>CM048746.1:194350858-204350858 GCA_026315105.1 Locusta migratoria
CTATGAACATCCAATCATTTTTGGTAACTAGACTTTCGGAGAGGTAAAAAGCAATTTCATATACTTCAATTTTTAACGTTCGGAGATGAAAGTTTCAGCCCAAAATTGGGCTGTATCCAGTGCTTGAGTTCCTGTCATGATTCATCGATGGTACATTTACTGGAACAGTTTAGGCTTATCGGAAGATGTTCCATCCTGTTATTCGATACAATCACATCTGCTGTCATGTTCGCTTGTAAGGCACCAGGTGAAGAGTTCTGCCTTCTATGGTGTTAGGCCTGGCATTGATGCATTGAACGCCTCTACATCTTCAATCACAGTCTACTATTACAGTCGGGAGCTCGATGGGCTCCATTGGCAGCTATTAAATTAAGGCGTGGAGTTCATTCAAAGCTTAACTTCCTCAGTGTGTCCTGACTTCTGTGGGTTTTTTTGCAGACCTTGGTAACTATGTACTTAGGCAATGGTTGGCAAAGTCCAAGATAAATTGCTCGAATCTCGGGCCAGTATTTTTTCTGTTCCACACAGATGTCTACAATGCAGGCTGCGTTTTCATTTTTCATTGACTTTTAGTACTAGGTTGTTATTTTCAGCTCTTAAAATATCGTCCACAAACGACTTTTTTCTTTTTTTTACGTAATTTCAACCCAGTTGACTTATTTTGAAAAAGCAATTAATCTGTTCTCTTAATTCGCCAAGGCGACAGCTAGGGTTCGTCGCTCAAATTTGATTATATTCTGTAACATAGCTATAATAACACAGGTGTTCTAATGGCCATATAAATGGGCGCTGATCTGATTTTAACCAAAAACTTTGCACCCCCGTGATCTCCACCAGGCTGCTTTATATACCTGCCGCCACCGCCATCCTTTTTATGCCATCTGTTCGGACTCCCTTAGTGCCCTGCAGAGTCTTAAGGACCCTTTCTCGACCCATCCTCTTGTGTATCGGATTCAACGCTCCCTCCAGTTGCTAGCAGATGACAGCTGTCACGTTTCTTTCCTGTGGGTCCCTGGCCACGTAGGTGTACCCGGAAATGAGACCGCCGACAGTGCAGCCAAGGCAGCAGCTCTTTTGCCTCGCATGGCTACTTTTTGCGTCCCATCGGACGATGTTCAGCGGGCTCTTCGCCGGAGTATCGTGTCGTCCTGGCACAGTGCGTGGTTCTCACTGCACGACAATAAATTGAGAACTGTAAAACCGATCCCGACCGCTTGGAGGACCTCCTCACGCCCCTCTCGGCGAGAGGAGGTCATCCTGGCCCGGTTGCGGATCGGTCACTGCCGTTTCAGCCACCGTCATTTGCTAACCGCCGACCCTGCACCGTTGTGCTCCTGCGGTGAATTGCTAACGATGCGACATGTTTTACTGTCTTGTCCCAATTTTAATTATCTCCGTGTAGCCCTTCACTTTCCGTCTACTCTGGAGGAACTTTTAGCTGATGACACACGAGCAGTTGCTCGAGTTTTGCGTTTTATCAACATGGCCAATCTATCAAAACATATTTAACCCTTTTAATTTTTTTTATCTTTATTCTTAGCCTTCTTCTGATACTCTATCTGGTAGTTACTAATCTTTTCGAGATCTAGCGAATCTCTGTTCTTTTCTGGGCGCTAATGACCTTAGCAGTTGTGCGCCCTAAAACCACAAAAAATAAATAAATAAATAAAAATAAATAAATAAATAAATAAATATAACCGTGATCCTAGCTCAAATAGGAACCGAGCTCTAATTCCCCTAAAATTCGCAATTTTGCACTCGCCGTTTTTGGGAAATACAAGCTCGGCGTTGCAGTAAAGGAGGAGGAATCCACCGTAACGTCACTAAAGGAACTACCAAACCGTTTATCCCCAAGTGATGGGTCGCATTGTGTAAAATGTAAAATGCAGTGGCTGGATCGATGTGAGAACCAGTAAGCTACAGTGTTAGTGCATCTCCATGACGTTTCTGACAGCTTTGGAAAGTCATTGTTCCATTGCTTCGATGGTGTGATAAAGTATGGATTTGACCGATATTACAGAACTCTTTTAGTTACAACATGGTACATAATGTTATTCTTCAATGAGATCTCAGGTCGACTAGTTATCTCCATCTACATCCATTTTCCGCAAGCTCTCAAGATACGCCGCAGGGCACGACGTATAGTCGTATACCATTGCGACTTCTTCCTCCTAGTCCAGTCGCGTATTGTTTGTGGAACAAACTATTGCCGGTATGCCTCCATGTAGACTCTAATCTCTCTATTTTTATAAATTTAGAATACATTTCTGGAGAAACAGCGATCGTTAATGAAATTGTATATATATATATATATATATATATATATATATATATATATATATATATATTTTAAAACAGTCTCGCTCGTGACATAGTTTACTATTATTATTTTTTTTTCAATATAATCTGTTTTCATCCTTTTGGTCTTTTCGCGAAATATAAGTAGGACGAAGCAATATATTAGGTAACTCGAGAAACGTGTGCTCTCAGAACTCCGACCAAAGCCCGTACTGAGATAAAGAACGTCTCTTGCAGAATCTGCCACTGGAGTTTCCCCATCATCTCTGTGACGCTCCGCGCTTACTAAATGACCTTGAAACGAAGCGCCCTTCTCTCCGTCGTTTCTTCTGTTTTCTATCGACCCTACCTGGTACGAATCCCACAGCGATGAGCAATACTCAAGCGTCGGCGAAACGAGTGTTTTGTACCCCAGTTCTTTTATTGAGGGACTAAATTTCCTGAGGATTCTTGCAATGAGTCTTAGTCTGGCATCTACATTACTCACGATATATAGTCTTTCCTTTTTCTAATCGCTCCTTATGCATTGGAAGTAACTGCTTGCCAGTATTTGTTCTGCTATTGAGTAAATATGTAATAAAGGATATTTCTTTCTCTGTAAACACAGAACTTTACATTTTTTAATTTTTTTTTTTTATATGTTGAGGCTCAATTGCAATTCCGTATATCGACACGCTGCAGATTATCCTGCATTAGGCTACACTTTTGCAGTGGCAGTGTTAGGCTTAACTGCACTGGAGATATTACAACTTGCAAACACAACTGGTTCATCACGGAGCTTTCGAATCAAGATAGAAGACTTGCAAGAAAACTTTCACTGAAGGCTCTTCTTTAGCTAAATTACACCTACCAGATATTCGTAGAAAACAGCGAGTAGTTTTGACAAGTTGGTATGTTGTCATCGCTGTTTGTTCGCTCACAGCAATTTAAGCTGTAGCCTTAGGTTTCTGCCCAACCACATCCTTTAAAACCAAGACTATTCTTAAAAAAAAAAAAAAAAAAAAAAAAAAAAAAAAGGTAGTTTCGCCAATGAGTCTAGACACCTACAGTTTAGCTTGTCAAAAGTACTTCGCCGTTTTCTATGGATATCTAACTTCAGGCCATATTACGCGATCACCTTAGCAGAGAACCGCTGTACCACTCGAAAACGGATGTACGAATACAGGCTTGTCTGCGAGAATCTTATTCATGACGAGAATGCTACACGTGGAGCTAGGGGAAAGCAATAGAGTAAACCTATTGTGGGTCCCTGGCCACTCTGGGATCAGTGGCAACGAAAATGCCGACAGTTTAGCCAGGATGGGGGCAGAGACTCCATTTATTGGACCGGAACCTGTCCTGACAATCACCAAGGCAATGATCAAATTGGAGCTACTTAACTGGCTCAGAAGGCAGCACGTAGAGTATTGGACCAAAGTCTACCAACAAAAACATGACAAGGTAATGATGCCAAAGCCATGTGTTAAAAGAAACTCTGCAATCCTGGGTCTGAACAGGAGAGAGATTAGACTCATGGTTGGATTGCTGACAGGCCATGGAATTTCAAAAAACACCTACGTACAATGGGAATAACAGAAGAGGACCCTAAATGTAGGATCTGTGATGACGGTGATGAAACTGCATCACATCTAATCTTCGAATGCATTGCTAAGGATTTAAATGTGAGAATTGTGGGCTGTGCCTGTTTTCGTGAACGCCCGATTTATGTCCTCGACAAGTTTGAAGTGCCCGTCGCCAGGGCTGTATGGCGAGACCGCCGTTCGCGTGACTGCTAATCGCCTGCCAGGCACGGAAAGCCGCGAAGCGTCACGTAGAGTGATCACAAATTGACCGCCATTAAACGGAAACGCCTGCACCATTAAAAGGTCACTCCGACGATTTCTCAATCGAGACCCTCAGACAACCCACCCGGAGCCGTCCACAACGCCGCTGTCAACACTATATCCGAGGTGCTGTACAACAGCCTTTACGTAAAGCGACCAGGTGTCCCACTGTGGCCGGGACAGTTCCGGTTTATGGACTCCTGTCCCCTTGTCCCCATCGGGCACTACCAGGACGCCTAAATATCCCGGTTTTTAAAATAAAATCAAAGTCTCGGTGAAAATTTGAAGCTTAAGCATATAGTCTCTAATATTTTTAATACTTTAAAAGTGTTCATACTTTAAATATAAATTGAGAAACCCTGAGACGGTTTTTCGTCTCGAACATCTCCAAGACATTAGAGACAAAGGTGAAGCAATGAATTAAAACTTGTGATGCGGCAGTGAATCGAACCCGGACCTCCATGCTTACTAGGCATGGAGGTCCGAATTCGATTCCCGGCCGCATCACAAATTCTAATTCATTGCGTCACCTTTATCTTTAATGTCTTGGACATGTTCAAGACGAAAAACAGTCTCAGGGTTTCTGAATTGGTATTTAAATTGATATTTATATCACCTTAACAGGAATGCTCCAATATGTCCATTGCCAAGGTGCTATTCCGCTGCATGGAGATCCTTGGCAGTAGTGGCAATTATCTATGGAACACAGAAGCTGAATTAAAGTTTGTGACGTGGAGAGAAATCGTACTTGGTCTTTTTCGAGGCGCCTTAATCGTTAGTGGTGCGGTAGTCTAACGGTAAGACGTCTGCCTAGTAAGAATAGAGGTCCGGGTTCGGTTCCCGGCCGCATCACAAATTATAATTCATTGCTTCACCTTTATCTCTAATGTTTATACTTTGGTTCAGTATCCCATCCCAAACTTAACATACGTAGCGTTTACACAACCTGGCTAATAACGTCCTCAAGACTTGCACTGAAGTTGGTATTACTGAATTGGATTTGTCTAGCGTTAGCCGCGATACCTTCGTCATAGTTTTGCAGGGATGAGTATTGTACCACGTACAGTATATCTCAGGTTCTTAGTTTGCTTCGCAATGCCCAGACGGTACTGCATTTTCAGTACAGAACTTAAGGAAAGGTAAGTAAGGTATACATAATTCAGTGTCATAAATAATGTGATATAACTGCGCTTTTTAACACGTATTACGGACCGTCTCTCTAAACCCCTAATTATCTCTCTCGTAATATTTGACCCACTCTTGCGAATCGAAGAGGGCTCTTGGAGTTGGATGTGATGCACGACTGCCATCAACGTGAAATACAGTTGTTGAAAATTTTATGACTTCATAAACTTGAAGGGAAGGAAACAGTTGTTGAATCGGATTTATTCATCACAGCCACATGAGCCACTGAGTGTGAAAAACTGTATGCAGTTACTTAGTAACTTAAAATATTTGGAGGATTATAATTATGCAGTAACTTTGAATGTCTGTTTAATATTTGTTATGTTGTCACCTTTGGCTATTATTCTTTGCATTATAACCTTTATTAACGTATCACAGTTACATGGCGTTGTGTCGTTCCGAGTAGTGAGGAGTTGTGGAACTGGTACCTTCTTCGGGTTTCAGACATATGGTCACCTTACGTTATGTTTAACAAAGTGTGGCAATTGTGACGCGGATTAGTGACACACATCAGGTGGTAATCAATGGCGTATTAGGTGGTCCAAGCAGAGTGTTTACATTTCGCAGAGTGGTTATACGTGCGCTATGTTTGACGAACGCTATATTTTTGTGACTCTTTTTATTTTTTATTTATTTGTTCGTTTATTTATTTTTTTACGTACGTAAGTGACAGTTAACAATATATTTTCGCATTCGGAGGCGAATGTTGGCGAATGGAGTTTCGTAAGTAGACCACGCCGCAGCGATAAGCGCCGTTGTTGTAATGATTCCCATTCCAGATTTTGTATCATCTCCCTAACGCTGTCTCCCCTGTATCGCGACAATACGAAACGAGCTGCCCTTCTTTGGACTCTTTCGATGTCCTCCGTCAAACCCACCTGATAAGGTTCCCACACTGGGCAGCAATACTGCAAAAATGGACGGACAATCGTTGCAGTTGCTTTTCTAGTTTTGTTGCATGTTTTAAGGGTTCTGGCAATAAAACGCAGTCTCTGGTTCGCCTTTCCCACGACATTATCTACGTGTTCTTTCCAATTTAAGTCTGAAGTAATAGTAATACCTAGTTATTTTGTAGGGTTTACTGCATTCGCTTTTGATTGATTTATCTTGTAAACAAAGTTTAATGGATTTCTTTTCGTACTCATGTGGACGACTTCACACTTCTCATTACTTAGAGTCGGAATAGCAGAGGACCAATAACACTACCCTTTGGAACGGTGCCTTACCATCAATTACTACAAACTGTGTCCTGTGTTATGGGTTGCCATGCAGAGAGCCCAGGTTAGATTCCCGGTCGGGTCGGAGATTTTCTCTGCTCGGTGTCTGGGTGTTGTATCGCCCTCATCATCGTCGACACGCAAGTCGGCGAAGTGAATCAATTTCACCAGGCAAGTTGGGGTCTAACGGCCATAAATGCCACACGATAATAATAATAATAATCATAAATAATAATAATAATCAGCATCAGCAGCAGCCACAGTTTAAGGTGGGACTCGAGCCACGTGTCGTTCCTGGTGACTCCTCACATTGTTGAAAGATGGAGCTGATATTGTTGGCTGCTGATGGGACTGAATACGTTGTATTTTAATAGAACTGCTGCCCCCCCCCTCCTTCACCAGAAGATTCATTATATCGTTGGCTGACAATGAAATTGTTTAAAATACATGAAAGTATCGTCTTCGGCCGACGGTGAAGAAATACAGGTCAACGGACGATATCTCCAGTTGCTGTAAAGAATGGCAAATCTCTTTATATGTGGATTAATGTAAGATGATCCTTATAACAGAGAAATAAATTGATCGATTAGAGAATTTGCGTAGGCGTCACATCATACAATAATTATTTTTGGGCAATATTAAGGAGTATATTGTCACTTTTCGTTCCCCCCCCCCCCCATCCTATTTAACTACTTCGGGTGAGGTACGGAATACTTCTGCCATGACATTTTGCAGAGTTGTAGATGCCAACAAATTCAAATGTTTGTAATCCTAAGGCACTAGTCTTCTGTGGCTATCGGTCCTTATACTAACAAACTACTTAAACGAACTTACACTAAGGAAACACACACACACACACACACACACACACACACACACACACACACACACACTCCTACCTCCGACTCGAGAGGCCGCGCGATCCGTAATGTGGCGCTCCAGATCACACGGCCATTTCCGCACGGCTCATGCCAACGGCGCAACTTGTTTTTAACGAATTTTTACATGTGCAGTTCTACGTTGATCCATTTGTAATGAAAAGGTCTAAAAGGTCGATAGTCTCTTTGGCTGTCTTCTCCGTCGTCGCAGATCCTAAAACGCGAGGAATGAACACTCGATAATGTAACGGCGCCGGCCGCGGTGGCCGAGGAGACTGAGGCGCTCCACAGTCACGGTCTCCACGGCCACTACGGTCGGGGGTTCGAATCCCCCCTCGGACATGGATATTTGTGCCGTCCTAGTTCGTAAGTAGTTCATAAGTAGTTTGTAAGTTTAGGGACTGATGACCCCGTAGTTAAGTCCCATAAGCTATACAAACATTTGAACATTTTTTTGAAAAAAGTTTCGCGTCCAGAAGGAGTGGTAGGAAGTGAATGAAACTGCATATCGATGGTGTTCAATAGCAACCTCGTAAGTGAAACAAAATCAGTTTTACGGAAGAGTGAAATAAGCATTATTATTTTACTGTTATCTCGATAGCAAATAAAAACATTTATCACTATAAATTATTTCATTAATATTCCATGAAAACACATTGGAAAATAATTTTCAAGCTATAAATTATATAAAAATTGTCGATTGTGTTCTTACATGAACAAACTGACATACGAGATTGCAATTCAACACCATCGATATGATAAAAGACCTTGTGACTTTATTGAACTTATTAGAATATGGGACGAAAGCGAGAAAGTATTTACAATGTGTGCGTCGCCAGGTTCCGAATGAATAGGAAGACAATGGGCTCCACTTTTCAGAGGTGGAACTTATGGGACGTAACTACGGGGTCATCAGTCCCTAAACTTACAAACTAAATATGAACTGAAATGAATAACTTTACTAACATTTACACAGTTTTTGTAAAAACACCGGTAAGTTTTTATGATAATAGTTTTTAACTTTGTTGTTCCAAAAAATACAAACGCAAAATCGAACAATTTGTATCTTACTCGATATATCAACTTTAATTACTGCCAGTCTAATTACAATGCAAGTAATGCTGTTTTACATTGTCTACGTAACTTAATAGTCACGTCTGCAAGTGAATGTCAATATCATTTTTATTTCTTTATTTACCAGGAACATTTCTTGAATGTTCTGTCCAACGTTTTTCTTAAGAACGCCACAAAATCGCAAATAATGTCTGTAAGCACACTTTATATTAGACACACACCCGATTTACTCCTACATTCACGTTGGTCTGAAGTTTAGGGTTAATGCAAAAATGTCCATACCGCCAACGGTATTCGCTAGTCTCGGTCTCCCGTGCTTCAGTTTAGCCTGCTGATGGGATCCACACTGGTCGATGCATTACAGTGTCCATCCCGTGACATTTGCGCAGTCAGTGTATGCTGAATCGTACATACTGGTGAAGTGGACCTCCACCCTAAATCGTTTGTTGTTGTGGTCTTCAGTCCGAAGACTGGTTTGATGCAGCTCTCCACAATACCCTATCCTGAGCAAGTCTCTTCATCTCCACATAAGGACGGCAACCTACATCTGTCGGAATCTGCTTACTGTATCCATCTCTTGGTCTTCCTCTGCGATTTTTACCCCAGACACTTCCCTCCAACGCTAAATTCACAATTCCTTGAAGTCTAAGAATGTGTCCTACCAATCTATCCCTTCTTTTAGTCAAGGTATGCCAGAAATTCCTTTTCTCCCCAATTCTGTTCAGTACCTCCTCATTAGTTACGCGATCCACCCAGCTAATCTTCAGTATTCTTCTGTAGCACCAAATTTCAAAAGCCTTAATCCTCTTCCTGTCCGCACTGTTTATCGTCCATGTTTCACTTCCACACAAGGCAACACTCCATACAAATGTCTTCAGAAAGGACTTCCTTAGGCTTAAATCAATATTCGATGTTAACAAATTTCTCTTTTTCAAGAACGCTTTCTACCCACTGCCATTCTGCATTTTATATCCTCCGTACTGCGACCATCATTTGTTATTTTACTGCCCAAGTAACAAAATTCATCTACCTCCTTTATTGTTTCGTTTCCCAATCTAATTCCTTCAGCATCACCTGATTTTCTTACACTGCACTCCATTACCCTGGTTTTGCTCTTGTTAATCTTCATCTTATATGCACCTTGCAGCACACTGTCCATTCCGTTCAATTGCTCTTCCAGGTCCTTTGCTGTATCTGACAGAACGAATTAAATGGTTATGTAGCTGCAATTCGGGTGGTAGGAAGTCGGTGGCTGTTGGGCTTCGCCGGCCACGGTGGCCGAGGGAATTGAGGCGCGCCAGTCACGGTCTGCACGGCCACTACGGTTGGGGGTTAGAATCCCCCCTCGGGCATGGATATTTGTGCAGTCCTTATTTGTAGCTAGTTCATTAGTAGTTTGTAAGTTTAGGGACTGATGACGCCGTAGTTAAGTCCCATAAGCTCTACAAACATTTGAACATTTGTTGGGCTTCCTCAGATATTCTTACTGAGTAGCACCTCCGGCGCGACCGCGCTCCCGCGCCTCGGCCAGCTGGTTGCCAAGTAACGGGGCTGCCTGCGCGCCTTCCGCGTTCGCCTTCTCCTCCAAAACGTTTCGGCCTGCTGCTCGTGTCCGGCCCAGCCGCTGCAAGGTCTCAGCCGCACACACTTCCCGTAGCCTCTCTCTTTACTTGCTGTAAGGGACCACCGCGTGAAAGGTGAGAAGGGCGAGGTATTGCAGAACACATTGTACTGACTACTGCTTCAGAAGCTGTACGACATACACTGAAGAGCCAAAGAAAATGCTGTACCTGCCTAATATCGTGTAGCACGCAGAAGTGCCGCAAGACGATGTGGTGTGGACTCTACTATTGTCTGGAGTAGTGCTTGAGTGAATTGACGCCATGCATCATATCCGTAAAGCCCTTTCTACACAGGAAGTGAGAGCTTACGAGATTACCCATGATGCACCGGTCACGCTGTGCGCGTACGGTGTAGACGCGACCACTTGTACAAGATGCACGCATACGATCGCTAGTAGACGATATAGGATGGATCCTATTCTCACGCGTATGGAAGTGCTTCGCGCATGCGCAGACGACCGAATGGGTAACCCAGCTGCCAAACGAAGCCAAGTCGCGAATTTGTTTGAGAATTTGTACTTGTCTCCTGCTCAGAGCAACGTAGTTTTTGGACTCCGTCGTAAGTATTTTAGGAGGTGATACTGTAGATGAATTGCATAAAAAATTTAATATAACCTGCGTATAATTTTTATTGAATACAGAGATATAGCTGTTAATATGAAATCCAAACAAACGTAGAGAAAATGTAAATCAAGAAATTTTCACCGATTTATCCGTCGGTTCTTGGTAGTACAACATCATACTTACTTAAAAGTAGTATTTTGTGTATGTTCTACACGTTCATTTCCACGTAGTTATCCGGTTTTCTGCTTACTAGGACATATTCAGACTTTAAACTACGTCGAAAACCGGTTATTTAAATAAAAGTCAATATGGTGATCTTCTACGAACCGACGAAAGAATGAGTCAAAATATCCAAATCAGTTTGTTGTACATACAAAGAGCTGTATCTCTGTACCCAATAAAAATTGGACACACGTTATATGAAATTTTAACTGCAAATCGTCTTTATAACCATCTTCTAAAATATTTGCTATTTTTCCTGAAACATGTTGTAGTAAACAGATGAAATATTTGTTTTTGGTGAGCATTATTTGAAGCTTAATCAAAGTGAAAGGTCTATGTATAGACATCTGAGCTTGTTCATCATATAGGCGCCACAAACCGCAGGGCTGGAAGTATGTAATCGCATTTTATAATGAGGACGTTAACACACGTGAGCGACGTAGTTACGCATGAACTGCACGAAAACACGTACAGTTTCACAGTGGCAGTCTAAAACATAAATGTTTTAATCATCACAACATATCATACAGTTTCGAAAAGTGATGTTAACGCGTGCGATTCATTTGCTGTAAGCTGACAACAAACGAAGTAGACGCGTGAAGCAGACGACTCAACAAACGCGTACCGTTTGAACGCTTCTTTGTAGTTCGACGGTCAGCAAGGGGCGCTGCAGCTGACAACGACGTCCTTGTGCGTGTTACACGTCTCGTATAGAAAGGGCTTAAGGGTACGGGGTGGTGGTCTCTCCTGAACAGCACGTTACAAGGCATCCCAGATATGCTCAGCTATATTCATGTCTGAGAAGTATGGGGCCAGAGGAGGTGTTTAAACTCGCAAGGTGACCATCAGAAGTGTAAATAACGGATTTTGATGGGTCTCGGATATGTTGTAGAGGGACATACCCTGAGTATGAGGCTACCCGGTTATTGAGCGGCGGGCCTTGGTTTTCGATAAAAGTGATGTTTAAGTTCAAAAAAAGTTCAAATGTTTGTTAAAGCTTATGGGACTTAACTACGGGGTCATCAGTCCCTAAACTTACAAACTACTTATCAACTACCTTATACTAAGGACGGCACAAATATCCATGCCCGAGGGGGGATTCGAACCCCCCGACCGTAGTGGCCGTGCAGACCGTGACTGAAGCGCCTCAGTCCCCTCGGCCACCGCGGCCGGCTGTTTTAAGTTACGCCATGTTTCAGCCAAGTAAACGTGGCACAGCGGTTAAGTCCACAGCTACCACGCTGGAGGTAGCGTGTTCGGGTGCTCTTGTGTTTTTGCATTCCTTTAAATATTTTACAGAATATCAACAAAAAGTGTACATTGTGTGAAATTAGTACGAAATATTCAGTTTTGACGCAGTAATTAAATCTTCACTATATTAAACACCTAATCTTACTCGCTATCGTTTGCATGGCTTGCTATGCCACAACAGAAATCCTAATTATATTTTCCGTAAGAGCGAAACGAAACGTCATGGTTTACAGCACCAAGCACATTTCATAAAAGCAACTGTCTTGCTGCACACGGAGTTTTGAAGAGCAATACAAGAAAAAGTTCTTTACATAAAAATTTTTTTCATCCGTTGACTTTGCTACGAACCATGCGCATTTGATCATTTTCAACAAAGCAGGTGCTCTGAATCGATGCAAAATAATTGAGTGTAGTTTTACGACGAATATCGTTTGGATTTCTGTTGTGGCATAGCAAAGGATGCAGGAGATAGCGAGTAAGATTTTGTAATAATGATTAAATAATATAATTCGCAGTCTCTGTTGCAATATCCTTTATCGAACAACGCGTTTCGCTCTGTTAGCGCATTTTCAGACTGGAAACAGAAAAATGTTTTATTACCGTCCGTGTACCTGGCGGACAGCGAATCTAATATGGCTAAGTTGAGTAAATTTTGAAAAGTTAGAACTTACTTGGGTACAGATGGAGCCACAGAACTATTTAAAACTGTGGTGGAAGTAGTTTAACAATTTGTGTTCTGTCATTGGGCCGCTGCAAAGAGATAAACGTACAAAGTACGTAACGGCTAATTGAAGTAGAATAACTATAGGGACTAAAGGAGTACAGTATGGAAATTAATATAATGCTTTTTATATTATAAAACTCACCATAACAGCAGGAGTCGCTGTCGCGGCAGGTCCACGTTTACAACTGGTAGTATTGTTAATACTGCGTAACATAAATGCGACCGTTAACAAAGCGGTATGGGCAGAGTTACGCCTGCGAGAATAAGCGGCTTGCCAAGCGGCACTTAGTAATATCAGAGATGTGTGTGACGTGCGGGAAATGAACCTTGTGAAATGAAAATGAAATGAAATGTTTGTAAATCTATCGGACCAAACTGCGTCGTCATCAGGCCGTAGCTTACAAACTACTTAAACTAAGGTAAACTAACCTAAGGACAACGCACACACCCATGCCCCAGGGAGGACTCGAACCTCCGACGGCGAGGCTACTTCACCGCGGCCTTGTGAAATGATACTTGATGGTAGTGAAACAATAATAAATAAATGAAAACAAAGCTATTAGAGGCCTCGGGGCGGGACGTAAGAAATATGTTTGTGAATTGTCAGAAGGGGGGTCAGGGGTCATTTTGAAAAAAGATGGATAACATGATATCGTAAAAAGTTGGATTTTTTGTAATAAGCTGTTCGTTGAGACTGTGTTCTTGGGACCGTTTCACAAACCTAGTGATTTCTAATTCTTCCAGAAGTGAGAGTTATTAACTTTGGAGGCGATGTGAAGAATTTACAATTTGTGTAAGTGGGGGGTTGAGTGTGTTTGCTTCTCTCGAGATGCTAGGAAAGGCCGAATTATTTGTGGCAGCGCCTTTCTTAGTTAAAAGATGTTCTTGGAACCTAGTTTTTAAGGCTCGTCCAGTTTGCCAATGTATGAGAAGGGGTGCGGCAAACATTGTATTTTATAGACGCCTGACTGGCTAAAAGGGTCTTTAACTAGCCGTTCACCGTGGTGAAAGCGATACTGGATCTTGCCATTGATCGTGAAGGCTACTTTAACGTGGGTGCTTCTAAGAAGTTTGGCGAGTCTGTAAGAGAGATTTCCATTGAACGGTAAGGAGGCATACATTGATTCAGTAGTGATGGTGCTAGGGAGGAGGGAGATGTTATTTTTAAAGTTTTTCTTTTTGCTGTACAATCAGTCTACCAGCCTAGGCAGGTATCCATGGGTTCTAGCAATGTGCCCAAGGTTAGCAAGTTCTTGCTCAAATGTTTTACTGTGAGGTCGCATAAGCGGTCGATCATGGAAGAGAAACTTTATAACTTTACGGGTGACAGGATGTTGAGTGGATAACAGCGTCGCTGGTTGTGGGCTTTCTGTAAGTCGCAAATGTGATGTGATTGTTGGATAAGGTGAGAGTTAGCTCCAAGTAGTTGATGGTGCAGTCGGGTGACATGATCTGATGGGTGAAAATCATTTTTGCAAGCAGACTACAGAATTTGTTAGAGAGGGATGGTACTTCAGCTGTGGATGCATTAATTATCATGAAAATGTCATCCACGTATCTGCAATAGAAGAGTATTTTCTTTCGCATAGAGGAGGCTTGCATGAAATAAGGGTTTTCAAGGCTGTTCATAAATATATCAGCTAACAATCCCGCGAGGCAGTTTCCCATTGCAAGCCGTCTGTTTATAAAGGTTATTATTGAAGGAGAAGTAATCGTACGACTTAATGAGGCGGAGGAGAGAGATGAGGCCGCGGTGGAGTAGCCGTGCGGTCTAAAGCGTCTCGCTGCGGAGCGCGCGGTTGCTCCCCGTGGAGGTTCGAGTCCTCCCTGGGGCATGGGTGTGTGTGTTTGTCGTTAAGTTAGTTTACCTAGGTTTAAGTAGTTTGTAAGCTACGGACTGATGACCACGCAGTTTGGTCCGATAGATTTACAAACATTTGAACATTTGAGAGAGATGAGCTCGTCAATTTCATCTGGATTTAGTTTGCCATATCTGGATAGGTTGTCAAAGATGATATATATTGTCTCTTGGACGGGAACATTGGTGTATAGATTCTTTATGGCGAGAGAAACCAAACAGGCAGGGGATGGGAAAGATTTGCCTTGTAGTTTAATAATGACATAAAATGAAATTGCTACGACAAAATTGAATATTTCTTAGTAATTTCACACAATGTACACTCTGTTTATATTCTGTAAAATAAAATGGGAAAATGTCCGGTTATTATGACAAAAAAGAAAAAAAAAAAAAAAAAAAACACGGAGAGGACCCTAATATGGTACCTTCAACGTGGTAGCTCGAGACCTTAACCGCTGTCTATGCTCACTTGTTTGGAACATGGCTTAAGTTACGCGTCTTAAGTCGCGCAGTGAACTTCAACATCAATTTTCTCGAGAACCAAGGCGCCTAGCTAAAAAAGCGGATAGCCTCATACTCAGGTATGTCCTACAACTATCAGATACCAATCAAAATCCGCTATTTACACTTTGATGGTCCCCGTGTCAAAAGTGTTTTCGTAGAGCCACTCTGTAGCAATTCTGGGCGTGTGGACTGCCGCACTGTCCTCCTGGAATTGGCAAAATCCTTCGGAATGCACAATGGACATGAATTGATGCAGGTGATAAGCCAGGATTCATACGCATGTGCCACCGGTCAGAGTCGTATCTAGACATATCAAGGGTCCCGTATCACTCCAACTCCTCACGCCCTCAGCATTAAAGGGTCTCCAACAGCATGAATAGTCCGCTGTTGACAAGCAGAGTCCATTTATTGATGATATTGCCTCCATACATGTACACGTCCATTCGCTCTTTACGATTGAATGAGACCGGCCGCGGTGGCCGAGGGGACTGCGGCGCGCCAGTCACGGTCTGCACGGCCACTACGGTCGGGGGGTTTGAATCCCCCCTCGGGCATGGATATTTGTGCCGTCCTTAGTCTTAGCTAGTTCATAAGTAGTTTGTAAGTTTGGCGACTGATGACCCCGTAGTTAAGTCCCATAAGCTAACATTTGAAACATGGCGGAGGGTACTTTACTCATGACAGTTTGAGCGATCACAATTAAATTTGGCAGGTGTAATTTTTCATATACGAGGGAGGGAGGAGATGAGCAGAGAAAGGAGACAGGAGAAGACTGGCAAAGATCGAGGGAGGTAACGGCAGAGGCACGGGATGGATGGCCGGATAGAGGGAGGGGAGAGGAGGCAGAAGTAGGCAGAGACCGAAAGAGGAGGAAAGAGAATATGGACTAACTGAATAGTGGAGTATGTAAATACTCCAGCAAGGTGCGGGGTTTCAGCTAGCATGTACAGAAGCTTAAGAGGACAAAAAGGAAGGTAATAAACAGATACAGAGATGGGGAAATTGACGGGCAGAGAGATTAAGGGCAGTAGTGTAGGGTATGTATGCAGTTCCCATGCATATTTAGCAGTTGTGGAAATTTGCCGGGATTGCTAGTACTCAATATATTTAGGGACACTTTTCAAACCATGTATTCAGAAGTTATCAGGAAATATACCTACCATCACTGCTTGGCTCAATGTGCTGCAGAAAAAATGTTGTATATCTACTTCAGAGTCCAGCGTGCCTTAAATTACTAAAAGTCTTCGGTCTTGAGTTTATATCATCAAATTGTTGCATGCTTAGAGAATAACACGTCTCATCATCCGACAGAAGAAGTCAGCTAATAGTATTTGTTCGAACTCCCAACCAATTTGACTTTAAATTTTCTGAGATCAATATTTGGCAAACAACTGGGTGGTCTTCAGGTTGGAGGGTTTACTTATTCTGATTTACTGCTTTGGCTAGACGTAAGTAGATTACCCTCCAAATTGGATGTAATGAATTTTGTGAGCTAGGATGTATAAAGCAATTTCCTTTTTGCCCACAGCTTTAAAAGTAAACGTAACTTCGTGATTTGGTCGCCTTTTAAAATCTTCTTTAATAATCTTGTACCGTATAATAGATATTTTTGGCATCACAGACTTCGATATACTCAGATCTTCTGCAGGATAAGTGATCTTCTTGTAACAATTTCATTTATTATATAGTATATTTTAAAATAAAGAGACGAAAACAGACTGTTGCATTTGACAACAAACTCTATTTTCAACTCCATAAAACACAAAATGTTCACAATAATCATGTTCGACTTATTGTCCTTTAAAGTTTTTTCTAACTCCATAAAATTCATTTGTTATTTCAATAAGTATTGTTTTTAATGTTCACTGGAAGTGTGTTTCTCCGTGACATTTTTTTCGCCATCCACTTTGCTGTATTTCTAATGTCTTTGACAACTTCACCACTCGTCCGCTGTGCACTGTCCGATCTGCGTAAAAAGCCGGCCGCGGTGGCCGAGGGGACTGAGGTGCTTCAGTCACGGTCTGCACGGCCACTACGGTCGGGGGTTCGAATCCCCCCTCGGGCATGGATATTTGTGCCGTCCTTAGGATAAGCTAATTGATAAGTAGTTTGTAAGTTTAGAGACTGATGACTCCGTAGTTAAGTCCCATAAGCTATACAAACATTTGAAACATTTTCTGCGTAAAAGATCAAAAGACCCGCGCACAGTACATGACCGACTCTACTAAATCTAAGCTTTCAGATATTTTTAAATATCAGTACCGGTGATTATTATTCACGACATCTTTCATTTCGTGGACCAGTATTCAGTGAAACAAGCAATTTTGCTTGTTTCACTACAAGGTGCAGGGTGTAGTTATGTGTGATCGTTACCTGGTCTCCAACATTCATGGTTCGAACACAGGCGGACAGCATACCGATGAAAACTGCTCTCCGCCTAATGACTACACCAGTACCGCACTGTGATACCTGGAGACAGCATGGTCAGCTACCATAGCAGGTATTAAATCTTTAG
The DNA here is from genome assembly GCA_026315105.1 of Locusta migratoria. Classification (NCBI taxonomy): domain Eukaryota; kingdom Metazoa; phylum Arthropoda; class Insecta; order Orthoptera; family Acrididae; genus Locusta; species Locusta migratoria. The sequence goes on from CM048746.1 coordinate 194,368,594, forward strand.
AGACAACGAACGCTCTAAAATCGTCGCCACAAGATTTTCTGCCAGATAATTTTATTTTTAAATTACGCATGTTAAAGCCTTACGTGTGCCTAGGAGAATGTTGCAGTGCTTCCTGTCTTGGCTGGAAGGTTTCAGATTGAAAAAAAGTTACTACATTTTTCACTGCCTGCCTTTTCGCGTAGCTCCTTTGTGCGCTTGGATGGCATCTTCTGTCGCTGTTCTCGGCGACCTGTGCCAGTTAACTTCTGACCTCAAATTTGTTATTCGCGCGTGAAGACCGACCAACGTGTTAACTCCCTGGGCTACTGCGACACACATCGCGTACGAGGAACTTGAGTCGCAATAGCAACAGGTGCTTTCAGCGGGGCGGGTCTGTGCATGCATGCAAGGGGTGATTCACGTACCTCGCTGCACTGTATTAATGTGCGCGTCTGTTAGGTACTTCATGGCTCCTTTTCAGTTGAAACTGCTATTTAGAGACGATACAGTTATTGGTTTTTCAGTATAACGCTGTGAACAGTTAATACCGATAGAACAGCAAAATAGAATAGCCAAAAGTGCGAGGTCTGGCATTGTAGCAGCCTTTACATGCACGCGCTAGAGAACATCGTAATAAACAAATCTAGTGTTGCCGCTGGTGCTTGTAGGTATGGAAATGGCAGATTGGTGGAGATAACAAATTTCCCGAAGAGTTCTGTGGTAAGGCATCATACTCGAGTTACAGTAAATAATGACGTATGCACTCCGATCGATAGTATTTAAAACTCCGAGTGCCTTCTAACGCTTCACGTATTGTAGAGCAAACCTACGGCCTTGCTACGAATTAAATGACAAACACTTCCAAATATCATCATAGTCGTCGTATTCGTCGCGAAACAATCAGCAATTTTATTTACATTTACAAAAAAAAAACGTAGGTATAGCTTATTTTTCTGTCTCATTAGCCCGCTATTTTACAGTTTAACAAGTTCAGAACATCGAGGGACATCGAAGTCTGGAATTAGAACCGGAAAGTAAAGAACGAAAATATTTTTGAGCAGTCACAATTTCGTACTTTTCGGTGACACATAATGTGCATAGAAATTAATAATCATTTGTTGTTGTGGTGGCAAGTTTGTTGCTCTGCCTAAATGATGTGACAGCTAGACACAAATATTTAATTATTGTTATAAAAGCGTCGTAGAGCTTTCCACAGCAAATTTCTTTGTTGAGATTAATTAAAAAAAATGTTCAAATGTTTGTAAAGTATATGGGACTTAACTGCGGGGTCAATAGTCTCTAATGTTACAAACTACTTACGAACTACGTTATAATAAAGACAACATAAACATTCATGCCCGACGGGGGATTCGAACCCCCGACGGGAACAGCCTAGCGCATCGTAGCATAGCGCCTCATTGCGCTCGGCCGCGGCTTGAGATTATTTCGCGCGAGTGCCTTTATAGAGGATTACATGATTTAGTCGTATACTTTTAGTTTGTACGTACGTCTGATTATTTCCTTTGTGTCTTGTTTGTTACGATTGAGCCAAGTAGCTCAATTGTTAAGTCGGTTATCCAGATCTAATAATTAAAGCACCATTGTATGCAGATCTTAATCCTTGATTTTATTCTTAGTGTTAAGTGTCGCCAGATTAATGCATTTGATGTCATCTCCTGTACTCAGAAAAGGAGCGTAAACAATTAACTGACAAGCAAACTTGCGTGCCGGGCCGGTAACCAACGAGTATAGCTTTCTTTAGTGATCGTTCACTGTTCTGTCACCCTACTCAGGCATATTTCATTTATTTTTGCCGGCCGCGGTGGCCGAGGAGACTGAGGCGCTTCAGTCACGGTCTGCAAGGCCACTACGGTCGGGGGTTCGAATCCCCCCTCGGGCATGGATATTTGTGCCGTCCTTAGTTGTAAGTAGTTTGTAAGTTTAGGGACTGATGATCCAGTAGTCGAGTCCCATAAGCTTAACAAACATTTGAACATTTTCATTTATTTTTGCTAGCAGCTGTGCCAGCACATGGCCCTCGAAAGCCAGGTATTCTGCTTTCGATTCTGATTCGCTTCGCTAAAACTCATATATCGCTGCCACGGTGGAGTGGTGGACCATGCGGAGCGCGCCGCTGCTCGCCGTCGGAGGTTCCAGTCCTCCCTCAGGCATGGGTGTATTTGTTAGCATAAGTTAGTTTGTAAACCTAGGGACCAGAGTAGTTGAGTCACATAGATTTACAAACATTTGAACATTTTTTGTTATGGCTTTGCAACGAGTGCAGCTTATGAAGGCTTTAGAATATACATGTACGTAATAGATGTCCCTTATCTAACACCTTTTTGTATTCAGGCAGTATTTGCTGAACCTGAACTTGGATATGAATTAGGTTTTACATCGGTAAAATCATGATATTCATGCAAGAAGTAACATTTTTTTGTGTGTGTTTAACATTTCCCTCCAAGAGAAACGAACTACATGCTAGCGACTACATGATACAGAAACCGGATCAGCAACGGCGATAGGGGTTCTGATTAACAATACAGCAGTGTCGCAAAACTATGCATACTAATTTGTTCGAGGGATTATCTTGACTGCAATTTGAGGACATAACTGTGTCGCCTATAATTAGGGACAAATAGTCCTTGCGTTTGCTTGCAACATTTCCGTAGTTATCATCAGTGTCAGAATATTTGCACTTCGGAAGATGATGTGATGAAAAAATTAACAGCTTTAATTTCTATGTGAGCGGTGATAGCCCTTATTTTATTATGTTGGTCTGTGCTTTTCCACGTAGTTGGGAGGCGGCAAAAAGATTTTTCGTCGGAAAAAGTTAGTATTAGAAATTTCGTGGAAGATCTCACCGCAACGAACATGCCTTTGTTCATCGTGTCCGTGACACTCTCTCTGTTATTTTACGCTAATACAAACCGAGAAGCGCTACTTTCAACTTCTTCAACGTCCTCTGTCAATCCTGCCAAATAATGATCCCTTACTGTGCAGCAATAGTAGCTAGGACGGCACAAACGTAGTTTAGGCAGTCTCTCTAGTATATTTGTTCTATTTTCTAAGCATTCTGTCGATGAACCGCAGTCTTCAATTAGTATACGCCTCAACAGTTTCCATTGTTGTGTAGGCTAGACTATCCTGGACACTTCTGTCTGTCAGTTTTGACCGTTTGACGAATTTACAAGATGGTAAACAACAGGACCATCTGCAAACAATGTAGGACAGCTCAGAATCTTCCTTAAATCGTTTATATACAGTTAAATAACATCAGAAGGCCTGTAAATTTCTCTGGGGAACCTCAGTGATCACATATGTTCTACTAGCTACACGGGGTGCACAAAATAATAACACCTAACATAGAATTGATATTTATTAGTAAAGAGTTGGCCATCATTGGCTCTGAGAACAGCTTTAACCTATCGACGAACAGATTCGTAAACTGTTTTCATTGTTCCCAACTGAATTTCATCCATTCTTGTACAAAACATTCGCCAATTACTTCAACGAATTTGGAGCTGTGAATTTGGTACAAATTCTCTGCTCTAAACCTCCCTATAACGGTTCAGTTATCTTGAGATATGGTGATATTTCTGTCCAGGGGAGATGTTTAATTTTCTGGTCCTGAACCTTTTTGGCTGTGTGGGAGCGTGTTATCATGTTGGAGTGTAATAGTGTTCGTAAGCAGTATGGTCATCATAGTAAGCAGTTTATTGTCGATTATGATAAATATTCATTCAATTATCCGACCAGTAAGAAAATGATAGTAGTTGCGTATCACGCTATAGTTGCACAAATCATGACCAGACCACCCCCATGTTTAACTGTAGTAAGTCTGCATGCCGTATCGTTACTTATTTTGGGGATTTAGATACACAAACCATTTGTTTGTACGAGGCATTCTAAATTATTAATCATTGAGCCATACCACATACCATTTCCTTCGCTGCTTTTTGTTGTCGTCCATTATTAAATGTTTAGCAGCTGCTGCCCTTCCAATCATATTAAGCTCCAGCCGTAATAATTGTAATGAAATAGTAATACTCAAGCGAGTGTTCAGTTTTGCAGTCACCTTTACTGTAGTAGTTCTATCTCCTCTGGCTCCAATCTTTAATACCCGTCGATCATTGTCAGTTAACGTCGGGTTTCGTCCACTATTTCTCTACCCAATGATCTTTTACCTTGTTTTGTGTACGCTGTCATAAACCAGGATACTGTCGCTAGCGAAACGGTAAACAGTGCAGCAGTTTTCGTCACAGATGCTCACACTAACTGCTCCACCGATCATTTTTGTTGACCGTCGAAGAACAAGACGTATAATATTCCTCAAGCCGGCCGCAGTGGCCGAGGTGATTGAGGCGCTCCAGTCACGGTCAGCACGGCCACTACGGTCGGGGGTTCGAATGCCCCCTCGGGCATGGATATTTGTGCCGTTTTTAGTCTTAGCTATTCATAAGTAGTTTGTAAGTTTAGGGACTGATGACCCCGTAGTTAAGTCCCATAAGAAAAGGGGGGGGGGGGGGGGAAAGTTCCGCTTCAAGCGCAGGAGACACTGAGGCCTGCGTTCTTTCTCAAACAGCTGCGGGTAACCGCTTTTATGGACAGAGGGTTTATGAAAATTACGTCAGCATTTGTAGGATTTCTTGCAATTAAATGTCAATGACACATTGACTGTAAAAGCTGTCAAGTTCTGAACTAATGACAACTGTCGGGCAGTGGTGTTCTATATGGTTGATGGTTAAAGGCGCGTGGTATTTCAAACTCATGATCGCTGGTTAGTCCTAGTATGCATTAATTTTTTTATCTTACACTATGAAACAGACTTTGGGACCAGCAATGGCATTCATGTTTATACTTGTTGCAAATATTTACCCATATTTTTTTTCCAGAATATGTTCATGATTTCAAAGGGTTGGGTGAGGCAAGAACCTAAGAATACACCTTAAATAACATTTATAATTCATCTCGTGTCAAAAATGTTTACTCTTTTATTTTCGAACATATTGCGATTACCTGAGGTGTGGTTAGCGGAAATGTAATATAGTACAGTTCAGATCGCGGTGAATGAAATGAGCAGCAAAGACATTTTTCATTCTTCTTCGTTGTCACAAATAGTTTTGAGACAAGGAATGGAGGGTAAACTTAGGCAGGATCGTATTAAAGATGAATGCATAAATATTAAACTTTTACAGACATATCTCCGTTACTCATACATGAGGGCAGGATAGTTCACAGAAAGAAATTATGCGGGTTCTTACTTTAGGATAGGAGAAATTGTGAGCGATAACATATCAGTAATATTAATATGAAATAAAAACAGAGTAGCGAAAACTCATACATTACGATATTGCGTTGTTGCCGTAAACTCTACGTAATTACGTACAAAACAACAAAAACCCTGCCGCGATGGAATGACCGAATGCTCTAAGGCGCCTTGCTCGAAACGCGTGGTTGCTCCCCGTCGGAGTTCGAGGCCTTCATCAGGCAAGGGTGTATGGTTAGTTTAAATTCGTTTAAGAAGTTTGTAAGCCTAGGGACTGATAACCACAGTAGTTAAGACCCATTGATTTAAAAGTTATTTCCTTTCTCAGAAAACCTACGCTTATTATTATTATTGATTGTTGATAATTTGTACAAATTTGTTCATAATCCTAACTTTTATAAAGCAGATGCTGTTTGAGAGTTCTATGTTTATCTGAATATAAAATTTTGTGAACATCCAAAACGTATTGATATGATTCGCGACTGATGTTAAATACTACGAACTATCAACTTTCTGGTAAGAAATAATCACTTCAGTCGCACAATTTGAGATGATCCCGGTACTCGATAGACACTAAAAAATTGTTTTGCTTCGTGGGACTTTTTCAGGTACCGCGCGAGTTGTTAGCTGCAATGTTGTTCTACATTTATGCAAGTTTTGAAAGTCTTCTGGAAATCTATAAATATGGAATAAATGGAGATCCAACGTCTATAGTCTTAATCATTTTGTGTGAATAAAGTGATTGTTTAATTGTATTAATGTGTAATTCAGCGGTTTACTTTTCTTTCTTTCTTTCTTTCTTTCTTTCCTTCCTTCTGTAATGATGTGATTTTGGCAACTGTTCGATATTTAGGTATGGATCTTTCGATAAGCAAGCGGTGATATTTATGACTGCGAAACATGTAGCTAGGCTACTTCGTTAACCAGTCGCCTTTGGGTATGTCTCATTCGAGTAATTTTTTCTGGCACCAGTTACTGTTTGGATAATTTCCTTAAGGCTCCTCCGATTAACAGCAGTGTTTTCACCAGGCCATTGTTGTGGCCATCCTCTTCCATCCCGGAAGTGGCGACCTTTGTAGAGAAGAAAAACAGTGTCCATTCATTGCTTTCTTCATTGTTTCGCTCCGTGGGACTTTTTCAGGCGCCGCGCACGTTGTTAGCTGCGATGTTCTGCATTTATGCAAGCCTCTGGAACAGCGTTGACGTTTGTTTTTGTATACAGTTTCTCGAATACTCCTGAGAAATAAGTCATTTCAGTCATTTGTAATCTAATATGGTTAAGTCCCTACTGAAACTATTAAACTTCATTCCAGTTTCAATGTCATTTGGATGGGGGCACGACGTATCTAGAGTAATGCGGCCAACCGTCCCAGATTCTGCGGGACAGTCCTGCATTTGGACTCGTTGTCTCGCATTGGGATAATTACTGAAATTGTTGGTCTAAGAGCACAAGCCGAAACTATTTGTGTGCGGTAAGCTATGTCATACTTCTTGCAAGTCAACTTCACAATGCATCATCTTTGAATAAATGACAGTCTCCTTACATAAATAAAAATGTAAAAAATTTAAAAAAAGATACACATCGTATGTTTCAAAATGACAAATTCCCTAACATTGTAAGTTGTTTTTGTTTTAAGCTGGTATTGCATTTGGTGATAGGATGACTTATTAAAAAATGTTTTTTTGGCATATTTTGTGTGCATTAAGTACTTTTCAGTAAGTGTAATGGAATATTTTTCGGTGCTCAAGGTGGGAAACAAAAAAATGTTCAAATGTTTGTATAGTTTATGGGACTTAACTACGAGGTCATCAGTCCCTAAACTTACAAACTACTTATGAACTAGCTAAGACTAAGGACGGCACAAATATCCATGCCCGAGGTGGGATTCGAACCCCCTGATCGTAGTGGCCGTGCAGACCGTGACTGACGCACCTCAGTCCCCTCGGCCACCGCGGTCGGCCAAGGTGGGAAACATGATCACAGTCTGTATAAACGTATTTAAAATCTGACAAGCAAATGTAAGCATTCATCTTACTTCCTTCAGGAATGAAAAGGTAGTGAATTTCTCAAAATGCAACAACGAAAGTGAGTGAGCATTGCATTTAGTAAGGCACAATTAAACTCTGCAGTTAATCGAAAGAACTTCTATAATAGTTGTCGAAGCGGTTTTAAAAAGTAGTTTTTTTTATCAAATCTAATTCGAGGTTATTGCGAAACAATTCTTTGAGCGGAGTAAGCTACTTATCAAAATGTGAGTACGAACCTCTAAAAGTAGTACAGACAGCGAAGGTGATCGGATAAATGTAACGGAGAAAGACTATGTAAAAAGTGTCAGACTCTAAAATTAAAAATAGGAGCAAGAGGAAATATGTATGAACTATAAATAAAGATTGAAAATTAAGAATAAAATGTGACTCATGTTAGGTATCTTACTTTAAAAATAAATGAGTAGGTCTACTCTGCTGGCCTAAATTCCTTTCCTAGTTTCAGAATTACTGGCACAATCAGTCACGTGATCTTAGACCTCCTTCACATCCTGAAAATGTCCCGCATTGTGTTTTGAAAAAGTTGGCCGCCTTATCAAGAGAAATGGATATTGGCGGTAGTTTTTTTGCCGTGGGAGGTTAAAACTCCGTGACCCGTTATCTCCTCTCGATTTGCCTGAATATAGGTTTGCTGAATTAATTCTCTTCGATACTCAAGGCGTCAAAAATGCCATTCTTAACCCTCCGGCGGGCGCGCTCTTATGTACAACAGCTGCGGTTTTTGTGTGTTATCGATGCCTCACCCTTGAGCCAGTGCGTCACCGCTGCATTGTATTCCATTATTAACGCTTACTCGACAATGTTAATACGGCTCCGGGACGATGTGTTGAATGTTGTACAGTGCGCGCCTGCTCGTGCTACTCTTGCAGCCTTTGTTCTCGCAGTCAATATGCAGAGGTAAGTGTAATAGAAAGACACCTATAGCCATAATTTCTTTTATTTCAGCTAACTGCACATTCAGTGTAAATTTGGTTATACAGACATATGAATTTATTAATGTCTTCCGACATTCTGCTTCAGTTCAAAGGGTTTATCAGACAAGGAACTTCGCAAGATAATCAAGTCTATTCAGACCTGGAGGAAAGTGATATGGATCTGAGTGATAAAAACATTGAATATGAGAACCATGATAGTGAATCGGAGCAGGACGGCGTGGATAGTGATGATCACAGAGAGATAACAGATGTGTCGGAGTTGTTTATTGGAAAACACAAAGTTACTCATTGGTCTAAAATTGAGTGTGCTCCTCAAAAACCAACAGAAAAAAAACATTTTGAAAATTCTACCAGATCCAAAGAGAAATGTGATGGATGTAACTGATGAGGTTAGTGCTTTTCTGAAAATAATTGACATCGAGGAAATTGTAAACCAAAATATGTATATATGATTAATGATGAAAATTCTCCTCAGAGATGATACATTATTTTTCAAAAGAGATAGATTGGCTGGCCAGTACTTACTTTTGTGCTGTACCGCCGATAGTTACACAAATGAAGAAACAGAAAAAGGGGACGAAAAAGGACAAGCTTTCGGAACACAGTTCCTTCATCAAGTGGAAGTGAATTACCTTTCCATTACGTTCCCATCCTTTCTTCTTCCCTTCTCTCCCACCTGATGAAGGAACTGTGTTCCGAAAGCTTGTCCTTTTCCGTCCCCTTTTTTTCTGTTTCTTCATTTTTGTAACTATCGGCGGTACAGCACAAAGGTAAGTACTGGCCAGCCAATCTATCTCTTTTGAAAAATAAAATGTGTATATAAATAGACAGCGAGATACACATCAATACTCACGAGAAAGAGATAATAAAGTGACCTCCAGACAGGAAATAATGGCTGTGTTTGGGATTCTCTTTTTTGTTTGGAACAAGAAAAGGCCATCATACTAATGTGGTGGAAGTCTGGGCAGCAGATGGAAGTGGTATGCCACTGCTTAGGGCTGCAATGAGTAGATTTCAGTTTCTTCTACGCAACATGCGGTTTGATGACGTGGAAACGAGGAATGACATCAGAAAAATTAAGTTGGCTGCAATTCGTACAGTATTGGAAGCTTTTGTCGCTAACTCCTAACTGTCGAAATTCTTACAGTCTGAGTGAATTCACCACAGTAGATGAAATGCTGCACCCTATCAGAGGCCGGTGTGGGTGGATTCAGTATACGCCCAGCAAACTAGCAAAATATGGAATAAAAATGTTTAAACTATGTACTGGAAAAACATTTTTTTCCAGTAACCTGGAAGTCTACTGTGGCGTGCAACCAGAAGGTACATATCGTGTGCTAATGCTCCTGAGGAAATAGTGAAGCGGCTTGTGGTACGCAGAGAAAATTGTAACAGGAATCTAACAACTGACAATTGGTACACAAGCTGCCGCCTTTATGAATATTTGCTGCAGAAGAAAATCACCTGCATTGGTACAATGAGGAAGAACAGACATGAAATTCCTCTAGAATTTCTCCCAAACAAAACGAGAGCAACAGGAACGGCTATGTTTGGATTTCACGACGGTAAGACGTTAGTTTCATATGTTCCTCGTAAAAACCGTGCTGTTATACTTTTGTCTACCATGCATGACACGGCAGTAGTTGAAGATACACACAAACCTGAAATAATAGTAGACTATAACATGACAAAAGGTGCAGTTGACGTAGATAAAATGTGTGCCTCTTACTCGGTTTCAAGAATTACGAAATGGTGACCACTGGCTATTTGTTTTTTTTTTTTTTTTTTTTTTTTTTTTTTTTCATTTTCTTGAACATTGCTGGAATTAATTCACAAATATTTTCCTTTACATCGCCAGAGATAACTTCACGAGGACGTATTTATCTCAAGAAGCTAAAAGAACGTCTTATGAAAGAACAACTTATGTGTAGAGCTCATCTAAAATCGTTGCCAGGCGATCTCACCATATATCTAATGCAATTTCGTGATGAAGTATCGACTTGTACATATCAGAAACGTGAACCTCCTGCGAAGAAACGCGGGACATGTATACTTTGTCGACGTCAAAAAACTTCAACGACATCAATTAAATGTGACACATGTAATAACTTTGCTTGTAAACAGCATCCTAAGAAACAAATTATCTGTGAAAGGTGCACTGAACGTGAACATATCTCCGAATAATTGTCTAAAATGGTATCAAAAGAGCAAAAGCTTTTACTACAACATATGATGATATTCCTTTAGTAAAAAACTCTCTGCTTGCTGTACACCATGAACTGGAAATCATTTTACATGTGATGATAGTGGATGTGAACAGTTTTCTTAAATAAATTTCGTAATTTTCTTAGCATAGGATTGCTTTTACTTAAAAATGTTTATATTGTAATTTTTTTGTAATTAAAAGAGCAATAGTTTTGCTGATAACTGGTCATTCTAGTGAGTGTGAGCTGTTTTATGCAATAAACTTCATAGTTTGTTCGGCACAGGCTTGCTTTTACTTTAAAATGTCTGTAACGAATTTGACAACGCGTGCCTGCTCATACGACAATTTCAGCCGCGCCTGCCGGAAGCTTAAGTATTATCTGTTTTGAGTCCACCATTATGTTTTGCCTGTGCTCTGGTCACACGATTACACAGTAAATTAGTCGACTTTCTAATATTACGAGGGATTTATGACAGTTGTTGCGTTACAGAAGATTCCTGAAATCAGGTTCGCATTGTGGGTTCGTTGCAGTCACATATAGCTGAAGTAGGTGTCTGAATAAACGCGCACTTGTGAACACGTAGTTTTCGGATTGTGAATGCCAGCCTTCAAGGCAATCTGGTTCGTCTGTGCTAATGTCCTCGGATCAGACATGTATAGTGCCCCCCCCCCTCCTCCTTTTTCACGTTACGATTTTACGCAGTGTTGACGATACAAAGGCGAACTTGTATTGCACCCTACCTTGAAGCAAATAAAACGATGCGTAATTCATAGTCTCGCCCCTTTTACGGTGTTGGCCGTTGTTTCTTTGTTTATGGGCTGCCTCGTTCAATTTGCGCTTCACGTGCATGCTAAGCGTGGTGTTTGGTTATCGACTAATTGATTACTGCCGTGCGCTCTAACGCTGTTACGTTTCCGATGACACTGATCGAGTGACCAGAAACACTGACTTGCCATTTGAAGTATATTTTTATTATAAGACATGGTCGACTGTGATTGAGCTACAAAGAGCACGTTTGCAGGGCTACTACACGCGTGACAAGCCGTGTTCTTCTTGCAGTAACAATAGCGTCGTAGATTGTAATAATCTAGCTAAGCAATGGAAAACATTAAACTGGATGGACAGAATAGTAATATTCTTCATGCGAGTCCACTGCCTCTGAAATAGACTAGCATCGTGTGAGAACTGCGATTGTCACTCACCGTTGGTTTGTTCGCTAATGCAGTGTTGCCAGCCTCTGAAGCTCAAATGTCCCACCCAGGAATTGAAAAGTCCCTTTTCAGCGTAAAGTGACCCACGGCAAACAAAAACATGAGAGCAGCAAGGGGGAAAAAAAAAAGACAGCTCCATACCATGCTGCTTTTCCTGCATTGGGGTGCGACCGACAAGCAAAAAAGAAAGAAAGAAAAGAAATAAATAAATGTGTCCTCCTTAACCTCCCCATCTCCTCCCCCCTCCCCATCATAACTTTCTCCCTGTTCGTCTCCTCTTTCTCCCTCTCTACAATTTCCTCACATTCCTCTTTCCCCTCTTACAACTCCGTCTAACATACAGCCATGTTTAGTGTTATGTTCAAAATCTTATATCTACAAAATGAGGCCGCGCGACCCTCGTAACACATCCGAGCGACACTGCTACTGAACAATGTGATTGCAGACTGCTGTGTTGTTTTTTTCACCTTATTATCGCGTCATGTGAAAATCAATCGTATCGACCTGTTTAAGTTCTCCACAACAGACGAACAAATCGCTTTGTGCCTTTGTGAAAAATAATTATCAAAATGTCCCAAGATATGGGACAAATCCCACGGGATGGCAACACTGCGCTAATGTCGGAACATAAATCTTATTTGTTGGTGCGATACGTTCAGTTTCTCTCCCAAATATGGAGGCTGTGCACGCAAACCCAGTTCACACAGTAGAACATATTGTTTGACCTAAGCAGCTATCTACAGAAAATGGGGAAAAACATTGATTTAAACTACATATGACATAAAATTAGTGAGCTACAACGGCGACTGGGGAAAAAAAAAAATGAACCTCCTTATTGTGTTCCTCCAAACCAGTTAATATATTTATCTGATTGTTCCACTGAAATGCGGTCATGGAACTAAAACGTCAGGTATGTTTTGGTATCAATAAATGGAAAGGAGATGGGTGTAGTACCCTTCACTAAGCTCATTAATGAACATGAGCAAAGTCAATCTACAGTATGAAATCCGTTTTAGGGCTCAGACCTGCATTTGTTGCAGATGGCCTTCTGATAGTTTCCACGGGCAACAAATATTTTATGTACAATATTTCGCATAATTACTGGCCAAACTAAAAAAAAAAAAAATAATTAAAATGCTACTACATTCTTCTCATTAAGAGGTGTAATCTTACGCTAAAAGCTCAACATAATAAGACACATATTACAGTAAACATTTGTATAAAGCACTATATTATTTTAATTATGATTAATATTATTGACTATGAAGCCTAATAAAAATCGACTAGGGATAGTGGTTACGCGTTACATAAATCCACGTGAAGTACATTACTGCGAGCCACATAACTAACAGGTTAGTGACATTACTGAATGCAGAGAATAACTGATTCTGCAGAGTATAGCGTTCCAAACACCTGAGTTTACAGAAGACTGCGCACGCACAGAAACGTGACACTTCGGCGTCATCTGCGGAGATCGAAAGTTAACCATTTCTCGCCGTATGGAAGTTTAACGGTTTTATGCATTTGCGTCTTTATTTTAGTTCTTTCTTTAGTCCGTCACACATTGAGAAGAATGCATGACGCCTTAATGTATTTTCTTAAGAGTTACTATTTTGGACAAAGAATCCTATTCTGAGAATAAATAAGAATATGAATATACAAAGAAACTTAATGAAGATTATATCACAAGCTAAAATACACATCACTAACGAAAACATATTCCTATAAACGTAGCGAGCATTGTTCATAATACGCTGTTTACCTTTCCTATTCTGTATTTCCATATATACGTGACAACTAACGCCACAAAACCTATGTTTACCTTTAAATGGAATTAATTCCTTAGGTTTTATGAAGGTTAGGTAAAGAAAATTGCTTCAGCATAATTTGTTCGTATTATTACTCTGTCCAGGAATTGTGAAACTTAAATCGTTTTTCGCTTTCCTGTATCTTGAAGACGTTCTTGAAAATCGTAACCGAAGACTGTGACGTAACTAAGTCTATTTTAAAACAAAGGAGTATAATGAAGACAAAAATAGATAAACAAATGAAATTTACACACGTCAGTAACTCTAACAAAAAGAGGTCCAGTTCCGATGTTAGCAGGCGATGACACCGTTCCTTCCATCAAAGTCACCGTCAAACTTTCCTCCAGAGAAATCTTGACGTTCATTCCGTCACGTCACGTCCCTTTTATTTCCGTTTAAAGCCGGTGTAAATTCCGCCGTTTGGAATGAATTGTGGGATGTTTTTGTGCATCGTTGTATCGAGAGTAAATCGTCTTTAACTGGGCATGTTTCGGATTAACAAAATTCATCAGAGATGGAGGAAGTTTCCAGTAATATGCAAAAAAAAAAAAAAAAAAAAATAAAAAAAATAAAAAAAATAATAATAATAATAATAATAATAATAATAATAATAATAATAATAATAATAATAATACAGACCTTTGTATCGGTAGACAAGAACTGAGCCAAAAATATCCACATGCAAAGGCAAGTTTCCGTACAGAAAGTCTCAATGACGCTCCCCCCCTCCTCCTTTTCTACTCATTTGCGGTTTTAGTGGTAGATCGACTTTAGTTCCTGCTGTTAGTATTGGAGTTTGTCACTGTACGGCCTGGTAGTTCTGGAGATATGGTGGCATAAACAATGAGATGTCTGCAAAACTGTATATGAACGCCGAGAGAGAGAGAAAATACAAGCGTGTATATAACGTCTGGGTACCCTTTGAATTATTTATTGTACAAAAACCAAACATCATAAATCTCATTTTGAAGAGAAACCCTGAAAGATTTTTTCATGTATAGCGCCACAGCGTAGTTTGGTAATTTGCCGAAGTCGCAAACATTGTGAGTTCAGGTGCGGAGCGAGCTTTCTGCGTGTTGGAGTTCGACAAAAACAAGTGTGCTACAGCTGTTCAATGGATGTTGAGAAACACGTACGATAAGAAGCCACCAACAAGGAAGGCCATTTACCACAGACACAAGAAATTCGCTACGACGCGTTGCTTAAGCCAGGCAAAGAGAAGCATACGTCCCAGTATGAGTGAAGTGAATGTGGAGCGCATACGAGAGACAGTCGTAATGAGTCCAAAGAAATTGGTACGTCGTGCATCTCGTGAATTCGAAATGGCTCCAATGACTGTGTGGAAAGTCCTGTGACAGAACCTGTCTATTAAACCATTTAAATCGGAGCTAGTGCAGAAACTTCATGACGACGACAAAGACAAGCGTTTTGGGTTTTGTTCCAGTGCAACAATTGACTGAGGATGGGGATGACATTGTTGATCGCTTAACTTTTAGCACGAAGCCACTTTTCAAACTAATGAGAAAGTGAACAGGCGTAATTGTCGAATCTCGGGTACAAAGCATCCACAGAAATGCATTGAATTAGAGCATTATTCACCAAAGTTAAAGGTTTTTTGTTTCTTGTCACGTCAACTGTACGGGCCTTCTTCACTGAAAACATTCACTGGGTATTCCTACATGGACGTGTTGCAACAATGGCTGATGCTTCAAATGTAATTGTACTCTCCGTTATCTTTCAGCGGGATAGGGCTCCACCCCATTTTCATCGTGAAGTTCAGGGATACTTGAACACTGAGTTGCCGCATCGATTGATCGGTCGTGCTACAGAGGAGGACAGCTGTTTCGTGAAACGCCCAGATCTCACTCCTTGTGACTTTTTTCTGTGGGGACACAAAAATCTGGTGTATGAACTTTCACTACCACGTGATGTAGCAGAGTTCCGGGAGAGAATGCGAGAAGCGATTGCCACAGTCGACGATGCCGTGCTGGGACGGATATGGCAATAATTCGATTACCGTATTGACGTCTGCTGGGTAATGCATGGTTCACATATATAATGTTTGTAAAAAAGATTAAAAAATATATTTTCTCTTGAAAATGTAATATTTGTGACATCTGTATGATGTTAAGTTTTTTTTACAATAAATAATAGTGTTCTCTAACTTTATTTACACCCTTTACAATCTTCTCTCTGTGACTACCCAATGAGTCACTAGCGGGTGCGTTACTAGATAACCCTCAAAAAAATGTTCAAATGTTTGTAGAACTTATGGGAGTTAACTACGGGGTCATCAGTCCCTAAGCTTACAAACTACTTACGAACTAGCTAAGATTAAGGACGGCACAAATATCCATGCCCGAGGGGGGATTCGAACCCCCCGACCGTAGATAACTCTCAATCTCCCGGTGTTAGTAAGGAAGCTACGACGTCATAGACGAGACAGCTGCAAAATTGCCACATCAGCCACCGGTCGAAAATACCCAGATTTATTCGTGCAGTATTTGATAAAGACATGAGCTAGCGGCTTGTAAAAAATCTTTACACATAATTTCAAATCCTTACGTACGTCTGTCTCGTTGGCACTCCCACAAATTGGTGAAAGGAAGGTATATCGCTTCCTACATTTGCGCCAGTCATGCATTAAGGGTGGCGCAAATCTATTTTTAAACATTTAGTTTATAAATGTCAAAGAATGAAAATATAGTCCGTTCCAGGCAGTATATTTTACATTGTCAATTTTATGCACATGTATTGCTTAGAATAATTCAGATATTATGCGTTACAATGTTAACGAAAGCAAAATCATTCACTCTGTATACAATTGTTTTCACCCTAAAATACGAGTATTTTCACTGTCACCGTTCGACACCATCAAAGCTAGACAGATATGTAGAGACTGTGGGTCTCTCCCCACCACCCGAATAAAACAGCCCTCAAATATTTTGAACTGTGATTTTTGTGTTACTGAGAGGCGGAATAAGGCTAAATGTTAAAATTTCTCCAGTTTTAGAATGAGGTATCTCATTATTTTATTATTTATTCTTTTAACTCCTTATGTGGATGATAGAGCCGCAACAAAGGCTCGCCATTATGTTCTGACTTGTACCAGTATAACCAATTCTTCCCATCGGATTCCTTCTGCTTCAGCTGCTCGTCTCCACGTCACTTTAGGCCTGCCTCGCCTTTGTCGCCCTTGCGACATCCAGTGAAGCGCTTCCTTCCCAATATGTTCATCATGCTGAGTGTATGTCCTAACCATCTCCACTTCCTGCTTCTTATTTGCAGCTCAGTTGGCTTCTGGCTTGTACTTTCCAAAGCGTTTCTTTAGAGATGACATTTGGCCACCGTATCCCCAGGATGTTCCTCAGACATTTGTTGTTGAATGTCTGCAGTTAATGTATCAGCTGCTTTGTCACTCTCCATATTTCACATACGTATAGTAGCACAGATTGTATGTTACTTTCATATATCCATAATTTGGTCCTCATTGTTATTTCCTTTGATCTCCAGATAGAGCAGAGAGTTGTAAAAGCGCATTTGGCTTTGTTCAAATGTTTGTAGAACTTACTGGAACTACGGGGTCATCAGTCCCCAAGCTTACAAACTGCTTATCAAGTAGCTAAGACTAAGGACGGTACGAACATCCATGCCCGAGGGGGATTCGAACCCCGACCGTAGCGGCCGTGCAGACCGTGACTGGAGCGCCTCAGTTCCCTCGGCCACCGCGGCCGGCTTGGCTTTGTTGATGCGGCTGTTAATGTCCTCTGTTGCACCTTCATATGATGTAATCATGCTTCCAAGGTAACAAAACTTATCCACCCTTTCGATTATTTGACTCCCAAAGCTTAAGCTCTGCGGTGGTGTTATCATTTGCCCGCATGTTTTTCGTATTTTGGCATTAATTTTCAAACAGACTTCCTTCGCTGCAGATTTTCAGATCTTCTAGTTTTTTCCCTTACGTCCTTGATGCTGTGGGATAGAAGGCAAAGGTCATCTGCAAAATCTAGGTCTTCTAGATGTGTTCAATTTCTCCACTTTATTCTTCTCACTTTGTCCATTGATTGCGCCATTTTAAGATTCAGTACCATATTAAATAGTATGGGCGAGCGCATGCAGCCTTGCTTAACTGCTGTTTTCGCTGCTATTGGATCTGAAATCAGACCTTGATGTTGAACCTGGCAGTGTAATTTCAACATGCATTTGACAGGAACAATTATTTTGTTGGTAATTACAAAAGTTTGCAGAGAGCTCCATATTTTTGTTCTAATCATACTGTCGAAGGCCTTTTCAAAGTCTACAAACAGCATGTAAAGTGGTGACTGGTATTCATATGAATGTCCAGCTATTATTGTCAAGGTGTTTATCTGTTCAATGCAATAGCTACCTTCCCTGAATCCTTCATGTTCTCTTGTTGTCTAGATGTGCTTTTATCCTATTTAGGATTATTCGCTAGTGGATCTTGCTTGGGATCGACAGCAGGGTGATGCCTCTCCAGTTATCACAAACCGATAGGTCTTGACGAGCAGTCCTCTGTTCCAGTCACTTCTACTTTTTCATTCAACCATATAAACGTTATCTCATAGTGTTGTAATATTGGAACAACAAATTTTGAACGTCGATCTAAGTCAAAACTGAGCGGCGTTTCATCAGTCCTATGTTTTTCTACGACGTACATTATGAATCAAGAAAGATTAGTCGCCGGAAATTATTTATGGAACTTTTGGGAAACTTGTTTCTTTGTAATTCCAACAATAAAACTCCTAATATAATGTACAAGCAACTCTTGTGGAGGAGGATTTGTATCTATATTCATAAAATTGTAAATGCTCGTTTCTGCGAAATAGTGAATTCCCCTAAGTTCTGACCGATTGCTTTGATATAACGCTGAATTCTAATATAAGGTTTTTATAATGCCTACGTATTTATTATACATAAGCTATATATTGTAACTTTTGTAAGTTTTGTAAGAACGTTGCTATATGTTCAAATGTTTGTAAAGCCTATGAGACTTAACTGCGGGGTCATGAGTCCCTAAACTTAAAAACTACTTATGAACTAGCTTATACTAAAGACGGCACAAACATCCATGCTCGAGGAGGGGGGGGGGGGCGAGAGAGAGATTCGAACCCCCAACGGGTAACAGTCTCGCGCATCGTAGCAAAGCGCCTCAATGCGCTCCGCCGCGACAAGAACGTTGCCCTATTATAAAATTTATATGAAGTGCATATAGCAAACGCATTGACATGTCGGGTATTAAAAACGTGCGTATTTCAGTGGAACATTATGTCAAAATTTCAAATCATTCGGTGAAGAACTTTTGGAGATTTGTGGTTAGGAAAAATCTCCTTTTTCTGTTTAAGTACGAGTGTAAATGTTAGTTTGTTCAAAATAGTATAGTTACTGAACGGTTAATTTGATTTTTTGATGTACATTTATATTTTAAAAGAGGAGGGTTTTGGGAATTTTTACAACGTTTCCTCATTATAAAATCTACATAAGTTGAGATGTTATATATATATATATATATATATATATATATATATATATATATATATATATATATATATATGGTATGTAGAAACACGCATGTAATAACAACGCAACGCTGTATCAGAATTTCAAAGCATTCGATAAAGAATTTTTATGGAAATGGGTTTAAAATCTTAACACTAAACAAGGCTCTTCGTTAGAAATGGGAGTAAGAGGATGCACGGAGTGAGAGGGATGATTAATATGGACAAAGACGGGGGAACAAGGAGAGGGAGACAGATAAGGGAAGCAGGGGGTGTATATTGTATATGTAATTCCCTTCGACAAAGCATAATGAACCTACACGTATTAAAAACGTGTGCTTTCTCTTTTCTTTCATTTTCATTTGATCTGCATCAAGCTTCAGCAACTCGTGGCTGGGTAGACTACATCTGGTAAGCAATAGAAATTGAATATCACATAAAACTAAGTAGCATGTGATTACGATCTGTTCCATAAAAAATCGCATTATTTATTAATCTTACGGACATTATACGTTCAATGGGACATTGTGTCTGGTGTATAAATTACAGAACCATTGGTTTAAGAAGTAATGGTTGCAAAATTCTAACAGAAGGTGTTTCCAGAAGAATAGAAAAACTGGTAAAAGACGATCTCTATGAAGATCAGTTAGGATTTAGGAGAAATGAAGGAATACTTGAGGAAATATTCACCTTGCGACTTAGGTTATAATATATGTTAAGGAAAGGCAAACCTACATTATTTGGAGAAAACTTTTGACAATGTTGCCTGCCTTTCAAATTCTGAAGTTAGCAGGGGTAAAATATAGGGAACGGGAGGTAATTTCCAACTAGTACATGAACCAGAAAGCAGTGACAAGAATCGAAGGACGTGAGAGAGAAGTATTGGTTGCGAAGCGATTAATACAATGTTGTTGTTTTTTCCACAGATTTATTAAATTTGTACATTGAGCAAGGCGTGAAGAAAAGGAAGGAGAAATTTGGAGAAGGAATTATAGTTCAGGGTGAAGGAATTTGCGTTTTACTAATGACGTAATTCTGTCAGACAACAAAATACGTAGAGGAGTAATTTAATCCAACGGACAGTGTATTGAAAGGAGCGTACAAGAGGAACATTCGTAGTCGAAGAAAATCGGGCGATGCTGAAGAAATTAAAATTAGATAACAGGTCAAATTTTTTCTCTCTATAAATGAATACTCAGCCCTCTGCATCGGAACTATATTCTCTGCCCTCAAAGAACTGACACAAAACCCATAAACACACACACAACCAAAACTAAAGTAACACAATTCAAAAACTCCCGCCCCCACCACAGTCAGCTGTTCTTAACACTACTCCCAGAATTCAACTGCCTACCATCTTGTTTTCATAACATAAACATTGAGTGAAGTGAAAGTGCCACAGTGCTTGTCCACAACGTGAAAACGCCGAAAATTCACCAAAGTAAGTGACAAAAACTTACTATAAATACATAGAAATTTTGTTACAGAAACAGTCGCAACAGTAAAATAAACCAAAACACAAAAATGAGGTTCTATATTTTCGTAAAAAAAAAAAAAATAAAAAAAAATAAAAAAAAAAAAATAAAAAAAAAAATAAAAAAAAAAATAAAAAAATCCCGATATTTACAATCTAACCATTCACCCCATTAACCACATACTTCTTGATTTGCAGATGACAAACTGTCAAAAATACACAGTGATGTTTTGTGAGTTAAAGAACCACAAACACAACTACATGTGGTATTAAGGTAGGCCTAGTATACATATAAAAATAAGAAACGATTTATATTAGTCTCACAATTATCTGTAGTTTCTACACTTACTGTACAAAAAGTAACAATCATTTTATTGTTCTGATTCTTGAGTTTCTCCCGTCGTATTTGATAATCAAAATATCCACGGGTATAATGCCGGTCTACAGTGCCCGTTGGACAGACAATATAAAATAAATATACCAGTGATGATGCTGCAACGCCAGCGAAACATGTTTGGGAGAAACTAAAAACGATTGTTTGCTCAAGGCGGACCACACCTAAAAAGCAAATTTATTTGTAAGCAACCACGGAGATTCAAGACTTTTTCAAACCTCAAGTTGAATATTAAGTTTCCGGAGGTCTTCCCTGAAGGCATTTATGTGGAGTGTTGCTTTGTGCGGTAGTGAAACATGGACGATAAATAGTTCAGACAAGAAGAGTATAAAGACTTTCGAAATGCGCTGATACAGACGAATGCTGATGATCAGGTGGATAGATCGCGTGACTAATGAGGAGGTGCTCAACACAGTGGCGGACTTAAGCTGTCGGAGGCCCGGGGCGGCGGCAAGAGAGAGAGAGAGAGAGAGAGAGAGAGAGAGAGAGAGAGAGAGAGAAAAGGCCCCTGATCCACTTAGAAATACATGAATTACTATTAAAAAAAGAAACGTTTGAGATTTGGAGGCCCCAGAACGAGAGGCAAAAAATAAATAACTAAATACTTTCGAGGTATTTGGAGCCAACCCCCCTTCCCCAATGCTGTTGAGTCAGTGGTGGACTAAGAGCCCCCCCCCCTCTCTCTCCCTCAATTTCTTGAATACCTTGACTGCAAGAAGGGATCGATTTGGTAGGCCACATAAAGACCTATTTCGTTTCGGAGGAGAAGTGTGCGGGGTAAAAATCGCCGAGGGGAACCAACAGAGCCACGATGGAGTAGCCGAGCGGTCTAAGGCGCCTCGCTGCGGAGCGAAGCGGTTGCTCGCCTTCGGAGGTTCGAGTCCTCTCTAGGGCATGGGTGTGTGTGTGTGTGTGTGTGTGTGTGTGTGTGTGTGTGTGTTGTCCTTACGTTAGTTTACCTTGGTTTAAGTAGTTTGTAAGCTACGGACTGATGACCACGCAGTTTGGTCCGATAGATTTACAGACATTTGAACATTTTTTGGAACCAACAGACAAATGCCGGCCGCGGTGGCCGAGGGAACTAAGGCGCTCCAGTCACGGTCTTCACGGCCACTGCGGTCGGGGGTTCGAATCCCCCCTCGGGCATGGATATTTGTGCTGTCCTAGTTCGTAAGTAGTTCATAAGTAGTTTGTAAGTTTAGGGACTGATGATCCCGTAGTTAAGTCCCATAGACATACAAACATTTGAACATTTTGAACAGACAAATACGCAAGTTCAAATATATGTGCGTTTCCGCTATTACCAGGCGATTGAGGCTTGCCCAGTATAGAGTAGGGTGGCGATATGCATCGAATCAATGTCGCGACTAAAGGCGGCGGCAGCAGCAGCAGCAGCGACAACAACAACAACAACAACAACAACATATCTGACATGGAGACTGGTCTGTGCCACCTGCGGCAGTTATTGCTAGTTATTCATAAATCGTTGGAGACAGCTAACTGTCTATCACAATGAATTAGGAACAAAAATTGGTTGTTGGTATTGTGAGGTGAGACGGAGCTTGCGGCGCTTGTAGTGGGCGCGAGCCCGGAATTGCTGAAGAGGGTGAGTGAACGGCAGCAGCAGCGGCGGCACCAGGTGGCCGGCGTGCGGGTGCCTGGTAGAATGGCCCGCTCGTACTAACCCGGCACGCTCAAGGTCGCCGGCGCTGCCTTTCTCCTCGACCTTCGCAGCCGCCTGCCCGTTACCTGACGTAAGGCGGCAGCCCGGGCCTACACTGGGAGCGGCAGCGACCGACGCTCGCCCTGGAGTGCCAGCGCAAACACTAAGTTTACCTCACACACACCTACCTAATCCCGTAAACTGTTTCTTGCTGTTCTCTTTACATGTTAGGCCAAAAGTGGTTTTGTTATACCAGTCAAATATGGTGTCTGGAAAACAACCGTTTCAGTTCCTGATTTAGTCAACACATCCGCTGTTTCTCTTTACGTAATTAGACGTATTCCTGCTTTATACTTCTTTTTGAAGGCAGAAAATTTTTCGTTGTCCATATGAGCCGAAAATTCTTAACAAGAACGCGTAATCTGACAAGCGAATTACGTCCCAAAACCGGCTGCTTTTCCGTAGCTTCCGGGCTCATTCTTCCTGAACTTCATCTCTCCTGAATGAAACACCCTGCAGCGGAGTGTGCGCTGATATGAAACTTCCTGGCAGATTAAAATTGTGTGCCTGAACCGGGACTCGAACCTGGGACCTTTGCGTTTCGCGGGCAAGCGCACTACCGACTGTGCTATCCCGACACGGCTCACGATGCCGCCTCACAACTTTACTTCCGCCAGTACCTCGCCTCCTACTTTCTTCTCCTTTCTTCCAGGAGTGCTAGTCTTGAATGGTTCATAGGAGAGCTTCTGTGAAGTTTGGAAAGTAGGAGGCGAGGTACTGGCGGAGTCGTGAGTCGTGTCGGGATAGCACAGTCGGTAGTGCGCTTGCTTGCCCGCGAAAGGCAAAGGTCCCAGGTTCGAGTCCCGGTTCCGGCACACAATTTTAATCTGCCAGGAAGTTTCTTCATCTCTCCTGTTACGAGTACGGGTCACGCACTTTTCCGTGGCTTCTCTGATCGGCGGAAGTCGAGTGAGTTCGTGTGTTTACGGAATCTTTATGCTCTCTACCAACCTTACCTCGTAAAAGCATTGTACACCGAAGACATCGTCAATGTGTTGTTGATTTTTGCTTGGTATTGATTGTCTTCTACTTTATTTGCTAAAATAAGTCCACATACCCCGACGACTTGTTTTAAAAAAAGGAAGGCTCTCCTTGAAAGTGGTGTGAAGAATGTTGATTCCGATTTAATTCAGTTACGACAATAAAAAGAGGCAGAAAACGTTGCTACATCCGCTTAATACGTCCCTTCAATTTTAATATTTTGTAGATATACGTTCCAGTTTTCTATTACACAAACATTAAAATGATAGCAACAAATTTTGTGTTGTGGGCATCCGCAGCTGTAGACTTCAGTCATAATGATGGAAACGAACTAGTTTCGTGGCATTGGAGCCACATCATCAGGGTTATCTGTATACAAAGAAGAGCAAACTAGTTTCGTTGCATTAGAGCCACATCATCAGGGTTATCTGTATACAAAGAAGAGCAAATTCCACTACCAATCGCGATTGTTACTGGAATTTGCTGTTCTTTGTTACAGATAACTGACGATATGGCTCTAATGCCACGAAACTAGTTCGTTAATAAAAGAATACTATACAGCTGAAGCGGTTTCCATAATTACGATTCAAATGATACTTAATTTTATGTTTCATCCGTGACGCTTTAACCCCTTAAGGAGAGTTGACACGATCCTGTTTACGTGACCCAAGGGACTTCAACTTGAGCAAGTGACAGTTCACAAGAGCGCGGAAATTTTGAGTCCGAGCAAGTCCGGTGTAGCTTTTCAGCACGGCGGTAACTGATGTGCAATGTGCAGGCCTGAGAGTAGTGGCTTTACTTGCCATAACAAAATCACAGAATCTTTAAACACAAAAAAAGACGCAGTTGTTGGATACGCAAGCGGATTGCGAGGTGGAATGAGTTGGGGGCGTGATCGGTGTTGACCAGAGTACTGGAAAACGAGGACGAAGCATCCTTTGAAAATCATTTTAGGACGAACGTAACCAATTTTGAACATTTCTTAAGACAAGTAGGGCCTTGTGTTCAAATAAAGAACACTCTAATACGGGACGCTATTCCTGCCCAATTAAAGCTACAAGTCGCTCTGAGGTATTTTGCCTCACTGCAATATATGTATCCCCTTCCCATGTCCATCTTAACCAAGTTCGTGCCTGACGTGCTGGATGCAATATACAAGGCGTTGTGCATCCGCTCTTCATATAGTTCCAGAAACTAAACTGTATATTGCAACGGCCATGTTTTTAGTAACTGCCATCGTTCTTAACTCAAACAAAACATTATACTCGAGTTACAACACGCGAACGTACGGACACACGCTATAATAAAAAGCTATTCGACAGCAACAGCCATCTTAGGGAAACGGCAAAAAGGTAGTGGGGGAAGTCTACTTGCGCAAGTAAGTAGACCAGACTTCAACTTCGTTTCTACGGGCGCCAGTGGATATTTTGGGGGTTCACACGATTATATTGACGTGCACACGTCAACGTGCGCCTGTGATTCGTGTCCGTGTCAACGCCGCTTTGCATGTTGTTTCTTTGAAAACCTGTAATCTGGCGGCGTTGGAAGAAAGGGGGCGGGGCTTGTAACAGCCAATACGCTACATGCTGAATGCAAGCTTCATCTTCCAACATTGTTCTCTCAGGGGTCATGTATAAGTGCGTGATCTGTACTCGTTCTTGTTTACACACCAAAAACGTGCTTGACACCTGAATGTCAGAGTGAGGTAAGGGGACCACCCCCTCCCCACCACACTAACAATTTCCCACATTCACAGACGTGACAAGACATTGGATACCTCCTAATCTTGTGTCGGACCTACTTTCGTCAGACCAAGTGCGCAAACTCGACGTAGTATAGTAATCGTTAGGAATCATTTGCCCCATTGGCCGTCTATGATTGCGAAAGTGTTGTCGGTGCATGATTTTGCTTACTATCTGACCTATCGATCATTGTCCCGTAGTTGTTCCATGTGATTAATGTCCGGCGATTTTATAAGCTCAATTATTCGCTCTACGAGGGTGGTTTGATAAGTCTGGTAATTTTGTATGAAAGACCGGTAAATTTTCGGAACCTACACTGTTGTTGGTAAGCCTGATATTTCCACGGATATTACAGCAAGTTTCGAACAACAGCTGTTCTTAGTTGATTGTTGGCTGCCAGCTGAAGTGAAGTGGTAAATGCATAGTTAATTCCTTATGATGGAGAAAATCGAATTTCGTGCAGTCATTAAAAATTTACATATGAAACTGAAAGGTTGGACAGTTGCGCATATCAAATCCGAGTTGGATGAGGTCCATGTCGGGTCTGCACCAACATTGAAGACCATTTGCTTTTGGATCAATGGGATTAAACGTGGTCTGAGAAGCACGGAAGGTTGAGCAAGCTCTGGTCGGCCCGTTGATGTCACCACACAGGAAACCATCGATAAGGTGCATGATATGGTAATGGAAAATCGAAGATTAATAGTTCGCGAGATAACTAATATTGTAGGCATTTCAACTGAACGAGTGCATTACATCCTCCATGAAAAACTGGCCACGAGAAGCTCTCTGCGCCGCACATGCTCACTGGACCAAAAACGGAAACGAAGGAATTGTTCAGGCGCAAGCCATAGGACTTTTTGTGGATTCATAACTGTGAATGAAAATTGGTTTCACCATTACATTCCAGAGACCAACAATGGGCGGACAGTGGGGAGAGTGCATCAAAGAAGGCGACGACTGTTTTGTCAGCTGAAACGGTGATGGTCACTGTCCTTCCGGATTCCCAGGGTATAATCCTGATAGACTTGGAAAAAGGCATATCCATAACTGGGCCCTATTATGCCATTCTGCTGGGTCGTTCAAAGCAGGAACTAATTGAAAAACGTCCAAGACTGGCTCTGAAGAAAGTGCTGTTTCTTCAGGACAATGCACCAGCACCCACAGCAGATATCGCAGTGGCAAAAGTGCACGACTTGGGATTCGAATTATTTCCTCACCCACCCTATTCACCAGACTTGGCTCCGAGTGACTTCATCTTATTCCCAAAATTTGTCGGCCGCGGTGGCCGAGCAGTTTGCGGCGCGCCGTCAC
Source organism: Locusta migratoria (assembly GCA_026315105.1). Lineage (NCBI taxonomy): Eukaryota > Metazoa > Arthropoda > Insecta > Orthoptera > Acrididae > Locusta > Locusta migratoria. Next base: position 194,395,193 of record CM048746.1, read on the forward strand.
GTTCTGCGCGGCCACTACGGTCGGGGGTTCGACTCGCCCCCTCGGGCATGGATATTTGTGCCGTTCTTAGTATTAGGTAGTTCATAAGTAGTTTGTAAGTTTAGGGGCTGATGACCCCATATTTAAGTCCCATAAGCTCTACAAACATTTGAACATTTGATTTTATTCCCAAAAATTTGGCTTTGTAGGGAAAAAATTTCATCGAATGAGGAAGTGTCCACCGCTGTGACAGACTATTTTGCAGAGTCTGACAAAGCCTTCTTTGCGAGGGTTGAAAAATTGTAAACTCGCTGGACCAAGTGTATAGCCTTGCAAGAAGACTATGTCGAGAAATAAAGTGAGTTTTCGCCTTTAAAATATTTTTTTTTTAATTATATTTTACCAGACTTATCAAACCGCCCTCGTATTTGTCCAGAACGTTCTTCAAAGCAATCACGGGGCATTGTGACCCGGTGACACGACGCATTAGTACCCGTAAGAATTTTATCGTCGTTTGGGAAAATCATAACGATCAATTGCTGCAAATGGTCTCGGAGTAAAGTTAAACGCAACCATTGTCAATAACTGGTCCGTCCAGTTGAACCGGAGTACCTAGTTCACTCCATGTGAAAACAGTCCGCATCATTATGGAGAGACTACCAGCTTGTACAAAGCGGCAAAAAGAATGCCGGGTCTGAATAATTTCGAGTCCTAGAACAGAACAATGTGCCTGCTCAAGTTCAGAAGTGTCATTGTTAACCACTGTAGCCGTCTGTGCAGCTTCAGCTAGGTATTTACGTTGTCGAATAGAAGCGACATATAGGATTCATTGCAGTCCAATTAATCGTATCATTGCTTTTGAAAATCTCTAACAGAACGCCAAAAAACGTTGAAATATAAGGACTACAAGTTGGTAGAATTAGTACGACGACGAGCGTTTTACATCTGTTTAAGTGGCTGAGGTGATAAACTGACGGTTTATCAATGTAAAGAACGAGCGTTCGAATCTAATTGCAGTCAGTTGTCATTTTCTTCCAGGCCTGTGCAGGTAATAGTGTCACGTTAACGCTGCAAGTGGGTCGGAATTCGAAGGCTGGTCTCCTTAACAGAGCACAACACTTCACACCTAGAACAGGTTTATTGCTACACAAGCATACACTCAGAACAGACTGCCTCCTGCTTGGAACTGGCGAGTACATCAAACGTAATAAACGCGTAGAACAATCTAGAAATAGTAAATACAAAAATTCTTCTCGCCAGCACAGCGATCTGCGATGCTAACCACTACACCACGCGTTCCGTCGGAAGATACGCCGCAATTCTTTAAACCTTAATTCATTGCAAATTGTACATTTAGTCTAATGTTAAAAACACTCATCGTCGACAGAAGTCCTGTGGAAGTGCATCATGGTGTTTTGGCCAGCCCATGAATCCAATGTCAACCACAATTTATTTTTCTGCACATAAGCTGTGAGAAATACTTGTGTTTTGATTGTTTTTATGATAAACTTCACCATATTGGCTGTTAGAACGCTGACGAATAGACTGCCAATAATTGGAATTACGTAATAATATGCTTTAGAAGTTTATTTTATTTCTTATTTTTATTATTATTGCAGTGTGTATCACAAATGAAACAGCTGTAAACAGGTAGTACACGTAATTGAATATTAATCACACTACCCGATGCTCTACTTCAAAATAAGACAAGAAAAGGTATTACAAATATGACAATATTATCAAATACATCGACAAAAATGTACCAAAATATTGCCTTAATGGAGGTTCGAACCTGGATCCATGGTTTGACAGTCAAAGTTCTGGACCGCTCAATCGGCGACGCGCTCGGAAAGTCGTTCATGTTTACAAGTTCCCAAGCTACAAAAAGTGTTCAAATGTTTGTTAAGCTTAAGGGACATAACTGCTACGTTATCAGTGCCTAAACTTAGAAATTACTTATGAACTACCTTATACTAAAGACAACACAAACATCCATGTCCGAAGGGGGATTCGAACCCCCGACGGGGAACGGCCTCGCGCATCGGAGCATAGCGACTAGAGGTCTGCACCTCGCTCGGTTGCTCGCTCGAATCGCGTGGTACACGTCGTTGTATGACAGTCCGACAGGTGTCGGTACTGCAGCTTGCGGCTCGTTCGAGCGGCGCCCGCCCGCTCGCCACTCGGTCGCCCACCGCAGCGCCACTCGAGTCCAAAGCGAATGTCGGGAGCAAACTAGACGCTAGAGAATACATCCAGACTGCGAAATTTTCAGAACGATCTGAATAAGATATCACTATGGTGTAAAAATTGGCAATTGACTCTAAATAATGAGAAGTGTGAAGTAGTCCACATGAGTACGAAAAGAAATTCGTTAAACTTTGTTTACAAGATAAATCAATCAAAAGTGAAGGCCGTAAACTCCACAAAATATCTAGGAATTACTATTACTTCAGACTTAAACTGGAAAGAACACGTAGATAATGTCGTGGGAAAGGCGAACAAGAGACGGCGTTTTATTGGCACTACCCTTAAAAACATACAACAGAACTACTAAAGATACTGCGTACACTACGCTTGACCATCCATTTTTGGAGTATTGCTGCTCAGTGTGGGATCCTTATCAGGTGGGTTTCACGGAGGACATCGAAAGAGTCCAAAGAAGGGCAGCTCGTTTTGAACTTTCACGATACATGGGAGACAGCGTTACGGAAATGATACAGGATCTGGGATGGGAATCATTACAACGACGACGCTTATCGCTGCGTCGTGGGCTACTCCAATCGCCAACATTCTCCTCCGAATGAAAAAATACAATGTTGACTCCCACTTACATAGGTAGAAATGATCATCAGAATAAAATACGAGAAATCAGAGCTCGAACAGAGAGATTCAGGTTTTCTTTCTTCCCGCGCGCTATTCGAGAATGGAATGGGAAATAAATAGTATAACGGCAGTTGGATGAATCCTCTGCCAGGCAGTTAAATGTGATTTGCAGAGTGTCACATGTAGATGTAGAAATTTGGAATTGTTCCTTTCCCGGGTGCTTCGAAAGCTGTTCTCTCGATCCAGGTGAACTAGCCATTCAGTTTCGCATTTTATACATTACCATACGGGTTAATATATGCGATTAATATAAAGTTTCTGTGCTAAGATCATTAACTAAATGAGTTTCCCATGACCTTTTTCTTTCTTGTTCCCATTTTGTGGACTGTTAGTGCTTGTTAAGTGGTAGGTGTTACTTGCCGTCTTAACTAGGAGGTGATTGTATTTTATATCCATCCCTCTTACCACTCTCAAGTCCTGGAATACTTTTTCCGTCTTTTATATTGATATTAAATACACGACATTGATGTACACCCGTTAGGTTAGGTTTGTACATCTGTGTTGCACCCCTTTATATATTCCCGTCCACCCCCATGAACCACAGACATTGCCGAGGTGGGGTGGCTTGCGTGCCTCAACGATACAGATAACCGTACCGTAGGTACAACCACAGCGGAGGGGTATCTGTGGAGAGGCCAGACAAACGTGTGGTTCCTGAAGAGGGGCAGCAGCCTTTTCAGTAGTTACAGGGGCAACAGTCTGGATGATTGACTGAGCTGGCATTGTAACATCAGCTAATGTGGCTTTGCCACACAGTTACTGCGAACGGCTGAAAGCAAGGGGAAACTACAGCCGTTACATTTCCCGAGGACATGCAGCTCTACTTTATGGAAATATGACGACTCACTTTACGTCTTATATTGGAAGATAGATTAAGGAAAGGCAAACCTTCATTTTTTAGCTTTTGTAGATTTGGAGAAAGCATTTGACAATGTTGACTGGAATACACTCTTTCAAATTCTGAAGTCAGCAGGGGTAAAATATAGGGAAAGGAGAGTTACTTACAACTTGTACAAAAGCCAGACCGCAGTTATTAGACTCGGAGGGCATGAAAGGGAAGCATCAGTTGGGAAGGGAGTAAGACAGGGTTGTAGCCTTTCTCCGATGTTATTCAATTTGTACATCGAGCAGGCGGTGAAGGAAAGCAAGGAAAAATTTGGAATAGGGATTAAAGTTCAGGGGGAAGAAATAAAAACATTGCGTTTTGCTGATGACATTGTAATTCTGTCAGAGACAGCAAAGGACCCGGAAGAGCAGTTGAACGGAATGGACAGTGTGTTGAAGAGAGCGTATAAAATGAACATTAACAAGAGCAAAACAAAAATAATGGAATTCGGTCTTAGAAAATCAGGCAATGCTGAAGGAATTAGATTACGTAACGAAACAATGAAGGTGGTAGATGAGTTTTGTTACTTGGGTAGTAAAATAACATGCGATGGTCGCAGTACAGAGGATATAAAATGCAGAATGGCAATGGGAAGAAAAGTATTTTTGAAAAAGAGAAATTTGCTAACATCGAATATTAATTTAAGTGTAAGGAAGTCTTTTCTAAAGGCATTTGTGTGGAGTGTTGCCTTGTACGGGAGTGAAACATGGACGATAAGCAGTGCGGACAGAAAGAGAATAGAGGCTTTTGAAATGTGGTGCTACAGAAGAATGCTGAAGATTAGGTGGGTAGATCGCATAACTAATGAAGAGGTACTGAACAGATTTGGCGAGAAAAGGAATTTTTGGCATACCCTGACTAAAAGAAGGGATCGCTTTGTAGGACACATTCTTAGACACCGAAGAATCGTAAATTTAGCATTTGAGGGAAGTGTGTGGGGTAAAAATCGCAGAGGGAGACAAAGAGACGCGTACAGTAAGCAGATTCAAGTGGATGTGGGTTGCCGTTCTTATGAGGAGATGAAAAGGCTTGCTCAGGATAGAGTAGGGTGGAGAGCTGCATCAAACCAGTCTCCGGACTGAAGACCATAACAACAATATATTCCCGTAGCATTTTGGCACTTTGCGTGTTTGCTATGCCTCTACCTTTTCCGAGTGAGTCCTTAACGGGAAATTTTCCAATTGCAACATTCATATATCCCTCCCACTGCCACTGTCGTCATTCTTATCTTCATAATAAAGTACGCATGCAAGCAATATATAGGATCCGCGCTTTGTTCCGTCGTCAGGGTCATATGGCGGTCTAATGCTCATATATCCTGCAACTGTTTTATATCCTCTTATTACAACTGTTTACATTACACAGCTGTGCGAATTTATGGTGCTTCTGCTGTTTCAGTGATATCTGTGCTATATTTATTTAGGTCCGTCTGAAGAATGTCATCCGAGTGGACCAGCCAAAAAAATGAAGTGCATGTTTTCTGAATGGCTGGATTGTGAAATACGCGAGTCGCAATCTACCAATAAGGTGGACCTTTATTTAGCACGAATTGATGGTGATAACGACAATCTGCTTGAATGGTAGAAACGCAACAGTAATCTCTTTCCTAAGCTAGCTATATTGGCAAAAAGAGTATTTTGTGTGCCCGCCTCAAATACACCTAGTGAACGCACTGTCAGTGGGGGAAGGGAACCTGATCTCTGATAGAAGAACTCGACTCGATCTACAACGTGTCAATGACATTTTAACAGTACATTGCAATTACAATGCCACCAAGGAACAGATTGGGGATAATGATGTTAATTTTCGATGTATACTTCGTTGTACGGTAACATTCACTTTTGTACATTGCAATAAAAACGTCCTTCGTTCCATAGTTTCTCTTTGGATTACATTACTTCCAAATGTTGTAGTTGGTAAAAACAACCTTTTTGTCTCGTTTGCGGTATAATGATATTGCGGTTACATGCTACTATACAGGAATACACGTCTACAGCATAACTGATTTTAGTTCCTTTAGATGGTGGGGGTGCGTCAGACGCAACAGCAGCCCACATCTCAGAGCCACGGAGCCGCTGCCGTAGCGATTGACAAGGAAACCTACCCAAGTGTCACCGATTTTAATGAAATTTGGATATGTTATAATACATCAAAAACTGTGGGACCCGTATTTCCTTTTAGCGGCGGAAAAACATATTTAAGGGGTGAAACGGTCCCTCCAAATTTGGGGCTAAAATAGAAAAATCCCGATAACTTAGAATATAGTGAAGCGATTTTAATAATTTTTGGTATGAAATTATCTTTTGATAAGAGATCGGGCTAGGTACATTGCAGGGGGAGTAACAATTAGGGGAGGGGGGCAGCTATCCCTAAAATGACCAGTTTTTGTGCTAAAAATGTTTTGATTTAATCGAAGTTTAATCTATTAAATTTGTCTTTTATCAAAAGACATTTTCATACCAAAAAACATATACTCGCTTCACTAATTTCTAAGTATCGTCATTTTTCCTATTTTAGCCCTAATTTTGGAGTGACCGTTTCATCCCTTAAATATGTTTTGCCGCCGCTAAAAAAGTACGTGTCCCATAGTTTTTCATGTATTCAATGCAAATTTCATAAAAATCGGATAGTGACACTTGGGTAGGTTTCCTTGTTAGTACAGCGGCAGCACTACGCTGTGCGGCCTCTGCCCGCCCCGCCCTACGTAGCCTCGTTCGAGTGTCAACACGCTCGCTGCGAGCGTACGCATTCGCCGCGCCACCGCCGAGCGTTGCGCACTCGACAGAGTACGATCGAGCGAAACCGGCGATTTGCAGACCTCTAATAGCGACTCGATGCGCTTGGCCACTCCGCCGCGGCCCCAAGCTACAGAATGAAAACACAAAAACATTAATTACTCGTACGTCATTATGTTTTGATTCCATATAAATTAGTAAAAATGCTCAAGAGTGACGATCTTTCGATGTATAGCATTGAAAACGCGATTTCCATTTGAATTTTTTTTCTTCTCAGGAACTAGTGTGTAGCAAAAACCTGAAACACGTCTCCTTATATAAAATATAGAACATCCATGCAAAATTTTATGGAACTCTGTGACGCACATGTCTGACCTTCTCACTGTAAGACCTTTCATCCGTCTCTCCCTACCGATTAACTCCGCTTTCCTTATCCATCTCCTTGTCCTCTCTCTCTCTCTCTCTCTCTCTCTCTCTCTCTCTCTCTCTCTCTCTCTCTCTCTCTTCCCCTCGTCCTTGAGTATTGTTTATTGTTATTGCAGACGAAATTTTAATGGGGGGTCTGAAGCCACTTAAGGAAGCTTAGGGTTTTTTCACGTCCATTGGACACCTTGGTCATAATAGAGACGGAGCTAACGCTCGGAGTGTTTGGGTAAGGACGGGGAAGGAAATTGGCCGTGCCCTTTGAAAGGAACCATCCCGGCATTTGCCTGGACTGATTTAGGGAAATCACGGAAAACCTAAATCTGAATGGCAGGGGGTGGATTTGAACCACCGCCCTACCGAATACGAGTCCAGTGCGTTACCACTGCGCCACCTCGCTCTGTGAAGTCACTTAAAATGAACAAGTTGGTTCCGATAATTGGTACGTATACGTGGTGTAAGAGACTTTTCCAACTGCCGAATCTCTGAGGATAGTAATTTCGATAGTATTACACATTATATTCATCTGCTTATGACTAGAGTCATGACTATAGCTTATGGTCATATGTTAAATATACTAAGGGCAAAACACAAACAATACTCTCACTACGTGATAGTAATGGCGATTCTGCCGATGACAGCGCCACTAAAACAGAGTTACTAAACATAGCTTTTAGAAACTCATTGACCAAAGAAGACGAAACCAATATTCCAGATTTCTAATTACGAACAGGTGCCGTAATGAGTAACGTAGAAGTAGATATCATCGGAGTAGTAAAGCAACTAAAATCACTTAACGAGAACAAGTCTTCTGGTCCGGACTGTATACCCATTAGATTTCTATCTGATTATGCTGAAGCGATAGTTCCCTACTTAACAACCATATACAACCGCTCTCTCAAAGAAGGATCTGTACCAAAAGATTGGAAAGTTGCACAGGTCACACCGATATTCAAGAAAGGCAGTAGGAATAACCCATTAAACTACAGGCCTATTTTATTGACTTCAAATTGCAGCAGGGTTTTGGAACATATCCTGTATTCAAATATTATGAATTATCTCGAACAGAAAGATCTATTGGCCCAAGGTCAACATGGATTTAGAAAATATCGTTCATGCGAAACACAACTAGCTCTTTATTCGCACGAAGTGATGTGTGCTATCGGCAAGGGTTCGCAAATTAATTCCGTATTCCTTGATTTCCAGAAGGCTTTTGACACCGTACCTCACAAATGGCTTTTAATCAAATTGCGTGATTACTGTATATCGCCCCAAATAGGGGCTTTCCTCTCAGAGGACACAGTTTGTAGTAATCGATGGTATGGTATCGACTAAAACAGAGGTGATATCATGCGTTCCACAGGGTAGTGTTATTGGTTCTCTGCTGTTCCTTATTTACATAAACGATTTAGGGGAAAATCTAAGTAGCTCTCTTAGGTTGTTTGCAGATGATGCCATCATTTACCGTCTAGTAAAATCATCTAAAGATCAAAACCAACTGCCGAACGATCTGAATAAGATATCAGTATGGTGTAAAATATGGCAATTGACTCTAAATAATGAGAAGTGTGAAGTAGTCCACATGAGTACGAAAAGAAATCCATTAAACTTTGTTTACAAGATAAATCAATCAAAAGTGAAGGCCGTAAACTCCACTAAATACCTAGGAATTACTATTACCTCAGATTTAAATTGAAAAGAACACATAGATAATGTCGTGGGAAAGACGAACCAGAGACTGCGTTTTATTGGCAGAACCCTTAAAACATGCATCAGAACTACAAAAGAAGTTGCATACACTACACTTGTCCGTCCATTTTTAGAGTATTGCTGCCCAGTGTGGGATCCTTATCAGTTGGGTTTGACGGATGACATCGAAAGAGTCCAAAGAAGGGCAGCTCGTTTTGTATTGTCACGATACAGGGGAGATAGCGTTACGGAAATGATACAGGATCTGGGATGGGAATCATTATTACAACGAGGCTTATCGCTGCGGCTTGGGCTGCTTACGAAACTACAATCGCCAACATTCTCCTCCGAATGCGAAAATGTATTGTTGACTCCCACTTACATAGGTTGAAATGATCATCAGAATAAAATACGAGGAATCAGAGCCCGAACGGAGAGATTCAGGTGTTCATTATTCCCGCGCGCTTTTCGAGAATGGAATGGGAGATAAAATAGTATAACGGTGGTTCGATGAACCCTCTGCAGGCACTTAAATGTGATTTACAGAGTATCCCATGTAGATGTAGAGTTACAAATTTTCGGATGATTTAGATTTCACACTTTTAATCCAGTCACAAGCGAATAGGCCATAAGTAAAGCTTCCCTGCTTCCTGTAAAACAAACATTGAGGATGAAGTCAAAACAGGCATTCAGCACTGTATTTCTTTTAAAAATTCGTAAGGACATGGGAAGTACATATTGTGGAGATTCATCATCATATCTGGTAACATACAAAATTCTTTACATTGTGTGACGGGGTAGGTATGTGTAAGGAATTATATAGTCACATTAATTTGTTTTGAAATATTACTCTCTCAACTTCTGGTAACATGATCGTTAGCTTAAGGTAAAAAGAAAAAAAGAAACTCGGATATGTTACAATCGCCTGCTTGTCTATGGGAGAATTAACTTAATCATTTTTACAGGCTAAAACACCGTAAATAATATGTCTAGATACTCTATTTTCTGATGCGAAAATAGTAGCGATACTAGTAAGATACTACGTTCGGTCATAGTTCTGCTTATAGCGTTATCACTTATCACTCAACGAATATAGTGTGCGACTTAAATCACCTTTTCATGATTAGTCGCGCGAATTAATCGCAGTGTCTCTAATGACTGTTGCGAGGAGATGACTGCGGAAATTTCCGTGATAAAAGCACATCCTTACGACGATCATTAGATAGTCTTTCGCATGGCAAGCCAGTTTATTAGGATCTGATGAGGGGAGCCGCTGGTGGCCGCTCCACGTCTCTTTTTCAAGCTTTGTACGCCCTCGGTTTTATATGATATCTTACGGCGCATTAAAATGGGGGTGGTAGTTGTGGTCCGGAGCCTGGTTCGATGAAGCTCTCCATTCTACTTGTATCTTGAGCAAGCCTCTTCATCCCAACATAAGAACGGCAATCCACTTCCATTTGAATCTGCTTACTGTATTTGTCTCATGGTGCCCTCTTCTATTTTTACCCCACACACTTCCCTCCAAATCTTGATTGATGTTTCCTTGATATCTAAGAATGTGTCCTACTAATCCATTCCTTCTTTCAGTCAAGGTATGCCAGAAATTCCTTTTCTCCCCAATTCCCAATTATGTTCAGTACTCCATTAGTTACACGAGCTACCGAACTAATTTTCAGCTTTCTTCTGTAGCACCACATTTCAAGAACCTCTTTCCTCTTCCTGTCTGAACTATCTATCGTCCGTGTTTCACTCCCATACAAGGCTACAGACAAGGCAAATGCCCTCATAAAAAGACTCCCTTACACTTAACTTAATATTCGATGTTAGAAAATTCCTCTTTCAAAAACGCTTTTCTTCCCATAGTCATTTGGCATCTCATATCCCTGCGACCATCGTATGTTATTTCACTGCCCAAATAAAAAATTCAAATGTTTTTATAGCTTATGGGACTTAACTAAGGGGTCATCAGTCCCTAAACTTACAAACTAGCTAAGACTAAGGACGGCACGAATATCCATGCCCGAAGGGGGATTCTAACCCCCGACCGTAGTGGCCGTGCGGACCGTGACTGGCGCGGCGTAACAAAAATCATCTACCACGTTTATCGTGTCGTTGCCTAACCTAATTCCTTCAGCATCTCCTTATTTTCTTAGACTACTTTCCGTTACCCTTGTTTTGCCCTTGTTCATGTTCATCTCATACTCTTTCAGCACACTGTCCATTCTGTTAAATTGCTCTCCCAGATCCTTTGCCGGGTCTGACAGAATTACAATGTCATTGGCAAAACGCTATGTTTTTATTTCTTCATCTTGAACTTTAATTCCCCCTCCAAATTTCTCCTTGCTTTCCTTGACAGTTTGCTCAGTGTACAAATTGGATAACACTGGAGAAAGGCTACAGTCCTGTCTTATTCCCTTCCCACCACTGTGTACCCCAAGCTTTCTCCAAATCTTTCAAAGCTAGAAATGTAAATTTGACTGCCCTTAACCTGCTTTCTAAGTCTTCAGGTGAGTATTGCACCCTGTGTTCCTACATTTCTCTTGAATCCAAACTGATCTTCACTGATGTCAGCTTCTATCAGCTTTTCCATTCTTCTGTGAATAATTCGTATTAAAATTGCAAGCACGACTTATTAAACTGATGGTTCTGTAATTTTCCCACCTGTCTGCGCCTGATTTCTTTGGAATGGGAATTATTACATTTCTTAAATGTAATACATTCTTTCATTCTTTATTCATCGAACGAAATCGATATGCGATATTTTTAAATAAATATTTTATACCGTAATCACCAAACGGAAATTTTTATTAATATTATTGGTTGGGCGCTATGGAGTCTTCATACTAGACATTATTTTGCCACGGAATTTGCTATTACTGTTGTCTTGTTACTAATCTAATTCCCTCATCACTGTCTGATTTAATTCGACTACATTTCGTTTCCTTCCGTTTCGTTAAATGTGACAATTTTTTCCTAACGATGTCGCTCGTGGCGTGTAGAATTTTTTCTTTGGTTGTTCAGGAAACGTCCTTGCCTCAAAAATAATCTCGAGGTCACACTGTAAATACCAATCACGTAATGGCTTCTTCTCCTGAACAAGGTTTCGGAAGGATGAACATTTCTGTGACAATTATTACGACCAAAATATGTTTGCACCCTACCATGACAGCCCAAAAAACATTCGTGTTACCTTATCGGATGATGGTTGTTCGCCATTTTCGGCGCTGTGAACCCACGTGTCTGTCTTCTTTCTTTACTCCTGTGTCTCGAAGTCTTACCATGCAGGCTGATTTGTCGGCTAAAGAATTTCTCTGACACCCTCTTCTGCCCCCATGGCGCGACCTTTCTGAATGGGTGTATGCAGTCGTGGAACACAGCGGGAGCCTGCGACCTTATTCATCGTCAAAATGCCTGCAAGATACACATTCAGTACTGGTTTTTCATTCTTTATCGCCTCGGTTATGAGACTTTCGTCTTTGGGTTTCAAGACCTGCAAGTCTCTTGAGATTCGGAGTTCTTTACAGAATCATCGTTGTCACATCTTCGCTGCGGCGGAGTGACCGAGCGCGTGGATGCGCTATGCTCCGATGCGCGAGGCCGTTCCCCGTCGGGTGCTCGAATCCTCCTTCGGGCATGGATGTTTGTGTTGCCTTTAGTATAAGGCAGTTCATAAGTAGTTTGTAAGTTTAGGGACTGATGACCCCGCAGTCAAGTTCCATAAGCTTAAAAAACATTTTAACTTTTTTGTCAAATCTTCCTTAGCTCACGTGTGCCCATTTGGGAGTGTCTTCGCTGCCCTATGTTCATGGCGGCTAATGACCCCTATTCTTTATGATGCTAGTTGTACTGTTGCGTGTACTCCATCCATGGAGGGAGCCGGATTGATTTGTAACAACCGAGCAAGGTGGCGCAATGGTAACACATTGGACTCTCAGCCACATCCGGTGATGTAGTTTTAGGTTTTCTGTGATTGTACTAAATCAGTCCAGGTAAATGTTGAGATGATTTTTAGGAATCGGCCGCTTTCCTTCCCTATCGTTATTTAAAATCACAGCGTGAGCTCCGTTTCTAATGACCATGCTGTCGACTGGACAGCTTCCGTCCTTCTCGAGATTACCCAACAAATGACTATTCTGCAGCTCCCCTCCTATCTGTCCCATTAAGATCAGACTGATTGCATTCGATAGAAAAAGCTATAAAAGTATGTTGTAAAATTAATAAGTACCCAGAACCACAAATTCGCTGTGAATCGCTCAGTTTAGATGCCCCAACGTCAGCAGGTAAAATAATAATCCCTAAGTTATGCTATTTTTACAGAGAAATTGGCTTTCTGTATTTGGCACAAGCTCAAGGCCTCTCTGGAAGGAATTTCTGCACTGGTTACTGATGAATGATATCGGATTCTGACTTACTGCCAAATAAAAGTACACGTGCCGGTTGTTTTAGCAAGATAAAACGGGAATCGTCCGTAAAAAGAACGGTTCCTCCATTGATCTATAGTCTAACGCAAAAATATACTTTGAAGAGTGTGTTCTCATCAGAAAATAGACTATTCAGCTATTCTCCCCCTTTGTTCGCGTGACCCATTGCGACTGGAACTTTCGCTTTGGTCCACGTGGTTTACGTACGGCCCTGACGAATAGAAGGTAGGTACTTCTATACGTTATGGTATGACCTTTCCCTTGGCAACTTTATTTATATCCTTCTTCCGGATAGTTGACTCACACACTTCCTTACAACATTTCGCAGATTGCAATCGTGATGTTTCTCATAATTGTTCACGTTTCTCCTTCATGCACTAGTTGCTTCGTTGGAAATGATCGTATGGAATTTTTGGCTGCGAGATCCCATATTGGAATTTTCGGCAGTCGTAGTGCAAGTGAAGATTATGATGAAATGATAACACACAACACCCAGTACCCAGCTGAGAATCCAACGCGAACCCACTTTCTTTGTAGTCAGCGACGCAATAGTCTAATCTACAGAGCTTTGTTGGCTATCCTTTTTACTATTAAGATACGAATTTAAATCGAGTATTGAGTTTATCTGTGAAATACATATTTTTATACAGCTAAATGTATAATAAATAACAAAACTAGCAACAGTTGCTGTGCCGTAGCTTGATTGAAACTTCAAAGTCTCTGATTTGAGGCGTAATAATAATAATAATAATAATAATAATAATAATAATAATAACTAACTGTCGACGTTTGCGTATTTATTTACAAAGTAAAATGAAGTAAATAAACAATTTAAAAGTGATTAATTTGTTGTAATATAAAGTATTTAATGTTCAAATGTTTCTAAAGCTATGGGAGCAGACTACAATGGTTATAAGTCCTTAGACTTAACAACTACTTAAACTCGTACGAAGGACAACGCGCACAGCCAGACCCGAGGGAGGACTGGAACCTCCGACGGGAAGAGGACCCGCACTCCGCAGCAAGGCGCCGTAATTTAACTTACATGTAATTCAAATGTTGAAGTTCCTCAGAAGGTGATACATCAGCAGTTTCAGTGTTATGTTCAAATTCCGAGGGATTGTCATCAATATTTTCCTTTTTCCTGTAATATCTTGAAAGTGTGTTGGATCCGCGAGAAAGCCTATTGCAAGTAAATAACCACCTATCTACCATCTGTAAGATGGCCGTGGAGAACGCCAGATATAACTTCTGTTCTGCTCGATGACTTACCGTGAATCACAAAGTAGTGTATCCTTTCTGACAAGAAATCACGAATCCAATCGCACAACTGTACCGATATTCCATAAGCTCGCAATTTGATTAGAAGATTCTTTGAGGTACAGTGTCAAAAGCCTTTCGGAAATCTCGAAACACGGAATCCATTTGACATCCCTTATTGATAGCGCATCACATAGTAAATCCTTCCACATACTGAGCTACGTCTAAACTGACATTGTATTCAGAATCGGAAATCACATCATAAATAAAGAGCTGTGATTCACAAGAATGGTACTTTCGCATTCCGTGTTGACTATACGTCAATAGATCAATCTCTTTGAGGTCGTTAATAATATTTGAGGAAAGTATATGTTCTAAAATCCTGCTGGAAACCGACGTCAAAGATATGTAATTCTGCGGATCACTCGTATTGTCTTTCCTTTAACGTCGGCGTGATCTGTACAACTTGCCAGCCTTTGGGTACGCATCTTTCGATGAGCGAGCGGTTATATATGATAGTAGGTATGAGGCTGTTGCATCAGCAAACTCTGAAAGGAACCTGCTTGGTATACAATCAGGATCGGGAGATACTGTTGTTAAGTGATTTAAGTTACTTTAATACTCCAGGGATATCTACTTCAAAATTACGCGTGCTGGCATCTGGTCTCGATACGAATTATGGAGTATTTGCTTCGTCTTCTTTGGTGAAGGAATTTCGGAAAGCTGCGTTAAGCTATTCTCCTTTAGCAGAATTGTCGTCGGTAGCATCACCATTGCTATCGTGTAGTGAAGGCAGTGATCTGTATACAATATATTCTGTTAAAGAGCACAGAGTGATGGTATTGATTGTGTTTTGTTCCTAATCGCTCTTCTGCAAGAGATAAAATAATTTATATCTTTACATTATGTTTGTGAAATACGAAGACTTGTTTAGCATAACAATATGACTCACATTTCTTTATATAATTAATTATAAAATCAATGAAAACTGTTGCTAACAATTATGTGAGGAAGATTTACAAAGATCTACAAGATGATAATGTATGATGTTTACTACTGCTCTGCATTCGCGTAATTAGAAAGTGCTTAAATTTCGTTAGTTATTAATTAATTGATTTCCCCACTAATAAAATACCCCGGTCTACAAAATGATTTGGTAAGTTATGATACCGTGCTCTTTGACTCCTAAATGTCGTTATGTACACCATATGTAAGTTTATGGAATGTTCTAGAACTGCTTTCGTTAAATCAATAATTGTGCCTCTTAGTATCAGAAAATTTGACATGTCTTGCAAAAAGTTCTTTCTACTAGATTATTTCACTGTCTTTTCGTAAGTAAAATGTACACAAAATGAAATAACAGTTCGTGACATTGATTGGTCTGACAATTATCTGCATCATAAGTCACGAAGTTCGTTAGCCTAATCACTGTAATTAACGTGAAAAT
Source organism: Locusta migratoria (assembly GCA_026315105.1). Classification (NCBI taxonomy): domain Eukaryota; kingdom Metazoa; phylum Arthropoda; class Insecta; order Orthoptera; family Acrididae; genus Locusta; species Locusta migratoria. Next base: position 194,410,916 of record CM048746.1, read on the forward strand.
TGTCCTACGTAACATCACTCGATTCATAATACGTCTTTATGGACTGGAAATGGGCAAAACATCGGTGGAATCGGATTGTTCAGTTGACCGCCGGACGGTATCGTGTTGTCGAGTTAATGCCGGGAGGGCCGGTATTGTCACAGCAGGAATATGGTAACATGTGAAGTGCTGTTTTGCTTTTATAATTGTTAGATTAAACGGGTTTACCGATTCAATCATCAGAAAGATTGATACTTTAATCGCTTTAATAATACTGCGAAGAAGCTACAATTTCGGAAACAGAAGGCTAAGCGGCTACGTCACTGATATCGTAGAAACAAAATCGGAACAGTCCGAAGACTTTTCTATTTTTTCTTTACACTTTCGTATTCGCACTAAAATTATACACATTTCATATTTGTAAGGGTACTTGATGGGCTTACTTCGCACATTGTTTCCTGTTTCCATAATACATTATTTCCTGGAAAATTATAGACAACCTTCTTTTGGCTTTTCATTTATTTAGATGTTTTACTCCTGTTGTCGCTAATTTTTAAGGAAACAGCGTAACAATAACTTACTAAATAATAAAAAAAAGTGAGTAGGTGTTCAGAGATATGACGCGAGAATAATTCCACTTCTTGTTTATTCCTTCAGTTGTATAAAATGTACATTTTATTAATAAATTTCGATGAGAAAAGGTCGTCAAAAGTCAGGAGCTCGTACTGCCACTATCCGATCCTCTTTCCCCAAATCGCGTTGCAAAATTCCCGATACGGCAAATAAGGAATCTCTCTCTGAAATATTTTATTCGGTGAACGGTGATGAGACCAGAGAATAATGAGTACGTCTCCCTTCTGTGATTTGGCGCTATACGAACGTCTTGTTTGTTCAAAGGGGATGGGAGAGGGCGAAGGGGCTCAATGCGTTCACTACCTCCCTCCTTGAAGTACATGATTTTTAGTGTTTACCCCGACAAACCCCATCCTCAGTCTCGTCAAGTCTCCCTCCAAAAATATCTGGTTTATAGCTCAATTTGGTCAAGTCTTTCCGAGACCGAAATCCGAGATCCGCCTCTGTTTTCATTACTTTACATCTTCGCATTACGACTTATCTTGGAAGATAGGCTAAGGAAAGGGAAACTTACATTCTTAGCATTTGTAGATTTGGAGAAAGCTTTTGACAATGTTGACTGGCATACACTGATTCAAATTCTGAAAGTATCAGTGGCAAAATATAGGGAGCGAAGAGTTATACTCAACTTATTCAAAACCAGACAGCAGTTATTAGAGTCGAAGGGCAAGAAAGGGACGCAGAGGTTGGGAAGGGCGTAAGACAGGGTTGTAGCCTTTCCCCAATGTTGTTCAATCTGTACATTGAGCAGGCAGTGGAAGAATGGAAGGAGAAATTTGGAGAGGGCATTAAAGTTCAGGGAGAAGAAATAAAAACATTGCAGTTTGCCGATGACATAGTAATTCTGTCAGACACAGCAAAAGATCTGGAATAGCAATTGAATGGGATGGACCGTGTCTTGAAAGGAAGATATAAGATGAATATTAACAAGAGTAAAACGAAAGTAATGGAATGCAATGTCAGAAAATCGGGCGATGCTGAAGGAATTAGATTAGATAATGAGACAATAAAAGTAGTGGATGAGTTTTGTTATTTGGGCGAAGTAAAGAAGATATAAAATGCAGAATGGCTATGGGGAGAAAGCGTTTCTGAAGATGCGAAATTTGCTGACATCCAATATTAATTTAAATGTTAGGAAGTCCTTTCTGAAAGCATTTGTCTGGAGTGTAGCACTGTATGGGAGTGAAACGTGGACGATAAGGAGTTCAGATAAAAAGATGATAGAAGCTTTCGAAATGTGGTGCTACAGACGAATGATGAAAATTAGATGGGTAGATCACGTAACTAATGACGAGGTGCTTAACCGAATCGGGGAGAAAAGGAGTTTCTGGCATATCCTGACTAAGAGAAGGGATAGATTGGTAGGGCACATTCTGGGACATCAAGGAATTGTCAACTTAGCATTAGAAGGAAGTGTGTGGGGCAATTGCCGAACGTATTCTCAGATGAAGATACTTGCACAGGACAGGGTAGCGTGGAGAGCTGCATCAAACCAGTCTACGGACTGAAGAAAACAACATCATCTTTGCAAACAAGAAAAGTTATCTGACAGGAAGAAACAGAACGCTTTTTCGTATAATACAAAACGCTTCTTTGAACAAGCGACCTCACTATGTTCTTACGTTGCCGAACATTAAACGATTGATTCCTATACGCTCCTTTTCAATGAAATCACGTAAAAAAAAAAAAAAAAAAAAAAAAAAAGATAGAGAGGTTAACGTTTTTCACTGATTCAACTGCATAAAATTTGTTATTAGTGCAGGCCAGCTTGTATCGTCTAAGCATCGCTCGACTAAGATGCAGTGCTGCTGAAGCACTTGCCCCGCCGTGAATCACGGGGTCACTGGAGAACTCATAACGCTAACAGCAGACGCAGGGTGTGTACCGCTCGTGGGTGGACGCTGCGTGAGAGGGTGGGGGCGATGACGTCAGGAAGGAGCGGCGGCCGTATGCGTGACCTACTTAACCGCTGCCAGCTGCCCGCGCCTCGAGTCGCGGTCAGCCAGCAAACACCTGCGTAACCTCCGTTTCGTTGGTTCTGTCTGCTCACCGTCTGCAGTTCCGTAACTTCACTTTCTTCCCCGCCGGTCACTTTCTCTTGACGGCAGATCGGTCACCGCACTCAGTCACAAAATCTCTGCTTCAAATAATGCAACTTTTAGTAGCCCAGTTCGAGATTTTATTAAGCGAATACTTTACCTTCTGCCAAATATAGATTAGCAGCAATGGCGGATTAAGGCTGTCGGAGGCTCGGGGCGGCGGCAGAACAAAATGACCCCCCCATCCACTTGTAAATACATGTATTACTATAAAACAGTAACTTTTGCGTTTTGGAGACCTTCCAAAGGTACGGGCCAGTCTACATAAAATAGCTTTCGAGATTCGGAGGCCCCAAGAGGAGTCTTAACATAGGCGAACTATTTGTCTCCCGTAGCGTTGTGACGAGTTTGTGAATACGTACACGTTCCACATAGTGTTTCAGATCGTTCTTAATGTTATTTATGTGATTGACAGACAAATTTGTTTTGGTGCAAGGTATTTATGAACTACTAGCTTAAACCCGCGCCTCCGCTCGCGTGTTGGTTGATTATATTACCTTGTTCGTATGCTTATCCTTACAGAGAAAGAGCTGAAGACATTGTAGCACGCATAGACCAAAGATATGGTCTGTGGCATCACATTTCTCTGTATGTAACAACCTTGCTATAGAGTCGCAAACGTCAACTCTGGCCTTCAGTCCAATTTTTTTTATAATTTGACGACTTTCAATCACCATATCTTCCACCCCCTTATAGCTATCGGCATGGAACTGCTATGGTGTACAACTGGAGACTTCGGACAACACTTACACGCAGACCATTCGTTTGCGTTCCGTAGTTTTCGCTGCAGAGCGAAATATTAACACGCACACACGTAGAATTTTGTATACACAGATAACTTCCCATCCCAATATACTCCACCCTTTTATCATCATCAGCCCTCAAGCAACAATGAAACCATTTTCAAAGAATAAATATAACTTTCAAAGAGTAATTATTGTTCCGCATTTGGCGTTATATTCTTCAAATTACTAAATATCTATCAGAGCGCTATAAAACCGTGCCTAAAGCCTTCCCCGGGTAGACATTAGTAACAATTTTTTAGCTCAGACCGAACAGACGTTGACTCTTATAGATATAGATTAGTAAGATATCTTGCCGATATTGGAATCGGGCGATTCGTATTAGGCATTTTGTCTCGTAACATCAAAAATCTGCAAATAGAATCACATAGATAACTTTAAGAACATTCTGAAACACAGTGTACAACTTGTTCGTATTCCCAAACTCAGCAGAACGCTACGTAAGACAAATAGTTTGCTTGTTTTACGACTCCCCTTGGCAGGCAGCGCACTGGCCTTCTGTCTAGGTGGCGTTGCCACTGGCACAGAATAAGGAGTACACAGAAAGGAAACTCCCGCTGCAGTCAGTCGTCCAAAATTTAGTGCGCATGCGCGGGATCGGCCATCTTGAAAAGCAGTAAACGCGTGATCACTCCCTACTCTGTAGCGTGGTAATGCGCCGTCTTTGTTTGTTAATTGTGTATTTTAGCTGCCTAAATCGCATAAAATCAAACAAGTATTTGGTGCAATGAAAAGAAAGAACTGTGTGTCAGTAGGTGTAGCTGTTACGTTTTTATTACGAGCAGCAATAAAAGTAAAGGCGGCCGATGGTGTTCAGCACCTAATTGCCGCAATAATTCTCATACGAATAAGGATATAAGCTTCTTCACTTTCCCAAAAGATGTTGAACGGTTAGTGAACGTCGCTATATATGTGGTAAAAGTTAAATGTTGTCAGTTTCGAATGAGACCAATGTGTGCATAATTATTAAAAGTAGCCTTGCTGCTTCTCTTGTCGATAACTCCGCTGTTGCTGTAGCAGTTCAACAGCATCGAAATGTTGAAGTACATTTATATTTTATAAGTTAACGTCGCAGGGAATAATATAAAATGAAAGACAAAGAATAGTGCGTAAGTAGCGGGACTTCAACATTTTGCGCGCGCGTTCCCTTTTCCGATTGCCCACATAGGCGAGATATTTCAGGAATTTTAAGGCTCATCTACCTGCTCACCTTCACATAATTTCATGCAAAAGTAAAATTTTACTAACGGCAATGGAGGCGTAGCGTGCTAATGTTAACGACCGTTGATCCTCTTACAAGGGGAGGTCGGCAATCGGTACCCGCCGACCTCTCGTTGTTACGATATTCAAACAAATGGAATAAGGGGAATAATGTTGCCGTTCTTGCTCTATGGTTGGCAGTTTCTTGTATCTACCTTTCTCTGGTCGGTAAAGTAATTGTTCTCGTAAAACGAACATTGTGTTGCCAACATTAAAACATTACTCCTCCATTGCCGTAAGTAAAACTGAACCATTCAAATCGATGACACTCATCCTGCCTCCTCCCCTTGTTCTACGCTGCTTAGGGAGGTGAAATTTTACGTACGGCAATGGAGGCGTGGTGTGCTAATGTTGGCAACGAATGCTCTTCGGATACTGGAACAAATAGATTAAGGGGAATAATTATTTTATGCTGTTTCTGCTCTATGGTTGACAGATTTTTCTATATGCCCTCCTCCGATCAGTAAATTAATTATCCTCCTAAAGCAAATACAACTTTTCCAACATTGAAACACAACTACATCACTGCCATAAGTAAACTATAACATATAGGTATGTTTTAAAGGCAATATTTATTTCCAGTGCTAAGAAACGGACTGAGAATTCAAGGAGAGCTTATTTACTTAAAAATATATTATCCAATATTTAGAAAAACGTTTTGTCGGAGTGAGAATTTTCTATTTCTTGAAGTTCACAAACAGAGACTTGAAATGTAAAACCAAAATTGAAAAAAAATTTCAAAGTGATAAAAGTGACCCATCTGTGAGGTACAGATGGTATGTAATGTTCTAGTGAATGCATATTGACAAGAAAAACTAAGAGGAAAATGAACACTTTTTTCCTTTGCTGTAACTGAAACAATGTGTGCCACAATATGACAAGTACAGAGTAAGTTTGTTTTGTAGTTTAGTGTTTCCGCTACCTGTCCTCCATTTGTGTGTAATTTAACAGTTTCATACATGTGCAGACGTCATTACTTCTGTGTAATCACGTTGTACTGCTAAGTCTGACTTGTGCAAATTTATTCGTGTCAAATAAAACCTGGCAGTTGTAAAGCCACTTTCTTGTTTATAACTTATTTCCCAGACATAACTTCGCGTTACTTGGGATTTTTCTGGAGATAAGCACTAAATAAAACGATCATTGATTCCATCGTACATTTTCGTAGTTGTATTAAAATTTAGGCGTACTTTTTTTTTCATTAGATTACAATTAGGTGCAAGAACAGGGCGCAAAATAGAGGAGAGCATAATGAAAAACTGTTTCCTTTTTTAAAAGTCGGCGAGGTTAGCTGCAGTTCGTAAAAAGTCTATTTCCAGCCAAAGTACTAAGTAGCTGTAGCTCCGCGTTTACTGCTTTTCAATATGGCGTCGAGCGCAACGCTTGGTAACATACAGATCAAAGGCACCGCCTCCAGCTTTCCGTTCTGTATACTCCCTATTCTGTGCCACTGGCGTACCGCCCCCCTCCCCCCTCCCCCACAATAGTCCACCACTCATTAGCAGTCACCACATGATGATTATCGCCGCTTCCGAATGTGCAACAGAAACGAAAGTAACGCTAGAATTATCAGAAGGAAGCGTAAATGAGCTGCCACATTTACAGTCCACATGAATTATTCATGATACCAGAATTCAATCGCAGCCCAACAAACGCCAATATGTCCTGGTAGAAGTGAAAGATGTACAAGAGCAGAACTAACGTCCCGACTAAACTAACAGCACTTAGGAAAGATTTAATTTAAAAATCTTGTCGTATTTGCGCATATGTATTGTAACACGATTTGTTTTCTACAGCTGTATAACATGGCACATGACATAATGCCACTCCACATAGCAAGCGTGTTTAGTATGACGATGAAAATGAAGTTTAGGGGGTGCTTTCTATTAAAGATGAACTTCCCATCCTCGCTCTAGAGATCGTGCTCGGGAATTTTTGATAACTCGTAACAATGCGCGAATATAAAAAGATGTAAATAGATAAATAAAAATAGAAAAACCTATAACCTTAAAACGTGCTAAATTTAGCTTGACTTCAAACCACTATACCTCGACAACAGTAGATTATTCGATAAATAATTTCGTTTCCACTTTATCCATTTATCTGCATTTGTGTAGAGTGTGAAACGGCCCAAGAAACTTTTATGTGTAGAGGTAATGCGCCTCAAAAACCTCCAACAAAAACATTTTTTTTCCACGTAAAATAAAACCTGTACGGGTCACATAAAATGATCATATTAGGTGAGCGTTAAATTTTAGCCCATTTAACATATATTGCGAATGAAATTAATCAGTTCCTATAATTAGGCTGGAAGCCAGTTTCGGTTCATCGATCACGAACTATCTGATGAATTTAGCTTGACTTTTGTCATATCTCGACATCTGATGAAGGCAATTGATTAAAAATTGTCGTTTTGACTTTATCAATGCAAAATTCCCACTTTCATGCAAAATTAAAACCAATTCATACAAAGCAAAGGATAGCAGTGACTCACTTCAAAAAATAAAATAAAATAATAAATAAAAATATTTATTTTTACATAAAAACAGTAAATGAGGCATTCCCAGCAATGAGTTAAAGACACATACAAGAACCACTAAAAGTCCCTTGAACCTATCATGTGCCATATTTAAATAAGTTGACCGCTTAAAAGGATGTAAAGTGATAATTTGCTCTCAGAAATTTAGCTAAACAAGTGATTGTCTGCGAGCTGGAGTGAACCACATTGATTCTTCATCTTTATTCCATAAAAACATCATTATGGTGGAAAAATACAATAAGAACAAGTATAAAGCAGAGTTTGCTCTGAAATATCAACATTCAATTCCATCTAAGTTTAAGGCAATACAGTATCAGGATTTATATTTTCCCATAACAAGAAGAGAAACATGTTAATTTCATGGTAAGAAAATGTCTGTCACCTATGCTCCCAAAAAAGCAAAGAAGCTCCAAATGAACAGGTTATGCATACATAGAATTTGTGGTAGTGATCTAGTACATTCATTGGTTACAGTTTATTTGTTCTTGGAGCTGTTAGACAGCCATTTTTGATATTTAATGTCTCAACATTTTAGTGTAAAAATATAAGAAACCAAGTTAATAAATGTGATTATAGTTCAGAGTTGCTTAAATTAATATATTTAGCTCGCTTGAGCCTTCTGGTGTCAAAACTATGTTTTTTGTTTTTACAGTGATGAAGAGCGTTACAAGAAAACATTATGGAAGAAAGTAAGAGTTGGAGACCTAGTACATTTATCAAACAATGAGGTGATTCCTGCAGATATTCTTCTTCTGAGATCCAGTGACCCTAATGGTATTTGCTATATTGATACATGCAATTTGGATGGAGAGACCAATCTGAAACAGAGACAGGTGGCAAGGGGATTTGTAGAGAAGGTAATGCCTCAACAGAAAATGTATGACATCATTCTGAAGTAATTCCTTTTATGGGTTTTTGTAGCTTTTATATAAAAATACATAAGTTAATTAGAATTTTCTATAATTTATGTTTAACTTAAAACAAACACACACACACACACACACACACACACACACACACACACACACACACACACACACACATTCACTAGCATCTGCATTGTGATGTTTATAACCTCCTAGTTCCAACAGGAGTGGAGGTAGTAATCTATACATTTTTCCAGCCCCTAGCATATAGACTGCCTTGCATGGCAGAGATTATTATATGGGAATGGCATCAGCTCTTCAAAAAATGTTCAAATGTTTGTAATTCTTTTGGGACCAAACTACACTGGTCATCAGTCCCTAGATTTACAAACTACTTAAACTTAGCTAAACTAATCTAAGGCCAACAGACACATCCATGCCCGAGGAAGGATTCGAACCTCCGACACGGGAGGCCGTGTGATCCGTAACATGGTGCTCCATCAGCCCTTCAACCACATATATATATTGGTTGACTGGGCATGGTATTGCTTTCATGATACCAACATCTCTAACAGCTAAACCACTGCTTTGCCAACAGTCATGTGATTGTTTCCAGCTTTGCTTATGAATCTACAAAGAGTTTTGTGTCAAGTGGAGTAACATTAAATTTAACTTGTAAGTATTAAAAGTTTAAAACAGTGTCATTTCTTCAAACCTGCAAAATTGATCTTTATATACGGCTAATGTTTGCCAATAGTCATATGGTCCTAAGTTGCTACCACGGTATATGTAAAACTACTCTGCTGTTTGCCTTGTCTACTAGTATCTATGTTCGAAGCATCAACTTGCCTTACTACTGGCTTTGCAGTGCAACCTTTATGTTGTGAGGCACTCATTGATCCATAGCCCCTTCCATATAGGCTGTCCTGTGTAACAGGTATTGTGAAGGCTCTGTAGGCATACATTGCAGGACATACACTAGGGGATAGATATGGTTTAGCAGAGATAGAGATGATACAGAGAGGGGTAATGTAAATGACAGTAACTTTTTTGTTGGTAATTTTCTGTCCTACTGTAGATTGTCTTCAAAACGAGAACTTCCTACATTAAGTTTAATAAATTTTGTGAAATGCATTTTCTTATCACACAGCACACTTCGCGAAAAGTGAAGGCATTATGATGAAACTTGAAGACATGAGAAATGTAATTAAGGTGCTTATAATAATATAATGAGAAACTTAATCAACTCAATGTTAGTCATATTTTTCGTGTATTTGTTCCAGTGATAGACATAGGATATTTTTTCGGACAGGTGTGTCCCATTTGAGCAGGTGTGTCCCATTGCAGGGGGGGGGGGGGTGGCAGGGAAGGGGAGGTTCTTGTATGCGTTTGAAAATGTGCTTTATCAAGGTAAACAATGAAAGCCAGGTAATGTCTCTTTTTTTTTTTTTTTCTTTGGGGGGGGGGGGGGGGGAGGGAGGGAAGGCAGCTCGAGCCACTTAATCAGGTTTGTGCTTACCTATCCGGCCTCTTTAGTGATGTAGACACAAGAGTCTTAACAACAGAAATAATTAAAAGTTGTAGTATTGTCTTTTTAGGGAATAACATAAGTGAATTTGAATTATGGGAACATCAGTGAGTCCTGCAAACCATTAACTGTTACTGGTTAATCTTTCATAAATTCCTCTAATAGTACTTCTTTTTGGCAACCTAAGATTCCAAAAATTGAAATTGCTTTCAAATATTCGAACAATATTGTGGTAGACATGCCTCCTCCCTTCCCAGTAGTGATGTCCATGACTGAACAGTAGTTTAGTTTAATTGATAGGATATTCAATACATGACAGACAACCATTGAACTTAACTAAGGTGGGCACAAGTAGATTTCTTTTGTGGTTTAGGGACACAAAAATCTCCTAAGTGGCATCTAATTGAAAAAAAAAAAAAAAAACACACCTAGCCATTAAGCTACACAGAATAATTATTAATAGTAACTGACAGAACTGTGAAATATTGGTGCTACCATTGAAGGGAAGTACATACTTCTGTAATCTGGTATTTTCCAGGCAAATTTCTAATTTAAAGAAATATTGGGTGTTCGGCTGGGTCACGTCGTAATTTCTCCACAATATTTCGGCAAACCAACACGTCACCATCTTCATGTGATCCCTGATAAATGTTGCACCACTGCCAGTGAGGGGAGAAGTGCAGCATTCATCAGAGACCACCTGAAGATGGCACATGTCGGTATGCCGAAATGTCGTGCAGAAATGACGACGTGACCTGGCTGAACACGCAAGGATTCTTTAAATTATAGTCCTTACTTATTGGGAAATCACACATGCAGACAGAGTTATAAAATGAAAGTATATGGTAAACACAACAGATGACTCATTTTTTAATTTGCCGTTATCCCATATGTACATGGCATTATCATGTTAACTATAGGATTTGATCTTCTTGATGTTCGATGGTGGGCCGGATACCCCAACAGCCTGCTTATAGTACCATCCATACAAAAGTGAGTCAACATTTTGTGAAAATTTTGTAACTGATGTGGGACATGAGTACCAGCTTGATATTCATCTAGTTAGATGTGGAGAGAGAACCGAAAAACCGGCTCGACACTGCCAGCACTCCACTCTTCATCATTGATCTGCTGGTTAATTCAGGATGAATTCACATTTCCAAATGCTGGAAGGGATTTGGTAACACAAACAGTTACCAAGGCAGATGGTGAACATAATACACTACTGTAGGTAATAATCAGATTTTTACAGTAAGCAAATTAAAACATTTATCCATATCAGTCAGAGTTTCACTGACATTTACTGCACCTTTTTGGGTATTTACCCTCACTGTAAGGCAGATTAAAAAATTATGTTCCATTTCACTTATTGAGTTACTTGAGTGTATTGACTTTTGGTACGTTGATTCTAATGGTGAATGTACATCCATTGCAGCTTGAATACTTCCAGGCAAATGCATGGTAACTATGTTGTGATGTCTTGTACGAACGCTTTGTGTGAAACAAGTTTTTCTTCATTTAGTTGCTCCGTTCCTTCCTTTGTAAAAGCTTATAGGTGCTGTCCCTAAGTCATAAAGATGAAATGTACTTGGATGAACAACAGTAGGTGCATCAATGCTGCAGAAGGCTGAACATCTTCCTCTTCATCACCACTAACTTCACTATTGCTTTCATGGTCACTGTTTATTTCAAAGTCTGGGTCCGCATCAGAATCATTTACCTCACTGTCATCGTCATATAAAATTTTGTATATTTCACTGTACGAGAGACTTTCTCGTGCCATTTTATACTATAAACTATTGACTGATAGCTTGGTGTTAGGAGATCACAAATAGTCCACAAAGTAACTGGTAACTCAATGATACAACACAATATAAGTGGGATCGCACTGGCAGAAATTAGTTACGTAGAAGGTCGGGCTGGGTCTGACAGACCCACGCGCTTTTTGAAAGGCTGTCAAACAATGACTAAACAATGAAAAACCTCATTCAAGCTGTCAACGCTTTCTTTTGAGTGTTTCAGGAAGCTAGCGGACCACTCGAGTCAAATCAGCAATTATAAGAATATAAAATCAGTGAAACAAAAACTACTAGGTCTCACAGACCCAGCCCAACCATTCTAGGGTTAAAACACTTGCAGAGACTATTCAGGCATGTACTCTATCCGGCCCAAATCTTCATATGCCATTGTACTTTGATCTTTGTACACCACAACTCACATGTACCGAAAGAAGACAGTGCAAAGGTGGGGTGGCTTACGTGCCTCAACAATGCAGATAGCCGTATTGTAGGTGCAACCACAGCGGAGGGGTAGCTGTGGAGAGGCCAGACAAACGTGTGGTTCCTGAAGAGGGGCAGCAGCCTTTTCAGTAGTTACAGGGGCAACATGATTGACTGAGCTGGCCTTGTAACGTCAGCTAACATGGCTTTGCCATGCAGTCACTGCGAACGGCTGAAAGCAAGGGAAAACTACAGCTGTTACTTTTACCGAGGACATGCAGCTTTACTGTATGAATATATGATGATGGCGTCTTCTTGGGTAAAATATTCCGGAGATAAAATAGTCCCCCATTCTGATCTCCGGGCGGGGACTACTCAGGAAGATGTCGTCATCAAGAAAAACAAAACAGGCATTCTACAGGTCAGAGCGTGGAATGTTCTAACCCTTAATCGTATAGGTAAGTTAGAAAGTTTGAAATGAGAAATGGATAAGTTAAAGTTAGATCTGGTAGGGATTAGTGAAGTTTGATGGCAGGATGAACAGGACTTCTGGTCAGGTGAGTACAGGGCTATAAATACAAAATCAGTTGGTGGTAATGCAGGAGTAGGTCTGATAATGAATAAGAAAATACGAATGCGGGTGAGTTGCTATGAACAGCATAGTGTATGCATAATTGTAGCAAAGATAGACACAAAACCAACCCCGACCACAGTAGTACAAGTTAATATGCCAACTAGCACGGCTGATGAGGAAATCGAAGAAATGTGTGAAGAGATAACAGAAATAATTCAGAAAATTAAGGAAGATGAAAACTTGATTGTGATGGGGGACTAGAACTCGGTAGTAGGAAAGAGAAGAGAAGGAAATGTAGTAGGTGAATATGGACTGGGAAAAAGGAATGGAAGAGGGAATCGCTTGGTAGAATTTTGTGCAGAGCACAATGTGATGATTAGCAACACCTGGTTTAATCATCATGAAAGAAGGCTGTATGCGTGGAAAAGGCCAGCAGACACTGGAAGGTACCAGATTGACTTTATTATGGTAAGGAATAGATTTAGGAACCAGGTTTTAAACTGTGAGACATATCCAGGGGCAGATATAGACTCTGACCATAACTTATTGGTTATGAACTTCAGATTAAAACTTAAGATACTGCAGAGAGGTAGAAAAGTTAGGGGATAGAACCTGGACAAATTGAAGGAACCAGAGGTGGCTGAGAGTTTTAGAGGGAGCATTAGGCAAGGTTTGATTGAAACTGGGGTAAGTAATAAAGTAGAAGAAGAATGGATAGTTCTGAGAGATAGGATAGTAAAGGTCGCAGAGGATCATATAGGCAGAAGGACAAGGCCTAATAGAAATCCTTGGGTAATACAGGATATACTGAACTTAATTGATGAGAGGAGCATTTACAAAAATGCATCAAGCAAAACAGGCAAAAGTAAGTACAAACGTCTGAAAAATGAGATTGACAGGAAGTGCAGACTGGCTAAGGAGGAGTGGCTAGAGGACAAATGCAGAACCGTAGAAGAATGTATAACTAGGGGAAAGATAGATACCGCCTCCAGGAAAATAAAAGAGATATTTGGCGACAAGAAAAGCAGCTGTATGAATATCAAGAACTCAGACGGAAAACCAGTACTAGGCAAAGAAGGAAAAAGCCTATACAAAGGAAATAAACTTGAAGGCAGTATTCTAGAAATGGAAGACGAAGTGGAGGAAGGTGAGATAGGAGATATGATATTGCAAGAAGAATTTGACAGAGCACTGAAGGACTTGAGTCAAAACAAGGCCACTGGAGTAGATGATATTCTGTCTGAACTGCTGATATTGTTAGGAGAGCCTGTCATGAAAAAATTGTTCCACCTGAGATGCAAGATGTATGAGACAGGGGAAATACCATCAGACTTCAAGAAGAATATTGTAATTCCAACATCAAAGACAGCAAGTGCAAACAAATGTGAAAATTACAGAACTATCAGTTTAATAAGTCATGGTTTCAAAATACTAACATGAATTATTTACAGAGGAATGGAAAAACTTGTGGAATCCGACCTCGGGGAAGATAAGTTTCGATTTAGGAGAAATGTACGAACATGGGAGGCAATACTCACATTACGACTAATCTTAGAAGATAACCTAAGGAAAGGAAAACCTACATTCTTAGCATTTGTAGATTTGGAGAAAGCTTTTGACAATGGTGACTGGCATACACTCTTTCAAATTCTGAAGGTATCAGTGGCAAAATGTAGGGAGCGAAGATTTACATTCTACCTATACAAAAACCAGACAGCAGTTATTAGATTCGAAGGGCAAGAAAGGGCCGCAGAGGTTGGGAAGGGAGTAAGACAGGGTTGTAGCCTTTTCCTAGTTTTGTTTAATCTGTATATTGAGCAAGCAGTGAAGGAATTCAAGGAGAGAGTTTGGAGAGGGAATTAAAGTTCAGGGAGAAGAAATAAAAAGTTTGCGTTTTGCCGATGACATAGTGATTTTGTCAGAGACTGCAAAAGGTCTGCAGGCACAACTGAATGGAATAGACAGTGTCTTCAAAGGAAGATATAAGATGAACATTAACAAGAGTAAAACGAGGGTAATGGAATGTAATGTCAGAAAATCAGGTGATGCTGAAGGAATTAGATAAGGAGAAAGTAAAAGTAGTAGATGAGGTTTGTTATTTGGGTAGCAAGATAACGTCTGATGGCCGAAGTAAAGAAGATATAAAATGCAGAATGGCTATGGGAAGAAAAGCGTTTCTTGAGAAGCAAAACTTGTTAACATCCAATATTAATTTAAGTGTTAGGAAGTCCTTTCTGGAGTGTGGCATTGTATGGGAGTGAAACGTGGACGATGAGGAGTTCAGATAAAAAGATGATAGAAGCTTTTGAAATGTTTTGCTAAGGACAAATGACGAAAATTAGATGGGTAGATCACCTAACTAATGAGGAGGTGCTTAACCAAATTGGGGAGAAAAGAAGTTTCTGGCATATCCTAAGGACACATTGGTAGGACACATTCTGAGACATCAGGGAATTGTCAGCTTAGCATTAGAAAGAAGTGTGTGGGGTAAAAATCGTAGAGGGAGATCGAGAGACGAATTCAGTAAGCAGATTCAAAAGGATGTTGGTTGCCGAACATATTCTCAGATGAAGAGGCTTGCACAGGACAGGGTATTGTGGAGAGCTGCATCAAACCAGTCTGCGGATTGAAGACCACAACAACAACATGAATACAGTAAGCGTGCAGAAAATTTAGTAGAATGCAGTAGTTATTCAGAGCTGAAGAGGCCTGCTCAGCAAAGGCTAGTTTGGAAAGTTGTGTCGAACCAGTCTTTAAACTGACAACCACAAAACACACACAATAAACATCAGCAGAGTTACATAAGTAATTTTTGTGTGTAGAAAATATAATTTTTTGCAGTAATTTTTACGGTCAGCATAATTATATAAAATGGAATTGGTGTTCTATTATGGTTGAAAATTCTTACAGAATAAAGCTATGCCGACTAAATCATGTTTAATAGTTGGAAAATAAGGAGTTAAATATTGAATGATTCCTGAATATGTGTGATTGCAAAACTAACTCGTTCTAGGGATAATCTTCGTCTGACTAGGTTTCTTTCACTGTGTAATTTTTGCCCCATTTGGAATAATCAGTGACCATTTTTCTATAAAATAATTGTTTACATGCCTATCTATGTAAACGATTTCACCAATACACACAACATTAATTTGTTTTAAAACAAGTTAATAGAAGAAATTTTCTTCACCACTGATGATGAAAATATCAACCATCATGGTTTTCCTAACAGGAGGAGGAGAGGTGATCACCAGACCGTGTGACTTCATCTGCTGCTTAATCCAAAAACTCTGCAGAGGGTTGCAAGGATTAAGGAGCATGTGACAATGTTGGTAGCAGTTTACCACCCAGATGTGGAGATCACGAGCTCAGTGAGAGACTCATTTGAGAGAAGTGATCTATGTGTCACCAGATTTAACATTTTTCGCATATTTATCAACAGTTGCAGGTCATTAAAATTCTGTGAACCCATCATGGTTTCATTCACTTACCAGATTCACTTCAGACTAAACTCACAATGTATGAAGACTAGATGCTGTTGTGTGTGAGAAAGAAAAACTTTGCATGCAGGTAGCTAAATGAATACAGTAAAGTGATCCAGTCAGGAATGCCATACGGATTAAGTTAATAAAATAATGGAAATATGTTGTTCATGAATTTCAGGTAAAAGAATAATTTGTCACACTTGTGACTTAGTTATGATATTAAGAACAGTGTTCCATAAATTTATCATGGAAGTAAAGGTTGTCACATTTCAGTTGTTTATTATTTCCTGGTATGGTTGGAACTAAAAAGCTGATAACCATGTTTTATTCATTATTTTAGCAAGACATATTTGAACCATGTAAATTTAGATCTGTGGTGGAAGTTGATGGGCCAACAACAAAGATCTATCGCTTCCATGGTTCAATTGTGCATCCAGATGGTGAAAGAGTACCAGTAAACACAGATAACCTTCTCTTGAGGGACTGCATGGTGAAAAACACAGATTTTGTGGAAGGAATTGTTGTCTATGCAGGTAATAACTTTCCTAAGAAATTAAATTGGTGTGAATTTTTGTAAATGTAATTTTTTTTGTAGTGCAATTATAACAAAATTTAAATTGTCACTCAATCCACACATAACTTAAAGTACAAATATGAAAATATAATTCAGTGCTACCTTCTCATCAGAAGGGAGATGTAACATTTTATTATTTGTATTATGATTTGTTTAATTAAATCATTCATGTACTGTATTAACAGTGTCTCTGTGTAATTTTTTTATTTGTTTAATTTTAAAGTAAAGAAGGCACTACAGGATTGGGTTGGCTTACAGCAGGATCAACATGTTTGTAGACATGTTGGAAGTATGGTGGATTTCGATATCCATATATCCATTTAATTTGTATAACACTCTGTAGTTGCAATTGTGAAGGTATTGATTAGGGATCCTGCCCTTTTTTCTTCTTTTATGCCAGGTGTAGAGGGGAGGGGGACTGGTAAGCTCAATTCCTGGCTGTGTGCCATATTATGTTCCGTGTTGATGCGGTATTGTCAGATGGAACACATACTTCAGATTGAAATCTCGAAAATGTGGATTTTAATTGCACAAATGTTCATTACAACACACAAAGTACATACAGGTACTAAACAGCTGGTGGTCAGAGAAATTAAAAAAAAAAAAAAAAAAAAAAAAAAAAAAACCCTTAGACTATCATGAGGTAGTATATGGTGAAGTAATGGGTCAGAAAGAAACAATGTACAGTAGAGTCTTAAAAACTCTGTCTAATGTGGACAGAAGGTTGTCAGAGTTTGGGACAATGATGGGTTATTGGGAACAGTGTTAAAACAAAATATTATATAATATTTTTTTTTTATAAAATACTTTCTATTGTTACTTCAGAATGCAATACAAATGAAAATGAAATGAGTGTATGGCACTTTTGGCCAGGAGATCCCATACGGGATTGTTTGGCCACCGTAGTGCAACTCCTTTTAGTTGACACCTCTTGGGTGACTTGCGTCTTAATGCTGCATCATGAAGATGTTGAAGGAACAGTAAGTCCACAACTGCCACTCCTTCTTGCTCAAATTACTGAAGGGTGGTTTCGACTATGTGGTACTTTAGCTTGTAATACAGTGGAATCCTGAACATCAGTGCTGTCATCATTTTCTGGTATTTCTTCATAGCTGTGACAGCAGAAATAATTTCTCCATTGGACATATCTGGCTCTGTCATTCTGGAACCACTCTTCATTTTCACTGACCTTTTCACAGCCAGGAACTTTATTGACATCATCATTTTACATTTTCTTCATCATGATGTTTGTGAAATCATTGCCCTTATGATCAAGTTTTGACCAGGAGTGAGCTAATGTTAGTGGCTATAACTTGTTCCAGGAGTCCGCCACCCATCCAACAACCCCCAATAGATCTATTGTCTTCAACTTCTGGATAAGTTCTTGACCATTATCATTTGAAAAATGAAAGGACAACAGTTTTTTGCCTATATCTTCTTGTAAGACCAACTAAAACTCCTTGGCCCATGGTGGGCGTGCATAATGCAGTAACATTGGGCAGTAAAAAGATCACTTTAACGTCCCCACTTTTTAACTCTTCAGTGTCGGGGTGCAAAGATGCATTGTCCAGAATCTGAAAAGCCTTCCTTGGCAGGTTTTTAGGTGTTCAAAACTTCTCAACCAATAGGAAAAGTACTTCAGGAAACCATTGTTTGAGAATTACACAACTCATCCAGGCATTAGACTGCTTTTGGTACCAAGTTGGAAGTTTATCAACATCATTGTGCTTCCTTGATTTTCCAGTGAGACAAAGTTTTACTTTGTGCTCACCTGTTGCATTGCTGAATGCTAGGATGGTGACCCTTTCCCACTCCTCTTAAAACCAGGAGCTGATAGTTCTTCCTTGAAAGTAAGACTTGTAGATGACAGCAGTGGCAGAGCATGACATTCACAGATAATGTGCGGCCGCATCACATGTGTATCATTGTTTGCTGTAAGTTCATTATTTGTTGAACATGCCTAAGTTGATTTTAAATGGCACTGTGAAAAAAATGCACTCCCATAATTTTGATCACAACTGTTTTTATTAAGAAAATGCATCTACATACTGCATTAATGAAACTCAAAGGATTTTTAAATGGAGTGTAGGTAGCACAAGGAGTGATGTGTGGGGCCCAGATGTAGCATAGCTTGCGACTGCTGCACACTATGGTTTCAATTTTGTCCTACATTCTGTGAGTAAGGAATAATTTCAGCGTGTGTTTGAAGGGGGTCTGAAATATCCTAACTGATGGGTTACTGAATTTCGAATTTTTGTGACTCTGCTGTACTTCATTTAAATAATAACACATATGACTCAAATAGTGAAGTTCTGAAATTAGCTGAAAGGAATGTCTATGTTTAAAGTGCAACACATCCTTGACAGAAAAAGTTTTGCCTTTAAAAATTACTCCAAATACACATCTCAAAATGTCGTTTTCAGCAGCTGTAATTGCTTGTACACATAACTATGCAACATTTAGTATTAACATTGTATTTAAAGTTGAAGTGGTATTTCCTGTCTCCAGAATGAAACTTTCACTCTGCAGCAGATTGTGCACTGATATGAAACTTCTCGGCAGATTAAAACTGCGTGCCAGAACCGGGATTCAAACCTGGAACCTTTGCCTTTCACGGGCAAGTGCTTTACCACTGAACTATCCCGACATGACTCAGTCACGCCCCACAACTTCAATTCTGCCAGTACCTCGCCTCCTACTTTCCAAACTTCACAGAAGGCAAAGGTCCCAGTTTTGAGTTCCGGTTACAAAAAGTAATTTTAATCTTTTAGGAAGTTTGGTATTTCTTGTATTTGTGCATGTAACTGTCTACAAGAAAGAAAAAAAAATGTTGTTTTTACAGGACATGAAACTAAAGCAATGTTGAATAATGGAGGGCCTAGGTACAAACGCTCTAATTTGGAACGCCAAATGAATCTGGATATTATCTGGTGTGTACTTATTCTCATTGTCTTGTGCGTAATTGGTGCTACTGGCTGCAAGCTGTGGTTGTCTTCATATGATGGTATCACTGTGCCACCATTTATTCCTAGTATGCAGAATTCAACAACAGAAGGCATTCTCAGTTTCTGGACATTTGTTATAATACTGCAGGTAAAGTGTCTTCATTTTGTGTAGATATAAAGCTCATATTTCCTCAGATATTTTTCTACCCTTCTATATTTATTGGATTATTTCTGGATGCCATACATAAAGTATTGTTCATTTAGGACATTGATGATAAAACATTAAATACTTTTAGTGATATATATTTTTATCTGAGAAAGTAGTATGTTTAAATATTTGAGTTTTGCCCAGTCCCTCATTTTTTAATTATAATATCAGTTTATCATTATAATAAGGACAGTTTCCAACTCACTGAAAGACGTAACAATGAGTTGTGACAGGCATATAAAAAAGACATACCCATATAACACATAAGTCATCAGCCATGGCCTCCTTCAGAATAAAGAATGGCCATGGCCGATAGTTGAAGTGTGTGTGTGCATGCGTGCATGCTGTCACTGTTCACTGTGTTACCTAATTTCTTTGCGGCGAGTTGTAAACTCTCCTTACTATATTGTTGAATTCCAACATGGAGTTTCTCTTATAATATAAATGTATTCATTATGTTTCAGATAATGATACCACTCTCACTTTATGTGACTATAGAAATGGCAAAACTTATACAAGTGTACCATATTCATAATGATGTCAATCTGTATGATCCAGAAACAAACAAGAGGATAGAGTGTCGTGCCTTGAACATACCAGAAGAGCTGGGCCAGGTGAGTATTGTCACTAAAATAAATGTTAATGAAAATACCCCGTTGCTGCACTTCACAGAAACTAAACAGATGATCTTATAATATAATGCAGATAGTTTTAAAATCATCATAAAAATGATTGCCGAGCCCTGAGCATGTGCATAGAAGAAACAATCACCGTCAAATAACTCTCTTAAATTTGCAGCCCAACCTTCATCAGGAAAGGAGTGTGTGCATGCACACAATCCCATATGCACAGCTCTTGTACACATGGCTGCTGCCTGTGACTGCTACATTTGTCTTAAATGTTATCATATTTGTAGTTTTACATTTGAAAATAAAAGCTTTTGAAATGTTGTGGAACATAAGAGTCATTCAGGTAACTTATGAAAAGCTACTGAATTGAATTTTGTGGTGATAAGAAACCTATTGTACGATATGTCTGAAAAAAGGTGCAGTTAATTTGATTGAGTGACTGGTGATATCGAAGATATTAGAAGAAGATTGTAGCTTGGATATAGTATGTAGGTTCAAGTGGATGTATGCTACAATAGCTGCATAGAAAATGAGCTTGAGTAGCATGGGTTAGTTTGGATAGTTGAATCAGACTATTCTTCAAACTGATGGCAGTGTCAAAGAAGATGGCAACAACAACAACAACAACAGCAACAAAGGGGATAATGTAATTATTTGATTAGGATATCTTACATCTAAAAAAACAAGTGCAGACAAATGTGAAAATTACAGAACTATCAGTTCAATAAGTCATGGTTGCAAAATACTCACACAAATTGCTTACAGATGAATGGAAAAACTGGTGGAATCCAAACTTTGGGAAGATCAGTTTGGATTTAGAAGAAATGTAGGAACACATGAGGCAATACTCACATTACGACTTATCTCAGAAGATAGGTTAAGGAAAGGCAAATTTACATTTTTAGCATTTGTGTATCTGAAGAAAGCTTTTGACAATGTTGACTGGATACACTCTTTCAAATTTTGAAGGTAGCAGGGGTAAAATATGGGGAGCAAAGGGTTAAATATAACTTGTACAGAAACCAGACAGCAATTATTAGAGTCGAGAGACATAAAATGGTCACAGTGGTTGGGAAGGGAGTAAGACAGGGTAGCAGCCTTTCCCCAATGTTGTTCAATCTGTACATTGAGCATGCTATGAAAGAATGCAGAGAGAAATTTGGAGAGGGAATTGAAGTCGAGGGAGAGGTGATAAAAACCTTTTGCTTTGCTGTCTCTGACAGAATTACTATGTCATCAGATAAAGACCTGAAGGAGCAATTAAATGGAATGGGCAGAGTCTTGAAGGGAAGATACAAGATGAACATTAACAAGAGTAAAATGAGGATAATGGAATGTAATGTCAGAATATTATGCGATGCTGGAGGAATTAGATTAGGTAATGAAACAAGGAAAGTAGTAGATGAGTTTTGTTATTTGGCTGAAGTAAAGAAGATATAAAATGCAGAATGGCTATGGGAAAAAAAGTGCATCTGCAGAAGCAATATTTGTTGACATCCAATATGAGATTAAATGTTAGAAAGTCCATTCTGAAAGCATTTGTCTTGAGTGAAAATTGTATGGGAGTGAAACGTGGGTGATGATTTTGGTCAAAAAGATGATAGAAGCTTTTGAAATGTGGTGCTACAGATGAGTGATGGAGATAAGATGAGTAGATCATATAACTAATGAGGAGGTGCTCAACAGAAGTGGGGAGAAAAGGAGTTTTTGGCATATCCTGACTACGAGAGAGGTTGATGGCACACATTCTGAGACATCAAGGAATTGTCAACTTAGCATTAGAAGGATTTTTTTTGGGGTAAAAATCGTAGAGGGACACTGGGGGACAAATACATTAAGTACATTCAAAAGTAGGTAGCTTGCCGTTGGTATTTTCAGATGAAGAGGCTTGCATAGGACAGGGTAGCGAGGAGAGCTGCATCAGATCAGTCTGCGGACTGAAGACCACAACAACAACACATCTAAACTTTTCAATTAATTGTTGTGTTGCATTTTTTTACTAAAATTTGATCATTATACTGTGGAAGCACAGTAACACTATATGTTCAAAAGGGTTATGTGCAGAGTCACAGTTGAAGGGATCTTGGTGGTCAGTACTGTTTTGTGTTGAGAATGTGAGGTAAAAAGTTCTACATTTAGCCCAAACCAGCACTCATTTATACAGCCAGCAGAAAATCTGTCTTACTGTAGCTGTGCTGAATAACAAACTGGAGCTGGTGCCCAGGTAAATTGTGACAATCAATTAATTTGTATTTTGTACTCATCTGGGCCTGCTGCGTTATATATGTCATATAATGATATTGTTAGAAATTTTGCTGTATCAAAGATGCTGCTATATGAAAAAATATTTATGAATTACGACAGGGCTGTTTCAGCACAATTGCCATCTTCAGCTTTCTCTGAAGATAATAAATATAACACAGGAAGGTAATATTACAATTTTGAACATGATAACATAAGCCGACAACATAGGTCCAATAAGTCTACGTACATTTATCTTTATATATATTTGTAGAACTGGTTATGTTGAACGTCCTTATGATTTGCAAGCCTCTTAATGATTTAATGTAATTATTAGCATAATATTTTGTTTGCAGATATAATTAATACCAATGCAATAGAAAAAATTGTAACCATGTAACATCGCTGACTGAGCTATCAAAATATGAAAATTAAAAATTAAATTCGGAATTATAAGAGCGGTACTAACTGCATTCACTATTAACAGCAATAAAATGGTCAAATCATCATGACAGCAAATAAGGCAGTGATATTGCAAGGAAGTAAAAATCAATGTACAAAGACTTATTGTACCTATGTTTTTGGCTTATATTAGCACGTTAAAAATTGAAATTTTATTCCTCTGTTATCTATATTATCTTCTCAGAAACCTGAAGATGGCAATTGTGCTGAAATAACCTTTCGTAATTAATAAATAATTTTTCATATAGTAGCATCTTTGATACAGCAAAATGTCTTACAGTTAATTTGTGTTGTAAAAGATGTCACTTGTTGTGAAGTGAATGCTAAGCTAATGCCATATTTTGTAAGCACTGTTAGAATTTTACAAGCATAATTAGTGTGCTTGGAAGGTTTATGAATGACATTACTGTAACACTTAAAAATTTTAATGTATTGATCAGGACTTTGCATGAAGGCCTATCCAATGTCCAGGAAAGTTTTCGTTCAGTATTTGCACTGGAACACACTGAGCGATATGGACAACTGTTATGTTGCACGTACATACAGTGTCGAATATCAAGTGTTACCTCTTAGAAGAACTGGCAGAATGTCCATAAGAATGTGTGCGTACGAATTTCCATTTAGCACATGTGAGATGAATTAAGGTCCCACAACATAATTTCCTATATTGCTGCACCATATGTTTGCATTCAGTCCGTCGGTGCATTTCTTCGGCTCCCCAGTTGTGCATATTATGCAAATTTACATTATAGTGGGTACTAAACATTGCTTCCTCAGTAAAGAGCACACATTGGGATACATATGATTGACTGCCGGCTGTTTAAAAGCAACTGACAAAATCCTGTTCAATGTTTGAAATCATGGTTATTGAGTGCCTGATATGGTGATGTGATCAGGATGGAAAATCTATCAATGTAGATCAACATTTGTCTCATTGATTCCAAATTCCTTAGCAATATGTCTCATACTACTGTGCCTACTCATTAGGCTCAGCCAGAATAGCTTTGTTCTTGACCTCTTTCTGACATTCAAGCAGCCCTTCCCAGCCTATCCACACTAGTGTTCAAATGTTTGTAAATCTTATGGGACTTAACTACGGGGTCATCAGTCCCTAAACTTACAAACTACTTATGAACTACTTACGAACTAGGATGGCACAAATATCCATGCCCGAGGGGGGATTCGAACCCCCGACCGTGGTGGCCGTGCAGACATTGACTGAAGCGCCTCAGTACCCTCGGCCACCACGGCCGGCTCCACACTAGTGTCTCAGTAATTTTGCAGTTGACTGTAGTGTTGGACACTGGCGATCTGGATTGATAGTCCTTACCATTGTACCACAGTCTAATGTTAGATTGTGATTGTACTGTTTTCACGGCATTTATTTCACCTTTGCTTTGTAACTAATTAAAATCCACAAATAATTTATACAGTAGGCTTTATAGATGATGATCCATGTTTTGCATATATTGTTTTGAAGGTGGTGTCTGCTACAACTTCTTCCTTACCTCGAATTCTAGGAGATGATGGCTTCATTATTTTAGGTTGTATTTAAGGTTGGCTTAAAATTACCTTTTAAGTCAAATTGCCATAAATACACTTCATGTCTGTAGTTCAAAAGTATACAAATTGTGGGATCCATCTTGCTTTCCATTTTAACACATCTTAAAGAACTTCAGTGTCACAGATATAACAACACTGATCTACATACGATAGAGACACACAAAATACATGTTATTAAGACCAGCTAAAGCTTAAGACTGCTGGGTTTTAACATCTTATATTTACTTCTATAAAACAACAAAGTTACTAGTACAGTTGTAAAGTAGAGGTCAGTTGTTATTAGGTGGGGCTATTTTTGAGGGGGAAATATGCGGAAATGGAGAGCACAAGGAGGTGGGGTGTGGAGTGGCAGACCCCTCCTAACAATTAATCAAATATGCACTCAAGGAATGGCCTCCTATTAATTAATAACACCTACAAAATAATGACAGTGGGTAGTCTCACTACAGAATTGAACCGAAGGTTTAAGACAAAAATTAAGCTCAGTTTATTACAAGAACTATTGCAAGTGACAAGCATTCAGTATTGACAAGAAAATGAAAATTCCAAAGTTTTTAAATATTAATTTCAGCCAGATTATATAACATTAATACATACAGACACGTTACGTATCAGTGACTGGCAAGTCCCTAACAAAACAAGTACTTTCGAACAAATTGTGAACAGCTCAAAAGACGCAATGGAGGCCAAGAGCATGCTAGAACATTGAAGGGTGCTTCCCACATAAAAATGTTTAAAAACTGCGAAAAAGATTTATAAACTCACTGTAACACAAGCTGCAGCAAGTGATACTACACCAAGTACAGCTGTGGGCTGACATCGCTGCGACTGGGGTGGCGGTTGCGGTGTGTTGTGTTCCTGTAATTCATGAACCGATCGAAAGAAGCACTATTGCCCTATTATCAGCCTCTGTGCCCTCAGCAGATAAAGTGTCAAACAAAATAGCAAGCTCGGCTATGTCTCGCCAACTCAGACTATGTGTATTAGACACGAGAATGTCGAGTGTGTAAGTGACACCAGAACCATAATGTACATAGTCAGCACATCGGTGCAGCTGATATCAGACTGGCTGATCTTATTCTCGCCTTGTTAATACTCAGGTCATCAGAAATAAGTTTGAGTGGTGTCTGAAAAGTGAGTCAAAACCATTGAGTCCCGTAAAGCGAAATAAGTGCAAGACCCGAAACAAATAGAATGACACTGGAAGAGAGACCTCTGTTAAGATAGATTACCGAATGACTACTCCTTGTCCAAAACGATACTGGAAGCTGTTCTCCTCTGCCCACAAAACGCGAGGCCATGACCTCATTAAAAAGGAATAGCCAATCGCCTCATACGTGGCAACCTCCGTCCAATACTCAGGCACGGTGCTGAGATGGATGGGGAAAAACTGTCAGCCTATGTAGGGTGGCCCAATGACTAGTGTTCCCACACTCTAGGCCCACACAACCATTTTCTCGTCAAGTATTAGTGCACGTGTATGTCATTGACCTGTTCTAACCGTTCGCCACTGCCCTCGGTTGTTTGTTCACCGGGCACTAGCAATGCAAACATCGTTATGCCCTGTGGCGGCCGCCAACACACCATCTGCATACCTGCTGCCTCACTCTTGAGGGGGGAGAGGCATCGTTTGGTGAGAGAAGAGTTCCAACTCTCCTTGCAATTAATAGTTGTTCCCATGAAGGCACATCTTGCATCGCACTGGGACTCGGGACATCCCTCTCTCCCTTGTGTCTGCCACCCTGAAGCACTTCAGAAAACATGCATAACTCACTGCCTTGGTCACCCCAGTGAATGTCGATTGAATATGCAAATATTGATATCAAGTAAAATTGTGGAAAAGTAGTGGGTAGATCTAGATGCCTTTCACTATCTCTGATGTTAAGTTGAAATAATTGTTTTAGCTATTACACATTGATATAAAAAATGTAGTGGACTAACAATGTGCATATTTACATTTAATGGAATTTACAAAACATTATATCATTTACATCAAAATAACAGCTGAATCAGTGTCATGAAATTGCCCTAGTATATAATAATTAATCTGATTTTATGAAATACGGATTTTGGTGACATGTAACTAGTGACAAATTTTAGTTTTTGAATTATTAATTGTTTTTAACTACTATCAGTATTGTCAGTTTGTTAATATGTGATAAACATCATAAACATTTACTTTTTATAACATCAAATATTAATTTAAGTGTAAGGAAGTCTTTTCTGAAGGCATTTGTGTGGAGTGTTGCCTTTTACGGGAGTGAAACATGGACGATAAACAATGTGGACAGGAAGAGAATAGAGGCTTTTGAAATGTGGTGCTACAGAAGAATGCTGAAGATTAGGTGGGTAGATCACATAACTAATGAAGAGGTACTGAACAGAATTGGTGAAAAAAGGAATTTTTGGCATACCCTGACTAAAAGAATGGATCGCTTGGTAGGACACATTCTTAGACATTGAGGAATCATAAATTTAGCATTGTGTGGGGTAAAAATCGCAGCGGGAGACCAAGAGACGCATATAGTAAGCAGATTCAAGTGGATGTGGTTTGCCGTTCTTATGAGGAGATGAAAAGGCTTGTTCAGGATAGAGTAGGGTGGAGAGCTGCATCAAACCAGTCTCCGGACTGAACAACAACAACAACAAGTTTGTGGACTTTTAAAACTTTGTTGATGTGAAATAAGATTTTGATAATCATTTTTATAGATGGTGCTATCATATTCACTTTTATAAATATTAATTCATAAGCATATTAAGACGAAAAATTCCTAGCAGGAAAAATAAAATATAAAAAATAGACGAAGATTACTCACCAGGCAAAGGAGCACAGGTGTGACAGCATCACAAATAAATAAATGAATACACACACACACACACACACACACACACACACACACAAACACACACACACAATCGCAAGCTTTCGCAACCCAGTTGCGTCTTCAGGCAGTAGAAGCAAAGCTTTGCTTTCTACAGTATGTCTGCCTAGGTGTACTTGTGTCTGTGTGAATGTGTGGGCATGTGTGCATTTGTTTACCCTCCATTTTCCCCCCCAAGGTAAGTCTTTCCTCTCCCGGGATTGGAATGGCTCCTTACCCCCTTCCTTAAAACCCTCATCATTTCCTTTTCCCTCTCCTTCCCTACTCCCTGAAGACGCAACTGGGTTGCGAAAGCTTGCGATTGTGTGTGTGTGTGTGTGTATTTATTTATTTGTGATGCTGTCACACCTGTGCTCCTTCGCCTGGTGAGTAATCTTCGTCTATTTTTTATATTTAATTCATAAGCAGATTTTTATGTTTATGATTGCTTTTAAACACAGTATTATATATTTCTTTAATTGTTTCCCTTGTTATGTGTCATTATAGCTCATCCTCGGATCTGTATGGGGGTGAAAGTATCTGTCCTGGGTGAAACTTGCAAGTGATGTGTCCTAGGCGCTCAATGAGGGGAAGGGGGGTGGGGGACACTACTTTCTAGTGTCTAGTTTTTGATTCGGTTAAGGTGTACCTCAGATTCATTACTGCATTCACCTAACAAAAATAGTATATCCAATTTCTTCTCATTAGTGTACTTGGCAGCATATAACAAATGTTGAAGCTGAAGTAAACAGCCTGTAGTGCAGACAGATAATCAGTTAAATATATTCTCACAGCATAGCATGAGAGCTCTGCTTCAGTGTTTCCACAGCTAATGCAGATTCCATCCCTGTGCTCTTGCATTCTTTTTCATTCCTTGGATTTTTATTTTGACTGGTTTCAGTGTTAACATTAACGAACACTATATCACTGTAATTGTCTTTTCAAGAGCTCAGGAGCTATCAAACGCAGTTGTAAAAAGTATATGCTTGCATTAAAAAAAAGTGATTGCTTCAATATCTCATTTGTTAGAAATGCTGAAAACATTAACCAAAGAAATGCAACCTGAGTTCCAATTATAAGCAATGAAACAGTACTGGTCTATATGAAATACTTATATCTCCACAGAACTGGATAATGTCTCCCCCCCCCCCTCCAATTTTCAGAAGAATCATTCTCTCATTGCACTTAGCCCTTCATCTTTTGTTGATCTTCTTTCTTATGTTTTTACCTCTGAACATTTTATTTCCTTTCCATATATGTCTAACTCTTTGTTTGTAATTTCTTGAAGTAAATAGGTCACCCACAACAAATGAAAATATGCTTTCATTGTTTTTAGAACGATACTTCAGTTGCTAGTGACTAACTCTCAGTTGTGTATTAAGTTCAAATACTCTTTGAATCAAACATTTTTAGTAGATCAACAGTGCATTCGTTATTAAATCACTGCCTAACTTTTTTTACAGGTTCAGTACATTTTTTCAGATAAAACTGGAACACTCACTGAGAACAAGATGATATTTAGGCGTTGTACAGTTGGTGGTATAGATTACAATCATCCACCGCCAGAAAACATCCAGGTATATCGTATAATATCTCTTATTTATGTTAACACTTTCGCTGCGGCTGACGCTTATAAGCGTCCACGCTCACTGTAGGATAGCGCCAGCCGCAGCGAAAGTGTTAATTACTATTGAAATGATAATTATAAATTTGAAATTAATAACTAGTGTTTTGAATATCTATTTATATCACAACTTATACCTTTGACCATATGAAAATACATCAAATATTATCTTTCTTGATATTTAATCTTCTATTTTGTCGAAGAGACAAATTTCAGCTGATGTACCATTGTTCTGTAGAATAAAAATTTATTCTCTTAAATTTCAAATTATTTACTGCAGCTGTATTTGATGACGGTTATTTATTTATGATAGATTTCTAAGCTTTATCATGCACATGCATTGAAAAATTTTTGTGTACTGGGAAATTATTTACCTTTGGAATGTTAGAACATGATCAAGTATGTCTTTTAAGTTTTCAAACTTAATTTTGTATTGTCTATTAGAATCACTTAAGTTAAGATTATATAGCATGAGAAGATACTCTTCGTATAGAGTAATTGAGCCTTTGAAGAAAAGTCTAGTACATAAAAAAAGAAAGAAATAGGAGGGGAGGGGTGATTGGATGGTTAAGGAATTAATAAATATACATAGTTGTATCATGATATGTATCATTACAGTGTATAATGTCCAATATTTCTTCTCCACTTCCTGATATATCACTGATGAATGGTATTTGATGCTTGTTCATTCTTGTGATTGCTCTTTTATATTTTATTTTATTTCATTTTATTTTTCAGTTTTAATGCTATCAAGACTTTATACCAAGTGTTAGTGTTGGACTTTACCTTCAGAATAAAACCTTCCTTTTCGTGGAACCATCAGTTTATTGCTGATGCAGTTAATCAGGGAACAATTATCCTATCCTGAAAGTCTAGTTTACATCATCCCACATATATTACAATCTAAAACATATAAAGAATTTCAGAACCCTCAGTTATACTCGTAGTTTGTCTCGCTGTCCTCTGTCAGAATGAAACACACACCTCTTGATTGCAGCATATGAGCTCAATCAAAGCATTTCTATGTCTTTTTTTTGTTCCTTTTGAAGCATAGATGGATAATAATTCGTGAAAATTGTAAGATCATGATGCGTTCTTGACTACAACTAAGAGTACCCATTAAATTTTTCTTTTATAAAAATACACTGGGTGTCATATTTTTTGCCACTTATCAAACACCATTGAAGTAATATCTCTGCACACTTCTGTTGACTGTAGCATATTGTACACAAATATTTTTTGAATAAACTCAAGAATGAATACTCCACATGTATGTGAACTTGATATCTGTCCACAGTAGATACACATTGCTAGTTAGAATACTCATCTATGAGTTAGTATGACATGTTGACTGAAATGAACCCTTCAAAAACATTTAAACAGTAAGTATAAATACAAAGAGCTCCACTTGGAAGAAAGCCCAGTATGGGAGTTAACATTCTCTCTGTACTTTGAGCACAATATTGCTTCTACCACACTTTGTCCACATCCCCTGTTTTGTTGAGTACATAGGTCTACTGATCTTGATTGCTTGCTCTCTCATAAAATGTGAGTTTCAATATATCTTCATCTACATGGGGGTTCTGCAATTCAAGTGCCTGGCAGATGGTTAATCAAATCACCTTCATACTATTTATTTACCATTCCATCCCAGATATTATTTATAATAATGGAAAGTCCAGGTTGGAATTAATCATATAGTAATAAGGATAGTTTACAACTCACCGCAAAGATGTGGTGACAGGCACATACAAAAGACTTACAACACTTTCAGCTATCGGCCATGGCTTTCTTCAGAAAATAGAACACTCACGCAATCACACAGGCACACTATACAGTCATACAACTATCACCTCTGGCTGCCGCACTTCGAATCACAAGCCACAGATTGTGATTCGAAGTGCGGCAGCCAGAGGTGATGGTTGTATAACGTTGTCCTACCATCTTTTTTTTTATATAATAGCTTTAGGATATCACATTCTAGTCTATTGGGGAAAATACACTGCTTCAGAGAGCTATTACGTATGTGGCTGAGAATTCTACCTATCTGTTTGGAATAAGCTTTTAGTATTCCACTAGAAACACGGTCAATTTCATGGACGCTTTTACTTTTTAGTGAGTTTATTATTTTTCCAGTTTTAAAGGGGGAAGTAAGTGGAAAGTCAATTGTATCAAACTGCACAGTTATTGTTTCTTCCACTAACAGTCTTGCCTCTTCTAATGAACTTCAGGATCCTATTTTCTCCAAATCATTTAAAAAATGATTATTACAGTTATTTTCAACTTTTGACTTCTTGTTAATAAATTTTTCTTTCTGTTTCATGATTTGACAGACTTTCCCTGTTTTTTGTTGTCCTGTTTCCGTTTCAGTAATATTCCAAATTGTCTTAATTTTGTTATCAAAGGCACTAATTTCAGACATGGTACATATGCTTTTGGACTTGTTCATTACTTTTCTTAGTGATATCTGCAAACATGACTGATGGGGAGCTTAAATGTTCACGTAGGTCAGAAATAAGACTGAGCCTAAATGGAGCTTTGAGGAACACTCTGGATATTATCAGTCAATCAGAATACTAATTTGTTCCACTTGATGTGAAGTCAAATCTTTGCTTTCCATTCCTAAGTAATATTTTGGCCTCTGTAGTGCACTGTCCCAATGTCATACGTATCATGTTTGTAAGCAAGAAAAGCTGCTAAGTTTGGCTCGGAAACAATTTGAGTCAATAGTACTGTATTAAAATCTTTGTTACAGTCTAAAAAGCAAAGATAGTCACTTCATGTCATTCTTGTAGTACTATCGAACTAAATTAGTGATATCCTATCTTTCAGATAGCGAACAATGATTTAAAGAGAAATTAAAGGACGATTTGAATGGCAACTCCTAATCAGTAGAAGAATTTTTTATATAAATTACACATTTTACAAAAAAATTAAAAGCTAAAAGAATGCTTGTTTACAAATAATATGTAAAAATGTGTTTTAATAATCTGGCACATTACACATCATTATGAAACATCATATTCATCATCTGTGGAACAAACGCTAAGCTAATGTAATAGATCTGGGTTGAAAATAGTCACAGAAGAAGAAGAAGAAGAAGAAGAAAAAAAAAAAACCCTCTCAATTATAGATTAAAATTCTTAGTACTGGCACCTTGTAAATTTGGTTTTTACCTAAATGGGTTAAATCTAAACATACAATGTGATGCTTTTCAAAATAAATAGTTAAAATATGAGCAGACAAAGGACTTGGCTAAGTCAGATTCTTAATCTCAAAATGGATAAAAATTTGATCTGGCACATTCAGTGCCTAGCCAACAATTGAAGAAATTTTGCATTTACAGTTCAATAATTATCAACTGCTGTGGACAAACACATCAAAAGTAGCATATTTGATGCATGTGTGTGCGTGCCGCCCCCCCCCCCCCCCACACACACACACACAAACACAAAGAAGTTATTATTTTTCCCTGGACATTTCCTTAAACTTTATTGCCCGGGATCAACAACACATAGAGATGTAAATGGGGACAAGTGACTCCATGTATAGTTAGGTTCACTGGAAAGAAAGCTATACAAGACACTTATACTTGAATGCTTGTACTCAGTGAAATATTTTTTGCAGAACAAATTTGTAATTTTAAGTGGATACTACTTGTTATGTATCCCACAGAATATATATAGATATTCATAAATATATTATCTTAGTGTTACATCACTTTTTATTTGTGTGAAAATTATTGTAATTGTAACTTAAATTTCAAACATGTCCTGTATGCAATTGGATTGCAAATATATATTATGAAAAGAATAAACCACAATTCACAACTCAGATTGGAATAGATTTATTTGTATTTAGACTTTCACATAACTGTTAATTTTCATTTATGTAGTTCTTACTTGGGATGACAGTTACTTTATCTTGCAATCTTCTTGTGTCTTATCACTAAATTCAACATTCTTATATCTGAACAAAGTGCTTCTCAAAAGTCACTGAAATGTTTCATGGAATTTGTCTACTGTTATAAGTTTCCCATGATGTACCTAAATCATCTGTATAAGTGTCAGGACCATAACTGATTTTTCACTTCCTTCATGAGTTTGTGCTCTGTCTGGTCATCAGTAGCTCGGTCAGATGTTACCAGTTGTATGATTTTTAACATCTAAGATCATGTTGTTTAACACAGTTCTTTGAAGTTCCCCATTCCTTGTTTCTTTAGAACCAGACCTTGTGAGTATTTGATATAGGTTACCTGCTTTAACCAACTCCTGATGTGGGGAGACGAAATAATACAGTTGCTGCATCAGCTTGCAAGTAAGCTTCTATTGCAGTGCTATTGCTTTGGACTTTCAGTAATCCTTTCTGGAGCTTTCTCTATTTATTGCCATCTTATACACTCTGAAATGTGTAAGATTATTTTAACTTTGCTTTATTCTTTATTGGAACGAAACTACCTTACAATGGAATAAACTGTACCATTTCTTTTTATAGATCCAGCCTCTGTAGGAAAGCAGAATTATGATTCATTTCACTGTGCCTTTTTCTTCTCCTTACAAGCACTAATTTATGGCATCTACTTTCCATCCTTTAGAATTTGCAAGAAAGAGGAATTGTTGGAATAATTGTATAATTCTTTTCCTAAGGTTCACCATGAAGATCTGAAGTTAAAATCTGTCAGAACTGGAGATAATAAGGTGGCACATGGCTACATATTAAGTGGGGAAGAACAGCATGTTTGTGGTATTCCACTAATGGTATGTCAGATTTTGGCAGAACATGGCAGTTTCTAGCTTCAAAAGTAGATTTCCCTGGTTTTGTGTGTGAGGGATCTTTTCTAATAACTCTGTCTTAGAATGCATATTTTGGAGAACCTTTCCAGAAATTAAACATTAAAACCATGAAGTAGAGTTAAAGAGAACAAGTCACATTGGCCAAACTTAAGAAGTGGCAACACTGTTAGAGGTTTGGCACCCATTACTGAATTATGTAATTAAAAGGTAGCAAGAGAAGGTGGCACAGGAAAGCGGAGTATTATCTCTCTCTCTCTCTCTCTCTCTCTCTCTCTCTCTCTCTCTCTCTCTCTCTCTCTCTCTCTCTCTCTCTCTCTCTCTCTCTCTCTGTGTGTGTGTGTGTGTGTGTGTGTGTGTGTGTGTGTGTGTGTGTGTGCGCGCGCGCGCGCGCGCGCGCGCGCGCGCGGCGCGCGCGCGCGCGCGCCTGTGTGCCACTGGTCTTAAGTAGATGTTATACTGACTGATCCCCCCCCCCCCCCCCTGCTGCTCGCAGATTGTGCTTATCAAGTTATTAAGAGAGTCATTTCATATACCTGTAGATAGTCCTTCATGGTGATGCACAGAGTGTGAGTAAATGTTTAAATGAAGAGTGTGTGTTTGTGTGGGGGAGGGGGAGGGGGGTAGACCGTCTGTATACTCTCCAATATCCTGATAATGTTATATTGACTGTTCACTGTAACTCATTGGTAAAAAACTAGTATTTGTATTTGTAATTTTTTTTACTGTTGATGTTCATAAACTGTACCATTACATTTGAACATACTTATGTACTTCCTCCTATGCCACCTTCTTGAGTTCATCTCATCAACCTCCACAAAGATTTAACACTTGATAGATGCAGCAGTTTGAAAATGAAATATGCTGTTGCTCCTACCACTGTTCATACATATGGCAGTTAAATTTGTATCTACTCTACTTCGTGCAGTTTAATTCTTTAACCAACTATCAGTTCTATTATTTGTAACATTGAGCTTTTGCTTTGAATGTATTTAAAAGCTTGTTACTGACCAGAATATGCCAGAATCTGTAGTACTTCAGAAATATGTGTAGTTTACATTTATTATAGCTGCTTGGTTTTTTGTTTCTTCATAGTTACCGGTTGTTGAATAGTGCATGCATAACTTAAGCATCAACATCTTCTGCCATTCCTTTAATAAGTAATTGTTTTGTAGTATACTTAACTCTAAAAAGGTCATTAGAACAGACAATTAGAATTTTAATATATGTTCCTTCTTTGTTTTTAGGTCTCTTCCTCAACAACTGCAGTTATATAGTATGTTTAGAATAAATGACCATGTTTTGCAACGGTAAAAATTATTCTAATTGAGGCTTTAATGTTATTTTCTTCAGTATCTGGTGGTCAATTGTAACAATATATTTTAAATTTTCATGTGGTTTTGTTGAACTCAATCATGAACATTTCTCATATTATAGCAGCACTATTCTAAATACAATGAACTATAAGATTACTCACATTTTCTATGTTGTTCTCTTCATACATTTTCCTGTTGTACTCTCACTGGCACTTACTGTCTGTACATTTTGTATAAAAATGAATTACTATAACAGCCAGCAATTCGCCATTTCTGTGTCTTGGGTGCGTAATTTGATATGTGTTAGTCTTTTGTTTTGTTTTGTAATGGATCCTCTGCTAACACTGGTAATGTGTGTCTGTTGTTCAAATGTGTTTGGTTTTGAGTGGGAGGGAGGGGGCAGGTTATTCTTTGTCTACTATATGTTTTATTAATAAAGTACCGTTTGGTAACTTAAGTTTACTTGCTCATTTAATATTTCATAAAGCAATAATAGAAAAGAAAAACACACATTAATTGACAAATTACACATCAGCAACCAGGCACTATTTAAACTAATAAAATATGTAGTACACAAAGAAAAACATTCCACCCCCCCCCCCACGTGCCACACAATACGAGTGCATAAACAGTACAACACTTCCTTCCTACACACTCACTCACACGGGCGCGCGCACACGCACACGCGCGCGCGCGCGCGCACACACACACACACACACACACACACACACACACACACACACGGGACCATAAAATGCATACTTAGAAACACAAATACGCACCAATTGAACTAACAGTGTTGGCAGACGATCCTTTACAAATCAAAACAAAACACAAACACATCTCACAACACCCAAATAAGACAAAGAAATGGTAGGTTGCTGGCAGTTTCAGTAAAGAAGTTTGATACAAAATTTAGGGACAGTAAGTGCCAGTGTCAGAAAACAGGAAAATTTGAGTCTCAGTAGTTAATTACAATTTGAATAGTGTAAAGCTGTAGTAGGAGTACTGTTAATGATTGAGTTCAATAAAACCATACAGAAATGTAGAACTAAATATATTTTTACTGTTGACCACTGAAGATGCTTAAAATACAGCAGAACATGTCTGGTCTGAATTCGACTAATTTTTACAGTGGCAGAAAAAAAGGGTCATTTACCCTAAACAAACTGTAGAATTTAATTCTTTGTACTTTTAGTGGTACCATTATTCAGCTCATGGTTAAGTCATTGTGATGCAAACAGAACTAACAACAAATGAAATTATCTCTTTGGAGAATTTCAGTCACATCAATTGAATAAAATTATTTTAGTTAATCTGTAGTAAATTTAGATATACTTGCAACTCCTATCCACGTGACTTTCCTTGACTGACATATAAGTAACAGATCGATAAACTAAAGTGGTTAAGGCAGTGTTTGAGGTAAATTTATTCAATACTACTACGTGTAGCAGTCTTTTTGTTTTTGTATTTTCACTTTTTTAGTGGCAATTGCTGTTAAGGTTGGTTGTTTCCAAACTAGCTATGTGTGTAAGACATCACATTTATGATTGATGTAGTGTATGGAGAGCTTTAATTTTACTAACCACACTTTGTATGTAGTTTATGTAGTTGCAGAAATAACAGTAGCTGTAACTACTTTCTCTTGGTTAAATGTAGACCCATATAGGAAATAGAAGAGAACAGAGAGAGAGGTACAGTAGCCAAATAGAGAGTAGAGACGTCTCATGTGGTCCTTGGGAATGGTTCTGGAACTTCACATGTTGGTACCAACTGTCCTCCGAAATAGAGTGCATTGTCCATCTGAGTTTTCTCGCGTACATGGTATGTGATCCATTGATGCATGTTGGGTGAACAGTAATGGATGTGTTGCAACTGTTAGCAACTAGATGTCAAGTGGAAAAGGTGCATCTTAATTAGTCATGGTGTGTAAAATGGAGTGTTTATTGTTCTTTAGCCAGGTACTGAGTTAATGACAAAGAAATTAGTACTAAAACCCCATATTTCATCTTTTTCATGTTGATAAATATAGTACTCTCATTTCTTGAACTTGACAGCTTCAGTTTTATGCTAAAGCTCAGAATGTTATCATTGTAAGTTAGACAAAAGCACAACTTCTCTTTCTATGTATTGTTGTCTGGTGGTGGTGGTAGTGGTGGTGGTGCTTCTTATAGATAATACAAATGCCTAATAATTAGTACAGTTACATCTAAGGAGGAAAGCAGCTTCTTTATATTCTAAAGTATTTAGTATTTCCCATTGAAGTGTATTTTCAGTATATACTATCAATGTTAGAGAACACACTGGTAGGATTTACCCTAATGCTTCACAAATTTACCAGCAGAGACTTTAACCACAATAGAATGTAAGAGTAATTAATGGAACCTCTTTCATTTCCTTGGTAGAACAAACAGGAGGTAGTGAAAAATGAGCTGTGCCTGAGTCATCAACTGAACATACAGTGAAATGTGGCATACACTCTTTTTCCTCTGTAAACTGATACATCCTTAGTGGATTGTTTGTTATAAATGAACAGAAAGAAATGGCTGTCAGTGTATCGTAAGGCTCTTTACTTTGTGAAACTAAGAACTCAGCTACAACAGACATCATTGACAGGATTAAATGCATTGCATGTATTTGGCAAATTGTCATCATTTGCCTTCTGTTATGATCCTCTGGAATGCAGTATATAAGGGATGCCATCTAGCCATCTAGCACAAATTACAAAGCAACAGCTTGTAACTGTGCTTATAAATAATGCATAGCTTGACAGTTGCTAAGGAACATACGATACTTACTAAGAAACGAATGCTGTGAGCTGCGGTGAAATAATTGAGCATGTTTATGTAACACCTGAACAATGACAATTAAAAGAAAATACAGGAAGTGAGGCATGTTAGTTGCAACAAAGCCTTTCAAGTTCAATCT
The DNA here is from genome assembly GCA_026315105.1 of Locusta migratoria. NCBI lineage: Eukaryota > Metazoa > Arthropoda > Insecta > Orthoptera > Acrididae > Locusta > Locusta migratoria. The sequence goes on from CM048746.1 coordinate 194,449,042, forward strand.
GCATCACATAATTGGAGTGCTTGCAGTTGTAAGCTGTTCAAATTGTAGCTACTGTGGTCCTAGTAATGGGTGTGTCCAAAAGTGTCATACTGCAATTACAAAAGCCTGCTCAATGTGGAAATAATGTAAAAAAAAACAAAAAACATGCTGGTGATTGTAGACAGACGACCATGTCATAAGATGTTGTTACATAGCTCTAGTGGCAAAAAGGAACAGACATCACACTCATAAAGAGATCACCGCAGACTTTGTCTCTTCTAGTTGTACACATGTCTCTGTCACAACTATTTTGTGGTGAATAAGTTAGGCTTGTTTGTATGCTTGGGAGCCTGTAAAATGCTTCCACCTTTACAGTTATGATATTGCTGAGAAAGAGTAAGTTGGTGTAGGAAGCATGTTGGGTGGGGGCAGCAACAGTGGTTGCGAGTGATGTTTTCTAACAAATCCACTTCAATATGGAAACTGGTTAATGCCGCCAGTTAGTTTGGAGAGAGAGAGAGAGAGAGAGAGAGAGAGAGAGAGAGAGAGAGAGAGAGAGAGAGAGAGAGGGGGGACAACACACTACACAGCATAAGATGTTCATGACTATTACAGGTGTGGTGTACGTGTTACGACATGGGCAGGCATGACACACTTTGGCCTAGCACTCCTGCATATCTATCTACGAGGCACCACTAAAACACAGTGGTATTGCAGGGTGTTTATTCTGGGTCATGTGTTACTTTACGAGAGCAGTAGGTTTCAACTTTGTTTGTTGATGACAATGCCTGCTCAGAACTGCTGTGGCATTGGAAAGTGATGACACTGAAAATATGGAACTACAGGCTTACTTCCTGGACCTAAAACCTACAGAGCATGCTTCAATGCTCTTGACAGATGTGTTTTTCAACAAACAATTCTTACCCGAACCATGCCAGAGCTGAAGACTGTCTTGGGATAGTAAGGCCTTGACAACAGTTTGGTAGCCAGAATATCAGGCGCAAAGTGTGCATTAGTTCCAGAGAGAGAATAGTCTTTACTTGGAATTTGATATAAGCCTTGAAGTTTGGAGACTGACCTGTGTCTGACTTAAATGTTATTTATGTCAGTTCTCCTGCTTTCTCACATGGTGAAATCTGTACCATTTTTCATTATAAAGATACCATTCCACCTTTGTTAGATATTAACTGTATTTGATGTCATATATTTTTACCTGTGATTCTTGCTGTCCAGCATTATTTCTCCAGTGTAATATATATCTTTACTGTAGGACAAAAAATGGAGTAGGGTCCGCCTTATTTTGTAAATGTATTGCATGTCAGACCTTTCTCTCATATCACAAGAGAGGTACAATGTATTTGACTGTAATAGTTTGTAACATACAATTCTAGCAAAACAACCACAAATTGTTTTTATCTACATTATGTCATTTATACCAAAACGATAAGTTTTGTGTGTGTGAGGATGATGCTTGATGGTAGATTTATATATCTTAAGTTATATAACTCGTATATCAATTTGTCATAAATTGTGTCCTCCATGTCTTTCGCAGTGGTGTTTATCAGTATAAACTTTTGGTACACATGCTGTGTAACATTGAATACAATTCTTGAGCTCTTCACAGCTACTCCACCGTCACCAGGAGTTAAAATAACTGACTGCCAGGTCTTGAATGGTATTCTCACATAGCTGTGATAGCATAATCAAGAACCTTTCAGAGGGCTGAATAGTGCGTGTGTAGAATGTGCTTTTTGTGAGGTTCTCACTACCAGAGTTCATGCACCTGTTGGCCCTCCAGTTTCCACCTGGGATCACCAAGTAGTTCTGCTATACCTTAATGACAATGTGCTTTCAGTACCACAATGAATCTTATTAGATGACAGATGGTATGGCAAGGGACTCTCCACTATCTACAGCTAATTCATAACTTCTTCACAGAGCATTTTGATGAGCAAGCTCTGAACTTAGCGAAGTTGTCTATCTTGCTTCCTACACTATGCTGTTGATACATTTATGTTATTGACTTCATGGAAAGAATACATTGCAGCATTTCATTCAATATATGAATAGTGTCCATACCAACATACAATTTTCTGCCCAGATAGAGAGAATGGGAATCACCCATTCTGGGATGTTTTTGTTGAGTTTACAGTCTGGTTACACTGACCAATACTTGAGCAGCAACAGTTTTCATCATCCTGTACATAATGGTCTTGAACACTGTAGTGCATTTGAAGCATGTGTCAATAAACTTATCCTGGGCATTGGACCATATCATCAGTATAAAAATCCACCGACATTATGGCAACTATTGTTAAGTGGCCTCCTTCTGGGTGTCGACAGTGTGGTCCAACATTGAGAATAATTTTATTGACTGTGACAAGGCTGTGGAAGCCTACATCTACATTTGAAGCATTTGTTCAAGGAAACAGGTTACAGCCAGGAAGACATTACTAAAGTTTTCTAGTGCCAGCAACAAAAGACGCTTTGTGAATCTGTGGACAAGGCCAATCTGGCTTCATTCCTACCACACTGTGGAGAAACAGATAAAAAGATAGGATACAAGATGTAAATATAGGGACTGAAAATAATGTTAGAGTTGGCCTCCAGTGTAAGAGATAAGCTATGCCCCATTAAGGACAACATGGTTGGTGTGTTTTGGTGTATATTGTTGTCCCTCTGAGTGTGGTAGCATTTGCATAGTGCAGTCTATTTGCTCTGTAACTGAATATTGTGCAAAGCACACACGACTCATAAAACAGAGAATGTGAGAAGTTAGCCACGGCAGAACATTGCCTTAAAAACAGCCATAAAATAAAGATTGTAAATAATTTTGGCTCAAATGTCATTCTACTGGGATTCTGTTATAAAAGAAGTGGCTGAGATTATAATAAATAGCAACAATTTTAACCGAGACCACAGGTACACACTTAGGTGACAGAGGTGGGCTTTGGACATTGTGCAGTAACAGAGGTTTGGCGCTTGCTGGGAGGTGGAAGCAACAGTTCCAAATGTGATGCTGGCTCCATGCATCACATGGCATCACTTGGTACTTCAATAAGATAGAGGTGAACAAATATTAGACCTTCCTTACCGAAAAAATGACAACTGCATTCAGCAATTTAATGCAGTGGAAACCTATAGAACTTCCAGAATTTTATTGCTTTTTGCTTTGTTCCCTGCTTATGCCAAGATCTGAAAAGCCTGTGGTGAATGAATATTGGTTAGAAGATTTCCTGCTGCAAACGCCAGTATTTTTTGGCAAAATAACCAGTGACTAGAACAAGATGATACTGCGTTTATCACACTTTCGTGACAATTTTCCTGCATCTCAAGGTTTTCTTGTCAAAATATACATGATGATTGTAGAACATAAAAAAAAAGAACACCTATGACAGACTGCAGTCTAGTTTGAGAACTTGGTACACTTTAAAAAAATTGTATTCCTAACAAAAGTAGCCATTTTGGAATTAAATTTTTCATGTTTTTTTTTACATACAGACAAATTACATTCTGGAGTAAACTATTTACACTGGTTCCACTGCAGAAATAGAATCTGGAAATGCTGACTAAGGTAATGAGGTGATGTCATTGTCGATCATATCTCAACAAAGGTCATAATATTTATTTAGATTATTGATATTCAAAGATAGGGGAAATACAATTCAAATCCTAGGGAACACTGTTTGCACTAAAGTGGATGGACTGTAAGGAAGTCTGGATGCTTTCCACTGTAAATGGACCATAGTTTTTTGAGACTGAAAGAAGAATCATAAAATGGGACAAAATAAAGTGAAACAGACTTGCGTAGTTGGCTACAATAAGTTAGTGGGTGCTGTTGATCAGACAGACATGAAGTTAAGTTTTGCATAGTGCATATGAAGAAGAATTCACTTAATTCATTTGCATGTGCTCAGTACATAATTGTTTTTGAAATACAAAAGAAGCAGAAGATACCATAGTGAAATTTCACTTGAAAATAATCCATCATGTACTGGAGAAGTTCCATTTACAAACATCTAAAACAGAGATGCCATGGATAGAAAATGAGGACAGCTCTTTTCAACTGGAAAATAAAGGGTGACATTATCATGGGTTCTTTGCAGCAACGGAGAAAAAGAAGATACACCACAGAGACAGTATGTTGTGTATGTTACCCATTTTAAATGCAAAATGACACACACAAGATGCAACAAATGTGATGTTGCACTCTGTATGGTGCCCAGTTTTCAGAAATACCAGACACTAAAGAAAAATTTGTTCTTTTGAGATAACTTGAATATTTAACAAAATAAAAATAAAAAATACGAAAACTATGGAAAAAGGTTTTTAACTCAGCCAGCGGCAGTCCAAAGCCTGCGTCAAAAATGAAGATGGGAAACCACTAAATCAAACCGCACTGAAAGTGATCAGCTGAAAAAGAAAGCAGTGAGCCAAAAAAATGTAGGTGTTTGTTCTTGAATTATTTGGTATAACAAATCAAATTTAGTTTTTAATAAAAAATGAAGCGGTAGCCCTATCCCCAAGATAGTTATTTTTCTTGTTTAATTCTGCATCAAGCTATATGACACATCGTGGCTTTATAATTCATGGAATATTTTTTATTTATGGTTATAGTTAGAACTGTCAGAGTTTTGGAGGTCTTCCCTATGAACAACTCATTTCAAAACTAAATATTCTGAAACATACTTGCCAATGTTAATAAAAATTTGATAGGTTACAGAGACGTATGTTGGTAGCATACATATAGAGTTACAGTTTTTTTTAATTAAGTTGTTATAATTCTCCTAAGTCTATTCATTCTCAGCCAAGGATAATTTTATAATAGAAAGTGTCCTTTAGATTTGGAACTCTCTTTCATGAGTATAATATACTACAACTACTGTGACAGAGCAATTTATACTGTTTGATAAAGTGTTATTCAGAGAGGGGGGGGGGGGATTTTGGAGGCTTCATCACCACACAATTCGTGTGCATCAGCCATAGCCCACACTGGCTATTGGGCTGTTAGAGCCACCACTATTCAGGCCCACAAGCTGTTTCACACTGTCAGCCAGAACGTTTAACTCTGTAGTTGAGACAGGGTTAAGTCTGAAATGCTAATTGCCTAATAAATACAGGTTTTTATGAAAGTTAATAGAACACAATAAATAATGTACCTAATTAGTTTCCAGATTTATTAATAACTATTCTTTTGACTGCTTTTAACATCATTGACACTTTTTTCTTATCAAGTTGTGTAAATGTATTTGTTACTGATGCAACCTTCAATTTACTGTAGTAAAGTAACAAAAACTAGCCTACTACATGCTACAGCTATGTATTGATGTGTGTGATGTATCCTTTAGTTTGTCATGTGTTTATTTTCCATAATCTTGTTTTATAGTGTCACTGGCAGCAGTTTGGGAATGCCATTTTTCCAAGTTAGATGAAAATTTGCAACCTTAGTTTATATGTGCTTTTGGTCTACAGAAATTAAAGACACGGCCCGGTGTTCCCCTGCCGTTACTTGTCAACCCACGTCTGCAGGAGGAGTTGGAAGCAGGTGCTCGTCCCTCAGTGCACAGCCAAAGATTGCAAGAATTCCTTTTGCTGCTTGCTGTTTGCAACACAGTTGTTGTTTCTCAGCATCCTCATCATGACATTGTAAGGGCTGAAGTCAGACATTATAAGCTTGCATGATTTGGCAAGTAAAGTAATGGATGTATTGTAACATTATGAATCTGTTGCTGTAGATGTTGGTATATTTTTTATTGTTCTATAAAATTGTACTCACTGAATTACTCACACTCTCAGCCACATATAGATGGCACTGTAACACAATTTCAAAGTCGGACAGAATAATGCCACAGAAGTGGTTACATGCCGTACCGAGCAGCAAAATGCCGTACTAGAAGCATGTTGTTCATCAACAACAATGCGAATTTAAGGATTGATACACAAAATACGGTATAAATCGGCTTTTAATATGCAGTTGTCGAGGAACAACCACTGGGAATGAAACGGTTAAGAATTGGGTCGATAAAAAGAAAAAGAAGTCACCCAGAACCCCAGGTCAAGCAAGACTTAATGAATTCAGTATGCTGATTATTTTCAGTTTGCATCATTGACGAAATTTCATAAGTCTCAGCAGAGACAATAACAACTTAAGACACACAAATGTTTAAGTGCATCTGTTGTTGAGACTATTTCATGATGTTTCATCCTTGACTGAGAGTTGATTTCAATATTTGAAATCTTTTATCTTGTAAATGACAGCGATTAACAAATTGACCTATAACTTCCCTTGCATTTTTATATGCAACACACAGAAAATATGTAGAACATAAAACTGTGTTATGATTTAATCTTTTAATAAAAGTTTGGTGAGTTCTTACCTTCACTTCCCAATTTAGAAATTTCATATGTTGTTATAAGAAAATTGTAATTTATCCTCACATTGTGTAATGCCACATACGTATATTAGTTAAACTTGTTTCCTCTATTATAGTTGCATGACAATCAGAAGCATGCACCCTCATTTACTTCAGACATCTAAAAGTGTGAGTAAGAAATGAACTTTTCATCTCTTGGACAACTATTCAGATTCTAATTTCACTGTACCCAGTCTTGCTATTTTTGCTGGAATGACAGCAGCTGTTTTGTATAAATAACAAAAAAGCTGTCATTAGTAAGTTCATCTCCAGTTTATTTTAAAAGTTTTGCTAATGTAACATATCATCAGGTCTGAACTAGACAGAGGGCATGATGGTGACATTTGATATTGCTGAAACTGATAGTTGGCTGTAAAATAAGTTGGAGATTAACTTACAGCTGGTGGAATTTTTTGTTCCTTTATTATTTACTTTCAGAAACTATAGTAACCAAATACTCAAAACATTTGGAAGTATGCAGACTTTTGGTAAAACTGGTTACTAATTTTTAAAGAGTTACCATTAATATTTGCTCCTTGATACAGTAGTTCAACGTAATCTGCTCTATAGTGCACAGACAACCAATCAGCTACACTTATTATTTCTCTGCAGGATTTTAATGGAAATACTTTCTGGCAAAATATTGTTTTCTGCATGATTACTGATCAGTGTTATTTGTCCAGAACTGCAGTGAAAGGAGATCCGTTCTCAAAACAAATCTCGGACTAAAAAGAGGTAACATCTACAGTAACAGAACAATGTATGATAACAAATATTTGATTTCGATTTTGCTCAGTCCATATATGCCTGAAAATACTGGCTAATGGTGCCCTTAGTTTTCATTTAAAATTAGAAAAGTACCAATAGTTTGACTTGGTTCCATTAAAAATGTTTACTAATTAATACACAGATACAACTGGTTAATAAATATGCCTCACTTTTGTTGCAAGAAATAAAAATACGAAAATATAATGGAAATCTCCAGTTTGCTGCAAATTAAGAATTTTTATAATTTAATTGTAAGTATCCCTGTATGAGAGACTGTTTCAATTTTGCTTTTTATAACATAAACTAATTTTTCCTATTTTGCAGATGAATGCAAGTGGTGTTATAGAACAAACCACAGATCCTTTGCCTGGTCGTGTTGTACCTGCTGCAGTTCCTACACATGTACCTGTGACAGGATGTCTTCCACGAGTCGATACAGCACCTGCACAGTACACATTGCTGAGTGAATCAAGGTCTGTCACACCTTCACCCCCACCTCAGCCTAGTTCCATGGTCACGGCCTCGCCTCTCAGCTCATCGCCCGGAAGCAGGCCTAAAGTTCTTGGTGTGCCATCTTTGCTTGTTGTACGTAGAACAACCACGCCAACACCGTCACCCTGTGAATTGAAACCTATATTTGAAGCAGAAAGTCCTGATGAATTGGCACTTGTGGATGCTGCATACAGTTATGGTTGCCGATTGGTGAAGAGAACACCTCAAATTGCAACTGTTTCTATGCCAGGTTAGAACTTGTAATTTGTGTGTAATATTAAAATTGTAAATTAGTGCTTCAGTTTACCATTTAAGTATGAGAATAATTTCTAGTGGTAGCTTATTGGTAGGCTGTAGTAATTTAAATTGTTCCAAATTTAAGTAAGCTCTCTCCCCCTTTTCTCGACAACATTTTCCCATGCATGTATCACTTACTCCTGGACAATGTATCATTAACCAGACAGGTCTTCTGATTTTGTGAGAATTTACATATATTCATTTCCTTATCTGTCCTGTTCAGTACATCTTCATACCATAGTTCTTGTCTATAAAATTTCTGATATTGTATTCCAGGTATGAAATTTTCAACAGTGGAAAATTTGGGATGGTAAATTAGATTAGGTTGCTACTCACCACTTAAGATGTTAAGCAGAGGACAGACATACACAAAATGTGCTTCATTTTAAGTCATGACATCATATCCTTTGCTATGTGTATTCTGTCTGCCCATTATTGTGTTGGTGAGAAGTCTCCCTGCAACATAACTTCATTTCTGCAATGTCTTACTTCCCAATCTTGATTAGCATCTGTCCACCACCTGCCTCTCTCTCCTTTTGTGGTTCCTTTGCAGCTTCACACTAAAGATGCAAAATTCACTCCTGATTGGATTCAATGATTCATAATGTAAAAAGTGAGTGAGTCGGTGATTTGAAGAAGGGGAAAAAAGGAGTGGTAGCTTCTTTGATCTGATATGTCACTATGTTGACAGTACAAAATTTCAACAGTGGCTCAAGACAAATGATTAAAAAGTTTCACAAGGTACAAAAAATATGCTATAGACACTGTACATGTATAGGTTTGCCTATAATACTAATGTATGAAGCTTTTCTCAGCCGTGGGGGGAAAAACTGGAAAATGGCAGAGTTGTACATAATGCTGCATAAAGAACCCTTCACACTGAGGCACTGAGAAGCACTTCCCATTGGCACTTTGGATGGTGTATTGATATGAATAGCAGTGACAGTTAGTGACTGAATCTCACCACATATGATGCAGAACTGCCACTGAGCCATCGAAACTGAAAAAATTACACCCCCCCCCCCTTGTTTGAAGGACCCTAAAAATCCCAAATTTAGTCAGTCATAAAGCATTACAGTGTTTTGAAGGATTTGCTGCATCTTATCCTTTGACGAAGCTTCACATGCAGAATGTATTTCACTGTTCCCCACCATTGTCAGTGCGTAGGTTCTGCTCACTACCACTTTTGTAGAACCAGATCCCAAACCACATCACTGATTCATTGTTCCCCACAACTCTTACAGAAACAGTTCCTAAAATACCTCACCTGATCACGGCTCGTCACTACTCTCACGATGCATATTCAACCGAAGTTAAAATGGAGCACATTGCAAAGGGACTTGGTGTTTCATTTCATAATCTGTGTTGTTCATCGTGATACAGCTTGGAGCTCACTTTCTTGACTCTGCACCTCTTCATTAGAGTTTGGCTCTACTAGATAAAGTTATTCATCACAGTGTTTCATATATTAAATAATTATTTTTACATGCATGTATGATAGGGCATTAATACTTATCTCAGCAAACATGATCAATATTCAGATATGTGACAAAAACTATAATTTGAAGGAAAAACTTCTTATGGATAAATGCCCTATTTCAAATAGTTTTCAAGATAGAACAAATGTTACTTTTTACATTTTTCTTGAGTAGATGGAAATCAATGGCCTCTAATGAAAATGTGTTGCTGTAAAATAATAATAATAATAATAATAATAATACACAAAATCTTCTATAAATAAAGATTCTATTTTTTTTATGGTACTTTCAGATTCCATGGAGAGTGGAGGACAATATTGACAATCTTGTGTGATGTGCACGCTTCTGGTTTAGCTCGTTTTTGTATGACAATATATCAGGTATTTTGCTGACTTCATAGACCACAAGCTTCATATATCAAATCATCCACACCATATGAGTGTTCATGATCAGATTAATGCCTTCATGACTCCTCTTACATCAGACCAGACTTTTATTTGTAATTTCTGAACTTACTACACTAGAGTTACTTAAAATTCTGTCATCTTCCATTCTTGCCCTGACGTAGACCTTCCAGTTGCCTATGTTTACTCAATTTCTTGGTCATTTATTATTTTGCTTGAGAAATTGCCCATTGGCCCATGAAAGCTATCAGTTATGTTTTCTTTGACATACTAAAATATTACATTACTTAGCTTTTGTTTGTTTGTTTCTTTCTCTTTGGCCTTGTTCCCGCACACACAGGGTCGGATGCAGATTTGGCATGTTAATAGTTATGGGGTGGCTGGATACCCTTCCTATTGCCATCCCAAGCCCCCTGGGAGGAAAGGTGTTCCCCTAATGTCTGCTTATAGTGTTAAGTGTGTGAAAGTGTTACGAAATGTTTGCGAATTGTGTAACTGAGGTGGGACTTCGATACCAGCCTGGTATTCACCTAGGGGAATGTGTAAAACTGCCTAAAAAACACATCCAGGCTGGCCAGCAATCCGACCCCCTTCGTTAATCCTCCAGGCGGATTCGAACTGGGGCCGGTATGCCTCCCTGACCCGGAAAGCGGTGTGCTAGACCACGCATCTGAGCGGGTCCTGCTTAGCTATACGTGTAGTATTAACTATTGTTAATGACAGCTACAGATAAAATTATAACTCCTATATTGTATTTTTTCCAATACAAATATAAAAAGAATAAGTTTTCATTTTAAAAAATTTCCACTTAAAATATTGAGCACTTTGTTATAATATTTTTAATTTTTACAACAGAAAATTAATACATTCAGTTTTCTGAACTACTAAGGAAGTAATATAAAACCATGACTCGTATTTATGTTGTTTCAAATTATTACCAAATCAAATAGAAGTGTGTTTTTAGTTACCTGAATTAAAAAGGTAATGTGCTTTCCTTTTAGTTACTTAGTTTTGTGTGTGATGAGTCATAAGAGAGAACTATTTCATTTTAGTGAGTGCCCAGTTCCATACCGATCTCTCAAAAGCACAGCTTTGCTCGTCTCTACTTCCTACAGGTTTCCTATCGTCCTCCTCACTCCCTTCCACCTATTTCCTCCCCACAACCAATACTCCCATACGGTTTCATAGTTCTTGTCCCCTTATCTGCTTATCTTCTCTCCTTATTTCCTTCTGCCTCCAGTAGATCCTGCTGATGGTGCACCTAGTATCCCATTACTTGTCTCTGCTGTGTACATGTACACATCAACAAACTTGATTTTGTAGGCTGTATATTTATGGAAATCTCATGGTATGTTAGTTTCTTGGAGCTTATTGCAGCTGCACACATCATTGTAGGCCTTTGTCCTATTAATCTGACAGTGCTTTACAGATTCCTGACAACATGTTAGAGAAGACTGAATGCTCATGTGAAAATATGGTTAAAAAATTTGAGATATGTGAATGAAGCCCCCCCCCCACCCCCTAAGATAATTAATAAATTGTGTGAATAATGTGTATATGTTATGTAGAAATGTGCCTTTCACTGTTTTTATTTTAGTATTTTGACTGTGAATTTCACACACATTCTTAATACCGTATTAAGGGATCAAAGTTTTTGAACATAAGTGTCGTCAAGTAAATTTAGAAATGTAATACATGGTGTTTTATTTAGCCTGCTGATCTTTTTTTGGGTTACTGCATGTAAGACATCTTCATTGTTTGGAATTGCATAATACAGGTTTTTGTGAGATTAAGAGATGAAGTGTTTACCGTGATCCAGTTATAATACTGCACCATTAATCTACAAATTTTGTATGTTCTGTAGGCCCTTCACCAAAATATTTGTATCATCCACAAACATCATACTTTTTGATAATTGCTTGAATGTTTTCAGTACATTGTTCATGTATGCGAAGAACAGATGTGAACTAGGTAATAACATTTTCTCCAGAAGCCCATGAATTCACATTCTCTCTTTCCTATAGTTTTATTTATATTTACTTGTTGTGATCCTTATTTGTTACCTTAATTTGAAGCTTACAATACCCAGTTTTTGTTTGAAACCCCTTTTTAAGCCAATAAAAAGAACTAATTTTGCTCATTATATATCATAAAGTGCTTTTGCATGTGTAATATTTCAAACAGTTTTCCACTACCATTACCATCTGCAGTTAAGCTTGTCATCAAATTAGTTGTCATTCACATTGTAAAATATTCCCTCCTACATACATCTGTTTTCACTTCTTCATAATTTACATATTCTTTAGCTTCTGCATATTTTTTCTTTCTTTCTCATTCCCTCAGCTTTATAAAAAAGAATTAATTCATTTTTAAGGATACCTTTGGACATGCCCCATGACCCAGAAAGAGTGTGCTAGTAATTACTTACAGAATATTTTTTTTTTTTTTTTTTTTTTTTTTTTTTAGTATTTAGATTTTATCAATGACCTTCATGTTGTGATTTAAGTACCTAAATAAACTTGTCTTAATTATTTTGTAACCACACTAAATACATTTTGCATTTTGTTTAGAAGAATGTAACCATGTCTCCATTCTGTTTGTATTATATAGCTTGGGTTTCATTGATTTTTTTTGTACTCTAGGTTTTTATGTTAAGAGTTTTGCTGATGGCAAGTTAAAGTACAGAGAATATTATTGAGACTTTAACACTGATTCTGTCTTTCAGGACAAGGTGCACTGGACTTTGAAATTCTGAAGATCTTGCCATTTGATTCCGCAAGGAAATGCATGTCAGTTGTTTTGCAACATCCTGTTAGTCGTCAGAAGATTCTTTTTTGCAAAGGAGCAGATTCTACAATACTGCCCAATTTGGCTCCTACAGGTATACACAAGAATCACTGACATATCTATATTGATTGTGTGTGTGTGTGTGTGTGTGTGTGTGGGGGGGGGGGGGGATGTTTCCAGGAAGGTTGTCAGTCGTCAACATGGCTTCACAAGATGTTTTGTGACCTAACAAAGGAGAAGTTGCTGATCAGTCCTCCACACAGGAATTTTTTGTGTATATATAGGGGAAAAAGTAGTCTTTCACCATGTGGAATAGACATTGGGAATTGGGCTTGTAATACTAGTACAAACATCATTTATCCATGTAAATTCATTTATTAATAGGTGGAATGGATACGAAGACAGTAAGCAGACAGTAATGTGTGCAGGAATGAATTCATGTGTGTGAATCATCCAAAGATTTGGCGTTAATACATGTTACCTTCGCCACAGACATAGACCCCATCTTGCCTCTCAGTGCGGGGTATAGGCTGAAGATACACTGGGGGGGGGGGTAGTATATCCTATCCTCACTATATTTACGTAGATAATAAGACTGCTTTGTTTACATCTGGTGGCGAGTGGTTCCAGCCGTAGCGGTCTCCGAAAGCTAAGTTCTAATAAGTGTTTGTGTATTGTAGTTACATTATTAAAGTTTTAGATTTCAGGAGGTGTTATCGCGCTAGTTGTTTATTAACTTTAGTACTTTTCAACAGGTGACTTGCTGTTTTTAACGTAGTTGAGGTTGGGAAACTTTAAGTTACGGTATTTGATAACTCTTGTACTCTCGCAGTGTTTAGTTGTTTTATTAGTGACGCTTGAATTTGAACTTGTTTATACAAGCAACAGTGTAAAGTTTCTGTGGTAGTGTTATTTGCTCTTTTATGATACTATTAGTTGTTGTTACTTGATTTGTAGAGACTGAGGTTTGTTGATTGCTGTAGTTAAGAGGTACTTCCTACTTATTTTGTAGAAACTTAACTTCATAACGTAGACGTCTAGTTTTTCTTAACAAATTATTGTAAAATTTTACCATGAGTGAAAAGTGTGGGCTCTGTCGTAGGGTCGTGCGTAGTGGGCTGCAGTGTGAGATTTGTAGTAAGTATTTTCATGGGGGGGGGGGGGGAGTGCAGTGGGGAAGACAGTGGGCATTGTGGTGAGGTTCTCTCCTGGAACTGTAGGATTTGCAGCAGGAATAAGTTGATAGAGGAGCAGGAGCATTTGATCTGCGCCCTTCAGGTGCAGTTGAAAAACACTGAAGAGGAACTAGGTAGGTTGAGGAGGGGAAGGGGGGCTGGGGAATGGGAACAGGCAGTTGGCAAGAAGGTAGCTAGGAGAAGGTATTCAGATAGCTTTACATTGCAAGTTGCAAATAGGTTTGACCAACTGTCAGAGTTAAGTGGAGATGAACCTCCTGCAGCTGTAGGTGTAGGAAGTACGCAGCAGACCTCAGCTTTTGGTAAGCCGAAATCTGTAGAGAGGTTTCTTAGGAAGAAGAAGGTTCTGCTGCTAGGTAGTTCTCATGGCAGAGGTGTTGGCCAACAGTTGCAGGAAGTACTTGGGAGTGAGTACCAGGTCACCAGCATAGTGAAGCCTAGTTAGCTCAGGTCATTTGTAACATGGGGGACTTATGTAGGAATTTTTCAAAAGAGGATCAGGTAGTTATAGTGGGTGGGGCCGGGAACAGTCTTGATAGGGACGGGGAATATGATATAGGTGGTGATCTGGAAAGGATAGCAACTGAAACTGGTGGCACAAATGTGCATTTCGTGCAGCTGTTTCAGTGTTATGATAGGCCTTGTCTTAATACGGCTGTCAGCTGTCTTAACATGGGGCTTGAGAAGGCGCTGATGACAGAGGGCATGGATCACATTGCAGTGGTGCCAGTTGAAACTATCCAAAGGTCGGATTTTACTAGGCACGGTCTGCACCTCAATAGGTATGGGAAGGGGAGGTTGGCAAAGCTCATAGGTGACAGTGTAGTAGGGGGTGGGGGTTTCACTCATGGAAAAATTCCTGTAGTAGTTGGTATTAGGGCTGCACCTTTTTTAGACTGAAGACAGCTGATAGATATTCCTGCTTAAAGGAAGTCCCTCTAAGAAATGAACCACCTTTGACAAAGTCTAAGAATGTAAGTAATAAGGGAATTACTGTTTTTCATCAAAATATACAGGGTATAAGAGATAAAGTTAATGAAATGCTTATTGATACTGATTCTGACATTATTGGAATTTCAGAGCACTTTTTAAGTGGTGTGACAATTAAGAGATTTCCTTTGCCAGGATACAGGTTAGCTGCCTTCTACTCTAGGAGTTCTTTGCAGTGTGGGGGAGTGGCCATGTATGTAAAAAACGATTTTTCATTGGAGTCAATCGATTTTTCTAAACACTGCACAGAACAGATATTTGAATGTTGTGCAGGAGTTGTTAATGTTAATGGAACTAAACTAGTAATAGTTGTTATTTATAGATCCCCTGACTCAGATTTTAAAATGTTTCTGCCCAAGCTGGAATTGGTTCTGGGTTCACTGTATAGGAAGTATAAAAAATTAATTGTGTGTGGAGATTTCAACATTAATTGTGTAGGTGATAGCTCAAGGAAAAGTCAGCTGTTAGATCTATTTAATTCCTATAACATGATGCAAACAGTATTTTTTCCAACGAGAGTGCAAGGAAATAGCAGTTCTACCATTGACAATATTTTTGTTCATTCTTCATTATTAGAGGGGCACTCTGTCAGCAGAATAGTAAATGGCCTATCAGACCACGATGCCCAACTTTTAATTCTAAAAAGTATTTGTTCTCAAACAAATGTTAAACATAAATATCAACTACTCAGAAAAGTTAATCCAGTTGCAATTGAGACCTTTTTAAGCCTAATTAAGGAACAAGAATGGCAGGATGTTTATAGTGCTGATAATGCAGATGATAAATATAATGCTTTTCTGAACACATTTATTATGCTGTTTGAAAGTTGCTTTCCGCTAGAACGCTCAAAACAGGGTACTTTCAGTAACAGACAGCCAGGGTGGATGACAAAGGGGATAAGAGTATCATGTAGAATTAAGCGGGAGTTGTATCAAAATGTTAGAAGCAGTCAGAATGAAGATGCAGTAGCTCATTATAAACAGTACTGTAAGGTTCTGAAAAATGTCATTAAGAATGCAAAAAGTATGTGGTATGCAAAAAGAATAGCAAACTCTCGGGATAAAATTAAAACTATCTGGTCAGTCGTGAAGGAAGTGTCTGGTGAGGAGCAGCAGGTAGAAGATATAACGTCAGTGCGTAGTAGGAATGTTTCTGTTACTGACAAGTTAGATATATGTGCAATATTCAATAATCACTTTCTGAATATAGTAGAGGAACTAAACAAAACTCTAGTTTCTACAGGTAATCATATAACGTTTTTAGAAAATGCGTTTCCAAGGCTGTTGCCTGAAATGGTCCTTCATGATACTTCCATAGGTGAGATTGAGTCAATAATTAAATCACTAAAGACTAAGGACTCTTGTGGATATGATGGGGTATCTAGCAGAATTCTAAAGTACTGTTCTCCATATGTTAGCCCAGTACTAAGCCGTATTTGTAATTTTTCCTTTCAGAATGGTCAGTTTCCTAACACATTAAAGTACTCAGTAATGAAACCGCTTTATAAAAAAGGAGAAAGGGATAATGTAGACAACTATAGACCTATTTCTATGCCATCGGTTTTTTCCAAAGTTATTGAAAAGGCTGTATATTCAAGATTAATTGATCATTTCAGTTCACATAATTTCCTGTCAAACATACAGTTTGGTTTTAGAAGTGGTTTAACGACCGAAAACGCTATATTTTCGTTTCTCTGTGAGGCACTTGATGGGTTAAATAAGAGGCTACGGACATTAGGCGTCTTCTTTGATTTAACAAAAGCGTTTGATTGTGTTGATAACAAAATATTGTTGCAGAAGTTGGAACATTATGGAATACGGGGAGTAGCCCACAACTGGTTCACCTCTTACTTTAATAATAGACAACAGAAGGTAATTCTCCTCAGTGTAGAAAATGGCTATGACGTGCAATCCCAATGGGGCACAATTAAGTATGGGGTGCCCCAGGGGTCTGTTTTGGGACCATTGCTGTTTCTTATTTATATAAATGATATGCCTTCGAGTATAACAGGTGATTGTAAAATATTTTTGTTTGCTGATGATACCAGCTTGGTAGTGAAGGATGTTGCTCGTAATATTGACACAGTATCAAATAATGCAGTTAAAGAGATAAGTTAATGGCTAATAGAAAACAAGTTGATGTTAAATCACAGTAAAACTCAGTTTTTACAATTTCTAACACATAATTTGACGAAATCTGACATTATGATTACACATAATGGGCATGTGATAAGTGAGACTGAACAGTTCAAATTTCTAGGTGTTCATATAGACAGTAAGCTGTCATGGAAAGCCCATGTTCAGGCTCTTGTTCCAAAACTAAATTCTGCTATATTTACCATTAGAACAATATCTGAGATAAGTGATTTTTCAACACGAAAAGTAGTCTATTTCGCTTACTTTCAGTCACTTATGACGTACGGCATTGTTTTTTGGGGTAACTCGCCTGATGCAAAAAGGATATTTCTGGCTCAAAAACGGGCGGTTCGAGCAATATCTGGTGTAAGTTCGCGAACGTCATGTCGACCCCTTTTCAGTAGTCTGGGAATTTTGACTCTGGCGTCACAATACGTTTTTTCTTTAATGTCGTTTGTTGTTAATAATATCAGCTTATTCCCATGAGTTAGTAGCTTTCACTCGGTGAATACTAGACAGATGTCTAATCTACATTTGCACCACACCACCTTAACACTTGTGCAGAAAGGGGTGCGGTATTCTGCGGCATCCATTTTCAATAAGCTGCCACAAGAACTTAAGAATCTTAGCCTAATCCACATGCTTTCAAATCTAAATTGAAGAGTTACCTCGTGGCTCACTCCTTTTATTCTGTCGAGGAACTCCTAGAAAAGTTAAACAATTAAGCTAATTTATTTTTTCTTTATTGATTCTTTTCACTTTGTCTTAAGATTGTCGTGTGCAAAGGACTACTTAAAATTTTTCTATTACCATTCTTGTGTAACAATTAATGTATTGACTTGTTCCATGACCATGGAGTATTACTCCTGAAGTGGGTCCTATGGAACAGAAAAAAAAAAAAAAAAAAAAAAAAAAAGTTTGTTTTATTTGTCCAAAAGCTTGTGTGTCTCTTTTTAATAGTTTGTGAATATAGAGCAGATTATTTTAAAGAAAAATGTTTAAAATAATAATTCCTATCTCGCATGTTCTTAGTTCTAATTGAAATAATGACACGTTGTACTTAATTTGTGTTGATACTGTGTGTGACTGATTTTCCACCACCATTTTTTTGTATAGTCATGTGTACTTAAAATAGTATTGCAAACAACAGTAAAGATTTTTTTAAAATTATAAATGTACTTATTGTTAAATTCAAATTGCATTATTTTGTTACTTCTATATTACTTTGTTACTTGTAAATTTTGATTGCCACCTGAAATGAATTTTATGTTACATCTCTCCTCTGTCCTCCTATTTTCTCAGTTTTTGACTTGTCTGATATTCAGTGTACTGTTCAGGTATCTGATGAATCAAATGGACCAATAGAAATGAAATGAAAACCTAGTACCAGAAAAATATTTTGAATTATACGACAAGCAGGAAGACTCATTTACATCAAGCTCAAAATCACGACTACATCAAAATGTTAACTACAGATCTGTAACTCATTTTATACCTTATATTAGTTTGTCAGTTGTATACTATACAATGAACAAATTAAATCAAGGTTTAAATCACAAGCCTATTTCCAGCCTATATTTTATAAATTTAGAAAAGTTTTGTAGAATATTGACAAAAACAGCATAGCTCCCCATGCTTCTTCATTTTATCCTCTAACAATTGTGGTGTTCAGATTCAGTATGGAGGGAAATGTATCAGCACACTGCTCACCCATCCATTGTCAGCTTTCTCTACTCAGGAATCACTATATCTCACTTAATTAGCTCATCAGTTGGCATCACAAGGTCAAGTGCACAGAGTTTGCCCTCTAACCGTAGAAAAACTACTGACCATACTAAGAAGCATGATAGTCAGAAAGGCTGACATTGAGAAGAGCCAAAATTAAAACTTGAATTTCATCAAGTTCACTACCACTGTATAATTTTAATAAGCATTTTTCATATTTCCCATGTATTTACAAGAAATGGAAATATTTTAGTTGAGAAATAGATGTATGTAAATTTGTTTCAGATGATGTAGTTATGCAGCAGCATATTTTTCGTACCCAACAGCATCTGAACTCCTATGCCAGACAGGGTCTTAGAGTGTTGGTGATGGCAAGACGAACTCTAACTGATGCTGAATTCCTTGACTGGCAAAGGTGTCATGTTGAAGCAGAACTTGCTGTGGAGGGTCGAGAACGTAAATTAAGGGAGTCTTACAGTCGTTTGGAATCTAATCTCACTTTGCTAGGTAAGTTAAAACAAACATCATAAATTTTATTTCAGAAATGGCTACAAATACGTTTTTCGAAGCAACATAGTGATAGAAAGTAACCTGTGGTTAGATATAAGGGACTGCGCCAGACTGGCCGTGCGCACTATGGTGCCCAGCTGTGGTGCACATGCTCGTTGGTCGTCGGAGGTTTGAGTCCTCTCTCGGGCATGGGTAGGGTTCCCATATTGTTTTTAATAAAGTTCAGGACATTTTCAAAATAATTCCCAAAAAATTCAGGACAAATGAATAAAATTCAGGACACTATAGGATTTTCGTTCATTTTTACTTAATAATTATATATTTCAATGTAATCTACCATACTATTTGTTGCAGGATGTAATAGTATAGCATACACAATTTTATGTGGATATTACGACAAATTTCATATATTTTTCACGTAAGTTGAAGTTGGTTTGCTTTAGTACTTTTCAATGAGCAGTGTAGAAAATTGTAGAAGACAACAAAAGTGAACTTAATAAAAAGTTTCTATTTTCACATAATGTTCTGTACTACTAATGGCTGGTTATTAATAGATCATACAGAACAAATATAAACACAAATTTCACACATTTCTTTTAAGTTGATTATAAAGGTTCAGAGGTAAATGAGAGGTACTTTTAAGTAGTTTATAATTTCTTTAGGACTTTCATATTTTAAGTGTTCCAGATTATAAAAGGATATAACATTCACATAAGCAAAGTAATGATTTAGTTTCACAAAATATACCACACTATTTATGGCAGGTCAAAAGCATTATAGCAATTACAAATTAAATATAAACACAAGCTTTACACATTTTCTGTTAAAGTTGAGGGAACAGGCTCAAATGGATTTGAGTGGCACTTTTTAGTGCTGTGCAACTGTTTTAGTAATTTGTCTTCCTTAGGTATTAAATTGTAGAAACGCATGCAACAGAGGTTAGCAAAAGTTGTTTTTATCATTGTTAGTTTAAAGTTAGAAACAGTGAAAGCACTATTTCTTTCATCTGTCTACATAGCATTTATTATTGTAAACACTCAGTAATTTCCAAGAAAGCTTACACTTGAACATGTGCGGCCAAAATCGATATATATCGATATATCAGTATTGACATGCTACTTTTCGATACCGTATTTCATTAGTGTCTTCTAATTAAGAAAGTGCATATACAACTGGTAGAGTACTTCAAGACGAATACTTCGATCATTAATAAAGTAACTCCTTTTTGATCAGCTATTTCCAGTAAGAAAATGTATTTGTATGTTACGATACATTAGTAAATATCTATATTTACTTCTCACGAGTGAAGTAACTTCTTTGTTATCGGTAGATTTCTAGTAATACAAAAGTATTTGTTGGTTATAGTACATTCGTAAGTATCCTTATTTATACATCTCATGAGTGAAGCTTTTTTTAAATTATTATCAGTAGATTTCTAGTAAGAAAATGTATTTTATGATACATTAGTAAATACCCATATTTACAAATCCCACTCATGAATAACCACCTAATCGACATTCGATTAAAAATAAAATATAATTAACTACTGCCACTGCTACAAGCACTCAAAATACCAAACTGAAATCATACAATGAACGACTCATACTTCGTAAACAAGTATGTGCACTGTTTTTGGCTGAAGTTATTTGCATTGTGTCAATTGAAAATTTTTCTTGCACCTATCGACTTGTAAACTTTTTTTACTGTCGCAGGAAAAATCGATGATTGTTCAATACATCAAAGTTGAAGAGCAATAAAGACAAGATTTTTCATGTGATTGTAACGTTGTACTTGCATACCAAAACTTAATGTCAACAAAGTGATGTGTTATGACACACTTTTATTTTAATACGAAAAAAGAAGACCACATGATATATGACGACTGGGATTTTTAGCTGTCCCCAGAGATGTCTTGGGGACACTGGGACATTATACTAAAATCCGGGACTGTCCGGGAAAAATCGGGACGAATGGGAACTCTAGGCATGGGTGTTTGTGTGGTCCTTAGCATAAGTTACTTTAAGTTAGTGTAAGTAGTTTGTAAGCCTAGGGACTGATGACCAACATAGTTGGTCTCTGACTTTCACACTCCTCAAACACCACCCTCATGACTTAAGTTATGAATTACCTTTCCCTTCTGTTCCCATCCTTTTTTCTTCCCTTCTCTCCCACCTGGAGAAGGAACTGTGTTCCAAAAGCTTGTCCTTTTTCATCCTTTTTTCTTTTTCTTTATTTGTGTCACTATCGGTGGTACAGCACAAAGGTAAATACTGGTAGGTACCGGCCAGCCAATCTTTCTCTTTTGAAAAATAATTTAACATAGTTCCTTAGATTTACAAACATTTGAACATTTAGATATAAGGGTTGCTTTCCAAGCTTTTACAAATATCTTTCTTATCAATCCTCTTTAGAGGATAGTTATAATATTATTGCAGAGCAGAGTTTAGTTATGATGGTGTTTCAGCTGGATTAGAAATGAAGCAAACTTTACTGTTTAAAATATGTTACTATTAGAGAGAGAGAGAGAGAGAGAGAGAGAGAGAGAGAGAGAGAGAGAGAGAGATTTATTCAGATTTTTTTTGCAGGGGCAACTGGCATTGAAGACAGACTGCAAGAGGGCGTTCCTGAAACGATTGCTGCACTAATTAGTGCTGGAATTGTGGTTTGGGTGCTGACAGGTGACAAACCAGAGACTGCCATCAATGTAGCCTATTCAGCTCGCCTCTTTCAACCTCAAATGGAACTAATTAAATTATCAGCTCGGTCGCGAGATCAAGCAGAAAGTGCTATTTTGTTTTACCTCTCCAAAGTGCAACAGGAAAGTTCTATTGACACACCTTCCTCAAACACGTTAGTATACGTTCTGTTTCTAGTATTGTTTCCTCTTATGAAGCAGATGCTGATATTTTTGAGATTATTGCATCAATAAATTTTCAGGATTATCACAATTACTTCAACAGATATAGAAATTATTTTTAAACATTTTAGGATTTGAATCTCACTTTTTCTTCCTTTTCTTCTTTAGTACTATAAAGAGTAAAGATAATTGTTATGGAAGTTAAATTTAGTACACTATTGACACAGTAAATCCAGGAATGAAAGCAGTAACCTGTAGTAAGGGAATATAAAGAAGCATTTCTAATGCAAGCTTAGTGTTAGCAATAGAAAAGGAAAAAATCTGGAAAGTGTGTTATGGAATAACATTATGTGGAGTGGCATTAGTCAGCAGCCACATTTATGTAACTTGAGCTTATGTGGGTATGTTTGTGCTTATTTTGAACAAGAACTTTATCTGAAAACTGAAAGTAAAGTTTTTAAATTGTATCTGTCTGTGCAATGAAAGCCTCCTGTATTTTATGAATTTAGAGATTGTAAAGTTAAAAGCCCTGTTGAGTCCATCACTAGTGATAGAAGGTTGAATTAAGTTATGGCATAAGCTGGAAGTACTGTGAAGGGTTTTGGCATATGACTTTGAAGATAAAAGTTCACACTGAGTTGGTGTGAATGGTGGGATAATAGGTTTGGTTGAACTAGTGAAGCAGATAACATATTTCTGTTACATTGACTTCTTTCCTCAAATCAACCTTTTTGTGATATTACATTGGTTAGAGACTGATCACGTATTTTGTTTGGTTGATTGTGTAACTTGAAAAGGAAGTTGGTTTTGAAGATACTACAATGTGTGTCATTGGTGGATAATCCTACCAGTGTAATGCTTAAATGACCTTAGAATATATAAGGAATAGATGAAAGCATGTAGTGTTAATCTTTATTCTGCTTGCTCATTTATGAAGTAGTATAACAGTATATTTTCTAAGAGATGCTGATATTCCATAATAAAGCTTTCTAATAAACTTAGGACTGTACACAGTTGACTCACTGCAGCAGGTATCACTTTCAGTTCTAACAAATCAGTTTAATTAGATTTAAATGTGATGTCTATCCTGAATTTGGCACAATATCTTAGAGACAGCAGTACCAGTATCATGAAGTTTTTTCCGTAACAGCTGCAAATGAGTCTTAATATAAACTGCTATTTCAGTTCTCGGGGGTTGAACCAAGTTGGTGTTTTTACACGACCACCTTCTGGTAATGCCAACCTACGTTCCTCAGCTGGTCTTAGGCATGCTATGGTGGTAGACGGGAAGACATTAACGTAAGTATAGTTCTTCATCAAAAACGAGTGAATCATTCTGCTGAAGAAAATTAAATAACTGATGTTATACAAAAATGCATCAAAATTTTCAACTATCTTCACCTTCTCATTACAGGTATATTCTGGACAGGCGTTCTAACCTGCAGAAACCTTTCCTCAAACTGACCCAGTATTGTTCATCAGTTCTGTGCTGCAGAACTACTCCTCTTCAGAAGGCCTACATTGTGCGAATTGTCAAAGAGCAACTAAAAATGCGGACTCTCGCCATTGGTATGTTGTTTTTATGGTAAATAGTTTGAGGATGAGGGGAGGGGAAAAGATCTGTTTTGCTTGAGTTGGGAACAGTATTTTCTGTTTTAATATTGTCCCTTGTTTTATTTAAATGGAACACCAGTGGTAAATGTATCTGCTCCAGTGACGAATCCCTCACTGTGTACAACAACCACCCGCCAAATGCTTTCCTCTCCCACAACTACCATACAGACCTTGTCCGCAAGCAGATCTCCTGAGCAGTCCATTCCTCCCCTTCCAGCACCATTGTTCCTAACCACAGACTACCCAGAAGCATCCCCTTAGTCACCCAGTAGCATCCCGGCCTGGAATGCCTCAATAAATTCCTCTGGCAAGGCTATGACTTTCTCATGTTGTGCCCTAAAATGATATCATTGCTCAAAACTATCCTTCCCACACCACCAAGAGCAACCTTATGCCATCCTCCCAACCTCCACAACATCCCTATCAAACCTTACATCATCCCAAAACCACCCTCATTACCTAATAGTTCCTACCCCTGTAACTGATCTCACTGCAAAACCAGCCCCGTGCATCCTTCCACGACCACATACTCCAGCCCCACCACAGGAAAATCCTACCTAATTCAAGGGAGGGCCACATGTGAAACTACACGTGTATTCTACCAACTAACATGTGTTTACTGCTCAGCCTTTTTTGTTGGTATAACCACCAACAAATTGGCTGAACACATGAACAGTCACAGACGGGCTGTTCGCTTGGGGAACACCCAATATCCTGTGGCAGAGCATGCCCTACAATATAACTCCAGGGACCTTGGCACATGTTAACACCACACATGCTATCTGGATACTATCACATAACACCAGTCCCTCAGAGCTACAGAGATGGGAAATTGCTCTCCAATGTATCCTCTCCTCCCGCCATCTTCCTGGCCTAAATCTAATTTAACCTATCTTCCTCCTCCATCTTAAACTCCCTCACTCATTACACATTTGGTTCACTTCTCTTTAATGCTTAATCTATCCCCTTCAGTTATTTATCCTCTTTGCTTGGCTATTGGCATGGCTCAATACTTAACATACAGTATCTCTGACTTCCACAAATTGCACATCACTCATGGCCTGGATCGTGAATAACCCTTCCCTTTTGTTTCCTTTCTGTTCCCTCGTCTCGGATCTTATGAGGGAAAATATTTCTGAAAGCTTGTGTCCAATTTTTCGTTTCCATTTTTGTGTTTCTGTGTGACTATCAGCAGTACAGAACTAAGGTAAGTACTTGCCAGTCAGTCTATCTCTTTTTGAAGAATATTTTAGCATCTCAATGTAACATTTAAATAAGTATTGAAATATTGAATCAATAAAGGAGAAGATATAAAAATGTTTTAAATGAAACAGATAAAATGGAGTATAGATGACAGATTTGAGGTTGTCAGGAAGTGTAAAATGGATTATCAGGAGTGGCTAAAGGGAAAATGCATATCTTTAGTAGGGGAAAAATACACCTCTTACAGAAAAATAAGAGAGAGTTTTGGAGATGAGAAAAACAGTTGTATAAATAACAAGAACTCAGATGGAAAACCAGTTCTGAGCAAAGGAGAGAAAGCTGAAAGTTGGAAAGAATATATAGGAGCTCTACAAAGGAAATGAACTTTGAGTCAAAATTCTTGTAAGGGACGAGGAAGTAAATTAAGATGAAATAGGGGATACTATACTGAGAGAATAATTTGAGTTGATGACATTCCCTCAGAGATACTTGTGTCTCTGGGAGAGCCAGTCATGACAAAACGATTTCATCAGGTGGGTAAGATGTACGAAGCACGCCAAATACTCTGACTTTAAGAAAATTGTTATAATCCCCATTCCAAAGAAAGCAGGTGCAAATGGGTGTGAAAATTACAGAACCAACAGTTTCATAAGTCATGGTTGCAAAATTTTACCACTAATTATTTACAGAAGAATGGAAAAGTTGGTAGAAATCGACCTCAGGGAAGATCAATTTGGATTTAGAAGAAATGTTGGAACATGGGAGGCAATACTCAGCTTACAACTTACTTTGGAAGATAGATAAGGAATGGCAAACCTACATTTCTGGCTTTTGTAGATCTGGAGACAGGTCCTCACAGTGTTGACTGGAATACACTCTTTCAAATTCTGAAGTCAGCAGGGATAAAATACAGGGAGCAGAAAGTTATTTACAACTTGTACAAAAACCAGACAGCAGTTATTAAAGTCAAATGGCATGGAAGGGAAGCATTGGTTGGGAAGGGAATAAGACAGGATTGTAGCCTTTCTCCACTATTGTTCAATCTGTACATCGAGCAAGCTGTGAAGGAAAGCAAGGTAAAGTTTGGAGAAGGGATTAAAGATAAAGTTGAAGAAATAAAAACATTGGAATTTGCTGATGACATTGTAATTCTGTCAGAGACAGCAAAGGACCTGGAAGAGCAGTTGAATGGAATGGACGGCGTGTTGAAAGGAATGTATACATTAAACATTAAAACCTTGAAGATCAACAGCTGAGACACACTCTGGATCCAGTGGACTGGCCATTTTTACTTTTCTTTGAAATGTAACATGTGCGGTTCTATTTAAGATATCTTAAAACATGAAACATATTATAAAAGAACAGTTCATGAGATTTATTTTAAACATTTATTTTAATTATATCAGTTGATGACAACATTAATGATGACAAACATAAAACTCACAATTTCAGTTTCACAAAAAATGTGTTTTTCTAGGTTTGTGTAAATTTGGTTGGAATTAGCTTATAAAATTTCTTTCTCACTCAGAAAATGTGACATTTTTGACAGAACAATAAACAAGAAATGGCAAACAGTAACTTTAAATGTTGAGTCTCATGGGTACATCAATGCACAGAGTGGTGCAGCATGTCAGGGAAGCTGCTCTCTCTCTCTCTCTCTCTCTCTCTCTCTCTCTCTCTCTCTCTCTCTCTCTCTCTCTCTCTCTCTCTGTGTGTGTGTGTGTGTGTGTGTGTGTGTGTGTGTGTGTGTCGCTGTTTCTTTCAAATTAGTTAAATTAGTTCTAAAACCAGAGTACAGAGGGCAGCAGCAGTGAAGGGTCATAGAGGCAGCTGTTCGTACCATCACTACCACAGTAGCCGACCTGCTTCCAAACGGCTAATAGACTGATAGACTGGGAGTTGCGTGCAACAGCTGCCTGACCTACAATTGGGTGTGCTCGTTTTAAAGTAGTTCCGCGGCCCAACCTTTGCTTGGGCACGGTCGTGAAAGTGTTAATAAGAGCAAAACACGGGTAATGGAAAGCAGTCTAAGAAAATCAGCCAATGCTGAAGGAATTAGATTTGGTAATAAAACAATAAAGGTGGTAGATGAGTTTTGTTATCTGGACAGTAAAATAACATGATGGTCTCAGACGGGGGATATGAAACGCAGAATGACAATGGGAAGAAATGCGTTTTTGAAAAAGAGAAATCTGCTAACATGGAATTTTAATTTAAGTGTAAGGAAGTCTTTTTTGAAGGCATATGTGTGCAATGTTGCCTTGTACGGGAGTGAAACATGGATGATAAACAGTGTGGACAGGAAGAGCATAGAGGCTTTTGAAATGTGGTGGTACAGAAGAGTGCTGAAGATTAGGTTGGTAGATCGCAAGAGTAATGAACAAATACTCAACAGATTGGAGAGAAAAGTAATTTCTGGCATACCTTGACTAAATGAAGGGACCGATTGGTAGGACACATTCTGGGACATCAAGTAATCATGAATTTAGCATTGGAGGGAAGTGTGTGGGGTAAAAGTCACAGAGGGAGACAAAGAGACAAATACAGTAAGCATTTTCAAATGGAAGTGGGTTGCCATCCTTATGAGGGGATGAAGAGGCTTGCTCAGCATAGAGTAGGATAGGGAGCTGGAGCAAACCAGTCTCTGGTCTGAAGACCAGCACAACAACAACAACAATAACAACATCACCTTGCTATTCCTGAAGTGAATAAAACATTCTATTTTCATGTGGCATTTTGTTGTTGTTGTTGTTGTTGTTGTAAAGCACCTTTTTTCTGTTTAATTTTTCTTTCTTGGGAATTTTATGCTTTATAGGCTCAGTACAATTTAATAACATTCACAGAATGAGCATAAATGAGAATATTTCATGCAGGTTTTCTACGGTAATTCTTAACTCTGTGTGTCTGACATGTGCATCATATAATGAGAATGAACAAATAATACATATGTCAGACATTGGATTAGATTTAAGAATAATAGCATATTTGTTTTTGATAGAAGGAAGAGAGAATAGGTACATGTCAGTGAGGCTACACAGTAAGGAATTATTTCTTAAAACTTCAGAATTGGAACTGATAAAGAAACCACTTGCAGGTCATCGAACTTGTGTCATGGTACAGGGGTATTATACTAAAAAGTTGGATAGTAATCAAGACTACAGGGTTGGTTAATCTTGGGTGCAATTAGGTAAGGTTTCCATGGGTGATGCTGCAGGTGACTACCACGAAGGAGATGAAAAGAGGGAATCAACATCCCTACCAGTCATTTGCTGGTCTGAGGGCACCAAAGGCAAAGCCTGTGAAAGGTGGGAAAAGATAGCTCCATCATGGTGGTGCACCAGGAGGGAGGCTTCACAGCCCATAGGCAGACTGAATGTTCTACCAGATCTGGGGGTAACAATCACCCAGAATATGTTAATTGAAAATTCATAGCAGAATCACTATAATCACACTTGTGAGGTTGAAGCAGATTCAGTTGGCAGTGAAGGAAGTGACCAGAGGAAGTTTGTAAATCATAAAGGGCTGTCCCATGTAGTGCAACAATAGTAACCTGTTCCCAGGCATGATCATGGCTGTATATACTGAAGTATACGTGGTTGTAATAGAAAACTTAACATGAAAAGGCTGTTGCGATGATAAAGGAGGCAACAAAATTGTACCATGAGGACTACCACGTAGAAGTTCTGTTGGAGACTTGGCATTAAAAGACAGTGAATGACAAGAACTGGTGAACCAAAGAAGATAATTTTTTATGGAATATTCATGACACGGCTTCATCTGATGTTTGAAATACAAATTAAATGTTCAGCTTATCCATTGCTCTGAGGTGAAAAAGGTGCTGAAGATGAATTTCTGATTCCATTGATGGGGGAAAAACTGTTAAATTCAGCAGTAACAGAGTGAGGTCCATTGTCTGAAACAATGAGTATAGGCAATCCCTCTAAGCAGAAAATAGTTACTGGATCTTTGACTGTGTTTGCAGACATAGTAGAATTTATAGCGATGAAAAAGGGAAAATCATTGTAGGCACACATTATAATCAACCATTTAGTATTCCACATTTGAACAGAACAGAAGGATGTTGCTGAACTTAAATGCTGTTGTGGAGGTGCTACAGAAATTTTAGAGGTGGTACTATAGTGTTCTGTGATGCAGTGAATCTGTTTGTGAAGTCCAAAATGTGTAAAATGGCAATGAGCGAGCTGTTTGATCAGACCCCAATGACCTTAGTGGAGTTGGCTTAAAACAGAAACTTTGCACTTATGAGAAACTAGGACTTGAATATGTCTGTTTGGTGAATGTACCAAAATAACCCCAATCTGAATGGACAAAGCATGATATTGATGTCAGACTTCAGGATCACTAATCTGTTAGGTGGCCATCCAGAAATGATGGCAAATTTTCCAGATTTAACCATCCAGTTCACAACAAGACACATCCAATAACTCAAAAGCTGAATCTCCACTGAATGGTAGGCATACAAGAATACCTGTGTTTGCATGCTTAACGGTAGACTGATTAAAATATATTGTAATTAGAGAGGATCACTATCACTGTAGTTAGAGCTATCTGATCAGGAATATCTTTGGACAAGTAAATAAGCATGTCAGGGGCTTGTGGTCTGTGATGAACGTGAAGTATCGACCTTTGCATAGAGAGACCATAAATAATGACCAGAGCCACTTTTTCAAACTAGCTGTAATTACACTGAGTTGTTGTAACTAATTTGGATGCAAAAGCAATGGGTCACTCAGAGGTGCCTACTTTGAGTGATGAAACAGCACTAATACCCAAAGGAGAAACATCTGTGGCAAATATCAGTGGTTTCTCAGGATCGAAATGTGTGTGACATGGAACCCTGATAAGTGTATCTTTTAATCTTTGAAAAGCTCATTGTCATGCTGAGGTCCACTTAAACATTATGTGCTTCCAGCCAAGGCAATGAAATGCCATGGTGATTTGAGCTGTGTTGGGGTTAAATTTTATGTAATATGACAACTTCCCCAGAACTGACTGTAGTTCAGAAACATTCTTTGAGGCTGGTAATAGACGAATGACATCCAAATGCTTATGTGCTGAATGAATACCTGAGTTGTCAATGACATGGCCCAAGTATCCTAATTTTTGAATTAAAATTGCACTCTTGTCGCAGTTATATTTAATACTAGCAGATGATGTAACCGTTAAGGGTAGCTGAGAGGAAAAAATATGGGTGATTTTTTTTCCTTTTCTTTTTCTTTTACCTTTTCTTTTTCTTTTTCTTTTACCTTTTCTTTTTCTTTTACCTTTTCTTTTTCGTTTTCTTTTACCTTTTCTTTTTCTTTTACCTTTTCTTTTTCTTTTACCTTTTCTTTTTCTTTTTCTTTTACCTTTTCTTTTTCTTTTACCTTTTCTTTTTCTTTTACCTTTTCTTTTTCTTTTACCTTTTCTTTTTCTTTTACCTTTTCTTTTTCTTTTTCTTTTACCTTTTCTTTTTCGTTTTCTTTTACCTTTTCTTTTTCTTTTACCTTTTCTTTTTCTTTTACCTTTTCTTTTTCTTTTACCTTTTCTTTTTCTTTAAACTTTTCTTTCCTTTCCTTTCCTTTTCTTTTCTTTAAGTACTGGCCAACCACTTTACCCTTTTAAACTATTTGTTTGTTAATCCAGTGGTATTTGAAGATATGGATCTTTTCACATAAATTTTCTAAAAGTATATGCCACCATGAAGTTCATCAACAAGTCTTTAGGGCAAGATAATGAATATATCAGTGATTATCCGTGTGTTCATAGTGGATTTGAAGTCAACACAAATTCTGACATCACCATTTTGGCCTTTTCACAATGTCTAAATGTGATATTCACAAACTAGCCAGAATAGGTTGTAATAAAATAATGTTATGTAAATGACACAACTCCACTTAAAAGCACTAGGAGGTGCATGAAGAATGGTAAAAGATAATATGTTTGTAAGTAGCATCCACAAATCAAGTTCCTAGAATGTCTAACATGGAGCCATCATAAGTAGTAACAGATACACAACTGTGGACTTCTAAGTAATTAGTCAGTACTGAAATTCAGAAAAGTCAGTGATGCTCCTGTGTCTAACTGACATTGTATTTTCTGCTGGAGAATAGTTAGACAAATGAAAAGCTTGTTAGAGTTTTTGTGGTAGTTGAACAGTTTTGGTCTGGTTTTGCATTAAAAAAAATTAAGCAGAAGTGGGTCCTGATTTGTGACAATTCAGGATATCAATGTCCATGCGTTCATATTTCTGCTTCTTAATAGGAGGCTTTGTGAAATGTAATTTCTGAGAACATACTTCCTGAACATGACCAGGCTGGCTGAAAAAGAAACATATTGCAGATTTATTTGGGCAGCATTTTTGCACACAGCAGACAAAGCATTGTGAGAAAGACTGTAACTTATTAGTGGAATTTTGGGAAGATTGGTTGAGCTGTGAAGGGCGATGAGGAAGTTGTTGACAAGAATAATGTGCTGCTTCCTTGGATGCAGAAGTACCAAACTAACTGTAAGGGGACTTGTTCATTGCAACCACATCCATTAGACATGTCATTGTTAATGGGGTCATAGGTTTCCTGTGACTCAGTGATCTGACAGGGTTGGATTCCTGTACTGAAAAATCTTAAAACAGATGCGGTTATCTACAACTTTCATAATATAGTAAGGACAGTTTACAACTCGCCGCAAAGACGTGGCGACGAGCTGCGACAGGCACATACAAAAGACACACACATAAAATACTTTCAGCTATCGGCCATGGCCTTCTTCAGAAAATAGAACAATCACACAGGCACACAACACAGTCATACAACTATCACCTCTGGCTGCGGCAGCCAGAGGTGATGGTTGTATGACTGTGTTGTGTGCCTGTGTGGTTACGTGAGTGATCTATTTTCTGAAGAAGGCCATGGCCGATAGCTGAAAGTGTGGTATGTGTGTGTCTTTTGTATGTGCCTGTCGCAGCTCATCGCCACGTCTTTGCGGTTAGTTGTAGACTGTCCTTACTATATTATTAATTCCAACCTGGATTCTCCATTATTATACCTACAACTTTCTGTTTAATTTCATTATGAAACATTTTGTTCGAAAAGGACTTGTCACAAGCCATGAAGTTCTGTTGGCCACTCTTTGTATGTTTGCTTTGGTTGCTTTCAAAAGTGAAAGAACTTGTATCTAGCAGCAACAATGTGTACTTCTGCACAATAATAGTCTGCCAAAGCCAAAATCAGATCATTATAACTGATAATGTTAGGTTGGACACGAGGAAACAACTTCAAAAGCAATTTAACAACAGAAGAGCTAGGCAAGGAGAGAGAGAATGCACAGCATGCTTAACCTTGAATGTTTTATGCTATAAAATACTTCTGCAGTTACTTTCTGTAGTCCTTCCAGTCCTCCATTTGTGCATAAAAATATGGATTGGAGGCATTGGTGCTTGTGGCACTGGCTGAGCATTAGTCATCGCTTGCATTTGATTTCACTTTAGTTCAGATAGTGTAGCCATGACCTGCGTCATCTGTTGTGACTGAGACAAAAAAATGTCAAGTTCGAAATCTCATTAGCCATCATGGATGCTTTCCAAAATTAAACACAAACTTGTAAATTCACAAGGGTAATCTAATTGTCTGCCCACAGAAAGAACAAAATGAATGGTCTCCATTGAAGACAATCTCCACAATGCAGGAACAATGCCCCAACTGCACTAGTGATATGGAAACTTGCTGGTAAGGCAGTGTACATACACTTTAACAGAAACAATCCCTCCATTTTAGTAGCATGTTATATTTATTTTAAAAAAATACTCATCTTTGGGCCCCGGAGAAAATACGGTATTTACAGACAGATAAATTTTAAGTTCGAAAGACTTCTGAGTTCTCTTGAGACAGTAGGCGATAATTTTAAGTGCAAGCCTGTAAACAACTGTAGCATGGCGAGGACACTCTTCAATGAAGTGATGCACTCTCCCCTCAAGCTTTATTTTCTGGCCATCATAATAATCACATGTGATCATCTTTATAAAGAGCACAGCATCTGACTGGAATCCATGGAGTGCTATTGCTAATGTTAAGATGTACCCACATCATCAACTGTGATGCAGGACAATATTGGTGTCATGATTGCTGGTGCCACTCTTAACTATGATACTAGGCAATGTGCTGTCCAACTTTGGTTCAATCCAAGCTTATATTCCATCCTTAATGAAAAGTTAAACTCTGAACTTTCATCCTGGGCTGATATTTAAAAATAAAATAAACACACACACACACACACACACACACACACACACACACACACACACACGAAACCAAGAAGAAGAGAAGAAAGAAAGGTATATTTATTTCTCAGATATGTTTGTTAATTAAAAAACTGATTTTCACATAGAATGAGCCTAGATAGTTCTTTTTGTATGATTTGTTTTGAGGGGAAAGTCTTTAAAAATAACAATTGCAAATGTACCCTTGACATTGGATTTTTTTCCCACTGTTATTAATGTATCAAGGTTGAAGTTGATATTGTGTTTCCTGTGGTCCTTCTGTTTAGGAATGGTTACATTACGAAGTAAATCAATTTCTGTTTTAGGTGATGGTGCTAATGATGTATCGATGATACAGACAGCTGATGTTGGAATTGGTATATCTGGCCAGGAAGGGCGACAGGCTGTGATGGCATCGGACTTTGCGTTGTCAAGATTCAAGTTCCTTGGGAGGCTGCTTCTGGTGCATGGGCACTGGTGCTATGATCGTTTGGCTCGGATGGTGCTATATTTCTTTTATAAAAATGCTGTGAGTTTATGTTAAACTACTACCTGTTCTGTTAACTAATCTGAAGATGTGAATAATTTTCTAAATGATTCATGCTTATGTTTCAGACTTTTGTATTTCTCATTTTTTGGTACCAGCTTTATTGTGGTTTCTCTGGAGCAGTGATGATTGACCAAATGTACCTGATGCTATATAATCTACTCTTCACATCACTTCCTCCAATAGCTATTGGTATGTTTTGGCTTTAAATATTATTAATAAGCTAAAGCAAATCAATATATTTTCAGGAAGTAGAGTTAGGAATAATTTAAATTGCATGGCATGTGCAGTATTCAGTTCTAACATTTGGAAAATAATCATTTATTAAGGAATACCACTGAATGGATGTTAGACTTTCCTTAGATATCTAAGCCCCAAGCTATTTTCTGAAGGCTGGGAAAGATATAAGAAAACAGATTAAATGTTAAAAAAAAAAAAAACGACCACGGGAATGAAATTGGGTGACCAGCAGGAAAGAGGCATGTGGTATGTGGGGAAAGGGATGCCAAGCTGGTGAGTATGTTGAGGGCAGCAACACTGGTGTTAGGATATGGATATTGAAGCAGCTGCCAGGAAAAAGACTGCTGGGTGGATGATGGGTGTGCAGTGAGTTAATGGAGATTGAAATCTTCAGTGTTATGAAGAGATGATGTTGCATGGACAACTCTCGTCTGCAACACCTTTTTTACTCCAAAAACCTAGCTGGCTTCAGTCTTCATTAACCCATTATACTGAAGTGATTGGTAGATGACAGCAACTAGACAAGAAATAACAACTGGTACACAATTACAACTAGACAATCAACTGGGTACATGCTGAAAAGAGAAGTCTGTCAGATAGGTCACACCAATTTGGCTCCAACAGTGTGAGAATTAGCGGGCAATTGATCCTTTTAAACACTTAAATTATCTCATGTGGGTGCTCGATAGGAAAAGAAAAAAAGGCTCATCAAAGATTTACACTTTCACTGTAATCGAAGTGTAAGTTTGTTCAGTAGTTACCGTTTGTAGTGTTCAGTAGATTCCTAATTTAGCAGTGTGTGTGTGTGTGTGTGTGTGTGTGTGTGTGTGTGTGTGTGTGTGTGTGGAGCAATCCATCCATTTCACATTAATATCATACTAAGAGCCGGTTAGTGAAGAAAGCAAATTTGATTTTATGGAGACAATGGTATGGTAATAGTGCTTCACAGCATTTCATACTTGATGGTGGCTCAAGCCCAAATTAAAGGAAAGAACTTCAAAATCCAATGCAATTAATGAAATTGAAATCTACAAACTTTTTATAACTCTAGCTCTAATAAACAAAATAGTGAATACATTGCAATGAAGAAAATTCATAAATAACTGCCGAGTGAGTTGAAATAATTCTTAAATGAGATATTATTGAAACACATTACTGATTGTAAGTGATATAATAGAGCCCAATAATAATATAAGTTGGGAGAAATAATTAACTGACTTAAGTTTATAGAAGTAAATACGAGTGTCAAATACATGTTTCACAACCCTTCATTTTAATCAATCAACACTTGTACAATAAATGCGTGACTTTGTATCAAATTCAGTACCAAACATGTTCAGTAGAAAATTTACATTGGCATCACTATATGAAATTCTTATGGTGTTTTACAATTAACACAGAATAATGTTGTAGATTATAAGGTTACATAATATGTATAGAAATTTTCTGTGAAGAGTAATTTTTAATAGTTGTGAAAACTATCATCATTCTATTTTTAGAATTCCAACCTGGACCTTCCATTGTTAGAAGTGTAAAGATTGCTATTCTGTGAACTTGCTTTAAAATTTTATAGGAAATTTATGGAATTAATGATTTTTCGTATGTAATGAAATTAAAACTTAAAAGGGATTATTATGATTTTTTCTTGGTTCAGGTGTATATGATCAAGATGTACCAGAGCAGATCCTGCTGGCTCAGCCATCGCTCTATAACCAGGGACGTCTTGGATTGGTTTACCAGCCTCATTCTTTTTGGGTTACAATGGCAGATTCTCTGTATCAGAGCATAGTCATTTTCTTCATATGTGAAGCAGTAAGTTATCTTCAAAATAAGAAGTGCCTTATCTCCATTTGATTATGAAGTAAACAGTTAAAAGTGACCAGTACCTTATTCCACATCTAAAAGGAATATATGCATTAAGAACACTGGAGGTGACAGTTGTATAATTGTGTTGTGTGCCTGTGTGATTGTGTGACTGTTCTATTTTCTGAAGAAGGCCATGGCTGATACCCGAAATTGTTGTATGTATGTGTCTTTTGTATGTGCCTGTCGCAGCTTGCCGCCACGTCTTTGCAGTGAGTTATAAATTGTCATTATTATTATATTAATTCCAACCTCAACTTTGCATTATTAGAATGATATTATCAATAATTTTGTGACCAAGAAACAGTGGAATATACTTGGATTTCAAAAACCATATGTTTCGTGATTATGACACAATCTTCAAAGAAAAGGCACAATTCCAAACATATCAGTTCTCAGTAATGCTTGCTATTGACTAAATCAATTATTTAATTTCATGTTTTATATATTATTTGCGCAGTCAGGGTGCTATCAGATGGACTTTTAGATAAATATGTATAATTAGTTTGTGCATGAAGCCTGATGTAGATGATTTCTAAATTAGTAAAGGGTACAATTGTTGGGCAGTAAACACTGTGGCAGCCAGCTTACCCAAGATCCTTCTGAGCCCTTCCAAAGTGGTGTTCCATCGTCTACCCAACCTCCACAACATCCTTGTCCATCCCTATGCAACTCCCAACTCCAACCCCTTACCACAGGGATCATATCCCTGCAGAAGATCCTGATACAAAACCTGCCAAATCCACCCACCCAGCACTTACCATTAAAGTCCTGTCACAGGTTTATCCTACCCCATCAGAGGTCAGGCCACCTGTGAAAGCAGCCATGTGATATACCAACTCTGCTGCAATCATTGCACAGCATTTTATACTGGTATGGCGACGAACCAGCTGTCCATCAGGAAGAATGGCCACCGCCAAACTGTGGCAAAAAGCAAGATGGACCACCTTGTGGCACAGCATGCATCTGAGCACAGCACTATGGATTTCAATGACTGCTTCACTACCTGAGCCATCTGGATCCTCCCCTCCACCACCAGCTCTTCTGAACTGTACAGACACGAATTGTCTCTTCAACACATTCTACGGTCCTGCAACCATCCTTGACTGAACTCCCCACACTCCTCTACACCTCTTTTTTGTCCTTTCCCAACCCTTCCCTTCACTGTATTCATTGCAGCAACTCAAATTCCCACCTATCAGAGTCTTTAAAATCCATCGTTCAATGCAGAACTTTCAATCCCCACCTTTACCTGGCATCCTTGTATAGTTAGTTGTCTGAGTGATTACGTGAATGTATGTGTTTCTTTTTCTCATGAAGGCCATGTCCAAAACTTTGTGTGAATGTTATTATCTATTTTCGTGTCTGTCAGCAGCTCAGCGAGCCTCTTTATGGTGAGTTTCCTCCATTATTAACATTGAATTAGGATTCCATTTTATAAACACAACATTTTAACTACCATTCATTTATGCTGTATCCTATTGCACTTAAGCCTGATGGATAAATGGCTGGATAGAAATCTTCAACTCTCATAATGATTTTGTGCAAGATCATTTGTTATGGTGTGATGGTGGAAGTTATGCGCTTTTCATGTTCACCTTTTTATAGGCACATAGGTAACTGCTAACTTTTGTTGCTTACATGTCTGTATTCTGTTTTCGATCAAGTGTGTTGCAAGCTTTGTGTTCTTGGCATTTCCAGATTTTGTTATTAATCAGTGAAAGATCTTTCCTTACCTTTACCTTCATCCACTTACTTGGCACCAATTTCACCAGTGTGTTAATTCACAGTCAATGTAAACTTTATCCATTGTTCCCGTACATGCATTGTACTAGAACTAAATGATGCCAATTTGGTGTTGAAATTAAGATGTTAATAACAGTTATCTGCTCTTTGCAGCATAAAACTCTTCTATCCTCCTTTATGAATATATTAACTTCAGTAATTATTGTTGCTACCTTAAGTATTGCATATTCAATTGTCAATTGGCTATAGCTACAAGGTCTAAAGTATTTACAATGTATACGGTCTTTCAGACAAGTTGCTGAACACAGTTTTCATAAACTGTGTTAGAAAGTATTTAACAAGGTTGCCTTCTTGCACCACATGTTGTAAATCCATAAATATTCAAATGGATACTTGATAAGTTAAAGTCCTTTAATTAATATAGCATGATCTGAATCTTTTCATGATATTTTACTCACCTAGACTTCCTTTGAGCAATTCTGAAACTGTCAAAGAGAAATCAGATGGACGGGGGGAAGAAAAGAAAGAAAGAAAAAAAAAAATTTTTTTTTTGGCTGTTGTCTTGTGTTCTTGTAAAGCTGTTTCAAATATCCTAATAACTTGACAATCAGACATAATTTTTGGTACTGGAAATAATTTGAGTACGGCAACATTCCAGAAGGAAAGTGTTGTGATGATAGTTTCCATACAAAACGTGTCACACTCGGTAGAAGTCACACATCAGACTGACAGAGTATTGCTCCATGTGTGTGCACTTTTCACATAGGGTGTGATGTGTGTGGCGCCCAGGTGGTGGCCTTTTGTTCTAAAGCCGACACAGTTTCCAATTACATGGTGTGCAAATATATCACACCTCTCCCCTTTGCGGGGCCGGTATTCACAACACTGAATTCCCATTTGCTCACTGTCACTACCACTATCACTGTTGCATATATGGCGAGGTTGAATAACTGCATACGGCTGCAGTAGGTGGTTGCAATGTGTTGCTGGCCACTTCGGTTTCCAGCTGCAGATTATGGGTAATTGTTTGTTTGCTGCAGCTGGGAGACTCACCCTGCCTCCCCCGGAAGGGGGGGGGGCAAAAAGTTGTCGTGTAGATGATCCCGCCGCTATTCCAGGGCATGGGAACAGAGCGTGCCATCGGGTGGGTGCAAGACCGGAGGCCGATGTACACTGCAACGGGGATGGTGTTGACTCCAATCAGGTGCCTCGTGAAGGACTCATGATGGCATCTGTCAGGTTGGGCTGCTTTATGACTGGTATTGTATTGGAAGAGGCAGTAGAAGCAGGCATACCACACTGCTGCCTGAAGTTTGGTGAGTGAGCAGGAACTCGCAGTCAGAGTTGACCCAGATGATGCGTAATTTCACCCTACAGTGTGTGAAGGACGCAGAGATGGTGGCCTCTGCAGCGGTGACTGTTGCTGGTGTCCATTTGGGGTGTCTACCATACATTCTGGCCCAAACCGTGACCCTTCCCCCCCACGGAATTTATGATGCGGAAGATCTTGCTGCACTCGTGGTGCAGGAGCTAACAGTAGAGGGTGGAGCGAGGTTGATATCTGTGTAACAATTCTGCTAGACTCTTTATCGTCTAGTGGGGTGAAGTGATATGAAGCCAGGAACCTGTCCAATGCAACATCTGAGAGAAGAAGACTGGGTATACTTGAGCATCTGATTTTTGAAAGTTCGCAAAATTCGCTAAGCCTCTCCATTAGACTGTGGGTGAAAGGGCAGGGCAAGACATGGTGCATACCCCAGGGAGCACAAAACTATTAGAGAGAAATAAACTGCGCTCCATTGCTGGGGTGAAGTGATATGAAGCCAGGAACCTGTCCAATGCAACATCTGAGAGAAGAAGACTGGGTATACTTGAGCATCTGATTTTTGAAAGTTCGCAAAATTCGCTAAGCCTCTCCATTAGACTGTGGGTGAAAGGGCAGGGCAAGACATGGTGCATACCCCAGTGAGCACAAAACTATTAGAGAGAAATAAACTGCGCTCCATTGTTGGCAACAATGATGACGGGAAGTCCTTCCATGACAAAAGTCTTGGACAACCACTATTGTCACAGAGGAAGACAGATGATGCAACGCGCAACAAAAGGAAACATGGAGTACGCATCAACAACAGGAAGCTAGTATGAATTCAAAAAGGGTCCTGCATAGTCCACATGTAAACATTCCCAGGCTGATGCCAGGTGAGGCATGGTGTAAGCAAAGCACAGGGAGGGAGGGGGGGGGGGGACGGCTGCCTGCTGTTGCATGACACGTCTTACATGCATTTACTAACTGTACAATATCATTGTTCATACTAGGTCAGAATGGTATGTTCCTCATGCAAGAGATGAAGAACCTCGCAATGGAGGACACAAGGAATCAGTACTCACGGGGAATAATTTGCTGGCTGCAGCAAAAGCACCTCATTATGCATGACAAGTTGATACTGTAAGGAGTAATAGTTGCGGTGAGGGTCGGAAGCATGTCAAGCATGTCAATCGCGTTGAAAATTGTGCACTGCTTGACACAACACTGGATCTGATGCTACTGCTGGGGCAATGTGGTCAGAAGTAAGTGGGAATCCATCGACTGCTTGTTGCGCGTCATCGTCTATGTGAAAACATGGAAGTTAATTATGATGAAAAGCAACATCAGATCCAACTGCTAACACGGGACAGTGCATTGGCATTTGCGTGCTGCACTATAGGGCGGAAGTGGATCTCGCAATAAAAACAAGAAAGAAATAATGCCCAATGCTGAAGCCAATGAGCAGCTTTGCTCGGCAGTGGGGCAGACGAGTTGAAAAGAGAGAACAAAGGCTTTTGATCAGTCACCAAATAAAATTTCATACTGTACAGGAAGATGTAGAATTTCTTATGAGTGTACTCAATTGCCAGTGCTTCTTTTTCAATTTGAGAGTATTTTGACTGGGCCAGTGTAAGTTTTGGAGGCGAATGCGATCAGACATTCTGAGCCGTCAGGAAAACGGTGAGAGAGGACAGCACCTACTCCATACTGAGAAGCATCCATGTCCAAAACCAAGTGTTGACTAGGGTGGAATGTCATCAAACACGGGACAGAAAGCAGTTTAGTTTTTAGTTACAAAAACAGTCTCGTACACGAGAGACCACTTAAATTTGGCACCCATCCGTAACAGGTCATAGAGAGGATGTGAGAGGGTGGAGGCTCCCGGAATAAATTTGTGATAATAGGCATTTTTTCCCAAGAAGTCTTGCAAATTTTTTTATAGATGTACGATGTGGCAATGTCGTAATGGCACACACGCGATCTAAAATCGGTGAGACACCACAGCTCGATAACTCAAATCCGAGATACTCTATAGTTGGCTGAAAAAATTGACACTTTTGCAGATGGCATTTGAGTTCTTCGTCTTGTAATGCAGAAAATGGGGTTTGTAAATTGTTCACAAGTTTCTTATTTGTGTGGCAGTAACCATGTTATCTAAATAGTTGACACATCCTGGAATCGGGTGCGTAAGTTCCTCTAAAAAACGTTGAAAGATAGCGGGTGAACTTGCAACCCCAAATGGGGTGTTGACTACCAGTTTGTTTCTGGACTCTGCATCTAATGGCAGCTGTAAGTAGACTTCTGCCAGATCTATTTTAGAGAAATATTGTCCAGCAGAAAAGTTTGAGAGCAATTCATCCTGTCGATGCAAGGAGAACATGTATATGATGGACTGAGTGTTGATTATGGCCTTGAAGCCACCGCAGATGCAGAGTTTGCTGGTGGGTTTGATGACTACAACCAGTGGCATGGCCCAATCACTAGACAAAACTGGTGAATAACACCTGTGTCCACAGGCAGTCCAATTCAGCTTTTACCTTCACCTGAAGGGCAACGGGTATGGCTCGTGCCCGGAAAAAACGAGGACGGGCTGTTGG
This sequence comes from Locusta migratoria, assembly GCA_026315105.1. Classification (NCBI taxonomy): domain Eukaryota; kingdom Metazoa; phylum Arthropoda; class Insecta; order Orthoptera; family Acrididae; genus Locusta; species Locusta migratoria. The sequence continues at coordinate 194,490,443 of CM048746.1, forward strand.
TTTTATGGTCATGTGAGCTTGGAAAGAGGAAACACAGCCCAGGCCTGGTGAGAAGAGGTCCATATTCAGAACAGAGAGAATCGAAGGACAGATATGGCATTTTGTCTGATACTAAATTTACTTCATCGGAGATACAGAACTTGAAGGCTGTAAAGCATCCATACCAAACAAGGTGGCTGTCAAGGCTTGATCCACAGCTAAGAATGTTATTTTAGAACCACTGAGTGATACATCGCTGGGGCCATGAATTGACGTATCACAGAAATGGATTGCTGATTGTAACTCAAAAGCTTCCTTAAAGCCAGTTGCAAGGGGGTTGACCCAATGTATTCACATGTCCGGGAGTTAAGTAAGGCTACTGCTGCCCCGGTGTCTACCTGCATCTACATCATTTAGTTCAGTACAGATACTTCAATAAAAGCTTCGCAGGAGTGGTGCGAGCGTCGCAACATTATTGATCTCCATAGCAACATCATGTGCGGGTGGTGCCAGAGCGTCATACAAAAGAAATATGCCTTTTTTTTTTTTTTTTTTTTTTTTTTTGCAACAATGTCAAAACATGGCCCAACGGCATGGGCAATTAATGTGTTCATGACTGGAAAAACATTTAGGACAAGTTGGGAACTGAGCCTTCACATTACCTGAGTGAGGAGCCCGCGACTAGTCTGTTGAGCTGGGCTGTTCTGTCGGTATGTGAGCGGGCCAAGGTAACTGCTGCCACCTCCCCTATCAAATTGGCAGATATAGGTCTGTGAGAATCAGACGGCTGAACGATGGAAACATTGCCCCATGTGTCAATAGTGCAGGATGCCGCACACATTATCTAAAAAAACTGAACAATTTTCGAAACATCCGCCAAGGTGGGGTCGTCCTGCTGGAGGGTGTGATCGCAGACTTCCTTATCAGGAACCAAGCGTAGGATAACATCCCAAACCATGAAATCTGCATAGGATTCCATGTGGACATCAGAAATGAAGTTACAATGGCGACTAAGCCCCTGTAGTTTGACCCGCCCAAACTTGGTAAGTTTGATTGGGTTGCTTATGAAATTGGTAGAATTCCATAACAGATATCATGGTATTCATCCACTGACAGTAATATCCAGAAAGCAAACAACAGACCTGATCAAAAGAAAGAGCAGATGGATCGCATAATGGCATCAGTTTGCACAAACCACAATACCGTTGAGGAGAACACCAGGAAAGAAACAAGGCTTGGCACAACATAGGATCCGTGACACCAAAAGCCTGAAAGTGCTGGCATAAACGATGCTCGTACATGTCCCACTCTCCTGCTGCCGCCTCATAGGAAAGAAAAGGAGGCGGCCTGGTGACACTGAAATGTCATGTGATCCAGTAAACAATTTGGTTAAGAGTTCAATATGCTGTTGGTGCTGCCCATGCTGCAGCTGCAAAAGTTGCTGTTGCAGCACCTGAATCAATATGTGGTCAGAAGAAGCCATAGAGAATGAAGAAAACAAAGACGAAACCCCAGAAAAAAGAATGAAAAACCAGGCTGCGTACCCATGTAAAGGGACAAGCTTGGTGACCACCAAACATGCATGCAATACCGCCTATTTGTTGCCCAATGTTGTATTGACAGGTTCCACACAAAAACAAGATGCACTTGGTAGAAGTAACACATCAAACTGACGGCGTCTCCTTTTGTCTGTGCGCACCTTTTCATATAGGGCGCACTGCATATGCTCCCGAGGCATGCCAGGCAGTGGCCTGTTGTGCTAAAGCCGGCACCGTTTTCAATTGCACAGTGCACGGTTTCATCGAAAAGAAAATTCAGATTCTTGATTATAAATGTATTTACAATTTACTGTAAAATTTTGAGCTTTGGAGTGTCTTTACTTTGTGCATGATCTGATTTCATTCTCTGTGTAGTGATTGTTGAGTATGTTATGTATTAGAGGATCTCAAAACATGACATAGCCTGAGAAAAGACCAGATGTACTCCACAAGTATCCTGTGGTGCTCCCTCTGTTTAGTGCAGAACTGTCCTGCTTTGGTAGATTTTACAGTTCTTTGTCCCATAACACAGGCTCAGAAGTGGCCATGACTGTCAGAGAATCTACAGAACTTCTGGTTAAGATCCTTCACTTCGTTCCCCACCAAAGAACCATAATTGGTTCAAGTACAATATTGAAAACAATAAGTTCTCCTTGCATCCCATGAGTGAGGCCAGCAGGCTTCTTACTTTGAACAGCTGCCTGCACAAACTGACAGTTGCCTCAGATCTTGAGCAACAATTGTCATTTGGATAATCCTGAGCAACAACTTGAAGATGACTGCAGCTTGCACCCCCAATAGAGTGATTAAAGTGGTTGTTGATACATACTGTTTGTGTTTGTAACAAGGCAGCAACTAAGGTACAAATAATGGACAGGTTAGCACATACTGTTAGGTTTCGTCTTGAACTCAGATATTATTTCAGTCATTGATATGAAGATTCAAAAACTGTAGCCTGTGACAATATGCAGGAGAGAGATCCCTGTCATATTTGAATCATTTGGTGAAAGATACACACAAATCATAATATAAGTAATTGAGGTTCAGGTGATATTGGTGGTTGAAATGTGCCTTCAAACTGTGAAGTTCGATGTCTCATTTATGTTGCGGAACATTCCTGTATCCCTTATTAGTTTGTTATTTTGATATTTTATTCTGTAAGGGATCTTCATTACTATTATCCCCCTCGTCTCTCTCTCTCTCTCTCTCTCTCTCTCTCTCTCTCTCTCTCTCTCTCTCTCTCTCTCTCTCTCTCTCTCTCTCTCTGTGTGTGTGTGTGTGTGTGTGTGTGTGTGTTTCTTTTTAAATCAACATTTTTTCACATATTAGGTTTGTTTTAACTGTTTCCCTTATTTGCATATACATTAGCTTTCTCTTTTATTGTTGCCATTGTTCTTTAATGTCCTTTATGATGAATTTACAGGCATACCATAACACAGAAGTTGGTATCTGGGAGTTTGGCACTACTGTAACTACCTCCTGCATGTTTGTAATGCTGTGCCATGTAGCTATTGAAACCAGATCATGGGTAAGTTGATACAAAGTCTTCTCAAAATATTTGTATATTTGCTTCTTGTATTTGGTACACATCAGTTTCCACTTTGCCTATAATTCACATCCAATTTTTAGTGTGGTGGCCAGTGATGTCAGTTGTGTGTGTGTGAAGTGTGCCAGTGCGACTGTCTGGATGTTCTCTTTTCTGACGAAGGCTAGTGGCCAAAGTTTCAGTGTTGTATGTGTAGTGCCTTTTTTGTTTTTCGGTCACAGTTATCATATGTCTTTGTGGTGAGTTGAAAAACTATCTGCAATATATTGTTTATAAACGATTTAGGAAACAATCTGAATAGCTCCCTTGGACTGTTCTTGGATGATGCTGTCGTTTATCGGTTAGTGAAGTCAACAGAGGATCAAAAGCAACTGCAAAGTGATTCAGACAAAATTTCTACATGGTGTGAAAATTGGCAATTGACACTAAATAAAGAAAACTGTGAAGTAATACACATGACCACTAAAAGAAATCCGCTGAACTTCAATTACGCGATAAATCAGTCAAACATTAAGGTCCTAAATTCTACCAAATACCTAGGAGTTACAACTTTGACTGGAGAGAACACATAGAAAATATTGTGGGGAAGGCGAACCAATGGTTACTTTTCATTGGCAGAACGCTTCGAAGATGCACCTGCTCCATCAAAGAGACTGCCTACATTACTCCTGGAGTACTGTTGCCCCTTGTGGGACCCTCACCAGGTGGGACTGACGGAAGACATTGATAAGGTTCAGAGAAGGGCATCTCGTGTTGTTTTATCACATTATGGGAGGGAAAACGTCACGGAAATGTTGCACGAATTGGGGTGGAAATCATTAAAAGAATGACGTTATTCGTTGCGGCGAGTTCTATTTTCGAAAATTCATTCACCGATTTTACTTCTGAATATGAAAATGTTTTGCTAGCTCCCACCTACTTAGGGAGACATGACCATCCGAATAAAATAAGAGAAATCAGATGTGTGTGTGTGTGTGTGTGTGTGTGTGTGTGTGTGTGTGCGTAGGTGGGGAGGGGGGGGGGGGCGTCAGGGTGTTATTTTACTTATTTGTGAAGTATGAAGAGCACATTTAATTAGAGAAATCCTTATTAATACTTTCCAGTTTTCAAATGATCCATTTTTATGTTCACAGAGTAGAGCCATATATTTTCTTTTCTGTCAGTTTTAAACTAAATAACAGAGCCTTTGTTCACAGGAGAGAGACGATGAAGTTAAATAAATAGGTAAACACAGACAGATTTAAAGCATAGCTCTAATTTGTTGGCACAATTATTTAAAGTGTTTCTCTGTGCAGAATGATACACAAAACATCATTATACAAAGTTTTTGTAGAGTCCGCGCAGGATATGGTGGACAATGCACAGAGACGAGTTTTCGTCTAAAGCCCGAGGCAAGTTCATTTCTTTGTTTGGAAGGGGAGGCCGCGTCAGTCCACTTCTGGCTGCTGGCCCGTGCACATTGAGTGAGTGCACTGCTATAAATGGCGTGGCAGCAGTCTCAAAGCGCTATAGGTGCAGGAAGAGTTCTGCATAGCCACGTATGAGAAATTGTTTTCAGGAGAGAGAATTAGTTGCCGCTATAGTCTGATTTAAACTAGTTGTCACTTGACAGGCAGCAGGCTGCACGGCTCCCGCCAGCCATAAACCAATGGGTGGCCGGCGCGGTCGGGTCCCACTGTGTTGCCACTACCGTTCCGCTGCGCACTGCCCAAGGCATGTGGCAGCCAGTCCTCAGTGAGCCATTGTAGACGTGCGAGTGACAGATTTGTGTGAATTTAGCTTCGCTTGCCTTACGATGAGCGATAAAAGTAGTCGAAAGAGAGGAAGACCGAGGCTGCACTCACCTCGGAAACTTCCACAAAGTGGCGGACATAGCGTCGTTATACGAAGTCAGGTGCGTGAATATGTGTGTTCTCTAAGGGAGTATTTTGAGAGAGAGAGAGAGAGAGAGAGAGAGAGAGAGAGAGAGAGAGAGAGAGAGAGAGAGAGAGAGAGGGATGCAGGAGGGCCTCTTGCTCCTTTGGATAAAGTGGTGGAGCGAACTGCAGCCGCTCTGCAAATCAGCGAACGATCAGTGATAAGGATCTGCAAGGAGAAATTTGCAAAAGAAGACGCAGGAGAGTCATCTAAGTTGGAGACACCTGGGAAGAAGAGGCGGCTCGAGAAGAGAGTAACAAAACTCGTCTCTCTTCAGGAAGATGCGATTCGAAGGCAGGTATATGCATTTTATTAAAGGAAGGAGTATCCGACACTCAAAAAACTATATGCTACTCTCGTAGCAGCGGATCTGTTTGAAGGCAGTAAATCGTCCTTGTTACAAATCGTGAAAATGGTAGGTTTTCGCTATAAATCTATTTCTGGAAGAAAGTTGTTAATGGAACGGCAAGATATTGCAGCTTGGCGATGCCACTTTCTTACAGAATTAGTAGGGACTAATTTTCATGATATCGTTTGGCTTGATGAGACATGGGTGAATGCAAGACACAATTTAAAAAAAAGGTTGGACAGATGATACCATCAACGGTAATTGTTGCGCATGCCGGAAATTCAAAAGGTTTCATCCCAAATTGTCTGCTGTTATTCAGTTCAAAGAAGACCTCCGACTACCACGAAGAGATGAATCACAATACTTTTGTGAAATGGTTTGAAGATTCTGTGCTTCAAAACTTAACAAAGAGATTTATAATTATTATGGATAATGCTCCATACCATTCGGTTGTCCAGGAAAAGGCACCCAGAAAGGCAACGAAGAAAAACAACATTGGTAGCTGGCTACTGACACATAAGATACAGTTCGACAGCAATTTGACAAGGGCAGACTTATTAGAACTTGTATCACAACACAAGCCAAAGAATCCCATTTACATTGTGGATGAAGTAGCCAAAAAATACGGGCATAAAGTGCTCAGATTGCCTCCCTACCATTGCCACTTTAACGCAGTAGAGCTGATTTGGGCTCAGGTTAAACAGCATATTGCTGTAGAAAATAGAAAATTCACATTAACTGAAGTGGAACGCCTGTTGAAACAAGCAGTTGAAACAGTGACACCAGAAGACTAGCAAAAGGTAGTGCATCATGTGAAAGGAGTGATTCAGGAAGCCTGGAAGAATGAAGGTGTCTTCCAACAATGCGTCGAAGATTTAATAATATCTGTCGATACAAGCAGTGACACAGATAGCTCCAGTGACTGAATTAAGTGGTGTTTTCCTGTTGTCTGATTAGTGTATAGTGTACGTACTGCCAGGAAATAATGTGTTTGTGAATTTATTTAGTTTAACATCTCATTCTTGTTGTGAGACTAAAAATTACTGTTCAGCCAGCTCCCGTCACCTCCGTATGGTAAGTTACACTGCATTTTAATTAAAATTTATTTTTGTAGACACTAACATGTTATTCAATGTGTAATAGTTTTAGAGATCTGCAATGAAAAGAAGGAAAATTTTCCGGACACGAAAATTTCGTACTTCAATAGCCCATGTAAAACCAGCGCTAAGTAAAATAAAGAAAATATTTTTTTGTGCTTAGAAATATCTCTGAGATTGATACTGTATGTAATTTCAAAATTTTTACGTAAATTTTGTAGGAAATAGAGATTTTAAACATCATAGTTGTTAAGAGTTCAATATTGATATAGATGCGTAAAAACGTAGTTTTCAGAAATTTATATACCGGAAACGCAATGCACTACGAAAACTTTTAATGATTCGTTACCGAGCGTGTTATTTTAGCAATGAATGGAAAAAAAATATTGTTTTGAGACCAATAGTTTTTAAGATATGAAGTGATAAGTTTAAAGCTGTTCGCGAACTACAAAAATTTAAATAGTTTCAAACAAATTAATGTAGCTCTTGCCCTAATTAAAATCAAGAATAGATTTTTGACATACTGTGAGACTTTATAGAGACATACATCGTGTATGAATTTGAAATTTTTTACTCGATTCTTGTAGAACATAGAGGCTTTAAAGTGATTTTCTATCGCCGTGTGGAGCGATGCGCTGTGGCGGCTGCCGCCGGCCAGTACTTGACGTGACAACACTACAGCTTTGGCCCGCAAACGTCAAGTGACAACTAATTTAAATCAGACTATAGTTCTCAATGTTTTTCTACTCCAGGAAAAATTGGAATAAAGAGATAAAGGTCTTAGATTTAGATGATTTTCATGAACAAGTTGTGTGGAGACTGATAAAAAATTTCTATGTGACAAACAGCACCCCACAATAAAGTAACTTTTTCCCGTAAAAAGGGAAAATATGTCTTCAAGGGAAGTATTCCGTCATTGCAGTACCTACTTCCAAACTTAGGCTTCAGGTACATTAGTTCTTTTAAATTTCAATGTAATACTTCCATGCTTCATTTTTCATGCCATTAACATGCTTAATACAGTAGTTACCAGGTGGCGCAAAATGAAAGTTACAGGAAGGTGCTTTGGAATGTTTAGAAATATGCAGTAAATGTGTTGATTATTTAAACAAAATAAAATAGCACCATGAAGAGGGTTGACCTCTCATATATGTTGATGAAACATACATTCGCAGTTCGCATACTATGCCCAATGAGTGGACAGATGGCTTAAGTAATGGAGTAAAGGCTCCACTTTCAAAAGGACAGTGTCTGTTTCTAATACACACAGCTAACTGATGACAAGTAGTTCTGAAGACTGTAAGTTATTAATGTGTCTAAAGGGAACATTTACGTTGTCTGGTCTACAATACTGTAGAACGGGAGAAAGTGAGCATTCCTTTTAAACACATTCTACAATTCAGCAACAGAAATCACATTGGTTTTATTAACTCGTTTCATATTGTGGGTGTTTGATTTAATATTGTTTCTGACCGATCGTTTAAGCTCTATCCAGATGAGTGGAGTAAATTGAAGACTATTGCAAATTAAACAGAAACGCCATACTTTCTGCATGCACACCAGTAATACTAACAAATCAGTCCACATTCTGTTACATAACCAAAGCTTTAAGTAACATGTATTTTGAAGTAAGATAGATAATGTTAATAAAATGATAAAAATAATGAAATATTAATAAAATTGATTTGAGCATTTAGAAAAAGATATTTTTGATGGCATGGTTTTTTATAAAACTCCAGCATGTAGTGGAGTGTCGGCTTCGGTTTAAAGAGGCACTTCCCCTTCAGCATTGGTCACTTTCCCTCATTGCTCAGGCTGCTACCCCCACCACTACTGCTAACCCAGCTGTCTGCACATTCTACTGGCCAATATATCCTGTGTGTACTGTAATAGGGGTCCACAGCTTAAGTGATTTGTTTTAATCACGTAATTTTCCACTTATGACTGCAGAAGATTTTCTGCTATCGCAATTCATGCAATTTCTTGTGCCATTATGAAGTATTTAGAAATGTTCGATATTGTGTCATTATATGGATAAGTTACATCTGTGCTGGCAAATGGTACTAACAATTTTAAATACTTGACTATGGCATAATGATGGAATTGCAGGATAGAATAAAAGCTTCTGAGCAGAAAAAGAAATTCTTTACATATTGAATTAATCTGACTGAAATTCTCCATAGAGATGTGGGGAAAAATATTCAAAAGAGAGAGAAAGTGGCTCGCTGGTACTTCCCTCAGCTCAGTACTGCTAATAGCAACACTAATTTCCTTCATTGGGCAGCAAAGAGGAGGGAGGAGAAGTGGGATAGAAGGGAAAGTGGTTTTGTGTTAGGCACACTCCAAGTAATGATAGATTAAAAGGTTTTGAGTGGAAGTAAAAGCCATTCCATGATAAGTATTGAGCCATGCCATTTGCTAACTAAAGAGGACAAATCAAGAAATGAAGGCAAGTGAACACATTACCCCCTCCTACACACACACACACACACACACGTATACATGTATAGCAAGAAGGAGGAAGAAGAGGGGGTGAGAAATGAGTTGAAGACAGTAGAGGGGGGAGAGGAAATGTTAGAGGGCAAGTTCCTGTACACGCAGCTTTGAGGGATGGGGTGCTGGATGAGAGTACCCACAATGCACATTTCGTCTAACATGTGCGAAGTTCCCTGAAGCCATATTGGAGGCATGCTCACCTTACGATAGGCTGCCCCTCAGGCAATCAGTTTTTCTGTAAACAATCACATCTTTGATCAGTATGTAAAGGCCGTGCAATGAAGTCATTTACCACTGAAATGACATTTGTTGTTTCGCAGGTGATCCTGCCTTGAATGGTGTAGGATTTCCTGTGGACTGGAACAGTTTTTGCAGGGGGTTGGTTAAAGGGTAGAGTGGTTTCAGGATGTTGTAGGGTTTGATAAGGATGTCACAGAAATTGGGAAGCTAGTGAAAGACTACTATGTGTTGTTTGGGGAGGATACTTCAGGGGGTTAATCTCATTTCAGGGCATGCCTTGAGAAAGTCATAGCTCTGTCGGAGCAATTTATTAAGGAAACCATACAGTATGTTCAACTTCTGCCCATCATCATTCACTCCATCTTATGGTGTAGTTTGTGAGCAATCCAAAACCATTTTCCTATTATATCCCCTTTTTCTTCTTCTCTCCTGTCTGTTGAAGGAAATTTTTTTCAGAAAGCTTGTTTCCAAATTTATTTTGGTCTTCTTGTTGTTAGTATCTGTGGTACTTATCTGATGTAAGTAGTGGCATGCAGTCTCTCTCTTTTAAATAAACATTGTTTTAATAACTATAGGTTGTATTCCATGCAGAGCTTGTGAGTATAGTGGTCCTCTTGATAGTCAAAACCTCAAATGGTTTATAGTTATTGCCTACTAAAGGAGAAAGATCAGTACTGTGGGTAATATTCTTAGGATATTGTTGCCATTAATTTTCCAACCTGCTAATTTACTTATTACACAATGTTTATGTAATGCTCTCAACTGAATAATTATAAAGGCAACATAAAAAGCACACTAACAGTGCATTTGATTACTGCTTGGTTCATTTTTACCAACAATATTGTGAAAAAGATAAGATTGTTGAAGATGACACGCTGAGTAGCAGACTTCCACGACAAAACGACTGCTCACATAAACTTTTGGCCAGGGCCTCCTCTAGAAAAGTAGGGAAACAAACCAACCCCACCCCCCTGCCACACACCTACACAAGCTAAAATAGAAAGTATTGAATCCAGAAATTGACTACTGCTCATATTACCTTAAATGATAATATTTTATTTTTCACACTATCTTTGTTTATTTGCAGACTGTGATCCATCTGGCATCAATTCTGTTGTCGATCACTGCCTTCTATGTTTTTTCACTTATATATAACACAGTATGTCTGCAGTGCTTTGGATTACCAAGTAATTACTGGGTCATTCAGCAGACAATTGGTTCAAGCATATACTGGGCATCAGTCTTCCTTTCAACTGTTATGGCACTTCTACCCAGGTAAACAATGACAGTAAAGAACAAATGAAATACTAGTAAGACGTATGTGGTTTTTATTTCACTATCTACATAGTAGTTTTTATTGTAGTGTGTATTTATCTTAAGTCATTATGGCCTCATGTTTATTATTTCATATTATCAGTTAATAGTTTAGATACATTTGTATGTTGTTTCTTTAGCTATTATTCCAAATTCCATCTGCAACAGTGATAAGCCAGGTGTTAACCTAAAAACAAGTTGCATTATTCTTGATTTACTGTTTCAGGTTTGTTTGGAGAGTTGTCGAGACAACTTTGTTTCCTAAAGATGTTGTACGTGCAGTATTGGATCACAAAGTTGCTGCACGTCGAGGTGAGGGATTCCTTGTGTCATGGTCACGATCTACTTCTACATCATCCATTTTCAGGTAACCTCAGACAGCTGACTGCTGTCATAATTTACAGGTTGAGCAGTAACTTGCAGTGTGATAATGAGTACCTGATAATAACACTTTCAGAATCCACCTGGTTGTGGTATGCACCTACAGTGTGATAGTGATTCTCACTTGCTTAATTTTAAGTTACTTTTTGCTTTGTTGAAAAATTTGAATTGAATTATTTATGGGTTTCATTGGGTTTGCTGGTTTATAAATGAGTTGCTGTTATCTACTTTTGCTGAGTGTAGAATTTGATTTGTAGCTAAAAATTTCTTTTTTTGTTATCTAGTAAGTATTGCTTATGGTTGTCAATGTATCTATTAGTTAGGTTTACTATATCAGTGGCTTGTCATTTTCACAAAATACAAAATAGGAAGCTACCAGTCAGATCCCATTTTATGTCATCAAAACAACTATTACTGACAAAAGGGGGAAAAATCTCTATTACATAGGTATACTGTATTATATAAATTGATAATTGAGTCAGTAATAATTGAGTGAGTAAAGATTCAGTATGTATCATGGAAAAACAGAATCAATAAAAAGCAATTGAAATTAATATATAGTAAATACATTAACAGCCATGAATGGTATTTATAATATTCAAAAGTCACAAAAACTGTGAACCTTTGTTTCATATAACTAACAAAAATGAGTTGGTTTTCCCCAAGTGCTACATACAACAATGAAATATTCTATGTTTATAGCAAAGCAAAGATTCATTTATGAAACTTACTTTTACATTGAAGTACAGTAGCAAAATGTTGATTAATAATTGGTTGAAATGAAATTGCAGTTTCATTTTGTGTGTAGAATCCCATCAGTTAGGTATTGCTGCTTTGATGGATACCATATAGGATTATTTTTGTTTTAATCCTCAACTTTCTGTGTAATGCATTTTTTTCTTTTGTTATTGGCAGATATCAAAAATAAGGAAAACAAAACCAAATACTTTAGTTAGAGCTTCTTGCAGCTGAATATTAAGTTTTTGGCATGTTAAAGTTGCAGTTAGTATTCCGTTATCATATACACAAACATGAGCATGATTTCCCTATTTACAAAACAAAAACAGAAAAAGGACTCCTCATTCTGATTTGCAACTGCAACTGCTCTGCCTGTAAATAATGTAATTTGTAACTGTACAAATAAGTACAAGAATGTAGATATTCACAGATACTGTAGTGTCAGTCAGCTGTCTGTGGAAAGCACACTGGCATTTGACAAATGTCTAGTAGTGCTTAACTTACCTGTCCACATTTCTCATCTTATAAAGCAATGTTTAATGTATCTCATACAATAAGTAGAACATGAATTATAATCACTATTGGTTGTAGTTTTTGAAGATGTGACAGATTATTTTATTTTTCTGCAGCAATAACTAAAAGAAGTTTATTTGAAATTAAACTACAACACAATTTAACAATCTAATTGGATATAGTATCACATTTATTACAGTTTTAAATTCATTGCAATACTAAATTTAAATTAACTACTCAAATGTACATTTTTGTTACCCATTTAATACTCTAATTCCTATAATATGAAATGTATGAAGTCTGTGCCAAGTTTTTTTTAGCAGGTATTAAATTGCAAGTGTGATGAAAGACAGTGAGTTTAATGCACTTTTAAAGGAATTATTTATTTTTCCCATGGAGCTTTTTTCTGTATTCTCCTACCAATGGCTTTCAAACCAAACTGTGAGGTTGTACTGTCACTCATAGTGCGAAATTGATCTATCTCACCATTATTTTTGTGGAATGATTTATTATGACTACAAAAAGGAGCTGAATGTACAATAGTGCCACTCTTTTCTGGCATGTGTTCTATGTGAACCTGCCTCTTTAAGCCTACAGTTGAAAACTTTTTAATTTTCAAGTGGTTGGCGTCACTTGAAGGTGAACTTTGTCCTGGTTGGCTAGCAATGGTAGTGTCCCTAGAAGCTAGTGTTGACCACCGGCGTGGGGTGAATGGGGACGCCACAACAATAAGTATACAATAGTTGCAGGAAACTGGATTAGATACATGCATATATAATTAAATATTGACCAAAACTGGTCATAATTGAGTCAGATTCTCAGACTTGATCTGAGTTTAAAGAAGTTAACATATTGTGGTTGGCGCCTAAGCCAGACTTGTCCAGCGGTAGTTAGTCAGGCGGATGGTGCCCGAGTCTGATTCAAGCAACGCTAAATAGTTTGTACTTGCCATTCACAACATGCCCTCTTTTGAAAACAACATAGCCAGCCGCAGTGGTCGAGTGGTCTGCAGCATGCCAGTCACGGTCTGCACAGCTGCTGCGGTCGGGGGTTCAAATACCCCCTCGGGCATGGATGTTTGTGCCGTCTTTAGTACAAGTTAGTTCATAAGTAGTTTGTAGGTTTAGGAATGGATGACCTCGTAGTTAAGTCCTATAAGCTGTACAAACATCTGATAACCGCATAAAATGGAGTAGTATGGATATCTGCACTGTGCTGCCACATAGTGAGTTGATTTTTAACTATTTGTATGCAACAGAAGGGCTTTGTATTTCCCACTCTCTGTTGAGCCCAACACTGCTTCCGTCTGATATCTATAATTAGAGTTACGTGAAATTCATATAGGCTATAAATGCTACATAAGTGCTATAAATGCTAAATAAGTAAAAGTCAATGACACTTATTAAAATTAGTTATTTCAGCAGAATTTATTGCTCAATTGATAAAACATCTTAATATCCAGGCAACAGAACGTTACTGATTATAATGTATCTACAATTATATGTGAAATCACCAGATAAAGTGACCAAAAGACCAAAAATTAAGTTTGGTAATGAGTACTTGTTGTGTAACTACAAGGTTCTGTTAAACTTTCCAAGACACATTTGTGCACTACCGAGCTACCATAGAGTACATGAGATACCTTTTTTGTGATATTTAACATCAGTGAAATGCCAAAGGTATTTCATTTGTACCTGGAGGTACAAGAAAAGAAGGGAAGATAAGGGGGGAAAAAAAACAAAAACAAAAAAAAAACACCAATATTTACTAGAAGACTTTGAACGGTATATTATCTTTCTTTGTTGCTTGTGAATGATGTTTTATAGTGTAGAATTTTTTAATTTCATCCTAATCAATGTTTTCTTTCTCCTTTATTTGCTTCATTACCTAAACAGATAAAAATTCAAAAACTTACCACTAAACACAGAACTATTTGTTAGAAAAATGGCAAATATATACCAATTACTTAAATTTTGGAATGGCTTCTATTTTTCCTATTCTCATTTTATAAAACTGAACTGCATTATGTAAGTTGCTTTCATCTGCACCTTGAGGTACCTACTTGTAATAGTGGTCTAAACAAATTTGTATTGACAGTGATAACGGTCACAGAAGCCTATACTTACATTGACTGAAGTGTGTTAAAAATGGCTATGCATGAACTGAGTTTGAGGCGTGACACAATGAATATCTGAAATAAGGTTCATGGCTGAAATTCCTTGGTGTCACTTTTGCAATGTGAAACAGCTGGGAGGACGAAAATGTATGAAACACATTTAAAGAGCCAGTTACTGATATGTCAAAGAATTAAAAAACTGTAGCTCATTTAAATGTTTAAATGTTTAAAAACTATAAACGCTAAATAAATGCTAAATCAGAATTTCAAAATGCTAAATTTTCAAGGTTTATTTCCTAATTTCACATAGCTCTATCTATATTGCTGTCTACCGAATGTTCATGTCCTGGAAGAGAAAACAGATGATATTTGTTCAGAAAAAGAAGCTGATCATCTGTAAGAAACTTATGTACAAGTTTTTTTTTTTTTTTGGGGGGGGGGAATACCAAAATGATTACTATAAAAATTTGTGTATCTGCAAATTTTAATACTTAGAAATACAATTTTTGGAATACATAAAAAAGGGTTTCATTGTTCAAATGAGACAGCAAACTCAATTATTGCATTCATGGTTAGAATGCTGTAATTTTGGAAAAACTTGTTAAAAATAGGAATCCAGCTGCTCCATCCAGGGTGACTTAAACCAGTCATCAATGTGTTAATAATATTGGTAGTGGCAGTATTAAAAGATATGTATCAAAAATGCCCAGTATTGTTTAATTGAAATGAAAAATATTGCTTGTTTTAATAGTGAAATTGACTATTTTTGGATATTTAAATGAATGTATTTGGTGGTGGTGGTGGTGGTGGTGGTGGTGGTCTTCAGTCCTGAAACTGGGTTGAAGCAGATCTTCACGCTGTGCTGTCCTGAGCAAGCCCTTTCATCTCTGAATAAGAAGAGCAACCTACATCTTTTTGAACCTGCTTATTGTATAGTAAAGATATCCCAAAAATTTCTTTTCTCACTAATTCTGTTCAGCAGCTTCTCATTAGCTATGTGATCTACCACCTAATCTTCAGCATTCATCTGTAACACTGCATATCAAATGCTTCTATCATCTTTCTGCCTGAGCTCCTTATTGTCACATTTCACTCTTGTACAATACTACACTCCAAACAAATGCTTTCAGAAAGGACTTCCTAACATTTAAATTCTGCTTCTTCAGAAATACTTTTCTTCCCATAGCTATCCTGCATATTATGTCTTCTTTACTTCAGCCATCAGAAGTTATTTTGCTACCAAAATAACAAAATGTATGTAGTATTTTGACTCGTTATCTTATCTAATTCCTTCAGCATCACCTGATTTTCTTCCATTACATTCCTTTGCCCTTGTTTTGTTCTTGTTAATGTGCATCTTATAACCACCTTCCAAGAGAGTGTTGATACCATACAATTGCTCTTCCTGGTCCTTCACTGAAAGAATAACAATGTCATTGGCAAACTGCAAAGTTTTTATTTTTTCCTGCTGAACTTTAATTCCTTGTACAAGTTTCTTCTTGCAATCCTTCACACCTTAATCAATGTGCAAATTGAGTTACAGTGTGGAAAGGGTTATAGATAGGGTTATAGGCTTTTCTCGTCCCATCCCAACCAGTGTGTCCCATTCATGCTCTTTGACTCGTACTACTACTGCTGCCTGGTTTTTGTACAAGTTACATGTAACTTTTTGTACACTCCATTTTACCACTGCTTCCTTCAGAATTTGAAAGAGTGTATTCCAGTCAACATTCTCAAAAGATTTCACCAAATATACAAATGAAGGTTTGCATTTCCTTAACCTGTTGTCTAAAATAAGTCATAAGGTGTGTATTGCCTCATGTTTTCCTTCATTTCTCCTAAATTTGGCAATGTGATCTTATTGAACTGATAGTTCTGTAATTTTCAGACTTGACTGCACTTACTTTCTTTGTTATTGGAGTTGTTATAGTCTTTTGGAAGACTAAGGGTATTTCCCATGTCTCATACATGTTGCACAGAAGGTGGAACAGTTTCTTTATGACTGCTTCTAATGGTATCAGCAGTTCAGAAGGAATATCATCTATTCCAGGATTCTTATTTTGACTCAGATCTTACCAGTGTTCTTTCAGATTTCTTACTGATTTGTATCTCCTATCTCACCTTCATCTACTTCTTTTTTCCTTTCCACAATACTGCCTTCAAGTTAATTTCCCCTGTACGGGTCATCAATATATTCCTTACACCTTTCAGCTTTTCCTCACTTGCTTAGTACTGCCAAAGCTCTTGAGATTCATGTAGGTGCTTTTGTCTCTAAATTTTTATTTTTATTTTCCTGTAGGTGGTATCTATCTTTCCCTAGTTATACATCTGTGGACTTGCATTTGTCCTCTAGTCACCTGTGCTTAGCCAGCCTGCACTTCCTGTCATCCTAATTTCTCAGCTGTCTGTATTCCCTTTTACCTACATGCTGTATTTTTATATTTTCTCCTTTCATCAGTCAAGTCCAGTATCTCCTGTGTTATCAAGGATTTCTATTAGGCCTTATCCTTTTACCTGTAGGATTCTCTGCGACCTTCACTACTGTTCCTCTCAGAACTACTGAGTCTTCTTCTGCGGTATTACTTTCCCTTATTTGATAATTGCCAGATGCTCTCTCTGAAGCTCTCACCAACATCTGGTTTTAATCTACAGTTGATGACCAATAATAGACAGACAGAGTCTGTTTCTGCCCCCTGGTAATGTCTTAAAGTTTAAAACCTGTTTTTGAAATGTATTTTGTACCATTATAATTCCAGTTTGGTTCCTTCCCAACCTTCTTGCATGGTGCTTAAACCAAGCGTTTGTGATGATTCAATTGTGTTCTGTGCAAAATTGTAACAGCCGATCTCGTCTAGGATTCCTTTTCCCCAGTCCATATTCACCTATTATTTTTCCTTTCCTTCCTCTTTCTACTACAGACCCCCATAACAACAGAGATTTTTTCACCCTTACCTGTCTGAATAACTTTTTGATCTCACCATAAAATTTTTTCTCTGTCTTTGTCTTTGGCAGAGCTAGTTGGCTTACAAACTTATACTACTGAGGTGGGTCTGGCTTGGTCTTCAGTTTTTGCTATGATCAATCTTTCACTATGCTCATCATAGTAACCCAACCAAATTCTACATTGGCAAGAAATACTGTGCATCCTGCCACCAAATTTTATTAATTACCCCCTCCCCCCATATCTAACTTCAGCCTATTTTTTTCTTTCTTCAAATTTCCTAACTTATCCACCTGATAAGGGATACAACAGTCTACACTCCAATCCATAAAAAGCCTGTTTTGTTTTTCTTTATGATTACATTCTCCTGAGTAGCCCCGTCTCTAGATCTGAATGTGGGACTATTTTGCTTCAGAAATATTTTATCCAAGAAGACGCCATTATGTATATTCATAGAGTACAGCTGTGTGTCCTTGGGAAAACTAAAGACTGTAGATTCCCTTTACTTTCACCAGTTCATAGTAACTGAGTGGCAGAGCCACTTTATCTGTCTTAAAAGGCCAGCTCAGTCAATCATCCAGACTGTTGTGCCTGCAACTACTAAAAAGGCTGCTGCCGTTCTTCAGGAACCACACAATCATCTGGCCTCTCCACAGATACCCTCTGCTGTGCATGCACTTATGGGAATGAACTGATCAGAATATATAAATTTTCAACATGATGATAAGTTCACTCGCTAGACAAAATATTATTTGTACCTTTGAAAGAGCTCATCGCTCACATTGGAAGGCTGGAGTTGGTGTAGAATTGGCATCAGGCAGTCATGCCTCTGACCTTACTGTACATGGAGCAGTTCTAATTGCTAGTGTATCAATAAGGACTAGACAACATAACTGCAAGGAATAGTGCACCAAATGCAGCCAAGTAACACAGTGTTGGAACAGTGGTTGTAGAAATGATTCTAGCCAACAGGGAGGAGAGACTAGTGTTGTACCTTGTCAACAATTCCCCACAGATTTGTCAGGTACTGCTGTCATTTACTACTCTGTTACTGTAAAGTTTATACACAATGTAAATCAGCCACTACAGAATGGTGCTTATGAAGTGGATTAAGGATGTAAAAACTCAACTCGATTTAATAATAATAATCAGAAAATTGTGAGGAAGCACTCTTGATTAAAAAAAGGAACAAGTAAAATGAGGTCAGGCAGAGATTCAAGCATTTGTAAAAGGGTTGATGCATGAAGACAAGTACGGTTACTGTCATACCTTAATAAAAGATCTTGCTGAGAGAATTCTAGTCCTATGTAAAATTGATAAGTCATTTGAAGGCTTGTACAGTATCCATCTACTTGTCATTCTGGGGTGGCAACAAAAGGCAGCAAATGGAAAGGTGAAGTTTTCTTTTTTCTCATTTAGGAAATTGTTTATGCAGGATGATCCTACAAACATACCATTATTTGACCATCACACTGACACCCAAATGGAAGACTTATAATGGCATTGGTTACCAGGTATGGATGGAATCCCAAGTAAGTTTTACAGCAGTACTATATGGTTGGCTCTCTTACTTAGTTGCACTTAGCGAGTATTGCTAGACCAGTGCAAAGTCTCAAGTGGAAAAAGTGTAGGTGACACTCATTTATAAAACAGGTAAAAGAACTGACCCACAGAATTACATACCACTGTCGCTAACAACAGTGTGCTGCAGACTATTTGAACATATTCCAAGTTTGAATATGATAAATTTATACAATACAGAAAGCTTCTGGCCATGCATCGTCACGGACTTGAAAGTATTGCTTGCTCTTGTCTCACATGATATTTTAGAAGTCAAGGATTAAGGGCAACAGATCATTACGTATCCTGTTACTTCCTATAGACATTGTACACATTGCCCCACTGCACACTGATAGTGAAGATATCAGCATGAGACAAATGTATAATTGGAAATGGTTGAAGGACGTGTGGTGGGATTGCTGTTATTTTCTATCTATATAAATGATCTAATGGGCAAGGTAAGTAATAGTCTGCAGCTGTTTGATGATGATGATGATGATGATGATGATGATCATTGTTGATTTTCAGTAGGGGGATACAAAATGATGTAGAAAGAATTTCCAGTGCTGTGATGAATGGCTCAGTGAAAAATAAATAAATAAATAATAATGTAAGGTGAGGCAGATGAATAGGAAAACCAATGCCATAATTTTCAAATACAGTATTAGTAGTGTATTAGGCTACGTGACATGGAATGAGCATGTAAGTTGTTGGGAAAGTGGTTTGTTGACTTTGTTTTATTGGGAGAATTTTGGGAATGTGAGGTTCATCTGTAAAGGAGACTACATACAGACAATGCTATCTACAAACAAAACCTTACCACACATGTGAAGTCAAGTCTCTGTAGCCGTGAAGAGTACCTGTGCTGGAATGATGTAATCAGATGCTATCTCCCACATGGTTTAACAAGAGATTGGTGTGAATGAAAACGAGGAAACCTACATCTATGTGACTATCTAATGTGTTCCATTGCACTAGTCTCTAAGTGATAAAAAGTCTTGTATCAGAATTGATTGAGAAAGAAATGTGCTTGTTAAAGTAGCAGCTAGTTCCTAAGAACCTGTCATATGAATTCAAGATTATTCTAGAGTGCATTTTAAATAAGCCTTAGCTGTATACCTTGATAGTATGTAGAGGAGTTACACATTAGAAATTTGGTAGATGGTAAATGGTAAAACTCGGAATAAACAGTCGCACCCAGTAAACAAAACATATCAGACGTTCTTTGGGTATATCATTTCCAGTAAAAATTGCTGGGAACAAACTTTCATAAGTTTTGAGATATCTATCCAGCAGAGCTACAGAGTGAAAGCATTATCTTGCCCAAGATAGATACAGAGTCAACACCCTGTACAGTACTAAACATTTGATTTCCCTAAAAGGTGTGATGGAGAGCATAATTTGGCTGTAGGTGGAAGAAGAGAAAAAAAAAAAAAAAAAAAAAAAGTAGTGAAACAAGAAGCTGCTTCAAGGAATTTTTTGCAGAGCACTTTTAAACCATTACTATCAGTTCTTTCAAGAATTCGAAAGATAATGAGACACACCTGAAGACACTACAAGGTTTTGCGTAGGATATATGATGGTAAGGCAGAGAATACAAAAATTGCGAAACATTTTTAATGGCAGATTTGGACTTTGGTGATAATTTATTGCTTGTGAAATATAAATTAAAGAAATGGCACAAAAATATGAAAGTAAGGAAGAAGAAGAAGGAGGAAGGAAGATTAGGGTCTGATGTCCATCAACATCATGATCATTAGAGATGTGAAAGAATCTAAATCTACTGAAAGACCTAGAGATTGTTGAGAGTTTTATAGCATTAGCTAATGAGTGAACCATAGGAAGGAATGTAGTAGAAGATAAATTGATACTTTTGAGAGATAAAACAGTGAAGACGGCAGAGAAATCACTAGACGAAGAAATGAAGTGTAAAAGAAAACATTGGATGACACTTGAAGTATCAGTTTTAATTACTGACAGTAGAAAATATAAAACACACAAAGTAGGAGGTGAAGGAAGCTAAGGGTGATATAGCCATCTAAAAAATGAGTGTTGGAAAGTGAAAAATAACAAGGCAGGGGTGGCTAGAGGTGAAATGAGAAGTTTTAGAAGCACATTCAATTTTGGGAAAAATCAGCTATATGGGTAGGTAAATTAAGGAGACTCACAGGAAAAAAGAGGAGGAGCTGTATGAATATCATGGAAGGCTGAAAGGTGATATAAATATACAAGAGAACTGTTCAAATAAATATGGGGAAAAAAACTTGACAATATTAAGTAATGAGAAGAGGAAGCAGATGAGGGACTACTAAGAAAGGCAATGGTATAAGAATAATTTGAAGAGAAATGAAATCCTTTGGAGAAAATAACATGATAAAACTATTCTTCCTGATGTGCAAACGAACATTTGTCTTTATGGTGAGTTGTTCCCTATCTACATATCATTGTTAACAATCCTTACTGGACCTTCCATTGTTGTTATTTTGCCAAAAGCGATAAGAATTAAAGAGATATAAAAGCATCCTTTACCTTGCACAGTAATTTAAACAAGTAATGTTGAAATTACCACATAAAACTAATTTTATGTTCTATAAAATGAGGTGAATCCAGTCAGATGGTGTAATCCAATCATTTACCGGTTTTTCCACATTTGGGTAACTGAGCATAGCATTTTAACAATTACAGTGCAGCTGACCATTGTCATGAATTATTGACTAATCTATAAACAACAATAGCATATTGGAGTTGTGCAGCTATCGAATTGCATTATCAGTAGGTGCATGATACTATGTTACACTCGTGTAGTCAACACAACAGTGCAAAAGCTTCTGCTGTGCGCCTGTTATTTCCAAGGTGTAATTGGTAAATTTCAATATTATTGCTTGCATAAGAACATCTTAAGTCATATAGTTTCTTTCTTTCATTTTTTTTCATTGCTACTACTGCATAGCAACTGTGCAGGTCTAATTACAAAATTGCATTTTTGAAGCGTGAATCTGATCATGTGAGTATACTAAAAAGGTTCTGGGATCAACTTGGAAATCTAACTATAAACCAGAATTTTTTCTGAATCCAATGAATGGTGTCAAATCAGGAAAATTAACACCCAGAAAACTTCAGAGCAATATGCATTTTCATATACCACATTAAATGATAAACTCAAGGAAAGATACAAATACAAAATATGTGGCCAACCAGCTTTAACCAGTAGTGAGGAAGAAAGGCTGGTTGAAGGCTATTTTATTGTACAAAATCGGGGTTTCCTTAAAGGCATAATGATGTTAGAGACATTATACAGGCATATCTCAATTGGGCAGGGAGGAATGGAAAAAGACTTTGTGACAATCGACCTGGGCATGAGTGGGGACTTTGAAAATATAGCTATCACACCCAAATCAAATGTAATATCTGGATTCAGAAAAGATTGTTACAAATATTCTGCTGCACATGACATTTAATGAGAGATAATTGAAGCAAATATTACTTATGTGACGAGTGCATGGCATACTTCGTGCACTACAACAGTACACTTGTGGTTTGTTTTATATAACTAAGCTTATCAATATGTTGGTTGAAGCAATAATAAAGGAATTTTTTTGGCTACAACTGTAAAACAGAACTTACCAAAATGTTATGGAAGAAATACTGAAGGAATATGTATGGACTGGCGATTATAAAACAACAATGGAACATTACAAGACAATGTGATTGGTGGTTGGGACAATATCTACATAGATGAGCACTTCAAGTGAGTGTTTGGTACTTCAACAGATGATAGTTGTAAGATGTGATTTTATGGTCAGAGAATGGGTATCAAGGGAATTCCCACCTTTTACCTGCCAAAGAATCCAGTGTTTCATGCATAGCATTACATGATAATAAAAGAACAGATAGGAGTTGATGGCAGAAGGCTTTTTATCCCAGAAAAATGATTCAAACAGTGTAGTAAAAGAATTACATAGAAACTTCAGTAGTCCATCTACGACTCCATTGATAAAGTGGAAAGGTGGTGGTATGGGAGTCACTTTTTATAGTTCACATGGGTCACATAAAGTGAGAATTATTTTCATTGATTTTTTTGTTGTGACAAGATTAGGATTGTAAGTTATGGTAATTAAGATGCGAGTTGTTGTTGCTGTTACTTAGAGGAAACATACAGGAGAGGATGGGTAGAAAAAGCGACTCAACCTAATTTTTAAGAAATTATGTGATTGTTGAAGAAAGTACGTCACTTGTTCTGAAATGAAAAACTGTGTTGGCATTTGGATGTAATGTAAGATAAAATACTCTCTACTCTCCGACACCATCTGGCACAGCAACCATATGCAGATATACCTCCAATTAAACACCATTGTGGTTGCAACTATTTTGTTTTCTTCATGCATTTTGCCTGATTGGGACATTATCAGTATTCTAGAAAAATAACAAAGTGGGCAAAAACTTTGTAGGCATTGTATTATCAAGCACAGTCATAACAAATAAATATATTATTACTAACCTTAAGACTATTTTTTTTAGATCGCTTTTATACTAACAGTTTTGAAGAGAGAGTAAAAAATATGTAGCAAATTATTTTTTACATAAAATTTATCCAGATGTTGCAGGTTCTGATAAATCTGTAATAAAACATTGGCTGAAATATTGCCAATGTTCAACCCTTACATTACTGACCATATTGATTTGAAAGAAATGCTAGTATGAAATCAACACTTTTCATTTGGTCAAAATTAGCTTGCTCTCATATTAAAGCTTCAAATGTTAATTGAAGTTTGTGTATCCCTTGGAATATTCTGTAATAAAAAAAAATTAACTTTACCTTTAAGGTTATAACAACATTATTACAACAAATGTGGTGTGATTACAGAACCTTGCATCTCTCTCCAATTCACTCGAGAGACTTATACTTAATTATCGGATTTAATATGTTCTTCACAGTTCAAATTAATATGGAAGATATCATCTTGTGCAGCTTAATCAAACAGTCCCAAACACAGAAGAAAAGGATAAAATTTTACAGAATAATTTTTCTCTCTTTGATTTAATTTTACATCAATTCTTATTGGTTGTATCATAATACTTTTCATTCCACAGTCAGTTTGATGTCAAATTATTTACAACAACATTGGATCCAGGCATCCCATCTGATTCTAAAAAGTACAACCAAGAAGCGAGAAAAAATAGACTGTGGTCATATCCTGCATGATCATGACAAAGAATAAAAACTACTGATGTTAACCCTCTCTATGCTGTGTTCTTACAAATTTGGTCATTGACAAAGTCATACACGCATCATTATATTCAAACTATCAGTGAACCAAGTAAAAAGAGTTGGAACATAAGGCAGTAGAAAATAGATAACTGTATAAAACTGATGCAAATTACAGTAACCAGGACCACAGAAATGGCCATGAAAGTGCAGCAATACAACACATTCACAAAATTTCATACACATTCCAACAAATCAAACTACTTTGTCTCCATTGTTGCACAGTAGGAACCCCAACTTAGTTTGATGCCCAGTGGTAGAGTAGGTACAGAGATAAATACCGAAAGCCCATTGGTACAGCTCTAGTAAATGTTTGTTAGGCAACATAATTTACAAACAGTAAATGACTACAGAAAACATAACACTAAAAAAGCTCAAAGAAGTTTCTGTGGACACTATATTTAACAGAAAATTAATCAAGAGTACCTAAAGCCTAATATGAGTTGCACAGTAGGAGGGGTTGAAAAAAAATGATTTTTTATTTTACGAAATGTTTTAGTGCGGTAAATTTGTCTCTTGTCATTAGAAGAATATGAGATTAACAAAATTAAAATCTTTTAATATCTCCCCTTTGTGCATCATACTCAAATATAATGAAAAATTGAATAAAAAGAGGAAAAAAGTGCCTTCTGTGGAATTTTTTAACTTGGATTAAACTTTCAAAATAACTTACCTTTCTTTTATGGTTGAAATAAGTCAAATAAATTAAAATCAGAGTAATAGTATAATATTTTCCATATGTGCATTGTCTTAGAGGAATCAGAAATTGAGCAATATTTTGCAATTTTCGGTGTGCAACTCTTCACTCGTGCTAGAGCAGAATGACACAGAACTCACCATGTGGAGGTGGTTGCACAGTCATAGTGTTCCATCCAATCCCTACCGACCAACCATCCATTTGTTTGGTATGGTATTTACATCATATTTATAACTTTTTTAATGACAATAGAGTAAAATTACTTTGCATACTGCATTTTTTGTTACAGTCTGTTATATCCAGTACACATTCAAAGTTTGATTTCTTGGAGAGATGAGGCATAACCAATCTATACTTATGTGTTGCTCGGATGTAGCCATCTGTAGCTTAATGTCTCCATACTTTGTATAAGGCCTCTGTCACCAGCTTGATGGACCTCTCCACAGCTTGAGTGTGACAGGGAAACATTTGCATTTCTCTGATGAGCCTTCTGTTGGAACTGATTAGAAATTTAAGATCATATTCAGTTAATTCTTTCTTCGCCTTTTGCGTCTTTTTTTGTGTGTACTGTCGGCAGTACCAAACTATGGTAAGTATTGGCCTGCTAATCTCTCTTTTGCATGTTATTTTCAAATCTCAGTAGAGAATTTCAATAATTAATTGAATGTCATAAAGAAAAAGATAGAATTTTCATACCATTGAAGATAAACTTTCAAGCTTCTGTTTACTTTGAAATTATTGATTGGAGCTCTTGTGTGGTGTGTCCTCTCTCAATACTGTGAGACGTAAGAGGATCTTAAATCAGTTATCAGTTCTGACAGAAAGCTCAATAGAGAAGTGCAAAAGTTTCCCTATCACACTCAAGACATGGAGAGGTGGGTCAACCTGGTGACGGATATGTCACACAAGGTATGGAGACATTAAGCTGCAGATGGTTATATGTGAGTAACACATAAGTATAGATTGGTTATGCCTCATTTCTCCAAGAAATCAAACTTTCAATGTGTACTGCATATAACAGACAGTAACAGAAAAACACACTTTGCCAAGGAAATGAACTCAATGGGTAAATTTTGTGAAAAAAGTTACAAATATGATGAAATGCAACACCTAACAATTGGATGGTTGGTGAGTAACGTGTGGGCGGAACTCGATGTGCAACCACCTTCCTCTGCTCTAGCACAACGAGCGAAGAGTTGCACAGCGAAGATTTAGAAATATTGCTCAATTTCTGTTTCCTTTAAGACAGCACACACACGGAAAATATTATATTGTTACCCTGACTTTAAATTCATTTAGCTTATTTCAACTATCCATGAAGCATAAAAAAAGTTTAAACGAAGTTTAAGTAATTCCAAAGACGGCACTTTTTTCCCTATTGTCTTAAAGTATGATGTGTGAATGGAAGATATTAACTGATTTACATTTTTAAAATCCCACATTTCTTCTTATAACAATAGGCAACTTCTCTGCACTTTAGTGCATTTCGTGAAATAAAAAAAAAACTTTTACCCACCCTACTGCACAGGTATTACAGAAGTACTCTTCAGGAAGTTCATTTCATTAAAACAGAACATATAATTGCAAATTTACAATGGCTTCCACAATGTACATCATAAAATTTAATGATGAATATTTAAAACCACTTACAAGATTTTTTCTTTGCTAACATAATGAAAGAACTGGAATTGAGGTGCAGAAAAGCTAATGCAGTGACTGCTCAGCTAAGATCTACTCTCTTCTGCAAGAAGGAAGTCAGTACCAAGACGAAGTTAGCGGTGCACCACTCTATCTTTTGACCAACTTTGTTGTATGGCAGTGAAAGTTGGGTGGATACGAGTTACCTTATTCACAAGGTAGAGGTTACAGATCGGAAAGTAGCAAGAATTATTGCAGGTACTAATAGATAGAACCAATGGCAGGAGGGTGTCCATAATGAGGAAATCAAAGAAAAACTGGGAATGAACACCACAGATGAAGCAGTTAGAGCAAACAGACTAAGATCGTGGTGTCATGTTACACACATGGGAGAAGCAAGGTTACCTAATAGACTCATGAGCTCAGCAGAGGAGGGTAAGAGGAGTCAAGGTAGACCAAGAAGAAAGTACTTAGATTCAGTGAAGAATGATTTTGAATTAAAAGGCATAACATCAGATGAGGCATCAATGTTAGCATTGAATAGGGGATCATGGAGGAATTTTATTAGAGGTACTATGCTCCAGACAGTGCGCCTCAGTTGCACAGTGGTAGAGTGCCAGACTACAAATCCAAAGGTCGCGGGTTCGATCCCCGCCAGGTCCTAGGATTTTTATCTGTCACTTTCCACTTCTTTCACCTCTGGCAGTATTGCTCACGTGAAAAATACCGAGTAGCACCGTGGTTCGGAACCCACGTTAAACTGTAGGTCCCCCTATAACTGGCTGGGTAAGTCAGTTCCAAGGTCGGACGAAGGCAACGGCATACCACCTCCAAATAGGACCATGCCTAGTAAAGCACTGTGGTGTTCAAACTAATCTTCGGATTGTTGACTGCTTTACCTTTTTATGCTCCAGACTGAACGCTGAAAGGCATAATCAGTCTATGATGATGATGATGATAAAATAATACTACTGGTATGCAAAATACTTCATTCCAACTTAGTGAGAAGCAAGAGATAATAATTAAGTTTTCAAGAGGACTGATTGAAGGAAATATTTGGGATGAAGATTCTTAAATACCAGGTGATGCAAAAGTCAGTATAAATTTGAAAACTTAATAAATCATGGAATAATGTAGATAGAGAGGTAAAAGTTGACACACATGGTGGAATGACATGGGGTTTTATTAAAAAAAAAAAAAAATTACAAAATGTTCGACAAATGGCACTTCATCTGATCTGAAAAGCAATAATTAGCATAACAAATTAAGACAAAGCATAGATGATATTATTTACAGGAAATACTCAATGTTGTGAACAGCACTGTAAAGCATATCTGGAGTTATGGTGTCGAATGTTGTCTCTCAGCATCCCTAGAAATGTCGGTCGATCACGATACACTTGTGACTTCAGCGAACCCCGAAGCCAATAATCGCAAGGACCTGGGAGGCCAAACATGACAAAACTGGAGGCTGAGCACACGATCGTCATCAAACAACGCGCGCAAGAGATCTTTCACCCATCTAGCAATATGGGGTGGAGTGCCAGCCTGCATAAAAATACTACATTCCAGCAGGTGTTTATCAGCCAGGCTGAAGGTGAAGCAATTCTGTAACATATCGGTGTACCTCTCACCTGTCACAGTAGCAGTTACAAAACCAGAATCATGCAGTTCCTTGAAGAAAAAAGGCCCGATAACAGTAGATGTGGTAAATCCAACCGATACCATGACTTTCTCGCCATGCAATGGAGTTTCCACGACAATTCTAGGATATTTGCTAGCCCAAATTCTGCAGTTGTGGGTGCTGACAGGCCCTCAGAGTGTGAAATGAGCTTTGTCAGTCCACAACATGTTACTCAACCAATCGTCATCTTCTGCCATTTTTTGAAACATCCACGCCACAAGTGCCCTCCGCTTCACTAAATCGCCAGGTAACAGTTCATGATGCCGATGGATTTTGTAAGGATAGCATTGGAGGGTACGCCTAAGTGCCAACCAAACAGTAGTGTATGGAATGCCAGTGTGATGTGTGACTACACGAGCGCTGACTTCCCCCATGCATGGACGAACCTGATGCAGTCTCCATTTCTTCCTGAACTGTCTTGGCAGAATTATGCCTTGTGCTCGGTCGGCCACTATGGGGTCTATCGTCTAAACAACCCATGGCTTCAAACTTCGAAATCATTCTCACCCCAGCTGCATTTGTCAGCGGACCTTTACCCATTCGTATCCCCCTTCCTATGGCGATAGGATCATAATGCTGAACTAGCACATTCCCCATACAGATAATACAGCTTCACTGAAAGTGCCTTCCAGGTAATGTCAATATGCTGTGACTGCTGGTGCATCTGATTCTCTCTCTCTCTCTCCTCTCTCTCTCTCTCTCTCTCTCTCTCTCTCTCTCATTACAGCTCCTTTTATACACGATTTTTATGTGTAGTCACTGATGTTTTGCTGTCCAGTGCCATCTGTCATACATTTTTTTAAACCTTCCTTTTCTCTTTTTTTTTTTTTTCCTCTCTAATAAAACCCCATGTTATTCCAAGCATGTGTGTCAATTTTTACCTCTCTTTCTACATTATTCTGTGATCTATTAAGTTTCCAAATTTATACTGACTTTTTGATCACCCGGTATAATGAACTGTTGATCGTTCTTAATTCTCTTAGAGTTCTTTGTATAATTATCACTGATGGTATTTATTTTTACTGTAGTACTAGTGAGTTGAAAGTAGTGTATGATTTGTGTCTCTTGAAAATTACATTGGAGGTAGTCAGTTTGTCAACAATATAATGAAGATAGTTTGCAATAGGGCAAAATGATATTGCCAGTAACGTGGAGCAATTTATGTGTAAGATCATAATATCCTTATTCTGCAAGTGACAAGTTTATTTTAGAGCACAGTGTCTCACTTCCCAAGTGTGGTATGGACACAAGTTTCCTGTAGAGTCATGCATTCTGATTTTTCTTTCTTTTTTAGTTTGTATTTATTTCAAATAAAAGATAAACAGTCAATTTAAATAACAATTTAATTTTGGCACTGTCAAGAAATTGTGCTTAATAATAATGGATACTCAGTTTTGAGTCAGGTAATCTTCTCTTTGTAGCCTCAATTTTTTAAATTTTTTTTTTTAGATAATTTGCTTACATGTTTTCATGTAAAGTAGACTGAAGCAATCAACATGGAAAGCCAGTAAAGTAACTGTGATTTACATTTTGGATTTTGAATATTGTGATCTGCTGTTTGGACTACTTGTGTGTGTGTGTGTGTGTGTGTGTGTGTGTGTGTGTGTGTGTGTGTGTGTGTGTGTGAAACACAAAATATGAGATGTGGAAATATGGAAACAGAACTGCTTGTTGTGCACATTTCCATCTTTGACAATGACATAAAGAAGACAGGGGTAAACAGCCTTGGGTCTCTCACTGACACACACAATTTCACACTACTTTGGTGCTTAGTCGGGGTGTGAGCCATCTTAGAAATGGGTCATGTGTCAGAGCTCCATCAAAATTATGCTATATGCTAAAGGGAAAGTACCTTTTAAGATGAAATTCCTTTCAGAACAGAGAAAATCTGCCACATTAACTTATGGTTTGTTGAAATGTTTATGGTGAACAGTGTGTATTTTGTATGCAAGGTTTCAAGTGGATTAAGAGGTTGAAGGACAGTAGGGAAGATCTCAAAGATGATCAAAAATCTGGCCAAGCTTCTACTTTGAAAGCTGAAGAGAATGTTAAGAAGGTCAATAGAATTCTTTGAAAATACTGCTGTGAGACCATTCAAGCAATTTCAGAACTTGCCTGTGTCTGATAAAGAAACCATTAGACAGATTTTGCTCAATGAACTGGACAGGTCAGGGGTTTGTGCCAAAGTGTTGCCAAGAATACTCACAAACGAGGAAAAACTAAATCAAGTGGACTACTGTGTTGACTCTCTTGAAAAGTAATTTCATGTGACTAAACTTTGATATTCCAATATCTTGCAGCTATTAAGTGACAATCCATGTATTGGAAAACCCCTCAGTCCCCTAAGAAAAATAAAGCATGCTTGAGCAAATTAAAAAAAAAAAAAAAAAAAAAAAAAAGTTTGTTTTCTGTGATATCTACATTAATTGGGTGCCTGAAGGTCACACTATCAATAAAGCTTATTATGTAACTGTTCTGAAGGCCCTTCATGAATGTGTGCAATGTTGGAAACAAGATCTGAGCAAGAACTGCTCATGGATTCTTTATTAGGACAATGGGCTGACCCATAACACAATGTCTGTGAAAAGGGTTTAGGCAAAAAACATTATTTCAGTGATGTAACATCAATAGTCTTTGCCTGACCTAGCACCATATGACTTCTTTCTTTTCCCAAACTGCTGATGTTTGCACTCAAAGAAACCAGGGGAACATTATTTGAGTTGTGTAAGTTCTTCAGTGAAGAGTTAGTCAGAGTGTTGTTTCTTCATTGCCACATTTCAGAAACTCTGACGCATTAGAATGAATTGTTCTGCTGAATCCAAACAATTGCATTCAGGAAGATGAAGCTAAAACCATTGAAATGACAGTTAATTTTTTTCCAGTGTCTTAATATTACTTTGAATTATTACAATGTTCCTTTGAAACGGCCGTGGTCAGTCTCACTTTGCATTCTTGTTAGATCCAAAATTGGTCTTTTCTTTCTCTCTGATGCGCTCATCATACTTCACACCTTATTCCTTGCTTTTCTCACTTTTTTTAAACACAAAGTAATAGAATGAATGCTAAGTATAACAGAAAAATTGTATGAATAAAAAAGTAGAAAAATGAGTAATGTTTTTCCATGTTTAAAGAAACAACTTATACAGGGTGTTAACTAAGGTGTGGGGAAATCTCTGGGGAATGGATAGTGGACTTTAAAAGGATGATTTAAATTTGTAAGTACAGTCAGCCATTTTTAAAGTTTTTATTTGTTGCAGACACTTGTTGTTTCATATTCACAGAATATGTGACATCAACTGCAAATAGGCAAAGCCGAGACTCAAACCCAGTTCTCCTGCTTTCTACACAGTTGTCCACTGGGGACACAATGATCACCGCACCTGCAAGGACTACCTTAGCATGCCTCCGATCAGACACAAATTCCTAGCCTTACCCTGTCCACAGTACTCAAACTCATAGTTTGTTGTTATTTTAGCTTCATCCCAGCCTTTTGGTTTCAAATTTCCAGCTTGGCATCAAATGTATTTTACCTTTTCAAAAATTGTCTTCTGATGGCCAAAGGAAACACTCAAAATTTAAGCCTTAACTCCAACACAACGTTCTAACATCACAATATGAAACAATGGAAATACCTTAAAGGATTCAACAATATTTTGGAAAGGATAGGTTGCTGCTCACCGCAGAGATGCTCGATGAGCTGCAGAAAGGCACACATAACAGAATAAACAAAAAATGAAGCTTTTGGTTGTTAAGCCTTCATCTGTCACAGAGAATGTGCACACGCATATCCTCAAACTCACACTCTCTCAAATTCAACCACCGTCTCTGGCTGTTGCAACTGGATTGCAACACAACTGAGGCGAAAGCAACCAGTAGTGGGGATGAGGAAGCGGCACGGAGAGGGAAGCAGGAAGGGAGGCAAGGAATGCCGGTAGGGGTGGAGCAATACGTCAGTGCTGTCTGACAGATAGGAAGGGCTGGAGTATGTAGCGGAAAGAGAGATGTTCCTAAGCTGGAGCGTAGGTAAGGAAAGAAAGGGGAGAGGGGAGTGGTGGGGGCAGGAACTAGTGAAGGTTTAGGCCTGGGGGATTGTGGGAGCATAGGATATATTGTAGCTAGAGTTCCCATTTGTCTGAATTGTGCAGAAGGGAACTCTCCCTAATGAATATAAAATATTGGTTTCCAATTATGCATGAGCCACATGTCATGATGTAGATGTAGGGAATGTCTTCTAGCAAAACATTTCAAGGTTTCATTAAAAATTATGTGTAAGATGCTTCAGTCAGTGTTCCATGGAAAATGTAAAGTCCAATTAATCTGCCTCCATTTATGCCAGACCATACATAAATGATAAACTTTTGTTGATGTCAGAACTGTAAAATAATTCTCACCTGCCCTTACAAGAGAATTGAAAAAGTTGTGCACTTGATTCCCGGGCCGGCTGCAGTGGCTGAGGGGACTGAGGCACTCCAGCCACGGTCTGCACGACCACTACGGTCGGGGGTTCAAATCCCCCCTCGGGCATGGATATTTGTGCCGTCCTTAGTCTTAGCTAGTTCGTAAGTAGTTTGTAAATTTAGGGATTGATGACCCCGTAGTTAAGTCCCATAGACTCTACAAACATTTGAACATTTTTTTGATTTCCGGTGAACTTTGCTTCATCGTTGAATAGCATGGTAATCACAATTACTGAGCAAGGTGGCACAATGGTAACACACTGGACTCACACCTGGGAGGGCGGTGGTTCAAATCCACCTCCGCCCATCTAGATTTAGGTTTTCTGTGATTTTCCTAAATCACTCCTGGTGAATGCCAGGATGTTTCCTTTCAAAGAGCATGGCTGGTTTCCTTCCACATACTTACCCAAAAATCTGAGTGTTAGTTCTGTCTCTAATGATCATGCTGTCATTGGGACATTAAACCCTAAGCTTCATTCCTTCCTAATCGCCATTGGTCATGAGCACACATTCTCAGTGATCAAGTTCAGAAAGCTTTTTGGAATTGAAATCTGTTTCAGTAATACATTGTTTGATGGCATCACTCTTTAGAATAGCCAATTAGATTCCTGGTGAGGGACGAATCTCTCTCTCTCTCTCTCTCTCTCTCTCTCTCTCTCTCTCTCTCTCTCTCTCTCTCTCTCTCTCTCTCTCTCTCTCTCTCTCTCTCACACACACACACACACACACACACACACACAGGGCCCAGTTAGGTCTATAGAGAAATCTTCCTCTATTGAGATGTTTACAATATTAAAATGAATTCTTTAAATATTACATGGCAACCAAGCTAAACATTACAAGGCTTTGAATAAACACTTACATGGAAATTTAAAAATAAGAAGACAGAAAGAAGCAAATATGCAATAAAAAGTTTGTGACCAAGAAAAGAAAAGTCTAAATGTTTGTTAATTTTGTTGTTTTCCTTTAAGCCCTTTATACATTCCCCACAGGTTTTCATGTAAGTTAACATCCTGGATAACCCATTTGAAATGCCAAATAACTATAAATGAAAGAATCTTTAGACTGAAACTACAGTTCAAATGAGGCAAAAGAATGTTATACTCATTCAGAAATAATAAACTTTCACTAAATAAAAGGGACTCCTATGTTAACCTTTAGCATGTCTGGAAGGGATACAGGACTATCCAATCACTGAACTTATATTAATAGAAACTTCTGGATATGTCTGTAAATCATAGGAAAGTCAGTCAGTCAGTATCCTTTAGTAGGCCGGTGTGTGGTGCATATTAAGTAGCACTTGAGTTGTGGCTCTCTTTCTGACGAAGTATAAAAGAGTTCTCAAGTTATGGCCTACAGAGACTGGTTTGCTGCAGCTCTCCACCCTACTCTGTCCTGAGCAAGCCTTATCATTTCCTTATAAGACTGACAATCCACGTCCATTTGAATATGCTTACAGTATCTGTTCACTTTTCTCCCTCTGCAATTTTTACCCTACACGCTTCCCTTCAATTCTTAATTCACAATGCCTTGATGTCTAAGAATGTGTCCTACCAATCGATGTCTTCTTTTAATGAAGGTATGCCAGAAATTACTTTTCTCCCAAATTCTTTCCAGTACCTCATTAGTTACACTAACACCTCGCGGGAGTAGCAGAACAGTCTGGAGTGCCACGTCACCGAGTGTGTGGCCTCCCATGTTGGAGATTCGAATCCTCCCTTGGGCATGGATGTGTGTGTTGTCCTTAGGTTAGTTTAACTTAGTTTAAATAGCTTGTAAGACTGATGACCAATGTAATTTGCTCCCATAGTATTAAAAACATTTGAACATTTAGTTACACTATCTACCCAACTAATCTTCAGCATTGTTCTGTAGCACCACATTTCAAAACCCTCTATCCCCTTCCTCTCAGAAATATTGATTGTCCATGTTTCACTCCCATACAAGGCTACAGTCCAGGCCTTCATAAAAGACTTCCTTACACTTAATTATTTAATATTCAATGTTATCAAATTTCTCTTTTTTCAGAAATGCTTTTCTTCCTATAGCCATTCTGCATTTCATATCCTTTGTACTGCGACCATGATATGTTATTTTTCCACCCAAGTAACAAAACTCAGCTCCTACCTTTATTGTTACCTAATCTAAATCCTGCATGATTTCCTTAGACTGCATTCCATTACCTGTGTTTTGCTCTTATTAATATTCATCTTGTACTTTCCTTTCAACACACTGTACATTCTGTTCAATAGCTCATCCAGGTCCTTTTATGTCTCTGACAGAAATAAGATGTCATCAACAAAACACATTGTTTTCATTTCTTTGCCCTGAACTTTAATTTCTTCTCCAAATTTCCCCTTGCTTTCTTTCACAGCTTTATCAGCATACCAATTTAATAACACTGGAGAAAGGCTACAACCCTGACTTACTCCCTTCCCAAAAGTGCTTTCCTTTCATGCCCTTAGACTCTTAATAACTGCTGTCTGGTTTTCCTCCTGCTGACTTCAGAATTGGAAAGAGAGTATTTCAGTCAACATTGTCAAATGTTTTCTCCAAATCTACAAAAGCCAGAAATGTAGATTTGACTATTCTTCATCTATCTTCTAAGATGAAGGTGAATGTGCCTCTCATGTTCCTACATTTCTCCTAAATTGTAACTGATTTTCCACAAGGTCAGCTTCTACCAGACTTCCCATTCTTCTGGAAATAATGTGTGTTAAAATTTTGCTATCATGACTTATTAATATTAAACTGATGGTACCGTAATTTTCACACATGTCTGCACCTGCTTTCTTTGGAATGGGGATTATTACAGTTTTCTTACAGTCTGAGGGTATTTCACTTGTCTCATACTTCTTACACACCAGGTCAAAAAGTTTTGTCATGGCTGGCTCTTCCAGAGACTTCAGTAGCTTGTAGGGAATGTCGTCTACTCCTTCGACTTTGGTCTTTCAGTGCTCTGTCAACTTCCTCTCTCAGCATATTATCTCCAGTTTTATCATGTTTTATCATCATCCACATCCTCTTCACTTCCTGCAAAAATTGTCTTGAAGTTCATTTTCCTTGTAGAACCCTCCCCCATATATTCCTTTCATCTTTTAGCTTTTCTTTCTTTACTAAGAACTTGTTTTCCATATGAGTTCCTGATATTTATACAGCTGTTTTTCTTGTCTCTAAAAGTATCTTATTTTCCTGTAGGTGGTATATATTTTGTCCCTAGTTCTACATTCTTACCATTTGTTCTCTAGCCACACCTGCTTAGCCATTTTGCACTTCCTGCTAATATCATTTAGTAGTTGTCTGTACTCAATTTAATCTGCTTCATTTACTGCATTTTTATATCTTCTTTCTGCATTTCTTCAGTTTGTTACAGTTAAGAACAAATAAGATATGGTTAGAGTCCATATCTGCCATGGATATGTCTTACAGTTTAAAACCTGGTTTCAAAATCTATGCCTTAGCATTATAATATCTATCTGGTACCTTCTATTGTCTCATGGTCTTTTCCACATATATAACCATCTTTCATGATACTTAAATCATGTATTTGTTGTGATTAAATTATGTTTTCAAAAAGTTCTACCAGGCAGCTTCCTCTTTCACTACTTTTTCCCATTCTGTATTCACCTGCTATTTTTCCTTCCATTTCTACCGAATTACAGACCCCAAGATCATTAAGACTTCCTCTCACCTAACTGTCTGAATTGTTTGCTTTGCCTCCTCATATATTTCTTCAGTCTCCTCATTATTGGCAGAGCCAGTTTGCATATAAACTTGTACTAATGTAGTCGGTGTTGGCTTTGTATCTATCTTGAGTATGATAATGTGATCAATGTGCTGTTCATAAAAATTCACCCTCATTCCTATTTTCTAATTTGATATTAGAGCTACTCCTGTAATACTCCAAACTGATTTTGTATTCGTTACCCTGTTCGTCTTTCCATGTAACTTCACTAATCCGCACTATATGTAATTTCAACGTAACCATTTCCCTTTTTGAATTTTCTAGTCTCCTCGCCCAATTAAAGGATCTAACATTTCACACTCTGGTCTGTAGAATGCCAATGTTGTCTCTCTTGATGACGACATTCTCCTGAGTAATGCCTGCCCAGAAATCTGAATGGGTGACTATTTTACCTCCGGAATATTTTACGTGGGAGGATGCCATCATCATGTATTAATACAGTAGACCTGTATGTCTTTGGGAAAAGTAATGACTGTAGTTTCCCTTTGCTTCCAGCCGTTCTCAGTAACTGTGTGGCAAAATCACATTAGCTTATGTTGCAAGGCCACCTCAGTCAGTTATCTACACTGTTGCCCCTGCAACTACTGAAAAGGCCACTGCCCCTCTTCAGGAACCCCAGGTTTGTCTGGCCTCTCCACAGATACCTTCCCTTCCCTTCCCCTTCTGTACATCCATTAGCCAGACAACTGATCTGTAATACGAAATGACACTGCAGCTGCAGTAGTGTGAATTTGGTGCCTGTGCGGTTTCATATGTGAAAGAGTGTTCTTTGTAAGCTGATTCCCCCTTCCCTACTCTCCTTTTATTGTTTAATTGCAGAACTACTTTTTTCTTCATTGCAAAGCTCCTCTCTTTCTTGTCCATGGGTTAGTTTCCCTGCTCTCATTTAGAGAGAATTTGTGAACCGCACAAGCTGGTAATTTTTATCTATGCTTGCATGGATGCAGGATTTAGAATATTGTCGCGTTGAACTGGAAGCAGGCTTGACTTCGAAGGCAGGGTTGTCAACTGAACACGACACTTACACTGAAAGCAGATTTATTGCGAACTGAAAGTACATGCAGCACTGACTGTCTCTCGGGCAGAGTGCTCTGCTATTTATACACAGACAGAATGTATCAAAATTATAAGAATAGATAACATAAGAAAATAGTAGAAATTACAAGTGAACATAAGAAACATGTAGAACGTTCTGGAAACGATAATTACAAACAAATAAATGTTTCCCGGTGGACGGGATTGAACCAGCAACCTTCAGCACCGTAATTAGTGATGCTATCCCCTGCGCCATGCTGGCAGTCAGTTAACGTGGGGTCTTGCAGCAATATCATATGGATGTGCTTGCTTTCATCTGACTTGTCGATGTTACAGATTAACCAGATGTTTACAACCACATTGTATACAAAGTGAATGAATGAGCTGTGAAAATATTTAACCTGTATCATATCTGAATTGTCAGTATTTCAGTTGTGTATTTTAAAGGTATTGTGGTGATTTTCATGAAGTTTTATGGTTTTTTACTTAAACAGTACTTTTACCTCATTTTGTATTATCTTACATAATCAGAATGATATTTACACTTTGTAGTGAAGTGTGCACTGATATGAAACTTTTAGCTGATTAAAACTTTTGCCGGACCAAGGTGTGAACCCAGGACTTTGCCTTTCATGGAACAAGCGCTCTGCTGACTGTGTTATACTGGCGTGCTTCATGGCCCATACTCGCAGGTCTGTGAGGAAATTTGGAAGGTGGGAGGTGAGGTATTGGTGGCTCTAAAGCTGTGAGGACAGGTTTTCATGTGCACCAGGATAGCTCAGTTGCTAGAGTGCTTGGCTGTGAAAGTTTCCAGATTCACAGGATTTCATGTGTACCAGGATAGCTCAGTTGCTAGAGTGCTTGGCTGTGAAAGTTCCCAGGTTTGAATTGCAGTTTGGCACACAGTTTCAATGTGACAGGACAGGTGGGTAATTTTTTATTTTAATATAAAATGAGGGGGAAAGTGTAATCTGAAATAGGTAGAAATATTTGATTACAATGAACTCCCCCCCCCCCCCCCCCCCGTGTGTGTTCTTTGCTCCATTAAATATATAATCTATAGATCAATAGATCAAATAGAGATAGTCTTCTGACAATTTTTCTGTCATTTTTGAAATATCCAGATTTGAACAGACCCAAAATTTATCTTGATTAGCATACATTATTTATGGAATTAATAAGTCAGTGCTGAAGATCCAAAGAAAATAATACATCTGCCTAATATCATGTAGGGGCCCTGCATACATGCAGAATTGCTGAAGCACGACATGGGATGGACTCAACTTATGTTTGAAGTAGTGCTTGAGGGAACTGACTCATTGCAGCCTGCAGGATTGTCCACAAATGTTTTTTTTTTTTAACAGGTGCCACTCGATGTGTTGAAGGTGTAGTGGACGAGGCGCATAAGACAAAGATGTAGTGGTTCCATAGAATAATTGAGAGGTCAGTCCCTATAGAAGAGGGGGTATGGGGACCACAAATTTGAGGACCAGAAAAGTGGGAAGTGGGGAATGTAGAAATCTGCAGAAGGCCGAGGAAGGGAGCAGAGGGGACAGTGTTGAGTGAGAGAGGGGATGGCGAGTGTTGCCAGAGATGCCACGGAAGAGGAATGGGGCAGGGAGTAGGAAACTGGGGAAGTCGTGGGACTGCAAGGGATGTTGGACCCAGGCTGTGTTTAAAGAGACACAGCCGGATACACAGTCACGAAAATATAGGGGGCCACATGGAGGCAAGGCAATGTGCACAGAATGAAGCATGCATGGTGCCTGTTTTTGACAGAGCAGGGGGCGGCACCTAGATCCTCCTGCACTCTGCTTTTAGGCGAAGGCACAGTGGAGGACAACACTTCTTTGCCACATCACCACAACAGCTGTGGTAATAGCAATACAGGTAGTGAGAAGCCTGTTCCTGTGGAAAGTGGATAAGAGGGGGTGGGCATTGTCGGCATCGGATGAGCTCTCAGCTGGCATGCACTCCGTCAGTGAGGCGAATGCACTCGCTCGGAGGCTGCAGGATGTTGTATGTGAGAGCTGACTGCAAGTTGATTGGGAGTTTGCTCGACCAGACAGCCATGGGGGTGGAGTCTGGCACGTCATACTCGTTGACCAGTAGGTGCAGACAGCACCACAGTACCGAAAGCTTCTTGTCTGCCGGCCGCGGTGGCCGAGGTGACTGAGGCGCTCCAGTCACGGTCAGCACGGCCACTACGGTCGGGGGTTCGAATCCCCCCTCGGGCATGGATATTTGTGCCGTCCTAGTTCGTAAGTAGTTCATAAGTAGTTTGTAAGTTTAGGGACTGATGACCCCGTAGTTAAGTCCCATAGACTATACAAACATTTGAACATTTGCTTCTTGTCTCCCAAATGCTCTTCGTGAATGACGTGCCTGATTGAATTTTCAGGAGTGTGAGTGACCCTCTCAAGGATGGTCATCTTGGCAATATAACAACAGTTCGCAGAAGGGGGAGAGGTCACAAGGTCACAAATGAGGTTGACATGGTTATGAAGGTGCATAGTCTGATACTGGTAGTGGGCCGTATTGTTGAGTGAATAATGATCAAAGATCTGCTCAACGAAAGTGAATGAAGTAGTTAGAGCCTTGAAGGTGGCAGCTTAGGAAGGCGTCCTGGAGGCGGAGATGGCTGGGCATCTGGAACATCAGCCGCAGGGTTTATGCACACATGCTGAAGCCGCATTGAATCAGAGCATGGTGGGGCAGGTGTCTTCAGTGGGACCACAAAAGTTAGCAGACGAGCTGAAGAAGGCAGTGATGTGACAGTGCCGAAGTCCGTCATGGCTGAGGCACCAGTGTGTATGCTGTGATAGTGGGCGATTGCATGAATGGAAACAGCCATGATTGTCCATGTGTGATAGGGCGGGAGCAATTGTTGCACTCACGGTGCGACATGCATCATGTGACGCAGGCTCGGAGAAAAAGTAAGCTGATGCCACCCCTGATATGAAAGCCAGAGGCCACTAGATTATTGCTGAACATTTGCGGTGCCGACATTTTCAATAATCTTGCCGACACAACACGACTATTGTCTAAGTCCATTGCACAGATGGAAAAAGATGTGCCCAAAGTGCGAGAAAAAACCAGGGGGGACACTGTCAGAGGAAATACTTTTAGTTCTGAAGCACCAGAAATGTTAGTGTGTCGAACACACCACACCTTGTTTACTGATCATGTGGTTGGCGGAAGGATACACCAACATGCTCAGCAGTTCAGTTGCTGGCCTGTGATTCAAATTTTGAATGAGAAGTCCATATTTTGAGAACATGAAATGTTGTATGGTAAAAAATTAGCACTGTTTGCAGGGGAAACACTTGGTGATCCAAAGCCTGGGTCAGTAAAGTTTCTAACAACACACTGAGAACTCGGTGTGGTGAATGTCCTGAGAAAGTCCATGTTGTGGATAAAAGGATGAATTGCTTGACGAAGCAGGCATAGCATGTCCTTGAGGTGAAGAAACTGGTACAAGTAGAAATGCCAGTGCCAGATGAACCGGCGTGATCATTGTACTGAGTTGGCCAAACAAATACCACAGTATTCAGTGAATAACCTGTCATGGGATCTCGAAACCACTACATGATCAATGAAATGGAAGAACTACACACTTGGGGTCACCAGTATGGGAAATCTTAGGGGTTGGGGCGCCACAGAAACCACACAGATATCTAGATATGCACTTTATTGCGAACAGTAAGAACTACATAAAAAGACTAGGCTAGAATGTGGCTGATGGGAGCAGAAAGGCTGCATGCCAAATAGTTTGGTACACAAAGACAAAACATGTTTCATGTTATCGCTGTGACAGGTATGAGTGGTCACATCTTAATTTTCTGTGAATGTTGAAGTGTATAAAGCCGACTTGTCAATCTTCTTAGTTTTTGAATTCTCTTGTCTCTTTATATTAATGATAAGTAAATATTCATTGCTGGTAGTTAGTTTTCTTCACAGTGTGTTTATCATCTTCAGAATGTGAAGTGTATAAATTGTTATTCACATGAATAATTCTGTTGTATTTGGATCTAATCAGGAAATTTTTGTTACAGGAATGCGGATTTCAGACCTAAGCACGTGACACAGAACAGTTTAACGGCTGTTGGTTGAAAAACTAAAAAATATATATATTTTTTACACATTCTCAGGCTGTGAGGTTCCATGGGACCACAAATATTAGCTTTCCGAGTCATCTGTGGCTCAAGAGACACTTTGGTGCTGTGCTTAATTTCACAGTTACAACATTGAGTTGTATCTTAAAAGAAATTTATATATTTTTGTGAATACAGTTAAGATTGAACTAATTGATTTTGAAACTTTTTTATTTCCAAACAAGTTCCTGAACAATTTTTAAATGTTTATTTTTGTGCAGTGATTTTATGAACAAAACAATTTGATAAGAATGTGTGTGTTGTACAGTCTTTGTGTGCTACATAATTTATTATTACTTGCCTGTATGATTGCTAAACCACTTGTTTTAATTGAGTGTTGCTGTTGCAATTAATAGACATTCTCATGAGCTCAAAAGCAGAAGAAAATTGAAAAAAAAAAAAGAAAAAAATGAAGTTGTTTAAACATTGTCATACAGATCTCATGCTAAGGAAGTGAAAATGTTTGAAGCAAATGTTTTTATTTATTATGTTGATTGCTTGTTGTCAAAACATGATTTTGGTTTTTCTTGTATGCTTGTTGCTTATAGCAGCCAAATGTGTGTGTTCCTGTGCAGAGAAAATATTTAAAAAATTGCTGGTGGTGTTTGTTTCAAAAATAATATACTCATCCCCAGACATGTTAAAACACTGACTTGCACAACTTAACTGAAAGACTTGCCATGAAATCAGAGTGAAAATGTTACATTTATAAATATATATTCTATAAATATACATCTAGTTTGTCTATATGATACCTCATATTGTTAAATTTCATTAAGTTTTTCACTATTCTGGCCTAAAGATCTGTGATATTCATCTGCAGTAAAGGTGAATCAACAAGAATAATGATTTTCATATATTTTCTCCTTGACCTTCTCAAAAATGATACTTAATATAAGTTGTAATTATTATACTTATATTTGGTGGCATATGGATATATTTGTTAATTGCACCTAGCTTTTGCCATCATACAAGAAATATGTCATTAGCACAGTAAAAGGGTAACAAGCACAGCAAATTGTATACACACATTTTGTGCTAGTGGAAAATTAGTTTACTAGGATATTATTTATGCTAATATAGTAATGAAATGAGTGAAAAGAATGAAGATAGAACTAGGCATAACAACAGACAACCACATATATTTGATGGTTTGCTGCATTTGCGTGTCAAGTTGGTTACTCAAAAACTGAATAAGTCAGAAGAGTTGCAGATGACTCACAGGTGTGAAAGTTTTCCTATGTCCAAATGTAATAATTTCAGTATGGTGAGTTCATGACTAACGGTTTCCATACACCATAGTATTGACATGTAATGTGATGCTGAGAACTCAGTAATGTCACTAAATGCAAGGTATTTCTTTTTTCTTTTTTGTCAGTGTATGTCTGATACCGCAAAAGCTGTGCACCTGTAATTAACTTAATGTATGAAAATGCCACCTGTTATCAGTTTATTCTTCCATAACTATGAATGTAGTTGGTTGAATAATTTGAAATACAGACAGACATTACCCTCCTGACCTAGTCCACAAACAGATTTTCCATGCCATATCCCCACACACAAACTCCACTAACCATTCACAAAGGAGTGTCCTTTTTGTCATCCAGTACCACCTTGGACTGGCACAACTAAATCACATACTTTGTCAAGGGCTTTGATTATCTGTCAT
Organism: Locusta migratoria; assembly: GCA_026315105.1. Lineage (NCBI taxonomy): Eukaryota > Metazoa > Arthropoda > Insecta > Orthoptera > Acrididae > Locusta > Locusta migratoria. Next base: position 194,533,512 of record CM048746.1, read on the forward strand.
CTGCAGTACCAAACTCCAATCAAAAAAGAGAGTTTGGACATGCAGTCCTCCAGATGCATTAGCTTGAAGAAGAAGAAGAAGAAGAAGAAGAAGAAAGAAAACGTTCGTCCATTGTAACAGAACACAAGCTGCTAACCAGAATGAGTTTCTCATCATCCAATGGAAAGATGATACATTTGATAAAGTTTTGCCACTTTACATCAACAAAGGAAATTGTGGGTAGCTTGAGATCTATGAAACAGTTGCGGAATGGTTCCCTGTTGGTAGAAACCTAAACTTCCCAACAGGCTGCTAATCTTCAGAACGCAAAGTGCCTTGAGGAATACTAGATTGAAACATAGCTACATAGTACCCTGAATTTTACAGTAAGGGCATAGTTTTCTGTTGGGATTTAATGGATATATAAATAGAATAATTAAAATCTGAGTGGGCACCAGAAGGTATAATTGATGTGCAGAATATTATGAAAAGTTTGGAGGGAGCACTTGTAATGTCGAAGTCCTTCATCCTCAATTTTAAAAGTCAAAGGCTCCCTGAACATTTGAAGACTGGTTTTCTGTGCTCAAAGGTTTGCCCCCCTATATCCCTAATCCCATGTGCTGTTTCAAGGGCTTGTTTGATCACACCACCTTGGATTGCAAAGGTGAAGTTACCTGTGGCAAACTGTGCATTAAGGATTCGACTGCACACCATCTGCAAGGTGTGTTAATTGTGCTGGGGTCCAACCTGTGTGGAGTAGGGATTGTAGTGTGTATAATACAAAAGAAAAGATGCAGGAGATAAAGTCAACCAGGCACATCTTCTATGCTGAGCCCAAGAAGACCTTCCAAGCCATGCAGTCCTCTGCATTTACTACTTCTTTTTCTGCCACTCTGCAACAGGCAGTTTCACAGACTGATGCCTCCAAACAAATGGAGGTTGTCAGTGTTGGAATTAATACCTGCACATGTCAGTGCACCTTTCCAGGTAGCAGTAGCTTTAGAATCTGTAGTCCTCCAGACAACATCAGACAAAGCTATAGGTACCACCTTTGCTGAGCTTCTGGTCTCTACCACTGAAGAGCCTGCCCTACCACCCAGTACAACCCCTGTCACGTCTGCAGCAAACACTACGCAGGCATTCAATCCCAAAAGATCCGTAGCTAAGCCCTCATCACAGGTGAAACATGAAACTTTGCAGTCAGAACTGGTCACAATTACTATCAGTGATGCTCCAGCTGAATCTGCCTTAGAGCCCGTACAGTTTGATGTCAGTCTGGGGCAACTATCTAACCCCAAGACACACCACAATGGGGCAAACAACTCGCCTTGAAGGTGATCCTTCACCCGTTACGGGCCCAGAGTTTCATCAGAAAGAGAGAGTGAAGGTTAAAGCACCTTGATAGATGGCTCCCATTTTGCAATGGAACTTGCAGGGATTTCGGACACATGTGGAGGAACTATGTTTATTATCTCAGGACGACCTCTGTGTATGTGTCTCCAGGAGACAAATTTCCAGCCCTCTGATAACCCTGAGATATGTGGATATGTTCTCCACAGAAATGATGATGATAGTGGAGAGAGAGCTAGAGAGGGAGTGGCTATATTCATCAACACAGCCTACCACTCTGAACCCCTCTCTCTCAACACTAACCTACAAGCAGTTACAGTGTCTGTACGTGCTTGCCACCAACTGACTATAAGCTCCCTGTATCTACCACCATCTGACTCGCTCAATGAAGAGGATCTGGAAGATATTCTTACACAGCTCCCCCACCCATTAATTCCTAAATAAAGGTCATAGCACACACTTCTGCACTGCAGCAGGGCCATTCTCTTTCATTAATCTGTTGCTTTGCTCTCTAGCCCTTACCTACTCTACTCACCACGCGGGAGTGCCACATTGCGGATTGCGAGGCCTCCCGCATTAGAGGTTTGAACCCTCCCTTGGGCATTGATGTGTGTGGTATCCTTAGATTAGTTTAATTAGTTTGTGAGCTATGTACTAATAACCTAGCAGTTGAGTCCAATAGATTTACTCTACTCGATGGGAAGTGGATGACGACGTTCCCTGACTCATAGAGAGGGGCCATTTTAATTCCTCTTTTAAAACCCGGGAAAGACCACACAAGTCCAATTAGTTGTCATAGTGTTCATAGTGTTGCTCTCACTAGCTGCGCGGGAAAGACCTTAGAGTGGATGATTAACTGCTGCCTTGTTGGGATGCTGGAATCCAGGCAGCACCTCAACCGCTTTCAGTGTGGGTTCAGGAGATATTGATCCACCTTTGATAACCTGGACTTCCTGGAGGCACTGTACAACAGGCTTTCCTGCACTGGCAACACCTTTTGGTTATATTTTTTGAGCTTGTGAAGGCCTAGGATATTAATTAGTGGCATCTTATCCTCAGGCAGCTCCATGAATGGGGTTTTCATGATTGTCTTTCCCGTTTTATTCAGTCCTTCCTTTTCCGATATTATTTTAGATATCGGGTCAGTGACGCCCTCTCTCATCGATTTGAGTCTGTTGTCGTGATGAGTGATTCGATGGTGAGAAGATGGGTCCGAAAGTTCAATGGTGGGCGTAGTGATGTGCACGATGAAGTGGGCGTCCACCTTTGGTTACAGAAGAACTGGTTCACACGATTTATGACAAGATCCAGGAAAACCATAGGTTTACAATTAGTGCTCTCGCTATGGTCTTCCCCCAAGAAAGTCTTCCTCCTGAAAGAAACTGTTTCCAACTAGTTGAAGACACAGGCGGCAGATTTCTACGAAGAACGTATACAAAACCTGGTTCAACGCTATGACAAATGCCTGCAAAATTTCGGCAGTTATGTGGAAAAGTAGTGTAAGAGTTGTAGAATTTTGTGCAATAAAAATTTCTTCTGTATCTGTGTACAATTTCATTTTATTACCAAATGGAACTTACTTTCTGGACGCGCCTCGTATATCGAGGTATGATTCAACAAACAATAACTGTATCATGTAGCTGAGTGTGTTCTTTTGAAATGTTGAATTGTCACATCTGAAACAAATATCAAACGAATGAGTTAGATATTTTAGTTTAATGCATCGCCAGTTGCTGCTTTTCGCACTCTGCAGATCCCTTGTCTAGAATATTTTGTACATTGTACTGATTTTCTTAGACTCTTAAAAATCATCATAATCATCATGTGCAAACAACCTAAGACGTTGTTCAGATTATTTTCTTGATCATTCCTATATATTAGGAGAAGCAGAGGACTTATGACACTTCTTTGGGGAACATTAGACATCAAGACATTAAAATTTTCTGTCTATTACTGTGGATTGCGATCATCATAGGAAATCATGAAAACAGGCACAGAAATAAGACGATAATTTGTAGGCATGCATTATGATTAAAAATTCCTTGTCAGGAACAGTGTAAAAAGCCTTCAGGAAATGTTGAAATATGGAATCAATTTGAGATTACATGTGTCATTTCTTCTTGAGGATAAAGAGCTAGTTTTGTTGCACAAGAACAATATTTTCTGAACTCGTAATGGTTGTGCTGGAACAGATTGTTTTCTTAAAAATGATCATAATGTGCAAGCCTACTAGTATATGCTGCAAAATCCTACTGCAAATCGACATCAGGAGTAATACTTTGAATTATATGCTCATCTCAGTATTTCCTTTCATGAGTATTGGTGTCAACTGTGCCAGACACTGTTGTTAAGGGAACGATAGTTGCATTATGGAGAAATTGTATTGACATCTATGAAATGAACCTAATTTGCTTGCAAACTGGACCGGAAATGATCAAATGTTTGTAATCCTTTGAGTCCAAACTGCAGTAGTCCTCAGTTCCTAGACTTACAAACTACTTAAACTAATTTATGCTAAGGACAAAACATTCAACCATGCCCGAGGGATGACTCGAACCTCCGACAGGGAGCAGCGACGCACTCCGCAGCATGGCTCCTTAGAACGCTCAGCCACTCCCACGCTGCTCTGGACTAGAATGATTACCTTTTATTAAGTAATCTCAGTCGCTTCTCAACATGTAGAATATCTACTTCTATTTAACTCATGCCCCCTAGCTTTTCTTTTTTCTAATCATAGAATCTTGACATTCTCATCTTTGGCGTAGGTATTTCGGGAAACTGTATTCATTTAGTAACTCCACTTAAACTTAATTACAAGAAACCTTCATTGTACGGCCAAGTAGGCCTATACTTTTTCAAGAATATTGTTAAACTATGTGGTAATGTCATTCAAGCACAAGTACTTAAAAGGGTAAAAGACGAACTGATTATTTACTGTACTATCTGACGAAACCAGACATTAACATGGAGAGAGCAACAAGTCGTTAAAATGTGTAGAATTCTCATCTGAAAAATCAATTATCAGGGATGATTTTCTTGTACTTCTTGATAGAGAACATGTTTTCTCTCAAATAATGGCAGCAACGATTATGATCGCACATCCTATAATTTGGATACCAAAAAATTGGTTGGAAAGGCTTTCATGGGGCTGCAGTTATGAATCGGAATTCCTCAGAGTCCAGTTCATACACTAAATGGCTGAAGGTCTTTGTTTAGCTATAGCGCAGTCAATTCATTTGAGATAACTCTGAAACGGAACCGTATTCCAATAATAAAAAGTATAGTAACCTATACTCCACTTAGGGTATACCTTTTGATGAAATGTTAGTTTAGATTAATACTCGTTCCATAGATCATGAACAGGAGAATTCGTAATGCTGAGAAACGTGCCAGTTTAGTTAATGATAACTTTACATGACATGTATTTTTAATTTTTTAATTCTTTTACTTTTTACATAAAATCACTAATTTCTGTTGAACATTATTCTAACTTTGTGACACACGATAAGCGGAAGAAGTTTGTGGATATAGAAATATTTGCGAAACTGATTCCTGTAGTGCGTTCAACACTTGGGGAACTTCAAGATGCTACTAAAAGGGATGTCCCCTACCAACAATACCAACTGAAGACTGCCATTGAAAATAGCCAGTTTATCGTGTTGTTAATTATTCTAAGAAAAATTTCCCAAAACAGTGAAGTAATGTAGGTCAGTGTGGGCTTGTTTAAAAACTGCAGTCTTCAAAAACAATGAAATCCAAAATATTTCAAATTAAAATCAGTTTTCAATCTTTTAAGAGTAGGTAAAGCAGATTAGTGACATAGTTGCTAGATGCACTACCTGATGGCAGTATTGGTAACAGGAGAAAATGCTGACATATATTATTGTGGAAACGAATTTTCCCCTCTTATTGAAAATGTAATTCCAAAACTTACTGCTCGTTTTAAACCTCGTGGAAAAAAGATCTCATGGCTTCAGAAGATTCTTCCTGAGAAAACCAGTAATGAATCCAACACAAAGGGAAGCATTAAAAAGGTATAAAAATTTTCTTTTATTTATTTTCCGCAAATGTAACCACGGCAGTTCTGTATCAATGTGAAATATAGCATAATCAGTGGAAACGTCTGAAGGAAAAAAAAAAAAAAAAAAAACTTGCCACTGCATTTGTAGCTGTTGAAAAGTGTGGCGAATAGTTTTTTTCCTTTTTAATAACATGATTTATGTACTTAAAATACTAACTCCCAGTGTGATCTGAAAAATATTTCCTTTTGTAAAGAGGTCAACACCTTACACTAGAAATAAAATGGTAGATGATTTTCTGATCTTGCTCCAATGAGTGTTCTTCGTTATTCAGAATAAATATAAAATTATTCTGCTTTTTTTTTTTTAAGTACACACTACTTAACAGCGTTGACCACTCCGCCACCGACGACACAGTGATCAGCCCTACTGCAGAGGACTCTTCCCTGCACGTCTCCCGCCACACACAAATCTCCATTCGCCACGCTGTCTCTTTCCTATACCACAGCCTATTTATTCTATAATGCTCGCAGCCACAATACTGTATTCCCGCATCAGGGAGAACAGACCATGAAACAATACTGTATTCCCGCATCAGGGGAAACAGACCGAGGTACCTCATCGTCTGTTCTCCCAGATGCGGGAATACAGTATTGTGGCTGCGAGCATTATAGAATAAATAGGCTGTGGTATAGGAAAGAGACAGCGTGGCGAATGGAGATTTGTGTGTGGCGGGAGACGTGCAGGGAAGAGTCCTCTGCAGTGGGGCTGATCACTGTGTCTTCGGTGGCGGAGTGGTCAACGCGTCTGCCTAGTAAGCAGAAGATCCCGGGTTCGAATCCCGGCCGGGCACGAATTTTCATTCGCCACTGTTTGGTATTTCATCTAAACCTAATACAGTGAAGCCTTAACATCGCAAATTGCGATTTATTTCATTCATTTGAATGCTGTAATTCGTCAAATAATATATATAATTGTTCAATACAAACGTTATAATGTTATAACGCACATTACCTGCTGCTTATGTTTGTTACTTTCGTCATAAATAACTTAGTTAATACGAACATTCCATTTGAGGAGCATCGTTTCAAATTGTTTTAACTCCATCCGTGTACAAAATTGAGTTTGATACATTTTTGTGTAGTTTACATAGCGATCTTTCATGCTGTCAAATCATAATGTGACAGATCGGATTCACTAACAGCATAAATTGCGTCTGTAAAAGTAGCTGTTGTTTCAAATCGTATTCAGTCCACTGTAACGTGTGTTTCAAATCATATTGTGTCCAGCGTGAAGCAGTATTGTCACTTTACACTGTTGGCTTTGCTGACAGCATGCGCGCTTTTTTCAACAATGCTGCGCATTCAATAATCACTATTATATTGTGAACTTAAGAGTAAGAGAGTAGTTTTTCTATTATGGAGGAAGAAATTGCTATTTGTGATAATTGAACGGGAAGATGAAAGAGGGGAAAGAAAACCAAACATGCCCATCAACTTAAATCTGAGGCAATTAATGTTATTCCATAAAGACACAAAAATAAATGCATAAGTTATATATTTACAACTGTAATCGTTTATTATTTGTAAATTTTACAAATTATTGGATCAAAGCATATTACGTCCAACATATTTTCTTTAAATTTGCAGAACACAACAGGAAATTTATTTTACTTTTTCACGTAATTAGAAGTACAACTCAAAACAACTGCAAAATTTTAAAATTTGTGAAATGTTCCTCATATTACGAGTAATCGGTTTTTGCTTCTCCTGTAATTTTTTTGACTTAATACGATTTGAAACGATGCTCCCCATTTGTTTTATGCAAAGGTGTTTAGATTAATTAGTATTAATAATTAATTATTGTTTATGTTTCTTACTTTCGTCATAAATAACTTCGCTAATAAGAACATCCCATTTGCTTTACTTTATTTTTAAAATCTATCGGACCAAACTGCGTGGTCATCAGTCCGTAGATTACAAACCACTGAAAGTAACATAAGGACAACACACACACACACACCCATGCCTCAGGGAGGACTCGAACCTCCGACGGCGAGCAACCGCGCGCTCCGCAGCGAGGCGTTTTAGACCGCTCGGCTACTTCACCGCGGCTATTTGTTTTATGAAAAGGTGTTTAGATTAATTAGTATTAATTAGTAAACAGTTGCCTACTGTTTATGTTTCTTACTTTCGTCATAAATAACTTCGTTAATACGAATATTCCATTTGTTTTATGCAAAGGTGATTAGTTTAATTAGTATTGGCCTGCAGAGGTACTTGCGTATTTATACATTCCAATGAGTTGTAGGATTTTTTAATTTCCAGTTGACTGATTATATTGGGGTTAACAGTAATACCTTGTTATAGCGTAAACGAAGTTACAGGAAAAAACAGTTTACCTTTCTAAAGAGCAGTATTGGATACTCCCCCCCCCCCCTCCCATGTCAAAGCTATAGGTAAGTCAGTGGTTCCACTGTTCCCTCGGGCATGGGTGTGTGTTTGTGTGTTGCCCTTAGTTAGCTTAAGTAGTTTGTAAGTCTAGGGACTGATGACCACTGCAGTTTGGACCCATAGCTTTACAAAAATTTAATGGATAAAAATCTAGTTAGTGAATATAATATCAAGGACATACGGTGTGGTACAAATTTCAATGATTTTCAATGAAGAAAAAGTGTAGAAGTGGTTATCCTTACAATTCGATATATTTTTTTTTTACACAAAACTTGTGGGTTTTAGTGGTTTCCTCAAAAACTGCCCATGAACAAATGGTGATTTTATATACCCAGTACAAATCCTAATCTAGGCCACACGTAACGTAGGAAAAAAAAAAAAAAAAAAAAAAAAAAAAAAAAAATTTGAACCAAATCAAGTTGGTCAGGCTGATGTTGCTTTCATTGTTCTCCTACACTCATTCTCGTGAATTGTCCTTCACATCCACATAACAAACAAAACACACAAACATCTGAATTATTGAAACACGAAGAACAAAACTTAGGTCTACTCGATTTTTAAGATAGAAGGGAAACGTTTTTGTTACATTGAATTAATATTACGCTGGAACTACGAAAGCGCAACTAACGACATATATATGAGAAACAGGGGAGCCGCGCGGGCTGACGTGCTGTTAAGAGGCGATATTACGGATTGTGCGGCCGCTCCCACCGGAGATTCGACTCCTCCATCGGGAATGAGTGAGAGAGAGTATGTGTTGTCCGTAGCATAAGTAGTGTGTAAGTTTAGGGACCGTTGACCTTAGCAGTTTGATTCCTTAGGCCCAACAGCAATTTAAGAGAAGGGAAGTTGAAAGGCGACTATCTCATAATGCATTGCAGTACAAGAAAAGTCGTGAAACTCTCTCTGTGGCTAGATTCCTGCAGAAGAAGGGCGTGTGAGCAGAAATGCTTTCGGTTTCGAGTTCCGCCGGCAATATCACATGCCGTGTACGCCTGCAAGGGTCCACTTGGTGTCGATATACGGAGTCAAGTTACGAAAGCCAGAAGGCACGATCATGCGCTCAACGTTCTCCTCACTGCTAGGGTGTTGGCTTCCTGTGAAACTGAGGCGAACACATCGAAACGACTGCCCAAAGCGGCAGAGGTCTGTACCCTGTCTTTAATATAAAGCATTCGTTCGCATCCTTTTTTAGACCAGGGATCGCTTTCTTTTCTTCGTTATAATCAGGGATCACAAAATTCAAGAAATATAAACTATGACAATCTAAAAATAAACTTTAAAGAAAACGTTTAACATGTTCGGTAAACTCAAACGTAATATGTATTACAGAACGAAATAACGCACTATGTAGCCAAGATCTCATACTGGTAAATTATTCTGAATTACTGTTTTGATTTTTGATAAGCATCGTTGCCTTCACCTGATCTCTTTTTTGCATTCATTATAATTAGTTAGTGCCGATACAAGTTTTTTTCATAAAAAGAGTGCACGTCCTACGTTTGTCACACTCATTAAAAACATTGGTAAAACCGTTAATAAAAGAAAGCGCCAACGTTTCAGTTTAACTGTGCTCTCTCGACATTAGGGTATTCTCACTAATGACTTGGAGTTCATTTATCAATGTTTTTATTAGGAGAGCAAACCACGGTCATGCATCCTTTCTATGGAAAAAAAAAAAAAAAACTTGTACCGACTCTATCCTATTTTTAGTAAGTATAAAACATAGATCACATGATGGCAGAATTCCTTGCTGAAGCCGGTAATCCAGAATAAATGACCAGTATAGTGATAGCGGCTATGAAATATATTCTTTTTTCTACCGAATTTTAAGATCGCCCCTTGACACAACATGACAATATGTGATAACAGTACTATTACACACATGAAAAAGTGTTGCATCACCACGATTCTAGGGGTTCATGACCCTTTACATAGAAATGGAATAAATATATTAAAAAAACAAACAACATTTCGATACTCTTTATTGCTCATGAAACGGAAATTGATAAAATTACGACAATAATCTGCACATTCTGAACTTGAACTCCAGATTGCAGCATACACCAATACCCCTAATTCTTTTATTAACAATTTTGTATATCAGCCAACCGGTTGCGTAATTTTTAGGTGCTTTAACTAGGTTTCGTTGCCACTAGGAACAACTTCAGCAGAAGAATAAAAATTTACCTAAAATGATGACGACAGAATAAATATATAAGGATTTTTTTTTTTTTTTTTTTTTTTTTTTTTTTTACGCAGGCGGAAAAGTGAAAACACCAGTTCTTACAAGAAACTCATGAAGTCAAAAATATTCCGAGCAGGATTGCTCAGGTGTATTACAATAAAAATTAGCATTCTGGCCATGCAGATAACACCAGTATGGTGTGAATGGCATGAAGGAACTGCCTACGAGCGTAGCCACCCACGTAAACGTGCACTAGGGCGCGCCACAAGTCACGTGGGCAGTACTAATGTTACATAATTACGGAGATAATAGTTTACATTTCTGAAAGGTTAGACAAAAATTGTTTACAATATTATATTCCAAGATTAAATGAAAGCTCCAAGTAGGAGAAAATATAACAGAAAATCGTCAGAAGTATGCAGAAGCATACGTACTTACAAAAGACAAACATTAGTAGCGAGGTAGTATAAGAAAAGAAACTGTGCATACAAACTTTTTTTTTTTTTTTTTTTTTTTTTTTTTTTTTTTTTTTTTTTTTTTTTTTTTTGCAAATCTGGTAAAAAAATGTTCAAATGTTTGTAGAGCTTATGGAACTTAACTGCGGTGTCATCAGTCCGTAAACTTACAAACTACTTATGAACAAGCTAATACTAAGGGCGGCAAAATATCCATGCCCGAGGGTGGATTCGAATTCCCGACCGTAGTGGCCGTGCAGACCGTGACTGGCGCGCCGCAGTCCGCTCGGCCACCGCGGCCGCCGCAAATCTGGTAACTTGTCCTCTTGAACAGATGCATGCCTGTAGTCAACCTGGCATACTGTCCACACGATCATCACGGGACTGTTGGACGAGATCGTCCTACTCTTCAACGGCGATTCGACGTAGATCTCTTAGGTTGGTTGGTGGTTCGTCTCGTCCAGAAACAGCACTTCTCCATTTACCCCAGACATGTTCGATAGGGTTCGTGTCTAGAGAAAATGCTGGCCAGACATTGTAATATTGCGACGTCGTTATCATTAAGGAACACTTTCACAAAAGGTGTACGATAAGCGCGAGAAATGTCATCTATTATGCCGATATGGTTGCACCATACGTCGGTCGATGTGACCGCTGTACCGTACACGCGTTTCATTGCCTTCTTCGTCCACCGGCGACGCAGGTGGCCACACATAGATCCATCCCAAAACATTAGCGAACCACCACCCTGCAGCACTCGCTGGACGGTGTGTCTAAAACGGTGAGGTTTGACCATGCTGCTTCCAAAAACGTCTCCGACGATTCTCTGTTTTACGGTAGATGCAAGTATCATTTGTGAATATCACTTAATGCCAGTTTTGACGAGTCAATTTAGCAAGCTGTTGCGCGCACCTGTACTATGCTGCATTGTTAGGTGTCATAACTGAACGTCGCCATGGACGTCGGGAGTGAAGTTGCATGTAATGCCGCCTAATACTGTTTTATTGGGAACAAGACGTCCTGTAACCGCACGAAAATCAGTATGGTGGCTTTCGTCTCAGGGTTCCTACTAGCTTGAACTCCATTAATAGAAGTCCTGAGCCTTTAGGCGTCCAGAACGGGACAAGGCATGGACGGTTCTTGTATCTCTGTACCTCCTCCACATCCCTACAGCATCGCTTTGGTTCACTTCGAGACGTCTAGAAACTTCCCTAGATGAGAATCCCTTCTGACACAAAGTATTAAATGTGTTGCTTCTAATTCAATTTCTCATCCATGCCTACAACTAAAAACTTTGAATGCTCTACCTTAGCTACACACTTCTGTTCACAGACTACATTTATTAAGGATTTCATGCCAATTACCGTATACAACTGAGTGCATTGTGTTTTATCAAAATTTAGTAAGACTCCATTTGCAGAGAACCACTTAATAATTTTATGATCAACATTATTTACTACATTATCATATGACAACTCCTTTTACTCAGTAGATTAATTTTTGTATAGAAAATAGTAATTTTACAACAATAAAAGTAACAAAAATAATAAATAATAAAACCGAATGTCATGTAACGTCATCTTTTACAAACCTGGCACGTTCCACTTCATAGGCTCCGACTACGGGTATGCTCGGTCGCTCAAGCATACCCCAAAATTTGAGTGGGTATGCTTGGCATACACCACAGAAAACTTTGGTATTTTTCTATACGTGAAATTTCTTGACTAATTAGAATCAACTCTCTCATCCCATTGATGGGCGGCTGGCTTTTGTAATACACCGCTGTAAAAAGATTATCTTAGCAGCTAATTGAATTCATACGCATTATGTAAGTGAAATTACCTTTTTCTAAATAGTCCGAATGTTAATGGTATGCCTGTTAAGTCAATATTCTAAACTGAAGGCGGCACCCTTTAATATTGTTATATTGTTGTAATAATAGCCTTGATACGCCTGGGCATTGAGTGAAACAGAGCTTGGATGGCGTGTAGAGGTACAGATGCCCATGCAGCTTCAACACGATACCACAGTTCATCACGAGTAGTGACTGGCATATTGTGACGAGCCAGTTACTCTGCCACCATTGACCAGTCGTTTTCAATTGGTAAGAGATCTGGAGAATGTGCTGGCAAGGGCAGCAACTGAATATTATCCGTATCCAGAAAGGCCCGTACAGACCCTGCAGCATGGGGTCGTGCATTATCCTGCTGAAATATAGGATTTCGCAAGGATTGAATGAAGGGTAGAGCTACGGGTCTTAACACATCCGAAATGTAACGGCCACTGTTCAAAGTGCTGTCGATGCGAACAAGAGGTTATCGAGACGTGTAACCAATGACACCCCATACCATCACGCCGGGTGGTACGCCAGTATGGCGATGACGAGTACATGCTTCCAATGTACGGACACCGCGATGTCGCCAAACATGGATGCGACCATCATGATGTTGTAAACAGAACCTGGATGCATCCGAAAAAAAATGACATTTTGCGATTCGTGCACCCAGGTTCGTCGTTGCGTACACCATCGCAGTCGCTCCTGTCTTTTATGCAAAGTCAAGGGTAACCGCAGCCATGGTCTCCGAGCTGATAGTCCATGCTGCTGCAAACGTCATCGAACTGTTCGTGCAGATGGTTGTTATCTTGCAAACGTCCCCATCTGTTAACTCTGGGATCGAGACGTGGCTGCACGGTCCTATACAGCCATGAGGATAAGATGCCTATCATCTCGACTTCTAGTGCTACGAGACCGTTGAGATCCAGCACGGAGTTCCGTATTGCCGTCCTGAACCCACCGATTCCATATTCTGCTAACACTCATTGGATTGCGACCAACGCGAGCAGCAATGTCGTGATACGATAAACCGCAATCGCGATAGGCATTTCTCCTCCTTACACGAGGCATCACCACAACGTTTCACCAGGCAACGCCGGTCAACAGCTGTTTGTGTATGAGAAATCGGTTGGAAACTTTCGTCATGTCAGGACATTGTAGGTGTCGCCACTAGCATAACACAGCATCTTCTTCTTGTCGGTTAAATTTTGCACCCTTAGCACGTCACCTTCATGGTGTAGCAATTGTAATGGTCAGGAGTGTAAATAGTGCGTAAATGTTTTGCCAGGCTGTGACAGGTTTTCCCCTTTCCGGCCGTATTCCTTCTCTCTGCATGATTTTATTCAACCAATTTCATGGTGACATTAGAAAATGTGTTGCTCTTTTATCTTCCTTCAGTTTCAGATTCTGTCGGGTAACATAGTCAGTATTTTATGCTGACAAACATGCTGTAACGGTCTTACAGTTTTAAGTTTCATCTATACTTGAAAACTGTTAACAAAGCTACATTCATTGCTCAAACTTGTCTCTGTGCTAAAGAGGGTACACCAAAAAGCGTACAAACTGTAATTTTTGATTGAGTGTGTCTAGTGAGTTCTCAACATATCCTCAGCCTTCGCATTAACATATATACAAGCAGTTAAGCGTCAAATGTTGGCTAGCATTTCTTATCATTATCTCCTTATCCGTTAACAGAAAAAATGTACCACCTTTTGTTTTGAAATGTTTCATTTACTATTTTAATAATTAATCTCTTTTTTTAGGAACAAGCGAAAACCACTCCATCGAGTGATGGCTCAAAAGAAAATATTACTATTACTTTCAGTGGATCCTTATTAATTTGCTCTCTTCTTCTAGGACACTGCTTTTCATTATATCTAAATTTATATTATACTTATCAAAAAGATTTTCTACATTTGGTATAAGCTATTCAGTTCCATCGGCAGAACGCTTCGAAGATGCACCAGCTCCACCAAAGAGACTGCCTACATCACACTTGTGCGTCCTCTCCTGGAGTGCTGTTGCCCCATGTGGGACCCTCACCAGGTGGGACTGCGGAAGACATTGAGAAGGTTCAGAGAAGGGCAGCTCGTTTTGTTCTATCACGTTACGGGGGGCAAAGCGTCACGGAAATGTTGTACGAATTGGGGTGGAAATCATTAAAAGAAAGACGTTATTCATTGCGGTGTGATCTGTTTGCGAAGTTTCAATCACCGACTTTTAGTTCGGAATGCGAAAATATTTTGCTAGCGCCCTCCTACTTAGGGAGACATGACCATCCCAATAAAATAAGGGAAATCAGATCGAAAACGGAACGATTTAGGTGTTCTTTCTTCCCGCGCGCTATTAGAGAATGGAACGGTAGAGAAAAGTTATGAAAGTGGTTAATGAACCCTCTGCCAGGCACTTGAATGTGATTTGCAGAGTATCTATGTAGATTGAGAATCACCTCCCTAATAGCTTCTTCATTTTTACTACTTCTGTTATATTTTTGGTTATCTACAGAGTCACTCTTGGACTGAGACTATTTTACAAAATATTCTTCCATGTTCTTCGGGTCAACTGCTTCTTGAATACTTGATGCAGACGTAGAATGTTTAACAAACTTCAGCACTGAGCTGATCAGCAACTAGCCTTCTGAAACTTTGACATCATTTTATTTATTATTTTTGTGTGCTCCACTTGATCAATGACGCTTATATATGTGTTCTAAACACCATTACTGTAGAAATGAATGAATGTAGACAATTTTTAAAATATTAGACAATAAAAACCATTGCTCATTGATATCAACGAAATAATTGATGAAAGATTGCTACCTTTCTCTCACCCCTCCTGGCCAAAATTTCGTTTCTGCAGTTTTCGGTCCACCCCAAACAATATGGTCACGATCTGGCTAAGTGGCGTTTCCGGCCGTGGGAGTTCCGGCCCGGCTACTGCAGGTATCTCAGCCATCTGGAACAACCACTCCCGTAACGTGGAATTTGCGAACAGAAGTTCCCTCACAGCTTGTCTACCTGAGTCGGTCACCATCAGTGCATGGCTTGTCACCGTTTCTCAGTGTCATCGCCGATAGTTATCCTTCTATGTCAAAGACAATAATGATAAATCTGAAGCATAGAATTGAAATTTGTTATGCGGCCTGGAATCGAACCCGGACCTCCACGCTTACTAAGCAGACATTTTACCGTTAGACCACCACACCACTAACGATTAAGGCGCCTCGGAATAGTCTAAGTACGGTTTCCCTCCACGTCACAAACTTGAATTCAGCTTCTGTGTTCCAAAGATAATTGCCACTACTGCCAAGGCTCTCCATGCATCGGGATAGCACCTCAGCAAGGACGTGTAGGGAAATCGTACTTAAACTATTCCGAGGCGCCTTAATCGTTAGTGGTGTGGTGGGCTAACGTAAGACGTTTGCCTTGTAAGCGTGGAGGTCCGGGTTCGATTCACTGCCACATCACAAATTTTAATTCTAAGCTTCAGATTTATCATTATTGTCTTTGACATATTCGAGACGAAAATCCGTCTCAGGGATTGTTTATTTGTATTAAGTTTTCCTTCTGTTCACTACTTCTGTTCTCTGCATTGTACATCTTGGAAGTGATGACAACAACAAAAGGAGAATCGTGTCTTGTCAAGGATGGTCATCACTATCGTATCCACAGAAAAAAGAAGAGTGTACATACTGGGTGTGCATCAATTCTGAACGTTGTATGTGCAGACGCCAACTTACTAGCGAATTGGCAATCGTTTCAATAGGGCCAGTGTAATACGGTCGGAAACCCCAGGATCCAAGGAGACCATGTGTTGGATTAAAGCACACGACAACGTTCAGGGAAACGAGATTGCTGACACACTTGCCAAGGAAGCAGTTACCACTGGTACGGAAGAATATACTCAGGTTCCAGCGGAAGATCTTCTACCTGTTTACAGAAGGAAAATTCGGACTGAATAGGACAAAGAATGGCAAGATTCCCAGTCAACTAAAGGGAAATACTATGCACAAATAACACCAGTGCTACCAAACAGACCTTGGTACAACGGACTGAGGTGTTCTCGGAAGCTGGCAGTCACCAAAGCAAGGCTGAAGTTCAACCACTGTCGAACTGCACAGCACCTACATCGCATCGGCATAGTGATATCCCCTCTTTGTGACTGCGGCGAAGCAGAAGACACAGATCACATTTTTTTTGGATGCGTGAACAGGTTGGAGCTCACATCAAAGTTGCTAAGTTATATTGTGAGCAGGGATTACCAGTTACCAATATCTGTATCAATATTATTGGCAACCAAAGACTTTAGTGTGTGTAAAGAACTTATCTCCTTTCTAACGGCGGCGAAGAGTTATGAACTGTTATGTAAAAGACAAAACAATATTAAATCTCTATATTGTGTCATATCTTTAATGTTTGTTATGTTACCTCAAATTGATCTTTCTGTTTTTGTTTTCTGTCACATCTTTGATGTTTGTATAGTTGCTTTTGCCAACTTGCCTACATAACTGTACTAGAGGATGTCGTAATCATTACTTATGTGGGTGGCTGTAAGGGGACTACTCAAAGGCCAATAAAAAAATAATAAAGGCGACACATTGCACTAAGGACGGACTGAATATTCGGTTTCGGTAGGTTTCCGTCAAAATATTGGTTTCGGGTGCAGTTTCGGTTTCGGTTAGAAATCAGCCAAATTTTGGCTCGGCTGATACTGGCTTTCGTGAACTTATGGAAGAAATTGGGGCACGGTATGGATTCAGTCAACAATAACGCTTTATAACGGTTGACAGCGCGCCATTTAACTACTACGAGTCTTTCCTCGCACGTAAAAATTGTGAGTATTCTGTTGGTAATCCTGCAGTGGTCGCGCCTAAAAAAGTTACACAATATGTCGCGTGGATAACAATAGTCATCCACTGAGTCTCTCTATTTTCTTGGGTTACATAATGTATATTTTCCTATTAATATGTGTTATTGACATAATACGAGTAAAAAAAACCGAAATATACGTTAAAATGGTTTACTCTTAATTATGAATCTTACAAAAATAAGTACAAATATAAAACATGAAATACACCAACGTCGTAAACTTTTACAATGTACTTTACAAATGTCACTTTGACCATATATCAGTTCCATTGGAGAAAGTTAATACACGAAAATAAAATCACTCAAAACCAACGAGCTTGAATTTCATAGAGTGGCTAACACACAAGCTACAGTGCTATTTGCGGCAACCTATATAAACCTCGCCGCCATGTTTTCGGTGGTCAACACACTTGAGAGGAGTCTGTCTATCGTATGTTGTTGAGCTAGAAGCGATTTATTTAGCGTATATTGTATGTAGGGTGTACTGTCTGTACAATTTTTCCTGCTAAAATATTCCTAAAGTGTGTTCAGCATTTAAACGCGAAAATCGAAGTGATAAAACGACAAGTAATTCATGCAAGAACACCAAATGTTTTGCATTCTTTGATCTCAGTCTCTCTATACTCAAACAAAATTCCTAACTAATGGTACTTATCTGCCTGAAGACTGAAGCTTCAGATGGCCTATCCTGAAATTCCTTTGAAGTACACACCATAAAAAAATGTTCAGTTTTCTATCTGGTATTGGTGTGTTTTTGAGATATTTCTTCTTCTGTCGCTCCTGTGGTTGATGAAACAATACTCTTGAGTGTCTACATCTTCTTTAAAAATATTTTCAATTGTTGTCGACAATACTTGATAGACCACGGTAGACATGCAACCAGTGCAAAGTGTGGAAGCACTAGTGACAGCCAGAATTTTTTTACTTGTATATTTCTGTGTTCTTTGGAACAAATATGTACTTATTTCAGCATGACAACGAAAGTTATTAATGATACGTGTGTTTGGTGTGGAATGTTTTTGTGACAGCTGACCCAGGCGTATTTTTATTGCAATATTCTGTTGGCTTTGTATTTATATTTCACGTACCAAACGTGGCAACAAAGAAAGTTATTAACGACACCTTATTTCGACGTGGATTGCTTTTGTGGCAGATGACCTTTGCACATTTCTAACTGCAGTATTTTGTTTTCACTTTCGTTTTTGTACTCAAATTTCGTCCCAGAGTTTACGACCAAACCCTTTAACAGCAATTTTACAAGTCTGTAGACTTAATAGGTTTAGTAAACACAAGATAAATCTATATTAGACTTCATGAAAGCAGTTGTTACGACACATTAACAGCAGTTACAAATCCATGGTCATGATTGTTCGTCATAACAAGTACTACTTACCGTATGTTTCGCAGCTCGTTTAGACCATGTACTTGCATTAAAATCAACACAAATATTTTCGCAACAGCACTTTCGTTGTTATTGCAAACCTCAGGTAACTGTTACACTTCGAACTGCAACTGTATTACTGACAGGTTCGCGATAATTTATTACCGCGTTTTTAGGAAATTTACTACCAGGCTCGTCAATTCGCAGTTTCGAAAAGCTCTGATGGAACTTGATGCACATCCATATTCAGTAGTCAATCTTTATTTAAAACGTGGAACTGTAAATAGGTAAAATTCTCTAGTGGGTGTGTCATACCAACTGTGAGCCGATACCCCAAATAACATGGCGGACGGCAGTTCAATTTGCCTCAAACATGGCGGACCATCGCCACACTATGAAATTCAAGCTCGTTGCTCAAAACAGTCGTTACACACGTCGGAATAATGATCTTGGCATACCCAACTTAGACAATTTGCGCACGATCTTCTCGTAGTTACATTTTTCGCTCGACCACCGATCTCTCATCTTTCTCTTGCACCTGCAGGCCGGTGTTCATTTTGACTGAATTTTGGTTTCTGTCTTGAGTAAAATAGCACCTCTTCTCCTAATTTCGACTGGCACCTGACGATTTTAGACGCGTCGTTGTATCTGGGGTGAAATCAGCTCCCAGCAAGATGAGTCTATATAATCATCTCGTTTGACTGCTTTATCGCCATTATTCATTGAGTATATGCACTGTGCGTTTATCCCAGACGAGTTCAGAAGATCGAAGAACATAACTGCAGGCCATCTCCTTGTGTTCCTCGCCACAGAATAGTTTGCACAAAGCTGATCCACTACATCAACACCAACTCTTGCCTTATTGTAAAAAGTGACTCTTTCGGGTTTTCTTTTGTCTCCAGCAGATCATCAATGAATCATTCTCGTGCATTGTAGATACCAGAAACGTAGATCTGCTTTTTTCTTTGGATGTACGAAACAAGAGTCTTATTTTTTTGAAAACAAAAGCCGGCCGCGGTGGCCGAGGGGACTGCGGCGCTTCAGTCACGGTTTGCATGGCCACTACGGTCGGAGGTTCGAATCCCCCCTCGGGCAAGGATATTTGTGCTGTCAGTTGTAGCTAGTTCATAAGTAGTTTGTAAGTTTAGGGACTGATGACCCCATAATCTCTACAAACATTTGAACACTGATTTGAAAACAAAAAAAACAAAAGTATTCAGTTGCTTATTTTTGGTAGGAACTCTTTTGGCAGCTACCTTTTATTTTTTTTTATGGTTCCAACATAAGTAATATTTTTTTCAAGTAGTTCTTTCACCAGAGGAATACTGGAAAACCAATTATCACCAGTAATATTACTATTAGAGCCATAAATTGGTTTGGCAAGGCGAAGGACAACATCTTTTCCAGCATTTCTGACTAAATAAGGCCCTGGTTCTTGTTTTCCACAATATACTTCTAAATTCACCGTGTACATCATTCTACAGTATACAAGTGCTAATACCTTTATTCCATATTTGGCAGGTTTGATGGGAATAGACTGCCTGGAAGGAAGGAAGCAGTTGTTCATCAACCGTGAGGTATTCGCCTGCTGTGAAATAACGCTGAAAAGTCTATATAAATTATTTCATAAGGTGACGCTAGCTTGCCTGTCTACTCTCGTGCTGTAGTCATCAAAGCGGAGGCAGCGCAACTGAAAACGAAATCTATGCTCGCTCATTGATAAATAGCGATCTTCCATTCCACATCCTTTGGAATTATCCCACATTTTTAGTACTTGTTCTGCAACAACGGCGAGAACCAATAAGGAAAGTAATTCCAACCAGGGCACTAATTTCAATTTCACCTATTAGACGAGCATCCCTGTCTCTGGAAAAATTATTCGTAAATTTATGAATATACATATTTGTAATGGTACTGATTACTCCGTCATTAACAAATAATCGCAATGCATCTATTTCTGTTTTAGCATCTTTAGCTCTGTCTTTTGGTCCCAGTAAGCGGTTTGTTATATTATATGATCGAATTTTTATATTTTTCCGGGGTACTTGTTTGCTCCACTTAGTGCTTCCATCAATACCTACAAGTTTCTCTAAATTACAATCCTCACCACTCTCTTGACAGTCAGTTACCTCCTGTTCTGCCTCAGAGCTACGATTCTCTGATGCAACATAATTAATATCACAGTCACTGATATCACTCCCGCAGTCTAGAGAATCTTCATCTGAATCACATTCTTCAAGCCAGTTCATCCAAATGTTAGGGTCCGAACTTCTTTCTGCCATAATGGAAACTTTATGTTTTACTGAAATAAAACAAGAAAATAACTAAAAAGAGATACAAATATGATTAAAATATTTAATATGATGTAATGTGAGCTAAAAAGTGTTTTAAGTGAAGTAATGAAGGAATACACCAGTCAAAAATACTTACACAAAAGTTCGCGTGGGTGACATATGTCATACAGTAAAAAAAAAGTGCAACTGCTCTTAGCAAAGGACAAATTTCAGCTGACACGTGTGGCTACAATGTGTCTCAAATCTTCCCTTGCAGACTCCTGGCGGCCGGTCCTCATTGTTGCCAAAACTAAGTAATAGTGGCAATTCAAAGATGAGTGGATGACTATTGTTATCCACGCGACCACTCGACGGTTAATCACAATACAACGCAATCGTATCTTGTAGTGATATTCTTATACTAAATTATGTACCGTTTCTAAAGAAAACGCCTTTTACTACTGCAAATGAAGGGTTTATATTTTTATATAAAAAAATAAATAAATAAAATAAAAAATAAAATAACATAACATAATTAAAAAAATAAAATACATAAATAAAAATGAGTGAATTATAAAAATAAAAACCCTTCATTTGCAGTAGCTAAAGGCGTTTTCTTTAAAAAACAGTACAGTGAAATACACAATCTTCATCTGCTGCTCAAATGGCCACTACAAGCAAATCTTATACTAAAATTTAACTTATTCAGTACTGTATGTAATAGAAAAGGTTATCATATTGTTATGCTAAAAAGTTGTATTAATGTGTTTCCTTCAAAGCGAGGGGCTTTCATAATGATAATGTGGGTTTAGGAAACATTGATCATATGGTACTCAACTTTTCCTGTTGAGTTTGCTTGTATTTGCACTGATAACATACTGTTATTTTTCGAAATACTTTCTGCGACACTGATTGAAGTTAATTAATTGACAGGAATGAAGCCTATTAGTCATCAACACTATATCACAACAATTTCATTTCACTTAAATCTAATTGCTGGAATAAACAAATAAAATGATACTGTTAACAAAGTGTAATAAACAAATAAAACGATACTGTTAACAAAGTGGTCCGAACACCCAACGAAATTTTACGAAGAATATACTAGGTGTTGGCTGCGCAAGAGCCAAGTCTGTCTGCGACAGGATCTAATCATCCCATTTACATGGGATCCCAAAACTGGATTTCGTAAATCGATTCCCCAAATCCGCTTTTCCTTGGTCAAATAAACTCGAGAAAAGCGATTCTGGAAGTCCGCTTATGTAAAACGGTTTCCCAGTTCCACATTAGATTTTCGTGCCCATGTAAACGCAACCGTTTTTGAAATGTCCTTGGCGTTTTCTTGTTAAGAATTTTCGGTTCATGTGGACAAAATGACATTTTATGCAGTGACAGCGAAGTAGAAATGTTTGAGTGAGCAAGGAATCTTTGTATTTAAGTAAGGAAAAATAGCGATTGTGCTGACTTAAATCAGAAACTGAATCAGGTGTTTTTCAGCCGCCATATTGAGTGGGCTAGGAAATCCGCTTCAGGCTATAGCATGTAAACACGACAGCGAAAATTGGTTCACGAAATTCCCTTTTCGTCTTTCGAAAAATGTATTGCATGTAAACGTAGTGAATGTGAGTGTGTCATGCAGCGACCATACTCCACAATTTCGCTGATATATGAATATTAGGGTGACGTGTAAATGTTATTTCTGAATCACAGTGTCATCAACAATAAACGTTGGGATCCTGGACTTTGAGGAGAACACCTACTCTCGACAACTTAGTATATTTTCAGCTGTTCTGTTTTGCACTTTCTTTAGAAAATAGCGATTAATGGTCTAACGTAAATTAACCGAAATTTTAACTTCATTTCTTAAGTTTTGAACGAAACTAGAAGAGGAGCCAAATATTCGGTTACGTTTTCGGTTTCGGCCGCAAATTATGTTTCGGTCAGACTGTACTGCAGAAGATTTGTTGTTAGCTAAAGCACTCGAGTCGGTCGTCTGCTGCCAAAGCGCTTTGACGCCAAACTGCGCCGCGCTGTCAAGAGGACACGTTCTGCCTACGTTCCACATTTATTTCTGCGGTAATTTCATACAGTGTTGCTTGTTTGTTCGCACTGACACCTCCACGAAAATTCTGCTACTCTCGGTCATGGCCCTATTCACACGTTGATACTCTAGTCGCCGAGCGACTGAGATACCGTGCGACCAAGAGACGCGGCATGTGTGGTTAAATGGGGCCGTTCACACGGGGATACTGGAGTTGTGGCGTCGCAGATCACGGCGTCTCCGATACCACGCGACCGACATGCATGTCTCAGAGTCCCCCAGTCTCCTGGTGGCACTCGTACCATTGGGTTGCGCATTGTGCAAAAATAAGTTTAATTTTTAATTCGCGATATGTAAAACGATTTGTCCTGACTTCGCGATGTGTTACAGACTTAAACATTCATTACCTGTTGAGTGGCAATGGCACTCTTTTGATGTTCCTATCAGGAATTTTTTACGGTAAGAATGATTGATGGTAAACGTGTCAACTCCATTGTCTCTAGCTTTTACCTTCACGTTCTTTTCAGGAGATATACATAGGAGGAGGCAATATGTTGATAAAATTCTCTCGGGATTCCACCGCGTCAAGAGGTTTGATATCCACAAGCTTTCCGCCAAAATCTCCTCGGCAATTGTCAAGTGGTGACTGTCTTATCATTGCTGCCACTGTTCTTAGATACCTGCGCGGCTTACTGTGACGTCACTGGTGCTCAGCCGCATCGTCATATAAGGCAATGTTTGTGCCGCGTGCCGTCGGCGCTAGGGTTGCCAGATCTCCGGGCGCCGCCCGGAGTGCCCGGGCTTGGAATGAATTCTCCGGGTCTACGGGCCAACGACTCTCACCTCCGGGCTTGAATGTAACCTTCATCTTAACGCTTTTTAAGTACTATGCTCATGTAGCGACGATCTACATCGAACTTAACGTAACTTAAACTAAGGACGAACACAACATCCATGCCCTAGGAGGGGATTCGAACCTATGGCGGGAGAAGCTCTTCTTGGTGGCGCTCGATACTTCACAGTACGCGGAGCCGCAAGCAGAGTTGCCAGGTTTTTCTACTGCTCTGTCGCCAAATTTTAAACAAAAAGTAGCCAAAATGTCGCCATCTTTTCATCAATAAAATGCCAAAATGTAACTATCTTTTCATCAGTAAAAATAGCCAGATATCGCAACCTTTAATCTGTTAACATTATTATGCTATGGTAATTATGGCATGTTACTCGACAATAATAATCCTGAAATTCGGGGAGTAAGCTGATTACTGAGTAAAAAGTAACACAAACTGTGGCACTCTCACATTCACAGACATCAGACTGAACTTTTCAAGGAAAGTCATACTTCACAGAAACATTTATCTGAGTCCATCCAAGAACTAAACCCAGGCACACCACCAACTGACAATGAGGGCAGTCAAACTATTGTCACACTGTAAATATAATAGAGAGACTCCGGAAATTCAGTTACATTTAACTATCTCATTTATTAATTTCATAGCTTATATAAATTACAACACAAAACTGATCAAGAATCATTCTATGAAACTTAAACAAGGGATGTTCTCAAGCATAGGCTGTATTACCAATCACTTTCATCTCATTAAAAACAATTATTTACAGATGTTAAATAGAGTTATTGAATCTTTCACACATTTATTTAATACACACAGAAAATCATCACAACATTTTGAGGTAAGGTAATTTATAATGATGCACTAAGCATTTCATACTTTCAGGTGAGATGGCCTTTAATTCGTAATCATGCGTGATTACACATTGAAAAATCAGCCATGAGAACGACTGGGAAATCACCGAGTGTTCTCCATCGACATTATACTCTGTAAACCATTGTTAACCACTGTGAAGTGCGTAGCAAAGGGCTCGCTTCACAGAAACAGTTGTTACGAATTTCTGTTGTGTTGTCGTATGGAACGCGGAAAAAAATACTGTTTAAATGCCTCCTTGCATGCTGTAATTTATATAATCTTATCCTCATGTTCTCAGCGGGAGCCATACATACGGTGTTGTACTATACTTCGAGATATTATTTAAAGCCTGTGCTTGAACCATCGTTAGTAGGGTACATGAGGTAGTTTACGTCTATGTTCAAGAGTCTGTAAGTTGAGTTTGTTTACATCTCTGTGACACTCTCCCACACATCCATGATACTTGAAAACATTTGTGCAAAGTTGTGTAGGTTTATGACATGCCGGCTGCAGTGGCCGAGCGGTCTGCGGCGCGTCAGTCACAGTCTGCATGGCCGCTACGGTCGGGGGTTCGAATCCCCCCTCGGACATGGATATTTGTGTCGTTTTTAGTATAAGCTAGTTCATAAGTAGTTTGTAAGTTTAGGGACTGATGACCCCCACAGTTAAGTCCCTTAAGCTTAACTAACATTTGAACATTTGTTTATTACATTTCCCCAGCATTCTACCGAAGTTTAGCCGGTATCATTGACGCAATGTTTAAAGAGTGATTGCTTTACATTTGTTGTATTTGAAGTAAAATAAAATAGCCATTAAGTCGCCAACCAATTCCTTTAATAGCCAAATTTAATCGCCAGTCGCCAGACTGCTAGAATGGCTACTATTATAAGGAAAAGATAGCCAAGAATGCGAAAAATCGCCACACCTGGCAACCCTGGCCGCAAGCCGCAACTCTTGGAAGGCGCAGCCTTTGATGTGAGCAGCTTTGATGCTGCCGCCACGCCGACTGAAGTGTGCCGATTGTTGATCTACAGCAACTGGCGGCCTGGCCGGCATGTGTAGGCCATCCCTAGCAAAGTTCCACCGGGAGGGATACTTGCTGGGAGGGAGGAGATGATTAGTTTTTTTTTTTGTTTTTGTTTTTTTCTTTTCTTTTAGAATTCACGTGTAATGCTGGTGGCGGGAGGGGGGGGGAGTTGGTCGCAGTTGGGGGGGGGGGGGGGTGAGTCATTGGCCAAGGGGGAGGGGGGCACGTCTGGTCTCCGGGCCTGCCTCGAGTTCAATCTGGCAACCCTAGTCGGCGCCCGCTTCAACCGTCCGATGGCCGGGTGCCAAGCTGTGCTCAGCTGCAAGCCGCCGTCTTTATGAAGACATTTTTCAGATACTTTGATTTCGATAGCCTCTTTTATTACGCTATCTCAGAAAGAATTGGTTCTGATAATGACTGATGTATCCTCGAACGCAATGGGATGTTTGTTTTCTAGAGCGTGCACCGCAATTGCTGATTTTGAAACGTGTCCATAAAAAATTATTTTTATAAGAAAATGTCTAATATTGTGCCTCCTGTTTTGTATCGAGTAACTTGCTTGCAAGAAAATGTATAATATCGCTTCTACTGTATGTATCGATATGTGTAAAGTTTCATCTCTGGCAAAGATCATGTATTGCATAGCATTGTAGCTCGCACTGAGAGAGAGTAGCACTAGTGGTTCAGCTCGCTTAGAGAGCGGTTGGGTTGTGTGTATGGCTCCGATGTAGAGCAGAGGCTGCTTTGCCAGCAAGTCAGAAGTTGTATTATGTAGGTAATGTAATGCTGATTATCAATAATAAGTAACTTAACCCTGTTTCATATTTCATTTACGTAGTTAGAAAATTAACCTACTTCCTTCATTTGATAATTAGTTGATTTAGTGGAGTGTTGATTTGAATAATATTATTGAACATATTTCATTATTGGTGCCATAGTAAAAATGATAGTTAATTTAAATTTCAATAATTAGAAACTGATCTACATAAATTCTCACAGTCAAGCATTAAGGAAGTGATTTGTGGTTTTTCTTATATCTTTCTCGCAGTCAAAATTTTTGAGTATAGTCAGTGTCTGTTTCAAAAGGTTACATGTCACAGTTGTTTTGTTAAAATATCCGTTGCGCACATAATCAGTTTAATGCACTGTTTCTTATACATCAATATCAGGGCCATAATTAAACCAAATAGCTGTGTTAATGAACAATTTATTGTCTGATTTAACGATAGGTTCAACATTCCACAACACACGTACAGCTTTTATCTGGCGCCCTTCCTGCCAGGATAGTTCACAAACAGGATCGTGACGTAGTTAGATACGTAGTCTTATTTCAGTTAGTTTGTCTTTTCCACTAACCAACTTACCTTTTGGCTCTTAATTTAATTTTTGTAGCACCATCCTCTGTTGTAGCAACAGTAGCATAGTAATTGTTTCTGTAGTCTGTTACTTACCATTCTTGAGATTGTGTAGTATTGTTTATAGTAGATGAATTGAATATACAAATAATTGCATTACTACTGAACAAGCCTCTCTTTTATATTGTCTGATGTTTGTTGTGATGAAAGTTCTAGTACCGCGGAACTCGTGTGGTTCGCGTAATCTCGATTGTGACTGTATGTTGCACTTGCCCGATTCAGCCTATTGTTCTCTCATAATTACTGTGTGTAATTTTCAAAAAATATGCAGTAGGTGAAAATAAATATTATTGGTCACTTTACTGCAAAATTCTGTTAACAATGTCGAAGAATAGGAGAGTCCGCGCTGATGCTAAATCTGCTTCCGAAAATGAGACCTTGAATGATGCAAGGAGAGAAGCTGAATTTTTACAAGAGTCTTCTCACTGCACTGATACAAATACGACAGTAAATACCGTGTCCGAAAACGCGGAACAAATTAGTTCAGGAACAGACAATATGGATAATGACAAAGTACAGGATTCGACAATACAGAATTCTGATTCTTGTAACGTGGTTGCGGAAAATAATCCATCGGTTCCGCCTAGCTCTGCTACAAAAAATACATGTGCGACAGCTATGGAAAACGTATTACCAAATGACTTCATGCAAATTTTATTGTCAAAGCTCTCTAAGTTAAATGAGGCACAGTCTCAGAAACTAAGTGAAAAACTTGAGAATAGTCAATTACAATTTCAGAAATTAAATGAAAAACTTGACAATAATCAATTACAATCTCAGAAATTAAATGAAACACTTGAGAAAATAGAACAGACGTGCGATTCGAGGTTTGCGAGTATTCAAAGTAGTTTTAATAGAATAAATGAGGACAACAACCGGTTCAGGGAACAACTGCTCAATACTTTCAAATGTGAATCTCAGCAAATAAGACAAGATATTCGCGACGAGATTAACCCGGTAGTGGAAAGCCTAGCGTCACGAGTGGAAAATATGGAAAGCTTTGCGTCACGAGTCGAAAATATGGAAACTACTGAACTCGCTCAATTGAAGCAGCAGAGTAATCTAATCGATGAAAAGCTGCAGAACTTCCAGTCAGTCACGACTGAACAGGTCAATAAAATTAATAAACAGTTTGAGGATATTACTGTTAAAATTACCCAAATCAGTGATAACAGTGACAAAAGTTCTGATGTAACGCATCCTACCCCGTTTAATGAAACTAATGAATATCTCGCCCTTGACCGTTTCAAACAAGGTCAAATGACCATTAATCAGCAATACAAGGCTGAGGTCAGGAAATTAGATGATCGCGTGGCGCGAATAGAGAGGAAATTTGACCACACTTATGGAAATGCATACGAAGATGTAGAAGAAAATTTGAACGAAAATGACAATGATGATTCGACTCAAGTAGGTCGCTTGGTACGTGAACGAAGTGTACCTTGTAGTAACAACAATGAAGACGCAGTGCGTAGTTTACGCCCACTTACGCCGCACGGGCGAAAGGAAGCGTTTGACTACAAGCATTTCCTGACTGTACGTAAATTCAAGACATTTAAAAACTCTCCGAATGACTTGCACCCTAAAGAGCGGTTGCAGCAATTCGATTATTGTCTTCCCCCGAATTGGCCACTTGAGCACAGATTAGAATTTATATGTGGTTATCTGGAAGGCGAGCCAGCCACCAGAATGAGAGCTATTGCACAAGAGTGCTATAGCGAGAATCAGTTCCGACACTCATTTCTATCCGCATACTGGTCGGAAGCGGCACAAGACCGCGTTAAAAACAGTACTGCGACATTCAAAACTTTTGAGCGATCAAATTTCTCGAGCCCAGTGGAATATTTCCAAAACTTAGTATACAAAAATCAATTTTTATCGGCACCTTACTGCCCTGCGGAATTAATCAGAATTTGTTTGAACAAATTGCCTCTACACTTGCGTCAAATTGCCATTGCGGCACGATGCAAGAATGATATTGAAGCCTTTAGAAATCTCTTACAAGACTTAGAGGAAGAAGACGAGGAAAATTCCTCGCGCAGTCGATATTTTGAAACAAACAAATATGATCGCCGGTCGCAACAAAGCCCGCCGCGTACTAAACGTTATTCAGAGCACGACGATAAACCAAAAAATAATTCTTTCACTAATGAATCTTATAAACAAAGTCGCGACAATGAGAACGGTGATTTTCATGATCGTGAAATTAACCGTGGAAGTTTTCGTGGCCGCAACCGAGGTGGTGGTTTTGGTCGCGGAGGACGCTACAATAATTACTATCATAACAGCAATACTTCGAATGATACTAATTGGCGTGATAGACGCAATACTGATAGTGATCGCGAGACTGAAAATCACAACAATAACGCTGAGAAGCGTAGTCGGGAGGGCACACGCGATAATTCTCGTGATCGCCTTCCACGATACGAAAACACAAATCAGGGCCAAAGCAGATCGCGTACCCCAGAAAGACAAGAGCAAAACATTGAAATCAGATCTGCCAATCCACACTATAATTCGTCAAAAAAGGGGCCGCGTCAGGTATGACTAGCGGACTCGACGGCAAATAATTCGGCCGTACAGAATTTGTGTGATCCTAACTATACGCTGAAACTTGTTCATTGTGAACTACCTCACAGAGAGGAAGATTACGATGAACAACCTCCCGAACAAAACAGAATAGTAGTTTGTGCGGAAGTGCACAATACTGATGCTGGTAGCACCTCAGTAAGTGATAAGGCAAAACCGACACAACTTGTGTCAAAACCTAAAGCCGTTACTCCTGAAAGTAATGACAGTAACAAAAATTGTACTATCAAATTTAACGAAACAAATGAAAAGGTATCGAACAAACGTTATACTGCCCAACGGTTAAACGAGATAATTGTCGATCAGCAATATAATGACGACAATTCAGATTGGGAGACAGAAGCTTCGTCTTCAGACTCTGAGGAAGACACTATATACGAAATAAAATTCTTACAGTATCAACCAACAATTGCATATGACAGACCGGTCATGTACTTTGAAAGGCAGGACACAGTACTGCCACACAATAATGCAACTAACAGTAACCTTGGAACAGCAAAAAATGACTTCGAACAATTAGATTTGCAGCACACCTCTGTTGCTGATTGGATAGACAATTACATGTCTTCTAATGACGATGATAGCGAATGCGAAGTTGATGAACAACCAAGATTTGAAAAGCATTTATCTTGTGAAAGCCTCATTAATCTTGGTAACACTTGTCTCAACAAAGAAATTTCTTATGAACCTTCTACCGAACAAGACGTAAAATTTGTACAGTTAGATGACATAAAAGAGGCACTATTAGAAGAGAAGGTAGAATGTCTCGATATTCCAATTCACCCTATTGTATCTGTGAAAATTGGCAAAATCAATCTTTCTGCTGTCTTAGATTCTGGTAGCCCAGTATCAGTAATCAGTGAAGTGACTTTCAAGAAATATCAGAATTTGCTTAACGGTCCTACTCTGCCTTTGCATTGCACTAAAATTCGTGGCGTTATTTCTAGCAAACCTGTCGAAATTCGACAGCAAACATACGTAGAATTTTTATGTCAAGGTCATACCTTTTCTGCCAACCTATTGATTGTCCCCCGCTTAACTACACAGATAATATTAGGTGTGGACTTCCTATACAAGTACAAGTTTACTTTAGATTTCAATACGGCTAGTGCCATTGCTTTTGTTCAGGAAAATGCCATTCAAATTAAATTCGAAGACTGGATTACCAGATATGAAGAAGGTGCCAGTTGTTTAAAATTTTTATCTATTTCTAATGCGACGCAGGATGTCAAACCTGATGATGATATAACAGATAAACATTTCGAGACTGAGCGAATTGACTTGATTTCTGACATCATTAAGAAAAAATTAGTAGAAGTTGAAGGTGCCTCAGAACGTGATAAGGAAGAATTGTTCCTTATCTTGCGGCGTTATTCCCGTGTATTCGCTAACAGTCCTGGTACCATAAAAAATTTTCTCTATGAATTTAAGATCAAAGAACATAATAAATTTTTTGTACCTCCATATCCCATTCCGATAGTATACAGGGAAAGAGTTAAGGCTGAAATTCAGTCCATGCTCAGTCAAGGTATAATTGAACCTGCAGTTAGTTCGTATAACAGTCCCCTACATATTGTTGAAAAAAGAGATAAGTCAATTCGATTAGTGCTCGATTCCAGACAAATTAACACTATCATTTTACCTGAAACCGACCGACCCCAAACCCTTGAAGAATTGTTACAAAATTTCTATGGTGTCAAAGTTTTATCCTCATTAGATCTTAGGTCTAGTTTTTGGCAAGTGAAACTGCACCCCAACTGTAGGAAGTATACCGCGTTTCTCTGCTTCGGAAACTGTTATCAGTTCCGTAAATTGCCTTTCGGACTGAACATCTCCTCATCTGCTTTCATCCGTGCGATGAATGCCACACTCCCTGAGCACTTAAAACAACAAATCACAATTTACGTTGATGATATTTTAATTGCAGAATCTTCCTGGGAAAAACATAACAGTACGTTGGCATCTTTACTTGAAGTGTTTGCTCAATCCGGGATTACTGTCAACTTAGAGAAGTCACAGTTTGGTCGTTCTCAGATTAAATTTTTAGGGCACATTATTTCTAAAGATGGGATCCAGCCCGACCCCGAAAAGTTAGAGGCGATAATGAAA
Source organism: Locusta migratoria (assembly GCA_026315105.1). NCBI lineage: Eukaryota > Metazoa > Arthropoda > Insecta > Orthoptera > Acrididae > Locusta > Locusta migratoria. The sequence goes on from CM048746.1 coordinate 194,565,196, forward strand.
ATGCCTGTTCCCACCACTAAACGCCAATTAAGAGCTTTCTTGGGTTTAATTAATTTCTATCGCCGTTTTATAAATTTGAAAGACCTAACTACTCCCAGATTATATGAATTAACTGGAAAGAATACTGTTTGGTTCTGGGATGAAGCTGCCCAAAGAGAATTTCTTTGCTTAAAAGATGCACTCCTTCACGCACCTATTCTGCACCATCCAGATTTGTCTAAGAACTTTTGTATTTCTACCGATAGTTCAAAATTCGGACTTGGCGTTCACGTGTTTCAAGAGGATGAAGAAAATGGCTTTGCCACACAGAGAACCATTGCATTTGCTAGTCGCATATTATCCAAGTCAGAGCGGAACTATTCCGTCACTGAGCTTGAAGCTTTGGCAGTAGTTTGGGCATTCGAAAAATTCCGTTATTTCTTGTTTGGCAGACACACTAAAGTTTACACGGATCACCATGCACTTCAATTCCTCATGTCGGCAAAACTTAACCATGATAGACTTAGACGATGGGCTTTGTTCCTTCAAGAATTCGATTTCTCTGTAATTTACATTCCTGGTAAACAAAACATCGTTGCAGACTCGCTATCTCGTTCACCTGTTGGGCTCATCAAGGCGACGGAAGAGGCATACTTAGAAAATAACTTTACTATCCTCTATATGCTGCAAGTTGCTTTCGAAAATTACATATCTGCCACATTTTCTGACATTGCTAAAGAACAAGATAAAGATCCAATCTGGCGAGATATTAAAATAAAATGGCATGATAAATATAATGTTTCCATCAGACAATTTTACATTATCCATAATAACATTCTCTTCAAACGTAAAGCCCCTGACAGTCAATTTTGGTTAGTGTGTGTTCCGGAGGAATCCGTGAACAAATTGATTTGGTATATTCATCCCAGTTACGGACACTATGGTGCCAAGAAGTGCTTCGCGAAATTACGCGACTCTTGTTACTTCATCAACATGGAGAAACGTATACGCAATGTGTTATCTCGATGCAAATTGTGTCAGAAAGCAAAGCCGCCGACCATATCGCATTCTGCTCCACTTTTTCCGATTATACCTTCAAATTTAAAGCAGTTAGCAGCCGTTGATCTGTTTGGACCTCTTCCGAGAACTAACAATGATTTCTCTTTTGTTTTCGTTGCTATTGAGCTCACATCAAAATTTGTATCTTTTACTCCGCTCCGCCGTGCCACGGCGAAGACAGTAACTAACGCCTTTGTCAAAAACTTCCTAAAAGATGTTGGCCATATAGATAAAGTCATCTCCGATAATGGACCTCAATTCCGTTCTCATGATTGGGCACGGATGTTGCGGCGCAGAAACATCAAACCTGTGTTCATATCACTTTATCATGCTGCCTCTAACCCTTGTGAACGAGTGATGAAAGAACTTGGAAAACTTTGTAGGCTATATTGCTACCGACGACATAACACATGGGATAGATATCTTCTTTCATTTCAAAATATTATAAATGAACTTCCTAATGATTCTACAGGTCTTTCACCAATTCTGGTTCTGAAAAACAAGCAACCTCCCGACCGTATCAAGGAATTGATACCTTTTCCTAAACACAGAAGACTACGTCATCATGAGATCATTGAATTGGCGCTTAAAAACATTAAGAAAGCCGCTGAAAAAAGGAAACGCTCTCAACGTAATTGTTATGCTAAACAACTCTATGTAGGACAAAAGGTATTAATTAGATCCCACCACTTATCCCACAAGGGAAGATCTATGATTCACAAATTCTTCTTACTGTACAATGGTCCGTATCGAATCAAACGTATCATCCACGACAACGTCGTTGAGGTAGAAACTTTAAAGACGCACAAGTCGAAAGGCATACACCACATTTCCAATATTAAAATTTTCAAGGAATAAAGATGGGGTAGAGAGTCCATTAATCTGTTTTGGACACACCAAGTGGCGATTGGTGCCCCGTTCTCGAGCTGAGTGTCACTATTCTTCCGCTTTTCCTTAGTGCGCTCTATCTACCTCTTTTTCTCACTGTTACTTTTCTCTAACTCTGAATACTTATGCTCTGTGCTACGCTGGGATATTGTCATACGAAACTTTGATTATCTTGCAATTTGCATATAACGAACTCTGTGGCTGTGCAAGACAAATAAAATTAATGGAAATTTTTGATTGTGTAATCTAATCAAGTTCCTATGTTTCAGAGAATATCAGATTTCTCTTCTGTGTTACTAATTGCATAACTTACGAAGTTCTGAGCGAGTGAAGAAGATTTTGAGTTGACATAAGCATTTTGTAAGCCAAGGACATTATGGAGGATGATGAGTAAGGCAATACACAATATGTCATGGTGGTCTTTAAAATGCATTATTGTTTATGGATAAATGATGGTAAGGAAGGTATTGGTAACAGTCAAAGATGTTTGATAAATGTAATTATGTGGACGAGATTATACAATGATTATGAAGCAATTATGAGGAGAATCGCTATGTTGCTAATGATGCTATGTTCTGTTCTTTTCTTATGTGCTTACTCGCACTGCCCTTTTGTGTTTTCTCTTTGTGCTTATGTGCACCATTTTGTATGTTGATGCATTGTGCCTTCAATGGCATGTGTGATTGGTGAGATTCATATCCTTCTGATGCTCTGTAATTATTTGTAATTATGTGTAATGAATATTTCTAATTATGCTTGCAGCTATGCGTATTGCTCTTGTAATCAAAGCTTACCGCTATGCTCACTAATTATATACCTAAGCCCTACCACTATGCTAATTAATTTTATAATGAAGCTCAATGACAATGTATGGTTATGCTTATACGTTGCACACAGCCATCTCTCTTGCAAACTTGCAGCTATGCCATAAATTGCGCCTAGTTAAGTCTAGAAAGATAATGCACAGAGATATTTTGCTTTTGCTTACTGCTATCTTCCAAATTTTATTGATGATCTTGTTGACGAAAATCTGCAGCTATGCCTAACGAATATTACGTCTGTGTTTATGTTATTGGATGATTTACTGTGATGTACATCTATTACTGTGCCAAAATTTGCACTAATTGTTTTGTTTGACCCTACTGTTGACTCAGACAGACACAGACATGACCTGATGACTTGAACCTCTTTTGATATTCTCACGAAACTACCCTGATGTGTTATACCTTAAGGCAATGAAATATGTAGCTCAGTTGAGACAAAAGCCTGGCCATGGCAACTTATGTAATTTAAGTGTTATAATTTGGTGGTAATGTAATCACCACCATAGTGATATATATTAATTTAAAGAGATATGAACTAATGGTAATTGGAATGTCAATTTAAGTTATTTCATTATGACAACAAATTTACTTTACATGACCTAATGCCAAATTGATGACAAGCACCCTCAATGTATTTCATACGATTATGTGTTTGTAAAGCAATATGTACATAGTATGTAAAGCCTTGTGCTTATATGAAATGACACTAATGTTGTAGATACTCTAATATAAGAATTAAATTACTCATTAGTATTCAAATGTATCCGTCTTCAAGACCCTACCTGTAATGTAAAAATATGGTTTAATACCATGACCCCATCTGTACCACTTGAATTTGTGGGAAAATATTTCTGTAGATATGTTCTAATCAATGACTTTTCTTTCAGTCTAAACTGAAATATCATGACTATGTTACTAATTTGTGTGTAAAATGCTTTATTTCATGTACTTTGGACACGCATGGGAAGTGGCGATTTCGCACACGAGATTCCAGAATGCACACAGAACAATGGACGAGTTACTATACACCACTGATTTTGGGCCTTTTAATGAAGATGTTTGTTGGATGATGTTTGGCCACACAGTACTGTCCATTGCAGCCTTGGCCAACCACCACCATTTTGCTCTAATTTTGGCTATGCTGATGCAGTCTGCTAATAGCTCCGTTGGTTGGAGCACACTTGGTTGTCGAATTGCATGGAGGAATACATCAGAACCTTTTCCCCATGACTTCCACTTCAATGCAACCAGCCAGCCCGCCTACAGTGTGGTGTAATCTTACAGTGTTTTGTGTTCGTGTGCAGACCTAAAATGAATGTTAGGAGCTAATGTGCTATTCGTGTGCATATACTATTCAGTGCCTCCCATTGCAAACGTTGTCCACAGGTTCATTACCAGTGTTTAGGTATATTTCATGGTTCTTTTACATTCAGTGACCAAAATAAAATTGTGCTCTTGATAGATACATATACTTAGTCTGAAATGTCATTGTGCCTATTCGATTGACAAACGTTATATTGAAATCCTATTGTGCTGAAGCAGTAACATTATTTTGTACATGATCAGAAGCCTATGTAGTCAAAAATTTTACATGTATGTTCTAGCATCCATGAAAGTATGGCATTTTAAATGCATCACAGAATACAAAACTGACACTTTATCTTATACTAAGTGCACTAAAAATTTACATAGACTACATTGTGCACAAGATACAAATGTTTATTTTATGTTTAAAAAAATGATGACATTAGTTAAACTATCTTTTGTAAAACTTTGTATATGTTCATGTTTATTATTGTATATTTTTTTCCATTTGTGTATTACTTCTAGCTATCTCATTTTCTCCACTATATCATTTGTCAAACTATGTTTTCTGAAATTCTATATATACTTATGTTTACCATTATGTATAATAGTCATATATTCCACTTATTGCTGATGTTCTGTAAATTTTGACATTTGCTTATGCCTGTCACACCCTGTACCACTCCATGCGTGACTTTTGATGGTACTGTTCTGTAAAATGGCATGTATTTATGACTGTCACAATTTTTTAAATTTTCTATGTACTCCATCTGTTGTTTTGATCTTGAATATCTTGTATAAAAATGTTTATCAGGTTTTCATATTTTTCATGTTATATTTTGGATGTCATTAATGAATTTTTGGACTTGAAATTCAGTAATTTTGCTGGCTAGGCAATGCCATTGGCATCACCCACCCTACAAAATTTTAATAGGTAGGAGGGGGGTGATGAAACGTGTCCATAAAAAATTATTTTTATAAGAAAATGTCTAATATTGTGCCTCCTGTTTTGTATCGAGTAACTTGCTTGCAAGAAAATGTATAATATCGCTTCTACTGTATGTATCGATATGTGTAAAGTTTCATCTCTGGCAAAGATCATGTATTGCATAGCATTGTAGCTCGCACTGAGAGAGAGTAGCACTAGTGGTTCAGCTCGCTTAGAGAGCGGTTGGGTTGTGTGTATGGCTCCGATGTAGAGCAGAGGCTGCTTTGCCAGCAAGTCAGAAGTTGTATTATGTAGGTAATGTAATGCTGATTATCAATAATAAGTAACTTAACCCTGTTTCATATTTCATTTACGTAGTTAGAAAATTAACCTACTTCCTTCATTTGATAATTAGTTGATTTAGTGGAGTGTTGATTTGAATAATATTATTGAACATATTTCATTATTGGTGCCATAGTAAAAATGATAGTTAATTTAAATTTCAATAATTAGAAACTGATCTACATAAATTCTCACAGTCAAGCATTAAGGAAGTGATTTGTGGTTTTTCTTATATCTTTCTCGCAGTCAAAATTTTTGAGTATAGTCAGTGTCTGTTTCAAAAGGTTACATGTCACAGTTGTTTTGTTAAAATATCCGTTGCGCACATAATCAGTTTAATGCACTGTTTCTTATACATCAATATCAGGGCCATAATTAAACCAAATAGCTGTGTTAATGAACAATTTATTGTCTGATTTAACGATAGGTTCAACATTCCACAACACACGTACAGCTTTTAATTTCTCGGGATAATGTAGGCGGAATCATCTTTTATGTTCAACACAGCTCTGTTCAATATTGCGCATTGTCTGTCCGATGTAGAACTGTCCACATTCACACGGTATCTTGTACACAGCTGGCGTTCTAAGGCCTAGATCATCTTTCACAGGTCTCATCATCTGTGGCAATTTTGTAGGGGGCCTGAAGACCGTGTTGCTCTCGTTTCTCTTAAGAAGCCGGCTAATCTTTCCCGTTACTGAGCCACAAGACGACAAAAATGCAAGCTTCTTTGTCTCCTCCTCTACGGTCTCCTACTTGCGTGTCTTCGGATGGAGAACTTGTGTTATCTGGCGGTTGCTGTAACCATTTTTCTTAAACACTTTCCGTAAGTGGCTCAGTTCCTTCTACAGATGTTCGTTGTCCGAGACTACTGCTCTGTGCACCAGCGTCCTTTAAGCCACTTGACAATGACCGAGGAGATTTCGGCCGAAAGCTCGTGGATATCCAACCACTTGACGCGGCTGGAAGTCCGAGAGAATTTTATCAGCATGACTCGCCGCGAAACTATGCATTCATACAGGTAATATATTGTTTGACTCACGGGAGAAAAACTGAAGCGTTGGAGTAGCCGAGCGGTCTAAAGCGTCTCGCTGCGGAGCGCGCGGTTGCTCACCGTGGAGGTTCGAGTCCTCCCTGGGGCAGGGGTGTGTGTGTTTTCCTTAGGTTAGTTTACCTAGAATTAAGTAGTTTGTAACTCACGGACTGATGACCACGCAGTTTGGTCCGATAGATTTACAAAAATTTGAACATTTTTTGAAAAACTGAAATTAACGTTAAGGTAACCACATGTCTACTGCGATCACATCATAATGTTCGAAATCGATTAAAAGAATTTCTTCCGCACTAGACCAGAAACCGTAAAAAAAGATCTTCAAATAATCTTAAAAAATCTAACGTGTTTTTAAAACCGACTAAGAATATAAAATCATTTCTCCTGATTCCTAACCTCATATAGATAGACCTAAAATGTTGTCTGTAAATTTTAAAAAGCTACGACAATACTTCTACAATTTAAAAAAGAAAAACGTGGGACGCATGGTATAGTGGTAGGGAGTAAATGTTGCTTAGAAAAATCACACAAACTCTCATACAATTTGTAGTGCAACAAAATCGTTAGTGAATTTGGTAAACTATTCGTATCTCACTTATCCAATGCATGTCCCAACGTTTTTCTTTTTTAATTATGAAATATATTGTGACAGCTCTTAAAAAACAGGCACAAATTTTCAGGACGATGCTCCGCCGGTTACAATAAAAGTGTATTGTAATATCAGCGTCAGTGCTAAAGTCCCTAGATATTGCACTACAGGCGCCAGGATACACACAAAAGCCCGCTTCCGTCAAACACAGCCAATGAAATTGATTTAATTTTATTTCACACCACCAGTCAGGACAAGGTCGATACCTGTGTCGTGCCTGTGTGAATGTGACCGGTTACTCGGGTCGTACAGTCTCCCAGTCCCCAGGTTGTCGGGTAGCTGGAGACGCGATTTGCGTATCCCCGTGTGAATAGGGCCTTAGAGTAGGCCGACGCCACTGCATTGCTTATGATGAGAGGCAATGCCCGGAATTTGTTATTGTCGTCACACTCTGGGCACTGGATTTCATGATACTGATTTCCTTACTAAGTCAGAAACGAAATGTCCCAAACGTCTAGTTCCAACTACCATTTCGCGCTCGAAACCTCTTAATTTCAGTCATTCAGTCATAATCACGTCGGATTCCTTTCCAATACATGTATCGCAACTTGTATGAGCGACATGTCAATATCACCTCTTACAAAAGTTCACCGAACCTGTATGATAGTAATCACTGATGAGGACCTTCCGCCGTGGCGAAATAGCCGAGCGCACCGTCGTTCCCCGTCGGAGGTTCGAGTCCCCCCTCTGGCATGGGTGTATTTGTCGTCCTTAGTTGAAGTAATTTGTAAGTCTAGGGACTGATAACCTATGTCGTTGAGTCCCACAAAATTACAAACATTTGAACTTTTTTTATACGCGACATGCCGCAGTACCAGTGTTTCTCGTTGTCTGCTACTTATTTTGATAAATGGCAGAACCTGCACAAGTGCACATGTGCAGTACAAGTCACTCTTGGCCTCTATTGATTAGTTGATCGGTGTGCTGTGTTGTGTCGTCAGAGCCGATTTTTTATTCATAAAATAAAAATTAGTTCGTGGTCGAATGTTGTAAGTTAGAATGTATGTCACAATTTAAAGTTGCGTTTTATTGTCCGATCCCCCTCCCCCCGGCACTGGACAAATGACAGCTCTACGAAGCACCGGCATTTTATATCTCGGGTGAATATCGCTATACTATGATTTTTGTCACCTCAGTTTATAGGGGTAACAAGATACTGGCTCTTTTGAGCCTTTTATAAAAGGATAATTTCGGTGTTTATTTTTCGCATGTCTGTAAGAATACTCGATAAATCACGACTTGATACAATTGTCAACAATTATAGGGCTCTGTGCCGTCGCTGAGCAATAGTTCGAGGCGACACGCCAGCGAGCAACATGAATGTCTATCCCTAGACCGTAAAATCTCAAGAAGACCGTGAAATGCAGTAAAGCCAAGACGCAACTCTGGAAGTCACAAGGTAAGATGTCAACAAGCATCTGTTTTCTGCCAGCCGGTGGTACCTATAAGACATCGGAGTAAAACCGATTCCACGCTTCTGCGGGCTCAGGAAATAAATTATTACAGGAGTATAGTTGTAATGAATATGCAGATCTATATTAAGGCAGTTGTAATTGGGTCAATGTGAGATTGCAAACTAGTCATCTCTGCCGTTTTGTCACGGCGTATCTGAAGCAGTTTGTATGAGAGGAGCCTGGATTTGGTAATTTCCAAGAATGATTGCTTATAGAATGTACGGGCTTCAAACGATATATCGCACTATAATGGGAATACTTGATCTTCCGATACCACACGTCTACTTTTACCCATGACGTCCGACACAACGTCACGACGATTACCGACATTCATATTTATTTATTTACTTATGTTTGTAAATCTATCGGACCAAACTGCGTGGTCATCAGTTCGTAGCTTACAAACTACTTAAACTAAGCTAAAATAACCTAAGGACAAATACACACACCCATGCCCCAGGGAGGACTCGAACCTCCGCAGCGAGGCGCCTTAGACCGCTCGGCTACTCCACCGCGGCAATTCATATTTCAATGCGTTTGTGATGTAGTGCCGATAATAACATGAAATAAACAACCACACAAATATAAATGTGAGCGAAAGAAAAAGGAAAAAAAGTAAAAGAATTTAATGGGATTACTGAGGGAAATGAGGGGTTTGGGAGGGGAGATTCTAAATAGAAAAACGATAGAAATAGCAGTACTGAAATTAAAATGAAACACAAATAAACATGCAATGATATCGTTTCACTTTATGTAAATAGCATTTCCGGACAATGCAGGACACAAAATCACTCTGAAAACGGCTCATTTATTGAAGTCCTTGAATACCATGTAGCAGCAGATTTTTTTTTTCCATAATAATGAAATACAATTACTAAACTGGTGAATTACGGCGCAAGAGACTAGCGAAGTGTAAAAGTGAAGTTAGGTTTGCGATGTTCTTTCGTTAACCATTGAAACCGAGGGAACGGAGTCTGTGGAAAAAAATAAATAAATAAATAATATATATATATATATATATATATATATATATATATATATATATATATATATATATATATATATATTATAACCACGAGATGCAGACAGATCTATCTTGTACCGCAGTCACAGGAATGCCCAGATTAATGTGCTGTGTAAAAGGGGGTAAAGCTCATGTGGTGCGGACAGATCGATGTTTAATAAGCTTACAGACACGACCTGTAACTTTATTAAGAATGATGATATATAGTAATGTGATTGTCGGTCATTTCACTCCTAGTAAATTAGTGGGAAGTAAAGCATACGATAGGATGCAGACAGCTCTATCATTTACTGCAGTCACAGGAATGCCCAGTTAGCGTGCTGTGTAAGTACACTTCAGCCTTTATAAATATAACTGGGGTCATTTTTAAATATTTTAGAGTATTTCCTATCGCTGTAGTAATTGTTCAACACAAAACGCGTAAGTAAATAAGTAAATGCACACCACAGCACACTAATAAATATTACCTCTGACACAATATTTCATTACACAGAAACGGAACACGTAATGAAATAAATGAATTTTTATAAAATTGCTCAACACGAACCGCGTAAATAAATAAATATATTCTAATAAATGTTATCTATGACATGATTACAATACAATCAGCGACTAATAGCAAACAAACAGAAACACATGCCGGCCGCGATGGCCGAGGGGATTGAGGCGCTCCAGTCACGGTCTGCACGGCCACTACGGTCGGGGGTTCGAATCCCCCTCGGGCATGGATATTTGTGCCGTCCTTAGTATTAGCTAGTTTTGTAAGTAGTTTGTAAGTTTAGGGACTGATGACCCCGTAGTTAAGACCCATAAGCTTTACAAACATTTGAACATTTTGAACAGAAACATATCTGTGATAAAATGACGTAATACATGATGCAATTGGTCAAAGCCGACGAGTAGTATCGGACAGTCAATCCTGATAGCGCGTGCTACTATAAAGTGTTTAGTGTGTTGTCAGGTAAACACAATGCATCGTTTTCGGCTGTGAAAGGAAACGAGTGGAAGCGTTGCAGTTTCGAGGAAGGATGGTGTCACATGTCAAAATTTCTCTCTTTGTTCACATTGTGTGGAAAGTTTTTTATTTTGTTGGAAATTCAAATTACTTCCAAATGATTCCTGGCGGTATCGTGTGATAATGTTGGCATTCATGTTATGTTAGCATTATACAGTCACGTGACGACGCAAATGTTTGGTCCTGAAATCTTCGTTTTACGATGGAAGTTTACTGAGCGGACCAGAGTTCTTACAAGGACCTGCCAACCATAGAACAGGAATAGCATTATTATTTACTTCATCGTCTGTGCGAGATACTTATCACGTCATTCTATGTGGATTTATGAGAGTATTAACATCTTGGCAAATATGTGTTGTTTATGTTGTCAACATAATCACAGGACACCGCCAGGATAGTAGGTAAAATTTTACGAAGATATACCCTGGGCTTTTACAAGTGACAACCAAACGCGACTACATGTAAGTGTTTTGTGGTAAGCATGGCGAAAATAATTAATAATTCTGTTTTTGCCATAAGGATGACAAGTTCTTGTACGTACTCTTGGTCCTTCAGTAAATTAGTCAGGCTCGTAAAGCGAATATTTTATATCAAATCGTTTGTGTTAGTATCACGCCGTCGTTACGTCACGGGTGAAAGTTACGATGTGGTTACTCCTCTTAGCCCAAGTAATTGTTCGGATTGTCTTGGACGCAAATGTGTGAAACTTCGCAAGGAAAACGCGAATGCTGAGTTTCCTTTGCAGTTATATTACGCATTTGCGCCCGATGTCACAAGGAAACATTTGTAAAGGACAATAAATGGTCTGACAGTTCGGGTCAAGAGGAGTGTTCGATACGAGCCGTCAGCTATGATCCGTGACGTAATGGTGTCGTGACATTAACGCGAACTTTTTGTTATGAACTGTCCGCTCTACGGGCGTAATTAATTTACGGAGCGAAGAAGGGTACATACAAGAACCTGTCAGCCATAGTGCCGGAACAGATTAATTATTTACCTCGTGGTGAACACAGAAGACTTGGTCCCGTTTGGTCATCACTTATCGAAGCCGACGGCATGTATCGAACACTGCTCTACGTCCGACAGTAAGAGGCTACATATTACAAGTGACAGCTTTTGAAACACAAATGGGTTTGACTACTACAATTTTTGTAGAGAAGTGTGTTACGTCACTAACGAGAATGTTCAGTTGGTGTAGAAAATATGCTTTCGAAGTAGACAAATATCATATAGCTACTAGGGAATACCAGGGAGGACAAACGTTAAAAATGAAGTTGAATATACTTGGAGATTTGACAGCATTGGAAGAGAGTTGTGCATTTTTTTTTTACTGTTAGAGTTAATTGAAGGAGAAGGAAACTCAAGTCATTCTAATACAACATTTTATAATGACAGCCACAAAAGTGATCACATATGGGTTAAACCTTACAAAATAGTCGAACATAGAAGCTGGATATTTAAAATAATTCTTATGAAATTTTGACATCCGACAATCCCTCTGCCCACACCCAGAACATAAATTACTTCTGAGAATCTGTGAAATCCTCGAATAAAAGACAGGAACATTTGGGAGACAGAAATGAATACTACTTTTTTCAGCATCCTTATTTCCACAACTTGAATCGTCTGGAGAACTTGACCCTCCTGATACTCCCTCAATATTTCCGACCCGCATAACAAGGGCGTACCTGGTTTATGGAAAAAAAGCAACAAACAAACAAATACACACAATTGCTGCCGGGAACTCATACAAGACAAATTACAGTGCTTTGATACGTTGTGACTGACGAGTGAACTAAATAAAGCTACTATTATCATTTATAATTCATTGTTACGTGGTTAATGTTATTTTGTTTTGCACAATGAACCACATTGGCGAGGTGGGGTGACTTGCGTGCCTCAACGATACAAATAGCCGTACCATAGGCGCAACCACAGCGGGGGGGGGGGGTGTATCTATGGGGTTAACAGTCTGGATAATTGACTGACGTGGCCTTGAAACGTCATCAAATGAAATGTGACTTTGCCATACAGTTACTGCGAACGGCTGAAAGCAAGGGGAAACTACAACCGTTACTTTTTCCGAGGACATGCAGTTCTACTGTATGAAATATGATGATGGCATCCTCTCAGGTAAAATATTACGGAGGTAAAATAGTCCCCCATTCGGATCTCCGGGCGGGGACTACTCAGTAGGATGTCATCATCAGGAAAGACAGCACTGGCATTCTACAGATCGGAGTGTGGAATGTTAAATCCCTTAATCGGATAGGGGGATTAGAAAATTTAAAAAGGGAAATTGATAGGTTGAAGTTAAATTAGTAGGGATTAGTGAAGTTTGGTGGAAAGAGGGACAGGATTTATCGTCAGGCGAGTACAGGATTATAAATACAAAATCAGTTGTGGGTATTGCAGGAGTAGGTCTGATAATAAATAAGAAAATAGGAATGCGGGTAAACTACTGTGAACAGCAGTCTGATCGCATTATCACAGTCAAGACAGATATGAAGCCAACTTCAATTAGAGTAGTACAAGTTTATATGGCACCTGCTCTGCCGATGTCGAGGAGATCGAAGAAAATAAAGGAAATTATTCAGACAGTTAAGCGAGAGGAAAACTTAATTGTGATAGAGGACTGCAATTCGGTAGTAGGAAAAGGAAGGGAAGGAAAAATAGTAGGTGAATATGGACTGAGAAAAAGAAATGAAAGAGGAAGCCGCCTGGTAGAATTTTGTATGGATCATAATTTAATTATAATAAACATTTGTTCAAGAATCCTGAAAGAAGGTTGAGACTAGGAGACACCGGAAGGCACCAGATAGATTTTATAATGGTAAGACGTAGGTTTCGGAACCAGCTTTTAAACTACAAGACATATCCACGGGCAGTTGTAGACTATGACCATATCTTATTGGTTATGAACTGAAGACTGAAATTGAAGAAATGCAGAAAGGGAGGAATCTAAGGAGATGGGACCTGGATAAATTGAAGGTATCTGAAGTTCTTGAGAATTTTAAGGGAGATTTAGCCAACAATTGACAGAAACGGGGGAAAATAAAACAGTAGAAGAGGAATGGGTAGCTTCCAGAAATGAAATACTAGAAACAGCAGAAGGCCAAATAGGTAGAAAGAAAAGACCTACAAAAATCCTTGGATATCACAGGAAATACTAAATTTAATTGATGAAAGGAGAAGATATAAAATGCAGTAAATGAAGCAGATAAAATGGGAGTACAGACGACTAAGGAATGAGATTGACAGGAAGTGCAAAATGGCTAAGCAGGAATGGCTAGAAGCCAAATTAAAATCTGTAGAAGAATGTATAACTAGGGTAAAAGTATATACCGCCTACAGGAAAATAAAAGAGACATTTAGAGACAAGAAAAATAGCTGTATGAATATCAAAAACTCAGATGGAAAACCAGTTCTGAGTAAAGAAGGGAAAGCTGAAAGGTGGAAAGAGTATGTAGAGGGACTCTACAAAGGAAATGAACTTAGAAACAATATTGTAGGAAGGGAAGAGGAAGTAGGTGAAGATGAAATAGGAGATACTATACTGAGAGATGAATTTGACAGAGCACTGAAAGTGCTAACTCGAAACAAGGCCCCTAAAGTAGATGACATTCCTTCAGAGCTACTGAAGTCTCTGGGAGAACCAGCCATGACAAAACTATTTCACCTGGTAAGATGCATAAGACAAGCTAAATACCCTCAGACTTTAAGAAAAATGTGGTAATTCCCATTCCAAAGAGAGCAGGCGCAGACAGGTGTGAAAATTAGAGAAGAATCAGTTTAATAAGTCATGGTTGTAAAATTTTAACACGAATTATTTGCAGAAGGATGGAGAGTGTGATAAATGCTGACCTCTGGGGAGATCAGTCGGATTCAGGGGAAATGTAGGAACATGGGAGGCAATACACATCTTACGACTTATCTTAGAAGATATACTACGGAAAGTTAAATCTATATTTCTAGCTTTTGTAGATTTGCAGAAAGCTTTCGACAATGTTGATTGGAATACATTCTTTCAAATTCTGAATTCTGCAGGGGTAAAATATAGGGAAAGGAGGGTTATTTACAACTTGTACAAAAGCCGGACCGCACTTATTAGAGTCGAAGGGCATGAAAGAGAAGCATTGGTTGGGAAGGGAGTAAGACAGTGTGTAGCCTTCTCCAATGTTATTCAAATTGTACAATGAGCAAGCTGTGAAGGAAATCAAAGACAAATTTGGAGAAGGAATTGGAGTTCAGGGTGAAAAAAAAAAAAACAGAAAAAAAGAAAAAAAAAAAAAACATTGCGTTTTGCTGATGACATTGTAATTCTGTCAGAGACAGCAAAGGACCTGGAAGAGCAATGAACTGAATGGACAGTGTGTTGAAAAGAACGTATAAGATGAACATTAACAAGAGCCAAATGAGGATAATGGAATGCTTTCTTAGATAGGCGATGCTGACGGAATTAGATTAGGTAACGAAACAATAAAGGTGGTAGATCTGGTTTTGTTACTTGGGCAGTAAAATAATACATGATGATCGAAATACAGAGGATGTAAAATGCAGAACGGCAATGGAAAGAAAAGCGTTTTGAAATAGAGAAATTTGCTAACATCGAATATTAATGTAAGTGTAAGGAAGTCTTTTCTGAAGGCATTTGTGTGTAGTGTTGCCTTGTATGGGAGTGAAACACGGACGATAAATAGTTGAGACAGGAATAGGACAGAGGCTTTTGGAATGTGGTTGTTACAGAAGAATGCTGAAGATTAGGTGGGTAGGTCACATAACTAATGAAGAGGTCCTAAACAGAATTGGGGAGAAATGGAATTTTTGGCATATCTTGAGTAAAAGAAAGGATCAATTGGTAGGGCATATTCTTAGAGATCAAGGAATCCTAAATTTAGCGTTGGAGGGAAGTGTGTGCGGTAAAAATCGCAGAGGGAGACCGAGACAGGAATATAGTAAGCAGATTCAGATAGCTGTCGGTTGCCGTTCTTATGAGGAGATGAAGAGCCTTGCTCAGGATAGAGTAGGGTGGAGAACTGCATCAAGCCAGTCTCCGGACTGAAGACCACCACCACCACCACCACCTCCACCACAACAACAACAACACTTAAAAACACCTCTGCAGACCATAACAACAAACAACAACTAGTAAACACTACAAATACTTACCATAAATCGCGAGTCCAGAGGTGTGTGGTTGAATAAAATTGTGGGTGGTCAGTAGTGTGAGTGTGAATATCAGTCTAAGAAACGAGTTTGTCTAGGGAGCTGAGATGAGCATCATGATGACAAAGAAAGGAGACATGGCAAATATGAGGAGAGGTCCTATGATGTCATAGAAGTGATTGCGGATTGTGAGTGCACTATGAGTAAATATTAATTTTGTTTATATACATTACAAAGTTTTTCAAAACTGACAAAACTGTGATACACTTTTTAAACAGTGGCTATACGAAGTAGTTAGAAAATAATTTTATGGCCATGTTTGCCCCAGGATGTGACTGACTGTGAACACTGTCAGCACATTGACTTCTGGCAAGTATGGTGCACCAACAATAGTTTTAACGTGTGGCCTGTCACTGGGATCTGAGGGTTTAACAGCTCTTTGTAAGGTCTTCCAATGTGGGCATGAATTTTTGCGACTTCTTTGCATTTTTTGACTAAAACACAGATCTGCCAAGATATTTTCCGCTTCTTTTATGTGGCACACATTAGTCATATACTGGGTGATAAATTTTGCATTTCTCAATGGTCCAGGCGAACACTAGACCTTGGAGTTCTGGAAAGTGGAGACTACTTGTTTGTGATCACTCTAAATTGTCACAAAAAATTCTTCAATTTTTGGTTGGAAATATTTAATAACTTCATAAATTGCAAGCATTCTTTTTCACAAGTGCTTCACCAGTGCTAGACTGATTGCAATATTTTGGGAAAAAGGAAAAAAAGAAAATTAAAATAAACAAACATTGGCCAATCTACGTCAGTTTGTGGTGGTTGGGCTACGCTAATTGTTGTTTGCTAATGACATAAATGGAACTTGGTGAGCAAAGAGCACTACAATAGTTGGATCCAACTGAAGATTGTGGAAAATCTCCAGGATTGACGTGAAGGATCACCAGCTAGTGATGTCACATTCTCACTTCTCTAAGTCGCATCTTTATAGCTACTGTTGGTGGGAATAAAAAACGTTAGAGTTCTCAGGAAACTTAATTACTGGTAGTATGCCAGCTGTAGAAGGACTTGTGGAGTTGCCAACATCTCTGGTAATAGATGAAAGCCGTCCCAAAACAGTGTGTCAAGGAAGGTCAGTTCTGTTTTACTTATGACGTAGTTCTCATCACTCAGTGTCATGCCACAGTTATGGAGCCATTAATGCACTTTCTGTACATATCATTCACGTAGCTGGATGTTTGATGAGAACACATCTAGCTAACCTATTCGAAGCAACACAAAAGTTCTGTTAACACTTGATGATCAAAGTTGCTGTGTCTGTGTGTAGTTTTGAGACCAAAAGACGAATAAATATTGAAACAGACCACTGTTTTTCGGACGTTTCAAGGTGCCACAGGTATTTGATTCTATGCTTTCCCACAATCTATGATGCTGAGCATTTCTGTGTTCAACTTCTCTTTCTTCAGCATCAGGTCAGGTTGAGGCATTAATCGCATTTCTTCACTTTCCTCTGTTTTCCACCATTCTTCTTCTATAACTCTTTGGTTCCAATTCAGTTTCATCCTCCTAAGACTCTTCTTTACTGAGTCAATCTATCTTGCTCTATAGGTCTCCCTCTTGCCCTCAACCTTGGTCTCCACATAGGATTAAGCCTTACAAAAATTTGAACAAAGAAGGTTTTATGTGTAAATATTTAAATAATCTGTTAAAATTTAGTCATTGGACGATTCATCTGCCCATACACAGAACACACATAACTGGTAGAACTCTGTGAAATCATCGAATAAAAGAGAGGGACATCTTTGAAACGGAAATTAACTCTATTTTTTCCAGGACTTGTGTTTCCACAAAGTGTAGTTCATGCAAAAATTGACCCTCCTTATAGAGTCCCAATATTTTTGACTGACATAACAAGAACGTACCCAGTTTATGGAGAAAACTAAAATTACGTCTACATTTCTCACTCTCTCTCACCCTGTTTTCCCTAATATAGTCTCAGAAACTTCACTTCAGTGAGTTGAATTGTACTCTTCTCTCATCTCTTCTTGTCCTAGTCTCTGATGAATACATTAACATGAGTTAAGTATGTCTTGTGTGGCAGTTTCTTACACTATACCTATGTCAGCTATGTGCAGGCCTACATAAAATCGTGAATGTTTGGCATTCTAGCATAAGGTACATGTCTGAGACTATCCTAGTCTATGAAGCATCATAATAACCATGCAGCCACATGATATGGGGTTTTGAAAAAGTGGTGCAGAAATTAAGACCATAGGCTGTCAGAATGATGGATTATCCCAGAGTGAGAGTATCTTCATATATGGTCTATACTTCTATTTTGACGCTCTGTAGCAATTCTGTGGGTGCACTGTGAAATGGGTGACCCAGGTGTGGTATGAATATGAAGAACAGTGTTGGGTTTGATGCTCCTGTGTTATCCTGGTATCTACAAAGAGTCAAATACTTCTTCTGCAGATTTTCATGGACATCATTGTTGGCTGTTCTCTGACCCAAGCTGTAGGCAGTTTCCCTCTTACTGCTAGTTACTATTTACTGTGAACTGTTGTTTTACAATTGTGTTTTCCTCCAATCTGCCATTAATACTTAAGGTGTAAGAAAGTGGTACTGGATGTAAGCTTTCTTGTGTCTTTTGGAAAAACTTCAGAAAGAAAGTAGGACAAAAAACATGAGCACTACAGATTTGAACAAACATGTGTTAGTTGAAACCAGTAAACCCACAAAGTTTGGTGACTTGATTCAGAAATTTAGTTTAATATTAAATTTTCATGAAGTTACAAGAATTATCAATATGTCAGTAACCTGCATTGAAAATATGATTACAAATTATCATTTAAAATTGCAAGTAAGTACTGCTTAGAGATGGACCAAATTCCGATCATTCATCTCTTTTTCTTGAGCTTCCTAAATATGATAAACCAAATGTTCTAGAAATGTGTGTAAAAAGAAATTTCAGCAAAAGTAACATACATTCTTTCTGCTGTAAATTTAGTCTGTAAGTTGGCCTATAGACAACTACAATTCTTCCACTAGAAAATGTAATTATTTCTTAAATTTTTTTCTATATGCTGAAGTGGGGGAATTGGGTCACAGTAGGAATAAAAATCTCTAGTGTTAGAACCAGATAGCTTCACAATGAACTAAAATCAAACAGAAACACTGATTTTATTAAACATATTAAACGCTATAAAGCTGTATTCAGGAAAGTTGTTCTGGCTGCTAAAAGAATGGTAAATAATGCATTCACACTCCAATATAAAAATAAGACCAAAACCGTGTGGTCAGTTATCCACTAAGAATTACGAGCCTAGATCAAAAGTTAAGATATTCAGAAAATTAGATCTGAAAACTATATTGTTGTAAGCTCAGTTCAGATATCCAATTTTTCCAATAAATTCTTTTTAATAGATATGGTAGCCTATCAAAAGAGACAAATTTCATATATTTGGAAAACAATCTGAACACTTGTTTTAAACAATTAAAAAAATCGCCTACAAAGATGTGGAAAAGAAATATTGTTATTAAAAAATAAAACCTTATCTGATTAGGATGAAATACCCACATCTGTAATGAAGTATGTATATGATGTCATTTCACTATCACCATAAATTATTATAAACTAATCCTTCAAGCAGGGATGTTTTCCAGATAAATTGACAGATCTGAAATCATTATTCAAAAAGGGATCGACTGAGGAAATGGGTAATTACGATCTGTCTCTCTCTTCTGTTGGTCTTCTCTAATTGTTTGAAAAGATTACAGCAAAGCAATTTCAAAAATTTCTTACTTTATTTGACATAATTTTTAAAAATCAGTTTGGATTCCAACCAGGAAAAGCACTGTAAGTGACATAAGTGACATCAGTGAGTTTACTAAAAATATATGCAGCTGATTGGGTAAAGGTAGAAAAATTACAGTGATTTTCTGTTACGTAAAAAAAAAAAAAAAAAAAAAAAAAAAACCATTTGATTCAGTGACTCATTCTTTACTACTACACAAATTACAGATATATGCTATCAGGGATACTAATTTACGATGATTCCACTTGTATTTAACAGATAGAAAACAAAGAGTAATTATAAATTCTAATTCAATAAATTACTTCTCGAACTGGAAAACTGTTTCTCAAGGGGTCCCACAAGATTCGGTATTGGGTCCCTGCTGTTCCTTTTCTATATAAACGACCTACTACTTGCTATATATGTAAATTCAGTTTTATTTGCTAGTGATACATCAATTCTAATTGAAAATGAGGTTCCTGAAAAAATTCTGGAAAGTATCAAAAATACTTTAGAAAAACTGGAATCCTGGTTCCATCAAAATGGACTAGAACTAAATCTGATTAAAACCAGAATGACACAATTTGAAGCTAAATCAGTAAAACGGAGTGAAATAAAAATATCTTGCAATGATCATAGAAGCAAACCATGTGAATGAAGTACCTAGGTCTATGATAGTTTTGTATGGGTGCTGATTACCTCGATGTTCCGCACTCCACTAACACGCAAACACCAAAACAACAACAGAAACTAATGACCGCTACTATGGATTTCAAGCTAAGAGGAATACTGAGATGAAAGCCACCACACTAAGTAATGGTTTTCGTGCTGCCACAGAACTTCATGTTCCGAAACAAACTGTCTGTAATGGGCTACATGACATGGAATTTCACTCTCAACATCTATGGTGAGGTCCAGCTTTGACACTTAGACACCAGCAGTGTACTACATATGTGCCCAACAGCATGTTATATAGTACTGAGATGACATCCTCTGATGTATAGTACAACCATATCAGCAGAATTTCAGTGAGGGATTTGTCTTTATGGAAGACAATTCTCTAGCTCATCAGGCATATCTTGTGAAAGCGTTCCGTGATGATAACGACGTTGCAAGATTAGAATGGTCAGCACGTTCTGCAGACATGTACGTTATTGAACATGCTGGGGATACATTGGAAAGGGCTAATTTTGGACGAGACGACCCACCAACCAATCTGGGACAGTCTAGACCAACAGTCCCTTAGTGATCTAGTGGACAGCAGGCCACGATGAATACAGGCATGCATCAGTGCAAGAGGATGTGTTACTGGGTATTAGTGTACTGGTATATGCTGCAATCTGGAACATAAATTCAGAATGAGTACGAAGTCTTTCGCGACGTAGTTCTTGCGTAAAATACTCTCGGTGTTCTTGCCGCGTCAAATATGGGTAGAAGCCCAAGCTTTCGACTATATTCTCCATAGTCGTCGTCAGGGGTAAAACTGACTGCCGTGAACTGGAGGCGTCCGCCTTATATAACCAGGAGACGGCTTCTAATTGGCTAGCTTACGTCATAGTGTTAATGGCGCGTACTCGGGTGGTGCCATCTAACCACCTAGAATTTTCTAGCGCACTCTATTCCGCGTTGTTAGCAGCGCCATCTCTCGCAGCAGGCGGTAATCTGCGAGAAGTACTAAAGGTTCTGGGAGCTAACCTCTGTTCCTTCTCCAGAGCTCGCTTCCATGCATTGCTGAGTGCATATCCGGAGTCTCTATTGAAAGGTCTTCAGAAAGAATGGATATTCCTCCGGTGATATTAGTTCCACACTGTCGAGGAAACCTAGACAGGATGATATTTCAATAAATCAAGAGGACCAACACATCGCGCGGCTTCCATTCTGCGGTGCAACAAGTAGTAAAATCGGAAGAGTCCTAAATAGGCAGGGGATCCTACCTGTCTTTCGTCCTCCTAAGAAGATGAAAGAAATGATGCCACCCATCAAAGACAACCTCGGTCTGAGAGTGCCGGGAATATACAGCATTCCGTGCGAGTGTGGCAAAAATTACGTGGGGCAATCAATAAGAACTGTTTCTGAACGCTGCGTTGAACATCGGCGTTACCTGAAATACAGGCATTTAGAAAAATCTGCGGTGGTTGAGCACAGCCTGTTAAACAAACACCGGATTTTGTTTGAAGAAACGAGAGTACTGTCTCACGCTTCCAACTACTGGGATTCTGTCATCAGGGAGGCGCTGAAATCAGATTATGTGATAATAATATCAATAGAGACTCCGGATATGCACTCAGCAATGCATGGAAGCGAGCTCTGGAGAAGGAACAGAGGTTAGCTCCCAGAACCTTTAGTACTTCCCGCAGATTACCGCCTGCTGCGAGAGATGGCGCTGCTAACAACGCGGAATAGAGTGCGCTAGAAAATTCTAGGTGGTTAGATGGCACCACCCGAGTACGCGCCATTACCGCTATGACGTAAGCTAGCCAATGAGAAGCCGTCTCCTGGTTATATAAGCGGACGCCTCCAGTTCACGGCAGTCAGTTTTACCCCTGACGACGACTATGGAGAATATAGTCGAAAGCTTGGGCTCCTACCCATATTTGACGCGGCAAGAACACCAAGACTATTTTATGCATAAATTCAGAATGTTTAGGTTAATGTTGTACAACTTGTCAACTTCGGTTTTCATGAGCATTGAAGAGAATTGAATGTTAATTTTGCAAGCTTATATTCCAAATCTATTTAAAGAGTCATGAACTTTTAGAATCAAGTTGATGCAACATTTTTTATATGTGAATATAAGTTGGCCACACAGAAGCGTACTGTATCTTTGTGTCATGGTGCGACAATGTTGGCAGTGGTCAAGCTGTGTGCTTGGATGATGTTGTTAGTTTGTGTGCGCCAAGTGAGACAGCCGTGTTCTAACGAAACATATGCTGAAATATTTATTTTTCACCATATAAACGCTTTCCGTTGCAAATTATCAATGTTTCAAGCAAATAGGATTTTGTAATTAAATCGTGAGGCTCAGTAGCTGTATGCATGAAAATAAATGTATCAATTTGTATTATAAAAGTAAAGACACATTTCATAACAAAACTTCTCTACTGTTAAACCATTCAATAATGTCATCCTGCAACATAACTTCAGTCAAGTCCGATTGTGTAATCGAATAGCCTTCCATACTAACCTGAAAGAGTAACACACTTGCAAACTCGTTTCAAATACGGTGATATGAATTTAGTCCTGAATTCCTCATCTCTCAGTTGTTATATCGAAGTTGTATACCATTGGATACACAAAATGTAATGCATTCCCAACCTATGAGCTCTGTGGAAGTGCTGCCAACATTTATCCTAACTGCGTGGTCAAGTTAAGCCTGTAAATTATATTTAATGAATTGTCGAGGCAGCTGAAGCAGAACTGTCTGACGTCTTGCTAGCGTGTATCTTTCAAGCCACTAGGACGCGGAATTATTCTCTGTAGAAACCATTTGGAAATAATATATTTAGTAGACCTGTGACTGTAGATACAATACATTAAATACAAATGAGAGACGTTTTACGTATAATCGTCACATCAAAAGCACAATGCTTCAAACCAGAAGATAACAGTCGTAACTATGTACTAAAATTAACAGGAGACTCGCAAAAACAAAGAATAAACAGACTTGCTGCGGCAACAACATCTGTGGCGGCGCGCGAATCCTCTTTATAAACACAACGACGACGTACAGTAGGCTACACGATGATTAGTCGCCACATCAGCCCCCGCGGTGGAAGCGGAGCGTTATCTTCTAAAACGTGAAGGAAAATGTACGTGCCGTCCGGAACGGGTTGTGCGCACTGGTTGTGGAAAAGAGGTGGGCTGTTGTTGAGCTTGCGATTGTGACTGAGTTTGAGGCGCTGGCTTTGTCGACTTGAGCTGTTCTCTTGAAACCTCGGCCGGTGATGCGTCCTGATAGATGTACGCCGGCTTGATGCGGTCAATGGAGACAGTCGTGGCCTTGCTATTTATGGCAAAATCAAATGTCCGTTCACCTCGTTGTAACACACGATGTGGACCGGTGTATGGAGCTTGCAGAGCAGGTTTCAAACCGCCTGTGCGAAGCATCACGTGCGTACATTTGTCCAAGTCTTGATGAATATAACAGTATGGGGTGCCATGTCTGGAACCCTGTTGTGGGCGAAAACATGCGATACGTTCGCGCAAGTGACGTAGTAAATCAGGTTGGTCTTGCACTATGGACTGAAAGTAACTGACGTCAACAAATTCACCTGGAAGACGTAACGCTTCGCCGAAAACCAGTTCTGTTGAGGAAGCGTCTATGTCAGGTTTGTAGGCATTTCGTAGACCCAGTAACACAATTAGTAGTGCGTTTGTCCAGGATGTGTCTTGGCACATTAGAGCAGACTCGAGCGATCGGTGCCATCGTTCAATTAAACCATTGCTTGCAGGATGGTACCTTGTGGTCTTGTGATGAACATACCCATAGAATTGTGCAAGCTTGGCGAATAAGCCTGACTCAAACTGCCTGCCTCGGTCTGTTGTTATATGCAGTGGGCATCCAAATCTTGACAGCCATGTGGACACAAAGGCTGAGGCTAGTGTTTCTGCTGTAATGTTGTCCAGCGGTACGGTCTCCGGCCATCTAGTGGAACGGTCCATAATAGTAAGTAACGTTGCCCATTTGATGGACTTAACGGACCAACTACGTCAAGATGCACATGTGCAATACGTGAGGAGACTTCGGGAAAATTGCCCACTGGAGCATGTACGTGACGAGACACTTTACTGCGTTGACATGGAACACATGAACGCGTCCACTCACGGCAGTTCTTTTCCATTCCTGGCCAGACAAAACGCTTTGATATGAGGCGGAACGTAGGGCGAATTCCAGGATGAGATAAACCATGGCAATTGTCGAAAGCTTGTCTACGAGGAAGGAATGGTCTTGGTCTTCCAGTCGAGACATCACAGTACAGCTTAGCATCTGTGCCGGGAACGCTAACGAGCTGCATCTGTAATGCTGTGTTGTCATCCTTCAGCAATATCTGGAGCTCTTGGTCAGATTGTTGTGCCTGAGCAAGTGCAGTGAAGTCGATTGGGCTTGAGATACTGTTTACCCGAGAGAGACAGTCGGCCACCACATTATCTAATCCAGAGACGTGCTCTATTTTAATGGTAAACTGTGCAATAATCTCTAAATGATTGTACTGCGTAGGTAACAGTTGTTACTATTGCGTCGGAATGCATACGTCAGTTGTTTATGATCTGTGTAGATAACAAAATCCCTCGCTTCTATCTGAGGCCGGAAATGTTTAATAGCCCTGTATACAGCGAGAATTCCCGGTCGTAAGTACTCCACTTTTGTTGTGAAGGCGACAGCTTAAGCGAATAAAACGCTAGTGGTTGCCATGAGCCATTCGTCCATTGTTGTAATACGGCACCTGTAGCCTTTAAACTTGCATCAACTACTACCGCTAATGGTGCGTCAAGTTTAGGATGGGCAAACAATGCAGCGTCGGCCAAGCAACGTTTTGCGGTCTCAAAAGCAGAATTCATTGCTTCAGTCCACTGTACTAATGAATTTCTCTTAATAATGGGTCCGGAAAGCGCTGCTGTCAAGGGTTTTTGTAATTCTGCTGCTCGTGGCAGATGTTGACGATAAAAATTCAGCATCCCGAGAAACCTACGTAACTCTTTGATGGTATTTGGCTTCTGTATTTCTAGGATAGCTTGAACCTTATCCGGTAAGGGAAGGGAGCCCGCAGACGAAATACGATGGCCGAGAAAATCGATTTCAGGTCGCCCAAATATACATTTGGCTATGTTCAAAACTACGCCATACTGTTCCAAGCGTTCAAACACTAATTTGAGATGTTGTTCTTCGGTGGCCGAAAATAACAAGATATCATCAAGGTAAGCGAAGCAAAAAGGTAGTCCTTGTATATTCAATAAACCTTTGCCAAGTCTGAGCTGCATTGCGTAAACCGAATGTCATATACATGCTTTCAAATAACCCAAATGGCGTGATAATTGCCGTTTTAGGTATATCTTTCTCCGCCACTGGTATTTGAGTGTAAGCTTTGGCACAATCTAAAGATCGTTGCACCATGTAAGGCATGATTATAATCTCGCAACAGCGGAACTGGATAACGGTCTGCTATTTTTCTTGCATTAAGTGCTCTATAATCGCCGCAGGGGCGCCATGCTCCACTCTTTTTAGGGACGAGATGAAGCGTTGAAGACCATGGGCTACTCGACGGGCGAATAATGCCTTCCTTTAACATTGTGGCAAACTCTGCCTTTGCTATTGCTGGTCAATCTGGTGCCAGCCTTCTGGGCCTACATGACACTGGAGGGCCATCTGTGGTATTAATGTAATGCACAGTCTTATGTTGCACTTGTTTTGGAGCTCCAGGAGGCCTAGTCAAAGTCGGAAATTGACATAATAGAGATGAGTACTTACAATCTTCCGCTTGCACGAGCTTGGCGCTGGGTGTGTTGGTGATACGGCGAAAACCAGTTGAAGTTAGGCCAGTCACGTTGTCCACGAGCCGGGAATTCTCTACGTCAGGCAACAGTCGGTAATATGCCAAGAAATCCGCACCGATGATTGGCTCAGCGACGTCTACTACGGTGAAATTCCAGTTCAGGGCGCGACGTAGTCCTAAGTCCAGCTCAATACTTTGCATAAGTCCGTATCGTTGAATTATTAGCGGCTGATAAACAGAATGCAGTCGGTGGACGGCAGCGATATATTGCAGTTTGTGGTAATATACTCAAATCAGAACCTGTGTCTCTCAGAAATTTCATTCCAGACTTCCTGTCGCTGATAAACAGGCACTATGATCCTGTTCGGCAGTCTGCTGCGCCTAAGGTCGACCGCCGCTGGCATTTGGGAATGAGCAAGGACTAGTACATTTATGTGCCTGTTCACCAAATTTACGGTGGTACCAGCACGTCGAATGTTCTACATCAGAAGACGAAGTGCCTTTCGAAGATCTACTTCTGGACCTGCGTCGATAACGGTTTCTGCCTTTGTTAACGCTTTGTCGAGACATCAGTTCACTGAGCTGGTTACAAAAAGCGTCTACCTTCGCAGCTAATGAATTATAGTCGCTACGCGCAACTCCCGACGTTGCCGCCGTACTGCTGCCGGCTTCTGACACGGCGCAGACACACACTGGTGTGGTTGCCTCTTGTATACGATCTGCGAGTTCCGCTACAGCGTCAAGAGACATCTCTGTTTGAGACGCTATAATCGCCGTAACTTGAGGCGGCAGGCGGTTGCTCCAAATTGTGCGTAACATCTACATCTACATAGATACTCTGCAAATCACATTTAAGTGCCTGGCAGAGGGTTCATTAACCACTTTCATAACTTTTCTCTACCGTTCCATTCTCTAATAGCGCGCGGGAAGAAAGAACACCTAAATCGTTCCGTTTTCGATCTGATTTCTCTTATTTTATTGGGATGGTCGTGTCTCCCTAAGTAGGTGGGTGCTAGCAAAATATTTTCACATTCATAAGTAAAAGTCGGTGATTGAAACTTCGCAAACAGATCACGCCGCAATGAATAACGTCTTTCTTTTAATGATTTCCACCCCAATCCGTGCAACAATTCCGTGACGCTTTCCCCCCCGTAACGTGATAAAACAAAACGAGCTGCCCTTCTCTGAACCTTCTCAATGTCTTCCGTCAGTCCCACCTGGTGAGGGTCCCTCAAGGGGCAACAGTACTCCAGGAGAGGACGCACAAGTGTGATGTAGGCAGTCTTTTTGGTGGAGCTGGTGCATCTTCGAAGCTTTCTGCCAATGAAACGTAACCTTTGATTCGCCTTCCACACAATATTTTCTATGTGTTCTCTCCAGTCAAAGTTGTTCGTAATCGTAACTCCTAGGTATTTGGTAGAATTTACGACCTTAAGGTTTGACTGATTTATCGCGTAATTGAAGTTCAGTGGATTTCTTTTAGTGGTCATGTGTATTACTTCACACTTTTCTTTATTTAGTGTCAATTGCCAATTTTCGCACCAAGTTGAAATTTTGTCTAAATCACTTTGCAGTTGCTTTTGATCCTCTGTTGACTTCACTAACCGATAAACGACAGCATCATCCGCGAACAGTCTAAGGGAGCTACTCAGATTGTCTCCTAAATCGTTTATAAACACGAGGAAGAGTAGGGGACCTATAACGCTTCCCTGTGGAACGCCATATATCACTTCTGTTTTACTCGATGACTTACCGTCAATTACAACGAACTGTGTCCTTTCTGATAGGAAATCACACAATTGGGAAGATATTCCATAAGCACGCAATTTCATTAGAAGCCGCTTGTGGGGTACAGTATCAAAAGCCTTCCGGAAATCCAGAAATATGGAATCGATTTGAGATCCCTTGTCGGTGGCACTTAACACTTCATGTGAATAAAGGGCAAGCTGTGTTTCGCAAGAGCGATACTTTCTGAATCCGTGTTGACTATTGGTTAATAGGTCGTTCTCTTCGAGGTAGTTCATAATATTCGAACAAAGTATATGTTCCAAAATCCTACTGCAAATCGACGTCAATGAGATGGGCCTGTAATTTTGGGGATCACTCCTATTGCCTTTCTTGAATATTGGAGTAACTTGGGCAACTTTCCAGTCTTTGGGTACAGATCTTTCGCTGAGTGATCGGTTGTAAATTATAGCTAAGTACGGAGTAATTGCATCAGCATACTCTGAGAGGAATCTAGTTGGTATACAATCAGGCCCGAAAGAATAATTTTTGTTTAGTGACTTAAGTTGTTTTATTACTCCAGGAACATCTACTTCTAAGTTTCGCATGCTGGCATCTGTTCTTGGATTGAATACTGGAGTGTTCACTTCGTCTTCTTTGGTAAACGAATTTCGAAAAGCTGTGTTTAGTAATTCTGCCTTAGCAGTACTGTCGTCGGTACTATTACCATTGCTATCGCGTAGTGAAGGTATTGTTTGTGTTTTGCCGCTAGTGTACTTCACATATGACCAGAATTTCTTTGGATTTTCTGCAAGATTGCGAGACAGGATTTCGTTGTGGTAACTACAATAGGCTTCTCGCATTGATGTCCGCGCTAGGTTGCGTGTTTCAGTAAAATATTGCCAGTCTTGTGGATTCTGTGCCTTTTTAAATTTTGCATGCGTTTTTCTTTGTTTCTGAAACAGTGATCTGACCTGTTTTGTGTACCACGGGGGATCGGCCCTCTCTTTTATTAATTTATTTGGTATAAATCTCTCGATTGCTACTGATATTATGTCTTTGAAAGTAAGCCACAACTGATCTACACTCGCATTTTTAGTTTTGAAAGACTGGAGATTATCACTCAGGAAAGCGTGAAGCGAATTTTTATCTGCTTTATTGAATAGATATATTTTTCGTTTATTTTTTGTGCATTTGGGAATTTCGACATTTAGTGTCGCTACTACAACTCGATGTTCCCTAATCCCTGTATTTGTTTTGATGCTCTTTACTATCTCCGGATTATTTGTTGCTAGGAGATCAAGGGTATTTTCGCAAACACTTACTATTCTAGTGGGTTCATGAACTAACTATTCGAAGTAGTTTTCAGAAAAAGCATTCAGAACTAGTTCGGACGATGTTTTATATTTGCCGCCGGTTTTGAATACGTAATTATGCCAACATATCGAGAGTAAATTAAAGTCGCCGCCGATTATAACAGTATGCTTTGGGTACCTATTTGAAATGTGATTCAAGCTTTCTTTGAACATTTCGGCAACCGCATCGTCTGAGTCAGGGGGCCGATAAAATGATCCAATTATTAATTTATTCCGGTTGTCAGATATAACCTCTACCCAGACCAACTCACAGGAAGTATCTGTCTCAATTTCGCTGCAGGATAAACCGTTTGTTACAGCAATAAACACACCACCCCCTTTTTTATTTATTCTATCCTTTCTGAAGACTATTTGGCCCATTGAAAAAATTTCGGCCGAACTTATCTCAGGCGTCAGCCAGCTTTCAGAACCTATAACGATATGTGCCTCAGTACTTTCTATCAGCGCTTGGAGCTCTGGAACTTTCCCAATACAGCTACGACAATTTACAATTGTTATACCAATGGTTTCGAGATCTGCTTTCTTCCTGTGTCTGACCTGCCCCCTTTGAGACTGAAACCCATTTTGTGTATTCCCGAGGCCCTCTAACCTAAAAAACCGCCCATTCCACGCCACACAGCCCCCGATACCCGTGTAGCCGCTTCCTGAGTATAGTGGACTCCTGACCTATTTAGCGGAACCCGAAAACCCACCACCCTTTGGCGCAAGTCGAGGAATCTGCAGCCCACCCGGTCGCAGAACCGCCTGAGCCTCTGATTCAGACCCTCCACTCGGCTCTGAACCAAAGGTCCGCAGTCAGTCCTGTCGACAATGCTGCAGATGGTGAGCTCCGCTTTCATCTTGCAAGCAAGACTGGCAGTCTTTACCAGTTCTGATAGCCGCTCAAAACCAGAGAGGATCTCTTCCGATCCAAAGCGACACACATCATTGGTGCCGACATGAGCTACCACCTGCAGCTGGCTGCACCCTGTGCTCTTCATGGCATCCGGAAGGACCCGTTCCACATCCGGAATGACTCCCCCCGGTATGCACACGGAGTGCACATTGGAATTCTTCCCCTCCCTAGTAGCCATTTTCCTAAGGGGCCCCATTACCCGCCTAACGTTGGAGCTCCCAACTACCAACAAACCCACCCTCTGTGAGTGCCCGGATCTTGAAGGCAAAGGGGCGAGTACAGGACAAGCGACACCATCTGCGTCAGGAACATCCCCTGCCACAGACAGTGCCTCGAATCTGTTGGCAAGACTAACCGGGGAGGCCTCCACTTCGGTCCTCCGGGAAGTCTTACGCCGCCTGACACGCGCTGAGGAGACCTCCCAATTCACCACGGATTGGGGGGCGACCTCCTCGCGGGCAGTGAGCGGGCTGGCCACAGCCGCAGGCCGATCGGAGGGCACAACAGACGCACAGGGCGTCTGCTGTACCCCCGCGAGCGGCCCACAACAGCGGCGCCCACCCACCGCAGTCTCAAGCGTTGCCAGCGAAGCCAACGCCGCCTGAAGCTGCGAGCGAAGAGTCACCAACTCTGCCTCCATCCGTTCGCAGCAGTCACAGTTCCTAGCCATTCTAAAAACCTATGTTTCTTTCAAGTACGTACGTCTGAGGACACAGAAGTTTGATAAACAGTGAGCTTTGAAAAATATAAACGTAACACTGAACTGTTTGTTTACGGCGAATCTGAAAAATATATACGCGAGCTGATAAATCAAAAAATCAGCAACTGAACTGACAACTAAACGCGATTCTTAATAAATAAACACGCGAGCACACTAAAGTATAAAGAGCTGCAAAAGAAAGCACACACGAGATGAAAATAAGTCGCTTCTATTAAGAAGCCGGTTACCGTAAAATCTAGAGCTGCTGCTGGTCACGTGTGCACTGGCCGCCGGTAACTGAGCAACTGAAGTGAAGGACTACCAACCGCGAGTACGATTAAAACAAAACAAAACAAAAGCAGTGAGTGGCGGATTTACACTGCGGATGAATACACTGAACTGACTAGTTGAACGTTAATCTAAGTAAATATACACAGCAGCAAGAGAGTTTGATAAACAGTGAGCTTTGAAAAATATAAACCTAACGCTGAACTGTTTGTTTACGGCGAATCTGAAAAATATATACGCGAGCTGATAAATCAAAAAATCAACAACTGAACTGACAACTAAACGCGATTCTTAATAAATAAACACGCGAGCACACTAAAGTATAAAGAGCTGCAAAAGAAAGCACACACGAAATGAAAATAAGTCGCTTCTATTAAGAAGCCGGTTACCGTAAAATCTAGAGCTGCTGCTGGTCACGTGTGCACTGGCCGCCGGTAACTGAGCAACTCCAAGTTGTCAGGAACCATACCGACGTCTACCTTGCTTCGCAAATACCTTAGATACTGAGAAGGTTTGCGATCACCAACATCTTCTTGCGTGACCATTTGCCGTATGCGTTCCTCCTGTGAAGCGGCTACTCTTCGAGTCAGCTCTGTTTTTAGCTTCTTGTATGCATCTGCTGTCGGCGGCGCGGTTATAATGTCTTGAATTTCCGCGGCATATTGTTGATCTAATTGGCTCACGACCAAAGAAAACATCGTCGAGTCGGCGGTAATTCCTGCACAATGGAAACTTGCCTCTACTTGGGCGAACCATAACACAGGATTATTCGGCCAGAACGGCGGCAAACGTACGGCTATTCCTGAAACTCTAGGTTCTTCGTCCGACATCTTGCTAGTATCTTCTCGCGTTTTCTGTAGGCTTGAATCACGTCGGGGTCACCAATTGTCGAGGCAGCTGAAGCAGAACTGTCTGACGTTTTACTAGCGTGTATCTTTCAAGCCACTAGGACGCGGAATTATTCTCTGCAGAAACCATTTGGAAATAATTTATTTAGTAGACCTGTGACTGTAGATACAATACATTAAATACAAATGAGAGACGTTTTACGTTAAAGTATAATCGTCACATCAAAAGCACAATGCTTCAAACCAGAAGATAAAAATCGTAACTATGTACTAAAATTAACAGGAGACTCGCAAAAACAAAGAATAAACAGACTTGCTGCGGCAACAACATCTGTGGCGGCGCGCGAATCCTCTATATAAACACGACGACGACGTACAGTACACGATGATTAGTCGCCACAGAATGTATCCATTTTAGTGAGTGTGTGAATGTACGTGTTTCTTTTTCTGATGAAGGCCATGGTCAAAAAGATTAAGTTGTGTGAATGTGTTTGTCTATTTTATGTGCCTGTATGTGGCTCAGAGATCGTATTTATGGAAAGTTGCTGTCTGTCCTCTATTATTAATAATATTCCAAACATTTAACGTATATTGAAGTTAAGAAGCATATTTTAAAGGAATGTTATATGAATGGAATGATGGACAGTTCTAAAGTAGATTCTAAAAACAAAGTTGCAGGCATTTTTAACAAATCTTTGAGCAAGTCAGAGGCCTGGGGTGGCAAAACAAGACGAGGCCTCTGGTCTTTTAGTCCATGCCCCTCTCGACCTCTCTCACCAATGCTAATCGAAAGCTTGACTTTATCTTGATGAATCGACAAGCCCATAGTACTGTGAAGCTCCCTAGGAATAGTGATCTCGTTGATGCTGTTTTAGTTTACACGAAAGATATGACAAGTAGAATCTCCCATTCCATTCTTCAAGAAACATACGAGGGTCCGTGCAGAAAATAAGTTCCGTTGCTATTTCTATTCGCTGCAGCGCTACGATTGCAGTTCCGAGTATGCGCGGCAGTTACTCTGACTCAAGAATACATGTACGCCATTTTCAGATCGCTGCTGCCGACTTGTGCTTTTGTAGTGCTTCTTTATATGTCAACGGTAATTGAAATTGCCGCCACATGTGAAATCAGATCTGTGATTTGTTTTCTAAATGTAAAGAAAGTTAGACCAAAGGAAATTCATCGGCAAATCTGCGAGGTTTACGGACAAAATGCGATGAGTGATTCAATTATTAGAAGATGCGTCAGACTGTACATTGAAGGATGTGATGAGGTGCACGAAGAAGAACGGAGTGATCGACTGTCTGTGGTTACTGATGAAATGGTTGACCCAATCGAATAGAAAATTAAGAACAACTGTAAGTTTACACGTAGTGCCCTTGCTATGGAATTTCCACAAATCTCAATAATTCATGAAATTGTTATTGAAATACTGAAATTTCGAAAACTTTGCTCACATTGGGCACCCAAAATTCTTACTGAACAACATAAGAAACAGTGGATGGGTAGTGCACTTCAGCTTTTGACACGCTACAATGAAGACGGCAATGGTTTTCTTTCCCAGATATTCATGGGAGATGAAACTTGGCTATCATATGGCACCCGTAATACAAAATGGCAATCAGTGGAATGGAGGCACACTTCATCCCCAACGAAGGTTAAGCCTAAGCAAATCTTGACATCTCGGAAAGTCATGTCCACCGTTTTTAGGGACAGAAGAGGCAATTTTCTGATTGTTCTCTTACCACGAGGCCAAACAATCAATGCACCTGGTTACTGTGAGACCATTAAGAAATTGCGCCGTGCAATACAGAACAAGCGCCGAGGATTATTGTCAAAAGGTATTGTTTTTTTTTTTTGCACGATAATGCCCGACCTCACACGGCGAATGTGACCCAACAACTCTTACAGGAATTTCTATGGGACGTGTTTGATCGTCCTCTGTACAGCCCGGTTCTCGCCCCTAGCGACTTTCATTTCTTCATCTCTTCTTACACCTAAAATCTGTCCTTGGTGGTCAACACTTCAACGATGATGACGAACTGAAAGAACATGTTGCCACATGGTTGAATACACAGGTGGAGACCTTCAATGAAGAAGGCATACACAAACTTGTGCCACACTATGACAAGTGCCTACAAAATTTCGGAAGCTATGTAGAAAAATACTTTAACAGTTGTAGATTTTTGTACAATAAATATTTTTCTGTATCTGTACACGTTTGTTTTATATAACCAAACGGAACTTACTTTGTGGACATACCTCGTATCATTAATGCAAATCTAGATGGCTCTTGAATGATAAAGCAAATGTGGACTATTATTTAAAATGCTTTAAGTCAAGACACAGTGCTTGTGAACTTCAAACACAAGGAAAAAAACTCTCTTCTGATTCTTCAGAAGCTGATACTTTTGAAATCAGGTGATTCTGATGGAACATATATTTTTAAAATCAAATTGATGGTTGTATTTAAGTAAAAAGTTTATGATCACAAAAATGTGAACACTGCTGAAGAATCTGGGCTCATTTGGAATGCTTTAATAAGAAAAACTTGCTTCATGCCATAAATTAGTAGCATCTGGTTCTAAAACAAGTAAGGAATGTATTGCTGCTTTGGCTGGTGCTAATGCTACTGGCAGCCACCTATTGTCTTCGCACATTATTGGTAATAAACTGTGTTATTTCAAACATGTTAATATGTCTGTGATGCCTGTTATTTACATGTCTCGAACGAGTGCCTGGATGAAAGTATGATTTTCATGGAATGGTTGATGGATGAGTTTTTACTCTCTGTAAAAACTCATTAGTTAAAGAATAACAAAGTGGAGAAAACATTATTATTGTTTTACAATATACCTACTTATCCGTCATTCAGTATCTTAAACAGAGAATACAATTTCATAAATGTGTTGTTTCTTCTACCTAATGTAAGCTCCTTATGATAGACCATGGATTACTAAATCTTTCAAATTATATAACAGACAATTCTTATGCATGTTATTGTTAGAACGAAAAGATGTGAGAGACATAATTAACAAAAGAAGAAGAAACTCATACAAATATTAATTTGAAACTTGTGCCCTACATGATTACAGCAGCAAGGGATAATGTAAAGGAACACAATTTGTAAAAGCCTGAAATAAAACTTTGAGTATGGTGGAAAGCTCTTAAAGTCCAATCAAAACTGATAGACGGATCAGAGTTGTAGTTAATGAGCCATATATATCGAAACTTGTTTCTTTTTGGTTTCTCACAATTCAACCTGTGTTCTAATTTTTACAGCTTGCCATTTCAGCTGCTGATATTTTGTAGTCTGGACATTTGCCCCACTCCCTTCGCATAGAAGAAATTACTTATACCCCTGGAATGGAATGGAGTGTCTGAAATTCTCAATATGCCAAAATAATTCATTACCATTAATATGATGAAGATGTTTAGGACGGCTGACTGTTGATGATGCTGAGTCAGGGCACCAAATCATGCAGGTTAGCGAAATTGCAAACTCCACACTGACAGATCTAAAGTCAAGGCATCTCATCAACTAGCAGTCTAAGAAATGAAGATGAAAATATAATCACTACTTCTCAAGCAGTTATGTGTCTGGACACTGCTCTTTGATGATTTGCAGCTCAAGATGAAAGCAACCAGTATCACATATTTGTCCTAAAAAGAAGTGCATTACTTAGCAGCTTGTAAGCATATTGACTTGTTTTGACAAATCCAAAGTAAGGATTGGTTGATTTGTTTATTCACCATTTCATTTACATGGTATGGGTTTCATGACATTAACCGAAAGTATTACATGCATGCATAAATGAAAAAACCTCACAATATATACAATAAAGCACAGTACACTACTCCCAAAATACACGGCTCCTTATTCCAATAAAGTAAGTTGTTCGTACCTTTTTTTAGATTATATTTCATTTAAATAGTCTTTCATGTAAATGTTCTTCTCAGAACAGCAGGGAGCACACACAAAGGCACAGCACATAACACTATCACAGTTGAAAATACACAGTTTATTATAGCATCACATACATTCAGGGACAGATTCCCACCATATTTGACATCTCTCAATAACAATCGACCACATCAAAGATCATACACAAGAAAGATATTTCACATTACTAACACTCCCCTAGTCCATGACCCTGTTTAACTTCAGATGCGTTTCCAACTTCAGATGGCTGACTGGCCTTTGTCAAACAGTCACCGATATTTTTCTTGCTTGCGATGTAGTCCAGGCTTATGTCGTTGTTTTCCATCTCTTGTACTAAGAACATCTGAAGGACCATATGTTTAGACCTTGTTGAAGCTTCATGATTTGCAACCAGTTTCTTCAGACCCTGATTGTCAATGAAAATCTGCACAAGATGGTGCAGAAAACAATCTTGAGCTATCTCACTGAGAATACTATTCATCCACTTTGCTTTTCCTGCCGTTTCACTCAGTGCAACAACTTTGCTTCGACAGTGTCTAGCACTACAGTCCGCTGTTTCCTGCTGCTCTAAATTACAGCTATACCCACAAAAACTGTGAAATATCCACTAAAGGATTTTATGTAATTTGGATTAAATACTCAGTCAGCATCTGTATACATTTCAAATTGTTTTCCAGTCGTCCAGTAAGTGAGTGCCTCATTGTTTTTACCTCGTAAATAACATGGTGTGTGTTTGACAGCATGCCAGTGCTCCTCACTCGTATTGCTGCTGAAATGGCTTAGGTACATCTCTGGGTATGCTAAATCTGGCCTTGTACCCATTGCCAAATAAAGAAGAACTTTAATTGCAATTCTGTATCTTGATGCATTATGTTCAGTCAGCTTGTCATCACCTTTTGCATTTTTTACCTTTACATTCATGATGAGTGGGGTTTGCACAGGTTTACAGTTTTCCATTTGGAATTCTTTCATATTTCTTTTGTGTATGCTGTTTGCTCTGATATCAGTGTTCAGTTTGCTCTAATAATTCGAATTTACTGTACATGTCATGCTACTCCAAGATCCATTACTTAAAATTCTGCACTTATAAAGTTTTTCACTCTATCAGAGGCTGTTCATCCTACAGTGTAGTGGAGCAATGTACCCCAACAGAAATATTCGCCACTGAGACAACTTTACAGTAGATAACGATGTTAAACTTTAAATAACCTGCTCTGCCGACTTCTTTGGAGGTAATTATTTGGATATGAACGTCCCTACTGATATCTGCTCTGCCGACTTCATTGCAGGTAATTATTTAGGAACATATATGAACCTCCCTACTGACATCTGCTCTGCCGACTTCTTTGCAGGTAATTATTTAGGAATGTGTATGAACCTCCCTACTGACATTTGCAGTCAAGTTCAAAACTGGTAGTCAGGTCTTCCAAGCCTGCTTCAGCTTTGGCACAACATCTGGCGATCGCATTCCAGCCACTGAGGTGGAGAAGGGAACAGGAGGCAGGGGGTGCCTCCTATCCTGAGCGTTGGAGCATTGCTCCTTCGTGTATCCGCCAATTCCCCTCCTCCCCCCCCCTCCCCCCTTGCTGCCGCAGCACGCCACTGTGCAGTTCCTCTTCCTCCCCTGTTCTTCAGAATAGCAGAATCTGAAACTAATTCATATCTACACTCTTCTGTAGCATTATAATGTCTCTTGTTGTCATTCCTGCTGGCTCTTAAGTTTCTTAAACTTCAATAACGAGCAGAATACAGTTAGCAATGACAGACAAGGGTGTTCTGTTATTTGTTTCAGTGAAGTTACCAACACTGGCTAGCTTTCACAGCTGGCTGCGTGCAACAGTGCGAGGTTGCAAAATGCAGTTGTGAGTTGGAAGACATGAGTTACCAGTTTTGTAGTGTCTTAATTGTGAAGTCAATATGTGTGATAATACAGTGCAAGGGCTAAGGGAGATTAATTTCTTTTCCCTTTCGCTTGAAGAGAAGCTTTGTGTCAAGGACGTAGGGAGACCAACATCAGATATAAGGTTAGTAAAATATCTAATGATAAAAGTAAAGAAATTGCAAGATCTTACAAACCTGACATTTATGGGAAAGTAAATTGGTATGTGCATTGTGAAATTATGAACTAGTTGTTCTGTTTTCCATGTCTGTTGTTCGCCAAAGAAAAGTCAGCATATGAAACAATTTGGATACTAAAAGGCGTTGACGATCTCAGACATTTAACACAGAAGATACAGAAACATGAACGTTCTGCATCACACATGCGTGCAAAGCTATAGCACAACCTTCTAGGGAAACACAATGTTAGGCAACAACTGGACAGTGCTTGCAGTAAGGCAGATGAGAGGAACAATGTTCACATTCGCAAAAATCGTCAAATGCTCTATAAAATTGTAGATTTATTAAATTATGTAGTGCTTTTGAGCTCGCACTTAGTGGACATGATGAACGCATTGACTCAATAAATCCTGGCATTTTTCGCAGTCTTATAAATTTCGTTGCTGAACTCTATGTTGCCCTTATTGACCACCTTTAGAAGGCTACTGCTTTCAGAGGCACTTCGAAACATATTCAGAACGATTTACTTTCTTGTATCATGTTCAAATAAGAAAGGAACTTGCTGAAGCTGATTTTGTGTCAGTTATTGCAGATGAACAACTGATAGTTCAGCAGTTTCACAGTTCGTCATACTTTAAGAAGTTTGTAAGCCTAGGGACTGATAACTTCAGTAGGTAAGTCCCATAGATTTACAAACATCTGAACTAACTGTTTTGTCAAAAAATAAAACATCATTGCGAACCTTGCCTTGTGTAAAATTTTGATGGTCACTTTCAACATTTCATTATAATGGCATCCCAAATGTTTATCCAAATTTTCAGCTTGCTGGGAATTAATGCAAGAGTGCATGTCTATTTTCACTGGGATATTATTTCTTTATAGAATTATTTTGCTACCCCCTTTTTGTTTGCTGTTTGGGATTTTCTTATCCATTCTCCTATGAACCCGGTAGAAAAATAGCCATCATTTTTCATTTTTATCTCCACACAACATTATAATTTATATACATGTGGCGTCTATTTCGAAAGAACAGACATCACTTCTGATCCTGCAGTTGTTATTCTTTCATATTCACATAATATATGACATAAACTGCTCATGGACAAAGCTGAAAATGTGTACCCAGCTGGGATTTGAACCCGCTTTCTAGGCAGTTGCGCTGACCACTAGGGACACAATGATCACCGCACCTGCAAGGACTATCTAAGCCCACCTCCCGTCAGACACAAACTTCGAACTCTACCCTGCCCACAGTTCTCAAACTCGTAGTCACTATGTACTAATTCCCGTAAGAGTAACGGCTCCAAACTTGCCCACCTCTACCCACTATATATTCATGTGGCGTCTATTTCAGAAGAACAGACGTCACTTCTATATATAATATGCCAGTGACGGTCAATGATCCTTTCGTTAGTGGGGAGGGGTGGCCAAATTTGGAGCCCTTACTCTTACGGGAATTAGTACATAGTGACTACGAGTTTGAGAACTGTGGGCAGGGTAGAGTTCGAAGTTTGTGTCAGATGGGAGGCGAGCTTAGGTAGTCCTTGCAGGTGCGGTGATCATTGTGTCCCTAGTGGTGTAGTGGTCAGCGCAACTGCCTAGAAAGCATGAGACCTGGGTTCGAATCCTGGCAGGGTACACATTTTTCAGCTTTGCTCATGCACAGTTGATGTCATACATTTTGTGAATATTAACATTATAATTATCATTTACATATGCAGTTTCTAGGAGTTCATGCTGTAGATCGTAGTTAACAGATAGATCAGCAATGTTTATC
The DNA here is from genome assembly GCA_026315105.1 of Locusta migratoria. Classification (NCBI taxonomy): domain Eukaryota; kingdom Metazoa; phylum Arthropoda; class Insecta; order Orthoptera; family Acrididae; genus Locusta; species Locusta migratoria. The sequence continues at coordinate 194,604,784 of CM048746.1, forward strand.
CAGGAACTCATCAAATATTTCGCTCCATCTTCTGCCAGACTGATGCAACTCATAAATGCATTTTTAAGTTTGCAGATCCACTCACCATTGTGCATTTATTCCTTATCCGGAATTCCACTGAATTTCTTCTTAGTTTGTTCGTTGCATCTCTGAAACCAAATAGACTACAGACTATATCTGTTACGTCAGCCATTAAGTATGATGAACTTTCCAGTCTCGTCCAACTGCTGTTCCTATAAGTAGCCAAATACAGTTCTTTTTTACGTGACTGTAACATTCATCAGAATTTGTGCCTGGTCTTTGTTCATTTCCCTATGCAACCACCCATGCTCCTGTATCTAGCAATTTTTTCCATTCTCATCATATTTCTGACTGAAGATTCATTTGGTTCGTATGGTTTTTGTGTTATTTGTATGTCACAAATGCCCAGGTTTTTTGTGTGTATTTGATTATACAATTCCTCTAACATTGCTTCTTGCCATTTCTATCTTTAGCTGATGTTGCTTCATGTACACTTTGTGGAGTCTTTTCATGTGGTGTACACTTGTGTTCAACTACGCATGCCTTCTTCTTTTCTTTCGTCTTGTAATCTGTCAGCTGTTCCGGTGTATTGACTTGTCGCTGGGAATGTGTTCTGTAGTTTTAATTTATTTCAGGTTTTTGTATTTTACGGTCATTATCTTCTGTAGTGGAGTAACCACTACCATTACTCTCATCTTCTTTCCTGACAGCACTCTCATCCTACCTTTTGGTCTCCTTTTCTACGTCATGTTTTCGGAAAGCATACACTTTTCCATAGTATCCGCATTCTGTAAAACTTGTTCGTCTCCTGTGATGGTTGTTGTCTTCCGGTCACTTTTGCAACGTCTGTTCAACTATTTAGGGAAGATAGTTTCATGAAATATAACATATCTGTAGGCTTTCATCGTTTCTGAGTATGCAACCATTACATGAGGATATCATTTAGGTTCAAAATTGCCATCCTGGTGTTTCAATTTTGTCCATGCACGACATCCAAATAAACACAGATGACCAATTTTTGGTTCAAGTTTATGCAATCGTTTGTAGGCACGTTCTCCATTATTTGATGTTGTCAGACATGTATTTCGCAGGAAATTTGCTGTAGCTATTGATTCTCCCCAGAAATTTCGTGGAAATCCACTCTCTAACATCATACATCAAATGGTATTTGAAAGAGTCTGGTTGAACCGTTCTGCTACACCATTTTGTTGCGCTATGCTAGGGACGGTCACCTGCCTCCGTATTCCTTCCTTTTGTAGATATGTTTCAAATCTTTACTCACATATTCGCCTCCATTGTTTGATTGTAATGTCTCTACTCTTTTTTGCTGGCAAATTCCTTGCGTTTGTCTTGTATTCTTTAAAAGACTGTAACACTTCACTTTTGGCTTTTAGTTGTATCAAAATACTTGATTAGGAAATCATTTTTAAAGCTAAATATATGAACATTTATATTTAGAAGTAGAAACAACCAATGCAGACCATCCAGTCCACACGTGCGAAGCAGCAGGAATTAAGCTGGTCATCAATAAATGTGAATACATATTTTGCTCCACCAAGTGACTGTGAGGCAGAGACACATTTTACTTCGCTTGTGTATCAAACATAGTGATTCATTTGCTCTGTTTTCTGTCATTTCTGGGAAATGCTTATCTTTCATCTTGCCTTCAGTGTACACACTACACATTTGATTTATTTTGTCATCAGACGCTTCTAGCATTATTCCACTACGTTTGGCCTGTTTCTTTGCTTTATCAAGGTGAATGTGGCCTAGCCTTCGGTGCTACAATTCCAACTCCCTAATAATGTTAAGACTGGCGTCTTGGACACTTTCATTCATTGAAGTACTGGAATTGGATTCACTAAAGTAATAGAGATTTACTTTCTTTGAACCTTTCACAATAATTTCACCACTTTGTCTCATTATTTTAGCTCCACTCATTGTTAACGAAACCAACACTATTAGTTGCCTGAGGACATGATTTCAAATTGCACGTAATGTCTGGAAGGTACAGAGAGTTATGCAAGGCGACAGTTTGTCCTCTACATGCTTCTGACAAATAAATGCGCACAATGCCGAACCCAGAACTCAACAAGTATCCTCCTCCAGCTACTTTTACTAACTCTTCACGTTCTGTAAATGTTACGAATTTACCTCATTGGTAATTTATATGGTCTGTTGATCCATTGTCCAGAATCCACATATCGTTACTTTTGCAGTTTTACTGTTTCGCAGTTTTGTATAGATAAGCATCAATTGAATTATCGTCTACAGTTGTAAGTAGAGTTCCCATCGCTCTTTCATTTGCTTTTCGTTCGTCTGCTGTAGGTGTGTTTGCCATGACAGGATCGATAGCGCACCAACATTGTTCACTTATAAGAATTTCCTTAATTATTTGCGACAAGTGACGGTAATTATCTTCATTTAACAGTGATAATGACTTTTATTGTCAATAATAAACTTTTCCTGGCAGTTAATATCAGGTTGTTTTATTTACTTCCTTTCGTGGACCACGCTCATATGTTTTCTCGTAATTTACGTGTTTGTTATCACTCTAACTATTTCCACAGTCTCGTCCCTCTCCTCCACACTTTGTTCTTGTGGGCCGCTTCTGAAAGTCGAAAATTTTAATGCTCTCGCTTCACTTTCGTGTTTGTAAGTCGTCTTTCTTCTCCTAAAAGACAGCTTTTAAATTTATGTAATGAGAAATCCGCTTCATCACACCTCATACTCCTCGCAAAAGTCTCGTATTCCGCTGGTAGACTAATCAATGTAGGCACAGCTGCTTGTCTGTCTGATAATTCAACGACTGAACCGTGAACTTTGAACAGCAAAGCGTCACGTCTCGCAAGGTAATCTAACATCGATTCATCCACTTGATTTTCGATGTTTGCGTATTCCTTGAGCACAAACATTCCATCCCACAAATCAAAATGTGTAAGAGAATCTTTCAGTATGTCCTTTATCTCTTTCGCTGTTTTGCAGTTTTGTATAGATAGCATCAAGTGAATTATCGTCTACAGTTGTAAGTAGAGTTCTCATCGCTCTTTCATTTGCTTTTCGTTCGTCTGCTGTAGGTGTGTTTGCCATAACAGGATCGATAGCGCACCAACATTGTTCACTTATAAGAATTTCCTTAATTATTTGCGACAAGTGACGGTAATTATCTCCATTTAACAGTTCGATTTTGCAATCGTCCGCTATGTTTGTACTGTAAATATATTTTGCAATAAGAAAACACTTTCTGTTTGTATAATTTTCCACTTATTTTCGAGAAATTACGCCGCTTCTGTCACTCTGATTTCGTAATATCATTCGCAAATCCTCGTTGTAATCCGCAAAATGGAAAATTTTCACTACTCACAGTTTTTCGGCATTTGAACGATTTTCCTGCCTATCTTCACTCTTTTCTGAGTTGATCGGCGATCATGGGCCCATAACTTGTCAATGTTCTTCTCAGTTGAAAATATATGGTTTATTTTACCATCACATACATTAAAGGCGGCACCATACATGTGGTATTTGGCGAATAACGAGCAACAAACACCGAGCAAGCTTGCTCGTTGTTTCATTCAGCTAATATTCGCATAACGGCGAGCATGTTCTACCACATGCGCTTCCTGCTGAACAGCGAGCGTACTGGAAAAACGAATATTCGTCAAGCTACAGTAGCGTAGCATTTTGAGCGACTGGCACTATACACACTTTTCGTATCTGTTGTAGTTGCATTGTTATTCTGTTTATCGGATGATCAGATACAGATGGTCAGTGATACGAAAAATGATATTTTGTGTGCATCTGCTTTTTTAAAATAAAAATAAACCGAGAACATGATGCTAGTGAATGGTGCCATTTGACCAAAGCAGAGAAACGTAAGTTCAGTGAAGTAACCACAACTGTAAATAAATGTTTACGGTTTACGTTGCGTTTTGGGGAAGATAGTCAATGTCTTGATTTGTTATTTTTAGTGAGTTTACCATACAATATATTTTATTTTGTACAAAATACAGTTCTTACATTATTATATCAAGAATTGCCACCCATCAGAAAATGTAAAGTGACTTATTATCAAAGATTTAAAACAACAAATAATCTTCTTCTATAATGTTCACAAAATTTGTTATGTAGTTCACAACGCTTGGTGACATAAATAAAAAGAATTACCCCCTACATGTTTACTACGGCGAAGAAATAATAAAAATTCGGCGAAAGATACTAAGAAACCAATAGGCCTATACGAAGCTTATGAATAAAATTTCAAGCTCTTCCAACAACACGAATGTCTGGATGAGGAACAAAAGCACCTGTTGCCCTATTTTCGCCTCCTTTGATGTGTGTAGAAATACCGACACAAGGCGGAAACGGCGAGCACTAGTCGATTGGTGCTCGGCAAACTGTGAGCGGTCGAACCACACTACTGGCCAACTAGCGAGCAGTTACTCGGTATTCGGCAAATACAAAGACCCTGTAAAAATAACTAGGCTCCCTAACGGCGCTGCTGTCGCAGGATAATTTGAACCTTCGCCAGGCCACCATGGTAGTGGCAAGCATCGGACAAATACGAATGTTGTTAGCAGGTAAATCGTGTGTAAATAGCTACTGCGGGATATATACACAATTAATAGTCACGTCTGTATTGTTTGACTATTGCAGTGTACATGAAGCGCAATGGTGAAAAGCTGCTCAGCATTTAAATGCATAAATCAATTTAAGAAAGGAATAAAAATACCGAATACTTTTTCCCATTTATATTACTCAGGAATACAAGTAGCCCTAAAACTTGTGTTTAAAGTTAGGTACTCTTGCTTAACAGACTGTTAGTCAAGACAATATAGGATTGAATGAAATAAATAACAGGTTTTGACAATACTGTTAGCTCTTAAAAAGGAGCTACTTTTGGCAGTATTGGTGGACAGGGAGTTCAAAAAGTTTCATCTTATGATGCGTAAAATAACTATTGGGTCACGAAATTAGTTGCCTCACTGCAGCTCGAATTTTTGTTTATGAAATAAATATTAGCAACTTTTAATGCAGAACTTAAGGGTAATCTGCTTTACATATAGGTATAACAACTGAAAGGGGTTTGCTCAAAAAAATTTTCAAATGTTTGTAAAGCTTATGGGACTTAACTATGGGGTTATCAGTCCCTAAACTTACAAACTACCTATGAACTACTTACGAACTAGGACTGCACAAATATCCATGCCCGGAGGGGGATTCGAACCCCCAACAGTAGTGACCATGACTGAGGCACCTCAGTCTCCTCGGCCACCACGGCCGTCTAGGGGGGGGGGTTGCAGAACAGTGTATAGTTCCATAGATGAATGACACATACCCACACTGGATGCACTTTGTAAAGTTGAACGCTATGACGACAGTTGTTGACTTTTGAGCAGTTGAAGCTACTGTAATGTATTTGACTTACAGCATTAAAAATGCTAATATACTTGCAAAATAGCCTAATGCTTATGTTAGATGCATTAGTTAAGAAAAAGTTATGGCATACTTTGTGTTCTTAAAATAATTTGGTATTGGCTGGTTGTTGTATTCACAAGGTAAGAAGCTATTTTTCAGTTATGTGTCTGATAGCAGATGTCACTTTCACAATCGATTTTTAACATTAGCTGTTTCAGGAAGCCCTGCTTGATTGTTTGATGCTATGAAATATCTAAATATTGGAGAATACAGCAGTAAAGCAAAGACGTAAAGTGTGAAACTCTTCCGAAATTAATCTTTGTACAAAAGTTTCACAAACGTAAAATATACTGAGAAAGTGCTAAAAAATCGTGTCTGACGATAAATTCTGTTCATTTATTGCACTTAGAACGCTAAAAAACTTCATGTTATAGCTGGTTTCCTTAGGAAGAGGAAACTCTGTTGGCCAATTTCTACACCGTATGTGTAATAAATTTACACACAACCGATAGTTGCTGTATATTCAAGGAGTCTGAAGTTGTTTTATAGTTATATATTTCAATTAGACATAGTTTTTGCGGCTTACCTCAAATGATTACTCTCTCTAACCAAAAAATCTTACGCGCATTTTAAGTTCGCGCGGAAGTTTGCCATCACAATGGCCGGCGAGGCGCTCTTCAATTTGTCTGCTGTTCGCAGTCGGCCGCTTACGAGATTGTCGGGACTCGGGCAAATACCACATATGTGATTCCCGCCATATTCTAAATCTCTCAATAACAAATAAAAACATCAAAGATCACACACAAGAAAGATAGTTCACATCACTGACATTTCACTGCGTAATAACTTTATCCAAGGAGAAATTTTTTGACACATATTTTGAAGCTATGCATATAAGTTATTTGTTTGATGTCGTGGAAGGAGGAAGGAAGATTAGGGTTTAACGTCATGTCGACAGTGTGGTTATTAGAGACGGATCTTACGCTCGGAGTTTTGGATAAGGATGGGGAAGGAAATCGGCTGTGTCCTTTCATAGGAACCATCCTGGCATTCATCTGGAGAGATTTAGGGAAATAATGGAAAACCTAAATCTGGATGGCCGGAGGTGGATTTGAACCACCATCCTCCTGAATGCAAGTCCATTGTGTTACTACTGCGCCACCTCGGTAGGAAAGAATTCATAGAGGGCATTTACAAAGGAAATAAACTTGAAGGCAGTAGTCTTAAAATGGAAGACGAAGTAGAGGAAGATGAGATAGGAAACACTACATTCCGAGAAGAATTGGACTGAGCACTGAAACATTTGAGTCGAAACAAGGGCCATGGAGTAGTCGATATTCCGTCTGAACTGCTGATATTGTTAGGAGGGCCAGTCTTGAAATTGTTCCACCTGGTTTGCAAGATGTGTGAGACAGGAGAAATACCTTGCAACTTCAAGAAGAAAGCAAGTGCAGCCAAATTATCAGTTTAATAAATCATGGATGTAAAAAACGAACGCAAATTGTATACAGACAAATGGAAAAACTGCTTGAATCCAACGCTGGGGAAAATCATTTTGGATTAATGAGAACTGTAGGAGAGGCAATACATTACGACTTTTCTTAGAATATAGGTCAAGGAAAGGTAAACCTACGTTTTTAGCATTTGTAGATCTGAAGAAAGCTGTTGACAGTGTCGACTGGAATACACTCTTTCAAATTCTGAAGCTAGCAGGAGTAAAATACGGAGTGAAGAGTTACATTCAACTTGTACTAAAACCAAACAGCAGTTATTTGAGTGAAAGGACATGAAAGGGTCGCAGTAGTTGGGAAGGGAGTAAGACAGGTCTGTAGCTTTTTCCCAATGTTGTTCAGCCTGTCCATTGAATAAGCTGTGAAGGAATTCAAGGTAATATTTTGAGAGGGTATTAAAGTCCAGAAAAAGGAAATAAAAACTTTGCGGTTTGCTGATGACATAGTATCGGAATGGACAGTGACTTGAAAGGAGGTTGTAAGATGAACGTTAACAAGAGCAAAACAAGGGTAATGGAATGTTGTGTCAGAAAATCAGACGACGCTGAAGGAGTAGGATTAGGTACTGAGGCAAGAAAAGTAGTTGACGAGTCTTGTTAATTGGGTAGCGAAATAACTTCTGATGGCCGAATTAAAGATGATATAAAATGCAGAAATACTATGGGAAGAAAAGCGTTTCTGAAGAAGCGAAATTTGTTGACATCCAACATTAATTTTTGTGTTAGGAAGCCCTTTCTGAAAGCATTTGTCTGGAGTGTAGCATTGTATGGGATATAAACGTGGACGATAAGAAGTTTAGCCGCGGTGGAGTGGCCGAGCGGTCTAAAGCGTCTCGCTGCGGAGCGCGCGGTTGCTCGCCGTGGAGGTTCGAGTCCTCCCTGGGGCATGGGTGTGTGTGTTGTCCTTAGGTTAGTTTATCTAGGTTTAAGTTGTTTGTAAGCTACGGACTGATGACCACGCAGTTTGGTCCGATAGAATTACAAACATTTGAACATTTTTAAGAAGTTTAGACAAAAAGATGATAAAAGCTTTTGAAATGTGGAGCTACAGAAGAATGATTAGAGGGGAAGGATAGATCACATAAGTAATGAGGAGGCGCTCAAAAGGAATTGGAGAGAAAAGGAGATTCTGAGGTACACGCTCTGAGACATCAAGGAATCGTCAACTTGGCAATAGAAGGAAGCGTGTAGGGTAAAAATTGTTGAGATAGACCGAGGGATGAATACAGTAAGCAGATACAAAAGGATGTAGGTTGCCGATCTTATGAGGAGGTAAAGAGGCTTGCTTATTCTCACCATGCTGTCCTCTAGACAGGCAGATGTCTGCACACACTAAATGCGTATATATTAATTTCTTTATTTCCTAGACAATACAGTAGTACATTAATTCCTATTGGACTTGTCTGCCCAATGATAAGAGACATTCATCTTATACTGTGCACAACAGTGCATGGTATTAATATGATTGAAAATGCAGCACATTGTAATGTGATCCTTTAGGAGCCCACATTTGGTACTATTGATCACAAAGATAAGGAGTAGAGAGTTTTTGTATAGTCCTTGACCTAATGTTAAAAATGGGCATAATGTAGCTGTCCTACAGTACAGGGCCAAAATTCAAATGTTACCCACTTCATGCAGCCCAGCGAAGTTGAAAAACATAAACGATTGTTTGTTGTAGATTACATGTGGTCTAACATGGGCTTTATGCATATTTAAAGGCATGATTTGTTCATTGGTGGTTCCTTGAGAGAACTAAGAAAAGCCATGATTTTTGGGTATAGAATCTACGACTTGTGGGAATATGTACTTAAGATAACATTCTTGAACTACTTTTTAAATTTTTTGATATCTATCTTTTCTGAAAATCCACATTTTCCCAGTTACTGTACTTATGCATAAAACAAAATCTGATATTTAGCCATTTTGATGCCATGGCCTACAAATATTGAAATAACTGACCATAAAAGATGGCTCAAATTATAACTAGAAATTCCATTTTTCACTTTTCGAAAATCTACTTTAAGAAAAAATAGGAAAACCATGATATTTAGGTATTAAAAGTACCAATTTGCTGAGAGATGATGTTGCATCCCCTATGAAACTTACCATCTCATTTTAAGAAGTATACTCGATGAAAAACCATTGGGTTTTGCTTGATAAATGATTGATTTTACAGTCAATATTCTTTGCTGTTACTGTTAAGCCTTCAACTACATGAAATACTGCAACATATTTTGAACTTTTGTAGAGTGAAAAAATGTATTATATAGAGTCTGTGTATAGATGATTTTATCTTATATATAGCAGCATAAGAAATTCAGAAGACATATCAAAACTTCATTTAAACGTAACAGAACAACAATATCTCATGTGTTCTTAAGATACAGATTCCACATCTGGTCGATGTATCTGCCCAGTGTGGTCTCTTCTGTTCAGGCTAACATGGCAGCCATTTCAGAATAGTTATCATTCCATTTTAAGAAATTGTTCTGCAAAGAAAATATTGATTTTGGACATTAGGCAGTCTGGTATCCTCTTGTAATAAATGGCTGACTTTCACTATTTTATACATATATTTGTGTGTCTGTATGTGTGTGTATTGAGTTACAGAAATACATTGGTAGCACTTTAATATTCTACAGAATTTGTCTTATTAAGCAGCACATAATGTTGTATAAAAGAAAATAAGGTGACCAGCTGAAAAATGCTCTCGTTAGAGTACAAAAAAGGCAAAATGTGACCCTTCAATATATCCAGACCGGAAAGTAAGATCTCATTCTGCTTTCCACACAAAAAAAATTTTCATGCAACACTTTTTGTGCTGGAAAGGAATACAAGAATGAGATGATGAAAGAGAGAGAGAGAGAGAGAGAGAGAGAGAGAGAGAGAGAGAGAGAGAGAGAAAAGCTGTATTAGCAGTGAAGGCAAAAGAGAGAAGAGGCTGTGGAAATAAAAATGAAACTTGAATGGAGAACGTACATTGACTTTTGCAATTTGGATACCCAAACCGTTACACTTTAACAACAAAAATTTTGTCCACATTTCACATCCTTTATAAAAAATGTGTCAAAGTTTCACAGTATACAGGTTACAAGCGTGAGCAAACAACTTACAAAGACATGTGTAGAGAAGAGACAATGTGCCCTGAAGAGGCAGACAACAGACTATTAGAAAGGAAAAGGACAGTCGCAATGTGGAAAAAAAAAGAATGGGACAAAGACAGTTGTAGAAGACAGTGAATGTAATTGGGAATACTATGGTAAAAAAGATCAAGACAAAGGGATGAAGACAAAGACAGTAGGAGAACAGACAAAGGAAACTGTCAACATGAGACAAAGGAGACAGTGGAGAAGAGACACACACACAGACAATGGCAGTGAAAGGCAGATGCTGTGTATGAAAATGTCTTTATGGTGAAAGACTGGGCAAAAGGATTTAGCAAGTCGAGTATTGGAAAACTTATCTGTTATAATCTTTTAAATAAAAACATATTTGCCTTTTTATGTTCTGGCATGTATATTTTTCTGCTGGTTTATATACACAGCTGGACATCAAAAATGCAACACCAATAACAACCAGAGATATCACAGCCAAATTTATTTAGGATATAACATGTATGTAAGTCATATGGCAAGTGAGGAAGATGAAGAAATCGGTATTGTTACCGACATTGCTGGCTATAACTGCTGCTACACGCGTTTGTATTGAGTGAAAAACTTTCTGGACGTATTATTAAGGTACAGTAGTCGATACTGCTTTCATATATAGCCAAAGTTGATCTACTGTAGCAGCTGGTGGTGTATCCTTGGCAAGATATTCCACAATGATTGGCCAGTTGTTTTCAATAGGGGAGAGATCAAGACAAAAGGGAGGTTAAGGCAGCATAGCAATCCAATGGAGGATAAAGAAATCTTGAACATTGAATGCCACTTGTAGTTCTGCATTATCCTGTTGTAATGTGGGTGTTGGAAGGTACCAAACGCATAGGAAGAAAACAGGGTCCAGCACTTCAGAGATGTAATGCTGGCAGAGAGCTAATGATGGCAGAGATGTAATGCTGGTATAATTTTCTGACAATAAAATGGCTGTTGGCAAGCTCTGGAAGCATATGTGGAAATCTGGCTCCAACACTTCCAAGATTTAATGCTGCCATAATTTTTGACAATGAGGTTAAAATTGACTGCCGCTTTTCTTAATGGTTCTGTTGTTCTATTTATAAAATAAATGGTCACATCATTTCTCTGTTGTTTGGGTTTATTATTTATGTTTAGACATGAAGCTGTCAGAGAGGGAGAGAGAGAGAGGGGCCAGCCCCCTTTAAGGTGCTGAGAAGAAGTAAATAAATTTTGGGCATGTACAGCAGAAAAAAAAAATCACAAAATATTTTTCTACGCTCAGTTCTTGCGGATGAAGTCTTTATGACTGTTGTGTTGATCCTAATATGTACAGCTGGTAAAATTCATTGCTTCAATCTAGATGACTCTACTGTATTTTATCTACCTGGAGTTTTATATCTATAAAATAAACTATATAATTATTACGTATAAGCTTTGAAAAGGTTCAAATGTGTTGCGGAAGTGAAGAAACATAGCATCTACCAGCGATCCTGTATCTGCTGTCATCAGTGTCTCATGAATGGATAGTGCGAGCTGGGTTTCACATTATTGTTGCTTTTGGAAAATACGTCGATTTCTACCAAGGAGATTTCCGGTCTCTAGAAATGTCATAATAATGGAATACAAAATATATTCAAAAATTCTGCAACTGGTCTTTGTCAGAGATATAAGCCTACAACTTCGTATATCTGATCGAGGATGCTGCTTGTAAACAGGAATGATCTGTGATTATTCCAATCCCTAAGAATGCTTCTCTCCTCTAGAGACTTTGGTACACTGCTGCTAGAAGGGGGAAGTTCCTTCACATACTCCATGTAAAATCAAACTGGTATTCCATCAGGTCCTGTGGCCTTTCCTCTTTTGAGCAATTTCAATTGTTTTTTTAGTATGCTATCTATTAATAATAGTAATGTCTGGCAGAAAACAGGTAATTATTCTACAGGCAGTGAATTTTAATTCCATGCAACATTTTACAACAATGCTGAACACATCTATAGACAATTGCCATGGTTTGATGATAGATAAGTAGGTACCAATATTTATATTTTGCATAATTATTATAAGGGCCTTTAACTGGAAAATCCTCATTTTATTTTAGTTGTACATGTTGTTCTGCACAAACTCTTGTTATTTGCAATAATAATATAGTTCATGCAAGATCACATGTTGAATTATTTCTATTTTATTTCCGAATTACCAGTTTTGTCAGACTAAAGCTGTCTTCTTTAGATCTTATGTGATAATTTTTAGTATATGATCTCATACGCCACAATGAGAGCAGATTTCACTACTAAAACAAAATTGCCACAGTGACAATTGGTTTGTCATGACATGGGAGAACATTCCTGCTAGGGGAAATATAATTCCTAGGAGAGCAAGCCAGAGCAGGATGTTGGCACTTAAACTGCTGAAGCAGATAATGCAATTTTCATTTCTGGAGCCAAAGAGTAAGTGTATTTTAGACAGCTGTCACAAAATTGTTCAGTAATAAGTATCAAAATTCTGTAACCATTTGTATTAAAACCAGATTGCTGTTAGACCATCGTAAAATCCTGAATAGCATTAAATCTGTTTGTATTGATTAAGTGACAGTGTTGTTAAATATTTATTCTAAAAGGAAATCCCAGTATGGAGCAATGCTTGCATCTTTCCCATATGTTGAAATTATTATCATTTAAGTGGTACTGTTGTTGTGTTTGTAATCTGGCACCTTATTTCATCTTTTCCACAAAACGGAGGACGACTATTGTTGTGCTGTTTAGCTTTCATATTCTCTATGTTCAATGTTGTGCTGATGTTTGCATAAATTACAAGTATTATGATAAGAGTTGTTATTTTTCCATACTATCCGAGAGTTGTTATTTATCCATTACATTTCAAACATAGCACGTTGTAATACTGTCATTGTTGAACCGATTTCGATTACTAAGACAGGTATTACTAGAATATCAGGCATTTTTTAACATTTTGTAAGAGGTGAATTCTGATATTACTACAGTAATTCAGTTAACAGCAGTGTCAGGGATCAGTGGTTGCACAAAAAAGAACTATATTTCAAAACATTCAACAGTTTACTAATTACATGCTTTGCAACATTTAATTACAATATATATTACAAGCACAGAAAGAACCATTAGTCTGGATCAGTAAAACCCATTGATATTTTGTCACTTTAAGATGAGAATCCAAAGCTGAGCAGGCAAAATTTACTCTTCCTTGGATATTAGTTTATTTATAATGTAAGTTATTTTACAGGCTGAATCTTAAGTGGTAAACATATTCTTTTTCTGCTGGTATCAATGACAGTAAGATGTACATAATCTGTAAAAACTTTACACATAAACATTACAAATCTATTATAAATGCAGTATTTACTAACAGAAACTACTCATTTTTAAGATGTGTGCAAAAATAGTGTTTCACTAAAATGTTGTAAAGCTAAAAAAGGGAATGTAACTGATTCCTACCTCCCCAATTTCTATCACAGAAGAATATGGAAACAGGTGTTCCAGCAATAGACAGTTTTCGAAAAATAAAATTTACTCCTTTTCTGATTTCTTCAGTGTTATTGTCTCCACATTCTCACAAGACAGTACTCATTACAAATTATTACAATTAAGACAACATGCATTTCTTTTTATAAAATATGAAAACTTATAATAAAACAATGATAAATATCTTTTTCTTTCTCTGAAAATTATTGCCGGAAAATACATGTATCTATAGTCTTTGTTCAATCATAGTACTGTTTTAAGGATATTTGTATTTAATCAATTTATCATCAGTTATCCAGTAATGCAATTAATTTACAAAGATAAGAAAACTTTAAATCAGCGAATCTTTTGTAACAGCAGATTACAACATGTTTGTTGGTTTTATAACATTCTGAAAGCATTATTAATTGTTTTCCTAGAATCATTGAACTGAAGCTAGAGTGTCTGTATAGTTTTATTACTTCATAAAATCATAAGCTTGCAGTTGGAGGGAACATATTAGATAACAGAGTGTACTGACAATATAATTATGATACTGAATATTAAAGAAGAAGGTAAATAATTTAGTAGTGAAGGTCACATCTCAACAAACAGTGGAAGCATTTCACGCACAATACCACTCGTGACCTTTTCCCCTGTTCTTCCCCTCTCCCCAAGAGACACATACATGTATAAAATTGCACTGTTTGAGCACTGAATATCACCCAGTAGCATGCACAATGCTGCTTAGTGTATGTGTGTGTGTGTGTGTGTGGCTATGTGTGTGTGTGTGTGTGTGTGTGTGTGTGTGTGTGTATGTGTGTGTGTGTATGCATAATTTACATTGTTGTCTGAAAGGTAACAAAATTTTCTTTCTAGCTTTGGTGCCTGTTGGCGACTAAATACTTCAAGTATTTGTTACGATATTACCTTTATTCCTAATTTATTTACTGTGCGTACAGACAGGTGAACAGCGTTAAAGTGCTGATTATTTGTTTTTGCTTTTCATAGACAGAGGGTAAAAAAAGTAATTTTTTATCCTATTGGGCCAAAACATGTATTTACATAGTTACCTGCTCCAAGATTAATTTTGTATAGTATTATTCAAATGAAGGGTGGCGATGGAAAACATATTAAGCACTATATTTTCACAAAATAGGCTATTATCTTCTTATTCTGTTGTAATTATTGATGATACTTGTTCTATAGCCATTAGGCTATGATCCAATATATTATTGTTACCCAAATTTGCGTCATATTGTTGGAGAAATTGAAGGCTCTGTGAACATAGAAAGCTGCTACATACAAATAAGTACAGTAAGCTGAACTCTTTATACAAATGTTTAGTTCATAACATATTTGCGACATCTTCTACTGAAGAGCAAAGTATCATGTGTTCATGCAAATGTATTTTTTGGTGCTTGTGGGGAAGAGATGGCCTTGGTTTCTTATTTCACACGAGGGTGCACAGTTTGTGTAATTCAAGTCCTCTTTCTTTTCTGTTGAAATTGTTTTTGTGATATCAAATTTTAGTGGCCTTTCTTCACATCCTAGTATGGGAGACAAAGTGTTGAACTATGAATGATGTCAATAAAATGAAAAGCAGCAATAAATAAAATATTGCCAAGAATATTCTTGAAACATGAACCCATCCCATGAAATAACAGTGCCCACAAGCACCTTCTTCGATTTTATAAATGTTGCTAATGCATTATTTTCAATAAAATGTGCAAAATCTCCAAATTCAATGTAATCAATTCAAGTAGCTATTAAAATTATTACCCTGAATCAGAAAAATGGAAAAAATAATCTGTGTGTAACAAACTACAAAGACCATGCCAAGTGCAAGCCATCTGAAAGATGAGCATGGCTACCCATTGCAAAACAGAACAAATTGTTTACAATTATGCTATTTCTTTTACAGTAGACTTTACAATTTCTTTTCCATCAAATGGAGTTTCAGAACAAGCAGAAATCACTATTTATTAGTTTCATTAAATTTAGTTTTGTTATTTACTGATAGAATCAGTTCAGTTCCTTAGTATGGCTCTTAGAATGTTTATAATAAATCTTCTGTTCTTCTATTTCTCCCATTACTTTTTTCAATTAGATGTGTTGGCAGCATGATTTTGTAATACCGAAATTCCGTTGTCTGTTGTTTTTATTTAAAATGTTATGTATATATCTTGATCAGTGTGAGTTTTTTGGCACCTATAATGTTTTCCATTTCCACTCTTCCGATAGTCTAACTTAATCGTTGAAATATATACCTATATAAGTGTTGGAAAGACTCCGAATTTTCCCAAGAAAATCAGTGTTATGCAGGTTATAATTTTTATCAGTACTAGTTAATCTTGACTTTGAGAGCTTGATTCAGTAATTTATTTTTAGCTTATTTTTCTGTTTGTTATAATGAATATAGCAGAGTATGCATCAACATTATTTCTTTACCAAAAGGGTTGATATTAATACGTTCCCCACTATAAATTTTAGAAATAACTAATCAGGAGTTATTCAGTAATGTAAGTGGATAGTTTATTTTTAAAATATTTTGTGAAGCAATAGGATAATTTAACAGGACTTCTATTATTAACTGATAAATCTGATAGTCATCACCCTTGTATAAGAACATTCAGTTAATAAAATATTACACAAAATGTATTTTAGAATATTCAGTCGAATATATTTTGAATATTTTAATTTTCCCTCCACAAGGTAGAAATTATGAAGAGCTTAACATATTTCTAGTTGTGTTAACTTAGGAATCTATCTAAAGTAGTTCACAAAAATAAGAAGTATAAGGCAAATAAAATCAGAAATTTTAGCTTTTTCTGTAATAAAATACACTGTGAAATGAAGGTGACATATTTACGAAAGATTTCAAATAATAAAAATTAGCTAGTGATGGTGTTTGTAAGAGGTTATCATAGTCTCTGTTGCAACAGCTCTCCACTGTAAAATGTTGAGAGAGGGATAGGAAACTTGAGAACTTAACAGTTGCATGAGACTGGACTAATACATATATTGTCGTAAAATATAAGCTTCAAAATTGGTAAACGATCAACAAATAATATACATCTTTCCAACATATGCAGTTCATTTTTCTATATTTACGAAAATAACTTGCTGAAATACATATTGATTGCATAAATAATTTATATGTACATTCTATAAATACTGAAAGTTAATATTGTTTCAGTCTGTCTTGCTTACAATCATCATCCGAGATCCACATCTGATTACCTAATAATCCATTTGAAGAACAAAATGAGGCAGTCGACTTCTTAATTTAAATCAGTTAGAAAAATTACAGATCTTTCATATGCAGTTAAATAGTTTCCTGCATAGGGAAACAAATTTGTTTAAAAATAATAACTGTTTTTTCACCCATAGTGCATTATTACCAAAAAAAGTCATAAATCTATGAGTGAAAACTAAATTTTCAGGGGTAGTAATTACTCCACAGAAATACATTTTGTAAACATACTGCAAATAAATTTTAACATTTGCATTATCTATAAATTAAATGATGCCAAAGATGATGATACACAGAATAAAAGTGCAGTGCTGGTATGACTTACAATGTTAAAGGGAAGAACTGCTAACCTCATCATTAAATTATTTAGAAAAGAAAATGAAAAGAATGTAGGCTTCGTTACTTTTAGTCACAAAACCAGTAAGGTATGGATATAATATATCATAGTCATCAAGTTTCCACTTGAACATGTTTGTTTATAATAATTATTTTTCTTTGTTTATTACTTGTAGAAATTAAGCATATTCCGAAGTGTGCAATAAATTAACAGCATAAATACTTATTTGGATCATTACTTACATAATGAAAGGACAGAGGGAGTGGATCAGGGTGTCATTGGTAATAATTGTTTCTTGTATATCCTCTAGTATTAATTCCACAAAAAAGTGAGAAGTTGCATCTCTAAAATTGGATAATAGCATCATGTTTCTGTTTATTACATATAGCAACATATTTTGTATCATTATATTCTTGTGGTGAGACAAATGATTCTGTTGAATAAAACAGATTCGTTAAAGAATAAAAATAAATGTTAATGACTTTTGTAGTATTGAAATAATGAGTGAAATTTACTTCATTAAAATCTGGGAATTTTTATGTGGAATAATATTTTATATATATCAGTATTGATCCATTTTCATTCTCCTGAGAAATAATTTCTTGTGCATGTTAGAAGTTTTCAGGTAAGTACAACAATTATATATGTATTTTTTAAGAACCTCAACATATTTTAAATATGTCCTTTCTATTACAAGAATTTATTTTGATTTCATACATCTATACACAAAAAGAAATGTAAGATGAAATTTTTTATCATATATAGATAAAAAAATCTTGTTTTTAATCATTTAGAATTCAGACAGTGCCTATCAAATGAAACTGACATACTGAAGTTGTTCATAACAATTTACTTACTGAGCTATATTATTTCTTGAATTTATCCATTTCCCTTTATGTTAAATCTAACAAATGTATATGTGAGTTAGTGTGTAATATTAATATGACAACTGCAATATACATAATACGTATATACCATAATGACATGCTTCAAATATTGTTACTTGGTTTTCAGTATGATATTCAATGTACAAGTTTTGTTGCTTGTTTTGTTATCCCTGTGCCATTTTCAGTTCTGAGTTCTTTGTGTGTTGCATGACACTTTGTAGAGTCACTTCTCAAAATGAAGACTAAACATTTAATTAATTGAATATTACAGAACAAAGAATGGCATGTGATCAAATCCATAATACATAAGTTGTTTGATTAAGTTGAATATATAAATACCTGTGAGAAATAAGTACTGAACAAGTTCCGTTTTATACTTTTTGACTAAATCTTGTTGGGCAGTTATAATATGTCCTGATCAAATGGTACAAAACAAGTGTTTCTGGGGAATGAATTTTGAACTTGTGTCTGTTACTAAACATTTGTTAATAAAGCCCAAGGCTCCCTGTTGCTTGAGAAATAGTAGGCCAGTTGTCACTTAAAAATGAGACAACAGATATGTAATAATTGAAAGTCCAGGTTGGAATGTCAATAATAGGAGTAAGAGCAACTCACCATAAAGGTGATTGTTGACTCGCAGTCAACCATCTAAATAGACACATATTCACATAATTACGAAAATTTAATATTGTGTGACTCTGGCTGTTTTAGAATGCTGCCTGGAGCTCAATTATCGTTTTTGACAAGTTGCACCTACCCTTATTTAGGCAACAGATATGAATTTATTGTAAAGTATTGGGAATATTGTAACTTCGTGGGAAACATGCTATAGGAATGAAAAATGACAAATCAGGACAAAATTAAGGCCAACAATGCCACAAAGTATGAACTTCCAAAAATATTGGCTAATCTGGTACTGATGCCCACCATTGGATTATAAAAGAGAAATGATCGAATATAGGCTTTATCATATTATAGAAGAAGTCTCATAACAGCGACTGCTAAGTCTTTCCTATATTCTCTACAAATATTATAAACAGAGATACAGCTCTGTGAGTCATACATGGTATCCATGTGAATGTATATCTTTTGTCAGTCACATATCCCAACAATGCTCTATTTTCAATGCTGACAATAAAATGAAGATGTATGAGTAAAGGTCTTAAAATAAGTAACAATTAAAAAAAGTATTTCTAGGTATGCATCACATCATGCCAAAATTATGGTTTCTGACATGTCTGTTTACTACACCTTTAATATAATTTTTCCATTTATCTTAAAAATTGAGGCTACCTGTTAAAATCAGATGTGTTTTCATGTTGTTCCATTTTCTGTACATTTAATTCTCCTACAGACAGCTTTTATTGAAAAACGGATTTGCATTCTGTGTTGCTGTGATATGGCAGTTTTAAGTAGATATTGGAACATCAGCAATATTAATGTAGTTATTACAAACATGTGTCTTATGTTAATATTGTTTCCAAGAGGGAACTGATTTCATGCTGGTACATAAAAAGATTATTTCTTATGCACGTTTGATTTGAAAGTTGTTTCTGAATGAATCTAGTGGTGTAATAAGGCCTATAAACTAAGCATGATTGTATTCTTTTAGTCTCTCAACATCATATTGTAACTATCTAATATTGTTATTTAGTCTGGATTTGTTCAGTTCTGTTATTTTATTTTTCTTACAAGTCTCTATATGGGATGTATATTGATATTTATGTAAACTAAATAAGTACTTTATAATGTACCCAGTAGCAGTTATTAACAATCTAACTAGAATAAAGTACCCGAAACCCCTTCCAATACAACCTAAGAATCATAACCTTTTTGTTCTAACACATTGTTTGATACTACTTCACACTAGATACTTCTGATGTATATAAATATATCTTTCATTTACCTTTGAATGGCCCCATTTCCGTTAGTGCCTATACAGTATAATGTTTATTATATTCAAGCTCAGATGGGAGGTAACATTTACAGCTAGTTATGCATTATTAAGGATGAAATTCCTATTTAAAATATTTCACAATGGTTTTATAACTGATTTCTCTGGTTTTATCATATATTTACAAAAATGATTTTTACAATATTTGTAAATTCTATTTATCTATTTCGTCTATGCAAGATTGTCATTGAAGGGAAAATAGAATAACAGAGACTTCTGCTGTGCTAGAAGGCCACAAGAACTGAGAATAATTCAGAGGGACTAGATGAAGCTTAGAACTTTAGGCACTTCAAGGTTAATTTGATATATGAAAGCAGTTATTTTAAAGCCAAAAAACAGCTCTTGATCAATATTTTCTTGTAAAACTGAATTTTGACAACTTTTACATATTGAAAAATGTATTCAGTCTACAGCATTAAGTATTTTGTGGATTTTATTCACTATCAACATCACAGAGAATGAAGCTAGTGAACTTCAATATAGCATCAACTGACGTAAAATGTTTTTGTTGTGTTATGTCTTCTGTAATTTATGCTTTATATTACAAGCTATAAGATGGTAAGGCAGGAGATTAGGGTTTAACATGCTATATACAATGTGGTCTACAATAGAAATGAAGTACAGGATCAGATTGTTTTCGTTAAGGTAGGGGAAGAAAATCGTCTATGCTCTTTCAAAGAATCATCCTGGCATTTACCTTCACTGATTCAGGAAAATCAGAGAAACCCCATGTCTGGCTGGCTGAACACAAGTTTGATCTGCTTTCTTCCTGATAGTGAGTCCAATATGTTTACCGCAGTGCCACCTTCCTCGGTAAGAGATAATATGAAGAAATGTACTAAAGTTACTCGTAGTTCCTTGTGACTTGAAAATCAGATGATGAACAAAATATTTATGCGCCATCTTATTCATGGAGTGATGTTCTACTTAATGCAATTAATAAATTTGGGCAGTGCTTCATTTTGCTACATGTTTAAAACTTTTGAAATGGGACATGTGCGGATGTTACTATAATGTCATCAACTATAAAGCTTAGAAACTTATGAAGTTGAGTGATGTAGAACAGTAGTTATATCACTGGAGCTACCTTTGGAAGGACAGTGGTTGAACTCTGTCTCTATCCCCACTTCAGGCAAATTTTAGGATGGTATATTTTGAAAAGGCAGGACTTTGTTTCTTACCTATCCCAAACAAAACCAACCCAAATGTGTGCTCTGTCTCTAATTGCAATGCTGTAAAAAGGACATGAAACCCTAATCTTCTTTCTTGTTTTCTATACTTAGAAAACAATATTTTTCTGTCTATAAAAGTAAAGATGCATGTAGGAGAAGAGAAAATTACTGTAACAGGACCACACTCATCATTTCAATGGGTGCTCTGCCTTTATATATTCTTCTTGTAAACAGTTTGATCTATACATAAGGGGTATCCAGGGGACTGCCCTCTAAAATAATAAATATGAAGAAAAAATAGCAATATTTTTACGATTTTATGTCAACAATAGTAATTCTTATCTCAGTAAAGTAAAAGGGGCTTCAGTACAAATCAACCTCTGAATATGAGCAATGGAACATACGAAACATAGCTATATTTTTACGATTTTATGTCAACAATAGCAATTCTTATCTCAGTAAAGTAAAAGGGGCTTCAGTACAAATCAACCTCTGAATATGAGCACTGGAACATACGAAACATCATGGGATATCTTCTTGTAATTACTATACTTAACTTATTTTTACACTAATCTTTCTCCCCTAAAAAGCATATGCTATATTCTCTATTAATCTATATGACACCATTCCTGTGATGTCTAATAAGTATAGGGACTGATAACCATTGCAGTTTAGTCCCTTCCAAAAACCAACAACAAATATCTAATAAGTATCTGTAAGGAACATGTCTGTAAAGGATTCAGCATCTAAGACCTGTCTGAAAAGTGGCACAATAAACACCTTCTAAAGTCGCTATCTATCCTAATTTTGTTTGATATGGACATGTGAACATTGAAATTGTGATTTATGCTGTTTAATGAAAAAGAAATGTGTTCCCAAAGCCTAAGGACAAATTGCTTTGTATCCCTGAGAATAATCCTTTCAGTATCAATTTCTTGTCATATTCTAAGGCAAACAAGGCTAGATCTCTTTCATTGAATATATGAGAGAAGAACTAAACAAATTTTGCTTGCATTTTATACAAATGATAGGTATCTAGTGAATGTTTTACCTTCCCTAGGCAAAGATGAGCAGTGCTCCACAACGTTTCCTGTTCCAGAGCAAGTTGTAACACATATTACATAACTTTATCTTTCTACAGGAAGCAAGATTCTCACAGCCTGATGTCTTACAGAAAATGTGAAATATAGGTCAGAAATATTGTAGACAAAGTGAAGAAATTTAGACAGGAATCTTTAAATTCAGAAGATATACTGCAGCGCCTTTGAACAAAAGTGTGCATATGAGTCAGGTGTCATGAATAGCATGCAATTAGGCGAAAGAAAGAGGAATGTACTTCTTTTGAGTTCATTGCATGATACAATTACATTAGATGAACGGCATCCTTAAAAAAATTCAAGGATCAACGACTTATTACTGTAACACCAAAGGCCACGTATGGTGTTGATGCCGTCAGTCAAATGACTCAACTTCATGTTTATATTGAGCTACTCGGAATTCTGTTATATATATACTTAGATTAATTATTAGGTGCAACAAGTTAATTGTACCATGTGATTTTTCAGAATCTTTGGTAAACTGATTAAAGAAAGTGATATAAATTAGTATACTTGCAAATTAGTGGACTATTTTTTTAAATAAATGAAATTACACTAGTAAAAATGACAGTTAGGTGCATTTAGGTAGAGCACTATTTCTGGTCTTACAAGTATGAAAAGCAATGCAGACTAAATAAAAACCTCTGAAATAGAAGCTGCGTGAAGTATTCTTCCCTTTGGACTTTGGAAATATTTTATATTTGCTTAAAACATTATTTAGACTGTTTCTAATAAAGGTTTAGCAGTAATAATTACATAATTTCAACTTTGTAGAAATTAAATTTATATGTATCATTAAGAAACCACTCTTCAGAAACATCACTATTAAAAACGTGGAAAGTAACAAGCAGCACTTTTCTCATAAAGCCACATAATTTAATGATCTTTGATCTTTCCAATGCTTCTATTTCATGTAGGACTTACTATTGCCAAATGAAAACCATAAATCATTTTACCAAAAAAGTGACAACATATGCCACTGAGAAATCTTATTTCTCTGCATATTGTATAAATGAAGATTTGTCAACTTTTTGAGTGCTTTGGGTACTTTCTGAATAATTCTTTCTGAACTTTAACCTGTGTGATCAATTGTTCTCTGATTTACCATTTTTTGTCAGTACAATGATTAATTGTTAGCTCAAAAAATTTGCTGTGGATGCTGTATTTTAGTTTCTTTATATAACAGTTTCCATGACTGCGAAAACAAGAATACATGTATTTGACAGGGCAGTTAAGTACTACATAACTAATAGCATTTATGAGAAGTATATCAATTTGACCATAATGCTTACATTGAAATGCAAAGCACTAGGAAATACGTAGTGTTGTTTTATGTAATAAAATTGATAACCCGATAAAAATCTAAATTATGTGCTTGCAAATATAAAAGATAATTTTGTATGAGAGACATGAGAATAATCTTCTGATACTGAAAGATATATATAATGAAGGAATGTCACAGACATACACAATAAGTGTCTTTCTATATGAAATTGAACACAAAGTAGAGCACTCTTTTACCTGTATTATGAATTACAATATATCACACATTGTTTTCCCAAATTTGCAGTCTTACTCAGATAATACAGAAAGTGCTACAAACTATGTAACATAAGGCTTTAGAATTCTTAGCAATAGTAAATAAGAAACCCCATAATCTTCTATAATTCTAGAAACAAAGGTAAATCTAAGCGAAAATTTGAATGGGACCGCTGGGTCAGAACTCCCATAAATTTACTTTGATGATAACAGTTGGTGTAGAAGAGAGTAAGGTTAACAAATGAGCTATACAACAATAGATTTAGAAGAGAGTGAGCAAGGTTAACAATGCAGCTACACACTGCAGAAAAGGAAATTCCAAATATCTGCTGAACACTAAAGCATATGGGCCTGTTAACTCTTAGGAGGGGTACACATTGATGTATATATAGACATTATTGCTTGATGGTTGTGATATGTTAACAAAATTGTTCTCATTATATAAAAATAATAAATAGATGATTACTAATAAAAAGATGTATCAGAAATGGGGGAAATAAGCATATAGTTACATGTGTTTGTTTGGCAAGGAACTTTATTAGAATTTTGAATACCGGTTGAAGTTTTGTAGATGTCTGAAGATGATCTTTATTATCAGATGTAGTGAAGTCCATTTAAAAACTCTAAATATACAATGGCTGAACGAATTTAATTTAAAGAAAATATAATCCACACTTGATGAAATGATAAAAAGAAGCTATGAAAGAAATCACAATAAAAATCAGAATTTTTCTGGTGTTTATTTTATAGTATATACCAGGGTCTGGCAGTGTCAGTGAATGGATGGTATCATTGCAAATTATTCCACACATTAATAGTAATGAAATACTATAGGCAAATCACTAGAATTTTTTTCCTTGATATTTGTGGCCCTTTTATTGTACAATGAATGTTTTTGTGCATAAATAAAATTTGAAGGCCACAGGTCTTCAGGCACAGCAGAAATCGTATTTCATGACAGAGAAAGAAATGATGGGAGGGAAACAAAATCCTGATTTTAACATACGACTATGCAATATCTTAAAAACGTTTTTGTATATTATGATGTTTTATGATATTTGTTCATTATATACACCATAAAACCTAACATGCATAACTGTGTGGCAAACTCTGTTCTGCACTGGGTTTTGAATGCATCTCTGGACATAAATATCGTAATTAATGAATCCAAAAATTTGTAATTTAATTGCCATAACAATCAGATTTTATGAATGATATTATATGTTAGCTAATTACAGCCTCTTCACAGGTTTCTAACACTGCATTCTAAATTTGTATACAATACAATAAACATAATTCAGGTTATAAGGCAACAGAAGAAATTCTAAAGTGATTATATCGTTTTATTTAATTGGTCCATTTACTTGTTACATGTCTACAGATCTGGCAGTTGTTTTATACTAGACGGAACATCATTTCAACAGATTCATAGAAAAGGAAGAATAGACCCCATTTCATTGGTACTCATTGTTATTAAATATGTAACATATGAGTAGAAACTACGAAACTCTGTAATATAATATATTATTGTTCATTTCTTTGTTTTTGTTGACAGTTATGCTGAATTACACACGAATTTGACAGTATTGAAAAATCCTAATATTCAGGTTTATGAATTTGCTTCCTTCCACCACTTATTTCTCACAGGTTAACAAAAACCACTTTGAAATATTTATCTTCAGGTACATATTTAGGATATTTTTGAAAAATTGTGCTTTCTTAATGTAGCATTTCCTGATCTAACTGCATAACAAAATTAGCAGGACAGAATTACAATGTACATTATAAAATTTTCTGAATTGTCTTTCATTATGTACAAAAGGACGAAAAAAATGTGCATATGAAATCTCACTCAATAATTTGTACTAAAAGGTAGTTATGAAAGGACCTAGAATGTTAAGAATTTTGGTATGACAGTCATGGCAGAATGATATAATCTCTGTATGGAGGACACTGAATTATAACAAGTTGCAGGTGTAGCACCAGATTAGTACCATTGAATCACTTACACATAATGGTTAGAAAATAATTTTACATTGTTTAAACTGTGAATTGTCATTTGCGTAGAACATGCCACATAGCAATAGGCTTGCGTAAAGAGGACAACATTTGACTCCAATGAGAGAGTGCTTTCCCTGTAGCCTGGGCACCTACAATCACATGCCCCACAGCACGGGCTCGTGGTTCTCCTGTATTTTCTGCAACAGTTACTCGAAGCTGTATTGTCTGAAAGTAAAGAAAATAATTTTTGATACCATAATTAATCAATCCATTAAAATAAATTTTTATTTTGTTGGAAACCAGCAATGGACTAATGGGAGGCACTCACAGAGAGGCATTAAATGATTTCCAAGACAACGTGATGTGACCCTGACTGACAAAATTGGGGGATCAAGCAGAAGGGGTGGGTGTGGGGGTGAGATGCTGAGAAGGGTATGGCACCACACTACTAAGTTCGTGCTCCAGTTAAGAAATGTTGTAAATCTGGCAGTGCTGTTGACATAAGATAATTTGATATTATCTGCTGATGTATGATCTACTTAATTATTGACACATTATGCTTGATCAAAACGGATCCATGATAATGGGAAGTGAGAGAAATAGAAGTGAAAAAAACACTATCTGAAATAAGCATTTGGCATTTCATACCATCATGTGCTGTATATTCATATTTACCAAAGGGATACTGTTGGTAATGTACAGTAAAAGCTTAATTAAATGTGAATACAGCATTGACACTTAAAAAATTAATGAATGTCATTTCAATCAATTTACACAATAATCTATATAAATTCTGACTTATGTACACTTCCATACTTCTGACCATCAACAGCAGCATCTAAATTGAAAGTCAAAGTTTTGAAATTTAGCTATAAATTTTCATCATTCATAAAGGAAAAGAAATGGGATGGGTGAAATACTAACAATAATGAGAAAAGGCCATGGACGCAGAATTTTTTGAATGTTGGTGGCAACAAATGTTTTTCCAGGGTAATCAACTGAAAGAGCAACAATTACAGCAGTAGCTGCATTAGCAGTAGAAAGAATTGCAACAACAACAGCAAGCAAAACAACTGCAGGTACAGGGTGACAGCTGGTGAAGCATATGCCATAGGCACAACTTCTCCCACTTGCTTACTTACAGGATGTGGTTAGATTGCAGAAAAGTGGGAGAAGTGTTTATACTGTTTTAGCTTTGCTGTTAGGTAAGGTGCATCACCAACACTGCAGATGAGAAAGTTCACTGCTGTTGACTGAAACTAGTTTATTTGAAGTAGTACACGAAGTTTGGCCTTTTAGTGGTTTTGAAAAGGTAGAGCTTCCAGAGTCAGATGGTAACACACTATTAGGACAGCAAAAGTGTTTGGTATCAGTAGCTGATCAATTACAGTTTAATCAATTTATTAACATCCTGACTTGCTATATGTGATTGGATAGTTGACATACGAGATTAGCACAAGGATTTATGAAAAGCCTGACACCAGACTGGACTGCACAGGCTAAATTATTAGCACATTTTGATCTGATATTCGTTGAGGTCAGTTTCAGAGTTGGAATAGTTGACTGGTGCAGTGCTGAAGGTGTTTCTGGATGATTGTCAGTGGCAAAACCTAATGAGTTTGATTTGATTTTTTCAGGGAAGCCAAAACAGTGTTGGTCCAACCCACTACTGCCCGCACCGAAACTGAGTTTATTGTGCGGTATCGTTCCCTGTATGTCTAGTAAAGCCAACCAATGCCCTTGAACAGTGCAAGGAGTCGCTTTACCAGTTCTTTATTAGACACAATTTCTTCGGGTCTGGTTGTCCCAAATGTTCTGTGCCTTTTACTCTCCAATGCAATGCATTCGAAGATTAGATGTGATGCAGTTTCATCACCGTCATCACAGATCCTACATTTAAGGTCCTCTTCTGTTATTCCCATTGTATGTAGGTGTTTTTTGAAATTCCCATGGCCTGTCAGCAACCCAACCATGAATCTAATCTCTCTCCTGTTCAGACCCAGGATTGCAGAGCTTCTTTTAAAACATGGCTTTGGCATAATTACCTTGCCATGTTTTTGTTGATGGACTTTGGTCCAATATTCTACATGCTGTCTTCTGAGCCAGTTACATAGCTCCAATTTGATCATTGCCTTGGTGATTGTCAGGACAGGTTCCGGTCCAATAAATGGAGTCTCTGCCCCCATCCTCGCTAATCTGTCGGCATGTTCGTTGCCGAGTGGCCAGGGACCCACAATAGGTTTACTCTATTGCTTTCTCCTAGCTCCACTAGAACCATGTGACATTATGCAACAATTTTAGACCTTGTTGCAGGAGCTGCCAGTGACCTCAGGGCTGCCTGGCTGTCTGAATAGATATAGATTCTACGATCTTTGTAGCACCTACGCAAATTCTCCTCCACACACGCCCTGATGTCAGTGATTTCCGCCTGGAATACTGAGGTCAGTTTTCCTAGAGAGATGACGCCCTCCAGTCTTGGCTGCACCCCATATACCCCAGCCCCAACACCTTGGTCTGATTTTGACCCGTCAGTGAACCAGACAATATCCCCCGTACAGTGTCGAACTATTTTCTCCCACTGCTCCCTACTTCCAATTGTTATATTGAAAGGCTTGTTGAAGCAGTATGGGGTTATAATACAGTCCGCTGGCATTTCCCCAACCTTTCCTATATTTACCTCACTTACTATTTTAGTGTGTGATTCTGGATATCCCAAAGAGTTCCAGTTGTTGCCAGATTTGAGTCTGTATGCACCAGCCACTACCTCCATTTTGACCCAAAGGTGTAATGGGGGCATATCCAGCATGGTTGCCATGCCAGCAGTTGGTGTGCTGCTAATTCCGCCTGTTATGGCTAAGCAGGCTCATCTCTGCACCAAACCTAATGAGTTACACCAGTATGATAGCCCCCATCTCAAGTTGTTCATGCATTAGCTACCACATCGGCAATGTGGCTGGATGGTTATAGGTGAAGAATACACATGCGAGGCTATCAATACAGTTTGGTTAGAAAGCTGGTGGCCACACCAAACTGTCCCCGTCTCAGTCACATGAATGATGCCATTACACAGCACGGCACTTGCCCTGTGGGTACCTTGTTTGGAATGATGGTTGTTATTGCAGAGGAGACTATGCCAATATGTATTTACAATGATCTGGCCGTGTGCTAGGAAGCTAAGCAGCTGTTCATGGAAAATGTCAGCAAGCTGTGTTATGAGACAATGTCCCACATTCACAGTCAGGTCCAAAAGCAGATCTGCCACAGCATATTATGATAGACTTGGGAGATAGCCAGATGTTGCATGAAGTATCAATTTGAAACAGCGACCTTGGCCATGATAAATAATTTGAATACTTCTTCCTGACTGAATGCTGCCCCCTCCTACCCTTACAGCACTCTCAGAGCTAAGTAGTAAATTATAATGCAAAGTGGATCCCATTCTAGAGACTACTGCCAAGGTATGCAGTGGTCCATGGTACGCTGCATTCTGTAGAGTTCCCTCATCTCCACTGTTGCCTCACAAAACCAAATGGTAATTATACAGTTCATTCTCTGGTGAACGCTCTAGCACATAAGAAAGATCAGTACCCAAATGCCTGTCTACATTATTAATAATGGAATGTGTGTACATGGAGGAATTTTTGGTAGTAATTGTCAACATAGTGTATGTAACTAAGGTGAAAGACTGCATTTGCCGAGGAAACTGGAAAACCACTTACCAATGATACTCTGGTTAGCTGACACACGAATTCACATTTCTCATCTCCTGATCTGTTGTAACTAGGGCAAGCACATCTGCTCAATCCAGAAATCGGAAATTAAACTGCACAGGTAACTGTGTGGGTTTCATATCATCAATAGTCAAAGAAATGTGACGGACTTGTTATTTAAGGGGACGGTGGTCTTCTGACCAACCCATTGTGTTGTTATTGTTTGTCTGCTGTCAGCAAAATACTGCTCGCCCATTTGTTTCTCTGGCAGATCCATCGCTCATGACATCTGGTGGTCAGTTATCCATTATGTACTTTGGACTGGAGAGTCTGTAGGCCAGGATTGTGCTGCTGGTGATCTGGGACTCACACAGTATCTTCTTTCTTACACAAGTCTACAACAATCTCAAAAACAAATAATATTCTAATATAGCTTTTAAATGAAGAATTCACAGCATAATGTTTCTTTGTGTACAGAATGTAAGTGGTGTTGTTGCAACTTATTCTGAAGCACTTGAATAGTCAAGATATAGTTTGAGTTCTGTTCTTACTACCTTCATAGTGTTGCTATTCTAATATACAGCATGAATATGCCTGTGTGATACTCTTTCCAGGATAATTGATATTATTAATAAGGTGGTGGTCGCTGACTACTTCAAGGAATATGTTGGATTCACACGTAATATAACATCAAAAAGAAATAAAAATCAATTGGTTTCAAGAGAGCATATGTATACTTAAATATTTGTATGTGCAATCAGCTGAGAGAAATTGGGCCACTCTTCAAATGTTTCATAAGCTACAGCAAGAAGTTATCATACAAAATGAGAGATGTAAAGTAATATTTCAATAAATTTGTGGCACTATACATCAGTCACTGGATAGAAAGATCAGCACTTTCTTAAGGGAACGGCATACCGTACAATTTGAACATGATTGTTGACTTCTCCTTCATTAGTTTCTATCGTAACTGCAGATGGAGAGATAGAAAATGATGCCAAAAGAACTATTTACATACACTGAATATGTTAATACAAACTCCGTGAATTGTGTTTAGAGACATCCGACGATGACAGGTTGTGTAAAGAAGAAATGAATCATCATCCAATACATAAGAATAATGGGGAAGATAAGTTTCGTTGGAGAACTATGAAGTACAACAGGAAAAGAAAACTGAGGTTAACAGACGTAAGGGAAATGTGCTCTTATAACAAGAGTACTGTGAATGCAGAATGACAGACTATTCAGTCAGCATGCTTGAAAAATCTGTGGAATTACTGACTTCCAATTTGCAAGCTGCAGATCTTTAGTCTTCATTTTCATACTGTTGATAACAAAAGGGCTGATTCTGATTTGCGACCTACCTGCAGAGCATGAGCCGGTACACTGAAAATCATGGCTTCATTAAAGATAGGACAACGTTCACCACGTTTAGTTGTAGTTTTCTTCTTATGAACCTTCTTCCCATGTTGTAATAGGTAAACCTGCAAACAAAATTTATATATTTTTTTCTTCAAAATGGCCATACACAAGGGAAAAATTCAGCCAAAATATGGATCAACATGAAATTAATGATAAAGACAGCGTTTCTGGAATCGTTTAAGATATTGTAATTCTGTTTTCGCCTGAGAGACCTATGAGAAAACAGTTATTAAACGATACATGATTTCTTTTCATAGCTATGAGTAATATTTGCTAGAATATGTAATACATGCGTTAGCCCTAAATTTTGCGTGAAACTTTAGGAAACCGTAACAGAGTAATGCCAAATGATGCTGGAAGCGGACGGTGATGAGCACGTAACCCGTACTAGTAGTTATGAATGGTTCACGCGGTTTTAAAATAGTCGGGTGGATTTTAAAATGACTCTCGTCCAGTGCGTCCTTCGACTTCTATCGATGACACTCATGTCAGAAACGTCGACTAAATTGTGCCAGCTGTGAAGGGGCTGTTCTGTAGCCACTTACTTGCTCTTTCATGTTTTTATTCTGTAAGATCTATTTACTTTCTTGGGAAGAGCATTGAGTAATATGTAGTGTGAGTAAAACATAGAGCATATGGGCCAGTGAACAAGTATTCCATTTGAAAACTCCGGTCAAATTTCCTTCTAAAATCTGATTGGCCCTTAAAAGTAATATCAGTCCGCCAAAACCCTCCAGCGTCTTTATTTATATTTAATATATTATGATTAATACAGTGTTGTGATATGGTATTAAGCCATGTTTCTGTTTAAAACAATATTTCAGTATAAGTTTAATAGAAAGATGACAGGGGTAACAGTGTAGAATGTTCCGTTGGCGTCAAAATGTAGTGTTACTCCTACATAGTCAGTTGAGCGAGAGGCCTTAGACAGTTAATAACTATGCAAGTCGAGCTAAGCGCCTTTGACCCATAACAAATGTAAATCGAGTGTGGGGATCGGGTATATTGTGGTATAAAATTGTTGAATACTTATGAATTTCTATTACACAGTTGTGGTTTTCTGTAATCGAACAGTGAATTACAAATAAAAAAGAAAAAGCCACTGGCATCCCGTAATTTAGTGTGGCGACATACCGGGTGATCAAAAAAGTCAGTATAAACTTAAAAACTTAATAAATCACGAAATAATGTAGATAGAGAGGTAAAAATTGACACACATGCTTGGAATGACATGGGGTTTTATTAGAAACAAAAGTATTGAGTGTGTCGTTTGCTGATGATCATGTGCTCAGCCGCCACTTTCGTCATGCTTGGCCTCCCAGTTCGCCAGACTTCAGTCAGTGCAATTATTGGCTTTCGGGTTACCTGAAGTCGCAAGTGTATCGTGATCGACCGACATCTCTAGGGATGCTGAAAGACAACTTCCGATGCCAATGCCTCACCATAGCTCCGGACATGCCGTACAGTGCTGTTCACAACATTATTCCTCGACTACCGCTATTATTGAGGAATGATGGTGAACATATTGAGCATTTCCTGTAAAAAATCGTCTTTGCTTTGTCTTAATTTTTTATGCTAATTATTGCTTTTATGATCAGCTGAAGCGCTTTCTGTCGGACAGTTTTTGAACTTTTTTTATTTTTATTTATTTTTTGGTTCTAATAAAACCCCATGTCATTCCAAGCATGTGTGTCAATTTTAACCTCTCCATCTACATTATTCCATGATTTATTAAGTTTTCAAATTTATGCTGACTTTTTGATCACCCGGTACTTTATTACAGAATCAAAGCCTAGCCACATTACACAACTGTTTCAGCCTCACATCAAGGAACAACGGACCTACGACCAGAATGCAACTTCTGCGCAGGGGACAACAGCAGCGAAAGAAGACATCAGGTTAGTGAAAAGAATCTGTAGTCCTCATACCCTGACGAGCTACGAAGCAATACGGCCCCCTCGCATGCAGCGCTTTCTTCCTTCACAAATGTTCAAAATGTTTGTAAATCTATCGGACCAAACTGCGTGGTCATCAGTGCGTAGCTTACAAACTACTTAAACCTAGGTAAACTAATCTCAGGACAAACACACACTCCCATGCCCCAGGGAGGACTCGAACCTCCACGGTGAGCAACCGCGCGCTCTCCAGCGAGACGCTTTAGACCGCTCGGCTACTCCACCGCGGCTCTTCCTTCACAAATAGAAACATTGGCACGAAGTGACTTGGTAGCACGACCGAGAGTATAAAGAAGGGAAAAAGTTGGAAACTTCCGTACTCACAAATTGCTAACCTTATCGAACTTTAAAGACATTACTCCAATCTTTTCCTCTTTTATCCAGCTGTAGAGCCAGACTGCAGAAGAATATAAAATTTCACGTGGATCATGTTATGGAATCATATGAGAAGGAAGCGGCCTTAAATGTGGCGAGCAATTCGTGACTCTGATCACAATAACGCAACTGTCCGTTCGTCCCTGTTGATGCGTGACTGTTGCACAAAAATCGAAATCACTGTGCTGCCTCATTCTCCCTACTTTCCAGATGTGCCCCCTGCGTAACTGACAAAGTCGAAAACTTCGCTGAAAGAACGAAGATTTGCAGTGATAAAGACGAGGTAGGTCAAAATGCGCAGACGGAGCTGTGGGCGACCCAGCAAGAGACGTACCGATAGGTAGCAAAACTGCTTTCGAAAGTGGAATTGGCGCTGGTAACGGTGCATCAATTGTGGAGGAGACTTGTTTCAAATGTTCAAATGTTTGTTAAGATTATGGGACTTAACTACGGGGTCATCAGTCCCTAAACTTACAAACTACTTATGAACTACTTACGAACTAGGACGGCACAAATATCCATGCCCGAGGGGGGATTCGAACCCCCGACCGTAGTGGCCGTGCTGACCGTGACTGTAGCGCCTCAGTCACCTCGGCCACCGCGGACGGCGAGACTTGTTTCAGAGGGGACCGAGCATAATCATATAGAAAAAATTTACGTGTAAAATTTCGGGATTTTTTGATCAGACCTTCTACATTGATGGGATACCTTTCTGCAGTTGTCTTTGTGTTATATCTCTATTCTTTATAAAGATGTAGCATATTAGTTTTTCAAGGTTCGTCTAAGACGTTCCTCTGTAAAGCGTATCAGCAGTAGACACACTTGAAGGCATAGACAGAGTGGAAGATACATTTCCTCAATGGCCCTTTTGTTAAACGTATCGCGGTGATGCAGCACTGTTCCATCTTAATCCAACCTGACGTAGCTGGATATTTAGGTACGAAAACACAAACTTCTGCTCAAAACCAGTTACTCGTATTTTGAAAAGCGAAACCTCTTTGAGTTTTTTTATTACTAACACACTAGTAGTAACGTAAATAGCTTGTAACTGTAGTTCCACACGATATAGCAAAATTGATACCGAAATCTCAATAAAAATTCCTGATGTGACACGATGTCTCTGATGAGGTATGCGCCCATTTACGAGTTTCAATTATTGAACAGTGCTATTAAGGAATCTGTTGAAATATAAAGGAAGTAGAAATTTTTAATCCCACTTTTAGTCCACTTCATAACAGTTGTACTTTCATTTATAATTTTCATTCGATATGTATACATTCAACTGAACTTTACTCTCTTTGTAAGCCCACTAATGCAACATAGGAATTTTTTATCATGCATTTTATAATAGCTGACATATATTACAAATTTATTCCCATTTGAATGTCGTCCTAATATCGCGTCTTCCCATCCTCGCCGCGCAATTGGTCACCGTATTAGTAATGCGCCTCTAAAAGTAGAAACTACATGCACTAATAAAACTAGATTTTCTCTATCTTCCCTTTAAATTTTTTTAATTGCTTAAGACATAATACTTTTATTATTTATATTACTTTTTATATGATTCCTACTTTTACATTCTTCATCATGTATACTTGAACCACCTGGCAGCGTCTTTTGTTTACCTGGACGACGCTGTCTGCTGCTTTGTTTTGGTGTTAGCTAATTTAAGGACAACACACACACACCCATGCCCCAGGGAGGGCTCAAACCTCTGACGGCGAGCAACCGTGCGCTCCGCACCCAGTGGCGGCTGGTGACCAGAAATATGGTAGTGCACCTTTTTACCAATAAAAAGTTCGGCCTCTCCATTGTGGCAGCTCAACGCATTCGGAAGAAGAATGCTATTAAGTCAAGATATCATAGATGTATATGGATCAGAAACAATCAATCGACCGCAGACACAATATCAACCCGAGGCATTTAAAAAAAAAAAAAAAAAAAAAAAAAGGATTGACGACTTTTCGTTTTAACTGTCTGTGAAATTGTCAAACTTGGAATCGGTCTACCTAGACTGTTGATTTATAATTTCTCTTCAAACCTGCGTAAATTGAAGGGTTCAGAAAGCAAGGAAATTACCTGATTCATTACTTCACTTGTTCCTTGAGACTCAAAACTAACTATAAAACATGCTAAACAACGGACACAACGCACAGTTACTTCGCTCGCAGCTACACGTGAACTAGTAAGAAGGTGCGAAAAGTCCGCTTTTTTTAAGGGCCGACGACTCCGGTTGTCTTCGGAAAAGTTCGGACTCTGTTTCTGCGGCTGACAGGGTGGCTCGGATGGGGTGTTTATACACTCAAGGCGCCTATACGGAAACACTGTTCTCAAGCGTTGCCCCCGCACCCTGCATACCCCCTGAGACACCTAAGTCAGCGTTTGCAGGCCGGCTGCAAACCCAGCTGGCTGCAAACCCAGCCGTTGCCGGCGAAGTTCGGTCCACTCGCGAGCGGTCGGTGCGTAACAGCCCGGGCGTTTCGAAAGAGATAAATGGAGTACTACTTTTCCCATTTAATAGAATCTCTAACAGTAAATGGAGTTTAAGAATATTGTTATTCCTGGGGTTAGCGCAAACCTGCAAACGTATGCAGGAGCCGCCCTTGTCCGCACCAAGGAGCCTTAAAGTGCTCGGCCACTCCACCGCGGGACTGATGACCTCGTTGTTTGGTCCCTCATTTCCATCAACACACACACACACCACTCCACCGCGGCAGTATTTTACTACATGACCAGTTTCAGCAGAACTAGCTGCCATCTGCCGGCCGCGGTGGCCGAGGAGACTGAGGCGCTTCAGTCACGGTCAGCATGGCCACTACGGTCGGGGTTTCGAATCCCCCCTCGGGCATGGATATTTGTGCCGTCCTTAGTTGTAGGTAGTTCATAAGTAGTTTGTAAGTTTAGGGACTGATGACCCCATAGTTAAATCCCTTAACAAACATTTGATTTGAACTAGCTGCCATCTACAAGTGCTCTCACTTCATAAAACTGGGTGTCATCGTCGTCACTGAAACTGGAATGTGCTCAAGTTCTGAAATATATTACCTCACTGGATCGTCACAATAATAAAATAACTGAAATAAAAATTTTTCAATACGCCAATATTAAAAACACGTGCAAGAATGTTTTCTTCTCAGCGAGTCGTTGAGAATATATGTACACTCTTTGACAAAAAACCTGGCCGCCGGCTGGCCGCCGCTGAGCCTAAGTCCGAGCCGATCGCGACATGGGACAATAAACGTGGCCGTGTTGATTCGCTCTAAGTCCAGCTATCTGCACAATCTGGCAACACTGTAGACTGCGGGAGTTCGTACAGTACTTCTTGTGTGCTGTTAGAAGGTGTGTAGTTCAGCTACATCCGTGGTCTCGCGGTAACGTCCGTGACTTGCACTTGAAAGTATTAGCGTTCGAAGCCGAGTGTTGACAAAAATTTTAAATTCACGCTCCTCGTGCGTACTGATGCCACATGTGTAAGGGAAGCATATGCGTAACGTATTTAATTTTTTGATACACTGGTAATAACATTTCGGCCCAATAACATTGCTGCCTCTGGCCGCAGCACTTGGCAGAGCTCTCCGCGGCCCACTCGCCGGCAGCAGCGGTGGCGGCGCTACACAGCGCTGCCTCGCCCTCTGCCCACAGCGCCTGCTGCGCGCTCATCGCCCTGGATATGTAAAATGCTTGAGTGTTGCTGAGTGGTGATCCAAAAAAAAAAAAAGGTTGCGATGTGTATTTCAGATACGATATTAACGGAGCAGACCACCCATTTTGAATGATGACCCTATTATTACACTAATACATAATACATTAGAGAGGCAAAACATTTTCATAGTCATTGATCCAATCAAATGGCACTCTACAATGGTTAACACTTATTTCTGGTTTAAATCGCGATCCTTTTCCTATCAGGAAAGCCCTTCATGTAATTTGTTATTGTCATCACTTCATATGTTTTCATCAAGACACTGTGCGTAACTGCACTACAAAGTTTAGTGCCGTTGTTTGATTTCTTATGGTAAATGTATGAGCTAAATTATGTGAATACGTTTCAGTGCACATTACAAAGCAACACAGCCACACATAAAGGTGTCTCATTTCTACAGCAGATATTTAGAATGAACGAACTATATTAATCATTATGTTCACTTCCTCTTGTATATATTTAGCCAGGAGGGTTTCGTTTGTTTAAATAACTGAAGTATACCATAATTGGTCGTAGTATTGTAACCTAACATTTCATGTTTATATTACATAAGCATTTTATAGCGCTTGTGTCAAGTCATTTTAATCATCATCTGCATTATTAGGTTCTTCTAACAAACTTAATTAATTAATTATTGATAGTCGTTAACAATGCTACATGCTAAAGTGTGACGATGGAAACTATCAGGAGATTGCGCCGCGTATTGACCAAAATCCGCGACTTTCCTCTTGAAGCCCGTATGAGACGAAGACAATTTCGCGTCTCTTATCGCTACACAGGTCTTCCTAGTACAGCTAAGAACTGGCAACAGCGTTGCTAATATTTGGCAACATTGTGACAGTGCAGTTACTTCCGCAAGTGGTACTGAGTTGTCTAGCTAAGTTCACTTGATATTCCTCTTCTAATTACATGACTCATGCTGTATAATGCCCATGTGATATGAGAGACAGAAATGTAACTTTTGCACTCAAGGAATTTTTTTATTCGCATAGGTGACTTTCAGGTTATCTTTCGAGATACGTTAGAGGCTCAGCATTGAGTATGTGAGAGACTGAGGGCACCAGGAGGCAGCGTGTGGTTGGCTGTGTGGTTCTGCTCTTATCTCGCGATGCAACTGAGCTGTGAGACGGCAGTTCTAATCCTGGTTGGAGATAGTGCTTTTGGCGGTGGTATTCCGTTTTACTTTGTTTTATTTTACTTTATACGCTGCAGATTGCAAGAAGAAACTCTTTAATGGAATCAGAAGAAAAGCTTTATACAAAAGGCTTTCAGAAAGGTCGACTCAAAATTACGGAAATGGTATTAGATGTCTTTTTTGCATACAAACGCCTTTGAAATAATTCGAATTGGCCTCCCTCGATGGGAATTTTTACTATTTCCTTAGGACCCACATGCTAGGGGATGCTTACAGAGGAAGTGAACATAATGATTAATATAGTTCGTTCATGCAAAATATCTGCTGTAGAAATGAGACACCTTTCAGTGTGGCTGTGTTGCTTTATAATGTGCGCTGAAACGTATTCACATAATTTAGCTCATACATTTACCATAATAAATCAAACAACGGCACTAAACATTGTAGTGCAGTTACGCACAGTGTCTTGATGAAAACATATGAAGTGATGACAATAACAAATTACATGAAAGGCTTTCCTGATAGGAAAAGGATCGCGATTTAAACCAGAAATAAGTGTTAACCATTGTAGAGTGCCATTTGATTGGATCAGTGACTATGAAAATGTTTTGCCTCTCTAATGTATTATGTATTAGTGTAATAATAGGGTCATCATTCAAAATGGGTGGTCTGCTCCGTTAATATCGTATCTGAAATACACATCGCAACCTTTTTTTTTGGATCACCACTCAGCAACACTCAAGCATTTTACATATCCAGGGCGATGAGCGCGCAGCAGGCGCTGTGGGCAGAGGGCGAGGCAGCGCTGTGTAGCGCCGCCACCGCTGCTGCCGGCGAGTGGGCCGCGGAGAGCTCTGCCAAGTGCTGCGGCCAGAGGCAGCAATGTTATTGGGCCGAAATGTTATTACCAGTGTATCAAAAAATGAAATACGTTACGCATACGCTTCCCTTACACATGTGGCATCAGTACGCACGAGGAGCGTGAATTTAAAATTTTTATCAACAGTCGGTTTCGATCGCTAATACTTTCACATGCAAGTCACGCACGTTACCGCGTGACCAGGGATGTAGCTGACCTACAGGACTTCTAACAGCACACAAGAAGTACTGTACGAACTCCCGCAGTCTACAGTGTTGCCAGATTGTGCAGATAGCTGGACTTAGAGCGAATCAAAACGGCCACGTTTATTGTCCCATGTCGCGATCGTCTCGGACTTAGGCTCAGCGGCGGCCGGCCGGCGGCCAGGTTTTTTGTCAGAGTGTACAAGAATTTGGACCATTTGTGCTCGTGATTTTAATACTCACGTGTTCAAACTTTTATTATCGTGACGAAACGGTATGGTAATATATTTTAGAACTTGAGTATATTTCCACTTCGACGACGACGATGATGTCCAGTTTTATGAAGTGAGAGCATCTAAAGATGGCAGATAGTTCTGCTGAAACTTAAAATTTTAACATAGCTGCTATTGTCAGCGACCGATAACAACGTCAATGGATAAAAAAAACAGCTATCGGTCGCAAATTAAAAGTTGCTTAACCTGGTTTCGGCAATTACTAAGATTGCCTTCATCAGAAATTATAAAATAAAACAAGTCACATAATAAAATATACTACTCAGCTGTAAAACTTACGTCACAATGTTTAAAAAGAAATTTTGAGGAAAGGCTGTGTGTGTGTGTTGATGGAAATGAGGGACCAAACAACGAGGTCATCAGTCCCTTTGAGGAAAGGCTAGCCACTATGGGCTGCACGCCTGCACGGATTCATCAGACTTTACAGCTGAGTAGTATATTTAATTATGTGACTTGTTTTACTTTATAATTTCTGATGAAGGCAATCTTAGTAATTGCCGAAACCAGGTTCAACAAGTTTTAATTTGCGACCGAGGGCTCCTTTTTTATCCATTGTCTGCTGAAACTGGTTATGAAAGAAAACACTTTCAACACCAGCGGGCTTGGCAATCCATATAACAAACGATATCTCATTGATTATGCAACTGTTTGATCTCTTCAAATAACATTACTGAGGAAAAGAAAATCACATTGCATCAACATTCAAGTTGTCGTTTTGAAGATGTGTGCCCTTAGAACGAAAATAGCATACAGGGTGAGCCGGCCGCGGTGGCCGAGGGGACTGAGGCGCTCCAGTCACGGTCTGCACGGCCACTACGGTCGGGGGTTCGAATCCCCCCTCGGGCGTGGATATTTGTGCCGTCCTTAGTATTAGTTAGTTCATAAGTAGTTTGTAAGTTTAGGGACTGATGACCCCGTAGTTAAGTCCCATAAGCAATACAAACATTTGAACATTTGAAGCATACAGGGTGACTCAGCTGCCCGTGAACTTGTCGTTTTATGTAACCACGCAGTGCAGCACGCTAACTACATGGAACAGGTTTATGTTAAGAATAAATATTAGAGGCATCTTCGCAATTTGGTATGCAATAAATTATTTAATTCACTGTAATCTGCTTCAATTGTGCTGTACAGAACGGTAGTATAGTTGGTAAGAGCAGACCCAGCTCTGTGGGGATGAGTTGCTTATGATGTGCGACGCTCATATCTGAGATGATGATTACACTAATTTCTATATTTGTTTGATCTTCGTAATATACTTGATGTACGTCAAATATCCTCTTTTTATGTAAACTATATGTGAATGAAAGTGTTTGTGGCACTAAGAAGGGCCATTTTGTCGACAGGTCGGAACTGAAAATAGGGGACCAACAATGCACTGACACTGTCCAGTATGTTGTTCTTCTAAATCATTCTGAACTTTGACAGGTGGTTACTTCTTTCAGTCAGTTATCTACATCCATCTACCATGTAACTACACTAATGTGCCGTGACCGAGTGTAACAAAGAAGGAAATTAATGATGAAAACTAGGTGACAATGCAGCAAATGTTAGTTTGTCCAAAACCATTATTCTGATTAAATTCTCATATGAACGTTTAGATACACATTTCATATCTATATATTCCAAGTTTTTGCAACAACATTTATATGACATAAAAATGTTTGGAGATATATTCGACCAAACTGCTATGGTAATCAGTCTCTAGACTTACAAATTTCTTAAACTAACTTCTATTAATCTAAGGACAACTTACACACCCATGCCCTTGGGAGAATTCGAACGTCCGACGGCGAGCAATGCGCCTTAGAGCGCTCAGCCACTCTACCGCGGATAATATGACATACATTGTCAAATTACATATAGCCGGCTACGGTGGCCGAGGGGACTGAGGCGCTCCAGTCACGGTCTGCACGGCCACTACGGTCGAGGGTTCGAATCCCCCCTCGGGCATGGATATTTGTGCCGTCCATAGTTCTAAGTAGTTAATAAGTAGATTGTAAGTTTAGGGACTGATGACCCCGTAGTTAAGTCCCATAGATTCTACAAACATTTGAACATTTGAAATTACGTATATGAAATCACGAGTGTATTTCAGTTCGACGTTGTGTTACGAACCTTCTGAGATTTGCCGTTATGGAGATCTAGATTTTCTGTATAACTATAAATGTAAATGCTTGTTTGTTCAAAATCTCAAATATCCTAAAATACTTCACAGATTGCGTAGAAGTTTTCACACATTTGACCCATTTTTTTTCGATTTCGCACATGTTTTAAGTACCCACTGCAATGCTGTGTGATATAAATATGGAACGTTCTACAAATGTAAATGTTCATTTGTGCAAAACCGTTAATCTCCAAACGTTCTTCAGCGATTTCTTTGAAATTATGACACAATGTTGCATTCTCATACAGGAGACTTTTTATATACGTATTTATTTAATATATGACATACATCCTGTAGGAATATATATATATATATATATATATATATATATATATATATATATATATATATATATATATCAAGGTGTTACAAAAAGATACGACCAGGAAACATTCCTCACACACAGAGAAAGAAAATATGTTATGTGGACATGTGTCCGGAAACGCCTAATTTCCATGTTAGAGCTCATTTTAGTACGGGCGAGGCTTCATTCCAACGAGATCAAATTGTAAATTTTCACAATCAACATGTGTGGGCTGACGAGAATCCGCACGCAATTGTGTAATCACGTCATCAACACAGATTTTCTGTGAACGTTTGGGCAGGAATTGTTGGTGATGTCTTGATTGGGCCTCATGTTCTTCCACCTACGCTCACTGGAGCACGTTATCATGATTTCAGACGGGATAGTCTACCTGTGCTGCTAGAACATGTGTCTTTACCAGTACCACACAACATGTGGTTCATGCATGATGGAGTTCCAGCACATTTCAGTCGACGTGTTTGTACGCTTCTCAGTGACAGATTCGGTGACTGATGGATTGGTAGAGGCGGACTAATTCCATGGCCCCCACGCTTTCCTGACCTCAACCCTCTTGACTTTCATTTATGGGGGCATTTGAAAGCTCTTGACTACGCAACCCCGGTACCAAATGTAGAGCCTCTTCGTGCTCGTATTGTGGACGGCTCTGATACAATACGCCATTCTCCAGAGCTGCATCAGCGCGTCAGGGATTCTATGCGACGGAGGGTGGATGCATGTATCCTCGCTAACGGAGGACATTTTGAACATTTCCTGTAACAAAGCGTTTGAAGTCACGCTGGTACGTTCTGTTGCTGTGTGTTTCCATTCCATGATTAATGTGATTTGAAGAGAAGTAATAAAATGAGCTCTAACATGGAAATTAAGCGTTTCCGGACACATGTCCACATAACATATTTTCTTTCTTTGTGTGTGAGGAATGTTTCCTGAAAGTTTGGCCGTACCTTTTTGTAACACCCTGTATATATCTATATCTATATTTATATCTATATCTACATATATACATAGTAAAATTTGTACAAATTAATATATAACACATACTGAAAAATTCAGTTTATAAAAACAAGAGTGTACATCAAAGTTTTGTCAACATTTCAAAGCATTCAGTCAAGAACTTGAGATATACGTTTTTGAGCATATCGCTAGACAATGGTGTGAGAGGAGATAGGGGAGAGGGAAGAAACTTACAGAAAGGAGGAAAGAGGAGATGGACAGGGAGAGGGAGCAAATAGAGATGCGCAGAAAGAGGGGGATGGGGGAGCAGATGGAGAAAGAGAGCGGGGAGGAGGTGAGTGGGGAAGTAGATGAACAAGAAGAGGGGAAAGAGGTGTTGGACAGTAAGACAGGTAAGTGAAGAGGCACAGACAGAGGGGAAGGAGGAGATAGATAGATAGATAGATAGATAGAGAGAGAGAGAGAGAGAGAGAGAGAGAGAGAGAGAGAGAGAGAGAGAGAGAGAGAGGAGAGGGATGAGCATCCAGTTGCCAAATTACACATATTATAAATGTATGTTTTGTCTTTTTTACCATCAAATTTGGAACAAGACGCGTGGCCGGGTACGAGTAGTATGGTATTAAAGCTAGAACTGAAGCAACACGTATTCTAATCTATCTGCAATATAATCATGTTCTCAGCAGTGAAGTCGGCGCGTAGCGTGGTTACATAAAACGACAGAAGTACGTGTAGCTGAAGCTCCCTCTATAGTGTATTGCTTGCAGTGGTTAAGAATTGTTGCAATCAGACAGTCAAATAATGTTGTTAATAATAACCTGAGACAAAGTTACAGTAATATAATATCTATGAGTTGGTAAGAGTCTAATTTCATTGTAACTTTGCAATGGCAGCCTGACAAACTCTAAACAAAGAAAAGACATGTGGAAATTTTGTGAGATTAATCTGGTAATCTTCTTACGTAAAGAACACAAGAATTTGTCGGTAAATACTGTACCTTTACAAATGGGTCGCCAGGTACTGGGTCGGTGGAGAACCTCAGGTTGCGAGCCTTCACTATGACGACAGTCAGTCTCTCAGCAGTGGGCAGGTAGCTCAGCGAGAACATCACTTCACCCCACTCCGTGCCGTGCT
Source organism: Locusta migratoria (assembly GCA_026315105.1). Lineage (NCBI taxonomy): Eukaryota > Metazoa > Arthropoda > Insecta > Orthoptera > Acrididae > Locusta > Locusta migratoria. The sequence goes on from CM048746.1 coordinate 194,648,794, forward strand.
GGAAAAAGATGTCCACAAGTTGAAGCAAATGTCTGTAGTTTGTTCAAATCAAATGTTGAAATGTTTATAAAGCTTATGGGACTTAACTACGGGGTCATCAGTCCCTAAACTTACAAACTACTTATGGACTAGCTAATACTAAGGACGGCAGAAATATCGATACCCGAAGGGGGATTCGAACCCCCGACCGTAGTGCCGTGCAGAACGTGACTGGCGCGCCGCAGACTGCTCGATCACCGCGGCCGGCTGCAGTTTGTTATGAGTGACGAGATACACCGCAGTTTATGTAAAAACTGCATTATAAGACGATAGGGTAAGTGTAGCACCGTTCGAGTAATCGGCATTTTAATTTTACATTTAAAATACGCATTTAATCGCTAAAAACGAGGGTTGGAAGTTAAATAGTGGCAACTATTTACTCACAACCGATGCAAAAGCTTTCCTTGTTTGCACCTGCTACTGTCCTTCGAAGTAGTCACAAGCATTGTGAAGAACCCGTTGCCAGCGATGAGGAAGGCGTAGTATACCGTTAGAAGAGCCTGTTCTGTTGACGGTGCGAATGGAGCGGTCTACTGCCTGTTGCATCTCTGGAACAGTTCTAAAGCAAATTCCACGAAGTTGTTCCTTCATCTTCTGAATCAAATGAAAGTCACAAAGACTTAAGTCCGGTGAGTATAATCGACAGGTCAGTACTTCCCAGTCCCATCGATCGAACAGAGCAGCCACAGCTTGTACTTTATACGCCCTGCACATTGTAGTGCAAATCGATGGGTGGGTTGCGCAGAAAGTGTTGCCGCTTCTTTCGCAATGCTGGTCGCAGGTAATACTGTGAACTAACGGGCTGCCGCGGAGGAGCTAGTGACACCGTTACGTTAGACCGCTCGCTCACAAGTGACTCGATTCTGCGCACGCCAGTGATGTGGGATGGGCGAGTTCATTTGCTGGTAGGTGTGCTATCAGCCGCAGTAGTATATTCCATTGTATAGAGTGTCTCTACAGTAGTGTTGCCACTATTTAAGTTCCAACCCTCGTAGAGTCGTCATCTATAAATAAAAGCGAACGTCCCATTGGTGACAAACAGTACGACTGAGTGCCAATAACATGATCTCGACACATTTTACACTGCCGATCACTGGTAAGCGGTGCATCTTATAAACTTAATTATTTTAAATTGAACTGATCCTTATTACAAGGACTTGCACACACCCATACAAAACCAGATGTATTAATGTGGCATATCACAATAAGTTACAACCAATTTTGTAGAAATAATGGGATTTACAAATGATATTGACTGTGAATACCCTGAAAAGGAAGGAATAAAGCTTAGGGTTTAACGTCCCGTCGACAACTTGGTCATTAGAGACGGTGTTAACGCTAGGAGTTTCGGGTAAGGATGGGGAAGGAAATTGGCTGTGGTCTTTGAAAGGAACCATCCCGGCATTTGACTAGAGTGATTTAGGGAAATCACGGAAAACCTAAATCTGGATGGCCGAAGGTGGATTTGAACCACCGTCCTCCCGAATACGAGTCCGGTGCGTTACCACTGCACCATCTCGCTCGGTGAATTCCCTTACGATGTCGATAACTGGTACACTTACCCTACTAACAGTCAGGTTGTCCCACGAAACAAATAAGAAACAGAAGTTAATGTAGCTTCATCCAGTCTCACAATACTATGGCTTCTAAATGTATACAGGCAGAAATCCGAGATGAATTTCAAGTGTCATATAGCGCAGAACGCAGAAAAGTTTTTTTTTTTTTTTTTTTTTTTTTCAAGACAACCATCATTAATATGCAGAATCAAACAACTTCAAGGTCCTTTTTGTGAATATGTTGTCTTTTACAAATACTCATTGTGCCCTCCACCGGTCGCCCACCTGATAGTCTGCAGTTACGACATTCTATTTCTAAATCTATAAGCCGAAAGCCATCTCGCGGTGTGTGGTGGATGGTATTTTGTGTACCATTACCTCTGTCACTTCCTCCTTTTCCTGTTCCAGTAGTACGGTCCGCGGGAAAGAAAAAGACTGCAGGTATGTCTTCGCGTGGATTCCAGTCTCTTTAATTTCATCCGTACAGTCTTTTCGGGAGGTATACTTAGGAGATAGTAACATATTGATTGACTCTTCCAGAAACGTTTGCTCTCAGTACATGATACGTGCAAGCGTCTTAATTGCAAAATAGAAGGGTTATTAAATATTTTCGTAAGTATGTGAAGCTTTGACAGAATCTCGTGTTCCACTACCGAAAGTGGCTGCTGAGTTCCTCTTGCTGTGACGTTGATGCAGTTCCGTTTTACGCTTAAATGCAACACCGCCTCAAGACTATACCAAATAAACGTTGAACGAAATTGTTGGTCGCCACCTCCATGCCCAGTAAGATTCCATACAATTCTAGAGGGTTGTGTTTAACACCATCAAGAAGGGCTTGCACCAATTGTTTGAAACCACGTAACAGCAAAGCACGGAAGGCAGGCACACGAAAAAGACCTGCCTTTCGGCATGCACGGTTGGTAGACTTCTGTGGACTACGTGCAAAACTATGTTTCAGTGTCATCTACTTTTCGAACACCTACCTGTGGGTGTGCTTCAGATCCTCCTTTACAGGAGCAATCATCTACACTGCCTGAAATAAAGCTTAGTGCACCCTGTTAGAGTTTTACAATTCACTCAGTATTTATTATCGAAGCAGCTCGTATGGAGTACATGAAATGATTCCATTTACAGATCAATAACTGGAGCGATAACGAGGTACCGAGTATCCTTTTTTACTGAAACTCCCATATTAGTACATGGTGTAGCTTCCACAGGTAGCAATGGCGGTGCTGATTCTGGCATCCATTCGATCGTACAGGTGGTGAATGCTATCGTAGGCTACATTATTTCATCCATATTGTTAAAAAAATTACCGGGCTATTGCGCCATAGTCTTGTGGATTTGTTATTAAAAGCCAACGTTTCATCCCCATCTGCGGAGGACATTCTCAAGGGTGACGGATTTCTTTTAGTGGTCATATGGATGACTTTACACTTGACATTATTCAGGGCCAATTGCCAATTTTTTCAACACGCAGATATTTATTTAAATAATTTTGCGGTTGATCTGATGTTCGAGTCACTTCAGTGACCGACGAACAACAGAATCATCAGCGAACAGTCTAAGAGAGCTGTTCACATTGTCTCCGAAATCATTTATAAAGATAAGGAAGTGTAGGGGCCCTATAACACATCTCTGGGGAACGCCAGATATTACTTCCATTGTAGTCGCTGACTTCCCGTCAATTACAATCAGGAAATCACAAATCCAATCGCACAGCTGTTGCGATATTCCATAACAGGCAATTTGATTAGAAGACGCTTTTGAGGTACAGTGTCAAAAGCCTTCCGGAAGTCTAGAAATACGGAATCGATTTGAGATGCCTTCTCCATAGCACTCATCACTTCATGCGAGTAAAGAAAATGTTCAAATGTTTGTTAAGATTATGGGACTTAACTACGGGGTCATCAGTCCCTAAACTTACAAACTACTTACGAACTACCTTATACTAAGGACGGCACAAATATCCATGCCCGAGGGGGGATTCGAACCCCCGACCATAGTGGCCGTGCAGACCGTGACTGGAGCGCCTCAATCCCCGCGGCCACCGCGGCCGGCTATGTGGGTACCATCAAAAGAACTGTCGCAAAACGTTTGGAAGAGCACAAGGGCAATTGTAGAAGAGCAGAAACGGAACGATCAGCTGTTGCGGAGCATGCTTCCCAACCGGGTAACCACCACATTCGCTTCGACGTGACGCAAATACTTGCGGCCACAAGTGGGTACTATGAAAGGCTCTACAGGAAGGCAGTTGAAATTGCCAAACATCCGAATAATTTTAATCGTAAGGAAGAGGGCATGAAACTAAACGGTATATGGAAGCCGGTGCTGAAGAAGAGATGTAGCATCCGTTCACTACAGTGTGATGGCTACTGCGAAAGGCGGCAGCGGACGACGGCCAATTGAATGGTTGAGTTGAAAAATGTACACATTCCAAAAACATAAACTTCCGACAAATAAAAAAAAACTGTTTTGTGAGAAAACTAGTTGTTATACAGAAAAGTTTCCTACAGTAAATGTGTACATTTAAGTGTAAAAAACCACATTGCACATGGTACATATGTATAAATATTTATTATATACCATGTAACTGCGTAAATAGGTTCAGGAATATGTACCTTTTCCAACTGAAAGTTTTTAAATGAACAAAATTCATTTGAATTTGTGGATTATGCTATAAAGGTTTGAGAAATAAAAAAGTAAAAACGCAAAAAAAAAAAAAAAAAAAAAAAAAAAAAAGTGTTTCAAAACTGTTGGCTACATAGGTTTACAAAAAAAAAATGTTTTCCGATTAAACATATTTAATTTTTGGACTTTTCATAGATGACAGTCGTTAATCTTCTTATTCTAGTGGATCAGCAGCTGAAAATTAGCCTTGTTTGAAAAACATTATAAAAATTGTTCTTTTTTATTTTTACTATAATGAACGCCCGTTGAAGTTACAAAGTCCTCACCACGACGCCTTGCTAACATTTCCATCTCCTGTACATGTTTCTCTTTGTGATCTTTTCCCTTTTTGCGTCTTGGTTCACCGTTCTCACTGTCTGTTGCTGACATTGTTACTTGGTTAAAGTAAATCAAAAACTAATAAACTTCACTAAACTAATTGTGGCACTGATCTTATCTCTACACTGTGAACATAACCAACATAGCTCGGCTTTGAGTTGAAGAAGGAACATATTCCAGGAATATGTCCCTTCTTGCCGGCCGCTGTGGCCGAGGGGACTGAGGCGCTCCAGTCACGGTTTGCACGGCCACTACGGTCGGGGGTTTGAATCCCCCCTCGGGCATGGATATTTGTGCCGTCCTTAGTATAAGGTAGTTGATAGGTAGTTTGTAAGTTTAGGGACTGATGATCCCGTAGTTAAGTCTCATAAGCTTAACAAACATTTGAACATTTTGTCCCCTCTTCAACTCACTCGTACCTAACTATTGTTGGCAAGCGCATTTGAAGTAGAGGAAGATGTTTTTTTTTGTGATCAATGGATGTAGATACATCCAAAGAAGAAAATGGCTATCTCCGTTTAATTTGTGAAATTTGCGGAATGTGTACCTTTTTCAACTCACCCATTCAATTGCACTGACGTCTTGAAAACAAGTGACGACACGTGTCGGAGCGGGAACTTAGCGGCAGTCAGGAGCGAGCCAGTGTGTGTGTTGGACCAGCAATGCTGCAGGCCACCCTGAAGATGTCCTCCGCAGAGGAGGACGAAACGTTGGGTGTTGACAACAAATACAACCGACCACGGTATAACAGCCCGAATAATTTTAATGGACGTGACTAGACATGTTATATTATAACTTATTAGCTTAAGCCCGCGGCTCCGCTCGCGTATTGGTTGATTACGATAGATAAGCTATCTTTCAGTAGTGTGCTATGAGACTGGTTTTGAAGGATGAAATGAAATACAATACCTTCTTTAGAAACAATCATTTTTAATCAACATTCAAATAAAGAAGTAAAACATGTGAAGTGCTTAATGATGTACAATAAATAATACATTATTCCTTATAGCCTGTGTTGCAATATCTCAACACATATAGTGAGAGTAATATCCAAATTCATTAATTTAATTTCATTGTAGGGCATTCTGGTAAAGTACGTTGTTTGTAGTGCTGTATTGTACTTGATGAAATGCGCGAAACGTCAAATCGATTTTTTTTAAAGAGATGTGTTAAAAGAAATTTCTTTTTTACTGCTTCATTTATTTATCCTTATATTTCCTTATTCGTATGCTTATCCTTATAGAAAAAGAGCTGAAGAGATTGTAGCACGCATAGACCAAAGATATTGTCTGTGCCATCACGTTTCGCTGCATGTAACCTCCTTGCTATAGAGTGGCAAACGTCATCGCTGGCCTTCAGTCCGAATTTTTAATAATTTGAAGACTTTCAACCACCATATCTTCCACCTCCTTATAGCTATCGGCATAGAACTGCTATGGTGTACAACGGGAGACTTCGAACAACAATTACACACAGACCATTCGTTTGCGTTCTGTAGTTTTCGCTGCAGAGCGAAATATTAACAATACACACACACACGTAGAATTTTATATACACCGATAACTTTCCGTCCCAATATACTCCACTCTTTTATCATTATCAATAATCAAGCAGCAATGCAACGAATAAAACCATTTTCAAATATCGTAATACATAAATCCAAGTTTGCTGCTAACAATATTTATTCAGCTTGTGCAACTTGACTCCACTACAAGCTTATTTCGGCTTTTGCCATTTTCAAGCGGACGTTTACATTTGACTGACGTCCATAAAGCATGTTAGAGTAAGTGTCTTTTTGTGACAAGATGGTAAGGTCACGTTTTATCTCATTACTTTTTATATTTGACAGATATAGACACTGTTTACTCTGTTGAGAAACAGAGCAGTTCTATGCAGTTCTATGCAGATAGCTATAAGGGGGTGGAAGATATGGTGATTGAAAGTCTTCAAATCATAAAAAAGAAATTCGGACTGAAGGCCAGCGATGACGTTTGCGACTCTATAGCAAGGAGCTTACATACAGCGAAACGTGATGCCACAGACCATATCTTTGGTCTATACGTGCTATAATGTCTCCGTCTCTTTTTCTGCAAGTATAAGCAAACGAATAAGGAAATATAAGGATAAATAAATGACGCAGAAAAACAGAGTAAACAGTGTCTATATCTGTCAAATATAAAAAGTAAACGTCCACTTGAAAATGGCAAAAGCCGAAACAAGCTTGTAGTGAAGTCAAGTTGCACAAGCTGAATAAATATTGTAGGCAGCAAACTTGGATTTATATATTACGATATGTCAGTGGCGTAACTAGGACTTGGCTTTGGAGAGGGGGGGGGGGATAGATCTGCTTGACGAGCAAAATTTTAGTCAGTTTCCAGACAGACTGCCATCTACCATTCCCGTTGAAGAAACTAATTCACTCCCATCCAATGAAAGATTATGGTAAAACACCCCAAGACATTAGTAATTGCACAAAGTTTTAGCACTTTACGTCTTGTGGTTCAGGGTTCAGACGTGATAAGCGTACAGCGAACAGATATTCACATTTATAGATATAAATTAATGAACAGCCGTGGCTTGGCGTCCACGGCACAGAGAGACTTGGTCAGCTACCTGGCCAGTGTCGGTGAGCGTGAGCCAGGTGGTGACGGGCTGGCGCATGCTGATGTCGGAGAGGCGCAGCTCGGCCTCGCCCAGCAGCGTGGTCACCTGCTTGTCGGTGGCGAACACCTGCAGCGACAGCGTGCGCCGCGACAGCTCCGCGGGGTCCAGCGAGAACACGAACTTCTCCTTGTAGCTGGGGCAGCTGCTGCGCCGGTACACCTACCAAACACAACACACACAACACACCTATCACTGTCCTGTCTCACCTACAACTCCCAAACACTACAATATCACACGTCAAAAGCTGTACAAACCAAAATTACAAATTCAAAGAAAATCATATATATTATTATATTATTTCTCATCGGTGTGTCTTTTCCTTTTTTTTTTTTTTTTTTTTTTTTTTTTTTTTTTTTTTTTTTTTTTTTTTTTTTTTTGTAGGTACGGCATATCTTCCGTATTACTTATCCAAAATTAATGTTCAAATGTTTATTAAGCTAATGGGACATTAACTGCAGGGTCATCAGTCTCTGAACTTACAATCTACTTATGAACTAAAAAGGTAAAGGTAAAGCAGTCAACAATCCGAAGATTAGTTTCAACACCACAGTGCTTTACTAGGCATGGTCCTGTTTGGAGGTGGTATATCGTTGCCTTCCTTCGAATTGACTTACCCAGCCAGTTATAGCGGGACCTACAGTTTAACGTGGGTTCTGAATCACGGTGCTACTCGGTATTTTTCACATCAGCAATACTGCCAGAGGGGAAAGAAGTGGAAAGTGACAGATAAAAATCCTAGGATCTGGTGGGGATCAAACCCGCGACCTTGGGATATATAACAGGCCGCTCTACCACTGTGCAACCCAGGCGCACGCCACTTATGAACTAACTTACACTATATAAGTTATACTAAAAACAGCACAAACATTCATACCCGAGGAGGGATTCGAACCCCCGACATGGAACGGCCTCGCGCATCGGAGCATAGCGTCTCAATGAGCTCAATCACTATGCCGCGGCCCCAGAATTAATGATTGATGTATCATTTTCAAAATTTCGTTCAAAGAAAAAAAAATTCCAATGTTTGTATAGCTTTTGGGACTTAACTACGGGGTCATCAGTCCCTAAACTTAAAAACTACTTATAAACTACCTTATACTAAAGACGGCAGCGGCCGTGCAGACAGTGAGTGGCACGCCGCAGACCGCTCGGCCACTGCGGCAGGCGTTTCGTTCTCCAACAAAGACGAAAATAAAGTTATTGTTTTCACAAAAAAACAACTTTTTTGAAACATTTTGTACTGTTCGTAAAATCTAAATTGATACCTACCGAACGATCGTAAATGGGTCATTTATTTACGGTTTCTCCCATCAGCCACACCGTGACTCTCACTGTCCTGTCTGACCTACAACTCCCAAACACTGAAATGTCGCAGGTCAAAAGTTTTACAAACAAAAATTACAAATTCAAAGAAAATCATATACAGGGTGTTTCACTAAGTGTGTTTGCCTCAGTTACTTGTAAAATAATAGGTTACGGGAAATTTTAATGCGGTAGGTCAACACAAGAAATGTTACATTGTCTGCGGAGCTATGAACATAGTTTATTGTATAATTTTCCACGGAGTTACAGCACAAAGATATTCTTTTTTAAATAGAACAATAGTTTTTTCTATCGTGCATTGGATTCGTTGAAACCAGCTGCGTCCAAATCAATTTAAACTACATTCCTATCACTGTTAGTTTGGGAGCTGCAACCCTTCAAAGTTTCAGGGGCAGATACCACACGCTGTATATGATACATGACTGTGTGGTGGGGGCGGTGGGAAGTTGATTTACATGAGATGTTCATATGTATGTCCATATTCCTCAATGCATAATGCAATGCGCCGCCGAAAGGATCTGCGGACGAGATGTAACATCGCCGGTGTGACGGAGTGACATGCGTCCTCGATGCGCAGTTTTAGATCGTCTGGGGATGTGGGGTCTGTGACATAAACACGATCCTTTAGATATCCCCAGAAAAAGAAATCTACTGGTGTTAAATCGGGCGACCTTGCCAGCCATGAATGAAGACCATGGCGCCCCAACCATCTTCCTGCAAACGTGTTGTTTAGTTCTTCCACAACAGCACGCGCAGAATGGGCTGTGTGACCATCGTGCTGCATCCACATATGGACTCTCGTGTATAGACACACATGTTCAAGGAGACCACCCAAACTGTCGTCTATAAAAGCGCAATATAATTCACCTGTCAGTGTACCTGCGAAGTAGTATGGACCGATGATTTCATTCCCAAGCATTCCACTCCACACGTTAATAGACCACCTACGTTGACGGTCGACAGGTCGTACCCACTGAGGATTATCTGCAGCCCAATAGTGCATGTTATGGCGATTCGCTGCACCATAATTTGTGAACGTGGACTCATCAGAGAACGCAACACTTTGTAAAGATTCCAGCGTGAAAATACGCATGGCCCACTCTTGCACGGAAATCGTTCCCATGCAGCTCCTGGGTCAGTGACAGGAGGTGCGGGTGAAACCTGTGGCCTGGCCGGGTACTATACGCCACACAGACGTGAGACTGACACCAGCGACTGCAGCAACGGCTCGTAATCTGACATGAGGATCGTGGTGTAGTGCAGCTACACCTCCGTCTCCCCACTTCTTGCAGGTCTTCGTCTGTTACTGCGGCGCATTACCAAGCTGCCTGTTTCCCGAAGTCGTTGTTCGACAAGTAAGAACGTAATGGCTGCCGGGGCTCTTCGCCTAGGATATCTCACAGCATACGCCGTGGCTCCACTCCCATGAACCACAGACATTGCCGAGGTGGGGTGGCTTGCGTGCCTCAATGATACAGATAGCCGTACCGTAGGTGCAACCACAGCGGAGGGGTATCTGTGGAGAGGCCAGACAAACGTGTGGTTCCTGAAGAGGGGCAGCAGCCTCTTCAGTAGTTACAGGGGCAACAGTCTGGATGATTGACTGAGCTGGCCTTGTAACATCAGCTAATGTGGCTTTGCCACACAGCTACTGCGAACGGCTGAAAGCAAGGGGAAACTACAGCTGTTACCTTTCCCGAGGACATGCAGCTCTACTGTATGAACATATGATGATGGCATCCTCTCGGGTAAAATATTCCGGAGGTAAAATAGTCCCCCATTCGGATCTCCGGGCGGGGACTACTCAGGAGGATGTGATCATCAGGAAAGACAATACTGGCATTCTACGGGTCGGAGCGTGGAATGTTAGATCCCTTAATCGAGTAGGAAAATTAGAAAATTTAAAAAGGGAAATGGATAGGTTGGAGTTAGATATAGTGGGGATTAGTGAAGTTCGGTGGCAGGATGAACAGGATTTCTGGTCAGGTGAGTACAGGATTATAAATACAAAATCAGTTGGGGATATCACAGGAGTAGGATTGATAATGAATAAGAAGATAGGAATGCGGGTAAACTACTATGAGCAGCACAGTGATCGCATTATCATTGTCAAGATAGATACGAAGCCAACACCGACAACAGTAGTACAGGTTTATATGCCAACTAGCTCTGCCGATGATGAGGAAATCGAAGAAATATATGAGGAGCTAAAGGAAATTATTCAGACAGTTAAGGGAGAGGAAAATTTAATTGTTATGGGAGACTGGAATTCGGTAGTAGGACAAGTAAGTGAAGGGAAGATAGTAGGTGAATATGGTCTGGGCAAAAGGAATGAAAGAGGAAGCCGCCTGGTAGAATTTTGCACAGAACATAATTTAGTTATAACAAACACCTGGTTCAAGAATCACAAAAGAAGGTTGTATACGTGGAAGAGACCAGGAGACACCGGAAGATATCAGATAGATTTTATAATGGTAAGACATAGATTTCGGAATCAGGTTCTACAGTGTAAGACATACCCAGGGGCAGATATAGACTCTGACCATAACTTGTTGGTTATGAACTGTAGGCTGAAACTAAAGAAACTACAAAAAGGTAGGAAAATAAGGAGATGGGACCTGGATAAATTCAAGGAACCTGAGGTTCTTAAAAATTTCAGAGGGAGCTTTAGGCAACAATTGACAGAAACGGGGGAAATAAAACAGTAGAGGAGGAATGGGTAAAATTGAGAGATGAAATAGTGAAGGTAGCAGAGGACAAAATAGGTAGGAAGGAAAGACCTACAAAAAATCCTTGGATATCACAGGAGATACTAAATTTAATCGATGAAAGGAGAAAATATAAAAATGCAGTAAATGAAACAGGCAAAATGGAGTACAGACGACTAAGAAATGAGATTGTCAGGAAGTGCAAAATGGCTAAGCAGGAGTGGCTAGAAGGCAAATGCAAGGATGTAGAAGAATGTATAAATAGGGGAAAAATAGATACAGCCTACAGGAAAATAAAAGAAGCATTTGGAGATAAGAAAAACAGCTCTATGAATATCAAGGACACTGATGGAAAACCAGTTCTCAGCAAAGAAGGGAAAGCTGAAAGGTGGAAAGAATATATAGAGGGACTCTACAAAGGAAATGAACTTCGAGACAATATTGTAGGAAGGGAAGAGGATGTAGATGAAGATGAAATAGGAGATACTGTACTGAGAGAAGAATTTGACAGAGCCCTGAAAGACCTAAGTCGAAACAAGGCCCCTGGAATAGATGATATTCCCTCAGAGCTACTGAAGTCTCTGGGATGTATGAGACAGGTGAAGTACCCTCAGACTTTAAGAAAAATGTTATAATCCCCATCCCTCAGAAAGCAGGTGCAGACAGGTGTGAAAACTACAGAACCATCAGTTTAATAAGTCATGGCTGCAAAATATTAACGCGAATTATATACAGAAGGATGGAAAAGCTGGTAGAAGCCGACCTCGGGGAAGATCAGTTTGGGTTCAGGAGAAATGTAGGAACTCGGGAGGCAATACTCACTTTACGGCTTATCCTAGAAGATAGATTAAGAAAAGGCAAATCTACATTTCTAGCTTTTGTAGATTTGGAGAAGGCTTTTGACAATGTTGATTGGAATAAACTCTTTAAAGTTCTGAAAAAAGCAGGAGTAAATTATAGGGAGCGTAAGGTTATTTACAACTTGTACAAAAACCAGACAGCGGTTGTCAGAGTTGAAGGGCATGAAAGGGATGCAGTGGTTGGGAAGGGAGTGAGACAGGGTTGTAGCCTTTCTCCAATGTTATTCAATTTGTACATTGAACAAGCTATAAAGGAAAGCAAGGAGAAATTTGGTGAAGGAATAAAAGTTCAGGAGGAAGAATTAAAAACATTGCGTTTTGCCGATGACATAGTAATTCTGTCAGATACAGCAAAGGACCTGGAAGAGCAATTGAATGGAATGGACAGTGTGCTGAAAGGTGCATATAAGATGAACATTAACAAGAGCAAAACTAGGGTAATGGAGTGCAGTGTAAGAAAATCAGGTGATGCTGAAGGAATTAGATTGGGAAACGAAGCAATAAAGGAGGTAGATGAGTTTTGTTACTTGGGCAGTAAAATAACGAATGATGGGCGCAGTACAGAGGATATAAAATGCAGAATGGCAATGGGTAGAAAAGCGTTTTTGAAAAAGAGAAATTTGTTAACATCGAATATTGATTTAGGCCTAAGGAAGTCCTTTCTGAGGGCATTTGTATGGAGTGTTGCCTTGTATGGGAGTGAGACATGGACGATAAACAGTGCGGACAGGAAGAGGATTGAGGCTTTTGAAGTATGGTGCTACAGAAGAATGCTGAAGATTAGGTGGGTGGATCGCGTAACTAATGAGGAGGTACTGAACAGAATTGGGGAGAAAAGGAATTTCTGGCATACCTTGACTAAAAGAAGGGATAGATTGGTAGGACACATTCTTAGACATCAAGGAATTGTTAATTTAGTGTTGGAGGGAAGTGTGTGGGGAAATAATCGCAGGGGAAGACCAAGGGATGGATACAGTAAGCAGATTCAGACAGATGTAGGTTGTCGTTCTTATGTGGAGATGAAGAGGCTTGCTCAGGATAGGGTATTGTGGAGAGGTGCATCAAACCAGTCTCCGGACTGAAGACCACAACAACAACGCCGTGGCTGCTTCTGTGGCACCGTGTTGGCATTCGCCGAGCATCAGCAATATGTCAACGTACTCGTTGTTCGTGTATGCCATCGTCATTCGATGTCATTAACTGTGGTATATTGAGCCCCGGTTGTTTGTGTGGCTCCAAGTGTCGGGTATACGGCCGTGTGCGGCGACAGTCGGCAGTCTAACAGCGCATCGAGGAAGCTTCTCGCTCCGTGACACCGGCGACGTTACAACTCGTCCGCACCACATTTAGAAGGCGCATTGCATTATACTCAGCGCTTGTGGTATCTGCCCCTGAAACATTGAAGGGTTGTAGCTCCCAGACTAACAGTCATAGGAATGTAGTTAAAATTGATTTAGACGCAGCTGGTTTCAACGATTCCAATGAACGATAGAAACAAAACTATTGTTCCATTTAAGAAATTATCTTTGCGCTGTAACCCTTTGGAAAATGATACAATAAACTATGTTCATAGCTCCGCAGAAAGTGTAACATTTCTTGTGTTGACCTACCGCATTAAAATTTCCCGTTACCTATTATTTTATAAGTAACAGTGGCAAACACACTTAGTGAAACACCCTGTATATTATTTCTCATCGGTGTTCTCTCTCTCTCTCTCTCTCTCTCTCTTTTTTTTTTTTTTTTTTTTTTTTTTTTTTTTTTTTTTTTTTTGTCGGTACGTCATATCTCGCGTATTACTTATCCAAAATTAATGTTCAAATGTTTGTTAAGCTTATGGGACTTAACTGCGGGGTCATCAGTCCCTAAACGTACAATCTACTCCGAAGATTGGTTCGAACACCACAGTGCTTTACTAGGCATGGTACTGTTTGCAGGTGGTATGCCGTTGCCTTCTTCCGCCCTTCGAACTGACTTACCCAGGCAGTTATAGGGGGGACCTACAGTTTAGCGTGGGTTCCGAACCACGGTGCTACTCGGTATTTTTCACATGAGCAATACTGCCAGAGGTGAAAGAAGTAGAAAGTGAGAGATAAAAATCTTAGGATCTGGCGGGATCGAACCTCCGATTTTCGGATTTATAATCGGCCGCTCTACCACTGTGCAACAGAGGCTCACGCCACTTATGAACTAACTTATACTATATAACTTATGAACTAACTTATACTAAAGACAGCACAAACATCCATACCCGAGGGGGGATTCGAACCCCCGACGAGGAACGGCCTCGCGCATCGGAGCATAGCACCTCAATGAGCTCAGCCACTCCGCCGCGGCCCCAGAATTAGTGATTGAGGTATTATTTTCAACCTTTCGTTCTCCCAAAAAAAAAAAAAAAAAAAAAAAAGTTCAAATGTTTGTATAGCTTATGGGACTTAACTACGGGGTCATCAGTCCCTAAACTTACAAACTACTTATAAACTAGCTTATACTAAAGACGGCACAAACATCCATGCCCAAGAGGGGATTCGAACCCCCGTCTAGACAGTGAGTGGCACGCCGCAGACAGCTCGGCCACTGCGGCAGGTGTTTCGTTCTCCAATAAAGACGAAAAATACATAAATAAAGTTATTGTTTTCACAAAAAATCTTTATTTTTAAACATTTTGCACTGTTCGTAAAATCTAAATTGATACCTAGCGAACGATCGTAAATGGGTCATTTATTTACGGTTTCTCCCATCAGCCACCGGCCAATATCAACTTAATTTGCACGACCGATATTAAAGTAATGTAGAAGGTGCCTTCTATTGACAATCTGTTTAAGTAACATCAACGACAGCTCTCGCAGTTGTATACATTCTTTATTCTTTATGCAGGCCAAAAACCTTCTGTGATGCAAGCATAGTTTATAACACGATTTCGGTTATACACTTCGATGTAAAGCATCGTTTATCACACGATTTCGGTTGACGACGAAAAATACACAAATATTTAATTTTACTAACTGGCGCGACAGTTCTTGCGGTTGTTTAGATTTTTTACGTAAGCGTAGTTAATCACGAGATTTCTGTTTCAATCGGCATTGTACAATAGCTATTGGAATTGTTCAAGCAAGCGTTCTCTACTGCGCGAATGAACTGAATTTTGTAAAATAAACATGCTTTCAAAAAACAAACTAAACATTAAAAAGTCAATATCTGATTTTTTATATGTTAAACAATTAATCACGAGACCTAATGCAGAAAAAAACAGTAAAACGAATTCGGATAAACCAAAATCCGGATTATCCGAAACGCCTCCAACAATCGCATTCTTTTTCTTTATTTGGTAGATGACCTGTGTGAATACATCGCACCATTGGCGGTCAGTGATGTTAAGTTTAAATAATAATCATAATAATTATGATATACGCTACAGTTCTTTTATCAGACCACGCGAAACATTCATGACTGCTTGTTCTTCCGGTTCTTCTAGTATTCCTTCATTCTTTCACTAAAGGTTCTCTTCCTTTCTTCAGTCCATTTTGGTCTTTGGACTTAATGTGCTGTTTCCTCTAACATCACTTCCCACTTCTTCAGCTTGTGTCCAAAGACGCCTTTGTCGATGATGTCTGCCGAATCTATATCAGCTCTTTCCAGATCAGTTTTGATTTGTATCATTCAGGGTGCAGTGGTCTTAAGACCCTGGATATACTAGAGACTTCTGTTGGTAAGTCTGGACTGTGGAAATCTGCTGATGTATCAGTAAAATTTGAGTCGTCTCTATCTAATGTTCGTTGCAATGTTGGAGAACATCTCTGTGGTATCGCTGGAGTGAAGTCTATAGCCTTCGTCTGTAAATTTTGCTCCAATAATTTTCCTAATGATTTTCTTTTCTGTGTGAGGATGTTCTCAAGGTTGGTTTTTGTGTGTAACATCAGTGACTCACTGATGTATAGCACCTCCGGTTTAAATACAGCATTGTAGAGACTAATTTTGATGAAGGTGGAAAGACATTTCTTATTGTAGATATACTGTGTTTTGTGTAAAGCTCTCTTCATATTTAATACTCTAGTGTTCTATGCGGTTTTCTCCCTTCCTGTCGGTTCGATCACTACCTAGCAGCTGATTCTTATTCATTCCATAATCTTTGTACTTAGCGTTGATTCCACCACTAGCATGAATATTTGTTAAGCAACAGTACAAAAATAGACCAGAAGAAGGGCACTCAAGCGCCCGAAACCGAAGCAAGCAACTGGTTGCTGCATTTCATTAATCTATTTACCTAGGTACTTGAAATGTCGATCTTGCCATACTTCGTAATCAAATTTGGTATGTTTAGTTTCGTGCAGAAGAGCTCAGTTTTTTGAGAGGAGATCTGTAGCCCTACTTTTTCTGCGCACTATCTGAGTACTTCTATCTGTCTGATTGCTGTGGTTTCGTTATCCGTGAGTAGTGCCAGATCGACCGCGAAGGCTAGACAGCCAACCTCTGGTTGGTCCTTTGGTCGTTCAAGTCGCACTGGCTTCCAGTGACATTGTATTTTCAGTTCCTTCTTCCATTCCTTGCTGACTTTATCCAGCATTACGTTGAAGAGGAGCGGCGAGAGTCCATCACCTTTGCGAACGTCTGTCTTAATTTCGAAGGGTTCGGAGATTTCCCCCTTGAATTCCACCTTAGATGTCGTGTCTGTAAAGTTGAAATTAGTATATGTAAGTATTTATAAAATCATAACATTTTATTACAGATTTTAACAGTATATACAATATTGTTTTATACAATGCTTCCTTCCAGGCTGTGTTAGCCGTTCGTTGACCTTAAGTTTAATTTCTACTTTTAAATTTTTGAAAGTCTTGCCCCGGGATAAGGCGAATGAAAGAGCTTGATTCACTGAGCGTTCTTAGGTCGAAAAGAACCGCGTATCTTAATTAAAACCGAAGATATCATAGAACAAACTGATTAAATAAAATATTCGCAGAAAAGTATTCGCGTTCGAGTATGATTACTGGAAGGCGAGAGATAAGTAAATTCTGGTAATTGATGACATATCCGTGGTGGAATACCTTTCGTTTAAAACAAAAATGAATGAAGTCGCTCTAATATAACGACCTGACAGACTGACTTTAGCACAGAGCAAGCGAATTCCCATAAGAAATGTGCAGAAGGTAATCGCGTTTGAGTATAAATAAATGAAGGCGAGAGCTAAGTGAATTATGATACAATGCGGTCGCGAGTACGTTTCGAGTATCAGCTGCGATACATAATTACAAAAATAATTCTTTTAAAGTTATTTTTAAGCGTTTATAGTTGTTATAAATATAAGTATTGTTACATCAGTGGAAGTGTTATTGAAGTGTTAAGACAAAACAGCGTAAAAAGAGTATTGTTCTTCTCTGTCTACAGCACGTGTTTCATCGCCTAATTTATAGCTCGAATCGTTGTACATAGTGACTTAAATTGGTATCTAATTACCATTTCTCCTACTTTTGTCTCTCTTTGCATATAACAGTTACGGTTTATAAACTCTAACAAACAAAAATAAACGAAAAACAGCGTACTTTAAGATTTCGTGATTTAGAAAAACTGTTTAGTTATTCGAGCTTTTAGATCTAATATTTTGTGAATAAGTTTCTTTTATTCAGTACTGTTTCATTTTATTCTTTTTATATTTATATTCTACGTATATTCCTTGGTGTAATATTTACTTTATAGTTAATACTTAATCAAGTTTGTAAGATTCATGTTTTCCCCATCAGTGAGAAGTGTGTGACACGCCGTAGCATCGTTAGTTCAGGGGTGTAGTGTCATTGTTGATGTGTTTTTTTATTTTATTTTTTGTTTTCATTGGGGCGTATGCAGTAGCATGGAAAATGGGGACATATATGAGGCTCAGTTGTGGTTTTGTACGATCTGTGAAGACAAAGGAAAATCGTTGAACAGGAGGGAAAATTGCAGCTCTTCAAGCTGAATTAGATAAGGCTAGGGAGAACCTAGACAGGTTAAGGAGGAAGAAGGGTGAACAGAGATGAGAAATGGCTGCAGGTAACAGGGAGAACAGGCATATGACACTGTAAGATAGATTTGAGTTGTTGCCTCCATTAGAATCGGATGAGCCTCATGTAACTGAAGCTGTAGAAAGGGCACAACTAACTTTCAAGAAGGACTTGCAACAAGTAGGGAAATTTGTAAAGAGAAAGAAAGTCTTGTTAGGTAGAAATGTTGGCCGACTACTTCACGAGAGCTAGGGTCAGAGTACCAGGCCACAAACATTATCATACCGAGTGCGGGTCTGGGTCAGGTAACAGAGGATATAGGTTTTTTGTGTACAAATTTCACAAAGGAGGGTATCGTGATTATAGTGGGTCGCTCAGGAAATAGTATTGACCGAGACTCTGCCTCTGAATCTTCCATAGGAAGTGACATGGTGAACGTAGCACCAGCAAAGAAGCATACAAGTGGGGGGTTTGTGTCTGTTTTGAGAAGCCGTGATCAGCCTCATTTGAACTCTTTAATCAAGAGAGTAATCTTGGACTTGGAGCGGCTGCTTATGTCAGATATAGGGTTCCATTTTGGTTTGATTCTTGTGGATGCTATATGTAGGTGGGACTACACTAGGGTTGGCCTACACTTCAACAGGAAATGGAATGGAAAACTGTATGAGTTAATTGCAGGTAACTTTATGGGCGAGGGCACTGTCGCAAGTGGTAAAATACCAGTGGTTACAGGTGTCAGAGGGATGCCTTTTTCTTAGGATAGGGAGGGGGGAAAGAAAACAAGTTTTAACAGAGCTTGGAAGACACCCTCCGTTTGAGAAAACAGATGAACAGGAGGCAGATTTTAGCAAACAATGTTTGACAGAAAGTACTTAGAAACTGTCGTTAATCTTTGTCCAACCATTTACAATTCCATTAATTTGCGATATCAGATATGTTTATTACATCAGAACATTCCACGACGCAAAAATAAAGTTAATGAACTACTCATTTGTAAAATAGATTAATCTGACGCAATAGACATAATTTGCCTCTTTCAACATTATGTGACCACTGGTATAGATATGTTAAGCATTTCCGGATTTAAATTATTTCATTAATTCTGAATAGTAGATATGAAGGGAGGAGGAATTGCCAAATTTATTAAAAATGCCGTAAATTCAAGAATATTTGCATTAATAAACTCTATCTAGAGCAGCGTTTGGAAGCGTGTGCAACAGAAGTAGAGTTCCATAACAGATGCTACATAATAATAACTATTTATCGAGAACCTGCAGGAAACTATAATATAATCCTAAATTACCTAAACTTCTATTGGGTTGTTTAACAGGAAGAAACAAAGAAATCGTGACTGGTGACTTTAATACAGCTTTTCTTGTAAAATCTTCCAGTAAATATTTATAACAGTTATAGTTGGATCCACGAACGATGGTATGTCACACATGTCTAGACAACAGCATCTTTTCCAGTTTTAAATAACAGTTGAAGTACGTATATATACGTGCTTTTCGCTTGAAGAAACCTTATAACCTGCAAATAATGCCTCTCGGTTGCTTATATAGAACTTGTTAAATGCCATCACCAGCACCGATGACAACTTGCAACAAATAGACTGAAATACACTGAATAACTCGCTACAATCAATATTAATTTTTGCAATACCTACGAGGCTCACAGCAGAGCGTTCAGAACAATACTGAACGCTCATTGGCTGTCGACAAATGCGTGACGTAGATGCATAGACCACGCCTAAACTCGATCGCCGTCGTTCGTGGTTCAAACTATGGTAACATTGTCATTCAATCGAACTCATACTGTAAACTTTCCAACTAGGATAACTAAATACTCTAGCACTGCCACTGATTAAATTCTAATAGAAAAATCAAAGGAACAAAATCATATCATAAAACCAATAATCAGTGGCCTCTCAGATCATCACATGCAGATCCTTGTTTTACGTGTAGCTTTTAAACACATTATAAATGCTAAACCTGCATGCAGGAGGGTAGTCAATCCACCAAAAATAAGTAATTTAGAAAACTGCTCAAAAATGTGAACTGGAAAAATGTTTATAATGGTCATGAAAAGAATGAAAAATATGACACATTCATTAACAATGTCAGTAACACGTTTGAAAACTAACTCAAACAGAAGGATATAATAAAACCATGGATTACACAAGGAATAAAGATTTCGTGTAAGACGAAAAGGAAAATTTATCTGTCAGCCAAGAATAGCTTCAATGCTGATGATTTAGCTAAATACAAGGAATACAGTAAAAGATCAAGAAAAGCAGTTCAGACATCTAAATAAATGCACTACGAGATGAAGGTAGTAAGAAGACAGAAAATAAAAACAAAATGGGATACAGTGAAAGAGGAAACTGGTAGAACCAGAAAGGAACAGGAGCAGATAATATTAAGAGTAACTGACGGACATAGGTTGCAAATCTATTTAACAAGTAATTTATTTATTGTCAGTAAATAATGCCCTTGAAGATCTGAAACTAGCATTTACAATAACTTCACGTACATGAATATGTCACTCACTTCGCCACAAGAAGTAACTTCTATAACAAAATCTTTAAAAACAAAGCATTCTATCGGTAACAATGAAATATCAACAAATTTGTGAGTTTAGTACATTTTGAAGCTATTTGTGGGACTGAAACATTTCCTGACTAGCTAAAATATGCGGATTTTAAACCTCTATTCAAAAAAGGGGATAAAGACATACCGTCAAACTACATACCGATTTCACTTTTGTTAGCAGCCCAGAAAATGCTAGAAAATATAATGTAGTAGTAGCTTCTCAACCAGCTGACAACAAATAGCATATTATCCTGAACGCAGTTCGGATTTCTGAAGGTTTCGGTATCTAAAAGGTTATTTACATGTACAGTGAGAATGTACTTAATTTATTAGATAGTAAATTACAAGCAGCAGGTATTTTCTGCGAATTGTCGAAGGCTTTTGATTATGTAAACCAGGACATCCTTTTAAGTAAATTAGAACTGTATGGTGTTACAGACTATGTTGTAATACCTCTCTTGTTGTCATACCTCTCTAAAAGGAAACAAAGGGTGTCAGTGCAAGAGACTAGTCAATTAAGCCATCAGTCATTATCAGATTGGGAAGAAATTACGTGCGGTGTCCCACAAGGATCCATATTAGGGCCATTGCTTTTTCTAGTGTACATTAATGATCTCTCATTAGTTACCTATCAGATAATCTCACGGCAGCTGCATATTTAAATACTGAACGCATTGGTAATTTTTGCACAGACACTCTCACACGCGTCACATATTCCGGCGTTCTTGCAGTCCGAGGACGGCTAGCAGGTATTCTTTTCAGCGCTGAACCTGTCTTTCTAGAATTTGACACTCACCGCTTCAGAAATATGAGGATCAACTTTTTTTAATGAGATTATATACTTTGGTACTTATTTTGTGATACCGGCTTTCGAGACGAATCCAATGCTGTGTAAAAAATAAGGTCTTTGAAGGTCAACGAAGGTCAACAAGGTGGCCTGAACGTCCATTTACAAAAGGTGTTCGAAGTGATGAACAATGGTATCAATACACTACTGCAATCTCATTATCATGGATTGAGTGGTATTCTGTATCACTTCGGCACTTATCGAAGTATATGCTCTGACATTTCTCTCTCGCAGAAGTCGTACATAATACCATTCAGTCCATGATAAGAAGATTGCAGTGCTGCATAGATAGCAATGGTCATCACTTTGAACACCTGTAAATGGACTTTCGTGTCACCGTTTTGAGCTTCGTTTATCTTCAAAGACCTCACAATTACACATCATTGAATTCATCTCGATAGCCGCTATCAGAAATTAAGTACTAAACTATGGCATACCATTTAAGAAAACAAATTTGACTTTCATATCTCTGAAGCGACCCAAATTATCAACAAAAGACCAACGTCATATTCTGGTCCCCGTTGTCGCGTGCAACTTTTGTCCCACAAACTTTTCAGGTCCTATCATACTTCCGGAGTTATTGTTGGTGGCAATAGTTGATGACTCACCCATTATAGATAGAATATTTGGAGAATCCTTATGCCGTGACGCGTCGTGGGAACATTAATGCATGTTTTGCTACAAATGACGCCGATATGTACAAGTCGCCGTTCTAGGTGCTACTGAAGGCTGTTGAAAATTCTTTCGGACAGTTAAAATACAACCTCTGACAAATAAAGTTTGGTGAATAACATTAACGTAGATGAACTATCAACTACTGTTACCTTACCGTCCTTCGAAATAGTCACCTTCCATAACTATGCACCGATGAGCTCTGCGATTAATGTCCTGGAAACTTTGCACGAAGTATTCCTTTGGGATGGTGTTCCAAAGCCTCGTCACGTTTCGTTGGATGTCAGGTTTCAAATGTTTGTATAGCTTATGGGACTTAACTACGGGGTCATCAGTCCCTAAACTTACAAACTACTTATGAACTAACTAATACTAAGGACGGCACAAATATCCATGCCCGAGGGGGGATTCGAACCACCGACCGTAGTGGCCGTGCAGACCGTGACTGGAGCGCCTCAGTCCCCTCGGCCACCGCGGCCGGCTGGATTTCAGGAACATCGTCAAATCTCTCTCGTTCCAAAGTGAGTTTTAGTCGAGGAATAGGAAGAAATCAGGAGGATTGAGATCCGGCGACTATGGTCGAAGTTACAGGTGCACCACTCCCTGATTTGCTAGGGACTGTTTGACGATATTGGCGGTGCATGGGCGTGAATGTCGTTCACAAAAAACCAGGACTTTTGTCCTGCGTACTGGGGTCGTACCTTGTGTCAACAGCCGCGCGCGTGGGAGTAGCCCAGCGGTCTGGAGCGCCACGTTGCGGCCTGCAAGGCCTCCAGCGTCGGAGGTTCGAATCCTCTCTCGTGTATGTATGTTTGTGCTGTCTTTAGTTAAAATTAGTTCATAAATAGTTTGTAAGTTTAGGGACTGATGACCCCGCAGTTAAGTCCCATAAGCTTTACAAACTTTTTTGTCGACATTGCATGAAACAGGCCAAAATTTCAACGTATCTTACAGCTTTCAGAGTCGTTCCCTCAGGTAGAAACTACTTGTGGAAAATGCTTTGACTATCGCAAAAGTGATGAGCATCGTTGTGATGCGTGAATTTTTTCGGCTCTGACCTTTTACCAACGAGACAATGTCGGATAACGCCATTCCATGCCTTGCCGTTTCGTTCCAGGGTCATACCAGAGACACTAGGTTTCATACTTAGCGAGAATTCAGTTTAAAAATTGGGTGTCGCATCAGTGGCGGACTAAGGGGGGGGGGGCGGAGGGGGCTGACCGCCCCGGGCCTCCAAAAACCTGGGAAACTCAATTAATTTTTATCGTAATAAACGCATCTCCAAGTGGACGGGGTTGCTTCATTTACTTTCGCCGCCGCCCCGGGCCTCCAACAGCCTTAGTCCGCCACTGTGTCGCATCCGTCGTTTCGATAAACTCCTACGAAGTCTCTAAACATGCTTGCTTCTGATCGTCAATCAAGTGACGTGGCACAAGACGACAACAAGTTTTCCTCTTCCATAACTTCTGGATAATGATTTGACGCATGGATTCATGGTTAATCTGTAGTTTATCTGCTATTATGCGTACAGTTAATCGGCGATCGTTCATGATTAATGACCTCATTTTCTCGATATTTTCGTCATTGATGGTGGCCGCTGGTTGTTCGCTACGCGGATTATCAGAAACACTTTCACGGCCTCCTCTAAAACGGGCGAATCACTCATGCACACACTGCATGGACAGTACTTGATCCTCATAAAAACGTGCCAGCATCACATGCGTTTACTTTGTCTTACTGAGCTTCAAACACAACTTTAAATTGATCCTTTGCTCGTTCATTGTCCTGTTCACATTTCAGAACTAACGTACTAAACAAGCAGTTCGTCCAACAGGTCTAATATGGAACAAACGATGCTCAACTAAAGTACAGTGGGTGCAGGTTGTCAAGACCAGGCGCTACGCAGGTGCAGCGTTGTGATGCGCCCGTGTTGCCCGATCGACGTTCTGACTTCATTGAACGAACTTTATTGTCAGAGGTCGTACCGAATATCTAAGTTCTGTGGGGGATTGAGCTTGAAAACACGTTTGTTAGAAATACTTGCTACCTATACACGTTTGCTGAGTGTGTAATCCAAATGATGAATAAAATTTCTTCACAGCCTTTTAAAATTATAAAAGGATTAAAGCAAGAATCCTGTTTGTCTCCTACGTTGTTTTAAATATTCATTGGGAAAGCCTGCAGAATAAGAAATATTGTCGCGTTGAAATGGAAGCAGGCTTCACTTCGAAGGCAAAGTTGTCAACTAAACACAGCACTTATATGAAAGCAGGTTTATTGCGAACTGAAACATACACGCAGCACTGAATGCCTCTCGGGCAGAGTGCTCTGCTATTTATACACAGACAGAAATTAGAAGAATAGGTAACATAAGAAACATGGAGAAATTACAAGGGGACATAAGAAACATGTAAAACATTTTGGAAATGATAAATACAGAGAAAAAAATTTTTTTTTGCCTGTGGACGGGATTGAACCGGCGACCTTCAGCATCACCAAGGGAGACGCTATCCATTGCGCCTTGTCAGCAGTCGTATAACTTGTTATCTTGCTGCAATATGGAGCACTGTATCACAAACTATCACTATATTTACATTTTTCTCTTCGCAGATGTGGAGTTAGTGGTGACTAGAGCTTTACGCTAAGAAAATTATTGAAAGAGTATGATAAGTGGGAATTGTCAGTAAATTAGTGTGCAGTAAATTACTATACAGTAAATTATTAAACACGATTTATTAATAACGCTATGAAAAATTATCGATTTCTATCCAAAACTTATTTTCAAATTTTAAAAATAGCATATTGAAGCTATAAGCAAAAATGTTTGTTTGGCAAATGTCAATTCACAAAAGGAACGTAGAAATGCAAATTATAAATATATTTAATTCAGAATGTCTCGTTAACAAATAAATTTATTTGAATATGGTTTCCACTATAGCATGGACGGAGGTATAGAAGAAATCCACTATCTGAGAAAACGAAAGCAGTTCTAACTGCCATGATTTCACAAACGGTTTTTTAAAAGTATTACTTTTTGCCAAAGGAAAAATGTCCCGCGTTAGATCGGACGCCACTGAAAAACTGATTCGTAAGAATGCAAGGTGTGAGAGCTGAATGCTGATTTGCTTAACGTAAACTCTTCACTCTTCAGTCGAATATGCTCCTAGAAAGTCTACGACTATGTCTACGACTATGGGGATTATGACAGAAATCTCATCTGGTAACGGGCGATTAATTGCTGATAATAGATTAATATTATTTTGGCAGTTTATTGTGGGAATACTATTATTTATCAGACGTATATACATTTAACATATTCGACTACTCTTACTGTTAATTATGCCAATTTTTCGTTTTCTTGTTTTAGTGACTGTTGAATACTGGGCTGCAGTCTACAGTTGATTACCGAAAAATTGCCAACTGTTTTCTTTACCTTATCTACTGCGTTCGGTAGTGGCTGTAAAAGAGTACGGTGAAATATGTTTAAATGTTTGTAAACCTATAGCACCAAACATCAATGGTCATCAGTTCCTAGACTTACAAACTACTTAAACTAACTTACGCTAAGGTCAACACACACACACCAATGCGTGAGGGAGGAGTCGAACCTCCAACGAGGAGGAGACGCGCACTCCGCAGCAAGGCGCCCTAGAGCGCACGGCCACTCCCGTGCGGCGATCAGATATTGTATTGTGTGTGTCAGTTTCGAAACGAATAACTTAACAAGTGTATCCTGAACATCAACGTCTCTCTGACGTGCTTTCATCCAATCTGATCGGTAGGAGGCGGATGAAGCTGTGAATTGTCAGCACTGGTCGGAAATGAGAAAACGTACCTCCTTTCACGTCCCCGCCGACAGCGACAATGTCATTCTTTCTCTGCTTTTCACCTGCCCATGCGCCAGACAGCCTTCCAACCGTAAATAACCCTCAGTTGTGTCCACTTCCAAAGTTACTGTGGGGAGATACCCGAATGTTAAAACTGTGACACCAAAGCAACCAAGTGTAGTAAGGAAATATTTCGATAAGGTGGCAAAGGTTTAACTAACTGTAAGCTGTGTTTCATGACTGTGAAATAAATGACAAAACAACACATCTGCTGAATCACTTGCAAATCAACTATGTTTTAATCATCCAAGCACTCTATTTGCCTATTTTATATTATTTTATAAGCATTAAAAAGACCATTAACTGAAAAATTAATTATGTACTTGACTATACTGAACAAACATAAAAGTTTGTAAGTTATACATGTGGTGTCTGTTATTTCGGATATGTCAAAATAACAGACACGACATATATTCAGTGCTCACCTGGCTCTCACTCTTACGGGGTTCGCCGCGAGTTACCATGTAAAACACGGCCTTCATCATATCAAAAGAAAAAAAAAATCAGTACAATTCCCATACTCTCTACTTCTGGCCAGAGAAGTATATGCACCACAGGCAGGATGTACCATGGAAGAGGAAGAGGATTTCCTTAATGAGCTTGAAGGACAAGTAACAGAGGAGAACATCATCATCAGAGAACCGTTCATGATTTTCCGAAAGACGTCGTTTACAATTTCACCAGTTATTTGTTATCTGTCAGGTGTAGTAACTATACTTGTATCATCAGCAAAAGGAACGAGCTTTGCATCTTCGTGAATATAGAATGGCAAGTTATTAATATATATTAAGAACAGCAAAGGACTCAAGACCGAACCTTGTGGCACCCCATTCTTGATTGTTACCCAGTTTGAGGAATCAGCTGTTTTTTTGCGTATTATGTGAACTACTTCTTTCAACTTTCTGCACTCTTCCTGTTAGGTATGATTTAAACCATTTGTGCAATGTCTCATTCATACCACAGTACTTAAGCTTATCTACAAGAACTCTATGCGTTACACCATCAAACGTAGTTTAACCATCGGGCGGCAGCGCCAATTATTATAACTTCAGCAGCAGCGCGGTGCAGATTTGATACCACTGTGTATTCCGAGATACAAACCTAGTATATAGCTACTAAGTGATCGAAATGAGAAAAATAGTTTAAACAGGTAGAAATATCACATTTGTTAATATCTGAATTAGTATATCAATTACCTTCGGTGTATAAATGGAACATTATTCCGAAAGTGGACAATAATCATGTATATTAGACCCAGCAGTACTACCATTTCCTCTTTCGTTACTTCTCTGTAGTTCCTGTCTCTTGATTAGTTAGTGTCATCTTCTTTCTGTGTTATGTGGAACATAAAAAAATAGTACACATAATTACCTCATCAATCATATGATCATCTATCATGAATGAGAGAGCTTGTGTCTCTGACCTCACGCCCCTTGCGTTCCTTTTTGAACCATGGTTGATTTTTATGATATTCTTTTTCAGAGTTTGGAATGCTGTTTGTATGGCGTTTTACTTCACAGCGTGGTACCGTCTTCAGTATCAGATTAATTGCGTCTGAAATCTTATTTGGGATCGGAACTAGGATTTAAATCTGAATAATAGTATCCTATTCATGATGTGATGAAGAATCTAGACAAAAATCACTAAGATCTTCATTACTTGTCTATTTCCTCATCTGTTAGACCCATACCTCGTCTACGAGACCTGAAGATTAAATTATGTAGTAGAAAAGCACTCATTTTCGCATTATGTGAGGCTTAAAAAGGGTTAAAAATAAGATTGACGGAAACTGCAGCATGGCTAATCAGAAGAAACTAGAGCACAATTTATCGAGAGTTAAACTTCTATATGAGAAATAAATTTAAATTTTCAATCATTCTAATATGTGGGGTAAAATTTATACAATAAATACTTGCTGAAAACTGTCACAAATCCATCTGTATGGAAAACTAGACGTAACACAAAACAATTCAAATTAACTTACATGACAGGCAGCGCGGATCAAATCTGCTATCAGTGATGCACTCCCTAACAAAACTTTACAAACTGAGAACCTTCACTGATAACATTGTTAAGGCTTAGTTGAAGAATAGCTAAAGCGGAAATACGTCATATGCATTATTGAGGCAACAGTGATGATTTAAAGAAAAGAGGTAGCATATTTGCACCAGCACTGCCGCTCGAGGGTTAATAATAGCATACTTCAGTCTATCAGGGAAAAATACCATGCTTCAGTGTACTATTACATATGTGGCGAAGAATCTTACTTATTTCTTGAGAACAAACTTTTGTTACCCTGCTGGAAACGCCATCAATTCCATGTGAGCTTTTACTCTTGAGACAGTTTATTATATTCTTAATTTCAGAAGGAGAGGTGGGTGGATTTTCAGTAGTATCAAATTGTGTAGGTATGGCCTGTTGCGAATTGCTGTTCGTTAGTCTTGCGAAAACTCGAGAACGGCTGAACCGATCTGGCTAATTTTAGTCTTGAAATATTCGTGTAAGTCCAGGAAAGGTTTAAATGGCAATAACATATGGAAAAGTTGTCCGGAAAAGAGGAAAATAGGGAAAAAATGAAACAGCTTTTTCCAGTGAGCTATCAATACCGTTCGTCCAATTGCGATAAAATTTGGTACATTTCATTTTGAAAGCAAGAGGAAGGTTCTCATCAAAATGAAATTTTGAAAATTCGCCCGGAAAATAGGAAAACCGAAAGCGATTTTTTTCTATGAATAAAAATCAGTTGTCGCATGGTCGTAAGATCATCACTTGAGTACGGCTCGACAGGACAAGCTTTGTGTGAAATAAATTTTTTGGAAAATCTACCGGAAAATTGGAAAATTTGATAAAAACTGAAAGTGCGTTTTTGATTGAACTCAATACAATAACTGTACTATTCGCAAGACTTAGAGGGGTAGTTCATTTTTTTGTTCATTATAGACTTGGAACAGTTTTGAATTTAAAAAAATAGGGACAGTTAAAAAGAAAAGTCGCAAAATTCGAACCAAGCTTTTTTGAATGCGTTTCTAAATGTACTCAGCACTATAAGTTGAGAACCTTTCATCCGATTACGATGAAATTTTTATCATTTGACGTTCAACGAAAGATGAACGCTTTTATGAACTGAAAATTTGGGAAAGTTAAAATTACAAAATTCGCGGGAAATGGGATATCAATATCATTCGTCTGATTGTGATAAAATTCTGCACATTCGACGTTCAAAGCGAGAGCAAGGATTGAGTGAAGTAAAAGTTCGGAATAGTTGGCCAGAAAATACGAAAATTTGTGGAAAACTGGAACAGCTCTTTTCTTTTTAATATCAATATCATTCGTACGATTGCGATTGTATTTTGCACATTTGACGTTCAAAGCAAGAGTACATACATAGTAGCAATTGCGAAGCTTTGCCGGGTCGACTAGTTAACTAATACAGGGTGTTACAAAAAGGTACGGCCAAACTTTCAGGAAACATTCCTCACAATCAAAGAAAGAAAATATGTCATGTGGACATGTGTCTGGAAACGCTTAATTTCCATGTTAGAGCTCATTTTATTACTTCTCTTCAGATTACATTAATCATGGAATGGAAACACACAGCAACAGAACGTACCAGCGTGACTTCAAACACTTTGTTACAGGAAATGTTCAAAATGTCCTCCGTTAGCGAGGATACATGCATCCACTCTCCGTCGCATGGAATCGCTGATGCAGTCCTGGAGAATGGCGTATTGTGTCACAGCCGTCCGCATTACGAGCACGAAGAGTCTCTACATTTGGTACGGTGGTTGCGTAGACAAGAGCTTCCAAATGCCCCCATAAATGAAAGTGAAGAGGGTTGAGGTCAGGAGAGCGTGGAGGCCATGGAATTGGTCCGCCTTTATCAATCCATCGGTCACCGAATCTGTTGTTGAGAAGCGTACGAACACGTCGACTGAAATGTGCAGGATCTCCATCGTGCATGAACCACATGTTGTGTCGTACTTGTAAAGGCACATGTTCTAGCAGCACAGGTAGAGTAACCCGTATGAAATCATGATAACGTGCTCCAGTGAGCGAAGGTGGAAGAACATGAACACAAACACTGAAGTCAACATTACCTTCCTTCAATTGGGCCAACTGGTGGTGAATCGAGGAAGTACAGTAGATACTAACGAAGCAACTGGATATTTTGACATTTGTCTGCACGAATTATTTCAATTTACATTTAAAGAGAATCCTAAAATGAGCTCTAACATGGAAATTAAACGTTTCCGGATACATGTCCACATAACATATTTTCTTTCTTTGTGTGTCAGGAATGTTTCCTGAAAGTTTGGCCGTACCTTTTTGTAACACCCTGTATAAATAAATGTGACTGTGTTCCTACTTTCTCCTTGTGCCAGCTCTTCCGCTCCCAGGGTCCCTACCTGAAATCGCTGCGTGGGGCATCCTCTATGCCCTGTAAACTTTCTGCACTCTCTTAAGGAAACGGCGTGTGTGTCAGTTGGTAGTGATGCGCCATGCGACATTAGTTTCGTCGCTAGGCTCTGGACACCAGTGTAGCTGTGCTGCCAGTGAGCAGCTAGGCAGGGCTGTTGCTTACCCTGGTCTGGACGACGCAGTTCCTGTCGGGCGACAGCGAGAGCCGCACGTAGGAGTCCGGGCTGTCGGCCAGCTCCTTGGCCTCCAGCACCGTCACCACCAGCTCGCCGCTGCTGCTCGTCCCCGGAAACACACAGAAAGGCTCACATGTTTCTAAACCTGAGGGGACACACTAACTAACTTACACTAAGAACAAGACAAACACACACACACACACACACACACACACACACACACACACAGAGAGAGAGAGAGAGAGAGAGAGAGAGAGAGAGAGAGAGAGAGAGATAGGGAGGGAGGGAGGGAGGGAGGGAGACATGCTCGAGGAAGACTAACTTTTGACGGTAACGGTCGCGCAAACCGCAACATGGCGCTCCAGACCGCGTAGTCTTTTCGACGTTGCGGAAACATGCCATTTCGTACTCGCGCGAGCTACCACGGACACAGCTACTTCATGAACAGACCTAAGGTGTGATCTAATCATTATATAAATACGCTAACACGAAAATTGTGGTACAGATTACTAATTTATTCGTACAAGAAGGCCAATGAAAGTTATATAATTCGAAAGATTGTTTGTCGTAGATTTCACGAATATAAATATTATGTGTGCATTTATCCACTAAAAGTGGTAAAAGGAAGTAGAAATTTTCCTATCTACAGTTTGGATCAAGTTCTACATTCTCCAACAATCAGCTCACTGATTGGCTATTCGCCTCGACCAAAGACGCTGTAATGCAGCGCATCTGCAGTATTAAAATAAGTGAATATCGAAACATGGGGTGTTTCCAACTCACTTTCTTGTGCCGTTCAAATGCTTCATTTTCGCAGTGATTAAGAGTGGTTAAAGAAAATGGATGTTTTCATTTGAATGCCGATATAAAGGATGATGCGCCGGGAGAGGCATCTAGCGGTGCTCGGGTGGAACTAAGAAGTCGACATGTTGTCAGCTCTGGAATTCTGAATATCGCAGTATGGAAATAACATTATTTCTTGGCGTTGTATAAATATACGAACACCGAAATTGTAGTTCAATTTCAAATATTAGGGTAATGAAAGTTATATAATTAGAAAATGGCATGAGAAGTATGTACTTCCGTTTTTATTTGTTGTTATTGTGTCAGCCATTTTCCTTAACACGTAAAAGATACCGTTTCATACCTCCCAGTGCCGGTTAAATTTTACCAAATATCCCAGCGATCTCCTATGATAATGCTGGCAACAGATACTGAATAATGAAAATCCTGTGAGTGTTCATTTTAGCCAATCGCTTGACAACGCTGATGTTTTCTCATGGAATCTTCGATTTCAAGGGCAATTATTTTTCTGAGCGGACGAGGGTACATACAAGAACCTGTCAACCATAAAGTAGGAACAGCATTATTTGTTTACTTCATGGTCTGTACGATACACTAACGAGCCATTCTATGTGGTTCGAACAAATGAGCAAAGATTTTCTATCGTGTTGTTGATGTTGCCAACATAATCATGCGAGGCCGCCGACATGATATGTAAAATTTTGCCCCCAGTGACCATTGTAAACACAATCGGTCGATTTTTGACCACAGGGAAACTAGTATATAAAAATGTTTGTTTGAAACTTCCTGGCAGATTAAAATCGTGCGCCGGAACCGGCATACGAACCTGGGACCTTTGCCTTTTGCGAGCAAGCGGCACGCTCCACGGCCCGTTTCCACAACTCGCCTCCTACTTCCCAAACTTCACAGACGTCCTGCAAACCTTGCAATAGTAGCACTCCTGGAAGAAAGGATACGGTGGAGACGTGGCTTAGCCACAGCTTAAGGAATGTTTCCAGAATGAAACATTCACTTTGCAGCGGATTGTGCACTGCCATGAAACTTCCTGGCAGATCAAAATTGTGCCGGGGTAGCTCAGTCGGTAGAGCACTTGGCCACAACAGGCAAAGATCGAAGGTTCGCTTCCCGGTTCTGGCATACAATTTTAATCTGTCAGTAAGTTTAATATCAGCGCAGAGTGCGAGTTTCATTCTGTAATGTTTGTTTATTTGTCTTTTTGTTAGTATTTTAGGTAGCAGACATGAACAAAATCCATACAGATTGTATTAACAATGCTGGACCGAAAATCAGAAACTTGCTATTAAATTTATTCGACAACTTCCTTGCAACGGGATCATTACCTAACAGATCTAAAGTAATCGCGGTATTGAAACCATGCAAGCTTTCATACCGTGTAGTAACTACCGCTCAATTGCAGTCTTAAGTATATATTGTTATTCGAATGACTTATGTACAGTCGCAATTCTGACATTCGTAATCGAGTATCCCTGCAGAACAAGCTGGTTTCAGACAAGGACGAAATTGTACGAGCATATTTCATTGAGTCCAAATACGAAAAAAAAACTTACAACTTCAGTTGCCATCGACGAACTCTCTGCTGCAATGAGAACGTTTGGAGAAAGGAGCTTTTAGTGAAATTTTACAGCTTCATTCCTCGTCCTCTTTTATTACGAATCCTGAAGTTTATGTTGAACCTACTTAGGAAAAAGGGAGGTCTGTTTTAGACAACTTTATGATGGTCTCAGGCAGGCTTCAGTTCTTGTTCCCATTCTTTTCAATGTTTACACCGCTGACATTCCTACTACAGTCCCGAAAGTTCATTTACCCTGACGACATTGCCATTTGTATCAGAATGATACTATACCAAATCCCTTTCATTATGTATGTTTAGATATTATGTGTTGCAAACAGCATATCTAACTTATTTCATACTTTGGATTTGTGTGTAGATAAATATTTTGAACAAATTTGCAATTTTATACAATTTACAGTTTCTTAAAGTGACACGGTATTTTCCTAATACATACTCTATGTGAAATTGTTACCTAATTTTGTAAAACAATTTAATGAGATTGGAGTGAGGGAATAATTTTTTCTGTAGCACATGTAAGTCACTGAAGTGTAAACTACCATATGCAGAACCATCTTTACAAAATTATTGACAGCAAGGGCCGAGGAGTGGAGCGGGCTGTTTGAGATCCGGCCCATAAAGAGTCGCGGTTCTATTCAGCCAATTATCAGACAAGCTGATAGTGGGTCAAAGGGGAGATCCCAATTGGGAATAAGTGGGAGGTACTTATCAGTTCCGGCATACGCCTTACAACCAAAGAAAACCTCCCGAAAACCTTGGTCGGAACCGGGGGATAGGGACCAATTTAATTTATCTCTGGGACTTTGCCCCAGACTATAAATGGATTATCGGGAGAGCACGAGTGCACTCACGTCAAACAAGGATCGGACGCCCGAGTTACTTTCGTAAACTCGTAGAGATCCACACCTGGACCAACAGTGGACGAGCTTTACCCGTAGAGGAACCGCACCCTACAACACGGTATCCTCTGCGTCGACGATCCGAAAATAACAAGGCATGTTCTATGATTTTAATAAGACATACTGCCTCTTTCACATGCGAGTATGTGCTTAATACGTAAAAGCTTTTACATATCTTACGATGGCGGCCTAGATCTGCAGTAACCAGTAATAAAGAGTTTTTACGTCGACTTTAGGCAACTTGTGCTTTATTGCAGATTTCTCCTTCTTTTTTTTCTAATTATAGATCGCCTCAGTAACTGAATACTATTTCAGAAATACATTATATATCTTGTGGAATGATGCTAATGTCAGATACGTAAAAATAGGTAAAACTGATTTGTTTTCGTGAAGAAGCGCTTAAGAAAAACTACGTGTATATACAAGGAAAACCCAAAGAGATTGGTACACCTGCTTAATATTGCGTAGGGCCTCTGCGAGCAACCGGAAGTGATGCAACACGACGTGGCATGGACTCGGCTAATGTTTGAAGCAGTGCTTGAGGGAAATGATACCATGCAGCCTGCAGGACTGTCTTTAATCTGTTCGAGTACTAGTGGGTGGAGATCTGTTCTGAACAGCAAGTTGCAAGGCTTCTCAGATATGCTCCATGATGTTCGTGTTTGGAGAGTTTGGTGGCCAGCGGAGGTGTTTAAATTCAGAAGAGTGCTCCTGGAGGCACTTTGTGCTGGATGTCTTATTGTCGTTCTGTTGTTGCCCATGTCCGTTAGAATGCACAATGAACATTAATGTATGCAGGTGTTCACCTGTCAGAGTCGTATCTAGACATTTCAGGGGTCCCATATAAACTCAAAATGCACACGCCCCACCATATTACAGAGCTTCCACCAGGATGAACAATTCCCTGCTGACATGCAGAGTCCATGTATTCATGACGTTATCTCCATACCCGTATACGTCCATTCGATCGATACAATTGAAAACGACGCTCGTCAGTTCTGGTAACATGTTTCCAGTCAACAATAGTCCAATGCGATGTTAACGGGGCCAGACAAGGCGAAAAGCTTTGTGTCGTGCCTTAAAAAGTCCATATCGATGATGTTTCGTTGAATGGTTCGCATCCTGGAACTTGTTGATGTCTCAGCATGGTACTTCTGTCACGCTGAACAATTCTCTTCATTCGTCCCCGTTCTTGCAGGATCTTTTTACGGCTGCAGCGACGAGGAGATTTGATGTTTTACCTGATTCCTGATATTCACGGTGACTCGTGACATGGTCGTAAGGTAAAATCTCCACTTCATAGGTGCCTCAGATTCTGTGTTCCACCTCTCGTGTGCCGACTACAACATCACGATCAAACTCTCTTAAATGGTGACGATTTGCCATTGTAGCTGCAGGAACCCATCTAACGCTTCAGTCAGACACCTGTTTTCTCATATAGGCGTTGCCGAACGCAGCGCCATTCTTTGAGTGTTTGCAAATCTCTGTGTTTGCATACACACGCCTATACGAACTCCTTTGGGTCTTCAGTGTATGATAATTATAAATTATCTTTGTCACAGAGCTAGGTCCTACTCCTTTAGCCACTGAAGAGCTCCCTAATTAAATAAATTTAGCTCTGACATACCACCTGAAAAATACCGCAATGGATACTCAGACAGGATGTAGTTCACTGTTTGAATATCCGCCTTTACAATCACAAGGATTGATAATTTACCTGTCCCTGCCGAAATTTACAGTAATTACACGGCTAACACCAGTACGGAATCGGTTAACCAAAGACCTTTTCTCGTG
Organism: Locusta migratoria; assembly: GCA_026315105.1. Classification (NCBI taxonomy): domain Eukaryota; kingdom Metazoa; phylum Arthropoda; class Insecta; order Orthoptera; family Acrididae; genus Locusta; species Locusta migratoria. The sequence continues at coordinate 194,684,602 of CM048746.1, forward strand.
GATAGTCTCATTCCTTGGAGCTCCCTGGAACGCTCATTTATACTGTTGCTGAAACTTCCTCACAGAGTAAAATTGTGTGCCGAAACCGGGATTCGAACATGGGACCTATGCCTTTCGTGGGCAAACGCTCTACCGACTGAGCTATCCCCGCACCCTTCACCCTTCACTTTTTCGCCTCCTACTTTCCATACTTTACAGAAGTTTTCCCGATAAACGTGTAGAACTAGCACTCCTGGAAGAAAGGTTATGGAAGAGACATGGCGTAGACACAACCTTAGGGTTGTTTCCAGAATGAATATTTCAACTGCAGCGGAGTGTGCACTGACATAAAACTTCCTGGCAGATTAAAATTGTGTGCCGGAGCCGGGACTCGAACCTGTGACCTTTGCCTTTCGCAGGCAACCACTCTACCACTGAGCTATCCCGACACGACTGACGACGCGCCCTTACAAATTTACTTGTTCCAGTACCCCGCCTCCTATTCTGAGGACAGACCGTGAATCGTGTCGGGATAGCTCAGTGGTAGAGCGCTTGCTTGCGGAAGGCAAAGGTCACAGGTTCGAGTCCCGGTTCCGGCACACAATTTTAATCTGCCGGAGGTTTCAACTGTAAAGCTGTTTTCAGGGGTGGTCAGCGGGACTTACATGTTATTAAATTGTTTCATTAAGAGTTCTTTGCGTCAAATAACAGAAGGAGCAACATTGCACAGAACAAGAGGAGGGTGGCCTTAGGGTGCCGCTGATCACCCTCACTGTTCTGTTTAACTGCACGTCGCTGCGGCGGAGAGGCCGAGCGCATTGAGGCGCTATCCTGCGATGCCGTTCCCCGTCGGGGGTTAGAATCCCCCCTCGGGCATGGATGTTTGTGCTGTCTTTAATACAAGGTAGTTCATAAGTAGTTTGTAAGTTTAGGGACTCATGACTCCGCAGTTACGTCCCTTAAAATTAAGAAACATTTTATTTATTTATTTATATTTTTTAACTACACGTCGACATCTCTCAACTGAACACTGTTCATCCATACGAAAACACAGTGTTCAGTGGCCTATAGACAAAGCAGAACCTTTGCTCCCGCTCCCCACTTAAGTGCTGTAAGACGTTGACTTTACTCTTTACCTTGTCTGCTGTGTTTTGGAGATGGTCCTTGCAAGTAAATGATCCGTCTATAGTAACTCCTCTGAGCGTTCATTATGTTTCAGCTGAACAGCATCAAATCAACTTCTAAGTTTATAGTTAGCCATCCTGTTATTGAGGTAGAAATAAGTTACTTCTTTTTCAAAAAGGAAGAAAGGGTTTAACGTTACATCGACAGCGTGGTCACCAGAGGCGGACTTCTGTTTGACTTGTGGAAGGTCTTAGCTTCCATAGTGAAATATAAGTTCTAAGGGTGAATAGAACAGATGATAGAGTGCATTGTGTCATGTAGATGTCTGTATTAGGTCACAATTTACGTAGCGTATGCATTAGGAAAATACCGTGTCACTTTAAGAAACTGTAAAGTGTATAAAATTGCAGATTTGTTCAAAATATTTATCTACACATAAATCCAAAGTATGAAATAAGTTAGATATGTTGTTTATAACACATAATATTAAACGTACATAATGAAAGGGATTTGGTATAGTATCATTCTGAGCGACTTACATCATTACATTTAGTTGGGTGTTATATATAGCAAAAGGCATATCAAAACTCATTCTATACTTTGATTTGATGCATATAGTGTGTGGAGATAAATATTTTTGTGTGTCTGCGGCTAAGCGATATTTTTTCTTATTCAATTTAGATTTTGATTAAATGAAGCCAATTTGTTGCCCCAAGCTACTCTCTGTTTCCTTGTGAAACCCGATGAAAGTACATGTAGCATGTACAGATAGGCACACTCCAAGACAAATGTTTACATTATGATATCATCTCTGATCCAACTTTGATGAAATCGGTCAAGTTTCCTGCGAAAATCGCATGAAAATTCATATGGTAGCTTTGAAGACTGAAGCGTACAACAACAGATCTATATTTAAAATTTTATTACTAGGAAAGATTTTGGCCACCTGGAAACCTGTGCTTCTTTGCAGTTAATAAAAATCAGTATAGAGAGTAGGTCAAAAGTCGCCGTACATTCTTTTGTTTTAGAAACTCTACAGGAACTGGGAAACCTGAATATTCCAGTAAGGTAATTTTATGGAATGTACGGTGCATGAGAGCCATCTTGCAATCTGTCATCTTAAATCCAAATCATTTTTTAAATGTAAAGGGGTTTATGTCATATATTATATAACTTCAGTGTTTTCTGACAAATTTTTTCCTGCTAACAGATTTGACGTAGCAGTTGTGCTTCAAACGTTACAACAAGATCCATCTTTTGCACAAAGTATCTTGTTCAGTGGTAAGGGAAACTTTTTTCATTGGTGAGGTCAAGTTTTACAACCACAGATACTGGACTATTCAGAATCCACAATGAATGGAAGTTCAAAGATAGTTGTGATGTAAAGTTTAAAGTGTGGATGGAATACGGGGTACCCGTATAACTGGACCCTTTTTCTTTGATCAGAAAGTAAATGCTCAAAGCTGCCTGTTACTGCTGTAAGAAGAGGTGTTTCTCTTCATTTCTTCTGTAACTTTCAACAAGATGGCGCCCTACCATGCAAGGAGCAGTTGTTTATCAGTAGTTTATCGCACACTAAAATTGACTTTTACTCTATGGGAATATTTAAATCAAATCGTGTATGTAGAGAAAATATGAAACAGACACCATCTCGAACAAAGCATCGAAGAAGCGAGGGCTAGCATTTGTGTGGAAATCCTTCTGCGATTGCACGACTATTGGATTCAGCGCATCCGAATGTGCGTAGGCCAAGACGGATGGTATGCTGAACTCATTACATGACTGTTACTTACGGAGTAGCTTTACATATTAGTAAAAATAAAGTTTTAACAAATGTCAGTTTGGTTTTAAAAAAGGCTTATCAACAGAAAATGCTATAAATACCTTCACTGATGAAATACTAAATGCTTTGAATAAACGAACATCATCTTCTGGGATTTTTTGTGATCTCTCAAAGACTTTTGATTGTGTAAATCATGGGAGTCTTCTAGGTAAACTTAAGTATTGTAGTATGAGCGGGACAGTGAAGAAATTGTTTAAATCATACTTAAATGGAAGAGTGCAGAAAGTTGAAATAAGCAGTTCACATGATATGGAAGAAACAATTAGATCCTATAACTGGGGGGGGGGGGCTATAAAAAAGAGGTCTTGGGTCTTTTGCTGTTCTTAATATATATTAATGACTTTTCGTTCTATATTCACGAATATGCTAAGCTAGTTCTTTTTGCTGATGATACAAGAATAGCAATCACGCCTGACTAACAGGAATTAACAGATGAAATTCTTAATGATGTCTTTCAGAAAATTATTAAGTGGTTCTCTACAAAAGGACACTCATTGTACTTTGATAAAACCCAGTATATACAGTTTCATGCAGTAAATGACATGACACCATTAGTAAATTTAGGCTTTGAACAGAAATCTGTAGCTAAAGTAGAATATTACAAAATTTTTAAGTGTTTGCCTTGACGAGGGATTGAATTGGAAGAAACACATTGAAGTTCTGCTGAAAAGTTTGAGTTCAGATAATTATGATACCAGGGTCATTGCAAAATTTGGTGATATACACCTCAGTAAATTAGCTTACAATGCCTATTTTAATTCACTGCTTTCATATGCGATCATATTCTGGGGCTATTATACACTGAGTATAAAAGTATTCATTGCACAAAAGCGTGAAATCAGAATAATTGCTGGAGCCCACCGAGGATCATCCTGCAGACATTTATTTAGGGATCCAGGGATCTTCACTGTAGGTTCACAATATATATGTTCACTCATGAAATTTGAGATGAACAATACGAACCAATTCAAAACTAATAAAAGTGTGCTTAGCTAAAACACTAGGAGAAAGGGTGATATGCACTATTCAAGGTTAAATCTAACTTTGGCACAGAAAGGGGTGATATGCTGTTACAAAAGTCTTCGGTCGCTTCCCAAGTAGCATCAAAGATCTGACAGATAGCCAACTAGCACTTAAAAAGAAATTAAAAGAACTTCTGAATGGCAACTTCTACATTCTAGACGAATTTTAGATACAACTTGGAAATTTCGCTAAAAGAATACATAAAAATATAGATAAAATAAAAACCCATAAAATATTGAGAGTCATGTATAGATACCATTTATTAAACTGATACGTTACACATCATTGTGAAATGTATTTATTATCTATGCCACAACTATTAATTTGATCTATGTATAGCCTTATGTTTATTTCCAAATGAAATGTGTTGTACGTTGCTTGCAGTGGCCATTTTGAGCAGCAGCTGAATTGTATTTCACTGTAAGGTTTTAAAATAAATGCCTTTTGCTACTGCAACTTAAGGGTTTTATTTTTATATTTTTAATCACCCATACGCGTTTCGCCCTTTCTTTCAAGGCATCATCAGTGGGTGTCAGCACTTGTTACTCCACTTCAGTCTTATTCTGGCAACCAGGTCGATAGGTTACACTGTTTTTCGAACCACATTGCAGTTCTCTGATTCTGCTGTCACCTGCTGCCATACTGCTATGGCAGCAGGTGACAGCAGAATCAGAGAACTGCAATGTGGTTCGAAAAACAGTGTAACCTTTCGACCTGGTTGCCAGAATAAGACTGAAGTGGAGTAACAAGTGCTGACACCCACTGATGATGCCTTGAAAGAAAGGGCGAAACGCGTATGGGTGATTAAAAATATAAAAATAAAACCCTTAAGTTGCAGTAGCAAAAGGCATTTATTTTAAAACCTTACAGTGAAATGTGTTGTAATTTTTGAAGTGTAACTGCCACGTCGAATTTGGTTATAAGAATGAACTTGTCAGGAAATTCTGATCTTTTATCACACAACCACCTTTCCATAACAACAAATGACTTGACTTGGATTCAGAATAGCCATTTTCAAGATGGAGCTCAGCTTCAGATCATACCGTAAAAGATTCACCATCTCTCCTATACCTTAGTGGAAGATTCAGAATTTACTATTTCAGCAGAGCTTTTGAAACAGAAAGGTTTACTGCGACTTTTGGCTCACCATGCATATTACCACAGACAAAAAGATACAGACGGGAAACCTCCGTAAGGGCCTGGTCACATGCTCAGGGGTGTGGGGCGGGGTAGGTGTCAGCAGTTCTGTAAGATATCCCATGATGGCGCTGAGATCAGAAGCAGCCCTTTAAAACTGGCCAGAGCAGGCGGCAGGTAGCGGCTGTCCCCACCACCACCTCCCCTCAAACGCTGGCACACCGGACCACAGAGTAACATATACAGAGAAGCAGCCCCCCCCTAAACCACTGTCCTACACTCCCCTTGTAGTTCCGTAAGATGCTAGCAGGTGTCAGGCGGTTCCCTGGCTTAGTACCGGTAGACCACACTGGAAGCACTTCTGAGGGTGCCTCTCGCACGTCAGAGGGTAGCATGGAGGGGGAGGTTGAGGGGAGAGCTCGTGCCACCTGCCACGAGGCCACGGCTGTGACTGGCTTGCTGGCTTTTGAGGGGATGTGGTGGTGGGGACAGCCGCTACCTGGCGCCTGCTCTGGCCAGTTTAAAGGCCTGCTTCTGACCCCAGCGCCATCATGAGACATCTTACGGAACTGCTTCAGCACCCCCCACCCCTGAGCATCGGACCGGGCCCTTATGGAGGTTTCCCGTCTGTATATATTTGTATGTGACCGGACACAGTGGTGGCCTCGTGGCAGGTGGCATGAGCTCTCCACTAAGCCTCCTCTCCATGCTACCCTCAGAGGCGCCTCTAGTGTGGTCTACCGGTACTAAGCTGGGGAACTGCCTGACACCTGCTAGCATCTTACGGAACTACGAGGGGAGCGTAGGACAGTGCTTTAGGGGGGGCTTCCTCTCTGTATATGTTACTCTGTGATATTACGTAGGCGCCGTTCTCCTGACTTGCGCTTCAGGGTGTTACCGTACTTTAGCTGAGACTGTAGTGCAATCAGAGGGCAGCTTACAACCTGTCGCTCTCGAGGCCGACGCAGAGGTGTCCGGCGACGGGCGCCTCCTGCAGGTCGCCCAGCACGACCGACGTGTCCGAGCAGACGGACTCGCAGGAGGCGGCGCGCCGCAGGCCCGCCGGCACGTCGCACGCCTCCAGGTCTGTGGGGGCGGCCAGTGGGGGCGGCGGCGGCTGCTGCGGCTGCGGCGGCAGGGGGGCGGCCAGCGGGGGCGGCGGCGGAGGCGGCGGGGGCGGCGGCGACGGCGCGGGCCGCAGCGGCTGCGGCGGGATCGCCATGGCCGCGCCCGCCGCGCCGCCGAACCGCAGCGCCACCTCCAGGCTCGTGTCCGACTCGGCGCGTACCTGCGGCACGCCAACAGAGGCTAACAGCTGGCTCACGCAAACACTCTCGCTTAACACACAAAATGGCTTCTGCATCTACATGGGGTACTCTGAACATCACATCTAAATGCCTGGCAGTGGGTTCATCAGACGGCCTACATACTATTTGAATGCTTTGGTAAGACGAGTGTCAACAGCCGTAATATATTTCATAAAATGCATTTTTAAAAACCATTGGCTGTTTATTAAAAACCCTGTATATCTACCAGTTTCGGTCAATAGACCATCTTCATGGATAAAAAGGTGTTAAAACTGAATGGTAAAATACATTAATTAAAATACATCTAGCTCAGACAAATAGGAGTCAGTATATCTAAAATTGTTAAAAATACACTGGTCATCTTAGATAAAACCTATCAGTCAACATAACATTCCATTCTATTCTTGAATAGCATGCGGGAAGAAAGAACATCAAGATCTATCCGTCAGATCTCCGATTTTCCCGCGCCGACTGGGATGCCTAACGTAGTTCCATAGACACCTCGGTCGCCAGCTACCCGTAACATTTCCACCCCCCCCCCCCCCCCCCCCCGATATTGACCTCGCCGCATCATTCCTGCACCAGACCGTTGCTGACGTCGTCGAAGGCCATATTCCTACCAAAGCCATCCTCCTCCCTCCACAGGCCGTGCTGCCCCTCCTCCGGGAATCCCGTCGACTATATCGCTACTTCTTGCGGACACATGACTCTCCTCCTCCACCGTCAAATCCAACGCCACATTACCTTTTGAACGCGGAAAGACGCCGGGACTATCGTCAGAGTTGCACCCGTCTTAATTTGTCGCTAATTCCTTCAAGTACTAGCAGGCCTTCCACTGCCTTACTGGCAGTCGCTCCGCTTCCCAATACCCACTCCTCCATAATGATCTTTCTTTTCCTGAGAACGCCAGTAAGTCAAAACACTTCGCCACTTACCTTTTTGACGTCTTTTACGTCGCTGATAATTCTCAGTTTTATTACTTCTTTTTCCCTGAGCGTACGAACACCTCTATCCCTCCGCTCGCCCCTGGTTTCCAGTACTTGGACCACGCCCTCCCCCCCCCCTCAGAACTTAACGCACCCATCACCACCTTTGAATCTACACAACACCGGTGCCAGACACGACCGCCTAATGTACAGGCACCTTCGTGCCTGTCCCTCCTTGTTCCACACTGCCTCCCTCCCCTCCTCTTTACACTGTCATCCTATATACCGGCTTCTTCCCGGACCTCTTTCCACATCCTCATGTTCCCTAAACCTGGAAAACCACCCTTCGATGCTTTGGCCTATCGTCTCATCAGCCTCAGCTTGGTGTTGAGCAAGGTTCTGGAAACCATTCTCTCTCGCTGTGTCCACCAACATCTCTGTCAAAACCAGCTCCTTCATCTCTCCCAATGTGGCTTCTGACCATCCTTCTCTGTCGATGAGCAGCAACTCAGCCTCCTCCTATCCATCCAGATGAATTCCCGTCGTGCCGCAATTTTTGTCTCTCTCGACACCGAGAAGGTCTACAATTGTATATGGCATTCCAGTCTCCTTTACAAGCTCCAAACCTTCGCCCTTCCAATTAATTATGTCCAATTCATTGCTTCTTTTCTCTCCCACCGCCCATCCTATGTCGCTCTCAACAATTCCAACTTCTTTTTATTTTACCCCAGTGCCAGAGTACCATAGGGATCCATCCTCTCCCGTCTCCTCTACCCGATTTACTCGGCAGACATGCTACTACCTCAGCCTCCGTCTGTCCTCTTCATTATGTTGACAACATGGACTTCCTAGTCCTGGCCCCCTCCATCGCTCGTCTGAACACCTTCTCAAGTCTCTCCTCTCTCTGATTTCTCCATCTGGTATAACCAGTGGTTCCTTACTGTCACCCCTACCAAATCCCAGGCCAGCTCACACCACCCGCTCCTTCAGCTAACTCTCTATGACGGCCCTATCCCTCAAACCAAAACCCTTAAGTACCTTGGCCTTTTGACCGCTCCCTTTCTTGGAAACCTCACTTTCAAACTGTCCGTCAAAAAGCCCTCTGTGGCCTCATCCCGCTAAAGATCCTCTCCAGCCAGACATGGGGAGTCAACCCCTCCACCATCCTCTAAACCTACCGACCTTTAATACGTTCTGTCTTGTGTAGCTTCCACCCCGCTTGAGTTTCCATCCCGCTTGAGTTTCCACCCCCCCCCCCGCCCACTACTAGTCCCTCCAACTCGATTACCGTATCTGCCCCCCTTCCCCCATGCAGATCCTGTATGATCTCATTCCTACTCCAATTCCTGGAACATATACGCATCCTATACGTTTTCTGCAAGACAGAATCCTAACACCCTCTGGTCTCCCACCTCCTATTGCATCCTGGGCCTCTTCCACGCCATTACCAAGTTATCCCTTCCTTCCTCGGCCTCCATACTCTCCATATCCTCTCCGAGTATAACTTTTATCAGCTTCCTCTCCCGGATGACGCTCTCCATCCGGACGTCTACCTTCCTTTCAACTTTAATCCTTCCCCGCATATAAGCGCCCCCTCCCCTCCTCTCCCACTCTCCCACGCTTGGATTTCCCTTTCCAGGAGTCCTTACACCCTCCCGCCTCCCGTCCCTTTCCCATCCCTCCGCGACTCACCTCCCACCCCTATCCCCTGCTGGGTTTCAGTGTCACGTTTTGACATTGCTTCGTCTAGTATTGTGTCAGTGTTTTGCTTCCTTTGTGCGATTTTAAGTTTTTAGCAACCCCCGAACTGGCAGAACAGTGTGTTACCGTGTGCTTTTACCAGTGTCTCACTGTTCGGTGCCGTTATCTAACTTCAATAAGTTTTAGACACCGTGGCAGTTTTTAATACTGAATACGTATTCTTTAACAGCTCCTCTTTCATTGTCTGTTATACGCCAGTTTTTATCACCATTGTGTTTAAAAATTCTGCCCTATTCTCTGTATATGGTGTTTTAACTTCTTGTATCATTGTATCTTTCTGGCTGAAGAGCAGCATGGTAGGCTGCTGACAGCCTGTCAATCCGAACATAAAATGACGAATAAAAAAAAAAAGGCTCTGATTTCTCAGCGAAGTTTTTAGCAAGTGTTGTGTTTCGTTGCTCTCCGTTTTAACACGTTGCGCCCGCCGATCACGGCAGTAAAATCGTCGGCGCCAGTGTTAATTTATCGTGTGCTGTCTAAGCTGTCTGTTTCGTCCGTGAAATGTTTCAATTTTACACCGTGGCACCTTTTACTCTCTTCAGTGATTTTTTTAAAGTTCTTCTTGTACGTGTTTTTTAAAGTCATCCATTATGATTACCTTGTTTATGTATGGGCTATTGCATTTGAAATAATTAATAATTATTGAATGGTTTACGGGAGTACCGTCGGATCGTATTGTAATAATCACGCGATATTTCTGCGAGACAGCTGCTCAGCATCTTCAGCTGAACTGCCGCTGTTGCTTCTCTGCTCGCAATATATATGGTGGCTTGTTATCACGGCGCAGGTGCCGCCGCTGTGACGTCATCGTAGACCAGAACGTCGACGGCGTAAACATGGAGAGCCTGTACCGGAGGGCTGGTGATCTGCGCAGGCGCGGCGCGGGCAAGAGCGGCCGCTGGACAAGGACCCCTTGTGCGCGCGCCAACCCGAGGAAAAGTGCGTTGTTTGACGCGTCTTGACTTCGATGACCCATCTGCGTCGATTGGTGACCATCATCTGTCTGCGGCTGATACTGCCTCTGTACTACCAAGGCCGGTTCCCTTGCCTTACTAAGTTGGAACCCCATGTCTCTATTAATTAAATGTTTTGCGATGCGTATTTCGACGGCCTCTTTAATTATTGAGTCCCAGTAGGTGGAAGCGGAAGGGAGGATCTTGGTCTCTTCGTAATTCATGCAGCTACACAATCTTGTGTGGCGTTTATGTTCGTCGCATCTATCTTTCACAGTGCGACACGTCTGTCCAATATAAGACATTGCACACTGGCATGGGAGTTTTTATATTCCCGGCTTCCTGAGGCCGAGGTTGTCTTTAACGGAGCCCAGCATTGCCTGCACTCTTGCTCGAGGGCGGAAGACACACTTTATATTATGTCTTTTAAAGAGTCTGCCGATCTTGAAGGACACACCACCGACGTAGGGAAGAAAAACCATCTTAGTGGAGCTAATTAATAATTTATAATATCTACACACAATTATTAATGTAAAAGAAAACTACTGCCATGAATTTATCCCTGGAAGAGTTACTATTTTCCAAGTTAATATTCTGTGAAGTTACCGTTATTTTCCGAACGCGACTCAATGTGTGCTGTGTAACTCAAGAACCTCGTACCGGATTTCAGTTAACCAAGGTTCATTCTGAAGCTGAATAGCTCAAGTTGATGTAGTTATATAACAATAACATGACAACAATTAATTGGGAAGGAAGCTTAGGGTTTAACTTCCCGTCGACAGTTTGGTCATTAGAGACGGAGCTTTCGCTCAGATTTTTGGGTAGGAATGGGGGAGGAAATCGGCCGTGCCCTATGGAAGGAACCATCCCGGCATTTACCTGGAGTGATTTAGGGAAATCACGGAAAACCTAAATCTGGATGGCCGGAGGTGGATTTGAACCACCATCCTCCCGAATGCGAGTCCAGTGTCTTACCACTGCGCCACCTCGCTCGGTAACAATTAATTTATTGCTCTAAACTCTTGTATACGTGCATTTTTTTTATAAGTATTAAATTTACATACGCTTGGACATACTTTTATTACACGTTTATTTCTATTTTAAGTATTATGCAGCCCCTTATTATCAACGTGGAAAAATAAGGAAGTAATAAATACTTGAGCTCGCGTTGCACTTATGATCTAGACAGCAGCGGGCTACCGTCCGCCACTCTACAGGGGAAGACGCCTCACACCTTTATACGGTCAACAGCGACTGTGAGGACGGACTGGTCGCATACAACACGGCGTAGCGCAGCTGGCAAATTTGGCGCAGTTTCTGGATACATTTCATTTTTTCTACAGATCTCTATTCATCACACCATAAAAAAGTTTACCGATGCTGTTTTTAAATCAAATTCTGATGGCGTACATTTTATTCAATTTTAAAATGCATTTTATAGACAAAAGATGACAAATGTTAAAAAGAAATTGAAATTTAAAGTCTAAAAATACCGTATAAATACCCCGAATGGCAGGTAACAATTTCTGCATGCAAGCACAAAAATCGACTGACTACGTGTGAGAATAAGTATATTGCTACGAGCAACAGAGCTTTGAGGGGGAACACAAGAACAGTAATGTGCAGCATCTAGATATTTTCGTAACGGTGGGAAGCGTGTCACTGACTAGTTGGCCACATTTCCTGTTTATAATTCTGTGCTCATAAACCCTCTTATCTGTGCTGTCGTAGCTACAATATACCACTGCAGCGCTTACAATTCAACGATCTCAGTTCATGTCTGTGCTGCGTGGACGTCCACAACCTCGTCTACAGGCGTCAGAATGTTTACGTGACAATTGCAATCAGCATTGTTGCACAGCTAAAGCAGAAAAGTAGAATTTGTGTGGAAATTCTCTGAAAGAACTATCCCGTCTCTTGGATGGCTACAATTTGACTCCTTTCAAACTCGTTCAGTTAGCTGTATGAAGCAGGAGTGCAAATGTTCAAGTGTTTGTTAAGCTTATGGGACTTAACTACGGGGTCATCAGTCCGTAAACTTACAAACTACTTATGAACTACTTACGAACTAGGACCCCACAAATATCCATGCCCGAGGGGGGATTCGAACCCCCAACCGTAGTGGCCGTGCAGACCGTGACTGGAGCGCCTCAGTCCCCGCGGCCACCGCGGCCGGCAAGCAGGAGTGCATCTCCATTTGCTTCACACGTTGCTATCACACTGAGCCTCATACCTTTAATCATAGCGTATTATAGTGTATACACAGATGGCGCTGTGTGTTGTCTATTGGCGGAAAATGTTGACACCATTATCAATACATTTGCTATTCCATAGGTGACTTCTCCGTCATCGGATCAAAATCAGAATTTTTACTTGGTATTGTATGTGGCTGTTAAGTGGAAGAAGGAAGGGTCTGTTCTGCCAACATGTCTTAGACATCAGATACCATATTTAAGTTCTAAACTGTTAGCAATAAACACTTAAGTGGTATGAAGAGTGACCAGAAACTAAGGCTACAAGACCGATAATTTTGGAATTTCATCTTTTGAATAGCAAATCGGTGTTCAAATGATTTTAAACCTATTGACCAAACTGCTATGGTCATCAGTCCTTAGACTTATAAACTACTTAAACACACACACGCTTGTCCAAGAGAGAACTCGTACCTCCGGCGGCAACGGCTGCCCAGTCAGTGACATGACGCCTTAGACCACGCGGCTATTCCGCGCGGCTGTTGAATAGCAGTTAGTAGTCTGCAGTATGTTTGAGACAGGTGGATGGAAACTATGCACAGCTGACAATTAAATCCCAAGTTGCAGGTAAATGATGACTGATTTGGAAAACTGGTGTCGCTTAGAGATCCACTCAGTTAATCGATTTCTGTGCGTAAAACATGTCATTGCAGTTGAAATTCAATAGCTGCTTGTAGAAGTTTACGTAAAGCTTGTAAAATCTCGTCTAAATACAGTCAAGAAGACCACCTTGATATTGAAGAAATTTCAAATGTTCAAATGTTTGTTAAGCTTATGGGACTTAACTACGGGGTCATCAGTCCCTAAACTTACAAACTACTTATGAACTACTTACGAACTAGGACGGCACAAATATCCATGCCCGAGGGGGGATTCGAACCCCCGACCGTAGTGGCCGTGCTGACCATGACTGGAGCGTCTCAGTCACCTCGGCCACCGCGGCCGGCTGAAGAAATTTCTCTGGGACATTATCGACTACTCTCCCTACAATCTTGACATCATTCCAGTAGAATTAAACCTTAATTTCACTTGGAGCACCTAGGAAGCTGACAATTATCTGCAGAGGATGGTGTGAAACGTTTGGCAACAACGTGGTACCGCGCTGCAGTGACAGAGTGCTCTAAAGCGCCTTGCTGCGGAGCGCGCGGTTGCTAGCCGATGGAGGTTTGAGTCCTCCCTCGGGCAAGTGTGTGTGTGTGTGTGTGTTTGTGTGTGTGTGTGTGTGTGTGTGTGTGTGTTCTTTAGGTTAGTTTAAGCGCTTGCACGCGAAAGGCAAAGGTCCCAGGTTCGAGTCCCGGTTCCGGCACACAATTTTAATCTGCCAGAAAGTTTCATATCAGCGCACACTCCGCTGCAGAGTGAAAGTTTCATTCTAGTTTAAGTAGTTTGTAAGCCTAGGGACTAATAACCAAAGAAGTTAAGTTTCATACATTTACAAATTTTTGAACATTTGACAAGGTGGCTGACACGTAAGGACCGTTTTTAATTAAGAGGGTATTTTCAAATTCATCCCAGAAAGCGACAAGTGCCTAAACTGACACGGAGATTGAATAAAAAATTAACCTAAGGTATTTATAACCAAATGGCTGTTTTAGATGTTTGAAGCAACATCTACAGACTCACTGCAGGCTTTGTGACCTAGATTCTGACAATTCCCGGTACAATGAACTGAATAGAAATGATGAGTATTTGCGTTCTAAGATGAAGATGGGGTCACTAAAGGCGGGCAACAAGCTCAGATTATGGCCAAAAGGGGAAAGAAAAACGCCTCTGCACATTTCATTTCACTAATGTTGAATTTTTCCGACACAGTGGAGCAATTCACGAGCTTAAAACCTTGGTGATCAGTCATCCTTTTAGCAGGCGTTTTCAGTGTTCTGATAATTTGCGTCACGAGTAAGATATTTTGGTTTGGAATGGAGAGAGAAAATTGCACAGGTCAAATATCACAAACTGACCAGCAGTGTCACATAGAAATTAAATGTTTGCACCGAAAACACCTACCGAATTTCACAATGGTCTCATAGACGTTTGTGGGAATAATGTACTAGTTTGATTCACAGTCACGACAAAATTTCCATTTCTGCTAAGACCTGGAAACTACTGAAGAAATCTGTGCCCGGTAAGTACTAAAGTCTCCGCTGTCATTATTGTTTATTGACTACTGTATGCGAGAAGATCGACGAGAAAACGGGAGAATAATTACAAATGAAGCCAACAGACCTCTGTCTGTAACGGTCAGAATCATAACTGACAAACTACAGGAAAGTCATTGAAAAATGCGTTCCTCATCGTCTGAGATGAAGTGCAAACAGCAGATTGTAAGAGAATCGCACAGGTACGTTAACGATACTACAAAGGTGAACATCAGTTTTCAAGCAGAATTGCTAGCAAAGATGAAAATTGGATTCGTGATTTTTGAAGGGAATTAAAATGTTAGACCATCCAGTGGAACTATTCTGCCTCTCCTCGGACGAAAAAATATGTCATCTCGAAGAGACCAAAATGAAACTACAGGGGGAGGACAAAATGATATGAACACCATGCAGTATAACTGATCTTGTTGCAAATTAACCAAGGAGGTTAGGATAAAGGGAAGTGGCGTTACCTATGCTGAGAACAGTCATTTGTTGAAGTCAGAGGGGCCATGACTTTGTGCACAAAACAAAGATATCTCACTTAAAACCCTGTATGAATATTGCCCACTTTACGTAGAGTCACTTAATTGATGGTCATAACGGAGTATCTACGTACATATGACGTACATTTCAACGACTGAAACTACTATACATACGCACTGCGACAAATATTTTGGGTAGAAACAAATGCCGGATTGCGTAGTTTTCTGGCTTCACTTTTTCAGTGTTAGGGCATATCCAGAGATTCTAACCTCTTTGGTGTTAACCAGTGTGACAGATATACGTTCAGCAATGGACAAATGGAATACGAAGTCTTGCACTTTACGTTGCATTGTATTATTCGTTTTTCTGTGACAATAAACACAAATGATATCGCAGACTTCCGAAGAGTCCAGCTCGATGGTGCGCAGTTAGTTGTAGCATCTGTGGCGGAAACGGCTCTACTGTGTACCGTTTCACTACTGACTAATGACATCGTACGCGAAACATCGTTGGCGATAAGGAATAGTAGCCGAAAACTGCCGCGGTGGAGTAGCCGAGCGGCCTAAAGCGTCTCGCTGCGGAACGCGCGGTTGCTCGCCGTGGAGGTTCGAGTCCTCCCTGGGGCATGGGTGTGTGTGCTTGTCCGTAGGTTAGTTTACCTAGGTTTAAGTAGTTTGTAAGCTACGGACTGATGACCACGCAGTTTGGTCCGATAGATTTACAAACATTTGAACATTTTAGCCGAAACCTGAGGTTAACTGATAACGACTGTCTAGCATTAACAACGATCGTTGCCAGGCAACAGAAAACTGTCTGTGCAAAACGACTGCATTAATCAGCAATCATTTGGGGAATACTGTTTCGATAAGAACAGTGCAGCTCGGGTTTAACATTCATGAAAGGACTGTAGTTGCTGAACCCTGAATAACGGAAGCGAACAAGAATCTGCGAAGGAAGTGGTGCTACGATCATCAAACCATACGGTGAATATGGCGGATGTTCAAGTTGCACGACAACGCTTGCTCACTCGTAGCCAATATCATCAAACAGTTCCCGTAAAAAAGTTGGTAGTGCAACTTGAACTTCCACCATATTTGCCGGATCTCAATTCTCCAGACTGATTGCTATTTCGTAGACTCAAACTGGCTTTAAAAGGAAAGACATTTGACTATATTCCTGACAGCCAACGAAACGTGATGAGGATTTGAACATCATCCAAGAGGAAGACTTCGTGTAAAGTTTCCAGGACGTGTATCGCATTGCTCAGCGGTGCATAGTTAAGATGTGACTATTTCGAAGAACCTATGGTAACTGTAGTTCATAGCTCACATACTTACTTTAATGCCAGAGGTTGTATAATATACATTTTTTTACTAAAGTTGTGTCATTATAAAATTTATATAGAGGAATATCTCTACATCTACCTAAATACTCTGCAAGTCACATTGAAGTGCATGGCAGAGGGTTCATTGAACCGCTTTTATGATATTTCTCTACAGTTCCATTCTCTAATAGCTTAGGGGGAAAAGGAGCACTTAAATATTTCTTTTTCGTTCTGATATCACTTATTTTATTAAGATGATCATGTATCGCTATGTAGGCGCGTACTAACAAATTATGTTCACATTAGGAAGAGAAAGTTGGTGAAAGAAAGTTCGGAAATAGATCTCGTCGCAACGAATAACGCCTTTATTACAATGATTTCCACCCCAACTCGTATATCATTTTCGTGACACAGTCTCCCCTATACTGCGATAATACAAAACGAGCTGCCCTTCTCTGAACTTTCTCTAAATCGTGCGTTAGAAGCACCTGCTGTGCAACCCGCAATGCGCAGCAATACTCTAAAAGAGTACGCATAAGTCTAGTGTAGACAGTTTCTTTATTAGTAGAACGGTGGCACCTTATAAGTGTTCTGCCAATGATACGTAATCTTTGGTTCGTCTTCTCTACAATATTTTCCATGTGTTCTTTCCAATTTAAGTTGTTCGTAATTGTTATTCCTAGGTATTTAGTTGAATTGACTGATTCATCGGGTAACTGAAGTTTAAAGGATTTCTTTTCGTGGTCATGTGGATGACTTCACACTTCTCATTATTAAGGGGCAATTGCTAATTTTTACACCATGCATATACCTTATCTAAATAATTTTGCAGTTGCTTTATAATAATAATAATAATAATAATAATAATAATAATAATAATAATAATAATAATAATAATAATAATATGGTTTCCTGTTCCGCAGGACCTAATTGAGGAGTACGACTCCATGGTCACGGAACAAGTCAATACATGAAGTTTAACACAAGAATGGTAATAGATTTTTTTAAAGTAGTCCTATGCACACGACACTCTTAAGACTAAGTGAAAAGAATCAATAAAGAAAAAATTAATTAGCTTAATTGCTTAACTTTTCTAGGAGTTCCTCGACAGAATAAAAGGAGTGAGCCATGAGGTAACTCTTCAATTTGGATTTGAAAGCGTGTGGGTTAGTGCTAAGATTCTCTCGTTCTTGTGGCAGCTTATTGAAAATGGATGCTGCAGAATATTGCACACCTTTCTGTACAAATGTCACGGTGGTGTAATGCAAATGTAAATTCGACTTATGTCTAGTATTCACCAAGTGAAAGCTACTAACTCGTGGGAATAAGCTCATATTATTAACAACAAACGACATTAAAGAAGAAATGTATTGTGACGCCATTGTCAAAATTCCTAGACTACTGAAAAGGGGTCGACGTCAAGTTCGTGTACTTACACCACATATTGCTCGAAAAGTCCGTTTCTGAGCCAAAAATATCATTTTTGTTTTAGAGTTACCCCAAAAAATAACGCCGTACGTCATAAGTGAGTGAAAGTAAGCGTAGTAGACTACTTTTCGTGTTGACAAATCACTTATTTCAGATTTTGTTCTAATGGTAAATAAAGCAGAATTTAGTTTTGGAACAAGATCCTGAACATGGGCTTTCCACGATAGCTTACTGTCTGTCTGAACACATAGAAATTTAAACCAGTCTCACTTATCATATGCCCATTAGGTGTGATCAAAATATCAGCTTCATTAAATTATGTGTTGGAAATTGTAAAAACTGTGTTTTATTGTGATTTAACATCAATGTGTTATAGCCATAACTTATCTCTTGCACTGCATTAATTGATACTGCGTCAATATTACGAACAACACCCTTCACTACCAAGCTGGTATCATCAGCAAACAAAAATATTTTAGAATCACCTGTTATACTCGAAGGTACATCATTTATATAAATAAAAAACAGCAATGGTCATAAAACAGAAACCTGGGGCACCCAACACTTAACTGTGCTCCATTGCGATTAAATGTCATAGCCATTTTCAACACTATGGAAAATTACCTTTTGTTGTCTATTATTAAAGTAAGAGGTGAACCAGTTGTGAGCTACTCCTCGATTCCGTAACGTTCCAACTTCTGCAACAATATTTTGTGATCAACACAATCAAACGCCTTTGTTAAATCAAAGAAGACGCCTAATGTTCGTAGCCTTTTATTTAACCCGTCAAGTGTCTCACAGAGAAACGTTAAACCACTTCTAAAACCAAACTGTACGTTTGACAACAAATTATGTGAACTGATATGATCAATTAATCTTGAATATACAGCCTTTTCAATAAGTTTAGAAAAAACCGATGGCATAGAAATAGGTCTATAGTTGTCTACATTATCCCTTTCTCCCTTTTTATAAAGTGGTTTCACTACTGAGTACTTTAATCTGTCAGGAAAGTGACCATTCTGATAGGAAAAATTGCAGATATGGCTTAGTACTGGGCTAACATATGGAGAACAGTAGAATTCTGCTAGAAACCCCATCATATCCACAAGAGTCCTTAGTCTTTAGTGATTTAATTATTGTCTCTATCTCCCCTGTGGAAGTATCATGACGGGCCATTTCAGGTAACAGCCTTGGAAAGGCATTTTCTAAAAATGTTGTATGATTACCTGTAGACACTAGGGTTCTGTTTAGTTCACCTACTATATTCAGAAAGTGATCATTGAATACAACACATATATCTAACTTGTCAGTAATAGAAACATTTGTACTACGCACTGACGTTGTATCTTCTATCTGCTGCTGCCGACCAGACATTTCCTTCACGACTGAACAGATGGTTTTAGTTTTATCCCATGAGTTTGGTTTTCGTTTTGCATACCACATACGTTTTGCCTTCTTAATGACAATTTTCAGAACCTTGCAGTACTGTTTGTAATGAGCAAAATGTATCTTCTTTCTGACTGCTTCTAACATTTTGTTTGATCTACTGATGTCTTTGGAAACCAATAAATGACAGCAACATTGACTACTAATCGTTTATAAAGATAAGGAATAGTAGGGGCTCTATAAAGTCAACTATCGCTTCTATTCAATGACTTCCCGTCAATTACCACGTGCTGTGTCTTTTCTCACCGGAAATCACGAATCCAATCGCACAACTGTGGCGAAATTCCGTAAGCACATAATTTGATAGATAGGTATGGGGCTATTGCAACAGCTTACCTAACTGGTACACAATCGGGACCGGGAGACTTACTTTTGTTAAGTGATTTAAGTTGTTTTAGTACTCCATTGGTACAACTTCTAAATTACGCATGCTGGCAGCTGTTCTTGAGATGAATTCTGGACTATTTGCATCGTCTTCTTTGGTGAAGGAATTTCGGAAAGCTGTGTTAAGCAATTCTGCTTTAGCAGAACTGTCATCAGTAGCATCGCCATTGATATCCTGTACTAAAGATATGGATTGTGTTTTGCCGCTAGTATGCAACCAGAATTGCATAGGATTCTCTACGAAACTTCGTGACTGGATTTCGTTGTGGTAACTATTATGAGTTTCTCGTCTTGATATGATGGATATAATTAAAAATGGATACATAAAAAATGTAAGTACTAGCTCTAAACCCGGCGTTTATTCTACACTTTCGGAGTCCACCTCCCCTTCCCTCCTCTATCTGCATTCATCTCTTTTTTTCCCATTCTCTGTTCGTTTTCACCTTTCCCGTTCTCGGCAATGTTTTTTTGCAAGGCACCATCTGTCACGTACCATACGAACATGTATGTATTTTGTGAGCTACCTCTTGGTATAAGTATCGTGTGTGCAAAAATTCATCAAGATCTGAGAAAACCTATTCATTTTGTCAAAGTTCGTATGTTAAGTACCCTCCTTCCGCCCCCCCCCCCCCACCAACAGTTTACGAGTAATAAATTGTAACGTCATGCCAAATGCCGTTATTTTATGTCATGAACGCCGAAGTTTTTTCCTATCATCATTTTTCTGGGGTTGTCAGCGAGAAAAAGTTTTCTAAACGTTTGAAATTATGTTTGAAGTTTGTTGGATGTCGCTAAGTGCTCTCCATCTCAAATAATGGACTGATAAAGTCACACTATCACGTGCCGCAATACGGGGAAGTTTTCATTGTTTTTGACTTCATCTCTCTTGAACTATCGGTCCTATCGCAAAATCCTTTCTTACCTGACGTCTTGTACCGATGGACAACATTCCTGCCAAATTTCAGCTTCATAGGTGAAGTAGTTCTTGAGATTTCGTGTTGAGTGAGTGAGTGTCTGAATGAGTGTCCTTTCGCTTTTATATAGATAGAGATAACAGTACAACGTCGTTCCAAAATTTCAAATAATTCCGTCAAAATTGTTGTTGATAAAAGATTTTAATACATTAAACAAAGCTCTAAGTTAGAAAGAGGTGTAAGAGGAAATAGAGGGGCGGGAGACAGGAGGGAGGAGTATATGAACAAGGAAAGCGTGATGATGAGATGGAGAGGGAGAGAGAGGAGGCGGAGAAGAGCAGAAAGAGGGGACGGAGGATGGAATGGACAAAGGGAGAGACGAGTTTGGCAGAGAAAGTGGGGGGGGGGGGGGGGGGGGAGTTAGAGGGAAGTGAATTAGGGGGTGTAGGATGCATTTCTCTTTCACAAATCATTATGAAATAACACATATTATAAATGTGTGCTTTCTACTTTCCATTTAACCTATAACAAGCACCAGCAGCGCGTGCCCGGATACAGGTAAATTACTGACAGTGTACAGTGCAGGCAGCATTCATTTCCTGCTCACGTCTAGAACGCACTGAAGAACTACTAGTTGCGGTAATTAACTCCTATGGGCAAATAAGGCTTGCGGGCGCCTCAAAGTAGTTGGTGTAGAGTTCATTAACTGTGTGGGCGGCCCTGCAGGAGGAAGTGGCGGCGGCGCGTGTGCTGGGTTACTTCCGGCCAGCAGTTCGGTGCCACGTGGGCTCGCATTTGGCACACACGTGTGCCCTGGCGGCGCGCTCGCCCGTGTCAGCCGCTGCCACACGTCGCTCTTTTCTGGCGACCGCCACGGCCGGCTGAGCGCTTTGACCGCTTCACAGCTGCCGCCGCCCTACCGCAACCACGTGGCCAGCTGACCAAGTGGGATAAACTCTAGTCTCCAATACCGCTTTCACCAATGACGTCATATATAATCGAGAGATAGTACGAACACATGTTTACCACAATACGGTATCGCTAGTTAGATTTCACCTAAATAGGTCAAATCTACTTAATAATACCATGTCTTCTAAATACATTTAATAATTAGGTAATTTTAAAGAAAGCTTGCACTAGAAGTTGTACGGCTTGAAATGATATATTTATGTCGAACACACAACTGTAAATCGATTGAGTGTTTCTGAACCGGAGATTCGGGCGGCCCTCACGTACTAAGGGTTAGGATGTCTTCAAAAATACACGTAAACAGTGAGTACCGGTATTGAAACCACGCGCGGGACGGATGATGTAAGACATGACGTGATTGGTCAAAGCGGTATCGGAGACGATTTGACCCCGAAGTGGGTAGCTACGAGGGGGCACGCTGGCAGCACACGCAATGTTATCGCTGGCCACCTATAGGATACGTTGCTGATGTAACCTCAGCCAAAGACGACTGAATGAGGCCTATTCACGGGAAACATTTTATCAGTTATACAGGGTGATTAAGAAGTTGACAAATTGATAAGCTGCATCGGGCGTACAACAAAGATGACTAATCACACAAGGAACCGGGTTCGCAAACTCTAGGGTCTACTAAAAGGTATTTGATACGTACCATTAGATACAGGATTATGCCTGGGCAGAGTTTTAACTACACTACTGGTCATTAGAATTGCTACACCAAGAAGAAATGTACGTGATAAACAGGTATTCATTGGACAAATATATTACATTAGAACTGACATGTCATTACATTTTCAAGCAATTTTGGTGCATTGATCCTGAGAAATCAGTACCCAGAACAACTACCTCTGGCCGTAATAAACCCTTTGATACACATGGGCATTGATTCAAACAGAGCGTGGATGGTGTGTGTACGTACAGATACCCATGCAGCTTCAACACGATACCACAGTTCATCAAGAGTGGTGGACTGGCGTATTGTGACAAGCCAGTTGCTCGGCCACCATTGACCAAACGTTTTCAGTTCGTGAGAGATCTGGAGGATGTGCTGGACAGGGCAGCAGTCGAACATTTTCCGTATCCAGAAAGGCCCATACAGGACCTGCAACACGCGGTCGTGCATTATCCTGCTGAAATGTAAGGTTTCGCAGGGATCGAATGAAGGGTAGAGCCACAGGTCGTAACACATCTGAAATATAACGGCAACTGTTCAAAGTGCCGTCGATGCGAACGAGAGGTGCCCGAGACATATAACCAGTGACACCCCATACCATCACGCCGGGTGATACGCCAATATGGCGATGACGAATACACGCTTCCAATGTGCGTTTACCACGATGTCGCCAAACATGGAAGCGACCGTCTTGTTGCTGTAAACAAAACCTGGATTCATCCGACAAAATGACGTTTTGCTATTCGTGCACCCAGATTCGTCGTTGCGTACATCATAGCAGGCGCTCCTGTCTGTGATGCAGCGTCAAGGGCAAACGCAGCCATGGTCTCCGAGCTGATAGTCCATGCTGCTGCAAACGTCGTCGAACTGTTTGTGCAGATGGTTGTTGTCTTGCAAAGGTCCCCATCTGTTGACTCAGGAATCGTAGTCGTGGCTGCACGATCCGTTACAGCCATGCGCATAAGATAGCTGTCATCTCCACTACTAGTGATACGAGGCCGTTGGGATCCAGCACGGCGTTCCGTATTGCACTCCTGAACTCACCGATTCCATATTCTGCTAACAGTTATTGGATCGCGATCAACGCGAGCAGCAATGTCGCGATACTATAAACCGGAATCGCGATAGGCTACAATCCGATCTTTATCAATGTCGGAAACATGATAGTACGCATTTCTCCTCCTTAGACGAGGCATCACAAAAACGTTTCACCAGGCAACGCCAGTCAACTGCTGTTTGTGTATGAGAAATCGGTTGGAAACTTTCCTCATGTCAGCACATTGTACGTGTCACCATCGGCGCCAACCTAATATGAATGTTCTGAAACGCAAATCATTTGCATATCACAGCATATTCTTCCTGTCGGTTAAAGTTCGCGTCTGTAGCACGTCATCTTCGTGGTGTAGCAATTTTAATGGCCAGGAGTGTATATATGAATATAATCTCGAAACAATACAGCTGACAAAAAAGTTGTACTTGTAGATCCCATTGAAGATTCCTTTAAAATAAAAAGCGAAACGCGTCTGTGAGAAATAAAATCATTGCAGGAAAGGCAAGGTGTTATTTTTTTTCACCTTGAAAACGAAGACACTAGGTGTTTAGTAGTTCCTTTTATATGAACTTGGGCAATGGTGTAGATATTATCGTATTATCGATGGTCTTCCGCCGCGTACTTTCCGTCCATTGTGCCTCACTGAATTTTGCGCTCGTCACTAGATTAATGGTAGCGACGAGGCGGACTAATTCCAGCAAGTGCTGGCGGCGTAAGGGGGGGGGGGGGTAAGAAACAGTTAAGTGCGGCACGGCAGACAGAGAAAGGGGGCGGCAGGCGTCTGTTTTAATGCGGCTGCGGCTGGCGCCTTAATTGCTGGCGCGGTGAAAAGCGCGCCAGCCCACTGGCGACTGGCGAGTGGCGAGTGGCGCGCCACGAGCACCCTCGTCGCCCGCCTCAGGACTGCAGCCAGCTTGCCTCCGCCGCCCCACCGCCACCTAGGCGGCCCTGCCACGCAGCGCTCTCCGCCAATTACGGCGCACTATCTGTCTCTCAGACAGGGCTTCATTACGCCATCGTGTTTAGACGTGACCACAGTCTAATATACACAGTCGCGACACTGCTGCTGTGAAAGTTGTTACCAACTAACAGTTGCAACGACACTAGCGCTCCTAGCGGTGAGCGGGGTGCAGTGAGAGTAATGTTTGT
The DNA here is from genome assembly GCA_026315105.1 of Locusta migratoria. Classification (NCBI taxonomy): domain Eukaryota; kingdom Metazoa; phylum Arthropoda; class Insecta; order Orthoptera; family Acrididae; genus Locusta; species Locusta migratoria. The sequence continues at coordinate 194,708,867 of CM048746.1, forward strand.
TTGTAATTACTTTTCTACGTAATTATCCAAATAGTTTCTGTATTTTTTTGCTTTCCAAACATTAGTAGAATATCGAGAAAAATAAATAATCGTGAAATGTAATAACAGCCGAATTTTCCTGATTCATTGCTATAAACAACAGCTCATTCATGAGGAATTACTTACGAATATGTACACTACACGAAGAAGAAATACAGATGATAAACGGGTATTCTTTGGACAAAAATATTATACTGAAACTGACATGTGATTACATTTTCAGGCAATTTGGTGCATAGATCCTGAGAAATCAGTACACAGAACAACCACCTCTGGCCGTAATAACGACCTTGATAGGCATGGGCATTGAATCAAACAGAGCTTGGATGGTGTCTAGAGGTACAGTTGCCCATGCAGCTTCAACACGATACCACAGTTCATCAAGAGTAGTGACTGGCGTATTGTAACGAGCCAGTTGCTCGGTCACCATTGACCAGACGTTTTAAATTGGTGAGAGATCTGGAGAATATGCTGGCCAGGGCAGCAGTCGAACATTTTCCGTATCCAGAGAGGCCCGTACAGGACCTGCAACATGCGGTCGTGCACTATCCTGCTGAAATGTAGGGTTTCGCAGGGATCGAATGTACGGTACAGCCACGGGTCGTAACATATCTGAAATGTAACGGCCACTGTTCAAAGTGCCGTCGATGCGAACAAGAGGTGACGGAGACGAGTAACCAATGGCACCCCATACCATCACCTCGGGTGATACGCCAGTATGGCGATGACGAATACACGCTTCCAATGTGCATTCAACGCGATGTCGCCAAACACGGAACCGACCATCATGATGCTGTAAACAGAACCTGGATTCATCCGAAAAAATGACTTTTGCCATTCGTGCACCCAGGTTCGTTGTGGCGTACATCATCGTAGGCGCTCCTGTCTGTGATGCAGCGTCAATGGTAACCGCAACCATGGTCTCCGAGCTGATAGTCCACGCTGCTGCAAACGTCGTCGAACTGTTGGTGCAGATGGTTGTTGTCTTGCAAACGGCCCCATCTGTTGACTCAGGGATCGAGACGTAGCTGCACGATCCATTACAGCCATGCGGATAAGATACATGTCATGTCCACTGCTAGTGATACGAGGGCGCTGGGATCCAGCACGACCATCCGTTCTGCCCTCCTGAACCCACTGATTCCATATTCTGCTAACAGTCATTGGATCGCGACCAACGCGAGCAGCAATGTCGCGATACGATAAATCGCAATCGCGTTAGGCTGAAATCCGACGTTTATCAAGGTCGGAAACGTGATGGTACGCATTTCTCCTCCTTACAAGAGGCATCGAAACAAACGTTTCACCAGGCAACGACGGTCACTGTTGTTAGTGTATTAGAAAACGGTTGGAAACTTTCCTCATGTCAGCACGTTGTAGGTGTCACCACCGGCGCCAACCTCGTGTGAATGCTCTGTAAAGCTAATCATCTGCATATCACAGCATCTTCTTCCTGTCGGTTAAATTTCGCGCTTGTAGTACGTCATCATCATGCTGTAGCATTTTTTATGGTCAGGAGTGTATATATTTTATAGCCTACTCTGCTGAAAGTGAGAAAATATAAACAAATGAGAAACATTAATTCCTCTTGTGGTCTGTTCCTAAATGGCAGGAGCTTTCTTTGGCGTGTAAAAGTTCGATATGAAGTCTAAATGATTCGTAGATTTTTACACTTCACTCGTCTCTGTAATAAACCCATATACTTTTGAATATAATTACTTTTGATTACAAAACGAATCATTTGAAGATTCTTACTATTTGTGGTTCAGATGTAGTGGCTGATCTGCCACATTGTGTGACTGGATTGAGGAATTTCTAGATAACAGAAAGCACCAGGTCATTCTCAATGGAGAGAAGTCTTCCGAAGTAGGAGTTCTGTCAGGTGTGCCACAGGGGAGTGTCGTGGGTCCGTTGCTGTTCACGATGTATATAAATGACCTTGCGGATAACATCGGAAGTTCACTGAGGCTTTTTGCGGATGATGCTGTAGTATATAGAGAGGTTGCAACAATGGAAAACTGTATTGAGATGCAGGAGGATCTGCATCGAATTGACGCATGGTGCAGGAAATGGCAACTGAATATCAATGTAGACAAGTGTAATGTGCTGCGAATACACAAAAAGGAAGATCCTTTATCATTTAGCTACACCATAGCAGGTTAGCAACTGGAAGCAGTTAATTCCATAAATTATCTGGGAGTAGTCATTAGGAGGGATTTAAAATGGAACGACCATATAAAATTAATTGTTACTAAAGCAGATGCCATACTTAGATTCATTGGGAGGATTCTAAGGAAATGCAGTCCGAAAACAAAGGAAGTAGGTTACAGTACACTTGTTCGCCCACAGCTTGAATACTGCTCACCGGTGTGGGATCTGTACCCGGTGGGATTGATAGAGGAAGTGGAGAAGATGCAAAACAGAGCAGCGCGCTTCGTTACGGGATCATTTGGTAATCGTGAAAGCGTTACGGAGATGATCGATAAACTCCAGTGGAAGACTCTGCAGGAGAGACGCTCTGTCGATCGATACGGGCTTTTGTCGAAGTTTCGAGTACATACCTTTACTGAGGAATCTAGCAGTATATTGCTCCCTCCTACGTATATCTCTCTAAGAGATCATGAGGATAAAATCAAAGAGATTAGAGGCCAGACAGAGGCATATCGACAATCCTTCTTTCCGCGAACAATACGTGACCGGAATAGAGGGAAAATCGACAGTGGTACTCAAGGTACCCTCTGCCACACACCGTCGGGTGGCTTGCGGAGTATGGTTGTAGATGTAGATGTAGATTTAATAATGTAGGTAATGCATTCCATATAAGTTTCTTATGTTCAACACTTACTGATTTGGCTGGAATTGTAATGAAGATATACTGACGTTTCTGACTAGAAAACTGGCGTCTTTATTTCGATGGTTGGGTTTTCTGCTGTTTAGTAGCAATTTTTGTTCTTAACAGAAACTGAAATTCTTGATTACAAAGTCGTAGATTTCATGATAATCTTAAATAAACTATCCTGCAAAGTACCATTTCATACCTTCCAGTGGTTCTTAGTAAACCTCAAAAAGACACAACATTTGTTATTTTCTGGTTATTATCTATTTTTACGGCACTAGATACCTTCACTGTTGTAAAAAAAAATATGTTAAAATCAGTTTAAACGACACTATTCACACTCATTCGATTTCGTATTCAGAAATGTACCTCGCCAGCCGCTTGGAGCGCTGCTGTCGCGGCGTATAACAAAAATCAGTGGAAGTCTCGTGACCATATATGTTAGACTGTGACGTGACCGCGCAGCATGACAAAGAGAAGCGTCGAGCTGATCATTTGCTCTATCGTGGCTGGCCACTAAACTTTACCTTACGCAACTGATTAGAGAATGTAAAGGCTCCGTCAAACAGAGAGCGGGCAGCCCGCGCGGGCAGAACGCGCTGTTGTCCGCCGCGTTCCGCAACAGTCAGGCACAGCGCGGGCAGCGCTCGGCGTTCCCGTTGTTGAATGGTGCTTGTCGTGTGTACGTCAGCTGCGGAGCGAATAAACGTGAACAGCAGTTCAGACGAGGATGAATTTCTACTTCTCATTTTGCTTGATTCAAAGAAGCGAAGAAAATAAGTTCATGAAATAAATATGAAACGAGAAGTATATGGTGAAATTCATCATCTTTTCAAAGGGCTTTTATTGTGTGAAGACAGTTTTTTCAATTACTTTCGAATGTCTCGCATTGGCAGCTACATAGAAAGCATGTACGGATAAAATGTCCAAGAAAAGAGTGGCTCAAGTTATTATTGTTATAAAAAAATCAGTTGTCTCGCTTGGGGTTGTTGATCATGATAACATCTTTGTGGCTTTGATGTGGGCAGACACAGTGACAGTGTTGTTTTTTATAACCCTAAATTTCTCCACGGATTTATACAAGGAGAAAATATTCTGCCTCAAAAGCCATTGCAGGATACAAGCACTCGGGTGCCTCGCGTGTTAGTAGGTGATGGTTTAAATTGCAGAATTATTTAATATGTCCCTTTCCTAAAGCTGCAGCCTTGGAGATCCTCGAAAGGCCATTTGCAGTAAATGAATCTGCAAGAAACGGCATGTAGTGGAAATTCTTGTTGAAAAATGGCGTGTCTTTTTACGGCCAATAGACCTACAAACTGATGCTGTAAATAAAGATTTGAAAGCAGCGTGCTGTCTAATAATTTCTTCCGCAGCAATGCAATGCAAGCTTCGTGCCTACTGAACAAGAGGAGCAGATTGATAACCTACAGGCTAATACATTTTAGAATACGCTAAAACTAAAACAGAAACCAATTTCTTGCGTATTTTGTCAATAACCAGTAACAAGGTATTGGCATCAAGTTGTATGTACAGTTGGCAGCCAACAACTACCTTCTGCACCATCTGCGTTGATGTTTGTCCAACCACATCGTTTTTCTTAAGATTTTGAACTATATTTTGCACAACACAACCAGAAATGTACAGTAATTTTCAATATTTTGCTTAATTCATTTTCACGTAATAATTTGGATTAGCCATTTGTTTGTAATTATGAAAAATAAATTAACACCTGTTTGATTCATACTTCTGCATATATCGTTCCAACTGTCTGTCTTCTTAGACGCATTTTTGTATCCTGGGTCACGTGTGTCATACAGGAATGACTTTGGACGCACCAGATGGATCAGTTTGTGTGTTTTCCGCCACACTGCCCGCGGTTGCCCTCCGCGGTCTCTGTAGGAAACCACGCGGCGGGCAGCGCGTGCGCCCTCTCCCTGTTTGACTGAGGCGGTAGGGCACAATGCAACACAGGGCCCACGCGAACTGCCCGCGCGAAGTGCCCGCTGTTTGACACAGCCTGAAGGATACATACACTGTGTGATCAAAAATATCCCAAAAAACATCCCCCAAATATACGTTTTTCATATTAGGTGCTGACACCTACCGCCATGTGCCCCATATCAGCGACCTCAGTAGTCATTAGACTACGCTAACGAGCAGAATGGGGCGCTCCGCAGAGCTAATCTACATCTACATGGATACTCTGCAAGTCTCATTGAAGTTCATGACAGAGAGTTCGTCGAACCACTTTCACGATATTTCTCTGTAGGTCCATTCTCTAATAGCTCGCAGGAAAAAGGAAAATTCAAATCTTTTTTTTCTCTTATTTTATTATGATAATCATGTCTCCCTATGTAGGTGGGTGCTAACGTGTTAGCATTATGAAGAGAAAGTTGGCGTAAGAAATTTTGCAAATGGATCTCACCGCAACAAATTAACCCTTTCTTTTAATGATTTCCACTCCAACTCGTGCATTATTTCTGTGACACTCACTCCTCTATATCGTGATACTACTAAACGAGCTCACCTTCTCTGAATTTTCTCTAAATCGTCCGTCGTCCCACCTGGTCTGGATTCCACAATGCGCAGCAGTATTCCAAAATATGACCTACAAGTGTAGTGTAGGCAGTTTCTTTACTAGAAATGTTGCATCTTCTAAGTATTCTGCCAATGAAACGTAGTCTTTGGTTCGTCTTCCCTACAATATTTTCTATATATTCTTTCCAATATAGTTCGGAATTGTTAATCCTAGGAATTTAGAAGAATTTACGGCCTGTAGGTTTGACTGACTTATCATGTAACTGAAATTTTAAGGAATTTTTTTTAGTGGTCATATGGATGACCACACTTTTAGCATTATTAACGGCCAATTGCCTGTTTTTACACCATGATGATATCTAAATCAGTTTGCAGTTGCATCTGCACTTCTGGTGACTTTACTAACCGATAAATGACAGTATCATCCGCGAACACTCTAAGAGAGCTACTCACATTGTTTCTTACATCGTTTGTAAAAATTAGGAACATTAGGGGCCCCATAACACTTCAAGCCGCGGCGGAGCGGCCGAGCACACTGAGGCGCTATGCAACGATGAGCGCGGTCTTTCCCCATCGGATGTTCGAATCCCCCTTCGGGCATGCATGTTTGTGCCATCTTTAGCATAAATTAGTAATAGGTGACATAAAAGTTTTCTGGGTATGGTACCGCGTCATTATGTAAGGCTATTACTTAAATAATCCAACGTTTCGGCCAACGTTACAGTGGCCTTCATCTGGGTAACTGGTGTGAGCTGGTTGTTACTGCACTATATATTACTTTCAGTTAGACATTACGTCATTAGGCCAACACAATAAATCTGCAGTAGCCGAACACCAGCAAGATTGCAGCAGGAAGATAAAATTTAACGATGCCAGAATACTCGCCAAGCAACCAGGGATGGTCAAACGTAAAATAAGGGAAGCCATCGAAATTGTTAAACACCCCAATAACATGAATAGAGAAGATGGACTCAGGCTTGCCCCCTCTTGGCTACCGGCCATCACAGCGTAATAGGCCGCACTGACATCACAACACGCGAGCGTCACCAGTAAGCTACTGCCGCCGCGCGGCCCACGGCCAGCAGGAGAGAAACGGAAGCCCTCACCCCATTCGCCGATGAACACCAACCATGTCTCGCTATGCAAGAAGCAATAGGAAACGGCTAACCCCCACCCCTTCCACCTCAGCATCCTATCAAAAATAAAGTTCCACTCTTCCGCAATACATTCACCAATAACATCGCTTATTTTAAAAAATTATGACGTAATGTCTAACTGAAAGTAATATATAGTGCAGTAACAACCAGCTCACACCAGTTACCCAGATGAAGGCCACTGTAACGTTGGCCGAAACGTTGGATTATTTAAGTAATAGCCTTACATAATGACGCGGTACCATACCCAGAAAACTTTTATGTCATCTGACTCTGGCCGCGGAAGCCTACGTAATTATAGTAATAGGTGGTTTGTAACTTTAGGGTCTGATGACCCCATAGTTAAGTCCCATAAGCTCTACAAACAATTGAACATTTTTATAATACTTCCGTGAGGAACGACACATGTCACTTAAGTTCTCTCGATGATTTTACGTCAATTACAAAGTATTATGTCCTTTCTAACACGAAATCACAAATACAATCGCACAACTGTGGCGATGTTCCACAAACACGCAATTTGATTAGAAGACGCTAGTGAGGTACAGTGTCAAAAAGCCTTCCGGAAATCTAGAAATACGGAATCTGTTTGATATACCTTCCCATTAACACTCATCACATCGTGTGAGTAAAGAGCCAATTGTGTTTCATAAGAACGATTCTTTCTGAAATTTAGTGAGGACTTCAATGCGAGATGCCTACAATACTTATCACAACGAAACTCTTTCTCGAAATTTGACTGAAAACCCAAAGAGATTTTAGTAAAATGTTAAATATACTAGGGGCAAAAAACAAACAATACCCTCACTACGTGACAGTAATGGCGATCCTGCCGATGATAGCGCTACTAAAGCAGAGTTACTAAAGATAGCTTTTAGAAACTGATTCACCAAAGAAGACGAAACCAATATTCCAGATATCGAATTACAAACAGAGGCCAGAATGGTGAACGTTGAAGTAGATATCCTTAACTTAAATTTCTTAACAACAACAAGTCTTATGGTCCGGACTATATACCCATTAGAGTTCTATCTGATTATGCTCCTTACTTAACAGCCATATACAACCGCTCTCTCATAAAAGGATCTGTACCAAAAGATTGGAAAGTTGCACAGGTCACACCTATATTCAAGAAAGGCAGTAGGAGTAACCCACTAAACTAAAGGCCTATTTCATTGATGTCAATTTGCAGCAGGGTTTTGGAACATATCATGTATTTAAATATTATGTATTATCTCGAACAGAATGATCTATTGACCCAAGGTAAAAACGGATTTAAAAAATATCCTTCTTGCGAAACACAACTTGCTTTTTACTCACATGAAGTGATGAGTGCTATCGACAAGGGTTCTCAAATTGATTCCATATTTCTTGATTTCCAGAAGACTTTGAACACCGTACCTCACAATCGGCTTTTAATAAAATTGCTTGGTTATGGTATATCGCCCTAAATTTGCGACTGGATAGTTAATTTCCTGACAGAAAGGACACAGTTTGTAGTAATCGATGGTAAAGCATCGACTAAAACAGAGGTGATATTGGGCGTTCCACAGGGTAGTGTTATTGATCCTCTGCTGTTCCTTATTTACAAAAAGATTTCTGAGAAAATCTAAGCAACTCTCTTTGGTAGTTTGCAGATGACGCCGTCATTTACCGTCTAGAAAAATCACCTGAAGGTCAAAACGAACTGCAGAATGATCTGAATAAAATATCAATATGGTGTAAAAATTGACAATTGATTCTAAATAATGAGAAGTGTAAGGTCGTCCACATGAGTACGAAAAGAAATCCGTTAAACTTTGTTTACAAGATAAATCAATCAAAAATGTTCAAATGTTTGTGTAGCTTATGGGACTTAACTACGGGGTCATCAGTCCCTAAACTTACAAACTACTTATCAACTAGCTAACACTAAGGACGGCACAAATATCCATGTCCGAGGGGGATTCGAACCCCCGACCGTAGTGGCCGTGCAGACCGTGACTGGAGCGCCTCAGTCCCCTCGGCCACCGCGGCCGGCACAAATCAATCACAAGTGAATACATAGGAATTACTATTACTTCAGACTTAAACTGGAAAGAACACATAGATAATGTCGTGGGAAAGGCGAACCAGAAAGTGCGTTTTATTGGCAGAACCCTTAAAAGATGTAACAGAATTACTAAAAAAACTGCATGCACTACGCTTGTCCGTCCTTTCTTGGAGTGTTGTTGCTCATTGTGAGATCCTTATCAGGTGGGTTTGATGAAGGACATCAAAAGAGTCTAAAGAAGGGCAGCTCGTTTTGTGTTGTCACGTTATAGGGGAGACAGCGTGACGGAAATGATACAGGATCTGGGATGGGGAATCATTACAACAACGGCGATTATCGCTGCGGCGTGGGCTACTAACGAAATCCAATCGACAACATTCTCCTCCGAGTGCGAAAACATATTGTTTACTCACACTTACATAGGGAGAAAAGATCATCAGAATAAAATACGAGATATCAGAGCTCGAACGGATTCAGGTGCTCCTTCTTCTCGCGCGCTATTCGAGAATGGAATGGGAGATAAATAATATAAAGGTGGTTCGATGAACCCTCTGCCAAGCACTTAAACGTGATTAGCAGAGTATTCCATGTAGATGTAGATTTGTAATGAAGAAATCGTGACGTTCCTACGTAGAAAAACGTTGTCTCTTTGTTAAAGTGCAGGTTTTCTGGTGTTTCCTAGCCATTTTTAGAATATGAAATTAATCATTTAAAGCCTGTATCTTAAAAGACAATTGTAAATCAACTGCCCTATTATGTACCGTTTCGTATCTCGTAAGGGATTTTAGGATACCTAAGAAAGACAAGTGTGTAGCTATATTTAAATTATTGGCTATTCCTAAGGCACTACATACGTTTCCTAACGTGAAAGTACGGTGAATTCAATATAAACTATACTATTCGCACTCATGCAATATCGTATTCAGAAATGTACCTTGTCGGTCGTTTGGAGAACAGCTGTCGCAGCGTATAACAAAATTCTGTGTGTGTCGCGACCGTATATGTTACGCTGTGGTGTAATCGTGTGGTGCAGATAGTACCTTCTAACGTTACTAGATAGTCGTGATCGAACATGTACCGAGTTTTCCAGGAATGTGACGTAATGTGTTCTAATAATTCGAGTAGTGTTGAAACCCAGCTCTAGTATGCGTTACTGTCTAACACGCACAATAAGTGGGCTCGCGGAGTAGATGGACGTGGCAGTTTTGTGAATGGTAACAAAACTGTGTCGGTACCAAGGCCCTACAATTCCGTAAGCGGCCGATAGCGAACAGTGGGCAAATTGAAGAGCGCTTCGAAGGCCATTATGGTGGTAAACTTCCGCGCGAACTTTATATGTGCATAAGACTGTTGATTGGCGTGTGTATTCATCCGAATTAAGTCGCGAAAACTATGTCTCATGTAAATATAGCTACAAAAGTCATGCTGAAAAGTCGGTAACTACAGTCATAGGGTTAAACTTCATATGTGCATCCACTGTGACTATGAGTCATTCATATATGGAACTATACGCAGTTCTGGTAACCCCTTTCAGTTGTTATACCAATATGTAAAGCAAATGACCTTTAAATTCTGTGTTACAAGTTTCTAATATTAATTTCATAAACAAAAATTCTAACCGCAGTAAGGTAAATGATCTCGTACCTCCAATAGTCATTTTACACATTATAAAATGAAACTTTTTGAACTTCCTGTCCACCAGTACTGCCTAAAGTAGCTAGTTTCTAAGTGCTACTAGTATTGTTATTTATTTCATACCAAAACCGATATTGTCTTGATTGACAGCGTGTTAAGCAAGAATAACTATATCTGAAAAGAAGTAGGGCTACTTGAATTCCTGAGAAATATAAATTGGAAGACAGTATTCTTTTAATAACTTTTTCAAATAGATTTATGCAGTTAAACGCTGAGCAGCTCTTCAACATCATGCTTTATGTACACTGCAATGGTCAAGCACTACAAACGTGACTATGAATTGGATATATATGCCGCAATAGAGGCATTGGATTAGATTTTTACATTTTACGAAAGGAATAACATCTTTAGGCTGAACGAGGTAGAAAACGAGGAAAAAGTTTTACAACTTACTCATAATTATAGTCTGTGTTGTGTGCTGTCCATTATATATACAATAATCTTTTAATAGTAAAGTTATATTTGCATTATGGTGGCTAGCACACATATGCTGTCAATTAATCTATTTGATACTAGACGAGGGGAAAAGGGAGAGGATTGAGGTTGTAATTTTGTAATTGTAATTGTCTCCTTGGTGTTAGTCTGCTGGTGCGGGTTGGTGTTGTGTTAGTGTCTGATGCTTCTGTCAAGATGTGTGGGTGTGATGGTGTTTGCTGTGAGGGGTTCGAAGATTGGTGCTAGTTCGTGGAAGATGTTGGCAGTGTTTTGTGCTATTGTTTGTGTGGGAGTTGTGTATTTAAACTGTGGGTTCCTGGTAGCTCTACGTGGGGTGGTAATGAGGTATTCCAGGTGGGGACGCTTGTGTAGGATGTGTGTACCATAACTAGCGCGTAATTTTACGAGTCTGTCTTGAAGGGGTTTTGTTCCTGTTGTTTGGTATACTCCTAACAACGCTCCTATTTATCTGACGCTTGCCACTATCATGGCGGCCGGCCGAAGGTTCAAATTCTCCCGCGACAGCAGTGCGGTTAGTGAGTCTAGTTAGAAGGTGTTTGGTGGGTACTCACGAGCACGCCGTTGGCGTCGTAGTGGCCGTCGACGCGCGTGAGCGCCACCTTCTCCTCGCGGGGGGAGGCGACCCAGGCGGCCAGCCACGTCCAGAGGCCGAGCACGCGGCACGCCGCCACCACCACCAGCAGCACCAGCGCCACCACCACCAGCGCCGCCAGCGCCGACATCGCGCCTCTGCAACACCACACCACCACACACCAGCTCACCAAGCGGCTCTTCAAGCTCTAATACAGGGAACACTTTCAGTTATTTACTGCACAAGGGCCAAACACTGTACACACATCATACACATCTCATTTCGAAGAGAAACCCTGAAAGGTGTGTTTCATCCACGACGGATGTTTTTGATCTCCGGGACTGTTCCGAATCCAGGGTTGAATCACATTATAGATAGCATTATTTATTTATGCCACGACCGGTTTCGGGTTTGTGCGCATCTTCAGGTGCTCAAAATATTCAGAATTATATATATATATATAAATAAAAGTCTAGAGTGCAAGCTCCACAACATCATTGGAGCTATATTTCCTGAAGATGGTCTAAAAGAAGACCGAAACTAGTCGGAAAAAAATTGTTTTGCACTCTAGACTGTTCTTTATATATAAATTTTAATAAGAGTGATGTTGCCCAATAAATGAAACAAAAATGTTTCCAAGAATATGATTCAGAATTTTACATGTGTAGCATGTTGCTGGAGTTCACTGTTTCAAAACAAATTATTTGGTACTAGCTGTAAACCTGGCGTTCCCCAGGTGTTTTTTATCCTACACTCTCGTAGTCCAACTCCTCTTCCTTCCTCTCTCTACATCCACCTCTTTCTCTCCCATCTCTCAATTCGTTACCACCTTTCCCTCTCTCGGCAAAGTTTTCTTCAAGGACCCCTCTGTCATGTACCGCACAAACATTTATGTACCCAGTGATGTTCCTCTTGGTTTAAAAGTCATGGGTGCAAAAATTCATAGAGATTGAAGAAAAACTATGCATTTTGTACAATTCCGTAAGATAAGTACCCTCCACCAAGCACCGAACGAAATTTTATACACACAGCGACATTGCCCTTATTTTTAAGGTGGAGTATATAAAATTTCATCAATATCGGAACAAAACTACTGATTTCTATACAATAGAAACGCAGGGTCACGTTGAAAACCATACTTCTTCGTTCTCAGATGTTCCAGTTTTATTTCATACAACCCTTGTTCTGAGAATAACAAAAACAACAAAGAAGCTGTGAAATCGGTCGAGCCGTTCTCAAGTTATGGCGCGACCAAGGTGTTTAGGGATCCATTTTTATGTTGCAAAGTACCCTCCCCCACGCACCGTATGAAACTTAAAGTAGACGATGACCTTACTCTTGTTTTAAGGTCAACCGTTCGAAATTTCGTGAAGATGGAAATGAAACTGTAGATTTCGCGGGTCTGTAGGAGACGTATGCTCCACCATGCACATATCACAAAATACTTTCTTAGCTGACGTTTTCTACCTGTAAACTGCATTCCTGCCAAATTTCACTTTCATAGGTGAAGTAGTTTTCGAGATTCTGTGTTTATTCAGTGAGTGAGTGAGCGAGTGTACTTCCGCTTTTATATAGATAGAGATTAAGAAAACAAATTGCTTAATTCTGGATGCAAGAGAATTACGACAGACTTGTAGACAAAAGTAAATAGTAAGATGCAAATCTGTAATGCTAATTTTATTTGATACAAGGCCATGCATGATGCCACAATGTTACGGCGATTTTCCAATAATTGATACATAAATCTGGGTATTCTCACGCGGTGGCCTCTCATTATTTATGACGTCATATCTCCTGAGCTATGTGTCGTGCTCTTTTGTTTTGGATCAGAATTCTTCGTGGGCGTACGGTGAACAGTTCACCAAAGTTTCATTGCAAACGAATGAACGATTTATGAAGACATAGAGGACATACAAACATTCATTTTTATATGTATAGATTAATAATAGAGAAAAATACCAAATAATTGGTTTTCAAACAGTGAACTCCACCAACATGCTAAACATGTAAAATTCTGAATGTTTTAAGCACCTGAAGATGGGCACAAGCCCGAAACCGGTCGTGTCATAAATAAATAATACGATCTTTAATGTGACTCGTAGCGGTTTCTATTCTCAACCCTACACTGAAAGGTCTTTTTTTAAAAATTTTATTTCACGTGTATCATCACAGCATAGTTTGGAAATTTCCGATAGTCAGCGCTAGTCGTACAGCGTTGCCAACTTGAAGGATTTCCCGTCAATTTGGCGTAATTTCAGGATGTATCGCGGATAAAATTTAGCTTTGACGGTTGGTGGATTTTTTGACGAATATTATTAGAAATTTAATTTTTGTTGATCGATATTGTTGGCTTAATACAATCTTGAAAAAAAAAACCATTTCCTTTGAAAAATCTATTACGGATGCAAATGTTTCTGTGCTTAAAAGACGTGGCACAATATATTAACGAATTGTTGCACTAAAAACAGTAACAAACATTTCTGATGAGTCGAAAAACTAACTAAAAAAACATTACGGTGGCATATGGCTCTAATTTCTCTCCATACAAAGGTACGATTCTGCTTCAATAGCAGCGGCAGCACGCTAATAACGATGTGCTTTGCTACACGAGCTAGTTCGTGGAATTCCGGATAGTCAGCTCAGTACATTGGTGTGGTGTTTCAGTATTGTAGTACGTTGTTGCGTGTTTCTCTGTTTCCAACGACTTCTGAACATGCCAGGAAATATTGTTATGCCGTATGTATAACATTTTAGAAAAGAGTGCTTAAATGACCAACAATTAGAGATGCCACTGAGAACCTAGTAGTACACGGTGCACTTGTTGCCAATGCAACCTAATTTGCGCTTCCCATGCAAAAAGTAAGACACACTGAAAAGCAGGCGAACCCTTTTTATCTTGACGACAGTCAAAATTGCCATTTCAGTCTGCCAAACAGACGTATGAACGATCAACTGCTGTAGCTGCTCTTACACTGCTTATAGTTAATTTTTTTCTTTATTTCTGCAAGAAAATTGGGAACATCTAATTTTGACGGGTACTTAAATATTTTTCTGACGCGTAACCAAAGTAACAGGTCTAAAGTTTTAAAATCAGTTTTATTTTTTCTTTACTTTGCAAGAAAATACAGAGATATCTAATTATGACAGATTTTGACGGGTTTTTGGGTGTTTGGCAACACTGTAGTCCCAAACAGGGCGAGCTCAGGTGCGCAGCGAGCTTCCTGTGTGTTGGAGTTCGACAAAACAATTGTGTTACAGCTGCTCAATAGAAGTATAGAACCAGGTACGAACGTACGGTAATAATCCACCTGCAAGGAAGGGCATTTACCACTGACACGAGACATTTGTTACGGCGGATTGCTTGTGTCCGGCAAAGAGAAGTGAACGTCCCAGTGTGAGTGAAGTGAATGTGGAGCGCGTACCAGAGACATTCATAAGAGGTCCAAAGAAATAAGTGCGTCGTGTATCCCGTGGACTCTTAATGCCTCCAATGACAATGTATGAAGTCCTGTGACAGAAGCTGTCTATGAAACCATTCAAATTGGAGCTACATGTAGTTGTTGGTAACGGCGCATTAATAGATTGGAAGTAAGAAAGGCCAATGACAGATCAGGTGAAAATAGCCCGTGAGAATGTTGTTTTTCACTTTCCTTTCGTGGATAAATGCGCGAATATTTCAGTTTGTTCATGACACAGATGTAATTTATGATAAGATCGTTTATCAAGTACTTTATTTTGTAGAATACTTCGCAGGTTTGTACAAATAGGTTACAATTTTCGTGTATGTTGTTAGTGTGTGACCCAATTCAACAGCTCTAATCGCTTGTCGAATATATTTTGCTGTTTTCTTCGATTCTGCTACGATTTCTGAGTTAGTTGTTATGGATGTACCTAATAAAACAACAAAAGTATGTGCTCTGATACCGCCGGCCAAACGCCTGCCAGCCGGCATACCTCACAACAGGACTGTCAGGCGGGCAACGCAACTGGACAGGCGGCGCGAGACCAACCAGCGCCTGCAGATGCCAACACAGGACCAGAACATACACAAACAGTAACCTCAAAACAAACAGAAGTAATAGGGACTATTTGTTACAGGTGGCTCTGTGGACCGACTGAGTATCCTTCCGCCTGCCTCCTGATTGGCTCCAGGTATCTACTTAAGCCCGGCTCGCCAGCCGATGAGCCGGTGTTGGTGTGTTCGCTCTCGCCGCCTAGGACCGTCTCCACTACGCAAGATCGCCGAATCCTATCGACGTCGCCGACGGCCTCCCGGACGCAAGCGGCTGGAACGTTTTTGTGGATTGCGCGTGACGAACTGAACTATGCTAGTGACTGTACCTTTGATCTACCAGACTATAATCTGTGTTTGGTTTTGGAATTTCTGTCTCTATAGAAGAATTTAGTTTCGTTTCACTGGTTAACGAACACAGAGCGTACTTTGTTTCTCTTAATACATTGTGTTGTGAAAACTTGAACCGTGGTGGTCACTACAGTATGACCACAACGCGAAATTATTTACGAAATCGTGATTGGCTGTTTTCATTACCAATAATTTTTACGGATACTTATACTTTTTACCATTGTTATTGCATAATTTGTAATCTATGTAATGAAGAAATAAGATACGATAGCCTAACCTTGAAGCCTATTCTGTTTTTAGCACATATTACCATTTAAGATTGTTGTGTCGTCGGTATTCGCCACAGCGCCGGCGGTCGCAAGTCGCCGCCCCAATATACGAAGGAGCGATAAGTCGCTCCATGGTTCTTCGGCCGCTGGAGGCGCCCACAGTCTCGGTACCTCTTCGCCTGCTTCGCGCGCCGGCCAATAGGAAGAAAAGGGCTCGCCTAAATATGCTAGCGCATCACAGCACTGACTCACAGTACGGGAGTTCCAGCCACGAAATTCTACACAAGAGCACCTTCTATGAGAGCCAGCAATTACTTAGAACAAGCCAGAACATAATATTCTTGCCTTGCAGAACTGTTTTGTAGCAAGGAAGAAACTGTACCAACACCAGCACATCAAAAGTAAAGTACACAAGAGCGTCGAATATCCGAACGTCGGTCAACCGAACGACAGCTTAACCGAACTGTGTAATCGCTCGCACCTGTTCCTCTCCGACCTTACCGCCCATCATCCCCATCACTCCCAAACCAAGTTTCCCACAGTAGTCGCCGCACTAGGCTACCGCTGGCGGAACATTGCTTCTAATGGGGTCTTCACAAGGCGCTGCTGACCGGCCAAGCCGCCAGTCGCTGTGTTTCAACTATCAGCAGACTTCTGTCGGCTTGGCACTGGTAGTAGAAGTAGCAGCGGTTTCAAAGCTGTTCACAGCAACAGCTGCGCCAGCTTAGATTTGACACGTGCCGCTCCGGCAGTTTGAAGGATTGCGCGCCCCCAAGAAGAGCTTCTGGTCGGGGGTTCGAATCCCCCCCCCCCGGGCATGGATATTTGTGCCGTCCTAATTCGTAAGTAGTTCAGAAGTAGTTTGTAAGTTTAGGGACTGATGACTCCATAGTTAAGTCCCTTAAGCTTAACAAACATTTGAACAATTTTTTGAAGAGCTTCTCACGGTGCAAACAGTCACCTTCTGTTCTCTGTTACGTCCACTTGTGTGCAGCTGCGTGAAAAGTGAACTTGACGATACAAAATGCTTAAACGTAAACGTGTTGTCCTTTCTATGAGGGACAAGTACGAGATTATTAAAAGGTTAGAAGAACGTTTTTATGAATAAATTTACTGTACAGTACTTATTTTTGGCAAATAAACATGTTGTTATATTGTTATGGTCTTCAGTCCGGAGACTGGTTTGATGAAGCTCTCCACCCTACTCTATTCTGAGCAAGCCTTTTCATCTCCTCATAAGAACGGCAACCCACATCCACTTGAATCTGCTTACTATACGCGTCTCTTGGTCTCCCTCTGCGATTTTTACCCCACACACTTCCCTCCAATGCTAAATTTACGATTCCCCGATGTCTAAGAATGTGTCCTACCAAGCGATCCTGTCTTTTAGTCAGGGTATGCCAAAAATTCCTTTTCTCACCAATTCTGTTCAGTACTTCTTCATTAGTTATGCGATCTACCCACCTAATCTTCAGCATTCTTCTGTAGCACCACGTTTCAAAAGCCTCTATTCTCTTCCGGTCCGCACTGCTTATCGTCCATGTTTCATTCCCGTACAAGGCAACACTCCACACAAATCCCTTCAGAAAAAACTTCCTTACCCTTAAATTAATATTCGATGTTAGCAAATTTCTCTTTTTCAAAATTGCTTTCCTTCCCATTGCCATTCTGCATTTTATATCCTCTGTACTGCGACCATCGCATGTTATTTTACTATCCAAGTAACAAAGCTCATCTACCACCTTCATTGTTTCGTTACCTAATCTAATTCCTTCAGCATCGCCTGATTTTCTAAGGCCGCATTCCATTATTTTTGTTTTGCTCTTGTTAATGTTCATTTTATACGCTGTCTTCAACACACTGTCCATTCCATTCAACTGCTCTTCCACGCCCTTTGCTGTCTCTGACAGAATTACCATGTCATCAGCAAAACGCAATGTTTTTATTTATTCCCCCTGAACTTTAATCCCTATTCCAAATTTTTCCTTGCTTTCCTTTACCACCTGCTCGATGTACAAATTGAATAACATCAGAGAAAGGCTACAACCCTGTCTTACTCCCTTTCCAATTGATGCTTCCCTTTCATGCCCTTCGAGTCTAATAACTGCGGTCTGGCTTTTGTACAAGTTGTAAATAACTCTCCTTTCCCTGTATTTTACCCCTGCTGACTTCAGAATGTGAAAGAGTGTATTCCAGTCAACATTGTCAAATGCTTTCTCCAAATCTACAAAAGCTAAAAATGTAGGTTTGCCATTCATTAATCTATCTTCTAAGATAAGACGTAAAGTGAGTATTGCCTCCCGGGTCCCTATGTTCCTCCTGAATCCAAACTGATCTTCCCCGAGGTCAGCTTCGACCAGCTTTTCCATTCTCCTGTAGATAATTCCTGTTAAAATTTTGCAACCATGACTTATCAAACTGATGGTTCTCTAATTTTCACACCTGTCTGCGCCTGATTTCTTTGGAATGGGGATTATTACATTTTTCTTAAATTCTGAGGGTATTTCGTCTGTCTCATACATCCTACACACCAGTTCAAATAGTCTTGTCATGGCTGGCTCTCCCAGAGACTTTAGTAGCTCTGAGGGTATGTCATCTACTCCTGGGGCCTTTCAAGGCTCTGTAAAATTCATCTCTCAGTATAGGATCTCTTATTTCATCTTGATCTACTTCCTCTTCCCTTCCTACAACATCGTCTCTAAGTTCATTTCCTTTGTAGAGCTGCTCTATGTACTCTTTCCACCTTTCAGCTTTCCCTTCTTTGCTGAGAACTGGTTTCCCATCTGAGTCCTTGATATTCGTAGAGTCGCTTTTCTTGTCCCCAAATGTCTCTTTTATTTTCCTGTAGGCGGTATCTACTTTTCCCCTTTGTACACATTCTTCTACAATTTGCATTTGGCTTCTAGCCACTCCTGCTTAGCCATTTTGCACTTCCTGTCAATCTCATTTTTTAGTCGTCTGTACTCCATTTTGCCTGTTTCATTTACTGCATTTTTATATTTTCTCCTTTCATCAATTAAATAATTGATAAACACGTACATTTCGATTATCCGAACAAACCAGTTTTCCGAACACCCATGTCCCCCAATTACTTCGAATAATCGACGTTCTGCTGTAGCCTAATCAATGCTTTAAGTTGCAGACCCATGTCCACATCTTTGCTCGTCACGGCCCACCTCCTTCTACAGCCACATTCCAGATATATAAAAAAAGATATATCAAAACATAAACGTGCTGGCTTATGTGGCTGGTCTTCAGAGTTCTAAGTGACTGATCTCTAACAAATTCATAGCTCTTTCCCACTATTAACGTAATTCGTATTGCGTAAAAGGGCATCGCTTCTCCACTATTCGCAATTTTTAACTGCGAGCTTGAAACCCGTCCATATAGCGTGTTCCATTTATTTTATCCCCACTAAATAAATGTTGATGGGCTTCAGACATTTTTTGAGTGTAGCGAGATGCTCCATTCGCACTATGCAAGATGCCAGATGTATAAGATTTTTTTATAGAAAATATGGATTAATTTAGATGTGTTTCATAATTTTAAATGTTTATTTTCTGTATGAGGCCCTATGTGAGATGGCGTATGCTGTGATATGTTTCCAGTGCCCCCGCTTGCGCAGAATGAATGGGACTTGTGTACAAAACAGTTTAAACAAGCGATAGCCGTGCCTCGCTGCTCTTGTCGTCTGCTGCTTCAGACAGCATGGCTACAGCTGCCTCTGGTGCTGGTCGAGTTCTTCCAACTCCCGGCCAGAGGCAAATTCTTAGCAAAGATGCTTAGTGAAGGTCCCCATTCACTCACCTTGTCTGGTGTGCACGTTAAGTTTCCCTATCTGAGAACGGCCAAACCCTTTGCAGAAGGCCCCCTCCGCTGTAGGTAGCTGGAGAGTAGTAACCACGAGGGCGGCTGAGAGTCATTGGCTGGCCTTTGGTGGGGTAAGTTGCTTTTTGGTCTTATCTCTGTTGTAGGTTGAAAATGCTCTTTCGCGTCTCCACTTCTGGCTATAACATCACCGCAATGCGTAGCGGTGAGATTTTATTTAATTTTGTTCTGTATTGCTAATTTCATGATCATTTTTGCCGAAGTTTGATTTCGCGACCTCACTGGTGTTCGTTAACAGAATCCTTGCACTCTCTGACTGTAGAGTCCTTCCTTCCTACGTTTAAACATGGTTAAATGTTTTTCATGTTCATTTGGTCGGTAAATTTGATGTTTTTTTGGAGAACTTTTAGATACTTTCGGTGTCTGTCCTTTGTCCATAGAACACGTGGCCGGTATGAGATAAAGCCCTCAGCTTACGCCATCATGATCATTTTTGCCGAAGTTTGATTTCGCGACCTCACTGGTGTTCGTTAACAGAATCCTTGCACTCTCTGACTGTAGAGTCCTTCCTTCCTACGTTTAAACATGGTTAAATGTTTTTCATGTTCATTTGGTCGGTAAATTTGATGTTTTTTTGGAGAACTTTTAGATACTTTCGGTGTCTGTCCTTTGTCCATAGAACACGTGGCCGGTATGAGATAAAGCCCTCAGCTTACGCCATCAAAGCGCACGAGTTGTTAGCTATAACCTTGCTTACATGTTGTGATTTCTAGTACGTGGAACGTGGTAATTTTCCCCGAATTTTGGTACTTCTAAACTTGTAACTTTCTTACTCGCTGCCCCACGTGTATGGAAAGTAACGTGTTCTATGTCGTAGTCATTCTTATTAGATATCACTCCTTCCCCTGAGTAGAATGAATCGTCACACGACCTATCTCGCGATCTTATTTCTTAAGAAATTGAATTTTTTCCAACTTGTTCAAATTTCGCGATCTGACCCCGTAGCATGTTGTATCACTCTGTAACCTTACCTATTATCTAGATATGATTCCCATTAGTAGAACGAATGGTTACGCGACCTAACTCCCGTTTTTATTTTTTCGGAAATAGTATTTTTTCCACTCTGTTCAAATTCTGTGGTCCGACCATGTAGCATGTCCTACCTTTATGCAACCTTGCTTATTAGCTAGATATCATTCCCCTGAGTAGATCGAATGGTCATACAATCCGTCTCGCGGATTTACTTTGTGCTAAAAGTATTTTTTTAATTTTTGGGAGTGCTGTTTTGACCTGAAACCTTTACCATTCAGAATATTTTACACTGAAGGATGGGAAGATAAGGTCTTACAAGATCCCAGGGAGGAACTGAAATCGGTCTGTAAATTTAAATACCTGGGGTCGTACATACAGAGAGATGGAGGACTGGAGACCGTGGTACAGCATCAAATAAACTGTGGTTGTATCAACAAAATGAGCGGAGTGTTGTGTGACAAGAAGGTGAGCAATGGGTTGAAAGGGAACGTGTACAAGACGGTGATAAGGCTGCTATGTTGTACGGGTCAGAGACATGGCCAATAACAGTAGCCCGGGAAAGGAAGATGGAAGTGGCAGAAATGAGGATGCTGAGGTGGATGTGTGGGGTAACAAGAAACGACAGTTAATTTAGACAACATTGTCAAAGGAGAGAAATAGCGATCTGTTTGGTATGATTAATATTACAAAAAACAGTCTTGATCGCAAAAATTAACATTTTTTATTGTAGCTAAAGTTAGTTACCTGTTGGCAGCAGAACAGCCAGGACAGCCCAGCCCAGCTGAGTCCAGCACTGGCCACATGGGCTACAGTTAGTTCCGAAGATGACCTACATCAGGTCAAAACCGGCCAATAAAAACTGTTAATTTTTACGATCAAGTCTGTTTTTTTTTGTAATAGTAAGAAAGGACAGAATTAGAAATGAATTTGTTAGAGGAGTTGTGAAAGTTGGACCCATGGGGAAAAAGATACAAGAGAGTAGACTAAGGTGGTATGGACACTTGTAGAGAAGGGAAAGAGTATATTGGAAATATCGAAGATATAAAGATTGAAGGTGTGAGAAGGAGAGGAAGACCGAAGATGAGGTGGAAGGATAAGATAGCGGGGAATCGAAGGGAGAAAGGATGGAAGAAGGAAGAAGCAATGAATAGAGAATTATGAAGGAGAAGGGTCCAGAAGAGCAACGCCGACCCCCTTGACGTGGGACAAGGCTACGATAAGGAAGAAGAAGTTCTCACCACCCTGTGTGAAACGAACCCCAGAACGACCGTTTTTTAAGTATTATTCAGCGAATCTTCGTGTTTAATTGATGCCTTGAATTTCTCTGAAAACTTATACTTCGCGACTGTATCGCACGCCACGTGGTCTTCAATCACGTGTGTTTGTTCCCCCTAATCCACAACACCATACACTGTGGAACAAAGTTTTTCTTTTTTTGGTGCGCGAGTGAACCTGGTGTTCAGGTCAGCCTCCTGCTGCTGGCGTTGCTGTTTTTTGTGTTTGGTGCTGGTAAGTAACTGCATGGCTTGGCGCATGTATATCTGTGTGAGAATATGTATCAATTCCTCCCTTCTCCTCTCCGGAAAATAATCTTTATTAATTACGCTAATACTACTTTTGCTGGTGAGCAGTATTAGGGCCATATAATCTTATGTAAATGTGGATTCTCTTGTGAGGTGTGTGTATATTATATTTAAATTGGTCTCTCCCCCTTTGCTGTTTACGCCATGGACGATAAATTATTTTGTTAAACGATAACCCTTTGTCCTGATTTAAATTCTCCCACACTATATATTTTGTCTAGTCAGAT
The DNA here is from genome assembly GCA_026315105.1 of Locusta migratoria. Taxonomy (NCBI): domain Eukaryota; kingdom Metazoa; phylum Arthropoda; class Insecta; order Orthoptera; family Acrididae; genus Locusta; species Locusta migratoria. Next base: position 194,731,490 of record CM048746.1, read on the forward strand.
GAAATATCTTGTCTCTTGCTCCTTTCTATAGGAGAGAAAATTAAATCGCCTTTCCGGTGCCACCATTTATTGTTCGATTTAGGATCCATACCTGGGGATTTTCAGTTAATTACATGCAGTTCCATTAAGAAAAATTGTAAAGATACGCTTCTTTCACTTATCTGTCAGAGTCAAAATTTTGTTTAGAGAACTATTCTCAAGCTGCTAGAAACGTAAACAGATGAAATATTACGCTCATCGACAACAGTTTGTTTTGAAGTACTGCATACTCTTCGTCCTAATTCCTTTGACACAATCTGCTTTCGGCAGACGCTTATAGGCCATGAGCATGATGATTTGTTATTGTTAATCGCCCATTTTTTGTTATTCTCCATGTTTTATTGCAGCAGTATTATTATGCAGTAGCGAGCTAAAGTAAAGTTCTTACCAGACAAGCTTACAGAAAAATATTAACTGGTACCGGTAATCTAAACAATGAAAAATTCCCGGAATACTAAAAAAATTCCCGGGCGATTCTCGGATAAAATTATTCCCAGGTTTACCCGGATCTCCCGGTGGTCCTGTTGCGTATACACCCTGTTTAATTAAAACCTGAATTAAAATTAGCGAGGGTATATTTCAAGTAGTAGGACGAAAAGAATAATATATGCCTTGCAATTGCCGCGACTCCTCCTCCTGTTGTTTCACGAGTATATCATTCAGAACTATGTACGTCCCCTGGCGGAAAATTTGGGCCGCGGCGGAGCGGCCAAGCGCATTGAGGCGCTATGTTCCGACGCGTGAGGCCGTCCCCCCTCGGGCATGGATGTTTGTGCTGCTTTAGTATAAGTTATCTCATAAGTAGTTCGTAACTTTAGGGACTGATGACCCCGCAGTTAACCCTTAACCGGAATCGTGGGTCAACTTGTACCCGCCGACAACAAGAAAACCATCTAACAAGCAAAACGTGACGAGTTTCAGTTTGACGTATCAGTCTAATCTCAGTACATTGTGAGGTGCGCCAGGGACCAGGAGCTCGCCGCTTGAAATTTATTGGAAGTTGAGGTAAGTGCCGTCGCCGGGTCCAATCTGATCCACGATTCCAGATACGGGATTTGTGTTAGTCAGTGTATACTGACATATTTCGTGATGTTTCAGGCACTTTATTTGCCGCAATGCAGCTAGGTATTACTGAAAAAGAAATCTTTGATCTATTATTAGATGAAAATCTTTCATACACAGAATCTTTGAGCGATTTTCAACCCTCGACAAGAAAATTCACCTTCTAATCAAAGTGTCTCACGCAAAAGAGGAAGATGTTGTTTATGTGGTCGTAAAACTGACAGCGTACAATCATAAAAATGCGACAGATGCTTTAAATTCATCTGTAACCGAAATGCAGAAAAAATTGTTGTCTTTCTAGTGCCAATCTTAGTTCAGGTATACAGAGAAATTTGGATACTATCATATTTCGTTGTCATTATTTTTATCTGATTGGTGGCATAAAGAGTCCCTCTTTATATTAAGGGTAAGTTACGAGAAATCCCATAGTATATGTAGGTTTTTTAATCCAAGCTATTTTGTAATCATATAGCATTTCAGAGTAAGGTATTACGAAATTTCTTTAAAAGTTAAGAAATAGCACATTGTACTATTTTTGCTCAATATAAGTAGATTTGAATTTCAAATATAGTTATTTTGATACATTTATTGTGCATTTACATATTAATTATACCTTTTACAGGAATTATGTGGATTTTTTATTCAAAGATCCATATGGACCCGCGATCAGTGGCGGCTGGTGATAATGTGCTGCAGCACACTGTAAATATATTTCTTAAATTATGCCATTTTCTTCGAAAGCAAGCGAGAAATCGCTGTAAAATTACATTCTTTCTCTTGGAATGCGAGCCATATATCATAATAAAATTATGTCAGTTCCCTTCCAATGCGTATTAGAATGCTAGTAATAAGGATGATAACATATTTTGGAGCGCTCTCGCCGCGATAGCTGGAAACCAGCTCCGTGTGCTGAAGTGGGATTCAGCCGCACTGGTGCATGCGCAGAGATGCGGCGCAGTCGTCTGTTCGCTAGTGCGCATGCGCAGACGTGACGTCAGGCCTGGCGACTAATGTGTGCTGAGACCGACTGCGGCACCAGATCAATATTTCTCTTCGCGCTGCGTGTAACGGTTGCGGAAGAATAGTATGTGACGAATATTGCGACATATAGAGTCAAATAGCGCGCTGGCTCAGGCGTCTTGCGCGTTGTCTCCTCAAACCTACTAGTGTGAGGCTCGTATTCAAATACCTCTGTGTCCAAATTTTTAATTTCTGTAAATAAAACTTCAATCACAAACAACATCAGTAATGTATAGCCAATATGTGAGTGAAACTGCGATTTTCAGCCAAGCAGTTTCATTGGTCACTTGTGTAGGACGCAGATGACTTGGTGTGGATATTGCTAATCTCCGTTATTTCCATTGTCAGTCACGCTTTTTATTTTAGTACGTTTTGTTTCCTGTTTATTTTTGTAACGTTGTAGCACACTGGTCAAATTTTGTACGAGCCGCCACTGCCCGCGATTTCAGTTATGTTCGTCAAAATAACGATTCCTGTTAAGGGTCAAGTCCCATAAGCTTTACAAACATTTGAGCATTTGATTTGGGGAGGGCTCAGCTGAATTCGTCCCTACAGAAAGTAATAAGGGAAATGACGGGTAATGATTAATTTGTCCGTTCGAGGCCTGTCTCTACCAATGGAACATGCGCTTCGTTTGTTTACGACGTGGAATTAGCGCTAATAAGTTACTAGTCGCTTACGAGCGAAGAAAAGTCGAGGCAGTGTAAACACTGGAACTGCGCCGCAAGTGAAACGCTTTATACTCGCACTGCTGTAGCCGCAGAGCCCGTTGAATAAATACTGGAGTTAATTACTGTAACAAGTAGGAGAGGGGGGGGGGAGAGAACGAGTCAGCAGCACAGGGCGCTAAGTGGGCGAGCGCTGGCTTTGCGAAACAGATGCGCGCCGGGGGATTTCGTGCAGTACGGCAAGGCCGCGCCGACTTTCATCGAAAACATTTAATCTTGGAAGTAAACGGGCGAAAGCATTCTACCGTTTGTTACTGGCGTAATGCGGGTGCTTTTTAACACAGAACGTTACCGAGTTAATGACGCCGCCTGAGGTGCTGACGAGTCGCTCCGGCAAGCTCCGTTTCGCCTTCCTTTGATACTCCATCGCCAAATACACGATTCATTAATTCGTCTGCAAGCAGACTAAAATTATTTTTTTGGTCTTTATATTCTGCTTTTTCTTCGAATATTGCGCAATGGCTGTTCTTCATCATTATCTTCTTTTTCCTAAATGTTGCCACAGAAACGGCGTCCCTCGACGTTTATATTATTCGGTTACTTCTCTGAAAGAATCATGTATTTTCTTTTTTTAAAAAAAATTAATTGATTTTTCCGTCGGTACTTGACAGAACATGATAATAATATCAAAAAGGAACAACTTCCTGATGTTCTGCAAAACTTATTTATTGGTCAAAAACCGGCTTTCGGCTTCTTAGGCCATCATCAGGTGACAACTGACTGTAGAACACATGTTTTCAAAGATGTTAAGATTTACAAAGATGTTAAGATTTACAAAGATGTCATCACAGACAATCGATACTTCACAGGAAAGTTCATCGCAAGTACTTATTTATGAAAGTTATTAACATTTATATAAAAAATATAATAAGTATGTGTAAAGAATCAAAACTAATATGATTATTTTTGTTGAAAAGGAAGGTTGAAAATAAAACTTATCTCAGTAGAGGTATAGAGGGGAACTGGATCTGATCGTTCAATACTAAACTAGCATCCTGAGCCAAATATTTATTGATTTCCAATATTTCCAGTAGTGTCATCTTTCTGCTTTTCTACATCCCCTGAAGAAAAGCAGAAAGATGACACTACTGGAAATATTGGAAATCAATAAACATTAGGCTCAGGATGCTAGTTTAGTATTAAACGATCAGATCCAGTTCCCCTCTACACCTCTACTGAAATAAGTTTTATTTTCAACCTTCTTTTTCAACAACAAAAAAAAAAAAAATCATATTAGTTTTGATCCTTTACACATACTTATTATAGTTTTTATATAAATGTTAATAACTTTCATAAATAAGTACTTGCGATGAACTTTCCTGTGAAGTATCGATTGTCTGTGATAACATCTTTGTAAATGTTAACATCTTTGAAAACAAGTGTACTACAGTCAGTTGTCACCTGATGATGGCCTAAGAAGCCGAAAGCCGGTTTGTGACCAATAAATAAGTTTTGCAGAACATCAGGAAGTTGTTCCTTTTTTGATATTATGTTCTTGCGGCAGTCATACTCACATTACACGTTTTAACCGTTTCTTCCGCCGTGTTAATGGGAGTACGCATTTCCAAACATCACACGTCTGAACGGTCAATATAATCGCACCTAGCAGGAATGTTACAGTTCGAGTTAGAAATTATCGAACGATGTCAAAAGGTTTGTAGACGCAGTACCAACAGACAGATGGGGTGTTAGACCGAGAGCGCTCGTGTCATGTTCCGAATAAATGGCTATGACACGTGACTGGCATGTTGTCGGAGTCCAGATTGGCAAACCGTCCAGTACAGAAAGGGCAAGACGAGAGACTTTAGAGAATCTGATTGCAGCCAGATCGTGTACACATGGAAAAGAAACAAAGCTAAGTACGAACTAAACTCGCATTGGGGGGTTTCTGTTCAAATGTAATTATGTATATAGGTTGTCAAAAGATTAATAAGGTGACAGGATGATGAAATAATGACTTTTTGTATTGATTATGCAAGCAAGCTAATGAAACTTACATAGTTCGGAAGATGTTTTGCCAAAGGTATACACAAAAATACACAAGAGTTTATTAATAGTCCGCAACGCGCTTTACCACACATTAAAATAATGAAAAAAACAAGAGCAAGAATTTTGCGTGTTGAGACAAAGAAACGAAAGTCTTTGAGAAACAAGAGATTGTGATGCACGAGAGAATGTGGCGAGCCGCAGAAGACAAAAGGAATCGCTGCTTTTCTTGAGATGAGACGGCTATTGAAAGGAGTGGTGTGTGTGCAGGCAGCAGGGCTATAAAAGGGAGACCAAGGGACAGCCTAATGCACAGCCTGAAGAGAAGACCGTGTGGCCGACCGTCGACTGATGGTGGTGCACGTGTGGCAACAGCAGAAATCACAGGTGACCACAAACGCTGTATCACTGCGACCAACGTGGCAGCAGACAAGAGTTTCATGTTTACAAGAATGAGTATTATAGGAATTCAACAGTGATTCCCCACATTAGGTGATGTTAGGATTAGAGCATATGGAGAAGAAATTGTTAAGCTTTCGTGTCCATTTGTTGACACTTTGCTTGTTTGCTTCTGTCTCGGGTTCTCCGGCCGAGGTTTCTTTAATGATATTTTTCGGACTTTTCGCTAGCAAGAGTGGATGATACTGTCAGAGTAAGGCTTCTTTGCTAGTGGTTTACTGGAAGCGGACTTGCAGTCGCAGATTACACACGCCGGAAAAAATTGGCATCTGTAAAAACGACGTTGGTGTTGATCCGATGACGGCAGATGCCACATGGGATATAGTAGATGGTTTCAACGTCGTTCGTCAACAGATAGCTTAGCGACAAAGCTGCCACTGCGCCAACTGTGTATAACCTTACATAGGGAATGTTTACAGCTATAAGGCTCAGTGTGATAACAACGTGTGAAGCATCTACATAGATTGCAAATCACATTCAAGCGCCTGGCAGAGGGTTCATTTCTTTAACAACTTCCATAACCTTTCTCTACCGTTGCATTCTCTATTAGCGCGCGGGAAGAAAGAACACCTAAATCGTTCCGTTTTCGATCTGATTTCTATTTTATTGGGATGATCATGTCTCCCTATGTAGGTGGGTGCTAGAAAAATATTTCCACATATAGATCTCGCCGCAACGAATAACGTCTTTCTTATAATGATTTCCACCTCAAATCGTGCAACATTTTCGTCTCGCTTTCCCCCCTGTAACGTGATAAAACAAACTGCCCTTCTCTGAACCTTCTCAATGTCTCCCGTCAGTCCCATCTGGTGAGGGTCCCACACTGGGCAACAGTACTCCGGGAGAGGACGCACAAGTGTGATGTAGGGAGTCTCTTTGGTGGAGCTGGTGCATCTTCGAAGTGCTCTGCCAATGAAACGTAACCTTTGGCTCGCCTTCCCCACAATATTTTCTGTGTGTTCTCTCCAGTCTAATTTGTTCGTAATTGTAGCTCCTAGGTATTTGGTAGGATTTACGACCTTAAGGTTTGACCGGTTTATCGTGTAATTGAAGTTCAGCGGATTTCTTTTAGTGGTCATGTCTATCATTTCTCAATTTTCATTATTTAGTGTTAATTGCCAACTTTTGCACCATGTAGAAATTTTTTGTAAATAGCTTTGCGGTTGCTTCTGATCCTCTGTTGACTTCACTAACCGATAAACGACAGCATCATCCGCGAACAGTCTAAGGGAGCTATTCAGATTGTCTCCTAAATCGTTTATAAACACAAGGAACAGTATGGGACCTATAACGATTTCCTGGGGAACGCCAGGTATTTCTGTTTTACTCGATGATTTACCTCAATTACTACGAACTGTGTCCTTTCTGATAGGAAATCGTGAATCCAAAGGCACAATTTTTCGAAGCTCACTGTTTATCAAACTTTTCCGTGCTCGTGTGTATATTTATTGTCAGAGGATAACTTGGAATGACTTTGATATTTCTGTCTTAGTTTGGACCAAAACCTGCTACCTCAGAACACCAGGAACTATTCATCTGTAAATATAATAATGCCATGTACATATGAACTGTTTCAACAACGTATGTAAATTGGAAAACTCTAAAGAGGGTGTACTAATTTTTCTTTCCGGTAGTGGATATATCTCATAGAATAAAGTTAGATGGCTTTTCCGTGGTCATTACCGCTGTGAGTCTCTCACTGCTAAATGCAACGATCGTTCGCTGCAGCACGGGAACCCAGCAACTGTTTGTCTTGAGGCATTTCTCCTTGTTGAAGCTATTATCGTGTTAATGTTAAACGTTGTGTGTGTTTGGTTGATAAAAGTAGTGTGTGTGTGTCGGAAAATTCGTGTCACAGTTTGTGTTAAGTGACCGTGCCCGATAAAATTCACAAATCAATTTTCCTTTGTGGCTACAAAATAAGTTGACTAAACAATGAGACTTAGTACCTTCCTTTGCCCTGTTAGAATGAAGTACAACTGACATGGAATTCAGGAATCTTACGTGTATGTGGTTTAGTTTTATGCGCAACGGATAACACTTTAAATTGTACAGTAGTTAAACTCGTAATTTGTCTATACATTAATCTATACATTGAGAAGCAACGTAAACAGATGAAACGTTCAGATTTACCAACGTGCACCATATACTAGTCACCAGACTGTAAATGCAAATTCGACTGCGAGAGCCAACAAACCAACGTGCTACAACTGTGATACTTTTGTCACTTGAATAAATATGATTTCAAATAAAGAATTTAGGGTAAAAACGATATCAAAATCACTGTACTTGATAATATGCCTATCTCTACAAAAATTACCATACTGATTCAATGATATAAAAATATCCTATAAATCTGGCAATGTTTTCAGAATATCACACACTGTAAATATTTCTTTTCTCTTTACGTGATATAACTGTTTCCCTTCATATCAGACAAACCATTTTTACTGTTACCAACATTAAGTGACATAATAATAATGTGAACTTTCATTAACACTGTGAACTTCACTGAATTTATGAATAAACTACTTCCTGCTCTTTTTAGTAGACCATTTGATCTTGTCAAAATACCTACACTGGTCTGCTCTAATTATAAATCTAATAACACTGTTCTTATAAAACACTATCACAAGAAACAATAATCTCAATAATCAGATCGGATTGCAAATTTGCTTTCCAATTGGTGAAAGGAAAGAGGAGCTGGCAAAATGACTCAGGGTTAAGTGATAAACGCAAGCTGCACTTAACAGTATTTATTAGCAAAATAACAATCACCAACTACAATACTCCAAATACCAGCTACCATTTATAACAATAGAAATGTACAAGTTTTACCTTATTTGTGACAGTATTAATTAACATCAGCTTCTTTACAAACATTACAATCTGCAGACTTGACTGCGACTCTTCAAAACGGCTAAAGCCTTAAACCTTCCGATTTTTACTCTACCACTCTTACACACCGACTGACTTATTCGATAGTTCCACAACGAATTCTACTCATCGACTGACTTCTACGACAGTCACACAACAACTGTTACTTAACGCAACAACTGCGAGAGCAAGATACACTCCCATTGATCTCTATACTTACTGGATGTTGAACTTCAGCTGTCTTAGCGTGCCAGCCATAGATATTCATATTTAGTTTCTTACCAAATTCAAACATGGCTGCTATGAAGCATTACGAGAAAAAGAGAAGAAAATATGTTTCGAGTCCACTCCCATATATAAACCTACTACATCGAATATTGAATTAAATTGCAAATGAAGAGGTAACAAGCAATTTTTGTCACATAATAACTGACAGAAATTCATTTGCCAAATTTCAACATGGCGAACGGTGTGAAATCGTGTGCAAAACATATGAATGTGCAGGCACGCTGCAGTTCTATGCTGAGACACCAGAGTTATACATCCAGTTTGTATAGAGATCACTGCACACTCCAGAGATACAACATAGTCTTTGGTTTACAGCAGAGATATGTATATCGATTAATAAAATGATACAAAACATTACATACATTTGTTTTCTAGAGAATAACAGCTAAGTTTCTGTAACAAAATATGCTTAAAACTGAATGACAAGTAAAATTAAGTGAAAATTAAATTACGTACGCCATTCAATGTATCTCTATATCTTCTCCAGAGAAAGATCTTCGTGTCAACGAACTTAAGCATATGGTCGTTCTCAGAAAGCGCGTGCTCTGTCTCGTGCGAATTTCCCATCTGTCGCAACTCTCAGTGCCATTTATGTGATGGGATTTTCTTATTTTTGATCGTATAATTATTCCACCATCACGACATTACATGGTATGCGGTATATTCCTGACATTGCAACTTGGTCCCTTTTGTCTTTTGCTGATCTGAGAGATTCTTTAATCTTCTCTGTTGCTTTATAATAATTTTTACCACGTGTTTGCCTAATATACGGTCGATTCTGTCCATCACCTTGGGGATGTACGCTAATTAAGGCCATACCCAAGGTTTCTTCTTCCAGTGTGTCACTTTGACGAGTGTTAATTTCTGATACACTTCTTTTGCAACTGGTGAAGTACCCACTCATCTTCAGGTGGCATTCTAGGTATGCATCTCACATCTGAGGTGCTGCGGCTCACATATTCGTTTTATGCATGATTCGAGCATATTCACCCTTCTTTTCTTGGATCCTACTTTTCTGGCTCGACTTGTGATTTGATGGTTGGTGCTGATTATCAGTACTTGGGTGTCGGTTTTCAATACACACTATGTCCCACGTTCTCATCACGTCTCGTAACTAGCACATCTAGGAAGAGTAGCTGTTTGTCCTTTTCTATCTCCATGGTACATTTTACTTTTGCATGTAGGATATTTATATGTTTTAGGAAGTCAACGAGGAGTTTCTCACCGTGGTTCCACACAACGAAGGTATCATAGACGTATCTGTATTACACATTAGGTTTCCAAGGGGCGACTATATTTCTAAATATTCCATAGAGACGTTGGCCAACACTAGAGTAAGATGGCTACCCACGGCGACGCCTTCTGGCCGTTCATAGACGTTCATTTTCCACATCAAATAGCTCTTACTTTGGCATGCGGGAAAATGAAACTGATAAACTCCAAACAATCATGATTAGCACTTTGTTAAATTGACAAAAACATCAAAACCGATCTTTATATTGTTTGGTACAAGTTTCAAGTTCTTCAGCTTCTCAGTGGAATGTCGCGAGTCCTTTAGTATACGTCGGTCTTTCCCATCTGACAGACCTGAGCTCAAGCGTTTCCTCAATTTATACGTCGGTGAGCCGGGAGCGCTTACGATCGGTCTAAATGGAAAAACTTTGTTGCGAATGGCTTTTCTGACGGGAATGAAGTGTTACTGATGTCGTTGCCACTGATAGTGGTTTCATCAAGTTTCGTTTAGTTTTATGCATCTTTTGGAGCCGTGTGACGTGACTGTATTCAATACACAGAAGGTTTGAATGAAAACACATTCAGTCTAAAATTATTTCGTGCTTTATTAAAACTACGTGATGCATTTCGGACCTGTGAGTCCATCATCAGATGAATATCTCAGTATATGATTTACTGGGACCTTTCAGTGAGGCGATGCTTATGGTCCTGTTGTGAAGGTTAGCTGTTTGCATTTCATGAATCAATTGCGGAAAATATTACCAAAATAGCGCGAAAAAACTGAGAAGCAATGCTATACCTACTGAATAAACCATGAAAGGCATCTTTAGCTTTTTCTCTTCAGTGTACATTGGTTAGTATTTTTAATATCACACTTCACTTCACTTGCGGGGCACATTTCTTACTCATTTAAAAACACGTCACAGATATTGTTTAAGATGTTGAAAGATGAAACTTAACATAGTGTCAGAGATTTGAGTACTTAATTAAAAATTAAAAGTGTCTCTAAAATTGCTAAAATAACTACGGATAACGAAATCAGTCTGTTCATTTAATATAGATTCAGGCCTTTTATTTATTTTTTTTTTTTTTAAAGAAGGTGAACTTCTATCTATTCTAAGAGATTTAATGTTTTGTCACTTGATTCGTTGCGCAGTATTATCAGATTTTTTTCTATATTGTCAGTGGCACGTTTAGTTTCTAGCGTATATTGAACAATAACTAATTTTTTCGAAATGGTTGAGTCTAAATGCATTTACGTGTACCTGGAAATGGATTTTGAATCTTCTACTGTTTTTCCTTACATAATAGCCTGGGCATCTGGTACATAATAATGAATTTTTGCCGGTCTGCATTTGTTGTGAACTACTAAGCGTTCTAACTTATTACTGCTGGAAAATACAATTATTACTTTGGTTGTCTGGAAAGATCAACATTTTCTTGTACGTTGGTGCCTACATACGGGATGCTGGCAAACAATCTCTCTTATTTCTTAGTGTGACAATTTATTGCTTGAGTTTTCTGTATTTGGCTGTTTAAAGCATCTGTTGTTTCGATTTTGTTCAGATAGAATTAGATACAATAAAATGTATTGTTATTAACCATTCCAGCCTAGCAAAAAATCCAACAACAACACGTTTTAAACAACTAGGTACACAAAAATAAAACCGCATATCTCTACAATAAGAAATAAGTCTTTTCTTGATTTTCCTCTCCTTTTTGTAGTCCTTATTTTGATTGTATTTCTAGAGAACGCCCTGGTTGTCGTTAACTTTTGTAATTAGACGATGTACACGAATTTGAAATTGTGTTTTAGTTCGATGAAGCAATAACAATGGAGTCTCAATTGCGCAAGTAACATTATCGCAAAATTACACTACGAACAGAGTGAACGAGATCTCTACGGACGAAGATGTCTTTCAGGGATGTTGGCTGAATGTTTAGACTTAGCTAACTTTAAATTGCAGCTGCTCGTTAACGTTTGTTGTTTGTTTTACTTTTCGCCGTCTGAGATGTTTTTGTTTACGTAGTCCACGACGGATCGTTAACGAACTGCGGCCGTACGGCCGGTGTGCGGATGTTTTGTCTGTGAATCGTATTCCGGCTGAAGATCGTATTCCTCATTACAGCAAAACAGAATAAATGCACTGCTAGTGCCTTATTCACATTTTGTATCCTCATTGATACCTTAATCTTCGTAGAGGTTGGGTCGTATTACCTATAATATTACGTGAAATACGTGTTGGTACCAAATGTACTTAACGTTGTAATGCAGATAAGTATATGCAGCGAAATCCTATCGCCTCACTATTAGTGTATACAAATGTACAAGTAAATAGGTCATGTTACTAAGAAAACATTGAACTGCTCCTTACTTCCCCGCTGTTAAAAAAACGAATCTCAGTCTTCATTTCAGGGAGCACAGGCAAATGTAAACGACGGAGTGCACGAAACGTGTAAACAGTTGTGGAGCTAGTGAACTGATTATGAAGCTAAAACATTTGTAGACGGACATCCACAGCTGAGATGATTCATCATTGATAAAAGGATCCACTGCAACTGTTTACTTTTTAAAAAGAGGACGACCGGTTTCGCGACTTAAAGTCGCATCTTCGGGTCAAATACCTGAATAAAAAGGAAACACCAGACCATAAGCAAGTGACAATTGGATAAAGATGGAATACAAATATCCACTGAAAAGGATGGAACTTACGATTAACACATAAAACCAGGGGCTCTCAAATACAAACAATATTCCTGGCTGTCAGAACACTCATACGTAAAACATCACGGCGACAACCGCCCTCGTCGACCAAACCTAAAAACCAAGTAGGTGCGATAATTAAAATGCGGTTTTATGTTTTAATCATAAGTACCATCCTTCTCAGTGGATATTTGTATTCCATCTTTATACAAATAGGTTTCTTCTTGGTTTGTCACTTGCTTGTGGTCTGGTATTTCCTTTTTATTCAGGTATTTGATCCGAAGATGCGAATTTAAATCGCGAAACCGGTCGTCTTAAAAAAAATAATAATAAAATAAACAGCTGCAGCGGACCCTTTTATCAATGATGATTATGGAGCAGCTGGACCTTCACAGAAGTGTCATCAGTAGAAAGAAGCGGACTTCTCACTATCTACTAAATGACTCTATTATCATGAAAGCAAAAAACGCCGCGCGGGAGTAGCCGAGCGGTCTGGAGCACCACGTTACGGATCGCGAGGCCTCTCGCGTCGATGTTTCGAATCCTTCCTCTGGCATGGATGTGTGTGTGTTGTCCTTAGGTTAGTTTAAGTAGTTTGTAAGTCTAGGGACTGATGACCAACGTAGTTTGGTCCCATAGGATTACAAACATTTGAACATTTGGAAGCAAAAGACTGCATTCGGTGCATTCATGACGTTCACGAGTGTCTAATGCTGCTATCATGATGGGCTTAATACGAGGTGCGACCAAGTCATAACATCTCAGATTTTTTCTCAGAGCTGGATACTGACAGAAGCATATGGTTTGGTTTAAAAATCGCCCACATTCAGTGTGAAGATGGCAGCTGTGTATGGAATATAGAAATCTAGTGACAGCAGAGAGAGAGAGAGAGAGAGAGAGAGAGAGAGAGAGAGAGAGAGAGAGAGAGAGAGAGAGGGTTGTCGTTGACAGTCTACTTAATATGGCGACGTCTTCAGTACAAGAACAGCGTATAATCATTCGTTTTCTCCATTTACGAGGTGTGATTGAAATTCATCGCCAGTGGAGTGTGGTGTGACATGTGGCGATGGTGTCATGGTTGCAAATATGCCTTAGTGAGTGAGACTGTCCTGAGAAGTAAAACGTCATGTCACAACACACCAAGGCAATCTCGGCCTTGCGCCAGCCGGTCTACACACACACACACACACACACACACACACACGTCTGCAAAGCGTATGGGACTTAACTGCGGGATCATCGGTCCCTAAACTTACAAACAACTTATGAACTAACCTATACTAAAGACAGCACAAACATCCGTGCCGAGGCACGATTCGAGCTCCCGACGGGGAGCGGCCCGATATCTACATCTACACGGGATACTCTGCAAATTACATTTAAGTGCCTGTCAGAGGGTTTATCGAAGCACCGTTAAACTATTTATCTCCCATTCCATTCTCGAATAGCGCGCGAGAAGAAAGAACCCCTGAATCTCTCCGTTCGAGTGCTGATTTCTCCTATTTTATTCTGTTGATCATTTCTACCTATGTAAGTGGGAGCCAACAATATATTTTCGCATTCGGAGGAGAATGTTGGCGATCTGAGTAGCCCACGCCGCAGGGATAAGCGCCTTGGTGTAATGATTCCCATCCCAGATCCTGTATCTTTTCCGTAACGCTCTCTCCCCTGTATCGTGACAATACGAAACGAGCTGCCCTTCTTTGGACTCTTTCGATGTCCTCCGCCAAACCCACCTGATAAGGATCCCACACTGGGCAGCAATACTCCAAAAAAGGATGGACAAACGTAGTGCCTGTAGTCTCTTTAGTATTTCTGTTGCATCTTTTGAGGGTTCTGCCAATAAAACGCAATCTTTGGTTCGCCTTTCCCACGATATTATCTACGTGTTCTTTCCAGTTTAAGTCTGAAGTAATAGCAATTCCTAGGTATTTTGTGGAGTTTACGGCCTTCACGTTTTATTGATTTATCTTGTAAACAAAGGTTAACGGATTTCTTTTCGTACTCATGTGGACTACTTCACACTTCTCATTATTTAGAGTCAATTGCCAATTTTTACACCATAGTGATATCTTATTCAGATCATTCTGCAGTTGGTTTTGGTCTTCAGATGATTTTACTAAACGGTAAATGACGGCGACATCTGCAAACAAACGAAGAGAGCTACTTATATATATATATATATATATATATATATATATATATATATATATATATATATATATACAGGGTGTTTCACTAAGTGTGTTTGCCTCTGTAACTTATAAAATAATAGGTGACGCGAAATTTTAATGCGGTTGGTCAACACATGAAATGTTACACTTTCTGCGGAGCTATGAACATAGTTTATTGTATCATTTTCCAAAGAGTTACACCACAAAGATATAATTTATTAAATGGAACAATAGTTTTTTCTATCGTGTATTGGACTCGTTTAAACCAGCTGTGTCCAAATCAATCTAAACAACATTCCTGTCACTGTTAGTTTGGGTGCTACAACCCTTCAAAGTACCGGGGGCGGGGCTGCGATAGCGTAGCGAACTGGCTGAGTGGCTATCCTCTGGGGCACGGCCCACTGTCTCACGACCACCAGCCAATCAGCTACGCTGTCGTAGCCTCCGCCCCCTAAACTTTGAAGGGTTGTAGCTCCCAAACTAACAGTGATAGGAATGTAGTTTAGATTGATTTGGACGCAGCTGGTTTCAACGAATCCAATGCACGATAGAAAAAACTATTGTTCTATTTAACAATTATATCGTTGTGCTGTAACTCTTTGGAAAATGATACAATAAACTATGTTCATAGCTCCGCAGAAAGTGTAACATTTCTTTTGTTGACCTACCGCATTAAAATTTCCCGTCACCTATTATTTTATAAGTTACAGAGGCAAACACACATAGTAAACACCCTTAACTAACGACATAGTTCACACTTGGCGATTCCTGTCATAGCATTATCGACATAGTTCACAAAGGAACATCAGAGGACCAATAACACTACCCTATGGAACGCCCGATATCACCTCTGTTTTAGTCGATGCCTTACCATAGATTACTACGAACTGTGTCCTCTCTGACAGAAAAACCCCCATCCAATCGCAAATTTGGGGCGATATACCATAACCACGCAATTTGATTAAAAGCCGTTTGTGAGGTACAGTGTCAAAAGCCTTCTGGAAATCAAGGAATACGGAATCAATTTGCGAATCCTTATCGATAGCACACATCACTTCGAGTGAGTAAACAGCTAGTTGCGTTTCGCATGAACGATATTTTCTACATCCATGTTGACCTTGGGCCAATAGATCATTCTGTTCGAGATAATTCATAATATTTGAATACAGGATATGTCCCAAAACCCAGCTGCAAATTGAAGTCAATGAAATAGGCCTGTAGTTTAATGGGTTACTCCTACTGCCTTTCTTGAATATTGGTGTGACCTGTGCAACTTTCCAATCTTTTGGTACAGATCATTGAGACAGCGGTTGTATATGGTTGTTAAGTACGGAGCTATCGCTTCAGCATAATCAGATAGAAATCTAATGGGTATACAATCCGGACCATAAGACTTGTTCTTGTTAACTCATTTAAGTTGCTTCACTAGTCCGATGATATCTACTTCTACGTTACACATTACGGCCTCTGTTCGTAATTCTAAATCTGGGATATTTATTACGTCTTCTTTGGTGAATGAGTTTCTAAAAGCTATGTTTAGTAACTCTGCTTTAGTAGGGCTGTCATCGGCAGGATCGCCATTACTAACACGTATTTAATATATATAAAAGAGATGATCAAAATCTCTTAGGGTTTTCAGTCAAATTTCGAGAGAGAGTTTCGTTGTAGGCATCGGGCATTGAAGTCTTCGCTAAATTTCGAGCTTCTGTGTGGGATCGCCAATCCTGGGGATTTTGTGTTCGTTTAAATTTAGTATGCCTTTTCCATTGCTTTTGCAACAGTGTCGTGACCTGTTTTGTGTACCAAGGAGGATCGCCTCCTTCTTTTATTAATTTATTTGGTATAAAACTGTCAATTGCTGTCGATATCACTTCTTTGAATTTGAGCCACATCTGCTCTGCACCTACATGTAGTGTTAGAAACGAGTGGAAGCTATATTTCAAAAAGCAATGTATTTTATTTCTATCTGCTTTACGGAATAAATATATGTTTCGTTTGTTTTTGGTAACTTTGGGGCTTTCAATATTCAATCTCGCTACGACAGCTCTGTGTTCAATAAACCCTGTATCCGTTTTGATGCTCGTTATGAGCTCAGGATTGTTTGTTGCTAAGAGATCAAGAGTGTTTTCACATCCATTTACAATTCTAGTTGGCTCATGAACTAATTGTTCGGAGTGATTCTCAAATAATGCGTTGAGTAAAATTTCACGCGATGTTTTATGTGTACCTCCTGATTTGAAAATATAATTTCGCCAAGAGATTCAGGGTAAATTAAAATCTCCGCCTACTATTATCGTATGAGTAGGGTACGTTTTTGTAATTTGACTCAGGTTTTCTTTGAACCTTTCTGCTATTGTATCGTCAGAGTCGGGAAGCCGTTAAAAGGAACCAATTATCAACTTCTTACGATTTTCAGGTACAACCTCTACCCATAATAGCTCACAAGAACTATCAACTTCAACTTCGCTACACGCAAGACTACTTTTGACAGCGACAAACAGGCCTCCACCAATTTTGATTAATCTGTCCTTTCTGAAAACAGTTAGATCTATTGCAAAAACTTCTGCTGAACTTATTTCCGGCTTGAGCCAACTTTCACTGCCTACAATGATGTGTGATTCGGTGCTTTCTATTAACGCTTGCCGGCCGCGGTGGCCGAGGAGACTGAGGCGCTTCAGTCACGGTCTGCACGGCCACTACGGTCGGGGGTTCGAATCCCCCCTCGGGCATGGATATTTGTGCCGTCCTTAGTTGTAGGTAGTTCATAAGTAGTTTGTAAGTTTAGGAACTGATGACTCCGTAGTTAAGTCCCTTAAGCTTAACAAACATTTGAACATTTTATTAACGCTTGGTGTTGTGGTACTTTCCCGACACAGCTGTGCCGGGAACATCCCGTTAACACAATAAAGTTCAAATTTTTATTGAAATTTAGAAATTTTGAAAGATTACTTTTAGGGAACATTTTACAGAATTTAAAATGTGGAAAAATAATACCACCTCAGTAGAAAAACGTTTATATTGTAATGTCAATTACAAATATGAAATATCGATGACTTATTATTTACAAAAATAAATAAATAAATTGAAAATGGCTCTGAAGTATCAATTACCAGCGGATTTTTTATGTCGTGTAAAGAATGCTATGAAATACACGTCCGGGTACTTACAAATTATGTAGAAAACATCTGAAATAGTGAGAACTGCTGTAAAGCTTCAAAGGAGAGCGTGGTTTCCTAAATGTACCCTGTAGAGAGAGAGAGAGCACGGTACAATTAAGTGTGGCTGTAGGAGTGCGAGGGAGTTTGCAAACGGCACCCCCCCCTTCTCCCTCCCCCCAGTTTTAACAAAGCTTCCCTGTCATAAAGCACTCTGAATGATGGAGAGATAGCAGGCGAAAAGCGGCTTTGTGCGACCGCACAGAAAGTCAACCCGCACCACAAATGAGCTGGCGCAGGTCCGGGAGATGGATGGATTAACAGGTTTCAGTCTGCTTTGAAAGCAGCGAGAGATTCCGACAAACGCCAGAATATCGTCGCACTAAACAGCTTTTTCAAGTGAATGTAAGAATTGTTCCCATTCGCTCATAAGATAACCGTCGAGCGAGGGAAGTCATCGCGTTTGTGGGACTTTTACTGCTCGATACTCGTAGCAAAACACACACATCTACATCTACATACATACTCCGCAATCCATCGTAAGTTGCGTGGCGGAGAGTGCACTGTACCACTACTAGGCATTTTCTTTCCTATTCCACTCCCAAATAGAACGAGGAAAAAAAGAATGCCTATATGCCTCCGTACGAGCGCTAATTATCTTGTCATTGTGATCATTACGCGAAATGTAAGTAGGCGGCAGCAAGATCGTAATACACTCAGTTTCAAATTCCGACGCTCTAAATTTCTTCAAGAGAAATTCACGAAAAGAACGCCGTCTTTCCTCCAGCGATTCCCAATTGACTTGCCGGAGCATTTCCGTGACTCTCGCGCATTGGTCGAACCTACCAGTAACAAACCTATCTGCTCGCCTCTGAACTGCCGCTATGTCTTCCTTTAAACTTATCTGCTGCGGGTCCCAAACACTTGAGCAATACTCAAGACGTGGTCGTACAAGCGTTTCATACGCGGCCTCCTTTACAGATGAAGTGCATCTTCCCAAAATTCTCCCAATAAACCCAAGTCGGCTGTCCGCCTTACTCACAACTGTCCTTACATGTTCGTTCCATTTCATATCACTCTGCGCCTAAATATTTCAACGATGCGAATGCATCAAGAAGCTTACTACTAATGCTGTATTCGAACATTATAGGATTGTTTTTTCTACTCATGCGCGTCACCTTACATTTTTCTACATTGAGAGCAAGCTGCCATTCTTCGCACCAATGATGGCACAGTTGTGCGGTCCGTCTGCGCGAAAGATTTCTTAAAGGCTAAATTTATAACATCAGATTTCCATTTGCTTTCTTCTATTACTGCCCCGGAATGATCAACAAGTGACTGGTCAGTGGGCTTTGACACGCTTATCGATTTTACATAGGACCAGAATTTTTTCGGGTTCTCGGAAAGATCTTTTGGTAAGGTATGGCGGTGGTAATTATTGTATGCTTCGCGCATCGATCTGTCATTGAACGGTACTGGAAAGATTTTGCTTCCCTCCAATCATAACTATGTGATATCGAAAAAGCATAGAGACACTAGGTTTCCTAACGGAAAACAGTCTTCAACTTCATGCCTTCTGCTACACAGTTTACTTGTTTCGGAGTTTAGAAATCAGGTCCTTAAATACAGACACACATTTGTTGCGTTGCTGATCACGAACGGTGGACCTTAGACATACATGGGGCGGACAAAATACGAGGGTTGGAACTTAAATAGTGGCAACACTGCTGTGGAGACACAACATCTACATATATATTCCGCAATCCACCGAAAAGTGCGTGGCGGAGGGGAGGGTACTTTACCAATACTAGACATTTCCTCTTATATTCCTTACCCAAATAGAACGGGGGAAAAAAGAATCTCTATATGCCTCCGTACGAGCCCTAATTTCTCTTGTTTTTGTGAGCTTTACGCGAAATTTAAGTCGGCGGCAGGAAGATCGTTCTACACTCAACTTCACATTCCGGCCCTCTAAATTTCCTCAACAGAATTTCTCGAAAAGAACGTCGTCTTTCCTCCAGCGATCCCCATTCGAGTTCCCGGAGACATTCCGTGACACTCGCGCAATGGCGGAACCTCCCAGTAACGAACCTAGTTGCTCGCCTCTGAACTGCTTCTATGTCTTCCTTTAAACTGTTCTACAGCGGGTCCCAAACACTTGAGCAATACTCAAGACGTGGTCGTACAAGCGTTTTATACAGATGAAGTACATCTTCCCAAAATTCTCCTAATAAACCGAAGTCGGCTGTCCGCCTCACTCACAACTGTCCTTACATGTTGGTTCCATTTCATATCGCTCTGCAATGTCACGCCTAGATATTTGAATGACGCGATTGCATCAAGACGCTCACTACTAATGCTCTATTCGAAAATTATGGGAATGTTTTTCCTATTCATGTGCATCACCATACATTTTTCTACCTTTAGAGTTAGCTGTCAACTAGAAATTTTGTCTAAGTCATCCTGTATGCTATTACAGTCAATTAAAGACGATATCCTGCCATACAGCACAGCACTGTCAGCAAACAGCCGCAAATTACAACTTACTGTATCCATCAGATCATTTGTTGTTGTTGTGGTCTTCAGTCCAGAGACTGGTTTGATGCAGCTCTCCACCCTACTCTATCCTGAGCAAGCCTTTTCATCTCTTCATAAGAACGACAACCCACATCCACTTGAATCTGCTTACTATACGCGTCTCTTGGTCTCCCTCTGCGATTTTTACCCCACACACTTCCCTCCAACGCTAAATTCACAATTCCTTGATGTCTAAGAATGTGTCCTACCAATCTATCCCTTCTTTTAGTCAAGGTATGCCAGAAATTTCTTTTCTCCCCAATTCGGTTCAGTACCTCCTCATTAGTTACGCGATCCACCCACCTAATCTTCAGCATTCTTCTGTAGCACCAAATTTCAAAAGCCTCTATCCTCTTTCTGTCCACACTGCTTATCGTCCATGTTTCACTCCCATACAAGGCAACACTTCATACAAATGCCTTCAGAAAGGACTTCCTTAGACTTAAATCAATATTCGATGTTAACAAATTTCTCTTTTTCAAAAACGCCTTTCTACCCATTGCCATTCTGCATTTTATATCATCTGTACTGCGACCATCATTTGTTATTTTACTGCCCAAGTAACAAAACTCATCTACCTCCTTTATTGTTTCGTTACCTAATCTAATTCCTTCAGCATCACCTGATTTTCTTACACTGCACTCCATTACCCTAGTTTTACTCTTGTTAATGTTCATCTTATATGCACCTTTCAGCACACTGTCCATTCCGTTCAATTGCTCTTCCAGGTCCTTTGCTGTATCTGACAGAATTACTATGTCGTCGGCAAAACGCAATGTTTTTAATTCTTCACCCTGAACTTTAATTCCTTCTCCAAATTTCTCCTTGCTTTCCTTTATAGCTTGCTCAATGTACAAATTGAACAACATTGGGGAAAGGCTACAACCCTGTCTTACTCCCTTTCCAACCACTGCATCCCTTTCATGCCCTTCAACTCTGACATCCGCTGTCTGGTTTTTGTACAAGTTGTAAATAACCTTACGCTCCCTATATTTTACTCCTGCTTGCTTCAGAACTTTAAAGAGTTTATTCCAATCAACATTGTCAAAAGCCTTCTCCAAATCTACAAAAGCTAGAAATGTTGGTTTGCCTTTTCTTAATCTATGATATGATCTATCAGATCATTTATGTAGATAGAAAATAATGGTCGTCCTATCACACTCCCCTGGGGCACGCCTGACGATACTCTCGTCTCTGATGAACACTCGCCGTCGATAACAACGTACAGTGGAATGTACTACTGTCGCTGATAGCACACGTTGTTGAAATAGCTTCCTTATCTCTGAGAAAATGAATTTGCCCGTCCAACGTCACCGGCGTGCGCACAATCGAGAACACGCAAGTCACTTGTGAGGTAACGGTCGTACGTAACGGTGTCTCTATATTTTCGGAATAGGAACAACGGAGTTGGATCAATCTTGAATTACCCTCTTTACATGCACTCCCAAAACTGAATTCCGTAAACAGATTTCCCCATTCCGCTCTTGATTGGCCATGTAAACAGTGCAAAATCGATTCTGAAAATCCACTGCTGTAAAGCGGTTTTCCGGTTCCATGAGTGCGCCTCGGTTGCACAGTGGTAGAGTGCCAGACTACAAATCCAAAGGTCCCGGGTTCGATCCCCGCGAGGTCCTAGGATTTTTATCTGTCACTTTCCACTTCTTTCACCTCTGGCAGTATTGCTCATGTGAAAAAAAAACCGAGTAGCACCGTGGTTCGGAACCCACGTTAAACTGTAGGTCCCCCTATAACTGGCTGGGTGAGTCAGTTCGAAGGTCGGAGGAAGGCAACGGCATACCACCTCCAAACAGGACCATGCCTAGTAAAGCACTGTGGTGTTCAAACCAATCTTCGGATTGTTGACTGCTTTATCTCTCTTTTAATCGATTTTCTTGCCCATGTAAAAGCAACCGTTTTTGAAGCGTTCCAGGCTTATCAGATTGTGTTTTCTTGTTATAAATTTTCGGCACTTGCGGACAGAGTGACATTTTCTATCGTGAAATAAAAGTATAAATATTAGAGGAGCATGAATCTGTGTGTTTAAGTAAAGAAAAATACCGATTGTAATTACTAAATCAGGAACTGCATCAGCTGTTTTACAGCCGTCATATTAAGTGGTCTAGGAAATCCGATTTACGTTATAACTTGTTAACACGACAGCGAAAATCGGTTTACGAAAATCGGTTTTCATCTTTCGGAAGATGTGTGGTATATGAACGTAGTGACTGTGAGATGTCGTACACTTGCCACCAGCTTTGCGAAAGACACGGCAACACTTTCTGCGCAACCCACCCAGAGCGCGAGCTGTGCCTGCTCTGTTCAGTCGATGGGAGAGCAAGGAGAAATTTCGAGAAGGAATTAAAGTTGGGCGAAGAAATAAAAACGATGCATTTGTCGTAGACATTGTAATTCTGCCAGAGATAGCACATGACCTGGAAGAGCACTTGAACGGACTGGACAGCGTGTTGAAAGGAACATATAAGATGAACGTAACAAGAGCAAAAGAAGGGTAATGAAATGCAGTGTTAGAAAATCAGGCGATGCTAAAAGAATCTGAATAATTAACAAAAACACGTCGTTCTTAGTACGATAAATATTAGTGTATAAAATGCCGTATTAATAGTGAAATACTGCTTCCAATAGTACGAGAATTAAGAAACCATTTCGTAACTGTCCGTCGTAGTGTAGTGTGCAGCGCGCTACGTTCTGATGGACATCGTCGGTAGTTCGAAACCTGCCACTACCATTTTTTTCGCCTTGCCTCTTAAAAGGGTTTCGGGCACCCTTATTAATTAGAGCCATGTTCTGCAATTTTTACAGTTGTGCAGATGTAAGAGTGCTCCCCTCTAAAATGTGCGTTTTTTCTATTTCGTGAACTCCCGTGATATACGTAAAAACGAATTTTTTACATTTTTTCTCCGAAATGTTTGCAAAAAATCAGGTAGTTCTAAAGTGGGCCGAAAAACACGCCAATGCGATTTTTTTGATACCAGTATCATGTCAATGCATGAGAACTACTCACGGTCGCCGGCCGCAGTGGCCGAGCGGTCTGCGGTGCGCCAGTCACAGTCTGCACGGCCGCTAAGGTTGAAGGTTCGAATCCCCCTCGGGCATGGATGTGTGTCGTCTTTAGTATAAGGTAGTTCATAAGTATTTTGTAAGTTTAGGGACTGATGACCCCGCAGTTAAGTCCCTTAAGCTTAACAAACATAGTCATAACAAACAGCTGTGTAAGAAAATCCGTATTGTTTGTGATCAATGAAGGTACTTTGAAAAATAAAGCGTGATGAGTTTGGTCTTAAGAAAACTGTTGTTACAGTTCCTAAAGGTCCGCACCTGTATAAGAAAGGCAAAATCAAACGCCGAGTCATATCGTTTACAGCAGTGGTGAAAACATCTTCCATTCATCACGTCTTGACTTGAAAATTACTTATTTTCGGTTAATTTTTCTTTGGAGATGTAAGGTGCCACTGCCAACAGATCTAGAGGTGAGTAGTGAGAACCAGCTGCAGTATCAATCCTAGGGTTAATTGACACCCACTGACGACCATAACAGTTTTACACTGTGAATTCCTTGGTATTCCTGTCCGTTGGGGCTAAACCTTACAGTGATCTTAGTGATGGGCATCAGCACCTAATGGAACAGAAGTTCAATTATTTGGTTGTTTATACATAACGCAAATCTCTTTTCTGCCGCATTGACTTTAACCTGCACCCAAATTAATTCGACTGGATTATTCTGGCAGTGGTATGTTGGTAAACATTAAAAGAGCGTGACCAAATGACCTTGTAAGTCAAGTTCGTACGTTTTGTCGCATGACTTGTTTAAATTAACGAGCTGCAAAGGTCTGCACGGGACTGGCTTTGCGGAGTATTTTTATTTTTAAGCTGTGAGCACAATACCATCTTTCCTGGTGTTTATACTTAGTGTAAGAGCTGAGTGATAACTGGCGTTGTTCATTACAATGAGTAATTTCGGAAAAAGGTATGAAATGTTCTGTTAACATCTTTTTCAAAGTCATAGCTTTCATTTCTGAATGGTACGTATTGCCGTTTTTTCCGTCTCATAAATAAAGTCAGAAAAGGACCTGTCATGCAGAATAATAAGCGCAGAAAATTTTCCTATGGAAACTTTGAATCGTCAATACCATCACTCATGTTCCGATAGGTTTTCCAGAATGACTTTGCTTCACAAATGCTTCATCAAGATGATATAATAGTAAACTATCCTCTTCTCCTATTTCGTGGAAAGTGTTTAGAAATGTGCCGCATGGTCCAATTGCGTCATCTCTTAACATTAAAAAACATCCTTCAGTTATTACTTTCAGTACATTCGAAGCAATTTTTTTCCTTGTGGTTAAGAAGAGGTACTATTGAAGAATAGTTTTTTATTGTCTTATTATAATTTTTTTTGTGACGTCGGATATTCGTCATGTACATAAATTTCATATATTGGGCGTACCTTATGATATACTTGTGAAAACCATACATTTGTTGTGCCCATTCTTCTCAGGCGACAGGAAACCAAATCTTACTGACATTTTTACAGCTCTGACATTTTCTTTGACAATTCGCAGTACAGTTCACTTGTTAACACCACATGCTTCCTTAGAGCCTATTGTTTCTTCAAAATTAAAAAAAAGGTCTCAATTACAAATCAGTATTTGAAGAAGCTGTAAACGTGAAAAAAGTCTCAATTACAAATCAGTATTTGAAGAAGCTGTATACGCGAAAAATAATACCCTCGTCTGCTTGTGTAGCATTTGATGTTAATTTATTTGCAAGTCTCACTAAAACATTTGCTGAAACAAATACACAGATTTTTTCCGAAACAAATACTCAGGTACACAGATATTTACTGAAACAAATACAGAGGTACAATTGTACAAGGTAAATATAATCGACAACTGAATGAATATTTCGGTCACTCTGTGGAAGAAATTCCACTCTTCTGAAGTATGGCAACAGAACTGTCTGCGGGAGAGATCCTCATAATTCGCGGTTAACTGCTTGGAAAGAGAATAAATCTTATTGGCTGCCAGCGGTTAATGGAGCGGGATGCCCACAACGGCTGAAAATTGCGTCGGCCTCCAGTTAGTCTCAACTCCTATGGATCATTTGCATGTTAAATCGTAAAAATATGGAACGAGTCATATTACATTTACACCACATTAAGCAGAAATCTCGAGGTCACAAATTTATTTCTAACTAGATGACCCAGTGAACTTCGTATCACTTACCTCTTAATATAAACCATATTAATTTAAATCGTATTTTAGACCCAGTACCTTTATCAGATAGTCTAAGTATCGGTGAACGTCAAACGTGCAAAATTTTATCGCAATCGTATGAATGATACTGATATCCCACTGAAAAAAGCTCTTTCAGTTTCTCGCGAATTTTCAAAATTTCCAAGTAATTTTCCCAAATTTTTAGTTCATAAGAACGTTCATCTTTCGTTGAACGTCAAATGATCAAAATTTTATCGCAATCGGATGAACGGTTCTCAACTTATAGCGTTGAGTTCATTTAGAAACACACTGAAATAGGATCTTGGTTCGAATTTTGCGACTTTCCTTTTTACTGACAACTTTTCCAAGACACAATGAAAAAAATAAAAATAATCCTTCCCGTCATGCGAATAGTCAGTTATAGTGCTGAATGCAATCAAAAACACACTGAAAAACGCTCTTTCAGTTTTCTCAAATATTAAAAAAAAAAAAAAAAAAAAAAAAAAAAATAAATAAATAAATAAATAAATAAAAAAATTTCATAGAAACCTTGTCCTGTCAAGCCGTACTCAAGTGATGCTCTTACAACCACGTGGCAATTTATTTTTATTCATAGAAAAAAATCGCTTATGGTTTTTTCTGAATTTTCGTACTTTCCGGGAGACTTTTCCAAATTTTTATTTGATGGGAACCTTCCTCTTGCTTTCAATATGAAATGTAAAAAATTTTAGCGCAGTTGGACCAACGGTATTGATAGCTCACTGAAAAAAAGCTGTTTCAGTTTTTCCAGATTTTCCTCTTTTCCGTATTTTGTCACCATTTAAACCTTCCCTTGACTTACACGAATATTTCAAGACTAAAATTAGCCAAATCGGTTCAGCCGTTCTCGAGTTTTAGTGAGACTAACGAACAGCAATTAGCGAAAAACCCTGCGATGCAGATGTATTTATTTGTTTCAATTTTATGGTAGTTTTCCTCTTGCCTTCCGTCTTTGTCCTTCTCTTCCCTTCGTCATAAAATATATGTGTTGGTTCGTGCAGGGCACAGTGTTATTTACTACAAAATGTATTTATTCCAACTTTCCAGTAGTTGATCTCGTTCTTCACCCTCTCTCTGTTCACCTTTCATTCCACCTCTATGTTTTCATCTGATCCTCTCACCTGCTCATCATTTCCTCCCCACTCTCTGTCGACCTTCTCGTCCCTTCTCCCTGTCAATCTCTCCCCCTCCTTTGTTCATTTCCTCCTCCTCTATTCATCTTATCTTACCTCTCTCTTATTCCATGAACTCCTCGCCCATATTTGTACGATTTTAATATAATGCCATCTATGACGGTCTTCAGGCAAAGGACCATCGAATTCTATTGTAACGCACCCTTTGACCTGCGCTTGGCTTGCGAAGTATAAAAAACCTTATGCATGAAACCATACATATATGTGCCTTGTTTAGTGGTGGTCCTGCGTAATTCCTAGGTACGATGTCTTCATGTTTGCTTCCATTATGCTTGTGTGTTCCTTGAGTACGACTTGCTAGTCAGTTAGCGTGTGGCAGTCCAAGCAATAGGTTGTGAGTGGATGATGAGATTTACCAATGCAGAAAAGGCCTACATATTCATGGTGTATGGAGTAGACTTGCGTATAATAGTTCGCGATCGGGAGCGCTCAATTTAGTTCGCGACTCTGCCGCGAACTAGGTAATTCTTTTAGTTCGTCCGCTCCCAGTGACGGCTGAGCGGCGTGGTCTGCGCATGCAGGCGAAGGGAGAAGTTCCCCCACCTAGCTACTTCATGCACTTGCTGCTTGAACCGCTAACGATGTCACGCAAACCAACAGAAACGGTTTGTGGATAATTTCTCGCGTTTAAGTTTAGAGTTATCTCTATATCTTGGCATTATGAAATTTATTAGTCAGACATTGCAGAGTGCAGAATACTTCAAAACAAATTTTGTAGCACTTAACTATGTAATCTAGCAGGCAGACGCTAACCTCGAAATGGCTCTCATCAGCAGAAGGCAAACACGTGATTTTTAATTCTGCTGCGCGCCCTCTCGGTATTGCCCGTCGGTTTTCGGAAAAGAATCCAACGCACTAAGAAGCGAGATACGTTTGGCATAATAGTTCGGACCGATCGCACATATTTTAGTTCGCGACCGATCGCGCATATTTTAGTTCGCTATCGGTAGCTCTCCTTTTAGTTTGCAGCTCGGCCGCGAAATAGGTCGCTCTTTTTAGTTCGTCCAACCTTTTTGGCTTTTGCTACCGCTACTAAAAGAGCTCTTTCATTTGTTATAACAAATTTTTTATGTAATCGATCAGTGTTGTCCAACCGTGTGCTATTACCCGTATTTTTGGACAATTAGACATCAAATACTTAAGCAAATAAACCAGTTATTTACACGAATGGGTGATACAATGGTATTCAATTACTTTGCATACAGAGTACTCGTAGTAAATATTACTCAGACACTGCTGAATACCTTAGAAAAGAAAATGTGTGGCAGTGAACTATGAAACTACAGCTGATCTGCATCTCAGCTCGAAATGACGGTAACTAGCAGAAGGGGATCACGCGATTCTGCGCGCTCTTGCGTCCTCTCGCTGTTCTCCGTCAGTCTTCGGAAAAGGAGCGGACGAACTAAGAGGCGAAGGATCTGCGAACTAGTTCACGTAGTTCGCCGACGGGAGCGCTCTTACGAACTAGTTCGTTCGCGAACTACACAAGACTAGTATGGAGAGTGCAGGAAGAATGCAGCTCGTGCTTGCGCAGTGTTTGCGGCAATTATCTGACAACGGCTTTTAACAGTTACGCGAATATTGTAGTGTAACACCTAGATAATGCAACAGAAGCAAACAAGTGACGACAGAAGTGTGTGCATGTATCTGTGTGTGGGGTGAGGGAATTAATGTGTTGGCTGCTGTTGCAGTTGATCCGAAATGTTCAAATGTTTGTAAACCTAAGGGACCAAACAGGCGATATACGATAACCACGCAGTTTCATTAAAAGCCGTTTGTAGGGTACGGTGTCAAAAGCCTTCTGGAAATCAAGAAATACGGAATCGATTTGCGTACCCTTGTCGATAGCACTCATCACTTCGTGTGAGTAAAGAGCTAGTTTCTTTTTCGCGTGAACGATATTTTTTAAATCCGTATTGACCTTGGGTCAATAGATCATTCTGTTCGAGATAATTCATAATATTTGAATACAGGATATGTTCCAAGACCCTGCTGCAAAATGACTTCAATGAAATAGGCCTGTAGTTTAGTCGGTTACTTCTACTGCTTTTCTTGAATGTAGGTGTGACTTGTGCAACTTTTCAAATGTTCAAATGTTTGTAGAGTCTATGGGACTTAACTTCGGGGTTATCAGTCCCTAAACTTACAAACTACGTATGAACTACTTACGAACTAGGACGGCACAAATATCCATGCCCGAGGGGGGATTCGAACCCCCGACCGTAGTGGCCGTGCGGACCGCGACTGAAGCGCCTCAATCCCCTCGGCCCCCGCGGTCGGCGCAACTTTCCAATTTTTTGGTACAGATCCTTGTTTGAGAGAGCGCTTGTAAATGGCTGTTAAGTAAGGAGCTATCGCTTCAGCGTAATCAGATAGAAATTTAATGGGCATACAGTCCAGACCAAAAGAATTGTTCTTGTTAAGTTATTTTAGTTGCTTCACTACTCCGAATAAGTCTACTTCTACGTTACTCATTTTGGCCTCTGTTTTTTTATTAATAGTTCTATGATTTTGTTCTTTTGCGAAACATTCTACTACTACTGTTGCTACTACTACTACTTATTCAGTAAAAATAAAGGAAAGCCGTATACTTTCCACCATTGTGTAAGAAGTACAAATTCTAACTTGCATGTACGGAAGACAACGATTGCGATTTCTCTGTTTCAATGCCTCCTTGTAGAGCAGTTTCTCTCAGCCTCCAGGGAACACAGCAGTGTCGACGACTTCTCGAGAGTACTCGAGAATTTCTCGAGAATTTGGCCTAGCGTCACGAGCGCTCTAATAGCCCATCCCTACTTTGTACCCTATTTTCATGCCACAGTTCTTTATCTACTGCAGCATTCCACATTGCTATCCATTTTAACAATAAAAATAGAATAAAAATTTATATTACTTTTGTAATTACACAACTAAAATTGATAAATAAATGTATGTCATTTTATATTGGTCAGATTAATTAAATGTGTTCAGAATTCGTCCTTGTAAAGTGCGCCAGTGTTTGTATAAGCTAACAATTGTATAACAGCCTATTGTTAATTTTAAAGTTATATCACTTCAGCTGTCACAGCAACTTGAATAAAAGAAGCTGTTGACGTACGGTATGTTCAAAAATGTTTGTTAAGCTTATGGGACTTAACTACGGGGTCATCAGTCCCAAAACTTACAAACTACTTATGAACTACTTACGAACTAGGACGGCACAAATATCCATGCCCGAGGGGGGATTCGAACCCCCGACCGTAGTGGCCTTGCAGACCGTGACTGGAGCGCCTCAGTCCCCTCGGCCATCGCGGCCGGCGTACGGTATGTTTACAATGTTTTTAATCTTGTTTTGCAAACGTGGATGTTATGTACCGTTATGTAATGCACTTCTTTACACGACTTATGCTTTCCTATTGTAGATATTACAATCAAGATGGCTACGATTGCGTAAACCAAACTGTAGTAAACAGTTAATCGCGGAGTTCCTCTCAGAAGTTGTATCAATGGTCGCTGTGCACATTCATCCAGTGATGGATTCCAACATAATTCCGATTAGTGGCCGATGTAGCATCTATTTTCGGGTGGTGGTGGGGGGAGGGGCAAGACTAATGTACGAGGGTGGTCCACAAAGTAAGTTCCGTTTCTATTTCTATCCGCGGCAGCGCTACGATCGCAGTTCCGATCATGCGCGGCAGTTACTCTGACTTAATGAGAAGACATGTACGCCATTTTCAGATCGCTGCTGCCGACTTGTGCTTTGTAGTGCTTCTTTATAATGTCGGCCGTAATTGAAAATGCCGCCGCGTGTGAAATTTGTGATTTATGTTCTAATCCAAAGAAAGTTAAACCGAAGATAATTCATCAATAAATACAGGTGCCGAGGACTACTGTCAAAAGCTGTTGTTTTTTTTTCACGATAATGCCCGACCTCACACGGCGAATGCGAGCAAACAACTCTTGCGGAAATTTCACTGACACGTGTTTGATCATCCACAGTATAGCCCGGACCTCGCTCCTAGCAACTTTCTTCTCTTCTTATACCTAAAATTTGTCCTTGGTGGTCAACACTTCAAAGCTGATGAGGAGCTGAAAGAACATATTACCACATGGTTGAATACACAGCGGCAAACTTCTATGAAGAAGGCATCCAAAAACTTGTGCCACGCTATGGCGTGTGCCTACAAAATTTCGGAATCTATGTAGAAAAGTAGTTTTACATTTGTAGATTTTTGTACGATAAACATTTCTTCTGTAACTGTATACGTTTGTTTTATATAACCAAATGGACCTTACTTTGTGGACATACCTCTTCATACATCCTCTACATGGGGATACTCTGAAAATCAAAATTTAAGTGCTTGGCAGAGGGCTGAAGGCAGAAAAAAGCTTATATTGATAGAGGTATGCAACCGTCATGATCAATTTTTTAAAATGATTCAACTGTTCAACTGTCTGTAAATCTATCGGACCAAACTGCGTGGTCATCAGTCCGTAGCTTACAAACTACTTAATCCTAGGTAAACTAACCTACGGACAAACACACACACCCATGCCCCAGGGCGAGCAACCGCGCACTCCGCAGCGAGGTGCTTTAGACCGCTCGGCTACTCCACCGCGTCTTTAAATGATTTTAATATCCCTTAAAGGTTGCTGGAATAATCTCTTAGTTGTTGTTAATAGATTATTTGTTTCAAAACCATCATCTGGTGGCCGATATAATGTATACTGAGCCCTGAGGCATTTAAATTTTTAAATGACAAATTTAAATGCCTCGACGCTCAGTATACATTATATCGGCCACCAGATGATGGTTTTGAAACAAATAATCTACTAACAACAACTAACAGATTATTCCAGCAACCTATAAGGAATAAGATATTTTATGAATGACTTTTTTGCTCATTTTTCACAGATGAAAGATGAATCAATTTATTATAAACGTTATGTTGAAGACATTTTATTGGTGATACAGGGTGACACTAATCGGGTTAAAGAATTCACCGAGGCAATAGGAAGCATGCACCCCAAAATAATTTTTACTGATAGAAGAGTTCGATTAACTACTTAGACCTGACTAGTCGAGAACAAATATAGATTTTTCGATTTTTAGAAAACCCACTAGCAGAGATGTTATTATCAATCCCAATTCATGCCATCCACCACAATATAAGAAAAGTTGTATCATCTCTATGAATTATAGGCTATTGAATTTACCTTGGATAAAAAGGAAATACATAAAGAACTCGGCATTTTGAAACAAATTGCGATAGCTAATGGTTTTACAGTAAACGATGTCATGTGCCCGTACAATAGGAAAAAGAAACAAAAGAATAATAACAACAGACACAGGAACGTAGGCCCAGTAGGCGGAACTAAGGAAGAAAGAATGAAAACAATTCCAATGAAATTTCATTGCCAGATCTCCCAACAAGTAGAACAATGTTTCAGAGAATGTAAAGTTAGATGTGGTTTTCAAGTCGTCGACACTCTTAAATTTCGCATGAAACATAAATTAAGAAGCACACGTGACAAATTTGATAGCTGTGGAGTGTACAAAATTGTTTGTTATAATTGTGATACATATTATATCGGTCAAATCGACCGTTCATTTAGTATCCGTTTTAAGGGGCATCTACAGCCCAGCAACAAAACTGCTCTAGGATTGCAATTAACAGAGACTAGTCATACTATAGGGAGCATTGAGAAAAGCATGTATATTCTGCACCAAGCACAAAAAGGCCGTACTCTCGACCTTTTAGAAGTGCTTGCAATTTATGAAGCTAAAAAACGAAAGCCAGACAAATTGCTCAATGGACAGTGCGATTTTGTACCCAATGCCTACTTTGCTTTGTTTGAGAACGTCCTGCTTTAAGTACAAGATGCCTCGCTTATGTACAACTGGCCTTGTCTTGATCAAGATCTTTAATTTTCTGATGTAACGGAGGGCACTCTCATATTTGACTAACCGTTGTCTATTTTTACGATGTTTTTTTGCATATGTTAGCGCTTTAAATAGGTGCCTCATGTAAGCATGTGGTATCCATTTATGATGCAGTGTTTCCTGTTCAGATATCAATACAGTTTATTACAGTTTTCAGTTGTAGATTTTTATAAACTAATAAAAGAGATCCTTTCTCACAAAATATTTTTATCTTTAGTGTAATGTTCAAATGTTTGTAAAGCTTATGGGACTTAACTACGGGGTCATCAGTCCCTAAACTTACAAACTACTTATGAACTAGCTAATACTAAGGACGGCACAAATATCCATGCCCGAGGGGGAATTCGAACCCCCGACCGTAGTAGCCGTGCTGACCGTGACTGACGCGCCGCAGAACGCTCGGCTACCGCGGCTGGCAGTGTGATTACATTAAAGGTGAAAATGTTAAGGACCACATTACGACACCTAGCGGTTGTACGGCTAAAGTAATAGTAAACAGCAACTGAACTATAGATTTTTCTGCACAGTAGCGTAGCAAACTTGTTGTTACCAACTCTGTGGCCCATTTCTATGTTTATTTTAAACTTTCTCACGGTGCATTAATGAAAATACACTTTCACTGTTTTGATGCCATTATGGCTATATTACATTAAGGAATGTAACAACAGGTATGCTGCATAATAACTTTAAACCCGTTTTATATATTGATGATTCCAATGCATTATTTATGTTTCATTTGGTTGTCTGTTACTAAATGTGTCCTTCATGTTTCTGATTTGCTGTAACTTGAAAATGGTCGTCACTGACCGAAACCGGTAGTCAAAACGACGAGAAATTTTTGTGATCATTGACGTAAATAAAGATATTGAAAGTAATTTTAAAACCATTAAAAAAAATTTGGATGGCCCGATCCATGCTTGACTACTGCGCTATCAGAAGAGGCATACGACAGTGATTTCTAAAGATTTGATGCCGTCCTCATTTTATACTTTACTGATTATAATTTACCCTAGTTTGTCACTGGAAATAGGCATTGTTCCATTTAAAAAAAGTATGTTTACGAAAAAGCTTCCTATTTATTATTTAAAACTTGTTTATTGGCTAACAATGCGAGCCCCAGACTACCAATCAACCCTATGAAAACCGCACATCATTAGCACTTTCCATTTCCGCAATATCTGTGGAGCAAGTTTTAGGAAGTTCAACCTATGTATACTCCCAACTTCACATATATGATACAGGTCATAATTAAAACAATCTCCTGTTTGTTGACTCTACTTTCAACCATTTTTCTTGAGTCTTTTTCATGATCCAGCTTTGTTCCATAAAAGAAAAGGAAATACCTACAGTCGTTAACCTATCTTTTGGCCGGATAATATCGCACATTTTCCGTAGATACTCCTGAAGCCAAACTACAAGCAAATAGCTTATAAAGGTAATAGTGGAAACTCCGAGGCATTTATATGCGTTTGCCAGGCGGCACCGCTAACACTGCCATCTGTTGGCTCGCGTTGTACGCTGTACCTGGCTTCACGCCTGCTATTCCGAATTTCATTTCCTTGCGTACCGCATTTACAGCGCAAGTTTTATATTGTTGCGTCGCCGGCCGCGGTGGCCGAGGGGACTAAGGCGCTCCAGTCACGGTCTTCACGGCCACTGCGGTAGGGGTTCGAATCCCCCCTCGGGCATGGATATAGGTGCCGTCGTAGTAAGTAGTTCATAAGTAGTTTGTAAGTTTAGGGACTGATGACCCCGTAGACTATACAAACATTTGAACATTTTTTTATTGTTGCGTCATTTAAGAAATTGTGTTAGATGCCAATTCATTTAAGGTGTAGGGTTAAACGTAAAACTAAAGCAATCGGTTCTGTACAGTTTATTTAAGTAAAATTTGAACTATAAATTATACAGTATATAAGTTTTAATCCCACACATCTGCATTTAGGCCTATTTGTGAGTTGCTTTCCGTTTATACCCCGTTCCCTTCATCTCCACACCCTTCATGTCCTCACCCAGGGTAATTTCCGCCGCCTCCCCCTCCCTGATGACGTCCTCCGTCCCGACAGATACCCGTCCTACCAGCTCTGATCCCCCCCCTCCCCGTAGACAAAGGGCCCCCCTCTTTCCCCCACCCCTTCCACTCCCCCGCTTGGCTACCCCCTCCCTGCCCTGCAGTCCCTGCGGCTTCTCCCTACCGCCTCCTTCCCCGCCGTTTTTCCTCACCCTCGCGCTTCCCCCTCCCCCCCCCCCCCCTTCTCGGGGTCCTGGACCGACAGTTTTAACAGTGCTACGTCAAGTGTTGTGTGCTGTGCTCCAGTGAAGTGTATGTGTTTTAACTGCGTCCACCGCAATCAGACAAGCGTCGCACTGGGTGTTTTAATTAGTGTCTCCGTGTACTCGCCGTCCTGAGTTGTTGTTGTCCTACATGGTTTTTTTAGGTCACCGTGGCTCATTATTTTTAACTAACTAAATGTGGTTTTAATCATGTCTATTGTAATGTACTCCAAACTGTCGCCTTGTCTATGTCACTGTATCTCCGTTATTTTATCTCCTATTATGTATTTTAATTCTCAACTCATATATGTCTTTTATTACTCTTGGCTGAAGAGCGGCGTATAATGCTTCTGCCAGCCTGCCAGTGTACTGGCATAAAACACAACAAAGAAAATAAATTGCTTTCCATAACATGAGGCTACTCTTTTTAATTTATGATGCTGACGAAACATTTTTCTTATTGAGAAATGCTTTAATTAGAAGTGCAAAAAATTTTTTTGCCAACAACATAACAACTGTAACAGACGCCTCCTAATTCTGCAGATTTATTTTTGAGAAAGGAAACCAACTCCCTTCGCACAACGTAAGTGCTTTCAACCACGTACCTATCAAAATTTTGTCTAAAAATGTCTGACATTTTATAGGACATACTCGACAACCATTGGGAAAAAGTGTTTTGTTTGAGCCATATCTCTTCATCTGTACATTGAAGTTGGCAACTTCATGTAAATTATCATTATATGATGCCAGAGCCATTTTACATTTTTCGTGTTCCAACCCACTACATGCCCAGCCCATAAAATTATTCCTTGCATTTGTTTCGATATGTTTACCTTCATTGATACTGATATCAGCATACAGATATAAATTAACACTGTCTGCAGCTGAAATTTCACTCACTGATGCATTGAACGGAAGTTTTTTTGAATTCATTTGATTTTACAAGGAATGCTGCTGCATTTACTTCTAGTTACTGTCTTGAGAGGGGGACAGTGGACTACTGCTGCCAGTGAAGGTATCGTGCTGGTGTTTTACAGCCTCGTCTACTTTTTAAATACGTAAAGGGATTAATATAAAACATGCGATTAAACTTTGTTGTTATATTACTATTGACACACGCAAATAACAAATTACAACACTTATGCTTGTCTAAACAAATTCTTATTTCGAAAATCTTTTCCTACAAAATGGTCTGAGCATAGTACGTAGCTTTTATTCAAATGCTCAGAACCGTTTTTTTTTTTTTTTTTTTCAAAATTTAATCCAAGTCAGCTCTTCGACTAAGAATAATCTACTGCCTCATCTACAAACAAATAACAATAATAAAAAAAGAAAGTCAACAGGAGCGTAAAAGCAAATGATCTGAGTAGACCTAATAGTTGCCTGCTTAAGCTATCATACTCACTTCTCTTTATTTTCTGGAAACCTAAATAACGATTTTTGAGTGTTTTGCTGTTTATAGTTATTACAGCCATATGTAGGACATATACTTCCCCTTCCAACAATTTCCTAGTTCTGTCAACTAAGACGACGATCAAGAAAGTCTTCCGTGTGTAACAAAGTAAAGCGGCTGTTCATGTCCTGTGTTAGTTGACAACTCGAGCCGCTAGGAGGTGTTCAGGTGCGCTGTCGCCCGTTTCACGGTTGAGTTTCCACTATCATCTTTATAAGCTACTTGCTGAAAACCCGGCGTTGCCCGGGTATTTATTTATTCGAACCATGAGTTAGTACTTTTCCTATCCATTCTCTCTCTGTTCATCTCCTTTTTTCTAAAAACATGTTACATTTATCAGAGAATATATAAGAAATCACAGGTAAAAATGAACTCGTTTCGAAGAATCCAATCACGAAATTCAACAATAATGATTGTAATAATATCACAGATCGATCACTTCATGTAATGCGCGAACGTCAAATTGATTTTTTTAAAGAGATGTATTAAAAGAAATTTCTTTTTTACTGCTTTATTTATTTATTCTTATATTTCGTTATTCGTATGCTTATCCTTACAAAGAAAGAGCTGAAGACATTGAAGCACGCATAAACCAAGGATATGGTCTGTGTCATCACGTTTCGCTGTACGTAACCTCCTTGCAAACGTCATCGTTGACCTTCAGTCCGATTTTTTTTATAATTTGACAACTTTGAACCACCATATCTTCCACCCCGTTATAGCTGTCGGCATGGAACTGCTATGGTGTACAACGGGAGACTTCGGACAACAATTACACACACACCATTCGTTTGCGTTCTGTAGTTTTCGCTGCAGAGCACACACACGTAGAATTTTATTTACACCGATAACTTTCCATCATAATATACTCCACCCTTTTATCATTATCAACCCTCAAGCAACAATGCAACCAATAAAACCATTTTCCAAGAGTAAATATAATTTTCAACGAGTAATTATTGTTTCGCATTTCGAGTTATATTCTTCAAATTACTAAATATCTATCAGATCGCTATAAAACCATGCGTAGAACCTTCCTCAGGTATAAATTAGTAACTGTACAAATATTTAAGTCTCTGCGTCTTGAGATTCAGATGTGATAAGCGTACACCAGACATTCACATTAATATATATAGATAAATAGCTATCCGATCGCCAAAAAACCGCGCCTAAAGCCTTCCCCGGTTCGACATTAGTAACTGTACAAATTTTTAGCTCTTTATGTCTTGTGGTTCAGACGTGATAAACGTACACCGAACAGACACTCACATTTATAGATATAGATTTACTACAAGTGAGACTGCTAGAGTCTGCGCAAATTAAGGTGGACGGTGCGCAGAGACGAGTTTTCGTCCGAAGCGCCGGGCGAGTTCATTCCTTCGTTCGGAAGGGGAGGCCGCGTCAGTCCACTTCCGCCTGCCGGCAAGTGAGCTGGCCACTTCTCTTCCCCTCCAGCGCTCTTTCTCTGCTCCGGCCGCTACCCCCACCACTACATCTCTCCCCACGCTTGCCAAGCCGTGTGCGCATCTACCGGCCAATTTATCCTGCATGCACTCTAATTGTAATCACACGGTAAATAAAAGTGTGTGCAGAGCTCTTCCTTTTAGTGAGCACATTCGAATCCCTCAGATGAAACGATGTGAACATAAAAAAAAAAAAAAACGGACGTCTGCTGGTCGCGTCGGGACGGTGAGCGGATCGAATAAACGGTGGCGGGTGCGTGGTAGCAGCACGCCGAAACACGTGTCGAGCTCTCTGTGTGATTGTTTATCGGGCCGCGCGTGACGAGCCCTGTGGGGCCAATAGCGAGCCCAGCCCAGCTGCGGCTCCACGCAGACACCAGGCGGGCGCCGCGGCCAGACCAAGTGCTGCCAACTGCAATTCCGCTAACCAACTTTTGATATCTGGTAGAAATCTACAGGAAAGAAATGAATATACGAAAATATGCTTTCTTTACTATATAGCGCTAATAATCTTCTTCTACATCTATAAATGTGAATGTCTGTTCGATGTACATTTATCATGTCTGAACCACAAGACATAAACACCTAAAAATTTGTACAGTTACTAATGTCTTCCCGGGGATGGCTTTAGGCATGATTACATTGGTTACATGGCGATCGGAGATAATATATATATATATATATATATATATATATATATATATATATATATATTAATATGAATGTCTGTTCAGTGTACGCTTATTACCTCTGAACGACAAGACGCAGAGATTTAAATATTTGTACAGTTACTAATTTATACCTCAGGAAGATTTTAGGCACGGTTTTATATCGATCTGATAGATATTTAATAATATGAAGAATATAACGCGGAATGCGGAACAATAATTACTCTTTGGGATACAAAGTTATCAGTGTCTATAAAATTCTAAGTGTGTGTGTGTGTGTGTGTGTGTGTGTGTGTGTGTGTGTGTGTGTATTTTAATATTTCGCTCTGCAGCTGTGGTGTCGCACAAGTACAAAGTGCGCGCCACCTACTTTCGCCGCGCGCCGCCATGCACGCACGGCGCGGCGTTCTCACGACGACAGCCACGAGCGCCCTCTGCTGCAACCCCGCTCGTGGCCACCACGGAAAGACACCGGTCACTTCGGACTGAGATAGCAACCAGTTAGGACCTTTGTAATCAGATAGGCACCAGTGAAGACTTTGCTATCGTACAGGCACTAGGCAGGCCTCTAACAACTATGTATCAACAGTCTGCAGTACTATGTAAAAGTTAAGTATTGTTACATTCTGTGCAATATATATCTCTTTCTAATTTACTCTAGTGTTTATAGTTTCTGGCTGCTCCCCTCCGTACCTGCACCAGCGTGCTATTTTTGTTCCTGTGTCGGTCTCATTCCACTCGGCCACCGACACCTACGACGAGGCTGGGACACAAAAGCGGCGACGAAGTTGGGACACAAAAGCAGCGAAAACTACAGAACCCAGATGAATGGTCTGTGCCTAATTGTTGTCCGAAGTCTCCCGTTGTACACCGTAGCAGTTCCATGCCGATAGCTACAACGGGGTGGAAGATATGGTGGTTGAAAGTTGTCAAATTATAAAAAAAAAATTCGGACTGAAGGGCCAGCGATGACGTTTGCGACTCTATAACAAGGAGGTTACGTACAGCGAAACGTGATGCCACAGACCATATCTTTGGTCTGTGCGTGATACAATGTATTCAGCTCTTTCTCTGTAAGGATAAGCATACGAATAAGGAAATATAAGAATAACTAAATAAAGCAGTAAATTTCTTTTAATACATCTGTTTTAAAAAATCGATTTGACGTTTCACGCATTACATCAAGTGATCGATCTGTGATATTATTAGAATCATTATTGTTTAATTTCCTGATTGGATTCTTCGAAACGGGAGCATTTTTACGTGTGATTTCAACAACACTACTTAATTTCCTAATAAACGGTAAGTACATAGACTTTTGCAATCTGATAGGAATATTTTTCAGTTCCTTCAAAACCAGTTTCATAGCACACTACTTAAAGATAGCTTATCTATCATAATCAACCAACACGCGAGCTGAGCCGCGGGTTTAAGCTAGTAAGGTATGTTTTGAAGCGAAAAACTTACACCACTGTAAATATTCAAAATGAAAAAGCATCGAAAACGATGACAGATTGCTGTCAATCTATTGCTGATAGTAACAGAAGCAACTGTTTGTTCTAACGACCTATTTGGTCACGCTGCAGTACATTGTTGTGACAGACCTCACACAGCAGGCTATGTTGTTGTTGCTGTTCTGGTCTTCAATCCGGAGACTGGTTTGATGCATCTTCCAGGTAGGTACCAGTACTTCTTACCAACCATGAAAAGTGTTTGATACACTACAATTAATTACACTACTTGATTACAACATAGTGATTTACTTGTTGAAATAAGATTTATATTTAATTTACTTGTTACAGAAATTATGGTGATGCTTGTGGTACAACAATCGCCTGTCTTGTCATATAAGTACAGATTCATATTTGTTATCATACTCGAATTAAACATTTTATTTGTATTTTTTTTCAATTAACGAATTTCATAATTGTCAACTTATGCGTTTCCGCTCTGTGCTATACCTGTATATTCTATTCTGTTGCTATCAGCTACTGTTAAACATTGTCATTTCACGCATGATCACATTTATATACGGTGTCACATTTGTTCAAACATTGGTCTGTACTCTGTTTAATTATTGAACTACTTTATAGTCAAAGTAACTAATTATACTTTTAGCTGCTGCAACTGGGCGTGTCATTCAGTAAGATTGCCGTTATTGTTCTGGATAATTAAGCGCACTAACAGGGCCGTACATATTGAAATCAGTAGATGCCCGGCTGCTTAATCACAATATTTATTATTATTTTATAACAAATATTAAGATCAAGTTTTGTATAAACAGTGCTGCACCAGTCTATACACACACTGTTGCTTTCGCACAGTCACAAGTACCCGCACACACACTCAACCATAGTTCTGCCATTGTTCCTGGTCTTCAGTCCGCAGTTTGATTCAGCTCTCCAAGCTACCCTGTCCTGTTCAAGATTCTTCATCTGACAATACGTTCGGCAACCTACACCCTTTTGAATCTGCTTACTGTATTCGTCCCTCGGTCTCCGATTCTTAACCCACACACTTACTTCAAATGCTAAGTTGACAATTACTTGATGTCTCAGATTGTGTTCTACCAATCTATCCATTCTCTTAGGATACGCCAGAAACTCCTTTCCTTCCCAGTTCGGTTAAGCACCTCCTCATTGGTTACGTGATCTACTCATCGAATTTTCGTCTGTAGCACCACACTTCAAAAGCTTCTATCACG
The DNA here is from genome assembly GCA_026315105.1 of Locusta migratoria. Taxonomy (NCBI): domain Eukaryota; kingdom Metazoa; phylum Arthropoda; class Insecta; order Orthoptera; family Acrididae; genus Locusta; species Locusta migratoria. The sequence goes on from CM048746.1 coordinate 194,772,740, forward strand.
TTTTTGTCTGAACTCCTTATCGTCCACGTTTCACTCCCATACAATGCTACAATCCGAATGCTTTCAGAAAGGACTTCCTAACATTTAAATTAATATTGGATATTAACAAGTTTCGTTTCTTTAGAAACGCTTTTCTTCCCGTAGCGATTCTGCATCTTATATCTTTTTTACTTCGGCCATCAGTAGTTATCTTGCTACCCAAATAACAAAATTCATCAAATACTTTTATTGTCTCATTACCTAATATAATTCCTTCAGCATCGCCTGATTTTATGACATTACATTTCATTACTCTCGTTTTACTCTTGTTAATGTTCATCTTATATCTTCCTTTCAAGACACTGTCCATTCCATTCAATTGCTCTTCCAGATCCTATTCAGTCTCTGACAAAATTACTATGTCATCGGCAAACAGCAAATTTTTTATTTCTTCTCGCTGAACTTTAATCCCCTCTCGAAATTTCTCCTTGCATTCCTTCACTGCTTGCTCAATGTACAGATTGAACAACATGGAGGAAATGCTACAACCCTGTTTTATTCCCATCCCAACCTCTGCGTCCCTTTCTTGCCCTTCGAATCTAATAACTACTGTCTGAATTTTGTATAGGTTGAATATAACTCTTCGCTCCCTGTATTTTACTCCTGCTACCTTCAGAATTTGAAAGAGTGTCTTCCAGTCGACAGTGTCAAAGCTTTCTCCAAATCTACAAACGCTAAAAACGTAGTTTGCCTTTCCTTAGCCTATCTTCTAAGATAAGTCGTAATGTCAGTATTGCCTCCCGTGTTCCTACATTTCTCCTAAATCCAAACTGATCTTCCCAGAGGTTGGATTCCACAAGGTTTTCCATTCGTCTGAAAAAAATTCATGTTAGTATTTTGCAACCATGACTTATTAAACTGATAGTTCTGTAATTTTCACATTTGTCTGCACTTGATTTCTTTGGAATTAATATATTCTTATTGAAGTCGGAGGTTATTTGCCCTGTCTCATACATCTTGCATATCAGGTGGAATAATCTTTTTATTACTGGCTCTCCTAACAATATCAGCAGTTAAGACGGAATGTCATCTACTCCAGGAGCCGTGTTTCGACTCAAATCCTTCAGCGCTCTGTCAAATTCTTATCGCAGTATTGTATCTCCTATCTCATCTTTCTCTATTTCGCCTTTCATTTCTAGAATACTGCCTCCAAGTTTATTTCCTTTGTATAGGCCCTTTATATATTCCTTCCACTATTTTCTTTCCCATCTTTGCTTAGTACTTGTTTTCCGTCTGAGTTCTTGATATACATAGAGCTGCTTCTCTTCTCTCAAAATATCTCTTTTATTTTCGTGTAGGTGGTATCTATCTTTCCCCTAGTTATACATTCTTCTACGGTTCTCCATTTGTCCTCTAGCCACTCCCGCTTAGCCAGACTGTACTAGTGGTCAATCTCATTTCTTAGACGTTTGTACTCCCTTTTCCCTGCTTTACTTGCTGAATTTTTATATTTTCTCCTCTCATCAATTACGTTCAGTACATCCTGTGTTATCCAAGGATTTCTATTAGGTCTTGTCCTTCTGCCTATATGATCCTCTGCTGCTTTCACTACTCTATCTCTCAGAGCAACCCATTCTTCTTCTACTGTATTATTTTCCCCCGTTTCAGCCAATTCTTGCCTAATGCTCCCTCTTAAACCCTCAACCACCTCTGGGTCCTACAATGCTTCTGGCATTAATTTTATTTATTTTATTTTGACATATATGTTTTAGTTTATCTCGTAAAAAGTTATGACATATTCATAACAATGGAGAGTGATCAGTGTTCAAATGTTTATTAAGCTTATGGGACTTAACTACGGGGTCATCAGTCCGTAAACTTACAAACTACTTATCTACAACCTTATACTAAGGACGGCACAAATATCCATGCCCGAGGGGGGATTCGAACCCCCGACCGTAGTGGCCGTGCAGACCGTGACTGGAGCGCCTCAGTCCCCTCGGCCACCGCGGCCGGCAGTGATCAGTGTTTCGCAGTCATGTAACACAACAAGGCAACTTCAGATGTCAATGTGACTAATTGTATTCTCTGGTTTATTTCGCCCAGAAAAAGCTTGTTTTGAATATGGGTTAAGGATCAATACAGCAAAACCAAAGAGTTTGGTGATCGTCAAAAGAAGGAAACTGTCTAATAATAAAATCTATCAAATAGCCATACACCAAGTCAGAATTTGTACGTTCACTGAATGATCTGAGATATCACCAGGAAGTTAAACACCACATTGCTATAGCAAACGAGGCAGTCAACAGCAAAAGAAGATTATTGTTTGCCAAACTGGATAAAGACCTGAGAAAAAGGCTTGGCAGGTCTTTTGTTGGGAGTATGGGACTTTATGGTACAGAGAAATTGACACTGAAACAAGTGGATGAAGAAAGACTAGAAGCATTTTAAATGTGGATGTGGAGTATAGAGGATAAGCTGGATGGAAAGTATTGGTTTACAAGACTGCTGCAGGTTATCAGAGGAAAAACAGAAGGAATGGATGGGGCATCTGTTGAGACGAGATTGTTTAATAACACATGCTTTCGGAGGTCTAATTTATGGGAAGGGATTGAGGGGAAGAAGGAGACACAAGCTGATAAACCAAGAAAAGGGAAGTAGAAAATACGCAGATCTCAAGAAGATGGCGAAGACAGGACAGTATGGAAAGTTTCAACATGAAAATCTGCCTTTGGGCGGAGCACAAATGATGAAGGCGGTGATGATTTGAGCCGGCCGCGGTGGCCGAGGGGTCTGAGGCGCTTCAGCCACGGTCTGCACGGCCACTACGTTCGGGGGTTCGAATCCCCCCTCGGGCATGGATATTTGTGCCGTCCTAGTTCGTAAGTAGTTCATAAGTAGTTTGTAAGTTTAGGGACTGATGACCCCGTAGTCAAGTCCCATAAGCTGTACAAACATTTTAACATTTTTTTGGTGATGATTTGAAGTCTATTCGTGTTGCGTGGGTATTCATTTATTGCCATCTTCCATTAGTCCGTCTCCTCATCCCTCTTCCACCTCATATTCAGACTAGCTACTAGCCCCAGTGTCACACGGTATTTGTTTATTTGAATCTTCTGTCGTCCCCTCTCCCATCTCCTCCTGCCTCCTCTCCATTTCCACCTCCCGTCCCCTCCTCTCTGTCCGTATTCTGCACACCCTACATACCCTCGACCTCCTCCTAATTATCCTTCCTCCTCTATTTACGTGTCATTTCGTCCCTCCGCTGTCTTTCAGTCTCCTCCTGCTCCCTCCCTCTGTTCATCCCCTGTTCCTGGTCTTTCGATCCACCTCCTACCCCTTTCTCTGTTCATCTCGTGCTTCTCTCTCTCTCTTCGCTTCCTACGCCGCCTCTGTCAGTCCATCTCCTCCTCCACCCCTGTCTTTGTCAATCTCCTCATTCCCCTCTATCTCCTTCTGATCCTCCTCCTTCCCCACTACCTATTCCTACCTGTCAGAACGCTTCGAAGATGCAACATTTCCACCAAAGAGATACCTACATCACACTTGTGAGTCCTCTCCTGGAGTACTGTCACCCAGTGTGCGCTCATCAGGTGGGACTGACGGAAGACATTGAGAAGGTTCAGACAAGGGCAGCTCGTTTTGTTTTATTAAGTTACAAGGGGGAAAGCGTCACGGAAATGCTGCACGATTTGAGGTGGAAATCATTAAAAGAACGACGTTATTCGTTGTGGCGAGATCTATTTGCGAAAATTCAATCACCGATTTTTACTTCTAAATGTGATTTTGCTAGCACCCACTTACATAGGGAGATATGACCATCCCAATAAAATAAGAGAAATCAGATCGAAAAGGGAACGATTTAGGTGTTCTTTCTTTCTCGCACGCTATTAGAGAATGGAACGCAAGAAAAAGGTTATGAAAGTGGTTAATGAACCCTCTACCAGGCACTAAATGTGATTTGCAGAGTATCTATGTAGATGTAGATGTGCCTCTCCCTCCGATCCTTATCCCATATCTCAACTAGCCTCACCAGGGAACATCATCAACTCGATCTCATATTCTCTTAAGGAAAAAAAATACTTGAGCTAGACATCACGTGAAAATTTGGGCTGTTATTCAGATACTACGCAGTTACGGCCTCCTCCAAGTACAGCTTTTAAACATTCGCGCGCTCGGGTTGTTCTTCACTCGGCCCGCTTCACTGCGGCCGCTTAATGCTCGAACGTCTAGCACTGTGAGCAGAGTGCAGTAAGAGGTTTGTGTCAATGGTGGGTTAACAGGCTGTCGTGCGTCACCTCCAGGAGCGGTATGGGATTATGATTAATCTGCAACGATTAAATATCAAAGAATTAGAGCTCTTTAAAGCACTTTTCAATATATATGCTGAAAAACTAATTGATTAGGCCTTGGAAGATGATATGATAGTATTACCAGAAAGAGAAGAATCTCTCCAGGAAATGGTGGAAAATATTGTAAGCCTGGGTAAAGTTTTTGGAATGCGGTTAAACATTGATAAAGCCAAAGTCATGAAAATTGGAAAAGAAGACGACACAATCAAAATATCATTAGAGGGCAGAATATTGGAACAGGTGCAATCTTTTCAGTATTTGGGAAGCATGATAACATCCAGTGGAAGTTGCACAAAGGCGAAGTATCTTTATGGGAAAGAAAGCTTTCAGGAAAGTAAAAGATTTGCTAACAACCAAAAGTATTCCCATTACGCTAAGGCAAAGGTTCGCCAAATGTTTTGAGTGGAGCTTGGTGTCATATGGATCTGAAACGTGGACAATCAGACAGAAAGGACAAAAATATTTAGAAAGTTTTGAAGTGTGGCTATGGAGAAGAATGGAAAAAGTGAGGTGGACCGACAGAATGTAAAATGAGGAGGTGTTGCGCATGGTAGGAGAGGAAAGAACCTTCATTAGGACAATCCAGAAGAGGAAAACATCTTGGTTGGGGCACATATTACGTAGGCATTGTCTACTGCTAATAATAATGGAAGGAAAAGTAGAAGGAAGAAGAGGGAGAGGAAGGAGAAGATTTGGGCTGACCTGAAGAAAGGAAGGAATTACAGGCAAGTGAAGGAGGATGCCCAGAACAGAGCGAAGTGGAGGACGTCGAGTTGAAACCCGGCTGAGGACAGACCTACTCAAAGAAGAAGAGAGTTGCCACCGGTAAGCATACTTTTTGCAGGTATTAGACGTATTATACACGCCAAAAGAGAATACATAGCGCTTTCTTTATGCTTGTCCTTATATCTTTCAACTGCGTTGCAGATATCAGAGACAATTGCACTGATGAAGACGTGCTAGATATAGAAGAAAATAGCAGACTGACGTTCGGTGCAGATTCAAAAGAGGATGACGTCGACGATATCGACGCTGCCATTTCACCACCGTTACATTCGACGAGCACTTTCATTGCTTCAACGGGGCTTGGGCATGGAATTGAAGCTGTCGGTGATGGTGAAAGCTGCTTTGATGTTTAAAAGCTGTACTTTGAGGAGTCTGTAACTGCGTAGTATCTAAATAATAGCCCAAATTTTCACGTGAGATTGATATCTGGGGTTGCTATCTAGTTCATATATATTTTTTCTCAAGAAAATAAGAGGTCGAGTTGATGATGTTCCCTTGTCAGTTCAGATTTTTAGACTTCAAATAGGGGTGTCCATTATATTGATGAGTCACTGGGTCGAAGCACGTGGGGGCAATCAAAACTTTCGGTTTAGCCAAAGACGTTTCCAAAGTCACAAACTGCACACTTTATGAGGGCGATATAAATTTTTTTTTTTTTTTTTTTTTTTTTTTTTTTTTTTTTTTTTTTGCAGTATAGGGAGGTTTAGACTGGTAGCCGCTGGCACGGCTCGTAAATTAAGCCGGCGAGCCGCGCACGGTATCTGTAAGGCAGGAAAGAGACCGTCTGCCGGAGTTGGTCGACAGTGGGGCAGTGGCGGTGTCTGCGGCGTCGCGTGCCTGCTGGCGGCGGTGGGACAATGGGTCGGGCTCTGCTGCGGTCGCAGCGCAGTGCGGTAAGACGCGCCACACAGCGCCATTGTCCGGCGGCAGATATCGGCAGCCGCGGGGTCCCATTAAAAGCCACCAGCTGGCGGCAGTCGCGATGGCGGCGCCAGCGCCTCTGCCCTAATCTCACGCCGACAGCCGGCCTAATAAGGGAGGCGCACCCCCCTCCACACCTGACAAAACCAGTTTGTTTTCGTTATGGCCTGATGGCCTGTTCTGCGAAGCCAGTGGGCACAATTCGATGCGGACACAGGCGTTACCCAGGGGGTCATTCGTCATCTGTACTGACTCCTTGAGTGGCTTACAAGCGATCGACCAGTGTTTCTCTCGGCACCCAATAGTGCGGTCGATCCAGGATACTGTTCACTCCCTGTGCCAATCAGGCCGTTCTATTGTCTTTGTGTGGACCCTAGGTCATGTTGGCATACCAGGGAATGAACATGTTGATCGATTGGCCAAGCAGGCCACTATGGGACCACCTCTCACTATTGGTGTCACGGAACAGGATGTTAAACTGGTGTTGCACCGGAAGGTGCGCGAGGCTTGGAGCACCGAGTGGGCTACGGCGACTGCACCGAATAAGCTTCGGGCAGTGAAGCTCTCCACAGCTTTGTGGAAATCTTCACTGCGGCCGACCCGCCGAGAGTCAGTTGTCCTCTGTCGCCTCCGGATTGGACATACGTGGTTAATCCACAGGTATCTCCTTCGGCTCCAGCCGTGTGTCGATGTGGCACTGTGTTGACAGTGGCCCATCTTTTGATGGACTGTCCGCTTTTAGCCGACTTGCGACAATCTTTTAATATCCCAGACACGCTATCATTAGCTTTAGGAGACGACGCCTCTATGGCTAACGCAGTTTTAAGTTTAAACCGCGCTGCTGATTTTTATGACTCTATCTAACGGTGGGTGCTGTGGCCTGATATCTTAGGCCACCACCAATCCAGCTTTTTACCTTTTCACACCCTTAGGGGTTCTTAGTGTATGCAGTATGGCTGGCTCACCCTGTTTTTTCTTTGTGATCGGCCAGCCAAGGTACTCTGCTATCCAGTTTTATTCCTGACTTTCTTTTACCAATTCTGTGTGTCTTCGTTTTAAGTTCTCAGTGGTTTGTCCATTGTCACCCTGTCCCTTATGTGCGTGATCATTTTTAGAGCTTCAATTTTTTTTGTCGTTATTGACAGTGGACTCTGAGCTAGTAACAGGGGACTGATGACCTAGCTGTTTAGTCCCCTCAAAAACAAACAACAACAGCAACACAGGCGTTACAGTACACATCACCTACCTCTCGACTAGTCCGCGAACGAACTAGTTCGGAAGAGAGCTTCCACAGGCGAACTACGCGAACTAGTTCCCTCGCCTCTTCGTTCGCTCCTTTTCCGAAGACTGATGGGGAACAGCGGAAGGACGCGAGAGCGTGATTCCCTTCTGCCAGTTACCGACATTTCGACCTGAGACAGTTAGTTATGAAAAAATAAATCGCACTCACGTGTTTTACGGCCCGCTTTAGATTTGTAGTTTTATAAGTTTTTGCAAACATTTTGGACCAAAATAATAATGTAAATAATAAAAAATTATTTAATAAGAGTGTCTGAAGCCCTTCTAGGAAGAAAAAAAATTAGGTAGTGGCGGGTTCCGAACGAGTCATAGTCCAACGTCTTGTCCACTACGCCGACCGCGGTGGCCGACGGGACTGAGGCGCTCCAGTCACGGTCTGCACGGCCACTACGATCGGGGGTTCGAATCCCCCCTCGGGCATGACTATTTCTGCCGTCCTAGTTCATAAGTAGTTTGTAAGCTTAGGGACTGATGACACCGTAGTTAAGTCCCATAAGTTCTACAAACATTTGAACGCTTTGATTTGCCCACTACGCTACGGCTATCAATCGAAACATGAATCCTTTAATCTCATACCATTCATGGCCGTTGTTAACTGATGCTAATATGGCATTTGTAGAAACTAGATTATCATTTTATCGTATGAACAACGATGTGTTTTTGTTAATTCTTGAGTGCGCCATTGCTTTGAAGTGACAACGTGTAAGTTACTAGAAGAAAATAATCAAATACGCAACGAAAGATGGCGAATGCCAGAGAGACTTCTGGGTGAGGAATGTCACGTGACATCTCCGAACGGTTGGTTTTCGTGAATTCAATGGAGGGTGTCAAATCTCCGTTATTTTTGCAAATATGTCACAAACGATACGAGATATGAAAAAAATAAGGAAGCTAAGTTATAAAGAATTTTCTCCCCTTACTAATTATGTTTTCGTGTCAGAGGGTCCACTTTTAGTGTTACTACCGTAACCTCAACTGGGCCAAAAGTATTTTTATTCACCAAAATAATCGCATTTAGCACATTTTGTAGGTAATGATTCTTCAATGACTTAATAAATAAATCCATTTTAAAAATAAAATACTACGAGTGAATATAAGGTAGTTGAATATGATTATATCACCTATTTGTGTACATTATTGATTATTTGCCCATTTGATGTCTAATTGCCCAAAAATAGGGTTATGGGCAACATTATAAATAAAGCTACCATAACAAAAGAAAGAGCGCTTACAGCAGCGATAACAAAAGCCAAAAAGAGCTAACGAGTGACGATCTGTCTCGGGAATAAGAGCTGACGAACTACTTCGCGACGGAGTGCGAACTAAAATTTGCGCTACCGGTCGCGAACTAAAATATGCGCTACCGGTCGAGAAACTGTTGTCACAAACGTACCTCGCTCCTTAGTTCGTTGGATCCTTTTCCGAAGACCGACGGGCAATACCGAGAGGGCGCGCACCAGTGGCGGACTAAGGCTGTTGGAGGTCCGGGGCGGCGGCGAAACGAAAGGAGCCCCTCCCCCCACCTCCTCGACAACTTGGACATACATGTATTACTATAAAAAAATAATTGGAGCCGCTCCCGCCCCCCCCTCACTTAGTCCGCCACTGGCGCGCACCAGACTTAAAAATCACGTGCTTGCCTTCTGTCGATGTTCGCCATTTCGAGGTGCTACAATAATTTTGTTTTAATGTATTCTGCAGTATGTGAGTAATTAATTTCATAACGCCAAGATATAAAGATAACTCAAAACTTAAACGCGAGAAATTATCCACAAACTGTTTGTTTTGGTCTGCATGATATCGTTAGTGGCTCACGCAGCAAGCGCATGAAGCAGCTAGGTCAGCCGTCAGTAGGAGCGAACGAAATAGTTCGCGACATAGCTGCGAACTAAAGCGAGCGCACCCGGTCGCGAACTGTTATGCGCAAGACTTCTTTCGACCAGCTGTCTGAAGCCAAACCGCAGAAAAACAGCGCTTCCACCTCCGCAACAAACATGCCAACTACAGGTTAAAAGTGCCACGGCTGGGAACTCCTCCGCTATAGCTCTACCCCTAAATACCTAGGGGTCACTCTCGATAGGAGTCTGACATTCGAGGAGCATTGTGACAGTGTCAGAATGAAGGGCGTAACTCGAAATAATATCCTACAGAAGCTTACAGACACAAGCTGGGGAGCCAGGCCACGTGTGCTGCGTACCTCGTTCCTAGCCTTGTGCTACGTGGCAGGAGAATATGCTTCCCCTGTGTGGTATCTTTCGTGCCACTCCAAACAGGTTGACATTGCGCTTCACCAAACTTGCCGTCCGGTGTTAGGATGCTACACCTGACTCCAATAGAGAAGATCCGAGTTATGGCATCAGATGGCAACAGCCAAATTGGAAAGGAACAAAGTCAACACTGACTACAGACACCCAATTCATGGGCATGAACGCGTCACTCAACGCCTTTTCAGCAGGAACAGTTTCATGTCAAGGAACACCTCTTTAATGAAAAGGTAGAAGAGAGACTCCTAATTTAGCGGGAAAGAGCTCAAAGAGAGTGGATACCACCGAAGGAGGAGTTGCCCCCAGGAAGCAATCTCCCGTGGCCAACATGGAGATCACTCAATCGTCTTCGCGTCGGAATTGGCCGAATTTAAGTCGCCGTGTTAAAATGGGGCCTCTGCGACAACGAAGACACGTCCTGTGCCTGTGGGGCTGACCAGACGATGAACCATCTTCTCCACTTCCCCGTTTACACCATCTCCTCAAGTATCGTGACTTAAGAGGATCTGGCATCAGGAAGCCCAGCAGCAGTCCACCTTGCTGAACAATTAAATTTTATTTGACTGATTGTCACCGACACGCTAAGAAGAAGACCTACTGAAAAAACTGTCTGTGGCAGTCTATACTTCCGGAAAAAAGTACACATGTTATACAAGAATTCAAAGTTAAGGTAAAAAGGTAAAGCAGTCAACAATCCTAAGATTGGTTTGAACACCACAGTGCTTTACTAAGCATGGTCCTGTTTGGAGGTGGTATGCCGTTGCCTTCCTCCGACCTTGGAACTGACTTACCCAGCCAGATATAGGGGGACCGAACCACGGTGCTACTCGGTATTTTTCACATGAGCAATACTGCCAGAGGTGAAAGAAGTGGAAAGTGACAGATAAAAATCCTAGGACCTGGCGGGGATCGAACCCACGACCTTTGGATTTGTAGTCTGGCACTCTACCACTGTGCAACCGAGGCGCACAGTGGCCACTGTGATACTATCAATGACTAGAACAATGACAGCAAATACTTATGTTATAATTTTGAATTCTTGTATATCGACATGTTAAGCTATTAGCTAATATCTGCTAACACTTGATAATGGTAAATGACCGAAACCGGCAGCACAGAAAAAATAAACCACTATGAATATATCGTTCTGCAAAGATGTAAAACGTCGACACATTCGTTTGACAGGGCTGATGCGGTCATGACGGAGCGCAAAGGGGAAATATCAGCCGCTCCACACACACTATATATACTCCAGCACTCTAGTTCATAGTCGGGCGGATGAATCGATGGCTTACACTTCGTAACATTCGACTCCTGACTTGTTCTAATGTAGGTACAAGTCTGTTATAGAACTCCAGCACATCAGCTGACTACCGGCGAGATGTCGACTCCTGTGTAGCTCCGGGTTCGACTCCTGCGCTACAACCAACTACGGACGCAGAGAAAGTATCTAGGAGGACTTCCATGTCTTGCACACTGGAACTCCAGCGTTACTAGGGAAGACGCCTACTTGCCGGTAGGCCAGGAGTCATCACACATCACGACCACACGATAGCTGTCAACGCAGTCCGGTATGAAGATGACGCGAGGCAGCAATTAGGGTGGGGACCGAGAACCACCAGTCCAGACGTGTGAATCTCTCATTCCACTGTACTTCCGTACGGTTCCACAACATTGTGGCATTGGGGTCGCCTACCTCCGCACGCCGAGATAGTGCGGACGCAGGCCGCACTGTCAGCGCACAGCACGGCAGGAGGCTGCTGACGCCATCGACCCGGTCGCCTGGAGTACGCTGCAATATGTGCCTCTTCAGAATAAACGTTTTACCGAACAATATTCTTTCATTAGGCCAACGGCGGCACCAGAACCGTCCCTACCTCTCTCTGCAGGGCAAACCGTGGCGGTTACGAGTCTGACCTCCTGACAAATAACCTGCTCTCCAACACCACTTGAGTGCGCGCCGACCAAGGGGTGCGCCAGCAACCGCTCGACCCCCTGCAGTACGAGGCAAGTTTTGAACATGACCTGTAGTTTGGAAAAGATTTCAGGAACTTATGACTGACGACCATTCGCCTTGCATGTTTCTTGATGAAAGACATAGTTGGAGGGCGAAGTAAATACTATGCGTACCATTGTCACTTCCTCCTATTCCATTCGCGTGTAGTGATGTGGCTTGCGAAGTATGGATATAGATATCTTTCAAAAGTATGATTAGCAAAGCAATGGTACTTTTATATTTCACTTATTATCTGCCGGCCGCGGTGGCCGAGGTGACTGAGGCGCTCCAGTCACGGTCAGCACGGCCACTACGGTCAGGGGTTCGAATCCCCCCTCGGGCATGGATATTTGTGCCGTCCTAGTTCGTAAGTAGTTTGTAAGTTTAGGGACTGATGACCCCGTAGTTAAGTCCCATAAGCTTAACAAACATTTGAACTTATTATCTTTTTCTGTGAGTTGTTTGATGTCTAAGTATCTTTTGTTTCTATAATTGCTACCTCTTTTGTGGTTCTAATATATCAATTTAGTTTTCTTGAGGTTTGATTCCATTTTTTGGAACGGTGTGCTCAGCGACAACAAAATAATGAATATTATAAATATAGTGTGCAGCACTGGTCGTTTCTTATTAATGTTTTTGCAGATCGATTTCGATCACATAATGATCATCCATAATGCACCTGTCATCGTACATCTACATCTACATCTACATACATACTCCGCAATTCACCGTAAGGTGCGTGGCGGAGGGTACACTGTACCACTACTAGGCATTTCCTTTCCTATTCCACTCCCAAATTGAACGAGGAAAGAAAGAATGCTTATATGCCTCCGTACGATCCCTAATTTCTCTTATCTTGTCTTTGTGATCTTTACGCGAAATGTAAGTAGGCGGAAGCAAGATCGTACTACACTCAGCTTCAAATTCCGGCCCTCTAAATTTACTTAACAAAAATTCACGAAAAGATCGTCGTCTTTCTTCCAGCGATCCCCTATTGAGTTGCCGGAGCATTTCCGTGACACTCGCGCATAGGTCGAACCTACCGGTAACAAATCTAGCTGCTCGCCTCTGAACCGCGTCTATGTCTTCCTTCAAACCGATCTGCTGCGGGTCCTAAACACTTGAGCAATACTCAAGACGTGGTCGTACAAGCGTTTTATACGCGGTCTCCTTTACAGGTGAAGTACATCTTCCCAAAATTCTCCCAATAAACCGAAGTCGGCTGTCTGCCTTACTCACAACTGTCTTTACATGCTCGTTCCATTTCATATCGCTCTGCAATGTTACGCCTAGATATTTGAACGACGCGACAGCATCAAGAAGCTCACTACTAATGCTGTATTCGAACATTATAGGATTGTTTTTTCTACTCATGCGCATCACCTTACATTTTTCCTACATTGAGAGCTAGCTGCCATTCTTCGCACCAACTAGAAATTTTGTCTAAGTCAACCTGTATGCTATTACAGTCAGTTACAGACGACACCCTCCCATACACCACAGCATCATCAGCAAACAGCCGCAAATTACAACTTACTCTGTCCATCAGATCATTTATATAGATAGAAAATAATAGCGGTCCTATCACACTCCCCTGGGGCACGCCTGACGATACACTCGTCTCTAATGAACACTCGCCGTCGAGAACAACGTACTGCGTTCTATTACTTAGGAAGTCTTCCAGCCAGTCACAAATCTGCGAACCTATTCCATAAGCTCGTATCTTCGTTAGCAGTCTGCAGTGTGGCACCGCGTCGAACGCCTTTTTGAAGTCGAGGAAAACACAATCCGCCTGTTGCCCTTCGTCCATGGCTCGCAAGATGTCATGTGAGAAAAGGGCAAGCTGAGTTTCACATGAACGATGTTTCCTAAACCCGTGCTGATTCATGGAAAGAAGCTTTTCCGTTTCAAGGAAATTTACTATATTCGAACTGAGAATATGCTCCAAAATTCTACATGAAACCGATGTCAACGATATTGGCCTGTAATTGTATGGGTCAGTTCTCTTTCCTTTCTTGTAAACGGGAGTCACCTGCGCTTTTTTCCAATCACAATATCAGCTATCCATAATCATATGCCATATTAGCTGAATGTAACAGATTTTTTTGAACATATCAATGTAGTGTCCAACCATTGATATGTTCAAAAATATCTGCTGCATTCAGCTAATATGGCATATGATTATGCATAGCTGATACGATGACTGGTGCATTGAGGATGATCCTTATGTGATAGAAATCGATCTGCAAAAACATTAATAAAAAACGACCAATGCTGATACTATATTTATTATATTCAATTTAGTTTTCATTATTTTATCCATTTTTTGTTAGAGAACACTGCTGCTGGTTTTGTAATAATACTTGTAATATATAAATACTGCAACCAGTCACAAGATTTTTATAATCATTTTATTTCACCTTTACTAGTTTCAAGCCTGAGCCCATCATCAGACGGTAGTGCTCATTTCAGGTTTACATTGGTGTCCTAAAATAAAGTTTATATATTTCTATCCTAAATATTACCTAGTTTTCTTGATTGTATTGTTCACAGTTGAATTAAGATTACACGCTCATTGTTAAATAAATACATTTAATTTTACATCTGAAATCATTGGCCTTAGAAGCTGATTTCATATGTAAAATTAAATCTATTTATTTAACAATGGGCGTAAGTGTCTTTGCACTTGCACTGCAGTATGACTTATTTGTAAATATCGGTTGATGGAAACAAACGCCGCCATCTTCAATTTAGTGTGCTTCACAGATGAACATGGGGCGATTCAAATACACAAGTCTCTCTCCTATAACATTCTATAAAAAAGACCTTTCTCTGAAGTAAGTTCAGTGTATAAGCAATAGATGTAATCTTAAGCCGGCCGCGGTGACCGAGGGGACTGAGGCGCTCCAGTCACGGTCCACAAGGCCACTACGGACGGGGGTTCGAATGCCCCCTCGGGCATGGATATTTGTGACGTCCTTAGTATAAGGTAGTTGATAAGTAGTTTGTAAGTTTAGGGACTGATGACCCCGTAATTAAGTCCCATAAGCTTAACAAACATTTGAACATTTTGTAATCGTAATTCTATTCTAAACAATACAAGCAAGAAAAATTTGTTATATTTACGATAGAAATATATAAATTTTGTAATCTAAAATTCAGGTAACTTTATTATTTTAGAACACCAATGTAAACCTGAAATCAACACTACTGTCTGATGATGGGCTCAGGCTCTAAACTAGTAACGGTGAAACTTATAAAAATCTTGTGGCTGGTTGCAGTATTTATTGATTACAGTAATAAGTCATGGTTGCAAAATACTAACACGAATTATTTACAGACGAATGGAAAAACTTGTGGAACCTCGGAGAAGATGAGTTTGGATTTAGGAGAAATGTAGGAACACGGGAGGCAATACTCACATTACGACTTCTCTTAGAAGATAGGTTAAGAAAAGGAAAACCTACGTTTCTAGCGTTTGTCGAATTGGAAAAAGCTTTTGACAATGTCGACCGGAATACACTCTTCCAAACTCTGAAGGTATAAAGGGTGAAATATAGAGAGCGAAGAATTATTCAACCTATACAAAAACCAGACGGCAGTTATTAGAGTCGAAGGGTAAGAAAGAGACGCAGAGGCTGGGAAGGGAGTAAGACAGGGTTGTAGCCTTTCCCCAATGACGTTCAATCGGTACACTGAACAGGCAGTGAAGGAATGGAAGGAGAAATTTGGAGAGGGTATTAAAGTGCAGGGAGAAGAAATAAAAACATTGCGATTTGCCGATGAGAGACCGAAAAGGATCTGGAAGAGCAATTGAATAGAATGGACAGAGTCTTGAAAGGAAGATATAAGATGAACATTAACAAGCATAAAACGAAGATAATGCAATGTAATGTCAGAAAACCAGGCGATGCTGAAGGAATTATATTAGTTAATGAGACAATAAAAGGAGTAGACGAATTTTGTTATTTGGGTAGCAAAATAACTTCTAATGGCCGAAGTAAAGAAGATATAAAATGCAGAATGGCTTTGGGAAGAAAAGCGTTTCTAAAGAAGCGAAACTTGTTAACATCCAATATTAATTTAAATGTAAGTGTGGTGTCGCACAAGTCCAAAGTGCGCGCCACGTACTTACACCGCACGCTGCCATGCACGCACGGCGCGGCGTTCTTACGACGTCAGCCACGAGCGCCCTCTGCTACGACTCCGCTCGTGGCCACGACTGCTGCATCGGCCACTTGGGACTGAGATAGGAACCAGTTAACACTTGGGAATCAGATAGGCACCAGTTAAGACTTGGCTATCGGATAGGCACCAGGAATCATCAGTAGGCAGGCCTCTATCTAAAGTATGTATCAGCATTCTGCAGTCAAGAACTATGTAAAAGTTAAGTATTACTCTCTATGAAATATGTATCTCGTTCTAATTTACTGTTTCTGCTGTCCCACTGGCTGGTCACCTCCGTACCTGCACACGCGTGCATCCTTTATTCCTGTGTCGGTCTCTTTCTACTCGGCCACCGACACCTACGACAACCGGCGGAAACGAGACACAAAAGTAAGGAAGTCCTTTCTGAAAGCATTCGGAGAGTAGCATTGTATGGGAGTGAAACGTGGACGATAAGGAGTTCAGATAAAAAGATGATAAAAGCTTTTGAAATGTGTGTTGTTGTGTTGTGGTCTTCAGTCCGCAGACTGGTTTGATGCAGCTCTCCACGCTACCCTGTCCTGTGCAAGTCTCTTCATCTGAGAATACAGACGAATGATGAAAATTAGATGGGTAGATCACGTAACTAATGATGAGGTGCTTAACAAAATCGGGGAGAAAAGGCTTCTATGTCGTACCCTGACTAAGAGACGGGATAGATTGGTTGGACAAATTCTGAGACATCAAGGAATTGTCAAATTAGCACTAGAAGGAAGCGTGTGGGGTAAAAATCGTAGAGGGAGACCGAGGGACGAATACAGTAAGCAGATTCAAAAGGATGTAGGTTGCCGAACGTATTCTCAGATAAAGAGACTTGCACAGGACAGGGTAGCGTGGAGAGCTGCATCAAACCAGTCTGCGGACTGAAGACCACAACACAACAACACACAATATAATTAAGTTTTCTTCAGAATACTGGAATACTGTTCACTTGTGTTCATCTTTAGAAATTACCGAGTATGTTTGATTAGCTTAATTACTTTGAACATACAGTAATTAGGAGCGTCACGCTTATTATAGACTCGTTTCAGTTGCATGGGCGAAAGAGTTGATAATCTAAATATCCAAACAGTTTTGGTACTGATCACCGCAATAAATTAACTGCTGGAATCTGAAGCGGAATCCAGAGCTGTCTAAATAAAGGCGGCCAGCAACAACGTTGGCGCCCAGGTGAGGACCAGGCAGGCCATTACGGCGAGTGTTATGGCTGGGCGCCTGTCGCCGCTTGCAAACTGCTCGCTAATTGCCGCCCCTGAAAAGCGAATTCTGAGTGCCGGCGGCGAGCCATTCAGGTGCGCTAAAAGAAGCAGTAAAAACCTGCTGCCTTCTGAAGTCGTTAACGCCAGTGTGCGATGCCCTACAGCGGCGGGGAAAAACATTTAAATAGTCTCATTTAAAGGGCGGCCAGCCGAGGTAATTTGTAGCCAATAAACCTCACACTGCGAAAGCAAGGAGTAAGTGACGTTATCCAGTGCAAAAAGTTACACCGTTTTAATCCTAAGGAAAGTAAATAAGAATATCGTGTGGCTCATTGGCCTACAGCTTAAAGTAGAATCCGAACCACGTGTAATTTCGGGCGGCTCATTGGCCTGGTGCAAGTCTTCCAATTGGACGCCACTTCGGCGACTTGCGTGTCCCTAGCCTACCCCAGTTATCCACCCGGGGAAAGGAGACCTACAGGTTAAACTGGAATCCGAACCACGTGTCTTTTCTGGCGACTCCTCACATCGTTGAGAGGTGAAGGATGGGTTAAAACGCAGACTAAAAAACACCGAGGTCAGACCGGGTTTCGAACCACGGCCGCTGGTCGCGGTGGCCGAGGGGACTGAGGCGCTTCAGTCACGGTCTGCACGGCCACTACGGTCGGGGGTTCGAATCCCCCCTTGGGCATGGATATTTATGCCGTCCTTAGTTGTAGCTAGTTCATAAGTAATTTGTAAGTTTAGGGACTGATGACCCCGTAGTTAAGTCCCATAGACTCTACAAACATTTGAACATTTGAACCACGACCAGTTTCCAGTCGAGTGCTTTACCCGAGGACCATCACGCCCAACTCTAAGGAAAGTAACAGAACTAAATGTAGTACTGAAGAATGTCCACATTCCATTTCAACCTAAAAAGTGAGGTAATTGCCTTACTTCCGTAACACAACCTCTACATGTAGATATGTACAACCCACCGCCAGATGCGTGGCAGAGGGTACATTGCACCACTTCTAGGCATTTCTTTTCCTATTCCACTATCAAAAAAAAAAAAAAAAAAAAAAAAAAAAAAAAAAAAAAAAAAAAAAGAGAGAGAGAGAGAGAGAGAGGCAGAGACAGAGAATGTCAATATGCCTCTGTACGAGCCCTAATTTCTCTTATTTTGGCTTTGTGATCTTTACGCGAAACGTAAGTAGGTGGCAGGAGGCAGGAAGATCGTTCTACACTCAGCATAAGACGTGGTCATACAAGCGTTTTATACTCTGTCTCCTTTACAGATGAAATACATCTATGACTTCCTGTAAACTGATCTGGTGCGGGTCCCAAATACTTGAGCAATATTCAAGACGTGGTCGTACAACCGTTTTATACGCGGTCTCCTTTGCAGATGAAATGAAATACATCTTCCCACCAAAGCAAAGTCGGCTATCCGCCTTACTCACAACTGTACTTACATGTTCGTTCGCCGGCCGCGGTGGCCAAGCGGTTTACGGCGCGCCAGTCACGGTCTGCACGTACACTACGATCGGGGGTTCGAATCACCCCTCGGGCATGGATATTTGCGGCGTCCTTAGTATTAACTAGTTCATAAGTAGTTTGTAAGTTTAAAGACTGATGATTCCGTAGTTATGTGCCATAAGCTCTACAAACATTTAAACATGTTAGTTCAATTTCATATCGCTCTGCAATCTTACGCCTTATATTTGAACGACGTGACTATATGAATACTGATGAATATGAATATCATACAGTACTAATGCTGTATTGGAACATTTTGGGATTGTTTTTTCTAAGGTGCATCACCTTACATTTTTCTACATTTATAGCAAGCTGCTATTCTTCACACCCAGTAGAAATTTTCTCTAAGTCACCTGTATGCTATTACAGTAACTTAATGACGACACCCTCACATACACCACAGCATCATCAGCAATCAGCCGCAAATTACAAGTTGCTCTGTCCATCAGATCATTTTTATATATAGAAAATAATAGCGGTCCTATCACACTCCCCTGGGGCACGCCTGACGATACACCCGCCTCTGATGAACACTCGCCGTCGAGAACAACGTACTGCGTTCTATTACATAGGAAGTCTTCCAGCCAGTCACAAATCTGTGAACCTATTCCTTATGCTCGTATCTTAGTTAGCGAATAGCAAATGTCTGTAAATCTAAGGGACTTAACTACGTTGCTCATCAGTCCCTAAGCTTACAAATTACTTACATTAACTTAAAGTAACTTACGTTAAGGACAACACAAACACCAATGTTCGAGGGAGGACTCGAATCCCCGACGGCGAACAGTCGCGCATACCGCAGCTGGGCGCCTTAAGATTTTATTTATTTATTTATTTTATCTGTAGTGACACTTGTCAGTTTTATACAGAAATCCTTTACCACACAAATGTTTTTTTCTCTCTCTCTACACAATGAAAACTAGAAGCAAGGATGGTTAGGATTTAACGTC
This sequence comes from Locusta migratoria, assembly GCA_026315105.1. NCBI lineage: Eukaryota > Metazoa > Arthropoda > Insecta > Orthoptera > Acrididae > Locusta > Locusta migratoria. Next base: position 194,792,213 of record CM048746.1, read on the forward strand.
TCGTCGACAGCTTGGTCATTAGAGATACAAACTAGAAAATTTTAGCTAGCTTAACTAACTGGTTGTGGATCCCATTATTTCCCTCAATCCTATGTTTGTAAAATCCGATAATCTTCGTCGCCACTAGCTGTGGACGATCCAGTAGAAATACAGTGTAGAATAACATAAATCGCCGCAATAAAGACGGGTGCTCACGCTAAACGACGAGAAAATAAGGTACTCTTTCGCAATAAATCCATGAAAGGTTACTCATACGACGTTTCTTACAACTGAAAAAGGATGCGACGTTACCACAACGGAATTATGAACAAATGCTAAGGCTGCGTTCTCCTAATGTCGCCCAGAAGACGTATTAGTTTCTTGTTCAAAATCTTCAAATGTTTGTAAAGCGACGGGACCAAACTGCTAAGGTCTTCAGTTCCCAGGTTTACAAACCAACATACCTATGCTGCGGAGAACACACACACACACACACACACACACACACACACACACACACACATACATATGCCGAGGGAGGACTCGAACCTCCGACAGGAAGCAGACGCGCACTCCACAGTGTGCCCCCTCGCGGTTTGGTTTCTTGTTTGGAACGGTTTTTTCACATAACTTTTCAGATTATAAAACTTTGCCATTGTAATAGACTTTCACAGTCTGTAAGTTTTTTTAATTAATTTATTTTTTATTTGTGTTGATATTTTAAAGTCAGTCGGCGACCCCACAGTTTGGCAACCCACAGCTAAAACAAATCGTCTGAATGACAATAATTTGGTGAACATTTTTGATTACTTTACTTAAAAATCTACCGCACGTATAAATTAGAAAATTACCTCAAATTCTGTGGTAGTATCGCAAAATGACCACAAAATTACTTTTACAGAAAACCAAGCGAAATAGCGGCGCAAATAAATAACGTCATTACGGACTTTGCTAATACTAGTTTTTTTTGGTTTTTTGTTTTGTTTTTCCATTGCTGAAATTATCGACCTAGCAGTTGCGGTACTGAATACGCCCAAATAACCTATTTAAACATGCGTAGGCCCAGAATTCAATTTCAGGAAACTTTGTTACCTTTGTGTGTCATTTCAACCGTAACAACTGATCGCCATGCAAGTCAGAATCGGTAGAATTCGATGTTCACATATTATTTTTGTTCTTATGACGGAGATTTTAATGCCTGGTAGAGAGTACAACATCAGAGTTATGGATATGAAAGCTTCTACTTCCTTTTACAATTCTCATCGATTACGTAGTTACATGTTTATTTTCACATATAGAGCAAAAAAGTACTTTTTCAATTATGTAAATTTCATTGGGCACGGACTAAATTAATACTAAATTCGGTACTTCAATTTTAATGTTCGTGTATTAATATTATTGCACGCCGAGTCCATAATGGATAACGTGCAAGACCATCACAATATTATTAATGAAAATAACAAATTTTCAGCTTGGTCTCCATAGGCTATACGTGGGATACTCTGCAAATCACATTTAAGTGCCTGGCAGAGGGTTCATCGAACCACCATTATACTATTTATTTCCCATACCATTCTCGAATAGCGCGTGGGAAGAAAGAACACCTGAATCTCTCCGTTCGAGCTCTGATTTCTCGTATTTTATTCTGATGATCATTTCTACCCAAATAAGTGGGAGTCAACAATATATTTTCGCATTTGGAGGAGAATGTTGGCGATTGGAGTTTCGTAAGTAGCCCACGCAGCAGCGATAACCACCGTTGTTGTAATGATTCCCATCCCAGTTCCTACAACATTTCGGTAACGCTGTATCGTGACAATACGAAACTAGCTGCCCTTCTTTGGACTCTTTCGATGTCCTCCGTCAAACCCACCTGATAGGATCCCACAATGGGCAGCAATACTCCAAAAAAGGACGAACAAGCGTAGTGTATGTAGTCTCTTTAGTAGTTCTGTTGCATGTTTTAAGGTTTCTGCCATTAAAACGCAGTCTCTGGTTCGCCTTTACCGCATCATTATCTATGTGTTCTTTCCAATTTATGTGATAAAAATATTTATAAACTAAAAATCACACATCTATGTCGTACACATGACTGAACATCATCAGTGCAGATTTCGAGTCAGGGTACTCATGTACTCCGCATAAAACATTTAACAATCAGATCCGCAAAACATATAAATAAAAAGGTCCTCCTACTGCATGTAACAAGTTTAAAAACTTGGCTGTTAAATGTTTTATACGGAATACGTGCGTTCTCGCGACTTGAAATCTGCACTTCTGATGTTCAATCATGTGAACGAATTCGATACGTGATTTTTTTAAACTAAATGTTTTATATCATGCCACCTAAATTAAAATTTTCTATTTTTGTTATTAACATTATGATACTTCAGTCCAAGCAACAGAAGACAATTTGACGTATTACTATCATCCAGATAACGTCAGATACCAAAAACCGGATTCGTCTGAGAACTCTTGACTCGAAGATGTCAGGCAAGAAACAGATTACTGAACAGAGTGAAAAAGACATAATACGGTTTGGAGACAATTACAAGGTAACGGAAAGAATCAACAATAGAGCATCCAATACTGGTACAGTACTACCACAGTCTAAAATATACAGTCACGACACTCACTGCTGTAAAAGTTGTTACCAACTGGGCAAGCCGCCGAAATCGTGATGTTTGTTTATAATTATTTTTGTACACAATTAACGAAATACTTACTATAATTTTTGCATTACAAGCATTATTAAAATATCGAGAGACAAACGTAATACGGAAATTAATATAAAACAGGCTAATTTAAATAATTCAATGGTATAAACAACAACTCCGTCTTGAACAAATACTTACGAATATGTGTATATTTGCAACTTACTCCGCTGAAAGTAAGTTGCATATAAACATAATGGTGTAATAAATATCTGTTATGGTCTGTTCTTACTATGACAGCCAGTTTCTGACGTGTTTCAATTCGGAGTCTAATGATTCTCGCATATTTTCTCGTCACTCGTCTTTTTTATACGTGCATGTTCTTTTAAGTGTAATTAGCTTTAAAAAACCCAATGTTTTGATGATTCTTGCCATTTGTGGTTCAGATGTAGCAACAATTGTGGAATTGTGTTCTTCTTTGTTGGAAACAGTTTGGTTGCTTTTATCGTTATATTGCAACGTCTGTGACGATACTATTCACAATCAACTATCGTATTCAGAAACGTAGCTTGCCGGCCGCTTGGAGCGCTGCTATCGCAGCGTATTACAAAAATCTGTGGTAATGTCGTGACTGTATATGTTAGACTGTGGTATTAGTATCGACTCACATTGGGGGAGAATGGATTCGAATTTCGCTCTACCAGTGACGGAGAGTTGCTTCATTCAGTCCGTGATACAAAACTTGTCACGCTTAAGCAACGACAAAAAGAAAAGGAAACAAAAGTCGCTGAAAAAATACGACGAGCAGACAAGACCCCTCCTCTCCCCTCCGGCCGCAGGAGTGGGGCTTTGTTTGACAGGCGGGGTGCCGGCAGCGGGGCGGTAGGCGCAGCGAGAAAACCGACAGGAATATTGAGCACGTGGATTGGGGAGGCGGCGAGGCGGTCGCCTGGGAGGCAAAGTTTAAAGGTCAGAAATGGAAAGAAAAGAAAAGAAGAGAGAAGAAAAGAAACGAAAGGGGGAGGAGACTCGAGGAGGACAAGTTGCGGGCGGCGCAGGTAACGAGCTCGTTACCGAACTTCCCGCCACCTCGGCGGAGTTCACAGCGACGGAGACAGCTGCGGGACCGATCACCGGAGAAGTCGGCGTGGCGGCTCTTTAAACGTTTAAGAAGCGGCCGGTTCGTGTGTGGGCCGCTAACGCCGAGTAGAACGTCGGCATCTTTCGCTCCACTTTCCTTTACACACTGTTAGCCATCCGAAATCCTACATCATGAAGGACTGGAGATACCACAGACAAAGGTGTTTGGTAGAGAAATCGTTGTACAAAGATCTCTTGGTTGAAAATGCAACACTAACTGAAATTTATACTAAATGTTGCTGCCATTGCTGCCTATAACCGCTGTTACACGCCTCTACATTCCAATTCTACAAAAATACTACAAAATAACATTTGACTGCATGGCGGAGAGTTCATCGAACGGCGTTTATGATATTTCTCGGGGTCGGGTAACATATACGTTTAAATAAAAAAAAAAAAAAAAAAAAAAAATATATATATATATATATATATATATATATATATATATATATATATATAAAATTAGGTTTGTGATCGGAAACTTGCGTGTGTGTGAGTGTGCTTTTGCGTGTGTGCTGAAGAAACAGTGCCTGTCTAGACTGGTACAGCACTGTGAATGTAAAAAAGTGATCTGAATGTCTATAATTAAAGTACGAGTAAATACTGTAACTAATCAACCTGTCATCGACTGATTTCCATGAGTATGGCCCTGTTAGTGCGCTTAACTATCCAGAACACAAGTCTGGTTAAACCATGAGTGACAAGTCCGGTTGCAGCTCAAGGTCCGATTCGTTAATCAGACAGACAAATAGTTCATTAATTAAATTAAATACTGATGAATGTTTGACGCAAATTTGATGTCCAAAATATATGAGATCATAGGTGGAGTAACTGACAGTTTCTAACGGCGATTGATAGCAGCTGAATAACACGTAAGGGCATGACACAGTAAAAACATTAAAGTAGACAATTACGTATCCATTAATTAATTAAAGATCAAAATTTAGATTACTAATGTAACACAGACTGAGCATGACATCTATTGCGACGATAGTAGTAATTGCTGTATGTAAGGTCACGTACCGAGCGAAGTGGCGCAGTGGTAACACACTAGACTCGCATTCGGAGGTTTTAGTGATTTAGGTTTTAGTGATTTCCCTAAATCATTCCACGCAAAAACCGGGATGGTTCCTTTGAAAGGGCACGGCCGATATCCTTCCATATCCTTAGCCAAACCTTCCGAGCGTAAGCTCCAATGACCACGCTGTCGACGGGTCGTTAAACTCCAAGTTTCCTTCCTTCCTAAGGTCACGTGCTGTGGGTAACATCTATCTCATTAACAAACAAAATCTTGTATTTTCAAAAATAGTTCACTTGCTAAGTTGGATGCAAACCAAATAATAATGAATGTAAATGTATTCAAGCGTGGAATGACAGACAAAGTGTAACAGTATCTGATAGCAACAAAAGGAACTTGTACAAGCTATTGGTGTAGAAACGTCTAAGTCAATAATTATTTGAAGATCAAAGTTTAGTTTATGAAATGACAAAACTAAGTATGGATTCGGTTGCGAGCTTAGCAATAATTATTGTGTGTGCCGACACCTTCTGAAAATGTAACCTAATTTTATTAATAAACTAATTATTGTGTTGTCCGCAAGCGGTGTAATTAATATTTGTGTGAAAAGGCGCGCGACACATGGTAGACATGAAATACTGATAGCTACCTGATGAACTGGTTGGGCCGGCCGCGGTGGCCGAGGAGACTGAGGCGGTCCAGTCACGGCCTGCACGGCCACTACGGTCGGGGGTTCGAATCCCCCCTCGGGCATGGATATTTGTGCCGTCCTAGTTCGTAAGTAGTTCATAAGTAGTTTGTAAGTTTAGGGACTGATGACCCCGTAGTTAAGTCCCATAAGCTTAACAAACATTTGAACATTTGAACTGGTTGGTTACGATTTCTACGACTGAAAGTGAAAGACATAACAAAAGTGAACAATAAGCAAGTGGTGTAATTAATTAGGTATGTCGAGTACTTTCCACGATTGGCAAGAAATATTGATAACTACTAGATAAACTAGTTGCATATGATTCTTATACCAAAAAAATGTAAGAGCATAACAAATCGAGGTACCAAGTATGTGCGAAATGTTTGACAGACATACAACAATCTGCCTCCCTACTCGGAATACGAAACGTAAATAAACTTAAATTCATTCACCTCTTATCCGTAGACAGCAGCTTGGTCACTTGCAGTACGTTAATGATGAAATATAAATATAGTTGAAACTTGCATTTATCTTGGCGTTAGCTTTAAAACTCACAGTCTAAGTCAACTTTCTAATAATGCTGAGTTTAAAACGAAAGGAGAATGAAGCTATCCTTTAAGTGAAAGCAAATTATGATTTATGATTATTATTATTATTACCTTTTAAACATCAAATTTACAGTAAAAAAATAGGAAATCAAAGTTATCAAGAATCCTAACTGCTTACAACAACTCTCTCAGTCTATTGCTCTCCACCAACACCTAACTTCCACTCTCAGACTCATTTTGCCCACCACCGCTACTGCCGACTCTCGGTTCACAGCAGTGATCTCTATACAAACTGAATGTATAACTCTGGTGTCTGAGTATTGAACTGCAGCGTGCCTGCACATTTATATGTTTTGCACACGGTTTCGCATTGTCCGCCATGTTTAAATTTGGCAAACGAGTTTCCATCAGTTATTACGTGACAAAGAATTGCTTGCTTACCTATTGACTTGGAATTTAATTCAATATTCGATGTTGCAGGCTGATATGGGAATGGAATCGAAACATATTTTCTTCTCTTTTTCTTTAAATACATCTTAGCTGCCATGTTTGAATTTGGTAAGAAAGTAAATATGAATATCTATGGCTGGCACGCTAAGACAACTGAAGTTCAACATCCAGATAGTATAGAGATCAATGGTTCACAGCAACCCAGATCTCTGACCAGAGAGTAAAAATGACAAAGTACAGTGTTGCCACCTTTCAACGCACATTAATTCTTCGTTTCGATAAAATATTTTGGCAATATCTTCCTACGCTGCAGGAAATGGCCACCTTGTATAAAGCCATCAATCAACCTCTTACGTAATCTCATGGAAGCTGTATATACATCTACATCTACATACATACTCCGCAATCCACCGTAAGGTGCGTGGCGGAGGGTACATTTCCTTTCCTATTCCACTCCCATATAGAACGAGGAAAAAAATGCCTTTATGCCTCCGTATGAGCCCTAATTTCTCTTATCTTGACATTGTGGTCACTACACGAAATGTAAGTAGGAGGCAGCAAGATCGAACTACACTCAGCTTGAAATTACGGCCCTCTTGAGCAATACTCAAGACGTGGTGGTAAAAGCGTTTTATACGCGGACTCGTTTACAAATGAAGTACATCTTCCCAATAAACCGAAGTCGGCTGTCCGCCTTACTCACAACTGTCCTTACATGTTCGTTCCATTTTTTATCGCTCTGCAATGTTATGCCTAGATATTTAAACGACGCGACTGTATCAAGAAGCTCACTACTAGTGCTGTATTCGAATATTATGCGATTGTTTTGCCGGCCGCGGTGGCCGAGGGGACTGAGGCGCTTCAGTCACGGTCTGCACGGCCACTACGATTGGGGGTTCGAATCCCCCCTCGGGCATGGATATTTGTGCCGTCCTAGTTCGTAAGTAGTTCATAAGTAGTTTGTAAGTTTATGGACTGATGACCCCGTAGTTAAGTCCCATAAGCTTGACAAACATTTGAACATTTTGCGATTGTTTTTCCTACTCATGCGCATCACCTTACATTTTTCTACATTGAGAGATACCTGCCATTCTTCGCACCAACTAGAAATTTTGTCTAAGTCATCCTGTATACTATTGCAGTCAGTTACAGACGACACCCTCCCATACACCACAGCATCATCAGCAAACAGCCGCAAATTACAACTTACTCTGTCCATCAGATCATTTATATAGATAGAAAGTAATAGCGGTCCTATCACACTCTCCTGGGGCACGCCTGACGATACACTCGTCTCTGATGAACACTCGCCGTCGAGAATAACGTACTGCGTTCTATTACTTAGGAAGTCTTCCAGTCAGTCACAAATATGTGAACCTATTCCATAAGCTCGTATCTTCGTTAGCAGTCTGCAGTGTGGCACCGCGTCGGACGCCTTTTTGAAGTCGAGAAAAACACACTCCGCCTGTTGCCCTTCATCCATGGCTCGCAAGATGACATGTTTGAAAAGGGCAAGCTGAGTTTCACATGAACGATGTTTCCTGAAGCCGTGCTGGTTCGTAGTCTTGTTGTAGAAGACACGCCCTGAATTTCACTTTATTCGGTTTGTGTGAAGCTTAGGGTTTTCACAGTGGCGGGTAAATAGACGAAACTGCAGTGATGGTGTGCCCGCGGTCACCTGACGTCATGCGAGGGGCGGGCACCCACTAAGCCGGCGCGCTAAGCCTGCTGCAACATCCCAAAGCCCTCTCGCGGCTTACCTCACACCTCCTGACGGAACTCTCACGGCGGCGGTCAACTGGAAAACGCACTCACCCCACCTCCTCTGCGTTTGTTTCCATTTCACAGCGATCGTTTGCTTTGAAATTCAAAATCACAAGGTGTCTTGGGAGATAATAAGAGGTGTCTTTCAATATGTACGGCACTCAGTACTCAAATACTGTGCAAGATTTTTGTCTAACGAGGAGACCACATGAGTATCGGATGTAAGATTTTTTTTTAAATTTATGGCACGGAAAGTTCAGAACGTATATAACTATCAGCCAAAGCAAATCGACGCAACTCTAAAAAATTCTCGAGAAAATCGACTTTGAAGTTTTGCAAAGTACACGTAAGTACTAATAAAACAGTTGCAGTAGGGCCTACCTCTTGCTGTAGCACAGCTAGTAGCGTTCTGGCCTCACATTCATAGAGTCAGGGGTTCGAATCCCACTATGAGACATATATTTTTCGTTTTCGAATTCAGTTATAGAAAACATTTTGGGACCTCTAATTCTACGTGTTGCGTCAGTTTATGTGTATCTAGACGAGCTGAAAACCTTGTCGTCACGTAAAACGATGGATGAGTAGGTTAGATGCTTGGAAAACCACTAGTAGCTATGGAGATGACTTTCCAAAAACAGCGTCTTAGCACCTCACAAATTGAACAATCAAAGAGTACTAATAGTGAAGCCAATACTGTAAAAGAAAATAACTTACGTTTCTTTGATTAAAACCTTCTATTAAAAAAGGAAAATTACGAATCAACAAAAATAAGTGCAATTTTCGTGAAAATTACCATTAGATATTAAAATTGTGTAAGTATTGGAACACAGCGAAGAAAATTAAAAAAACTTACCCGACCGGATTCGAACAATCAAACATACGGTTGTCAAGCCAGAGCGTTTCCACCTGAGCTACACCTACAAATGCTGAAACTGTTTTAATTATTGGTACTTACGTTTACTTGCAAAACTTCAATGTCGATTTTCTCGTGAATTTTTTTAGAGTTGCGTCGAATTGCTTTGGCTGATTGTTATTAGAGTTCTCAACTTGACGTACCATAAATTTCAAGAAATTCTAAATCCGACACCCATGTGGTGTCCTTGTAAGACATTCACTAATAAAAATCAGTGCACCTGCCGACAATTCATTTGCATAGTTAAACGCTGGCTAATGTCGTGAAAACCTCACTCCACGGTCAAGCCAATCTGTTAACCTAATTGCCGTTTACGTGAGTAGCGGTCCATTGATTACGGTAGTGATCTCTTTACCTTCTATGGCATCTACTTAAGCTCCACTACCGCTGACATCCTTTGAGCCTTATTACTGCGAGATTAATAATGCTGGGAAACACTACGAATAATGCATTTTCCTGGGAGTACGTAGCATTACAAGAATACCTGTCACAATTCCTTTAAAATAAAGTTACTAAATGCTTTTTTTTTCAACATGAGCAATTTAGAAGTAGATATTTTCGTTGTAGCCAAGCAACTTAAATCACTAAATGAATGGGAGTTTTCTGATATAGCTGTATGCCAGCTGGATTCCTTTTAGAGAACTTCAATGTAATAGCTTTATACGCAGCAGTCGTCTATAACTGTTCTGTCGATGAGACATGCAAAGTTGCACTGGTATTACCATAACACCCCATAATTTTCGGTTGCATTTTCCACCTCATGATCGATGAACGAAAACGTGTACACGTTGCTCACTGTTCTCAAAAACACAAAAAGGTAATGCAATTTTAGCCAAAAATTCAACTTTAGGAGCACTTCTTTTGTTTTAAGATGATGCAGAAATAATGTCATACACTCATACCCACAAATGTGTCATGAAGAGCTGTGGAATTTAAACCTTCTCAGATGTAGGCGCAATTTATGCACGTAATTCTCGTTCACTGCTTGCGACGGGAAATAATCGTTGGGAAAACACATGAAAAAAATGTACATACGGATGGTTGTATATCAACTTATTGTCACTATCATGTCGTTATCATATTCCAAGAGTAATATGCTTGCGATTATCAGATGAAGACCAAAGTCTGCGTAAGAATATGCACAAATGTTAATAGCACTGGACAAGAAAACCAACCATTCATTCAAATTCTCTAGTATTTTAGATGCAATGTAAACCTATGAGAACTCAACCATTTAAAAGTAACGTGGTCGGTCGCGGGTATAGCTTTATTCTGATATTCAATGAACACATTGAAATACATGTACTTAAAATGTGTAAATAACTATTTTGTTGTTTTGATAAAAAACGCCAATATTTCACTATTTAAAATTAACAAAATGCCAATTATTTTTTAATTAATTTGAGAAAAATGCTCAAAACGCGAGAGCTCTCGGGTTAAGATTATGATGAATTGTACGTAGGCCAAACAGGACGGAATTTATATTATTATTTCTTATAGCGTGACATTAAGAATAGCGACAGAAAACCATCAACTTTCTTCCCCCGCTTAAAAATAGAACAACCTACAATAGACGATATAGCTATCGACGTTTCACACTTTGCTCAGCAAGGATCACTAATGTCTTGAAGAAATCTAAAAACAATTAGGGGATCTAGTGAGCTATCATTTGTAATATACGTACGGTAACGTATTTTATTCATGGATTTGTTATAATTGTAATTTATCTGTGATACAGTATCGATATCTCACTGTCTCAAATCTTTACTACGGAGTTTACATGGCGTTTAATTTGAGCGAGGTATCATGGGACTATCATAACAGAAAAAAGTCATTCTCGTTTCCTCTCTAATGTGGTGTATGATCCCCTTGGACGACCAGTACAGTTGCTCACCCGCGGTGAATGGACAGTATGAGGTTATGAATCAGCTCTTGAGGGATATTTGGCCTTCTTCCATGAGTGGCTGCAGTGCGTCAGCCAAGTGGAATCCCAGGCATGCTCAATCGTGTTTAAGTTAGTCAAAAAACAACACTGCATTCGTTCAGTTCTCCCAGCTTCAAGCATGTTGTCCTCCAATGTAGCTCTGGGCACGAGTTATAAGCTACCAGTTTCTCGAAATAAAACACATTTTAAGGCTCTCTTTCGCAGCTTCCTTAAAACTAGTATATCAGCTGCTTCTACGTCATTTCCCTCAGTCCACGTGGCAAGTGTTATATGCACTGATAGCATTATGTCGTACAGTCTCAACAGTCTTTGAAAAAGCAGAAACAATTTACTCCCCCATCCTCACCAAAAAATACCAGCATGAAATCCGCCTCTTATGAGCACGCCGTCGACCGCACGGTAAACCGTCAGGGTCCTTTTATACGTTCTTTGCTTAATACGAGGCGCGTTTTTTAAGTAAGTTCCGTTTGAACAGAAGTACACAACGAAAGATTATTTCAAAAAAGTAATTTTATTTTCAGAAAGTACATACTTTATTTTTCGACATAGTTGCCAAATTTGTTCACTTATCATGCCTCTTAACCAATTTTAAAATACCCTCTTCATACAATCTTTCCGCTGGTTCCGATAACCACTGTCGTTTTGTAAAGCACTGAACTCGACACGTCGGGAAATTCGTTTGAGAGACCTGTTATTGTGAAGCTCTTGTTCTCACGAATCCTCGCTTCAGCTGAAACCTTGGAATCGTCTGTAATCGAAGATGTGCGACCGGATCGGTCCTCATCATGGACTTTGTCACAGTAATCTTTGAATTCTCGTACCCACTTACTCATGTTGCCTTTACTCATAACAGTATCACCGTACACTTCTCAAATCTGTCGATGAATTTCTGCAGTAGACAGGTTCCTTGGTGACAAAAACCATATCACTGAGTTAACCTCACATGCGGCGCGCGAGTTGATACTCTCAAACATTGTAAAAGCACATAACAAAACAGTACAGGTCAGCTACAGAGCTGAAACTGAGCACAGTTGTTCCCGAATCATGCTGGTACACGACGCACGCGCTCGTTGCGGTATGTGCGCGAACTACTAGTGTCTACAACAAAACCGACCTTACTTAAAAAACGCGCCTCGTACAAATATTTTGTAACGTTTGTTTCCGCATTATAAAATCTATATAAATTGATATTAATATTTCAATAAATTACGAGCCATTGCATGGAAAAACGCATATATAAAGAAATGCAATAATGGCTAATATTAAAGAATGGGCTATGAACTTTCTTATTTCTAATATTTGTATACCTATTTGACGAAACGGCTATGGTCATCAGACCCTAGAGTTACAAACTACTTAAAATAACGTACACTAAGGACAAAACACACACACACACACACACACACACAGACACACACACACACACCTCTGTACAAGGAAGAACTTTTTGGTTATTATATGGACCTGACTGTTTTATGTGAAGTACATAAGTCATGTCTTGCAATCTGCATTGATGATGTTCATTCATGGGACCGAAATCATCATGTATTTTTAAGTAGCTTGAAATTGCTTGTTTTTTTTTTTTCATTTTTTATTGCCATATTGTTGTGTCTACATGGGATACTCTGCAAATCACATTTAAGTGCCTGGCAGAGGGTTCATCGAATCACCGTTAAACTATTTATCTCCCATTCCATTGTAGAATAGCGCGCGGGAAGGAAGAACACCTGAATCTCTCTGTTCGAGCTCTAATTTCTCGTATTTTATTCTGATGATCATTTCTACCTATGTAAGTGGGAGTCAACAATATATTCTCGTATTCGGAGGAGAGTGTTGGCGATTGGAGTTTCGTAAGTAGCTCACGCCGCAGCGATAAGCGCCGTTGTAATGATTCCCATCCGAGATCCAGATCCTATATAACTTCCGTAATGCTGTCTCCCCTGTATCGTGACAATAGGAAACGAGCTGCCCTTCTTTGGACTCTTTCGATGTCCTTCGTCAAACCCACCTGAGAAGGATCCCACACTGGGCAGCAATACTCCAAAACAAGGACGGACAAGCGTAGTGTGTGCAGTCTCTTTAGTAATTCTGTTGCATCTTTTAAGAGTTCTGCCAATAAAACGCAGTCTCTGGTTCGCCTTTCCCACGACATTATCTACGGGTTCTTTCCAGTTTAAGTCTGAAGTAATAGTAATTCCTAGGTATTTAGTGAAGTTTACGGCCTTCACTTTTGATTGATTTATCTTGTAAACAAAGTTCAACGAATTTCTTTTCATACTCATGTGGACGACTTTACACTTCTCATTATTTAGAGTCAACTGCCAATTTTTACACCATAGTGATATCTTATGCAGATCGTTCTGCAGCTGGTTTTGATCCTCAGATGAGTTTACTAGATGGTAAATGACGGCGTCATCTGCAAACAACCTAAGAGAGCTACTTAGATTTTCTCCCAAATCGTCTATGTAAATAAGGAACAGCAGAGAACTAATAACACAACGCCCGATATCACCTCTGTTATAGTCGATGCCTTTCCATTGTGCTGGCACAATTTCCATTATGGAGTGAAATTATAAGCATGTTTCTTCTGTCGTCTTTAAATTCATGCACCCAGTTTTGTTCCCTCCTAGTTAAAATGTACAAATGTTTGTAGAGCTTATGGGACTTAACTACGGGGTCATCAGTCCCTAAACTTACAAACTACTTATGAATGAGCTAATACTAAGGATGGGACAGATATCCATGCCCGAGGGGGGATTCGAACCCCGACCGTAGTGGCCGTGCAGAACTGTAATGGCGCGCCGTAGACCGTTCGGCCCTTGCGCTCGGCTACTCCTAGTTAGGATAAAGCAACCTATCGCACAGGGGACAAAATCTTTCGCTTCATCGGCATTACCAAAGCTGAAAATTTCTCCACCAGTGGCGTGAGCAGAAGTGTAGGGCACGGGGCCCCGCTCAGAGCCGTCTGTTCATGAGGTGAGGACGTGCTGGCAGCACACAGCTCTTCGCCGGCTGTCTCATCGGGTCAGGTCGGTTCTCGCCTCCAGTGTAAGTGCAGCCTAAGGAATGTAATGGGCTTTATTTCCTGATTGCTTCAAAAATTTAGGAATTTTTTGGAGACAAGATCAGGTTTCACGTTATTGTTGTTGTGGTCTTCAGTCCGAAGACTGGTTTGATGCAGCTCTCCACGCTAACCTATCCTGTGCAAGTCTCTTCATCTGAGAATATGAACGGCAACCTACATCCTTTTTAATCTGCTTATTGTATTCGTCCTTCGGTCTCCCTCTGCGATTTTTACTCCACACACTTCCCTCTAATGATAAGTTAACGATTCCTTGACGTCTCAGGATGTGTCCCACCAACCTACCTCTTCTCTTACTCAGGATATGCCAGAAACTCCTTCTCTCCCCAATTCGGTTGAGCACCTCCACATTAGTTACATGATCTAGCAATCTAATCGTCATCATTTTCTGTAGCATCACATTTCAAAAGCTTCTATCATCTTTCTGTCTGAACTCCTTACCGTTCACGTTTCCTTCCCATACAATGCTACATTCCAGAAAAAAAGCTTTCAACATTTAAGCTAATAATGGCTGTCAACAAATTTCGCTTCTTCAGAAATTTTCTTCCCACAGCCATTCTGCATTTTATATCTTATTAGCTGAAAACCAGTCGTTGCCCGCGTTTTTATTTATTTATTCCTGGCATTTTTCAGGTAGATATTCATTTGTATAAGGGCTGTATGTTTGTAAAATCTCTTGTGAATACACTTAGTAATAAAGAAGAAATGGATTAAAACTTGGTGCGTGATGGGGCGGTTTTCCATGACCATTACTAGTTATGTGCTCATCTCATCAACTACGTCTCGTACTGTGATACAATTTCGAAGGTACACTCTGCTATATGCGTATATACTGTCTGTAAATTTCCTGTGGCTACAATTTGAAGTGTACAAATTACAAATTCTAACGTCATACTGAATGCCGCAGTTTAACTCCATAAACAGCGGAAAAGTAATAAGAGAGAAAAGTTTTTCCTTTCATCATTTTGGTATGGTTGTCAGCGAGAAAATTTATAATTAAGGCTTGAAATTACGTGTGAAGTTTGTTGCAAGTCGCTAAGTACTCTCATTCTCATATAGCAAATTTTTAAAGTCTCGCCGCATTATGTGGCAGTTTTTTGCGATTTCCTATTGTTTATGATGTCATATCTTCTGAGCTATGTGACGTATGTGATTGTTAACCCTGCAGAAATTGTTACCTCACGGTAAGGAATGTATGTACCAAATTTGGTTGTAATCGGTCCATTGGCTTAGGAGATAATGAGCAGCATTGTCGTTAAATGCAGCAGTTTTTCGCGCATCTCATTGTTTACGTCGTCATATCTCGTGAACTATATATCGTACGTGATTCTAACACTTACGGCGACCGTCCTCAGGGATTGAAGATTACGTGTGCAAAATTTCATAAAGATTGGAACAAAACTGTAGATTTGTATGCAACACGTACACACAAACCCACAAACACACTAACATACGGACACTCAACAAATAATACTATTCCTTAAGACAACATTGTCTCGTTATACCCAAGATATTAAACATAAGGAGAGGCATTGAATTAAAATTTATGCTGTGGTCGGGATTCGAACCCGGGACGTCCTACTTACTGGGTAGGTACTTTACACAGTCCGTGTAGTTGCTTTGGCTGCAGAACTGTGTTAGCTGAGTGGTCTGCCGGGCGCCGTGGCTCAGCGCGCCCGGTCAGGGGGCTCCATGCCCTCTGTAATAAAAAAGCTGAGCCAAACATTCAACGAACAACCTCGAACAAAAACGATCAGCGTCCGCAACGAAGAGAACTACCCAGAGAACAAAAAAAAAAAAAAAAAAAAAAAAAAAAAAAAAAAAAAAAAAAAAAAAAAGTGGTCTAAAGCACCTACCTAATAAGTAGAAGGTCCCGTGTTCGAATCCTGGCCACAGCATAAGTTTTAATTCAATGCCTCTGCTTTATATATTTGATTTTCTTCGGCCATCAGAAGTTATCTCGCTATCCAAATAACAAAAGTCATATACTACTTTTGTTCTCTTATTACCCAATCTAATTCCTTCAGCATCACCTGATTTCCTGACACTACATTCGGTTACCCTCGTTTTACTCTTTTTTAGGTTCATCTTATACCCTCCTTTCAAGACAGTGTCCTTTCCGTTTAATTGCTCTTCGAGGTCCTTCGCTGTCTCTGACAAAATTACCATGTCATCAGCAAACCGCAAAATTTTACGCCATTTCCCTGGAATTTAATGTCTTCTCGAAATTTCTCCTTCATTCCTTCACGACTTGCTCAATGCGACATTGGGGAAAGGCTACACAACCCTGTCTTACTCTCTTCCCTATCACTTCGACCCTTTCATGTCCTTTAAAAGTGGGCCACTGTACGTAATAAAAGCTTAAATCTGGTAGGAGGTACCCAGATAAGAGTTTACTATTATAACAAAAGCTTAATTTTAGCAGTAAGCAAAAGGTCCGTGTGAACTACCGGCTACTCCCTGCTACAAAACCTTGTCCCCTGGCCCAAATTGAGAACTGACTTGGTTGAAATTACTCTAATAACAGGTATTTAACGATACAGTGGCCAATATGTAGCAGCTCACACGAAATTACACACAGGAATTCATAAACAAGCCACCAAATTAATTTCACAAAGGTGGCCAAAGAAAAACACTTATGGCGCAACGGAACTTAAACATAAAAAAATGCATCTGAGCTTATTCTCAGCACTGGTGAAAAACAATATTAAATGAAAAGGGGGAAGGTGCTCGAAAACTACAATTTATAGGCAAGTCAAAATTATACTGAACTTAACTTGTTTATTCAGGGGAACCAATTTTGTTAATACAATAAAAGTGCACCCTATTTGCATGATATAATACTGACGATGCCGAGCATTGAATTTAACATAAATTACACTGAACTTAACGCTACTGGGGGGAGGATTTACAAACAACACTCACTCGCTCACACACACGCAATGAAGCAGCGAAAGTCACCAAAATCAGCGTGCTGGAACGAGTCAGAAGCAGGCGCCGCTATCGAAGGCGAATTTCAGCAAACCCGAAGGTACCACAGAACGCAACACAATCTAATATATAAAGCAGAGTGTCCGTATATTTGTACGTGTTGCATACAAATCTATAGTTTTGTTCCAATCACTATGAAATTTTGTACACGTAAGCTGCAATCCATGAGGACGGTCGCTGTAAGTGTAAGAATCACGTACGATATATAGTTCACGAGATATGACGTCATAAACAATGAGATCCGCGGAAAACTGCTGCAATGCTGCTCATTTTCTCCTAAACCATTGGACCGATTTCAACCAAATTGGGTACAAGCATTCCTTACCGTGAGGTAACAATTGCTGCATGGTTAAGAATCACATACGGCACATGGTTCAACACTTATACAGATGAATATATACCTGAAAATGGCAGGAATAAATAAATACCCGGGCAACGCCGGGTTTTCAGCTAGTATACAATAAAACTGCGAAGATGCCTCTGGTCTGTCGTGCCTGATTTGAGATGGTGCGTGAGTATAGCAAGAGTTGCATTTAGATTAGACCGCGGGAACACACGCTAACGGCGACACACAGCTACGTTACATGATCGCACTCCACTGAAGGTGAAGTGGTTAAAAATCGGATTCATTACACAAAATCACGGCGGACTCCTAAGTTGCAACCTGAGAGTAAACTATTTAGGCACTGGATTTATGAAAAGTGGCGTGAATTCAGGTTACTAGATGCAAACCCCTGAAGTCGGAGTTCGGACCCACGTTGTTCCGAAAACCGATAAAAATGTATAAATTCAATTTCCGAAAAATAAAGAAAATTAACTACGGCATGCAACCCTTATAAACGCGTAGAATTTCATATGGGAGCTACTGAAATGCAGCAACATGCGATTTGGAGCGTTCACAGAGACGGAAGAAGTCCAGCCTCAAAAAACCAGAAAAGTGGAATAATTAAAAAGACGGAAAAGTGAGAACAAAAATTACGGCATGCAACCCTTAGAAATATATAGAATTTCATAAGCAAGCTGTTGAAGGAGGTTGTACAAGGCTCAGAGAGCATTACTGACAGAGACTGAGTGCATACTACAGATTCGGAGAAGAAACAGCAAACTTAAAACAGGCGGGGAGAGAAGATCGCGAAATGTTAATGGAAATCAGAAGGATATACGCATAGTTACTTGCCTGATGGATATGGAACAAATAATAGTGGAAGCTGAAGACTTTGTTCTAAGAACCAGCCACGTGGAACACATATCACTCACAGAAGGAAATGATAACAACGATTTTACATGCACTGTACAAAAATGAACATATTGTCTGTTAGAAATCGGGCCCCTCAAAGCTAGAAAGAATTTACACAGAGTTCGTACACCGCTAAATAATCACTAAAGGCTTGAATCATGCACCGCATTTATCTGCTGGGAATCACTGGATTGAAAAACTAGAATACATTTCCACGCACGATCGAAAAAAAATATTCCGAAAAATGAATCTACATTCAAGAGTCTATGTTGAAGATGGTAGACAACGAATCGCTACCATATCTGCGGACACAAGACCAGAACCAACCTTACCTCTCCATGACCCTAGCACAAAGTGAAGATCGAGCGGCTAGGAGCCGCTAACGGAAACTGGCAAAACCCACAAGACAGCCGTGTTGGGGATGTGAGACTCGCCCTGGCAAGGGCTCGCCGACTGGCTTGTAACCAAAGGGAATATAAACCTCTTTGGTTGCATCAGCAGCAGGTGATGGTAACGACTAACTATCGACTCTGAGCAAGAGAGAACCATGCAAGGCGAGTGTTACTACCCACATTCAGACAGCCATCAGATTCTTGCACATCCACTTAAAAGTAAAACAAGTACACATTCTCACAGGGACAATAATAAATTATTAAAATAATAAAATCCTAGCAATATTAACTAACATTTCAGAAACTAATATTTTAAAACATGAAATAACAATGCTATTCCTCATGCCTCGGAAAGAGTGGGGTTCTAGTTTTAACAAAATGCTAATCTAGAGACATCAAATAAATTACAATTTTATAAAAAAACTAGCCTAAAACCCGGCGTTGCCCGGGCATTTATTTATTTATTCGAACCTTGAGTTAGTACTTTTTCTATCCACCCTCTTCTGTCCATCTCCTATTTTCTAAAAACATATTACATTTATCAGAGAATATATAAGAAATCACAGGTAAAAATGCACTCGTTTCGAAGAATCCAATCACGAAATTCAACAATAATGATTGTAATAATATCACAGATGGATCACTTGATGTAATGCGCGAAACGTCAAATCGATTTTTTTAAAGAGATGTATTAAAAGAAATTTCTTTTTTACTGCTCTATTTATTCATTGTTATATTTCCTTATTCGTATACTTATCCTTATAGAGTAAGAGCTGAAGAAATTGTAGCACGCGTAGAGCAAAGATATGGTCTCTTGCATCACGTTTCGCTGTTTGTAACCTCCTTCCTGTAGAGTCGCAAACGTCATTGCTGGCCTTCAGTCCGAATTTTTTGTATAATTTGACGACTTTCAACCACCATATCTTCCACCCCCTTATAGCTATCGGCATGGAACTGCTATGGTGTACAACAGGAGACTTCTGACAACAATTACACACAGACCATTCGTTTGCGTTCTGTAGTTTTCGCTGCAGAGCGAAATATTAATTTACTCACACACACACACACACGCGTAGAATTTTATATACACCGATAACTTTCCATCCCAATATACTCCACCATTTTATCATTATCAACCCTCAAGCAACAATGCAACCAATAAAACCATTTTCAAAGAGTAAATATAATTTTCAAAGAGTAATTATTGTTCCGCATTTCGCGTTATATTCTTCAAATTACTTAATATCTATCAGATCGCTATAAAACCGTGCCTAGAACCTTCCTCTGGTATAAATTAGTAACTGTACAAATATTTAAGTCTTTGCATCTTGTCGTTCGGACGTGATAAGCGTACACCGAACAGACATTCACATTAATATATATAGATAAATAGCTATCCGATCGCCATAAAACCGTGCCTAAAGCCTTCCCCGGGTAGACATTAGTAACTGTACAAATGTTTAGCTCTTTATGTCTTGTGGTTCAGACGTGATAAGCGTACACTGAACGGACATTCACATTTATAGATATAGATATATGGAGGACGACAGACGGTCGTCATTCACCTTCGACTCTATTAATTGCTGTGTTGAATATAACTCTGGCATAATTTGTGACATAGGAAGCAATAGTTTGTCTGACAGGAAGCGGTTGTCACAGGAGATTAATTGTCGGCGAGACACAAGACTGCCGACTGCCTGGGTTGGCGGGTGGCTGCGTTGTGAGGCCTCACCTTAGCTCAGCCCAGGCCGGCGCGTGCCTCAGGCAGCGAGTGGGCTTACGGTATTAGTGGCTGCGGCTGGGGTGGGGGCTGGTGGAGCGCCCCAGGCCACGCCCACACGCCTTCCCCCAGGCTGTGATGAACGGCGCCAGCCGGCGACGCCAGCGCCTGACCTACGTGCTGACCTGACGAGGGCGCTCTTTCCTAACTGACACACTTTACACCAGCTCACGTCTGTTCTTCAACCTACCTCATTTGTGAAACTTCCTGGCAGATTAAAACTGTGTGCCGGAACCGGGACTCGAACCTGGGACCTTTGCCTTTCGCGGGCAAGCGCACTACCGAGGAAGTTTCATATCAGCGCACACTTCGCTGCAGAGTGAAAGATTCATTCTGGAAACATACCTTAGGCTGTGGCTAAGCCATGTCTCCACCATATCCTTTCTTCCAGGAGTGCTAGTCTTGCATGGTTCGCAGGAGAGCTTCTGTGAAGTTTGGAAAGTAGGAGGCGAGGTACTGGCGGAAGTAAAGTTGTGAGGCGGCATCGTGAGTCGTGTCGGGATAGCACAGTCGGTAGTGCGCTTGCCCGCGAAAGGCAAAGGTCCCAGGTTCGAGTCCCGGTTTCGGCACACAGTTTTAATCTGCCAGGAAGTTTCATATCAGCGCACACTCCGCTGCAGAGTGAAAGATTCATTCTGGATACCTCATTTGTGTTCAAATGAATAGATTTTTCCCTTTCCCCTAGCCGATACTTTTAAGTTTCTTTTTGATACCTAATTATTAGGTTTCTTGCGTAAGAAAAAGTAGTTGAATTTGGCTCAGTAGTTGAATTTGGCTCAGTAGGAAACGGGGTTTCGATTTAGAAATATGTAGACTGCAGTAATATCGTATTCACTTTTTATCTCGGAAATTATTGTTCCCCGGCCGCGGTGGCCGAGGAGACTGAGGCGCTCCAGTCACGGTCTGCACGGCCACTACGGTCGGGGGTTCGAATCCCCCCTCGGGCATGGATATTTGTGCCGTCATAGTTCGTAAGTAGTTCATAAGTAGTTTGTAAGTTTAGGGACTGATGACCCCGAAGGTAAGTCCCATAGACTATACAAACATTTGAACTTTTTTGAATTATTGTTCAGCAGTTATAAACAAACTACGCAGTTTATGTTTTGATTATCTGTTATTGGATCATAACAGGATGAAAAAGGAACGGTGAACGAATAGAAATGAACGGTAGCCGGCCGCAGTGGCCGATCGATCTGCGGCGCGCCAGTCACAGTCTGCACGGACGCAATGGTCGGGGGGTTCGAATCCCCCCTCGGGCACGGATGTTTGTGTCGTCTTTAGTATTAGTTCATAAGTAGTTTCGGGCATGGGTATTTGTGTTGTCCTTAGGTTAGTTTACATTACTTTAAGTAGTTTGTAAGCTGCGAACTAATAACCCAGCACCTGAGTCCGATAGATTTGTAATCCGCTTTCTCGGCACATATTTTTCCAGCGCTTAATTTCCGATCCATTTAAATTTTGTCCATAATTTTTCTACGTCCACCGTACCGGAATTAAACAAATTCAAATGTTTGTAAATCTATCGGACCAAACTGCGTGGTCATAAGTCCGTAGCTTACAAACTACTTAAACCTAGGTAAACTAACCTAAGGCCAATCACATACACCCATGCCCCAGGAAGGACGCGAACCTCCACGGCGGGCAACCGCGCGCTCCGCAGCGAGACGCTTTAGACCGCTCGGCTACTCCACCGCGGCCGGAATTAAACAACGTCCATTCACACCTGAAGCGGTACGGTAAGAATTGATTATCTGCTCTTTTTAGCACAAATACGCTTCTAGAGCGATTTATTAACTTTGGTGGCCATTGTCACTGTGAAGACATAATAATCATTTGATCCCTAACCCCCGTCTCTACAGTGACGTCATTAGTAAGGTCTGACCTGTTTGTGTGCGGGCTGACGATTTAGCTACTCAAAGCAGCGTTCGGAAAACGTACGCAACAGTACTACACAAGACTACTTGTCTCTACATTCTGTAGTGAAAGCAAAGGCGTCAGAGTCTATACTCGGCAGGTTAAAGTCCCACCAACTAATAAAACATGGTCCGGGGACATTCGCGCTACTGATCGTAAACTTTCCTTGAATGATTCTAGCACTATGACAGTGGAACCGGGTGGCCGGATAAATAATAATAATAATAATTAAAACAAAACAATCTATTAACTTGATTTTGCCAGATACCTCAAAGTCACTCTCGACTTCGACCTCAGCAGAAGAAATACTTTTGTGGACTGCTATAACACGCTCCCTCCGATCGTGCCTCGTCTATCTTTGCGATATACATCCCATTCTTCGCTAAATGTATCGGAGCTTCCAACGTCGGTATTCAGCCAACTCTCAGTCCCGAGGATTATTCGGGTGCGGCAACTTTCCTGCATTTCAGTAAATTCGGGAACTTTGTTTCTAATAATTAGAAAATTTACGATTTCATTGTCTGTATATCGATAGTCGAGTGTCCATCAGAACAAGAAAGGCCCGTACATGCAGTCGTGCGAAATCCTGCTGAAATGTAGGGTGTCACAGGGATCGAATGAATTCAAAGTGCCGTCGATGCGAGAAGACGAGACCGAGACATGTAACCAATGGCACCCCATACCATCACGCCAGATGATACGCCAGTAGGACGATGACGAATACACGTTTCCAATGTGCGTTCACCGCGATGTCGCCAAACACGGATGCGACCACCATGATGCTGTGAACGGAACCTGGATTCATAAAAAAATGACGTTTTGCCATTCGTGCTGCAAGTTTCGTCGTTGGGTACACAATCGCAGGCGCTCCTGTATGTGATGCAGCGTCAAGGGTAACCGCAGCCATAGCCTCCGAGCTGATAGTCCACGCTGCTGCAAACGTCGTCGAACTGTTAGTGCGTCCCCATCTGTTGCCTCAGGGATCGAGACGTGGCTGCACGATCTGTTACAGCCATGAGGATAAGATGCCTGTCATCTCGACTGCTAGTGATACGAGGCAGTTGGGATCCTGAACCCACCGATTCCACATTCTGCTAAAAGTCCTTGGATCGCGATCAACGCAAGCAGCAATGTGGCGAT
Organism: Locusta migratoria; assembly: GCA_026315105.1. Lineage (NCBI taxonomy): Eukaryota > Metazoa > Arthropoda > Insecta > Orthoptera > Acrididae > Locusta > Locusta migratoria. Next base: position 194,815,851 of record CM048746.1, read on the forward strand.
ACGATAAACTGCAATCACGATAGGCTACAATCCGACCTTTATAAAAACGGAAACGTGATAGTACGCATTTCTCCTCCTCTCCATCAGAACAACGTTTCACCATGCAACGCTGGTCAACTGCTGTTTGTATATGAGAAATCGGTTGGAAACTTTCCTCTTGTTAGAACGTTGTAGGTGTTGCCACTGGCGCCAACCTTGTGTGAATGCTCTTAAAAGCTAATCATTTGCATATCACTTCATCTTCTTCCTGTCGGTTAAATTTCGCGTCTGTAGCACGTCATCTTCGTGGTGTAGCAATTTTAATGGCCAGGAGTGGAATAGAGCCACAGGTAATCATTTCCAGAAAAGCAATAAAAATTCTCTAATAAATGAAGAGTTTATACTCCCAGTTCCAAGAGAGGACAAGTGCTCCCTCTTGTCTTCCCTTGCGGACGGCTATGAACACCACTGCAGGGGGACAAATTGCGTTCACAGCTCAAACGGTAGTCGATGCAAGGGGCCGTGTTCACCCCTGTTCTGTCAGCAGCCTGTACAGGCTTTGTGGTCCTCGAAACCAACTGCTCGCCGAATCGACGATAATGATGAAATTCAGAGGAGTGGCTCTGAGTACTTCACGTTCTGCCTTTCTTCTACTTATATCTCGACGCTGTGTACAGCCATTGTTCATTCCTGCGAACACCGTTGAGTAGTGGCATCGTTGCTCTTCAAATGTCGAGTGATTTCCCTTTTGCTCCAAACAGCGCCTATAACCCAATTACACGTCCTGTCTGAAATGCCTATATGAGCGTATATCGTCCTCCTGCCTGCGAGGTATAGTTGTTAGCCTGTTGAGCTCAGTACGCGTGAAGTAATTTGCAGAGACTGTGTGCTCTTGTCTCGACACTGCCAGTCGCGTGGTGGAAAAGCGCCGCAGCGCCATCTGATGCCAAAGTTTATAATTTTTCATTATGCCGTTGATATATGAATAAATTATTAAGGTTACCTATCAATTTAATCTTGATGACTACCGTTCTTTGTTTCGATACTACAGTTATTATTTTGTACATTATCCAAGACAGCCTTATTTCTTGAATACTCTCCCAAAACTATGACATGTTATTAAAAAAAGGAGGTCGACAGAGAGAGAAAGGATATGAGAAGTGCTAACTCAAAGCTTGAATAAAATAAATAAACACCCGCGTAACGCCGGGTTTTCAACTAGTCCTCTAATATATAAAACAGTGTGTCCATATGTTTGTTTGTTTGTGTGTACGTGTTGCATACAAATCTACAGTTTTGTACCAATCTTTATCAAAATTTTGTACACGTAAGCTTCAATCAATGAGGACGGTCTCCGCAAGTGTAAGAATCACGTACGATACATTGTTCACGTGATATGACGTCATAAACAATGAGCTGCGCGGAAAACTGCTGCATTAAGCGACAATGCTCTTCATTTTCTCCTAAACCGCTGGACCGATTTCAACCAAATTTGGTACACACATTGCCTGCGTGAGATAACAATTGCTGTAGGATTAAGAACCACATACGACACATGGTTCAGGAGATATAACGTCACAAACAATATAGTTCCAAGAAACTGCCACATAATGCGACGAGATTTAATAAATACACTAAATGAGAATGACAGTACTTAGTGACTTGCAACCAAAATAAACACAATTTCAAACCTTTATTAAACTTTTTCTCGCTGACTACCACATCAAAAAATGAAAGTAAAAAAGTTTCTTGCTTACCACTTTTCCGCTGTTCATGGAGCAAATCTACGGCATTTGGTATGACGTTGCAGTTTATAATTTCTGCAACACAAATTGTATCCGCAGGAAATTGTACAGACATTAGACACACATATAGTTGAATGTACCTTCTAAATTGTATCACATTACGATACGTATTTCATGAGATATGAGCACATAAACAGTAACGTTCATGGAAAACCGCCCCATCATGCAACCGGATTTTCCGGACTGAAGACCACAACAACAACAAACAAATGCATATATACCTGAAAAATGGCAGGAATAAATAAATAAATAACCGTGAAACGCCGGGTTTTCAGCTAGTCTAATATATAGAGTGTCCGTATGATTGTGTGTTTGTGTCTTCGTGTTGCATACAAATCTACAGTTTTGTTCCTATCTTTATGAAATTTTGCACATGTAAGCTTCAACCCATAGGCGACCTTAAATTAATCTGTATGTGACTAATTCACATCACTTAAGGCTCCTACAAGTTTCAAATGTAAACATGCTGCGGTGTTTAAAGATTTGCGTCACCTCACTTTAGCACGAAATTACGGGTGATTGTGCTGCCATAAACTGATCGAATCATTCTAGAAGAGGGTGTAGAATGGTTCAATTCCCAAAAGATTCGGAGAAAAAAAAGACTGTCAACTGTTCTCTCGAAATCTGGGAAACCGAATATGTATAAAAACTAAAGAATATTTATTACGATCTGAAGCAATATTTAATAGTAAAAATCGTGTGTGATATTCTAAAGTAAGTTTTTGTTTAGGTGTTCTGAAAGTACTACCTCTGAACAGAGTTTCTGTCTGTAGGAATTTAGCAACCCCGAAATAACATAATACAGCAAAACATTACAGAACAAAAAATCAAATGTTTCAAATGTTTGTATAGCTTATGGGACTTAACTGCGGGGTCATCAGTCCCTAACTTACAAACTACTTATGAACTAGCTAACACTAAGGACGACACAAATATCCATGCCTTAGGGAGGATTCGAACCCCCGACCGTAGTGGCCGTGAAGATCGTGACTGACGCGCCGCAGTCCCCTCAGCTACCGCGGCCGGCATTACAGAACATACAATATTTAGAGTACAATATGTGTGTCTTACAGTTTATTGACAAATATGCCACACCAAGCAATTTTGTACTGACATTGCACAAATTTCTGAACATACTTCTATTACGTTATTGGCAAAATCCCAGAATGAATTATAAACACGAAAACAAAATAGAATGTGAGTATACTGAGTAAATTTTTACTTACGACGGTGACAGCGTACTGTCCTGATGTTGGCAACAAACGTTGAATGCTATTTGTGGTATTTCGAAGTTTTAGCGATATTACCTGCAGTATGCAATTTGAAAGGAAAGTACCTGACGTTTTGTCACAAAACACATCCTCAGTTCAATTTCTTACAAATGAATGTCAATATATAACTCAGGAAAATACTGAGTAAAGTTTACTTACGATTGCGGCAGCGTAAAGTGCTATTGTTAATGTTGGCAACGAAATGTTTGCTTTATAATGATGATTAATTTAATGACGAGACAAGGGTACCGTTACATACAAAACCCGGCCAGGCTTGGAGAAGGAACAACATTATTTATTTATTTCATGATCTACAAAAGGGATTATTGCCCTCTTTCTATGTGCTTGGATTTTGAAATAGCATTAATCGATTGTTGCCAACATCAGCACCGTACACCTCGACGGCCGTAAGTAAACTTTTATCCAGTATACTCAATATCTTATCAGAAGGATATCCATTAATGTGAGTACAAAAATCTGATATGGTATATTTGTCACAACAGACAACACTTATTGCAAGACGGCGAACAAACCCCACTTATGGACAGTCATTATTTAAATACAAGCCTGATCGCTTAAAACTTACATTCAGATGACCAGTTTCCGCAGAATTAAACATAGTATGTGATTTGTTTAAAGAAATATATATGTTTCTGGCATATTTATTCTTTGTTGGAAAATAAGAAAACATGAGATTTTTGTGTCTAATCTACATATCGATCAAAACACGAACGTAATGCAAGCTCAGTCTCAGTATAGCATGATCGAAGACTCTATGCGGGAAACTTCTAAAATATTTTACAAAACTCTACCAAAACACTGTTCGCATGATCTACGTGTTGTGTTTATCATCCCTTCGGAAACAAAACGGGGGGTACGCTAGCCTGTATTTTTAGGAGGTCTAGCATTACAGATTAGTGATGCTTTGTATTTATTTCTTTCCTAATGTGCTGAAATACAGGGTGGTCAATTGTTAAAGGAACAGCCCCCGATGTATCTGCTGAAGTAACTGACTGAGAGGTGATTTTTTTTCCTTTTTTTTCCTGCCCGTAGCCAGTCGGCTGGTGGGGAGATATTTCCTTTCGTGGTATGGAAATCTAGCGCAGGCAGCACGCTTTTTTCCCTATTGGTGGCAGGGCAGTCTACTCAGTGGCAGTGTTTCAAGTGAAATGGTGAAAGACAGGTATTCTACTCGATAAAATGTTCAATGGCATAACTATGGAGCGTCAATCGACAATCATTTTGCAATTTAATCGCAACAGAAATATTTTCAAGACTAAAAGGCAACTGGGCGTCTTTCTCAAGAAATAGGAATTTCCTGGCCTCCATTCAAAGCCCTAGGAAGCTACTTTCAGCCCTATAAAGTAATTGCAGTTTTGTGAATTGATTTTCGGAGCAATTCAGGGTCGACTCCATGTTCAAATTCTTCAACGGCACCACAGCGTGCACAAATTTTTCAGCGGCAAAATTATTTTCCTGTAAACACTTCAGAGGTTTTCATACTATTGGTCTGTAATTAACGATGCTATTCTTCAGGTGGATGCACACTCTAACAGTGTGATGTGTGTAGAAGTTACGACAGCAGGTGGTGTGTGTGTATCTGCTGCAAGATACCCACAGAATTGGCTACCGGCAGACTGATTGACTGACGGTTGACACGACGGCCTGTTTGACTATGGACTTATTTAGTTTGTGGGTAGAGTGCGCTCGAAATAGCTTGACCCGAAGTTACGCAGACTGTAGTGGCGGGGAGGAGTACGCGGTTCAATAGCTGCAGTCTGTGCACTAACATTTACCACGCATGAATTGTAAGCTACAGCCAACGAACCCGAAAACAATTGTATTAACAGGTTACGCCAGCACGACCAATTATTTGACATCATCAGACGTTTGAAAGTCAATAGTTGAAAAAACGTTAGTGACACAAACAAGCATAAACCAAAGCAAAAGACGTTCGAACGGGTGAAGAGTGTAGAATACGGGAGGAAGTTGCTTACTGCAGTAATGAGAACCATATAAATTACAGAAATAGCATTATAGGGGAATCAGCAATCTTTATTAATTATTAATTATGAATCAGTCAATGATCGCGTCCTTGGTACTACATATGAGACCGTTTTAGACCTATTAAGGGGGGAAAACCACATTAGGAGTTCGAAAAAGAAAAAGAAAAAAAAATCCCATTTTTTGTTGCATAGGTCAGTAGCTTAATTATCCAAGAACACACAGTCAAAGTTTCAAAGCAAAATTCCCATCCGTTTAGATATTACGAGCCGCGACGGTGTGGCCGAGCGCATTGAGGCGCTATGCTCCGATGTGCGAGTCCGTTCCCTGTCGAGGGTTCAATCCGCCCTCGGGCATGGATGTTTGTGTCGTCTTTAGTACAAGGTATTTCATAAGTATTTTGTAAGTTTAGGGACTGATGACCCCGCAGGTCCCATAAGCTTAACAAACACGTGAACATTTTGAATATTACGATCTGAGTGGCAGAAACGAAAAGCCCTTGGAATGGAGCACGAACTACACCCTACCCCATTGCACTCCGACGTAGGAAATTTTTCCAATCTACGAAAAATTATCAAGGGATGAATTACTGGAGAGAGATTTAAGTGGTCACACACAATATGTGAATGAAAGTTTCAGTTCCACTATTCAGCGTTTAGCTCCTAAACACTTGCATTCGGACTAAGAGTCGTCGAATTGACATCGTATTTGGTAGCGTGCGCATCCATTGAAGATAATTCATCCATTTTGATGATCATGAACTAGTCAGTAATTATTGTTGGCATGCAAAGCTTCAGTTACGCAGAACAAATGGATAACCAGCGCGTGAACTGGCAGAATCGACGCAGTTCATTGGCATCGAAGGAAGGTAGGCAAGCTCGGAAAGCACTGCTGCAAGAATAAAATGAAGCCCACGAGGAAGACGAGGAATTAGTATTTGATGCTGGAATCGTAGACTAACCAGTAAGCTTGGTACATTTTTAGTGTTCAAGCGCGTTTATCTGGTAATGACGTTTCACACATTAGTGCGCAGTCTAAAACGAAAAGTACCGAACTTATCATTGTGACAAATTGATAGTATGCGCTAGATGCTCCACTGCCCTCACTGCTTTCTTCATTACTTTCGCGGCGCCACAGTCATAATGTACACGGAGTGGACTTATTTTAAAAGCGGGTGCAGTAATTCAATTAATTATGAAAAGAACATTGCTTCTTAGTGTTGTACATAAAGTGCGAAACCACACATCACTAAACTATATTCTTCTACATTTTCTGAAGTCGAGTTTTCAGAGTCACTTACAAAGTAATGCAGCTGAATTATGTACAGCTCAGGCTTTTCCTAGGTCTACTAGAACAGAACTTGTGTGAAAGTGGATCACGGTCAGGATTAGCCCAGAGCAGTGAATGTTTTCGTATACAATATCGTGATTGTTGCGGTGAAGAAGGTGGCAAGAAATAACAGTAACTAGGTCAGATAACCAATAACTGAGAATTGATGGTTATCGGGATATTACAATGGTTTCGAGGAGACACTTCCGCTTTTCGATTACTCCATTTTCGCCTCAGCAATCAATATGAATTGCTGTTCGTTAGTCTCGCTAAAACTCGCGAACGGCTGACCCGATTTGGCTAATTTTAGTCTTGGAATATTCGTGTAAGTCCAGGGAAGGTTTAAACGTTGATAAAATATGGAAAGAGTTGTCCGGAAAGGAGGAAAATCGGGAAAAACTGAAACAGCTTTTTCCAGTGAGTTATCAATACAGTTCGTCCAATTGCGATAAAATTTTGTACTTTTCATGTTGAAAGCAAGAGGAAGGTTTGCATCAAATAAAAATTTGGAAGTGTCGTCCGGAAAGTAGGAAAATTTAGGAAAAACCGAAAGTAATTTTTTATATGAATAAAAATCAATTGCCACATGGTTGCAATAGCATCAGTCGACTACGGCTTGACAGGACAAGGTTTGTATGAAATAAAGTTTTTGGAAAATCTACCGAAAAAGTGGAAAAATTGAGAAAAACTGAATGTGCATTTTTAAATGTGATTTTGATTGAATTCAGCACTATAACTGCCTAATCGCACGACGGAGAGGTGTAATTCTTTATTTGTTTTGTTCATTATGGTCTTGGAAAAGTTTTCATTAAAAAAAATTGGGACAGTTAAAAAGGGAAGTCGGAAAATTCGAACCAAGTTCCTTTTTCAATTTGTTTCTAAATGTAGTCAACACTATAAGATGAGAACCGTTCATCCGATTGCAATAAAATTTTGCATATTTGACGTTCACAGTAAGAGTGACGTTGTTGTTGTTGTTGTGGTCTTCAGTCCGGAGACTGGTTTGATGCAGCTCTCCACAATACCCTATCCTGAGCAAGCCTCTTCATCTCCACATAAGAGCGACAACCTACATCTGTCTAATCTGCTTACTGTATCCATCTCTTGGTCTTCCCCTGCGATTTTTCCCCATACACTTCCCTCCAACGCTAAATTCACAATTCCTTGATGTCTAAGAATGTGTCCTACCAATCTATCCCTTCTTTTAGTCAAGGTATGCCAGAAATTCCTTTTCTCCCCAATTCTGTTCAGTACCTCCTCATTAGTTACGCGATCCACCCACCTAATCTTCAGAATTCTTCTATAGCACCATATTTCAAAAGCCTCAATCCTCTTCCTGTCCGCACTGTTTATCGTCCATGTCTCACTCCCATACAAGGCAACACTCCATACAAATGCCTTCAGAAAGGACTTCCTTAGGTTTAAATCAATATTCCATGTTAACAAATTTCTCTTTTTCAAGAACGCTTTTCTACCCATTGCCATTCTGCATTTTATATCCTCTGTACTGCGACCATCTTTTGTTATTTTACTGCCCAAGTAACAAAACTCATCTACCTCCTTTATTGCTTCGTTTCCCAATCTAATTCCTTCAGCATCACCTGATTTTCATACACTGCACTCCATAACCCTAGTTTTGCTCTTGTTAATCTTCATCTTATATGCACCATTCAGCACATTGTCCATTCCATTCAATTGCTCTTCCAGGTCCTTTGCTGTATCTGACAGAATTACTATGTCGTCGGCAAAACGCAATGTTTTTAATTCTTCCCCCTGAACTTTAATTCCTTCACCAACTTTCTCCTTGCTTTCCTTTATAGCTTGCTCAATGTACAAATTGAAAATCAATGGAGAAAGACTACAACCCTATCTTACCCCCTTTCCAACCACTGCATCCCTTTCATGCCCTTCAACTCTGACAACCGCTGTCTGGTTTTTGTACAAGTTGTAAATAACCTTACGTTTCCTATATTTTACTCCTGCTTGCTTCAAAACTTGAAAGAGTTTATTTCAATCAACATTGTCAAAAGCCTTCTCCAAATCTACGAAAGCTAGAAATGTAGGTTTGCCTTTTCTTAATCTATCTTCTAGGATAAGCCGTAAAGTGAGTATTGCCTCCCGTGTTCCTACATTTCTCCTAAACCCAAACTGATCTTCCCCGAGCTCGGCTTCTACCAGCTTTTCCATCCTTCTGTACATAATTCGCGTTAATATTTTGCAACCATGACTTATTAAACTGATGGTTCTGTAGTTTTCACACCTGTCTGCACCTGCTTTCTTAGGGATGGGGATTATAACATTTTTCTTAAAGTCTGAGGGTACTTCACCTGTCTCATACATCTTACACACCAGGTGAAACAATTTTGTCATGGCTGGTTCTCCCAGAGACTTCAGTAGCTCTGAGGGAATATCATCTATTCCAGGGGCCTTGTTTCGACTTAGGTCTTTCAGGGCTCTGTCAAATTCTTCTCTCAGTACAGTATCTCCTATTTCATCTTCATCTACATCCTCTTCCCTTCCTACAATATTGTCTCGAAGTTCATTTCCTTTGTAGAGCCCCTCTATATATTCTTTCCACCTTTCAGCTTTCCCTTCTTTGCTGAGAACTGGTTTTCCATCAGTGTCCTTGATATTCATAGAGCTGTTTTTCTTATCTCCAAATGTTTCTTTTATTTTCCTGTAGGCTGTATCTATTTTTCCCCTACTTATACATTCTTCTACATCCTTGCATTTGCCTTCTAGCCACTCCTGCTTAGCCATTTTGCACTTCCTGACAATCTCATTTCTTAGTCGTCTGTACTCCATTTTGCCTGTTTCATTTACTGCATTTTTATATTTTCTCCTTTCATCGATTAAATTTAGTATCTCCTGTGATATCCAAGGATTTTTTGTAGGTCTTTCCTTCCTACCTATTTTGTCCTCTGCTACCTTCACTATTTCATCTCTCAATTTTACCCATTCCTCCTCTACTGTTTTATTTCCCCCCGTTTCTGTCAATTGTTGCCTAAAGCTCCCTCTGAAATTCTTAAGAACCTCAGGTTCCTTCAATTTATCCAGGTCCCATCTCCTTATTTTCCTACCTTTTTGTAGTTTCTTTAGTTTCAGCCTACATTTCATAACCAACAAGTTATGGTCAGAGTCTATATCTGCCCCTGGGTATGTCTTACACTGTAGAACCTGGTTCCGAAATCTATGTCTTACCATTATAAAATCTATCTGGTATCTTACAGTGTCTCATGGTCTCTCCCACGTATACAACCTTATTTTGTGATTCTTGAACCAAGTGTTTGTTATAACTAAATTATGTTCTGTGCAAAATTCTACCAGGCGGCTTCCTCTTTCATTCCTTTTGCCCAGACCATATTCACCTACTATCCTCCCTTCCCTTCCTTGTCCTACTACCGAATTCCAGTCTCCCATAACAATTAAGTTTTCCTCTCCCTTAATTGTCTGAATAATTTCCTTTAGCTTCTCATATATTTCTTCGATTTCCTCATCATCGGCAGAGCTAGTTGGCATATAAACCTGTACTACTGTTGTCGGTGTTGGCTTCATATCTATCTTGACAATGATAATGCGATCACTGTGTTGGTCATAGTAGTTTAACCGCATTCCTATTTTCTTATTCATTATCAATCCTACTCCTGTGATATCCCCAATTGATTTTGTATTTATAATCCTGTACTCACCTGACCAGAAATCCTGTTCATCCTGCCAACGAACTTCACTAATCCCCACTATATCTAACTTCAACCTATCCATTTCCCTTTTCAAATTTTCTAATTTTCCTACTCGATTAAGGGATGTAACATTCCACGCTCCGACCCGTAGAATGCCAGTATTGTCTTTCCTGATGATCACATCCTCCTGAGTAGTCCCCGCCTGGAGATCCGAATGGGGGACTATTTTACCTCCGGAATATTTTACCCGAGAGGATGCCATCATCATATGTGCATACAGTAGAGCTGCATGTCCTCGGGAAAGGTAACGGCTGTAGTTTCCCCTTGCTTTCAGCCGTTCGTAGTAGCTGTGTGGCAAAGCCACATTAGCTGATGTTGCAAGGCCAGCTCAGTCAATCATCCAGACTGTTGCCCCTGTAACTACTGAAAAGGCTGCTGCCCCTCTTCAGGAACCACACGTTTGTCTGGCCTCTCCACAGATACCCATCCGCTGTGGTTGCACCTACGGTACGGCTATCTGTATCGTTGAGGCACGCAAGCCACTCCACCTCGGCAATGTCTGTGGTTCACGGGAGTGGGTGACGTTGTTATGAAATAAAAATTTGGAAAAGTTTCCCGGCAAATTGGAAAATTTAGAGAAATAAAAATAGATTTTTCTATGAAATATCAATATCATTAATCTGATTGCGATAAAATTTTATCAATATTATTAATCTGATTGCGATAAAATTTGGCACATTCTACGTTCAAAGCGAGAGGAAGGTCAGAGTGAAATAAAAGTTTGGGATAGTTGGACAGAAAATAGGAAAATTTGTGGAAAACTTAAAGACATATTTTCTTTGAGCTATCAATATCATTCCTACGATTCCGATAAACTTTTGCGTCTCACGTTCAAAGTAAGAGTACATACATATTAGCAATTGCGAAGAATTGCCGGGTCGACTAGTATTTAATGGAGAGTAAGGGAGAAATAACAGAAAAATAACGCTAACATTCTCGCAGTAGGATGACTTTCCCAGATTTCTGCCGACAGCACTCTGCTGCACACGTGTCATCACCCTTAGTTTTCGTCCACAACGCGCGGCAAGTCTTTAACATCGCTACAATGTAAAGCCAGCTACGGCGGCTGACGTCACAACAGCGCAGCTGAAGTACGATTTGGAATCCTTGAACTGAGCGCTTTCTCTTAAATCTGAAGTCATTCGTTAAACTGTCTCCGCAGTTAGTGCGTTTGAACCCTGAGTGAAAAACCTGATATGATACTGCTTCAAATATGTTCACCGAAATTTGCACCTATTACGTCCTGTGACGTAGAGAGATTATTTTCTGTCTACAAAATTACTCGTATTTTGACAGATAATGTCGTTAGTTGTTAACTGTCCAAACATAGAATTTAAGAAATAACTTCAAAGTAAAAATATAATGAATATTTTAATGATTATTTCTGCTGAGCGTGCACGTCTTTATAGTTCGAATGTGCATGGATGCATGCTTATTTCGCAAATTTATAGTGCATGAAATTCTCGTCTCTACTAATCATACAAGCACACTTCAGTGGTACGCTTGTTTATCGAAATGGGATAGTATTGGATCACTCCCTCCGGCCCAACAGTTTTTTTTTCTGAAATGTATGACATTAAATGCCCTGGGATGTTCAAATACACTCACGCCTACGATTGAAAATTGATACCCATGCGGGACTCCAAGCCTAATTTCCCACGAGTAAAGCCTAAACCACTTAGGTCAACCGTGAACACTTCCCGTCCACTCCAGATTACCAGCTGCCACACACTGCTGATGCAGTGTTCCCGTTCCATTTTCGTCCTCGCTCGCAGCTTCATCTGTATTCCCGCGTCGGGTCGATCTACAGACGCTACACCACTTCCTAGGGGTCACGCGCAGGCGGACTGTGAGCAATCACTTCATCCGCGTAACCTCTCGCTATGCCACAGCGCACTGAAGTTTATGGGCAACTTTGTGAACTTGTTTTAACCATCTTCGTACCAGGAATGTCTTCGTTACATTGTCTACCACTGGGATCAATATGACCCCAAGTAAGTAACACAGATTACATTGGCAGTATTTTACTGAATTAACACGATACATTTAGTCGAAATATTGAAACATTTCGACCGTTTCGGGTAACTGAAATAAATTCAACGGCAAAGTTGAAAATCTGTGCTGCAACAGGATTCGAACCTGGATTTCCCGCTGTGTCGCCTTAACCATGTAGGCCAGGGGTGGGCAATTGTTTTGGATCGGTGGCTACTTTGCAGAAGAAGAAATTGGCGGTAGGCCACACCTTTTACGAATGTATTCATTAGTCTGCTTCGTATTTAGAAGTGGTATAAATTGCACTATAAAGATCGAAGGTAATTTGGAAGAATCCGTGTACATCGAAGGAAACGGCATTGTGATCGATGTATATCCAACGTTCGATTCTTTCTCCACATTCGATATGACAAACGCGAAGCGGTTGAATTAAATCGTACATTTGACTGCGTTGAATTTGTGATATTTTTTTGTACTTTTCAGACTCAATATGTGGTTGCCATTTGAAATACCGAAAGAAATATCGTTAATTTCCAAGAATAGTATATATATAGAACGTGCAACTGTATGCAATTTAGTGTTTCTGAACCGAAGAAACGGACGCTACGCGCCCTCACATACTAAAAGAAAAACTTCTTGTTTCCCCTACACCTAACCTTCTTAGGGATACGCTAGAGATAACTTTTTTTCTTTTCTTTAAGTAAAGTTAGGGTAAGTATAGGTTAAACAAGAAGTTTTCTTTTAGTACGTGAGTGCAAGTAGCGCCCGAATCTCCGGGTAAGAAACACCCAATCGATTCACAGTTGTACGTTAGATATATATCATTTCAGGCCGAGGTTCTTCGATTGCGAGCATTGTTGGAAATCACAGAAATATCGGCATAACTGAAGACGAGGATACCACCTGTAATTTTTAACCCAAGATGTAATCACAATCTCAGAAAACACGTATACGGGATAAGATCTTAATATTTACGTATTGTAGATAATAAATAATTTGTGGTTATCCTCGTAAATTACGTATTACAACAGAATGCACCGTCCATGACATACCATCGTCTACAAGTCAGTCACAACATAATTACGCCACCTTCAAATACGCACGTACACGACAACATGCCAATCGTAATTAGCTATATAAATCAGCTGTTCCGCCATGTCAGTTTTCCGTCATTGGTAGCGAAGCGAGAGTCAAACGATCGATATATATCGATCGCAATGCCGTTTCCTTCGATGTACACGGATTCTTCCAAAATACCAAATCGATACATAAAAGACAGTTTTATTCAGTTTATTTTGCTAGTTTCATAAAATCTACAAGCCCCTTTAATTTCTTAGCCACATTATTGAAGTAAATGTATCCTACTACACTTTTCTACATTTCTTGTTTTTTGTTTTTGTTTTCTTTAATCAGTAATGAGATTTCTTTCGTCGTGCAATCTGCATGCATTCTAAAAGTCAAGTTACAGCTTCTCGGTGCTACGCGATTATCAACAATGATGGGATAAGATGGCAAATTGAAATAAGGTTGAATTTTTTTTTAATCTGAAATAGCCTTGTGAATTTTTGTCCTTAGAACTTTGCTGATAAGTAATGTTAGCAGAAATAACTTATGATTGTTTATTTTCCTGTTAAAAGCGAATAACAAAACTTGCCTTCACCTGGATTATTTGCAAGTATATCCAGTTTTAATCTTATGTTCTTCACTGCATAATTTACTGTCAAATTCACTGAATTTCTCTTCGTGACGTCGTTTCAGACTGAATTCTTTACACAAGGCTATTTTTTCACGATACAGTAAGCATGCTTCTTTATTTTACATCTACATCTATATCTACATGGGATACTCTGCAAATTACATTTAAGTGCGTAGCAGAGGGTTCATCAAACCACCCTTATATTATTTATATCCCGTCCCATTCTCGAATATCGCGCGGGAAGAAAGAACACCTGGATCTCTCCCTTAGAGCTCTGATTTCTCGTATTTTTTTCTGATGATCTTTTCTACCTATGTAAGTGGGAGTCAACAATATATTGGAGGAGGAGGATGTTGGCGATTGGAGTTTCGTAAGTAGCCCAGCAGCAGCGCCGTTGTTGTAATGATTTCCATCCCAGATCCTGTATCATTTCCGTGACACTGTTTCCCCTGTATCGTGACAATACAAAACGAGCTGCCCTTCTTTGGACGCTTTCGATGTCCTCCGTCAAACCCACCTAATAAGGTACAATACTCCAAAAAAGGATGGACAAGCGTGGTCTATGCAGTTGCATCTTTTAAGGATTCTGCCAATAAAATGCAGTCTCTGGTTCGCCTTTCCCACGACATTATCTACGTGTTCTTTCCAGTTTAAGTCTGAAGTAATAGTAATTCCTAGGTATTTAGTGGAGTTTACTGTCTTCACTTTTGATTGATTTATCTTGTAAACGAAGTTTAACGGATTTCTTTTCGTACTCATGTGGACGACTTCATACTTCTCATTATTTAGAGTCGCATGCCTTTTTGCGCTTTATATTGTCTATAACATCGTATCTCCTGAACTATGTTCGCCAGTGGATTCTAAACAGGGCACATGTATTGCACATGTTTGCTCCTACACACATTTACTGTTCCCACCTCTTTTTCTGTCCATCTCCTCCATTCCCTGTGCCACTTTTCCATCTCCTTCTCCCATTGTCAACATAACACTTCCCCCTCTCTTACCCTCTTCCCTCTCAATGCTCGGCCATGTCCATCTGCACATGTAGCTCATGGATGCATTCTATACACTTTTTATGCTCATTTGCTCTGCCCATCCCATCCTACCTTAATCTATGACCATCTCATCGTTAACCCTGTTGATCATCTTCCCTGTCTCTAACCGTCCATTCTCTCCTCACTTCCTTCTCTCTCTCTCTCTCTCTCTACCGCTGAATCTCTTCCCCACTCTCTCTCTCCTTCCCAATATTTCATTCCAATAGCCCCTCCTCTCTCTGTCCATCGCTTTCTCACATTCTCTTCCTACCCATTGTATGTTTGCTCATCTCCTCCTCCTCCTCCCTACCTCTCTTCTCATCCCCATATGCTCATCTCCTACACGCAATCTATTTCCGTACATTACCTCTCCGTATTCATCTCTTCTTATCCTTTCTCCATCCTCTCCTCCCCTTGTGTGTTCATTTTCTCTTTGCGTCTCTCTCTGTTCATGCTTTCATTCCACTCTCTCTTTCTTCCCCTCTTTCTCTTATCATCCTCTCCTTCATCTCAACCTCTCAGCTCAATTCCCCTGGCACCTTCCTCTGCATGGCCTTTTCTTTATATCCCATCTCCTACCTCTTTCTTGCTGTTCATCTGCTGCTGCCCCATATATCTGTCGAACTCCTCCTCTCCTGTTCACCTAATCCTCGTCATTCTCTCTGTCCATCTCGTCCTCCTGTCACTGTTTCTTGCCCCTGACAGGTAGACTGCTCTGGAGAGCAGGTCGATAAGACAAGCTGGCACTACTGCCACACAACACACCGTTTGACAGGGCAGCCTCTAGGGCAGGGGCTAGAAAACACCCATTTGCCCGTATCTCCGCTATTTTGAGGGATAGGAGGTTATAAATCCCACGGTGATGATTCTCGTGTTGCAAGCGGCATGTCTACCAAATTTGGTTCAAATCGATCGAGTAGTTTTGGAGATGTGGAACATAAGCACCACATACAGCCATTTTTAGACTATGTATAGATTGCGCATTGTGTAATAATCTCATGTCATGTAAGGTAACACAATGCATAGTGATCCAACACGGCAGTAATTAACCTGTGTCCTATGACGCAACATAAACCATATCCAGGATCGTGATCTGGTGGGGACTGAGGTCGATCCGAGCTGACGTGATTTCTAAAAAAAAAAAAAAAAAAAGAAGGTCGCCATACAGTATTGCGTCTGTATCACAGAGTAACATATACAGAGAAGAAGCCCCCTCTAAACTCTGTCCTACGCACATCAGAGGGTAGTGTAGAGGGGAGGCTGAGGGGAGAGCTCGTGCTGCCTCCCACGAGGCTACAGACGTGTCCCGTGTGCCGGCGTTTGAGAGGAAGTGGTGGTGGGGGCAGCCGCTCCCTGCCGCCTGCTCTGGCCAGTTTTAAAGGGCTGCTTTTGACCGCAGCGCCATCATGGGACATCTTACGGGACTTCTGGTAACCCTCCCTCCCCGCACCCCTGAGCGTGAGACCGGGCCCTTACGGAGGTTATCCGACTGTATATTTTTGTCTGTGCCTGTACTCATTATGGGGGGGGGGTGGCTTCCAGGAGAGTCTGGGGGGGGGGGCTGCAGCATGCGCTGGGGGGGGGGGATTCGAGGAAGGTCTGGAGGGGGCTACAGCATAGTCTGGGAGGGGGGGCAGTTCGAGTAAGGTCTTTGGGGGAGGGGAGGCTGCAGCCCGACAGCCCCCCCTGGATACGTCACTGGCACTCAGAGATACTTGCTGTTACAGATTTACTCCATCCCTCGAGTTTTAGGTAACGTCAATATCCTCTGCTTTTTAGGGCTGCTCACTTTATGATTCAGAAACTTGTAAAGGGCGTGTGAGGAAGAGACTCTCATGTGGACAATGTGTCTCAGTTACTCGTCGTTGGCCGGAGTGTCCATTTCCGCAGATTCACTCGCACGAGATGAACTGCTCCATTCTCCTCCACATGGCAACTGTGCCTTTGGCAGTCGTGGCCCGTGTCTCTGAAGCGCGCCTGCGTCCGATAGCGAGTGGTACAATTTTAGGGGAGGCGCTTGCCGGCCGTGTGTCGACCCCACAAAGGGCATTGTGGTCGCGGAGCAGGATATTACTGCAGGTGGCGTGGGCGGCCGCCCCTTCCGCGATGTGCGCCAAGTGAACGGAACAAAGGCGCAGCGCGGCGCGCCCGCCCCCGGCAGCCGGGCACCGCTCAGCTGCGCCGCGCCAACTAATGAACAGATTCCTGACGCCCCACTCATTACACGGCAGCCGGCCGGCGTCGCCGACAAAACAGCCCACAGCTCCACCTTACACCTCCTTGGCACTAGTCCGTGACGTCACTATAGCGTGTAGTTTCCCAGTGTCGAAATGTTCAAATGTTTGTATAGCTTATGGGACTTAACTACTGGGCCATCAGTCCCTAAACTTACAAACTACTTATCAACTAGCTTATCCTAAGGACGGCACAAATATCCATGCCCGAGGGGGGATTCGAACCCCGGACCGTAGTGGCCGTGCAGACCGTGACTGGAGCGCCTCAGTCTCCTCGGCCACCGCGGCCGGCACACAATTGGTCTGATAGACTGTATGCTCTTACTTTGTTCATATATGTGACCTCGTGGTTAACATCGGAAAGTTCACTGAGGCTTTTTGCGGATGATACTGTAGTATATAGAGAGGTTGTAACAACGAGAAATTGTATTGAAATGCAGAAGGATCTGCATCGTATTGACACATGGTGCAGGGAATGGGAATTGAATCTCAATGTAGACAAATGCAATGTGCTGCGAATACACAGAAAGAAAAATCCTTTGTCATTTAGCTACACTATAGCAGGTCTGCAACTGGAAGCAGTTAATTCCATAAATTACCTGGCAGTAGGCATTAGGAGTGATTTAAAATGGAACGACCATATAAAATCAATCTTCGGTAAAGTAGATGCCAGGCTTAGATTCATTGGAAGAATCCTTAGGAAATGTAGTCCGAAAACAAATGTTTCTATAGCTTACGGGACTTAACTACGCAGTCATTAGTCCCTAAACTTACAAACTACTTATGAACTGTGATTCTTCAGTTTCTCCCGGCGTATTTGATGATCAAAATATCCACGGGTGTACTGCCGGTCTATAGTGTCCAACGGGCACAATATTTCGGCGATCATACATGTCGCCATCATCAGGTGAACTGACGGACTGAGCTCCTGGAAACGCGCCGGCACGGAGATCCGCACGCTACGGCTGCTCGAAGGGAACTGGGTTCTAGCCCGGTAGCGGGCCATTTAAATACCCTCGTCCCGCGGAGCGACCCCTCCGCGGTCCGCGCCCCGCGCCGCGGCCGCGCAGTGGAACCGATTGCGACGTCGTTGTGAGGGCTCTGTCCGCCGTGGTCATCACTTCGTTACGTTTGCTAGATTTACTCTTAATTAACCCAATCGCTGGTTCCCAAGCTTTGGTAAGATTATAGCCAGAGTCACGGTTTATGAGGTCGTCACTTGTGCGAATTTCAATGGCCTCTCTAACGACGCAGTCCCAGTATCTCGACGTCTGTACCAGAATCCTAGTGTGTTCATACTCCATGGCGTGATTCTCAGACAAACAATGTTCAGCGACCGCTGACTTGCTCGGATACATCAATCGTGTGTGCCTCTGGTGTTCAACGCATCGATCCTCGACGGTACGAATCGTCTGTCCAATATATGACTTTCCACACTGACACGGAATCTGGTACACGCCCGCCTTCCTCAAACCGAGATCATCTTTAGCGCTCCCCACTAGTGCACGAATTTTATTCGACGGACAAAAAACAGTTCCAACCTGGTGTTTTTTCAAAATGCGGGCGATCTTCCCTGAGAGTGCGCCGGTATATGGAACGAACGCAGTGGCTACATCCTCCCTTGTGTTGTCATCCGTTTCCACAGGTTGTGTTGTAGTGGTTGGGCGGAGAGCCCGCTGAATCTGCCATTCTGAGTACCCATTTTTTCGAAATACAGTTCTCAGGTGTTCCAATTCCTGGGGTAGACTCTCTGCGTCGGAGATAGTGCGCGCCCTATGTACTAGAGTTTTAAGTACCCCATTCCTCTGTGAAGGGTGGTGACAGCTGTCTGCATGTAAATACAGATCAGTGTACGTTGTCTTCCGATATACACTATGACCCAGGGTGCCATCAGCTCTTCTCTTGACCAAGACGTCAAGGAACGGCAATTTACCCTCCGTTTCAGTCTCCATAGTGAATTTGATGTTGGGGTGTATGGAGTTCAGATGTGTAAGGAAGTCAAGGAGTTTATCCATACCATGTGGCCAGATGACGAAAGTGTCGTCCACGCAACGGAAAAAGCAAGTAGGTTTACATTCCGATGATGCCAGGGCTTCCTCCTCGAAATTCTCCATGTACAAATTGGCGACCACAGGGGAGAGTGGGCTACCCATGGTGACTCCCTCCGTTTGTTCGTAGTATTCGCCATTGAAAAGAAAATACGTGGAGGTCAAGACATGCCTAAAAAGTTCGGTGGTATTCTCGTCAAATTTCTGACCAATCAAATCTAGTGACTCTCGAAGGGGCACCCTCGTAAACAACGAAACGACGTCAAAACTCACCATGATATCTGACTCATCCAGCCTGAAGTTATTAAGGCGTTTCACAAAATCCACGGAATTACGGATGTGATGAGGGCATTTACCCACATAAGGACTTAATATTCCCGTCAAATATTTGCCCAACAAATATGTAGGTGCTCTGATGTTACTGACAATGGGACGTAACGGCACCCCAACTTTGTGAACCTTAGGGAGTCCATAAAGTCTTGGCGGTACCGGACCTTGAGGTAGCAATTTCTTGGCGACACAATTCGCACAAGTGACGACCTCATAAACCGTGACTCTGGCTATAATCTTAGCAAAGCTTGGGAACCAGCGATTGGGTTAATTAAGAGTAAATCTAGCAAACGTAACGAAGTGACGACCACGGCGGACAGAGCCCTCACAACGACGTCTTCTCAGACGCCGTCGCAATCGGTTCCACTGCGCGGCCGCGGCGCGGGGCGCGGACCGCGGAGGGGTCGCTCCGCGGGACGAGGGTATTTAAATGGCCCGCTACCGGGCTAGAACCCAGTTCCCTTCGAGCAGCCGTAGCGTGCGGATCTCCGTGCCGGCGCGTTTCCAGGAGCTCAGTCCGTCAGTTCACCTGATGATGGCGACATGTATGATCGCCGAAATATTGTGCCCGTTGGACACTATAGACCGGCAGTACACCCATGGATATTTTGATTACTTATGAACTAGCTAACACTAAGGACGGCACAAATATCCATGCCCGAGGGGGGGATTCGAACCCCCGACCGTGCAGGCCTTGACTGGCGCGCCGCAGCCAAGGCTGCCGGCAGTCCGAAAATAAAGGAAGTAGGTTACAGTTCACTTGTTCGCCCACAGCTTGAATACTGCTCATCGGTGTGGGTTCCGTACCAGATGGGGTTTATAGAGGAAGTAGAAAAGATCCGACGGAGAGCAGCGCGCTTCGTTACAGGATCATTTGGTAATCGAGAAAGAGTTACGGAGATGATCGATAAACTCCAATGGCAGACTCTGCAGGAGAGACGCTCTGTCTCTTGGTACGGGCTTTTGTGGAAGTTTCGAGAATATACCTTTACCGAGGAGTCTAGCAGTATATTGCTCCCTCCTACGTATATCTCGCGATGAGCTCATGAGAGACTATAGCCCACTCAGAGTCATAGCGACAATCTTTCTTTCCGCGAACAATATGTGGAATCGGAGGGAGAACCGATAGTGGTACTCAAGGTACCCTCCGCCACAAACCATCGGGTGGCTTGCGGAGTAAGGATGTACATGTAGATGTAGATTATGCCATTAAGAGTACACTCTGGAGCGTAGCCCCCCTAATAAAATTTCTCCATGATCCTCTAATCAATACCAACATTGATGCCTCGTCTGACGTTAAGCCTTTTATTCTTTACCCCATCTAAGCTCTTTCTCCATGGTCTACCTAGACTCCTCTTACTCTCCGCTGCCGAGCCCATGAGTCTCTTAAGTCCGTTTTAAACGATCAACGAACTTGTAACAGATTGATAACAAGTTGCGTTAATGGCGGCCGTATGTCGTTTGAACGGCTTCACTAGTATGTTCGCGCTAGTATCGACGGGTGATAATTATAGCGATAAAGAAATAGGGCCAGTCCAAAATTCGGTACGAGTGGGTCCAGTGCGCATGCACGAGCTAGTAGCTGTCTGCTGCAGTCACCGCTCCAGTTAGTCCGCCATTTTCCTTCATATTTACGTATATTTTTGTCGAAGTTTATGATCAGAATGTATTCCACAAACTATTTCTAATGGCGTCATTCACACAGTCTGTCACAGCATCGTCACCTAACGTCAACGTCACGTTAAGCTTTCTCGAGAAGAATGTTTTGATCGAAAGGTCGTCTGCTAACTTCGGAAGTTAACCTAATTTCGTCACGCGATTTTCATGTCGTAGTCGACGATTACACGGTCTGCACGTAAATGTGTCTTATTAATCTTTATTTTATTATTATACTTCGGTTTAGCGGTAAATTGCAAATGTTTCATGACGACTTAAATATTTTTCTCAATTGAGCGCCCTCCTAAAAGTGAGGTCGTACATATTGCAACAGGAAAGACTGAAGCTAATTGTTTATTTGAATAAGATTGTAATTAGATGACGCAATTTGCATTAAATAGCATTTTAAATGAAAAAGTCACTTCAAATGAAGGACAAAAATTCAGTTGTACATGACGTTATTAACAATGTCAGCGGGCAAATCGTAGTAGATAAAATAAACAAGCTCTATTTATGGCCTTATAAATATTGTTATATGTGTTCATATCTTTATTTCTTCGCTTAAAAATACATGTCGATGTTTGGAAATATTGTTTCACTTCCCAACACTTTGCCGCACTAAGTGGACCAAAAGCATACATTGCAAAGTTTTCTTTGGCCGTTATCTGAGCCCTCATTGCATTAGTTTTGCTACACATTGATTCAAGTTCTTTCACTATGTTTCCATCCTGTGAGAAAATACATCTTAGTTATCAGGCTTGATTCTATTGTAGAACTTGTGTTCAACGACTGTTTATTTCACTGTAGACATTTTTCAGCACTCAATCGTAAGTATCGATTTATTTATTGATCTGTATTTCGATCACTGTGTGATCATTATCGATGCTTAAAATAAAACGATTAAAACACGTAACTACTCTAACTGCAGCCTGATAGTCTGTAGAGACCTTTAATTGCCTACAGAAGTTTGCCTTCTACTCCATAATCTTGTAGAATTGAGAATAGCTTCCTCCTAGGAAGACGGTCATAAGCCTTTTCTAGATCTATAAAACATAGATACAAAAGCAAAGGATATGGTGCTGACAGCCTCTAAGAGGCATAAATCCACACTGATTTTCATACAACTTGTCCTCAATTAATACTCCCACTCTCCCTTCAACAATATCTGAGAATATTTTCACTGATATCAAAATTTCAAATATCTCGAAAACGTGGATCGATTGACGAGTGCATCAAAGAGCAGTTTTAATTTGAAAGCTGTACAAATGTAATACACAAGTACACAAAATGTTCGGAATAGCTCAAAAAGCTGTATGCAGCGTAGCTCGTACAAAATCAGATTGCATAATGGAAATCTGCCGTCGGACACCGTCTTTGATATCACATCACGATCTTTTCACAATGCCTACCACCCATAGTATAGAGGTGGCGCAAACTAAGAGTAAAAAATTGTCATCACCTCCTGTGTAAGGTGGCGGTATATTTGCAACCTTACATGTTAAGTTTACCCCATAAATAATTGCAAGATACATTATGAAGCGTTTATTTGTGTTTTCTTTCGATTAGGGGTTATTTCGATTACAATTAAGTAAGAAGAGAGGGAGAGTTAATATATCAAATTTGTTCGGGTGGCCATTTTCCCAGAAAGCGCAAAATTCTTCTTCGTTTTTGAAGGTGAAAAAACGCCTTGTGTTTGCTGCAATTCATTTTATTTCTGTCAAACGCATATCGCCTTTTATTTTATAGGCATCTTCATTGGGATCTAGAAGTACATTTTTTGTGTGAGATGTATTGTTTCCAGATTATACACAGTTCACGTATTTATTTTTACACACGGGAAGAAGTTTTACTTACATTTTCGCTGTGGTCTAGTCACATATTGCGCATTGTATAACTAACAGCATTTCGCACATATGTACGCATTTTGGAGGTGTTTAGCAGCCATGATTTACTTTCTGTATTTTGCTGTTTCATTTTTTTTGTTGCCAACATAATGAAATGTATTTTGGTTGCTAACTTTTGTATGTAAACCAAATGAAAGAGTAATAATGTTATTTGAAGCAGAAGAATAAGAAGGGCAGAGAGAGAGAGAGAGTCTGTCTGTGTGTGTGTGTGTGTGTGTGTGTTTGAGAGAGAGAAAGAGAGAGAGAGAGAGAGGGAGAGAGAGAGAATAGGCTTATTTGTGTGTGTGTACGATTGCAGTATCTGTATGTGGGTGGTATAAATTTTTGTGTTTATTTGATTTTTGTTTTGATTTAAATGGTTAATTTTCACGGCCGGAATGGTCAGAATTACTAAAAATTTCCGGGCTATTATGCCGTGGTTTTGTGGATTTATTCTGGAAACCCAACGTTTCGTCCCCGACTGCGAAGGACATTTTCAAAGGGGATCGTGGCACTTTTGAATGTCAGTAGCGAGCCAAGGTGTGCATCGGACATTCAAAAGTGCCACGATCCCCCTTGAAAATGTCCTCCGCAGTCGGGGACGCAGTCGGGGACGAAACGTTGGGTTTCCATAATAAATCCACTAGACCACGGCATAATAGCCCGGAAATTTTCAGTAATTTTGATTTAAATCACCTGTGATGGTGGGGGTGGGGGTTAATGAGAGTCTGAGGGAATGGTCGTTTTTAAGAAAGCTAGTTGATGCTGAGTGACAGGGCTTAACATTAGAGAATTTCATGTGGTAATTTCCTGGTGGCACAAATCAAAACACAGTCGGAATGCAGAGAGGTTCTGTTACAGGAGTAAAGGTATCAGGGGGTAGTGCGACCGTTGACCGCACGGAACAAGATCATGGATGACTGATATGCCAAGGTCGTCAACTGGTCGAATTCTTTCAGAATATTCTAGAAAGTCCTACAAGCTTCTTCTGGTGGGCAAACGCTCGGAGCGACTGTAAGAAAAGGTGGGGGTAATACATTTGAACCTGGAGTCATAATTGCCTGCTTCTTGTTTGGCACTATGGAGAGAGGTAATTTACAGGGAAGTTAGTTGGGGATTGGACTTTAGACGCTCGTAGTGAGAGGACGCGTATGAGAGGATCACTGGCAGGTTTCTCAGTGAGTGGCCTCACAATTGATTCGAAGATGCGGATTGCATTACTTCAAGTATACAGATTTGTTTCTCTGTTCTCGGAGGAATAAATTATTTAATATTTTTCATAAGTAAAACGCCAAGATCACGAAAAACTTATTTATTTAATGAGGACCGGTTTGGGAGGATTGTGCTACCATTATCTGGTCATATTACATTTTATAAGCTGGTCATCTTATTTAAAAATGGATATTAATTAATAAGTGCAACATAGCACTTACTCTAGATACAAAAACACATAAATTATAACATCACAGTTGCAACAGGGAGGCTGTAGCGCCATACGCAGCTCCGGGGAATACCAAGGGCATGGAAGAGAGTCCAAATAATTAAGAAATAAAATATCTTTGTAAACAGCTTTGATTTGTTGGAACTTTATAGTCAGACTCCGATCTGAATGTGTCTAATTTTGTAGTATGCCAAGTCTGAATAATAAAAAATATTGTTTCTTAAATGTCTATTGTAGTTTTCGATCCAGTTAACTGTTGTTGAAGGATTTTTATTGACGCACTGAAGAATTGTGAAACTGCGAGGCAGACCGACATGTACAGGGCAGACAAGGAGTGAAAACCTAATCGTTTACAACAAACTATTACAGGAGCCTCCCAAATGGTAAATGATATTGAAGATCTGTTAAAAGATGATCAGTTTTGATTTATGAAAGATGAAGGAACGAAAGAGACACTATTGACAATGCGCGTGATAATGGAAGCAAAACCGAAGAAAAATTGACACTTTCATACCATTTGTCGGCTTGTAAAACGCGTTCTACAATGTAAACTGCAGTAAGATGTTCGAAATCCTGATAAAAATTGAAGTAAGCTATAGGGAAAGACGGATATTATACAGGTTGAACCGCGTAAGACCAAACACCTCTTTGATTTCGTAAACGGTTCCAGACATCAGCTTTCCCCTCTTTGCTTAGAATTAGTTTTCCGTATGAGTTCTTGATTGTCATAAAGCTGCTTTCCTTGTCTTCAAATATCTCTTATTTTTCTGTAAGCGGTATCTATCTTTCCCCTGGTTATACATTATTCTACAGTTCTGCATTAGTCCTCTTGCCACTCCTGCTTAGTCAGTCTGCACTTCCTGTCAATCTCATTTTACAGATGTTTGTAGTCTCTTTTGCCTGCGTCACTTGATGCATTCGGGCTATAACATGTAAACACGACAGCGGAAAATTGTTTACGAAATCGTGATTTCGTCTTCCGGAAGATGTGTCGCACGTAAATGTGGTGTGTGCGTGTGTGATGTAGGGTGACGGCAGGTGATAAGGGAAAGGGCTGCTCGGCTTAGTGTGTGTGTGTGTGTGTGTGTGTGTGTGTGTTGCTGGTAAGGCACGCGGCCACCAGCCCTGGGCGTTCCACGCCGGCGGGCGGCCGTCACGCGTGGCTTGGCGCTCGCGCCTGGCTTCATCTCCTGATGCCCGGAAACGATGCATCGCTGCGGCAACTCATACAGCCTCCAAATGGCGCGCCAGCTGTCTGCGCTGTCTTACAGCGCTGTAACTGTGATATCAGTTAATGGCCGACACTCGGGTGCGGAGTCATTTATCAGTTAGCGGCGCCGTTTCGTTTTGGACCCTCTCACAGCGTGTTAGAGTACACTGTATTTCAGAGGGGACCAGCTCTTCACGCTACCCTGTCTTTGTTATTGTTGTTGTTAAACTATCGACGGGACTAAACTAACCTTGTCCTGTGCAAGCCTTTTCATCACAAGAGTATCGGATACCACATGGGCATCGCATTCTAGAATTTTGTGATATCTGTGGTACGTAATATTTAGAACTTAAATACACTGCTGGCCATTAAAATTACTACACCACGAAGATGACGTGCTACAGACGCGAAATTTAATATCGCAAGTCCCAAAGTTACAAAAAATAAACGAAAAGTATATTTGTTCAGGAAAGCAGATAGAAATGAAATACATTGCTTCTTGAAAGACAGCTTCCACTCGTTTCTAACACTAAACGTAGGTGTAGATCAGATGTGGCTCAAATTCAAAGAAGTGGTATTGACAGCAATTGGCAGTTTTATACCAAATAAATTAATAAAAGAACGAGGCGATCCCCCTTGGTACACAAAACACATCAGGACACTGATGCAAAGGCAAAGGAAAAGGCATACTAAATTTAAACGAACACGAAATCCCCAGGATTGGCGATCCTACAAAGAAGCTCCAAATTTAGCGAGGATTTCAATGCTAGATGCCTACAATACTTATCACAACGAAACTCTTTCTCGAAATTTGACTGAAAACCCAAAGAGATTTTGGTCATATGTTAAATATACTAGGAGCAAAACACAAACAATACCCTCACTACGTGATAGTAATGGTGATCCCGCCGATACGAGCGCTACCGAAACGGATTTAATAAACATAGCTTTCAGAAACTCATTCACCAAAGAAGACGAAACCAATATTCCAGATTCCGAATTACGAACAGGCGCCGTAATGAGTAACGTAGAAGTAGATATCAATCGCCGCGGTGGAGTAGCCGAGCGGTCTAAAGCGTCTCGCTGCGGATCGCGCGGTTGCTCGCCGTGGAGGTTCGAGTCCTCCCTGGGGCATGGGTGTGTGTGTTTGTCCTTAGGTTAGTTTACCTAGGTTTAAGTAGTTTGTAAGCTACGGACTGATGACCACGCAGTTTGGTCCGATAGATTTACAAATATTTGAACATTTTTTTTTTATATATCAACCGGGAAGTGAAGCATCTTAAATCACGTAACAAGAACAAGTGTTTTGGTCCGCATTGTATATCCATTAGATTTCTGATTACCCTGAAGCGAAAGCTCCTTTCTTAACGGCCATATACAACCGCTCTCTCAAACAAGGATCTATACCAAAAGTTTGGAAAGTTCCACAGGTCATACATATATTCAAGAAAGGCAGTAGGAGTAACCCACTGAACTACAGGCCTATTTCATTGACGTCAATTTGTAGCAGGGTTTTGGAACATATACTGTATTCAAATATTATGAATTATCTCGAACAGAATGATATATTGGCCCAAGGTCAACACGGATTTAGAAAATATCGTTCACGCGAAACACAACTAGCTCTTTACTCACACGAAGTGATGGGAGCTATCGACAAGGGTTTGCAAATTGATCCAGTATTGAAACTTCCTGGCAGATTAATATTGTGTGCCGGAACCGGGACTCAAGCCTGGGACCTTTGCCTTTCGCGGGAAAGCGCTCTACCGACTGAACTATCCCGACACGTCTCACGATGCC
Organism: Locusta migratoria; assembly: GCA_026315105.1. Taxonomy (NCBI): domain Eukaryota; kingdom Metazoa; phylum Arthropoda; class Insecta; order Orthoptera; family Acrididae; genus Locusta; species Locusta migratoria. The sequence continues at coordinate 194,843,303 of CM048746.1, forward strand.
GCCTCACAACTTTACTTCCGCCAGTACCTCGCCTCCTACTTTCCAAACTTCACAGAAGCTCTCCTGCGAAACATGCAGGACTAGCACTCCTGGAAGAAAGGATATGATGCAGACATGGCTTAGCCAAGCTTAAGGGATGTTTCCAGAATGAACAGAGTCATAAGTTTTATTCTGATCCAGTATTTTTTGATTTCGAGAAGGGTTTTGATACCGTACCTCACAAACAGATTTTAATCAAATTGCGTGGTTATGATATATCCTCCCAAACTTGCGATTGGATACGGGATTTCCTGTCAGAGAGGACACAGTTCGTAGTAATCGATGGTAAGGCATCGAATAAAACAGAGCTGATAGCGGGCGTTCCACAGGGCAGTGTTATTGGTCCTCTGCTGTTTCTTATTTACATAAACAGGGAAACATATTTAGGGGAAAATCTAAGTAGCTCTCTTACGTTGTTTGCAGATGACGCCTCCATTTACCGTCTAGTAAAATCATTTGAAGATCAAAACCAGCTGCAGAACGATCTGAATAAGATATCACTATGGTGTAAAAATTGTAAATGAACTCTAAATAACGTGAAGTGTGAAGTTGTCCACATGAGTACGAAAAGAAATCTGTTAAACTTTGTTTACAAGATAAATCAATCGAATGTCAAGGCCGTAAACTCCACTAAATACCTAGGAATTACTGTTACTTCAGACTTAAATTTGAAAGAACACGTAGATAATATCGAGGGAAACGCGAACCAGAGACTGCGTTTTATTGGCAGAATCCTTACAAGATGCAACAGAACTGCTAAAGAAACTGCATACACTACGCTTGATCGTCCTTGTTTGGAGTATTTCTGCCCAGTGTGGGATCCTTATCAGGTGGGTTTGACGGGGGACATCTAAAGAGTCCAAAGAAGGGCAGCTCGTTTCGTATTGTCACAGTACACGGGAGACAGCGTTACAGAAATGACACAGGATCTGGGATGGGAATCATTACAACAACGGCGCTTATCGCTGTGGCGTGGGCTACTTACGAAATTATAATCCCCAACATTCTCTTCCGTATGCGAAAATATATTGTTGATTCCCACTTACATAGGTAGAAATGATCATCAGAATAAAATACGAGAAATCAGAGCTTTAACGGGGACATACGGGTGTTCTTTCTTCACGCGCGCTATTCGAGAATGGAAATTGAGATAAAATAGTATAACGGTGGTTCTATGAACCCTCTGCCAGGCACTTAAATGTGATTTGCAGAGTATCCCATGTAGATGTAGTCATTTATCAGCGGCGCCGTTTTGTTTTGGATCCTCTCACAGCGTGTTACAGTTCAGTGGATTTCAGTGTGCGCCCTGATGACATGAATGGCGGACATTGTTGTTGTTGTGGTCTTCAGTTCGCAGACTGCTGTATTGCAGCTCTTCACGTTATCCTGTCCTTGTTATTGCTGTCGTTAGACTTTGGAAGGGACTAAACTTACTCTAACCTGTGCAAGCCTCTTCATCACATGGGTATCGGATTTTAGAATTTCTTTATATTTATGGTATGTGAAGTTCAGAACTCGAATAACAATCACCCAAAATCATTCGACACATTCCCGAAAATTCTAGAGAAAATCGACTTCGAAGTTTTGAAAGTACTCGTAAATACCAATAATTAAAACAGTTGCAGTATCTGTCAGTGTAGCCCAGGTGGTAGCATTCTGGCCTCACAACTGTAGGGTCTGTGGTTCGAACCCTGCAACAATTTTAGTATATAATGTTAATTTTTACGAAAAATGCAAGTATTTTGTTGTTTCGTAATTTTCTATATTTTATGAAATGTTGTGAATGATGATGGTTTCAATCAAAAAACATAAGTTACATTTTTTTCACTGTTAGCTTCACTATTATTTGCCGACGGTAGACTTTGCCACGGTAGTCTTTGATAGTTCATTTTATGAAGAGCAACGGCGCTCTTTATGGATGGTCATCTCCATAGTTACTAATGGCTGTCCATGTAGCTAACCTACTCAGCCATCGTTTTACGTGACGAAAAGATGTTCAGCTTGTCTACATACACATTAACAAAAAAACTGACACAACATGTGCAATTAGAGATTCCAAAATGTTTTATACAACTGAATTCGAAAACAACGAAAAAAAAAAAACAGACACAGCGGGATTCGAACCACCGCCTCTATAGCTGTAAGGCTAGAACGCTACCAGCTGAGCTGCACTGACAAATGCTGTAAGGGTTTTAATTATCAGTGCTTGCAAAACTTCAAAGTCGATTTTCTCGAGAATTTTATAGAGTGGCGTCGAATGGCTTTGGATGATTATTATTTAAATCCTGAACTTTACGTATCACAAATATCATGAAATTCCAATATCGGATACCCCTATGGTCTCCTTAATAGTCATCATATCCCACAAAAGCTTCGTCTCCCCAATTCTGTTGAGGACCTCGTCATTAGTTACATAATCTACTCATCTAACCTTCATCATTCGTCTAGCACCCCTTTTCAAAAGCTTCTATAATGTTTTTATATGAACTCCTTATCGTCCACGCTTCACTCCCATACAATTCCACACTCCAGACAAATGCTTTCAGAAACGAATTCCAAACATCTAAATTATATTGAATGTCAACAAATTTCCCTTGTTCAAAAATGCTTTTCTTCCCATAGCAATTCTACATTATAGATGTTTTTTACTTTGGCCATCAGAAGTTATCTTGCTACCCATATAACAAATATCATCTGCTTCTTTTATTCTCTCATTGCCTAATCCAATACCTTCAGCATCGCCAGATTTTCTGACATTACTTTTCATTACCCTCGTTTTACTCTTGCCAATGTTAATCTTATATCTTCCTTTCAAAACACTATCTATTCCGTTCTTGCTGTCTCTGACAAAATTATGTCATGGGCAAACAGCGAAGTTTTTATTTCTTCTTCCTGAAGTTTAATCCCCTCTCCAAATTAGTCCTTGCATTCTTTCACAGCTTGCTCATTGTAGAGATTGAAAGATTACAACTCTGTCTTACTCCCTTCCAAACCAGTGCGTACCTTTCTTGCCCTTCGTCTCTAATAATTGCTCTCTGGTTTTTGTATAGATTCAATATAACTCTTCGTTCCCTATATTTTACACTTGATACCTTCAGAATTTGAAAAAGTGTATTCCAGACAACATTATCAAAAGCATTCTCCAAATCTACAAATACTAAAAACGTAGATTTGCCTTTCAAGAATAAGTCGCGTGTTCCTATATTACTCCTAAATCCAAACCTATCTTCCCGAAGGACGTCTTCCATAGTTTTTCCATTCGTCTGTAAGAAATTCGTGTTAGTATTTTGCATCCATGACTTTTTGAACTCATACTTTCGTAATTTTCACATTTGTCTGCACTTTCTTTCATTAGAACTGAAATTAGTATATTCTTCTTGAAGTCGGTATGTATATGACCTTTCTCATGCATGTACCTCCAACAATTAATAAATCAGTTACGTAAATATGTTCGAGGGATTCTATGAGTACAAATCGCCTGTTGTTCTTTATTTTGTAAGTAACCCATTTTTTTTTTTTTTTTTTGCTAAATGTTCTTGTTTGACATTTCGTTTTTATCTGTTAAATTACATTGTTTTCTTGCGTGTAAGTATATTACATGTTCATTTTTATTGCAACAAGAGAAGAAATTTATGTATTTTCACAGTAGTGCTTGTAAGGAAAACGCCTTTTGCTACTGCAAATGAAGGGTTTTTATGTTTATAATTCACCCATACGCGTTTCGCCTTTGTCACAAGGCATCATCAGTGGGTGTCCTGAAATATTTACAATTTTCTGTTTACACATAAAGATTAGATTTTTTACATATGCACAAAACATTTCGTATCTGATTCAAAACAGTAGTTTTTTCCTATAAAATGGCGTACTTACAGCACTTGCTACTCCATATCAGTCTCTTTCCGGCAATTAGGTCGAAAAGTTTCACTATTTTATGAAAAACTTCGCATTTTTCTAGTTCCATTGTCATCTGCTGCCATAATTATGTCCACTCTAGTTTGTTTTGTTGTGTTGTCAACTACAATACACATAGTTATGGCAGCATGTGACAAGGGAACTAGAAAAATGCGAAGTTTTTCAGAAAATAGTGAAAGTTTTCGACCTGGTTGCCGGAAAGAGACTGATATGGAGTATTAAGTGCTGTAAGTACACCATTTTATAGCAAAAAACTGTTTTGAATCAGAAACATAATGTTTTGTACATATGTAAAAAACCTCATCTTTATGTGTAAACAGAAACATGTAAATATTTCAGGGCACCCACTGATGATGCCTTGTGACAAAGGCGAAACGCGTATGGGTGAATTATAAAAATAAAAACCCTTCATTTGCAGTAGTAAAAGGCGTTTTCTTCACAAGCACTACTGTGAAAATACATAGTATTCAGCTGCTGATCAAATGGCCACTACAAGCAACGTATTCGAAGAAATTTGCTCAAGAAGCCAGTTATTAGCTAAATGATGATGTAATAGTGGAACTGTTGGCAGTAGAAGATCCAAATATTTCTGAATTTGTATTTTCTGAAGAAGCTGATAATTTCAGACCACAAACATCTGTAGTTATTCAGTCGTCATCTGTTTCAGAAAGGGGAGAAAGATAGTGCAATATAACGATTTAAAGCTTGATGTCGCCCAAAATCTTACTTTCTGTGAAATGGCAGATAACGAACAATGCTCAGTATCGAGCACTGATGATGATGATGATGATGATATCCACCAGCAAAACGGGCTACAGACCTAGGGCTTTACGGTTAGTAGGATTCAGGGCGTTAAACGCTAAGCACACGCCTAAAATTATGAACAATCAACAGAAAAAAAGGTCAACATGTAGGTTACAGGGTTGTCGAGGCCTAATGTTTGTCCGATGTAGCACCTTGTAAAATGCTGCTCTGCTTCACATCTGAGAGAAACTGTTTTCACTAGTAAGTAGGAGACCCTGGACTGAATACCAGCTTGGAAGAGAAGTTTTCAACTCTACCCACTGATTTCATTCGATTACCACTGGTAGCTAATGTCCTGCATTATTCTGCGTCTCCAATTAAATAGTACTGAGTCTTCGCCGACACATACAGAATCTGTAGACGCGTTGTTTGGTGAAGGTTACTTCGCCTGTAAAACTACTTGTTGAGTTTTTCATCTAGTTCTGCTGCTCATTTGGCAACAACGCACCAACTTGCACACAGTTCGTGAGAACTAATTGAAATATGCACATAGCAGCTTCGAGCACCATATAGCTATCTGCCGGAATGTTCAGTAATCTTAAAGTGGAAAATTCTTTAACTGAAGGCGAACTTGAAGGAAAGCGAGAGTGAGTTAGAAAAAGGTTTAATTTCCCTTAGAGAAAGAGGTCATTACTGGAGGGAAAATCACTCAGATAGCAGGTTAATAAGGAAGGAAATCATCTTTTGTCTCTTCTTTGTACCCCAACGACATTTGCATTACGCGACCTAATAGGGTGCTAGCATCTACATGGGGGGGGGGGGGGGGACAAACTACTATCGCCACATCAAAATTAGGTAACTGATTCAAAACATACATATTTGAGACAGCGACCTTTCAGAGACAAACTTGAAAGAAGTTGTCTGTGGTGTTTATAAATTGCAAGTTGGCTGTAACTAATTTTCTAATTGAACTGGTAGTAAATAAATTAAGTAAATTAAGTAAAAATATTCTGTCATGAAATAAGCTGGCTGTGACACCCAGATTCGTAGTTCGACTGCAAATAGAACACAAATACGCTATCATCCACAAACCACCTAAATAAATTACTATAGTCGTCGCCAGATAAAATCATTTACAGTACACAGAAGATTAATCTCACTTTCTGGCAATGGCGACAACTTAATAATGGCTGCTCCATGAACAAAAATTAAATTAGCCTCTGTTTCAGGGCAATGGAAATTTATGGGCTTAACTCGCGAAGCTAACAGCTAAATGTTTGCAAAAACACAATAAAACCATAGAATTCATTCTTTAAAAAAATGAGAGGTGTGAAATGAGGAACACGGGGAGTTATTAATTTTAAATAAAATCTCTATATTCTGAGAAAAACATAGGGCTGGGGAAGACCAGATAAATTACAAGAAATGCATCACCTGTACAATTTAGTTACACTAGTTACTATTATTACTGCCCATAATAAAACCTGGATCTGCCAGTATATGAACGTAAATATGTTATATATAGTGTGAAATAGATCACCATGAAATTGGATGAATAGCAACAAGCCTCGTCACGTAGGAACATGTGTAGCAATGGCATACACGACTAAATAAATATAGCTATACGTATGCATTTAACAATTAGAACTTACCTTTTCTGGGCTCATTTTGTTGAGCCTTATGACAGTAATTTGTGTACGTACGATAATTCCGTCTGTATTGTTTTTGGTTATCTCTTATTCTACCTTAGTTTGGTTTTACATGTACTTATATGTTGTTTATAAATCTTTCAACAGTTTGTGTCAGACGATGGAGCACCTAAACGCGTCATACGCAATAAAATTTTTTACGGCAAGACATTGCTACATATTTAATAAATGCCAACATCAAAATTAGGTTGGTTACAGATTAATAAATCAATTAATAATTGCGGCTCGTCAGAAAGGCTCGTCAGAAAGAGCAGACGTTGTTATATGATCCTGCAGCTATTCTTACTCTATATTTTAAATGGTGTATTTTAGTGTCAGCTGCTGGAAGATGTTGTAAACATACAACTTGGACATGTGAAAATGTGTGCCAGGGGCCTACATTTCTTGTATACTTAGCAGTTGCGCGAAGCCGTTAGCTGCCCCAGGCACACCGGGTTACACACACACTTGCAAGGAATACGCATGCACCCAACAACTTTTTACACAGTAAAAAAGTGGCTGGTTGCTGAATTTGTTAAAGTAAGATAACATAACCCACAGCCATGGAGCTCAACATTCCAATAAAAACGGATTTTTTTTTTTTGAACCAGGTGTGGGTCGTCCCAGATAGTTTGTTTTCGTGTATAGTTTAGTAGTTCTCTTCTTAATTGCCTTGGCGATTGTGTCCATTTATAGTTCGGCGTGCAGGTTAGCAATTCGAGTATACCTGTTGCCGCGAAGTATCCGGCGTATCATCAGGTTTTGAATCACCTGGAGACAGTGTATCTGCGTTTGATGACTTGCAAGTCCCCACGTTGAACTACCGTAGAGAATATTGGCTAGTACTGTAGCCTTGTACAGACGGGATTTCGCACTGGTGCTAAGTTCCATGCTTCAAAAGAATAATAATAACTTATTTGACTTAGCATACACTTTGTTCCTCAGAGAGTCGACGTGTTTTTGGAGGAAAAGTTCATATTCAAATTCAAATGTTGGTAAAGCTATAGGACCAAACAGCAGTGGTCCTTAGTCCCTAGACTAATCTAACTTATGGTAAGGACAACACACACACCCTCGTGCCGGAGGGAGGAATCGAACCTTCGAAGGCGACCTGCCACACACTCCGCAGCAAGGCGCCTTGGAGCGCACGGCCATTCCCGCGCCGCGAGAAAGAGTTGTTTGGACAATGTGACTGTAGGTGTCCATTGGACATGTAACTTTAATGCAATCGTAATTATAGGTCGCTTTCTTCTAGATTACTGTCGTCTTCGCTGGGTTAAGATTGTTTAGTTTGAACCAGTATGCTGTGGCCTCCATTTGACGTTGAAGACGTCGAATATTTCCTTGGGTATGTCTTCCATTTGCGATGAACGTTGTATCATCCGTGAATTGAGCTATTTGCATTTCCTCGATAGTTGGTACGTCGTTTACATATACCGGGTGATCAAAGAGTCAGTATAAATTTAAATACTTAATAAGTCACGGAATGATGTAGATAGAGGGGTAAAAATTGACACACAAGCTTTGAAAATCAGGCGATGCTGAAGGAATTAGATTAGGTAACGAATCAATAAAAACAAAATGTTCAAATGTTTGTAAATCTATCGGTCCAAACTGCGTGGTCATCAGTCCGTTGCTTACAAACTACTTAAACTAAGGTAAACTAACCTACGGACAACAGATGCACCCATGCCCCAGAGAGAACTCGAACCTCCGACGGCGAGCAACCGCGTGCTCCGCAGCGAGGCGCCTTAGATCGCTCGGGTACCCCACCGCGGCTAACGAATCAATAAAGGTAATAAATGAGTTTTGTTACTTAGGCAGTACAGAGGATATAAAATGTCGAATGGCAATGGGAAGAAAAGCGTTTCTGAAAAAGAGAAATATGTTCAAAAATTCTCTAATGGGACTTAACTACGGGGTCATCAGTCCCTAAACTTACAAAGTACTTATGAACTAACTAATACTAAGGACGGCGCAAACATCCATTCCCGATGGGGGATTCGAACCCCCGACCGTAGTGGCCGTGACTGGAGCGCCACAGTCCCCTTGGCCATCGCGGCCGGCAGAAATTTGTTAACATCGAATATTAATTTAAGCATATGGAAGTCCTTTCTGAAGATATTTGTGTGGGGTGTTGCCGTATGGGAGTGAAACATGAACGATAAACAGTGAGGACAGGAAGAGGATAGAGGCTTTTGAAATTTGGTGTTACAGAAGAATCCTGAAGATTAGGTGAGTGGTTCGCGTAACTAATGAGGAGGAACTGAAAAGAATTGGGGAGAAAAGTAATTTCTGGCATACCTTGACTAAAAGAAGGATCGATTGGTCGGACGCATTCTTAAACATCAAGGAATAGTGAATTTAGCATTGGAGGGAAGTGTGTGGGGTAAAAATCGCAGAGGGAGACCAAGAGATGAGTTGTTGTTATGGTCTTCAGTCCGGACACTGGTTTGATGCAGCTCTCCACCCTACTCTATCCTGAGCAAGCCTTTTCATCTCCTCATAAGAACGACAACCCACATCCATTTGAATCTGCTTACTATACGCGTCTCTTGGTCTCCCTCTGCGATTTTTACCCCACACACTTCCCTCCAATGCTAAATTTACGATTCCCCGATGTCTAAGAATGTGTCCTACCAAGCGATCCCTTTTTTTAGTCAGGGTATGCCAAAAATTCCTTTTCTCACCAATTCTGTTCAGTACCTCTTCATTAGTTATGCGATCTACCCACCTATTCTTCAGCATTCTTCTGTAGCACCACATTTCAAAAGCCTCTATTCTCTTCCTGTCCGCACTGCTAATCGTCCATGTTTCACTCCCGTACAAGGCAACACTCCACACAAATGCCTTCAGAAAAGACTTCCTTACACTTAAATTATATTCGATGTTAACAAATTTCTCTTTTTCAAAAATTCTTTTCTTCCCATTGCCATTCTGCATTTTATATCCTCTGTACTACGACCATCGCATGTTATTTTACTACCCAAGTAACAAAACTCATCTACCACCTTCATTGTTTCGTTACCTAATCTAATTCCTTCAGCATCGCCTGATTTTCTAAGACCGCATTCCATTATTTTTGTTTTGCTCTTGTTAATGTTCATTTTATACGCCCCTTTCAACACACTGTCCATTCCATTCAATTGCTCTTCCAGATCCTTTGCTGTCTCTGACAGAATTACAATGTCATCAGCAAAACGCAATGTTTTTATTTCTTCCCCCTGAACTTTAATCCCTATTCCAAATTTTTCCTTGCTTTCCTTCATCGCCTGCTCGATGTACAAATTGAATAACATCGGAGAAAGGCTACAACCCTGTCTTACTCCCTTCCCAACTGATGCTTCCCTTTCATGCCCCTCGAGTCTAATAACTGCGGTCTGGCTTTTGTACAAGTTGTAAATAACTCTCCTTTCCCTATATTTTACTCCTGCTGAATTCAGAATTTGAAAGAGTGTATTCCAGTTAACATTGTCAAACGCTTTCTCCAAATCTACAAAAGCTAAAAATGTAGGTTTGCCTTTCCTTAATCTATCTTCTAAGATAAGACGTAAAGTGAGTATTGCCTCCCGGGTTCCTATGTTCCTCCTGAATCCAAACTGATCTTCCCCGAGGTCAGCTTCTACCAGCTTTTCCATTCTCCTGTAGATAATTCGTGTTAAAATTTTGCAACTATGACTTATCAAACTGATGGTTCTGTAATTTTCACACCTGTCTGCGCCTGATTTCTTTGGAATGGGGATTATTACATTTTTCTTAAAGTCTGAGGGTATTTTGCCTGTCTCATAGATCCTACACACCAGTTCAAATAGTCTTGTCATGGCTGGCTCTCCCAGAGACTTTAGTAGCTCTGAGGGTATGTCATCTACTCCTGGGGCCTTGTTACGACCTAGGTCTTTCAGGGCTCTGTTAAATTTATCTCTCAGTATAGTATCTCCTATTTCATCTTGATCTACTTCCTCTACCCGTCCTACAACATCGTCTCTAAGTTCATTTCCTTTGTAGAGCTCCCTATGTGTACTCTTTCCACCTTTCAACTTTCCCTTCTTTGCTGAGAACTGGTTTCCCATCTGAGATCTTGATATTTGTAGAGTTGCTTTTCTTGTCCCCAAATGTCTCTTTTATTTTCCTGTAGGCGGTATCTACTTTTCCCCTTCTTATACATTCTTCTACAGATTTGCATTTGGCTTCTAGCCACTCCTGCTTAGCCATTTTGCACTTCCTGTCAATCTTATTTTTTAGTCTTCTGTACTCCATTGTGCCTGTTTCATTTACTGCATTTTTTTTATAGTAAGCAAATTCAAATGGATGTAGGTTGCCGTTCTTACGAGGAGATGAAGAGGCTTGCTCAGGATAGAGTTGAATGGAGAGCTGCATCAAACCAATCTTCAGACTGAAGACAACAACACACACAACGCACTTCCTTGAGCACCACCTTCTCACATCTACATCTACTTGTATGCATTCGTACGTTCTAATCTCTCTCATCCTTGTAGTCTTTACGTGAAATGTAGGTGGACCGCAGTAGAATCGCTCTGCAGTCCGCCTCAAATTCCGCCACAACGCTTCTCGAAAAGAATGTCGCCTCCCCTGCAGTGAATCACATTTGTGTTCCCGAAGCATTTCGGTAAGGCTCGCTTATTGATCGAATCTACCAGTTACAAAACTAGCCGCCCACCTCTGAACTGCCCCATGTCCTCATTTAAACCGATCTGTTGGGGATCCCAAACACTTGGGGGACTGTCAAGACGGGGTCGTAAAAGCGGTTTAATTGCGGTCTCCTTTACAGGCGAATCACATCTTCCCAAAATCCTCCCAATAAAGCGAAGTCGACCATAACCCGTGGTGTTATTCTGTGTTTGGAATTGCATTACACTTTGACTGTTGTTACTTACTGACGATGAAGCATCATCGTTAACGGATAACAGCGAATCTCAGAGACGTCATCTATTTCTACCATTTGTAGTTGGATTCTTCGTATCTCTTCCAGTGCTTGTTTCCGTTCAGCATATTACTTCTCGCGCTGTTCAAATGTTTGTAAAGCTTATGGGACTTAACTACGGGGTCATCAGTCCCTAAACTTACAAAGTACTTATGAACTACTTACGAACTAGGACGGCACAAATACCCATACCCGAGGGGGGATTGGAACCCCCGACCGTAGTGGCCGTGCAGACCGTGACTGAAGCGCCTCAGTCCTCTCGGCCACCGCGGCAGGCTTCTCGCGCTGTTTTATCGTCGTATCCAGGACTGATATTGCTTTCAGTCCCTGTTTGGTAGGGCCACCTTGTACCTGTCGTTGTTGAAATTGTTTCTGCATGGTATCGCTAAGTCCGTTGTCCGATGCTGCGTTCGTTTTGCTGGCCATGCCATCGTCCAAGAGGTGGGACCAGGTCACCTGTAGTCGCCTTATTCACCGGTCTATTACCTGCAATAAAGTCTTGTTCTACAGCCAGCGGGCTGTTTCCGACGCAGCAGGGGCCCTGCGCCTGAAAAAACATGTTCCAACTTCCCTACGGTCCAGCTAGTCCGCATTATCTTTCCTGATGAGGTCCGTCGAAGCGTACGTGGAAAACACGACAATTTTGCCTCAGGGTCGTTACATTACGTGCGTGAAAGTTACGACGAGAAATTTGTACTCTCACGTCCGCCATGCGTACGTACAAAAACACGACAATTTTGCTACGCGTTCGCTGTGCGTGCGTGTGAAGGCAACTTCGCTGCGGTCGTTAGAACGACTGTAAACACGACAATTCTGCTCCGCGGTAGACGCACCGCGGTAACTCAAGCGCTACAGTACTGCGTCGTTTAGCTCTGTCTCCACTATAACCTCCTTACCCCTCTTCCACAACTTGTCAAACGTCAAATGGGCACCTCTGACAACAAATGCCAAATTGAAATTGCTGTAAGTGATTTAAATATTTTACAAATACACTTTATGTAAATAATGAGTTGTCAAAAGTAGCAGAGTAATCATAATTTTCCTACACTGCTGAAAAAAAAAGTACCTGAAGAGACTACGCCGATTTCGATCGGATGACGGAAGATGCCACCTAGAGGATAGTAGACGTACTTAAAATTGCTTCAAAGTCTCCCGACAATAGATAACGTAGTGACAGCTCCCAGATCGTTTATGACCTGCTCTTAGTCCGTTAATAATAACATTTTATACTCTCGTAAGCATCATCTTGTAAAACTAAAGGCGACGTCTGATCTGTTGTTGGATCGTCCAATACCATATCCCTATGACGTTACGAACTTTCTCCACTAAACTTGTCAATTACATTTTTGCTTGATTGCCCAGGTTGCTAAGAAAGCCACTGTATGGTAGGGGCGTATCCCAAATGTATAACAAAAAGCGGTAATAATTGCAAATACGTTTTGTGATTGTGTCTCAAAGAAATTATAAAAAAGGATGTAAAGAGCAAAAATGAATATTAATTATAGCTAATAAATGCGATTAATGACGGAAATCTTTAAGTGCAAAGAAACGTATTATTTAAAAAGACTAGTATCACCATTAAAAATATTTAATAATATTTGAGAAAGTTTAGCTTGTGTATTGTTATATTACCTGCCAAAACGGCTTATTATTTCAACATAAGGGGTTTTGGCAGTTAATAAAACATTGTTCAGTTTAATTAACCTAATAGGGTCTAAGGGTTAAACTCGTCGTTGAATTCAACACAAATGAAGACCGCGCGGGAGTATCCGAGCGGTCTGGCGCGCCGTATTACGGATCGCGCGGCCTCCCGTGTCGGGGGTTCGAATCCCCCCTCGGGCATGGATGTGTGTCTTGTCCTTGGGTTACTTGAAATTAGTTTAAGTAGTTTGTAAGCTAGGGACTGATGACCAAAGTAGTTTGGTCCCATAGAATTACAAACATTTGACTTGATCACAAATGAAGAAAGAATAAAGTAATTTAAGTAAGTGTATGATTGTAACTTTTTATAAGTGATCAATAGGAATCAACTTTAGTTTTATTTTCAGTATTATGAGTAAGTTTGTTTGGGGTGACCTAACAAACAAAATACGCTAATTATTATTTTCATGAATGTATCAATAAATTAAACAAAAACGTCTTTTCGAGATCAAACGAGGGTTGGAACTTAAATAATGGCAACACTGCTGTGGGGACTCTATGCAATGGATTCTACTACTGTCGCTGATAGCACACGTTGTTGATATACCTACCTTACCTCGGAGCAAATGAACTCGTCTGTCCCACCTCATCGGTGTACGCACAATCGAGTGATTGTGAGCGAGTGGTCTAACATAACGGTGTCACTATTTTTTTGAAACAGGAACAACGGAGTTGGATGAGGACTGAATGTGCCAGAGGTCGTACAGCATGACAGTATCATCAAGGTCTTCAAGAGTCGTGCGGGGAATCGGCATTGCCGTACAGGACAGTGACACGTTTGGTAAAAGCCTTCACCGTAGGTCGATGGGACTGGGAAGTACTGTACGATACACCATACTCTCTGGATTTAAGTCCATGTGACTTTGATTTGATTCCGAAGATGAAGGAACCACTTCATGTCTTTCACTTCAGAACTGTTACAAACTTTCGACTGGCACCATCAACAGAACAGGCTTTGCTAACAGTATACTACGCCTTCCACATCGTTGGCAACGGGTTCTACTCAACACTGGTGACTACTTTGAAGGACAGTAACAGGTGCAAACCTGTTAACCCTATTATATAGGTTTTGAATAAATAGTTGCTACTATTTAAGTTCTAACCCTGGTATATATAAAAAATACTAAATAATCTTCCAAATTATAGAGGTACTAACTTTATGTGGCAGCTGTAAATTAAAGCCGGCCGCGGTGGCCGAAGAGACTGAGGCGCTCCAGTCACGGTCTGCACGGCCACTATGGTCGGGGGTTCGAATCCCCCCTCGGGCATGGATATTTGTGCCGTCCTTAGTCTTAGGTAGTTCATAAGTAGTTTGTAAACTTAGGGACTGATGACCCCGTAGTTAAGTCCCATGAGTTCTACAAACATTTGAACATTTTGCAAATTAAAAAAAAAAAAAATCACATTTGTTATCGTTTTCTGTGCAATGGATGTTCACAGTTTGCAATGCACACGTGGTATTGTGGCACTCACGTTAATTGCAGCACGTTCCTAAGGTAAATGAGGAAAAGTTCACACGTTATTTTAGGGTGGCTGTTGGTGCGCCGTTATATCTGCCATTCGCGTTGAAATACGGCCAGCCAGCCCGGGGCGTGTGCCTGATAGCTGTTGTCACATGAAACTGATAGACTGCGGCCGGGTGTGAGCGTGGGAAGCCGCAGTGAAACAAAACTAAAAAGAGAAGTGATTTAGGGACATGCCAGGCGCAGCCGGGGGCCGATGTTATTGCCCTTAATTGCTCCTTCACTTAGGGTCACCATTGGGCTCGTTCAACGTGAAACGATTCAATCGTCCCTTCTAATTAGAGAGAGAACGTGCTGTCTGCTGCGTTACGCTTGTTATTCCGCTTAGCCACGCTGAAATTCTGACTAAACTCAGACGCGTTGGCCATTAAATTACAGTACTATGAAGGGACAAACGTCAAATTAGTATTTTTGGAAATCCATATGAGCGTTTCAGCTCATAGCCGCTAGGAGTAACACCGTAGAAATTCTACAGTTGCGCTGTTGGATTCGTGATTTCCTGACGTAAAGAACACAGTACGTTGTAATTGACGGTAAGTCATCGAGTAGAACAGAAGTGATATCTCTTGTTCCACAGGGAAGTGTTATAGGGTCCCTATTATTCCTTGTTGTAGCGAGATCTATTTATGAAATTTCTTTCACCAAACATCTTTCCAGGATGCGAACATATATTGTTAGCACCCACCTACATAGGAAACCATGATTATCATAATAAAATAACAGAACTCTGATCGAAAACAGAAAGATTTAGGTGTTCCATTTTCTCGCGAGCTATTAAAGAATGGAAGTATAGAGGAATATTATAAAAATGGTTCGATGAACCTTCTGTCATGCAATTCAATGTGATTTGCAGAGTATCCATGAAAATGTACAAAAAACTGTGAATTCCTTATTCTCTAATAGGAACTGAATGTTGTTCGTTTGTGAGACGACTTTGTTATGACTCGGGTGAACAGATGAATACCACCTAAATTGGTCAACGGTAAGATTGAGACCCATTCAGACTACAATTTATCGTTCCATGATAAAATATAAGGTTACTCTTGAAGTCACACTTACAATACTTGCCGGGAGAGCACTGTGAAGTTCTAGCGACATATGAAATAAAATGAGTCATTTTGAACTACTGATTTGTGTTCAATAGAAACATGGCCTATCAGGATAAAAATTAAATTAATCTTTGGAAAACTGTCTTATTTATGGCAGGAATAAACGGACGTATGACCGAGAAACTAAATCAACATGTGTTTTTAAATGGACATCCTACATTATTTCATCAGCAATCTACAGCACGACAAAAGACATAAGCAATGGTTTTGATTGCATCGTGATACGCCAATTACATCGCGACATATTGCGAAGCGAAGTTGACGCTAGAAATACGCGAAACGCGCGGTTATCGCACATCCTGAGCGGCATGGGGTTCTCGCCTGAGTCTCAGGACGTGCGCTAGCCGCGCGTTTCGCGTATTTCCAGCTTCAACTTCGCTTCGCAATATGTCGCGATGTAATTGGCGTATTACGATGCAATCAAGACCATTGTTTATTTCATTTGTCATGCTATAGATTGCTGATGAAATGATGTAGAGTGTCCATTTAAAAACACATAAGTTTGTGTTAAAAGACGCATATGCTTCCGTTTTAGAAAGTTTCAAAATGCAACATTTTATGTATTGTGGGCATCCACAGCTGTAGGCTTTAGTCATAATGATGTAAACCGCATCAGCTGTATGGTGTTCTTTATTAACCAAATAGTTTCGTGGCATTAGAGCCACATCATCAGGGTTGTAACTTAGTTCATATTTTTCTCTCTCAGTGGACTAGACGACCTAATTTTCTCTGGTGCAAATGTTCAAATGTTTGTAGAGCTTATGAGACTTAACTACGGGGTCATCAGGCCCTAAACTTACAAACTACTTATGAACTAGCTAATACTAAGGACGGCACAAATATCCATGCCCGAGGAGGGATTCGAACCCCCGACCGTAGTGGCGGTGCAGCCTGTGACTGGCGTGCCGCAGACGGCTCGGCCACCACGGCCGGCTTCTCTGGTTCGGTGGCTGGCGATGCGCTGGGGCCGAGGAAACTAGTTAGTTAATAAAGAACACCATACAGCTGAAGCGGTTTACATCATTATGACTCAAGTTTCAAAATATTTACATTCATGAGCCCTGCCTTACATTGATACCGCTGAACGTGGTTTTACAATAGCTGCTGTTGTTCCAGAGATATTTCGTGTGGTTCAAAATAAATGGAAGACGTTGTGTAGTGACAAAGACGAACGTTATATCCCAGGGTGGTAGTTGGGAGGTTGGGTTGTTTGATTTGGATAGGGGGACTAAACTGCCAAAGTTATCAGTCCCTCGGTGGGAAGGGGAATTACTGAGAATAGGGAACGAGGGGAGGGGAAAAGAAATGCAGCCAGGAAAGTAGCCAAAGATGGAAAACTGATTAGCTCGGGGTTCCGTGCTCGCCACGCACGTACTCACGAAAGAACCGTGAGACCCCTGGGAGGCAAGGACGGTAGTAATAAACCTGTTAGCGACATAAAAAGGGGAAAAAATAGATGTGATTTTGCTGCTGTTAAATACAGATTTGGTTAGAGTATTTTTGTCTCAGCTGATGGTAGGTGTAATCGTACAACATAAACATATGGAAATAATGTGGGGTGTCTATTTAGAAACAAATCAATTTGTGTTAAAAAACACATAAGCTTCCGTTTTAGGATGTTTCAAAATATTTACATTCATGAGACCTTGCCTTACATAGATACCGGTGAAAGTCGTTTTACAATAGCTGTTGTTGTTCTAGAGATATCTTGGCTGATTAAGATCTATGGGACACGCTGTATAAAAGGCAGCCTCCATTATGTGTTTCGCTTCTTTTATTATTGACAATTACTTGTGGCTATATCATGAGGTTATTTTTTCATTTTCATGCTGTGATGAAACTGTATTCAGCTTTCTTGTGAGTCCCGCACCGGCATTTCCTTGTACACGTAACCATAACCACGTCTCATTTTGACCTGCGTCTTCTTTACCGAGAGACGAGGCGCAGTGTTTAGCATACTGGTCTCGCATTCGGGAGGACGGCCAGGCAAATTTCGGCAAGGGTCTTGGCACGGCCGATTTCCGTCCCCATGGTTCACAAAAGCAATCTAAGCCTGTGCTCTGTCTCAAATGACCATCCTGGCGTTAAACCCTAATCTATCCTTCCTTTTTTGCGTTTTCTTTAAAACCTGTCTTTACACTGTGGGGAACAGAAATGACCTTTAAATGTAGATAAATGTACTCTTCTAAAAACATTTAGAGGATCAGGTGAGTTACCATACACAGTCTACATACGGTAACGTACTTTATTCATATATTGATTAGAATTGTAATTTGAGTGTGTTACAGAACTAATTTTGCTGTCTCTTTACTTCGGGTTTACATGCCGTTAACTTAGAACGAGGCACCATGGCTGAAAAAGTCATCGGCCACCAGAAGCAACCCATCTCCTATGGCAACAGAGTAGTCCACAACAAAAGGTCGAAGGAGCGTCCATCAATGCTGACTCCTGTCCACAGCATTCGTCCACCACCACGATGTGGTGAAGTTTCCTGCACATAAGCAGGTTTTGTAGGCCTCAGGAGCCTCAGTCATATAGAATTTTTTAAAAGAGCTGACCGCCATTTGACAAAGTTTTGTTTATTATCACTACCTGGTTTCGGCCTTAGGCCATTTTCAAGTGCTGTGAAAAAGTTGTCAGATAGGTTTCCTTAGGTCATGGTCATAATAATAAAAACAATAAAATATTCGGAGTTGAGTCCATGTCGGATTAATCAAGTGGGTGACAGATTTGTCCCCGCATCTTATTTTAAAATAATAAAATAGATATGTGTTCACCATGAGATTACAAAGGCAACTCCGAAACCAGGTAGTGACAATAAACAAAACTTTAAGTCAAAAAAAAAAAAGTAAGGTTTTTCCGAGTTTGATGTTCTTTCAGGATAAGGAAACGACAATTGTCGTCCTGAACACAAAATCTTGACAGATCTATGAATACAACCCGGCGCCAATCCTTACAACTGCGCACCTTTTGTCCCTCCGCACAGTTCCTACGGGCTTAATGGAGTCGTGGTTTTACATCTACACCTACATGGGATACTCTGCAAATCACGCTTAAGCGCCTGACAGAGGGTTCATCGTACCACCTTTATGCTGTTTATCTCCCAATGCTTTCTCGAATAGCGCGCGGGAATAAGGAACATTTGAATCTTTCCGTTCGAGCTCTGATTTCTCGTATTTTATTCTGATGATCATTTCTACTTATGTAAGTGGGAGTCAACAATATATTTTCGCATTCGTAGGAGAATGTTGGCCATTGGAGTTTCGTAAGTAGTACACGTCGCAGCGATAAGCACCGTTGTTGTAATGATTCCCATCCCAGATTCTGTACATTGGACTCTTTCGATGTCCTCCGTCAAACACACCTGATAAGGATCCCACAATGGGCAGCAATACTCCAAGTGAGGACACACAAGCATAGTGTATGCAGTCTTTTTAATAGTTCTGTTGCATCTTTTAAGGGTTTTGCCAATAAAACGTAGTCTCTGATTCACCATTCCCACGGCATTATCTACGTGTTCTTTTCAGTTTAAGTCTGAAGTAATAGCAATTCCTAGGTATTTTGTGGAGTTTACGGCCTTCACATTGATTGTTTTTTTCTTGTAAACAAAGTTGATTTATTTTCATACTCATGTGGACGACATAGTGATATCTTATTTAGATCGTTCTGCAGTTGGTTTTGATCTTCAGTATAATTTACTGGATGGTAAATGACGGACTTATCTGCAAACAACCTAAGAGAGCTTCTTAGATTTTTTTCCCAAATCGTTTATGTAAATAAGTAACAGCAGAGGACCAATAACATTGCCCCGTGGAACGCCGGATATCACCTCTGTTTTAGCCGATGCCTTACCATCGATTACTACAAACTGTGTCCTTCATGACAGGAATTCCCCTATCCAGTCGCAAATTTGGGGCGATATACCATAACCACGCAATTTTATTAAAAGTCGTTTGTGAGGTACGGTGTCGAAAGCCTTCTCGAAATCAAGAAATACGGAATCGATTTGAGAACCCTTGTTGTTTTAATGGGACACACACACCATAGGCCTCCGTGGGTAGAGGCCACATTCCCGTGGGCGATTTAGGATCTTCACCTTGCTTTCTCTTAATGGCTGGCGCTACCTGAAATTGCACTCAGGTCTTGGAAATTACACTTTGGGCCATTTAAATAGCTGCAGCCACCTCACTCTGCGTCTTTCCCGCCTCCGAGCTCCCTATGGCTCCCATGCCATAGCTTCGGGTAATCCACGTCCCATTACACTAAGTGCTCAGTACACTATGTGAACCGAACTGATTGTGTATTTCCTTTGGCAAACACAAGTCAACACCAACCCTCTGTGCAGTTACTTTCAGTTATTACCACTCTTTCCGTTGCCACAATGTTGTTGTCTCCACTTCATTGAACAGACAGAAAGAAGTCGAATCATTGTAGTTCATTCTGCCGATGACAATTCTTCAGAATTGTTTTGAACAGTGTAAGTAAATGCAGACGAATAAGAAATTATACATATAATATTTGAATATAGTGTTAGTAATCTGATGCTTGTAGCTTCGAGTAAATATCTAGGCGTAATGTTGCAGAGCGATATGAAATGGAACGAGCATGTAAGGACAGTTTTAGGGAAGGGGGATGGCCGATTACGGTTTGTTGGCAGAATATTTTAAAGATGTCGTTGATCTTCCAATCAGACCGAGTAGATAAAGAATATATTACGCATTCTTAAATACTGTTCGTTGCACCCTCTGCCATGCACTTCAATGTGACTTGCAGAGTATCCACATTGATGAGCGATCCATGGTTTACATTCGCTGTTACCTCCAATTAAGAGAGCATGCAATAAGATTCATAGCGACAATGGGTAGTATTTTCGTGCAGAGGAGAGCGTTGAAATATCGCTGTGGTCACCAAATTGAAAGTTTGCGTGTTAAAACTCACGTGTCCCAGCTTCGTCCAGTATTTCGTCCAGGATTTGCTACCTGCCTAGATTAGTTTCGTGAGACACTAAAAATGGTTTTATTTGCCCTTTTGTCTTGTTAGGGTAGCATCAGTTATGAAATAGAATTTTTAGATGAAAAAGTTTTCCTTAGCGAAGAGCCAAATATCATTATAAACCTTTCAATGTTTAAGAAAACGTCGTTCGTGTATAATATAGGTCTTATAAAGCAACATTTAACCCAAGTGACTTTAAACAATTTCTCATTCGTATAGGCAAATGTTAGCTGAATACAACAATGAAAAATATTATTTTTCAATACGTAATTGATATTTCATAAGTTGCTAATCACCATTTCTTTTGATACCTATTACAAGAGGTTGCACTGCAACAAGTAACACCAGCTTGTAAAATAAATTCGTAACCTTATGTATGAATGTCATACATTATGAAATTCGTATTTGACCTCGGAAATGAAAGAGAAGTCTCAACATATAGCCATATATCAATGAATAAAGCAATGATTTGCGTCTGAAATTATGATATATACATCTATGATTAGAAATATTGCAAGAGTTAGTAAAAAGATCTTCCTGTACATATTGTGGCGCTGCCTTGAGTAAGTTTCAGCTAATTTAATTTTTATGATTTTAGTACTTTTGCTGTAACTGCTTTACAGAATTATGAAAACGTTTCTGTCTGTTTGATATTATAGCCCAGGAAGATAAGGAGGTGTATAAAGTTCTTAGTTCCTTGTTTTCACATAAATTAATTCGTCCGTGACGAAATGTATCTATCTAGAATTTATTGTTACACTAGCGACCCGCAATGCTTCGCAACTGCTAAATGGAAATTCGATATGTATCGTACATTTTTCCCCGTAATTTTTCTGCCTATCAATTCCCTCAACTCTATACCTATTTCTTATATATGTGTCCTCTTAGGCCTTTTTCTGCATAAGCTAGCTGAAAACCAGGCACCCGTCGCCTATTTAATTATACCAATAAGATACGCATCGTCATGCGTCGTACGAAATCTTATATAGACTTCGAGCTTCCTCTTAGTTTGAAGGTCATATGAGCCAGATTTCATCACGATCGTAATAAAACTGTAGATTTTTGTCACAGTCTGTAGGAAAGTACCCTCCGCCATCCAACGTACTGTTATGTAGGCACAGACGTTGCTCTTGTTTTAAAGGTCAAGTGTGCAAACTTTTATATCATTCCGATGAATGGTATGGCACGGCATAAGATATAAATAATATTACGATGTTCATACAATATTACCAATTTAGATTTTTTTTTGTAAATTATTTTTCAGCACTACCTACCATGTGGTTGTTGTTGTCGTCTTCAGTCCGGAGACTGGTTTGATGCAGCCCTCCACAATACCCTATCCTGGGCAAGCCTCTTTAACTCCACATAAGAATGGCAACCTACATCTGTCTGAATCTGCTTACTGTATCCATCACTTGGCCTTCCTCTGCGGTTTTTACCCCACACACTTCCCTCCAATGCTACATTCACGATTCCTTGATGTCTAAGAATGTGTCCTACCAATCGATCCCTTCTTTTAGTCAATATATGCCAGAAATTCCTTTCCTCCCCATTTCTGTTCACACGAATGCCATCAGAAAGGACTTCCTTAGGCTTAAATCAATATTCGAGGTTAACAAATTTCAATTTTTCAAGAACGCTTTTCTTCAGCATCACCTGATTTTCTTAGACTGCACTCCATTACCCTTGTGAATGTTCATCTTATATGCACCTTTCAGCACACTGTACATTGCGTTCAACTGCTCTTCCAGGTCCTTTATGTTATCTTTTATGTTATCTACAGCAGCGGAAAGACTAAGTGAACGCCTTTATTGTGCGATAGCGACGGTAATATTACTGATGACAGTGCCAGTAAAGCGGAGTCTGACAGAATTACTATGTCTTCGGCAAAACGCAATGTTTTTAATTCTTCACCCTGAACTTTAATTCCTTCTCCAAATTTCTCCTTGCTTTATAGCTTGCTCAATGCAGAAATTGAATAACATTGGAGAAAGGCTACAACTCTGTCTTACTCCCTTTCCAACCACTGCATCCCTTTCATGCCCTCAACTCTAACAACTGATGTCTGGTTTTTGTACAAGTTGTAAATAACCTTACGCTCCCTATATTTTACTCCTGCTTACTTCAGAACTTGAAAGAGTTTATTCCAATCAACATTGTCAAAAGCCTTCTCCAAATCTACAAAAGGTAGACATGTAGGTTTGCCTTTTCTTAATCTATCTTCTAGGATAAGCCATAAAGTGAGTATTGCCTCCCGTGTTCCTACATTTCTACTGAACCCAAACTGATGCTCCCCGAGGTCGGCCTATCAAATCCAGTTGTAAATGTAAGCCCTCCAGGGACCCACTCAAATACACAGGCAAAGAATTTCACCAAAATCGTTTTAGGAGGCGTTCACTGCAACACAAACTTACAGAAGAATTATATTTATAAAACTTTAATTTTCAATGAAGTGTCGAGGTCTTCAATCACATCATACACATATTCATAAAATCAGTTGGTAGTTAAATAAATATGAGGGGCAGTTGGAAAGTAAGTTTCTCCTTGACAAAGTCTAAATTTGAGGACAAGTAACTATTTTATGGTTAAAAGAGTACACTTTAGTATTAACAAATTAACGCATACATATCACAGGCACAGACAAAAGACAATTCTTCGAAGAGTAACTAGACCTACTACAGCATAATTATAAAAATGTACATGGAACAAATACAAAAACACTTTGCACATTATGTTGTTTGTTGTTGTCTTCAGTCCGGAGACTGGTTTGATGCTGCTCTCCACCCTACTCTATCCTGAGCAAGCCTCTTCATCTCCTCATAAGAACGGCAACCTACATCCATTTAAATTGGCTTACTATATTCATCTCTTGGTCTCCCTCTGCCATTTTTTTCCACACACACACTTCCCTCCAACGCTAAATTCACAACTCCTTGATGTCTAAGAATGTGTCCTACAAATCGATCCATTCTTTTAGTCAAGGTATGCCAGAAATTACTTTCCTCCCCAATTCTGTTTAGTACCTCCTCATTAGTTATGTGATCCACCCACTTAATCTTCAGCATTATTCTGTAACACCACATTTCGAAAGCCTCTATCCTCTTCCTGTCCGCACTGTTTATCGTTCATGTTTCACTCCCATACAATGCTACACTCCGTACAAATGCCTTCAGTAAGTACTTCCTTACGCTTAAATTAATATTCGATATTAACAGATTTTTCTTTTTCAATAACGCCTTTCTTTCAATTGCCATTCCGCAATTTTATATCCTCTGTACTGCGACCATCATAAGTTATTTTACTGGCCAAGTAACAAAACTCATCTACCACCTTTATTGTTTCATTGCCTAATTTAATTCCTTCAGCATCGCCAGATTTTCTTGTTTTCCTCTTGTTAATGTTGCACATCATACAACAAAATAAAAACAATTAACTCTCAACGCTCCTCCTTAGTTATTTTTTTCTCAGTTCATCAAGCACTTTCTGAGTCTGTGATTTGGTTAGTATATCTGCAAGCCGACATGAACTTTTCACATGTTTCAGATTAATATTCGTTCCAGTATGTCGCTGAATAAACTTTCCTGAAATTTCAATATCTTTCTTTCCCTTTGTGATTTTCCTACATTGATATTCTTCAACATACATATGACAGATTGATTATCAAATGTTCAAATGTTTGCAAAGCTTATGGGTCATCAGTCCCTAAACTTACAAACTACTGATGAACTACTTACGGCACAAATATCCATGCCCGAGGGGGGATTCGAAACCCGACCGTAGTGGCCGTGCAGACCGTGACTGAAGCGCCTCAGTCCCCTCGGCCACAGCGGCCGGCATTGATTATCAATACACAGTTCTGTCGGTTGATTGAAGTCTGAAATTCCAAGTACCTTTCCAAAGCGTCGTAACCAACGTATACCGCCAATTGAAGAGACAGCAGCTCGGTATTCTGCTTCAGCTGTTGAAGTTGCCACGAGACGTTGTTTTCTACCATACCAGACACTGGGGCCTCTTCGCATAATAAGAATGCCACTGGTTGAATTTCTTGTTGAGATATCACCTCCAAAATCTGAATCAGTATAGGCAATTGGTGTTGAGCCTACTTCAAATGATATACCATATTTCATAGTTCCTTTTAGATACTGAAAAACGCGTTTTACCATTTTCCAATGACTAACCATTGGTTTATTACTGAATCTGCTTAATTAATTAACAGCAAAACTGATATCTGGACGAGATATTGTTGCAAGATACAGTAGGCTCCTTATGGCTTCTCCATAGGGTTCAGTCTTTTCCAGTGGTTTATGATTGACAAGATTTCCTTGTTCTATAGGTGTAGCTACTGGATTTAAATAATCAAATTTAAATTGTCTTGAGATTTTCTTTGTGTATGTAACTTGATTTACAAAAAAATCCCTGAGAAATTATTTTAATCTCTATTCCAAGATATGACACCTGGTTTAGAAACGTCTTCTCAAATGTTATTTCAAACTGTTGGACTCCTGATTCAGATTCTTCAAAACTTCAGTAATGTTATCTGCCCTCTATCCTATTGCTAGTCCATCATCAACAAGCAATGCTATAATTTTGCTTTTGTCTTCATTATAATAGATACAAGGATCGTCATCAATGTTAACAAGTCCTAATGTAATCAGATAATTTGAGAATTTCCCATTCCAGTTTTTTGGAGCTTGTTTTCGTCCATATTAACTCTTGTTCAGCTTACAAACTCTATTTGTAACAACACTGAATCCTTTAGATTGATTTATGTAGATTCCCCTTCCAAATCACTATATAAAAAGGCTGTCTTTACATCAAAAGATGTTATTTTCGTTTTACTTGTAGCTGCAAGACTAATAAGCAGTCTAATTGATTAATAACGAGCTACAGGGGTGAAAGTTTCTGAATAGTCTAGTCTTTCCTCTTGCTCATAACCTCTTGAAACTAATCTGGCTTTATAATTTCCGCCTTGCTTTTTACGTAGTACCCAGCGACAGGTAAAAGTTTTACATTCTTTGGAGGTTTCGCAAGATTCCAAATCATTAATTTCATTAAAGATTTGTATTCGTCTGACACTGCTCTATACCAGTTTTTGTCTTCCAATGCAATTGAAATTGAAATGTCTTCAACTTGGCCTGTCATGCCAAAGTTTCCATTGTTACTGTGTTGCACAGGATTCATTACGTAGTCAGAAAATCTGGCGGGCAGTCTAAGATTTCGTGTGTCACGTAATTGTGGAGGTGAAACTCTATTTTGTTTTGTAGCATCAGATGTTGCTGTCTTCAGTCATTTCACAGAGAAAATCATCAGATATCTGGTCTTCTTCTAGATACTTGCTTTCATTATTTTTTTCTCTTGTAAAAGCTTTTTCTTCGGTAGCTTTCTCTCTATTTTCTGTTCGTTCATCAAATATAACATTAGCAGAGGTAACGAAGTCCTTCTCATCAGGAAGGTAGATTCTGTAGCAGGGTGAATCCAAATCATATCCGACAAAGTTTCCTTTCTTAGATTTCTTTTCAGTTTTTCTTCGTTTGTGATCCTCAATCACGACATAGCAGTCACATCCAAAACTTCTCAACTTAGAAACGTCTATTTTCCCTCCAAACCACAATTCAGCAGGACCCTTTCCTTTCAGTAAACTTTTTCCAGTTTGGTTTAGTATAAAGACCGCATAATTTACCGCTTCAGTCCACAGATACTCATTCAGGTTTCGTACTTGTATTGTTGATCGTGCTGACTCGACAGTTGTGCGCATTTCTCTTTCAATTATTCCGTTTTGTTGGGGTGTGTATGCCTTTGCCTTGACATGAAAAACTCCAAGTTCATCCAGAAGCTTTTTAGTATGAGCGTTCTTGATTTCGGTCCCGCTGTCTGAGTTTAAACATTTTATTTTCATACCTACCTGGTTTTCTATCATTTTTATGAAAGTTTCTAATTTGGAAACAGCTTCATTTTTCGTCTTTAGAAAATTAACAGTTCGGAAGTGAGAGAAATCATCTTTAAACAATAAAAAGTACTTAGCTCCTCCTAATGACACAAGGTTCATTTCGCATAAGTCAACATGCATTACATACAGAGTATTTTCAGCAACCTTTATAATTGTCGGATGAGATTTGTGTTGTTGTTTACCGTAAACACAACCAACACACACACAATCGTCCCAGTCATCAATATAATCAATACCATTACTTTTTAATACGTCTCTGACATACGCGACAGTTTTATGTACTAGCTTTTCGTGCCAGATTTTAATTGTAACTACTGCCATGTATTTGTTAGACACCTTCGTACGAAACAACATTTTGAACAGCTGTCGCTCGTGTCTCCCTATTGCTACAGTTTCAAGATTTTCAGCGGTTATGAAAACTGAAATGTCTGCATTTGCGGTCTGAATGTAGCCTTTATCTAAGATCTGAGGAACAGAAAATAAAGTTTATATTTGGTACATACAAAACATTCTCCATAACTCTTTCATACCACTATTCTCCATCAGAAGACTCTAATTCTATGTATCCCAATACGGTTCCTTTTAATTCAGTAGCATCGCCAATCAGCACATTCGTACATTGATCTAATGTTACGTAATTTGATAACCAATCACTTCTTTGTCATATGTTTCGTAGCACCATAGTCTTAGTACCAGAGGTTTCCACGATCAGATTGCAAAATTATGTCAGTTATGGCAATCGATAATCCAACAGATACTAGTGCTTTACGTTTGATACTTTTTGAATCTACTGTCAGATTTTTCGCTTCTTTTGTTTGTCTAATACTTCATTTAAACATACCCTGACAAAATGACCGTTTTGTTTGCAGCTGTTACATGAATAATGTTCTTTGCAATGCACTAAATATTTGACACACGGTTTATTTCTGCAATGCCTCTTGACGTGTCCGCTTTTGCAGCATTTGAAACATTGAACTGTGGACTTTTCCTGCTGACTTGATTTGACAAAGTGTTAATTGTGTTTTGAAAAAAAAAGCGTTGTTTGATATGTTTATTAGTCGGTCTCGTTTAATCTATCCTCTTCCAGACGCAAATGTTCAAATAATGTGTCTGGATTTTATCTGATGCGGCTACATTATCCCAGGCAGTACGGAAGTGGTGAAGTTTCGGTGGAGACATTCCAAGAATTCGCGATATAATCCAGTTGTCTTTGCCATGTTCACCTTCTGCTGCTCAATCTTCCGCGTATTCTTGAATTTGCACACAGTTTTGAATAACTGACTTATTTGGATCGTGTTTATAATTGAAGAAATTTCTCTGCAAACATTAAATTGTCAAATCTGATTTCTTTCCTTATAGCGTTTCTAAATTTTTTAAACATTTAACTAGCAGACTTGCAATTTGCTATTTTCCTGGCTATATTACTGCTAACGTTCAAACCAATAAAAATTTGCGGCTCATTATCTTTCTCAATCCAGGACTTCACATTGTGTTTAGTATTTGGTCCTGTCGCTTCAATTTCCTGTCCGGTTGCCAATGATTACAAGTATATCGACTTTAATGTTACGTGTAGTTTAAATCGCCAAGAGGTATAATTAATATTTCCATAATGATCCTTTGACAAAATTTCGAACTGTGACTTAATAGAATCCATTGATAACAGGCAAAACTATACTTTCTGTGAAGATAACTAACTTTTCTATTTTAAACGACAAAAAATTTCGCAACTTTCATTTACTGGCGTTAAGTTGCCGGCAGACGATACTTCCGACGCTTAGTTGATATGCAGTGCGTCACTGACCTGTTTGTGAGCTCCTTTATAGTAAGTGATGAATAGTTACGTATCCAGTTTTATACATGCGTGTTTCTGGGCCCATATCCTCTTGACAAATTCTAAGTTGGAGAACAAGTAAATGTCTTTATGGTTAAATGAGCCCACTTTAATATTAACAAATTAACGCATGCATAACACAGGCACAAACAAAAAGACAATTCTGCAAACAGTAACTAGACCCAGTACAGCATAATAATAATATGTACATGGAACATATATACAAAACACTTAGCACATCATACAACAAAATAAAAATAATTAATTCTCGAAATTTCTCCTTACGACTATGGGCAGAGTTTTGTATGAACGGAAAAAATTGGAAGAGATGTTAAAGACAAGACATATCTTTATTTTTCTACATAATTTCCGAGTACATCGAGACATTTGTCAAACCGTAGTATAAGCTTCAAAAAGCAGTCCAGGAAACGTGGGGCGGGGGAGGGGGGGGGGTGAAACATAAGTTCACCATTACACGCCCGAATCGAAGGCCTCATCCAAGGAGTGGAAACATCCGTCATCACCTGTCGGAAAGAAGTTCAAAAACACTCCGTCTGCAGATAAACTATTACTCACCGTTTTCTGGGACGCCTTGGGAGTTTTGTTGCTGGACGTTTTGGAGGATGCAACCATCAATTCTGCGCGGTACTGTGCCACTCTGTCGAAATTGAAAAGGATGATTCGGAAAAAGCGTACTGACCTTCTCAGATGTGGCTTTGTGCTGTTGGATGACAACGCGAGCCCACACTCGACGACGGCAACGCAAAACCATTTTGCAACTCTTTGTTGGGAGCGCTTACACTAACCTCCACAAAATTCTGATCTCGCACCAAGTGACTTCCATCAGTTTCCAGCTTTGAAGAAGACTCTTGGCGGAAGGCGCTTTGGAAGTAATACTGACGTCAAACAAGCTTTTGAACGCTTCTTCCGTATGCAACACCTTGATTTTTTTCGTGGAAGGCTTTTTTAAGCTTACAAAGTGGTGTGACAAATGTCTCAATGTACTTGGAAATTCTGTATAAAAATAAGGATATGTCTTACCTTTCATGTGTCATTCTATTTTTTTCCTTTTTTACGCATCTCCGACCACAGTCGACAGGAGAACCTTATTTTCCAACTACCCCTCGTACTTGCTACATTCGCGTGCTTCGCAACGGCGATCGCCTTTAAGGGTTCCGGACATCAGTCAGCAAAATAGGATCCTAGTTGGATCGCTTTGTCTATAAACTCAGCTGTCCTTGCCAAGAGACCACAAAACCCTGAGGCTTTCAGTCGCTCTTATGTATTCCGAAAGACTCGACCGTTTTCTGGGTATGGGTATTCGTAAACAGAACGGATTCAAAATCTATTAAGTACGCACCAAAATCACACAGCAAACTACATAAATTAGACTGTTCTTGTCAATAATTCTTCTGTAAATGGCCATATCGATAAAATCGAAGGAATGTAATTATTTAATACACAAAGGAAAATCAGTAACTCGCTGTTCACTGTATTCGTAGAAATAAGATTGTGGCGCTTAATGTTATCACTGACGTACGCTTACCAAAATTCTACTGTTACTGTGGCAATACACGCAGCAGGTCTATCTATTGTTTCTTTCGTGCACCACGAAACTAGAAGCGCCTACGAAACTAGAGGCGCCTGGATTGATTCCTTGCCACACTATGCTGTACCTATGAGCATAACTTAACCTAAAACTTCAAAGTACGATATGTTTTCTTTCCCTGATTAGATTTAATGAAATGAATCCTATATGTTGCCCAGATACTGTCAATTTACCTGTGCAATTCGATGAAAGTCCGCGTAGTTTCAATGGAGATTAGCCTTTACTTCTGTGACCGATTATGATAAAATGAAGCCTTCATTTAACCGCACGATACACTTAAGTTACCTACGAAAATATTTGAATATTCGCCTAGTAGGTTTGAAGGTTAATATGTTCAAGAGACAGACTTGACGGTCGCAGTAAAAAAACTTTACATTACATCTCTTTTTCCGGGATCCGATTTTTATAAAACTAAGCCCTAAGGTAAGCGCAAGTTACCTTTGGGTATCCCATGCGAGTATTTTAGGAGATACGAGGCTTCTAATAGATGAACAGAGACGACGGTTACTGAAAACTGTACTACCACCGAAACATGATGAAACCGAAACTGTAACTGAAGTTTCAGCTCCTCTTCTGCTTTCGGGCTAAGCCGAAACTTACGTAATTAAGTTAAAAGTTCGGTAAATTAATGTTATACGACAAATCACTAGTTTTTACCCATTTTGAAAGAATGCTCCCTGTCCTGAGTCTTCTTGAGTGTGTGTAAGCCTAAATAGCCTAAGATGTTATTGGAGACGTACATATTTACTGAACGAAGCTTTTCATCCGGCAGTTGCGAATATTAAGATCTCCTTAAGTTGGACTTAGGAGTCAGCACACACGAACACCTAATAGGGTAAGTGAACTGGTGACCAGTATCATGAGGAAAGTCACATTAAATATAATGTTTAAATCCTATTTAATTCTACAATGTTAGTTGTAACGTGACATAACACATAAATCCATCTGGTTGCGGGTGGATATGCGCAAGTTCTTCTAATAACAATCCGTTCAATTTAAAATAATTACATTTATGAGATGCACATTTCGTACTAGTGATCGGCAGGGCAAAATTTACCGAGACTTTGTTATCGGCACTCAGTCGTACTATTTATCGTCACTAGGTCTTAAATTTTTATTTACAGATGACGCATCTATTTAGCGATTAAATGCCTATTTAAATGAACAATTAAAGTTCCAGTTAATCGGACAATGTCAATTACTGTACACTTACCCTACCTGTTCTTAGTGAATGTATATAATTTTTACTCACAGTTGTTTTAGTGCTTTGCATTTCTAAAGAAATTGTAAAGCTGAATAGCTGAAAATATACTAAGATGTTGCGAGTAGGTGCTCTCGACAAAACGAAGTTTGGGATCCCAATTACGATATGTTTATTGTAGACAACCCCATAATACACAAATAACACAATATAGCCGCGGTGGAGTCGCCGAGCACATTGAGACACTATGCTCCGATGCGCGAGGCTGTTCCGCGTCGGGGGTTCGAATCCCCCCTTGGGCATGGATGTTTGTGCTGCGTTTAGTATAAGTTAGTTTATAAGTAGTTTGTAAGTTTAGTGACTGATGGCCCCGCAGTTAAGTCCCATAAGCTTAACAAAAATTTGAACATTTGAACTTACACTATACCCCAATTTCCATAAGTAAGCAAAATTATGGAGCATGGTCACTGCATGGAAGACTCAAATCAGGTCCTGTCGCCGAAAGACTGGACTTGGGCGCAGCCAAGACTTCGAATATATTTCGAAAAAAAATCGTTGGGCGTTCTTATCTCTTCGTTAACATCATTATTCTTCATTTGTTTATTACATTAATTAGTTTTAAGCGAAGTAAATTTGGTGTTATCTAGTGCTGATAACAAATAGGCTTCGTTTCTGTCAGTATATCAACTTCAATCTGTGCCGCAAAAAGTATTTCAAAAAATTACGTCATAGTTCCGACTAACAGTATGATTTCTGTTAGTGTAAATTTACACAAAATCCACAGGAAAAACTGTGTACCACGTGATCAGTGTTTCCTAAACCCCTATTAGTTATAAAAATACCTCGCTTTCAAGCAAACACAGTATAAAACTTTTCAGCATAGAACTACGATAAACCATTCCCATGAAGTACAATACTGAATAAAATTATTGTAAACACACTATAAGAATTTTACTATAAGATACGATTATGTTATATTGTGATTAACAACAAAATACAATTTCTAGGTACTCTGAGTTTAACCCGACCGCGACCCGACTACATCCGTAAGTTGACGAAAGCTACTTTCGGCCAAACCGAAATTCGGTTGATTTTTCGCCGAAATCGAAACTGCGTCCTAAACCAATATTTTGTTAGAAACGGGCCGAAACCGAATATTCGGGCGGTTCTTACTAGAAACGCTTACCGTACAATTGGTTCTTTTTCCCCGTAAGTCCATTTAAGAAATCATGGCAGTATGTTGATCTAAATTTCATTACAATTTTTTGTGAAAACTAGTAGTTTTGAACATTGAAGTGTCTGAATACAACATGTGTTTTGAAAGGTATTGATGTCATTTTCTCCGTTAGGAAACCCTTTTCTCACAATGAGATAGTCAGTATTAAATTACATATTGACAACATGTTGAAATTTGACCGGCAATGCAGGACAGTTATCGAAGACTCCATTCTTTCCGTGCACCCTTCAAGTGCTTGTCATTGTAGAGAGCGGAGTTATAGGCGCGAAATGAATTGGAATTGAAGTTGGTCAGCTATTAACAAAAATATTCCTAGGTTTTATTTACATTAGCGCGAAACATTATCATTTACGTAACTCATTCAAATTTGTGTAAAGTTTTACAGACGTCAGTAGATTTACTTTCCAAACTATTGTTATGATAGTAACTATTAGTGGTTAAATGTAGGCGCGAAAGATATGGAAAGCCTTACGATAAAATATGTACTTATTCTTTATAGTCTTTTTCTCTAGGCCAGTGCACGTTTCGAAGTCATATTTTCCACATAAGGGCTTGTGTTATTTAAGAATCTAGATAGCGACTTCAACACGTCATTAAGACTCATATGTGACATCTAAAGTATATTCTTTGTTATATTTTGAGAAAATGTCGTGGAATGTCTACAGAATTGCAAAAGAGTATGTACAAATTATTATTGAAAATTATGCAAATCTTCGGATTATTAGATACGATCTGTAGTATATCACTGAATTGAATGGTATATTATTAAGTACAAGTTTTAACAAACTTCTACATATTATGTTGAGATGGTGATGCTTTATAGCCACTAGAAATTTTTTCTCTTTGTTACACCAGAAGTTTATGTTAAAAACAAAACATATTATGACATCATACTCAGGTGAATAACGACCCATGAAATAAAGCAAGTGTGACATGATGCTTGGTAGTAGTAACGGATTATCATACACCTGAATTTGATATCACAGTATAGCTGCAGATGGTCTGTGACTGAGACTTGTTGTATAATACAACTGTGTACAAACCAAGATTTTTCAAAAACGTCAGTGTGTTCTTATGAAATAAATGTATACAGGTTTAACGTAAATTCCCGTTAGAAATTTCGAGTGAGTCCATAATATTTTAATAAGGAACCCATAAAATAAACGTCATTCGGTGACGCTGTGAACTATTCTCTCTCTCTCTCTCTTTTTTTTTTTTTTTTTTTTTTTTTTTTTTTTTTTTTAACCGTGAAACAAATCTCTTCTATTGCAAGATCTTTGTCTCGAACATTTTGTAAGGAAGGTAGTATTGCCCAAAACAAGTAAACATATCTAGTAAACATGGACAGTGAAATACATACTTTAAGAGTATTAAGCACTTGATCAGCTGAAAAGAAGTGTTCATAGTATGTAAGTCCCGTTCACAGTTCTTAAGGTATGCATTTCAGAGCCCTGTATATTTTTCTTCAGGTCCATAGTACTTCCTCCCAAAAGCTGGAAAATAAATAAGCTGAAGTAGAAGAGATTTGTAAGTTCCTGACAGATTAAAATTGTGTGCCGGAACCGGGACTCGAACCTAGGACGTTTGCCTTTCGCCGGCAACTGCTGTACCGACTGAGCTATCCCGACCCGACTCACGATACCACCTCACAACTCTACTTCCGCCAGCACCTCGCCTCCTACTTTCCAAACTTCACAGAAGCTCTCCTGCGAACCTGGAAGAAAGTATATGATGGAGACATGGCTTAGCCACAACCTAACGGATGTTTCCAGAATGAAACTTTCACTCTGCAGCGGAGTGTGCGCTGATATGAAACTTCCTGGCAGATTAAAATTGTGTGCCGGAACCGGAGCTCGAAGTAGAATTGTGAGGCGGGATCGTGAGTCGTGTCGGGATAGCTCAGTCGGTATAGCGCTTGCCCGTGAAAGGCAAAGGTCCCAGCCATGGCTAAGCCATGTCTCCACCATATCCTTTCTTCCAGGAGTGCTAGTCTTGCATTTTTCGCAGGAGAGCTTCTGTGAAGTTTGGAAAGTAGGAGGCGAGGTACTGATGGGAGTTGTGAGGCGGGATGGTGAGTCGAGTCGAGATAGCTCAGACGATAGAACGCTTGCCCGCGAAAGGCAAAGGTCCCAGGTTCGAGTCCCGGTTCCGGCACACAATTTTAATCTGCCAGGAAGTTTCATATCAGCGTACACTCCGCTGCAGAGCGAAAGTTTCATTCTAGAAGAGATTTGCTACACGTCAAGCAAACAGAAGTGCTCATAGCGTCACCGGATGACATTTGCGGGCGTGGGATACTTATCAAAATATTGTGTACACACTCTCGTCTGCAAGTATTCGTGATCTGTAAATGGAATTTTCGAAAACCAGTATATTGTACAATAGTGTCGTAAATTCCGATTAATAATGCACAATAATTGCCACAGGTATGCGTTTCAGTCGTGTCGCTAATCAGTGAAGAGGCGTTATTATATAACGCTGCAAAAGCAGGGCAAAAACTGGAAGCAGGTACTTGCATGAAGTATTGAGGAGTAGACGTAAGGAGCTTTTTGAAATGGAACGATCTTATAAAATTAATCTTGGGTGAGGCAGATGCCAGACACATTCAGTGGAAGACTCCTCAGGAAGTGCAGTCCGTCAACTGAGGAGGTAGGTTGCAAATCACACGTTCGGCCGACGCTTGCGTAATTCCATCACTGTGGGATCACTGCCATCATATAAGGTTGATAGAAGACAAGATAAGGTCCAACGGAGAGCAGCTTGATTTGCTGCAGACTCATTTAGTAAGCGCGAAAGAGGCAGAGAGGTGATCGGTAGATTATTTGCTGCGGCGGATTAGACGTGCGTACTAGAGGGGCATGTTGCGGAGCGCGCGGTAGTTCAGCGTCGGGGGTTCGAGTCCCACTCGAGCATGGATGTTTGTGCCGTGTTTAGTATAAGGCAGTTCGTAAGTAGTTTGTAAGTTTAGGGACTGATGACCCCGTACTTAAGCTCTACAAACATTTGAACATTTTTGGTAGATTATTTAAATTTTTAGGTGCGTTTGAGTTCACGTACTTATGTTATTAAGGTCATTGCAAGTTTTGGTGATATACATCGCAGGAAATTAGCTTAGTATGCCTATTTTTATTCTCTGCTTTTGTATGGCATCATATTCTGGGGTAATTCATCTTTGAGTAAAAGAGTATTCATTGCACAAAAGCGTGTAATCAGAATAATTGCTGGAGCCCATCCAAGATCCTCATGCAGATATTTATTTAAGGAACCAGGAATCTTCACAGTAGCTTCACAGTATACATATTCACTTATGAAATTTGTTATTACCACTCTAACCCTATTGAGAAACAATAGCAGTGTGCATAGCTACAACACTAGGAGAAAGGGTGATATTCACTATTCGAGGTTAAATCTAGCTTTGGCACAGAAAGGGGTGAATTATGCTGCCACAAAAGTCTTTGGTCAATTATCGAATAGCATCAAAAGCCTGACAGATAGCCTACTAGCATTTAAAAATAAATTAAAAGAATATCTGAATGGCAACTCCTACTCATTAGAGGAACTTTTAGATAAAATAAGTAAATCTCGAATAAATAAATAAATAAAATTGTCATGTGTTATTTTGTATAATGTAATATCTTGTAAAGACACCTTTTATTAACCTGATACGTTCCACATCATTACGAAGTGTATTCATGATCTGTGGAACAAGTACCAATCTAATATAATCTCGGGAAACTACAGTGGCAGATGCCGCAGGAGTAAGCGCGAAAGAGTCAAAGAGGTGATCAGTAGACTATTTGCCGCGGCGGATTAGACGTGCCTACTGAGGGGGCATGTTGCGGTGCGCGCGGTAGTTCACCGTCGGGGGTTCGAGTCCCACTCGAGCATGGATGTTTGTGCCGTGTTTAGTATAAGGCAGTTCGTAAGTAGTTTGTAAGTTTAGGGACTGACGGTCCCATAGTTAAGGCCCATAAGCTCTACAAACATTTGAAAATTTTTGTTACGGGTTTCTGCAAAATTCCGAGAGAATAAGTTTCTCGAAGAATCAACCGATGTATTGCTTCCTCCTTTGTGCATCTCTGTAAGAAAACGCGAGGATAAAATGAGAGAGATTAAGTGCTCACACGGAGGAATAACGGTAATCATTATTCCGCGAACAATACGACAGGACTGGAATAGGAGAGGAAGTGACACCGGTACGCAAAGCACCATTCTCCACACACCGTGATGTGGCTTACGAGTATGGATGTATATATAAATAACAACATAAGCCATTATAATGAAACCCTGACTCTGAAACGGAGCTTTCCACCTTAAGAAAGCCAAACAAGACTGAAGACGTGCTTTATTGTTAAGTTCCCAACATATTGGTTAATTTTCATTTGTATCTCCTTGACGTCATGAATCTTATAATAAAAATGCACGTAAGTAATCGAGCGAAGTTTACCTCAACTTTATTACTGAACTTTACTCGCAAGGAGACCACATGGGTATCGGATTTTAGAATATTTTGATGTTTATGGTACATGAAGCTAGAACTCAAATAACAATCATCCAAACCCATTCGACGCAACTGTAAAAAATTATCGAGAAAATCTACTTTGAAGATTTGCAATAAGCGTAAGTACCAATCATTAGGTCCTCTGTAATAAAAAAGCTGAGCCAAATATTCAACTAACAACCAAGAACAAATTGAATCAAAGACTGCGAAGTATAGATCTACTATAAGGGGGGAAAAATAAAATAAAAGAAACCTTAGGGTCGTGGTCCGAATCTTGTTGCGACAGTCTTCTTTCTATTTCGTTGTGTTCGAATACTTGCACCATTTTAATATCTAATGGTAATTTTTACGAAAAGTGCACGTTTATTTGTTTATTCATAATTTTCATTTTATAGAAGGTTGCTAATGATGATGGTTTCAATTAAGAACACATTTACATTTTTTACAGTATTGGCCTCACTATCAGTTGACGACGGTAGTCTTATATTGTTCAGTTTGTGAAGAGCTATGATACTGTTTTTGGAAAGTCCATAGCTAATAATGCTTTTCCAAGCAGCTAATCTACTCCACCATCGTTTTACGTATATATCATAAACAACAACTGACACAACACGTGGAGTTAGATCCCCCAAATATTTTACGTAACTGAATTCTAAAATGAAGAAAAAAAATCTGTGACAGTGGGATTCGAATCACGGACTCTATGGTGTGAGGCCAGAACGCTACCATCTGTGCTACGCTGACATATGCTGCAAGTGTTTCTTTTATTGGTACTTACGTATACTTTGCAAAGCTTCAACGTCAGTTTTCTCGAGAATTTCTGAGAGTTGCGTCTAATGGCTTTCGCTGATTGTTATTTAAGTTCTGAACTTCACGTACCACAAATATAAGGAAAATCTAAAATTCGATACCCATGTGATTTCCTTGTCAGACCATTTTTGGCAAGTATCTGTTACCATCTTCTGGCTTAGATACTTCAATATTACACAGCAAATTTCGCCACTTCCCAGAATCTGAGCTTGTGCACGTCAAAAGTAAAACAGGCACTGGAATATAAAATTCTGAAGTCATGTTGTGAGGCCATCATTGTCCGTTTAATTTGGTAAAATGAGCTTATAGTGCAGGGTAAGGAGAGCGATCTGAATGATTTGATAAAAACTCCCAGTGGGAAGTCCTAGCCGAGATAGCAATTTCTTTAACTGCTTAGCAAGTTATAATCTTCAGATCAGTGTACAATATTTAGAAAAGAGGTACAATGTGCTCAGGCACTTGCACGTCATTGTACAATATATAAATTGCAAATGTTTGAGTGCAAGTAGGGCATAATGTCATTACAAACATAGTTACTGCTTCATCATCTTACGGAAGTTGCAATTCTTGTTAGTTTCGTGCTTGCAAAATAAACTGGAGAGCTACGCGGGGTTGGCCACGTTGTCTAAGGCGACATGTGTCTCGGATTGACCGGCTGCTCCCATCAGATGTTCGAGTCCTCCCTCGGGCATATGTGTGTGTGTGTTTTTTTGTCTTTAGCGTAAGTTAGTTTAATTACTTTGTAAATCTGGGGGACCCATGACCTAGCAGTTTGATCCCCTAGGTTTACAAACATTTGAATAAACTGGAGAGGTATTACGCCGTATGTAAGACACTTCCTGTATTCATTATGTGATATCTTCAGTGGTATTCTTTGCCTTTAATTTCTGAAAATTGCTGTAACATGTTACAGTTTAATGTAGGTTGCTAAGTTACTTTATGAAAATTGATGTAAATAGGTATTTGCACATTTGAAACTACATTAACAAATGCGAACAGTTTAGCCTGATGTTTAAAAAACTCGCACTAAACTACGCTGCAACATGTTTGTGTAGATAAACACATAAAAGGTGTCTTGATTAAGACGAAATTCCCTTCAGTTTATAGTTACTGCATGACTATAAATATAGCAGCTTTGTAAATAATGTACACTGGTCTGGATGACTAGGTCACTGAACAGATCTTACAATTTCCGTGCTTGCTAAGATATTCTCTATAGGAATTCCGCCTTATGCAAGACATTTAGTTTTTTGTTTTTATGACCTAAACAAGTTTCGGAACTTATTGAGACTTGAGACATCCTCCGTGGTTCTTTGTCTTTGATTTCTGAAATTTTATATATATATATGAAGGTATAAAAAATTTGCCTCAATTGTTTAATTGAAAAATGTTTTTTTTATTTTTTATTTTTATTTTTATGACCTCAACCAGTTTCGGTACTTACTGTGGCATCCTCCGTGATTTTTTGCCTTTGATTTCTGAAATTGTTTTACATGTTACACTTGATTGGTTGTTTAAGCATTTGGCTAAATTGTTTTCATTTAGGAATTGGATTGAATATTTTACACAATGTACGCAACTACATGACAATAGATGTAGGCTAAAGTATTGAACCTAATTCTCAAATGTAAAATCTACATTTATTTACATACCTACACAAAAATAAATGTAGGCCTAAAATATTCCACCTAATTCTAAAATGTAAACAATTGATCACATTTTTACTTAGATGTTAACAGCTGTAATATACTTTAAAAATGCATATTGTCAACCATCAGCTGTTTGTTGTATTTAGAACTTCACCGTTTCAGATATTATCCATCATCAGAAAAGTAAAATTAAACAGAATTATTACATTGGTGCTTTTTCTGTTATCATACCTATGTCAAACGATAAAAAAAGTAAAGTGTCACTAGACATTAGCTCTTGATGATAAATAAAACAATACCTGGCTGCAGTATAGAGAGCCAAGGTCTAAGAACTGAAACAGTAAGTAACCCAAGTAATGTAGCATGATATTTCTTATCATCAAGAGCTAATGTCTAGTGATACTTTACGGTCCTTTTTAACGTGTCACATATATATTGAAAACAAAATGCACCAATGTAATCAATCTGTTTAATTATAGTTTTATGATGAGGGACCGCTAAATTTCTAAATACAACGAACAGCTGATGGTTGACAATATGTGTTTTTAAAGGATATTACGGCTCTTAACACAGATATAAGTAAAAATTTGATCAATTGTTTACATTTGAGAATTAGGTGGAATATTTTAGGCCTATATTTATTTATATGTAGATATGTAAATAAATAGATTTGATATTTGAGAATTAGGTTCAATACTTTAGCCTCCATTCATTGTCATGTAGTTATGTAAATAAATGTAGGTGTAAAGTATTCAATGAAATTCTTAAATGTAAACAATTTAGCCAAATGTTTAAACAACCAAACAAGTGTAACATGTAAAAAGTTTCAGAAATCAAAGGCAAATAATCACGGAGGATATCACAATAAGTGGTGAAACTTGTAACATGTAAACAATTTCAAAAACTAAAGGCGAAACACCAACAGAAGTTGGCAAAGTACGTGCCTAAACATGTTTTTTGCGATAGAAACGTAGAAACAAATATCTTGAGTAAGGCAGAATTCCTCTCCAGTTTAAAGGAAGTTCGATCTTGACTGTCATTTCTGCTTCGGAGGTTTTATTAAAACGTTTAACACTATGCGGTCTCGCTGCGAGCTATGCTCGCAGTTCTTGCACTAAGCGTTGCCGACGAGCGACGATCTAAGCTCGCAGCGACGAAAAAAAAAAAAAAAAAATGTAGCTGGCTATTCTCGCAGATCGCGTGTTTCGTTATGCAGCTTGATGGTTTACTTATGCAAAAATCCTCTTGAAGGCTGCACTAGCAAGAGAAATGTTCTGCAACATCCATGCGTAAGCAGTGCCGCCAAGATGTCACGGCGCAGACGATCGCTTACAGATCTATTCAATAATTAGAGGCGTAAAGGAAAATTTAGAGACGATTCTGAAGTTGAGAGACACATTGCAGGTAATTATAATATATTTATTGTAATTTCTATTTTGTGATATTTTTAAATCTGTGAGATATAGTAGGTTCTTGTACACGTTTGCTGTGTATGTTTTGTGTAAAGATAATACAGTTTCTCGAGTTGTACATATATCTTATTTGTTTACAGAAGAAGAGCTTTATGACGATATTGATATGACGTCTCAACAGGAAACGTCTCAAACAGATCGCGAATTTCGAAATGGTAATTACTTATGATCATAAAAAGTAGTTGATCTAATGTAATTTAGTTCTGTGATGGTATTTTTGTAAATAAATATCTTTCCGTTTGTTTTATATAAAATAAACAAGTGCAATTTTCTTTCTACCTGCAATAAAACCTACTATAAAACTTTTTTATTTTCCTTGTTTCAGCTACAAACTTGTGACAACACTGTAAATATAAGTGAAGTTGGTGACTATAATGTGTGACTTCATTTTAACGTAAAGTGGTAAATCAGAAATAAAACTGCAACGATTTACTGTAACCGTTTCTAAATTGTGATATTTTGAAAACCACAACAAAAACTGTGAGCCGCGGTGGAGTAGCCGAGCGGTCTAAAGCGTCTTGCTGCGGAGCGCGCGGTTGCTCGCCGTGGAGGTTCGAGTCCTCCCTGGGGCATGGGTGTGTGTGTGTTGTCCTTAGGTTAGTTTACCTAGGTTTAAGTAGTTTGTAAGCTACGGACTTATGACCACGCAGTTTGGTCCGATAGAATTACAAACATTTGAACATTTTGAAAACTGTCAGACCTGCTACGTCTGGCCTGTCATACTAAGTCCCAGACCTTAAAGTGTTAATATGACATTGTGAGACGCTCGTTGTAATGGTCCTAAAACGTCGTACGCCTATCGGAGGCACCGTCACGTTCCGAAGCCACAGCGCAGTAAACCTTCCGACGCAAGGCGCCTTGGAAAGTGCGCGCGACCGTCGGAGTCGCCGGATAAAGCCGTTCCTTTCTCCGCGGGTAAAGCCAGAGAGTAGAGCGCGGCCGTTGGCGAGTAAACGGCGGCGGGAAACGAGGTGGCGACGCGCGAGAGATCGATATTTGTGGCCGCCGGCGCGGAGAAAGGAAACGCCGCCGGACAGCGGTCGCACCTTACTAGCGCGCGGGGGAACCCCCGACCCCGCTGGCTGCGCGGTGACTGCAGAGATATTAGCCGAGCGCGTTGAGCAGAGATATTGCGCTGCGGGTCAGCCGGGCTGCAGGCGCGCGGCTGTGCGTCGCGGGCTGCGTGCGCGGTGCGGTGCGTCGCGGGTTGCGTGTACTCACGGGCGTGCGGAGCTGTGCGGCTGCGGCTGCGGTCGCGGAGCGGGCGGCGGCGGCGAGCGCCGGCCAGCAGCTGAGCGCGCGCGCCAACAAGTGGGGCAGCCGCGCGCCAATCAATAGCGCCGTGACGTCAGCGCCGCCCCGCTACACCCCCCATTCACCGGGGGCGCCGGCGCCGGCGCCGGCGCGCGTGCTCCCGCCGACGGCCAGCGACACTGTTGTTGTTTTGCTCGGCCCTGCCGACGCTAGTTTACTGCACTGCTCCGAGGAAGTAAACATTGCGGTGTGTTGCGATCGGCTTGAGTCTATAAGACCACCTCTTCAAATGTTCAAATGTCTGTAAATCTATCGGACCAAACTGCGTGGGCATCAGTCCGTAGCTTACAAACTACTTAAACCTAGGTAAACTAAACTAACGACAACACACACACCCATGCCCCAGGGAGGACTCGTACCTGCACGGCGACCAACCGCGCGCTCCGCAGCGAGACGCTTTAGACCGCTCGGCTACTCCACCGCGGCTGTTGCAATCGTCTTGAGTCTATAACACCGCCTGTTTTCCCGCAAAAACTCATAATTACCTTTTCATCACGGGTGGAAGGCAACAACACCACTCCTTTAATTTCCCATAACCCGAAGCCCATCTTTGACACAGTTATTAACAATCTGCAGGCTCGGTGCCATGGATTCGGGACAGTTTAACACGTACTGGAACAGGGGAGTATCAGTTACAATAGATAGCTGTCTAAAATATATATTACACGAATTACCTGAAGTAACCATCAATGCGCGATACGGGCTCTATACGGAATTCCACCTATTATGTTGTAGTTGTGGTCTTCAGTCCGCAGACTGGTTTGATGCAGCTCTCCATGCTACCCTGTCCTGTGCAAGTCTCTTCATCTGTGAATACGTTCGACGACCAACATCCTTTTGAATCTGCTTACAGTACTCGTCCCACGGTCTCCCTCTACGTTTTGTACCCCACACACTTTCTTCTAATGCTAAGTTGACAATTTTTTGATGTCTCAGAATGTGTCCTACCTATCTATCCCTTTTCTTAGTCAGGATATGCCAGAAACTCCTTTTTTCCCCAATCTGATTAAGCACCTCCTCAGTAGTCACGTGATCTACCCTTCTAATCTTCCTCCTTCGTCCTTAGCACCACATTTCAAAAGCTTCTATCATCTTTTTGTCTGAACTCCTAATCGTCCACGTTTCACTCACATAAAATGCTACACTCCAGACAAATGCTTTCAGAAAGGACTTCCTAACATTTAAATTAATATTGGATGTTAACAAGTTTCGCTTCTTTAGAAACGCTTTTCTCCCCATAGCCATTCTGCATTTTATATCTTCTTTACTTCGGCCATTAGAAGTTTTATTGTCTCATTACCTAATCTAATTCCTTCGGCATCGCCTGACTTTCTGACGCTACATTCCATTATCCTTGTTTTACGCTTGTTGATGTTCATCTTATATCTTCCTTTCAAGACACTGTCCATTCCATTCAATTTCTCTTCCAGATCCTTTGACAAAATTACTATGGCATCGGCAAACCGCAAACTTTTTATTTCTTCTCCCTAAACTTTAATTCCCTCTCCAAATTTCTCCTTCCATTCCTTCACTGCTTGCTCAATGTATAGATTGAACAACATTGGGGAAAGGCTACAACTCTGTCTTACTCCCTTACCATCTCTGCGTCCATTTCTTGGCCTTCGACTCTAATATCCGCTGTCTGGTTTTTGTATAGATTAAATATAACTCTTCTCTCCATATATTTTACCCCTGCTACCTTCAGAGTTTGAAAGAGTGTATTCCAGTCAAACTTGTCAAAAACTTTCTCCAAATCTACAAACGCCAAAAACGTAGGTTTGCCCTTCCTTAGCCTATCTTCTAAGATAAGTCGTAATGTGAGTATTGCCTCCCGTGTTCCTACATTTTTCCTATAATCCAAACTGATCTTCCCCGAGGTCAGATTCCACAAGTTTTTCCATTCGTCTGTAAATAATTCGTGTTAGTATTTTGCAACCATGACTTATTAAACTGATCGTTCTGTATTTTTCACACTTGTCTGCACTTGCTTTCTTTGGAATTGGAATTACGACATTCTTCTTGAAGTCGGAGGGTATTTCCCCTGTCTCATACATCTTTCATACAAGGTTGAATATTTTCTTCATGAATCTCTCTCCTAACGATATCAGCAGTTCAGACTGAATGTCATCTACTCCAGTGGCCTTGTTTCGACTCAGATCTTTCAGCGCTCTGTCCAATTCTTCTCGCAGTATCATATCTCCTATCTCATCTCCCTCCAGTTCGTCTTCCATTTCTAGAATACTG
The DNA here is from genome assembly GCA_026315105.1 of Locusta migratoria. Lineage (NCBI taxonomy): Eukaryota > Metazoa > Arthropoda > Insecta > Orthoptera > Acrididae > Locusta > Locusta migratoria. The sequence continues at coordinate 194,887,768 of CM048746.1, forward strand.
CCTTCAAGTTTATTTCCTTTGTATAGGCCCTCTATATATTCCTTCCACAGTTCTTGATATTCATACAGCAGCTTTTCTTCTGGGGTTCTGTATGTGTCCTGTAGCCACTCCTGCTTAGCCAGTTCGCACTTCATGTCAATCTCATTTATCAGACGTCTGTACTCCCTTTTTCCTGCTTCACTTGCAGAATTTTTATATTTTCTCCTCCCATCAATTAAGGTTCAGTATATCCTGTGCTATCCAGGTATTTGTATAGGCCTTGTGCTTCTGCCATATGATCCTCTGCTGCCTTCACTACCCTATCTATCAGAGCTACCCATTACTCTTCTACTGTATTAGTTTCCCCAGTTTCAGCCAATACTTGCATAATGCTCCCTCTGAAACTCTCAACCACCTTTGGTTCCACCTCCTAACTTTTCTACCTTTTGCAGTCTCTTAAGTTTTAATCTGCAGTTCATAACCAACAAGTTATGGTCAGAGTCTATATCTGCCCCTGGATACGTCTTTCAGTTTAAAACCTGGTTTCTAAATCTATTCCTTACCGTTATAAAGTTAATCTGGTAGCTTCCAGTGTCTCCTGGTCTCTTCCACGCATACTTCCTTCTTTCATGATGTTTCAACCAAGTTTTGCTGACCATTAAATTCCACCAAGCGATCTCCTCTTTCATTCCTTTTTCCCAGCCCGTATTCACCTACTACATTTCCTTCTCTTCCATTCCCTACTAACGAATTCCAGTCCCCAATCACAATCAAGTTTTCGTCTCCCTTTAACTCTCTGAATGATTTCTTTTATCTCCTCATACATTTCTTCGATAGCCTCATCATTGGCCATATTATTTGTCATATAAACGTGCATCACTGTGGTCGGTATTGGCTTCGTGTCTGTCTTTGCTAGGATAATGCGTTCACTATACTGTTCGTAGTAACTTACCTGCATACCTATTTTCTTATTCATTATGAGACCTACGCTTGCGTTACCACTAACTAATTTTGTATTGATAACCCTGTACTCAACTGACCAGAAATCCTGTTCATCCTGCACGGAACTTCACTAATCCCTACCATATCTAACTTTAACGTATCCATTTCTCTTCCCAAATTTTCTAGCTTCCCTACCTGATTAAGGGATCTAACATTCGACGCTCCGATCCATAGAATGCCTGTGCTGTCTTTCCTGATGATCACATCCTCATGAGTAGTCCCCGCCCAGAAATCCGAATGGGGGACTATTTTACCTCCGGAATATTTTACCCGAGGGGATGCCATTATCATATGTTGATACAGTAGAGCTGCATGTCCTCGAGAAAGGTAACGAATGTATTTTCCCCTCGCATTCAGCCGTTCGCAGTAACTGCATGGCAAATCCAGGTTAGCAGATGTTACAAGGCCAGCTCAGTCAATCACCCAGACTGTTGCCCTTGTAACTACTGAAAAGGCTGCTGCCCCTCTTCAGGATCTACACGTTTGTCTGGCCTCTCCACAGATACCCTGTCTCTAGATTGTACTTACTGTTCAGCTATCTGTATCGTTGAGGCACGCAAGCCACCCCACCACGACAATGTCTGTGGTTCGCGGGGGTGGCCACCTATTAAAAGTACACTAAATAACAAGTATGTAGTAACCGTTCCACGTAACAAGCACATTCGTCGCTACGATTAACATGAAATGCAATTGAACCAGCTCCTAGCAGATCCAGATGGAAAATGAGAGACTGTCGCCTCGGCCGCCCACATGAGCGCTCATACTCCTTTTCGGCCTCTCGCGGCCCGTATGGAGACTGTTCGCGTCGACCACCGACTGCGACCTTTCCAGAGATATTGCAAGACCGAAGAGTATCTGAAAGCAGCATACAGTGTTATTTTCATACAATCTTTCCTATTTTTGATATGGTATCTGTTCTTCCGGATATGTCTGGAATTTTACGAAGTAATGAAACTTTTCGACCCTTTCTGGGCATTGAAATAAATTCAACGGTAAAGCTGAAAATTTGTATTGGAACGAAATTCCAACCCACATTTCCCGCTTTGGACCAGCGCTTGTCTTAATCAATTCGGCTATCCAGGCAGGCTTTCCTTTCTGAGCAAATTTCTCATGTCCGAAAGAACAGACACTGCTGCAGTGGTCTTCATCCGCAGACTGGTATGATGCAGCTCTCCACGCTACCCTGTCAAGCCTCTTCATCTGAGAATAGGTATTGCAACCTTCATCCTTTTGAATCTGCTTACTGTCTTCGTATCTCAGTCTCCCTCTCCATTTTCACTCCACACACTTCCTCCAAGTTGACGATTATATTAGATTACATTAATACCTGTTCCATAGATCATATATGTACGACATGCCGTAATGGTGTGAAACGTGTCAGTTTAGTAAAAGCTGTCTGTACAAGACGATATTTTAAGGATTTTTTAAATTTAAATTTTTTATGTTTTATAATTATTTTTTAAATTTTTTTAGTTTTTAAATTTTATCTAAATATTCATCGAAATTTTAGAAGGAGGTACCATTCAGAAATTCCTTTAATTTCTTTTTAAATACCAGTTGGCAGATTTTTGATGCTACTTGGTAAGTGACCAATGACTTTTGTGGCACATAATTCACCCCTTTCTTGATGCCTCCAATAATTGTATATACTCGTGTAAAAGTCGCAAATTCTTTTGCGATATAGACTGACTTTTTACATGAATCAATAATTAAGATCAATGTTAATCCATGATGACCGCAAAAATAATTGTAAATATGCCCCAAACAGGCAGCTGACAATTTCAATGCAGATGCATGTATATGCTGGATCCCTTGCTGGAATCCAGTATATGTAGGCTCCGAGGAAAAGGAACTAATGGGAAGGGATCACTAACATAAATGTGTGCTAGAAATTGAGAATTTGGGCAGAAAATGAAGCGTGCCTGGACAGCCGCATTGATGCCAATGGTCATCACTTCGAACACCTTCTGTAAGTGGACATTCATGACAACTTTTTGACTTTCGTTGACGTTCAAAGGCCTTACTGTTAGAGATCATTGGATTCGCCTCGATAGCCGCACTCAGAAAAAAAATACAAATTGTAGTATTACACTAAAAAAATCGCACTGACGTGTTTTACTGCCCACTTTAGATTTGTAATTTTATAGTTACTTGCATAAATTTCGGACAGAAATAATAATGTAAATAATAAGAAATTGTAGTGATGCGATTTTGACTCTTACTATTGTGATATCTATGCACCCAACACGTAATATTCTTTCTTACTGTATTTTAACAGACAGCCAAATTTATATGGTATTTGAGTTAAGCTTTGACAAACATACTCTTTTTTTTAACTTTTGCCTCTTTAAAATATCATTTTAATACCTGTCCCACATTTTCATTATATTTTTCCATTAAAATATTATCACCTGTTCTCCCTTGGTAGTTTGTTCACAGTTTATTTTCTCTGCCTGTACTGGTTACGAATGACTATAGCCTGGAACGAATATAGCGTACATTTGGCGTTCGTAAATCAATCACGTGACATCCCTCGCCCGAAAATCACTTTTGCGTACATCATTTTGCTTTCTCTACTTGATGATTTTCTTATTATAACTCAAGCGTTGTCATTGCAAAGCAATGTCGCACTGAAAATGATCAAAAACACGTCAATGAGAATGAGTTATAATCTAATATTAGTTAGTTAACACATGCCATCGAGGGTTGCCGGCATGGTAGCTCGACGCCCTTTGTAACGACAAAACTGATTGATCAACGAAGCGATGAAAATAGAACAAAAGAAACCAACGTCCACAAAGTACCGATCAAACCCGCTGGCCACGGATCAGACCGAAGAACCAATGAAAAGAGACAAAAAGAAAGAGGGTTCAACCAACACAATCTGAAGAGAAGGCCTGTGCGCTCCTGTGCCACGTCACGCAGAGTAGGTCGCGATCGCGTAGCTCACTGGCTGGCTGTGCCCCATCTGTCAGCTAGTGAGCTACGCGATCCCGTTCTATTCTGCATGACGTGACGTGGCACGACAGTGTATTGGTTCAACGCCATCTGTAATAAAAAATTGAGTAAAATTCTCAATGAACAACCCAAAACGAACATGAAAGAACATGAACAAATAACCGTGTTAAATGATCACAACTATATTCTGCATTACTCTGGGTTGTTCAAAGGTAACAGCGCTTTCTCTGAGGAGTGCATTTGTTCTGTTTCGAGAACATGCCATGAAATACATACCAACGATTTGTAAACATTTACATAAACTGTGGAGATACTGTCACAATGATTTTTATAATTGACGTAATGTTAGTACTAACTTTGTATAAATCTGGTCCTGTGTAATATCGGTAAACGGATCAAAGGTCTCTATCCAGTCACTCGTTGATCATTCTGGGGTGGCGATAGAAAACAGAAAAATGAAGGACGAAGTTTAATATTTAACATTTAAGCAATCACCACGCAGGAAGATAGTGCAGACATACCTTCATTTGGTGGTTGCTCTAATTCGCAAATGGATGACATAGTAAAAGGCATAGCTGGTGTAGAGAAGCAGATGAGAGAGTTGAAAACAAAGTCGCCACGTCCAGATGGGGTACCAATCCGGTTTTACAAAGAGTACTCGGCGGCATTGGCCCCTTGCATTTATCATGCCTTGATCCAGCGAACAGTACCAACAGAGTGGAAAAAGACATAGGTAACTCCAGTGTATAAGAAAGGCAAAAGTACGAACCCACGAAATTACAGACCTATATCATTCAGTATACTGTAGAATTCTTGAACGTCTTCTCCGTTCTAATACAGTAAATTTTCCTTGCATCAGCATAGCTTTAGAAATCTTCAATTGCGCAAACACAGCTTTCCCTTTTCTCTCATGACATCTTGCTTACTGTGGATAAAGAGTACAGGCACACTGCATATTTCTCGATTTTCGAAATGCGTTTGACACGGTACCGCGTTACAGACTGCTAATGAAGGTACGAGCTTATGGAATAGATATCCAAATATATGCGTGGCTCGAAGATTACTTAAGTAATATATGTTATTACTTTATTAAGCTTATGGGACCTAACTGTGGGGTCAGCAGTCCCTAAACTTACAAACTACTTATACACTAACTTGTACTAAAGACATCACAAACATCCATGCCCAAGGGAGGATTCTAACTCCTGACAGGGAAATTAAGTAATAGAACATAGTGCGTTGTACTAGATGGTGAGTGTTCATTAGAGACTAGGTAATGGTCATGAGTGCCCCAGGGAACTGTGATAGGACCGCTATTATTTTCTATCTACATAAATGATAGGACGGAAAGTGTGAGCTGCAGTCTGCGGCAGTTTGCTGATGCTGTCATGTACAAGATGTACTGTAGTAGGATCGAAGATGGAGGTTGTTTCTAGGTGGTTGCTTAGAAAATGGATAAGAACCAAATAAGAAAACGACTAACAAGATATCATAAATGGAAGCAATTCGAATTGAATTTATTTGCTCAATCGGCATGAACATGTACTTGACCCGGAATCACTGGCTTAACATCAGTTCAGCAAATACACAACAGAACGCCAATGCCAAAATTTTTAAAACCAACAACGAAACACGCCTCGGCTGGCCCCGACTGTCGTCCACGACCTCTCTCAAAATAGAAAGAAATAAAATTCGAGGAAAAGATGCCAAAGAGAGGGCGCGGGAGACTTTTGGAACTGTGTGTGCTTCTTTGAGCCAGGCGTCACCGCGGCGCCGGCCTCACAAACAATTGGACACAGGGCTCACTAGCACCGCGACCAGAAAACGTAATTACAGCGAGGCCAGTTGCTTACCAGGAAAAACGTAAATATCATACATATATCAAATTCTTAAAAAAATAGGGCATCCACTAAATAAATAGAGGTAATAACTTATGCCCCAAAAACCTAGAACAGCACTTCCGGAGGTGTTATCACCATTTTTAATTCCACAACATGAGCCTTAGAAAAATGAGATTGTAAATACTGCAAGGGCAGTACCAGTCAATGTACAATGTAATAATAGTAGGAACATATTCAGTTAATTCGAACTCGGCACCAATACTATCAACAATAAATAACACGCTCACAGTACATTTATTAAACTACTAATATAGGAGTAACGTAAGAACTGATAAAACAATCATCTCCTGTAAGGAGCTTTCTGGAATCCAAGGAGCCGCTCTCACCAAAAATAAAGGTCGCCACATTCAAGGTTAAATGGTTGGAATTTCAGCAGAGTTGGCGACTTTGGCGGCATGTGGTGACAACATACGCGTATGGCCACAAATTCCTACAATAGCTCGACTAACTGCTCGGGGCAGCCATCCACGGCGAACACCAGAGGTGAGCAGAAACACACTCGCCCCGACCCGCCCTGTTGGCAAAAACGCCGCTCGGAGTCCAAACGCCAACTGATTGCATTCATCAAGATTCAAAAAGGTCTGCTGATAGGGCAAAGATACTGCATCCGGAAGGCATATCCGGTCCATAGTCGCGGCAAGTGGCGCTAGAGAAATCGCGCACGGTAAGGAAGGTGCGCCGCCACGGATCAATTAAAGTTAGGATTGTCGGAGATGGAGAAGACGTAGGAAAGGAAAGACCCAAAAGCCTAATTTTACTGGCATTATCCGGAAGGGGCTGGTGAACGTGGGGGAGGAGATAGGTGAGTGTAGTTTTCGAACCAATAAGGTGGCGGTGAAAGGTGTTCCGAAACCGAGACAACGGGGAGGTGGGCCAAGTCCCGTCTGTTTTTTTTTTATTTTTTTTTATTTTTTTTTATTTTAATTTTAATTTCACCGGATCGTGACAGGCTGGCAGCAGCTTCATTGCTGATCTTCAGCCGATAGTGTAATAAGATTTGACTCCAAGTATTAAACATAAATGGAGAAAAACAAAACAGGATGTAAATAATCTGCAAAGAAGATAAAATTGGAGAACGGCAGGATTACATAGAAAACAGTAAAACACGTATTCTGAATTTTTATAAAATGGCGACAGTGGTTAATATGACTTTTGGAGAATAAAATACACTCAGTGGGGGACAGGAGACGAAGACCAGAGCACACAAAAGGAAACGGCAACTCGAATATTCGTCGTTTTCGGCGGTTATTGAAGTTTTTAAACAGAAGACACAGAACATGAGCACTGGCACTGACTCTGTAACACTGACGATGCACTGATAAAATCTGATGGCACAGGTTCCCCACTGGGGATTGGGACGGGAGGGGAGGCACGCAGGGGGGAGGACGGGTGGTGAGGGGGTGACGGGGGGATGAGAGAGGATACCGTAAGGAGTCCCAGGGAAGGAGAGGGAGGAGAAAGCCAAGCATGGGGAGGAGTGAGACAGGATGAGAGGTGGCGTACAAATACGGGGAAGGATTCAGGTTGGTAGTGTGGGAAGATGTCGGGATGAAGGGCGTATTTCGGGAGGGGGAGGTAACGGAAGTTACCCTCGGAGAGGATGTGGAGTGTGTGGGTGGCGGGACAACAAGGTAACGGTGTGGCAGAGGCCCGGGATACGACAAGAGACAGGATACGTGTGGGTGTTGGGAGACAAGTTTGCAGGATATATATGTGAGGCGGAGATGTTCAAGGAACTTGAGCATGCGTGGGGGAAGGACGTAGATCCGAGTCGGGGAAGGGAGACGGATGTGGTAAGCGAGGCGGAGGGCGTGGCGTTCGAGGATCTGGAGGGATTGGTAGTGGACGGGGGTGGGGGGGGTGGAAACCCAAGCAGGGTTGAAAAAGCACAAGACAGGACGCATGATGATGAAGAGGTTGGTGGAAGGGTTGAAGCCCCATGTTTGGCCGGATAGGAGTTTGAGGAGGTTGAGATGGGAGAGGGTTTCCTGGAGAGGGATCAGTGAAGGGTTAGGCCTAGGTATTCAAGGGTTTTAGTTTACAGGATAGGACGTTAATGAAGATATAGGTCTTGGTGACGGAGGGAAGTGGTGGTGTGCCCTATGATGATGGACTGGGATTTGATAGGCTCAATAGTGAGGAGCCACTGCTTACACAAGGTGGAGAATTCGGAGAGATGGAACTGAAGGAGGTGGAGGCAAGGGCAAGGAAGGCAGTGTCGTCAGCATATTGCAGTAGGTGGCCAGGAGTCTATGGTTGCGGCATGTCAAGCGAGTAAATGTAGAGGAGGGGGGAATCTGGGGCAATCTGACGGAGGGGTAGAACAATCGGGAGTAGGAGTGACATAGGATGGATGGATGGATGGATGACGGGCGATAAATGATGCACTGAAGCAGCCATAGTTAACAGGAAGGATGTTGGAGCTTGAAAAGGAGATCAGAATGCAATACATGGTCGTAGGCATTCTCGATGTCGACAGAAACGAGGATAGCGGCACGATGGGACTTCATCTGAACAGAAAGGAGGTTGGTGAGGTTGCAGGATTTGGTAATGGACAGAGAATGACGGTCGGAAGCTACACTGGGACCACTGGGAGAGGGGAATGAGCTGATGTTGATGGAGATGCTGGACAATAGGGCGAGACCGGATTGTTTCCAGGACCTTGCTGAACACTGAGGTGAGGCTGATGGGACTATAGGACGAGGCATCGGATGGCGGCTTGCCTTGTTTGAGGAACATGAGAATACGGGAGGTTTTTCACAGGTTGCGGAAGAAGCCAGTGTAGATGATGATGGTGCAGAGGGAAGCAAGGGCTGTATGGAACGAATGGGGACAAGCCCAAAGGTGCTTTATGTGAGGCAGTCGTGACCGGGAGCACTATCGCGTTTAGTACGAAGTGTTGATTCGATGTCAAGGGCCATGATTGGTGTGTTAAAGTCTTTGAGGGGGATGCTGTCCAAGTACTGAAAACCTGAGGCGAGCGGCGAGATGGAGGTGTTTGTTCGCTCGTGGATATCCGGGAAGGGCCGGCCGCGGTGGCCGAGGGGACTGAGGCGCTCCAGACACGGTCTGCACGGCCACTACAGTCGGGGTTCGAATCCCCCCTCGGGCATGGATATTTGTGCCGTCCTTAGTTGTAAGTAGTTCATAAGTAGTCTGTAAGTTTAGGGACTGATGACCCCGTAGTTAAGTCCCATAGACTCTACAAACATTTGAATATTTTTGTCCGGGAAGTGGGAGTAATCAAACCTGACATTGCCTGGGATGGAAAAGGTGTCATTAAGGTGCGTTGCAAAGTGGTTGGCCTTACTGGGAAAAGAAGGTCATTATGGAGGATCGGGTAGAGTGACTGCCAGTAAGGCGGTGGAAGGCTCGACAGTACTTGGAGGAATCGTGTGGGAGAGTAACGTTAAGACGGGTGCATGTCTGTAAGGCAGTACGGCAAGAAAACGTTAAGTATGCCGTCGTCCCCCAATCTGCTCTTTTGAAGGGCAGTGAAGAGCGCACCCGGCTCGGGCACGCAATTACTGGCCGGCCGGCTGCGGGTGTTGGCGGCTGCACTCATTTCCTGCCTTCCCTGCCCCCGCCCCCGTATGTTAATCGCGGCGCGGCACGGCAGGGCGTGGGCCGCTCGCGGTTCCCCCGTGATTGGCGGCGCGGCGTCCACTCTTTGCGCGTCACCGCCGATCGATGGCTGCTCCATCTGGCGGCCTTTGTCCGCACCTCACCACTGCCCAACGGCGGCCGCACCTGATGCTTTTCACAGCAGCCAGCAACTTCTGATACTTCCCAGTGATACCAGCTGTGTTCTCGTATTCTTTCACGAGGGTCAAGGAACGGTTTTAATCTACACTCTACAACATTATAGAACCATTTTTGCTTGTGGTGTGCTGATAACCGTTCAGCATATTTTAACTACTTGCGTTTCTTATGATGCTGCGAGGGAACAAGCTGGTTTGTCGGATGACCTCCGCTCCATTTTATGTGACGGTGAACTGACAGTAGCACGCATTTTACGATTTTGTGTTTTGGCCAACCTCATACCAAAGATGTTCAAATGTTTGTAAATCTATCGGTCCAAACTGCGTGGTCATCAGTCCGTAGCTTACAAACTACTTAAACCTAATTAAACATCCTAAGGAAAAACACACACACCCATGCCCTAGGGAGGAATCGAACCTCCACGGCGAGCAACCGCGCGCTCCGCAGCGCTCCGCTTTAGACCGCTCGGCTACTCCACCGCGGCAAAGATCTTAGGTAGACGGTTCTAAAATATAGAGGAAGATAGGATCGTTCGGTCCATCCCTCTATGTTTAGCTCATCGTATTTCTAGCCTTGCCCCCCATTTGTCTGTTTTGTCTAGTTTCTTATTAGTGCCACTGAACCATTCATTATTATACATATGATGTAGGGGGAAGAGGGTACGTCCTTTCGTTTTCTCTCTTCCCTTGCCTGTCTGCTGTGCCATTTAGAAGCATTGGACTCATCTCTTCCTAGTCTGGGCGCTGATGACCACGATTTGAGCGCCCTAAAGATCCAATAACAACAACAACAATCGAACCATTTTTGTTTGCCACTGCTCTTTCGTTTTACGCTCCTGCAAAATGAAAGAAGAACACCATGAATGCACGACCAGTAAGAGAGAAATTTTACTGGCAGGTTCTTGAGGAATTATACAACAAACGATCACACAGACAGAGCCGTAGTACGTGAATAGTTACCAGAACGTACGAAATGTCGACGCTAGTACCGTGTATACCCTCCTTATTTTAGCAATGAAACCTAAAAATTCTCCCACAGAGACGGTCGTAGAGGTGCCGAATGTAGTCTTGCGGAAAGGTCTGCCATGCTGTTTCCATCTAGTGCTTCAGTTAGGCCAGATCGCGGTAGATGACGATCCATCCGGTCCCAAACATGCTCAATGGGGTACAAGTCTGGGGATGGTGTTGGCCAAGGTAGTTGACGTACTCCTTGAAGAGCACGTTGGGTGGTTCGCGCTCCTCTGCTCGGCGCCACACACCAGTACGTCTGTCATTGCCACCGAGGCTGAAGCAACTCTCATCACTGAAGACGACGCGCTCCATTCGTCCTTCCATAAGCGCTTATCGCCACATCACTGAAGGCGGGCAGAACAATCTTTGGGCGTGGGTGGAAGACGCACTAACGACACACACGATCGTGCAGCATGGAGTTGGGAGCCACAGCCTACCATGGCCATTCTCCTCTGGTGATCGATGAGGGATCAATGAACAGTGCACGGTACATTCAAACCATCATTCAACCAGTCTTGCTGCTGTTCATGGCGATTGCTTTTCCAACAGGACAATGCATCTCCACAAGTATTCTGTACGATCCAACGTGTTCTTCAAGCTGTACGTCAACTACCCTGGCAAGCACGATCCTCTCCTCTGTTTCCCTTTGAGCGTGTTTGGGACCGGATGAACGTCATCTTGATGCGGTCTGCACGACCGGCACGAAATCTGGTCCAACGGAGACACCAGTTGTAAACTGCATGGTAGGTCATTAAGCAGGACTACATTCGGCACCTCTACGATCGACTCCATGGGAGCATTGCAGCAAAGGGAGGGTATACATGATACTAGCGTCGACATTCTGCACGCTCTGATGACTGCACTCACGTACATATGGCTGTGTCTGCGTGATAGTGTATTCTATACATCCTCAAGAATCTTTGATTAAATTTTCGTTCTGTTGGGTTTTCGTTTTCCAGGAGTGTAAATACACTGCCGGGGGAAAAAGTTGTGGGCCCAGAAGGACGCCGCCAAATTTGATCTGAGGACAGATTACGCCACCCTAGGGATAATACGAACCGTATCCTTTGAGTAAAATATCCTTTGAAAAAATATAATAAACATATTTTCTTTTATTATCCATAGAAACGACATATATTAAACTACTTTTCGATATTTTCATATTAAATACTATACCAGTTCGCTGCCTTAAAAAAGGAAACAATGTTTCCCAAACTCGTTACGTTTTCTATATACTTTCCACAGTTGCTGAGGCACTTGTCGTAGCGGTGGATCAAGTTATCTAGTCCTACATCATAGACCGATGCCACCAGTGATGAGAACCACTGCTACACATCGAGTTTCACTTCTGTTATGTAGGAAACAGGTTACCGCCAGCCTTATGTTTTATAGAAACTTTTATTTCTTGGCTACCAGTTTCCGCATGCATTACATTATGCAATCTTCAGGCCCTATATCGGAGTATAACATTCATTTCAATAGGAATCCAAACTGGTTTCGTGGACTTCTTGGTATCAGTTGTTGTTGGGTCTTACTGATAGCAAAAAGTCCACGAAATTAGTTTGGATCCCTATTTAAATGGATGCTGAACACCGTTATAGGGGCCTGAAGATGGCATAACGTAATGCCATAACTGGTAGCCAAGAAATAAATGTTTCTATAAAACATACGGCTGATGGTAACCTGTTTCCTATATAATCTTGACCAGCCGCAGTCCCAGCTCTACCATCGATGATGGATTCAATTAGTTTCACTTCGTCGTCACTTTGGAAACGTTTCCAGCGAAGCTCCCGCTGAGGCGTAAGAACCAGTGATAGTCCTTTAAGAGACATTGTAAAGTATTAATTCCCATGACGTTGCTTTTAATAAATTATTTAATTCGACAGGTCTGTTTCGGCGTGAATGCAATCGTCAGGGCCGCGTGGAGTATCCGAGCGGTCTAAGGCGCCTTGCTACGGAGCGCGCGGTTGCCCGCCGTCGGACGTTCCAGTCCTCCCTGGGGCATGGGTAAGTGTGTTGTACTTAGGTTAGTTTACCTCAGTATAAGTAGTTTGGTCCGATAGATTTACAAACATTTGAACATTTTGGCATAGTCACGTTAAAGTAGTAGCTCTTCGTATCCTTGTAAGATCGCTGTTTCCTTATCTGTTTCGTTCTTATTTAACTGATTTAACAGATATACAGATATTGTCGCGCATTGCTTCGTAGCTCAGTGGTAGAGTGCCAGACAACTAATCCAAAGGTCGAGGGTTCGATCCCCGCCAGGCCCTAGGGATTTTATCTGTCACTATCCACTTCTTTCACCTCTGGCAGTGTTGCTGATGTGAAAAATACCGAGTAGCACCGTGGTTCGTAGGTCCTCCGATAACTGGCTCGGTAAGTCAGTTCGAAGGTCGGAGGAAGGCAACGGCATACCACCTCCAAACAGGGCCATGCCTAGTAAAGCACTGTGGTGTTCAAGATAATCTTCGTAATGTTGACCTTTACCTTATGTATATTCATACGTTGTTAACGTGTGACAACTATTTTGACAGATACATCATATGTATTGATTATATAGATTATTTTAAAAATACGTACACTCAGCATCGTAAAGTTCTATAAAATCTGTTAAATAAGAGCCAAATAGATGAAACAGCGATCTCCCAAGGATAAGGACAGCTACTACTTTAACCTGACGATGGCATTCACGCCGTTACAGGCTTATCGAATTAAATTATCTGTTAAAAGCAGCTTCTTGGGAATGATACTTTACAATGTCTCTAAATGACTTTGGCGCCATTCACGGCTGTACGGATGGTAGTTGAACTGCTCCCATCGAAAGTCTGTGCCTTCAAAAGTTTTTTCATTACAGGGCCTGCAGCACTGAATATATCATAATACGACTTTTATATGGAGTATTTTATCCTTGAATGCTGCTAAGAAATGTTATTTATTCACTACAGATGTTTCGCGTTTTCTACATTGTAAAATGTTCTGCAAAGGATTCAAATGTTGAAATGTTTGTAAGTCTATGGAACTTAACTGCTATGAATTGGTAGTTCTGCAGAAAGCTGGTTAGGTCGCAAATTTTTTTATTCCAGACCACACTTCATTTACAGTGGGACTTCAGTGACGCGTTTCAGAATTACCATCTTCAGATTTGCATCTACAAGCTAATCTAGGATTCTTATAATTGTCAACCGCATAGGAAACGATGTTTTTAATTACCTGTAAAACATAATTGAAACTCATTCTTATTCTTTCCGTTCATCAGACGACATTGCCATGTCCATTTCCAACCCGGCAACAAATGGAAGCGTTGCTACGTTTTTCGTTATCTTCGAAATTATTACCTACATGAAGGTTGTTTCTATCTGTTTTAATTTTTTTTTAAAAAGTGAATCAATACATGGATGTCTGCTCTTTGGGACATGTCCGACATCTCAAGTATAACTCAATTTAGAATCAAAGTTAATGTAGTTCTCTTGCCATGCCAGTCTGCATATAATACGCTCTCTACCTTAAAGATGTTGCTCGAAATCAACAGCTGCTTGATAAGGTGAAGATTATGAATAGTCACACTAGTAAATCAGGTAATGTTGAGAAAATTCGCTTAGGAAATGAGACACTCAAAGCAGTGGATACGTTTTGCTACTAGGACAGCAAATCACTTGACGATGACTGAAGTAGAGAGCGTATTAAATGCAGACTGGCCATGGCAAGAAAGCTACGTTAACATTGATTTAAATTGAGTTATACTTGTGGTGTCAGACATGTCCGAAAGAGCAGACATAACATGTATATAACTTTTAATCAGGCGATGACGGCCGATGCGGATGCTTACCAGGCGATAACTCTTACGGGAATCGGTTGCAGCCGCGGCGGAGCGGCGGAGCGCATTGAGGCGCTATGCTCCGATGTGCGAGGCCGTTCCCCATCGGAGGTTCGACTGTTTGTGTCATCTTTAGTAAAAACTAAATGTTTGTATAGCTTATGGGACTTAACTACGGGGTCATCAGTCCCTAAACATACAAACTACTTATGAACTACCTAAGGACGGCACAAATATCCATGCCCGAGGGGGGATTCGAACCCTCGACCGTAGTGGCCGCGCAGACCGTGACTGGAGCGTCGCAGTCCCCTCGGCCACCGCGACCGGCCTTAGTAAAAGTTTGTTCATAAGTAGTTTTTAATTTTAGGGACTGATGACCCCGCAGTTTAAGTCCCATAATCTTAACAAACATTTGAACAGTTGAATTTCTACTGCTATCTAAGATTTCCGCGGTGGAGTAGCTGAGCGGTCTAAAGCGTCTCGCTGCGGAGCGCGCGGTTGCTCGCCGTGGAGGTTCGAGTCCTCCCTGGGGCATGTGTGTGTGTGTGTGTGTTGTCCTTGGGTTAGTTTACCTAGGTTTAAGTAGTTTGTAAGCTACGGAATGATGACCACGCAGTTTGGTCCGACAGATTTACAAACATTTGAACATTTTTTTTGCTATCTAAGATTACGCACGCGCGCGCACATACTTACACACACCACACACACACACACACACACACACATATATATATATGGGGGGGAGAAAAACACACGCCGGCCGCGGTGGCCGCGGGGACTGAGGCGCTTCAGTCACGGTCCGCACGGCCACTACGGTCGGGGGTTCGAATCCCCCCTCGGGCATGGATATTTGTGCCGTCCTAGTTCGTAAGTAGTTCATAAGTAGTTTGTAAGTTTAGGGACTGATGACCCCGTAGTTAAGTCCCATAGACTATACAAACATTTTTTTTTTTTATTTATTTTTTTTTTTTTTGAAAAACACACCATAAACTATACAAACATTTTTTTTTTTTTGAAAAACACACAAAAAACCGAGGCCCCTTACACACACTCAGTTAAGGTGACAACAAGTGTAATCAAACGAATTTCTAAACGAGATACATATTGAAGCCTGTCAAATAGTAAACATTGAAAAGGTGATAAAATGAAGAAGGAAATACAGAAATTGTGAATTCAACAAGTGTCTAGGTGCGGAGAATGCCATGAACATCACGAAACAATAAAATTTGAGTAGCCTATATTTATTTCGATTGAAATGTAGTGAAGTGTTTATAATCTTTCTAGGCTAAATCAGTCAGTTTTAATTTCCATATATAGAATTCACTGATGATGCCCTACAATAGAGAGCGAAACTCGAATGGAAAAAAAGAAAAATTAGAAAAATAGAGGCTGTTTCATTTACAAAGATAGCAACACAAATAGACTTCTTATCTGGACAATATTGTTAACTATTCAGTGTACCATTATGATAGTGCCATGAACGGCACTATGAACTTAGGTTGGCTATAGCCGGCTACGTTGGCATACTTTTTCGCGAGTGTGGTTTGCGTCCTCTCCAGCAGAGTGTGATTTATCAGAGAGTGCGTACGTAACGAGGAGGAACGACCAAGGCAGCGGGTAGAAGAGGCGGAAGTCGTTGGTGGCGGGAGTGGCGTGCTACGGCCGGGCTGTTTGCTACTCTGCTTTACTGTAGAGCCGGCGGCAAGAGAGGACTGGCTGCAAGCGACAAACTGATTTTTCCCCGTTCTGTCTCGAATTTACGATGTAGTGATACAAACTGTCAACAGATGTTCGCATAATCGTGTTGGGCACAGAAGATAGCGTTGTGGTCAACGTGCAACCAAGCCAACGAGGACATCAGGGCACATATCAAGTGGAGTACTTTTAACTGGGTAGTGCCACATTCAGAACTGCTGTATACGTACAGACAGACGGTGAAGTATGACAAAGAGAAGATGCCTACCAGAGTTTCGTTTCGGAACGGTGTTACAAGAATGGGAGAATGAGAGTCTCAAACCGCTGTGGCTCGATGAGTTACGAAAATCGTTCTGTTGTTTCATGATGTGGAGTCAGTTTGCAGAGACGGAAATTGTTTCTCGAAGACCAGGGCAGCGTCTGAACTTCTGACAGCAGACTGTGAGGGCACGCCAGTGCTGCCAAATTCCTGCAGGGCAATCAAAATCTGACCTCGCAGCATTCACTTGAAGAATTTTATCAAGCCGAACAGTGTTCGAACGCCTTTGGAAGAAAGACTTTTATTCTTCGTTTGTGTTGCCATAATGTCCGTAGTTGCTTTCATAATTATGATTAGCAGTGTTTGTCCGTCTTTGCAACTACAATGAAAATGCGACTTTTCTCACCAGACGTGAGTCGTTTTAATGACAGTAAAATATCTTCAGTGGTCTGTAATAATAGAAATCTACAGTTTGTTTTGTTTTTAGATCGAAAACAGTTCGATAAAGGAACATTAAAAGTAGGCCTAACGTTTTGTTAGTTACGGAAATTTTGTCTTGTTTTCGCTTCACATCATGTAATGCCGGTCTTTTTCATGCAGTACCGCTGGCTCTTCATGCTGTGTCGTTTTTCCCACTACTTCGACTGTCACTTTTGCACTGCCCATAATTGTTTTCACAGATCAGACGTATTTGTTTTTGTTTTGACTGAGTCTGCGCAGTGCGTTATTGGAGTGTTGCCAACATCACGAATGTAGTTCTTTTTCTATGTTTCATAATAAATTATGGTTTAGTGTATTTAGTTTTGATGTAATCGGACTGGAATTATTGGCAAAATAATATAATGGAGACTTTTCTATTTATTTATTTTTATATTATTATTATTATTGGTGGGGGGTTGAGTAGTTTCTATTTATTTATTTCTATATTATTATTGTTATTGGAAGGGGGGTTGAGTAGCAGGGAAAGATGACTGAATGGTGGTTGGATGTGGAAAGGTGGGATGTGAAGTGTGATGGGAGACAAGAATGATGGACAGAAAGTGGAGTGGTGTTTGGTAGAGGGGAGAAATTTGTCATTTGGCTTTTATTATACAATTAAGGTACTGTATATTTATTGTGAAGAAGTAACAGTAATATTGAAAATTCTGGGTAGTGGTATTGCAAGTAATGTGTGTTTGTGGTTTGGGGCGGGGGGGTGGGATTGGGACTTGTGTTTTTTGTTGAATCTAGTAAGTGATGTAGAGTAACAGTGAGAGGAACGAGGTAGAGTGGTTGTTAACAGGGGGCGAGAAAATTTGGGAATTTTTTTTCTATATGTGTGACACGTTCGGAGAGTCTCATGTTTAGCGGAGAGGTGGGTATGTGATTTTATTTGACATTAGCTGTGGAGTGTTGATAGTTTTATGTGGAATGAGATGTGGAAGTGGACTGAGATAGTTAGGGGCATGAAGGGAAACCGCCGGCCGCGGTGGCCGAGGGGACTGAGGCTCTCCAGTCGCGGTCTGCACGGCCACTACGTTCGGGGGTTCGAATCCTTCCTCGGGCATGGATATTTGTGCCGTCCTTAGTATTAGCTAGTTCATAAGTAGTTTGTAAGCTTAGGGACTGATGACCCCGTAGTTAAGCCCCTTAAGTTCTACAAACATTTGAACATTTGAAGGGGAATATTTTATATGATTGTTTCTATTATTTTATCATCTCTGACTTCCACACTCCTCAAACACCACCCTCATGACCTAGGTCGTGAATTACCTTTCCCTTCCGTTCCCATCCTTTTTCTCTTCCCTTCTCTCCCATCTGAAGAAGGAACAGTGTTCCGAAAGCTTGTCCTTTTTCGTCCCTGTTTTTTTTCTTTTTCTTCATTTGTGTCACTATCGGCGGTACAGCACAAAGGTAAGTACTGGCCACCTAATCTACCTCTTTTGAAAAGTACTTTATCATCTCTGAGCAGAATTTCCATCATTAATTAATTAATCCCCCTTTCCAAAAATATTAAATGCTCAAATGTTTGTAAATCTTATGGGACTTAACGTCTAAGCTTACAAAGCACTTAAATTAACTTATACCTAAAAGCAACACAGACACCCATGCCCGAGGGAGGACTCGAACCTCCGACAGCGAGCAGCCGCGCACTCCAAATGTTCAAATGTTTGTAAAGCTTATGGGACTTAACTACGGGGTCATCAGTCCCTAAACTTACAAACTACTTATGAACTACTTACGAACTAGGACGGCACAAATATCCATGCCGGAGGAGGGATTCGAACCCCCGACCGTAGTGGCCGTGCAGACCGTGACTGAAGCGCATCAGTCCCCTCGGCCACCGCGGCCGGCCCGCGCACTCCGAAGCATGGCGCTTTAGCCCGCTCAGCCACTCCATTGTGGCTTTTTCTGTTTATATTGTAAGGAGCCGATCCAATATTATGATAGGTTCCAAAAAGGATAATGCCAAGATGGCTAGTATATAATTTTATTTCGACGACCTGTTTCTGCCATCATCTTCCGGTCTAGAAATGTTTTACAAAGCCGTCATCTTGTGGTGTCAACAGTAGTTGTATAAAATAAATTAAAGTAGTTAAAGTTTACGTATTTTTAGACCAGAAGGTGACGACAAAGACCATTGAGACCAATCGTCGGGATAAAATTATATACTAACTGTTGTGTCCTTAGCGATCACACAGAAAGGTGGGTCCAGGTTGTAGGCCACAATCGGGAACTCTGAAGAATTTCTATAGACATAGAACCATTAGTCAGTAGTGTATTTTAGAATTAGTGCGATACATAAATACAAACAAGTACAGCAGCTATCCTAGTTAGAAACACGCGATGTATTCCGAGGAGTGCTGGTCGGCGTCCGAAGGTCTTCTGGCGTGGTTTCTTCTTGCGCGTCATACCAAGACGTTGGCGGCGCTCCCATCGGCTGTGGCTTCGCGGGGCGCTCTCTGTGACGGCCCGCGAAGGTGATGTTGCCAACCTATCTCAGCTATCGATACAGCACTAACGATCTTGGCTTTATCCTTTTTGGAACGTATTATAACTAAATGAGTGCGTGCCTGAAATGAAAAATGAGCTCAGGTTAGATAAAGACACATTTATTATACTCTAAAACGCAGGGTATGAAACTGAAACTCTTTGCAATTGGAACATATACTGTAAGAATTGGCTTTGGTGACTCGGCAAATGGCATAGCAGGGATGAGGGATGATTCACAGTTTTCCCAAAGTACCAGCTGCTGAATGACCTTACGAAATTATTGAATCAAATTTCTGAGGGCACAGTCTATAGGCACATGCCACTACTCGTGGTGGGTACGCGGGCCGTGATCGATAAACAGCGACTGAACGCCACAGCCGCGATACTTTACTCAGTGTAGATCGCCGCGGGTTGAAGCCTCTAGCCTCTGCGCTGTTTTTTGAATGATGTGAGGTCATTTTTCGCCACACGAGATTACATGAAGTTTGTTAAAGTCGCGACCATACTTGGTGGCAGCAGAACAACAAGTAGATCTCGTGCACGCTCTGTGGTGTACAAAACACAAGTAAGTGACGCCCACACTCGATGGTAGTCGCACTTATTTATTATTTATTTATCGTATGGCATACACCACTATCTTTACACACTTTATACATTGTACAATTAAAAATTTACATCTAAACATTTAATATAATTAATTGCCTCCTCTGCTGCAGCGAGGAAATCGTTGAAGGTTCCCTTCTAGGCTCGAAATGGGCATTCTTCCACGCTGTGCCGAACTGTTTGTTTTTAAGCGCCGCAGTCGCAATTTGGTGATGGTGTCTTTCCCCATTTGTAGAAAGCATCAGAACTTCTCCCGTGTCCAGTACGTATGCGGTTTAGAGTTGTCCACACTTTGCGTGGCTGTTTGAAGCCAGGTGGTTTCTCACCTGTCATGAAACTTTGGCATTTTGTTGGTAAATGTTCTTGTCAGTGTTGCTTCCACAGATCTTAGACTTCAAAGTTGGTATTCATCATCGTTTTAGATGAGAGTAGTGCTGGTCTTCTCGATTTAAGTCCTGCGCTCTAGATCAGCTATGTGACTGTGTATTGGCAGCTAAGGGTTATTAGTAATCTTGTTGCACTCTCTGAAAAGAGCATTTTTTCGTCGCTGTTCTGGAGGTGGTATATGGCTCAGGGTTGGCTGCCATACAGTGGGTATAGATTTTATCGTGCCGCTGATAGTGTGCATGGTGTCATTTAGCACCACATCGATCCTGTTTGTATGCGGGCTGTTAATCCATACGGGAGTGCAGTATTCTGCCACCAAGTAGGCGAGTTCAACTGCTGATGTGCGGAGTGTGTTTGCTGTAGAGCCCCATGTAGCGCCGCACAATTGATGAATGATGTTATTTCTTGTCCTCATTTTATTTGCAGTATTTGTCAGGTGTTCCTTGTAAGATAGCGTCCTGTCCAGCGTAACTCCTAGATATTTGGAATAGTTGTTATGGCTGAGACGTTTCCCTTCAAAGATGACATTAAGGTCTGGTCTTGCTGAGTGGCTGCAACAAATTAGAGCACAAAATGTCTTCAGTGACCTCGAATGATTCATGTTGCGCAGCTTTAGCCCAGTCGTCTGCATAACCAAACTTCCTGGATTGTATGTTTGGAATGTCAGAGATATAAAGATTGAAGAACAATGGGGCAAGGACTGAGGCCTGTGGAAGCCTGTTATTGAGAACTTTGGTGGAGCTCGATCTTTCTCCAGTAATCACTTGGAAAGCTCTCCCAGTAAGCATATTGTTGATGAGTCTGATGGTACTGCTGCATGTGATTATTTTTATTAGTTTGAACAACAGGCCTTGTACCCAGACAGTGTCGAAGGCTGCGCTCAGGTCTATAAATGCAATTGATGTTTTTTGCTTTTTCTGCCTCTATATGCGTAGTCAGGGAAAGTACTTGATCAGTGCAGCATCTGTTAGGACGAAATCCTGATGGTTCGTCTGGAATTGATTTTAGTATTTTTGGGCTCAGTCTGTTATACAGGAGTCTCTCGAGCAGCTTGTATAAGACACTGAGCAGTGCGATCGGCTTATAACTCTTTGGCTAACTGCTTGGTTTCCCTGGTTTAAAAAGTTCGATGATCTTTGAGTTCTTCATTTTCTGTGGTACGTTCCCTGTTGCCATTACATCTGAATTAAATTCAGCAAGCCATTTTTTGGCATATTCCCCACAACGAAGAAGGAATTCCGGGTGTGCTCCATCCAATCCAGGTACCTTTTCTGCCTTGACACACTTTAGCGCTTCTCTAACTTCAGTGGCAGTAAATTTCGAGGAATACTGGTCCAAAGGTGTGCTGTTTTTCTTAAGAAAGCTAAGTTCGCGGCGTATTGTTCTTGTAGGTTTCTTGTCTCTCGTTGCTCTGGATGTTGCCTGTATGTGAACTGAAATCTTATTGGCAGAGATATCTGTTGAGTTATGATGTAATTTGTTGGCTCCACCTAGTTTTCGTAGGAGAGACCAGGCCTTTCTACTAGATGTCTTGAAATCAAGCGACTCAACGGTTTCAATCTACTTCTCTCGTCTTGCGTTGTATAGGCTGTGCAGTAGGTCATCTGCAATCTCAGGGTCTCCACTCTCAAGGAATCTCTGATACTTATTTTCGCACTAGATGTAATGTAGAGACCACACTCGTGGCAGTCGTACCTCAAGTTCCATTTTCACTTTTTCTCTGCAGCTCTGCAGATCCAAACGTCATTGGTCTCACTTTCTCTGTGACCAGAGGTAGTGTCTGGATAGCGAACACCGAGCAATGACCTTCAGTAACACAGTGATGCGGAGTGATACCGCCCGCAAGCGGATTTTAAGTAGCAAAACTCTTCCCGCATGCACAGCCCGCGCGAAAACCAGCACAAAGATGTTATGTTTCCCACGGATCCCAGCGATCAGTACTTTTTTTCCCCGAGGAATTTGCCGATTTCCTACGGACGCTGGGAGAAGTCCAAACGTTTCACCGTGACCGTTGACCGTCTGTAGTGGCTTTCTGTGGCGCGCGAAGGCTCTCTGGGAGGGAATCGTTTTTCTGTCCACAGCTGTGCGGCGGGGTGGTTCCTAAGAAACGTGCGGCCACTCGCTGGCACTCAGGCTTGTATTAATAGGAGTGACCCACCTAGCTGGTTCTGCACCTGCCTTATCGAGGGTGCCGACAGTGGCAGGGGTTTCAAATCCCATTTCAGGGCGTACGGAGCTGTTTGCTTGTCGTGCTGGCTCTCGTCTCCAAACACGGATCCCTTCACCGTTTAACCCAATCAGACAGAGAGCGGCCATGTACTGGCTGAAGGCGGGGAGACAAGACAAAGTCCACGAAATCAAGGCACAAAATATAACAGAGGCGCCAAGTCAACAAATGACGGGTGGACACATGGCAAAAGGAGTGGGATAACAGTGACAAGGGACGAAGAGTGCACGCTTTCTTCCCGAACATCAGGGAACGTCTGAGAATGGACCACGTCAGTCCCGGCCGGGGTGTGGTATATTTTTTGACGGGGACGGTCCCTATCCTACGCACTTGAGCCGCGTAGGGTTAAGTGACAACGAGAACTGCACATGTGGGGAACAGGGAACCGCAGAACACACTCTCCTAAATTGCAACATATACAGAACACAATCGCATACCCTACTCATGATTAGAGACAAGGACAAATGGGACATTCTAAACCGTATCGCTGATTGAGGTGTCCACACTGAAAGAAATCGAATACAATGAAACCAGATCGCCCGACGTGTAATCCACAGGCCAGATAACCCCTGGCATGAAAGTGATTGAGACACAACATCTACAAATGATGGCACACACCCATCACGGATACCGGCAGCGACTGAAACAAATACAAATCTCAAATGTAAAAAAAAAAAAAAAAAAAAAAAAAAAAAAAAAAAAAAAAAAAAAAAAGGAGAGAGAAAGAGAGAAAGAAACGGAACAAAGCACCCAAATCAACAATTGTGTACAAAATGTAAATAAATCCTGTTACCACTAAGTTGTAGAATTAAATGTAGGATTGTAAACGTTAATTATTGTAAATATTAAGTAAAATGATATTATAGATACCTAAAATGTATGCAATACGAAAGTAGAATATAAAAATAATAGATTACCCTCTGCGACCCACCAGGGTCACAGGGCTCGAGGTCTATTCCGACGCCTCTGATCCTGGCTGGTCGCAGCCCAGCCTACCCCTTCTCTACAACCCCCAACTTTCCTATCTTTCATTTTGCAAACTTTTAAAATACTAAATTCCTCAGTTTCAATTTCAATTATTTTAGTTATAGCCATTTTCTCCAACCTGCCTCCCCTTTTTTTCTTTCCTTAAGCATGATATAGTGTAATTCAAAAATTTAGGTAAAATCAACCATGTAAAAAATTTAAATATTTAAGAAAATGGTCAACTAAACTATCCCAATCATCATAAAAATAATTGTTAAACTCAACTGTCTATGTAAATTGACCAGCTTTATAACCAAAGGCAGCTGGTCCGAAGTAAGGAAATAAATAAATAATAAATTTTCCCAAGTTAAATTTTGTGCCGCTAGAACATCCTACATGCCACTAAGACACTCATTTTCTATCGACACAAAGCTTGGTGGATGCAACGTATTTGAATTGCAATCGTGAGGGTATCTGAAAAGTAAAATACCTCGCAAATGATTAAAATGTTGAAATGTCGAATAAAACGAACTGATGTGGAGCGCGAATAAAACCGTGCCATACGGTGGTCGCACTGAATTGGCCGAGGCAGTACTATTCACATTCAGAAGAAGTGCTGCATGACCACTATTGTAGAGGTTAATGACCCTTTATATAAAAATGAAATACACAACAAAAACATTTCAATTGTGTATCTTGCTTATGAAAGTAGAAATTAACAACTTATCCGACAATAACCTAGAAATTCTGAATTTGTATTCCAGAAGTACCAATAAGGGAGCATAGACCTGAACGGGCTGCATTTTCATACCTTGCTTCATCGGTGCACATTACTCTTGATCTATAATCTCCTGCTAATTACACCATCATTAAAACAGATAACACCTATTTTGGGTACTGTCCATCCAACCAACACTTCGGCACTCGTCGAAACACGCAGCTGTTAAACTCTCCATAGGATTTTGTGTACAGTCATGCAGACATTTGCTAAGTAATTTTTTATCTGAAAGATCCGTGCATACTAGCTTTATTGTTTGAATGTCTGTGTCAGGCATGGGATGTTAATTGTGATACTCCTTGCTTGAAGCATCAGCGTGGCCAGTGTGCAGACATTTGTTTAAAGAGCGTTTAAGGCTATAATAACTATTTAAAAGGAAACGGAAGAAGTTTGTCTTTCAGATGGAGGCAATTTTTTCGACTTTTCAGTAGTTTTCAAGTCCAGGACCCTTTAATACAGGTAACTCGACCTCTTGCACTGATGTATGCCTGCATTGTTCGTCACATACTGTCCACTACTTCATCAAGAAACTATTGGTGTAGATTGTCCCACTTCTCAACGGCGTTTCTGGGTAGATCTCTCAGATACGTTGCTGGGCCACCTCGTCCAAAACCAGCCTGTCTACCCCAGGCATGCTTGATAGGGTTCATGCTTGGAGAACATGCTGGCCCTCTAAATGTTGCGATGGGACGCATTTGCAAGACGTGGAGAATGAGCATGTCCATTAAGACGAATCCCTCACCGAAATTATGACGATACAGTTGCAATGTACGTCGGAGGATGTCTTTCCTGTACCGTATAGGCGTTTGACTGCCTTCTGCGACCACCAGTAGCGTACAATGGCTCCACGTAATGCCACACCAATGCATAAGGAAAGCTACCATCTTGCTGCATTCGCTTGCCGGTGTTTCTAAAACTTTCAGGATGACCACACTGCCTCCCAAAACACCTCCGATGATAGTCTTGTTGAAGACGGATACGTGTGAATAACACTTGATGCCAATTCAGAAGAGTCTATTAAGCATGGTATTGGGCCCATATCTACATCTACATAGATACTCTGCAAATCACATTTAAGTGCCTGGCAGAGGGTTCATAACTTTTCTCTACCGTAACATTCTCTAATAGCGCGCGGAAAGAAAGAACGCCTAAATCGTTCCGTTTTCAATCTGTTTTCTCTTATTGTAATGGGATGGTGATATCACCCTAAGTAGGTGGTGCTAGCAAAATATTTTCAGATTCTGAAGTAAAAGTTGGTGATTGGAACTTCGCAAACAGATCACACCGCAAAGAATAACGTCTTTATTTTAATAAAACAAAATGATCTGTCCTTTTCTCTCAATATCTTTCGTCAGTCCCACCTGGTGAGGGTCCCACACTGGGCAACAGTACTCCAGGAGAGGACGCACAAGTGTGATGTAGGAAGTCTCTTTGGTGGAGCTGGTGCATCTTCGAAGCGTTCTGCCAATGAAACGTAACCTTTGGTTGGCCTTCCCCACAATATTTTATATGTGTTCTCTCCAGTCTAAGTTGTTCGTAATTGTAACTCCTAGGTATTTGATAGAATTTACGAAGGTTTGACTGATTTATCGCGTAATTGAAGTTCAGCGGATTCCTTTTAGTAGTCATGTGTATTACTTCACACTTTTCTTTATTTAGTGTCGATTGCCAATTTTCGCACCATGTAGAAATTTTGTCTAAATCGCTTTGCAGGTGCTTTTTATCCTCTGTTGGCATCACTAACCGATAAACGACACCAAACAGTCTAAGGGAGCTATTCAGATTGTCTCCTAAATCGTTTATAAACACAAGGAAGAGTGGGGGACCTATAACGCTTCCCTGGGGAACGCCAGATATCATTTCTGTTTTACTCGATGACGTACCGTCAATTACTACAAACTGTGTCCTTTCTGATAGGAAATAGTGAATCCAATCGCACGATTGGGAAGATATTCCATAAACAAGCAATTTCATTAGAAGCCGCTTGTGGGGTACAGTGTCAAAAGCCTTCCAGGAAATCCAGAAGTATGGAATCCATTTGAGATCCCTTGTCGATGGCACTTATCACTTCATATGAATAAAGGGCATATATACCGCGCCGCATGGTATCTGTGTATCAAAACTGGACCTCGCCATGGACGTTGGGAGTGGTTCGTCACGCAGGATATTACGTACAGTTCGAGGCGAAACATGACGTCCTGTGTCTGAACGAAAATCATTATCCAGAATGGTGGCGTCCCTCACGGGGTTCCTCGAAGCTCGGGCAGACATCAGCTGCAGTGGTAGCCTTGGGGCGGCAAGTCATCCACAGATCCTGTATCTCTGAACCTCCTCCTCGATCGAAATACATCGCTTTGATTCACTCCGAGACGTCTGGAAACTTCACTTGTTGAGAGTCCCTCCTGACAGAAAGCAACATTCCGAGTATTGAGAATTGATCTTCTAAGGTCGCGCTGTCTGGAGCGCTACGTTACGGATCGTGAGGTTTACCGCGTCGGAGTCTCGAATCCTCCCTCGGGCATGGATGTGTGTGTTGTCCTTAGCTTAGTTTAATTTAGTAGTTTGTAAGTCTAGAGACTGATGACCAACGTAGTTTGGTACAATAGAATTACAACCATTTGGTCATTTGATCTTCTACACAAGCAGTGTACTTGCTATTTGGTGTTATGACTGGAACTGATCGCCCGGGCAGCGGCGGAGTGGCCGTGCGCATTGAGGCGCTATGCTCCAATGCGCGAGGCAGTTCCGCGTCGTGGGTTACAATCCTCCCTCGGACATCGATGTTTGTGCTGTCTTCAGTGTAAGTAGTTTATAAGTTTAAGACTGATGATCCCTCTGTTAAGTCCCATAAGCTTAACAAACATTTGAACATTTTTGATCGGCCGCCTTACGCACTTCGTCGCATTGGCCCTGCGGCATTGTTTTTAGGTCTTTGTGAGGGTTGACTGATGTCGATGGACAGTCTAAGGAACTGTGTTCTTGATGCAATATATCACATTCAACGGCAGTGTTCAGGAGGACCTGGGATCAAGGTGGTCCAACGCTCTTTTCTTGCGTGTATTTGTCTCGCCCGGTGCCGCGTGACTTATGGCGCGGGTTTTAGCGTGCTCCATCAGTTCGTCAGTTCGTTTTATACAATGACTGCCGTTGCAACGTTTAATGGTTTACTTATTTTAACGTGAACGCTGGGGAAATAACATTATTTATTTATTTTATTATTATTATTATTATTATTTTAATTTCGTAAGTGCCTGCACATGCGTCTGTAAAATATGTCGCCTTGCGGAATGGATGCGTGGTCTTAAGGCATTTCCCCCTTCCCCTGTCCGCCGCCCTAGGGGACGCACGGTTCTTTCGTGAGTACGTGCGAGATGAGTATGGGGCCCGAGCTAGTGCAGTCTTCCTTCCTTCTTTCCTCGCTGGACTGCATTTTCTTTCCCTTCCGCTCCTTTCCTATCCTCATTCTTTCCGCCTACCACCTGGGGATAAGACCTTAGCACTTTGGTCCCCGTGTCCCAACCAGTCTTACGACTTACGAAAGGGGGCGACCGTACCCACTGGAGGTTCGAGTCCTCCCTTAGAAATGGGTGTGAGTGTTGTCCTTAGTTCAAGAAGTTTGTAAGTCTAGGTTGGGTTGGGTTATTTGGTTGGGATAGGGGGACTAAACTGCTAAGTTTATCAGTCCCCAGGTGAGGAGCGGAAGGAGTGACAATAGGAAAGGAGGGAAGGGGGGAAAGGAAATACAGTCCGGGAAGTAAAGAAGAAAGGAAGACTGCATTAGCTCGGGGCCCCGTGCTCGCCACACACGTAAGAAAGAACCGTGAGCCCCCTGGTGGGTGTAAGTCTAGGGACTGATGCCCAAAGCAGTTTGGTTCAATAGGTTTACAAACATTGTTTGTAAGATGCGAAACCGACCGCACTTAATACAAAAGAAATTTATTACAGCCAGAATGTTTTAATAATTGAATACCCAGGACACGAAGACTACTCTCACCATAATAATATGCGTTTACATTTTAACTGTTTTTGCAGATGATTGAAAATGATAAGACAAACTAAATTAATCAGGTAGTTAAGGGAGACGGAAATTTTGATTGGAGGTGAAATATGATAGTAAAAATATAAGGAAAAATTTGAGGGCGGGCTGAAAAGTAGTGCCTCAGAATTTTTTGTTCCGTTCACAATTTCGGTTGGTGATGTCGATCGCCTTTCTCGCTTCGCTGACGCAAGCTACATCCCCTGCTGCTATAGAGCTAAGAATTGTAGCGAGCTTCAAGGCAGCATGTAACGTAATTATGCGGTCCGTGTCAGAAAGCGAGCAGTAATCGAGTTACCAACCTCAGAAAATTGAAAGGACGAGTTTGGAGCGTTCGTCTACACGTGGAGCACTCTCGCCTTCAATGTGACGTTGCCACATCACACGTGAACGCTGTGACACCTGCGAAATCTAGCTTCCTGGGTTGGTTTACTTGTCATCGATCATCCTCCACAATGTTACCAGTTCACCCAATCCTGTATTCATCTGTTACCAAAAACTAAAGAACAGGCTAGGGCGTTTCACTTTGATAACGATAAAACGGTGCAAGCAGAGGTGAGGTTGTGCTTCCGTCAACCCAGTCCAACATTGTACAGTGGCATCATCACCAAATTGACCTCTCATTGGGAGACGTGTAACCAGTGTAACTGTGTTGAGAAATTAATGCGTAGACGTGAAGAATAAAGATGAAGGTTATTGATGAGGTTTGTTTAAATTAAAATTGTGTCACATGGTTAAAAAAAAGTTATTTTATCATGTTCTCGTAGTAAAAGTAACACGGACAAGGGAATAATTTGAAAGAGGAAGCTACCTGGCATAGATGATAATTTCATAGTTACTAACGTATGGTTTTTGGACCGAGAAAGATGTCTATACATGTATAAGGAGAGAAAGAGTAAAACTGTGGTGATACCTGACGTTCTCAAGGGCCGTGTTAATGGTCGTTTGCTCTTCCTTATTTATATAAACGAATTGGGAGAAAATCTGAGCAGTCTTAGATTGTTTGCAGATGATTCTATCGCTCATTGTGTAGTAAAAACAGCAGAAGATCAAAAACAACAGCAATACGACTTAGAAAGGTAGCTCTATGGTGCGAAAATTAGCAATTTACCCGAGACAGTGAACAGTGTGATGTCCTCCATATGAGTACAATGCTAAAAGGAATCTGCTATAATTCGATTGTAAGATAAAGCAATAAAATCAGAAGGCCTTAAATTTAATTAATATTTAGGAGTTCCTATTATGGCTACCGTAAATTGAATGAAATCACAACACACACTACTCCCCAAAACCTAAAATTAGCTTAAGTAATATAAAACAAGTCCTGGGGGCTAGTGTGTTGAAATAGAACCGCAAAGCTGTCTAAACGCGTTTATTTTAACACAACCGGTTACACATCAATTGCGATGGATCTTCAAGTTCATCGGTGAATAGCAAAATACAAACTGAACTACTAACCTGAATATGTAGACGACCGAAAAGTATAGGAAATAATAATAATAATTAAAAAAAAATGCTCCAAACCGGAGACAAGCATAAAACATCGTCCGAAATTGTACTGAACGCGTTCTCCGAAAATTATCTCGAGCAATTAGTTCATGAACCTACTAGAATAGTAAATAGTTGTGAAACCATACTTGACCTCCTAGCAACAAATGACCCGGAGCTAATAAAGAGTACCAAAACAGACACTGGGCTTAATGAACACAGAGCTGTCGTAGCGAGATCGAAAGTCCCGAATCCACCAAAATAAAACGAGGGACACATTTATTTAGAAAAGCATGTAAAAGTTCCCTTAATGCTCTCCTGAGTGAGAATCTACCGTTTTTTGAAACAAACAGACTGAGTGTAGATCAGACGTGGCTTACATTCGAAGAAATAATATCGGCAGCTGTTGACATGTTTATGTCAAATAAACTACCTGACCCTCCACGGTACACAAAACAGGTTAGATCACTGTTTCAAAAGTAGAGAAAAATGCCATGGAAAATTTAAACAGACAAAGTCCCCAAGACTGGAAATCGGTTATAGAAACTCGAAATTTAGTTCAAACTTCACTGCTAGAAGCTTTTTCTTCTTCTTCTTCATATACCGTCTCCATTTCAGAGGTTGACTATTAGTTTTGGAACAAACACGGGCATTCTTTTGCTTACAACAAATCTCATTCCTTCTATCTTCCCTTGTATTATGAGTTGCAGAGTCTCATACCTTGGACCTCTCATGATGTGGACGAGATATTGCAGTTATCTTTATTTTCACTTCCCGTAGGATCTCTACGCCTTTCCCCATTCTTCTCAGAACCTCCACATTGGTAACATGTTCTGTCTATGATATTCGCAACATTCTACGGTAGGCTTCTATTTTCCACGCGCAATATATTTTAATTGTCCAAGCTTCTACTCCATAAAATAGCACTGGGAACACATTTGAGCATCCGAGTTCTTAGGTCCAGGCTCAAATAGCGAGTACAGAGCAGCTTCCTGATCTTCATAAAGGACCCACGGGCCTTCTCAATGTGAATCTTTATTTCTGAACAGTAGTCCATGGAGCAGTTGACACTCGTTCCTAGGTAGCCATACCTCTCGAATCTTGTCAGCCTTTCGCCTTCCACATAAAGATGTGGCACAATTCAGTTTTGGTGACAATCATGTATTTGGTCTTCTTAACATAGTGTCAGATCATATTCTTCACTAGCTGTGATGACATTATTCAACATACGTTGTAGGTCTTGCATATCTTCAGCTAAAAGTACTGTATCGTCCGCATAACGGAAATTGTTCAGTTGAACGCCATTGACTCGTAGGCCACCTGCATCATTTTCGTGGGCGTTGGTGAAGATTTGCTCTGAGTAGACGTTGAAGAGGAGTGGTGAAAGGACGCACCCCTGTATGACTCCCCTCTTGATTTACACTGCTTTCGTTTGTTCAGACTGAACGCGGTCGCTAGATGCTTACTGTCATGTAATTTAGTAGAAATCCCGAAGACATTTTGGTCGTATGTAAAGTACACTAGCGATAAAAACAGAATCAATACTTTCACTACGCGATAGTTATGGCGATGCAACGAATGACAACTCTGCTAAAGCTCAATTACTAAATACAATTTCCCGAAATTCCTTCACCAAACAAGACGAAGTAAATGCTCCAAAGTTATGATGAAGAAGAACTGCCAGCATGCGTAATTTAGAAGTAGATAATCCCTGGAATGTTAAAGCAACTTAAATAACTTAACAAAAGTAAATCTCCCGGTCTCGACTGTACCAATTAGATTCTTTTCAGAGTATGCTGCTGCAATAGCTCAACACCCAGCGTTCATATACAACCGTTCGCTCAGCGGAAAATTAGTACCCAAAGATTTGAAAGTTACATAGGTCACTCCAATATCCGGGAAAGGCAGTAGAAATGATCAATGACGTCGGTTTGTAGCAGAATTTTGGAAAATATATTTTCCTCAAATGTTGAAAACTATATATTCAGAAAGTATCGTGAAATATAGCTATCTCTTTACTCATATGAATGATGAGTGCTATCGACAAGGGATCTCAAATCTATTCCATATTTATAGATTTTCGAAATACTTTTGACACTGTACGTCACATTCGTGTTATATTCGAATTGCTTATGCAATATCGCAACAGTTGTGCGACTGGATTCGAGATTTCCTGTCACAAATTACACAGTACATTGTCATTAACGGCAAGTCATCGACTAACACAGAACTGGTATCTGGCGTTCCCCAGGGAAGTGTTATAGGACCCCTACTGTTCCTTACCTTTATAAACGACTTAGGAGACAATATGAGCAGCTCTCTTAGACCGCGAATGATGCTGCCATTTATCAGTTAGTAAAGTCGCCAGAAGATCAAAAGCAACTGCAAAGTTATTTAGATCAGATATGTACATGGTATAAAAATTGGCAATTCTCTCTAAATAGTCATAAGCGTGAAGTCATTCAATTGAGAACGAAAACAAATCATTTAAAATTCATGTAACTATAAATCAGTCAAATCTACAATCCGTAAATTCAATTAAACACCGATAATAACAGTCACGAACAACTTTCTCCCAAAGAAACTGGCTACACTATACTTGTGCATCGTATTTTGGAGTATTGCTGCCCATTGTGGGATCCCCACCAAGTTGTTGTTTGTAAAGCTTATGGACTTATCTGTGGAGTCATCAGTCCTCCCCCCTCCTGCCCCCTACCAAGTGAGACTGACGGGTGATATAGATAAAGTTCTGAGAAGGTCAGCTCTTTTCGTATTATCACGATATAGGGGAGAGGGAGTGTCGCAGAAATGTTGCACGAGTTGGGTTGGAAATCCTTAGAAGAAGAGCGTTATTCATTGCAGCGAGATTTATTTGTGAAGTTCCTTTCAGCAACATTCTAGTCAGAATGCGAAAATAAAATAAAAAATAAAAAATAAATAAATAAAAAAATAAAAATCAGATCTAAAACGAAAAGATTTAGATGTTTCTTTTTCCCGTGCGCTGTTAGAAAATGGAACGGTAGAGAATTGTCATAAAAGCGGTTCGATGGACTCTCTGCCATGCACTTAAAAGTAATTAGTGTAGTATTTATGTAGATGTAATAGTAGATGTAATTCAGCGTTCGAAAGTATTACAATAGAATTACAAATCAATTTCAAAGTACCTTTAGTTCTGTACACATATGTAATTATTTCGTGATAGTCACAGATATTGTTTGTTGTTCACCTATTTCAAAACATTTTACATATCATATTAAAGGTCCTAATTATGAAATGGAATTTCTAAAATATTTTTCAATGTAATCTTGAATATACCGGATGATCAAAAAATCAATATAAATTTGAAAACTTAATAAATCACGCCGGTCGCGGTGGCCGAGGAGACTGAGGCGCTTCAGTCACGGTCTGCACGACCGCTACGGTCGGGGGTTCGAATCCCCCCTCGGACATGGATATTTGTGCCGTCTTTAGTATAAGGTAGTTCGTAAGTGGTTTGTAAGTTTAGGGATTGATGACCCCGTAGTTGAGTCCCATAAGCTTAACAAACATTTGAACATTTTAATAAATCACGGAATAATGTAGACAGAGAGGTAAAGTTAAGACAAAGCAAAGATGATATTCTTTACAGTTAATGCTCAATATGTTCACCATCATTCCTCAACAATAGCTGTAGTCCATGAATAATATTGTGAACAGCAGTGTAAAGCATGACCGGAGTTATGGTGAGCCGGCCGCGGTGGCCGAGGGGACTGAGGCGCTTCAGCGACGGTCTGCACGACCACTACGGTTGGAGGTTCGAATCCCCCCTCGGGCATGGATATTTGTGCCGTCTTAGTTGTAGGTAGTTCATACGTAGTTTGTAAGTTTAGGGACTGATGACCCTGTAGTTAAGTCCCTTAAGCTTAACAAACATGAACGTTTTGAGTTATGGTGAGGCAATGGCTGCGGATGTTGTCTTTCAGCATCCCTAGAGATGTCGGTCGATCACGATACACTTGTAACTTCAGGTAACCCCAAAGCCAATAATCGCATGGACTGAGGTCTGTGGACCTGGGAGGCCAAGCATGACGAAAGTGGTGGCTGAGCACACGATCATCACCAAACGACACGCGCAGGAGATCTTTCAGACAAATTTTGAACTTTTGTTTTTTGTTGGTTCTAATAAAACCCCATGTCATTCCAAGCATGTGTGTCATTTTTACCTCTCTATCTACATTATTCCGTGATTTACTAAGTTTTCAAATTTATACTGACTTTTTGATCACCCAGTATTTACATAATTATTATTTAGTTCGGACAGACAAAACATTAAATACTGTTAATCATGACATTTAATAAGCTCAACAGTAAATTCTTCACATTTACTATTTTCTTTCCACAAATCCTAGAATCCATCCACAGCCGTAATACACTATCGATAACTGCATATAATAATGTTCACATTGTCTCATGATTCTCTTTATTAATCAGGCTGAAATTATTTAATACAAATCATCCTTCTACTAAAAAGAAAAAAAAATGTAATTCTCGATAGAGCTTCAGGTGGACAGAACGAATTATAAATTTGGAAATAGCTATCGCACGAGAATGAACTAATCATGAAAGAGAGCTAAATTTTGAAACGCAGCTCAGCTTGAAAGAGGCAGAGTCCCAACTGTAGGTCTCATTTGTACTAATTCTTAGACAAAACACTGTTATGATTTAAGCTGCTTTGACCTGATTACTCTATGTGTTTTACTGTACTTTGAAAATAATTTTAATTTATTTCGATATAATTTTTACAAAATGGACTCTGCCTTGAAAAAGGAATTTATAAATTACTAAAATGTTGTAATCCTACTGCCATGATCGCCGTGCAGTATTATAACTGGTCGCCCACGAACAGTTCGGACGGGACGGAAGATCCATCTACATCTACATGGGATACTCTGCAAATCACATTTAAGTGCCTGGCAGAGGGTTCATCGAACCACCCATTCCTTACTAAGCGCGCGGGCAGAAAGAACACCTGAATATCTCCGTTCGAGCCCTGATTTCTCTTATTGTATTCTGATGACCATTGCTGTAAGTGGGAGTCAACAATATATTTTCGCATTCGGAGGAGAATGATGGCTATTGGAGTTTCGTAAGTAGCCCACGCCGCAGCGATAAGCGCCGTTGTTGTAATGATTCCCATCCCAGATCCTGTATCATTTCCGTAACGCTGTCTCCCCTGTATCGTGACTATACGAAACGAGCTGCCCTTCTTTGGACTCTTTTGACGTCCTCCGTCAAACCCACCTGATAAGGATCCCACCCTGGGCAGAAATACTCCAAAAAAGGACGGACAGGAGGAGTGTATGCAGTTTCTATTGTAGTTCTGTTGCATCTTTTAAGGGTTCTATCAATAAAACGCAGTCTCTGATTTGCCTTTCCCACGACATTATCTACGTGTTCTTTCCAGTTTAAGTATGAAGTAATAATAATTCCTGGGTATTTTGTGAGGTTTATGGCCTTCACTTTAAATTGATTTATCTTGTAAACAAAATTTTTAACGGATTTCTTTTCGTACTCTAGGAAGTTGCAACTTTTGTGCGTGCTAACCGCTCCCAATCGGCAGACGCTCTCGCAGCATCAGTAGGGCTCAGCGACGGTACTTACTCAGGACAGTGTGCCACGAATTCTGCCGAAAGATCAAAGTGACGATCGCATGACGATTTGTGGTGACTTATCAGTTGCGCGGATACTCATCTGACATTTCTCAACCAGATAATAACTGGAGACGAAACATGGTGTTTCTTTTGAGATCCGCATCCGAAAGGACAATGAGTCACCTGGAATGCGGCGGGATTTTCCACTTCCAGAATCGTAAGGGTGCCTGTCCTACTGGCGCCAAGTCTCAGAACCTATTGACTGTACCACGTATTTTACACACCTCGAGACAACCAGGCAGGCAGGCCTCGAGAAACTGTGTTGAATTATTGGGACATTACCATTTCGGTTTGAGGTTGTGCACGTTAATACATTGACTACGGCGTGGCCACCAGCGGTCGAGCAGAACCGCACGCCTGATACCGTGTGTTCGCAGCGCAGCCACACGCTTAACGTCCAGTGCCCGATTTGGCCAGCCAAAGACACACAAAACGAGCCGCAGTCAGCCTATTGTGGGAACTGAATACCCGTGTGCTGATGATCGTAATAGAACAGCCTGAGAGACAGCAATGAACAGAATACACGGGCGCGATTCCACCTGTCTGCTTTGACCCATGACGGGATCAGCATGTGGGAAAACCGATTTAGATTAGTTGATTCGTTCCATAGATCCGTGATGAGGTAATCCTCGTGGATGTGGAACATGTAAATGTTTTCTTTTTTTTTATAATTTTTTTAAATTTCTTTTACAAGTTGATAATATAATGCGGGTACATACAATTTTTACAAGCTGATAATATAATAATACTAATAGTTTGAATACAGATACATGCCTCATTAGGTTGTATTTAAGAATTCGTCAGTGGAGTAGAAGGAGTTGGCCACTAGAACGTCATTTAGGCTGATCTTTATTTATGGCTAAATTTTTTATGGTTGTTGGTAAATTATTGAAAATACGTGTTCCTGAGTAGTGGACCCCTTTTATGAACTAAAGTAAATGCTTTTAAGTCCTTGTGTAGATCATTTTTGTTCCTAGTATTGTAGGTATGAACTGAGCTTTTTGTTGGGAAAAGGGATATATTATTTATGACAAATTTCATTAAGGACTAAATATTCTGAGAGGCAGTAGTTAACATACCCAGTTCATTGAAGAGGCTTCTGCAGGATTTTCGTGGACTTATACCACAAATAATACGTATTACAAGCTTTTGGACTCTGAAAACTTTTGCTTGACTTGTTGAGTTACCCCAAGATCTTTTACCATATGACATTATGGAATGAAAGTAAGCAAAGTATGCAAGCTTTCTTTTATTTTTATGTCTCCTATGTCTGATATCACACGCATTGCAAATACAGATTTGTTAAGTCGTTTCTGCAGTTCTGTGGTGTGCTCCTCCCAACTGAATTTATTATCAAGCTATAATCCCAGGAATTTTATATTGTAAACCTCTTCTATCTGCTCTTCTTCATACTTTATGCATATACTGGATGGGGATCTCTTACATGTTCTGAACTGTATGTAGTGAGTCTTTTCGAATTTTAATGTCAATGAGTTGTCTTTAAACCATTTATTCATGTTAATGAAAATATCATTAGCAGACTTTTCAGAAAACTATGCTCGACATGCTATTTATTGCAATACTTGTATCATCTGCAAACAAAACCAACTCTGCTTCTGGTAGGGTAACTGATGAGAGGTCATTAATGTGCAGAAGAAAAACCAATGGCCCTAAGATCCTTGTGGAACACCACATGTAATTTCTTCCCAATTTGACGATGACTGTTGGCTTAATTCACTAGTCCCTTGTACTGACACCCTTTGTTTCCTGTTAGTAAGGTACGACTTGAACCATTATGTAGCAAGTCACGTGACACCATAGATGGGAAATATCTTAATGCTCATCTATTAGAGATAAAAAATAATCTGTGGTTATTATCGAAAATTACAGATTACAACAACTGAATGTACCATCGATCACAGGTCTCAGCGCAAAAATTCGCGCCTTCGGCGCTCACTTACGAAATTAAAACCCTCTCTGTTAAGGTAAACCTCACTATCAGAGTAAAACTACAGATCATTTTTTAAACACAAAAGCTTAATCTATAATGTATGTTCTGCTTGTAAACAATAGTCTTTAACACGGCCACCATATAATTACTCATGCAACCTATAAACACACACGCGCGTCAAAACTACCCCCCAGCGATGATGTCACACACGACAACACACGTATGTCGTGGCTCCTACAAATGACCCGAATCCACTGTGGGCCACCTAGCAGGTGCCATTTGGTGCATCCATTTTCAGCGACAAGAGATGCACAGGATTAGCATTTCAGTGCTGGCGTTTTAATACCGTCATTAACACTAACTGCAAGGAGCGTGAGGACGTACTGAAATTATTCTTTCGCGCAGTTCTTTCACATAAACAGCTTCACAATACCTAATAGAAGACATCGGGTTTCTTTAGAGCACAATTCGGAGTTCGACTGTGGAGGTATAGTTCGTACAGGGATAGCGTATCCTTCAAAGAACTAGGTGATCATGTCAGACGTAATCAAGCAACTCTGATAGGGGTTATGAAATCCATGGAAGCAGGAAGGAAAGACGGAACATGCTACACTAGCCTCGTAGCGCTACCATACATGATTGTGCGAATGACAGTGGTAATTCGCTCTGCTACATGACGAATTCTGCCACAAGGGGAAAATAAAGGAACCAAAAAAAGTTTGTAAACATACTTTAACTCATATCAAATTCAAATGTTTGTAAATCTAAGGGACTTAACTGACGCGGTTGTCAGTCCCTAGGCTTACAAACTACTTAAACTAACTTATTCTAAGAACAACAAACACACATCCATGCCCGAGATCTGTCATCCTGTGGTGTGCAAACAGTAAAATTAGGAGGCTGTGGTGTTATAAAGTTGTCGTGGTTTATATGGAGCCGGCTAACACGCCTTGTTATTTTGCGCTACACTGTCACAGCACAGGCATATACTGATGTTTTAAGAACCTTCTTGCTTCCCACTGTTGAAGAGCAATTCGGGGATGACGATTGCATCTTTCAACACGATCGAGCACCTCTTCACAGTGCACGGCCTGTGGCGAAGTGGTTACACGACAAAAACATTCATATAAGGGAGTGCCCCACCCATTCTGTAAAACTCATTTGTGATGTTTTGGGACGCCGACTTCGTGTCAGGCCTCACCGATCTACAACGACACCTCTCCTCAGTGCAGCACTCCGTGAAGAATTGTCTTCCATTCCTCAAAAACCTTCCGGTACCTGATTGGACGAATGCCTGCGAGAGTGGAAGCTGTCATCAAGGCTAACGGTAGGTCAAGATGATATTGAATTCCGGCACTACCGATGGAGGGCACTAAAAACTGGAAAGTCCTTTTTAGTCAGGTGTCCGGATACTTTTGATCACATAGTGTAGTCGTCGATATCTTCAAGCTATAAACAATATCCCCTTACCCTTCTTTATAATAATTCATTTTACGTATAAATTATTCCACGAAAAGCCAACTATTAACAACAGCAGTTTGTCTCCTCTCGAGACCATTAATGACCACCATCTCATTACCGAAACTCTAAGACTACTCATGCAGTGAAGACTTTCACGGCCGGCTGAAATAATTGCTGTTGAATCTTCCAGGTTATGTGGTCGTGGTCGAAGAAACGCATCTGCTCCTGACGATTCGTCCAGAGCTGCGCTGGACATCCTTAGAGGTGCTACTGGTAGCGATGAGTCTTGCCGACTGACGAGTCGGGCGTCGGAGAGCGGTATAAATACTGTCCAAAAGGGGGCGTGGTCAAGTGTTCACGTGCGCAACAGAGATAAGCCTTGTCAAAGATAAAACATGACTTTCGATAGTCGATGGTCAAAGGTAAAAGCGTAACTACCTACTCTGAAGAGCCACAGTCCATATGTCATTAAGTTTCATTGCTTCCTCCTTTCTATTAAAATTATCCCCATGTTTGTATATTTCGATTGCTTCTCTGTACAGTCGTGGATAATAGTTAGTCGTTGTAGAAGTTTCGGAAAACTTCACTTCATGATTTCCTGATTGGTAAACATGTTCAGCTACAGCTGATTTCTCAATTCTACCCAGTCGACAAAGACTTTTGTATTCTTTCAGTCTTGTATTCACACTCCTTTTTGTCGTACGAATACACACTTTTCCGCAAGAACACGGAATTTTGTACACCCCACTGGATGATAGAGGAGGGCGTTTGTCCTTTACAGATCGGAGTGGCTGACTTATCTTTGTTGGTTTAAAAACCGAACTGATATCGTGTTTGCGTAAAATCTTTCCTATCAGATCCGTAACTGTTTTAATGAAGGGGAGAGAAACGGGTTCTTCCATCGTTGTGTTTTGTTGCTGTCCTTTTGTTTACCTTTCCTTGGTCGCAGAACCCTATTTACTTCTTTCCGTATATATCCATTTTTCTCAAAAGCCTGCATCAGATGCTGTAACTCGGCATCTAGGTGTTCTGGCGTACAAATTCGTTTAGCTCTGTCAATAAGACTTTTAATGACCCCTCTCTTTTGCTGAGGATGATGGTTGGAATCCTTGTGCAAGTATCTGTCCGTATGCGTGACTTTTCGGAAAACCTTATGCTTCAAACTTCCATCCGTCTGTCGCATAACTGAAACATCCAAGAAAGATATTTCATTGTCCATCTCCATAGTGAATTGGATCTTTGGATTTACACTATTCAGATAATTAAAGAAGTCTTCCAATGCTTTTTTACCGCGTGACCAAACGACAAATGTGTCATCCACATATCGAAACCAACGATTCGGTTTCTTATTTGCTTTTTCCAGAGCTGACTCTTTGAATCTTTCTATGTAAAAATTAGCGATTGCAGGACCTAATGGGTTACTCATTGCGACACCGTCAATTTGCTCATAAAACTCATCATCCCATTGGAACGGACTCGAAGTAAGGCAGTGTCGAAAAAGAGCGGTTAAATCTCCTGGGAAAAGATAAACCATAACTTCGTTGATAGGAATTTTAGTGAACAACGACACTATATCAAAACTTACAAGAATGTCTCCAGGAGACAGGATTAGTCCTTCAATTTTCTCAATAAAATGACGTGAGTATCTTATATAAGAGTCAGTCTTACCAATGTATGGTTGTAGACGAGTTGCCAGATATCTTGCTACTTCGTATGTTGGTGAATTGATAGCACTGACGATCGCTCTCAGAGGAAAATCAGTTTTGTGTATCTTGGGTAGTCCATAAAGTCTGGGACACATTGCTTCAGATTTCAATAGGGCTTTCTTATCCTCTTTCTGAATCGAAGTGGATGACTTTATCAGTGAGTTTGTTTTCTTCAGTACGCTGGCTGTAGGGTCTTTCTTCAGTTTTTTGTAGTGTCCTGAGGTTAATGGATCAAAATTTTGCTACGATAATCCTCCTTATTTAAAACAACAGTAGCGTTGCCCTTGTCAGCGGGAAAAACTACTATCTCTTCATCTGTATTTAAATCCTTTAGAGCCTTTCTCTCTCCTTTCGTTAAATTACTGTTCAAAGGTTTACTGTGGCGCAGAACTCTAGTGGTTTCGATTCAAATTGCATTTCCAGTTTCTTTGGGGAGGGTTCGAATCCCTGCTTCAATGTTTGCAATAATTTCCTCAACTGGTATTTTCACAGGTGCTATGGCATATGCCTCCAGCGATGCTGCGTCTCCAACGAAAAACTAACGATGTGTTGCAAACATAGAGGAACAGAAACGAAAATATAGGCTATCAAAGGCAAGCATCCATATAAGATGTACGGTACCCTTGCTACTTGCAGACTTGTCTACTGAGCTATATAGAGTCAGATAACAGCAGAAATCAATGTGAGACCGACGACGGAGGTGTCAGGGAAGTGCGGCTCAGTTTGGCGTCAGTAGGCTGCGGCAGCGGCAACACCGTCTGGATACAAGGCCTCACAACATGCCCGTGTCACGTCACACCGATAGACTGGCATCGCTGGCTCACTGCATGGCGCTACAAGGCAACGGGCTGTGCTCCAGCAGCCATCCAGTGAGCTTGCGATGGCAGCCTATCGGTGTGACGTGACACGGGCTTGTTGTGAGGTCTTGTACCTAGACGGTGCTGGCAGTGGACGACTGACTATTGTGTCTTTGCCAACAGCATTACATTGTCAGCGGCAAACCGTGGCTTGTTATATTGAGACTCTATTTCAGTTGCTAATGGCTAATGGCTAATGGTAGGTTTCAAGTGTGACGCGAACCGCACGACGCCATGGACCCTAATTATCAACTAAGCAATGTGCAAGCCCCCAGTGAGTCAAATCAAATTCAAAATGTTTAAATCTATAGCAATTAACTTCTGCGGTTATCAGTCCCTAGACTTAGAAAATATTTAAACTACGTTTAACTAACCTCACGACAACACACGGACACTCATGCCCGAGGGAGGACTCGAACTTCAGAAGCTACTCTGCAGCAAGGCGCCTCAGACAGCTTTGCAATTCCACCGTGGCCGTGTTGACTCCATATGAAATTGACTTGGTACTCTGATCTAACAGAACCGATTCATGGAAGTCATGTTACCAAACAACGATAAACTTATTGCGGATGACAATGCGCTACCTAACCGGGCCTCAAAGTATCTTGATTGATGAAATGAATCGAAATTTGCGATCAGTTATGGTTTCACTGTACTAGGTTTAGATGGACAATGGAATATGAATGTCCATCTAAAACTAGTACAGGAAGCCATAACTGATCGCAAAATGCTGTAACGCTGTAACGTCGTCAAAACTATATAATAGTATACAAGCCGAGGGTGGGCTCCTGACGGCAATTAACTATATCTCGATACCTCATGGTCTGTTCTCCCTTATGCGGGAATACAGTACTATGGCTGCGAGCATTAAAGAACAAAATAGGCTGTGGTTATAGGAAAGAGACAACGTGGCGAATGGAGATTTGGGTCTGACGGGAGACGTGAAGGGAAGAGTTCTCTGCTGTCGGGTTGGTCACTGTGTCCTCGGTGGCGGAGTGGTCAACCCGTCTGCCTACTAAGCAGCAGATCCCGGGTTCGAATCCCGGCCGGGCACAAACTTTCATTCTCCGCACTTTGGTATTTCATCTAAACCTAGTACAGTCAAGCCATAACAGATCGCAAATTGCGATTTATTTCATTAATTTAAACGCTTTACTGTCGTCAAAATACATAATTATCTTGATTGATTTGAAACATATTTTGAACAACTGGCGTTTTCCTTTGGTTAAAAATACAGTCAGTTGCTTTTATGGATGTTTTAAGTGAAGCTAGACGCTGGTGGTGGTTGTGCGAAAATGTTTGAACTTCAGAAACCTGGAACGAAAACAAACGGGAGGAAATGTTATGTTGTTATGTTCTTAGTACTTACTGTACTTCTACTCTTCATATGTTCGTTTTCCATATGCAGTGTCCCTTGGAAAAACGATATTAATTTTCAGTGTCGCCGTATTGAATTCTAATCGAAACTTAACCACAGTGATTTCAAAGATAAAGTGTTAACCAAGGACGTGCATGAAAATTTTGTATACAACAAAGAAATCTTAATATCGTTATGTATGTCATCTCAGCTACTTGTTCGAGCACTATATATACCATTGTATAATCTGTAATCTTTCTTGTCATGTCTTCTTCTTATTCTTGGCATGTCGTACCTTGAAAGGACGATACCATCGAAAATTTACGACAGTCGCTGTTAGATTTTTTTCTCAATAATGTTACTCAAGGTGTGTAATGTAAAATTCCAGATGTGATCATATACAGAAATTATAAACACGATTTCGTGTTTATCGTGGTTTAACATCACACAAACAGACATTTTAAGCATTTTCAGTATTTTAGTTCCATCTGCAGCATCTCCAACATCATTGCTCAACTGCAGTCGCCGGCCGCCTTTCTGCGGCTAATTAAAATTAATAATTATTCATGCTTCAGGACGGGAGTTGAAATAAAATAGGACTTAAGGCAATTATTTTTCAGCTTGAACTGCTATCCTGGACAGAGTTGGAATAAAGTTTCATGACTCAGATTTTAATGAAATTTACGTAAGTAGGTCTACGCACCAAACAGAGCGAAAGTGAAATAACGTGAGACTTTTAATATAAATACCAGTATTTGTGTAGAGAGGAATCTTTTTTTTGGTGTTAGGTCGTAGGACAGGTCTTGAGTTAACTAATAGACAATTCTCACGCTTAAAACAACTTACTGATTGAAGACTATCCAGTGATTAATGAAATGTTTTGTTTAATTTTTGAGTATAAAGTTTCCTCAGTATTTTACATACTCGTTTAGGATAAAGGGCAGCTTCAAATTGTTTTTATTAAGATCAGTTCTTTGGCTTTTGCAATAAAAAGAATGTCATTATTTAATACGACCAATCAGAACTTAGTAATTTCAGTTCAAGTACAATACAGTATAGTTGGTCTTTCCTGATCAGTTTTTTTTTCATTTTTTTGATGGGACGACACACATATCGTATATTGGGCACTGGTAATATGCACAAATACAGTGCATTTCGATATGGAAACGGATTTACTAAGAGTAAAGCCCCCCCCCCCCCCCCTCAAAATAAATTTTAGAAACGGATTTACCAAGACTAAAAGCACAGTAAGTAAAAAACGAATAATAACCTAATCGTTCATTCCCTTTGTTTAAGTTTCCGAAGTACAGTCATTCTGACAGAACAACCATCGCAGCATCCAGCTAAACATGGTGTAAGAAACTACACAGTTCCTGTATAATTTCCACTGTGATGAGCCTGCAATGGCTTGAAAATTATGTATGGCAGAATAATAAAAATCCATAAATTTAGATGTTTGCATATTTCCACAAAAATAAGTAATCGTTTTACAGTACAGCTGCAGTTGAAATTGTGAGCAATGGCAAAATTTGGCCATATCTCCGACACCAATCTCACTGAAAATTTTAGGGCATCATGGAGAGGTCAGCGTGTGCGCAAAATTCTGCACCGGAATACTCGGCAATTATTGATGTGTATGTAGGCAGCAGGACTCGATATTGCTGAAGGGGACTTCCAAAGCCTTGGTGAATCGGGCAACAGGAGATCCTGTACGATATTAGGAGGTACCTCGTGAGTTTTGTGAGCATATCACATATCCTTTCTTAAAGCTTTCTGCTAATC
The DNA here is from genome assembly GCA_026315105.1 of Locusta migratoria. Classification (NCBI taxonomy): domain Eukaryota; kingdom Metazoa; phylum Arthropoda; class Insecta; order Orthoptera; family Acrididae; genus Locusta; species Locusta migratoria. The sequence continues at coordinate 194,932,410 of CM048746.1, forward strand.
ATATTGAGAATTAGATGTCGCTACATGGGAGGAGTTGGTTTTTTAAATTTTTTATTGTTATTTAATGCCACACGGGCAAACTGGCAGCAGCTTAATACACCACTCTTCAGCCAGAAAGTTTCACTTGTTAAGTTAAGGAGTAAAGGTATAGAAAAGAGAGAATAACCAAGATTTTTAGAATACAATGGCGTGAAAACTGGTGGGTAAAATACATCGAATGTAATGATTTTAAACTAAACAATAAATTCAGAATTAAAACGACACTGATCACAACATACGGAAACACACTGTTCTGCCTGCTCGGCGGTTGCTAAAATCATGCCACCACAAGAAGAACATGACACACTGCATAATACTGAACGGCGCACTGAAACCACTGGGCTCGTGGGCGGGAGGGGAGACGTGGAGGATGGTATATGGAGGGTGGGGAGGGGGAAGGGAGGCGGGATATTGTAAGAACTCCTGGGGATGGGAGAAGGAACGGAGAGCCAAGCGAGGAAGGGTGGGGAGGGGAGTGGGAGGGAGAGGGGGCGCACATATACGAGGCTGGATTAAGGGTGGAGGAGTTGTGACCGCTGCTCACATTTTAATCTGCGTCTACACAACTGCGTACTGCTACCGTAGTGAAGACGGTTTTCGGTGTATGGTTCTTGACGTGAAGTCGTCGCTGGTACGCGATATGACGTGAAGCTGGCCGACGTAGATTGCTCTCTCCGCATAGCGATGCTATCTTTGAACGTAGTATCACCACAGTTTAACACAGTCGCGAAACTCTCTATAGGCCAGTAAAATTAGGATTCTGCCTTCCAAAAATTAATGGACATCTGGAAACTGTTTTAATCACTCAAGTAGGTCTCTGGTATGAATAATCTGAGTTTTCCCCGATTTGTGATTGGAGATTCAGCTGTGATGAAAAGAAAACAACCGAAATTTCGGACTTTTTATAGTTTTTTCATATTCCTCAAAAACTAGGCGTTTAATCGAAAAGGCAAAGTATACATAAAATGTAGAGCATTAAATTACGCATCGATTGAGTACCAAAACGTACCTACTTGATTAAACTTTACCAGAGAAATTCTATGTTAAAGATTGACAATTTTTCACACTTACCGGAAAGCACTAACATCGTCGGTATAAAACGTGCAGCATTTGGGAATTGACTTGTTTGACGCAAAATTTTGTAGGATATAAATTATCGAGCATCAAATTGCGTTTTTGAGATGTCAATGAAACGGACAAAAACATTGCTGATCAGGAAATATTGCCATTATTTAATTACATCTAATGTGAATGAAAAACTTAAGCTTTTTTTTTACTTTTTATTCAGTGGATTTTTCTAATAATCACACTTTTATTTATTTAATTTCTATTTCATTTTACTGCTACACAAAATACCATTTACTGTATGACAGTAAAGCGGCAAAAGTGCAGCTGAAGCGATGCTAGCGCCCAAAACGGTCAGTACGGAGTAGCAGAAGAATGTCACGATAATTGCTGTTTTTATGGTGTTACTTCTATATCATATTTACCAATCACCAAACTTTGTTGTGAATTTTATAATACAAATATGAAAACGTCATTAAAGTATTGTTACTGTTTATGTCATTGGTAGTTTGTAATAACAAAATGTTCGTGCAGTGCAATTCATACGGCTTCCAATAGCGGAGTCGCAATCGTATCGTCAAAAAACATTTTAAGAGAAGACATGAAGTATAACCTAATGTGCCCAAGTACAAAAGGAACTGATGATTATATTCGCATGGTTGGTGCATACTTTCACGTTCATGAGTTTCGTTTTAGCGGATTCAGGACATTGTATTATTTTCAAAACTAGATTGCTTGGAGACTTGGTAATACATCATAAGATGTTGTTTCTGTGCCTTTCGTGTACCTACCATTATTTTTTTAGCTACTTGAGAGGTATCCAACTGAATATCTTCAAGATTTTGACGTGCTAATATTAACACTTTATATATTGACAAATTATTTAGTTACGCATTCACTTTTTCAAACCACTAGATAACCGCCAAAATACACTACTGGCCATTAAAATTGCTACACCAAGAGGTATGCAGATGATAAACGGGTATTCATTGGACAAATATATTATACTAGAACTGAGATGTGAACATAAGATGTTATTTTCATTATACCTATCTGCTATATAAACTTATCCAATGTAAAAGTATTTTAAACATTGACACACCCTAGAATTTTACACTATGTACCAATCTTTTTATATTTTCACTGATCTTGGCTCATTTTAATATACCTATGATGTAATTTCGTTATATGTGTAACCCCTAAACGTTCTGTTGGCAGTATATGTCAAGAAATATATGTGTATATATTTCTGAGGTTATTGCTCAGGATCATAAGAACATTGTATAAATAATAATAATAATAATAATAATAATAATAATAATAATAATAATAATAATAATAATAAATGCTACAAAGTTGCGGTCTATGGAGAACCTAGACATTGAGTAACAGAGCATTGTACTTGTGTTCATAAGTTACGCTCGTTAAATGACTTTGGGATGACACACATTAATTTGTACCTTTTTATATGATTTGTGGATTATGCTTCATGGCCATGTAAATAAATGACTCATGAGAGTCGAATACCCTGAGATAACCAACCAATTAAAATTTATGTTGTGTATCTAATTCTTAAACATTTTATATTCTGTGTTCCCTGATGTACTGTTTTAGTTTGATGTATAGGTAGCAATACGTATGTTTTAAATCCATACATGTAATTACGTTGGATCACATATTTCAGTCCATATATGTAATTACGTGGAATCATAGGTGCATATTGCTTTTATGGTTGAATTTTACTTTGAAATCTGTAACACCTATGTATATTTTTATTGGCAAGTATGTTGTGAAGTAGGATAGGTTTTTAAAAAATGAAATAGTATCTTGGCAAATAATCGTTAGTAGTAAGCTTATACAAGATGACACATAACAGCACACTCTGGCGGCAATAGTATCTTTTCTGCAAGCCTGACACCGCTAATTAGTTGTAAGAAGGGGCTCTGTCAACATGACATAATGGAGAACGTGTTTTAAGTATTTTAACCGTTTTATGTGTGACGTACCACTTGTCAGAGTTAAATGTTCTTTGATTGACGTACCATTTTAATGTCATACGCCTTCACAAAACGATAACATAGGACACAAGATATGTGTTGTGTATATTAATTTGTAGCATTATTGCTGTATTTGATATTATTATTCTACAAACAATTGTAATTGAATGTACCTCCCTTTCTTCAGTGACCAGATGATGATACCCTAAATGTGTCGAAACCTGTCGTCAGAAACAATAAATCAATATTTGCGATCTTGGCATTTTAATACTTCAAAGTCAAGAGATCGCCGTCCTACCACGGCAAAATTAAAGGTATCAGACATGGCACCATAATGACACATGCACGCTGTTTGCAATGCTAAATTGGCCTTCTATGCAGAACAATAGCATTTAATTCCATTACGCTGAAATTAATTAATAGATGGCCTCTTTTATCTTGGGTACGACGAACATAATGACGTCACATCTGACTCTATCGGGATCTGCTCTGCTGACGGCACATTCGCCTGAACCCAGGCTGATATTTATCAAATTCCAACATGCTGGATGGTTTACGTACAGCAACTTATTATTTTATTAATAATTTAAAAAAACAGCCAAAGTTGCACACAACTGTTTCTTTTTATTGACGACTGGTTTCGGCCTTACCTGAGCCCATTATCAAGTCAAGCGAGCAACTGCTCGTTTCGCAGCAAGGCGCCTTAGAACGCTTGACCACTCCAACGCGCCATTTTGCAATCTGATTCAAAGTCCTGAAGATGCTAAGACTGACTGAAAATGAAGATTTTCTTCGATGCCTGAAAAGAATAACTAACCACTGCAAATAAGCACGTGATATTCGTAACATTAGGCCGTATGAATATAACAGTATATCTACTTTATACTCTGGATTCCAGAGAACATGCTCAGGTTCGAATTAATAAAGTGAATATGTTCTCAGTGTCAGTAAAAGGATGGGGGAAGTTGCTCACAACAGAGAACATTCTGCGATTTCGTATGAATAAGACAAGAGAAGTTTCTCACGACCGGGGAACATTCTCCGTTTTCTGAAGTGAGCTCTCTAGTATACTTAGAGCTGAGTAAGTTCTATTAAGATTACTGTTTACTATCGTTTATAGTGAAAGTGACAAAATTTGTGTTTCTTAGAGACCAAAAAGTTCCTTTATACGTAGCCTGAAGAAATACTACGGGAACTTAAAAGTTAATGCAAATAAAAACATTTTGTTAACATGTAGCTTCCTTCAGAAAAATCGTGTTTGTGACGCTTCAAGCATTGTATATAGTGATGAGAGTGATGCCAGAGGAGTGTTGTCATTACCGACATAGAAATGAAACACAAGTGGATTCAGTTGCGTGTTTTACCAGTTTGATTGCAGTCTATATTTACAGATGTAAAGAGCAATATAGCAAAATAATATTTTATGTTGTTAAATAGGATCTATAAAGCCAGGTAGCACTGACGTTCTTCCAGAAGGAGGAGAACGGCAACTTACTTCTTTTAATCTTGTCTGTAAGAATTTGTGTGCAGTGTCGTATTTTATTTCTTTGAATCACCTGCTCCCATTGCAGGTCAATTTTAGCTTGTATTATCGATTGCGAAGTGGTTGGATACGGCTGCAAAGTTGAGGTTCATATAGGAGACACTGAAGAATTCCTGGTAGTTGGGTTTATATTTCTTTAACTTCCTTCAATTTTTAAGACATTTATGTATGTATATTTCATATTAAATGTTGTTTTAATAATAAAGGTTCATCAGATTAAAATTATAAAACATTCATTTTGACGTCATTCCATAATTAAGGGCAGTATTGCAAAACTAATGACGTGATTGTGAAAAAAATCCTTTATAACGATCTTGTGCATTCATATGAAGGTTATTAATAGCTTATGAGAAAAAAATTAAACCAAAAATAATTCCGCGCTATCTGCGTTAATAAGGTCTTATGACGTTAGATCCAAATAAAGTGCATCCCATGACTCCAGGGCTTAATAGTCTGTATCACAAAATAAATATTGCTGTAATACCAGGTACTGAAGTGTTGTTTCCATCCAAACCAGTTGAACTATTTAAGATGCGTTTTCTGACTTCATAATCGTAACTTGGAGTTATGTTAGAAGCAGACACGACAGGAAAATTAGTAACTAATTCATTACATACATAGCAGCCTGTTTCTAGTAACAAAGTCGCATGGCCTAGCGCTTACGAGCAGCCCATTGGGTGTCATATTTAACAACAAGTATCTCGTGTTAGAAAGCACTGACACGTTGAAAGAGATGAATATATGATGCATTCTTAAAATATCATTCCCATTCTGTTGGGTATCTTCAATAAAAAAAAGTATCTTGGGTGACGAAAATTTTCTAACATCGTCACAGGAATATATTTTCGTAAAAAGTGCATTTTTAGTCTTAATAATGTGCTAATTCACAACAAACTAATATCTAAACATAGTACAGTTCTTCCTGAACATGTAGATGCCTACTCCATATTTGTACACTGAATAATTTGTCTGATTGGGCTAGTTTAAGGAAATACGCGATTGAACAGCTATGGGACATATGCTCAAAGCATATGCTTTGAAGTTTTATTCATACGAAATTGAGAATTTACTCAGAGGACTTTCTTTTGCTCTGATATTCTTCTATGGAGCACGCGCTCTTTTTTATTCATACGGCCGATTATTCTCTCATTTCACGGATTCTTTGGCAATCGAAACAGAAAGTATTCCACGTTATATTTTTGATAGCTACTAAAATTTGTGTAGCGTTAAAAGCAACGAAATACGACCGCATTTGGAACGTGCTACTTCACTCTAAATATACATACAGTACACTGTCAGTTCCCGGTATGTTTATACAACCCGACGGAGCTGTTTGGCAGAGCTACAGTTGCAGTACTGCTCTTGGAGTTTGGTGAGTCTCTTGTTAGACTCTGACGCTACTGTGATCTTCCTCTGTTGGTGCGCCGGCGACGTGCCTTGTAACCACGCACGGCGCCGCTGCGATGCAAAGCCGGTACAGCGCGTGATTCCGGTTTGCCGTGGCCAACCGAACACGCCGTTGATGGCCTGGGCTGCCTACCGCCACTTAACGCGCGCTCTCGCTTCGCTTTCCCACTGCACTAACCACAGGCTGTAACACTGCTTGAAGCTCGTGTTAACAGCACTGCTTGGGGTGTACACCTTACGCACCAACGCAACCGGTGTACTGAACTACACTACTGGCCATTAAAATTGCACTAAGAAGAAATGCAGATGACAAACGGGAATTCATTGCACAAATATACTAGAACTGACATGTGACTACACTTTCAAGCAATTTGGGTGCATAGATCCTGAGAAATCAGTACCCAGGACAACCAACTCTGCCCGTAATAACTGCCTTGATACGCCTGGGCATTGAGTTAAACAGAGCTTGGATGGCGTGTACAGGTACAGATGACCATGCAGCTTCAACACGATACCACTGTTCATCAAGAGTAGTGACTGGCGTATTGTGACGAGCCAGTTGCTCAGCCACCATTGACCAGCCGTTTTCAACTGGTGAGAGATCTGGAGAATGTGCTGGCCATGGCAGCAGTCGAACATTTTCCGTATCCAGAAAGGCCCGTACAGGACCTGCAACATGCGGTCGTGCATTATCCTGCTGAAATATAGAGTTTCTCAGGGATCGAATGAAGCGTAGAGCCACGGGTCGTAACACATCTGAAATGTAACGGCCACTCTTCAAAGTGCCGTCGATGCGAACAAGAGGTGACCCAGACGTGTAACCAGTGGCACCCCATACCATCACACCGGGTGATACGCCAGTATGCCTATGACGAATACACGTTTCCAATGTGGGTTCACCGCGATGTCGCCAAACACGGACGCGATCATCATGATGCTGTAAACAGAACCTGGATCCATTCGAAAAAATGACGTTTTGCTATTCGTGTGCCCAGGTTCGTCGTTGTGTACACCATCGCAGGCGCTCCTGTCTGTGATGCAGCGTCAAGGGTAATCGCAGCCATGGTATTCGAGCTGATAGTCCATGCTGCTGCAAATGTCGTCGAACTGTTAGTGCAGATGGTTGTTGTCTTGTATAGGTCCCGAGATGTTGGCTCAGGGATCGAGACGTGGCTGCACGATCCGTTACAGCCATGCGGATAAGATGTCTGTCTTCTAGACTGCTAATGATACGAGGCTTTTGGGATCTAGTACGCCGTACCATATTGCCCTCCTGAACCCACCGATTCCATATTATGTTAACAGTCATTGGATCGCGACCAACGCGAGCAGCAATGTCGCGATACTATAAGCCGTAATCGCGATAGGCTACAATCCCATCTTTATCAAAGTCGGAAACGTGATGGTACGCATTTCTCCTACTTACACGAGGCAACGCCAGTCAATTGCTGTTTGTTTATGAGAAATCGGTTGGAAACTTTCCTCATGTCAGCACGTTGTAGGTGTCGCCTGCGGCGCCAACCTTGTGTGAAAGCTCTGAAATGTTAATCATTTTCATATCACAGTATCTTTTCCTTTCGGTTAAATTTCGTGCCTGTAGCACGTTATCTTCGTGGTGTAGCATTTTTTTGGCCAGGACTGTATATTTTGTGAAAACATCTGTTTGCTTTTATTCGATTCATTAAACCTAGCCAGTAACGTGAGGAGTGTACTGGTTTGATAGATGTATTTTCTCGGTGAGTGAATTTTCGCAAGAAAACTTTTGTTTCCTTTCCCGTACATTTCATATGATTTCAACTTAGGCATAGCGACGCATGCTCGGATTAGCTAGTGACTGAACAAATACATGTCATCAGCATCTTGTTATACCTTGGGCCCACAGTGTTACAGATGTCGAAGGGTGATATAATTGCAGAAGGTTGGTCCAATTATGTATTATTTTATTCATGTATTCAGGAGATATCGATCGGCGTAAGTTTGGTCGTCAGGTATCTTTCTGCAAAAACGTTTTCTGTTATCAGTATGCATCTCAGTACTAGATAAATAAATTTACATTAATAAAATTTACAATGTCAATTATATGGTGCAGTACGTTTGGTATTTAGAGGCCTTCACTGCTTCCACTGACCATTTATAAGATTTTATTCTAAATTCATACACGAATTTTAGTCAGTTATCTGTCAGTGCCTCAGAGTACTATACGTTTACAAATTTTTGTTCAAAAGAGTATATATAGAAGTTAATAGATGTGACATAATAAAATATTTAACCATACTCCCTACATAATAACATACACAGAAGTAATAAATAAATCTGTATAAATTATTTGGAACACAATCTGGGTATCTCTCTTACAATGATAGTTTCATTTACCATTTAGTTAAAGTACTGGGGAATGATGACATGTGGCTGTAGTTCTTTAACGATGGGGATACTACGATACGAAATACTACAGTATGGAGTACTTTGTTCATAGATGCAACTAAAATTAGTAATCTTGTGGTACAGTTGAACAATATACATACACAAAACAGAACAGAACAAAAATATATACCACAGAGTTGATTCGTACGTTTTAACTCTTAAAGTTAATACTCATAATTGAAGAGGTATTATGAGTATCTTCAAATCATAAAGAGCCACAGCAATCTTCAGCACTTGTTAGCTGCCACGGTGGAGTAACCGAGCGGTCTAAGGCGCCTCCCTGCGGAGGACGCGGTTGCTCGCCGTCAGAGGTTCGAGTCCTCTCTAGGGCATGGGTGTGTATGTTGTCCTTAGGTTAGTTTATCTTAGTTGAAGTAGTTTGAAAGCTACGAACTGATGACCACGCAGTTTGGTCCGATAGATTTACAAACATTTCAACATTCTGAATTTGTTAGCCAAGCAGAAATTAAAGTTCTCAGATAAAACACAAAAAGTGAACCGAATTAAAGTTCTTGCATGAATAACACAAGTGGACCTTAAGCCCCTCCTAAGACTTGATAATTTCTAATTCAAAAAGATAATGACCTTCTGAATTCCGTGTACGAAAATATTTCTTAAACCATACCGCACACAGCTGAAAGTACTGTAACAATTCGAAGACGACAATATGAACGGGCAGGAAAATATCTGAGACAGTCAAGTGGCACCGCGATTAATTATGGATCATTGTTAACGGTGACAAAACACGTCCAAAATCAATACCAAGGTACTTGCGGCACGACACTGGTTTCAACACGAGATCCCAGGTGGCGTGTTGACTAGAAATGAGTCGAGTTCACCGCGAACGATACCAAGAGGTGCAGAGTTGTTATAAAGAACACTCACCACACCTGTGTGTGCCTCAAACAGGCAAACGACAATTTTTTTTGCAGGTACATTAAGAAGTCCGATCCCTTGTGGAAATAAAGCTTGAAATTATGAAATAATGGTCAGGGTGAACTACTGTCGTAGTTTATGGTAAGTTGGGAATCTGGGTACGGCGACGAGTGTGTCTGGATAGCCTAATGATTAAGGCGACCGCTGGTTCAACGCGGGAAAATCCGGGTTCGGCCCCATTACGGCGCAAATATCAAATCAAGTGTTCAAATGTTTGTAAATCGGAGGGACGAAATTGATGAGATCATCGGTTCCTAGACTTAGAAACTACTGAAACTAACTTACTCAAAGGACAACACACACACACACACACACACACACACACACACACACGCGCGCGTTCGAAGAACGACTAGAGCCTCCGGCGGGGGCGGCCGTGCGATCCGTAACATGACGCCCCAGACCGCACGGCCGTCTCGCGCGGCACAGAACTCAACTTCGCCACTTATTTAATTCAACGTCCGGAAAAATCCGTGATGTTGAAGGTTTCTAGTTCATCGTTGAATTATGACTGTCTGCTGACGCTGGAGTGCGGAGTTAAATAAATGATGCTCCACAAGGAATGAAATTTTGTAGCTGAGCGCCTCTTTCAGTTAAGTTTCCTGACCTACAATTTAAGCTATTGTTATCTGTTCATAATGAGATTACCGATTATCATTGTCAGTTAGCGTTTGTGCACGTTATTATAAGCTGGAATGGACAGATAGGAAATTGCATTTCTAATAATAATATATTGATGACGTGGCGTTCGTTAGGATTTGTCCGAAAGAACAGACACCACATCAATCTGCATGTATGTATTTATACGCGATGACGGCGTAAGGTTCGCCTACTTCACTGCAGATGTACGGGATTCCTAAATGGAGAGTGCGATGGGACCGCTACGACCATTTGTGTGATTTGTGGGAATATGAGACGGAGACGGGCGGGAGGTGAACGCGGGTAGCCAAGTGATAGCAGGGCGCCGTGGCTCAGCGCGTTCAACCAGTGGCCTCAACACTATCTGTAATCAAACAGGTGAGCCAAGAACACAACGAACATTATAGAAAACAAACACGATCAGAGAATGGAAGGAACAGAACTATCCATAGAGAATAAAAAATAAAATGAAAAAATAAATAAATAAAGTGGTTGAAGCGACCGTTGGCAGAAGCAAGATACTCAGGTCCGAATCCCGACCCGGCTAGCAGTTTTACTTGTTACCAATGAGTAATTTCAATGCCCTAGTGCAGCATCCCCTCTTTAATGAAAATTATACGTTTCAAATACGGTGACTGCTAGCGTACGACGAATTCGTGTACAATTTATTTGACTGGAGGAGTTGGTAGTGGTCGCGTCGGTCGGTTCCTAAGCTGCCGTTTGGTGGCTGCGGCGTAAGTCATAGGAGGGCGAGGACATTCTTCAAGTCGGGTGCGACTGGCGGGGCTGACAGGCGCTAATGTTTCAAATACCTCTTCCTCAGCAGCGTCTGCTCTCTCATGACATACAGGACTGACATCCATGGCCATAATCTGACGCTCGCTTGGTCCATCAGCACCGACTGCCATAAAATGTTGTAATTCTTCTCTCACAATTTGCCGTCTGAGAGAAGCAAAGTCATATTGGTCTTCCAAAACTGCCGTAGGGACTACATTCGGGAGTCTGTCGTATTTCTTTCGTCCAACCCCCCTCTGTTACATTTCTTCAATTTTCTGGCTCCATTGGATAAACTCTTGTGTCGTCCAAACGTCTTTTAACAGAAGAGATTGATAAATGTCTTCCGCAGTGCCCTTCATCCGGTGTGCAATTTTATCGGACTTCGTCATATCCGGTTAACTACCGACATGGGGCCAAAACATTGTGTATATGACTGCGTTGAGTCACCATGTCGCTGGGCCATGTTATTCAATTGCTCTTCCCATAAACGGGCTCGCCGCTAGTGGTCTCTAAACGTCTTTTTAAGTTCCGTCGGAAATTGGTCCCAGCTATCTTGTCCTCATTGTTCTCCAACTACTGGGCTGCCCCATCCAGGTAGAAATATACGATCGCCAAGCTCATCGTGAGATCCCACCTATTGTACGAGTACTTGCAGTCGAATCCTTTCAGCCATTTGTTTGGGTCCTGTCCAGCTTCTCATGAGAACACCGGTGGGTGCCTGATGTGCAGCTGCCTTTCCACTGTTTTTGTATCCCTTGGTCTTTTGATGACACAGACCTCCGCAAGGAGGTTCTTGTCCGCGTAGGCGACGGCTCTTGTGCTGCCTAGTCGGATCCACGATGATGCAAACGTATTGCAGGATACCCGGCGCCTCCACCAGAAAGTGTCACATTAAAAACTGGATGTGTTCCGGAATTATAAGGCTGGTCTTTAACAGAGCACAACCCTTTACACTTAGAACAGGTTTATTGCTAACACAAGCGTACACTTGGTTCAGACTGCCTCCTTCTTGGAGTGCTCCACTGTTTATACATAGGAAGTATTTTCTGGAACTTACCAGTACATCAAACATAACAAAACATGTAGAACAGTCTACAAATAGTAAATACAAAGAAATAGATTTTTTCTGACCGTGTTGCGATTTGAACCGGGGACCGCCAGTACATCAGACTGCGACGCTACCCAGTGGACCACGCGTTCCGTCGAAAGACTCGCGGTTATATAATGTCTGAGCTAATGTCCTACGATTCAATCAAAAATCATCTAAATTAGGTGGTTGTGGAACTTGTATTGCAGTGTCATCGGACACATAACGAATAATTGAATCAAGCTTACGATTTTTTTTAAATTTTATTTGCAGCAAACTCATTTACATCTAAAGGACAGAAGTAGAAGTCGGTTGGCCGTATCGTTACACCACAGACTACTTTCCTCGCATCATCTGCTCAGCTTTATGCGGAGCCAATTGTTTGCCTTAGACTCCACGTTTCAGTTTGAAATACGCAAAATAAACTTTCTTCATAAACTCACTTACGTTTCTTTGTTGAATCTTCACTATTTATTCACCACAAAAGTAACAGTAGCCGCCGGGAGAAGTTACACAATTTCTGCGAGCTATGTTGCTGATATGAAAACACAAGCAAGTTGCGTTCGGCTTCTGGGTATAAATATAGTGTGGCGTTACCTGGTCAGTCGAATACTGAACTTAGTTTTTAACTACACGTTTTCATTTTACCAGTGAAATAGATTAAAATTCATCGATAATACTACTCACTAGTGCGCCTCGGTAAAGTGCCAGACTACAAATCCAAAGGTCGCGGGTTCGATCCCCGCCAGGTCCTAGGAATTTTATCTGTCTCTTTCCACTTCTTTCACCTCTGGCAGTATTGCTCATGTGAAAAATACCGAGGAGCACCGTGGTTCGGAACCCACGTTAAACTGTAGGTCCCCCTATAACTGCCTGGGTAAGTCAGTTCGAAGGTCGGAGGAAGGCAACGGCATACCACCTCCAAACAGGACCATGCCTAGTAAAGCACTGTGGTGTTCAAACCAATCTTCGGACTGATGACTGCTTTACCTTTTTACTACACACTAAAAACTAATTTAACCTACTTAAACATGATCTTACGCCCTTCTCGTAACATAATTGCCTTATGCACATCTATCTACCATTGGTCTCTTCAATCATTAACGTTACTGGAATTGATTTTTGAAGTCTCGATTTTCAAGCAGAATGAAAACTACTCCTATGACAACACAACAAAAGGCGAATAAGTCAAAAAACAGAGTCTAAGGCGTGGAAGAGTAGAACTAGCTCCAAAACCGTTTAAATAATAATAATAATAAAGGCAAGAGGTATTTGATTGTATGTAAAGGAACACAATGAATAATATCAGCTTGTACAATATCACACATTGCATAGTGTCCGCAAAATGATAGTTTTCATGTGTTTGACTATGAACTATTGCTCTACCGAAGTTTAGGGTATATACATAGCCACTCATTGACACTTGCAATTGAACATATACCTCCTCCCCAAACCCGCGAGAACTCCTTCTTGCACTGCTGAATTAGAAGTAAGAATGAGCGAGTATGTCGAGGTTTCTTTTTTTTTTATCTGCCAGGTTAGTCGAGAAGCAAGTTCTGCTTTATTACAGCTTTGCCTCAGGCGAGGACATTTATTCACCTTTTGTAGCGTCGTGACAGGAGTACTTCTCATTATGCTTCCAGACTTTTAGTCTTCCACAGTTGATTTGCTGTCGTAAAAGACAGGTGTTGTGAATTACAAGGTGCGTCTGAAAAGTTCGGTGATTGTTCTCAGGAAATATAGGAAGCAAGAGTTACAAACAAAATACCTTTACTGGTCTTGCAAGTAATCGTCATTTGCTACAATACCCTTCTGACGTCGGTTGTACAGCTGTTAGAAACTTCCAGAAAAAGCTTTTTGTGGAATCGCTCGAAGCACTGAGGTGACGTGTTGTTAGATCTCCACAACCGCTGTAAAGCGTAACTCGTCTGCTATCATTCGCAAAGACAGCCGCCGATCATCGGAAAGCATCCATCGCACTCGTTCGATGTTGTCTGGGACTGTGATCGTGGACGGTCGACCCGAACGTGGCTCATCCTCAACACCTTTTTAAAATTATAAATCTGAAGCATTGAACTGAAGTTTATGATGCTACCGAGAATCGAACCCGGACCTCCATGCTTACTAAGCAGATGTCTTACCGTTTTTCCTGCTACACGGGTAGTTCTTGTCCTTGCGGACGCTGATCGTGTTTGTTCGTTTTGGTTCTAGGTGTTCTTTGGCTCAGCTTTTTTTATTACAGAGAGAGTTGAGCCCCGTGACCGGGCGCGCTGAGCCACGGCGCCCGGCAACCGCTCGGACAACGCATCACTAGCGGTTACGGCGCTTCGGAATAGTCTAAGCACGATTACCTTCACGTCACAAACTAATTCAGCTTCTGTGTTCCAAAGAACATTGCCACCACTGCCAAGGCTCTCCATGCACGGGAAAAGCACATCGGCAATGGACATATTGGAACATTCCTGTTTAAGGTGATATAAATGTCAATGTAAATACAAATATATAATTCCCGAGACGCATTTTTGTTTCAAATATGTCAAAGCCATTAATGATAAATCTGTAGCATTGAATTAAAATCTGTGATGCGCCCGGGAATCGAACCCGTATCTCCATGCTTACTAGGCAGACGTAATCATGGAGGTCCGGGTTCGATTCCCGGTCGCATCACAAATTTATATTCAATGCTACAGATTTATCATTAATGTCTTTGACATATTTAAGACGAAAATCCATCTCAGGGGTTATATATTTGTATTTACAATGATATTCATATCACCTTCTTAAAATGTTTGTAAAGCCTAAGGGACTTAGCTGCCGGATCGTAGGTCCCTAAACTTACAAACTACTTATTAACTACCTTACACTAAAGTCGACACAAACATCCATGCCCGAGGTGGGGATTCGAACCCCCGACCGTAGCGGCCGTGCAGACTGTGACTGGCGTGCCGCAGACCGCTCGGCCACTGCTGTCGGCTCGACACATTCCTTTCCGCCTCTAAAGCGTTTAAACCACTCAAACACACACTTTTGACTCACTACTTCAACGCCATACACTTGCACTAACATGCCGTTTTGCCTAATCCGAAACCAAACTTGATGTTAACGCGTTGCTTCACTTAACGCTCCACGTTGCAGTGACACGAGATGGCACGATAGGGGGCGCTTGTTGACATTTTCCTCAATGTGTATGCGCGGGCACCTCATCCTCGCCTGCGCGACTTGTAAAATGTGGGACCATTCACCGAACTTTTAAGACGCATCTTGTAGATATTCCAAATTTCTAAAGAAGAAATAATATTTTGCGTTTTAGGATTATTTTACTGTAGATACTTAAATGCTTACTGCATTTAAGTTATAAGAACTTACATAATACCATCAACTTTTACTATTTTCTGGACGTGCAACAAGTCTCAGTACTCCCCAAATTTTAATGGAATGTGAACCACGATCTCTCGACAACGGATAGTGATTAATGGATTAAAAATCGTTTTTACTCTATCGAATTATCTACCTTAGTGCAAACTTTGAGCCGATTCGTATAAGTTTAACATGTAGAAGTCACGCTCTTCAAAAATCACCACGGAACAGTGTACATAACAAAGTAGGCAGTAGGCAGTGTAATGGAAGGAATTAATCGCTTCGCATAATTTGCCTCGCCGCCATCATCGGTTAGCCGTTCAAACTCTGGTTTTGTACAATAAGATGGCTGCAGTGAGACAGTTGTTCTATTTTATATACAAACAAACGTTTCTACATAACAATAACGTTGTAACTCACGATCGCCGGCCGCGGTGGCCGAGGGGTCTAAGGCGTTCCAGTCACGGTCTGCACCTCCACTACGGTCGGGGGTTCGAATCCCCCCTCGGGCATGGATGTTTGTGCCGTCTTTAGTATAAGCTAGTTCCTAAGTAGTTTGTAAGTTTATGGACTGATGACCCCGTAGTTAAGTCCCATAAGCTTAACAAATATTTTTTAACTCACGATCCTACCTAAAATAGGAACCGAGTGCCAACACCTCCAAATCGCGATTTTGTATGTTTTGGCGGTGTTATTGGTACTTTAACAGAAAGATGCCACTACTTCAGTAACATTTATTACAAACAATTAAGTATTACTATTTTGGCATCAGTGAACTATTATTCCCGATAGATAAAGTTAATAACCAGACAGCTACCGAGCGAGGTGGCGGAGTGGTTATCACTGGACTCGCATTCTGGAGGACGGTGGTTCAAATCCAGCTTTTTGCAATCCAGATTTAGGTTTTCCGTTATTTCCCTAAATCACTTCAAGCAAATGCCGCGATGGATCCTTTCAAAAGGCCAGGCCGATTTCCTTCCCTATCCTTACCCAAAAAATCCGAGCGTGAGGCGCATCTTTAATGGCCAAGCTGTCGACAAATTGTTAAACCCTAACCTTGCACACTTCCAGAGAGCTGAGTTACCTTGGTAGTCAGCTATAATTAAAACGTTTTCGCAATTTCGAGTATGAATTAGCATCATCTGTATGATTTAAAGGTGACATACAACACCTGACAATAAAGCTCGTTAATGAAGTCAGCACGATTGATCAGACAACACAGGCGAATCACAACGACGCACCTGCGTAGCGGCTGGTGTTGACACCCTGCCCCCACCGTAGTTCAGTTGAGCGCACCGTGTATGTTCCGTGCTAGACTTGTTCGACGAAGTGCTTGGTTATGAACTGCAAACACGACAATGCACGAGCAAATTATCAAAATCAAATGCCTGTAAAGCTTGTTTCTGACGAAAACAAGACTGAAAATTTACGAAAGAAACAAAACATGTTTCGCTAACGAACTGTTTTCGATCGAAAAACAAACCAAACTGATGATTACAGACCACTGAAGATATTTTAGTGTCATTATAACGAAACGCCTCTGATCCGCTCGGTTAGCCGTGTGGTCTCACTCACCACTTTCCGAGACCGGGGAGGCGTACCGGCCCCGATTCGAATCCGCCCGGCGGATTAACGTAAGAGGTCGGAATGCCAGCCAACCTGGATGTGGTTTTTAGGCGGTTTTCCACATCCCCCTGGGTGAATACCGGACTGGTCCCCAAGTCGCCTCAGTTACACGGTTCGCAAACATTTCGTAACACTTAACACTTTCGTACACTTAACTACGCAGACATTTGGGGTACATTTGGAGGCAAGAAGGACACCCTGTAAATATTAACTCATGCCAAATCCGCGTTTAACACAGTGCCGCCCCTGCATGTGCGGGAAAAGGGACAAAGAGATAGAGTTTTAGATAACGAAACGCTTCTGGTGAAAAAAAAAATCGCATTTTATTTGTAGTTGCATAGACGGACAAACACTGCCATTCATAATTATAAAGGCAACTACAAAGATCATGGCCACACAAACGAAAAATGTTGGTAAAGCTGTGGGATCAACTTACAAACTACTTAAAGTAACTTATGCTAAGAACATGCCCAAGGTAGGGCTCGAACCTCCGGCGGGGAGCTGTTGCACAATCCACAGCAACGCGCCTTAGAGCGCACGGCCACTCCAGCGCGGCAGCAAAAGATTAATTGAAAGTTTTTTGTTAAGCTTGGCAGTACACATAAGAAACGCATGCGCTCCTGGTACGTGTTTACGGGTATGAAGACTGTTCAAATGTTTGTAGAATATGTGTTTATTAACACAAACTTCTATTCAATGTTCAAACGATTGTTAAGTTTATGGGACTTAACTACGGGGCAACAGTCCCTAAGCTTACAAACTACTTATGAACTAGCTAACACTAAGGACGGCACAAATATCCATGCCCGAGGGGGGGGGGATTCGAACCCCCGACAGTAGTGGCCGTGCAGACCGTGACTGGCGCGCTGCAGACCGCTTAGCCACCGCGACCGGCGCGGGAATGAATGGCTGTTTATGAAATGTGTGTGCGAGAGGTGCGCTCGTTTTCGAGAGGGCCGGGAATGTGTTTCTAACAATCCCTTAGCGGGCGACAGGCGACTGCCGTCAGTGACGAAAACATTGTCAAAGTGAGGACATTAATCACGAAGCTCGTCGATTAACTGTGGCCGTCATAGCGGATGAACTGCAGGTTAGCCGTGAATCTTTACCCAGAATTTAGGGAAGAGGAAAACATGTTGTCTTGTGCCACATCACTTGACTGACGATCTGAAGCAGGCGCATTTTGAGACCATGGCATTTGGTCGAAATATACAACTTCTTGAATCACATTGTCACTGAGTATGAAGCCTGGTGCTTTGGAAACGATCGTCAATCTGTAACCTTGCTTATATAATAGATATCATTCCTCTGATAAGAAAGAATGGTTACACGATATATTTCGCGATCTTATTCTCTTCGAAACTGATTTTGTTAATCATGCAGTGAAGGCTTTTACGACCGGCTGAAATAATCGCTGTTTAATCTCCCAGGTTATGTGGTCGTGGTCTAAGAAACATATCTGCTCCTGACGTTTCGTCCAGAGCTGCGCTGGACATCCTCAAAGGTACTACTGGTAGCGGTGAGTCTTGCCGACTGACGAGTCGGGCGTCGGAGAGCGGTATAAATACTGTCCAAAAGGGGGCGTGGTCAAGTGTTCACGTGCGCAGCAGAGATAAGTCTTGTCAAAGATAAAACATAACTTTCGATAGTCGATGGTCAAAGATAAAAGCGGAACTACCTACTCTGAAGAGCCACAGTCCATATGTCATCTGATGCAGGCTTTTGAGAAAAATGCATATACACGGAAAGAAGTAAATAGGATTCTGCGACCAAGGAAAGGTAAACAAAAGGACAGCAACAAAACACAACGATGGAAGAAAACCGTTTCTCTCCCCTTCATTAAAACAGTTACGGATCAGATAGGAAAGATTCTACGCAAACACGACATCAGACCGGTTTTTAAACCAACAAAAAAGATAAGTCAGGCACTCCGATCTGTTAAGGACAAACGCCCTCCTCTATCATCTAGTGGGGTGTTCAAAATTCCGTGTTTTTGCGGAAAAGTGTATATTGGTACTACAAAAATGAGTGTGAATACAAGACTGAAAGAATACAAAAGTAGACTGGGTAGAATTGAGAAATCAGCTGTAGCTGAACATGTTTTCCAATTAGGAAATCATGAAGTAAAGTTTTCCGAAACAGAAATTTTATCTACAACGACGAACTATTATCCACGACTATACAGAGAAGCAATCGAAATATACAAATATGGGGATAATTTTAATAGAAAGGAAGAAGCAATGAAACTTAATGACATATGGAATGTGGCTCTTCAGAGTAGGTAGTTACGCTTTTATCTTTGACCATCGACTATCGAAAGTTATGTTTTATCTTTGACAAGACTTATCTCTGCTGTGCACGTGAACACTTGACCACGCCTCCTTTTGGACAGTATTTATACCGCTCTCCGACGCCCGACTCGTCAGTCGGCAAGACTCACCGCTACCAGTAGCACCTCTAAGGATGTCCAGCGCAGCTCTGGACGAAACGTCAGGAGCAGATATGTTTCTTCGACCACGACCACATAACCCGGAAGATTCAACAGCGATGATTTTGTTAACTTTTGCATATTTTGTGTTCCGTCTTAGTAGAGTGCTGTATTGATCTAACAACTTTAACCTTCTGTAGTTATCTTCTCCCTGTGCTAAACGAACGCCAAAGTGACCATTTTTAGATATTATTTAATGAAATCTTGATTCAATGTATAGTTAGAAGTTCTAGGGAAACTTTAACTTCCGTCTGTACACCGCACTTTGTGGTCTTAAACCAAGTGCGTTTGTTTCTGATAGTTGATAATGATTCTAAGCCACTAGCTTGACACGTTATGGAAGCGAAGTACTATTTCATTGTGCGCGAGTGAACCTTCGATCTTCATTCTCCGCATTGCTTGGCTGTCGTCTCGGTGTATTGGTGTCGGGTGCTTGGTAAGTACCTGCATGGCTTGGCGTATGAATGTGTGAATTGTGAATGTGCTGCAATTCCTCCGTTCCCCCCCTATGAAACGTGATCTTAATTAACCTGTACTCAACTTTGCAGGTGGGCAATTTTAGGGCCATGTAATTTTTGATATTTTGAATATTTTGTAAGGTGTGATTTTTATTGTATTTAAAAAAAAAATAAAAAAATGGTCTTCCCTTTGTTGTTCTTGTTTTGAACAATAAACTGTAATCATTTTGTGCTAATTTAAATTCTCCCCTCATCATTTATTTTGGATTAATGTGGGGTATTTGTTCATGTCTCTTATGTCTCTGTTCCCTTCTGGAGTAGAGAATATTTGCGTTTCCGTTGCCAACATTTATTTTTGATTTAGATCCATGACTGCGGATCATTATTTAATTGTGTGCAGTTTCCTCTAAAGATTACAGTAAAGGCAGAACTGTTTGCTTAACTTATAGAATCAGAGTTTTGCTTAAGGGAACTGTATACTCCCGCCACTGTGTGAATATCGCCGTAATTAGATTTTGTGAGCAAGCAGTCAACTGTTAACTTCACAAACACGGCTAGTTAACAGTCAAAAGAACAGCGGGCGAGTTTCACAATGACGACGAAGAAGTACATTCATGCTGGAATAATTAATTAAATTAGAAATTTGTGTTATTTCATGTTAGATAAAAACGGTGCCACTTTAACATATCCGAGTTTTCTGAAGTTTATTTTTACTGACATTTTAAACAGGAGTGCTGAAGATTTATTTTCATATTACTTACCTTATAAACAGTTACACATTAAACTTGCGGTAATTATGATATTTAAGCGTTCAGTTTGTTTGAGAATGTTACAGATGCGACGTTGCGCGTTCATAACGCATATTCTTTACGAGTAAGAGATTCTAAACAGAAATATTTAGTTGTAAATTTTGTAGTCTTTGGAATAAATTTCTTCCACGCGTTCATCTATAACAACATCCACGTATATACATACTCCGCAATCCACCGTAAGGTGCGTGGTGGAGGGTACCTCGTCCCACTACTAGTCATTGCCTTATATATATCGCACTACCAGGTAGAACTAGGGAAAAAGGAATGCCCGTGTGTCTTTCTGTGAGCCCTACACACACACACACACACACACACACACACACACACACACCGGACATCATACATAAATGTTCCTATTTTAGTTCTAAATGATTTTGCTGTCTTCCTTGCGACGTTTAGATTTTATAAAAGACCAACAATGAACTAATGTCCTTTGGATGTTAGCGGTTCTTGTGGTCCTATTTAAGTGAAAATGTGTTGGTGGCATTCACCGAAAGCTGATTAAAAATATGTACTGACGCCGCTAATCTCGCCAGCAAATAACGCAATCGGGCTGATATGCGGTAAAGGGTACTACATTATAATAGAACCCTTTACCGCATATTATATATTATAATAGTACCCTTTATCACATATCAGCCCAAATGCATTCTTTGTGGGCGAGATTAGCTAAATATATTTCCTTGTAAAACTGGCACAATTGCAGAGAACCAGACAAAACATTGCCATTTTCTGTTATCTAGTGTACCAGTATTGTTCTTTCTTTTATCTCTACCGTCGTTTATGACCGTTTAGTCACTGTCTTTTATAACATTTATTACCGCCATATTTTTACACAGAAGGAATATTTTCTCTAGAGTTTTTTTTTAACACAAAGTACAGCTTGAGTTGGTTTACGTTCTAGGAGGCGATCCAATTATAATATTGTAAAAAGATATAAAAAAGCCAAGATCGCTGATCATCAATTTTTATTTGTGACGACCGGTTTCGCTGAACTATGTCAGCGACATCTGGTCAAATAAAATATTTTAAAGGCCATAATCTTGTAACGTCAATCAGTTGTTATGTAACAATTTATAGTGCATAGGTGCACTATGTCATTATAATAAAACATAATTATCACAGTGAGTGACAATAGTTTGCTATTGTTATATTGCTATTGCTATGTTATATAACAATTTATAGTGCATAGGTGCACTATGTCATTATAATAAAACATAATTATCACAGTGAGTGACAATAGTTTGCTATTGTCACTCACTGTGATAATTATGTTTTATTATAATGACATAGTGCACCTATGCACTATAAATTGTTATATAACAACTGATTGACATTACAAGATTATGGCCTTGTAAAATATTTTATTTGACCAGATGATGCTGACATAGTTCAGCGAAACCGGTCGTCGTAAATAAAAATTGATAATCAGCGATCTTGGCTTTGTTATATCTTTTTACAATAACAAAGTACAGCTGTTAACAGTTTATAATATTTATTATTATTATTTTCTGATGCCATATTTTAAGAGACGATACACCACTCTTGGCCGTTTTCCCTTCCGCTACGAGTCTGACTGAGTCGCCTCACTCGCGAGCTCCTGTGCTGGAGCTACGAGCTGCTCGCTGCGCCACTCCCGAGCAGCGGCTGCGCTTATGAGTAACAAGCGAGTTTCTTGCTCCCGCTGACCGGCTCTAACGCAAAGTTTTCTTCTAAGATGGAGAGAGTCTCTGTTGCCACCGTTTAACTGTATCCTGCAGTTTGATGACCATTATTCTATATCGCGGCAAGCAACTTGACGACGATGATGAATCACTTCTGGGTTTCGGTGCCGACATATCAGGGCAGTGCCGTCTGAATAGATATATTTTTTAATTCGAGGTGAGGTAGGAAGGTTTGTAGAACAGACGCAGCACAACACAGGGCTCAACACCGAGCCCTGTGGGACTCCAGCTTGGACGAGCCAATATGGTGTCCCATAGCCAGTATGTGCGGCTATTTGACTGCTTCAGCTAATCAGATGTGAGATACGTGATAGTGTTTGTAATGCGTCGCCTCTGACTGGAATCTAGAAAGTGTTTTTATCAACCATCTGGGTACCCGCGTCCGTCACTGTTCGATCGATAATGGAACAGTGGTTTTGGCCAGCATCATTATCTGTGCTACTAATCTGTTCTCGGCCTTTTGCAACATATTTATTACGTTTATACATATTTATTACGATTATTATAAATAATCATATTTATTATATATTATACATTATCATATATTATTATGATTATTATATTTATTATGATTATATTTATTATGATTATAATCATTTATTATGATTATATTTATTATGATACTATTAAATTGATTAATTTTATGTTAATTAACAAAATTACTTGGATATAACAAAGAATAAAAACTAAAAATTAACGAATTGGAAATTTAATGGTATTTTTTTCATTTTCAGCAACTTAAAATCTGAAGAGAATTTAAGAATCTTATACAGTTCGTTGCTAATAGAACTGGGTAATCATTTTCAGCAGGGTCAGTGACAGCGTGCAAAACTGCAGGCGAGTACGATGCGTGTCGCATATTTAGGCCCGTCTCGGCTTTCCTCGAACTTTCTCGAAAGTATTCGGTACTGTACGGCATTTCATTTATCGATAAAAACCATTTTTTTTCTTTTTTCGTCACAGTTACACTGTTTAGAAGTTGGTAACTAGTTTCGGACTTGTTCGTCCATTTTCAAACCATAGGTCTTATTCCAACCGTCACAATACACTCATGGGTTGGAATAAGGCCTATGGTTTGAAAATGGACAAACAAGTCCAAACCTAGTTACCAACTTCTAAACAGTGCAACTGTGACGAAAAAATAAAAAATAAATGGTTTTCATTATATATATCCAGTTGCTGATCCTGCCCCATCTTCAAGATGAAGTTTCATAACTTCATTTATCATTTTCGTGGATTTTTTTTATTTTTATTTGCACGATATTCTCCAATTCGGCAAATTCATAGTCTCAGCGTTGTCTGCTTTGCGCTATTTGTTTGTAATTTACAAATGCAGTGTCTGTCTGGACAGAAAGAGGGAGCTTCAGTATCTATTGTCACAAGCGTTTCAAATGAATGGTAATAAATGAAGAGGACAATACGAATTCCTCAGTATTTGCTATACAGCTGCATAACCGACAGGTATCACTAAATTGCCATGGAGCGACATTAGCCACGCGCGAATGACCGCGCGGTCTAAGGCGTCAAGATATGGACTGCGCGGCCGTTACAGTCGGACGTTCAAGTCCTTCCTCGGCCATGGGTGCGTTTTAGAGTCGATCAACACTTTTCTTTTTCTGGAATTGATTCCTACGATTCAATCACACATAGTGAATCGATTTTTACGATTCTTTCCAGTCTGTAATGGCACAATTCTTACAGAATGGCAAAAAGGAGACCACAACATGGTTATCCGATTTTTGTAATCATTTATGTTTATGGTACGCAAAATTCAGACTTCAAATAGTAATCACCCAAAGCAATTCGTGACAACTCTCAAGAAAATAGAATTTCAAATTTTTCAAGCGCTTATAAATATATTTATGGTGCCGGTTATATAAAATGTCGGCATATCTGATTTGGTGATAAAATATCATACTGTATCACACAGAAATTAGAATTGTAACCAATGTCTGAATAAAATACGTTACCATATTATATATATATATATATATATATATATATATATATATATATATATATATATATAAAAAATCACCTGAGCCCGAAATTGTTTTAAGTAGTGCATAATGCTGAATTAATCCTTTTTGCTATTAATTGCATTCGCGAACATGTTACACATATAGTATTGACATATGTTTCTGAATTCACCGATAAAATTTTATCATCGTACATCATGCAGTTCAGGTGATGTGAAATTTTAAATATTAACCTGAATGGAAATGAAACTGCAGGGTAAAAATTGCAATCAATGAACACGGTTGAATAATGTAGATACATTTTAGGGACTGATGACTCCGCAGTGAAGTTCCTTAAGCTTAACAAACATTTGAATATTTCTTTTCTTCCTGACTGGACTCTTGCGCTATAAATTTGCAGAAAATCAGACATACGCATGAGCAGTGAATGTGACGTACTTGTGGCTTCAGCATCGCCTTATAATCTAGTGGATAGACCGAATTTAGTTCACATCTTGTGTAATCAGACGAATAAGAGGAGTGGGTTAAGGAGACGGAGGGGGGAGGGGAGATGGACTAATAGAGAGGATTGGATGAAATGGCCAGAGGGAAAGGAGGCGATGAAAATGGAAGAATAAAGGGGGAAAGACGAAATGGATAGAAAGAGGGGGCAAGAAGCGGATAACACATGGAGGAAATTGTCATAGAGGCGGAGGGGAATTGTTAGTGAGAGTAGGAGGACACAGAAGATGGATGGTTAGAGGGAGTAGGAGAAGGAAGAAAGAAGCCCCACAAGCGGCTTCTAATGAAATTGCGTGCTTATGGAATATCGCCCCAATTGCGCGATTGGCTTCACGATTTCCTATCAGAAAGCACACAGTTCGTTGTAATTGACGGAAAGTCATCGAGTAAAACAGAAGTGATACCTGGCGTTCCCCAGGGAAATGTTAAAGGTCCCCTAGTCTTCCTTGTGTTTATAAACGATTTAGGATACAATCTGAATAGCTCCCTTACACTGTTCGCGGATGATGCTGTCGTTTATCGGTTAGTGATGTCAACAGAGGATCAAAAGCAACTGTGAAGCGATTTAGACAAAATTTCTACATGGTGCGAAAATTGGCAATTGACACTAAATAAAGAAAAGTGTGAAGTAATACACATGACCACTAAAAGAAATCCGCTGAACTTCAATTACGCGATAAATCAGTGAAACCTTAAGGTCGTAAATTCTACCAAATACCTAGGAGCTACAATTACGAACAACTTAGACTGGAGAGAACACATTGGAAATATTGTGGGGAAGGTGAACCAAAGATTACGTTTCATTGGCAGAACACTTCGAAGATGCACCAGCTCCACCAAAGAGATTGCCTACATCACACTTGTGCGTCCTCTCCTGGAGTTGCCCATTGTTGGACCTTCATCAGGTGGGACTGACGGAAGATATTGAGAAGTTTCAGAGAAGGGCAGCTCGTTTTGTTTTATCACGTTACCGGGGGGAAAGCGTCACGGAAATTTTGCACGAATTGGGGTGGAAATCATTGCGGCGTGATCTGTTTGCGAAGTTTCAATCACCGACTTTCACTTCTGAATGTGAAAACATTTAGCTAGCACTCTCCTACTTAGGGAGACATGACCATCCCAATAAAATAAGAGAAATCAGATCGAAAATAGAACGATTTATGTGTTCTTTCTTCCCGCGCGCTATTAGAAAGTGTAACGGTAGAGAAAAGTAATGAAAGTGGTTAATGAACCCTCTGCCAGGCACTTAAATGTGATTTGCAGAGAATCTACGTAGAAGTAGATGTAGAAAAGAGGTAGAGAGAGGAAGGATGGACATAACGTAAAAAAAAACCCTCCTGATTCGATGAACTGCCAGGTACCTATGTTTATGCACAAAACGAACTAACATCTAGTCCACCCACTACTTTTAAAAGAAGCATATTCTGTGAAAACTTTTATCTTCCTTTGTTTCAATATAATTAGTGAAATAAGAGGGAGTTTATTGAGTTGACTGATATGTTTTCGTGATGAGTCATTGTTACGTTTTATGAGTTTCTCATCCATTTAATATGAGACTGCGCTACAGCAAAGACTGGCCGGGTTTAACTAGTACTGGAATAAAAACTAAACGATTTTCGATTGGGTGAATTAATAACAACGTTTTTAAATGTATAATTTTATGTGAAATATTTCACATTATATGATCAGCATATTTAAATCCGCAGCATACCACAGAAAAATGATCCGATAGCGCGCACGAAACAAAAGGGAAAATAAAAGTCACGGGCTTTACTTTCGGAATGCGGCACCCGTTGTTCAGTAGCGTTGAATATATGGAGTGTAATCGGCATGCAAACCAACAAATGGGAAAGCGACGATCGGCTGCCCGGCAACGGCACCGCTGCCGTTATCCTTACATCGCCAGCGGCTTATTCGCTGCCTTTCACGACGGTCTCTGCCGGTAGTGACAGCTCCAGAAGAAGGTCGTGGAAACGTTAGCCTGACTGCCGTGGTTCTCTGCGCCAGTGGCTCGTAAGTGGAAAATTTTAAACGCATCAAGGGCTGCTTATGATGCATATTTTGATTTTAATTTCTCTCTGCAGTTTGAGGTTTCGTATTTACGTGATTTTCGAGAGATTTTTTTTTTTTTTTTTTTTTTTTTTTTTTAATTTGGAAAAATCCGTGTACATCCAAGGAAGCGGCATTGCAATCGATATATATATATCGCCGGCCGCGGTGGCCGAGGGGACTGAGGCGCTCCAGTCACAGTCTGCACGGACACTACGGTCGGGGGTTCGAATCCCCCATCGGGCATGGATATTTGTGCCGTCCTTAGTATAAGGTAGTTCGTAAGTAGTTTGTAAGTTTAGGGACTGATGACCCCGTAGTTAAGTCCCATAAGCTATACAAACATTTGAATTTTTATATATATGTCCAACGTTAGTTTGTTGGTCCATATTCTATACGACAAACGTGAAGCGGTTGATTTAAATTGTATTTCTTGTTACGTTAAGTCTGTGATGTGTTCTTGTACTTTTCCGACTCAATGTGTGGTTGTCATTTGAAATACCGATAGAAATAACGGCAATTTCCAAGAATGGTATATATCGAAAGTGCAAGTGTAAACGATTTAGCCTTTGTGAACCGGAGATTCGGGCGTTACGCGCCCTCACGTACTAATAGAAAAACTTCTTGTTTGACCTGTACCCAACGAGCTTAAATTTCATAGAGTGGCGTTGGTCCGCCATGTTTGAAGCAAATTGAACTGCCGTCCGCCATGTTATTTGGGGTATCGGCTGACAGATGATATGTCACACCCACTCCAGAATTTTAGCTATTTACAGTTCACCGTTTTAAATAATGATTGACTATTGAATGCGGATAGGCATCAAGTTCCGTGAGACATTTTCGAAGCTGCGAATTTACGAGCCTGGTAGTATATTTCCTAAAAATGTGGTAATGAAATATCACGAACATGTCAGGATTACAGTTCCAGTTCGAACTACAACAGTTAGATGCGATTTGTAATAACAACGAAAGTGCCGCTGTGAAAATATTTGTGTAGATTTTAATGGAAGTACATGATCTAAACGAGCTGCGAAACATACAATGAGTAGTACTTGTTATGACGAACAATCATGACCATGGATTTGCATCTTTTGTTACTGTGTTGTAACAACTGCTTTCATAAAGTCTATATACATTTATCTCGTGTTTACTAAACCTATTAAGTCTACTAACTTGTAAAATTGCTGTTAAAGGGTTTAGTTGTGAACTTTGATGGACGAAATTTACTTACAAAGACGAAAGTGAATACAAAATACTGCAGTTTAAAATGCGCCTAGGTCATCTGCCACAAAAGCATTCCACGACGAAATAAGATGTCATTAATAAGTTTCCTTCTTACCACCCTGAAACAAGTAATGTGTGGTATGTGAAATTTGAGTATAAAGACTAAAGTGAAAATAGAATATTGTAATAAACATGCCCCTGGGTCAGCATAACGTATCATTAATAACTTAAGTTGTTGTTACGCTGAAATAAGTACATATTTCTTGCAAAGAACACCGGCATATACAAGTGAAAAAATTCTGGTTGTCACTACTGCTTCCACACTTTGCACTGGTTGCATATTGTAAACAACAAATGAAGATACTTTTAAAGAAGGTGTAGACATTCAAAAATGTGGTTTTGTCAACCACAGTAGCGACAGATGAAGAAATATCTCAAACCACACCTGGTAGAAAATTGAGCATTGTTTATGGTGTGTACTTCAATGAACTTGCAGGATTGGTCATCTGAAGCTTCACTCTTGGGGCAGCTAAGTGCCATCAGTCAGGAATTTTATTTGAGTATAGACAGGCTGAGATCAAACAAGAAAAACATTTGCTGTTCTTGGACGAAATACTTGTCGTTTTAACACTTAGATTTGTTAATTTAAATGCTGAACATACTTTAGACATATTTCATGGGCAAAAATTGTATACGCAATACACACAAAATACAATACAAACGAAATAGAATATTTCAAGCTCAACAACAACATACGATAGACATTCTCCTCTCAAGTGTACCGACCACCAAAAATATGGCGGCCGAGTTTACAGAAGTTGCCGCAAAGAGCGCTGTAACTCGTGTGTTAGCCACTCTGTGAAATTTAAGCTCGTTGCCTTTACTTAACCTTCTTAAGGCTACATTACAGACCACTTCTTTATTTTTTTAAAGTGAAAGTTAGGTTAGGTATAGGTTAAACAAGAACTCTTTTTTTTTTTTTTTTTTTTTTTTTTTTTTTTTAGTACATGAGGGTACGTAGCGCCCGAATTTCCGGTTAAGAAACGCCCAATCGATTTACAATTGTACGTTAGACATTATCATTTCAAGCCGAGGTTCTTCGATTCCAAGCATTCGTGGAAATTACCGAAATATCGGCATAATTGAAAACAGGGATACCACCCGTCAGCTTTAACCCATGATGTAATCACAATCTCGGAAAACACTTATACGGGATAATATCTGAATACTTATGTATTTTAGATAATTAATAATCTGTGATTATCCTTGTAAAATACATATTACAACAGAATGCATGATCCATGACATACCATCGACTATAACTCAGCCACAATATAATTATTCTCGCCACCTACAAGTACGCACGTACACGACAACATGCCAATGCCACGAGTCAAATCTAACGGGTGATATCCCAGTCTTCAGATAAGCCAAAATTTCATAAAATCATCACGTCAAAAAACAACATCTTAATTAGCTATATAAATCTGCTGTTCTGCTATGTCAGTTTTCCGTCATTGGTATGCGAAGCGAGAATCCAGCGTTCGGTATATATCGATCACTATGTCGTTTCCCTCAATGTTCACGAGTTCTTTCAAATTACCGATTTTTTAATTCTCTGCTGGGAAAAGAAAATATTGTCTACTGTTTTAGGGATACCTCTAATACTGCGTCAATTTATCGGTTTGTTTTCTCTACACGATAGTTATATTTCTTTATTTTTATTTTATTTTGTACACTGTGGTCGTCACTACAAAACCAGACTTTTATTTTTATTGCGGCGACTCATTTTTTATCCTATTTATATTTAAAGTCTTTCTTTTGATAACAGCATCGACGTTCTAAATAACCACTACGTAGAGCAGTTTCCCCTCGATTCATAATGTGAAATGGTGACATATTCTGCCTCACGTGCCACACTGTTAATCTTTCATATTTTCCCTCGCATCTTTCAGCACTTGTGTTATGACTTCTGCATAAATATTCTGCAAATCACATATAAAGGCATGGCAGGGGTTTCATCGAATCGCTTTTATGATTTTTCTCTAAATTTACATTCTCTAATAGTGCGCGACAAAAAGGAAAACCTGAATCTTTTCCTTTTCCTCTGATTTCTCTTATTTTATTATGATGATCATGTCTCCATATGTAATTGGGAACTAACAAAATATGATCAGATTCGGAAGAGAAAGTTGGTGAAAGAAATATCCGAAAATAAATGTCGCCTCAGTGAATAACGGCTTTCTTTTAATGATTACCATCCCAAATCGTGCATCATTTCTGTGGCACTGTCTCTCCTATATCACGATAATGTAAAACGAGCTGCCCTTCTCTGAACTTTTTCTATATCTTTCGTCAGTCTCACTTGACATGGAACCCACAATGTGCAGCAATACTCCAAAATATGAGGCACAATTGTAGTGAATGTAGTTTCTTTAGTAGAACTGTTTCATCTTATAAATGTTCTGAGAATGGAAAATAGCCTTTGTTTCGCCTTCCCTACAATATTTTCTATGTGTTCTTTTCAGTTTAAGTTGTTCGTAATTGTTATGTCTACTTATTTAGTTAAATTTACGACTTATAGATTTCACTGATTTATACTGTGATTGAAGTTTAACCAGAGGGATGTATTTATTCCTAGTCTGAAAAGTAATTGAATACACTAGCATTTGAAATTTAGCTAAATTTACAATACTGGTCAGTAAAATTGCTACACCAATGAGAAATGCAGATGATAAATGGGTATTCATTAGACAAATACGTTATACTAGGTCTGACATGTGATTACATTTTCACGCAATTTGGATGCATATGTCCTGAGAAATCAGTACCCACAACAACCACCTCTGGCCGTAAAAACGCCCTTGACACGCCTGGACATTGAGTCAAACAGAGCTTGAATAGCGTGTACAGGTACAGATGCCCATGCAGCTTCAACACGATGCCACAGTTCATCAAGAGTAGTGTCTGGCGTATTGTGTCGAGCCAGTTGCTCGGACACCATTCACCAGACGTTTTCAGTTGGTGAGAGATATGGAGAATGTGCTGGCCAGGGCAGCAGTCGAACATTTTCCGTATCTAGAAAGGCCCATACAAGACCTGCAACATGCGGTCTGCATTATCCTGCTGAAATGTAGGTTTTCGGAGAGATCGAATGAAGGGTAGAGCCACGGGTCGTAACACATCTGAAATATAATGCCCACTGTTCAAAGTGCCGTCGATGCAAACAAGAGGTGACCGAGAAGTGTAACCAGTGGCACACCATACCAATGCGCCGGGTGATACGTCAGGGCCGGCCGCGGTGGCCGAGGAAACTGAGGCGCTCCAGTCACGGTCTGCATGACCACTACGGTCGGGGGTTCGAATCCCCCCTCGGGCATGGATATTTGTGCCGTCTTTAGTATAAGGTAGTTGATAAGTAGTTTGTAAGTTTAGGGACTGATGGCCCCATAGTTAAGTCCCATAAGCTTAACAAACATTTGAACATTTGATACGTCAGAATGGCGATGACGAATACACACTTCCAATGTGTGTTCACCGCGATGTCGCCAAACACGGATGCGACCATCATGATGCTGTAAAAAGAACCTGGTTCATCCGAAAAAATGACGTTTTGGCATTCGTGCACCCAGGTTCGTCGTTGCGTGCACCATCGCAGGCGCTCCTGTATCTGATACAGCGTCAAGGTTAACCGCAGCCATGGTCTCCGAGCTGATAGTCCATGCTGCTGGAAACGTCGTCGAACTGTTCGTGCAGATGGTTGTTGTCTTGCAAACGTCCCCATCTGTTGACTCAGGGATCGAGACGTGGCTGCACGATCCGTTACACCCATGCGGATACGATGCCTGTCATTTCGACTGCTAGTGATATGAGGCCGTTGGGATCCAGCACGGCGTTCCATATTGCCCTCCTGAACCCACCTATTCGATATTCTGCTAACAGTCATTGGATAGCGACCAACGCGAGCAGCAATGCCGCGATACGTTAAACCGCAATCGTGATAGTCTATAATCCGACCTTTATCAAAGTCGGAAACGGGATGGTACGCATTTCTCCTCCTTACACGAGGCATCACAACAATTTTTCACCAGGCAACGCCGGTCAACTGCTGTTTGTGTATGAGAAATCGGTTGGAAACTTTCCTCATATCTACACGTTGTAGGTGTCGCCACCGGTGCCAACCTTGTTTGAATGTTCTGAAAAATTGATCATTTGCATATCACAGCATCTTCTTCCTGCCAGTTAAATTTCGTATCTGAAGCACGTCATCTTCTTGGTGTGGCAGTTTTAATGGCCAGGAGTGTATTTCAGTATGTTATTGGAACAATTATTCATTGGTTTTCATACAGTAATCAGCGCGAGAATCACGACATTCGATTGGTTTGAGTTTTAAAGGGAATAGACTAGAAAGGTTCAAAATGTTCAATTTTTTGTAAAGCCATGTGACCAAACTGCAGTGGTCATTAGTTCATAGATATACAAACTACTTAAACTAAATTATGGTAAAGAGAAAACATACACAACACACACACACACACACACACACACACACACACACACACACACACACCCATACCCGAAGGAGGACTCTAAGGAGCAAGGCGCTTTACAGCGCACGGCCACTCCGGCGCGGCACTATAAAGGTCATCTGTCGCTCAGAACATTATGACGAACTACCTAAGGCTCTTACACGGTCCAGCAATACCGAAAACCAGGACGGAAAAATGTAGCGTCGTCAGTCTCTCAAGTATCTTCAGCAGAACTGTTGAATCTTTAGAGTGTTCTGCCAATGAAATGTATCGTTTGGTTCGCCTTCCACACAATATTTTATGCGTTTTTTTCTTCAGTTCATTTTTTCGAAATAGTAATTGCTAGGTATTTAGTCGAATTTACGACTTGTATATTTGACGCCTTTATTGTCTAAATGAAGTATACCGGATTTATTTTAGTGTCATATCGATGACCTGACAGTTTTCAACATTTAGTGTCAAGTGTCAATTTATGCACCACACAAATATATGAATCGTTTTTCAGATGGTTTTGATGCTCTGGTGACTCCACTCCCGACAAACGACGTCTTTAACCGCAAACAGTCTAAGAGGGCAGCTCAGATTTTCTCCTAAAGCTTCTTGTAGATAAGGAAAAGCAGAGGACGCATAACACTACCCAGAGGAACGCCAGATATTAAAAATTTTAGTCGGTGCCTATTTGTTAATTACTAAGAATTTTGGCCCTTCTGAAAGGGAAATTACGAATCCAGTGCCACAACTAAGACTGTATTACACAAGCACGCAATTTGATAAAGCCATGTCGAGCTTAGTTTTAGAAAGATCTGCCAATGATATTTTCATTAACATTAATAAATGGTTTAAAGCCAACTCATTGACATTAAACTTTGAAAAGACTCACTGCATGTAGTTCAGAACATGTAAGGGATTCCCATCCAGTATATGCATAAATTACGAAGAAGAGCAGATAGAAGACGCTGGCGGTATAAAATTCCTGGGATTACAGCTTG
Organism: Locusta migratoria; assembly: GCA_026315105.1. Lineage (NCBI taxonomy): Eukaryota > Metazoa > Arthropoda > Insecta > Orthoptera > Acrididae > Locusta > Locusta migratoria. The sequence goes on from CM048746.1 coordinate 194,966,060, forward strand.
ATAATAAATTCAGTTGGGAGGAGCACACTACAGAACTACAGAAACGACTTAACAAATCTGTATTTGCAATACGAGTGGTATCAGACATAAGAGACATAAAAATAAAACAAAAGCTTGCATACTTTGATTACTTTCATTCCATAATGTCATATGGTATAATAATTTGGGGTAACTCTTCAAGTCAAGCAAAAGTCTTCAGAGTTCAAAAGCGTGTTATACGTATTATTTGTGGAGTAAATTCACGGACATCCTGCAGCAGCCTCTTCAAAGAACTGGGAATATTAACTACTGCCTCTCAGTATATTTATTCGTTAATGAAATTTGTCATAAATAATATACCCCTTTTCCCAACGAACAGCTCAGTTCATACCTACAATACTAGGAACAAAAATGATCTACACAAGGACTTAAAATCACTTATTTTAGTTCAAAAAGGGGTCCACTACTGGGGAATACACGTTTTCAACAATTTACCAACAACCACAAAAAATTTAGCTACAAATAAAGATCTTTTTAAGAGGAGCCTTAAAGACGTTCTAGTGGCCAACTCCTTGTACTCTACTGACGAATTCTTAAACAGAACCAAATGATGCATGAATCTGTATTCATACTATTAGTATTATTAAATTTAGCTTGTAAAAAGTGTATGTACCTGTATTAGTAATATTATGTTATCAACTTGTAAAAGGAAAGAAAGAGATATATTCCCATCCACGAGGATCACCTCAACACGGTCAACACGGATCTATGGAACGAACCAACTAATCTAATCTAAGTGAGCCAAGGTGTGAGAACCCCCCCCCCCCCCTCCGCGGAAATCAGACATATGAAACCGATTTGTGATCTAGACAGCATTCGTTACTTTGTGTGAATAAAGAGCTCGCAGTGTTTCACGTCAACAACATTTTCTGACTATGGGTCAACAAATCCTTCTGATTGATGTAATTCATAGTGTTTGTTCGTACAGTGTGGTTTCAGACAGATTTGTACTCTGCCCTGAATTAAACTCTGGTGTTAGTTCTGCCATTTCACCGCCTGTCCTGCTTTAATTGTCTGCCTAGGCTACGACATCTTTAATAAGGGGTGGCCGAAAATCACCTCGACGATTGGACGCGTTGAACCTTAGTAGAGGTACTTATTGAAGATGCTGATCACAGCACTCCTCTAACACCCGACAAGTCGTGTAGTGACCCAAACTGGGACATCCAAATCTGCTTTCGCTCAGACAAAGTCTTTAACCTTAGTAGAGGTACTTATTGAAGATGCTGATCACAGCACTCCTCTAACACCCGACAAGTCGTGTAGTGACCCAAACTGGGACATCCAAATCTGCTTTCGCTCAGACAAAGTCTTTAACCTTAGTAGAGGTACTTATTGAAGATGCTGATCACAGCACTCCTCTAACACCCGACAAGTCGTGTAGTGACCCAAACTGGGACATCCAAATCTGCTTTCGCTCAGACAAAGTCTTTAACCTTAGTAGAGGTACTTATTGAAGATGCTGATCACAGCACTCCTCTAACACCCGACAAGTCGTGTAGTGACCCAAACTGGGACATCCAAATCTGCTTTCGCTCAGACAAAGTCCGCGCGCCTTCCCCTTCCTTCATAGGGACAGCAAAGCCCACGGATATACATGCGCCGTGCACTATTAGCCATTCCTCGGCACGTGACGCTGCTATCGACTGGATGGATGTATAAAAGATAAGTAATCAGAATGTAGTTCTCTGCACACGTCACTTAATCCATACTGCAGTGTAACAGTTACATTACATGTCCTGCATTCAACCAAGGTATCAAATTAATTGAAGTGGTGGAGTAGCCGAGCAGTCTAAGGCGCTTCGCTGCGGAGCGCGCGGTTGGTCGCCGTCGGAGGTTCGAGTCCTCCCTGGGGCATGGGTGTGTGTGTGTGTCTGTGTGTGTGTGTGTGTGTGTGTGTGTGTGTGTGTGTGTGTTTGTCCTTAGGCTAGTTTACCGTAGTTTAAGTAGATTGTAAGCTACTGACTGATGACCACGCAGTTTGGTCCGATGTATTTACAAACATTTGAACATTTTTTTAATCAAATTAATTTGTCTTGTGGGGTTTATCAGTTTATGGAGACAGGTACCGTTCTGAGAACTCTGTTTGTACAGGGCCCCAGCACAATGGTTAACATTCTTGGCGTAGTATATACCAACAAGGAGCACCAAGTCCATGGAAGATATGCACAAGGCGTGTTATTTTAAGTAAGTACCGTTAAGTACCGTAAGACGTGCTAAGCTATCTCAATATTGTTATGCGCATTGGGTACCTATATCTGTTGTCTACGCACTGACGCTATTAAAGTCTGATTCTCCCTCGTTTATACTGTGTACCGAGTGTTTAAGATGCCTCCGATAATCGTGAGTTCTGCCGACTGTGAAGTACGGGGTGTTATAAGATTTTTTAGTGCTAAAGGCCTAAAGGCGATCGATTTTCATCGTGAGATCTGTGCAGTTTACCGAGAAAACATTAGGAGTGATAGAATGGTAAGAAAGTGAGTGAGAGCATTTAAAGATGGCCGGACAAATGTGCATGATGGACAACGGAGTGGTGAGAGAAAACAGACGCTTGAAGATTTCCTCCTTGCGGGATGACTTTCCTAATGTTTCTCGTAGTGCTTTGTATGGCATTGTGACCGAGCAAGACGATGACTAAGTCAAAACAGTTGTGATGCAGTAATTAACAAGTCGGGGGTCAGACATCTATGAGGAAGGTATTCAAAAAGTGGTACAACGTTATGACAATTACCTCAATATTGACGGAAATTATGTGGAAAAGTAGATTAAGGTACTTTCATGTAAAAATAAAATTATTGAGATATCTTAGCACATATCTTTTTATTTTATTTTATTTTATTTTTAATTTCAAAACGGTACTTACTTTAAAAATGTCGCCTCGTAATATCTGTGTAACAATGTCAATTTATCTATCTTTTGCGTCTTGTATTAGAACTGATCATTCATTCATCTCGTACGGTATGAGAGCTATGAATCAGTTTATTGAGAGTTTGAACAAATCTCTTCTTTGCCATAAAATCTGTTTAAATCATTTATAGGAATTTAAAGTATCTCTTTAAATGGAAGGCACTTCGGGAGTTGAAGTTCTATGAAATATATGAAAAAATAATTCTGAACTCCTTATGGGCACAACATAGCTGGATTAATACAGTAGGAGTTACATTTATTAATTCACATCATATGTAGAACCTGAAAATCAACCAGAAACGAAATATGCGATGGTTCAGGAATACACTGAGGTATGCGATTACATCGCAATACATTAAAATTATGTGTTTTTGCTGTGCTAAAATTTAGGTGTTGACTACAGGTTTGGAGTGATAAATATTTATCACAATGTTCAAATGTTTGATAAGCTTAAGGAACTTAACTGCGGGGTCATCAGTCCCTAAACTTACAAACTACTTATGAACTAGCTTATACTAAAGACGACACAAACATTCACGACAGAGGGAGGGATTCGAACCCCCGACCGTAGCGGCAGCGCAGACTACGACTAGTGCGTCGCAGACCGCTCGGCCACCGCGGCCGGCGATAAATATTTATAAATACTTGCATATACTTTACATTATACTAACAGGTTGCATATCTGAGGCGACCAGAGCACGAGCGGTATAAGTCCAAAAAAAGGAATAAGACAGAGGGAAATTCAAAAATCAACACAAACTTCAGAAACGTAAATGAACTTTATTTTGAAACACAATGGAGTACACAGAATAAATATTTGCGATTATAACAATTTTTCAAATGGACAATGTTAACTTTTGCTTCGTTTGTCCCCTGACAATAATTGGAAACAAACTAATATATATATAATGCAACCTTTACATTTCTCGTATCGCCGTACCAGTTCTCGTATTCACTACATTTACTTACATATTCACACTATACAAATTCATCATTGTCTTCTCAATTAGCACAGTTTTCAGCAATCGGTGCTTGACGTGTATTAGTAATACAAGGGATATGTGTGAAAAAATGGTTGTGATTGTAAGGAATAAAATTAAGCAAACCTTCTTCTGTGCATCTGTAACTGCACGTCGCTGCTTGTAGAGACTGCCTTGGTCTGGTAGCTGAAGTGCTGGTCTTCTTAAACCTTTCTTTGAAATGTCAATTCCCTTAAATTGTGTGTCAGGATCAAGGCTACTTTTCTACTTCAGACACAATGCACGTCCCTTTTCGTACCACAACCACTAAAATTTTAACCAGTTATTATTTTTACTATTAACTGTTTTTTTGGTTTACAGTGACTTCCTGGAATTTTTTGTGGATAAAATATGAATATGCTTCATTTGATATACTTGAAAATGATATTTCTTCTTGGACTCTTTCAGAGTGGTTATTCAGTCAGATGGTTAATAAATATAAGTTGTTTTCCTACTTATTGCTTCTATTAAGCGAAAGTCAGCATCATTATTTAGGTAAAAATGCACTAACACAATAGAATTATGATTTGTGATTTCTGTTTCCGTGCCAGTTCTTGTAATAGTTTTTTCAAAACAAGTGCGATTTTTATGTTTCGGCTTTGTCCAAGTCAGCTGTCGGAATATATAGCAACTTTGAAACAAAGCATGCAACATGGACTTGCTTCACTTGTTTTCTGAGATAATAAACAGATGTTTCAGTTGCCAAGTAAACTTACCATCTTCATCTTACTTCATAAAGCTCATCTAGGGATTTCGTTCACTAGTTGTCCGAAAATATTCCTTCATGCAGAGTGTAATACACTTCCAATTATATATATATATATATATATATATATATATATATATATATATATATAAATGTTTTTTTTTACTAACACAACTTGTTCTCTGAGCGCCTCATGTGTTCGTAGATTTTTAAGGACCATATCGTTTTCTACTCCCTGTCATCTTCAAAATAAAAGTACCTGTTTCCCCATTTTTCTCTCATTTTAGATTTAAACTTGCATTATTTACCTGTTGTTCCGAGTATTCATCTTGTGTTGAGGTGTCTGTCGTCTTTTTACCGTGATTTATGGTTATTTCACACGCAGTTTTGTTAGTTCTATCACAACACATAACGCCAGTGTTGTCACTGGGCGTGTAGATGCGTCTGTTCGCTGTTCTTTTGTTTTCTGCGAGTGTTGGTTTTTCATTTGTTTCGGTGTTTGTTTACGTGTTGGGTGGCGCGCGAATTTTAAGTGTTTGCTGACGCTCATGGGTTTTACTCTTTCATGGGTAGCGACATAAATTGACAGGGAAAGAGAGATTGAAGTTGTTATAACGACATGTATTATGTATCTGTACGCTCGCGGCGCTCTCGATTTTTGTGTGTGTGAGTGTGTACGTTAGAGAAAGAGAAAAAAAGAGAGAGACTGTGATCATTGGTGAGGTGGGGGGGGGGGGTGCGAGGGGCGAGAAATGGTGGTCATGTATATGATTCTTCTATTGTGAGAAATTTTGTTTTGTTGCAGAATAGTCTATTCATTTAGCACGCATTTCGACTTGCTATAACTGTTTTGTATATGGTAATTTATCTCAATTGTCAACTTTTCGTTCAGACCACTGCTAGTTATATGTAATTAATAATCATTTTCTATGTTTGCAGGATGGTTATTCTCTGCTATGAGAAAAATTTCCTTGCGTAAGGCGGAAATCTGACCAATAAATTTCAGCGTTCACAGAAAGGGAAAATATCAAGTATATATATATATCTGTGTGTGTGTGTGTGTGTGTGTGTGTGTGTGTGTGTGTGAATGTCTGTTCGGTGTACGTTTATCACGTCTGAAACACAAGACGTAAAGAGCTAAAAATTTGTACAGTTACTAATGTCTACCTGGGGAAGGCTTTAGGCACGGTTTTTAGCTATTTATCTATATATAATAATGTGAATGTCTGTTCAGTGTACGCTTATCACATACGAACGGCGAGACACAGAGACTTAAATATTTGTACCCGATGAAGGTTTTAGGTACAGTTTTATAGCGATCTGATAGACATTTAGTAATTTGAAGAATATAACTGAAAATGCAGGACATTAATTACTCTTTGAAAATTATATTTCCTCTTTGAAAATGGCTTTATTGGTTGCATTGTTGCTTGAGGGTTGATAATGATAAAAGGGTGGAGTATATTGGGATGGAAAGTCCCCTCGGCCACCGCGGGCGGCATATAGTTTACATCCCTGACATGTTCATTACGTCATTGGCAAAAGAGAACGAATAGTATGGAATTCTCCACTCTATCCGCTCCAACGAAGCAAAAACGTCAGAATTGTCTATAACTCTTACCTAATCATTTCGGAAATGAATACTACGTTTGCCGGCCGCGGTGGCCGAGGGGACTGAGGCGCTCCAGTCACGGTCTGCACGGCCACTACTGTCGGGGGTTCGAATCCCCCCTCGGGCATGGATATTTGTGCCGTCCTAGTTTGTAAGTGGTTCATAAGTAGTTTGTAAGTTTAGGGACTGATGACCCCGTAGTTAAGTCCCATAGACTCTACAAGCATTTGAACATTTTTACTACGTTTGCGGCATCATGCTTCGAAAAGTATCAGTCTAGTTTCTGTAAACACAAAAGACATCACAGGACTGTGTCAGGTAGCTGACCGGAAATAAGCCGCAGTGTTCTGCGAGACAGCAAACTTCATTTAAGCAGACTGTTTCATACAATCTACTTCTGATTACTATCTGCAGTACTGAGAGAGAAAAACACATAGGTAACTTCATAATATGGCATGAAAGCTATCTGAGAACGAATTTTCTATAACAATGAAAACTCTGTATCTCATCAGAAGTTCATTAATTCTGCTTTATTCTTGTTGTTGGTATACCAATACAGTATCAGAAAAGTTCAAAGAATCGTAATGTAATATTTGACGGCTTCAGTTTGTAGGGAAGTAACAGGGAACGACCATTTGCAGAAGAAGCTGGTAGCGGACATAGGTTTATTGGTAGAATACTAGAAAAACGCAATGCCTCCACAAAATACTATAGATTGGTGACTGCACACAAAATGCTCGAGTAAGCCATCAAATGGTAACGTATAAAATAGGACTAAAAGAAGGCACAGAAACAATCAGCTTCCCCCTGTATCTGTAATATCATTTCATGTATGAATTTTAGAGCATATTCTCAGTTCGAATATAATAAATTTCCTTGAAACGGAAAAGCTTCTTTCCATGAATTAGCACGGGTTTAGTAAACATCGTTCATGTGAAACTCAGCTTGCCCTTTTCTCACATGACATCTTGCGAGCCATGGATGAAGGGCAACTGGCGGATTGTGTTTTTCTCGATTCAAAAAGGTGTTCGACGCGGTGCCACAATGCAGACTGCTAACGAAGATACGAGCTTATGGAATAGGTTCACAGATTTGTGACTGGCTGGAAGACTTCCTAAGTAATAGAACGCAGTGCGTTGTTCTCGACGGCGAGTGTTCATCAGAGACGAGTGTATCGTCAGGCGTGCCCCAGGGGAGTGTGATAGGATCGCTATTATTTTCTATCTATATAAATGATCTGATGGACAGAGTAAGTTGTAATTTGCGGCTGTTTGCTGATGATGCTGTGGTGTATGGGAGGGTGTCGTCTGTAACTGTAATAGCATACAGGATGACTTAGACAAAATTTCTAGTTGGGGCGAAGAATGGCAGCTAGCTCTCAATGTAGAAAAATGTAAGGTGATGCGCATGGGTAGAAAAAACAATCCTATAATGTCCGAATACAGCATTAGTAGTGAGCTTCTTGATGCTGTCGCGTCGTTCAAATATCTAGGTGTAACATTGCAGAGCGATATGAAATGAAACGAACATGTAAGGACAGTTGTGAGTAAGGCGGACAGCCGACTTCAGTTTATTGGGAGAATTTTGGGAAGATGTACTTCATCTGTAAAGGAGACCGCGTATAAGACGCTTGTACGACCACGTCTTGAGTATTGCTCAAGTGTTTGGCACCCGCAGCAGATCAGTTTAAAGGAAGACATAGAGGCGGTTCAGAGGCGAGCAGCTAGATTCGTTACCGGTAGCTTCGACCAATGCGCGAGTGTCACGGAAATGCTCCGGCAACTCAATTGGGGATCGCTGGAAGAAAGACGAAGTTCTTTTCGTGAATTTCTGTTAAGTAAATTTAGAGGGCCGGAATTTGAAGCTGAGTGTAGTACGATCTTGCTGCCGCCTACTTACATTTCGCGTAAAGACCACAAAGGCAAGATAAGAGAAATTAGGGCTCGTACGGAGGCATATAGGCATTCCTTTTTTCCTCGTTCCATTTGGGAATGGAGTAGGAAAGGAAATGCCTAGTAGTGGTACGGTGTACCCTCCGCCACACACGTTATGGTGAATTGCGGAGTATGTATGTAGATGTAGATCACAAACTATGTTCCAAAATATTTTACCTACACTTCTGTTCAAGGAAGCATTACAAGCGCCATTTTTCATATTTCTGTCCAAGCCCTCGACACTTGACAACTAGAGTTTAAAAAAGGGTGTTCAGATTATCGCCCATCCTGCAAGAAGGCAGTGAAATGGTAAACCGCTTCCGGACAACATACAACACGCGCACTTTCAGAGGCAAATCGGGGAGAGTGTACACATTCGGGAGTAACAGCATTTGCCTGGGGCCACCGAAACAAAGTAACACAACGCGATTAGGCTGGCGGAGCAAACAGGTAGATATGTCTGGCGCTAGCGTGTGTATGTGTGTGTGTGTATGTGCGTGTGTGCGGCAGCTCGGCGGCAGGCAATATGCACGCAAATCAATAACCGGGTGACGCCAGCGCCAGCCAGCCAGCCAGCCGCGCCTAGCGCCAATCAGCGCCCGCCTAATTCAGTTGGGGGCCGTGTTTCACTCTCTCTCTCTCTCTCTCTCTCTCTCTCTACCGATGGCTCTTCTCTGCCCGCGACGGCCGTCACCGTACCGGACGTGCTTCTTTTTTTAATGTCAGCTTCCGGCAACATTTCGAAAGCTTTTAGGGAGCTAGTTGCGAGGGGAGGGGATTTCACCTTTCCGGTCCCTAACCCAAGCTCTCAGAGATCCATAAACAAAAATAGCGACGTTTGCAAAAAATTCCTTGCTGTCTCCATTAGACATTTGTGAGACGTCGACATTTTGATGCACTTGAAATAAACTTTAGAGTCTTGACCACAAATGTCAAATTCATTCAGTTTGGGAGCCTTGAGTGTGTTGTGTTTGATCAGTATACCTTAAAACTGCTTTCAAAATGTCTGTAAATCTATCGGACCAAACGTCGTGCTCATCAGTCCGTAGCTTACAAACTACTTAAATCTAGGTAATCTAACCTACGGACAAACACACACACCCATGCCCCAGGGAGGACTCGAACCTCCACGGCGAGCAACCGCGCTCTCCGAAAACTGCTTTATTTCGTGTTTTATAGTAGGGGGCTGGCATGTGCTACATACGAGGTACGTCCAGAAAGTAAGTTCTGTATGGTTATATAAAACAAACGTGTACAGATACAGAAAAAAATATTTATTGTACAAAAATCTACAACTGTTAATCTACTTTTCGACATAGTTGCCGAAAGTTTGTACGTACTTGTCATAAGGTGGCACAAGTTTCTGTATGCCTTCTTCATAGAAGGTTGTTCAAATGTTCAAATGTTTGTACAGCTTATGAGACTTATCTACGGGGTTATCAGTCCCTAAACTTAAAAACTTCTTATGAACTAGCTAACACTAAGGACGGCCCAAATATCCATGCCCGAGGGGGGATTCGAACCCCCGACCGTAGTGGTCGTGCAGACCGTGACTGAAGCGCCTCAGCCCCCACGCGGCCGCATAGAAGGTTGCCGCCTGTGTATTCAGCCATGTGGTAGCATGTTTTTTCAGCTCGTCATCGTTGAAGTGTTGACAGGACAAATTTTAGGTGTAAGTGCCCGACCTCATGTGGCGAATGTGACCAAACAACTCTTACGGGAATTTCACTGGGACGTGTTTGATCATCATCCGTACAGCCCGGGCCTCGCTCCTCTTCTTACACCTAAAAATCTGTCCTTGGTGGTCAACATTTCAACGATGATGACGAGCTGAAAGAACATGCTACCACATGGCTGAATACACAGGCGACAACCTTCTATGAAGAAGGCAACCAGAAACTTGTGCCACGCTATGTAAAGTGCCTACAAAATTTCGGCAGCTATGTAAAAAATAGTAGTTGAACAGCTGTAGATTTTTGTACAATAAATATTTTTTCTTTATCTGTACACGTTTGTTTTATATAGCCAAACGGAACTTACTTTCTGGACGTACCTCGTACTTATGAAGGAGAATATTTTGACTACCCTTAAAGTTTGTATTGAAGGTATCGTTCCACATCAGCATTGCCTAAACTGTAATACTGTGCATAGTGCTTTCTGGCCCACCTCATGTTGCAAAGAGTGATCAAATTTATATAGGTGTGACACTACTGCTGTTTGTAGGCCAGCATTGTTATTTAAACGAGAAGCAAATGCAAACTTGTACGGTATAGAAACCAGCGTGTGGTTTTTGTAAGCAGATGGTGCTTGGTGGCTGCTCTTCCTTCCCAGCACTTTTATGTATGCCCCCTACCCCTTCCATCCACCCTCTCCACCCATACTTTCCCTCACCTGAATACTATATAGAAACCATGATTTCGGTGACTGCCAGCAATGTGTCACTAAACACTATCTGTCCTAACGGTGTCAAAATATAGAATGGCAAAAATATTGGTGTAGAACCCATATAATTGTATAATTTAAAATAAAATTTTTGTACATAGTGATTGTAAAAGTTTTATAGTTATATGTTTATAATCGTGTAACTTAGCTGAAACAAAATATTGTGCAGCTTTAAGGTATTATATTATATAAGGAAAAAATATAAAATAAAAAAATTAAAAATTCCACAGTGAGAGAGAGGTAGAATGACAACATCGCCATCTGGCGGATTCTCCACTTAATAACTGACCGCTTTGCTAACCTTAGTATGCACTTGACCATCCTACAGGGACGTTCTGGGGGGAGTTTTAAATTTATTTTATATTTGACATATGTCTTTGACAGTGGTTATTTTAAAAGAAATGTTTTAGTTTCACTTTTTAATAAGTTTTAAAAGATATGGTGAGTGTCAAGATAGTGTTCTCATTTATGTTTTATCAAAATGTTTGATGAATATTAATTCCATTGTCTTGCTGTAGCCTTGGATAATGACGAAACGTCGAAACGCGTAAGGCCTCAATAAATTGAAATTTGTGGTCAAGACTCTAAAGTTTATTTCAAGTTTGCAAAAATGTTCAAATGTTTTAAAGCTTAGGGGACTTAACTACGGGGTCATCCGTCCCTAAAATTACAAACTATTTATGAACTAGCTAATAATAAAGACGACACAAACATCCATGCCCGAGGGGGGATTCGAACCTTCGACGGCGAACGGTCGCGCACACCGCAACACGGCGCTCCAGTACACGCGGCTAATCCGCCGCGGCGTGACGTTTGTAACGTTACTCTTTTGTAACGTAATTATTCATGTTCGAAAAGTTTCTTACTTGAACGTAAAGAAAAAAAAGAAAGAAAGAAAATAATGCCGGGCAGTGATTTGTTGAGATTATCAGCTAAGGCTGATTTTACCCGCTCGATTAGCCGTGTGGTCTAACGCACTGCTTTCCGAGGCGAGGAGGCGTACCGTCCCCTGTTTGAATCCGCCCGGCGGATTAACGAAGGGGGTCGGGGTGCCGGTTAGCCTGGATGTGGTTTTTAGGCGGTTTTACACATCCCCCTACGTGAATATCGGGCTGATTCCCAAGTCCCGCCTCAGTTACACGATTCGCAAACATTTCATAAGACTTTACACTTTCACATATACAACACTATACACAGACATTTGGGGTACACATTTCCTCCCGCAGGGCAAGGGCTGGCGGCAGGAAGGGCATCTGGCCACCCCGTCAATATTAACACGCCAAATCCAAATAAACACAGCCGATCCTGCATGTGCGGAAAAAGGGCTGAAGATAAAGAAGAAGAAAGATCAGCTGACGCTCATCTTGGTTTGGCTTACTAAGAGATACCCTTTTAAGACATATTTATAAACCATTTTATCGAGGCTCTCTTTGGAGTTAAGCCTTCATGCTCAGTATCCCACACACAGCCACTCTCTATATACATTAAATAACATTGAAAATAGACCAACCTTTGAGTACACAGGCGAAAATTTGTTAATTAATGTGGTGAAATCCGATATGCAAATGAAACAAGTTTGGTGCCAGACTTCATGTACAGCAGTCTGGCAGGGGACCCTGTTTTACGCCGTATAGTGGACGAGTGATGCACGTGACGATCACGCCCCAATTCCAGGAGGACCCTAGTGTGTGTGGATTTCCGGGCAGACGTGGTACACAGTTCTCACGGTTAAGCCAATATGAAAAGGGTAGAGCCAGCGAAATGAAAATCGTAGGTCGACATACCGTATGCCTCTCTAGGTCGATCGTTCTGAGTGTCCGTCAGATGATGTCGGCAGCAGTAGACGCGAGATGACACACAAGTCCAACGGTCCGGATCTGGAGCGACCATGAAGACGACTAGCCGAGAGGAACGAAGGATTTTGCGGCAATAGCCTGGGATCCTACAGTGACTAAGTCTACAATACAATCAAACAGACGGGTGCCAGATATTCCACAAACCAATTCCAGACCCCAATTTGTTTTGGGAAGTGATGGTAACCGCATACTGGTGTTGAGATATCTGGTGAACCATACAAATTCAGTCACAAAGTCGCTCACCAAAACGCCAATTCAGCCGGTGCAAGGGGATTGATGGGTCATAACACCCGATAACCGGTCCGTTGTAACTGTCGTTTGTTGAATATTTAAGGTCTTTTCACAATGGCGTAGCGTATCTCGAGCTATGTCTTCGGAAGACGTCGCAGTGCGTAGCACGTATCCTGGCTAAAGATAAGCACCTTTCAAACCGAAAGCTGCGTATTAAGATCTACGTTTACTACCCCATCTTCGTATTTGCTCAGTTGTTGAGATGGTGTGCTAACTTCAGTATTGTTTTAGACAGTACCAGAAATGGCCTTCAATGTGCTGTGATGTGACCCAGATATCAACTTCAGTGTGTCTTATTCCCAGATTTTTGTGTTCGGATTTCCCAGTTATCAACTGATATTGGCTTTTTATGTTTTCTAGTAGACTCATATATATCTATTACGTATGGACAGGTTAGTATCACTACTATGTATCCCATATAACTCGGATGACGTACAAATTACACGATATTGGATGTAAATCAATTATTATTGTCATAAAAATGGTTTTGTACAGTAACAAATTTTATATGTACAAATCGAAGTACCTTATTGAATATTATGTAAGAAATAATATATCTAGGCCAGGGTTCACTCAGTCAGGATTAGTTAATGATGAATTTTTGTGAACCAATTTACACGGACTTCCCCTGCTTATAAACCTAATGGCTAAACCACGCTATCAGATAATAAAGACAACGCGATTGTCGACCGACCTTCGTGAGAGACCTAAATACGAAAAAGTCTGCTGGTTCGGATGGAATACCAGTTCGGTTTTACAAAGAGCATTCTGCGGCATTGGCCCCCTACTTAGCTTGCATTTATCGCGAATCTTTAATTCAGCGCAAAGTTTCTAGTGGTTGGAAAAAAGCGCAGGTGACTTCCGTTTATAAGAAAGGAAAGAGAACTGACCCACACAATTAAAAACCAATATCGTTGACATTAGTTTCATGTAGAATTTTGGAGCATATTCTCAGTTCGAATATAGTAAATTTCCTTGAAACGGAAAAGCTTCTTTCTATGAATCAGCAAGGGTTTAGGAAACATCGTTCATGTGAAACTCAGCTTGTCCTTTCCTCACAAGACATCTTGCGAGCCATGGATGAAGGGCAACAGGCGGATTGTGTTTTTCTCGACTTCAAAAAGGCGTTCGACGCGGTGCCACACTGCAGACTGCTAACGAAGATACGAGCTTATGGAATAGGTTCACAGATTTGTGACTGGCTGGAAGACTTCCTAAGTAATAGAACGCAGTATGTTGTTCTCCACGGCGAATGTTCATCAGAGACGAGTGTATCGTCAGGCGTGCCCCAGGGGAGTGTGATAGGACCGCTATTATTTTCTATCTATATAAATGATCTGATGGACAGAGTAACTTGTAATTTGCGGCTGTTTGCTAATGATGCTGTGGTGTATGGGAGGGTGTCGTCTCTAACTGACTGTAATAGTATACAGGATGACTTAGAGAAAATTTCTAGTTGGTGCGAAGAATGGCAGCTAGCTCTCAATGTAAAAAAATGTAAGGTGATGCGCATGAGTAGGAAAAAGAATCCCATAATGTTCGAATACAGCATTAGTAGTGAGCTTCTTGATGCTGTCGCGTCGTTCAAATATCTAGGCGTAACATAGCAGAGTGATATGAAATGAAACGAACATTTAAGGACAGTTATGAGTAAGGCGGACAGCCGACTTTGGTTTATTGGGAGAATTTTGGGAAGATGTACTTCATCTGTAAAGGAGACCGCGTATAAAACGCTTGTACGACCACGTCTTGAGTATTGATGAAGTTTTGGGACTCGCAGCAGATCAGTTTAAAGGAAGACATAGATGCAGTTCAGAGGCGAGCAGCTAGGTTTGTTACTGGTAGGTTCGACCAATGCGGAGTGTCACGGAAATGTTCCGGGACCTCGAATGGGAATCAACGGAGGAAAGACGACGTTCTTTTCGTGTATTTCTGTTGAGGAAATTTAGAGGGCCGGAATTTGAAGCTGAGTATAGTACGATCAAAAAAATGTTTGTATAGTCTATGGGACTTAACTACGGTGTTATCAGTCCCTAAACATACAAACTACTTATGAACTAACTAAGACTAAGGACGTCACAAATATCCATGCCCGAGGGGGGATTCGAACCCCCCGCCGTTGTGGCCGTGCAGACCGTGATTGGAGCGCCTCAGTCCCCTTGGCCACCGCGGCCGGCTAGTACGATCTTACTAGTGCTTACTTACATTTCGCGTAGTGTTCACAAAGACGAAATAATAGAAATAGGGCTCGTACGGAGGCATATAGGCATTTTTCCCCTCGTTCTATTTGGGAGTGGAATAGGAAAGGAAACTCCTTGTAGTGGTACAGTGTACCCTTCGCCACGCACCTTACGGTGGATTGCGGAGTATGTATGTATATGTAGATGTACTCAGCCAATGACACCATCGTCGGATGCGGCACGGAGGGCGAGACTTAGTCAGGCCTGCTCTCAAGGACGTCAACGTGTACTTCATGAATGGTGATTACTATCAATGCCATTTTGTACCATTTAAACGAGGAAGTAGTAGCCTCTATTGTTTCGCACGGTCAACAGCTGCAAGAACACACATAAAGGGTTAGGCTTCAAAAGAGCGCGGGTCCCTTGCATGAAGGTCTGTCACTCGACTACTCGGCTGTGGAGGCGAAATTTGTGCACTTGTATCTACTGTTTTTGCTTACTTCCAATGTTCAAATGTTTGTAAATCTACCGCACCAAACTGCGTGGTGATCAGTCCGTAGCTTACAAACTACTTAAACTAAGGGAAACTAACCTAAGGACAACACACATACCCATGCCCCAGGGAGGACTCGAACCTCCGACGGCGAGCAACCGCGCGCTCCGCAGCAAGGCGCCTTAGATCGCTCGGTTACTTTACCGCGGCTTACTTGTCATGGGTTTCAATGATTCTTTAATCTGTACCATTGTGCCTAATAAGTCTTATTTCGATCCGATGCTCTTCTTCTGATGCGCTTTTTGTGCATTTCTCTCTTCATTTGTTTCTTTAAAATCCCATTGTCACTCTCTTCTACCTATCTCTTCCACTGTCAATGGAATCATCCGTTTCTCTCATTCTTCCTTAACGTTATCAACTCTGCCAGTTTCACTCTCTTATGCATTTCGAAGGTTATTTCTCTGGACGATATCATTGTAAAGGAGTGAAACTTGAACAATAAGGAGTTCAGTTAAATAGACGACTGGATCTTTTGAAATTTAGTGTTACAGGAGATTGCTTAAGGTTAGATGTATAGATCACGTAACTAATGAGAAGGTACTGAACAGAATTTGGGAGAAACGTAATTTATGGCGTATCTTAACAAAAGAAAGGGGATGGATTGCTGGATCACATTCTGAGACATCGTGAATTTAACATTGGACAGAAGTGTGGGGCTTCAAATCGCGGAGGGAGACAGAGAGACAAATAAAGCAAGCAGATTCATAGGGACTAGTATTGCCTGTGGTCGAAATTCGATAAGTTGTAATTGCAAAGTCATGAAAATGAAAAAAGAAATGTCATTTGAATTTATTGAAGACTGCTAATGTATATGAGAACAGGTGAAAGAAAGCGCAAAGAGGAAACATGAGAGAATGAAAGACACAAATGAGGGAATTAATTGCTTTATTTCACAATTTAGCATTACAAACAGTTCAGTGAAAACAAAATTTTTCGTAAAAATCCTTTCATCATTCGGTAAATGTCCTTGTTCTCTATGTTTACAAATATAATATTTCAAACCATCAAAAGATCGAACTCTATTTGCTGGAACATATAGCTGACCATGTGTGAAAATTGGTTTTCTAAATAAAATACCAATTTTCTCAAATGTTTGTCCGTGAGACTTATTAAAATACTGCCTTCATAAACTGAATTGTTTAGTTACATGTAAAAATTATATTTAAAAGTTAAGAAGTGTACATTACTAAGAATTAAAAAATGGGGGCAGTGGAAATCTAACCTGTGACCATAATATTAGAACTGCAAGCGCTAACTGACTGAGCTGATTTTACACGTATCAATATGTCACCAAGAACGGATAGTGACAAAACTTACGGAGAATTGGGAGCATAATCCTAAAATTTCGTTTTCTCGTTACTACTCTTAACGGCTACGTGCGCACTTAATTTTATATTCGCAACATCTGTAGCGAACCATCTTTCGAATTGTGTACGTTTCATTCGCCTTCTTGTATGATTAATATTAAAAATCTGTACCCTCTGTTTCGTGTTAGCGTATTTATATGATGACTAGCTGAAAACCCGGCTTTGCCCGGGTATTTATTTATTTATTCCTGCCTTGAGGTATTACTCCTATCCCTTCTCTCTCTGTCCATTTCCTTTCTCTAAATACTTGCTATATTTATCGGAGAATGAATAAGAAATAAGGCTGTCTCGCATAATGTACAAAGTTATAAGTCCAGTTGACATATAAAATGCGTACGACCTCATATTTATTGAGTTATATGTTGCACAATTGTATAATATTGTAGGTATACATTCATTTATATAAGTGCTGTATGTCTGTAAAATTTGTTGCGAATACAATCCGTAGTAATGAAGTAATACATTAAAACTTGGTGTGTGATGGTTGTTTTTTCTATGAACATTACTGTTTATGTGCTCATGTCTCATGAACTACGTACTGTGATACAATTTCGAAGGTACATTAACCTATATGTATGTATACTGTCTGTAAAATTTCCTGCGGCTACAATTTGTAGTGTACAAATTATAAATTCTAACACCATACCGAATGCCGTCGTTTCACTCCATGAACAGCGGAAAAGTAGTAAGCGAGAAACTTTTTTCCTTTGATCATTTTGCCATCATTGTCAGCAATAAAAAGTTTAATAAAGGTTGGAAATTATGTGTAAATTTGGTTGCAAGTCGCTATGTACTGTCATTCTCATATATTGTATTTGTAAAGCCTCGTCGCATTATGTGGCAGTTTCTTGCAACTCATATCGCTTTTGACGCTATATCTCTTGAACCAAGTGTCGTATGTGCTCCTTACTCATATGACAATTGTTATCTCACGTAAGAAATATGTGTGCCAAATTTGGTTGAAATCGGTTCAGTAGTTTAGGAGAAAATGAGCAACATTGTCGCTTAATGCAGCAGTTTTCCGCGAATCTCATTGTTTTTGACGTCATATCTCGTAAAATACGTGTTGCACGTAATTCTTACACTTACGGCGACCGTCCTCAATGATTTAAGCTTACGTGTACAAAATTTCATAAAGATTGGAACAAAACTGTAGATTTGTATGCAACACGTACAGATATACGGACACAAACTCAGTAAACTAGCATACTATGCCTATTTTTAT
The DNA here is from genome assembly GCA_026315105.1 of Locusta migratoria. Classification (NCBI taxonomy): domain Eukaryota; kingdom Metazoa; phylum Arthropoda; class Insecta; order Orthoptera; family Acrididae; genus Locusta; species Locusta migratoria. Next base: position 194,984,191 of record CM048746.1, read on the forward strand.
TCTCTGCTTTCTTATGGCATCATATTCTGGGGTAATTCATCATTTAGTAGGAAAGTATTCATTGCCCAAAAGCGAGTCATCAGAATAATTGCTGGAGCCCACCCAAGATCATCCTGCAGACATTTATTTAAGGATCTAGGAATCTTCACAGTAGCTTCACAATATATATATTTACTTATGAAATTTGTTATTAACAATCCAACTGAATTCAAATGTAACAGCAGTGTGCATAGCTACAACACTAGGAGAAAGGGTGACATACACTATACAAGGTTAAAGTTAGCTCTGTCACAGAAAGGGGTTAATTATTCTGCCACAAAAGTCTTTGGTCACTTACCAAGTAGTATCAAAATTCTGACAGATAGCCAACCAGCATTTAAAAATAAATTAAGAGAATTTCTGAATGGCAATTCCTTCTACACATTAGATGAATTTCTAGATAAAAGTTAGTATTTTAGGAAAAAAATAGAATAAAAAATTTAAAAAATAAAAAAATAAAATATAAAATAAAATAAAATATTCAAAAATTGAGTGTCATGTAATATTATGTATTGACACATATCATTTGACTAACACGTTCCACATCATTACGAAGTGTCGTATTCATGATCTATGGAACAAGTATTAATCTAATCTAATCTAATCTACTCTGCTTTGTATATTAGATGTAGGTAGCCGTTAGGTAATGAAAAGGCTTGCGCAGGAAAGGATAGCGTGGAGAGCTGCATCAAACCAGTCTTTGGACTGAGGACCATCCAGAAGGGAAACTTACATTTGGGATGCGCCTCATACCCTACACTGGTTAGCCAGACAACGTTGTCAGCCCTTCTTGCACGCCTCGGTGGCAGCCACGCAGCCGGCCGCGGTGGCAGAGGTGCCTGAGGCGCGCCAGTCACGGTCAGCACGTCCACTACGGTCGGGGGTGCGAATCCCCCCTCGGGCATGGATATTTGTGCCGTCTTTAGTCTTCGCTAGTTCATGAGTAGTTTGTAAGCTTAGAGACTGATGACCCCTTAGATGAGTCCCATAAGTTGTACAAACATTTGAACATTTTTTTTTTCAGCAGCCACGCAGCGGCGTCAGAGCGTGATCAGCAGCGTTCACGGTGGTGCAACCTTTCTGCATTTAGTGTGTTTACGAACAGCGGCCAACAAGGTCGGCGCTCTCTGGAAGCGGGCGGTGTTTGTTCCTGGCGCAGGTTAATGGCCCATCACTCTGATGGCCGACGTTTACGTCTGTCGCCGCGGCTGCCTTGTACTGCCGCAGTTTATAAAGCTCCCTGCCGCTGCCGTCTGCCTAATGGTGCAAACTTCCGACTGACGTCACTGGCATTGCGCTGCACATCCTGTTGTCTTAATTCATTGCCAACTTAGTCAATTAGGCTGGGACGGGTGACATAAAAGGAGAGTCAAAAGTTGCCGTACACCCTTTTATTTAAGATACTGTGCAGAACAGAGGAAAATTGAATATTAGCGTAAGGCAGTGGTTCCCAAAGTGGCCTATATAGACCCCAGGGGTCTATTGCAATTTGTAAGGGGTGTACGTCAGCGGAAAAATGATTTGTGGGTCTATTTGTAGTAAAAGGGTCCACGATAGTGATTCATATTTAGGAAGGTCGCAATCAAAATTGAGAATTATTCTCACAATGTGCTGAAACTTGAACCTTTGTATGTCACTGTTCGATTCATTGGCTAAGCCAGAGACTGGAAGAATTCTGTGCTTTCGGTCTCCTGCTGCAGGCCCGAAGACAGATTTTATTTATTTATTTTATAGTGGGGGTCGTGGTTCAAGGTGTGGGTTCTTGTAGTCATGTCCTAGTTCATGAACCACGGGCAACGACTGAGTGGCCAAGTAAGTGATCTTGACAGTTGGGATACCAGTTACTTTGGAATAAGGTTGGGAATCTCGGACATATTCTGAGTCGTGGCCACTTTTGTGCTCAGACGGCAAAGACTACCAAATCCACCGGTTACTCCCTTAACCGTTAGGGGTAAAACCCAGTGGGGCCCTGGGCAAGTAAGGCTAGCAACCTGCTTCCCAGATACTTCAATATCATGCTGGCAACAATAACAGCAATATGCCTCGGACCTTTGGAGGTGATGGAGTCCCACCTCTAATTGACAGACCAGGGACTCCTCCGATACGACTTGGCAAACGATCTGGAATGAGATGGGGAGCTATTAATATCAATGGGGATTACACTGGGAAGAAGGTAGAGCTGGCGGAGGCTTCAAGTAAGATGGGATTAGATGTTTTAGCTGTTAGTGACATTAGAGTAAGGGGAGAGAAAGAGGACGAAGTCGGAGAATACAAGGTGTACCTGTCAGGAGTCAAAGTAGGAAGATCATAGTGGGGTGTAGGGTTTTACACCAGGAGAGCAATCGAACCCAGCATAATTGCTATAAAGTATGTAAATGAACGACTGATGTGGATAGATTTGCCATTTCCAGCAAGAAAATTAGGATTGTGGCAGTATATTCACCCTGTGAAGGGATAGAACAAGATGAGATGGACAGATTTTACAACGCACTTAGTGATGTAGTTGTTAGAGTGAAGGATAAGGATAGTGTTTTACTCATGGGTGATTTCAACGCCAGGATAGGAAATCGAACTGAAGGTTATGGGTAAGTTTGGAGAGGATATGGAGGCCAACACGAACGGAAAATAGCTCTTAGATTTCTGTTCCAGTATGGGCTTAGTTATCACAAACTCCTTCTTTAAGCATAAGGACATTCACCGCTATACTTGGGAAGGAGGGGAACCAGATATGTCATTGACTGTATATTAACAGACCAGGAATTCAGGAAGACAGTCAAGGACACACGTGTTTTCAGGGGGTTCTTTGATGATACTGATCATTATTTAATCTGCAGTGAAATTGGTTTTGTGAGGCCAAAAGAGCAGAAAGTCAGGTCCAAACTACTTAAACGCGCTCCGCAGTGAGGTGCCTTAGACCGCTCGGCTACTCCAACGCGGCAGTGAATTTGTGAAGACGGACATTGGGTCGTGTCAGGATAGCTCAGTGGTAGAGCACTTGCCCGTACAAGGCAAAGGTCACAGGTTCACGTCCCGGTTCCAGCACACAATTTTAATGTGTCAGGAGATTTCATATCAGCGCACACTTCACTGCAGAGTGAAAGTTTCATTCTGGATTTCGTGTGTTGTAAATGGCTTTAATTTTTCGTACAGTAAACGGAAGATAAATACAATAATGAGAGGCACTGAGTTCCTTTTTTTTATTCATCTGTTGCCAATCTGATTCAACTTCGGTTTTCTTTCAGTAGTATGGGCGTTATAAAAGTGCTACTTGTGGTGGATAAGACGTATCCTTATTCTTTTGAGTGTTCTTACGAAAACTACATTCTGCTTTGACGCATAGAGAATGAGTCGCGTTAATTTTCTGTATTTGTTAATGTTACCAGTTTCGATCTACTTCGGCTTTTTTAAATAGTATAACTGTTATAAATGTGCGACTTACAGTATCACATATCTTTATTCTTCTGAGTGTTTATTCGATACCTACAGTCTGCTTTAACGGTATGTAACTTTTTTTTTTTTTTCATAACACAATTCTGAAATGTATGTGCTAAATTTAACTACTACGGAAGTATTACCTCAAATGCGAAGCATATTTAAAGCAACTAGTTAAGCTAAGATCATTTAGTGTTAGAGGATGATGGTAGTATCATACGGAAACTATTTGACGTGAGGTGAAGCAAGATGGCAGTTCGGGCTTCAGTCAGAGAGACAAGATTGCCAGTGTAATAATAAATGTCTGTGACTCAGAGGAAAGCAGTCATTGTCTTATTTGCCGTGAAACTTTATTTTCTAGTGTTCGACTTTAACATAATTTAAATGATAGCTACAGTATTGTCGTGACGATTTACTGTGGTGTGTTTGTCTTATTATGGTGCGTACATTGCTTCGTATTGCTTGCTTTCCTTGTATATTCGTCATGCGTTGCGGTTGGAGTATTCTTCGCGTTTGTGATTAACGTTTCAGCGCGCAGATGAACGTAATTTCCGGCCGTGGAATGTGTTTACGCTGGCTGCGACCATTTCGCTCAGCCGCGGCCAGGTCACGGCCTGTTGACGCTTCGTGAACACAGCAGTGCCATCGACTGGGGAGCGTCAGCTGCCACAAGCGGCTGTTTGTGCGCCCAGATTAAACGTAAACAGCCCTGCAATCGTGGCTTCCTCAAACTAGGAAGACCCTTCTTTAACCCTTTAATGCATAGTGTGGGTGATCAGCTACATACCTAATTTTTTCCATTATCTCTCAAACTGATCAACATTTTACCCCAAATTCATTTGTAGCTGCTTCTATACGTATTGTTACATATGCAAGAAGCACGTCCCAGAAATTATAAGTCGCAGAGTGTCACTGAATCACTTCAACAGTTAGATGCATTTAGTTACTCGTAAAATATGTTTTTGATTACTTTAGTATAACTTCTTTGCCATTTAAAAGTAGTCAATCACATACTACCGTTGCATTAACAGTTACTTTATGAAAAGGTCAGAGGCACAATATGACATTTACTGCATCTGGTACATCATGGGGGCACTATACAGCGTGTTACAAAAACGTACGACCAAACTTTCAGGAAACGTTCCTCATACACAGAGAGAAAATATGTTATGTGGACATGAGTCCGGAAATGATTAATTTCCACGTTAGAGCTCATTTTATTACTTCTCTTCAAATCACATTAATCATGGAATGGAAACACACAGCAACAGAGCGTACCAGTGTGACTTCAAACACTACAGGAAATGTTCAAAATGTCCTTCGTTACCGAGGATACATGCATCCACCCTCCATCGCATGGAATCCCTGATGCGCTGATGCAGCCCTACAGAATGGGGTATTGTATCACAGCCGTCCACAATACGAGCACGAAGAGTGTCTACATTTGGTACCGGGGTTGCGTAGACAAGAGCTTTCAAATGCCCCCCATAAATGAAAGTCAAGAGGGTTGAGGTCAGGAGAGCGTGGAGGCCATAGGAGAAGAACCAACTCAAGGCTTGAATAAATTGCACTGACTGCAAAACCATGTTCGTGATGCTACGTACTGACGTGCTTGATGCTAGTACTGTAGAGCAATGAGTCGCATGTCAACACAAGCACTGAAGTCAACGTTACCTTCCTTCAATTGGGCCCTGGCGGTGAATCGAGGAAGTACAGTATACTACTAACGAAACAATTGGGTATTTTGACAATTGTCTGCACGAATTATTTCAATTTACATTTAAAGAGAAATACATGGAAATTAAGCGTTTCCGGACACATGACCACATAACATATTTTCTGTCTTTGTGTGTGAGGAATGTTTCCTGAAAGTTTGCGCGTACCTTTTTGTAACACCCTGTATAGGTGGGCAGCTATGAGCTATTTCTTGCTAGCAGTGCGTAATAATTTTGAGGAAAATTAAAAATTGTTTTTTCCTTGGTATATATTCACTCTATTAATCGTGGTAGTTTTTTCAAAAAATGTTTGCAAATATATCGGACCAAACTGCGTGGTCATCAGTCCGTATCTTACAAACTACTTACACTTAGGTAAACTACCCTAAGGACAACACACACACACACACACACACACACATGCCCTAGGTAGCACTCGAACCTCCGACGGGGAGCAACAGCGCGCTCCGCAACGAGGCGCCTTAGACCGCTCGGCTACTCCACCGCGGCGTGGTAGTTTTTGTAGCTTTAAATAAAGAATTATACATTAAAGGGTTAACATGCTACTAGACGGGTCCGTGTGAGCATGTCACGAAACAGAGACTCAGCGTGTAATACTTTCCAGGTGTATGTTTCGTACAGAAACTTGTAGACTCAGAAACTTGGGCTCATTTAGTTGGAAAACTAAGCTTCTAGGACATCTGTAACCTCTGTATAGGACAGTGTCGTATAATGTATTACTGTGAAAAATAGCTGTCGAAAAATTCGGTAATATATAGTTTCAGCCTACCTCATCAAAGGCTCAGCCACCTGTGAAAACAGCAATGTTGTTTACCAACTGATCTGCAATCACTGGTAAGATTTTTGTTTCGGTGTGACTACCAATCAACTGTCCATCAGAAACAATGACCGCCGCCAAACTGTGGCCATATACAATAGACCTGGGTGTGTGTTTGTGAGTTGTGACAGTGTGATTGTGTGAGTGAGTGTGTCCTTTTTCTGTTGAAAATTGTGGCCGAAAGCTAAAATTTGTATGTAGGAGAGTCTTCTTTAATTGCCTGTCGTGGCTTGACACACACACACACACACACACACACATATGCCCGAAGGAGAACTCGAACCTCTGAAGGAAACGGCCGCCCAGTCCGTAGCATGACGCCTTAGACCACGCAGCCATTCAGCGCGGATGTTGAATTCCAACCTGGTTTTAATGGTGTATATATATCAATTGAAGTAACCTCACTTACCGTAGTCAATAATGTTTATTAGCATTGTTAGTTAGCTAATAACAGCAAAACATAATTTTATTACAAGGTACCATTATTATACGAAACTGCAATGCATCTAAAAAATATCTTGCACAACAGCAGAAAGTGTGGTAATTCGGAGAGTAAATAGTAGAAGAGATAGCCGTAGACGCAGAAATGAAACTTCCATTCTGCACAGAGATAAGATGTTTTTGTAGACATTGTAGCAGTTCCGCATTTTTTTCCGCAGATGTACCATCCGATTTTAAGAGAGACTTGTTGAAAACCGGTTGATGCTCGTGTATTTATTTATTGAGTTCCTCTCTTTCTGCTGTCCATCTTCTTTTATCCCATTTTTCTGTTTATCTTCCCCTTCTGTCTCTCGGCCCATCTCGTCTGCTCTCTCAATCCATCTCCTACTCTTTCTCCCCACCTCATACTATCTCTGTCCTTTTAAGTGAATTAGAATTCTATGGTGTCACGGGAAATTCTGCAAAATGGTTCAAGTCGTACTTCAATAACAGAAAACAAAGGTTGTCAGTGCAAGTGACTAGTGAATTAAGCCTACAGTCATCATCGGATTGGGAAGAAGTATATATCTCAGAGCCATTTCTTTTTCTTGTGTACATTAATGACCTCTCATCAATTACAATAACTGAAGCAGAGTTCGTTTTGTTTGCATATGATACAAGTATTGCAATAAAAAGTACGTCAAGCATAGTTGTAGAAAGGTTTGCTAATGATATTTTCATGAACATTAATAAATAGCTTAAAGCCAACTCATTGTCAGTAAACTTTGAAAAGACTCACTACATGCAGTTCAGAACATGTAAGAGATTTCCCGCCACCATATGCATTAAGTATGGAGAAAAGCAGATAGAAGAGGTTGACAGTATTAAATTCCTGGGATTACAGCTTGATAATACATTCAGTTGTGAGGAGCACACCACAGAACTGCAGAAACGACTTAACAAATCTGTATCTGCAATACGAGTGGTGTCAGACATAGGAGACATAAAAATAAAAAAGCTTGCATGTTTTAGTTACTTTCATTCCATAATGTCATATGGGATAATATTTTGGGGTAACTCTTCAAGTCAAGCAAAAGTTTTCAGAGTCCAAAAGCGTGTGATACGTATTATTTGTGGTGTACATTCACGGACATCCTGCCGAAGCCTCTTCAAAGAACTGGGTATATTAACTACTGCCTTTCAGTATATTATTCCTTAATGAAATTTGTGATAAATAATATATCCCTTTTCCCAACAAACAGCTCAGTTCATACATACAATACTAGGAACAAAAATGATCTACACAAACACAGCACTTACTTTAGTTCAAAAAGGGGCATACTACTCAGGAACACACTTTTCAATAATTTACCAACAAAAATAAAAAAATTTAGCTACAAATAAAGATCAGTTAAAGAGAAGCCTAAAAGATTTTCTAGTGGCGAAGTCCTCCTACTCCATTAGTGAATTTCTAAATTGTACCAAATAAAGCATGTATCGGTATTCATACTATATTAGTATTATTCTGTTAACAGCACAAAAATGTATGTATCTGTATTTATATTATTAGTATTATCTATCATTCAGCTTGTAAACTTTGTTTCTTGACATGTTCCACATCGTCGAGGGTCTCCTCAACATGGATCTACGGAACGAAAAACTAATCTAATCTAATCTGTCTATCAAAAATTACATATATTTAGCAACTATCTTGGTGAACTGTGGAACGGTGAAACTGTACCTACCTTCACAGTGATTGGACACTCGTCATTGAAGTACGTTGTAACGTATCCTCTGCAATGCACCGAAAGAAACTGAATGTACGCAGTGCCTTACTCTTGTTTTTTAAGGATAAGTATACAAAATTTCATTAAGATCGGATTAAAAGTAGACTCTGTCAAGGCTCGTAGGTAAAGTACCTGTAGCCACGTACCATACCAAAGTTTACGCAGAAAGTGACCTTCGTCTTGGTTTGAAGAACGAGGGTGGAAAATGTTATCAAAACTTTCATGAAACTGTAGATTTGTACGTATTACAAACCTATTGCGAGAGTGGACGGTTTATAATGCATCTCATTGTTTATTACGTCATATTTTCTGAATCATAAGTCATACAATGACATAAGCTTGTAGGTACATCCATTCGCATAAATGAATATTGTCTCAAAGTAAGTTCCAAATAAATTTAGTAACAAAGAAGGAATAAAGTTAAACGTTATTCATAATGCAGTAGGTTTTCATTGTTCATGACGTCATATTGCCTCAACTATTTGTCCTGCGGTGATATAATTAAACCTATAATATTCGCGAAAGCGATAAATTGACGGAAGTTTCGTTGCAATCGGATGAACGGTTCTGCAGTACATAAAACACGGAAAAACACACAAAAATGTTCAAATGTTTGTAAATCTATCGGACTGAACTGCGTGGTTATTATTCCGTAGATTACAAACTACTTAAACTACGGTAAACTCATCTAAAGCCAACACAAACACTCATGCCCGACTAAAAACCCATACGGCGAACGGCCGCGTGCACCGCAGCACGGCGCCCCAGTACGCACGGCTAATCCGCCGCGGCAACACATAAAAACATTCATTTTTATATATCAGACCAGATGAAAACCCGGCGGTCCCCGGGTACGTATTACTTCAATTCTTATGTATGCTCAGTTCCTTATTTATCGTTCCATCGCATTCTGCCCCACTGTCCATTTCAAAGATATCTGTACTGAATTTCAATCCTTAGTTCCTTTTCACATAGCTCAATACTTATGATTGCTCCTGAACAACGAGAACACAATAATTTAATCTTCCACATGCAGAGAGAGGAATATTAGAAAACTGCATGAGACTTTTTTTTTACTATAGTTAGTAGTGTCGACGTTGCATATTAAAACATTTTGTGTGAGTGGGCGGTTTATCAAGCCTCTCACTGTTTATGACGTCATATCATCTTAATCCACCCCCAAGAAGCATAGACGTTGCCGAGGTGGAGTGGCTTGTGTGCCTCAACGATACGGATAGCCCTGCCGTAGGTGCAACCACAGCGGAGGGGTATCTGTGGAGAGGCCAGACAAACGTGTGGTTCCTGAAGAGGGGCAGCAGCCTTTTCAGTAGTTACAGGGACAACAGTCTGGATGATTGACTGAGCTGGCCTTGTAACATCAGCTAATGTGGATTTGCCACACAGTTACTGCGAACGGCTGAAAGCAAGGGGAAACTACAGCCGTTACTTTTCCCGAGGACATGCAGCTCTACTGTATGGAAATATGATGATGGCATCCTCTCGGGTAAAATATTCCGGAGGTAAAATGGTCCCCCATTCGGATCTCCGGGCGGGGACTACTCAGGAGGATGTGATCATCAGGAAAGACAACACTGGCATTCTACGGATCGGAGCGTGGAATGTTAGATCCCTTAATAGGGTAGGGAAGCTAGAAAATTTAAAAAGAGAAATGGATAGGTTAAAGTTAGATATAGTGGGGATTAGTGAAGTTCGGTGGAAAGAGGAACAGGATTTCTGGTCAGGCGAGTACTGGATTATAAATACAAAATCAGTTGGGGGTATTACAGGAGTAGGTCTGATAGTGAACAAGAAAATAGGAATGCGGGTAAACTACTATGAGCAACACAGTGATCGCATTATCGTAGTCAAGATAGATACAAAGCCAACACCGACCACAGTAGTACAGGTTTATATGCCAACTAGCTCTGCAGATGATGAGGAGATCGAAGAAATATTTGAGGAGCTAAAGGAAATTATTCAGACAATTAAGGGAGAGGAAAACTTAATTGTTATGGGAGACTGGAATTCGGTAGTAGGACAAGGAAGGGAAGAGAAGATAGTAGGCGAATATGGTCTGGGCAAAAGGAATGAAAGAGGAAACCGCCTGGTAGAATTTTGCACGGAACATAATTTAGTTATAACAAACACCTGGTTTAAGAATCACAAAAGAAGGTTGTATACGTGGAAGAGACCAGGAGACACCGGGAGATACCAGATAGATTTTATAATGGTAAGACATAGATTTCGGAACCAGGTTTTAAACTGTAAAACATACCCAGGGGCAGATGTAGACTCTGACCATAACTTGTTGGTTATGAACTGTAGGCTGAAACTGAAGAAACTACAAAAAGGTAGGAAAATAAGGAGATGGGACCTGGATATAAATTGAAGGAGCCTGAAGTTCTTAAGAATTTCAGAGCGAGCTTTAGGCAACAATTGACAGAAACGGGGGAAAATAAAACAGTAGACGATGAATGGGTAGCATTGAGAGATGAAATAGTGAAGGTAGCAGAGGACAAAATAGGTAGAAAGGCAAGACCTACAAAAAATCCTTGGATATCACAGGAGATACTAAATTTAATCGATGAAAGGAGAAAATATAAAAATGCAGGTAATGAAACAGGCAAAATGGAGTACAGACGACTAAGAAATGAGATAGACAGGAAGTGCAAAATGGCTAAGCAGGATTGGCTAGAAGGCAAATGCAAGGATGTAGAAGAATGTCTAAATAGGGGAAGAATAGATACAGCCTACAGGAAAATAAAAGAAACATTTGGAGATAAGAAAAAGAGCTCTAGGAATATCAAGGACACGGATGGAAAACCAGTTCTCAGCAAAGAAGGGAAAGCTGAAAGGTGGAAAGAGTATATACAGGGGCTCTACAAAGGAAATGAACTTCGAGACAATATTGTAGAAAGGGGAGAAGAAGTAGATGAGGGTGAAATGGGAGATACTATACTAAGAAATGAATTTGACAGAGCACTGAAAGATCTAAGTCGAAACAGGGCCCCTGGAGTAGATGATATTCCCTCAGAGCTACTGAAGTCTCTGGGAGAACCAGCCATGACAAAATTGTTTCACCTGGTGTGTAAGATGTATGAGAAAGGTGAAGTACCCTCAGACTTTAAGAAAAATGTTATAGTCCCCATTCCAAAGAAAGCAGGCTCAGACAGGTGTGAAAACTACAGAACCATCAGTTTAATAAGTCATGGTTGCAAAATATTAACACGAATTATTTACAGAAGGATGGAAAAGCTGGTAGAAGCCGACCTCGGGGAAGATCAGTTTTGGTTCAGGAGAAATATAGGCACACGGGAGGCAATACTCACTTTACGGCTTATCCTAGAAGATAGATTAAGAAAAGGCAAATCTACTTATCTAGCTTTTGTAGATTTGAAGGCTTTTGATAATGTTGATTGGAATAAACTCTTTCAAGTTCTGAAGCAAACAGAAGTAAAATATAGGGAGCGTATGGTTATTTACAACTTGTACAAAAACCAGACAGCGGTTGTCAGAGTTGAAGGGCATGAAAGGGATGCGGTGCTTGGAAAGGGAGTAAGACAGGGTTGTAGCCTTTCTCCAATGATATTCAATTTGTACATTGAGCAAGCTATAAAGGAAAGCGAGGAGAAATTTGGAGAAGGAATTAAAGTTCAGGGGGAAGAATTAAAAACATTGCGTTTTGCCGATGACATAGTAATTCTGTCACAGACAGCAAAGGACCTGGAAGAGCAATTGAACGGAATGGACAGTGTGCTGAAAGGTGCATATAAGATGAACATTAACAAGAGCAAAACTAAGGTAATTGAGTGCAGTCTAAGAAAATCAGGTGATGCTGAAGGAATTAGATTAGGTAATGAAGCAATAAAGGGGGTAGATGAGTTTTGTTACTTGGGCAGTAAAATAACAAATGATGGTCGCAGTACAGAGGATATAAAATGCAGAATGGCAATGGGTAGAAAAGCGTTCTTGAAACAGAGAAATTTGTTAACATCGAATATAGATTTAAGCCTAAGGAAGTCCTTTCTGAAGGCATTTGTATGGAGTGTTGCCTTGTATGGGAGTGAAACATGGACGATAAACAGCGCGGACAGGAAGAGGATTGAGTCTTTTGAAATGTGGCGCAACAGAAGAATGCTGAAGATTAGGTGGGTGGATTGCGTAACTAACGAGGAGGTACTGAACAGAATTGGGGAGAAAAGAAATTTCTGGTATACCTTGACTAAAAGAAGGGACAGATTGGTAGGACACATTCTTAGACATCTAGGAATTGTGAATTTAGCGTTGGAGGGAAGTGTGTGGGGTAAAAACCGCAGAGGAAGACCAAGAGATGGATACAGTAAGCAGATTCAGACAGATGTAGGTTGCCGTTCTTATGTGGAGATGAAGAGACTTGCTCAGGATAGGGTATTGTGGAGAGCTGCATCAAACCAGTCTTCGGACTGAAGACCACAACAACAACAACATCATCTTAATAATGTATTTTTCGTGGTCCTGACACCCAAAGTTACCTTCTTGCTTTGAAGGTCAGATATGCAACACGTTATCAAAATCGAAGCAAAATATTCGATTTTAAGTCCATAAGTAAATTACCCTCCGCCATGCACCACTTGAAGTTATATATAGACAGTGACCTTCTGTCTTGCTTTGAAGGTTAACTGTGCAAAAGTTAATCAAGATGGAAATAAAAGTGTAGATGTTGTCGAGGTCAGTAGTAATGTGAACTCCACCACGCAAGATACGCGTCATACGTTCTAGACTGTGTGTCGTAGATGGCTCTTCCCCCTACAGCGATTGTTACCTCACGGTAACTAAATTTGGTTGAATTCGGTCCAGTGCTTCAGAAAGAGATGTTCAACATTGTCGCGTGATGCGGCAATTTCCCGTGTATCTCATTTTTCATGACGTCGTACCTTTTTAACTAAATGTTGTATGTGAGCCTTATATAGACGGCGACCTACATGTTCGTTTGAAGGTCACGTATGAAAAATTTCATAAAGTTTGAAAAAAAAAAAAAAAAAAAAAAAAAAAAAAAAAAAAAAAAAAAAAAAAAAAAACCTGTGGATTTGTTCGCAATACAAACACATACACACTTACACTCTAACAGTTAAACCTACCTAAGTGTCACCTCCGATTTGGCTGAAATTAGATGTTATAATACGTGAAAAACTAAGTGGCATGTATTTTTTTAGCGGCGGTCAAACATATTTAGGGGTGAAAGGGCCCCCAGCATAATTGTGGGTAAAATGGGAAAATTGCGATAACTTCGATATTAGTGAAGCGATTTTAATGAATGGTATGAAAGTATCTTTCCCTAAAAGACGAAATTCTGCATAAGCATATTGCAGGGAAAGTGAAAAGTGGACGGCCAACTACCGCTAAAGTGACAAATTTTTTTGCTAAAAAAGTTTTTTGATTTAATCGAAGTAGAATATATTAAAACTTCAAAAGGAAGGCGAATTAAGAACCACGTATTTTTTGTAGTTTTTAATATCAATATTTGAGGGGTAAACAACCCTTATATTACGGTGCTCGTTTGATACTGCCAATGAAACACCTTGTGAGTCTATATTTTTTAACTGTTCCATTTCACTATTATTTCAAAAGTAGATATTACAGTGTATTTAATGTCGGATGTCGAGTTACTGTTTTTTCAAGCATTTTGTCGAGACTCCGTCCGCTATGCTGGATCAGCTATATTGAATTTTGAGAATCTGATTTCAGATACGGATTCAGCGACCTAAAATATCGGTGAATTAAACGGTTGAAAAAGCTCAGAAATATAGATTTACATGGTGTGTCGTGGGCAGTATTAAACGAGCGCGTCAATGTAAGGACTGTTTACCGCTCATATATTGATATAAAAATACATCTATTCGTCCCATAATTAGAGCACGTGTATCGAATTAGCGCATTCACTGTAGTTGCAGTGTGGCGTCGTTGTTGCATCCAGTTTGTTGGAGGGGGAGAGAGAACACAGACGGGGGTAGCACAAAGTAATTTGGCGCATAGCTGCACAGGCGGCGCTGCAGTGGAGAGGACAATGGAGGTGACTAGGTCCCTATTGTGAACCACCACCTCGTGTTTAGTGAGGTGTAGTTCGACTGCTAGAGGCCAAGTACAAAGACATACCTAGCATAACCTGTCAACTGCAATAGAGAGTTACAGGCGACTGTATTAACTTGCCATGCCATTGCGGCCAATAATGCGAACTATATACTGGTTGGATTTTATGTCTAGTAGGACAAAACCCATATCCTCTCGAACGCAATTATTATGGTGTTATCTTCTGTTTATATAAGATTTTGCGTCCCTCTCAAACACTTTACTTACAGATTCAGGCCCAGAATGATTCAAAACATGGAGTATCAAAACGGAAATAGTCGCTTTACGAAAGGATCAACCACGCGCTGCCGCAAGGAAGTATCATGAAACAAAAATAGGTGTGAAAATTTAGCGCAGCATACAACCTTGCATATTACTGCACACAAATATAAAATAAGAACAGGTGTCATGTGGGAATTATGTCCTTCCACAAAATCGTGCACGTCAGTATTACCTAAATATAACATATTATTCTTCTCCTTCTGCATCTTCACCTACTTCTGAACAGTGTATCCTTGTGTGCTTGTAGTTACTGTTGATAAAAAAAGGCAGCTACCAGATGCACAACTGATTTATGAGGATAGAAAATACTGTCATGTATAAAACATAACAATCTTGCCGCAAGATACAAATTAAAATGATAATGCAGCAAAGCGATGTAGTTCTTTTTTTTTTATCTTCGTTATTGAACTACAGCTCTATTGGCAATATAATTTAAGTTATTGAAGTTTACCAAGAATGCTACATTTTATAAATATGCCATAGGTATTACCTGTAGATTTCTAACTCTGAAGAAGGGCACTATGTGACCGAACTCGGTAAGAAATAATTATGTAAGTTGTGCAACGGGATGCTGCTATTTATTTTCAGCAATTAAGAGAGTCGATGAAGACGGACGAAATACTTATTTGTAGATGTATTTTCAGTCTTCTCTTTCATTTTCTTTATTGACTAAATTCAATAAATGCCTTAATCATACACTTTAAAGGCATCGTGAGGTGTAATGAAACATATCACACGAAGTACTTATGTTGATCTTGATGCCAAATTTTGCCACATAGCAAGTTCTGTGTAATGTCTTTCCATATCTCACCCTGTTGTGACAAATGAACATCATCTGTCGTATATCGTGTGTCATTGCCAAGTCATGTTGTCATGAAACGTCTAAATGAAAAGCAAGTATGAAATGTTAAATCGTGAACTTCTTTTTTGTCATTTTTTGTAAAAACCTGACACTGAGAAATTGGGGAGCTGGCTTGAACGTACTGCAGAAGTACAAACCTTCATTAAATAGTGAATGCAGCTTTCCGACAATCTCATCGATGTAGCCTTACCTTTCAGTAGGTCTTACAGTTTGCTGAAACCTGATAGAAAATATTGTGTCTATTGTCGAAGTGCAATACATATGTTAATTTTGGCCATAGTTATTAAGTTTGTCATTACTATAAAATTAATCTCTGTAAAATCACTACTTTAATTATCATGTTAATGCTGGCAAACAGTAATTAACATCTTTTGTGAAATATTGTTAGCAATGTAGAGCAAGTGACGTAAAAATAAATGTCTCTTGGTTTCACAAAAATATTCCTGCTACTCCACTTTCTACATCAATAAAAATATTGAGGGTCACACTTAATGCGTTTTCAAGCACTTCTCTCTAGCCAATTTCCTACAGTAAATTCAATGCGGACAGCCACGTGCTACGTCAATAATTCCATACCTTTGACAGACTCTACACCAAAGGAATTTGTTATAAACTGTATGAGATTAATATCAATCTCATACTGAGTTGTTGTGAATATTGGCAACTGAACTTCTCCTAGTGATGCCATGACAACAATCAGCACGAAACACTTAAAATACATTTCATTCTCCAAATTAGTATCCCGCATCTACTGAATTAGAACTATTAGAAAATATTCTATCTGTATTTAACTTTCTCGTGGCAATAATCCTTTGACAAAAATCACTTTCAAAACCTGGCTATCTGTTTCATACATTACACAATGTTTCTGATGCACTTTAGATCTATACGTACTAACACTATTCTGCTTATGCAACAATATGACACTTAAATCAAAAACAGTGGTAGTAGATTCTCTAACTACATAAATCACACAAGATGAAGTTAAATTTTTACTATAAATTCTCTATTCAGTATTCAACAATACATCTTTTACAAATACTACCAACAAAATGATTATATCAATCAGTACTAATTATAATACACTCTATTGTGCAACAAAAATACCTGTTTTTAATTATGAGCAAACTGAGATACAAATACAGAAAATTTAGATAATCTCGTTGTGCCTTATCAACGCTGATAGCAACCAGTCTCGTGTCGGCTGCAGCTGACAAACATCACAAATAAAAGACGTTCATGTGTCAGAGTTCTTTGATGCTAGGATCCAAAAGCGGATGCCACGATTTGATAAATGTTACTTGTGATAAAATTTACTTTAATAAATAACGTTGCTCTTACTAAATTACCAATCTGTTCTTACATTAAAAGTGACATTTGTACGTTATGTTGTTATGTTGATATGTCATTTGACGTACCGTTTCATTGTGATACATGAACGTATAATATTACAAATGGCATATGTAATGATGTGCAACGTGACGCGACGTGTTATTGAAGTTTACTGTGCATGAATCCCACTCAGGGATATTCAGAGAGGTATATAATCAACAGAGAGGATAAATATTTAGCCCAACGTTCTGGATGGCACTAACAAAGAAACTAGCCACCACATTTTGCAACTTCAGATCGACCAAACATTTAAGATGAACAGGTGCAAAAGATGCTGGTAAATAATATGTTTTGTAATAAAAATACATTTTAATTGTGTTTTGGTTGATGATAAATCTTATCCTACCTATGTGTAGCGTTCGGTTGTAATATTTGTGGTAATGGCACAGTTTGAATGTCATATTTTGGTTACGTCTTCATTTATAACCGTCCTTTTAAATATGTTTCGTATTTCTATGTCTTTTATTGCTATTCAACATCATCTGAGATGTTCAGACAGCTGGCATTTTTGAAGCAAACCTTTCTACTGCTTGCAGTGCGTCTCATTAAATCGTCAGTACATCCGTGTCCAGAGGAAAATGACATGTTAAACAATGACAATAACTTATATAAGAGCCATACATCTACATCTACATGGGATACTCTGCAAATCATATTTAAGCGCCTGACAGAGGGTTCATCGTACCACCTATATACTATTTATCTCCCATTCCTTTCTCGAATTGCGCGCGGATAGAAAGAACATCTGAATCTCTCCGTTCGAGCTCTGATTTATCGTATTTTAGTCTGATGATCATTTCTACTTATGTAAGTGAGAGTCAACAATATATTTTCGCATTCGGAGGAAAATGTTGGCTATTGAAGTTTCGTAAGTAGCCCACGCCGCAGCGATAAACGCCGTTGTTTTAATGATTCCCATTCCTGATACTGTATCATTTCTCTGACTCCGTCTCCCCTGTATCGTGACAATACAAAACGAGCTGCCCTTCTCTGGACTCTTTCGATGTCCTCCGTCAAACCCACTTGATAAGGATTCCACACTGGGCAGCAATACTCCAAAAAAGGACGGACAAGCGTAGTGTATGCAGTTTTAGTAGTTCTGTTGCATCTTTTTAGTGTTCTGCCAATAAAACGCAGTCTTTGGTTCGCGTTTCCTTGACATTATCTACGTGTTCTTTCCAGTTTAAGTCGGAAGTAATAGTAATTACTAGGTATTTAGTGAAGTTTTCAGCCTTCATTTTTGAATGATTTATCTTGTAAAAAAAGTTTAACGGATTTCTTTTCGCACTCATGCGGACGACTTCACACTTCTCATTATTTAGAGTCAATTGCCAATTTTTACACCTTAGTGATATGTAGATCGTTCCACAGTTGGTTTTTATCTTCAGAAAATTTTAATAGACCGTAAATGACGGCTTCATCTGCAAATAACTTAAGAGAGCTGCTCAGATTTTCTCACAAAACGTTTATGTAAATAAGGAACAGCAGAGGACCAATGACATTACCCTGTGGAATGCCCGATATCACCTCTGTTTTAGTCGATGCCTTACCATCGATTACTACAAACTGTGTCCCCTCTGACAGGAAATCCCCTATTCAGTCGCAAATTTGGGGCGATATACCATAACCACTCAATTTGATTTAAAGCTTTTGTGAATTACGGTGTCTAAAGCCTTCTGGGAATCAAGTAATACGGACTCAATTTTAGAACCCTAGTCGATAGCACTCATCACTTCGTGTGAGTAAAGAGCTAGTTGTGTTGCGCAGGAATGATATTTTCTAAATCCGTGTTGAGCTTGGGTCAATAGATAATTCTGTTCGAGATAATACATAATATTTGAATACAGGGTATGTTCCAAAACCCTGCTGCAAATCGACGTCAATGAAATAGGCCTGTGGTTTATGGGGGTACTCCTACTGCGTTTCGTGAATATAGATGTGACCTGTGCAACTGCCCAGCCTTTTGGTACAGATCCTTCTTCTTTGAGCGAGCGATTGTATATGGCTGTTAAGTAAGAAGCTATCATGTAACTAACGAGGAGGTACTGAACAGAATTGGGGAAAAAAGGAATTTCTGGCATACCTTGACTAAACGAAGAGATCGATTGGTAGGACACATTCTTAGACATAAAGGAATCGTGAATTCAGCATTGGAGAGATTTGTGTGAAGTAAAATTCGCAGGGGAAGACCAAGAGATAAATACAGAAACAAGATTCAAATGAATGTAGGGTGCTGTTCTTATGAGGAGATGAAGAGGATTGCTTAGGATAGAGTAGGGCATCAAACCAGTCTCCAGACTGAAGACCACAACACAACAACATTGCTATGAGTATTGCGACGCAACGACGCGTGGTGCTGTGGTTAGCGTCGCAGATCGCTGTGCTTGCAGTCACCGGTTCAAATCCCGCCAATGGCGGAACAAATTTCTTTCTTTGTATTTACTATTTCTAGAATGTTCTACGTGTTTATTATGATTGGTGTACTTGTAACTTCCAGGAAATTCTTTATATATATAATTAGCGGAGCACTCCAAGCAGGTAGCAGACTGTTATGAGTGTATGGTTGTGTTAGCAATAAAACTGTGTAAAGTGTTGTGTTGTGTTGTGTTTTATTAACGACCAGCCTTCGAATTCCGGACCAACTGCAGTTTTCAACGTTACAGTATCTACACACCGTGAAAGGAACTTTCTTTAGTAGTAAGGGTTATTAAGCCTTCGAAACAAGTATGAAAATATTCATAAAGGTCTATTATCGTTTGATCTCCCTGTAAAAACCAACCACTTATATAAATATATATCTTTGACAGATATTTGTGACAGAGTGGAATTCATCAAACGTCATCCATACCAAAGGTGTAATAACAGCAAATAGATGATAAAAGAAATTCGCCAGTATATACACGGTAGATACATATAGAAAAGAAGGTGAAGCAGTCAAAAATCCGAAGATTGGTTTGAACATCACAGTGCTTTACTAGGCATGGTCCTGTTTGGAGGTGGTATGCCGTTGCCTTCCTCCGACCTTCGAACTGACTTACCCAGCCAGTTATAGAGGGACCTACAGTTTAACGTGGGTTCCGAACCACGGCGCTACTTGGTATTTTTCACATGTGCAATACTGCCAGAGGTGAAAGAAGTAGAAAGTGACGGATAAAAATCCTAGAACCTGGTGGGGATCGAACCCGCGACCTACAGATTCATAGTCTGGCACTCCACCACTGTGCAACCGAAAAAATTAGATTAAAGTAGCATTTCATACATCGCAACTATCTTGCTTTGAGTTGCAGAAGTATGTGAAAAACGCACTTAATATTTGGGAACTATCTGAAAACACGGCGTTACCCGGGTACGGTATTTATTAATTTTGTACTCTCGTAGTTCATCTCCCCTTCCCCCCTCTCTGCCCAATTCTCCCACTCGTCCCCCTCCCCTCCCCATCTTCGGTGCACCTCCTCTCATATAGGAAAACTCATAAACTCAAATATTGCACGGAGCCCTTTGCCATGCACCTTATACGGTGGCTTCCACATTTAAAAAAGCCCTCTGCAAGGAAATATACGATCGTGAACTAGCTTTCATTGAAATTGATAAAACGGAGTTAAAGGCAGTTCTAACGTACCCTCTGTCATCCACAGTAAATAGAGACCTTCCTCTTGCACTGAAAGTCGAGTGTCTAGCATTACTTTAAAATCGGAATAAAACTATAGATATGTGTCGAAGTCTGTAGGAAACTACCCTTCTCCAAGCTGCCGACAACATTTTCTATAAAGAGTGACCTTTCCCTTGTTCGGAAGGTCAAGTGTGCTAATTTTCTTCAAGATCACGAGAAAACTGTAGATTAGTGTTGGAGTCTATTGTAAAGTACCGTTCCATATGCCGCTCATTTGCCTAGTATCCATGAGCGCTCCTAGATTCCACTATGTAAGTCCTGCATATGAAGTGATGAGTTCTATCGACATGGGATCTCAAATCGTTTCCATTTCTAAATTTTCGGAAGGCTTTTGACACTGTACCTGAAAAGCGGCTTCTAATCATATTGCGTGGGTATGGAATAACACCACAGTTATGGGATAGTATTAGTAATTTCGTACCAGAAAGGACACAGTAAATTGTAATTAACGGTAAGTCATCGACATAAACAGAAGTCATATCAGCTGTTTCCCAGGGAAGTGTCATAGGGCCTCTACTGTTCCTTATTTTTCATGAGTAGCCATAGAGGTGCGTCCGCTTCGTTCTTCATCGTGAAGTTGATCACTGCCTTCAGTCAATCACTCATACCATTTTGTCCATAAACCTCGCAGAGTGACCGACGAATTTCCTTTGGTTTAACTTTCTTTACATTTAGAAAACCAATCACAGATCTCATTTCACACGCGGCGACATTTTCAATTACGGCTCACATTATAAAGGAGCACTACAAAGCACACGTCGGGAGCAGCGATCTGAGTCAGAGTAACTGCCGCGCATTCTCGGAACTGCGATCGTAGCGCTGCTGCGGATAGAAATAGAAACGGAACTTACTTTGTGGACGACCCTCGTAGTTCGTTAGCACACACATACACAGGGAGACATGACCATCATTATATAATAAAAGAAATCAGATAGAAAACGGAATGTTTTCAAAATGTTCAAATGTTTGTAGAGTCTATGGGACTTAACTACGGGGTCATCAGTCCCTAAACTTACAAACTACTTATGAACTACTTAGAACTAAGGACGGCACAAATATCCATGCCCTAGGGGGATTCGAACCCCCGACCGTAGCGGCCGTGCAGACCGTGACTGGAGCTCCTTAGTCCCCTCGACCACCGCGGCCGGCACGGAATGTTTTAGGTGTTACTTTTCCCAGCGCACTATTGGAGAATGAAACGGTAGAGAAATAACACAAAAGCGGTTGGATGAACCCTCTTCTATGGCTCATTTAAACACGACGTGCAGTGTCTATTGACAGAACCAATGCAAATGTCCTTCAGACATGCATGCATGTTTTGCGCGTAGCAACATATTCAGCCACATAAAAAACACGCGAATTTCATAAGATTTTTTGATGTAATTTGTTTAACCTCTGTAACGACCCCATAAAGTGTAGCGGAACACGTGAATGCTCTTGACACACGTTTATGCCCGACTTCTAGAATTTAAAGTTTGTATTTGTGGTGCCTGCATCGATGGGGACGTCAAAAAGATTTTTCTCAAGGCATTAATAGGTGAATCTCACTAGAAGATAATTTATTCTATTTAACTCACTCGACGCCTGAGATGTTGACTCCAGAGATTATGCACACGTTGCCTAGCGCTTTTCAACAGTTCCGCTGTTTCTAAAACATTACTCACTGCAGCGATATTTTACACGTCGGTAAAATGCTTGAACGTTTATAAGTCCCACTGAACTCTAGTAGGTGAATCTCACTAGAAGATAATTTATTCTATTTAACTCACTCGACGCCTGAGATGTTACCTCCAGAGATTATGCACACGTTGCCTAGCGCTGTTCAACAGTTCCGCTGTTTCTAAAACATTACTCACTGCAGCGATATTTTACACGTCGGTAAAACGCTTGAACGTTTATAAGTCCCACTGAACTTTCAGATTCATCCTTTCAAATACTAAACCAGTTAGTGAAATCTGAACGTTGTAGTTAACACATTGCATATCAGCACACTACATATTACGTCATAGATATTATTTAAATGAGCCTTATACATACGTAAGTTCAGTTTCTAACTCGTATATTCAAATCTGATTTAAAATGATAATGTTAGTTTATGAAAGGGGTCTTGAAACGGTATAAAATTTAATCCCTTTTTCACAATTGTTATTATTTCGCCTATCTCACGCGAACTTTATATTGCTGTTCACTTCCCTAGATGTTTCCTGTAGTCGTAACTATTAATTATTTGATTTAAAGTTCGAAGAAAGTGACTGCGCACCCTGCGAAGACAACTAGACACCAGTCCGTGATGACAGAAGAAATTTTGGACAAGAAGAACAGCCTGTACACTCCCCAAGAATACGAAGAACTAAAGAAAAATTCTATGAACAGAAGGACAGGGGAATCTGGCCTCACCGGAAGGTATTTCAAGTGCCCTACTGGAAGAAGTGGGAAGAATATGACCTTCAGGAAGAATACGGGGACCCACCCAGAGATGATATGGTCTAATGAGTCAAGGAAACGTTCACCGCGGCTACACCCAAGGAAATCCCTGCGAAGACAACACATAAGATGGTCAACCACCAATAGCTCTGGACCCAGGTTTACGTGGTTCCCTGTTGACTGTAAGGTGAATACCGGAGCGGTCCCCATGCCCACGGAAGGTTCCCTATTGGGAAAAATCATCATCCCCTCCCTGACAGTTAAGCAAACAACATGAATATGACTAATAAAGAAACAAAATAAACCTTATCCCATCCTCAGGCCGATAAAGAGCCCATCGCCAGATCTGAGAAGGCCCGCTCTTCCCCTTAAGTGAAGATAGTGAAAACTGACAAAACCATAAAAATAAAATAAAAATAAAAAATAATAAAAAGAAGCATTACAACATACTGTTTCTATCACGGCTGGAGCGGATTTAAACTTTAAAATGATTAACTTGAATAATATTTTATCGCACCTCTGCCCGAACTGACTGATAACGGAAAAACATGCAAACAATCCCTGTAATATCCCTTTATATGCCCACACGGAATAAAATATGACAGATGTTTGCACTCTGCGCTGGTACCCCAATTTCTACTTTGGTCTTCGGAGTACTAAATATCATACCCAGAACTAATAAAATCCTAAATTTTCCCACCAAAGCCTCATTTAATGAAACCAAAACCCTGAAATTGAACACCCGATTTGCGATTGGATAGGGGATTTCCTGTCAGAGAGGACACAGTTCGTAGTAATCGATGGTAAGGCATCGACTAAAACAGAGGTGATATCGGCCGTTCCACAGGGTAGTGTTATTGGTCCTCTGCTGTTTCTTATTTACATAAACGATTTAGGGGAAAATATAAGTAGCTCTCTTAGATTGTTTGCAGATGACGCCGTCATCTGAAGATCAAAACCAACTGCAGAACGATCTACATAAGATATCACTATGGTGTAAAAAATGGAAATTGACTCTTAATGATGAGAAGTGTGATGTTGTTTACATGAGTACGAAAAGAAATCCGTTAAACTTTGTGTACAAGATAAATAAATCAAAAGTGAAGGCCGAAATTTCCACTAAATTCCTAGGAATTACTATTACTTCAGACTTAAACTGGAAAGAACACGTACATAATGTCGGGGAAAGGCGAACCAGAGACTGCGTTTTATTGTCAGAAACCTTAAAAGATGCAACGGAACTACAAAAGAAACTGCTTACACTTCGCTTGTCCGTCCATTTTTGGAGTTTTGCTGCCTAGTGTAGGATCCTTATCAGGTGGGTTTGACGGAGGTTATCGAAAGTGTCCAAAGAAGGACAGCTCGTTTCGTATTGTCACGACACAGAAGAGACAGCGTCACGGGAATGAAACAGGATCAGGAATGGGAATCATTACAACAACGGCGCTTATCGCTGCGGCGTGGGCTACTTACGAAACTCCAATCGCCAATATTCTCCTCCAAATGAGAAAATATATTGTTGACTCTCACTTAACATAGGTAGAAATGACCATCAGACTAAAATACGGGAAATCAGAGTCCGAACGGAGAGATTAAAGTATTCTTTCTTCCCGCACGCTATTCGAGAATGGAATGGGAGATAAAATAGTATAACGGTGGTTCCATGAACACTCTGCCAGGCACTTAAATGTGATTTGCAGAGTATCCCATGTATATGTAGATGTAGAATATTCCTTTATATGGTTACACGGAATAAAATATGGATGATGTTTGCACTCTGTGCTGGTACCCCCATTTCTTCTTTCTAAATATCATTCCCAGAACTAATAAAATTATAAGATTTCCCACCAAAACCTCATTTAATGAAACCAAAATATTGAAATTGAACACCCGGATTTTAACGAGGGGTTACAGCTACCAGATAAGTGAAGAAGTCATTTCTCCTCTTTTACGTCGTCGACTCTGGCCAGCACGTATTCGCCTTTGCTGTGCTGAGATAAGAGCTGTTTTCTTTCTGGCCAGTTCTATATCTGAGGACCAACGCACTCGCGCCGACTTAGCGTGGAAGAATGGAAGCAGGTGTGGCGGCTGAGAGACGCAGCGCGACGTGGGCGGGAGATATGGAGCGGACAGCTGCGGGTGGTGGCCTTGCTTGCTGAGTACACACACGCACGCACGCACACACACGCCCGCTACCCCCGCGGCCGCAGCTGCGGTCTCGCCGTGTGGCGGGGAGGATCCCGCCAGCACTTCGCCACCTCTCAGCCCGCCGCCGCGCCCTCTATAATGCAATACCGCCTCTGAAAGCGCTACCAGCCTCAAGGGAAAGCGGCAAGTGCTGCAAACGCGAAGGTCGTTAGCCGTACCTGTATCATCAACGGCGGTACGTTACTTAGCGAATTTTATTTTACTCTCTTTTATTTACGTTGAAGACCTTCCTATCGGTTCTCACCAATAACACTTGGGCAATACATAACTCGGGAAGTAAAAATTTATAGCTCGTTGTCTCTGTACAGATGGGTGAGTTATGTATGTCAGCTTCTATGCCGTAAACAGCAACCCAATCTGATTAAACAAGATCAATAATTAATCTATAGTTTAGCCAGTCGATTAATCTGCATATGATGACGTGAAAATATATTTAAACAAACATAAATTAAACCTCTGAATAAGCAACAAAATGGATTCTTAGATAAAGAAGAGATTCACTCACGAAGTAATTCTTTATAAATTATAGCATCAAAACAGCTGTCAAATAAGAAACTCATTACTTAAAAAAAAAACGACTTTCTAAGACAAGTACCTATAAAACCATATAGAGGTACAGATGCTGTGTGTGTGTGTTACCAACAAATGGATACTACTCGACAATGCCAAATACGGCGAAACAGCTGTAGTGGACAAATAAATAAAGCTAATAAACAGCAGTAAAGGATATTATACTTACTAAAATGTCATATTTATAAATTGAGTTTATTTCTACGGAGGTGGTCCTACTTTATATATCAGTAAATAAATGAATATTTCCCCAATTATTATTCATGACAGGTACTATAAGTATCACACGCACTCGATAGTAAAAGTTCCAACATGTCACTCGTAAATTAGTGTAGTCCATCCAACATATCAGTTCTTAATTAATCTGCAATAACAGTATTTGTTACAAAACACAGTTTGTCATCACACGATTACTGAATTATCACAGTTCCACAGCCCTACTACTGTGCATAGTTTATCACTTTTCAAGCGGAGACTAAGTTCTGCAGTCACAGTCTCCTAAATTTTCTAAGTCCACACACGCCTTTCTCTTCAAGTTCGTAACGCGGTTTCAGACCGCCCAGCGTCACAACATTTCACCACCACGTCCAAGTTACGAGTCCCTTCCCCAGCGTTCGAAAAGCGTGCTCTCCCTGCTCCCAAAATCATATCCTTCTGCGCATCCTAAAGCCTCATCTTTAAAATACAATTTCCCTTCCAAAATATTATACATTTGAATATCACAGAATTAAATGCTTTGTCCACCTCCCTACAAATGTTGTGTACATTTAACAAACAAATATGTATTTAACAATACTAAAAAACGGTTGAGACTGAATTTATTTGCTCAGGTAGCCAAGCGTGGCGTCTCACTGTTCAGATATACTGCCGCCGTCGAAATATAGTTACACAATTAATATTCAATTTACCATAGCCTTTTATGTAAATATATTCAGTTCTTGTTCACAAATACATATAATTGTTTATATATAAATTATCTACTGCATATCTACTATTTTTAGTCGGCCATGAAATATTTAAGTGAAAGTCTACAACGTAAAGGACATTACTAAGAATATTAAATATATAATAAAATACACCTATAAAAGTAATGTGCTTTGCTGGGTTCATGTTTTGTGTTTCTGTGGTGGAATCTCTTTCTGACACAAGAATATTATTACCTCAACGAACAGCAGAACAAGAGAGTAAAACAAAGTGTATTGAAAGAACACGGGAATAACGTGGTACGTCTTTTAAGATAGGTAGCGTGGTGCAATGCTATCCACTTGATTCTTAAGCTGTTACTGATAAACACTACGTGTCAATAATTGTAAATATAGATCTTATAATATTAATATCATAGTACTGAAATTTATCGGCTTTTTATCTGTAAGGGATATTGAAATTCTAATTACGCCGTTTGATTCTCCCAAGTCTCCTGAATCCATCCATATAATTATATTTGCCATATGATCATTCCCCGATTTTATATGGATTTTTAGAATTATGTTTGTGGCTATATTGTATTTCGTTTGCAATCTGGAATAGCCGCCCTCGCTCAGCGAAGCGTTTCCGGTTTCCGAGCACATTAGGGAAATCCTGACTACCTGCTGTATCCCATTCATTAGGTACAAGCTAGTAGCCGCCTGTCTGGGGAACCCAACAGCCTGGCAAACCCGCCTTTCACATGGAAACAGTCAGCTTCCCCCTGTAACTGTAATATCACAACATGAAGTGATAAGTGCCATCGACAAGGGATCTCAAATCGATTCCATATTTCTAGCTTTCCGGAAGTCTTTTGACACTGTACCTCACTAGTAGCTTCTAATGAAATTGCGTGCTTATGGAATATCGCCCCAATTGTGCGATTGGATACCGCGATTTGCTATCAGAAAGGAGACAGTTCGTAGTAATTGACGGTAAGTTCAAAAATGTTGCAAATTTTTTGTATAGTTTATGGGACTTAACTACGGGGTCATCAGTCCCTAAACTTACAAACTACTTATTAACTAGTTAATACTATGGACGGCACAAATATCCATGCCTGAGGGGGGATTCGAACCCCAGACCGTAGTGGCCGTGCAGACCGTGACTGGATCGTCTCAGTCCCCTCAGCCACCGCGGCCGGCTGACGGTAAGTGATTGAGTAAAACAGAAGTGATATCTGGCGTTCCCCTGGGAATCGTTATAGGTCCCCTAATCTTCTGTTTATAAACGATTTACGAGACAATCTGAATAGCCCTCTTAGACTTCGCGGATGATGCTGTCGTTTATCGGTTAGTAAAGTCAACAGAGGA
Source organism: Locusta migratoria (assembly GCA_026315105.1). Lineage (NCBI taxonomy): Eukaryota > Metazoa > Arthropoda > Insecta > Orthoptera > Acrididae > Locusta > Locusta migratoria. The sequence goes on from CM048746.1 coordinate 195,012,211, forward strand.
TCAAAAGCAATTGCAAAGCGATTTAGACAAAATTTCTACATGGTGCGAAAATTGGCAATTAACACTACATAATGAAAAGTGTGAAGTAATACATATGACCGCTAAAAGAACTCCTCCGAACTTCAATTACACGAAAACTCAGTCAAACCTAAGGTCGTAAATTCTTCCAAATACCTAGGAGTTACAATGACGAACAACTTAGACAGGAGAGAACACACAGAAAATATTGTGGGGAACGCGAACCAAAGGTTACGTTTCATTGGCAGAACGCTTCGAAGATGCAACAACTCCACCAAAGAGACATCACACCTGTGCGTCCTCTCCTGGAGTACTGTTGCCCAGTGTGGGACCCTCACCAGGTGGGACTGACGGAGAACATTGAGAAGGTTCAGAGAAAGGCAGCTCATTTTGACTTATCACGTCACAGGGGGGAAAGCGTCACGGAAATGTTGCAGGATTTGAGGTGGAAATCATTAAAAGGACGACGATATTCGTTGCGTCGCGTTCTATTTGCGAAATTTCAATCACTGACTTTTCCTTCTGAATGCGAAAATATTTTGCTTGCACCCACGTACTTATGGAGACATGACCATCCCAATAAAATAAGAGAAATCAGATCGAAAACGGAACGATTTAGGCGTTCTTTGTACCCGCGCGCTATTAGAGAATGGAACGGTAGAGAAAAGTTATGAAAGTGGTTAATGTGATTTGCAGAGTACCTGTGTAGATGGAGATGTAGATAAATCTCCGGAAATAAAATTTAGAATTAGCCGGCCTTAGGCGTGTGCCAACGGTACAGTGCACATGTCACCGCGCTTCTAATGACCCCGCCCAAAACGTTAGAACGTAATTTGAAAACTGAAACGACTTTAAATGTAATGTAATTCAAGTATATACCCATTGTGACACGCCTTTGGCCACTGGAGAAAGTCTCAGATTTAGACAATTATGCCTTTATCGGAACTGAAGGAACCAGGGGTATTACAGAGGTGCGCTATAGTAACACGCAGAATCAACAAATGGCTACTGCTCGTGCTTCATTGTTTCTCAGCGGCCTTTCCACTCATCGCTGTGACGAATAACTGGGTATAATATTCGCCCGTTACACTGGCGGCTAGGGCGTCAGATGACTGGACGTTCACTCCTTTCAGTAGCGGATCTTGATAGTGCCTCGCCCCCCCTCCCCACGCACGGCGCATCGATGTTCCGCTCTCCCTCCCCCCCCCCCCCCCCCTTTCCTGCTCGGCGTCCAAAGAAACAATTTGGCTCACCTCTGCCAGTGGCGCCGAGGAAAAGCGCCCCGGTTTGTCGCCTTCCTCCCCCCCCTCTTTTAGATATATTTTCGGTACAAGATCTGCAGAATGTCTTCATTCTGGGGTTCGGTGAGTGTGTCTCGAACCTTCCAGAATTTACGTTCCATTTCACAGATAATCAAGACACAGGATATGATCAGTGATCCTTATGCTACTTGGATGTTGAATTTTCCATATCTGAGTGGGCCACCCATAGGTGTTAACCTTCCAGTTCTTGCCCGATTATGGCAACTAGTAAATGTTATTGGGATACGCAGAGAAAATACTTTTAGATCCCTCTCCATTACAATGAATAATAGTAATTGTGCAGAAAACAAACAACAAATACTTAATTAATGTCACAAGCATATTTCATTGCTTAGTTCAAAAGAAAGAGTAGGCAAGCAATTAGTTTGCACGTACAAACTGATGGAAATTTGATTGCTAAATTACAATATGGTGGGCAATACAAAACAACGTATAAAACATGCGTCGTACATTCAATAATTTCTGAGCCTGACGGCACTACAATCCTGTGGTGCGCTATAGGGCATAGGTGGCACCGTGGTATGGTACCATGTCAGTTAATCTCTCGTCCCTACACGAGACAGTAGAGTGCATGCACTGGATGCAGACGGTGAGTTGAGTGCGCCAGTCGGACCTTGAAATGTCGCAGTTTGAACAACAGGCAAACATCAAGTTCTACCGAAATCTTTGAAGCTATGCAGCAGGCGTACGGTGATAACGTATTAAGCCGCAATGTTGTGTTTAGGTGACTACGACGTTTTGAGCAAGGACGGGACCGTTTGGAAGATGATGTGCGTACTGGTAGGCCACGAGCAATTCGAATGGAACGCGATTCAGGAAGTTGCAACGTCGGTTCTCGCTAACAGCCATCAGCCATGGTACTTGCCACAAAATTCTGACCGATGACCTCAACATGTCTGCTGTTACTCACCATAGTGTGCCACGAATCCTGTCGCAAGACCAACCTGATGATGTTACCACAGAATCGTCATGCGATCCTCAGTTGTGAGGAGGATGATCCGACGTTTCTCAAACGAATAATAACTGGAGGCGAAGCATGGTGTTTCTTTTATGCCTTGTTTACACGACGATCTAAAGTTCATAAGCAAGATAACTGTCTGCTACAGCGCTCCAAGCGTGCTAACTCGGTACTAATGACGTGTGATCATACAGGCTTAGTTGCTTTATACGATAAACTTCCGTCTACACGTCTGATTACCACTAACAGCAGCGCCTGTGCGAAAATATGGTCTTATCACTGTGTGTATACGACGATTGTACACGTTTGTGCCTATGTCATAGCTGATAATATCCAACTTAAGAAGCTGTGGCAATGTTTCTTAGAACATCCACGTGAAGAAGAAATAGAAGTTGGATGTGTCCTTTGTTGAGAGGAAGAGACGAAGAATGGGAGGTGTACTGCATGCAGATAATGAAGTAACTCATATCAGAGGACCTCAATGAATTCAGATTTTTTTTTACGAATATTAAGTGCTGAGTGTTTTACCAAGTTGCTTTCATTCGTCCAAGGACAAAAATACGCCGATGAGAGAGAGAGAGAGAGAGAGAGAGAGAGAGAGAGTATTTCGCCAAGCTGAAGGTACGAAATACTTTTTACACTTGAATCGTATTTTCAGCTTTGTTAAAGTTATGCATCAGTTACTTCCTGTAATTCTTATTTTTTGCAGGTTCGCTATAACATTGAGGTTTATGGCGACAGGATAATCTTTCGAAAGCCTAGCCTTTGCACAAAGAATTAATGTTGCGACTCTTACAAATATTGCTGTTGAAGTCTGCATAGCAGTTTCAATTTCCGATCCATAATGGGACCTCAGTCAACTAAATTTTACTTTGCTTTTAGCATCACACTTTCGTGAATATGTGAAACTCACTTTCTGACATGCTAAAAATTACAGAATTTTAAAAATATGAAGTTAATCAAGAAGACGTATTCAAAATTCATTTAAATCTACATTCTCCTGTTATTTTCTTCGTAAATAACAGTCATTGTACCTTCTTACAACAGAGAGGATTTTCTGCAGCGACCCTGTATGCCTCAATCGAAAGCGGAATTCCTGCTCTGTTCCACTCTACTGATGCAAAACGTATCGCTCCAACAAAGCAAGCAATTTCGGTAAGACGCTGCTGTTTCCACACATAAACATGAAAACCACACAACGAATTCACTTCTGCGCATACGCACCCACTTCGCTACTAGCAAATTTAGAACCTGTCCTAAAGCGAGTACGAAACACCGTCTGCGTTCGCGAATTACTAGTAGTTCGCGTTTATGTCGCTACTTGGTGCGCAACGTGATCTGTTCATTACTAGCGCGATCATCGTGTGAACTGGGCTTTACGATCCGCGCCTGAAACGGCTATCAACCTCCTGGAATTCGGCAGCATATGCAACATACAGAGTTGTGTTGCTGCCTTTCCTCCAGGAGTCAAGTCTCAGAACTTACAGACTGAACCAGGTACGAATGTGCAGGTACGCTGCAGTTCTACGCACTGTGAGCAGAGTTATCTGGCCAGGTTGGTTAGACATCACTGGAGTTGATTAACAGTACGTAAATTAAAAGTAAGTTCTTAAGCGCACCATTTACATAATATACATTCTGAATAACACATTTAGAAGTAACCAATAAACGCAACGTAATATTACGCCCGACACGTTGAGTACTTTGGAGAAAGCAGACACGGCGTAACTAAAGCTCTGTATGGGGAAAGTATGGCCATCCTTTTCCACGCCACTTGCCGTCTTCTGCACCTCGTGATTTGCTGAAATCGAGTCACATTAATTTTTCCGCCGTGTTGGTCCTGTACGTTGCTTCGCTGCCATTGGACGTACTGTGAATATTCGTACATTTGGGTTTGATCACTGCCACAGTGATGCACTTTACGGTGTTATTCACAGCCAAGAAGGAAGGTAAACAGTATATTATTTCCATTTGAATTGTGAAACGCAGGAAGAGGAGTCGGAGCTAACGGAAAGATTCAGGCAAAACAACGAGCCCAGAAGCGACCTCCTGTGGTACTTATAATCCGTAATTAAGATTATTAAAGTTTCACTGTCGATTGGATCACATAGCAGATGCCTAAATTGTTTTAACTCCAATAAATTTGTGAAGATAATTCCTATATTATGGTTTGAGGTTCAATTTTTCTCGCGTCCTTGGTTTTATTTGCAAGTATTTGCTAAAAAAAAAAAAAAAAAAAAAAAAAAAAAAAAAAACGGAAAAATTTTGAATTATAACTGAGTAAACTAAACAGTTTCTCGTATAGATATTAAATTAATACACAGTTCCCGAAGCAGATTTTCTCATTTGTGTACATGTGTTTAGTGTATTACTAGCTGTAAACACGGCGTTGCCCGGGTGTTTATTTATTATACACTCTCGTAGTCCACCTCCCCTTCCCTCCTCTATCTGCATTCATCGCTTTCTCTCCTATGTCTCTGTTCGCTTCCACCTCTTCCTTTCTCGGTAATGTTTTTTGCAAGGCATCCTCTGTCATGTAACATACGAACATGTATGTATCTTGTGACCTTCCTCTTGGTAGAAGTGTTGTGTGTGCAAAAATTCATCTAGATCTGAGAAAACCTATTCATTTTGTCAAACTTCGTACCCTCTACCGTGCACCGAACGAAATTTTATACAGACAGTGACATTCCTCTTGTTTGTATGGTGAAGTGTACAAAATTTCATAAATATCGGAACAAAACTATAGATTTGTATGCAATAGAAACTCAGAGTCACATTTAAAAACGTACTTTGTTGTTCTCAAATTTTCCAGTTTTATTTCATACAACCTGTGTTCTGAGAATAATGAAAACAACACGAAAAGGATCTGTGAAATTGGTCGATCCGTTCTCAAGTTATGGCGCTTTTATCTTGCAAGATACTCTCCCCCAAGCACCGTATGAAACTTTAGGTAGACGGTGACCTTCTTTTGAAAGTCAAGCGTGCAAAGTTTCGTGAAGGTCGGAATGAAACTGTATATTTCGTCAGTCTGTAGGAAAACTATCCTCCGCCATGCACCTTCATTCTGTCCTATCGTAAATACTTTCTTAGCTAACATTTTCTACCTTTATACACCGACAAAATTTCAGTTTCATAGGTGCAGTAGTTTTAGAGATTTCGTGTATCGTCAGCGGGTGACCTTTAGCTTTTATATATGTAGAGAATTCTCCTGAATTATAGGTCCTACAAAGACATTATTTCACCAGGGTCATAGAGAGGAATATTAAGAAACTGCCTGCGAAATGTGTTGTAAGTTGATTTGGTAGTAAAGACGTATGAAATTACAATTTCATGCTTTTTAGGGCGAAGTTTCATGTATTTCAATGTCTTTGACGTCATAGAACCTGAACTATATGTCGTAATACGATATTATTTCGAAGGTAAGTCCAGTGGTGCATATGTAAAACTTTTGCAAAATACGTCGCGAATAGAGTTAGTAGGAAAGACGTAACAAAGTAAAACGTGATGCGTGATGTGGCAGTTTTTCATTAAGGTAATTGTTTATTACTCCATATCTCATGAAATGTGTGTCGTACTATGATAACATTTCGAACGTACGTTCAGTGGTATGTCTGTATACTGTCTGCAACATTTCTCGCGAATACAATTAATATTTTACGAGTAATAACTTGTAACGTCATGCCAAGTTCCGTAATTTTACTTCATGAACACCGAAAATGTAGTAAGTGACAAAATTTTTCCTATCATCATTTTGCTGGGTTTGACAGCAAGAAAAAGTGTCCTAAAGGTTTTAAATTATGTTTGAAGTTTGTTGCAAGTCGCTAAGTCCTCTCCTTCTCAAATAGTGGACTGATAAAGTCACACTATCACGTGCCGCAATACGGAGAAGTTTTCATTGTTTATGACGTTAAATCTCCTGAACTATCGGCCCTATCGCAAAATCCTTTCTTAGATGACGTCTTCTAACGATGAACTACATTCCTGCCAAATTTCAGCTTCATAGGTGAAGTAGTTTTCGAGATTTCGTGTTTAGTCAGTGAATGAGTGATTGAGTGTCTGAATGTGTGTCCTTATAGGTAGAGATTACAGGAAAGAAAGAACTGAAGCAAGAAAAATTTTAGACTTAGACATGCAAATGTAATTGGTACTGTATAGCCACTTTTAATTTCTCTGCTTTTGGTAAACGTAGTGTAGGGGGTACCCCATTGCATTTTTCGTAGTTCGTGTAAGGTCTAAGTACATAATACGAACGAAAATACTCTTTAAAAACTTAATCGTTATCTCAATTGTTTGCTCCGATGAGGAAAGGTACACTGTTCCTAAAGTAAACAAAACTTTGTTGCCTTACTCTGGATCTGTCGTTATTCTACGGTTTACGGGTGACAAATTTTAGAATCAGATAATCGGTTCTAGTCGTCATCTTGTAGCGAGAAGTTGTCGTTCACGTAGGACACGGCCTTAGGTGTGACCAATCCCCCACAATCCCGTAAGCGGCCGACTCCGAAGAGCGGTCAAATTGAAAAGTGCTTCGGCTGCTATTATGGTGGCAGACTTCAGAGCGAACTTTGAATGTGCGTAAGATTCTTTTGATTAGAGAGAGTATTCACTTGAGTTAAGTCGCGAAAACTATGTCCAATTGAAATATATAACCACAAAAACAGCTTCAGACTCATTGAATATACAGCAACTTTCGGTTGTTTGTAAACTTATTCCACATACGGTGTAGAAATTGGCCAGCAGCGTTTCCTCTTCCTAACGATACCGAACTATAACATTTAGTTTTTTAGCGTTCGGAGTGCAGCATATGAACGGAATTTGTCGCCAGACACGATTTTTTTGGCACTTTCTCAGTATATTCTACGATTGTGAAACTTTTGTACAAACATTAATTTCGGAAGAGTTTCACACTTTACGTCTTTGCTTTAGTGCTGTATTGTCCAATATTTACATATTTCATAGCATCAAAAAATGAAACAGGACTGCCTGAAGCAGATAATGTTAAAAATCTATTGTGAAAGTGAAATATGCCATCAGATACATAACTTAAAAATAGATTCTTACCTTGTGTATACAGCAACCAGCCACTAGCAAATTCTTTTAAGATTACGAAGTATGCCATAACTTTTTCTTAACTAATGCATCTGACATTAACATTAGGGTATCTAGCACGAATATTAGCATTTTAATGCTGTAAGACAAACACCTTACAGTTGCGTGAACTGTTCAAAAGTCACCAACTATTGTCATAGGGTTCAACTTCACAAAGTGCATCCAGTGTGGCTATGTGTCATTCATATATGGAACCATACACAGTTCTGCAAATTCCTTTGAGTTGTTATACCTACATGTAAAGCAGATTACCTTTAAATTCTGCGTTACAAGTTGCTAATATTAATTTCATAAACAAAATTTCGAACTGTAGTGAGGCAACTAATTTCGTTACCCCAATAGTTCTTTTACACTATCATAAAATGAAACTTTTTGAACTTCCTGTCCACCAGTACTGCCTAAAGTAGCTCGTTTTTAAGAGCTACCAGTGTTGTAAAAGCCTGCTATTTATTTCATTCAATCCTATATTGTCTTGACTAACAGTCTGTTAAGCAAGAGTAACTATCTCTGAACACAAGCACTAGGGCTACTTGTATTCCTGAGAAATATAATTGGGACGACAGTATTCGATCTTTTTATTCTTTTCTTAAATTGATTTATGCATTTAACCGATAAGCAGCTCTTCACCATCATGCTTCATGTGCATCGTAATAGTCAAACAGTACAAACGTGACTATCAATTGCGTATATATCCCGCAGTAGCTATTTAATACACGATTTACCTGGTAACAACACTCGTATTTATCTGACGCTTGCCACTACCATGGCGGCCGGGCGAAGGTTCAAATTATCCCGCGACGACAGCGCCGCTTGGGAGTCTAGTTATTTTTAAAAGGTCTTTGCTCACGTAGGACACCTGACCATATCGCCGAATGTCGCCGGTTGTAGCTGCAGTATCGCCTAGCCGTATGTGGCGCGCTGTTGCTCGCTTTTGTCGCCTTAGGTGTGACCGCACCCCTGTGGGCAGACGTGGCGCTCTCGTCTGCAGACGGCTGAGGCAGCGCCTGGCCCGGCCACAGAATAAGGAGTATACAGAAAGGAAACTCCCGCTGCAGTCTGTCGTCCAAAATTTAGTGCGCATGCGCGGAACGGCCATCTTGAAAAGCAGTAAACGCGTGATTCCTCCCTACTCTGTGGCGTGGTAATGCGCCGTCTTTGTTTGTTAATTGTATATTTTAACTGCCTGAATCGCATAAAAGTAAACAAGTATTTAGTACAGTGCAGTGCAGTGAAAAGAAGGAACTGTGTGTCAGTAGTTGGAGCTGTTCCGTTTTTATTATGAGCAGCAATAAAAGAAAAGGCGGCCGATGGTGTTCAGCACCTAATTGCCGCAATAATTCTCATACAAATAAGGATATAAGTTTCTTCACCTTCCCAAAAGATGCTGAGCGGTAACTGAAGGTCGCTATCAGTAGTAAAAGTTAAATGTTAGCAGTTACGAATGAGAGCAACGTGTGCATAATTATTAAAAGTAGCCTTGCTTCTTCTCTTGACGATAACTCTTCGCTGTTGCTGCAGCAGTTCAACAGTATCGAAATGTTGAAGTACATTTATATTTTATAATTATAAGTTTAATGTTGCAGGGAATAATATAAAATGAAAAACAAAGAATAGTGCGTAAGTAGGCAGGTAAAATTTTACTTACGGCATTGGAGGGGTAGTGTGCTAATGTTGGCAACGAATGCTCTTCGGATACTTATAAAAATAGATTAAGGGGAATAATTATTTTATGCTGTTCCTGCTCAATGGTTGACAGATTCTTCTATATGCCCTTCTCCGATCAGTAAATTAATTATCCTCCTAAAGCAAATACAACTTTTCCAACATTAAAAGACAACTACATCACTGCCATAAGTAAAGCAGTTGCAAAGTCACTTTCTTGTTTATAACTAATTTCCGAAACTTCGCGTTATTTGGGATTTTTCTAGAGATAAGCACCAAATAAAACGATCATTGATTCCATCATACATTTTCGTAGTTGTACGTATTAAAATTTAGGCCTACTTATTTTTCGTTGGATTACAATTAGGTGCAGGAACAGGGCGCAAAATAGATGAGCGAATAATGAAAAGACGTTTCCATTCGTAAAAGTGGGTGAGATAGGCTGCGGTTCGTAGAAAGTCCATTTCCAGCCAAAGTACTGTGTGGCTACAGTTCGGCGTTTACTGCTTTTCAATATTGCGTCGAGCGCAACGCTTGGTAACATACAGATCAAAGGCGCCGCCCCTAGCTTTCCTTTCTGTATGCTCCCTATTCTGTGGCCTGGCAGTGGCAGTGAGGCGCCGCCCTTAACGCAGGCAGAGCACACAGAGGCGCTGGCACGGCGCCACGCCGCATTGCCGCGCTGGCTGCGGCCCTGGGCGGACACCAGATCCAGCCACGCACCGCATAAACAAAGCTCCGCCACGGCGCCGAGGCGTGCACGGTGCTACAGAACCCTGTGGCCGAGGTCTACTGAGGCGACTTTTACCACCTACTGCCGAGACCAACACACACAGACGTGGTGTCATCTATTAATTCGTACTAATACCATATACACATCTATATACTGGGTGATCAAAAAGACAGTATAAATTTGAAAACTTGATAAATCACGAAATAATGTAGTTGGAGAGGTAAAAATGACACACATGCTTGGGATGACATGGGGTTTACTAGGAAAAAAAAATATCCGACAGATGGAGCTTCATCTAATCAGAAAAGCAAAACTTAACATAACAAATAAGGACAAAGAAAAGACGATGTTCTTTACAGGAATTGCTCAATACGTTCACCATCATTCATCTACAATAGCTGTAGTCGAGGAATAATGTTAACAGCACTATAAAGCATGTCCGGAGTTATGGTGAGGCATTGGCGTCGGATGTTGTCTTTCAGCATCCCTAGATATGTTGTTCGATTACGATACACTTGCGACTTCAGGTAACCCCAAAGCCAATAATCGCACGGACTGAGGTCTGGCAACCTGGGAGGCCAAGCATGACGAAAGTGCGGCTGAGCACACGATAATCACCAAGAGATCTTTCGCGCGTCTAGCAAAACTTTTTTTTTTAATTTTTGTTCTGATAAAACCCCAAGTCATTTCAAGCATGTATGTCAGTTTTTACCTCTCTATCTACATTATTCCGTGATTTATTAAGTTTTCAAATTTATACTGACTTTTGATCACCCGGTACATACTCCGCAATCTACCCACAGGTCCGTGGAAGAGGGTAATCAGTACCACTACTAGTTAGTTACTTTCCTGTTCAACTCCCATATACAGGGTGAGGTAGCTAACTCATAACACCCCTTGTTTCTCGCCAACCGTAATAGATACAAAGATACCGTTTGGACAGTGAATTTCAGGGACAGGAACTACTTGAAAGCATCACATTCCATGTTTGTGCTATTTTTTATCACAGTGATAAATATGATGAGCTTAAAAAGACGTTTTTAAATATGTGTATATCATAATATTTAAGCGAATAGTTTTTGAGATCTGTTCTATCGTTTTCGGCCTTCGAAGCAGCGTTGTCCAATGCCACCTTTCCTGTCGTGTAGACTACACGGTAAACTTCGCGAGTCCGTCCTTACACAAACGCCGCCGCTTCGAAAGAGGAATACGATACAAGAACGAATCTGTGTCTCAAAAACTATTCGCCTAAATATTATTATATACACATATTTTAAACACATGCACATAAACCCAAAATGTTAGGTTAAAATTTAACACAGGGTTCCACAAAAATAAAAATAAAAAATACTAAAGATGGCCTCATATCTCTGTAATAAAAAATATCACGAACATGAAATGCCATGTATTCAAGTAGCCCCTGTCCCTTCAATTCACTTTGTATCTGTTACGGTTGGGGCGACACGAGGGGTGTTACGACCTAGCTACCTCGTCCTGTATAACGAGGGAAAAACGAATATTTGTACCCATCCGTACGAGCCCTAATTCTCTAATGTTACCCTTTTGATCTTTACGCGAAACATAGGTTGGCGGCAATAGAATAGTTCTGCAGTCCGCCTCAGATTCCGGTCCTCTAAATTTCCCTCACTTCTGTCCTTATATACTCGTTCCATTTCATGCCACTGTGCATCATTACGCCTAGGTATTTAATTCGCGCGACTCTGTCAACCAGCATAATACTAATACCGTATTCCAACATTACGAGATAACTTAATGCTTCCGGGCTGAGATGCCGAGGTCCTTCGCCTGCGGAAGGCATCTTCCGAGGTAACATCGCTTCGGCGGTTCGAGAGCATGCGGGAGAAGAAGTCACAACAACTGTCTTCTCTCACCTTCTTGTTAAACTGCAGGTACACGTCAACTGTTACGAAATTTCTGAAAGTGAAGAGGACGTTCCGCTCGGCACAAGCTAATCGAATTTACAGCCGTATGGAATCAGCAGTGTTACGAGGGAGGATACAACAGATGCGGTTAACACTGTCGTAAACCAACAGTAAGCTATTTCAACTTCATATCCTCATTAGTAATACTATACAGTATGAAGACTGGAATAAGATTGACAATCTTACATTCATAACTATAGAAGTAAGTTCAGAAATTGCAGGAAATAGACAAAAGAGGAAGTTTGATAGCTTACAGAAGAACTTGTCAGTAGGCACAATGGAGGATAATCCCCGGGGTGTTATTAAACTTTCAGATAAAGTTTTGACTGTAGACAAAATTTCAGTACTTGCTAAGGGTGTAAATTTTGCAGTGACGCCCCTTAATGTTCCTTCGGAAGATATTGTGGCAAATATTGAGGCAGGTGTCCGTCAGCTTTCACAGCATCCCGCTGACGTTATAAGAATGGAAACAGCTAGAACTCTACGTACATGTAAGCCACCTACTAGTAATTTGTCACAGGCACAAAGGAAGGCACTAAGGGCCATCAACGCACATGAAAACATCAACGTTGTTTCTGCAGATAAGGGCAACGCTACCGTCGTAATGAAGAGTGAAGATTAACATGAAAAGATCATGGACTTTTGGGTCCCAACAATTACAAACAACTTCAGAATGATCCGACAACGAAGATTTTAAAAATGACCAATCAATTGCTGAAAGCGTCTTCTTTCTCTTCAGACGATAAAAAGTAACTCTGTAAAACAGAAGCTTACTCGCCCAGACTTTATGGATTACCGAAGGTGGATAAACCGCTGGTTCGTTTGACACCTATAGTCTCCCACCCATGAGGTAGCTGGACACCTTGCCTCGTTGCTGCTGTCATGTACCAGTGGTTCGTCTGAAGGGCGGACAACCCGCAATGCATACCAGTGAGGCGTTTCACAGCGGCGGTTCCGGAGTCACCAGAGGACGCGACGAGCACCGCCAGAGAGCGTACTAAACCGGAACTATTTTCCTCCGCACAGTCACGTGAGACCAGCTCGAGATTGCCACGTATCACTGCTTAGTAGTGGTACAGTGTATCCTCCGCCATGCACCTTACGGTGAATTGCTGAGTATGTATGTAGATGTAGACTTTTGTCAAAACTGTATGCTTATGAATGATGTCATGGAATTTACTGTGCAGAACAGTATATACTGTGTTTTATAGAAATTTACCGATAGTCCATTTGCAGCGAATCACTTAATTATTTTCTGAAAGAAAATATGTTAAAATATGTTAACAATACTTGTATCGTCAGCAAAAAGCACTAGCTTTGCACCTTCGTGAGTACAGAACGGCAAGTCTTCAATATTCAAGGTGAGACACCTAAAACTGTTTTTTTGGAATATTTGGAAAAATACAAATCGTATTAAAAGAAGTAGCAATAAAAGTTGTTCACCTCGAAGAAGGACAGCCGTCAACATACACCTCGACCCCCCTGCACCACTGCCGGGACGGAAAGGACGAGACTTCGAACTCTTAAATAGAAACCACTGTTTGTTATTACAGATTGGATTTTCCGTGAAAAAATATGTAACTTTGGAATGAAGCCTTTTTTCTCCTTTTGATGCTACACGGTGCTGTAATTGACAATAACAAAATGAGTTTAAAATTGTTGAAGAACGGTAACATCTAGAAAAATAGACATCAGTCTCTTTCTCTGGGTTTAATACTTCCAGTTTCAGTAAGTAGTTGGACTATACTGTGAAAAGTCGTCGCAGAAGAAACTATCTTATCAGGGAACAGATTAGCATACCTTTGACGAGTTCCTTGAACATTTCTTAGCTTCAAAGAACAAGGAAGTGGTATCTACTCTCTATTACTTTCTCTCTGCAGTCGTTATCATTTAGAACTATGGCGTAAAGATGTGTACAGACGGAATCATTAAAGTACAGTGACAGTCAAGCCACAGAGTGACAGTATGAGAAGGATATGCGCTTCATTCGACTGTGGGATGTGCACATGATACTATTATAAAAATATCAAAAACTGTATTTTTATTTTCCAGATTTGATGTGTATTTGTTTGAGATGTTACCGTTTCAACACATTTTTGCGTAAAAGGTAGAGGGACCGATGACCTTTGCAGTTTTGTCCTCCTAAAACACAAAACAAACAACATGGAAGGAAAAGATTCATACAAAAGTTATATTTTTGCAGGGAATGCAAAATACAATAAAAATAGGGGTTTCTGTTTAAGATTTCAAAGTCACCTTTCGACATCCCGCCCCCGTGGGTGATGCAGGGGAGCTTTAGCATAATGGCTGTTCTCCTTCGAGGTCAACAACCCTTTTTCAACTTTTTAATCAGGTTTTATTTTTCCAAATTTTCGGAAAAATTGTTTTAAGTGCGTGACCCTGAATATTAATAAAAAGCAAAAGGCTAAAGACTGAGCCCTGTCGGACCCCATTCTTGATAGCGCCCAATTTTTATGAAACTGCCGATTTTTAAGCATTATGTGAATCACTTATTGCAATTTTCTGTATACTTCCAGTTAAGTAAGAATTAAACCATTCGTACATGGACCCAATAATACTACAATGCTTAAGATTATCTAACAAAAATTGATAATAATAATAAAATAAAAAAAATCCATGATTTACACAATGAAAAACCTCTGAAAGGTCACAAAAAATTACAACAGGTTATGTGCGGTTGTTCAACCCATTTAATATTGATCAGTAAAAGTTATGTAGGCTTTCTGAAAACCAAACTGACATTTTGTTACTACTTTATTTTTAGAAATATGTGAAGTATACATAGTTTCACTGTTTTTTGTAAAAAATATAGAACGTTGTTCTGTTGTCATCTCCTCCATAACGAAAAGAAATATCAAACAACAGTGTTCACCTCATACCAGTTACCAAACTACTGATGGGAAGCATAGTAAGTAACAAACATGAAGGGATCACGACTTCCAATCGACATTTGGCAAAATGGCGAAAATTCAATTTCGTCCTCACTTCATGGACACACCCTTTTTGCTTCTGCAACAATATGTTAATTGTAAATATGTACTTTTCTATTCTTTATTTTAACGTATTATAATTCTAGATCACTTGAATAACATTTTTAATTACATGAACGTACACTGTAGGATGTAAATGCTTCTCTGAATGAAGAAGTTTGAGTAGGAGACGGATTCGTGGCGGGACAGGGAGGTGACAAATCTTGTAACTGTTTCCTCGTATCATCAGTAAATTATTTTGTGTACCCTGTTGTGTGGTTCCTGTTACTCTAAAGGGAATATGATTCGGACTCAAAGAATTTATGTATAAACTCATAAGGAGCCACAGCCTGTGGAATAATATGCAATTTTATGTAGTTCGTGAAACAGCGGTATGTATTAAAATAGGAAGCAGTCATAGCAGAATTTCTCGTCAAGTGTTAGAAATACTGACAACATTTCATTACTTGCAGCGTGCAATTCGTAAAAGTGATACAGTGAACAGAACAGAGTATATTTCATAAAAATGGTATACAGCATTCAATGTGAATTCAATCGTAGTTACTGATATGAGCTAACGAAGTACTGCTGCAGAAATAACTTAAACAGTCATCGGGATGTGTTCCTATGAAAACAGCGGAATAATGTCTTTTGCGTATTAACCTTATATGTTTTTTCCTATTGAAATATAATAGCAGATGCCTTGTTATCATGCTGGCAAGAGAAGAATTTTCATAAATTTATTCTTACCATCAAAGTAAAATCGTTAGTCGCAAGTTAAAAGCAACTCTCATGAAGCTGTTTAAATTTCCAGAGGTCAGCCCGTTGTAACTTTATTAAAATTTATGTTGGAATTTTATCAATTTTTCAGTAAAGACGGTTGCCCTGCACAGGAAGTTATAATGCCGCGAAGTACGACGCTGGAGACAAGCGAAGTTATGAGCACCGAGGAGCACCGGTTTAGTACACTTAGGTGATACAAACTTCGTAACATCGCAAAGACGTAAGTTACTGTAGCTGCATCAACTACAAAATGCCTTTCAGAGTATTCACGTTTTGCCACAGAGTAAACTCCATTCAGCTATAAATATAGAATTCCATAAAAAAACATAAAATGTAAGTAAATAAATAAAAACTTTGTAATGTGTCGCAACGCAGTTCTTCCAATACAAAAATTACGGGAACTCTCGTAAAATTAAGTCTGTTATTTTATATAGTATCCTTGGCAGTAGCTATTCAACAACATTGCAATAAATTAGTTACCTTACAGTGTAAATATTAGAGATCGTGATTTCCATAGTACAAAGTTTTTCTCAGTGTGTGTGATGTAACAGTTTTGATAAGTCTGGAAAGTAAGTGCTTGTTTGTTGACTGAGGATTCTTGAACTTTCATAAAATAATTATAATAGCGTAAAATTTACCTTTCCTCCTCTGTGCCTTTGTGTGTTTCTTTGTTTCCGCTTCATAGAAATCTACAGTTTTATTCCGATATTCTTGAAAATTTGCCCACTTGACCTTCAAAATAAGAGACAGGTTACTGTCTACATAAAATGGCGGAGGGTACTTAACTTACAGACTTGGTCACATACCAACAGTTTTGTTCCGCTTTTGAAAAAGTTTTGTTCACTTGATCATGAAGACAGGAGGGTACCTTGCAACAGATTGTGACACCGTTTGACTAATTATTATAAGGTTTCTGGGTGTATGAATGTTTTGATGAAGAACGTTTTTAAGAAGCACGAGTCAACGTATTGTCCATGGGAAACGATACCTTGCAACAAACTTTGATGATGATGATGATGATGATGATGATGATGATGGTAATTGGTGTTTTAGGGCCCTGAAACAAACTTTGATACTTTTCGCTGATCACCACGAAAGTTGACTGAAATATGTGAGTTTTCACAGAAAGGGGAAGAGAAGAAGAACTGAAGAGGAGGAATGTACAGAGAGGACGAGGAGAAGGAGACGCGGACAGAAGAGTTAGGAGGAGGACATGTGCAGAGAGATAAGACAAAAAGAGATGGACAGCGACGGAGAGAGGATTAGAAAGCAAATCGATTGCCAGAGTATAGAATGAATAAATACCCGAGCAGTGCTGGGTTTGAAGCTAGTATATCTTCTAATATACAAAGCAGAGTGTCCGTATGTTTGTTTGTGTGTACGTGTTGCATACAAATCTACAGTTTTGATCTAATCTATATGAAATTTTGCACACGTAACCTTCAATCCATGAGGACGGTCGCAGTAAGTGTAAGACTCACGTACGATTCATTGTTCAGAGACATGACGTTATAGAGAATGAGATGCGCGAAAAACTGCTGCATTTAGCGAAAATGCTGTTCATTCTCTCCTAAACCACTGCACCGATTTCCATTAAATTTGATACACACATTCCTTTCTGTGAGGTAACAATTGCTGCAGGGCTAATAATTACACGCGACACATGGTTCAGAAGATATGACGTCATAAACAATAGGATTCGCAAAAAAATGCCATATAATGTGGCTAGACTTTATAAATACGCTATATGTGATTGAGAGTACTTAGCGACTTGCAACAAACTTTGAACATAATTTCAAACTTTTATTAAACTTTTTTCTCGCTGACAACCATAGCAAAATAATGAAAGGAAAAATTAAAAATTTCTGAATCATTCCAGGCAAATTGAAAGGGCACAGTCGATTTCCTCCCTCATTTTTACCCCATAACTATCCTGGAGTGAGCTTCGTCTCTAAAGACCACGCTGTCGACGGGTCGTTAAACCCTAAGCTTCCTTCCTTATGTATACGATGCATCAACCGTAATATCATTTTATCGTTCATAGTGTACGAGATAAGACTTTATCAGTAACGAGATGGTCAAATACTTACTTCTGATAATGGGCGTAGATCATTTATTGTTTTGCGGGAAGAGGGCTAAGTTGATCTCTGGGAGAGGGATGGGTGAGCAGGTTCTTAACCATTTCATGGATAAAATTCATTTTTGCAGATTTTCAAAATATTAAGGTCATAATGGTTTCTCTTCAATCCCATTATTATACTTTCGCAGTCGAAATATTGGTTAAGTTCTCAAGTTTTTCAGAATAGGATGTGGGACACATATGTCCCACAAACCAATGGAGGATACCTTTTCTGATGACTGAGTGATTTTGTAATTTTCTTTTTTTAGACATAAACAGGTTATTGCAGTGAATAAAATAATTACAAATTACACATGCATGTAATCCTTTATTTGTTTACTACCAGTGTAAAAAAACAATATTCATTGTATTTCATTTCTTATGAAAGATTGTCAAAAATTACAGAATTTTACATGCCATGAAACTTGGAGAAATATGGTGTGTCACACAGTGGTACACCACAAGCAGTGCAGACAACTTTTGTTCTCTTCTCTTCAGAGATTCTGCTGCAGAATCTGCATCGTTTCCCAGTCTCACTGTCTGTCGGTATATGTTTTCCTACGTCCACGAGCCAAACATATCCGGCACACTAGACACTCCTCTGCAAGAAAGAAAGAGGGCACGGCTCCCCTCTTCTTCCTGGAAGAATACCCATTAAGCAGTTGTCTTGCTAATCTGAGGCGAAAGGTTAATAGATCTGTCTTCTGCCGTTGTGTTTGATACATTTGTAAGAGTTGATAATAGCCAGATCAACAAAATAATAAAATAGTCGATGCCATCATTTTATAGATCGTCTGCCTACCATGTATCTTTCACGCAGCTGATCAAATCGGTCAACTCCGCCCATTGTGGTGCCCCACTTATTTTATTACGAATATAAAATAATGCAGTCTCTGACAAGTACATTCGACAGTGTATTTGTACTAAAAAAGTTTATTACGTCAATAATAAGATGAATTTCTGATTTAAGACATTTCTGGAAATTGAGAACTGATGAAGACTGTCGTACAACACAAATCAGAATTACCATTATTTCAGGAATGTCGTGAGAAAGACGAACCAGAGACTGCGTTTTATTGGCAGAACCCTTAAAAGATGCAACAGAACTACAAAAGAAACTGCATACACTACGCTTGTCCGTATGTTTTTGGAGTATTGCTGTCCAGTTTGGGACCCTTATCCGGTGGGTTTGACGGAGGACATTGAAAATGTCCAGAGAAGGGCAGCTCGTTTCGTATTGTCACGCTACAGGGGAGACAACGTTACGGAAATGATACAGGATCTGGGATGGGAATCATTACAACAACGGCGCTTATCGCTGCGGCGTGGACTACTTACAAAACGCCAAAATTCTGCTCCGAATGCGAAAATATATTGTTAACTCCCACTTACATAGGTAGAAATGATCATCAGAATAAAATAAGAGAAATCAGAGCTCGAACAGAGAGATTCAGGTGTTCTTTTTTCCCGCGCGCTATTCGAGAATGGAATAGGAGGTAAATAGTATAATGATGTTTGGATGAACCCTCTGCCAGGCTTGTAAATGTGACTTGCAGAGTGTCGCATGTAGATGTAGATCAGTGGCACTGCAGCGTAGCGTCGTCCCTTGATGACAGCACTGTGTGGAGCTGAGTCACATAGATCCCGACACTCGAATTGACGCTCAAAGTTAGTGGGACATATATGTCCCATCAACCACGAAAGGGTTAAGTTCAAGTAGTTCATTCAGATCAGTAAAAAAAACAAAAAAAAAACTGCATAATTGTCAAGCTGTTTCGTTTAAAACTGGAACAAAACTTACATTGAGAGAGACTTAAAAAAATAAAATAGAAGTTTCAAGGTTATGACATGGGGGAAGGGGCACGGGAGATTGGTTTGGACCCTCTCCCCTCTACCTCCTCCTACCCCCACCCCCACGTTATCTGCGTCTCTCTGCTTTCGGAGAAAAACTGTGGGAAAAATTATTTTGGAAGACAACCTGTCTGCCATCGGCCGAGGTTTTATTCTGGTCATTTACATAATTGGCGATAGCGAGCACACGCACTACTTTAAACTGACGTAATGCCAATTCAGCTTCGTGCTCTTCTTTCCTTTCAGTCAATACGGACGCTATGTGCGCAGCATTTTGAAATGAGGGAGTATACATACATCGACGTCAGGATTAGCAATATAGCGAATATTCCGGGCTGATACTCCGTTCGGAGCCCGCGCTCAGCGAGCGGAAGACGGGCGGAATATCTGGTAGTCCGCGGCCGGCCAGTGGACTGAGGTAGGGAGTTGTGCGGCCTCATCTGGCTGGAAGTTGGCAGGGCGGGCGATTAAAGCCGGCCTCCCCCCCCCCCCCCCCTCCCACACTTTTCATCGACCGGTGCGGCGTCTGGCCTGCCGGACAGCGGCTGCCTCCACCCCACCAGCCGTGAATTCCGCCACCACGGCCAGACACGCCGCACCAGCCGCCGCTGCCGAAGACTTCCCCGCACCCTACAGGCGAAGCGTCAGCAAAGCCACTGTTCTCTTAACTTCTGTAGAAGCATATATACATGTGGCGTCTGTTCCGAAAGAACTGACGTCACTTCTGATCCTGCAGCTGTTATTATTTAATATTCATAGAATATATGACATCAACTGCGATTGGGCAAAGCTGAAAATGTGTACCCAGCCGGGTTTCGAACCCGGGTCTCCTGCTTTCTAGGCAGTTGCGCTGACCCCTATACCACTGGGGGCACAGTGATCACCGCACCTGCAAGGACTACCCATGCACGCCTCCCGTCAGATACAAATTCCCAGCTTCGCCCTACCCATAGTACTCAAACTCGTAGTTGGTCCTATGTAAAATCGATAAGCGGATCAAAGCCCACTGTCCAGTCACTAGTTGATCATTCCGGGACAGTAATAGAAGAAAGCAAACGGAAAGCTGAAGTTCTAAATTTAACCTTTAAGAAATCTTTCACGCAGGAGGACCGCACAAATATACCATCATTTGATCAACGTACTCATTCCGAAATGGGGGACATAGCAATAGGTATTTCCGGTGTAGAGAAGCAGCTGAGAGAGCTAAATACGAAAAAGTCTGCTGGTTCGGATGGAATACCAGTTCGGTTTTACAAAGACTATTCTGCGGCGTTGGCCCCCTACTTAGCTTGCTTTTATAGCGAATCTTTAATTCAGCGCAAAGTTCCTTGTGATTGGAAAAAAGCGCAGGTGACTCCCGTGTATAAGAAAGGAAAGAGAACTGACCCATACAATTACAGGCCAATATCGTTGACATCAGTTTCATGTAGAATTTTGGAGCATATTCTCAGTTCGAATATAGTAAATTTCCTTGAAAAGGAAAAGCTTCTTTCCATGAATCAGCACGGGTTTAGGAAACATCGTTCATGTGAAACTCAGCTTGCTCTTTTCTCACATGACATCTTGCGAGCCATGGACGAAGGGCAACAGGCAGATTGTGTTTTTCTCGACTTCAAAAAGGCGTTCTACGCGGTGCCACACTGCAGACTGCTAACGAAGATACGAGCTTATGGAATAGGTTCACAGATTTGTGACTGGCTGGAAGACTTCCTAAGTAATAGAACGCAGTACGTTGTCCTCGATGGCGAGTGTTCATCAGAGACGAGTGTATCGTCAGGCGTGCCCCAGGGGAGTGTGATATGACCGCTATTATTTTCTATCTATATAAATGATCTGATGGACAGAGTAAGTTGTAATTTGCGGCTGTTTGCTGATGATGCTGTGGTGTATGGGAGGGTGTCGTCTGTAACTGACTGTAATAGCATACAGGTTGACTTAGACAAAATTTCTAGTTGGTGCGAAGAATGGCAGCTAGCTCTCAATGTAGAAAAATGTAAGGTGATGCGCATGAGTAGAAAAAACAATCCTATAATGTTCGAATACAGCATTAGTAGTGAGCTTCTTGATGCTGTCGCGTCGTTCAAATATCTAGACGTAACATTGCAGAGCGATATGAAATGGAACGAGCATGTAAGGACAGTTGTGAGTAAGGCAGACAGACGACTTCGGATTATTGGGAGAATTTTGGGAAGATGTACTTCACCTCTAAAGGAGACCGCGTATAAAACGCTTGTACGACCACGTCTTGAGTATTGCTCAAGTATTTGGGATCCGCAGCAGATCGGTTTGAAGGAAGACATAGAGGCGGTTCAGAGGCGAGCAGCTAGATTTGTTACCGGTAGGTTCGACCCATGCGCGAGTGTCACGGAAATGCTCCGGCAACTCAATTGGGGATCGCTGGAAGAAAGACGACTTTCTTTTCGTGAATTTTTGTTAATTAAATTTAGAGGTCCGGAATTTGAAGCTGAGTGTAGTACGATCTTGCCGCCGCCTACTTACATTTCGCGTAAAGATCAGAAAGACAAGATAAGAGAAATTAGGGCTCGTACGGAGGCATATAGGCATTCTTTTTTTCCTCGTTCAATTTGGGAGTGGAATAGGAAAGGAAATGCCCAGTAGTGGTACAGTGTACCCTCCGCCACGCGCCTTACGGTGAATTGCGGAGTATGTATGTAGATGTAGATGTATAACTAATTCCCGTAAGAGTAAGGGCTTCAAACTTGCCCACCCCTCCCCACTAACGATAGGATCATTGCCCGTCACCGGCATATTATATATATACATGTGGCGTCTGTTCCGAAAGAGCAGACGTCACTTCTGATCCTGCAGCTGTTATTATTTAATATTCATAGAATATATGACATCAACTGGGTTTGAATCCCGGCTGGGTACACATTTTCAGCTTTGCCCAATCGCAGTTGATGTCATATATTCTATGAATATTCTGTAGAAGCCACTGATTCCAGGTGTGATTGATTGATTGATTGATTTTCTGAGGGAAGCCATAACAGTCTTTTCCCTATTATCTCTTCCCTATACCAAATTTTTCCTTGCTTTGCTTCACCGCCTTCTCGATGTACAAATTGCATAACATCGGAGAAAGGCTACAACCCTGTCTTACTCCCTTCCCAACTAATGCTTCCCTTTCATGCCCTTCGAGTCTTATAACTGAGGTTCGGCTTTTGTACAAGTTGTAAATAACTCTTCCCTGTATTTTACTCCTGCTGACTTGATCTTCAAATGTTTGTATAGTCTATGGGACTTAACTACGGTGCCATCAGTCCCTAAACTTACAAACTACGTCAGGCATTTATTTATTCGCTTTATCACTGGCTCCTCAAAACCCTTTTCTCCATTGTTTGAACCGAAATCAGGCTAGTAAAGACTGTAAAAGACTTTATTAGAATATACAATGAATATTGCTTATATTTTCTTGCATATCCATTATAAATGTACAATGTCTTTCTAATCGGCTAAGAGATGTATCATTATGTCATATACAGTGTGAATCACCTCACACTTGCACCTCAAACATTGAGGAAACGGAAAGTACGATTGATGTGCGGTTTTCACAGAATGGATTGGTAGTCAGGGACTCGTATTTTTAGCCAACAAACACATTGTAATATTACTTAGAAAATGTTCTTTTTATGCCAACATACAGTTTTTTAAATGGAACAATGCTTCTAGACATTAAGAAACTAAAAGTAGGGTAAACTAGAATATCAAATTCAAATTCAAATGTTTGTTAAGCTTATGGGACTTAACTACTGGGTCATCAGTCCCTAAACTTACAAACTACTTATGAACTACTTACGAACTAGAACGGCACAAATATCCATGCCCAAGGGGGGATTCGTACCCCCGACCGTAGTGGCCGTGCAGACCGTGACTGGAGCGCCTCAGTCTCCTCGGCCACCGCGTCCGGCTGCTGACTTTAGAATTTGAAAGAATATTAATATATCGGATATTAAATAATAAATTATCAGATCTCCTAATAAAGAAAGAAAACCAGACTTGTTCAGTCATAATCATGTACCCTAACAAAAAAAAGAGTACCTCCTGGTTGGCGGTACATGGCAACAAGCGTTATAGGGCTTTGTCGTTTCTCCATGATAACTGCAGTGGCTTCGATGCCGTTGAGCAGCAGAGTCGACGATGGGTAGCAGGGGATGGAGTTCCTGATATAAATCGCAGTACCGCCCCTGGGATAGAGGCTGTCGTTGCGGTACCATGAAGAGTTAGCAACGTCTGCATGGAGTCCTGGTTTCAAGAGTGTTTCGCCGAGTAAACAAGCGACGTTTTCGTCTTGTAGAAACTGACGGAACTCCAGCAGCTGCGGGTGTTTGTTGCGGGTATTCCGGGTTGCAACAGCTATGTCCTCCACACTTTATTGTGCGGTATCGCTCCCTGTATATCTAGTAAAGCCAATCAATGCCCTTGAACAGTGCAAGGAGTCCCTTTACCAGTTCTTTATTAGACAGAATTTCTTCGGGTCTGGTTGTGCCAAATGTTCTGTGCCTTTTACTCTCCAATGCAATGCATTCAAAGATTAGATGTCATGCGGTTTCATCATCGTCATCACAGATCCTACATTTAGGGTCCTCTTCTGTTCAAAATGTTCAAATGTTTGTTAAGCTTATGAGACTTAACTACGCGGTCATCAGTCCCTAAACTTACAAACTACTTATGAACTACTTACGAACTAGGACGGCACAAATATCCATGCCCGAGGGGGGATTCGAACCCCCGACCGTAGTGGCCGTGCAGACCGTGACTGGAGCGCCTCAGTCCCCTCGGCCACCACGGCCGACGGTCCTCTTCTGTTATTCGCATTGTATGTAGGTGGATTCCAGGTGTGACACAACACCATCTGACAAACTAATCAGATCTATTAATTACTAGAGACCCGTCCTATTGTAAAATGTAAACTTTCACGGCCGGAATGGTCAAAATTACTAAAAATTTCCGGGCTATTATGCCGTGGTCTAGTGGATTTATTGTCGAAACCCAACGTTTCGTCCCCGACTGCGAAGGACATTCTCAAAGGGGATCGTGGCACTTTGAATGTCCGATACACACCCTGGCTCGCTACTGACTAAGCCAAACTCCGTTTACGAGGGCTCGCGCGCAAAGGTGTGACGTCAGATGCACGCGCAATTCGTCGTTGCCGATTGCCGTCGTCCGTTGTTAATATCGTCTCATGGTGGAATACAGTTACATTTCTTCTTCAAAACCGGTATCCAGATTTCATTTAGTTTCACACTCTCCTCCATCCTATTGAAATTATTGGGGTGTTTTACAATTTCTATAGCCTCCCTGTACAGTCTTTCGTGGTATCCATTTGTGGCTGCTAAAACCTGAGTCTTACCAAATTGAATAAGGTGATCCCCTGGTTGAAAAACATGTTCAGCAACAGCTGATCTGTCAGTCTTTCACCTTGTACAGTTCCCCTTGTGCTCCTCTAGTCGTTTTTTTGACTGCTCGTTTTGTGGTACCCGCGTATACGTCTCCACAGCTACACGGAATCCTATAAATTCCTGCTTTTTCCAGCGGTTTGCGAGCATCCTTTGCCGATTTCAGGTGATCCTGTATATTCCGAGTCGGTTTGTAAATAACGGCAACATTCCGTTTCGTCAAAATTTTACCGATGCGGTTGGTGATGTCCTTAATAAAAGGTAGGAAGATTTTAGATTTCACAGGAACCCTTTCATCGTTTTCAACTCTACGTGTCGGTCTCGAAGCTCTCCTTATCACTGTAGACGAATATCCATTCTTAGGTAAAGCATTTCTCAGGTGTTTCAATTCCGCATCGAGTAATTCCGGTTCGCAGATGTTCCTTGCTCTGTCCGCCTACGTCCTTATAATGCCCCGCTTTTGCTGTGGGTGGTTGTTTGAATCCCGGTGGATTCAAAGTGCCACGATCCCCCTTGAGAATGTCCACCGCAGTCGGGGAAGAAACGTTGGGTTTCGACAATAAATCCACTAGACCACGGCATAATAGCTCGGAAATTTTTAGTAATTTTGAATTTAGAGACCCATCCGCCTACGCAAGGATAGAATTTACATTCTACAAGGTATGTCCACAAAGTAAGTTCCGTTTGGTTGCATAAACCGAACGTGAACAGATACAGAAAAATATTTATTGTATAAAAATCTGCAACTGTTAACCAACTTTTCTACATAACTTCCGAAATTTTGTAGGCACTTGTCATAGCGTGACACACGTTTCTGTGTGCCTTCTTCATAGAAGGTTGCCGCCTGTGTATTCAACCATGTGGCAACATGCTCGGATAAAGTCGGGTGTCCGATAGCAGTCGTCGTCTTTGACCAATGACGTCATACTTTGTCCAGAGACGTTACGGTCACGATGCTTTTGATACAAGGATCGCATTATAATGAACAATCGAATGTATTAATTACCTTCTTTCGTTGGAGTATACAAGTGTGTATATGACTCGAATTAAATGAAAGTGATATTACGAAACATTATAAACTTTAAAGAACGACAAGGAATATTAGATAACAAATAAAATATGCAGCGAAATTACAGAAATGTGACGAGTGAATAACTATCTGAGCGGTATATAAAGTATCTAACTAACATAATGAGACTACCGCGAGAAAATTGGAGATTTTGGCCGGAAAGTACTAAATTGAAACACATAAAAATGTTCAAAAAATAAAGTTCCATAATTACGACACGTTGTAATTAATATTAATATTCATAAACCTTAACCGGACTACCGCGGGAAAATGTTTTTTTTTTTTTTTTTTTTTTTTTTTTTTTTTTTTTTTTTGGCGGGAACATATTAATTTAGAACAAAATAAAACGCTAAAACATATTTCAGATAAAAGTACTTGGTATCGCTAAACACATGGAACGTATATTCCATGTGTTTAATAATATAATGATTATTATATTACTCATTTTAAACCCGGAAGAAATCATATATTAAAAAGGGGCCTTTTATTATAAAAAAATCATGAAATAACGGACATATAGGTACATACTCAAGTAAGTATTATCTGTGGATCACATTTATCAGCGACAGTATAAATAGATACGTTGATAGAAATAATGATGTAATAAGTGACGTCCTTGGTCAAAGCCGACTGGTGGTATCGGAGACTAGACTTGACCCACATGTTCTTTCAGCTCATCATCGTTGAAGTGTTGACCACCAAGGACAGATTATAGGTGTAAGAAGAGATGAAAGGAGTTTTTTTCCACGTTAATGCCCGACCTTAAAAGGCGAATGTGATCAAAGAACTCTTACGGGAATTTCAACGGGACGTGTTTGATTATCCTCCGTACAGTATCGCTCCTAGCGACTTTCTTTTTGTACCTAAAACCTGTCCTTGGTGGTCAACACTTCAACGATGATGACGAGCTGAAAGAACAATTTACCACATGGTTGAATACGCAGGCGACAACCTTCTGCGAAGAAGGCATACAAAAACTTGTGCCACGCTATGACAAGGGCCTACAAAATTTCGGAAGCTATGTAGAAAAGTAGTTTAATAGTTGTATATTTTGTACAATAAATATTTTTCTGTATCTGTACACGTTTGTTTTATATAAGCCAATGGAACTTACTTTGTGGACATACCTCGTATATCTTGAAAAATCGTTGTGGGTATGTATTTTACTCGTTATTATGTTCTACATGACATTATTAAACCCATACAATTTGCTCATGGCAGGGAGCGATCTTATAAATGTATTTTGTGAAAAATGAAATGCCAAGATCGCGGTATTCCGTCTTTATTTATAACTGACGACCGGTTTCGATGTACACAGACATCATCTTCTGGTCTCTGCACTAAGTAGTAACATTATTACATAAATGCATATTGTAGCAAAAAAAAAAAAAAAAAAAAAAAAAAAAAAAAAACAAAAAAAAAAACATGATTAAACCCAATGCATACTATGCATATACAATTCTCAGTATCGTATTCACTGACTGTTCCGTCGGTTCTTGACAGAATATTTGATACATTATGAATGAAACTCACAAGATAACTGTGAGATATTCTGCAAATTTACGAACCGGTTTTCGTCTGTTACGCCACCATCAGGTAAACATTACAAGTTTAAGTTACAAAGATCTTAACTTGCTAGATGTATTACTTTCAAAGAAGACTAGTGTTTTGGTTTATAACTAACATGCGGGAAAAATTACAATTCAAGTTGTGGTGAAAATTCCTGACATTGATAAAATACATGACAATATAATAGATTATGACATTATCCTAAGAAATATATAGTGAAACAATAGAAATTTGCTGAAAAATAGTGATCAAAACGTATCTATCTTCAACAGATCTAATGTCCAGAAACATATATTCACAACTCTTCCATGTTTCTAGACATTAGACCTGTTTAAGACAGATAGGGGTGGCGAATGCAGCATGTAAGTAGATTCAAACGAGAAAAAAGTTATAGCATAGTCTACGACGCAACCACTTGGCTACCGTCAACTCCGCCTGTTTCATCCTCATTAATATTATAGCCACATATCATCAATGTGCATGCAGCTGTCAGCGCACGATGTGTTCATTAGGAAAAAGGTTATTATGAACTTCTACTCCCACTGAGAGAGTACATATGAGATGTTAGGTCGTTATTGGGCGCTGTCGTAATTAATAAACTTGTCTGTTCACACAGATATTCATCACGAACGGTCACAGAAGCGACGCTAGCGCTCAAAGCGACAGCGGCATAGTTAAAGAAGATGCGATCTGTCAAACGCATTTCACTGTGTACCTCACAATATCCTTTTGAGCAAACTAGAATATTACAGTAACAGGAAATGCTGCAGAATGGTTCAAATCGTTTATCTCTAACACGAAACAACGGGTGTCAATAAGAAAGACACGTTTAATAAACTATCAGGCCTCATCCAATTGGGAGCTAATAACATGTAGGATCCCCCAAGGTTCCATCTTAGGGCCCCTGCTTTTTCTTATATATCACTGACCTTTCATCAGCAACATTTCCGGATGCCACGTTTGTTTTACTTGTAGATGACACAAACCTTACAATAAATAGCAAATCAAATAGCCTTAGAAAGGGCATCTAAGGAAATCTTCATGGACATTAATTCTCTGTCGCTAAACCTTGAAAAAAAAAACACTATTTAACTTTAGGACTTGTAAAAGGTTTCCTGAAGTATATGCCTAAAATGTATGAGACAGAAGTTGAAAGTGCCGAATTCTAGAGATTACAGCTTGAGTATAAATTTAACTGGAAAGAGCGTACCGCGGAACTGCTAAAGTGCCTAAACAAGTTCCTATTTGCTACGCGAATGTTCTCAAACAGAGATATAAAAATAAAAAAGCTAGCGTATTACGCTCATTTTAACTCCGTAATGTCATACGGGATGATTTTCTGGGGTAACTCAAGAGGCCAAGCTAGAGTTTTCAGACCCCAAAAACGTGCGATATGAATCATTTGTGGTGTCAACTCAAGAACATCCTGCATAGGGCTACTTAGGGAACTAAAGGTACTAACTACTGCTTCTCCAATGAAATTTGTCTTTAAAAATACATCTTTTTCTTTTTTCAAACAAATAGCTGAATTCATGGGATCAAGAAACAAGAATAAGTTTCGCAAAGATTTAAAGTCACTTACTGTGGCTCAGAAATGTGTCCACAAGATATCAATATACATTTTCAGCTGCCTTAAAAATTTATCTCTCAATAAAGTTCAGTTTGAAGAGTCTAAAGGATTTTTAGTGGCCAACTCCTTCTACTCCATTCATCAATGTCTTAGCATCAGTGTTCGATGTATGTTACTATATATAATATGTCTAACTTCAGTACTCATTTTGTGCAGTAATGTGATTATTGTAAATCAGTGTTGCAAAAAAGAATCCTAAGAACTATAATATGCAGCTAGTATAATCAACATTTAGTATGTGGTAATAAGTTTTATTTCCTTTAAAATGTAAATATTATTAAGATAATTGTTTGTCTGACCAATTACACATTTACAAGAGCAATTACATTTCGGATCTGTGGAAGGAACAAAACACATATGCTCTCATTTTGTTCTGACATGTTCTACATCGAAGACAATCTCCTCAATTTGGACCTACTGGAACGAAAAGTACATCTAATCCAATCTAATCTGATCTAATGTCGGTTTACTCTTTCCCTGATAGGGAGACTTCTGTCGTTCAAAATTCTAGACGTAAAATATTACGCATACGTTAGTAAATGTCTTGAATCCACCGAGCGAGGTGGCGCAGTGGTAACACACTGGACTCGTATTCGGAAGGATGATGGTTCAAATCCACCTCCGTCCATTCAGATTTAGGTTTTCCGTGATTTCCCTAAATCACTCCAGACAAATACCTGGATGGTTCCTTTCACAGAGCAAGGCCGATTTCCTTCCCCCATCCCTACCCAAAAATCCGAGCGTGAGCTTCGCCTCTAACGACCAAGCTGTCGACGAAAAACCACGTGGAATATCTCAACCAAGATAAAAAAAAATAAAGAAATCAATGAAAAAAATTAAACAGGCTTTCATATATTAAATAATAAATTATTAATTCTCCTATTAAAGGAATAAAACCACACTTGTTCAGTCATAAACATGTACCCTCACAAAAGAGACTACCTGCTGGTTGCCGGTACATGGCAACAAGCGTGATCGGGCCTTGTCGTTTCTCCATGATTGCTGTGGCTTAGATGCCATTGAGCTCCAGAGTCGACGCACGATAGTAGGGTATGGAGTTAATGATATAAATCGCGGTACCGCTTCCGTGATTGAGGCGGTCATTGCGGTAGCATGAAGAGTTAGCACCATCTGCATGGAGTCCTGGTTTCAGGAGTGTTTCGCCGAGGAAAAAAAGCGACGTTTTCGTCTTGTTGAAACTGACGGAACTCCAGCAGCTGCGGGTGTCTGTTGCGGGTATTCCAGGTTGAAACAGCTATGTCCTCCACACTTCTAAGCCTGGCCATGGGCTGTCGGCTGAGGATTGGTAATGCCATTGCGCTTCTGACAGCAGCAGTCTCTGCTGTGGTAATGACCGTGGGGAGGGTAGCTATGGCCCTGCTGAATTCTACAAAGGCTACACGGAAAGCACGAAGAATGTCCACGATTTCAAATAAATCCCCTTTCGTTGGATGGGATGCATAAGGCGGTGGCCAAGCAGTATGGCGAATTAGAACTGCTGTCGGCACGGGCTGATATCGTAGTTCGATAAGTATAGCCCTAAGAACGTCGACGTCCAAGAAGCTAGGCTGCAGGCGTACAAAGCGACGTTAAACGAGTGGTGTTGGTGCTATGGGTTTCGACGAGGCGGGCGTCTGTCTGGTTGCAAGGCGCGCGGTTTTGCACGGCTTCATAGGCTTGGGATCCAGTGGTGGGAGACCACGTTGATGTCTGCTGCCGTTCTTGTAGGAGATGCACTCTCTATAGCTCGCCGGGCGGCTACCACCACAGTTGCAACATTTAGCTGCAATGTTCCTGTCCTGGGTGCAGTTTCGGCAGTCGTTTCGCCGTCACATTTCACACAATCTTCGGTGGCATCGTGCAATGACGGGCGACATGATGAAGGCCCTGACATCGGAAGAGCTGAGGTGGACCCAGTCGTGCGCGTAGTTTGTCGACTCCGACGACTACTCCAAGGGACCTTTCGACGTCGAAGATTTTCCTGTTGGTTTCCGTGTCGGGTAGGATGACAATTCGGAGCGGTGAGGGCTCTATCGCCCCGGAACCTTCACTATACTTGGAGTGAAACCCATTGCTTGAAGTGCTTCCTTCACCACCACACTGGATTGATACAGGGATGCCGTTGACGGCGATTTTAATGACTTTTGCGTTTCACATCTACATCTACATGGGATACTCTGCAAATCACATTTACGTGCCTGGCAGAGGGTTTATCAAACCACCATTATACTATTTATCTCCCATTCCATTCTCCAATAGCGCGCGGGAAGAAAGAACTCCTGAATCTCTCCATTCGAGCTCTGATTTCTAGTATTTTATTCTGATGATCATTTCTACCTACGTAAATTGGAGTCAACAATATATTTTTGCAACCGGAGGAGAATGTTGGCCATTGTAGTTTCGTAAGTAGCCCACGCCACAGCGATAAGCACCGTTGTTATAATGATTCCCATTCCAGATCCTGTATCATTTCCGTAACGCTGTTTCCCCTGTATCGTGACAATACGAAACGAGCTGCCCTTCTCTGGACATTTTCGATGTCCTCCGTCAAACCCACCTGATAAGGATCCCACACGGGGCAGCAATACTTCAAAAATGGACAGACAAGCGTAGTGTATGCAGTTTCTTTTTTAGTTCTGTTGCATCATTTAAGGGTTCTGCCAATAAAACGCAGTTTTTGGTTGGCCTTTCCCACGATATTATTTACGTGTTCTTTCCAGTTTAAGTCTGAAGTAATAGTAATTCCTAGATATTTTGTGGAGTTTACGGCCTTCACATTTGATTGATTTATCTCGTAAACAAATTTTAACGGATATCTTTTCGTACTCATATGGACTAATTCACACTTCTCATTATTTACAATCAATTGTCAATTTTTACACCATAGTAATATCTTATTCAGATCGTTCTGCAGTTGGTTTTGATCTTCAGATAATTGTACTAGACGGTAAATGCATCTGCAAACAACCTAAGAAAGCTACTTAGATTTTCCCCTCAATCGTTTATGTAAATAAGGAACAGCAGAGGACCAGTAACACTACCCTGTGGAACGCCCGATATCACGTCTGTTTTAGTTGATGCATTACCATCGATTACTACGAACTGTGTCCTCTCTGACAGGAAATCCCTTATCCAGGCGCAAATTTGTGGCGATATACCATAACCACGCAATTTGATTAAAAGCCGCTTGTTAGGTACGGTGTCAAAAGCTTTCTGGAAATCAAGAAATACGGAATCAGTTTGAGAAATCTTGTTGATAGCACCCATCACTTCGTGTAAGTAAAGAGCTACTTGTGTTCCGCATGAACGATGTTTTCTAAATCCGCGCTGACCTTGGGTTTATAGATCATTCTTTCGAGATAATTCATAACATTTGAATATAGGGTATGTTCCAAAACCCTGCTGCAAACCGACGTCAATGAAATACTCCTGTAGTTTAGGCCTGTAGTTTCACCACATGAAACTTATTCGTCTGGATACCTTTCACGCCTGCCAAGTTCATCACGGCGACGTAGTCGCTGGTGGACGTGCAGAAAAGTCGCATTTTGTCAGTGAAGGATTGTGTAAGATTGGCTTTGAGTTAATCATACGATGCCTCATAGTCGTCTGTGTACTGTAGGACAATGGGCAGAACTTTTTCTCTTGCTGGTGTTGCTATTGCTATGGCAGCTTTTGGTGGGCCTCAGTCAGAGCGGGTAGTGACCGTGAGTCAAGATCTTGTAAGGCGGAGTAACTGTTACTTGTCTCGCTCGATGGCAATAGTAGATTTCGGAATGCTTTCGCCTGCGCCTTCCGCGGTGGTTTCTGCATCGCTTGTGAATGCGTCGCTTCGTTTGCAGTGGGAGGTCGCTGACGTGACCTCGAATTCCATAAGGATTCTTCAGACACTAATGATACAGGCAAACTTCATGCATGTCTCCTCATTAGGGTAAACAAACCGGAATAGGCAGGGTCGCTTCCCTACCCTGACTATAAAAGCGGAATCCACCGGGGAAAAACTTCCGTTTAGTATTTAAATTTCTGTTGCTTTCTAAAATCATGTGTTTACAGGAGCAACTAATTCACTCGCCTTTGAAAGAAAGTGTCTCTGCAGTACAAGAATTCTCTCATATATAACTACTAGATAAGGCATACTACTTAACCTTTGTTTAAAAAATAAAGTAATGGTCGAATATATAGCATAATACAAAAGACGGAGTAAAAACACAATGATAATTTAAGAATAGTAACGGCAGGACTACCTCTGATGCCCTCACTACTTTCGACAGATATTCCTCTTTTATACAGGAAGCATCTGAGCCAAGTACTGTTGCTAAGCAATATCTCCAGTTTCCCGGACAATATTTCGCGGGTCCGTTATTCTTGTTACAAGATACAGAATACAGAGTGTTAAGAGTTAGGCCAGAGAAAATGTATAATAAAACGAGAGTACCAAAAAGGATATGCATCATATATATCCACAGTAATTTTTGTGAAGCGTTTAATTTGAAATTGGCGGCTGTGCAGCGTTTTTGCGATAATCTCTCGGTTTTGCGGCGTTCCACGACCGAAAAGCAGCTCCTATAAGTTAGGAATTATAAAAAGCCAGTAAAAGTCGTTCGAAGCGTAATGTGAAAAGGTTGCCTTCAAAGGCATCAGATAATTGTTAATAAGAACGGTGCAATAGAGATGAAAAATCCTACGTCCTTTTATATACAACGCCATTCTCATGATATATTCAGAATTTAACCCTTTCCTGCCCGACGTGACTTAAAATTCCCTGTCCATATCCAGCGTCATAAAACAAACTGGAAACTGATATCTCACTTTTGTTCCTGTCGTGACGTTAGCGTCGCTGTGGTATATCATATGAAAACCGCTGTCAGAGATTGTTTACTATCTCTACTATTTCGCACTGACTTCCGTACTTTTTTTTCTTTATTGTAATTTTGATGCCCTGTACAGGCAGGCTGGCAGCAGCGTGATACGCTGCTATTCAGCCACAAGTTTTAAATAATGGTACATGAGATTTAAAGGACAATGAAATGGAGTTAAAGCAAATGAATTTGTATGATGAAATTGAAGAGTACAGAGTCATCTATATATATATCTAAAAATGAATTGCTGTTCGAGAGTCTCGCTAAAACTCGAGAACGGCTGAACCGATTTGGCTAATATTAGTCTTGAAATATTCGTGAAACTCCAGGGAAGATTTAAACGGTGATAAAATATGAAAAGGTTGTCCTGAAAAAGAGGAAAATCGGGAAAAACTGAAACAGCTTTTTCCAGTGAGCTATCAATTCCGTTTGTCCAACTGCGATAAAATTTTGTACATTTCATGTTGAAAGCAAGAGGAAAGTTCGCATCAAATAAAAATTTGGAGAAGTCACTCAGAAAGTAGGAAAATTTAGAAAAACCCGAAAGCGATTTGTTTCTATGAATAAAAGTCAATTGCCACATGGTTGTGAAAGCATTACTTGAGTACGGCTTGACATAACAAGGTTTGTATTAAATAGTTTTTTTTTGAAAATCTACCGGAAAATTGGAAAATTTGAGAAAAAATTGAAATTGCGTTTTTTAATGTGTTTTTGATTGAATTCTGCACTATAACTGACTATTCGGACGACGGAGAGGGGAATTTCTGTTTTTGTTTTGTTCATTATACTCTTGGAAAAATTTTCATTAAATAAATAAATGAAATAGGGACTGTTAAAAAGGAAATTCGCAAAATTCGACCCGAGTTCCTTTTTCAATGTGTTTCTAAATGTAATCAACACTATAAGTTCAGAACCGTTCATCCGATTGCGATAAAATTTTGATCATATGACGTTCAACGAAAAATTAACGTTCTTATGAACTAAAAATTTAGGAAAGTTATCCGGAAAATTTAAAAATTCGTAAGAAACTGAAAGAGATTTTTCTATGAAATATCAATACCATTCATCTGGTTGCGGTAAAATTCGACGATCAAAGCGAGAGAAATGTTTGAGTGAAGTAAAAGTATGGAATACTTGGGAAGAAAATAGAGAAATTTGTGGATATCAATATCATTCGTACGATTGCGATAAAATTTTGCACACTTGAAAGTGTACATGCATACTTGCGTTGTTCTGCCGTTCTATCCACTTTTTACAATAGAAACGATGCATTTTTAGAAGTTAGTTGTAAGTTCTGAAAAATAGTTACGAAGTCAAAGAGTAAATAACTTTTCAGAGAGTAATTATTGTTCGATATTTCGCTTTATATACTTCAAATCAAAAAAATATCTTGAATTACACACTTTCTAAAGTTCTTATCCGGTACTTCAGCGCTCAAGCTATCTCCAAACCATACTTCATCACAATAGATTCAGTGGTTTATGTAATGATCTATAGCCAGATCGGTTCTGCCGTTCTCGAGTTTTAGCGAGACTAACGAATAGTAATTCATTTTTATCTTTGACAGTTTATATACGGGTTCAGATCGTCTACAGCGAACTTTACTCTTTCACAATATATTTCTGATCGCACCCAACACCACAACCCAATAATTATTTCACATGATTTAAATCTAATTTTTCCTCACAGTTTTTCCATATTTTACCACCGTTTAAACCTTCCCTGAACTTCCACGAATGGACATAATCCTTATCCTGGTCATGTTCAAATGTTTATGATACTTAAGGGACTTAATTGCAGGGTAATCAGTCCCTAAACTTACAAACTACTTATGAACTACCTTACACGAAAGATGACGTGAAACTATGCCCGAGGAGGGATTCGAATCTGCGACGGGGAACGGTCTCGCGCATCAGAGCATAGCGCCTCAATGCGCTCGGCCACTTCGCCGCGGCATCCTGGACATGTGTGCTTGATTTGCCCACACTTTCCGCTCACTATCGAGCCGATACTTAGAACATCTGATGATGCGTTTATAAAGCTACTGGGTCTAAAATACATATGATTTAAATGAATACGGTTTATATTAAGAGGTAAGTGATACGAAGTTCACCGTGTCATCTAGTAGATAATAAAAGCACAGATGTGCTAAAAACACACGTAATGAACACAAGAAAACGGGTTACAAAGAAAAACGCAGACACTGGATGAAAAACACAGGCAACACTGGTTCAACACGCGCTGGTCGCAAGTGTTAAAACCATTTGATTGGTCCACTACACAGCACTGGATGATTAATACACCAGTTAAACAGTTAAATATATGGGACTGTGGGACCCGCAGGGTGGAGGGGTAGGGCGGAGGCTGGAAAGCGCGGGGGGAGAGTATAGAGTGAAGAGAAGAGGGGGGAAGGTGGAGCCTAAGGACTCTGGGGGGCGGGGAGGGAGGGTAAAACCAAGCGGGGGGAGGGAAAGGAGGGGGAGGGGCGGTTTACCTATGAGGAACTGAGGGGGCAAGGATTAGGGAAGATGGGATGGGTAGATATTGGGACGGTGGGAGTCATAGTGGAGGAGGAAGTGGCGAAAGTTACCCTGGAAGAGGATGTGGAGAGAGTGAAGGTGGTGGGAGGGGAATACAGTGGTGTAGGCGTGGCAGAGGGCCACGATTGGTAACCATGTGGTAAAGCAGTAGGTTGTGGGAATCTATTTTACAGGAGGTGTAGAGGATACGGATATGTTCTAAGAATTAGAGAAGGTGAGGGAATGGGATTAAGTCATAAAGGATCCGTGTGTGGGAGGGGACGCGGATGCGGTAAGCGAGGCGGAGGGGGTGGCGTTTCTTTGTGTTCACAAACCAACCAGCTTACGACCAGACAGACAGACCCCGCCCAACTAGCAACAGAATATTACAAGAA
This sequence comes from Locusta migratoria, assembly GCA_026315105.1. NCBI lineage: Eukaryota > Metazoa > Arthropoda > Insecta > Orthoptera > Acrididae > Locusta > Locusta migratoria. The sequence goes on from CM048746.1 coordinate 195,049,157, forward strand.
CCAGATCGTATCCGGGTACAGATATGTTACTCGACTTCAACACAGGAATATTGCAGTGCGTGAAGCCTTAGGAAAACAAACTGAATAAACCATGGAAGGACCGCACACTCCCAATGAACAATAGAAGTCATTTTAATACAAATAAACAATCCCTGAGACGGATTTGTCTCAAATATGTCAAAAAGAATAATGATAAATCTGAAGCATAGAATTAAAATTTGTAGAATTTTATCCATTTCAGCAACTGTTCAGATTATATACTAATAAAATGCAGCAACCAGTTGCTTGTGATTACTTATTTTTAACGACCGGTTTCGGGCGCTTAAGTGCCCTTCTCCTGGTCGGAGTCATTGCATAATCTCTGCACTTAGCGTTGATTCCTCCTCGAACTAGCATGCACATTCATTAAGCAACAATACTAAAATAGACCAGAAGAAGGACACTCAAGTGGCCGAAACCGGTCGTTAAAAATAAATAATCACAAGCAACTGGCTGCTGCATTTTATTACTTTATTAAAATTCGTGATGCGGCCGGGAATCGAACTCGGACCTCCATGCTTATCAGGCAGACGTCTTACCGTTAGACCGCCACATCACTAAGGGCCTTATTACACTGGGCAGCCAGGCTGCGCGGCCAGCAGAGCAGTCAGCAGCGCAGTCAGCTGCGCCACCGGTGGCAAACAACAGTCACTGTTCTTTTCTCGCTACGGCAGTTATCGCCAGTCGAGCACTGTTTTATTCGTGCAGTGTGTACGTCAGTATGTCGCGTGAACTACAGATTTCCACGGTAATTAATATTTCCTACAGCAAAAAGGTAGTGACTTACAATACGATTTGTTGGTTTACTCACCTAAAAGTGACTTCGAGCTTTTCTTCTGGTGAGATACACTTTCTCATCCTCGAATCCTTCCCGGTAATATCAACTTGTATTAGCGACAGTAATTCAAAGAAATATTATTTAGACATTGTCAAGTAATTAAAAAACTTGTTTTCGTTGCGAAAACACTTCATCAAAGAGAGTATAGTACAATCCTTTAGAGTCCCTTAATGATAGCTTAGGGTGCACATGCATCATTCTCTTCCTTCGCCGTCTCTTTTCCATTGAAAGTACGAGGAGGAGCATATGTGTATATTTGTTGTCGGACATGTTCCTTCGTCACCAGTGCACAGCTGACTGGCGGCGCAGCCTGGCTGCCCAGTGTATAGGCCCCGCATGACTCAATGCCCCACTGCGCCACGCCACCAGTCGGCAGCCAAACTGTGGCTGCGCGACCGGCTGCCCTGGTGTAACACCACAGGCTCCGTAACTCTGAATGCCCCACCATGAGCAAAGCAACTGGTCGCGCGACTGGCCGCGCGACTGGCAGCGCAGCCTGATTGCCAAGCGTAATAACGCCCGAACGGTTAAGGCGCCTCGGCTGCCTGTTGTGCGGGTCCTCTTTCTGGTAAGGGGCGGCTACCACACGAGCTCTCCCTAAGTACGATTTCCCTCCACGTTAAAAACTTTAATTGAGCTTCTGTGTTCCAAAGATAATTGCCACTACTGCCAAGGCTCTCCATGCAACGGAATAGCACCTCGGCAATGGACATATTGGAACAATCCTGTTACGTGGAGGGAAATCGTACTTAGACTAATCCGAGGCGCATTAGGCGTTAGTGATGTGGTGGTCTAACGGCAAGACCCCTCCCTAGGAAGCATGGAGGTCCGGGTTCGATTCCCGGTCGCATCACAAACTGTAATTCTGTGCTTCAGATTTATCATTAGTAACTATAGTATTGTTGCCCTCGCCAGTTGTGCAGGACAGATGCTAAAATGGATAATCAACTCCCTACTTGTTTGGTCTCTGGATTATAGATACCTCATCAGCGGTCTTAAGAAAATGTCGGTAGTTTTCATAAAGTGTCGTTCACCTCCTGATAAACTCAAATTTCTGGAGGTCACTGTACCAGAGAAATTCCTAACAAATGAAAACCTACTATCAATGTATGTGGCTATGGAAAAGGCATACTGTTTTCCAGTCGCCTGTCCGACTGTAGCGGGCACAGGAGAAGTGCTGCACGCGATGTCAGGCTGTCAGAGAAAACCTGACGTGCGGTCTACTGCCACACCCCATTAACGTCAAACTGCGCGCCTCTGCCGTCACGGTTACGTCCGCCGTATGCCCCTCATTGATTCCGGTCGTCATGTGTTGCCTGTCTGATAGCGCTGACACCTCTACGCAAAAGCCGGCGCTCGCGTCCATTAAGTGCACGCCGCCGGCACTGCTTTGTTCGTGCTGACAGACTGACAGATAATGGTCTGAAATTTGGTTTCTCACCACACTGTTGACACTGTGAATGTAGGGATTTTGAAGTTGCTAGCGATTTGTGAAATGGAATGCACCAAGCATCTAGCTCAAACTGACATTCCCCGTCCGTATTCTGTTTATTCCAGTTGGGCGGCCTTAATCACGACGAAAGCGTTTCCACCCGAATAAAGGAAGTACAAACGACTGCTCTACCAATGCCCAGCCGTTTGATACCTTTCGCACGCGATTGTTCTGGTATTGGTATCTCTGCATAGCTCTATCCCATGACTTCTGATAACGCAGTTTATTTCACATCTGACTAGATGACTATTGTTAATTTCAGATTCATGGTTTGATTTCAATGTACGAGTATTTAAGTATTCATATAATCTCCATGGGAGCGGTCTGTTCACTAAATAAGTCACTGGATTCTGACTGATACCATAGAGACATGTTTTCTGCTAAAATGTAGTCTCGAATATTTACTTGCAAAAATATTAATCTGATTTTGGAAAATAATAATTGCGCTCTCAGTCTGATGGTTATAGAGGTTGTGTAAACAATAAAAAATAAGTACAGTAATTATGACTCCGGAAATGCATACATTATGAGATAAATACTTATATATAGATCGAGCTACGCAGCACTTGGTTACGGATATCTACATCTAAATAAATACACTGCAAATCACATTTAAGTGCATGGCAGAGGGTTCACAGAACCGCTTTTATGATATTTCTCTTCAGGTCCATCCCGTTATAGCGGGTGGAAAAATGAACATCTGAAACTTTCCATTTCAGATCTGATTTCTCTTATTTTATTATGATGCTCATGTTCACTTTGTAGGTGGCTGCTAACGGAGAGAAAGTTGATGAAAGAAATTTCGCAAATAAATCCCGCCACAACGAATATCACCTTTCTTTTAACAATTTCCACCTCAGCTCTTGCATCATTTCAGTGACTCCCTCTCCCCTGTATCGCGATTATACACTCCTGGCCATTAAAATTGCTACGCCACGAAGATGACGTGCTATAGACGAGAAATTTAAACGACAGAAAGAAGATGCTGTGATATGCAAATGATTAGCTTTTCAGAGCACTCACACAAGGTTGGTGCCTGTGGCGACACCAACAACTTGCCGACGTGAGGAAAGTTTCCAACCGATTTCTCATACACAAACAGCGGTTGACCGGCGTTGCCAGGTGAAACGTTGTTGTGAAGCTTTGTGTAAGGAGAAGAAATGCGTACCATCACTTTGCTAAAGGTCGGATTGTAGCCTATCGCGATTGCAGTGTATCGTATAGCGACATTGCTGCTCGCGTTGGTCGCGATCCAATGACTGTTAGCAGAATTTGGAATCAGTGGGTTAACGAGGGCAATACGGAACACCGGGCTGAATCCCAATGGCCTAGCATCACTAGCCGTCAAGATGAAAGGCATCTTATCCGCATGGCTGTAACGGATCCTGTAGCCATGTCTCGATCCCTCGATGGGGATGTTTGCAAGACAACAACCATCTGCACGAACAGTTCGACGACGTTTGCAGTAGCATGGACTATCGGCTCGGAGACCATGGCTGCGGTTACCCTTGACGCTGCATCACAGAAAGGACCTCCTGCTATGGTGTACGCAACGACGAAAGTCGGTGACGGATGGCAAAACGTCATGTTTTCGGATTAATCCAGGTTCTGTTTACAGCATCATGATGGTCGCATCCGCGTTTGGCGACATCAAGGTGAACGCACATCGGAAGCATGTATTCATCATCGCCATACTGGCGTATCACTCGACGTGATGGAATTAGGGTGCCATTGGTGACACGTCTCGGTCACCTCTTGTTCGCATCGACTGGACTTTGAACAGTGGTCGTTACATTTCAGATGTGTTACGATCCGTGGCTCTACCCCTCATTGGATCCCTGCGAAACCCTACATTTCAGCAGAATAATGCACGACCGCAATTTGCAGGTCGTGTACGGGCCTTTCTGAATATGGAAAATGTTCGACTGCTGCCCTGGCCAGTACATTCTCCAGACCTCTCACCAATTGTAATGTGTGGTCAATGGTGTCCGAGCAACTGGCTCGTCACAATACGCCAGTCACTACTCTTGAGGAACTGTGGTATCGTGTTGTACCTGCAATAGCATTTGTGCCTGTACACGCCATCCAAGTTCTGTTTGACTCAATGACCAGGCGTATGAAGGCCGTTATTACGGCCTATGCACCCGAATTGCGTGAAAATGTAATTACATGTCAGTTCTAGTAGTCTATAATATATTTGTCCAATAAATACCCGTTAATCGTCTGCATTTTTTCTTGGTGTAGCATTTTTAATGGCCAGCAGTGTACAAAACAAGTTGTCCTTCTCCGAACTTCCTCTAAATTGTCTGTCCCACTTGGTTGGGATCCCACAGTGCGCAGCAATACTCCAAAAATATCATGCACAAGTTTAATGTAGACAGTTTCGTTAGTAGAAGTAATTCATCTTCTAAGAGTTCTGTCAGTGAAATGTAGTCTTTTGTTCGTCTACCCTACGATACTGTAACTGCCATATTTTCAATTACGGTTGTTCATAATTCTAATTCCTAGGTATTTGGTTGAATTTACGGCATTTAGATATGACTGATTTACCGTGTAAATGAAGTTAAACGGGTTTCGTTCAGTGGCATACGAAATAATTCACACCTATTATTTAGGGTCATTTACCAAGTTTTGCGATACACATATCTTATCTAAATAATTTTCATTTGCTTTTGATCTTCTGGTGACTTTACTAACAGAGAATGCCATCATCATTGGCGAACAGTCCAATGCACTTTTTATACGATGAACGAAAGTGGACAAGATAGATAAGTCTACTGAAGAGCTAATAGTTTATTAGTCCCGAACTATAAACTCTTGCAAAATCTTGCGGCAGAGTGTTTAGACGATCGACGTAAACATAGGCCAAACACTATTAGCGAATGTGTCGCGAATCTCGTTTGTTGTTCAAATGTTTTGTATAGTCTATGGGACTTAACTACGGGGTCATCAGTCCCTAAACTTACAAACTACTTATGAACTACTTACGAACTAGGACGGCACAAATATCCATGCCCGAGGGGGTATTCGAACCCCCGACCGTAGTGGCCGTGCAGACCGTGACTAGAGCGCCTTAGTCCCATCGGCCACCGCGGCCGGCTCTTGTTCTTTAACAGCATTGTACACCAGTAGTACTTATTCTGGAAATTAGTTCAGTACCGGTAAATTATGCGATAGCAACGGCTGCTCTTGCATTGGCTATCGTTGCTAGAAGGCGGATACAACGCCGGAGAAAAAATAGGTGCTAGACGTGACCGAGCCTTCAGAGAAGAGTAGAAGAAAACCGCGACGCATACAACAGGGTAATGAGAGAATTAAGTCCGGAGGATCCTAATGACTTCCTGAAATATATCAATTTTTTCTTTCTTTCTGGCATTCTGTAACAATGTAAAGAAACCTGCTGCAGATATAACTCCAAGCTTTATTAACAAATATTTAAGAGTTTCTGTGACTATGAACGAAAAAATACGTAGTTGCTTATGGTATAGGGTATTACCAACGTTGCTATACGCCTCTATTAAAATGTAATGGCAGCTTTGTTCCATTCCAAAACTACAACTACAGTGACTGTATCCAGAACGAAACTTTCACTCTGCAGCGGAGTGTGCGCTGATATGAAACTTCCTGGCAGATTAAAATTGTGTGCCGGAACTGGGACTCGAACCTGGAACCTTTGCCTTTCGCGGGCAAGTGCTCTACCGACTGAGCTATCCCGACACGACTCACGATGCCGCCTCACAACTTTACTTCCGACAGTACCTCGCCTCCCGGTTCCGGCACACAATTTTAATCAGCCAGGAAGTCTCATAACATTGATTTCACATTAGCGCATCATTAAATAATTATGAAATTTACAAAGCTTTAAATACTTTCATGAAAATATGTATGCGAAAAAATACAATACAGTCAATTGCTCAGGAAGTTCCATGTGACGATGAAACGACCACAAACTTCGACAAAAGTCAAAATACATGTTACTAGGAAGCAAAATGGCAGACTGGCCGAAGCCGTGACTGCAGCAGACAGCTACTAGCTCGCGCATGCGCACTGCACCCACTAGTACCGAATTTAGAACTGGCCCTATTTCTTCATCGCTACTATTATCGCGCGTCGATTCTTGCGCGATGATAGTAGTGAGCCCGTTCTAACGACAGACCTATGCCATTAACGCAAGTTATTATCAGTCTATTACAAGTGCGTTCATCGTTTCAAAAGGGATTAAAACATCTCTTAATTTGTCTCGTAAATCGTTTATAAAGATAAGGAAAAGCAGGGACCCTATAACAATTCCCTGGAGCGCGGGAGTAGGCGAGCGGTCTGGAGCGCCACGTTGTGGATGGTGCGGCCTCCCGCGTCGGTGATCCGAATCCCCCATCAGACACGGATGTGTGTGCTGTCTTTAATATAAGGTAGTTCATAAGTAGTTTGTAAGTTTAGGGACTGATGACTCCGCAGTTAAGTCCCATAAGCTTTACAAACATTTGAACATTTTGAACAATTTCCTGGACAACGCCACATATGACTTCTGTTTTACTCGATGACTGTCAATTACTAAGTACTGTCTCCTTTCTGACAGGGAAATCACGAATTCAATCGCACAACTGTGGCGATATTCCATAAGCACACAATCTGATTTGAATCTGTTTGTGAGGTATAGTAACAAAATCCTTCCGGAAATCGAGATGTATGGAATCCATTTGAGATCCATTCTCGACAGCAATCATCATTTCATGTGAGTTAATGACTAGCTGCATTTGACAATAACGATACTTTCCGAATCCGTGTTGCTAGGGTCAGTAGATTGTTTTCTTCGAGGTTGTTCATAATGTTTGAGGAAAATATATGTTCTAAAATCCTGCTGCAAACCTAAGTCAATTATATAGGTCCGTAATTTTGCTGATCACTCCTATTGCCTTCTTTGAATATTGGAGTGACCTGTGCATCTTCCCATTCTTTGGGTGTGGATCTTTCGCTGAGCCAGCGGTTGTATATGATGGCTAGCTATGGAGCTATTGCATCGGCATATTCTGAAAAGAACCTAACTGGTATACAATCTGGATTGGGGAACTTGTTTTTCTTAAGTGACTTAAGTTGCTTTTATACTCGAGGCGTAACTACTTCTAAATTATCACAGACGTTGCATACGCTACGATTGAAAATTGTCAGTAGGGTATTACGAAGACTTACAGTACTCTACATATTATTAGGTAGCTTGCAGTCAATTGTGTGGTTCGAGTAGAGTTTTTTAAATCAACATAATTGGCTGACGTACTTCGCGGTAGATTAATAGGGCTTCATCTCATTAATTTGTTTCATGTTTCTTTGGAGGATGTGTCATGTGGTTCTTGCACGATGGTGACATTCGTCGCAATGGGCGTGAAAATCTGACACAGACATTTCAGAAGCGCCAAATTGGTCTTTAAAGTCCTACACGTACGCGTCCCCATTCCGTAAACCTCTGTCCGATAGACTTTTGATTATGCATGTACTTGAAGGAAGTGGCCTACACCAGTGTTTTTCAACCTTTTTGAAACCGCGATCCCCTTTGCGAGTAAAAATGTCAGGCGTCCCCCCAGACCCGTAATAAAGCTATGTCAATGTTTTAAATGTTTTTAATTTTATTTCTTAGATATATCTAAGATCTTCGCAACCATTCACGTCTGGTGAAAGTTGCAGTAGTGGGAACGAATCAAAAATGAAAGGAAAGACTTTATGACTACAGATATTTGATATATGGTTTTGCTGTCTCGTTTAATTTATGGCGACGCGTTGTCCTGTACGAATATGAAACCATCAAAGCCGATGCATCACTCCTTATAAATCTCTACGATGGACAGAAACTTTGAATTTCTTCGAAAGAATACTAAAAACACTTAACCTACAGCAAATTACTATGATACAGTAATAAAATGGTATTTATGTTTGTTGAGTAAAAATAATAGTGCATTGAAAACTCTTTACCAGCTGCAAACTACTATGATCCAGCAGTAAAAAGATATTGTTATGTATCGATTAAAATAGTATTACGTCAGTGATTAATTGTTTTTCTGACATAACAATATTTGAACATGTGACAGACATACCAAAAGATTGCAACCATTCTAAATAACTGCAGCAGTAATGCACAAACACTGTTAAGTCGCTTAATTAACAAGTCATCATGATGTGGAAAAATGCCTTCATTGTTTCGCGTTTAGGTCGGCCCATCATGAGAAATAAAAAGTGCCATAGGTACATCTTATACCTGTGACTTTAGAGGTCTGATTAGGAGCCACACGAAACGTGTCATAACAATACCAGTTTGCCAACTATGGGTGACTTGCCAATTAAGCGACTTTCACGAAACCCTGTCACTTTTGTGTGGCACTTATGTCATAGTAGCTGAACGTCACGAAACATACATTTGCCATCGAACATAATGCTACTGCATCCTTCTAAGACTGCGACATTCCGAGCAAGAATTCGCGACCCCCCCAGGGGTTCGCGATCCACAGGTTGAAAAACACTGGTGTACACCAATCAACGATGGATAGACGCTACACGGCCTGGTCTCTAGTGCGTGGCTGCAAGTACTGTAGCAACAACCCAGAATACTTCAAAGTGTGCGTCATTATTTACGTCGAAGGGCAGAAAGGTGCACTGCCATGAACGAATGTCACGTTTAACATCTCCTATCTACACGTGTTCATGTAAGAAAGTATGCTTTTACGTACCCATGTTTGAAGGACTTATTTTTCTTGTTTCGATGAATACTACTGCCTCTCAAAGTATTCGACGCTTTTTTTAACACCGTAAAAGGAAATTATCATGCATGGTGCCGCACAGTATTTGGAGTGAGGCAGACCCGCATATGGCCGGCGAGTAGAAGGTGCGACGAGGTGGACAGAGGGGCGAATAAACAGGGGGGAGGGAGAGGATGGCAGCACTGTCTGGAGCGACCGAAAAGCAAAGAGAATCCGTCTTTGTGGAGCAAAGTAAAGTCATACTAAATATACGAGTAGAAGGAATAATTTATCTCAGGTAAAAGATGGGAGGACTCGCTGTTTTCTTTTAAACTTTTTTTCTAGAAGGCGCTCGAAGTTTATGAGGGTACTGGAAACTTCTGTAAGCTTTTCGCATTTAATTTATTTCGCAGTGTATTTCCTGGTAGAATACATTTTCCTCTTTCGGGGTTTTGCGTCGTCTAGTGATTTATGTGGTAGACCTAAGTAAATAGAAGAGGTCAGGCTTATAATTTGAGTTATATATTAATTATGCATGTCCGAAAGGCACCATACCGATAAATACACACACTGCGACAATACCAGTCCCCTCATCATAATATGAAGTACAAGAGACCTTCGTCAATGCAAAAACACGATGCCACGTCCAGATTCCACAGATCAGTGTGAGACGGGATATATAAATGCTAAACCAGTGCTAGAGTTGTTGAACAGTAAAACTGTGTCTGATGTAAATATTACGCCAGTCTGAATGATGAGAAATGATCTTGGACGATAATTAGCAAAATAAAGAACCTCTTTCTATAACGTTCGACATGTTTCTATGTTAATCAATTGTAAATAGGAAATTGAATAGAGCAAATACCGGTAGGATACGATGAGACAAATTTGCATAGAAACTTGTTAGGCCATTAATTGATTAATTAAATGTATATAAGTGAATAAATCAATTAACATCGAAATACAAATCGAATGAGATTTTATGTCATTACGAAAATTCATGTAGATTACTTTATATGGACATTCTGTTCCCGTTGATTTTTGTAAAAAGGCTTCACACAAATGTTAGCAACATTATAAATAACTTAGGTAATTGGTTAATTAAAGGGATGTTATTGCAGTTCATGTCGTTTTACGCTTTGTCAATCATGTAGGAAAGATACTACTGATTTTATTGTATGTAATATCTCAGCAATGTACCAAATGTGATCAAAAATTTGGTATAAATTTGAAAACTTAATAAATCACGGACTAATGTTGATAGAGAGGTAAAAATTGACACACATGCTAGGAATGAAAGTTCAAAAATGTCCGACAGATGGAGCTTCATCTAATCAGAAAAGCAATAATTAGCATAACAAATTAAGACAAGGCAAAGATGATGTTCTTTGCAGGAAATGCTCAATATGTTCACCATCATACCTCAACAATAGCTGTAGTCGAGGAATAATCTTGTGACAGCACTGTAAAGCATGTCCGGACCTATGGTGAGGCGTTGGCGTCGGACGTTGTTTTTATCATCTCTCGAGGTGTCGGTCGATCACGACTTCAGGTAACCCCAAAGCCAATAATCGCACGGACTGACGTCTGGGTACCTGGGAGGCCAAGCATGACGAAAGTGGCGGCTGAGCATACGATCATCACCAAACGACGCGCGCAAGAGATCTTTCACGCCTATAGCAATATTTTTTTGTCTAATAAACCCCCGTGTTATTCCAAGCATGTGTGTCAATTTTTACCTCTCTATCTACATTATTCCGTCATTTATTAAGTTGTCAAATTTATACTGACTTTTCGATCTCCCGGTATATAAATCAGACGGACAAAGTGAGTTGCAATCTGTTGCTGTTTGCTGATGATGCTGTGGTTTACACGAGGGTGTCGTCCTTAAATGACTGTAGTAGGATGCAGGATGAATTGCACTAAATTTCTAGGCGGTGTGAGGAATACATGACCACTAAAAGAAATCCGCTGAACTTCAATTACACGATAAATCAGTCAAACCTTAAGGTCGTAAATTCTACCAAATAGCTAGGAGTTACAATTTCGAACAACGTAGACTGGGGAGAACACATAGAAAATATTGTGGGGAAGGCGAACCAAAGGTTACGTTTCATTGGGACAACGCTTCGAAGATGCAACAACCCCACCAAAGAGAATGCCTACATCACACTTGTGCGTCCTCTCCTGGAGTACTGTTGCCCATTGTGGGACCCTCACCAGGTGGGACTGAGGGAGAACATTGAGAAGGTTCAGAGAAGAGCAGCTCGTTTTGTTTTATCAGTTTGCAGGGGGGAAAGTGTCACGGAAATGCTGCACTATTTGAGGTGGAAATCATTAAACGAATGACGTTATTAGTTGTAGCGAGATCTATTTGCGAAATTTCAATCACTGACTTTCACTTCTGAATGTGAAAATATTTTGCTAGCACCCACCTATATAGGAGACATGACCATCCCTATAAAATAAGAGAAATCAGATCGAAACGGGACGATTTAGGTGTCCTTTCTTCCCGCGCGCTATTAAAGAATGGAACGGTAGAGAAAGATTACGAAACTAGTTAATGAACTCTCTGACAGGCACTTAAATGCGATTTACAGACTATCTATGTAGATGTAGATAAGTACGAGAAACAATCGCGTAACGTTCGAATAGTAGTGTGCAGCTTGACATAATCGCGTCAGTGAAATACGTAGGTGTAACGCTGTACAGCAATATGAAATTGAACGAGCATATAGAGAAAGTCATGGGGAAGACAAATGGTCGATTTCGCTTTATTGGGAGAATTTTGGGAAGGTGTGATTCGTCTGTAAAGGAGACAGGATATAAAACACTTGAACGACCACGTCTTGAGTATTGCTCAAGTATTTGGGATCCCAACCAAACCGGTTTAAGGAGGACATAGAGGCAGTTCAGAGGTGGGCGGCGAGGTTTGTAGCTGGTAAATTCCATCAACGTCTGAGTGTTACTGAAATGCTTCGAGAACTCTCAACTGGGAGTCGCTGGCGGGGAGGGGACGTTCTTTTCGAGAAGCACTGTTGAAGCTTAGAGGGCCGGGATTTGTGAAGGACTGTAGAACGATTCTTAAGCCGCCAACCTACATTTCGCATGAAGACAGCAAGTATAAGATTAAGGCTCGTACGGGTGCATACAAGCATTCGTTTTTCCGTCGCTCTAAATGGGAGTGGAACAGGAAAGCAATTAACAAGTAGTGGTACTGAGCACCCTCCGCCACGCACCTTTGGGTGGATTGCGAAGTATGTAATAGATGTAGAAGCTGATTTATTAGATGTACTTGATTAACGTATGATGGAAAACGACGTACATTCTTTCTTAACTTCATTATGGGTTCAGAATGTCCCCTGTCGTGAAAATTTGAGTCCCTCCTTTTCCCGCGGCAGAAATCGTCGTATTACATCGAAAATAAGTTGCTGAAGAGAAGAATCACTATGGTCTCCAGTGCTGTCTCGGTAACAACTTGAAATCCCTAACGTCATATGAAGTGCATTAGTTGCCGTTGTTGTCTCTCCCACGCTCTTTTCGTCTTTACTCGTCTACATCTACATAGATACTATGCAATTCACATTTAAGTGCCAGGCAGAGTATCCATAGAACCGAGTTCATTTTATCACACAGTGCACCCCGTTTTACTCCTGACCCCCAAGACGAGCTAGTGCCACTGTGACTAAGAAAATTAGCTTATCTGATCATCTCAAACGTAAGTACCGTTACTAGAGGCTCGAAGCAGGTTCTCGACTTTCGTTTGCAGTGCTGCAACAAATCAGTCAATTTTGTGACATTCTGTGGATACAAATACAGGGTATTCAGAAAAGGACTCCCTGATTTCAAAATTAAATATCTCAAAAACAAAGATCGATAGAGGAATGCAGTAAACGGTATGTTTATTGTGAAAGCTGTAAGAAGTTTATACAGCAGTTTGAAATAATATTTACAAAAGCTGCTAACAGATGGTGCTGTACGCTGTACAGCTCATATCAGCATACATAAGTGAAATAATCGTATGAAAACACTCTTTGCAAACTATCACATCACAATGTTTTCACCATTGGCACTACAGAGGTGGCGCAAACGAAGAATGAAATTCGCCATCACATTTTGTAGTGTCTCACACGCCACAGAGATCGCCGATTCAAGCTCGTCTAGCGTGGCAGGATGCTACGGGTAGACCATGTCTTTCGCTATGCCCCACAAAAAAAGTCACAGGGAGTCAAATACGGCGAATATGGAGGCCAGTCGACCGCGGTGGCCGAGGTGACTGAGGCGCTCCAGTCACGGTATGCACGGCCACTACGGTCGGGGGTTCGAATCCCCCCTCGGGCATGGATATTTGTGCCGTCTTTAGTATAAGGTAGTTGATAAGTAGTTTGTAAGTTTAGGGACTGATGACCCCGTAGTTAAGTCCCATAAGCTTAAAAAAACATTTGAACACTTTTATGGAGGCCAATCCATGCCTGCACCAGTAAATTTGGGATATTCCAAAGCAATGACTCGATTACCGAAGTATTCCTCAAGAAAGCGAAACACTTGTTCGGTGCGATGTGGTCGGTCTCCATCTTGCATAAACCGTTCTGTACCTAATCGATCCTCTAACGCTTACTGTGTGGCGACAAATTGTTCCAAAATTGCAACGTAACGTGCACCAGTGACCGTTTCTCGAATGAAAAAGGCCAATAATGCCTCTGCTGCATACTGCAGCCCACACAGTAACTTTAGTAGAATACAGGGGTTTCGATTCACACCAATAGGGCTTTTCGAAACACCAAAATCGCCAGTTCTGCTTATTCACGTATCCATTCAGGTGGAAGTGTGCTTCATCTGTAAACCAGATGCAGCCAACATCAAATCCTTCACTATCAATCATTGTGAGCATCTGATTAGCAAAGGTAACCCTTTGTTGCACAGCTCGTACGGGTATGGCCTGGTGCTTTTGAATTTTGAATGGAAACATGTGTAGGCTCTTTCTCAGTATTTTCTGCGTGCTAGAACGCTTCAAACCAGTCTCACATGCAATTCTACGGACGGATGACATTGGATTTCGCTGAATAATTCCAGAAACTGTGGCGATATTTTCAGGCGTAACTGCGGTTTGCTTGCGGCCAACATTCCCCACTAGATCATCAGTAACGCTGCCTGTTCGTTGAAATTTAACGAAGAGCGTACGAATGGTATCTAACCTGTGGTACTCTAGCACCAGAAAAACGCGTTGTTCAATGGAGTACATGGTTTTAATCTCTTCCTTCGGTACGCTAACCTCCTTTCACGTTTCAATAGTGGAACTGATCGCTCTGGCCTTCGGATCACTATTTATACTAGGCATTACGTAAGGCGATTACAGCGCCATCTGTTAGCATCTTTTGTAACTATTATTTCAAACTGCTGTATAAACGTCTTACAGCTTTCACAATAAACATACCGTTTTCTGCATTCCTCTATCGATCTTTGTTTTCGATATATTTAATTTTGAAATCAGGGAGTCCTTTTCTGGACACCTTTTATATGTGCTCTGACGCACGTCCAGGCATTGTATTTCACTTTTTTCGCAAGGTCTGCCTCGTACTTTTGACTTTTATGTAATTGTCGACATTTCATCGTGATTATAAAACGAAATTTTGGTAATTGGTGTGAAGTGTACACTGTTGATATTTTCGGAGGGTCCTTGTTTAGCTCATTCAATTCACGTATAAAATTAACGAGCAGCAATTATAAGACGAGAAATAAATGAACCAACAGAGAGAACATTAGTCCCGTAGCGGGGTTCGTTACCGTTGATACAAATTTCGACAAATGTTTGAGTGTGCCACTGTGATAATACGTCTCGTACTTAACGATCATTCAAGCGTGTTGAGAAGCTGCGCGGAACTCAATTTATTAATTAGTTTTCCTTGTCCTCATTTTTTCGTTTATTGATAAATGGCAGTAGTAACCACTCCGTGTAATCAGGAAGAAAACAAGGACTTAATATCCGTAATGGTCAGCGGCGCAATTTGTGAGGCTCACGTGATCGCTCTTCTCCTCTTTTGTGTTTCTCTCTCCATTACATCCTTCCCTCCCTGTATGTGTGTGTGTGTGAGAGAGAGAGAGAGAGAGAGAGAGAGAGAGAGAGAGAGAGAGAGGGAGAGAGAGGGAGAGGGAGAGAGAGAAAGCGCGTCAGTGCATATACGGTCGCACACGTAATGGAACACTCGGGAATTAAAATTTCTGAAGATTACATTGTAAATCATTGTTACTGACTGAACCTTATAATGGAAGGACTTGATTTAAGATTATATATAGACATTGCGACGATGCAAGGGAGCGATCACAAAAATGTTTTACCCTTAGTCGTGTATATGATATATATTCCTCACATAAGACACAACTGTTAAATATCTAACATCTCACTGATATATGCATGACGAATTTGATGTTTCCTTTTTGTCCTCAAAATTAGCTAAGTATATTATTTATGTAACTTTTTCTTAAACTTACCTCAAAATCTGCATTTATAGCTATACATCACGATTTCTTTTTGTGTTTATAACATCAAAACATATTAAAATTCACGTATTTTGACAGTTTCAAATGTTCAAATGTTTGTATAGCTTATGGGACTTAACTACGGGGTCATCAGTCCCTAAACTTACAAACTACTTATGAACCAACTAAGACTAAGGACGGCACAAATATCCATGCTCGAGGGGGGATTCGAACCCCCGACCATAGTGGCCGTGCAGACAGTGACTGGAGCGCCTCACTCCCCTCGGCCACCGCGGCCGGCATTTTGACAGTTTACAGCTGAGAATGCCATGTTGTTTACTTGACATATCTAGCAAATATCTTCAAGGAAAGATATGCCAATTAAAAATGTAAATGATCCAAATTCATATTCTATGTAAATGAACTGAATTATTATTCAGTGTAAAATAATGTACCTACATTATATTAACCTTGTAAATTAAATTAAATTGTTTTACCTTTTTGATAAACTTAGTATTCATCATAAAAGAAAATGTATAGTAATATTATTTGTTGCTAACATAAAATGCTAAAAGTTTAACAATATAATGAATCTGAATACTATTGTAATTCTTTATTGTATTAAACTATTAAGTTTTATTTAAATTAATAATAGATATGATCATACGTTCACATGTTCTAAATGATCACATGATACAGACTGTCATTTGTCACAGTATATATAAGCTGGTACACAGGTAGTGCAAGTAGTTCTGTTGAGTTCTGTTTAGTGCTGTTCAGTTCTGGTTCTAAACTGTTACTAGCATGGAAGTTTCTAGTTGTTATGAGTTGGTAGAAGTCTGTTTTATAAGTTGTACTACAGAGTTGTAAACTGGCCTCGATTGAGATTTGTAACAAGAACATTAATTTTGGTTGTGAAACTTGAAGGTAATAAAATTGAAATTACAATATTCTTGGACTAATTTGGAACCTGAAACTCTATTTCAAAGTAAATTTCACAAGGAACATTAAAACAGCAAGAATTCAGGACAACATGGCTTTGCAAAATATAAGTTCCCATAAACACAAATTCTCCTATACTTTGAAAAAATGTTTTAGTTGGACAGTAGAAAATGTTGCACTTCAACATATAGACATGAATGGTTCCTATTAGAGAAGATTGTATACGTGGTATCATATATGTAAGAAGAAACGTGATATCGTGTAACCTTGCGGTTATTTTCATTTCATGATTGATCTATAACAGTTTTGCAGTAGCTTTCATCATCGATATCGTACTTTTCGACATCTTGCATCTCAAAATTAAATGGCCTCTGTTATTAATTTATATGTCAGAGATCATCCGTTCATGTGTTTTATTGAATGACTGATTCTCTCGTGTATCACAATACACTCTCCTGTATCCAGTGCCAAATATGGTTAGTAAATCATTAGAGTTTTCTACGATCACTCCTGTCATTTACGCAGAGAATTTCTCCAGACTTCGGTACTATTTTATTATGTGGATACGAAAACAGAAGTACCGATTTTAATTTTGCTTCATTTATTTATTTATTCGTGCAGCATTTACAAGGCGAAATACTGAAATGAGACTACAACATAAAAAGGGACACATTCCGCATACGGAACACAGAAATTTTCTACAATAAGACTCATTGTTTTACACCATTCAAAGCTCTTGTCCTTGAGTTGGTGTATGTCCTCAAGTTCTCTATGAAAACACTGCACGGTGCACTCAATCAGCTGATCTACTGATTGTTTGAGACCACACTGACACTGAGGGGTCGATCGAGAAGCCGCCCCATGTTGTCATCATCTCCTTGCACCTTCCAATGCCCGTCCTCACACGGTTTAGTATAGTTCATACTCTCTTTAAAGATTGAGATTCTCTCTACTGGTCCGTTTGGATCAGCAAACAGGCTTCTATTCTTCGCTGTGCTTCTCCTCCATAATCTTATCCATTCCTATCGTGGATCCTAGGAAAACACCTCTTCAGTATTTTTCATAGAGCTCAACCTCAAACGGTTTATTTCGAGTCAGGTCCTGGTGAGTGAGAGGTTTTAAGTTTCACAGAATTTTATTATATTTCATGAATAGTAACTGACCTCTTGTGATTGGCATTGGTAAGCCAGTCTATAGGTGTAGGACTAAACGTTTCAGATATTAGCCACTTTGCTGCTTTTAGTTCAGTATCGGTTTTTGATACGTGTTCACTTTTTGTCCATACAGGTAGACAGTACTCGTCTCTGCCAAGGCTGAAGTTCACAAGGTATTTGCTTTACACCTCCAGTTTGGAAAGGATGTCATTTCTAGCTTTCCATTTTTGTTTCGTATCCTCTACCAGATTTCTTTTGCTTTCTCTGTTATTGAGATGCATGTTTACACTGACTGCTTTGTTTGGATTTGGTTGTAAATGCCTTTTGGTGTAATGTTGATGCAGCTGGTTTAGATCATCTTTGAGGCTCTGGTCTACTTTTTTTCGAAACATTTACTTTGTTTAGCTATTGTCATATCATCCCCATACATAAATTTGCGGAACGCAGTGCTGGAACATCTGCAGTGTACAAGTTAACCGAGAGAGGTGGCGCAATGGTAAAGCATTGGACTCGCATTCGGGAGGACGGTGGTTCAAATCCACCTCCGCTCATCCAGATTTAGGCTTTCCGTGATTTTCCTAAATCACTCCACGCAAATTCTGGGATGGTTCGTTTCAAAAGTGTACGACCGATTCCATTCCCGATCCTTACCCAATAACTCCGAGCATTAGCTCCGACTTTACTGACCAAGCTGTGGACGGGGCGTTAAACCCTAAGCTTCCTTTCTTCCTACAAGTTAAATAATAAGGGAGACAACACCAAGCCCTACGAGAGTCCAATATTGAGCGTTACAGAACTGCTTCTATTGCCCTTAAGAGTTGCTCTTATTTTTCTTCCAGTTTGAATTATCTTAGTCAGTCCAAAGATATTGTTCATTCAGTTTTTTTTTTCTGTCAGATTATAAAGAAGGTCATCCGTTTACAATGTATCATATGCTGGTGTTAGATCTAAAAGGACAACATAGCTTTCTTTTTTATCCTCATAGCACTTTTTCATGAAACTTGTAAGGGTAAGGATATTTATTATACAAGGAGGCCAATGAAATTTATAAAATTCGAAAAGTACTTTGTCGTAGATGGACAAAAAACAAAAATTTTATATATTTGTAGCATTTAAGAGTGGTGAAAGGAAGTGGGTGGGTTCATATCTTTAATTCTGATGATACGTTCTCTATCACGCATTGAATTCTCCAACTACAAAGAGAGAAAGACGAATCTGATAGAGAGAGTGAAGATGATGAGATGGTCGGAGAGAGAGGAATAAGGAGGCGGAAGACAGAATGAGAAGATAGACAGAGACGGGGGATGGATAGGGAGAGAAGGAGGAGGAGACGGTTGATGCAGGGGGTTTTCATTTTTATACAGAAAACAGAGAAACAAACACTGACATTTCTTTTCATACACATGGTCGCAGCAGTACAAAGCAGGGTACTGATTTATTTATTTCCTCGGTGAGAATATGTTTATTTACTTTACAATTAATTTTATATCAGATTGAGCCACAGGAAATCGTGGTCGTGTTTAGTTACTATCAAATTATTATTCCTTATGACTTGTTCAACCCACAGTCGTCACTTCCAACAAAACAAAAATGAAAACATTCCATTTGTGGACCAGTTAGGTCTTCAGAGAACTTGGAGATTGGCTTGGGAACATTTTAACGCCAAAATAACTTTGATTCACTCTTGACCGTACATTGACTTTTAAGCAGTACTGCCTGAATGGGAAACAAACACTATCTTCAAGAAATAAAGTAATACTAAAAATTACGGGAACAACATAACGGGCATATACAAAAACATTTAAAACCACAAAACTATATTTGCGGTACTCAGCAGGTGAATATTTTAGACCAGTTTAGTACAAATATACGTTAAATCAGTAGATATTGTTCTTAATTAGATCTGTAGACTCATTACTGGATGTGTGAAAACTATACCGTGATACAAAATCCGCCTTTTAGTTACATTAAGCCCTCCAGTTATTTATGGTGTGAGATATTTGTATGCACATAAAGGTTGGGGTACTTGTCCCAGATGAACACCGGTTAAATGGTCACCATCGTTCTCTTTCAAGCCTACGGAAAGTTTTGTAGGCCCAAGAGACAAACCTGACTAGTAGAACTATTCCTGAATATCTGTGTGGAAAATGACGTTAACACAACACTCTACGAGACCATTTGAACATCTTGCTTACGGTTTCACTGAAGAATAGCTCGAGTGAAAAGCTTTGAAACTCGGAACAGAATGTGCAGTGTTCGTATTTAAAGATTCGACATTTGCACAGGTAACATCGTCAAACACGAAAGCTGCACATCGTATCTGACAGGTTTTCTGGACCTTGTGATAATAACAGACGCTTAAGGTCTCGCCGTGGTTTTCTTCACTGCCAAATCACTGCAGACATTCTGAAAACGCGCATGAATATTTATGATGTAGTAGTTTTCCGCCAAAAGATATTCAAATGATGCTCTGTGTTTGGGATATACCTTCGTTTCTGTCGCCGTTTTGCAGGCAAGCTATTGTGCTGCCTCCTATCTAAAATGAACAAAAGTAAACGACATGTAGCAAATCAAACCTATCTCTGAATAACCCCAACTTTGCAATAAAATGAAATGAACTGATACATTATGGAATTATAGAATTATTAAATGATGTGATGAGTGCTATCGACAAGGGATGTCGAATAGATTCCGTATTTCTAGATTTCCGCAAGGCTTTTGACACTGCCTCACCAACGTTTTCTAACCAAACTGCGTGCTTATGGAATACTCCCACAGTTGTGAGAATGGATTCGTGATTTCTGTCAGAAAGGACACAGTACGTTGTAACTGACGCAAAGTCATAGAGTAGAAGTGATATCTGGAGTTCCCCATGGGAGTGTTATAGGCCCTAGTAAAATCATCAGAAGATCAAAAGCAATTGCAAAATAATTTAGATAAGATATCTACAGGAGGTATTGAACAGAATTGGGGAGAAAAGGAATTTCTGGCATACCTTGACTAAAAGAAGGGATCGATTGGTAGGACATCAAGGAATTGTGAATTTGGTATTGGAGGGAAGTGTGTGGGGTAAAATCCACAGAGGAAGACCAAGAGATGGATACAGTAAGCAGATTCAGACAGATGTAGGTTTCCGTTCTTATGTGAAGTTGAAGAGGCTTGCTCAGGATAGGTTGTTGTGGAGAGCTGCATCAAACCAGTCCCCAGACTGAAAACCACAACAACAACACCAATTGTTCAAATGTTTGTAAATCTATCGGACCAAACAGTGGGGTCATCAGTCAGTAGCTTACAAACTACTTAGCCGGCCGCGGTGGCCGAGGGGACTGAGGCGCTTCAGTGACGGTCTGCACGGCCTCTACGGTCGGGGGTTCGAATCCCCCCTCGGGCATGGATATTTGTGCCGTCCTTAGTTGTAGGTAGTTCATAAGTAGTTTGTAAATTTAGGGACTGATGACCCCGTAGTTAAGTCCCTTAAGCTTAACAAACATTTGAACATTTTGAACAAACTTCTTAAACTAAGGTAAACTAACCTAAGAACAACACGCACTCCCATCCCCCAGGAAGGACTCGAACCTCCGACGGCGAGTAAATGCACGTTCCGCAGCGAGGCGCCTTAGACGCTCGGCTACTCCACCTCGGCACAACAACATCTACATTGTGTAAAAAACATCAATTGACCCTTAATAATTGAAATGTGAAGTCATCCATATCACCATTAAAAGAAGCCCGTAGACTTGTTACACGATAAATCAGTCAAGCCGCGGTGGAGCAGCCGAGAGGTGTAAAGCGTCTCGCTGCGGAGCACGCGGTTGCTCGCCGTGGAGGTTCGAGTCTTCCCTGGGGCATGGGTGTGTGTGTGTGTTTTTCCTTAGGATAGTTTACCTTAGTTTAAGTAGTTTGTAAGCTACGGACTGATGACCATGCAGTTTGGTCCGATAGAATTACAAACATTTGAACATTTGAAATCAGTCAAACATACAGGCCGTAAATTCTACTAAATACCTTTGAGTAACAATTACGAACAATTTTAATTGGAAATAACACATAGAAAATATTGTAGGGAAGGCGAAACAAAGACTACTTTTCACAGCAGAACATTTATAAGGTGGAACAGTTCTACTAAAGAAACTGTCTACACTACACTTGCGCGTCATATTTTCGAGTATTGCTGCGCATTGTCGGATCCCCACCGAGTTGGATTGACAGACGATTTAGAGGAGATACAGAGAAGGACAGCTCGTTTTGTATCATCACGATATATGATGCGCGAGTTGGAATGGAAATCATTAAAAGAAAGCCGTTATTTGTTGCGACGAGATCGATTAGCGAATTTTCTTTACCATCTTTCTCTTCTGAATGCGAACATATATTGTTAGCACCCACCTTCATAGGGAGACATGATCATCATCATAAAATAAGAGAAATCATATCGAAAAGAGAATGGAACTATGGAGAAATATGAAAGTGGTTCGATGAACCGTCTGCCATGCACTTGAATGTGACTTGCAGAGTATCCATGGATAGATAGATAGGCTGAAAGGAAATTTGATTCAGGGGATTGGAACAGAATAGAACGCACAGAGAACTACCACGTGAAACTGAGTTTTATTTATAACGAGACTTACAACAATTTATCAGAGTCTATTTAGCCACCTTCATATTTCGTAAGTGAAACCGGCTTCAGTTTAGAAGCGACAAATAGTATTTTGATTTTTGTCTGCGCGTTATCGTTTCAGTTTGCAAATTTATACTGTGCTCTCGTGCATTTTAGATTCCAATTCGCGTTTAATAAAAGTGTAGGCTTAATTGAGTGCATTGAGGCAGTAGTTTTGGTTTCCTCGGTACTGCACTCATGAATAGGGCTGGTGTGTGCGGATGCTGAGCTGGTGACTCTTCGCTCCCAGCTTCAAGCTGTGTTAACCTCGGTTGCACAGCTGGAGGCTGCGATCGATGGGCTTCGTTGCTGTTGGCCAGGCGTGGGGACCGGACGGACTCCCGTTGTCTCCACCGATCGGCCTGCGCCATCAACATGCCCTGATACTGCCAGCAGTGAGGCGGACACCATACCCGTGGTGGGTGGGAGGTTGCTCCAGTGCGTTTCAGCGGCGCAAGACATTCCGGAGGACCGATCGTGAGGCCTTCCCGGTTCGTCTTGCTAACAGGTTTGAGGCGCTATCTGTTCAGGACAAGGTTCCTGAGCCGGTTGGTGTCTCTCATCCTGAAGCCAGCACACAGTCTGCAAAATCAGGGCTTTCACAGAGGGTGTGGCAGCTCCAACGTTAGGCGGGTAATGGAGCCCCTTAGAGAGATGACTACCAAAGAGGGGGAAGAAGGTCAACGTGCACTCCGTGTGTGCTATATCTCGCCTCAGGAGATAATAACTGAAAGACAATGCCTGGTACGAAAATTGTGTTTAACGACAAGACAAACTAATCATCTTGAGGAAACAAAACTAACAAACATCTGAAACTAAGGCAAAATCAACAAACATCACCTAAAAATTTTGTTCTTCACCAATAGGTACTAGCCAGAGGGATAACGATAGCCTTGAGAGAACTGCAAGGGAGACGGAGCCGGACGACGTATTCTGTGGCGGGAAGTCCTGGAGGCGCGGCGTCGCTGGCAGAGACTCTTCCCCGGAGGCGTCGGTCGCGATCCCTCAGCGATGGTTCTTGTAGGTGGTCGGCGGAGAACTGCCGTCGTGTTGCACTGCGCCCCCCCCCCCCCCCCCCGACCTAAATAGTCGGCGGGCAGTGATACGTGGCAGTCTTGAGCTCGTCTCACGTGTCTGTGTGGAGGAAAATAGTTCCGGTTTAGTGCGCTCTCTGGCGGTGCTCGTTGCGTCCTCTGGAGACTCCGTCACCGCCGCTGTAGGACGCCTCACTGTAATTCATTCATGCTCTTGTAACTTGGATTGCGGGTTGTCTGCTCGTCAGGCGAACCACCGGTACATGACAGTATGTATACCGGGTGAAGTCATTCCAGTTGTGGAACGGGTCCTTCCAGATGCCATGAAAGGTACGGAGTGCAGCCAACTACAGGTTGGTGACTCACGTCGTACCAATGATGTGTGTAGCTTCGGATCTGAAGAGATCCTCTCTGGTTTTGAGTGGCTATTTGAAGTGGTAAAAACTGCCAGTCGTGCTTGCAAGATGAAAGCAGAGCTTACCATTTGCAGCATAGTTGACAGGACCGACTGTGGACCTCTGGTACAGAGCCGAGTGGAGGGTCTGAATCAGAGGCTCAGACGGTTTTGCGACCGTGTAGGCTGCAGATTCCTTTACTTCCGTCATCGGGTGGTGGGGTTCCGGGTTCTGCTGAATAGGTCAAGAGTCCACTACACGCACGAAGCGGCTACACGGGTATCGGGGGCTGTGTGGCGTGAACTGGGCGTTTTTTGTATTTTTTTTTTTTTTTTTTTTTTTTAGGGTAGAAAAATTTTGTAAAACATACGCTGTTGTGTCCATTTCGTCGAAAGGACGTTTCTTCCCTGCGGCCGATGTCGCCATGATTGCCATTTATCTGCACGCCCCTCATTACGTCAGGCTGGTTTCGCCGTGTACATTCTTACAAGACAGCCACGGCCGGTGGTGAGGGGGAAGTTGGGGTGCCTCCTGCTGTCTCCATGTCCTCACACGGCACAGCTGGACGCTGGATGGCGTGCGTCAACTTTTCCATCGGCAAAGTCGCTGAACAGAAGCGTCCCCGGCCGAGATATTACAGACATGAAGCGGGAATATCCCAATCGTATTTCAGTATACACTTCCGGTAATAAAACTAAGTACATCTTCTTAGAGTTTTCCATTTCATACAAGATTTATATTTGATACAGCGCACAGGAGTATATGAAATGATTACATTTACAGATCAATAGCTGAAGTGGTACTAAGTTACCAGGCGTCGATCCATACTGAAACACACTCATAATACTGGTTCGTGGTGTATCCTCCATGGCTGACAATGCAGGCACTTATTATGACATCCATTCCATCATACAAATGGCGAATACTGTCTTGGGATGCAATTACTTCACGCCTGCTAGACATATTCATGTAGTTCTGTAAGAGTTGTGGGTTGGCGAGTGGCAAACGTCAGATGTCGTCCCATCAGATCACACGTTCTTAACTGAAGATACGACCTGAGATCATGCTGGCCATGGAAGATGCTGCATGACTTGTAAAGCACGTAACGTTTCACATGCAGTTCGCGGGTGATCATTGTCTTGGAACAACACACCATTTTCCTATTGGAAGAACGGCAAAAGAACGGATCTTCAAGTATTCTGCACGTACCGACCGCTGGTCAGCGTTCCCTCCACAAACACCAAACGCAAACGTGAGCTGCAGCTTATCGCACTCCAAATCATAAGGCCTTAAGTACATGTTAAAGATTGATGTTCAATGCGCAACGTACTAACATGGGCAACTGACGCCGTTGATTTGTAATCTTTGACCGTAAAGTTTCACTGGACAGGCTTGTATTATGTATAGCTCATAGTAGATGTATGTGAGAAGTTTAGACTTTGAAAAAGGACAGTCTTCAAATGCAGCTCGCTGACGTCCGTTGCTCACTACGACATCTAAGTGGGACTCACGGATAGATGCACATCTTTTATATTCCCGAACTCCTCCTCTGGTTTTCCAAATTCTTAATTAATCGTGTGTCACTTGTCGCATCGGGGCATTCCGAAACATTAGTTGATACAATATCTTAATAGATTTAGTAATGAAATTCATGTAAAGTTAGTAATCAGAATGATAAATGTTGCTACAACAGCACAGCAAAAGGGGAATAAGTCCGGGACAGAGTCAGCGATATAAAAGAGAACTAGTACTTTCAAAAAATCAGATTTCATCAAACAATAATCGCACATAAAGTAACATGTTCATCCTGCAATGTAGTATAACATGCAACATGGCACGATGTCATCCAGAATTTACTGCCCTGGGAAATCGGTGTTAATTTGTGAGAAAGTGGCGATATGTCAAGATGTTTAGGTTTAAATGTTTCTCAAGCCAGATAAGTCGAGAAGCTAGCTGTCGTCTTATACATCTGTGCCTCTTGCCAGGACACATTCACCTATTGTTGTACTCTGATGTAGCATTTTTCGTAGTTATTCCCCCATTTTTATTCTAACATAGTTTACTACCTGTCGTAGTCCATAGCGGTTGTGAATTCGGAAATCTTCAAAATTATTAGCAGAAAAAAAAAACCCTCACTGAAAGCGCTGCTGCAATTTGGGTACAAACTACAAAACGAAAATTAAATGAGAAAATACTATCAACGTTTACGTCCATCATTTTTGGACGTTCAACGAATCTCAGAGTATTCAAATTTAAGTTGGAATTCAAACCATGAAATTTCAAAGACGAATTGTGGTTATTCGATAAAATATCTCATTACATTTTTTAAAAATTTATCTACTTTCGTGTCAAGTATGAACAGATTCGTACAAGTTTAAAATGTAAAAGAGACGCACTTCTGCAAATAAAAATTATAAAAACTTTTTTTGCGCGTGAAATACGAACGGTGCACATACAAATCATCAGCTGATTATTCATTTCAGCCCAACCGATATCTTTTGCAAAAGTAATTAATCGACTCACATAATTTTCCAAGCGCCAGCTACGATTCGTTTTTCACCAATTGTGTGCTATATTCAACTCAGCTTTCAACTACTATATTTCTACAACGGACAGCGATTATGGGGAAAAATAGATTTGAATCTACCCATTTATCTTCCTTTGTGCAAATTTAAGGGGCAAGAGTATCACATTTCATAAACCATCATGGATAATAGTTTTTGTACTTAAATTTCTAACGGAATCCGACTATGGCACATTTTGTAAAAGAAAGTAATAGAATTGCAGAATTCGCTTGAAAAACCACGAAAGCAAACAATTTCTTTGGAGTTAAAATCCAAACATAATGAAAACAGGGGACATAAAGAATAATTTCATTAGCTGTGTATTAATTTCAGACAGTTTCACATCTTTTGTAAAAGGAATTAACGTTTTATATAATATTTCTTGGCAGCAGCTGCGGTTCGCCATTCCGAGTTTTCTTTTGTACTATAACATAGCCACTGCAAGGCAAATCTTCTAAAGGCAATACAAATGGCGCTATTTCTAGATAAACTAAACCTTTTACACCCACAACTGTACCTCATATAGGAACCCATACCAATACCTATCAAAAATCGTGATTCTGCCCTCGGTGTTTTCAAAGAAATGTATTGCATAGTGCTACCACGTGTAGTGATACATACGCAGAAGATTCGCCTCGGGTTCACAGTCAAATGATCAAATGTTTGTAAAGCTTATGCGACTGAAATGCGTGGTCATCAGTCCCTAAACTTACCAACTACTTATGAATTAACATACACTAAAGACAATACAAACATCCATGCCCGAGGGAGGATTTGAACCTCCGACTCGGGGGGGGGGGGGGCGCGATCCGCAACGCGACGCTCCAGACCGTTCGGCTACTCCCGCGCTGCCTCGGGTTCACAGTAAGATCGGCTATTCACACAGAATTTTCTTTCCTAAATTGTAATAGACACTAATTTCGAGATCTAAATTAATGTATTCCTCCTCATTAGGATAAACAAACCTGGGTAGCTACGGTTGTTTACCAGCCCTACCATTAAAAACTGCATCCATCGGAAAAAAATGTTAATAAAGTCAACATCTCAGTTTCTTATTTAAATTTCTGTTGTTTTCTAAATGATGTATCTATAGGAAAGTGTCGCTGAAGCACAATAATCCTGTCATATGTACGTAGTAAACATGGCACACACTACACTTTTGCTTAAAAAATTATACAGTGATCGAACTAGCATATCATTTGCACAGAAAATATGAAATAAAAAAATACCATGATGATATAAGGATAGTAACGGTAGCACTTACTTTAGATGCCCTCATTGTTCTCGACAAATATTCGTCTTCCATACACGACGCATCCGACCTAAGTACTGTTGCTAGGCAATGTCTCCAGTTTCCTGCATAACATTTCGCAGGATTGTTATTATTGTTACGAAAAGATACAGGCAATTAATTGTGTGTTAAGAGCTAGGGCACAGTAAATGTAATGTAAGTGCGAGAGATTATAGCAGGCTGAAACTTGGAAACTTTTTGATGCATCAACTATATAAATTCAATGTTTATTTGTTCGTATTTTATACGATTCATCCGATTACGATGAAACTGTGTCAAAATATTGCTTGCAAGTTTACGAAGGGTTTACGTATAGTTATGTGCGTTTACGACACCCAGTTCAGGAAGTTAATACTGAGACGCGTAAAAGATGCCGTATTTTGAACGAAGTTTAAATTTATTACTTATTTTCTACTAGATTGATTTGCAACACATTTTGCAAGTAGTATCCACTTACGGCAGCGAATGTATCTAAGAAAGTATTGTATTGCACGATTTATGGTTTAGGAGATAAGACGCCTTAACAGTGAGACGCGTGGGAAATTGCCACATAATGTTTGCTCGTATCCTTTACGCTGCCGTACCGTTCAACTAATTGCTATGAAACTTTGCACACTTGATCTTCAAAACAAGAGAATAATCACTATGTAAAAGTTTGTATGGTGAACAAAGGAAGACTGATACCTATTAACACATACAAACACAATTCGTTTGCGATGTGTAGTTTTGGCTGCAGAGTAGGCACAAACACCTAAATTTTTATATATATTAAGACACCGCAACGGTCCCGTAAATATAGGAAACATAAGTGTCTTTCATGATGTTGCGAACATAATTACAGGACATTAATCTTGAGTATTTCGCAGGGACTTACTTTTCTTCACTTACTGCAAAGTCCAAAAAATGTGAGATCATGGAAGTGACATACGAGAAGAGTAATTGTAAGCTTGTCATGTCCGCGGAATTCAGACAGTTTCAAATTGACGAAATACCACAATAAATCACAATAATGCCACGGGAACAGCGCGCAAGCCAACTCGGGGTAAGTAATTAATCAGGCCTGTGGGACGCCTGCTGCCGCTGCTCCCTTTCCGGA
This sequence comes from Locusta migratoria, assembly GCA_026315105.1. NCBI lineage: Eukaryota > Metazoa > Arthropoda > Insecta > Orthoptera > Acrididae > Locusta > Locusta migratoria. Next base: position 195,077,858 of record CM048746.1, read on the forward strand.
AGTATTGCTGGCGGAGTCCGACCGAAGCATGATTTGCGACCGAATATTCGGCTGCTCTTCGAGTTTCGGCCGAAACGGAAACTTACTTAATTAGTCTCACAAGGGAATGGTCAGACTTGTCATGCCGAAACATGTATTGATTTTTTTAGCACTGTTACTTAACATTGAAGGAAGTCTGTATGCAGAATGTTACCTGCTGACATGGAATGGAAGTCACCTAAAAAAATCACGAAAATGGCTATTTTTCCTGCTTGGCGCTTGCGGTGACGGCTGGCCAACCCTGGAAATGGCGAGTCGCGAGCTGTTGTTGTGGTGAGCGTTGTGCGCATGGTCGGGAAATGCGGCCGTCTTATCGCGACGTTCACTAAAGAGGAATATCGTTGCAAGGTTTTGGTGTAAAGTGCAAACGAATATTCGTTTCTGTGGCATGCACATCCTTTTCATTTCTGATACGTATTTCGAAACGTACCGTCCTGAAACTGGTTAGAGATGTGAAAGATATTCTGTACATATACATCTATACTCCGCAAGCCACTTTACGGTGAACATTCAATCTCCCCTCACAGGTAATGGAAAACCCTGTAAATGTTTTGCTGCTTGCCACGGAGATATACCACAGACGCCAAATGAAGCAATCAACAGAAAACACGCGTAAATAATATGTGATGTGCGACATGGTAGTTAAACTTCTAGACGAGCATGTAAATAGCGCAGACATGTGGATAAAACGACTGAAACACTCGATATTGCATACTGTGAATCTACAGACGGCGAAGAAACGGAAGAAAGTTGCACACATGAAGACTCTTCGAGTGATAGTGCCGCGTACCATCATCAACTATCTCCGAAAGCAACACCAGCAACTACAATTACATTGGTTGAACGAAAGTGGTAAGAAATGCCTACGTGTTAGTACTGTTCAAAATAGGTACCTATCGCTTTGTCCGTTATGAACGTGAATTGTATAGGTGGAAAAAGGAAGTCACTGGACGACGTAAGAGTCGACTGGAAATTGCGACTGAGATAAATGCGCTACTTTTTTTAGCAATTTACCGATGCCACACGACAGTCATTGAGTAGTCTTTGCTTGTATGTTCTCGGTGCACAAAAAAACCTATGTTTTGAACAATGTATCAATATTTCGCATTTTTGCAGTAATTACAAGAAATACAAGTTTGACGTGTTCTAAACAGTATATGTGTTTGTGTCTATTTCCTATTTCATAGCTATTTGGAAAGTATGTTGTAGATAACATATCAGCAACATTCGTCAACGAATTTATTATTGTAGTATTTATTAATTGTCGTACGATCGCTTTCACTCGGCGAATCAGCTCTCACACTTCTTTGGCAGGAGAGCGGCGCGTAGCTAACGCCACCTTGTCCCTAGATGGCGTTGGTATATCGTAGCGAGAGAGGTCAGGGTTGTACAACAGGCAGTTATAAGGGCGGAAACCATGCGACAATAATATCATACTTCATAAAAGTTTTTATAGACTTCCACGTCATGTCAGCAGCTAACAATCTGCATACAGGCTTCCTTCAATGTTAACTCACAGTGGTAAAAATAGCAACTCAGGTTTTGACATGACAAGTCTTACTATTCCCTTGTAAGTAGCGAATATTAAGCCAACCACTCCTTAAGCTGGACTTGTCAGCCACAGCATACGAATACGTCGTACCTATTATTCGTGATGCTGTGTCGTTTTCCCCTCACAGTCCGCGTACCGCTTTGCATTAAAAAAAAAAGTGCACTGCAGAATAGCTGAAAATTACTAAGTGTGCCAGTACGTATTCTTCCGGGATTGCTAACGACGCTGTAATATAGAAATAATATTTACACTTTACCCTAATTTTGATATGTCAGCAAAATTGTGGAACATGGTCACTGCGTTACGGGCTAAGATATGTTTCTGTCGCCTACAGATTTGAATCGCGCCCAGTCATGACCTTGTAGATACCTTGTAAAATTTCTTTGGGTATTCGTATCTCTTCGTTAACATTATTTTTTCATCTGTTTATTATAGTTATTAGATTTAAGCCAAGCAAAGTAGTTTATATATACTACTGATGACTAATAGGCTTCATTCCTGTCAGTAAATGCACTTCAATTAGTGCTGCATAAAGTATTTCGAAAAAAAAAGAAAAAAAATATATGTCACAGTTCCGACTAACTGTGTGACATGATTGTTGTCTGTGTAAATCTACGCAAGCTCAACAGGAAAAGCTGTGTAGGATATGGTCAATGTTTCCAAAACCCATATTGGTTATTAAAAGCCGGCCGCGGTGGCCGAGGGGACTGAGGCGCTCCAGTCACGGTCTGCGCGGCCACTACGGTCGGGGGTTCGAATCTCTCCTCGGGCATGGATATTTGCGTCGTCCTTAGGATTAGCTAGTTCATAAGTAGTTTGTAAGTTTAGGGACTGATGACCCCGTAGTTAAGCCCCATAAGCTGTACAAACATTTGATTTTTTTTTGTTATTAAAAAGCCCGTCCTTTTCTCGTTAATAAAACTTTTCAGCATAATAATACGATAACCCTTTCCGTACAATACTGAATAAGTTAACCCTTCACTGCATTGTGTTGGCGTTTCGCAACGCAAATTTTTGTTACTTTCTCAGACATACTTCTTGTTGACAGATGGTAACATCACGCATGTCGTATATATTGGAGTCTGTTCTAAGCATTTAGTTGATCGTTTCCTCCATAGAAGGCAGCGCAGTCAAGAATTGAGAAGAAAAGCAACAAAGAGCGCTCCATAGGATTTTACTCACTGTTGGGCATTAATGTAATAAATTACAAACTGATACAACTTCTGTCAAGTAAAAAAAGTTTATCACGTTACAGACATCAAATAGGAGTAGAAAACATGTTAGATACCAATACTTTCCTGCAGAGTGACATATGTCGAAATGCATGATGTTGACAATGGCAACAGGTAAATTATGACTTTCACATTGTTAAATGAGTTATATATTTTTTTCAATATTTTTCCCCTGCATAGGTGAACATTTTCTAGCGTATATATATATATATATATATATATATATATATATATATATATATATATATATATATATTCGTGAGGTGTATGGTTTTTATTTATTTTTCGTATGGTTTTACAATATATATATATATATTCGTGAGGTGTATGGTTTTTTATTTATTTTTCGTATGGTTTTACAAGTATATATATATATATATATATATATATATATATATATATATATATATATATATGATTGACGATATGCCCTACGGTTTGCTCCTCCGCCCTGCAGTCACAGTCAGAAGGTGGAAGGAAGCCCCACTTCTTCATGTTGTAACCACACCTCACTTGACCAGTCCTGATGCGGTTCAGTCTCGACCAGGTTTGGCGTGGTAGATGGAATCCGTCAACCTTCTTTGATGGATCTTGCACGAGTTGGTCGTTGTGCGGTGGATTTTCGTTCCAGCGGTCTTGCCACTTGGACGTCACGCCGAAGGAAGTGGTGCTGTGTCACACCAGGGAGGTTTCTGTGATTTGCGACGACATGCTGGGGGATCCTGTAGACTCTATAGTGTGGAGCATCATAAAGCGGAGTGTCCTTGTGAGCCTTCACATTCTTTATCAATTTTACCTTAGCTACTTTCCTCCTCAGATCTTGTGGAGCAATGTCAGCCAGGACAGGTAACCACTGAATGGGCGTAGATGTGACAGTGCCAGTTATAATCCTCACGGCTTCATTAAGTTTGACGTCAATCTTTGTTGTGTGAGCACTGTTTTCCCACACTGGCGCGCAGTATTCCCCAGCAGAATACACAAGTGCGAGTGCAGCAGGGTATAGGCGTCCGCGCCCCAGTTGCTGCCAGCAATCTTACGAAGCAAGTTCACTCTTGAGGCAAGTTTCTTTGAAAGCTTTAAGGACTGTTCTTTGAATGTCAAGGATCGATGTAGAGTGGTACCTAGGTATACCGAACTGCAGTTATATGGCACTTCAATTCCATCAAAAGTCACATGTAGCTTTCTTTGGGCTTCTTTTTTAATCAGGTGGAATACAGTAACCTCAGTTTTATTTGGGTTTGGTTGAAGTCTCCGTTAATGAAAGTAATCACTTAATTGAATCAGGTCACTCGTCAGTACCTGCTGTGCAGTGTATGGTTAAATTATTATACAGTGTATGAATATCGCTATAAGATGCGATTGAGCTATTATTAACAAATAAATACACTTTTTACGACCACTAAATAATTCCCAAACGTGACTCGACCTCATCCGTAAGTTCACAAAAGATATTTTCGTCCAAGCCGAAGATTCGGCTGATTTCTGGCTGAAATCGAATCTACGGCCGCAAGCTAATATTTTGGCGGAAACTGGCTATAACCGACACCGAAAGCGAATAATATTCGGTCGGCCCTTAATTGGTGCGGCACGAGATCACCACACTCCTCCACAGGCTGTTGGTGTCGGATATCAGCAGCGAGCCGCTGCATTACCTTCAAATGGGCCGCTGCTTGCGCATGAGGTTGGTTGTACCATACCGTTCTCTGCTTTCACCGTACTGTCCCATGACAGTGTTACTGGCCCCATTTGGTAAATGAATTTTTGTCTGTATGTCCTCTATGTGTTCATAAACCATTCATTCTACTGCAATGAAACATTGGTGAACTATTCACCGTACGCCCACGAAAGTTCCTGACCCAAAAAAAAAAAAAAAAAAAAAAAAAAAAAAAAAAAAAAAAAAAAAAAAAGTTCAAATGTTTGTTAAGCTTATGGGACTTAACTACGGGGTCATCAGTCCCTAAACTTAGAAACTACTTATGAACTACTTACTAACTAGGACGGCACAAATATCCATGCCCGAGGGGGGATTCGAACCCCCGACCGTAGTGGCCGTGCTGACCGTGACTGGAACGCCTCAGTCACCTCGGCCACCGCGGCCGGCCCAGAAACAAAAGATCACGACACATAGCTCAGGAGATATGACGTCATAAATAATGAGAGGCCACCGCGTGAGAATACCACGATTTATGTGTCAATTATTAGAGAATTGGAGTAGTTATGGACCTGCAACAAAGTTTACATGTAATTTCGGACGTTTATGATTTTTTGTGACTGTTCCCTCGTCCTACCCCCCACCCCCCACCCCTGCCACATACACACACAAAATGTTGAAACGAAAAGTAGTCTACCGCTCACAACAGTTTCGCTGTAGATACCGTAAATCAGGCGCAACAGGCATGACCTTGTATCAAATAAAGTTAACATTAGAGATTTGCATGTTACTATTTATTTTGGTCTGCAAATCTCCCTTAATTGTCTTTCATCCAAAATTAAGCAATCTGCTTTCTTAATCTCTAACTATATAAAAGCGAAAGGACATTCACTCACTCACTGACTAAACACGAAATCTCGAAAACTACTTCACCTATGAAGCTGAAATTTGGCTGTAATGTAGGTTATAGGTAGATGACGTCAGCTAAGAAAGTATTTTGTGATAGGTGCATGACGGTGCATACTTCTCTTGCAGACTCACGAAATGTACAGTTTCATTCCGACCTTCACGAAATTTCGCACGCTTGACGTACGAAACAAGAGGAAGGTCACCCCGTCTACCTTAAGTTTCATACGGTGTATAGGGGAGGATACTTTTCAACATAAAAACGGATCCATAAATACCTGGGTAGCGCCATAACTTGAGAACGGCTCGAGCGACTTCACACATCCTTTTCCTCTTTATTATTATTATTATTGTTATTTATAATTATTATTTTGTTGGTTGTATGAAATAAAACTGGAATATTTGAGGACAACAAAGTGCGTTTTTCAATGTGACCCTGCGTTTCTATTGCATAGAAATCTATAGTTTTGTGCCCATATTGATGAAATTTTACACACTTTACTTTAAAAACAAAAGGAATGTCACTGTATGTATAAAATTTCCTTTGGTGCATGGTGAAGCGTACTTAACTTACTGATTTTTACAAAAAGCATCGTTATGCCCAATATTTATGATTTTTTGCACACATGACCTTTAAACCAAGAGGACGATCACTGGGTGCATAAATGTTTGTATGACACACGACAGAGGATAACCTGCAGAAAACCTTGCCGAGAGAGGGAAAGGTGAAAATAAACAGAGAGATGGGAGAGAAAGAGGTGGATGCAGAGAGAGGCGGGAAGAGGATGTGGACAACGAGAGTGTAGGATTAATAAACACCCGGGCAACGCCGGGTTTACAGCTAGTAATTGATAAATGTTATGCATAAAAGTTAATTCATCTATTAATAGTACTTGTAATTTATCTGTGCTTTCCGCCTGAAATTCGCATCCGATTTTCGCAGCCCCGTGGTGATTAAATGGTGTGGTAACCTTCCATCCCCCACCCATGAGGGAGGTTTTGACTTCGAACTGTGTACATTACTTTACTGATGTTGCCTGTACGAATTAATGCTAAACACCGCGATTAAGAGATTATGGATTTTTGTTTAAATTTCGTTCATACAGAAGTCGGGTAAAAATCAGAGCAAATAATTTAGACAAGCATGGACGATATTAATACACGAAATGACTGAACAGAATGAAAGGCGGAATACAGATTGGGGTTGAAGCAATATACATAAACAACATCCTGGGAGAACTTACGAAAGGTGCAATTGTAGCTTCTTTCTGGATATCTTGATCACAGCAGCTGAAAATGTTTAGCTGCTGAATGAGTTAGATAAATTTTATGATACTTTCCGCAATAAATTAATTGTTCAGACTGTTCACCTCGCAAGTCACTGTTGCAGGACCGTGTACTACAGTTCGATAAAGAAAATAACAAACAGAAAAATTTATAGGATTTCGCGAATCTGTTAATACGAATGCAGGTTGTAAAAGGAAAAGAGGTAATTATATAAAGTAACTAATCGGGATTTAATCAAGGAAATACGCGAAGCGAAAGTGATGGCGTCTGAACATCATGTTACGACGGAATATCGAGGAGACGAAAACTTCAAAGGAAATGAATAATTAAGAAAGGACGGGACATTATTAAATGAGACATTGCTCTTAACAACGAGGGGATATATTTTAAAAGAAAATGTAACAGCGCCCACACTTACATTACAGAGCAGTCTGCCGACACAGGCACACTTAATAGCATCAAACAAGACAGTTTCTGATTGCGGTTCCGTCCTCTCAGCTCGCCGGAAGAAACGAAAGACGAGCGAAAAATCCTTTTCGTACATAAAATATTACGAGAAAGAGAGAATCACTGCGACAAGCGTCGCTGATCGGAAAAAAATAATTTAAATGTATTGTTTCAACTGCAGCAGTTAGTTATAAGGGAATCTTACAAGTTTTATCTGAAGTCGTTTGTATGCCTGTCTGTTTAAAGGCGTTTATCTCCAAAACTACTACACGATTTTGCATGGGTTTTCCAGGCAAAGTGAGCATGGCATAGAGCTTCATTTCGTCGAAATAGGCTTTAAAATTTTGATAAAATATTGTTGTTTAAAGTTGTACCTAAAACAATCGGTGTGTGTATGCGTGTGTGTGTGTGTATCCGTGCGTCCGCGGTTCACATAGCGACAAATTTTATTTATATTTGATGTCTTCGAGGGAAAAAAGAATCACTGACTTTACTTTGTAATTTCGGAGCCTGTTTATTGCATTGTAATTCCTTTTTCAAACTCCAAATTCCGCTGATTATCTGTCAGAGCTTATTTTTCCTGTACACAAATTCTAAAAAGCTCTTGTTATTCAATGATCGAAAACAATGCACGACGGTGGTTATGGTCTATGAACCTAAGAGTTTCAGTGTTATATTAAATACTTCTCCATTCCTACCATTATTATCAAATGTTATTTTTTCTGCCCACATTCGACTCTTTCTGGGTTTTTGTTTCAAATATGCATCATAGTTTGAACTGTATGGTCCCTATGGTCCCAATATAATTAATTTTCTATAATATTTAGGCTATAATAGTGTTCACAATACTTATAAAGTTATATTATTAATTATTATTTATACTGTTTTTCATTGTGTATTGTACGAGAGTTATATATTTAGTGAATTCTGTAAATTGGCCACAGATATACAAGTGGCGCAGTAATATTTCTTTGGAAGTTCGATTGTAGAGTAAGCGCTCTGACTGCCAGAGAGCAGTTAGTTGCGAGTTAGTTGCCAGAGTGGCGAGTTGAGAGGGAGAGCGAGGCAGTCAGTTGCGAGTTGCTTGAAGTAGCACGAGGAAGCTGCTGGAGAAGGCAGTCGTTAAGTAAGTGTTGCAGCACGCCATTATTGTAATGCATGATGTTAATTTAAATTTTTGGAATATTTTCTCTACTTCATATTTTTAAGAATGCATAATTTCTGATCATAAAATCGCTTTTTGCATTCTCAATTTGTAGTTAGTTTCCCCTTCCTTTTTATTTTCTTCATTTATGATTATTGTTTAACTTAATTACTACCCACCTATCATTTCTGTATATTTTGATATTGAAATCAATCAAGTTATGAACCTGCATGGTGCGAGCTGCTTGCCATTTCGCGTTTCCAGTTTTGTAATAAGAATATACGAGATAAGTCAATTTTTTATTTATCTGTGCCGCAGTCATATTGCTTCCCCCTTTCATTATTCAAGTTAATCATTTTCGTTGTACCCTTTGGGAGTACTTTCTACAGGGTCATAAATTTTAATGTTTGTGTTTTCCCCTATTTCCCGGGCGTGTCAGTTGCGCATATTAATGTTTTCTAAGGGTTACCTCGTTCGTAGTCACCACATTGTTTGGTTATTAAAAGTCCGGTTTTGCACGTACTTAGTACGTAGTATTGCTCAATTTCCATTAAACTTAATATATTCGGGATACCTTGAAAATTTCCATTTAACGTTATTTATTCGGGATACCTTGCAGAACTAGCTTCGTAAGAATAGTTCTGTAACAAGGACTTAAGATGTAGCTCGTACATGTTTCTTTCCTCCTCTTTTTCTTTTAAATGCGCAGCCGTAATTCCACACATACTAAAACACTCAAAAAAACACCGTGGTGGAGTGCCCTATAGCTTTGAGGCGCCTTGCTGCGGAACGCGCGGTTTCTCGCGTCGGGCATGGGTGTGTGTGTTGTTCTTAGGTTAGTTTAAGCTAGTTTAAGTAGTTTGTAAGCCCACGGACTTATAATATCCGTAGTTAAGTCCCACAGATTTACAAACATTTGAACATTTCGAACAAACATAAACCCATGATTTGCGGACAAAATTTGCTGTGGGTATAAACATGTTGCTTACATCAGGATGTGCTCCAATTAATTACAAGAGATATCGTTCCTAAACAACTTCAGTGTACAGCACATAACTCTCATGCTTCTAGACAATGTGTCTGGCTTACTCCACGTAGTGTAGACGGGGGATCACTATGCTGTTCACAGTAATTTATCCACATTCCTGTTTCCTGATTCATTATTAGGCCTACTCCTGTGTTCCAGCAACTGATTTTGTATTTGTAACCTTCTACTCACCTGACCAGAATTCCTTTTTCATCTTGCCACTAAACTTCACTATTCCCCACGATATCTAACTTCAACCTATCAGTTTTCAAATTTTCTGATAAATTCCACGCTCCGATTCGTAGAATACCTGTTTTGTTTTCCCTGATGATGACCTCCTTCTCAGTAAACCAACTGAATTCCCTCCATGACGAAGGCACCTTGGAAAACTCGGTATATAGGAAGCTGACGCATACTAACTTATCGCCGGCCGCGGTGGCCGAGGAGACTGAGGCGCTCCAGTCACGGTCTGCACGGCCACTGTGGTCGGGGGTTCGAATCCCCCCTCGGGCATGGATATTTGTGCCGTCCTAGTTCTTAAGTAGTTCATAAGTAGTTTGTAAGTTTAGGGACTGATGACCCCATAGTTAAGTCCCATAGACTATACAAACATTTGAACATTTACTGACTTATCCTTATGTACAAACAGCTGGCATCATTATTCCCAGACGGTGAGTGTCCTCAAAACACTGGTCCACAAAGCACACATTATTGCTGATGAAAGCAGTCTGTGGGGCGACATACTACAGTTGAAGAGCGTTTTTGGAAGCAAATGTCAGTTCTGCTCAGCAAATACATAAGGCATTACAAAAGAACTCAACTGCCCTCCTAAATAATACAGAAGATGATGCATAAAGTTTTAAATCCCAGACGTTTTTGCCATATGTGTAAAGCCTGTCGACGAAAGTAGGACGAATCCTGAACGAACACAAAGTTTATTTTTCTTCCCTCACCAAACACAACAGCACATTTTAGTTCCATCAAAGATGACTTCGGACGGATTTATTGATTGGTAGTTTATGTGCAGCAAGAAGTTCTCTTCAAGTTCTGGAAGTACTATGTAACACTGAAATGATTTTTGCAATGTGTATAGTTCACGAGTTGCATTAAAAACATTTGTCTGCTACCTATTTGGCGTGTTTATAGAAATAAACATCCTCTTCTTATTACCATACAACTCAGGACCGATGAAGATACCCTCGATGAATCATCACCAGTAAAGCTGTGTATATCGAGATGATCTTTTAAAGTGATGTCCCACGTTGGTAACAGATGCACATTTATTCATCAATTAACCAACAAGAATAGAATTGTCGTAATATACACAGCAGGAAATAATTACTACACCGTCTTAGAGTTGTCCAATTCACTGAAGTTCCATTGTTGAAACAACGCGTATGAGGTATTCGAAATGATTATATTTAAAGATCATGCAGTACTGAGGCACCAGTTTTCGATCCACGTTAGTACATGGTATAGTATCCTCGGGAAGCAATGCGGGCACTGATTCCGGCATCCATTTGATTATGCACCTGGGGAATACATTATTCCACGCCTCCTCGTCATGTTCACGAAATTCTGCAGGAGTTGTGGGTTGAGTCACACATGACAGTCGTTGTTTTTTCATATCTCACATGCGCTTGACTGAAGACAAGTCCGCAAATCGTGCGGGCAGTGATGGTTGCTGCACGTCTTCAGAGCACGTTGAGTTTTACGATCAGTGTGTGGACGAGCATTATTCTGTAGGAACAATACTTCCTCTTGCACGAATGGTAAAAGAAAGGGTCTTACAACATTCAGCACGTACTGAGTGCTGGTCAATGTACCCTTCAGAAACATAAAAGGTGTTATCGCACCCCAGATCATAAGGCCTAGTGTGGGGCCATTATGTCTTAGACGAATAAACGCTGCAGGTATATCTCTTGCATTCTCGCCGAATGTGCTTCATCGATGAAGACCGTGCCCCGCTATTCCAAGTTCTCGTCTGACGGCACCAGTCGAATAGTTCACACTAGAATAAAAACAAAATCAAGCTGCTGATCGCCGCGGTGGAGTAGCAGAGCGGTGTAAAGCGTCTCGCTGCGGAGCGCGCGGTTGCTCGCCGTGGAGGTTCGAGTCCTCCCTGGGGTATGGGTGCGTGTGTGTTGTCCTTAGGTTAGTTTACCTAGGTTTAAGTAGTTTCTAAGCTACGGAATGATGACCACGCAGTTTGGTCCGATAGATTTACAAACATTTGAACATTTGAAGCTGCTGATCAGCAGACTTCCATTAGCTAATCACCTTCCGCAGTTACAGTTTATATAACAAAACTCTGGTAAATTGGAAATGTTTAAAACATATACAGGGTAGTCCATTGATAGTGACCGGGCCAAATATCTCACGAAATAAGCATCAAACGAAAAAACTACAAAGAACATAACTATTCTAGCTTGAAGGCGGAAAAGAGATGGCGCTTTGGTTGGCCCGCTAGATGACGCTGCCATAGATCAAACAGGTATCAACCGCATTTTTAAAAAAAATAGGCACCCCCATTTTTATTACATATTCGGCTAGTACGTAAAGAAATATGAATGTTTCACTTGGTGCAATGTTTTCGCTTTGTGATAGATGGCGCTGTAATATTCACAAACATATTGCTCTCAATTTTCGACAAACAAAGGGTAACAAGTAGGTTTTTTTAATTAAAACACTGAATGTAGATAGATTTGAATTTTATTTCCGTTGTTCCAATGCGATACATGTACTTTTGCGAAATTATCATAGATTATCAGAAAGCATGCTGTTACTGCGATACCTGTAATTACCTCATGACTTCAATAAATACTCAAAATGATGTCCTTCAAGTTGAATGCATTTGGCAATACGCGTAACGAAATTCCTCTCAACAGCGAGTAGTTCGCCTTCAGTAATGTTCTCACATGCATTGACAATGCGCTGACGCATGTTTTCAGGCGTTGTCAGTGAATAACGATAGCAAATATCTTTCAACTTTTCTCACAGAAAGAAATCCGGGGATGTAAGATCCGGTGAACGTGAGGGCCATTGTATGGTGCTTCTGCGACCAATCCACCTGTCATTAAATATTCCATTTAAGATCGCTTCACTGCACGCGAGCCATGTACCGGACATCCATCATGTTCAAAGTACCTCGCCATTCTGCCATGCAGTGAAACATATTGTAGTAAAATCGGTATAACATTACGTAAGAAATCAGCATACATTACACCATGTAGATTGTCATCGATAAAAGAGGGGCCAATTATCCTTCGTCCCACAATGCCGCACCATAAATTAACCCGCCAATGTCGCTGATGTTCCACTTGTCGTAGCCATCTTGGATTTTCCGTTGCCCAATAGTGCATTATTACGTTACCTCTGTTTGTGAATGACGCTTCGTCAATAAACAGAACTCGTGAAATATAAACCTGTTATCGTCCCGTAATTCATTTTGTGCTCAGTGGCAAATCTGTACACGACGTTCAAACTCTTCGCCGTGCAAATCCTGGTGCATAGTAATATGGTACGGGTGAAATCTCAACACCGACGTTTTTGAGATTCCCGATTGTCGCTCAATTTGTCTGCTAATGATGTGCGGATTAGCCGCAACTGCAGCTAAAATGCTTACTTCAGCATCATCATTTGTTGCAGGTCGTGGTTTATGTTTCACTTGTGGCTGAACACTCCCTGTCTAAATAACGTAACTATCCGACGAAAGGCCAGACACTTGGTTGATGTCTTCCGGGATAACGATCAACATACATAGCACAGAGCCGTTGGGCATTTTGATCACAATAGCTGTACATAAAAAACCATATCGACCTTTTCTGCAATTGGTAAACGGTCCATTTTAACACGAGTAATGTATCATGAAGCAAATACCGTCCGCACTGGCGAAATGTTACGGGATACCACATACTCACTACGTTTACATGCAACACATCCTCCGGAAGACGAAAACCGATTTTCGTAAACCGTTTTTCGCTGTCGTGTTTACATGGCATAGCCTGAATCGGATTTCCTAGCTCACTTAACATGGCGGCTGGAAAACAGCTGATTCAGTTCCTTATTTAGCCTGCACAATCGCTATTTTTCTTTATTTAAATATACAGATTGATGTTCACTCTAACATTTATACTTTGATGTCATTTTAGAAAACATCACTCTTTACATATGTGTCGAAAATTCTTAACAAGAAAACACAATCTGACAAGCCAAGAACGCTTCAAAAACGGTTGCGTTTACATGGGCACGAAAATCGATTGTGGAACTGGAAAACCGCTTTAGAGAAGCGGATTTCCAGAATCGATTTTGGAGTGTTTACATGACCAACCAAAAGCGGAATTGGGAAATCGGTTTACGAAATCCGGTTTTGGGAGCCCATGTAAACGGGGTGACTTATTCATTTGTGACTATTACAGTGCCATCTATCACAAAGCGATAAAAAAAGTGTTCCAAATAAAACATTCATATTTATTTACGTACTAGACGAATATGTAATAAAATGGGGGTACCTATTTGAAAAAAATTCAGTTGATATCCGTTTGACGTGTGGCAGCGACATCTAGCGGGCCAACCATAGCGCCATCCGTTTTCCCCCTTCAAGCTAGAAAAGTTTTATTCTTTGTAATTTTTTCGTTTGATGCTTATTTCGTAAAAACATTTAGCCGGGTCACTATCAATGGACCACCCTGTATATATGTTATCGATTACTCGACGTATTGGTAGTAATTTCCCCAGAACAATAGCACCTTTTGCTGTTAAGTTAGTTTCATTCGTAAATTATGAATCTCGTATGTAAACTAATTTACCTGCGGAAGGAACTTTTGCTGACATTTACCTAAATTTGTAGGGATCTTCCTCTCGTGTGGTGATCGCATTAAGAATTTAATCAAAGGCGGAAGCTACCTGGATGACTACAAGTATAAATTAGTATGTGCAAATCAAACATGTTGACGACCCCTGTAAACTCTTTCATAAAATATTGTTGTACGAAAAGAAAGTGTATACGAAGGCGTTAAATTCCATAAAATTGCAGCTCTAATCCGACAACGACTTCGAAATTGCAGGACCTTTCGTTGGAATAAGTGCCACAAATCACACAGTATTTTTTATAGCACTCGCCCCAGTTTACAGGCCGATCCTGAAGTTCCAGGCATTAATCTGACAACAACAAACGTCTTGATACTCCACAATGTCACTCAACCAGTAGAAGTGGATTGCATTAAGTCGCCTGAAGACTTTAAACTGCGTCTTACAGCATCGCTATGATACGGTAAATATATCATAATTTTCTATTTTTATATTTGTTATTATTATTTTTCAGTACATGCACGTCCTGTAACGCATGTGTGTCGTAAACAGTATAACTTTTGTGTTCTTAGCGAGTATGACATAAGACGGAAACTTACATATCTGAGTAGTATCAGACACGTCAAACCAACTTCATCAGTGATGTGATAGGCTTTTAATTACATAGAAGTGCAGCAACAACAATTTCATTGTGTATTCGATAATGAATTTGTCGTAGATCTTAAACTTGCACACAATGTAACCGCGGTTATGAACCTCCATCTGTTGAAAACAAACAACGTTCAAATGTTTGTAAAGCTTATGGGACTCGACTACGGGGTCATCAGTCCCTAAACTTACAAACTACTTATGAACTACTTACGAACTAGGACGGCACAAATATCCATGCCCGAAGAGGGATTCGAACCCCCGACCGTAGTGGCCGTGCAGACCGTGACTGAAGCGCCGCAATCCCCTCGGCCACCGCGGCCGGCATCTGTTAAAATATCCTACTTAAATGTAAAGTAATAATGATAATAGTCTGTAAGGGATTAACATTACCTTTCCTATTAGTAGTTTGTCCAGAGTCAAAAAGGTAAAACTACGAAGAAAGATGTCAAACGTAAGAAAGAAAATTCCCGTTCTTGATCCGTTTCTAAAAGACAGGATACGACGCTGATAAGTGAATCTACAGGCGATAGAAACTTGAAATTTGTAGACGTTGTTTATCTTACACTGTAGGCATCAGTGATTTTTCGATATTCCCATAGCTAAGGGTGTGAAACAGGGGACGAACGTGTTTATTTTTTTATTTATTTGTTTTTTATTTTTTAATACGTTGCTATTAAGGCAATTTTGGACCAAGAAATACAAAACTTTGGATTTAGATTATTTTTATTGTAATTAAAAAAAAAGTCTTTCAATATTTTTGGAAATTCAACCATTAAGCGGATAAAATAAGGTAAAATCTTTTAAGGGTGGTACTAAGACTATTTCGATACCAGAAATGTGAAATTTTTTATTTGGAACCATGGTCAGAATTAAAAAAAAAAAAAAAAAAAAAATTTTGGAGATGTTTTGAATTCTGCCATTAAGGCTGCAACAGGGGGTGGCAAGATGTATCAAAATATTTGATTAGGAAAGCATTTTTAAAGCTAAATCTATGAAAATTTATATTTAGAAGTAAAAACAACCAATGCAGACCATCCAGTCCAAGCGTGCGTAGCAGCGAGAATTAAGCTAGTTGAGAATAAATTTAATGCTTGCTCTTAGTGTTATTTTTCAGTACTAGCTCATTTACATGATTAAGTATTTAGCTTGCAAGATAGAATGAAACTGCAGCATGTTAGTTGTGGGGCTGGAAATTGCTTTTCTGGTGAATACTATGCAGCTGCTTGGTGGGTGGTGGGTCTACCACCACGGCTCACTGAGGCCGGGCAGAGGCTGCTGACATCAAAGGAAGAATTCCGGGCACCGGCGAGGGGAGCGGGGTTCACGCTGGATGCCACCCCGCCCGTTGTACAGAACGGCGCTTCCTCCCCCACGTCTCCCAGGCGATCATTGGCCACGCGCTTTGCGCGCGAAACAAGCGACCATTCATTGGTCCAGGCACCTGACCAGAGTCTCAAACCAGCAACAGTCTCCTGTTGTAACAGTACCCGCTACTGAACGACTGATTAGATGCTTCGGAAAACTACCGGCACCGGAACCTAACAGTGTCTACAATTGGCGAGTTCTACTCGCGCGCGCCTGAAATGTAGAGGGTGATATGGAACAGACAAGGCCTATAGAAATATTTAAATGAAGATACTTACTACAGATACAGGAGGAAGCTGATTGTTTCCATGTGAAAGGTGGGATTTGCCAGGCTGTTGGGTTCCCCAGCCGGCCGGCTACCTATTTGTACCTAGTGAATGGGATACAGCAGGTAGTCAGGGTTCCCCTAATGTGCTCGGAAACAGGAAGCGACTGTCTTTGATGAGCGAGGGCGGCTAACTCAGATTACAACTGAAATACAATATAGCCACACACATTATTCTAAAAATCCACATAAAATCAGGGAATGATCATACGGCAAACATAATTATATGAATGGATTCAAGAGACTTGAGAGAATCAAGCGCCGTAATTACAATTTCAATATCCCTTACAGATAAAAAGCCGATAAATATAAGTACTGTAATAATAATATTATAAGACTTATATTTAAAATTATTGATACGTAGTGTTTATCAGTAACAGATTAAGAAGCAAATGGGCATGTGTGGACTTAGAAAATTTACGGGACACTGACTGCAGAACTTAGTCTCTGGTAAAAAGTGATAAGCTATGCACTGTATTAGGGCTGTGGAACTGTGATAATTCAGCAATCGTGTACTCGTGTGATTACAAACTGTGTTTTATGACAAATACTTTAATGGCAGATTAATTAGGAACTGAAATGTTCGATGGACTACACTAATTTACGAATGGCAATTTGGAACATTTACTATCGAGTGCGTGTGATACTTATAGTGCCGCCTCTCATGAACAATAATTGGGAAAATATGCAGTCATTTCCTGATGTATAACGTAGGACTACCTCCACATTTCATGTCCGATAAGAGTAATAAACTCCATTTGGAAAGAATTACTTCGTGATTAAATTACTTCTTTATCTTAGAATCAATTTTGTTGGTTATTCAGAAGTTTAATTTATGCTTATTAAAATATATTATCACGTCATCATATGCATATTGATAGACTGGCTAAACTACAGATTATTGATCTTGTTTAAACAGATTGGATAGCTGTTTACGGCATAGAAGCTGGAATATATAAATCACCCCTATGAACAGAGACGACGAGCCATAAACTTTTACTACGCTGAGTTATGTATTGCCCAATTCTTATTGGTGAGTACCGATAGGAAGGTCACGTTTCCTCCTCATTTTCTGAACTAAATTGAACTGTAATGTTATCCGAGTACATAGTGGCTCATCTAACTAGTATCAAAAGCAGATACAAAATATGAAATAGCCTTTCAATTGCTAGGCACATTAATCACGAAATAGTTTAATGCAAATCTTCAAATACTGATGAGCACACGGCTGACGAAATGTATGTTATGAATTTTAGCTTAAATACCACCATAAAGTTATGTAAAGTAAAATAGATCATATGTGAGTACTTAAGCTTTAGTAGTATTCAATTTTAAATTAAATTTTGCCAGAATAACGAAATAAGCACTTTTAGTCAAATCCACTGCTTAGATGAACTCACAGTATGCGTTATTTCATCCAATCAATCTTGTTGCAGAATTCAAAATACTCAAATACTCGCGAAACAGAACCCCATAAATGTTAAGAACAGTTTCCTAGTAATTATTTTTAGACAATTTTGATATCAGATCTCTCTACACTAATTTCCAAAATTTTGAATTTATACCTTTCTCTTCTCTGAGTGCGCCATTTACAATGTTTCTGAGTGTATTTTCAAATAAAATCAGAAAGACTTCCTTATGGCAAATTCCTTTTATTTTCTGCAATTCTTTTTTGTATAATACGACTACCAGCGACTGTTTCTTATTATAAAAATTTATTAATATTTATCATTTCATTTACCTGTTAAGTTCTTGAAATGTCTAAAGTTCTAGAAATACCTAAAGTTTGTAAAACAGCTGTGTTCTATGTCCAGGAGTTCAGTACCGTTTTGGCCGTATATTCGTGTTGACAATAAACATAATTGTGATCAAAATATCCACGGGTGTACTGCCGGTCTATAGTGCCCGTTGGACACTATAGACCGGCAGTACACCCGTGGATATTTTGATCATCAAATACGCCGGGAGAAACTGAAGAATCACAACATAATTGTGGTTTTGGGCCTTTGTGTCGTTAAGAATAGCACTGTTCGTTGGAGATGCTCCGTATTTTAAAACATCTAAATATCCATGGATCCTATTAGGTAACGTAAAAACTGTTAGTTGTTTCAAATGCTTCATTGTTGCTTTACATATATTAGTAGATTTTTAGTTATTATAAACGTTTACGAAGATATAAATGTTCTTGAAACATGACGACACATTTAAGTTTGTTTTATAGAATACCAAATGTTATTAAGATAATTGATTCCAAATGTAATATGTTCATGTTTTAAACAACAATGCAGGGCACTGTTGAGAGTTGTATGTAAAGGCGACCCGCAGAGGTCGCGAAAGCGCATTTTTTAATCAGTTTTCGAGGCAGTCACTATGCCCGTCAGCACGGTGACATTTTATTGTTGAAGTTATTATTGCACAAACGCCAATTTACCTAAACTGTTGGATCAAACCACTGATTCAAACTTCCTTGGTATTGCTCTTCATAATTTCAAACCAATCTCTTCTTGTGGTCTTCAGTCCAGAGACTGGTTTGATGCAACTCTCCACAATACCCTATCCTGAGCAAGCCTCTTCAACTCCAAATAAGAAACGCAACCTACATCTGTCTGAATCTGCTTACTGTATCCAACTCTTGGTCTTCCTCTGCGGTTTTTACCCCACACACTTCCCTCCAACGATAAATTCACAATTCCTTGATGTCTAAGAATGTGTCCTACCATTCAATCCCTTCTTTTAGTCAAGGTATGCCAGAAATTCCTTTTCTCCCCACTTCTGTTCAGTACCTCCTCATTAGCTATGCGATTCACCCACCTAATCCTCAGCATTCTTCTGTAGCACCACATTTCAAAAGTCTCTGTCTTCTTCCTGTCTGCACTGTTATCGTTCATGTTTCACTCCCATACAAGGCAACACTCCACACAAATGCCTTCAGAAAGGACTTCCTTACGCTTAAATCAATATTCGATGTTAACAAATTTCTCTTTTTCAAGAACGCTTTACTACCCATTGCCATTCTGCATTTTATATCCTCTGTACTGCAACCATCATCTGTTATTTACTGCCCAAGTAACAAAACTCATCTACCTTCTTTATTGTTTCATTACCTAATCTAATTCTTTCAGCATCACCTGATTTTCTTAGACTGCACTCCATTACCCTAGTTTTGCTCTTGTTAATGTTCATCGTATATGTACCTTTCAAAACAATGTCCATTCCTTTCAACTAGTCTTCCAGGTCTTTTGCTGTCTCTGACAGAATTACTATGGCGTCGGCAAAACACAATGTTTTTAATTCTTCACCCTGAACTATAATTCCATCTCCAAATTTCTCCCTGCTTTCCTTTATAGCTTGCTCAATGTACAAATTGAATAACATTGGAGGAAGGATACAACCCTTACTCCCTTCCCAACCGCTGTATCCCTTTCATGCTCTTAAACTCTGAAAACTCCTAACTGGTTTTTGTACAAGTTGTAAATAAACTTACGCTCCCTATATTTTACTCCTGCTTGCTTCAGAACTTGAAAGAGTTTATTCCAATCAACATTGTTAAATGCCTTCTCCAAATCTAGATACGTATGTTTGCCTTTTCGTAATCTATCTTCTAGGATAAGCCGTATAGTGAGTATGGCCTCCCGTGTTCCTACAAAACTGATCTTCCCCGAGGCCGGCTTCTACCAGCTTTTTCATACTTCTGTTTCAAACCAATAGCGTATACAATAACTGAGTTCAGCTGCTAGTATTCTATGTAATCTAGATGCTGCAGATTTTCGAATTCACCAGTTGAGTTACAAGTAGTTACACAAACCCGGAGATAACAAGGTAACGCTTTCTATGCACCATGTACTGAACATTTTGGAGGACTTCAAAGTTTGTGGCCTGATCCAAGCCGCGCGGTTTCGTCGCAATTGATGAGGTCAGCTGGCTCCGGTTCCATGACAAGGAAGGAGTCTTTTCGATAGAAAGCGGTCACCCGGTTTCGGGAGCCGCTTGCCAAGACATCTTTTCGACTGCCAGCATCGGAGACGGTTTTTCTGCTCCCGTCTCTTTCCTGTGTCCACTTGTGAAACGAACACCTGTTTCTTTCATCATTAGATATGGGTATCTGAGTGTATACAATGACTGGCGTAGTTTTGCTAGGATCCATATCTAGGAGCTTTCCTCCGTGTGTGTGTGTAATTAAAAGCTCAACTTAGAATCACGCCACTTCACAACCGTTACAGCTTGCTTAGAACGAAGCTGTTGAGAAAAGTTGATAGGTTTGATTTTAATCGACGCAGACGTTCGTCCTTATTACGGTAATCATTTTTTCATCCAACCTTTCGGTTTCTAATTTCAGCGTACGGCAGATTTTATCTCGTTACGACGATGCTGAACATCTTGGTCTGTTGCCACAGACCAAACAATCTACGAGCGGCAACGACGACGCCACGTCAGTCGACGCCGATGTAAAGATGGTAATATAAGCTCTGGAAATGAGGGATGATAAATCTCTGTCTGCACTTTCCTTGAAAGTTATTTGATAATGCATTCCAAACTTTTTCTCCCTCCTTTTCTTCTTAGTATCTCGTAATTCTTGAACGCACATTCACAGCGTTATTGACGTTGTCTCGAAAAGATCCTCCCTTTATGCACTACTTCTATGATAGGATTCCTCCTTTGTCAACAGTCACTATGACTACTTTTGTGAAATCTTTTACCTTTATTTGTGTGTATGATCTCGTTTTCTATTATATATATGATGATATTTATGGTTGCAGTGGAGTGGTAGAGCGCTGTAAGGCGCCTTGCTGCGGAGCTCGGTGTTGCTCACCGTCGGAGGTTCGAGTCCTCCCTGAGGCATGTGTGTGTGTGTGTGTGTGTGTGTGTGTGTGTGTTGTCCTTACATTTGTTTAAGTAGTTTGTAAGTCTAATGATTCATAACCATAGCAATTTGGTCTAATAGGTTTACAAATATTTGATTTCATATTTCTAATATGTCT
Organism: Locusta migratoria; assembly: GCA_026315105.1. Taxonomy (NCBI): domain Eukaryota; kingdom Metazoa; phylum Arthropoda; class Insecta; order Orthoptera; family Acrididae; genus Locusta; species Locusta migratoria. Next base: position 195,099,272 of record CM048746.1, read on the forward strand.
ATACATGGTACGAGGCATGTTTATTGTGGTACAACTAGATTACCGGTGACCGCATATTTCACTACAATATCAGTGAAGACCGTTCTCCTAACCGAAAACATTTGTTTCAAATGCTGAAGTCAAATCATGACGATTCAGAAGCATTAAGCACCATAAATAATTGCAAAGGTTTGGTGTTGTAATTCAATAATATGACCATTAAAAATTAATTGCCATTTCCGTTGCGCGACAGTTAATAAAAATAAATAAATATTTAAAAATCCACATTGCAACATAAACAATTCATGGGTATTCTGTTTGTTAAACTCAGAAGGGAGGGCAGACAGGTGGAGCGAATACATTGAAGACCGATATGAGTGGGAAGACTTGTCCTATTACGTGATACATGAAGAAATTGTGGTCGAGATGGAAGACATACCATTATTGGGAATCAGAATTTTAAAGATCTGTGAAAGACATGATTTTCAAATAAGGGAGAAGGCGTAGATTACTATCGATTCCAATTTTTAAAATAATTATGGAACGTAGTAACTGGACGACTATTCAAGTTGGTGTCTAGAACTTATGAAACTACCGACTAACCATGAAACTTTCGGAAAAATATCATCGACACAATTTCGAAGATAGCAAGCGCAGATAAGTGAGAGAACAGTCACACAGTCAACTCAACAGTTCATACAAAGGAGCTACTTACGACAATAATATACAGAAAAATGGGAAAGAACATTGAGTACCTGTTAGACGCGATCACTAAGATTTTAGGGAAGGCAAAGACTCGAAACACGTACACCTGACATTGCGTTTGATAATCGAAGTTAGAATGAAAAAGGGTTCGACAATTTACAATGGTTTAAGGTTTTCGAAATTTTGAGGTAAAAAAGAGTAAACTATAAGGAAAGATGGATAAACTATACACTGCCCAATACAATTAAGGGGATCAGGTGAGATATCATACACAATATTCATATGGTGACGTATTTTATTCAGATATTGATTGCAGTTGTGATTCGTGTGAGATACAGCACGATATTTTGCTGTCTCCACTCTTTAGTTGAGGTTTACATGGCGCTTACCTGGAGGAAGCTACCATGGAGCTACCATAATAGTGAAAAAGTCATTATCGTTGCCCTCTAATATGGTGTGTAATTATCTCGGATGGCCATTACAGTTGCACACCAACGTGACATGTACAGTATGAGGTTATCAATCAGCTCTTGGCGGATATTTGGCCATTCTTCCTCTCTCTCTTTCTCAATCCTAAGATTGATCGGTAGCAATTCTTCTCCTCCACACTTCTTTGTTCTAGGGTAGCCTCTGCATTTTCTGATATGATTCCATTCCTATACCTTTTTTAATCTGAAGTACTTCAAACTGGATCTTTCTCTGCCTCTTTTTTCTTCTACCATTCTTTCATAATATTGACTATAAACTCATTGTGCCTCTACAGATGAACTGTTAACTTGTCTCTTTTCTTCATTATCGTTTTCAAAAGTGCTCTTTTTCGCCGATTCTTCTATGAACTTCCTCATTTGTAGAGAAGCAGCTGAGAGAGCTAACTACAAAAAAATCTCCTGGTCCTGATGGAATACCAGTTCTGTTTTACGAAGGGTATTCTGCGGCTTTTGCCCCTTTCTTAGCTTGCATTTTTCGCGAATCTTTAGTTCAGCGCAAAGTTCATAGAGATTGGAAAAAAGCGCAAGTGACTCCCACTTAATTACAGGCCAATATCGTTGACATCAGTTTCCTGTAGATTTTTGGAGCATATTCTCATTCCGAATATAGTATATTTCCTTGAGACGAAAAAACTTACGTCTATGAATCAATACGGGTTAGGAAACATCGTTCATGTGAAACTCAGCTTGCCCTTTTCTCACTTGACATCTTGCAAGCCATGGATGAAGGACAACAGGCACATTGTGTTTTTCTCGATTTCAAAAAGGCGTTTGACGCGGTGCCACACTGCTGACTGCTAACGAAGCTACGAGCATATGAAATAGGTTCACAGATTTGTGACTGGCTTGAAGACTTCCTAAGTAATCGAAAGCAGTACATTGTTCTCGACGGCGAGTGTTCATCAGAGACTAGTGTGTCGTCAGGCGTTTCCTAGAGGAGTGTGATAGGCCTGCTATTATTTTCTGTCTATATAAATGATCTGATGGACAGAGTAATTTGTAAATTACGGCTGTTTGCTGATGATGTTGTGGTATATGGGAGAGTGTCGTCTGTGATTGACTGTAATAGCATACATGATGACATAGACAAAATATCTAGTTGGTGTGGAGAATGGTGGCTAGCTCTCAATGTAGAAAAATATAAGGTGATGAGCATGAGTAGAAAAAACACTACAATAATGTTCGAATATAGTATTAGTAGTTAGCTTCTTGATTCAGTCGCGTCGTTGAAATATCTAGGCGTAAAATTGCAGAGCGATATGAAATAGAACGAAGGACAGTTGTGAGTAAGGCGGACAGCCGACTTCGGTTTATTGGGAGAATTTTGGGAAGGTGTACTTCATTTATAAAGGAGACCGCGTATAAACTGCTTGTACGACCATGTCTTGAGTATTGCTCAAGTGTTTGGAACCCGCAGCAGATCGGTTTAAAGGAAGAAATAGAAGCAGTTCAGAGGCGAGCAGCTAGATTCGTTACTGGTAGGTTCGACCATTGCGCGAGTGTCACGGGAACTCGACTGGGGATCGCTAGAGGAAAGAAGACATTCGTTTCGAGAAATTATGTTGAGGAACGTTAGAGGGCAGGAATTTGAAGCTGAGTGTAGAACCATCTTTCTGACGCCTACTTACTTTACGCGTAATGATCACAAAGACAAGATAAGAGAAATTAGGGCTCGTACGGAGGCATATGGGCATTCTTTTTTCCTTGTTGTATTTGGGAGAGGAATATGAAAGGTAATGCCTAGTAGTGGTACAGTGTACCCTGCGCCACGCACCTTACGGTGGATTACGGAGTAGGTATATAGATGCATACGGATCTACCTTGAGAAAAACATTGGTTTTAGTTTTTTTATCACCTTCTTCAGTGGGTGTTTCTTATTGCTCGTTTCACATTTGGACTAGTTAGTTTTGTTATGTCATCCCTGTAGGTGTTCGTTTACAGATTGTCATATTTGTTGGTGTATTCATCGGCGGAGTAGTGAAGGAGAATAGGACTACTTTAGTGTTCACTGCAACTGTTTGTGAAGAGACCAACAAATATAACGTACTATAAACGAAGAACTACAGTGATGACGCAGGAAAAATAATTAGTGAAAAATGTGAAACGAGCAATAAAAGGGATCCACTGAAGACGCTACAACTGTAGCGAAACATCTACGGGCATATATAAAATAACTAGTGTTTTGCCTAAGGCAGATCATTATACAGAAGCATCTAAATACTTATAAAGCAAACACAGACAAGAAAGAACTTCAACATCAAGATGATTACATTAATTAACATAATTTACCTAACTTCTTTGATAATACAATTTAAGTACTACTCAGTCTTATATTCGCGTTACTTTAATATCCGTACACTTTGTAAAACTAATTGTTTCGAGACAAAATTTGAGGAAAATAAGTGGTCCAATATCCTGTCGGGTAGCTCCTCTGTGCTATCACTTCTTTAATAAGTTGTGAGATATCGCTTTTTTTTTTTTTTTTTTTTTAAATATTACACGAGTTGAGCGTTCCGTTCTTCTGATAGCCGACGATTCAGAGTTTCTTTGGAAGATACTAGGGTTCTTCTATATGTTGCTCAAGTTATCCCCATACATTCTCAACGGGGTTGAGATCTGGTGATTGACATGGTGGTTGAGAGACTTAGGGAAAATTGCGCAACAAATATTCCTGTATAATGTATCTGATCTTTGTCCCGGTAAAACCCGAACGTGTTTGATAAAAACAAAAAGTAGTGTTTTGCCTAAGGCAGATCCTTATACAGAAGCAACTAAATATGTTAATTAAAGTTCGTGCTATTATTTACAAGACACATCACGTAATATAATACTTGATTATAAGTTTTGTTACAAACAAAGTTATGATTTTGCAAGGTTAAAATATCATAGCATCCAAATTTTGAAGTTAGCAGAACTGGCGATTTTGGGGTTCCGTTAAGCCATATTGGTGTGAAGCGAAACCCCTGTTTTCTCCTAAACTTACTGTGTGGGCTGCAGTATGCAGCAGAGGCATTATTGACCCTTTTTTCATTCTAGAAACGGTCACTGGTGCACGTTACGTTGCAGTTTTGGAACTATTTGTTGGCACATAGCAAGCGTTAGAGGATCGACCAAGTACTGAATGGTTTATGGAAGGTGGAGCCCGACCACATCGGACCAAACAAGTGTTTCGCTTTCTTGAGGATTACTTCGGGAATCGAGTCATTGCTTTGGAATATCCCAAATTTACTGGTGCAGGCATGGATCGGCCTCCTTATTCACCGGATTTGACTCTCTGTGACCTTTTTTTTTTTTTTTTTTTTTTTTTTTTTTTGTGGGACACAGTGAAAGACATGGTCTAACCGAAGCATCCCGCCACGCTGGATCTCTGTGGCATGTGAATCCATACACTACGAAATATGATGACGAATTTCATTCTTCGTTTGCGCCACCTCTGTAGTGCCAATGGTGAACATTTTGAAAACATTGTAATGTGATTGTTTGCAAAGAGTGTTTTCATACGATTATTTCACTTACGTATGCTGATATGAGCTGTACAGCGTACAGCGCCATCCGTTAGCAGCTTTTGCAACTATTATTTCAAACCGCTGTATAAACTTCTTACAGCTTTCACAATAAACATACCGTTTACTGCATACCTCTATCGATCTTTGTTTTCGAGATATTTAATTTTGTAATCAGGGAACCCTTTTCTGGACACCCTGTATGTAGTTCAGTGATTCTATTTGACAGACGACGTGACAGGGTAACTAATGAGTGAGTCGCCTTTGCATTTTGCCTAGGAAAAGCGAGCCATGTATTCTACAGGTGACCTTTCCCCGACCTAACCTCTCTCTCTCTCTCTTTCTGTGTGTGTGTGTGTGTGTGTGTGTGTGTGTGTGTGTGTGTGTGTTGGGAGCAAAGTGCTCTCATCCATTTCTCTGATAGCTGGTATACATTTCAACCGAAGGAAAAGAAAGAAACAGACACAGACGGAGAGGGAAAGAGAGAGGGGGTTGAGAGAGAGAGAGAGAGAGAGAGAGAGAAGGGGGAGGGTTTGGGGGTCGCAGAAGGAGTCGGACTCGTATAAGCCGCCTCTGCAGGCAGGCGCGCTCATAGCAATAACTTGCTGTTATAAGGTAGGGCGGGATTACGCGATTACACGCCCAGCGCGCTACAGACGTTGAAGCTGAGCAGGGCACCTGTTACCGATGAAATACGCAGCCGGCGCTCGTTTAACCAGCTGTGCGGCGCTCTCGTTTCCGTGTTATTAAAGCTGTTTTCCTAATCGATTTTCACTGTGGACAGACTGCTCCGCAAATATCTGGTTTCGCAGCCGGCTCTGCAAGTGCTACGAGGAGATCGACACCGCTTATGCTTTTATACTTGGCTCTCTTACCAGCGGCACACAGAGCGATCACTTTACGTTAACCGTTTCGGACCCTCTGGCTACAAATGTGTACATAACTTCTACGGTGTCTAACATAGTTCAGAAGCTTTTTTTCTCAACGGAAAGAACATGTATACGACATCTGATTGTTCAATCATTTCATCATGCCACCTGCGGAAGATTTCTATAAAAATATTAGGAAGCGAGTGTTGCACTGCGCAGCAGTTTACGAACTTAAAAGAACACGGAAATTGTGGGCTGCTTGTATTCCACTGTATAACTGAAAGTGGAAGTTGTTATTTTGCGATGTAGTTACTGAACGCTAAGTTTATTTAGTACAACAGTTGGTATTACAAAATTAATTAATTTAGTTCGTAAAAAAGTCTTGTTTTTCAGTACACTCAGTGTTGTAGTATGAAAATGGGTGCATATAATTGCATAAATCTTGCTTCTAAAATCATTGAAAATTTAACTTAAGTGTATTACAGCATTAAAAATAATTTACTTGATAGAGAAAAAAATTCAAGTATGAAAGGGTTAAACCGGGGAGAGTACTGTACTCATGACTAAGCAAATGAAGTACTTTTAAAAAGTTTGGAATCTTCCGTTCATGCATCGTACATGTCACTTAACGACATAACACCAACCAGTAAATGTAATCAAAGCAACAAATTACAGTATATTCGACATGTATAATACCTGTGGCGTAACACTAACGATATTACATGGAAAACGCATGTTACAAAAAATAATCTGAAGAAGGCTTTGTAGCCGAAATGGCCGTTGTTCAAAAATATACCAGGTGGCCCACGGACGCCGTCGTTTTTTTACATTAATTAATCCCGTATACCATAGACGCCGAAAGGATTGCCTGACCAGATAATTACAGAGGACTCAAAACCAACAGGGAGGAGGCCTTTTTAAAGCTAGTACTGGCGCTTGAAAACACAGCTATAATTTCTCTTATAGTTCGTCACTAGACAAATTGCTTGCTGTAGGAGGGATGCTACAAACAACACTCATTTATAACCAACATATTATGCAACAATTAGTGATTCACAATGGGCAATATGAAATAAATGGTATTCTATCTTTACTTTCAATAAACAGTAACGAATATAATGCAAGATGTGATAAACCTACGTTACAGACTGAAACATTTTCATTATTAACTTAGTCATAATATAAATGTTCAAACTTCTTCATTTGTCACCTTTGCCCTCCAAGGGATTTTCTGCACCCTCCAACATTAGTCATGTTTCTAGTCTTCTCTTACCAAAAATGCTGTGTGTCCAAGTTTCGGAGCCATACAATCACACACTCCACACACAGCATTTTATAAATTCTTCTTTGGTCTCTTCTTTTATATTTCTTGATGTAAGAAGCATCCGCTTATTGTTGAAGGCTATTTTATCTTGCGGAATTCTGCTTTTTATGTCTGATGAACTTTTGCTATCTGTTGTGATTTTACCTCCTATGTATGTGAACACACAAACTTTTTCAATGGTACATCATTAATCTTAATCTCAGCTGTAATTTGTCACGGCTGCGTAGCATGATCTCTTTCTGTTGATTTTCATGTTATTATCATGTTATATTCATTCTTGATAATGCCTTTTTCATATTTTTTTCGCCCTCTTCAACGATGGCTATTCCATCAGCAAACCTTATCATTTCATAGGTTTCAGAAATTACAGCAACCAGTCGCCTTTTGTTTCTTCTTAATGAAGATTTATTTAAACCATTACCGGTTTCGAGCTGCCTAGCAGCTCATCTTCAGATGGTATAAAATATTACAACCGGTAATGGTTTAAATAAATCTTCATTAAGAAGAAACAAAAGGCGACTGGTTGCTGTAATTTCTGAAACCTATTTCAATAAACAGTCGCAGGTTCCTACACAATGGATAAAAGTTTCTTATCATTTCAATTTCTACTCCATTGTTTTTAATTCCTTAATTCCCTCTTCAATATACAAGTTGAAGAGCACTGGTGATAAAATGCATCTTTGTCGTACTCATTTCTGTATGTAACCTCGTCTACTTCACCATGTATATTTATAACCCGATTTCTGCAGAGTTCATATACTATCCGTGCACTATTAATCCCGGATACCACAGACGCCGAAAGGATTGCCTGACTGGATAATTACAGGGGACTCAAAATGAACAGGGAGGAGACCTTTTTAAAGCTAATACTGGCGCTTGAAAACACATAGTTTACAGATATAATTTCTCTTACAGTTCGTCACTAGACTACTGCTTCCTGTAGGAGGGGTGCTACTTCATAAACAACAACGCTCATTTATAACCAACATATTATGCAACAATTCGTGATTTACAATGTGCAATATGAAATAAATTGTATTCTATCTCTACTTTCAATAAAGAGTAACGAATCTAATGCAAGATGTGATAAACCTATGTTACAGACTGAGACATTTTCATTATCAACTTAGTTATAATAGAAATGTTCAAATGCATGTTCACATTGTCACGTAAACTGGTGTAAACGCCTCTCGGTGTTAGCATGGACAGCTCTTAACATTTATGCTGGTACTGAAGCGCAAGCGTGACGTATTCGTTCTTTGAACACATCTCGATTTTCCGATTATGTGTCGTAAATCCTGGATTTGGTGTATCCCCATGAGAAAAATCCAAGGGCGTTAACTCAGGCGATCTTGCTGGTCATTGGATGAAACCACCACGACGTATCCACCGTTCGGGGTACCCACTGTTCAGATATTCCGTAACACCTCTACAATAATGGGGTGTTGCATCATCGTGCTGAAACCAGCGCCTCACAACTAACTGAAGTGGGATGTCTTCTAGAAGACGTCTAACATCCAGCTCATTCTGTAGGAACTGCAAATACTGCCGACCAGTTAGCCTGGGAGGCAAGTAAAGAGTTTCAATGCTGTGGTCTCCTAGAATCCCGCACCACACGTTAACAGCCCAGTGCGCTTGTATGTGATGTGGTCGTAACCAGTGACGATTTGCAGGAGCCCAGCAAAGTAGATTATATCCATTCACAGTGGGGTCATTGGCGAAATAGCGTTCATACCCCCATAACATCTGCCTGATGAAGTTCAGATTTACGCCTGGGTTATTTAACAGAAGTCTGCAGAACGATACCCGATTTTGGAAATCGTTTCCATGCAGCTGTTGGTGTAGGTGCACCATAAAGCACCTTAAAGGGATGGCTCTTTCGTTTCTTCAGTATCCTTTGTGCCGCACACACCAAATCTCGCAGCTCTACTGCAGCTCATCTCTCTCCTGATTACGATGGAAAATAGGTATTAGTGGGTGATAGCTAATGACTTGCGTAATATTAATAACACTGATCACATTATTATTATGAGTACAAATAATACTGTAACCTAAATTAAGTAGTACGGTAACATTTTTGTTCATACTACGTATTATTTTCATTTAAGGTATGCTTACCTCACGTGGGATGTGCTCCAAAATACTCAATAACGTTCTGGGAAACACCAGGTGAATCGCGGATTGGTCTTTCCACGACGCGTTGGACCGGCAAGTCACCATAGCGTGTTAAAAGTATCTCTATACGTCTGGAAACGTGCACAGAAGGTAGCCGTCGCGTTGGAAAACGTTGTGAATTCAGCCTTCGGGTCGGGGATGAATTGCAGTCATCTGCAAACAACCTAAGAGAGCTACTTAGATTTTCCAGTAAATCCAGTAAATAAGGAACAGCAAAGAACCAATAACACTACCCTATCGAACGCCCGATATCACCTCTGTTTTAGTTGATGCCTCATCATCGATTACTACGAACTGTGCCCTCTCTGACAGGAAATCCCCTATCCAATCGCAAATTTGGGGCGATGTACCATAACCACGCAATTTGATTAAAAGCCCTTTGTGAGGTACGGTGTTAAAAGCCTTCTGGAAATCAAGAAATACGGAATCAATTTTCTAACCCTTGTCGATAGCACCCATCACTTCGCGTGAATAAAGAGCTAGTTGTGTTTCGTATGAACGATAGTTTCTAAATCCGTGTTGACCTTGAGCCAATAGATCATTCTGTTCGAGATAATTCATAATATTTGAATACAGGATATGTTACAAAACCTTGCTGCAAATTGACGTTAATGAATAGTTTAGTAGGTGTCTCCTATTGCCTTTCATGAATATAGGTGTGACCTGTGAAATTTTCCAGTCTTTTGGTACAGATCCTTCTTTGAGAGAGCGGTTGTATATGGCTGTTAAGTAATGAGCTATAGCTTCAGCATAATCACTGCGCCACCTCTCTCGGTCGACACGCCTGAGTTCACTTGAACGTCTGAAGACTTCTCTCCGTTGAGAAGGAAATGCTGCGTTCTGTTAGCTAGAAACGCCTGAATCCAGTAACACAGTTGGTCTGATATTCCATATGCTCGCACTTTTTCATCAGGTGACGGTGCAGAATAGTATCGAACGCCTTGCTGAAGTCAAGAAACGTGGCGTCTACCTGGGACCCTGTATCAATCGCGTTGTACACAAAGGCTCTTCTGCATCGTCCAGCCGGCCGCGGTGGCCGAGGGGACTGAGGCACTTCAGTCACGGTCTGCACGGCCACTATGGTCGGGGGTTCGAATCCCCCCTCGGGCATGGATATTTGTGCCGTCCTAGTTCGTAAGTAGTTCATAAGTAGTTTGACTGATGACCCCGTAGTTAAGTCCCATAGACTTTACAAACATTTGAACATTTTTCATCGTCCATAATATTGGGATTCTCAAAGATTTAAGCGAGCAGAGGTAAAGGCGGGGGATTTCCAGCAATTCAGTCAGACATGATGGCCACGTAGCAAGCTGATGGCCATGAAGCAAGCATCAGATAGTGGGTTTCTCCAACACCGTTTCCCTCAATCGCCGGTGTAGAACAACATGTGACTCTGTACGACTTTCCTCCCTTTGCATCCCAAAGCGTTCTACTCTGCCGGCAGGTCGGGGTGTGGAGTTGGTTCCCAGTTTCAAGACGTTCATTCAGATCAGTATCTGAAATATCAGCAGCTCAAATGTCAAGTCGTTTAACTATTTAAGACGAAAAGAAAAAGTTTCGAATTTATTGCTCTGGAGGGGGGTTGACTCCCTGCCCCTGTTATCTATAACCCTGTCACTGAGCCACCCTCCGAGGTGTGAGTCACATTTGCAGTAGAGCTTCTGCTGTAGTCTACCGCAAGTAAACAGACGAAGTCCCTGACATTTACTGATACAATTACGAACGAAACGACAGTGGTTGATTGATTTGATTGATTGATTTTTCCAGGGAAGCCAAAACAGTCTTGGACCAACCCGCCACTGCCCGCACCGAAACTAAGTTTATTGTGCGGTATCGCTCCCTGTATATCTAGTAAAGCCAACCAATGCCCTTGAACAGTGCAAGGAGTCCCTTTACCAGTTCTTTATTAGACACAATTTCTTCGGGTCTGGTTGTCCCAAATATTCTGTGCCTTTTATTCTCCAATGCAATGTATTCGAAGATTAGATGTGATGCAGTTTCATCACCGTCAACAGATCCTACATTTAGGGTCCTCTTCTGTTATTCCCATTGTACGTAGGTGTTTTTTGAAATTCCCATGGCCTGTCAGCAATCCAACCATGAGTCTAATCTCTCTCCTGTTCAGACCCAGGATTGCAGAGCTTCTTTTAAAACATGGCTTTGGCATCATTACCTTGCCATGTTTTTGTTGATGGACTTTGGTCCAATATTCTACGTGCTGTCTTCTGAGCCAGTTACGTAGCTCCAATTTGATCATTGCCTTGGTGATTGTCAGGACAGGTTCCGGTCCAATAAATGGAGTCTCTGCCCCCATCCTGGCTAATCTGTCGGCATGTTCGTTGCCACTGATCCCAGAGTGGCCAGGGACCCACAATAGGTTTACTCTATTGCTTTCCCCTAGCTCCACCAGAAACCTGTGACATTCTGCAACAATTTTAGACCTTGATGCAGGACCTGCCAGTGATCTCAGGGCTGCCTGGCTGTCTGAATAGATATAGATGCTACAATCTTTGTAGCACCTACGCAAATTCTCCTCCACACATGCCCTGATGTCAGTGATTTCGGCCTGGAATACTGAGGCCAGTTTTCCTAGAGAGATGACGCCCTCCAGTCTTGGCTGCGCCCCATATACCCCGGCCCCAACACCTTGGTCCGATTTTGACCCGTCAGTGAACCAGACAATATCCCCCATACGGTGTCGAACTATTTTCTCCCACTGCTCCCTACTTCCAATTGTTATATTGAAAGGCTTGTTGAAGCAGTATGGGGTTATAATATAATCGGCTGGCATTTCCCCAACCTTTCCTATGTTTACCTCACTCACTATTTTAGTGTGTGATTCTGGATATCCCAAAGAGTTCCAGTTGTTGCCAGATTTGAGTCTGTATGCACCAGCCGCTGCCTCCATTTTGACCCAAAGGTGTAATGGGGGCATATCCAGCATGGTTTCTATCCCAGCAGTTGGTGTGCTGCTAATTCCACCTGTTATGGCTAAGCAGGCTAATCTCTGCACCTTACCAAGCTCCTTAGCAGCAACCTGCTGTTCTACCTTCTTCCACCACACGACCGCCACATAGGTGATCCTGGGTCTAATCACCGTGGTGTATATCCAATGCATACCCTTGGGGCTCAGGCCCCAATTTTTGCCACAAGCCCTCCTGGTACTCACAAGACTATCTTTTGCCTTGGAGCAAATATTCCTGATGTGAATGGTCCATGTCAGTTTTTCATGTAGGGTAACCCCTAGATACTACATTGTCCCCTTCACAGGTAGCGCTTCATTGAAAAGCTTTAGATTCCAACTTGAATGTTGTATATGCTTCTTTGTGAATGGTACAACAACAGTCTTCTTAGGACTAACCCCCAGATCCTGTTTTCTGCACCAGTCTTGCACAATGCCCAAAGCACCTTGTGCCATATTCTTTACTGTGTCAGCAAATTTGCCAAGTATTACTATGACAAGATCATCTGCGTATCCTTGGCAAAAGTACTGCCTAGAGTTTAATTCTCCAATGAGATCATTCACCAATAGATTCCACAATAAAGGGGAAAGAACTCCTTGCGGGCAACCCCTAGTGGTGTTGATTACCATTTTTTCATTCATCATGGTAGTCTCTACCTTTCTTCCACTGAGTTTGGCCCTAGTCCACCTACATATAGTGGTCCCTAGGTCATGCACCTCTGCTGCCCTAACCATGGAATCGAAGGTCTCCAACATGCACATTAACCAGCTTTTCCAATGTCTTAAGAATGAAGGAGGACAGGCTGATTGGTCTCATATCCTTGGCCTTGGTATGATCAATTCTCCCTGGTTTTGGAATGAAGACAACCTTCACTGCCCTCCAGGCATTGGGAATGATTCCTGCTGCTAGGCTAACCCTGAATAACCTGCATAGGAATCTAATAAGATTTTCTCCCGCTTGTTGCAGGAGAGGTGGAAATATTCCATCGGGGCCAGGTGACTTGAACGTTTGAAATGTTACCACCGCCCATCGGACCTTACTGAGATTGACACACTCCTTGGCCAAATCCCAATCCTCTTTGCGAATACCTAAGAACCGTTGTCTCTCAGGGACCGCATTCTGGTCTGAGTTATCCCCCAGAGTATATTGAGGAAAGTGAGTCTTGAGGAGCAGTTCCAGTGTTTCATGTGCTGTCTTTGTATACTCCCCATCCTCCTTCCTCAATGTTCCTCCTGGATTAGTTGGTACCCTAGTGAGGATTTTATGAAGTCTCGCTTGAGCAGCCGTGCCCTCCACTTCCTCACAGAATACCTTCCAGGATGCCTCCTTTGCCCGTCTGATGGCAAGGTTGTAATTGACAAGGACCTCACGATACCTTGCCCATTGTTCTTTGCGCCTCGCAAGGTTAAACAGTCTTCATATCCGTTTCCTTTGAATTTCGAGGTTATTATTGCACCAAGGCACACTCCTATTTGTGCACTTCTTGGTGATTGAGCAGTTGTCCTGGTATGAGGTCACTATAGCAGAGGTTACGGCCTCTGCTACTTCCTCAAACTCTGCTGGATTCCGATAGGCTGAAGTCAAGGTCTTTCCTACATGTCTCCCAGTCCGTTTTCCTGGGGTTCCTATAGGCCATGGTCTGTCTGGTTCCCATTTCAACCTTGAATTTAATATATATGTGATCTGATGAGGATGGCTCCAGGACCACATGCCACTGTTTGACGTAACTTCCCATCATCATGGAACCAAAAGTTATGTCTATTACTTCTTCCTTTCTACTATTCCTGAATGTAGGTTCATCACCCCTATTCAGGATCTCCAAGTTGTTAGATAGGAGAAATTCAAGAAGGTGCTCATCTCTACTGTTGGTGTCCTTGCTGCCCCACGATAGATTGTGGGCATTGGCATCACGTCCCACCAACAGTTCGTCACCTTGCCGATGGCAGGCTTCCGTCAGTCTCCTCACTTCCAAAGAAGGAGGAGAGCTGTCTTCGTAAGGAAGGTATGCTGAGGCCAAAACAATTTCCCTCGTGATACCTTCCTCACGTAGCTGCATCCTGATGGTCACCAGGTCCCTGGAACAAAAATCCATCATTGGTGTTAAAGGTATTCCATTTCTAACATAAATGCATGTTCTAGAGTTTTTTAGATTTCTGGCATAAATCAGCTTACCTCCAGTACCACCATGGCCCGATACACCCCCTTTGTATAAATAGGGTTCTTGTATCAGGGCCACGTCCACCTCCTGTCTCCCCAGGCGACGGCTCTGGGCAGCAGTGGCCCCTTTACTGTGCTGCAGGTTTATCTACAGCAATTCCAGTCCCCATCTTGCTGCCATTATTGCCTTTAAGGCCTTTGATTACCCTGACGCAGACCTGCGAGAACCCTAAAAACAGTATCAGGTCTTGCTCTCGCTGTGCCTTCAGGGACTTCTTTCCGACCTCCACCACCAGGGTTAGTCCTTCTGGAACGACTTTTTGGTTAATTACCCTCCAATCCTCTGTCGAGACTTTTGGGTTCTGGACCCTTATTTTCTCGAACAGAGTCTTTGGAGAGACATCCTTAAGGATCTTTGGTACCCTTATTGATACCTTTGCGGTCTTCAGGAGTTCGGTTGCTGTCTTGATCAGCAGCTTCGCATCCTCCCATCGGGATATCATGGGCACCTTGTACCTAAGCCCTTCTGCTGAGTGCTCCCCCTCGCAGACAAAAATGAGGGCACCGCGATCTAGATAGACCCTCCTGAATTTTGGCTCTGGACCAGCGTCCCCTCCAATCTCTTCAAAGAGGGCCATCTGCACGAGCTCCTCCTGCTGCGAGGTGATGCTTACCAGTGGGTATCCTTCTTGGACAACCGCCACTCTAAAGACCGAGATTGCAGTACTATAGGTCTGTTTCCCTATTTCCTGCCTCAGCCTTTCAGGATCATGCCTGTCCAGAGAGGAGGGAGACTTAGATCCCTCCCTAACCCTCTTGCCACCTGTCTTTGACGTCGAGGGGGTCTGTGTATTCCCTTCGACCTGAGACAGTTTCTTTTTGGGGGTCTTGGGCTCAAGCCCTTTTGATTCCCTCCACTTATGTTTAGGAAGCGATTCTTTTCCTTCTTTTTGCTTCTGTTCCTTGAGAAGATTCCTCCTCTGAGCCCCAGACAAGGCCTTAATCCTAATCTGGTCCAACTTCTCTGATACAGTTCCCACTTCTTGCTCAGGTCTAGACCCTGACTGAGAAGTTGGAGTGCACTCCATCGGTCCTGATCCCGATGTCTGAGTATCTGAGGTCTCAGATTGCCCCTCGGATTCGTTTAAAATAATTTTTTTTCGTGTTCATCTTAGTCCCACGAAATTTGGGGATTTATATGGTATACCCGCGCGATGCAAGGCAACTTACTCAGGGAGGTCACCCGGTATCCCTGAGGCTCCGTTCGAGAGACATCCACCCATGTGCCACGCACCCCTCAGCACGGGTCGCACCACACCTTGGGTTGGGGGGCAGTTTAACGTCGTGCCTGGGACGAAACGACAATGGTTAAGCGGGGAGCTTCAGTTTTGCTTATTTACTCCGTGCTACTATCAATGAGTTCTCGTACGTTCCACTGTGTAATACGAGGGTCACTTCAAAAGAAATGCGCATTATTTTTTTTTAAATGCATGTTTGAAAGTTTTACATTGTATAGATACATCCTTACCGCTTGTTTTCAAACTTAGTTCCACTTGTTCCCGTGAATGGCGCCGTCACATCATGTCTTTAAGATGGCTGCTACACTTGACGCTCGTCAGAAGCAACGTGCTGTCATTGAAATCCTGAGCTGTGAAAACGAGACAGTGGGAAACATTTACAAGAGGTTGAAAAAGGTATATGGAGATGCCACTGTCGATCGCAGTCCAGTTAGTAGGTGAGCAAGCAGGTTACGTGGTGAAACCTGGCACTGCAATATTGAGGATTGTCCTCGCAGCGGCAGACCTCGTACTGCATACACTCCAGGTAATGTGCAGGGAATTAACGAATTGGTGACTGCTGACAGACGCATCACAGTGAACGAATTGTCACGCTACGTTGGGATATGGAAAGGAACCGTTTGCAGAATACTGAAAGTGTTGGCGTTAATAAAGGTTTGTGCCAGGTGGGTTCCCAGGATGCTGACAGTGGCTCACATAGAATGACGAAAAACGGCATGCAGCGAACTTTTGTAACAGTATGGGAATGGTGGAAATAAATTTTTTGGACGAATTGTGACAGGTGATGAAACTTGGATCCATCATTTTTCACCAGAGATTAAGAAGCAATCAATGGAGTGGCATCATGCAAATTCACCCTAGGAAAAAAAAATCAAAACCACACCTTCTGCTGTAAAAGTCAAGGCCACTATGTTTTTCGATTCCGAAGGACTCTTGCTTGTGCACATCATGCCAAGTGGAACCACCATAAATTCTGATGCATATGTGACGACACTGAAGAAACTTCAAGCTCGACTGAGTCGTGTTCGACCACATCGGCAAAAGCAGGATGTTTTGCTGTTGCACGACAATGCACGGGCACATGTCGGCCAAAAACCATGGAAGCGATCACAAAACACGGATGGACAACACTGAAACACCCGCCTTACAGTCCTGACCTGACTCCGTGTGACTATCATCTCTTTGGGAAACTGAAAGACTCTCTTCGTGGAACAAGGTTTTAAGATGGTGACTGCCTAATGCACGTTGCCAAACAGTGGCTGACACGTGTTGGTCCAGAATTTAATCGTGCGGGTATACAGGCGCTGGTTCCAAGATGGAGTAAGGCAATTGATAGGGATGGGCATTATGTGGAGAAATGAAAATATTGTTCCTAAAGGATTTATCTACACACTCAAATTTTCAAACATGTAGGATTAAAACCGTATTTAAAAAAAATAGTGTGCATTTCTTTTGGAGTGACCCTCATATTTTAATGTGGCGTGCCTTACTTCGGCTTAACCCTTGATGCTTGACTTTTTATATGAAGCTATAAAAATTTCCACGATTACTGTATAGTGCGTATATACCGAGAAAAATATTGAAAAAAAAATCCCCTCAAAATTATAAAGCACTACATGTAACAAAACGTTCATACCTTTTCAGCTATATTGTGCTTCCATGAATGCAGTAAATATCACTATTATGTCTCTCATATTTCCAGAAAGTAACTCATAATGAAAGAGTAGTTTCTGATCGACAAACAGTAAAGTAAACAAACACATGTAAACATATACACATTTTAGGAGTAACTCAATGCGGATAACTGTCGAACTGATTCAGCAGCACTCTGCATTTCTAATTTCTAAAATGAGGTACTTGCATATGTATAGGACCAGCTACAAATGAATTTGTCGTAAAACGTTGGTCAGTTTTAGAGATAATGGAAAAATAAGGTATGTAGCTGATCAGCTGCACTAAACATTAAAGGTTTGTGTAGGGATGCAGGCAATGACCTTCAGGCGTGCATGCGTGTCTTAAGGACATTTACATTCGCTACATCGATAAACGTAGACACTACACATCGTCACAAATACATAAATGGACTGTATATAAAAACAGAACTATCGAAATGTTTTTGGCCAATTTACTCCAGTTTGTTGAACAATGTTCTAATAAACATTCGTAAGCACATAGGCTACATATTTTGCTTATAAATTTAAAACATAAATTTATACAGATTGAACCATAAATGATGAAAATATTTCGAACAAAGTCTCAAAAACAAAATTTCTTCTTTCCCATTTCCTGCTTCAGTAAATGGCAATTAATGGAATACGTAAAAATACTGCAATTAGACGCATTTTTTTTGTTAGTGTAGATCTAGATTTCAGTTACTCTGCTACCACCCTCGTTGCGTAGAGCGTTCTTTTAAACATTCCACTTACATATATGAACGCGTATTAAAGTTTCGAAACTTCATGTTGAAGAATGAGTTCATGCTGAAGCAGCTGTGCCTTTTTTTTTATTTTTTAATGGAGAAGGTTTTTTTTATACTCCGCAAGCCCGTATGATGCACGAAGAAAGGACCCGAAAATCAAGAAAAGTGTGCGGAGGGAAATAAATCCCTACCCGTATATTAAAAAATATGGAGATAGGTAGCGGGGGATGGGAGGAGTATAAGTGAAAGCGAGGAGGTAGAAGGAGATGGCAGAAGGAGGTGGAGATGGGCAGAGAGAGAGAGAGAGAGAGAGAGAGAGAGAGAGAGAGAGAGAGAGAGAGAAAGAAGAGAGAGAGAGAGAATGAGGAAGGATTCCAGAGCCGACAGACCGAGACAGTACGGAAGAGTTGCTGGACTAATACAAGATTGGAAGAACTAAATATCTGAGCAACGCCGGGTTTCAACCAGTACAGTGTTGAAAAATATTGCCTGGCGGTATATCTGGTCGTAATGTCAAGTTCGCTCAAATGGATAATCAGAAATATTGTGTTTTTGTTAAATAGCGTAGTTATGTTACGTGAGAGATAAAATTACTGTGAACCGAAGACAAATTTCAGTTCCATCATAGTGATGTGTCATAAAACATAATCATAACATCTAATTTAAAACTATCAATGTGTTAAAATTTTCCATGGAGTTTTGATTCAGGTACTTGAAAAATATGCACAGATAAAGAGTATAGAATTAGAAATGATTCAGTCTTACGATATCGTGACATTGGTAAGAATGTTTCTTAAATCAGTTACCCCGCCACACACTTTTGGAGGCAGTTACAATTTCCCACATGTCACGTGTATAATGAACCAAGTTGTCTTCTAGAACAGTGTCCACTACTGGTGTTTATATATATATATATATATATATATATATATATATATATATATATATATATATATATATATAAATGAATTGATGTTCGTTAGTCTCCCTAAAATTCGAGAACGGATGAACCGATTTGGGAAATTTTAGTCTTGAAATATTCGTGTAAGTCCAGGGAAGGTTTAAACGGTAATGAAATATGGAAAAGTTGTCCGGAAAAAAGGAAAATCGGGAAAATTGAAACAGCTTTTTACA
This sequence comes from Locusta migratoria, assembly GCA_026315105.1. Taxonomy (NCBI): domain Eukaryota; kingdom Metazoa; phylum Arthropoda; class Insecta; order Orthoptera; family Acrididae; genus Locusta; species Locusta migratoria. The sequence goes on from CM048746.1 coordinate 195,118,286, forward strand.
GTGTGCTATCAATACCGTTAGTCCAATTGCGATAAAATTTAGTACATTTCATGTTCAAAGCAAGAGGAAGATTCGCATCAAATAAAAATTTGGAAAAGTCGCCCGAAAAGTGCCCCATGGGTGTAAGAGCATCACTTGAGTACGGCTAATCTTCCGGAAAATTGGAAAATTTGAAGTGCATTTTTGATAGAATTCAGCACTGTAACCGACTATTCGCACGACGTAGAGGGGTAATTCTCTCTCTCTCTCTCTCTCTCTCTCTCTTATTTTTTATTTTTTTTTATTTTTATTTTTTTTTTTATTTTTTAAAGTCCCAAAATTCAAACCAGGTTCCTTCTTCAATGTGTTTCTAAATGTACTCAACACTAAGATGAGAACCGTTCATCCGATTGCGATAAAATTTTGATCATTTGACGTTCAACGAAAGATGAACGTTCTTATGAACTAAAACTTTGCGAAAGTTACCAATGGGATATCAATATCATTCGTCTGATTGCGATAAAATTTTCCATATTTGACGTTCAAAGCAAGAGTGACGTTCTTATGAAATAAAAATTTGGAAATGTTTCCCGGAAAATTGGAAAATTCAGAAAAAGTAGAGATTTTTCTATAAAATATCAACACCATTCATCTGATTGCAATAAAACTTTGCACATTCGACGTTCAAAACGAGAGGAATGTTTGAGTGAAGGGAAAGTTTGGAATAGTTGGCCAGAAAATAGGAAAATTTGTGGAAAACAGGAAAGAGCTCTTTTCTTTGGCATATCAATATCATTCGTACGATTTCGATAAAATTTTGCACATTTGAAGTTCAAAGCAAGAGTGGATGCATATTAGCAATTGCGAAGCATTGTCGGGTCGAGCGGTTTTGCATAATAACATGCAGTAGCCGGCCATATTAGAAGCACAGGAACTGTGTCACTCAGTTTATTCAGAGTACAACACCGAATATACTTACGTGTAATCCACTGGTCCAGCCCTTATCTTAGGTGGAGAAGAATTTTCCTAGAAAATAAATAAATTACTTCACAATTCAGACACAGCTGACAACACCGAAAACGTAAAAATATCAGTCTGCAACCACCTCCTGAGAAAACAACTACAGAGAACGCGAAATTTCAATTCACCAGCCAGATAACGACGTAGATATGAAAAACCCAAGTCCTTCCAGTTCTCTTACAAATAAAACATAATAATAAAAAAAGGGAGCCGGAAGAGAAATCGGTACAGATAGCGAGGAGGCCCAATAATGTTACAGCAATACAGGTTGGATTCGAGATGGAAACGGGAACTCGCACGGAAACAGATCTCCAAGCCTCAGAATCAAGCGTGGCGAACCCTTGAGCTCTCCACAGAGGAAAAGTAAACATCAACCGCTGCAGGAAGCAGCGCGGCAGGCACAGCCGGGAACAACCGAGTGGAATTCTAACACTTTAATACCAGCGCTGCTACTTGTTATTTTCACTTTTTATGTTATGAATATTATTCTGTTTGATTTTGTGCAGTGAAAATTTCGTTGTAAATTAAAAGAGTGCTTTAATCTATATACCGTTAACAGAGAAGTAAAATTTCAATTATTCTAGAATCTAAAACCAAAACTAAGAAACAGTAAACTTTAATTTTCTTTATTTTTACATGTTATTCATTATAAATATATTTAGCTTCGTTGCAGAAGTACTTAAATTCATCACTAGTACGCGAACAGTTTTCTAGTATTTTAAAACTGTTTTTGTAATTTCCTGGTAAAGTCTCGTACACTAGTGCAAGTAAGTGCTGCTGACAGGGTGTGTAAACATCGCAGTAACACACTCATGTTTGTAAATCTATGGGACCAAACTGCGTGGTCATCAGTCCGTAGCTTACAAACTACTTAAACCTAGGTAAACTAACCTATGGACAACACACATACACACACACGCGCGCGCGCGCGCGCGCGCACCCATGCCCTAGGGAGGACTCGAAACTCCGACGGCGAGCAAACGCGCGCTCCGCAGCAAGGCGCCTTAGACCGCTCGGCTACTCCACCGCGGCAGCAGTAACAATAGCTAGTCTGTGGTCATCCAAGTCTTCTAATAACGAAGTAAATTTTTCATATCCTAATTAATTTATTGTGTTTTACATTCTCATCCGGGAAATTTATTTTTGTTCCCAATACTATTTCGTAAAGCGTTGTGTTGAAGACGTGGCGTGTGTCAATCTTCTGTTGCATTACGTCCAGTCAAATAATCACTTATGAGTGCTGTTCGCTGTTTTGCCTAGAAAGTCAACGGGCATTGGCCGACCTGGCTGACAGCTGTATTTAATTATTCTTAAATTTCAGCAATTAATTTAACCTTACGGCAGGCGGTTCTATTGTTGACACACGAGCAGACGCGTGTTGTAAAATTTACAGTATTGGGTTTTTAAGTGTGGGCAAGTCTGTGTTGAATGAACAATTAAATATATTGAGGAAATACTACTTGTACTATCATTCCTATTACAACAACAAACGTTAGAACTTCTACTGCGTTTGGAAACTTTTTAGTCGGTTATTCTCATAAAGATTCACTTTGAAAACATTTTCACAGTCGATTTTTTACTTATGGGATAACATCAAAGAAATTTCATCTACCGTATTTAAGTGGATAAATTATTATGATGTCTACGCAGAACGTTCGCATAAATGACACCTTGCGAACAATAACTGGAACGTTGAGACCTAGTCCAACACCATGGCTCTCTGTGTTGGCAAATAATGAACCTCCGTCACTCCGCAGACAACATGCAATCCAAAGAGAAATGGAAAAAATTGCTGCTGACATCACACTTCTCATACACGCTGATATACATGGCCCGACACGATTAATGTCTAGAAATCCCTTCTGGAACCACTCGTCGAACAATCGGAACACCATAACAGAATGGAACCACCTATGGCAGCAAGCAAATGTTCACAATGGACACCTCATTAAGAACCCGGCTGATCGTGTTCCTGGTTTCAACCTCCCTCGAAGAACCTGGGTGGCATTAAACAGAATGAGCACCGGTGTTGGACGGTGCAACGACCTGATGGCCAAGTGGGGCTACGTGGACGATCCTCACTGTGACTGCGGCCAAATACAGACGATGCAGCACATATTTGATTGTAAAATTCATGGTTTTCGGGACGGTTCGCTGGAGGATCTGCGTAGACTTACAGACGCTGCCATTTCTTGGCTTAGTAATTAAAGTTTCCGTTTAGTTGTAAATTATTTTGACAAATTTGTGTTACCTTTAATTCTTAATTTATAAGCACTGTAATAAGTATAACTCATTTCATAATGAATAATGTTTTGTGAGATTTGTATGTTAATTTAGTTTCTCGTTTTGAATGTGTCTAGTACTGTAAGGCATGTGGCATATCGAACGCAAAATAAATAAATAAGAACGTTGGAAATTTTCATATTCACCACAAGTTCCTTAAGTATTTCCTCAGGAATCCATTCAATATGAAAAAAAATTTGATCGTTAGCAGAAAATGCTATCAATATTGTATGATTTCAGGCAGACAAAAATACTTTCTCCTGTCATTCGTTGTGTCCACGGCATCGAAGCGCATGCACCGTAAACATAATTCATTGCAGTTCTAAGCGGTTACATACCTGTTACACATACTGCCAAGAGTTCCGTGTCAGCACGATGACGTTTTCTGCATCCAAACAATATACAATAACTCCGAACACTATTATTGCGTGTTTTGATATTGATTTATTACCTCTCTTGCGCGATAGCTGGTGTCTCACTGTCTATCTATGTACATATATCTATAATTTACGATTTCATGAAGAATGCTAACTTTTGTTCTTAGAAACACGAACTTCATCAGTTACAAAAAAACAGATTATCGAACAATTTGCACATATTTCTGGCGCGATATATTTTTATGTAAATCAATGTCGCTTATTCAAACTTTTAACTTGGTTTGGCCGCGGTGGAGTAGCCGAGCGATCTAAAGCGTCTCGCTGCGGAGCACGAGGTTGCTCGCCGTGGAGGTTCGAGTCCTCCCTGTGTTGTCCTTAGGTTAGTTTAACTAGGTTTAAGTAGTTTGTAAGCTACGGACTGATGACCACGCAGTTTGGTCCGATAGATTTACAAACATTTGAAACATTTGAAACTTGGTTTGACCGGTTTCGGAGGATATAATGTTCGAATGTTTGTAAATATATGGGACGCAATTACGCTGGTCATCAGTCCCTAGGTTTACAAACTACTTAAACCAACTTTTTAGGATAACAAATACATACAAGTGCGTCTTCCACACGTGTTTTGTCAGGCCTCATCGCAAACAACTTCGAAAACTCGCGATGTGTTCATGCGCACACAGTTAGCTAACTGATCGCTAGGTGGCACACATGGGTCGTGATATTCTCATAATTATATCTTGACTATACTACCTGTCGCGTATGCGGGGGGAAGTGATGCAGTACATCATGAAATATGCTTAAGAAATTGTTATCAACTGTCTTCAGTTAAACGTTGGGAAAATTTTTCCTATTATCTTTTAAATGTTTATATATCTGCATACTTTCTAAAATATCTAATTGCTTTCCTTTGGGACCTTTATGCAATATCTTCATGCTCGGACGAATGTCTTGGATTTTGTACTTTCTCATCCGTATGTGTTCTCCAAAGGTAGTTTCATTATGGTAGCCAGTTGTTGTTGTTGTTTTCTTCAGTCCGGAGACTGGTTTGATGCAGCTCTCCACCCTACTCTATCCTGAGCAAGCCTCTTCATCTCCTCATAAGGACGGCAACCTACATCTACTTGAATTTGCTTACTGTATTCGTCTATTGGTCTCCCTCTGCGATTTTTACCCCACACACTTCCCTCTAACGCTAATTTCACAATCCTACTAACCGATCCATTCTTTTAGTCAAGATATACCAAAAATTCATCTTCTATCCAATTCTGAACAGTACCTCTTGAAATTATCGTACGGGAAAACAGCTGCCTTGGAGATGTTCAAACTCACTGCAATAGTTGTAACGATACATAATTAAATTAATTTTTTCATCAATCAGCGACTCTTGTCACCGTGTTTCCCTCCTCCTCGAAATATTTTATCTGTGGAAAGGTTTATTCGCTGGTCTTTCGTTTCTTCCGCCGTGTCGAGAGGACGGAATCGCGATCACTCACTCTCTTGTTTGAGCTTATCAAGTGTGGACATGTACGCAGACTGCTTTGTGACGTACGACTTTAATATATACCCTCTTTTGTTAAGAGCCATGTCTCCACCATGTTTTAATAATTTCCCATCCTTCCTTAATTATTAATTTTCTTTTAGATTTTCAGCTCCTCCATAGCCGCGGTGGAGTAGCCGAGCGGTCTAAAGCGCCTCGCTGCGGAGCGCGCGGTTGCTCGCCGTGGAGGTTCGAGCCCTTCCTGGAGCATGGGTGCGTGTGTTGTCCTTAGGTTAGTTTACCTAGGTTTAAGTAGTTTGTAAGCTACGGACTGATGATCACGCAGTTTGGTCCGATAGATTTACAGACATTTGAATTTGAACATTTGCTCCTCCATATTCCGTGGTGATATGATGGTCAGTCACCGTCACATTCGCTTCCTGTATTGCTTTGATTAAATCCCTATCAGTTATTTTAAATCATTACCTTTCTTCCTTTTAGAACCTGCATTCCTATCAACAGTTTCGCGAAGTCCTATAGATGTTTTTTCTGTTTTTTATTTGCGTAATCAAACTTTAGTACACGGTCCGTCAACAATGACTTACGAGGGCAACAGTCTGAACATTATTTTACTGCGGAAAGTATCATAAAGTTTATCTAAACCATTCAACAGCTTAATAGTTTCATCTGCTGTGATCAACATTTCCAGAAAGAAGCTACAATGGGTACATTCCGTAAGTTTTCTCTGTGACGTTATTTTTGTGTGTTGCCTCAACCCCAATCTGTATTCTGCAATTTCATCCATTCAATCATTACGTGTATTAATTTCATTCACCTTTGTCAAAAGTATTTAATCAGATTTTTTAATCCGATTTTTCTATGATAGAAGTTTTAACAAAAGTCCTTAGTATTTTAATCACGGAGATTAACATTAATGTGTACAGGCAACCACACAAAAGTAATGTTACATAGTGATAATCTGCCTCTGTATCAACGGTAACAGATATAACACCTGCGACAGACACGTGTTGTCTTATGTAGGCGTTGCCAACGCAATGCCGTCCCCTGAGTGTTTACATGCACATGCGATTGCCAGTTTGTTACTGTTGAGTTTATAATACTTGGAGCCGATGTAATTTGCAGTTAAAGATGGCTGAGAACCCCTACAGTAACAATTTATCAGAATTAACCAACTTAACAGATGGCTTACGTGTTAGACTTCAATGACACCTTGATCCGTCAAAATGTTCAAATCTGTTGGACCAAACTGCTAAGGTCATCAGTCCCTAGACTTACAAACTACTTACACAATTTACACTGAGGACAACTCATACACCCATGGCCCAGGAAGGATTCAATCTCCGACGGCGAGAACCGCGCGCTCCGCAGAAAGACGTCTTAGAGCGCTCGGCCACTCCACTGCGCTCCTGGATCCGTCTCCACCATCAAGTAACATCCTACACGCAGCTCAGTATCCAGTTCTCCAGTAAGCCAGATAGAACCTGTATCTCCAACTAACTTACAAGATTGTGACATACGGCCACTACCATTTTTCTGGCCACTGTGCTTGCAAAATAACCGTCTCGCACACCAGGCAGAAAATTTTGCTATTCAGTCACATGGGGAAATTGAATGTTTTTCAGTTGTACTATGATTCATTACAGCAGGAAATTACAGAATCTGGGAGGAAATGAATAACAGAACTGGAGATGTATCGAGAAAGAGAGCGTTTGTAGGTGGACCGAGCAAAGCAGCAGATAAAAAAAATGCAGGAGAATTCAGTTTGCACGGAATAAAACATACTGGAATATAAGTACTCTGGAATATTTATTTACGCCCACAGACCGTTCTAACAAACTTGAAAGCTTGGTCCTGATAGTGGACAAAATATTAAAGATACTTAAACAGTCAAATGGCTGTGAAATCATTTACAAATTATTGCTTGACTGTGACTCATCAGTATAACAAAATACTTGGAAATTGAAAGAATTAAAACACAACCATAGGAGTACGCGAACCTTTACTCGAAAGATTTGGCATCAATCTTGAAACTGAATCCGTTCATCGGGTAATACGAGACATAAAGAGCAACAAATAAACTGATTAATATAATTATTTTAACTGTTCTTCGTGATAATATTTAATCTAAAAGTGTTCTTGTAGAGCATCGTCAGTCATTTTGGCGTTTGTTGTGCTGTATTTGCTTTGAGTTGTGTTACTTGTGATCGCGTGTGCGCCGGCATCGACTATTAGTGTTTTGTTTACATCTGGTGGCGAGTAGTTCCAGCCGTAGCGGTCTCCGAAAGATAAGTTCCAATAAGTGTTTGTGAATTGTTCAAAATGTTCAAATGTTTGTATAGATTATGGGACTTAACTACGGGGTCATCAGCCCCTAAACGTACAAACTACTTATGAACTAGCTAACACTAAGGACGGCACAAATATCCATGCCCTTGGGGAAATTCGAACCCCCGTCCTTAGTGGCCGTGCAGACCGTGACTGGCGCGCCGCAGTCCCCTCGGCCACCGCGGCCGGCTTTGTGTATTGTAGTTAAATTATTAACATAAGTAGATTTCAAGAGGTGTTGGCACGCTAGTTATTTATTAAATTTAGTACTTTTCAACTCGTGTCTTCGTCCTGTTTTTAACGTAATTGCGGTAGGAAAACTTACCGTTATGGTGTTTGACAACTCTTGTGCTCTGTGTCTAGTTAGTTTATTAGAGGCGCTTGAATTTGTTCTTTTGTATACAAACAATAGGGTAAAGTTTTTGTGGTGGTGTTATTTGCTCGTTATTGTTACTGATAGTAGTGGTATTAGCTGTTGTTACTTGATTTGTAGAGGCTGAGATTTACTGATTGCTGCAGTTAAGGTGCTTCCTCGTTCTTTTGTAGAAACGTAACTTACAGAACATATGCCTCCAGTTTTTCTTAACAAGTAACAGTCAAATTTTATCATGAGTGAACAGTGTAGACCGATTATAAAATCCGTGCTAAGTGCCAAAATGAACGTTTTCATTAAAACGCAAAAAAAACCACCTAAAATGAACAGTTTGCCTTGGTGTGCAATGTTTTTCGCCTTAATTTGTGTCTACCGTTAATCTTTGAAGACTTATTACAGTTGAACTGACCATTCAATTTTTATCTTTATGTAAGAAATATTTTCCTGATAAAAAATAAGAATAGGACTATGTGCCATACCCTCTACAGAAAAAACCGGGCTATGTCCAAAATTAGAATAAATGGAAAGGCGCGCCAGTCACGGTCTGCACGGCCACTACTGTCGGGGGTTTGAATCACCCTTCGGGCATGGATATCTGTGCCGTCCTTAGTGTTAGCTAGTTCATAAGTAGTTTGTAAGTTTAGGGACTGATGACTCCGTAGTTAAGTCCCATAAGCTCTACAAACATTTGAACATATGAACATTTATTTACCTCCATGCCTCTAGTTCATGAAAAAAATTAGTAAACGCTGTTCCAAGGTTGTTCTTTGAGATTTTCATCCAGGCGACCGTTGAAATTTCCATATTAGTAGTGTTAAGGTAGGCTTTTGGTCTCTTGGCGAAGTCAAAGAAATCTCCCGTTTCCATCAATGTCGTCATAAATGGCCTTTTATGATAAGCGTTACAAAAAACTGTGACACGATCTAAGGGGACCTCACACTTCTCAACCATTTTTCGTTTTTTGATTATAGCAAAGTCACGGTCACAGCCACATGAATGGCCAGAGACGACGTACTTGTGCTGAATTTCGTCAAAATAATCATTACCTAATCATTACAGATCAGGTAGATCCATAACAACAGTATCATTTTATCTTTGTTTGGACCACAGCAGTTGTCAGTCCATACACTCAGTTTCTTTTTCTGGGTTAATTTACTTTTAATGCCTCTTCAAATGCAATTTCATTTCCTCCCCTGCCACTCATGTTTTTCGCTACTTTGCACGCAGAACAAAAACGCACACACAAACAACTGTGACATTAAAAGCCACAGGAATATAACTTTGAGCTATTAATAGACGACCACCTAGGTCTATGATATTATAGAGTATTTCAACCTACCGCGACAGGTGGAGGTTGTTTCTCATGGACTGTCACGTTCCGGCTGCTCTTGTAGGACATCCCTTCTGCTCTAAGCTTTTTCTTGCATTGAGAAACATTCCCTTCACCACATTTACGGCACTTATTTACCACTTCCATTGCAGAAAACAGCGCAAAATGAATAGTTACTGTTTCCTACACGATAGAACCTCAACTCAGACAGCAATAACAAAGCTCACGTCCACCTCTGGCCATCTGGCACGTAGCCCAGATTTTACTTCACAACAGGAGGCACAAAGATCGTCGCCCATTCTTGTGAGTAACATTAGATCTACTTCCACATCGAATAATAGATATCCCGCTTTTTACTGAGTAGTGTTGGGCACATAGCCCACATTTTCACAATAACATGAAATTTTTCATTTTTGGCACTTGTTGTTGTTGTTGTGGTCTTCAGTCCGGAGACTGGTTTGATGCAGCTCTCCACAATACCCTATCCTGAGCAAGCCTTTTCGTCTCCACATAAGAACGGCAACCTACATCTGTCTGAATCTGCTTACTGTATCCATCTCTGCGGTTTTTACCCCACACACTTCCCTCCAACGCTAAATTCACAATTCCTTGATGTCTAAGAATGTATCCTACCAATCTATCCCTTCTTTTAGTCAAGGTATGCCAGAAATTTCTTTTCTCCCCAATTCTGTTTAGTACCTCCTCATTAGTTACTCGATCCACCCACCTTATCTTCAGCATTCTTCTGAAGCACCATATTTCAAAAGCCTCAATCCTCTTTTTGTCCGCACTGTTTATCGTCCATGTTTCATTCCCATACAAGCCAACACTCCACACAAATGTCTTCAGAAAGGACTTCCTTAGGTTTAAATCAATATTCGATGTTAACAAATTTCTCTTTTTCAAGAACGCTTTTCTACCCATTGCCATTCTGCATTTTATATCCTCTGTACTGCGACCATCATTTGTTATTTTACTGCCCAAGTAACAAAACTCATCTACCTCCTTTATTACTTCGTTACCTAATCTAATTTCTTCAGCATCACCTGATTTTTTTAGACTGCACTGCATTACCCTAGTTTTGCTCTTGTTAATGTTCATCTTATATGCACCTTTCAGCACACTGTCCATTCCGTTCAATTGCTCCTCCAGGTCCTTTGCTGTATCTGACAGAATTACTATGTCGTCGGCAAAACGCGATGTTTTTAATTCTTCCTCCTGAACTTTAATTCCTTCACCAAATTTCTCCTTGCTTTCCTTTATAGCTTGCTCAATGTACAAATTGAATAACATTGGAGAAAGGCTACAACCCTGTCTTACTCCCTTCCCAACCACTGCATCCCTTTCATGCCCTTCAACTCTGACAACCGCTGTCTGGTTTTTGTACAAGTTGTAAATAACCTTACGCTCCCTATATTTTACTCCCGCTTGCTTCAGAACTTGAAAGAGTTTATTCCAATCAACATTGTCAAAAGCCTTCTCCAAATCTACAAAAGCTAGAAATATACGCTTGCCTTATCTTTATCTATCTTCTAGGATAAGCCGTAAAGTGAGTATTGCCTCCTGAGTTCCTACATTTCTCCTGAACCCAAACTGATCTTCCCCGAGGTCGGCTTCTACCAGCAACCATGACTTATTAAACTGATGGTTCTGTAGTTTTCACACCTGTCTGCACCTGCTTTCTTTGGAATGGGGATTATAACATTTTTCTTAAAGTCTGAGGGTACTTCACCTGTCTCATACATCTTACACACCAGGTGAAACAATTTTGTCATGGCTGGTTCTCCCAGAGACTTCAGTAGCTCTGAGGGAATATCATCTACTCCAGGGGCCTTGTTTCGACTTAGGTCTTTCAGTGTTCTGTCAAATTCATCTCTCAGTATAGTATCTCCTATTTCATCCTCATCTACTTCTTCTCCCCTTTCTACAATATTGCCGCTAAGTTCATTTTCTTCATAGAGCCTCTCTATATACTCTTTCCACCTTTCAGGTTTCCCTTCATTGCTGAGAACTGGTTTTCCATCAGAGTTCTTGATATTCATAGAGCTGTTTTTCTTATCTCCAAATGTTGCTTTTATTTTCCTGTAGGCTGTATCTATTTTTGCCCTATTTATACATTCTTCTACATCCTTGCATTTGCCTTCTAGCCACTCCTGATTAGCCAATTTGCACTTCCTGTCAATCTCATTTCTTAGTCGTCTGTACTCCATTTTGCCTGTTTCATTTACTGCATTTCTTTTTTACCATGGATTTTATTTTCAGTCTTACAAGTGTGGGCTCTGTCGTAGGCTCGTGCGTAGTGGGCTGTAGTGCGGGATTTCTAATAAGTATTGTCATTGAGGCGAATGTAGTGGGGAAGCCACTGGGTACTGTGGTGAGATTACGTCCTGGAATTGCAGGGTATGCAGCAAGAATAAGCTGATAGAGGAGCAGGGGCGTTTGATCTGCGCCCTTCAGGTGCAGTTGAAAAACGTTGAAGAGGAACTAGGTAGGCTGAGGAGGGGAAGGGGGACTGTGGAATGGCAACAGGTAGTTGTCAAGAAGGTAGCTAGGAGGAGGTATTCAATAGCTTCACGTTGCAAGTTGAAAACAGGTTTGACCAACTGTCGGAGTTGAGTGGCGATGAACCTTCTGTAGCTGTAGGTGTAGGAATTATGCAACAGTCCTCAGCTCTTAGTAAGCCGAAATCTGTAGATGTCTCTTAGGAAGAAGAAGGTTCTGCTATTAGGCAGTTCTCATGGCAAAGGTGATGGCCAACAGTTGGAGGAAGTACTTGGGAGTGAGTACCAGGTCACCAGCATAGTGAAGCCCAGTGCAGGGTTACCTCAAGTTATTTGTAACATAGGGGAGTTATGTAGGAATTTCTGAAAACAGGATCAGTGGTGATAGTGGGTGGGGCCGGGAATAATCTTGATAGGGATGGGGAGGTGATCTGGAAAGGATAGAAATTCAAACTGGTCTCACAAATGTGCACTTCATGCAGCAGTTTCAGCGACATGATAGGCCTCGTCTTAATACAGCTGTCAGGCGTATTAACACGAGGCTTGAGGAGGCGCTGATGGTGGAGAACATGGATCACATTGCAGTGGTGCCGGTTGAGACTCGTATTTCACTAGGTATGATATGCACCTCAATAGGAATAGGAAGGGGAGGTTGGCAAAGTTCATAGATGGCAGTATAGTAGGGGGTGCGGGTGTCACTCATGGAAAAATTCCTTCAGTAGTTGGTGTTAGGGCTGCACCTTTTTTAGACTGAAGACATCTGATAGGTATTCCTACTTAAAGAAGTCAGTCTCATAAAGAAACCACTTTCGACAAAGTTTAAGAATCTAAGTAATAAGGTGATTACTATATTTCATCAAAATATACAAGGTATCACATATAAAGTTAATGAACTGCTTATTGAAGTTGATTGACATTATTGGTATTTCAGAGCACTTTTTAAGTGATGTGACAATTCATAGACATTCTTTGCCAAGATTTTTCATCGGAGTCAATCGATTTTTCCAAAAGAAAAGATATTTGCACAGAAAAGATATTTGAACGTTGTGAAGGAGTTTTTAATGTCAATGGAACTAAACTATTATTTGTTTAATTTTTTTAGGGGGGGGGGAAATCAGTGACTTATAACGTGTATATTCTAACTCGTAAAGCATTGTTTCACTCCACCCTTTTGTAGTTAAAGTTAACAAAGTCAGCACCACTATATGAGGCGCGAAAACTCATTCTAAGTTAGGAATTCGTAATAAAGTAATACAAAAACGGCAGGGAATATACAGAGGGAAGAAGAAGTTGGCAAAAGGTGGTCTACGAGACAAAAATGTTTGGGAATCCCAGCTTTAATTGCTTTTAATCTTATAGTTGCAGTTTTGGCAGTTTAAGAAGATGCGCCATACGCGTGAAAGTGATTATTGAGAAATAAGTGTAAAAATTGCAACAGTGACGGTTTTTGTTCCTTGAATATTGTTGGTGGTAGTTTCAGTTATATTTGTCATGTACCAGCAGTACGCCTGAAGCGCAGGCAACCCTTTAGACGTGGAGGTAGTGCGGTCAAGCATACGTTCTAGGCGATCTCTTACAATTCTCGAGCCGCGGTGACTGTCACGCGTGTGTCCCTAGGCCAGGGCTAGGCATGTGAGCTACCCACGAGGCTGCCCGCGGGCACTGCGGGTACGAGTGTTGATCGTGCGGGCAAGATGCGCGCAGGTCTCATTCTCTTCCTCTGGAAGACCACAGAAGGCGGTGGATGATACGCGATTGTCAGCTGTCTGAGTTCGTAATCGCGCTATATTGCATTGTAATTCGAGAGTGAAACTTTTCACATTGCAGCGGAGTGTGCGCTGTTATGAAACTGCCTGGCAGATTAAAATTGTGTGCCGGAACCGGGACTCGAAACTAGGATCTTTGCCTTTCGCGGGCAAGCGCTTTACCACTGAGCTCTCCCGACACGACTCATGCTCAGTCCTCACAATTTTACTTCTGCCAGGACCTCGCCTCCTACTTTCCAAACTTCACAGTGAGTCGTGTCGAGATAGCTCAGTGGAAGAGCGCTTGTCCGCGAAAGGCAAAGGTCCCAGATTCGAGTCCCGGTTCCGGCACACATTTCATTCTTCTAGGAAGTTTCATAACAGCGCACACTCCACTGCAGAGAGAAAGTTTCATTCTGGAAAGATCCCTTAGACTGTGGCCAAGCCATGTCTCCACCATATCCTTTCTTCCAGGAGTGCTAGTAGTGCAAGGTTCGCTGGAGAAGTTCTGTGATGTTTGGAAAGTAGGAGGCGAGGTACTGGTAGAAGTCGAGTTGCGAGGACCAATAGCTCAGTGGAAGAGCGCTTGCCCCCGAAAGACAAAGTTCCCTGGTTCGAGTCCCGATTCCGGCAACAATTTTAATCCGCCAGGAAGTTGCATTGAAATTGTTTTAGTACCACATTGCATTGAATACTAACGACACAAATGGCTTACATGCCTATTATCACACTTTGAAACAGCAGTGTTGTTTCAATTTGCTTCTCAGAGAGTGAAATTTGGTTTTTGACACTTCATTATGTTCTACAGTGAGGCACGTATACTTGTCAGAGAAGGAAATTTGGTTTTAATATTTCATTATCTTCTACAGTGAGCACACGACTTCATTGAAAGCCACGAAGCTCCAAGTGAATTTTAGGAGATATACTTAAAAAGCCTACTGTAGAAATACTAAACCTGTTTGGGATGTTTAATGACAAAGATTTGGCAGCTAAAATGGTACTGAGAACCAAAAGTTCATTTGCAAAAGACGGGAATTTCTTATTATGGTATTTAATACTAAAATATTTCTTATCTTTATCACAGAACAAATCAGACTGAATTAGTAAGCGACGAATATGAAATATATTATGGTTAAATCAGTTTCAAATCGATGTAAATCATTAAATCCAGTGTCAGCATTTTCTAACAAAACGTGAAAGACTGCAACAAATTAGTCAGACTGTTCGCGCAATGTCTCCTTATCAAGACTAATTTTATTAATAATTAGCTGAAAACCCGGCGTTGTCCGGGTATTTATTTATTTATTTCTGCCTTAAGTAGGTACTTCTCCTATCCTTCCTCTGTCCATCTCCTTTTTTCTAAAAACATGTTATATTTATCGGATAAGAGATATGTCTGTCTTGCATAATGTACAAAATTATAAGTGCAGTATTCCAACACACACGGCATATGTACATCTTCCAGGCTCAAATATGAATACGTTCTTTGGTGGACCCATTCCTGACCATGTGAGGGACATGGAGATGCCAAATCCATTCCGCAGTATTTAATAGATTACCCTGTTATTTATTAATCGTAATAGGAAATGCAAGTTCCAATGGAAACTGCAGTCTCTCGAAGTTGAAAGGGAGATCTATCGGATATAATGGGTATTCGTTGGGTATACACTGCTTCATTCTCTTCTTTTCCTTGTAGCTCTGTAGAAGGCAACTGCTTTCGCTTGCATCCGTGAGCTCTTCACAGTTCAGAGTTGTCAATAGCACTGCCAGCTTTTAGGAATTTCCTTAAGCTGTCTGGAATACAGGTATATCTTGGTAGTAAATACGAAATCGATTACAACGAGGTGCATAATGGGAAAAGCTTTATCCATCGTAGTATATATGATCTCGTATTTATTGATTTATATGTTGTAAAATTGTATAATTTTTCAGGTATATATTCATTTGTGTAAGTGCTGTATGTCTCTAAAATCTGTTGTAGATACAATTAGTAGTAAAGAAGTAATAGGTTAAAACTTGGTGCGTGATGGTGCGATTTTCCATAAACGTTACTGTTCATGTGCTCATGTCTCATGAACTACGTGTCGTACTGTGATACAATTTCTAAGGTACATTCAGTTGCATGTGCCTATACTGTCTGTACAATTTCATGCGACTACAATTTGTAGTATAGAAATTATAAATTGTAACGTGATACCGAATACCGCAGTTTTAGTCCATGAACAGCGATGAGGTAGTAAGCGGGAAACATTTTTCCATTTATTATTTTAGTGTGGTTGTCAGCGAGAAAAAGATTAATAAAGGTTTGAAATTACATTTAAAGTTTACTGCAGGTCGTTAAGAACTGTCATCCTCATACAGTGGATGAATAAAGTCTAGCCTCATTGTGTGGCAGTTTCTTTCAACTACTATTATATGTGACATTACATCTCCTGAACCATGTATCGTATGTGGTTCTTACCCCGACAGAATTGTTATTTCACGGCAAGGAATATGTGTACCAAATTTGGTTGAAATCGGTCCAATGCTTTAGGAGGAAATGTGCAATATTATCGTTGATGCAGCAGTTCTCACGCATCTCATAGTTTATGACGTAATATCTCCTGAGCTATGTGTCGTACTCTTTTGTTTTTGGGTCAGGAACCTTCGTGGGCGTACGGTGAACAGTTAGCCAAAGTTTCATTGTAATCGAATGAATGGTTTATGAGCACATAGAGGGCATACTGACATACATTCAATTCGACAAGCGCGCGAATGATCTTTCTGAAAGTTGCTCTGTCCACAATAGCAAATTGTGTCAAAAAGATCGGCAAGTAGTTGGTGAGAACATCAGCAAAGTTGTACTGAAGACATACATGTGCTTCGTAAGGTCATTAGAAATGCAGACTCCAATATCAATATATTTGTCTGTATGCCCTCTATGTGCTCATAAACCATTCATTCGATTGCAATGAAACTACGGTCAACTGTTCACTGTACGTCCACGAAGGTTCCTGACCCAAAAACAAAAGAGCACGACACATAGCTCAGGAGATATTACGTCATAAACTATGAGATGCGTGAAAAACTGCTCCATCAACGATAATGTTGCACATTTCCTCGTAAAGCACTGGACCGATTTCAACCAAATTTGGTACACATATTCCTTACCGAGAGGTAACAATTCTGTCGGGGTAAGAACCACATACGACTCATGGTTCAGGAGATGTAATGTCATATATAATAGGAGTTGAAAGAAACTGCCACACAATGAGGCTAGATTTTATTCATACACTGTATGAGAATGACAGTACTTAGCGACCTGCAATAAACTTTAAATGTAATTTCAAACCTTTATTAAACTTTTTCTCGCTGACAACCACACTAAAATAATAAATGGAAAAAAGTTTCCCGCTTACTACCTCACCGCTGTTCATGGACTAAAACTACGGGATTTCGTTTTGAAGATCTGAACTCTTCCTCAGGCACACTATAGCCTATAATTTTGTTATAACACGAGCTCCCGCGAGACTTCGCCACCGGAAACAGTAGACCACCAACTAGAAAAGCTTCTGTTGCCTCGCGCCTGGCTTGTGACGTCGGAGTGGTGGAGGGGAGAAAACCCACGGACGAACACTG
Source organism: Locusta migratoria (assembly GCA_026315105.1). Classification (NCBI taxonomy): domain Eukaryota; kingdom Metazoa; phylum Arthropoda; class Insecta; order Orthoptera; family Acrididae; genus Locusta; species Locusta migratoria. The sequence goes on from CM048746.1 coordinate 195,135,338, forward strand.
TGAGCACTCGCAGGCGCCCGCGCTCACGTAACGCATTCGCGCACCCCTGCCCTAGACAGCGGTGCGGCCGCCCTCACAGGTCGTCCTCGCCACGGATTTAATTCCCTCCGCTAAGTGACATGCGCGGAAATAGAGCCTCGAGTGTTCTTCCGCTGCTTGCACCGGCTATTCATAGCGGCGCAGGGCCACTCCACCGACGCTGCGGCTAATGAAGGCGCCGCCAGAACCCGGTCGGAGCGACCGCTTCGGCACGTCATTACAGCACTACCTTCAACCAGCCTCCACCTATTGTCCATTTCATAGTGGTTGACCCCTGACTTTGAACCCATATTCCGGTCACATCGCACGATGAACATCGATGTTTTATACCTCGCCAGAATCGTTGTCTACTTTTATTTGGTGTAAGAATATTACATCTTATCTAAAAAGGGGCTGACATACGCGATAATATTTAAGAGAAATCTTGCTTTTTCTGGCTTTTTTTGGCGAATGTCAACTTTAAGGATGCACAGAAATCAAACCATAATTATGAGAAAGTTTTCCTTTGCACAGTTAAAGATCCAACCTCGTTCTATTTACAGACAGAATTTCATTATTTCCTGACTAATCGTTTTGTTCTAATAATGGTAGGCGTAGATTGCTACAGTTCGCCTAATAATGATACGTATTAACGAGACGAAAAGTGCAACTGTAAGCTCTGTGCTTGCCTTTCACACCTGTTATATTTTTTTGCTCATAAATCTACACCAAGCGCTAATATCACATAATTAATTTATTTTTCGTTCCTATGCGCTATGTTCTCGTGTGTGCTGTGTTGCCGTTCTGCACGGTTGCATAGGTGCTTCTGGCGCATTGCAACAGTGGCGGCGCGCTGGTGTGACAACTACACTCCGCCATAGCGTCGCATATACTGCAGCCACTGACGTAGTTGCTTTACAAACTCTTAACTGACAAATACGGAGACAATATATTAGTAATGACATCTGATGTCATCAACGAAAGTTCAAGCTTAACAACAGTGCCCTCTCCGTCTCAATAGCTACAATGGTAAGCTTAATCGTAGCTTCTTGCGTTTTATATTATAGCGAGGAAACGACTAATTAGAAAATAACGAAACTCCATCAGTAAATAGAACAAGGTCGCATCTTTAAACTGTTCAAAGGAAAACTTTCTCCTTTCTCCGTTTTTACAATTTCTAACACATAATTTGACGAAATCTGATATTCTGATTATACATAATGGGCATGTGATAAGTGAGACTGAACAGTTCAAATTTCTAGGTGTTCATATAGACAGTAAGCTGTCATGGAAAGCCCATGTTCAGGATCTTGTTCCAAAACTAAATTCTGCTATATTTACCATTAGAACAATATCTGAGATAAGTGATTTTTCAACACGAAAAGTAGTCTATTTCGCTTACTTTCACTCACTTATGACATACGGCATTGTCTTTTGGGGTAACTCGCCTGATGCAAAAAGGATATTTCTGGCTCAAAAACGGGTGGTTCGAGCAATATCTAGTGTAAGTTCGCGAACGTCATGTCGACCCCTTTTCAGTAGTCTGCGAATTTTGACTCTGGCGTCACAATACGTTTTTTCTTTAATGTCGTTTGTTGTTAATAATATCAGCTTATTCCCACGAGTTAGTAGCTTTCACTAGAGTAGCTTTTACTAGACAGATGTCTAATCTACATTTGCACCACACCACCTTAACACTTGTGCAGAAAGGGGTGCAGTATTCTGCGGCATCCTCTTTCAATAAGCTGCCACAAGAACTAAAGAATCTTAGCACTAATACACATGCTTTCAAATCTAAATTGAAGAGTTACCTCGTGGCTCACTCCTTTTATTCTGTCGAGGAACTCCTAGAAAAGTTAAACAATTAAGCTAATTCATTTTTTCTTTATTGATTCTTTTCACTTTGTCTTAAGATTGTCGTGTGCAAAGGACTACTTAAAATTTTTCTATTACCATTCTTGTGTAACAATGTATTGACTTGTTCCATGACCATGGAGTCTTACTCCTCAAGTGGGTCCTATGGAACAGAAAAAACAAATAAAAATTAAAAAAAAACTTTCTCCTAATTACGGTCTGATTTCTGTCCATCCTTAAAGTTGACATTCGCCGAAAAAAGCCAGAAAAGCAAGCTTTCTCTTAAATATTACCGCGTATGTCATCCCCTTTTCAAATAAGATGTAATATACATACGCCAAATAAAACTAGGCATTTCAAAGATTCCGGCGAGGTATAAAACATTGATGATCGTCGTGTGATGTGACCAGAATATGGGTTCAAAATCAGGGGTCAATCATTATGAAATGCTCAAAACTACTTCGGACTAGTCTCTTAGTCCACCGCCGGCCGCAGTGGCCGAGGAGACTGGGGCGCTTCAGTCACGGTCTGTACGGCCACTACGGTCGGGGGTTCGAATCCCCCCTCGGGCATGGATATTTGTGCCGTCCTTAGTCTTAGCTAGTTCATAAGTAGTTTGTAAGCTTAGGGACTGATGACCCCGTAGTTAAGTCCCATAAGATCTACAAACATTTGAACATTTTTCTTAGTCCACTCACCACAACACTGGCCTTGCGTTTGCAATACGCGCCTCGGACTATGGTTGTGACAGAGCAACTGAACACGTGAGGGCAGCGGTTGGGAATAATTGCGTCACATCTCGCAGTGGTTTCCGAATTAAAATAATCTAAGAAAACTAACGTCAGTTTTCCAGACCAAACTACCCGGCCGATTTACTTCATTTTAGTTTTAAACGAAAGGAATTCATTCACAAATTTGTCATCAAGTATCAGAATTTTCACAACGCTTGCTTTCCTTTTTCTATACTCAAACTCGATTTCTTTCTGTATATTTCTTATTGGTATGTCCTTGCTGTAAACTAAAGTGAGTCAATCTGGCCGTTATCAGGCCGATTCCCTTCATTTTTACTTTAAACGAAATGTATTTATTCTCACATTTGTCATCAAGTATCGAAATTAACTTAAATCTCTCCATATTCTATTTTTATTCAAACGCGGTAGTCTTCTGCCCTTGCATTGAATACTTGTATTTCAATCGTTTTTTTATTATTATATCTTCGGTTCTAATTAAGGTACGGAGTTATTTATGATCTAACAAACTTCAGCGGATTAACTTCTTTCATTTGCGCTTTTAAACATTTGCATTGATTGATTCAGAAGAAAGGTATGCGTGAACATTCAACTTTACTTCCTTTTGTTCCCATTAACGGTTCGTAGTATTCGCACGGGTTTTCTAGTACTTTCTGATAGAGCTTGCGTCTTCAGAAGTGTGTCTCAGTATTTTCAGTGGCTGTAATGGTCGCTGGGTCGTTTAGAATAATTGCATGATCTGTAATTGTGATAAATCAGAGAGAGGCAACAGCGCGAATCAAACTGAATAAGCGTCCACCATGTTATCGTAAGTCCAGAGAGGTGTGGTACACAACAGTGGGTTAGAATAATACGAAAATATAACTGTTCCCACCTTTCAGCTTTAGCTAGAAACTGTATTACCTCCGATAATAGTGCGTAAACACTTTATATACGTTTCTCGAAAGTGTCACCAGCTTTCATTCAAGTACAGGACCCCAGACGATCAGAAGCATTTACGATTAAATGATATAGTTTGGAATGTTTAAGACCGATGCACGTTTGTTTTTGTACGCTCTTTCAACAAAAAAATTTGAAGAATAGTAGACGTTTCAGAGAATAACTTTCTACAGTAAGCTTATGTTAATTTCAGTTCATTTAAAGTTCGGACCAGAAACTGTTGCTTGGTCCAAGGTATTACAATGGCACACAGGAGATTTATACTTGAGCCATTCAGTCAGTAGAATATGTAATTAAGTGTGTGGTTCGTCGTAGATTTATTTAAGTAGTAGTCAACATTATGGTTGTCTTTGTCATTGCGGTACTCATATCAAAATATTGGAAACTGCCATACGTTAATGTCCTTATTCCCAATTTCCTTGCAGTTTTACCTTTTGTTTGTGACGAAAAGTGCTTTAAATATATTTAGCCTTACTTCAATAACTCCAAATATTTTATTTCAAGTTGAGAAGAACAAATATGAGTGGTTTCTATCGGGAACCAATTCTCTCTTATCTTTGCAACAACCCATTCCGTCGTCAAAAAAATTTTTTTTTTTTTTTTTTCAGAAGAAACGACGGATAGAATAATAAATGTTGATAAAAGTTGAATACGTAACTCAAACGCGCAAAACAATTAACATATAATATTTTAAACAATGCCGATAAAAAAAAGAAATATCTCGCAATTTTGTTGCTTCTGTTTCTGCATTTATGCGTCACAAAAATGATAGGCATGATTCCTAAAAGAACTCTTAAGCTCACTTTTTCTCACACGTACTACCTCGCTTTCAGACAACCACTGCCAAACTTCAGAAAATATGGCGACTAATAGTACAGCGTGTCACCGCAGCGAGCGCTAAATATCATGTCACTGCCCCTCTATGTGTATTTTGTCTCTGTCATAAATTGGTATACCTTTTCTATTCATCTAGCGATAAATAGCACACATTAAATTGTTTACGGGCGCCGTTGTATATTTTAACAAGTACTCTTACGCTGTTACACTCTCGTCCAAGGTTGTACAGGAACAATTATCACCCCTTTTCAATACCTAACGTAATTCATTTTCCTAACATCTCACAGCATCTCTAAAATGACCACTTGGGCCGGCCGCGGTGGCCGAGGGGACTGAGGCGCTCCAGTCACGGTCTGCACGGCCACTACGGTCGGGGGTTCGAATACCCCCTCGGGCAAGGATATTTGTGCCGTCCTTAGTCTTAGCTAGTTCATAAGTAGTTTGTAAGTTTAGGGACTGATGACCCCGTAGTTAAGTACCATAGACTATACAAACATTTGAACATTTTTGAACCACTTGCGGTGACTTCCGTCACCCCGACTGCTTAACATGTCTGCCTTCGATGGCGTCAGACTCCCCAACCGCTGTGTGTACTTAACTCTGTGTCCTTAGTCCAATGAGGAGGCTGACTTGTCCTCGCGCACTTATTTGGTAATCCTACCAGAAACCTGGTGCCTACCCCTGTCGGCCAGTCCCTGACTCACGCCGTCATATGGAGCCCCAAGCTGGCTTCCACTAGAGAGCCTGCAGAGGGAGAGAGTGGCCATGCGTGAGACCGCTGCTGATTGGCTGAGTACCCAGGACGCCATGTTTTTACCAGATCTGGCGGGCTTTGTAATGTGTGAATAGCTACAGTGTGTGTTTCTTTACTGTGGTGTGTTTTAAAAGCTTGAGACAGCGATTTCACTGTACAGGTTGTATTACGGTAGACACTGCTACACTTTTACACGTCTTTAGTTGGTTCTATATACGTAAATCAACTTGTTGTTCGTTGGTCGTTGACGATAACTTTAGAACTTCGCGCCAATTTTTAAGATTAAATGTTGGTTTGAAGTGATTTACTGAGTGTAATTAATAACGAGTATTACATAAGCATTAAGTTTAGCCTCGTTGGCTGCAAAAAATCAATAAAGGTTGTTATTTTATGCTTGTGTTCGCAAGGAATGAAGAAGTGGGTGGTGAAAGTTAACTGAGAAAGCAGAAACCGTAGGTGACTAATGGAAACCAACGAATTATTCCTGCCAGTGTAAAGTAGATATTTTCTGCTCCTCCCCCTTCCCTCTCCCTCCCCCCCAAAGCAAGGAAGGCACTTATCAAATTTAGTAATAGAATTACTGCCTCCGAAATTCCCGCGTTGTGTAGTGGTTGCGTACTGAATTGATAATGTGAAGGTCGCGAGTTCGAATACGGTAAGCGGTAATTTTTTTTAACTGTATCTTCTAGCTTCTTGTAAGTTCAAGGTTCTGCTGTTTGGCATGTCGTGATACAATGTACGTTTTACATGGATACTCTACCTCCACCTTGGCTGTATATTATTGGCTATTCACAATCCTATAATTGGTTACAGGATGTGACGTGAGAGAAGGAGAGGGCCGGGACTATTGACTCATTGTAGATATTCAATCGCCTATTTTGAGTCTGTTGTTGCTGTTTCACCAGAGATACTATTGGCATTTTTCCGATTTTCTGTGATAGACTGTCCCTAAAAGTATCTACAGACTTGTGTTTTTAGTATTTCCTAGTTTAGGAAAATGTTATAAGATCGATAGCACACTTAAAATGCATGCTATCGGGGCGGAAAGTGATAATACTGTAGTAATTTCAGCGATGGATATGCAGGCAGAAAATTCTGTAGTAGCATTATTTTCTTCGAGATACATAACATTAAATAACCTTTCTTTGTTATTAATTAACTGCCAACTGTCGAAATTGACAAAAATCGTAAAATATGGTATTAACAACCGACAGTCATAGAAACAGTTTCACGAGACTTACTTTTTTACAAATTTATTAGATCTGTGTGAACATCAATGAATGGAATTTCTTCAACCACATGCTGACTCGTAAGCTAGAAGATGTGCTTTGGTCTCATGGGTGTAACAGATGCCTCATTTCAATCGTCAAGTGAGTGTACTTCTGCAGGATTGCTATGTGAACGCAAGTCCCGCTCTCAGTCTGGTAAAAACATGACGGACACCGGTCGGTTGGCCTCTCTCTCTCCCTACACGGGCTCTCTAGCTTCCACGTCAGGCCGTGCGGGGATGGCAGCGCGGTCTGATGCACCATGTCGCGCATTGCGTGGTCGCTTATTCCTGAGGTTCGAGTCCTCCCTTGAACATGTTTGTGTATGCGTGTGTGTGTGTGTTGATCTTAGCACACGTTGATTTAAGTTAGTTTAAGTAGTATGTAAGCCTATGTAACGATGATGATGTACTCCGGAAGCGGCCTTCCGTAAGGCTGTAGCGGACGGTGCGAGGCGAGGCGACATACGTGAGAAGGGGCACGTTGGGCGAGGACGAAGTGGCGAGAACTTGTGTACCGATACGTCGGTGTCTGTCGTGGGTATCAAATACATTGGACACCGGCTGAGAGCAATGCTGGTAGCCACAGCAGTAATGCAGCGCAATACTGTATCAATTTCAAGACGGCCACGCGTTTCAGTTTCTGTGTACCTAAAACCATAATATCTATCGAATTATACGAAGGTCAGAGATTAATAAAGTACAAAACAAAGTAGTCAAATTTGTTTTAATTTAGCTTAGTTACTGCACTTATTAGTAACAAACCTATACCGTTTATTTACGAAGCACTTCCTAAGCAACTGAACAATTAATACATTGATTAGTTGCTATCAAAGCAATTTCCTGTAACTGGTTTGCATTCCGTAATTAACACTGAGCCTATTGATTCTTCACTGTGGACACTTAATGCATTGACAGTCCACGTACAGTAAATAAAATCATAAAACCGGGTCAAAGTAAATACTTAGAGCACAACAAATGGATACCCACGACAGACACCGACATCGGTATACATGTGCTCGCCACTTCGTCCTCGGCCGACGTGCCCCATCTCACGTGTGCCGGCTCGCCTTGCAGCATCTGCGACTATCTTATAGAAACGCTACACAGCCGCTTCTGGAGTACTGGTCAATTGTCGTGTTCAAATCAAATGTTTGTAAATCTATCGGACCAAACTGCGTGATCATCAGTCCGTAGCTTACAAACTACTTAAACCTAGGTAAGCTAACCTACGGACAAACACACACACCCATGCCCCAGGGAGGACTCGAACCTCCAGGGCAAGAAACCGCGCGCTCCGCAGCGAGACTCTTTAGACCGCTCGCCTACTCCACCGCGGCAATTGTCGTGTTTCACTGTCTTTGTTAATACGGTTTGATAAACCGAATACCACATTAGTCTAATTTGGGCCTGTCCTATCGATTGAGCACAAAAAAATTTCGCTTTAAAAATCTTTTTGTTCGTGACTGGGAACAAACCGACGCTTTACATCTACACCGGTCGTCGCAGGAATGGCGTGATGATCAGAATTTGTAGACAGCTACACATTGTAAAATCTAAATTGCAAATATGTGCTCAAACACCAGAGAAAATGCGCCTGACGACTCTTAGTTGAGACGAAATAGCGAGTGTTTTTATACTGTATGCAGTGTTTCCAGACGTAGGGAATTTTCCCTACACGTAGGTACTTTTAAGCATTAAAATCATGTAGGGAATTTTCATCCAAAAGTCCCCAACGCGTAGGTACTTTGGTAAAATTTTACAATCGCCGATACATTCCTAAGGGGCAATGTTGGCAACAGAACAGTTGGCAGCACGCGGGAATGAAGCCGACCAATTGTGGCAGTGTTTGAAGTAGCCAGTGATATTTTAGACGGCATAGTTGTTTTCTATTCATAGTGAACATTATTAATTTGAATACTTAGATTATGGCACATTAAAATTGATGCGAAATAGTATGATTTCAATGTATATTAGTGGAATGGAGAGTCAGTTTGGAAATAGTGTTAGAAAATGTCAGCAAAAGGAAAATTCATTGTTTCCATGAACGAAAGCCGTTATATCACCTTGACTAGACTTATTTATTTGCGTCAGGATCATATACTAGTTATTAGTTGTAAATGAGAAGACACTGACAAGAAAACACTAAAACATTTGCGACAGCCAACGTTATAAATGAACAAAGCGCTAGTAGCATTACTGTTTGAAAATCGAATCATGCAGAATAACAGAGTTCCTTTTTTGTGTTGACTGTGAACTTAATAATTACTGCTGTTCCTACTCTATGGTTGATGTTGCCTCGATGTATCCTTGTGCGGTCAATAAATCAGTTATCCTCTTGTAACAACGCACTTGGAATTCGCGCCATAATCTACACTTAACTCCATCAATCAGTAAATATTAGTCAATGGAAAAACATCTCTAGCAAGTGAAGCATGAGTCCAAATATTTATTTTAAAGTTTTTCAAAATTGTAACATGTCACATTAATGAATTGTTTGACCTCTGCTGGTTGGACTCCTAGATTCAGCCCCTCACAGACGCAAATCCTGCCTACGACCCTGATATAGGGGCATTAATGAGGTGGTAGGGAGAAAGTAGGGAAAACGTAGGTACATTTTTGTGAGTCGGTAGGTATTTTCTGTCTCTGTCATCTGGCAACACTGACAGTATGTGACGTTTACCTTTTTGACTAGAGCGTCTCAGACTCGAACCCTAATCACATTTTCTGGGCAGTGGATGACCAGTTTTGCTATCTGCACCCACTTACTTTCACGTTGTAACTTTTTCTCTCCTCACATACGTTGTATGTTTATAATTGAATATATGAAGGATTAATTATTACGTATGAAATACGATTGTGAGTCAGTAAATACGTCGCAAACTGAGGTAGACACGCCAGTACTGCGTGCTGTGTAGGGGTATTACTCCACCATTACGACGTATCTGTCTTGTGCGTTGCAGCACTTTAAGGAAAGCTCAAGCTCAAGAGCGCCACCTACAGGATGCAAACGCTGCCACAAAAATTACAAGCTCCAGGCTTTTAAGTCCTTCTCCAACATGGGGTGAGTGTTTACAAGTGGAGTCATCTGGAAAGTAAAGCAATTTTCAGGCTCGTACTCGTGTGTCTACCTCAGCTGCCGATTTATTTACTCACCCTCGTATTTTACGCTTTACAACCTGTAATTGTGATACTTAATGAAATTTTATTGAAGTTTACTAATTACACTACTTTATGAGGGTCATACATCTAAAATAGAAAAAAAAAAACACTTCTAAATCTTCTGCAAATAATATTTATTTATTTGTTCACTAGCGGTTAGTAGAAGCGTTTTCCTCTGTCTTAATATTTCTAATGTTTGTAATGTTTGTAAATCTATCGGACCAAACTGCGTGGTCATCAGTCCGTAGCTTACAAACTACTTAAACCTAAGTAAACTAACCTAAGGACAAACACACACACCCATGTCCCAGGATGGAATCGAACCTCCACGGCGAGCAACCACGCGCTCCGCAGCAAGATGCTTTAGACCGCTCGGCTACTCCACCGCGGCTTAATATTTCTACAACTTTCTGTCAAGTACCGACGGAAAATTCAATTGATTATCTGTTTTTTGGTATTGTAATCATATATATAGTTGTTTAATTACAGAAGTTGTACGAAACTCCAATATGTCAATATGTTTAGTGCATTGAAATTAGAAAATCCCGACGTAGATCCTTCATCAATGATTAGTAACACCGTTGGCTATGAGTAGCCAAATATCCCTGAAGTCATGTTAGTTACACTATTTATAACTAAAGAACGTCTGAACCGATTTGGCTCAAAATTGGTGGAGAGGTAGCTTAGAAGCAGGAGACGGACATAGGATACTTTGTCTCCCGTTCGACCGCGTATTATATCAAAATTTGAGAAAAACTGAAAGTACCCTTGCAGCTGGGATCATTTTCTCGATTCTCCAACAATCAGATTCTTCATCCGCTACTCGCCTACCGATGAAATACGCTGTAACAGAACGAACAAATACGCCAAGGAGGTTAGAATAAAGGGAGATGGCGTTATACACACAAGGTTAAAACTGTCAGACAGATTTAACATGAAACGTTGTTTCTTTACAAGCCCCTTCGTATTATTCTTACCTCCATGATGTTATCGGTGGTGATCATATCTTTGGACATTGAAAAGATAGAATTGATGTTATTTCCTGGTATTTTTGAGTGTTACAAACAAATAAAGTACATATCGTGGTTTATGTTTTAGAACAATGCCTCCATTGCGTCGGCGTAATATCGATGCAACGCAATCTTACTACGTGATCTAGTCAATGAGACCGACGAAGATCGTACACAGCGCTTGGAAGTAAATCGAAAAGAAATTCTCAAGCGCGATCCGTTATGACTCTGAAACAAAGGGTAGAGTCGACTTCGACTCCCTCAGTTGCAGTTTACGCTCGAAATAATCTTGGTCGTCGACAAAAGAGACGGCCACGCGAGGCAATTATAATTGAACGTTTGGGGTACAGATACAATCCAGCAGTCGATTACGCAGCGGATGCATCAGATGGCTTCGGAACAAACTGTCGCCATCTAAATATTCATTGGGTATCTGAAGCTTTGCCACGATTGGTCGGCTTCGTTCCCACGATCCAACAGGTGTGGCCAACATAGCTACACCACGCATGTGTCGCCGATTGTAAAATTTTACCTGTATGTAGCAATGTTGTTAATTGTGTTTCAGTAAGATTCCTAATAGGACAAGAAATGAACGCAACACAAAGACTTTAGAAACGTTGTATTGCTATCCCATTTATTTTAATTCAATGAATTGTTTTGTTTCATATGGAATTTCTATCAATAAAGCATGATCATGCTACAATTACTTTATAAACAATGCAATTCTTTTCCTTTCATTCTCCACTCCGAGGAGTGGAGCGGGCTGTTTGAGATCCGGCCCATAAAGAGCCGCGGTTCTATTCAGCCAATTATCAGACAAGCTGATAGTGGGGCAAAGGGGGAATCCCAATTGGGAATAAGTGGGAGGGGCTTACCAGTTCCGGCATACGCCTTACAACCAAGGCGAAGCCTCCCGAAAACCTTGGTAGGAACCGGGGGATAGGGACCAATTTAATTTATCTCTAGGACTGTGCCCCAGACTACAAATGGATTTACGGGAGAGCACGAATGCACTCACGACAATCAAGGATCGGACGCCCGAGTTACTCTCGTAAATTAGTAGAGATCAGCTCGCCCTTTGTATCTAATTAAAAAACTCTTAAGAGACATTTATATTCTGCTCGCTGCGAGAAAAGTATGGTAAGCTGTGCTGTAAACATGTCGGGATTTTTTTTTCATTACAATCATTTTAACATAAAACAGGAAAGTTGTTTTTATGCCTACCCTCATAACTGTTCATACAATGCAACCATTAAAAGTGTGGCCATTGAAGCTACTAACCTCAGAGCAGCTCGAAACGTCTCTCTAATAACACGTTTCCAATTGCTTTACCTGTCCATTTTGACTTTTATCACTAATCATGTTCCCGATTGCAATAACAATAAATAAGATCAGAGAGCTGGGAAGGAGGAGACAGAGTATGAGGGGAATGAAATGGATTTAAAAATGGAAGATGATATAGACGCAGAGAGGAAGGGGGGGGGAGATGGATATGGCGTGGGGTAATTAGGGAGAAATTACTGCGAAGCGTTGCTAGTTTAACTATAAATTACTCGCAGAACGGGATCAGAAAATTTGGAGTTACATTACAGCCGTTGTTAAACGATAACAATATCTCTGCCCACTGTTTAGCGCAGGTGGATTTTATTGCTTACAGCTGCTTCACGTAGTTTTCGAAACAGCCGTTACGTGCGCCACAAGCTGCCGCTTCGTAGCTGTCTCTTGCTGCCATCTAGTAGCAACGCTTGAAACGTTCTTAAGCAGGAGAGAAATAGTACGCTCAGTATCTGTGGTAGAAGTTATTGGTTTTTGTTTCAGTCATACTGAGATTTAATTTTACTAATTGTCAGCTCTTGCCCATGGCTGCATAAAGTAACCAAATTAGTTTGTCTTTCAAATTAGTAGCTCATCCAGCTAATATGACGATCTATTGAAGTTTCTGCACTCTGTACTAGTTTTTTAACTGCGCGTGCGCTTGCTGATGGTGCTGACAATGCCATTCTCTAATCACAGTTACGTATTAGTTGACAGCGGCTGATAGCATTTCCGTAGATATTAGCTACATTCAGTATTGACCAAAACTATTTCAATTATAGAGGAGGTTTACTGTTGCTTTCCTCCAACATTTCTGATTTATTAGTCGGCCAGTAACCGCTGAAAATGGACTGTAAGACGCTACCTGTTTGAATTTCGTAAGGCCATTCCAAGATTTGATAGGTGTCCTGTCAGGAGCAATAGACGACATAGGTGACATAAGTTTATGGTATATAAGGGGTAGCACAGGAGAGGTAATTATTGTTTAATCAAATTTTTTAAATTTTACTAAGTGGTAAATTTCATTTCAATTGTTTATAATGTTTTGCCAGCAAAGTATTTTTCTACTTTATACGTTTCAGGATGTGGGACTTACTGAATAACCATAACATTCATAAGTCTTATATACGGGCTGTCAGATAGCTATAGTCAGACAATACTTGAGTAGCCTATTATCAAAGACGGGCATCTGTCGTTGTGTTTGAAAATACGGATGTCCTTCTTGCAAAACAAAACGTGTAGGGGTCCGCTTTTGATGTGAACACGCTTTCAGATGTTCGTTTTTGATACACAGAGATTCGCTTACAGCTGACGAGAATCTTTTACAGGTGTATAATCTGGGAAATATAGGAATATCGACATAAAGTGGAAAATATTAAATTCTGAACTCTATTACATATTGGAAAAATGAAGAACTACAATAATTATAATAATCTTTTTAATTTTATATACAAAATGAAATGTTACGGCACCGAATCTCTAAAATTATTAGCATAAGGTATGTTGAAACTGTCGCCAGATTTTTCTGTAAACATCCTTACGTTATTTCTGACATCGAACTTCTTTCCAACAAGAGATACAACACACCTTACAATAGAATAGTGTTGTTTACAAGCTAGTCTTAGCTTTTTTTCTTTTCAATATTTATTTTCCACTTTTCAGGTTGTCTCAAACACTTCCTAGCTTTTCCTTCGCACGCTGGTGATATGTTCCATTTCACTCGTTTAAAGATGGTTATTAGTAATAATACTATAAAAAATTACTGCAAAACTTAAGTACGGGCTAATATGTCTTAGTACTTGGCACATACTGTCGCCATGTATGATTTTTCGAGGTCATATGATCACATACTGTGTTCCCATTGGTGCACACTGGTTCAGTCAACAAGTGTCCGAATTTGGTATCAAGCTCTTATGTAAGTGTTCGCTTTTGATATGGTCAAATTTAACGTGTGATTTATCACATTTACGTCAATCTTTGGAAAAAAACGAACTTCACCAATGAAAAGAGCTGAAAAACTTCCTTTAGGATCGATTGCTAACTAAATTTCGAGCATTAGGTCAGATGTCCAGTTTTGATATTAGGCTACTCACTTGTATCAAAGTTATAATGTTATTAACAAAATAACTAAGAGTTAGCTTAGGCTTGAGACGAGGTTTCTGCTTAGCGCCTGATCTCTTTAAAACGTATTCGACGAAACACTGGACAACAGATGGAGGAAATGAGCAAAATGGGAATTAGAATAGTCACACCCTGTTGATGTTAAATTTCGCTGACGATCAGTTTAATTTCTCCCAGAATGGACGGGATGTACAGTATATATTATGGAAGCTTAAAGAAGAATAAGAGCAGAAGAATATGAAAATAAACGTTAAGAAGACTGAATACTTGCTTGAAGGGGTATAGGAAAGGATCTTTTTATGGGTAATAGTAAATGTCATGGATTATATAGGAATAATCACTTCGGACATGTGGAAGCAAAAGGAAATAAAAGAAAATTAAAATGTTTGTAAATCTAAGAGACTTACTACTGCCATGGGGACTTAGGCGTTCACACTGGGGTGCCGTGCTGCGGTGCGCAAGCCCGTTCACCGTCGGAGGTTCGAGTCCCACTCGGGCATCGGTGTTTGTGTTGTCCTGAGTTTAGGTAGTTTGTAAGTTACGGACTACTGACCAAGAAGTTGAGTCTGATAGATTTACAAACATCTGAACATTTGAACACTTGTCCCTAGGCTTGCAAGTTACTTACACTAACTCATGCTAAGGACAACACACACACACACACACACACACACACACACACGCACGCACGCACACACCCATGCCCGAGGAAGGACTCGAACCTTCGACAGCGATCAACATCGTGCTCCACAGCAAGGTGCCTTAGACTGCTCGTCCACTCCACCGCGGTGGAAATAAAAGTACATGATTGGGAAGAAAAAGCTGAAAATTATTAAGCAGTTATATTTCTTTATTTGAAATGAAATGTATAAAGATGTTTGAGTAGGAGGGTATATAAAACCATAATTGACAACAGGAACTGTATGGCTGAACGAGTGCCTCGGTATTTGGATGTGGGTAACGTGGTGTTTACTACACTTTTCATTTACACTAAACATCGATTATGTATTGTAAATACTGAAATCCACTGATGAAAACTACTAAGTGCTCTTCATAACAAGGAAATATTTTGATGAACAAAAGCCACACTGCAACGTCTGTATTTAACACGATGAAATCCTCTCAATTATTCACACACTTTGTTGGCATTCGTTGCAACGTTTTACGTAAAATAAAATATATGCTTTCGCTCCACAAACTTCGCATGTCGCCTAGCCGTATCGAATTGCTTCCATTAAAATATAAGGTGCTTATGTTTGTGAACTTGTTCCCAACATCATTAAAAATATTACTAGCCCCTTTAAAACATCTTATTGTTCCCTTCGATCCATCATAACCGTTGTACAAATGATACAACTGACATAAGTCATAGTATTGAAGTAGTACAGATATTCCACACCGTCATATGGAATGAGATCAGTAATATTTGTCACGCGGAGATGTCAGAAGAAGAGTATAAAGGGGCCTTCCGCGTTTCATCGTGCTAAGTGTATAGATACGGTATGTCCACGCGTCTGCAAGGAATCATACACCGCCATAGAACAATCGTCGTAAAAAGAATCTAAGGTAGAGGGACCAGGAGGCGAGCGACAGGACGTCTAAATTGCTATCAGTTTCCGATCCAGCAGAAATTTCAATGCAATAAATAACTATCCCGAGACATACCACGTCGTTATAATTGAGCGTTCCCTACTTAATACGTTATAACACGGAAACAAAATTACCATACCAGTACTTAGGATCATTAATGTCAAGAACATGGAGGAGAGAAATAATGCAGAATCGATTCAGTTGAAACACTTATAGTGTGCTGCTGCCTTACATCATACCATTTCATACCGGTACCATTACTGCTACGAAAAAGGCTGAATATAGCTCCCATTATGTCCGAAAGTGTCTTGAAGCGCAAGAATGCAGTCTGCACGGCAGAATGACTCGTCCGTTGGAACGCCTGTTATGCTGAGTTTCAGATCAGCATTTGTGTGGGTGTTCCCCTGGTAAACCTTGTTCTTCAGGTAGCCTTACAACTATAGATCAGGTGATCGTGCCGACCAAGCATATGAAAATAAAAGGAACATTCTTGTGCCCACAGCTATATAATAACTTTATTCGTTATACTCGACCGGTTTCATCAGTTGCTGCCATCAACAGGGGCTTAATAAACTAAATGGAAGAAAAATAGAAGACAGTTACAATCTCATAATATGGAGTCAAATAGCCAGCCGCAGTGGGCGAGCGGTCTGCGGCGCGTCAGTCACGGTCTGCACGGCCACTACGATCGGGGGTTCGAATCCCCCCTCGGGCATGGATATTTGTGCCGTCTTTAGTCTTAGCTAGTTCATAAGTAGTTTGTAAGCTTAGGGACTGATGACCCCGTAGTTAAGTCCCATAAGTTCTACAAACATTTGAATTTGAAACTCAGTAGGAAATTTATCAAATATAAAAAATGTTTGTAATCCTATGGGACCAAACTATGTTGGTCATCAGTCTCTAGTCTTACAAACTAATTAAATTAAGGTAAACTAACCTAAAGACAACACACACATCCATGCTCGAGTGAGGATTCGAACCTCCGACGCGGGAGGCTACGCGATCCGTAACGTGACGCTTCAGACCGCTCGGCTACTCCAGCGTGACTACCAAATGTAATAAGGTATGTTGTAATCGTTAAAATTCTGCAATGAAACACAACCATCAATTAAAGCATTAGTAAACAGTACAGTCATTAATACGAATCTGAACATGTTGTCGTTGTTAAGGTTTCCTTCGTCGTGTGTATTCTTTAACTTATACCTTGGGTCACCCATGGCAAAATTATTAGGTGATTAACTTTCGTACATCAAAACAGGATCAAATTAAGGGATAAATGTTCAAATGTTTGTATAGTCTATGGGACTTAACTACGGGGTCATCAGTCCCTAAACTTACAAACTACTTATGAACTACTTACGAACTAGGACGGCACAAATATCCATGCTCGAGGGTGGATTCGAACCCCCGACCGTAGTGGCCGTGCAGACCGTGACTGGAGCGCCTTAGTCCCCTCGGCCACCGCGGCCGTCAAATTAAGGGATATTTTACAAGATCCTCTGTCTGAACAGATACCATATTCTATTTGTTACATCCCAATCATAGACATTTTTCTAGTTAATTCAGTTCTATTAGAATCATTGTAAGATTCATGTAAAAAATTGGCCAATAGTGAAAGTGTTCGAAAGAAATATATTCAATAATGAAAACTCTCTCTCTCTCTCTCTCTCTCTCTCTCTCTCTCTGTGTGTGTGTGTGTGTGTGTGTGTGTAACTGTGTAACTTTGAAACACTGTAAGTGTGAAAGTGTGTGTGTGTGTGTGAGAGAGAGAGAGAGAGAGAGAGAGAGAGAGAGAGAGAGAGAGAGAGAGAGAGAAGACATAGGTCACCTATGATATTATCAGTAGATAATACCACAAATTAGGGTATATTGTAAGCATTGTTATTAAGGGGAGCCGAAGGTGCCCATGCTGCCCACGTTAAAATCACTAAGTTTGAGGAACATTTATCAACAATCTACCAAACCGACGAATTTGAAATTTTTTCAACATCTGGAGTAGTTTAGCATTGCAGTTGTGATGGAGGGATATTGCAGTATCTTTTCCAGTTTCATTTCAAAATTTTTTTTTATTAATGACCCATCTTTTTTATAAAGAAAATGCTTTCTTTAATATAAAATTGAAAAGAAACCACTGAACATTTTGCTAAATGGCTGTGTTAAAATTTAAGTTTGACCACTAGGAGTGCTGTATAAAAATTTCATTTCACTAGTTTGAGTGGATTTTGAGAAAATATTCCTTGCATTTTGGAAAATTCTAAGTCACGGGAAATGGCTATCAAAGTTTTTCAATACATTCCTGCACTATAGGATGGATTATCAGGGTATTCTTCTTCATCCTCCAAAAGCTTCCAGTTTGGTCTTCTCTTCTGGCCAGTTGTTCCATCATATTTCGTATTCCTTTCTCTGCTTTCTGCTCCTCTTCCCCTCTATCTGTCAATATTTTTTAGTGCTCGTACAGTGTTCACTCCAGCTTGAAATCCTGATGCCTTCAATACTTCACACTGTTTCCTTGATTGTAGGTTGCTATTGCATCATAAATGCCGTGTAGTATTTTTATGCTTACTAACACTCTTTTAGGAATCACTGTCCAAATTAAATTGTTTATGCTCTCATTAGGATTCTGCGTTTTTCAGTTTAGACATTTGTGTAACTATTCTGGCTGTGCTAAGTCATGAAAAATTGGTTTTATTGTGTTTATCACAGCTGCTGGCAAGCCATGCTTGTGATCATAGTCCTTTTTGGCATTATATTTGTATCAGGAGTCACAAGAGGGTGTTAGATGCATTCAGCGGCAGCGCCAATTTCCTGTGTAGGCGCGGGACAAAATGGTGATAACTCCACTTCTAGGACGAATAGAACAATAATTCAAAGTTTTCATTAAAGAGGAATGTTCCCATTAATTGCTGATAGCAAAAAAAAAAATCGTATGTCTTCGGATTTGACCACCTCCGGCTCTCCTTAACTCATTCTAGTTATTTTGGTACAGAAAAGAACATTCATTTTTTATACTGTTTGATTGGCTGTTAATTCGATCGTTATCAGATGTGTTTTTCGAGAAAAAATAACTTCACAAGTATGTGCGCCCCATGAATATGTGAAAACTGTTGAGTACAATGAGTGTCTCTCCTGTACAGCAGGTATGATATGCTGGGGAAGCATATGATATTAAAGCTGGCCAGTCACAATGTACGTCTTCGGTCCTTGAGCACCAACGTGTTCAAAAAATAATGGGCGAATGATGAATGCAGTCGTGAAGGCACACCCTATGGTGACATGTTCGCTGTAGACAGGAACTTCATGCACAGTGGCAGTTCACCTTACCTCTCAGAAATAAAAAAGCGTCATCTGTTTATGAGATGGTCCAGGCCGCACCTCATCAACTTCAATCCTTGCATGATAGTGAAGAACGAATACAATACATCGTTGTGCGTCCTGCAGTGCAAGCTGCTGTACGATATGCAACTTGTACGGATACCACTTGAGAATGGTTTGAATCACTTTTCAGCAGTGGACTGTGGGATGTTCAACTGATTGACACAGTACGCGCACTGCTTGACTATCGAGAATTGTATGCGGTGTTGTTTGCCACAGCAACAACGATTTCATCGGCCACCTGCAGAAGAGTGCACGCAGGATAAATTGGCTGGTTGATGTGCAGACCGCTGGGCTAGAGTGGGGAGAACGGCAGTCGTGAGGGTAGCGGCCGGAGCACTGAGGGAAAGTGACCGGCGCTGGAATCTGCTAGAATTTTATAAATCTCTGTTCTGTACCTAAACATACCATCATAAATACTTTTTCCTAAATACTTAACCCAATGTTATTAATATTTCATTATTTTTATTATTTTATTTTATTTTATTAACATTACCTGTCTTACTTCGAAAAACATATTAGTTACTCATTAGTTATATAGTTATATAGTTATATAAAATTTCGTTATATAAAATTTCGATACATGATATGCATTGATTTCTTAGTATTACTTGTGTGCATGCAGGAAGTATGGTGTTTCTGTTTAAATTACAAATTGCAGGCTAAGCTGCGCAGGTGTACGTAAGCAGCTACCTCATTTTATACTTGTGACTTGTACCAGCAAGACCTTTTAAATGTATTTTATGATATAACGAAAATATGTTTTAAGCAGAGCACATAGGTCATCATGACTTGCAACTCTGCACGCACTGATGATGTCCTTTCATAGGGACGAAAACCATATTTTGTGAATTTTAATAAAATAAACATCTCACATCGCCTACCAAGCTGAAATATTTTATTTAATTGCAAATAGAAATATTTTTCATTAGTCTTCAATTTACTGCATTAATTTGGATAGAGATTAAACAATCAATTGGGGACAATTCTAAATCAAACACCCACAATACGAAATGCGTTAATGAAACCGATGGCTTTTCTGTCGCTGCATTATATAACGTATTTAAATTTAAAAGGAATGCTCACTTTGTCCTGTTCTACAGTATTGTAGACCAGAAAACATAAATATTTCCCTTAGCCCTTAGACACATTAATACCTTATAGTCTGCAGAACTACTTGTCCATATCAGTTATCTACGTGTACTATAATCAGACGTTGTGCTTTTGAAAATGGCGCCTGTACTCCATTACTTGATCCATCAGTCCACTCATTGGGCGTAGTATGCGAACTGCGAATGTATGTTTCATCGACATTTATGAGAGGTCAAACCTTTTCTCGTTGCTATTGTATTTTATTTAAATAATCGACAATTTTACTGCATATTACTAAACGTTCCAATGCACCTTCCTGTGACCCATTTCTTGCGCCACCTGGTGAATATTAAGCGTGTTAATTGCACGAAAAATAAAGCATGTAAGTATTACATTGAATTAACGGTCCCGAAGGCTAACTTTTGAAGTAGGTACCGCAATGAAGAAATACTTTCATTGAAAACGTCTTTTCCGTTATTATGGAAAAAAGGTTACCTTACAGAGGGGCGCTGTTTGTTTGTCACGTGGTAATTGTATATTAATCTCCGCACAAATTGTTCATGGAAATCATCTAAATCTAAAACTTTTTTCTCTTTATTCCATCATCCACCGCCTGGAATTAGGCATAGCCTTACTAGCTCACTGCTAATTGTGGCTGTCTTTTTGCAGGCTGTTCCCACCGTTTTGGTGCCCTGCCTCTGTCGTTATCGCTGTACACGAACGCTGCCAACGAGACCTGCTGCTGCCCGAACGATGTCGTTCAGTGGTGGCCACGAGCGGAGTTGTAACAGAGGGTGCTCGTGGCTGACGTCGTAAGAACGCCGTGCGTGCATGGCGGCGCGCGGCGAAAGTAGGTGGCGCGCACTTTGTACTTGTGCGACACCACACCCCTCCCCCCCAAACCGCCGCGCCGTCGTGGCGTAGGGCTGAGGGCCACGGCGACGGCACTGGGAGGAGGGCCTGGGCGGGGGCCTTACTGGTGGGACGGGCGTCGTAGCTGAGGCTGGGATCGAGACGCCGTCCGCGCCCCGGCATCCGCCTTGCGATCCTCCAGGGAACCCACCGAAACCTGGGGAAGGGCGCACCCCCCCGCCCAGAGGGAGCAGGTCATCTTCTTCTGAGGTGCGTGGCCCAGGCGGCGGCGGCACGCACGGTCCCGGAGTCCCTCTCGGTGACGCTGTCATCTGCGGCGGCGACAGCGGCGGCGTCGCGTCGATCTCCATCGGGACGATCTCGTAGTCCGGGGACGCTGGACCCGTTGACGAACGATGTGTTTGTGCTCCCTGGCGGTGAACTGGGTCTGGAATCAAGAAACCGGAGACAGGATCGCGCGGCCTGTGCAAGCGCAATTGGTTTGCGTGGCGCCGCAGCTCCGACCCTGTGGAAGAACGTACAATATACATATTGCGACCAAGCACGCGTTGAATGGTGCCCGGCAGCCATAGTTTCTTCTTGTTTCCAGCAAACACCCTGTACAGCACCGGCGTGGAAACCTGAAAACGCGTAGCGCCATACGAACCGACTCGGTGCGTGGTAGGCTGCAGCAGGTGAAGGAGAGTGCGGTGACGGCGGCCGTGTAGCAGCTCGGCAGGAGACGGGCCGTCACGTGGCATGCACCGATACGTAGACAGGAAAATTTGAAGAGCTTGCTGCCTGGAGTGCTGACCTTTCATCTTCTCCATGTGAGACTTGAATGTTCGAACGAAACGTTCTGCTTCACCATTGGACTGAGGGTGAAAAGGTGCGGTGGTGATATGCTAAATGCCATTCACACGACAAAACTGTTGAAATTCCGCACTAACAAACTGAGGTCCATTGTCACTGACGATAGTTTCAGGCAAGCCTTCGATGCAAAACACTGATGTTAAGGCACTGATTGTACTAGAAGCAGTCGTTGAGTTCATGGCAATCACAAAAGGAAACTTGCTGAAAGCGTCGACAACAATTAACCAGCGCGTATTCCAGAAAGGTCCGGCAAAGTCAATATGTAAACGTTGCCATGGTCCCTTGGGGCGTGGCCAGTCTGAGAAACGCTGTGGAGGAGCCGCCTGATGCTCCGCACAAACTGTACACTGTGATGTCATGCTCTCTATCTGAGCGTCCATACCAACGCAGGTACAATGACGTCTGACCAGTTGCTTTGTCCTAACAATGCCCCAATGTCCTTGATGCAGGAGGCATAACACTTCTCGTTGCAGGGAACAAGGAACAATCACTCTTGCTTGGTCGTTGTCGGTATGCAACAACAGTACACCCTGACTTAAAGATAATGCATGACGTTGTGCAAAATAACGTCGAACCAGAGGCCGATCAATGTCTTTGGCCCTGGCAGGCCACCCTGAGCGAACAAAACGTGCTACTACACTTAGGTCTGCATCCGCAGCTGTTTCCTGTGCAACCCGACGAGAGTTCAAAGGAAAGTCTGCGACAGCGGAAGCATCTCTGGAGTCTATCTGACAACATGCCATTTCTGAAGAATCAAACGACACATCCTGGCCAACCGGAAGTCGGGAAAGTGTGTCCGCGTTAGCATGTTTAGTGGTAGGACGGTACAAAATCTCATACTGATAATTAGACAATATCAAGGACCATCTCTGAAGCTTTTGTGCCGTACGTGGCGGAATCGGCTTTGTGGGTGAGAACAACGACGTGAGAGGCTTGTGGTCTGTCAACAAATAGAATTTTCTGCCATACAGATAATGATGAAACTTTGTGACGCCGTAAATGATTGCTAAGGCCTCCTTTTCTATCTGACTGTAATTCTGTTGCGTTGGCGTCAGTAGCTTGGATGCAAAGGCAATAGGACGATCGTGAGATCCAATGCGATGTGAGATTACCGCGCCCAGACCGTACGATGAGGCGTCAACTGCTAACACTACAGGCTTCTGGGGGTCAAAGGGAATCAAACATGCATCACTGAGTAGTGCCGACTTTAGTTTGTCAAAGGCAACATGACAATCTTTAGACCATACAAAAGGAACATTCTTCCTACGTAAGTGATGCAGTGGAGCTGCAATCTGAGAGGCATTGGGAATAAATCTGAAATAATAGTTAAGCTTTCCCATTACTGCTTGCAATTCATGCACATTCTTAGGAGGAGGCAAGTCTTTGATTGCTCGAAGATGTGACTGTAAAGGATGGATTCCTTGGGCATAAATCACATGACCTAGATACTCTATTTCAGTTTGAAAAAAACGAACACTTTGCTTTATTACAACGTAGACCTGCTGCAGTAAACACTTTGAAAAGGCACTGCAGGTTTGCTAAATGTTCTTCAACTGTACGTCCGGATACCACAATATCAGCTAAATAGTTCGAACAACACGGTACAGAAACTGTCAGCTGTTCCAAAAAGCGCTGAAAAATAGCGGGAGCGGAAGAACTGCCAAAGGGTAGGCGTTGAAATTGAAAAAGGCCCATGTGAGTATTAATGACGAAAAACTTTTTTGACTCGTCATCAAGTGGAATCTGTAAGTATGCCTCTGCTAAATCAACCTTAGAAAAGAAGCGAGACTGTCCTAATTTGTCCATTAGTTCGTCAGGTCTGGGCAGGGGATAAGTGTCTACAATTGTTTGACTGTTACTGTTGATTTGAAGTCCGCACAGAGACGAAGTTTTCCTGACGGCTTGTGTATAATTACTATAGGCGAGGCCCACTGACTCGCAGAAACAGGAGAAATCACCCCACTATCTTGCCAACGTTTAAGTTCTTCGGCAACTGTATCACGCAAGGCAATAGGCACTGGTCTAGCTTTACGAAATTTTGGAACTGCAGATTCTTTTAAAGTTACATGTGCCACGAAGTCTTTTGCACAACCTAGTTCCGGCGAAAACAAGTCACTATATTTGTCACATAAAGCATTGATTTTGTCCTGAGGCACTACTGAAGAAAGTTGAAGCACATCTCTTTGAATTGATAAACCAAACAAGTCAAAAGCATCTAGTCCAAAAATGTTCTGTGTCGATATGGCCTGAAGAACTACAAAAGCAACTGTTTTTGTTACACCTTGAAAAGAGGCGGGCAGGCTACACGTTCCTAGCACGGGAATATTTTGACCTGCATAAGCTGTTAACACTTGCTGTGACGGCGACAATTTTGGCGAACCCAGAAGTTCATAAGTGTCTTTATTAATCAATGTATCAGCGGAACCAGTATCAAGCTGAAATTGCACAGTCTTATTTTCTATGGAGAGATTTACAAAAAGTTTGTGCTTCTGGCGCACGACCGGTGCGCGAATGTGGGCAACGTCTAATACATATTGTTTTCTGCGCTTGCGCGGGTTGCGTGCGGTAGGAAGCGGCGCATACTCGGCACACAGCGGATTAACCACACTGTCACTAGATGACACTACAGCCGGATCGGCGTCCGCGCAATGCGAGGCTACTACAGAGTCAGTAACTACTGCACTACACTTTTGAGTAGCTACTTGATGTCTACTGTCACTAGCTACACAGTACTGGGCACTATTACAAAGAGCAGTTGCAGAAGGCACTATTTTCACTACAGGATTGCACTGTTCATAGTCATTTTGCTTGTCCCGAACCTTTTTCCGTTGCACTGTTTTACGCGCTCGTCGGCGCTTGCGACGTGGCTCACTACATAGGTTTGCAGTAGGCACAGAAGAACTTTCTTGCAATTGAGAACCAAGCAAAGCACTGTTAAATTCCACAGCGTCTATGACATTGACTGCATGCACTGCTCTCGCACTCTGCGAAGCACCGTTTCTAACGTTATTGTTCTTTGAGTTTTTAATTTGCATACACACAGACTGTACATGTCCTGATTTGCCACATTGATAACAGGTTGCGTTGCGACTAGGGCAATGAGCACGCTTGTGGCGAGACACACACTGGGGGCAAGACTTACGAACATTTTTCTGAAATGGGCGTTGGCGCTCGTTATGCAAATTACTGTGTCTAACACTACGGGGCGACCTTTGCGTCGCACTTTTACTCTGGCTACTGTTCACTGTCTGTTCAGCACGGCCGATAGAAAAATAAGAATCACTAGTGCTATACTGAGAACTACGGCTAGGAAAGCGTCCGTTACGGCGCACTGAATTTACACTATGGCTTTGCATTTCTACATCAGCTAAGTCAAAAGTATCATGCGCTTCTATAAGCTGCAGTACATTGTCTAATGAGGGGTCAGACTGTTTCAGAATTGCTGCTCTAATTCTGGAGTCCTGAATATTCTGCGTAATCGCATCCCTCAACATCACGTCACTATACGAAAGTCCACAAGAGCAAGTAAATTTACATTGGCGGGTTAAGCCCTTCAATTCCGTAATCCACTCTTGGTGTGACTGCTTCGGTAATTTTTTAAGTCTGAAAAATCGGTATCGTGCAGCGGCTACAAGAACTTTTCTCTCATAATGAGCATTCAGTGCATCTACAATTTGTTCAAAGTCTACATCACGAGGAGATGCGAGAAGGAAAAGTTTTTGCAATAGTACGAAGGTCTGGGGGCCCACAATCGATAAGAAAAGGTTCTTCACTCTCTGACCTGTAATTTGATGAGCCGCGACGAGTTCTTGAAACTGTGCGAAATAGTCGCTCCATTCTTCCTCACGTTCGTTGTACTGGCGGAACGTCGGAAGCGGTGCGGCGGCAGGTGTGGGCTGCTGATGCGACGGCTGTTGTTGAGTTGTCAACTGCGCCACTGCCTGGAGAAGTTGTGTAATTTGCGCCGTCTGTAACTGAATAATTTCCATTAAGTTTGGGTTCGGGGTAGTGGCCATGCTGACCGATTAGGCGCCGCGTATACAAGTAACTTATAACAAAACACAAATGCAATATGAAAGAGGACTCGCTCTGCAACAAAAAAGTCCACAAAATACGTAACAGAATATGTTCCCCCAAAAATCTTATAATAAGGGTGGGTGGGCGGGAGCAATTTCTGCGTGCTCCGACTGCTGCTGTCTGGCTGCTGCAAGCGGGCTGGTCCAAGGTTCTATCACTCCTCGTCGCCACTTTTGTGTCCCAACTTCGTCGCCGCTTTTGTGTCCCAGCCTCGTCGTCGGTGTCGGTGGCCGAGTGGAATGAGACCGACACAGGAATATAGACAGCACGCTGGTGCAGGTACGGAGGGGAGCAGCCAGAAACTATAAACACTAGAGTAAATTAGAAAGAGATATATATTGCACAGAATGTAACAATACTTAACTTTTACATAGTACTGCAGAATGTTGATACATAGTTGTTAGAGGCCTGCCTAGTGCCTGTACGATAGCAAAGTCTTCACTGGTGCCTATCTGATTACGAAGGTCCTAACTGGTTGCTAACTCAGTCCGAAGTGACCGGTGTCTTTCCGTGGTGGCCACGAGCGGGCTTGCAGCAGAGGGCGCTCGTGGCTGTCGTCATGAGAACGCCGCGCCGTGCGTGCATGGCGGCGCGCGGCGAAAGTAGGTGGCGCGCACTTTGTACTTGTGCGACACCACACTTTACACCGGTTACTACTACACCTGTGGAAAATTTCCCGCATCCTCATGTTCCTTAAACCTAACTAATCCCCCTCCGATTCGTTCTCCTGCTGTCCAATTAGCCTCACCCAAGTTTTCGACAAGGTCTTCGAATCCATCCTATCCTGTCGCATCCATCACCAGCTTCTCCCTGACACTCAATGTG
Source organism: Locusta migratoria (assembly GCA_026315105.1). Lineage (NCBI taxonomy): Eukaryota > Metazoa > Arthropoda > Insecta > Orthoptera > Acrididae > Locusta > Locusta migratoria. Next base: position 195,162,044 of record CM048746.1, read on the forward strand.
GCTTTCGTCCTTCTCCATTGATGACCAACTCCTTCGCCTCACCCAACTCCTCTACCTCCAGCTCAATTCCCATTGTGCTGCCATCTTTGTCTCCCTAGATCTTGGCCTATGATCGGGTCTGTCATCCTAGTCTACTTTTCAAACTCCAAACCTACGCTTTTCCCATCAACCTTGTCCGGATCATTGCCTCCTTCCTTTCCGACCGCCCTTCCTATGTTACCGTTCACTACACTGATTCACGTCTTTTCCATCTCACTACTGGTGTGACCCAAGGTTCTGTCCTTTCTCCTCTCTTTTATCTCCTGTATACCGCAGATAAGCCCAAGCCTGCTACCCCACATACCTCTTCCAATATACCGATGACACTGCCTTAGTCCCACCTTCGCCCATTCCAACCACCTTCTCCAAGAACACCTTGACCTTTTCACCACTTGGTGCTACCAGTGGCTCAAATTCATAAGTCCTACCAAAATCCAGGCGATCATTGTTGTTCACATAACCCCCTCCATAACTGTCCCATCCTCATCAGTCCGACACTGAAGTACCTGGGCCTCACTATAGATCGCACCCTCTCCTGGACCCCCCACATATGCACCATCCAAGAAAAAGCCGACTGCCGCCTCTTCCTCCTCAAACTCCTTGTTGGCCGAACCTGGGACCTGAACCCTTCCACAGTTCTCTATTCTTACAAATCCCTAATCCGCTCCATCCTCTGTGTCTCCCATCCTGCCTGGATCTCTGACCATCCATCCTTCTACAAGTCCCTAGAGATCCTGGAACACCACGCCCTCCACCTTGCCTTCCGTATCCCTTCCTACCGCCATCCTCCATGCGGCTCCTTTATTACCTCATGCCCTTTCCCCGCCCTGCCCGCTTCATTGAACACCTTTGTCTCTATTTCCTCTCTGTAAACTGGATCCCCCTCACTCTATTGTAAATCCTCTCCTCACCAATCCCGGTCCGTTGTCGCACCACTACCACTGTATCCCCCCTGGTCTCTACTTGTCCACCCTTCTTACCCTTTCCTGTGGCAATTTCCACAGCCTCCCCCTCCCTGACAGTGCCCTCCACCCAGACATCTATCCTTCCTACCTCCTCTGATCCACCACCTCCTATCCCCTCCCCTCGGTCCCTGATCCTGCGAAAAGGGCCCTGCTGCCCTCCTTCCTCGCCACCTCTTCTCTTGCCAGTCCCTCTGGAATCCTACCTCCCACTCCTTACAGCTTTGGGGGACATCCAACCCTCCTTTCTTTCTTCCTTTCTCCCGGTCCTGTGGCCCCTCCACACTCTGTCCCCACCAGTCGCCCCTCCTCCGTTCCCTTCCCCTTGCCCACCCCCTTTTGCTCCTCCCCCACGTACACCCATCATCATCTGCACGTGCCTCGTCTGTGTCTCCGTCGGTGTGTAAATAATGTTATTTTTTAATGCAACTGCGAAAGGCTAACCTGCAGCCGACGCCTGTGTGTTTTAACTGTCTGTGTGATTTTGTGCTTTAATGTAGTGTTTCCCCGTTTTCGCCGCCATGTGATTTTATGTAATGCTGCAGACCAACACTTCATTTCAAATGTTGCTCATCTTTCATTATGTCGCCGTGTTCTGTGTGTTGTTTCTTTTTGCTCTCCATTTATGTTATGTTTATATTCTTCGCTCCATGTACAAATTCTGTAGGTTGAAGAGCGCCTCAGGTGCTGCCAGTCCGCCCCACCCGGGGAATGAAATAACAATAAAGAAAAAAAAATTCTCTTTATTCCGCTTTTTCCTGTAGTAAAGAAAGCTTCAGAACTACCGGCAACTATTCTCTCTCTCTCTCTCTCTCTCTCTCTCTCTCAATCATTATTTTTGTTCATATTTTTTATTTTTATTTATTTTTTACTGTCCGAAGTGAAACACCAGTAGCAGACTGTAGTCTTTCAAGGACACTTATAATGGAATTTTGATACCCTCTATTGTGTCTTCCGATGTAAATTTAATTACACTGAAAACAATCTGTCGTGCCTGGATATTCATAACTCTTCCTGCGCCTACAGCGCTTGCAGACTGCGCTGTCATGTTGTTTACAGCGGTGCGCTCACTCCATGTGCACTGGCCAGCAGGTGGAAATGGACTGACGCGGTCTCCCCTTTCGAACGAAGCAATGAACTCGCCCGGCGCTTCGGACGAAAACTCTGCGCATCGTCCACCGTATCCTGCGCGGACTGTACAACCGGTCGTCGGCCTCTTCCCAGCGCTTCGCACTGTTGATCGAAATTCTGCATCAAGCTCCGCACAACGTATTTTCTCGAATAATAATAATTTCGTGTGGCTCATTGGCCTGGTGCAAGTCTTTCAATTTGACGCCACTTCGGCGACTGGCGTGTCCCTAGCCTATCCCAGTTATACTGCTAGGGAAAGGGGACCTCTCGCTCAATGTGGAATCCGAACCACGAACCACTTGTCGTTTCTGGCGACCCCTCACCTCGCTGAGAGGTGCGACGGGTCTCTCTCCCACGGTCTTTTGGTTTCTAGTCGAGCGCTTTAGCCCAAGGCTACCAGGCCTGACCCCAGTCCACCGAGCCCGGCCGGTCGCGGTGGCCGAGGGGACTATGGTGCTCCAGTCACGGTCTGCACGGCCACTACGGTCTGGGGTTCGAATCCCCCCTCGGGCATGGATATTTGTGCCGTCCTATTTCGTAAGTAGTTCATACGTAGTTTGTAAGTTTAGGGACTGATGACCCCGTAGTTAAGTCCCATAGACTATACAAACATTTGAAATATTTGAACACCGAGCCCGACAGTGCGCGGGGCAGGAACGAGGCAACGGCCGCCTGCGCCCGTGCGGCGGTGTTTGGCCATGCCTGCCCTAGAATAAGTCACTGAGGTAACCAGACTACTATCGCGATTCACACGGCGGAAGAGTACGGAACCAGATAATTAACGCGAATCTGAATCTAATATACGCACAAAATAATAATCTAATGTCGTCTAATGTTTGTTAAGCTCAACCCTGCGGCAGGCGCGCTTAAGATTGTTACGTCAGCGGGCGCGTGCGGCACTCAATGCCGCCTACATTTAAATACAGAGAAAAGCTTTTTTTTTAATTTTTGTGTGGAATTAATCATTTATTGTGTATAACATCATTATTAACAGCAACTTTTAATATGATCTGTATACATATATCGAGGGTGCATGGGAAAATTAAAATTTTTACAGTATATCTGACATAAGTTTCCAGGATATTTCGTAAGCGCTACTTTAATAACAAATTCTAAATAAATTATAACCACAGATATGATTCGATTGTTTACCATTGTTAAAGTAAGTTTTACAAAAAAGTGTAATATGAATAAAATCTTTGTAGTAATAATAAATAATAAGGCAGTCAGTAAATACATATCAAGAATCACGCCCTCTCTTCCTCCAGAGGTGCTCTGCAATCATTGCATGAGGCAACATTGTGGCAATGTTGCTTGCAAACGAATCTTTTGCAGCTATTGCAAGTGACAGTATTATTATTAATTTTTTTTACCACCACAAAGATGGCACCTCCCTCACCTTCTTAGAGTCTCATCGTGATTGGCGGGAATTGATCGATGAGGTGACAAATTCTTGAATATCTCTTGGTAGAGTAGAGCTGAGCCCTTTCTTTCAAATGGCAGTCCATCAGAGCCAAGGCCAGGTTTGTTAGATAGGTTCTTCTTGTGAATCTTTTTTCTGGATTGTTTGCAAAAACAAGACCTGGGAATTTATCCCAGTAATATCCAGATAACGATGCTAAGGGCCATCTTATTGTGGTCCTTTGTGTAGAATAGGATGATCTGCAGTTTCAACTATTTCTGCTTCCTTATCGCTGTCAGAGAAATCAGCGTAATTTTCTTCATCAGATGATTGCAGAAGAAGACGCTCAATTTCTTCTGGTGTTAGTCCTTTCCTATGTGTGTACCTGGGAGACAATAAAATAATTCCAAATCCAAAGCAATGTTAATAACTAAATCATCATACACCCACAGAGTTGTAAAACAAAGCTTCTAATCATCAAAACATCCGACAGTGGTACGGCTACATGTACTTACATTACCGGGCGCGTGCGGTACGCAGTGCCGTCTCGGTGCAGTCGTCCACTCCACAGGTTAGTCACAGCTGTTATGGTGAGTATATTGGTGGCTCAGTAATGTAGTTTGGCACGTGACTAAACAATCGAAGCATGTCTAGTACCATTGTTGCATGCTCACCACGCTCACGTAATTATTGAGAGAAAACAAAATTGGCGGCACTGTATGCCGCCACTCGCCCGCCGCAAGGTTAACGGACTTAATCGCGGGGTCATCAGTCCCTAAACTTACAAACTACTACCTTATACTAAAGACGACACAAACATCCAAGCCCGAGGGGGGAATTCGAACCTCCAACCGTAGGGGCCGTGCAGACTGTGACTGGCTCGCCGCAGACCACTCGGCCACTGCGGCCGGCCACAAAAAGACGATAAAATGAAGAAACTGAAGGAATATTTATTATATTCCACATATATAGTCGTTAAGCCACGTCACACAAATTTTATTTTAATTTACAAAACGTTACTAGTTTCAATGAACTGTCATCATTAACAAACGTAAGCAAAACTTGCATTAAACGCAAACTGAGAAAAAAATTAAATTATGAAAAGGTGTAGTAAATGTAGCCAGGCCATCTAGGGGTGTGACAATGACTCCCAACTGTCTGCCATAGTCACCCATGGTATCACACCATTTCCAGCTATATATAATTCCATACCATGCTACAAAAGCTGTTGTGACATGGTATGGAATTATATACAGCTGTTGTGGCATGGTATGGAATTATATATAGCTGGAAATGGTGCGAAACCATGTGTGATTACGGCAGACAGTTGGGAGTCATTGTCACACCCCTAGATGGCCTGGCTTCATTTACTACCCCTTTTAATAATATTCAATTATTTTCTCAGTTTGTGTTTAATGCAATTTTTACTTACGTTTGATAAGGATGTCAGAGTTCATTGAAACTAGTTACGTTTTGTAAATTAAAATTCAATTTGTGTGACGTGGCTTAACCACTATATATGTTGTAAGTTAATTAGATTTCCGTTGTTTGTACCCGAAAAATAATAAAATAATCGTAAAGCGATGCTTATTTCATTATTCGCGAAGAAATCACCCCTATAGCTTAGATATTTAATCGATTATGGTGGAATAGTTTGAACGAAAATAAAAAATTCTGCCAACACAGCACAACAAAATATGAATATAATCTGTACAGGGACAAGCTTCTGCACTTGACTGGAAGATCCAAAAACATTTCGATCAAGAATTTTTGCATATTCGCGCTTTTTCACGAATTAATCCTTCTTCTGCAGTTTAGTAATCTGTCGAGGGAGTGCGTTTCTAATAGCAAGTATCTCCGAATGTGTATGCTGCATTTCAGTGGCATGAGAAATGCCATGTTGGAAGACATTATGCATGTTATACATGTTACTTTACATCTCTTCTTTCACATCTTTAACTGTAGCCAGAACTTATTCGTCTTTCATTGTGCTGTAGTAGGAACATTTTTCATGTGGGCTTTGTTATGGACATACACAGTAGACACTATACTAACAATAAAGTAGTTGGCAGAGCGTATTTTCCCTGTCTCATTCATCTTGCACACAAAGTCGAACCGTTTCTTCATGACTGGTTCAACACTTGTAACGTTGCATGTTGGCATTTATACGCAACTGCTTGCATTACTGAACCTCCCGATACCAGTGTTACATGATAATAGGTATGAATGTCATTAGTCTATTATCATTTCTATTATTTGATGTCTCAGAAGTTTATTTAATTAGCAAATATTACTTAGTTCATGCTAGAGGCGTTGTTATAGGTCATATATTAGCTTAAACAGTATCTCAGATAAAACTAATTACATTCTTTTCTCCTAATATTAAAGTAGGTATTATTATGTTTCACAATTAATGTTAGGAAAGTGTTGCCCAAATTAGTTTCTATATAATTACCATTTATTACGAAGTAATTGTTTGAAAACCTATTTAGATGTATTAGAAAGTAAGGCAATATTAATTTACAAGAGATTTGTTTATCAATTTACTCAGTATTATTTACGCTATCTTTTACTATAGCCAGTTCGATGTAATTGTTTACTTTTCCATTATAATTATTTTAACGTACATCATTACATCATTAATTTTCAGTGTCATTGTTTGGATAATATAAGAAGGATGCTTTCGCGCCATGTAATTGATTATTGTTTCATTCTTGAACTGAAGCATATTCCACGCCAGTTGGGAGTCTTGTTTCGTTATGTTTCTGAGACAAGCCACGTTACTTTGAACTTTAATTTTGAACAATTATGTAAAAGTAACGGGTGATCAATAAGTCAGTATAAATGTGAAAACTTAAAAATCACGAAATAATGTAGATAGAGAAGTAAAAATTGACACACATGCTTGGGATGACATGGGGTTCTACTACAAAAAAAAGGTTCATAAAATGTCCGACAGATGGCGCTTCATCAGAGAAGCAATAACTAGCATACTAAATTAAGATTAAGCAAAGATGATGTTCTTTACAGGAACTGCACAATACGTCCACCATCATTCCTCAACAATAGCTGTAGTCAAGGAATGACGCCGGCCGAGGGGACTGAGGCGCTTCAGTCACGGTCTGCACGGCCACTACGGTCGGGGGTTCGAATCCCCCCCTCGGGCATGGATATTTGTGCCGTCCTTAGTTGTAGGTAGTTCATAAGTAGTTTGTAAATTTAGGGACTGATGACCCCGTAGTTAAGTCCCTTAAGCTTAACAAACATTTGAACATTCTTTTTTTTTTTCGAGGAATGATGTTGTGAACAAAACTGTAAAGCATGTCCGGAGTTACGGTGAGGTATTGTCGTCGGATGTTGTCTTTCGGCATCCCCGATCACGATACACTTGCGACTTCAGGTAACCCCGAAGCCAATAATCGCACGGACTGAGGTCTGAGGACCTGGGAAGCCAAGCATGACGAAAGTGGTGGCTGAGCACACGATCATCTCTAAACGACGCGCGCAAGAGATCTTTCACGAGTCTAGCAATACTTTTTATTTATTTATTTTTATTCCAATAAAACCCCCATGTCATTCCAAGCATGTGTATCAATTTTTACCTCTCTATCTACATTATTCCGTGATTTATTAAGTTTTCAAATTTATACTGACTTTTTGATCACCCGGTATTTTAACATTAGGCGTGTAGAAAGTGTATCTACAGTGATTAATACTTCGCGTTCAAACGTCCACCTCTGACTTCAGCATTCCACACACGAACTGTGTAAATTTGTATTATTGACGCGTGGAATGTACGTACTGGATTGTAGTGATTGTAATTAATAATACTTGTACGCTGATCATAAATGGGCACAATGGGGCACTAACGAATCATTAAAGTGTCAATGACCTGCAATTCTACGTGCCGTCTACATTATTTTGTCCCATGAAATTTCGCCCAGCCGCTACCGAGAGCGCCGATCTCCGAGAACAGCAAGAAGCAACGACTTACGACCCGGTACGTTACACACTGTCCTATAGTGGTTACAATACGCCGAACGTTTCACTAACAGCCACAACCATTCAAGTGAATGGCTACGCACGTGTGCTTCCCAATAGGAGACGTAGTTGAAGGGCTACACGTGTCTGATGCCGGACCTAAGGGCTAGGCTGTGTGCGCCCGAGCTCCAACCTCAACCTCCCTCATGTTTTGCGGCATGGAAAAGCAGTGGGCACCGTAGCGTGCATACTGATAAGCCGCTGTCACGCACCGCTTTTACGGCCGCGGTGGCAGTCTTTCGCTGGTGTACAACACGCTTACCAGGCTCTAGCCCAGAGTGAACAGCAGTTATCACCAGAAACAGGTTTCATTCATCCACCTCTCCAACGATATGCGCTTACGTCACGCAATGACACCATCTCTCTGTTCTTGTTTCATCACCGGTGATTTTGGTTTACATGAAATTGCAACGATTATATTGTTTATAACTTTGGTCAGACATAAATGTTTCTTATTTCTCGTCGTTATTTGTAGTGAAACAAATGCTCCTCATTCATGGAAATAGTTGAAGCCTATATCTATAAATGTGAATGTCTGTTCGGTGTACGTTTATCACGTCTGAACCACATGACATAAAGAGCTGCCGGCCGCGGTGGCCGAGGGGATTGAGGCGCTCCAGTCACGATCCGCACGGCCACTACGGTCGGGGGTTCGAATCCCCCCTCGGGCATGGATATTTGTGCCGTCCTTAGTTGTAAGTAGTTCATAAGTAGTTTGTAAGTTTAGGGACTGATGGCCCCGTAGTTAAGTCCCATAGACTTTACAAACATTTGAACATAAAGAGCTAAAAATTTGTACGGTTACTAATGTCAACCTGGAGAAGGCTTTGGGCACGTTTTTATGGCGGTCGGATAGCTATTTATCTATACATATTAATGTGAATGTCTGTTCGGTGTATGCTTATCACGTCCAAACGAAAAGACGCTGAGACTTAAATATTTGAACAGTTACTAATTTATACCTGAGGAAGGTTTTAGGCACGGTTTTATAGCGATCTGATAGATATTTAGTATTTTGAAGAATATAACGCGAAATGCGGAACAATAATGATTGTTTGAAAATTATATTTAGTTTTTGAAAATGGTTTTATTGGTTGCATTGCTGCTTAAGGGTTGATAATGATAAAAGGGTGGAGTATATTGGGATGGAAAGTTATCGGTGTATATAAAATTCTACGTGTGTGTGTGTGTGTGTGTGTTAATCATGCAGTGAAGGCTTTCAAGACCTGCTGAAATATAAGAATAAATAATAATAAAAAAAAACAGTAAAAAAGAAATTTCTTTTTAATACATCTCTTTAAAAAATTCGATTTGACGATTCGCGCATTACATCAAGTGATCCATCTGTCATATTATTACAATCCTTATTGTTGAATTTCGTGATTGCATTTTTACCTGTAATTTCTTACATATTCTCTGATAAATGTAACATTTTTTTTTTTTTTTTAGAAAAAAAGGAGATGGACAGAGAGAGAGTGGATAGCAAAAGTACTAACTCAGGGTTCGAATAAATAAATGAATAAATACCCGGGCAAAGCCGGGTTTTCAGCTAGTTTCTTTATAAACCAAAAACAGGACATATCTTTTCGTTTGTAACAGTGCGACTTTAGTTAAAATACACAGGTGATTCTAGCAGAACTTTATTTCATAGATCGCATAACTAATTATGAGGTACTGAACAGAATAGGGGGGGGGGGGAATGATTTTTTTTTACCTTACCTTGACTAAAAGAAGGGATCGATTGGTAGGAGACATTCTTAAAGAAGGGAAATGGATGGGGTAAAAATCGGAGAGGTAGACCTAGTAAACAGCTGCAAATGGATGTGGGTTGTTCTTCTTATGAGGAGATGACGAGGCCTGCTCAGGATAGAGTAGGGTGGAGAGCTGCATTAAACCAGCCTCCGGACTGAAGATCACAACAACACAATAGGTAAATTAAACATATTCTTTCCAATGATGCCATATGTCGTCATCCCAAATTTCTTTCAGAAAAAAAAAAAATAATAATAATAATAAATCTAACAAATATACGTACATTATTCCGCTTATTACGTATAGAAATATGCAAAGAAAAATATTTCTATTCACAAATTAATACAATTTGGTTTATAAAGGGTTAAATCACTAAATTCGCGTACTACTATATACTAATTTATATATATGTATTAGAGTTGAAGGAAATGAAAGGGACGCTGAGGTTGGAAAGGGAGTAATACAGGGTTGTAGCCTTCCCCAAATGTTGTTCAATCTGTACATTGAGCAAGCAGTGAACGAATGCAAGGAGAAATTTGGAGAGGGAATTAAAGTTCAGGGAGAAGAACTATAAACTTTTCGGTTTGCCTATGACATAGAAATTCTGTCAAAGATCGCAAAGGATCTGGAAGAGCAACTGAATGGAATCGACAATGTCTTGAAAAGAGGGTATAAGATGAACATCAAAAAGAATAAAACAAGGATAATGGAATGTAGCGTCAGAAAGTCAGGCGATGCTGAATGAATTAAATTAGGTAACGAGACAACAAAAGCAGCAGATGAGTTTTGTTATTTGGTTAGCAAGATAACTTATGATGGCCGAAGTAAATAAGATGTAGAATGGCTATGGGAAGAAAAGCGTTTATGAAGAAGCGAAATTTGTTGACATCCAATATTAATTTAAATGTTAGGAAGTCCTTTCTGAAAGCAATTGTCTGGAGTGTAGCATTGTATGGGAGTGAAACGTCGACGATAAGGAGCCCAGACAAATAGATGATAAAAGCTATTGAAATGTGGTGCTACAGACGGATATAGATTGCCGAACTTATTCTCAGATGAAGAGACTTGCACAGGACAGGGTAACGTGTAGAGCTGCATCAAACCAGTCTTCAGACTGAAGACCACATCAACAGCAACATATGGTTGCTTACATTAATTTCATGGCAATAGTGTAATCATATAATTTTTAAATACACTCCTGTACAAATGCCGGCCGCGGTGGCCGAGGGGACTGACGTGCTCCAGTCACGGTCTGCATGGCAGAGACGTGCAGCGGGCCTGCGCTACCCGCCCGGGCTCGTAGCCGCGCCTCCCGGGCGGGCCTGGCCACGCGCTGCCCGGCCTGCCGGCACCAGCCCCACCGGACGGCGGCGGGCAGCGCGGGTACCCCAACTACCCGAAGAGTGCCGGTCCGCCCGGCCGCCCGTGCCGCTCTGCTGCTAGCCGGGGCACGCGCCCGCCAGCCGCTGCGCTCTTAGCGGACAATACACTGTTCCGATTTTCACACTCTAAAAACTGTTCACGTTACAAACGACCATCCTACATCGGCTTATTAACTTAGTTTTTCCTTACAAGCTTTACTTTCCTTGGAAAAAAATAACATGTCTGCGTTTCATTCCGCGTGAGATTTTAGTTTCATAATGCTTTTCACTCGATTCTGAAGAAACTATAGGGTTAAATAAACTGATTTTTGGACATCTAATAGTACAGCAACTTAGCTTTCTAACAAAGCATTAAACTTTTCATTTACAAATCATGTATTGAAAAAGTTATATACTGGGCAGCTTAATGACCGATGCATTTTAGAATACACATTAACGCGAATGCAATAGAGCTGTCTCAAATCATGAGTAATTGCGAGTCAATGAGCAGCATCAGTGCTGCGATAGCATGTACACGCATTCAGCGCGGGTTCGAACAGCGTTTCTGTGGACATTTCGCTAAATTGCTTGATGTTTCCTTGCTGCTAAGAAGAAATAAGTAGATAAATAAAAATAAACATCGTTAAGTTGCAATCGAGGGCATTAGAAAGGATTAACTGGTAGAATGTTAGTAGGTACAGCTTACGCTTAACCACTCCAAGGGAAGTACACTAATTACTGTTTGTCGATACAGGTGTGTGGACCATTGTTGTTGTTTTATTTTATTTTTCCCCCCTTTTCCCTTTGGCTGGGGGTTAGCTGAAACCCCGAGGGAGTCACCTATTCGAGAAGTGACATTCAAGGTCGCAGTAATCAGTTTTGTATCGCTGGACAGTCTTTCATATATCTTGAAACACTTGGGATTTTTCCTCACTGACTAAATTGTCAGTGTACTATCAGCTGCGAGGGGAAAAAATAGACGTGCGCAGTAATGCACCTGGTAAAAGCAGAACGTCCAATTTTGTGGTGCAGAAGCAAAACGGTAGCCGAATCGACTCGCGCCGGAAATATTAAGCACGTTGAAAGTCGTTGGCTTCGCGTTAGCCGGCTCCAGCAAATTTGTAGGTAATTTTATACTTTGCTCAGTACTTACTTACACGGTGTTTCACTTTCACTTCATATTAAACTAAGTTATGGCTCTAACATAAAGAATAAGATTATTCCTTAAATCGCTTCAGTTCCTTGTTCCTAGTAAACCTACGTATTTCATGTATGTGGCAAAAAATTATATGCCCTACGGTGATGTGATATTTAATTTTGTTCAAAGTTGTCCAACTAATTATCTAGCTAAAATTCTGACAAGGTAAACAGGAAATCTTTAAAAATCCAGTAGTTTGCAAACACGGTATTCGTCTGGTATTCTTTTTACGTTCCTAGAAACTGTTGAAGGATGAGGAAGAACGTCTTTGGCACTTGCATTGGAGTACGGTGCTCCTATCTCCATCAGAGTCTGTGCGAGATCTGGAAATCCTTCTCCCGCAACTGTGCTGAAGGGCCGCAACTCTATTGCACACATTTCTCCAGCACAAAAGATTTTGCTGACCCTGGAATATTGCTACAAACGTTCAAATCAGTATTCAGATAAGCTTTGCAGCTATTCAGGTGCCGTAACAGCGTAGTGGTACTGCCATCTCGTAACGACAATAATTTACGGCAGCCATTACACTCTGCAAATCCCACAGGATTATTTTCATTACCTACAATCATCATAAAACGCTCCCATACAATGCTGTCTCCAGATCTCTGTAAACGCTTGTAGATTCTCTCTGCCAGTTTCCTGGAAACGTCGTTTTTTTCTTCCTCAGATCGTCTACTCCTACGTTGGTACGATCTGTCCTGTTCGCTATTTACTTTAGACATAACGATAGATAACTTATAAATTGCTATGTAGGTAACACAAAAGGTGCGTGAAGCCTACGCTTTGATTATTACAACGCCTTGCTCAGAACTGTCTGCATTCCCCCGCTCGCAGCGCCTTGTGTAGCGCTGTTGCACGGGCCCGGCGGGTACCCGCTCGCCCGGCGAGTGTCGGGACTCGACGGCGCACCGCAGCTCGCTCTGTACTACAGGCGGTGCAGTGGGGTTCGACTACCCGCGGTGCGGGCAGCAGAGCGCAGCGGCCGGACGCAGGCGAGCTCGGGCGGGTAAATGTGGCGCGCTGCACGGCTCTGCTGCATGGCCACTACGGTCGGGGGTTCGAATCTCCCCTTGAGCATGGATATTTGTGCCCTCCTTAGGATAAGCTAGTTGATAAGTAGATTGTAAGTTTAGGGACTGATGACCCCGTAGTTAAGTCCCATAAGCTATACAAACATATGAACATTTGAACTCCTTTAAAATAAAAAATAAACAACATGGCCGCTGTGGAGTAGCCGAGCGGTCTAAAGCACCTCGCTGCGGAGCGCGCGGTTGCTCGCCGTGGAGGTTCGAGTCCTCCCTGGGGCATGGGTGTGTGTGTTGTCCGTAGGTTAGTTTACCTAGGTTTAAGTGGTTTGTAAGCTACGGACTGATGACCACGCAGTTTGGTCCGATAGATTTACAAACATTTGAACATTTTTGAAACAACATGAATTGGCGTACCTAGCAAAGGGAAATTTTACTAACACATGTTTGAGGATGTATGCAACACACGATCACACAAACAAAGCTATACGTAATTGAGTACAGTCACCAGAGCCCTCCCATTGCAGCAATGAAAACTACAATTCTCCCATGGAGACGATCGTAGAGTAGCCGAATGTAGTCTTACGGAATGGCCTGCCATGCAATTTCCTCCTGGCGCCACAGTTGGGCCAGATTTCGTGCCAGTCGTGCAGACCGCGCAATATAACGTTTCATCCGGCCCCAAACGGGATCAGGTGGGGACTGATCTGGGGATTGTGCAGGCCAGGGTACTTGACGTACAGCTTGAAGAGCAGGTTGAGTGGCACAGGATAGAAGTGGATGTGCATTGTCCTGCTGAAAAACCATATCGCTTTGTCGCTGCATGGATAGTGCCAGGACGGGTTTAATGACGTTTCAATGTTCCTACATCTACATCTACATGAGATACTCTGCAAATCACATTTAATTGCCTGGTAGATGGTTCATCGAAACACCTTTATACTATTCATCTGCCATTCCATTCTCGAATAGCGCGCGGGAAGAAAGAACACCTGAATCTCTCCGTTTGAGCTCTGATTTCTCGTATTATATTCTGATGATCTTTTCTACCTATGTAAGTGGGAGTCAACAATATATTTTCGTATTCGGAGGAGAATCTTGGCGATTGGAGTTTCCTAAGTAGACCACAACGCTGCGATAACTGCCGTTGTTGCTTTTGTGTCCCAGCCACGTCGCCGCTTTTGTGTCTCGTCGTAGGTGTCGGTGGCCGCGTAGAAAGTCCGACTCAGGAATAAAGGTAGCACGTTTGTGCAGGAACGGAGGGGAGCAGCCAGTGGGACAGCAGAAACTAGAACCACTAGAGTAAATTAGAACGAGATATATATTACACAAAATTTATACAATACTTAACTTTTACATAGCTCAGTACTGCAGAATGCTGATACATAGTTGAGCTAGAGTCCTGCCTAGTGCCTGTCCGATAGCCAAGTCTTCACTGGTGCCTATTTGATTCCGAAGTGTTAACTGGTTCCTATCTCAGTCCGAAGTGAACGAGGTCGTTCAGTGGTGGCCACGAGCGGAGTTGTAGCAGAGGGCGCTCGTGGCTGACGTCGTAAGAACGCCGCGCCGAGCGTGCATGGCGGCGCGCGGCGAAAGTAGGTGGCGCGCACTTTGGACTTGTGCGATACCACAGTTGCAATAATTCGCAACCAATATCCTGTACCATTTCCGTGAGGCTGTCTCCTCTGTATCGTGACAATACGAAACAAGCTGCCCTTCTTTGGTCTGTTTCGATGTCCCCCGTCAAATCCACCTGATAAGGATCCCACACTGGGCAGCAATATTCCAAATAACGATGGACAAGTGTGGTGCATGCAGTCTCTTTAGTAGTTCTATTCGATCTTTTAAGTGTTCTGCCAATAAAACGCATTTTCTGATTCGGGTTTCCTTCGACATTATATACGTGTTCTTTGCAGTTTAAGTCTCAAGTAATTTCTTTTCGTATTTATGTGGACGACTACACACTTCTCATTATATAGAGTCAATTGTCAATTTTTATACCATAGTGATATGTTATTCAGATCGTTCTGCAGTTGGTTTTGACCTTCAGATGATTTTACGTGAAGTCATCTGCAAACAACCTAAGAGCGCTGCTCTGATTTTCTCCCAAATCGTTTATGTAGATAAGGAACAGCAGAGGACCAAAAACACTACCCTGTGGAACGCCCGAAGTCACCTCTGTTTCAGTCAATAACTTACCATCGATAACTACAAACTGTGTCCTCTCTGACTGGAAATCCCCTATCCAGTCACAAATCTGGGGTGATATTCCATAACCACGAAATTTGATCAAAAGCCGTTTGTGAGGTACGGTGTCAAAAGCTTTCTGGAAATCAAGAAATACGGAATCGATTTGAGATCCTTTGTCGACAGCACTCATCACTTCGTGTGAGTAAAGACCTAGTTGTGTTCGTTTGATGATCAGCAGAGTAGAACGGAAAGTGTGGGATATGATCTCTGCATACTATGATGCCGGGAGTCAACACCGTATGCTTCTGTCATAGGCAATCCAGACTTTCATGCTCTCCTGCATGACGCCACACACGTGTACAACCGTCATTGACACCGAGGCAAAAGGGAGTTTCATCACTGAAGTGGACGAGTCTCCATTGGTCCTTCCATAAGCGCCTCTCGCGAAACCATTGGAGGCGCTCTGAACGATGTTGGGTCGGGAGAGGAAGACGCCCTAACAGCACACGCTTCGTGCGTCATGGTGTGGGGAGCCATATCCTACACTAGCCGCTCTCCTCTGGTGATTGTTGAGGAAACATTGAACAGTAAAACCGTTATTCAACTTGTTCTGCTACTATCCATACACCAACAAAGCGATATGCTTTTTCAACAGGACAATGCAAGTACATATGTATCCTGTGGCACGCAACGTGCTCGTCAAGGTTTCCTGCTCAACACGATCCCCAGATCTGTCCTCCACTGAGCATATTTGGGATCTCATGAAACGTCATCTTGTACGGTCTGCACGACCGTCACGATATCTGCCCAACAGAGGGACAGCTGGAAACTGCGTGGCAGACCACTCTGCTAGCCGACATTCGACACCTCTACGATAGTTTTACATGGGAGAATTGCAACTTGCATTGCTGCGTAACGAGGGTATACACCGCAATTACGTCGACATGGCGCACGCTCTGGTGACAGCTCACGTGTGTATGGCGCTGTCTGTGTGGTCGTGTGTCGTATAAATCATCAAGAGCCGGCCACAGTGGCCGAGAGGTCTGCGGCGTGCCAGTCACGGTCTGCACGGCCGCTGCGGTCGTGGGTTCGAATCCCCCCCTCGGGCATAGATATTTGTGCCGTCTTTAGAATAAGCTAGTTCATAAGTAGTTTGTAAGTTTAGGGACTGATGTCCCCGTAGTTATGTCCCATAAGCTCTACAAACATTTCATTTCAATATCCTCAAGAATGTGTCAATAAAATTTCCTTACCCTGGGTCAACGAATTCTTAATGTTCTTTTTTCATTTTCAAGAAGTGTAAATCACCAGTAAGAAACGACTACAATTTAGAGGAGTCGTCACTTTCTCGCTTTTTTCCCCACACGTCTAAAGGCGAGGTTCCAGTAGGAAGTCCTTTTCGTTTCTTTAGATGCCATCTCACAACTGTATAAACTATCGCACTAAAGTTTCCGCTCCAGTTGTTACACTGTAAAAATGTCCGAAAGACATGTTTTGGGCCTACATTAGCCCAATATCAATTTCTAAAAAGAAAGCCAAGGAAAACGTAAATTAAAACGAAAACACTAAAACCTTAAATACGATCCATGTCAATATAACGAAGTATGTTCATCCTAGACTGGCTTACCTTGAATTCTAAAACATATCTGCCCTAAGGCAACGTCAAGCGTAAATTATTTGCGACATATGCGCAATATCAGCAGATAAACATTCCTCACCGTATAACAAATTGCTAGTTGGAGGCACAGTCGTGGACTGCTAACTATCTGCTCTGCTATATCAGAGATAGTCCAAACGTTACCCACTACCAAAGATAAACCTACCATATCGCTACTATCGAAAGTAAACCCGTCTAAAAACACAATATAAAATATATCCAAAAAAACGTCTAACAGTAAATCAGCCAAACCCCCACCCCAAAGGAACCTAATGCGAGGGGAAGTTTCACTGTTTATCGAAAGAGACATTATTAAAATGAGACCAGAAATGTCCTTTAGACAATTCCGTCTGTTCATTTAATATGTTATTCGGTTCTTTTCTTAACGCACAAAAAATTTCAACCTCCTCCAGGTTAGACAGCAACCATCCCTTATCCTCACAGTGTATTGGCCTCATACTGTTATTAATATTGCCCAACGAATGCCGTTCATTTTTTAGATGCTTCGCCACCGCCGAAGAGCCATTCTCCACGTTATTATGCTCTTTCAATCGAATTTTATAATTCCTACCAGTCTGTCCCACGTATTTCATTTCACAATCTAAACATTTAACTTCATATACTTCCGCTTTCCCCGCCCAATTGTCTCCTGAATCAACCTTGTGTTTCAACCTCTCTTCTAATTTGTTGTCGGTCCTAAAAGCTATTTTCACCCCTTCTTTGTTAAACAATTTAGCCACTTTATAGGGACATTTGTTGGGCATTATTAATAACAGTATGATGCCAATACATTATGAGGATAAGGGATGGTTGCTGTCTAACTTGTGCGTTAAGAAAATAACCTAATAGCATATTAAATGAACGGACGGAATTGTCTAAAGGACATTTCTGGTCTCATTTCTCTAGATAAACAGTGAAACTTCCCCTCGCATTTGGTTCCTTTGGGTTGGGGTTGGCTGATTTACTATTAGAAGTTTTTTTGGATACATTTTAAATTGTGTTTTTAGACGGATTTACTCTCGATAGTAGCAATATGGTAGGTTTATCTTTGGTAGTAGCAAGCGTTTGGACTATCTCTGAGCAGATAGTTAGCAGTCCACAACTGTGCCTCCAACTAGCAACATGTTATGCGCTGAGGAATGTTTATCTGTTGATATTGCGTATATGCCGCAAATATTTTACGCTTGACGTTGTCTTACGGCAGATATGTTTTAGAATTGAAGGTAAGCCAGGATGAACATGCTTTGTTATATTGACATGGATCGTATTTAAGGTTTTAGTGTTTTCGTTTTAATTAACGTTTTCCTTGGCTTTCTTTTTTTTTTTTCTTTTCTTTTCTTTTTTTTTTCGAAAATGTTCAAATGTTTGTAGAACTTATGGGACTTAACTACGGGGTCATCAGTACCTAAGCTTACAAACTACTTATGAACTAGCTAAGACTAAGGACGGCACAAATATCTATGTCCGAGGGGGGATTCGAACCCCCGACCGCAGTGGCCGTGCAGACCGTGACTAGAGTGCCTCAGGCCCCTCGGCCACCGCGGCCGGCTTTCTTCTTTTTAGAACTTGAGAATGGGCTAATGTAGGCCCGAAACATGTCGTTCGGATATTTTTACATTGTGACAACTAGAGCGGAAACTTTAGTGCGGAAG
Organism: Locusta migratoria; assembly: GCA_026315105.1. Lineage (NCBI taxonomy): Eukaryota > Metazoa > Arthropoda > Insecta > Orthoptera > Acrididae > Locusta > Locusta migratoria. Next base: position 195,180,454 of record CM048746.1, read on the forward strand.
TCCTTTTGTGTGAGTACGTACCCAAACGACGCTGTAGCTGGTTCTCAAACGGATGTTGCAGGTTAGAGGAATTGTACAACAGGTTTGTAGGAATTCTGGCAGTTCTCTTCGGCGGTGGTCCGATCGACCGCGTGCGCTGAAGTCCCGTCTCGCGCGGCTGAAGAGCAGCGGCCGTTTCTCTGGACGCGTTTCATAACAGACACACGCAGCGCCGGCTGCGAATGCTCAGGCGCGGCGCACAAGTGGGCCACGCGGTTGCAGGTCGCCGCTGCTTGTTTAGATGCTATCGCCGCGTATCGAGAGCCCTTAAACAAATTCCCTCTCGGCGTGCTTAAACTCGTGTTTGATGCCGATGAAATACCCAGACAACGCTTCGCCCCACCACCTCCTCCTAATGCGATCAGCATTATGTATTTAGGCTAAGCGAGATGGCTTCCTAACCTCCGTCCCCTTTCCACTCATTTGGTGTTGCCAATCTATATTATCATAAAACTCTGCTGAAGATCCTGTTCTTCAGTATTTCAAAAGCTACTGGAGGCATTAAAACAGATGAGACCTATCACATCGTAACGTTACATGTGCCTCCAGGTACCAAAATTTTCTTACTTTCCTATATTTTAAGGGGACCACACCCTGCCTGTCTAACCCATATTAATTTAGGCAAGTATTTGACCCATTTCTAAAAAAAAAAAAAAAAACTATTTCATGCAGGACCTTAATATTTTTATTGTATGTTACATGATGCTAATAGAACCAACTGTACTAAAATCTACTTTGTCCATTTTATGGTTTTTAAGAAATCAATTTTTAAATTTATTAACAAAACATATCTTCTACAGAAAATATTTTTTGTGAACTTCCTAATGCGGGAATCATTATATAAATACGCTAACACGAAAATTGTGGTACATATTACTAATTTATTCATACAAAAAGGCCAATGAAAGTTACATAATTCGAAAGATTGTCGTGGATTTGTCGAATATAAATATTATGTGTGCATTTAGCCATTAAAAGTGGTAAAAGGAAGTAGAAATTCTCCTATCTACAGCTTGGATCAAGTTCTACATTCTCCAACAATCAGCTCACTGATTGGCTATTCGCCTCGACCAAAGACCCTGTAATGCAGCGCATCTGCAGTATTAAAATAACGTATTAAAATAAGTGAATATCGAAACATGGAGTGCTCCCAACTCACTTTCTTGTGCCGTTCAAATACTTCATTTTCGCAGTGATTAAGAGTGGTTAAAGGAAATGGATGTTTTCATATGAATGTCGATATAAAGAATGATGCGCCGGCAGAGGCATCTAGTGGTGCTCGGGTGGAACTATGAAATCGAGAATGCCGATATAAATGATGATGCGCCGAGAGAGGCATGTAGCGGTGCACGGGTGGAACTACGAAGTCGACATGTTGTCAGCTCTGGAATTCTGAATATCGCAGTATCGAAATAAATTATTTCTTGGCGTTGTATAATTATACGAACACCGAAATTGTAGTTCCATTTCAAATATTAGGCTAATGAAAGTTATATAATTTGAAAATGGCATGAGAAGTATATACTCCGTTTTTATTTGTTGTTATTGTGTCAGGCATTTTCCGTAACACGCAAAAAAAAAAAAAAAAAAAAAAAAAAAAAAAAAAAAAAAAAAAAAAAAAAAATACCGTTTCATACCTCCCAGTGCCGGTTAAATTTTACCAAATATCCCAGCGGCCTCCTATGATAATGTTGGCAACAGATTCTGAATAGTGAGAATCCTGTGAGTCTTCATTTTAGCCAATCGCTTGACATCGCTGTTGTTTTCTCGTGGAATCTTCGCTTTACGAGGGCAGTTATTTTTACTGAGCGGACGAGGGTACATACAAGATCCTTTCAACCATAAAGCAGAAACAGCATTATTTGTTTACTTCATGGTCTGTACGATACACTGATCGAGTCATTCTATGTGGTTCGAACCAATGGGCAAAGATTTTCTATCGTGTTGTTGATGTTGCCAACATAATCACCCGAGGCCGCCGACATGATACGTAAAATTTTACCCCCAGAGATCATTGTAAACACTATTGGTCGATTTTCGACCACAGGCAATACTAGTATTAATGAATGTAGTACCAGAGGTGGATTTTTATGTTCTGAAGAACATTTCATTTATTTATCTATTTATAGTTTCTGATATAATGGGGCAAATGTACTGAAAATTTTAAATAAAAAAACTTTTGAAATTCGTTACTTACAGTTCATTAAAACGGTCCTGCTACATATGATCGCCATTCTTTGGCCTCAATCAGGTATTCCGGCTTCTTTTCCACCTTCCTTGATGTATGTCTTGCTTTCTTGGCCATATTAGATGCAGACCTGTCTGCATCGGCTATCCTCATTTTATCGCAATGTTGCAGCCCAGTGATCATATTTTCACCAGGATTGATTCCCAGATTATTCAGTACCCAACAAATTCCAATATTACCACAACTGAATGTAATAACAGCCTCATGAGCTCCTAGTTTCATTGTATGTATGCCTACAAATACAGTTTTAGATAGAAAGGCGGTTCCCAATTACGCTGTTGATACATTCACTTGGGTTCTGAGTCTGCCCATTCAGACATTTCATTAGAAGGTCAGGATGAGCCAAGTCTCTGAAAATATGTTTAACTGCTGTAATAACAGCAGCAGGAAGAGAATGCTGGCGAGAGTAAGATTCTCCAGTTGCCTGAGCCCTATTCTATTTGCACAACGAATTTTCTACTGATGAACATCGTTGTCAGGCGACATAACCTCTTGTACAGAAAGCTTTCTGAACTTGTTTCCTCTCAATTGTCGTTTTTTGAAAACGCCTTTACGTTTCGTTATCTTCAATAAGCACAACAAAATACACGTAAACAAGCACTGCAAACATAGTATCAAAACTACTCGCAATCACACTTGAAAAGAACTAACCGAGTGTTTGAAAGGTGTTGTTTCCAAAGAGCAGAAACAAAAGAATACCGACCGTTGCATTCCAAGGATAGCCAACACACTAGCGAGAAAAAAAAATCCCTAACGTACAATGTAAGGGATATAAAGATCTAAAATATATACGGAAAAGTGGGCTTGAGACACAAACACACGTGGTAAGACAATGCTCTTTAAATGTCCGGAAAAAAAATCAGTAAAATCCCTTTCAGAGTACTTAAATAATACCTTAATCTAGCGAAACTTGATGAAAACCGAAAATCGATTTTTTTTCTACCTGACCTCGATGTGGCCCCCTGAGAATTAATTTATTTTCATATTTGTATATTTTGTTGAAATTTTTCGTAAATATTAATATATTACTCACAGTCAAAGGGACTTAATATTCTCTGAAGATCGATTAATATATATGCAAAGAATACAAAGACAATTATCACGTTCAATTTTTCTCGTCTATAAAGACAGGAGATGCGTCTTCATTTCCTTCTTCTTGTTCGAACATTGAGACAGTAAAATCGTAAATGAGTTGAGCTCTGTAATTATTACAAATTTTGTAAGATATGTATGATGTATGTAAGTTTTATGTAGATATGCCGCTTTTTAATTCAATTATAAGCTCTGCAGTTTAACCGAACTTCGAATGTGTTCTCATTTAGAAGAAAACTGATTCCTTTATTTCTCCTTCTCACATTTTATTAACTGTGATGCAATTTATTTTTCAGAACAACGAATTCCGCCACTACATCTAATTACGAAACTAATTGTTGGAAATGCGATCAGAATATTAATCATTTTCATTCCATTCTTTTATTAAATAGTTGTTCTGAATACGGTCCTGAGATTTTGTGCCGACTTATTAAATTTCACTTTTAACAATTTGAGCTAGCCGCGGACGTTGTTAGTAAATGATGTCTCCAACAGTTAGGTTCACGGTGGATTTCCAACAACAACAGATATTTTTAAAATAATTTCTTAGTGCGTAGCTTGCCTTTTCTTTAACAGTGTTACATTTTTCCATTCTTTTATAAAACAGAGGCACCTTTCATGACTCACGTAAACGCTACGATACGGATTTGAAATTTTTTCCCGTTAAATCTTTATAGCAGCTTCAGTGATAGCTTTTTCAAAATACAGGGTATTACAAAAAGGTACGGCCAAACTTCCAGGAAACATTCCGCACACACAAAGAAAGAAAATATGTGATGTGGACATGTGTCCGGAAACGCTTAATTTCCATGTTGGAGCTCATTTTATTACTTCACTTCAAATCACAATCATGGAATGGAAACACAGCAACAGAACGTACCAGCGTGACTTCAAACACTTTGTTATAGGAAATGTTCAAAATGTCCTCCGTTAGCGAGGATACATGCATCCACCCTCCGTCGCAATGAATCCCTGATGCGCTGATGCAGCCCTGGAGAATGGCGTATTGTATCACAGCCGTCCACAATACGAGCACGAAGAATCTCTACATTTGGTACCGAGGTTGCGTAGACAAGAGCTTTCAAATGCCCCCATAAATGAAAGTCAAGAGGGTTGAGGCCATGGAATTGGTCCGCCTCTACCAATCCATCGGTCACCGAATCTGATGTTGAGAAGCGTACGAACACGTCGACTGAAATGTGCAGGAGCTCCATCGTGCATGAACCACATGTTGTGTCGTACAAGTTTGTATACGAAACAATTGGGTATTTTGACAATTGTCTGCACGAATTATTTCAATTTACATTTAAAGAGAAATACTAAAATGAGCTCTAACATGGAATTTATGCGTTTCCGGAAACTTGTCCACATAACATATTTTCTTTCTTTGTGTGTGTGAGGAATGTTTCCTGAAAGTTTGGCCGCATCTGTTTGTAACACCCTGTATAATCTGACTTTTAAAGTGATTTCGCCGGCCGCGGTGGTCGAGGGGACTGAGGCGCTCCAGTCACGGTCTGCGCGGCCACTACGGTAGGGGGTTCGAATCCCCCCTCGGGCATGGATATTTGTGCCGTCCTAGTTCGTAAGTAGTTTGAAAGTTTCTTTCATTTTTCTTTATTACAATCGCGTAACAGTTTGATTTGCAGGAGCTATTCCACTTCAAGGATATTTGAATACAGATATTATTTAAATAAAAGTCATCTCTAAAATTTTAACAATTTGGGAGAAATGTTTCAACACTTACTAGGCGTATTCATAATGCAAGTTTCCTGGTGTTATTTCGCGTCAAGTAGGCGTATTTATCCTGGAAATTGCGCATGCCAAATAGATCAGTGACGTGTCAATCAAATGCCGGACGGACGTGTGCCGCCTTGTAGCAGTACTGCGACAGCGTGTTGCTTCTCGCGCCGCCTACAAGGTTCGTAAAGTAATAACGCTCCTTAATGCATAAAACATGGCGCCTATCGAAATCCATCATCAGCTCTGACAGGTCTACGGGCAGAACACGAAGAGTAAACAGACGGTGCGTTGCTTCTTTCCGAAGGTCGTCAAAATGTCCGTGATGAAGAGCGCTGCGGGTGACGGTTCCTCATCAGTGATCACCTGGTTGAGATGACGCGACAGTGCATTCTAGACAACCGTCTCTTCTTAATTACGAAGCTCAGAAGCCATTGTCTGCAGATATCGTGAACATTGTTGTTTGAAATTATCACTAAGTACAGGCTGTTCAAGAAATTTTATGGCAGTTGTATGCTGACACCCGGACCCAAAACGGAACCTACTGGAACAGATCCACCCCCATGAACCACAGGCATTGCCGAGAGGGGGGAGGGGGTGAGTTGAGTGCCTCAACGATACAGATAGCCGTACCGTAAGTGCAACCACAGCGCAGGGATATGTGCACAAGCCAGACAAACGTGTGGTTCCTGAAGAGTTTGACGGTAATGGCTTGCAAGCCAGTAGCCATTGCTTTATTTTATTTCATAATTTCATTTACTTATAATGAAATAGACATGGGACAGTAGGAAGTGGCTGTGCCAGATGGTAAGCAGATGGTACTGTAAGTACGGTCCCGTTGGAAAACTCCGTCCCTTTCTCTGACAGCGATCTGATTGGCTGTTGCTATATCGTTACACACCACAACCTCCCAGTTATTTTATTAATTATTTAATAAATAAAATTCCATTATTAATTTTATTCCTATAATGTATGGTTTTGTAGACGTCTTTCAGCTTTCAGCAGGTACCTGATGCATTTAGAGTTTCCTCTTGTGATGCCGATTCTCATAATCGTTCCCATGCAGCTCTAGAAGGAGATACAGATGGAACCTATGTCAATGGAGAATGCATAGGACACTTGTCTGGCTCATGCAACTTTCTTTTGCGATTCCGCGAGAACTAACGTGTGGATCTACTGCATCAGTAACCAATACATCACTTTCCCCCCTCTGCTGTATCACTTGTTCCCTTAGATTAGATTACATTAACACTTGATTCATAGATCATAAATACGACATTGCGCTACGGTGTGAAACGTCTTAGTTTAATAAATGATGTCTATCTATACATGACACTAAATATTTTAAGGATTTGATTTTTTGTGCATTTTAGCGAAATTACTAAGTTTTATCCAAAAATTCATGTAAAATGTAAAAGTTCCCACTCGGAAATTCTTTTAATTTCTTTTTAAATAGTAGTTGGCTCTTGGTCAAACTTGTTATGCTACTTGGTAAGTGACCAAAGACTTTTGTAGCCGTATAATTCACCCATTTATGTGCCAAAGTTAGATTTAACCTTGAATAGTCAATGTCACCCTTTAAATCTCAAATAGTAATACCACTAATAAAAAATAAAATAAATAAGTAATTCTGTAATTTTTTTCCAAAGTTTGATTTATCAATAGGTAACTGTGCTGAAATTCGTTGTGTTGTAATGTAATACCAAACTATATTATGTATCAATATTATTGAATGTAATTTTTGTTTAATTTTTGTGAAACATATGAATATTTTGTATTAAAATATCATAATTGTGGAATGTAGCGAGGTTCTGGCTTAGGAAAGTTAGAGATAGCGAAATGTAAAAGGTGCGTGACAGTACTATAAAGACGGAAGAAGAGGTGGTGCAATGTAAAAGGTGGAAAAGTGCGCCAAGTGGTGCGTTGCTGTAGTACAAAGACTGGAGGGAGGAGAGAGAGCGAGTTTGACCACCGGTGTGAGAAGACATAGTGAGCTGAGGCTGGCTTTGTGTTTCTAAAATTGGCTAAAGAGGCAACTTTCATCTCCAAGTAGGCTTTTAAAATGCCTTGGATATATATATATATATATATATATATATATATATATATATATATATATATATTACAGCCGCCCCATTGGTTGTAATTTTGTGGCATTCGGCTGTTTATAGCGACGCCAAGAAGATTGTATATTGCCACTAGTAGCCACAATCAACATTTCTGCATTGTGGAAGCCACGTGGAAGCTAATCTCTCACTTCACAGGTTTTGTAGGAAACAATTGTTATTATTTGTACAGCCACGAACCTCGTATGTGTGTGTGTTGCATAATTTTAATAATAACCAGAATGGATTTTACTTGATGTTAACCTGGTTATTCTCCAAAATCATAACCTGGAGCAGGATCCTACTCCTTAAACAGTGAAGTTTCCGAGAATCACCTGAACATTTTTTAATAGCGTGGTTTCATAAACTTTGCAATGACAGAACTAGTTATTTTTTTGCTGCTCAGTGACAGAATTTTGCGTAGTAATTAAATATAGTAAATCAAGTAAATTTTAAAGTGCATTCAAATTACAAGTAAGAACTTAACTAGTTTTGCTAATTTAGATCTTGCCTTATTGCCTAAAAGTTTAAATAAAAATAAAAGGTACTTCGATTGTAATATGCTTTATTACATTAACATTCAGAGCAGTTTGGTTCTTTTCATGAACAGTAACTTAAAGATTAGCTGCAATTAATTAAAATCCATAGTTTTGTTTACTGAAAAAGACAAATAACCACACTACAGAGAATCTAATGAAAATTAGTTAATAAGTTCTCATGTAACTACAATATTTATCTTTTCAGTGTATATTTTGTGTAAACATTTTGAAATAGAAAGTGAAAACATTGTACATGGTAGGATCATTTTCAGAGCTTACAGATTGAATAAGTTTAGTGCCCTATTAAATTTTCTCTGTTTAAATGAAAAACTTAGTAGATGTTGACAACAGACCATTTTCACTCAACTATTGTTTCAGTTCTTTTATTAATTACAAATAAAGACAGTGTAGGCATAATAATTTATGATCTTATCTGCATTATGTAATTGTTTTAAAAACTTTTGAGCGGTGGTTTTGTATCAGTTTAACAATCTTAGTTCAATAATTGTTTCTGAGAGCACTGACACTGAAAGTAAATTTTCACTTAGATTGACAGTTGATTTACATCAAGTATAAATAATTAGTCACTATAATCACTTCAAAGTTAAACAATACTGAGTACTGAAACTTCCTGGCAGATTAAAATTGTGTGCCGGAACCGGGACTCGAACCTGGGACCTCTACCTTTCGCGGGCAAGCGCACTACCGACTGTGCTATCCCGACACGACTCACGATGCCACCCCACAACCTTACTTCCGCCAATACCTCGCCTCCTACTTTCCAAACTTCACAGAACCTCTCCTGCGAACCAAGCAAGACTAGCACTCCTGGAAGAAAGGATATGGTGGAGACATGGCTTAGCCACAGCCTAAGGGATGTTTACAGAATGAAACTTTCACTCTGCAGCGGAGTGTGCGCTGATATGAAACTTCCTGGCAGATTAAAATTGTGTGCCGGAACCGGGACTCGAACCTGGGAGCTTTGCCTTACGCGGGCAAGCGCACTACCGACTGTGCTATCCTGACACGACTCACGATGCCGCCCCACAACTTTACTTCCCAGAGATCCCAGGTTCGAGTCCCGGTTCCGGCACACAATTTCAATCTGCCAGGAAGTTTCATATCAGCGCACACTCCGCTGCAGAGTGAAAGTTTCATTCTAAATACTGAGTACTGTTTGTTGTGAAGTTTATCTGCTTATAGTTAAATACCAGTTGTGTTTCATATGTGCGTTGCTCAGTTTAATGACCACTAGCGAACTGAGGATTGCATTTTACTCTTTCTTTTGCTTGACTACAACTATTTCTTTTATGTCCTATTGGGCTGGCGATCACCAAACTTTCATAGTAGTACAATTGACTTTTAGTTTAAGCAGTGTTAAATCCAATTCCTGTGACTTTATGGTGTTTATTTACCGAATATTACATATCTGAGGAAACGAAGGGAAACATCTTATGCCATATCTGTTAGGTATACACACGGTCATTTTAAATCCTCGCAGAGGGGCACACTACGACTATGTTAGTTTTCTGAGGTAGTATTTTGATGTGGTTGGAACTGCACGGTAGACGTAATTTTCCGTTACCTCCATTGTATTATTGACCTGCACTAACATGAGTAGCAGTGTTGCAACCCTTTGCCCTAGTGTTATAGCTTAGGACTCTGCAATTACTTTTCAGTTGGATCAGATTGTTAATAACCAATTTCATAAGTGAGTACATATATTGTCAAGCTACAGTGTGCATCCCTAGATCCTTAAATAAATGTCTGAAGGGTGATCTTGGGTGGACTCCAGCAATTAATCTGATTATACGCTTTTGCGCAATGAAGACTTTTTTACTCATTGTCTAATTCCCTGAGAATATGATCCTATACGAAAGCAGTGATTGAAAGTACGCATATTATGCTAATTTACCGACATGTATGTCAGCAAAAGTTGCAATGGCCCTGATAGCATAAGTAGCTGAACTCAAACGTTGCAACAGATCTTCAATGTGTTTCTTCGAATTCAAACCCTCATCAATGCAAAACATTCTACCTTAAGTACAGATTTATGATCAAAGTCTATATATATTTAACGATGTCATGCATTTTACTGTATGTAGCTGTATATACTGGGTTTTATCAAAGTTTAATGAGAGTCCATTTGTAGAGCACCACTGAATAATTTTCTGAAAGACATCACTTACAATTTCATCAGTTAATTCCTGTTTTTCAGGCGTAGTAGCTATGCTTGTATCGGCAGCAAAAATAAAGAGCTTAATATCTTCGTGAATATAGAATGGCCAGACACTAATATATATATATATACAGCAAAGGACCCAACACCGAACGTTGTGGGACCCCATTTTTGATAGCTTCCTAGTTGGAGGAATTAGCTGGTTCTTGAATATTACTATGTTAACTACTTGTTTCAACTTTCTGCACTTTCAGTTAAGTATGATTTAAAGTATTTGTGAACTGTCCCACTCGTACCACAATACTTAAGCTTATTTAGGACAGTTCCATGATTTACACAATCAAAAGTCTTCTATTGTCTAGATATTAATTACCGTATTCATGTAAGTGGTTGGAGAGGCTGATACATGACTTCCGAGATGCATAACGTGTATTGGGATATATTTCCGCATGCATCGTAAAAGTACGAACTGCATTCTTCCTACACTCTCTATACACTATGATCGTGTCGGTCACGGTCATTTCTACATTGGTGAATCCCATCGTCCACTCACAACCTACTGCTTGTTCTGTCACACATTAACTGACTAGCAAGTCGCGATGCACTCAAGGAACAATCAAGAACAATTTAAACACACACAAGAAAAAAAAAAAAAAAAATAAATAAATAAATAAAAAATCGTACCTAACAGCTACGCAATTTGCATGGAGCAAACAAATATCGGATTGGAAACTTTTCACAATACGATATCTCGGAAACTACTGCAAAAACGTCCATTGTCATACTATTTCACGCTACTTTTAGTTTTTTAGTCTGAGTTGGTTATTGTGCCATTTAAAAAGGTGTACATCTTCAAAAAAATTCAGTTTTATGTATTATTACGGTCTGTTTATTGGCTAACAATACAAGCCCCTTATCAGGCCATCGAGTGAAAACATCAGTAGCACTTGTGTCCGCGAAGTGTTTCGCAACGGCATTCTTCCATGAAATATTCTCGGTTTACTAGCCGCGTCATGTCCAGTAGCGCTTTCCATTTGCGCAATCTGTAGGTGTAGTGGGACAAGATAGTCGTACTACATTTTCCTATGTCAGCCCTGTTTCGAAGTTATAAATAAAAAATGAATGTAAACGACCTTTTATTTAAAATGCATACATATTTGATGTTTCTGTAAATATTGTTTTTTTTTATAATATGATTCTTAAAATGTTTTGTTTCTGTATGTTTCATGTACGATCGAGGCGCCGCAATCAACAAGGGCAGCGTCGTCGCCGCCGCAGCCAACATTACAGTAGACGGCCACTATTAAAATTTAACCAACAGCTACGGGGCTAGGAATGCTGTTGTGCCTCCAGGCTAATAAATATAAGCTTGGGCAGTAAGCACTCTGCTCTGCCATTGGCTAGTGCTGTGACGTCACTGTGGGACTGAGCGCTCCCGAACAGCCTGCACAGGCTTAGTCCGCTATGGCACGGAATGCGCATTTATATTAAGATTTTGAGGAAGATATTGTTTCTGCCTTAAATACAAAGTGCTATTGTGCTTTAAAATATTGCAGTTAAGACTGCTGGGTCATATTCTACCTTAGATTTACGCGTTACGTATGAGTAACGTATCAGATCACAAACATATCGACAATGTCTGTAATATGAAATGCTGACTTTAAAAGAACAGGACTCTTTGAAAGACTTTTTTCCGTGGCAAATTAAGTAATTCCAACTGTACCTCCCTTACATAATCAGTTTCTTTGAAATGCCGGGAGCATTTTGGAGAATGTGAAACTTTAGATCTACTTTCTGTAACATTTGGAGAGCCACACTTTCTTTAACGTTTCATCTCGAGGAAAAAATATGAAACTATTTCAGTTCCCTTTGTGTTCCGACTGTGAGAATTGCAACCCGTAATATCACAGCCTGGCATTGTATAAATAATAGCAGAAGTATTTCAAAAAATTACAGCAGAAACAATAGCAGGCGCGACAAGCACTCGAGAAATCAATATACTTTCCACTGTAAACTTTTTCCTTCTAAACTATGAAGCGAAACAGACTATTTAACCCTTTCATTCCCACATTATGAATTCAGCTTTGGGAAAATAAAAACTCTGTGTTTTCTGTATAAATACAGTGCACTAAACATCGAAATATGTGTTTTAAAATTTTTGATGGAACTATTGTTTTTTTATGTCATATGTTTTATGCGCAACACAGACGTTTGTATGGAGGTATTTTATTACTTGGGACGTTTCTTTGTCGATAACAGTGCCAGGTCAATAATTCTAGCATATTCTTTGCCACAGCATCGAAGTAGAAACAATTCACTGCTGAAATAAAATAACATGGGCCACACTCATGCTAACACTCTCAGTCACGTACAGGCGACAACGTTACCTAACCTCCAAGACGGATAGATTATTGCTTTAGAAGTGGCTATACGCCGTACCAAAGGCAAATATCATAATAGAAGCAAGTTGTTCATCAACAACAATGCGACATTCAGGTATATGTGTGGTATAAATCAGCTTTTAATACGATGTTGTCGAGGAACAACACTGAGAATGAAAGGGTTAAGCATATACATTAGAAATAGTAACACACACGCACATGCGTGCATCCAACACTGCACATTATTTTACTCCCACGTGTCCCACAGTGACGTAATGCGCAGAACGGCTAAAACGCGTTTCCTACTGCGCATCGCTTACTGCGCCTCCCTGGTTGCGCCTTCTTTATTGCGCTTCAATCGTTTCAAAGAAGAAAAGAAAAGAATATTAAATTATAGTTAGTCTTGTTTGAGATTCAGTCAAAGCTAGTTGTCATGTTCACGTTTCTTGCTATACTGACGCTGTATTAACATGAAGAAGAATAAATATTTTTATGTTGAATGATATCTTGCATTTAGGAAGATTTATTTATGATCAAGAATATTTTATTGCGAGAGAAATTTGATTCTTGTGAAGAATTTCGACTTATTTCAGAAAACAGTTTAATTCTGATTGAATCACTACTGATTAGCTTAGAATGTGTCATTATATTTGTATTTAGTGTGAATGTGGAAAACGAGTGTTTAGAAGGCAGTGGATTATTAATTTTTTTTTTCATTATGAGTTATGAACAGCAAATAAAAGTGCCTGTGTTTAACTTTGAAGAAATTTTGGTAACGGCTACAGACTATTTTGCATACCACGCTCGTACAAGAAACTTATTTACTTTTGATGAACTACTTAAAGGAATTATTCCTACAATTTTTAATTTATGTTGTGGTGCAGGACACTTCGGACGAAGTCTAGAGAATTTACGCGTTACCTTATGACAGCTGGTGTTGCTAGGGAAATGTAAATAACTAATCACCAACGTCCTAGCAACTGATAAAACTTTTTCTAGTGTCAGATTTCATGATTAGAGACTAAAGAAGAACATGAATTACAATATTAAACATCGCAGTTATCCTGTCGCCGTTCCACTACATAGGTCAGTCACCTTGCATACTTTATTCCGGCACCTTCCTTTTAGTTTCGACATTTAATGAATGTTTCACCAGTGTTTACAGGTTGCAGTAAAATTTAATACATTTTCTACACCTGTTGTATGTGTCTCACTGTTGGCCAAAAGAAAACTATGAGTCTGCGGATTAGTTGTTGAGTTGATGCAGTGCCAGTTACGGCTATTTCGGCCAAGTTGCGGAGTTGGAGAGCTGAGCAGGTAAAAGTTACGGAGTTCGTGAGAGGCAGTACAGAAAAAATCACTCAGGGAGTAATTGGAAAGGGATGCCCACTCCCTTGCCCTGCGATCTTTCCTGCCCTTGCCTCTCTTGATACTTCCTCTAGGGTTACTTACAATTCTTCGTGTAAGCAACGGCTGCAGTAACAGTGCCCGACGATACTGACAGCATCTTTCAAGCGTTCAGTTACAGTGCAGCAGAGCATGGATTCTTACAACAGAGCCACACAAAACACGGTTCGTTGTTGCAGATTAATGTCCTGATGCATTTTACGTGGTTATACTGCTTTGTTGTTCAGTCTACCGACTGCATAGAGAATGCTGTACAAGCTTTATATGCATTATCAGAATAATATAGTCACATCAGACAACAAAATAAAGGCAATATAGGATATAGTGAAGGAGAAACTGGTAGAACCGGAGATGAAGATAAGGACATAGCTCTAAGAGGAGATGACACACGGGAACAGATGTGTGCAGTGTTGCTTCAATTTTCAATAAGCATTTCTTAACTATTACTGAAAAGATAGGGTTATCAGGTTCAGTAAATGCTGCAATGGAAATCTCACACCTGTCACTACAAATAACTATAACGAGTATGACTCTCACAGCACCACTAGATGTAATGTCCACCATGAAATACTTGAAATCATGAAATACAGTGGCTATGATAATATAACAACAAATTTGATTAAACGCTGTGCTCCTGAGTTTAGTAATATTTTAAGTTACTTGTGTAACAAGTCTTTTATTACTGCAACAATCCCTGAAGTTAAGCCATTATATTAGAAAGGAGATAAATAAATTCCATCAAATTTCCATTCAATTTCACTTGCGCACGCATTCTCAAAATTTTTAGAAAAGCTAATGTACAGTCATTACACCTTACCACTAATAAAATATTATCCATGTCGCAATTCGGATTTCAAGAGGGTTCTGATATTGAGAATGCTATTTACACATACAGTGAGAATGCACTTAATTCATTAGACAATAAACTACAAGCCACTGATATATTTTGTGATCTGCAAAAGGCATTTGACTGTGTAAATCACAATATCCTCTTGAGCAAATTAAAATATTACGGTGAGACAGGAAGTGCCGCAGAATGGTTCAAATTGTGTATCTCTAACAGGAAACAAAGAGTATCAATAACAAAGAGATGTATACTGAACTATCAGGCCTCATCGAAATCGGGACTAATAAGATGTGGGCTCCCTCAAGGATTCATCTTATGTCCCCTGACTATATATCGATGACCTTTCATCAGCAACAGTATCGGATACCAAGTTTGTTTTATTTGCAGAAGACACAAACATTGCAATAAATAGTAAATCAAATATAGCCTCAGAAAAGTCTGCAAATGAAATTTACATTGACTTTAATAAATGGTTCCTTGCCAATTCTCTGTTGCTAAATCTTGAAAAAAACACACAATATGCAGTTTAAGAGTTTTAAAAGTTTTCGTGTCAGTATATGCCTAAAGTATGACAACAACAAAATAGAAGAAGTTTGCAGTGTAAAATTTTTAGGATTACAGCTTGACAATAAATTAAGTTGGGAGTAGCATTCCACAGAACTGCTGAAGCGCCTAATCATGTGCCTGTTTGCTATGAGAATGTTGTCAGACATAGGAAATAGCTGGCGTATTATGCATACTTTCACTCCATAATATCATACGGAATTATTTTCTGGGGAAACTCATCAGGCCAAGATAAGTTTTCAGAGCCCAAAAACGTGCGATACGTTCATTTGTGGTGTTAAGAACGTCATGCAGAGGGCTATTTAAGGAACTGGGGATTCTAACTACTGCTTCCCAATACATTTATTTTCTAATGAAATTTATCATTACAAATATATCTTTTTTTAACCAATAGCTCAGTTCATGGTATCAATACTATAAACAAGAAATTTTTCACAAAGGTTTATCGTCATTTGGCTCAGAAAGGTGTCCACTGTTCAGCAATACACATTTTCAATAACATGCCAGCAGAGATGAAATATTTAAGGAACAATAAAGTTCAGTTTTTAAACAGATTTTTGGTAGCCAACTCCTTCTACTCCATTGATGAATTTCTTAGCAGAAATGATTGATGTATGTTACTGTGTATAATATTCACAAATGAGAATATTGTGTTCAGTCTGGGTTCTTTGTAAATAAGTGTTGTGAGAAAACCTAAGAGTTATAATATGCACCTAGTATATTTAACATTTACTATGTCTGTTTTTTCTGACCAATTCCAAATCCACTAGGACAATTACATTTGGGACCTGTGGAAGGTGTACTAACACATATGCTGTCATTTTGTAAGTTTTTGTTGCGTATTTTGTTCTGACATGTTCTACATCTAAGAGGACCTTCTCAATTTACATCTACTGGAACGAAACGTACATCTAATCTAATCTTCATATTCCTGCAATAGGTTCCTGCTATCAAAACGTTCATAATGTTATCCTTTACAATTTTCCAACAATTTCCCAGAGTTTTAATCATAATTCTGATGCGTCTTGTGTGTTGACATTCATTTACAGCTACCATCAAGTCACCCATACTGGAATCGGAAAAGCTGGGCGGTTAGCAACATTAATTCCTGTTTGTATCTTGATTAGAAGATTGTTGGGACGACGGCGTTTTATTAATGTAACAAATGAAAAACCTTCATCCGTAATTTTTGGACTTTTAATTACTAGTTTAGAGAATACACTATTATCTTCTTCAGACCATTTAAGAATCCTTGCAGTAATGTAAAACTAGCCTACCATTATATGTATTGCCTAACAACCTCTCACATGAAGATGTAGTTGTCGGCTACCAGACGGCTTCCTCTTTCATTACTTTTGCCCAGTCCATATACACCTATTTTTCCTTCCCTTGCTTTTCCTACCACCGAATTCCATTCTACAATCACAATTAAGTTTTCCTCTCCCTTAATTATCTGAATGATTTCCTTTACCTCCTCATACATTTCTTCGATCTCCTCATCATCGGCAGAGCTGGTGGGCATATAAACTTGTACTACTGTGGTTGGTGTTGACTTCGTATCTATCTCGTCTATGATAATGTGATCACTGTGCTGTTCGTAGTAGTTTAGCCGCATTCCTATTATCTTATTATTAGACCCACTCCTGTAATACCCCCAACTGATTTTGTATTTATAATCCTGTACTCGTTTGACCAGATATCCTGTTCCACTTTCCACCGAACTTCACTAAGCCCTACTAAATCTAACTTCAAACTCTCCATTTCCATTTTTAAAATTTTCTAACCTTCCTATCCGATTAAGGGATCTAACATTCAATGCTCCGATCCGTAGATTGCCTGTGTTGTCTTTCCTGATGATAACATCCTCCTGAGTAGTCCCCGCCCGGAGATCCGAATGGTAGACTATTTTACCTCCAGATTCTTTTATCCGACACTATACCATCATCATATATTCATACAACAGAGATTGTTGTTTCCTGTAGCTTTCAGCCGTTCACGGTAACTGTGTGGCAAAGCCACATTAGCTGATGTTACAAGGCCAGCTCAGTTAATCGTCCAAACTGTTGCCCCTGCAACTATTGAAAAGCTGCTGCCTCTTCTCAGCAACAACAAATTTGACTGGTCTCTGCACAAGTACTCGTAGTTGTAGTTGGACCTATAGTACGGCTATCTATATCGTTGAGGCACGCAAGGCACCCCACCTCGGCAATGTCTCTAGTTCATGGAGATGGCAACTGCAATTAGCGTGATTACTTGATGCACGTTACCACACAATTAATCATAAATAAGATTCTTATTAATTAAAAGATGACGTACTTTAACTTGAATTACTGACTTTCAAAGTAGGAGAACACGCCTAACTATATCGCAGCCACTCTCTTGCTTCGACTAGCAAATTATAAAAATCATTCTCTGAAGAAAGTCATGGACACCTCTACCTCCCTATATCCCCGATTACTGTACTTGACGCACTAGACATAACGTTAATGAGATACCCTGTGCTTCGGAAACGGCAGGTGACAGCAGGAAGTTCTAGAAGCTAAGTCTCACTAACTGTATGTCATAGTATGTCATATCCTTTCAGTGCCTAGCCTTTTTTATGATTGATGTGTCAGTGGATGGAAGATGTTTTCTGTGTTACATGGTGTGACAGACAGGATTACTAATGATGTCATGTCTCGGACATGAGGACGGTCAGTCGGATGTCCATGAATGTGACTTGGAGTTAGTCATGATGCTTGCGTAGTTGTAATTGCTGCCTATTATGCTAATGCTATTATAGCTCTGCGAATGGTGGGGTGTCCCTTCTGAACATTTGACATACGAGTTGGATGAGATGGTTTCTATTGTCAAGTGAACATTCTCACGCCCGTACACGAGGTTCTGACTTCCACGCAGCACAGTCGTCCGCCAAAATCGTGTTGTTGTAAAGGCAGCAGTAGAAGGTCATACAGCTACCACAGCCTGTGAGCCCAGAAGTGTCAACACGTACTGTTGGCAGCCGCCTAGTATCAGTAGGAGTACGGGCACGCACACCTCTAGCCCGTCTTCCACTCACGCCACAACATCGACGTGTTCGACTCGACAGGTGCCGTCAGATTAGTTGGACGATTGAATAGTGAGTTGGGGTCTTCAACCATGAAAACAGATTCTGCCGGCACACAAACAAAGGTCTTTGATCCTACGACGTAGACGAAAGGCAAAGGTCCCAGGTTCGAGTCCCGGTTCCGGCACACAATTTGAATGTACCAGGAAGTTTCATGACAACACTCCGCTGCAGAGTGAAAGTTTCATTCTGGGTGTTGTTATTCATTACTATATATACGGCTGAAGACCCATTGTCCGTACAAAAGATGGACAAAATCAACCTTTCTTGGTGTGTGTTGCTCGTACACATTCTTAGTATCGTGGAGAAGGCAGAGGTGGTGTTCGGACAGGCGACTACGGCAACCTTAATGTGGACAGCCGTGGGAAAGTGGCGCAGGCGGCCGCTGGGAACCTGCCGGTAACCTTGCGGATAGCATCGGCCGCGGGCCTTGCGTAGTGGTGAAAGCAGGCGCCGCCACCACAGCCACTACGTGGGCGGCGCCGACCGCCGCGGCCCAGGCGGCTGTCACACACCTCAGCGTCGAGGGGGGCGTCGGCTGCGTCAGCGGCACGTGATACACCAACTGAGTGTTGCGTCACCGCGATTCTATGGGTTCACGACCCTTTACACACGTACAGATAAACCAAGTCAACACTTCAGTTATATTCAACAGAAATTGACAAGTGGTACGACAATGACCCAGAGATTGTGAATTTGTGTTCCACATCGCAGCATACACCGGTACCCTTCATACCCGCTAACACGTAACACGTCCTCTTCCACTGACACATGCCTGTATTTGCCGTCAACGGACTGTTGCAGCAGAATCAAGGTTAGGGCAGCCTTTCAAAAAGTGTTTTTTTTTTTTCCAGTGACGTCCGGTTGATTTTTGCAATTATCAGTGAGGTGGTCGTTATACAAGAGGCAACTTGGGAGCGGTATGATTGGGGTGGGAGCGGGAGAGATCGACCTTCTCCCTGTGTTCGTAGATCATTGCCCTCTCTTTGAGGAGAAGATCAATAGAGGGGCGAATTCTGCAAACACTTGCATAAGGTAGGTTGGACCAGTGACATTTTGGATCACTAGGAGTGGTTGGGCGTTCAGCTGCTCCAACACTTCACCCTCTCTGATCCCGAAGCTTGGTGATCACAGCAATCAGAGTAGGCGGGCAGTTAGGAGGTTGGGGTTGGTGGGGGGGAGAGGAGTTGGTAGGGAAAGGGGTAAGGTGGCCTGGAAATCAAACAGGATCCAGGGGAAGCTTTGGAGGAGATTGGTAAGGAACGTTGGGCTGGGTGACTTGATCAAGACGGAATCCCGATGGGTGGATGAGTTGGGAATGGCTGGGAAGTACTTTCGGATTTCTATGGAAATTGTTCTCTAGGAATTTTTGATTGAGGCAAGAGAGGAAAAGGTGTGCAGATCTTGAGAGCTTTTTGAGGTGTTGTGTTGTGGTTTCCATTTGGTCAAGGGAGGGGGCGGGTGTTTGAGGAGCAGGAGCTCTTTTGATGGTTACAGTGGGTGGGTGGGAGGGGGAAGGGCGGAGGGGAAGGGGGAAGGGGTGAGTGATGTGCTCGCTTGGAGAGTTTTTTGTAGACAGAGGGGAGAGTGGGAGGCTGAGGGATTGGTTACATAAGCAGGTGGCAGAAGACAAGACCTTAGTGGTGTGAGTCAATGGTAGGCGGCGGCGATGACTCAGCCACTGGCTCATCGGCGAAAATTCTTCCTGGGAATGAATGGAGGATTTTCCTGTTGGTAAATGTTGGGAGGGCAAGTAGACGGGGTAGGCGATTGATAGGGAGTGGGGGGAGGTCTAGGAGGGCTAGGGAAGCGGAGTCCAGGTGATAATAATGATGAAGGAGGACTGTGTGGGCGGTGGTGGTGGCGGGCTGTCCATTGAGGAGGGGAGGAGGGAGAAGATGCGTTGAACGGGAAAAGAGGAAAGAGCGATGTGAAAGAGAAGAAGAAGCTGATGAGTCTAATACTCAGCTGTGGCGGAGCTGGGCTGCAGACTGCGGGCGAAGACGGTATCCCGGTGTAGGCTGTGGCGACGGCGCCTGAAGAGGCGACACCTGGGCGGCTGCTTCACCACGGGAAGCGGCGGAGGGCTACGGCAAGCGCAGAAACCCCAGCAGGAGGGCGGCTGAAGGCTGCAACGAGGGGCTGCGCCGTCGGTTGGTCGGTGGGGCAGGACGGCGGGCTGCAGGGAGGCTGGCGTCAGACGAAAAGGCGACTTCAGCGATGGGGCCTAGAAACAACAACGAATCGTTAGCAAAATCAATTCCTGGTTTTCCTGGAGACTTTCACCTACAGGCTGATGGATGATGAAAATCGTATAAATCTGTTAATCAGTTTTGAGTTTATTGAGGACAGACAGAAATTGCGAGAGGATTTCGTTTTAATATATGTATAGATATCTATAAAATCGATGTGTATATATACATATTTTATTGGTTGATGAAATACGACGCATACCATGCATATACAAAGGTCAGCGTGTTTAATTTTTACATACCAATGTCACAGTCTAACTTGGAAAGACAGTTATGCCCCTACTGGAGAAAGAGTCAGTCGTAGCGGCACTATTAACACGGTCACGCTAGCGCTCCAAGTGGTAGTATTGCAGTTACAGAGGAAACGCATTATACAAACGTTTGGCTCCTTCTACACTAGGGGGACAACTGTATCTCCCAGAGCCAGGCATAAACATTGCCGTAAATGTTTTTAAATACATTCATACGATCATTACCAAACTTCACAGGATCACCTGACTGGTTAATCTGAAGATTTTGTGAAGATTTAATCAAAATTACTCCAGCCATCTTGGAGTCTATAGGGAACATACATACACATATCCTTTTTTAGATATGGATTTTTTTTACTTTCCATAAGCATCTACTGTTTGTTACATGGCGTTTTCGATCTCGCAGCAACCAAAGAGTACAGCTTAAATTACTATCACTGAAATGTACACGAAAGACAGTTTTCTTCAGTCTCAAAAAGGGCTAGCTGTTTGAGAATGGGAGTGGAAAGCAAGCTTCGTATATGCGGAGTATAAGGTGCAGGTGTGCCTGTACAGTCTCATGTACACCACTGACTCACCTGGGTGAGTGCTCTCTTCAGTCTGCATCTCCTTAGATGTATAATAACAGTTTACAGAGATACTAAAATGGAAAGAGAGTACATTTTATAAGAAGAAATTATGTTGTTTTCTTTTCGAGAAACAGGAACCTAGTGATCGATAATACTTTGGTAATTTCATGTTTATCTGCATCTAAATGTCTGGTTTGAGGCAGTCTCTTCATCTCTGATTAAAAGCGATAGAAAAAATTCCTTTCCACCCAGCTTCCGTGATTGTTCTGTCCCCGTCCGCCCTGCAATGTCACGCTGCCGATTCCTTCATATTGCCGCGAGAGAGCACGAACACCGACTGCCTGCGTGGCGCAAGGGATAGCGTCACGGACTGCGGAGCAGAACTTCGCCGGTTCAATTCCGCCCACCGGCGAAAATTTATTTCTTTGAAATTTACAATTCCAGAAGGTTCTACATCTTTCTTATGTTCACTTGTAAATTCTACTTGCTTCTTATGTTAACTGTTCTTCTAATTTCTGGTAAATTCTGTCTGTATATAAATAGCAGAGCACTCTGCCTGAGAGGCAGTCAGTGCTGCGTGTATGTTGAGTTCGTAATAAACTTGCTTTAGTTGCCTTCGAAGTCAAGCCTACTTCCATTGCAACGTGACATTGTTTCGTGGAGGCGCCGGGTACACTGTGCAACAGCTGCATCACCGTGGCCCCGATTAGGCAACGAAAAGCCGTCGCTTACACGGACTGGAACCGGAATACAAGGGATACACCGAGTACGTCCTTCCTAAAGTCCGTATTATCAGAAGAACGATGGAGACGAAACCAGCAATAAGCCAGCTGCACATCAGACACCCGTCGGTGTTCTCTGGAGATGTTGGACAGGATCCCAACATATGGCTAAAAGGGTTCGACCGAGTCGCCAAGTACAACAGGTACGATGTGCTTGGCCAACGTTTATTTCTACCTGGATGGAACAGCCCAGCAATGGTTCGAAAACAACGAAGACAAGTTGAATGACTGGGAGACGTCCCAGGAGGATCTTAAGAAGACGTTTGGAGACCGCCAGCGACAAATCCGCTCGGCGGAAGAACAACTGAAGAACCGGGCCCAACGACATGGTGAGCCAAAACAATCGTACATAAAGAGTGTTTTGGCCCTGTGTAACGTAATGAATCCGAACATGACTGAAGCGGACAAAATCACGCACCTGATGAAGGGAAGATATGTACCAAGCTCTTCTGATAAAAGACGTTGCTACGACAGAAGAGTTCATCAAGTGGTGCCAGCGTATTGAAGAGATGCAACAAAGGAGGGTTGGACGCAAGAAGTATGACAGACTCCCAAATGTAGTCCCTATGGCCGTTGTGGAAGACCAGCAGGACTTGGCTTCTCTCATACGACAAATCGTGAGAGAAGAATTACAACAGTGCATGGCACCCGGGACTATTAGACCGAGCGAGCATCAGATTATGGCCATGGATGTGAGCCCTGTAAGTCACGAGGTAGCCGACGCCGCTGAGGACGAGGTATTTCAAACATTAGCTCCTGTCTGCCCCGTCAATCGCATTAGACGCGAAGAATGGCGTCACCTGCTGATGAGTTCAGTCGACCTATGGGAAGAAGCCCATCGCCGTACCCTTGACGAGGTCGCTCCCCGACGCGCCGCAGCCGTTCACCGTCGCCGTACAGAGGTACCAGCCGCTCCCCTAGCCGCCGCGCCCAGGAAAACTAAGCGAGGCGACCATCTACGGAGGTGAGGCCGCCGCAGATGAAAATCCTCCATGGACGACAGTCGCCAAGATGTCGGGAAATCTCATCGACGTCATAATCGACGGCCAACATGTCCGGGCACTTGTCGATTCAAGAGCCTCTTTTTCTGTGTTATCGGATAATTACCGCCGCACACTAAAGAAGACAATGTTCTGTGATACGGGAGCAACTGTGCTGAAGGTCGCGAATGGAAAGTACGTCCATCCAGCAGGAACTTGTGTCGCAAGAATAACCATCAACAACAGGACGCAGCCGTTTGAATTTGTCATGTTAACAGAATGTAATCACTATGTCTTCCTCGGATGGGGCTTCCTTCAGGCATCCCAAGCTATCATTGACTGTGGAAGATCTGAGCTGCAAATTGAAGAAGTTGTTCCGCCAGATACACGTAATACAGAATTTTCTGGGAAGTTATTCGTCGTTGACAATGTGACAATACCGCCGTTGACAATGAGAAGAGTTGCAGTCAGAAACACAGATGACTGGTTAAACTGTGAAGTTCTTGTTGATAGTAAAAAGTTTATCAGGCTCACAAAAGAAATTTACATACCAGCGGCGGTCATAAGCATTACCGGTGGTCAAGGAGAGATTTGGATCACAAATTGTCACGAGCAGTCACAACTTATCCCCAAGGGAATGTGTATCGAGACAGCTGAACCAACTGAGCTCAACGTCATCAATGAAGACCCATGCCCTGCTATTAGTACAGACAACACGCTGGAGGAAACAAACGTGGAACTGCCAATAGGGCCTGGACTGACCAAGGAACAACGCCAGCAGGTGTTAGGTATACTACGCCAATTTTCGGGTGCATTCACACCTCAGCAGGGGAAAAGTCAGACGAAACGGCCCACGATAAAGCACCGTATCAATACTGGGGACCATCCGCCAATTAGCCAGCGTTCGTATAGAGTGTCGCCAGCTGAAAGACGAATAATTCGGGAGGAAGTGGGGAAGATGTTGCGAGATGACATTATTCAACCTTCGGAGAGTCCTTGGTCGTCTCCGGTGGTCCTCGCAAAGAAGAAGGATGGCACGTGGCGATTCTGTGTCGACTATCGGCGGCTGAACAGTATCACAAAGAAAGATGTCTACCCATTGCCGCGTATTGATGACACCTTAGACTGCTTGAAAGGAGCTCCATACTTCTCAACTATGGACATGCAGACAGGTTACTGGCAAATCGAGGTTGACGAAGCTGACAGGGAGAAGACGGCTTTTATTACACCTGACGGCCTCTATGAATTTAAAGTAATGCCATTTGGATTATGTAATGCTCCAGCCACATTCGAACGCATGATGGACAACTTGCTTCGACACCTAAAGTGGACGACGTGTCTCTGCTATTTAGATGACATTGTCGTTTTCTCGAAAACATTTGAAGAACATCTGAGTCGCCTGTCAACTGTGTTGAAGTGTGTTCAGGCTGCAGGTCTCCGCCTCAATCCAAAGAAGTGCCTCTTCGTCGCCAAAGAGATAAAAATCCTGGGGCACCTAGTCAACGGAGATGGTGTTCGTCCTGATCCAGATAAAGTAAGGGCAGTCACAGAATTTCCAACTCCTCAGCACATTCGTGATGTGAGAAGTTTTCTCGGGCTGTGCTCATACTACCGACGTTTCATAAAAGGATTTTGTAACAAGGCACGTCCATTACAAGAACCTCTGCAGGGAGACGCCAAATTTTACTGGGATGTGACAAAAGAAAGAGCTTTCCGAGCACTTAAGGAGGCTCTAACTTCCGCACCAGTACGACTAGAATGCAGAAACGGAACTTCACACAGACGCCAGTGGCTATGGGATTGGTGCAGTGCTTGTACAAGTTCAGGAAGGTGCCGAAAAAGTGATAGCCTATGCGTCAAGAGTACTCTCAAAGTCCGAGATAAACTACTCTACAACTGAAAAAGAATGTCTCGCGGTTATCTGGGCTATCAACAAGTTCCGGCCGTATTTATTCGGCAAACCAATCACCGTCGTGACAGATCACCATTCTTTGTGTTGGCTGACTAGCCTGAAGGATCCATCAGGTCGACTAGCGAGATGGGCACTAAGACTCTAAGAGTACGATGTCACAGTGGTATTCAAGAACGGGCGAAAACACAAGGATGCCGACTGCCTTTCGAGGAATCCATTAGTGGAACACAACAGTATTAATGAAATTTCAGCTCTCACTGAATTAGATGACGTTACAGCTGAACAGAGGAAAGATCCAACACTATTAAAAATGATAGAGGCCTTGTAGAAAGGAGAACCGACTAATGGAGAGTTCCAACTTATAAACGGAACATTGTACATGAGCAACTACGATCCACTGGGTCCCAAATGGCTACTCGTTGTTCCAGCTCATCTCCAGCCAGCTATTCTCAAATATTTCCATGATGCTCCAATATCCGGTCACCCGGGATTCGTGAAGACCCTAGACAGAATCAGACGCAGGTATTACTGGAAAGGTCTCTACAGATCTGTCAAGCACTATGTGAGTCACTGTAAAGAGTGCCAGCGACGGAAGCATGTGCCGCAATTACCTCCAGGACATCTCGTACCGATTCCGCCGGCAGCAGCTCCATTCCACCGAGTTGGGATTGATCTTTTAGGGAGGTTTCCGAAGTCGACAACCGGTAACCGTTGGATAATAGTCTGCACTGACTACCTCACACGCTATGCTGTCACCAAACCTGTGCCGACTGCAGAAGCTCCAGAGATCGCAAAATTCCTTGTAGAAGACATTATTTTGAAGCATGGAGCACCACGTGTCATGATATCTGATCGTGGAAAAGTATTCCAGTCAAAACTAGTATCAGAGGTAATGTCACGGTGCAACATTGTCCACAGAATGACAACTGCATACCATCCTCAGACAAATGGTCTTACGGAACGTTTTAACAAAACGTTAGCCGACATGCTGTCGATGTACGTCGATGTTGAACAGAAGGATTGGGATACAATTCTGCCAGTCGTGACATTTGCTTACAATACCGCAAGACAAGACACCACAGGCTTCACTCCGTTTTTCCTGCTCCATGGCCGTGAAGCTGAGACGATAATGGATACACTGTTCCCGTTCCAACCGGACGACATTCAGGATGACTATGTTAAACAGCTCATCACCAGGGTCGAAGAAGCAAGACAGCTGGCTCGCATACGGACACTGGACGCCCAGGAGAAGGACCGTCAGCGGTATAACGAGAAGCACCGACCTGTTGTGTACAGCCCAGGAGATCTGGTATGGATTTTTACCCCTGTACGGAAGGTTGGACTGTCAGAAAAGTTATTGAAGCGATACTTTGGTCCGTATCGTGTCATACGCCGCCTATCAGACGTCACATACGAAGTTGAGGATTATCAGCCGTCGTCGAAACGTCAAAAACGAAGAGACATTGTTCACGTCCTGCGCATGAAGCCATACTACGATCCTGAAAAGCAGGTAGACGACAATGGCTTCTTGTTCAAGGACGTTAAGGACGGTAATGTTCCTGATGAAGCCACGACAGGAACGTCTGTCGTCGATAATCACGGAGAAGGGAAGGATTCTCTTGAACTGTCATACAGAGGACTCATGACACGGTCAAGATCCAGGACGTTGCAGCTGGCTCCACAGGGATCATAACAGCGGGTCGCTGTTTCTCCAGGAGAGGGAGCAATGCCGCGAGAGACCACGAACACCGACTGCCGGCGTGGCGCAGGGGATAGCGTCACGGACTGCGGAGCAGAAGGTCGCCGGTTCAGTTCCGCCCACCGGCGAAAATTTATTTCTTTGTAATTTACAATTCCAGAAGGTTCTACAGCTTTCTTATGTTCTTCTGCTTGTTTCTTATGTTAACTGTTCTTCTAATTTCTG
This sequence comes from Locusta migratoria, assembly GCA_026315105.1. NCBI lineage: Eukaryota > Metazoa > Arthropoda > Insecta > Orthoptera > Acrididae > Locusta > Locusta migratoria. Next base: position 195,207,368 of record CM048746.1, read on the forward strand.
GTAAATTCTGTCTGTGTATAAATAGCAGAGCACTCTGCCTGAGAGGCAGTCAGTGCTGCCTGTATGTTGAGTTCGTAATAAACGTGCTTTCAGTATAAGTGCTGTGTTTAGTTGCCTTCGAAGTCAAGCCTACTTTCAACGTGACAATAACTCAGAACATATCCTATCAATGGAATGGATCCCTTCCGTTAGTCTAGATACGCCACAAATATCTTTTCTCCTCATTTGTGTTCAGTACCTCCTCATTAGTTACGTGATCTACCCATATAATCTTCAACATTCCATTGTAGCACCAAATATCTGAACCTTCTATCACCTTTGTGTATGAACTTCTTATCGTCAACATTTGACTCCCATACTACACTAAAGGCAAATGATTTCAGAAGGAACTTCCTAACATTTAAAGTATATTGTATGCCAACAGATTTCGTTATTAATGACCTTTACTACCCAAATAGCACAACTCATCTCCAAAGTTGATTGTCTCATTTCCTAGCTAATTTCTTCAACATCGCTTTATTTTCCTGTACTACATTTCTTTATCACTGTTCGCTCATGTTAATAGTAACATTGTACAATCAATTTATTAAGGCCAACAGCCAAGATAGCTATTAATTCTTATTTAGATTACCGGTTTAGGCAGATTAAACTGCCATCTTCGGTCTTTCATATCATTCTTCACATAGTAAATAAAAACTTCTAAAACCACACTTATTGGCAAACGTATTAAAATGGCAGTTTAATGTGCCGGAACTAATTTATAGATTTTAAAATCGATCTTGTCCTTAATAAAGAGACCATTCAGTAAGTCTTCCAGCTCCTATGCTGCCTCCAACAGGATTACAATGTCATCACTAAACAGCAAGTTTGTAATTTTTCTCTCTAAACTTCCTCCCGTGATTGTTCTGCTCCCCCCCCCCTTCTTGCGACGTCACGCTGCCGATTCATTCATATCTCAGAACGTATCCAAATTATCCAAATTTCTCCTCGCTTTCCTTCACAGCTCGCTCAATGGGAAGATTGGATAAAAATCCAGATACTACAATCCTTTTTACTCCCTCTCCAACCACTGTGTCATTTTCATTCCCTTCGAATGATGTCTGGTTTCTGTATAGGTTTTATACAACTTTTCGTTCCCTGTATTTTACCCTAAATACGGTAAGAATAGTAAAAACGTATTCCAATCGACCTTCTTAAAAGAATTTTCCATATCTACAAAAACTACAAAATTCAGATAGATCAGTAACTTTCTAACAGTTTTGTACTTTATTCCTTTGGATTTACAATTATTACATTCTTTCTTGACGCTTGAAAATATTCCCCTGCTTCATACGTCTTGCACAACAGTTGGAACAGTTTCTTCATGACTGGCTCTCCCAGAAAGATCTGAGGTCTTGTTTCCATTCAAATATTTCGCAGTATCATATCTCCTGTCTCATATTCATCTAATAACTCTTCCATTTCACAATAGTGCCTTCAAGTTTATTTCCCAGTATAGGCCCATTGCACTCAGTATACTTCTTCCACTTTGTAGCCTTCTCTTCTTTGTTTTGTTCTCGTTTTCCTTATGAGCTCTTGATATTCAGACAACTGCTTCTGATGATCGTGCGATCCGCTCCCGGTGGGAGGTTCGAGTCCTCCTTAGGGCATATGTGTGTGTGTGTGTGTGTGTGTGTGTGTGTGTGTGTGTGTGTGTGTGTGTGTGTGTTGTTCTTAGTGTTAGTTAGTTTAATTTATCCTAAGTAGTTTGTAATTATAAGGACCGATAACTTCAAAGTTTGGTCCGATATGTTTTCAAACATATTAGTGTTGTCTCCAAATTTCTCTGTTATTTATTTCTCATAGGTGCACATTCTACGGACTTCCATCTCTCCTCATAATTAGCCGATCTGGTCTTCCTGTTAACCTATTTTTAGCCACCCGTACTCTCTTTGCCTGCTTCATTTTCTGCTTGTTCTGATTTTCGCCTTCTATCAATTTCTGTGCACCCAGAATGTATTCTCACCAGCAGCAACTGGTCTCGCTGTTCATTTTTACATGCACGATCAGAAGAACTCTCGTCTGGACTGCAAATGTAGAGTACTGTGAAATCTCTTTGCCGCTGAGGCAGCACGACAGAAGCGGACTGCAACATTGTGCCGGGGAAAAAGAATAAAAGGAAGTGAAAAACTGCGAACACCGCGGACACGCGGTATAAGGCGACACTGTGAGTCAGTCTCCGTACTAGCAGCTGTAACTGGTCACGAAGCAAGCTCAGCGACGAGGTGGAGCCTGCTACTTCAAAAAAATGTTGCCCCATTGACCAGCAGTGGCGACCGGAGGCATAAAAAACAACATGCTCGATTCTTTTTTCTTTGCGACATCGACTTCATGCCAAAGACAGCGTACATTTGTTAGACACAAAATGAGAAAAATTTTCTAGACATTATTCACTTTCACTCCACTACTGAAGACTAAACTCGCTCAAAGCCTCAAATTGGGGTATGAGTATAATGTAGGTTCGTGCTATGCATACTGATGCAGAAACGAGTTTATCTTACTGGTTAGTTTCCTGCTGTGCTTCTACCCAAAAACAGTTAACACTGAATTGACACAACATTTATCTTCTTCCTTTAAGTCACAGATAGCCTGAAACAATGTATTAGTTTTTTTTTTCTTTCAGGTCATTCCAGAAAAATATTTTATATTCAGGACGATGTCTTCGCGACAGCACTCTTGTATAACACAGTCTCGGAGCTTGACCATGCCAGAGACGTGACCCTGTGAAACAGCACACTACTAATGCCGTATTAGATCATTACTGGATTGCTTCTCTTACTCATCTGCATCAATTTACATATTTCTACATTCCAGGCCATTAAAATTGCTACATCACGACAGGAAGAAGATGCTGTGATATGCAAATGATTAGCTTTTCAGAGCATTCACACAAGTTTGGCGCCCGTGACGACACTTACAACGTGCTGACATGAGGAAAGTTTCCAACCGATTTCTCATATACACACAGCAGTTGACCGGCGTTGCCTCGTGGAACGTTGTTGTGATGCATCGTGTAAGGAGGAGAAATGCGTACCATCACGTTTCCGGGTGGAGCCTATCGCGATTGCGGTTTATCGTATAGCGACATCGCTGTTCGCGTTGGTCGCGATCCAATGACTGTTAGCAGAATACGGAATTGGTGGGTTCAGGAGGGCAATACGGAACGCCGTGCTGGATCCCAACGGCCTCGTATCACTAGCAGTCGAGATGACAGGCATCTTATCCGCATGGCTGTAACGGATCGTGCACCCACGCCTCGATGCCTGAGTCAACAGATTGGGGATGTTTGCAAGACAACACCATCTGCACGAGCAGTTCGACGACGTTTGCAGCAGCATGAACTATCGACTCGGAGACCATGGCTGCGGCTACCCTTAACGCTGCATCACAGACCAGGAGCGCCTGCTATGGTGTACACAACGACGAACCTGGGTGCACAAATGTCGAAACGTCATTTTTTCGGATGAATCCAGGTTCTGTTTACAGCATCATGATGGTTGCATCCGTGTTTGGCGACATCGCGGTGAACGCACATTGGAAGCGTAAATTCGTCATCGCCATACTGGCGTATCACCCGGCGTGATGGTATGAGGTGCAATTGGTTACATGTCTCAGTCACCTCTTGTTCGTATCGACGGCACTTTGAATAGTGGCCGTTACATTTCAGATGTGATACGGCCCGTTGCTCTAACTTTCATTAGATCCCTGCGAAACCCTACATTACAGCAGGGTTATGCACGACCGCATGTTGCAGGTCCTGTATGGGCCTTTCTAGAATCGGAAAAAGTTCGACTGCTGCCCTGGGCAGCACATTCTCCAGATCTCTCATCAATTGAAAACGTCTGGTCAATGGTGGCCGAACCATTGGCTCGTCACAATACGCCAGTCACTTCTCTTGATGAACTGTGGTATGTTGAAGCTGCATGGGCATCTGTACCTGTACACGCTATCCAAGCTCTGTTTGACTCAATGCCAAGGCGTATCAAGGCCGTTATTACGGGCAGAGGTAGTTGTTCTGGGTACTGATGTCTCAGGATCTTTGCCCCCAAACTGCGTCAAAATATAATCCCATGTCATTTCTAGTATAATATATTTGTCCAATGAATACCCGTTTATCATCTGCATTTCTTCTTGGAGTAGCAATTTTAATGGCCAGGAGTGTACATTTAGCGATAGTTGCCATCCCTCATACTACCTACAGATTTGGTCCAAGTCATTTTCTATCCTACTACATCATTCAATGACGGCACCATCTTGTACACGACAGCATCATCAGCAAATAGACGCAGATTGTCAGATCGTTTATATAGATAGAAAGTAATACCGGTCCTACCGCACTTCCGTGGGGAACCACTGACGACACCCTAGTCTCTGATGAACACTCGCCGTCGAGGACAACGTACTGGGTTCTATTACTTAAGTAATTTTCGAGCCACTTCGAGCTACCTACTCCATAAGCTCGTACCTTCGTTAGAAGTTGGGTTTCAAACTATCGATGCTTCCTAAAGCGGTGCTGTTAGATGGGCAGAAGCTTTTCCGTCTCAAGGAAATTTATTATGTTGGAACTGGGAATATGTTCAAGCAACTGATGTTAATGATATAGGTCTGTAACTTCGTGGTTCTTATGCCTGAGCCTTTTTCGAATACCTTGGTACTTTGCGCTGGATCAAAGATTCGCGATGAATGAAAACTAAGTAACGGGCCAATGCCGCTGAGCACTCTTTGTGAAAACGAATTGCTACCCCATCTGGATCTGGCTACTTGTTTGTTTTAAACTCTCTCAGTTTCGTCTCTGCACCAGCTATGCCTATTTCACCTACTATGTTCTCCATTTGGGAGTTAGTGCGACAATCAAATGAAGGTATGTTAACATGGTCCTCCTGCGTGAATGATTTCGTAAATGTTAAATTTAAAACTTCATTTTGCTGTCTTCTATCACCATCCCAGAAGAATCAATGAGTGACTGCATGGAAACCGTTTACCGACTTTATATAGGTACAGAATTTTTTTCGGGTTCTCTGCAAGATCTTTTGCTAAGGTATGACTGTGGTAGTTATTGTATATGCTCCAGAAAATTGCTCTTTCTATGGACGCGCGAATCTCTAGTAATGTTTGTCTGATTTAATTTGCTTGACCTTGTTTTAACCAAGAGTGCAACTGCCTTTATTTTCTCATTTTTTTTCGAATATTACTACTATACTACGGTGGGCTTTTCCCGTCCTTAATCCACTTTTTCGGGACATATTTCTCCAGCGCTTTATTTATAATGCATTTAAATTTGTCCATAATTCCTCTACGTCCACCGTACCGGAACTAAACCCATGTCCATTCATTCCCTAAGTGGGACGCTAACAGTTGCTTATCTGATCTTTCTAGCACACACACTCTCCTAGGCTTCTTGACCGATTTATTAACTTTGGTGGGCACTGTCACTATGACGACATCATGACTAACCCCTTGTCTCTATAGTAAAATCGTTGATAAGGTCTGGCCTGTTTGTAAGTATAATGTCCAAAATAATTCCATTGCGTGTGGGCTGACGATTTAGCTGCTCAAAGCAGTGTTCGGAAAACGTACTTAACAAAAGTTCACAAGAGTGCTTGTATGTACCCCTGTAGTGAAAGCACAGACGTCCCAGTCTATACTCTGCAGGTTGAAGTCGCCCTCAGTGACAGTTCTTCGAACGATTCCACAAGAAGCGTTTGCTGACAGTTCCCAACAGCTGTACAACCGAAGTGAGAAGTGTACTGTAGCCAATGGCGATTAGTGTGCTGAGGTCTTATGCGACCAAACTTCGAGGTAATCAGTCGCTAGACTTACGCACTAATTACTTAACCCTGGAACGGTCGGCCGAAAAATAGTTTCAGGAACGGTCGGGCTGGGTCTGTGGGACCCAACAATTAAAATGCTTATTACAAGTGCCAAAACAGTGTATTTACATCAAATGACGAGTTTTTATATTGTTTAGGTCCTACCAAAGAGACATTATTTCAACGTTCTGAATTTCACAATTGTTGTAAAATAAAAAAGGTTGAAAATATACTTCTTCGTAGTAATAAATGTAACCACACTTGAAGTACAAGTAAATTGGATTGAAATACAAATGTAAATGAGAATAATTTGTAGAACTCAGAAGCAGACTTCTTGAATTTTTATTATATAAATCGAAATTGTGAATATAATGAATAGTTTGTGTGATATCGTCCTCTAAAATCATCACTTTTCGTAACAGACGACAAAAACCATTTCTGCATGCACCAAGCACAACTATATTTTGCAAATTTTGCAGAAGTATATAGTTTTGCTGTCCTTCCAATAATAGCTTCTTCCCTGTCTTCGCCACTTATTTCACTATTGCTATCATGATCACTGTTTATTTCGAAGTATAAAATGTTTCAAATTTCACAGTATGAAACACATTCTCTTGAAATTTTATATTTTCAATTATTGACATCAGAAATAGTTCACAAAGTAATTTGAAACTCGATGAAATAACAAATAAAAATAGACCCTCTGGTAGAAATCAGTAACATAAACGGTCGGGCTGGGTCTGACAGACCCTCCCGATTTTTGGAGAACTGCCGAACATTGTATAAACAATTTAAAGCCTCATTAATGATGTTAACGCTTTCTCTTGCATGTTTCAGGAAGCTAGCAGAGCGCTCGAGTCAGATCAGCGACTATCAGTATATAAATTCATTGAAATAGAAACTAGTGAGGTCTCATAGACCCAGCCCGACCGTTCTAGGATTAACTAACTTTAACTTACGCTAAGGACAACACAAACACCCATGCCCGAGGGAGGATTCGAAACCCAGACCGCAGCGGACGTCGTGCAGACCGTGACTGGCGCGCCGCTGACCGCTCGGCCACTGCGGCCGGCAATAGCGATTATTTTGAAGGCCAGTAAAAGTATTTAGCTTGTAACTCTTGTTTCCCATATTTCCTGAGACCATTCACCGAACTTTTCAGACGCGCCTTGTATAATTAATACCCCACGGCAAGAAATTAACTGGTCAGCCGGGCGGTTTAAGCGCTGCTTTCCACGACGAAGAGGTATGCTGGCCCGGTTCAAACCCGCCTGGTGTGTTAACCACTTGTGGTCGAGTGGTAGGTGAGTCCCCAACCTGGACGTGGGTTTGAGTTGGTTCCCCACGTCCCACTAGATGAGTACCAGGTAGGTATCGAAGTCCTGTCGCAGTTACACGAGTCAAGCCATTTAATAAAGGTTGACACATTTCCACTTGTATAGCACTATACGCAGACTTTCGAGGTACACGTATATTCTCCTGAGTGAGGGGTGTGTGGCGAAATGTTAGTGAGAGAAAGGGCTAAACACGCCAAATCCGAATCAACCACGCAAGACAAAGGTGAAACAAAAAGAAGAAACTACTGGCATATTAGTCTGATAGCGTCCGATCGAGGTCTTCAAGGATGTTGCACGTCCATTTCCATCAGTGTTTGTTGGGGCGCAATTGGATCTTCTGATTACCACTGTACATGTCTTGTTTGCACTTCTGTGACATGTGCTGTATAGTATAGCGGGCGGACGTATTTTTTCAATCAATTACAAAAAAATAAATAATTAAATAAATAAATAAATAAATAAATAAATAAAATCATTTGACTTATCATACTATCCGACGGAGTTATTATCATTATTATAATTTTCTTTCGAACAAGACCAGCATTAATCGTAATTTGCCGGCGCTAAGAAGATTTTTAACGAACGAGGAGTGCCGTATTGGTGAAGAGAGTTTCATTTGTGTGTAGTGGGCCGCGGTGGAGTAGCCGAGCGGTCTAAGGCGCCTCGCTGAGGAGCACGCGGTTGCTCGCCGTCGGAGGTTCGTGTCCTCCCTAGGGAATGTGTGTGTGTGTGTGTGTGTGTGTGTGTGTTGTCCTTAGGACAGTTTACCTTAGTTTAAGTAGTTTGTAAGCTACGGACTGACGACCACGCAGTTTGGTCCGATAGATTTACAAACAATTTTTTTTTTTTTTTTTTTTTTTTTTTTTTTTTTTTTTTTTAGTGGGATTCATACTAGCTAATCGAAATGTAGCTTTCCCATAGTTCTTTTTGGCAAATGATACGTACGAAATCGTTTCTAGTATACAGCTTCAATGAACGTGTCAATGGTGGGACATCTTCCTTTTTACGGACTACCCTTACTGACAACCCCTGATTGAGAATGAATTTCCTCGTTCAGAATGACAGGATTTTTTTATATTGTCCGTTATTGGAATATGTAACAAACAAAAAGAGAAAGCGACATTCTCATTCAAGCAGGAGTCCAGATTCTCTCCAATACTACTAGTTGGATTGAAGTAATTTAAACCTTCAGCCAGACCAAAACAGTGTTATATCAAAATGATTCGACCATGTTTGGTATTAAACCACGTTTATAGCATAAAATAGTTGTTCGATTAGGAATTTGACGACATCAGGTCTGTTCTTGTTGCCAGCCACATTCTCATGACAGTTATTTTTCAGCACGAGATTCACGTGGGGTATTTCCAAGACGAGCCACGTCAAACTCGATTATTAATATCGACTGCTTAGGTAGATTGTACAGAACTTCGTGAAGCGAAATTATTACGTAAGAGAGAACACTCAAATGAAACTGCGAGTCGTCGCAAGAACGTACTTATATCTATAGATACATCGGATAATTAGCAGTGGTACATCTGACAGGTAGTGCATTAATTACCTGGGTTTTACTTTCATATTAAGCGTTTTTAAATAAGCATTGCGGCGAAAACGTTGTATTTCGTATCATTGCTCCAGGTGAACAGCGTATCGAGCAACGGTGAAATTTATCTTGTTACTTCACAACTACCGTATTTTCTTCGCAGTGAAAGAGTTAACTGGTATTCTGTATATTCCGCGAATATAAATTCCGTTAAGGGATTCATAATTAAATTCCCGAAGCAGCTCCGTAATATTCGCTTGTTAATCCAACATACCGGTACCAAATACAGCGGCCCGCCTCTGAATTATTCAGATATCTTCCTTTAAAGCATTTACTGCTGTGACAGTTGGCGCTCGAGAAATCTCCGAGCGCGGCATTCTTTATTGTTACCTCAGTACTAGCGAGTGAGTGACAATAAAGATGGTAGGGAAGAATGCAAGGCAGCACTGTGCCTGTTTCATGCTGTACCTCGAAAAGGAATATTTTGCTCAATATAAAGTATTATATGTAATTCAAAGAACTAGTTTCGTACGTTTATTCTTTCAATAAATTCTTATTCATTGAACTTAATTTATCTTCCTCCGAATCTCGTTATTTTCAAAATATAATATTCCTTAGAAATGTCCTGACTATCAAAAAACTTTAAGCAAATTTGGAGGCAAAGGATAATTACACAAATGAGGGTCGTCGACAAGGTACGTCCCGCTTTTATTTCTATCATCGACAGCGCTACGATCGCAGTTCCGAGCTTGTGCGGCAGTTACTCTGACTCAAGGAGAAGACATGTACGCCAGTTTCAGATCGCTGCTGCCGACGTGTGCTTTGTAGTGCTTCTTTAACATGTCAGCCGTAACTGAAAATGCCACCACGTGTGAAATATGATCTTGTGATTCGTTTTCAAAATGCAAAGAAAGTTAAGCCAAAGGAAATACATCGGGAAATCTGTGATGTTTGCGGGCAAAATGCAGTGAGTAATTCAACTGTTAGAAAGGTGGGTCAGACTGTCCAATGAAGGAAGTGATCAAGTGCACCATGAAGAACGATGTGGACACCCGTCTGTGATTACTGATGAACTGGTTCACACAACTGAAGAGAAGATTAAGCACAATCGTAAGTCTACACTTAATGCCCTTGCTATGGAAGTTACGTAAATCTCCCGATCGCTAATTATGTTCAAATTGTTCAAATGTTTGTGAAGCTTATAGGACTTAACTGCGGGGTCATCAGTCCCTAAAATTACAAACTACTTATGAACTACCTTATGTTAAAGACAGCACAAACATCCATGCCCCGAGGGGGATTCGAATCCCCGACGGGAAACGGCCTCGCGCATCGCAGCATAGCGCCTCAATGCGCTCAGCCGCTCCTCCGCGGCCACAAAATTGTTATTGCAAAACTGAAATTTCGAAAACTTTGCTCACGTTGAGTACAAAAATTCTTACTGAACAACACAGAAAACAACGGATGGGCTCTTTAGTTTTTGACACGCTGCAGTGAAGAAGGCGATGGTTTTCATCGGGGATGAATTTTGGGTAACGTACTACACTCCTGAAAAAAAACGGCAATCAGTGGAATGGAGGCACACTTCATCCCCAACGAAGGTTAAGACTAAGCAAATCCCGACACCTCTAAAAGTCATGTGCACCGTTTTTTGGGACAGAAAGGCACTTTGATGACTGGTGTCTCACAAACAATGCACATGGTTACTGTGAGGCCATTAAGAAATCGCGCCGCGCAATACAAAACAAGCGCCGAGAATTACTGTCGAAAGGTATTGGATTTTTTTCTGATAATGCTTTGATCATCCTCCGCACAGCCTGGACCTCGCTCCTAGCGACTTTTATCTCTTCTTGCATCTAACATCTATCCTTGGTGGTCAACACTTCAACGATGATGACGAGCTGAAAGAACATGTTACCATATGGTTGAATACACAGACGGCAAGCTTCAATGAAGAAGGCATACAAAAACTTGCGCGACGGTATGACATGTTCCTACAGAATTTCGGGAGCTATGTAGAAAAGTAGTTTTAGAGTTGTAGATTTGTGTACAATAAATATTTTTTCTGTATCTATACACGTTTGTTTTATACGGGCAATCGGAACTTACTCTGTGGACATAACTCATATATCAATTAAAAGATTTTGCTTTCTTTTATTATCTTTTAAACAGGAGCGAAGCAAAAAGGCGCAAAAGTGTACGACTGCAGAGCGATTGCAGTAGTCCCCGTCGGCCGACTGCTATGTGTTAACCCGACCTCGTTGGTGTTTTCGCAGTCTCTTCTTTCACTGTCTTCACGGAAAACATTTATTGAGCCAGTAAAATCCTACCGCAGTCATACGAAAATATCAGTTGTAATTTACTTAATAACGTTCCCCGAAAAGAATGTCGTCCCAATAGGAAACATACGTTTACATCATTACACAGTTAAACTCAAATACTAAGAAATATCGAAACAAAGAATCTAACAACAACAATTTACATGAAAATCTGTGTAATGTGATTATTATGACGGTTTATGTAGCAAAATACGGCTCTGACATATACACATTATAAGGATTTAAGTAAGATGTTTTAAAATATTGATTGGCATTCTGTGATGCTAAATGGTCAGACGTCTGTTTGTGGAGGTCATATCGCACTAAAGTGAGCGTAGACGCTGACCACATGAAATATTGTGCAAGAGTCAAATATGGGCCCGATGGTCTCGCGGTAAAGATCTCGACTTGAATCTAAAGGGTCGCAGTTTAGAAATCCGGCCGGATCTCCGATTTTGTCAGTTTACGTTTTAACCCAGCCTTCACCTCTCAACAATGTGAAGAGTCCGTGGTTGGATAACTGGGGTAGGCTAGGGACACGCAAGTTGCCCAGGTGGCGCCAATTGAAAGACTTGCACCAGGTCTATGAGCCACACGAAATTACACTCCTGGTCATTAAAATTGCTACACCACGAAGATGACGTGCTACAGACGCGAAATTTAATCTACAGAAAAAACATGCTGTCATTTGCAAATGGTTAGCTTTTTCCGAGCATTCACACACTGTTTGGGCCAGTGCGACACCTACAACGTACTGACAGGAGGAAAGTTTCCAGCCGATTTCTCATACACAAAACAGCTGTTGTGAAACATTGTCGTCATGCCTCGTGTAAGGAGGAGAAATGCGTACCATCACGTTTCCGTCTTTGCTAAAGGTCGAATTGTAGCCTATCGCGATTGCGGTTTATCGTATTGCGACATTGCTGCTCGCATTGGACGCGATCCAATGTCTGTTAGCAGAATATGGAATCGGTGGGTTCAGGAGGGCAATACGGAACGCAGTGCTGGATCCCAACGGCCTCGTTTCACTAGCAGTCGAGATGACAGGCATAGTATCCGCATGGCTGTAACGGATCGTGCGGCCACGTCTCGATTCCTGAGTCAACAGATGGGGACGTTTGTAAGACAACCACCATCTGCACGAGCAGTTCGACGACGTTTGCAGCACCGTGGACTATCAGCTCGGAGACCATGACTGCGGTTACCCTTGACGCTGCATCACAGACAGGAGCGCCTGCAATGGTGTACGCAACGACGACCTGAATGCACGAATGGCAAAACGTCATCGACGGCACTTTGAACAGTTGCCGTTATATTTCAGATGTGTTTCGACCCATGGCTCTAACCTTCATTCGATCCCTGCGAAACCCTACATTTCAGCAGGATAATACACGACCGTATGTTACCGGTCCTGTATGGGCCTTTCTGGATACGGAAAAAGTTCGACTGCTGCCTGGCCAGCACATTCTCCAGATCTTTCAACAATTGAAAACGTCTGATCACTGGTGACCGAGCAACTGGCTCGTCACAATACGCCAGTCACTACTTTTGAACTGTGGTATCGTGTTGAATCTGAATGGGCATCTGTACCTTTACACGCCAACCAAGCTCCGTTTGACTCAATGCTCAGGCATATCAAGGCCGTTATTACGGTCAGAGGTAGTTGTTCTGGGTACTGATTTCTCAGGATCTGTGCACCCAAATTGCGTGGATAGGTAACCACATATCTTTTCTAGTATATTAAATTTGTCCAGTGTATACCCGTTTATCATCTGCATTTCTTCTTGGTGTAGCAATTTTAGTGGCCAGTAGTGTATTACCTTTTACTCCTGTAACACCTTTATTCACTGTGTGGAGTGCTGTTACACTTCCAGAAATAAAAATTTGTGTTCCCTATAACGTGTTATCCATTTCAGTCAAGATTTATTGCTTAATTGTGTCCGAACAGCAGATCACCTTCGTGTTAAAAGGAAGGCAAAAGAATGGATCCTACAGCATTCTGCACGTACCGAGCTCTGGTCAGCACTCCCTTCGCATACATCAAAGCTTAGCGAGAATTGTAGCTTACCTCACAACAGACTATGAGGCCTGGGATGGTCCAGTGTGTCTTGGACGAATGCAGTCTACGAGAGAGAGCTCGTTACTTCTACGTCGTACGCGAAAACGACCACCTCATATCGTTGCGGTCTTCACACTCTGATGATATATGGGGTAGGAGTGATGAATGTGATGGGGAGGGGTTTACTTAATTGTTTTTTATTCCGTAAATTTAATATGTACCATTTTTGTAAGTAATCTCAGCACATGACAATAAAGTTATCGACATTCAAATAGATTAATTGCATAAAACACTTCTCCGATCATTAAGAAAGTCACTGAAATATAATAATGACATACAATTAGTTTGTTCAGAAGACAGCTGAGTAGAGTTTCATGTGTGTAATCACTTACAGACATGTTCTACTAATGCTGTACGTAGTTGTCCATTATTGAAAAACATACGACTAAAGTTTAAAGAATTTGTGCAAAACATTATTTCATTAGTGTTCGTGAATGTGCACCTTCACAGCAGGTCATAAATTGGACCGCATGACAATTAACAAACTGGATTTTAACAGGCGTGCAGAAACATCATAAAATATTATAAGGTGCGTCGATAAAATATCACATACTCTCCAAAGCTCATTTTTAAATACTCCTCAATACGAAAAATGTATATCATTACATTTTGTAAAATTTTAATAATTAATGCGCCAGTGGAAGGGTTGTGCAGTCATACGAAAATGCCATTTCTCTTAATTTTATTAATAACGTTCCCACTGGTAATCATACGTTTTCGTCATAAGAAATTTAAATCCGAAGAAATGTCAGAACCTAAAATCTAACAACAATTATTTATACGAAATCATGTGTAATGTCATTATGACGGTTTACGTACCAAAATAAGGCTCTGACAAGATATATTAAAGTAGGGTATTGATTGGCATTCTGTAGTGTTGAACGGTCACACATCTGTTTTTATAGGTCATAGTGACACTAATGCGACCGTAGACGTCGACGAGATGAAACGTCGTGAAAGAATCAAATACAGACCCCGACTAGTCCTTTAAGACCTGAATTCACGACGTGGAGTGCTATTACTCTGCCGGAAGTAAAAATTAGTGCTCCCTATAAAGTGCTATCCATTGCAAAAAAAAAAAAAAAAAAAAAAAAAAAAAAAAAAAAAAAAAAAAAAAAAAAAAATGTTCACATGTTTGTGAAGCTTAGGGGATTTAACTGCGTTGTAATCAGACCATAATCTTACAAACTACTTATGAACTAAAGACAACACAAACTTCCATGCCCGAGGGAGTATTCAAACGCCCGACGGGGAACGGCCTCACATATCGTAACATAGCGCCTCAATGCGCTCTGCCGCGGCTTTCCATTACACTCAACACTTATCGCATAATTATCTTGGAATAAGACATCACCTTAGTGTTACAAGAATGGCAAAAAATTGGGTCGTATAACATTCATACCAAGCGCAGATCAGCACTCCCTCCGCAAACATCAAAGCTTAGCGAGAACTGCAGCATATCGCACAACAGACTATAAAGCTTGGGATGGAGCAGTGTGTCTACAACGAATGCACTCTCCGAGACGGAGCTCGTTAGGTCTACGTCGTACGGGAAAACGACCATTTCTTGCATACTTATAATAAAACATTTTAGTGAATGACAATTACCCAAATTGGTGCAAATATTTTATTATTTCACGACGTCCGCTTCGGCTTGTGCCATTCTCAAGTAATGGCTGCAAAGAACATATGGTATACACGTTTTCATGAGTTTGAAATGGATGTCTTTGAGGTAACATACTTACATTTTGTCGATATTTCATATAGCTTCTGTTAGCTACGAAAACATTTATTTCATTTTATATTTCCGCTTTCGTAATTTCGTAATTTTCGTAAGATTCAATATTTATCTTACAAGGAAAGTGCATGGGCTCGAACAAACATATCTGTATGAACGTTTGGTTACAGGATCTCTATGTACACCTCAATGTGCTGGTGGGTGTCGTTTTTCTGCACAGCTCTGCAACCATGATCTAGATAGCACTGTAGATGTAATTGTAGACGCCATACGTAATGCAGAAATCTTAACTATAACTTATGTAATAATCATCACACATGTTCTCTAGCGAATTGTCATCAAAAGCCGTGATGATAGTTGCAACTTTAACCTTCTCCCCGAAAGACTGTTGGTATTCACTGCCACTGCTTCCATTGCCTCTTCCCGCGCTTACCGTAGCACTACCGCTTGCAATGAGTTGTTCGTCATTATCATCATTATTATGAGTTTGTACCTAACTTATGCTCATATTTCTGTACCATAACAGATACGAGAAAGCATGCAAATGATTCATCTTCTACACTAATACCATCTTCACGAAGAAGGGTTCTTCGTAACTTCATCTCAACTAATCTCAATTCATTAGCAGGATTGATTAGCAATCGCCGCCCCATCTGACGCTTCACAACACAAGTAACACCACAAAAAGCTCGTTCAACGAAAAAACTGTGTGATTGCGAGACATATCGTCTAATTTTAAATGTGTTATCATGCGCCGCGGTGGAGCGGCCGATTGCATTGAGGCGCTATGTTACGATGCGCGAGGTCATTCCCCGTCGGGGCTTCGAATACCACCTCGGGCAAGGTTGTTTGTGTTGTCTGTAGTATAAGTTAGTTCATAAGTAGTTTTTAAGTTTAAGGACTGTCCCGTAAGTTTTACAAACATTTGAACATTTTAATTTCATCATGCCTGTTGTAGTTTTTACTACAGTAAGGAGCTTTTTAACCCTCCAGCGGCAGCGTAGGTGCAGATATGCTATTAGTTTTCTTTAAATGATAGCTGTTGTCGCAATAATGGAGATGCCGTATTTCCGCTTTAGCTATTCCTCAACTAAGCCTTAACATTGATATCAGTGTAGGTTCTTAGTTTCTAGTGCACGACTGTGTCGAACCAAAAAAGTTTTGTTAGGGAGTGCATCACTGGTAGCAGGCTTGCACCGCGCTGCTTGTCATGTAAGTAGATTTGAATTGTTTTGTGTTACGTCTAGTTTTCCTTGCAAATGTGTTTGTGGCAGTTTCTAGTAAATTTTTATTGTATAAATTTTACCCTACATATTATAATGCTCAGAAACATAAATTTATTTCGTAAATAGAAGTTTAGCTCTCGATAATTTGTCCTCTAGTTTCTCGTGATTAGCCATGCTGCAGTTTCCGTCAATCTCATTCTTAAACCTTTTTAAGACTTATACAATGCGAAAATGAGTTTTTTTTTTTATTTTTTTTTTTTTTATTTTTTTTTTTTAATAGGACTTAACTACGGGGTCATCAGTCCCTAAACTTACAAACTACTTATGAACTACTTACGAACTAGGACGGCACAAATATCCATGCCCGAGGGGGGATTCGAACCCCCGACCGTAGTGAACGTGCTGACCGTGACTGGAGCGCCTCAGTCACCTCGGCCACCGCGGCCGGCAATGAGTTATTCTACTACATAATTTAATCTTCGGGTCTCGTAGACGTGGTATGGCTCTAAAAGATGAAATAGACTTCTTTCGGCAAGTAATGTAGATCTTAATGATTTTTGTCTAGCTTTCTCAGCGGATCATGAACAGAATAATATTACTCGAACGTAAATCCTATTTCCGATCCCGAACAAGATTGTAGACGCAATGAACCTGATGTTGAAGACGGTACCACTCTGTGGAGTAAAACGCCATACAAACAGCACTCCAAAACACTGAAAAAGAATATCATAAAAATCTTCGCGGTTCGAAATGGAACGCAAGGAGCGTGAGGTCAGAGAAGCAAGCTCTCTCTTTCATGATACATGATGATCTGATTAATCAGGTAATTATGTGTACTAAGTTCCATATAACACAAAAAAGTTGACACTAATTACTCAAGAGACAGGAACTACAGGGAAGTAACGAAAGAGCTAATGATAGCACCGCTGGGTCCATTATACATGATTATTGTCCACTTTCGGAATAATGTTACATTTGTTATATTTATGCACGGAAAGAAATTGATATACTATTCAGATATTAACAAATGTTATATTTTTATCTGTACAATAAACTATTTTCGTCATCACTTAGTAGCTACGAGGGTTAAGACATGTCATCTCCATCCTCGATAAAGTACTGCCAGCTCCGTGACTTTCGTATTCGTGTATCCAAATCCCGTATTTTAATGATAATCACAGCGAGTTGCGAGCGCTGCAGACAACCGCAGCACGTGGCGTGGCATGGCGTGCTGCCCCTGTCAACCAGTAAGTAGCGGCAAGCGCCGCAGCGCCGCTTCTCGCGAGCTTCTCGCGAGCTGCTTGAGCACCGAAAGACACTCCACGCTTTCGCGCTGCACACGTCATTTCACCACATCTTACACATTTTCGCTGAGTAACAAGTTTAATAACCTGACGAGCCACGGCAAACGGCTGTTAATATTACAAAAAACGGTCTTGATCGCAAAAATTAACAGTTTCTATTTACCTGTTTCGACCTGATATAGGTCATCTTCGGAATTACAAAATGTTCAAATGTTTGTACAGCTTATGGGACTTAACTACGGGGTTATCAGTCCCTAAACTTACAAACTACTTATGAACTACTTACGAACTAGGACGGCACAAATATCCATGCCCGAGGGGGGGGGGGGATTCGAACCCCCGACCGTAGTGGCCGTGCAGACCGTGACTGGAGCGCCTCAGTCTCCTCGGCCACCGCGGCCGGCTCGGAATTACAAGTAGCCTGCAAAGAGTAATGGAAATAATTACAAAAACGTCTAAGTACTACTTACGATGTAACATAAAATATATACTGAGTAATGTTATGGCGTTTACCCATGTCGCCAGTGCTGGACTCGGCTGGGCTGTTCTGGTGCCAGCAGGTAACTGTTGACTCGTGGCCATAAGGCCTCTGGTTAAATAGTGTATGATTTTGGCGCCAAGTCAGCAGCAGCCAATGGGAAAAGGCTTACAAAGAGTAGGTTCTGAGTAATGTGTAAATTAATACATAGTCTGATAATAAAAATATATAAATAGAATTAAGAAGTATAATAAAAAAGGATAATATAACAATGCTGTGTATTAAAAATTGCACAACCACTGTAATCAGCAGGTGAGATTTAATCAATGGTATTAGTCTGCAAACGAAAGGTTATTATAATCAATATATATATGATAATGTGGCTAAAACATATGCAGACCTAATTTTATTATATCAAAATACTGCATAATTATAAATTAAGTCGTATTTTTATGGTGCAATGGGGGTTGTTAGATATGACGCCGTTACCATAGTAAAAGGAAGGTCAAAGATGTTAGCAATTGGTGACGCCGTTGTCAATGCCAACACAGAAGTTAAAACGGTGGGTTGGTAGTCGAAGATGTGTGTGGAAGGTCGCCGTCGTCATGGTTATGCAAATGACTCAATTTGCAGAGAATAAAATGAACAATAAAAGGTTCAATTAATGTTAGTAGGAACTACTAGTATGATAATAAAATACTATGGATAGTGAAATAGATTTTATAGTGATAGAAACTACTAGTATTATAATAAGACAGCGAAAAGTGCCAAAACAGAAGATAATATGCCGGCTCTGAAGAGAGTCATGAAGGGACAGTGACTGCGGTCCCTGTAGTAAGAAGTATTACTATTATAATAAACAGAACAGCCCAGGACAGCACAGCCCAGCCGAGTCCAGCACTGACCACATGGGTAAACGCCATAACATTACTCTCTATATATTTTATGTTACATCTAAAGTCGTACTTAGAGGTTTTTTGTAATTATTTCCACTAATCCTTGCAGACTACTTGTTATTCCGAAGATGACCTACATCAGGTCGAAACCGGTAAATAGAAAATGATAATTTTTGTGATCAAGGCTGTTTTTTGTAATATTAGTCATACCAAATAAATCGCTGCTTTTCTCATCTAACAATGTTGTCAAAATTAATGAGAGGGCTGTTATCCTGTGATACGAAGAAGGCTGGCGTTCGTGCAGCAATTTGTACATGTGTGATGTCTTGGCGAAAATTGGCCTTCGGGTGTCTTGCAAAAGGAGTCTGGTTACGGATCTCAGGACGTCTTCACACAGGTCAGAATGGTCACACTGCCCTGGACACTCACCAGTTGCGATTGTGAATGCACGTACAGGGTGTTTCACTAAGTGTGTTTGCCTCTGTAACTTATAAAATAATAGGTGACGGGAAATTTTAATGCGGTACGTCAACACAAGAAATGTTACACTTTCTGCCGAGCTATGAACATAGTTTATTGTATCATTTTCCACAGAGTTACAGCACAAAGATGTAATTTTTTAAATTGAATAATAGTTTTTTTCTATCGTGCATTGGATTCGTTGAAACCAGCTGCGTCCAAATCAATTTAAACTACATTCCTATCACTGTTAGTTTGGGAGCTACAACCCTTCAAAGTTTCAGGGGCAGATACCACAAACGCTGCGCATAATTCATTGCGCCTTCTAAATGTGGTGCGGCCGAGTTGTAACGTCGCCGGTGTCACGGAGCGAGAAGCTTCCTCGATGCGCTGTTAGACTGCCGACTGTCACCGCACACGGCCGTATACCCGACAGTTAGAGCCACACAAACAACCGGGGCTCAATATACCACAGTTACTGACTCCGGATGACGATGGCATATATGAACAAGGAGTACGTTGACATGTTGCTGATGCTCGGCGAGTGCCGACACGATGCCACTGAAGCAGCCACGGCGTATGCCGTGAGATATCTTAGGCAAAGAGCCCCGGCAGAAATTACGTTCTTACGTGCCGAACAACAACTCGGGAAACAGGCAGCTTGGTAATGCGCCGCAGTAACAGACGAAGACCTGCAAGAAGTGAGGAGTCGGAGGTGTTTGTTTTAGCTGCATTACACCACGTTCCTCATGTCGGCTTACGAGCCGTTGCTGCAGTCGCTGGTGTCAGTCTCACATCTGTGTGGCGTATAGTACACGGCCATAGGTTTCACCCGTACCGCCTGTTCACTGACCCAGGAGCTGCGTGAGAACGATTTCCGTGCAAGAGTGACATTCTGTGAGTGGGCCATGCGTAATTTCACTCTGGAGTCTTTACAAAGTGTTATGTCCTATGATGAGTTCACCTTCACATATTATGGTGCAGTGAATCGCCTTAACATGCACTACTGGGCCGCAGACAATCCTCGGTGGGTACGACATGTCGACCGTCAACGTAGGTGGTCTATTAACGTATGGTGTGAAATCCTTGGGGATGAAATCATCGGCCCACACTACTTCCCAGGTACACTGACAGGTGAGTTATATCGTGCTTTTATAGCCGACAGTTTGGGTGGTCTCCTTGAACATGTGTGTCTACACACGAGAGTCCATATGTGGATGCAGCACGATGGACTCCCAGCCCATTCTGCGCGTGCTGTTGTGGAAGAACTAAACAACAGGTTTGCAGGAAGATGATTGGGGCGCCATGGTCCTCATTCATGACCCGCAAGGTCGCCCGATTTAACACCAGTAGATTTCTTTTTGTGGGGATATCTAAAGGATCGTGTTTATGTCACTGAGACCACATCCCCAGATGATCTAAAACGGCGCATCGAGGACGCATGTCGCTCCGTCACACCGGCGATGTTACATCTCGTCCGCAGATCCTTTAGACGGCGCATTCCATTATGCATTGAGAAACATGGACACACACTTGAACATCTCATGCCACACAGCCATGTATTATGTACAGCGTGTGGTATCTGCCCCTGAAACTTTGAAAGGTTGTAGCTCCCAAATTAACAGTGATAGAAATGTAGTTTAAATTGATTTGGACGCAGCTGGTTTCCACAATTCCCAAGAACGACAGAAAAAAACTATTGTTCCATTGAAAAAATTATCTCTTTGTGGTGTAACACTGTGAAAAATGATACAATAAACTATGTTCATAGCTCGGCAGAAAGTGTGACGTTTCTTGTGTTGACCTACCACATTAAAATTTCCCGTCACCTATTATTTTATAAGTTACAGACGCAAACACACTTAGTGAAACACCCTGTATATATAGCAGCCCATACCATAAGGCCTTGAGTTGGCACTGTCAGTCTTGTGTAAATGCAAACCCTGCGATTCCCGCTACCCAACCCCGCCTGCCCCTCCCCCAAAGTATGGATCATTCCATTTCAAGTCGAACATCAAGAAAACTTGTATTTTTTGTGGGGTTTTATTTTTCTGTTACAGAAAGTAGACAAACGCGCAGCTGAGATACACAAACGCTTACTGTTCTTTTTCCAGGACCGAACGTAACGTTATTTCAGGAAACCCCGCGATTATGACACTCACAGCTCGAAAACTGTTCAAAGTTAAAAGTAGGCCACTGTACGTAATAAAAGCTTAATTCTGGGAGAAGGTATCCAGATAAGAGTTTCCTGTTATAGAAAAAATAGCTTAATTTTAGCCGTTAAATTAGCAAAAGGTCAGTATGAACTACCGGCTACTCCCTGCTGCAAAACCTTGTTCCCTGGCCCAAATTGAGAACTGATTTGGTTCAAATTACTCTAATAATATGAGGTTAACAATACAGTGGCCAATATACATAGCAGCTCACACGAAATTACACACATGCATTAACAAACAAGCCACCATAATTAAAGTTATTTCATAGAGATGGCGAAGAAAAACATTTATGTCGCAACGGAACTTAAACATAAAATATTGGCATCTGAGCTTGTTCTCAGCATTGGTGAAAAACAGTATTAAATAAAAAGGTGGAAGGTGCTCGAAAACTACAATTTATAGGCAAGTCAAAATTACACTGAACTTAACTTGTTTATACAGGTCGAACCCAAGCAAAATAGGGAACCAATTTTGTTAATACAATAAAAATGCATCCGACTGAAATAATGTACTTAACCTATCTTACACAGACGATGCCAAGCATTGAATTTAACATGAATTACACAGAACTTAACGCTACTGGGGGAGGATTTACACACTACGGTCGGGGGTTCGAATCCCCCCTCGGGCATGGATATTTGTGCCGTCCTTAGTATTTGCTAGATCATAATTAGTTTGTAAGTTTAGGGACTGATGACCCCATAGTTAAGTCCCATAAGATATACAAACATTTGAAAATTTTTTGAGGATTTAGCTATACAAACATTTGAATATTTTTTGAGGATTTACAAACAACACTCATGCAATGCAACAGCGAAACTCACCAAAATTAGCGTGCTGAAACGATGCAGAAACAGGCGCCGCTATCGTAGGTGAAATTCAGCAAAGCCGGAGGTACCACACAACGCAATATACAATAGAACTGCGAAGATGGCTCTGGTCTGTCATGCCTGATTTGAGATGGTGTATGAGTATAGCAAAGTTAGTTACCTTTAGGTTTCACCGCGATCAAACACGCTAACGGCGATACACGGCTGCGTTCCATTATCGCATTCCAGTGACTGTGAAGTGGTTAAAAATCGGATTCATTACACAAAATCACGACGGACTCTTAAGTTGCAATCTGAGAGTAAACTATCTGGACACTGGTTTATGAGAAGTGGCCTGAATTCAGGTCACTAGCTGCAAATCCCTGAAGTCGGAGCTCGGACCCACATGGTTTCGAAAACCGATAAAAATGTATAAATTCGATTTCCGAAAAATAACGAAAATTAACTACGCCATGCAACCCCTAGAACTGCGTAGAATTTCATGACGAAGCGAATGAAATGCAGTTACACGCGATAGGGAGCGATTACAGAGACGGATGAAGTTGAAGTCCAGTCTAAAAAAAAAAAAAAATAATAATAAAAAAAAAAAATAAAAAAAAAATAAAAATTCAGAAAAATGAAATAATTACAAGGTCGGAAAAGTGAGAATAAAAACTATGGTATACAACCCTTAGAAATACATAGAATTTCATAAGCAAGCTATCTATGGAAGGAGGTTGTACAAGGCTCGGAGAGAATTACTGACGAAGACTGGATGCATACTACATGATCGGAGATGAAACAGCAAATAGGCGGGGAGAGAGAATCGCGAAATGTTAGTTGAAATCAGAAGGATAAACGCATATTTACTTGCCTGATGGGCATGGAACAGACAATAGTGGAAGCTGAAGGCTTTGTTCTAAGAACCAACCACGTGGAACACACATCACTCATGGAAGGAAACGATAAGAAAGATTTTACATGCACTGTACAAAAATGAACATATTGTCAGTGAGAAATTGGGCCCCATAAAGCTAGAAGGAATTTATACAGAGTTCATATACTGTCACATAATCACTAAAGTTTTGAATATACCAGGACATTATCAAACAGCAACTAGTAACACATACACTGCATTTACCTGTTTAAAATCACTGGATTGAAAAACTAGAACACATTTCCACACACGATCGGAAAAAATATTCCGGAAAATGAATTTAAGTTCAAGATTCTAAGTTAAACATCCTAGACAATGAATCACTACCATCTCTGCAGACATAAGAGCAGAACCAGCCTTACCTCACCACGATCCCAGCACAATGTGAAGAGCGAACGGCTAGGAGGCGCGAAAGCTACCGGAAACTGGCAAAACCCAGCGGTGATAAAGAGAGAAGATTGCGAGATTCGCCCTGGAGAGGGCTCGTTGACTGGCTTGTAACCAAAGGGTGTAGAAACCTCTTTGGTCGCATCAGCAGCAGGGGTTGGTAACGACTAACTATCGACTCTGAGCCAGAGAGAACCATGCAAATCGAGCTATCACTACACACATTCAGACAGCCATTAGATTCTGCCGGCCGCGGTGGCTGAGGGTACTGATGCGCTCCAATCACGTTCTGCACGGCAACTACGGTAGGGGGTTCGAATCCCCGCTCGGGGATGGATATTTGTGTCGTCGTTAGTATTAGCTAGTTCATAAGTAGTTTGTAAGTTTAGGGACATGACCCCGTAGTTAAGTCCCATAAGCTATACAAACAGTTGAACCATTAGGTTCTCGCACATCGACTTAAAAGTAAAACAAGTACACATTCTCACAGGGACAGTAATAAATCATTAAAATAATGAAATCCTAACATTTCAGAAACTAATATTTTAAAACGTGAACTAAATGCTATTACTTATGCCTCGAAGATAGTGGGTTCTAGTTTTAACAAAATGCTAATCTAACGACATCAAATAAATTACAATTTTATAAAAAATATATGGAAGACTACAGACGGTTGTCTTTCAAAAAAAAAAAAAATTCAAATGTTTCATTCGGTATTTTAAGATTTGAATTTTCGTGTACTTTTCATCGTTTGTCATATTTTGTCTATAAAATGCATTTTTAAATGGAATTAAGTGTATGCCATACTATTCCGCATTTGATCAAAGAACAGTATCAGTAAACAGTTTTATGGTATCCTGAACAGAGAGCGGTAGGGAAATACAAAATGTATCCAGAAACTGTGTCAGCGTTACTCCGGCTGCGCTGCACCGTGTTGTAGCAACCAGTCAGTCCTTGTTACAACACGTCCCACTGAGGGCGCGGAACACCACCCAGCTGCCGGCTCTGCAGTGCCAAACACGAGCTGCATACGGCAGCCGGGGCGGTCGCTTTGTCTTGACGTCCCGTGGACATGCTCCCGTAATGTACAACGTGGCACTACAAAGCCCGCAAGTATGGGGGACCGGCACACGGCCGAAATTCTTGTTGTGGACAAGGGCCACTGTTCACCGCGTCCAGTAGAGAGGCGAAGCGTCTTCCCCTGTTGAGTGGCAGACGGCAACCCGCCGCAGTCTGACATAAGTACAGCGCGATCTTACGTACCCACACCTGTCCATTAAAATTGCTACACCTCGAAGATGACGTGCAACAGACGAGAAATTTAACCGACAGGAAGAAGATGCCTTGTTATGCAAATGATTAGCTTTTCAGAGCATTCACACAAGGTTGGCGCCGGGGCGACACCTACAACGTGCTGGCATGAGGTAAGTTTCCAATCGATTTCTTATACAAAAACAGCGTTGCCTGATGAAACGTTGGCACGGTGGAGTAGCCGAGCGGTCTAAAGCACCTCGCTGCGGAGCGCGCGGTTACTCGCCGTGGAGGTTCGAGTCCTCCCTGGGGCATAGGTGTTTGTCCGTAGGTTAGTTTACCTAGGTTTCAGTAGTTTGTAAGCTACGGACTGATGACCACGCAAACATTTGAACCTTTTTTTTTTTTTTTTTTTTTTTCCGACATTGCAGCTTGTGTTGGTTGCGATCCATTAACTGTTAGCAGAATATGGATTCGGTGGGTTCAGGAGGGCAATGCGGAACGCCGTGCTCGATCTCAAGGGCTCGTGTCACTAGCAGTAGAGATGACAGGAATCTTATCCGCATGGCTGTAACGGATCGTGCAGCCACGTCTCTTCCCTGAGTCAACAGTTGGGGACGTTTGCAAGACAACAACCAGCTGCACGAACAGTTCGACGACTTGTGCAGCAGCATGGACTACCAGTTCGGAGACTATGGCTGGGGTTACGCTTGACGCTGCATCACGGACAATAGGCTCTGCAATGGTCTACGCAACGACGAATGTGGGTTCATGATGGCAAAACGTCATTTTTTCGGATGAATCCAGGTTCTGTTTACACCAACATCATGGTCGCATCCGTGTTTGGCGACATCGCGGTGAACGCACATTGGAAGCGTGCATTCGTCATCGCCATTCTGGCGTATCACCCGTCGTGATGCTATGGGGTACCACTGCTTACATGTCTTGGTCACCTCTTGTTCGTATCGACAGCACTTCGAACAGTTGCCGTTACATTTCAGATGTGTTAAGAACCGTGGCTCCACCCTTCATTCGAACGGTTCGAAACCCTACATTTCAGCAGAATAATGCACTACCGCATGTTGCAGGTCCTGTACGGGCCTATCTGGATACGGAAAATATTCTACTGCTGCCCTGGCCAGTACATTCTCCAGATCTCTCACCAATTGAAAACGTCTAGTCAATGGTGACCGAGCAACTGGCTTGTCACAATACGCCAATCCATACTCTTGATGAACTGTGGTATCGTGTTCAAGCTGCATGGGCATCTGTACCTGTACACGCCATCCAATCTCTGTTTGACTCAACGCCTAGGCGTATTAAGGCCGTTATTGCAATGATAGGTGTTTGTTCTGACTACTGATTTCTCAGGATCTATACACCCAAATTGCGTGAAAATATAATCACATCTTAGTTTTAGTATAATATATTCGTCCAATGAATACCCTCTTGTCATCTGCATTTCATCTTGGTGTAGCAATTTTAATGGCCAGTCGTGTACATTAAGCGCTAGTTGCCATTCCTCACACTACCTACAATTTTTCCACGTTGCGGATAAGGGACTGCATAATACTTAAATCGTGTAATAAAAAGATGTTCAAGCCTATGTAAGATTAATCCTTATGACAACTACATTTATGTTTAATAAATGAAATATTTTTAACAACAATGAATTTATTTTTGTCATGTTATTATTGTTTTATACCTACGTCAACTTCGTCAACTTAAGATTTTCACCTTCAAAATGATACCGTAGTTCACTGAAATCCGGTAGGAAGTTCTTGAGTTACACAGCCAGTAAAGTGCCGCGTTTGGAAAATAACGGTAACTTGACCGAATTTTACATTAATTGAAATTATTGTTTTTTTTAATGACTTAGTTGACTTATTTCCTGTATCTCCTAAGTGAAGTATAGAACATCAATTAACTTCACCACCGGATTCTGTTCTGCACTATTTTCTTGATGTCAATCCAGGTCCTCCCCACCTCTCTCGGTTCCTTCTGCTATTACACCCCTCAGTCATGTTTTCCTAGGTCTACCTCTTCTCCTGCTACCTTATGGGTTCCATGTTGTTTTTATCACACCGTAATGTATGGGGAGGGAGTAGTGATGGGGTCTAAAATCGAGACGCTACTGTGACATTACTCACGTGCTTCTCATAGGTAGTAACACATCTCCCGTATTCCATGAGAGATACACGAGTAATAGCTATAGCGTTGCTTGCTCAATATCGACTGAATTTGTGTAACTTGAGAGTGACACCTAGCGAGTTAAATTTTATTATCGGCCTCTCGTTCTCAGCCCCACACCGTGCTGACAGCACAAAGGATTAAATTTCATTATTGGCTTTCTGAGCACAGCGCTACACCGAAAGCAGTTGGCAGTGCAATGGAGGTATCACCGTTTATGGTTGGAAATTGATTTCTTAAAATTGAAACTGTAATATTATGTAGTAGAATTTTTAGGTAGAATGAACTTTTCTCTTAATTTGAAGTCCCAGACTGATACGCCCACATTGTCACAAAATAATTCTGATTAACGTTTTAATGCATTCATTGAAATAAAATCGGAAAGCAACATGCGATAATTTTGAATAAAATGTGACGGCGAGCAACACTATAATTGGCGAGAATTTCTCTATTCACTTCTTTAAATCAAACTAATGAAATTATAAAATTAACACTTGCAGATCACGCCTAAGGTCAGGAATTTTGAATTAATATTTCGTGACGAGATATTGCCTTTCGTAAACTAAACCAAAAAATAATTTACGTAAAAGAAATTGAAAGGTCGATGGTTATCATGAATAAACGAGAACTTTTATGTATTTAAAAAATAATCTAACTTGGTAAGTTACTAAATCTAGCTATTTTCGTAGATAAACCATGTTTCTAAGAAGATGGCGGCAACTGAAAAGTTCGATATGGTATTTAAGTATGGCCATTGTGATCAAAATCCCAACGGGCCTCTTCTATGTGTGTTCCTAGTTATCCTGGAAAATATCATCCAAGTGTCCGAACCTTTCGTCGATAGTTACGTTATTTAAAGAGACAGGAAGTGTTCAGCCACAAGTGAAACGTCAACCACGACCTGCAACAAATGATGATGCCCAAGTAAGTGTCTTAGCTGCAGTTGCGGCTAATCCGCACATCAGTAGCAGACAAATTGTGCGAGAAACGGGAAAATATATCTAAACAAACATAAATTAAACCTCTGAATAACCACCAAAATGGATTCTAAGATAAAGAAGTGATTCACTCACGAAGTAATTCTTTATAAATGGAGTTTATTACTATTATTAGACATGAAACGCGGAGGTGGTCCTACTTTATACATCGGTAAAAAAACTGAATATTTCCCCAGCTATTGTTCATGAGAGGCACAATAAGTATCACACTTATTGGAGAGTACAAGTTCCAAATAAATCCGCGATTAAAGAATTTGTTATAAAACACAGTTTGTCATCACACGAGTAGACGACTGCTGAATTATTATAGTTCCACACCCCTACTACCGCGCATAGTTTATCACAATTAAAAAAAAAAAAAAAAAGTACTTATTAACTACTTACGAACTAGGACGGCACAAATATCCATGCCCGAGAGGGGATTCGAACCCCCGACCGTAGTTGCCGTGCAGACCGTGACTGAAGCGCCTCATTCCCCTCGGCCACCGCGGCCGGGTCACTTTTTAAGCAGAGACGAAGTTCTGCAGTCACAGTCCAGTAAATTTTCCAAGTCCACACATGCCTATCTCTTCAAATCACAAGTTCGTAACGCGGCTTCAGACCGCCCAGCGTCACAACCTTTCACCACCACGTCCAAGTTAGGAGTCCCTTCCCAAGAGTTCGAAAAGCGTGTTCTCCCTGCTCTCAAAATTCTATCCTTCCACGCATCCTATCGCCTCATCTTTAAAATACAATTTCCCTTCCAAAATATTATACATTTGAATATCACAAAATTACATGCTTGCCGCGGTG
The DNA here is from genome assembly GCA_026315105.1 of Locusta migratoria. NCBI lineage: Eukaryota > Metazoa > Arthropoda > Insecta > Orthoptera > Acrididae > Locusta > Locusta migratoria. The sequence continues at coordinate 195,236,212 of CM048746.1, forward strand.
GAGTAGCCGAGCGGTCTAAAGCGTCTCGAGCGGGGCGCGCGGTTGCTCGCCGTGGAGGTTCGAGTCCTCCCTGGGGCATGGGTGTGTGTGTTGTCCTTAGGTTAGTTTACCTAGGTTTAAGTAATTTGTAAGCTAGGGACTGATGACCACGCAGTTTGATCCGATATAATTACAAACATTTGAATTAAAGGCTTTGACCACCTCCCTACAAATGTTGTTTACATATAACAAACAAATATATATTTAACAATACTAAAAAACTGTTGTGACTGAAGGTCTTTGCTCAGATATCCATTAAGCGTGGCGTCTCACTGTTCAAATATACTGCCTCCGTCGAAATATAGTTATACAATTAATATTTAATTTATCATGGCTTTTTATGCTAATATATTCAGTTCTTGTCCACAAATACATATAATTGTTTATATATAAATTATCTGTAGCATATCTACTATTTTAGTCGGCCATGAAATATTTAAGTGGCAATTTACAACATAAAATGAACGTTACTAAGAATAATATTAAATATAATAAAATATATAGTAAAATACATACATAAATGTAATGCACTTTGCTGGGTTCATGTTTTGTGTTTCTGTGATGGAATCTATGTTCTGTCACAAGAATATTACTACCTCAACGAAAAGCAGAACAAGAGAGTGAAAGTTTATTAAACGGATACGGAAATAACGTGCTACGTCTTTTAAGATAGGTAGCGTGGTACAATGCTGCCCATTTGCTTCTTAATCTGTTACTGGTAAACACTACGTATCAATAATTGTAAATATAAGTCTTAGAATATTGTTATTACAGTACTGCAATTTGTCGGCTTTTTATCGGTAAGGGATATTGAAATTGTAATTACGGCGTTTGATTCTCATAAGTCTCCTGAATACATTAATTTGCCGTATGATCATTCCCTTATTTTATATAGATTTTTAGAATAATGTGTGTGGCTATATTGCATTTCCGTTGCAATCTGGGAAAGCTGCCCTCACTCAACCAAGAGCGTCGTTTCCGGTTTCCGAGCACGTTAGGAAAATCCTGACTAGCTGTTAGGCGGCTGGCTGGGGAACCCAACAGCTTGGCAAAACCCGCCTTTCACATGGAGACAATCAGCTTCCCCCTGTACCTGTAATATTACACGGCATTATGGGAGGAAGGGTAATTGGATTCTCTTTTAATGGTGGCGATCTAAATGGTGCAATGTACGCTGATTTCTTACGTAATGTTCAAATGTTTGTATAGCTTATGGGACTTAACTACGGGGTCATCAGTCCCTAAACTTACAAACTACTTATGAACTAACTAATACTAAGGACGTCACAAATATCCATGCCCCCTACCGTAATGGCTGTGCACACCGTGACTAGCGCGCCGCAGTCCCCTCGGCCACCGCGGCTGGCTTACGTAATGTTCTACCGATTTTACTACAAGATGTTTCACTGCATGACAGAATGGCGATGTACTTTTAACATGATCGATGACTGGTACGTGGCTCGCGTGCAGTTGAAGCGGTCTTAAATGGAATATTTAATCACAGTTGGATTGGTCGTAGAAGCACCATACCATGGCCCGCACCTCCACCGCATCTTACATCCCCGGAATTCTTTCAGTGGGGAAAATTGAAGGATATCAGCTATCGTGATTCATCGACAACTCCTGAAAACATGCGTCAGTTCATTGTCAATGCATGTGAGAATATTACTGAAGGCGAACTATTCGCTGTTGATAGGAATTGAAGTTGAATGACATCATTTTGAGCATTTATTGAAGTCATTAGGTAATTACAGGTAATTACGGAGTAACAACATGCGTTCTCATAATGTATGATAATTTCACAAAAGTACATATATCACATTGGAACAACCGAAATAAAGTTCAAACGTACCTACGTTCTGTGTTTTAATTTAAAAATCCTACCTGTTACCCACTGTTCGTCTACAATTGTGAGCAATATGTTTGTGAATATTACAGCGTCATCTATCACAAAGCGACAAAAGTGTTCCAAATAAAGCATTCATATTTATTTATGCACTAGACGAATATGTAATAAAACTGGGGGTACCTATTTTTTAAAAAAATGCAGTTGATATCCGTGTGACCTATGGCAGCACCATCTAGCTGGCCAACCATAGCGCCATCTGTTTTCCCCCTTCAAACTAGAAAAGTTTTTTTTGTCATTGTAGTTTTTCGTTCGATGCTTATTTCGTGATATATTTGGTCCAGTCACTGTCAATGGACCACCATTTTTATATGACTTATGTAATAGAAAACAATGAGAATGTTAAGCTTGTGGGTGGAGAGTGAGTATGGTGTTACAAAGATGTTTGATGGTTGCACCACACTATCTTCAACTCTGTTGTGCAGGTTAAGAACACAATAAATAATTTCATTTATGTTTTATTGTGTTGTAATGAATACTGCAAACTTAATTTTTTCTTTGTTTTAGTTGTTTCATGACACAAAAACGAGCACTGACGTTGCTATCTCAGCTAATACGCTACCGTCGCCGTCGAGCTCAGAGATATATTAGCCGATCACTGTTAATCGACCGAAGTAATTGCCGCAGAAAAAATGCTGCTGCAGAACAATGTCGAAGATCAATGACATCTATATCTATAAATGTGAATGTCTGTTCGGTGTACCTTTATCACGTCTGAACCACAAGACATAAAGAGTTAAAAGTTACTACAGTTACTAATGTCTACCCGGAGAAGGCTTTAGGCACGGTTTTATGGCGACCTGATAGCTATTTATCTATATATATATTAATTTGAATGTCTGTTCGGTGTTCGCTTATAACGTCCGAACGACAAGCCGCAGAGACTTAAACATTTGTACAGTTACTAATTTATACCTGAGGAAGGTTTTATAGCGATCTGATAGATATATAATAATTTGAAAAATATAACACGAAATGCGGAACAATAATTACTCTTTGAAAATTATATTTACTCTTTGAAAATGGTTTTATTGTTTGCATTGTTGCTTGAGGGTTGATAATGATAAAAGGGTGGAGTATATTGGGATGGAAAGTTATCGGTGTATATAAAATTCTACGTGTGTGTGTGTGTGTGTTAATATTTCGCTCTGCAGCAAAATCTACAGAACGCAAACGAATCGTCTGTGTGTAATTGTTGTCCGAAGTCTCCCGTTGTACACCATAGCAGTTCCATGTCGATAGCTATAAGGGAGCGGAAGATATCGTGGTTGAAAATCGTCAAATTATTAAAAAGTTCTGACTGGAGGCCAGCAATGACGTTTGCGACTCTATAGCAAGGAGGTCACATACAGCGAAACGTGATGCCACAGACCATATCTTTTGTCTATGCGTGCTACAATGTCTTCAACTCTTTCTCTGTCAGGATAAGCATACGAATAAGGAAATATAAGAATAAATAAATAAATTAGTAACAAATAAATTTCTTTGAATACATCTCTTTTAAAAGAATCGATTTGACGTTTCGCGCAATATCTATCATAATCAACCAACACGCGAGCGGAGCCGCGGGTTTAAGCTAGTTTTATTATAAAATTGAAGAAAAGAAACATTTAACTGATAAATTTTATAAAACGATATTTTATTGAAGAGTCAGTCTGTTTTAGTCTATCAAGTCAGTTTGTTCATGTTTATTGTAACAATGTGCTAAATAAATGTGCGTTGCATCAATGGTTCAGAAGTGTGGTCATTGATAAAAACAGAGAACCGAAACTAATTGCTGCAGTGATGTCATATTGGAAAAGACGTTGCAGGTTAACGATATTTAGCCACGTGCGATAAGAAATAATTACGATAAGAACAAATTTTCCCCATGGTGGCATGGTATAAAATATTTATATTAAAACATCGCATATCGAATTCATTCACTCAGTGCAGCTATGTGCACTGAGGACTGATATAAGCTCACTTGGGGTATCTGGGCCCAGGGGGTAACTGGGCCATGGTTTTTTTTCATAAAAGTTGTGAGAATAATTTCACTTGAAGTGGTTGGCAGCACTGAAGAACAATGGCTTCTGCCTTAAACAAGCAATCTCACCTATCTAAGTGTTGTGGTTTTCGTGTGACAGTTTTTTCAGTTTTGTAGTGCTGTATTTCTGTAGCAACGTGATGTCATCCTTTGTTTACGGAACACCTACATGTTTACTGTAAGTATTGTCACTGTGACAGGTATTTTAGCATAAAGTAGAAGCACGAGCGTCACTTGAAACATTACTGGCAACTTGTGTTCTTCATTTTATTAGTTTGAATTGGTGACCCAGTTACCCCCAAAAATTTTCAAATTGGGGTAAGTGGGCCAGGTGCTTGGGGTATCTGGGCCCACCTAGGACCCATTTATCCCAAGCAACCCATTTACCCCAAGTATATTATCATTATTACTTCTTTTTAATTCATTACTGAAACTAGTTTGTTTACTTTTTCCTTGTGAATAATGTTAATTTTATCTAGTGTAAAATTCTTAAATATCCGTCTGCAGATCGCTTTTATTTTGTATAACATGACCGGATACTCAAACAGGCTGCAAGACAAAAGAAGGAAAACACTGGCAAATGTGAATATTTCTAATCCCAATGCCTGCAGCAAAACTAGAAAGAAGAAATGTGGCAATGCTGATGAAGAGACAAGTGAAGAAAGTGATCAGTTTTCTGTATGTGACAATGACGATGATCATGATTTTATCAGTTATTACGAAGAAGAAATAATTGAACAAGATGTGAATTCAATAGAAGTGGGTGAATATTGTGTTGTGATAGTCTATAGAAAATAAAAGTAAATTTCAGGCTTTATGTTGCAAAAGTGACAAACCAACCAAATGATGGATATGATGTCAAATGACACTTCAAAACTATGAACTTTATGCAAACAGAAGAAGTATATATTACCGAAAGTGATATAGTAAGAAAGCTGCCGAAGCCTCTTAAAAGCAGTTCTGCTAGATTCAAAGGCATGATCAGGTTCATTGATGATATGAGTGAACATTTTGTAACTATTTTTATCAAGATATAATTAAATGGCAACAACTTAATCTGGGCTTATTAACTTTACTTGTGTAACTATAACTCTTGTTTTATAATAAAAGTTAAGTTATTCAAAAATTTGAATTAATTTCACACCCACTTATTCTGTAGAGGTTCACTTGATTTGTCGATAACTCGACTACAGTGTCATTGAAATGACTTTTTAAAATATTCTCATGGAGTTTACATGTTATCCGACAGGCCCAATAACCTCAATTGAGACAACCATAATTAGTATGGCACTAAGACCCCTATGGTCCAATTACCCCACTCTATGGGGGGTATCTGAGCCCATTGGGCATTTTTTTTTTCAAGTTTAAATATAATGAAGATTAGATTATGTTATAACATTTTTGTATGTAGCATATTGTATTATAAGAATATATTTTTAGATGGTAATTTAACGTCACGTTGTAAAATCATGGCCCAGATGCCCCAATTGACCTTACACAGTATAAACACTATTCTACGGTCAAAAGTTTCAACAGGCACACTTGTATGACACACCTGTCAGGCCGTTTTTGTGTTTTGACCGTAGAAGAGTTTTATGCGGTGTAAGCGAGTCCTCAGGACTCTAAACTGCACTGATGATTTTCAGTTACTGAATGTTGAAAATGTTTGTAAATGTATGTTACTTAAATACTTTGGCCATCAGTCCCTAGTCTTACAAACCACTTAATCTAACTTATGCTAAGGAGAACAAATACACCCATGCTTGAGGGAGGACTCGAACCTCTGACGGCATGCAGCGGCGAACTATTTAGTTAGGCGCATTGGAACTCTCGGCCACTTTTTTTTTTTTTTTTTTTTTTTTTTTTTTTTTTTTTTTTTTTTCGTTATGGGGATCTATGATCTGCGGTCGTTTTTATTGTTCGTACTTGGTCGTTCGTTGATCATTTGGCTCAGCTTTTTTGTTACAGAGGACGTTCAGCCCTCTGACCAGGCGCGCTGAGCCACGGCGCCCGGCTGCCACTCAACCAACCGCTTCTGTATTGAATGAATTCGATATATCACCAGCGGAAAATTTATTATTGTTAGAGTGGTTGTTTGGCTCACACACAACTCATTATGGAGTCGTCATACAAGAGATAATTAATGGCATTTTTGAGTGTTACAAACAAATTAAGTACAGATCTTGGTTTATGTTTTTCGTGGTTTATTTTTTTACAACAATGCCTCCGTTGCGGCGTCTACGTGATCGTAGAGTCTATGAGACCGACGAAGATCGTGCTGCACACGCTTGGAGGTAAATCGAGAAAGAAATTCTGAAGCGCGATCCGTTATGACTCTGGAACAAAGGGTACAGACGAATTCGACTCGCTCAGTTGCAGTTTACGCACAAAATCATTTGAATCGTTGACAAAACAGACGGCAACATGTGACGATTAGAACTGAACGTTTGGCGTTCACATACGATCCAGTATTGGATTACGCACCGGTTGCATCAGTTGGCTTCGGAACAATGAACAATGTTTGTTAATAATCCGTTTCCAATTGATTTACCCACCCATTTCGACTTCTATTCCCAAGCAAGGTCCCGAACGCAATAACAATAAATAAGACCAGAGAGAGGGGGAGGAGAAGATAAGAATGGGAAAATGAAATGGATTTAAAAAATGGGTATGATACAGACGCAGGGGGGAGGGGGGAGGAGATGGATATGATGTGGTGTAAGTGGGAGTGGTATGAAGGTGATGAAAAAAGGTAGGAGGAGGAGGATGTGGCGAAATAGAGAAGGAGGAAGGGAAGAACAGAAGAGATTATGTCATATATTCCATACCAATTATGTTATGAAATATCAACCAACCGAAACAATGTAACGGCACAAAGGGAAAATATAAGGGAGAAGATATGTTGATACTCCGCTTCCCAATGGTACCAACTGACGTACCGTTTGAATTTAAATGACTACAATTTCCAGTGCGGCTTGCTTTCGCTATGACCATAAATAAATCACAGGGTCATTCATTGAGTGTTTGCGGCGTCAATCTGGAAAGCCCCTGCTTCTCTCATGGACAGTTTTATGTTGCCTCCTCTCGCGTCGCAAAACCGACAGCTTTATTTATCTACGCGCCAGGCAATCAAAGAAAAAAATACCATAAGGCATTACAATAAAAATACTACATAATTACGACTACTACTACTAAAGTCTAGCAATGTACAAAATAGAAAACTTATATTTGTAAGTAATTGTTTATTATGGAGACGCAAATCTATAAATGAAGTTCTCACTGTGAAATATGTTTTATTACTGGGAAGGGCCAATAACTTTTGACCTAAGAAAGTCTATCGGGGAAGACCTATTAACATAAAAAAATCAATGCACTGTTGTCTTAGAGAAAAAAGTAGGGCAGCACAACTACTATATATGTATATAGTTTTATGCAAGGCATTTCACGGTGAAGTCTGATCAGTCAAAAAGTGAGTTATTACTTCAGCTCACTTTCCTGAAAATGACAGTTCAAGCCATCCGCGGTGGCCGAGGGGACTGAGGCGCTCCAGACACGGTCTGCACGGCCACTGCGGTCGGGGGTTCGAATCACCTCTCGGGCATGGATATTTGTGCCGTATTTAGGATTAGCTAGTTCATAAGTAGTTTGTAAGTTTAGGGACTGATGACCCCGTAGTTAAGTTCCATAAACTATACAAACATTTGAACTTTTGACAGTTCAGTTTAACGAGAATTCTTAAGGATAATGATTACCAAGTGAGTTACAATGGAAAAAGGATGCCTTGTGTACGGTGTGTTGCAATGATGCGCCAGAACCTAGGAGTACGCAGATCACCCTGCAATACCATTCGAATGATGTGTCAAGGGGGGGGGGGAGGGTCTGGGTGACGCGACCTGGCCCGCCTCGTCGTGTTCTACGACCTTCGGTCCGTGAACCACTCTGCAGACACCCGTTGCACGCAGCAGTTTCCAGAATGCATGCATCACAGTCTCTCGTGCCAACACTGCGCCCTCTTTCAGACTCACTGATTTGTCGGTGAGGTTCGCAGGTACGTCTGTAAGGCATCCTGCACGTCTGATCAAGTCACACCGACTTCGAGAGCTGCTGCCTCATTTACCGGTAGGTGGTGGCGTGCCACGATGTTGATGTTGACCTTGAACCCGCGAACCGACATGGTTCAAATCCTAATCATTTCTGCTGTATATACCAATGTCCTTTGAATGTGAATTCCTATATCTGGTCTTTCAAGTTCTTCTTTTCTTTCTGAACATGACTTAATTTTGACTCCGAAGACAAGAGAGTACCGAAGGAACTCAGCTATAAAGGACTGCCTGTGCCATTTTTCAATTGATTTAAGACGAAGGCTTATATACTGTGGTTAGCAACTTGATTACTACACGCTGTTCCTCGCACACCGGCAGTTACGTAAGACACTGTCATTTAAGACGCTACAATTTGGAACCTTATACCGGCAGTTACGCGCGACATTCGGCCGAGTAACGTCCACCACGTGTAATAGCTGAATCTATATAGAGAAAACAAAAAATTAGGTCGGATTCCCTTCAGCACTCCCTGGTACACCGTGACAACTGTCTGTTCAAATGTTTGTAAATCTATCGGACCAAACTGCGTGGTCATTAGTCCGTAGCTTACAAACTACTTAAACCTAGGTTAACTAACCTCCCATGCCCCAGGGAGGACTGCCGCGGTGGTGTAGCCGAGCGGTCTAAAGCGCCTCGCTGCGGAGCGCCCGGTTGCTCGCCGTGGAGGTTCGAGTCCTCCCTGGGGCATGGGTGTGTGTGTTTGTCCTTAGGTTAGTTTACCTAGGTTTAAGTAGTTTGTAGGCTACGGACTGATGACCACGCAGTTTGGTCCGATAGATTTACAAACATGTGAACATTTTTTGAACCAGGGAGGACTCGAACCTCCACGGCGAGCAACCGCGCTCTCCGCAGCGATTTGCTTTAGACCGCTCGGCTACTCCACCGCGGCCCGTGACAACTGTCATCATGTCACCGGCAGGTAAATTACTTTCTCACTTTAAATTTACGCATTGTGGTTATCCTTAGAACACATTTGACAACTACAATCGACGTAGGACGACAAAAGTAAACAACGCCCTCCGGCAGTGTCAACAGCAGTATTTAGCGTTTCCTTCGTTGTCTCTAACGTTCACTATCTACGCATGAGGCTGACTTTCAATATAATGACTTCACAGGTTATTCAATTAAGATTCAGAAAATACACAGTGGAATATTACTGGAATCGTAGGAAACGTCTTACCTATTTAGTTGCGTTATTCGTTGGACATTTCTAAAAGATGATTCCTTTTTTGATTCATTGCAGTGCAAGTAACACGACGCGATACAAGCGTATCGATGAACAACCGTGAGATTAAACCCAAAGGAAATTTAGCTGACTGTTCAAAGAGCAGACTTTTTCTCGAGAAAAGTCGTTTGTTTTTATGCCCCGTTCACGTCGCCTTCTGGTCGGCGGCCGCAGTTTCAATTGTTCCCCGTCCTTTCTCTGCAAAAGTCCTTGTCGTGCGCTGCAAAGAACAGCCCCGGGGCTAGTGACTTGCAGATATATATACCTTGCGTCCTGAACTCCCCGACTTTTGTCGTACTGGCAGCAGAATTGCATTTTTCAACCGGAAAAATTGTGATTTTCATTCTTCCGTTTGTCACAATGATGCATAGAAATCACGCGTTCATTATTTTCCACGATGGGCTGAACTCTCGTTCAACAACGAAAGTATTAAAAATATTTCGTTGATCAGTTTCAGTTTACTCAATCTGTAAACTTATGTTCAAGAAGGGTCCTTTATTGTATGATTATATTATTTGTTGAACAATCCCTGGGCGTAGTTACTTCCTTAATAGGCATGAGGAGCGATCTAAAGCGGATAGGCCAGAAAACTATAATCGTGGGTAGGGCACGCACCAGAATGAGATTCATTGGCAGAATCCTTAGGATGTCTAATACATAGAGAAAGGGCTTACAAAACGCTCCCATACCAATATTTCAACATTTGTCATCATTGTGGAAACCGTGCCAGATGATGTTCATAAAGAAGGTATGTAAGATCAAAAGGTGTGCTGCATGCACCGATACAGGTTAATGTAGTAGCGCTGTAACACTGTAATACCGATGGGAAAGCTATATTTTTCTTCTTCTGTAATGTCAGTAGAGTGAATATTTTCCTAGAGCCTGACGCAGCACTCTATTATACATGTATCATATGATGAGTACGTTGGAGCGGTCTCAAAAATGTTTGTAAAGCTTATGGGACTTAACTACGGGGTCATCAGTCCCTAAACTTACAAACTACTTATGAACTAGCTAATCCTAAGGACGGCACAAATATCCATGCCCTAGGGGGGATTCGAACCCCCGACCGTAGTGCCCGTGCAGACCGTGACTGGAACTCCTCAGTCTCCTCGGCCACCGCGGCCGGCTGGAGCGGTCTACTATGATTTTTAGCCCAATGGATTTTGTGCCAAGATCGATTCTTTTATTATGATGACCGCTATGGAAGGAAGGAAGAAAGGAAGCTTGGAGTTTAACGTTCCGTCGACAGCGTGGTCATTAGAGACGAAGCTAAAGCTCGGAGTGTTTGGGTAAGGATGTGGAAGGAAATCGGTCGTGCCCTTGCAAGGGAATAATTCCGCCATTTAGGGAAATCACGGAAAAACTAAACCTGGATGGCCGAAGGTGGATTTGAACAACCATCCCTCCAAATGCGAGTCCAGTGTGTTACCACTGCGCCACCTCGCTCGGTACCGCATTTGATGTACACAAGACATCATCAAATGCTCTTATAAATACTCCCTACAAAACACTAAATACTTGTAGTACAGCAACACAAGAGTTTTATTATATAAATTAAAATGCATTTACAGAGCCTCTTTTTTTGCTGTGGAAACACTTCTTGATATTCATACTCTGTGCACTGCGTGCGTCCTATGCGGTATGCAGTATGAATATCATGAAATGTTAGCACAGCACTCAAAATTGTCTCTATACGTGTATGTTAATTCCCACACAAAGCACTCTATTGCTATACTAAAGTATAACTCCTTCACTTTCCCAATATCGTGTAGGTCGAACGTGAGCATGTAGAAGTACCGCAATAAGACATGCCAAGGACTCGACTAATATCTAAAGTAGTCAAGGAGGGAAACGGCAAACGGCACCATGCATTCTGCAGGGCTGTCCATAAATCCCAAAGAGTATGAGGTGGTGTGCGCTCTTCTAAATAGCACGTTCCAAGGCATCCCAGATATGCTCAATAACGTTCAAGTCTGAGGAGTTTGATAGCCAGCTCACGCGTTTAAACAAAGGAAGATTGTTTCTGAGCTACTCTGTAGCAATTCTGGACGTGTGAGGTGTCGCATTGTCCTGCTGGAATTGTCCAAATCCGTCAGAATTCACAATGGAGATGAGTACACGCAGGATATCAGCGAGGGTGCGTACGTATGTGTCACCTGTCAAAGTAATTACTAGACGTATCAAAGGTCTCATCTCATTCAAATTGCACACGTCACACACCATTTCAGAGCCTCTACCATTTCGTACAGTCCCCTACTAACTTGCAGGGTCCATGAGGTTGACTCCAAACCCACATACGTCCATCCGCTCGATACAATTGGAAATGAGACTCGTCATACCGCCAGACAACATGTCAGTGCTGACGTGCCCAAGTGAGGTGTAAAGCTTTATGTCACGTAGTCAGCACGATGTGGTTCCGAAGACTACGCAAGCAACTCTGAGAGGAGGAAAGAGGAAATACACTACTGGCCATTAAAATTGCTACACCAAGAAGAATAGCAGATTATAAACGGGTATTCCGCTGCAGAGTGAAAGTTTCATTCTGGAAACATCCCTTAGCCTGTGGCTAAGTCATGTCTCCACCATATCCTTTCTTCCAGGAGTGCTAGTCTTGCACGTTTCGCAAGAGAACTTCTGTGAAGTTTGGAAAGTAGGAGGCGAGGTACTGGCGGAAGTAAAGTTGTGAGGCGGCATCGTGAGTCGTGTCGGGATAGCACAGTCGGTAGTGCGCTTGCCCACGAAAGGCAAAGGTCCCAGGTTCGAGTCTCGGTTCCGGCACACAATTTTAATCTGCCAGGAAGTCTCATATCAGCGCACACTCCGCTGCAGAGTGAAAGTTTCATTCTGGAAACATCCCTTAGGCTGTGGCTAAGCCATGTCTCCACCATATCCATTCTTCCAGGAGTGCTAGTCTTGCAAGTTTCGCAGGAGAACTTCTGTGAAGTTTGGAAAGTAGGAGGCGAGGTACTGACGGAAGTAAAGTTGTGAGGCGGCATCGTGAGTCGTGTCGGAATAGCACAGTCGGTAGTGCGCTTGCCCGCGAAAGGCAAAGGTCCCAGGTTCGAGTCCCGGTTCCGGCACACAATTTTAATCTGCCAGGAAGTTTCATATCAGCGCACACTCCGCTGCAGAGTGAAAGTGTCATTCAAGTCTATGAATGCATATGTTGCAAGAGCCTGTTCACCTGCTTAAGGGAGTTTGAAATGGCAGAGAAATGTCATTTTAGCACACAATTCCTGTATTTCTTGAGTACTGTCTTCAACTGTAACTCAAATGATTTGATCTCTTTGCTGGGAACAGAGGACTGATAACCCATCCGTTTAGTCCCCGTTAAAACAACAACAACAATAACAAACTCATCAGTATGATAAGGATTTGTCTGATAGACACACATGCTAAGATGAAAATGGGAAATCGTGTAACTGAGGAATTTCGCCCTCAAGAAGATTGTGCGCGAGACATTCCAAAAGAATGAGGGGATTAAAATTGTGGAAAACAGACTGGTTTACTCACTCCATGCAAACGATAACTGTCTACTCTCTAGCTCTGAAGAGGAGTTGAAACAAATAACCTTAGCACTAAAGGAGACCGCCAACAAATTTGGGCTACTCATCAACGAAGAGAAGACAGAGTGTCTCGTTATGGCGCGTGGACAGACTGCAGGTGGGAGATTTAGTGTCTCCGGGATGCGCTCCTGCGAACGGTAGGTTCGGGAGGTAGTCCATGGCTATAAAGGATTGTGGAGAAGAACTGAAACAACTTATTACTTCACATATACTTTATATGCAGTTGAAGATAATACTCAACTTTAGGCGTTGTGTTTGTGGTATACTACAGTTGCTCCCTACCTTCAAAAGAGTTCTGTAATGCAGTCAATAGTAGAGTTCGGGGTTTTGCTAACGTAGACGGCTGGCTCTTTGTACTTTCTCCATACTCTTCAGTTGACTCGCTCACTGGAGTCCTCCTCTATACTGACTCACTGTCGTGTCCGTGGTGCGCCAGCATCTCTAGCCGAGTCCTCTTACATCTACATCTACATGGGATACTCTGCAAATCACTTTATGTGCCTGGCAGAGGATTCATAGAACCACCGTTTTACTATTCATCTCCCATTCCATTCTCGAATAGCGCGCGGGAAGAATGAACACCTGAATATCTCCGTACGAGCTCTGATTTTTCGTATTTTATTCTGATGATAATTTCTACCTATGTAACTGGGGAGTCAACAATATATTTTCGCATTCGGAGGAGAATGTTGGCGATTGGAGTTTAGTAAGTAGCCCACGCCGCAGCGATAAGGGCCGTTGTTGTAATGATTCCCATCTCAGATCCTGTATCATTTCCGTCACAGTCTCCGCTGTATTGTGACAATACAAAACGAGCTGCCCTTCTTTGGACTCTTTCGATGTCCTCCGTCAAACCCACCTGATAAGGATCCCAAACTGGGCAGCAATACTCCAAAAATGGACGGACAAGCGTACTATATGCAGTTTCTTTACTAGTTCTGTTGCATCTTTTAAGGGCACTGCCAAAAAAAAAAAAAAAAAAAAAAAAACCGCAGTCTTTGGTTCGCCTTTCCTACGACATTATCTACGTGTTCTTTCCAGTTTAAGTTTGAAGTAATAGTAATTGCTAGGTATTTTGTGGAGTTTACGGCCTTCACTTTTGATTGATTTATCTTGTAAACAAAGTTTAACGGATTTCTTTTCGTACTCATGTGGACGACTTCACACTTCTAATTATTTAGAGTCAACTGCCAATTTTTTCACCTGATGTCGGCAAACATTCATCGGGCAGACATTTATCGGGCAGGTACTTTTAGCGTCTCTGAAGGAGGAGTTAGTGGACAGTGATCGACGCAAGACGATTGGTGAGCTACGAAACCGGATTAGCGCATATGACTGTACTTCGCATCCTGAAGGAAGGCTTGGGGATGAGAAAAATCGGATCTCGATGGGTTCCACATGAACTGACGGAAATGAAGAAATGGATGCCTTACGATGCTGTTCAGGCGCACTTGGAGCGCTATGAGTGCGAAGGAGAGGCTTTCTTACGCCGTATTGTAACACTGGACGAGACATGGGCCACAACGTAGTAGCCAAAACTGAAACGCCCATCCAATAAATGCTGTCTTTATGGGTCGCCGCGAAAGTCAAAAGTGCGTCAGAGCCGCAGTATGGTGAAAGTTATGGTGATTCTTATGTACGGCTGTGATGGTGTTATACTAACGCATTACGCTCCTCCACGACAGACCGCCAATACACAGTATTGCTGTTCGTTTTTGGAACATCACCTGCGACTACCTTTGCGAAAGACACTTCAACACTTTCTGTGCAACAACCCATCATTTTGGACAACAAAGCGCGATCGCATACAGCGCAAGCTGTGGCTGCTCTATTCGCTCGATGGGACTGGGAATTATTGTACCATGCACCAGTCTCCCCGGATTTATGTAATTATGACTTTGACTTGATTCTGAAGACGAAGGAACCATTTCTTGGCATTCGCTTCAGAGCTGTTCCAGGAATTCGACAGGCAGTAGACCAGCCGGCCACGGTGGCCGAGGGGACTGAGGCGCTCCAGTCACGGTCTGCACGGCCACTACGGTCGGGGGTTCGAATCCCCCCTCGGGCATAGATATTTGTGCCGTCCATAGTATTAGATAGTCCATAAGTAGTTTGTAAGTTTAGGGACCAATGACCCCGTAGTTAAGTCCCATAAGCTATACAAACATTTGAATTTTAGACCACTCCATTCGCACCATCAACAGAACAGGTTCTGCTAACGGTATACTACACTTTCCACATTGCTGGCAACGACTTATATATAACGCTGGTGACTACTTTGAAGGACAGTAACAGTTGCCAATATGTAATGTTTTTAATTATATATATTTGACGACGTTACAGCGTTCAATGAATGAAATAAATCGCGATTTGCCATCAGTTATGGCTTCACTGTGCTAGGTTTAGATGGAATACCAAAGTGCGGCGAATGAAAATTTGTGCCCAGCCGGGATTCGAACCCGGAATCTCCTGCTGACTAGGCAGACGCGTTGACCACTCCGCCACCGAGGACACAGTGACCAACCCCACTGCAGAGGACTCTTCCCTGCATGTCTCCCGCCACACACAAATCTCCATATAGGAAAGAGACAGCGTGGCAAATGGAGATTTGGAGACGTTCAGGAAAGAGTCCTCTGCAGTCGGGCTGGTCATTTTGTCTCGGTGACGGAGTGGTCAACGTGTCTCCTTAGTCAGCAGGAGATCCCCGGTTGGGCACAAATTTTCATTCGCCGCACTTTGGTATTCCATCTAAACCTAGTACAGTAAGACATAACTGATCGGAATTGCGATTTATGTGATATAATGTTTTTGTATCGGTTGTGACTAAATAGTTGCCACTACTTTAGTTCCAACCCTCGTACATCGGCTAAGTGTTGGTGAAAGACGTGCTAGGTGGCATCTGCTATCATCGAATCAAAATCGACGCCATCCTTCCAGTGAGTGAATTCCGCATGGATTTCGTATAGCGTTATTATTGAATGCTAGCAGCGTTTCCCGTACGCCACGACCTGCGGAGCACATATTGCTCTTTGTCAGGAAAGACACGAGGCTGTGGGGTTCCGAGAAGCACATTAAGATGAACCGCGTCGATACGGACAGCAGGTCCCTCGCCCGGAGGCGAGAATAACCGGTGGCTGTGCGCGACGGATCGCCTTGTGTAGCGGGCAGGGCAGGGCAGGGCCGCGTGCCGCTCCCACGGCAAGGTCGGCCCGGCGGTGACGTGGCGCGGCCGCAGCGGCAGCCACGGCGGCAAGTCACCGCCCAAGGCCGCCCGCCGCCGCGCCGGCACATCGATTTCTCATTACACACCCCTCTGCCACTGGGCCGCAATTATAATCCTCCCGTCAGCTGGCGGCTCTTTTATTTCGCACTCCTTCCTCCCGGCGGCGACGCCCACAGTTAAACAGTTATTCATATAGGGAAAGCCGTGGCGGAATTGCCGTGCGCACTGAGGCGCCGTGCTGCGGTGTGCGCGGCCGTTCGCCATGGAGTATCTACATCTACATGGGGCACTCTGCAAATTACATGCCTGGTGGTGCCTGGCAGAGAGTTCATCGAACCAGCATTATACTATTTTATCTCCCATTCCATTCTCGAATAGCGCGCGGGAAGAAAGAATACCTGAATCTCTCCGTTCGAGCTCTGATTTCTCATATTTTATTCTGATGATCATTTCTACCTATTGTAAGTGGGAGTCAACAACATATTTTCGCCCGCCGCGGTGGCCGAGCGCTCTGCGGCGCGCCAGACACGGTCTGCACGGCCACTACGGTCGGGGGTTCTAATCCACCCTCGGGCAAGGATATTTGTACCGTTCTTAGTATTAGCTAGTTCATAAGTACTTTGTAAGTTTAGCGACTGATGAACCCGTAGTTAAGTCCCACAAGCTCTACAAAGATTTGAACATTTTTAATATATATATGCATTCGGAGAAGAATGTTGGCGATTTGAGTTTCGTAAATAGCCCACACCGCAGCGATAAACGACGTTGTTTTAATGATTCCCATCCCAGATCCTGTATCATTTCCGTAACGCTGTCTCCCCTGTATCGTGACAATACGAAATGAGCCGTCCTTCTTTGGACTCGCTCGATGTCCTCCGTCAAACCCAGCTGATAAGTGTCCAACACTGGGCAGCAATACTCCAAAAAGGACGGACAAGCGTAGTGTATGCAGTTTCTTTTGCAATTCTGTAGCATCTTTTAAGGGTTCTAGCAATAAAACGCAGTCTCACGGTGTTCTTTTCCAGTTTAAGTCTGAAGTAATAGTAATACCTAGGTACTTTATGGAGTTTACGAGCTTCACTTTTGGTTGATTTATCTTGTAAACAAAGCTTAACGGATTTCTTTTCGTACTCGTGTGGACGACTTCACACTTCTCATTATTTACAGTCAATTGCCAGTTTTTACACCACAGTGATATCTTATTCAGATCGTTCTGCAGTTGGTTTTGATCTTCAGATGATTTTACTAGACGGTAAATGACGGTGTCATCTGCAAACAACCTGAGAGCTACTTAGATTTTCCCCTAAATCGTTTATGTAAATAAGGAACAGCAGAGGACCAATAACACTACCCTGTGGAACGCCCGATATCACCTCTGTTTTAGTCGATGCCTTATCATCGATTACTACGAACTGTGTCTTCTCTGACAGAAAATCCCCTATCCAGCCGCAAATTTGGGGCGATATACCATAACCACGCAATTTGATTAAAATCCGTTTGTGACGTACGGTGCCAAAAGCCTTCTGGGAATCAAGAAATACGGAATCTATTTACGAACCCTTGTCGATAGCACTCATCACCTCATGTGAGTAAAGAGATAGTTGAGTTTCGCGTGAACGATATTTTCTAAATCCGTATTGACCTTGGGTCAATATATCATCATGTTCGAGATAATTCACAATATTTGAAAACAGGATACGTTCCAAAACCCTGCTGCAAATTGACGTCAATGAAATAGTCCTGTAGTTTAGTAGGTAACTTCTACTGCCTTTCTTGAATATAGGTGTGACCTGTGCAACTTTCCAATCTTTGGTACAGATCCTTCTTTGAGAGAGCGGATGTATATGCCTGTTAAGTAAGGAACTATCACTACAGCATACTCAGATAGAAATCTAATTGGTATATGGTCCGGACCAGAAGACTTGTTCTTGTTGAGTGATTTTAGTTGCTGCACTACTCCGATGATATCTACTTCTACGTTACTCATTACAGTCTCTGTTCGAGTCCCTCCCTGAGCAAGGGTGTGTGTCTTGTCCATAGGTTACTTTAACTTGGTTTAAGTAGTTTGTAAGGCTAGGGACTAATAACTAAGCAGTTAGGTCCTACAGATTTACAAACATTTGAACATAAAGGAAAATGTTACAGCCAAAACTCACCACCGAATTACATACTGTGCTAGAAAGTGGAACAAATAATTACCCACTTTGAATAGAAGAAGAGGTATGAAATGGAAATTCGTTCTGCGGCAGGGATCCGAAACCAAGACGTCCTGCTTGCTACCCAGTCGCTTTATCCATTTTTTATTTACTTTTCCTGTTCGGGAAGATCGGGTCTTTGCGCTCGTTCATTCAAGTTTGTTCGTTGAGTTTTTATTTTTATTACAAAGGATGTCGAGCTTTCTCATCTAGAGCGCTGAACTACCAGGGTGTCATCCACACATGGCACGATATCTTTTTCTCTATTCAGTACATGTAATATACCGAGACAATAGATATCTCGGGAAATTGTTATTGCTTGATATTAATTTCATGTCTCTTTACAGCTCTCAGACCATCTCTTCTTCCTCTTCAATATAATCACCATCTTCCCTCTATTTATGCCCACCTTAGTATATCTCCTTCTCATAAAATAATGCGCGAGTAATTCACGAAAATTCTGAAATGTTTGTAAATCTATGGTAGCAAACTACTGTATTCATTAGTAACATTAACCAACCTAAGGAGAACACACAGACACACACACTAACACACACACACACACACACACACACACACACACATATATATATATACCCGACGGAGGACTCGAACCTTCGTCGGGGGGAACGAAATGTTCAAATGTTTGTCTTAAGGGACTTAACTGCGGGGTCATCAGTCCCTAAACTTACAAACTACTTATGAACTACCTACAACTAAGGACGACACAAATATCCATGCTCGAGGGGGGATTCCAACCTCCGACCGTAGTGGCCGTGCAGACAGTGACTGAAGCGCCTCAGTCCCCTCGGCCACCGCGGCTATTCCCGCGCAGCTATAATTCACATTAATATTCCCTGCAGTATGTATTTATACCAGTTTTCAATTAGTCCACCTTCTCCTTTGTTTCTCCACCTGCTCCTTGGGCCTCTTACTATTTCACCTCCCTCTCACTCCCCATTTCTTTCGCTTCTCTCGTTCCATATTCTCCTCTCCTCTTGCCCCATTTACTTCAGCTCTATACTTCTTTCGCCTCTTACCCTTCTATCTGCGCAAAATACATATACTTTATAACTTTCATGGTGATCTTCATACCGGTATCGCAGACTGTTGAATGTATCATCCGTCACGCAACCTACGGTAGCTTACGGTAGCTTTATGTTAATTCAATGTATACGATAGCTTCATTGCAGATTTTATCCAAATGCCTGAAGTCCTTTAAGGGTAAATATTAAAAACATATACATTTATTTGGTATTTATGACACTACTATATCAGCACATCAAGGACTGCTGAAAACAACAATAGGTTACGTCTGGAGGAAAAGACCGAGAGAAAAACCACGCCTGTGGTACATGGGGGGGGGGGGGGGGTGCAAGACCTGTGAATATACTAAGAGAAAAGCGGAAACAGGTTCAGAAAGGATACTTGTTGCCAACATGACTGCTGCAAACTGATCCTTGAATTGACCACCACAGAGGAGGACATAAGGACAAGCTGTGTGTAACATTCCTACCAAAAATCTCGAAAGAATCTTGACCGCTTTACTGTAAAACTTTACTCGATGATCTAATAAGTATTCGGACGGACATAGGATATGTGTTATTGTAATATATTGAATGTATAAGCATGTACGTAACATATAATGTGAAAACTTTGTTACCAAAAATCTCGAAAAGTTCTTTACTGATATGCTTCAAATTTTTACACGATATTTTACTGTACGTGTGAATAAACATATGCTACATATTCCAGTTAACGTACACTGGTCATCCAGAACATTATGACCTCCTATGAATAACCGGTAAGTCCACTTTTTCATCGATTGCAGACGCGACGTGTCTTGTTATGGAGAAGTGAGGCCGTTGTAATTCGACTGAGGCAGATGGCACTACATCAGCACTCACAATTCCCCTAAATATCAGAGACGAGGGCAATGATATCTGAAAGCACGCTCAGTCACATCTCAGATCAATTCGATCGTTTTCAAATCGGATAGGGGAGCCAGCACGTCAACTGCAGCTCGCCACAAGTTTCTTGAATCGCTCCATCAGCCTCCTGTCATTGTGACATGGCGCATTATCTTGTTGAAAAATGACCGCCACAACATTTAATCTGCAAAAAGAAAAAAAAAAAAATACTGAGGAAATTATTCTAGATGAAAACTGTCCTATCATTTAAGTAGCATAATATCACACATGGTGTGCAAAATATCATTAAGATCAAGTGCGTAATTTCGCAATTTATTGAACAGTTTGATATATTTACTTTCAGATATATTAGTTATTATTTATAAAACGTAATTTATGCTACAGCTCACACAAAAGTTGATACAGTTTGATTTGTTTATCTCCACAAAAACCATAATAATTACTTTCACTTCTATTTATTACTCTTCTCATTTTCGTGCACTCGCCCCCCTCCCACAAAGAAGGTAAAAAATTGTCGCTCGGGGTAGCATGTCTCCTCCGTCCCCCTTAGATTTCTCACAGCTCACCCTTGCCTTAGATCTTGATTGTGCTGACTGGTGTGTCAGCCGGCGACGCTGATTACGTGCTTTTATCGTCTATTTCCTGGCTGCAGAAAGCCTTCGTATGTCTAGAGGTGCTATTCCAGCAAGGCAGTAGAGCTTCTCCAGGAGTGGGGGGCAGACGCAGCCTGTGTGACGACGTGGCACGCAACATCCATAGTTCTGGAGTGCCAACAATGCACAGCCATATACTAACGCGGAGTAGCACAAGGCTGCTGTGTAACGCGGATGTTTTTACTGCCGCTGACAACGACCCTCAAGTTGTTACTGTAATCTCCTGTACCACATTGTCCCTTACGCCCACTTTCCGCTTGCTATTTATGCAACGTTTCTTACACCTTAGTGCTCCATTCGAAGGCATTTCCGGTTGATATATGTGCAGTAACTAGTTCCACGTTCAAAGATACCGATCTCTGCTGTCGTTACATTATCATGTTAATGTTCGCCAGCTGACAGAACTTCCACGCATTTTTTATTTATTTATTTTTTGCCGAGTATCCCGCCTCTTGAGACATCTAATGTTTTATTGTGCTTTACATATGGATTTCCGAATACTTTTTATCGTTAATTATATTCGTTTTTTAAATACAGTCGGCTTGTAAAAATTTTTACTTTCTGTTAATTACTGTCCTAAAAGTTTTGCCGTGGAAGAAGAACGGATAGCTTCAAGAGATGAAGCAGTGAAGGCCGCAGAGGATCATATAGAAACAAGGACAAGGCCTGTTACAAATCCTTGTCTAACACAAGAGATATTGAGCTTAACTGATGAAAGGAGAAAATATAAAAATGCAGCAAATGAAGCAGACAAAATGAAGTACATACGGCTAGCAAATGTAGTTGATAGAAAGTGCAGACTGTCTAAACAGGAATGGCTTTGGGACAAATACAAACCTGTAGAAGAATTAATAACTAGGGGCAAAGATAGATAACGCCCGCAGGAAAATAAAAGAAACCCAATACTCAGTAAAGAAGGCATAGCTGTAAAGTGCAAGGACTATATAAAGAGGGGCTGTACAAGGGAAGTGAGCTTGAAGTAATTACTGTAGAAATAGAAGAGGAAGTAGGTGAAGATTAATAGGATATACGATACTGCGATTGGAATTTGACAAGTAATTCATAGATCTAAGTCGAAACAAGGCCCCTGGAGTAAATGATATTCCCTCTGAACAGTTGACACCCTCAGAGAGCAATTCTTGCCGGCCGCGGTGGCCGAGGAGACTGAGGCGCTTCAGTCACGGTCTGCACGGCCACTACGGTCAGGGGTTCGAATCCCCCCTCGGGCATGGATATTTGTACCGTCTTTAGTATAAGGTAGTTGATAAGTAGTTTGTAAGTTTAGAGACTGATGACCCCGTAGTTGAGTCCCATAAGCTTAACAAACATTTGAACATTTGAAGAGCCATTCTCGAAAAAATGTTCCGTGTTGTGTGCAAAATATGTGAGAGAGGAGTAATACCCTCAGACTTGAACAAGAATCTAATAACTCCATACAGAATAAAGTGCAGAAAAGTTTAGTAAGTCATTGTTGTAAAATTCTACCACGAATTATTCGTAGACGAAAGGACAAACAGCTGGCATCCGACCTCGGGGAAGATATGTTTGGATATAGGAGAAATGTAGGAGACAATACCACCCACCTTACGGTTTACCTTAGAAGACGATGTCGACCGGAATATACTATTTAAAATTTTAATGTTAGGAGGTTTAAATAGATGAAACGAAAACTTGTATAAAATTGCCCAGTACCAAAAGAGAAACTACAAGACATGAAGGACATGAAAGGGACACAGGGGTTGGCAAAGGTATAAGTTAGCGTTGTAGCCTTTTCCCAATGTTACTCAATCTCTACACTGAACAGGCTATGAAGAAAGCAAGGAGTGATTTGGAGCAGTTCAGGGAGACGAAATAAAAACTTTGCGGTTTTCTGATGGCATTGTAATTCTGTCAAAGCAAAGGACCTGTAAGAGCAATTGAACGGAATGGACAGTGCGATGAAAAGAGGGTATAAGAAGGACATTAACAAGAAAAAACTACAGTAACTGAACGTAGTGTAAGAAGATCAGGCGATGCTGCAGGAATTATATTAGGAAAGTAGGCAGTAAAAGAAGTAGATGAGTAAAATAACTTATGATGCCTGATGTAGAAAAGATATAAAATTCATAACGGCTATGGAAAGGAAGGCATTTCTGACGAAAAGAAATTTGTTGACATAGAATATTAATTTAAGTGTTAAGAAGCGTGTTTGAAGACATCAGTCTGAACTGTAGCATTGTAAGGGAGTTGCATCATGGACGGTAAAGAATTCAGACAGAAAAATGATAAAAGCTTTTGAAATGTGATGGTACAGATGAATGCTGAAGGTTAGGTGGGTAGGTTGCGTATCTAATGAGAATTTGCTGAACAGAATTCGGGGGAAAAGAAATTTCTGGCATATCTTTACTAAAAGAACGGATCGGTTGCTAGATCACATTCTGAGGCATCAATGAATCGTCAGTTGAAACTGGAGAGAAGTATAAGAAGGGGAGGGGGTCGCAAATGGGGATTAACAAAAAAGGTTCAAATGTTTGTATATTCCATGGGACTTAACTACGGGCCGGCCGCGGTGGCCGAGGAGACTGAGGCGCTCCAGTCACGGTCTGCACGGCCACTACAGTCGGGGGTTCGAATCCCCCCCTCGGGCACGGATATTTGTGCCGTCTTTAGTCTTAGGTAGTTCATAAGTAGTTTGTAAGTTTAGGGACTGATGACCCCGTAGTTAAGTCCCATAGACTCTACAAACATTTGAACATTTGAACTTAACTACGGGGTCATCAGTCCCTAAACTTACAAACTACTTATGAACTACTTACGAACTAGGACGGCACAAATATTCATTCCCGAGGGGGGATTCGAACCCCCGACCGTAGTGGCCGTGCAGACCGTGACTGGAGCGCCCTAGTCTCCTCGGCCACCGCGGCCGGCGGGGATTAACAGCCAAATACAGTAAGCAGGTTGAAGGAATGTAGGTTGCTGTTCTTATTGAGATGAAGAGGCTTGCACTATATAGGGTAGCACCAAGAACTGCAACAAGCCAGTCTTTGGACTAAAGATCACAACAATAGCAACAACGAACTAGAAATGGACCGTTAAATGACCCATCACAACTTAGTAATCTCTAATAGACTATTACAGATGTACGATGCAGGTGTCACCATAGGAATGTCATGGGAGTCGTGAGAGCATCTTTCATTTGGAAGGGTTAACAGTGAGAAAATATTGTACAAAATGTATGCAGCATTTTTTGAATAGTGACCTATAGCAGTGACCTTAACAGTCATTTATTTTTGTTAATTAGTGTCTCTAGTACAAATAGGCCACATTTTTGCCAGTGCGAATGTGTTGTATGACTGTTAGTTAACGGCAGAAGCAGAACAACAATCAAAGTAAGTAGTGTACCAAGACGTCCTTTTTCAATATAGGCAAATCCTATTTAATTTACTGAAAATGTTGTTACCATTGTTGATATGGATACAAAATGAAATAACAAGGGCTGAAATAACGGCAATCCTTTATTTCTCAAGGGTGAAGGATTGCAGAAGTATCGAGAGATTTTTGTCATCATATGTTCACGTAGTGGTGAGTATCTGAGCAATTTGAAGAACTATCAGTTGTTGGAGGTGTTTTAGTAACCAAATTGTGCATCGTATTACATCCACCTATACCGTCCGTCCAAAAATATTGGGGCAGTACGAATTGTGTCAGCCGTAGACGGACGTTTGCAGACCTTCAAATATGGAAGGTGGTATCAAATTACTTGTATATTTTTTAAGATAGTGCGTTGACCTTAAGTTGTGGTATATAGAAAAATAAGTGCACGTGTGATTTAGGAAACACAACATTACAGTTTTAGACCGAGGACTTTTGTTCTTGTCCGCGTACGATGGCTCTCCTTGTGGCGTTATCTTTTATACCGAAATATAACGTTCACGTACGAAACGAAAGGAAATGGTGAAACAGTCCCTCCATCTTACTCTGCGGTGTCAAGGCGTTGCGCGAAATCTTACGTGCGTCCGTGGCCGGAATATACGCGCGAGGCGAGGCACATTATATGACGCACTGTGCGGCTGGTTAGAAAGGAGAACGTTATCGGTTCCTCCGCATCAGTTCTTGGCACTGCTAAAACTGGACTGCGATAGATCTTCAAAATTCATTTGACCGGGGAAACTGTGTTAAAATCATCACCACACCAATAATGAAAGTAAGAGCCTTGAAATTTGATTACTGTCTGGAAGATTCCAAGGTGTGACCAGTTACACTGGTAACGTTGAACGCACAATGTCAAAGCGGATGGTTCCAACTTACGTACAACTCTGCACTAAGTTGAATAAGATTAAAGCAATAAATGTCAGTATCTCCTATTCAGTACTCTTTAAGTTTTCACGGCAACAAGTACAGTTTATTTTCAACCATTCGTACTTTATTGAAAAGAATGTCTTTGCCCCAGTTCAAATCAAAATCGTATTTGTCTCTACACGCTCTGAAATGTGAAGTAATACACTGCTGGCAGGAAGTTGTAACTTCAGGAAGGGTAATAAATAACGTAAATATGCCCTGTAGACTACATAAATACATTCGCTGATGACGGAAGAGTATACGGCATCTGAAATACAGTATAAACAGCTGCACACTACTGGCTGCAAGAAAGCTTCTAATTCGGCTGGGCTTGGATGACACCTAATAATGTTGTTGTGGTCTTCAGTCCGCAGACTGGTTTGATGCAGCTCTCCACGCTACCCTGTCCTGTGCAAGTCTCTTCATCTGAGAATACTTTCGGCAACCTACATCCTTTTGAATCTGTTTACTGTATTCGTCCCTCGGTCTCCCTCTACGATATTTACCCCACACACTTCCTTCTAATGCTAACCTAAGGATACAGTGCAAAATTTAACGTTCCATGCCAGCGTTCACCAGTCATGATGGCTGTCTACTTGTGGCGTGCCAGACTCACAGTAACTGACGACAAGATGTTTCAAACGGGAAATGTGCAGGCCAAGTCAACAGTCAAAACATCCTCAGTATCGAGATACGTCAGGGCAGCACCATTGTATCTAGCTTGATGTTGTAGGAAGATAACGTTATGGACACTGAGGATACGCTCTTAGGCTTTGACACGTTACTGACTCTTGACTACAGCATAGGCTCTGCGATCAGAGATAAAAAGAGTAAAGTGTATCATCTGCCTCAAACTCACCACATTTACTTGACATTTCAGGTCATTCTAATTAAACTGATGTACGTTATTACTCGTTTCAATGCTATAATTTTAGATGATTTTAATCCTGACAAGTGGATGCTTTCGCAGTTTAAGGCAAGTGCTTCATTTTAAATTTGTCTCTTTTATAAAAGTATAAACCTCTTTTAACAGCAGTGAAGTATTATTTATAGAAAAGCTAAAGGTGCGCCAGAAGCTTGAAACTTGTCATTGATAGTTAAAATAATTTGCAACACCATCCAGAGCTCTTACGTGAGTTCACAACCGAGGAGCAGGAGAAAACCATGGCAAGTGTGCGTACAAAGAAAGCGGCTGGCTTTGATGGAATTTATCCAGAGTTCCTGAAAAACGCGAGTCCGAAAACTAAGAGGTGATTGCTACAGCTATATAATACGAGGCGCGTCCAGAAAGTAAGTTCCGTTTGGTAATAAAATGAAATTTTACACAGATATAGAAGAAATTTTTATTGCACAAAATTCTACAACTGTTAAACTACTTTTCCACATAACTTCCGAAATTTTGCAGGCATAAGTCATAGCGTGGCACCAGGTTTCGTATACCTTCTTCATAGAAATCTGCCGCCTGTGTCTTCAATAATTTGGAAACAGTTTCTTTCAGCTCGTCGTCATTGATGAAGTGATGGCCGCCAAGGAAAGACCTACGGTTTTCCTGGATCTTGTCATCAATCGCGTGAACCAGTTCTTCTGTAACCAAAGGTGGACGCCCACTTCGTTTTTCATCGTGCACACCACTACGCCCGCCATTGAACTGTCGGACCCATCTTCTCACCATTGAATCACTCATCGCATTTGGTCCATAAACATCGCAAATTTGCCGATAAATTTCACTTGGTTTTACTTTCCTCGCATTCAGAAATCGAATCACCGACCTGATTTCAAAGGCGGCGGGATTTTCAATAAACGCCGACATTTCAAACAAGCATAACAAAGCGTACGTAACTGACAGCGATCTCCAAATGGCGCACGTTCTTCTCCTTGATACACATCGTCTACAGCGCATATGCGGAACTGCAATCGCAGCGCTGCAGCGGAGATAAATTGAAACGGAACTTACTTTCTGGACGCGCCTCGTATCGTACTGACTATTGAAAAACTACCAACAATATTTAGGGCAGAAAAGGTGATAGCTGTCAGAAAACCTGGTAAAGAAGGCAGTGAAGCATCACATTACAGACCGATATCACTACTGAGTGTAGTCTATAAACTGTTAGAAAGAATATTGTTAAACAGAATCCAGCCATTAATTGTCAAAGCAACACCATTGCATCAAGAAGTTTTCCGAAAGAATCGCAGTTGCTGTGACCAAGTAGTGGCGTTAACATCCTTCGTCGAAGCAGGGTACCATCGTAAATTAAAATCTGCAGCAGTATTTGTTGATCTTAGTGCCGCATTTGACACCGTATGGCGCCATGGCCTGCTGCTTGAATTTGCAGAGGTTATTCCCTGCCAAAAGCTGGTCAATTTAATGGATAGTATGCTCAGCAACAGACGATTTGAGGTATACCTTGGAGACAAAGGGAGCAGATGCCGAAGGCTGAATGATGGACTACCGCAGGCCCTTTTTAATCTTTATACCAGCGATATGCCCAAAACTGGCGCTAAAAAGATACAATTTGCCGACGATCTAGCACTAGCTTATCAAGCAAGAAACCTGAAAGAGTGTGAGGGAACCTTGACTACAGATCTACACATAATGGGAGACTACTTCAAGAGCATGAGACTGAAGCCAAATCCAACTAAAATAGAGGTAAACGCTTACCACCTTAATGAGCGCGAGGCAAATCGCAAATTGAATGTGGTCTTCGAAAATGTCCCCCTGGAACATAACCCGTACCCAAAATACTTGGGAGTCATTTTAGATCGGGATCTTATCTTTAAGAACCATCTAGAATATGTAGCAAAAAAGTGAACACCAGAATCAACATTCTCAGTAAACTAGCTAGTTCAGGATGCGGTGCAAATACAGATACTCTTCGTATTGCTACAATGAAATTTAATTTATACTCCACGGCAGTATACTGTGCTCCAGTATGGAAAACTAGTGCACATGTACGTAAAGTCGACGTCAAACTACATCAAGATATGAGAATAATCAGTGGCACTACAAAGTCTACACCACTTTCATGGCTGCCTGTATTGTGCTGTATTCCACCTCCATCAATAAGACGAGAAGCAGCAGCAATAAGAGAGTTCCGCAAGAGCTCCACTCATAAGAACTCACTTCTGTAGAAACAACTGCAGAATATACCTGCCAGCAGACTCAAATCCAGAATCCCCCCCCCCCCCCCTCATGGCCAATGCAAGATGCATCCCTTGTTTACGATGTCTGTCAAGAATAGAAAGATGTTTGGAAAAAATTTCCTCCGGCTAACTCTCGTCTTATAACTGACCCTACAAAACGTGTGAATGGATTCGGTCTTCCCAGAAAACTATGGACGTCCCTGAACCGATTCCGCACAGGGCATGGAAGGTGCAGTACGTGTTTGAATGGATGGGGATACAAAGATGCCCCAGCGTGTGACTGTAGTGCTCCAGTGCAAACTATGCAGCATCTGACTGAAGAGTGAGCACTACGGAAATTTCCTGGGGGATTCAGTGAGCTGCAATTGGTGACGAGAAGAGCTGTAGAGTGGTTTAGAGACCTAGATGTTCAATTATAGTATTTTCTCTGGTTTGTTTGTTTGATTCGTTTTATTATGCGTATTTACATCACTCTCGACGAGGAACAGTTTCTTCTCCGCAACTGGCCACAGTATGCTCACATCTATACTGACGGCTGTAAAACTGAAGCAGGGGTGGAATACGCCTTCTTTTGCCCCTTCAACGACACCTACCAAAAGTTTGCGCTTCCACCTGCTTCATCTTTTAACACGGCAGAGTTACTGGTCATCAGGGAGGCCATTTATTACGGCACTCGAACATTTGAATCTATATTGATCCTCACGGACTCTCTGCTGCAAAAATTACAACATCCGACGTTTGACAAACAAACGAATAGATATATGTTGGACGTCTTGGAGACCATAACAAGTGCACAGATAGTGGGCATCGACATCCACTTACTTTGGATTAAAGGACATCAAGGTGTACATCATAACGAAACTGTAGACCGCCTCGCCAAGAGAAGTATTACGGAAAGACAACACTGCCCCACGCCGATACCATAAACAGACTTCCGATCGACGATTTGGAAAGCTGCCTATCGCACTTGGGACCACGAATTGCATCTCTCTCAAGCGTTTAACGGAGGACACCTGGCAGCTATACAACCAATGTCGCCTCTCGACCATGGTTTTCGTCGATGACGCTTAGTAAAGGTCATGCAACGTCTATCATTCGGATAAGACTGGGACATGGATGTTACCCTGCCCACCTACACCGTTTGAAAATCATCGCTTCTAGGCATTGCGACAAAGATGCAACGGCAGTGGCGGATCTCAACCACATTATACTAGCATGCACCAAGTACACAGCCGCACAAAGTGTATTCTGGTTGCGAGGGGTTACCCCCTCCCCACAAGTATAACTGTCCTCCTTCATGGATTCGACAAGTTTAAGTACAGTTTACTGAAGGACTACCTCAAAGTCGCCGGCATACAGCTCTAATTTTAGAGCTGGTGTGTTTAACTTGAACATGCACAGCTTGAACCTGCATAAGTAATTTTACATTATATTTTGACTTTTATATGTCTTTGCACCTCTCATTTGGTCCTATGCTGTTTGCACTTTCGTTGTAATACATCTGTCACTCGTACTGTTAAATGTGTATTGTTTTATGTCTTGTACACTTGACAGCAAAAAAAGTGGATCACCCCTGAATTCCTAAGTGGAGACTGCACCTCACACTATGCAACCACCATTACACAGATGCGTCGCAGGTTGTCAAATCATTGCACAGTACAGTTATTACCTACCCACAAAAGGTACTAAGTAAGTCTCCTATTTGTCCTTATGGCATTCAGGCAAGGTACAAACAAATACTTTCGTACAACAAATATTAGAATAAACGTCATTAGAGATGAGACAGTAACACTTGTAAATTAAATTTAGTTGCAATAAGTGAAAAGTCAGATACGTTATCACACTTGTTTAGTGACATGATATGTTTTTGTTCATGATCTGAATCTGAACGCACTGTTAAGCAAAAAACAGTTGTATGCCTGATCGAGATGCGATTATAGGTCATGCACTTTTTCGTGGCCCCTCTCTGATCGGCGGAAGTCGGCTGAGCTCGTGTGTCAACGGAATGTTTATGCTCTCTACCAGCACTACCTCGTAACAGCATTGTACACCGTAGACCTCGTCAATGTATTGTTGATTTGTGCTTCGTATTGATTATTGTCTTCCACTTTGTTATTTGCTAAAATAAACCCACATACCCCGACGACTTCTTCTATAAGAAAGAAGGCTGACCTTGAAAGTGGCGTGAAGAATGTTGACTCTGATATTTATTCTGTTACAATAAAAAGAGGCTGAGAGCGTTCTTACACCAGCTTAATAAGTCCCTTTCAAATATTAACATTTCGTAGATATGCGTTCCACTTTTCTATTACTCAAACAGTAAGTGATTTTCCATTTCGTGTTACATCTGTAACGCCTTAACCCCTTACATATTGTTTCTTTTAAAACCTGTAATCTATACGCCGTAAGCTGCCGGCACTGGGGGAAAGAGGCGGGGCATGTTCTAACAGCCAATCCGCTATGAGCTGAATGCAAGCTTCAGCTCCCAACATTCTCCGCTCAGGGGCCACGTTTCAGGTCGCGTGATCTCTAGGCATAGATAGACGTTTTCATTAGTTTCTTAGACCGATGTCTGAACCCAGAAATAAATGATAATCTTAGCATTGCACCAGGAGTTGCATGAAGCTCCTATTGTTGCTGAGAGGTAACCGCTGAAAATACGTAATATAGTGCAATTCACAGATGTCATACATCATAAAGTTGTGGTATAGGATACAGTGTATTGATGATTTGTTAACTAAGCACAATCAGATGTCACATATCAAATATGTTCACAAATAGCGTTATACTGGTACCTGAAACGGCGATACAATTAATTTTTCCCAGGCAGGGACTCTAACCCAGCACCATTTGCTATTGTATAATAGGAAGGAATACTGCTGATATATTTATTGTTTCTTCCGGGCACTCCAACCCTGCACATACCGTCACTCTTGACCTGACACCATGAGGCGTCAACTATCACATTGTCGTTCACCAGTAGTTAGGATCACACCGTTCGCAGAGACGTGGAAGGGGTTTGGTATTTTGCGAAAACTTTGTTTAATTTAGTAGCACATGGACATGTGCAATTTTGATTTGAAACAAGGCAGAGTCCTGCGTTCTTTATTGGAGTTACTGGAGGTGTAGATGGTATTTTTGTGGCCGCTAAAAACTGTACCCCCAGCGGGAATCGGACCCATACCTTAGCTATTACAAGTTAACCACATCTCGGCCTCCAGCGTTGGCATAATGTTTTGTCATAATGGAGTACTCATTAGACAGTACGATCAGTCAAAGAGCTCAGAGGTGTCTGGCTAGGTAAGACATTCTTGGCCGCACGGGATGGCCACGTAGTGTGAGACGCCTTATCGCGGATTTTGCATGATATTATAATACGTTTTAGTATGCTACATTACGATTTGGTATGGCATTCTGTAATAAGATTATTTATCTATGAGCTCATTATAATAAAGATTGTTGGGTAGCTGTTACCATGATAACTTTAATATTAGGCATTTTTATAGTTATGAGGAACGTGGATTATGGGCTTAAAATTTTGAAATTCGGAAAGTAACTTCGTTTTGACATGTATTCACCACGTTCAGGAACGCAAACAGACTTCGATGAAGGAGAATTATGTGATTTACTAGTATGGTCAGTGACAAGGTATCCGATAACTGGCAAGTGTGTCGAGCAATTATTCTTCACGGTGTGGCTGCCTTCAATAGTCATACTGAGGTTAAAAAACAGCAATGTGGATTCTGATACAATGGCGCATCGAAAATGCCATTTCAAAGCTTGGATACTGGTATTTGTCGGAATAGATGTCCATTTTAATGGCGACAATAGTGCTTGCGCGGTAAGGTACAGTTGTCCATTATATCCACGTGCTTTTCCAGAGTCAACGACAGAGAAATAATGAAAGTGATTAAAAAAATCTGCCAAGCACAAAATTGTGAAAAGAAGCACGGAGATGCAGATAAAAATTTCAAGGGAGGGGTAGCAGGAGGGGTGGCGGGATCTAGGAATGAACAGGAGTGCAGAATTGGAAAATAAAAGAGTGAACTGCTTGCAAAGTACTCCTTACTTAGATATCACAGTTTGTATTAGGGCCGAGAGAAAAGGAACGAATGTTTTACAGAACGAAGGATGGATTATCGGAGATATAAAAGAACACTGCTTCATAGAGATGACCCATGGACAGTAAAGAAATCAGACATTAAAAGAGACAGTATTGTTTTAACGGAAACCACAATTTTTTTACAGCTTTTTGGGGGAATAGACGAAAAGGGCAACTGAGTTTATAATGTAAGGGAGGTGACAGAGAGAAAGGAGGAAAAATTAACAACGAATAAATACAAGACAAATCGTTTGCATATTTTGTTAAGGACGGAGGGTGTATTAATGGATGGAGGGGAGGAGAGAAACGCATTTGAAATAACAAAAATTTCTTTAACAGCGTCCATCTAAACTGATTACTCTGTATGCATGGAGTCTAGGTATAAATGAATAAAAATAGGATATTGAGAGAAATGAGAAGCATTGAATTAATATTTATGCCACAGGCGGGAATCGAACCCAGACCTCCATACTTTCTTTAATTCAATGCTTTTCATTTCACTTCATTTCTTTGACATACTGATGCAGAAAACTGTCTCTAGGCATATAAATATATAATAAAATAGGATAATAAAGGAACTGTATATTTAAAAAAATCAATTTAAAGGCAGCTCAAAGGAAAAAGAAACTCATTTTATTTCTTCTATAGTCTGACTTAGGAGATTTTTTTTTTTTTAAAAAGAAAAAAGAAAGAAATTTAAAGTACTAATAATTTATTCAGAATAAATAAATAGGATAATAAAGGAACTGTATATTTAAAAAAATCAATTTAAAGGCAGCTCAAAGGAAAAAGAAACTCATTTTATTTCTTCTATAGTCTGACTTAGGAGATTTTTTTTTTTTAAAAAAAAAGAAAAAAGAAAGAAATTTAAAGTACTAATAATTTATTCAGAATCCCTCATTATTTGTTTCTTTCATAATACATCTCAGCATAGAACCTATAAAGTCGTCAGATCAGCTTCTCTTCAGTAGGAGCGACGACTCTATCTCGAGTTGATTGCTCGCTGTGAGACGGCCTGATTTGTATTTCGGGTGTCTGCTTTTACTATGATGCCAGGAAGTAAACATTCTGTATTTACGTCAGAGCACCACTCTGCGCTGTGCTGTGGGCTGTTGGGCATCACCGCGACCGCCAGCTTACTGGCTTCCACCAAGCCTCGCCTTGGCATGAGCTGTGGTTGACCGGCCAGCCCATAGCTCTCGAGCCACGGCTAATACAGGCACAGACCGCAAAACCAGACTCCAACGTTTCTGACAATCTACCCAATTGTGTAGTATGAACTACCACAGCTAGAGCTATTTTGCTATAAAATGAGCAGCCACTTTATCTTTTGACGTTTCATTCAAATATTTAACAAATTTAAAGAATAGAATCATGATAAACGCAGCTACCACATAATGTTTCATCTAGATAGCAATCATACAACACAGGAAACTATCTTTTCAGCGCTCTGCATTAGATTTAGATACAAGAAAATATGTATTCAACCTAGAAAACTACGTATGTTTTAAAATTAAACAATTCTGGTGGGAACAACACAAATATATATATATATATATATATATATATATATATATATATATATATATATATATATATATATATATGTAGTATACAATTCACGTTTTGTGCACTTATAAAGTGTTCTCATTGTCTCTAAAACAATAAGTGCTACGAAACAGAAATACCTTCTGCTGAGGCCCTTCATTTACACGATTGTTCTGTTATTCATACTGAAGTGTTTCGTAATGGGTTCATAGGATCCCTTTAGTTTCTCGACTGTTCCACGCTTATACGAAGATCGAGAAAAACAAGTGCCAAAAAGGATACATGCGAGTTATAATTACCATTATATTATTCTTAAAATTCAAATAAAATGTTCGAATGTGTGTGGTATGGTAAGTTCAACAGTCCCTAAACTTACAAACTACTTAAACTAACTTATTCTAAGGACAACACGCACATACCCATGCCCGAGGGAGGACTCAACCCTCCTACGCGAGCAGCAGCCCGATCCATGACATGACACTTTAGACCGCGCGGGTACTCTGCGCGGCCTTCTTACAATTGTAACATACTTTGTACGGTAATGAGTACAAAAGCTCTTTGCATTTGTAGGAGAAGGTTGGTGATTGAAATCTCATAGAAGAAGCGTGCTACACTGAAAGCTCTCTTGTTTTAATATTTCGCTTCCCTACCTCATCCCCTGCCGTCTCCGCCCCCTCCCCAACCAAAGTAGTAAATAAATAAATAAATAAATAAAAATAAAATAAAAAAAACGGAAAACATCCGAGACCTTCATTCCGCTAATTCACTATACCGCACAATCTGATATCTTTTTCCAACTTTTTAAGTGTCTTCCCTCTATATCATCACGTAATAATCGCACATTGCTCAGCAATACTGCGGAAGAGCTGGAGCAATTGTAGGGTTTATAGCCTCCTAGGGAGACGTTTTAATCTTCTAATGGTTGTGTAAATAACAGGCGCTTATCTTCACCAAAACATGTATATTTCGTAGTTAACGTTGTTTTCAATTGTACCCACCAAAAATTTTGTTATGTGTATAATCCTTAAATTTTGTTTGTTTATCGAATTCTCAAGGACTGACGAAAATTTCTGGTAATCATGTGGTGAACTATACCCATATTTATGTTTAGGTTCAATTGTCGAATTTGCATCGTGAACATATAACTTCAATATCATTTTAAAATTGGCTCTGCTTTTCTGAGGTGCTTACTAGACAGCAGCATAATCTGCCACAAATATTTCTCAATTCGATATAGCAGTTTGTAGCTCTGTCAGAGAGTGGGTAAAATGTTACTCGCGATCCAGTTTGTAATTGAGAGCTGCTGCCTCTTAATCTTTAAAGATCATTGACATTTTCATAAAGGAAGCGAACATTTGCAGCGTGAATCGCCTCCTCATTGCTCTTGTGAAGGCCGATGCAGATAATTCAGAAAATAGGGATCGAGAATAGTTGTAGTTGCTATGTGAAATTCATCACCCTTGTCTGTAATCATATATGTGATAAGTAAATGACACACCGAAGTTCAATTTTCAGACATTTTAATTGGAATACTACCAATAAGTGAATCTTGAAAGGTTCTTCCATATACATATATATGTCTTGACTGTTCTTTCGAAAGAACAGACACCACATAAATATACATAATTAAGGAGAAGACGAGAAAAACTCCAGCCTTCAGCACAAATGCACACTACGCCTGAACTCTCGAGGTAATCGGCAAAGTGCCACGAGCAGTGAGTGCAAATTGGAAACGACAACTACGTGAGCAGTGTGAGGAAGTTTGAGTCTTGTGCGTGATGTGGTGGGAGAAGAGTGGTTGCCCGCGCACCTGCGATGATCGTTGTTTTGCCGCTCGTGCTGTGGTTACCGTAACTGCTCAGATAGCAGTAGGAACTGGACCCGAATTCCGGCTGGGCACAACTTTTCAACTTCCCCAGTGCGTGCACTCAGTGGCCACAAGCAGCTTGTGTCGGATTATTTCTTTTAATCTAGATTCTTCTCTGTCATTCCAGGAAGCAGTACAACTATCACCAGACATGATCCACCGTGTTGTCATTTCACTGCCATAGTCGTACCAGGAAGATCATTTGTCTACAGACAATGTCTTTCTCGAGTGGTCCAACACCTTAGGAGAACATCTTGTGCACACATTATGCTTGGCTTAATTACTTCTCCTACGACGTGTGCTTGAGCATTGATGTATTTATAGTGAGGGAGACGAATGGAATGTTGCACAGATATATATAAAGAAAATAAAAGTAATCCACTGAGTTACAATCCATTGTATTGATATCGACATGTAGCAGGACGTTTGAACACATACTTTTTCCAGCATTATGAAATATCTAGAAAAATTAACATCAAACCGGCAAAGGTTTCTAAATTTTTACGCTTGTGAGACTTTGGCGATACTATATTTTCATGATCTACTGAGTACTCTCAAATTAATTTCATATTTATAGAGTGCCAAAACGATTTTTGGTATCTTCAACGTCGCATGGAGTGGCCAAGCGCATTGAGGTGCTATGCTCCGATGCATGAGGCCGCTCCTCGTCGGGGGTTCATATCCCCCCGCGGGCATGGATGTTTGCGTCGTCTTTAGTATAAGGTAGTTCATATGTGGTTTGTAAGTTTAGGGACTGATGACCCCGCCCCTGAACATTAACAAAAAAAATCAACTTCGAACCATATCGCTTTCCTAAGTTGTGCGACTGGACTCGTGATGTCCCATCTGCAAAGTAATAGATTGCAGTAACAGACGAGGAGTCATCCAGTGAAAAGGACGTGGCGAGTGTAATTCTTCCAGCAAAGTGAAGTAGACTTCTCCTGATTCAAATATATATTCGAAATATTTAATGAGCAATCAGAATATTGCTCTTAGATTTGAGGCAGTTGATGCTGCCCACTACTAAACTCAGAAAAGCAAAGTCAATTGGGAAATGAATTTGAATTTGTATCTTCACGGCGCAAATGGCGACAATTGACCTTAAACATCAATATGCATTTGGCTCTGAACATAAGTACTCAGTGTTTCGTCAGCATTCTAGATATCGATAAGCAAAACAAATTTGAAGGTTATAACGAAATTCCGGGGGGTGCAATTAAAAACAATGTTAAATGTGTATAACACATGTTTTGGCGAAGGTGAAACAAATGGTCTGTTATTGACACTACCATTAGGAGATTTACACGTCTGCTAAGGAGACTGCCAACCCTACAATTGTTCCCCCTCTTATGCAGTACTGATGAGTAGTGTGTGATTATTACCTGATGGAATAGAGGGAGGACGTCGAGAAAGTTGAAAGAATATATCAGATTATATTTAGCACATACGCTATTTGGCACTTGTATTTATTATTATTATTATTATTAGTAGTAGTAGTAGTAGTAGTAGTAGTATTTCTAGCTTAGTATAAGTGTGGAACAGTCGAGAAACTGAAGCGATTATATGAACCCATTACGAAACACTTCACTATGAATAACAGAACAATCGTGTAAATGAAGAGCCCCAGCAGAAGGTAATTTACGTTGTTTAGCACTTATTGTTTACAGACACATTGAAAACACTTTATAAGTACACAAAATGTGAATGATATACTACATGTATACATTTGCGTTGTGGCCACCAGAATGGTTTAATTTTACAATATGGTTACATTTCTAAGATAACTACATATTTCATTACCTTCTAGGTATAATGCAGAGCGCTGAAAAGAGAGAATAATTTTCTGTGTTATATGATTGCTATCTATGTGAAACATTATGTTGTACTAAGTTTATCATGATTCTATTCTTTCACTTCGTTAAATATTTGAATGAAGTGTCAAAAGATAACGTGGCTGCTCATTTTATAGCAAAATAGCTCTAGGTGTGGTAGTTTATAATACATGTTAGGGTACTTCAAGGATTGAGTCTCGCTGTGTTAGCCGTGGCTTGCGAGCTACGGCCTGGCCGGTCAACCACAGCTGGTGCCGAGGCGAGGCTTGGCGGAAATCAGCCAGCTGGCGGTCGCGGCGGCGGGCAACAGCCCTCAGCATGGTGCAAAGCGGGGCTCTGACGTAAATACAGAATGTTTACTTCCTGGCATCATAGTAAGAGCGGAAAGCAGAAATACAAATCATGCTGTGTCACTGCGAGCAATCAAATCAAACGTTCAAATGTTTGTATAGTCTATGGGACTTAACTACGGGGGTCATCAGTCCCTAAACTTACAAACTACTTATGAACTACTTACGGACTAGGACGGCACAAATATCCATGCCCGAGGGGGGATTCGAACCCCCGACCGTAGTGGCCGTGCAGACCGTGACAGGCGCGCCTTAGTCCCCGCGGCCACCGCGGCTGGCTGCGAGCAATCAACTCGAGATAGAGTCGTCGCTTTTACTGAAGAGAAGCTGGTCCGATAGCGTTATAGATTATATGCTGAGATGCACAACGAAAGAAACAAATTATGAGGGATTCTGAATAAATTATTAGTTCTTTAAATATTTTTTAGTCTCATCTCTGTATTTCGTAAGTGAGAGATTGTGGATGATCTCTTGGCAACAGAAATAAAAAATGTATTTCTTTTTCCTTTGAGCTACCTTTAAATTGAATTTTTTTTAATATACAGTTCCTTTATTATCCTATTTTTATTATAAATTTATATACCTAGTGACAGTTTTCCGTGCCAATATGGGAAGGACATTGAGTGAAGGGAAAAGTATTGAATTAAAGTAGGTATGGAAGTCTGGGTTCGATTCCCGCCCATGGCACAATTTTTATTTTAACAATTTTCCGTATCAATATGTCAAAGACATTTAGTGAAGGGAGAAGCATTGAATTAAAGTAAGTATGGAGTTCTGGGTTCGATTCCTCCCTGTGCTACAAATTTTAATTCAATGCTTCTCCTTTCACTCAATATCCTATTCTTATTACATTTATACCCAGCCTCCATGCAAACAGAGTAATCCGTTTAGATGGACGCTGTCAAAGTAATTTTTGTTATTTCAGATACGTCTCTCTCCTCCCCTCCATCCATTAATACACCCTCTGTCTTTCACAAAATACGCAAACGGTCTTGCATTTATTAATAGTTAATTTCTATTCTGTTCTCTCCTACTCACTCGCTGTCGCCGCTCTTGCATCATAACCTCCGTTACCCTTCTGGTCGGTTTCCTCACAATACAGTGATAAAATCTATTGGTTTCCTTTGATAGCGTGCAATCTCTTTTAATTTATGCTTTCGTTACTTTATATCAGTCCTCTCTATGAGATCGTGTCCTTTCATTCCCCCTTACCTATAATAAATTCTTCGTTCTGTGAAATACAGAGCTCTGGTGTTTCGATTGACCTCCTCTGCTTTCATCCTAACAGACTATATCGTACACATGGTATATATTTCCCGTTTTAGAAACCGTTTTCTAATGCATCATGTCTTGAATTGGGCTTCTGCTCGCGTCGGTGGTTCGAGTCCTTCCTCGGTCTAGGTTGTCTGTGTTGTCCTTATGTTAAGATAGTTTAATTAGTGTGCAGACTGATGACGTTAGCAGTTAAGTCCAATAAGATTTAACACACATTTTTCATACAAACTAGAGCGAAACGAGACTATGGTTATATAAGCATACAGAAACATGTCATACAAAATCACCACAGAGCATGCTAAAACGTAGTATATTATCATACGCAATGCTACATAATTCTACATACTGTATAAAACTTTTTGTTGTAGTCCTAATGGACAAATCACCTGAGGTCATTAGTCCCTACCTAGCCTTACATGCTACTTTAATTAATTTACGCTAAGGAATACACGCACACACACACACACACACACACACACACACACACACACACACACTACTACACATGCCCGAGGAAGGAGTCGAACCTATGGCTGGAGCGACCGCAACTCCGCGACAAGACGCCTCAGACCGTGAGGCCAAGAAATTATTGTTACGTAGACAGATACCGCCGAACTATTTTACTGCTCGTACCATGAGTTCTGCACTCCACTTTGACGAAAAACATTATACTGCCACATCTGAAAATCGGTAGTTGATTGGGCTGATGCCATCTGGTAATGGCTGAGATATGGTTTGATTCCTGCTGCGAAAGCGGTTTTTAACAATCGCAAATATCCCCCTCTCCACCTCCAATAGCGGCAAGTAAGGAATTTAGGACTGTGGCGTCTTTAAAATCACATTACACATGTCCATTCGCTACTGACTAGAACAAAGTTCGATTAGTTTTCGTTGTTTCTTCAAAATGCCAAACCCCTCCTAGTCTCTTCGAACGGCGCGATCCTAATTACTAGTAAACGAGATTGGGAGAATTGTTACCTAGTCATCTGAGGTCAACGCTGACGATAAGAGCGGAGTTGGAGTCCCGGGCAGCACAACGTTATTTATTGCGCTACTTCAAAATGTTTGTAAATCTATTGGACTCAACTGCTTGGTTATTAGTCCGTAGCTTATAAACTACTTAAACTAAGGAAAACTAACCTAAGGACGACACAAACACCCATGCCCGTAGGGGGACTCGAAGCCCCGACGGCGAACAGCCGCGCGCACCGCAACGTGGCGCTCCAGAGCGCAGTTTTGAAGTAAGCAGCATTCCATCCTTTTCGTAACATTCTCGATATTCAATCCTGAGGATTCCATGTCTGATAACAACGTCAGGTAAATGAATATTGCCACTTCT
Organism: Locusta migratoria; assembly: GCA_026315105.1. Lineage (NCBI taxonomy): Eukaryota > Metazoa > Arthropoda > Insecta > Orthoptera > Acrididae > Locusta > Locusta migratoria. The sequence continues at coordinate 195,276,853 of CM048746.1, forward strand.
CTAAAAAAATGATTTAAGCAGCGCAAGTATCTTACGATACGCGAACGTCATCTGTCCCATACGTAATCGGCGCTATAAGTGATGCCTTTTTCCACTGGCGGAAGCCACGATTTACTGGGCCACGCTGTCCGCCATGGTCTTTCCCATGAATTTTACAGTAGGTTCCAAAATCTTCTCATACCCATCAACTTCTTCTCCATTTTTCAGGAGCTGATATCTCCTGACTTTCGCATGCTTGACGCTTTTCTGGAAGAAAGCATTGATCCGGTCCATAGCCCAATGGTGGCACCCGTTTCTGTCAATTTCGCCCTACCCACCCATTAACGGTGATATGAACTTCATTCACCTTTTATCCGCAAGGCTAAAACGCGCTGTCTGATATGTGATGTCGTTGGGAGAAGGCCATAATATCCGTATAGCCTTATGTCGCTATTGGGATATGATTGCCGTGGCACGGGCACACGCCTCTCTGGTGAACCCGCGTCACTGTCTTCTAGTGAGACTTTTAATAGGACGGATTATTCCTTCCTTACGCCTGTCATATGAGTTTCTCAGATGTGATCATTACGATGGTAATGCGTCTTCTATGGCACGTTTCATCTAGAGTCCTGTACAAAGGCAGCCTAATCTTCTGCTAGGGCCGAGTGGTGGGTCCTCAGCTTTATGTCAGGATGAGGCGTGGAACCTGGTGGAGCGCCAGACGACGTTAATAAAACAGAAATTTTACACGTTCATTCCGTAACATGAATAATTTAGGTGAAGGCACCGGCTCGACAGGAGCTAGAGCAGCAGGTGGCGTCGCCTTCGGGCGCGTCCGCTCGCCGTCACGCTGCGACCTCGGTGTTCCGACTGCTGTAAGCTGTCTGGACGGTAGTGCCCGGGCCGCGACGTCTGGGAATCAAAGCAGGGACTGTTATTGAGAAGTACTCTGTCCCTTCTGCAGTCTCTGCAGCTGCTAGTGGATCCATGCGTGGACCCTCCTGAAGTCCGATGCCGTGCTGATACCCGATTCTGGATACTTGCTGGTCGGATTAGCACCAGAGTGCTAACACGACGACAGGAACATTGGCCTCTGGTAACCAACCACTGACGACTGCGCTGGCCTCAGGCAACCACCATAGGATTGTGAAGTCGTCAGCACAGCGGATCGCTGGCCGCGGTGGCCGAGGAGACTCAGGCGCTCCAGTCACGGTCTGCACGGCCACTACGGTCGGGGGTTCGAATCCCCCCTCGGGCATGGATATTTGTGCCGTCTTTAGTATAAGGTAGTTGATAAGTAGTTTGTAAGTTTAGGGACTGATGACCCCGTAGTTAAGTCCCATAAGCTTAACAAACATTTGAACACAGCGGATCACTATCTTCCCCAGATGATGCTTAGTGCGAAGTGTGGTATCGACCAGACTCCACCTCCTAGCTGCCTCTACCAGCTACAAGTATGTACTGCTAACTGTGACAAAGACTGAGCACAATGATTAAGCCAGTGAATCGACGACTACCTCCTGTGCATCGTCGATCCGGAATACCAAGTGACTGGTACTTCTAAAACCAGGAGTAAAAACACATAAATTTTCCTGAATCTATGACGTATGAAACGATTCGAATGTGTTCCAGAGTTACGTGTAATGTTTAATAGCTGTCTCTCTGTCTGGCAGCCATCTCACTCATTAAGCAGTTGGCTGACGGTAGGCTTTCCAACTTGTCGACGCAGCGTCTGCCGTCATCACGCAATTCAAGTGGGCATTATTGTTACCGTGCTGCGGACCTGATTCTGTCCAGCTACGGTTAGCAATCCAATATCTTAAACACGTTTTCCTGTCACAATTTTTGTGGTGTAACACTTCAATTGTAATTGCTCCCTCCATATGACAGGGTTGCACCCTTTCATCACTTTAGAAACTTTGCTCTGTTGCTTTTGGCAACGTTTGGTGGGGTTGTCTATTGATGGCTACCGTTTCTGATGACGGCTTAGTAATTTGCATACGTAATTTGTATTACGTCCCGGCAGCCTTGACTTGAACCTCGGCTCATGGCGAGAATTCTGGTTGTTTTCTCAACGTCCACAAGTCGCGCTATTTTTATTGGCGCGTGTTTCCCTACTAGGTGCACTGTAACCTCAACATAAAATACCATCCGTTGTTTAGGCATTGAATTTTTGGATGATCTCTGGAATTCGGCGCATTTAACAGCCAACTCCTTCTTCAGCAGATAACGGCAGGTCTTCCTAATCGTCTTCTTCGATCCCCGCATATTCTTCAGCGTACCCGATACGTCAATGTCAATATCGCACCCCGGGTTCGCCATGTCGCAATGAAACTTCCCTAGTTGGAAACTCGCTCGAAACACCGATTTTTTACACTCTGCTTTTAACCTAGCCTTCACGTCTCAACGATAGGAGGACTCGCCAAAAACGACACATGGCTTTGATTCCACGTTAAACTGCTGGTCTGTAGGTCCCCAGCTGGATGTATGGGGTAGGTTAGGGGCATGCAAAACGCAGAAGTGGCATGCAGTTAAAAGGTTGCACTGGTTACTGAGCCGCACGATATTTTTAATATATTCGGTTTCAAACGTTTACCTGATGTGTACAACTTATTAAATATTATAAATGTACTCCAAAGTTACGTGCGATTTAAACGTGATTTTTAAATGTTTCGTATGTTTCATTTTATTCTAATTTTCCTGTGTCTTACATTCAGTGAAATGCCGTCGAGAAAAAATCAGACAACAACAATGAAAGAGGAATGACGAAAACTCGCTAAAAGAAGTCGTCAACCGGCAGAACAAGCAGTAGGAAGAAACGCAGCTCAGTGTACCACTACAGTAGAAAGTTGCGTACCAGACCCTCTGAAACATGGTGAAGAACATCTGCGACGACATACAACAACAAAAGCTGCACGTGAACAGCTCAGCTAACAACCACTTTTAAAGCACGACTACATGAGATACAGCAAACAAGTCGTGCATAATTTTTTGTCTTGCATTCGAATATGAACTATATATATATATATATATATATATATATATATATATATATATATATATATATATATATATATATATATATATCAGAAAAGAGAGAGAGGGAGTTTTCCAACCTTGCATGGCGGAGGACGCCTGGCTTGACTTCAGACTTCGATTTGTAACCATAGAATGTGGTACAGGGGAGGAGATGAACAGAGAGAGGGCGAGAGGAGATTGGCAGAAATCGGAGGAATGTAATGATAGGGCGATGGGTGGGTGAATAGAGAAGGAGTTGGAGCAGGAGTTGGCGAAGGAATAGGATGTGAAGGTGGCGGAGGAAAATCAGGAGAAGGTGGACAGCGAGAGGAGGGAGTACAAGATTACTGGAATAAATAAATACCCTAGCAACACCGAGTTTTCAGCTGTCTAATACAGAAAGCGGCGTAAGAGAACAAATAAGGAGGTAAGATATAGGTAAACAGATGGGGGGGACTGATAGGTAGAGATATTATGGGAAGGAGGATATTCAAATCCTATGCATATTTACCAGTTACAAGGCACTGCCGGGTTCGCTAGTGTATGTATCCTTTGCCACGATGTTTGTCCGCGATAAACTCCCAACAAATCAACTGCCCATAATGAAGTTTTGAACACTGTAAGTGATTTTGTCCAACTACAAAGACAGAATATTTTTAGCAGAAGTAATCATCTGACTGTGATTCTTCATTTTCTCCCGGCGTATTTGATAATCAAAATATCCACGGGTGTACTGCCGGTCTATAGTGTCCAACGGGCACAATATTTCGGCGATCATACATGTCGCTCCGCTGGCCGAGGGTATTTAAATCGCCCGCTACCGGGCTAGAACCCAGTTCTCTTCGAGCCGCCGTAGCGTGAGGATCTCCGAGCCGGCGCGTTTCCAGGAGCTCAGTCCGTCACTTCACCTGCTGATGGCAACATGTATGATCGCCGAAATATTGTGCCCGTTGGACACTACAGACCGGGAGTACACCCTTGGATATTTGGATTATCAAATACGCCGGGAGAAACTGAAGAATCACAGCATACAGCTTTACAGGGAGGAGATGTATCGCAGCATGAAGAAATTTGAAAAGTTGCGCCACTGTAGATGTCGTTTGCTAAGTACTCTTGCTTTTCTAAAGAGATGTCGTTCCGAGAATGTTGTTCCAAATTTTGCTAAGGTTACGCATCACGTCGATTCTGCAGCAGCCAAGAGAATTAAGAAACGGGCCAGCCTCGCATTGCTTCGTGAGAGAGTGTATTTCACTCGCGGTAGCCTTGCGTTCATCTCACTGGAACTATTCAAACTGCATTTGCAACTGGCTAGTCACTTCACGTCTTTTTCCTGGGATTGGATTGGTGGTGTTACTTCGGTTGCAGCCGATTCCGCCCATAAGAAGGCAACGGGACGTCAAACAGCTAAGTTCTCATGCCTCATTCACAAACAATCTCTGCAGGTTCCTTGCAAGACTGTCATCAATCTGAGTGGCATGGAGTTAAGTGATGATGCGGTCTCAGTTTTGGAGAAAGGTCTCAACTTTCCTCCTACCCCCAAGTTCAAACCGGGCGCAGAAATAAAAAAAAATAAAAAAAATAAAAATAAAAAATAAAATCAAATGTTTGTATAGTCTATGGGACTTAACTACGGGGTCATCAGTCCCTAAACTTACAAAATACTTATGAACTACTTACGAACTAGGACGGCACAAATATCCATGCCCGCGGGGGGATTCGAACCCCCGACCGTAGTGGTCGTGCAGACCGTGACTGGAGCGCCTTTGTCTCCTCGGCCATCGCGGCCGGCGCGCAGAAATTATTAGTGCTGTTGAACAGGTTGCAGCTCGACTTCCGCTTGAATCAGCTGAGGAAATACGTCGTGAAACTTGCCGTGCGTTGACGAAATCCAAGCTCTTGAAGTCGAACATCACTAGTAAAGAGAGGGCGGCCATTCGTGTCCTGAGGGAGCGCCCTGAAATTGTTGTCTTACCGGCTGACAAAGGCAATGCTGCGGTTGTTGTCTCCCATAAGGACTACACTGAAAAGATGCAGAGCCTGCTAAATGACGATTCCTACCGGAAGATCAGCGTTCACCCCACAAAGAAGGTGGAAAACAAGACGAGGGCACTTCTCAAGGATGCGGATTTACCGGAGGATGTCGCCAAGAAACTGCTACTTCAAGTTCCGGTACCGCCAAGACTTTATGGACTCCCTAAGGTTCACGAAGATGGACTGCCGTTTCGTCCCATTGTCAGTAACATCAGAACACCTACATATTTGTTGGCCAAATACTACACGGGAATATTAAGTCCTTATGTGGGTTAATGCCCTCATCACATCCGTAATTCCGTGGATTTTGTTAAACGCCTTAACAGCTTCAGGCTGGATGAGTCAGATATCATTGTGAGTTTTGACGTCGTTTCGTTGTTTACGAGGGTGCCCCTTCGAGAGTCACTAGATTTGATTGCTCAGAAGTTTGCCGAGAAGACCACCGAACTTTTTAGGCATGTCTTGACCTCCACGTATTTTCTTTTCAATGGCGAATACTACGAACAAACGGAGGGAGTTGCCATGGGTAGCCCACTCTCCCCTGTGGTCGCAAATTTGTACATGGAGAATGTCGAGGAGGAAGCCCTGGTATCATCTGAATGGAAACCTACTTGCATTTTTCGTTACGTGGACGATACTTTCGTAATCTGGCCACACGGTATGAATAAAGTCCTTGACTTCCTTACACATCTGAACTCCATACACCCCAACATCAAATTCACTATGGAGACTGAAACGGAGGGTAAATTGCCGTTCCTTGACGTCTTGGTCAAGAGAAGAGCTGATGGCACCCTGGGCCATAGTGTATATCGGACGACAACGGACACTGATCTGTATTTACATGCAGACAGCTGTCACCACCCTTCACAGAGTACATAGGGCGCGCACTACCTCCGATGCAGAGAGTCTATCTCAGGAATTGAAACACCTGAGAACTGTATTTCGAAAAAAATGGGTACTCAGAATGGAAGATTCAGCGGGCTCTCGGCCCAACCACTACATCACAACCTGTGGAAACGGATGAAAATACGAGGGAGGATGTAGGCACTGCGTTCGTTCCATATACCGGCGCACTCTCGGGGAAGGTCGCCCGCATTTTGAAAAATCACCAGGTTGGAACTGTTTTTTGTCCGCTGAATAAAATTCGTGCACTGGTGGGGAACGCCAAAGATGATCTCGGTTTGAGGAAGGCCAGCGTGTACTAGGTTCCGAGTCAGTAATGAAAGTCATATATTGGACAGAAGATGCGTACCGTCGAGGATCGATGCGTTGAACACCAGAGGCACACACAATTGATGTAATCGAGAAAGTCAGCGGTCGCTGAACATTGTTTGTCGAGAATCATGCGATGGAGTATGAACGCACTAGGATTCTGGTACAGAGGTCGAGATACTGGGACTGCGTCGTTAGAGAGACTATTGAAATTCGCACAAGTGACGACCTCATAAACCGTGACTGTGGCTATAATCTTAGCAAAACTTGGGAACCAGCGATTGGTTTAATTAAGAGTAAATCTAGCAAACGTAACGTAGTAAGGACCACGGTGGACAGAGCCCTCACATCGCTGTCATCTCAGACGCCGTGGCAATCGGTTCTACAGCGCGGCCGCGGCGCGGGGCGCGGACCACGGAGGGGTCGCTCCGCGGGCCGAGGGCATTTAAATCGCCCGCTACCGGGCTAGAACCCAGTAGCCGTAGCGTGCAAATCTCCGTGCCGGCGCGTTTCCAGGAGCTCAGTCCTTCAGTTCACCTGATGATGGCGACATGTATGATCGTCGAAATATTGTGCCTGTTGGACACTATAGACCGGCAGTACACCCGTGGATATTTTGATAATCATCTGCATATTTTTATTACAAATTAAATGCTGTTATATAGGTTGTTCTTCCTGCTCACACGTCACACCACCTGAAGTTGTCTTCCTCTGATGTAGACCTCCAGCAATTAATTTTTCCCTCGCCCATTAGACTGTAGGTTACAAAGGAAAACATTTTAACTGAAATTCCCTTTATACATACAGCAAGAGTCACATAAAACATAACACCTCTTTTATTACGGGAGCGGTTAGGCATACTGAAACGCGGTTTTCGGCAAATTGAAAAGCGCATATGTTAATGTATGTTTAATATTTTTAGTGCTGGTACCAACATAGATATTGAAGCAATTTTTTAATGGCCACGTATTCTTTTCATAATGCATCCGATATCTCTTGAGAGGATACTAAGGGTGATATTGCGTTTGTAATTGACCGTTGAAATTTATGGTAGAAAAATCCGAGGAATATCCAATAATTTGAGAGAAAGGTGATCGCAAACGGAATTTGCGGTGCCAAGACTATCAGACAAGCTTCTCGTGTAAGGATGCGAAGTTGTAACCATAAGGTAGGACTTGTGGTGTAAATTCACGGACATCCTGCAGAAGACTCTTCAAAGAACTGGTCATATTAACTACTGCCTCTCAGTATGTTTATTCTTTAATGAAATTTGTCATAAGTAGAATATACCTTTTCTCAACAAACATGTCATTCATACCTACAATACTAGGAACAAAAATGCTTTACACAAGGTCTTATAAGATCTTTAGTTCAAAAACGGGTCAACTAGTCAGGAATACATATTTTCAATAATTACCAGCAACCAAAAAAATTAGCTACAAATAAAGATCAGTTTAAGAGGAGCCTAAAAGATTTTCTAGTGGCCAACTCCTTCTACTCCACTGACTAATTTCTAAATAGAACCAAATAATGGATGTATCTGTATTCATATAGAAATGAAGCTTTATATCTCTTTGAACCAATTTTGGACCAACCTGCAGGTTCACTTATGAATGTTGTATATGGAAATACGAAATAGGCTAGAATCCATCGTTTCTGAAACGTGACCCGAAACAGAGAAATTTTCAAGAATAGACAATTTTTATGCACTGCAAAGAGCAACTACTGTATTAAATATCTAAATTTTACAAAGAAGATTTGACCTATATTTTCCTGTAGGTTGCTGAGTGCTTAAAATTCTTAAATAGGTGTAATCCCTGAGGGACCAAACTACTCGGGTCATTAGTCTCTCAGCTTACACATTACTTAAGGTAAGTCATGCTGAGGACAACACACCCGCACCCATGCCTGAAGGAGGAAACGAACCTCTGCACGAGCGGTCGCACTAATCCGTGACATGGTGCCCCAGACCGCGCCGCCAATCCCGCACGTCGGCTGCGTGCTTCTTAGAGGGAAAAATATATTCTGTCCGAGAAGTTTCTACCTACACTGCTCTAAATTTATCATTTGGGGTAATTCCTTGAATTAAACATTTTATTAAAACGCTTTGGTAACCACGCAAAATAAATATTCTGTTTAAAGGAAATTCTTATCATGCCAAACACAAGCGCGCAATGAAAGTGTTAACAACTGCGTGCTGTACACGTTGTCTAGTTATTTGACACTGCAGTGCTATTTCGTACACACGGAAATGAAATTAACAATTTACTAACAATGATTTGGTAACTACCCAAATCAGATAAATTTTGTCTTACAAAAACATAATTTTATACTTCATTTAAGCATATCTTGAAGCTGTTCATATGGAATGAAAGTCACATTTGTGATCACCGTCTTAAAGAGAGATAAACAGATGCAATTATAGTGAGTAATAATGTATAACATGCCCATGTGATTGGACAACGCACATCGTCTGGCGTAATTGTGGCTCCGGCCTAGTGCTACCAATAGAAATGCTTTATGAATGCCATGTAATACATGGTGCTCATATTGGAGGTACAAAAATTTGACTGAGGCGTCCCTGCTTCTGTTTCATCTATTGACTCTGTCCTTGATTTAATTACTGGCGCAAGTACCATCGATCTCTCTGTGCGTGCACCGCTCGTAGCGCTGTTTGATCTGTCCCGCGTCCATTGTTCTCCAACTAGCCGGCCGCGGTGGCCGAGAGGTCTGCTGCGTGTTATTCATGGTCTGCACGACCACTGCGGTCGGGGGTTCGAATCCCCCCTCGGGCATGGATGTTTGTGCCGTCTTTAGTATAAGCTAGTTCATAAGTAGTTTTTAAGTTTAGGGACTGATGACCCCGTAGTTAAGTCCCATAATCTCTACAAACATTTGAATATTTTTTGTCTTGCAACTAGTTTGCCGGCCGCGGTGGCCGAGGGGACTAAGGCGCTCCAGTTCGGTCTGCACGGCCACTACGGTCGGGGGTTCGAATCCCCCCTCGGGCATGGATATTTGTGCCGTCCTAGTTCGTAAGTAGTTCATAAGTAGTTTGTAAGTTTATGGACTGATGACCCCATAGTTAAGTCCCATAGACTATACAAACATTTGAACATTTTTTTTGCAACTAGTTTTTCCTTGCCGCTTGTGGCGCTACGGTGGCGAGCCAAGGCAGTTGGAGACGGCAGAGTATCCGGCAGTGAGTTTGATACGGTGCATGGCATCGCCAGGGTCGAGTCACTTTGATTAAGGGGTGTCGTTTGTGGCCGGGCCCGGCGTGTGCATCGAAGTTGTTCACGGTGGCACTGTGTCTGTCCGTGGGGAGCCATGCATGCCATGAGCTGAAGAGGTTGGTCCGGAGAGGCCTGTCTGACAAGTTATAACAGCACCTCGGTGCGGCCTGTAAAATTCGCCTCCCGGCTATGTGGTCGCATACCTAGCGACACCGCGTCCGTCCCTCACCAAGCGTCGGAGCTGTCAACAACTGCTAGAGTACTCCGCACTCAGCCCCGGCTGCGCCTGGCGTCGTTCCAAACGCTTTTCATCTGGGGTGTATGAAATGTTTCCGGGCGTTGGTTGACACCCTCCTCCTACAACATCGAGAGGATGCACGTGTCGTGGAGTAAGAAATAAATAAGTTAAGTGACTGATACAGTCCTGTTCTGCAAATTTGTGTGTGTGAATTTGTCAGGATCGCTGGTCGTTCCCTAGGGGCCGTTGTTGCCTGTATCAACGTCGTTAGTTGTTTATTCATGTGTTATACCGCACTGTTAGTTCGGTTCAATTACTCTTTCCTCTTTGCTCTCAGTAGCAAGCACTCTATATTCATTAACTTGGTTATCGTAACTGGGGAATTTATCTAGTTTGTGTCCCTCTGCTGGCTTTCACCTGCTCGGGCGATAGTTGTATAGCTTTGTTTTTCTTTCCTTCTCGTTGCAGAAATTTTTCCCTCCGTGAGGCATCGCCACCCCGCGGCTGTAATTTGGCGTTCTATCCGTTTGTGTAGGCCCTTTCGTGTCAGAGCTGTACTTCTTGTTGACCGTTGGGCTCCTTATTCTCCCCTTCCCGTTTTCAGTCAGCTTACGTGTGTGGGTGATTTAAATTAACTGTTAGCCAACCCCCCACCTAAGTAAGCTGAGCTGTTTTCATTTAAATTGTAAGGCTCATTTGTAAATTTTATTGTGTGTTGTTTTATTGGTCTTCTTCATATTGACATCACTGAGCACATTTTCCTGTTACCAATCTCTATAATAAAATTAGACGTTACTCGAATTTTTTAGTCCGTCTTTAGTATGTTTTAGTAATTGTATTTTAAAGGGCTGTGTTCACTGAAATTTTGAAGCCCCACTTTAGTGTGATTTTGATAAGTAAGTTGAGCTGTTTTCATTTAAATGTCAGGGAACATTTGTAAGTAATATTGTATTTAGAAGGGTTGCTTTCAACTTAGGCTTTCTACTCTCGCTTAAATTGTTGGTATCATTGTGTCTGTTATTGTATTTTTAAAGAGTTCCTTTTACTAAATTTCGAGCCTTATTAAGAAAAAGTTGGTTCTCTCAACTCGTCCTTGTCCCTTGCATCACTTATTTGAACTGTCTTGTTGGGCATTCAGCCTCTGATTGCAATATATATATTAAAACAAATGGAACATGAACTGAATATGCTTGCTTCACCCACCAACGCCCCCCCCCCTCCCCTCACCCATCAACCTACCCTCTCATTGACCTTTTCTCTTTCCATGGAACGTTGCAATTTTGTGTCTCTCTTTCATTCTTTGAAAGAATTAAATTTTTTAGATCTGTTTCTTCAGTTTGAATAGCCCTTTACTTAACTGAAAGAGTTCTAATAGTGTCAAATAGTGGCCTTCCGAGTACCAGGAATTGTCACGTGAACATTCTCAACCTGTATACGAGGCTTCATGCAGCACAGACGTCGTATCGTAAGGACAGTAGTGGTATATTGTACAGCTACCATAGCACAGATAAAAGATTATTGATGTGGTGTCTGTTCTATTCGGACATGTCCGAAAGAACAGACAGCATTTCTTGACATTAACGGCTGTAATTTTACGAATTCGAAATATTTAAACATTTCGACTGTTTCAAGGTACTGAAATATATTCAGTGGCAAAATTGAAAATTTGTGCTGGACCGGAATTCGAACCCGGATTTCACGCTTCGCACCAGCGGTGGCCTTAACCAATTAGGCTACCCAGGCCCGCTTCCCTTCCAACCCCAATTCTCACCTTGTAGCTCACTACGCTGGTAGTGCCCCCTGTTCATTTGATTCCACTTGCTCGCAGCTTAAACCGGATTCCCGCAAGGCATCGAGCATACGAATACGTCGTAAGATATATGAAACAGGGGAAATACCCTTCGACTTCAACAATAATATATTAATTCCAATTCCAAAGAAAGCAAGTGCAGACAAATGTGAAAATTGAAAATTACAGAACTATCAGTTTAATAAGTCATGGTTGCAAAATACTGACACGAATAATTTACAGACGAATGGAAAAACTGGTGAAATCCGACCTTGGGGAAGATCAGTTTGGATTTAGGAGAAATGTCGGAACATGGTAGGCAATACTCACATTACGACTTATCTTAGAAGAGGTTAAGGACAGGCAAACTTACGTTTTTAGCGTTTGTAGATTTGAAGAAAGCTTTTGACAATGCCGATTGGAATACACTGTTTCAAATTATGAAGGTAGCAGGGGTAAAATATAGGGAGCGAAGAATTATACTCAACTTTTACGAAAACCAAACAGCGGTTATTAGAGTCGAAGGGCATGAAAGGGACGCAGAGGTTGGGAAGGTAGTAAGACAGGGTTGTAGCTTTTCCCCAATGTTGTTCAATCTGGGCATTGAGCAAGCAGTGAAGGAATGAAAGGAAAGATTTGGAGAGGGAATTAAAGTTCAGGGAGAAGAAATAAAAAGTTTGCGGTTTCGCGATGACATAGTAATCCTGCCAGAGACCGCAAAGGATCTGGAAGAGCAATTGAATGGAATGGACAATGTCTTGAAAAGAGGTTATAACATCAACAAGAATAAAACAAGGATAATGGAATGTAGCGTCAGAAAACCAGCCGATGCTGAAGGTATAAAATTAGGTAATGAGGCAATAAAAGAAGTAGACGAGTTTTGTTACTTGGGTACCAAGATAACTGCTGATGGCCGAAGTAAAGAAGATATAAAATGCAGAATGGCTATGGGAAGAAAAGCGTTTCTGAAGAAGCGAAACTTGTTGACAGCCAATATTAGTTTAAAGGTCAGGAAGTCCTATCTGAAGGCATTTGTCTGGAGTGTAGCACTGTATGGAAGTGAAGCATGGAGAATAAGGAGTTCAGACAAAAGATGATAGAAACGTTTGAAATGTTGTGCTACAGACGAATGATGAAAATTAGATGGGTAGATCATGTAACTAATGAGGAGGTGCTGAACAGAATTGGGAAGAAAAGAAATTTCTGGTGTATTCTGACTAAGAGAAGGGATAGGTGGGTGGGACACATCCTGAGACATCAAGGAATCGTCAACTTAGCATTGGAAGGAAGTGTGTGGGGTAAAAATCGTAGAGGGAGACCGAGGGACGAATACAGTAAGCAGATTCAAAGGGATGTAGGTTGTCGAAACTATTCTCAGATGAAGAGACTTGAATAGGACAGGTTAGCGTGGAGAGCTGCATCAAACCAGTCTACAGACTGAAGACCACAACAACAACCACCTTGACACTATATTGATAACTGTAATATATGCCCCAACAGACAGTAGACAATTTCAATGCGGATACATTCATACGCTCGATCCCTTTCGGGAATGCAGTATAAGCTGCGAGCAAGAGGAACTAATGACCAGAGAGCACTACCAACTTAGTGCGCTACCAGTGGAGAATTTCGTTTGTAAGGAAGGCCTGCCCGAATAGCCTAATTGATTGAGGTGACCGCTGGAGTGAAGCGGGACATCCAATTTCGAATCCCGGTCCAGTAAAAATTTACGACTGAATATACTTCAATGCCCTAAAACGGTCGAAATGTTCAATATTTCGAATTCGACAGATTAGAAAGCTTGTGAGACCAGATGTGTCTACGAGAAATTGTTAACAACTAGTTACTAGCAGGGGGACTCTGGACACAAACCTCTAGCCCGTCTTTAACTCACGCGACACCATCGACCTACAGGCTGCCGGCCCCTGTGGCCGAGGAGACTGAGGAGCTCGAGTCACGGTCTGCACGGCCACTACGGTCGGGGGTTCGAATCCCCCCTTGGACATGGATATTTGTGCCGTCCTTAGTCTTAGGTAGTTCATAAGTAGTTTGTAAGCTTAGGGACTGATGACCCCTGACCTATAGGCTTGGCTGCTGCCGTTAGAGTAGGCTGTTCCAGCCCGCATGCTCACCCGTGAGCTAGGGAGCGCTCACGTGCTCGCAGAGCGCCGCTATTCGACCGTGAACTGTCGTCGGGTGGAGCACACGGCTGCGGCGAGTGTATGTGCAAGTGAAGCAGCAGGATGGGCTGTGGCGTCACCAATTCCCGCCAAGGGCACAATTGTTTGTGAAATAGCTGAGACTACCGTTTTGCTCCGTGAAGATGCACGACACGTGAATCCTCGTGAATAATATTATGGCCGGCCGCGGTGGCCGAGGAGACTGAGGAGCTCCAGTCACGGTCTGCACGGCCACTACGGTCGGGGGTTCGAATCCCCCCTCGGGCATGGATATTTGTGCCGTCCTAGTTCGTAAGTAGTTCATAAGTAGTTTGTAAGTTTAGGGACTGATGACCCCGTAGTTAAGTCCCATAAGCTTAACAAACATTTGAACATTTTTGACTGATGACCCCATAGTGAAGTCCCATAAGCTTTACAAACAAACAATAATATTATGTCTTTCGTTTTTATGATCAATGTAAAACTATTTGATTTCCTGACTGAAATTTAATGTCTGTTTCATGGAACCAACGTAAGAGTATTTCTTATGAAATATATAATGAATTTTCCCATTATTTTAAATGAAGAAGTCATTGACTTTAGAAGTTATTGGTAGACTATGAAAAGAAGCCAGATTATGACTGATTTATAACGCTGAACTGGATCCCAGTTTCACTATGTCAATCATAAATAAGGCAATACGAACTTCAGAGTCAACTTCACATGTATGATTTCTGTCTTCGGAAGAAGTACGTTTTCCATTTAAGTTCAAAAACTAGTACCATTTCGTTGACACATAATAGCTGACATCATGCAAATGAGTTACAGACAAACCTTAATTGCGAATAAGAGGAACCAACCGTCGCTTGTCTAAAATCTTCACTGAACTCCGCAAACAGTGACAACAATTTGTTGCGTAATAACCGATCCACCACTGGTCTCAAGAACGGGCACAAATACTGTGGTTTTCAATTTAGGAATACACTAAAAGAAAATACTACTCCAATTTTGCTTCATAAAAATTAGAGGAATTTGAGATGATTGTAATGATGCTGTATATTGATTTTTAATTAACTAATTGGTTTATTTATTTATTTATATTTTTTGTGCAAGAGTTTTGTGTAACACTAAATATTGTGGATGCCTGTCTCTGTCAGTGAAGAGGTACAGGTTTTTTAAAGAGCAAGACTGGGATTTAGCGACTAGACATTTCTCTTTTTATCAGTACAATACATTGACAACAACTAAACGAGCGCGTCTATTTACTTATGTCTGCTGAGTACTAGCGTGCGTGACGTCAGCTTCCCCCAACTGGGGCCAACGAGAAAGACTGGCCAGGGCGCACACGTCATGTCACGTAACCAAGTTAGTCCTGAGCCGACGCGATCGCTAGCTGATTGGCCGGCCGCTGGGGCACACCCCCCCTGCCTCATAGGGGGCAGCCACTGAACTAGAGGTCGCTCCATCTCGGAACTGCCTTGCTTACATGGCATGACGTCTGCACTGGAACCTGTATTTCCCAATGGCCGCGCCCCCAACCGAGACCAACGAGATAGGCTTGCCACGGCACACACATCATGTCTTGTAAGCAAGGTAGTTCTGAGCCGGCGCGATCGCTAGCTGATAGGCCAGCCACTGGGGCACAGCCGACTGCCTCATAACGGCCAGCCACTCAACTAGCGATCGCGCCGGCTTACATGAAATCAGGTGCGCCCCATAGCCGGTCTTTCTTGTTGGCCTCATCCCCACCACCGCAGCTTTGAGCTGGGGTAGTTAGCGCTCGTGTGCGCTTTTGCTCGCGGAGCAGCCTGTTGGAACAACCTGCGTTAAAGGATCACTTGGAAGACGGAATGGAGGGGCGTGGATTTCAGCGATGAAAACGGATTTTGCCTGCAGGCAAGTGATGGTCTTTTGCGCGTATGGCGTACACCTGGCGAGTGCTGCTTCACAGAATGCATTCCTCAAAGACGAATTTACCCCAACCCAGGCCTTATGGTCTGGGCGCCATAAGCTACAACTCTCATGCACTTTTGGTATTTGTGGAGGGAATGCCAGCGGTCGGTACCTGTAGAGTGTTGCAACAAAAAGGTGATATGTTATTCCATGAGGATAATGCTCGCCCACATACAGCGTGTGAAGCTGAACGAGGTCTGCTAGACGTGTAGAAACTTCCTCGGTCAACATGATCTCCAAACTTGGGTCAAATAGAGCAAGTATGTGATATGCTGGGACGACAACTGATGTGTGAGACTCATCAAACCAAATCAACTGTTGTTAAGCTTATGGGACTTAACTACGGGGTCATCAGTCCCTAAACTTACAAACTACTTACGAACTACCTTATACTAAGGACGACACAAACATCCATGCCCGAGGGGGGATTCGAACCCCCGACCGTAGTGGCCGTGCAGACCGTGACTGGAGCGCCTCAGTCCCCGCGGCCACCGCGGGCGGCTGTGACTCATCAATCAAATGTTTGTAAACATATTGGAGCAAACTGCTATGATCACCAGTCCCTAGACCTACAAACTACTTTGACTAACTTAAACTAAGGACAACACAAACACACGTGACTGATGGAGGAGTTGAACCTCAGGCGAAAACGTGCTCTGATTCTGTAGCATGACGCCTTAGACCACACGGCCAATCCGCACGGTATTCGCCAGTCCACAACTCCTGTAGAACTACGTGAATAGGTGGAGCAGGTGTGGAACAATACAATTCAAGACAGTATTCGTCTTCTGCAAGATCGAACTGATGTGAGAGTCAGCGAATGAATTGCTCTCTGTAGCGACTACACCACGAACTAATATGGGTCTTTCATATGCATTGACACCTTTCACCTCAGTAATGCTTAAGAAGTTGATATGTAAAGATACTCATTCAATGTAATTCATTTTCAGTGTTTCAACAGTAAATATTGTGCGAATTGGAAAAGGGTGAGAGGGTGTGCTAATTTTTATTTTCGCCAGTGTATACGAGGGTTGGAACTTAAATAGTGGGGGACTGATGGCCATAGTAGTCTAGTCCCCCTAAAACCCCCATACCAACCAACCAACTTAAATAGTGGCAACACTGCTTTGGATACACTATGCAATGGAATCTACTATTGCCGCTGATAGAATACGTTGCTGCTATGCTGCGATGCTCGAGACCGTTCCCCACACGGCCACTACGGTCGGGGGTTCGAATCCCCCCTCGGGCATGGATATTTGTGCCGTCCTAGTTCGTAAGTAGTTCATAAGTAGTTTGTATGTTTAGGGACTGATGACCCTGTAGTTAAGTCCCATAAGCTTTACAAACATTTGAACATTTGAACCATTCCCCATCGGGCGTTCGAATGCCCCCTCGGGAATGGATGTTTATGCTGTCTTTAGTGTAAGGTAGTTCATAAGTAGTTTGTAAGTTTAGGGACTGATGATCCCATAGTTAAGTCCCATAAGCTTCACAAACATTTGTACATACGTTGTTGACATACCGACCTTACCTCCGAGCAAATGGACTCGCCCTTCCCACGTCACCGACGAGCCCATAATCGAGGGAAACACCGTCACATGTGAGCGAGTGGTATAACGTCACGGTTTCACAATGTTTTCGAGGTCGTACAGCACGACAGTGTCATCAAAGTCTTCAAGAGGCGTGCGGGGAATCGCATTGTCGTACAGAACAGTGACACGTTGAGTGAAAGCCTTCAACGAAGGTCGGAAAACTGTGGCAGGCATGCGTTGGACAGGTCGTCCTAGCGTTTCTGAAGAAGAGGTGCACACTGTTGCCGCTTTAGTGAACAGTGATCGACGCCAGACGATTCGTGAGCTCGCCACGAAACCGGACTGGCTCATACGACTGTGCTTCACATCCTGAAAGAACTCCTGACCATGCGAACAATTGCGTCACATTGGGTACCGCACGAATTGACGAAAATGCAGAAAAGAATGCGTTACGACGCTGCTCAGTCACTTGGGGCGCTATGACCGAGAAGGAGAAGCTTTTTTACGCCGTATCGTAACACTGGCTGAAACATGGGCCACATTATACGAGCCAAAACGGAAACGCGAATCCAACGGATGGCGTCAATATGGGTCGCCGCGAGTGTCTCGGAGCACGAGTATGGTGAAAGTTATGATGATTCTCGTGTACGACTGTGATGGTGTTATCCTAATGCCTTACATCCCTCCACTGCAATATTACTGTTCCATTTTGGAGCATCACTTGCGACAAGCTTTGCGAAAGAAGCGGCAACACTTTCTGTGCAACCCATCCATCATTCCGCACGACAATGCGTAGGCGCATACAGCGCAAGCTACGACTGCTCCATTCAGTCGATGGGAATGGGAAATACTGTACCACCAGTCTATGGACTTAAGTTCTTGTGACTTTGATTTGATTCCGAAGATGAAGGAACCACTTCGTGGCAGTCGCTTCCGAACTGTTCTAGAGATTCGAGATGCAGTAATCGCTACATTCGCACCATAAATAGAAAATGCCTTCCACATTTCTGACAACGGGCTCTACACAACGCTGGTTTCTATTGGTGACTACTTTGAAAGACAGTAACATGTGAAACATGTGACGCTTTTGTTTCGGTTGTGACTAAATAGTTGCCGCTATTTAAGTTCCAACCCTCTTATATGAGAAAACTTGTTGTTGTAGCCTTCAGTCCGGAGACTGATTTGATGCAGCTCTATCCTGAGCAAACCTCTTCATCTCCTCATAAGAACGGCACCATACATCCATCTCTTGGTCTCCCCCTGCGATTTTTTACCCTACACATTTCCCTCCATTGCTAAATCTACGATTCCTTGATGTCTAAGAATGTGAACTACCAATTGATCCCTTCTTTTAGTCAAAGCATGCCAGAAATTCCTTTTTTCCTCAAATGTGATCGGTACCTCCTCAATAGTTACGTCACCCACCCACCTAATCTTCAGCATTTCAAAAGCCTCTATTTTCTTCCTGTCCGCACTGTTTATCCTCCAATTTTCACTCCCATACAAGGCAACACTCCACACAAATGCCTTCAAAAAGGACTTCCTTACGTTTAAATTAATATTCGATGTTACCAATTTCTTTTTCAAAAACGCTTTTCTTCCCACTGCCATTCTGTATTTCATATCCTCTGTACTGTGACCATACTGTGTTATTTTACTGGCCAAGTAACAAAACTCATCTACCACTTTTATTGTTTCGTTACCTAATATAATTCCTTCAGCATCGCCTGATTTTCTTAGACTACATTACCCTTGCTATTGTTAATGTTCATCTTGTAAGCACTTTCAACACACTATCCATCCCCTGAAACTGCTCTTCCAGGTACTTTGCTGCCTCTGACAAAATTACAATGTCATTGGCAAAACGCAATATTTTTATTTCTTCACCCTGAACTTTTAATTCCTTGTCCAAATTTCTTCTTGCTTTTCTTTATAAGTTGCTCAATGTACAAATTGAATAACATTGAAGAAAGGCCACAACCTTGTCTTACTTGCTTCCCAACGTCTGCATTCCTTTCATGCCTTTCAACTCTGATGACTGCTGTCTGGTTTTTGCACAAGCTGTAAGTAACCCTCAGTTCTCTACATTTTTTTCCTGCTGATTTCATAATTTGAAACAGTCTATTCCAATCAACTTTGTCAAAAGTTTTTCCAAATCTACAAAAGCTAGAAATGTAGGTTTGCCTTTCCTTAATCTATCATCTAACAGAAGCCGTAAAGTGAGGATTGCCTCCCATGTTCCTACATTTCTCTTGAATCTGAACTGATCTTCCCCAGGTCGGCTTCTACCAGCTTTTCCATCCTTCTGTAAATAATTCGTGCTAAAATTTTGCTACCAAGACTTATTAAACTGATGGTTCTATAATTTCACATCTTACTGCGCCTGATCTCTTTGGAACGGTTTTTATTACATGTTTCTTAAAGTCTGAGGGTATTTCCCCTGTCCCTTACATCTTACGCGCCAGGTGAAATAGTCATGGTTGGTTCTCCCAGAGACTTCAGTAGTTCTGAGAAAATGTCGTCCACTCCAGGGGCCTTGTTTTGACTTAGGTCTTTAAGTGTTCTGTAAAATTCTTCTCTCAGCATATTATCTCCCACTTCATCATTATCCACTTCCTCTTTCCTTATTACGATACTGTCTGTAAGTTCATTTCCTTTGCTGAGAACTGGTTTTCTATCTTAGTTCTTTATATTTATTCAGCTGCTTCTCTTGTCTCTAAATGTCTCTTTTATTTTACTGTAGGCGGTATCTATTTTTCCCCTATTTAAACATTATTCTACTATTTGCTTAGCTGTTTTGCACTTGTTGTCAATTTCATTTCTTTCGTCTGTACTCCATTTCGCCTTTAAATTTAGTATTTCCTGTGATATCCAAGGATGTTTTGTAGGTCTGGTCCACCTATTTTGTCCTTTGCTGTCTTCGCTATTTCCTCAATGCTACCCATTCGTCTTCAACGGTTTTATTTCCTCCTGTTTCTGCCTTTAGGTTCCTTCAATTTATCCAGGTCCCATCTCCTTATTTCTCTACCTTTCTGCAGTTTTTTTTTTTTTTTTTTTTTTTTTTTTTTTTTTTTTTTTTTTTTTTCAGTTTCAGCCTACAGTTCATGACCAATAAGATATGGTCAGAGTCTATATCTGCTCTTGGGTATGCCTTACAGTTTAAAACTTGGTTCCGAAATCTATGTCTCACCATTATGAAACCTATCCGGTACCTTCAAGTGTCTGCTGGTCTCCGTACCTGATTAAGGGATCTAACATTCCACGCTCCAATCCGTAGAATGTCAGTGTTGTCTTTCCTGATGATCACATCCTCCTGAGTAGTCCCCACCCTGTGATCCAAATGGGGGACTATTTTACCTCCGAAATATTTTACCCGTGAGGATTGTATCATCATATATTGATACAGTACATCTACATCTACATGGGATGCTCTGCAAATCACATTTAAGTGCCTGGCAGAGGGTTCATTGAACCACCTTTATACTATTTATCTCTCATTCCATTCTTGAACATTGCGCGAGAAGAAAGAACACCTGAATCTCTCCGTTCCAGCTCTGATTTCTCGTATTTTATTCTGATAATCTTTTCTACCTATGTAAGTGTATGTCAACAATATATTTTCGCATTCGGAGGAGAATGTTGGCGATTGGAGTTTCGTAAGTAGCCCACGCCGCAGCGATAAGCGCCGTTGTTGTAATGATTCCCATACCAGATCCCGTATCATTTCCGTAATGCTGTCTACACTGTATCGTGACAATATGAAACGAGCTGCCCTTCTTTGGACTCATTCGATGTCCTCCGTGAAACCCACCTGATAAGGATCCCTGGGCAGCAATACTCCGAAAAAGGACGGACAAGCGTAGTGTATGCAGTCTCTTTAGTAGTTCTGTTGCATCTTTTAAGGGTTCTGCCAATAAAACGCAGTCTCTGGTTCGCCTTTCCCACGATATTATCTGCGTGTTCTTTCCAGTTTAGGTCTGAAGTAATAGTAATTCCTAGGTATATTGTGGAGTAAACAAATTTGATTGATTTATCTTGTAAACAAAGTTGAACGGATTTCTTTCGTACTCATGTGGACCACTTCATACTTCTCATTATTTAGTGTCAACTGCCAATTTTTACACCATAGTGATATCTTATTCAGATCGTTCTGCAGTTGGTTTTGATGTTCAGATGATTTTACTAGACGGTAAATGACGACGTAATCTGCAAACCATCTAAGAGATCTACTTATATTTTCCCCTAAATCGTTTATGTAAATAAGTAACAGCAGAGGACCAATAACACTAACCTGTGGAACGCCCGATATCACCTCTTTTTTAGTCGATGCCTTACCATAGATTACTACGAACTGTGTCGGTTCTGACAGGAAATCCCCTATCAAATCGCAAATTTGGGGCGATATACCATAACCACGCAATTTGATTAAAAGCCGTTTGTGAGGTACGGTGTCAAGAAATACGGAATCGATTTGCGAACCCTTGTCGAAAGTACCCATCACTTCATGTGAATAAAGAGCTAGTTGCGTTTCGCATGAATGATATTTTCTAAATACAATAGAGCTGCATGTCCTCGGGAAAAGTAACGGTTGTAATTTCCCCTTCCTATCAGATGTTCGCAGTAACTGTGTGGCAAAGCAACATTAGCTGATATCACAAGGCCATCTCAGCCAATTATCCAGACTGTTGCCCCTGTAACTACTGAAAAGGCAGCTGCCCCTCTTCAGAAACAACGTGATGGTGCTGCAATTCTAACGATCGGCAGCTGAGTGCCACAATTGTGGCGAGGTGTGACACAACGTGTACCGCAGCAGTAGGAGTGACTGTAGGCGAGAGGCGGGTCAGTGTGAGGCGGGCAGCCTCCAGCGTTCGCCCGCTCCTGCCACTCGACCTTGCCGGTCACATCTCGGCGACCTCGCGCCTGCCGTGACGTTGTGGTCGCCGCCCTCCCCGCCTTAGTCACCGTGCCGTTCCGCTCCGGGTTCCTGTTCGCCACGCTCTGCAACGATGAAAGGGACGGCGGTTTGTCACCCCGTGTCCGGTTGTCGCTAGCGCCGGTTAACGTCTGCAAGACGAACGGCGGTAGTAAAGATAATAGTGATAATAAAAAGCATCGTAACACAAGGCGACCCGTTCTTCTCTGTTGTATACTAGCCTGTGAAACGTTAGGACGAGAACAGCTTTCACATGGCGTGTCACTGTTATGTAACGTACGTCGATAAAACCGCACACAGGCAGAACTGCTACACAGAACACTGACAAGGGAACATCATCATCTCGACCTGATATTTTCTTGAGAAAAACATACACGAGGTAGATATCAACTCCAGAAATCGATATCAGGTGAAAATTTGGGCCATTATTCAGATACTATGCAGTTAAGGCCTCCTCAAAGTCAGATTTAAATATTCGCGCTCTCGGGTTGTCCTCCACTCGGCTCGTTTCACTGCGGTCGCTTAATGCCCGAACGTGAAGTGCGGTGCGATGAAGGGACAACAGCGAGTACCCCAAAATGTGAAATTTGAAGAGTTAGGGAAGTGGAGGAGGAAATAATATTGCAAAATAAAACATATATACTTTAACTCTTCCAAGTTTACTCCACTTCAATGGTGTCAGCTTTATATATAACAAAATGATGCGCATAAAAGGTGTTGAAAATTAAATGTAACACTGCTTGTTGAAAAACCGTCTCATTCGTTTCCACTGCAGTTGTGATCTTCGTTGTATATATTATTCTGTTACGGAGACGGGCAGAATGGTATCCGACGATTTAAAATCATCAAAGCAATTTTCACCATCACTGACGACCTCAATTCTTCGTTCAAGCTCCGTTGAAGCAATTAAAGTGCTCGACGAATCTGACGGTGGTGAAATGTCAGTGTCGTTATCGTCGACGTCATCTCCTTCTAAATCTGCACCGAACGTCAACCCTCTATTTTCTTCTATATCCAGCACGTCTTCATCAGTGAAATTGTCTATGATATATGCAACGCCGTTGAAAGATATAAGGAAAAGCATAAAGAATGCGCCACGTATTTTCTCTTACCGTGTATAGTACTTCTAAAAACTGCCAATGATTATGCTTACCGGTGACGACTTTAAACAGCTCCAATTCTTTGAAATTTATTCGTTAGATATCATTCCATACCACTCCTCGAGGTGTCGCACGACAGCCTGTGGGTTAATTGACATCGCAAGCACAAACATCGTAGTAGACTCTGCTCACAGTGTTAGACGTTCGGGCATTAAGTGGCCGCAGTGAAGCGGGCCGAGTGAGGAACAATCCGAGAGCGCGAATGTTTAAAAGCTGTACTTTTAGGAGACCGTAACTACGTAGTACATGAATAATGGCCCAAATTTTCACGCGATATCGATTTCTGAGGTTGATATCTAGCTCATGTATTTTTTTTTCTCAAGAAAATATGAGATCGAGTTGATGATGTTCCCTTGTGAGGTGACCAAATACGTAGTATACTCCCTACGCCCAGCGCAGTGCAGAAACTCGACGTGGAATGGACTCAAAGGTCATTGGAAGTCCCCTGCAGAAATACTGAGTCATGATGCCTCTAAAGCCGTCCATAATTGGGAAAGTGGTGCTAGTGCACGATACTGTGCACGAATTGAACTATCGATTATGCCCTATAAACCGCCGGTGCTGGAAGTCCTGTCATGTGATCTGGGTGGCAACATCAGTCGCCGGAATCGTCTGGAATGATCTTGAAACCAATCGAAAACCATAGTGACCCGATGGCATAATGCACTGTCAACCATAAAAATTCCATTGTCGTTTGCGAATATGGTGTACAAGTAGCCGAACTATTTCCAGTCAATTATCTGATCATATGGACTAGGGGACTCAGTTCATTACATGTTGAAACAGTTCACATCATTATAGAAATCTCCAAGATCGCGAATCCTTATTTTATTTAATGATGGCCGTTTCCGGAGGACTGTGCCACCATCACCTGATCATATTACATTTTATAAATTGATTATCTTATGTAGAACAAGTGCTATGTTGCATTTATTATTTAATCACCATTTTTAATAAGATTACCAACTTACAAAATGTAATACGACCAGATGATGGTGCCACAATCCACCGAAACCTATCGTCACTAAATAAAATAATTATTTCGCAATCTTGGCGTTTTAACTTTTTAAGAATATTAAACTATCAGATCGCCTCCAAAACCTACAGTGTCAGGTAATGTCAATATTGTGGAAATCATTATTATCAGTGACTTGTTGCCAACTTGGGTCCATGGCTTAGATTGGTCTGAATCACCGTCAAACCCTACCATTAGCTCTTGCCAAATAAAATCTGCGCTCAGCTGACTAAGCCAGGGTTTTTCAATCGGCTAGGATCGAATGTGTATGGTCACGTGTCTACATCTACATCTACATCTACATCTACGTAGATACTCTGCAAATCACATTAAAGTGCCCGGCAGAGGGTTCATTAACCACTTTCATAACTTTTCTCTACCGTTCCATTCTCTAATAGCGCGCGGGAAGAAAGAACACGTAAATCGTTCCGTTTTCGATCTGATTTCTCTTATTTTATTGGGATTGTCATGTCTCCCTAAGTAGGAGGGTGCTAGCAAAATATTTTCACATTCAGAACTAAATGTCGGTGATTGAAACTTCGCAAACAGATCACGCCACAATGAATAAAGTCTTTCTTTTAATGATTTCCACCCCAATTCTTGCAACATTACCGTGACGCTCCCCCCCCCCCCCCCCCGTAACGTCATAAAACAAAACGAGCTGCCCTTCTCTGAACCTTCTCAATGTCTTCCGTCAGTCCCAACTGGTGAGGGTCTCACAAGGGGCAACAGTACTCCAGGAGAGGAAATCAAATATTCAAATGTTTGTAAAGCTTATGGGACTTAACTACGGGGTCATCAGACCCTAAACTTGCAAACTACTTATGAACTAACTTATCCTAAGGACGGCACAAATATCCATGCCCGAGGGGGGATTCGAACCCCCGACCGTAGTGGCCGTGCAGACCGTGACTGAAGCGCCTCAGTCCCCTCGGCCACCTCGGCCGGCTCCAGGAGAGGACGCACAAGTGTGATGTAGGCAGTCTCTTTGGTGGAGCTGGTGCATCTTCGAAGCGTTCTCCCGATGAAACGTAACCTTTGGACACGTGTCCAGGACACGTATTGCAGGCGATGTCGTGCTCTTAACACAGCACTCGAATTAGTGATACGCTGCCATAGCGCCGCGTGTTCTAAGGCGCCATGCTACGTACTGGACGCCCGTTGCCGCTGGTGGTTCGAGTCCTCTCTCGAACATGGGTGTGTTATTTTTAACCTAAGCCGTTTTAAGTAGTTTGTAAGTCTAGGGACTGATGACTTTAGCAGTTTGGTTAACAAACATTTGAACGTTTCCTGCTGTCATAGCCCATTATCGCCAAATTGCTCCGAACTGTTTAAAAGAACACGTTCGTAGTATTTCCCACATAGATTTCTGCGGCTATTTTACACTATGTCTCTCGTCTCTTAGCTGTGAGAATTCTACGAAAATGACGCCACCCTCGGTCATAAAGTGCCGGCCACAGAGTTGTCCGTGGTGACAGACAATGCATGAAATTTTATTTTTTTGGTACACCCTTGACACTGTGGATTTCCGGAATCAAGTTTCCCACAGGACTTTGAGGTTGCTATTTACATCTGTAATCGAATTGTTGTTTTAACCTAGATGGCTGCTAGATTGAGTATTATTTTTTTAATGGAAACAATTATATTAAATCGGTTGCAGTTATTCCTGGAATTTTCTAGTCAGCACATACCCAGCAAGGTGACTCAGTGATAACACACTTGACTCACAATCTGATAACGGCGGTTCAAACCCCGCCTTACCGCGTGGTGGTCGCGTGGTCTAAGGCGTCATGCTACGTACTGCGCGGCCGTTTCCGCCGGAGGTCGGGCGGAGGTGTGTGTGTGTGTGTGTGTGTGTGTGTGTGTGTGTGTGTGTGTGTGTGGTTTCCTTAACATAAGTTAGTTTAAGTAGTTTGCAAGTCTAGGGACTGATGGCCGTAGGAGCTTGGTACAATAGGTTCACAAGCGTTCGAATATTTGAAACCCGCCTTCACCGTGATTTCGGTTTTCTGTGGTTTTCCTAAACCACTCCAGCGAAATACCATGATGGTTCCATTCGAAGGGCACGTCATGTTTTCTGTCCAACCCTCGACAACTGCTACCAGAGTGTCTGCTCCGACTTAAATCCTTTTCTTCCTTCCTTTGGTCTATTCATTACAGTTTCAGGTATCACATTCTAAATGGATAAACTTGTCACTCGGAACTTTTAAAAGTACCATACTAGAAAATCAAAGTGACAGTCGCAGCTAGAGTCGTGTTAGACGCCTCCTACGACAGTCAAGAAGAAACCGAAGATCAATTCTCGTCCCTAAACCCACACAGGAGGGAGGCAGGAGAGGAAGGTGCTAGGCGTGGAAGGTGGGGTTACATGTTCAGATGTTTGTAAAGCTATCGGACTCAACTGCGTGGTCATCGGTCCGTAGCTTACAAACTACACTCATGGCCATTAAAATTGCTACACCACTAAGATGACGTGCTACAGACGCGAAATCTAACCGACAGGAAGAAGATGCTGTGATATACAAATGATTAGCTTTTCAGAGTATTCACACAAGGTTAGGGCCGGTGGCGACACCTATAACGTGCTGACACGTGGAAAGTTTCCAACCGCCTTCTCATACACAAACAACAGTTGACCGGCATTGCCTGGTGAAACGTTGCTGCTCGCCTTGGTCGCGATCCAATGACTGTTAGCAGAATATGGAATCGGTGGGTTCAGGAGGGCAATACGAAACGCCGTGCTGGATCCCAACGGCCTCGTATCACTAGCAATCGAGATGACAGGCGTCTAATCCGCATGGCTGTAACGGTTCGTACAGTCACGTCTCAATCCCTGAGTCAACAGATGGGGAACTTTGCAAGACAACAACCATCTGCACGAACAGTTCGACGACGTTTGCAGTAGCTCGGAGACGATGGCTGCGGTTACCTTTGACGCTTCATCACTGACGGAAGCGCCTGCGATGGTGTACGCAACGACGAACCTGGGTGCACGAATGGCAAAACGCACATTGGAAGCGTGTATTCATCATCGCCATACTGGCGTATCACCCGGCTTGATGGTATGGGGTGCCATTGGTTACATGTCTCGTTCACCTCTTGTTCGCATCGACGACACTCTGGACAGATGTGTTACGACCCGTGGCTCTACCCTTCATTCGATCCCTGCGGAACCCTACATTTCAGCAGGATACGGCACAACCGCATGTTGCAGGTCCTGTACGGGACTTTCTGGATACGGAAAATGTTCGAATGCTGTCCTGGCCAGCACATTCTGCAGATCTCTCAACAATTGAAAGCGTCAGGTCAATGGTGACCGAGCAACTGGATCGTCACAATACGCCAGTCACTATTCTTGATGAACTGTAGTATCGTGTTGAAGCTGCATGGGCATCTGTACCTGTACACGCCATCCAAGCTCTGTTTGACTCAATGCCCAGCCGTATCAAGGCCAATATTACGGCTAGAGGTGGTTGTTATGGGTTCTGATTTCTCAGGATCTACACACCCAAATTGCATGAAAATGTAATCAAATGTCGGTTCTAGTATAAAATATTTGTCCAATAAATACCCGTTTATCATCTGCATTTCTTCTTGGTGTAGCAATTTTAATGGCTAGTATTGTACTTAAAATAAGGTAAACTAACCTAAGGACAACACAGACACCCATGCGCGATGGGGGACTTGAACCCCCGACGGCGAACGGCCTCGCGCACCGCAGCACGGTGCACCAATGCGCACGGCTAATCCGCCGCGGCCGAACGTGGGGATTCAGTGCAGGTAATGCAGTCCGGGAAAGAACAAAGACTTCAGTAGTTTGGGAACCACCTGAGCACCACAAACATTCCCATAAAAGAGCTGGCCCCGTGGGAGGGGGCCTATGTTGTTTAACCTCAGTCTCCCAAACTTGTCTGGTAACCAGTAGGATATGGGATTGAATTAAATATTTCGTAGCAGACTAAAATCACTGTGTAGTTCTTTAAGGGGATGTCAGAAGTAAAGAAAGCATCTAGCATTCCTCAGATAAATATGACAGAGCCGCTATGCTTCACGATACATGCAGTCAATAAGTTCCGATACTAGACGCCTCGAAGATCGCACCCACGCTGCTCTGTATGTTTCACAAGCTGCCGTATTCCACATGACTGATTGTCGTTTCAGTTGTGTATCGTAAAGATAACACAATGATTCGCCTCCACTTATTATCCGGTTGAGAAACATCGGATTATCGTCCGCATAACTGATGAGGTCACCACAAGTCGTGAAACGGTCATCACGTTGTTCTCGCGAAAGGATTCGTGCGCACTGTGCCTTTTAGTTGTAACATTCCAGTACCAGTATTCGAACCTGTATTTACCGCTTTTTGCGTTGTAATGCAACTACTCTCCATGATATACTATCTCGTGCAAGCCTCTCCATTTCTGAATAACTATTTGAACCTACACGCTTTCAACTTGGTTAGTGCACACATCCACTGGTACAATAATTAGCCCCCACATTTCTATACAGTATTAAAGTGGTGAGACCTTGGCGTCATATAACGTATCATAGCAACCGATATCTTCTTTCAGTCAAGGTATGTCACAAATATCTTTTCTCCCATAATATTCATAGAATATATGACTTCAACTGCGATTGGGCAAAGCTGAAAATGTGTACCCAGCCGGGATTCGAACCCGGGTCTCCTGCTTTCTAGGCAGTTGCGCTGACCCCTACACCACTGGGGACACAGTGATCACGGCACCTGCAAGGACTACCCATGCACGCCTCCCGTCAGATACAAATTCCCATATTTGAAGCCCTTACTCTTACGGGAATTAGTTAAACTACGAGTTTGAGTACTATGGGCAGGGCGAAGCTGGGAATTTGTATCTGACGGGAGGCGTGCATGGGTAGTCCTTGCAGGTGCCGTGATCACTGTGTCCCCAGTGGTGTAGGGGTCAGCGCAACTGCCTAGAAAGCAGGAGACCCGGGTTCGAATCCCGGCTGGGTACACATTTTCAGCTTTGCCCAATCGCAGTTGAAGTCATATATTCTATGAATATTAAATAATAACAGCTGCAGGATCAGAATGTGACGTCTGTTCTTTCCAAACAGACGCCACATGTATATATCTTTTCTCCCCTTTTGTGTTCATCACTATCTTATTGTTTACATGATCTACCCACCCAATCATAAGCATTCTCCTGTTCCTCGGTTCTCTACTCATCTGTTCCCTATTCAGTTCAGCTGGTAATAAGCTGGGCCCAGGTAGAACCATTTCTAAATTTCAGGGTGTTAAATAGATATGGCACGATGATCACATGCCAGCAGATTCCTTGTTTTATAATGGTAAAAATTAGAGCATTTTTATGAGTCTTGCACTTCAAGAGGTATGCAATACTCTGGAATGCTCTCCTAGTATGATGGAGCTCTAGTAGCAATAGTTTCACAATGAAATAATAGAAAACTAGTAAGTTATAGAGTGAAAATAGTTAACAACTGGCAACACATAAACTCATGTAATAGTAAATAAGAAATGCAGATGGTGGTAAGAATTGATCGTTAAGTATATCACATTAAATATAGCATCAAGTACATCGTCTTAGAAAATGAGAGACGAAAGAATAAAATATTTAACCACAGTACCTAAGGAAACTGGTACATTTGGGCCAATATTTGAGAATGCTTCGTTCTCCGTATTTTCACACATAAGTTTTGGATCTTATTTCATATATTATATGCCTGTCGGTATTAATATCATTATCGTCATCTTTTTCTCGCCTCATTCAAATGTTATAATCTTGGCTTCCGTCTACAGAGGAGCTAGTTTGTCATTTTATGCTACGACTGTTCGAAGTGAAACCATTTAACTATTATGTGAGAAATCAACACCTTTATCAATAAAGCCATCTCTAAGATATCTTTTGGAATATGTTTTTCCGGTAAAGTAATCAATAACTATAGAACAACAGTACACTGTGATATAACATATATAGGGGGAAGCTGATAGTTTCCATGTCAAAGGCGGGTTTTGCCAGGCTGTTGGGTTCTCAGCCAGCCGATTAACAGTTAGAACCTAGTGAATAGACCGGTTGTCAGGGTTTCCCTAATGTGCTCGGAAACAGGAAGCGACTGTCTTCGATGAGTGAGGGCGGCTAAACCAGATTGCAACTGAAATACAATATAGCCACACACATTATTCTAAAAATCCATATAAAAACAGGGAATGATCATACGGCAAATTTGGTTATATGAAAGGATTCAGGAGACTTGGGAGAATCAAAGGCTTTAATTACAATTTCAATATACCTTACAGATAAAAAGCCGAAAAATTTCAGTACTATAATAAAAATATTATAAGACTTATATTTACAATTATTGGTACTTAGTGTTTATCAGTAAGACTTTAAGAATCAAATGGACAGCATTGCACCACGCTACCTATCTTAAAAGACGTACCACGTTATTTCCGTATTCTTTCAATAAACTTTGTTTTACTCTCTTGTTCTGCTTTTCGTTGAGGTAGAAATATTCTTGTGTCATAACATAGATTCCACCACAGAAACATGAACCCAGCAAAGCGCATTCCATTTATATATGTATTTTAATATATTTAATATTATTCTTAGTAACGTTCTTTATGTTGTAGACTGCCACTTAAATATTTCATGGCCGACTAAAAATAGTAGATATGCAGCAGATAATTTATTTATAAACGATTATAAGTATTTGTGGACAATAATTGAATATATTTGTATAAAAAGCCATAATAAATTAAATATTAATTGTGTAACTATATTTCGATGGCGGCAGTATATTTGAACAGTGAGATGCCACGCTTAATGGCTATCTGAGCAAAGAGCTTCAGTCTCAACCGATTTTAGTATTGCTAAATATGTATTTGTTTATTAAATGTAAACAACATTTGTAGGGAGGTGGTCAAAGCATTTAATTCTGCGATATTCTAATGTATAATATTTTGGAAGGGAAATTGTATTTTAAAGATCGTTAGGATGCGCGGAAGGATACAATTTTGGGAGCAGGGAGAGAGCCCTTTTCGAAAGTTTGGGAAGGGACTCGTAACTTGGACGGGGTGGTGAAAGATTGTGACGCCGGGCGGTCTGAAGCCGCGTTACGAACTTGTGATTTGAAGAGATAGGCATGTGTGAACTTAGAAAATTTACGGGACTGTGACTGTAGAACTTAGTCTCCAGTGAAACGTGATAAGCTATGCACGGTAGTAGGGCTGTGGAATTGTGATATTTCAGCAATC
Source organism: Locusta migratoria (assembly GCA_026315105.1). Classification (NCBI taxonomy): domain Eukaryota; kingdom Metazoa; phylum Arthropoda; class Insecta; order Orthoptera; family Acrididae; genus Locusta; species Locusta migratoria. Next base: position 195,308,366 of record CM048746.1, read on the forward strand.
ATGTATTCGTGTGATGACAAACTGTGTTTTATAAAAAATAGTTTTATCGCGGATTAACTTGGAACTGTAAAGTTCGATGGACTACTCTAACTTACTAGTGATAATTTGGAACTTTTACTCTCGAGTGAGTGTGATACTTATTGTACCTCTCATGAACAATAGTTGGGGAAATATGCAGTTATTTATCGATGTATAAAGTAGGACCACCTCCGCATTTCATGTCCAAAATTAGTAATAAACTTCATTTATAAAGAATTACTTCGTGAGTGAACCACTTCTTTATCTTAGAATCCATTTGGTTGGTCATTCAGAGGTTTAATTTATGTTTGTTAAATATATTTTCACGTCATCACATGCAGATTAATAGACTGGCTAAACTACAGATTAAGTATTGATCTTGTGTAAACGGATTGGGTAGCTGTTTAGGGCATAGAAGCTGACATACGTAACTCACCCCTATGAACAGAGACAACGAGCCATAAACTTTTACTACCCAGAGTTGTGTATTGCCCACTTCTTATTGGTGAATACCGATAGGAACGTCATTTGCAAGTGTAGTCTTCCCAAAGGATTTTTTGTAAATACTGGAATTTGCGATTTGTCTGAAATGTTAAGAAAGCTAGTTACGATAGTGCTGCTCTGAACAGTGGACTAGTGTGTTTCTCTAACAGCACATCATTTTCTGCATTGTGTCGTGATTTTAACGCAACACGAAGGGGAATATTTGGGACGTCGTTAACGTAGCTTTTGTTCTTCGCGATTGCAGCGTTGAGACACATACATAACCTAATGGTTGCAGAGTTACGGCGCGCAACTGCAACTGCGACATATAGCGCAAGAAATAAGTGGAGTGGAACGGGAACACCCGCCCGCCCGCTAGACACTTTCCTCGCTAACAACACAACGCGCTGCACCGGTCGCCGGCGTTCTAATGCACTCGGTGCGCATTCCGCCGCGTTCTAAATGACGTCGTTTACTTGTTTGCGCTTTCTTTCTGTCGCTGTTCGGATTAATTAGAGCAGCGCTCCACTGAACACACCCAATGCCGTTACTGCAACCGCGGCCGGAGTTCTGTCAGCGTCTTTTCCTCCAAAGGGAATAATATTGTAAACTTCTCACAGATTTCACGTTAAGCATGTCAGTCGAGCGTCATGCGTAATGACGAGCGTCATGTCTAATGAATGTTGCGTCCAGCTTCTTACATACGGAATTTTGCCTTCTGTTTAAAGACATCAGGTGAGGCAGCTTTCGCCGGCCGCGGTGGCCGAGGGGACTGAGGCGCTTCAGTTATGATCCGCACGGCCACTACGGTCCGGGGTTTCGAATCCCCCCCTCGGACATGGATATTTGTGCCGTCCTTAGTCTTAGCTAGTTCATAAGTAGTTTGTAAGTTTAGGGACTGATGGCCCCGTAGTTAAGTCCCATAAGCTATACAAACATTTGGGCAATTATTATTATTATTATTATTATTATTTATTTATTTATTTATTTATTTTTTATTTTTTTTATTTATTTATTTTTTTTTTTTTTTCGAGGCAGCTTTCGGTCTTGCCTTATGAGTAGGGCAAGGCAAATTTCATGAAAACGACAAATAAAATTAAAATAGCCTTTTTAGCGAAATAACTCGAAATGAGCGATTGTTGTTGTTATGGTCTTCAGTCCGGAGACTGGTTTGATGCAGCTCTCCACCCTACTCTATCCTGAGCAAGCCTTTTCATCTCCTCATAAGAACGGCAACCCACATCCACTTGAATCTGCTTACTATACCCGTCTCTTGGTCTCCCTCTGCGATTTTTCCCCCACACACTTCCCTCTAATGCTAAATTTACGATTCCCCGATGTCTAAGAATGTGTCCTACCAAGCGATCCCTTCTTTTAGCCAGGGTATGCCAAAAATTCCTTTTCTCACCAATTCTGTTCAGTACTTCTTCATTGGTTATGCGATCTACCCACCTAATCTTCAGCATTCTTCTGTAACACCACATTTCAAAAGCCTCTATTCTCTTCCTGTCCGCACTGCTTATCGTCCATGTTTCACTCCCGTACAAGGCAACACTCCACACAAATGCCTTCAGAAAAGACTTCCTTACACTTAAATTAATATTCGATGTTAGCAAATTTCTCTTTTTCAAAAATGCTTTTCTTCCCATTGCCATTCTGCATTTTATATCCTCTGTACTGCGACCATCACATGTTATTTTACTACCCAAGTAACAAAACTCATCTACCACCTTCATTGTTTCGTTACCTAATCTAATTCCTTCAGCATCGCCCGATTTTCTAAGACCGCATTCCATTACTTTTGTTTTGCTCTTGTTAATTTTCATTTTATATGCTCTCTTCAACATACTGTCCATTCCATTCAACTGCTCTTCCAGGTCCTTTGCCGTCTCTGACAGAATTACAATGTCATCAGCAAAACGCAATGTTTTTATTTCTTCCCCCTGTACTTTAATACCTATTCCAAATTTTTCCTTGCTTTCCTTCACCGCCTGCTCGATGTACAAATTGAATAACATCGGAGAAAGGCTACAACCCTGTCTTACTCCCTTCCCAACTGATGCTTCCCTTTCATGCCCTTCGAGTCTAATAACTGCGGTCTGGCTTTGGTACAAGTTATAAATAACTCTCCTTTCCCTATATTTTACCCCTGCTGACTTCAAAATTTGAAAGAGTGTATTCCAGTCAACATTGTCAAATGCTTTCTCCAAATCTACAAAGGCTAAAAATGTAGGTTTGCCTTTCCTTAATCTATCTTCTAAGATAAGACGTAAGGTAAGTATTGCCTCCCGGGTTCCTACGTTCCTCCTGAATCCAAACTGATCTTCCCCGAGGTCAGCTTCTACCAGCTTTCCCATTCTCCTGTAGATAATTCGTGTTAAAATTTTGCAACCATGACTTATCAAACTGATGGTTCTGTAATTTTCACACCTGTCTGCGCCCGATTTCTTTGGAATGGGGATTATTACATTTTTCTTAAAGTCTGAGGGTATTTCGCCTGTCTCATAAATCCTACACACCAGTTCAAATAGTCTTGTCATGGCTGGCTCTCCCAGAGACTTTAGTAGCTCTGAGGGTATGTCATCTACTCCTGGGGCCTTGTTCCGACCTAGGTCTTTCAAGGCTCTGTCAAATTCATCTCTCAGTATAGCATCTCCTATTTCATCTTGATCTACGTCCTCTTCCCTTCCTACAACATTGTCTGTAAGTTCATTTCCTTTGTAGAGCTGTTCTATGTACTCTTTCCACCTTTCAGCTTTCCCTTCTTTGCTGAGAACCGGCTTCCCATCTGAGTTCTTGATATTCGTAGAGTTGCTTTTCTTGTCCCCAAATGTCTCTTTTATTTTCCTGTAGGCGGTATCTACTTTTCCCCTTCTTATACATTCTTCTACAGATTTGCATTTGGCTTCTAGCCACTCCTGCTTAGCCATTTTGCATTTCCTGTCAATCTCATTTTTTAATCGTCTGAACTCCATTTTGCCTGTTTCATTTACTGCATTTTTATATTTTCTCCTTTCATCAATTAAATCTAGTATTTCGTGTGATATCCAAGGATTTTTTGTAGGTCTTGCCTTTCTACCTATTTTGTCCTCTGCTGCCTTCACTATTTCATCTCTCAATGCTACCCATTCCTCTTCTACTGTTTTATTTCCTCCTGTTTCTGTCAATTGTTGCCTAAATCTCCCTCTGAAATTCTCCACAACTTCACTTTCCTTCAATTTATCTAAGTCCCATCTCCTTATTTTCCTACCTTTCTGCAATTTTTTCAGTTTCAGGATTATTACGAGATTTTTCAAAGATTAGAATTTTACTATTAGAAATTTTGTAAATATTGGTATGGTAATTTGTACTCGCAATTGAGAGTTATTAAATGTTAAAATTGCATCTGAATACTAACTGTAAGATTCGTGTCTAAGCTTAATCTAATGGTTCAATCCGTGAGCAACGAACTTCGAGGTAACGACGAAGATCGCATCAAAATCACTAAAAATAATATCGAATATGACAAGAAATGCAACCTGATTTTGAAAGAAAAAAAAAATCAAAATTTTTCACAATCTGTTACTTTAAATTAAGAATATGGCAATAAGTAATTACAAATATCGGAACAATTTATATTTTCTTGGCTATAAATAATACTGCATTTAGCAACGAAAGCCAGATAGTTAATAAACACGGATATTTGAAAAAATTACAATGACTTTATAGAAATAAGATATTGAGCTACTTACTTTTGTAAAATATTCCACTGTTTCAGATTCAAAAATAGCATTAAATTTGGCAGAAAACAGTGAATATGACAGAAAAAGTCTACTTTGGCGAAAACAACACATATTTAAGCAAAATAACTCTTATGGTGATTTTTTTAACAATTTTGTATATCAGTTGTAATGTGTTGTGTAATTTTTAGGTGCTTGGCCTAGGTTTCGTTGCCACTAGGAACAACTTCATCAGAAGAATAAAAACAGTTACATGAAACACGTGACGTCACAAATATTACGAGCATTTGAACATTTTGCAGCCGGTCCTGTCGACGATGCTGCGGTTGGTCAGCTCTGCCTTCATCTCACAAGCAAGACTGGCAGTCTTCACCACCTCAGATAGCGGCTCAAATCCGGAGAGAATTTCTTCCGACACAAAACGACACACGTCGTTGGTACCGACATGAGCAACCACCCGCAGTTGGCTGCACCCCGTCCCCTTCATGGCATCCGGAATGACCCATTCCATATCTGGAACGACTCCCCCCGGTATGCACACGGGGTGCATATTGGCTTTCTTCCCCTCCTTACTGGCCAAATCCCTAAGGGGGCCCATTATCTGCCTAACGTTGGTGCTCCCTACTACAAGCAATCCCACCCTCTGAGATTGCCCGGATCTTACTGACTGAGACACTTGTGGCACCATCCGGCTCAGGAACAATCTCCGACAGCACCTCAAACCTGTTTGTAAGACGTACCGGGAAGGCCTCACGATCGGTCCCCTGGAATTTCTTACGCCGTCCGCCACGCGCTGGGGAGACCTCCCAATCCACCAAGAACGGAGCGGTGACCTCCACACATGCAGTGACCGGACTAGCCAAAGCCGCGGCCGATCTGTGGGCACATCAGACGCACAGGGCCACTGTTGGACCCCCGCGATCGACCGACGGCATGAGCGCCCATCCACCGCAGCCTCAAGCTTCGCCAATGCCGCCTGAGCTGGGAACCAACAGTCAACAGCTCAGCCTGCATCCGCAGGTAACAATCACAGTCCCTAGCCATACTAAACCAAAAAGAACAATTGAAGTGAAGGACTAAAAACCGTAAGACCGTCTAAACAATAATAAACTAGCGGAAGGGTACACTAGACTGTTTCAAATGTTCAAATGTTTGTATAGTCTATGGGACTTAACTACGGGGTCATCAGTCCCTAAACTTACAAACTACTTATGAACTACTTACGAACTAGGACGGCACAAATATCCATGCCCGAGGGGGGATTCGAGCCCCCGACCGTAGTGGCCGTGCAGACCGTGACTGGAGCGCCTTAGTCCCCTCGACCACCGCGGCCGGCAGACTGTTTATTAACGCGAATCTGAATCTAAATAAAGTGGCGAGCACACAAAAATTTAAGAAAAGAAAACCTCAGAGAAAAATCACAATAAGTGGCTTCTACTAAAGAGCCGGTTTAACTGCAGAGAGCTGAAAGAGGTGAACTGACGGTAGTAATGAAACGGAAACTATGTTTTAAAACGAAGGCTAACGACTGTCGCGATGCGAATCACATGGAGGAAAAATACACTAATCAGATAATTAACTCGAATATGAATCAAATATAAACGCGAGCACACGGTAAATTTAATGAACGTAAGGGAAAGCGCACAGAAAAGTCAAAATATGTAGCTTCTGGTGAGACGCAGGTTACACTTACAGCTGAAAACGTGCTGCAGCTGGTGAGATGCGCACTGGAGGATGGCCACCCGGTGACTGATGCATGATGATGCGCTAATCGCGCGAAACACATAACTGGACAAAAGAAACAATTACAATTTGCAACAGAGACTACTCTCTATTTTAATTATTTCTCCAATGTCGCTGTACTTGCCGTTATGGAATGGAATAAACTTGTAGAACATACATAAATGTTGGTTTCAGTTCACGACGATGTTGTTCTACCAAGAATCGATGGAATAATCAGTGAAAATTTCCCCATTAACCTTTGTTTTACGTTAGTTTGTGCTACATATTAACAACTGTATATCTGTACTTAAAAATGGGACACATCATATTTTTATCACAGTTCGTCTACGAACTACTAAATAAATAGTTACTGTTTGTTGTTGTTATGGTCTTAAGCCCAAAAACTTCTTTGATGCAGCTCTCCACGCTATCCTGTCCTGTGCAAGCCTCTTCATCTGTGAATGCGAATGGCAACATACAATTTGCGTCTGAAAAGTTCGGGGAAAGTTCTCAAGAGTTACTAACAAAATACCTTTATTGGTCTTTAATCGTAATTGGCTACAATACACTTCTAACATCGTTTGTACAGCTGTACGAAAGTATCAGTGAATGTTGCTACTGGAATCGCTCAAAACGCTAAGGTAATGCGTAGTTGGATCTCCGCAAGCTGTTCTGGTGTTCAACTCATCTATCACTCTCAAAGACAGCCGCCAATCATCCGCAAGTATCCGCCGCACTCATTCGATGTTGTCTGGGACTGTGATTGTGGACAGTCGACGCGAACGTGGCTCATTCTCGACACCTGACTTTCCGTCTCTAAAGCGTTTAAACCACTCAAACGCACACGATTTACTCAGTGCTTAAACCCATACACTTACACTAATGTTCCATGGGTCTCCGTCGCCATTTTACCTAATTTGAAACAAAAATTGATGTTAACGGATTGCTTCATTTTGCGCTCCTTGTTGCAATGCAAGGCCGCGGCTGAGCGGCCGAGCGTATTGAGGCGCTGTGCTGCGGTGCGCGAGGCTGTTCCCCGTAGGGAGTTCGAATCCCCCCCCCCTCGGGCATGGATGTTTGTGCTGTCTTTAGTATAAGGTAGTTCATAAGTAGTTTGTAAGTTTAGGGATTGATGACCCCGCAGTTAAGTCCCATAAGCTTAACAAACATTTGAACATTCTTGAACAATGACAAGAGTTCTCTCACTGACCCTGTTAGCTGGGTCGTAGCGTGTACCACCGCTTCACTACAGTGCTTTGTACGACAGGAGCACGTCCCTCAATGTGTATGCGTGGGCACCTCGTCCTCGCCAGCGCGGTTTGTAAAATATTCAACGATCTTATCAGACGCACCTTTTACATCCTTTTGACCCTCTTAGTGTATTCGTCTCTCGGTCTACCTCTACGATATTTACAACACACACTTCCTTCTAATGCTGAAGTGACGATTCCCTGATGTCTCAGAATGTACCTCACCCATCGATCCCTTCTCTTAGTCAAGATATGCCATAAATTTCTTTTCCCCCCAATTCTGTTCAGCTAAGATTACTTTGGTATATAGTGGACATTTCCACTGGAAATGCTCTTATTCTGTTTAGATTATGTAATCCAACAGAGAAACAAAGCTAAAGTTCTTTCGAAGACGTGTTGTCACAGGCATGGCAGGCATTAATGTCTTCGAAGAAAGTACTGTCCGTACCGGTTCATCATCAGAAGTGTTTCCAAAATCATTCAGAACTCTTGTTCCACATGGGAAAACATACATAAGCAACAAAACATCGTACCTGAAGGCACTGTAGCACAAAGAAAGAACTCCAATGAAGAAGGTGGGAATGTAGTCAATGCAAAGTAACGTTATGCTTGTCTGCAGAAAGAAACTGCTTTTTACCGTATCATCAGACATAACGTCATTTAACAGGCAGTGGTTCTATCTGAAACCACACTGTGTTTGTTGACTTAATGCATATTTCACTTGAATTTAAAATTTTTCTATTCTATGAATATTGTTTTTTTGTTGTACCCTCAGTCCGCAGACTGGTTTGAGGCAGTTCTCCACGTCAACCTGCTTGCTTCATTGGTTGGTTGATGGAAGGAAGGGACTAACTATACCACCCTGTCCTGTGCAAGCATCTTCATCTGAGAATAAGAACGGCAACCTACATCCTTTTGAATCTGCTTACTGAATTCTTCCCGCGGGATCGCTCTACTAATTTCATCCCACTCACTTCCTTCTTATGCTAAACTGACGATTACTTGACGTCTCAAAATGTGTCCCACCAACATATCCCTTCTCTTAGTCGTCATATGCCACGAACTCCTTTTCCTCCCAGTTCTGTTGAGCACCTCCTCATTAGTTACGTGATGTACCCACCTAGTCTTCATCATTCGTCTGTAGCACCACATTTCATATGCTTCTACCCCTTTTTTTTTTTTTGTCTCCTTCCTGTTTCACTCCCAAGCAATGCTATAGTCCAGAAAAATGCTTCACTACGGTCGGGGGTTAGAATCCCCCCTCGGGCATGGATATTTGTGCCGTCCTTAGTATTAGCTAGTTTATAAGTAGTTTGTAAGTTTAGGGACTGATGACCCCGTAGTTAAGTCCCATAGACTGTACAAACATTTGAACATTTTTGAGAAAAATGCTTACGGAAAGAACCTTATAACATTTAAACTAATATTGGATGTCAACAAATTTTGCTTCTTCAGAAACGCTTTTCTTCCCATAGCCAATCTGCATTTTACATCTTCTTTACTTGGCCATCAGAAGTTATTTTACTACATAAATAACGGAAACCCATCCAATACTTTTATTGTCTCATTAGCTAATCTGATTCTTTCAGCATCAATGATTTTCGTGTTCTATTATCCTTGTTAATGTTCATCTTATACTCTCCTTTCAAGGCACTGTCCATTCCGTTCAAGTGCTCTTTCAGATCTTGTGCTGTCTCTGACAGAATTACAAGAGGTTTAGGAAAGCGCAAAGTTCTTATTTCTTCTTACTGAACTTTAATTCCCTCTCAAGATTTCTCCTTGCATCCCTTGACATATTGTTTAGTGTAAAGATTGACTAACCCTGGGAACGTCTACAACACTGTCTTACTCCCTATTTAATCACTGCGCCCGTCTAATGCCCTTCGACTCTTATAACGTCTGATTTTTTCTTTGTATAAAATAGTTACTATTCCTCCTGAAACACCATGTATACATCGGTTTAGATTTTCAGAAATGATGGAGTGTCTTCGGTCAGCTCCCTTTTTTGTTTTTAATTATTTTTTATTTATTTATTTTTTTTTATGTCGTCGTACTACCGCCTTTTGCGGCTGGACTTCCAGGATGGAGGTAAAGGCTTACTTTATTTTTTTTGTCTAATTTAGTAGGGCTTTGGGTTTTCCTTATATATGTTTATTATGCTATTATGGCTCTAGGGACTTTGATTTTTATACCATGGTCTTCGATCTGCTAGTGCGATGTTTTCTAGCTGCCTGGTGCTGTGTCTGAGAGTGTGAGAGTGTCGATCTTGTTCAGTAGGTTTTCCGTCCTAGCTTTCCTCTGTTCCTAAGGTCCTTATGATGAGTTGGTCGTGTAGCCAATGCGTTCGCTTTTAGAATTACCCTTAGACACCTGTTTTGGATGACCTGAAGTTGCTGGGTGGTGGTTTGGAAGCAGTACCCCAAGAGAGGAATCCGTAGAGCATCACGGAAGAGAGAGTAGCATTGTACAGTCGTAATTTGGTTTTAACATTCATTTATTTGCTGCTAAGTATTGAGTAGAGACCATGAATGGTTTTGATAATTCTTTTTCTCTTAGCCTCAATATGTAAGACTAATAGTAACTTCTTATCGAGGGTAAGGCCAAGATATTTGGTTGAGTCAGTCCATACGATTTCTTAGTCCTTGATCCTCAGGCTAGTCTGGGTATCTGGTCTCTTTCAGGTGAAGAGGATGTGTTTCGTCTTATGTCCATTGATGTTGATTATCAGTTGTCCAGATTTGTAAGATAGCTAGTTGGTGCTGGATCATGTTGATGGCTATGTCCAGAATTCTGCTGCTGGTCATTGGGGCAGTATCGTCTGCAAATTGAGCTAGGGTGCCGTTCGGTAATTTCGGCACATCATTTGCGTATGTAAGCAATAATAGCGGCGATAGGACCGACCCTTGTGGTATTCCTTCTTCTTGAGTTTTTCTCTCCGATCTTTTGTCATCAATTTATACAAAAAAGGATCTCTGTCAGGAAGGTGTCAATGGTTTGATGTAACATTTAAGGATGTCCGTCGTGTCTACCATTTTTACTAACAGTTTGTCGCGCCATAGCTTATCAAAAATGCTTTCTGAAACTCGAGAAATATTGCTGTTGTGTAGTGGATGAGAATCATTTCTTGTGCAAGGTGTTCAGTTACTTGAAGCAGCAGTGTCTATGGCGAAAGATTAGGGTGTAAGGCAAGCTGATCTGTTCTGATTACATGTTCTTCTAGTAGTGAAGTTTTATCCTCTTGAACAACACCCTTTGGAATGTTTTACCTAGATTGAGAGCAGATTTATGGGTCGATAATTGTTGGCTATCTTTGTGACTTTCGGAAGTAATGTCCACAAAGTTTCGCAATTAGTACAAGGTGTTACAAAAAGGTACGGCCAAACTTTCAGGAAACATTCCTCACACACAAAGAAAGAAAATGTGTTATGTGGACATGTGTCCTGAAACGCTTAATTTCCATGTTAGAGCTCATTTTATTACTTCTCTTCAAATCACATTAATCATTTAATGGAAACACATAGCAACATAACGTACCAGTGTGACTTGAAACACTTTGTTACAGGAAATGTTCAAAATTTCCTCCATTAGCGAGGATACATGCATCCACCCTCCGTCGCATGGAATCCCTGATGCGCTGATGCAGCCCTGGAGAATGGCGTATTGTATCACAGCCGTCCACAATACGAGCACGTAAGTCAACATTACCTTCCTTCAATTGGGCCAACTGGCGGTGAATTGAGGAAGTACAGTACATACTGACGAAACAATTGGGTATGTTGACAACTGTCTGTACGAATTATTTCAATTTACATTTAAAGAGAAATACTAAAATGAGCTCTAACATGGAAATTAAGCGTTTCCGGACACATGTCCACCTAACATATTTTCTTTCTTTGTGTGTGAGGAATATGTTTCCTGAAAATTTGGCCGTACCATTTTGTAACACATTGTATAAGTAATGGTCTTGTGTGGTAAGAATATGGACTGGCAGTAGACAGCGGCAAGGGGTTGGGACACCTCCCAGACTGGCCAGGTATCGTGTTAAACCGAGCAGCCGGTCGGGGTTCGTCCAAATCGGCTGAAATCGGGGAAAGGCTCATGCTTTGTACTCAAAACTAGTGAGGGCTGTTAGCCGAGCGTCTCTTAAGCGTGTCTGGAAGACATTTGTGAGTTCCACACTCTATTAGTTCAGAATAAAATAAAATAATATATAAAATTATTTACCTATCGTATATTTAATTTAGTGTGTCCTTATATTGTAAAATTTTATGTAAATATTCTGTGCCATGAGCGTTCAAGCTCATGGAAGCTGGTTTGTCTATTTATTTCAGACTTTATTTAATACTGATTAACAGTCCTTTTGTATTTTAAAAAATGTTATTTAAGTAAGGAAGTTGTTTCAGATGGTCAGTTTTTACTTAAAGAATTAAGAAGTATCTCATCTTTAGATGTATACAGTTTTGGAAGGGACGTCATTCGGATAGAGAGGAAGCTGTCAAGGGACAGATCTGGTGGGGAGTATGTTTTTGAGAAGGACAGGAACGAAGGGTGCGCGGAAAAGTGAAACTCCATGTCTAGTGTTGGCAGGAGAAGGACCCTCTTGGATTATAGGAGTGGTTCTATCCGGGAGAATGTTAAGATTTACGCAGCGAACGATCGCTTCTTGGGACTCTAAATTTGGCGAGAACAAGTCTACGCCAGTGCAGCTGATATGTGTTTAAGTTTTTGTACTAGTTTGTTGAATCGGTGTTCAGGAAACTATTTTGAAATGTTGACGATTTCATCTCGAGTGCTTGAGAAGTATTCAGAGTTTCTGTGTTTCTTAAAGTTTTTATTACTTAGTTGGGGAAAAGTGCTAACAATTTCTTATCGCAGACAATGCAACTGTTTACCTATTTTATTCAACTTATGATTAATATTTCATCAGACCACTTCCACTAAGTAACCAACTTTATTAAATAAAACTTATTCAACTAAATCTCCAACTATGCGTACATCATTTGCAAACGTTAGAATAAAACCCTTTCATTAATGAACCAGTTATTTTATATAACATGTCTTGTTTCGCAAACTACAACCTATGCATAGTGTGCTTTTAACTACAGGATCACAGGTAAAGGATAATATCTGCAACTAAGGTAGTTGCTGGGGCATGAAAGCAGACATGTACGGTTCATTCTTTAAGATAAATAGAACCAGGCTTCTAAATCAGAACCGTACATAGCCCAATGCGCTGGTACTTACAACGTATAGTCACACTTGTTTTAATATTAGCTGTGATAAATTGCGGTAGAAGGCAAAGTCCTTACCCTGTTTATGAATAGGTACTATCTTCTCTTGCCTCCATTTCGTGGGGAAATATTCCAACAGCAGAATCTGTTGTAGATTCTGGATTAAAAAAAATTGTTTTCTCGGTAGGTGTTTGATTTAGGCGTTCGAGATACCGTCAGGACACCGTGCTGAGTTGGTACTGAGGGTTTTCATGATGATCTGTTTTGACGCCATAGTATAACTGTTAAATTAATTATTATAGCTAATCACGCGCCAGTTGTCATTAATAAAATGTATATGTCGCAACGACTTGTTTCGGAACGACATTATCCAATTATCGAGTTCATAAAACTTATCTGCCGCTAGGCAACATGATCAAGAACAACAAATCGTCGAGCTGAACCACAAATGTGTGCCATCCGATGAACATGTGTTTCAGCTCGACGATTAGTTGTTCTTGATGATGTTGACGAGGGACTGAATTGGAAGAAACATATTGAAGATCTCTTGAAACGTTTGAGTTCAGCTACTTATGCTATCAGAGTCATTGCAAAATTTGGTGATATACATCTCAGTAAATTAGCTTACTACGCCTATTTTCATTCACTGCTTTCATGTGGGATCATATTCTGGAAGAATTCAACATTGAGTAAAAAAGTATTCTTTGCACAAAAGCGTGTAATCAGAATAATTGCTGGAGCCCACCCAAGAGCATCCTGCAGACATTTATTTAGTGATCTAGGGATCTTCACTGTAGCTTCACAATATATATATTCACTCATTAAATTTCTTATTAACAATCCGACCCAATTCAAAAGTAATAGCAGTTTGCATATCTACAACACTGGGATAAAGGGTGATATACACTATTCAAGGTTAAATCTAACTTTGGCTCAGAAAGGGGTGAATTATGCTGCCACAAAAGTCTTTGGTTACTTACCAAGTAGCATACAAAGTCTGGCAGATAGCCAAATAATATTTAAAAAGAAATTAAAGGAATTTCTGAATGGCAACACCATCTACAATGTAGATGAATTTTTAGAAAATTTTTTAAAAGAAGTAGAAAACAACAAAAACAATGTAATAAAAACCCTTAAAATATTGATTGTCAGATGTAGAGAAAATTTACAAAACTGACACGTTCCACATCATTACGAAATGTCGTATACTCTATATCAGAGGATCAGAGGATAAAAAGCAACTGCAAAGCGATTTAGATAAAATTTCTGCATGGTGCGAAAATTGGCAATTGACACTAAATAAAGAAAAGTGTGAAGTAATACACATGACCACTAAAAGAAATCCGCCGAACTTTAATTACTCGATAAATCAGTCAAACCTTAAGGTCGTGGATTCTACCAAATACCTAGGAGTTACAATTACGAACAACTTTGACTGGAGAGAACACATAGAAAATATTGTGGGGAAGGCGAACCAAAGGTTATGTTTCATCGGCAGAACGCTTCGAAGATGCACCAGCTCCACCAAAGAGACTGCCTACATCACACTTGTGCGTCCTCTCCTGAAGTACTGTTGCCCCTTGTGGGACCCTCACCAGGTGGGACTGACGGAAGACATTGAGAAGGTTCAGAGAAGGGCAGCTCGTTTTGTTTTATCACGTTACGGGGGGGGGGGGGGGGGGGAAGGCGTCACGGAAATGTTGCACGAATTGGGGTGGAAATCATTAAAAGAAAGACGTTATTCATTGCGGCGTGATCTGTTTGCGAAATTTCAATCACTGATTTTTAGTTCTGAATGTGAAAATATTTTGCTAGCACCCACCTACTTAGGGAGACACGACCATCCCAATAAAATAAATCAGATCGAAAACGGAACGATTTAGGTGTTCGTTCTTCCCGCGCGCTATTAGAGAATGGAACGGTAGAGAAAAGATATGAAAGTGGTTAATGAACCCTCTGCCAGGCACTTAAATGTGATTTGCAGAGTATCTATGTAGATGTATATGTAGATGTATATGATCTATGGAACAAGTATTAATCTAATCTAATCTAACGTGGCATCCGACGAACATGTCGTTTAGCTCATTATTTGTTGTTTTTGATGATGTTGCTTAGCGGAAGATAGTTTTATGAACTTGATAAGACATACCCAGGGGCAGATATAGACTCTGACCATAACTTGTTGGTTATGAACTGTAGGCTGAAACTGAAGAAACTACAAAAAGGTAGGAAAATAAGGAGATGGGGCCTGGATAAATTGAAGGAACCTGAGGTTCTTAATAATTTCAGAGGGAGCTTTAGGCAACAATTGACAGAAACAGGGGAAAATAAAACAGTAGAGGAGGAATGGGTAAAATTGAGAGATGAAATAGTGAAGGTAGCGGAGGACAAAATAGATAGGAAGGCAAGACCTACAAAAAGTCCTTGGATATCACAGGAGATACTAAATTTAATCGATGAAAGGAGAAAATATAAAAATGCAGTAAATGAAACAGGCAAAATGGAGTACAGACGACTAAGAAATGAGATTGACAGGAAGTGCAAAACGGCTGAGCAGGAGTGGCTAGAAGGCAAATGCAAGGATGTAGAAGAATGTATAAATAGGGGGAAAATAGATACAGCCTACAGGAAAATAAAAGAAACATTTGGAGATAAGAAAAACAGCTCTATGAATATCAAGGACACTGATGGAAAACCAGTTCTCAGCAAAGAAGGGAAAGCTGAAAGGTGGAAATAGTATATAGAGGGGCTCTACAAAGGAAATGAACTTCGAGACAATATTGTAGGAACGGAAGAGGATGTAGATGAAGATGAAATAGGAGATACTATACTGAGAGAAGAATTTGACAGAGCCCTGAAAGACCTAAGTCGAAACAAGGCCAATGGAGTAGATGATATTCCCTCAGGGCTACTGAAGTCTCTGGGAGAACCAGCCATGACAAACCTGTTCCACCTGGTGTGTGAGATGTATGAGACAGGCGAAGTACCCTTAGACTTTAAGAAAAATGTTATAATCCCCATTCCAAAGAAATCAGGTACAGACAGGTGTGAAAACTACAGAACCATCAGTTTAATAAGTCATGGTTGCAAAATATTAACACGAATTATATACAGAAGTATGGAAAAACTGGTAGAAGCCGACATCGGGGAAGATCAGTTTGGGTTCAGGAGAAATGTAGGAACTCGGGAGGCAATACTCACTTTACGGCTTATCCTAGAAGATAGATTAAGAAAAGGCAAACCTACATTTCTAGCTTTTGTAGATTTGGAGAAGGCTTTTGACAATGTTGATTGGAATAAACTCTTTCAAGTTCTTAAGCAAGCAGGAGTAAAATATAGGGAGCGTAAGGTTATTTACAACTTGTACTAAAACCAGACAGCGGTTGTCAGAGTTGAAGGGCATGAAAGGGATGCAGTGGTTGGAAAGGGAGTAAGACAGGGTTGTAGTCTTTCTCCATTATTATTCAATTTGTACATTGAGCAAGCAATAAAGGAAAGCAAGGAGAAATTTGGAGAAGGAATTAAAGTTCAGGGGGAAGAATTAAAAACATTGCGTTTTGGCGACGACATAGTAATTATGTCAGATACAGCAAAGGATCTGGAAGAGCAATTGAACGGAATGGACAGTGTGCTGAAAGATGCATATAAGATGAACATTTACAAGAGCAAAACTAGGGTAATGGAGTGCAGTGTAAGAAAAACAGGTGATGCTGAAGGAATTAGATTGGGAAACGAAGCAATAAAGGAGGTAGATGAGTTTTGTTACTTGGGCAGTAAAATAACAAATGATGGTCGCAGTACAGAGGATATAAAATGCAGAATGGCAATGGGTAGAAAGGCGTTCTTGAAAAAGAGAAATTTGTTAACATCGAATATTGATTTAAGCCTAAGGAAGTCCTTTCTGAAGGCATTTGTATGGAGTGTTGCCTTGTATGGGAGTGAGACATGGACGATAAACAGTGCGGACAGGAAGAGGAGAGAGGCTTTTGAAATATGGTGCTACAGAAGAATGCTGAAGAGTAGGTGGGTGGATCGCGTAACTAATGAGGAGGTACTGAACAGAATTGGGGAGAAAAGAAATTTCTGGCATACCTTGACTAAAAGAAGGGATAGATTGGTAGGACACATTCTTAGACATCAAGGAATTGTGAATTTAGTGTTGGAGGGAAGTGTGTGGGGTAAAACTCGCAGAGGAAGACTAAGAGATGGATACAGTAAGCAGATTCAGACAGATGTAGGTTGCCCTTCTTATGTGGAGATGAAGAGGCTTGCTCAGGATAGGGTACTGTGGAGAGCTGTATCAAACCAGCCTCCGGACTGAAGACCACAACAACAACAACAAGGGGTAATCTCTCGTTGTGACATATTAATTTCATTATTGACAACTGGCGCGTGATTTGCTTTAATAATTAGTTTTTGATGGTGTTCCTTATTTGCTGTGGGGTAGTCTATTCCGGTAAGTCGCCGCTCGGATTATGTGGCTCTCTTGTCTAATAGCATCGTCAGCTGTCAGTAGCGACGGTGGTCGTCACGTCAGAGAGAGAATTTCTGCGTTTCTTTGGCCGTCGCCGTGTCGAAACACTTCCCGGACCGCGTGACGTCGCGCTCCGGCCCTGGACTCTGGATTGTCGTCGAGCGCGGCTGTTGGCGTCCTGCCCGTACAGTGAGCAACGACGGAGCGGCCCAGAAACGGAATTCGCCGCGGAGGAAGCGTTGCGCCACGCCACCCGGCCTTCCCGAGAAATATCGGTCGCAGGCATCGTCCAGGCCCGTAATTTATAGTTGTTACGAGCATTTGCCTCACCCACCCTTCTAAATCACGGGCAGCGGCGGCGGTTGCATAATGACGCGCGCTGCACTAAAACCTCAGATCGCGCTGATATCTTACGCAGTCTAGGTAACATTAAATGTGCATTCGTAGCAGGTTTTTATGTTGCTCTGATTGCTACAGATCTAGTGAACTGTGATTTAGATATCTTAGCACCTATCGTTTCGTTCTTAAACATAGCTATAGTAAAATTAAACGTGAAAGATAATCTATAGATGTAGAAAAGGCGTAAAGTGATAGTGATTTCTAAAATCTCACACTGCATAATACTAATACGCTCGAAAACGCACCGGGGGAAATTCGATTTTTCAGGGTCTCATAGGGTCAATAGGGCAGTGACGTTCGGCAATTTTGGCATCTTATTACCATATGTAATCAATAGCAGCTAACACCGACCTTCGTGGTATTCCTTCCTCTTGAGTATTTATATCTCACCTTCTGTCATCAATTTGAACAAAAAGGATCTTGATCAGTGATCATGTATGTAGCTATGAGACATAATTGACATACATCTTCATCTACATCCACATGGGATACTCTGCAAATCACATTTAAGTCCCTTGCAGAGGGTTCATCGACCACCTTCATACTATTCATCTCCCATTCCACTCTCGAATAGCGCGCGGGAAGAAAGAACATCTGTATCTCTCCGTTCGAGCTCTGATTTCTCGTATTTTATTCTGATGATCATTTCTACTTATGAAGGTTGCAGTCAACAATATATTTTCACATTTGGAAGAGATTGTTGCTGATTGGAGTTTCGTAAGTAGACCACGCCGCAGCGATAAGCGCCGTTGTTGTAATGAGTCCCATCCCAGGTCTTGTATCATTTCCGTGACGCTGTCTCTCCTGTAGCGTGACAATACGAAACGAGCTGCCCTTCTTTGGACTCTTTCGATCTCCTCCGTCAAACTCACCTGCTAAGGATCCCACACTGGGCAGCAATATTCCATAAAAGGACGGACAAGCGTAGTGTATGCAATTTCTTTAGTAGTTCTGTTGCATCCTTTAAGGGTTCTGCCAATAAAACGCACTCTCTGGTTCGCCTTTCCCATGACATTAGCTACGTGTTCTTTCCAGTTTAAGTCTGAAGTAATAGTAATTCCTAGGTGTTTTGTGGAGTTAACGGCCTTCACTTTTGATTGATTTATCTTGTAAACAAAGTTTAACGGATTTCTTCACACTTCACACTTCGCATTATTTAGAGTCAACTGCCAATTTTTACACCATAGTGATATCTTATTTAATTCGTTCTGCAGTTGGTTTTGATCTTGAAATGATTTTTTCGACGGTTAAATGACTGTGTCATCTGCAAACAACCTAAGTGGGCAACTTAGATTTTCTCCCAAATCGTTTATGTAAATAAGGAACAGCAGAGGACCAATAACACTACCCTGTGGAATGCCCGATATCACCTCTATTTTATTCGATGCCTTACAATCGATTACAATGAACTGTGTCCTCTCTGCCAGGAAATCCCCTATCCAGTCGTAAATTTGGGACGGTGTACCATAACCAAACGATTTGATTAAAAGCCGTTTGTGAGGTACGGTATCAAGAGCCTTCTGGAAATCAAGAAATACGGAATCAATTTGAGAACCCTTGTCGATAGCACTTATCACTTCATGTAAGTAAAGAGCTAGTTGTGTTTCGCATGAACGATATTTTCTTTAAATCCGTGTTGACCTTGTGTCAATAGATCATTCTGTTCGAGATAATTCATAACATTTGAATACAGGATATGTTCCAAAATCCTGCTGCAAATGGACGTCAATGAAATAGGCCTGTAGTTTAGTGGGTTACTCCCACTGCCTTTCTTGAATGTAGGTGTGACGTGTGCAACTTCCAATCTTTTGGTACAGATCCTCTCTAAGACAGCGGTTGTATATGACTGTTAAGTAAGGAGCTATTGCTTCAGCAAAATCAGATAGAAATCTAATGGGTATACAGTCCGGACAAGAAGACTTATTCTTGTTAAGGGACTGAAGTTGTAGCTATTTTACAATTTAGGGTCATAATTTAAACATTGCACCCTTCCTAGAACCCAGCCAAACTGAGACAATGTTAGAGTAAATCCGGTTGAGATGGCGCACATTTTCAAAATTATTCATAAAAAATCCCATAACGCACTTAAGTCAAAACAATTTATTTCACAAGTAAACAAACCAGTTTTCCTTAAAATATCTTTTTTTGAAAATTTTAATGCACTCATTCCTCATGATATTTGACCATTCAGAAAAACCTTACAGTGCGGCATCAATCCCTTCGGATAAGGGTGAGATGCCGCGCCCTTATGTGTGACTTGCCGCATGATGATATTTGTTGAAAGCTGTAATTTTTTAAACAAAATGTGTTAAAATTTTAGTTTGTGATTGTAACAATAGAGGAATAAAAATAAACACTGAAGAATTAGGAAACAAATATATATATATATATATATATATATATATATATATATATATATATATATATATATATATATATATATATATTGTAATATCACAACAATGAATTAAATAATTATTTTTAGTGGTAAACTTAGGCATATCAGAGATTTTAAAAACGAATGCTCTCCAACATTAGCTTTTATTACTATTTTCCCTGCCTCAGTCAGCCCAGTAATTTTCGAAGATTGTACAGTTTTCGTGTACCCAAAGCTTAATTGCCAAGCAACATAACCAGTCACATTTTTAGTGGTTTCACAATAAATATTCTTTGCACTCCTTACATGGCGTCTTATCAAGAGACGCTTGTTTTGATGTAGGCCTAGGCCTATGTTTGTTGTAATCCAGATCGTTGGGATCTGAAGCGAGGTTTTTCCCAATTTAATTTCCTTTTCCTTGTCTGAACTTAAGCCTTAGAATTTTGTTGTTGTTCTTTTTTAGCTTTTTCAGATAGCTTGTTGTTCAGCTCATCTCTGTTTTCTTTGTAATATAATAAAACTGTCCCTTTATTCTTTCCTTTCCTGAGATTCTCTTGATTTAGTTTAGGGATAGAGGAAATGACAGCTAGAAATTTTGCAGGAGTTCCCTCAAGTTCAGGCCCGACGCTGTCTTGCTGGAACCAGCTTGTGGTTCGCTGCCAGATGGTTGTGACGTGCAAGTTGTGGATGAAGATGCGGTTTGAGGTTGTGGTGGTATCGCCTCAGGATTAGGCGCCATTTTATCTGATATCGAAAAGAGGTAATCCGGAAGAATATTCTTGTCTAGTGAGTAAATTCCTGTAGCCTTGAATCCAGTGGTCCCGTTGTCTACTGGTTCCCAAGCCTCACAGAGTACAGTGCCAACGTGGTACCTAGTCAGCTTTCGTCCAACAAATAACTGTCAAAGTATACATGCCAAGCCTCTGAAGCTATAATACAATGAAAAAAGAACCGTTTATACAATTCTGCAACTTTTTTTTTTTTTTCTTGTGCGGCAAGTATCCCTATTTTAAAAAAGTTCGACATATATACCGGATTCCAACTGCGGCGTGTATCCCAGTCTATCAGGGATAGACAAAGACCTATATAAACAACATAGACTGGCCACAGCGCCGCCATGGTTGAAGCAACACCACCTAGAAGACACACTTAGAGGTCCCGGTCGCCATCTGACTGGCCGGCCGCTGCGCGGCGGTGGGCGTACCCCAGCCAACAGCCAGTGAGGTGGCGGCCGGGGCCTCTAAGTGTGACGTAGGCACGGCCTGTTGTAAGGCCTTGTCTTCTAGGTGGTGTTGGTTGAAGCCAATTGGAAAGGTTGCCGCCATCTTTGAGAACGTCAGTGTCACGCCAGGTGATACTAGGCGTCTGCTAACAACTCAATCATACGTTTTATATTAATCATTGCCAGCCTGGATTTTTCCTAATTTCTTGGCGACGCATTTCGAAAAGTAATTCCCAATACGAATAGCATTTCTCGTTTACTACTTCATCCTAAGTGTAATGTTTACAATAGTTGAACTGCTGCATTATTTGATGTTACTATAATGTCGATAATCATTTGCCGGCATATCTTCCCTATAAAGACAGGCGAATTTCTTTAAAATCTTTAATTATCTTTATTCTTCCTGTGGTTCAAATGATGTTTCAGGCTTTGAAGTACATTACATACTTATCGAGATCTCCACAATTTGTCGTTTCCTCGGTACTCTCCTTACAGCTTTTGGTTTCTTGAGGTGCTCAGGAAACGAAAATATTGTTGGAATGGCATTTGCCAGTAGCCGCTTTCGATCGGTGGTAGCATACATGAACCTTTCTTCAAAATGACAAGAGCATATGTAACTATACTTTGTAGGCTGCCATTTATCACGCCTCTTGCTGGTTACTCACTGGATTAGCAACTCCTTGTTTTTCAAAGGAAATCTGTGTAAAGAATAGTTTAATTACAGTTCATATACCTAATCTATTTACCCAATGGTTAATATGCTTTTGTACATTATATAAACAACTGTCACTACATTAAAACACACCAAATACATCCGTCCTCTGCCTAACATTTTGATGGTCGTGAAGTAAACATAATTTTGAAACTTGGTAAATGCGAAATTTAAGTATAATGAATGTTCATAGACACATACACGCTGATACAGAACGATTTATATAATTACATATCTCTTTCTATATTTTTGATATTCGAACAGTTTTATCACCGCGCTTGCTGCAGTTGTAGGCCGAACATACAATGGGCTTGATTTCCCACTAATAATAGCAAAAATGTTCAAATGTTTGTATAGTCTATGGGACTTAACTACGGGGTCATCAGTCCCTAAACTTACAAAGTACTTATGAACTACTTACGAACTAGGACGGCACAAATATCCATGCCCGAGGGGGGGGGGGATTCGAACCCCCGATCGTAGTGGCCGTGTAGACCGTGACTGGAGCGCCTTAGTCCCCCTTTTTTTTTCTTTTTTTCTTTTTTTTCTTTTTTTTTTTCTTTTTTTTCTTTTTTTAGGATTTTTTTTTGTCCCCCCCCTTTTTTTTTTTTTTTTTTTTTTTTTCCTAAGCTTTTCCTCTTCAGGCGTTGGCGCCTACCAGCTATTACCCATAAACTAAACAACATCTCGCCTGCTAAAAAAAGGTCTAGTGCCACCGCCACTTTTACCCTATACTAATGAAAGATTAAGCTAAGGGAAAGGATAAGGGCTAGAAAAAGAGAAAAAAAATGTGTGTATTTTATTGCTTCTTTTTTTTTTTTTTTTTTTTTTTTTTTTTTTTTTTTTTTTTTTTTTTTTTTTTTTTTATGAAAGTGCGACACTCACGCGCCATTTTGCCCAGACGGCCGGTGCTGCACAAAAGATCAGTTGATCGACAGTTTATATGATTTTTTTTTTAAACGTATATTACTGTAGAACTAAAGGAACTCTTTCATGGCAGTTACGTAAGGAATATAAAATAGTAAAGAAGTAAACACAAGAGAGTGAAACTGAAGGTACCCTTCTGGTATTAAAATGATGACGATTCAAAGTATCTGAAAGCAAAGTTTTTTTTTTTTCTTGTCCCAACTCTTCATAGCGAGGATCCGAGTACGTCTTCTCGTATTATCATCAAGATCCGTGTTCTGTTCTAATTGCGAATCAGTGATCATTGCCTCATCTTCTCTTACCCGGGACCCTCCAGCTATGAGGGGGATCATTGAATATACTACCTAAATAATTAGCAAAATTCTGTCGATATCTAGAAAAGTACTGCAATTTATCGTGTCTTTCCTGTAAGAAGATCCAAAAATCAAGGACATCTTTCAGACCGTCACGAAAGAGATAATACACGGACAGTCCTTTTATCCAGTTTATTGTCTGTGTCTTTGATTGAGGAAAGTACGTTTGGTCCGGTTGTAGGAGCATTTTAGGCTCGATCACGTGTGGTGGCACTCTGAGATAAAAGGCAAGTATCTTCCGGATTAGAAGCCACACGTCCGCTGAAGATCCGCATTCCAGACGATGGTTATCTGTGTCAGGCACATGACATCGCACGCACATAGGAGACTCGGCCAGTGCAATGTCGTGCAATCTGCTCCTTGTCGGATATTTTTCGTTGACGACGAGGTACCAGGTGGCACGTGTCTCCGTCGTTAAGTGTTTTTGGTGAAACGCTCGCCACACCTTTGGCCACGTCACCTCTGGGTGTCGTCTCTCTATGCTATTCTGATGATGATTCCTCATCAGCAGGTTGTATACATCACGTGCTGTCGGTGTCCTGTTTCTGGGAAGTTCCGTGCGTATATAGCTGTATTCCAAAAAGAATGTTTGGATGTGGGAAAGCGTAGGCGCGATGTGCCCGAGTGCCGGCGGCGGCATGCAGGACGTAGGGGCGAGTTCGTCAATGAGGTGACCAGTGAAACTGTGCTGACGATGAGTCCACATCTTGAGCATGGTCTTGACATAGAGGGCCGTTGCTCGCGCGCGGACGTTGATAAGACCCAATCCTCCACTACAAGGGGGGAGGGTGAGGGTTGCATACCGTACCTTGAAGAGGAGTCCATGACTCACAAAATATCCAAAGGCCGCCTGTATCCGCTGTGCCACCACTGGAGCCATCGGTAGGATTTGCGCCATGTGAGGTATTCGCGATGCAATGAAGGTATTAATGAAAGAGACCTTTTGGACCATATCCAATGATCTGAGAAGGTGTTCACGGACGGTGACGCGGAGAACTTGTAGTAGACGTTTGTAATTAAGCGCCGAAGTGCGACGAACGTTTTTCGTAAAGGTGACGCCCAAACACCGCAATTTATCCGTCATCTGCAAAGGACTTTCAGTTCCCTCC
The DNA here is from genome assembly GCA_026315105.1 of Locusta migratoria. Taxonomy (NCBI): domain Eukaryota; kingdom Metazoa; phylum Arthropoda; class Insecta; order Orthoptera; family Acrididae; genus Locusta; species Locusta migratoria. The sequence continues at coordinate 195,332,362 of CM048746.1, forward strand.
GGTAGCCCCCTGCCTATTTCCATGGCACGTGATTTTACTAAGTTCATTTTGCTGCCAGCTGCGTCCCCATATCGTTCGATCCAACGCAGTGCTGACCGGATCTCTTCTTCTGAGCGACCGATAAAAACGAGATCATCCGCGTAAGCTCGGCATTGAAAGGTAGTTCCTCGTAACGTGATCCCTGTTAGTCGTTGTTTCAGCCCACAGATGAGTGGCTCCGTCGCTATTGCATAGAGGATCATTGAGAGTGGGCATCCTTGTCGAACCGAACGTAAGATAGGAATCTGCCCTTCAACTCGTCCGTTCACAATCACCTTAGAAGTGGCATCATGGAGAAGATGCATGATCATTTCGGTGAATGCAGCCGGGAAAGCCATTCGATCCATTACAGCTTTCAAGAAAGAATGGCTCACATTGTCAAAAGCACGGTTGAAGTCTATGGAGACTAGTGCACTACGCAGCCGACACGCCGAAGCAATGGCAATGACATCGCGATAGTCACTAAGGGTCGTCTGGATATTGCTATCTCCTCCCAAAGACGTTTGTTCATGTGAAATAACCTGGCGCAGTATGCGCTTAATCCGTAGCGCCAAGATTCTGGTGAATATCTTGAAGTCACTGTTCAGGAGTGTGATTGGGCGATAATGCTCAGTTCGGGTACGTCCAGATGGTTTGGGTACAGGAATGATGATGCCCTCCATGAAAGTCGGTGGTATGGGAACTGCTGATGATAGTAATTCGTTGTACATGTCTTTCCATCGTGAGGCCATCACATCCCTGAATGTCCTGTAGAATTCTAGTGGAAAACCATCAGGCCCTGGTGATTTATTAATTTTCCCTTTGGCGAGGGCGTCTGCAACATCATCATTCGTGATATCTTCTAAAAGTGATTCTGACGCCGCAGCATCAAGTGTGTTGGTGATGGTGTGGGTGACGTCAGCGAAAGCGTCTTCATCATGTTGCTCGTCCCGATATAGTTGATGATAATGGTCGACAAAGGCACGTGCTATGCCCGCTTGTGTCGTCACTCTAGAGCCATCTGGTAGGTCTAGTGCATGTATCAGTGTTCGTCGTTTTTGACGTCGTTCAGAAATGATGTGATGCATAGAGGGTGGTTCGCCGACAATCCTATCTTGGCATCTCGTTCGCACCACGACACCTTCAAGTTTGTGGCGGACGAGGGTGAGAATCTGCGCTTTGGCGCGACAAATCTCTGCTTGGCGATCTGGGGATGGTGGGAGTGCAGTAAGTTCTCGAAGGAGTGTGTAGTAGAAGTCCGTTGTATGTCGATGCCAGAGCGATCTTTCCCTACCATAACGTATAAGCGCACGTCTCAAGGCCGGTTTGACGCAGTCAAGCCACCATTGAATCGTTGACGGATACCTCCGTAACCGACGCTCACATTCTGTCCAGGTACTCTCTATTAATTGTCGACACTCTTGATCTTGTAGGAGTGCCACATTTAGTTTCCATGTTCCCCGACTTCTCCACACGGTTTGTCTCCGTAAATGAACCGCACAAATGTATGCACTGTGGTCCGAGAAGGCCGTGGGCCAGGTCTCCGCTTGTACAGTCGCTGTCACGAGGTCGGAGGAGACGTAGATGCGGTCGAGTCTGCTGGCTGAGTGGCTGGTCACGTAAGTGAAACCAGGGCGGTCACCATGTATCACCTCCCAAGTATCCGCAAGACGGAGGTGTTGTACCAAAAGGCGCAATTCGGGGCATGGAGTGTAGTTGGGTTGTTGGTCTTTCGGAGAGAGTACGCTGTTGAAGTCTCCGCCTAGGATGAGGTTATTGTAACGTCCCAAAAAGAGAGGCGTAATTTCTTCTGCATAAAAATGTGACCGTTCCCGTCTTTTATCTGTCCCAGAAGGGGCGTAGACGTTAATAACTCGTGTTCCCTGCATGTCGAAGGCAAGTCCTCGCGCCGACGGTAAATACATTACATTGGTGACCTCTATACCTTCTCGAACGAGCGCAGCCGTTCCGCTTCCTCTCGTATCAGCAGGGGTAACATAAGCATTGTATCCGTAAAAGACTGGTATAGCGTCCACTCGAACTTCTTGCATTAACGCAACATCCACGTCAGCCGCCCGGAGCATGTCACGTAGTAGTTGAATTTTGACACGTGAACTGATCATGTTAAGATTGATGGAAGCCATTCTGTAAGTTTGCGGTTGGTCTGCAATTAGTGGGACACTCATTACTACACGGGGAAGCGGCGTAGTCGCAGCAGAAGAACGACCACGTCAAGTCGCCCCATCACTGCGCTAAACGTTTTGGATGTCGTGTGTGGCCGAGGCGGCAGTGGACGCTGCATCCTCGGCAGAAGACCCAGGGTCAAGATCGTCTGCCCATGCCATCGGATGAGTGCTTGCGTCTTCCGAGGCCTTTTCTGGCCCTTCGCTGTACTCGAGGCGTCTTTCGTCGTGTTGATCGTCAGGCGTCCCCTGCACACTTTGTGTGTGCTGAGCTGTGTCGGGTCCTGTCGTAGAGGACATGGCACAATTCGTCGTTGAATCATTGGTCACCAGGTCAGTGTGGTAGGGAGAGGCCTCGTTGTCTTGTGATTGTGTCGATGCCTCATCGGATGAAGACTTCTTTCGCTTCTTATGCCTCTTTGGAGACCGCTGTTTCCGAGAATGTGTTTCCGTGTCAGACGACGGAATTGAGTTTCGCCGATCAGGTACAAAGGCGCCCGTAGGCACTACCAACTGATCCACTTCCATTTTGTCATAGTTCTTCTCTTCGACTGTTTCCTGCACCGGTGGAGCGGGAGGGGGGACCATGTTGGTTGTCAGTCGTTCCTCCTCTTCTCGTCCTGACACCGTCATTTGTGAAAGATCCTGCGGTAGTTCAGGCTCGTGGCTCTGTCCGGTGTCTCCTCGTACTGCCGCCACATATGTAAGAGGCAGGATTGTCGATGTGGTAGCAGGCAGTGGATCCGTAGACGGAAGTTGGGCAATCCTTCGTTGTAGACACTCTGATCGGATATGGCCTTCTTTGCCACAACCCGAACAGGTCTTCGGTTGTCCGTCATATATTACGATGGCTCGGCATCCTGCAATGTTAAGGTAGGATGGCACATGTTTAGTGAGTTCTATGCGTACCTGCCGGACTCCGTTTAGCACCGGGTAGGTGGTAAATTGTGTCCACTTCTCTGCAACGTGGCTGAGGACTTTTCCATAAGGCCTGAGAGCAATCTCTACTTCTTCTGCCGGCAGTTCGAAAGGGAGTTCGAATATGCGAATCGTTCGGAGACCGAGACCCGCATGATCCACATTCACTGGGCCAATGTTACCGTCACTATGTCGAAATTTAAGTCTGTCTTTTGCTCGGTCTAATATCGTGTTACATGCGGCTTCATTTACTAGTTTAACGTAAACCACGCTGCTCACAATGGAGAGGTGGATTCCAATAAGGTCGGTACAAGGGATCTTTACATCTTCTCTAAGAAATCGTTCCACTTCTAGCGCTTTCGGTCGAGCATATTCGGCCGCGAAGGTGAATTTCAGTGTCGATTTCCTGTATGAGTTGGCCATGATAATCGAAAATCACTTACTCGCGCGAAAGCCGCTGAAGCACGTAAACACCGCGAAGCGCACGCTGCGGCGGGACGTAAACAGGTCCCTCCTCACCGCGTCGCTGCCCGACGCAGACTATCCCCTCGGCCACCGCGGCCGGCCTAATAATAGCGCTTACACGTTAGTTTAGATTACAAACTGAAGCGTCTGCTCACTCTGCTGCTTCAAACTGACGTTCTCAAATATGGCGCCCAGTGTTGCTGAGTGCAGCCACCCAGAGCGCTGTAGCTTGCCTATAGCCTCTCTATGTTGTTTATACACCTCTTTGGGGATAGACGCCGCGCCCTATGACTCTGTGAACGTAGCAGCCAAGACGGACGACTAGAATAAAAAGGTACCCAACAGAAGTTACTGTTCGTGCAGCTACACATATATTTAAAAATATGTCACTATTTAGCATCATCTAATAACTAACCGTAACACTAAAAAGATTTCCATACAAGATATGGAGACTTACCTTGTTTATTAACACTGACTCGGCTAAAACTACCACTAATGAAACTATAGGTGTTACCTCGCCGCCCAGCGTGTAATGCGCAACTGTAAACCGCCTACACGCGCACTTTGGCGACCTTTACCAAGGGGAGTGGGCGAGGGGGTGCGCAGGTTGTACCGCATGCGGCAACTCTTCCGGTCTTACTATACAATGTTCGTAAACCTATCGGACCAAACTAGTGTAGTCATCAGTCCCTAGATCTAAAAACTACTCAAGATTACTTACACTAAAAACTACGCACACACACACACACACACACGGCCGACGGAGGACTCAAACCACCGACAGGAGCGGAAACTGAGCAAATTGTTTGGTTTGTATACATTAAATGTGGTCTGCTGTGAGCTTCACACGGCTAATAATGGCACAATTTGTTCATGTGCGCTTCCTCAGAAAGCAACGAAAAAACGTGACATCTGTGTACCAATACTACGAATTTTTGGGCACCATTAAATTCTTAAAACGTTATTATAGAACTATTTATTTATTTATTTACGACCATATCTTTATTCGTTACCGAGGTCCAAACGTTCAAAGTTACTTATTCATATAAAGAAAAAAATGACAAAAACTGGTTTTAATCGTTTTTGCACCGTTGCAAACATTTGAATTATAATAAATGGGCTTAAATTTTGAAGTTTGATCACTATACATTTATCTTGAAACGCCATTTTTCCCGTTTTCGAAAATCCTTATCGTTTATCAAGATACACCTGAAAAAGTCATAATGTTGAGGTACTAATAGTGACAGTAGTAATTTACAGAAATGATTCTAAAAATGCTTTCAGATTGCTGCAATAATCATCTGTAAATGAATTAGACGAAAATTTCTTAGAACGCACAACAGAAGATGTCGAAATGACATCGCAACAACAACGAGAAAAACCTAATGAAGTGACAGCCGGTAATGTTGATGGACATGCAGGTCGTGCAGGTTCAGTGGCAAATATGTAAAATACGTCGTTTGAAATAATATTTTTTAGAATCTGATTTCAGATTAGGATTCAGCCACTTTAAATACCAATACATGGAAGAGAAGAAACAGTTCAAAAATATAGATTCACAAGGTGTTTCATGGGAAGTATCAAACGAGCGCGGCAATATAAGGGCTGTTTACTTCTTCCCTCCAAGATATATATAACACATTCCTTAATTCGCCTTCCTTTTGACGTTTTCAAAGATTCTACTTCGATTAAATCAAAACAATTTTTGAGCACAAATAATTGATCATTTTTGGGATAGTTCACCCTCCCCTCCTAATTGTCACTCCCCCTGCAATATACCTAGGCCGATGATCGTCTTTTATCAGAAGATGCTTTCATACCAAAAAATCATTAAAATCGCTTCACTAATCTTTAAGTTATCGCGACTTTTCCATTTTAGCCGCAGTTTTGTAGGGACCGTTTCACCCCCTAAAATAAGTTTTTTCGCCGCTAAAAAAAAAAAGGAAAAAATACGTGTCCCATAGTTTTTTATGTATTATAACATATCCAAATTTCAAAAAATCGGAGAGTGACACTTAAGTAGGTTTCCTTCTTAATAGATTTCGGGAAATTAAGTAATGTCTAAAAGTTGGTGCCATACAGAGAAGTCCAACCCATTCCTCCTGAAAGTGAGTTCAGAGATCTGTCCAATGCATCCCTCTTTTTTTTTTTTTTTTTTTTTTTTTTTTTTTTTTTTTGTCGACACTTTTTTCCCCGAGTTACAGTTTTTAAATTTATTTTTTTAAATATTTTTATCACACACCATATAGAAAAATAACAAAACAGAAAGTTCTGAAACTGAAAGTCTCTTCGCTGGAAACGTAATAGAAATATACAAAATGAGAAAACTTCCACTCCTACGAAGGTAGAAACCCAAATCCGTTGGAATGAAATCCCGTTGCCCAATAAAGTACAAGAAATATATATTCCATGAGCGTAATTCAGAATTGCAAATCGAAATGCCCTTCGGAGTACGGAGTGAAGCACCCTTTGAAGTGTACCTGGTTGTGGTTGTAGCACTTGCTGGCACGCATTGAAGATCCTGTACTCGCTGCATATGATTAGAGTTGTGTGGACCACTTCCTTCAAGTGTCCCCACAAACAAACGTCTAGCCGATTGACATATGTGAAATGTGCAGGGTAAGGTTTGGGGCCTCCGCGACCAGTTCGGCACTCGTCGAGTTTTGCGTCAGATGTCTGCTCTGGCCCACTATCATGCATGAACCATATCTGGAATGGTAGCTGAAATGGCACATCCTCCAGCGAAGTAGGTGATACGACAATGAGAAATTATAGGTGGTCCGCCCCATGTAACCTTTTTAGTAGAGCGTATGACCCTATCAGTCTATCACCAAGGACGACCGTCCATAATTTGATTGAGAATTGATACACTGTTTCCTGAATTGCTTGAGAAATTACATTTGCCTATACACGCTGGTTATAGCCACGTTTTATAATGTCCCGGTCTAGGGACTACACACCTGAACAAACCATCCACAAGGACATGTGTAGAGAGAAGACAATAGTGAATAACGAGACAGACAGAAGATATTAGGAAGAAAGTAACAATGGAAATATGAGAGAAGGAGAATGGGACAGAGTGTAAGTGGTCCAGATGGAACCTTGCAGGTTCAACTGCTTAACGAACAAGTTAGCAGCACAAGAAACTGATTTTTCCAAATTTTCGAAGCAATTTTATTTTTGGATATTTGTTTAAAAATGATGCAGATTAGGCCACTTTATTTTGACTTTGTATCTTGAATAAATAAGGCAACTGTTTGGCCTCAACTCTAACTTCCATGCTACCCTCATGATAATATCCCACAGAATCTTTATTTTCTAAAATATTTTATACACATAGTATCTTCATTTTTATAAATATTATATTGAGCACATTTGATGATTATTCCTATTTGACAATACATAACTACAATATTTGAAATGACAAATTTAAATCTCTCTCTCTCTCTCTCTCTCTCTATCGGTATTTAATTCCAAATTATGTAAAATTAATTGCTATAGATAAAAATGTTTTGTATTTTAATTATAAATGGCTCATAATTTTGTATATTTACTTATTGGCTGTACATGTATCTTACTGACAGGTCACCAGATGATGGGCTAAGCCCGAACATGTTGTATATTTACAATAAATAATCCACTAACAACAACTAAGTGATTATTCAAGCAATCTATAAGTAATTTTAGAATCATTTAAAAAAAATGTTATTATGTTTGGTCAGTTTCTAGTATTCCAATACACAGAATTCCCGCACAGAGATTTTATAGTTTCATTGATAGGAAATGTAAAGGTGAATGGCATAAATAAAACCACTGCCGGTACAGATAAAGTAAATAACGCAACCAAAAATCATCAATATAACAGAAACTAGTCTTAGTACCTGGCGTTCCCTGGGTATTTACTTATTCCGGTCTTTTGTTAGTTCATATCCTCTTTATCCCTCTCTGTTCAGCTTCTCCTTCCTCTCTGTCCATTTCCCCCTACTCTATCTGGCTTCTCATTCAGCTTCTCTATCTACCTAAAGCTCCTCCCTCTAACCCTCCCCCCTGTTTCTGTCATTGCCTCACCCCCTCTTTCTTCTCTCCCCCCTCTGTCGGCCCATCTCCTTCCCCCTGTTCTATCTCCTCCCTATCCATTTCCACAGTCTCTCCTCTACCCATCTCCTCCTCCTCCTCCTCCAACTACTCCTCCTGCTCCTCTTCACTCCTCTATCATCCATACCCCTGCCACTGACATTTCCTCTCCCCTATCTCCTTCAATCTTCTCCTCTACCTTCTCTTCATGGATGGCCTTCTCTTTCCTCCCTGCTTGTCTCCTCTTCTGCCACCAACCCCTCCTACCCTACGGCAATCACCCCATCCTCTCTGTCCATATACTCCTCCACTTCCAACAGTATCTCTTCCTACCCCTGAACTTTATTACAAGGAAACCTCTGCCATGCATCACATGCTGGCTGGTAGGATATATAACCTTCTCTATGAAAACATACATACGGCTGATTTCATTATGATGATATTCTGGAATGTTCCACAATTATCTGGGATGTTCCGAAATGTTCAGAAATCTTCCAGAAACTTCTAGATGATTTACAAATAGTTCGAAACATCCAGGATCATTCCGAAACGTTCTGGAGTGTTGTGGAATGCTCTCGAATACTCTAGAATAATTTGGAATGTTCTGGAATGTTATAGAAATTTTACAGGGTGAAACTTTCCAACCTTATATCTTCAAAAGCTTTAGTTAAAGCAGAAAACTTATCTATAGATGGGAGGGGTATAGATATCTTGCTCGCAACGGGAATCGTTTCTGAGTTTTGGGAATATTGTATACTTAAAGATATATATTGGTCATCACCTTAACAGGTTGAAATATCAATGAAATGTGACTACTTTACACTTTTGACTGTAATCATAACTTTTAGTAAACCCACCCATAAATGACCTATCATTTTATAAGACACTTCCAGCTGATAATGTGGTCCTACTATTATGACGGATGTTGGCTTCACGTTTGTAAAATTATGCACCTCCATGGTTTTTCCCTTTAACTACAGGTGTGGTGATTTTTTTTGTTGCGTTAAATAATGAACACATTACGTTCTCTACAAGTTTTCCATGTTTCATATTTTTTGATTTGTCTGGAAGTGTTGCAAATAAATCTTTGCTTTGTTGGATAGATTTACATCTTTATTCCAAAGGTCTTCAGGGATTTACGAACATTTTAAGGTAAATGTCATAAATGAATTTAGGATACATTGTCTCCTGTTGGAAGGCAGCGAACTGGTATAATGTTTTAATATCAAAATTTCAGTCTAGTTCGCAAAAATATGATACACTTTATTTTATGATAAGGTGATCGTATTCGATCTTCTACTAAGATCATCCGCAGACGGATTTGTCTAATGTTGGTGCTGAGATGATGAAATGTTCAAATGTTTGAAGAGCTTATGGGACTTAACTACGGGGTCACGAGTCCCTAAACTTACAAACTACTTATGAACTAGCTTATACTAGCGACGGCACAAACATCCTTGCCCGACGGGGGATTCGAACCCCCGACCGCAGCGGCCGTGCAGACCGTGACTGGCACGCTGCAAACCGCTCGGCCACTGCGGTCAGCCTGAGATGATGAACGTGTTGCATTATTCAGTAATCATTTATTTCCCAAGATAATCGTAAATAAGTTGCCATGTAATCTGTTGTTTCATACTTCCTACGTTCGGAAAGAAAGGCAAATGATGTGTCATTTATTTAGCTGTTGTCAATTTTCATAGTACTATATTTGCCCCCACTGTGAAAACTATGTTAAGAATTACTAAAAGCGATGCTAAGCGTTGTGATCGTGACAGACGGTCACTGAAGAGAATTTTACCGAAAACTAAGAGCACAGCTGCTAAAGAACTGCAGGTCGGATTCATGAACCCTGCCAAAATCAAAACAACACTAAATGAAACACTTAACTGCTGGGATTAAAAACAACAAATCAGTGATGCAAATGCCCGATAACAGGAAAACATGCTACTGAAGGCGCATAACCTGTAGGGCGTTAGGAAGAAGTCATTTGGTCTATGGAGTCTGTTTTCACACTGCTTGCAATATTTGGTCATATGCCTTCCCAATCTTACGATGGAATCTGCTTGATCCCAAGAAAGAAACATGGTCGTGGTCATGATTTGGGTAGCCATATGGTGCTCTTCCACGGGCCGATTTATCTTATTTATTTATTTATATATTTCTTATATAGCATATTCTACAGGATCTAATTATGGAACAAGTATCCAAGGTCATGGAACGTCATTACTTGAAACTGTAACAGTAGAATACTAATTAATGAAATGAAACGTATAGGAATCCTAATCACATGGCAGGCCTAAGCGTATGTAAAAGCAATCAACAACGTAATACAGATATTTTTTTATTTTATTTTTCCAGTAATTCCTCGACAGATTAAAAAGAAATTGAGCCACGTGGAAACTCTTCAGTTTAGACTTCAAAGTTCACGGATTACTGTTAAGATTTTTGATGTATTATGGTAATTAATGAAAATAGATGCCGCAAAATATTGCACGCTTTTCTGTATAAGAGTCAAGTAGGTGTGATTGAAAGGCAGCTTCAGTTTCTGTCTAGTATTAAATAAGTAAGAGCTTGTAACTCTTGGGAATAAGGTGGCATTGTTAACAATAAACGATGTTAAAGAAAATATGTATTGAAACGCCGGTATCTGAATTCCCAGGTTACTGAACAGGAGGTTCTCGAGCTCACACCACATAGCGGTCGAACCACTGTTTCTGCACCATAAATACACCATTTGAATCAGCAGACTTACCTTAAAAAATAACATCATACGTCATAAGTGAATGATAATAAGCCAAGTAGAATACTTTTTGTGTTGAATTATCATTTATTTCAGATACCACTCTAAAGTTAAATCATGATAAATTTAGAATAAAACAATTCTGGTTATTAGGCAGTGTCATTTTTAAAACACTTATAAAAATGCGGTTTAATACCCAGAATTGTTTTATTGAAAATGACACCGGCCGCGGGAGCCTACGAACTTACAGCAATGTTGCATTTAGTGTTTGAACAAAATCCGCAGTATGAGCCTTCCACACAGCTTACTATTTATCTGAACTCCTAGTAATTCTATGCAATCAAAATGTCAGTTTTGGTTTAAGGTGTTAGGAACTGTAAAAACTGAAGTTTGCAATGAGTTATTATCAATTTATTTTCTACAAGCCTTGAATTTACTTTCTGAACTGCAGTATTTGATACTGTGTCGATATTGTCAACAATTTCCTTCTCTAACAAGCTGGTGTCATCAACAAACAGCAAACTCCTAGGATAATTTCTTTCTGCTGTCTGTTGAATGAGGCGAATCAGTTGTGAATTACTCCGCTTTTTTCCATAATGTTCCAGCTGGTGGAACGATATTTTGATCAAACGTCTTTGTAAATCAAAGAAGACGCCTAGCGCTCGCAACTTTTTATTTAATACATAGCTACTCTATAAGGTCTCTTTACCGCCAGAGTTGGTATGCCCATTCTGGCTCTTCAAATCCGTAGCATGGCACAGTATGTGTTCGCCAATCGTAATATTGTGTTCCTAGACGAAAGGGCTCACGTTAATACATTTCCCATAGCCAGAATTGGTTTCGAGAGCAAGAAATGCCGCATCCCACCTAGCCACCAGTCACTAGATATGAATATTAATGAGTCTTTGTAGTCGTTTTCGGAGATAAGGCTGCTTGGCGACCCCACCAAAACTAGTCACAATTTTGCAAAATGAAAGATATGAAACTCTCTTAAAAACTGCACTCGACCCGTATTTATTCATTCCGTCTTGGAGCTGTTTTGAAAGTCAACGATTTTCGTGCGCAGTATTAGACATGGTAACGTGTTGAGTTGTTGGCGTTTTAATGTTTTTGTCCATCCTGCCCTGTACGCCATTCGCTCCGCTGTACAAAGACTGCCAAACTTTCCACATTATTACATAGGTTTGCTAGCAGCAAGAAGTTCTCGCGAAAAGGCCTAAAATTTTTTCCACCGCTTTCTCATGCTACGTGACATCCTAGTGATTCTTTTTCAGAACATATTACCACACTTGGCGGCTCAGCAGGGCTGAAAGTAATAAAATTTTGAAAACTGTAATTATAGAAACAGGCTATGACAATATTGTGAAATAACTGTGATGACTTTTCAATATGTAGTGCCAGAAAGCTATTTTATAAGGCCAAAAAGTTGTCTTTTTATGTAACTTCTGATTCCAATGAAACTTCAGTTACGCTACATCAAGTTATCATTGCATAGCATGGCAGCAGCTAAGTCTCACTCTACTTTTTAATATTCACCAAACATTAGACTACCAGAAAAAAAATTAAAAACATACTGTTGGAGCGCAAAAAGACAAATATGTTCCTACAATCAAGGATGAAAGAGACTTTTTACCTGTTTATTATGGGCACTGAATTCAACGAGGCGACTGAAAATTTGTAGATTTGCCGCCTTATCCTCATAACGATTTTCCGTGCCCAGTATACACAGTTATATCGATTGAAGGCTCCAATAAGTTTAAATTGTTCGTCATCAGTTACCATTTGGTGCTACCATTCACAAAATTGCATTTGGAGATCAGGATCGAAGTCATTAATCGCGTGCAGTAATCGTGGAATGTAAACTTTCCACTTTGCAGCTTTCATAATTCTTCGTACGCTTATACTGGTATGGTATGCCGTAAAGTGCAGTGTTTAAAAATTGTATTTTTAATTGCTGGAAGTATATGTTGTCCATGGTGTTAGGTATCAGTACCCATTGTCAGAGCTGGCATCATACTTTTAAATGTCGGGTTGGCTTTTCTTAGCTACCTCTCTGTGTCTCCAATTTAAGTTTGTGGCTAATACTCAGTGGTATAAAAGAAAGAAAAATCTCAGTTCGGATTTCTCTGCCGCACTTGCAGCCTGCTAAGACATTTCGCTGAAAGGAGGCGCGTCTCTTTAATGGGCCGCATCTCAAGCAAGCCGTTCTCCTCTCTGTATTTGAGAATGAAAAGCTAAGAAAAAGCTTCGTCCCTCCCTCCAACATACTGGCAATTTCTTTTACGACTGTCCACATCTCTGCCTCTGAGCTCCGTCATTGTACACCACTATTGTTTGGACACCCAACCAGGCACAGTATGTATGCCCCGTTGCCAGAAAAAAAAATCAATGTTTCCTCTACCTAGTGCAGCTCTCTCTCTCTCTCTCCAGTATTGTTTCAAAACGAATATAGTCTTTCGTGCTATTTTTCTACTAATTCTATAATGTTTAAAACCTTACAAAAAACTGGAAATTTATCGTTGAAAAAGAAAAATATTGCTGGTTTCACAGAAAATATAAATATTGGAGAATTTCCATACTTTTATAAAACATTTGCGCATTCAGTGAGATATTTCAAACTATATCGTTACATGGTTTAAAAATACATGTATGGTGGTGCATGTCCCACACCTAATCTAATGGAGCGATTTCACTATCTCAGGCAAAATTGGTATATATACATATACATATACATCAAGCAGCAATAGCTTTTCTTCGCCACCTCTCTGTGGCTCCAATTTAAGTTTGTGACTAATACTCTGTGGTATGAAAAAAGAAAAATCTCAGTTCGGATTTCTCTGCCGCACTTGCACCTCGCTATGTATTTGAGATGAAATGACATCATAAACAATTTGATACGCAAAAAACTCAAGCATAATTCATTGTCTTACAGCATTAGTAAAATGGTTAAAGGAGAGAAGTGTATCGCTTAATACTTTCCGCTGCTCAAGTAGTACAAGTACAGTAATCGCTATGGCGTTACAATCTATTACTTCCACATTACTAATAGTGTTCGTGAGCTGGTGTGTGCAAATACCTCTGAATATACCTTCGAAAATATATCATAGTACGACACATAATTAAAACATATTATATCACACAACTCGGGAGATACGACGCCATCAACAATGCATGAAAATCGCCACATCAAGCATGAGAGTATTGCATCATTACTACTATTTCCATTCGCAAAACATGTCGCTGACAGTTTAGGAATAATGCACCACGCGCACCTGGAGAAATATATTACTGCACAACGCGTCGTAAGAATTGAGCTCGTGACGAGTCTTTCCCACTGACCTACGATTCTACAGCTAGAAAATCAAAGTAGAGGCCCAAACTCACTTTCGGCACAGTGTTTGGCCCCATTCCATATTCATGCATACCCTTTTAACAAATGTAATAATAGATACAGGTGAAATGGACTGACACAATGACAGAAGGCAATAGATATACGGAGAAGGAGATACACTAAGATAAGAAGTTAATAAATACATTCCATACAATGGAATAAATACGCCGGGTATTAAAGCTAGTTATATAATAAAACTGGAGAAGAAATAGTAATTCTTAGTCCGTGGCTCAAATTTCCTGTCAACCGTCAAGCAGAGGGACAGTAACGACTCTCAACTGACTCTCCATGGCGGCTGAGGCCAATTAAAAGTGACAAGTTAAACTTATGTGCCGATCTGTGATTTGCATCCGGAATCTTACTTTTCGCGGAAGGTGTTCTCCTCACGGCCTCATGGCCTGGTTCGAAGGTCCTACCTGTCACTGTCTCTTGCCCTTTCCTCCACGCGCTGCAGAGACATTTTCACTCTGCTGCCAGGCAGTGGAACATATCCCATGCGTCGGGATTTCTAACGAAAGTGAATTCTTTTACACTGGACGAAGTATATGCCGTGCGACTCCCTCCTACATCCGTCATGTTGTACATTACACCATCGCCATAACTCCTTTCCTCTGGAGGGAACTAGTATCATGTTGTTGTTGTCTTCAGTCCGGAGATTGGTTTGATGCATCTCTCCACCCTACTCTATCCTCAGCAAGCCTCTTAATCTCCTCCGCGATTTTTACCCCACACACTTCACTCCAATGCTAAATTCATGATTCCTCTATGTCTAAGAATGTATCCTACCAATCGATACCTTCTTTTAGGGTATGCCAGTAATTCCTTTCCTTCCCAATTTGATTCAGTATCTCCTCATTAATTACGCGATCCACCAACTGCAGCATTCTTCTGTAACACCACATTTCAAAAGCCCCTATCCTCTCCCTGTAAGCACTGTTTATCGTCCATATTTCATTCCCATTCAAGGCAACACTCCACACAAATGCCTTCAAAAAAGGCTTCCTTACACTTAAATTAATATTCGATGTTAACAAATTTCTCTTTTTCAAAAGCGATTTTCTTCCCATTGTTATTCGGCATTTTATATACTCTGTACTGCGACCATCATGTGTTATTTTACTGCCCAAGTAACAAAACTCATCTACCACCTTTATTGTTGCGTTACCAATCTAATTCCTTCAGCACCTCTTGATTTTCTTACACTGCATTCCATTGTCCTTGCTAATGTTCATCTTATATGCAGCTTTCAACACACAGTCAATCCCGTTCAACTGCTCTTTCAGGTCCATTGCGTTTCTAACAAAATTACAATGTCATCGGCAAAACGCAATATTTTTTATTTCTTCACCCTGTACTTTAATTCCTTCTCCAAATTTCTCCTTGTTTTCCTTTGTGCTTGCTCAGTGTACAAATTGAATAACATTGGAGAAAGGCTACAACCCTGTTTTACTCTATTCCCAACGTCTGCATCCCTTTAATGCCCTTCAAGTCTGTTAACTGCTGTCTGGTTTTTGTACAAGTTGCAAATAGCCCTCCGTTCCCTACATTTTACTCCTACAGATTTCAGAAAATGTTCAAATGTTTGTATAGCTTATGGGAATTAACTACGGGGTCATTAGTCCCTAAACTTACAAACTACTTACGAACTACCTTATACTAAGGTCGGCACAAATATCCATGCCCGAATGTAGTGGCCGTGCAGACCGTGACTGGAGCGCATGAGTCCCCTCGGCAACCCCGGCCGGCCAGATGTCAGAATTTGAAAGAGTTTACTCCAGTCAACATTGTCAAAAACTTTTCCAAATCTACAAAAGCTAGAAATGTAGGTTTGCCTTTCTTTAATCTGTCTTCTAGGAAAAGCCGAAAAGTAAGGATTCCTCCCGTGTTCCTACGTTTCTCCTGAATCCAAACAGATCTTCCTCGAGGTCGGCTTCTACCAGATTTTCCATCCTTCTGTAAATAATTCGTATTAATATTTTGCAACCGTGACGTATTAAACTGATGGTTCTGTAGTTTTCACACCTGACTGCACCTGCTCTCTTTGGAATGGGGATTATTACATTTTCCTTAAAGTCTGAGGGTATTTACCGTGTCTCATACATCTTACACACAAGGTGAAACAGTTTTGTCATGGTTGTCTCTCCCAGAGACTTCAGTAGTTATGATAGAATGTCGTCCATTCAAGGGACCTATTTTCGACTTAGGTCTTTAACCGCTATGTCAAATTCTTCTCTCAGTATAGTATCTCATATTTCATCTTTACCTACTTCCTCTTCCCTTCCTACAATAGTGTCTCTCAGTTCAAGTCCTTTGTATATATACACAAAATACAAACATATTCAGTAATAATGTTTATGCTTCTATATTGCAAATATGAAGTCATAGATTGTTGGTTTGCTTTTTAGCAAGGTGAAAAATATATCCCTTTATGCCTTGCGTACTGAAAAATGTTTTTCTGTGTCGGGTCAACTATCCTGTAAATCACAGAGCTTAACTAGTCATGCAAATGTCAGATACACTTTAAAATGTGATATTACCTCATGGCAGCGATACAAAACACACAAATCTGCAGGCGCACAGCAGCTCCAAGAACAAGAGTAACAGTCACAATGCAGCATTTGCAGAATTCGCTAGTGTCATCGAACTTGACTATCTTCTCCTGTTTCTGCTCTTTAGGAAGAATGGGCCTCCATTCATGCATAGACGTTCAGACACCTCAGTTATAGCGTCCATGGCATAGTTTAATCCGTCATAAAGCGAAGGGTGTCAGAACATATGATCACTTGTGATCATGCTTCATACGGATGTTGGACGTCAGTTCCGAATTGAATGAATCATTATCCATCGTCGCCACTAATAAAATAAAATGTTCAAATGTTTGTAAATCTATCGGACCAAACTGCGTGGTCATCAGTCCGTAGCTTACAAACTACTTAAACCTAGGTAAACTAACCTAAGGACAACACACGCACCCATGTCCCAGGGAGGACTCGAAACTCCACGGCGAGCAACCGCGCGCTCCGCAGCGAGGTGCTTTAGACCTCTCGGCTACTCCACCGCGGCCACTAATAAAATAACCGAGGATTAAGTAAGCATCTGTTTAACTAAAACATAGACTTTTGAATTTTATTAATGTTGGTTGACTGAGCAGATAGGTCCCATAAGAATGGAATGCAGCTGTGGCGATACATAACAAAGCAAATTAGCAAGCAGTATGTTTACTACATGCCTATTACAAACTGTATGCTAAAATTATAAACAAGAGATTAATACCAATAGGGGAATCAGGTCTGATAGAGGCACAGCACGGTTTTAAGAGCTATAAATCCCGTTCTGTCTTCCCCATTTTAGCAGAAATAGTCTTGTACAGCAGCGACTTCTCTGGCGCTGACATTAGGGTTATCGTCAACTGCACGAAGAATTGCCTCGTCCATTGCAGGTGTCATTCCCCAGTCAGGAGTCATAAGCTGGAATGTTCCGTGCTCCCTAAGACGCCGATCAATTGCTTCGAACGTCTTCCTGTCGGGACACTTTCGTTCTAGAAATCTGTCTCGGTACCAACGTACCGCGCCACGGCTATTGCCCCGTGTTAATCCATACATCAAACGGGGATCTGCCAACTCCGCATTTATAAACATTGCACTGACTGTAAAACCACGTTCGTGATGAACACAAACAGTTGATGCTACGTACTGATGTGCTTGATGCTAGTACTGTAGAGCAATGAGTCGCATGTCAACACAAGCACTGAAATCAACATTACCTTCCCTCAATTGGGCCGACTGGCCGTGAATCGAGGAAGTACAGTACATACTAACGAAACAATTCGGTATTTTGACAATTGTCTGCACGAATTATTTCAATTTACATTTAAAGAGAAATAATAAAATGAGCTCTAACATGGAAATTAAGCGTTTCCGGACACATGTCCACAAAACATATTTTCTTTCTTTTTGTGTGAGGAACGTTTCCTGAAAGTTTGGCCGTACCTTTTTGTAAGACGCTGTATAATTGAAATGTTATTCAATTTTACAACGTTTAACTCAATATTATGAGAAAGTGCGAATTTTATATTTTGATTGCCATTTTTCTTTGTTTGGATAGTGCACGTGTAATTTGTACATTATGCAAGACAGCGATATTTCTTATATATTCTCAGATAAATATAACATGCTTTTAGAAAAAAGGAGATGGACAGAGAGGAGGGATACATGGTGCGAAAATTGACAACTGACACTAAACAAAGAAAAGTGTGAAGTAATACTTATGGCCATTAAAAGAAATCCGCTGAACTTCAATTACGCGATAAATCAGTCAAACCTTAAGGTCGTAAATTCTACGAAATACCTAGGAGTTACAATTATGAACAACTTAGACTGGAAAGTACACACAGAAAATATTGTGAGGAAGGCGAACCAAAGGTTACGTTTTATTGGGGGAACGCTGCGAAGATGCTCCAGCTCCACCAAAGAGACTGCCTACATCACACTTGTGCGCCCTCTCCTGGAGTAATGTTGCCCAGTATGGGACCCTCACCTGGTGGAACTGAAGGAAGACATTAAGAAGGTGGTCGAGGGGACTGAGGCGCTTCAGTCACGGTCTGCACGGCCACTACGGTCGGGGGTTCGGATCCCCCCCTCGGGCATGGATATTTGTGCCGTCCTAGTTCGTAAGTAGTTCATAAGTAGTTTGTAAGTTTAGGGACTGATGACCCCGTAGTTAAGTCCCATAAGCTTTACAAACATTTGAACATTTTGAACATTGATAAGGTTCAGAGAAGGGCAGCTCGTTTTGTTTTATCACGTTACGGGGAGGAAAGTGTCACGGAAATGTTCCACGATTTGAGGTGCAAATCATTAAAAGAAAGGCGTTATTCGTTGCGGCGAGATCTATTTACGAAATTTCAGTCACCTACTTTTACTTTTGAATTTGAAAATATTTTGCTAGCACCCACCTACTTAGGGAGACATGACCATCCCAATAAAATTAGAGAAATCAGATCGAAAACGGAACGATTTAGGTGTTCTTTGTTCTCGCGCGCTATTAGAGAATGCAACGGTAGATAAAAGTTATGAAAGTGGTTAATGAACGCTCTGCCAGGCACTTAAATGTGATTTGCAGCGTATCTATGTAGATGTAGATGTAGAAGTACTAACTCAAGGCAGGAATGAACAAGTAATTAAATAAATACCCGGACAACGCCGGGTTTTTAGCTATTCTCCCATATAAATTTGGGTGAAAAGTGTCCGGTCCCTCTTAGCGTTGCATTTTGGATGGTCAGCAGAGTAGGGAACCGTGATGACATCATACGTGCAGAGTGCCAAACGTGATACGCAAAAGCTGCCACTATTGTAAAATGTAAACTTTCACGGCCGGAATGGTCAAAATTACTAAAAATTTCCGGGCTATTATGCCGTGGTCTAGAGGATTTATTGTCGAAACCCAACGTTTCGTCCCCGACTGCGGAGGACATTCTCAAGGGGGATCGTGGCACTTTGAATGTCCGATACACACCCTGGCTCGGTACTGACTGTGAGCCAGGGTGTGTATCGGACATTCAAAGTGCCACGATCCCCCTTCAGAATGTCCTCCGTAGTCGGGGATGAAACGTTGGGTTTCGACAATAAATCCACTAGACCACGGCATAATAGTCCGGAATTTTTTAGTAATTTCGAAAAGTTTCCACTGTCTGCCCTCTATTTATTTTATTTTATTTTATTATTATTTTTTTAATCTGGTAGATTTATGGTTCGCGGTCGTTCTTTCAGTTCGTTCGTGGTTGTTCGTTGAATGGGTGGTTCACTTTTTTTATTACAGAGGGCGTTTAGCCCCCTGACCGGGCGCGCTGAGCCACGACGCCCGGCAAAAAATACACAGCCAACGCCGGATTTTTAGCTATTCTCTCATATAAATTTGGCTGGGAAGTGTCCGATCGCTCTTAGCGCTGCACTTTGGATGGTCAGCAGAGCAGGGAGGCGCGATGACATCATACGTGCAGAGTGCCAAACGCAGCACACGGAAGCCGCCGGCTGCCCTAGGCGGCAGCCACGCGCTCGCCGGTGCTGCCAACGTACAGGGCGCCAAGGAAGGCGCGCCCCGGCATCACAATGAGCGAAACGCAACGCTGCGGGACACAACGGAACGGAACGGAACGGAGCGGCTCGCGTCCAGCGGCTAGCACCGCGCCACTGTCGCTGCCACTGCCGCTGTTGCGCAACCGATGAAAGTGAAGTGGCGAGGGGTGTGCACCGCCACTGTCCGTGACCTCCATCCGGCCTCCAGCGCGCGCAATGCCGAGGGACGCGCCTCCCGCCTCCCGCCTCCCGCCTCCCGCCTCCCGTATAAAAGACCGCCGCCGCCACTGGCCGGCACATTCGATCAGCTCCCAGCAGACCGAACGCACTCAACCAACCATGTACAAGCTGGTGAGTACCGCTTACACCGCCAACGCCGCTCTGGAGTCTACTTTAGCACTAACGGGCATCACTCTTCAGTCTAGTTTCGAATTTTCCATTCGAATTCTCAATTTTCTCTTATGTTCCACTTAACGTTTTCTTGGTGTTCTGGCAGTTCTATAACGGATATTGCACAGCAATTACCTCAGTTATCCAGCTCTGGATTCTCTGGGGACCAGTGGAGCACCAATGTCACCTCAGTCCGTGCCTTAATTTTCATATTTTACATTCTAATCCTAAATTTTATCACAAGCTCCAGTTCACAATTTCTTACTACTTTGCTGAATGTTTTGGGAGCTCTAGAACGTATATCGCACAACCGTTAACTCAGTTATCCGACATTTCAGTGTTTCGGAACCAATGAGATGCTACTTATCAGTTCATTGCCGTGACTTAATTTTCGCATGCTCTATTCCAATTCTCAACTTTTTATGTGCTTCTGTTTCACGTTTTCTTAGTTATCTAAGAGTTTGAGAACGATATCGCACAACAGTTATGTGAATTATCCGCCCCCATCTTACAATTTGTGACTAGCACCAACCAGTAACTACTTAGTTTCAAAATTCGGTATCACCGCTCTGGAATCTCGTGACAACACAATTCGTCTCAATCACCACTTCAGTGCTGCGTCTAATTTGTCAATTTTTTTTATATTTTTTTTTATTTTTTTATTTTTTTTATTTTTTTTTATTTTATTTTTTTTTTTTTTGCATTTCATTTCATTACTTATGTCTCCATACTTATTAAGCTCCAAGCCTTGATTTCTTGGTATTTAGAGAGTAGTGGAACTCGATTAGTCATTCCTGAAATACACATGCAGAATGCCGGCTGCGTTGGCCGAGGGGACTGAAGCACTCCAGTCACGGTCAGCACGGCCACTACGGTTGGGGGTTCGAATCCCCCTCGGGCATGGATATTTGTGCCGTCCTTAGTGTTAGCTAGTTGATAAGTAGTTTGTAAGTTTAGAGACTGATGACCCCGTAGTCAAGTCCCATAAGCTATACAAACATTTGAACAATGCGGCATGGTTAAACATTTTTACCATGGCCAAAATTCGAACCTCTTACTCCGTAGACAGTGTTGCTCACCACTTTGCTACCGTCACATTGTCCTAAGGTAGCTAATTAGTGGGCGCCACTGCCTTGGTACAACTTTTCATATGATGCTCGACTCTCCACATATGCAACTTCTAAAAGTCTCTGAATCGTTGAGTTTGGTTTATATTAAGGTCTATTATCAAACTTGACAATCAATGTATGTTTATCGCTGCTCATATCACAATTAACATAT
Source organism: Locusta migratoria (assembly GCA_026315105.1). NCBI lineage: Eukaryota > Metazoa > Arthropoda > Insecta > Orthoptera > Acrididae > Locusta > Locusta migratoria. The sequence continues at coordinate 195,353,896 of CM048746.1, forward strand.
ACGAGAGATTTATTATTATTAAAAGAATACTCAAATTGGTGCAGTGGATGTACAATGATGGCCGACAAAGTAAAAGTCCAGTCTTCGTGAGTTAATATTCAGTTATTCTTGCTGTCCGTACTCGTTTTACGATCAGCCCCTGAGCACGTTTTGAGGGAAGGTTCCGTGTAGCGTGACACTTTATCTTAAATCGGAGAAGTCTGTCTGCTGGATCGTATACTGCTAAGTTGTAGCACACACTTTCCGAACAGATTGCAGTCTGTGAACTTCACTGAACATGAGGCACAGTCCGTCTACAGAACGTATGGGACGACTACTTAATTATGCTTTCGCCAGTCAGATTTCGCTAACGTGAGTTTCATACTCCGCGACATGTTGCGGCGTTGATGTAACTCGTGTTGGCAACTGTCTCCATTCCCGTGTGCATATCCATACGGTGTAGTAGCGTTTGGTTACGACTCTACTTTGGATATTTTGGTCCGCCGGGAGTTGTGTTGGGGTAGTCTCCGCAAACCTGGTGAGTACTGTGTCTTGGTGGTGGTGTGATCAACAGTAACTAGCAAGCTACACACCCGGATTCTAACCCCAGCGTGGCACCAAGTGTAAACTTTCGCCATTAATTCGCTGTCCACTAGCAGCTAATGCCGTAAATCCCTTTGCATAAGCCATAGCAAAATTTTCAAATGTTCAAGTGCTCGCTCATTAGTCCGTAGCTTACAAATTACTTAAACTAAGGTGAACTAACCTAAGGGCAACGCAAACACCCATGCCCGAATGGGGACTCGAACCCCCGACGGCGAACAGCCGCACGCACCATAGCACGGCACCCTAGTGCGCACGCCTAATCCGCCGCGGCGTAGCAAAATAGATATCGGAGTTAAGAGGCTTTGTAGAATGTATTATAGTAACCTTAACATTACAAATTATACATCAAATGAACGTGCAACTCAAATAATTTGTTCAATGTGAGCACCCTTCGTTACACGGCATACATCCAGACGACAGTCGAGTTCGTCCCAAACCGTGCTCAGTGTGTGTTGAGTAATTGATGCACCTGCAGCCGCAGTCCTGTCTCGCCGGTCGTTTAGGTCAGCTGGAAGCGGAGGCACATGCACCCAATCTTTTTCAAAACCTCAAAGATAAAAATCACAAGGCGTCAGATCTGGTGAACGTGGAGGCCACGCGAACAGCCTCTGTCATTCTGCCGCTCACGCCCAATACAGCAGTCGGGAACAACGTTGTTTAACCAGTCGCCCACGAAGGCATGCGAACGAGTCGGTTTACCATCTTGCTGCCAAATAAAGTTCTATCCGGTGCAGCTTCGTGTAATTGAGGAAAGAGAAATTGTTGTAGTAGTTCAAGGTAAGAAACACTGTCAGTTACAGTTACTTCAGCGTAAAAGAAAGCCCCCACTCACTTTTCGCCGGGATATGGCATAGAAAACATTCAACATAGGTAACTCATCTGTTGGAATTTGCTAAAGCCAGAGCTACGCACGGCTACGCATTCTGGGGCTTTCCGTTACGGATCTCGTGGCCGCGTCGGAAGTTCGAGTCATCCCTCGGACATGGGTGCGTATGTGTGTTGTCTTTAGTATAAGTTAGTTGACTTGTTTCTAAGTCTAGGAACAAAGAGTAGTTTGGTCACTTAGAATCACAAACTTTTTAACATTTTTTGACCCCCATATATGCGCATTATGATGTTCACAAGTCCACAAGTCCACTTAGGTGAAACATCGATCCATAGATTCGTCACTGAAGATGACCCTATCCCGAATATTGTCATCGGTATGCAACAACTTTCAAAGTCGGCACGTGCAGGTTTTCAGAGCTGCTAACAACTGCAATCTATAAGGACGTAGTACTAAGCGTCTCACTAAAATTGTCCACATGGACATCTGAGGAATTGTTAATTCACGACTAGCCCTCCGAATTTATTTCATAGAGCCAAATGTGAATCCATCTTTCAGGCCTTCCATACATTCTTCAGTCATGCTGGTAATTCACTACTGTTCCCTTTGCAAAGACAACCTGTGTCGTCAAACTGATGATATCATCTATGGGTATTATCACTTGAAGGAGTACAATGGAAATTAATATGGAACGCACTTTGTATTCGAGTTACAGATTCAGTCTTTACAAACTGTAACAAATAAAAAGCTTTCTGCCTACAATCTGACATCTTGGCTATTATCACTTCTAGCGGAAGATGCAGGAACCACAGCATACGCTCGCACACGGACACTTTTAGGATAAACTGTTTAAGATGCTCGTTCGTCTGATTTGTAATGATAAGGTCACAGATATATAAAAAGCACTGTATTAACTTCTTAATATGTTGAATCAGTAGAAGAGCTATGTGTCTGCCAGTCTACAACACGCGCCGTCGTTCTGTTGCAGGTGATCCTGCCCCTCTTCTTCGCCGCCGTGTCGGCCGGCTACCTGGGAGGCTACGCCGCCGCCCCCGCGTACGCCGCGGCCTACGCCGCCCCCCTGGCGGTGGCCCACGCCGCCCCCGTCGTCGCCGCCGCCCCCGTCGTCAAGGCCGTGGCCCCCGTCGCCACCTCCTACGCTAACACCTACAAGGTGTCGGTCGGCGCCGCCCCCGTCGCCTACGCCGCCCCCGCCGTCATCAAGGCGCCCGTCGCCTACGCCGCCCCCGCAGTCGTGAAGGCCCCCGTCGCCTACGCCGCCCCCGTCGCCTACGCCGCCCCCGCCGTCGTCAAGGCCCCCGTCGCCTACGCCGCCCCCGTGGCGTACGCTGCCGCGCCGGCTTACCTCAAGACCTACCTGCACTAAGAAGAGAGCGCCAGAATCACAGCTTGTGTACATACACATTCACCTTATTTAATGAAGTCACCTGCCTCGATTTTTCAATAAAAGCATAACGAACCAAATCACTGTGGCTTTACTTATTTCTAAAAACACTCTCACTTTTAACCAGTTGTAGCATAACCAAGTGGTATGTGTGTGTGTGTGAATAAGGCAAAATTGTGCCATACCTTCTCATGGACTGAAACAGTGGGCACCAGCAATCCCAACTACCCATTCCTTTCCACGATAAATACCAGACACTTAGTGATAAATGTTTCACCGCCACTTCAGGCCAGCATACAGCGTCAACCTGCTAGCAGTGTTTTACAACCTGCAGGTCGCAACACCCAGGTAGGTCGCAAAGTCTTGCTTGGGGTTCGCCGTAGGAGGAACTACTTGTACTATAAAATAACTATGTGTTCAGTAACACAAAAACACTTCCCTAAGTGAAATTTATTTAATGTTAAAATTACGGAATTTCTTGTGTAACATTGAGTTAGATAATAATTGTTCTATAACACAGTGATTTAATGATGAAAACGCAAAAATCTGAAACCAGGTTTCAGGAACCAACCGATAGGTAAAAGAACGTGATACAATAAGCAGTTCTGAAAAATTCGGAAAAACAATTACTTCATTTTGTCTATACACCCTTTCTTAATGAGCACTATTCGCGTCTCAGTATTCTTGCCTGAAATGCAAAACGCTTGTTAAGCAAAAAAACATTTTTCTGTCGGGAATCTTGTAAAAATTAGATAATGTGCTCCATTCTGAAAAATAGACAAATCGAACTTCGTCCAACAATTTAAAAGAAATTTGTAGCAAAAGATTACATTTGTTGCCTTCGAAATAAGAAGGTATTTTTTTTTTTCTTTTTGTTTTAGTTCGTGAGAAGGGGGACCCGCTAGAATGTTTTCACCTGGAAAGGGGTCGCATATTCGAAAAGCTTGAAAAACACTGTGCTAAAGAATCGAACTCCCATACCTAAAACGCCAAATCTCCCAAACTGTGTGTCATCACGTGGTATAATTTCCAAGTACACTCGTCGATACATATGTGCTCCAGCTGCAAAATAAGTTGAGAATAGAATTTCTAGTCTATCCAGATCTTTAAAAAAGGATGTCTTATGTATGTTCTCTATTGACTCCAAGACGGCTAGAGCAATTTTGATGAAATCTTCATAAGCCCATCGACTGATCCTGTGGAGTTTGTTAGCTATTCGATAAAGGTATTTATTAAAATGTATTTAAAAGTTTTCGTCTGACACTTGGAACGACAGCAGCGACCCTAGCGTAGAAAGAGCCAAGCGTTTTTATCATTCAAGTACTGTCACTTGGAGCGCTAACGCCGCTGAAGTAAGTGTTCCACTCTACATTGATAGTTCCGCTACGGTTAACTTTTTCTCCGCTATTGGGGTCTACTATCTTACTGTGAAACTTAAACTTTTATTCCACTGTTGGAACTTATATAGTGGCAACTATTTCTTCACAACCAATACAAAAACAATACTTGTTTTCACCTGTTACTGTTCATCAAAGTAGCCACCAGCGTTGTGTAGAACACGTTGCCAGCAATGTGGAAGGCTTCGTACATCGTTAGCGGAGCCTGTTCTGCTGATGGTGGGAATGGAGCAGTCTACTCTCTGGAACAGTTCTGAAGCGAATGCCTCGAAGTGGTTCAATCATCTCTGGAATCAAATCAAAGTCGCAAGGATGTAATTCAGAGGAATATGATGGATGGTATAGTACTTCCCAGTCCCATTGACGAAACGTAGCAGCCAAACCTTTGCGCCAGCGCATTGCCGTGCAAAATGATGAATGGGTTGCAGGTGATGCACCAAAACCGAACAGTAAATATAGTGCACCGACGGTGTGGCGTGGAGGAACGTAATGCTTCAGGATAACACCATCGCAGTTGAACACGAGAATCGCCGTAACTTTCACCTTACTGGGGCTCTGATGCACTTTCGAGGCGACCCATAATGCCCTCATTCAATAGGTTGGCTTGTATAATGTGGTCCATGTCTCAACCAGTATTACGATGTGGCGTAAGAGAAAGCCCACCTTTGCGCTCATAGCGCTCCAAGTGCGTCTGAGCAGCGTCATAACGCATCCATTTCTGCTTTTCCGTCTATTCATCGGAACTCATCGTGATGCAATTGTTCGCATGCCCAGACATCCCTTCACGATGCGAAGGACAGTGGTATGCGCTAATCCGGTTTCGTGGGCGAACTCACCAATTGTCTGTCGTCGATCACTGTGCACTAACGCGGCGGCAAGAGTATGTTACTTCTTCTTCAGAGGCGCCAGTACGACCTGCCCGATTCATGTCTGCCACAGTCTTTCGACCTTCGTTGAAGGCTTTTACCCATCGTGTCACTGTTCTGCACGGCAATGCCGATTCCACGCTTCTCTTGAAGACCTTGATGACACTGTCGTGCTGTACGACCTCCAGCACATTCTACCTTGATCAAACTCCGTTGTTACTGTTTTGAAAACATAGTGACACTGTTAGTTAGACCGCTCGCTTAGAAGTGACTGTGTTTCACTTCATTGTGCGCACGCCGGTGACGTGGGACCGGCGAGTCCATTTGCTCCGAGGTAAGGTAGGTATGTCAACAGCAAGTGCTATCAGCGACAATAGAAGATTCCATTGCACAGTGTCTCGGCAGCAGTGTTGACATTATTTAAGTTCCAACTTAAAAGTGGGCCACTGCACGAAATAAAAGCTTAATTCTGGTAGGCGGTAACCATATAAGAGTTTAAAGTTACAAATAGGCTAAATTTTAGCAGTAAAATTAGCAAAAGGTCCGTGTGAGCTACCGGCTACTCCCTACTGCAAAAACCTTGTTCCCTGGCCCAAACTGAGAACTGACTTGGTTCAAATTACTCTAATAACAGGAAGTTAACGATACAGTGGCCAATATACGTAGCAGCTCACACGAAATTACACACAGGCATTAATAAACAAGCCATCGCAATTATAATTCATGAAGGTGGCTAAAGGAAAACATTTATGGCGCAATGGAACTTAAACACGGAAAAATGAATCTGGGCTTGTTCTCAGCACTGTTGAAAAACAATATTAAATAAAAAAAGGGAGAATGGTGCTCGACAACTAAAATTTATAGGCAAGTCAAAATTATACTGAACTTAACTTGTTTATTCAGGTCGAACGCAAGTAAAATGGGGAACCAATTCTGTTAATACAGAACATAACGCTACTGGGGGGAGGATTTACAAACAACACTCACTCGCTCACACACACGCAATGCAACAGCGTAACTCACCAAAATCAGCGTGCTGAAACGAGGCAGAAGCAGGCGCCGAAATTCAGCAAACCCGGAGGTACCACACAACACAATATACAATAAAACTGCGAAGATGGCTCTGGTCTGTCGTGCCTGATTTGAGATGGTGCGTGAATATAGCAAAGTTGCATTTATATTAGACCGCGGGCACACACGCTAACGGCGACACACAGATATGTTACATGATCACACTCCACTGAACGTGAAGTGGTTAAAAATCGGATCCATTACACAAAATCAAGCGGACTCTGAAGATGCAATCTGAGAGTAAACGATCTAGGCACTGGTTTCATGAGAAGTGGCGTGAATTCAAGTGACTAGCTGCAAAACCCTGAAGTCGTAGTTCGGACCCACGTGATTCCGAAAACCGATAAAAGTGTATAAATTCAATTTCCGAAAAAGAAAGAAAATTAACTGCGGCATGCAACCCCTAGAAAACCGTAGAATTTCATAGGGAAGCTACTGAAATGCAGCAACATGCGATTGGGAGCGTTCACAGAGACGGAAAAAGTCAAGAAACTCGGTAAAGTGAAATGATTAAAATGTCGGAAAAATAAAAACTTCGGCATGCAACCCATAGAAATGTTTAGAATTTAATAAGCAAGCTGTTGAAGGAGGTTGTACAAGACTCGAAGAGAATTACTGACAAAGACTGAGTGCATACTACAAGTTTGGAGAAGAAACAGTAAAATTAAAAAATAAGTGGGGAGAGAAGATCGCGAAATGTTAGTGGAAATCAGAAGGATACACGCACAGTTACTTGCCTGATAGGCATGGAATACACACTAGTGGAAGCTGAACGCTTTGTTCTAAGAACCAATCACGTGGAACACATATCCCTCACGAGAGGAAACGAAAGATTTCACATGCACTGTTCAAAAATGATCACACCGTCTGTTAAAAATCGGGCCCCACAAAGATAGAAAGAATTTACACAAAGTTCGTACACCGCCACATAACCACAAAAGGTTTGAATATACCAGACCGTTATGAAACTGCAACTAGTAACACATATACTGCGTATATCTGTTGTAAATCACTGGCATGAAAAACTAGAACACATTTCCATGCACACTCGGAATACTCCAAAAAAATGAATCTAATTTCAAGAGTCTAAGTTAAACATGCTAGAAACGAATCGCTACCATCTCTGTAGACACGAGCAGAACCAACCTTACCTCACTGCAGTCCAAGCACAAAGCTAAGACCGAGCGGCCAGGAGGCGGTAAAGCTACCGGAAACTGGGCAAAACCCAGTGGTGGTGGGAAGATCGTGAGACTTGCCCTGGAGAGGGCTTGTCGACTGGCTTGTAACCAAAGGGTGTAGAAACGTCTTTGGTCACATCAATAGCAGGGGTTGGTAACGACTAACTATCAACTCTGAGCCAGAGAGAACCATGCAAAGCGAGCTATTACCACACACATTCAGACAGTCATTAGATCCTTGCTCATCCACTTAAAATTAAAACAAGTACACTTTCTCACAGGTTCAGTGGCGTAGCGGAGAAGCCGTACTTATTGCCACATTCATAACCACAATAATAAATTATTAAAGTAACAAAATCCTAGCAATATTCAGTAACATTTTAGAAAGTAATATTTTAAAATCTATATCTATAAATGTGAATGTCTGTTCGGTGTACGTTTATCACGTCTGAACCACAAGACTTAAACAGCTAAAAATTTGTACAGTTACTAATGTCTACCCGGGGAAGGCTTTAGGTACGGTTTTATGGCGATCGGATAGCTATTTATCTATATATATTAATGTGAATGTCTGTTCGGTGTACGCTTATCACGTCCGAACGACAAGACGCAGAGACTTAAATATTTGTACAGTTAGTAATTTATACCTAAGGACTATTTGAAAATTATATTTACTCTTTGAAAATGGTTTTATTAGTTGCATTGTCGCTTGAGGGTTGATAATGATAAAAGACTGGAATATATTGGGATGTAAAGTTATCGGTGTATATAAAATTCTACGTGTGTGTGTGTGTGTGTGTGTGTGTGTGTGTGTGTGTGTGTGTGTGTGTGTGTGTGTGTCTGTTAATATTTTGCTCTGCAGCGAAAACTACAGGATGCAAACGAATGGTCTGTGTTTAATTGTTGTCCGAAGTCTCTCGTTGTACGCTATAGCAGTTTTATGCTGATAGCTATAAGGGAGTTGAAGATATGGTGATTGAAATTTCGTAAAATTATAAAAAACTTCGGACTGAAGACCAGCGATGACGTTTGCGACTCTAGAGCAAGAATGATACATATAGCCACAGAGAAATATGTCTGTGCATACAGCAAAACGTGATGCCACAGACCATATCTTTGGTCTATGCGTGCTACAATGTCTTCAGCTCTTTCTCTGTAAGGATAAGCATACGAATAAGGAAATATAAGAATAAATAAATAAAGCAGTAAAAAATAAATTTCTTATAATACATCTCTTTAAAAAATGGATTTGACTTTTCGCGCATTACATTAAGTGATCGATCTGTGATATTATTACAATCATTATTGTTGAATTTCGTGATTGGATTGTTCGAAACAAGTGCATTTTTATGTGTGATTTGATCTACACTACTTACTTTGCTGATGAACGGTAAGTGCATAGACTTCTGCAATCTGATGGGAATAATTTTCAGTTTGTTACTAAAGAATGTATTTATTTCATTTCATCCTTCAAAACCAGTCTGGCCGGCAGCGGTGGCCGAGGGGACTGAGGCGCTTCAGTCACGGTCTGCACGGCCACTACGGTCGGGGATTCGAATCCCCCCTCGAGCATGGATATTGCCGGCCGCGGTGGCCGAGGGGACTGAGGCGCTTCAGTCACGGTCTGCACGGTCACTACGGTCGGGGGTTCGAATCCCCCCTAGGGCATGGATATTTGTGCCGTCTTAGTTCGTAAGGAGTTCATAAGTAGTTTGTAAGTTTAGGGACTGATAGCCCAGTAGTTGAGTCCCATAGGCTTTACAAAAATTTGAACATTTTGCATGGATATTTGCGATGTCCTAATTCGTAAGTACTTCATAAGTAGTTTGTAAGTTTAGGGACTGATGACCCCATAGTTAAGTCCCATAAGCTTTACAAACATTTGAACATTTTTTTTTATTTTTTTTTTTTTTTTTTATTTTTTTTTTTTTTTTTTTTTTTTGAAAACCAGTCTCATAGCACACTATCGAAATATAGCTTATCTATCATAATCAACCAACACGCGAGCGGAGCCGCGGGTTTAAGCTAGTATGAAATAAAAATGCTATTCCTCATGCCTCGAAAATAGTGGGGTTCTAGTTTTAACAAAATACCAATCTAGCGACATCAAATAAATTACAATTTTATAAAAAAATATATGGAAGACGACACACGGTAGTCTGTCAAACTCCCGTATCTAAATCTATAAAACGGATGTGTTATGTATGTTGTCTATTAACTCCAAGACGACCAGAGCTTTTTTTATGAAATCTTGGGATTAGCCCATCGACTGATCCTGTGAAGTTTGTAGCTATTAGAACTAGATATTTATTAAAGCGTACGTAAAAGTTTACGTCTGTCACTTGAAACGACAGCAGCGACCCTAGCGGAGAAAGAGGCAACCGTTTGCATCAAATGTTCGTAAATCTATCGGACCAAACTGCGTGGTCATCAGTCCGTAGCTTACAAACTACTTAAACTAAGATAAACCAACCTAAGGACAAACACACACACACACACACACACACACACACACACACACACACACACATGCCCCAGGGAGGACTCGAACGTCCGACGACGAGCAACCGCGCGTTCCGCAGCGAGGCGCCATAGACCGCTCGGCTACTCCACCGCGGCACCGTTTGTATCATTCGAGTGCTGCCATTAAGAGCGCTAACATCGCTTCAGTTGCTGTTCGTGTTAGACTGTACACTGATAGTGCAAATATTTGAATCTTTCTCCACTACGGGCACCACTGCCTTACTGTCAGGAGTAAACTTTGATATATACGTTAGACTTTGATATTAGTCTGTAAATATTGATCAAACACGATGAAGGTTGTAAACCTTGATAGTCATTGTGTTTAATTATACTTTGTAGAACATTGCAACTAATAAAATTCATACCGACAACGATTCTTGTAGGTATGTAACATAAATTTCAACTCTGCGAAGCTAGGAACGGTCTCTAGTAATCTATATCTATAAATTTGAATGTCTGTTCGGTGTACGTTTATCACGTCTGAATCACAAGACATAAAGAGCTAAAAATTTTGTATAGTTACTAATTTCTACCCGAGGAAGGCTTTAGGCACGTTTTTATGGCGATCGGATAGTTATTTATCTATATATATGTTATTGTGAATGTCTGTTCGGTGTACGCTTATCACGTCCGAACGACAAGACGCAGAGACTTAAATATTTGTACAGTTACTAATTTATACCTGATAAAGGTTTTAGGCATGGTTTTATAGCGATCTGATAGATATTTAGTAATTTGAAGAATGTATCGCGAAATCCGGAACAATAATTACTCTTTGAAAATTATATTTACTCTTTGAAAATGGTTTTATTGGTTGCATTGTTACTTGAGGGTTGATAATGATAAAAAGATGGAGTATACTGGGATGGAAAGTTATCGGTGTATATAAAATTCTACGTGTGTGTGTGTTAATATTTCGCTCTGCAGCGAAAACTACAGAACGCAAACGAATGGTCTGCGTGTAATTGTTGTCCGAAGTTACCCGTTGTACACCATTGCAGTTCCATGCCGATAGCTATAAGGATGTGGAAGATATGGTGTTTGAAAGTCGTCAAATTATTTAAAAAAATTCGGACTGAAAGCCAGCGATGACGTTTGCGACTCTAGAGCATGGATGTTACATACAGACATAGAGAAATATGTCTGTGCATACAGCAAAACGCGATGCCACCAGTTCTCTCTCTCTCTCTCTATGCCACAGACCATATCTTTGGTCTATGTGCTACAATGTCTTCAGCTCTTTCATTGTAAGGATAAGCATACGAATAAGGAAATATAAGAATAAATAACTAAATAAAGCAGTAAAAACCATGAAGAGTACAGGCTCTGCTAACGGTATACTACACCTTACACATCGCTTCAACGGGTTCTGGCCGGCCGCGGTGGCCGAGGGGACTGAGGCGGTCCAGTCGCGGTCTGCACGGCCACTACGGTCAGGGGTTCGAATCCCCCTCGGGCATGGATATTTGTGCCGTCCTTAGGATTAGCTAGTTCATAAATAGTTTGTAAGTATAGGGACTGATGACCCCGTAATTAAGACCCAAGGGAAAAAAAAAAAAAAAAAAAAAAAAAAAAAAAAAAAAAAGGTTCTGCACAAATCTATAGTTTTGTTCGGATATTGATGAAATTTTGCACACTCTATCTCAAAGACAAGAGGAATGTCACTGTATGTATAAAATTTCGCTCGATGCATGGTGGAGGGTACTTAACTTACGGGATTATACAAAATGCACAGTTTTGCTCCAATCTTTATGAATTTTTGCACACATGACCTTTGAACCAAGAGGAAGATCACTGGTTACATAAATGTTTGTGTGGTACAAGGCAGAGGGTACCTTGCAGAAAGGTTTGCCGAGAGAGGTGGAAAGGTGGAAACGAACAGAGATATGGGAGAGAAAGAGGTGGATGCAGAGAGAGGACGGAAGGGGATGTGGACTACGATAGTTTGGGATAAATAAACACCCGAGCAACGCCGGGTTTACAGCTAGTATATTATATAAATACAAGTTGCTATTTAACTGTCGTAAAAAAAGTACCCGTTCGGTTTGGTTAAGTTTTATGCATGACACTGGTGAAAATTCTGACGGAACGTCGTACGTCCAGCGGCTGCCGCGCCGGCACTGTCGCTGCCACTGCCGCTGTTGCGCAACCGATGAAAGTGCAAATGTTTGTTAAGCTTAAGGGACTGAACTGCGGGGTCATCAGTCCCTAAACTTAAAAAGTAATTATGAACTATGTTCCGGCGAGATTGTGTATCAGCAAGCTCATCTGAGATGGCGGGCAGTTGCGCCGCTGATATATTGTGTTATGTTGACTTCAGTATCCGGCTGCAAACCCGAGAAGATTACATACAAATAATTATGAACTAGCTAATACTAAAGGCGGCACAAACATCCATGCCCGAGGGGGGACTCGAACCCCCGACCGTAGCGCCTGTGCAGACTGTTCAAATGTTCAAATTTTTGTATAGCTTATGAGACTTAACTACGTGTCAACAGTCCCTAAACTTACAAACTACTTATGAACTAACTAAGACTAAGGACGGCACAAATATCCATGCCCGAGAGGGGATTCGAACCCGCGACCGTAGTGTCCGTGCAGACTGGAGCGCCTCAGTCCCCTCGGCCACCGCGGCCGGCCGTGCGGACTGTGACTGGCGCGCCGCAGACTGCTCGGTCACTGCGGCCGGCCGATGAAAGTGAAGTGTCGAGGGGTGTGCACCGCCACTGTCCGTGACCTCCATCCGGCCTCCAGCGCGCGCAATGCCGAGGGACGCGCCTCCCGCCTCCCGCCTCCCGTATAAAAGACCGCCGCCGCCACAGGCCGGCACATTCGATCAGCTCCCAGCAGACCGAACGCACTCAACCAACCATGTACAAGCTGGTGAGTACCGCTTACACCGCCAACGCCGCTCTGGAGTCTACTTTAGCACTAACGGGCACCACTCTTCAGTCTAGTTTCGAATTTTCCATTCGAATTCTCACTTTCCTCGTATGCTCCAGTTCACGATTTCTTGGTGTTCTGAGAGTTCTAAAACAGATATTGCACAGCAATTATCTCGATTTCGGGCTCTGGATTTCTGAGGACCAGTGGGGCACCTCAGACCGTGCCATAATTTTCATATTTCCATTCGAATCATAAATTTTATCACAAGCTCCAGTTCCAGATTCCTTAGTACTTTCCTTAGGGTTTTGAGGGTTCTAGAACAGATATCGCACAGCAGTTATAGAAGTTATCTGGTACTTCAGTGTTTCAGGACCAATGGGGCGCCACTTGTCAGCTCATAGCCGTGCCTTAATTTTCGCATGCTCTTTTCTAGTAATCAACTTTTTATGTGCTCCAGTTCACATTCTCTTAGTTATCAGAGAGTTTTAGAAGAGATATCTCACAGCTGTTATTTGAATTATCCGCCTCCATCTTAGAATTCGCGAATTCCATCAATCAGTAACAACTTGGTTTCAAAATTCGGTATCACCGCTCTGGAATCTCGTGACAACATAAATGGTTGCAGTTACCACTTCTAAAAGGTCTGAATTGTTCAGTTTCATTTATATTGAGGTGTTTTATTATTACCAAACTTGACCAAACTTTATTATTACCAAACCGCAGGTAGTTCTATAATGGCTTTCAATTTTTCGTTGTTACTTATCGCAGGATATCTTTTTCTTTCGGCGTTTTCCAAACACAACCAATAGACTTTCCTTTCTTCTGAATCTCGAAGTGCGAGTCCACTCCAACAGATTCTCGTAGCTTTAATTTTCCACGTAACGTTTGGTTCTCCTTATAGAGCATACACTTCTTTTTTATTATTAATATTCTCCACTTCTCTGTGGTCTTATTTTGAATCAATCCAAATATATTCCAAAGGATTTTCCTTTCAAAGATTCTTAATTTTTCCTTTTCTGCTATTCTTGATGCCTGTGTTTCAGTAGGATATTTCACAACTTATACGATAGGAGTTTGTGTGTGCAAACCTTTGAATTTCTTGAAATAAGTTCGATTTGCAGGACGTCCAGAAACTCAAAATAAGACATACTGTCTTACTAAATTCTATATTTATTTTAACTTTAGGATAATTTCCATAGTTAGCAAGATAATTTAACTTTTTGTCTAGCACTAACGATGACTAGCATCATGTCTAACAACCAGGTGGACTAGTCATTTTCGATATTCAGTACACGACGTGTATAACTGGAATATTGCTAGTGATCCTTTCTTCAGTGTGGGTGTACACCTCGCTCGATCTCTTACGGGAATCGGCGAAATGGTGCGAGTAATGTGTAAAATGGGAAGGGGCAATACGCCAGTGGTGACTGGTTAAGCTGAATATTCTGAGGGTGTTACATAGTCAGGCGCCTTAGGTACAGTGTATCAGAAAGATACCAAAACTTTAGTAACATATACGAGAGATTTATTATTATTAAAAGAATACTCAACTTGGTGCTGTGGAAGTACAATGACAAATAAAAGTCCAGTCTTCATGAGTTAATATTAAAAGTTGTTCTTGCTGTCCGTACTATTTTTAGGAGTAATCCGTGAACAAGTCTTGAGGCAAAGTTCCGCGTAGCGTGACACTCTGTCCTAAATAGGAGAAGTCTGTCTGCTGGATCGTAGCACTGCTAAGTCGTACCACACACTTTCTGAACAGTTTGCAGTCCGTGAACACGACGTACAGTCACTGAACAAGACGCTACAGTCCATAGGACGTACGCGTCGACTATTTAATTATGATTTCGCCAATCAGATTTCGCTAACGTGATTTTCATACTGCGCGACATGTTGCGGGATTGATGTAGCTCGTATTGGCAACTGTCTCCGTTCCAGTGTGCAAATCCATACGGTGTAGTAGTGTTTGGTTGCCTCACAACAGACAACACTACACTGAATATTTGGGTCCTGCTGGAGTTGTGGAAGGGTCGTCCCTGCAGGAGTGGTGAGCACTGTGTCCTCGTGGTGTTGTGATTAGCACGACTGCCCTGTAAGCAGGACACCCGGTTTCGAATCCCAGCGTGGTACGAAGTTTTAACTTTCGCCACTGAATTAACTCACTGCTCACTAGCAGCTAATGACGTAAATCAATTTGTATACGATGCAACAAAACTAATATAGGGTTTCAAAGCTTTGTAGAATTTATTACGATAACCTTAACATTAAAAATTATACATCAGATCAATGTGCAACTCAAATAATTTGTATAAAACACACTTACTTCAGCCAAGATCGGTAGTTTACCTGTTGTTGTTTTTTTTACCGGTTTCGATGAAGTATGTCATCATCTTCAGAAACAATTATTTATAACAATTTCTCCTGTTTTCAATAAAGAGTTACTTCTGAAAATGAAATGTAAAGAAAAGAACAGCGTCAAACGATTAAAATTTGCATCACCACAGTGAATTGTCATCTGTATTGCACATTTAAAAATTGTTTGTCACACAATTGGCTGAGGTAAGTGTGTTTTATATAAATTTTGTTCGATCTTCATAGGCATAATATGCCAGTTAACTACCAAATAATTTGTTCAGTGTGAGCACCCTTCGACACACGGCACACATCCGGACGACAGTCGAGTTCGTCCCAAATCGTGCTCAGTGTGTGTCGAGTAACTGATGCAACTGCAGCCTCAGTCCTGTCTCGTCGGTCGTTTAGGTCAGCTGGAAGCGGAAGCACATGCACCCAATCATTTACAAAACCGCAAAGATAAAAATCACAAGGCGTCAGATCTGGTGAACGTGGAGGCCACGCGAAACAAGGTCTGTCATCCAGCCGGTTACGGCCAATCCAGCAGTCGGGTACAACGTTGTTTAACAAGTCACATACGAAGG
The DNA here is from genome assembly GCA_026315105.1 of Locusta migratoria. NCBI lineage: Eukaryota > Metazoa > Arthropoda > Insecta > Orthoptera > Acrididae > Locusta > Locusta migratoria. The sequence continues at coordinate 195,369,569 of CM048746.1, forward strand.
CATGGCAATGAGTTGGCGCACAATCTTGCTGCTAAATAAAGTTCTCCGGTAATTCAGAAAAGATTCATTGTTGGAGCACATCGAGATAAGAAACACTGTCAGTTACAGATGGTTCAGCGTAAAAGAAAGCCCCCTCACACTTTCCGCCGAGATGTGGCACAGAAAACATTTAACATAAGGAAGTCTTGTTGCTTCTTTACCATTTCGTGGGGTTTTGCTAACCCCAGAGCCGCGTAGGAATGGCCGTGCGGTCGGGGGCGTCCCATTACGGATCGTACGGCCGCTCGCTTCGGAGGTTCGAGTCCTACCTTGGGAGTGCGTATGTGTTTCTTTCGACATGTTTGTAAGTCTAGCAACAAAGAGTTGTTTGGTCATTTAGATTTATAAACATTTTAACATTTTTTGACCCCCCAGACACGCGGATTATGAGTGGTTTCAAAACCCACTTACGTGAAAGATCGATTCGTCACTGAAGATTATCATCTGTATCGATTGTAAAGTTGGCACATACATCATAGTCTGCAGATGTTCAGAGCTTGTAATAACTGTAACCAATAAGGACGTAAACATTTCGAAAATTATCCACACGGATATCAATGGAATCTCTAATTCACGACTAGCCTTCTTAAGTTATTTCTTAGAGCTAAATACGAAAATATCTTCCAGGAGTTCGACACATTCTTCAGTCATGCTTGGTCGCCCACTACTCTTCTGTTTGAAAAGACAGCAATTACAGGTTCAGTCTTTACAAACTGTATCAAATAAATAGCTTTCTGCCCCCGGCTGCCATCTTGGCTACAAGCGCTTCTAGAGGAAGAAACAGGCACACGCACATACACTTTTAGGAGAAACTGTTTAAGTTGCTCGTTCGTCTGATTTGTAATGGTAAGGTCAGCGAGATAACTTATAAGAATCTTTGAAACCGCAGTATTCATTTTGGTACTCACTGTATTAACTCCTCAATATGTTGACTCAGTAGAAGAGCTACGTGTCTGCCGGTCTACAGCACGAGCCGTCGTTCTGTTGCAGGTGATCCTGCCCCTCTTCTTCGCCGCCGTGTCGGCCGGCTACCTGGGAGGCTACGCCGCCGCCCCCGCGTACGCCGCGGCCTACGCCGCCCCCCTGGCGGTGGCCCACGCCGCCCCCGTCGTCGCCGCCGCCCCCGTCGTCAAGGCCGTGGCCCCCGTCGCCACCTCCTACGCTAACACCTACAAGGTGTCCGTCGGCGCCGCCCCCGTCGCCTACGCCGCCCCCGCCGTCATCAAGGCGCCCGTCGCCTACGCCGCCCCCGCAGTCGTGAAGGCCCCCGTCGCCTACGCCGCCCCCGTCGCCTACGCCGCCCCCGCCGTCGTCAAGGCCCCCGTCGCCTACGCCGCCCCCGTGGCGTACGCTGCCGCGCCGGCTTACCTCAAGACCTACCTGCACTAAGAAGAGAGCGCCAGAATCACAGCTTGTGTACATACACATCAACCTTATTTAATGAAGTCACCTGCCTCGATTTTTCAATAAAAGCATAACGAACCAAATCACTATGGCGTTACTTATTTCTAAAAACACTCCCTCTTTTAATCAGTAATAGCATAACCAAGTGGTACGTGTGTGTGTGTGTGAAGGAGGCAGAACTGTACCGTACCGCGTCATGGACTGAAACAGTGGGCACCAGAAATCCCAACTCCCCATTCCTTACCACAATGGATATCGAAAATGAAATGAGCGTATGGCTTTCGTGGCCGGGAGATCCCTTACGGGATTGTTCGGCCGCCTGAGTGTAAGTATCTATTTGACGCCGCTTGGGCGATTTACGTTCCAATGATGGTGAGATGATGATTAGGGCAACACAAAACACCTAGTCCCCTGCCGAGAACCGAACCCGGGCCTCCTGCGTGGTAGTCAGCAACGCTACCGCTGAGCTACGGTGGCGCAGCACAACACATACCAGACGCTTCATGACAGATGTTTCACCGCCAGGTCAGGCACGCACACGGCGTCAACCTGCTAAAGTATCGAACTCGTACACCTAAAACGCCATATCTCCCAAACTGTGTGGCATGAAGTGATATAAGTTTGCAAATTACACTCGCTAATACATATGTGAAGTATCTGCAAAATAAGTTGTGAATAGAATTACTAATCTATCTAAATCTATAAAAAAAAGGATGTGTTATGCATGTTCTCTATTGACCCTAAGACGGTTAGAGCAATTTTGATAAAATCTTCAGATTAGCCCATCGACTAATCCTGCGACGTTTGTTAGCTATCGGATCAAGATATTTATAATAGAGTACGTAAACGTTTACTTCTCTGACTTGGAACGACAGCAGCGACCATACTGGAGAAAAAGCGAACCGTTTCTACCATTAATGTGTTGCCACTTAGAGCGCTAACGTCGCTACAGTAACTTTCGTTTTAGAGTATAAATTGATAGTGCGGCTATAGTTCACTCTTTCTCCACTAGGGGCCCTACTGTCTTACCGTCAGACGTAAACTTGCATACAAGGGTTGGAACTGAAATAGTGGATACTATTTATTCACAACCGATACATAAGAGATGTTTCCATCTGTTACTGTCCTTCAAAGTAGCCACCAGCGTTGTGTAGGACCCGTTACTAGTGATATGGAAGGCGTAGTATACAGCAGAGCCTGTTCTGTTGATGGTGCGAATATAGCGGTCTAGTGCCTGTCGAATCCCTGGAACAGTTCTTAATCGAATGCCACGAAGTGGTTCCTTTCTCTTCGGAATCAAATGAAAGTCACAAGGATTTAAGTCCGGGGAGTATGGTGGATGGTACAGCATTTTCCAGTCCCATCGACCAAACAGAGCAGCCACAGTTTGCGCTGCATGCGTCCACACATAGTCGTTCAAAATAATAGGTGTGTTGCGCGAAAGTGTTGCCGCTTCATTCGCAAAGCTGGTCGCAGGTGATGTTCCAAAAACTAACAGTAATACTTTGCATTGACGGTCTGCCGTGGAGTGACGTAATGCGTTAGGATAACTCCATCAGAGTCGAACATGAGAATCGCCATAACTTTCGCCATACTGTGGCTCTGACGACTCCTCAAGACCTTGCTGCCACTGTCGTGCCGTACGACCTCCAGCACATTCAATCTTGATCCAACTCCGTTGTTCCTGTTTCGAAAGCACCATTACGTTAGACCGCTCGCGCACAAGTGATTGTGTTTCCCTTGATTATGCTCAGGCCGCTGACCTGTAACAGGCGTGTCCATTTGCTCGGAGGTAAGGTAGGTATGTCAATAACGCGTGCCATCAGCGAAAATAGTAGATTCCATTGCATAGTGTCTCCACAAAAATGGCTGGGAGACTCCGAAGGGCAGATTCAGCCGCCTAACTGGAAATGTTTTCCTCATCCTTCGCGTCCAGAGGAACCTTTCCTTCGTGGAGTGTGAGAACAGTGTCCTGAAGTGTCTATTTTATGGTAGGTGGGTGTAAAGGATGCGTGCTTAGTGGTGTCGTGTTCGTTTTGGAGATGATGGGAGAAGGGCGAGAGTGAAAGGCGGTGCCGGCACATAATTTACTCCTCTAGAAAAGCACCAAGGGGGCCGCCGAGCTAATTGTCCCCATCCGACGGACGGATCATCAATAACGGTGTCTTATGCCCTCACTCAATGAGACGCTACGGACTGGTTTGGAATTTTACCCAGGACATTGGTACAAATACTGGTAATCAAAGAATTTCCACTACCAACCCTCCTGTTCCCTCTGCCGTAAGGCGCGTGACGTATAAGGACGGTTACCATCCAAATACTGGCCACCCTCGAAGGTACTTACCTTCGGTGATCTGGCGGGAACCGAATATCCACCTCGGCGCGGCCGTTGACAATGGATTAAAAAAGAATACCATAACTTTGAGAAACTGTATTTAATCAAAGGAACTTAATAGAACCTTGAATAATTAATAAATGTTTTGTGTCCCAGTCTCGTCGCCACTTTTGTGTCTCGTTGTCGTAGGTGTCGGTGGCCGAGTAAAAAGGTCCTACACAGGAATAAAGGATGCACGCTTGTGTATGTACGGAGGTGAGCAGCCAGTGGGACAGCAGAAACTGGAAACACTACAGTAAATTAGAACGAGATATATATTTCATAGAGACTTAGTAATACTTAACTTTTACATAGTTCTTGACTGCAGAATGCTGATACATAGATTAGATAGAGGCCTGCCTAGTGATGATTCGTAGTGCCTATCCGATAGCCAAGCCTTTACTGGTGCCTATCTGATTCCGAAGTGTTAACTGGTTCCTATCTCAGTCCCAAGTGAACGATGTCGTTCAGTGGTGGCCACGAGCGGAGTTGTAGCAGAGGGCGCTCGTGGCTGACGTCGTAAGAACGCCGCGCCTTGCGTGCATGGCGGCGCGCGGCGAAAGTAGGTGGCGTCCACTTTATACTTGTGCGACACCACAAAATGTGAAGAGCAATTGAAGGTTATCTTCAGTAGAAAAAAAGTTTATGGATGTGTATCTTGAATTTTTCCCGAAATATGATGGGCCAAGTTTATGGATGTTCAATATAAACCTCTCCATACACTCGGACATCAACCTGATACTTTAAGTCATTCCACACTCTCTGTAGAAAAATGTTCAAATATTTGTAAATCTATCGGACCAAACGGCGTGGTCATCGGTCCGTAGCTTACAAACTACTTAAACCTACGTAAACTAACCTAAGGACAACACACACCCATGCCCCAGGGAGGACTCGAACCTCCACGGCGATCAACCGCGCGCTCCGCAGCGAGACGCTTTAGACCGCTCGGCTACTCCACCGCGGCACTCTCTGTAGCACTTCATTCATTACTATTTCGGTAGCTAAAGTTATTCCTTCTTTTAATTCCTTGATATTAGCAGGTGTTTTTAATGTAACCCATAAAAATAAAATCACAGGGATTGAGGTCAAGTTTTCTTAGCGGCCAAACTGCCTGATGGTAGACACATTCAAAATAAAATGTTCAAATGTTTGTAAAGTCTATGGGACTTAACTATGGGGTTATCAGTCCCTAACCTTACAAACTACCTATGAACTAACTAAGACTAAGGACGGCAGAAATATCCATGCCCGAGGGGGGATTCGAACCCCCGACCGCAGTGGCCGTGCAGACCGTGACTGAAGCGCCTCAGTCCCCTCGGCCACCGCGCCCGGCGTAGATACATTGTTTTGGGCACCTGTCGTACAGAATTCCGATGGGGTGGTGCTCATCCTTCTGGAATAACAATTGACGAATGTCTTCGAGTTGAGGAAACAGGCAGTTATGAAACATTTCCAGATAGGTTTGCCCAGTTACAGTTGCGCCTACGAAGAAAGGACCGACCGGTACACTTCCCGCTGCACAAACACCGTTTCTCTGTGTCTTGTTTATACAAATATTTGATACACCACTTATCAAGAGATTTAACACCTTATTTGGTTGGAACTGCAGACTGAACAACTGTCGTCGATTCACGACTGACGTACTCGATAACACAGAAACCTTTTTGTTGAACAGTCGCCATGTTTGCATCGGCGACAACAATTGGACAACAGCGTTCTTACCGACCAATGAGCAACGAAATGAAACTACAAAGCTGCCTTAATTTGACGACAGAGAGAGCTTAGCTCCCATTTTCCTTTTTTCAGAAATCTCCAGTTTCAAAATATTGACAATATTTTAGAATGTCAATAATGGATGATAGATGACAACTCACCCTAAAGACGTTCGCTGAGCCGCTGAAAGGCACGAAAGATAGACAAACATGTTCACGCAACTTAAATTTTCTAACACTGCCTAGGTCAGAATTAGTATATATTCATTCACACAACTATAAACACACAACTGCCGTCTCTGGCCGCTCCAGCACTACAAGCATCTTAGTCCAGTCATTTGGTATCCAAAAAGGGGCTTACCCGGAAAGTTTTGCATGAGTTTTGAAAATTGGTATACCTATAGATTTTGATGTGCTCTTTTCGAATTTTCACTTTGCCACCCCGTATCTTTGCCGCTCGCACCGCCATATTGGACAATGGCGCCCAAAAACAGTTTTTTTGACGATATCTCCTTTCCCACGAATTTTACGATGAAAATAGTTATTAGATAAATTAAACTAGAGAAAATTTCCTACAATTTATGTCCTAACCTTTTTTGTAAAATGAATAATTTCCGTGTACGAGCATAGCAAAGGCTACTAAACGAAAAATATTTTACTTAGCGCGGTGAAAACCTAGTCTGCTGTGGTCTGCCCGTGGCTACACGGCCTGTCTCAGGTATAGCGGGATTTCCCTTCTTGACCCTGGGGTCTTTAGAAAATATAAAAATCAGTACAAAGTCCAAACATATAAAAATAGAATAAACTCAAAGCCAACCAGATAGCAATTGATTTTTATATTTTCTTGTACTGTACGTGCATTGAGGATGATCATTATGTGATCGAAATCGATCTGCAGAAACATTAATAAAAAACGACCAATGCTGCATACTATAGTTATTATATTCTTGTTTTGTGGTCGCTGAGCACACCGTTCCAAAAAAAAAAAAAAAAAAAAAAAAAAAAAATGGAATCAAATCTCAAAAAAGATGAAATGTTCTGAACAAGTAGGAGGACATCCAGAACGACATACCGTAGGAGCTGTAATGAATAATAACTGCAAAGTACGTGCACAACCATCGGAACAGCCGTGGCCAGAAGAAGACGCCACTACCGCTGCAATTGGTCGGCGTATCATACCGCCGACACGCATACCGGAGACGTTGCACTGTGGAATCAGTATCAGGAAGCACCTGAAGAAGACTGCGAGGTACCTGCTTGAAATATCGTGCATGAAAAGACGCGAATAACCGGCAGAATACTCGACTGTACAAGATGACAACTATAGTGTTATTCACGTAATCACTGTAATATTTAGTATTTAAACCACTTGTTGCCTGCACGCGACACAAGCCCAGACATACTTAACCACGCGTTGTCGCACTTCACAGAGGTTATATTTCTTCTGGTATTGACAGAGATGCAGCAACGGTAGCTTCATAAGTTGCACAATAGAAAACTCAATATTCACAGAATATATGACATCAACTGCGATTGGGCAAAGCTGAAAATGTGTACCCAGCCCTACTCTTACGCCGGCCGCGGTGGCCGAGGGGACTGAGGCGCTCCAGTCACGGTCTGCACGGCCACTACGGTCGGGGGTTCGAATGCCCCCTCGGGCATGGATATTTGTGCCGTCCTAGTTCGTAAGTAGTTTGTAAGTTTAGGGACTGATGACCCCGTAGTTAAGTCCCATAAGATATACAAACATTTGGGCAATTATTATTATTATTATAATTTATTTGAACATTTTTACTCTTACGGGAATTAGTTTCATAACTACGAGTTTGAGTACTGTGGGCAGGGCGAAGCTGGGAATTTGTATCTGACGGGAGGCGTGCTTAGGTAGTCCTTGCAGGTGCGGTGCTCACTGTGTCCTCAGTGGTGTAGGGGACAGCGCAACTGCCTAGAAAGCAGGAGACCCGGGTTCGAATCCCGGCTGGGTACACATTTTCAGTTTTGCCCAATCGCAGTTGATGTGATATATTCTGTGAATATTAAATAATAACAACTGCAGGATCAGAAGTGACGTCTGTTGTTTCGGAACAGACGCCACATATATATATATATATATATATATATATATATATATATATACAGAAAACTGTCTGTTGATGGTCGATTTACATATATACACATGAGATCGTGCGCGGTCCTACAAAACACGTCCCGGATGCCGCATTTGTGCAAGGCGTGTCCCCGTTCTGTGGGAGAGAACCCGCGTGTAAACAGTGAGAACTTACTGCCGTCGGGATTTATTGTCCAGCGGAGGTGTCGCTAAGCCTGTGAGATACGCCGCGCCGGTCGCCTTGCAACCGAAAAAAGCAGGACGTGAGACGGCTGTATGGCGTGGCGTAGCATGCGACGCGTGGCCCAGAGTCACGCACGGCGCGGCCTTTCGTAAGCGACGAGATCCAGACGTGGAGCGCGCTTTCTTCATCGCGGGCTTTGTCCGCCGGCCCACGACTGCTCCGACCGTGTCGACCTCCTGCGTATTCGGACAGCTGTTTACTGCTGAAACTACAAGCTTCCTAAGGTTTTATTTGCGGACGGAGAAGTTAGTACTGCTTCCTCCCACAAGTCCCCTAAAACCTCCACGTCCTTGCCGATGCTATTGCGTAGCAGTGTGCGTTTGTACCGCCCTACAGTACGCACGAGGTGCCGTAGTTGCTGTCCAAAACGTTATGGAAAGCATAGAGTTCTGACTAACCTGTTGTCTTCTATAGTTGCGTCCCCAGTGCAGAAGACAGCACACAGGTCGTAGGTTCTTCTACAGCATACAAGTGACGCTAAAATAAGTTCTGTATGATGGAAGCATAATAAGCGACTCGCGAGATTTTTAATTGTCAGGGATGCCATTTATTAAATAAATAATAAAAAATGAGTAACTATTATTAATATGATACGGCCTATGTTGCCCATAGCTCATGTTGAGACCTCGACTGTTATCACTATTACAAAAATCTTTACTCATGACCGGCACGGTCCGGCGTGTATAGTGGTCAGCTCGAGACTGAAACTGCGGTGCGTTGCGAGAGGGCACCTGACGCTCTATTTCGCGCCAAAACAGGGCCGTCGCGCGCCTTCTGCAAAATCGCTCTTCTCTTGTTACAATAAGAGAAGGCACCTTAAACTTTTTAAACTGTCAAACCTAGCCTGTCATTGAGAGATATTTATTACAAATTCTCAGCTCTGAGTAATTAATATTTAGTATATAATAAACAAAACTAATTTCAAAAGATAACACGTGAAGTGAAATGCAACAGCCAATGCGAGTAGAGCACCAGTAACATAGGCGGGCTTTCCTACGGGAACCAGCACCTACTGTGCCATATGCTACTGCTCCCCACCCCACATTTCAACATATACTGCACTGCTGCTTTTCTTCCGCGTTTAAGACACGTACGATGTTAGCAAAGAAACGGCCAGCGGCCAGAAAATAATATGAAGTGGCCACTGGTCAGGAATATCACAAAACTACGAACTGAACTCCGTCCTTAACAGGCCTCGAAAGGACCATCGGGTAACGACCGACCGCCGCACAGTGGTGTAGTCAGTGTCTCCAGATTGGGGTATTTTTTCCCCATTTTGGGAGGAAAAGAATTTTATGGGGAACTTTTGGGGAAACAAAAAACGTGGGGAAATTGTTTGGGGGGAAAAATTCTGTACTGGGGAAATTTGGAGTTAAGTTTTTAATTTCGGCAGTGGCAGTTTGTGTGGTCATGAAGGCAACGAAATGTTCCATTTACGAGAGTAATTAATTTACTGGGCAAAAAAGGGTAGATACAAGAACCTGTCAACTTTCAGAGGAGGGAAAGCATTAATCATTTACTTCATGGTCAACACGAAAGATTATTCCCTACATTCTATTGCGTTTTCAAAGAGCATTCAATGGTCGTTAAAACATCAGCACCCTACACTGCCACTGCCGTCAGTAAGATTTCACTCGTGTTTGGTGGCAGCTGTATATCAACCGCTGCAAGATGTCACGCCTAACTCTGCTAGCTCAGACTGTCATACTATGCAAACCCTAATACAAAGTTTTACTTATTGCTTATGGAGTAAACAAAGAGGTATGTTTAAATGATAGTAAGCAGTGATTTCTGCGAACATTTGACAACTGGTTGTCAATTCCCCAATGCACAACCTTCACTGTTGGCCCTTCACAAAGAAGTAGTTTACTGAGAACACAGCATCTGAGAGTTAGTGAAGAAGTAGGCATCAAAAAATTATGATGCGAAGATATCTACCTGATGGGAAACCGAACCACAATTTTCTGGTAAGTTAATAAATTTCTACATTTTCTACGTGCTTCATCTGATGCATACTAGACTGAAAATCTTGTCTGAAGTAAAGCAACGAAGCTGGAGTAAATTAATTTTAATTTTAGAATTAGTACAGTTACAGCGAAATTAGACCGTACAAATTTATTTAATACCTACTTATTGAGATCCTTGAGAAACGTGATGAAGTATGCAGGACTGGTTTCATTCCTGGTTTGCTCTGTGGGTTTTTGTTCCATTTATATAAAAAACGTATGCAATAATATTAACATTTTGCCATGAAATTAATAATTTTGTTTTATGTACTATAATTTCTGGTACATACGATAATTTTATGGCCCTGAACACGTAGTTACACCCCTTCAAGTTGCCATTACTGACAATAAATGTTAACTTGAAAAAAAAGGTAGTTTTAATCTATTTGGTGAAAAGTTGCAAAAATAGTGTCATTTTGGGGAATTTTTTGTCTGGTATGGGGAAATTTAGAAAACACAGTCTGGAGACACTGGGTGTAGTAGCCCCTAAATCCTGGCCAAAAAAGGAAAAATTAAAGTTAGCCCAACAATAGTAGAAAATGCATTGTATGATAACTAACTGCTGGGTTGATGACTAAATTTTCAGGCCTCTGATACGTATCTAGATGCTCCTAGCCTCGCTTGAAGAGCGGCTTGATTGCGTTGTCAGTTTAAATCTCAATTTTTCGTGGCTATACTAAATGATGGTTAGAATTTGTAACAGGTTTGCGTGTTACCGTAAGAAGAGCTATTTAATACACATGCATTAATTTAAATACGTGTTGTCGTAATTTAACAACAACATTTCAAAGCAAGTAGTTGATATGTACAGTTCTCCACTTGGGTCGTCCTGTACGGGGCTGAGCCCTCACATTATGTCTGCCGAATCTGAATGCCTTAACCCATCGTGCGACTGCTGTATGGCATCGCCCTATCACCACATGCTTCGCACAGTCCCTGGAAACTTTCTTGCGTGCTCTGACATCTTGAAAAATTCAAATGTTCAAATGTTTGTAAAGCAACTGGACTAGACGTCATGTACGAAGGTTCTTCCGCTAGAGGCGCAACAATAGGGTAAGCGTGGAGGGGAGGAGCTACAGCCGAGCGACAACAATGGAGCCTGCAGGATAAACATTGCGTACTCGCGGCCAGCCACGCGCCTAGAGAATGTATAATATTGGCTGCCAGTGCGGTAATGGAAGGGAATGCGCAGAATAGCTGAAAACTGGGGCGCCTTCCTACGTGACGCAGACTATAAACTGCTATGGTCATCAGTCCCTATATTTACAAACTACTTAAACTAACTTACATTAAGGACAACACACACACTCATGCCTGAGGGAGGACTTGAACCGCCGGTGGAAATGGCCGCCCAATCCGTAGAATGCCCTTGGTAATTCAGCCATCATCAGCAGTTACTGAAAGGGACAACAGCTCGCCTGCTCTGCTGAGTCTAACCAGAGTCACTTGGGTAATATAACGATAATTATACTCTTACTTTCACAAGTAATAATTTGACTTCACTTTGCAACTAAGTATATTTTTGTAAATATTTACAGATCTGAAGATGTCCAGCAAATAAGCAAAAAACCGATCGTCAAATATGTGATTAAAACGACTCTTTACTAATGTACTAATTATTAATAATTACGAACTTGTGTCAACAGTGGGTAGTGATAAGAAAGTTAGTATTGCAGATAACGAAGGGAAATGACGTAGCCAAACAGCAAATTCCGTTACAGAGTCATTAGTACTATGTTTTGATTCCCACTGCTGATAACTTCACTGACCCAGCGCATATGTTATTGTAGCTACCCATTATGCAGGCGTTAACTGAAAATTAACCCTTTAAACATGGACGTCCCTAGAATGTTACTCGCTTTCGGGAAGACGGTGGTTCAAATCCACTTCCGGCAACCCAGATTTACGTTTTCTGTCATCTGTCTAAATTACTCCAGGCAAATTCCGGGGTGGTTCCTCGGAAAGGGTACGGCTGTTTTCCTCCCCCACGCTAATCAAAACAAACCGAGCGTGTGCTCCGTCTCTAGTGACCATGATATCGACGGGACATTAAATCATAATATTCCTTCATTTTGCCTTAGCACCTTTCCGGTACGAAGGTACGAGATTTGTTGCACTTTAATTTACGATGTTTATTTACTCTGGCAGCTGGTGATTTTAAAGTAACATCGAAGCTATGTATATGACAATATCTACTTCATTTTACCACTCTTAACTGATACATAAACATGGGATTTTTGTTTAAAGCACAATTTTGCAAAGACATTCACAATTTTTAAAGTTTCATTGGCATCCTCGTATAATTAACAATAAATAAGAGTACTTCAATTTCCGTGTTCATGTATTAACATAATTATTTCCAGCTACGCAAATACTTGTGATTGCAGGATTTCACGGCGTATTTCTGCTATGAAATTTTCACGTGTTATCAGTCGAGTGGCTTCGTCGTCTAGTTGAAACGTTTCAATTTATTCGTCTGAAGATGACGGGTACGCAATCCATTAAAACGCTGCAACTAGACAATGACGCCACTCGACTGATAACCCGTGAAGATTTCATACGCAAATATTTTCACTAGTCCTTTTTCCCAAAATATTATGAACAGACTGCAGAGCTACGAAAATAAATCAAACTGTTGTCAATCTGTTGTTTTTTATTTAGAGAATCAGTTCTTAGAAGGTGATCAGAAAGTATTCCGCTTAAATTAGTGCAAGTCTACGGTGCAGCACCATTCACACGACCGGTTTAGACACAGTAACAAACTGCTCTTACGAGTGTTAAGTGTTCCTGTTGAAGACAACTCAGCCACATAATAAAATGTACGGTTTCTAATGGCTTGAGATGTTGTCGGCTGGGATAAAAGTTGCTCAGCTTTTACCTTAGCCAACAGCTATGCAAGACGTCAGAATGTATACACCGTATCACGCCTACGTCCTGTCCTCGGCATGAACACAGAAGAAACATGGGATTGGCCTGTAACTGGGTGTAAACCTGTTACATTAATAAAATTACAAAATATTTGCCAGTCGGAGCTTTTGATTTCACATAAATGGCAATGGCTGCAGAAGAACTTGGAAGAGTTGCATGTCAACCATTCACTCATGAACAATAAACTATGTAAGTTTATTCGTGTACTGACTGAAGCAATTTTGATGTATTTTCAGTGGCTGGATAAAAAATAATGAGATTATTTCTCGTAAATGACTTAACTGACTGAGATACTTAACATAATCTCTCCAATGATATTTAGCAAAATGTCTGTAACTGGTCACGCAGATCAGCACATATGATAGATCACCACGCTCTTCATGGTGAGGGATGGCAGCTGTGCTCAGTGAGCCGGACGTGTAAGGCGCAACCTCTCAACACCTTCAAAATGCTGTACCCACCACCTCATAATTCTCACGTCTATTGTATACACCTTCAGGGTCATATAGATTTCAAACGCCTAGATTTCTTCAGAATGTGGAGTTCAATCACACATTGTTGCTTTGTATACGTGTCCATATCACACTCCATTTTGTTACACTCCTCTTCTGGGGCCAAATACCACAAAACTACAGAACCACCTGCGTATGAAGAACGTAGGTTGAAGAATTAGCAATATACCAAGAAAATTTGGCGTAGACATTCGAAGTAACGACACTCATATTTTCAATCAAGAGATCTTTGTACAATAAGTTATAACATATCTATCAAATAAATTTGGTAGTGATACTTCCAATCGTTTTTGTTGCTGCATTTTCGATGGTCAGCGTAAACATACATATAAGTGGTATAGTTTTGCTGTGAGAGATAGTACCTGAAAATGGGAAAGGACCTTCAAGAACAGGTAAATAAAAAATGTTCTTTCTAATCATATGGGACTCAAAGACTAAGGTTATCGATCCCTAGATTTACAAACTACTTAAACTAACTTAAACTAAGGACGACAAATACACCCATGACCCAGAGAGGATGTGACGATGCCGGGTCGTAGTTCGATACCTCTTGTAGTTGTCGTGGATAGACGCGGTCGGTAACGGCTGGCTGAAATATTATGGAGCAAAACTAGTCTACTACAAATAATGTAGCCGACACGTGGAATTGCAGTTCACTGATACTTTAATGAATTATTAGTGCCCAATTGTACCCCTTTATGGTCAGCGTACAAGACTCATAACAGTTACTACACCGGCCGCGGTGGCCGATGGGACTGAGGCGCTCCAGCCACGGTCTGCACGGCCACTATGGTCGGGGGTTCGAATCCCCCCTCGGGCAAGGATATTTGTGCCGTCCTAGTCCGTAAGTAGTTTGTAAGTTTAGGGACTGATGACCCAGCAGTTAAGTCCCATAAGACTTACAAACATTTGAACATTTGAACAGTTACTACAACCCAGTACGCACATTCTACACGTCAATAATACAAATTTACACAGTTCGTGTGTGGAATAAAAAAGTTTGTGATGTACATTTAGTGTGGAACGAATATGAAGAATTAGTTCTTAACCACTTTAGATACACGCCTACACGACTAACACTGAAGAACTTTTACATAGTTGTTCATAAACGAAGTTCAAAGTGGCGTGAACTGTGTCTCGTATCAAAGACGAAACAAGACTCTTTACTGGCGTGGATTGTGCTTACGATCAAAGATGAAACCAGATGAAAACAAAAGTTTTCTAAAATGAATTGTGAAACATGATAATACCTACTTTAATATTCAACACAAGCAATTTAATTAGTCTTAACAGTAATATAATTAGCCTAATATATGAACTACAACAATACGCCTCTCGCATGAACTAATTAATATTTGCTAATTGAACAAACCTCTGCGACGTCAAATAATATAAAATAACTTCAGCTAGTCACGTTAGAAAATGTAATAACCAAAGTTTTGTAAAAGAAAATAATAGACTAATTACATTCGTACCTATTATTATACAACACTGGTATCGGGAGGTCAGTAATACAAGTAGATGGGACTAAATCCCAATATGCTTCGTTACATAGACTCAACCTCCGACGGGGACCTGCCGCGCGTACCGCTGCAAAGTAGGTAAATACATTCGTCAAAAACTGCATCTAGTCAGATCGGCTTAAAGGGCTCCACCCTTTATCCGTCAGCCGATTCGTTCCTGTGGTGACGTAACTGTCCGAATTAGAGCTCCTAAATACCCAGGCTGAATCGTCCGCCATGTTTTCCCTAACACTAACAGCATGGAGGCAGACGTCCTGCCATCTTTCACAAACGATTACGCAAAAGCTAATTGGTAGAAAATTTTTATTTTTTCGCTACTTAAATCTTTATAAGTCAGCATTGTGACGAAGTGCCCATCATTTCGTTAATAGTCATAGTTAGTAAGATACTGACTTTGAAATAAGAGACTGCGCTAGGTTAGGAAAAGTTTGCAATAAAAATAGGGGCTGCTATGATATTCCGTTTGCTGCATGTTACACCATATGTTGCTGCGGATGAAACTTTCCTAACGTGTTGAAATTCATTTTTAGACTTAGGAGATCTTTAACTTTCATCCAAGTCACTAAAAATTATTTTATGTCGCGAAGTCATTTCCGAGGGCGGTAAGGCCAGAATGAAATATAGTGTGTATTATACACGGTTAGAGGTATCAGAATGATATTTTGGCAAATGATAACCTGTAAAGAGGGGCGTATTTTGCGATATAGTTATTACGCAAAACTACATTAATTGTCACGTTATTCAAGGAATATAGATTTTTTTAAAGAAAAAGTAAAGTTAGTGATTTATTAATCGGTGTACAGGTATTTCTTCATCAGTCACAGATGATTATTTATTTGCTTGTTATCCATCGTGTTTCAGAGCTACTACTCTGCTTTCAAAAACTAATATGAGTTACATTTCCTTCAGTTTAACAACAAGCAGTACCAGAACGAAAGTTACTAGATCTAATGTGGATTTTATGCGAGAATACTAGAAAATGGCCAATCTCTTCACTACCTAACGAACTGACTTGTTCTCAATTCCTCACACAATAAAATATTCTGTATTGAGATATTTACAATGTCCTTTTCATATAACTGAAAAATTGAAATTGAACATTACATAGAGACACAGCCTTTTTTAGTTAGCAACTATTAAATTCAATGGATTAAGAAGTCAGTCAGTACCAGTATTTCCAAGTATGCATTAATAACTCGTGCCTAATTATTAGCTCCAATACTAAAGAGGAGGTATTACTAGACGGGCGGGCGGATTCCTGTGCTTCATATTTAACTGACATTGTCTCAAGTTATACATTTCTACCAGAGCTTCTGTTTGGAGAGGATGAAAATTTGATGTATTTTGAACATTTCATTCGCTTAATGTGTTCACCTAACTTCAACAGAAAAAAAGTTCCTCGCATGTCGAAAATTCCGTAACATAGTCAGAAAGTTCATGTTCATAAACTGTCAGTATATCCTCTTAATAAACTATTACCGCAAATGAAACTAAAATGAAAATTTAGTGTAGTTTGCCACGAATCATTGATGAAAATTCCACGTTCATACAGTGAATAGTTTGCGAGTGTGAGCGAGTTGAATGAAACGCGACGTAACGCGTGAGCTCGTCCGGAACGTGGTAACTCCTACAGCTTGGGGCAAAAATGGCGGATAGTTCAGCTCGGGTTTATAGGTGCCTTGATTTTATTTGATTTGATTTTCTCAGGGAAGCCAAAACAGTCTTGGTCCAACACGCCACTGCCCGCACCGAAAATAAGTTTATTGTGCGGTATCGCTTCCTTTATATCTAGTAAAGCCAACCAATGCCATTGAACAGTGCAAGGAGTCCCTTTACTAGTTCTTTATTAGACACAATTTCTACGGATCTGGTTGTCCCAAATGTTCTGTGCCTTTTACTCTCCAATGCAACTGATTCGAAGATTAGATGTGATGCAGTTTCATCACCGTCATCACAGATCCTACATTTAGTGTCATCTTCTGTTATTCCCATTGTATGTAGGTGTTTTTTGAAATTCCCATGGTCTGTCAGCGATCCAACCATGAGTCTAATCTCTCTCCTGTTCAGGCCCAGGATTGCAAAGCTTCTTTTAAAACATGGCTTTGGCATCATTACCTTGCCATGTTTTTGTTGATAGACTTTGGTCCAATATTCTACGCGGTGTCTTCTGAGCCAGTTACGTAGCTCCAATTTGATCATTGCCTTGGTGATTGTCAGGACAGGTTCCGGTCCAATAAATGGAGACTCTGCCCCCATCCTGGATAATCTGTCGGCATGTTCGTTGCAACTGATCCCCGAGTGCCCAGGGACCCACAATAGGTTTACTCTATTGCTTTCCCCTAGTTCCAACTGAACCCTGTCACATTCTGCAACAATTTTAGACCTTGTTGCAGGAGCCGGCCGCGGTGGCCGAGGAGACTGAGCGCTCCAGTCACGGACTGCACGGCCACTACGGTGGGGGGTTCGAATCCCCCCTCGGGCATGGATATTTGTGCCGTCCTTAGGATTAGCTAGTTAATAAGTAGTTTGTAAGTTTAGGGACTGATAACCCCGTAGTTAAGTCCCGTAAGCTATATAAACATTTGAACATTTGCCAGTGATCTCAAGGTTGCCTGGCTATCTGAATAGATATAGATGCTACGGTCTTTGTAGCACCTACGCAAATTCTCCTCCACACACGCCCTGATGGCAGTGATTTCGGCCTGGAATACTGAGGCCAGTTTCCCTAGAGAGATGACGCCCTCCAGTCTTGGCTGCACCCCGTATACCCCGGCCCCAACGCCTTGGTCTGATTTTGACCCGTCAGTGAACCAGACAATATCCCCCGTACGGTGTCGAACTATTTTCTCCAACTGCTCCCTACTTCCAATTGTTATATTGAAAGGCTTATTGAAGCAGTATGGGGTTATAATATAGTCGGCTGGCATTTCCCCAACCTTCCCTATATTTACCTCACTCACTATTTTAGTGTGTGATACTGGATATTCCAAAGAGTTTCAGTTTTTGCCAGTCTGCACTTTCAGTCAGCGTCCATCCTGCCTCCATCTTGACCCAAAGGTGTAATGGAGGCATATCCAACACGGTTTCCATCCCATCGGTTAGTTTGCTGGTAATTCCGCCTGTTATGGCTAAGCAGGCAAATCTCTGCACCTTACTATGCTCCTTAGCAGCAACCTGCTGTTCTACTTTTTCCACCACACGACCGCCCCATAGTGATCCTGGATCTAATCATCGTGGTCTATATCCAGTGCATACCCTTGGAGCTAAGGCCCCAGTTTTTGCCACTGTCTCTCCTGGTACTTACCAGAGTAATCCTGTAGTTGGTATAGTAACAACCACAGCTAACCGGGCGGGTGTAAACGCCGTTATTGTTGTTGTGGTCTTCACTCCGGAGACTGGTTTGATGCAGCTCTCCACAATACCCTATCCTGAGCACGCCTCTTCATCTCCACATAAGAACGGCAACCTACATCTGTCTGAATCTGCTTACTGTATCCATCTCTTGGTCTTTCCCTGCTATTTTTACCCCACACACTTCCCTCCAACGCTAAATTCACAATTCCTTGATGTCTAAGAATGTGCCCTACCAATCTATCCCTTCTTTTAGTCAAGGTATGCCAGAACTTTCTTTTCTCCCCAATTCTGTTCAGTACCTCATCATTAGTTACGCGATCCACCCACCTAATCTTCAGCATTCTTCTGTAGCACCATATTTGAAAAGCCTCAATCCTCTTCCTGTCCGCACTGTTTATCGTCCATGTCTCAGTCTCATACAAGGCAACACTCCATACAAATGCCTTCAGAAAGGACTTCCATAGGCTTAAATCAATATTCGATGTTAACAAATTTCTCTTTTTCAAGAACGCTTTTCTACCCATTGCCATTCTGCATTTTATATCATCTGTACTGCGACCATCATTTGTTATTTTACTGCCCAAGTAACAAAACTCATCTACCTCCTTTATTGCTTCGTTTGCGAAACTAATTCCTTCAGCATCACCCGATTTTCTTACACTGCACTCCATTACCCTAGTTTTGCTCTTGTTAATGTTCATTTTATATGCACCGTTCAGCACACTGTCCATTCCGTTCAATTGCTCTTCCAGGTCCTTTGCTGTATCTGACAGAATTACTATGTCATCGGCAAAACGCAATGTTTTTACTTCTTCACCCTGAACTTTAATTCCTTCTCCAAATTTCTCCTTGCTTTCCTTTATAGCTTGCTCAATGTACAAATTGAACAATATTTGGGAAAGGCTACAACCCTGTCTTACTCCTTTCCCAACCACTGCATCCCTTTCATGCCCATCAACTCTAACAACCGCTGTCTGGTTTTTGTACAAGTTGTAAATAACCTTACGCTCCCTATATTTTACTCCTGCTTGCTTCAGAACTTGAAAGAGTTTGTTCCAATCAACATTGTCAAAAGCCTCCTCCAAATCTACAAAAGCTAGAAATGTAGGTTTGCCTTTTCTTAATCTATCTTCTAGGATAAGCCGTAAAGTGAGTATTGTCTCCCGTGTTCCTACATTTCTCCTGAACCCAAACTGATCTTCCCCGAGGTTGGCTTCTACCAGCTTTTCCATCCTTCTTAAATTAAGCTGGTGCTCGCTGATTGACACTACTGTCCTTCGAGTTGTACTGAAAAGCGTTCTGAAGCAGCTTAGCTAGCACGACAACGGATACCGAGCCGGAAGCGGCGGCGTCGGCAGGTGGTTGCGTGGACAGCGTCGGCTGGCGCGCGTGGGTGACGCAAGG
Source organism: Locusta migratoria (assembly GCA_026315105.1). NCBI lineage: Eukaryota > Metazoa > Arthropoda > Insecta > Orthoptera > Acrididae > Locusta > Locusta migratoria. The sequence continues at coordinate 195,389,179 of CM048746.1, forward strand.
AGGCGGGGAAGGCGTCCAGTTGGCGCAATGAGTGGCAGGAGGACGCGAGGGTGTGGTGTGAGCTGGGCTGGCCGAGGTGCTCTGCTGACCCCCACACGGCGCAACGGCTACCAGCGACACGTAACCATTCCTTTGGCGGAGCGCGCCGCGACCCACTTGTGCAACTGCCCACGTAATGCTCGCTCTGCCCGCGCACCACAATCAGCTCCGCTGCCAACCCGTCCTCGCAACAAGTAGTGGACACTGGACATCATCGTCATCACCGTTTTCTGCTGTATTAGCAGATCCTTTGCCTCTCCATTTTCTCAATCCATTTCTTCCTTCTTAAGGCTGGTGTATGTTGTACCTTCCATCAAATCATCCATTATCTGAAATCTCCTCCTTCCTCCCTTCCTTTTCCCTTCTACATAACCTTCTAAAACTGTTTTATCAGTCCGTCATTCTTTCTTAATATATGTCCAATCCAATTTATTTTTCTTCTTTTTATTACATCTAGTAACTGTCTTTTCTCTACCGCCTTTCTCAGTACCTCTTCATTCTTCATGTTTCATTATTTCAATCCAACTTATTCTTTCTATCCTCCTCCATGTCCAAAACACAAAAGCCTCCACCCTATCTCTGTCTTTGTTCCTTAATGTCCATGTTTCGGCACCATACAGAAGAACACCACATACAAAACATTTTATGAGTCTTTTCCCCAGTTCTCTGTCTAGACTGCTGCAGAAAATTCTCCTTTTCTTATAAAAACAATTTGAACCCATATTAGATGTTATGTTTCTGCTAATTGCCTATACTACCACCTGCTGAATTTTTTACTATTCCTCCAGAAATACGCTGCATAGCGCTTGCGTATGGGCCATATATATATAGGGTGAGTCACCTAACATTACCGCTGGATATATTTCGTAAACCACATCAAATACTGACGAACCGATTTTACAGACCGAACGTGAGCAGAGGGGCTAGTGTAATTGGTTAATACAAACCATAAAAATGCACGGAAGTATGTTTTTAACACAAACCTATGTTTTTAATGGAACCCCGTTTGTTTTGTTAGCACATCTGAACATGTAAACGAATACGTAATCAGTGCCGTTTGTTGCATTGTAAAATGTTAATTACATCCGGAGATATTGTAAGCTAAAGTCGACGCTTGAGAACCACTCCTCCGCTGTTCGATCGTGTGTATCGGAGAGCACCGAATTAAGTAGGGATCCAAAGGGAACGGTGATGTACCTTAGGTACAGAAGAGACTAGAACAGCACATTACGTCCACATGCTAACACCTTTATTGTTCATTTTCACTGACTCACATGTACAGTAACATGAAGGGTGAGATACACGTACACACGTGGTTTCCGTTTTCAATTACGGAGTGGAATAGAGTGTGTCCCGACATGTCAGACCAATAGATGTTCAAAGTGGTGGCCATCATTTGCTGCACACAATTGCAATCTATGGCGTAATGAATGACGTACAAGACGCAGTACATCTGGTGTAATGTCGCCGCAGGCTGCCACAATACGTTGTTTCATATCCTCTGGGCTTGTAGGCACATCACGGTACACATTCTTCTTTAACGTACCCCACAGAAAGAAGTCCAGAGGTGTATGATCAGGAGAACGGGCTGGCCAATTTATGCGTCCTCCACGTCCTATGAAACGCCCGTCGAACATCCTGTCAAAGGTCAGCCTAGTGTTAATTGCGGAATGTGCAGGTGCACCATCATGCTGATACCACATACGTCGACGCGTTTCCAGTGCTACATTTTCGAGCAACGTTGGCAGATCATTGTGTAGAAACGCGATGTATGTTGGGCCCCTGCAATGAAGTGAGGACCAATGAGGTGGTCGCCAATGATTCCGCACCATACATATACAGTCCACGGTCGCTGTCGCTCTACCTGTCGTAGCCAGCGAGTATTGTCCACGGACAAGTAATGCATGTTCCGTAGATTCACTGCCCCATGGTTTGTTAAACCCGCTTCATCGGTATACAGGTAGAACTGCAACGCATTCTCTGTTAATGCCCATTGACAGAATTGCACTCGTTAATTAAAGTCATCACCATGTAATTGCTGATGTAGCTACACATGAGACGGGTGAAAGCGGTGACGATGCAGTATGCGCATGGCACTACTTTGACTCATTCCACCGGCTCTCGCAATGTCCCGTGTACTCCTGTGTGGGTTCACGGCAACAGCAGCTAACACACCAACTGCACCCGCTTCTCCTGTGACGGGCTGTTACGGACCCGTTTGCGTGCTACGACCATACCTGTTGCATACAGTTGGCGGTAGATGTTTTGAAATGTGCGGCACGTTGAATGCTCTCTGTCCGGGTACCGTTCTGCATACACCCTGCAGGCTTCAGCTGCATTTGGTCGACACTCGCCATAGACGAATATCATCTCCGCCTTTTCAGAGTCCGAATACACCATGGTCACAGTTCCTGCAACACTACACTATCATAGACGTCTGGTAACACAGTGTACTATAGTTAGTCTGTACGAATGCAGAATAACAATAGCAGCAAGCGCTACATGCGGACACTGCGACAGCTAGACCAAACCACAACAGTGCACTACAGCCAAACTCGTAAACACGGTCGTCATCGTAAACGTGTCCATGCAGATGCTGCTCGCCGACCATGGCCCATGTTTTTTACAACATGCAACTGAACGTCGGAGTTTTCAAGCGTCAACTTTAGGTTACAATATCTCCGGATGTAATTAACATTTTTTCAATGCAACAAACGGCACTGTTTACGTATTTGTTTATATGTTCAGATGTGCTAACAAAACTAATGGGGTTCCATTAAAAAAACGTAGGTTTGTGTTAAAAAAAAACATACTTCCGTGCATTTTTTATGGTTTGTATTAACCAAGTACACTAGCCCCTCTTCTCACGTTCGGTCTGTGGAATCGGTTCGTCAGTATTTGACGTGGTTTACGAAATATATCCAGAGGTAATGTTAGTTGACTCACCCTGTATATATGGGAGGTAAATAAGGTGGCATGAACGTCCATATACAGAAGCTGTTTCGAAGTGATGACGATTGGTATCATTGCAGCGCTGCAATCTTCTTGTCATGGATTGAGTGGTATTCCGTTTCACTTCGGCTCTTGCAGGCATTGCCATGGCAATTAGAATGAAATTTTCTCTCCCAAGAATAACGCCAGCGACCCGTCTTGCCAAGCGCTTGTCACCATTGTAGCGCGACAGAACCGTTGGGCAGCTTCACAATGCATATTGCTGCCACCTTTATTACCTTCGCTGAGCTTCAAAGACCTCACTGTCACACATCGTTGGATTCTCTCGATAGCCGCTATCAGAAAATAAGTACCAAACTATTGCATCCCGATTGAAAAAAAGAAAAAAATGTAGACCTTCATATCTCTGAAGCGGCCCCACCTAGCAACCTACGTCATATTCTGGCTGCCGTCGTCCCATGCAACTATTGTCCCACAAACCTTTGAGCTCCTACCATACTTTATGAGTTATTATTGGTGGCAATAGTTAGTGACTCATCCTCCATATTACCACGAAAGCCATCATTGGAATATAAGAAGCAAAATATTGCTAGTCTCCCTCAACTACTTGAAATAATTGCTTTCTACATTTGAATTCTAATGGTATGGAAGAAAATATGACGCCAGGTTATACGCCGAAGAGGTGAAAAGGGAAGGAGAGGCCGAGAAGAGTAAATCTTACCACTGGCAATGCCGCTCTATAAAACAGAGTATCAATTTTGTTTATGTATTTAAGGAAGATACCACTTTTATGGGGCAGGTCTTACATTTGATATAAGATCTCAATACTCTTATGTTGGCAAGAATAATCACGCATACTCATTATATGGTAACCAGAAGGCAGCAGCAAAGAGGTTGTTTTTTTTTTTTTGTTTTGTTTTTTTTAAGGGGGGGGGGATGTCTCAACGATACACTGCAGTTTAACCCTTAGAGGCCGGGGATCTTTCGGTTCAAATCGAGTTTTATTTTGACCAAAACTCATATCCAACATTGTCGAATTACTAATTTTATTCCCCACATCAACCACCCCCGGAAGCAAGGCTATGGGCAACTTTTATTTATTTATTTATTTTATTATATACCAGCCCTGAGAATACTTGACGCTGAAATAAATGGTCCATAACTCTTTGAGCAGACATTGGAGACATACCCTAAACCCAGACTAGGTCCGGCTCACGAGGAACACTGTTGGCGAAAAGGAATGTCTGTAAATCTATCGGACCAAACTGCGTGGTCATCAGTCCGTAGCTTACAAACTAGTTAAACTTAGGTAAACTAAGGACAAACACACACACCCATGCCCCAGGGAGGACTCGAACCTCCACGACGCGCTCCGCAACGAGACGCTTGACGCTTTAGACCGCTCGGCTACTCCACCGTGGCGGCGAAAAGTAGATCTAAATTGCTTGAATGAGGACCAGCGCCTCCTGCGTATCTCTTGGCATTGCACTGGGCTAGATCCAGGACTCTTTTCCAAGACAAAGATCCTGAACCACTCGGGAGTAGTGGAAATTGCGCTACGAACCTGTTATACCCACCGTCGTGCCAAGACAAGCAGCGGGGACAGGTTTTCAGAAATAAGGACCCATGCAATTGATAGGTGGGCACCGCGTGTACGTGGGTGCCATGGTGAGAATTTCCTCTGGGATTATAGGCTGGAACCCGCTTGCCCAAGTGCAGTCATGGTTTCCATGCGGGCTGTTCAAGTCCCACGCGGGAATGGTCGTGCGGTTCTAGGCTCCATGTAAAGGGCTGCTGTCATATTTGTTACCATCGGTCCCGAAAGCCCTCGAGTATCGAATTTCATTCTAATCAGTCCGAACTACATGGGGACCTCGAGTGCGCATGTGCGGTACTGCAGCCATCTTCCTGCTATATTCATCATCACAGAGATCAAGAACATAAAGTATAGTCATACTTTTTCAAAAATATTGCTTGAAACTCTGTGCCTAAACAATTTTGAAATTTCTGCTGCATTATAATAATCACTGTCGCAGACAGGTGGTGTAGTGTGTCGTATATCGGATATTGCACGAGAAGTGTATTTTGTAGACTAGAAGTAAAACCCGGGACCAAATAGCCTTTCAGGGTGTAATGTAGTAGACACTGGCATCGGTTTATCAATATTTTTCTCGATCCTTACCATACTCTCATTTTTGTTTAAATGGCTCAGAATAATGTTTGGAGTAGTGACGAGTCGAGACCAAACATAAAAGATCCGCACAGTGAATAGATTGGCAGCATTGAGACTGATGTAGAAAACTGTTTTGACGCATGTCAAATTTTTGAGTAAGCGTGCTTTTATGCTTCAATAAAAAATTTCCAAAGTACCTCTGATATAAATCCGGACATTTCTATATTAGGAAATAAATCGGAAGTTTATTTCAATCAATGAGCCTTTCCTACTTGAAAACTTATAAAGGACGCGAACCGTTATGAAAGAGTCCCCTGTCAAAAAGCCCTGATATGAAATGCTGGTGTCCTCTCACAGAAGATGAGTACGAGCCATTCGTCTACACACACTAGTTTTTTTTCTGAAGTAATGCCATGTAGTAGTTATCTTCACATTCTGCACAATCTAATTTACATATTCCAGAAGAAATTGCCAATTTCTCCGGAAAAAATCAAGTCAGTAATAGAACGATTACAAGAATAATTGGCGGTACCTCTTATTCCACGTAAAAATCAGTGCGTCGATGAAAGTCTGTTATTGTGGAAGAGTACACTTTGATTCAAGCAATCTATTACCTTGAAGATAAATATTTTTGGGCCGAGCGGCCGAGCGCATTGAGGCACTATGCTACCATGCACGAAGCCATTCCCTGTCGGGAGTTTGAATTCTCCCTCGGGCATGGATGTTTTTGTCGTCTTTAGTATAAGGTAGTTCATAAGTAGTTTGTAAGTTTAGGGACTGATGACCCCGCAGTTGAGTCCCTTAAGCTTGACGAACATTTTGAAATATTTTTGGATCAAGCTTTTCATTGTAGTACTCTGCAATACTGCATTTGTTCTAGGCTTCATTTTTTATACAGGTGCAGACACTGATTGTCGAAAGTTTGAGCTGGGTATTACTGGGGATATTCTTGTTGAGTTCTTAAAAAAATGTTCAAATGTTTGTTAAGCTTATGGGACTAAACTTACGAACTACTTATAAACTAACTTATACGAAAGATAACACAGTAGGATTCGAACCCCCGACGGGAACGGCCTCGTGCTTCCTAGCATTGCGACTTAATGCGCTCGGCCACTCCTGCGCGGTGCTGAGTTCTTACAACCTTATTAAGTCGATCATAGAGATGCAAGCATGGCAGTACAATGGGAAAATAAACGCAGTGTGCGCATGTTGACAAAGGTGCATGAACTTGACTTTTGCGTAACTGGGAAGATTCAGTATAATACACAAGAAGACATTACAGTGCGAAGTGTTATCGAAAACTCTTATTCCATCTCATTGACTTTTTCGTAACTAATGCTCAAATGAGTAATACTAAAATGAGTAATGTTCAAATGTTTGTAGAGCTTCTGCTACTTAACTACGGGGTCATCAGTCCCTAAACTTACAAACTACTTATGAACTAGCTGACACTAAAGAACCCCGACTGCAGCGGCCGTGCAGACGGTGACTGGCACGCCACAGACCACTCGGCCACTGCGGCCGGCAATGAGAAATGATGATCCTCTGTCATTTACCTAATTCATATTAGAGATTACTAGATGACTATTGAATCTTGATCCCCCTCAAAACTATACTTACAACAACGATTCTCCCACTCAATTGACAGGACGACATCTCCCAGGAGAAAGTGCAAATAGAAGATGCCATTTATGGACTTCACATCGGAAAAGAAAATCGTTTGTCTCACTTTTAATGTCCTATGCATAGTGCCATGCTTTTATGACTATTACGAACAAGTGGAATTGCCATGAAGTCCAACATTGCAAATAGAAAGAGTTAAAAAGAAGATTAGACGAAGAGGTCATAGGTGCACGGGTCACTCAATTATTCAAGAAAGGCAATAGGAGTGATTCGAAAAATGACAGGGCTATATTATTAACGTCGGTTTGCAGTAGGATTTTACAACATATACTTTCCTCAAATATTATGAACTACCTCGAAGAGATTGACTTATTGACCAACAGTCAAAACGGATTCAAAAAGTATGGTTCCTGTGAAACGCAACTAGCTCATTACTCACTTACTGTGATGAGTGCTATAGACAAGGGATGTCAAATAGATTTCATTTCTAGATTTGCGGAAGGCTTCTGACACTGAACCTCACAAGCGTCTTCTAATCAAATTGCGTACTTATGGAATATCGCCACAGTTGTGCAATTTGATTCGTGATTTCCTGTCATAAAGGACACAGTACGTTATAACTGACAGTAAGTCACCGAGTAGAATAGAAGTGATATCTGATGTTCCACAGGAAAGTGTAATAGGGACCCTCCTGTTCCTTACTTTTATAAACGATTTAGGAGATCCTCTGAGTAGCTCTCAGACTGTTCGCCGATATGCTGTCGTTTGTCGGTTAGTTAGTCACCAGAAGATCACAACTGCAAAATGATTTAGATAGGACATCTGCGTGGTGCAAAAATGCTAAAATTGGCAATTGACCCTTAATAACAGTAAGTGTGAGGTCATCCATATGACCACTAAAAGAAATCTGTTAAAGCTCAGTTACACGATAAATCAGTCAAACCTACAATTACTAACAACTTAAATGGGGAAGAACACATAATAAATGTAGTAGGGAAGGCGAACCAAAGACTACGTCTCATTGGCAAAACACTTGGAAGATGCAACAGATCTACTAAAGAAAGTGCTTACACTACACCTGTGCGTCCTATTTTGAAGTATTGCAGCGTATTGTGGGCTGCACACCAGGTGGGACTGGCGTACGATTTAGAGAAGGGCAGCTCGTTTTGTATTATCGCGATATAGGAGAGAGAGTGTTAAGGAAATGATGCACGAATTGGGGTAGAAATCATTAAAAGAAAGGTGCCATTTGTTGCTGCAATATCTAGTTGCGAAATTTCTTTCACGAACTTTCTCCTCAGAATCAGGGAGACATGATCATAATAATAAAAAAATGAGATCTAAAACAGAAAGATTCAGATGTTCTTTCTTCCCGCGAGCTATTAGAGAATGGAACTATAAAGAAATATCATGAAAGTGATTCGATGAACCATCTGTCATGCACTTCATTGTGACTTACAGGGTATCCATGTAGTTGTAGAACGTGAGAGGCAGGGGATTCAAGAAAATCAAGCATCACAAAGGAATCTTGTCTTCGCCAGGTCTTCGTCGTTGGTTGTAAGTCATGGTCAGAGCGAAATATTGAAAAATTAATCTGTTTGGTTGAAACTTGCAGAAATGACGCGATGGCGGTCCAAATAACCTGTCACTGAACGGCACTCGTTATATTCCTGGAACGTCAGGTAATTTGTTGAACCCGAATTCAGGTAGACGGGGAGAGGGGAGACTGGTCCAATTGACCACCGCTCAATCTTCAAAACGAGCAGGCTTCAAAACCACCAAATATAGATTTCAACGCGATCAACCAATTTCCAGAGAACTTACAAATTATGGGATCAAATGGGCCACGGCGGCCTTCGTCGGTCCCCACCTGGTCCAGTTCTTACTTTGGTCACCGCTCGGACGGGCAGACGACCCTTGTGTAGTACACCCAATTTCCACTGAAACATCAGATAGATTGACTTCTAAGGATGCTCCATAAATTGCTAAAGCTTAATTACAATGGAAAATTAAGGTGTAATCATTAATCACAAAAGCAATTATAGAGGCCAATAGAGGTAATTATATATGTTGGTCAGCTGTAATAATAAGTATGATAGGAATAGAGGTATCAATATAATAGAATGATCAGTAATATTTATTATTTAATTTAGTTATATTACTGGCGATTAAGCATATCTGTAGCAGTTGGTATAGACATCAGTTAAACACAAATGGAATCCACAATATACACACTGGGTAAATGATGTAGTTCTGCACTTGGCTTTTGAGGAACTTGAATCTTCCATATTCGAGACAATACTGTCAGGAGCATCGAAAGCATGTCATGCAACTGGAAATGAAGCTTTCTTGTTGGCATGATTGATCATGTTGTTGAATTTGGGTTTAATGCACTGATTATGAATGAATTCATGAAAGTTGATGATAGCTCTGCGACTGTGGACTTCAATATAAATTTTGTCGAGTAAAATTCCTTCACAAAAACTGGCGAAAGAAGTGAACATCCAAATGTTGAACAAGACACGTTGTTATCTTAATATGTTTACCTGGAATTACGAACAGATCCTTATGGTGGAGTTAAAATGAATCCAGAGCCAGACAACATTCTCCATTAATTCCGAGAAAGTTCAGTGCATCCACGTTCAACAACATGACCAGGTATGCCTGAAAGAGAGGTAAATTTCCACTTACATGAAATGCGTTTGATACTCGTGACAGTGTTATTTGGAATATGGAAGATTCATGTCGCTGAACACCCGAGTTCAGACATGCATCATTTATCTAGTGCGCATATTCTAGATTGCTTTTCTTTTTCACAAATTTCTATGCCAATACCCACAAACATGCTTCAAAACAAGTACATACAGCTAAATGTTTCCATTGTAATTAGCATTACTTCAGTATCGGCGAAACACTTTGCGAATGTGCATTGTAAGGAAAAGCTATATAGTGAAGCAAAATTCGTGCACTCAGGTTTCGAAGAGCGATTCGTCACATGCCATCAATAAGAAAAAAGTCTGTCACAAAATTTCGTCCTGCGCAGTAAATGGACGTCGAAGACTGAGATGTGTGTGTGTTCCATGCGTCAGCGTGTTTCAGAGCTTACAATTACACAAACATATTTCTGGGACAGGTAGAAGGCGTACTGAGGAACAAAATGAGACTGGAAACCTATGCCCGGAAAAGTCGTCCAACGACGCTACAGAGCGTCGAAGTTGCTGAAGGCAGGCGTCGGTGCCTGCAACTTGGACTCTCCGTAGTGTCGTTGAATGGCGTTTCCAGGCATGGGTTTCCAGGCTCATATTGTTCCTCGGTACTTTGAGTCAGATGTACGGTTAAGTAGTTATTGTCATTTAAATTTCGAGTTGTCAAAAGGCGATCACAAATGCCCACTTTTAGTGTTACTACCGTAACTTAAAGTGGGTCAAAACTACAATTTGATGTAGGTAAGAATTAACATGTATGTGTCATACACACTGGATGCTACAGCATATATGTTAGAACCTGGATATATTGTAAAACTAGCAAATCCGGCAACGCTTCGCAGTAGCTTCTCCCTATGTCTATCCCTTCCTTTCTCTTCCTTGGTCCATCTCCTCCTCCCCCTAGCTTCACACCACTTCCTCTTACCCCTCTTATCCATTTCCTTCCCTTCCTCTCTGCGTCTATATCATACCCCTTCTTAAATCCATTTCATTCCCCCATACTCTGTTTCCTCCTTCCCAGCTCTCTGATCTTATTTATTGTTATTGCAATCGGGGACTTGATTGGGGATAGAAGACAAAATGGACAGGTAAATATATTGGAAACGGGTTATGAGAGAGACGTTTCGAACTGCTCTGTTTGTGAAGTTTTGCCTTCTCGATATACTGGGGAAGCTTCTTGAGAAATTACTCTCTGACAGATTGGCGAGTCATCGAGTCCTATGTGGTCTGAATGAGTGGCAGTATGGCTTCCGGAGGGGCAAGTCCACGGAGGACGCCATAAATCAGGTGGCCAGGCTTGTCCACTCATCGGAATGTACATATGTTACCGGGATCATGATTGATATAGCGGGGGCTTTCGACAACCTTTGGTGGCCGGCGCTCTTTTCCCGCTTAAGGGAAATGGAGTGTCCCGGCTCACTGTATGGTTGTCTGAGAGCCTACTGTGAGGAGAGACTTGTAGAGCTGGTGTCTCCAGGTGGAATCGTCTCAAAGAGGATAACCAAGGGTTGCCCTCAGGGCTCCGTTCTTGGCCCAGTTTTCTGGGATATAAATATGGAGCCGCTGCTGAACAACTTGCAGCAAGAGGCGGGGATACTGGGGGCAGTAGCCTATGCTGACGATCTTCTCGTTCTGGTTCAGTCGAACTCAAGACGTCAGATGGAGGACAGAGTCTCTGTGGCCACGGAAATAATTCAGAGCTGGTGCAACAAGGTAAAATTATCAGTTGCACCAGGAAAGTCCAATTACATGCTCTTCAAAGGAAATTTGCAAAGAGACCCAATCATAAGACTTGCAGGCGAAAGAATTGGCCGGCAAACAGTTGCCAGATACCTGGGTGTCTATCTCGACCAGAGACTCCACTTTGATGCTCATATCGAGCGAGTTGCAAATAAAACCTTAGCATTGTATAACAAAATAATTTCAATAGGACAGAGGAGGTTCCATCTGCCTCCAAGTGTAACCAAATTGTATCATAACAGTTTACTCGCCTCGATTATGGGCTACGGTGCGAGCTCCTGGGCTCATAGGCTCAGACTGGTCAGGCCCTCGTTGGCTGTCAAAAGAGTGCAAAGGAATATCACAATTAGATCGGTTGGGGCTTTTGGGACCACACCTACGGATGGGCTCACGGTGATTATGGGGCTTTACCCTATTGATTTAATAATCAGGAAAATGGCGGCGGTCTATTGGTTGAAAAGACACGACTTCATTCAAGTAGAAAGGATAATTGGGAGGGTCTGTGAAAATAAAAGAGAAATTAACGAAGCCATTAATGATATTTGGCAACGGGACTGGGATTCATCTGAAACAGCCAGGCGCGTACACTCCTTCCTACCATCAGTGAGAGAAAGGATGAAGTTAAAATTTCTTCCATCCAAAGGATTAGTGCACTTTTTGACAGGTCACGGACCCTACCCGGTGCACTTGCACCGAATAGGGAAACGGCCTGATGCAGTTTGTGAATGTGCTGCTGAGATAGGCAGCCCGGAACACGTAATCTTCGAGTGCCCAGTACACGCACGAGTTGCCTCTGTAGAGAGGCAAGCCATACCCACCAGGGACATCTATGAAATAATAAGGAATGATGAGTTAGTAGAGATCCTAACTATACTAACTGAGAAAGTATCAACCCACGCGCAGCAGATCTATCGAGGATAGTCTGCTGCGAAACAACAGGAGAGAAAAGCTGTGCATGCCTCTATGAGGCATACATTGGCAGAAATATACTGCTTACGTAAAACAGGATTGACATCACCATCCCTGGCGTCTGGCCGGCTAACGTCGGTTTGGCACCACGGATGGAACCGAATATGACCGGAAGGTTGAGGCAAGGAGGCAAGGAGGCAAGGAGTGAAGAGCTGGACGACTTTCCCAGCTTGCGTGAGCAAGGTATAAGAGAGAAGTCACTGGAATAAGTTCTCTGGTGTTGGCTGCCTCGCTACCTTCCAAATCCAATCTAGACTAGAAATTCAGTGGTGCAAATGAGATGGATAGTGTAAATCAGTGCACCACTAGTAGTAGTAGTGTAATTTACTTTGTTTTGTAAATTTAACAATCTGATAAATTAATATGAGTTGCAGTGGTTACGTTAGTAAGTAGGCCCCGCCCACGTCCACGTTGTAGGGATGGGTACTGGCCTCCCTTCAGGAGGCTTGCTAAGATGCGGGAATTATACTTAGAGTTGTCATTAACTTATTACTAAACAACGTGTGATGTATAATAATTGATTGTAAAGGTCTGTTTTAGTTATCCAGGTAACAGACCTAAATTGTTATTGTAATTGTAAATAAAAAAATAAATTGTGAAGTTAGTAGCTTCAATGGCCGCACGTTTAATGGTTGCATTGTACGAACAGGTATGATTATAAGTGTGGCCTTAAAACAACTTTCCTGTTTTATGTTAAAAATGACTGGGAAGAAAAAAACAAAACCGCACATGCTAACAGCACAGCTTAGCATATTTTTCTCGCAGCGAGCAGTGTAGAAATGTTTATTATAAGACACGTATATCTTCTTGGTTGTAAGGCGTATGCCGGAACTGGTAAGCCCCTCCCACTTATTACCAATTGGGATTCCCCCTTTGCCCCACTATCAGCTTGTCTGATAATTGGCTGAATAGAACCGCGACTCTTTATGGGCCGGATCTCAAACAGCCCGCTCCACTCCTCGGAGTGGAGAATGAAAAGAATAAGGTTTTCTTTTTGACTTGGATACAAAGTAATTGTAGCGTGATATACTTTAACGATAGAAATTCCATATGAAACAAAACAATTAATTGAAATAAAATAATTGGGATGGCAATACGTTTCTTAAATCTTTACGTTGCTTTCATTTCTTGTCTTATTAGGAATCTAATTGAAACGCGATTAACAACATTGCTACATACCAGTAAAATTTTACAATCCGCAACACATGCGTGGTCTAGCTATGTTGGCAGCAGCTGTTGGATCGTGGGAATGAAGCCGACCAATCGTGCCAAAGCTTGAGATAGCCAATGAAATTTTAGATGGCGACAGTTTGTTCCGAAGCCAACTAATGCATCCGCTGCGTAATCGACTGCTGAAGTGTATCTGTACCCCAAACGTCGTATTATTATTGCCACGCGTGGCCGTCTGTTTTGTTGTTTTGTCGACGACCCGAATAATTTCGTGCGTAAACTGCTACTGAGGGAGTCGAACTCGACTGTACGCTTTGTTTCAGAGTCATAACGGATCGCGTTTGAGAATTTCTTTTCGATTTACCTCCAAGCGCTGTATACGATCTTCGTCGGTCACATTGACTAGGATCACGTAGTAAGATTGCGTTGCATGTACGCCGACCGATATTACGCCGACGCAATGGAGGCATTGTTGTAAAAAATAAACCACGATCTGTTAATTTGTTTGTAACACTCAAAAACATCACGAAATAACATCAATTCTATCTTTGCAATGCTCTAAAGATATGATCACCACCTATAGCATCATGGAGGTAAGAATAACGCGGAGGGGCTTGTAAAGAAACAACGTTTCATGTTAAATTTATTGGACAGTTTTAACCTTGTGTGCATAACGCCATCTCCCTTTATTCTAACCTCCTTGGCGTATTTGTTCGTTCTGTTACAGCGCATTTTGTCGCTAGGCAAGTAGCGAATGAATAATCTGATTGTAAAATGATTTCCAGTCAATGATGTACAACAATCAGTGAGAATAAATATTCCTTCAGTAAAAAACCGTTTTGATTGGCAATTATTTTATTAATTAATGACGCGTTTCGCCCTTTAGCAGGGCATCTTCAGATTATCTGCGTGACAGAATTTACACAAAATTACAAGGCGGAATTACAAACGGGTATAATGGTACATGGGCTTATTTTGTGTTAAGAAGACATTATAAATGGTAAACAAAGCTTACAATGAGCTCTCCATGGTGTGACACCGTAAGCTGTTTTTCGGTGTTTCTATTTTTCTGGAATTTTTGGATTTCCTTGTCGCCCTGCAAATGATCAGGTAACAACGAATTACAGTTGGAACATACTCGGTAAAGATGTGAAACATAAAACCTATTTTTAAGGTTACCTTCATAGAAGCGGAGGTCTCTGGTGATACAAAAGAGACCACCGCTTCTATGGAGGTAATCTTAAAAATCGGTTTCATGTTTCACATCGTTACCGAGTATGTTCCAACTGAATTTGTTGTTACCCGATCATTTGTAGGACGACAAGGAAATCCAAAAATTCCAGAAAAATAGAAACACCGAAAAACAACTTACGGTGTCACAACACGGAGAGCGCTTTTTTTAACATTTATAATGTCTTCTTAACACAAAATAAGCCCATGTACCATTAACAATGTTCAAATGTTTGTACTGTGTATGGGACCTAACTACGGGGTCATCAGCCCCTGAACTTACAAACTACTTATGAACTACTTACGAACTAGGACGGCACAAATATCCATGCCCGAGGGGGGATTCAAACCCCCGACCGTGACTGGAGCGCCTCAGTCCCCTCGGCCACCGCGGCCGGCCATGTACCATTATACCCGTTTGTAATTCCGCCTTGTAATTTTGTGTAAATTCTGTCACGCAGATAATCTGAAGATGCCCTGCTAAAGGGCGAAAGCCGGCCGCGGTGGCCGAGGAGACTAAGGCACTCCAGTCACGGTCTGCACGGCCACTACGGTCGGGGGTTCGAATCCCCCCTCGGGCATGGATATTTGTGCCGTCCTAGTTCGTAAGTAGTTCTTAAGTAGTTTGTAAGTTTAGGGACTGATGACACCGTAGTTAAGTCCCATAGACTATACAAACATTTGAACATTTTAAAGGGCGAAACGCGTCATTAATTAATAAAATAATTTGCAATCAAGACAGTTTTTTACTGAAGGAATAATCTGATAGTTGTAGAATCGAGAAAATGATCCCAAATTCTCAAATTCTAATATAATAGGCGGTCAAACGGGACGAAAAGTATCTCATGTCTGTCTCCTGCTTCTAAACTACCTCCCCACCAATTTTGAGCCAAATCGGTTGAGACGTTCTTTAGTTATAAATAGTGCAACTAACATGACTTTCTTTTACAGATATAGATGGAAAGGGGGGGGGGGACTTGTGGATGATATGCTGAATGGTAAATAAACAGCGTTGGTCAATATTATGACATTCTATTAGTAATATATTTACTTGCTTGATATATGACGAGTTTGTCTGACGGACAAAAGCGCTTTAAATGGATTGCAGAAATGCCAACACAAGCCAGCAGACGGCAGTGTTTGTAATTGGCCTGTGGGCACCGCGTGCTAGACCTCGACCTTCCGCCACCACGCGGCAGCAGTGGAATAAAGAGTAATGGCCCGTGAGCAGTGTGTGTGTGTGTCACGTGCAGGTCCAGCCGCGTAATAGCGCCGCCTAAAGGGCAAGGGCCCGCTGCGGCCTTGCCCGCGCTCTCTGTGTCGCTATCGATCACATCAGCCAGCCTCACACTACAACCTGACGACAGTTTGCAAGGACGCCGCAAATTATTTCGCACAACACGCCCATAAACTTTCAGCGCACAAAGGGCACGCGTCAATTCGTGTTTCCTATATATAGATCTTTGCGAACCTTTCATTCTCAAAGCTTTTAAATAGAAAATGCTCTCTGCGTACTCTAGTCCACGTCATTTCCATGTGGTTCAGGAAACCTGAATAGTGGAAAGCTACTCTCCATTCATAAAGAAACGAATTTATTGGTGTACTAGTGACCTGCTCATACTCGTACGGTAATAAGGACCCTATGGTCTCGACATAGTCGGTTTTATATAATATGTACATACAGGGTGTTACAAGAAGGTACGGCCAACAATTCAGGAAACATTCACCACACACAAAGAAAGAAAGAAAATATGTTATGTGGATATGTGTCTGGAAACGCTTAATTTCCATGTTAGAGCTAATTTTATTACTTCTCTTCAAATCACATTAATCATGGAATGGAAACACACAGCAACAGAACGTACCAGCGTGACTTCAAACACTTTGCTATAGGAAATGTTCAAAATGTCATCCGTTAGCGAGGATACATGCATCCACCCTCCGTCGCATGGAATCCCTGATGCTTCCGGAAACTCTAAATTTCCATGTTAGAGCTCATTTTATTACTTCTCTTCAAATCACATTAATCATGGAATGGAAACACACAGCAACAGAACGTACCAGCGTGACTTCACTTTGTTATAGGAAATGTTGAAAATGTCCTCCGTTAGCGAGGATACATGCATCCACCCTCCGTCGCATGGAATCCCTGATGCGCTGACGCAGCCCTGGAGAATGACGTATTGTATCACAGCCGTCCACAATAAGAGCACGAAGAGTCTCTACATTTGGTACTCAGGTTGCGTAGACAAGAGCTTTCACATGCCCCCATAAATGAAAGTCAAGAGCGTTGACGTCAGGAGAGCGTGGAGGCCATGGAATTGGTCCGTCTCTACCAATCCATCGGTCACCGAATCTGTTCTTGAAAAGCGTACGAACACGTCGACTGAAATGTGCAGGAGCTCCATCGTGCATGAACCACATGTTGTGTCGTATTTGTAAAGGCACATGTTCTAGCAGTACAGGTAGAGTATCCCGTATGAAATCATGATAACGTGCTCCAGTGAGCGTAGGTGGAAGAACATGAGGCCTAATCAAGACATCACCAACAATTCCTGCCCAAACGTTCACAGAAAATCTGTGTTGGTGACGTGATTGCACAATTGCGTGCGGATTCTCGTCAGCCCACACATGTTGATTGTGAAAATTTACAATTTGATCACGTTGGAATGAAGCCTCATCCGTAAATACTAAAATGAGATCTAACATGGAAATTAAGCGTTTCCGGACACATGTCCACATAACGTATTTTCTTTCTTTGTGTGTGAGGAATGTTTCCTGAAAGTTTGGCCGTACATTTTTGTAACGCCCTGTATGTAAACTGGCGACAGATGTATATTGTAAGTGGCACAGTAATCTTTGGAAGTTCGATTGTAGAGTAAGCACTCTGGCTGTGAGAACAGTTAGTAGTAAGTCAGTTAAGAGCTGTGTTGGGAGTGAGTTGTAGACAGTTGCCTGTTGGGTGAGGTAGCGAGAGGACGCTGTTGGAGAAGGCAGTCGTTAAGTATATGTTGCAGTAAGCTATTGTTATAATGTATGATGTTAATTTAATTTTCTGTTATTTTTATATTTCATATTTTTTAAGAATACACAATTTTTATTATTCAATTTGCGTTCTGCACCCTCATTTAGTAGTTAGTTTCCCCTTCCTTTCATTTTCTTCATTTATGATTATTGTTCGACTTAATTGCTACCCACCTATCATTTTTGAAAATTTTTAATACCGAAATACTGCATGACGCGAGTTGCTTGCTGTATCCTGTTTACAATTTTGTAATAAGAAGATACGAGGTAAGTCAATTTCATTTTTGTCTGTGTCACAATCAGATTGTTTCACCCGTTTCATTATTCAAGTTCATCAGTTTCGTTGTACCCTTTGGGAGTACTTTAGACAGGACAATAAATTCTGGTGTTTGAGTTTATCTATTTTCCGGGCGTGTCCGTTGCACATATTAATGTTTTTTAAGGCTTACCTCGGTGGTCGTAGTCACCACATTGTTCGGTTTTTAACAGTTTAATTTTTCTTTCACGTATGTAGTATGCACTATTAATCAATTACCATTAAAAATTAATATTCCAGATACCTTGCGAATAAATTTATATAAAATTTTATTTATTTAAAATTTATCGGGATACCCTTGCAATATCTACTTTGCGAGTCACATTCAAGTGCATGGGAGAGGGTTCATCGAACCACTTCCATGATATTTCTCTTGTAGTTCCATTCTCTAATAGCTCACGACAAAAAGGAACACCTAAATCTTTCCGTTTTCGATCTGATTTCTCTTATTTTATTATGGTGATCATGTCTCCCTGTGTAGGTAGGTGGTAACAGTATATGATCGCATTCTGATGAGAAAGTTAGTGAAACAAAATTCGCAAGTAGATCTCGTCGCAACGAAAAACGTCTTTCTTTTAATGATTTCCACCCTAACTCGTACATCATTTCCGTGACACTCACTCCCCTGAATAGCGATAATACAAAACGAGCTGACCTTCTCTGAATCTTCTCTAAATCTTCCTTGAAACCCACCCGGTGTACATCCCACAATGCTCAGCAATATTCTAAAATAGGACGACCAAGTGTAGTGTACGCAGTTTCTTTAGTAGAACTGTTGCACCTTCTAAGAGTTCTGCCAGTGAAACGTAGTCTTTGTTTCGCCTTCCCTACAACATTTTATATGTGTTCCTTCCAATTTAAGTTGTTCGTAATTGTTATTCCTAGGTATTTAGTTGAACTGACGGCCTGTAGGTTTGATTGATTTATCGTGTAACTGAAATTTAACGGATTTCTTTTAGTGGTCACATGGATGACCTCACACTTATTGTTATTAAGGGTCAATTGCCAATTTTTGTACCATGCTGATATTTTATCTAAATCAGTTAGCAGTTACTAACCGGTAAATGACAGCATCATCTGCGAACAGTCTAAGAGAACTACTAAGATTGTATCCAATGTCGTTAATAAAAATAAGGAACAGCAGGGGCCCTATAACACTTCCCTGTGGAACGCCAGATATCGCTTCTGTTCTACTATATGACTTACCGTCAGTCACGACGTACTGTGACCTTTCTGACAAGAAAGCACGAATCCACTCGCTCCCATAAGCACGCAATTTGATTAGAAGACGCTGGTAAGATACAGTCTAAGAAGCCTTCCGGAAATCTATAAATACGAAATCTATTTGACATCCCTTGTCGATAGCGCTCATTACAGTATGTAACTTAAGAGCTAGCTGTATTTCACAAGAACGATACGTTCTGAATCCGTATTGACTATGGGTCTCTTCGAGGTAGTTCATAATATTTTAGGATAGTGTATGTTCTTAAATCCTTCTGCCAACTAATGAACAACATGAAAATGCGTTTAGTAAAATAAAAAATGTCCATTTATTTCATAAAACTCCGGGCAAAACAATTAGGGGATTATTTGAGATATCTAGGTTCTGAAGTATTGTCACCGGCAGGTATGAACTAAAATGGTTCGACGTCTTTTTGTCGGTTCTTCGGAGTGGAGACAACAACATTACAACAGAGATAGTGGTAATGATAGAAAGTTACTGCAGAAGGGGTTGGTGTTGACTTGCGTTTACTAAACGAATTACACAAGCTGTTGGGTTCAGATAGTGTAGTGAGCAGGTAGTCAATGCAACAACAACCTAACTTACCCAAAGCTACGGCGTGAAGAGCCATAGAAAGGTTGTAAGCGAGACAGAGGGAGGTATCTGCAGTTCTTGGAGTGTCCCGAGGTGTAATTTCCAGGACCTGGACGCGATTTCATACAACAGGAATCGTTAAAAGAAGACAAGGCCAAGGTCGTCCACGGGTAATATCAGCAAGAAGGTGACCGTTGCAACTTTGCTTGAACGCATCCTCCAGCAGCAAAAGGACGCGCAATATCGACACACTCCAAAATCGCCTTTGGTAATATGGCCTCTACGCACGGAGGTCTGTGGTATGTGTCTCATTAAAACCACGACATCGTTTTTACCGCAGAAACTGGTCGAAGGAACATCACATTTGGAGTCGCAATGAATAGCGCCGGGTTCCGTTCACAGATGCTTCAGTAACTTGGGTTCAGCAGGAAAATCGTCGTTTCTTCATCTGAAGAGAACATGGAACTCAGAACAATCATGCCTATGTGCAGGAAAAATCATCATTTCGTGTTGGTGGACGAATGGTGTGAGCAAGAGTCAGTATTGGCGGACGTTTTTGTTGAATCGACGATAACGCTCGTCTCTACAGAGCTGCAATGTTGGACAGCTTGTTTGAATCTGGGAGAATTGAAAGAATGGAGTGGCCAGCTTGTTCACCAGACTGAAACCCGATTGAGTATGGGTGCACTTGGCAGACGCGTACTGACTTTCAAAATGGCACTTCGGCTGGTCAGAGGTATAGAGACGAGATCCTTCGACCTTTTGTTGTGCCCTACGCACAAGTGGACGATAACACTCGTCCCTATAGAGCTGCAATGGTAGACAATTTGCTGGAAACTGAGGGAATTGAACGAATGGAGTGGCTACCTCATTCACCAGAATTAAACCCGATTGGCATATGCAGTGTCGTCAGACCAGCACCTCTCACAACGGTCGAGAGGTGGATATTAGCCGCGGTGGAGTGGCCGTTGCTTACCGTCGTAGGTTGGAGTCTTTCTTCGAGCATGGGGGTGTGTGTTGTCCCTAGCTTAGTTTAAGTAGTTTGTAGACCTAGGTACTGATAACCGCAGTAGTTAAGTCCCACAGATTTACAAACAATTGAACTTTTTTGTGGATATTACACTCTTGGAAGAATGGCCAAATATCCCTCAAGAGCTGATTGATAATCTCATAAAGTTCATACCACGCAGATGTGGAACTATACTGACGGTCCGAGGTGATCACACCCCATATTACAATGCAACGAAAGTGACTTTTTCACTGTCATGGTAGCCGCATGTTGCAAAAACAAAATATCGTACTGTATAACTCACAATTTGCTATTGTAATTAATATCTGAAAAATAAGTTACCACACGAATATTGTATATAATATCTCACCTGATCCCCTAATTGTTTTTAACGTGTATTTGACAATGAGAAATAAGTTACTTTTACTGCAAGGTCTTTGCTTTCCATATTTTGGGAGGAGTTTGTACCAGATGTCTAATAAACATGAGCTCTAAAATGCATAGCTTAAGAACTATGAGCACTTATTTATTTTCGATACTGTAAACCTATCTCTTCTACAGATCGAGTACTCATAGGGTAGAGATCATGTTTACTAAACTGTTTTTATTTATTGTTTTGGAGCATACAAGTAAAGATATTGAGATGAGTTTCATAGTGTCAAAGATAAAAAACGTAAAAAAAAAAAGGTTTTCCACTCACCCCACTCAAACTTTCTAGCAAGCATTTCTGAACACCCTGTATGAATGTGTATACGCCTCAAAGGGGAGAGACCGAGCGAGGTGGAGCATTATTTAGCACACTGTATTCGCATCGGAAGAACGTCTGTTCAGATCCACCTCCGCCCAACCAGGTTTAGCTTTAATGTGATTTACCTAAATTGCTCTAGGTAAATGCCGGAATCGTTCCATTCAAAGTGCGTGGCCAATTTCCTTCCCAATCCTAGTCAAGATACAATCAATGAACACGTTGTCAACGGGACGTAAGACTCTTTCTTCCTTCTTCTTCCATGTGCAGATGAAAATTTCAGTCTAGATACACAAAAATTGTTGACCCCATACCAGAATAAACATATAGCAGCGAGTAAGAATGTTCAAATGTTTGTAGAACTTATGGGACTTAACTATGGGGTCTTCAGTCCCTAAGCTTACAAACTACTTATGAACTAGCTAAGACTAAGGACGGCACAAATATCCATGCCCGAGGGGGGATTCGAACCCCTGACCGTAGTGGCCGTGCAGACCGTGACTGAAGCGCCTCAGTCCCCTCGGCCACCGCGGCCGGCAGCGAGTAAGAGGCATAATGAACGGAGTGTAATATAAAAGCACTGAAACACACACGAAGTCAAAAAATTCTTTAACAGTTAGTAGGAGGCAACTATTTATTCACAACCGATACAAAAGCACTACATATTTACAGCTGATCCCAATTTTCGGAATTTCTGGCACTATACAAAAGTCTGATATATGTTAGATACCACAACAAGCTCTTATTAAATTACGAGGTACATGCGGCTGTTGGAGACACTGCAATACATGTATTGCATTCTCAAGAGCACTAGTACTAAATATTTACTCTATACTACCTACAATTAATTGAAGATCAAAAAGTAAAGTTTATACTGGTACTATCTGCAATGTTCTTAAGTGGAAAGTAAGGCTTTTGTCCCAATCATTTAGCTTTAGCTTTATTGTAAAATATTATTCAAGTTTCTAATAGGTCACAAGTGCTGTAAACATACATTGTTTAATACATTAATTAATTAACTTTGTAAGTCTACGTGTAACCGCAACAAAATGCATATTTTCCAATATTAACTGTTATGCAGTAATATAAATGTCTGCAATGTCACTCTGCATCAGTGTTTTCTAATTCGTTTCATCACATCAATTGATAGTGTCACACTACAAATAAATGGTTACAATAAGTTGCTAAATTCTAAATTTATGTACCTATAGCATTGTTTACGGAGATTTTGTTACTTTAAAAAGTTTTTATTTACTTAGCCAAAGAAAAAATTAATTATTTTGCCAGGGCATAAACTTTTAACATGCATGTACAAGCACTAATTCAGATCCGTGTTCTGTATTCTGTTCTGTTGCACAAACCAGTACAGAATGAGAGCAGAGCCACCTATCAGCATTTACTGAAGCTCATAAGTGATGGCGGGAGAAGCGACATCTTAGAGATTCGATCCAGCAGCTGCCAGACTGCTTGATGCGCATGCGCAAAGCTGGAATTGTGTTCCCGCAGCGCCTTCTGCCGCTTCTGGCTACGTGGAGTGTGGAAAATATTTCTGGCGCGGTCAAGCTGACAAATGCGCAGATAGGTCTCAGTTAGAGTGGGGGGGGGGGGGGGAGGGGGGTAGCCATCACGTGATACGTTTGTGTGTGTGTAGCGTGTTTTTCGATTATTTCGAAGTCACTGCAATCCCACTTGAGATCAGATATTTCTTGTTTACACTTCTTCGTTATTAGGAAGGAAATTATTTTAATTACTCCTTTAAACTCACCTTCGCCTGCAGCCAGAAACAGTACAAAAAGCGTTCCAGCAGTGCAAGTATCAAACAAGGGTTTTTACGTCATTGTAGCTGCGCACCAGTAACACCTGTTTCTTAGCGCTTGAAAGTAGTCGTCTGCCAGCTGCTGGTTGCAAACGCATTTATCTTCCATAACTTACACGGACTTTGGCACGACAGTGTGCATGTCTGGTGTTCCTACGCATATGTTGACTTACATTAGTGGTGGTTTGGGTAATTCACGTGCAATAAATTCATGCCTGTGGAAACGTGACTTTCCAATAAAAAGCATGATAAGCCTTGTTGTTGTTGTTGTTGTGGTCTTCAGTCCGGAGACTGGTTTGATGCAGCTCTCCACAATACCCTATCCTGAGCAAGCCTCTTCATCTCCACAGAAGAGCGACAACCTACATCTGTCTGAATCTGCTTAGTGTATCCATCTCTTGGTCTTCCCCTGCGATTTTTTCCCCATACACTTCCCTCCAACGCTAAATTCACAATTCCTTGATGTCTAAGAATGTGTCCTACCAATCTATCCCTTCTTTTAGTCAAGGTATGCCAGAAATTCCTTTTCTCCCCAATTCTGTTCAGTACCTCCTCATTAGTTAAACGATCCACCCACCTAATCTTCAGCATTCTTCTGTAGCACCATATTTCAAAATCCTCAATCCTCTTCCTGTCCGCACTGTTTATCGTCCATGTCTCACTCCCATACAAGGCAACACTCCGTACAAATGCCTTCAGAAAGGACTTCCTTAGGTTTAAATCAATATTCGATGTTAACAAATTTCTCTTTTTCAAGAACGCTTTTCTACCCATTGCCATTCTGCATTTTATATCCTCTGTAGTGCGACCATCATTTGTTATTTTACTGCCCAAGTAACAAAACTCATCTACCTCCTTTATTGCTTCGATTCCCAATCGAATTCCTTCAGCATCACCTGATTTTCTTACACTGCACTCCATTACCCTAGTTTTGCTCTTGTTAATGTTCATCTTATATGCACCTTTCAGCACACTGTCCATTCCGTTCAATTGCTCTTCCAGGTCCTTTGCTGTATCTGACACAATTACTATGTCGTCGGCAAAACGCAATGTTTTTAATTCTTCACCCTGAATTTTAATTCCTTCTCCAAATTTCTCCTTGCTTTCCTTTATAGCTTGCTCAATGTACAAATTAAATAACAATGGAGAAAGACTACAACCTGTCTTACTCTCTTTCCAACCACTGCATCCCTTTCATGCCCTTCAACTCTGACAACCGCTGTCTGGTTTTTGTACAAGTTCTAAATAACCTTACGTTCCCTATATTTTACTCCTGCTTGCTTCAGAACTTGAAAGAGTTTATTTCAATCAACATTGTCAAAAGCCTTCTCCAAATCTACAAAAGCTAGAAATGTAGGTTTGCCTTTTCTTAATCTATCTTCTAGGATAAGCAGTAAAGTGAGTATTGCCTCCCGTGTTCCTACATTTCTCCTGAACCCAAACTGATCTTCCCCGAGGTCGGCTTCTACCAGCTTTTCCATCCTTCTTATTAAACTGATGGTTCTGTAGTTTTCACACCTGTCTGCACCTGCTTTCTTAGGGATGGGGATTATAACATTTTTCTTAAAGTCTGAGGGTATTTCACCTGTCTCATACATCTTACACACCAGGTGAAACAATTTTGTCATGGCTGGTTCTCCCAGAGAATTCAGTAGCTCTGAGGGAATATCATCTACTCCAGGGGCCTTGTTTCGACATAGGTCTTTCAGGGTTCTGTCAAATTCTTCTCTCAGTACAGTATCTCTTATTTCATCTTCATCTACATCCTCTTCCCTTCCTACAATATTGTCTCGAAGTTCACTGCCTTTGTAGAGCCCCTCTATATACTCTTTCCACCTTTCAGCTTTCCCTTCTTTGCTGAGAACTGGTTTTCCATCAGTGTCCTTGATATTCATAGAGCTGTATTTCTTATCTCCAAATGCTTCCTTTATTTTCCTGTAGTCTGTATCTATTTTTCCCCTATTTATACATTCTTCTACATCCTTGCATTTGCCTTCTAGGCACTCCTGCTTGGCCATTTTGCACTTACTGTCAATCTCATTTCTTAGTCGTCTGTACTCCATGCTGCCTGTTTCATTTACTGCATTTTTATATTTTCTCCTTTCATCGATTTAATTTAGTATCTCCTGTGATATCCAAGGATTTTTTGTAGGTCTTTCCTTCCTACCTATTTTGTCCTCTGCTACCTTCACTTTTTCATCTCTCAATTTTACCTATTCCTCCTCTACTGTTTTATTTTCCCCCGTTTCTGTCAATTGTTGCCTATTGCTCCCTCTGAAATTCACAAGAACCTCAGGTTCCTTCAATTTATCCAGGTCCCGTCTCCTTATTTTCCTACCTTTTTGTAGTTTCTTTAGTTTCAGCCTATAGTTCATAACCAACAAGTTATGGTCAGAGTCTATATCTGCCCCTGGGCATGTCTTACACTGTAGAACCTGGTTCCGAAATCTATGTCTTACCATTATAAAATCTATCTGGTATCTTCCGGTGTCTCCTGGTCTCTTCCACGTATACAACCTTCTTTTGTGATTCTTGAACCAGGTGTTTGTTATAACTAAATTATGTTCTGTGCAAAATTCTACCAGGCGGCTTCCTCTTTCATTTCTTTTGCCCAGACCATATTCACCTACTATCCTCCCTTCCCTTCCTTGTCCTACTACCGAATTCCAGTCTCCCATAACAATTAAGTTTTCCTCTCCCTTTTGTGGTATTAAATCACGTGTGTCTACGTCATGGCGGGGTCAGTTCTCTTGTTATCAGAAGCACACCATGTATATAGCAGTACCACCTGCTGACTTGACCTATAAGGAGTTTTATTGCCATAAGTGACGTCATTACCAAGTTTACCCATGGAGGTAATGTGTTTACCGAAGCACAGAGTACAGACTTTCCTGCAGCTGTTTAAACATAGCTTTGGTTAGAGGACGTAAATGTGTACTTCCGACTAAGGAGAGCCTAATCTGGATTATGACTTATGAACGAAAGTATAATGTGACTATCTGAAACCAATGAAAGGGCAATGAATTATTACTTTGATCAACAGAATGGTATATGTCTTGGTTGTTGATCGGCGAATAAAGCACTGATTGTTAATGTAACTACATCAGTTGGTCTTATATATTCGTGACGATTCCAATTTTTCGGAAATTCTATGGTATTATGAATTTAGAAGTAGAGGTACTAGAGATTGCTAAGATCGGTATTTATTATTTATTGATGATCGGTATCATCAAAACTATGTTGCTACCATCTGAGCTATACATCTCAATAAAACTATAATATATCTTAAAATGTTGCTTGCTTTCTAAATAAATCCTGGTTGTCAAAAAATTATTTATTATACACAGTACACTGCTTGGACGAACTCACAATCAACTAATAAAAAGCGATATTGGCATTTTGAAGAATTGCTCTGCATTCATAACTCAAATTTTGTACTAATGAACTACGAATTTGTCTTTTCAACTGGAGCAGCAGTAATAAATATGGAAAAGCGGACAAAATATGTGAAAAGTAACCTATAGGCCTACATAAATAGCGAGACTCCCATTTATTTCCAGCTTTGTTGTCATTGTTGTGGTCTTCTGTACAGATTCTGGTTTGATGCAGCTCTTCACACTAAGCTGCAGGCTCCCTGCGGGCACTTAATTGGATCTTCTGTATATGGCTCTATATAATGCGATTTCCTGATATACAGTTTTTTGTAGCTAAAATACTTTATTGCATACAAAACACTTGTTCCGCTACCATGCACCCAGAACAGGAAAATCGTTTCAGCCACAGTCTAACAAAGACAGTCGCGAAACTCTCTAGGTGAAAAATAGCAGCTGAAGTAATGCTAGCCCTCCAAGCGGTCAGTAGAGAGCAGCAGAAGAATAGCATGACTCAAAATGTGTAGTTGCTGTTTTTATGCTGTTATTTTCATCTTTCTTAATCATTGGACATTGTTGTGAATTTCTAACACAAATATGAAAACGGCATTAAACTAATAGCAATGCTTCTGGTAATGGCTGTCTATGATTAAAAAATGGTAATGCAGTGTAATTCATACGTCTCACCAGAGCTGAGTCGTATTCGTATCGTCCAAAAACATTTTACGATCAGAAATGTATTGCTACCTGATGTGCTCAAGTACAAAGAGAACTGGTTATGATCAAATTCACATGGTCGGAGCGTACTTTCATGATAATAAGTTATGGTTTAGCACATTTCAGACATTGCAGTATATTTCTAAACTAGACTTCTTAGAGACTAGGTTCTGCATCTCCTTATAAATGTTCATTTCACATTGTCCTGCCTTGTGTGTACCTATCATGATTTATCTAGCAAGTTGTCAGATATCAAACTGAATATCTTCAAGAATGTGATGAGCTAGTATTAACAGTTTATACATGGATCTAATATTCATTTGTAGCTATGAAATCACTTTCAAACTAGTTGGTAACCGCCAAAATATCTCGGTATATAGGCATATACTTTTTGTGAAGCTGAAGTACCGGTACGAAACCTAGCACGCAATACTGAAATACTTGGTTAACTGCAATGAGAAGCGTTCAGACATTCTTTTTATATGACAGTAATATTATGAAGCCAGCAATTATTTGTCATGTAAAATCAGATGGAAATTCGTACAGTATCCCAAATTTAAATATGCGGACGATGTGAAAACTTGTGGAAAACATCTGAATGCGCAATCACGCTGTAGTTCTATGCTCAGCAACAGTTTCTATAGAGATCCCGTTAAGGGCCCCTCATACGTTCAATAATATTGTCAAACCGTCAATATATTGACTGCCTGGGGCACGTATTGTCAATACTTAAAATATTGACGAAAAGTATTGATGGCCACAAAAATATTTTCAGTATTGTCAATATATATTGAGCGTGTGAAGTCCAATATTATTACCAAATCTTTGTCATTCACCAGCCATGGCTGGACAGACAGCGTCAAAATTACAATATTTACATCACAATAAAATGAATCCAACAACTGTGATAAGATTACACATATTTTAACATAAATTGAGCATAATATGCACTTAACAATAGCTGCAC
Source organism: Locusta migratoria (assembly GCA_026315105.1). Classification (NCBI taxonomy): domain Eukaryota; kingdom Metazoa; phylum Arthropoda; class Insecta; order Orthoptera; family Acrididae; genus Locusta; species Locusta migratoria. The sequence continues at coordinate 195,417,561 of CM048746.1, forward strand.
AATAATATTAATACAAGAACAAACAAAAAACAAATAGTCTATTCTTGACATCAAGTTAAGTCAGGTAGTCACTGTGATATCGTGCGCCGGCCGCGGTGACCGAGGGGACAAACAGAACTTTAACATTAATTTACACAGAAGCATTTCAGTTACTATCATTATGCCTTTTGCCATTTCAGAGGATACTTTACCGGAATTATTTGATCGCCGAAGAAGGCATTTATACGTCCCAGAATGGTGTGGATTGTACACAATGATCTCTATAGAAACTGGATGTATAACTCTGGTGTCTGAGCTTAGAACTGCAGCGTGCCTGCACATTCAGATGTTTTGCACACGATTTCGCACTGTCTGCCATGTTCAAATTTGGCAAATGAGTTTTCATCAGTAATTACATAACAAAGAATTGCTTGCTTATTTCTTGATTTGGAATTTAATTAATTATTCGATGTACTAAGCTGATATGGGAGCGGAATCGAAATATATTTTCTTCTCTTTTTCTTGTAATGAGTCTTAGCAGCCATGTTTGAATTTGGCAAGAAACTAAATATGAATATCTATGGCTGGCACGCTAAGACAACAGAAGTTCAACATCCAGAGTGTATAGAGATCAATGATTGTACATGTGTCTGAAGATCTCTGTTTTGCGTCACAACCTAAGAACGCATATTCAGTTAATTACAGCTAATTTCTGTGCCTGGAAAAAAAATAAAAAAAAGGGGGGGCTGAGGCGCTCCAGTCACATTCTGCACGGTCACTGCGGTCGGGGGTTCGAATCCCCCCTCGGGCATGGATATTTGTGCCATCCTCAGTCTTAGCTAGTTCATAAGTAGTTTGTAAGCTTAGGGACTCATGACCTCGTAGTTAAGTCCCATACGTTCTACATACATTTGAACATTTTGATATCGTGCACGTAACTCGCGGAATATCGAGTTTTTCGACCCTGTCAAGTATCGATATAACTTCGATATCAAGAACAACATAAACACAGTAGTATATAAATATTTTTATGTGTGATACTCAAAGCGCTGAAGTAGTGTTTACGAGAATGACATGCAATATTAGTATCCGGATCTGTTGAGCTCTCAGCCAATTGTGTTGAACCACTGTGTCTAATCCGAAAGTAACATAACATTTTTTTAATGTTCTGCTATTGTTTCGCATGAAGCAGTTATATTGGATCGTAAAACGATCTATAAGCCTTAATCCCTGCCTAAACTGTGGAGACCGCCAAATTAGAAAAATGATAAATAACGAAGCAGTGGAAGCTATGAAAGCCGTTAAAGCCATTGTTCCACCACTATTGGATGATGGTCATAAGGGATCTTCTGGAAGAATAGGTGTAGTTGGTGGCTCCCTTGAATACACGGGAGCTCCATACTTTGCAGCAATATCGGCTTTCAGGGTGGGTTGTGATTTAAGCCATGTCTTCTGCTGTAAAGAAGCAGCACCAGTTATAAAATCTTACAGGTAATTCGTCAATCTAATCTCACCGGTTTCGAATTGGCCTAATGTGGTATTAGTTATAGATTCACAGCCACTGATTGCAGGATGTAATTTATTTTTAGTGGAATCATTTTTATATCCCTGGTCGAAGTAGTGGAACACGTGATTATGCAACTTAATGTCGGTGTCAAATTATAGGCCTATAGCAAAAAGAGGCGTCACAAGTGTTTACTTCTACTTCTGTTACCTTTAAATGGTGGTAGGCCTACCCATGTTATTAGGATTAGGTTGAAGAAAGAACCGCTAGCAAATATCCAACAGAAACAGAAAGTTATTTTTGTTTGTTTGAATAGGACTACATAGGCTTTATTTTTAAACATTTCAGCTAGCCTGTCCAATAAACTGCTTATCTTGCGTTTTAAATTTCATTGTATGAGAGCTAATTCAGTATTCTAGTAAATTGTTGGAACTTTCTTCCCTTACACTGTGAGATAAGGTTTCTATTAGGCTACTTTTACCCAATTTAAAAAATGGTCATTTCTTTGGTTTTAGCATATTTTTAGCTGTGTGAGCAGTTTCATTTTCGTATTGCTTTATGTATCAGGTCATATAAGTGATTTCTGAGGAAATGTTGCAACATATGACTTAAATAATAAGCAAGTATCATGATGTTCCACATATAAAGACATGTAGAGCCTAAACAAATATCAATTTTATGTTCCATATTTTAGAATATTGAAACTGGTCAAGAATAGGACAAGAAATTTTACAGTAGGCCTTATTGTGTGATTAATAATCTGGTTCTTTTCAAGTGGCATTTGTAGTTAGAGAAATCAAAGTGAAACTTATATTTTCCATTTGAATCCTTGGTTTCTTCCTGGAATCCAAGTCTTCCTTATTAGTTTAGTGTGAAATTTTAATTATTCACTGTTAGTTATGTGATTCAGAAAAACAATGGTGTGAAGGACATGATAGAAATTGAGCCTCCTATTTTGCACAATACAAATATTTTTGAGTGATGTATCAATGTAAAACTCTATGCAATTTGTGCATGAAATTGAAACTGCGAAAAATTATATGATACATAGCATGTCATAATTGTGATGATTAATAAATTCAGATCTTTGAAATCATAAGTGTCAAGTAATGAATAGGAGACGTTATATGATGAACAAGACATGCCCTATGTTGGGGTCTCTAAAGTTACGTTCTTTGTAGGGCTATTTGAGACACACAACACTAAATGAAATAACAGTGTGAACAAAAATAAAACTTCAGTGAAAGGATAATATTTTATAAACAATCCACATACGCAACAATAGAAATTAAATTTGCTTTAAAAAATCAAACCTGAAAACCTCTTCACTGTTTTAGTACAATAGGAGGAGAAATAATTTTCAACATTTTCGTCTCTGTTATATCATAGCCTATGTTGGGGCCTTTTATGCTAGCCTGGTGCATGTCTTTATACTATCACTGGCATAACTGAAGACTGGGGTACCACCCATCAGCTTTGATCCATGGCAACAATGACGTATATGCTCCTATCCAATATGATGACCAAAACAGTCACGAAAACAAATGAAGAAACGCACATAGGCACACGCAAGAATTAACCCAAAACAATAAAATGACACTAACGGGACAAATACGGGAATGTGGGGGTTTTGGTCGGAGACAATCTAAGCTGAATCAACGACAAAAAACCATACTAGGCCTACCTGGAAAAAAGTGAAGTCAAAAGCGGTATCCGAAACTTCAATTGACCTATATTACACCTTAAATGAAACTGGGGAGTCCAAAGACCCCCAAAACAAATTAAAAAATTGAGAAAACTGGTATCCTACACATCAGTTGGAATAGGCTCAAATGAAACTCAGAATACCAAATGATCCCCAAAACAACGATAATACTGCTGTTGGACACATCAATTGACCTATATTACACCTCAAATAAAACTCAGGATAAGAAACTATCCCCCTCACAAAATGATGAAAAAGGCATTATTTCTTGACACGATTCCACCCGTCTGCTTGACCCATGATGTCATGCTGGAAAACCCATATAGGCCTAAGAGATAATACCTTAATACTTATGTATTGTAGATAATAAATAAGCTGTGGGTATCCTCATAAAATACAACAGATTGTACCATCAATCATAGGTCTCGGTCCAAATATTCGCGATTTTGGCGCTCGTTTGCAAAAAGAAAATAACCTCTATGTTAACCTATACATCACTATCTGAAGCTGCAGATCACTTTTTAAGCACAAAATCTTAATCTGTAATCTATGTTCTGCCTGTAAACAAACTAAATTGTTTTTAACTCGGCCACCACATAATTCCCCATGCCAGCTACAAATAAGTGGGGTTCTAACTATCTGACTTGACTGGAATCCCAAGTACATTATATTTATTTATATCACCATGGGACCATATACTTAATTATCTATTTTAAGGTTAGTTGACAAGAGTGTCCCTTCGTACTGTGTGACTATTATCAAAGAACATTCAAGCATTATTTCCAACATCAGCATACTATACCACTAAAATTTTACTGACATTCCTATTTTGAATATCACAGCCTGAGAATTAACTTTGTTTATTCTTAGTCTGTTTGATTTCAGCTGCATTAAAACATTTCAAATCTATTACTTTTGCAAATAGGTCCAAAATTATCAAATTGTCTGAAAAAGTAGCTACACTGAATTCTGGGCATATCTAACTGAACCTGTCACCTATCAGAAAGAGTGAAGAAGAAGAAGGAAGCAGCTCCAGTGCTGTAGCATTATACCATAGTGATCTTTTTAATAGTTCAATGAACTTATAAATTTCTTTTAAAATTGAGATGTTGGCCTATCGAAGAAGACGAAGATTTATTTTATTTTATTTATTTATTTATTTATTTATTTATTTTTTTTTTCCGGTTCAAAACAGTTCTTCTGTTATCTCATCTGATACTTTATGCAAGAATGTCCAGGCTGCATGTGCTACCTGGCCCGTAATAGGTACCAAATATTGTATACTATCATGGGAAACCTATGTGTAGTTTCCTGTCAAATCTGTCTATAGAACACATTCTGTTGTTGCACTGGTATTAAGCTTTTTTTCACCATACAATTTTGGAGCTTGTTCATTTCCTTATATACTGGAATAAAATCTTACACTTTAGCGATTAGGCCTACTTACTGGAGAGGACTACTTTCCTTTGAATGATCTGACTTTTCTTTATTTATATTCCATTCATACATATCATAGATTGTTTCAGCGATATTTTACGATGCAATTCCACTCATCTGCTTTGACCCATGACATCGTCAACATGTTAGAAAAACTGTGTATGGGATATCTTAATACTTCTGTGTTGTAGGTAATAAATAATCTGTAGTTATCTTCATAAATTGCAGATAACAGAATGCACCATCGATTCATTATCAATTTGACAATTTAGTTTCTGCCACTACCTCTGGGTAGTGTAACTTTCTTAAGTTAATGGCAATAAAAAAAATTGAATATGGTAATGTTTCTATTCTCTAGGCCTACATGTAATTTCAGTGTCCTAGGATTTCAATGAAACTACTAACAGCTATGACTTCTAGACTTTCAAATTTCATGCTCAGTTTCACTTGAAAATGCCTGAATCTGTGTTAATCCCAATTTTCAACTGTTTTGATTAAAGGATCAGCAAATAATTTAATCTTTGAGCCTGGTTTAGGAGAAGGGAAAGATGATTTGAATTGATAGAATCACCATATCTCTGCTGACATCTTGGGTTGTCTGGTGTTCTGTCAGATATCATTCTTATACTTGCATGATATTTCGGTTACATAGCTTGTAACCTTCACCATGTGTGACCTGAGGCTATTCCTCAAGTGGTCCTGGTACAGTATTTATGTCTTTAGTCTTCGCCCTCCACCAACAATTGCAGCTGCTTTCTGTGTGATTTGTATCTGCTCGCTCTTATTTGCAGAATTTGCTGCTCTCTTTTCCATCTGCTGCAGTTCTGGTTGTTCCCTCTGATCTCCATGCCCACCAGACCCGCTCATAGGTCTGGAACACAGCAGGACTTGTTATTGATAGTTGATTATTGAAATTGGTTACCTGAACTATTGGAGATAGACACAGGATAGTACAAAAAAGGAAGATCTTTGAATGGAGGACTGTTTGACCACAAGCATCACCAGTAGTGCAAATTGATATGTTGTAAGATAAAGAAGTGGGTTGGAGAGAGACAGAGAGAGAGAGAATGAATACACTTGTCCACAATAGAGGGGGGCAGATTGGTATGAAATGTTAGGGCTACTGTTTCATTTGCCTTATTGAGGAGTCAGTTTGATTTAAATCATTGGTTTAGTGGATATATATCTTCCTATTCACAGCAGTGTGGAATGGTTTATTGTCAGATATTTGAGTTGGAATATCATCAACAAGGAGAAAGATTCTGTTGGTAGAAAAGTTTAGAGAAAGGTCATTTACATAAATTGAAAACAATAAGGGCCCTAAGAGTGCAGCTTGTGCAGATGAAGTTGTTGCACTGGTAATCTCGAAAGCTTTTAAACATGCCCTGCCCATTTCTCCTTATGATGTGATTAATCACTTCAAAATCCTTTGTGGTATTGAGAAAAATACTTATTCATGGTAGCTTATAGTAAACATGACTTAAATTAAAATCTAAGATTTATAAACTCTCCTCATGCTTGTCTTCATGTCCTCCCCTCAATTCATCTGAAAAACTGAATCAGCATCCACATCCTTCCTTTGCTCTTCCTCCAATGATGAGGGAGATAATGAATCTGAGAGAAGGGCAAGACATTATTGTAGAGCTTCACATACACATATTTATTGTAAAAGAATTGTAAAGTGACAATCTGTTATGATTATATTTCTTCAGCCATAATTGAAGAGCATGTTACAATGCATCGAATTTGACCAATGATGTCATATCTGAGTCTTATGAGATACACTACATAGATATACCAACTAGCAAAACAAATACTATCAATGAGTAGAAACATACAGGATAATTTCCTAATTGTTGGGCCTGCAGCATCACATATGTCATAGAAAGACATTGCAATGTTTTATTTAATAGTGCTACAGCTGTTTCGACAGTTTGTCATTCTCAAGCGTGTCTACAATGTTTTGGTGTTAAATGTTGACATATGGCGTAACTGTTGCATAAATTACATGGAAATATACACGTAGTTAGTTGTTGTATACAGTTTTTAGCTGACAGGTATTATGCAGCTTTTTACGGTAAAACTTTAAATTAAAGAAAAGCCGATGGGTCATAGCGTGGACTTCAATGACCACTTTTTCGTTATAAATCACTAATTTGAGTCCTTTAAGTAACATGATTTATAAAGTGTGTTTTAGCTGCCTTTTTAACAGGTGTATTTTAATGATTTTTTCCATCTTGTTGGACAATTTATTGTGCAATTTTATAATTCTTTTAAAATGCTGTTTTTTGGTGGTTTTTTTTTTTCATTATAAATGTAATCCAAACTGGCTCTTGTTGCATGTTTATGTATAGAACTACCAGTGAAGTACTAATGCTGTCTACGACTTGCAAATAAAATGTTGAACTTGTTCATGTGATAAAGAACACCCAGGTTTTAAATAGTTCTTTACAGCCTCCTCAGAAAACAGACTCATAGCTATTAATTAAGTGTATGTTTGGTGTTCAAACTGAAGGTAGAACCTAGAGCAAATCATGATATTGACATTCTTTTTGCTAACATGTTTGTGAGTGCATTCCATCTTAATTGACACACAGTATTCATCCCTGAAAAAATATTGAGTTACACTGGTAAAGTCAAAGATGTACTTTAACAGTAAGAAGCTTTGTGTTTTTTGTGTTTGTTGTGTAATCTGTAGATGTATCATCTTTCTTTAATCCTTCGTCCCCTCCCCATCACCGAGTGAGGTGGTGTGGTGGTAACGAACTGGACTCACATTCGGGAGAATGGTGGTTCAAATCCACATCCAGCCATTCAGATTTAGGTTTTACATGATTTCCCTAAATCTCTCCAAATGCCAGGGTGGTTCCTTTCAAAGGGCCTGGCTGTTTTCCTTACCCAAAACTCCAAGTGTTAGCTCCGTCTCTGATGACCAAGCTGTCAATGGGACATTAAACCCTAAGCTTCCTTCCTTCCTAACCCCTCCGTCTCTCACATGATATTTCTTGACAGGTGTCATCCTCAAAATCACAGCTCATTTGAATATGTTGTTGTTGTGGTCTTCAGTCCACAGATTGGTTTGATGCAGCTCTCCTGTGCAAGCCTCCTCATCTGAAAATACTTACGACAACCTACAACCTTTTGAATCTGCTTACTGTATTTGTCCCTCAGTCTCCCTCTACGAGTTTTACCCCACACACTTCCTTCTAATGCTAAGTTGACGATTCCTTGATGTCTCAGAATGTGTCTCACCACCCTATCCCTTCTCTTAGTCGGGATATGCCACAAACTCCTTTTCTCCCCTATTCTGTTGAGTACCACCTCGTTAATTACATGATCTTCCCATCTAATCTTCATGAGTCATCTGTAGCACAACATTTCAAAAGTCTCTATCATCTTTTTGTCCACATTTCACTCCCATACAATGCTACTCTCCAGACAAATTCTTTCAGAAAGGACTTCTAACATTTAAACTACCGGTAATGTTTGATGTCAACAAATTTCGCTTCTTCAGAAATGCTTTTCTTCCCATAGCCATTCTCCATTTTATATCTACTTTAGTTTGGCCATCAGAAGTTATCTTACTACCAAAATAACAAAACTCATCTACTACTTTTATTGTATCATTACCTAATGGCCGATGCCTTGCAGTTTACGCCCCCTAAAACATCCAACATCCATTACCTAATGTAATTCCTTCAGGTTCACCTGATTTTCTGACACTACATTCCATTAAGGTCTACCTTTGTTTTACTTCAGAATCTGAAAAAGTGATCTCCAGATCTACAAATGCTAAAAATGTAGGTTTTCCTTTCCTTCATCTATCTTCTAAGATAAGTCGTGAAGTGAGTATTGCCTCACATGTTCCTACATTTCTCCTAAATCCAAATTGATCTTCCCCAAGGTCAGATTCCACCACTTTTTTCATTCATCTGTAAATAATTTGTGTTAGAATTTTGCAACCACGACTTGTTAAACTGATAGTTCTGTAATTTTCATATTTGTCTGCACTTACTTTCTTTGGAATTGGAATCACTGTATTCTTCTTGAAGTCTGTGGGTATTTCCCCTGTCTGATATATCTTGCATACTAGGTGGAACAATTTGTTCATGACTGCCTTTCCTAACGATAATAGCAGTTCAAACGGGACATCAACTACTACTAGGCACAGTATAGTATCTCCTATCTCATCATCATCTTCTTCTTCTTCATCTTCCATTTCTAGAATAATGCCTTCAATTTTATTTCCTTTGTACAAGTCTTCTATATATTCCTTCAATCTCTGAGCCTTCCCTTTTTTGCTTAGTACTGGTTTTCCATCTAAGTTCTTGATATTCATAGTGCTGCTTTTCTTTTCTCCAAATGTCTCTTTTATTTTCCTATAGCTGGTATCTATCTTTCCGCTAGTTGTACATTCTTCTATTGTCTTGCATTTCTCCTCAAGCCACTCCTGCTTAGCCAGTCTGCATTTCCTGTCAACCTCATTTTTCAGACATCTTTACTCCCTTTTGCCTGTTTCACTTGATGCATTTTTATATTTTCTCCTTTCATCGGTTAAGTTCAGTATCCCTTTTGTTATCCAAGGATTTCTACTTGGCCTTGTCCTTCTGCCTATATGATCGTCTGCGGCCTTCTCTACTCTATCTCTCAGAGCTACCCATTCTTCTACTACTGTATTAATTTGCTCCATTTCAGCCAATACTTGCCTAATGCTCCTTCTGAAACTCTAAACCACCTCTGGTTCCTTCAATTTGTCCAGATTCCATCTCCTTAATATTCTACCCTTTTGCAATCTCTTAAGTTTCAATCTACAGTTCATAACCAAGAAGTTATGGCCAGAGTCTATATCTACCCCTGGGTACGTCTTACAGTTTAAAACCTGATTTCTAAACCTTTGCCTTACCATTGTAAAGTCAATCTGGTACCTCCCAGTGTCTCATGTTCTCTTAAATGTATGTAACCATCTTTTGTGATGTATAAACCAAGTGTTTGTGACAATTAAATTGTGATCTTCTCTTTCATTCCTTTTTCTCAGTCCGTATTCACCTACTGCATTTTCTTCTCTTCCCATTCCTACTACCAAGCTCCAGTCCCCCATCACAATTAAGTTTTCTTCTCCTTAAACAGTTTCAATAATTTCTTCTATCTCCTCATCCTTGGCAGAGCTAGTTGGCATATAAACTTGTACTACTGTGGTCACTGTTGGCTTCATGTCTATCTTTGCTACAATAATGCTTTCACTATGCTGTTCATAGTAAATTATGCACATTCCTATTTTCTTATTCATTATCAGACCTATTCCTGCTGATTTTGTATTTATAATCCTGTACTCACCTGACCAAAACTCCTGTTCATCCTGCGCCCGAACATCACTAATCCCCACCATATCTAACTTCAACCTATCCATTTCTCTTTTTAAATTTTCTAACTTCCCTATCCTATTAAGGGATCTAACATTCCAAGCTCCGATCCGTAGAATGCCAGTGTTGCCTTTCCTGATGATCACATCCTCCTGAGCAGTCCCCGCCCGGGATCCGAATGGGGAACTATTTTACCTCCGGAATATTTTACCCCAGAGGATGCCATCATCATATATTCATACAGTAGAACAGCATGTCCCTGGGAAAATTAACAACTGTAGTTTCCCCCTTGTTTTTAGACGTTCGCAGTAACTGCATGCAAAGCCATGTTAGGTTATGTTACAAGGCCAACGGGGAGAGGGCCGGCAAGCGCTACACCTCCCCCTCCCCACCTACAGCTTTGCGGTGGCTGGTGCTACAGAGCCAAACAATGTTATGTGGCTTTGCAAAATTCTTGTTGGTAGTATTTTATTCAGTGATATGTTTCATGCACTGATAATATTTGCCATTTACACAAATGCTTACTAATTGACTTTTGACATTAACAAGGTACAGCAAAAAAGACAATTATTGACTGAAGACGTTACCTTTGTTTTTCAAGAGGAGAACGGAAACCCCAAGATCGTTGTCATCAGATTGGTCATCGATCGCCACGACACGGGTTTCGCTATCTTTGCTGCTGCTGTCCTCATCTTCTGATAGAGAAATGACAATATTTTCCATGGCTTCTTCTCTTCCGCATTCTTTGATGTTCAACCTTCTAATATCTCTCAACACATGATTCACGACATTCTTCCAATTTTGTGGCGTTATTTGTGTCACAGCCTCATTTACCAGCCTCTCTGTATCCCACAATGTAAATGTTTTATTTCGCTCTGCAACATCTGATTTTATTTGGGTCCAAATAAATTCGATGGCGTTGAAATGACAGTGGTAAGGTGGATGACATATAACTTTGTGGCCGTGGCTCTCTGCTAGCGAATGGATTTCATACTGCATCTTCTGGGGCTTATATCTTTTCACTAATTCGAGAAGTTCTGCTTTTCGCATATTATCTCCAAGTGGTATACTGTTATCTGTCATCCAGCTGACCATTTTGCCTTTCCTTGCAGAAGCTGTTGGTGCCTTATTTAACTGTATGGAATGATATGGTGCATTGTCCATTACAAAAACACTACCAGGACTGACATTTGGTAGCAAACGAGTAATGAACCAGCCTTTAAATCTTTCAGCATTCATCTCCTTGTGGTAATCGACAGTTTTTTGGACTGAAACATCATCATAGCACCGGGCACAAAACCGCTCATAGAGCCAGTGTGAACAATAATTAGTCACCCTCCTTTACCAGTTGGCACAGTCATAGTCCTGTAGCATGTGTCGTCTGTCCATGGGACAGATCGTGCATGAGACATATTGACCCATGTTTCAACAATCCATATGATATTCTCCTGATTGACCGAAAGTAACTAGTGCAAAAAATGACATCTCCATGCTACAATGTCTCCGTGTTCCATTAATATTTTTGTACCTCAAAACTTTTTCCACTGGAAGCCAATTTTCTTTAAGACAATGGAGAGGCTTGTCGTTTTGCCTCTGAACAATCCACTATCTGACAGTGATTGCATTAATTTCTGAAGTGTCGGATCCTCCTTCCTGCTATAGTATGCATAAATGTGCTGTCTGAGGCATTTTCGTCAAAGTTGTCTGTTTCAGTCACACGGCACAATCTCTTCCTCGATTTCCCAGGTGTTACAATAACAGAGCTCCCAGCTGAATTTGCAGTCTCTTTATCATTTGTGACTCTCTTTACAGTCGCTATTGAGATATTCAATGCCTCTGCCACCCTGTCAATCACTCTACTTTCTGGTATCAAAGGCCTACCATTGTCCCTTTCTCTTTCGAAGTAAACACATAATCTATAAATAAATTCACATGCTTGTGATTTCAGCGTAGCTCCTTTTTCAAAAGGCTTCTTCTCTGAACTGCAGGAAGCCATTATTTACACCCGAACAGAATCTTGGAGAGTTAGCAAAGCATACAAACACAAAGCTGAACAAAGCTCATGGCACCACTGACCGACTCTGGGTGGGGTGGCCTAGCGGTAAGGCAACACTGGCGGGTTGCCAGGTAATGTATACAAAGGCTTGGCACCTTATAGGCTGGCATGGCTGCCCAGGTCACATGTGCCATGGCCACCTCAACTGCAGAGCTCTTCTCTCACCAAATGGAGTATAGGCTCATATATTTACTTTGGTCCAGATTGCAACAGCAGTGCTCGTGCAGATGACCTGTGTCCTCCAGGTTAGAATAACATTAAGTCAACATTGTAGCCTGTGTAACCGAAAGTCAGCAATAGCTGAAGGTAATAGACAAAGAGCTAATGAAAAACTACAGAAAATGGTAGGAACTCATTGCAGACCAGTCAGACAAAATGTACCGGGAAAATTACGTGGATGACTGTACAGTCCACACAAGAAACAGAAACATGTGTCAAAATCTTTTCTCACTTTATGTTGGAATGAATCTGTTGTTTTGTTTTCAATATTTTTATTTGTTTTTTTGTTCAATTGGATTTTGTTACATAGGCCTACTGCCCAGTCATAAGAATCCTTGGAAGTTTAATTTCATTTGCTTTTTCTAATAGAAGTTCTAGTGTTTCATTAGTAATTACAGTGTTGTTATCATTAGCAAGTGCTGATCTGAGGAACTGTCTTTGTATGCTACTTGTCTGACAGTACATTTACTGGAAATTTATCAGCAGAATATAATGCGATGTACTTCTGACTTTTAAAACCAGTTTTCCAGGTAAGACTGGAACCAAACCTCTGCTGTTTTTGTAGCACCCAGTGCTTCTAGCCTGTTTAGTAGCATTACATTGTCAATACTGTTGAAAGCCCTTAACAATGCCTGTAATTCAATCATCTTTAGAAAGAACTTCAAGTAATACTTGTGTGGATTCTGAAATGGTCGAATATTGTACATCTCCCACTTAGGAAACCAAACTGTACTTAATGAAAAAGCTTGTTTTTATTCATGTAACTTACTGTAATTAATTTTTTTCTGTTTTTGCTTATTTTTGAAAGTTCAGGTAGTAGTGAAACAGGCTTGTAGTTTTCACTATTGTCCAGGTTGCCTTTATTTTGTAAGGACACACATGCTTGAAATACTCTGGAGAGGGCAATGTTTTGTGTACTGACTTTACAGAAAATCCAAAGGAATTTTGGTCCAATGTCAAACCGGTGAATGGGTCTAAATTAGATAGGCCGCTGGACCTGACGGGATACCAGTTCGATTTTACACGGAGTATGTAAAGGAACTTGCCCCCTTTGTAGCAGCATTGTAACAAAGGTTTCTAAAACATGAAGTGTTCCCAAGGGTTGGTGCAGGATATTTTAGGTTACAACAAGGATCATCAATCAAATGCACAAAACTATAGGCCTATATTCCTGACATCTATCGATTGCAGAATTTTGGAACACTTTTTATGTTCAAATATCATGTCATTTCTGAAGACTGGTAATTTCCTTTGCAGGAATCAACATGGTTTCCTGAAGTAATGATCATGTGAAACACAACTCATGCTATTCGTCCATGATATACAGAGAGCAGTTCATACAGGATCTCAGGTAGATGCCATGTTTCTTGACTTCCACAAGGCGTTTGATACCATTCCGCGCTGTAGCCTCTTGAACAAAAAGCTAGCATATGAAATATCAACTGTGTGTCTGGATTGAGGTGTTTCTAGCTAATGGATGCAGAATGATCGACAGCGTATGACACATGGTGTAGGGAATGGCAATTGAGCCTCAACATAAACAAATGTAAAGTACTGCATTTACATAGAAAGAAAATTCCTTTATTATGTAACTATGAAATAGCAGGACACACACACCCACACACTAATTCATTGAAAGGATCCTCAGGAAGTGTAGTCTACGAACAAAGAAAGTGGGGTACGAATCTCTTGTTTGGCCATTGCTTGAGCAATTCTCATCAGTGAGAGACCCACACCGGGTCGAGTTAATAGAAGATATAGGGAAGATTCAAAAATGAACAGCATGCTTCATTATGGGCTCATTTAGTAAGCATGAAAGCATCACAGAGATGATTAAAAAACTCCAGTGGCAGATGCTGCAAGAGAGGCATTCTGTACCGTGGTACATACTTTTGTGGAAGTTCCAAGACCAAACATTTCATGAAGAGTTAATCAATATACTGCTTCCTCCTATGTTTATCCCGCAAAGTGATCACAAGGATAAGATCAGAGAGATTAGGGACCACACAGAGGCACACTGGTGATCATTTTTCCTGTGAACTGTACGCAACTGGAATAGGAGGAAGAGACAATGGTACACATAGTACCCTCCACAACACACCTTGAGGTGGCTTGCGGAGTATGAAGGTATACGCTGATCTGTACCAAATGGGAATGATAGAGTAATTAGAAAAGATCCAGCCAAGGACAGAACATTTCATTCATATAAGCTTTTCTATTAGATATAATAACTAACAATATGTTTGTAAGTTGTGACCTATTCGTTGAAAATAGTAAGTGTTTTTGACAAGATACAGTGGAAGATAATTTGAAAGAAACATTGCCTATCAAAAGTGTGGCCTCCAATCAATGACAAGAGATTCTTATTGACTGTCTTCATATCCCATCATTCATAACATTGCTGCATAACATGTACAAGTCAAGCAGAAGTCGCCATCGCTTAAAGTGAATTTTAACCTTCATCTTAAAGAATATGTAGTTCTCATACACATGACAGTGTGACCCAACGTCACAAATTAAATCCACCAACCTGTGTGTTGTAGGGACTTTGAGGTGCATTCTATGCTTAGAGGACGCCCATCTTCCGATGGTCCTGACCAGAACCAAGTCAGAGTGTGTGCACTAAGCTTCATAGTACCATCTTCAGATCTGCGATGATATGCTGTACAGCACTTCCTAGATGAGGCCTATCATGCCACCATAATAGCTAATCTATGTTCACATTTGAGATACTACTAAACATTTTTGGCAACAACTGAAATCTGCAACTAAATCTTAACAAAGATTTTACAGACTCATTTGGTGACATTTACATTGTCTCTGTAGGTAATTGTCTGTATTATATAAGGCATTAAATATAATACTTCCATACTTTATCTAGTTTCATCAGACAGTATTGTGTGTGTAATTTATTCATTTGGCTTGTTTTCCTAAAACATAAATCATTGTTGCCAAGTCTAGAGATGTATTTTATGTCAATAATGATGTATAAATTTATCATTTACTTAAAGGAAAAGTTGTTTTGTATGATAAATGTATTATATATGACATTCTGTTTTCATGCTTGTATTTTATAATTGCAGCCCAGATTTGATTGTCCATCCAGTGCTTGATGCTCCAGATGCTCCAGATCAAGTGATTCCTTGGTTGGAACGTCTCCATGTGTTGGTAGTTGGTCCTGGATTGGGTCGTGACCCAAAAATATTGAAATCGACAGCGAGAATTGTAGAATCATGGCGTTCAGAGAAGAAGCCCCTTGTAGTTGATGCAGATGGCCTCTTCCTTGCTGGAAAGTATCCAGATATTCTGCGAAATTATCCTGGTGTACTTGTGGTTACTCCTAATGTAGCCGAGTTTCCTCGACTGATTAAAACATTCTGTGAGACATCTGTTTCAGACGAAGATGAAACAGCTCAGGCAAAATATTTGTCTCGTGAACTTGGACCATTTTCTGTCATTCTTCAGAAGGGTAGGGAAGATGTCTTAACTTGTGGAGATGGACCTGTTTGGGTTGTGAATGGTGGTGGTTCACCAAGACGCTGTGGTGGCCAGGGAGACCTGCTCTCAGGTAGCTTAGCTACTTTCTTGTACTGGTCATGCAAGACTGCTCCACCAGAAAAAGCTGGTCTCGTAGCAGCATATGGTGCTTGCAAGCTGATACGTGACTGTAATTCTCGTGCCTTTGCTGAGAAAGGGAGAGGAACAATTACTTCTGATATGCTCCAATATATACCTATTGCATTTAACTGTTTGTTTGAAAAATGAGAGAATTTCTGCAATTAAGCAAAATGCCTGTAAAACGTGGTATGCCTCAGCCAGTGATGAATGATTTCTTGATTTACAGCTTTTCAGATATCTATAAAGGAATAGTAATGGGTGTTACTATAGGCAAAATGGAAAACACATTTTGTGTTCTTTTTTGATATGTCACTGTTATTTGCTTTATGTAAAATTGCTTTGGAACATAGAACTGATTTTTCACTGTATGCACTGGTCATTACAGTGTTCCAAAATAAAAAGACTGTAACCTGTGGCTTGTTACATGAATGACTATTGATAAATGGTAAGCTTTTATGTAACTTTATTACATTTCAGTGCTTACTCAGTTCTCCTTCCATTGTATAAGTTAATTTTATTTTGAAGGAGTTGTCTTGTATCCACTTCCATTAATAACAGGGTTGGTTTGGAATTTGGTTTATTGTTGCATGCTTTTATTATTTATATAAATAAAAAAAAAAACAATTTTTGTTGTATGTGAATTACCAGTATGATCATTACAAAATAATAAACATGTTTCAGTCACCAGAGACTAAGGTTACAAAACCTACAGTGAAATGTGTACATTTTATTTCATGTAATATATACATAAAACTGACAGTACATATCTTAAGTTACTTTTTGACATAGTCTCTATTTTGGTTTAGGCACTTATCAGTACAAGGTATGAGTTTTTGAATATGCCTTCATGGTAAAATGCTTATTCTTGTGTATTCAGTCACATTACCACTACATTGCCAATTTTACCACTGTATGTTGTAACGTAATCCCTATGTTGTCCTGAACCAGCTCCTTTATGTTAGCAGTGATCCTCATCAGTGATGTTTTCTCTACCTGGTGCAAATAGTCTTTTTGGATATTACTGGAAAATTTCTGTAAGGTTTATCGAATAAAACCTAAATGGGGATGGCGGGGGGGGGGGGGGGGAGGCAAGTTTGAACTGCTGTCCTCCCAGTTGTCAGTCTAATGTGTTACCACTCCACTAATATGTTTTACCAACTCTATCATATAGTGAGTTCATTAATTCCAACAATTACTATCTCAGTCTAAGTTACCATTCATCTGGATCCTGATATGGTGTTTTGTGTTCATTTTTTGTAAGTTAATCACATACAGTTGGTAATGTGTGCATGTCTTGATGGGAGTGAGTGAAGGATATGTCATTACATATACAGTACAGACCCCTCCTCCTCCCCCCTTCCAAAATTACCCCACTCCCTTAGACACACAAAATGCACATACCTACGTTTCTGATATCTGAATGGATATACAGTTGAACCCATTTAAAATGACTCCACCTAATACGTTTTCCTGCCTGTAGCATCTGTTTCATTAGGTCTCAAGTATATTTCCTGTATCTGTAATGTATTTTATCCCTTATATATATAAAACGTTTTCCCGCCTAAGAGGCATATGTTATTAACACTTACAATATGTTTTAATGCTACTCTTACACACCCACTCAGTATTTTAAACATAATAGCATCCTGCCTCTTTCCAATATGCTGATTGTTCAACACTAGAGTGATTCCATCCTACAGCTGGGTTTGAATACAACTCTTAACTGTTTGAACAATTTACATCACAGTTTGGGATATGTTGGAACATTCAATCACTACACTATCTAGCGACGTCAAAAAGGTACTATTCTTATGACCTACAGCGATGTTCACACGCTCACAAATCCTTTCTCCGCTGTGAAGTATACTATTGATACAGGAAAGTGGAAACAGCCTCATTAATTTACTATGGGGAATAACAATAATAAGTTCGAAGTGCAGACTGTTGTAGCTTGCAAAGAGCAGAAGTTAAAACTGTAATGAATTTATAAGTAAAAGATAGCATTCGATATTTAAAATTCTAGTGCTGCGCCCTAGGGGCATGTACTGTTCATTTTTACCTCCTTGGTTTATTTCTGTGGTCGCAATAATGCTTTATTTTAATATGACTTATTTCCTTTATTGGGTATTTCTAATTATTACCTTATTAAATCATATTTAATTGTGTTTTGAATGTGATTAAAAGGTAGTTACTGCTCGCTTATCATTTTCAAATACTGCATGTGAGTCGTCACTTGAGAGTTCGTACAGTTCGATACTGTATAAAGTTCTCCGCTGCACTGGGAAATCTCAGGCATGTTCAAATGCGAATGTCGTCTTATCTGTAAAAACAATGTCTTAAATTGACATATGAAAAAAATGTACATAACATGTAATAACAATACATTATAATTTTACCACATCTTTTAATTGTAATAGATTCTTCGAGTTTTGGTAATCACTTTCGGTCTAATATTTTCAAGTGTTGGCTATTCTGTTAAGGAGATCGTATTCTAACTTCCTTCATCAAAATCCGAAATACAGTCTTTTTGTTTTGGTTATGTTTCAGTAAATGTTTTTTAATGTGAGTGAGACAGTGAGTTTAGGGTGTTACTTGGTTATTTGTGTTATTAAAATGGAAGGCATTAAGAGAAAACCAATTTTGTTAGCTGAAAAATTAGACATTATAAAAAAAGGTAGATAGCTGGAAAAACATTACACGTGTTCAGATTGCCACAGAACTAAACATTCCAGTATCTACTTTAAATACAATTATGGAAAACTGACAAAAACTGTTAGAAAAGTCAAGCAGGAAGAAACTCAAAACGGGTAAATATGAGTGAATAGAATGGAATGGTTTCGCCAAAAATGTGCTCTAAATCTACTGATTGATGGAAACATTCTTCAGAAAAAAGTGGAAGAAATAGCCCTAAATTTGAACATTGAATTCAAACCAAGCAATGGCTGGTTTGATAGATTTAAAATACATGTAGGGCTTGCATATAGTAAAGTGTGGGGTGAGAAAAAAGTGTTAATATGGAAGAAGTTGATGTTTGTAGAGAAACTCTTGTTCCTCAGTTATTAGGTGTGTATTCTCCCAAAGACATTTACAATGCTGATGAATTTGGACTTTTTTTATAATGTGGTCCTGGATAAAACATACACTTTCAAGGGAGATAGTTGTAAAGGCATTGGGATTATATATGTTGGCAACAATATATATATATATATATATATATATATATATATATATATAGAGAGAGAGAGAGAGAGAGAGAGAGAGAGAGAGAGAGAGAGAGAGAGGAAAAATTCCTAACAGGAAAAATATACGTAAAAAATAGATGAAGTACACTTACCAGGCGAAGGGGCACAGGCAGTAATAGCAACAAATAAACACACACACACACACACACACAAAAATGCTAGCTTTCGCAGCCTAGCTGCTTCATCAGGCAGAAGGGAAGGAGAGGGAAAAGGAAATGATGAGGGTTTTAAGGAAGGGGGTAAGGAGCCATTCCAATCCCGGGACAGGAAAGACTTACCTTGGGGGAAAAAATGGAGGGTAAATAAATGCACATACACCCACACATTTACACAGACACAAGTACACTTAGGCAGACATACTGTAGAACTGTAGAAAGCAAAGAAGTTAGAAGTTAGACAGAGATGCCACTTGAGGCAGAGGCTCTGTCCAGAGAACCAAGGCAAAGATGTTAAGATGGTGGGTGGGAATTCGAATTTAGCGGAGGTTGAGACCAGGTGGGCAACGGGAAGAGAGAATATGCTGAAGGGCTAGTTCCCATCTCTGGAGTTCTGAAGGATTGGTGTCAGTGGGAAGTATCCAGATAACCCGAACGGTGTAGCACTGTGCCAAGATGTGCTGGCCATGCACCAAGGCATGTTTAGCCACAGGGTGATCCTCGTTACCAACAAACACTGTCTGCCTGTGTCCATTCATGCGGATGGACAGTTTGTTGCTGGTCATTCCCACATAGAACGCTTCACAGTGCAGGCATGTCAGTTGGTGGATCACGTGGGTACTATCGCAAGTGGCTCTGCCTTTGATCATGTACACCGTCCGGGTTACAGGACTGGAGTAAGTGGTGGTGGAAGGGTGCATAGGGCAGGTTTTACAACGGGGGCGGTTACAAGGGTAGGAGGCAGAAGGTAGGGAAGGTGGTTTGGGGATTTCATAGGGGTGGACTAGGAGGTTACGGAGGTTAGGTGGGCGGCGGAAAGACACTCTTGGTGGAGTAGGAAGGATGTCATGAAGGATGGATCTCATTTCGGGGCAGGATTTTAGGAAGTCGTATCCTTGCTGGAGAGCCACATTCAGAGTCTGCTCCAGTCCCGGAAAGTATCCGGTGACAAGAGGGGCACTTCTGGGGTTTTGTTGAAGGTTCTTAAATTGGGGGGATGAGGAAGTGGCTCTGGCAATTTGCTTCTGTACGAGACCAGGAGGATAGCTGCGGGATGTGAAGGCTGTTATCAGGTTATTGGTGTATTGGTTCAGGGATTCAGGACTGGAGCAGACTCGTTTGCCACGAAGACCTAAGCTGTAGGGAAGGGAACGTTTGATGTATTACACACATCTTTGTTGGGTCCGCAAGGATTATCTTTGACGGCCGGTAGGTGGGCTTCGCTCGGTGTTGCCGCACGGAGAGTAGGAGAGTAGTAGCGGAGCATGACGGTTGCACTGGAGCTTGCGATGGACACAGCCTAGAGTTCTTCATGGTGCTGCTAATTATTTGGCAATTTACTTTAAATGTTTATTACATTGCGCAAGGTTGCTCATTTTATTTTATTTTATATCACTTTCCATTCAGTAGGAACCTATACACAGCCTTGATTCATTCGTGGCTTGTCACTGTAGTTGTTGTAATAACATGGATAGGACATAATAATAATAATAATAAAATAATAATAGTAATAATAAAAAGCAGTTCCTTTCACTTTTTGACATTTTGATTTTTTATAACTAATCCGTTCCTGAGGGTAGGGCTGCATCCCTGTTTTAGATACTGCCTCATTGCACGACTTCCCAATAATATGCACATTCTTAATTTTTATAGTTAATGTTACATGTGTTGAATTTGCTGATTGCTAATTTTCTTTAATACAGATTTATTCAGTTTGATTTGTTTAATTTTGTTTGTGATTTTTCTTGATGCTGTAAGTGATTGTAAGTTAATGGTAATTAAGTACATTGTAGCAAGTGGGTGACATGAACGATATGAAGTGAAGAATGAGTGTTGGTGTGAAGCGAGGTATCACTTCCCTTTTTACAACAAAATAATAATTCTTGCACGCATTCATTATTTGTGTATGCAGACTGATTGTATAGTAATACTAAGACGGGGCTAACAAGTACAACACAGTACGACATTCTTTTATTGTTCTAGTAAAGTGACTATCAGGCAACCAAGATTTTGCTTCTTTTTAATCCTTCTAATATTGCAGTCAGATAGTGGAAGTTTTGACGTGCCCAAAGTTGCCTTACGTAGGTCAGCATTACGTTGCACACTAATTGTCAAGTTACTCTCCTAGTAGTATTGCAGTCAGATCCATAATTTTAGTAGCCCGATACAATCTTTCATTTTTGTAGACACCTGTTAATACTGAAGGCATCACATGCATATACACATATTAAGTAACCCTGTTACACACACATCTACCAGTCCCATTGCGGACTGTCATCAACCTTACAGGAAGAATGATCAGTGACTCAAACGATCACTACTGATTGTGGACATCATATGCAGTGTGGAACAAGCCACCTATTGTCTATCAGCCAACAAAGCAGAAGAGATATGACGTGAAATGTGCCGCACACTCACCAAGGCAGCATCACTGAAACATAACCTCTTGAAGGCAGAAAGAGTGGCCATCCACAATCTGCGTAACGATTCATAGGTGGTGATTCTTCCCGCAGACAAGGGGAACGCCACAGTACTCTTCCTGCACTCGGAATATAAGAAGAAAATGTATGAACTGCTTGACGACGCAGCGTACTGGAGAATAGGAGACCCTTCGACGTGTTGTCCCTCTTCACCAGGGTACCACTGAAAGACGCCATGGAACTCATAAGCAGGAAATTTGACACCCAACTAACAAGGCTCTTCAAGTTTGTGCTAACGTCTACATACTTCCTGTTCAGTGGGAATTATTATGAACAGACAGACGGTGCCACCATGGGGTGCCCACTTTCACTGGTTGTGGCGAACTTCTTTATAGAGGATTTCGAAGAAAAGGCCTTGGAAAAAGCCCAACTAACACCAACTTGTTTCTTTTGCTACGTGAATGACATGATTATTGTTTGGCCAATGGACAGGACAGTTTAGACGAATTCCTCAAACATCTCAACTTGCTACACCCTAATATACAGTTCACGATGGAGGTGGAGCAGGATGGTGCCCCTCCATTTCTTGACATCTTGGTGCAATGGAAACCTGATGGTAAACTGGGACACAGCATCTGAATGCATCTAGTTGGCACCACAACTCCCAACATGAAGACATTTTATGCACACTGGTACTTCCAAGCCTCAACATCTGGAGACAGTGTTCAGAAGAAATGGATACAATCACAAACAAATATGACAGGTGTTTAAAGAGACCGCACCAAGGGAAGAACGAGAAGAGAAAGAAGGATTTAGATCATTGGTATGCATCCCGTTTGTCGGAAACACTTTGAAGAAAATCAGCAGGATTCTGGAGAGACATTAAGTGAAATATGTTTTTCGATCCCCAGCAAAAACTTTGAATCTCCTAGGCTCTGTGAAAGATGGGCTAGGCCTGCAACAACCGGGCATTTACCAAATTCTCTGCCAATGCAGCAAATCATACAGTGGTGAAACAGTCCACACGGTAGAAGGGAGGTGCCATGAACAAAAGCACCATACACAACTTGTAGTGTAACAAGTGGCACTACAACCCAATGAACCAACAAGAATGTCAAATAGTTTATTTAAATACCACTTATGGAGAAATATTTTCTTCTGATTTCTTTCTGTCCCCCTTTTTTTTTTTAATGAAAAGTATTCTGTAAAGTGAATTTCAATGTAAATGAAATTTAAGGTCAAGGAATAAGTATGTAATTTACATGTTCTATGAACCTTGTCTCTTTTGTTTGATGAGTTGATGTGATTTTGTTAGAGGAGTATGTATTCTCTAGAAGAATAACTGAGTGTATCCTTCTATAAATCTCCTGTAAAGTTATTGGGCAGTAAATGCTCGTTATAATTGTTCTCTCTGATCTGTCCAAAAAGCATTCTCCAGAATTATTATGAGTCCAAGTATATTTAGACAAAGAAGAAAATGCATGAGGAACAGAGAAGAATCAAGTCAGAAGATTAAATTTTACTTAAATTACAATGAAATAAGTAGTTCTTGTAGTGACGGTGATATACCAATTTACCATACATGGTTCTGTAGAATTTCAAGTTCTGCAGAGGTAACACTAAGAAACTACAACAGACTACCAAATCAGCCATGGTTGACCAGTGTATAAAGACTGGACACACCATGGAGTATGAAAACACCAAAGTGCTCAGACAATCCTCCTCCTCCTGGGATTGTGTTACTAAAGAGGCCATCAAAATATGACTGCAGGATGGTCTCGTCAATAAAGATAGCGGACTTCAACTGAGTCAGGCTTGGAACCATGCACTGAGCATGGAGAAGAAAAAATGTTCCTGCAGACTGAGGTCCGCACCCGACGACGGCAGTGCGGAGACTGCAGACCAGAGTTCGGACCTGGGCGCCGCATTCCCCACCACTACCACGAGCCGCTGTGGCGGCTACGTCAAAGGCGTCATGAGAGGAGTGGTGGAGGGGGTAATGGCGAGCATATATAGGGTGGCGAGAGGAGCAGTACAGCATTCGTCAGGTACCATTGAAGATGGCAACGTGTACGATTGCTGAAATATCATGGAAGAATTACAGTAAAACCCGGTTGGATACCGGAGAACTATTTATCATTGAAATATGCCGGGAAAACATCAGATCACAAAATAACGTAAATAAAATACAGTAAATATGTTTTTCAATCGAGATAGATTGGCTGGCCAGTACTTACCTTTGTGCTGTACCACCGATAGTAACACAAATGAAGAAACAGAAAAAAAGGGGACAAAAAGGACAAGCTTTCGGAACACAGTTCCTTCATCAGGTTGGAGAGAAGGGAAGAATGAAGGATGGGAGTGGAAGGGAAAGGTAATTACCTTTCCCTTCCATTCCCATAATGTCTTCTTCCTTTCTCTCCAACCTGATAAATTTGAAAATTCACTTACTTGGGCGAAGATGGAGCCACAGAACTATCTATTGCTTGTAGGAGGTATCTTAACAATTTGTGTAATTGGGCACCTGCAAAGAGGTAAACGTACAAAGTACGTAAGGGTTATTTGAGCTAGAATAACTAGGGACGTACTTTTACCTCTTTGCAGGCACCCAATAAAACAAATTGTTAAGATACCTCCTACACAGCAATAGATAGTTCTGTGGCTCCATCTTCGCCCAAGTAAGTGAATTTTCAAATTTACTCACCTTAGCCACATTAGATTCGCTGCCCGCCAAGTACACAGACGGTAACAAAACATTTGTCTTTTTCCAGTCTGACGATGTGCTAACAGCGCAAAACGTGTTATTGGAGAATAAAATACTGCAACAGAGACTGAGCATTTTTTAATATTCAACACTGTTGCTGCACCAGCCGCCACCACCACCATCATGGAATGGAATGAAATGTGTAGGTAAAAATTGACTTACATGCTTGGAATGATATGGGGTTTTATTAGGAAAAAAGTTTCAAAAACTGCCCGACAGATGGTGCTTCATCTGATCAGAAAAGCAATAATTAGCATAACAAATTAAGTCAAAACAAAGATGATATTCTTTACAGGAAATGCTCAATATGTTCACCATCATTCCTGAACAATAGCTGTAGTCGAGGAATCATGGTGTGAACAGCACTGTAAAAACATGTGCGGAGTTATGGTGAGGCATTGGCGTCGGATGTTGTCTTTCAGCATCCTTAGAGATGTCAGTCGATCATGATACTCTTGTGACTTCAGGTAACCCCAACGCCAATAATCTCATGGGCTGAGGTCTGGAGACTTGGGAGGCCAAGCATGATGATGATCATCAAATGATGCACGCAAGAGATCTTTCATGTGCCTAGCAGTACTTTTTTTCCCCCAATAAAACCCCATGTCATTTCAAGCATGTGTGTCAATTTTTACCTCTCTATCTTCATTATTCCATGAGTTATTAAGTTTTCAAATTTATACTGACTTTTTGATCACCCAATAAATAAATTAGAATCTCATAAGTCATTAAAATGACCTGATTGGCAAGTGAGACCTGAAAATTCAGAAGTGAAATGTAGTTATATGAATAAGAGAAATAATATTGCATAAGAATGAAGTAACTAAATTGACTTATCATAACATGATCGGGCATGATGCAAAGTAGGCAGGCGATTACACTGCAGCACTAACAAATATTGGTCTGACAGTTAACAATCAGGAATATATTCAAAATGAAGCCCACTGTTGCTGCTGTTATCTGGGAACAATGAAAAGTATTGTATACAGTGAAAATTGTTTAGAATAAAAACATTAAATACACCACGTTTAAAATATAAATTTGCTTGAATTAATAAAAGCATGTATCTAATAAGTGCAAAGAAGTTTCTAAAGCTAAAAATTTTAGAACCAGTGTTATGTCATTAAGAAGTGTGTGTGTGTGTGTGTGTGTGTGTGTGTGTGTGTGTGTGTGTGTGTGTGTGTGTGTGTGTAGGAGGGGATTAACATGTAGAAAAAATGGTTGAAGGGTGGCTAGTACATCTGAAAGTGAAATGTGAAATTATCAGTAATAGTGGAAGATAAAGGTTGCAAAATGAAGTGCCTAGCAGCCAACCAAAACTAATTAAATTTTGTCAAGCCTGTCATCATGGTATCATAAAATATATTTTTTGTTGTTACTAGCTGATGATTCAGGCTCAAATCTATTGATAAAATTGTAAATTTAGTTATTTCAAATTTTCCTAGACAGTCCCCCATAGGTGCTGCATGTAGGATCTGGAGGGATTCAAGATTGGGCTGAATGTGTGCACTATTTTTGAAATTTTCTGCAAAAGATGATTCATTTGTAACTGCATCCTTTTTAGTGACATGATGTTCATGAAAACCTGTTTTTATAATGCGACCTGTTTGTCTTATATAAAAGTGTAAGGGCATTGAGCTCACTTGAATTTATAAACACTATTATTACTATAGAGAGAAAGTTTGTAGCATGGGATTCATTGTGAATGAGTTGGTACTAAATAAGGTTACAGGTTAAAAAAGGAAATTTTAATGTCTTGACTTTTGAGGAGGTTGGAGCATTTATATGATACATTGCTTACATAAGGTATCATGATAGAGATGCTATGTGAAGAAATGTTACGAGTAAGAGCTGCTCTGTTCATTTTGATTGATTTCTTATGAAATAAAATGTCTTCTAAATTAGTAGTTTAGCAGGTTAGTATGTGAAGTGTGTGTAAGTGTATTAAATACAAGCTGTAATGTATCAGGGCTTAATGAGATTTTGAGTGCTCAATCAGTCACTGAGGAGAAGAAGCAATGGGAATTAGATGGGGTGGGGCCCCCAATAATTCACACATATACCTGACTTCACAGATTTATTGCTGTTCTCAAGCATGTACAGGAAACAACTGAAGTTAACATGGCTGTTGGAGCCCAGAGAGGCTGAGCTCCCAAAGATTACAGGCAAAGATATTGTTTGTTCTTGTTTGATCGATCATTCTGTCAATGGGTCAACACGCAGCCCCCTCCTCCACACCATCAGTAGGGAACACATCTTGTGAGGTGGGGGGGGGGGGGATTTGGGGCGTTGGGCGATGGCAGGGACAGAAGTAGAGTGGTGAGTAGCTTGACCAACTCTGGAGGACTGTTGGTCCACTGCCATCGACAAGGTGGACGTGCACCAATGACGCAATCTTTGAGGTGGCAGCGTTGATGAGTGGTGTGATGTGGAAGATCCCATAGGCAGTCAGTTCCCACCGGCATAATGATGTTGTCCTCAGATGACGGTAGGAGGAAAGGATGGTGGAAAATAGAGGAAAATGTTTGAGCAATTGTAAGCCAATTGTAAGGAAGGGGCTGAAGAGTCAAGGGAAGACAGACAGAGTATAAGATGGTGCAGTCACGTAAAATGATAGAGATATCAGTGGCCAGATTGGGGGGGGGGGGATGGGACCGATGAATTCGATGAACAGAGAGGAGGGGAGACTGCAAGAAACCTTGGAAGGAAGTCAAGGGAGAGAGTGAAAAGTGTGTTGTGGGAGGTGTGGTGGATGGGGGGAGGATGAGAGAGGAGGGGAGGGAGTCGGTAGAGCTTGATCAGACGGAGGAGGGGGTGGTGTCAATGACAGCCAGTTTGAGCCTGTCGATAGATGCAGTGGTGGACATGCTGTTACTGGAAATGATTAAGGTGTTGCTCCCCCTCTTAAGGACATGATGTGGTGCTGAATACCATGGGTGGAGAGGGGGGAGGACAGGGCCGCCATGAACAAAGATGTGTGAGCAGCTGGAGAGAGCAGAGAGGACGTGTAGGAGAGTGGCTCATCACGAAAGGAACAGAGAGTTTGGAAAAGTGTAAGGAGACCCGATTGCTGATCAACAAAGAAGCTTGCCCGTACACGAACTCTGCCACTGTGCCGTCAAGGTCCAGGTTAAAGGTTGTGCTGAGTCCCAGAAGAACCAGAGGCAGAGCCTCCACCCTGAGTGTGTTGTGGCACATGAGGGCAGTTTTAAGAGTGCGATGCCAGCACTTTGTCATGCTGTTTCCTAGGGGATGATAGGCGGTGGTGTGTATTTGCGTGACCCCGAGGAGATGACACAGGTTTTGGAAGAGCGACAATTTAAATTGGTGGGTGTGGTGTGTGGTAATGACATAGGGACAATCAAAGCGAGAGATCCATGTATTTATGAAGGCACAAGCTACTGTCTGCAGTTACATTCGGAATGGGGTAGCCTCCACCCACTGGGTGGTCTAGTTGATGGAGATGAGCAGGTACTGGAAACCCTCCACTGGGGGGAAGGAGACAAACAAGCTCAATGTGCACATGTTGAAAGCAGCTGGGCAGAATGGGGAAGGAGCTGAGGGGGAGGGGGGAAGTGTGGCTGTGTACCTCGGCTTTCTGGCAAGGAATACAAGCATGAGCCCATGCCTGTCAGTCGCACTTGACATCGTGCCAGACAAATTGGTTAGTGACCAACTTAGTGAAAGCTTTGATACCAAGGTGCCCTAAACAGTGTAATTTGTCGAAGATCTCCTGACGCATACGTAGGGGTGGAGTTTGCCCACTGATTCGTTGCACCAAACCACGCTGATGACTTCAGGAAAGGTGGGCTGTAAAGAAGATGATGGGTCTTGAATCAGCTGCATTGTGTCGTCATCCGCTGCCTGTAAAATGATGATCTGGGAAAGGTCTAAATGGCATCTATGTGTGAGAGGAAATCGACCATAATGTTGTGTATGCATTTGATGTAGTAGATGTCAGTGGTGTATTGTGAGATATAGCAAAAATAACGGAACCACCGGGGGGGGGGAGGGGGAAAGTCTGCTGGAGGGTTCGAGATGGCAGCAGTGAGAGGTTTGTGGTCTGTGAGGATGTAGAAGGAGTGGCTACATATGGAAAAACGAAAATGTTTGATGTTCTCACAGACAGTCAGCAGTTCACGATCAAAGGCAGAGTACTTCTTTTGAGCGTTATTTAGCATTTTGGAGAAGAATTGTAAAGGAGAAGTGACTTCATTAAGAGATTGACTGAGGACTGCGCTGATGGCAGTCTCACCCACATCCGTTGTAATGATTAATTCAGCATTGAATACACATAAGCGAGGAACCATCCTTCTTGGGTACTAAATGAATAGGAGAAGACCAGTTGCTACATGAGGGATCAATGACACAAGTTTGGAAATTTGTACTTTATTGGCTGTCAATTTCTCTTAATTAAGGCGGCGCGGCTTGCTGGTGATGGGCGGACCATCTATGAGATGCAGCTTGTGCACTTTTCCATTCGTAACCACTGATTCTTTACTAGTGATGGTAGGAGAGGTTTGTTTAACACCTGTGACTAATGTTCATTGTGACAAGCCAGGCAGGGCCAGGGAAGGGGACGTGGCCTGGTGCATGTTATGTGGCATGCGTGAAAGGGAGGTGGCTCGGCTGAGTTCGTGGTTGGTGGAGCGTGCCAAGATGCTGGGGTAATTACAGTTCTGGATGTGTGTATACCTGGGCGTGCCACCAGTGCACTGTGACAAGATGGCTTGTTATGATAGTTCTTGCAGTGGCCACTTACTGGATGAGGTGTGCATGTTGTGGTAGCAGATAGCTGGACCAGAGGAGCGGAAACAAACAACGGCCACAAAGTGTGCACAAAGAAGATGGCATTCTTAGCTATCACAGAGTGGTACACTGCACAGGTTGAGTGGTCTAGCAGTGCATTAGTATGGAAACACTGGTCTGTTTAAGAACATCTGCATACTAGCGGTGGGGGTGGCACTGTCACAAACACTGGTAAACTTGCTCGCGGGTGTGACGGCACTTGAAGCACTTTTTGAAGGGACACTTTTACTAACCTTGGACTGTGAGTGCTGTTGTCTTGATTGTAGGGATGATAGTTGATGTTGGGCAGATGCCAACTGAGGCTCCATGACAGCCATGCAGCGAGCAATGTCCTCCTCCTCACAGTAGCTCAATCACTTAGACAGGAACAATTCAGACTGTTTAATTGAGTCAAAACACTCACACACAACATTTTCTCATTTGTGACACAGTTTGATAATTTGTTCATGTTCTTTACACAAATTAGAAGACATGACCTCGAGCTTCTTAATAGTGAGTTAACAGAATGAGAGTCAGGGCTCGACAGAGCACAGGATAAATAAGTGTTTGTGGGGTAGGGAAAAACCAAACATCACACAACGTCTAGTGACAGTTTTTGACGCGTCAAAAAATCCATGCCCAAGATGGGCTGCCGTGGCGGAGTGGTTGAGCGCATTGAGGTGCTATGCTATGATGCGCGAGGCCATTCCTCATCGGGGGTTCGAATCCCCCCTTGGGCATTGATGTTTGTGACGTCTTTAGTATAAGGTAGTTCATAAGTAGTTTGTAAGTTTAGGGACTGATAACCCCACAGTTAAGGCCCTTAAGCTTAACAAACATTTGAACATTTAAGATGGGCTCTGGCACTTCAGCAACCAAAGAATTTCAAGATAGTTTACCCTTAGGTGCCAGGTGGACAGAGAAATTCATTGCACCTGCACATGGCAGCTTGGAGGATGGCACTGTGAGGGCTCCCATGCCAATAAGAAAATGTTTGTTGGAAACTCAGTCACGAATGTACAGGCAGGCACTTGAAGGTTAAAAATCACTGACAGAGTGAAACACATTTAGGCAACTAATGCATTTGGCATTCTGCGATGGGTGGTGACAAGGCGGATGACACTTTTTTTGCGGCATCGAGCAGCTATGGAAGTAGCAGAATGGATAGTGCAGCACTTGTTCCTCCTGTGGAATGTCATTGGCGTCAGAAGAGCTGCTGGCCAGTAGAGCAAGGGGGCATGGCAGAGACGGCCAAGCAGACACCCATGCAATGTGAGGGTGTGTGAATGCACCCGGATCTTTCATATCTGAATGCTTGATGCATGAGCGGTCCCGTGTGGCAGCATGAGGTTTGCATCCTCGATGATGCCTGCCTCTCACGAGTTTCTCATAGGTAGACATCTTACACCTGGTTGGAAATTCACCTCGGTGATTCCAGGATATTGTAGGTTAAAGCTCTCAGTGCAGCGAATAGTAGCTTGCTTGATCAGAGACCCATGAGGGTAGAGTCTAATATGTCATGTTCGTTGACTAGTAGACAAAGACAATGCCAGAGCTACAACAGCTTCTTGTGCCCCATGTGCTCTTCATGGATGATGTGGCGAATGGTGTCTTCTTGTATGCTGGTGAGCCTCTCGAGGATGGTTTGTTTGTGAAGGTGTACTGCTCTGAAGCAGGGGAGATCATAGATGAGATCCACATGCTCATGGAGGTGTGTGATGAGACACAGGTAGCGAGCTGCATCACTGAGCACGTAATGTTCAAATATCTGCTCGAACAACACAAAATAGTCGAGGGTGTCTCGAAGGAGAAAGGTGGTAACTTCAGCAGATGACCCGGGGGTGGCGATGGGGATGTGTTCGGAACATCAGCTGCCTGGGAGGCGCAGACTTCTTGTGGTGTGGGAAGCGAACTCGACGTTGTTGTTGAGTCTGAAAGGGTCTCGAGGACGAATGGGTGAGTTACAATTTGTTGAGGTGAGCTGGCTTTGGCGACATGTGCGACTGTGGCACTGGTGTGTGCCATGAAAGCGGGTGGAAGTTTGAACTTGCGCAGCCGGGAATGTTCTAGTGCATCAACTGTGTGCAGCTACGATTGTTGTGCACGCAGTGCAGCAGACACAACAAGTGATGTGGGAAGCATAAAGTACACACTGGCAGTCTGTGGTACAGTATAGTTCACATTAGCATAGGTCGAGCAGGCAGATCAGCTTAATGAGTCACTTAAAACACTTGGAGGCACGGATTGCACTTAGCTGGCTGACACGTTGTTGACAAAGTGCAAGTCAGCTGCACGTGCGGAAAAAGGTGCATCTGTAACACATGGAAATTGACCATTGTTCATCAGGTGGTTGATGCACGCAGTGTGATGAATGCTATTAGAAGCAAGTTCAATACCAGAAACACTAATGAAATTGTTGACGGTCAGTGCACTTCATTGGCGGAGCACGTGGTTGGTGGAGGGATACACAGATGAGCTCAGTGTGGTGGTTGCCGGCTTAAGATTCAAATTTTGCATAGTCAAACTGCTCAAGTTTTGCACTTTTTTGAGAGTTCCGTGCACACGAAATGTGGTGTTTACTTTGATTTGCACTGATTGTTGATGAAACTGTGGAAAACATGAGAGATGAGTCAAGGCTCCTAGTTTGTGTAACTTCTTGCGGCACTGGTGGTACTTGGTGCATCAAACATGTCCTGCAAGAAAATGTTTTGTGAACATGGATTTGATGCGCACTAGGCAGGTACACACAATTGATGGAGATGATGTTGCGGCAGCTCAAAATCCGAGCGGTGGTGGAACAGCTGGGTTCATTGTAGTCATGACTGTTGAGACAAAGGGTACCGCGAATAAATGCACAAAAATGAACTCTGCGGCACTACTTGATGAACACGATAGTTAACGTGACTTTGGGGTCACCAGTATGAGAATTAGATGGGGTTGGGGCCCCAACAATTCCCACATATACTTGAGTTTACAGATTTATTGCTGTTCTCAAGCACATACACGAAACAACTGAAGTTAACATGGTGGATGGAGCCCAGAGAGGTTGAGCTCCCAAAGACTACAGGCAAAGATATTTCATTGTCTATTCATGTTCGATCAATTATTCTGTCATTGGGTTGCCATAAAGCTATGTTTATGTGCAGCTGGGTGGCAGGAAACAGTATGCATGGCAGTATAATTTTTTGTGGGTTGGCAAAAAATGTAGGTAATTACCGTAATAGATTGTTTGGTTGTCATAACTCCATGTGTGAAGGTTAATTTAGGATAGGGGTTGTCAAATTCATCTACAAGTGAGCCAACACTATGTACTGGGCTATCAGAAAATGTTGTTGATGTATCTACAGTAATAAAGTATTTTCTTTCCAAGGGCAGATTGTTATTTGAAATACTGATTCTCTAGAGTATTGACAAAAATGTCTGCTAAGCAACCAGCCAGACAATTATGCATTGCTAAACAATCCTTTTGCTTGTATATGCATTTATTAAAAGAGAAATAATTGTAGGAGAAGATGATTCTGAGAATCACTATGAAGTCATCAGTACTGGTATTATCTTGCATGAGTGAACTTCTGTTAGTAAGATTGTCAGTCATGATAGCATTGGTTTTGTCAATGGATATGTTAATGTGCAAATTTTTCACTTTGAGAAATGTTAAGGCGCAAGATTGTAGGAATATTTTATCTTTGAGGGTATCAATGGGTGCTTTCCTATTTTTGATTGAAAAATAATGATCATAGACATAGAACTGTCATAACACCTTTAAAATAAAATTTTATGCTGGTCTGCACTTAGGCCATACTACAAAAACACGTTTTTATGAATCAGTAAAATGGATGCAGTTAAATGTAAATCATTTTTATCTGAACATCTTGGCACTAATGGACACATTCAACCCACTCTTGAATCCCTCCAGATCCTACAAAAGTTCTAAGGAGGAAAAACTGACTCTCTTGGAAAAATTTGAAATAACTAAATATTCCAAGTGATCAAAAGATTTGAGCCTGAACAATCATTTGATAACAAAAGAATCAAAAGTTTAATCATATCATGATGACAGCCTTGATAAAATTAAATTAGCTTCGGTTTGTCATTAGCCACTTCTTTTTTATGTGAACTTTGAACTTTACATCATATGATTTCACTAGCCATCCCTCCATCTTTCCTCCTTCATACTTACTTCCCCTTCTCCCTCCTGCCACCCCCTCCCTCCCTGAAACCCTATAGACACATCCACACTCCCACTATACTAACATAACACTGGCTTTAAAATTTGTAGCTTTGTGAACTTTTTTACTTATTAGATATGGTACACGATTTTATTACATAAAGCACATTCAAATTTCTATTTTAAATCTAAAATATTGTTTTAATTCTAAACAATTTTTATTTTATCCAATATTTTCCATTGTTTCTGGCTATCAGTGCTATCAGTCAGCTTCATTTTGAATCTATGCTTGCTTGTTAACTGGCAGACCAATGTTTTGTGGTGCTGCAGTGTAATCGCCTGCCTACCTCTCACTGTGCCCTGTCATACTATGGTAAGTGCATTTTGTAAGTTATTAATTTTCAGGTTTCATTTGCCAATCAGGTCATTTTAATGACTAATGCAATTCTAATTTATTTATTTTTTAAACAATGCTAGCTAGTTTCATGACCATATTAAGGATTCTTTTGTAACAACAAATGCTTGTCATTTACAGATCCACTCTTGAAGATGCACTACAAGTGTGAAATGTGTCCTTGATAAATAAATTGTATTAACCGCAACAGAGGCACTTTCTTTTTCCATGAATATATTTCTACTTTTCTTTCCTTGTGTTACTGTCATATTGATATAACTTACATAATTTTACGATACGAATATTATAGAGGAAAAATTCCTAACAGGAAAAAAATATACGTAAAAAATAGATGAAGAACACTTACCAGGCGAAGGGGCACAGGCAGTAATAGTAACAAATAAACACACAGACACACACACACACAAAAATGCTAGCTTTCGCAGCCTA
This sequence comes from Locusta migratoria, assembly GCA_026315105.1. NCBI lineage: Eukaryota > Metazoa > Arthropoda > Insecta > Orthoptera > Acrididae > Locusta > Locusta migratoria. The sequence goes on from CM048746.1 coordinate 195,451,820, forward strand.
GCTGCTTCATCAGGCAGAAGGGAAGGAGAGGGAAAAGGAAATGATGAGGGATTTAAGGAAGGGGGTAAGGAGCCATTCCAATCCCGGGACAGGAAAGACTTACCTTGGGGGGAAAAATGGAAGGTAAATAAATGCACATACACCCACACATTTACACAGACACAAGTACACTTAGGCAGACATACTGTAGAACTGTAGCTTTCTACAGTTCTACAGTATGTCTGCCTAAGTGTACTTGTGTCTGTGTAAATGTGTGGGTGTATGTGCATTTATTTACCTTCCATTTTTCCCCCCAAGGTAAGTCTTTCCTGTCCCGGGATTGGAATGGCTCCTTACCCCCTTCCTTAAATCCCTCATCATTTCCTTTTCCCTCTCCTTCCCTTCTGCCTGATGAAGCAGCTAGGCTACGAAAGCTAGCATTTTTGTGTGTGTGTGTGTCTGTGTGTTTATTTGTTACTATTACTGCCTGTGCCCCTTCGCCTGGTAAGTGTTCTTCATCTATTTTTTACATAATTTTACATTCAATAATGGTTACTTTGAATTGATCTTCACTAGTCTATTATTTTATCTAATTTTCAACTAAAAATTAAGCACATAATGTACAAAATTTTATGATATTCTGCAAATTTATCAGCTTTTCTGAATGTTTCTGGGATCAAAAATTTTTTTTCCAATCCTTTAATTTAGAAAGATGTGGTTATGACATACACTGAAGAGCCAAAGAATATGATACACCTGCCTAATATTGTGTAGCAAGTTCACAAAAGTGCCTCATCATGATGTGTCTTGACTAATGCCTGAAGTAGTTTTGGAGGAAATGTACACCATGCACCCTGCAGGGCTGTTCATAAATCCGTAAGAGTACAAAGAGATGATCTCTTTTGAATGGTCTATTGCAAGGCATTCCAGATATTCTCAATAATGTTCATGTCTGGGGAGTTTTGTGGCCAGCGAAGGTGTTTAAACTCTGAAGAGTGTCTATGGAGGCACTCTGTAGCAATTCTGGAAGTGTGGGTTGTCACATTGTTCTGCTGGAATTGCCAAAGTCCATCGCAATGCACAATGGATGTGAATGGCTGCAGGTGATCATCCAGGATGCGTGTATACATGTCACCTGTCAGAGTCATATCTAGACCAATCATGGGCGTGTATAAGCCCCACTGGATACGCCCTACACAATTATAGAGCCTCCACCAGGCTGAACAGTCCTCTGCTGACATGCAGTGTCCATGGATTCATGAGGTTGTACCCATCCCCATTCTCATCCATCCTCTCAATACAATTGCAAATGAGACATGTCAGACCAGGCAACATGTTTCCAGTCATCAACAGTCCAATGTCAGTGTTGACAGGCCGAAGTGAGACATAAAACTTTGTATTGTATAGACAGCAATTGTGCACGGGTGGACCTTCGGCTCCGAAAGCCCTTATTGATGACTTCACTTGTTGCTAGTCAAGCATCAAAATTCACAGGGATCTGCGGAAGTATTGCACTTCTGCCATGTTTAACAATTCCTTTCAGCTGCTGTCAGTAGCGTTATCACAGTATCTTTTTCCAGCCGAAGTGGTCAGAGATTTGAGTTCCCAATATTCATCATGCACTCTTGAAATAATCAGACTGGAAAATCCCCACCTCGTTGCTACCTTGGAGATGTTGTGCCCCAACTCTCATGCACCAACAATAACATCATGTTAAATTGTGATAATCTGGCATTGTAGCAAAAATAACTGGTCTAACGTCTGCACAAAGCTTTGTGTCATATAGTCAGCAAGGGTACATGGATGGGCCTTGGAACTCTGAAAGTGCATATTATGTTTTGTTCAATGGTTCACACGGTGACACTTGCTGATGGCCCAGCATTGAAATCTGCAGCAGTTAATGGAATGGTTGCACTTATATCGTGTTGAATGTTTCTGTTCGGTTGTTGTTGGTTTGATTTTGCCAGGTTCTTTTTCTGCCCACAGTGATGTCAGTGTTTGATGTTTACCGAATTCCTAATATACATGATGCACCCGTGAAATGGTTGAAATGGTAAATTCTCACCTCTTTGTTACCTTGGAGATTCTGTCTCCAATCACACCACATCAAACAAACTTAAGTCACCGTAAGAAGCCATTGTAGCAGCAGTAACCAATCTAATGCCAGTGTCATACAGCTGTTGTCTTGTGTAGGTGTTGCCTACCACAGGACCATCCTGTGAGTGTTCACATATCTCCCTGTTTGCATACACATGCTTATATAATTTTCATAAAGGGTAAAATAAACGTAAAACAGAAGACTGGAGTTTAAGTTGTAAAACAATTGGCCCCTTTTCCATGTACTGGTGCTAATATGATCAGCTACATTCTTCTCTTCTATAACAACATATATTAACTTGATTCAAAGAACCTGGAATAAAGTCCAGGTCATTCTCACTTTTAGGAAGGTTCGACAGACAGACAGACAGAACCTGACAGGTCTGTATTACTGATGTTCGACTGCAGTAGAATTTTGGAACAAATTTTATGCTAGAATATTACAACTTCTTTGAAGCCCAAAGATGTACTCTGTAAAACCATTCTAGCTTTTAGAAAGGTTCAACAGACAGCATTGCAGAACCTTGTAGATCTGTATTACTGCTGTTGAACTGTTCTAGAATTTTGGGCCATGTTATGACTTTTCTGAAGCTTGAAGATGTACTCTGTAAAAGCAACAAGGGTTGAAGGCAATGGTATTGTGAAGCAGCTCACCCTATTTGTCCACGTTGCAAGTTCCCCTTCATTTTTTCTTTCTGTGTCAGAAGGCAATTGATGTGGTTTCTATGACTGCCATAAAAGGAAATGGTAAACAAAACACAACATTGTGTGCTTGAGTTACATCTGAGTGATTGTGTGACTGTGTCTATTTTGTTCTTACAAAAGCCATGGTCAAAAATTTAAGTTACATGGATGTCATTATCTACTTAAGTTGCCTGCCTGTGCCAAGTAACATATTCTGAATACATAGAAAGTAATATTCTTTGATATATGACTACACCATTGCAGACCAATGAGTGGAAGTAATTACATACATAAAAATCTGAGTTAAGCATGAGTAGTGATTTAAAGTGGTACAACTACATAAAATTAGTCATGGGTAAGAAAAATACCATACCAAGACAATGGAAGCATCCTCAGGAAGTGTTGTCAATCAACCAAGGAAGTTGCTTGCAAAACATACATTCAACTAGTATTTGAATGTTGATCATCAATGTTCATGATCCATATCAAATAGAGTTGATAGAGAAAACCCAGAGAAGAGCAGCATGCTTTGTTACAACTTCATTTAGTAAGCATGAAAACAGCATGGGGATGATTAGTCAAGTCTAGTGGTATACACTGCAAGAGAGACATTATGAATATTGCCGAAAGTCTTCAAGAAAAATGAGATGTTGATTGAACAAAAATGTTTGTATACTGAAGGATATAGTCCTTAGTAAAGATGACTTGCTGCCTTGTAGACAGGCATGATATGATGAAAAGATAATCAAAATTGTGCAGTGTCACATTTGGCTAAAGCCTTTATGAGAAAATAAGGCTACATGCACAGAATCTTTACACATCCTCATGTGACCACTGTTCACAGCCGCCACAGCCTGAGTTGGGCAAGGAGGGTAAAGTGTGCAGCACATGGACAGGCTTTGAGATGTCTGCACTGCCTTGTGGAGTGCTGAATGGACAAGAGGCGGGATATGCCTGTAAGATGCAGCTTTGTGAAAAAAAGTGTGTTTGAAATGGCGAAAGGGGGGGGGGATAAAAGTAGCAGAGAAGGGGAAAATAGCTACAAACAGTGAAGGGGTGTGAATTTTGAGTTGATATGATAGAGGTGGCACAAACTGGTGGACGATATGGGAACTGTTGGTTGAGCTTAAGATTATTTTGGTACTGGAGAATATGTTGTAAGGGTATCACCACTTCTGTGCTTTACAGCAAAGGTGACCCAGTTAGTAAACAACCATTGAAATCAAGCGACTTATGTTAAGAGCATGTTGTGCCACTAAGTGGTCCACTTTTCTCTAGGTTACAGTTTGAAAGTGACCATTCTTCCTGGTGAACAGAAATTTGTTATTTCTGTTAGTATTGTGGTGATGTGACGCACTCAATCGATCTCTGCACTAACAGGAACAATGTTTTGTCTTTGTGGTCCAAGCTCTTTGTGGGCAGTCTCTCTGCTCCCATCGACCGTATTCTAGTTAGTCTTATTCTGTACTTGTTGATATTCATAATAAAGTGCATTACAATCCTCAAACGCCATCCTTATGACCTAGGTTGTGAATTACCTTTCCCTTCTGTTTCCATTCCTTTTTTCTTCCTTTCTCTCCTACCTGAAGAAGGAACCCTGTTCCTAAAACTTGTTCTTTTTCCATGCTTTTCTTTCTTTGTGTGACTATCAGCGGTACAGCACAAAGGTAAGTACTGCCAGCCAATCTACCTCTTGAAAAATTTACTAGATATTTATATGGTTTATGTGGGGCCCCAACCCCTAAGTATACCATATTGGTGACCTCGAATGCATTTTTCTTCTTCTCATTGCTCGGGTAGTGCAGTTTTGAGATACTTTGCTGGTTTTATTTGTGAAATACGGTGGTCTTGGTTTCGCAGACTCACTACAATGACCACACCAGGTCGTCTGCCTGCACCAGTTTCTTCACCTGAAGGACTTGTGCTATTCATGCTTCCTCATGCAATTCTTCATTTTATCCACAACATGGACTTTTTCATGACGTGTTTGCCACACTGAGTACTCATTGTGTTGTTTGGTTACTTTACTGACTCAGGTTTTGGATCACTGAGTGTATCCTTGAGTGTTCCTCCCATGATCAGTGCTAATTTTTTACCATATCAGATATTGTGTGCTCAAAATGTTCACAATGTGCAAAATATGGACTTCTCATACATTCACAATTTGAATCACAGGTGTGCAACTGCCATGCTGAGCACATTGGTTCTGCCAACCACACGCTCAGTAAACAAGGTGCGGTTTCCTGGACTCACTCGAACATTTCTGGTGCTTCAGGACTAAGTGTTTCCTCCAACAGTGTCCCCCCTGGTTCCTTCTTGAATTGTTCAATTAAATCTGCGCAGCTTTCTTGCACTTTGGGCATAACTTTCTCTGTCCACACAACACACGTGGACAATAACTGTGTTTGGTCGCCAAAATCATTCCAACCGACGCCACCGTGAGTGTTCAGTTATGATCCGGTTGCCGCTGGCCGTCATATCAGTGGCGACATGAATTTAAATTTTTCTCCAAGTGTCAGTGCCTCTCATGTGCAATTCACAACACATGATGCGTCTGCTGCACCACGAGTGCAACAGTTGCTCCCACCCTATCGCACAGCTGACACACCAGTGCTTCAGCTGCTTCGGACACGCTTCCACATCACTGCCTCCTCCAGTTCGTCTGCTCGGTTTTGTGGTCCTGCCGGGGATGCCTGCCACACTGTGCTCCTCTTGGCCGCCACCTCAGCATGTGTGCATCAACCATATGGCTGATGTTCTGGGTACACTGCCATCTCCAACTCCAGGATGCCTTCCCAAACTGCCGAATTTCTCTTTTGAGGCTCTTACAACTTGGTTCACTCTTGTCGAGCAGATGTTTGATCATTATTCACTCAATGATGCGGACCACTACTTGTGACTGATTACACACCTTCATGAACATGTTGACTTCATTTGTGACCTTGTCACTACTTCCACTTCTGCCAACCGTTATTGTGTCTCCAAAAAGACAATCCTTGAGAGGATCACTCACACTCCTGAACACACAATCAGGTACATCATTCATGAAGAGCATTTGGGGACAAGAAGCCTTCACAACTGTGGCGCCATCTCCGCTTACTGATCAACGAGCATGACATGCTCGACTCATGGCTGTCTGATCAAGCAAACTTCAACTCGACATGCAGTCAGCTCCCACATAAAACATCCTGCAACCTCCGAGTGAGTGCATTTGATTGCTGACAGAATGAATGAGATATACCTATGTGACTCATGTCAGCGCAAACTTGCCTCTGAGGCACGTGCCCCACAGCACCTTCCTGCTGTTGGGCATGGCTGTCCATGCATTATGGTAACCATACCCAGGCAGCCGGCCCTGGGCCAATGCCTACACACTGATCGAGTGACAGCTTCTGCCTATCCACTTCGACCACTGGCGTTGCCAGCTGACAGCTCATTTGACGCCGATGATGGTCCATCCTCTCTTATCCAATTTCCGCAGGAAGGGGCTCCTCACTACCCGTATTGCTATCACCACAGTCATTTTGATGATGTGGCATAGAAGTGTCATCTGCCGTGCCTTCACCGACATGCAGAGTGCAGGAGGATCTAGGTGTTGCCTCCTGCACTGTCGAAAGCTGGCGTCTATGCATGCTGCATTCTGTGCACGATGCCACACCTCCTGGTGGACGCCTAAATGGCTATGTATCCGGCACCTGCTTTTCATAGACACTGGTGTCGATGTCTCTTTACCCACTTCCATGGCTACTGGCTCCCTTCGCCCTCATTCTGCCATACTTCGAGCTGTTAATGCCACTCAACTGCTATGGGCCAGTTCAACAACTTGTACTGTTCACTTGTCGCCAAGTTGTAAAGTAAATTGGAACTTTTAGGTGGCACATCCCGGAACCTCCCATGGGTATGGACTTTTTTTCACATCACAAATTTCTCCCGATGTTGTGTGCTGCTCAGTGTTCCATCACTCTTCGAACACTCATTTTTCATGTGATCCATTGAGCTTCGACTCTTCTATTGCGTAGGCAGAAATTATCCGCAAGTGCATTGAAACTATTAATGAGTTCCAGACTTCTCAAAGTGGTATTCTGAACATAATCAAGTGCTTCGACTGTGGCGGGATAATTAAGACATTGTTCTCCCTCTCTTGGTCACTGAGGCTCAGCTGGCCTCCACTAAGTACCACTTGTCTACTCTCTGAGTGCCTCTGAAAGACAAGTAGTCTAAGGTTAGTACTTGTTTTATCCCCGCGAGTGTTATTAGTGATATTGCGCTATCCTGATCCTTTGGTAGAGCATAATTCTGGAACTTTAACTTCCTCGACTCGCACGTCGTCGCCCATTCGAGTTCGTCTTAGGAACTGCTCAAACTCATCTCGTGTCCCGCCATCTTGTGACAGTGCCTCCCTTGTGCACTCTGCCAGCCGACGTGGCAACTACCTCAGCGTCTCGGCTCTCTTCAGCTGCCCCAAAATCTTCCGAGCCACTGCCCACCGCCACGCTACCTTGACGTGCTCCGGTGGCTGACGTGGCTCCAACTTCAGCGTCTCTGCTTCCTTCGGCTGTTACGAGAGCTTACGAGCCACCATGCCAACCCGGTACTCACTTAACGCCACCTAACCTGGTGCCGCCTGCGCCGTCACAAAAGACAGCTTGCACACCAGTATACAAATACTTGCCACCGCCGCCCATTGATGTTTCGGTGGTTACGAACGGCACAGTACACAGACTTCATCTACCAGAAGGCCCTCCAATTTATAGCAAACTACGCCACCAATTCTCTGAGATACTTGCAGCTGTGAAGCAATCAGGTATCATTGAACCTTCGTCCAGCAACAGGTTGTCCACCCATTCCTTTAGTGGACTGCACTTGGCGCATGTGTGGTTATTATCACAGACTTGGCTGGACAAAAGTGTTTTCTGTGATGGACTGATAGCGCGCTTATCAACAGATTCCAATAGCTCCCAAGGACATTGAAGGGACAGCAATTACTACTCCCATTGGTTTGATCCACTATTGTTCATGCCGTTTGGTTTAAAAATACATTACAAACCTTGGCAGCATTTTATCAATGAGATTCTTTTTCCTTCAAAATTTTGTTTTGCTTACCTCGATGACATACTAGCGTTCAGCAATTCTGTTGCCATCAAACTGAATGATAGCAGGAAACATTTATACCAGTGCTCTGTGCTGTTCCTTGCTTTCACTATTTCTACAGAGGGTATTGCTCCCTCACACCATCACACCCTAACCCCTCAAGAAGGTTTACCACATCGAGAATCTACCCCTCCCCTCAGCCTTCAAAGAATTACGGAATTTTCTCGGAACGATGAACTATTTTCAACGCCATTTATCTGGTGCAGCCAAGCTTCAGGCCTCCCTGACCAATGCCCTATCATGTAAACACACCTAAGGCACTCGTCCGATTCCCTAGACTGATGCAATGACTTCTGCCTTCTCTTCTCTCAAAGACCTCTTAGTTCAAGCTCTCACCATTACTCAACCTCATCCCGAGGCTGAATTGTTCATCATAACTGATGCAAGTGACACCACCATAGGTGATCAGCCACACCTACGACAGTGTCACTTACTCTTTGCAATTCTTCTCAAGAAAGATTAGCAGCGGAAAAAAGAGTATTTTGCTTTCGATCGAGAGCTCGGGGCCATTTACGAGTCCATCAAAGACTTCTGTAGAGCCATCCGACATCTGCCCCCCCTCCCCCACTCAACCCAATAAATTGTGCGTGTGTAATGCTACGTCCTCACTGATCACAAGCCTCTTGCAGCAGTACATGACTGCTCAACACGAAAGTTTAGTCTCTAACACTGACATTGTTGAGAATCTGTCGACGAAGTTCAAGAGTATCGTACGCGTTAGATAAGTATGTGCTGAGTAAAATTACGAGAGTTAGCAAAGATCCACTTATATTTGCCGAAAGCTCCATGAGGCCTATTTGTAAACAATATCGGTGCCTAAATGTTTACACATATAATGAATGTTTGTTCAGTAATTATCAAAACTGGCAGATGGCACATGGTATAAAGCGCTCGCTAGGCGAATGTGTGTGAGTACTTATGGAATAAAACTGCTAAGGTCATCGGTGCCTACTCTTATGCACCACTTAAATTAGCTTACACTAACTTATTGGAAAGACGACACAAACACCCGTGTCCGTTGGAGGGCTCGAATCTCCGGCTGGAGTGGCCATGCCCTCCACGATGACATGGCGCCTTAGACCACGCGGTCATCCCCGCCTGGCGGGGCACCCTCTGGTTCAAATGTTTGTTAAGCTTGAGGGACTTAACTTTGGGGTCATCAGTCCCTAAACTTACAAACTACTTATGAACTAACTTATACTAAAGACGACACAATCATCCATGCCCGAGGGGGGATTCGAACCCCCGACGGCGGACGGCCGCGCGCACCGCAACACGGCGCTCCAGTACGCGCGGCTAATCCGCCGCGGCACCCTCTGGTAAAAACGGCCCTGCTCTTAACACCCGTTAAGAAGCACGGGCATATAGCTAGAGAAGAAATATTGTTTCTAGTTTATCTTTACATATTATTTTCTCCAACCCCTGTACGCTATTTTTCATAGCAAGGGAAGGAAATCAGAGGTCTGCACATTGGCGAGATGCGCACTTGAGCGCCGCGCTCGGTCTTGGCTGGTTGGAGTATGAAAGCTCGGAGCAGGCTGTGCTCGGTAGAGGCGACAGAAGGGGAAGCACAGAAACCTCCCGGTCTGACGCGCTCGCCGCTCTGCTGTTGTGGCCGTTACAGCGTGTGTGTGTGTGTGTGTGTGTGTGTGTGTGTGTGTGTGTGTGTGTGTGTGTGTCTGCAGGTTAGTGTTGATTCTGATACAATCTGTTCCCATCAGCTGGCGCAACTGTACTCAATTCAGTTTAGTAGTGCCGTACACGAATATTGATGCATTTTATACTAATAAAAATAAGATACATATACATGTAGAGTCTGTTCCGAAAGAACAGACGTCACTTCTGATACTATTGCTATTGCTATTGATTCATACTCATAGAATATATGACATCAACTGCGATTGGGCAAAGCTGAAAATGTGTACCTAGCCGGGATTCGAACCCTGACTAGAAAGCAGGAGACCCGGGCTCGAATCCCGGCTGGGTTCACATTTTCAGCTTTGCCCAATCGCAGTTGATGTCATATATTCTGTGAATATAAAAATAAAATAATGAAACTAGTTGAAAGTTTCAGTGATCACGTAAGTTGTTAAAATCTCCACGTCACTTCACTACGATTTCAGGTAAAATAAATTCAGTTTCAAACATCTACAAACTTCTGCAGGCATGATTTCACAAGCAGTCGTGAAATACGACATGGGGGCTGAAAATAATAAATGTTCAAATGTTTGTAGAGCTCATGGGACTTAACTACAGGGTCATCAGTCCCTAAACTTACAAACTACTTATGAACTACCTTATACTAAGGACGGCACAAATATCCATGCGCGAGTGGGGATTCGAACCCCCGACCGTAGTGGCCGTGCAGACCGTGACTGGCGCGCAGCAGGCCGCTTGGCCACCGTGGCCGGCAATAATAAATGAAACGAAATTAATATGATAAGGGCGATTCCAAAATTCAAATTCAAATGTTTGTATAACTTATAACTTATGGACTTAACTACGGGGTCATCAGTCCCTAAACTTACAAACTACTTATGAACTACTTACGAACTAGGACGGCACAAATATCCATGCCCGAGGGGGGATTCGAACCCCCGACCGTAGTGGCCGTGCAGACCGTGACTGGAGCGCCTCAATCCCCTCTGCTACCGCGGCCGGCGCGATTCCAAGTCTCAGAAATAAAATTATGTAGTTATTGAAATCCACTAAAATATTTAACGTGTCATGATCGACGTTGCAGGCATTTAAAAGGCCAGAAAAGAGCCACAGAAAATTGTAAAGTGGAGGATCTTCTTTTGAAACGTCATAATAAATTGTTAATAATAATTTCTTTTCTATGAAATAAAGTAGAACTACCGAAAGCATATGATGCTCTGTTGAAATGGGTCGTCTTCGATGAAAAATTGCACGCTTAAAATAACATGTTCTGCACTTATAGTAATTCGTTTTAGTCTCCTTAGTTGTTTGACACTGTAAGTTAAAATCGCTCCACTTCCGTTGAAATGCGAATGCGGAATTGACTGCATTGTATAAAACAGATATGAGTGTCAGAACTATTTAGAAAACTCTTTTGTATAAGTTAACTGCCTAGAAAGAAGGAGACCCGGGTTTGAATCCCGGCTGGGTACACGTTTTCAACTTTATCCATTTGCGGATAATGTCGTACATTCCGTGAATAAAAGTAACTCTTTTATAGTTTAGGTACATTTCACTTGTAGTAATGTATAACATAAATCGTAGCGATCAGTAAGCTACACACTGTTAGACTTTTAATTGTAAGAAAATATGCCATAAATTGGATTCATTTCACTAATAAGTAACGAATTAAAGTTAAATGTTTTATTGTAACGGTAATACTTCACACTAAAACGTGAAAAAATAAGCAGATTTTTTTATCGCTTATATTCTGCAAAATCGACAGAGAATAATTACTAAACCAAAAAAAGATTACGTGGAATGAAGACTAATAATTTTCTTTTTTCTCTAGGAAAGCGAAACGCTTTGTTTAAGGGAAGTATTCATAAAACAATGTGATCTAGTGTTATACATTTTACAATGTTTTTAAAGCATGAAAATCGGAGGATTGACGTATCCCGTTTCTAAGAGTAGGCGATCGAGCTTTTCGAGCATGGTATGCTCGACTTGCTGCGGAGCGCGCGGTTGCTCGCCGCCGGAGGTTCGACTCCTCCGTAGGGCGCGGTTGTGTGTGTTGTCCGTGTGTGCTGTCCTTAACATAAGTTAGTATAAGTAGTTTGTAAGCCTATGGACTGATAACTGCAGCAGATAAGTCCCTTAGATTTACAGAAATTGAAACTGCCACGGAACTACGCACCTATCCAGTTCAAACGAGTATAGACGCCAGATGCAGACCTATAGAGCAGATGGACTGATAGGGGGAGGAGGAGATGAAGAGAGGCGGAGGATGAGAGGGACAGAGAGAGGAAGGCGGGAGGAGATGAATAGAAAGGAGAGGAGGAAACAGAGAAAAGAAGGGAGAAGAGGAATTCGGGTTTTCTGCTAGCAGTGAATAAATCTGATGGTATTTCGAACCAAAACAAGTTTTCGCGTCAATCACAGATTGCCCCTGTTGTCATATGTTGCAGACACTTCATGTTACTTTTGTTTTTACGTGTGATAGTGTCGTAAAAATTTGGATTAAATACCGCTCATGAAATTGAACGAACTTTGTGATAGCTGCAGGGAGTAATTTTTTTTTAAGGGGAGAAGTCAGATTAGAGCATAAATAATTCTGGCATTAAAATGGCGGTAGTCATTGTTAACGTTAACACCCGAAAGTATCGGTACATAAGAAAATTGGCGAAAAGTTACCTTTACCTGCCGGATGAAGCTGTAGACATTTTGTGCTGGAACACTGATGGAAACTTAACTTTCCGCCGTAAATCAATGCCTGGTTATATTACGCTTCGCGTAACGAAGTTTCACGAACTAAGTTTCACGAACGAGGTAAGCTATTGTCACAATGGATGAATAAAATTACAGTATATCGCACTTCGTCTGAACAAAACATTGATTGCAGGTTCTGGAAATCAAATCAGTATAAAGTGCTTGTTGGAAAAAGTCCAGAGTTTCCACTAAACGTACGCAATCGCGAAGTGAATCGTAATAATGACCAGAGATCTTGTTTTACGATTGAACACAGCTTGCTGAAAACAACGAGTAAAAATTAATCGGAATAGTAAAGGGTATTTTAAATTAAAATATATTTGAAATCATTGTTAGGTACTTTTTTTGTCCTGTTTTTCCTCAGTTGCTTTTTTTATATTATAATGTAGGTATTTATGTAAAGCGTCTGTGCAACTGAGTAATAAAGGTTTTATATTGTCATATGAATTTCGCCTTTATTTGGAAGGCAACAGTCAGTGGCCTGTAATATACGCATGATTATGTTTTACAATATTTCGTTTTTAGTATTTTAGGTTACAAACAGTTCTGGTATGTATAGTCAATGATATTTGGATGTTATTACACAAAATATTGTAAGTAATAACATCCACACACAATGAACTATACTTAGATAACGCACTAGACCTGTTTGTGACCTAAAATACTAAAAACGTAAAAAAAAAAAAAAAAAAAAACGAAATATTATAAAACATAACACGTATATATTACAGGACACTGGTGATCCCTTCCAAATAAAGACGAAATACATATCTTAATCTTAATATTTCACTCTGGAGCCAAAACTACATATCGCAAACGAATAGTGTTTGTTTGTAGTAGTAGGTATCAGTCTCCCATTGTGCACTGTGGTGGTAGAGGCTTGATAACCACAAAGGGGGTGAAAGATATGGGAGTTGAAAGTTACTGACTTATATAAATATCTACATGTCGATGTTTCGCTCATCAGCAAAAACTACACAATAGAGACGAACGATCTCTCATTGTTGTTGTAGTACAAAGTCTCCCATTGTACCTCATAGCAGTTCCATGCCGACAGCTATAAGAGGGTGGAAGATATTGTGGTTGAAAGTCGTCACCTTATATAAAATTCCGATTGAAGACCAGGGATGACTTTTGACATATAATAAGAAAGATATTATATATACAGCGAAACGCTTCAGTTGTTTTTCTGCAGGAAGCGTACCAATGAAGAAAAATAAGTGGAAATTGAAGTTTGAAAAATAAAACTACCAAGAAAGATGCCAAAGCGCAAGGAAGAAATTTCGCGTTCTAAAAGACAGAAAACGGCGCTGAAAATTGAATCTACGGACGACAGACACTCGAAATTTGTTGACGTTGTCTATCTTACACTGTAGGCGTCACCGATTTTTCGATATTCCCATCCCTAAGGTGGTGAAATAGGGGATGAACGGTTTTTTGAATATCCGTTGCTGTGAAGGAAATTTTGAAACAAGAAATACAAAACTTCGGATTTAGATTTTTGATTGGAATTTTAAAAACACGTGTTTTGATATTTTTGGAAATTCAACCACTGAGCGGGTGAAACAAGGGAAATTCTTGTAAGGGTGCTACTAAGACTAGTTTGATGCTGCAAAATGCGAAAATTTGCATTTGGAACCGTGATTAGAATGTGTTTCGGGATGGTTTGAATTCTTCCAGGTGCAATAGGCGGTGGCAAGTTGTAACAAAATACTTGATTAGGGAAGTATTTTTAAAATTAAACCTATGAAAATTTATATTTATAAGTAGAAACAAAAATTGCAGACCATCCAGTACACGCGTGCGAAGCAGCGGGAATTAAGCTAATGGCAGTATAAAACTTTTATTATTCATTTGCATAGATGGTTTACATAAATATCTTCATTATAATATTTGAAATAAAACTGGGCGGTTTATTACAATAAAAATAAACGGAGCTTACACTCCGCGGCGGAGTGGCCAAGCGCATTGAGGCCCTATGATCCGATACACGAGGCCGTTCCCCGTCGGGGGTTCGTATCCTCCCTCGGCCATGGATGTTTGTGTCATTTTTAGCACAAGGTAGTTTATAAGTAGTTTGTAAGTTTAGCGACTGATGACCCCGCAGTTAAGTCCCTTAAACTTCACAAACATTTGAACACATTTGAGGAGCTTATATGTCCCTTGCAGAGAGTAGGAAGAGATGACGTCCGTTCAGTATCACGGTTACAACGTAAAGTACGACGATAGCTTCCGTTCTCTCTCCAAGCCGGATAAAAAAAAAAAAAAAAAAAAAAAACTGAGATCGGAAACAAAGGTAGTCAGAGGTATATATTGAACTGAGAACGGATACGCAAGCAACAATAGTCGCTGATATAATTTTAGTAAAAATATCGGGTGATCAAAAAGTCAGTATAAATTTGAAAACTTAATAAATCAAGGAATAATTTAAATAAAGAGGTAAAAATTGACACACATGCTTGTAATAACATTGGGTTCGGAAAAAAAATGTCCTACAGATGGCGCTTCATCTGACGAGGAAAGGAATAATCACCATAACAAATTAAGACAATGGAGAGATGATGTTCTTTACAGGAAATGCTCAATATGTTCATCATCATTCCTCAACAATAGCTGTAGTCGAGGAATAATGTGTGAACAGCACTGTAAAGCATATCCGGAGTTATGATGCGGCATTGACGTCGCATGTGGTCTTTCAGCACCCCTAGAGATCTCGGTCGATCACGATACACTTGCGACTTCAGGTCTCACGGACTGAGGTCTGGAGACCTGGGAGGCCAAGCATGACGAAAGTGGCGGCTGAGCACACGATCATCACCAAACGACGCGCGCCAAGAGATCTTTCACGCGTCTAGCAATATGGGATGGAGCGCCCTCCTGCATAAAAATCGTACGTTCCAGCAGGTGTTTATCAGCCAGGCTGGGGATGATGCGATTCTGTAACATATCGGTATACCTCTCATCCGTCACGGTAGCAGTTAAAAAACCAGAATCGCGCTGTTCCTGGACGAAAAAAGACCCGGTAACGGTAGATGTAGTAAATCGAACACATACCGTGACTTTTTCGTCGTGCAATGGAGCTTCCACAACAGTTCTAGGATTTTTGGTAGCCCAAATTCTGCAGTTGTGGGAGTTGACAGACCCTCGGAGCTTCGTCGGTCCACAACGGAAACCCTGTGTCATTCCAAGCATGTGCGTCAATTTTTACCTCTCTATCTGCATTATTCCGTGATTTATTAAGTTTTCAAATTTATACTGACTTTTTGATCACCCGGTATTTAACGTATCGCTACAACGCCTGTGGAGGGCAGGAAGGGAAACCGAGCAGTGGCCCGGTTGCTTGAAGTAATAGATAGGCGGTGTAGTGAGAGTGTGGGCTGGGAGGCGTGGCTGGTGCGGGAGACGGCAGTCAGGCGTGACGGCGGCAGGACAGTCGAGACGCGAGAGGCTGTGCGGTTGCGTGCTGTGCTGTGCTGTGCTAGCTGCGGTGTCGCTCTGGATGTGGGTCGCCGCGCGGCTGCGGCTAGCGAGTAGTGAGCAGTGAGATGCCGGCGGCACACGCCTTGTCCCCTCCCCTCCTCCTACTCTCCTGCTATCCTAATTACGCGCCGCCGCATTGCGTAATGTCGCCCACGCCAGCGGGCGGGTGTCCGCTTGCGCGATGAATTGCCTCCGTTGCCGCAAGCGGTTCTCGTCGTGACCGTCTGTACTCGAGTGATTGATGTCCTCATTGATTACATCTGTTTATTAGCGAATAAAAACCTTACGGACACCTATTAGTGGACACGAGTGTGGGGTGTTTCTACACTTCACCTCGCGGCTTTAGTTCGATTGGGGACACTTGCAAAGCAGCACATCGGGTTGGGGAAACATACGGTCGTACTTTTAAGCGAAGGTAGCCTGCTTTGACACAATCCGAGAGTTTCGGGCCTTTAAAGGTGACACTGTACCCCACAAGCGGCTTCTAATCAAATTGCGTGCTTATGGACTATCTTACCAATTGTGCGATTGGATTCACGATTTCCTATCAGAAAGGACACAGTTCGTTGTAATTGACGGTAAGTCATCCACTAAAAAAGAAGTGATATCTGGCGTTCCACAGGGAACCGTTATAGGTCCCTTACTCTTCCTCGTGTTTATAAACGATTTAGGAGACATTCTGAATAGCTCCCTTAGACTGTTCGCGGATGATGCTGTCGTTTATCGGTTAGTGAAGTCAACAGAGGTTCAAAAGTAAATCCAAAGCGATTTTGACAAAATTTCTACATGGTACGAAAATTGGAAATTGACAATAAATAAAGAAAAGTGTGAAGTAATACACTTGACCACTAAAAGAAATCCGCTGAACTTCAATTACACGATAAATCAGTCAAACCTTAAGGTCGTAAATTCTACCAAATACCTAGGAGTTACAATTACGAACAACTTGGACTGGAGAGAACACATAGAAAATATTGTGGGGAAGGCGAACCAAAGGTTACGTTTCATCGGCAGAACGCTTCGAAGATGCACCAGCTACCACACTTGTACGTCCTCTCCTGGAGTACTGTTGCCCATTGTGGGACCTTCACCAGGCGGGACTAATGGAAGATATTGAGAAGGTTCAGAAAAGGGGGTAGCTCGTTTTGTTTTATCACGTTAGGGGGGGGGGCACGCCATTGGTGAAAAGGGGCGTTGATGACTAGTGTTTCAATGGCTTGTTTTTCATGTGATTGGAAGTTGCATTCTTCCCCGTTATTGGTCAAAATGGACGTCCAACGCCCCTTTTCACCAATGGCGTGCAATAATGTAACCACCAATAAAGGGAAACCAGCCGGCCGCGGTGGCCGAGGGGACTGAGGCGCTCCAGTCACAGTCTGCACGGCCACTACGGTCGGGGGTTCGAATCCCCCCTCGGGCATGGATATTTGTGCCGTTCTAGTTCGTAAGTAGTTCATAAGTAGTTTGTAAGTTTAGGGACTGATGACCTCATAGTTAGGTCCCATAGACTATACAAACATTTGAACATTTTTTGAAGGAAAACCAACGTCCCCCTTCCTCTCCCTCATACGCTGATATATAAACCCCAAGCTATCGTACTTTCAGCAGTCAGACACAGACCCTGATGAAGGCCGCCTGCAACAGTGGCCGAAACGTCAGTAGAGTTTATAAAATGACGACGCGGTCTCATACCTGGAAGAATTTTATTGATAAATTAGAATGACTTTCTGAATCCAGAGGAGTGGCCACCCCTTGGGTGTTGGTACCCTCCCATTAGGACGTGTAAAGAGAAACGTCGAAGGATCCTTCGCTGTTTCCACAAGCAGCTAGGGATCTGTAAGCCCGCCTAGATAGAGCTCCATATGCCAAGGTAAGCCTAATACAAACAAAGCGCAGCAAGCCAAGATTCCCTTCCCTGGTACACACTACGTTCAACCGCCGCGCCACGCGGTGTTCGCTGAAGATGGCCCAGAGGTGTCAGAGAACGGGCGGCGCTTACCAGTCTCTAGCTCAAAGACCTCGGGTTCGCCAAGTCCGCACTTAACAACTTAATGCTGGGTCCCTGAGGGCAACAGACAGCTCAAGTTATGAATCAAATATGAAATATTACAACATAACTGACAAAAATGTGATGGGAGAATGAAACTAATGTCAGTATAGAGACCCGTTTATTACTAAAATGGATGGATTTGATTGAAAACACTGAACAGACAATACATGTAATAATTAAATCACAATCGTTGAAACTGATTATTAAAAATACACATTAATAACACGAAACAGGTGGGTGGATTTGGAAACTAAATGATAATAATGACATACAATTTGCTATTTCCTCATAAACTGCAAATGACTGCTGAGTCAGTAAACACATTAAAGGAATGACCCAGAAAAGTACAAGTCAGCATCAGTTCCCTTGCCCAATCATACGAGTATGTTGAGAGTTTAATTAGCTGAGTGTGTGAATTAATTCAGTGACGCAAGACTCGAACTAACAACAAAAGACTTAGCACCTGTCCTGTCCATTGTATGCAAATGCTGCACGCGCCTACCATCGTTCTAAAATGCAGACGCAGAGAACAGATGCATTCGTATCTGGCAGTTACAAGTTCGGTCACAACGTCTGTGATTGAATCTAAGACAGGTTCAGATCTACCATCAGCTAGTGTTGTCTGATGGAAACACAGGCGAACACCAAATGTTACCACTCTCAGAAGTTGTCTGTGGGCTCTCCTTCTGGCAGCAACGAATTCTCGATGACCCGTTGTGCACTTTTCAAGTTGTCAATGAAAATTCCATAAGAATATTAACTATCGACTTTCTATTAAAGTATCAGCTGTGATTTACCAGCAGAATTTCTCTCCCACATTGGCTCAGAAAGGGGTGAATTATGTTGCCACAAAAGTCTTTGGTCACTTGCCAAATAGCATCAAAAGTCTGACAGATAGCCACCTACCATTTGAAGATAAAAGACTTTTTGAATGGTAACTCCTTCTACTCAATAGAGGAATTTTTAAATGTAAATTAGCAATTTACAATAAATAAATAAATAAAAGAGAAGAAAAATAGGAAAAATACATGTCTTCAAATATCAAGTAAAGATACATTTTATTAAACTGAGACGTTCCACGTCATTACGAAATATCGTATTCATGATCTATGGAACAAGTACTAATCTGAATAAAAAGTTCTCGGGTTTCCGTCCGTTGAGTTTTAACAACTTGACGCAGACGGAAACCAGAGAACGTTTTATTCAATGTTATCGCCGCGAGACAATGCATTCTTACAAGTACTAATGTAATCTAATCTTTTATTTTCGCCAACGGCCGTACCGCAGTGGATTCAAATCAAATGTTCAAATGTTTGTGAATCTATCGGACCAAACTGCGTGGTCATCCGTCCGTAGCTTACAAACTACTTAAACCTAGGTAAACTAACCTAAGGACAACACACACACTCATGCTCCAGGGAGAACTCGAACCTCCGAAGGCGAGCGACCTCGCGCTCCGCAGCGAGACGCCTTAGACCGCTCGGCTACTCCACTGCGGCAGTGGATTCAGCGGTTCTTGTTAGATCAGCGAAGTTAAGCAGTGTCGGGCTTGGCTAGCACTGTGGTGGGCGCTGTTGGCAAGCAGAGTGCACTAACCCCTGGTGAGGTCAAATTGAGGAGCAACTTGCTTTCAAAGTAGCTTTTCCGGTCATGAAAACCGACACCACGGATAGCAGTGGGAACGCTGACCTCGTCCCTCTCCATACTGCATCCGTTGACGCCTTCGGGTGGAGGTTGATACGGCGGTAGGTCTTTTGATGCCTGTAGAACCGAGTTTACCATGTTGATTTAAGTCCATTTCCCTTTCGGACTCTGTGCAGTCGTATTTTGATTAGGCAGATATTACACATCCAATTTTCTTTGACACAGAATCTGGCAAAATGCATCAAAAATAGCGGATGAATATTTGTTATTAACCTCAGCTGTTGGTTACATAGATTATAAATAACCATCGATACACTATCATTGCATGTAGGCCTGCAGTAATTGCAACGGCTAAACATTCAGAAGACTGACAAAATTGGTGACGCTTGCGTCTGCAGTGGTATTCTGCCCTAAAAATTTCAAGAGGGAACCAGTACATTTCCCCCTTTTGCTAGTAGGCTACTGTATCACGTCTGCATATATTTCGTGCAACACCAAGAAGAAATGCAGATGATAAACGGGTATTCATTGGACAAATATATTATACTGGAACTGACGTGTGATTGTATTTTCACCCAATTTGGGTGCATAGATACTGAGAAATCAGTTCCCAGAACTACCACCTCTGGCCGTAATGACGGCCTTGATACGCCTGGACATTGAGTCAAACAGAGCTTGGATGGCGTGTACAGGTACAGATGCTTATGCAGCTTCAACACGATACCACAGATCAAGTGTAGTGACTGGCGTATTGTGACGAGCCAGTTGCTCGGCCACGTTTCGTTTTCAGTTGGTGAGAGATCTGGAGAATGTGCTGGCCATGGCAGCAGTCGAACATTTTACGCATCCAGAAAGGCCCTGCAACATGCGGTCGTGCATTATCCTCCTGAAATGTAGGGTTCCGCAGCGATCGAATGAAGCGTCGAGCCACGAGTCGTAACACATCTGAAATGTAACAGCCACTGTTGAAAGGGCCGTCGATGCGAACAAGAGGTGACCGAGACGTGTAACCAATGGCACCCCACACCATCACGGTGGGTGATACGCCAGTATTGCGATGACGAATACGCGCTTCCAATGTGCGTTCACCTCGATGCCGCCAAACACGGATACGACCGTCATGATGCTGTAAACAGAACCGAGATTCATCCGAAAAAATGACGATTTGCCATTCGTTGCATACACCATCGCAGGCGCTCCTTTCTGTGATGCAGCGTCAATGGTAACCGCAGCCATGGTCTCCGAGCTGATAGTTCATGCTGCTGCAAACGTCGTCGAACTGTTCGTGCACATAATTGTTGTCTTATAAACGTCCCCATCTGTTGACTCAGGCATCTGGACGTGGCTGTACGATCAGTTACAGTCATGCGGTTAAGATGCCAGTCATCTCGACTGCTAGTGATACGAGGCCTTTGGGATCCAGCACGGCGTTCCTTATTGCCCTCCTGAAGCCACCGATTCCTTATTCTGCTAACAGTCATTGGATCGCGACCAACGCGAGCAATAATGTCGCGATACCATAAACCGCAATCGCGATAGGCTACAATCCGATCTTTATCAAAGTCGGAAACGTGATGGTCGCATTTCTCCTCCTTACACGAGGCATCACAACAACGTTTCACCAGGCAACGCCGCTCAACTGCTGTTTGTGTTTGAGAAATCGGTTGGAAACTTTCCTCATGTCAGCACGTTGTAGGTGTCGCCACCGGCGCCAACCTTGTGTGAATGCTCTGAAAAGCTAATAATTTGTTTATCACAACATCTTCTTCCTGTCGGTTAAATTTCGCGTCTGCAGCACGTCATCTTCGTGGTGTAGCAATGTTAATGGCCAGGACTGTATTACTTCTCTGAATAAATATATGTAGGGAATTAAACAGTGCCATTATATACTTTTGCTTTCTACACTGCAGAACTGGAGTGGAGGACATAATTTTTTCTTTGATACGTCGTCTGTCGTGCATACAGCCCTTACGTAATCGCTAATGAACTTCGAAATTATCTTATAGCTTTCGGCTCGATGCAGACGTTTTTTATTATCATCATTTTTTACCAAAAGCAGCTTTGACAAAAGTTCCATATTACACTGTGCAATTTATTTGTGAAAGATAATCTGATAGTGTAATATCGGCCTTACCTCCCGGGCGGTCAGTTTTCAGTATACAGGAGTAAGATTAATATAACGTTTATCTCCAAGACTGTATCTCCTGTGATCAAGCGCAGGTACAGTAGCAGAGCAGACGTGTCACAGGAAAAGACAACGGCGTCGAAGTGAGTTGCCCAGACACTGCCGATGGGGCTATAGCACGGTGAAGAATGAGACAGCAGGTAGAGAGCAGTATTGCTACGACCAAATGCCTTCTAGGAGAGGTGCAACTTCGCGCACAACTCGTCCAAGCAAATGAACACTTGATTACAGGAAATACAGTGTTGGACATCTTATATTCCCGCGGTGGAGTGACCGAGCGTTCTAAGGCGGAGCACGCAGTTTTTCGCCGCCAGAGGTTCGAGTCTTCCCTCATACTAGTGTGTGTTGCCCTTAACAGTTTATGCAGTTTGTAAACCTAGGGACTGATAAGCGCAGCGGTTAAGTCCCCATGATTTACAAACATTTGAAAAGTATACTAAAACCTGCCCTCACGGGCAGTACCCGTAATGAAATCTACATGTCCCAGATCTCTTTAGAACAGTTTTTAAATTTACAATATCACACTCTCAAGGAGTCTGGCGCCGCGGTGGAGTGGCCGAGCGTTTTGAGGTGCTATGCTACGATGTGCAAGGCCGTCCCCCGTCGGAGGTTCGAACCCTCCCCCCTGGGGCCTGGATGTTTGTGTTGTCTTTAGTATACGTTAGTTTATAAGTAGATTGTAGGCTTAGGGACTGGTGACCCCGCAGTTAAGTCTGATAAAATTAACAAACATTTGAATAAGGAGCCTGGCCAAGAAGTGCTCCAAATTTTTAACGCCTAGGAAGCAAATTTTACTTTGAAAACACAGACTCAATGAAACAATGAGAAACATTGCAACAGAATTTCTTCAACGGCAGTGCCACTCAAATAACAAGTATAAAACAATTATATAGTACGGTAGTACACGAGAGGCTGCCGTTAACATTTTAACAAAAGTCACTTCCAGGGCATGGCGGCACAGTATCCTTCAAAACAACACTAAATTAATAAGCACTGTTGTTGTCGTCTTCAGTGCGCAGACTGGTTTGATGCAGCTCTCCGCGCTTCCCTGCCTTGTGCAAGCCTCTTCATCTGAGAATAAGATCGGTAACCTACATCCTTTTGAATCCGTTACCGTATTCGCACCACGGCCTCCCTCTACAATTTTTACCACACACACTTCCTTCTAACGCTAAGTTGACGATTTCTTAATGTCTCAGAATGTGTCCGACCAATCTATCCCTTCTCTTAGTCATTATATGGCAGAAACTCATTTTCTCTCCAATTCTGTTGAGCACCTCATTACGTGATCTACCCACTTAATCTTCATCATTCGTCTGCAGCACCATATTTCTAAAGCTTCTATCATATTTTTGTCTGGACTCCTTATTGTCCACCTTTCACTCCCGTACAATGGCTACATTCCAGACAAATGCGTTCAGATAGGACCTCCTAACATTTAAATTAATTTTGGATGTCAACAATTTTCGCTTATTCAGAAGCGATTTTCTTCCCATAGCTATTCTGCATTTTATATCGTTTTTACTTCGGCCATGAGAAGTTATTTTGTTATCCAAATAACAAAACTCATATACTGCTATTATTGCTTCATTACATAATCTAATTCCTTTAGCTCTATACTTACAAACTACCTATGAACTACCTTATACCGAAGACGACACAAACACCCATGCCCGAGGGTGGATTCGAAAGCATGATCGTAGCGGCCGTGCAGACTGTGACTGGCGCGCCGCAGACCGCTCGGCCACTGCGGCCGGCGCTACATTCCCTTCTTTTTTTTTTAATTTTAATTTTTTTTAAATAAAGTTCTTCTTATACCCCTTCATTCAACTGCTCTTCCAGATCCTTTGCTGTCTCTAAGTCATCGACAGACGAAAGAAGTTTTTATTTCTTCTCCATGAACTTTAATTCGCCGCGGCGGATTAGCCGTGCGTACTGGGGCGCCGTGCTGCGCTGTGCGCAGCAGTTCGCCGTCGGGGCCTCGAGTCCTCCCTCTCGAGCGTTGGTGCCTCACCTTAGTTTACGTGGTTGAGTCCGATAGATTTACAAACATTTGAACATTGAACTTTATTGCCGTTTCCAAACTTCCCTTCCATTCCTTCACTGCTTGCTCATGTACAGTTTGAACAACATTGGGGAAAGACTACAACCCTGTCGTACTCCCTTCCCAACCTCTTCGTCCCTTTGATGCCCTTCGACTATAATAATTGCTGTCTAGTTTCTGTACAAGTTGAATATAACTCTTCGCTCCCTATATTTTTACCCAGCATCGTTAACGAGGCAAGGAGGCACAAGAGCAAAATTCATAGAAAGAGCACCGGCATGCTAGGGGGTTACTCAAATCCGGATATAGCAATGCAGGTCACGGCCAAGTCAGTGGCACGAACGCAGTGATAACAGCAGGCGACAACACCAGGCCAACGAAGGAAGCCAGACTCGCTGAGACACTACCGTTGTCCGCGCAGCGGTGCCTCACCACACATACTGCAGCAAATTAATTCCTCTCTTTAACACAACGGAGGCACTAGACTCCGAAATCTGCAGCGCTGCCGTAGTTGCATCAATTCGAAAGCCCTTTATTCTCCTCCCGCATAACCGTGCTCATCAGTTCGTGTACGAAGAGGATCAGTCGCTGAAGTCTAGAATATTAAAATTTTTGTAAAACTGTGGGACTTAACTGCTGTGGTTATCAGTGCCTACGCTTACGAACAACCCAAGGACAACACTCATACCCATGTCCGAGGGAGGAGTCGAACCTCTGACGCGAAGCAAGCGCGGGCTCCGCGGCAAGGCGCCTTAGAGCGCTCGGGCATTCCACCATGGTCGCTGAAGGTTTAGTGCGTAAACAACTTCTTGCGCGACCGATTCAAATTCCCACAAGTCTTACGCCGTGGGCGTAGGATTCAAGTCGTCCGTGACCTCTTAATGTTCACCATTATAATTCCTGCACATGGTCAACGTTAATTATTTACGCATCTGCGGTGAAGAAATGAAGCTTATGGCGTTGTTATATAGATACGATCTATAGAAGATCTCTTGCTCACATCATTTGTTCACGATAGCGTGCAGAACCGCTACTTACGTTACGCCTATCCTCCAGATCGTGTGAGTGCTGGTTTTGGAGTTACCGGAAGTCGCAAATCCATCGCGATCATCTGACCTCAGTGGGGGCGGTATTTATTCAGCAAATGTGCTGTACAGGACAATTGTCAACATGGTCCCTCAACTAGAGGCATTGTTGAACAGTGATGGTTGATATGCTGAGCATTTGATATATAGAGCATCGTATTCGCTAAAAATCATTTTTACGTAAACTATTGCTTTCGCATGATATACAAAACGTCGTACATTGGTAATTTTGTGCCTTTTATGTAGCTTCAAAGAAACTCCATCTCATTGCGAACAGGCGAGTTCATTTTTTCACCTTCCTAGCTACGTTATTGCGTGAAGTTCAGGCGATATGACGCCATAAACATCGAGATATGTGAAAAATTAGTTTTCCTTATTATGGAGCGCAAATTACCGCATATATTCACCCAGTGTTTGATAGCGAGAGCTCTTTGTGACTTCCTACGAGTTTTAAACACAATTTCAAAACATTTAAAAACCTTTTGTCGATTAAATCAAAAAATGTTTCAAATGTTTGTAAATCTATGTGACCAAACTACTGTGGTCAACAGCTTCTACGCTTACAAACTATCTAACTTAAACGAATTAAGTTTAAAATCCGCGCCGCGGAGTAGTTTTTAGATGTTACCTATGGCCACTGCATGTGATCAGGCAATCAAGTGATATTGTACGAAGTTTCTACATTAACGCCAATGTTTTGTTATGAATGGTTCTGGTGGCACTAAACAGTCAATTTCCTGAGCGGACAAGGGTACATCAAGAACCTGTCAACGATAGAGCAAGACCAGCATTAATTGTTCACTTTATGGTCATCGCAAAAAAGTAATCATTTATTGTGAATAAATGAGGTCAATTTATGACTGGCTCTCACAGTCTGTGCTACGATCGGTCGGCTGCGGCCGCTGCCAACATATGAAAACTCGACATTACACTGCGACACAGATTGTAAATTTTTGCCACTTAAACTAACCCAAGGACAACAAACACACTAATAACCGAGGGGTGCCAGAACCTCCGATGGGAGTAGCCTCGCAGTCCCTGAAATTACGCCTAGAACCACTCGACTATTCCTGTGCGGCTGGTAGATCCAAAATGAGATGTCTGGACAATTACTTTAAACACAGACAGTTAATTTAATCTTTCGATGATTAATCGTACAAATGTTAATTGGACATCACTCACGTTTGGTAAAGAAGTAATTTCGTCTGAGTAAAGTGTGGTTGTAATGCTCCCAGATTTACTCTACAAAAAAAAAAAAAAAAAAAAAAAAAAAACTTAAAATTTGCAGTTACTGATGTTTCCCCAGTACTGGTACATATTTTAGTGACAGAAAAATTAGAACCAAAATTTCCAATACCATATAATTGAAGTTACACATTTAGCGAATAGAGTCATTTCCAAGACGTTTCCTTAACAAAATGGGGAATTTTATTTGTGGTCTCAATGAAAGCTTCAGTTCGTTACTGTTGAAGACGATCTATTACAGAAGAACCAATCTTTTTTCAAAGACATAAAACAAAGAAGGTCTGCGACACGAGCTCGTGGCTGGGCCTGTGGCTTGACTGCAGGTGGACTACGGCCGTGAACTAGGCACGCCATAACAGCGACCCGCCGTCCTTCTAGGAGGAACTCCGGCACTCATCTGATAGTAGCTGACGGAATCTG
Source organism: Locusta migratoria (assembly GCA_026315105.1). Taxonomy (NCBI): domain Eukaryota; kingdom Metazoa; phylum Arthropoda; class Insecta; order Orthoptera; family Acrididae; genus Locusta; species Locusta migratoria. The sequence continues at coordinate 195,478,291 of CM048746.1, forward strand.
GTTCAAAAAATGTTCAAATGTTTGTTAAGCTTTTGGGACTTAACTACGGGGTCATCAGTCCCTAAACTTACAAACTACTTATGAACTACTTACGAACTAGGACGGCACAAATATCCATGCCCGAAGGGGGATTAGAACCCCCGACCGTAGTGGCCGTGCTGATCGTGACTGGAGCGCCTGAGTCACCTCGGCCACCGCGGCCGGCAGTGAATCTGGGATTGTCCTGCAGGTATAGTTACCACCTTTTTCTGGAATCAAACCGAGGTTTATTTTCAAAGAGACACGAATAATTATTTGCACTTAGAGCACCAATTAAAATTCAGGGTGAAGAATTAAAAACTTTGCGTTTTGCCGACGACATAGTAATTCTGTCAGAGACAGCAAAGGACCTGGAAGAGCAGTTAAATAGAATGGACAGTGTGCTGAAAGGTGCATATAAGTTGAATATTAACAAGAGCAAAACTAGGGTAATGGAGTGCAGTGTAAGAAAATCAGGTGATGCTGAAGGAATTAGTTTGGGTAACGAAGCAATAAAGGAGGTAGATGAGTTTTGTTACTTGGGCAGTAAAATAACAAATGATGGTCGCAGTACAGAGGATATAAAATGCAGAATGGCAATGGGTAGAAAAGCGTTCTTGAAAAAGGGATTTGTTAACATCGAATATTGATTTAAGCCTAAGGAAGTACTTTCTGAAGGCATTTGTACGGAGTGTTGCCTTGTATGGGAATGAGACATGGACGATAAACAGTGCGGACAGGAAGAGGATTGAGGCTTTTGAAATTTGTTGCCACAGAAGAATGCTGAAGATTAGGTGGGTGGATCAGGTAACTAATGAGGAGGTACTGAACAGAATTCGGGAGAAAAGAAATTTCTGGCATACCTTGACTAAAAGAAGGGATAGATTGGTAGGACACATTCTCCGACATCAAGGAATTGTGAATTTAGCGTTGGAGGGAAGTGTTTGGGGTAAAAACCGCAGAGGAAGACCAAGAGATGGATACAGTAAGCAGATTCAGACAGATGTAGGTTGCCGTTCTTATCTGGAGATGAAGAGGCTTGCTGAGGATAGGGTATTGTGGAGAGCTGCATCAAACCAGTCTCCGGACTGAAGACCACAACAACAACAGAGCACCAAGGTGAGAGATCTTGTGACGGTACAGGTATACGTGTTCGACGGAGTGGCAGCTGACAGCAGACAGGACAGTAGACAGGAAGTCGCCACTCGGGCACCGCGGCGCCAGAAAGGCTAGACCAGGCAGCTGTGACGTCACACGGTGCACTACCGCGCGCAGAAGCTGGTCTGACAGGTTAGGCAACCCGTTCTGCGCCACTGCGCCAATTAAGCTGCTAGCCACAGGCTAGTATGGGAGCGTGGGTACGGCAGTGCGACACTGCTGCCTGTATAAAGCAGGCCAACACTGAAATTGATAATACATTTCTCTTTCTATACACAGAGAGAAACAATAGTCATGGGACGTCATCTAAAATCTATCGGACCTCGCCTCGCCCGATGAAGTGCAGAAAATCGAATTGGGTTGAACACAAGTCGTTGAAAATCGTCTACGGTAATATGGAGCCACAGCGTCTTGTTGACAACTTGAATCCGTGTTTTCAAAAAATTTTTTCAATTGTTTGTAAATCTCTGATCATCAGTCCCTAGGCTTACAAACTATGCTAAGGACAACAAATGCAGTTCCCCACAGACGTTTATGAACAAAGTAAGAGCATATGGGCTATCAGACCACTTGTGTGACTGGACTGATAACAGAATGCAGCATGTCATTCTCAATGGAGAGAAGTCTTTCGAAGTAAGAGTGATGTCAGGTGTGCCACAGGGGAGTGTCGTGGGTCCGTTCCTGATATATATATATATATATATATATATATGACCATGCCGGCCGCGGTGGCCGAGGGGACTGAGGCGCTTCAGTCACGGTCTGCACGGCCACTACGGTCGGGGGTTCGAATCCCCCCTCGGGCATGGATATTTGTGCCGTCCTAGTTCGTAAGTAGTTCATAAGTAGTTTGTAAGTTTAGGGACTGATGACCCCGTAGTTAAGTCCCATAAGCTGTACAAACATTAGAACATTTTTGAAATGACCTTGCGGATAACACCGGAAGCTCACTGAGCCTTTTTGCGGATGACGCTGTAGTATATAGATAGGTTGTAACAATGGAAAATTGTATTGAAATGCGGGAAGATCTGCATCTAATTGACGTATGGGGCAGGGAATGACAATAGAATCTCAATGTAGACAAGAGTAATGTGCTGCGAATACATAGAAAGAACGATACTGTATCATTTAGCTACGCTATAGCAGGTGAGCAACTGGAAGCAGCTAATTTCATAAATTATCTGGGAGTAGGCATTAGGAGTGATTTAAAATGGAATGACCATATAAAATCAGTCGTCGGTAAAGCAGATGCCAGGCTTAGATTCAATGGAACAATCCTAAGGAAATGCAGTCCGAAAGCAAAGGAAGTAGGTTACAGTATACTTGTTCGCCCACAGCTTGAATACTGTTCACCGTAGTGGGTTTCATAGAGAAAGTAGAAAAGATCCAACGGAGAGCAGCGCGCTGCGTTACAGGATCATTTGGTAATCGAGAAAGCGTTACGGAGATAATCTATAAACTCTAGTGGCAGACTCTGCAGGAGGGACCCTCTATCGCTCGGTACGGGCTTTTATCGAAATTTCGAGAACATACAAATGTTCAAAAGTTTGTATAGCTTATGGGACTTAACTACGGGGTCATCAGTCCCTAAACTTAAAAACTACTTACGAACTAACTTACACTAAGGACGGCACAAATATCCATGCCCGAGGGGGGATTCGAACCCCCGACCGTAGTGGCCGTGCAGACCGTGACTGGCGCGCCGCAATCCCCTCGGCCACCGCGACCGGCGAGAACATACCTTTACGGAGGAGTCTAGCAGTATATTGTTCCCTCCTACGTATATCTCGGGAAGAGATCATGAAGATAAAATCAGAGAGATTAGAGACCACCCAGCTGCGAACAATATGTGACTGGAATAGGAGGGAGAACCGATAATGGTATTCAAGGTACCCTCCGCAACACACCGTCGGATGCCTTGCGGAGTATGGATGTAGATGTAGAAATACAGCCATGCCCGATGGAGGACTCGAACCTCCGACGACTAACAGCGGGGTACTCCGCAGCTATGCCACTTCTCCGCGGCTCCGGTTTTCGTGGGTTCTGCGCCACAATGGAAATCTACAATCAGCTCTTTCTAACTGCTAAATTCCCTGCTCACATCTTTGGGAAAGGCAGTCATGAAGGAACTGTTCCATCTAGTGTGCAAAATGTACGAGACACGGGAAATAGCCTTAGTCTTCAGGAATAATTTCAAAGACAGAATGTGCAGACAAGTGTGAAAAATTACAGAACTATTAGATTAGTAAGTCATGGTTGTAAAATACTAGCCCAAATTATTTACAGACGATTGGAAAAAAACAAACCTGGGAGAGTCTGACCTCGGAAACTATCAGTTTGGATTTAGGATAAATGTAGGAACACGCAACGCAATACAGTACTCACATTAGGACTTATAAATAGATTAAGGGAAGATAAACCTATGTTTTTAGCTTTCGTAGATTTGGAGAAAAATTTTGACAATGTTGACTGGTATACATCCTTTCAAAATCTGAAATAGCAGGGGTAAAATACCGGGAAGGAAAAGTTGTATACAACTTGATAAAAAACCAGACGGCAGTTACAAGAATCGAAAGGCATGAAACGAACGGAGTGGTGGAGTTGCAGCCTTTCCCCGTTGCTAATCAATTTGTACATTGAGCAAGCTGTGTAGGAACGCAAGGAGAAGAATGGGGAAGGAATGAAAGTTGAAGGAAATCAATTAAAAACTTAGCGGTTTGCTGGTGTCATTGTTATTCTGTCAGAGACAGCAGACGATCTGTAAGAGCAATTGAACGGAGGTTATGAGATGAACATTAAGAAGAATAAAACAAAATCGCCGCGGTGGAGCGGCCGAGCGCATTGAGGCGCCATGCTGCGATGCGTGAGGCCGTTCCCCGTTGGGGTTCGACCCCTCCCTCGGGCATGGATGTTTGTGTTGTCTTTAGTATAAGCACAGTCTAACAGATACAGTCACAACACTTCCGCAGATTTTTGTTATACACTACGACAGTAGCTCTCCAAGCGGCCGGAAAGCTACATTTCTGAATACGACATTGGAAGAGTGCGAATAGTATCGTTTATATTGGTTTTAACATACTTTTTACTTTAGGAAACGTATTTAATACCTTAAAATAGGTAATAACTTAAAAACAGCTCTACATTTGTCTTAATTAAGTTTCCTAAGGTCCCTGGCAAGGTACAAAACGGTACATTACAGGATAGTTTATTTCTCGCTATCTTGTAACCTACAGGCTTCTGCTAAGTAATTTAATTTTCTATTAAAAATAAAAAATGTCAAGGAAACACCATAAGACGTTTCCTTTGGCAGAAAGACGTCGCTTTTCTATTAACGAACGTTAAGGTTTCTTCACTATAATTCCAGTCTAATCAGTGAGTTTGAACGTAGCAAACGTATAATAGAATGAAATAACTACAGTATGTAACGTACGAAATCAGCTACAACAGTTGTAGCTCAAGGAAACACATCACAAACGTGGCAATAAAACGGCAAAATCAATTAAACTCTTTTCTAACAGAGACGAAGGCAATTCCACAATTGTTGCACAGCTGAACAACAAATAGTAAGAATCATCAAAACTTTGCCTTTTTAAGCTAAAGTAATTACACTGAACATAATATGCACGTTTAAGGAAGACGTATGAGGTTATAAAACTGTGCGAATCATTAGACTCCACATTGAATTTATACACGTCAAAAAACTGCCTGTCACAGTAAGAAAAGACCGTAATAGAAATTTATTATTCTCTTATGTTTATAGTCTACTTACTTTCATCGGAATAAGATTGAAATACACATATATTCCTAAGTATTTGTTCAAGACGAAGTTGTTGTTTATACCACTGAATCAGTAAATTGACTGTTTTTACATTAATTTCCGTATTAATTTACGTCTCTTGATATTTTACTAGTGCTTGTAACGCAAAAATTGTACTAAATATTTCGTTAATTAAGTACAAAAGTAATTATAAATAAACATCACAACTGTGGAGGCTTTCCCACCGCTAGGAGCGCTAGTGTCGTTGCAGATGTCAGTTGGTAACAACTTTTACAGCAGGGAGTGTCGCGACTGTTTATTTTAGACTGTGGTATAAGGTAGTTTATAAGTAGTTTGTAAGTTTAGGTGCTGATGACCCTGCAGTTATGTCCCATAAGCTTAACAAACATTTGAACATTTTGAAAACAAAATCAGGCCTTGCTGAAGGCATTAGATTAGCTAATGAGACAATGAAAGTAGCAGATGAGTTTTGTTATTTGGGCAGTAAAATAAAAGATATAATATTCGGAATGGCTATGGGAAGAAAAGCATTTCTGAAGAAGCGAAGTTTGTTGACATTAATTTAAATGTTAGTAAATCTATTCTGAAAGCATTTTCTGCAGTGTAGCATTGTATAGGAGTAAAACGTGGGCAATGAGTTCAGACAGAAGGATGATAAGAGCTTTTGAAATGTTGTGCTACAGACTACGGATGAAGATTGGGTGGGTAAATCGCTTAACTAATGAGGAGGTCCTAAACAGAACTGGGGAGACAAGAAACTTCTTGCATACCTTGACTAAAAGAAACACTGAGACAGAAAAGGTGTCATCAATTTAGGATTCGAGGGAAGCGTGTGGTGTAAAATTCGCAGATGGTGACCGAGAGACGAATACAGTAAGCAGATTCAAAACGATATAACTTGGTAACAATGAAGTGGCTTTGTTCAGGGACGACATAGCGCGGAGAGCTGCGTCAAACCAGTCTCCGGACTGAAGACCGCAACAAACAACATGATGAACCACAATTGTCTAGTCGTCTAGGGTCTAAAAGATAATATCACGAGCGTAGTAGAACCACTGCAGACGATGCGCTGTTGACAAAGGAACTCTACTCATCATCTTCTTGCAGAGTCCATTAAAGCCAAATTGGCAGCACGTGCCACTTAGCGATTGCATGTATGTTGCCTTTGACGATTCTGCACAAGCGCCGCTGCTATCGGAAATTAAGTGCAGGTCGTGGGCCCCTGCTTTGATCGTGACGAGAGATAATGATTGAAATTTGATATTCTCGGCGCTAGCTTGACAATAAGCATCTCGGAATATTGAATTGCCTAACGATTTTCGAAATTAAACGTTCTATGTGTCTAGGTCCAACTACCGTGTTTCGTTCAAATAATGTTAACACCTGTCGTGCGGCCATAATAACGTCCCAATTTATTGCAAAACAACAACAATAATACAAATGACAACTCTACCAAAGCCTCCCTCTTTTATACCTCGTGGACGCAGTACCACCCCCCTCTGTGTCTGTGCATATCGTCCCGGATCACGTAATGTGGGTTATCGCTTCTCCACGATATTGTCACCTCATTGTACGCAAAGAGTGACTAGATTTGAGAGCTTAATTGTTTTACGTACAAAGCAGAGTCACTTCTTGAGATTCGTATCATCACAAACTCACACATGAAGACTTTATCTCGTCGATGTTATTATTCCGCAAGCCACCATTAAATGTGTGGCGAAGATTGTATCACGTTTGTTACACGCATCCACTTCTTGAAGTACAGCGACGTGAACAGGTCTCCTTGCTTTCCAAGGCTCCTAACATAAATACAACTTTATTCATTAAATCCAAAGAATAAAACTTTACAAAGAATAAATAACTCTACAAAATACCCTTGCTTAACTCCCCGGAATGCGTAATCTGAGCGTTAAGTACTTTACACAGTTCTGAGATTTCTTTGTGGCGATGAAAAGCACACAGACGTCGAATAAACGCGGATTTCTCTGTGTCTGAATGTCCTGTCCGTCACTCGTGGAATGCCTGATATGTCACTATAAAATTATTTTACATTTACACAATCTACTTTTAAAGAATCTATTTTTTTAACTTTCAAAATATCTATTCATCTTTTCAGGTTTTATTTTTCATTGTTTCCCTTTCAAAAAGAAAAAAAAGTACATAATCCATTCCTTTCCAGGAATTCATTCTGCAATTATTTTTCTTATTTCATCTAAATGAAGCAGTCTGTAATAGAGTGAAGAAAGTTTCTTTCTATCTTTTAGAGCATCTAAATAACATGTATCTCAAAATGTTTCATAGAAATTTCTCTTAAGGGTAGCGGTTATAAAAAAATTCTTAAGATTTAAAATAAAAATCTAAATGAAATTTTAATTTCTTATATTTTAATGTTAATATTATTATTTGGGATCACCCCAGAAGGCTTTATCTTCATCACTGGCTGTGATAAAGTAGTAATTCTTTTTAAACACATGTACTTGAGTTGACAGATTATTTGGGTTCGAGATTCGGAAGATTCGATTCGGGTTCGGTATTCGGCACATGCTTTATTTAAGATTCGGTATTCGGATTCGATTCGGCAAAATTGGGGTTCTCTTTGGATTTCTAAGAATGATGTTTTCCCAGTTTAAATTTTCTTCAATATAGACACCTAACGTTATAAGGTTTCCTTCATACTTCATTCGTACAGTTATAATTGGCTTAGCTGGGTGGAACTAATATACAGTGTGATTTTGAAACTGTGTCTGCTAGTATCCTACACCAATTGAACTAACTCTGCTTATTCCACAGTAAATGAAAAGTAGTTTACATATGTGAAAAACTATAGTTGATCTAAGATTGAGCCTTGTGAAACCTCATAAGTTATTTTTTCCAATGAGAAAAATCACCCCTGCTTATTCGGGTTGAATTATTAAATACACACTTTTGTATTATTTTGTTTCCATACGACGTTATCTACTGGTTGGCAATACAATCAGTACTATAAAACCTTAGTCTACCCCGGATTATAAAATAATGCCCACAGTCAAGCCCTTGATAAGTCGCTGAAGATACTAACGGGGACTATTTTATTATTAGATATTTGTAAAATTTTGTCATTTACATGTAAATTGAATTCTCAGTCAAGCACGACTTCTGAAATATCAGCTCTGATTTATTAAGGATAATACTGTTGCTCGTGTAGGAAATTATTCTCCAAAATTTTGGTGAACGATGCCAGTAGTGAAAAGGATCAGTGGATGTCGATGTGTCTCCTATACTCGTTTTTGACAGGGGGCTTAACAATGGAATATTTCAAACTCTCTGGAAAAAATACCATGACTTAGGGATTAATTACGTATTTTAGAAAAAAACTAAACTTAGTATGTACTCTTATGGAAGTAACAACGAAATCAGATGTACAGCATCGAGCTAATGCAGTTTTTCTTCCTTCTCTCCTACATGGACTGTGTTTCCTTTCCCTTCCCCTCCTTTCCTATCCTCACTCCTTCCCCTCCCCACCCCGGGGGACTGATGACCTAGGCAGTTTGGTCCCCATATCCCAAACAAACAACCAACCAACCATAAGATACATCTACCTGACTACTTTGTAATTTAGACTTCATCTTCCGGCAGAGTCTTCACAGAACCACTTTCAGACTATTTCTTGGCTGCTCTAGTGTCGAGCAGCTGTGCGATAAAGTTCACCTGTATCATCCTGTGAGCGACCAGAATTTTTTTTATTATTAATAACGACGATTATTTCTCCTAATTTAGATGGGAGACAATGCAACGTTGCCCCATTTGGAAGAGGATGTAAGCGACTGAAATTTCGTGAAATGATCTGGTCGTAACCAAACACGCCTTTTCTACTCCACCTTGCTTGTTAGATACACTACTTTCTCTCCCCAATAGCGCGATAATATCGAAGTAGCTGGTCATTATTGAACTCTTTCGATGTTCTCGCTCAATCAGTATTAGAAAGGATCTCATAATGCGCAGAAATACTGCAGCACAGGGCAGCCGACAGCTGTGTCGACAGTCTCGTAAGTAGGAGAGTTGGAAATAAATATTAGCAACTATTTATTCACAACCGATACAGAAGCGTTACATGTCTGCACATGGTACTGTCCTTCGAATTAGTCACCAGCGTTGTGTAGAATCCGTTGCCAGCGATGTGGAAGGCGTAGTATACCGTCAGAAGAGCCTGTTCTGTTGACGGTGCGAATGCAGTGGTCTACTACCTGTCGAATCTTTGGAACAGTTCTGAAACGAATGTCAAGAAGTGGTTCCTTCGTCTTCGGAATCAAAGTTACAAGGACTCAAGTCTGGGAGTATGGTACTTTCCAGACCCATGAGCCGAAGAGAGCAGCCACAGCTTGCACTGTATGCACCCGCGCATTGTGCAAAACGATGAACGGGCTGCGCAGAAAGTGTTAACACCGCTTGAAGACCTTGATGACACTGTCATGCTGTACGGCCTCTGCGACTTTAAATCTTCATCCAACTCCGTTTTTCCTGTCTCGAAAACGTAGTGACACCATTTCGTTAGACCGCTCACTCACAAGTGACTGTGTTTCCCTCGATTGTGCGCACACCGGTGACGTGGGACGGGCGAGTCCATTTGCTCGGAGGTAAGGTGTGTATGTCAGCAACGTCTGCTCTAGACGGTAGTAGATTCCATTGCATAGTGTCTCCACAGCAGTGTTGCTACTATATAAGTGCCCACCCTCGTATATGTGATGCATTCTCTGTTTTACAATCAAAATGTATTTCGTAATTCATGGTCCCAGTAGACATTGTTCGTTATTGTAATCCAGACTTTAGGTGACAAGCTATAATTTTTGTTGTTTATAGTGTTGACATAATTTAACGAATTGTTTTAGAACTCATCTAGAAGAACTCACAATTTTCGCACCATGCGTAAAATTGGGTTGTTCGATTAGTTTTTGTTTTCAAGTGGACGTGTAGGCTAATTTTCTTAATTTAATAGATAGAAATAGTTGAGACCCAGTTGTATATTTCACCATATTTCTCTTTATATTTAAATCCTTATCTACATGTTTGCTGCTACATTTAAGGAAGGCTAATTTACCGCCGTTTGAGTTAGTATAATATAGATGTTAAAACTTCCTGGCAGATTAAAACCGTGTGCTGGACGGGATTCGAATCTGGAACTTTTGCATTTCACGGGTAAGCGCTCTACCACTGCAGAGTGAAAATATCATTTTGGAAACATACCCTACTTTGTGGCTAAGCCATACTTCCATCAAATACTTTCTTTCAGGAGTGCTAGTCCTACAAGGTTCTCTCTATCAAGTTTGTTAAGTAGAAGGCGGAAATAAAGCTGTGAGGATGGACCCTGAAGCATGCCACGATAGATCAGTCGGTAGAGAGCTTGTCCGCAAAAGAAAATGGCCCCTGGTTCTAAACCCGCTTCCGCCACACAGTTTTAATCTGGCAGGAACTTTCATGTCAGCGTACACTTCGCTGCAGAGTGAAAATATCATTCTGGATTATGTTATTTTTCTGTAGCATGTCGTTACGTCTCTGTTTAGTTCAATTCTATGTAGGGTTAATAACTTAAATTATTGATGTATGACATAATATGAATGTTCCTGATTTTTTTAACATATTTTCTTATAAATTCTGAGTAATTTTGGTAGTGTACAATCATTGAAGGTTGTTTATTTGTTCTTGACAAAATATACATTTCCCTTTCCTTTCAAAAGGTAATTAAATCCATCTTGATGCATGGTTCTCTACATTTAATACTCTTGCTGATTATCTTTATTTTCAAAAAAATGATATTAATTGATTAAGGAAGAAATTAAGTTTTATGTCAGTATTTGGTTCAGTATAAATTTTATTTCGGGCTATTTGTTGCCCACTCTTCTTAACAATATTTGCCTTCAATTCACTACTTATTACTATTAATTCCTCTGACGGGAATCAATACCCACTCTTTACTTGAAGGAATATTTGTTTACATTGAGTCGCGTGGCGATGCCCACTCCCGGTCGGGCCGAGCTGGGAAAAAGGGGGAAATTACTTTCCTTATTTTTCACGCTGTAAAAACTGTTGACGGTATACAGGCCCACCCCCATCGTTTTATCAAGTTATTTTTTCATTTTGAAAATAAAAAATGCTTAATATTCATTCTGGGCGAGTTTTTAGTTTCATAACGCCTCTCACTGTGTTTTGAAGAAAGCATAGTTTAAAGATCTGATTCTTTGACACGTGATAATGCAGCTTAGCTTTCTAATAAAACATCAACCTTTGTCTTAATTCGTAACAGTCGTTTTAAAAGGACAGTCTTTGTATGCTTACCTATATTTAAGTATATAGGGTACTGACAGCGGAGCGGTGGGGGGGGGGGGGAATTTGAGGGCGTGGGGGAAGGGAGAAATTTTGGACAACTATCCACTCTTCAAAAATACGTACCACCGGGCCTGCTGCGAGGCACCAACATTTGTAAAGTTACTAAATATATATTGTAACATATCATTAAAAATTACGCGAGCCTTTGAAAAGTGCGTGGAATATTAGTGATAAGCAATACAGGAGTTCAGACACTTGCTGTAGAACAGTTTGCAGGCAGGCAGATGCCCACCAGCGTGATAACTGAAACAACACAAACACATTCTGAGACATCCTACCTACCAAAGCTGGTAGGGCGTTGTAAAATAATCTGCCCATATCATCTTGATCTGTCACTTCACAGGGCGAACACACTGACACAGTCCTAATTTTTCTTGCTGGCGATGGCCAAATGTATCCACATCAGCCGTACATTTACATTCCTTATTGCAATTATGCTGGGTTCGATTGTTTCCCTGATGTAAGGCTTATTGTTTCATGTATAAAATATAGCTTGGACAAAAGTAATAGGAATATAAGGTATAGATTTCAGGAATTCACTCTTCAAATCTCCCGGTGTTGAGACGACAGTATCCACTGCATTGTAAAAGGCAATAAGATACGACGAGAGCCGGCCGCGGTGGCCGAGGAGACTGAGGCGCTTTAGTCACGGACTGCACGGCCACGACGGTCGGGGGTTCGAATCCCCCCTCGGGCATGGATATTTGTGCCGTCCTAGCTCGTAAGTAGTTCATAAGTAGTTTGTAAGTTTAGGGACTGATGGCCACGTAGTTAAGTCCCATAAGCTTTACAAACATTTGAACATTAGATTTGTTTTTGATACGACGAGAATAACGACGACGACGTCTACGATTCGGCAGTGTATTGCTTCAATGCTTAAGTAGAATGAATGAGTTAATTAAATTGAAATTTCACAGCTTTATACGGGTATTGGTAGTATAAGAACGTTGTTACTTTTTCCGTTTTTCAGATCGCAGTATCACGTAACCTACTACCTTTCTGTAGTTTATCAGTGATTTGTACTTGTCTACTACTTTTCATGATTATTGATTTGTACATTTGCTGGAAATAATATTAAAACATTTGAAGATACCCAGAATTTATGAGAATACCCTGATGTTTTATGACAGAGTACCATTTTTTTTAAATTCAAGATGACTTGTTTAAACTTCAATGGTGTCATCTTTTGGTCTGCTACTGTTGGCATTTAACTGCTTATTAAATCACTCCACATATTATTTGCAAGATGTTCTGGCGGATAGTCAAACATAAAATCTGATTGTTCTGGTGGATTGTCACAGTTAATACAGTAAAATATTTTACTGTTTTAATTGTGACTATCCACCAGCACAAGATTGTGTGTTTGAATATCCATCAGAACACCTTGCAAATAATGTCTTGGAGCGATTTATAACGCAGTTAAATGCCAACTGTACCAGACCAGAAGATGACACCACAGAATGTTGAAACCGGTCGTCTTGAATAAACAATAAAAATAACGACATTTCTCTTTATATTAATACAATAAGCTCTCTCTCTATGAGGCGTAAATTAAAATAATTACTTACAGAAAGCAGTGATTCCACAAGGAATTCAGTGTCGGTTCTGGTAATGCTTCTTAGCAAAGAGGTAGCGAGATCGAAGCCCTGTCTGAGCCAGGAGATTTCCAATCTGCCTTTAATCTAGCAAATGTTCAAGTGTTTGTAGAACTTATGGGACTTAACTACGGGGTCATCAGTCCCTAAGCTTACAAACTACTTATCAACTACCTTATCCTAAGGACGGAACAAAAATATCCATGACCGAGGGGGGATTCGAACCCCCGACCGTAGTGGCCGTGCAGACCGTGACTGGAGCGTCTCAGTCCCCTCGTTTAATCTAGCCTTCACCAGTATACTATCTAAACACTCGGCAGCTGCAGCATGTAGCTCACATTCCACTTTAAACTTTGAGTTCCCAATTCCAGGTTGCTTTATTGGACTGGGTTACGCACAGACAGAAAATCAAATGTTTGTAATTCTAAGGCACTTAACTGCTGAGGTTATCAGTATCAGTCCATAGGCTTACAAACTACTTAAACTAAATTATGCTAAGGACAAAACACAGACACGAAAACACCCACAGACACACACACACACACACACACACACACACACACACACACACATGCCCAAGGGAGGACTCGAACTTCCGACGGCGAGCAACCCCTCTCTCCGCAGCAAGGCGCCTTAAATCGTTCGGGCACTCAACCGCGGTACGCACACGCAAGTCGTCAATGTGCTACGGAACTGAAAGTCTTACATTTGGCCACTGACCAAAGCGAATTTATTGTTACTGGGGAATTCAGTAGTATTTGTGTGCGCCGCCATTTTTAACAATTGATATAAAGTGTCTCTTTTTTTATCGGTCTTCAGGCGCATTCTCTGGTGTTCTCTGACGTTTAGGAGCATATTTACAATTTTCAGTTTGCTTTGCAGTCTGTAGCTGTAGTAAGACATAAAAATAATACCCATCGACACTCTGTTATGTCTACTGTTAGCAGAAAACGGTTTGTTCACCGTTACGAAGAAAATGATCCTTAAATGGAATTTAATCAGCTCATTCGACAGAGAGGTCCAAAATTAGTCTAGCGTGGTACTCGTTCTATCGATATATGTTAACATGGACAGTAAAAGACGAAGAATAACCGGTACTCTAGCAGCAACAGCACTACCATGCAGCAGAGCTTCGCAGGCGCTACTAGAGTACCGATTATTCGTCGTTCAAATGTTCAAATGTTTGTCGAGCTTATGGGACTTAACTACGGAGTCATCAGTCACTAAACTTACAAATTCCTTACGAACTAGCTAACACTAATGACGACACAAATATCCATGACCGAGGGGGATTCGAACCCCCGATCGTAGTGGCCGTGCAGACTGTGACTGGCGCGCCGCAAAACGCTCGGCCACCGCGGCCGGCTTATTCTTCGTCTTTTACTGACCATGTCAATATATTTTGATAAAACGAGTACCACACTAGACTAATTTGGGATCTCTCTGCCGCGGTGGAGTAGCCGAGCGGTCCAAAGCACCTCGCTACGGAGCGCGCGGTTGCTCGCCGTGGAGGTTCGAGTCCTCCCTAGGGCATGGTGTGTGTGTTTGTCCGTAGATTAGTTTACCTAGGTTTAAGTAGTTTGTAAGCTACGGACTGGTGACCACGCGGTTTTGTCCGATAGATTTACAAACATTTGAACATTTTGGATCGCCGTCCGCGGTGGCCGAGGGGACTAAGGCGCTCCAGTCACGGTCCGCACGGCCACTACGGTCGGGGGTTCGAATCCCCCCTCGGGCATGGATATTTGTGTCGTCCTAGTTCGTAAGTAGTTCATAAGTAGTACATAAGTAGTTTGTAAGTTTAGGGACTGATGACCCCGTAGTTAGGTCCCATAGACTATACAAACATTTGAACATTTTTTTGAACATTTTGGATCGTTCTGTCGAATGAGCCGATTAAATTCCATTTAAGAATAATTTTCTTCGTAATGGTAAACTAACTGATAGGAGACGACCTAGAAAGTTGTGATGGGCAGAATTTGTTCGAACTGACTCCAGCTACTCATTAAAAAAAATGAGACTTTTTCCGGAAACACGGGAGGAGCGCGCGTGACGGCTGTTGAGGCAGACACTGAGGTATACATGGACTCATAAAACTGTTGCATGCCTGCTACTGCAGCTGTACTAACCCGTTGAAGTCTCCCTGCTAATAGTGCCATATTTCACTTACATTCTTTACTAACGGTGCCATACTTTACAAGACCATAGTGGAAGGAAAACGTCTCGGTCCGTTTCCTCAGCAGAGAAGTCCAAATGCGGCTTCACGTACCTAGTGAACGTGAGAAACAAACGCGAAGCGAGGTCAATGGATGCAGTGATTAACATGTAGCCAATATATTGAGACAGCGATAGTGAAAGGAATCGACCTTGTTGCTTAAATGGAAAAAGCACACATTTACAATTAAGCTAATTACCGTGTGAAAGTGTATCCTCAAGCTCTGGATGGCATGAGAGTGCCCAACCCGGAACTCATTCCTCTGGTAGAGCTGAAAAAATGGTAAATATGCGAGGGTTATTCAAGCAGTATTCATTATCAGAAAATAAGTTGCTTAATTATTTTTTTCACCGGTTGTAAATACACGTCTGCACTCCAAATGTGCAATGAAATCCACAAGCACAAGAACCTTAGTACGCCAGCGGAGGTAAATCTAAATTGCACAGGGGATCGGTTATGTAATTTTGCTTTGACTCCCCTTGTGGTGCGATTTGGTGATATGGCACGAGGATTTCATTGTGTACAAAAACGGTAGACATTTTCTAGCAAAAAAGCAAAATAAAAATTATTATGACCTTTTTTTTTCCTCGTTGGTAATTAAAACCCCAATGAACCACACATACTGCCGAAATGAGTGGCTTACGTGTCTCAGCGTTGCAGATAGCTGCGCCGTAGATGCAACCACAGCAAGAGTCCAAACAACCGTATGGTTCCTGAAGAGGAGCAGCAACAGAGGGGCAACAGTTTTAATGATTGACTGAGCTGGCCGTGTAACATCAGCTAATGTGGTTTTGCCGTACAATTGCTGCGAACGGATGAAAGCAGGTGGAAACTACAGCCGTTACTTTTTCCCGAGGACATGGAGCAGTGCTGTATGAATATATTATGATCGCATCCTTTCGGGTAAAATATTCCGCAGCTAAAATTGTCCTCCATTCAGATCATCGTGCGGGGACTGCTCAGGAGTATGTTGTCAAAAAATGTTTAAATGTCTGTAGAGCTTATGGGACTTAACTACGAGATCATCAGTACCTAAACTTACGAACTACTTAAGAACTAGCTAATACTAAGGACGGCACAAATATCCATGCCCGAGGTGGGGATTCGAACTCCTGAACGTTGTGGCCGTGCAGAACGAGACTGGCGCGCCGCAGACCGCTCGGCCACTGCGGCCGGCGAGGATGTTGTCATGAGGAAAGGCAACACCGACATTCTATGGATCGGAGTGTGGAATGTTAGATCCATTAATCGTGTAGGGATGTTAGAAAATTTTAAAAACGTATATGTTGAAGTTAGATATAGTAGAGAATAGTGAACTTCGGTGGAAAGATGAACAGGATTTCTGGCCTGGTGATTGTTGTTGTTGTGCTCTTAGGTCCAGAGACTGGTTTCATGGACCTCCCCACTCTACTATATCCTGAGCAAGCCTCTTCATCTCCTCATAACAACGGCAATCTACATCCATCTGAATGTGTTTTCTGCATTCCTCTCTTGGTCTGCCTCTGTTATTTTTACCCCACTCACCTCCCTTCAACTCTAAATTCACGATTTCTTGATGTCTAAGATGTCCTACCAATCGATCCCTTCTTTTAGTAGAGGTGTACCAAAAATCCTTTTTATCCCCAATGCTGTGCACTACCTCCTGATTAGTTACGCTATCGACGCACCTAATATTCAGCATTCCTCTGTAGCACCACATTTCAAAACTCTGTCCTCTTCCTGTCTGAGGTACTTATCATCAATTTTCCGCAACTCTCTACACAAATGTCATCAGAAAAGACTTCCTTACACTCAATTAATATTCGATGATATCAGGTTTCTGTTTTTCAAAAACGGTTTTCTATCGATTGCCATTCTCTTTTTTTAACCTTTGTTCAAAAGTTTGTAAATGTATGGGACTTAACTTCTTTGGACAAACTACTTAAACTAACTTAAACTAACCTAGGGACAACACACACACACACACACACACACACACACACACACACACACACACATACCCGAGAGAGAGGACACGAACCTCCGACGGCGAACAACCGCGCTTTGCACAGCAAGGCGCCTTAGACGGTTCGGCCACTCCACAGTGGCCTATATCTTCCGTACTGCGACCATCTTATGCAAGTAACAAAACTATCTAGCATCTTTATTGCTTCGTAACCCTATCTAACTCCTTCAGCATCTTCTGATTTTATTAGACGGCACTTAATTACCCTTGTTTTGCTCTTGTTCATCTTATATGCTCCTTTCAACACTCTGCCCATTGCGTTCAACAGTTATTGCAGATTCTTTGCAATATCAGCAAAACGCAATGTTTTTATTTATTTACTCTGAACTTTAATTATTTGTCCAAATTTCTCCTTGGATTCCTTCATAGCTTGCTCGATGTACAAACTGAATAACACCGGAGAAAAGCTACAAGCCTCTGCTTCGCCCCTCCCAACCTATGCTTCCTGTCCATACCCTTCAATTCCAATAACTGCTATCTATTTTCGGTTCAAGTTATAAATAAACTTCCATTCAATATATTTTATCCCTGCTGATTTTCGACATTACCAAAAGCTTTCTCCAAATGTGTAATAGCTCGAAACGAAGGTTTTCCTTTATTTAATCTATTTTCTAAGAAGTCTAAGGTGAGTAGTGCCTCGCGTGTTCGTACATTTCTTCTAAATTCAATCTTCTTGTTCTTTAGGTCAGTTTCTACCAGCTTTTCCATTCATCTGTAAATAATTCTTGTTAAAATTTTGTAACCACGACTTATTAAACTGGTGGTTCTGTAATTTCCACAACTGTCTGCTCTAGCTTTCTTTGGAATGAAAATTATCACATTTTTCTTGAATTCGGAGGTCATTTCGACAGTCTCATACTCTTACACACCAAGTGAAATAGCTTTCTCATGGCTGGCTCTCCTAGAGACTTCAGTAACTCTGAGGGGATGTAGGTTACTCCAGGGGCCTTGTTGCACCTTAGGCCTTTCAGTGCTCTGGCAAATTCATCTCTCGGTATAGTATTTCTTATTTCATTTTCATCTACTTCAAATCCTACAATATTTCCTTGAAGTTCATTTTCTTTGTAAAGCCCCTTCATATATTCTCTTCACCTTTCAGATTTCCCTTCTCAGCTCGAACTGGTTTTCCAAATGTCTCTATTTATTTCCCTGTAGGCGGTATCTATTTTTACCCTAGTTACAGATTCTTCTACAGAATTGTGTTTGTCCTGTAGCAAATTCCTACTTAGCCATTTTGCTCTTCCTGTCAAACTCATTTGTTACTCGCCTGTACTCCATTTACACGACATTTATACACTACTGGCCATTAAAATTGCTACTCCAAGAAGAAATACAGATGATAAACGGGTATTCGTTGGACAAACATATTGTACTAGAACTGAGATGTGATTGTTTTTTTCACGCAATTTGGGTGCATAGATCCAGGGAAATCAGTACCCTGAACAACCGTAATAACGGCCTTGATACTCCTGGGCTTGGTTGGCGTGTACAGGTACAGATGCCCATGCGGCTTTAACACGATACCACAGTTCATCAAGAGTAGTGACTGGCGTTTTGTGACGAGCCAATCGTTCGGCCACCATTGACCAGATGTTTTCAATTGGTGAGAGATCTGGAGGATGTACTGGCCTGGGCAGCAGTCCAGAAAGGCCCGTACAGGACCTGCAACATGCAATCGTGCATGAAATGTAGGGTTTCGCAGGGATCGAATGAAGGGTAGAGCCACGGATCGTAACACATCTGAAATGTAACGGCCACTGTTCAAAATGCCGTCGATGCGAACAAGAGGTGACCGAGACGTGTAACCAATACCCATACCATCACGCCGGGTGATACGCCAGTATGGCGATGACGAATACACGCATCCAATGTGCGTTCATCAAACACGGATGCGATCATCATAATGCTGTAAACAGAACCTGTATTCATCCTAAAAAATGACGTTTTGCCATTTATGCACCCAGGTTCGTCGTTGCGTGCACCATCGCAGGCGCTCCTATCTGTGATGCAGCGTCTAGCGTAACCGCAGCCATGGTCTCTGAGCTGATAGATCATGCTGCTACAAACGTCGTCGAACTGTTCGTGCAGATGGTTGTTGTCTTGCAAATGTCCCCACTTGTTGACTCAGGGATCGAGGCATGGCTGCACGAGCCGTTACAGCCATGCGGATAATATGCCTGTCATAGCAACTGCTAGTGATACGAGGCCGTTGGAATCTAGCCTCCTGAACCCACCGATTCCATTTTCTGCTAACAATTGGATCTCGACAACGTGAGCAGCAATGTCACGATACGGTAAACCGCAATCGCGATAGGCTACAATCCGATCTGTATCAAAGTTGGAAACGTGATGCTACGCATTTCTCCTCCTTACACGAGGCATCATAACAAGGAAACGCCGGTCAACTGCTGTGTGTGTATGATAAATCGGTTGGAAACTTTCCTTTTGTCAGTGCGTTGTGTCACCACCGGCGCCAACCTTGTGTGAATGCTCTGAAAAGCTAATCGTTTGCATATCAGCATATTCTGCCTGTCGGTTGAATTTCGCGTCTGTAGCACGTCATCTGGGGGACATAGGGGAGAGCTGTTATATTAACTGGCAAAACTGCTAATGTTGAAACCTTTTATTTTATTTCATGATTAGTTTCAGCAAGACTAGCTGCCATCCTGAGAATCTAGCACTACAGAAATCTAGGTGTCATCCACATCGATGAAATGGGAATGTGCTCACGGTATAAAATAGGTCACCGTACTGGGTCGTCACAATACGAAAATAACGGAAATATAATTTTTGTATACATCAACGTTAAAATAACGAGCACAAACGATTGTGTGTTACAAAATTTTTATTTTGGTTAATGTATTTTTGCAGCGACTAATTACGGTAACATATTTTATAACTTGAGCACAATCAAATTTCAACAATGACGATGACGCCCAGTTTAATGAAGTGAGATCTGAGGATGGCAGCTAGTTGTCCTGAAAGTGGTAATGGAATAAAATAAATTGTTTCAACATAAGCGGTCTTGGCATTTAAAGTAACAAGTCATTCCAGATCATTCCAAGATGTGCAAGTTATATAGAGAAGACAATATCTATGTCCCACTTTTAATGCCATGTTACTCATAATGCGTTTTATCGTTACACTGCCTTGTATATTCATGAACTATTACAACCATGACTCCACATATAATTGATGAGCAAAAGTCGACGTCCAGTTCTTGAACATTATTGTCTATCTGTATTTTTGTTATAATATAAATACAAATATAATGAGGAAAGGTTAAAATTAACTATAATTTTGATTGCTGAGCCAAGATGGGCACATAAACAAGACAGCATCACTCACACAATTTGATTTCGTGAGGAAAATTTATTCATTCAATTACACAGGCAGTACTCGCCATAGGGTTTCCAGATTTTAAGACCTAAATGTATGAAAAAATTGCAAAATTTTGGGATTTTGGGGTTGTTATTGGGCGAAATAAATATTAAAAATAAATGAGTTGCTTTTTGGTTTTAAAAACAACTGCCTACAAAACGACTAAAAACTATTGCCAGATTATTAATTTAAATTTAATTTTTATGTTGTTACTTTTATTTGCTATCCGATTTTACAGAGTCCTATAGTGGTATTCAGACACTATATAAAACTGAAAAATTTGCATCGATGTTCAGCCTTTTTGTTAAATTTGGACTCCTATGCAGGGTACAAAATAATATATATGAGAAAGAGTTCATACAATTTAAAACTAGTTTTTACTGTATATTTTTTTCAAAATGTGGTTTGTCTAGTTAAAAGTAGAACGCGCTGCAACTACAACCGAGTTTTCTCGTCAGAGCAGTTTTAGCTAGAGAAACTTGTTTAAGGGAAATAATTAAATTAAAATAAATTAAGTGTTGACTGGTTTAGAAAACATGTGTAACATTAAACATTTATTAGTTCCATTTAGTTAACGAAAGTAGTTTGAGTCTTAATAAAAGCCAAGCGTAATACAAAAAAAGAAACAACTAAGTTTACGTAACTTCTTATTACAAGGCAAACTGTCGTGGAATTACGTTAGTAATTGGAGACTGTCAGCTTGTACTAGCTGTTACTTCGGCGTTGTCTTGTCTGACTTCAGGTGTAATTTGTACTTACAACTTGCTACAGCTGTTACCTTCTCTTAGTAGTTTTATGTTTCCACATCATAAGGAATCTCATTTTTTTTAACATACTACATTAATTTTATTTACGACCTCTTGATGAGCAGCAACAGCCCATGATGACTCGCAGCGCCTACACCATTCCACACCATCTTCTAGAACACCCTGAAGATGGCCAAACAGTCGGCTGAAATTAATTGTAATAAACAATCATTGTTGCGCTCTAGATTGTTTTTATATATAAAAATCGCAGTGGCGTGTGTTACGGCCCACTTTAGATTTGCCTGTAGTTTTATGATTTTTTGCAAACATTTCGAACCCAAATAATAAAAATATAAATAATACAAACTGATGGACGATACGATTACGACTCTACTATTGTGGTAATATCTATGCACACAACACGTAATATTCTTTCTGATCGTATCTTAACAAACAGTCTGAATTATTTGATTTTTGAGTTTAGCTTTGACAAATATATGTATTTTTTGAACTTTTATATCTTTAAACTGTTATTTTTATATCTCTCTCACATTTTTATTACACATAATTTACTCATCTTAGGAAATGGTCATATTGTATAAATAGGATAGATGTCAAGGTAGCAATTTTTATTTTATTTATTCAAGTCGACAGGTTTCGACACTATGGTGTCATCATCTGGTCTCGCTGACATTCAACTGATTATTATAATGCTCCACATAAAATACGGTAGGTTTACTGGATGATTCTTTCATAGAAAATCATGTGCTGGTGGACAGATATAAAATGGATGGCTGGTCAAATTTAAAACAGAAAAACAAACATAAAATAATAACGACCATAGTGCACATGTCTGGTTGGTTTTTTGGAGGTGTTCAACATTTGGCGTTCGGAAACCAATCACGTGACATCCCTCGCCCGAAACTCTCTTTTGAATATCCAATCTTGCTTTCTGTATTTGAAGATTTTCTTATAATAACTCAAGTGTTGTCATTTCAAAGCAATGGTGCACTGAAAATTATCAAAAACACTTTGTTGTTTGGACAATGAATTACCATAAAATGTATAAAAAAGCCATGTTATGAGATAACACCTGCCATCGATGGTACGAGAATGACGAATTACCTTCGCAGCTGTTCGGCGTAAGGTAATGGGCAGAAAATTAGTTTGTGCTGCACGAACATCTGTAACGAAAAACATGAGTGAACGACGAAACGATCAAAATGAAACAAAATAAACCCATGTCCACAAAGGACCGATCAAACCGAAGAACCATAGAAAAGAGAGAAGAAAGAGGGCTCGGCGCCATTTGTAATAATAATAATAATAATATTAATAAACTGAACAAAATTCTCAACGAACATGAACAAATGACCGCAAAGCATAGGTCTACCTGAAGAACAAAAAAATATAAATAAAAAAATAAAAGCCCGCCACAGGCATTTT
Source organism: Locusta migratoria (assembly GCA_026315105.1). Taxonomy (NCBI): domain Eukaryota; kingdom Metazoa; phylum Arthropoda; class Insecta; order Orthoptera; family Acrididae; genus Locusta; species Locusta migratoria. The sequence continues at coordinate 195,500,993 of CM048746.1, forward strand.
TTTTTTCATCTTGTTTCCTAAGAGGTTTTCGCATACTCTTTCTAGTTGAACACAAAAATATCCTGCAAGATTCTAAGTTGTTCAAAGATAACAGCGCTTTCTCTGAAAAGTGCATTTGTTCTATTTTGTGAACATATCATGAAACACGTACCATGGAATTGCAAACATAGACTTCTTTATCACATGTAAACAAAGTGGGGAGATACTTTTACAGTGACTGTTGTAAATGATGTAATTGTAATAGTTACTTTGAGTACAGATTAAGTACTATAGCTTTGTGGAATTCGGTATTACCACACTTATTCCGTTTGTTATTTTAGCTGTTAAAGAAAACGTAGTGAGTTTTTGAAGCAGAATATTTGCTCTTTATTTTAGCGTAGAACAAAGTAATATGAACAAAGTCATATCTGAACTACAGAAAGGGTAATGCAATCTACGTTAAAAGTGTCCATAGCAACCATGCCAAAGATAAACATTTTAGTAGACACATTGATTCTAATTAATGACTTTCAACATATTCCATTAATAGTCAATAATTGCTTAGGAAAAAAAAAACCAGATAATTTGTTGCAATGCATACTCTTTTCTTCCGTTTCTTTAAGGAACGACATTTGTCACAGAAATCTCGGACTTCATTTGTATATGAAACTACCATTATCTGCACGCTGTTTAGAATATTCATTATCACAGTATCCTTCCCTTTGATGTGCAAATGTTTCAGAAGACCAGTGTTCAATTCGTTTTGTTACGTATTTCACGGCATGTTCACGAAATAGAACATACGCAAATTTTAGAGGGAGCACTCTTACATCTGCACGACTCTACAGATTGCAGAAGATAGCTCTATTTAATTAATAAGAGTGCTAGAAACCCTTTTAGGAGCTAAGGTGCTATCTGCGGGTTTCGAACTAGGGACCGCATACACCACAATGTAACGTACTGCCCACTACACCACAGCAAAGAATTGCAACTGTGTACCTTAATTCTCGTAGTATTCCTGGCAGTTGCTAACAACTAAAATGACATTTTTAGACAGTAGATTAAAATTTATCGTACTATGAACGACATGTTTTTGCTAATTCTTCAGTGCACCACTGCTTTGAAATGACAACGCGTAAGTTACAATAAGAAAATCATAAAATATAGGAATCAACATGGCGTAAGCCAGAGAGACTTCTGGGCGAGGAATGTCACGTGACATTTCCTAACGCCTGGTATAGGTAAAATCAAGAGGCGGTATCAAATCGACGTTATTTTTGCAAATATCTTGAAACGTGTCCATAAAAAAATTATTTTTGTAAGAAAATGTCAAATATTGTGCCTCCTGTTTTGTATCGTGTAACTTGCTTGCAAGAAAATGTATAATATCGCTTCTACTGTATGTATCGATATGTGTGAAGTTTCATCTTTGGCAAAGATCATGTATTGCTTAGCATTGTAGCTCGCACTGAGAGAGAGTAGCACTTGTGGTTCAGCTCGCTTAGAGAGCGGTTGAGTTGTGTGTATGGCTCCGATGTAGAGCAGAGGCTGCTTTGCCAGCAAGTCAGAAGTTGTATTATGTAGGTAATGTAATGCTGATTATTAATAATAAGTAACTTGACCTTTCTTTCCTGTTTCATTTACGTAGTTAGAAAATTAACCTACTTCCTTCATTTGATAATTGGTTATTAGTGGATTTAAAGTGCAGTATTGATTTTAATAATATTGTTGAACAGATTTCGTTATTGGTGCCACAGTGAATGATAGTTAAATAAATACTAAATTTCAATAATCAGAAACTAATCTGCATAAAATTCTCACAGTCAAGCATTAAGAAAGTGGTTGTGGTTTTTTAGTATCTTTCTCGCAGTCAAAATTTTTGAGTATAGTCAGTGTCTGTTTCAAATGGTGACTTGTCACAGTTGTTTTGTTTGTTAAAATATCCGTTGCGCACATAATCAGTTTAATGTACTGTTTCTTATTTAATAGTATATACATCAATATCAGGGCCATAATTAAACCAAATTGCTGTGTTAATGAACAATTTGCTGTCTGATTTAACGATAGGTTCAACATCCACAACACACACACAGCTTTTAATCTCTGTAACGGTACGAGTTAAGAAAAAAACACACGAGAGGAAAGTTGTGGAGAATTTTCTCCTCTACAAATTCGTTTGTGCGTTTATTCACTATTTATGGAATACATTGAAAGTCATTAATTAGAATCAATGCATCTACTAAAATGTTTGTCTTTGACATGGTTGCTATGGACGAAATCAAAATCAAATGTTTGTAAATCTATTGGACCAAATTTCATGGTCATCAGTCCGTAGCTTATAAACTACTTAAACTAAGGTAACTAACCTAAGGACAACACACACACACACACTCCGCTCCGCAGCGAGGCGCCTTAGACTGCTCGGCTGCTCCACCGCGGCTGCTATGGACGCTTTTAACGTAGATGGTATTACATTTCCTGTAATTCAGATATGACTTCGTTCATGTTACTTTGTTCTGCGCTAAAATAAAGAGCAAATATTGTATTTCAAACCGTCATTACGTTTTCTTTTACAGCTAAAATCACAAACGGAGTAATTGTGGTAAAACTGAATTCCACATAAGTCTAGTACCGTTAGTACTATCATTACGTCATGTACATCATTGTAACAGTATCTCCCCAGTTTATGTACATGTTTACAAGTCGTTGGTATGTATTTCATGGCATGTTCTCGAAACAGAACAAATACACTTTTCAGAGAAAGCGCTGTTACCTTTGAACTACTTGGAATATTGCAGAGGATAGTTGTGTGCAAAACAAGAGTGTGTGAAAACCTTTTAGGGAGCAAGAGAGAAAAATTGACAGTGGTATATATATATACTTCAGGGAGATCGATGCTTAGCGGTCGTTTGTTCGCGTTCTTTCATGTTCGTTGAGAATTTTACTCAGTTTTTTTTTTTTTTTTTTTTTTTTTTTTTTTTTTTAATTACAGAAGGCGTTGAACCAACACTGTCTGAAGAGAAGGCCTATGTGCTCTCGTGCCACGTCACGCAGAGTAGATCGCGATCGCGTACCTGACTGGCTGTCTGATGGGGCACAGCCCACCGCCTCACAGCTGCCAGCCAGTGAGCTACGTGATCGCGACCTACTCTGCGTGACGTGGCACGAGAGCACATAGGCCTTCTCTTCAGATGGTGGTAGTTGAACCGTTTTTCGTTTTATCTCTTTTCATTGGTTCTTCGGTTTGAACGGGTACTTTGCGGACGTTGGTATGTTTTGTCCTATTGTGATCGTTTCGGATAACTCAGCTTTCTCGTTACAGAGGGCGTAGAGCTACCATGCCGGCAACCCTCCGGCTAGTGCACTGAGACACCACGCCCTAACTACTTCCTAACCACCGTCTAACAAGTTCGTACATAACAAACTAATTCGTCGCCTATTACGCTATGGCGAACAGCTGCGAGAGTAATCCGTGATTCTCGTATCATTGATGGCAGGTGTTAACTAACTAACCAACATTAGATTATACTTCATTGTCCTAAGAACGACGTGTTTTTGATAATGTTCAATGCGCCATTGATTTAAAATGACAACGCTTGAGTTATAATAGGAAAATCATCAAGTAGAGAAAGCAAGATGGCATACACAAAAGAGATTTTGGGGCGAGGGATGTCACGTGACTGATTTACGAACGCCAAATGTAAGCTGCGTTCCATCCTAGCTATAGTCACTCGTCCGAACGCCAAAATGTACACTACGTCCGTTGCAGGCTAGTCATTCGTATCCAGTACAGGCAAATAAAATAAACTTTGAACTACCAAGGCCAGACAGGTGATAATATTTAACGGAAAAATATAATGAAAACGTGGGAGAGATAGTAAGATGATTGTTCAAAGAGGTAAAAGTTCAAAAAAGAGTATGTTTGTAAAAGCTAAACTCAAATATCATATAATTTTGACTGTTTGTTAAAATACGGTCAGAAAGAATATTACGTGTTGGGTGCATAGATATTACCACAATAGTATAGTCGTAATCGTATCACCATAATTTTTTATTATTCATACTATTATTTTAGTCTGAAATGTTTGCAAAATCTTATAAAATTAAAAATCTAAAGTGGGATGTAAAACATGTCAGTGCGATTTTTTTAGTGTTACTGACGTAATTTTTGTTCGAATAATTTGAAATAGGTCTGTGGCGGCCAACTATTATGTCTGTAAAATTTGGTGCCGATCGCTTGAACAGTTCGACCGAAAAAGTGGGAACACGATACGGCCAGACAGACAGACAGACAGACATCATAAAATCGCCGTTATTTTTATAAATATCTCTGAAACGATGCACAATATAAAAAAAAACAACATAAAAGAGAAAAGTTGTAAAGAATTTTCTTCTCTACAAATTTGTTTGTTCAATTTTCGTGTCAGATGAATGGTTAAGCCGTTATTTTCATTTAAATGTCGAGCTGTCAAAAGATGATCGCAAAGGCCCATTTTTAGTGTTACTACCGTAACCTAAAATGTGCCCAAATATTTCTCTCACAAAATTTCGTCCTACGCATATTTGCGGCAGTAAAGCGGCTTCGAAGAATGAGGTGGGTATGTGTTCCAAACGTATCAGGAAGCTAACACCGACCACAGCAATACAAGTTTGTAGGCCAACTAGCTCTGTTGCTGATGAGATCGAAGAAACGTATGAGAAGATAAAAGAAATTATTTAGATACTTAAGGGAGAGGAAAACTTGATTGTGATGGTGAACCAGAACTCGGTAGTAGGAGAAGGAAAAGAAGGAAAAGTTGTGGGTGGTACGGACTGGGGAAAAGGAATGAACGAGGAAGTTGCCTGGTAGAATTTTGTGCAGAGCACAATTTAATCATCACAAACACTTGGTTTAATCATTACGGAAGAAGACTATACACGTGGAGGAGACCAAAAGACACTGGAAGGAACCAGACTGATTTCATAATGGTAAGACATAGGCTTAGAAACCAGGTTCTAAACTGTACAACATATTCAGGGGCAGAGAACTCACTGGTTATGAATTGTAGAATAAAGCTGAAGAAACTGCAGAGAGGTAGAAAAGTTAGGAGATGGAACCTATTGAAGTAAACAGAGGTTGTCGTGAGTCTCAAAGGTAGCAGTAGGCAAAGGATTGACCGAAACGGGCGAAAGTAATACAGTAATAGAAAAATGGGTAGCTTTGACAGATGCGGTAGAGAAGTGCGTAGTGGATCATTTAGGTAGAAGGATATGGCTAATAGAAATCCTTCGATAACCCATAACCCAAGTGATGCTGAACCTGATTGATGAAAGTGATGCAGACAAAAAATATGGAAAAATAATAGAGACGTTTTAGTAAAAAAAAAAAAAAAAAGAAAAGTTGCACGGATGTCTAGATCTCATTTGCAAAACCAGTACTAAGCAAAGAAGGGAAAGCTGAAAGGTGGAAGAAATATATAAAGGGCCTATGTACAAGTGGAATAGGAATTAGACAAAGATGTCAGGAGACAATATACCGCGAGAAGAATTTGACAGAACACTGAAAGATTTGAGTGGAACCAAGGTCCGGGAGTAGATGATATTCTCTCTGAATTGCTGATATCTTTGGTGGAGCCAGTCATGAAGAAATTATTTCACCTTGTGTACAAGATGTATGATGCAGGGGAAATACCCCCAGATTTCAAGAAGAATAAAAAAATTCCAATTCCAAAGATACCAAGTGCAGGCAAGTGTGAAAATTACAGAACTATCAGTTTAATAATCTTAGAAGATAGGGAAGGCAAACCTAAGTTTCTAGCTTTTGTAGATTTGGATAAAGCATTTGGCAATGTTGACTGGAATACACTATCAGATTCTGAAGGTAGCAAGGGTAAAATATAGAGTTATATTCAACTGGTACAAAAAACAGACAGCAGTTATTACAGTATAAGGACAGGAAAGGGACGCAGTGGACAGGCTTGAAGCCTATTCCTATGTTACTCAGTCGGTACATTCAGCAAGCTGCGAAGGAATGCAAGGAGAAATTTGGAGAAGGAATCAAAGTTCGGTGTGAAGAAATAAAAACGTTTCTGTTTGTTAATGACGGTAATTTATGATTACAGGGTAAAACTCGTAGAGGGTCCCGAGAGGCGAATACAGTAAGCGGGTTCAAACAGATGTATTGGATTCTTATTCGGAGATGAAGACCTTGCAGAGGACAGGGTATCATGGAGAGCTGCATCAAACTAGTCTGCGAACTGAAGACCACGACAACAACACGAAGTGTATATTGCATCAAGAACACAGTTCCTCCCTTAGATTGTCCACAGATGTCACTCAACCGCACTATATCTAAGCCAGTGACAAGGCGACTAAGTGGGAAAGACGACCGATCAGTTCGGGCCATAAGAACAAGAACGAAGTGCACTGCTTGAGTTGGTAGTAGTATTTCCCTGACTAGAAGCTCAATTTAGAAGTTTTTATCGTATCCATTTTGATACTTTGTGTCAGGATGAATTCATATCGAGGGAAGTTTCCAGATGTTTCGGAGTGAACCAAAGAGATGTTGCTCGGACGTGGAGAGATACAGGAAGTGTGGATGAGTTGCCTCACTCTGGCCGTCCAAAGGCTTCCACAACAGCTGATGACCTCTACTTACGGATTTCAGTTCGGAGAAACCCTGAGAGGAATGTTGAATGTTTATTTTCATGCAGTCATAGGGCGTCGCCTTTCGATTCAAAAGTATGTAATACTCATGACAATCAACTTCTCTCCCGACGTTCATGGAAATGTCCAGCCTTAACACCTAGACTTCATGCAGCGCTGTGCAGGTGGGCCCAACAGCTTGCTGAATGAAGTCGTCAGAATTTGCATCGAGAGCTATTCATAGTTGAGACATCTGCTTTCAACCAGACAATCGTCAGCGATATTTTTGGAGGCAGTTGGTCAGCCTGAACGTCTTAGACCCACCGTGCAGCGAGTGCAGCAAAGGGGTGGTTCCCTGATGTTTTGGGTTGCTATTATGTGGGGCCAGCGTATGCTACTGGTAGTCGCAGAATGCAATCGAACGGCTATTCGGTACGGAGATGATTTATAGTGCAGCCATATCGGCAGCATTTCGGTGACGGATTCGTTTTAATGGACGACAAATCACGCGCCTATCGAGCGCTTCTTGTGAATGCGTTCCTTCACGATAACTACATTCGAAGATGCGAATGTTCAGAAAATTCTTCAGACATGACCACATCTAACATGCGTGCAAGACACTGAAAAATGTTATTGTTGGACGAGACCATCCAGCAACTAAACTGAGAGATCTACGTCGAGTCGCCGTTGAGGAGTGGGAAAATCTTAACCATTAGTCCCTTGATGATCTAGTGGACAGTATGCCACGACGAATACAATAATGAGTCAGGGCAACGTGTTAGCGGTTACTTGGAGTACTGGTGTTTACTGCAATCTGGAACAACGTCCAGAATGTCTATGTCATAGCCGTGGAACTTATCAGTTTCTGTTCTCTTGGCCAGTAAAGAAAATTGAAATGTTATTTCTGTACATCTGTAATTCTATTTTTATAAACCCAGGAATCGTGGTGATGCAACACTTGTTTTGATGTATGTTCAGTGCAGTTCTGAGTAGAAAATGCGGTTCTATGAATCCATCTTTTGTTTCGAAGGAAATGAAATCAAATGTGGGAGATTGTAAATCACCCAATAGGAAGGCGAGATGTCAAGCTGATATAAAGTTGCAACGCTCCAAGGAGAGTGGGGGGGGGGGGGGCGAAACAAGTCGCTGTACCGCAAATCCGTATGAGTTTCACCCCCATGGCCAGCCCCACATACGGTGCAAGACATTCTCGGATCTCCGCGTCTCAGATCCCTCCGGCTCCTAATCGGCAGTTTGCTGCAGAAGCAAAGGCGCCCTCTCCTCCGCTAACAGTGGCCGCGGGAAATTCAAGCATCCCGCGAGTCGTGACGTTCGTATCGTCTCGAATGTAAAATATTATAGAATAATGTGGACAAAATAATCTATTACGACCTGATGAATAAAGGCTTTTGCTTAAAACCACGTTTCCCATTAAATGTTTGGAGAAAAACTAACTTCAATAGATCCAAACCTAATGCACATATGGTGCAATGTAACATATTTCAGGGGTTTCTATCCGATCTGTTGCAGCGTCATCTCTCACGATAGAAAAATTATACTAATGTTGCATATTGTCTCCTGGATAAATCTAACCCACAATCAACATTTAAGATTTAGAAGTTGGTTCTCACTATGATAGGGGCACTGAGTTTGTTATCACTGAATGGCCCATTCGACAGGAACAACTTTAGTTTGAAACATTTTTTTCTATCACTAATTACCAAGAGTAAATAATCCACTACTACTTTCCCATACCACATAAAGATTTATAATAAATGTCTAGTGCATTCCGTAAAAAAGTGTCAGTTGTTTACCAACGTCAGCTGCATTCAGGGTCACTAAGAACGAGGGCGACAGATGGCCGGCGTTTGCGTAATGCTTTATCGTTTCACAGAAAGGCAGCTGATCTACTCAGTGCTTTCCACCTCACTAAATTGGACGCTGCACTTATGTGGCCTTGACTGAGCAAGTCATAACGATGTGCGTACTTTTCAAATCATAAAAACGCCCCCTGGACAAGCCTTCATCATTTCTTACGTGTAAAAAACTACAGGATGGACGGAAAGCAGCACACATTAGACTAAATGTGTACAAAAATCGCCTTCATACCTTCTTTTCTTTAGGAGATAAAAATTATTTGTGATATTGACTTACTTTTCTCCCGCCATGTACAGTATCTTCGGATGACTATGAATATTTCATAAATGTACTCAGACATCATAATTTCCTTGTTCTATACAAGATTGAAGTAGGAAAAAATCCTTAGATTCTTGAAGAAATCTGTCTTATGCAAAACACAATGTTTTTTTATTTCTGTGGGTTTTTACCTTTTACTTTCTAGACTAACATGTTAAAGGTTTTTGATTATACAGTGATTTGGTCGATTTGTTTTATTTGACAATGATGTTTCATATATTAGGCTTAATTTTGTATACAATACTTACATAATTTCATTTGGAGGATTTGCATGGTGCTTTAATTCAGGAATTTCTAGTTTTCAAAGCTTATCATCTGCAAACAACAACACATTTTACTTTAAAAAGTCATTGATTTATCATACTTTCGCCTGGATGTTATGAAGAAAAATAATTCTATGTGGCTGTTTAGCGGCTTACTTAGTTTCGACCTGTGTAGTAGTTGCTTCTTGTTTGTGACGTGTGATAATGTTTCATTCTGTTAGGCACTTTTTGTCTGAACGGCCACTACGGTCGGGGGTTCAAATCCCCCCTCGGGCATGGATATTTGTGCTGTCCTTAGTATAAGGTAGTTGATAAGTAGTTTGTAAGTTTAGGGACTGATGACCCCGTAGTTAAGTCCCACAAGCTTAACAAACATTTGCACTTTTTGTTGGGAACTGGCACTGTTTTTTACGTCGCCATTTGTCTTGTTGTGGTAGCTGTATCGTATGTGTGTGTGTGTGTGTGTGTGTGTGTGTGTGTGTGTGTGTCTGTGTGTGAGAGAGAGAGAGAGAGAGAGAGAGAGGGAGAGAGTGTGAGTGTGTGTGTTTGTGGAGAGGTATCTATTTCGTGTGCGTGTGGAACGATGGTAAACTTGTAGGCCGCGGAAATCAACAGTTAGAAGATCGCGTGCTTATCCCTGAACCCTCAATATCGCATCTATTGACGCCATTGGAACAGGATGACATGGCTGTTGGTCGATACCGATAGACCCAGCAGCGTCTGTGTACGTAGACATATTGCGGGTAGTTGGTGAGGCACGTAAACCAACAGTAGTTGAACAGCTTAGTGCTGATTCCAAACTCTTCAAGTCGCATCCAATGACGCCAGTGGCAGAGGATGACATGGCTGTCGGTAGGTACCGATGAAACCTGCAGTATCTGTGGTTTCTGAACGGAGATAACCCAATGCCTGCCAAAACATATTAGCACTTTCTTTTTTTTTTTTCATACAACATAATATCATGGATGGCAATTGAAAGATAAAAAAATTCAGTATATTAGAACAAAAAATACAGACTGTCCAATTTTGCGACATGTTCGATAATATCTTTTTCATCTGATATTTTATCTGCATTCGATGGAATAATCACTAGTTCTAAGTCATTAACTTTATCTTCACTAACTTCGTCGTTCTGCAGTTTCGATAAAATTTCTCCAATTGCAAGTCCATGCGCTGTGTTTTTGTCCTCTTGTAACTGTAACATAAGAATAAGGGAAAATCTCATACAATATAAAATCAGCAGATCTCACGAATATAAACAGTAATTTTTGTATATAAGACGTGTATATGTTAATAGGACACACTAATAAAAAGATTGATAATAAATGTTGCTTTTTTCCTATTATTGGGACACGTAAAATTTTCACTTACCTCAGGAAATTTGAAAAATACTGAACGTTACATGGATATCCTTATGTTCATAAACGCATACAAACAACTAAATCACAATATATATCGACGTCTTGGGTTGCCGGATGTTCTGCCGGATAACAGTGTCAAATAAAATGTTCAAATGTTTGAAAAACTATCGGACTCAACTTCTAGGTTATTAGTCCGTAGCTTACAAACTACTTAAACTAAGATAAACTAAACTAAGGAGAACACACACACCCATGCCCTAGGAGGACACGAACGGCGCTCCAGTACGCACGGCTAATCCGCCGCGGCTAAGTGTCAAACTTGGTGATGACTAGTGGCGTAACTAGGACTTGGCTTTGGGGGGGGGGGGGATAGATCTGCTTGACGAGCAAAATTTTAGTCAGTTTCCAGACAGACTACCATCTACCACTCCCGTTGAAGAAACTAATTCACTCCCATCCATTGAAAGCTTATGGTAAAACTCCCCAAGTTTCCAACCTTTACCTTTTAGCAGATTGCTGTTATACGATTTCTTTTTTCTTTTTCTTCTCTCTCTCTTTTTTTGTGAGGGGGTTCTGGGGGGGGGGGGGGTTCTATCCCCCTCATCCCCCCATAGTTACGCCACTGGTGATGACGGTGATGAAACTGCATCACATCTGATCTTCGAATGCATTGCATTGGAGATTAAAAGGCACAGAACATTTGGGACAACCAGATCCGAAGAAATTGTGTCTAATAAAGAACTGGTAAAGGGACTCCTTGCACTGTTCAAGGGCATTGGTTGGCTTTACTAGATATACAGGGAGCGATACCGCACAATAAACTTAGTTTCGGTGCGGGATGTGGCGGGTTGGTCCAAGACTGTTTTGGCTTCCCTGAAAAAATCAAATCAAATAAAAAAAATCAAGTGTCAAACTTGCACAATATTTCGGTTACGAGCTATGTTATACGGCAGAACACACGACAACGCATGATGTCAGTAGATCGCCGGAAAAGCTTCAAGAGTTACACGATATGTATTGTTGTGTAACATCTAAAAGCGGCAAATAGTGTAGCTAAACGAAAATACAAAAAATAGGCAAATCAGATTCTTTTATGAAACTATCTAAATAGAGAAAACGGATTTATTAGAAACTTCCAGGCATTACAGCAGTTTGTCGAAATTTTTTCAGCAGTCGGGAGTGGTAAGTATTATTTATTAACAGATCTAGATTTCGACCACTGAGTGGTCATTATCAGTGCTTAAAATAAAACGATTAAAATACGTAAAACAATGGGATAAAGCCTGATTACAGCAGATAATTCACCATTCAGGTACAACAACCAAAGCTACATGTTTCAGTGCTTGAATAGAAATAAATGATATATTTGCGCCCCCAAAAACAGGGACAATAGCAAGTAGTGGGTTAACATTTACATTTATATAGATGTAATGCAGGTAGTTGGCAGATCACGGAATCCGACGATGGCCAGAAAAACAGTGTACTGATCACATCTACTTCAGCATGTACAACATGTATACTCTGTAAGTCACACTGAAGTGCATGGGAGAGGGTTCGTCGAATCACTTTCATGATATTTCTCTGTAGTTCCATTCTCTAATGGCTCACGGGAATAAGGAACACCAAAATCTTTCCATTTTCGATCTGATTTCTCTTATTTTATTGCGATGGTCATGTCTTCCTATGTAGGTGGATGCTAAAAATATATGTTCGCATTCTGAAGGAAAAGTTACTGAAAGAAATTTCGCAAATAGATCCAGACGCAGCAAATAACGTCTCTCTTTTAATTATTTCCACCTCAAATCGTGCATCATTTCCGTGAGCTCTCGCCCCTATATCGCGATAATACAAAACGAGCTGCCCTTACCTGAATTTTCTCTAAATCGTTCGTCCCACCTTGCGTGGAACCCACAATGCGCAGCACAACTCCAGACTAGGACGCACAGATGTAGTGTACGCAGTTTCTTTAGTAGAACTCTTTCATCTTCTGAGTGTTCAACCAATGAAACGTAGTCTATGGTTCGCCTTCCCTACAATATTTTCTGTGTGTTCTCTCCAATTTAAGTTTTTTGTAATTGCTACTCCTAGGTATTTAGTAGAATTGACGGTCAGTAGGTTTGACTGATTCATTGTGTAACTGAAGGTTAAGGGATTTCTTTTAGTGGTCATATGGACGACGTGACACTTATCATTATTAAGAGTCAATTGCCAATTTTTACATCATGCAGATATCTTATCTAAATCATTTTGCCGTTGCTTTTCATATTCTGGTGACTTTACTAACCTAAAATGACAGAATCATCCTTGAACAGTCTAATCGAGCTAGTCAGATTGTCTCCTAAGTTGCTTATAAAGGTAAGGAACTGTGGGGGCCTGCTTGCTAGGCAGACGCGTTGACCACTCCGCCACATTATTATTATTATTATTATTATTTTTTTTCCACCGAGGACACAGTGACCAACCCGACTGCAGAGGACTATTCCCTGCACGTCTCCCGCCACACCCAAATCTCCATTCGCCACACTGTCTCTTTCCTATTACCACTGCCTATTTGTTCTGTAATGCTCGCAGCCACAATACTGTATTTCCACATCAGGGAGGCGCAGAATTAAGAGGCTGTGGTAATAGGAAAGAGACAGTGTGGCGAATGGAGATTTGGGTGTGGCGGGAGACATGCAGGGAATAGTCCTCTGCAGTCGGGTTGGTCACTGTGTCCTCGGTGGAAAAAATAATAATAATTAAAAAAAAATGTGGCGGATTGGTCAACGCGTCTGCCTAGTAAGCAGGAGATCCCGGGTTCGAATCCCGGCCGGCCACAAATTTTCATTCGCCACAGTTTGGTATTCCATATAAACCGAATACAGTGAAGCCATAACATCGCAAATAGCGATTTATTTCATTAGTTTGTAAGTCTAGGGACTGATGAAATCAAATGTTCAAATGTTTGTAGAACTTATGGGACTTAACTACGGGGTCATCAGTCCCTAAGCTTACAAACTACTTATGAACTAGCTAAGACTAAGGACGGCACAAATATCCATGCCCGAGGGGGGATTCGAACCCCCGACCGTAGTGGCCGTGCAGACCGTGACTGTAGCGCCTCAATACCCTCGGCCACCGCGGAGGAACTGATGATGCCGGACTTATGTTCCATGAGCTTAACAAACATTTGAACATTTTTTGTCGTCTGTAGCATCACAATTTATATCGTGTAATGAAGGTAATAATTGTTTTGCCGCTAGTATACTTTACATACGACCAGAATTCCACAGGATTCTTCCATATTGCATCCAGTAATGCAAATGACAAGAGGATGAGATCGCTGTCTGTAATAATTGGACCAGCATTATATGTGGACGCCGTTTGCATTCACACTGACATAGCGCTGACACATGTAGCCGATAGGTCACGAAACTACCAAGGGCTAGAAGAGCCTTGTGCTGATGCCCGGAACCGTTCATACCGCATCCAATCACGCAATTGACGGAGGATGACATGACTGTCAGTCAGACCTAATGGTACTACCGGTCCTGCAGACGGCGTTTACGCAGGTAGTGGGAGTGGGAATGCAAATCGACAGCGAGACGCGTCAGGTTTCGCAAGGAGTGTGTGTCGCGCATCTGACTGCGCGCCGGGTGGCGAACGGCGCGACATGTGTTGTTGTGCTGCGCCGTTCAAACCGGACAATGACGGGCGGGGGTTGCGAGAGCGCCGGCAGAGAAAGGACCGCCCAAAAGCCGGGCCCCCGCAGCCGCCGCTATATAAGCGCCCGCCGCCCAGCACCGGGCACCATTCGATCGCCAGACCGAACGCCGACCCAGCAACATGTACAAGCTCGTGAGTACCGCCACCGCTCGCTGATCGCTGATCGCTACTTTTGTTCGGCAGCTAGCTGCCGCCTCTGGCTTTAGGGATTTATGACTCGCCGGCCGTGTGTCGCCTACCTACTAGCAACGCTCTCGAAGCCGGGAACCGGTTTAGCTGTCTCGGGATCTGGGAGTGAGCTTACCTAGCAAGCTCCCGCTGTGCTTGAGGCATTACGTGTTCAGATCGCCTACGGGCTGTTCATTTTACGTCCTCCATTGTTGGTATGAAACATGAGGGGTGTCTTGGGACGGTTTCTTCACTATAGAACAGTTATTGGCTTTACTGTCAGTAAAGTACCGCGGCTGTAGCGAGATCGGCTTTCGCCAAGTGCGTACGGGGGCGCAGAAACTGACCAGAAAGCAAAAATTATTATCTATGTACGAGCAGAGAGAGGCAACACCACCGGGAGAGAAGGCCTGAGCCAACACCGCCTAGAAGGCCTCACAGCAGGCCGTGCCACGTCACAATGAGAGGCCGCGAACGCTAAATGACCGGCTGGCCGCTAGGACACAGCCCACCGCCTGGTAGCAGCCGGCCAGTCAGCTAGCGTTATCGGCGTCTCGGTGTGACGTGGCACGGCCTGCTGTGAGGCCGTCTTGCCTGAGGGCTGTTGTGTGACGGCTGTGGTAATAGGTAGGCCGTGATCGTTGGGGGATAGTCCAATGTCTCACCCTGCCCAGCCCATGGCTTACACTGCGTGACAAGACTATGCTCAGACTCTCTCTCTCTCTCTCTCTCTCTCTCTCTCTAGGAGGTGCTGGGAGAGGCCTTTCCTTCACACGCGACTCTAAACACACGCTGTTAGGAAAGCGTAATCCATAAGCGCCATTTCTTCGAAGTAAATAATACATTTAAATGAAACATGGTTTTAATCCAGCTAAATAGCCATACATTAGATTAAGTGAAAAGTGCTATAACAATCTATCATTTGTACCATTGATTGCATATTCTCTAACTGATCTTGTTCTTTTCTTTCACAATTCTATGTGGTATCTTTCACATAACTTTTTTTTTAATCTATCGGACCAAACTGCGTGGTCATCAGTCCGTAGCTTACAAACTACTTAAACCTAGGTAAACTAACCCACGGACAAACACAGACATCCATGCCCCAGGGAGGACTCGAACCTCCGCGTCGAGCAACCGCGCGCTCCGCAGCGAGGTGCTTTCACATAATTGTCCACATAATGTACACTTACATGTGTTTCACGGTTCCTGGTATGTTGTGTTTCTGCAAACTGCGTGGTGGAATCCATGTACTGCAACTCTTATATGTGTCTCATCTGAAAATTTGCTGCTGCCGAAGTACGATCCATCATGGCCCCAGTTCCTTAGTATTCCGTGGGATTCTCTTCGTAGTTAGTGATAGTAAGTAGGGGGGTACATTGTCCTTAGATCCTCTATAAGGAGAGGTCGAGAAGGTAGACTAATATGGACATTGTCGCTTTTGCCACTCCGATTGCTCTTTTGATATACGTTGCTTTTATTCTTACTAGTGTTGTTCTTTTTATTTAAGTGTGTCCACATAATTTCAGTCCCATATGTGAGTATTGGGACTAATTTAGATTTGAAGAGCGCCATTGCTGTGCCTAGATTTAATATTTTGATAAAGCTTATTTCTTTTATCGCTGTAATGGGTTGTAACACTTTCTCTAGTAAGTGCTTAGTGAACCATTTTGCAGACAGCTGGAGTGTTGTCCTTAGATATTTGTATTCTTTGGTGATATTGATTTTACTTCTAGTGTGATTCTTGTGGTTTTTGGTTATTTGCCCTCCTGTTCTTCTTTAAAGTAGCGACTTAAAGAAATGACTACAGCCCAACAGATGTAGCATTGGTTGTGGGTCAACTGTGAACGTGGTTCAGGGTTGGACTTGGGTTGTTTGGTTGGGATAGGAGGACTAAACTGCTAAGGTTATCAGTTCCACGGTGTGGTGGGGAAGAAGTGAGGATAGGAAAGGAGAAGATGGGGAAAGTAAATGCAGTCCGGGAAGTAAAGAAGGAAGGAAGACTGCATTAGCTCGGAGCCCCGTGCTCGCCACGCACGTACACACGAAAGAACTATTAGACCTCTCGAGGGTGGGAGGGAGGGACCTGGTTCACACAGCTGTCGCCGGCTATGTCTCTTTCAACAATGAATTATTTTCTGTTACTCGCTACGGTATTGCAGGATCTCAGAGGTCCATGACGGGATGTGGAGCCTATATTGTCGAATTATTCTGATTTTCGCTGATTTACCCTAAATAAAAACTGGTCTATAACTGTTTAACCTAGAGTGTTTCAAATTACTTGACAGGATAAAATGAGGAATACGAAACAGATCTGATATACAGCATGTCTTTTCTCGTTACTTGAATTTCCAGCTAGTACGCCTTAAAAGAGAACTATGTAGGCCTATCTTATTTTAGAAAAATGTACATCAGTTCCTGGAACGAATACAGCTAAAATAGTTACACATCTGACAAACTTAACGAAATAGGAACTCAGAAGTCCATTAAAAAATCTAATGATGTGGCTTTCCATTTAAATACTTTTATACTATTTATTGAAACTATGCTGTATGAGAAGCTTATGTAACATCGAAATAGCTCTGAGAGCTTTTACGAGTATTACACTGACTGCAGCTACTTACAATCGAGTGAATTCGGTATTCAGCTGTCTTGTAGATTGAATGCGATACAGGTGTTAACTTTGACTTCGGTGACATAAGTTTGTTTCGCTGAGAGCAATGAAATGGAAAGTAAAATGATAGTAAAACACATTTCTTTCAAAGGAATATGTAGGCTTCTCAGTACTTAACTAAAGGAATATGTACACAGTACGTAACTACGTAACTGTCTTATTGTTCCCAGTTAATAATTGATGGACTGTTAATAATTTGTAAGGTCGAAATTAAACCTGCCATTTCTAATGTATTATTCTAAAGTCAACGTACACTAGCTGCCATAAACAGTAAGACATTTATTATTTTTTACTTCAAATTATTTAGAAAGTTTATATAATTTGGAATTTATGTACTATAGTTCTACAGTCAATTTATCGTAGACCACGTCTTTTGTATTATACTTACAATATGAATTACAAACTTTCTTAATTCTGTGCAGAAATAATTCAGGAAAGGAAGTTGTCCACAAGGGAGAGGGTAGACGGAAGAGGAGAGCGTAGTTTGACAGTTCTGTTAAGAGAGTGAGATCATATCTGTGCGTCACCACTATGCCTCATCTGTGTCTTTCATCTTATAAAAGTTGTTGGGAGCACCTACGACAGGATGTATAATTGGGAACGACTACGTGATCACCCTTTGAGATATAGTAAAAGGTAATGATGGTTCGGAGAAAGATCGCGGATTAAGTAAACACTATTATTTTTTCCACTTTTGCAGGTGTACTTAAAGTTTTCATTTGGCTCTGTAGAATGACAGGTAAGAAAATGCGCTAGTTGTGGGACTGGGGTCATCATTTTAACAAATTACGGCTATGGCTCTTAACAGCACATACTGTTGGAAGAAAGGAAGCTTAGGGTTTAACGTCCCGTCGACAACTTGTTCATCAGAGACGGAGGTAACGTTCTGAGTTTTGGGAAAGGATGGGGAAGGAAATCGGCCGCGCCCTTTGAAAGGTAGAATCGCGGTATTTTCCTGGATTAATTTAAGGAAATCACGGAAAACCTTAAGCTGGATGGCCGGAGGTGTATTTGAACCACCGTCCTCCCGAATGCGAGTCCAGTGCGTTACTCATACTGATCTTGTTGTGGCTATAGTCTCTGACATTTTTACCGTTTAGTTTTGTGCTGTACTGCACGAGATAGACAGCCACATGAACAAAATACTAAGTAATATGCGTATTCTTTTGAAATGTTATGCATGTGATGGATCTTGAAACGTCTAAGGATCCCAACATTTTGCTGCATGTGGTGTTCTATATAAGTGTGTTAATATTATACTATCTTTACTTTCTATATGCTGAGCATGGAATGGGAACAAGAGCCGAAATATTCTTTATATACTGAGAAGGAATTTAGGATTTAATGTTCTGGTGACGAAGTGGTCACTACTAACGCAACCAACCATGAATCAGGAGAAAGGTGGGGAAGAAACAATAGGGATCGTCGTAGTTACAGGAACCAACACGTTTAAAGAAGCCATAGATAGCATAAATATTTATCGCCGTAACATTATTTTTGGGTCTGCCCTCTTCCCGATTAGAAGTCGAGTGTGCTAACCACGCACTCCGTGATGTACTCACATACAAGCAGTCGTGTAGATAAATTATCGGTCTTTGACGTTATATTTTGGAGTTACAGTGGTATACATCAGAAGTCATGCTCGTTTGGTGACAGCATGTGGTGTTTCAGTTTCAGCCATTGACGCATACTTAGTGTCTTTACGGGAAACGTTTAGGCTAAATTACTGGTAGAATAATAGCAATGGCTAACGTAGTCAATCCATGGTGATGTCCTCGCTGAAATATATCTTCAGGATTATTAATTGAAATACAGATGTATTTTTCAGATTTTTCTAGCACAAGAAATTTCACCTGTACATAGTTGAACAACTAATAAAGAATGGAGAAATACTTGTATCTAATGAATTATTTAAATAGTTATTTCATAGCATTGAATTAGACTCTATGGCGAAATAGGAAATTTTACGCAGGACCGGGTTGAACCCGGATTTGCCGGTTGGGCCAGTGGCCGCATTACGCATTAGACGATGCAGACATGCTTCCCATCCTTGCAAAAAATAAAAAAAAGACTCAAAATATCGCACACTAAGACTGTAGCGTCCCCTATCCACTAGTCCACTTCCTCGTAGCTTTATCTAAGTTCCTGCAAGAAATCTGAGGTAACAGGGCATTATCACTCAAAATATCGCACACGAAGACTGTAGCGTCCCCTATCCACTAGTCCACTTCCTCGTAGCTTTATCTAAGTTCCTGCAAGAAATCTGAGGTAACAGGGCATTATCACTGAAATTGTTAGTTGCATGTCTGAGACACATACACGACTATATAAAACTTTAGTGCCCTAACTAGCACTTACTACAGCAAGCAGCGAAATTCAAGAGCACATTTAAGTTGATCCGCATTTGGAAGCACGGTAGTTCTAATGCACCTCCGACCATCCATTCATAAATCACTTCTGCCAAATTCCTTTGAAAGGATACAGACGATGCCCTTCCCCAAGCAATCTCTTATGACGACGTTGTTGACGGAGCGTTAAACCCTAAGTTTCCTTCATTCCATTCGAGATTTGTCTGAAGTTTGACTGATGATCAAGAGAGAAAAGTATATCGGCATGGAAAAGAAGTGCGTGCATTGTTGATTTACATTCTGGGAAATAAACTCGACCTTTGGCACAGATAAATGGTTGATTACTGCAGATAACACGTTCAAATGACAAGATGTAACGATGTTTGAATATGATTTTGGATTTTACTGACTTTTAAAATTGCTTATTAAAAATGTAAGCCGTGCATAAGTAAATATTTTACATTGCTACTATTTAGTTCGTATGGCTTTCGGCATAGTTTTTAGGTTGTTAAAAATAAATTCGAGATTACATTCAGTTTGATCCAACAATACGTTCAAGTTTACTTTAGTATCTCAAAAGGCGATCGTCAATGTTTCATAGATCAAGATAGTGTATCATAAGACAGTTGGTATTAACTATTTCTTCTAGTATGATCCCTTTGAAAAGACAGTGCAGTTGTCCTGGATAATCATCAGTAAATCTCATGCATCATAATATTGGGTTGTCTCATAAATTCGTTCATTAATATATTACAGTAGTGTGGTGTCCATTATTTTGGACATGGCCATAGGAACAGACAGCACACCATTACATTAACTTATGTTTACGCGAAGAAGGCTGCAGGGCTTATTTATTCAGCTCAATACATTAAAATCGTTCGTTATGCGGGAATCTGGATGGTGAGTATCCAGTACTGTGGACGATAGGGACGTGAGACTTGAGTAATTGGGGAGAACGGGAGGCGTGCTCCTAATAGCCAAGGGGTTGAGGTGTCCGTTGGCCTAAAGGTAGAATCCAGGGTTAAAATGCCGGTCCGCCATAAATTTTCTCTCGCCACCATTGAATTATTTCAATGCTGTGGTGCAGTGCAAGATAATTATTTCCTTTCTTTCCCTAGTTATTATCTCTTTCTAAGATTAAGTTCGTTCGTCTTGCTCGTGTGTTCCATAGATAGCGCCTGCAAACGCTGTACCTCCCCCCCCCCCCAAGGGTTAACATAATTGCCTAACCGCTGCTACGACGTATAGGGCCGAGAAGCCGACTGTGAAGTAAGCTGACAGGCCGGCAACCATTCTGTCGCAACTGTGCTGTTGGCAAGCGTGTTCCCAGGCGCTCTTTGTGGCTGCAGCGTAGTAAACGGGAAACAAACTTACGATTCAATGTAATATTAAGTTTCAAAATGTTTCAAATGTTTGTATAGTCCCTAAATTTACAAACTACTTATGAACTACCTAATACTAAAGACGGCACAAATATCCATGCCCTAGGGGGGATTCGAACCCCCGAACGTATTGGCCGTGCAGACCGTGACTGGAGCGCCTTAGTCCCCGCGGCCACCGCGGCCGGCCAATATTAAGTTTAATTCTCTCTATAATCAATGTTTTGGGACTACAGCTGATAAATTTGAAGGTGGAAGAAAGTGCCAGCAGCTGTATTAATATTAAATTATGTGACCGGTTTCGGGATTATAATCACACCATCTCCATGTATTTCATCAGTTGTAGCTGGATTTCTGACAAGAAAGGACTAAGAAATTTACGGCTACCGGTGTTCACGTCTGCCCCTTTTAAATGTGGTAGTATTGACAGCTGCACAACGAGGGCCAGAATATGGTGTGATTGTAACACAGAAACTGGTCGTATAATTTAATAAATAATATTTATACAGCTGCTGGTACTTTCTTACACCCTCAAATTTAGTATTAATACGTGACTACAAAAACTGGAGTATTGATCCTTAATATTAATATTGAAGGACGCACATGAAACACGTAATTCGTAAGGTGCTTTGCGGAACATGTCTATCGAACAAGAATTGATGTGTACGTAGCTATTAATAATGGCAAAATGAAATAAGCACATGTAACTATGATGTTGCTTTCCCTAAAATAAGTGAATATCGAAAATTCAAACCCTACTAACTTTTGCTCTAAGCACCGATAAGATGCTACAGTAAAAATGCCACAAGTAAGTGAGGTTTCGTCAGATCGCTTTATAGGTGTGGACGTATTTAAAGTCTTTATTTTGAGTAACATAAGCTTACAGGACAGATAAAATGCCTCAAGTGCTTGGTCGATGATGTTGCCAGCAGTGGAAATAAAATCTGTCCTAACGAAGTCTGTAAATAACGCTATGTTTTGGTATCGTTATTTTTTTAATTTTCTGTAAGCGCAAAATTATGGCCCTTTTCCGACGTTAGCGCAAAAATTTGATTTTGTATTGTTCATTTTCATTAACTACCCAAGGGAAACAGGAAATGTACAGTGAGATGCACGCGGAGAATATGGGCAGAGAGAGAACGTAAACCATCTATTTTGTATGCAGAAAAAGCACGAACACAACTCACTCCATTAGCTTTACAATAAACAATGATTTTATGAGATTTTTTTCCCTTTCTTGCATTCCACCTAATAACAGTATTTGTTTGATTGATGTATTTAATCTGTGATTCCATATTCCCAAAAGTTCATATCAAACCGAGCCGTAGTGAAACGTGGTCGAGTTTAAATATCGTCAGGGATGTAACTTACGAATATGCCTTTCTTTTCGTTAATTACAGTAAATATCGTTGGGGAGCAACGACACGTCTTTTACGGTACACTATAAAAGTTACGTTTAGTCCCGACTGTACATTTCACGTTATCATCCAAAACGTGCTTTTTTACTGAGTTTCTCTGACGCCAATGTACGCCCGAACTTACATTGCACAACAAGGCAAGTTACTTGTTACTGCCAGTTAACGCGCATTACTGAAAGCTTTGAATGCAGTAAAGGTAAAAATCTGAATACCGCTTTTAGTTCGATCAATTATTCCGGCTACATTTGGAATTACGAGACATCTTTTACTTCAAACCGAAATCTCACACACAAAACGTGGATAAGATCAATTCTACCGTTCCAGTGCTTCGAGTCTTTATCCAGTATGCCTGCCAACAAACATCCAAAAAATTCACAGATTCGCTGCTAAGATCATAACAAGGTCATTTAACTCAAACGGAAACATGAAATGAATAACGTTGATATCGTTAAACTTTACATCTACATCTACATAGATACTCTGCAAATCACATTTAAGTGCCTGGCAGAGGGTTCATTAACCACTTTCATAACTTTTCTCTACCGTTCCATTCTCTAATAGCGCTCGGGAAGAAAGAACACCTAAAACGTTCCGTTTTCGATCTGATTTCTCTTATTTTATTGGGATGGTCATGTCTCCCTAAGTAGGTGGGTGCTAGCAAAATATCTTCACATTCAGAAGTAAAAGTCGGTGATTGAAACTTCGCAAACAGATCACGCCTCAATGAATAACGTCTTTCTTTTAACGATTTCCACCCCAATTCGTGCAACATTTCCGTGACGCTTCCCACCCCCCCCCCACCCCGTAACGTGATAAAACAAAACGAGCTGCCCTTCTCTGAACCTTCGCAATGTCTTCTCTCAGTCCCACCTGGTGAGGGTCCCACAAGAGGCAACAGTACTCCAGGAGAGTGGCTGAATTAAGTAAACAAGTATGTGAAAAATATTTGACAGATGTTATTATGATGCCATCAAGCATGCCTCGTTGGTAGCATAGCAAATAAATAGCAGAGATTCAGATACTTAAATAATGTACGAATGGAAAAGGAAGTCGATAATGAAAAAGCTGATGATTAAATTTAGTTCTTACAATGGCTATTCGCCGAATAGGCGGTATCTGATCTCGTTAAAATCTACAGTATACTGCAGTATAATGAAACTGTAAAGACATCATATCTGTCGTCAATCTACTCGACGAATTTTCACGGCGTTCTAACAGGTACGTTGAATGTTAACTGCTGGTAGATCTTATAACCCGGAAGATCTACCAGCAGCTATGACATCCCCTCGTGAAAGCCTTCATTGCATGACGTTGAGCATTGTTAGGGGCAACTTACAGGTATTATTTGATCAAAGTCGGATAGTTGAAAAGATGATATTGTGATATAAAGTTTTACCTGTTATCATCATAAATGTATATTTGAACACCCTAATCTCTGAAACTACCGGACGAATTTGCATGGACGTTTCACAGATTGCTTCAGCGATATTTCGGACAACATATGTCTGTGAGAAGCTTGTTTCATTGGCTGTATTAACCGCTACAATATTATCTTTCTGAATACAGAGTAACATTGAAATAAATGCGCTATGTGTTTTAAAAACAAAGCACAAGTTATTTGCATATTAGATATATTTTACTTACATATGATTAATGTGCTAGGAAAAAGAAATTTATCGACTGGGTGACACTATACAGATTTGGTTTTTATCAGTTTAGTTATTGAATTCGTAAAAAGCGACAACAGACTTAGTTGATCTTTAACTTGAGAAGCACGGGAATTATGTTGTCAGTAATATTATTCGTAAGTGCCCTTAGCCACGCATAGTCCACCATGTTCTGTTCGCGTCTCAATACTGTGATTTCCTATGTATAATATAAAAATAAAATTAATGAAAGGAAAAAAGAAACAGAAAGAGAAATCAAAATGCTTGTAAATCTATCGGACCAAATACGTGCTCATCAGTCCGTAGCTTACAAACTATTTAAACCTAGGTAAATTAACCTAAGGACAACATACACATCCATGCCCCAGGGAGGATTCGAGCCTCCACAGCGAGCAACCGCGCGCTCCGCAGCAAGACGCTTTAGACCGCTCGGATATTCCACCGCGGCAGAAAGAGAAATCGATGACAGAGTGTGTCGGAAACTAAGAAAATCTATAGGTAACAATAATTGACGTGATTCACGGACAGCATATTGAGAAGTAATGGCTGAGCTACCATTGATTCAGCAAGTAGGCAGTAACATTATTTTTGAGGAATCGTATAGCCTGTTTGAGGCTGAATGCTATTCCAAAATCGAATACTAGCTGGTCATAAATTTTCGTAAGAAAAGATTTGTGCTAGGAGAAATAGTAATTGTTGGCGTCCCTGTCACGTACATTGTGAATGTTGTTGAGCATAGCAGGTAGCAATTAAAGCTGTTTGCTAGAAAATGATTCGAACTCAAGACACTGGTATTTACTGGGAAAGTACCTTGACGAATGACTAACTGTGAATACCTAACAGTACTTGTCACAGCTGTACTTCCACCGGTATCTCATTTGCTACTTTTCAAACTTTCTTTTAGAGCGCCTGACCTTGAAAGGCAAAGCTCCTAGGTTCGAATTCTAGTCTGGCACTCAGTTTTAATCAGCCAGGCAGTTTCATATTTCCACAGCGTAAATTTCATCCTTGAAACGTAGGGCTCTTTTACCGTTTTTGCACTTTTTCATTTCTCTCCAATAGTCAAATCTACGCCGCGGCTGAGCGGCCGAGCGCATTGAGGCGCCATGCTGCGATGAGCGAGGCTATTTCCCGTCGGGGGTTTGAATTCCCCCCCCCCCCCCCCCGGTATGTTTCATTAGTATAAGGCTGTTTGCTGATGATGCTGTGGTGTATGGGAGGGTGTCGTCTGTAACTGACTGTAATAGCATACAGGTTGACTTAGACAAAATTTCTAGTTGGCGCGAAGAATGGCAGCTAGCTCTCAATGTAGAAAAATTTAAGGTGATGCGCATGAGTAGAAAAAACAATCCTATAATGTTCGAATATAGCATCAGTAGTGAGCTTCTTGATGCTGTCGCGTCGTTCAAATATCTAGGCGTAACATTGCAGAGCGATATGAAATGGAACGAGCATGTAAGGACAGTTGTAAGGCGGACAGCCGACTTCGGTTTATTGGGAGAATTTTGGGAAGATGTACTTCACCTGTAAAGGAGACCGCGTATAAAACGCTTGTACGACCACGTCTTGAGTATTGCTCAAGTATTTGGGACCCGCAGCAGATCGGTTTGAAGAAAGACATAGAGGCGGTTCAGAGGCGAGCAGCTCGATTTATTAGCGGTAGGTTCGATCAATGCGTGAGTGTCACGGAAATGCTCCGGCAACTCAATTGGGGATCACTGGAAGAAAGACGACGTACTTTTCGTGAATTTCTGTTAAGTAAATTTAGAGGGCTGGAATTTGAAGCTGAGTGTAGTACGATTTTGCTGCCGCCAACTTACATTTCGCGTAAAGATCACAAAGACAAGATAAGAGAAATTAGGGCTCGTACGGAGGCATATAGGCATTCTTTTTTTCCTCGTTCAATTTGGGAGTGGAATAGGAAAGGAAATGCCTAGTAGTGGTACAGTGTACCCTCCGCCACGCACCTTACGGTGAATTGCGGAGTATGTATGTAGATGTAGGTGTAGAAGGTAGTTCATAAGTAGTTTGTAAGTTCAGGGACTGATGACCCCGCAGTTAAGTCCCATAAATTTCGCAAACATTTCAACATTTGAGTCAAATCTGCACTATGTTGTTACTCAGACTTGTCTATTGCAGTGCAAGTACTGAGCTCTCATACTTACTGTGCATCCTTGCATTGCAGCTGGTCCTGTCTGCCCTGGTGGCCGCCGCCTCTGCCGGGTACCTGGGAGGCTACGCCGCCCCCGCCCTCGCCGCCCCCGTGGCCTACGCAGCCCCCGCCCTCGCGCACGCCCCCGTCGCCGTGGCGCACGCCCCCGTCGCCTCCTCCGTGGCCAACACCTACAGGATCTCGCAGACGGCCCGCCTCGCCGTCGCCGCCCCCGCCGTCGCCCACGCCCCCGTGGCCTACGCCGCCCCCGCCATCGCACACGCGCCGGCCATTGCCGCCTACGCCGCCCCCGCCGCCTACGCCGCCCCCGCTCTGGGCTACGCCCGCTACGCCGCCGCCGCCCCCGCCCTCACCTACGCCGCCCCTGCTCTGGGTCATGCTCTGATCCATTAGGGCCTACACCCCGTGGACCTGATTCATAACTCATAATCAAATAAACACTTAAAAAACTCAAATGCTTGCATACTTTATTTGTGACTCATCATCCAAACTTTTACCTTCTTCCTTCCACCAACTTTACTGACACATATATGATGTTGTACCAATATTTATTCGCAACTGCGAATTTCACACAGCTGAATCTTCTAGATATATAAAAATGAATTGCTGTTCCTTAGTCTCGCTAAAACTCGATAATGGCTGAACAGATTTGGCTAATTTTAGTCTTAAACTATTCGTGTAAGTGCAGGGAAGGTTTAAACGGAAAAGAGGAAAATCGGGAAAAACTGAAACAGTTTTTTCCAGTGAGCTATCAATACCGTTCGTCCAATTGCGATAAAATTTTGTACATTTCATGTTGAAAGCAAGAGGAAGGTTCGCATCAAATAAATATTTGGAAAAGTCGCCCGGAAAAGAGGAAAATCAGGAAAACTGGAACAGCTTTTCCACGGAGCTGTCAATATCGTTCGTCCAATAGCGATAAAATTTTGTACATTTCATGTTGAAAGCAAGAGGATAGTTCACATCAAATAAAAATTTGGAAAAGTCGCCTGGAAAGTAGGAAAATTTAGCAAAACCGAAAGCGATTTTTTTCTATGAATAAAAATCAATTGACACATGATTTTTTTCTATGAATAAAATTCAGCTGCTACATGGTTGTAAGACCTCTCTTGAGTACGGCTTGACCGGACAAGGTTTGTGTGAAATATTTTTTTTGGAAAATCTACCGAAAAATTGGAAATTTGAAAAAAAAAACAACAACTGAAAGGGCGTTTTTAATGTGTTTTTGATTGAATTCAGCACAATAACTGACTATTCGCACGACGGAGAGGGGTAATTCTTTTTTTTTTCTTTATGATCTTGGAAAAGTTTTCAGTAAAAAAAAAAAAAAAAAAAAAAAATAGGGTCAGTTAGAAAGGAAAGTCGCAAAAATCTAACCAAGTTCCTTTTTCAGTGTGTTTCTAAATGTACTCAACACTAAGCTGAGAACCGTTCATCTGATTGCGAAAGAATTTTTATCGTTTGACGTTCAACGAAACATGAACATTCTTATGAACTAAAAATTTGGGAAAGTTACTCAGAAATTTGGGAAAGTTACTCAGAAATTTTGAAAATTCGCGAGAAACTGAAAGAGCTTTTTCAATGGGATATCAATATCATTCGTCTGATTGCGACAAAATTTTGCACATTCGACGTTCAAAGCAAGAGGAAGGTTTCAGCCAAGTAAAACAACGAAATCATTATTTTACATGTTTCAAATCTAAATTTCCCTCGCAATTTTTCCATATTTTATCACGGTTTAAACCTTCCCTGAAATTCCACAAATGTGACATGAACATTATCCTGGACATGTGTGCGGGATTTGCCCACTCTTTCCGCCCTCTATCGAGCCGATACTTCGATGATGCCTTCAGAAAGCTACTGGGTCTGAAATACATATGATTTGAATTAATATGGTTTATTTTAAGAGGTAAGTGGTATGAAGTTCACCGGGTCATCTAGTAAGATATAAATGTCCTACCAAACGGTGACATACGAAAATTTGTAATAACAGCGTCGGCTAATGCCTCGTTTTCGTTCTCCCTGGTGCGGGAATACAGTATAAGGTGCGAGTGCCAAGGGATGAATGTAGTTGACTCATATGTGCAGTCGGTGTGGCATACGGAAGTGTGGGTCGGCCCTGGAGTCGTGTTCGGGTGGCCTAGTGGTAAGACGACTGCTCGCGAAATACGGGGAACACGGGTTCGAGTTCCGCCCCGGCACAAATTTTCGTATGTCACCATTTGGTAGGACATTCATACCTTATACAGTGAATCTGTGAGAAATTCACAATTGTGAATAAATATTTCCTCACTGTAAATCGTCACCATACAGTAATTTAACATATACGATAGTTGCAATCAACTGTGTCAGAGACGCACATACGAAGTACAAGCAGAAAGGTAGTCTCCTCTCTCTCTTTTTTTTTTTTTTTTTTTTTTTTTAAATAAACAAAGACATCATAGTTGCATATTGACAATACGTACAGCTATGCAGAATAAATAAAAGAATAAAAGAATTGAAATTCTTCTCTTATTGTGGAATCGAGTTTTATATACCTGTCTCTTAGAAGTCGTCTTCAGTTCTCCGTCATTGTCAAAACGCTGGAGGAAGTTCCATTTAAAAACACAAGCGTAGAATGTTTACTACAGTTAGATTTTTATTTACTTATTCATTTATTTTTCTATTTTTTGAGGCTGCAGTTCTGAGTCGCACGTTAACATTTGAATATCTTACCTAGGTTTCAATACCTCAAAGGACACCTTCAGAAGATATGAGATAAAGGGTTAAAATTACATGTCAAATCTAAAATAAATTAAAATTACAATAACATATCTGCCGTAAACAGATAGTCATACCTAAAATAGGAACAGCAACACAGTCTCTTAGGGCTGCATATAGTCGCTGCAGTGGTTGCCCTTAGTGACTGTGCTACTATTTCTATCTTAGGTATTACTATCTGACTATCACACACAAGCTTTTGACTTCTGTGTGATTAACTTCTTGATGCAATTCTCACGATTTCGTAATTATCTACAGTAAAGTCCTATAGCATGTTTTTACAGTCGTTCCTTTTTTTTGGGTGCTGCAGTTGATGATAGGGATTGTGGCAGCATTATACAGATGCGAGCTGAGTTAGTGCCACTTCGCTGTCACCTTCAGATGGTGTGAACTTCGGTTGCACAGCTGGACGCTGCAGTCAAGGGGCACCGCTGTTGTGCCAACACCACCTAGAGACAAGGCTTCGCACCGACCAGACCGCGGCCGTCAGCTGAATGGCTGGCCGCTCCAAGGCAGTGGGCTGTCCCCCAGTGGCAGCCATTCAGCTAGTGGTCGCGGCGTGGTCGGTGTGACGTAGCACGGGCTGTTGTGAGGCCTTGTCTCCAGGTGGTGTTGGTTATGCGCCGGTCGTGGGGAACCAGCGGACGACCTGCCCGTCCGATGCGCCGAAAGATCTGCCCGCGGCTGCGGCCAGCCC
The DNA here is from genome assembly GCA_026315105.1 of Locusta migratoria. Lineage (NCBI taxonomy): Eukaryota > Metazoa > Arthropoda > Insecta > Orthoptera > Acrididae > Locusta > Locusta migratoria. Next base: position 195,530,405 of record CM048746.1, read on the forward strand.
TGTTACTGCTCGCAATGAGGAAGACTTCTCTTCCAAGGTCGCGTGGGATGTAGCCACAGACGTGGCAGGCAACAAAAGTCCCACAGGAAAATTAAAGAGGCCTTCCCAATTCTTCTTACCAACAGTTTCGCGGCACTGAACCAGATGGTGTTACTCGCCTTGAGGTCAGCTGGGCATCGTAGGTGGTGGGACTGCTTGCATTTGGGTGCTTCAACGTTAGTCCGGTTATGGGATCCCTTAGGGACGTGTCTACTAGGGAGGGAATAAATCCAATGTGCACTATGTGTGCATTTCAGGTGGAGTCATGTGGAACACATTCTTCCAGATGCCATGAAGAGTCCAGGTGCAGCCAACTGCAGGTTGATGTGTGTCAGGATTGGAAGAGATTCTCTCCATTTCTGGACGGCTATCTGTAAAGTTTGCGTCTTCAGACCAAATCACACTGTCCGTCAGGTCAAAAAATGTTTGTAGAGCCTATGGGACTTAACTACGGGGTCATCAGTCCCTAAACTTACAAACTACTTACGAACTAGCTAACACTAAGGACGGCACAAATATTTATTCCCGAGAGGGGATTCGAACCCCCGACCGTAGTGGCTGTGCAGACCGTGACTGACTCGCCGCAGTCCCCTCGGCCACCGCGGCCGGCTCCGTCACGTCAAAGTCACGTCACGGCACCGTTACGTCAAGTTATATACACACTGTCCGTCACTGACCGTCACGTCACGTCAGTTCGCCCATCCCAATACGCGATGTTGAAAGTGAGGTTATGAGTGGCGATCTGTTATGTAGAAAGTGGTAGTTTGATACTGGAAATGAGGGATCAACAACGTTAAATGTTATTGACGGTCAAAGAAAATTTTACGATGTATATTTTTGGCCAACTTAATGTGGTAAAGTGTTGGGAACTGAAACAACATTTCAAAACATCTAATTTTCAAGCGAAAAACTAAACATGTTAACACATCAAACAATATTTATAAGAGCATAAATAGAGCCTGTTTACTTTATCCATGACGTTTGGCCCGCTGACATTGTTAATAGCGACGTAAACAACTGATTTTTGTCTTTTATTAGCACTGACTTTTTAACTTAAAATGTTATTTAATGAGGAATGCATCATCAAATTACAATCTGACTGAAATAGTTTGCTTCAGTCTTTTCTCTTACAATATTACGAAACATACACCATTTTTCGGCTTCAGATATCCGAACTCGCGTCTAGGAGGACACGCAATTGAAAAATAATATTTAGGTCGTAATGAAACGTTTGTAATTTACCGCTAAAACAAAGTATAACAATTAAATTAAGATTAATGAGACACATTTTTACATAAAACATGTAATCGTCGACTACGACATGAAAATCGCGTGACGAAAATTGGCTAACTTCATATGCGGATCCATCTTTCTGCTACAAGTGAGTGATTTTGTCGACGCATACGCGAACATGAACGCTACATTCGTTTAGGCCAACACAATAAATCAGCAGTAGCCGAACATCAGCAACATCGCAGCAAAAGAATTTAACGATGCCAGAATACTCACTAAGCAACCAGGGATCCTTTAAATCAATATGAGGGAAGCCATCGAAATTGTAAAACATCCTAATAAATGAACAGGTAATTAGGACTCATGCTTGCCCCCCTCGTGGCTACCAGCCATCACAGCGAAAAAGGCCGCACTGACAACACAACACGCGAGCGTCACCAGTAAGCAACTGCAGCGGCGCGGCCTGCGGCCAGCAGGAGGAAAAAGGAAGTCTTCACCTCATTCGCCGATGACGACCAATCATGCTATGCAAGAAGCAATAGGTAACAGGTAACCCCCTCCCCCCTCCACTCCCACCTCCGGATCCGATCACAATAAAGTTTCCATTCTTCCACCAGAAACCACCAATAACATCGTTGATTTTAAAAATTATGACGTAATGTCTAATTGACAGTGAAGATAATATAAAAAATTTTTGTTAAGCTTATGGGACTTAACTACGGGGTCATCAGTCCCCAAACTTACAAACTACTTATCAACTACCTTATCCTAAGGACGACACAAATATCCATGCCCGAGGGGGGATTCGAACCCCCGACCGTAGTGGCCGTGCAGACCGTGACTGGAGCGCCTCAGTCCCCTCGGCCACCGCGGCCGGCAAGATAATATATAGGAACCACCAGTTCATATGAGTATACCCAGATGAAGGCCACTGTAACGTTGGCCGAAACGTCGGTTATTAAAGCAATAGCCTTCTTAATTTATGACGCGGTACAACACCCAGGAAACTTTTACGTCAATCGTCCTGTTTCCAGTGTAAGAGGAGACTTTGGGCCCCTCCAGAAGAACGGTTCCACAGCACTTTTCACTTTGAAAAAACATTCTTCAATCATTATCTTGAGGTCAAATGGTGCTGCCCACGGTGGCCGAGGGGACTGAGGCGCTCCTGTCACGGTCTGCACGGCCACTACGGTCGGGGGTTCGAATCCCCCCTCGGGCATGGATATTTGTGCCGTCCTTAGTCTTAGCTAGGTCATAAGTAGTTTGTAAGCTTAGAGACTGATGACCCCGTAGTTAAGTCCCATATGTTCTACAAACATTTGAACATTTGTCAAATGGTTTCTGAAACTTTCTTGATTATTTCACAGTTTTTCATGTATTTAGACTTTACAGTTTATCTTTCCCTTTTAGCCAAGAAGACCAAATTCTTTTTCTTTGCCATCAAATGGAAAAGAGGCAGGTGATTATGTTGCGTAATTTGAGAACATGGACCAGACAGTACAGAAACTAAACCGTTGTTTTATTTTTATTCTGTCCTGGGCACCCAGCTGAGATGAAAACATCAGGCATTTGTTCCTCTGGAAGGTTATTTATTGCATGTGAAAGCACGGTTTTTAGGTAGTGGTACATTGTCACGGAATCATCTGCTCGGATATGAATGTCAAAAATGCTGTACCACAACTGTCGTGAATAATAAACAGGACCACTCTGAACGTGTGGTAGAGAGAGGTTTTGAATGAAATCACAGCATGAGCAAGTTACATCACCTGCCTTAGCTTTCATAATAAATTGTCTCTTTTCTGTCACAGAAGCACCAGCTTTTTAAAAATGCAGCGTTTTTCTACGATGTGGTGGGCTTTTATACTCTCTTCTATACCTGCATTGATCTTTTGCGTAAGTGCGTCGCGTATCGCGCATAGTGTTGAAAATGTTGAAAATTTCCCAATATGTTTCGTAGGGTACATTTATCTGACACAAGCTACGAAAACGTTGATGCAAGGCATCAACGTTCAACTCTTCAGGAAGGTATTTCCGTGTGGGATTGAATTGAGTATTGAAATTGTCTTGCCTGATATGATTTAATGTAATTTTCTATAAGATACTTCACACAGGCAGGAGGTTTATTGGTCTGGATTTGATTGTTTTTAGGCGTCCTCCCAGTTGTCAATAAGCTGTGCTGTAATTTATTAAATCTGTTCATAGATATTGAAGGATGCTTAAAAAAGTTTTTTGGCATATCTTTGCACTGAATTTCTTAGGTAAAAGATGCATGCTCTCTCTCTTTAAACTGGTCAGCAATCTGTGGCCGGTTCCTTGTAATTACATGAATTGCGACAAGACCACATAAATGAAAGTTTTGATCGTCCCTTGCATTTTTTAAATGGAACAATAGTTTTTTCTATCGTGCGTCCAAATAAATTTAAACTACATTGCTATCACTGTTCGTTTGGGAGCTACAACCCTTCAAAGTTTAGGGGGCGGAGGCTACGACAGCGTTTCTGACTGGCTGGTGGTCATGAGACAGTGGGCCGAGCCCCAGTGGCTAGCCACTCGGCCAGTCAGATACGCTATCGCAGCCTCCGCCCCCCGGAACTTTGAAAGGTTGTAGCTCCCAAAGTAACAGTGATAGGAATGTAGTTTAAATTGATTTGTACACAGCTGGTTTAAACGAATCCAAAAAAAAAAAAAAAAAAAAAAAAAAAAAAAAAAAAAAAAAAAAAAAAAAAAGTTCAAATGTTTGTTAAGCTTATGGGACTTAACTACGGGGTCATCAGTCCCTAAACTTACAAACTACTTATGAACTACCTTATACTAAGGACGGCACAAATATCCATGCCCGAGGGGGGATTCGAACCCCCGACCGTAGTGGCCGTGCAGACCGTGACTGGAGCGCCTCAGTCCCCTCGGCCACCGCGGCCGGCTAAACGAATCCAATACACGACAGAAGAAACTATTGTTCCATTTAAAAATTATATTTTTATGCTGTAACCCTTTGGAAAATGATACAATAAACTATGTTCATAGCTCCACAGAAAGTGTAACATTTCTTGTGTTGACCTACCGCATTAAAATTTCTCGTCACCTATTATTTTATAAGTTACAGGCTCAAACACACTTAGTGAAACACCCTGTATATATATAAAATAATATAAAAAGACCTTGGATTTTGGACTAGTTTTTTGGAATGAACCCTTGAATAGTTTCGTTTCACGGTATGCTGATTCAATAGGCCCATACCTAGCTATCATATACTGCCGCTCGCTCAGCGAAAGATCCGTACCAAAAGACTGGAAAGTTGCGCAGGTCATTGAAATATCCAAGAAAGGCAATAGGAGTAATATGCAAAATTACTTTTTTTTCGAACATTTTGAACTTCCTTGAAGCGAACGACCTAGTGACCCATAGTTAACACGAATTCAGAAAGTATCTTTCTTGGGAACACAACTAGCTCTTAACACACAAGAAGTGATGAGTCCTATCGACAAGGCTTCTCAAATCGATTACTTATTTCTAGATATCCGATAGGCTTTTGATACTGTGCCTGGTGATATTATTAAATACTTTTCTTAAGTCTAATGGGGCGATAGGTTCTTTTCTTTTATTACTGAAGGAGCTTTTCCATGAGAAGCCACAGTGTAAGAATATCCTCTCTTGTTTTCAATCGTCTCGTTATTCGTAACCGATCCTGACTCAACCACCAGCTACCCTTCAGTTGATGCATGTGATGTTAGGCTAATGTTACAATTTTGTTTGTGGGTTTGGCAATCATTTTACAATCCCCTGGCTGCGCTACGAGTGCTGCCTTCTGCGAATGACAAAGCACAGCATTTCCCAGAAGATCCTGACGTTCATGCCGAATGAAGAAGAGATATTGCCAGACCACGGAAGAGGTGCAAATGATTTTGTTTGGGAGGAAGACGATGATGATGATGTTAACATTTTGCAGGTACCACGTTCTACAATACAAAAACGATGTCTCTCCGCAGTTATAGGTGGAGCTGATGAGTTTCACCAGCATCATTTGCATGATATCATCAACATTCTTGACTAGTTCTGCATTATCGTCAGAAATATCCTGTGACGAAAATGGTACTGAAACAGAGGATGATACTCCAAAGGCTGGATTACTGAATGTCTTTTTCCAAAGCTGTTTCACGGAGGAAGATTGCACTGTAGTTCCTTCTATAGATTGCCGCACAGATTACAAAATGGCAGATATCGAAATAATTGAAAGAATGAATAGAAAAACAATTAAAATCGACCAAAAGAGGAAAGTCCGCAGAACCTGATGGGATACAGTTCGATTCTACACAGAGTACGCGAAGGATTTTGCTCCCCTTCATGCAGTGGTGTACCGTAGGTCTCTAGAAGAGCGTTTTCAAGAAGGGACGTCGAACAGATGTGCAGAACTACAGGCCTATATCTCTAACGTCGGTCAGTTGTAGACTGTTGAAACATGTATTATGTTCAAGTATAATGACATTTCTGGAGTCTGGTAATCTGCTCTGTAGGAATCAGCATGGGTTTCGGAAAAAGCGATCGTGTGAAACCCAGCTCGCGCTATTCGTCCACGAGACTTAGAGGGCCATAGACACGGGTTATCAGGTAGATGCCGTGTTTCTTCCGCAAGGCGTTTGATATAGTTCCCCACAGTCGTTTAATGAACAAAGTAAGATCATATAGTCTATCAGACCAATTGTGTGAATGGTTTAAGGAGTTCCTAGATAACAGAATGCAGCATGTCATTCTCAATGGAAAGAAGTCTTCTGAAGTAGGGGAGAGCGGGGCAAGACGGGGTTTTTGTAATTTCTACCACGACAGATATCGCAACTTAGTGGTGAATAGTTCAAGTAGAGGCACTTGCTATGCGCGTGTCTGACAGTGCTCGCAGCCATTTTGAGCAAACCATTCGGAGTAAATACATCCAAACGTGTTTTCGTCTCTGCTGATATTATTTTTCGTCATTTTCAGGCTTGAAAAGGTAAGAGACGTAATTGTTTCTCATACTCTTAAGTATTATTAATGAAAAAGAGCTTGTTTAGCAATAAATTAATAGATGCTATAACTAATTGAATGTATCCTTGGTGCTATAATATTAACGTAACGTAAAAATGGTCCCTGGGGGCAAGACTGGATACCTAGTGGCAAGGCGAGATGGGGTACCCCATCTTGCCCTCCCACTAGGTACCCCGTCTTCACCCACTTGACACAACATGAGCTGCAACCATGTTGCCTGCCATAAACGGTTAAAAACAAAAATCAGGAATTTGCCATTTCGAACCAAACATCTTCACAGATTCAGTGTTTAAAGCTTCTGTCACTACAGACACTCTTTTAACTACAAGTGAGACCGCTAACGTTTCTGTCAATAATGACCAAGTAGAGGCTTCAGTTGGCTCACATAAGCAGTTTATGTCAAAGATAAGCGATGGTCCTGTCAACCAAGCCGGTACTAAAGAGCAACATGCGCTTGCTCTAGGCCTAAGCCCAGGATGCTCATTTTGGAATGATAATAACCCCAATTACCACTCTACAAACAAGTAGGCTTCTGAGGACAGATTGTTTGGATCCCTCATGTCGGAATGAGAAACACCCGAGAAACAGGCCGCAAAAAAGAAGAGAATTCCTGGAGAGTGCAATTAAAGTTAAGCCTGGAAAAAAGAAGAAAAGATTCCCCTGAGAAGACTGTTTTAAAATCCCTCTTTGTTTGTAAGAGCAAAAGTGGGAGGAATAAAAAAGCATTAACGAACTTGGCAAAGAAGATAAAAAATTGAAGAAGAAAGCACATTAGAAGAAGATGACACTGCGTGCCTGTATTGCGGCAGTGAACAGAAGGATGGGTGTCATGCGTCTCTTGCAAAAAATGGGCTCACTGTTCATGTGCGGGAGAAGACGAGGATGCCGAGGTACATCATGTGTGTGAATTTTGCTTACAAAAGACGATAATAACTGAGTAACAATAAACTGAACTTTAACATCACACAATGTTTACTGCAAGCATTTTCATTAGATATTAGAATAATTTTTTTACATATCTGTAAACCTGTGTTCAATGAATAATTTAATTACCTCTGCCTTTACAGTATTGAGGTAACCCATCTTGCCCCACCTGCCTACCCCATCTTGCCCTCACTGTAGGGCAAGATGGGGTACTTGGTAAACCCTGGAAACATATTTTTTTAAAATAGTAAATACTAACAATTTTGGTCCTATTTTTTTTATAAACTCTAGAAATACTGAAGTTTTAGCTGGAATATATGGTATTTTACTAGAGCATTTTGTAAGCTTACAAAAATTGTTAAGTGCTTAAGTACCCCGTCTTGGCCCGCTATCCCCTAAGAGTGATGTCAGGTGTGCCACAGGGGACTGTCGTGGGTCTGTTGCTGTTCACAGTATAAATATAAATGTCCTTGTGGATAACATCGGAAGTTCACTGAGGCTTTTTGCGTATGATGCTGTCTGTAGTATATAGAGAGGTTGTAACAATGGAAAATTTATTAAAATGCAGGAGGATCTGCATCGAATTGACGCATGTTGCAGGGAATAGCAATTGAATTTCAATGTAGACAAGTGTAATGTGCTGCGAATACAAAGAAAGAAAGATCCTTTTTTAGCTACACTATAGCAGGATAGCAACTGGAAGCAATTCCATAAATTATCTGGGAATAGACATTAGGAGTGATTTAAAATGGAATTACTATACAAAATCAATCATCGGTAAAGCAGATGCCAGACTTAGATTCATTGGAAGAATCCTAAGGAAATGCAGTCCGAAAACAAAGGAAGTAGACTACAGTATACTTGTTCGCCCACAGCTTGAATACTGCTCACAGGTTTGGGATCTGTAGCAGATGGGGTTGATAGAGGAAGTAGCGAAGTTCCAACCAAAAGCAGCGCGCTTCGTTACAGGATCATTTGGTAATCGTGAAAGCGTTACGGAGATGATCGATAAACTCCAGAGGAAGACTCTACAGGAGAGACGCTCTGTCACTCGCTACGGGCTTTTGTTTAAGTTTCGAAAACATACCTTTGCCGAGGAGTCTAGCAGTATATTGCTCCCTCCTACGTATAACTCGCGAAGAGATCATGAGTATAAAATCAGAGAGATTAGAGCCCACAAAGAGGCATACCGACAATCTTTCTTTCCGCGAACAATACGTGACTGGAATAGGAGGGAGAACCGATAGTGGTACTTAAGGTACCCTCCGCAACACACCGTCGGGTGGCTTGCGAAGTGTGGATAGAGATGTAGATCCCGTGCTTTATTCACTCTTTATTATTGTGGAATGTCTCCTCTTCAGCACTTATGCACCAAACGGCATTTTTCCCTCTTTGTTCTCTACTGTACCCGACATTGTTTCGTGTTCGTGAGTTTAATCTGTATTCCTTTGCTTCACCATATTGATAAGCTGGGCTACGCGATTCCTTCGCTTAAATCCTTGACAGTCTCACATATTTCGGTTTCTCTTTTTTCCATTTCTGTTTTAGTGTATTTTCTTCAGATCAAACTTTTGAATGAACTCCTCACGAGGAACAGGTTTTGTTCAGTGACTGTGTCTACAATGGATAGCTCCTGCACTCTATTCATTTTCTAAACCTAGACTTCACTAAACTGTAAACGACACGTGTTCTCAGTAATTTCTCCCCAAAAATAAGAATGATGCTGAAACTATGAGATTTATCTTGGGCACAAATCCCCATTTTGTCCACGATGATCTGCTGTTTACATGGTCTCTCTTCTGTTGATATGCGCTATTCCATTCCAAGGGCGCCAGAATTCTATTAATTTCTAAATCATGTTTCTGCAGTTTGATCTTACGTTTATCAGCTCGCAACTGACGGGATCAGAAGCATATGGATAAGTAGATTCTTGTAGTTTTGAGAAAACTTAAGTCGAAGTTTACAAGGTTCAAGAATTTATTGAGATTAAAAAATGCTATTTCAAACTTCTTTATGCCTATATTACACTTACAATCCTTTGTAGCTTTTTCCGTTTACGTGCCAGGATAACAGATTAATATAAATGATCGGTTCTATATCATAATTCGTAAAAATATGTACGGACTTGCATCTGTGTCCAAATTATAAGTATGCGGTTTAAGAATAATGTGAAATATTCTTCTTACTTTTGCCTGGAGGCCTTCACATGTGAAAGGTTTCAAACGCAACGTATTCCTCATCTCTCTCGTCTCCAAAATCATCAGATACGCCTGAAGCACCACAACCATAAATAAGTCAAACCAGTTCATAAATACATAAATCAGGGGATACCAAAACAAATATTTTCCCCTAATGTTACTTTTTCCTATGAGGAGTATTTAAACCGATAGACGCCGTATTAAATGGCAGGCACTATTACAATTTTCTCGCCGGAGCATTGCCAGAATTGCTGGAAGACGTCCCGCTCCCTATAAGACAACGCATGTGGTTCCAACATGACGGGACGCCGGGACATTTCATTCGTCGTGTGCGTCGACGGTTTCCAGGAACTTGGATTGGCAGAGGTGGCCTGCTCGGTCCCCAGATATGTCCCCTGTGGACTTTCTTTGGGGGGGGGGGGGGGTGGAGGGGGAAAGAGAGAGAGATGCGCAGCCTTGTTTACGGAACTCCTGTTGCATCAGAAGAGGCTCTGGTTGCCCAGATAGCAGCAGCAGCTGGAACAATTCAGGATATTCCTGAGGTTTTTGCCCGTGACAGACAGAACATGATCCGACGGTGTAACCATTGTTTACGTATCAGTGGAGGCATTTTTGAAAGTCAACTGTAATTGAAATTGGGTTGTGTTAATATATTGTCTCCTGGTAAAAAAATTGGAAATATGTTTGTTGGTTTAATTAATTGGCTGCCAGAGAAACCTTCCTCTACTGGTTTAAATACTCCTCATAGGCAAAAATGATATTAGGGAAAAATTTTTGTTTTGATGTCCCCTACAACATCCCAGAGTTTGTCGGCTTAAATACTTTTCGTCCTGTATAAGTAAAACATTTGCTTAATCAAACAAAAAATTATCAAAAATTACTTCCGTCTCTCAGTTTGGTATTTTTAACTACTGGAGTCGGAGTCGATAACATTCACCTTGGTACTTGAAAATGTTCTCTCTCTCTCTCTCTCTCTCTCTCTCTCTCTCTCTCTCTCTCTTTTTTTTTTTTTTTTTTTTTTTTTTTTTTTTTTTTGATGAACAGATTTGCAATAAATTATTAGAACGTAATCATAGAGCAAACATGGAAACATAACTGACATGATCGGCTCAGAGGCCAGAGGATGAAAGCTGACTTGTATCTCTATAGCGTTATCTGTTTTGTGACATCTTACAAGTAGTTTTTCTTTCATTTAGTGGGGGCAGCATAGAAAGGGAGTCCACTTGTATCCATCTGCCTCAACAATTCAGTTTTAGCTTGCTGTAGATGCACTTATAATTTTTTTTTCAGGAAATATCAGTTCTTCTCCTATGCTTCGAACCTCCTCAATTACTTTGGCCTTTGTTTGGTCTCCCGTTGATCCATATAGCCAGTATCTGGGGAGGACGCATTGCGTGAGGTGTCTAGTGACCGTGTCGCGAAACCACGGACTCCTTTCACTGCAACTGGAGCACGGTTGAAGCGCCCGTAATGTAGGAACTGCCACCGGCTAGGTGAACCGGTAGCGCAACCCGCAACCGGGCTGCCCTGCTAGGCGTTCTACTGTCTGCCACGTCATTGGATACACGGGGACACTCGCTTGCACTCTCTTTGTTCGTTAGCTGGCCATGTGCTCTTGTCCGTCCCCAATTTAGAGTCAATGTTCTTAAACAGATTTCAACAGATATTGTCCACTGTTACAAATGTTCCTCAAAACGCACTCTACAAACACTGCTTTTCTGTGGGTTTAAAAAAAAATGGAGAAGTCTCACACTCGGCACGTTGAAATGCATGGTTTTGAGCGTACTTATTGCCTTAGCAACTGATCGTGCTGTCATCATCATTGTCATCATTCAATTGGAAACCGATGTTGGTCTAGACTATGACCAGACATCCCGTATTTTACGGGATCGTCCCTTATTTAGCCTAAGTGTCTCGTTGTCCCTACAAAACAGGGAACGTATTTTGTCCCGTTTTTTGTTAACTGTCCCGTATTTTTGGAACGTTGTGTTGTTAAGTAACAGGTACCATAACAAAACGGAGAACTCTTTATGTGATCATTGTAATTTCATATGGCAAGCAATTGTGAATTGGTTATTGCGTCTGCTCATACGATTTACATCATTAAGAGTCACCATTTGTGTTGATTTTTCTCATAAATACCATAAGCAATGTGTATTTTTAATGATATAATTAAGGCGTTTTTATTTCGTAAATTTCTACAGCAAAGCGACAAAATAGTTTCACGTTGAACTGGAAGTTGATTTGACATTGTACAACACACACATGGCCTAGCCCTTCGGAGCAAAATTTCGTCATGAAGTATCATGTCTTTTGTTGCATTCGTGAGAATAGTCTCATTGTAAATTATGATGTAAGCGTCTTGCTGCTGAGGAAGACTACCAGCTTCCCAAACAACGAAAAATAATGTTCTCTCAAGTCAATGGAGTGAACAATGTAAAAACTGTGTGTGAAACGGAAAGCGGGAATTTAGAAATACTGTCTTGATGAAAAATATGTCTTTGAACTTATTTCATGTCGTGATATCTGCTGCAGAAAATTGCAGCTCATAGTTACCTTTGCACAGTGTCTATCTGATGCCATTGCTTTGTGGCTGAGGGAAACAAGAGGTTTAGTACTGAAAGTGTTAAGGGTATAATCATAACTAAGACTGAAGTTTTCGATACATCTTATGTTAATTTTCACAAAACTGTATTTCAAATTGTCATACTCGTTAATAACATGTATTGTTCTGAAAAAATATATTTCATAGTGTGAAAAATAAGTAACCTATCTTCAAGATAATAGCTACCAACCCTAATGAAACATGTCGTTGTATAAAATTGAGATATTGTCTTTCCAGGTGACAACAATGAAATGTTTATGTCAATAGTAACGAAAAGTACTTTTACACTCTTGAAATGCGAATGTTAACAAAAATGTATTGTGAAGTGTGTACCTGTAGTGTGGACCAAATATTTGAACTCCAATCTACTTCACTGATACAGTATTTACGAAACGTTTCAAAAAATGTGGCTTCATTTCAACATCTAATTTGTGTCCCATATTTTGATTTTGGAAATCGGGTCACTCTAGTCTAGACTGATATTTTCTATATACCTCGGTTTTCAGTTAGAAGCATCCACGTTTTTCCTGCATTTTTCTACATCTCCGGGAGTGGACAAAATAATAAGAAAACCTACGGCACGCGAAATGGCCGCGTGTTCTAAAGTTTCATGGTATGGACAGAGCGGTCGTTCCCGCCGGAGGTTTTACACCTCTCTCGAGCTTGTGTGTGTGTGTGTGTGTGTGTGTGTGTGTGTGTGTGTGTGTATGTGGGTGGGTGGGTGTGAGTGTGTTTGTTTTGTCCTTAGTGTAAGTTTAAGTGGTTTGTAAGTCTAAGAAATGATGAGCCTAGCAGTTTATTCCAAGAGATTCACAAACATCCCAACATTTTGGAAACCATGCAGTATACTACAGCTTGTAGCAAGTGGTCGCCACTGCGTACTTGTTAACGCTGAGATGCGACCACAGTGCACAGTATTAAGGGAAAAATGACAAAAATCGAAAAAAATGACCCCATCTGAAAGACAAATTTCTCCCGATTCAAAAAATCTATGGATTATTTAATTTTAAACAGTTATTACAGTCTTAAACACTCTTTGAACAAATGTTTGCACACTGCCCAGGCTGATGCTTCAGGCAAGAAATATCACCATAAACACTCCTTGCCTACCACAGTCAAGGAACAATAAAGCCACACAGAGACCTTGCAGGTAAAAAATTACTTAGAAAATAATTACATGGCCGTACACAAAATCCTAATGAGAGTTTCAACAAATGCGTGTGGCAACGAATACCGAAAACAGTACTTAAAATAGGGGTGATGGATGCTGTTATATGTTTGAAACTTCCTGGCAGATTAAAATTGTGTGCCGGAACCGGGACTCGAACCTGGGACCTTTGCCTTTCACGGGCAAGCGCTCTACCGACTGAGCTATCCCGACACGACTCACGATGCCGCCTCACAACTTTACTTCCGCCAGTACCTCGCCTTCTACTTTCCAAACTTCACAGAAGTTCTCCTGCGAAACATGCAAGACTAGCACTCCTGGAAGAAAGGATGGTAGAGACATGGCTTAGACACAGCCTAAGGGATGTCTCCAGAATGGAACTTTCACTCTGCAGCGGAGTGTGCGCTGATATGAAACTTCCTGGCAAAGGCAAAGGTCCCGGGTTCGAGTCCCGCTTCCGGCACACGAGTTTAATCTGCCAGGAAGTTTCATATCATCGCACACTCCGCTGCAGAGTGAAAGTTTCATTCTGGTATATGTTTCATTGAGGGTATAATTACCAGGACCAGAATAATGGACAAATTAGGCATCCATCAAGGTAATAATAAGATAGCTGCTCTGACTGCCATAAATCGTTCTGAAAGAGACATACGCTGAGTCAAAAACACTGAACAATCTTTCGGCATTTTCTTCATAATGGTTTTAGCAACGTTCACCAAACTTTTACCTACTGATTAATTGGACAGTATCTTTGTATTATGCCTAATACATTACAGAAAACAAGAGGCATAATTTGCTCCTACGAATGTTGCCAGCAGCTTGCCACAGTCTAAATGCCATTAAACTGACGATGCACCAGAAAATGGTTCCAGAATGCGAAAGTGAATTATTAAAACATCTATTAGCAAAATATTATAATTCTTAAACTATAGGATATATTTCAATAAATTTCCTATGTAAGCTGAAGTTAATGTCATTCAGTGTTGGTACAAAATCGCAACTTCTCCGCATTGTAGATCAAAAGTAAAGTGCATCAAAAGCGAGGTATGAAAATGAAGCCCGTTCACGTCCAGTTTCCCTTAACGTACGGTATCGATCTGTGACGGTTAACACAAGATGATCGGTGGAGTTCGAGAACTTTCAGACTTCCAAAGAGGCGACCACCATGGTGCGCAGTTTGTAGGAGCATCTGTGATGAAAACTACTGACTCCGTAACGTTTCATCAGTGATAGTATCATCGGAACTAGGAATGACAGCCTAAACAAAACAAGGTGAAATATCATTGGTGAAGAGGAATAGTGGGCGAAACCAGAAGAGTCAACGACTGACGATGATGATCTGAAGATGATCCAAGTGATCGAAACATGTAATTACACAAATATATTGCTACTGTTGACGGAGATAAACACATTTGAAAAAATATGTCTACGTGATAGTTTACAGAAGCAAAATTCCGTAAGGTTGCATGATAATTATACTCTCCTGATGTATCACGTCTAAAACTGACGAAAGGAATAGTCAGCTCCTCTAAGTGGTATAGGAAAGTGATGTGATCCTGGTTTATACCAAAAAAGCGGTGAAAATTCGTCCTGTATTAAAGACGGTTGGACGAGAATCTGAAAACCAATCTTTCCAAACAAATATATACCGACATAAAAGTAAATTGCGTCAAACTTTGCACAATTTGTAAAGTGATCAGAGTTTGATTACAATATCCTTAGTTTTAGAAATATCGCGTAGTTGCGGCATTGCCATCGACGAAGGCAGCACAAGCAGTACGGCTACCAGGACCACGTCGCTGCTTCGCCAGTTGCGGTCAAACAGGCGGTGATCACTTAACTCTCTCCAAACGTTTGACATATTCGCTGCCAATGCAGTTTCTGTGGTGTATGTTGCTGTGATTGTGCTTTATATGAAAGGATGGAGGAAATAGGGCCGGTATGAAGACAGTTGGGCAGGACTCTGAAAGTCAACTTTTCCAGATAAATATATATCGACAAGCAAAGTCAACATCAGTTTTGTTTGCTTCATGGCAATTCTAACTTTATATTCTTCACTCGATTAAGTATGAAATAGCACTACCCATGTGTAGAAGGAACAGCTTGAAGCAATCGTTTAGTCTATTAACTAGAGTGAACAACAAACGAAATACCTTCGGACTTCAAAATGAATATAACAATTCTAATTTCAAACAAAACAAGTGTAGACAGGTATGAAAATCACAGAACTATCAGTTTAATAAGTCATTCTTGCAAAACACTAACTCTGAAATCGGAAAAGATCAGTTTGGATTTAAGAAAAATCTTAGAAGACGGGGGAATACTTGCTTTACGACTTATCTTAGAAAATTTTCAAACCTGCTTTTTTAGAATTTGTAGACTTGGAAAAAGCCTTCTGAAACGTAAACCGAAATCAGTCTTACAAGTTCTGAAGGTGACAGGGGTAAAATAGAGGAACAAAAAGTAATGTACAACTTCTGCAGAAACCAGGTAGCAATTATGAGAGTCGAATGTCATGAAAGGGAAGCATTGTTGGGAGAGTTTTGTTCAATCTGTTCATCGAGCAAGCTGTGAAGGAAAGCAAGGATAAATTTGCAGAAAGGATTAAAGTTCAGGGCGAAGAAATAAAAATTTTGCTGTTTGTCCGTGACTTTGTAATTCTCCCGGAGACAGCAAAGGTCCTGGGAGAGCAAATAAGCGGAATGATAGTGTCTTGAAAGCAGGTTATAAGATGAATGTTAACAGAGCAACACAAGGGTAATGGAATGCAGTGTAAGAAAATCAGGTAATGCTGAATAAATTAGATCAGGTAGTAGATGATATTGGTGGGACAATACCTTTTGATGGATGAACTTCAGAGTGGATATGGGAAGAAAACCGTTCCTGAAGAAGCGGACTTCGTTGATATACAGTATTAACTGAAATATTCATTTCTGAAAGCGTCTGTCAGAAGTGTGAAATGTGAACAATGCGTTGAGAGAGAAAGATGATAGAAGCTTTTGAAATATGTTGTTACAGACGAATGCTGAAGATTAGGTGAGTATATCGTATAACTAACGAGGAGGCTGTGTCGTTACCTGGTCCGTAGATCGATGATTCTCTACGTTGTCGAAGATCGTTGCTCTCGTAGCGGCTGCCTGAAATCTCGTGGAGCGAAAACTAATTACGTAGGCAACACACAGAATTGCGGGTTCTTAGCGCCAAATTAAACCCCATTTATGGCCAGCTTATAAATCTTGTTAATTACACTTAATTTGACCAGATAATTTATGCACATTCGATATATCAATAATACGAATTAAAACTGTTCGTAAGTGGAAAACAAAACTTTGAGGTGTACATCGAAATGTGGCAAAATTATTAATTAATAACGGTGGACGCACTTTCAGCACGAATAACACTGACGAATTTTTAAATAATTGTTCAAAATTAAAATTCCAACTGGCGTGGCTTATGCCTGAGATCGCGTCCGAACTAGGCGTGAATTGTGCCTCTTGCAACAGATGAAACAATAGTCAAATACATGCCGTGAACGCATCCTATTTATATCTTTCAAACAATGTCAATGGAAGTTACGCATTGTTAATTGAGTTTATTACATTAATTATAATGGAAAAGTAAACAAGTAGCTGCAATTGACTATAGTAAAAGACAGCGTAAATAATACTAATTAAATTAATATACAAATCTCATTTCAGTTAATAGTATTTCATCTACATATTTAACAAAATAGGTTTATCAACAATACTTTCGTAATTAACGGTAATTATACAGAAAGTAATGATTGAAAAACTTTCCTAACATTACTTGTCAAACATAGTAATCCCTACTTTAATATTATGAGAAAAGAATTTAATTAGTTAGAAATACTAATTAGCAATCTATCTGAAATATAACAATACGCCTTTGACACTAATTAATTAACATTTGCTTATTAAACAAACTTCTGTGACAGAAAATAATAGAAAATGGCTTCAGCTAGTCATGTTATAAAAAAGAATAACAAAAGTTTTGGAAAAGAAAATGATAATGGACTAGTTACATTGATATCCATTATTATGCAACAGTGGTATCTATATTTTGAAAGTACTTGCGCGCGAACAAACACAAATAAACCAAAATCGTGTGATAGATAATGTACAGGTCCGTTATTGCACTAGTGATACTACTGCCTCTGAAAACCTCTGCAGTCGTCCGTTAGAGGCCTCTGCGTGTGTCATGCCGCACTGCACATTGAGCTGCCGGTACGCCAGCCGGAACCAGCAGGGACGGTGCAGTGTGTTTATGTAGTTGCGTTTTGTGACGTTATTTGCGTAGTGAATCGTCAGGTGAGTCGGCAACTGGTAATCAATCCTGATAATGTATTGGTTGAGATGAAATTACAAAGAACCCTTATTCGTGAAGATGGTATTGGTGTAGAAGATGAATCATTCGGATGTTATCTGGTATCTATCATAGTGCAAAAATATGAGCACAAGTTCGAGACGGATACTGTTGTACACTAACACATAATGATTTTGGTAGGGATGATGATGACGAACAACTCACTGCAAGCGGTAGTGCTTCGGCAACTGCGGTAAGAGGCGATGGAAGCATTGACAGTGAATACCAACCGTCTCCCGAGATGTAGGTTAAAGTCGCAAGGATCATCAACAGGTGTTACAGGATGTGAAACTTTTTCTCTTGTCCACCAGATTACCAGACTTGTGTACAGTCGAAAATATGTGGGAGATGGCGAAACCAAGGTTGCATCACCGTGAAACAATGACAACCATCGCAGATGCAAACAGATGAGTCCAGCATGGATGGCTGTACCACATGACGCCATTTGCGTCTTATACGCGTCGATGCCAGGGCGCATGGAACTAGTCTGTGGTGGAATCTGCACCTACGAAGCAACAGGACGCATGCTGAACCGAGGTGCTGAAATGCTATCATTTATTCAGAACATACTAATGAGCATGTCCTGTGGATATGGACTACCTGTACCTATTCTTTCAAGGATTCTGGTTTTCTGAACATGAGTGAATTATTTGCAAGAGTGTCAACCACCTGAAGCACTGTCATTATAAACGTATTTCCAAATGAGTAACTTTTTACCACCCTGTACAGGGTTTGGAAATATGTAGCGTATCAGCTCTAGAGAGGCCAACTAAGGAGCTATTTCAGGTGTCTCTCCTCAAGGCCACGTGTGTAGGGCGCTGTACGTTCTCCTCACAGCGTCCATTGAAGCTTTCTGGTAGAGGATGACATGCCGACTGGTCAATTCACGTACTTACACATTTTATGGAAGTAAGCGCTTATAGTACTTGTTCTGGAATCGTGTAGTTACAATAATAGATTGAAAATGCACAACAAAACGCGAATATTTCCCGATCGAATAGCTTCTCGACTTATCTAGCAGCTTTGAGAAGATTAACATTTAACATACTGTCGATAATATAGTGTTTACAGATGGAGCGTACGCTCAGATTGATTTTTTTTTCTTGTGGAGGAGGGATTAGTAAATAAGACGTGTCCTTTCAAAGGGACAATCCTACAATTTGTTTTGAGTGACTTAGGAAAATTAAAGAAAACCAAAAACAGGATGGCCCGAGCGGGTTTGAATCTCCGTTCTCCCGACTGCGAGTCCAATTTGTTATCACTGCGTAACATCGCTCGATGAGAAAATTTCAATACAAACATCTTGTATAATTTGAACATATATGCAATAAGATCAATTTGCTTGCTTATGGAATGTCGTCTGAGATATGTGATTGGATTTGTGATTTACTGGCAGAGAGGATAGTTTGTAGTAACTGATAAAAAGGCGTCGACTAAAACTGATGTGTAGCGTTTCCCACAGGTGTGTTATAGGTTCTGTGCTGTTCCTTGTCTGTATGGACGAATTAGTGCCGGCGCTAGAGTCACGGTCTGCACGCTCACTACGGTCGGGGGTTCGAATCCGCCCTCGGGCATGGATATTTGTGCCGTCCTTAGTATTAAGTAGTTTGTAAGTTTAGGGACTGATGACCCCGTAGTTAAGTCCCATAAGCTTTACAAACATTTGAAACATTTGAATTTGACGAATTAGTAAAAAATCTGAGGAGTCCTTTTAGGTTGCTTTGAGGTGATGTTGTCATTTATCGACAGTTAAAGTTCATCTGAAGATTAGACCAAACCGTAGAATGATTTAGGTAACATATCTGTATTGTGGAATGTTTGAAATTTGGATCTATAGAATGAAAATTGTGGTGTCATTCATGTGGTTACTAAAAGAAATCCGTTAAAGTTCAGTTACAAGATAAATCAAATATAATCACCGTAAACTGAACTAAATTCTTAGGGAATACAGTTACGTTAGACATGGAGAGAAGACATAAAAATGTTATTGATAAGGCGAACTGACTAGGTTTTATTGGCAGAGTACTTAGAAGGTGTAACATAACTACTAGAAAGACTACCTACACTAAATTTGCCCGTGCTCTCTTTGGAGTTCTTCTGAGTATTGTAGAAATCTTGTCATCTGGTGTTGATGGAGGGTATCGAAAATGTACAAAGAAGGACAGCGCGTTTTGTATTATTGCGATATTGGGGCAAGGGTATCACGGAAAAGGGGAGCGAGGTTTTTGTTGCGGAGAGCTCTACTTACGAAATGTCTATAGCCAGCTTTCGTCTCGCAATGTGAAATACACTGTTCACTCCCACCTACATGGGGAGACTTGTCCATCGTAGCAAAATAACAGATATCAGAGATCGAGCGCGGAATCTTGGGTGCTGTTCGAGGATGGAATGGAAGATAAATGGTCTGGAAGTGGGTCGATGAATCCTCTGCTAGGCACTGAAGTGTGAAGAGTATCCACGTAGATGTAACTGGAACGCAATACGTAATGTCATGTCGTATAGAATAAACATGGCGTAATAGCATGCAACGTGACATTTCCAATGTATAACAGTACATGAAGTTTAGAATGCCTGTTGACCCATAGTGGCTCGCGTCGATTATCTGTCGATCTATCATATCGCCTCTGACCATTTCCTGTCTAGCATCTGCCTCCAGTTACTGCAGTTGTAAGGCAAACTATTGTACTTGATTTTATAAGTTTTAGTTAGCACTGTAGCGTTAGAATTTCATGCTGCTTAGTACGGTCTTCAGCCACACCATTCTCAATCTTTACTTTGAAATTCATGTACATTGTTCTAATGACTGAGTTTGCTTGTTAATCAGTTGATTCCTCCAGTAAGCTCAGGTGATTAATTCTGTTTGGCACTCAACCTAACATGTGTTTGAAATTTATTTAGATTCACGGAAATGGCCGTGTTCTCTAAGGTGCCACGCTACGGAATTCGCAGCTGCTCCCCGTCCTCCCTCGGGAATGAGTGTTAGTATATGTTAGTTTAAGTTATCAATAAAAAAGTGGCCACTTGCAACAGTGGCCGAAACGTCGAGCAGATCCTTAAAGAATGACAATGCGGGCTCACACCCAGAAAAGTTTTATTGGTTGTGACAACGGCCCAGGAAGCCTACGCTTAAGTGGTTAGAAGGATGAGGACCGATGACCTCAGCAGGTATTTTCAATCGTAAGAACACTGTATTCCAAAGATGTTTATTAGACTTATGTTAAAACTCACTCAAAAACATCCATTTCACATAGTAAACTATATACCATGACCGCCGGTCGCGGTGGCCGAGGGGACTGAGGGGCTCCAGTCACGGTCTGCACGGCCACTACGGTCGGGGGTTCGAATCCCCCCTCGGGCATGGATATTTGTGCCGTCCTAGTTCGTAAGTAGTTCATAAGTAGTTTGTAAGTTTAGGGACTGATGACCCCGTAGTTAAGTCCCATAAGCTTAACAAACATTTGAACATTTGATTGGAGCAACTTGGTCCTATAGGATTACAAAAGTTTGAACCTTTGTAAACTTATTGTTTGTTGTGCGTTAGACTGGATAAGTGGGATCTTATTGATATATAGTATCTGCTCTTTAAAGCAGTTGCAGGCAGGTGTTATTTAACGTTGCACTCGTTTGTCATTCTTAGATTATAAGTGGGAAGGACCTCAAGTACTTTGTGTACATGAGGTCGTGGGGATTGCCCAAGTTTTTAAGTTTTGCGCCACGTTTCCTAATCTGCAACTTGTTTGTACTGATGTGATTGTCGGTTCCCTGTGTTAAGCCTAATTTTGCCTGTTGATGGTACACTTAACTGTTGCGGCCCGGCCAGTGTGGTCGGCGTTCGTGCTGCTTAATTTGGCCGTGGCAGTATCGAGTGGAGCTGTTTGGTCGTGTTGGGCGCCGCAACAGCGGAAAAGCCTAAGGAATGTTTCCAGAATGAAACTTTCACTCTGCTGCGGAGTTTGCGCTAATATGAAACTTCATGGCAGATTAAAATTATGTGCCGGAACCGGGACTCGAACCTGGGATCTTTGCCTTTCGCGGGCAAGCGCTCTACCTACTGTGCTATCCCGACACGACTCACGATGCCGCCTCACAACTTTACTTCCGCCAGTACCTCGCCTCCTACTTTCCAAACTTCACAGAAGCTCTCCTGCGAACCATGCAAGACTAGCATTCCTGGAAGAAAGGATATGGTGGAGACATGGCTTAGCCACAGCCAAAGGGATGTTTCCAGAATGAAACTTTCACTCTGCAGCGGAGTGTGCGCTGATATGAAACTACCTGGCAGATTACACCTGTATGCCGGAACCGGGACTCTAACTGGGACATTTACCTTTCATGGGCCAGCGCTCTACCACTGAGCTATCCCGACACTACTCACGGTGCCGCCCCACAACTTCAATTCCTTTGGACAAAACTGCTATGGTCATCAGTTCCTAGACTTACAAACTACTTAAACTAATTCACACGAGGAACAAAATGTTCAAATGTTTATAAATCTAAGGCTGCTGTTATTAGTCCTTATGCTCACAAACAACTTATGCTAAAGTACTAGACAAATACCCATGCCCGAGGGTTGACTCGAACGTCCGACGGCGAGTAACCACGCGCTCCGTAGCAAGGCACCTTAGTGCACTCGGCCACTCCACCGTGGCACAATAAGGACAACACACCTACATGGGGAGAAATGTCCATCTTAGCAAAATAAATCAGAGATAGAGCGCAGAATCTTGGGTGTTCTTTCTTCCAGCGTGCTATTCGAGGATGGAATGGAAGATAAATGGTCTGGAAGTGGGTCTATGAATCCTCTGCTAGGCACTGAAGTCTGAGGGCTACCCACCTAGATGTAACTGTAAAGCAATAAATAACATCATATCGTATATGATAAATGTAGCGTAATAGCATGCAACGTGTCATTTCGCATGTATGACAGTACATGAAGTTTAGAATGTCTCTGACCATTTACTTGTTCGTAAGCATAGGGACTAATAACAGCAGCAGTTAAGTCCCTTAGATTTATAAACAATTGAAATTTTTTTCCTAGTGTGAATTAGTATTTTGTAAGTCTAGGAACTGATGACCATAGCAGTTTTGTCTAAAAGGTTAAGAAACATTCGAACACATTGACGTCCGTTCCGCTGTACTGGCAAAATTGAAATTGTGGGGCGGCACCGTGAGTCGTGTCGGGATAGCTCAGTGGTAGAGCGCTTGCCTGCGAAAGGCAAAGGTCCCAGGTTCGCGTCCCGGTTCCGGCACACAGTTTTAATCTGCCGGGAAGTTTCATATCAGCGCACACTCCGCTGCAGAGTGAAAGTTTTATTCTGAAAACATCCCTTAGGCTGTGGCTAAGCCATGTCTCCACCATATCCTTTCTTCTAGCAGTGCTAGTCTTGCAAGTTTTGTAGGAGAATTTCTGTAAAGTTTGGAAAATAGGAGACGAGGTACTAGCAGAATTGAAGTTGTGGGGCGGCACCGTGAGTCGTGTCGGGATAGCTCAGTGGTAGAGCGCTTGCCCGCGAAAGGCAAAAGTAATTTTAGTTGTGGTTATTTCATATAGTCTTAAAATACTGCTGTTATTGAATAAAATGTGAATGTTGCCAGAAATCTGAGGCCCAGGGCTTCCTTTACGATTCTATCCGGCATTCCTACAATTCACCTACAACACTACTCAGAGAGACATGCAATTATAGATTCAGCTTGTGTCCATGGCAGTCTGAGTTAACTCGTGAAAATAAGCCAATATCAATTATCTCGATTCAAATTGAAATGTAAATTCTCATCTTATACAACTTTGACATTTACCTTTTGTGCTATGATTTTTCATCTGGTTCCTTAAGTTTTACACTACCACAGTCGACAGGATACTAAGGTCTTCAAAATTACTTTAGGAAAAATTAAAGATTATTTTAGTCTACTTGCTTAAAAGCTTACTGCAATAACACATAAACGAGATAAATAAAGATCGACTTTAAAATATTAAATCTCGGCAATCGTAATGGTTATTGGCTTTTAAAAAAACCATTTGGAGTTTTTCCGTATACCTAAGTTCTTTCAAACGAAGAAAACACGTCATATTGGAGCCTCAAGGTTACACCCAAAACTAGGTGGGTGTCACTGGATGGTAATTGCGTACCTGTTATCATCTGAAAGCTCGCATTTGATTCAACGCAAAAGAGACAACGTTTCTTGACGATTTCGACGTGTTGCGCGAAATATAAAACAGAACCTTCATCAAGTTACGTAAATCGCGAGTCCTGTGTCAGACTGATGTAGGCAGTGCGACGACATCACTTTTACACGACCGTACCCTCCAACAAGATTTAGCACGAATAATTTCGCAAGGGAAAAAAACTGGTTCAGATCTCAGGGACTATTGTGGTGTAACCAGAAAAAATTATGAAAACGGAAGAAAGAGTCTTCGAACATTAATGCCTTCTACAACTTTCCGCCGACGCCTCTGTTCAAGCCGTCCTATAATGAAAAACACCCTGAGATAAACTATATAGGGTGAGCGTCTTAAAATTGTTTTTCGGGATATTTTGAAAAATACAAATAGGATTTAAGAAAGTTGCAATAAGAGTTGTTCACCTCCAAGAGGGACTTCTATTAAAACACTACCCCCTGAACCACCCCCGGGGACGGGAGGGTCGGGGGGTGACTTTGAAATCTTAAAGAGGAACTCCTATTTTAAATTTCATATTCGTGTTCTCCACGAAAAACTATGAGACTTTTGTATGAAAATTTTTTTCGTTTCCTAATAGATGGTGATTATTGAAAAACACTAATATTCTAAAGAAATACACATTACTTTAGGAAAATCAAAGTACAGTTTTTGATAGTTTAGATAATACTGTCATGAAAAACATCCCACAATCGATTGAATCAAAGACTGTGATTATGCTCACAGTATATGGTCAGATGTTCATTGTACTTCAATGATTCGGGCTGTACACACCTCTACGCAATTGTTCCACGATGTTAACGGCTTCAGAGAGAGAGAATAGGTGTCATTTCCTCGTACTTTAAGGCTCATAGACGTTTGTAGAAGCTCATCAAAGGTACGCTAATCTGTTCCTGATATGAATGTTCCTTCTGAAACGACTTTTTGCAGTATTGTCCATCTGTTTGCTAGAACTGAAAGTGTTAAACCTAGAGAAATAATCAAATCTCTATTAATTGTTGGAGGCATTTTCAAGAATTTTCAACTCAATTTTATTTTTGCCTATTACAGCGCCTTCTATCATGAAACGTCAAAATGTTTCATACAAATGTTATATATTTTTTCATGGAGAATCCAAATATATATTTAAAAATAGGGATTTATACATAAGGTTTCAAAGTTACCCCCTCTCCCACCCCGAGGTTGCTGGACTGGTGGGGGGGGGGGGGGAGTGGGGCGAAATTTATGTTAATTCATGGTCCTCTTCGATGTGTACAATTTTTATTACACTTTATTTTTAATCCGATTTGTAATTTTCCAAATATTCCAAAAGCAGTTTAAATGCAACACCCTAATATAATATGAAATTATAGTGTTTAAATTGTAAATAAATTAAGTATGAGTGACATTGTGCTTTATTTACTAGATTAATGTAAGCTAGATATTGTCGATAATTACAAGAGCGAAGCGCAGTGGCTACCAAACCTTATGGAGCACAAGAGAGTTGTACTAATCACACAAGGTCACTTAAACATGCGACGAACTAAAAATACATCACTAGGGAAATTCATGCAGTTTTTAATTTTAATTTAACATATATTAAGAAAGTCGTATTGTATTAACATTACGTAAATTCGAATTAAATGTGGAGACAAAACGTTTAGTAATATAAATCTGATTAAGACACGAGGAAGAACTCAGTAAACATAATGTAATATTACATGCTGCAACTGTTCGATGTAGTTTCTTCACCACTGCATTTCCTCAGTGATGGCGTTGTGAAAACGAGAGTGCAGCACGTGCGGGCATTTCGGCGGAGCTCTGACTGTGCTTAACTGGCTGCTGCCGAAGACCGCTCACTTCGGCGTCACCTAGCTGCAGCGGTGAAAGGGAAGTGGTCCGGCTATCTGCATTATTGGTCTTCCACTTTAATTCATCGGGTCTGTCACGTAGTGGCGAAATCTCAATTGCCTCCCTGACCACTTTCCTTTATTACGTGTGGCGAAATTTATACGCCCTCCTATTCAGTAACAGCTCTTTTGTACAATTATGACAAAAGAAAGGAATGACATTTCTGATGCTTGTAGGTACGTAAGAGTTTAATCGGGCGGCACAAATTCAGAAGTAATATGGAAAAAAAAAACAAAAAAAAACACACACGATATTGCTCAAGCGAGAAAGGACTCTGGTCACTAACTGCGTTGATCGTATGCATTTAAACGAATAACCTTTCTTGTGCCGTAGACAACTATTTTGAGGAAAGAAAGGTGGTGTTATGTTCCAGATTTTCTACAAAATTGTTGGGACTTCGGGATAGCAGAGTTCCGTTTTTTGGTCACATTCTAAGACTTCAAGGAATAGTCAGTATAGCAATGGAGGGAATGGTGAGGGGTAAAAATCGCAGACGCTCACATAAAGCCGAATACAGTGAGCAGATTCAAAAGGATGTAGGTTACCGTTCTTATTAAGAGATGAAGTGGCCTGCATGGGACAGGTTAACGTGGAGATTTACATCAAACCAGTCTCAGGACATAAGACAACAACAATAACAAAATATGTGTGCGTTGATATCTGATGTTGTTTTTTGTTGTTGTATCGCGAATATTACGCATATCTATAAAATAAAAGTCTACTATCAGAAATAAACCCATATCGATGTAAACGAAGTGATTACCATGATCCTAATTCGGTAAGTGTCGTTTACATATATTACCTGGAGCACTGCTGTGCTAGCCGCGGGGGAGTGGCCGAGCGCATTGAGGCGCTATGCTCCGATGAGCGAGGTCGTTTCTCGCCGGAACTTCGAATCCTCCTTCACGCACGGATGTTTGTGTTGTCTTTAATATAAGTTAGTTTATAAGTAACTTGTAGGTTTAGGGACTGATGACCCCGCAGTTAAGTCCCATAACCTTAACAAACAACAACCACCAACTGCTATGCAATCATGGTCATTATTTCCTACCGGGTCCCTTCTTACCAGTGTCTTCTATATCTTCTTTCATCACCGATTCTTCAGAGAATCTCCCCATTGGTTATTATTCCAACTAATTTTCATAATTTTTGTGTGTAAAAATACCTCAAATGCTTCGATACACTTTCGTTTTGATCTCCCCACAGTCGATGATTTACTTACATATAACGCTGTGCTCCAAACGTACCTTCTTACAAAGTTCATTAGGGCCAGTGTTTGATACCAGTTGCCTCCTTTTCGCCATGAATGCCGCCTTAACCTCTGCTAGTGTTCTTTTTATTTCCCTTTTTCTTCTCCAGTTGTAGATTATTTTGCTTCCAACACAATTCCTTAATCATGACCACTAATTTTAATCCTAAGTTTCTCGCTATTTTAATTTCTACTATTTCTCATTACCATTGTCTTTCACGGTTTACTCTCAGCTCAGAATGCCACAATCTGTACACAGCAGACTGATCATTCCATTCAACATATCGTCCAATTCTTCTTCGCTTTCACTATCGTTAGCAAAGTTGTCAGTGAATCGTATTATCCTTTCACTTCGCATTTTTATCTTGGCAATGCAGTTTTATTATTCCTTTTTGGTTCTAATGTGTTCGGATACAGAACTCTTGAAAATGCGATTATTCAGGGGTAAAGTGTTTTGGGTAGTATTGGCATATTGTGGCTTACAGCACAGGGTCACAATGTAAAGATTACACATTTCCCGCACCAGCAAAACTGAACAAATCGGTTAGTTTTTGTACATTACAAGTCATCCATTACACAATTACACATTACACAATTCGTTAAAAAAATGTTCAAATATATGTAAATCTAATGGACTTAAGTGCTGTGGTTATCAGTCCCTAGGCTTACAAACTACTTTAGCTTACGTTAAAGAGAACACACACACACACGTGTCCGATGGAAAACTCGAACCTCCGACGGAGCTCAACCGAGTGCTCCACAGCAAGGCGCCTTAGAATGCCAGTCCACAATGGCCTGTTTCTTCACGGGAGGGTTATGGCAAAACCATGAAAAACCATAATTTGTTGGTACCAGAACTGCTAATTATGGGGATGACCACTGATAGGGACTGATGTCCTAGCTGTTTAGTCTCCTCAAAAACCAACAACAATCACCACTTATATACCTTTTATATTCATTGCAAATCACCCACTTTTTTACTATTTCTTCTCAAGATGATATTCCCAAACTATTTTTGTGTTTTTGCGGTATCTTCATTCGTTACCGAAATCCCGAAGTTTAAAACAATTGTATTTTATTACAAAATTAATTTTTTTTAATTTTTTACAAGAAGTACCAAAATGTGGCTAGAAGCAACTGCTTGTTTGACGGTAAAATTCCGTGCAAGCAGTGCTCCGCCGCCGATAAAATTCCGGCCGATACCTTACCGGACGTCCAAAATCGGTGTGTGTGCAGCCAGCCAGTCACCGTGGCATCCGCCCTAAGCCCCCCTCCCCACACTTTCCCACGGTTGTCCCATTAGACTAGTTGAATGTTATTCAGTGTTTTATAATATTTCGATTTTTCGAGATATAATGACGTACTAATCTTGAAATTTAATGTTTGAATCATTTAAGTAATTTTACGGAATTTTCTTTCTTTGAAAACTATTTTATTTACACATTTCTTTTCTATTCCTCAATTCAATGACATTTCGGTTTATTCCGTTGGAAATTATTTAAACATGAGTCTCTCTCAATCGTAATTGTATCTGATATTGATCACACATCACATCCGATTGTTTAAGACCTGGCGTTACTTACTCTAAATACAACATACTCGTATGTGTAGTAGGTCGGGATTAGACATGACGTCACTGTTATCCTGTCTTTGAACCGTGAAATAAGAGCTACTTAGGAGCTTGTACATGCTGAGTGCGTGCTGTGCCAGTGGTGTTTGCTGATTCACAACCCGCGAGTCCGCGGTTTATGTGCTGGTCGTACCACACCCAGCGTTCATCAGATAGCGTCGTCACTCTCGCGGTGTCCTGGCACAGGTTCTGCCTGGCGTTCTACCGTATCTGTCGTCACTCCCCGCTAGCTTCGCTAACTTTATCACTGGCTACTAGGGAAGCAGCTTTTTCTTCTATCCCAAAGATACTAGTTGAATATCACGGGATGTGTGTCTGCAACATAGCCGCATTTAAAAAGAATTGCACAACAAAAAAGGCCCCACATATAGTGGATTACACAATTGTGCATAATATGCAATCCACACAATGTTCGGGCTACAGAATAGAAATTTTCGATTTAAATTTGGATTGATGAAAGAAGGTAAGAAAAGTGTTTCTGTATTATATTTTACTGAATTCAGTAATTATCAACGAAAACCAAACGTTATAAATTGTTAATTTACATTTATGATACAGGACTAGTACCACAGCACCAAACAGTAGAATGAAACTTTGCCAAAATGCATGAAGAGACGATTAACAGAAAATACAGGAAGTTAGAACAGGAACAGTTCAGCGCTTGTAAACGACTCACGGTGTCATTTAAAAAAAATTTCTTGACTCAAAATTTGAAGATATTTGAAAAATGTCTTTAACAGTTTCTGTAATTTGCACTATACCGAACAAATCTGTAAGTTTGTAACGTAGTGCGATATGAGTACTTTTGTATCGAAGAAGATGGCTGATGTTGTGGTCTTCAGTCTGCAGACTGGTTTGGTGCAGCTCTTCACGCTACCCTGTCCTGTGCAAGTTTCTTCATTTGAGAATACGTTCGGCAACCTACATTCTTTTGAATCTGCTTACTGTATTCGTCCCTCGGTCTCCCTCTACGATTTTTACCCCACACACTTCCTTCTAAGTTGACGATTCCTTGATGTTTCAGAATGTGTCTCACCAACTTATCCCTTCTCTTAGTCAGGATATGCCACAAACTCCTTTTCCCCCCAATTCTGTTGAGCACTTCCTCATTAATTACGTGATCTACCCATCTAATCTTTATCATTCATCTGTAGCATTACATTTCAAAAGTCTCTATTATCTTTTTGTCTGTACTCCTTGTTGTACACGTTTAACTTCCATACAATACTACACTCTAGACAGATTCTTTCAGGAAGGACTTCCTAACATTTAAACTACCAGTAATATTTTTTAAACTACCAGTAATATTTGATGTCAACAAATGCTTTTCTT
This sequence comes from Locusta migratoria, assembly GCA_026315105.1. NCBI lineage: Eukaryota > Metazoa > Arthropoda > Insecta > Orthoptera > Acrididae > Locusta > Locusta migratoria. Next base: position 195,560,247 of record CM048746.1, read on the forward strand.
CCCATAGTCATTCTGCATTTTATATCTTCGCTACTTCGGCCATCAGAAGTTATTTTGCTAACCAAATAACAAAACTCATTTACTAATTTTATTGTCTCGTTACCTTATCTAATTCCTTTAGTATTGCCTGATTTTTCGACACTGCATTCCATTACTCTCGATTTAGTCCTGTTAATGTTCATCTTATATCTTCCTTTGAAGACAATGTTCATTCCATTCAATTGCTCTTCCAGATCCTGTGCTGTCTCTGACAGAATTACTGTCATCAGCAAACCGCAAGGTTTTTATTTCTTCTCCTTGAACTTTAATTCCCTCTCCAAATTTCTCATTGCATTACTTTACTGCTTGCTCTACGACTCTAATGACTGCTGCATAGTTTTTATCGGCTGAATATAACTCTTCGCTCCCTATATTTTACTCCTGCTACCTACAGAATTTAAAGAGAATATTTCAGTCAACATTGTCAGAAGCGTTTTACAAATCTACAAACGCTAAAAACGTAGGTTTGCCTTTCCTTAACCTATCTTCTAAGATAAGTCGTAATGTGATTCTTGCCTCCCGTGTTCCTACATTTCTCCTAAATCCAAACTGATCTTCGCCGAGATCGGATTCCACAAGTATTTCCATTCGCCTGTAAATAATTCGTGTTAGTATTTTCCAACTGTGACTTATTAAGCTGATAGTTCTGTAACTTTCACATTTGTCTGCACTTGCTTTCTTTGGAATTGGAATTACAATATTCTTCTTTAAATCGGAGGGTATTTCCCTTGTCTCATACATCTTGCATGCCAGATGGAACAATTTGTTCATGACTGGCTCTCCTAACGAAATCAGCAGTTCAGACAGAATGTCATCTACTCCAGGGGCCTTGTTTTGACTCAAATTCATCAGCGCTCTGTCAAATTCTTCTCGCAGTATCATATCTCCTATCTCATCTTCCTCCACTTCGTCTTCCATTTCGAGAATATTGCCTTCAAGTTTATTTGCTTTGTATAGACCCTGTACATATTCCTTCCACAGTTCAGCTTTCCCCTCCTCGCTTAGTACTGATTTTCCGTCTGAGTTCTTGATATTCATACAGCTGATTTTCTTCTCTACAAATATCTCTTTTATTTTCCTGTAGGCGGTATCTATCTTTCCCCTACTTATACATTCTTCTACGGTTCTGCACTTGTCCTCTAGCCACTCCTGCTTAACTAGTCACATTTTTCAGATGTTTGTACTCCCTTTTGCCTCCTTCACTTGAGCCATTTTTATATTTTCTTCTCACATCAATTAAGCTCAGTATATCCTGTGCTATCCAGAGATTTCTATTAGACCTTGTCCTTCTGCCTATATGATCATCTGCGGCCTTAACTGTTTTATCTCACAGAGGTGCCCATTCTTCTTCTACTGCAATACTTTCCCCTGTTTCAGCCAATCCTTGCCTAATGCTCCCTCTGAAACTCTCTACCACCTCTGATTCCATCAATTTGTCCAGGTTTCGTCACCTAACTTTTCTACCTTTCTGCAGTCTCTTAAGTTTTAATCAGCAGTTTCAACCAATAAGCTATGGTCAAAGTCTATATCTGCCTCTGGATATGTCTAACAGTTTATAACCTAGTTTCTAAATCTATCCCTTACCATTATAAAGTCAATCTGGTACCTTCCAGTGTCTCCTAGTCTCTTCCACTTATACAGTCTTCATTCATGATGGTTAAACCAAGTGTTAGTGATCATTAAATTGTGCTCTGCGCAAAGTTCTACCAAGCGATCTCCTCTTTCATTCATTTTTATATGTTCATATTCACCTACTACATTTCCTTCTCTTCCCTTTCCTACCACCGAGTTCCAGTCCCCTATAACAATCAAGTTTTCGTCTCCCTTAACTTTCTGAATGATTTCGTTTATCTCTTCATACATTGCTTCGATATCCTCATCATCGGCCGTGCTAGTTGGCTTATAGACATGCACTACTGTGGTCGGTATTGGTTTTGTGTCCCTTTGGTACGATAATACGTTCACTATGCTGTTCATAGTAACTTACGCGAATTCCTATTTTCATACTCATTATCAGACCTACTCCTGCGTTACCACCAGATGATTTTGTATTTATAACCCTGTACGCATCTGACAATAAATCCTGTTCATCCTGCCACCGAACTTCATTAATCCCTACCATATCTAACTTTAACCTATCCATTTCTCTTTTCAAATTTTCTGACTTACCTATGCGATTAAGGGTTAGAACATTCCACGCTCCGACCCGTAGAATGTCTGTTTTGTTTTCCTTGATGACGACATCCTAATGAATAGTCCCCGCCCAGAGATCCGAATGGGGAACTATTTTACCTCCGGAATATTTTGCCCAAGAAGATGCATCATCATAGGTTCATACAGTAGAGCCGTATGTCCTCGGGAAAAGTAACGACTGTAGTTTCCCCTTTCAGCCGTTCGCAGGGGCGGATCCAGGACGGACTCCGAGGGGGGGGGGGCAGTGAAAGGATTCTCATTGTAAGCTAAATTCTGGCTCATTACAAACACTCTAGTACCGGCCACCCCTTTTTACCCCATGCCCAAGCAAACAAAATGTTTCATAGGTTTGAAGATTCAGTGTATTGATAGTGCGTTAGTGTCGCATTACAAAAAAAAAAAAAAAAAAAAAAAAAAAAAAGGAACAAAAATTGGATCTGTTGGGAGGGGGGGGGACGAACGAACCTTCGCCCCACACCCATCTTACTTGGATTCGCTTATGGCCGCCGCAGTAACTGCATTGCAAAGCCATATGTCATCCAGACTGTTGCCCCTGCATCAAGTGAAAAGGCTACTGCTCCTCTTCAGGAACCACACGTTTCTCTGGCCTCTCCATAGATACCCCTTCGCTGTGGTTGCACCTATTGTACGGCTATATGCATCGTTGCGGTACACAAGCCACCCACCTTGGCAATGTCTGTGGTTCATGGGGGTTCATGGCTGCTATAGCTGTGTAAGCGGCCAATAAGCGGGTGGTCCTTGGTCGGCCGCACCATGCTCATATAAAGTAACTATCTATAGATGTTGTTGTTCGGATTTTAAAGGGACTGAACTGCTAGGTTATCAGTCTCAAATGTGTAGATGGGAGTTGAGCCCGTATATAGACCACGTCAGCAGAGAGAAACAGGAATTTCGTTTCGATTTTTTATTTCTTGTTGCCGCCCGTAAACATTTGAAAATCCGCGTGGCAAGTGATGAGAGCATTATCCATGAACATTATTGCCTTTAGCAGCATGATAGTCGGAACATTAATGCTCATTACTTGGCATTTTACTAGGAAGACGTACCTTAACTACCGCAAACTCCGTTGTGTGAGTGTGCCCTTTGTAAGAATATACAGATGTATTAAAACCTGTACAAAATTAATTTTTGTCGTCTTTCTGGTTTCCTTTGAATTGGAAATTAGGAACAGTCTATTTCAGTCTAGACGAGCTGAAGTATCGTCTAGCTGGCTGAATAGCAGTATGTTCTCCATCGCTTCCCGGCTGCTCATAACATTAATTTTGAGGATATAGATATGACAGCGGAGGAAAAAATCGATCACAGACACACTCAGAATTATTTATACAGACAAATGCTTCCATGAACAAATGTCCTGTCGCTCCACATATGGTACATTGTATCAGCGATTGCCAATGACTTGTTCTCTTGCTATTCAGATCTTAAATTCTAAACATCACTATTATTTTATTCACGAAAATCAACGAATGTCTGGGAAGAAGAGAAGTAAGTCTTCACATTCACAGTTTAAAGAGAAACATTCAACAGTTAAATACGCAGTCCACCAGTTCATTTTCCACTGTCTTCTATAGAGCTACACTATCGGAAAAGTAACATAAAATGCACTGTATTGTTCGCATAGAATTTAACTAGGTGTCATGCCGTCAGTTCTTTTGATTTTACGAGGCTAAATAAAGCGTCAAACAAAAACTCATGTTATAAGCTTGGAAACAAGAAACTGAAATATTTTCTCATCATTAAAAAAAAAAAAAAGAAGAAAAAAAATTGTCACTATTAAATGAGCAATTGGATTTTAGGGAGAAACATTTTTACGATGTTCTTAACGACCTGCCGTAACGCATATCTGCCCTTTGCTACCTTTTCTCTTACATTTTTTTAATTTGTTATTTTATATATTTTAAATTTGGGAAAATAGAAGATACAGCCTACAGGAAAATAAAAGAGATATTTGGAGATAAGAAAAACAGCTCTTTGAATATCAAGAACACATGTGGAAAATCATTTCTCAGCAAAGAAGAAAACTTCACTGTCATTATTTTGTGTATATAAGGCTGTTATCAAGTGTTATAGTGATGGTGAGTTTGCCACTGAAATGAACCGGTTCAAAAGAAGATACGAGCGAATCATGTGTTCTCGTATAAGATATTTATGATCTTACATGACCTATAGTCAAGTCTTATCGTTTCAAGACATTACGCAAAACATTTTATGTGCTTAGCATAGGAAACAAGACAAGTGAAGTGTAGAAAAAGAAAAAAAAAAAAAAAAAACATTTTTTTCTGTGTTACGTCAGACTTTTATTTATGTACAAACGGCAGTCCGCCTCCAGTAGTGTTGGTGCTTTTAGTGTATCTTGAGGATGGGCGCCGCAGCGGCGTAGGGCAGAGGGGCGGCGATGGCGGGGGCGGCGACAGCCAGGGGGGCGGCGCGCAGAGCGGGAGCCACGGCCAAGGCGGGGGCGGCGGCGATGGCGGGGGCGGCGTAGGCCACGGGGGCGGCGACGGCGGGGGCGGCGATGGCAGCGGGCGCCACGGCCACGCCTCCCAGGTAGCCGGCCGACACGGCGGCGAACAGCAGAGGCAGCACCACCTGCGGGCACACAACACACTTAACTGAATGTTCATGAATAAATGAACCACGTTATTATTGACTTTCTTATACAAATTCTACACTTAATAACAAGCTTTAAGGGCATCTCAGGTTTTCTACACCATTTGGATCCACTAAACTGGTCATTTTAGTTGCAAACAACGATATATTTGATGTCATACTTATTACTGGAAAAAAATGTTCAAATGTTTGTTAAGCTTATGGGAGTTAAATGTGGGGTCATCAGTCTCTAAACTTACAACAATCTACTTGCAAACTACGTTATACTAAAGACAAGACAAACATCCATGCTCGAGGGAGGATTCGAACCCTCGACGGGAAACGGCCTCGCGCGTCGGAGCATAGCTCCTCATTGCGTTCGGCCACTCATCCGCGGCTTCTTGTTACAAAGAAACTTATTCTCTTCGCTATGAAATACGCGAGTTGGGCATTTCCAGAGAGAAAACAATTGTGTACCAGAGTTGAAACGTCGTAGATTTGCATTCTGCGATCAGTGTGTTTCATTGTTAGATGCATTTATGTTCAAAGCGTTCAGACATGGGAATTGGAGATCTTTTCGTCCTCAGTTGACTACGTTCAGTACTGATAACTATAGATGTAAACATGAATATCATACACAACAAGTGGCGAGATGATATTAATTCGAAATAATCGTACTTCCGCTAATATTACAAGTAATTTTGACCGTGAATAATTCGCAGAATTTGTAACCATTATTAATATCCACCTACATTCAATTTTAGTCTCAATTTTTGTTAGGTATTTTGCCAAGGCCTTCTCCTCAAATTATTTGTGGTATCAGATCAGCGGATAAATTAGCCATTAAAAGACTTGGAAATATCCTGACAGTAGCACCAAGTAAACTACCAATCAGATGAAAATAATTTTCTCTCTTCGAAATCAGTAAGTTCAGAATAAGTTGCTGACTAAAACTATCGCAGATAATGTTGGTAAAAGCATTACACAAAGGTGTTAGAGACCATTAAAGAAACAATATTTAATTAAGGTGTTTATGACGACGCAACCTAATTACAGTCACTGAATTGAAGAAGACGTATCAAATTAAAATTTGGGCCACTGCCGGGATTCGAATCTGGGAGCTCCTGCTTACTATGCACGCTCTATAATAACTTTCTTTTTCTTGTACTTTGAACTGATCTGTTCTTTGCGGACGTTGATTCGTTTTGTTCTATGTTGATCGTTTTGTCATTCATTCAATTTGTTTTACCCCTAGCTACCACGCCGGCACCACTAGCCAGACTGACAATTGATACGGAGATTGCAGTGTCTGTCTAAAGAACGTCTCTCTCTCTCCACAACACAAGTTCATATTTATAGCATGGTAATGATTTCAGTTGTACTATAACCGATGAATTATGAAGTGTTCAGCCTTAAAGACGCACTATTGGAGTCCGTAACATCGACGTTATTCCAGTTCTTAATGTGTAATTGAGCGTGGCTTGTATCGCATTTTTCACTAACCAGAACTGTAGCCTGACAGCTCATTCACACTCCCGCACTAAACTCATTAGTGTTCGAAGCGGCTAACATCAATAGAAAACTTAATGGTGACTGTACAATGTATTATCACAAATAAAGTGGAACCTTCTATAGAGAAAAAGAAGTTCACAGTTATCTCACCACGAAAAGTGACTCTTCTTGGTATAGTTTATTTTAGACTGAAAGTCTTGGTAGAGGTATGCAACCTTAATGTTAATTTTTTTAAATGTTTAAAGTTCCTAGAAATTGTTTGAACAATCAGTAGAAGTTATTAGTAGATTATTTATTGTCAATTCACAACATGTTCCGGGCTTAGCCCATCATCTGGTGGCCGATATTTAGATTTGATGCATTCAAATATGTCATTTAAAATACTGTTGTTATGTACTGACAAATTATTATTATTATTATTATTATTATTATTGTTTATTCTTATTTCGCAATACATAACAACAGTATTTTAAAGACAAATTTGAATGCATCAGATCTAAATAAATATAATATCGATCACCAGATGATGGGGCAAGCCCGAAACATGTTGTGAATTGACAATAAATAATCAACTAATAATATCTAGAGATTATTCTAGCAATCTCTAGCAATTTTAGAATCATTAAAAATATTCTTGGTTATGTTAGCTCCCAGAAGCACCCAGTAGTAAAGTTCGAGCTTTTTATTTCTTAGTTATTTTTAAATTTTTTCCCACCCTCGAGTGGGGAGTGGGCTGTTTGTGATCGCGGGCCATTAAGAGTCGCGTTCTATTCAGCCACGCTGACAGCGGGACAAATAAAGACTCTAATTGGGAATCAGTGGGAACGGCTTACCAGTTGCAGCATATTCCTTACAATCAAGGGAAACCTCACGAGCCCTTGGTCAGTACGTGCGGATTGGAACTTTTTATTTCTGAGACGTTGACCTTTGTAGAGTTCATGGTCTCAGCCAAAAAATAACTGTCGGGACATCATGGTAGAAATTTCAGAGATCAACTACAAAATCTGCCTTCAAATGCACGGTGTTGTCGGCGTCTCGAATGTGCACTTCCAGCAGCGCTATGACAGGATAAGGATCGGGGCTGTTCAGCCGGTCGCGTTGGCAGCCTGCCTTGTGCTACTGCTCGGGTTGCAGCATTGAACGGCGCACAAGGTGCCGCGTTAGTTTCGCCATCAGAGGCCCTCTCGCGCTATTGTTTTTAGGGCTGTTGATATTATAACCTTCGACACAGGTGATTCAACTAATTAACTGGAAGGTTTCACTTTAATAGAAACGTTGAATTATTTTTCTGGTCGCCTTAAAAGTGGAGTTATTAGCATTTTCTCCTGTGCCTGCAGAGAAAATTGGTGGGGCCGCTGAATGCATCTAACAGCCTTGCGAAAATATAATGCCAAAAAGGACTACGATCACAAGCATGGTTTGCCAGCTGCTGTGAAAAACGCAATAAAACCAATTTTTCATGACTTAGCACAGTCCTAGAATTGTTACACAAATGTCCACACGGAAAACGCAGAACCCTAATCAGAGGAGTAACAATTTCATTTGGACGGTGATTCCTAACAGGATATTTGTAAGCTTAGGAACACAACACTTCGGCGATTATGATGCAATAGCAACCTACAACCAAGGAAACAGTGTGACGAGTGAAGTATTGAAGGCATTAGGATTTCAAACTGGGGTGAACACCGTTGGAGCATTAAGAAATATTGACAGGCAGAGGATAAGAGGAGCAGAAAGAAGAGTAAGGATATATGAAATATGATGGAACAAACAGGCCAGAACGACCTGAATAAGATATCACTATGGTGTAAAAATTGGCAATTGACTCTAAGTAATGAGAAGTGTGAAGTCGTCCACATGAGTACGAAAAGAAATCCGTTAAACTTTGTTTACAAGATAAAACAATCAAAAGTGAAGACCGTAAACTCCACAAAATACCTAGGAATTACTATTACATCAGACTTAAACTGAAAGGAACATGTAAATAATGTCGTAGGAAAGGCGAACCACAGACTGCGTTTTATTGGCAGAAAAAGATGCAACAGAACTACAAAAGAAACTGCATACACTAAGCTTGTCCGTCCATTTTTGGACTATTACTGCCCAGTGTGGGATTCTTATCAGGTGGGTTTGACGGAGGACATCGAAAGAGTCCAAAGAAGGGCAGCTCGTTTCGTATTGTCACGATACAAGGGAGACAACGTTACGGAAATGATACAGGATCTGGAATGGGAATTATTACAACAGCGGCGGTTATCGCTGCGGCGTGGGCTACTCCAATAGCCAACATTCTCCTCCGAATGCGATAATATATTGTTGACTCCCACTTACATAGGTAGAAATGATCATCAGAATAAAATATGAGAAATCAGAGCTCGAACGGAGAGATTCAGGTGTTCTTTCTTCCCGCGCGCTATTCGAGAATGGAATGGGAGATAAATTGTACGAAGGTGGTTCGATGAACCCTCTGCCAGGCACTTAAATGTGATTTGCAGAGTACCCCATCTAGATGTAGATGAAGACCAGAAAAGGAAACTTTGGGAGGATGAAGAAGAAAACCCTCATAATCAATCCTCTAGTGCAGGAATGTCTCGAGAGACTTTGAATGTCATTATACATAAATTAGAATTTTCTCAAAATCCACTCAAACTATGGAGATGTTTTATACAGCACTCTTTACCTATAAGTTCAGTAGTTTTATTTCAATTTGATTAAATCAATTTTTTGATAAAAAATTTGGGTCATTAATAAAAAAGAAAGAAAATATTGAATGAAAACTAGAAAATATACTCCGATATCTTTCCATCATAACTGCAATACTAAAAGTTGAAAAACTTTCAAATTCTTCTGATTGGTGATTGTTCATAAATGTTGGTCAGATTTTGTGATTTTAATACGGGCGGCATAGGCACCTCCGGCTCCTCTTAAGCGACACCCGCTGCGGTGGAGTAGCCGAGCGGTCTAAAGCGTCTCGCTGCGGAGCCAGCGGTTGCTCGCCGTGGAGGTTCCAGTCCTCCCTGGGGCATGGGTGTCTGTGTTTGTCCTTAGGTTAGTTTACCTAGGTTTAAGTAGTTTGTAAGTTACGGACTGATGACCACGCAGTTTGGTGCGATAGATTTATAAACATTTGAAATTTTTTTTAAGCGACACCGTCCAGAGAAATGAATCATAATGCCGAAACAGCGGTGTTGTGGCACTCACCAGCTTGTACATGTTGTGTTGTGTTGTGTTGCGTCGGCGGAGCTGACTGGCGTCCAGTCCGCGGCCCCGGGTTTATATACCGGACAGGGCGCGCCACGCCCGGCGACCCTCGCCGTGGCCTCCGCCGCCACTGCCGGTCTGCAGCTTCCACTGTGCACTGCCTGACAGATATCATTGCCACTGCGGTCACGGACACCCATATTAGCCTAGCACAAGGCTCGCAGACTACGTCCCTGTCTGACGCGTACAACAAACTAATTTATTAGTACTGGAGAATTGAATATGAAATATTCCCATGCCGGGTTTCGGTAGCAGTGCCAAGAAGAGCTGTGATACATTGGGTGAGGCTCGAGTTGTGCTACAAATCACCAGTTGGGAGAGCAACTGCCTCGCACTGCCGTAAGCTTAATGTCAGCATACCTCCATTTTATTTTTTACCTGTATTTATTTGAAATAATACATTGTCTTTCTGGGATTTTGTATTAATCTATTTTCTTTTTTTAACGAAGCCATCTTTATTTGAAATAATAAGTGGAAAAATAAAGAAATCGGAAAAAAATTATACGAAGGAGCCGTTGAAGCTTTCACAAAACAATATCTATGGCCTCTGTGCAATGAAATAAAATTACCCCGTCGGACCAGTATGTCCGTACAAGATTGGCGATCGCTTTTGATTGGCAGCGCGAGAAAACGCGAGGCGGCGATAAGTTACCAGACCACTCACACACGTCTTCAATTATTATTTTTGTATTAATTATCTTCAAGAGTAGAAAGCCAAGATCGCAATAAAATTACTTATTTTATGACGACCAGTTTCAGTGGGCTATTCCACCATCACGTGGTCGTATAAAATTATACAATGTGGTCATATTACGTTACTTAAAAAATTGAGGTTATACAGTATGAACAAAATAGCACTTAGTCGAAATATAAAATACGTAAATTAAATAGTCAACAGCGAGTCTCTTACAAACTGTTGATGATTTGACTTATGTATTTTTATATTTCGAATAAGTGCTATGTTGCACGTACTATTTACCCTCCTTTTTTAAAAAAAACGTAAGATGACCATATTGTATAATTTTATATGATCAGATGATGGTGGCATACCCCACTGAAACCGGGCTCATAAAATATATAATTATTTTGCTCTCTTGGCTTTCTGCTTTTGTCGGTAATTAATCTATCAGATTGCATCCACAACCTACGATGTCACGTAATGTCAACATTTTGTATTATCGTTGAAGGGATCAATCAGAATCGGGTTAGCAGGTCACCTCCTCCTATCGTGAATTAGCCAACTGCGAGGGCTTCTGGGCAACGACGCAGTGTCGTTTGTTAATGTAAGCTTAGCAGGCAGTTGCGCTAAGCCTAAGCGCCACCGCAGGCACACAGCTTCAACACACCTGCAACGACTACTCAAGAACATACCCTGTCTGAGCGAAACTTTCGGACACGCCGTAATTCGCAATTGTGATCCACCTTGTCGAGGTTGATGCTCATTTCAGTGAGGTTGTACACGAGGATGTAACTCCCGGCGGGAATACAGAGACAACTGCCGAGCCATTTAGTACAATGGACGGAGTTGGCGAACATATTGATTGTGGGGTTGTGTATGCGCCTTGATGCAAAACACCATTTTCATACCTGAACTAGTTTAGGCGGAAATCCAATCGAAAGTAGTTTGGGTATGAAAAAAGTGTTTTGCCTCAAGGTGCATGCAGAACCCCAAATTTGTAACGAAAACATGTATCAACAGAAGAGATTCAAATCACAATGATAGACATATTGAAGTTTGGGGCGGACGCAGTACCTGTTTGAGTAGTCCATGCAGGTAGTTGTGTTAGGTCCGTGTGCCTGAAGTGGCACAGAGGCTTTGTGCCTAGTGAGCAAGAGGTCCTGGGTTCGACTCCCTACCACAGCCCAAATTTACATACGTCCGTATTATATGATTACGCGACCTGCCAGCAGCTGCCACTCAAATACCGCAGATGAACTCTATATTTACAACAGCAATTTAAAAACTAGCTTGAAAATTTTTCACACACCCTCTCTCTCTCTCTTTTTTTAAGTTGTTTTTGCCAAATATTGTGATATAACTTATTGCATTTCAATAAAAATTTAGTAGATTTAATACAAGAAAATCAAAGTGCAACTTCTACTGATTCACTGTCTTGTTTCGCAATATACAAGATCGTCCATCACAGAATTTCCCTTATTCTGCTTTGATCTCGAGTGCGAGAAGTAGTGGAAGGATATAATATTAGGGAAGTTAAAAATGATTTTTTACTATAAAATGTATTATAGCTCATTGAAAAATATCAATTCTTTCTGTAACATTGTTCAAAGATTAATTAAAATTATCTAAGATATCGCAGAGCAATATCTCTGATTATATGAAGACAATATACATGATTTATTCTTTAGTCAAACAGCGATGTACTCACTCTTACATTTGCCCTCGATGAGATTGGTTAGAATATTTAAGTTTCTGTTGCTAAGGTTATCCGATTAATGAAGTTGCTTCTTTAAAGTTAAACTTTTTCCACTTGAGTACATTTATTGATCGTTCCTTTATCAAAAGTAAAATTTTCCATTAATATGAATTTACAGAATTGTTTTTCAGGAAACGACCAGGCCCTTCTTGTAGGAGGACGAAATAATTTATATTTTGTGTTTCGTTTCAATTCATATCTTTAGCCGAGCGAAATAATGTCCCTGAGGTATTATGTTCTAATTATTTATTCCGTGTTTGTAATAAAATTGAACTCAAGCTAGCCGGAATATTTTCATTTATCATGAATTTTTGCCTCCAATGACTATGCATTGTATCATAAACGTCGAACTTACAGTGATACAGAAAATTTGGTAAAAAATTACAGAACTCATACATGACTTTATTTCAGGATTGACGAACGAAATTCCACGCTGCATCACCAAGTTTACTTATTCGTGTAAGAGACATCCTAAAATACCTACATATTAATTTAAAAAGAAAAATTATGGAGATGTAAAGAAAGGTTTCTACACATTCTTAGCCCGGAAGAGGGCTACGTCAGTAGCGTTTGTTTGTGCCGACATTAACGGGCAGTTATACATATGGGTAGTTGAATGGCTCCACAGTCACAGAGGGTGGAATCATTTTGAAAGACCCATTTCCTTAGGTTTACTTTAGGCCTTGCTATGCCACTGCGTAATCGGTTCAAAGACTTCCACGTTGTCCAGCTTTCGTTGTGTCCAGCAGATAAGGCTTCGGAGGGTTCCATCCACGGGTGTCTTTCCGCATCCTTCCAGCGTCCTACCGTTGTTCTGTAGTCACTCTCCTCCACAGTTGATGTGAGAAAACTGTTTCTAGATTTAAGCCTCTATGCTGCTGGCTCCATACCATGAAGTGGATGCCACTTTGAGACTATAGATTTTTATCTCTCTTTATATGCTGCTTGTTCTCTTCGAATTGCTGGAGGTGGAATACCGGAAAGATGATAGATTTTATTTACAGGGGTTGACTGTAAACATCCTGTAACTATTCTGACAAACAGTACACTCCACTTACAAGAGCACTTTACAAGAGTATTTTTAGAGCAAGAATTCTTATGGCAAGTTTTACTTGTCAGAATGTCTTAATAAAACTTTCTAATTAGTCTACAAATTACGACAATCTTATCTGTTCCATTTTTACTACATGACATGTAGTAAATGAAACTGCAGCGAACACAGAAGATTAGTTTCTAAATACTGCTCGACAGAAGGCACGCGATGCTCTACTTTTAAATGCTTTCCGCCAGAGGGAACTCTTAGCTGAGTAATCCCCTCTTCCCCTCCCCCACCTTCAATCCACAACACGCTGATAACTGGTGGTGGAGTAAAAAGTGACTCTTCTGACCCAATTTTTATACTATCTATGCTTCATTGTAATATGAACATGTTTTCCAGGGGATTTTAGACATTTGCTTCTTTCGAGGACTTTTATTGACATATAAATTCGACTGACAATGATCATCCTTCGCTTTCTTTCGTTTAACCTGCGTCATTTTAATTTTTCTTTCTTTTTGGTGCTTTTGGCTTTCTTAAGACCATTCTGATCGTCGACTGTCAGATACTTAATAAAACTTTCTAATTACTCTACAAATTACGACAAGCTTATCTGTTCCATTTCAGACCAGAGCATGAAAATATGCTGAGTCTTCCCATTGAACATTTTACATCGTTTGATGAGACAAGCATGGATATTTGAAGCGACATTTACGCTGGTAACATCGATAAAACAAATGCGAAGTCTCACCACGTGCGGGACTTACCTAGTGGCATTTACGAGCACTGAAGAGTGGCAGACGTTGTGTGGCTAGTTTGGGTCCGGGAGGCGTGCGCGGATGTAGTGGTTAACGCATCCACTAGTGAAAAGCGGGGAAAACGGGTTCGAGTGCCGGTCCGGTACAAATCTTCATATGTCCGCATTAAATTACACAGATGATGGTGATTCATGTTTGTAATTGCGAATACATTTCTTGTATTTCATTTGTTAACTGTAGGCGCCTCAGTAGCCGTTCCTTCATATATGCGTGCATGTCTGCACAACAAATGCATTGGTTCCATCGATTAACATGGGCACGGCACAAAGTATTAAACTCTTCCTTCTTCTAACTCCATTAGAATGCTCGTCCTCTAGGTTTAAAATTGAATTCCTCTTGCAATCTCAATATTGACGGATTTGCCCGTGTAATCTCCTAACAGAATTTTGAGTTTTTAAATGCACAAAATGACCTTCCAATAGTAATTACGGTTTCAATATTTTTACGATTTCATTACATGCATTTCATCATAGATTCCTCGTTATTTGAATATATTTCATTCCCAAGTGTGATATTTTGTCCATTTCTTTCCTTTGAGCCAAAGCACATTTTCAGGGCAATAAATCGAAACTGAATACTTAGTAGCAGCGGACGTTACTAAAAATGATACACTCTGGAAGCATAACGGTAGGCCTAAATAAAGGGAATATCGTACTGTGTGTAAAGCAGAACAATTACTAAACGAAAGAACGAAGTTAAAGGAAAGTTGACGTGATTGCCGACAGGCATCTAGATTTAGTTATGCTTAAGATATTGTTGTATACGCCTACTGTTTAAAATTTATTAAAGATGCCTGCAGATTTGCGGGAAAAAATGGCTGCATGTTAAATACAGTTCTCCGTAACACGGGGAATGCAGTTTGTGGTGGGTATATTTTCCCAGCCTTATATGTTACGCTTTGTGATTTATTTTTAAAATGTTTATGGTGCCAATAAGTTTAGTATCAAAGGTGATGCACAACTCTGAATATCTATATTTCAGAAAATCATGAATTTCTTTGTACTCAGGCTCATTGAACAAGATAACAAACATCCAGAAAGAGATGGATCATTACGTTTAAATGACATTTTTACTGTTCATTAAAAACAAAAGTGCAAATATTTATTCTCTCTTAGAATCAGGTTAACTATTCAGGTCATAGTGTGCAAATGAATGTAATGTGTATGGCATTGTGTATCCGTAACAAGCATAGAAGTCAATTTGTCACAATGCAGATAAGAGTTGAATATACTTATGTTTTAAGTCATTATTGCAAATGATTCTATCGTCTTGTGTTGTACAGTATTGATTATTTCCTATAATTTTCATTCGTATTCTGTGATACAGCTGGTGTAATGTTAATTGAATTTGACCACTTTGTTAGGTCAACACCTTTAATCACATTCATTGTGATTATATGTCATTCTTTAAACGTAGTATTTGATGTTTTCAGTCGCTTACTGTAGACAGAAAATGATCACTCGTGTTTGTCTTTTGGGATCTCTGTGGTGTAAGTCATATTGAAGAACGTAGCTGCATTGTCGCGACTGCCGTCATATAGTTGGTGAACATGCATAGTCGTCATATTTTCGTTTAGTATGTGATCCTCTCTGTAAAACGATGTACTTAGAATATATTTCGTCTTATTATGTCAAAAGCTTCATTTGAGCCAAAAAATGCGGTATCACGTTAGCTTTAATGCTACTTTACTCTTTCGGAAATATAATCGATTACGACGGCAATGAATTAATATTTGTGATCAGGCCGGGAATCGAACCTGGACCTCCATGCTTACTAGGAGGACTTCTTACCGTTAGACCACCGCCCGACTAACGATTAACGCGCCTCGGAATAGTCTAAGCACGACTTCCTTCCACGTCACAAACTTTAATTCAGTTTCTTTGTTCCATAGATAATTCCCAGCCGTATCACAAATTTTAATTCATTGCTTCTCCTTTATCAGTAATGTCTTGGACATATTCATGACGAAAAACCGTCTCACAGCGTTACTGAATTTATCATTTTTTTAAAAATTTACTTTATTTTTCTTGCTTGCTGAGGCTTAACAGTTACACCTTGTTATGTCGGTTATTACGTGAACTAACCTTATTTAAATTTCGTCTGAAGCTGAATATTTCGTAAAGTCACACGTACGTACAGTGCATATGCAGGAGAGAGATGAGTAGAGACAGAATGAAAACAATATTTTTTCTGTGTTACGTCACGATTTTTATTTATGTACAAACGGCAGTTCGCCTCCAGCAGTGTTGGTGCCTTTAGTGTATCTTGAGGATGGGCGCCGCAGCGGCGTAGGGCAGAGGGGCGGCGATGGCGGGGGCGGCGACAGCCAGGGGGGCAGCGCGCAGAGCGGGAGCCACGGCCAAGGCGGGGGCGGCGGCGATGGCGGGGGCGGCGTAGGCCACGGGGGCGGCGACGGCGGGGGCGGCGATGGCAGCGGGCGCCACGGCCACGCCTCCCAGGTAGCCGGCAGACACGGCGGCGAACAGCAGCGGCAGCACCACCTGCGAAAGTGACACTTTTACTGAATGTTCGAAGTAGATGGAACTAGTTAGCACTCACTAAATTGTACAAAACGTATAACTTGAACACGCTGAAAGAGATCTGAGTCTTTCTGTACCTTCTACACCGAGTAATCGGGCCATGATAGAGCCAACTAACGATCAACTAGAGGATCCGTGCTTGTATTTCGCACCGTTAGTGGAATGACAAACAACTTGGAGAAAAATGGAAGTAAAGTTGAATGTTCACGCATAGCTTCCTTCAGAATCAACCAATGCAAATGTTTACAAGCGCAATTGAAAGAGCTTGATCCACTGACTGTTGTTAGGTCAAAAAGAACTGCGTATCTTAATTAGAACCGAAGATATCGTAAAACAAATCGATTAAAATATTCACTGCAAGGATAGCAGGATGCCGCGTTTGAATAAATGTAAAGGATGGAGAGACTTAATTCTGATGCTAAATGGAAAAAAAAAAAACTGCTTTCGTTTAAAGCAAAAGTGAAGGTAATCGGGCGGATATAACGGCCTGACCGACTGACTTTAGTTTACAGAAAGGACATCCCCGAAAGAAATATACAGAAGAAAATCACGTTTGAGTATAGAGTTATGTAAATTCTTGATACTTGATGACAAATCTGTGGATGAATACCTTTCGTTTAAAACAGAAATGAAGAAATTGGGCCCGGTAGTTTGGTTGGGCCGACTGACTTTAGTTTTCGTAGATTATTTTAATATATAAGAAGATATTATTTTATACTATTTATTGGAAAAGAATTGATAGTTGATTGGCTCTTTCCGGGCAGAGAAGAATTGTGCACGTGAATTGAAGTCTCACAAATTTACCTTCTGCGATGAATGTGTTTCATTCTCAAACAAATTTACGTATTCTTCAAAGCTTTGAGGCATGTGAACTGGAGATTTTCTTTCTCGAATGCCTCAGTCAACTACTGATAAAGATAGCTGTTAAACATTTAGTGTCAAATGTTTGCAATAAAGGGGACCAAATTACTGTAGTCATCACTCCATGGACTTGAACTGCTCCTACACCTGCACCTACACACATGCCAGAGGGGGGATTCGAACCTCCAGCGATAGCGACCGCGCAGTTCCTGACATGTGCGCCTAGAACCGCGCGGCCATCATCATATATGCGCTAACATTAAACATAACCTCGATCGCGGATAATGCACACAACTAATAATAGTTATTAAGCTCTTCCTATATCCGATACTAAACTGAGGATTTTCTTTTCTATTTAGCCAATGTCTATTACTTTTATTTATATTCAGATTTAGGCCATCGAACAAATTATCGATTAGTAGAGTTGGACCTACACTCACAGTAGCACCAATAGAAGAGTCAATAATTATAGCTTTTTAAAATGCTTAAGGTCGAACGTGGTAGCAGATTAAGAAGAAAAATTGACTCGTTCAGAATGTGTTGCTGACTAAATAATGTTTGTATAGTCTATGGGACTTAACTACGGGGTCATCAGTCCCTAAACTTACAAACTACTTATGAACTACTTACGAACTAAGACGGCACAAATATCCATGCACGAGGGGGGATTCGAACCCCCGACCGTAGTAGCCGTGCAGACCGTGACTGGAGCGCCTTAGTCCCCTCGGCAACCGCGGGCAGCGCTGACTAAATACCTGTTGATAAATACACTAGGCAAAGGTGTTAAAGGTAATCCCGAAATATGGATGAAGTACGATGTTGATAACAACGCATGCACATTATTTGACACTTATTGTAGCTGATAGCACATTTTAATTCTGTAGCTTAAAGATGATCTATTGGAGTACAGAAGCCGGCCGCAGTGGCCGAGGTGACTGAGGCGCTCCAGTCACGGTCAGCACGGCCACTACGGTCGGGGGTTCGAATCCCCCCTCGGGCATGGATATTTGTGCCGTCCTAGTTCGTAAGTAGTTCATAAGTAGTTTGTAAGTTTAGGGACTGATGACCCCGTAGTTAAGTCACATAAGCTTAACAAACATTGGGACATTTTTGGAGTACAGAAATTCGATATCATTTCGGGTGCGGTACTTAATGTTTCACTAAAACATGTGTGAGGTCGTATCGTATGATTTGCTAACCAAAATCTGCAGGCTGAAAGTTCTTTCACACTTCCATGTTACAACCGATGAAAGGATTTCAATTCATTAGGATTCCATCGAACAGCAGAGCTAAATGATTAAGCAGTATCCGTCACAGAAGTTAGACAGAACTCGGGAAGAGGACTTGCAGTGTTGTGGCACTCACCAGCTTGTACATGTTGTGTTGTTTGCGTCGGCGGTGTTGACTGCCGTCCAGTCCGCGGCCCCAGGTTTATATACCGGACACGGCGCGCCACGCCCGGCGACCCTCGCGATGGCCTCCACTACCACTGCCGGTCTGTGGCACCCAATGGACACTGCCTGACAGCCATCCTTGCCAGTGTGGTGACAGACGCCAAAATTAGCCTAGCACCAGGATTACTTTTCTGCTTTAGCCGAAAGATAAACTGCTTTCCTTCGTACCGGACAGTTCAATATTAAATTCCACTTCCATGGATGCTCTTGCTGTGCAAGCTATGGCCAGTCCTGCTGGAAACCTATCGCGTGATGCCTTTCCATTCCTGGTACTCGGAAGTTTATAATTTCGCAATATCTGCGGTTACAACCACTGGCATTGAGCCACTACATCTCACCGTTGCTACTGAGGCGTGGAGAGACGTTCATGTGTTGCTTGTGCTCTGTGACCCTTATTACCGCCAGTTCTGTGGCCATCAATATAAAAATGAACTCTGTCACACATCGTTATTAGGACGTCTACATATTTCGTAAGTACGGTATCCATTGTCACAAGATATATTCCGTAGCGTAAATCCGAATAACATAGCTATGTGTAACACCGCACCCATGTCTAGGATCTATCATAATCTGGGGATTCCCATCTTATTTTGTGGATGTTTTCGTGTTGATACATTGTACTTACTACTCAAATGTTCCGGATAGTTGCAAAATTGACTAGTCATGTGCCATTGTAGTTGGTTTCTGCATTTAAGTTGTGCTCCTAGTGTATGGTGTCCAATGTGATTCCTCGCTCGTATTTACATCAGCATATCTAAGACCCGTCTTAGTGTCATTCTATGGTTTCTACAATTAAGGCCACCAGTAAGTCATAGAACTCGTCTTTGTCATCTTCAGTGTGTCCCATTTATCTTGACCACCCAAAATATATCTGGAACAACATCAGCTATTGTAAAACGACTTTCACCGGTATCAATGTAAGGCGGGGGCTCATGAAGGTAAATATTTTGAATCATTCTAAAACGAAACTATACGTGTCCATTTTTTAGACAAACGTATGTGTTTTAAACCGACACGCTATATTATTTCATCATCAATCTATAGCATGACAAATCACGTAAACAATGGCGTTGATTGAATCGCAATACGCCATTTACATCCCGAAATATTGCGAAGCAAAGTTGACGCTTGAAATACGCGAAACGCGCAGCTAGCGCACATCCCGAGCAGCATAACATTCTGGCCTGAGTCTCAGGAAGTGCGCTAGGCCCGCGTTTCGCGTTTTTCAAATGTAAATTTCGCTTCGAAATATTTCGGGATGTGTGAATCTTGAAGTTTTCCCGGCGAACGGAATGTTCCATAAATTTGCGGGACTGAAGCCGGATTCCGTCCACTTCTTGCCACGATATTTCGGCTGAAAACCGTTCAGCTATCTTCAGGTAAGTGTATTCTATTGGAGATTGATAGTTTTTTTATCTTTATTGGTATTTTAATGCCACCGGATGTGACAGAGTGGCAGCAGCATCATTGCTGCTCTTCAGGCGATCGTATTTACAATTTTGACATGTTGTTTGTTAAAAATATAGAAAGGTGATAAAATATACTGAATTTAAGCACTGGAATGGAGAGTAAAATCGAGATAACAGGCATAGAGCAAAGAATTTGAAGTAAAACAGCTACGTTGGTTAAAATCACACATAGGTAGATCTTAATAATCCAGGGTGGTTAAAATCACATGGGTGGAGCACACTAGACGATGACGAAGACACTGCTTAAAAACACACGACAACACTACTATTGTGTCTATTCGGCGTTTTCTTATGTTTTAAAAGAGACACTTGTAGCACGATACACATACACTGGCACAGGCACAGGCATTGCCCCCACATTCAATTGCGGGCCCTGCATCCAGAATCAGAGACGGGCTCTGCCACCTGTCTTTTTACTGCTCTGTGCAGTAGTTTGTAATTGCAAGTATATATCTTCATCAACCTCTTTTTATAATTTAATTAGATATAACAAGGTATGAATTTGATACTGTAAGCTTCATTTATAAAATTACACTCCTGGTCATTAAAATTACTACACCACGATGATGACGTGCTACAGACGCGAAATTTAACGGACAGAAAAAAAAGATGCTGTGATATGCAAATGATTAGCTTTTCAGAGCATTCACACAATGTTGGTGCCAGTGGCGACACCTCCAACGTGCTGACATGAAGAAACTTTCCAACGATTTCTCATACTCTAACAGCAGTTGACTGGCGTTGCCTGGTGAAACGTTATTGTGATGCCTCGTGTAAGGAGGAAAAATGCGTAACATCATGTGTACGACTTTGATAAAGGATGGATTGTAACCTATCGATATTGCGATTTATCGTATCGCGACATTGCTTGTCGCGTTGACTGTTAGCAGACTGTGGAATCGATGGTTCAGGAGGGCAATACGGAACGCCGTGCTGAATCCCAACGACCTCGTATCACTAGCAGTTGACATGAATCTTATTCGAATGGCTGTAACGGATCGTGCAGCCACGTCTCGATCCCTGAGTCAACAGATGGGGACGTTTGCAAGACAACAACCATGTGCACGAACAGTTCGACGACGTTTGCAGCAGCATGGACTATCAGCTCGGAGACCATGGCTGCGGTTACCCTTGACGCTGCATCACAGACAGGAGCGCTTGCGATAGTGTACGAAACGACCAACTTGCTGCACGAACGGCCAAACGTAATTTTTTTCGGATGAAACCAGGTTCTGTGTACAGCATCATGATAGTCGCATCCGTGTTTGGCGATATCACGGTGAACGTACATTGGAAGCGTGTTTTCGGCATCACCATACTGGCGCATCATCCGGCGTGATGATATGGGGTGCCATTGGTTACACGTCTCGGTCACGTCTTGTTCTCATCGACGGTATTTTGATCAGTGGACGTTACATTTCAGATGTGTTACGACCCGTGGCTCTACCTTTCATTCGATCCCTGCGAAACCCTACATTTCAGCAGGTTAATGCACGACCGCATGTTGCAGGTACTGTACGAGCCTTTCTGGATAAGGAAAATGTTCGACTGCTGCCCTGGCCAGCACATACTCCAGACCTCTCACCAACTGATAATTTCTGGTCAATGGTGGACGAGCAACTGGCTCGTCACAATACGCCAGTCACTACTATTGATGAGCTGTGATATCGAGCTATAGCTCCATGGACATCTGTACCTGTTCACGGCATCCAAGCTCTATTTGACTCAATGCCCAGGCGTATCAAGGCCGTTATTTCGGCCAGAGGTGGTTGTTCTGGGTACTGATTTCCCTGGATCTATGCATCCAAATTGAGTAAAATGTAATCACATGTCAATTCTAGTATAATATATTTGTCCAGTGAATACTCGTTTATCATCTGCATTTTTTCTCGGCGTGCAATTTTAATGGCCCGTAATGTATAAACCCCAAACCCGAGTAAGGATCTAATATACCGCGATGCGTTCCGTAGAATTCCTGTGTTACCTTTCCTGTTGACGACATACTCCTGAATAGTTCGCGCCCGGAGATCCGAATGGAGACTATTTTACTTCCAGAATATTATACCCAAGAGTATGCCATTATCATATATTCAAACAGTAGAGCTGCATGTCCTTTGGAAAAGAAACAACGGTTCGCAGTAACTGTATGGAAAAGCGACATTGGCTGTTGTTACAAGAACAGTTCAGTCTATCATCCCGACTGTTGCCGCTACAACTACTGAAATAGCTGCTGACCCTCTTCAGGACCGCACGTTTTTCTGTCCTTTCCACAGATACCCCTCTGCTGTAGTTGCACCTATGGTACGGCTATCTGTATAGTTTAGACAAGCAAGCCACCCTACATGTACAATGAGTGTGGTTCACAGGGGCAGCCAAAGTATGTAAGATAATTGAAAGATTTTAATCTGCTCCTGGGTGGCCTGTGTCTTCCGAATCAACAACTTATACAGCTTTTTCGAAAAATTCTTCCTTCGTTAAGAACTTCAGAGTTCTGATTCCAAATGAGTGGGCTCTCCTTTAAGTTCAAAATGTAAGACTTTTCCAATTTCACTATAAACGGCTTTGCCTGTGTAATATGCGGAGAGTTTGATTCGCAAAAAATAACTTTTCAATGACCGTTGCGTTTTCTATATCCATACAACTTCCTTGCAGCCACTTTACACAAGATTCATTGCCATTCCTGTTTATTTCATTTCTTTGCGATTCCATTATACACAGCAGCTTCACTATCACTTTTTTGTTTTAGATCTATCGACAATTTTCAAGAAATTGTAATTGTCCCTGTCACAGCGAATGTACTGTAATAATCTCTGTACGAAAATGTGTTACTTTTTCTTTCGACGCATTGATGATATCACGGCGCATCTGGGGTAGAGATCTCTGTACAACCTAGATGTGTAACTCCGGTGTCTGAGCAGACGACTGAGGCGTGCTTGCACATTCAGATGTTTTCCACACTTTTTCGCATTTTCCGCCATGTTTAAATTTGGCGTATGAATCCAGCAGTTATTGCGTGACAAAGAATTGCTTGCTTACCTCTTGATTTGGTATTTTTGTCAAAACGCGACGTAATAGAACATGGGAACGTAATCAAAACGTAATTTTTCTCATTTTCTTGTCACGCTTCATAGGTGCAATATTTGAATTTGGCAAGAAACGAAATGCGAACATCTATGGCTGGCACGCTGGGACAGCTGAAACTTAACATGAAGGTAGTATAGAGATCAAAGATTTCACAAAATTTCGTCTTGCGTGTATTTCAGACAATAAGTGGACGTCGAAGACTGAGATGAGTGCGTGTTCCATAAGACGTTGTGTTTCAGAATTGCACAATTACACGAACAAACTTCTATGGGTTCTAGAAGGCATCTTCAACGAAATGAGCCTGGAAATACATGCCCGGAAACACCTTTCAACGAAGCTACAACTACATGCACCGGCGTCTGCTGCTAGACATCTCCTCCAGCAACTTGGACACTGTAGCATCATTGGGTGACGTTTCCGGGCATGGGATTCTATGCTCATTTTGTCCCTCAAGGTGTCTTCTGCATCCCCTATAAGTTTGTTCGTGTAATTATGTAATTATGAAACACTCTGGCGAATGGAACTCACACCCATCTCCGTCTTTAAAGTCCATTTACTACCGGAAATAAACACAGGACGAAATTTTGTGAGAGAATTTTCGTTATTGCTTGCATGTGAGGAATCATCCATGAAGACCGACTGTGCGTATTTCGTTTCACACTGAACGTAGCCTGTTAAGTTTTCTAAGCAAGATCTTGGGCAGTTGAAATCTGTAAATGCAAGTCAAAACGCTCACTGCTACTCTAAATTACTTTGCGAGTTATCACAGTACTTGTACAATGGAAATTTATCTAACTGCTCACTCCTTAAGGGAGCAGCCAACGTTTTAACAAACACAAATAACACACATAAAAAGGAATAGATAAACATGGGACAGGGAGCATTAAATTATAAAACAGAGGTTTGATACTTTAAATAATTATCTAGTCAGTAAAATGAACAAGCAAATAAATGTCGGGAAACCAAATTAAGCACAAACTTTGTACAAAAGTGAATTAAATCATAAAGTTACTCCCTGTAATAAAATTTTTTCTGCCCTTTATGAATATGGAGGTAACGTGGGAGGAAATTTGCAAATACTCTGTGGATAAAGGAAAGCACATTCATTCACTCACAGACACATTGATAATGCTTGAGGCACATTACTCATGCAGCAACCTTTGATAGCAGTGACAAAAGAAGCGTCAGCGGTGTTTTTATGAGATGGTAGGAGTTTTGAAGCACAAATTAGATCAACTGTGCACCAAACGAACTCATGTGCAAGGAGGCAGCGGCATAATATCCTTAAGTACCATGTGGTGTTCGACCACGGTGAATTACATAGAATTTACAAAAGAAATTAATTTAGAATAAGAAAGTAAAGCACATGCAAGAACTCATACAGAAGAAAACTAGTATCAGTAAAAGTATGGCTAACGGGTGAACTAACGACCGTTAGGAAAGTACATGGTGCAATTGGTCATACCCAGATAGGAGAGAAGGAATCAAACCAGAAAGTCTGAGAAAAATTTAGCTTACTTGCAGATACAGACACGGCATGAAAATGTTAGTTAAAAAAACATCAAGGAAATTCAAACATACTAAGTTTACAAAAGGGCTGAAGGCCACACACATGTATTCTAACTTGAGAAAAACTGGACACAAAATCATCACCAGATTGAAAATTCAAATACTAAATTTAAACTGCATTCCTCAAGCTGCAAAATTAAGAATACTTCTCCTCACATTGCGAAAGATTACTAAAATAAAATAAAATAGAAAAAAACCTTCACTGAAAAACCTGGACTGTCTGATCACAAAGAAAGCAAAGTTCTAACAGCCTGCCATACCCTCATCATTATTCCACAATATACTCACTTTGGCCATCAGAGCAAAAGTGCCATCTAAGGCGACGCCAAAAGTCTTCCCCACCACACACCAGATGTAGAGCGCGCTAAAAGCAACCAGCGCGTTCAGAGCATAGTGTCTACCAACCCTCGCTACCTGAGGACGATAATGCCCTCTTCTAGAGCTCCAGAGAGGTCTCTTTTGTCACCTATTTCTTCGAAGATTAGGTTCGTACCACACTAAGAATACGACCCACCTCGCTATCTTGCCAAGTAAGCTTGTATCTGGCCACTCCGCAGACGCCAGCGCAGACGACAAACGAAGCCATGCGCTCTTAACTAAAGTAAACGAGGCCTAAAGCGCGAGGTGGTGACTGTAAGCCATTGTGCAGCAGTCAGTCAATATTAAAAACAACCTTCCACATTGACATGAACACACAAGTTCAATCACATGGTTGGAAACGTATATAAGAATGGGACATTGATCATTAATAAAAAGAATAAAATAAGTGACATAAAAATTGGTAATATTAATGGTGCAGAAACACTTTAGAGTCATGAATTACTCAAAATGGAACACGACCACACATTCAGTGGATGTGTTTCAACAGTATTTAGTATCATAGATGTCACTAAAGTCTCGCCGCCATATTTCTGTCCTATGAACGTGGGAACACTAATGTGTGTAATTACAAGAAACAGTCATAAAATACGGATGAACTGACGCAATTAGGCTGTCATTAGGGTTTTGACATAATGGACAATTCGTGTGTTATATATGGCTGTAATTATTTCTACAGAAAAGTAAGATACATGCAGTAATGAGTAGCATGAATTTGCTGTTTCTGTTAACGTGTTACGAATTTATTAAATTTCGGCTTTTCTTTCAGTGGTATTGTCGTTATAAAAGAGGTATTTGTAGAGGATAACACGCATTTTCTTCTGAGTGTTTTTCCGATATCAACAGTGTGCTTTAACTGTGCGCAATATGTTCTTCTCACCATGTCTACGTTAAATTCAACTGCTACGACCGTATTAACTCAAACCAAGTTCAAACCAACTAGTAAAGCTTACATCGGAAACCTCGACGTGAGTTAATGCAAGTTGGCTGGATCAGGATTCGGCCAAAGAGGCATTTACCAGTGTAGTAATATATGTCTGTGGGTTGAATTATGCACTGCTTTTGTTACCATCAGCTGTAAGGTTTACTTCTTTTAATTTGTACACAGTGACGGTCTTGTGAAGATAATTAAGTTTTCACAGTTCACTACGCAAGTCTGAAGAAAAGCTACCAAATCTGAAAAGAAATGGACTCATCCAAGATCTAATAGTATTCGATTGATTACTGCAATCGAAAAATTCTCGGCTGAGACACTGTTTCCTGAATTTAGACACCACAACGCTCATCTAGAGAAACACTACCAACTGTTATGATGCTGGATGATAAAATACAAATTTTTGTCAGAGAAGGAATTCACTGCTAATGTAATCGCATGTGATAGGGCAAAGCACGTCGTTCTCAACGCGTCCGACTATCGAAAGGAAACTTACTGAATCCATGTCAACTTTAAATACGAACAGTGTGGTGCCTCAGGCCAACACAGTTACTAGGAAAGTCATATCACCGTCCATTAAATTAGAGCCCTTCTTAGGATATGTGGAGAGCTGGTCTAGATCTTGGAAACAATTGAAAAGGTCGGTGGATTGCGCCCCCTCTTTGTCCACTGTTAATAAACATGTCTTCCTTCTCCGTCTCTAATGACCAAGCTGTCGACGGGACGATAAACCCTAAGCTTCCTTATGTCTTCCTACAAGGCTGTATCTAAGATGCTCGACAACTCTATTTCCGTAAATGCATCCACTTATGAGAAGGCAAAGGATATTTTTCGGGAACGATACGAGATAATAATAAAATCATTCAAAGGCATCTACATTATTTGGAAGAACTGCAGCCTTTTCAGTTCACATCTCCAGAAAATCTTAAATTAACATTCATAGAATGGACCCGAAGGCATTAAAATCGTTGGGAGTAGACGTCAAATTAGCAATTTTAGTTCCGAAAATATTGTGCGCCATCACAGAAGAAATGTTTTCTCGTTGGATAATCCGTATAGAGAAAAAAATTTACTCTGAATCACATCCTTTAAAGATAATGGAGTTTCTACTAGAAGTAGACGGAGCATTCCGTGCTCAAAAACTCCGCGAAGAAGCATAATCAAATTCAAACACGCTGGTCTCAACTAAGGAAACTCGTTTCAAAAGCAAACATATGCGGAACCTAGAACCTCATTGCGTTATCTGCAACAATGCGGTCAGCAGGCTCATGCCTCTGCAACCTCAGGCAAGTTTTAATTCGATGCCTAATGTAAACATGGGACGGCCCGGCTATAATCATCTACAGAGAACAGGCGGTCATGTTACAAATAAGAGAAAACTTATGCGTTATATATATACATGTGGCGTCTGTTCCAAGAGAAGAGACGTCACTTCTGATCCTGCAGTTGTTATTATTCAACATTCATAGAATATATGACATCAACTGCGATTGGGCAAAGCTGAAATTCGTACCCAGCCGGGATTCGAACCCGGGTCTCTTGCTTTCTAGGCAGTTGCGCTGACCCCTACACCCCTGGGGACACAGTGAACACCGCACCTGCAAGGACTACCTAAGCACGCCTCCCGTCAGAAACAAATTCCCAGCTTCGCCCTGCCCACAGTACTCAAACTCGTAGTTATGCGTTATATTCTGGCTACCTTTGTTAACGGAACTTCGATTACCGGTTTAGTTTTCACGTAATTGCCACCGAGGCTTTGACAGTTGACGCATTTGAGCCGACAGTTTACCACTTCTGAATAACGTAGATTGTCCGTCCGAACTTAAGAACTATATGGAACAAAGAACACATTGTTATCAATGCAATATGAGAGTTCGCATACCTCCACTTCCCCCCGAATTACTACAGTTATAGTGACAAACTAAACTTGCATTCAGGAGTACGTAGGCTCAAATCCACTTTCGGCCATCCAGATTTAGGTTTTCCGCGATTTCCCTTAATCAGTCCATGCAAATGCCACGATGATTCCTTCAAAAGGGTTCTGCAGATCTCCTTTCCCATCTTTGCCCAAACATCTGAGCTTGAGCTCCAATGGCCACGATGGGGACGGGACTTTAAACCCTAATCTTCCTTACTATCACTAAAATTATGCAACTTGCATAAAAC
This sequence comes from Locusta migratoria, assembly GCA_026315105.1. NCBI lineage: Eukaryota > Metazoa > Arthropoda > Insecta > Orthoptera > Acrididae > Locusta > Locusta migratoria. Next base: position 195,588,606 of record CM048746.1, read on the forward strand.
CTATCACTGATCTATACTACTGATAAACAGACGGACCTTCCCTTATAGGAGCCAATCAGTACTGATAAATGTCCACGACACATCGTGTCTCCGTCTCTTGCCTTAATATTCTCGAATTTTGGATGGATACTTAACGGAAATCGTCCACGCGACCAGTAATCGATCTCGCCTTTAACATTATCATCTTCGCGTCACAGGAGATGAAAGATAAAAAATTAAGATTTCTGGAATTTGGAATCTGTAGGGATTATCTGTGGACAGGATTCATCAATGTGAGTGCGAGAGACAGCAATTTTGGAAGTGTTTAAGGCATCTTATCTAAAATGGTCGATGGGAACTTCATATTGCCGCGGCGGAGCAGCCGAGCGCATAGAGGCGCTAGGCTACGATGCGCGAGGTCCTTCCCCGTCGGGGCTCGAATCCTCCCTCGGGCATGGATGTTTGTGCTGTGTTTAGTTTGTTAGTTCATAAGCAGTTTGTAAGTTTCGGGACTGATGACCCCGCAGTTAAGTCCCATAAGCTTTACAAACATTTGAACATTTGAACTTCGTATTACCATAACTCCAAAATAGTTCTTCCTGATAATTCCGAAGCGCTGAACGTTTTAACGCCATGGGAAGGCGTGAACCATAAAACAACGAGCTGCGAAGCACGCGTTCACCTTTTATCTGCCATATCAAGAGGTCAAAACGAAACGACAAGGAAATGTCAAATGGCGATATGCTTTTATTGGATCTGCTAATGAAGAAGGTGAACCATCACTTAATGACGTTTAGAAATTGGTCCTAACCTTGTACCAGAAGTAATAGCTATGCTTATATGACGCCACTTACTAGGTTTCGGCCTTGTATTTTATAACACCCAAGCTTTCCTTAAGCTTTCTCTTCATTCGGAGGCCGAGTTCTCACGAGATTCCTGTGGTGTGAAATTTTGCTGCTTGGGAATGGCCACTTGGTCTAAGCACCATGCTACGATTTGCGCGAACCCTCCATGTTCGAATCCTCCCTCGGACATGGGTATGTGTGTTGTCCTTAGTGTAAGTTATTTAAATAGCTTGTAAGTCAGTAGTTTGGTCCTTCAAGTTTACAAACATTTCAACCATCGATTTGAATGAAATTTTACAATCAATTCCGACAAGGGAGATGACTATTTACCGTTCCATATGCCTTCCTTTCGGTCCCACGTGCATCTTTTTCTCCTTATCGGTTAACACCAGAGAACTTGCAAATACCTATATTCATATATTCTATGAATATTAAATAATAACAGCTGCAGGATCAGAAGTGACGTCTGTTCTTTCGGAACAGACGCCACGTGTATATATATATATAATATGCCGGTGACGGGCAATGATCCTATCGTTAGTGGGGAGGGGTGGTCAATTTTGAAGCTCTTACTCTTACGGGAATTAGTTGTAACTACGAGTTTGAGTACTATGGGCAGGGCGAAGCTGGGAATTTGTATCTGACGGGAGCCGTGCATGGGTAGTCCTTGCAGGTGCGGTTATCACTGTGTCCCCAGTGGTGTAGGGGCCAGCGCAACTGCCTAGAAAGCAGGAGACCCAGGTTCGAATCCCGGCTGGGTACACATTTTCAGCTTTGCCCAATCGCAGTTGATGTCATATATTCTATGAATATTAAATACCTATAAGTCACATTTTCCCGTAGCTACATCCTTGTATGTATGTATGTGGACGATGTCGCAATTAGAACCGAAAAAGAAGACGGTTTGGTGTCGCTGATGAAATACAGATGCCATTGACAAAATGCGAAAAGCCCACCACGTTTGACCGAAATATGAAAGGTCGAGAGCCAACACTTAACGAATGCTACGGTAGTAGGTGTAGTATGAGACACAACAAAATACGTTTTCTCTATCTTAAACTGTCATCACCGGCAAAACATTAAACAAAAGAAATTTTGTATGAGTTACTGCAAGCTTGTATCCTGTGGGTCGATATCGCCAATACCAGTCGATTAATTTTTTTTTCTTTTTTTCAAATTACTTGTCTGTTGGGACTGAAATGGGAAAAAATAAAGCCTCACTATCTAGAATCAAAGTGGCAGACGTGGCTATCGTCGCTTTAGTTTGTATCTAACATATCTACATCTAGGTGATTTTTATTATAGTCGACATGATCCACTGGAGAGTGTCCGCAATTGCACTATGTTATTTTAAATGTGTTTATTTCCGTCAACAGTTGCAATATAATTGTTTAATAACATGTTTCTATCACTTGGATCATCTTCAGACCTTATAGTTGCGTCCGAAATTGGTACCAATTAGTACTCAGCCAGACGAGTTGCGAACGCAACTATAAGATCTAAAGATGATCCGAGTGATCGAAACATGTTATTAAACAATTATATTGCAACTGTTGACGGAAATACACATTTAAAATATATCTACGTGAATTTCAATTTCCGAGCGCCACGTTACGGATCGCGCGGCCTCCCGTGTCGGGGGTTCGAATCGCCACTCGGGCGTGGATGTGTGTCTTGTCCTTAGGTTAGTTTAACTTAGTTTAATTAATTTGTAAGTCTAGGGACTTATGACAAAGGAGTTTGGTTCCATAAGAATTACAAACATTTAAATGTTTTTCTATTTCCGAGAACAGTGGCTCGCGCGTTCATGTTTTTTACCACGTCAGGTTTGAAGAAAACGGAATTACTAATTCACGCATGATTTGCAGAAAAAACCGTTTAGAAGAGAAGAGACTAACGATCGCACATGTTGACTTGCTTGTTACAAATTGAAATCTTTGTTAAGCCTATGGGACTTAAATGCGGGGTCTTAATTTCTTATTAGTCTTGCAAAGCTTTGTCAGTAGAAAAGGCATTCTGCATACAGTTTACAGTGATAACGCTCAGACAATTCAGACAGCTAAAAAAGAACTATAGGAATTTTGTGCAACGATTACATCTGATCGAGCGCAACAGTACAACCCCCAAACATCCATTGGAACTTTATCGCTCCACGAGCTGCTTGGTGGTAAGGCTTTTGGGAAAGATGGGTGCTGCAGTGTAATGATGTGCCGAAGCCGCACTCAGTTTGAGACCTGTCGATAGTAAAAGACTTCGTAATTGGTCGGTACCGTTATCGTCACTGCTCCATAGATATTATCAGGCCAATCCAAATGGTAATACCGTTTTGTGTTGTCCAGGGTGGGGAGGATGTCACGGCAAATGTATTGTAACTATATCTGTGTGAAAATGTGTTCTGTTTTCTCTTTAACCCAGGGATTATGTCACTGCACAAGTATTATTATATTTCTGTATGAAACTGTTTTTTAATTAAAAATATTTGATATTAATAAAGGCTCTGCTGTGATAAGTGGCGTGTTACTAATTGCCGGCCACGGTGGCCGAGCGGTCTGCGGTATGACAATCACGGTCTGCACGGCCGCTGCGGTCGTAGTTTCGAATCCCCCCTCGGGCATGGATGTTTGTGTCGTCTTTAGTATAAGCTAGTTCATAAGTAGTTTGTAAGTTTAGGGACTGATGACCCCGTAGTTAAGTCCCATAGACTCTACAAACATTTGGACAAACATTTTGTTACTAATTTCGACAAGAGTTACAGAGAGTAGTCATCTTGGGTGACATAGGCTCCTGCTCAAGGTGAAGTATGCAGTTTCGCTTTAGTCACCTTAAATATGATCATCAGTGTTGCACATTTATCTTTCAGCCACAGATTCTTCCCGATGTCATGATAGCTGATATCCATCTCGGTCTGAAGTTTCCCTGACGATACAACATTACAAGGGAGCTTTGCAGCTTATTAATCACATAGTTACACACAAAATGCATCATTTTCTGTATTCGTTGTTTTCCCAGTAACCACAAATTCATATTCGATTATTCGAAATAACAATTCTACAGCATCGATGTCCTTGACATTCGCGTCTCTTTTCTTGACTGAATACATCGCTGCTGACCGCCCTTCATCATCATCATCTTTTCTTGAACTTACTTTCTTATGTTTTGTGATTTATTTTTCAAACGCTTATTGTATGCGGTAATACTGAAGGCAAGGCACAGTTTTGAATGTTTGTATATGTTAGCAAATCATGAATAATAGAAAACAATTTCATTTTTTTCAGCCAAGTTCACTGACAACAATCTTATGAAAACTAGACATACGTGTCTTAAGAGAGTTCCGCAATCCTTTTTTCAATTGAATACTACAATGTCAGTCTTTATCTCGCTGATATTTCATATAATTCTTTAGAAGATATAGTCGACTACAGGTTTTTTATTTACTCACCTGGTGAAGTTCTACCATTTCTGTTTCTGAGATTTTATAGCATACTAAATTTGCAGATCGGTGACGAACTGAATTTGCCACTGAAATGAAACAAGTCAGGAGTGTAGATGTATGTATTATTTCTTGTTAAATTAGTTATTACATGAACTTTCCTCATTTAATTTTCCCGTATCGATGAAAATTACATACACACATAAGTATGTAACAGTGGAAATAGAGGGAAGTGATGAGTAGAGACAGAATGAAAACAACATTTTTTCTGTGTTACGTCACAATTTTTATTTATTTACAGACGGCAGTCCGCCTCCAGTAGTGTGTGTTGTTGCTTTTAGTGTATCTTGAGGATGGGCGCCGCAGCGGCGTAGGGCAGAGGGGCGGCGATGGCGGGGGCGGCGACAGCCAGGGGGGCGGCGCGCAGAGCGGGAGCCACGGCCAAGGCGGGGGCGGCGGCGATGGCGGGGGCGGCGTAGGCCCCGGGGGCGGCGACGGCGGGGGCGGCGATGGCAGCGGGCGCCACGGCCACGCCTCCCAGGTAGCCGGCCGACACGGCGGCGAACAGCAGCGGCAGCACCACCTGCGGGCACACGGCACATTTACTGAATGTTCGAAGTAACTGGGACGGGTTAGCACTCACTAAATTGTACAAAGCGTGTAACTTGTACACACTGAAAAGCCATCTCGTGCTTTATATACTATCTGAGCCCAGAAACAGTCCATATTAGTTTCAAGCACTGATCAACTGGTTTACTTATCTCGAAAGAACTACTTTGGTCCTTTGACAATTGCTGGAGATGGCTCTTTCCAAACCAAAAAACAATTTTGCACCTGACATGGGAAAAGTGCAGTTTAAGACCAATGTTTTTTATTCCCACTCTCCTCTAGTTTTCCACGTCTTCAACCATGTCATACGGAGACTTTTGATTTCGGAAGGTGCGGTCCACTGCTCAGATTAACAGCTGGACACAGATTATTCTTTGTTACCTAGAAAGGTTTTGTATACTGAATCAGAGGCGTTTGCATTCAGTGAAATCGTGGCATTAATTACAAGTCATCCTAAATGTTACGCTTAACTTAGACCATGAATGATACTCGAAATATATATCATTCCTTAAATTTTCTTTAATCGATTACAAAAATTAGCTTTTTCTCTGTTTTGTGTTGGTTGAAATCGTTTTCCGACGAATTATATGTGCAATCTGGTCATTGCATAAATTAGCTATTAGTACTATAGTTGCCGGCCGCGGTGGCCGAGGAGACTAAGGAGCTCCAGTCACGGTCTTCACGGCCACTACGGTCGGGGGTTCGAATCCCCCCTCGGGCATGGATATTTGTGCCGTCCTAGTTTGTAAGTAGTTCATAAGTAATTTGTAAGTTTAGGGACTGATGACCCCGTAGTTAAGTCCCATAGACTTTACAAACATTTGAACATTTAGTACTATAGTTACAGAGAGACCAAGCAAGTGAACCAACTTAATTTGTTCTATTCGAAACATGGAAGATCAGACTTGAGGACAGATCGAAAAAATCCGAAGACTGATCAGAATACGTTGACGCATAACAGTATTCCACAAATTCGTGGTTCAGTTGGAAAGCTCACTTCACAAACGTTGTGAAAGTGGCTCACGAAAATAATATGACTTATTTAAGGCGTTTGTTCCAACACTTCCATATTATTTGGCCAAACTCCTAGTGGAAGCAATGGAACAAGAGCTCATTAGAAAGAGCGAACCCAAAACTCCTTAACATCAACATTATTACCACACTACATTAACACGTATATGATTTAATACTGGACTTATTGCATGGTTTGATAACCAAACACAGTAACCAGACACGTCTCATATTAAATGAGATCAAAGGATTTTAAATCATTAGGAAGCCATCGAATGCTAGAGGTGAGTGGCATAGAAAAACTGCGTATACTGGTATACTGCGTATACTGGTCATTTATTTGAGATTATTGGTTTCGGTATGCAATGTTAACAGCCCAATCGTGATCTTTAATACAATTTCTTAAACTGACATGTCGGTGGTATTAAATAATCGTATACAACACAGAATAATAACAGTTTACTCTAAAAGAAGACTGCGAATGTAAAGGTTTGTTCCCTAAAAATAATGCATGGACCAGGTTCCCCATAGCTCTCAATAAAAACCTTGACCAATGAAATCACCAGCCACTCACGCCACAAATAATTATAAAGTGTACAATGGCAACGTCGAGAGAACGCTGCTTTGGCAGACTTACTAATGACTGTAGCATACAACGCTCGTGCTTTCTTTTGTCGAGGTTTTTAAAGAGAGTTGTGTAACGGCTCGACCGCGCTACAAGGGACAACTTGTAAGTACTACAAACTAGTTTCAGAGAATGTAGAAAAATATAACAATAAAAAGAGAGTCGGTAATCTCTCTGTTTAAAAATTAATTGCTTTGCGTTAGACTCGCTAAAACTCGGAAGTAACTTTACCGATTTCAATATTTTTTGTTTATGTTCCCTTTAACCCTGTGGTAGGTTATAAGGCAATTTAAAGGAAAGAAAAACCCCTAGAAACTTCTGAAAAACAAAAAATCGAAATTACTAATTTAGTTTGGGCATCACCACTTCGGATTAGATTCGTATTTTATACGCTTCCATACTGTTCATTCGACTAAGATAACATTTTGCAAACTTGACCTTCAGAACAAATGGTACGGCAATATCTATACAATAATTCGCACGGATCAGAACAAACTCCAAAACCAACCTACAGTTTTATATATATTGATGAAATTTTGCACACTTGACCTACAAAACGAGAGGAATGGTAATGTCTACATAATAATTCGTGCGACGCATGGTAGTGGGTACCTTATTACACGGGATTGTTTGAGCGTTCACCATGAAAAAATGTTTATAAAACTATGGGACCAATATAGTGGATGGAGAACAAAGGTGATAGGAAGAGGTTGGCAGAGATCAGGTGAGGTTATGACAGAGAGCTGAACGGGTACAAATATAGCGGAGAGTAGGATGATAACGATGATTATGCGGCGGGATGAGGATGAGGATGTAGGGTTGAGGAAGAAGGAGATGGCCAGAGAGAGGAGGAAGGAATACATGAATTAACTGTTTACAGGAGTAGATAAATATATGTACAACGCCGAGTTTTCGGAGGAAGTGATGGGGAGAGAGATTAAGGGAAATAGTGTAGGAAGTGAATGCAGTTCCCATGCACATTTAGTGATTTTTTAAGTATTTACGGTTTCTCTAGTATCAAATAAGTGACGAAGATAGCGATCTGGGCGACGGAGGGTTTTCTTGTACTTCAAGATCTCTCTCGCTCCAATATGAGGACATTATATCAGAGGCTAGTGGTTAGACGACACCCGTCCAAGAAATTAGGCCGATCACGTGAACAGGATAAGAAATGCGCCGCACTCACCAGCTTGTACATGTTGTGTTGTGTTGTGTTGCGTCGGCGATGCTGACTGTGCCTGGGATTCAGCGGTCGCGGGTTTATATACCGGACCCGGCGCGCCACGCCCCGCGACCATCGCTGTGGCCTCCGCTGCCCGTGGCCGGTCTGTGTCACCCACTGGACACTGCCTGGCGGCCCGTGTGCACACATCCTTGTGACTACGGTCACGGGTACACACACCAATTCGTCAAGAGGACTATGGCCTTCGTCCTACTTTGCTGTCTTAGGAGAAAAACGAAAACTCTTTTTCCTCGACAATTAAATACCAAACTGTCTGGCAGAGAAAAAATTTCTGTCGGACCGGGAGACCCAGAACCAGCAAAAGCTGTGAGGACCTGTCATTAGTCGTTATCGAGATGCCCAGTTGACTGAGCACATGCTCGCCATAGACACGGGTCTTGGGATCGAGTACCGGACTGGGACAGTGTTTTAATCTAACAAAGACTTTAATATCAGCGGACATTCCGCTGTAGAGTGAGTTCTTTCCTGTTGAAGTCTGTGATAAAAGAAATTCTTAGGTACTCAGTTGAATTTATGACCTTCAGTTTAGACTGATATATTTCGTAAAATAAATTTAAGAGACTAATTAATTGACTCTTCGTCGGTTCTTGATAGAATAATTGACTCGTTTTGAATGAAACACAAGTCAGTTATATTCTACAGTGATTTACTACTTGACGAATCAGGTTTCGACTGTGCCGCCACCTACCTCATGATGGACTAACAGTCGACAACCTGTTGGACAAATAATAAAAAATGTTGAATTTTTTATTCAAAATAGAAAAAAATTAACAGATTCCTTTTATTGCTCATGTGGACGACCTCACATTTTTCATTATGTTGGATCAATTGACAATATTCGTACCATACAGAAATATTATCTAAATCGATTTGCAGTTGGTTTTGATCTTCTTATGCTTCCAGTAAATGATAAATGAAAACATCATCTGTTAACAACGTAAGAGGACTGCACAGATTTTCTTACAAATCCATTATAGAACCCATAATATTATCGTGTGGGACGCCAGATATCACATCTGATTTAGTCGCAGCCTTTTCATTGGTTACTAGTAACTGACCACTCTGACCTGAAATCACGAATCCACATCCATACCTGAGGAGATATTCTGTAAGCATATAGTTTTACTTAAACCCATTTTTGAGTTTCTGTATAAAAAGCTTTCTGGGAATGTAGAAATATCGAATAAATTTTATATCCATTGTCGACAGCTCTTAACTGTTCATGTGAGTCAAGAGGTAGATTCGTTTCACATGATATTTTCTAAATCTATGTTGACCATGAGATAATAGATCGTACTCTTTCAGGTAACACATCAGGTATGAACGCAGAATATTTTCCAATTTCCTGTTGAAAATCGACAAGACCTGTAATTTACTGGATAATTTCTCTTGCCTTTCTTGAAAATTGATGTGACCTGTGCATCTTTCCAGTCTGTGGGTTTGGATCCTTGACTGAGCGAGAGTTCGTAAATGAAAAGAATGAAGTTATCGTGCAGCATGCACTGACAGGATCATAATCGTCATAGTATCTGAACCGGAAGATTTAATTTGCTAGGTAACTGCGGTAAAAAAATATATGCATACTTCCATAGTTCGATGCGCATCCTCAAGGCCTGAGGAGAGTGCAATATAGTTTGTGTAACTGAAATACAAAGCAGCCAACAAAATCACAGACTCTGTATTAGGCGATGTATTCAGCAATTCCTCTGGATCGTGATTGGCCGTTTAGAACAAACCTTAGTTCTGCACAGAGCTCAGTCGAAACACGAATGATGTAATCAAAATTCATAAAAAAATTCTAGTAAAATCATTGTGCTTTATGAGGTATTTCCGCCGCACACATAGGCAAAAAACATTTATGGTCACAATATTTAATAGACTTTAATATTTTTGCCGTTCACATATGCACCTGTTTGTAGAGATAACTAATATTCATAGCCAGAATTTCGGAAACAGTAAAAATTATGTAAATATCAAATATTCGTGGACGTAATTACTTAAGAAGTATATCTATGTTATATGGATCTAGAAAATGCTTGTGACCCTGTTCCTAGGAGGTAGCTAATCTCACTTCCACAAGGTTAAGCAATAAGAGGAAAACTTCTGCAGGCAGTGAAAGGTGAGGCAGCAGTTAGAATTGACTGTAAATTGAGTTCATGGTTCCGTGTAGTTTCAGGAGTAAATCAAGGTTGTGGGCAGTTTCATGTACGTAGGATGTATTTTATGATAAGGTCGCAACGCAGCGAAAGAGATGGAAGGAGGGTGTAGCAAAGCTATTGCAATGCGCCCTCAGATTCGACCTGCTCTTCCCTGCAAGAATGAAGTGAGTATCGAAACTAACTTAGCAGTGCACCGTTAAATCTTTCAAACAACTTCGTGAATGGGAATGAAAGCTGGGTCGATGCAGGTAACCTTACTAATAAGTTGAATTTACAGACATGATAGTAGAAAGGATTATTGCAGGTAATAATTAATGGGATCAAAGACAGGACGATGTCCACAATGAGGAATTGTTTGGCTTCTGCGATCCAGACTGTTTTTTCAAAATAAATATCATAACAAGGAAGATCGCTGTTTATTCCTAGGTAAATGTTGCCCAAATTAATGCATAATAAGGAAAGCAGAGAAAAACTGGGAATGATTACAGTAGATGGAGTCAAAGTAAAAAGGATTATATGATGACATCATGCAACATACATGGGAGAGGCAAGGCCACTTAAGAGACTCATGATTTCGGCATCAGAGGAGTCGAGATACACCAAAGATGAAGTACTTTGATTCGGTCGAGAATGATTTTGAAGTAACAGGCTTAACATCAGACGAGACATCAATGTTAGCATTAAAGAACACGGTGTAGATTGAACGCTGAAAGGCTTAAGCAGTCTTAAATAATGAAGATGGTATAGACATATGTTCATATAGATACGTAGTATTCATAATCACAAATTATTATACACGATATAAATGACGTATATGTAAAATATCGTGAACGCCATTACTTACGAACTGTGAATAATATATGGTACAAACCACCTGTTCATAATAACAACTAGTATTCATAGCCAGAAATTATTATATATAATGAAAATGTTATAAATGTCAAATATTTGTGAACACAATTTCTTAAGAGTATGAATATTTGTGTGGTGGAAATAGGGACCTGATAATGTAGTCAACTAGTAATAATCGACAGGAATTATTATATTCATTAAAAATATATAAATATCGTATGTCTGTAAACAACAATACTTAATAAGTATGGCATTTATTTGGTGCGAATAGTATTACAGGAAGACTGTCCAGTACAAGAAACATAGTAGATACTGCGAACACAGAAGAATGCAACTTAATGATAAACCTATAGGACAGTTGTAACTACATATTGCTCTGTCAGAGACATTTTTCACTAGTATTTATTGCCAGAAAATATTACATACTGTAAAAATGATTTAAACGTAAAATATTTATTAACTCAGTTTCATGAGAAGTATGGTTACTTATGTGATGCAAATAGGCACGATTCCTAACGGTAGGGTATTCCAGGAAAAATGACCATTACTTGGAACATAGTAATGGAGTAAACTTAAGAATAACACATAGTGAAAAACTGAAACTAATATATTACTGTGCACAGACATTTTGAAATTCACGCATTACGTACAAATAACAAATGGGAAAGGAAAAATTAGGGTATCAACAGCACTGTAAGAAAGAATGAGTTTGTAGTCAGAGCGATGAGTAAGTATCTGGTATAGTTATTGTCTCTCACAAATACGTATGGAGTGAGTGTACGGAATACTTAAAGTTATTATTATTGTGATGTTCCAAGAAAGCTTGCATCAAATTTCAAAAACGTACTCAAGGAACACAATTTTAATTGGTAGTTACTTTAACCTACCCGCGATATGATGGAAAAAATACATGTTCAAAACCAGAGGCAAGCATAAAACATCTTCCGAAATTGTACTGAACGTATGGTCTGTAAACTATCTCCAGCAATTACTTCATGGACCCACTAGAATAGTAAATGATTGTGAAAATATACTTGACCTCCTAGTAACAAATATTCTGGAGCTAATAAAGGACATCAACATAGACGCAGGGATTTGTGAACACGGAACTGTCGTTGCGAGACTTAATATCAAAATTCCCGAATCCACGAAAATGAAAATAAAAAAATAAAAAATAAAAAAATAGAAATAAAAAAAAATCTATCCAATTAAAAAAAGCTGAGAAAAGTTCGCTTAATGCTTTCCTGAGTGAGAATCTCCAGTCTATCGAAACTAACAACATGAGTGTATATCAGATATGGCATACATTCAAAGAAATAATATCGGCAGCTGTTGGGTTGGCCCCATTAGGTTAGATTACTCTTGAAACACCAATTTCTTCTTACTTTCCTTCACAGTTTGCTCAATGTAGAGACTGAATAACATTGGGGATAGATTAAAATCCTGTCTTACTCACTTCGCAATCTCTGCGTCCCTTTCCTACCCTTTCTCAGATTTCGTAGTAGTCTTTTGACGTGCTTGGGGTCGCTAGGTTTGTTGCTGATCTCTGAACTGGTTCGTTGGCTTGAGTTCTAGATTCAAGTCCTATATTTGTTGGCACCGACTCAACTTCCGACAAAAAAGCATAGTCGGGTGTTGCAGACATACTCAGTGGAATTATTCCGCATGCCTTGAAGCCACTTGTACCATTTTAGACGGTGGCTGATGTAGCCCACGCTGAATTTAGTAGTTTTACAGACTGAAGACGGTTCATTTTCCTTCCTGGATGATTTATCAAGAAGTTGTTGCAAGCATTGTAAAGATTAATAATCCCTTGTTCCTCTGCAAACTCTAAAGTTCCCAAAAAGCTGGTGTGAGAAAAATACCAACTATGCAAAAACATTTGATTCGATCAGTTTTTAAAATATTAATGTAATTTTCATGGTAACTTAAGATATACTTAATTGTGGTCCATCTCTCTCTACAATTAAAATGCATGGTCCATCACTCACAAATAGAACTGGTCCATCTAGCCCCATTGTCTGGGAGAGATGGAACACGCCGATTTCAGTCTGCAGTGTAGAGCTCGGTGGCCATTTTAGGTTAGATACTTGCCAATACATTTATCAAGCTTTTAGTAATAAAACTGCAGAAATACTGTGCAAACTGTACCAAATACTAAACGAATGTAGCCACACGATACAACTTTTCGACTTACCAAAACAGAAAATGTGATTTCTCTCCTGAATTAAGACGATAATGACAATAATACTTTTGCACGACTTTCGTTCAACAAAGAGCTTACTCACAAGTGAATGGTGCTGCTCTGTATTCACGAAATACGTCACTGGTCCGTCTCACCCAGTGGTCCAACTCACCCCAAGTTACCCTATAAACATCTACATCTGTGAACACTAATACTTAATATGTCATTTATTTGGTGAGAATAGTATTACAAGAAGACTGTCCAGTACCAGAAACAAAGTGGATACACAGAAGAATGCGACTTAGTGATAAACTTATAGGTACGTTGTAACTAAATATTGCTCTGTGAGAGACATTTTTACTAGTATTCATAGCCAGAAAAAAATTACGTACTGTAAAAATGATTTAAACGTAAAATTACGCAATTTCTTAAGAAGTATGATAACTTACGTGGTGCAAATAGGCACTTATTCCGAACGGTAGGGTATTAAAGGAAAAATAGGAATAACTTGGAACATAATAATGGAGCAAACACAAAAGAATGCAACTTAAGAATAACACATAGTGGAAAATTAAAACTAAAATATTACTGTGCACAGACATTTTCAAATTCACACACTACGTACAAGTAATAGATGGGAAAGGAAAAATGAGGGTATCAACAGCCCTGTTATAATCAGTTTGTAGTCAGAGCGATGAGTAAGTATCTGGTCTAGTTATCGTCACTCTCAAATACGTGTGGAGTGAGTGTACGGAATACTTAAAGTTATTATTATTATTATGTTCAAAGAAAGCTTGCATCAAATTTTAAAAAACGTACTCGAGGCATACAATTTTTATAGGTGGTTACTATAGTGTGCGCTGATATGAAACTTCCTGGCAGATTAAAATTGTGTGCCGCAACCGGGAATGGAACCTGGGACCTTTGTCTTTCGTGGGCAAGCGCTCTACCGACTACTGAGTTGGCCCCCATTACGTTAGATCACTCTTGCAACACAAAATTCCTCTAGAATGGCAAACTTAAAAAAAAAAAAAAAAAAAAAAATATAAAAAAAACGCAGAATTTAGGGCGAACGTCATTGCAGAGGAGCTTTTAATAGTTTCCACAATGAAATCACGTGACGTAATTTGGTAGTAAATCCAAATAAATTCTCGTCATATGCTATCCGAAATTCCTTCAACAAAGAAGACGAAGTAAATGCTCCAGAATTCTAATGATGAACAACTGCCAGCATGAGTAATTTAGTAGTAGATGTTCTTGGAGGATTAATGCAACTTCAATCTCTTAGACTAGTCTGATGCAGCTCTCGATGATACCTTGTCCTTCGAATAAGAACGGAAGCCTGCATCCTTTTCAACTTGTCTACTGTAATCTTTTCTTAGTCTCATTCTCTTAATTTTACCTCACAGACTTCCCTCCAATGCTAAACTGATTCTATGATATCTCAGAACATGTCTTGCCAAAACATCTTTTCTTTTAGTCAAGATATACCAGAAATTTCTTTTCTCTTTACCTCAGCTTTAGTTACGGAATCTACACATCTTCAGAATTCATCTGGTGCATCAAGTTTCAAAAGCTTTTATCATGTTTTTCGTCTGAAATTCGTATCGTCCACGTTTCAGTCCGTACAATGTTATACTCCAGACAAATGTTTTCGGAAATGACTTCCTGACTTTAAATTCAAATTGGATGCCAACAATTTTCTCTCCTTCTGAAATAATTTTCTTTCCATAGGTGTTCTGAATTTTATATCATCTTTACTTCTGCCATGAGAAGTTATTTTGCTACCGAAATAATATTACTCATCTACTAGTTTTACTGTCTCATTACCTAATGAAATTCCTTCAGCATCGTTCAATTTTCATTTGTTCTATATTTAGTTGCCCTTGTTTCTCTCTTTTAATGTTCATGTTATACACTTCCTAGAGAACACTATCCATTCCTTTCAATTGCTCGTTCGTGTTCTTGGTATATGTGACGCTTTATAGTGTCATCCGCATATCGCCGCGAAGTTTTTACTTATTCCATCTACAATTTTTTTCTTACTTTGTTTCACAGTTTGCTCAATGTAGAGACTGAATAACATTGGGGACAGACTAAAATTCTGTCTTACTCACTTCCCAATCGCTACCCGTTCACTCTTTTAGCTACCGGCTGGTTTTTGTACAAGTTGGAAATAACTTTTAGTTCCCTAAATTTTACCATTGTTATGGTCAGAATATGAAAGCGTTTATTCCATTCAACGTTGTTAAAAGTTTTCTCTAGGTCTGATACTACCAGTTATCCCATTCGACTTAGTATGTTGTAACTATGTCTTATTAAACTGTTAGTTCTTATCTGAACTTTCCTTCTTCCGAACTAGAGTTACCATATTCTTGTTGAAGTCTGAATGTATTTCCTCTGTTTCATACAAGGTGGAACGGTTTAATCTTAAATGGCCCTTCCAGCGATATTAGCAATTCCAGGTAATACCATCTACTCCACCTGCCTTGTTTCGACTCAAATTTTTCAAGTGCTTTGTCAAATTCTTCTCGCAGCATAGTTTCTCGTATATCATCTTCACCTACTTCCTCTTACGATGTTACAATATTGCCTTCATTTCCCTTGTATAGATCTTCAATATACGCAATGTAACTTTTATTTTTCTTTTCTTCACTTAGTACTGGTTTTATATCTTAGGTCTTGAAACTCATGCCACTGCTCGTCACCAGGCGTCTCTTTACTTTTCCCTAGTTATTCTTCTACGTACTTGCATTTGTCCTCTATAAGCTCCAGCTTAGCAAATGTGCACTTTTTTAGCTAACGGTAGTAAATTTTTTCTGCTTCTTTTTTTGCCCTTTAATATTTTCTGCTTTCACGAATTCAGTTCAGTATCTCCTGTGTTATGCATGGATTTCTATTAGGCTTTAATGTACAGTTAATAACAAATAAAATTTGATCTAAATCTATGTCTTGCCATTATAAAGTCAATACGGTATCTTCTGGTGTCTCCTAGTACCACGCATACAATCTTCTTTTACGATCCTTAAACAAGTGTTTGTGATGATTAAATTGTACTATGTGCAAAATTATACCACGTGGTGTCCCCTTTCATACGTTTTCTCTCGTCCATATTCACCTAATGTTTCCTGCTAATCCTTTTCCAACCAACTCACAGGAATTGTCTACTTCATTTTTGTTGCAGGGTAAACCGCTTGTGAGGGCAATAATGCTTCATTAAACACATCGAAGAGGAAAAGTCTTTTCAACAAATGAGAATGATGCCTCTGACCTATTGGATAGTGCACAAATGTACTTCCTTTTTAATCAGCTTAGCAAGAAAATATAAATTTTTGAAAAGCAGAAAAAAGGACAAATGTTGTGAATCATCAACTTAATTTTATGAAAAATCCCAATACAAATGAAAGAAAAACTTTCGTTTGATTTACTAAACGAAAACATTGTTGTTCATCATTTTTACTTTTACTGAAAGCCCAGGGCAATTTTTGGATGCCGAACTCTAAAATGGAAATCGCCGTGAAAGAAAAAATCGAAATACAGCTTTCCTGAGGTTATTGTCAAATAATGTCCATGTCCTTTTGACATTAATCAATGCCTTACATCAAATATAAAAATTACAGCTTGTATTCAAGTTTTCTTTATGGTTTGTATTTTCATATATAAAAAAAACATATATCCTTTCTAAAAGTTTCAGACCAAGGAACACTTAAAAACATCATATTCTCAAAGATGTGCACACTCTAGCTATCCAAAGACTCCCTAGGGAATTGTATATCGCCCTTCCCCCAAATCCTAAACACCACCAGCGATAGCTGATAACATTCTAGAAAGATAAAAGAAAACTGTTGTTAACAACATAAGAACTGCGGAAAGAAACAGTGATACGGATCCACATAACATCTGAAGTCTTACGTATTTTTTCTGTAATATGCAATGGATTCGGTCTTACCTTCTTCATTCCTATCTTAATGTAGCTAGATTATGTAATTATCTTTTTTTTCGAGATGTTAACTCCTACTCAACGTTAAGAATGCAATTTAGCTTTATTGATCTGAAGACTCGGTAAAGAAACATTGTTGCTCGATTACTGCACATCTTTCTGTCACTATTCCTTCGTGGCGTATGACTGGTCATGATGTTGCTTAAGAAATGACGTATTTTTCTGTAAATTGTTGATACTTCATTAATGTTTATTTTAGGATTACAGGTTTCCATAAGAATTATCATATTAAATACTGCATAAGATAGTGAAGACGTTAGCGAAAGTTTGCTCAATGTTCCCAGCAACTATGAACTCATGTTCGACTCTTCAAAATAACACAACTATAAAATCGTTATGAATGAGATTCTCGTCCCTCTTGTTTGAAATTACTTTTAGTTGACCCGCGTCTTATTCCTTATTATTTAGTATTTAGTTTTTTTCTACTGTTAATAATTCTTAGTGTCTAAGGTACCGTACTGTCTAGTTTTGGATAACTACATACGCCAGCACATCACGAGTAATAAAATCCAATTCAATTTTTTGCAGTTAGGCTCACTGAACGTGATATTAATAGCCGCTTCTAGAAAAAATATGCTAAGATGTTTAAGCTTCTCTTTACAAACGAGTATATTGTTTTTCATTCCCTTTCGTATTTGGGGATTAATATCCAGGCATCAGAGCGCGATTGGATGCTTGTGTGGATTATTGTGTGTTCACAAAAAGGCAAGGCAGTAGTTTATCACTTTCTATAAACAACTGAACATACGAAATTATACGTCATAATTTTAAAGAGCTATCAACATGTGTTCTAAAAATTGTTTATTTGCTGTAAGTTTCGAGAAATTCGATGTCATCGAGTAATGCGGTTTGTGGGATATTCGCTGAATTTGATATCTTGGTTGAACGCGTTTCATGACATTTGTGATATTGATCTGCCAACCTTTTAACATAGAAACTGAGCAATTGATGTACAGTAGTTTTGGAGGATGTAAGCACGGTCGAACATACACAGTCAACTCACTTCCACTCGACAGTAGTCCTTCAAGCGCCCGGCAAGCTACATTTATGAACACGATATCGGATGTATGTGAATAGGATAGTTTATATTGATTGTGACGTACTTTTTAGAGTAGGGAACATATATAAATGTTATAAAAACTGGCAATAACCACAAAATAACTTCGAATTGGTCTTTATTAGCATTCCTAAGGTCCCTGGGAACGTATGAAACCGCATATTATATGATTCTTTATTTACGATTCTCTTTTAACCAGCAGCTGTATCCGAAATAATTTCATTTTAAGAACAAAAATAACTAGTAAACTTTATTAAAGTTGAACTTTTGCAAAAATACGAGACGTTTCTACTCGGGAACGTTAAGATTTGCTCAGTACAATTTCAAGGAAATGATTGAGCATGGAACGTAGTAAACTTGATGGATTGCAACACCTATATTACAGGGTATACATAAAGTCCGGGAACACTTGCAATTATTTATTCATACAAGAACCAAACACTGTGCACAAATCATACATCTATCATTTTGAAGGGAAACCCTGTAAGGCCTTTTATTTTTTTTATTTTTTTTATTTTTTTATTTTTATTTATTTATTTAATTTTTTTTTCGTACACCCCCACACCGTAGTTTGGTAATTTGGCGATAGCACTGGTCGCAAACATAGCAAATTCAGGTGCTATGCCGGCCATAGAACGGTCCCTGTCGACGACAACACTCATGGCACAGTGGTGTACCGGGAAACACACTCAAGAGGCTGCGACATGTCCAAGTAGGAATGTCCAGTGACAGTGCACTCGGCGAAGAATGGCCCGTACAGTTTTCGACATGAGAAGGCACAAAAAACATTTACCTTTGGATAATAACTCCCAGATTCTAGCTTTCGAGTGGATGCATTGTACCCATATTAGACAATTATGCCGATTCACTTTCCCATTAGTGTGAAAAGCGGCTTCGTCGCTAAAAATTAAGCGATCGACAATGCCATCCCAATCCTCATTCAGTTGTTGCAACTGCGAAGAAAACTCAAAACGATAGTCTTTTTCGTCTTCATTGAGCTTCTGCACTAGCTCTAATTCGAGTGGTTTCATGGAGTTTCTGTCGCAGGACGT
The DNA here is from genome assembly GCA_026315105.1 of Locusta migratoria. NCBI lineage: Eukaryota > Metazoa > Arthropoda > Insecta > Orthoptera > Acrididae > Locusta > Locusta migratoria. The sequence goes on from CM048746.1 coordinate 195,607,653, forward strand.
TCTACACTATGTTTGGAGCCATTTCGAGTTCACGGGGTGCACGACACACCGATTTTTGGACTCTTTATGGATGTCTCTCGTACCCGTTTCAGATTCACTTCCGCTTCTCTTTGCCGGCCTCAAGCTACCCGTCCTAACAAACTGGTGATGCCAATGGTAAATGGCCTTCCTTGTTGGTGGCTTCTTACCGTACTTGGCTCTAAACAGCCGTTGAACAGCTGTAATACACATTTTTTGTCGAACTTGTAACATTTCTGCTATGTTGCACGCTCCATACATAAATCAGTTGCCAACCTAGAAACATGAAATATCTGACACCTAAAGTAAAACTTCATTACCGGACATGTAAAATATCACATTTTCGCCTTCTGTTTGAAATTCTATTAACACTATTAGTAAAACGCTTTTAAGAAATAGTACGTTGATTTAAATATAACTTTGGCTGACCTTTTACGTAATTTTCATTTTTTAATACTTTCGTAAATAATAGCTGCAAACACTAAAAATGCATTACACTTAGTTTCGGAAATTGCTGAACCTATATAGATACTAATTTGTATAAAAACAACAATACTACATGTTATAACTATTGCACAACATGATTTCATATATACCTTTTGTTTAAATAAATTAGGGCAGACGATGTTTTATATATCACTAGATCCTAAAGTAAATACTGATAATTTTTCATGCACTAAAATTAATAATCCGTTTGGTACTAAGAAACCATCTTCGAAATTAACAAAACTACGACAACCATATACAAATCCGTATTAATAAATAATTTGCCCGCAAACTGAAACTCATTAAAATTCCATTTCACAATAATAGTACGCCTACACAATATTGGCAAAACAAATATGTGTGCACTTCGAAAATATGCATAATGTAAATAATTTGAGCACAGTAAACACTAGTCAAAAGGATGACTTTAAATTTGTGTACCACATTTAAATACAAATTTCATGAAACACTTACATACATTGAGATAAATAGTCAAAGCTTAAATGTAATGTTTTAATTTCTGTATTTTGGCATATTTAATGTAAAAGAATATTGTTTAATTGTGAATTACAAAACTTTGTCATCAATCTTATTATGCGGTTACGTAGAAAGATGTTGGAGAGAAATCATGTTTTATTTAGTCTTCTAGCAGCCACAAACCTGTAAGCAGCTCTGTTGGCTTGCCGCTGCATTTTTTTGATTGTGCAACAATGTGATTGATTTAAACATTGTTTAAGTGGAAATAAAATCGTTTCCATATCAACTGAGATGTTTTAAATTTACGAAAAGATCCTGTATCATCAAATCTTTTTAGTGAATGCCGAAGACAGCTCACAACGCAATGGACCTCAGCCAGCATATAAGTTCAACTTCACCTACAGTGGAATGACTTTGTTATAGACTGTGAACCAAGAAACTTTCCGTGATTCAGGAAAATATTAGGGCTCAGTTTGACTCATTCCGAAAAGGGGTGACGGGCGTTAGAAACTACACAACTGAACTCGCTATGTTTGAGACTAGCTCTGACTATTGGCAAATTACCAAACTACACTCTGGCGGTATACATGAAACAAAACTTTCAGGGTTTTTCTTCATAATGACGTATGTATGACACCTGTACAATGTTTGGTTCTTGTGCAATAAATAACTGAAAGTATTTCCGGACTCTACGTACACCATGTATTTAATGTACCGAATCAGCCACCACAGTTGTAGCTGAAGGAGAAAACCTCACAGACGTGACAGTAATATGTAACAAGCAATACAAACATTTTCTAATAAAGAAGAAACGAATTCCACAATTGTAGCTATATCTGACATAGAAACGGCAAGAATTTTTAAGAAATTCGCTATTTAAGCAAAATTAATTCAATTCAAAACAATTTGCAATTATTAGAAAGACTAGAGAAGTGTAAGAGAATCCATACCGAATTGTTACGCGTAATAGAAATTTATATTTCCTGTGTGTCTTTATCCTCTTACCTTCGGCAGAATAAGCCGCAAATATATACAGATATTGGTAAGTACTTCATGAATAAGTTGTTGGTTAATGTTTGGAACCCAACATTCTATAGTAAGAAAAGGCAGTTGTGGTTGCAACATTTTTTATTATAATTAGCACGCCCTAATTGAGTGGAGAGTATTTTACCGAACATTGTAGTTAACTATTTCGTTAATGAAGTAGAAAAATTTCTACGGCACGTTGCACACCGCTAGGAACGCTAGTATCTTTTCAAGTGTCGGTAAGAAGTTTCACACCAATTAATGTCCAGACTGTGTGTGTTTGACTGTGGAAAATGTAGTTGACACAGGAACAGCAGTGTCGCAACAGTCGTTAGATACTCTGTAAACAATTCATAGTCGGAATTCTTCGCTTTAATAAAACATTTCAGTCTCCATAGCTGTAAACCTATATACTTGGATTTTATGAATGGAACATCAAAATATGATTCGTATAGCTGAGCTATACTTTTTGATACTTTACTGACTTGTATTATAAGTCCCTATCCATGTACTTATAAGAAGGTTGGAGTATATTATTTTTTCATATTCGTAAGAAAATGAGTTTGTCATGAAAATGAGATGTAACCGGAATGAATACATATGCGTTATATATTCTCCCAGAATTTATTACATGAGATATTCTCGTTAGTTTTTTTTTTTTTTTTTTTTTTTTTTTTTTTTTTTTTTTTTTTTTTTTTTTTTTTTAGCGACGAGCACTGTGTGAAACATGCAGTCTGTGTACGTAGCAAAGGAAAAGAATGTGGGTAATATATAGAGGCAAAATATTAAAAAAACAACATGTTTTTCTGTGTTGCGACACGATTTTTATTTATTTATAGACGGCAGTCCGCCTGCAGCGGTGTTGGTGTCTTTAGTGTATCTTGAGGATGGGCGCCACAGCGGCGTAGGGCAGAGGGGCGGCGATGGCGGGAGCGGCGACAGCCAGGGGGGCGGCGCGCAGAGCGGGAGCCACGGCCAAGGCGGGGGCGGCGGCGATGGCGGGGGCGGCGTAGGCCACGGGGGCGGCGACGGCGACTCTGGCGGGCGCCACGGCCACGCCTCCCAGGTAGCCGGCCGACACGGCGGCGAACAGCAGCGGCAGGATCACCTGCGACAGAAACGCGTTTGTTATACATGATTCGAAGAAAATCACGTGACAAAGATGCAAACATATTTGCGGCTGAAACAATGTTTGGGTTCGTCATTCAGTCTATATACTGTTCAGGCGTGATAGGGTGACTCAATAAATACAAATGAATTTAGATGATTCTCCAAAACCTCCATTTATTTAAATTATAATGCAACCGATAGCTCTTTTCTCCTGTTTTTATATTGGATCTCCTCTCTCCCTATAACGTTTGGGTTTGGCTGTACAGTACTGTCTCTCTTTCCCTCCCACAAGGGAAAAGAGGTTTGAGGATGAGAATGTATCAGCAATTTGCAATTCTGACGGGTGGGAAAGCAAATAAGGGATACATTCGGTAGGAGCTAAGTACGTGAGGATAGAAGTAAGGTGGACTGAAGGGAGGAAAAACCGATTTCATTGTCGGGGAGGCGAAATAAGCTGAGGATGTGTTGAGGCAGGGTATGGAGTGTGTGTAGGTGGAGGAACGGCAGTAGTCCTCTACCAGGCTTTAGCCGATAGATGATAATATAATTTCAAGTTTACTGCGTTAAACACGAACTACTGGAGCCACTGTCGCGACCTCGTTATCACTATGTTGTTTAATACGGGCTTTTATCGTATTATTTGGTAACAAAGAGGTTTCCAACTCTTACTCTAACCGCGAAGGAAAAATTTTATATTATTAGGATTCGAAGCAGCTGACATATATCGAACAGCAGAGTTAATGGCAGATCGAATAAAAATGAAAAAACACTCGGATAATAACATTTTGGTGCATAAAAGTAGCCAAAGAGTACGTTTTCCACTTGAGGGCACACTGTAGACAAATATGTTAGAGTTAACAGAAGTAATAATATTGAAATGAAATGTTTATTCTAACACTTGAGTATTATTTGGTTGAAATTATGTTGTAGCCAATAGAGCTTGCGATCGTTTGGAGACTTTAAGAGACCTTGTTGGATCCCATAAACGTCGATCTTATTGCCACAACATAAACTTGCGCTACAACATGTGTAGTTTAATGCGGGACTGTGACTTATGGTCTCTTAAACCAAAACTGAAGCCTCACAGCTCTTTCAAACTCCTACGTGGATTCGATGAAAAGATTTTAAGTCGAACGCGAAGCGGTTAACGGCTATCGAATGACAGAGGTAAATTAGACAATACACGTCAAATCAGAACTCAAGAAGAGGACTAGATGTGCGTTCTCACTCACCAGCTTGTACATGTTGTGTTGTGTTGCGTCGGCGGTGCTGACTGCCTGCTGCTCAGCGGTGCCGGGTTTATATACGGGACGCGGCGCGCCACGCCCGGCGACCCTCGCGATGGCCTCCGCCACCACTGCCGGTCTGTGGCACCCACTGGACTCTGCCTGACAGCCCGTGTGCACAAATCCTTGTGCGTACGGTCACTGGTAGACACGCCAATTTGCCGCGACAACTGTGGTCTTGGTCCTACTTTGCTTTCTTACGCGAAACAAAAACTAGTCTATTCTTACTCGACAGTTAAATACCAAACTGCCTGGGGTATCAAAACCAGCAATAACTGCGAGTGTGGGACATTAATCGTTGTCGGGATGCTCAGTTGACTGAGCACTTGCCCGCCGTAGTCGCGCGTCTTGGGTTCGATTCTAGGACTGAGAGACAGTTTTAATCTGCCAGGATGTTTTATATCGGTGCACAGTCCACTGTAGGGTGAGTTCTCTCCAGGTTAAGTCTGTCGTAAATAAAATTCTTAGGTATTCAGGTCAATTTGCAACCTTCAGATAAGACTGATAGATTTTGTATAAGGAGTTTAACGGAGTAACTAATTGACTCTTCAGTTGGTTGTTGGTAGATTATTTGACTCAGTTAGACTGAAACACAAGACACTCGTGTAATATTTTGCACTATTAATAGTTTGCGAATCGGATTTTGACTGTGCTGTCACCATCTGTACCTTATGAGGGCGACAGTCGACAACCTCTTCGTCAAGTAATAAAAAAAATATATTGCAGAATATTTCAAAATTGTTTTTCACTTAAAACAAAATAAAAAGTAACAGATTCCTTTCCTTGCTCTTATGGACGACCTCACATTTTTCATTATGTTGGTTCAATGGATAATTTTCACACCATACAGAAATCTTATCTGAAGTAGATCTGCGGTTGATTTCGATATTCTTATGACTTCAATAGATGATAAATGACAGCATCGTCTATAAGCAATGAAGAGGAACTGCACAGATTTTCTTCCTAATCGATTACAGGACCTATAACATTATAGTGTGTGTGCCGCGGCGGAGCGCATTGAGACGCTATGTTACGATGCGCGAGGCCGTTCCCCGTCGGGGGTTAGAATCCCCCCTCGGGCATGGAAGTTTGTGCCGTCTTTAGTATTATGTAGTTCATAAATAGTTTGTAAGGCTGTTCACCCCGCAGTTAAGTCCCTAAAGCTCTACAAACATTTGAACATTATCTTGTGGAACGCCAGATATCATATCTGATTTAGTCGCAGCCTTTCCATTGGTTACTAGTAACGGACCACTCTTACCTGAAATCACGAATCCACACCCATACCTGGGCAGATATTCTGTAAGCATGCAGTTTTATTTAAACCAATTTTTGAGTTTCTGTGTCAAAAGCTTTCCGGAAATGTAGAAATATCGAATAAATTTTATATCTATTGTCGACAACTCTCATCTGTTCATGTGAGTCAAGATCTATTTTCGTTTCACAAGATATTTTCTAAATCCATGTTGACCATGAGATAATTGATCGTTCTCTTTCTGGTAACACATGTATGAATACAGAATATTTTCCGATACCCTGTTGAAAATCGACAAGACCTGCAATTTAATAGATGACTTCTATTGCCATTCTTGAAAATTGATGTGACCTGTGCATCTTTCCAGTCTGTGGGTTTGGATCCTTGACTGAGCTAGAGTTCGTAAATGAATGTTACGAATGAAGCTATTGTGCAGCATGCTCTGGCAGGATCATACTCGTCATTAATCTGGACCGGAAGATTTAATTTGCTAAGTGAATAAAGTTGCTTTAGCAGCACTGTCATTGGTAGCGTGCCCTCGTACTCTTATGGATTTATGGACGGCGCTACAGGATACGTGGTGCCAGTTCCCTCCAGCACAACTTCAGACAGTAGTCGAGACACGCTACGTCGTGTTGCGACACTCCTGCGTGATCGTGGGGAATCTACACGATATTAGGCAGGTGTAGCCGTTTCTTTCGCTCTTCTGTGGTATGTAGGAACAGATTATAAATGATAAATTCCTATATGAGCCCACAGTTACACCTACTTGTAATATAAAAATGTAATTTACGGTTACTAAGACATACAGTGTCAGTAACTGTGGCAAAAAATATATGGATACTTTCATAGTTCGATGCGCATCCCCAAGTACTGAGGAGAGTGCAATTATAGTTTGTGCAACTGAAATACAAAGCAGCCAACAAAATCACAGACTCCGTATTAGACGATGTATTCATCAATTCCTCTGGAGCGTGAATGAACGTATAGAACAAACTACAGTTCTGCACAGAGCTCAGTCGAAACACGCACGATGTAATCAAAATTAATAAAAACAATTATAGTAAAATCATTGTGCTTTATGAGGTATTTACGCCGCACACATAGGCAGAAAATCATTTATGGTTACAATATTTAATAGACTTTAATATTTTTTGCTATTCACATATGCACCTATTTAGAGAGACAACTAATTTTCATAGCCAGAATTGTCAGAAAGAGGAAAAATTATGTTAATGTCAAATATCTGTGCACGTAAGTATTAAGAACTATAACTATCTATGTTTTTTGGATCTAGAAAAGGCTTGTGACCCTGTTCCTAGGAGGTAGTTAATCTCACTACCACAAGGTTAAGCAATAAGAGGAAAACTTCTACAGGCAGTGAAAGGTGTGGCAGCAGTTAGAATTGACTGTAAATTGAGTTCACGGTTCTGTGCAGTTTCAAGAGTAAATCAAGGTTGTGGAAAATTTCAAGTACGTAGGATGTATTTTCTAATTAGGTGGCAACGCAGCAAAAGAGATGGAAGAAGGGTGTAGAAAAGCTATTGAAATATGCCCTCAGAGTCTACCTGCTCTTTCCTGCAAGACTGACGTGAGTACCGAAACTAAGATAACAGTGCACCGTTGAATCTTTCGAACAACTTCGTGAATGGGAGTGAAAGCTGGGTGGATACAGGTAACCTTACTAATAAGTTGAGTTTACAGATATGATAGTAGCAAGGATGATTGCTGGCAATAATTGATGGGATCAAGGGCAGGACGATGTCCATAATGAGGAATATTTATTTTGTGAAACAGTCTGGATCGCAGAAGGCAAAAAAATAAATAAATAAATAAATAAATAAATAAATATCATAACAAGGAAGATCGCTGTTTACACCAAGAAAATTAATGCGTAATAAGGAAATCAGAGAAAAACTGGGAATGATTATAGCAAATGCAGTCAAAGTAAAAAGGATTATACGATGGCATCATGCAACATACATGCGAGAGGCAACGCCACCTAAGAGACTCGTCAGTTTGGCAGCGGAGGAGTCGAGATATACCAAGGAAGAAGTACTTTGATTCAGTCGAGAATGATTTTGAAGTTACGGGCTTAATATAAGACAAGGCATGAATATTAGCATTAAAGAACATGGTGTACACTGAACGCTGAAAGGCTTAATCAGTCTTAAATAATGATGCTGTAGACATATGTTAATATAGATACGTAGTGTCCATAGCCACTAATTAAAAAAAAATGTTCAAATGTTCGTTAAGCTTATGGGACTTAACTACGGGGTCATCAGTCCCTAAACTTACAAACTACTTATGAACTACTTACGAACTAGGACGGCACAAATATCCATGCCCGAGGGGGGATTCGAACCCCCGACCGTAGTGGCCGTGCAGACCGTGACTGGAGCGCCTCAGTCTCCTCGGCCACCGCGGCCGACCCACTAATTATTATACACGATACAAAGTATGCATATGTAAAATATTGTGAACGCCATGACTTAAGAAGTATGAATATTTGTGTGGTGGAAATAGGGACCTGATCATGTAGACAACTAGTAATAATCGACAAGAATTATTGTATTCCGTAAAAGGTATATAAATATCGTATATATGTGAACACTAATACTTAATAAGTATGACATTTATTTTGTGCGTTTAGTATTACAGGAAGACTGTCCAGTACAAGAAACATAGTGGATACTGCAAACACAGAAGAATGCAACTTAAGAATAATACATAGTGAAAAATTGAAACAGACATTTTCAAATTCACACACTACGTACAAATAACAAATGGGAAAGGAAAAACTAGGGTACCAACAGCGCTGTAAGAAAGAATCAGTTTGTAGTCAGAGCGATGAGTATGTGTCTGGTCTAGTTATCGTCACTCTCAAATACGTATGGAGTGAATGTACGGAATACTTAAAGTTATTATTATTGTGATGCTCAAAGAAAGCTTGCAAAAAAATTTCAAAAATGTACTCAAGGCATACAATTTTAATTGGTATTTACTTTAAAGTACCCGCGATATGATGGCAAAAATACATGTTCCAAACCAGAGGCAACAATAAAACATTTTCCGAAATTGTACTGAACATATGATCTGAAAACTATCTCCAGCAATTACTTCATGAATTCACTAAGTGCTCACTTGGCTGCGAACAAATTTCTCTCCTTCTGATATGCTATTCTTCCCATAGCCGTTTAGAATTTTATATCATCTTTACTTCCGCCATGAAAAGTTATTTTTCTATCGAAATAACAATACTCATATACTACTTTTACTGTATCGTTACCTAATCTAATTCATTCAGCATCGTTCGATTTTCTTAGGCTATATTTAGTTACCCTTGTTTTTCTCTTTTAATGTTCATCTTACACACTTCCTCGAGAACACTATCCATTCCTTTCAATTGCTTTTTCATGTTCTTGGTATATGTGACGTATTACAGTGTATCTGCAAATCGCCGCGAAGTTTTTATTTCTTCCTTCTACAAATTTCTTCTTACTTTCCTTCACAGTTTGCTCAATGTAGAGACTGAATAACATTGGGACAGACTAAAATCCTGTATTACTCACTTCCCAATAGCTGCGTCCCTTTCCTACTCCTTGATTCTTACAACTACCCGCTGGTTTTTGTACAAGTTAAATTTTACCATTTTTGTTGTCAGAATTTCAAGCGTGTATTCCATTTAACGTTGTTAAAAGTTTTCTCTAGGTCTGATATCCCATTCGTCTTAGTATATTGTAACTATGTCTTATAAACTGATACACCTGTAATTTTCAAACTTGTCTGAACTTTCCTTCTTCCGAAATGGAGTTATCATATTCTCCTTGAAGTCGGAGTGTATTTCCTCTGTTTGATACAAGGTGGAACGGTTTAATCTTAACTCGATCTCCCAACGATATTCACAATTCCAGGTAATACCATCTATTCCACGTCCTTTGTTTCGACTCAAATTTTTCAAGTGCTTTGTCAGATTCATCTCACATCATAGTTTCTCGTATCTCATCTTCACCTAATTCCTCTTACGATGCTACAATATTGCTTTCATTTCCCTGGTATAGATCTTCTATATACACAATGTAAGTTTTATCTTTCTTTTTTTCACTTAGTACTAGTTTTATATCTTAGGTCTTGAAACGGCTGCTCGTCTCCAAACGTTTCTTTTACTTTCCCTTAGTTATTCTTCTACGGTCTCGCATTTGTCCTCTAAAAGCTCCAGCTTAGCCAATCTGCACTTCCTGTCAATCACATTTTTTAGCTAACGGTAGTCAATTTTTCCTGCTTCTTTTTTTGCACTTTAATATTTTCTGCTTTCACCTGTTCAGTTCAGTATCTCATGTGTTATGCATGGATTTCTATTAGGCTTTAACGTACAGTTCATAACAAATAAAATATGATCTAAATCTATGTCTTACCATTATAAAGTCAATATGGTATCTTCTGGTGTCTCCTACTCCTATGCATACAACCTTCTCTCACGATCCTTAAACGAAGTGTTTGTGATGTTTAAATTGTGCTGTGTGCAGAATTATACCGCGTGTCGTCCCATTTCATTCCTTTTCCCTAGTCCATATTCACCTACTATTTTTCCTTCTCCTTCTTTTCCTACCAACTCACAGGAATTTTCGCTGCAAGACAAACCGCTTCTGAGGGCAATAGTGCTTCATTGAACACATCCACGAGGAAACGTCTTTTCAGCAAATGAGAGTGATTGCCTCTGCCCTATTCGATAATGCACACATGCATTTTCTTTTTAATAAGCTTAGCATGAAAAAATAAATTTTTGGAAAAGCAGAAAAAATGACAAATGTAGTGATTCTTTGATCTTTGATTAAAAAGTCCAATTCAAATGAAAGAAAAAATTTCGTCTGATTTACTAAAAGAAAACATTGTTGTTCATCATTTTTACTTTTACTGAAAGCCCAGGGCAATTTTTGGATGTCAAACTCTAAAATGGAAAGCACCGTGAAAGAAAAAAATCGAAACACAGCTTTCTTGAGGATATTGTCAAATAATGTCCATTTTCTTTTGACAGTAACCGATGCTGATAACATTCTAGAAAGATAAAAGAAAACTGTTGTTAACAACATAAGAACTGCGGAAAGAAACAGTGATACGGATCCACATAACATCTGAAGTCTTACGTATTTTTTCTGTTATATGCAATGGATTCGGTCTTACCTTCTTCATACCTATCTTAATATAGCTAGATTCAGTAATTGTCTTTTTTGGAGATGTTAACTCCTACTCAACGTTAAGAATGCATTAGCTTTATTGATCTGAAGACTTGGTAAAGAAACATTGTTGCTCAATTACTGCGTATTTTTCTGTCACTATTCCTTCATGGCTTATGACTGGTCATAGTGTTGCATACGAAATGACGTTTTTTGTGTAAATTGTTGATGCTTTATTAAAGTTTATTTTAGGATTACAGGTTTCCATAAGAATCATCATATTATATTCTGCATAAGATAGTGAAGACGTTGGCGTAAGTTTGTTCAGTTTTCCCAGCAACTATGAACTCATGTTCGGCTCTTCAAAATAACATAACTATAAAATCGTTAAAATGAGATTCTTGTACCACTTGTTTGAAATTACTTTTAGTTGACCCGCGTCTTATTCCTTACTATTTATTTGGTAGCTTTTTTTCTACTCTTAATAATTCTTAGTGTATAAGGTACCGTACTGTCTAGTTTTGGATAACTACATACGCCAGCACATCACGAGTAATAAAATCCAATTTAATGTTTTGCAGTTAGGCTCACTAAACGTGATATTAACAGCCGCTTCTTGGAAAATATGCTAAGGTTTTTAAACTTTTCTTTACATACGAGTATATTGTTTTTCATTCCCTTTCATATTGGGAATTAATTTCCAGGCATCAGTGCACGATCGGATGCTTGTGTGGAGTATTGTGTGTTCACGAAAAGGCCAGGAAGTAGTTTATCACTTTCTATAAACAATTGAAGATACGAAATTATACGTCATAATATTAAAGAGCTATCAACATGTGTTCTAAGAATTGCTTATTTGCTATAAGTTTCGAGAAATTCGATGACATCGGGTAATGCAGTTGGTGGAATATTCGTTGAATTTGAAATCTTGGATGAACGCCATTATGACATTTGTGATATGATCTGCCATCCTTTTAATACAGAAACTGAGCAACTGATGTTCAGTAGTTTTGGAGTATGTATGCACGGTTTGACATACACAGTAAAGTCACTTCCTCTCAACAGTAGCGCTTCAAGCGGTCGGCAAGCTATATTTCTGAATACGATATCGGGTGTATGTAAATAGGATAGTTTATATTGATTGTAACGTACTTTTTATAGTAGGGAACGTTTGTAAGTTGCATAAAACCGGTAATAACTACAAAACAACTCTAAATTTGTCTTCCTTAGCTTTCCTAATGTCCCTGACAACGTATGAAATCGTATATTATATGAGTGTTGATTTACGATTTTCTTTTAACCAGCAGCTATATATTAAAGAATTCTATTTTATTTTAAGAACAAAAATAACTAGTAAGCTTTAGAAGAGTTGAACTTTTGCAAAAATAAGTCGCTTTTATACTCAGTAACGTTAAGATTTGTCCACTACAATTTTATGCAAATGACTGAGTATGGAACGTAGTAAACTTGATGGAAAGCAAGACCTACATTACAGGGTGTACATAAAGTTCTGGAACACTTTCAATTATTTATTCGCTCAAGAACCAAATATTGTACACATATCATACATATGTCATTTAGAAGGGAAACCCTGTAAGATTTTTTTCATGTATAGCGCCACACCGTAGTTTGGTAATTTGCCGATAGCACTGTCGACGGCAACACTCATGGCATAGTGGTGTACCGAGAAACACACTCAAGAGGCTGCGACATGTCCGGTTTGTGTAAGGCAGGTGTAGATCGTATTCCTTGCAGTTGTGGCCTGTCATATATTGGTCAGACAATCAGGACTGTGGAAGACCGGTGTATTGAACATAAACGTTACACGCGCTTACAACAGCCCAACAAATCCGCTGTTCCAGAACACTGTCTTGGCACCGGTCATCCCATGGAATACAACAACACGGAGATCCTGGCATGCACTACCACCTATTAGGATAATGTTATTAAGGAAGCTATTGAAATTAAACTAGCAAGTGACCTTATAAACAGAGATGGTGGTTTTTGTTTAAATTCTGCTTGGAATCCGGCACTGTCTCTCGTCAAAAAACAGAGGGACAAAATTAATGTTGCCGCACCTGTTGATTAACAGTTACTATCGATATTTTTGATATTTGGCCATCTTTGGTTGTGTTGACTCTGCTGTGACTTGTACTGTGTGTGTTATCTTCCTTGTTTGCCCTTTGCAAACCGAGGTATTAAATACGCTTGTACATTGCTTCCTTAAGTACAGTTGTGCCTTGATAATGGCAGGGTGTCACCCGGCAGCATACCTGTAAGTTGTTTGAACAATGTGGGTAATGTATAGAGACAAAATATTACAACAACATGTTTTTCTGTGTTACGTCACAATTTTTATTTATTTACAAACGGCATTCCGCCTCCAGTGCTGTGTGTTGGTGCCTTTAGTGTATCTTGAGGATGGGCGCCGCGGCGGCGTAGGGCAGAGGGGCGGCGATGGCGGGGGCGGCGACAGCCAAGGGGGCGGCGCGCAGAGCGGGAGCCACGGCCAAGGCGGGGGCGGCGGCGATGGCGGGGGCGGCGTAGGCCACGGGGGCGGCGACGGCCACTCTGGCGGGCGCCACGGCTACGCCTCCCAGGTAGCCGGCCGACACGGCGGCGAACAGCAGCGGCAGGATCACCTGCGACAGGAAAGCGTGAAGAAAATCGCGTGACATAGATGAAAACATATTCCCGGCTGAAACAATGTTTAGGGTCAACTATCAATAAAATTCTTCTGGGTGTGACACCGCGTCTTCATTTTATGAACTGTACCGACGTTTCGGCCACTGTTGCAGGCGGCCTTCATCAGGGTCCGTGTCTGACACAGACCCTGATGAAGGCCGCCTGCAACAGTGGCCGAAACGTCGGTACAGTTCATAAAATGACGACGCGATGTCATACCCAGAAGGATTTTATTGATAGTGACAACTGCCGCGGAAGCCTACGTTTGCATTTAATGTTATTCAGTAAGTAAGCCTGTGTAGACATGATAGGGTGACTGAATAAATAAAAATGAATTTATAGCCTCTATTTATTTACATTATAATGCAACCGAAAGCACTTTTCCCTTGTTTTTATATTGGATGCCCCCCTTTCCTCATAGGGGTAGGGGTTGTGTGTTAGCACTAAAATACTGTCTCTCTCTCCTTCTCATAAGGGAAAAGACGTTTGATGAGAATGTGTTCAGAAATTGCAATTTTGATGGATGAGGAAGAAAATCAGAGTTTCGTTGGGTAGGAGGTAAGAACGTGAGGGTGTAAGTGAGAGGCAGATAAGGGTCGAGGAATGGGGGGCAATGGGAGGCTAAGAAGTAATAAGGAAAGATGGGAGGCATAGGGAATGGGAATCATGATAGGAAGTGGAGTGAGGATGGATTACAGTTTGTAGAAGGGGCATTTATCGGAACCGATTGTTGGGAAGGAGAAATCAATTGAGGTTGCGTTGGGGTAGGGTACGGAATGTGTGTAGGTGGAGGGACGGTGGGGTGTGGGTGTGAAGCGCGGCAGTAGGCTTATACCAGACTTCAGCCGGTAGATGAAGATATCTTCTCAAGTTTGCTGCGTTAAACACAAACTATTGGAATCCCTGTCATTGACCTTGTTACCCGTGTTTCACTAAAACATGTGTTGTTTATTCCGGGCTTGTATCTCATTGTTTTCTAACAAAGGACTGTATACTGACAGCTCTTTCCAGCTCTCACGCCAATCGCGACGGAAGCATTTATGATTATTAGAATTCCAAGCATCTGACAACTATGGAAAATCAGAGTTAATGGCAGATTGAATAAAAATACAAAAACACTCGGAGCAGAACATGTTGCTGCTTAAAAGTACCCAAAGAGTAGGTGTTCCAGTTGGGCAACACACTGTACAGAAATATGTTAATAGGTGACTCAAGTTATAAGACTGAATGAAATAGTTTATTCTATCACGTGTGTATTATTTGGTGGACTTGGAGCTAATAGAGCTTGAGATCATTTGGGGATTTTAAGAGACTCTGTTGCAGCCCATAAACGTTGATCTTATTACCACTAAAACGGTTGTAGTTAAATGTAATTTTTTATCACCTAAACCAAAACTTAAGCCTTACAGCTCCCACGTAGATTCGATGAAAAGATGTTGTCATCGGGAAGCGAAGCGGTTAACAGCCTAGGCGATATAAATCAGAGATATCAGAATGCTGGAAGAGGACTAGAATTGCGCTCGCACTCACCAGCTTGTACATGTTGTGTTGTGTTGCGTCGGCGGTGCTGACTGGCGTCTAGCCCGCGGCTCGGGGTTTATATACCGGACGCAGTGAGCCACGCCCGGCGACCCTCGCGATGGCCTCCACCGACTGTGAGCGGTTCGCCGGCACCCACTGGCCACTGCTGGACAGACATCTTTGCCAGTGTGGTCACGGGAAAACGCACAAATTCTAGTATGGCAGCAGGATTACAGACTTTGTTCTACTTCGCTCCCTTACGCGGCCAAAGTGTACTGTCTTCATACTGGACAGCTGAATACCAAACGTCATGGCAGATTAAAAATATTTGCCGGATAGGGACTCGATGCTCGGACTATACAACCTGTGAGAACCGGTCCTGAGTCATGCTCGACCTAGTTTGTGTGCACAGCACATCCAGGCGTAATGCCAACTTCCTGGGTTCGAGTCTCATACTGACACACAGCTTTCATCGACCAATCGACCAGCTCACAGTCGGCTGAACAGTTAAAAATTATGGAGATAATCCCCCCAGCTGAGTAAACCACATCACCATAATATCCTTTCTCCCTAGACCACTATTGTACATGTTTCGAAGAGAATTTCTGACAGGATTAAAAGATATACGAGGAGTTACCGGTTAAGCTGACGGGTCCTTAGACGTCCTTGGATACCTCAGTACAGCTTGAGGCGCGGCGCAGTAGTACGTGTTTACTTCCGTCTTCCGCCTTAGAGCTTGAAGTTTAAGCCACTAGTCTTCTCGTGGTGTGTGTTTCTTTGTGTTTCTGAGCTGCAGTGTCCATCTTTTATTTTTCTGCCGTTTGTTTGGTATCAGTTTGGCCGCTCATTTGCTTACGTTGGTGCTCATTGCATCAGGATATTTTCGCCCAATTGTTCTGTCAGTTTTGCCTTTGAAAAGTCCTCCCTCGACGTTCATTACTGGCTCGTAGATGTGCTCGACATTATTTCAGATCCATAAGCATTACTTTGTCACAGTAGTTTTCGTTAAAGCCATGAATCTTATTTAAGTAGACAATGTGTTAGTAAAACATGGCCCTCGACAATCCATACTCCGTACTAATGAATTACTGATTTTCTTGCTAATACTAGTGTTCAATTTACAAATTTGAGCCTTTAGAATCTGACGCTGGAAGTAGATGATCAATATATCAAGGATTCTTTGCTTAGATTTTGTGAAGGCATTATCTCGGAACGCTGTTCGAGTCAGTACCAGCTTCAGAGATGTAGTGTTATACGCCCCGTCCAGATGCACATTAAAAGAACATCCCATCACTGCTTCAGTATTTTGCCTATTATATTCGTGTTAGTCGTGGTAGTATGGCAGAAACATGTTTTTATGTATTGAAAGTAATCAACGTTTAAATTCTCCAACGTGGGTTTTTGTTTTCAAAAACAAAAACTTCTAACCTGAAGGTAGTAGATTTTGTTTCTCCTGTTGCTGCTTTTTGACATAATGAAGCTGCATCCGGTTCTGATCCACTACCCACTTTGAGCTTTCCATGTGTAATTTTTCGTCATTAAAATTCCTCGTGTGGATGCTCCGGTGCTGCAACTTAATCTGCGCCGTATCCAATATGTTTTCGATGTGGTACTTCCTCTGCTACTTCATTCTGCTTCTAGCGTGTTCTCAGAAGAAAAAAATAACGTCTCAGGCTGCAGTTCTGTCGACACCGCGGAAGCTGTGGATCTTCTTGCAAAAGCTAGAGTGAAACCTGAGGAGCAGATTCAACGCTGAATCTGGTATGTCCTCATCATCGTCTCTCCCTGTATGCGGGTTGACTGCTTCCAAATGCGCATCAGTTCCTCCACTCTAGGAGACTCTGCAGTCTAATACTGCGCAGCAGGAGCTATCACGTTTGATATGGTAGACGGCCACCTGCAGAATAGTTTGTAGAGGCTTTGTTCTGGAATCCGCTACCTTCATGGCTGCTGACGAAAAATTCTTTCGTATTTGGCGTACACAACGTGTACAACCGGTTAGGGCTACTTCGCGTGAAAAATCAATTTTCTAAAGGCTACAGCACCAATGACTAGCCGGCCGCGGTGGCCAAGGGGACTGAGGCGCTCCAGTCACGGTTTTCACGGCCACTATGGCCGGGGGTTCGAGTCCCCCCTCGGGCATGGATATTTGTGTCGTCCTTAGTCTTAGTTAGTTCATAAGTAGTTTGTAAGTTTAGGGACTGATGACCCCGTAGTTGCCATAAGCTATACAAACATTTGAACATTTTTGAACCAATGACTAATATGAATAATAGAATAAGCAATGAAAATATTTTTTTCAATCTGGCGAAAACAAATAAATCGAACAAGAAAACATATAACAAACTTGACGTCCGAAAACAATTAAATTTTAAACCTAAATAAGAAATAACGTTTATAATACGAAATATACCAAAAAACCCATTAATTTTAATATATTTCTGCAATAAATATTCTTCCAGAACTTGAGGCCTCATCTGTGGCTTCATCCCACGTACTCAACTAAAGACCTTGCAGCGGATTGATGTTTGCAATGTGGAATTAGTTCAAATCATTACTATTCGACTCTGGTAGATAAGAATGCACCTGTTTCCCTAAATGACGTGTCGGCGCTTTCTGTCAGTTTATTTGTACCTTGCGTCAGTTACCGAGTATGTATTCAATTAGTATGTTTGTCCATCTCTTTCTTCCCTTTCTGTCAATCACCTTCTGCCTCATACTCTATCCTTTTCTGTTTCCTTTTCATGCAGCTCATTACTTATTATGTCATATCATCTGAATAAAATATCCTGCAATAATATAATTTCTCAGGTGCGTACGGTGGGATATTAGGAAACTGCAAAATAGCCAGCGAAAAGAGACGGAATGAATTACAGCCTCACGCATTAGGCGGAGGTTTCCCATGAACCTAACTGTTTATAACCTCGTATCTCATGAACTATGTATTGTACTGTGATATTATTTCGGAGGTACATTCTGTGGTGTATGTGTCATACTGTATGTAAAATTTCTCGTAAATCCAATAAGTAATGTAGAAATAATAAATTTTAATATCTATCCCATGTGTTGAGTCGTGCAAGACAAATATGAGTAATGGAAATTTTTGATTGAATAATCTAATTAAGTTCCTATATTTCAGAGAATGTCACATTTCTCTTCTGTGTTACTAATTGCATAACTTACATACTTCGGAGCGAGCGAAGAAGATTTCTTGAGTTTACATAAGCATTTTGTAAGCCAATTAAGCAGTAAAAGGGACATGCTGAAAGATAACGAGTAAGGCAATACAAAATGGTGGTCTTTAATAATGCATTATTGTTTATGGATAAAATGATGCTTAGGAAGGTATTGGTAACAGTCAAAAATGTTTGATAAATGTAATTATGTGGACGAGAGTATACAATGATTATGAAGCAATTATCAGGAGAATCGCCCTGTTGCTAATGATGCTATGCTCTGTTCTTTTCTTATGTGCTAACTTGCACTGCCTTTTGTGTTTTCTCTTTGTGCTTATGTGCACCATTTTGTATGTTGATGCATTGTGCCTTCAATGGCATGTGTGATTGGTGAGAATCATATCCTTCTGATGCTCTGTAATTATGTGTAATGAATATTTCTAATTATGTTTGCAGCTGTGCTTATTGCTCTTGTAATCAAAACTTACTGCTATGCTCGCTAATTATATAGCTAAGCCCTACCACTATGCACATTAATTTTATAATTAAGCTCAATGACAATGTATGGTTATGCTTATACGTTGCACACAGCCATCTCTCATGCAAACTTGTAGCTATGCCATAAATTGCGTCTAGTTATGTCTAGAAAGATAAGATAATGCACAGAGATACTTTGTCTTTGCTTATTGCTATCTTCATAATTTTATTGATGATCCTGTTGATGAAAATCTGCAGTTGTGCCTAACAAGTAGTTGCGTCTGTGTTTACGTTATTGGATGATTCACTGTGATGTACAGCAATTAATGTGCCAAAATTTGCCTTAATTGTTTTGTCTGACCCTACTGCGGACTCAGACAGACACAGACATGACCTGATGACTTGAACCTCTTTTGATATTCTCACGAATCTACCCTGATGTGTTATACCTTAAGGCATAAGGCCTGGCCATGGCAACATATGTAATTTAAGTGTTATAATTTGGTGGTAATGTAATCCCCACCATAGTGATATATGTTAATTTAAAGAGATGTGATCTAGTGGTAATGGAAAGTTATTTGAAATGTTTTCATGTTAATCGCTCTAATTATGACAACAAATTTACTTTATATGACCTAATGCCAAATTGATGACAAGTACCCTGGGTGTATTTCATACGATTATGTGTTTGTAAGATAATGTGTACATAGTATGTAAAGCCATATGCCTATATGAAATGACACTAACTTTGTAGATACTATAGTATAAGAACTAAGTTACTCATTAGTATTCAAATGTATCTGTCTTCAAGTCCCTACTTGTAATGTAAAATTATGGTTTAATACCATGACCCCATCTGTACCACTTGAATTAGGGGCAATGCTTTTCTGTAGATATGTACTAATCAATGACTTTTCTTTCAGTCTAAACTGAAATATCATGACTATGTTACTAATTTGTGTGTAAAATGCTTTATTTCATGTACTTTGGACACACATGGGAACTGGCGATTTCGCACACGAGATTCCAGAATGCACACAGAAAAATGGACATGCTATTATACACCACTGATTTTGGGCCTTTTAATGAAGATGTTGGTTGGATGATGTTTGCCCACATAGTACTGTCCATTGCAGCCTTGGCCAACCACCACTATTTTGCTCTAATTTTGGATGTGGTGATGCAGTCTGCTAATAGCTCCGTTGGTTGGAGCACACTTGGTTGTCGAATTGCATAGAGGAATACATCAGAACCTTTTCCCCATGACTTCAACTTCAATGCAACCAGCCAGCTCGCCTACAGTGTGGTGTAATCTTACAGTGTTTTGTGTTCGTGCGCAGACCTAAAATGAATGTTAGGATAATGTGCTGTTCGTGTGCCATCCTAAAATGAATGTTAGGATAATATGCTTTAGTAAAACTTTTTATATGCTCATGTTTGTTATTGTATTTTTTTCCATTTGTGTATTACTTCTAGCTACCTCATTTTCTCCACTATGTCATTTGTCAAACTATGTTCTGTAAAATTTTATATATGTTTATCTTTACCATTATGTATATCTGTCATGTATTCCATTTATTACTGATGTTCTGTAAATTTTGACATTTGCTTATGCCTGTCATATCCTGTACCACTCCATGCATGACTTTTGTTGGTACTGTTTTGTAAAATTGCATGTATTTATGACTATCACATTTTTCAATTTTTCTATGTACTCCATCTGTTGTTTTAATCTTGAATATCTTCTATAAAAATGTTTATCAGGTTTTCATATTTTCCATGTTATATTTTGGATGTCATTAATGAATTTTTGGACTTGAAATTCAGTAATTTTGCTGGCTAGGCAATGCCATTGGCATTACCCACCCTATAATATTTTTAATAGGTAGGAGGGGGGTGATGAAACGTGTCCATTAAAAAAAATTGTAAGAAAATGTCTAATACTGTGCCTCCTGTCTTGTGTCGAGTAACTTGCTTGCAAGAAAATGTATAATGTTGCTTCTACTGTGTATATCGATATGTGTACTTAAGTCTGTAAAGTTTCATCTCTGGCAAAGATTATGTATCACATAGCATTGTAGCTCGCGCAGAGAGAGAGTAGCACTTGTGGTTCAGCTCGCTTAGAGAGCGGTTGAGTTGTGTGTATGGCTCCGATGAAGAGCAGAGGCTGCCGTAGCAGCAAGTTGATTTGATTGTATTTGGAATATATATTGTATTTTTATTACTATGAAAACGTTGTACCACCGCTGGAATGAAGGTAATTGCATTTAATGTCATTATAAAAGGTTGTATTATGTAGGTAATGTAATGGTGATTATTAATAATAAGTAACAAAGTTGACCTTTCTTTCCTGTTTCCTTTACGTAGTTAGAAGATTAACCCACTTCCTTCTTCTGATAATTAGTTATTTGTGGATTTAAAGTGCAGTATTTATTTTGTAATCTTGTTGAACAGATTTCGTATTGGTGCCATATTAAATGATTGTCACGCAACACTACAGTTACTTGATTATGATACTAAATTTCAATTATCAGGTACTGATCTGCATAAAATTCTCGCAGTCAAACATTAAGAAAGTGGTTTGTGGTTTTTTAATAATATCTTTCTCGCAGTCAACATTTTTGAGTATAGTCAGTGTCTGTTTCATGTGGTGAAAAGATGTGGTTAAAAGATCCGTTGCGCACATAATCAGTTTAATGCACTGTTTCTTATTTAACACTATATACATCAATATCAGGGTCATAATTAAACCAAATTGCTGTGTTAATGAACAATCTGCTGTCTGATTAAACGATAGGTTCAACATCAAACAACACACACACAGCTTTGAATCTTAGCCATTTTGGAGCTGGCTAGAGGTACTGCATTATAGCGAACGCAGTCATGCGGTTGGTAAACTGTAAATACTTGGAGCCTTCCTATTTGTCAAATATTACATTTAGATATTTGTTCTCTCGTTGTTGCGTCGAGAGCTGCATTTGATCACATAAAGTTCCTATTATTTTAGTTATTAATGCTGTATAATTTGGCAAAAATGCAACCGATTTAAACTTTTTTTTCTTTTTCTTTTTTGCTTCATTGAATAGCCAGACTAGACCTTATCAATTCTGTATATAGCCGCGGCGGAGCGGCCGAGCGTATTGAGGCGATATGTTCCGATGCGCGAGGCAGTTCCCCGTCTGGAGTTCGAACCTCCCCTTGGGCATGGATCTTTGTCGTGTCTTTAGTGTAAGTTAGTTCATAAGTCTAAGTTTAGGGGCTGATGACCCTGCAGTTAAGTCTCATAAGCTTTACAAACATTTGAACGTTTTATTAAAATTCTGTATATAGGTTGATTACAAAGTGAGTTTGCCTGAAACAATATTGTTCGGGAATGTAAACCTTTGGGTCATATGTTGTCATGTTGTCAGTTAAGTCAGCAGCCAGCCGCCTTCATTATAGTACTAGGCTTCTTTAAAGTTGTTAATTGCTGTTAATTGTATCGATAGGATGGATAGGATGTGTGCCTGCTGTGTGCGGACGCAGGAGGAGTTGGCCGCGGTTCGCGAACAGCTGAGCGTGCTGTTGGCTACGGTCAGCCGTCTTCAGGCTGCTGTCTCGGGGTGCAGCGATGGTGGGGAGTCTGGTGCGTCGAGTGGGACACCTCAGGTGTCTCACGCTTCGCTCTCTGTCCCTGCTACCGAGGCACCTTCAGGTGTACCGGACATCGTCGAGCCGCCTTCTCCGCAAGGGGAGTGGCGGGTTGTACGGCGTTCGCGTCGCTCGAGGCGGAAGGCCAATGTGGAGGCTGGACGTCCGTCCGCGCCCGTTCGTCCTGTGAGTGAAGGTGTGGCCACTCCTTCAGCAGGGTCCGAGCAGGTGCACGGGGGGGAGGGGATTATTAGTTATTGGGAGCTCCAATGTCAGGCGCGTGATGGAGCCCCTTAGGCAGATAGCGTCCAGATCTGGAAGGAATTCCAACGTGCACTCGGTGTGTTTGCCGGGGGGCCTCATCCGAGATGTGGAGGCGGCCTTGCCGGCGGCTATCGAGGGTGCGGGGTGCAGTCGACTGCAAGTCGTAGCTCACGTCGGCACCAATGACGCTTGTCGCTTGGGTTCTGAGGACATCCTCAGGTCCTACGAGCGGCTGGCGGAATTGGTGAAGGCTGCTGCCTTCGCACGCGGGGTGCAAGCAGAGCTGTCGATTTGCAGCATTGTTCCCAGGGTTGATCGGGGTCCTTTGGTTTGGAGCCGAGTGGAGGGTCTGAACCAGAGGCTTCGCCGACTCTGTGACAGTCATGGCTGCAGATTTCTGGATCTGCGTTATCGGGTGGGGAATTGTAGGGTGCCCCTAGATAGATCAGGGGTGCACTACACTAAGGAAGCGGCTACTCGGGTAGCAGAGTACTTGTGGAGTGCACATGGGTTTTTTTTAGGCTAGGCGCTAACTCTGATGAGCACTCGCCTGTCAGCATACAAACAGCGAATTCAGGCCACGTTCGGAACAAAAATTCGAACATCAAAATATTAGCCGCGAACTTACAGAGTATTAGAAACAAGGTTTCCGAATTTGCAGCGCTGCACGGAAGTTATTGCGCTCAGATAGTTTTAGGCACCGAAAGCTGGCTAAATGATGATGTGGCAAGTTCAGAAATATTTAGCGAAGCGTGGAATGTATATCGGAAAGATAGATCTGATACAACTGGAGGAGGAGTGTTCATCGCCGTGGACAAAGATATTGTTTCTACTGAGATCGAGGTTGAAAGTAACTGTGAAGTTATCTGGGCACGCATAACAGGTCTAAAAGAAGTAAAGTTAATAGTTGGGTGTTTTTACCGGCCCCCCAGTGCTGCTGTAGCAGTTTTAGAATCATTCAAGGAAAGTCTACACCAGGTAGTGCATAGGTATCCGGGCCATGCAATATTAGTCGGAGGTGACTTCAACCTTAAGAGTATAGATTGGGACCTCGCTAGTTACATTTCAGGCGGTACAGACAAGCAGTCTTGCGAGCTACTTTTGGACACATTCTCCGAAAACTGTCTTGAGCAGTTAAACCGGCAACCCACGCGCAATGGAAATATTCTAGACCTTATAGCCACAAACAGGCCTGACCTCATTAACGATGTCTGTGTAGAGACAGGAATTAGTGATCATGATATCGTCATAGCGTCGATGGTGACCAAAGTTCATAAACCAGTCAAGAAGGCTAGGAGCGTGTTTTTGTTGGGAAAAGCCGACAAGCTAATGTTACGATCGCACTTAGAAAATGAATGGGCATCGTTTAATTCTGGGACTATGGATCTAGAGGAATTGTGGACTAAATTTAAATGCATTGTTAATGAAGAGTTAGAGAAATATGTGCCAGTAAAGACGATTAAGGATGGAAAAGATCCACCGTGGTATAATAATAATGTTAGAAAGCTGCTGAGAAAGCAAAGGCTGTTGCACTCTCGATTCAAAAAAGAACACGCAAATGATGACAGGCAAAAGTTAGTAGAGATTCGTGCGTCTATAAAAATATCGATGCGTGAAGCATACAATAATTATCACAGCGATACCTTAGCAAAACATCTTTCCGAGAACCCGAAAAAATTCTGGTCCTATGTAAAATCGATAAGCGGGTCAAAGCCCACTGTCCAGTCACTAGTTGATCATTCCGGGGCAGTAATAGAAGAAAGCAAACGGAAAGCTGAAGTTCTAAATTTAACCTTTAAGAAATCTTTCACGAAGGAGGACCGCACAAATATACCATCATTTGATCAACGTACTAATTCCGAAATGGGGGACATAGCAATAAGTATTCCCGGTGTAGAGAAGCAGCTGAGAGAGCTAAATACGAAAAAGTCTGCTAGTCCGGATGGAATACCAGTTCGGTTTTACAAAGACTATTCTGCGGCATTGGCCCCCTACTTAGCTTGCATTTATAGCGAATCTTTAATTCAGCGCAAAGTTCCTAGTGATTGGAAAAAAGCGCAGGTGACTCCAGTGTATAAGAAAGGAAAGAGAACTGACCCATACAATTACAGGCCAATATCGTTTACATCGGTTTCATGTAGAATTTTGGAGCATATTCTCAGTTCGAATATAGTAAATTTCCTTGAAACGGAAAAGCTTCTTTCCATGAATCAGCACGGGTTTAGGAAACATCGTTCATGCGAAACTCAACTTGCCCTTTTCTCACATGACATCTTGCGAGCCATGGACGAAGGGCAACAGGCGGATTGTGTTTTTCTCGACTTCCAAAAGGCGTTCGACACGGTGCCACACTGCAGACTGCTAACGAAGATACGAGCTTATGGAATAGGTTCACAGATTTGTGACTGGCTGGAAGACTTCCTAAGTAATAGAACGCAGTACGTGGTTCTCGACGGCGAGTGCTCATCAGAGACGAGTGTATCGTCAGGCGTGCCCCAGGGGAGTGTGATAGGACCGCTATTATTTTCTATCTATATAAATGATCTGATGGACAGAGTAAGTTGTAATTTGCGGCTGTTTGCTGATGATGCTGTGGTGTATGGGAGGGTGTCGTCTGTAACTGACTGTAATAGCATACAGGTTGACTTAGACAAAATTTCTAGTTGGTGCGAAGAATGGCAGCTAGCTCTCAATGTAGAAAAATGTAAGGTGATGCGCATGAGTAGAAAAAACAATCATATAATGTTCGAATACAGCATCAGTAGTGAGCTTCTTGATGCGGTCGCGTCGTTCAAACATCTAGGCGTAACATTGCAGAGCGATATGAAATGGAATGAGCATGTAAGGACAGTTGTGAGTAAGGCAGACAGCCGACTTCGG
Organism: Locusta migratoria; assembly: GCA_026315105.1. Taxonomy (NCBI): domain Eukaryota; kingdom Metazoa; phylum Arthropoda; class Insecta; order Orthoptera; family Acrididae; genus Locusta; species Locusta migratoria. Next base: position 195,633,121 of record CM048746.1, read on the forward strand.
TTTATTGGGAGAATTTTGGGAAGATGTACTTCACCTGTAAAGGAGACCGCGTATAAAACGCTTGTACGACCACGTCTTGAGTATTGCTCAAGTATTTGGGACCCGCAGCAGATCGGTTTGAAGGAAGACATAGAGGCGGTTCAGAGGCGAGCAGCTAGATTTGTTACCGGTAGGTTCGACCAATGCGCGAGTGTCTCGGAAATGCTCCGGCAACTCAATTGGGGATCGCTGGAAGAAAGACGACGTTCTTTTCGTGAATTTCTGTTAAGTAAATTTAGAGGGCCGGAATTTGAAGCTGAGTGTAGTACGATCTTGCTGCCGCCTACTTACATTTCGCGTAAAGATCACAAAGACAAGATAAGAGAAATTAGGGCTCGTACGGAGGCATATAGGCATTCTTTTTTCCTCGTTCAGTTTGGGAGTGGAATAGGAAAGGAAATGCCTAGTAGTGGTACGGTGTACCCTCCGCCACGCACCTTACGGTGAATTGCGGAGTATGTATGTAGATGTAGATGTAGATATACTATTACATGAGTATAAGGACGAGTATACTTGAAACAGATATATAAGTTTAGAGGATAATAAGGGGAGTGTGTATAAAGAACTAAAACAACATTTTTCTGTATGTTAAGTCAGACTTTTATTTATGTACAAACGGCAGTCCGCCTGCAGCAGTGTTGGTGCCTTTAGTGTATCTTGAGGATGGGTGCCGCAGCGGCGTAGGGCAGAGGGGCGGCGATGGCGGGGGCGGCGACAGCCAGGGGGGCGGCGCTCAGAGCGGGAGCCACGGCCAAGGCGGGGGCGGCGGCGATGGCGGGGGCGGCGTAGGCCACGGGGGCGGCGACGGCCACTCTGGCGGGCGCTACGGCCACGCCTCCCAGGTAGCCGGCCGACACGGCGGCGAACAGCAGCGGCAGGATTACCTACGACAGTAGCACACATTTACTGAATGTTCATTGTACCTGGAAATGGTTAGTATTAACTAGCTTGTAGAAAGCATATTGAACGCCTATATAATAATGTGTAAGACCATCTACGATATCAGAATGAAAAGATCCGGCCTTCTTTGTTCCAGACGATGATGAATTGAAATTTATAAAAGTGTTGCAATGGAGTTGTTTCAGTGCCTTGAAAAATGATGGAGATCGCCTGTTCCAAAACATGAACGTCGCGCTTTGAAATCTGGCAAATGTCCATACTGGGAGGAAGATGTTTCATTCTGACGCTCATTCAGTTATTCATATATACATTTGTGATATTAGCTCTAATAAGAACAATTACTTTATCACTGACTGCTCAACATCACCTACAAACGTTCTATACGTACTATGGAAAACGCATGAACGTATAACAGTGCCAATATATGTGAGAAGACGGTACTGAGTTACCAAACCCGAGCAATAAAACAAATTGAGTGCAACTGATTGTTGTTATATTAAATACGAAAACGTGTCACCGTTCTGTGAGAAAATGGTATTAAATGAAATTCGTTATATGTGCGTTAAAACTACACATAACTTTACCCGTGCATGATACCCGGAAGTAGTAACATTATTTAATGTCTTCCCTGATCGGTAGCAAAGCGGGACAGTGTTATACTATCAGTCCACTTGTCACGAGTTCGATCTTCGTTCAGTGTTAGGATTTTTATGTGCCCTTTTCACCTCTCACACTTCTAACAGTGTCGTTGATGTGAAAAATGTCGAACTGAAGTGTGGTTCGGAATTCAAGTTTAACTGTAGGTCACCCTAATAAGTGACAGGATAAATCAGTTGAAAGATCGGCAGAACGACACATCATATCGTGTCCAAACGGAACCAAGCCTAGTAAAGCACTATGGTGTTCAAACCAATCTTTGGTTTTATGACTGCTTTACCTATTATTTTCTGTATCTTCCTATAACCGTTACTAAATTCAGGTTTTGTTTCGTGTCGTTCTTTCCTTCCACGAATTGTGTGAGCAGTCAGATCAGTGCATAAGTTTCCTATTGTAATTATATCCACAGGTTTATCAGCAAAAAAAAAAAAAAAAAAAAAAAAAAAATAAATAAATAAATAAATAAAATATATATATATATATATATATATATATATATATATATATATATATATATATATATATATAAAATCTGGAAGCGTACAAGCGCACTACACAGATAGAGGTGACTAAGTAATGAGACAGAATTCAAATTTCTATTGGTGCCAATGGAGACTATAACTGGCGCTGTTGGAGACCATGAATGTCGATCATATTACCACATGATAAACCTCCAGTGCAAACTGTGGAGTTAAATGCGGGGACTGCAATGTATTGTCTCCGAACCAGAAAGTGAATTCTGACATCTCCTTTACACAGTGACATACATGTGACGAAAAGTTTTTAAGTCTTCAGAATACGAAGCGAGGAGGATTTATCGGAAGCACAGGTAGACGGTTAAGCGATACCCATCAGAGAAATAAGAATATAGGGAGCGGAGTAGAAATGCGTGCTCGCACTCACCAGCTTGTACATGTTGTGGTGTGTTGCGTCTGCGGTGCTGACTGGCGCGCAGTCCGCGGTCCCGGGTTTATATACCGGGCACTGCGCTCCGCGCCTACCCGACGACCCTCAGGATGACCTCCGCCGCCACTGACCGGTCGGTGGGCACCCGTTGGACACTGACCCTCAGGTGTCAGCGGCGTTCGCTAGAGCCAGCCTTAGAGTGGCAATTACAGACTTCGTTCTACTTTGCTGTCCTAAGCGAAAGAAAAACTAGTTTTTTATGTCTGGACAATTAGATAAAGAATGTACTGATTTATTAAATCGGTGTTCTGACCAAAGTCCTAACACAGAACTACTAACAACTGCGAGGACGGATAAGGAGGCGTGCTCGAGTCACTCAGTTCCTGGAGATTTTTTGTCGCGAAAGACGATGGTCTTGTTATTGAGCTACTTCTTTGGCTGTGTGCGCTTTTATTATTGGCGTCATTTTGATATGCTAATTTGCTATTCTCCAGGAGGTTAGCATTCGAGTTAAACGTTATGCATTTCTAGAGAATATGGCACTGTAACTATACTAAATATGTAAGAGCGTGCTTTCTGCTATAATTCATCTAACTCAGTTTGCCTGATAACGAGTAAATGTTTTAAGTCCATAGAGGCCATAACTTTTTCAGCCTCTCCAAACGACTGTCGATTCTGCGATTCATCCTTTTTCTGCTTCTGTATATCCTCACTACTTGTCAAACATAACGGACTCCTTTTCTACTTTTTTTAGATGCTTTTGTCTCTATAGCTTCCTGAAATACCTTTTGCATATGCTATTCTTGGCATGTTCTACTAAATACTTAATACGGTTAAGACATAATATTGTTTCCTGCGGAAGAAAACTCTTCCATTTGGCAAGCCTTGCATCTTCAGCTGATTTTATGTTTAATATATCACATAGACGTAGACATCGAGACATACGTGAGTACTTTGTAATTACACTTGAGTAATCTCCAACCATCTTGGCTATCTGTTTGAATACGCTAATTTTCAAAAATACTAGTTGACCTAGACGAATTTGAGAGGTAGTTTCTTAGATAAGCTAAGAGTAATTTAGTGCAACATATGGGCTTTATATCATAAAAATAAAATCATGGGAAACATGATATCCTAAGCTACAGTTTTGGGGATATGCTGTGCCTACTGTCAGTAGTAGCCTGTAGTAAACGATACAACCAATATTTGTTATGTTCAAAATGTTCAAATGTTTGTATGTCTATGGGACTTAACTACGGGGTCATCAGTCCCTAAGCTTACAAACTACTTACGAACTAAGACGGCACAAATATCCATGCCCGAGGGGGGATTCGAACCCCCGACCGTAGTGGCCGTGCGGACCGTGACTGAAGCGCCTTAGTCCCCTCGGCCACCGCGGCCGGCAATATTTGTTATACTAAGTGCTAAGATCGCTTATGTTGAAACAACTTATTTCCAAATTTGTTTTAGTGCAACTAGCGGTCAGATTTTCTCACATTGTAAAATTTCGCGTCATCGTCGTCGTTGAAGTAAGAATGTGCTTAGCTTATAAAATATACTGGATCGTCACAATATAATAACTTAGGAAATAATGTTTTTGTATTCATCAATCTTAAATCAACGAGCAGAAACGGTCCTCTTCTTGTACATATTCAATTAAAAGGCCCTCTAGATTTCAATTTATTTGATGATGACTGGTTTCGGACATTTAAATAGATGTTGAAATCTACCATTGTGGCGCTCCAACTAGGCACAGCCGGTGGCTAACATTATGGCTGTAGTGGTATGAGGAGGGCCATTTAAATGCGACGTAGACTGACTTTTAAGTGAGTTCATTCATTCACATCGTTGATACTCCACGATGTTTCCAAACATAATTACTTTTACTTACTGCCTCAACGACAATATGCATAAGAGCGGGACCATCAGTGCTCTTGAATCTAATGACAATTTCCGGAAGCTCACTTCATTGGGAGAATTGAGTGCCGCAAACGCACCAATAAAATCTAACACAGAATGGACTTCGCAATGATATACAGATTTTCTGATTTCTTTTTGTGTATTAAAAATTAATGAAAATTCTTTGCTTCTTTCGACAAGGTTTATTCAAATTTGATTTCTCGTCTCGGATAAACGAGATTATTCAGTGAATGATTTGATAAGGATTCCGCTTTTACTAACTAAGGTTCTGAACCCTAACAAAGCGTTGTACGCAAAGGCACTTTCTTAACTTACGCTACGAACCACTATCGTAGCTAAATGGGAGCATGTAAGAGGACAAACTGCAGGAGATAATCCCTGACCAAAAAAAGTAACAAATATGTTAAAATTAACATATGTTTGTAAATGGACTGAATTATTTGATCCTGGTACTGATGCAGCATCCCTGATTCATCTGTGACTGATGTTTGATCTACACAATTTTTGCTGAATGCGCAGAACTGCATACTCTTCTTCGTGAAGAACTAATTACCACTCTCTGAACTCCATGAAACTTTTGTATGAGCTAAAAAGCTAATGCTGCTGTTTTTGATTTTTCTTATACATACACGTGTGAACTGTAAAACGTCGTACTTTGTAACTACTTTACCGTTACACAATATGATTTCACCACATAGTGACAAATATTTGAATACTGGATAAATTGCGTGATACTGATCATTTAGTCATTACCAGAAGAAACGTCGTCGTTCCTTTTTTTTGTGCTATACATTGTTAGCCAAAGAGATTTTCCAGGAGATGAATATCTATGCCGAGTTTAGTAGGTCTACTATTTATTGAAACTGAATAGTCTGCAGTGTTTCACAAATATTGTAAAAACAAGCAACAGAATGTAATGAGTTAAAAAATTAAAGAAGTATAAGTAATTATGATTCAGTATTAGACTTTTACTTTGTGTAGTAGCACAACAGTAGACTGATGAGCTAAAAAGTGGTTTAAGCATCCGCATGCAAACAGAGAGAGATGTAATTATTTAGAGAACTGCGATGCGTTCGGAAACGCCTTTATAAAATTGGTTTAGGCGCAGGCTTTAGATCTGTTACAATAGCAGGTGTTGCGATTTAAACGGGTTTGAAGGCGGTGTTATAGTCAGCGGACGATTATTTCACGAGTGCACCGTGAATACCGGGAATCCGGTAACGCATCAAATCTCCGACATCCCTGCGGCCAGCGAAAGAGCTCCCAAGAACGGAACCATCGGCAATTCGAGAGAATCGTTTAACGTGATAGAAGTGCAACCCTTCTGTATACTGCTGCGTAGTTCAATGCTGGTCCATCAACAACTGTCAGCGTGGGTGCATCCGACGTAACATCAACTGTATGGGGTTTCTGACTACACGGCACAAAGCTCCATGCCTCGCATGGGCCCATCAACACCGCCAGTGACTTTTGATGACTGGAAAGATGTCACAAGGTCTGACGAGTTTCGTCTGTAATTGTATCGAGCGGATAGCGTGTACGGGTATGATGAAAACCTCATGAATCCACGCACCCTACATGACAGCAGAGGACTGTTGAAGCTGGTGGAGGCCCTGTAATGGTGTGGGGAGTTTACAGTTTGAGTGATGTGGGGCGCCTGATACTTCTAGATACGACCATGACACGTGGCACGAACGTACGCATCCTACGTCCACCATGCATTCCAACGGACTTGGGAAATTCCAGCACGACAATGCGGCTTCAGGACCACTCTTCTGAGTATAAATACCTTCGCTGGCCACGACATTTCCACATATGAACACTGTCGAGCATATCTGGGTTGCCTTACGACATGCTGTTCATAAGAGATAACCACCCCTGCGAATTATGGACGGCCCTGCAGGCTCCATGGTGTCGAGCCCACGCCACATGGTGTTGCGGCACTTCTGCCTACTCGCAGGGGCCCTAACCGATATCACGCAGGTGTACCAGTTTCTTTGGCTCCTCAGTGTAATTAAAGGCCAGTCTACACGACGACACTAGGTTGCGAAACTCGTTGTGTTAAATGAATTGCACGCAATTGGTTTCGTGAATGTCTGTAGACACGGCGCCAATACTATACACTTCAGTTTCGTTGTTTTGTGAGTGCCGTAGTCGCCGTGGAATGAAAGTTTTGGTAGCTGTAAGAGCTGTGGCGGAGCAATTGCTTCTCTCTGTGAAGTCTCTGCATGAGACTAAACATAAAAAGAATAAGGAAAGTGATTTTGTTCGTGACTGGATTAAGAAAAGACGCCAGCTCTGTTGCTCAGCGACCTTGCTGAAAGAAATTCCGATTGAAGACCCTAGCAGTTATTTTAATCAACTTAGAATGTCACTAGAGCAGTTCACGTTCTTGTTAAACATAGTTATGCAATAAATAAACAAGATACTGTTATGCGTCAAGCACTGTTACGAGAACTGAAATTACAAATTGCATTACGTTTCTTGTCAAGTAGATATTCTTCTCTACAGTACCTGTACTGTGTTCCGATATCTACAATTGCCATAGTTCGTTTGTATAGGTGTTTTGAATTGAATGTATTTTAGTCTGCAATTCATAATCGTCAACCCATCAATATTTGATTCACCAATAATTGCTTATTCCTGAAATTTTCATCGTTAAAATCGCACAAACTCCTATGCATCTCATATATGTTCAAAAACCGAATTATTTCTTCCGTTCCCCCCTTTACTGTTTAGTTTCGCCAACTAGTTGCGCGAACGTCTGCCACGCATGCGCACTAGCCAGTAGCGCAGTTTCATGAAACGTAGTGTCGTCATGTAAACTAGCCTTAAGACACTTACCACACACCTGTTGCCAACTGAAGTGCAAGCATCTTAAACATGTCCGAAACAACATACAACGTCGATACTATATTATTGTTATTAGTTACCATTAGAAAACGAAACTTATGGAGATAATTTTTGTATAAAACAATCTCTTCCAGTGTCAGATCAGTTTAATTCTATGATCACGTTTATTGTTTCCTTCTGGAACAGCTGACTGTCACTATACAGCAGTAATTATACAAATGGAGTTTCTCCAGACGAATGGTATCCTACGCAACAAGAAAAGTGAGACTATTTTACTTGAGTTGTGACTTGCTTCAAGATTTTGTGACACAGTTTTATGTTAAGTAATTCTTTTATTTGTTCTATAATTGCAGCAGATTAGTGTACACAATTTTCAGGAGCAATAGTAAATATTTTAGAAGGTGGTAGGATAGACGACTTGAAATAAGCAATGCCGTAAACGTGTGTGCAATGTTTATTGAGAACCCAGCTGTAGCTTATTTCAAAGAATTTTCATTTCGTGTGTTGCTACACCGCTTGCTAAGGGTTGCAGAGGGCGTGTTTATCGAATGTCATAGCACAGTGTTCACTTTGTGAAGTCGTTATTTAGCTTTCGGTTTTCATTATGATTTTTTGGTCAAGTTACTGCACTGTGTAAACATGGCGCGCCTATTTACATATACTGAATATGCCGATAATAATTTATCCAGTTTTGTTGTATTGACGAGCTCCATGACATGGATTATATTTGATTCAAATGTTTGTAAATCTATCGGACCAAACTGCGTGGTCATCAGTCCGCAGCTTACAAAATATATAAACTTAGGTAAACTAGACTAAGGACAAAACACACACACACACATACCCCAGGGAGAACTCGAACCTCCGTCGGAGGAGCCTTAGATCGCTCGGCTACTCCACCGCGTCTATATTTGATTATTTTAATAAACTCAGCAGCCAGTAATTTTTATACTATATTTTATTCAGCCAAAACGCGTTTCATGTTTTCACCTATATTCAGTTGGTGTAATTACGATTTGGTTTCATGTGTGTCAACATCAGCTTGGAAGCTGCATATGGCCTGTGCAAAACAACCAATATTCATTTAACTTTCTTCAATTTCGCGTGTTTAATTTTATGAAATCCTGTGCTCGAGAGTACTTCAGAATACATGCAGAGAAGACTGTAAGTAATCTCAAGCACAGCATTTAATAAAATTAAACAAGCGAAATTGTAGAAAGTTAAATGAAAATTCGTTATTTTGCACAGGACATATGCAACTTCCAAACTGATGTTGACACACATGAAACCAAATTCTATTTACGCCAGCTGAAGATGGGTAAAAACATGAAAAGCGTCTTGGCTGAATAAACATAGTATAAAAGTGACTGGCTGGTGAATTTATTAAAATAATTCCGATATTTTATTTGTGTGTGGTTTTTGTAACGGACTCGCTGCTTGTAGATAATACAGCGTACAATTTCCAAACCGCAAATTATAAGATTCATGGGTGTTTACTCATGTGTTGAGTACACTGCTTGACACAGCTGTAGTACCCAGCAGTCATATTGCATGTGAATTGCGTGTAAATGAATTTTTAACGAAGTAGAAATTATTCAGGCGGTAGAAAGTAAGACTTCAAGAAAGATATATAGAATTTTTGCACGTATCGGTGTTCCACATACAAGGGTATGGCTGGTGTTATGTGTTCACGGGTTCCATGCGTTTCATTTACGGTTCATTTAGCACCTTCGTTCAGGAAATGAAAATAGGCAATTATAATGTTGTTATTGGATACTAAAAATAAGTCAAGTACTCCCATTTATACTTTTACCGATAAAGCCACAGACATCAGTAACGCTCATAATTCACATCAGCGATCCGAATGAAACCAACATGCCACACTAGAGAGACATTTTCAAGAACGCTTTTCTGTAATCTGACAGACAATCAGTTGATGGGTCTCTTGTGTTACCGCATCGTCGTACAGGTTTCCATTATGTACACTTCCTGATAATCAGCTCCTAGCGTTAATGGAATAGATTGCTTTGGCTACAATAATGCTTGTGTTGTTTCACCATGACGGGGCAGCTGTACATTCTAGTCGTAGGAGACACATCACCCCCGACCCAACGCCTTTGAATTTTTGCCTTTGTGGATGGTTGAAAGGTGAATCACACAAAGTAAAAACAGCCGATTTGGTCGTTCGGATAATGAATAGAGCATCCCCCGTAAAAGAACGCAAATACGATTTCAGAAGATCTACACTTGGTGAATTCAAAAGTGCATTAAAGTAGCTAGTGTATTTCTGTAAATCAACATTGTCTTGAAATTTATTCGTGTTACGTATAAACACCTGTAATTATGGGCTCAATAAAAACTGGACACACATGGCATTTTATTGTAATTCTTCTCTACTACCACCTCCTAAAATATTTCGTCCTGAACACAAATGCCCTCCTTGCGTTTGATCATGTAATGGATCGCATCTTATATATATTAAAAGAATCTACGAAAACGAAGTGAGTCGTCCAGACCAAACTACCGGACCGATCCCTTTACTTGTGTTTTAAACGAAAGGTATTCATCCATAGATTCGTTATCAACTGTCAGTATTTACATAACTTTTGTCTTCCTTTCCCTATACTCAAACGAGATTTCCTTACGTATATTTCTTATGGCGATGCCCTTGCTGTAAAATGAAGTCAGTCGGTCAGGTCGTTCTATCCGACCGATTTCCTTCATTTGTGCTTTAAACGAAAGGTATTTATTCGCAGATTTGTCATCAGGTATCGCAATTATCATAACCCTTTCGGACCCACTGACTACAAATGTGTACATTACTTCTACGGTGTTTAAGATGGTTCAGAAGCATTTTTTCTCAATGGAAAGAACATGTATACAGCTCCTGAATGTTCAGTCATTTCATGATGGACAATTACTGCCACCTGCGGAAGATGATTATAATAATATTAAGAAGCGGGCGTCGCATTGCACAGCAGTTTGCGAATTTCAAAGAACACGGAAATTGTAAGTTACTAGTACTCCACTGTATAACTGAAAGTAGACGTTGTTATTTTGCGATGTAGTTATTGAACGATCAGTTTATTTAGTACAACAATTGGTACTACAAAATTAATTAGTCCGTAAAAAAAGCCTTGTATTACAGTATACGCAGTGTGTAATATGAAAATGGGTGCGTATAATTGCATAAATCTTGCTTCTAAAATCATTGAAAATTTAAGTTAAGAGTATTACAGCATTAAAAATAATTTCCTTGACAGAGAAAAAAATTAGGTCTGAAAGGGTTAAGTCTCTCCATCCTTTATTTTTATTCAAACGCGGTATTTTTCTGTCCTTGCATTGAATATTGTAATAGATTTGTTTTACGATATCTTCGGTTCTAATTAAGGTACGAAGTTATTTTGGACGCAACAACACTCAGCGGATCAAGCTCTTTCATTTGCACTTTTAAACACTTCCATTGATTGATTCTGAGGAAAGTTATGCGTGAACATTCAACTTTACTTCCATTTTTTCCAAACTTTTTTGTCATTCCACTAACGGTGCGAAGTATTCACACGTGTCCCCTAGTTTTCTGTTAATTTTATTGTCCCTCTTCCTATTGACCCTTGACTTTGAACGGTACTCCAGGAGTAACAGTTTCAAACAGTTCGTTTGTATGCGGTACAATGTTCACGTATAGTTTCCTGACCAGAGATTGTACATTTGAGCTGCCCCGTTTCGCTGCAGCTAGCCCCCGCACGGTCTCGCTCTTGATCCAGTGGTGTGCGGTGCTCCAGTTTGGCCGGCTTTACCGCCGCTCACCGCGGCGCTAGTATTACCCGCGTGTCGGGTAACCGAGGCTGCTGGCAACCGGCTGTCCCTGCACCGCAGCCGCCTACCATGGCGTGCGTCACGCCGTGCATTACTCACCGGACCGAGCTAGCCCTCCACATGTCGACAACCAATACCACCGCCCACACTCTGCATGTTTCACTTAACTCTTATAATAATGCAACAGTCCAGGTTGGAACGTGAATAATTTGAGAATAACGGCAAGACGGACGCCGAGGTGCAGAGATGCAGGTCGGAAAGACAATAACAACCACAGAACTTGAATTTTCAGTCACAACATTCATCGGAAAAGGAACAGACGTGTAACGATAAACCAGTCCCATCGGCCGAACAATCATGTCAAGTATTGCCACATAATGTGTGATACATTACCTAATTTTTCTCCAAAGTTACCGCAATAAATAGAACTACATGCTTGCCAGTACAGGACATCTTACAAGTATCATTATTACTTCAAAATTACCTCATTGATGCTTACGTAACCAGCAGGGCCTCATGGTTCTTTCGTGTGTAATTGGCGAGCATAGGTCCAGAGCTAATGCAGTCTTTATTCCTCCTTTCCTCTCCGGACTGCATTTCCTTTCCCTTCCCATCCCTTCCTATCCTCACTCCTTCCCCTCCTGACCGGGAGACTGATGACCAAACAAACCAACAACAAAAAACCCTTATGTAACAAAGTTCAGGTGTAGGCGACTCCATCCAGAATCTGGTGCAGAGAGACCACATTAAAATTATTAAAAGTGGAAGAACTAGCTTTGGCCGTATTGAAATCTTTATTTTTTTTTTGTATACAATACAAATCGCTTTCGGTCTGTGTCAGACCATCCTCAGTGCATGAATCCAAGCCCTGTGGGCCCACAAAAACTTGCCCTTTGCATATTAACATCAAGTAGGCAGTAGGCCGTAGCGGCCGTGCAGACTGTGACTGGCGAGTCGCAGACCGCTCTGCCACTGAGGCCGGCTAATCTTAACAAATTTCTTTCATTTCCTCTCCTTCATTTCTCATTTCTGCTCCTTGCTCAATTTCACTTGTTACTTTACTTAAACTGTGAAGCTCCGTTTCTCTCAATTCACTTTGAATCGTATTTGCATTGCCTTTCCAACTAGATTCTATAGATAAAACTTTTTACCGTGAATTCTAATTAATAACGTAGCATTTTATTGATCCTAAACATTTTGAGTAATTACCTTAAATTGAGTATAAACTAAAAGATTAACTTCAGATTTACCCATTTGTAATTTTTCATGCCGTTCAGTTTCGCATTCATTGGGATCTACTGAATAATAGCTTTCTATTGAGAGATGGCTTCTTTAGAAAATCTAGTAAATATAATGAAAAAATGTATTTAATGTGGAATGGCGGAATACACTTTACCTAGCATTTGTGGACTTCGAGAAAGCCTTTGATTCTGTAAATCAAAGAATCAGGTTGAGGGCACTAGAGAAATACAAAATTCCTTCAAAAACGTTAAGATCACGAAACAGAAGTACGGGGTGGGGGGTGGGGGGTAAGATTGTCAGGTTCTTCATGAAGAAAGAGAAAAGCTAAACATCAAATCGGACGTGACACACCCCCACTTTGTTCCTGTTAGTCCTGGAAACAGTGATGAGGAGGGTAATGGGAGGATCGAAGAAGGGTGTTCAATGTGAGACGATAAAGAGGCTTAAAGATCTTGATTTTGCAGATGACAATTGGCTTATGGCACAGCGGTACCGGGATATAAAAGAGAAACTGAACAGGTCGCAGAAGGAAGTGGAACGCGCAGGCCTCATAATCAACACAAAAAAGACCAAACGGATGAGGATAAATCCTAATGTCGTGACCAGCCGTACAGTGAATGGGAAGGAACTTGAGGGAGTTGAGTCTTTCCTCTACCTTGGAAGTATAGTTTCAACGGATGGAGGAGCAGAGGAAGACGTTTAGAGTCGTATCCTGAAGGCAACCGGTGCATTTGTCCAGCTTTATCCCGTGTGGAAAAATAGAAACATTTCCAGGAAGACTAAACTCCGTCTCTTCAACAGCTATGTTAAGTCAATTCTTGTATAGGGCTGTGAGACGTGGAAAGTTACAAAACAGATAAGCAATCGACTGTAGGTGTTCATAAATAGACGCCCGTGTTGAATAAGAAATATGAGGTGGCCGAACATAAAATAGTCTTTGGTCCATGACCAATCAGTAGCCGATGGATATACAGATCAAGGACAGGAAGTGATGCTAGAACGGGCACACTCTAAGGAAGCCGGATGGAACTGTCGAGGCTGGAACCCTCAAGGAACCAACAAGCGAGGTCGACCAAAGACGACCTGTTGGAGGACGATCGAAAAGAAAATATCCGAGATTGATAAGACCTGGAGTGAAGGGGATGGCCAGGAAACGTACTGTGTGGAGTAATTTCGTCAAGACCCTATGCTTCAGCGGGTACAACAAGAAATAAGTAAATCAAGAGAAGAAATTAGTTTTGACACTTAGCCTCCATATGAACTGACCAATCACAGCGGAGTACTAAAACTGTAGGCGGCATTTCCCAAGGGAAAAGTACCTGTTGTACTACCTGTTATTGATACCTCACACCACTCTGCATCAGCTACATCCAACTCTTTTATCACTTGCCATAATGAAAGTGAATATGATGGCTACAAGCCACGCACATATCAGAAGTGTCTGTCAGAAACATCGTGCCAAGTCTCGTAATGCACAGACCCCATTATCGAATGGAAGTATATCAAAGTTTAGAGAAACGGCCCCAAACCTTATTGAGGTGCAACACTTATTATGCGAAAGAGGTTTACAGGCACGATATCTGAATATGAAACTAAATAATACACTTCTGTCCATTACAATTGCTACACCAAGAAGAAATGCAGATGACAAATGGGTAGTCATTGGACAAATATATTTTTCTACAACTGAAATGTGATTACATTTTCACGCAATTTGGGTGCATAGATCCTGAAAAATCAGTTCCCATAACAACCACCTCTGGCCGTAATAACGGTCTTGATACGACTGGGCATTGAGTCAAACAGAGCTTGGATGGCGTGTACAGGTACAGATGCCTCTGCAGCTTAAACAAGATACCACAGTTCATCAAGAGAAGTGACTGGCGTATTGTGACGAGCCAGTTGCTCGGCCACCATTGATCAGACGTTTTAAATTGGTGAGACATCTGGAGAATGTGCCAGGGCAGCAGTCGAACATTTTCCGTGTCCAGAAAGGCCCGTACAGGACCTGCAACATGCGGTCGTGAATTAACCTGATGAAATGCGGGGTTTCACAGGGATCGAATGGAGGGTAGAGCCACAGGTCTTAACACATCTGAAATGTAACGGCCACTGCTGAAAGTGTCGTCGATGCGAACAAGATGAGACCGAGACGAGTAACAAATGGCACCACATACTATCACGCCAGTATGGCGATGAAGAATACAAGCTTCCAATGTGCGTTCACTGCGATGTCGCAAAACACGGATGCGACCATCATGATTTCGTAAACAGAACCTGGATTCACCCGAAAGAATGACGTATGCCATACGTGCACCTAGGTTCGTCGTTGCGTACACCATTGCAGGCGTTCCTGTCTGTGATGCAGCGTCAAGGGAACAGCAGCCATGGTCTCCGAGCTGATAGTCCATGCTGCTGCAAACGTCGTCGAACTGTTCGTGCAGATGGTTGTTGTCTTGCAAACGTCCCCATCTGTTGACTGAGGGATCGAGACGTGGCTGCACGATCCGCTACAGCCATGCTGATGAGATGCCCGCCATCTCGACTGCTAGTGATACGAGGCCGTTGGGATCCAGCACTGCGTTCCGTATTGCCCTCCTGAACCCACCGATTCCATATACTGCTAACAGTCATTGGATCGCGACCAACGCAAGCAGCAATGTCGGGATACGATAAACCGCAATCGCGATAGGCTACAATCCGACATTTATCAAAGTCAGAAACGTGATGGTACGCATTTTTCGCGCCTGTAGCACGTCATATTCGTGGTGTAGCAATCTTAAAGGCTAGGAGTGTACACACGTGCACTCCCTCCCCCCTCCCCCCCAATACACAAAAATAGACAACTGGTATATGTACGCTACGTACAGGGCGTGGGCAAATTTAATATAAACACCTAAAATAGCCGACTATTAGCTGGAACTCATCGAAGAACAGATTCGAATAATGTCTTTATAGTTAAAAACAGAAATTTAACCAATTACTTCAAGCTCCAATTTTAGTTGTCACTCTCTGCACTGAAACTCTTCATAACGGTTGAGTTACGTTGAGACATGTGGATTTTGCTGTCCGTATCAGACGGATAATTTTCTGATCCTGTACAAAGCAAGCTTGTACATTCATTTGAGGTTTTCTATATTTAAAGCAGTTGTTTGTCTGTTTGTCTGAAACAACGTAAACTATGATTCTTCGGAGCATACCACATACTTTCAGTCATCGAATTGTCCAGATTTAATTATACTGGCACTACTTCCTCCTCATCTTTGCGTTGGCTGCAGTCTTTCAGAGTTTACCAACTTCCGCCCTTCCTGATTGTCAGGCTCCAGCAGTACTGCTCCTTATCTTTATGGTACTGGCCTGTGTTTAAATTTATTGACATTTAAACAGCTGCTTCTCTTTCCTCGAAATGTTTCTTTAATTTTCCCATGGGCGGCACCTTTCTTCCCCCTATTCAAGTGTGCTTCTGTAGCTCAGCACTTCTGCTGTATGCAACCAAATTTTGTCATTTTACACTTACTGTCGGTCCAAATTTAGACCATGTATTCCTTTAATTTTGTTAGTTAAACTCTACACCTTGTTTCAAGTATAAGGAGTTTTACTGGGCTTCCCCTTTTGTCTATAGTATGATCTCTTCAATCTATCTAGTCGTACTCGTTAGTGGTTATTTCAAATAATTCAGGGCTAGCTAGCTTCTTCATTTCTCCCCTCTATATGATTTCTTTAATTTTAATATGTAATTGATAACCGATACACTATTTTCCGTCTCTTTACTTAGCCGTGGAATGTTTTGTAATAGGCTCACTGTAGGTTGTTTATCTTTACATTACACAATCTGTTTTAACAAGTTTGTTTTGGTTGCCAATTTTCAGAGAAAGCATTTAATTATTCATTTTTGCAAATGGTAACGCCGTTTCCTTGCTGAAATTTATTTGTTTCAGCCTTACGCTTTTCGCCTTGGTTTACATCATGGAGTCATCACTAGGTAGCTTCTAGAACCCACTGAAGCCTTGAAATAGGGGAAACGAGTGTGGATAAAATAAATGAATTTCGGTAAGAAAAGTATCGTTTTCACTCCCAAAAACTAATAAATCTCTCTGACGCTTAACAGTGTCCACAGGTCTCATTCACGTTCAAATCTTGCTTTCGTGATTAGAAAACGATCTGTTAGCATCACTTAAATTGTGCCATGTCCAAAAATCTGGATTCTGTTTTAATACATTTCCATGTGTATTTTTCCTACTATATTTCCTTTTATTTCTTACTTCATGTGAATAACAGAAACAAGTAACATTAAAATTCTATTTTCCTCAATAATTTTTTTTCATAATATATTCATTTAATACTTACTGGACATTAATTTTGTAGTAGTGTGAGGCGATTTTGACTGGAATAATACTTGTACATTGTTAATGATATTCTCCGTAGCGCATATGCTTTTCTATTTTCTTATTCACCACAGGACCAGCTTCTTTATATTCCTATTTGATTTTGTATTGATAACGATGTATTCTACTGATTAGAACTGTGATTTCCACCTTCGTTGTATAAGTAGTTTCAACCTGTCCATTCCCCTATTAAAATTATTTAACCTACTTATCAATTAACGGAAGTAACGTGTTCCGCACCTACACGGGTACGTCAAGTTTGTTTCCTCTATCTTTCTGACTCCAACCGGATATCTGAATGGGAGAATATTGTATCTCCAGAACATTATTATCCCCAGGATGTTATCATGATGAAATTACTCAATGAAGCTGGGTGGATTCGGGAAACATAAAAGCTATTGTTTACTCATTCTCTGAACTATTCCTGGTACTGATATAAAAATGGCATGTTTAATGCTGTTATAATACCAAGTCAATAAATCAATAAATGAGTCACATTCTTCTTCCTTCTGTAACACCCTGATCTATTCCAGGCTTCGACACGACAGAATGGTTCAGAGAATCTCTGTAGTAAGCTTTTAGACTGCATGTTTTAATATGTTTCAGAGAAGTTGGTACATTCTTTTCTCCCCTGTAATCTGTCAGTTGTGATCATAAGCTATGTTATTTTAACTTCTTCCGCTACTTTTTTTCATTTTATTCAAAGCAATATGTATTATTTCATATGGAGTCTACTGATTGATGGTAGGTATACGACAAAATGTGAAATAATAACTACGTGTTGATAGACTACCCAAAAAGTTAGCCATTGGCTACATGTGTTTAAGATACCCACATTATCATTATGGGAATCTCATATCTGAGTCACCGTTGACCCATCCTCTTTTCTATTTCGTTGTAAGTAACGAGTTTTTATGGGCAAGATTTTGTCGATTCAAAAACAAGAAATGTATTGCTAACATTAACCGAATTATAGATAATGTCGAAGTGAATTAATTCAAAATTTGACGCTGCATTTAAATGACGCAAAGACTTAAACACTAGAGGAGTATGCAATCAGTGTCAGTAATGTTACTATTTTCATGTATTTTAACCTACGTCCTGTTGTATGGCGATATGACGTGAGTGCGACGATTCTGTTTCAGAGTTGATTACATTTTGGAAACAGCAAGATCAAATAATGTTCTTCCAAACTGAAATAGGTGTAGAGCATGGTGTAATGTCCAAGAGAATAGTGAAAAGAAAAGAACACAAAAGTTAAATTTTTTTGTTTATATATTTCGTATTAATTACAGATGGCAGTCCGCCTCCAGTGGTGTTGGTGCCTTTAGTGTATCTTGAGGATGGGCGCCGCAGCGGCGTAGGGCAGAGGGGCGGCGATGGCGGGGGCGGCGACAGCCAGGGGGGCGGCGCGCAGAGCGGGAGCCACGGCCAAGGCGGGGGCGGCGGCGATGGCGGGGGCGGCGTAGGCCACGGGGGCGGCGACGGCGGGGGCGGCGATGGCAGCGGGCGCTACGGCCACGCCTCCCAGGTAGCCGGCCGACACGGCGGCGAACAGCAGCGGCAGCACCACCTGCGGGCACACAACACACATTTACTGAATGCTCGTAGTGGCGGGAACTGTATGGCAAAGCCACATTAGCTGATGTTACAAGGCCAGCTCAGTCAATCATCCAGACTGTTGCTCCTGTAACTACTGAAAAAGCTGCTGCCCCTCTTCAGGAACCACACGTTTGTCTGGACTCTCCACAGATACCCCTCTGCTGTGGTGGCACCTACGGTACGGTTACCTGTGTCTTTGAAGCACGCAAGCCACCCTACCACGGCAATTTCTGTGAATCATCAATATCTATAAAAGTGTGTGTGTGTGTGTGTAATATTATGTTTCCTATGGTTTATAAAATGGCTGGAGCAATTTTGATAAAATCACCAGATTAGCCAAACGGGTGATCCTATGAAGTTTGGTAGCGATGAGATAAAGTTTACGTCTGGCACTTGGAACGACAGTGGCACTACTACAAGAGAAAGAGCCAACAGTTTGCATCACGTCATTCTTCTGTTACTGTGGTTCTGCCGCTTCACGTCCTAGCATCCGCTACTGTTCATCTACATCTACATGGGATACTCTGCGAATCACATTTACGTGCCTGGTAAAGGGTTCATCGAACCACCGTTATACTATTTTATCTCACATTCCATTCTCGAATAGCGCGCGGGAAGTGAACACCTGAATCTCTCCGTTAGAGTTCTGACTTCTCGTATTTTATTCTGATGATCATTTCTACCTATGTAAGTGGGAGTCAACAATATATTTTCGCATTCGGAGGGGAATGTTGGCGATTGTAGTTCGTAAGTAGTCCACGCCGCAGCGATAAGCGCCGTTGTTGTAATGATTCCCATCACAGATCCTGTATCATTTCCGTAACGCTGGCTCCCCTGTAGCGTGACAATACGAAACGAGCTGCCTTCTTTGGACTCTTTCGATGTGCTCCGTCAAACCCACCTGATAAGGCTCCCACACTGGGCAGCAATACTCCATAAAAGGACGGACAAGCGTAGCTTATGCAGTTTCTTTAGTAGTTCTATTGCATCTTTTAAGGGTTCTGCCAATAAAACGCAGCCTCTGGTTCTGCTTTCCCACGACGTTATCTACGTGTTCTTTCCAATTTAAGTCAGAGGTAATTGTAATTCCTAGGTATTTTGTGGAGTTTACGGCCTTCACATTTGATTCGATTTATCATGTAAGCAAAGTTTAACGGATTTCTTTTCGTACTCATGTGGACGACTTCACACTTGTCATTATTTAGAGTCAACTGCCAATTTTGCACCATACTGATATCTTATTCAAATCGTTCTGCAGTTGGTTTTGATCTTCAGATGATTTTACTATACGGTAAATGATGGCGTCATCTGCAATCAACCTAAGAGAGCTACTTAGACTTTTCCCTAAATCGTTTATGTAAATAAGGAACAGCAGAGGACCAATAACACTACCCTGTTGAACGCCCGATATCACCTCTGGTTTAGTCGATGCCTTACCATCGAGTACTACGAACTGTGTTTTCTCTGAGAGGAAACCCCCTATCCAGTCGCAAATTTGAGGCGATATACCGTAACCACGCAATTTGATTAAAAGCCGTTTGTGAGGTACGGTGTCAAAAGCCATCTGGAAATCGAGGACTACGGAATTAATTTGCGAACTCTTGTCGATAGCACACATCACTTCGTGTGAGTAAAGAGCTAGTTGTGTTTCGCATGAACGATATTTTGTAAATCCATGTTTACCTTGGGGCAATAGATCATTCTGTTCGAGATAATTCATAATATTTGAATACAGTGTATGTTCCAAAATCCTTCTGCAGATCGAAGTCAATGAAATAGGCCTGTAGTTTAATGGGTTACACCTACTGCCTTTCTTGAATATAGGTGTGACCTGTGCAACTTTCCAATCGTTTGGTACAGATCCTACTTTGAGATAGCGGTTGTATAAGGCTGTTAAGTAAGGAGATATCGCTTGAGCATAATCAGATAGAAATCTAATGGGTATACAGTCCGGACCAGAAGACTTGGACTGTACATTGATAGTGGCGGTACGTTTGATTTTCTTCCGCAAGGGCCCTATTGTCGTTATGAATGCCTGATGTAAACGTTAGACAGTGAAGTTAGTAGGCTTATGTGAATGTGGAATATACACGCTAAGGATTGTAAACGCTGATATTCATTGTGTTTAATTACATTAAATATAACATAGTTACGAATAAAATAAATATTTTATTCTCCACTCGGAGGAGTGGGCCAATAAAGAGTCGCGGTTCTATTCAGCCAATATCAGGCAAGCTGGTAGGGGGGCGAAGGGGGATTCCATCTGGAAATAAGTGGAAGGGGCTTACCAGTTCCGGCATACGCCTTGCAACCAAGGAAAGTCTCCCTAAAGCCTTGTTCGGAACCGGGGGATTGGAACCAATTTAATTTAAGATTTTGTAGGCGCTTGGTGCCTCAGTCATATACAATTTTTGAAAACAGCTGACCGCCATTTGACTGAAAGTTTTGTTTATTATCACTAACTGGTTTCGGCCTAGGTCATTTTCAAGTGTTGTGAGAAAAGTTGTCAGATGACCATGACATGACAACTTTTATCACAATACTTGAAAATGACCTAGGCCGATAGGCCGAAACCAGGTAGTGATAATAAACAAAACTTTTGTCAAATGGCGGTCAGCTCTTTAAAAAAAAACAATTTAATTTAATTCTGGGACAGTGTCCAAGACTGAAAATGGATTATCAGGCGAGCACGAGTGCATTCCCGACAACTAGAAATAACAAGAAAGTTAACAGCCGCCTCTGCAGGCGCCAGCAGAGCAGACTCACCAGCTTGTACATGTTGTTAGTGTTGCGTCGGCGGGGCAGACTGTGCAGATCCCAGCAGTGTCTGGCCTTATATACGCCCAGCCACGCCCGGCGACCCTCCGAATGGCCTTGCCTGCTGCACTGGACCGCCGCCGTGTCCATTGTCCGGAGAGCAGACAGAGCCAGAGTCGCAGTTCTTACTCACACTAAACGCCAAATTCAGTGAGAATTAAATAAATTAGTCTGAGAGTGGGGTTGAGGTAAACGAAACAACAAATTTCTAGTTCTAGGGGGAGCCGCAGACCCATTAATTCCCCCCCCCCTCCCAATCTCCATAGGAATCCCCACTGAGCAAAGTGCAAGAGAAGTATAACATACATTTTATCACAAATTCTCAGTGTAAAATAGCACTTATTGTAAGCAATACACTAACATCTAACGCACGAAAGCAACGTCCTACATTCGTAGCAACAATAGGAAGTGTCCACGGCCCTACTCGACGTGTGTCTCAACTGCAGGGAATGAAATTTTGTTGGCCTCTGTCTGAGGTATTTCTGCCTCTTAGAATGAATCGTTCATAGGAAACTCATCGTTACCTTTTCTCACATCATATTCTTCGAACTGTGGATGAAGGGCTTCATTAATTTGCGGAATTTCTACATTTCCGAGAAGCATTTGATATGGTGCCTGACTGGAGGTTGTTAACGTGCATACTGGATAGAACCCTTCTTAGAATACTTGTTAATGCAATGAAACCCATTGCGTTGCCCTCAACGGCGAGTGTTCGTCAGTGACAAAGCTATCATCAGGAATGTCCCAAGTGGGTTTGGAAGGACCGCACTTATTCTCTGTCCACATAAATAATGGTAACCAACCAGCTGCTGATTTTTTCTGATGCTGTCGTGTACATAATGTTGTTGTAATTAACTCTAGGATGATCCAAGATGACTTTGTAGTTGCCGTAACAATTACAGCTACCTCTAAATGTAGGAAAAATAAGTTATTTCAGGTCAACACGTAACGGACCGCGAATTGTTGTGCCAGCTACACTAACTAAATTCTAAAGAAGCTCACGATTCTATGTAGGCAGGTCACTCGGGGAAAAGAGCAACTGAGCACAGAATAGCACAGAATAACTGGTGGAAAATGCGGAAACAAGACGTAGATCAATATGTAAAAAATTGTATCCCATGTGCACAGAGGGCGCAACTCACCCGCCAACGAATAGAACTGCAGATACTTCCATAAGCAGATAAACCTAGGGCCATGCTAGGAACTGACATTTGTGGGCCACTAATACAAACTTCTACAGGTAATAGATATATACTCACTATAATTGACCATTTTTCTCGTTTCGTAGCCATGGTTGCAATACCTGATCAGCAAGCAACGACCGTAGCTCAGGCATTACTGAATGAATGGATACTGAATTTGGCGTTCCAGACACTATAATTTCGGATCAAGGAGCAACATTTATGGCCGAATTATTCAAACAATTGTGTCGGTTGTTGCACATTAAAAAATTACGCACTAGCTCATATCATCCGCAGTCGAACGGCAGAATAGAGAGGGTGCATAGAACAAAAGCTAAAATGTTGAGCTGTATGTTAATTCCCAACGCAACAATTGGGATACACTTCTCAACGCCTGCACTTGCGCGTACAACACCAAAGTGCACTTAAGTACTGGCTTATCCCCATAAGAGGTCATATTTGGTGAAAAAATTTATGCATGAAGCAGCAAAAAGGCGATATTTAACAAGTGAAGGATTTCGCAAAGCTGTGAAAATGGTCTGGCGTCAAGTTAAGAAGATGAATACTAAGGCCCTAGAACGTCAGGAAAAATTATACAATAGTAAGGCAGCATTACCGAAATTTCATGTGGGACAATGGATAATGTTGTCAAGTACTTGTGTACCGAAAGGGAAGACGAAGAAATTTTTTTCTAGGTATGATGGCTCATATCAATTCATTGAGATGAAATTACCTGTAAATGTTAAGTTACAGCTACCAACCCGTACAGTAGTTGTACATCTCAGCAGGGTTAGACCTTTCATGGGAAATTTTGAGTTGATACGTCCTTCGTCGATAGCCGGGAAGGCCTCATGAAAAAAGAAACGAAAAAAAGAAGTGGTTAAAGCGATTGACAATGGTTCTGTAAACACCCCAATACATTACTACGCTCTCAGACCGCGCGCAAGGGCAGAGAGCTGATAATGGGTTTCTCTTCTTTTTCGCAGGAGACGAGGATACAGCCCGGGTACGACGCCACCAGGAGCATCAGCGAGTCTCACCATGTTAGGCCTACTATGTGTCTTATCAGTGTCTGAAGCTTTGAAGGTGCGTCCTTTATCAGGCGGGGTGATATTTTTCAGTGGGACTGACGTGGTGGTATCAGATCACCACTGGACTTTGAGGATAGAGTGTGAAATTTTACAAACATCTTTCGCACGCTTACAGGTTCAGTTATGACAAACATCTGCAGTGATTCCGCGTGTACGTCAGAAAAGGGGATGCTTGGATGCAGGAGGACGAATTTTGAAAACAGTGTTCGGAACAGCAGATTTTGATGACCTTAAGGACATTAATGAGGCGTTACAGCATTTACAGAGCAACCAGGAGACATTAGACTTGCATACGACGATGTTGTCTAGCCTCGAGAATGACATCTTAAATAATACTAAGCAACTCTGAACTCTAGCTGCCACGTTGTTATCGCACGTTCAACTATCGGCGAATGTAACAAACCGCGATCTGAACGTAGTTAAGGAACATCTGGCAAAGGTTGATGGACACCTGTTAATTGCAAAGATGCTACGGAGTCTACAAGAAAGCATAACCCATGCTCGTATTGAAACGGCGGAGTTAGAAGAGGCATTACTACACGCCACTCGTGGGCACTTGTAACCAGATTTGCTATTGCCAGAACAATTTGAGGACGGATTGGAGAGGATTAGAGCAAAATTAGCGTCACCACTAGCACTTTTGTCGACCGACAGAGACAAAGCACTACCGATCTATTATCGCATGGCATCAGTAACAAGCAGACAGGTGGACACAAGGTTGGAGGTTAATATCAAAATTCCACTTACATGTGGAGGCTGTAGATTACAGAATTATGAAATACATACATATCCGATATATTGGGAGGCAATTCAAAAGATGGCACAGTTAAAAATGCGGGACATATTGTAGGTATCTACTGTCAGACGCACTCACATACTACTGTCATTGCGGGAACTAAATCAGTACAGTATAGGACCTGTTACTATTTGCCCCACAAAATTAATACATACAGTATCAAAATCTTGTGAATTTTCACTATTTTGCTCTAATAATTTAACCAAGGAATGCCGAGAGAAGTTATAGCAGGGAATCAGGATTTTTTCAAAGAAAGTAGGACAACATTGGCTCTTTTCAGTAGCAAACCCTACGATTATTATTTACACGTGTTATGAACAAGGACGGCAAATGGAAATACAAAGATTGGAACTCCATAGTCACGTATTGATAATCAATGACAAGGCACGTGAAATTTCCGGACCTACATTTAGGTTACCTACCACAATAGTAGGAACAGTTACCATAGGAATAAAACATACTTTGATTTATGTACCGGATCAACCGCTGGAAATTATGCCCCAGGAACATATTACAACGTTGAATGATTCGTTGGACTCTACCTTACTCACTTCCTTAGATAAAATTATTGCCGCACCGCATGGTCGTATTGCTATGGGACGATTGTTAGAACATGTTCAAAATTATCACAAGCAACAGCAGAGGAAAACGATAATAATTGGATCATCAACAACTACGGCTAGTATTTTTTGTATAACGGTTGGATTGTTGTATTACGTGTTTAAGAAAAAAGTCGCTCAAATCCCATTCCTGCCATCCCTAACCCTAAGAATCCCATCCAGCAAGGTTGGTACAGTGCAAACTAGTAAGGTTTAGGACTGCATCTTGCTCATGGACTGTGTTTCACAGTGAGATTCTATTTCATAACCGAAAATGTGAAAGAGAGACCTGAAAATTTTGAGTCAGACTGTATATAGTGTAGGAACATGGTGCAGTAAGGTTAAGGTGTCATGAACTGTTTAGTACTTTGTGTTTATTCTTTTGATCAATAAGTTTTTGTTTTTGAATTAGCAATATGGTGTATTGGGTGATGTCTTGTGAAATTCGGATACGTTCAAATGTTTGTTAAGCTTAAGGGACTTAACTACGGGGTCATCAGTCCCTAAACTTACAAACTACTTATGAACTACTTGCAACTAAGGGCGACACAAATATCCATGCCCGAGGGGGGATTCGAACCCCCGACCGTAGTGTCCGTGCAGACCGTGACTGAAGCGCCTCAGTCCCCTCGGCCACCGAAGCCGGCAAATTCGGGTACGAATTTCTTTTTCGTACAGGGGAGGAGTGTAAAGGCAAGGAGATATTTGTAAATTTTATCAGTTAACAAGTAAAGTTATATTGTGGTTCTCGCGAGTACATGTTCTAGCAGCAGAAGGCGGCAGAAGCAGAAGGTGTTGAAACAAGTCTGCTGATGACAGTAACCCGGAAACTGGGACGATGCGGTCGTCGACCTGAGACCATTGACTGACAGTATGCAGAGCCTCGGAGTTCGGTGTACGCAAGTGGGACATGCCGGACATCAGCAGAAAAGCAGTACTTATAGGCGCTGACTGGGCAGTGGGCGTTCTGGGGACGCAGAATGCATTCACCGGAACGTTTCTACGCCGGATGTCACCGTCGCGACCTATCAGGGCAGCACGCCACCGACAGCGGGCGTCGAAGTGAGGACCTTCAGCGGCGCGGCTCTGGCAGGCCGCCACTCCTCTGACGTCATCACCCGGGCCGCGCTGGAGGCGGGGTTCCCGCAGCGGGCGCCACCAGACACAATGACGCCGGTAGGCAGCGAGACGTCATCAGCCTACATCTGGGTGGGGTCGGCGCCTCCGGGCGTACAGCAAAGCGGCGCGTGACTCCAACGGCAGCTTCAGCCGGCGCGGTGCCGTCAGCTCGACTCAGCGTAATCCGAGCTGCGTCTGCCGGCCAGCTTGGCGCCTTAGGTGGCGCTTCCGCCCGCCACTCGCAACGCCTGCACGAGTCACGGGCAGAGGAGCCATTCAACCACAAGAAACTAATAAAGAAATATTTTGAAACTTTCTGGCAGATTAAAATTGAGTGCCGGAACTGGGACTCGAACCTGGGACCTTTGCCTTTCCCGGGAAAGCGCACTGCCGACTGTGCTATCCCGACACGACTCACGATCCGCCTCACAACTTTACTTCCGCCAGTACCTCGCCTCCTACTTTCACATCAGCGCATACTCCGCTGCAGAGTGAAAGTTTCATTCAAGAAATTTATTATATCTTTCCCAGGCACCACGAGTCTACCCCACACCCATCCAATCCGCTACGGCCGTCCCCGTTACAATACTATTCACTTTGGTGTAATGATGATAGGGGTGGAAGTGGAGGTGAAAAGGACGTGTAGGCCAGACATGCAGAATTATTAATGCAGTTTGTGAGAGTGGTAGCACAAGCCTTTGCGCATGAGCTTTTTCGCCAGGCTTACCGCCGTCACTGCCATGCACGCGCGCTGTGAGCACAGCTATCACTTACTCCTGAACAGCACCGAAGATTGCCGATAATACACGATCGATAGCTGACTCGCTAGTATATATTCACCTTAGAAGTATTCTTTGCATTGTCGTAATTACTACAGTATGATAATGCAATGAATACTAACGATGAAGCATAACATTTGCATAGTATTTGGAAAAATATTCCCTTCAAGGAATATAATACAATACAATGAATAAGTAATTTCAGCTTATAATAATTATATCAAGTATAGGCACAACACAACGTCAAAGTATCAAATAAAGAAAAAAATATTTTCATTGTGTGATGCTGTAATGAATATACTGCGTCGTAAAATAATACGTTGCATGTGTTAACAGTGGTTATGTTCAAAATTCCGTCGTTCAGGTTGGTGAGCGGGGGGTGGGAGGGAGCGAGCTAACACGATTCAATAGAGGAGAATAAACTATCTTTTCTGCAGGATGACGTCGATATTTCGACGTTCATTCAGAATGGATCCTGATATTATTATCTTACCTGTGTGCAAGGGAAACGTTGAAAAATGACGATTACATTCAAAAGATGCAATTTCGACATCCTGATTCGGCATCGAGTGAGGGGAGGTGGCGCAGTGGTATCACACTGGACTCGCATTTCGGAGGACGGTGGTTCAAATCCACCTCCGGGCATCCAGATTCAGGTTTTGCGTGATTTCCCTAAATTACTCCAGGCAAATTCACGGGCTTAACAGGGCTGAGCCGCGTAGGCTCCCTTTTTTTTCTCCTTTTTTTTTGTAAATTCCCGATTGCAAAATTTATTTTAGGGCTCCTTTGGTGTGAGGCTGAACCGTTTCGAATCGTTTTAGTGGCTAACGTGGTCTTTAATAGAAAGATCGAGTAGTTTTACATTCCCTTATTCAGGTTTGAGGCGCGGAGGTTGAGAAGTGGTGGCTTCTGGTTCTGACCCTGAGCGTACTTTCTGTTCGACGTCGACTTATTGCTAGCGGTTGGCAGTCCTCCTTGCTTGTTTTGTTGATGAAACTTTCCTTTCAAAATATGTTTCCCTCCTTATTTTACCTCATCTTGTTACTAATATTCATCTACCTTGTGACATCATGTTGCATTCCTTGATGAACCTGTCATTATGTACTATACTACTTATACGATCTATTTTACAACTCCTTCTATGGTTATTATTCGTGCAGGTAAAATTTCATGGCTTGTTAGGATCGACTGGGCTGTGCTATGTTTATGGAATGACCTCTCATGTAGGCTATGGACACACGTACTTTCGCTGCTGCGGAACTATTAGGCCACATCTTGTAGCACCCTGTCATATGGTTACCATCTTCGTCTAATTTCCTTCTTGGCGTTTGTTGTTTCTATTCAGTATTTTCCTTAAGCGCAACCAGGGTATTTGTCTGCTTTGTAGCCGTTCGCGAGTCAGTTACCTGCTCTGGCAGCCGACGTATTTTGTGGCAATGTTCTTTCTTCCCCTCTGTCGATTGCTACCTCGGGTTCCGCCTCCTTTGCAACTTGCAAGGCCTCCTTCCTGTTTCCTAGGGTACTTAGTCCGTTTGATGTATTTTAACCACAATATTGCCCCTCTACCTTACAAAAGGAAATCTGGTTACCATCTCGTATGTTTGCCCCACTGGATTTGATGCATATTGGTGTTTAACGGTTGTTGCTGGTGACCAGTCGCAGTGGTTTTGGTTTCACTTTCATGAGTAGTCCTTGGGGCAGGTGCTCTCAGAGCATCGTTGGTCTTCGAAAGTCAGTTTAGTGCAATATGTATTTACGCAGCCTGGACAGCCTTCCTCGCACCAGAAAATTTGTGTGGTAAGTTTATATGTACTGATTGCGTTTAACCTACTTTATTCACTGTTTTATGTTGTATCTTGATGTACTCTTTTACCTACGGAAATTTAAAGTTTGACACCTTGCCTTCTGGTTTCCCGTTTATTGTCTAAAATATTTACATTTAAGCTTGGCGCCCTACCTCCTTTTTGCTACTATTTTAATCTCGTGAACAGAAGGTTAATCGTTTTTTAAAGTATCGGCCACACCCGATGAAAGATTTCTTGTGTCTAATGTAGTGTTTCTAGTATGGGCGTCACCTACTGTCTTTCGCTGATTTAATAACAAAATATTTTGAATTTCTGAAGCAAACTAAACGGTATTCACTTAAAGAGTAATCTCAAATTTCCAAGTTAACCAAATAAATTTGTTAATGTAACAATTGACTTTATTGGTTACCCACCCACACCTTCCAATTTGTTTTATTTTGTCTGAATGCGAATTTCAGGTAGCAAGGGCAAAATAGCCTCTTTGCCCGAGCGTTACTCTCGATCATATTCACAATTCTTGAGGATTCTTGATGATATCAGTATTCCATAAATTAAGTAAACTGAAACAGTAAAAAAAAAGCCTTGACAGTCGTGGAACAGGTATTGTAAGTGGCATAAAAAGAACAGCTGTTGACGAATATGAAATTGTACTTAAAGGAAAAGTAAATGGAAATAACAATCACATGGGCCTATTTTACTGATATATATGAGATGACCAAACGGTGTTTCACAATAAGACCTAGAAATAAAAATACCAAAAATAAAATAATGTCCAAAACTATAACAGTAACAACAGAGGCGCAAAGAAAATCTGCAGACCAGGAAAGGCAATAATAGTAACATCAAACCTACACAGAACTAAACTATTAAAAGACAATTTGTAGAAATATTTCTACATCAACAATGAAAGAAGGAAGCCAATAAAGATGAAAGAGAAGACTAAAAGTTCTAAGACTTTTTAAATTAATACTAAAACTGAAATAGCGTGTGTAAGAGGAAAACCTTCTCTCAATGTGAAAGAATAGACTTTATGAAGATTACAGTGAAGAAGGGTATGAGGAACCTCCTCTAAGGACAATGACAGTCGCGTTAAATGCAATAACTGTGTGCAACGAACTCATGATAAATGTCTTGCTTGTTCCGAAGATAATGATTTATTTATGTGCATATAATGATTATATTATAGTGATGTGCGAATAATGTATTAATTGTGGACTTTCAACATATAAGTGCTACTGTGTAACTTGGAAACTGAAACACCCATTGACATTATGCATAATTTGGAATATTATTAAGGAATTCAAATATTTTCCTGATATTTGAAGATGATTCATTTTGTAATTATGTATGTTCTTATATTTTTTTCAATATATTCGTGTTACTATAATCAAGAAATCATCATGTAAATGTTTCCTCTTTCGTCTGACTAAAGAGTTTGGTGTTTAACAACATTTCACTT
The DNA here is from genome assembly GCA_026315105.1 of Locusta migratoria. Taxonomy (NCBI): domain Eukaryota; kingdom Metazoa; phylum Arthropoda; class Insecta; order Orthoptera; family Acrididae; genus Locusta; species Locusta migratoria. Next base: position 195,663,087 of record CM048746.1, read on the forward strand.
TTCTGCTACAAACAGAGAAAATGAAGAATAATAATAGAATCGTTTTATCAAGTTTGTGTGGTCCTATTCCATAGAAAGGTACGAATTATTCGCTTTTGGAAACGAAAATTCCTTTTCTTCCAGCAATTTATTTATTTTATCCAGACGTATTTCGCATTTTTTAAATTTCATTTAATTTATATCCTGACACCTTCAGTTGATTCTAGAATTCAGAATTTTGTTTGCAAATGCAGTATTTACAGATATAAACAATTCACACATTTTTTACGTCTTATTTCTAGAACTCAGTGAATAAAGACGAAACGTGTCTGGGTAAAGTAAATACAATGTAGCAATAAGGGCCTTTACCAAAACGACATGTTTACAGTTAATGTGGATGTATTGAACATTCTCAGCAATAAAATGAGGGCAGAAAAAACGTTTTACGAAGACTAGCCACCTGGACAAAGTTTTTTCTGTCTGATATGATGTGCGAAAGTAGTTCTGCAAGTTTGGAGTTTCGGTAATGACAGTCAATAATTTGAAATTGTGTTGCAGTCTGTTCTTTGTTTTTGTTTTAAAATAGCGAAGTTTCGGTAATGACAGTCTGCTCTTTGTTTTTATTTTAAAATAACGATTTCTACGCTGAACAATTATCCGGCAACTTTCCCAAATATGGTGATGATTCTCCTGTGAGATTTCTTTATTTGCCAAGATCGCTTATTTAGTTAATTGCTTGATGACTAGTTTCAACTCATCAAAGAGCCATTTTCGAATCTGTAATATTTAAACAACAACTACAGTGACTTCCTGATATCTATAAAAGGCAACTAAACATGCTATACACGAGTAAATGTTGTCAATGTATAGTAATTGAATACTATCATAAATCTAGATTGCAAATGTAAAATAACATATTTGACATAGTCATACCTTAATTATCCAGGCATAATAAAATGTTTAAAAGATGCAAAACTGTGGCATGATATGAATGGTATGTACATATTTTATCCATCCAATGTGCCTTGGTGTCACGTTCTATTCTTGCATACAGTTCGCTTTCCCACATCAATAGGCAGCATGTCATGACTGCAAACATTGCTGACAGACTGATAGATTCAGTTTTAAATACTTGTGTATGCTTATCTCCATGTAGTTCACTTCCCCACATCACTAGGCAGTGTGTTATGCCTGCAAATGCCGCTGCTAGACTAATAGCTCTAGTTGTAACCTATCTGTCAACAGGTGGCAGTAGGATAGGGTTAAGAATCGATATATTATTGTTATGGTGCCTCATTTATATCTGCCACAGTTAGTTAAAAACATAAACTATATACTATTCTGCTCCAATAGTCATTTTCTGTAATTTACAGTAAACGTGAGTTTGCAAAGAGTTCAGATAATTTGTAATGTGATATAATACAATGTTTTATTTACATTTCAGTCATTTATAAGAATCGATACTGTAAAGTATTTTTTCTTTTTTCTCCATTACATATTTACAATATGGTGATTATTTTTAATTTTTAATCAGTACCACGGTCTAATGCAAACTTTTAGCTCAAGATTAAGTATGAAGATTAAGTCTGAACATTTATATATTTTTTATTTTTGTTTATTGTTTATATATTTTATATTTTATTACCACTGTGATAATTCAAAATAATCTATAATCTATATAATAGATGACTGTATCACTACTTAAAGTAAGATTATACGTGATGTCTAGGTTACATGAATATTTTCAGGTAGCTATATAGCTTAATACCTAGGTTCCATATAAGATAATTACATTGTATTATAATACTCATACAACTCAAAACTGTTCCTATAACAATATGCTATAATGCAATATAATTTCATATTGCCATACTGGTATACTTGTCTTCAAACATTTTCAGTATGGCATGTATACTAATACTACACTCAGTCAAGGTATCAGAATATTGCTTCTCTTTTGAAGAGTGCTAAAGTGTTCGAGGTGTATGAGTTATTTAGTGGTATCATGAAAATCTACGGACTCAACTGCATTTAGACTATAGTACACCATCAATTCACCATCAAAGATTTCAAAAAAGTACTTTTGGGTGCCTTCTAGTTTATCATTTAATATTTTTTCAGGATGTTTCTTATTGTGTCTGTAAATCTGTAATTTTTCTAACAGATCTAATTTTCTACCTTTTTGGGTCCGATGTAAAATTTTTAGGTTATGTTGAGTATCTGTAACTTTGTGTTTATTATTTTTCAAATGTTCACCAAAAGCTGTTTCGTTTTGTATGTTTGTGTGTTCACGAAATCTTGTGGAGAATGTTCGTCCTGTCTGTCCTATATAAATCTTATCGCAGTCATCACACTGTAATTTGTATAGTCCTGAGTCTGCAAATTTATCTCTTTTACTATTTTTTATACGGTGTGTTAATTTCAGTGCTAATGTATTAGTTTTTCTGAATGCTAGTTTTATGTTAGAGTTCCGAAATCTAGGTTCAATTTTATCTGACACCTTGCCTTTATACGTTGTTACTACATATTTTGTTTATGTTGTCTTATTTTTATTTGAATTTTGCGACTTTTTCTTACTCAATTTGTTATATATCTTGGTTACTGTGTTTTCATGATACCCATTAGCTCAGGCTATTTGTTCTAAAAATGATATTTCTCTGTATATATCTGTCTGTCCAATTGGGAGCTTAAGGAGGCTATGTATCATAGTGTAAAAGAAGGCCATTTTATATCTTTGAGGATGACATGATGTGGCATTTATAATGACATCAGTACTTGTTGGTTTCCTATAAACGCTGAAGCTACGTTTACAATTATGTTTTTTAATTATGATATCCAGAAAGTTAGTAGATTTATTTTCTTCTAATTCTAAGGTGTATTTAATCTTTGGATGCATGTTATTTAAAAGGGAGAGGTATATTTGTAAGTCGGCTTCAGTACCACTGAGTAAAATTAACACATCATCTACATATCTCTTGTAATATACTGTTTTGTCTGCCAGGTCTCTATATTTAAGAAAGAATTGATTTTCTAAATTGTTTACAAAGATTTCTGCCAAGGTACCAGCTAAACTAATCCCCATTGTTAATCCTTCTGATTGGAAATAAGTTTTATTATTGAATTCAAAATAATTATAGCTCAAGGACAAATCCAATAATGCTATCAGTTCAACTTCTTTACCTTGACTAAGTTTATTGTACATTAGTAAATTTTGTTTGATTATTTCCAAACACTCTGTCAAAGGTACACTTGTGTATAAATTTGTGATGTCAAAGGATGACAGTGTAGATGTGTTAGGTATCCTAATATCATTAAGGAATTGTGTCAGCTCATAACTATTTTTAATGTTAGTTGGATTCTGAAAGACATATGTTTTCCTCAGTTTTTTGTTAAGTATTTTATTTAATGCATAATTTGGTGATGTCCTGTTATCTACTGTAGACCGTATAGATTTATTTCGTTTATGTGTCTTAACCTGTGATCTAAATTGTGGCAGAGCTACGTTCATCATCTTAGAAAGCCTTTTTTCTTTATCTGTGAAAAGGAATCTACAACTATCTATCTTCTTTTCTTAGGATATTTTGAAATTTTGTAGTTGGATTTTTTTAACGTCTACTATGTTATTGGATGTGAAAAAACTTTCAGTCTTCGCTATATAAACTTGATCATGAATTAAAACAATCGAATTACTTTTATCTGATTTGGCTACGATCGCCTTATTGTCTTCTAATTTCATATTTCCCGAATATACATAAACACACTGAAGTGATTTAAAATAATTTTTCCTTTTGTAGGATTTTTCAGCTGTTTTCCTAATTACTTGACAGATGTGCGTACATTGAGTGTTAATAATATCCATGGAACAATTTTATTGTATTTACGATGATTGCGTCAGTTGAGTTAGAATGTGAAGTTGGAGTGCATGCATTTATTGAACTGCAGGTTAATTAATTTTTGGAACCGCCAGTTCAGATCACATTGCTGTTGTAGTTTTCCAACATTCCAAAAACGTGGCATTCAGCAGATAAAGAGAAGAAAAAAGAACACAGAGCGAGTTATTTTTGGTACATTTTATTTTTCGTTTTATTTACAAACGGGAGTCCGCCTCCAGTAGTTTTGGTGCTTTTAGTGAATCTTGAGGATGGGCGCCGCAGCGGCGTAGGGCAGAGGGGCGGCGATGGCGGGGGCGGCGACAGCCAGGGGGGCGGCGCGCAGAGCGGGAGCCACGGCCAAGGCGGGGGCGGCGGCGATGGCGGGGGCGGCGTAGGCCACGGGGGCGGCGACGGCGGGGGCGGCGATGGCAGCGGGCGCTACGGCCACGCCTCCCAGGTAGCCGGCCGACACGGCGGCGAACAGCAGCGGCAGGATCACCTGCGACACAAACACATCAGTATCATCTAGCACAGTACTCAAGCAGTCAGGCAGCATTCGTATGCATTATATTTACATTTTTGCGCTGTTGCAGCAATTAGAATAACGGAGGGCATCTTTGAAGTGGAAATGGTCGATTTCCTGTACCATCCTTCTCTTACCGAGTAAATGGTCTGCACTGTGTTAAAGTTCAACTTATTTATTCTCTAATGTTCTGAAAGAAAGAAAAGTCACCTAATGGCAATGATGTAATCACTCTTGATCTTTAACGTGTGTAGTTCTGATGTTCGAAAATTTACATCTTCATATTAGGCAGCACATTTGGACCTTGTAAAAGTGCGGTCCGTTTTCAGATACCCCTTGAGCTTTGTAATCAGCGCCGTCTTGAACGTTCGCCTGTCTTATCTCCCCCCAAACGGCTGTTATTCAGCTAAAATATTTTGTTCAGCTTCAGAAACCCCACCCAACATAAAGATCGAGAATCTCAGTGAAACATGTAACTAACGATTATGCACTAGAATGTGCATTACACGGAAAATATTATTTAAGCAAATTAAATTTAAAGGCTACCTCGAAACCAACGCTCAGAGCTTTAGAAAAGCGTTCCAAAACATAGTAACACAGGTTTCATTCCAGTTTTAAAAATTCAATACCATTTTTCAATTTATTTATTTACGTATTTGCTGTCATTTACTATGACCTGCCATCAGGATGACAAGATAGTTAGCAATCTTCGTTGTGGATTTTTTAATATATAGAATAACTTCTTGTATTTAGCTAAATTTAACAATTTACAGCTTAGCCCACTGATGGAATAAAACTATAAATACCAATTAGAAAGATTAGTGAATACCTTAACGATCATTTGATTCACCACATTATCAATTAACGCTATTGCCTTTGTTTGAACAGAGTGTGAAATAGCCTTGCCGACTCAGGCTCATACATGGAAAATTTTGAGGGGAAAAGAACACGATTGCTGAGACCTACACTTGCACAAAAAAAGACTTCTAAAGCGAAAAGAATGAAGATTTCCTTAAAGAGGAAATTCTTTGTTGTTGTAAGCCATGGACAATCAGACATATAATGGGAGGCCACTTTCTGAAATTGAATAAGATGTTGTTAAAATTTGGGTTCAAGACAAGTAATTAATTCTCCATTACTTGGTAATACAATTCTTCTCTTTATCATGTTGATTAATATTTTCAACAACGGACGTGTACCTCTTCCGGAAAGTTGGCGAAGTCTATGTCAGAACAACACGAAAATCTGCTTAGGAGTCAATCTTGCCCCAATCAGTTAAACGAGCCATTCGTAAGAAATATCAATAACTTCGTTTTCAAAGATTAAATGAAGATCTTCTGTAAAGGAGAGATAATATGGGTATCATAGAACCAAAAACAAGTACTTCAGTGTCATGACGTACTGCTATATCTCTCTGTGCTTAAAATTATTACGCTATCTGAACAAAAAACTATTCCTAGTGACGTCATAATGCTGCACAGCTGTTCAGTTTTGAAACTGTGGATTCGAGATGTTAATGAAGTGCTCAAAGTGATATGTAATAATATGTACATGTGCCTGAATTCACTATTACATATATACTATCACTTGTAACTCAACCAGTTGAGAATGACAGTTCAAAAATGTTCGTTTTTGGCGTTTGACACTGAGCTACTTAAATGCAGAATTGGATTTAGTAAGATATGCATATTTTTATATTTATTTCGCATAGAACATTTCATTGAAAAACCCTGCTTGCTCTTTGAGGATTTAATAGTTGTATAACACGAGCAGGATATTGTAGGGTGTCATACAACCCCATTAATCCTGAACGTCCCGATTGTTCACTCTTTGTCTCGGTGACCCAATAAAGTTAAATCAGATCGCTAATAGTCCTGATTTTGAAGAAAGATAGCCTATGACTCAATTTTTGCCTATAAGTTTATAGGTACGTTTAACTGAGTATTTGCAAAATACTTTCGTAGTGTGATGCGAGTAGAGTTTGTAGTAAAGACGTAATAGAGTAAAAAGGCGTGTGTGATGAGTGTTTCTCATTCATTTTATTGTATATGTCATCGTATATCGTGAACTATGTGATATCACGATGCAATAGTGAATATTCTTCGTGTGGTATATTTCAATACTGCCCGAAAAAAATGTCGCGAATACAGATAGTGGCACGTCTCATGCGTCAGTTTTCCTGCATAAACTGCAGGAACACAGTAATCTATAAACCTTTCCTCTTCGTCATATTGTAGGGTTTGGCAACTATAAAATGTTTCGTAAATGTTTGAAATTATGTGTGATGTTTAGAAAAATTCGCCAAATGCAGTCGTTCTGAAATACTTGAGGAATATAGTCTGGTTGCAGACATACACATCTATTGGAATGTATTGTATGTATGGATTATTCGTACTAAGATGTTTTATGTCTTTGGTCACCCTTATGTACTGAATGACTAGCTGAGAATTTTGTACCGAGTTTAGTACCGACATTTATGTCAACCTTAAGTCAGCAGAAAAAGTTTGTAATACGTATTATTTGTGGTGTAAATTCACGGACATCCTGCAGAAGCCTCTTCAAAGAACTGGGTATATTAACTGCTGCCTCTCAGTATATTTATTCCTTAATGCAATTTGTCATAAATACTATATCCATCTTCCCAACAAACCGCTCAGTTCATACCTACAATATTAGAAACAAAAATGATCTATAAAAGGACTTAACTAACTTTAGTTGAAAAAGGGGTCCACTACTTAGGAACTCATATTTTCAATAATTTACCAACGACCATAAAAAAATTAGCTACAGTTTAAGAGGAGCCTAAAAGACTTTCTAGTGGCCAACTCCTTCTACTCCACGGACGAAGACATATTCCATATCGACAACGATCACCTCAACACGGATCTATGGAACGAACCAACTAATCTGAGGTAATCTAATCAAATCCAGAGAGCGTAATTAAGCGGGAAGGGGGCAGGAGGTAGAGAGTATACCAAAAAGTCACGATGTAGAAGTTATGTATTTGTTTTGGTTCTATCGTAACGATATTTCGTTCCTAGGCCTTAACGAAGTTGCTTTATTAGATCTTGAATAGATGAATAGCTGGTGATTTAGGTGACCCTCGTCGTAAGATACGCAGTTTCGCATGCGAATAGGTGATACAACTGTTTCTGAAATATGCCATGTTCTTACGGTTCTGAGTTAGATGCTAGGCACTTAGCAAGAATGCAAAGCGCAGCAGCTGCAGGCGGCAGCAGAGCAGACTCACCAGCTTGTACATGTTGTCAGTGTTGCGTCGGCGGGGCAGACTGTGGGATGCCAGCGGTGGCCGGCCTTATATACGCGACCGCCACGCCCCACGACCCTCCGCGTGGCCTCGCCTGGTGCACCGGACCAGAGGACACCACAGCTTCTCCCATTGTCCGCACGGCTGCCGGCGCCATCGTCATACTCTTTGTCCAAGTAGAGATGTAAAATACAGGGACTCGAACATTTCTGTTCTTCTTTGCCTTCTTGTCCTGCGCTTTAGCAGCGTCCACTTGTTAACACACCTGACCCATATGCTTCTTGGTTCGGTCGACCCATCATGTCGTGGATCTGCCGCAAGGTCGTCGCCCATCTGTGTCCAAGTGCATAACAGTTCCTGTCACCGGTCTTCTTTAATCTGCCCTCCTTTATTTCGAAAGTGTGTACGTTGCTCATCACTGGCTGACACATGTCCTTGCTGAAAGTTTCCTGCCGCCACAGTCTAACATATACAGTTCCGACACTCACTGCAGTGTAAGTTGTTACCAACTGAGAGTTAAAAAGACACTAGCGGTCCTAGCGCTGGGGAAGCCGCCTAAAGAATAATGGTTGTTTATCATTATTTGTGTACGTAATTAAAAAATAGATAGTATTATTTTTGTGTTATAAACATTAATAAAATATCAACAGACATACACAATAATGTAAAAACAGCCGAATTTAACTGAATCACTGGTATAACGAAGAACTTCGTCATGAACCAATACTTACGAATACGTGTGTATTTGCAGCTTATTTCGCTGAAAGTAAGTAGAATACAAACATAAGATAAACATAAATTTCTATTATGGTCTGTTCTTCCTATGACAAAGTGCTTTTTGACATGTATCATTTCGGTATGACGTCTAATGATTCGTACATTTGTAGGCTTCACTCGTCTTTCTTATACGCGCATATTCTTTGGAGTGTGATTACTTTAGCTTAAGAATACAATGTCTTGACGATTCTTGCCGTTTGTGGTTAAGTTGTAGCAACAATTGTAGAATTTGGTTCTTCTTTGTTGACAACAGTTTGATGGCTTTTTCCGTTTTCTTGTCAGATCTGTGACTTTATCCTTCAGCTACAGTTGTGGCGGCTGGTTTAGTATGTTTAATACTGTAATTATTACATTCTGTATTCGTTTCCTACGTTCCAACCTCACCGATTTTACTGGCATTGTAGTGAAGAAATGTTAACGATGTTGAGTAGAAAAGCGACGTCTTTCTGCCAAAGGGCACGTCTTCTGGTGTTTTCTAGCCATTTTTCTAATTTTAATAGTAAATGAAATTATTCAGTAAAAGCTAGTAGGTTACAAGATAATTGTAAATAAACTGTGCTGTAATGTCCCTTGTCAGGGATCTTAGGAAACCCAAGAAAGATGAAGGTGAAGCTATTTTTATTGCCTATTTTATGACACTGCGTACTTTCCCTAATGTACAAAGTACGTTAAAATAAATATAAAGGATACTATTCCCAGTCATCCAATACCGTATTCAGAAATGTAGCTTGCCGGCCGCTTGGAGCGCTGCTGTTGCAGTGTATAACAAAAATCTGTGTGAGTGTCGTGACTGTATATGCCAGACTGTGCTACCACCGTGGTACAGTACGGTATGGTAGGACATTATTCCCAAGGGATTCCACTAATTCACTGTGACACTCCATCGCATTTCTCCATCGGAGAAAGGCTATTTTTATGAAAGCACGCTGATCAGCATGACTTACGTCCATCTCGCATGACGCTCACCAACTGACCGATTTCACAGCCCTCGCTGCCCTACTACCAGTTATCACAGAGCCATCTGTTTTTGTGGATACCCACTATGCATGCAACATTTTCAGACGACACATATATGCTTTAGATCCGTTCACATATCTACGAGAAGGAAAACGGTTGCCATGACTTTTGCCCCAACCCTTATATATATACTTTTCACATTGTTTACATGTGATGTCGCCAGCCGCGGTGGCCGAGGGGACTGAGGCGCTCCAGTCACGGTCTGCACGGCCACTGCGGTCGGGGGTTCGAATCCCCCATCGGGCATGGATATTTGTGCCGTCCTTAGTCTTAGTTAGTTCATAAGTAGTCTGTAAGCTTAGGGACTGATGACCCCATAGTTAAGTCCCATAAGTTCTACAAACATTTGAACATTTGAACATGTGATGTTGTATACACCTCTTTTCACCAAGGGTTGAAGTTTATCTTTACTGTCGCATAAAAATTGTAATATGTTGTTGATGTTGTAAAATGTGGATGTACAGTACCGAGACTTCAAGGTTTCGCTAACATTTACTAAAATTGTGACCATATATGGGATTGTGCGCCACTTTTTGTTGTGGCTATGCTGTTCGCTGGTATATAGCAATAGTGTAATTTTGCATACTTTTTCGTAAAATTATTATCTACTAGGGATGAGCTGTAGCAATTACTAGTTGAAGCGATATGTTTAACGGACTTTATTTTTCAAAGGCAAGCACAGATAATGGTTTTGATGCAAGGTGATGCACCACAGAATTACACCACTGAATTGTAAAATTAAATATTGCTTCAGATATGTGAATGATGTGCTGTGTTTGTGGATTCGTGCCACTAGACAGATAGATAAATCACAAAAAAAAAAAAAAGAAAAAAAAAAGTCCCAAGTAATTCGATTGAAAATAGAGCTGGGGATATTTTATAATATTATCTAGAATCTTAATATACGCTCCTGGCCTCAAAATTAACAACGAAAGTGACGTGTTACAGACGAGAAATTTAACCGACAGGAAAAAGATGCTATGATATGCAAATGATTAGCTTTTCAGAGCGCCGGAGGCGACACCTACAACGTGCTGACATGAGGAAAGTTTCCAGCCGGCCACGGTGGCCGAGGGGACCCAGTCAGAGGGCTGAACGCCCTCTGTAATAAAAAAAGCTGAGCCAAAGAACACGTAGACCCAAAACGAACAATCACGAGCAACGTCCGAAAGGACAAGATCTACCCATAGAGGATAAAAAAGGGGGACTGAGGCGCTTCAGTCGCGGTCTGCACGGCCACTACGGTCGGGGGTTCGAATCCCCCCTCGGGCATGGATATTTGTGCCGTCCTTAGTATTAAGTAGATCATAAGTTTAGGGACTGATGACGCCGTAGTTAAGTCCCATAAGCTCTACAAACATTTGAACATTTTTTTTTTATTTATTTTTTTGTTGAAAGTATCCAACCGATTTCTCATATACACACAGCAGTGGACCGGCGTTGCCTGGTGAAACGTTGTTGTGGTGCCTCGTGAAAGGAGGAGAAATGCGTACCATCACGTTTCCGACTTTGATAAAGGTTGGATCGTTGCCTAACGCGATTGTAGTTTATCGTATCGCGACGTTGGTGCACTCGTTGCTCGCGATCCAATGACTGTTAGCAGAATATGGGATCGGTGGGTTCAGGAGGGCAATACGGAACGCCGTGTTGGATCCCAACGGCCTCGTATCACTAGTAGTCGAGATAACAGGCATCTTATCCGCATGCCTGTAACTGATCGTGCAGCCACGTCTCGATCCCTGAGTCAACAGATGGGGACGTTTGCAAGACAACAACCATCTAAACGAACAGTTGGACGACGTTTGCAGCAGCATGGACTATCACCTCGAAACCATGGTTGCGGTTACCCTTGACGCTGCAACACAGACAGGAGCGCCTGCGATGGTGTACGCAACGACGAACCTGTGTGCACGAATGACAAGACGTCATTTTATCGGATCTAGGTTCTGTTTACAGCATCATGATGGTCGCATCCGTGTTTGGCGACATCGCGGTGAACGCACATTGGAAGCGTGTATCCATCACCATACTGGCGTGATGGTATGGGGTACAATTGGTTTCACGTCTCGGTCAGCTCTTGTTCGCATCGACGGCACCTTCAACAGTGGCCGTTACATTTCAGATGTGTTGCGATCCGTGGCTCTACCCTTCATTCGATCCCTGCGAAACCCTACATTTCAGCAGGAAAATGCACGACCGCATGTTGCAGGCCATGTACGGGCCTTTCTCCAGATCTATCACCAATTGAAAACGTCTGCGTCAATGGGGGACGAGCAACTGGCTCGTCATAATACACCAGTCACTACTCTTGATGAACTGTGGTATCGTGTTGAAGCTGCATGGGCATCTGTACCTGTAAACGCCATCCAAACTCTGTTTGACTCGATGACCAGGCGTATGAAAGCCGTTATTACGGTCAGGGGTGGTTGTTCTGGGTACTGATTTCTCACGATCTATGCACCCAAATTGAGTGAAAATGTAATCGCATGTCAGTTCTAGTATAATATAGTTGTCCAAGGATTACACGTTTATCATCTGCATTTCTTCTTGGTGTAGCAATTTTAATGGCCAGTAGTGTAGATATTAGCACTGACATACTTGTATTTCGCATGTACAGAAAGAACATAACCTCAAATACAGTCATACCAGCAAGTTCCCAGAGTAAACATAGCCATAAAAATGCAGCCATTATATGTTAAATCGCGTTGTATCTGAACCATTAACTTAGTGTGTCTTTCCGTGGCAGCTCCTTTCGAGATATGGAGCCGATTTGGTGTAATCTCAGTCGAGCTTGTGCAGAGACAGGAGTAGAGCGCCGCTTGCCTGGGACGAGGAAAGCAGCGGCGAGTGGTAGGCTGTGCCGGCCGCGGTGGCCGAGGGGACTGAGGCGCTTCAGTCACGGTCTGCAAGGCCACTACGGTCGGGGGTTCGAATCCCCCCCTCGGGTATGGATATTTGTGCCGTCCTTAGTTGTAGCTAGTTCATAAGTAGTTTGTAAGTTTAGGGACTGAAGACTCCGTAGTTAAGACCAATAGACTCTACAAAAATTTGAACATTTGGTAGGTTGCAGCAGCAGCAGGAGACACCGCTGGGAGGAAAGCGAGTGGCAGCGGTCGCGTGGGCCGGCCTTCCCGCCTGCTGGACGTGCCCAGCTCTGCGAGTCGCCAGCCGCAGCCAGTATCTTGCAGCGCGGCCTTCACCGCCGCGGTACTCTGTCATTTCTGCCGCTGGGTTGCGAGTAAATCAAGCAAAGTAACTGCAGTAGGATCAAATGGTATCTCTGTGTAATTTTTCGCATCTAAACGAATGTGTGCATTTGTATATACAATTATTTAGTGATTTTGCTCATCAGTGAACAATGATTAGTCCATGTTTTAAACATGGCTGCAGTGCAGCAACGGTGGAACACGATCCAAAAGTCAACACAGTTTCAGCCGACCAGTTTCATAAAAATGGTTTACATGCATAAACCTTGACCTAGGTTTCGGCAAAGGTAATTTTTCCTTCTCCAGAAGTATTACCTAATAAAATATGATACACAAATCATATGAATAATAGTGAAATAATTTTTTTTCCTTTATTGTATTTTCAAGCCAACTGCGGGAAACAGTTGGCAGGCTGGCAGCAGCTGCGGTAGCTGCTCTTCAGCCATGTGATATACAGGCTAAGTTCGAGAGTAAAACAATATATAAAAACAGAGGATTAAAATTGCGGAAATTAAAAACATTGACATACAGAGTTTTTGACAGACTAAAACGGACATGTACAAACGGGACAAACATATGGCAGAGAACAAAAAACAGACGAGTAGTAATAAAATACACACACGGTCAGTAAAAACAATCGGGCACGGTGACAAAATTACATTGCAGAGACTAAGTTCATACATGAAGACAGCGGACGGCGTACAGAATAAAACAGGGGGACGGCGATTATGGAGGCACTGAGTAAAACACACGACACTGGAGGCACTTGCACTGAAGACGTAGATAAAAAATCGAGACGCCCCCGCGGGGGTGGGGAGGGGGTTGGAGGGGGGGGGGAGGTGGGACAGGGACGGGGGAAGTGCGGGGGAGGGGGAGAAGGGGAGGGAAGAGAGCGTAAGGAGGGGAGAGAAGCATTGACGAGACTCCGGGCATGGGAGAGGGGTAGCCAAGCGGGCGGGAAGGAAAAGGGACGGGAGGGACGGGAGGGGTGCTGATGCTACGGGGAAGGGATCAGAGTTGATAGGAGGGGTAGATATCGGGACGAAGTTCGGTATCCGGTAGAGGAAGGGTGCGGAAATTGCCCTGGGAGAGGATACAGAGCGTATGTAGGTGAAGGCCGGGAGGAACGGTTTGGTGGAGGCGTGGCAGAGGCCCAGGATTTGTAAAAATAGGGTAGATCAGAGGGTTTTGGGACTCTATTCTGCGGGATGTGTAAAGGAGCCGGAGATGTTCAAGGTGTTGTAGGAGAGGAGGGAAGGGGATGAGGTCATAGAGGATCCGCGTGGGGGAAGGGAGTCTGATACGGTATGCGAGGCGAAGGGCGTGGCGTTCTAGGATCTGGAGGGATTTGTAGAAAGTAGGAGGGGCTGATATCCAGGCGGGGTGGAAGGAACAAAGGACGGGGCGCATGATTGATTTGTAGGTGTGAAGGACAGTGGAAGGGTGGAGGCTCCACGTCCGGCCAGTAAGGAGTTTCAGGAGGTTTAGGCGGGACAGAGCTTTCTCACGGAGGGATTTGAGGTATGGAGTCCAGGACAGTTGGCGGTCAAGGGTAAGGCCAAGGTATTTGAAGGTGGGGGTGTGACGGATTGGTAGTACGACCTATGACTATTGCCTGAGATTTGTCGGGATTGACGGAGAGGAGCCACCGGTTACACCAGGAGCCAGGAGGCGAACTCGGTGAGGTGGAACTGGAGCAAAACCTGGGAACAGGCAAGGGAGGGGGCGAGGGCCAGGAAGGCGGTGTCGTCAGCATACTGGAGGAGATAGACGGGAGGTTTGGGTTGAGGCATGTCGGCAGAGTAGAGGAGATAGAGGAGGGGAGAGAGGACTGAGCCTTGGGGCACCCCGGCGGAGGGGTAGAAAATACGGGAGTCGGAGTTGCAGACAGTAACGTAGGAGGGGCGGCGGGTAAGGAAGGAAGCGATGAGGCGGACGTAATTAATGGGAAGGGCGTAGAGCTGGATCTTGAAGAGGAGACCGGAATGCCATACTCGGTCGTAGGCTTTTTGGATGGCGAGGGATACAAAAATTGCGGAGCGACGGGAGTTGAGTTGGACGGAGAGGAGATGAGTCAGGCGAAGGAGATGGTCGTCGGCAGAGAAGGAGGGTCGGAAGCCACATTGGGAGGGGGGGGAGAAACTGGTGGCGGTGGAGGTGCTGGTGGATTCGACGAGAAAGGATGGTTTCCAGGACCTTGGTGAACACGGAGGTAAGACTGATGGGACGGTAGGATGAAGTCTGGGACGGGGGTTTGTCGGGTTTGAGGAACATGAGAATACGGGAGGTTTTCCACAGGTCGGGGTAGAAGCCAGTATAAAGGATGACGTTGTAGAATTTGGCAAGGACTTCATGAAATGAGAGGGGGCATGCGTGAAGGTGGCAGTAGGTCAGCCGGTCGTGACCGGGGGCGGTGTTTCGTTTTGTGCGAAGAGTGTCACGGGCAGTAATGGGAGTGTTCAATTCTGAGGGAGGAATGTGGTCCAAGTACTGGAAGCCAGGGGCGAGCGGAGGAGAGGAGGTGTCGGTGCGCTCATGGACGTCCGGGAAGAGAGAGTAGTCAAAAAGGGGATCATCAGGAATGGAAAAGACATCAGAAAGGTAGGAGGCAAAATGTTCTGCCTTACTGGCGTTGTCAGGGAAAGGACGATAATCATGGAGAAGTGGGTAGTGGGGGGAGGAGTGACTGCCAGTAAGGCGGCGGAAGGCACGCCAGTACTTGGCGGAGTAGACCGGGAGGAGCGAGTTAAGGCGGGTGCATGTCTGACGCCAGTCCCGGAGTTTTTTCGCGGACAATAGGTTTCTGATGTGTCTTTGGAGTTGCCGGTGGCGTTGGAGAGTGTCCCGGTCACGGGTCCGGAGAAAAGAGCGGTACAGACGGTGGGATTCGCGGAGGAGAAGGACGGCCTGTGGAGGAAGGGTAGGGCGGTGAGGATAGATCGCCTGGGTGGGTAGGTGGGCATGGAACGCGTCAGCAACGGTCTGCTGGAGGAAGGAAGAGGCATGGTCAATATCGGCGGGAATATGGAGGGGGAGTGAGTGGCTTTCGTCCGAGGTGTCGATGGAGCGACGGTAGGCATCCCAGTCGGCACGGGAATAATCATGGACGAGTTTGGGAGGGGGCATGGGACGAGGAGCGCGGGGGCGGTGGTCAAAGGTAAGTAGGACAGGGGCGTGGTCACTGCCTATTAGGTCTAGGACGTCCGCCATATAGTGAAATACAAAAGTGTTTCTAAAATAAGAAATTAAAATTACAGCATAGGTGAGAATGTACTTACATAAGGCTCACATTAAAATAGTTGTTAAATAAGATGTGGCTGACTCCATGTCAATAGAATAAAAAGAAAAAATTAAAACAATGTCTACATCGTAAAATTGTGGAGCACGTCCACACACAGGTTGAATGAGCACTGCTTACTGGCAGAGGCGTAGGAACCCTAGTGACGTGCGGCCGCACTAGGTGGCGCCAAGAGGGCTGATGGGCGTGCGCGCAGTCGCGAACGCGAATGAATTTGAAGAGAAGAAAACTATGTGTAACGTGATACTGACAGAAAACAGATGCGGTAAAGAAAGATGGTAAATCGGATGAGAAATAACGTGCAAAGAAATCTGGAGCCGAGTCATGAGCATGGCAGAATATATATGCGTGCATACACGCAAAAATTGAAGATAGAAAAGTTAGGAGATATACAGCGGCCAGACATATAGTGCATGAAACACAAACTAAGAATAAACAGCACGCACCTGGTGGAAGGGAAGGGGATAAACTTTATGCATCACAACATTAGAAACCTATAAACAAGTGCACCACCAGAATTCTGAGGACAATAAACACCATGCAGGAGCAAGTATTGATAACAAATGTCTAAATCAGTATAGGTTTGAAACCTTCTAGGTATTAATATGATATGTGTATTATCTTTTATTAGGTAATACTTCTCAAGAAGGCCAAATTACTTTTGCCGAAACCTAGG
Source organism: Locusta migratoria (assembly GCA_026315105.1). Taxonomy (NCBI): domain Eukaryota; kingdom Metazoa; phylum Arthropoda; class Insecta; order Orthoptera; family Acrididae; genus Locusta; species Locusta migratoria. Next base: position 195,679,703 of record CM048746.1, read on the forward strand.
TCAAGGTTTATGCATGTAAACCATTTTTATGCAACTGGTCGGCTGAATCTGTGTTGAATTTTGGATTAGTCCATGTGTTACGGCATATTACCAGAGCTTAAGGAACATTTAAATGATTACATGCAAGATTTGCTCAGTGTAAAATTAAACGTAATGCTATGTCAAATTTAAGATGAATTTTATTCTTACTTGGCTAAGACTTCCAAATTATTGTAAATTTCCACAATTCGTTCCTTAGATTTGTTTATTGCTGATGAAGTACGAAATTTTAATATCATTGTGTCTGATTGTTGGCGCGGCTGCTACCCGTCGGAGGTTCGGAGTCCTCCCTTCAGCATGTGTGTACGTGTGTGTGTGTGTGTGTGTGTTAAAAATCGACCACTGTACGTTACAAGAGCGTTGTTTAATCACTAAAATTAGCAAATAAGGTCCGTGTGAACTACTGGTTACTCTCTGCTACAAAGCTTTCTTCCCTGGCCCAAACTGAGAACTGACTCGTTTCAAATTACTTCAATAACATGAAGTTAATACTATAGTGGTCAATATACATAAGAGCTCACACGTTATTATACACACACATCAATAAGCAAGCCACCACTATTAAAGTTATTTTAGAAAGGTGGCTAAGAAAACATTTATGGCGCAACGGAATTTAGACATAAGAAAAATTGCATCTGAGCTTCTTCTCAGCACTTGTGAAGAACAATATTGAATAAAAGAGGGAAGGTGCTCTAAAACTACAATTTATAGGCAACTTACGGATTATGCTGAACTTAACCTTGTTTATTCAGATAGAAAACAAGCAAAATGGGGAACCAATTTTGTTAACACAATAAAAATGCATCTCTTACATGGATTAATGCGGACGGAGCACAGCCTAAATTATACATGATTTAACGCTGCTGGAGGGGAAGGATTGACAAACAACACTCGTTCTCTCACACACACGCAATGCCACTGCGAAGCTCACCAAAATCAGCTTGCTGAGACGAGGCGGAAGCAGGCGCCGCTATCGTAGGCGAAATTCAGCAAGTCGGAGGTAGCACAAAACACAATATACAAAAACACTTTGGCTCTGGTTTGTCGTGCCTGTTTCGAGATGGTGCGCGTTTATAGCCAAGTTAAATTACATCTGAATTGGACCGCGAGCATACACGCTAACGGCCACACATGGCTATGTTACATGGACGCACTCCCCTGAAGGTGAAGTGATTGAGAATCGGATTCATAATACAAAATCACGGTGGATTCTTAAGTTGCAGTCTGTTAGAAATTGATCTAGGTACTGGTTTCATCTGAAAAGTGGCGTGAATTCAGGCGACCAGCCGCAAACCCCGGAAGTCGGAACTCGGACCCACGTGGTTCAGAAAACAGATAAAATTGAATAAATTCAGTTTCCTAAAAATAAATGAAATAAACTACATCATGCAAGCCATAGCAGTGCTTGGAATTATATAAGGAAGCGAATGAAATACAGCTACACGCCATAGGGGGCGATTACAGAGACGGATGAGGTCCTAACTCAGAAAAACCACAAAAATTAAATAATTACACAGTCGGAAAAATAAAAATAAGATTTACGGCATGCTACCCATAGAAATGTTTAGAATTACATAAGGAAATTATTGAAGGAGGTTGTACAAGACTCAGAGAGAATTACTGACACAGACAGAGTTCCTACTACAAGTCGGAGAAGAAACAGCAACATTAAAATAGGCGGGGAGAGAAGATCGCGAAATATTAGTGGAGATCAGAGGGATACCCGCATAGTTACTTGCCTGATAGGCATGGAACAAATAAGAATGGAAGTTAAAGGCTTTGTTCTCTGAACCAACCACGTGGACCACATATCACTCACGGAAGGAAACGATGAGAAGCTTTTTACATGCACTGTACAAAATTGAACATATCACCAATTAGAAATCCGGCCCCACAAATCTAGAAAGTATTTACACAGAGTTCACACACCGCCACGTGCTCACAAAAGGTCTTAACATACCAGGCCGTTATCAAACTGCAACTAGAATCACACACACCGCGTTTATCTATTGTAAATCACTGAATTAAAAAACAAGAACACATTTCCTCACACAATCGGAGAATATATATATATATATATATATATATATATATATATATATATATATATATATATAAAATTCTAAGTTCATTGACGTGCTAGTCAATGAAACGCTACCATCTCCAAAAACAAGAGCAGAACCAACCTTACCTCACCAGACTACCAGCCCACAATGATCAGACCGAGCGGCCACCAGATGCGGGAAGCGACCAGAAGCTCGAAAATCAAAGAAACAGCGGTGGTAGGGACGGACAGCGAGACTCGCCCTAGAGTAGGCTCGCTAACTAGCTCGCAACCAAAGGGTGTGGAAACCTCTTTGGTCGTATCAGCAGCTATCGACACTGAGACAGAGAGAACGATGCAAAGCGAGCTATCACTCCCCACATTCAGAGAGCCATAGATTCTTGCACCCACTTGAAAGTAAAACAACTGCAAATTCTCACAGGTGGCCGAGGGGACTGAGGCGCTGCAGTCATGGTCTGCACGGCCACTACGGTCGGGGGTTCGAATTCCCCCTCGGGCATGGGTATTTGTGCCGTCCTTAGAATTAGCTAGTTCGTAAGTAGTTTGTAAGTAGTTAAGTCCCATAAGCTATACAAACAAAACTTTCTCACAGGGACAGTGGCGTAGCGGAGAAACCATTCTTGTGCCACATTAATTAATAAATAATAAATTATTAATATATCAAAATAAGAAAAACCTAGCAATATTAACTAATATTTTAACACAAGAAATAAAAATGCTATTCCTCAAGCCTTGAAAAGAGTGGGGTTCAAGTTTTAACAAAATGATAATCTAGCGACATTAAATAAATTATAACTTTACAGAAATAGACAAAAGTATATGGAAGACGACAGATGGTCGTCTTTCAGTGTGTGTGTGTGTGTGTGTGTGTGTGTGTGTGTGTGTGTGTGTGTGTGTCAGTGTGTTTGTTTGTTTGTTTGTTTGTTGCCCTTACTTCAAGTAGTTGATAATTCTATTGACTGATGCCCACTGCAGATTGGTCCCATAGCTTTACAAACATTACAACATTTTCTTTTGCTGGATTCGAATTATTTTAGTTATCTGCCCACCATCAATAAATTCATTATAGTTAAATTTAATTTTTTAAATTTGCAATTGCATATTTTGGTTTAAATTTTGTGCTTAGGCTTATTAAGACTAACTGAACGTTGTGTCTTGTGGTTAAAATTATTCAGTTCACATAAATATTTTGTTGAAACTGTGAAGACTGATTGCTACCTGGAATTGTGTCCTTGCTTCCATCAATATCCGATTGCGCTGCACCATGCCGGTTCTTGTGGCATTTCAAACATATCACTCCAAGCCAGGAGTTGGTAGTTACACCCCATACATTCACATATCGAATTTCTTTATCTTTGCTATGACTATCATTTGTCACCTGAAGAGGACTCAGAAAATCGAAAACCGATTAATAAATGTTAGTACCAGAACATTTAGAAGTGTTTCCCTATTTTTGTAATGTTTCTGTCATGTTATGTAAAGCATTGCCGGATAAGACAATTAATCTCATTCTTTTGTAAATACCATATGCTTGTTTTCGTTCAAAAATGTTCAGATGTTTGTAGAACTTATGGGACTTAACTGCGGAGTCATCAGTCCCTAAGATTACAAACTACTTATGAACTAGCTAAGACTAAGGACGGCACAAATATCCATGCCCGAGGGGGGATTCGAACCCCCGACCGTAGTGGCCGTGCAGACCGTGACTGGAGCGCCTCAGTCCCCTCGGCCACCGCGGCCAGCGCTTGTCTTCGTCATAATAAAAAATAAGAAAAAAAATAGTCTAATTTTGCCATTTGACATGTGCTTGTGGTCCGATGATGTTTGTCTCGTTCGCCAATGAAGCGAATGAAAGTGTATGGAAAATTCAAATTATTGGTTTGTACAGAACTTCACGAGAAGCTACATTTTCATACAACAGTCGGTCTAGAGCTATATATTGTGTGGACACAGTAACAAATGTCGGGACAATCGAGACGAATTCTGAACATCTGATAACCAGATCCGAATGCTCTTTCAATAGATAAATGTACTCCACTGTTTTTATATATCCTTCCTAGTACGTCTTTGGCCTCTTCCATGAGTACAGAATACGTCTTTACAGCTACACGGAGCATACAGCTCGAAACATGCGCAGTTAAGTGCGAGGCAATTTTCTTTGGACACCCAGAGGAATTTACAACAGTAAAGTGCAGCGGGCATTGAAATCAATCAACGGAAAAATCTGAAAATTTAGGCCCAAATGGGATTAGAGCCCGAGTCTCCCTATTACTTTTTCCCTGGGCGGATCCGTTCGTTGCGGACGTGGGATCGGTTTTGTTGTAAGTTTATCGATTAATACTGGGCTCAGTAATTTGATGTACGCGCTTCTCCACTGGGGACGAGATGAGCAGCACGCCGAGCCGTCTACCCTAGGATGCCTGCAGTCAGACACAAATTCTTAACACCTAAGCGGCGGCTGTCGCAAATTCGCATCATACCAATGCTCCGCTTATAAACGGCCAGCAGATCCAGAGTCTACACGAAGCTACCTAAGCTACTCTAATGTTTAAAAATTTTTAATCCCAAGGGATCACTTTACTGTGGTCATTGGTCCCTAGACTTACAAACTATTTAAATGATCTTATGCTAAAAAGAAGACAAACACCATCCCCGAGGGATCACTAGAACCTCCAACGAGAGTGGCCGCTCAGTTCCTGACAGGGCCCATAGAACGCGCGACCAATCCGGAGCAGGAACCAACGCTAATTCCGGTACTTATGATTGTCGTTTGACAAGTCCGTGTAAAGCCCGAGAGATGGCACCACCAGCGTGTATCGAGGCCATGATTCGGTAGTAGCATCTTTGGAAAGAACGCACACCAAGTTTCAGCCTTATTACTCTATTTCTTTGTGTTTGGCATTCGTGTGAATCAAGGAAGTCGAGCCGGCCAGTGGCCGAGGGGACTAAGGCGCTCCAGTCACGGTCCGCACGGCCACTACGGTCGGGGGTTCGAATCCCCCCTCGGGCATGGATATTTGTGCCGTCCTAGTTCGTAAGTAGTTCATAAGTAGTTTGTAAGTTTAGGGACTGATAGCCCCGTAGTTGAGTCCCATAGACTTTACAAACATCTGAACATCAAGGAAGTCGAGTGATTACCAAAGGCTGGACAAAAAGGAATTTCGTATGGCGATTAAACATTATTTTATGAAAGGCAAAATACCTCAGGAGATTAAAGAGAAACTTGATAAACATTACGGTGACTATGCAACTTCGATTTTTGGTGTGGCCATACGGGCAAAAATGATGCTGAAGTTCTGCACGCCCTGTGGAGGTTATGACTCCAGAAAACATTGATAAAATCCATGATATGGTGATGGATGACAGAAGAGTTAAGGTGCGTGAGATAGCTAGTGATGTGGGCAATCACAATGAACGGGTACGTAATATTTTGCATAAACATTTGGATATGAGAAAGCTATCCGAAAGATGGGTGCCGCGATTTCTCACGCTTGATCAAAAACGGAATCGTGTGAATTGTTGCAAGGAAGGTTTGCAGATGTTCAGGAAGAATCAGAAGGATCTTAAGCGTCTTTTCGCCACTGTGAATGAAACGTGGATACATTAATATAATCCTGAGACCAAAGACCAATCTAAACAATGGGTTACCAAGGTAGAATCTGCACCAAAAGAGGCAAAGACCGGTTCTTCGGCCGGAAAGGTTATGGTGACGGTATTTTGGGATTCGCAATTGATAATCCTCATGTACCATCTGGAACAGAGTAAAACTATTACAGATTCATATTATTCATCGTTATTGGTCCATTTGAAAACCCAGCTGCAAGAAAAACGCCGGCAATTGGCACACAAAAGTTCATTTTCCATCACGACAATGCACCAGCACCCCTCAGCAGTTGTGGTCGCAAAATTATTGGAAATAGGATTACAAATCGTTTCACGTCCCCCCTTCCCCCCCATATTCTCTTGACAACTCCCTTGGACTACTATTTGTTCCCTAATTTGAAGAAATGGCTGACGGGACGAAGGTTTCATTCAAACGAATAGGTAATTGCAGAAACTAATGACTATTTTGCGAGATTGGCAAATTTCTATTATTTGGAAGGGATCAACAAAGTAGAACAGCGTTGGACGAAGTGTATAAGTCTAAAAGGAGACTATGTCAAAAAATAAAAATGGTTAACCCCAAACACGTTAGTAGTTTTTATTTTTGCACGCAGTTTTCAAACGTCCCTCGTACAGAGCCACTTGGTTCGTTCATTTATTTGCTCCTTTCTAGTAGAACTTTATTCAGGAGGTAACGTATCTACAAACTAATAACGCAGCTCTCGTATTCAGTACCACTCATTACTCGCGACATGTCACACCACTTGTATGTATAACTAAAGGGTAGGCGACCATGATTCTTTCTTCAGTGTGGATGCACACCAGACCCGATCCCTCTCAGGAATCGTCGAGATGCCGCTAGTACTGAGTGATAATAGGTAGGGGCACAACGTCAGCAGTGTGTGGAAGTTGAGAATTGGCTGTTGACTGGCGTTGGTGATCACAGTTTCTCCATTAGCGGAGTGTTCAGCGCGACTGCCTGCTATGCGTAAGATTTAATTCAGTGCCCACGCGCAGAAAACGCCGTAAATTTCTCTGACTGTTGATCCATGATAGCTACTGCTTCAAAACTAACGTCTGTTCGTTTGGAAATCTATATTTGACTTTGCTTGTTTTAGTAATCGTATTAAACACATTACGACCACTCCTTGCTATCCGCAGCGTATCACGCAAAATCCAGAACCAAATGGGATGATTCTATTCCCTGGATTAATATTGTGTTTAATTCCACCCAACGTGAGGCGCTGAAAGCTACACCTGCTAGCCTCATGCTGACTTATCCTTTGAATTCACCGCTGTCTAATCCTTGGGATATCAAAGAGCTGTTGCCTGACAAGATGAATCCGAGAGCCATTAAACAGAATTGGGCCAGGGCGAGTAATAACATCCGGTTGGCTCATGAGTGACTCCGTAAGCGATATGATCGTCGTAGACGACCTTTCATGGCTCGGGTAGGGGATCACGTGTTTGTTCAAAATTTAAACCCGCAATGTGAGACAAATGGAGGTGCGGGCAAACTTTCTCACTGGTTCGTTGGACGTTGTGTTGTCCGTAAAATTCTAACTCCGGTTAACCTCCTGGTTCAGAATCTCCAGACTAAGAAAATCATGAGAGTTCATGTGTCGCAGATCAAATTGGTCCCGAGATACTAGTTTCTGGCTTTGGTTCGGGTGTCCTCCTTTGGGGAGTGGTTAGTTGAACTTTGGTGGGGTAGGTTGAGCCGTGTCACGGCTTTTCCCGCCTCTCCTCCGGTATCTTCCTTCCCGCACTAGAGGACTTCCTGGCTGTGCAACTAGGACAGAGGGCGTGCCCATCGGGACGCGGGGCGGGCTGCGGCAGTGAGAGAGTTGTTGACGTGTGGCGCCGGAAGGAGGAACACCGACCCTGGGAAGGCGGTGGCAGCGCTTGGGCCGATGCGGTCGGTGGCAGTATGGACGGCCGGGATTGCTTCTGATTGGAATTTTGAGCGAGATGGCCTGCACAAGTCTGTCTAAACATCAGATATCTTGCCACTATTATGAAGTTTTCCCTGGTCAGCTTGCGGTTCCTGGTATCCTGTGGCTCACACTGAACTTGATTTGTGTAAATTCTTATCCTAAGAGTATTTGTTATCACAAGTTGCATATATTATTTATCTTGTTCAGGAGTGATGTATCTAATATTTCGTGTTGTGTATTTTGAGTTTTAGTAAGGCCATAGTGCGGAGCCCCATATTGTCTGTGACGGCGTGGGCTGCCTGTCTTGTTATTGTTCGTTGCCAAACCTGTTGTACCACAAAAATGGCTAAAGTTAAGTAACTTTCTGTACTAGTTGATATATAATTATGTATTTGTAAGGTGGCTTCTCTAGCCATGTTGAAAACTTATCATTACTAAATAACCCATTGTACTCTCAATGGCGCGTGATGTTACGCACAAGCCAACTATGGTCAGCTGTTTGTATGTTCTTTCTGGGCCTTAAGCAGTAGTACACAACTTAATTACGTAAGGTAAATCTTGCTCTATATGTTGGTGGTAGTGCCACGGTGTGTATATCATTCTAGTGATACGTATTAATTGCTCCTGCCAGTTAATTGAGATCGTGTATTGCTAAATCCAATTTTGCCCTAAAGATGGCTTAACTTAATATTTAGTGTTCCTCCTTACCGCCTGTTAGCTGTGCCTGTTGTTCGTTAGTCGCTGGTTGTGTCTTGTAGCCACGCCTTGCATCTAAGTCGTACATGTTCAAATAGTATTTTTTATTTGTAATTACCTGTTATCTGTCTTAGGAAAGTTGTACTTCGTAATTGATCGTCCTGTAAAATTTATCAGGCATCATTGTTCTTGTATTTTCCATTATTGTAATTACAGCTGTTTTCAGTTTTTTTAAAAGAAATTTTGGTTAATTGCTTATAGTCTTATGACTTGTTAGTAGAGCAACTGGCTCTGATTTTGGCCCTAACGGCGAATTGGTTCCAAACTTGTTTTAAAAAGAAATTTAAAAAAAAAATTGTTCATAAAAGTAATCTACCATCTTGCGATTAATGCTTCACACTTGAGGGCCACTGCTACCCTGTTTTTAAGAAAGATACTTGTTTGTATTTTTTTGTGATTTGGATTAGTTGTTGTGTGTTTAAATTGCTGTTACTTGTTTACTAAATCATTGTAAATTGTGATCACTGAATTATGTTTGTGCCAATAAATACGTATGACAATAAGACTTGCACTCATTACAAATGGGCTACACCTTCCGTAGCTGCTCCCTCCCTACCAGTAGCATAACTCAATTTATTACATATTTTAAATTTTTATTTATTAGGAATTTTAATATATATATATATATATATATATATATATATATATATATATATATATATATATTTGAATAGACCTCATCTGAGTGTTATGGAGTGTACATCAAGCTAATTAAGATATGGTGTTTAATAATTCACTAATATTGTAAATTTAAAGGGTCATTAACTCAGAGATCATTATGGGACAAGTTGTATGCTCCTTGTTTAATCAGTTATTGTGTATTTAATTTGACTAATTGCATATTTAACTAAGTTGTTTTCAAATCTATTCGTAAGGAAGGTACCGGTCACCCAGGTGTTTTGTCTTAAAGATTTTAACCAATTGTCTGTTAACGTCTTGATTGTGTCAGTACTTTAATACGTGAGCATTTACTTACAATCTGCCTTGCAATTAAGCTTCTTTGAAACACGAGTCACCATCAACAAAATCAGTGTGTTTAAAGTCTATGACTACATTACAAGGATGTTAAATATGTTTGTGGTTCCACATAACGATCGATGTGAAAATTTTAAAGTTCCACCTTTTCTCTGTACTTCAGTCATCTAAGGTTCTGACCCTGTTCTCATCAGTTATCTGCTCTGGACCAAACTGTTCAAACTCCGCTGTTTTCGGGAGTGTAATATAAATTCATTTGGTATCTCTATTCCATGTTCTACTACTTGCAACTGGTCAGCTAATAACATTTTCGTACTAAATAACTATCTTGGGCTCCCTAAATTATTAGCTTTAATACTCGACGTTACATCTACATCTACATAGATTCTCTGCAAATCACATTAAGTGCCTGGCAGAGGGTTCATTAACCACTTTCATAACTTTTCTCTACCGTTCCATTCTCTAATAGCGCGCGGGAAGAAAGAACCCCTAAATCGTTCCGTTTTCGATCTGATTTCTCTTATTTTATTGGGATGATCATGTGTCCCTAAGCAGGTGGGTGCTAGCAAAAAATTTTCACATTCAGAAGTAAAAGTTGGTGATTGAAACTTCCCAAACAGATCACGCCGCAATGAATAACGTCTTTCTTTTAATAATTTCCACCCCAATTCGTGCAACATTTCCGTAACGCTCCCCTCCCCCCCCGTAACGTGATAAAACAAAACGAACTGCCCTTCTCTGAACCTTCACAATGTCTTCCGTCAGTCCCACCTGGTGAGGGTCCTACAAGGGGCAACAGGACTCCAGGAGAGGACGCACAAGTGTGATGTAGGCAGTCTCTTTGATGGAGCTGGTGCATCTTCTAAGCGTTCTGCCAATGAAACGTAATCTTTGGTTCGCCTTCCCCACAATATTTTCTATGTGTTCTCTCCAGTCAAAGTTGTTCGTAATTGTAAATCCTAGGTATTTGGTAGAATCTTCGACCTTAAGGTTTGACTGATTTATCGCGTAATTGAAGTTGAGCGGATTTCTTTTAGTGGTCGTGTGTACTACTTCACACTTTTCTTTATTTAGTGTCAAAAATGACAAATGTTTGTTAAGCTTATGGGACTTAACTACGGGGTCATCAGTCCCTAAACTTACAAGCTACTTATGAACTACCTTATACTAAAGACGGCACAAATATCCATGCCCGAAGGGGGATTCGAACCCCCGACCGTCGTGGCCGTGCAGATCGTGACTGGAGCGCCTCAGTCTCCTCGGCCACCGCGGCCGGCTATTTAGTGTCAATTGCCAATTTTCGCACCATGTAGAAATTTTGTCTAAATCGCTTTGCAGTTGCTTTTGATCCTCTGTTGACTTCACTAACCGATAAACGACAGCACCATCCGCGAACAGTCCAAGGGAGCGATTCAGATTGTCTCCTAAATCGTTTATAAACACGAGGAAGAGTAGGGGACCTATAACGCTTCCCTGTGGAACGCCAGATATCACTTCGTTTTACTCGATGACTTACCGTCAATTAGAACGAACTGTGTCCTTTCTGATAGGAAATCGTGAATCCAATCGCACAATTGGGGAGATATTCCATAAGCACGCAATTTCATTAGAAGCCGCTTGTGAGGTACAGAGTCATAAGCCTTTCGGAAATCCAGAAATATGGAATCGATTTGAGATCCTTTGTGGATGTCACTTAACACTTCATGTGAATAAAGGACAAGCTGTGTCTCGCAAGAGCGATACTTTCTGAATCCGTGTTGACTATTGGTTAATAGGTCGTTCACTTCGAGGTAGTTCATAATATTCGAACAAAGTGTATGTTCCAAAATCCTGCTGCAAATCGACGTCAATGAGATTGGCCTGTAATTTTGGGGATCACTCCTATTGCCTTTCTTGGATACTGGAGTAACTTGGGCAACTTTCCAGTCTTTGGGTAAGGATCCTTCGCTGAGTAATTGGTTGTAAATTATAGCTAAGTATGGAGCTATTGCATCAGCATACTCTGAGAGGAATCTAGTTGGTGTACAATCTGGCCCGGAAGATTTGTTTTTGTTTAGTGACTTAAGTTGTTTTATTACTCCAGGAACATCTACTGCTGGCATCTGTTCTTGGATTGAAAACTGGAGTCTGGAGAGTTCACTTCGTCTTCTTTGGTAAACGAATTTAGGAAAGCTGTGTTTAGTAATTCTGGCTTAGCAGCACTGTCATCGGTTGTATTACCATTGCTATCGCCTAGTGAAGGTATTGTTTGTGTTTTGCCGCTAGTGTATTTCACATATGACCAGAATTTCTTTGGATTTTCTGCAAGATTACGAGACAGGATTTCGTTGTGGTAACTACTATAAGATTCTCGCATTGAAGTTCGCGCTAGGTTGGGAGTTTCGGCAAAAGATTCCCATTCTTGCGGATTGTTTGTCTTTTTAAATTGTGCATGCGTTTTTCTTTGTTTCTGCAACAGTGATCTCGCCTGTTTTGTGTACCACGGGGGGTCAGCCCCCTCTTTTATTAATTTATTTGGTAGAAATCTCTCGATTGCTACTGATATTATGTCTTTGAAAGTAAGCCACAACTGATCTACACTAGCATTTTTAGTTTTGAAAGAATGGAGACTATCACTCAGGAAAGCGTGAAGCGAATTTTTATCTGCTTTATTGAATAGATAAATTTTTCGTTTATTTTTGGATCATTTGGGAATTTCAACATTCAGTCTCGCTACTACAACTCGATGTTCGCTAATCCCCGTATCTGTTTTGATACTCTTTAATATCTCCGGATTATTTGTTGCTGGGACATCAAGGGTATTTTCGCAACCACCTACTATTCTAGTGGGTTCATGAACTAACTGTTCGAAGTAGTTTTCAAAAAAGCATTGAGAACTAGTTCGGACAACGTTTTATATTTGCCGCCGGTTTTGAATACGTAATTATGCCAACATATCGAGGGCAAATTAAAGTCGCCACCGATTATAACTGTATGCTTCGGATACCTATTTGAAATGTTATTCAAGCTTTCTTTGAACATTTCGGCAACCGCATCGTCTCAGTGAGGGGGCCGATAAAAAGATCCGGTTGCCAGGTATAACCTCTACCCAGACACAACTGACAGGAAGTATCTGCCTCAATTTCGCTGCAGGATAAACCGTTTGTAACAGCAATAAACACGCCACCCCTTTTTTATTTATCCTATCCTTCCTGAATTCCATTTGGACCTTTGAAAAAATTTCGGCCGAACTTATCTCAGGCGTCAGCCAGCTTTCAGAACCTATAACGATTTGTGCCTCAGTACTTTCTATCAACGCTTGGAGCTCTGGAACTTTCCCAATACAGCTACGACAATTTACAACTGTTATACCAATGGTTTCTAGATCTGCTTTCGTCCTCTGTCTGACCTGCCCCCTTTGAGACTGAAACCCATTTTGTGTATTCCTGAGACACTCTAACCTAAAAAAAACCGGCCAGTCCACGCCACACAGCCCCCGCTACCCGTGTAGCCGCTTCCTGAGTATAGTGGACCCCGACCTATTTAGCGGAACTCGAAAACCCACCACCGAGGAATCTGCAGCCCACACGATCGCAGAACCGTCTGAGCCTCTGATTCAGACCCTCCACTCGGCTCTGAACCAAAGTTCCGCAGTCAGTCCTGTCGACAATGCTGCAGATGGTGACCTCTGCTTTCATCTTGCAAGCAAGACTGGCAGTCTTTACCACTTCTGATAGCCGCTCAAAACCAGGGAGGATCTCTTCCGATCCAAAGCGACACACATCATTGGTCCCGACATGAGCCACCATCTGCAGATGGCTGCACCCTGTGCTCTTCATGGCATCCTGAAGGATCCGTTCCACATCTGGAATGACTCCCCCCGGCATGCACACGGAGTGCACATAGGACTTCTTCCCCTCCCTAGTAGCCATTTTCCTAAGGGGCTCCATTACCGGCCAACTACTAACAAACCAATCCTCTGTGAGTGCCCGGATCTTTAAGGCAGAGGGGCGAGTACAGGACAAGCAACACCATCTGCGTCAGGAACATACTCTGCCCCAGACAGCGCCTCGAATCTGTTGGCAAAGACTAACCGGGGAGGCCTCCACTTCGGACCCCCCGGGAAGTCTTACGCCGCCTGACACGCGCTGAGGAGACCTCCCAATCCACCACGGTTTGGAGGGCTACCTCCTCGCGGGCAGTCAGCGGGCTGTCCACAGCCGCGGGCCGATCGGAGGTCACAACAGACGCACAGGGCGTCTGCAGCACCCCCGCGAGCGGTCCACAACAGCGGCGCCCACCCACCGGTCTCAAGCGTTGCCAGCGAAACCAACGCCGCCTGAAGCTGCGAGCGAAGAGTCACCAACTCTGCCTCCATCCGTTCGCAGCAATCACAGTTCCTTGCCATTCTAAAAACCTATGTTTCTTCCAAGTAAGTACGTCTCAGGACACAGAAGTTTGATAAACAGTGAGCTTCGAAAAATATGAACCTAACACTAAACTGTATATTACCGGCGAATCTGAAAAATATATACGCGAGCTAATAAATCAAAAGATCAACAACTGAACTGACAACTAAACGCGATTCTTCATAAATAAACACGCGAGCACACTAAAGTACAAAGAGCTGCAAAAGAAAGCACACACGAAATGAAAATAAGTCGCTTATATTAAGAAACCGGTTACCGTACAATGTGGAGTTGCTGCTGGTCACGTGTGCACTGGTCGGGGGTCACTGAGCAACCCGCATACTTATTTCTTCTTTTCTTATCTTAGCCCATTTTCTCTTTCCTTTCCCTCTGTATTAGTAGAAAAGACCTCATAAATTAAAAGCCAATGCGTGATGGGGCAATTTTTCATGCAGATCATTGTCTATGACGTCATACATCCTGACGTACCGGTCGTATTAAGATATAATTTTGATGCTACATTCCCTAACAAATGTTCATAACGTCTAAAAATCTGTCGAGAATAAAATTAGTGGTAAAGACGTAATAAATTAAAATCTAATTTGTGACGTAGTGGTATTTCATAATTATTATTGTTTGTGAAGTCTTATAAGTACTATGTGTCATTTTGTGGTATGATTGTCTATATGCATAGTCTGTAAAATGTCTGGCGAGTACAGTTAGTATTTCTTAAGTAATAAATTCTAACGCCATGCATAATGCCATCTCTTTATCCATAATGTAGCATGCTGTAGGTAAAATTCTTTAACTTCATGTAAATCAAGTCCGCCAATTTATCGCCAATCTCAGTTCAGTGATCCGTAGTATTGCTATTCGTTTAAATTTCGGCCAAAAACAAATTCGTAGCCTAAGGTTGGTAAAGTTTCTGCATAAATTTAAATCTGCTGGTTTGATGTCATTGAAAATTGGACATTCATGGTATTGTAGTATTCATACTTATTTTAAATTTTGGGAAAGCTGAAGTGCAGTTGTGGATACTAAAAAAATTTTAACTGTCTGGTGGTACCTCATATACATACCTTTTTCAATATTGAATTTTTAGAATTTAGGGACGCTTACCAAAAATATCTGCTCAAAGTTGACTACAAACGCTTCAAGTGTTGGAGGCTTAAAGAACAGTCTCCTTCCCTAGTTTATCCGAACTCAGTGTTCAGAATCTATTAAACTGGAAAATAATACTGCTTTAAGGTTGATTGCTGTTGGTTTTATATCTTTTGTCTCCGATGTATTGCTTCTTTTTTAAAACAATAAGTTCGTTAAACTTTCCACCATCTCTCAAACGAGAATAGTAGGAAACATGTTACTGGGTATCAAATGAGTCCAGTTTAGCAACAGGGCAATGAGTTTTTCAATATCCTCTGATTTATTAATTCCGGCAGCACTAAACTGTTGGCGCTGTCAGCTCTGATGGCAATCACAACATGATTCAATACGTTTTGATAAATGCACTCTGCTCGTTAGGACTAGTTTTCGACCACACTGTATTTCCTGGTCGGGATGCGAGCACAGGGCAAATGTTCAAATGTTTGTTAAGCTTAAGGGACTTAACTACGGGGTCATCAGTCCCTAAACTTACAAACTACTTATGAACTACCTACAACTAAGGACGGCACAAATATCCATGCCCGAGGGGGGATTCGGACCCCCGACCGTAGTGGCCGTGCAGACCGTGACTGAAGCGCCTCAGTCCCCTCGGCCACCGCGGCCGGCAGCACAGGGAAGAAGAAGGTAACAATTCCTCTGTGATTCTTCGTTCATACCCTTTTATAATAAATCTTCCTTCAGTGCTGAGTATAGCACCAAGTGTGACCAAAAATCTGCCATTCTACATAACAGCCAATCGTGAATAACGAAATGTAATTTCGTTTTGGATTGTTATCAGTCTGCTGCATCTTCTTCTACTGCACAAGACGACCCAAGCGCTTTGTTTACCTGTATTTCCTTATTCTGGTCATATACCTTGCCAGTCTTTCTGTCGGAATTAAACATTATTTCAGATCGAATTCGCCTCATTGTAATGTCCAAGGAATCAATCTGAAGTACCTTCTATTCGCAATAGTCACCTTAAATACTGCCTAATCTTTTTATAACAGTGAGTTTCATCATACCAGTAACAATGAATATAAATAAAAACACAAGTTTCTTATCTCGTTCTACATATATCAGTAACTGCGTTCTGCTTCATTTGATTTCCATGGTGCAGAATTTACCGGGTACACATACCAACTATGAGGCGTATCCGGAAAGTAAATTTCCCTATTTACAGTTTTGTAAAAACTTCAGTTAATCGATATTGTCAAGGGGCTAGCAGGAGATCTGGAATTTCTGGAAGTGCTAGAAGAGATGGAACTCACTGTACGCTACAGTTTCCTGCTGAGGACAAATTTTGTAGTACCTTGCACTGCACAATTAGACGATTAACTTGTTCACATCAAGAATGTTATAGTGTCCAGGTTCATGTAGCAGAGGGTTGATGAAGAAACTGATTGTTCTTTACAAAGAAAAATCCTGCCATTTGCCTCAAACACTTGAGAGAACCTGACGCTTAACGTAACTTTCCATGGTGATTAGATGTATAATTCTTCCAAATACAACTCCTGTATCTTATTAGACAAGACATTTGAACTATAATCCGTAAGGTATGTATCACATCTGGGTGAACTGTAAAGTAACGGTTGCAACATATATCGACTACAGCGTGCGCAAATGGTTTTGGAATTTGTAACAAGTCATAAAAAAGCCATGGAATAATTGCAAGTATAGTTAAAATTTGTTTTTAATCATTCATACCATTTGGCCTACTTCTGTGTCAAAACAGTTTAAAATCGAATAAAAAGATAAGTATTATGAGGTCAAAGCATTAAGAGATTAAAGCTTGAGCATAGACGTATTTCGTAATATAAAAGTACTTGAATTGCAGATTTTTCTTTCCTCTTATTCGGCCTAGCGATCGGTTAGCAGTAAATATTAGAAGATTTCTGTTAATATAAATTTGTCAGTTGGTATTTGAAAATATAGAGACTGAAATTTAAAGCCTCCTAATTTATCCCGATTATGAATTTCATTGCAAATATAGGGAGAAAATCGCGGTTTCAGTGATGTTATTTATATGTGAGATGAAATGCAAAAATATTTGGCAGTGATTCACACCTTTTTTTTTTTTTTTTTTTTTTTTTTTTTTTTTTTTTTTTTTTTTTTTTTTTTACAAAGATTTGAATAGTTGAGAGTTTTCCCGGATTTTACTGTATTTATTGTTAGGAAGTGACTCCTGAAAATATTTATTCCCGAACAATCCGTGTAAAGTGTAGTCGGTCAGCGATGTGAGTGGACAGATATTAAACATTTTATCTCTGGTTTCAACGATATAATACTACTACTCGGGCGAACTACAGTTAAAATTGAAGAAATTGACGGTGTTCTAACTACCAGACATCTGAATTTCGATTTTACGAGCCAAAACAAAATAGACAAAAGCTCGCCACAAAGTTAGCATATTCGATCATGAGAGTCATATAATCTAAGTCTGTGTTGCATTATGCACATTTTGTCTTTGTTTTAAGAAAAAAGTTCGATGAAAAATTGTTATCCATCTCGCAAAGACATTCCTTGTTATCTTTCGGGAACAATTTCAAATTTACTCTCAAGCGTATTAAAGCGATTTCATATACTTATTCCTCGCAATATTGAGTATTTTTTTAAATGTTGATTTGTGATAGTATGACATTTTTCCTTATGTCCAGACATTCGTTGTCAGTAATATTAATAGAAGGTTATTGTTATTTGTCAGTTGAATGTCATCTGTAGTTTTGTAAAGTGACTGCGTGGAATGTTTCAACTTCACGGTTAGCTACATTTAGAAGGTTACAGTTCAGGTCACGTACAATTAAAATCAATGTATACACATATGGCCCTAAATGACATAAGCTTAGTATTCAGGAGACGCAGGGAGAAAAAGAACACAAAATGAGTTATGTTTGGTGTATTTTATATTTCCTTTTTATGTACAAACGGCAGTCCGCCTCCAGCAGTGTTGGTGCCTTTAGTGTATCTTGAGGATGGGCGCCGCAGCGGCGTAGGGCAGAGGGGCGGCGATGGCGGGGGCGGCGACAGCCAGGGGGGCGGCGCGCAGAGCGGGAGCCACGGCCAAGGCGGGGGCGGCGGCGATGGCGGGGGCGGCGTAGGCCACGGGGGCGGCGACGGCGGGGGCGGCGATGGCAGCGGGCGCTACGGCCACGCCTCCCAGGTAGCCGGCCGACACGGCGGCGAACAGCAGCGGCAGCACCACCTGCGACACAAACACATCAGTATCATCTAGCACCGTACTCAAGCAGTCAGACAACCTTCATATGCGTTATATGCACATATTCAAGCTAATACAGTAAACCATGTGATATAATGGCTCCTTTTAAATGAAAATGAATGACTTGCTTTGCCAACACTTGTCTTCTACCTTTGCTGGCATCAAAGCAAGGGTAATGTTACAAGTTAATCATCGTTTATTGTAGGCGTGAAGGAAGATGACACATATTTTGAACGAGGCAATATGATCTGTGTTGGAGTATGTATAGCTGCGATGTTCGGGAGAACTAATTTTGCACGTTCAAATTCGGGAACCCATTTCCAAGTGGTAGCGGACCGTTCCTAAATAAGATACCAGTGTTACTGAACGACTGCCTCCTTCCAACTACCAAAGGTTATGCGTATCAACGTCTCAAAATGGCTATCAGTTATTCGGTACGAATATTTGTAAAGCTCCAGTGACTACCGCTAAATAATCAAGGATCTCCCAGAAAATGTACTTAATGATTAAGCACTTCAGTGTAAACCATCACGTTGAAGATATTACATAAATATTTTAATTGCATTTTCTAATTCTAAAATCATACGGAAACGAACTTTATGCTATGATTTGATTAATATACTTCCGCAATATAATAGCCTAAGGATCTTACTACATTTACTGGTGTTTGCGAGAAGAAAGAAATGGAAAGGCCATGGAAATGTCTAATGCGAAGTGTTAGGGCATTTGTAATGGGAATCTCTAGCGTTATTCTTCCCTTTCTATGATTGCACCATCTACATGAGATGAGATCAAGTAAAATAAAGAAATACGTAAATAAAAGCTGGCGAAGAACGAATTACCTTCTGGAACAGTAATGTGATAGATGTCTCTGTGAGAGATAAAGAAGTAATTCTACTACGTCAGAATTTTTATAAATTCAGAACAATTGCGTCATGTATTGTGAAATTACGAAGAATGAGGTGATTCTTCAGGTTCGAAGAGAGTGACCACTATAGACCAAAGATTACAGAGAAATTCTGTTATTCACGGTCAATTTAAACAAATATCAGCCAGGCTCTATTAAGTTACCCATGAAAATTTGGTAATATTCCGAGTCATATCAAGCGAACTGCGTAAAAATACGAAACAAGGCGGGTGAACATTTACCTTAATGCAGTATGTAGTAACTGTAACGCTTGTACTTTCGAAATTTTTGGGAAATCAACATGTCGATAAGGATTTTAATCAATGAGCATATTATTTCTTGGCCGACAGTGACTGAAACGTTGGACTGAAAACAGCAGCAATCGCTGAAGCCTACACCGCACAAAAATTACATTCCTGGACAGAAAGAAACTGGTGCCTTTAAAATTCCCATTTAACAATTTGACTCCTTTCTAAGTGACGTTATAAATAAAACGGAACTAGCCTACTTGAACAACATATTTAATAATGAGGAACGAAGTAATATAATGAATATTACTTGGTATCAATAACTGTTGTTGGTGTTGTCTACCACCATAAATGTGTACACCTCTCGCAATCTGTAAGCGTTGTGTGAAAGTAAAGTGCAGGCGTCATCAGAGCAGACTCACCAGCTTGTACATGTTGTCAGTGTTGCGTCGGCGGGGCAGACTGTGGGATGCCAGCGGTGGCCGGCCTTATATACGCGACCAGCCACGCCCGCGACCCTCTCAGTGGCCTTGCCTACTGCACCGCACCGTCGCCGTTTCCTTTGTCCGGAGAGCCACCAGCGTCTTCGTCGCACTTCTTATCCACATGAGAATAATTCAAACACATATGTATAATGCAGGGAGTTCGAAACTTTTAGTGCCAAAATAGTCCGATTCTACTCACTGGGATAAGACATAATTTGATCCGAATATGGCTCTGAAATGAGTTGCAACTGGTTATCTTTATTAATAAAAATATGCAGTCAAGACATCAGATATTGCCGAAAGACCACATCTGACTGCCGGCTTGGCG
This sequence comes from Locusta migratoria, assembly GCA_026315105.1. NCBI lineage: Eukaryota > Metazoa > Arthropoda > Insecta > Orthoptera > Acrididae > Locusta > Locusta migratoria. The sequence goes on from CM048746.1 coordinate 195,699,794, forward strand.
AAAGGGATAGCGTCACCAACTGCAGTGCTGAAGGTCGCCGGTCCAACTCCGTCCACCGGCAAAAATCTATTTCTTTGTAATTATCTTCACCAGAATGTTCTACATGTTTCTTATGTTCACTTGTAATTTCTACATCTTTCTTATGTTAACTATACTTCTAATTTCTGGTGTATAAATAGCAGACCACTCTGCCCGGGAGTCAGTCCGTTCGGCGTGTATGTTTCAGTTCGCAATAAACCTGCTTTCAGTATAAGTGCTGTGTGCAGTTGATAACCCTTCCTTCGAAGTCAAGCCTGCTCCCATTTCAACGGGATATTGTTTGGTGGAGGCGCCGGGTATCCTATGCAACAGCTGCGTCACCGTGGCTCCAATTAGGCAACGTAAAAGCCGTCTCTTACACGGACTAAAACCGGAATACAAGGGATATACCCAGTACATCCTTCCGAAAGTCCGTATCATCAGAAGACCCATGGACACGAAACCAGCGGCGAGCCAGCTGCACATCAGACATCCGTCGGTATTCTCTGGAGAAGTTGGACAGGAACCCAACAAATGGCTAAAAGGGTCGCCAAGTACAACAGGTGGGATCATACAATGTGCTTGGCTAACGTTTATTTCTACATGGACGGAACAGCCCAGCAATGGTTTGAAAACAACGAAGAGAAGCTGAATGACTGGGAAATGTTCCAGACGGAACTCAAGAAGACGTTTGAAGACCGCCAGTGACAAATCCGCTCGGCGGAAGAACAACTGAAGAACAGGGCTAACGACTTAATGAGCCTACACAGTCGTACAAACAGAATGTTTTGCTCCTGTGTAACATAGTTAACCCGGATATAACTGAGACATACAAAATCACACACCTGATAAAGAGCATTGCAGAAGATATGTACCCAGCTCTTCTGATAAAAGACACCGCTACAACGGAAGAGTTCATCAAGTGGTGCCAGCGTATTGAAATGATGCAACAGAAGAATGTTGGACGAAAGAAGTATGACAGACTCCCCCAATGTAGTCCCTATGGCCGTTGTGAAAGACCAGCATGACTTTGCTTCTCTCATACGATAAATTGTGAGAGAAGAATGGCAACAGGTGATGACAGTCGGGACTATTAGACAGAGCGAGCATCAAATTATGGGTATGGATGTAAATAACGAGGAAGCCGACGCCGCTGAGGAAGGTGCATTTCGGACACTAACACCTGTTCACCCCGTCAGCCGCACTCTACGTGAAGAATGGCCTCGCTCTACAATGACTTACGTTGCAGCCGTCAAACGACAGCCTAGGAACCAGACGACGACGACGCCACCACCCCCGGCAACTATGACGCCCTGCAGAAGAACAGACGTCTGGAGGACAGAAGACAACATACCAGTGTGTTTCCACTGTGGACGCCTTGGACATGTTGTACGCTACTGCAGAGAGAGAAGCCGAGTATTCGACGATTATTTTGTCGCAAGACGTCAGCCATCAGAGCAGTTCTATCCCAGGCAGTCACCTGCTGATGTGTTTAGTCGACCTATGGGAAGAAGCCCATCGCTGTACCATGGACGAGGTCGCTCCCCGACGCGCTGCTGCCGTTCACCGTCGCTGCACAGAGGTACCAGCTGCTTCCCTCCCCGCGCCCAGGAAAACTAAGCGAGGCGACCATCTACGGAGGTGAGCCCGCCGCAGAAGAAAATCCTCCATGGGTGACAGTCGCTAAGATGTCAGGAAATCCCATTGACATCATAATCAACGGACTACCTGTGCGGGCACTGGTTGATTCAGGAGCTTCTTTCTCTGTACTGTTGGATAATGAATGTCGCACACTAAAGAAGACAATTTTCTGTGGTACGGAAGCAACTGTGCTGAAGGTCGCAAATGGGAAGTACGTCCAGCCAGCAGGAAGCAAAAAGCTCTTGGTATTGTGTTGAGGGCGTCCTTCTTGCAATTGACTGCTGGAAATTGGCGGGAAGTAGCACACAATATCAATGGAGCTTTGCTACATAACTATTCCCGAACCAATATGTTAGACTTAAGTTGATTAATACATGTGTTTAATCTAAAGCCTATTATACAGCGCAGTTTCTACCGATTCCAACCACGATAGCTAAAAATATTATGTCTCGTGTAACAAATTTCGGAAAGGGGAGGTCTTCCGGGTAGCTGCAAAAACGGCAGTACTACAGTCAGTGAATGGAAGGATTGGCTTAGTGGACGTAAAGAGGAAAGCAATGACGCTGTATGTGAGAAGAACAGCAACTATTATAACAGAGGAACCAACAGGAATTACAGCGCAGTTGCCGGCCGCGGTGGCCGAGGGGACTAAGGCGCTCCAGTCACGGTCTGCACGCCCACTACGGTCGGGGGTTCGAATCCCCCCTCGGGCATGGATATTTGTGCCGTCCTAGTTCGTAAGTAGTTCATAAGTAGTTTGTAAGTTTAGGGACTGATGACCCATAGTTAAGTCCCATAGACTTTACAAACATTTGAACATTTTGAACAGCGCAGTTATTTAATGCAGTTAGGCCAAGACGCCTAGAATCACCAGTGAATATTCAGCCAGTTAGTTACGGACTAAGACATATCAAAATATATTACCTTGAACGGAGTTACAGCAAAGGCTTACTGCAATCTCAGCATTTAACAGCTAAGGCTATTATAGAAGAATTCAGAGAAAACGAAGGCAAGAATCCAATTGAGAATAAGTTTGATGGAATAGATTGGGATGCGGTGTGGTAAAATCTGTATTGTAAAGTGATTTCGTCTGATGTTCGATGTGCGTGGTATAAAGCAATAAATGATACAATTAGTACTAACGAGAGATTGCTCAAAATAGAACAAAGTGATACAAATCTCTGTAGTCGCCGCAAACTGGTGCATACTCTTATGCACCGGCACACATGTGGAGAACGAATCCATAATTGGAGATGGACCGGAGATAAAATAGCTTTAGTTACATTTTTACATATTTTGCAATATTGGTGGAGATGAACATGTGGAATTCAGAATGTACATGCAAACTGAATTTGCAAAACCATATACATATAGAAACCACGGCAAAATGTTCGGTTACAAGTTAAAAATTGTTTTTGACAGAATGGGTGTCGGTTAGGATGCAAGTGACTGCTTCTGAGCTTAGGTGGAAAGTATCGCGAGAAGTTCTGTGGATAGCACCCCACTGCTTCTGTCTTCTTTTCTCGGCAAGTATTTCAATTGTTAGACAGCACAAGGATTTTAAGGTACAAACAGGTAACAACACTCATATCAATCGCTGTTAATCGCCTATCTGGAAAAGAAAGTTTCTTTATTATATATAGCAACGTGTGTTGTGGAGGCTTCAGGTGACGCGCTACCGGTCTGCACTGGCCGCTCTGGCTGCGATGGCGCAATGGACAGAGTCAGCGATTGCGGTGCTGAAGGTCGCCGATTCAATTCCGTCCACCAGTAAAAATTTGTTTCTTTGTAATTATCTTTTCCAGAATGTTCTACATGTTTCATTTCACTTGAAATTTCGACAGGTTTCTTTTGGTAACTATTCAATTCATCTAATTTCTGGTACTTTCTGTTTGTATACAAATAGCAGAGCACTCTGCCCGAGAGGCAGTCAGTGCTGCGTGTATGTTTCAGTTCCCAATAAACCTGCTTTCAGTATAAGTGCTTTCAGTTGACAACTCTGTGTTCGAAGTCAAGCCTGCTTCCATTGCAACGCGACAATATTATATCAACTCAATTGAAAATATTTAGACCGCCTCCCAGACAACATGTCAAAAAATATAAGTAAAGCTATGTAGAGGAACAACCTGAAAAGGAGAAACTGTAGAAAGTGAGCACCACCCGTCTGTACTTGTATTTATCAATGAGGATAACCTACTTTTGTGAGCAGTGATGGATGAAGGGGGGTGGGTGTGGTGGCAGAAGGGGCAAACTGCTGCGGATTTAAGGGGGACGTAAGAATGGGCAGAAGCATCTGAATAATTATATCACTTTTGGACAGATAAACATATGAACTGAACCAAGCATAATGCAACCCGTAACGTAAATCAATTTCCATTACAAATAACTACTTCTATTTAAATTACTGCTCGTTTTACTTCACTTTAAATACACACCACTTGGACTGCACCCGTGCTATATAGACTACAAGTACTGATAGAAATTTTGGTCATCTGCTGTGCTATTTAAACACTAGTATTGTGGCACCCACACAAAAATGGGACAACACGAATCACGAACTGTGAATTCTTCCCTCGTTTACTATCGATTGTTGTAACCGTAATTGATTTGACTAAGTATTTTGTTCCTCAATCGGGTTTCGTACCTCAAATGGTAAAAAATGGAAACCTTATCGAATCTTTTTGTTTGGCCGTCTGTCTGTACATCTGTTAACACTGCTATTTCTCAGGAATAGGCAGAAGCATAAAAAATTTATGTCACAATCTATGGTCCCTTGGCGATGGTAATATATTTCAGCTTCTAAATCAATGTAATCAAAAGATTTAACCATTAATGTTACACTTTTTATATTCACAAAATCACTCTTCACAACAAATACAAGAACTTACTATTGACCTAGAATCTGTAAATTAAAAAAAAAAAATGAGGTTTTTTGTTTTTATTTATTTATTTTTTTACAGTGCCTTTGTAGTTTGCTTTAATTTCTGTGAGTAGTCTGAAGAACTACCATATTGTAAGATTTTAATATCGTCTTCAGAAACAGTTACAGTGATCCGTAGGAATATTTCAGCACTTAACTTATAAATACTCCATTCTGATTCCCCAAACTAAGTGAAGCTCGTGCAGCTATGTTGCTTTGCGTCATCAACGTATCAGCATATATGATGCAATTTTTAATATTTTTGAGAAAAAATATGCTTAGAAAATTGTAGGAGGATACAGATTTTGTTCACAATGATTGTTTGTGTAATTAAATATATATTTAATTCTTCAAATATTCGAGTTAGAGGAATGTCAATAATATTAGATATAACTAATTAATGTTTATTTTTAGTATTTCACTGTTACTGTGTCAGTATATTTTTTATTACCAGCAGAATCATCTACCAAGGGGAAAGTTCACACTGTTTATTTTCAGGAAGAAGATCATTTAAGGCTTTAAGCAAAACTTTGGGTGTTATATTTTTCAGTAGCGAAATACTTATATTGAGGCAGTGTGATACTTTAAAATTATATTTGGATTTGCTTCATAGTTTGCATGAAATATTTGCCTTTCTTGAACAATATTGATTAGTAATTAAAATATTGAATGAGTGGATACCTCTTTGTTCTCTATTTTTATTCTTAATCATTTTCTTTTTAAAATTGTTGATGTATTATCACATGATTTAATTCGTACTGCATCTGTTCCTCTGTTCATTATAAGAAGAACTTTTAAGTGAGTGTTTCATTTCCTTTGTTACAACGTCTTTCCAACCCTTACGTTAAAAGGGTATGTTGCAGCAAGAATACCGTTTCTCAGATTGTCCATGAATGTCACTCTACTACAACAAAGATGTAAATAACCAATGCCACGGAAGCAGAAAGACTGCCGATCAGTTCCAGTCATAACAGCAGGAAGGCAGTACACGGCTAGTGTAGACTGTAGATATGCTAGAACTAGAAGGGTAATTTCGCAGTTTGATCACATCAGCATTGTTACTTAGGAGCGTCTCTCACGTCTCGGACTCAATCAAACCATAGCTGCTGAATAGACTCACCGGTATTGGTATCAAGTGCTATTCATAGAAGAGAATCGTATCTGACTTCAACCAGACGATCGTCATTATAACCATTTTACATGCCAGTTACGTGCTCCCCTCCCCCCTTCAGTACTCCATTTCCCACATATCCAGAGCCCAATATGTTTGTTATTGAGCCCAGTATCTAATATAAGTACACATTACTCCTAAGCTACATCACATTTTAGTTTTTATTCGTGACAAATGTGTGCATAGGCTGACATAACCTTTTGTTTAATATGTTTGTATCTATTTTTAGTCATTATGACAATGTTCAGATGAATGTCTTAAATTGATATATGTTTATTAATTGATTGATGTAATAAAAATTACCTTGTTTTCTTACTGCTGTAACTTTGTTATGTTAACACCAAAACAAGGATCTGTTACCAGTGCTATCTCTTCTGGCATTTATATCATACTATTAGCAGAAAAAACTCTTATGGTACTTTCTGTTTCACACGTTTTGTTTTCACTTTGTGACAATTAACTCAATATGCTGTAACTGTGTTATGTTTACACCCACCAAAAGAAAGATCCGCTATCAAGTTTATCTCTTCAGACTAATAGCGAAAACATTAGTATGTTACTTTTAGTTTCACACTTTGTACTGTTTGTCAATCAACTTAATATATTTTGTAATTACAATTTTATTAACTTCATTATCTGAAATTACGTTTTCTGCCCATAACCCAAATAATGTCACTCTATGTTTTATTTATTGATGTAATGTACAGCTACAAATTTCAAAATATGTTAACATCACAGCTCCATAGTATTACACACGTACATATCGTACTTCCACTTCATTATGTTTTATAACAGTTGTTAATAAACATAGCAAACCCATTATTTACATCAATCACAGGTCACAAATAAGACCAAAGATGGTAATAGACATAGCATACCTGTACGCAATATAATATTTGCACAATGAGATCCAATGTAAGCATATACGTATTTTTTTATCGCACACTCATGAATCTATGCTTCAGTTTGTAGCAATCGGCCACTGAGAAAATATCGATAAGATGTTTAGTATGATGGCAAATATTTAGTTTACACTTTTGCAATTTTGTATTATGACATGTTAAGCTATCAGCTTAACTCTGTAAGTATGTCACATGTAAACTGCCATACTATTCCATTAATGTTGTATATGGTTTACTAATGCATTTGATAACTTTCATCTACTTCAGGCTAACGCCTGAAAATGCTAAACTAACCGAAACCGGTAGAATTGAGATAAAAAATAAACATCTATGGTCAATATGTGTGACTGGGCGGCGACATGGTTTGGTTTGGTGACTGGGACGATAGTTGCGTTGACTTCGTTTTATATTTGGCTTTAGCTTGCGACTTTTAAGCTGTAGATTACGTCTTGATTTTCACCGTTGTATTGGATGTATAGGTTCAAAATTCTATTTGTCACCTCAGTATGAAAATTAAGTTGGTAGACCTGGTAGTTCTTCGCAGTTAATAAAATTTATATCTTTGTTGAGTTTTTCACTGTAAATATTGGTTTTGGATTTCATTTAAACTTAAAGACGTTTTGTAATGTTTGAGCATGAAAATCCGTTTCTCAGGGGCTGATATTTAATAAACCAAAGAATAAAAATTTGAATCATTGTATCCCGGTAGTTCAGATAATTTGACGCCCGTCACAAAGACACTGTTTTTGCCTGATCCTTTTCCTTTATAGAATTATTCTTTAGAAAATTTCACCATAAGTTTCTCCTGACCAAAACTGTTAGATATATTCCTTCACATATTAATTAATTTCTTAGGAACGTCACAGATATATTTTCACTTTTAGAATATACTGGGACAATATTTTGGAACTCAATACTCGAATAACTGTTTAAGACTTTATTAATGTTCATAGATTCTCTATTCTGAAATCAATAGTTACATTCACAACACTTTCACAGTACACACTTTATAAGTTCACAATTCGTGATTATTTTCGTCAAAGTTCGTTTGTATTAATCTCTCTGGATCCTATACATTGATTACGAACTGTAATTCTTCAAGATACGTCTTTGAAAAGTTGTTGCATTAAACTTTCCAATAATTTCAAATTTCATCTCACGCATATTCATCAGTTTATTGCGGGAGGCAGAAGTTTCTAATTCTTCCGTCCTAGCCTATCCCGATCAATGCCAAAAATAATGTTCGCTTTCGCAAATGATCACGATATGAACGTTTATATTAAAGTTTAAATAATTTTTAGGGTTTTTCCTATCTTGGAATTTAACCGCGTATAATATTTTAGCTAAGCACTGAGAGCTAGTTACATACAGAACCAATCACATATAAAGCTACGCACATAGAGAGAGAGATCTGAGTACATAGATAAAGCTGAGCACATAGAGAGTTGAGCACATAGAGAGAGAGAGAGTAACTCAGCTGCGGGTACTGTTTATAATAGCAATCTGACAAATGATCTCTGATATACGAGATGTTTTTACCTAAGTATTCCCTGGATTCTATTACTCTGAGTTACGTTGATATAATTTGAATTTAGTAAAAATTTTTAATAATGACAAAATTCTGCCTCTTAACAAATTATTAAAATGACGTAACGAAGAAAAATGTCGGAATACTTTGATTCTAATGCTATGATCGCGATGTGGTATTACATATGTCATCTTGCAATCGTCGAAGACGTTTTTGGAGGCAGTCTGGTCGGCATGAATATCTTAGTCTAGCGATTGCATGAAGGTGCTGGTTCGTGATGGTTTGGGGTGACATTGTAAGGGGGCCACCGTACCCTACTGGTGCTCGCAGAAGGCAATCAAATGGCTATACGGTCCAGAGGTACCTTCCAACGTATAGCGCAACAATATCGGCAGCATAGCGGTCAAGGATTCTTCTTGGCATTCAGTTCTGACGCTCATCGTGCACATCTCGTGAATGCCTTCCCTCATGCTAACATGGCAAGAATAGAATAGCATGTCCATCATGTTCTCCGGATATGAAGCCTGTGTAAACTGCCTGAGATACAGTAAAAAGAACTGTTCTCGGATGAGACAGCCCTCCAATCAAAGAGATCTTCGCCAAATCGCCATTGAGAAATGAGGCAGTCTCGATCAATAGTCTCCTGATGACGTAGTTGACAGTATGTCACGACGAATACAGGCAGGGATCAATGCAAGTCTTACTTTGTATTTGGGGTACTGGCGTATGCTGCAATGTGGAACACAAATTCAGGATATTGTGGTTATTATCATACAACTTGTAAGATTTCTGTTCCCATGAGAAATAAAGAAAACTGATTTTTTTTGTATATTTCTATTCCATTTTTATGTAAACCCCTAGAATCGTGGTGATACAACACATTGATTGTTGTGTGTATCTCATATGTTGTCACTGTTGTGCTACATGCGCCATAACAGCTCTCGCTTCACTTTTAGTGAATCTTGCTTTTCTTGTTGTTGCCCTTTTCCTACCTCTCAGGACCACTTGTTTTGAGTTTCTTTTGTTGACCAATTTTCTACCTGTAAATTCTTTTCTTTCCATTTCATCGCATCTGGTCATCTTATTCTCACTTGTGTCACTTTTCTGTCATTGACAGCCATCTGGATCTTGCGATGATCTATTTCAGTCGTTGTTCTTGCTCTATGGTTTGTATTATTGATCGTGTTTCTACCTGCTATCACTGAGGGCGTACTTGTTGTGATCCGTGCACACTTTAAGATCGACATGAAGTGTCATGCGCATGCGCTATAATAAGTGGGGGGAGGGGGTCTTGGAATAACAAATCAGGAGTTTGGGAGTGTGAGCCAAAACAGTAGTGTGTATCGGACCCACGTGTGTTGCGCCAGTGATGGTTTTTGTGCTGGCTGATGTTCTCCGGCACTAAGACTTTGATGTCCACTACGACTTGCGCACCTCATCAGTGGACGTGACTGGTTCTTACTCCATTGGAGGAATCTTGGGTCGTTCCTTTTTGGCACCACGGTGGGCTTCTGGGCTGTGGTACGTTAGTATGAATGAAATTAGAATAGATATTCTTAGCAAAATTACTCTTAGCAAGTTTGCAAATAATAATAATAATAAATAAATAAATCTGATTACAGTTCTGATTATATGCCAAATAAGGATACATTTTGGCCGGCCGCGGTGGCCGAGGGGCTGCGGCGCTCCAGAGACGTTCTGCACGGCCACTACGGTCGGGGGTCCGAATCCCCCCTCAGGCATGGATATTTGTGTCGTACTTAGTGTTAGCTAGTTCATAAGTAGTTTGTAAGTTTAAGGACTGATGACCCCGTAGTTAAGTCCCATAAGCTATACAAACATTTAAACATTTTGATACATTTTGACAGTACTGTGAAAATGCCTCCCATTCTTCTGAAAGGGTACTTTACAAGCGTTCAGTGCAAAGGCAATGGTAGTAAAGTTCTCTGGTCATAGACATTGCCACTCTTCCTGTCGGTCGTATACATAACTTTAGGATCAAATTAACTTCATTTTAATGTGCAATGAGTCAATCTGAAGTGTTTTTCAGTCCAATACTTTAATGATGCAAAGTAAATAAAGTAGGCTAAGCTCAATATTTCGTCTGTATACCTAAGTAATCATCCCGTTCTGCTTCATTTAATTTCCATAGTGGACACTCTAGTAGAAAAACTTTACTGGCAACTGGTACAGCAATGTTTTGAGACATTTTTCGTCGTAGTTAGCACAGGAATACAGGCCTGTTATATCGTCGGATCAAATTTTGTTTTCCTGTCTCGTAGAAGACTGCCGCCTGTGAAAGTGTCAGAGTTTTCTTCAGCTCTTGCACAATCTCAAAGCTCTGGCTAGAGGACGGGAATTTCTGGAGGTGCTAGAAAAAATGGAAATCGCTGGGAAGAAGATCAGGACTGTATGCTATGGTTTCCAGCAGAAGTAAAATTTTTAGTAGCTCCGATTGCTAACAGAAGAAGAAAAGACGTTTAGTTTGTTCACATGAAGGATGTTATTAGTGACGTTTGTCTGTCCCCTACAAAGAAAGATTTCCAATACTTTTACTCCAATACTTGAGTGAACCTAACGCTGAATAACTTAGAATGAAGAATTAAAAATATCGTTCTTCAAAATACGGCTCTTGTCTCTTACAATATCAGACGCTTTCTTTATGTTCGTATTAAGTTTTCCGTAAGGTATCTACCACATCATGATGAATGGTAAAGTTAACCGTTGTAACATATATCGGCCACCGCATGCGAAAGTATTTTTGCAAGTTGTACCTACATCTACATCTACATAGATACTCTGCAAATCACATTTAAGTGCCTGGCAGAGGGTTCATTAACCACTTTCATAACTTTTCTCTGCCGTTCCATTCTCTAATAGCGCGCGGGAAGAAAGAACACCTAAATCGTTCCGTTTTCGATCTGATTTCTCTTATTTTATTGGGATGGTCATGTCTCCCTAAGTAGGTGGGTGCTAGCAAAATATTTTCACATTCAGAAGTAAAAGTCGGTGATTGAAACTTCGCAAACAGATCACGCCGCAATGAATAACGTCTTTCTTTTAATGATTTCCACCCCAATTCGTGCAACATTTCCGTGACGCTTTCCCCCAGTGACGTGATAAAACAAAACGAGCTGCCCTTCTCTTAACCTTCTCAATATCTTCCGTCAGTCCCACCTGGTGAGGATCCCACAAGGGGCAACAGTACTCCAGGAGAGGACGCACAAGTGTGATGTAGGCAGTCTCTTTGGTGGAGCTGGTGCATCTTCTAAGCGTTCTGCCAATGAAACGTAACCTTTGGTTCGCCTTCCCCACAATATTTTCTATGTGTTCTCTCCAGTCAAAGTTGTTCGTAATTGTAACTCCTAGGTATTTGGTAGAATTTACGACCTTAAGGTTTGACTGATTTATCGCGTAATTGAAGTTCAGCGGATTTCTTTTAGTGGTCATGTGTATTACTTCACACTTTTCTTTATTTAGTGTCAATTGCTAATTTTCGCACCAAGTAGAAATTTTGTCTAAATCGCTTTGCAGTTGCTTTTGATCCTCTGTTGACTTCACTAACCGATAAACGACAGCATCATCAGCGAACAGTCTAAGGGAGCTATTCAAATTATTCGTAAATCGTTTATAAACACGAGGAAGAGTAGGGGACCTATAAAGCTTCCTTGTGGAACGCCAGATATCACTTCGTTTTACTCGATGACTTACCGTCAATTAGAACGAACTGTGTCCTTTCTGATAGGAAATCGTGAATCCAATCGCACAATTGGGGAGATATTCCATAAGCACGCAATTTCATTAGAAGCCGCTTGTGAGGTACAGTGTCAAAAGCATTCCGGAAATCCAGAAATACGGAATCGATTTGAGATCCCTTGTCGATGGCACTTAACACTTCAAATGAATAAAGGGCAAGCTGTGTTTCGCAAGAGTGATACTTTCTGAATCCGTGCTGACTATTGGTTAATAGGTCGTTCTCTTCGAGGTAGTTCATAATATTCGAACAAAGTATATGTTCCAAAATCCTACTGCAAATCGACGTCAGTGAGATAGGCCTGTAATTTTGGGGATCACTCCTATTGCCTTTCTTGAATATTGGAGTCACTTGGGCAACTTTCCAGTCTTTGGGTACGGATCTTTCGCTGAGTGATCTGTTGTAAATTATCGCTAAGTACGGAGCTATTGCATCAGCATACTCTGAGAGGAATCTAGTTGGTATACAATCTGGCCCGGAAGATTTATTTTTGTTTAGAGACTTAAGTTGTTTTACTACTCCAGGAACATCTACTTCTAAGTTTCGCATGCTGGCAGCTGTTCTTGGATTGAATACTGGAGTGTTCACTTCGTCTTTGTAACAGTTCTACTAAAGAAACTGCCTACACTACACTTGTGCGTCCTATTTTGGAGCATTGCAGCACACTGTGGGATCCTAACCAATTTTGACTGACGGACTACTTAGAAAAACAATCGTGTTTGATATGTTGGTGCTCTTCTTCCTTCCTCGCTTGCTTAAATATGTGGTGAGAATATTCCGTCGTATGCAAGGCACTTAAAATGTTTATTACTTTTCTCATCTATGTTTCAGCAGATTTTGTTCTTTCATCAGTGGTGTTTTCTTTATTGTTGTTCTCAAAACTATTACAGTATTCTAGAAATGTCAATTTGAGATATACATAAGTCTTCTTACTACTCAGTTACTTTAAGGTGGCTGACATAATTATCTATTTTAGTTAAAAATATTGCCAGTGATTCCGTGTCTAAACACAGATCGAAGGAGTTATTTGACAAAGATTTTAATAGTATGGATATCTCTCGGAATTTAATCTTTTTATTATTTGGAAGTGACTGTTGAAACATTTTCCTGACAGTCGGTAAATGGTGAGGTAGGTCAGCGATGTGAATAGTTAGACATTAACATTTTATATCGTTTCAACAAACATAATACTGCTATTCGGGCCAACTACATTTAAAATTATGGAAACTGACGGACTCCTAACTACATCAGTCAGCTTCGTCCATATTATGAACCAAAACAAAAAAGCAGGAATTATGCCACAAATATTTGCAGATTTGATAATGAGAGACATATAATCTAAGTTTGTGTTGCATTGTACACATTTTGGCTTTCTTTCAACTAACAACTTCAATGCAAATCAGTTCTCCGCCTTTCAAAGACACTGCATGTTATCTTTCGGCAATAATTCCTAACTTACTTTTGAGCGCATTAAAGCGATATGATTTCCCTATAGTTAGCAGTTTTTGACGTGTTTAAGAATTATTTAAAAATATTGAGTTGTAATGGTATGACATTTTCCTTATGTACAGACATTCGTTGTCAGTAATATTAATAGAAGGTAACTGGTGTTTTTCAGTTGATTGTCGTCCGTAGTGTTGTAAGGTGACTGCATGGAATGGTTCAGCTTCAGGGTTGTTGTTGTTGTGGTCTTCAGTCCAGAGACTGGTTTGATGCAGCTCTCCACCCTACTCTATCCTGAGCAAGCCTTTTCATCTCCTCATAAGAACGACAACCCACATCCACTTGAATCTAATTATTATACGCGTCTCTTGGTCTCCCTCTGCGATTTTTACCCCACACACTCCCCTCCAATGCTATATTCACAATTCCTTGATGTCTAAGAATGTGTCCTACCAATCTATCCCTTCTTTTAGTCAAGGTATGCCAGAAATTTCTTTTCTCCCCAATTCGGTTCAGTACCTCCTCATTAGTTACGCGATCCACCCACCTAATCTTCAGCATTCTTCTGTAGCACCACATTTCAAAAGCCTCTATCCTCTTTCTGTCCACACTGCTTATCGTCCATGTTTCACTCCCATACAAGGCAACACTCCATACAAATGCCTTCAGAAAGGACTTCCTTAGGCTTAAATCAATATTCGATGTTAACAAATTTCTCTTTTTCAAAAACGCCTTTCTACCCATTGCCATTCTGCATTTTATATCCTCTGTACTGCGACCATCATTTGTTATTTTACTGCCCAAGTAACAAAACTCATCTACCTCCTTTATTGTTTCATTACCTAATCTAATTCCTTCAGCATCACCTGATTTTCTTACACTGCACTCCATTACCCTAGTTTTACTCTTGTTAATGTTCATCTTATATGCACCTTTCAGCACACTGTCCATTCCGTTCAATTGCTCTTCCAGGTCCTTTGCTGTCTCTGACAGAATTACTATGTCGTCGGCAAAACGCAATGTTTTCAATTCTTCACCCTGAACTTTAATTCCTTCTCCAAATTTCTCCTTGCTTTCCTTTATAGCTTGCTCAATGTACAAATTGAACAACATTGGGGAAAGGCTAAACCCTGTCTTACTCCCTTTCCAACCACTGCATCCCTTTCATGCCCTTCAACTCTGACAACCGCTGTCTGGTTTTTGTACAAGTTGTAAATAACCTTACGCTCCCTATATTTTACTCCTGCTTGCTTCAGAACTTGAAACAGTTTGTTCCAATCAACATTGTCAAAAGCCTTCTCCAAATCTACAAAAGCTAGAAATGTTGGTTTGCCTTTTCTTAATCTATCTTCTAGGATAAGCCGTAAAGTGAGTATTGCCTCCCGTGTTCCTACATTTCTCCTGAATCCAAACTGATCTTCCCCGAGGTCGGCTTCTACCAGCTTTTCCATCCTTCTGTTTATAATCCGTGTTAATATTTTGCAACCATGACTTATTAAACTGATGGTTCTGTAGTTTTCACACCTGTCTGCACCCGCTTTCTTTGGAATGGGGATTATAACATTTTTCTTATAGTCTGAGGGTACTTCACCTGTCTCATACATCTTACACACAATGTGAAACAATTTTGTCATGGCTGGTTCTCCCAGAGACTTCAGTAGCTCTGACGGGATATCATCTACTCCAGGGGCCTTGTTTCGACTTAGATCTTTCAGTGCTCTGTCAAATTCATCTCTCAGTATAATATCTCCTATTTCATCATCTTCTACATCCTCTTCCCTTCCTACAATAGTGTCTCGAAGTTCATTTCCTTTGTAGAGCCCCTCTATATACTCTTTCCACCTTTCAGCTTTCCCTTCTTTGCTGAGAACTGGTTTCTGGTTATCAGTGTCCTTGATATTCATAGAGCTGTTTTTCTTATCGCCAAATGTTTCTTTTATTTTCCGGTAGGCTGTATCTATTTTTCCCCTATTTATACATTCTTCTACATCCTTGCATTTGCCTTCTAGCCATTGCTGCTTACCCATTTTGCACTTCCTGTCAATCTCATTTCTTAGTCGTCTGTACTCCATTTTGCCTGTTTCATTCACTGCATTTTTATACTTTCTCCTTTCATCGATTAAATTTAGTATCTCCTGTGATATCCAAGGATTTTTTGTAGGTCTTGCCTTCCTACCTATTTTGTCCTCTGCTGCCTTCACTATTTCATCTCTCAATTTTACCCATTCCTCCTCAACTGTTTTATTTTCCCCTGTTTCTGTCAATTGTTGCCTGAAGCTCCCTCTGAAATTCTTAAGAACTTCAGGTTCCTTCAATTTATCCAGGTCCCATCTCCTTATTTTCCTACCTTTCTGTAGTTTCTTCAGTTTCAGCCTACAGTTCATAACCAAGTTATGGTCAGAGTCTATATCTGCCCCAGGGTATGTCCTACACTTCAAAACCTGGTTCCGAAATCTTTGTCTTACCATTATAAAATCTATCTGGTATCTCCCGGTGTCTCCTGGTCTCTTCCACGTATACAACCTTCTTTTGTGATTCTTAAACCAGGTGTTTGTTATAACTAAATTATGTTCCGTGCAAAATTCTACCAGGCGGCTTCCTCTTTCATTCCTTTTGCCCAGACCATATTCACCCACTATCTTCCCTTCCCTTCCTTGTCCTACTACCGAATTCCAGTCTCCCATAACAATTAAGTTTTCCTCTCCCTTAATTGTCTTAATAATTTCCTTTAGCTCCTCATATATTTCTTCGATTTCCTCATCATCGGCAGAGCTAGTTGGCATATAAACCTGTACTACTGTTGTCGGTGTTGGCTTCGTATCTATCTTGACAATGATAATGCGATCGCTGTGCTGGTCATAGTAGTTTACCCGCATTCCTATTTTCTTATTCATTATCAATCCTACTCCTGTGATACCCCCAATTGATTTTGTATTTATAATCCTGTAGTCACCTGACCAGAAATCTTGTTCATCCTGCCACCGAACTTCACTAATCCCCACTATATCTAACTTCAACCTATCCATTTCCCTTTTTAAGTTTTCTAAATTTCCTACTCGATTAAGGGATCTAACATTCCACGCTCCGACCCGTAGAATGCCAGTATTGTCTTTCCTGATGATCACATCCTCTTGAGTAGTCCCCGCCCGGAGATCCGAATGGGGGACTATTTTACCTCCGGAATATTTTACCCGAGAGGATGCCATCATCATATGTTCATACAGTAGAGCTGCATGTCCTCGGGAAAAATAACGGCTGTAGTTTCCCCTTGCTTTCAGCCGTTCGCAGTAGCTGTGTGGCAAAGCCGCATTAGCTGATGTTACAGGGCCAGCTCAGTCAATCATCCAGACTGTTGCCCCTGTAACTACTGAAAAGGCTGCTGCCCCTCTTCAGGAACCACACGTTTGTCTGGCCTCTCCACAGATACCCCTCCGCTGTGGTTGCACCTACGGTACGGCTATCTGTATCGTTGAGGCACGCAAGCCACCCCACCTCGGCAATGTCTGTGGTTCATGGGAGTGGTAGCTTCAGGGTTAGCTACATTTATAGGGTTAAAGCGCAGGTCATGTTGTACAATTAAAATACATAAGCATGGCATTCAGGAGAAACAGGGAGAAGAAGAACACAAAGTGAGTTAGGTTTTTTTTTGTTTATATTTTCATATTAATTACAAACGGCAGTTCGCCTCCAGTAGTGTTGTTGCTTTTAGTGTATCTTGAGGATGGGCGCCGCAGCGGCGTAGGGCAGAGGGGCGGCGATGGCGGGGGCGGCGACAGCCAGGGGGGCGGCGCGCAGAGCGGGAGCCACGGCCAAGGCGGGGGCGGCGGCGATGGCGGGGGCGGCGTAGGCCACGGGGGCGGCGACGGCGGGGGCGGCGATGGCAGCGGGCGCCACGGCCACGCCTCCCAGGTAGCCGGCCGACACGGCGGCGAACAGCAGCGGCAGCACCACCTGCGACACAAACACATCAGTATCATCTAGCACCGTACTCAAGCAGTCAGGCAGCCTTCATATGCATTATATTGATGTATTACAAGTTTCAAGCAAATACAATAAATCAAGTGATATAATGGCTCCTTTGAAATGAAAATGAATGATTTTCTTTGCCAACCCTTTGCTGGCATCAAGAAAAATGTAAAGTTACAACTTAATCATCGTTTATTGTAGGCATGAAGGAAGATGACAATCACATATTTTGAACGAGGTAATCTGGTATGTGTTAGAGTATGTATAGCTGCAATGTTCGGGAGAACAAATTATGTACGTTCAAATTCGAAAACTATTGCATATGATGGTAGACCAGTGCTACACAACCGCTGACACCTTCCAACTACCAAAGGGTATGCATATCAACGTCTAAAAATAGGTATCAAATATTTTTGAAGCTCGTGTGCCTACCGCAAAATAATGAAGGGTCTTCCAGAAAAATGTACACAATATTAGGCACTTTAGTGGAAAGCATGACGTTGAAGGTATTAAAAATAAACGAACTAAATGAATTCTTCATTGCTAACATCATACTGAAATTAAATTCCATGCTCTGATTCGATATATATATCTTCAATATAACAGCCTAAGCTTTTTTTTTCAATTTTACTGCTGCCTGCTAGAAGAAAGAAAAAGAAAGGTCATGGAAATAACATAAATCAATTGATAGTGCGATGTATATGGGCATTTGTAAACCGAACTCTCTCTAGCATTATACTTCTCATTCTATGAGTGCAGCACGTACCACGCAAAAATAAAGAAATATATTAATAAAAAGATGCGAATAACATAGTACCTTCCTGAGCGGTAATATGATAAATGTCTCTGTGAGATATAAAGAAATAATTACACCATGTCCGACATTAAGCAAAAATTTTGTAAAAGCAAAACTATTGTGTTGTGTATTGTGAAATTAGCAAATCTGAGGTGATTCTTCACGTTCGGAAGGATTCACGACTGAGGACCAAAGATTTCAGACAAATTTTGTGAATTGTAGTGAATTTAAAGAAATGAAAGCGAGGCGATATTAATTTATCAATCAATATTTGGTAACATTTCCAATCATATGGAGCAAACTGTGTAAAAATACGTAACGAGTCGGGTGAATATTTACCTTAACATTTACCATAATACAGTACGTGGTACGTTTAACGCTTTTACGTCAAATGCCTTCTTGAACGAAAAAACGTACTTTCGAAATGTTTTATATGTCAGTATGTAGAGAAAGATTCTAATGAATGAGCATTTTTTTTTTCGACCGAATGTGAATGAAACGTTGGACTTAGAAAACAGCTACCTATGAAGCCTACACCTCACGAAAGTTATATTCTAGAACAGAAAAAGAGGCTGGTGCCTCTAAAATTCTGTTGTTCACTCTCATTTATCAATCCTCTGCAGTGTCTTGATGAATAAAATGGAACTAACGAATTTGAGCGACATATTTAACGAGGGACCAAGAAATGTAATGAATACTTCACTAGTTGGTATCAACAACTGCTGTTGGTATTGTCTACCACCATAAATGTGTACACCTCTCGCAATCTGTAAGCGTTGTGTGAAAGTAAAGTGCAGGCGCCAGCAGAGCAGACTCACCAGCTTGTACATGTTGTCAGTGTTGCGTCGGCGGGGCAGACTGTGGGATCCCAGAGGTGGCCGGCCTTATATACGCGTCCTGCCACGCCCGGCGACCCTCCGAATGGCCTCGCCTACTGCACCGCACCGCCGCCGTTTCCGTTGTCCCTAGAGTCGCCAGCACCGGCGTCATACTCCGCATCCACATGTGAAGGATAACTCAAAGACACTTGTAGAATACGTGGTGTCAGAAAATTTAAGTGGGAAAATAACATCGTCCAATTTTTTATTACCTGTCGGCAGATACTACTCACTGACCAACACATAATTTGAAGATGGCTCAGAAGTGAATTGAAACTGGTTATCTTTATTAATAAAGCATGTGGTTATGACTTCAGATATATCTAATCACTTGAAAAATGTATGTCCGCCTCCCAGACAACATGTCAACCAACAAAAAAGCACCAAGTACAGCAAAAATCTGAGAAAGGTGGTCGTTTAAAATGTATGTCCGCCTCCCAGACAACATGTCAACCATCAAAAGAGCACCAAGTACAGCAAAAATCTGAGAAAGGTGGTCGTTTAAAATGTATGTCCGCCTCCCAGACAACATGTCAACCATCAAAAGAGCACCAAGTACAGCAAAAAACTGAGAAAGGTGGTCGTTTAACTGTTACAAAACTGAAATCACATGCCTCGTTTGCGCCCGTGGTACATGTATTACAAGTACTGTTGGAAGTCCTGATTATCTGCCGTGTATCATTTATTAAATATATTTATACACTTGTATTGTGACACCCACTCAAAATTGGGACAAACACGAACTGTGAACACTTCCCTCGTGTACTATCGATTGTTGTAACGGTAATCAATTTGAATAAGTGTTGTTCCTTTTTAGGGTTCCTTACCTCATTCGGTAAAAACGGAATCGTTAGAGGTTCGACATGTTGTTCCTCTTCCTCTCTGTACCTCTATAAACACTGCTTTCTCTCAGGAATAGGCGGAAGTATAAATTAGACATTTATGTCACATGCTAAATGTCTATGGTTCCTTGGCGATGTAAAATATTTCCACTTCGAAATCAATGCAAGCACAAGATATAACAATTCATGTCACTCTATTTTATACTCCAAAATCAATTTTCAAAAGAAGCAGGGAACTTCCTACTGACCTAGAATCTTTAAATTCAACAAGAAGCAAATGAAAAAGTACGCAATTTCTAGTGCTGTATTTTGTCACACAGATTTCGTACTCTCCATTAATTTCTACGAGTAGCTTAGGAACGACCCCCATGAACCATAGACATTGCCGAGGTGGGGTGGCTTGTGTGCCTCAACAATTCAAATAGCCGTACAACAGGTACAAGCAGTACAGAGGGGTATATGTGGAAAGGCCAGACAAACGTGTGGTTCCTGAAGAGGGGCAGCAGCCTTTTCAGTAGTTACAGGGGCAACAGTCTGGATGATTGACTGAGCTGGCCTTGTAATATCAGCTAATATGGCTTTGCCACACAGCTTCTGCGAACGGCTGAATGCAAGGGGAAGCTACAGCCGTTACTTTTCGCGAGGACATGCAGCTCTACTGTATGAACATATGATGATGGCATCCTCTCGGGTAAAATATTCCGGAGGTAAAATAATCCCCCATTCGGATCTCCGGGCTGGGACTACTCAGGAGGATGTGATAATCGGGAAAGACAACACTGGCATGCTACGGATCGAAGCGTGGAATGTTAGATCCCTTAATCGGGTAGGGAAATTTAGAGAGGGGAATGGATAGGCTGAAGTTAGATAAAGTGGGGATTAGAGAAGTTCGGTGGAAAGAGGAACAGGATGTCTGGTCAGGCGAGTACAGGATTTGATTTGATTCGATTTTTCCAGGGAATCCAAAACAGTCTTGGGCCAACCCGCCACTGCCCGCACCGAAACTAAGTTTATTGTGCGGTATCGCTCTCTGTATACCTAGTAAAGCCAACCAATACCATTGAACAGTGCAAGGAGTTCCTTTACCAGTTCTTTATTAGACACAATTTCTTCTGGTCTAGTTGTCCCAAATGTTCTGTGCCTTTTACTCTCCAATGCAATGCATTCGAAGATTAGATGTGATGCAGTTTCATCACCGGCATCACAGATCCTACATTTAGGGTCCTCTTCTGTTATTCCCATTGTATGTAGGTGTTTTTTTGAAATTCCCATGGCCTGTCAGCAATCCAACCATGAGTCTAATCTCTCTCCTGTTCAGGCCCAGGATTGCAGAGCTTCTTTTAAAACATGGCTTTGGCATCATTACCCTGCCATGTTTTTGTTGGTAGACTTTGGTCCAATAATCTACGTGTTGACTTCTGAGCCAGTTACGTAGCTCCAATTTGATCATTGGCTTGGTGATTGTCAGGACAGGTTCCGGTCGAATAAATGGAGTCTGTGCCCCCATCCTGGCTAATCTGTCGGAAAGTACGTTGTCACTGAACCCCGAGTGGCCAGGAACCCACAATAGGTTTACTCTACTGCTTTCCCCTAGCTCCACCAGAACCCTGTGACATTCTGCAACAGTTTTAGACCTTGTTGCAGGAGCTGCCAGTGATCTCAGGGCTGGCTGGCTGTCTGAATAGATATAGATGCTAGGATCTTTGTAGGACCTACGCAGATTCTCCTCCACACATGCCCTGATGGCAGTGATTTCGGCATGGAATACTGAGGCCAGTTTCCCTAGAGAGATGACACCCTCCAGTCTTGGCTGCACTTCATATACCCCGGTCCCAACGCCTTGGTCTGATTTTGACCCGTCAGTGAACCACACAATATCCCCCATACGGTGTCGAACTATTTTCTCTCACTGCTCCCTACTTCCAATTGTTATACTGAAAGGCTTGTTGAAGCAGTATGGGGTTATAATATAGTCGGCTGGCATTTCGCCAACCTTTCCTATATTTACCTCACTCACTATTTTAGTGTGTGATTCTGGATATCCCAAAGAGTTCCAGTTGTTACCAGTTTTGAGTCTGCTGCCTCCATCTTGACCCAAAGGTGTAATGGGGGAATATCCAGCCTGGTTTCCATCCCAGCAGTTGGTGTGCTGCTAATTCAGCCTGTTATGGCTAAGCAGGCTAGTCTCTGCACCTTACCAAGCTCCTTAGCAGCAACCTGCTGTTCTACATTCTTCTACCACACGATCGCCCCATAGGTGATCCTGGGTCTAATCACCATGGTGTATATCCAGTGCATACCTTTGGGGCTTAGGCCCCAATTTTTGCCCCAAGCTCTCCTGGTACTTGCCTTGGAGCAAATATTCCTAATGTGAGGGGTCCATGTCAGTTTCTCATCTAGGGTAACCCCTAGATATTTCACTTTCACCTTCACAGGTAGTGCTTCATTGAAAAGCTTTAGATTCCAACTTGAGTGTTGGATTCATTTCCTTGTGAATGGTACAGCAATAGTCTTCTTAGGACTAACTCCCAGATCCTGTTTTCTGAACCAGACTTACACAATGTCCAATGCACCTTGTGCCATATTCTTCACTGTGTCAGCAAATTTGCCAAGTATTACTATGACAAGATCATCTGCTTATCCTTGGCAAAAGTACTGCCTAGAGTTTAATTCTCCAATGAGATCATTCACCACTAGATTCCACAATAAAGGGGGAAAGAACTCCTCCTTGCGGGCAACCCCAAGTGGATCATTCATCTTGGTAGCCTCTACCTTTCTTCCACTAAGCATGGCCCTAGTCCACCTACATATAGTGGTCCCTAGGTCATGCACCTCACCTGCCCTAACCATGGAATCGAAGGTCGTGTTGCTAAAAGCCCCCTTGATATCCAGGAAGATACAGAGGACTATTTCCTGAAAGTGTAGTGCTTTCTTCACATTCCCAACAGGTTGGTGGAGAGCTGTCTCACATGATTTCCCTGGTTGATATGCATGTTGGTTTGAATGTAGAGGAGCCCTACTTAACCTCCTTCCTCCAACATGCACATTAACCAGCTTTTCCAATGTCTTAAGAAAGAAGGAGGACAGGCTGATTGGTCTCATATCCTTGGCATTGGTATGATCAATTCTCCCTGGTTTTGGAATGAAGACAACCTTCACTGCCCTCCAGGCATTGGGAATGATTCCTGCTGCTAGGCTAACCCTGAATAATATGCATAGGAATCTAATAACATTTTCCCCCGCTTGTTGCAGGAGAGCTGGAAAGATTCCATCGGGGCCAGGTGACTTGAACGGTTGAAATGTTCCCACCGCTCATTGGACCTTACTGAAATCGACACACTCCTTCGGCAGATCCCAGTCCTCTTTGCGAAAACCTGAGAACCGTTATCTCTCAGTAATCGCGTTCTGGTCTATCCCCCAGAATATATTGAGGAAAGTGAGTCTTAAGGAGCAGTTCCAGCGTTTCATGTGCTGTCTTTGTATACTCCCCATCGTCCTTCCTCAATGTTCCTCCTGGATTAGTTGGTACCCTAGTGAGGATTTTATGAAGTCTCGCTTGAGCAGCCGTGCCCTCTACTTCCTCACAGAATACCTTCCAGGATGCCTCCTTTGCCCATCTGATAGCAAGGTTGTAATTGACAAGGGCCTCACGATACTTTGCCCATTGTCCTTTGCGCCTCGCAAGGTTAAACAGTCTTCGTACCTGTTTCCTTTGCATTTCCAGGTTATTATTCCACCAAAGGCACACTCCTATTTGTGCACTTCTTGGTGATTGAGCAGTTGTCCTGGTATGAGGTCACTATAGCAGAGGTTACGGCTTCTGCTACTTCCTCAAACTCTGCTGGATTCCTTATCGAAGTTTTAATTTCCGATAGGCTGAAATCAAGGTCTCTCCTATATGCCTCCCAGTCCGTTTTCCTGGGATTCCTATAGGCCATGGTCTGTCTGGTTCCCATTTCAACCTTGAATTTAATATACATGTGATCTGATGAGGATGGCTCCAGGACCACATGCCACTGTTTGACGTAACTTCCCATCATCATAGAACCAAAAGTTATGTCAATTACTTCTTCCCTTCTACTATTCCTGAATGTAGGTTCATCACCCCTATTCAGGATTTCCATGTTGTTAGATAGGAGAAATTAAAGAAGGTGCTCACCTCTACTGTTGTGTCCTTGTTGCCCCACGATAGATTGTGGGCATTGGCATCACATCCCACCAATAGTTCGTCACCTTGCCGATGGCAGGCTTCCGTCAGTCTCCTCACTTCCAAAGGAGGAGAGCTGTCTTCGTAAGGAAGGTATGCTGAGGCCAAAACAATTTCCCTCGTGATACCTTCCTCACGTTGCTGCATCCTGATGGTCACTAAGTCCCTGGAACAAAAATCCATCATTGGTATGAAAGGTATTCCATTTCTAACATAAATGCATGTTCTGGAGTTAGTAGATTTCTAGCATAAATCAGCTTACCTCCAGTACCACCGAGGCCCGATACACCCCCTTTGTATAAATAACGTTCTTGTATCAGAGCCACGTCCACCTCCTGTCTCCCGAGGCGACGGCTCAGGGCAGCAGTGGCCCCTTTACTGTGCTGCAGGTTTATCTGCAGCACTTCCAGTCCCCATCTTGCTGCCATTATTGCCTTTAAGGCTTTGATTACCCTGACGGCGACCTGCGAGAACCCTAAAAACAGTTTCTGGCCTTGCTCTCGCATTGCCTTCAGGGACTTCTTTCCGACCTCCACCACCAGGGTTCGTCCTTCCGGAACGACCTTTTGGTTAATTACCCTCCAATCCTCTGTTGAGACTTTTGGGTTCTGGACCCTTATTTTCTCGAACAGAGTCTTTGGAGGGAAATCCTTAAGGATCTTTGGCACCCATATTGATACCTTTGCGGTCTTCAGGAGTTCGGTTGCTGTCTTGACCAGCAGCTTCACATCCTCCCACGGGGATAACATGGGCACCTTGTCCTTAAGCCATTCTGCTGAATGCTCCCCCTCAATGAGGGCACTGCGAACTATATAGACGCTCTTGAATTTGGGTCCTGGACCAGCGTCCCCCCAATCTCTTCAAAGAGGGCCATCTGCACCAGCTCCTCCTGCTGCGAGGTGATGCTCACCAGTGGGTATCCTTCTTGGACAACCGCCATTCTAAAGACCAAGACTGCAGTACTATAGGTCTGTTTCCCTATTTCCTGCCTCAGCCTTTTAGGATCATGCTTGTCCAGAGAGGAGGGAGTCTTAGATTCCTCCCTAACCCTCTTGACACCTGTCTTTGACGTCGAGGGGGTCTGTGTATCCCCTTCGACCTGAGGCAGTTTCTTTTTGGAGGTCTTGGGCTCAAGCCCTTTTGACTCCCTCCACTTATGATTAGGAAGCCATTCTTGTCCTTCCTTTTGCTTCTGTTTCTTGAGAAATTTCCTCCTCTGAGCCTCAGACAAGGCCTTAATCCTAATCTGGGCCAACTTTTCTGTTACAGTTCCCACTTCTTGCTCAGGTCTAGACCCTGATTCAGAAGAAGGAGTGCACTCCGTCGGTCCTGATCCCGATGTCTGAATATCCGAGGTCTCAGATTGCCCCTCAGATTCTTTTAAAATACTTTCTTTCTCTTTGTTCATCTTAGTCCCACGAGATTTGGGGATTTTTATGGTCCACACCACGATAACCCCGTGCGGTGCGAGGCTACTTACTCAGGGAGGTCGCCCGGTATCCCTGACGCTCCGTTCGAGACACATACACCCATGTGCCATGCACACCTCGGCACGGATCGCATCACACCTTGGGTTGGGAAAGGAATTGGGAAAGGACTGGGAGAGGATAAGGAAGACGGGAGGTTGTGGGACACGCTTGGTCTGATCTATCAGCTGAGGCCTAATGAATAATCAAATAGGAATGCGAGTAAACTACTATGAATAGCGCAGTGAGCGCATTATTATAGTCAAGATAGATACAAAGCCAACACCGACCACAGTAGTACAAGTTTATATGCCCACTAGCTCCGCCGATGATGAGGAGATCGAAGAAATCTATGCGGATGTAAAGGAAATTAACAGACAATTAAGGGAGATGAAAACTTAATTGTGATGGGAGACTGGAATCCGCTAGTAGGAAAAGGAAGGGAAGGAAAAATAGTAGGTGAATATGGACTGAGCAAAAGGAATGAAAGAGGCGATTGCCTGGTAGAATTTTGCACGTAACGTAATTTAATCATAAGAAACACTTGGTTTAAAAATCATAAATGAAGGTTGCATACGTGGAAGAGACCAGGAGACACTGGAAGGTACTAAATAGATTTTGAATGGCAAGACATAGATTTCGGAACCAGGTTTTAAATTATAAGACATACCCAGGGGCAGATATAGACTTTGACCATAACTTGTTGGTCATGAACTGTAGGCTGAACCTCAAAAATACTGCATAAAGGTAGGAAAATAAGGAGATGGGACCTGGATAAATTGAAGGGACGTGAAATTCTTGAGCATTTCAGAGGCACCTTTAGGCAACAATTGAGAGAAACTGCGGGAAATAACAGTAGAAGAGAATGGGTAGCATTGAGATATAAAATAGTGAAGGCAGCAGAGGACAAAATATGTAGAAAGGCAAGAACTACAAAAAATCTTTGGATATCACAGGAAATACTAAATTTAATTGATGAAAGGAGAAAATATGAAACCGCAGGTGACGAAACAGGCAAAAGAGAGTACAGACGACTAAGAAATGAGATTGACAGGAAGTGTAAAATACCTAAGCAGGAGTGGCTAGAAGGCAAATGCAAGTCTGTATAAGAATGTATAAGTAGGGGTAAAACAAATACCGCCTACAGGAAAATAAAAGAAACATTTGGCGCCAAGAAAAGCAGCTATATGAATATAAAGAATTAAGATGGAAAACCAATTCTCAGCAAAGAAGGGAAAGCTGAAAGGTGGAAAGAGTATATAGAACCGCACTACAAAGGAAATGAACTAAGAGACAATATTGTAGGGAGGGAAGAGGATGTAGATGAAGATAAAATAGGGGATGCTATACTGAGAGAAGAATTTCAAAGAGCACTGAAAGTCTTAAGTCGAAGTAAGCACCCTGGAGTGGATAACATTCCCTCAGATCTACTGAAGTTTCTGGGAGAGCTAACCTTGACAAAAATATATCACCTGGTTCGTGAAATGTATGATACAGGGGAAATACCCACAGACTTAAAGAAAACTGTAATAACCCCCATTCCAAAGAGAGCAGGTGCAGACAGGTGTGAAAATTACAGAACCATCAGTTTAATAAGTCAAGGTTGTAAAATTTTAACACGAATTATTTACAGAAGGATGGGAAAACTGGTAGAAGCCGACCTTGCGGAAGACCACTTTAGATTCAGGAGAAATGTAGGAACATGGGAGGCAATCCTCACTTTGCGGCTTAACTTAGAAGATAGATTAAGAAAAGGCAAACCTAAATTTCTAGCTTTTGTAGATTTGGAGAAGGCTTTTCACAATGTTAACTGAAATACACTCTTTCAAATTTTGAAATCAGCAGGAGTAAAATATTGGGAACGCAAGGTTATTTACAACTTGTACAAAACCAAACAGTAGTTCTCAGAGCTGGAGGTCATGAAAGGGATGCAGAGGTTGGGAAGGTTGTAAGACAGGGTTGTAGCCTTTTTCCAATGTTATTCAATTTGTACATTGAGCAAGCTATAAAGCAAAGCAAGGAGAAATTTGGAGAAGGGATTAAAGTTCAAGGTGCAGAAATAAAAACCTTGCGCTTTGCTGATGATATAGTAATTCTGTCAGAGACAGCAAAGGACCTGGAAGAGCAGTTGAACAGAATGGACAGTGTGTTGAAAGGAGCATATAAGATTAATATTAACAAGAACAATGCAATCTTAGAAAATCAGGTGTTATGGAAGAATTAGATTAGGTAACGAATCAATGAAGCTGGTAAATGGGTTTTGTTACTTGGGCAGTACAGAGGATATAAAATGCAGAATGGCAATGGGAAGAAAAGCGTTTTTGAAGAAGAGAAATTTGTTAACAACGAATATTAATTCAAGCGTAAGGAAGTCCTTTCTGAAGGCAATTGTGTGGAGTGTTGCCTTGTATAGAAGTGAAACAAGGACGATAAACTGTGCGGACAGGAATAGGATATCGGCTTTTTAAATGTGATGTTACAGACGAATGTGGAAGATTAGGTGGGTGGATCGTGTAGCTAATGAGGAGGTACTGAACAGAATTGGGGAGAAAAGGAATTTCTTGCATACCTTGACTAAAAGAAGGGGTCGATTGCTAGGACACATACTTAGACATCAAGGAATTGTGAATTTAGCATTGGAGGGAAGTGCGTGGGGTAAAAATCGCAGAGGGAGACCAAGAGATGAATATAGTAAGGAAATTCAAGTGGATGTAGGTTGCCGTTTTTATGAGGAGATGATGAGGCTTGCGCAGGATAGAGTAGGGTGGAGAGCTGCATCAAACCAGTCTCCAGACTGAAGACCACGACAACAACAAGTCTCAGGAACTACCATACTGTAAGATATTAACATCGTTTTCAAAAGCAGGTAGAGTCATTCATGAGAAATATTTTAGCACATAACTTATAAATATTCCATACTGATTGCCCGAGCTAAGTGAAGTGCGTGACACTATGAGAACGTTGCTTTGCAGTACAAACGTATCTCGCATGGAACGTCAGTTAGCATTCAGGTCATATATGATGGTAATTTTAATATTTTTGAGAAAAATGATTTATTTGACAGTCTTGAAATATTGATAAGTAAATCAAATATTAAATAAGGTCAAAACATCTTTGTTTTTCATTTTTGTTTTTACTTGTTTTATTTTTAAGATTATGTGTTATTGAGTGATTTAATTCGTACCTGCACCTGTTCCCTTGTTCGTTATTAAAACAAATGAGATCCGCAATTGCTTTCTTTATACATACCGTGAAGAATGTTGCATTTCCTTTGTCCCATGGTATCATCAACCTTTAGGTCAAATGGCTGTATTCCAGCAAGGATACAGTTCCTCGGATTCCTATGAGCAGAAAGACCACGCATGAGTGGTGGCATGTGACGGAATGGGTAAGATGGCCGATCAGTTCTCGTCATAACACAAGGAAGGTAGTACTCTGTGTAGACTGCGTATCGGCCAAGCCTAGAAGTTTGATGGTATCAGCATTTTTACTTTGTGTTAGTAGGAACTCTTATTAAATGATGCGTCCACACGTCAATCAAAGCGTGGAAGAGCTACAGAGATTACGATGTGAAGCTGCACTCACCATTTGTAATGAGTACGCAATGATGTTTAAACTTCTTTTCTGCCTCCGTTCATTGTCATTTTCTGAATTATTTTCGGTATGTTTGCATTCATTTGCACTAGAAGATCTATTTGAATTTGCTAAGGAAAGGTCACCACTCTCTCACTTGTATTTCGCCGCGGTGGACTGGCCGTGCATTCCAAGGCGGCTACCTGCGGAGTGCGCCGCTGCTCTCCGTCGGAGGTCTGAGACTTCCCTCGGACTTGGGTGTATTTGCTGTCCTTAGCATAAGTTATTTTAAGTAGTTTGTAAGCCTAGGGACTGATTACCAGAGTAGCTAAGTCCCATAGATTTACAAACATTTGAACATTTTGTACTATATTTCATATTGTATTTTGTGAATTTGTGATATTTTCAGAACCAAAGTACTGAATCTGTACTGTTTTAATGGAGTCTAATATAAATTCTTATTTTAGTTCTGTTGCAAGACAATGAAACGATCTACAACTTATAACTGGTCGGCTAATAATATTTTGTTACTAATGAAGTATACTGGGCACTATAATCTATTAGCCCATGCACTCATTTCTTTCTTTCTTATCTTAGACCATTTTGTTTCCCCTCTGCACGTCAATTATTGCCCATCCTGTGAGCTTCTGCTCTATCTATAGGTAAAAGGTCTCGC
This sequence comes from Locusta migratoria, assembly GCA_026315105.1. Taxonomy (NCBI): domain Eukaryota; kingdom Metazoa; phylum Arthropoda; class Insecta; order Orthoptera; family Acrididae; genus Locusta; species Locusta migratoria. The sequence goes on from CM048746.1 coordinate 195,729,575, forward strand.
CAGCCAGCAAATTATAGAGCGGCGGGGGAGGATGGCGGGATGAGTAAGAGAATGAGGAAACTAAAAATTAATGCCAAAAATAAATAATGTAAGAAAATTGATTAATGGCACGAAAAGTTAGTAACAATTAAAATGTATTTCGATACGTAATTTCCTTTTTCATACATCTGAAACCTTATGACTCCATATCTTGTAAACAATGTGTCCTATATCCTTTGTCTCCGCTGGATTTCTCCTGGTCTCATGTAATAAAGTCGTTAAAATTTCTATCGTCTCATCAACGAGAATATTGGGAAACGTGACACTGCGTTCAAATGAGTCCAGGTTAGTAATGGGGGCAATCAGCAGATGTTAGCTTTTTAATATATGTCGACTTATTAAAAACACTAAATTGTTACCCTTGTGATTCGCAACTTGAGAGAAAACGGTTTGGTCAGCACATTCCGCTCCTAGAGCTAGTGTTCGACCAGATTATATTTCCTGCTGTTGAGGTCGTGGTGAGATCCTAAGGTGGCATCATCATCAGTAGGTAATGAGAAGGTGGCACTTCCTCTTTGATTCATGGTTCATAGACTTTTTAACATTTCTTCCTTCAATGCCTCGGGTAGTTTCACGTGTGACAAAAACTCGCTTTGCTACACAGCAGCCGATCGTACATAACTAACTATGATTTGACATTACTGATAAATCTGAAGCATTAAATTAAAATTTGTGATTCGACCGAGAATCGAATCCGTTCCTTTATACTTACTACGCAGACTTCTTGCCGCTAGACCACCGCATCACTGGCGATTAAGGGGCCTCGGAATAGTCTAAGCACGATTTCCTTCACGCCACAAAGCTTAATTCAGCTTCTATGTTCCATAGAACAGTGCCACTACTGCCAAGGCTCTCCATGCAGCGTAATAGCCCCTCGGCAGTGGACATAATGGAACATTCCTGTTTAAGGTGATATAAATATCAATGTAAAATGTTAGTTAAGCTTATGGGACTTAACTACGGGGTTATCAGTCCCTAAACCTACAAACTACTTATAATCTACATTACACTAAAGACGGCACAAATATCCATGCCCGAGGGGGGATTAGAACCCCTGACCGTAGTGGCCGTGCAGACAATCTCAATGAAAATATAAATATACAATTCCTGAGATGGATTTTCGTCTCGAATATGTTAAAGACGATAATGATAAATCCTAAGCATTGAATTAAAATTTGTGATGCGAGCAGGATTATATTTTTGTATTGACATTGATATTTATATCATCATAAACAGGAATGTTCCAATATGTCCATTGCCGAAGTGCTATTCCGCTGTATGGAGAGCCTTGATAGTAGTGGCAATGTTCTATGGAACACAGAAGCTGAATTAAGGTTTGTGACGTGAAGGATATCGTGCTGAGACTATTCCGAGGCGCCTTATTCGCTAGTGATCTAGTGGACTAGCGGTCAGTGGCGCTTGAGGCGCGGTAGCGTGAGGACGTCCGGGAGTGTGCTCACAGTTTAAAGCGTTCACAAGTAGCGAACAGCTCTTTCTTTCGTGTTAAGTGTTAACTCGTTGTGCAGTATCGTCACTTAGTGTTCTGGTGCGTGTGTTGTGTAAATGTTAGGTGTCTCGGCCGCTAAAACCGTAAATATGGAAAAGAAGGTCCCCAGGAAGTGCACTCTGCGTTTCGAGTTCGGTAGAAGTTCATGATTGGATCGAAAGCGTTTTTGGAATCGTCTCTGAACAAATACATACCGCTTATTACGATTTGGATGAATACTGCTTTTACGTCAAGTTACTGGAACCCGTTCAACTAGACAAAATCCTGATGAAACACGGAACATCTGCTCAATTTCGACATCGAGACTCAACGGTGAGTACAGTTTCCATATCTAATGCCGGTATTGAATATAAGAATGTTCGCGTTTTCAATTTGCCGCCAGAAGTAGAAAATTGTTATCTTAGAGAGGTGTTATCATGTTATGGCGACATTAAACAGCCGGCCGCGGTGGCCGAGGTGACTGAGGCGCTCCAGTCACGGTCAGCACGGCCACTACGGTCGGGGGTTCGAATCCCCCCTCGGGCATGGATATTTGTGCCGTCCTAGTTCGTAAGTAGTTCATAAGTAGTTTGTAAGTTTAGGGACTGATGACCCCGTAGTTAAGTCCCATAAGCTTAACAAACATTTGAACATTTGACATTAAACAAACTAGAAACGAGCGCTGGTCAAAGAAACATAAACTTCAGTGTTTCAGTGGTGTAAGATCAGTAGAAATGCACGTTAGAACTAATATTCCCTCCCATATCACTGTCTGTGGGTACAGGGCTCATGTGACATATACTGGTCAGGAAGAAACGTGTTACATCTGTATGCGTCAGGATTGCCCGAAAAAACTGGTTGTATTAAGAAATAACTTACAACAACGCAAAAAACTGACTTTAGCTGAATTAGTAGCACCCACTCGGGAAGTTGATGACCCAACACCCAGTAGCAGTTTTTCTGAGCAACCACCTCTGGTCCCGGCTGAATTTCCACCACTGCCAGCAAAAGTAAACTTAGATCAGGTGCCCACTAAAGTCATTACCCCAGTTGTAGCTAATAAACGGAGACGCACCTCTGATGAAAGTAGTGCGGATGACAAATTCGAACATTCGTCACAGGATAACAGCAAAAACACCGTTAACACCGTGTTAGAAACTAAAGTTCCTACACCCGGTACGGATACAATAATTGAAAGAAATCCCATAGAGAGTTCTAGTATAGAATCCGAACCGCAGCAACGGGAAGAAATTCTATCACCCGTGCTGCAAACATCAGTAGAGGAAGTACAACACGTAGACCTAGGGACACCAGGCAAACCCGACCCAGGTGTTAGTGGACATCATCAAAACGAACCTCTGATAGTAAACAACCCGGACTGTGATCCTGTTGTCAATACACAAACCGCGCCAAGTCAGAGCAGCGTCCAAAACAGAGCGGACATAAACATAAACAGTGACGCGGAAATGGAAAGCGAAGCAGGAAGTGGCAAGCCGGCGAGGCCGCAGCCTGCCGCTGCGGTGGCCCGCCAACTGTCGCACTCTGATATGGAGCTGGACGTCTGCAGGGAGCCGCCCACCTCGCCTTCTGATGTGGGTTTCACCAGCAGTGGCAGGCGTAAGAGTAAAGTACAGCCGAAAATGAACGCTGCGCGCAAGAAAAATAAAAACTCTGACTCTCAATACAAGACTGATACTAAGAAAACAAGTGGCAAAGCATCAAAGGATTGGGACGCGGACGCAGAAGGGGGGAAAGTTAAAAAGTAGTGCTTTTCTGGACTAGATAGATGCAGGCATATAAAGTTGTAACCCTGAACATCAGTAGAATCACCTCTGACCTGAAACTCGCGGCCTTCAAACAGTTTGTTTACGAATCTGAAGCCGATATTTTGCTGTTACAGGAGGTGTTAACAACGAACCTCCGTATATCGGGCTTCAACACCATAGAAAACATAGCCCTGGAGAACAGTACCGGTACTGCAGTTTTAATTAAAGACGGTATTCCATTTCAAGAGATTGAAAAATTGGAATCCGGTCGAGGTATAAGTTTTAATTTGTATAATGTCACCGTGGTAAATTTATACGCTCAGTCGGGGAATTCTAATAACACTGAACGTTCCAGATATTTCAAGGAGGAGATTATCTACCTTCTAAGGAAAAACCCACAATACATATTGTTAGGTGGAGATTTTAATTGCGTTTTACATGCGAAAGATCAACATCCTCATTTCAATTACTGTAAAGAGCTGCACGAACTTGTAAAACATATAAAGCTGCAGGACGCGTGGGAAGTGAAGTAACCCACACTGGTGAGATTCACCTACTTCACCGCCCACTCATGCAGCCGCCTTGACCGACTATATGTGACGGATAACATTAGTGACAGGCTTCGCGCCGCGGAAGTAATCCCTGCAGTATTCTCTGACCATTGTGCGCTTGCTGTAACACTTGATCTCGATAAACAACCCACCAAACTATATAGATCACAATGGATGCTTAATATCTCGCTGTTACAAGACAGAGAATTATAAGACGACGTCAGGGACGCATGGAACGTTTGTCTCAGATCCCTAAACCGCTATCAATCCAAAGTAGACTGGTAGACAAATCACGCAAAACGAAAACTTCGTCAGTGTGTGATAAACTACGGCAGACAAAAAGCTAGGGAAATAAAAAACACCACAGAATTTTATTATTCTATATTAAGAGAGCTCTATGATAAATCTGACAATAATGGATCGCACTTTCAACAAATCAACAGCATCAAAGCAAAATTACTTAGTTGTTGTTGTTATGGTCTTCAGTCCAGAGACTGGTTTGATGCAGCTCTCCACCCTACTCTATCCTGAGCAAGCCTTTTCATCTCCTGATAAGAACGGCAACCCACATACATTTGAATCCGCTTACTATACGCGTCTCGTGGTCTCCCTCTGCGATTTTTACCCCACACGCTTCCCTCCAATGCTAAATTTACGATACCTCGATGTCTAAGAATGTGTCCTACCAAGCGATCCCTTCTTTTAGTCAGGGTATACCAAAAATTCCTTTTCTCACCAATTCGGTTCAGTACCTCTTCATTAGTTATGCGATCTACCCACCTAATCTTCAGCATTCTTCTGTAGCACCACATTTCAAAGGCCTCTATTCTCTTCCTGTCCACACTGCTTATCGTCCATGTTTCACTCCCGTACAAGGCAACACTCCACACAAATGCCTTCAGAAAAGATTTCCTTACACTTAAATTAATATTCGATGTCAGCAAATTTCTCTTTTTCAAAAATGCTTTTCTTCCCATTGCCATTCTGCATTTTATATCCTCTGTACTGCGACCATCGCATGTTATTTTACTACCCAAGTAACAAAACTTATCTACCACCTTCATTGTTTCGTTACCTAATCTAATTCCTTCAGCATCGCCCGACTTTCTAAGACCGCATTCCATTATTTTTGTTTTGCTCTTGTTAATGTTCATTTTATACGCTCTTTTCAACACACTGTCCATTCCATTCAACTGCTCTTCCAGGTCCTTTGCTGTCTCTGACAGAATTACAATGTCATCAGCAAAACGCAATGTTTTTATTTCTTTCCCCTGAACTTTAATCCCTATTCCAAATTTTTCCTTGCTTTCCTTCACCGCCTGCTCGATGTACAAATTGAATAACATCGGAGAAAGGCTACAACCCTGTCTTACTCCCTTCCCAACTGATGCTTCCCTTTCATGCCCTTCGAGTCTAATAACTGCGGTCTGGCTTTTGTACAAGTTGTAAATAAGTCTCCTTTCCCTATATTTTACCCCTGCTGACTTCAGAATTTGAAAGAGTGTATTCCAGTCAACATTGTCAAATGCTTTCTCCAAATCTACAAAAGCTAGAAATGTAGGTTTGCCTTTCCTTAATATCTCTTCTAAGATAAGACGTAAAGTGAGTATTGCCTCCCGGGTTCCTATGTTCCTCCTGAATCCAAACTGATCTTCCCCGAGGTCAGCTTCTACCAGCTTTTCCATTCTCCTGTAGATAATTCGTGTTAAAATTTTGCTACCATGACTTATTAAACTGATGGTTCTGTAGTTTTCACACCTGTCTGCGCCTGCTTTCTTTGGAATGGGGATTATAACATTTTTCTTAAAGTCTGAGGGCATTTCGCCTATCTCATAAATCCTACACACCAGTTCAAATAGTCTTGTCATGGCTGGCTCTCCCAGAGACTTTAGTAGCTCTGAGGGTATGTCATCTACTCCTGGGGCCTTATTCCGACCTAGGTCTTTCAAGGCTCTGTCAAATTCATCTCTCAGTATGGTATCTCCTATTTCATCTTGATCCACTTCCTCTTCCCTTCCTACAACATCGTCCCTAAGTTCATTTCCTTTGTAGAGCTGCTCTGTGTATTCTTTCCACCTTTCAGCTTTCCCTTCTTTGCTGAGAACTGGCTTCCCATCTGAGTTCTTGATATTCGTAGAGTTGCTTTTCTTGTCCCCAAATGTCTCTTTTATTTTCCTGTAGGCGGTATCTACTTTTCCCCTTCTTATACATTCTTCTACAGATTTGCATTTGGCTTCTAGCCACTCCTGCTTAGCCATTTTGCACTTCCTGTCGATCTCATTTTTTAGTCGTCTGTACTCCATTTTGCCTGTTTCATTTACTGCATTTTTATATTTTCTCCTTTCATCAATTAAGTTTAGTATTTCCTGTGTTATCCAAGGATTTTTTGTAGGTCTTGCCTTTCTACCTATTTTGTCCTCTGCTGCCTTCACTATTTCATCTCTCAATGCTACCCATTCCTCTTCTACTGTTTTATTTCTCCCTGTTTCTGTCAATTGTTGCCTAAATCTCCCTCTGAAATTCTCCAGAACCTCACTTTCCTTCAATTTATCTAAGTCCCATCTCCTCATTTTCCTACCTTTCTGCAGTTTTTTCAGTTTCAGCCTACAGTTCATGACTAACAAGTTATGGTCAGAGTCTATATCTGCCCCTGGGTATATCTTGCAGTTTAGAACCTGGTTCCGGAATCTATGTTTTACCATTATAAAATCTATCTGATATCTTCCGGTGTCTCCTGGTCTCTTCCACGTATACAACCGTCTTTTGTGATTCTTAAACCACGTGTTTGTTACGATTAAATCATGTTCCGTGCAAAATTCTACCAGGCGACTTCCTTTTTCATTCCTCCTGCCCAATCCATATTCACCTACTATTTTTCCTTCTCTTCCTTTTCCTACTACCGAATTCCAGTCTCCCATCACAATTAAGTTTTCCTCTCCCTTAACTGTCTGAATAATTTCCTTTAGCTCCTCATATATTTCTTCGATCTCCTCCTCATCGGCAGAGCTAGTTGGCCATAAACCTGTACTACTGTTGTCGGTGTTGGCTTCGTATCTATCTTGACGATGATAATGCGATCACTGTGCTGCTCATAGTAGTTTACCCGCATTCCTATTTTCTTATTCATTATTAGTCCTACTCCTGTGATACCCCCAACTGATTTTGTATTTATAATCCTGTACTCACCTGACCAGAAATCCTGTTCATCCTGCCACCGAACTTCACTAATCCCCACTATATCTAACTTCAACCTATCCATTTCCCTTTTTAAATTTTCTAATTTTCCTACCCTATTAAGGGATCTAACATTCCACGCTCCGATTCGTAGAATGCCAGTATTGTCTTTCCTGATGACAACATCCTCCTGAGTAGTCCCCGCCCGGAGATCCGAATGGGGGACTATTTTACCTCCGGAATATTTTACCCGAGAGGATGCCATCATCATATTTCCATACAGTAGAGCTGCATGTCCTCGGGAAAAGTAACGGCTGTAGTTTCCCCTTGCTTTCAGCCGTTCGTAGTAGCTGTGTGGCAAAGCCACATTAGCTGATGTTACAAGGCCAGCTCAGTCAATCATCCAGACTGTTGCCCCTGTAACTACTGAAAAGGCTGCTGCCCCTCTTCAGGAACCACACGTTTGTCTGGCCTCTCCACAGATACCCCTCCGCTGTGGTTGCACCTACGGTACGGCTATCTGCATCGTTGAGGCACGCAAGCCACCCCACCTCGGCAATGTCTGTGGTTCATGGGGGTATCAAGCGTAAACAGTTAGAGGGTCTGAAAATAAAGTCCAAATCACGCTCTCTGGTAGTTGAAGAGATAACGTCTCTGTACCATTTAATTAAACATAATACCAACCGAAGACGGACGTGCATTGATGAGCTATTGACGTCAAATGGTAGACTGCTCGTAAATCAAAAAGACATAGGACAGGAAATACATCAACATTATAGAGAATTTTATTCCCTAGAACATGTTGATGAGGGTGCAGTAGGTGAATTTTTTCAAGTACTTACTCCGGAAATTAATTCTGATGATAACAGTGACATATTAACTGCGTTTACAGAACGTGAAGTTTTAGATCTCATTTCAAGGTCGCCGCCCAACAAATCCCCTGGACCTGATGGGTTGCCAAAAGAATTTTATTGTAAATTTTGGCTCCTTATAGGACCAACTTTTACGGTTTTTCTAAACGAAATATTAAAAGGTGTCGTAGTTCCTAAAGAGTTTATGGAAGGAAAAATTGTTTTAGTTCCATAAAACAAGGGACGAAAATGCATCGACAACTTCAGGCCTATTACTTTGCTGAATTTTGATTATAAAACCATCGCCCGGGCAATTACCAGTAGAATGAGTCTTTCCATAAGTAAAATTATTGGAAAACACCAATCCTGTTTCCCTGCACGAACTGTCATGAACACAATTTCTGCCTACAGAGATGTCACATCCATAGCCTCCGTTACAAATATAAAGTGTGCACTATTTTTTATAGATTTTAATAAAGCGTTTGATCGAGTAAATCACAAATACCTGGAAAAAGTAATGAAGGAAGTAGGCCTGGAAGAAAGAGTTTTAAAAGTGGTACGAAATTTGATTACAGGGATAACGACTAAAATAGATGTCAATGGACAATTAACTGGGACTATAAACATTGAAAGGGGGGTCCCACAGGGCAGTCCTCTCTCTATGCTGCTGTATGTGCTCTCCTTGGAGCCAATACTCAAAATGGTTACCACGAAACTCTCTGAGTTACAGCTTTCGGGTGTTAAATTCACTACAGGGGCGTATGCTGATGACGTTGGAGTGCTACTAAGAACAGTAGATGAGGTCACAAGCCTAAAAGAGGACTTTGACACCTACTGTGCAGTTTCAGGTGCAAAAATTAACACGGGAAAGTGTAAATTAGTAAATATCAGAGGGTTCGACAACGTAGCCGTTCTATGGGCACAAACCGTCGAACAACACAAAACTTAAGGGATCATCGTTGATAAATGTCCATTAAAAATGGCGGCCCTGAACTGGAGAGCGACAATTAACAAAATGCAAGGGACTACTTTAGAAGCAACCTGGCGATCACTAAACCTTATTGGAGCCGTGAGGATTGTCAACACCTATCTATTGTCCAAGGCATACTATGTGGCTCAGATTTTCCCGATTCCAAAAGTACAGGCAAATAAAGTAATACATTTAGCAGCCAGGTACGTGTGGAGAGGAAACATTTTTAAGCTCACACCCGGAACATTAACAAAACCAAGATTGACTGGAGGACTCGCACTCACTGATATTCATAGGAAGGCAACTGCTTTATACCTTAGACGAACAGAAAGATTAATACATGGCAACCATAGTAATATTACAGAAAAACTTTTTAAAATACTGCAACCAAAGAGCATGAATCCGCCGATAGATATCAGCAATCATAACTTCCGTCTGAAACATATCAGTCTGTTTTACCTGGAGTATAGTTACTTAAAAGAAAGTCGTGTAACATCTGCGACTTTAACTACAATCCAAATCCTACAGATATGGCAACAGAAAGATATGCCAAACAGTATTATGCAAAAGTTTCCACATAGAAACTGGTTGACAGTGTGGAAAAACATCAGCCTTAAAATCCACACGTCAGAGGTTGCGTCCACCTGGTACAAAGTCGTCAACCAGACGATAGCAACGAACGAAAAGCTACATCGCATCGGAAAACGTGATACAGACAAATGCAGAAAATGTGGACTACTGGACACCATAATCCATAGATTCACTTGTAGCGGACATATCGAAAACTGGAAGTGGGTGAGGAAACGAACAGCATTACTATCAAGAACCTCCGAAACTAGTTACACTTCAGAAATTATGATGTGGCCGGAAAGAAGTTATTACCCGAAAACAAAGAACAATACAATTATGTGGCTTCTCGGCAATTATGTAAACTATATATTCCGCGGACGTGCAGAAGACAATCCCATAAGTTTTCAATCGTACATGAACACAGCGAGATGGAGAATCATAAGCACTATTGATGAGAAAAAAAAGTTTAGCAACATGCTAAATATAGCTTTTGAAAAGGCTGGAATAGGATAAACTTTTTTGTCTTGGGACTGTAATTACTGCTACTGTCGCCATTTAAAGACGCAACAGTTTCACTTACATTTTAAAGAAGAATCTTTTGTTTCTGTTTTGCAATGGATATTGCTGTTCTGTTTATTCCTAGATTTTTTTTAAACAGTTGCTCTTAACGAAAAAAAAAGCAGTCTACTGCATATGGTAACGGTGGGTTGTGTGGGCGGCCAGACGCCTGCCGCCGGCCTCCTGTAGCCGCGGCACGCGCACCTCCCTCCTCTCTACAAGTTTTGTTTGGAAAAAAAAAAAAAAAAAAAAAAAAAAAAAGAAGAAAGCGGGAAGACGTTCGCCTAGTAAGCATGGCGGTGCAGGTTCGATTCCCGGTCGCATCACAAATTTTAATTCAATGCTTCAGATTTATCATTATGTCTTTGACATATTCGAGACGAAAATCCGTCTCAGCGATTGTGTATTTGTATTTACATTGATAACTATGATTTGGTTTTCGATTGTTCGCAGTCTGCTACTGCACAAGACTGAACGCTAAGCGCTTTAGTCGCCTGAATTTTCTTACTCTGTCCATTTACATTGCCACTCTTCTTGTCGGTCTTGTGCAGTACTTCAGAATCGAATTCGCTTTATTTTAATGTGTAGTGAGTCGATCTATTTGAAGTACCTTTCAGTCCCAACAGTAACTTTAATGCTGCAAGGTAAATAACAAAGGCTAAGCTCAATATGTCGCTCTAGTATCTGAGTAATCATCCCCTTCTTCATTTAATTACCACGGTGCACAGCATACCGGGTGCACTTACCAACAGGACGCGCATCCAGAGAAAGACATGAAAAACTTTAATGGCAACCGGTACAGCAATGTTTGAGCTGTTTTTGTACATAATCAGCAAAATATTAAGAGACGTCATATCGACGGCTCAACTTTTGTATTCCCGTGTACTATAAGAATACTGCACTGCCACCTGTGAAAGAGTCACAGTCGTCTTCAGCTCTTAGCCGTTGTTAAAATGCTGGCTGGAGGGCAGGAATTTCCGGAGGCGCAGGAAAAGATGGACAACGCTGGGGAAAAAGGTCAGAATTGTAGGCTGGGTGATGAAACGAGCTCCCAACAGAAGTAATATTTCCAAACCCTCAGAAGGAAAGACCATCAGTTTGTTCAGATCAAGGATGTTATTAGGAATCGTGTCCATGTTCATTTATAAGAGGGTTAAATGAAGAGATCTGTCTGTCCTTTACAAAGAAAGATTCGTGCCATTTACGTCCAACACTTGAAATAACTGTTGTTGTTGTTGGTTTTTTTTTTTTTTTTTTTTTTTTTTTTTTTTTTTTTTTTTTTTTTTTTTTTTGAGGGGACTAAACAGCTAGGTCATCAGTCCCCTGTTACTAACTGAGAGTCCACTGTCAATAATGAAAAGTAAATCAAAGCTCTAAAATTGGTCACGCACATAAAGTACAGGTTGACGATGGACAGACCACTGATAACGTAAAACAAAGACACACAGAATTGTTAAAAGAAAGTCAGGTATAAAACTGGCTAGTGGAGTATCTTGGCTGGCTGATCACAAAGAAAAAACAGGATGAGCCAGCCATACTGCATACAGTAAGAACCCCTAAGGGTGTGAAAAGGGAAAAAATTAGATTGGTGGTGGCCTAAGATGTCAGGCCACAGCACCCACCGTTAGATAGAGTCATAAAAACCAGCAGCGCGGATAAAACCTAAAACTTTGTTAGCCATAGAGGCGTCGTCTCCTAAAACTAAAGGTAGTGCGCCTGGAAGAGTAAAATAGTGCCGCAGGTCGGCTAAAAGCGGACAGTCCATCAAAAGATGGGCCACTGTCAATACAGTGCCACATCGACACAAGGGTGGAGCCTCACACCGAAGAAGATACCCGTGGGTATGTAACTTATTATGACTGATAAGGATACCAAATGTAAAAATGAATTTTGCATGATATATCGGCTACAGCGTGCGAAAGTGATTTTGCAAGTTGTAACAGATCTACTAAAGACACTATACTACAATTGTGCGTCCTTTTTTGGAGTACTGCTGCGCAATATGGGATCCCCACCAGTGGGACTGACGGACTATTTATAGAAACAAACTTTTTTATGGAGATGCTCTTATTTCTTCCCTGCTTACTTAAATAAATGGTGGGGATATTCCGTCGTGTATAAGTATAGAAGACACTTCAATTATTTGTAATTTGTCCCATACATGTTCATCGGTGTAGACTGCTTGAATATTATTGTAGAACTGTAAAAATGCCATTTTGAGAGATATCTAAATGTTTTTACTGTGTAGTACATTTAAGTATGAAGAAAAATAGTCTGTTTTAGTTTTCACAAATGTTATTTAGCTATGGGAGGAAATGGAAAAAAAATTGCCAGTGATTAGGTTCAGAATGGAACGAATTATTTGACAGACATTTGAGTAGTATTGACGTTTATCGGAATTTATTGTTTTTATTATTTGGAAGTGACTCTTAAAATATTTTGCGAACAGTCACTGCTCGCTGAAGTCGGTCAGCGATGCGAAAAGTTGTACATTTTACGTGGTGTCAACAAATATACTACTGCTAGTAGGGCGAACTAAAATTAAAATTATGGAAATAGTCGGTGCCCTGACTAACAGACATGCAGTCAACTTCGTCGATATTACGATCGAAAACAAAACAGGATGTACGACACACAAAGTTACGACTTTTTCCTTATATACAAGCATTCATTGTGAGAAACATTAATAGAAGGTGTTGTTTTTCAGTTGATTGGTATCTATAGTGTGTGATCGGGACTGCATGGTATGGTCCAGCATCACTGATGGCTATTTTTAAGTAAGTTATAGCAGAAACCATCCTCTATAGTAAAAATACAATGTAGACACTTATCGTCCTTAGATTTCACAAGGAGAAACGGAAGAAAAAGAACAAAAAATAGCTTAGGTTTTTTTGTTTATATATTTCATATTAATTACAAACGGCAGTCCGCCTCCAGCAGTGTTGGTGCCTTTAGTGTATCTTGAGGATGGGCGCCGCAGCGGCGTAGGGCAGAGGGGCGGCGATGGCGGGGGCGGCGACAGCCAGGGGGGCGGCGCGCAGAGCGGGAGCCACGGCCAAGGCGGGGGCGGCGGCGATGGTGGGGGCGGCGTAGGCCACGGGGGCGGCGACGGCGGGGGTGGCGATGGCAGCGGGCGCTACAGCCACGCCTCCCAGGTGATTAGATGTATAATTCTTCCAAATATAACTCCTGTATCTTATTAGACAAGACATTTGAACTATAATCCGTAAGGTATATATCACATCTGGGTGAACTGTAAAGTAACGGTTGCAACATATATCGACTACAGCGTGCGCAAATGGTTTTGGAATTTGTAACAAGTCATAAAAAAGCCATGGAATAATTGCAAGTATAGTTAAAATTTGTTTTTAATCATTCATACCATTTGGCCTACTTCTGTGTCAAAACAGTTTAAAATCGAATAAAAAGATAAGTATTATGAAGTCAAAGCATTAAGAGATTAAAGCTTGAGCATAGACGTATTTCGTAATATAAAAGTACTTGAATTGCAGATTTTTCTTTCCTCTTATTCGGCCTAGCGATCGGTTAGCAGTAAATATTAGAAGATTTCTGTTAATATAAATTTGTCAGTTGGTATTTGAAAATATAGAGACTGAAATTTAAAGCCTCCTAATTTATCCCGATTATGAATATCATTGCAAATATAGGGAGAAAATCGCGGTTTCAGTGATGTTATTTATATGCGAGATGAAATGCAAAAATATTTGGCAGTGATTCACACTTTTTTTTGTTTTTTGTTTTTTTTGTTTTGTTTTACAAAGATTTGAATAGTTGAGAGTTTTCCCGGATTTTACTGTATTTATTCCGAACAATCCGTGTAAGGTGTAGTCGGTCAGCGATGTGAGTGGACAGATATTAAACATTTTATCTCTGGTTTCAACGATATAATACTACTACTCGGGCGAACTACAGTTAAAATTGAAGAAATTGACGGTGTTCTAACTACCAGACATCTGAATGTCGATTTTGCAAAAATAGACAAAAGCTCGCCACAAAGTTAGCATATTCGATCATGAGAGTCATATAATCTGTCTGTGTTGCATTATGCACATTTTGTCTTTGTTTTAAGAAAAAAAGTTCGATGAAAAATTGTTATCCATCTCGCAAAGACATTCCTTGTTATCTTTCGGGAACAATTTCAAATTTACTCTCAAGCGTATTAAAGCGATTTCATATACTTATTCCTCGCAATATTGAGGATTTTTTAAAATGTTGATTTATGATAGTATGACATTTTTCCTTATGTCCAGACATTCATTGTCAGTAATATTAATAGAAGGTTATTGTTATTTGTCAGTTGAATGTCATCTGTAGTTTTGTAAAGTGACTGCGTGGAATGTTTCAACTTCACGGTTAGCTACATTTAGAAGGTTACAGTTCAGGTCACGTACAATTAAAATCAATGTATACACGTATGGCCCTAAATGACATAAGCTTAGTATTCAGGAGACGCAGGGAGAAAAAGAACACAAAATGAGTTATGTTTGGTGTATTTTATATTTCCTTTTTATGTACAAACGGCAGTCCGCCTCCAGCAGTGTTGGTGCCTTTAGTGTATCTTGAGGATGGGCGCCGCAGCGGCGTAGGGCAGAGGGGCGGCGATGGCGGGGGCGGCGACAGCCAGGGGGGCGGCGCGCAGAGCGGGAGCCACGGCCAAGGCGGGGGCGGCGGCGATGGCGGGGGCGGCGTAGGCCACGGGGGCGGCGACGGCGGGGGCGGCGATGGCAGCGGGCGCTACGGCCACGCCTCCCAGGTAGCCGGCCGACACGGCGGCGAACAGCAGCGGCAGCACCACCTGCGACACAAACACATCAGTATCATCTAGCACCGTACTCAAGCAGTCAGACAACCTTCATATGCGTTATATGCACATATTCAAGCTAATACAGTAAACCATGTGATATAATGGCTCCTTTTAAATGAAAATGAATGACTTGCTTTGCCAACACTTGTCTTCTACCATTGCTGGCATCAAGGCAAGGGTAAGGTTGCAAGTTAATCATCGTTTATTGCAGGCGTGAAGGGAGATGACAATCACATATTTTGAACGAGGTAATCTAGTAAGTGTTGGAGTGTGTATACCTTCAAGAGAACTAATTTTGCACATTCAAATTCGAGAACCCATTCGCAAGTGGTCTCCTAATTCAGAAACCAGTGTAACATAACCGCTGCCTCCTTCCAACTGCCTAAGGTTATGTGTATCAACGTCTCAAAGCAGGTAGCAGTTATTCGGTTGAAATATTTGTAAAGCTCCTGTGACTACCGCTAAATAATCAAGGATCTCCGAGAAAAATGTACGTAAGATTATGCACTCCAGTGTAAACCATCACGTTAAAGATGTTTCATAATCGTGGTAAATGAAATATTCGTTGCTAACATCATACTTAAACTAACTTTGCCGGTCGCGGTGATCGAGGGGACTGAGGAGCTCCAGTCACGGTCTGCAGGGCCACTACGGTCGAGGGTTCGAATCCCCCCTCTGGCATAGATATTTGTGCCGTCCTTAGGGTAAGCTTGTTCATAAGTAGTTTGTAACTTTAGGGGCTGATAACCCCGTAGTTAAGTCCCATAAGCTATACAAACATTTGAACAGTTTTTCGAAACTAACTTCCATACTCTTTTTCGAAATACATTTACACAATGTAA
This sequence comes from Locusta migratoria, assembly GCA_026315105.1. Taxonomy (NCBI): domain Eukaryota; kingdom Metazoa; phylum Arthropoda; class Insecta; order Orthoptera; family Acrididae; genus Locusta; species Locusta migratoria. The sequence continues at coordinate 195,745,207 of CM048746.1, forward strand.
TAGCCTTAGCTTTCTTTACTGCCGCCTGCTTGAAGAAAGAAAAAGAAAGGTTATGGAAATAACATAAATCGATTGATAATGCGAAGTATATTGTCATTTGTAAACCGAAATCTCTTTAGCGTTATGTTGGTAATTTTATTAGTGCAGTACTTATCAAGCAAAAATATGATAAATGTATATGTGTGACTAAGTTCGATCTTTAAGCAAACATTTTGTAAAAGCAAATCAATGGCATTATGTATTGTGAAATTGGCAAGAATGAGGTGATTCTTTACGTTTGGTGGAATTGACCACTAAGGATCAAATATTATGTTATTCATGGAGAAGTTAAAGAATTGATAGCCAGGCAATATCAAGTTATCCATGAATACTTGGTAACATTCCAAATCATATCTACCGAACTTTGCAAAAAATACGAAGCGACTCAGGTGAACATTTACCTTAATATTTATCATAATTCAGTATGTAGTAAGTTTAACGTTTGTACATCAAATGTCTTCTTGAACGAAAAAACGTTCGTTCGAAATGTTCAGGGTGTCATCATGTCGATAAGATTTTTATGAATGAGCGTATTCTTTTTTGGCTAACACTGAAAATAACAGCTACCGCTCACGAACATTATATTCCTGAACACAAAGAAAAGGCTTGTGCCTTTAAAACTGTTGTTCTCTCTTATTTATCAATCTCACACATTTGCAGTGTCGTCATAAATACGATGCAACTACCGAACTTGAACAACGTATTTCATAATGAGGAACCAAGAATTGTGATGAAAACGTCACTACTTGGTATCAACAACTGTTGTTGGTATTGTCTACCACGATAAATTTGTACACGTGCCAGAATCCCTAAGCGTTGTGTGAATGTAAAGTGCAGGCGTCATCAGAGCAGACTCACCAGCTTGTACATGTTGTTAGTGTTGCGTCGGCGGAGCAGACTGTGGGATCCCAGCGGTGGCCGGCCTTATATACGCGACCAGCCACGCCCGCGACCCTCTGAGTGGCCTCGCCCGGTGCAGCGGACTACCGGCGTTTCCATTGTCCGGAGAGTCGCCTGCGCCGTCGTCACGCTCCGTATCCACATGTGAAGGCTAAGTCACACACTCATGTAAAATGCAGGGTGTCCGAAAATTTAAGTGCTCAATTTTTTCCTGTCGGCAGATAATACTGACTAATTCGATCTGAAGTTAGCACAGGAATGAATTGAAACTGGATATTTTTATTAATAAAACATGCGATCAGTACTTCAGATATTATATCTATTCAAATGAAAAATATGTAGACCGTCGTCTCCCAGACAAAATTTCAAGGAACAAAAGTAACACCATATAGAGAAACAACCTTGAAAGGAACTACCGCGGAAAATAATCACCATTCGTGTGTATTTGCATTTATCAACGAGGATATCTCATATATATACAGGAGACGTCTGTTCCGAAAGAACAGACGTCACTTCAGATCATGCAGTTGTTATTATCTCATATGCGCAGAATATATGACATCCACAGCAATTGGGCAAAGCTGAAAATGTGTTCCCAGCCGGGATCTGAACTCGGGTCTTACGATTTCTAGGCAGTTGCGCTGACCACTACACCACTGGGGACACAGTGATCATCGCACCTGCAAGGACTACCCAAGCACGCATTCCGTTAGATACACATTCCCAGCTTCAACCTGCCCACAGCACTCAAACTCGTTGTTACGAAACTAATTTCCGTAAGAGAAAGGGCCACAAACTTGCCCAGCATCCCCACCCCTGCCCAATCGCAGTTGATGTCATATATTCTGTGAATATGAAATAATAACAACTGCAGGCTCTGAAGTGACGTCTGTTCTTTCGGAACAGACGTCACATGTGTTTGTATATAATATTCCGGTGACGGGCAACGATCCTTTCGTTAGTGGGGAGGGGTGGGCAAGTTTGTGGCCCTTACTATTACGTGAATTAGTTTCATAACTACGAGTTTGAGTACTGTGGGCAGGTTGAAGCTGGGAATGTGTATCTAACGGAATGCGTGCTTGGGTAGTCCTTGCAGGTGCGATGATCACTGTGTCCCCAGTGGTGTAGTGGTGAGCGAAACTGCCTAGAAAATGCGAGACCCGGGTTCGGATCCCGGCTGGGTACACATCTTCAGCTTTGCCCAATCGCAGTTGATGTCATATATTCTGTGAATATGAGGATATCTCACGTTTTATGACCAGTGATGGGTGTAAATTGGTAAATGGAGGGGGGGGGGTGATGCTGTAATGCTGCAGGGAGCAGGAAAGACGAACTGCTGCGGAGTTAGCGGGATGCAAAAACTGGAATAATAATCTGAATAATTATTATGGCTTTTGTACAGATAATCATATGGATTGAACCAACCCGAGTGTAAGTTGTAGCATAAGTAAAATTTCATTACAAATAACTACTTCTATTTAAATTCTTCCTCGTTTTAATTTTACAACATTTAAATACACACTGCTTCGGCTGCGCACTGCTACATAGTACCGGTGGAAATCTGGGTCATCTGCCGCATATGCTCCATTAAATCTACGTAAAACCTAGTATTTGTAACACCTATACAAAAATGGTACAACACCGAATCCTAACTGTTAATTCTTCCCTCGTGTAATATCGATGTTGTAACCATAATCGATTTGATTTTTTTTATTCCATCTTAGGGGTCCGTACCTCAATACGTAAACACTGAACCCTCAAGATAGACAAATTGTTAACCTGTCTGTCTTTCCATCTGTTAACGCTGATTTTTCTTAGGCATAGGCAGAATAGAAATTTTTGTCATGGGCTAAACAGTGTGGTCCATTGGCTATATAAAATATTTCAGCTTCTAAATCAATGCAATCAAAAGATATAACAATTAATGTCTCACATTTTTATCTTCGCAAAAATCTTCTTCAAAACAAGAATGGAACTTACTGTTGACCTAGAATCATTAGGCGGCCGCGGTGGCCGAGGGGACTGAGGCACTTCAGTCACGGTCTGCACGGCCACTACGGTCGGGGGCTCGAATCCCCCTTCGGGCATGGATATTTATGCCGTCCTTAGTATTAGCTAGTTTGTAAGTAGTTTGTAAGTTTAGGGACTGATGACCACGTAGTTAAGACCCATAAGCTATACAAACATTTAAACATTTTAGAAACATTAAATTGAACAAGAAACAAAGTCCTAAATTTGTTGACTTGTAGATTTTTACACCGCTTTCGTACTTTGCATTAAGATTTTAATGTCGTTTTCAAAAACGGGTAGCGTGATTCTTGAGGAATATTTGTGAACGTAGCTTATAGATATTGCAATTTGATTGTCCGAGCTAACTGAAGTGCGTGTCGCATTGAAAATGTTGCTTTGCAGCACAAACGTATCAGCATGGAAAGTCAGTTAGCATTCACGTAACATATTATCCCATTTTTCATATTTTTGCGGAAAAATGCTAATAAAATTGAGTTGGTTCAGATTTTGTTCGCAATGATTCTCTGTGTAATTAAATATCTAGATTTCATTCTTCAAATATTCGAGTTATAGGAATGATAATTAAATTAGATATTACAACTTTACGTTTATTTCTAGTATTTCACTGTTAGTATAATGGTATATTTTTAATTTTTTATTACATGTAGAATAATACACCAAAGCGAAAGTTTACAGCCTTTATTTTCAGAAAATGAATTAATTTATGGCTTTAAGCAAAATTTAGGCGTTATATTTATCAGTAACGAAATACATACACTACTGACCATTAAAATTGCCACTCCAAGAAGAACTGCAGATGATAACGGGTGTTCATTGGACAAATATATTATACCAGAACTGACATGTGATTATATTTTCACTCAATTTGGGTGGATAAATCCTGACAAATCAGTACTCAGCTATGGCCGTAATAACGGCTTTGATACGCCTGGGCATTGAGTCAAACAGTTTGCATGGCGTGTACAGGTACAGATGACCATGCAGCTTCAACACGATACCACAGATCATCAAGAGTAGTTACTGACGTATTGGCGTATTGTGACGACCCAGTTGATCGGCCACCATTGACCCGACGTGTTCAGTTGGTGAGAGATCTGGAGAATGTGCTGGCCAGGGCAGCAGTCGAACGTTTTCTGTATCCAGAGAGGCCCAATCAGAACCTGCAACATGCGGTCGTGCATTATCCTGCTGAAATGTAGGGTTTCTCAGGGATCGAGTGAAGGGTAGATCCACGAGTCGTAACACAACTGAAATGTGACGGCCACTGTTCAAAGTGTTGTCGATGCGTACAAGAGTTGACCGAGACGTGTAACTAATGGCACCCCATACCATCACGCCGGGTCTACGCCAGTATGGTGACGACCAATACACGCTTCCAATGTGCGCTCACCGCGATGTCGCCAAACATGGATACGACCATCATGATGCTGTAAACAGAATCTGGATTCATAAAAAAAAATGAAGTTTTCCCATTCGTGCACCCAAGTTTGTCGTTGCGTACACCATCGCAGACGCTGCTGTCTGTGATGAAGCGTCAAGGGTAACCACAGCCATGGTCTCCGAGCTAATAGTCCATGTTCCTGCAAACGTCGTAGAACTGTCCATTCAGATGGTTGTTGTGTTGCAAACCTCCCCATCTGTTGACTCAGGTATCGAAACGTGGCTGCACGATCCGTTACAGCATGCGGATAAGATGCCTGTCATCTCGACTGCTAGTGATACGAGGCCGTTGGTATCCAGCACGGCGTTTCGTTTTGCCCTCCTGCATCCACCGATTCCATATTCTGGTAACAGTCATTGAATTGCGACCAACGCGAGCACCGATGTCGCGATCTACCGCAATCACGATACGCTATAATCCGACCTGTATCAAAGTTGGAGACGTGATGGTACGCATTTCTCCTCCTTACACGAGACATCACAACAACGTTTCACAAGGAAACGTCGATCAACTGCCGTTTGTGTATGAGAAATCGGCTTGGAAACTTTCCTCATGTCAGCATGAGGAATCACCACTAGCGCCAACCCGATGTGAACGCTCTAAAAAGCTAATCATTTGCATATCACAGCATTTTCTTCCTGTCGGTTAAATTTCGCGTCTGTAGTACGTCATCTTCGTGGTGTAACAATTTTAATGGCCAGGAGTATATATTGAGACAGTCATGGTATTTTAAAATTGTATTTGTTAATGTGCATTTACTTTAACTTTTCTTTATATATGGCGGTAGTGAAAAATATTGATCAGTAAATGGAATATTAAATAAGGCGAAGCCTCTGCGTTCCTTATTTTTATTTTTAACTAGCTTAAACCCGCGGCTACGCTCGCGTGTTTGTTGATAATGATAGATAATGCGTGAAACGTCAAATCGATTTTTTAAAGAGATGTATTAATAGAAATTTCTTTTTTACTGCCTTTTTTATTTATTCTTGTATTTCCTTATTCGTGAAGACATTGTACCACGCATAGACCAAAGATATGGCCTGTGGCATCACGTTTCGCTGTATGTAACCTCCTTACTATAGAGTCGCAAACGTCATCGCTGGCCTTCAGTCCGATTTTTTTTTTTTTTTTTTTAATTTGACGACTTTCAACCACCATATCTTCCTCCCCCTTATAGCTGTTGGCATGGAACTGCTATGGTGTACAACGGGAGACTTCGGATAACAATTACACAGAGACCATTCGTTTGCGTTCTGTAGCTTTCGGTGCAGAGTTAAATATTATCACAGACATACACGTAGAATTTTATATACACCGATAACTTTCCATTCCAATACACCCCACCCTTTTATCATTATCAACCCTCAAGCAAAAATGCAACCAATAAAACCATTTTCCAAGAGTAAATATAATTTTCAAAGATTAATTATTGTTCCGCATTTCGCGTTATATTCTTCAAATTACTAATTCTCTATCAGAACACTATAAAACCGGTCCTGAAACGTTCCTCAGGTATAAATTAGTTAACTGTACAAATATTTATGTCTCTGCGTCTTGTCTTTCGGACGTAATAAGCGTACACCGAACAGATATTCACATTAACATATATAGATAAGTAGCTATCCGATCGCCATAAAACCGAGCCTAAAGCCTTCCCCGGGTAGACATTAGTAACTGTACAAATTTTTAGCTCTTTATGCCTTGTGGTTCAGACGTGATAAACGTACACCGAACATTCACATTTATAGATATAGATTATTTTCTTTTTATAATTGTGTATTAGTGTATGATTTAATTGGTACTGCACCTGTTACTGTTTTCATTATTAAAAAAAAAGAAAACTTATTAGAGCCGTAGTTGCTTCGATCCGTGGTAACCTGAACCCTTATATTAAATAAACATTTTGCATCAGGAGTACACTTCCTCAGATTGTCCATGGATGTGACTCGGGCAGCACAATGATGTAAACAGTCACGCAGGAGCGGTGGCAATGCGACGGAGTATGTATGACGGCCGATCAGTTGCAGTTACTTTGTGTTAGTAAGGACTCTCATTAAAGGTAGTCTCAACACGTTTGAAGTCAATAAGAGTGGGGAGGAGCTACAGAGATACAGAAACTGTCGATGACATGCCTCGTTCTGCCCACCCGCAGGCGACCACAGCAGCTGATTATCGGCAACACCGTGTGAAGAGAAGGCCTGTGCTCTGCCTTGCCACGTCACCCAGAGTAGGGTCGCAATCACATAGCTCAGGCTGTTCAGGCTGATCTGCGAGCAGGAGCGCACACGAGCGCTCACTGCCCCAGCTCGGAGCTGCGGTGGTGGGGCAAGCTGACGTCACGAATGCTAGCAGACTCTGTAATGAACAGAATAAAATACAAGGAAAGACCATTGCTTCAGAACCCCGCAATGAAGAGTATGCTGCAGCAAACAAGATAACACCTGATATCTGTTCACTTCTGCCGAGAAAAAAAATTGTGAACGACAACATTAATAAATCTTTTGTTAATTGTACAAACGTTACTTGTCAATTTGTTCTGATAGCTGGCTCACGATGTTACATTTCTTATCGCCTCAAAGTTAGTAGGCCTAATTCTGACTTACTGCAGGCAGATTAAAAAAAGTAAAGCCCTTTTCTTAGCTTGTGTGTCTCACAGTTATGATATGGAAGAAAATTTGTTCCTTATTTTCTGGCATTGTATCCCTAAATTAAAAACATTACCTGTATTATTTCTTGTCATAAATGCTGGATCGACCATCTTGCCACTTATTGATGCTACTGTTTACCGTGTTACTGTATGTAAAGACAGGCGTCGCTTAGTAAGTCTAGTTATTGACAAGACGTTGCGTCATTAACTTACCCGAAGTAAGCTATTAGCCCTATGCCTAAACGCAAAAGCATAATTTCTTTGAACTTAAATGAAAAATACACTTTTCTCGAAAACAGGAATTAGTTATGAAAATCATTGTAAAATTCATATTGCCATATTTACGATTAACATTGTGGAAACTTGGATCGGTTTCAGCGTGATAAATCAGTCATAATCTGTCTTCTTTTGATACTCTAGCAAAAAATTCTAAACTCAGTGATGTCTTCATTAACAAAAAATGGGAAATATTCCTTCAAACCGTCTTGATTACAAATTATTTTATTAATTAATGACGCGTTTCGCCCTTCAGCAGGGCATCTTCAGGCGAAACGCGTCATTAATTAATAAAATAATTTGAAATCAATACGGTTTGAAGGAATATTTATTCTCACTGATTGCTGTACACCATGGGTTGGAAATCATTTTAAAAATGGGAAAATTCATTAAACAGTCATAAGGAATACTCCTTACGTTCGTTCCATGAAACAGGCATTTAGAAATGTAAAATAATGTCATCACAAACATGCTTTATCACATTCCAGTCATGAAATCAAATCGTTGATTTTCAGGATCACAGAGCTCTTACAGTAATTATAATAACGAAAGAATATAATATTATTGCTGAGGATTGGCCAGGTATCACATGTCCCGCTTTTTCATGGAGAAAAATGCCAGTCTCAGTTGTAGGCTAGCAATTTCAGTTGTACCCGTGGCGAGAATTGCAGCACGGCTGCAGTTCCTCATGACATCACAAGCCAGCCCGCTGCCTCGCCTGCACACACGCTCGGCGCAGCCTCAGCCGTGTGGAGTGCCCTATTGGACAGCAGCTCACGGCCGCAGAAGCGGCGCCCCGGGAGCAGGTGGGTGCTCCCTAGCTCGCGCGGGAGCACGCGAGCTGGAACAGCCTGGCGTAGCTCACTGGCTGGCTATTGCGAGGCAGCAGGCTATGCCCCATCGGCCAGCCAGTGAGCTATACGGTCGCCACATACTGTCGTGACGTGGCACGCCAGTGCGCAGGCCTTCTCGTCAGACGGTGTTGTAACCAGTCTCCTACATCACAGACTCTTGCGTTATGTGGGCCGATAGTTACTGATTTCAGCAAAAGGAACCATGAGAGGAAGTCCAACATGATGACTAATACTGTTTTGTAAGTATACTGAAAGTTGTGTAACGACTCAAACTGTATGCAACAGGTTGCATGACACGGAAGTTCACTCATGACGTCCATGGTAAGGTGCAGTTTTGACACTTAGACCCATGGAACAGATGGGCTTGATAGCATGCTGAATAGACTCACTAGTATTGTATCAAGTGCAATTCACAGATGAGATTCGTACCTCCCATCAACCAGTCGTCAGAGACGTTTTTGGAGGCAGCCTATTCAGCTTGAATATCTTAATCTAGTGTTTTCATGAAAGTAATGGTTTCCTGATGTCTTTGGGTGGCATTGTGTGGGGTCACCGTACCACACCACTGCTCGTAGAAGGCAATCAAACGTTTATATGGTGCAGAGATATCTTCCGGCGTATAGTGCAAAGACATCGGCAGCATTGTGGTGAAGGATCCTTGACCGTCAATTCTAGCGCCCGATGTTCACATCTCCTCGTTGCCTTCCCTCGTGAAAACAACGCAAGAATAGAATGACCAGCATGTTCTCCAGACATAAACCCTGTCGAAATTGCCTGGGATACACTGAAAAGGACTGTTTTTGGACGAGACAGCACACCAATCAAAGAGATCTGCGCCAAATCGCCATTTAGTAATGTGACAGTCTCGATTAACAATGATGATGTACTGGCCGGTATGCCACGAGTATAGGCACGCATCAGTGCAAGAGGGCGTCTTACCATGTATTTGGGGTACTGGTGTAATCTATAGTCTGGAGCACTAATTAAGAATGTCGAGGTTATTCTCATACAACTTGTCAAATTTCTGTTTTCATGTTAAAAAGAACTGAAATTTTGTTTTTGAATATCTCTGTTCTATTTTTATGTAACGGAGATGAACCCCTAGATTTGTGGTTGCGCAATACTTTCTTTATGTGTATTAGATCTCATACTTCGTCACTGTTGTTGTATGTGAGCCGTAGTGGCTCTTGCTTTGCGTTTCGTTTATCTTTCTTCTTATTGTTCTCCCTTTGCTAACACTTGGGACCACGTTTTTTTGGGTTTCTGTTGGCGACCAATTTTCTTTCTGTATATTCTTTCCTTCTTATTACATCTTGGCTGGTCATTGTATTCTCATTTTTATCACTTTTCTGTCATGGACCACTATCTAGTTCTCGCGACGATCTATTTCACAGCACATTCTGTTGTTATTCTTGTTCCATGGGTTGTAATATCGATAGTGTTTCCGCCTGCTACCACTAAGGGTGCACATATTCTGACCGTACGCAACTGAAGATCAACATAGTCTCACGCGCATGCGCACCGTTAAAGTAGTTGGGAAGTCTCCTGGAATAACAAGCTTAGGAAGAGTGAGCCCGACCCGTGTGTGTTCGGCCGGTGAAGGATCTGTTGTGTCGGTTGATGTCAACCAGCACTAAGACTTCGATGTGAATCGTATTCCAAAACCTCACCAATGGATGTGGCTGTTTGTTAATCCTTTGGGGGAGTCTTAGGTCGTTCCTTTTCGGCACCTCAGTGCACTCTGGGCCGTGGAATTTTCGAAAAATTAAATTAGAAAAAATATAGTTAAGAAAATTAGTGTTAGTCGGTTTGCAGAAAAATCTAACTACAGTTCTAAATAGGTACCAAAGACAAACAACGAAACCCCTAATAAATTCATCTGATAATATTTTATAATATTAGAGATAATAATGAAATCCATCTTGACAGTACTGTGAACTGGCCTTCCATTCTTCTAAAAGTATACTTTTCAAGTTTTCAATACCAAGGCAATGATAATAAAGTTGTCTGTACGAAATTTAATTAGTTTTGCAGAATTTTGCGTCAACATCACTATCATTATTCTGAATAGACCAAGAGTGCTTAAGCGGGAAGTCCTGTTTTAGAGAAGCACACATTTTTTTTCGGCGTTATTGGTACAAATTCTTTAGTGCCAAGTTTCTCTTTAGAAAATTTGAATAGCTCTGCAAAATTTCGTGAAAAATCACTATGACTTTCTGAAGATCTGACAGAGATTTACACAACATTGAAGTTTTTGGTAGATTAGTTTTGGATTATTTGTATTAAATTCAAAATGTTGTGCAAAAATTTGCGAAAAAGATTGTGGTCACAATTCACAATTCTTTCTTGATAAATGTAGATTTTCTAGCGTTCTAGGAAGACTCCGTATTCTTTTACAACCACCTCCGTATTAAAGTGACAAAAAGGAGCATATCGGCCTATACACTTCTGAGTTTAATCAACGCCTATCAGTTAACTTATGTATTTAATGTATAAAGCTATAACAAAAATTTCCAAATAAATTAACGTTTTCGAGAATCCGTTACCAGCTTCATAGCTATTCTGCTTTGATAATTTTGGAGAACTTGTCAAATTTTTATACACAAATCCATAACTATATAATAAAAAAGTGTATTCCTTGAAAAAGTTTTTTTTTCCTGTACAGGTTCTCAGAATGATGATTGAAGGGTTTTTTTTTGTTTTTTTTGTTTTTGTTTTTTTTTGTTTTGTGATTTGCAGAACTATTCAGATTTAGTGTTGAGAACTTTAAACTACAAAATACAGAAATACAGAAATGTGAAAAAAATTGCTAGAAAAAGGTGTCCCATCTTCACCTGACGTCGGTGGAATTATGAGTAGTTAATGCCCATCATTCTTGTAGTTACGTCATGAACACTTGGAGAGTACTTGGAGAACAGTTTTGAACCAAAATTTTATTCAAAAATTGATTTTTTTACAATAGTACCAATTATTCAAACAGATTTCGGGCTTGTAACCTGTCGTCGTTGTATCCCATTCACGATACTTCAACTGAACACCTGCCAGCCGTACTCAGGTGAGCCTCGGGGACTGAGGAAGACGTTCTCCGTTCCGCCCTATATAGCGTGCTAATAGTAATCTGTGCATGCGCGAAAATTGCAGTGGCAGATGGAACACACTAGAGGTCTGCAAATCGGCGGTTTCGCTCGCTCGTATTCGGTCGAGTGCGCAACGCTCGGCGGTGGCGCGGCGAGTGTGTTACGCTCGGAGCGAGCGTGTTGACACTCGAACCAGGCTACGTGGGGCGGGGCGGGCACAGGCTGCACAGCGTAGTGCTGCCGCTGTACTCACGAGGAAACCTACCCAAGTGTCACTCTCCAATTTTTATGAAATTTGCATGTTTTATAATACATGAAAAACAATGGGACACGTAATTTTTTTAGCGGCAGAAAAATATATTTAAGGGTTGAAACGGCCCCTCCAAAATTTGGGGCTAAATAGAAAAATGGCGATTAGTGAAACGATTTTAATGATTTTTGGTATGAAAGTATCTTTTGATAAAAGACAAATTTCATAGATTCAACTTCGATTAAATCAAAACAATTTTTTAGCACAAAAAATTGGTCACTTTAGTAGTAATTGCCCCCCTTGCAATGTACCTAGGCCGATCTCTTATCGAAAGATACTTTCATACCAAAAAGTCATTAAAATCGCTTTATTAATCTCTAAGTTATCACGATTTTTCTATTTTAGCCCCAATTTTGGAGGGACCATTTCACCCCTTAAATATGTTTTTCCACCGCTTAAAAAATAAATAAATAAATAAAAATAAAAATACGGATCCCACAGTTTTTCATGTATTATAACAAATCCAAATTTCATAAAAAGTGACACTTGGATAGGTTTCCTCTTTAGTCGCTACGGCAGCGGCTCTGTGGCTCTGAGGTGTGGGCTGCTGTTGCTGGGAACTGAAATCAGTTATGCTGTAGACGTGTCTTCCTGCATAGTAGCATGTAAGCCCAATATCATTATACCGCAAACTAGACAAAAAGGTTCTTTTCACTAACTATAACATTTGAAAGTAATGTAAAGGACCTAAAGACAAACTACGGAACGAACATCGTTTTATTGCAATGTACAAAAGTGAAAGTTACTGTTCAATAAAGTATTCATCGAAAAGTAACATTATCCCCAAACTATTCGTTAGTGGCATTGTAATTGCAATGTATTGTTAAAATATCATTGACAAGTTGTAGATCGAGTCGAGTTCTTCTATCAGAAAACAGGTTCCCTGACGCACTGAAAGTGCGTTCACTAGGTGCATTTGAGGCGGGCACACAAAATACTGTTCGCCAATACAGCTAGCTTAAGAAAGAGAGTACTGTTCCGTTTCTACCATTCAAGCAGATCGTCGTCATCACCATCAATTCGTGGTATATAAAGGTCTACCTCATTGGTGGATTGCGCCTTGCGCATTTCACAGTCTAGCCATTCCGAAAACAAGCACTTCATTCTTTTGGCTGGTGCACCCGGGTGACATTCTTCAGACGGCCGTAAATAAATATAACACAGATATCGCTGAAACAGCGGGAGCACCATAAATTCGTACAGCTATGTAAACAGTTGGAATAAGAGGATTTACTTTTTCTTTTTGTTTTTTTTTTTTAGGCTATGGGACTTAACTACGGGGTCATCAGTCCCTAAACTTACAAACTACTTATGAACTACTTACGACTTAGGACGGCACAAATATCCATGCCCGAGGGGTGATTCGAACCCCCAACCGTAGTGGCCGTGCAGACCGTGACTGGAGCGACTCAGTCCCCTCGGCCACCGCGGCCGGCAAAGAGGATTTAAAACAGGTACAGGATATATGAGGATTAGATTGGCATATGACCCTGACGACGAAAGAAAGCGCGGATCCTATATACCGCACAAAAGCTTGCATGCGTTCTTTATTGTGTGGATAAGAAAGACGACAGTGGCAGTGGGGGCTATATGAATTGGAAAAATTCCCGTTAAGGACTCACTAGGAAAAGGTAGAGGCGCAGCAACCACTCACAGTGCCAAAATGCCACGGGAATATATATTAACGGGTTGCAACAGAGACAGAGATGCACAAAACTAACCTAACGGATGTACATAAATATCGGAGTATTTAATGTCAATATAAAAGACGGACAAAGTATTCCAGGACTTGAGAGTGATAAGAGGAATGGATATAAAATAGAACCATTTGCTCGTTAAGATGGCAAGTAACACCTACCACTCAACAGGAACTAACAGTCCACAAAATGGGAACGAGAAAGTAAGAAAGATCACAGAAAACTCGTTTAGTAAATGATCATAGCACAGAAACTTTATTTTAATCACGTATAATAACTTGTATGGTAAACTACAAAATGCGAAACTGAATGGCTAGTTCAACTGGATCGATAGAACAGCTTTAGAAGCACCCGGGAAAGGAAACAATTCAAAATTTCGCAGTCAGGATTTATCCTCTAGCGTCTAGTTTGCTCCCGACACTCGCCTTGGACTCGAGTGGCGCTGCGGTGGGCGACCGAGTGGCGAGCGGGCAGTGTGGACGGTCGGGCCGGTCGAGCGACACCCCCGGTATAACAAGGCCGTCCAGCAGCGTTAGTGACGTCACACTGAGCGGCCCACGGATACCTACGTATACATGCGCCTGGTGCTAACTCTCGTCTTTCCGTCATACAAAAAGACCTTAACTAATTGCTAATTAACGCGCCGCGTTTAGCCGGACGTTACACAGTGTAGTTACATACGTCTGCTTTAATTTAAAACCATTTTCAAGCCAAAGACCAAATTATATACATTCTTATAAACGACAAAGTGTCGTAACTAAATACCGATTATATATGGGGGCAGGAATAAATATAATCGATTGAGGAACTTGGCCATTCTTTTACAATTGTCAGACCACTATAAAGTTTTAAAACTCTGATGCCTTCCGTTTTAGGCCTATACTCAAAAAGTCTCAAGTACCACCACAGGTGGTGATAAATGCTAACTAAAAGCTGGACTTCACATTTTCCAGACATTTTACTGAAACTACATTATCTGTCATACTTACCAAAACCCTCTCAACTTTCTTTTAGAGTAAGGTAGTAAGAGTACTTTTTCACATAAAAGCACTGACTACTGTAAATTTACTTACATGTTCATGGTGAGAATTCTTTTCAAGAATTTGTAAAAGTGTATCCACAGTAAGAGACAATGGGAACTTCAAAAGACAGACATAAAACACTCTACAACATGTTACTTTCTCTACAACAAAGTCAACACTGAACAGAGGAGTCTTTCTTGCTCTATGATACTAAGGGATTGCTATCTCTCTCTCCCGTCCCCCTTTCATGGAAAGTCTGCCAATTTGAAGTTAATTGTGATTTTGAAGATATGCTTCTAGAAACAATTTAAAAAAAATTATCAAAGGTAAGATTAGTAATAAATGAAAAACAACCAAGGGCATTTTTACTTACCATTTTCAAACTCTCTACAAGTTGCTTCCTTTGTGATAGAGAAATCACCAAGCACAACCCTCATTATTGGTATCTGGTACTAACAAAGTGCTTTTCTTCTATAAAAGCTTACAGTTTGATATTCACTCTGATACTAACACTTTTTGAAAGAGTTCTATAAGTAGGGATGTGTCATATATATATAGTAAGAAACATTGAGTAACCAAGGACCTCAGATGTCTGAGTTTTACAAACATATTATGCCTATCTTTGAGTCTGACATTACTGATGTAGCAAAACATTCCATGTTAGAATATAACTGTGCACTATAAACAATAAACTGGCAAAAGAAACCAGCAATGTATGTTAAAAGTGACAGCTGCTTCAATATTTTTAAAATCATCATTGATACACACATCTGAAAATGGAGCAATATTTACACATACATTGCTGGATTCACTTCACCAGCATTCATCTGGGCATAACTGAAGACTGGGATGCCACATGTCAACTTTTGTCCCACAACGTCACCAATATGCCGGAAAACACAAATATGGGGTAATATATGTATTGTAGATAAGTAATCTGTGTTTATTCTCGTAAATTATAGATTACAACAACAGACTGTACCATTGATCACAGGTCTCCGCCCAAAAATTTGTACCTCTGGCGCTCACACGCGAAATAAAAAAAACCTCTCAGTTAACCTTAACCTTACCATCAGAGATGCAACAGATCACCCATTAAACACAAAATATTTATCTATAGTCTATATTCTGCTTCTAAATAAACTGCTGTCTTTAACTAAGTCATCACATAATTACTGAAGCCACTTACAAACACTCACACAATTGACAACTACCATGCAGCGACGATGTCACGGGTCAGAGTACTTGCAGTACCCTGTCTTAAGATGAGCCTTCATCTGTACAATTTGCAGTTCCCTATGGTGGGGTGAAGTTTTAATTAGATAAGTTTCTCATAAAATACTAACTTCTTTTCTGATTCCAATAATTACCTAAGTGATATATGTTACTGACTTCCAGATAATTACCTGTAAAGTCCAAATTGTGCTTATAGTGAGTCAGTTTGAAACTACATGGCAGGATATATGATATATTCAGTTCTCCACACCAGTAATTTATCTACACTCAGCCATATGTGGTAAATCTTAGTGCTGTATATTTCCCCTAGGGACAATTTACCATGCAGCAATTTTAAAATTATGCATCCGTCTAACCAAATAATGAATGTACCCATGAAATTATATCACATATCCCATAATTTGTTAG
This sequence comes from Locusta migratoria, assembly GCA_026315105.1. NCBI lineage: Eukaryota > Metazoa > Arthropoda > Insecta > Orthoptera > Acrididae > Locusta > Locusta migratoria. The sequence continues at coordinate 195,761,145 of CM048746.1, forward strand.
TTAAACGGTTCTGAATTTTTTTTACTGTGGGCTCAGCTGCTGGCTGATGACACATACCAATCAATTCAAGCTAACAAATAAAATGAAATGTCAATACTGTGCCAGAAAGACTCAAAGTTTTGTTTCTTACCATTTTTCAGGAGACTGCACAACAGTTTCTTTTGATTTAACATTTTTGAATGGGCATAACAACATTCATTTAAAAAGTTAAAGCATTTTTGTAATAGGATCATCTAATGGTTAGTGGTAAGCAACAAGCAGTGTCTATCGAGCAATAAGATAATTTTGTCAGACTTTGCCCAGAATATTGTTAACTTTTCCTTTTTACCATAAAGAACTTACATTTGGTTTCACTCTTGTGACAGTGTAGCTTCACTCATTTAAAGAGTGAAAGCAGTTTACATCCCTGGAAGTTAGTGACAGGGAGCAATTAATGTTCACATACTGTTGCGTAACAGAAACATTTTGGAACTGCACCCACACCAAGGCAGACATTTTACTCTTAGCATTTTAAAGACACTGATTTTACACTAAATATTGAGCTCATTATGCATTTCATCACAGAATAAAAACAGGTTGTGTTTTGGACATAAGGAACTAGGTGAGAGGTAGTAATGATACAGGTTAAACACATTAAACAAAAGAAATTTATTTCTTATTGTGGCAAAGTGTTTGCAGTTTCCTGTTTTTAGCACTTTTTAGAGACTGTACAGAAGTTTCATCATTTTTCATTTTACAAAAATTATTTAGAACAATGTTTACAGTGGCCCATACAATTTTCTTACACACTTCTAATACAGTGTGTTGAGGACATGGACTTTCACACATTATATCATTACCCGTAATTATTTTCCAAATTATTGCAGCTGCTACTGCTCTCTGATTCAGCTGCTTCAGGAATGAAGATGTTGCCAACAATTTTTGTAAAGCTATGTAACTGTATATAACTACTGTCACTGGAAACTCACGTGGAAATTTCAAACTTCCTCTGTCCAACTGTCTAATTAAATTAAACTGCTCCTCGGTTGTCATAGACCTATCTAGTATCAAACAATCTGTGCACTCATTGCACTGCAGTTTCCTAATCAATGAGTGGCAACAGTAACCAGCAATATATGTTAAAACAGGGAGTTCAGATTCAACATTTTTAAAATCATCTCCACTGATACTGACGTGGAAAGCATATTCGCTATCATAAACACTCCTTTCAGTACTTTCATCATAACTATGCATATCTAGAATTCTAAACTTCTCTTGTGGGTGGACATTGAGTTCTAAAACAGTCATGAGCCTTAACTTCTTTTCAGTTTCCAACAACTGCCTAAGTGAGATATGCTATTGACATCCTGACAGCTGTCTATATAAACCAAACCTGGCTTCCAGAGAATCAGTCTGGAACTTGCCTGGCAAAATATATGACATATTTAGTTCCTTGCTACAATATTCAGTTACTTGCATTAAACCGTATGTTGTGAGTCGAAGTGCTGTGTGCGTTTCCACAGACAGTTTACCATTCTGCGACTCTAAACTTCTCCATTTATCTAGCCAAGTAAGAAATTTATCCAGGAAAGTATAACGTATGTCTCCTTCTTTATTGGTAAGAGGCTTCTGCATTTCTTCCTTATGATGGAATCCCTTCAGAGGTGCTTTAACATTGACAATCCCCCACCAAGTCCTAATCAGATTTATAAATTTAGCAGTACCCTCCCAGTTCTCTATGTTATGAATTGGCCCCAACTGAACCAAGCTACTTTCTACATAATCACTGAATACTTCAGTGACCAACTTAACATTTTGCCTCTCTAAAGATGAAGGCCATAGAGCTTTCACAGATAATCCATAACCATATTTTAAAAGCTTCTGGTTTTCCAAATCATACAGTTCTCTAACTGCAGCGAAAGATGCATACATAACAATATCAAGATTATCAAAATCTGGATAACAAAATGTTTGCCTGTAGTTTTTCAAATTTATCCAATTGTTCCTTATGCACTTAAAAAGATGGACAGTGTCATGCAGAAAAAACAATGGTCTTTTAGCATCTGTAGGTGACAGGAATACAAAACTGGCTTGTGGAGGATTTGCAAAGTAGGTAACACATTTTCTATTAATGGCATTGTTATCTGCCACAAGTGAAACAATCTTAAAGCCTGCTGCTTCTACACCTACTACTAAAGTTTTTACTACTTCAAATAAGGCTTCTGCATTTATTTTTTTGACAGGCAATATATGTACAACAGTTTTGAAAGGAGAAAGAATGCTCTGGTTGCTATCTCAGCAGTATCCAAAGTCATTCCAGCAATATTCCCCTCTTTATAGTCTACATATGGTTTGATGTGAATCTCATCTAGCATAAAGGTCACAAACTGTTCATGTGGATCCAAACATGAAACTTCATCTTTCAAATGTCTTAAAAAATTTGGATTACTTGGGTTCACATTTATATTGCAACTAAGCTTCCTTAATGTGTTTGGATGTGGTAGTATGACAATACCAGATGATCGCAAAAACTTGTAAGCATGTGGAGAAATAGCAAACAACAAAGAACAAAGAATCAAAAGCTCTGGATCAAATTTATGATGTGCCTTGTATTGAAGAGTTAATTCACATTGTGACCTCAAGAATGAAATAACTTTCCTCTTACCTTCTTTAACTGGTAATGTATCAAGAAGGGAGTGAATAACTGACAAGATATTTAAGTCACTCTCTCTGCCACCAATAAAGTCTGAGCAAAGCTTAATTAAATTTTCAACTTGAGCTACACTGCTAACTTTCTGGAAATATGTTGGCAACAATCTCAACACCATTTACAAACAATTTAACACTGAGGTTTCTGCAAACTATTAAATACACAATTTCATGTGGAGTTTTCTCAAAATTAAAATAGAGAAACAATACACAGTCTTCTTTCACAACTTTACTCCACTGTTCATTTAGTGTAACATTATCACTTTTTCTCACAAATTCACCATAATCTTGAATACTGTCCTTTTCCCTTTCTGCAGAAGCTGATTCTATACTTTGGGCTATAGCTTTTCTCAAGGCATCTGCTTCTAGCCTTTGCCTTCTTTGACTTGGGGGCTCTCGTTGAACATCTGGTCTTGAGCTTAAATAACTGGCACAGTTCGGCAGGAAACAAGGCCTTTTTCCAAAGGCAATGTCAGAGTTCGCCCTGTTTTCCAGTCAACTGCTGTGGTTTGAAGAATCAGGTCACTCTGACTGAAGTGTTCTTGGCAAACCTAGAAAGTAAATGTAAATTATTCCATTATAATTTCAAAATCAATTAAGTCTACTTAAGTAATATTGTTCTATAAAGATTTCACGTTAGTTAAAATATGATACACATTTCTGATCGCAGCGTGAAATCAGTTTTTAACACAATCTGTAAAATGTTTTTGTTGTTAACCAAAAAAATGCTCTCATCAAACAAAAATAACTTTAGTGCCAGGACTTTCGAGAGCCTAAATTTGTAACTACCAGTACTAGCGATATGCAGCTTAAATGAAATACACTGCTCAAATTTATCTATTGTTTAACATGTAGACACTTCTGAAGTGAAACACTCTAAATCGAGAGTAGAAAAGTCGTGTAAACAACACTTTCAATGAAAATGTAGGAAAACAGTTGAGTCTTAGTAGCTTAGTAGCAATTCATTCTTATGAAATTAAATATACTACTTACCACTGAATGTTCAGATGGAATGAAGTTCTCCCGTCGAATAACATGTGTCCATTTCTTCCTAAGTTCAGCATCCTTCGGAAATTTGAACACAGATACTTTCTTCCCAGTCCGGTAATTTCCAGTACAATCCGGCACACAACACTTGTTTACCATGATGTAAAAGACAAGTATTTTGCGGTAGTGAAAGAGATGCGCAACAAAAACAATACTTTCAGCAACTCACAGCTCGACAGCAATCCTCTCACAACAAAATTCTATCGCCATGTTGGGCCGCTTGCCGTGACGTCACCGTGACGTAGTAGCCCCTGTTGGTTGGCCTTGTTTTCTCGGAGGTGTCGGGTCGAGCGTGCCCCGCTCGAACGAGCGTGGAAAAAGTCGAGCGCAGCCACACGCCTTGCCGCAAGCTGCAGTACCGACACCTGTCGGACTGCCATAGAACGACGTGTATCACGCGATTCGAGCGAGCAACCGAGCGAGGTGCAGACCTCTAGAACACACTGCCCTGCAGCGGCGCCCTCGCTGGTAGACGTGCAGAACTACATGTCTTCGGCGCTGCCGCTCACCATGGCCATCGGAGTCCTCGGGCGTCTTCGTCTGGAGCAAATCTTCGAGATGACAGGATTCCAAGCATTGTCAAGTTGAGAGCCGCTGTCTCGGTTTATCAAATTTTCTGCTACGCGTATTTCCACTGTAGAGTGTACTAATGAAAAGTGGAATATAAATCTATAGAGAGAGTGATGATATAATATTGTCGCGTTGAAATGGAAGCAGGCTTGGCTTCGAAGGCAACTGAACACAGCACTTATACCGAAAGCACGAACTTAACATACACGAAGCACTGACTACCTCTCAGGTAAAGTGCTCTGCTATTTATACACAGGCAGAATGCACCAGAAATGAGAACAGTTAACATTAGAAACAAGTATAATTTACAAGTGAACATAAAAAAGATGTAGAACATTCTGGAATTGTTAATAACAAAGAAATAAATTTTTGCCTGTGGGCAGGATTGAACCGGCGACCTTGAGCACCGCAGTGGGTGATAGTAATCCCTGCGCCACGCCGGCACTCGGTTTACGTGGTATCTCGCGGCAATATTTAATAATAAAATAACTATGGGAATTGTATTTGAATAGACAAGTGACGTTTAATAGCAGACAGACAGTGTGTTAGCAGCAGCAGCGGTTACAAAATCAGTTGTAAACAGTGGTGGCCGGAGTGTTATTCGTCTGAGGCACGTGTGCGCCCGATAGGGGAACTCTTGCAACATCACAGGCTACGTGTAGAGCGTGAGTTTGTCATCTTACTAAAGTGTCTTACGCTAACGTAAGCAGGTCACCGGAGCAACGAGAACGTTCTAATAGCAACTTTACGACCATAAATGGACCCCTCTAAGCACAGGTCGGCAGAGTCATCGTAAGATGGACAAGAGTTCGGACCAAACCGCCGCAGGCGCCGGGGCGCCGCAGCCGTCATCGGAGGGTCATGTCTTCGAGACCAGAAGACCAGGGGCTACGGGAGCCAGACAGCTCCCATGCAACGCCGCACTTAGCGCCGCGGAGAATGGAAGCGTAGCAGCGGCGACAATGGCAGCTTACCTGGGACCCAGTCGGTGAGCGCTACCTTCATCTCCTGGGTGGGGCGCAGCCTCCTGTCATCGCCCGGCGGAGACCGCGAGTTCGCCGCCCGTAGTCGTCACACGCCATCCCGGGCAGAGCGGCACGGTCCTGCCTCCACGGGGGCCCGAGGCCTGCTGTCTGCACAGCGAGCAGCACTTCCGCACAGTCAGCCGACGCCGGCTTCCGCTGCATCAGCATCTTCACTCAGCGCTTCCTGCAGCCGAGGCTCACACCGCAACGGTGTCCAACAGTAGGTCATTCATACTCTCAACGTAAATGTTCTTTCGAGACAGCCAGACCGTTTCGTTCAAGTACATTCTGTTTAGCATGTCACTTGTGTAACTGCAAGAATAAGGGGTTTCAAGTCCTCATAATTGTTGTAAAACTTATGTTAAATGTCTAAACTTGGAGTTTTGTCTTATTACGCATCCCTCTCCCTGTGAGTCGAGTGAGTCCATGTCCCACATGAGAATGCCATCTGTGACAATTATGGTGTCAGTCACATCTCAGTAAAACACGCTACACCACCGATTCTTTTATGACGGAGTCCCAGAAAGATGTAGCTGTGGTTAGAATTGATGTTCTGTCATACTGCATCATATGTCCAGTGGAGATGCAATGTTCCGCCACTACAGATTTGCTGGGTTGCAAAAGGCGGGTGCAACGCTTATGTTCTGTGCAGCGTTCTTCCACTGTGCGTGTTGTTTGTCCGATGTTAGCTATACCACACTGACACGGTATTTTGTATATTCTCGCCTTCCGCAATAACAAATTATCTTTGACTGATCCAAGCAGGTTTGATATTTTAGCTGGTGGGCGGAAAATCGCTCTTTTTTGAAGGAAAGATTTCTGACGAAGGGGAGAAATGCTACAGACTTTGCCGGTGTATCCTCAATCTCCACATTCTGGGTCCTGGTTTTAATTAAAAATGCTTTGTTAATTTGCCGATCAAAGTATCCATTCTCTCTGAATACAGCCTTTAGATGGTCAAGCTGCTCAGGTAAACTATCTGCATCAGACACTGTGTGGGCTCTATTTACAAGTGTCTTTAGGACGCTCATAGTTTGCGAGGGATGGTGGCAACTTGCAGCATATTGTGGGCTTGCGATAAACTGAGTGGCCTAGTGAGCAGTCATTCTTACGTCTAACCAAAACATCAAGAAATGGGAGACAACCATCTATTTCTACCTTGATGGTGAACTGAATGTTGCCATGCATGGTGATAAAATGATGTAAAAACTCCGTTAACTTCTCTTGTCCGTGAGGCCACACTATAAAAATGGTGTCCACATACCCACAAAAGGCAGCTGGTTGAAGGAATGCTGATTCCAGTGCTTTCTCCTCAAAACCCTCCACAAAAAGGTTGGCCAACAAGGGAGACAAGGGGCTTTCCGTGGCAACGCCGTCAGTTTGTTCAAAATATTCTTCGTTGAACATAAAATAAGTTCAGGTGACAAAATATGAATGTTTACATACTAATATTTTGACGAGTGATAATGTAAGGCAATGTAAAGGCATGTAAAGCTGCGATGCAGTGAATATATTTACAGAAGAATCGTGACACTCATAGTAATTGTTGTAGTAATTTGTTGAATGTTTCTGATATATATAGTAATGTAATGTGGTATACGCGTTAGGTATCCATGCAGTTTATATTTCTGAGATGAGCGAGGATAAAAGATCCACAACTTTATTTGTATAAATAAATGACAATCGAAGATACGACTTTCATCGCATAATAAACCGCTGCAGAATATCTTCAGAAAAGTACTTCGAGAACGAGTCACTAAATGAGTGTGACAGTTTTAAGTTTCCTTTGCATAACTTTGACAATGAAGTCTTTTAAATGATAATAAATAAGAAAAATATTCACCGTCGCTCAAGACCACAGAAAGAATAAAATACGTCGCCGTGACAGTTTTAAGTTTCCTTTGCATAACTTTGGCAATGAAGTCTTTTAAAACCATAATAAATAAGAAAAATATTCACCGTCGCTCAAGGCCACAGAAAGAATAAAATACGTCGCCATGACTTACGAATAAAGCATGCTTCATAAGTCGCGCGTGAATAACAAATGAAAAAAAAAATCATTCCATACTCGAGCTGTGTAAAATGAAATTAATTGAAACAATAATTTAACTCTTGTGTTGCGATACTGGTTTGTTGTCATCTGTACTAACACTGAGATTCATAGCATTGATCAGTCACCGTATTGATTTTGTGTATCAGATCTATTTAACATCCTAGGGTCAGAATCCTCTCAGACATAGTCATTATTTAACTTGTCGATTATCACTTACTTTGTAGTAAGTTTTGGTGAAGCAATTCAAGGGAATTTAATTACTATTACAGGAGAACGTCGTTGAATATTAGTACTCCTATTAAGCTAATCTGGCATTATTTACTCAACTGTCAACTATTATTATTATGGTTTGTCGGCTGAGTTGTCTAACATTAAACTAGTTCGGCAGTTCATGTTTTGAAAATTATTGTAGTACTGTAAAAATGTCACTTTGAGACACATCTAAATATTTTTACTGTGCAGTTCATTTAAGTTTGCAGACAAAATTATCTGTTTTAGTTTTCAAGAATGTTATTTAGCTACGGGAAGAAATTAAAAAAAAAAAAAAAAAAAAAAAACCCTCAGTAATTCCGTGCTTAGTTTCAGATTGGAACGAATTACTTGACAAAGATTTTAATAGTATTGACTTTTACAGGAATGTACTGTTTTTATTATTTATAAGTGACTCTTAAAAAAATTTCCAAACAATCGCTGTACGGTGAAGTCGGTCAGCGATGCGAATAGTTGGACATTAAGCATTTTACCTTGTGTCAACAAAAATAATACTGCCAGTAGGGGGAACTGAAAATTCTGTAAAATATCAGTGTTCTAACAACTAGACATGCAGTCAATTTCGTCGATTTCAGGTACCAAAACAAAAAAGAACGATGTACGACACAAGGTTTCCAGATTCTATAATGAGATATATGTAATCTAAGTCAACGTTGTATTATGCACGTATTGGCTCTGTTTTACGTAACAAGTTGGATGCAAATTAGTTATCCACCTCGCAGAGACATACCATGTTATCTTTAGAAAATAATTTGTAATTTACTTTTAGGCGCATTAATGCAATTTGTTTTCCTATATTTCACATGTGTAAGATTTTTGTTTGTGATCATTATGCAGGAGTGGTGCTATGAGTTTTTCTTCATATAATCTCATTATTTGCCAGAAATAGCAATAAATGGTTATTGTTGTTTTTCAGTTGACTATCTGTAGTGTTGTAAGGCGACTGCACGGTGTGGTCCAGCTTCATCGTTAGCTTTGTTTAGGAAGTTATAGCTGATGCCATACCGTTTAATTAAAATACCATGTAGACACGTATCGTCAAAAGAATCCACAAGGAGGAATCAGGAGAAAAAGAACACAGAGCGAATTAGGTTTGGTATATCTTGTATTTCGTATTATTTACAAACGGCAGTCCGCCTCCAGTGGTGTTGGTGCTTTCAGTGTATCTTGAGGATGGGCGCCGCAGCGGCGTAGGACAGAGGGGCGGCGATGGCGGGGGCGGCGACAGCCAGGGGGGCGGCGCGCAGAGCGGGAGCCACGGCCAATGCGGGGGCGGCGGCGATGGCGGGGGCGGCGTAGGCCACGGGGGCGGCGACGGCGGGGGCGGCGATGGCAGCGGGCGCTACGGCCACGCCTCCCAGGTAGCCGGCCGACACGGCGGCGAACAGCAGAGGCAGGATCACCTGCGACACAAACACATCAGTATCATCTAGCACCGTACTCAAGCATCAGGCAGCATTCGTATGCATTATATTATTATTCTATTCTCTTGCCTCAAGGAAAGAATAAAGTTACAAGTTAATCATCCCTTGGCAAAGGCATGTCAGGAAGATAAAAATCACATATTTTGAATAAGGTAATCTGGCATGTGTCAGAGTATGTATAGCTGGGGTGTTTGGGAGAACCCATTTGCTTGTCATAGCAGAGTGTTCCTAATTCACAGACAAATGTCTTATAATCGCTGCCTTCCTCCAGCTACCAATGTTTAAGTGTATTAACATCTCAAAATGCCTAGCAGTAATCCAGTTGAAATGTTTGTGAGGCTCCAGTGGCTACCGCAAAATAATCTATGATTTCCGACAAAAATTCATATAAAGATTATGCATTTCAGTGTGAACCGTCACGGATATTACTCAGACTTAATACAATTTCCATATCTAAAATCATACTGATGCTGACTCCTACGCTCTGATTCGATATATATTTCCACAGTATAATACCTTGGTTGTTGTACCACTTTACTGCTGTCTGCTAGGAGAAAGGAGAAAGAAAGATCGTGTAAATGACGTAACTCGCGTGCTAGTATGAAGTGTGGACATCTGTAGACAGGAATCTTTCTAGCGTCGTATTTTTCTTTCAATGAGTTTACCACGTACATGAGATGAGCTAGCAAGCAAAAATAAATAAATATATAAGTAAAGTGCTGCGAAGAACGTATTACCTTCAGGGATTGTAATATGATAAATGTCTGTGAGACGTAAAGAAATAATATCACTATGACCGAAAATTAAGCAGAAATTTTGTAAAAACAAAACAATTGTGTTGTGTATTGTGAAATTAAGAAGAATGAGTTGAGTCTTCATGTTCGGAGGGAGAGACGATTTCAGAGAAATTATGATGCTTATAGTGAGTTTAAGCGAGGCTATGTCAAGTTACCCATGAATGGTTGGTAGGCAGGAATAATATTTAAGCAGGAATATATATATAACGAACTGTGTAAAACTGGGAAACGAGTCTGGTGATTTACCATAATTCAGTATATAAATAAAAAAAATAAAAAAACGACATTGCAAATTAAAGGTATGTTATCAAGTCGATAAAGATATTTGTGAACGAGCGTATTCCTTTTGGCCGGCAGTTGGACTGAAAACAACTGCAATTGCATAAGGCTACACCTTAAAAAATTATAAAATGCAATTGGTCGTTCCCATTTATCAATTAGACACCATTTCAAGGGTTGTCATAAATAAAACGCAGCTAGCGAACTTGAACAACATATTTAAAATGAGAATCAAAGAAACGTACCTCACTGCTTTTTATCTACAACTGTTCTTGGTGTTGTGTTTAGGAGGATGAATGTGTACACCTGCCAGTGTGGTGTGAAAGTAAAGTGCAGTCGTCAGCAGAGCAGACTCACCAGCTTGTACATGTTGTCAGTGTTGCGTCGGCGGGGCAGACTGTGCAGATCCCAGCAGTGTCCGGCCTTATATACGCTCAGCCACGCCCGGCGACCCCCTGAGTGGCCTCGCCTGCTGCACCGCACCGCCGCCGTGTCCATTGTTCGGAGAGCAGACAGAGCCGTCGTCACACTGCTTATCTACATCAGGAGGCTAACAAGGAGACCACATGGGCACCGGAGTTTAGAATTTTTTTGGTATTTATGGTTCGAGCTCTGATTTCTCGTATTTTATTCTGATGATCATTTCTACCTATGTAAGTGGGAGTCAACAATATATTTTCGCATTCGGAGAAGAATGTTGGCTATTGGAATTTCGTAAGTAGCCTATGCCACAGCGATAAGCGCCGTTGTTGTAATGATTCCCATCCCAGATTCTCTATCATTTCCGTAGCGCTGTCTCCCCTGTATCATGACATTACAAATGAGATGCCCTTCTTTGGACTCTTTCGATGTCCTCCGTCAAACCCACCTGATAAGGATTCCACACTGGGCAGCAATAGTCCAAAAATGGACGGACAAGCGTAGTGTATACAGTTTCTTTTGTAGTTCTGTTACATCATTTAAGGGTTCTACCAATGAAACGCACTGTCTACGTGTTCTTTCGAATTTAAGTCTGAAGTAACAGTAATTCTTAGGTATTTTTTGGAGTTTATGGCCTTCACTTTTGATTGATTTATCTTGTAAACAAAGTTTAACGGATTTCTTTTCGTACTCATGTGGACGACTTCACACTTATTATTTAGAGTCAATTGCCAATTTTTACACTATAATGATATCTTATTCAGATCGTTCTGCAGTTGGTTTTGATCTTCAGATGATTTTACTAGACGGTAAATAACAGCGTCATCTGCAAACAACCTAAGAGAGGTGCTTAGATTTTCCCCTAAATAGTTTATGTAAATAAGGAACAGCAGAGGACCAATGACACTACCCTGTGGAACGCCCGATATCACCTCTGTTTTAGTCGATGCCTCACCATCGACTACTATGAACTGTGTCCTCTCTGACAGGAAATCCTCTATCCAATTGCAAATTTGGGGCGATATACCATAACCACGCAATTTGATTAAAAGCCGTTAATGAGGTACGGTGTCAAAAGCCTTCTGGAAATCAAGAAATACGGGAATCGATTTGCGAACCCTTGTCGTCAGCAACCATCACTTCGTGTGAGTAAAGAGCTAGTTGTGTTTCGTATGAACGATATTTTCTAAATTGTTAGCTAAAGACAATGCTGATCGGTCCTGTGGAGTGTTCAGTGAAGGTAATTAATATGATATTGGGAACGTTTAAGCCAGTGTTGAGTGAAAGTAATTAATATGATAGTGGGAACGTTTAAGCCAACTCCTAAAGTGGCTTAGATTTGTTTAAAATACTTTAAAAAAGTGAGAAAGTAGCCGGGGGAACTATATATATATATATTTTTTAAATTTTGATATTCGTTTACTTGGGGAGAACTTGTAAAAGTAGCCAGTGCTCTAACGAAATTGACAACTGTTTACAAAAGTTTAATTTCTGCATGTTGTAATGAAAATATAAATGAAGCACTGAAAAGATTTCTCCCCTCCTCCACCCCCAAAGAAAAGAGAGAAGAAATCTCCAATTTTAAACAATAAACAAAATTCGTTTTCAGGCTTTATTTCGTAGAAGAAGTTATAGTAATATATAATGAAAGCTATATAAAGACATTTATTAATAGAAAACTGCGTGAGAAAATAAAATATTATAAAATAAAAGGAAAGAGAATTTTTGACAGGGATATTAATCGATTCCTATTTAGAAAAAAGAGAAATAATAATTATTTATTGTTTTTCAAAGTATTGAAAAATATATAAAGCATTCGTACGTCACAGTGACCAGAGGGCTTAATTTTACAATCCGTGTCGCTGCGTAGCGTTGAGTGTTCAGTCGTTGCCTACGGCCACTGCATGTGAACAGCCTATCAGGTGACAGTGAACGGTAGCCAATGAAATTATCTGTTTTATATTCCCGCGTATTCGATTGTATTCATTTCACGGTGCGTTTTCTTGTCGCTTCTTACACATTAACGCTAATGTTGTGTTATTAATTATTCCGGTTACAGTCAATTTACTGATACGACAAGGGTACATCGAGCACATGTCACCCATAGAGCAGGAACAGCATTAATTAATTACTTCATCGTCAACGCAAAAAAATAATCATTTATTACGAATAAATAAGGCTAATTTACGGGTCAGTTAAAGACCGAGATGCAACTCGCAGGCTTTGACCAATGACCTCATATCTAAGGTAAGGACAATAGTTTGTTTACAACCAGAATATAGATTATAGATTACGATTTTGTGTTGAAAAAGTGATCTGTAGCTCCTCTCGGATTGTAAGGTATAGGTTAAACAAGATTTTTTTCCCCTTCTGTTTCTTTCCGCAAGCAAGCGAAGGCGCGAATTGTTGGGTTGAGACGTGTGGTCTGTGGTGCATTCTGTTGTTGTAATCTGTAATTTACGAGGTTTACCACAAATTATTTATTATCTACAATACATAAGTACTGAGATATTATCCAGTATACGTGTTTTCCGACATATTGACTTCATGGGTCAAAGCCAACGAGTTGTACCCCGTCTTCAATTGGGCCAAATTTACGCAAATATTTTAGTCCTTCCTTCACAATGTTATTCTACTTACGCTAAAATTATTACTTCATCGTCGGGACATACCGGTAAGTAAATAACAGTGGTAGTACTACGTATAATAAAGGCCTCACGATAAATACGGCAGCGCCATTTTTGCCAGACCTGATGTGAATATTACATCAACCTCACTGACAACAACATCGAACTCCTCACAGTGTAAACTCCGTTTTTCTGTGTTACATCAGTCTAGAAATCACCTGATGCCAACTTTAGCATCAAAACACCAGACAACTTCAACGATCAGGACGTCAACTTTGTCATAGGCGATTTCAACTGCAGAAGCACATCATGGGGATATATAGATTCCGACACAAATGAAGCGAGTCTAGAAACATGGGCTGAAGCTCACGACCTACATCTCATCCATGATCCTAAGCTCCCACCTTCATTTAACAGTGGCAGGTGGAAAAGAGGATATAACCCAGACAACATCTTAGTTTCTTCAAAGGTAAGAAGACTATAGGAGAGCCCATCCATCGTACACAACATCGACCTGTCATATGCACTGTGAATCCTGTAGTAGTGCCTGAAGAGGTACCATTCAAGACGAGATTTAACTTCAAGAAGGCCAGCTGTCAGAAGTTCAGAAGTTCAGTGAAGAGCTTGACTCAAAAGTAATAAACATTCCACCACAACCTGAAATGTACGAAACCTTCATGAAATGCATCCAACAAGTTTCGAGGAAAACTATCCCGAGAGGATGCAGAACTCAGTATGTCTCAGGCATGTCCAACTGAAACATTGCCCAACACCAGTCTACCTAGGTGTCACTCTGAACGGGGCTCTAACGTACAGGCAGCAATGTCTGAACATGAAAGGGTGTGAATAGGAAAGAGAGATATACTGAACTATCAGGCCTCATCAAATTGGGAACTAATAACATGTGGGGTCCCCCAAGGCTCTATCTTAGGCCCCCTGCTTTTTGTTGTATATATCAATGACCTTTCATCATCGACATTATCAGAGGCCAAGTTTGTTTTATTTGCAGATGACACAAATATTGCAATAAATAGTACATCAAATATAGCCGTAGAAAGATCAGCTAATGAAATTTTCATGGACATTAATAAATGGTTCTTAACCAATTCTCTGTCGCTAAACCTTGAAAATACATACTATATGCTGTTCAGGACTTGTAAAAGGTTTCCTGCTAGTATATGCCTAGAGTATGACAACAAGGAAATAGAAGAAGTTGAATGTGTCAAATTATAGGATTACAGCTGGATAATAAATTTAACTGGGAGGAGCATACCACAGAACTGCTGAAGCGCCTAAAAAAGTCCCTGTTTGCTATGCGAATGTTGTCAGATATAGGAGATATAAAAATAAAAAAGCTAGCATATTAATGCATACTTTCACTCCATAATGTCATGCGGAATTATTTTCTGGGGCAACTCATCAGGCCAAGCAAAAGTTTCCAGAGCACAAAAACGTGCGTTACGGATCATTTGTGGTGTCAACTCAAGAACCTCATGTAGAGGGCTATTTAAGGAACTGGGGATACTTACTAATGCTTCCCAATACATTTATTCTCTAATGAAATTTCTCGTTAAAAATATATCTTTTTTTCAAACCAATAGCTCAGTCCATGGGATCAATACTAGAAACAAGAATAACTTGCATAAAGATTTAAAGACACTTACTTTGGCTCAGAAAGGTGTCCAATATTCAGCAGTACACATTTTCAATAAAATGTCAGCAGCCATACAAAATTTAACTCACAATAAAGTACAGTTTGAAAAGAGTCTAAAGGATTCTTTTGGTGGCCAACTCCTTCTACTCCATTGATGAATTTCTTACCGGAAGTGATTGATTGTAACGTATTGTATATAATATTCGACAGTATGAATGCTGTGGTCAGTTTGACTTCAGTACAAGTCTTGTGCAGTAATGTAATCATTGTAAAAACATAAAAATAAAAAATAAAGTAATTGCTAAGAATTTTAATAAGCACCTAGTAAATTAGTAAGTATTAATAAGTTTTTGTGTCCTTTAAAATGTAAATATTTTTAAGATAATTGTTTTTCCTGACCAATTCCACATCCACAAGGGCATTACATTTGGTGTCTGTGGAAGGTACATTAACACATATGTTCTCTTTTTGTAAGTATATATTGTGTATTTTGTTCTGTCATGTTCTACATCCAAGAGGATTCCCTCAATTCGGATCTACTGGAACGAAAAGTACAACTAATCTAATCTCCTGTGCGGGACGCTTCAGCGCACGCTAAGCAAGTTGATATTGCGGTCAATGTAAGGATCATTTCAGGATGCTTGAAGCCAACACAAGTGCAGAAATTGTATCCAATTGTTGGAATAGTCCGACACAATATCCGGAGGACCATTGCTGCAGACTATGAAAGAAAAAAGCAGGAGACTGACCACAGACATCCTCTGTATGGTCACCAGGCAGCATGACACCGCCTTAAATACCGCAATCTGCGCCACTAGAAGGAGCACCAGAGGCAAATCGTCCCGCAACATGGAAGATCTCACTGCCTGCAGACGCATCGCCGAAAGAAGAAATAGCTCCTGGCGCAAACCTACAATACCCTATGTGGAGGTCCCTCAACCGCCTAAGAGTGGGCGTCCCCCGATGCAAGAGAAACCTGAAGAAATGGGGTATCCTTCCAGCGAGCGCAGACACCTCTTGCGACTGTGGGGCTGATGAAGATGCAAGTATGCCCCCTCCTGGATAACACATCTACAGCACAAGATGTTCACGAAGGAAATGACAAAGCTATCGCAGTTGCTATTTTTTGGAAATGCTGAACGACCGGACACGGAAATGAATGACTACGTCTTACGTTCATAGGATACCGCAACAATTCTTCTAGTGATTGCGTTTGAGATTACAATAAAGACATCATCTTCCGCAGGAAATTTTACGTGTTTCTTTCGATATTTATATATTCCGTTTACAATCAATATTATCTACTGTACTGTTAAAGGAAAGCAGCTGTTAGCATGATAGCTAATTGGCTGTTATCGTCTGTGCTGCTATTGGTCCGCTACAGCCTCTGCCAACATCTCAACACTTGACACCGCGCCGCGACACGGATTGTAAAATTTTACCGACCAGAGAGATAATTTGCATAAGTATTTAAGGACGATCGAAATAATATCTGTGTTATTTAAAACAAACCAATAAAAGACAATCAAATAAGCAGAATTGCGGCGTACATTATTGGTTTTCTTAACGAAACGAACCATAATAATATTTATCAGTATTACATTAAAATTTCATATATTTGCACAATAGGATACGGTGGTTGAATTTCATCTGTTGCAGTCTACTTGCGTTAAGTATTCTCCAAAGATATTGCGCAAATGTGGAACATTGATGACATGTTCATAACGGTGTTAATTGATGATTCGTAAGTGTATTTATTGAAAGGTAGCGTGATTTTATTCCTGTGTGAGTAAATAGTCTTCATAGTATTTATGTGTCGTTCATATTGGTGTGAATAGAACTTATTCCGTTTTCGATAACGTATACTCACATTATTTGAGATAAGCTCATTGATATTTTAGTGAATAACTCAGTAATTTCCAAGAATTCTTGCAATCGAAATATCTCGGCCTGAAACGATACATATTTAACGTGTAAATATAAATCGATTACTCAAGCATTGGTATGCGAGGTGACAAAATATGAATGTGTACATACTAATCATTTTGACGAGTGGTAACGTAAAGCCATGTAAAGCTGCGATGACGTTAATATATTTACAGCAGAATTTGTTGAATGTTTCTGAGATTGTGGCATACGCGTTAGGTATCCTTGCAGTAGACCATATATTTCTGAGATGAGCGAGGACAAAAGATCCACAATTTTATTGGTATAAATAAAAGACAATTATAGATACGACTTTGATCGCATAACAAATCGCTGCAGAATATCTTCAGAAAAGTACATCGATAACGAGTCAATAAATGAATGTGACAATTTTCCTTTTCTTTTGCATACGTTTGACTATGAAATCTTCAAAATCATAATAAATAAGAAAAAGTTTCACCTCCACTCAAGATCATATAAACCAATAAAACAGGTTCCCATGACTACGAATAATTTAATTACTATTACTGGAGAACGTCGTTGAATATTAGTACTCCGGCCTGGATTTACTCACCTATCAATTGTTATTATTATTACGGTATGTCGGCTGAGTTGTTTAACATTAATCTAGGAAGGTAGCTGATGTTCTGAAAATTACTGTAGTGCTGTAAAAATTTCACTTTGAAACACATCTAAATGTTTTTACTGTGCAGTTAATTTACGTTTTGGAGACAAAATTATCTGTTTAAGTTTTCACAAATGTTGTTTAGCTAACGGAAGAAAAAAAAAACTTCAGAACGATATTATTGACATTTACCGGAATGTACTGTTTTTATTATTTAGAAATGACTCTTAAAACATATTCCGAACAATCGCTGCACGGTTACGTCCGTCAGCAATGCGAATAGTTGGACATTAATCATTTAACTTGGTGTCAACAAAAATAATACTGCTAGTAGGGGGAATTAAAAATTATGTAAATTATCGGTGCTCTTACAACCAGACATGCAATCAATTTCGTCGATTTCAGGTACCAAAACAAAGAAGAAGAATGTGCGACATTACGTTTCCTGATTCTACAATGAGAGACATCTAATCTAAGTCAATATTGCATTATGTACGTATTGGCTTTGTTTTAAGTAACAAGTTGGATGCAAATCAGTTATCCACCTCGCAGAGACATACCATGTTAACTGTCGACAATAATTTCTAATTTACTCTTAGGCGCATTTATGCGATTTGTTTCCAATAGTTCCCATGTTATTATTATGCAGTTGTGGTGCTATGAGTTTTTCTTCATATAATCTCATTATTTGTCAGAAATATCAATAGATGGTTATTGTTGTTTTTCAGTTGACTATCTGTAGTGTTGTAAGTCGACTGCACGGTATGGTCCAGCTTCATCGTTAGCTTTGTTTGGGAAGTTATAGCTGATGCCATGCCGTTTAATTAAAATACCATGTAGACACGTATCGTCAAAAGAATGCACAAGAAGGAATCAGGAGAAAAAGAACACAGATCGAGTTAGTTTTGGTATATCTTGTATTTCGTATTATGTACAAACGGCAGTCCGACTCCAGTGGTGTTGGTGCCTTTAGTGTATCTTGAGGATGGGCGCCGCAGCGGCGTAGGGCAGAGGGGCGGCGATTGCGGGGGCGGCGACAGCCAGGGGGGCGGCGCGCAGAGCGGGAGCCACGGCCAAGGCGGGGGCGGCGGCGATGGCGGGGGCGGCGTAGGCCACGGGGGCGGCGACGGCGGGGGCGGCGATGGCAGCGGGCGCTACGGCCACGCCTCCCAGGTAGCCGGCCGACACGGCGGCGAACAGCAGAGGCAGGATCACCTGCGACACAAACACATCAGTATCATCTAGCACCGTACTCAAGCATCAGGCAGCATTCGTATGCATTATATTATTATTCTATTCTCTTGCCTCAAGGAAAGAATAAAGTTACAAGTTAATCATCCCTTGGCAAAGGCATGTCAGGAAGATAAAAATCACATATTTTGAATAAGGTAATCTGGCATGTGTCAGAGTATGTATAGCTGGGGTGTTTGGGAGAACCCATTTGCTTGTCATAGCAGTGTGTTCCTAATTCACAGACAAATGTTTTATAATCGCTGCCTTCCTCCAGCTACCTAAGTTTATGTGTATTAACATCTCAAAATGCCTAGCCGTAATTCAGTTGAAATGTTTGTGAAGCTCCTAGCATACTAGCGCAAAATAATCTATGATCTCCGCCAAACATTCACATAACGATTATGCACTTCAGTGTGAAACATCACGTTGAAGATATTACTCAAACGTACTAAATAAAATTTCCATATCAATATTCATACTGATGCTGACTCCGACGATCTCATTCGATATATATTCCCACAGTATAATACCTTGGTTGTTGTACCACTTTACTGCTGTCTGCTAGGAGAAAGGAAAAAGAAAGATCGTGGAAATAACGTAATCGCGTGCTAGTATGAAGTTTAGACATTTGTAGACAGGAATCTTTCTAGCGTCGTACTTTTCTTTCAATGAGTTTAGCACCTACATGAGTTGAGCTAGCAAGCAAAAATAAGTAAATATATAAGTAAAATGCTGCGAAGAACGTTTTACCTCCTGGAACGGTAATATGAAAAATGTCTGTGAGACAAAGAAATGATATCACTGAGACCGAACATTACGTAAAAATTTCGTGAGAACGAAGAAATTGCGTTACATATTGTGAAAATAGGAAGAATGAGTTGAGTCTTCACGTTCAGAGGAAGAGATGATTTCACAGAAATTGTTACTTATAGTGAGTTTAAGCAAATGACGGCGAGACATTTTCATGTTAATCATAAATGGTTGGTAACATTACGAATAAAATACAACGAAGTGTGTAAAACTGCGACACGAGTCTGGTGATTTAGCAAAATTCAATAAGTAAATAAAAATAAAATGTAAAATATGACATTCCAAATTACTTTTTATGTGACCATGTCGATAAAGATTTTTGTGAACGAGCGTATTCTTTTTGGCCGACAGTTGGACTGAAAAGAACAGCAACCGCAGAAGGCTACAAATTACAAAAATTATATTCAAGAACAGAAAAAAGGCCTACGCCTTTAAATGCAACTGGTCGTTCCCATTTATCAATTAGAACCATTTCAAGGGTCGTCATAAATAAAACGCAGCTAGCGAACTTGAACAACATATTTAAACTGAGGATCAAAGAAATGTACCTCACTGCCTTTTATCTACAACTATTCTTGGTGTTGTGTTTAGGAGGATGAATGTGTACACCTGCCAGTGTGGTGTGAAAGTAAAGTGCAGTCGTCATCAGAGCAGACTCACCAGCTTGTACATGTTGTCAGTGTTGCGTCGGCGGGGCAGACTGTGGGATCCCAGCAGTGGCCGGCCTTATATACGCTCAGCCACTCCCGGCGACCCTCCGAATGGCCTCGACTGCTGCACCGGACTGCCGCCGTGTCCATTGTCCGGAGAGCAGACAGAGCCGTCGTCACACTGCTTATCTACATGAGAAGGAGACAACATGGGCATCGGATTTTATAATTTTTTGGTATGTGTGGTTCATGAAATTTAGAACTCAAATAACAATGAGGCGAAGTCATTCGGCGCAACTCTCAAAAATTATCATGAAAATCTAATTTTAAATTCTGCAAGTAGCAATAACTAAAAGAAGTACAGCATTTGTTGAAAATGTAAACTTTCACGACTGGAGATGTCAATATTATTAAAAAATTCTGGGCTTTTTGCCGTGGTCTTATGGATTTATTATGCAAACCCAACGTTTCGTCCCCAGCTGCGGATGACATTTTCAAGGGGGATCGTGGCACTTTTCTATACGTCCGATGCTCACCCTGGCTCGCTAGTGACTGAAGCCGAACTCCATTTACCAGGGCTCGCGCACAGAGGTGTGACGTCAGATGTTTGCCATATGCGCGCGCAATTCCTCGTTGCCGATTGTATGTATGTTTGTATAGCTTATGGGACTTAATTACTGGGTCATCAGTCCCTAAACTTACAAACTACTTATGAACTAGCTAACACTAAGGACGACACAAATATCCACGCCCGACCGTAGTGGCCGTGCAGACCGTGACTGGCGCGCCGCCGTTCCCTCGGCCACCGTGGCCGTCCGTTGTCGAATACCGACGTCCGTTGTTATTATCGTCCTATGGTGGAAGACTGTTACATTTCTTCTTCAACACCGGAGTGCAGATTTCATTTAGTTTCACGCGCTCTTCCATCCTATTGAAATTATAGGGGTGTTTTACAATTTCTATAGCCTGTCTGTACAGTCTTTCTAGGTATCCATTTGTGGCTGCTAAAACCTGAGTCTTATCAAATTGAGTAAGGTGAATCCAGCTAATCTGTCAGTCCCTCCCCTTCTACAGTTCCCCTTGTGCTCTTCAAGTCGTTTCTAGACTTCTTTTTGTGGTACCCACGTATACGTCTCCACAGCTACACGGAATCCTATAAATTCCAGCTTCTTCTAGCGGTTTGCGAGCATCCTACTCCGATTTCAGTTGATCCTGTATCTTCTGAGTAGGTTTGTAAATAACGGCAACATTCCGTTTCGTCAAAATTTTACCAATGCGGTCGGTGACGTCCTTAATAAAAGGCAGGAAGACTTTTAGATTTCACAGTAATCTTTTCATCGTTTTCAAATCTACGTGTCGGTCTCAACGCTTCAACGCTCTCCGTATCTCTGTGGACGAATAGCCATGCTTAAGTAAAGTATTACTCAGGTGTTTGAATTCCGCGTCGAGTAATTCCGGTTCGCAGATGTTGTTTGCTCTGTCCGCCAACATCTATAATGCCCCGCTTTTGCTGTGGGTGGTGGTTTGAATTGAGCATTGATTGAGTTAGCTCGTATTGATGCCGAGGCTTGGAACATGCCGGGCGCAATGGCTCAGCGCGCCCGATCACGGGACTACATGCCCTCTGTAATAAAAAAGCTGACCCAAATGTTCAACGAACCACCAAGAACGAACTGAACCAACGGCCACAAAGTATAGATATACCTGTAGACAAATAAAATAAAACAAAACATAATAAAAAATGGTAGCGTTCACAACTGTAGGATCGGTGGTTCGAATCCCACCAGTGGATCTTCTTTTTCTTTTCTTTTCCTTCTTTTTAGTTGTTTTCGCATACTTACACTATTTTAATATCTAGTGGTAATTTTTACGAAAAATTCACGTATTATTGTTTATTCGTTTTATATTTTATAAGCGATTGTTAATAATGATTTAAATTAAAGAAAAGAAAACACAAAATAACATTGCAAATTCCATAGTTGCTGCAATACTGAAAAAATACGAAACTTCCTGGCAGATTAAAATTGTGTGCCGGAACCGGGACTCGAACCTGGGACCTTTGCCTTTCGCGGGCAAGCGCTCTACCACTTTTTTTTTTTTTTTTTTTTTTTTTTTTTTTTTTTTTTTTTGTTCTTCAGGTAGATCTATGATATGCGGTCGTTTTTATTGTTCGTACTTGGTCGTTGGTTGATCATTTGGCTCAGCTTTTTTGTTACAGAGGACGTCCAGCCCTCTGACCGGGCGCGCTGAGCCACGGCGCCCGGCTTTTTTAAACTTACAAACTACTTATGAACTACTTACGATCTAGGACGGCACAAATATCCATGCCCGAGGGGGGATTCGAACCCCCGACCGTAGTGGCCGTGCTGACCGTGACTGGAGCGCCTCAGTCACCTCGGCCACCGCGGCCGGCCTACTGAGCTACCCCGACACGACTCACGATGCCGCCCCACAACTTTACTTCCGCCAGTACCTCGCCTCCTACTTTCCAAACTTCACAGAAGCTCTCCTGCAAACACGCAAGACTAGCACTCCTGGAAGAAAGTATATGGTGGAGACATGGCTTTTTACTGAAAAAATAGTCAGTCACTTCCATGAGGTCTCACACATGCCAGGGTCGCCAGCAAGCATAATAAAAACATGGAAATCGTACAAATGCTACATTGTTACAGTAGCAACTTTTCTGTTATATGTCAAAGCAAACTTCATTTATGTTCATAAAGATTTCTCTTGTATCATACAATTTAGAAGCGAACCACGCCTACCTGATCATTTCACCGATGATTGGAGAGGGCAGCTGGTAGTGAATAATTGAGTGAAGTTTGATGCAATCTTCTCTATCACTTATTTCACGTCCTTGTTCGCTCA
Source organism: Locusta migratoria (assembly GCA_026315105.1). Lineage (NCBI taxonomy): Eukaryota > Metazoa > Arthropoda > Insecta > Orthoptera > Acrididae > Locusta > Locusta migratoria. The sequence goes on from CM048746.1 coordinate 195,784,111, forward strand.
GGTAGGCACAGTTTTGCAGGCGCTTAATGAAATTTTTTACTTGACGGTAGAAATACGTGACAAGGCTGTACCAATGTGGTGAATTTTGGCGCAATTACTTTCACGGTGCAGGTAGGCAGACGCCTGTCGTTTGGAAAAACTTCATTGTACAACACGGGATCGGTTTGTCCACTCCAAGAATCAATCAGTAAAAGAAACCTTTCCTTTTTTACGTATGAATTTACAATACTGATAAAAAAGTCTGTATATAGCTTTGAAGTCAACCTGCCAGATTTCGATGATGTGAAAATGACGTTTGTGTATTTTTTGATATATTCATCGACTAATTTTTCAACTCATGGTCCAAATGGTCCTGTTGTTTCTCGTAGACAAACGAACACCGTTGGCAGCAATTTTCCTGATAAGGTTAGAGAGTACTGTGTGAGAGGAATGTGTGACTTTATTCATATTAGGCATCGTCACTAGCGATTAAGGGATCTAACATTCCATGCTCCGATTCGTAGAATGCCTGTCTTGTTTTTCTTTATGATGACATCCTCCTGAGTAGTCTCCGTCCAGAGATCCGAATGGAGGACTATTTTACCCCCGGAATATTTAGCCAAGAATACACCATCATCATATATTCATACAGTAGGGCTGCATGTCCTCAAGAAAATTAACAATTGTAGTTTCCCCTTGCAGTAACTGCATGGCAAAGCCATGTTAGCTGATGTTATAAGGCCAGCTCTGTCAATCATCCAGACTGTTGCTACTGAAAAGGCTGCTGCCCCTCTTCAGGAACCAAACGTTTGTCTGGCCTCTCCGTAGATATCCCTCCGCTGTAGTTGCACCTACGGTACGGCTATATGTATCGTAGAGGCACGCAAACCACCCCACCTCGGCAATGTCTGTGGTTCATTGCAGTATTCCCAAGTTTACCGAGCAAGGTGGCGCAGTCGTAACACACTGGACTCGCATTCGGAAGGATGGTGGTTGAAGTCCAAATCCGACCATTCTGATTTATGTTTTGCGTGATTTCCCTAAACCACTCCAGGCAAATGCCGGAATGGTTCCTTCGAAAGGGCATGACCGATTTCCTTACACATCCATACCCAAACATTCCGAGCGTGAACTCCGTCTCTAATAACCACGTTGTCGACGGGACGTTAAACTTCAAGCTTCCTTCTTCATTCCCAAGTTTGTTAAATTTCAATAGCGGTACTTTAACCTTGACGACAACACCAACAAAGGAGAAACATCACAGCACAACAAGTGAGATTATGAACCAAAGCTAGCCCGCAGTGTTCTACATCTACATAAATCATCTGCAAGTAACATTGAAGTATTTTCGCGGTTTCCAAATATGCTCTAAAAAGAACCTCATGATACTGTGCAACTTTTCAGAAACGGAATACATGTCGTACGTCTACTAGCAAAACTAAAAAATTAATAATAATAAAAAGAAAAGAGTTTTATTATATATACAGACGGTTTTGCTTTCGCTGTATATCGTGTTTCTTTAGACAAAGACATTTCAAAAATAAGTGCAGGTAATTTTCAGGCACTGCTAAATATAAGTGGAGAACTCGCAATTCGTTGTATTATAAGGTGCATGAAAAATTGAAAGAGAATTAAACTTCCTGGCAGATTAAAATTGTGTGCCGGAACCGGGACTCAAACAGGGATCTTTGCCTTTCGCGGGCAAGCGCTCTACCGACTGAGCTATCCCGACACGACTAAGAATGCCGCCTCACAACAAAGAGGATTGTTTTGTAAAATTCATAGTTTAAAGTGACATAAATTCTGACCCATTCATGGTTGCATATTAGGGCAGTTATTAGGTCATTAAATTTCGGTCTTAGTGATGACCAACAAGTAAAGCAAGTGAACCCATACTTACACCAGATACTGGGGTAGTGGGTAGTGGCTGCAGATCGTCGAGGTTAAGCTCTAGCTGGGACACTGGCCATAGGCATTGGTGAGCATTGACTCATTATGAGATGGCCTGTGAGACGTTCAAAGGTGTCAGAAGAACGCTAATTCCAAATTAAACCATTAATGCTCTAAGCTACAAAATTATCTTGATTCCAAGGCCGGCTACATCGACAGGGCAGGAGAGGCGTTCTGCACAGCAGTACTCTGACAGCAGCGCGCGGCCTGCAGCGGCGGCGGAAGCAGCGGAGCAGCGGGGTCAGCTGTCTGTGACGTCACCAGCAGGAGGCCACTGGCCACTCTGCGCAGGCGGTGGCGCACGATCTGTCCTCGGCTGCTGGCAGCTCTGGGAAACCGGCTGACCAGCGCACCGTAGGTTGCACCACCGGTCCTGCACTGAGATTGTCACGTCGTAAGGAATATCTCTGTAGTCAGTCGACAGGGCAGGAGCATGCAACGTTTCCCATAGGAACAAAATTGATGACGCCAGCATTTCGCCCCCAATACCATATATTATGGTGTCTGCTTGCTGTACCAACTGGTTCAGGCCAGCACACCATGTTTGCTCTCAATTTTGCACTCTCGTTCAGAGTTTATACATATTACAATTCTCTTTCTTTTTTTCTCTTCAGCCCTTTTCCCGCACATGAAGGGTCTGGTTTGGTTATTGAGAATGGGCGTGTTAATATTGACGGGTGGCCGGATGCCCTTCCTGCCGCCACCCCCTGTCCCCCGGGAAACGTGTACCCCAAATGTGTGTGTATAGTGTTATGTGTGTGAAAGTGTAATGTGTTATGAAACGTTTGCGAATCATGGAACTGAGGCGGGACTTGGGGACCAGCCCGGTATTCACCTAGGGGGATGTGGAAAACCGCCTAAAAACTACATCCAGGTTGGCCGGCATTCCGACCCCCTTCGTTAATCCGTCGGGCGGATTCGAACCGGGGCCGGTACGCCTCCCCGTATCGGAAAGCGGTACGTTAGACCACACGGCTAACCGAGCGCGTCTAATCTATACATATTACAGTAATGTATGTATATATTTATGTTACTCATCCCTCCTATGTGTGTTCCATATATCTTCCTATACTACTAGGCCAATATCAACCATACGTAGTACACACATTACTCACTATCAGACAACAGTTATTGAACAGCGAAGAACCACCTACTACACATATTGAAGGAAATATCGTAAGGTAACAGAAACACTAAGGAATCTTTATTCTGAGGTAAAGACACATTACCTGTGTTGTTCCTCGACAAAAACTTATTAAAAGCCGATTTATACCTTATTTTTGATCAGTTTTTAAAGTTGAATTGTTGTTGAAGAAAAACATGCTTCAGGTGCGATATTTTGGGGCTTGCTACGTCGTTTAGACACTTCTCAGGCATTAATCCACCCGTCTTCGAGGTTGTGTTACTTCGCCGACTGTAAGTGGCTGTCCGAGTGAGTGTTAGTGTGGTTTATATTATTTTATTTCACCAGTGAATTGTCATTTCTTTGGTGCTGTGGCGAAGATGATACTAGCATTATTGATCTCAGTGTTAATTACCAACAAAATAACGCCCCAAATAATAAAATACCTCGATACAAACGTCTATGTTGTGCATGAAATACATAACATAAAAACACAATAGCCCGATCAAAAAGCTTAAATCATATATTTTGATATTTAGTACATTGTATTGTTACAGAAACCATTGAATTTTATTTTTTCCAAAGCTGAATTCATAATGTGGGAATGAAAGGGTTAAGCGAAGATGGTGAAAAGTGGATAGGGCTGGTTTCAGCATATGGTCAAGATGGAGAATGGCCGTAGTTTCAAATACAAAATTTAATAATAATTAATTCTACTGACGTATAGCAAATCCAAAAACACTAATGAATACAGAAAAATTAGGTGCATCATTGAACCAACAATATTTTTAATTTCTTAAAAAGTATATATTTTTCATAGCATCTAAATACAGCAAACTCACACTTAAAATTACCAACTTTTGAATGCGTCATGCAATTTAAATAAATAGCGTCTTATATGATAACTTATTACCTTACACGCGTGTATATTTATTTAACGATTTATTAGTCTTGTTATAGTAATTTATTTTGAAATACAATATGATTATTGCATCCTCCTCCGTAACAACTGTAAGCGGAATGATGTTCATATATCTTATTAATGTATATTGCCAGTGAATTTACTTGAATATTGAGAGGGTGGGCATTTAAGAAATCGCACTGACGTGTCTTACAGCCCACTTTAGATTTGCTTGTAGTTTCATTTTTTTTTACAAACATTTCGGACAAAAATGATAAAAACGTAAATGCTGTATCGACCATTATGCCAATTATTGAAGCTACTTTTTACCATGTTACTGTATGTGAAGACAGGCGTCGCTTAGTAAGTTCAATTATTGACAAGATGGTGTGTATTAATTTACCCGAAGTAAGCCGGCCGCGGTGGCCGTGGGGACTGAGGCGCTTCAGTCACGGTCTGCACGGCCACTACGGTCGGGGGTTCGAATCCCCCCTCGGGCATGTATATTTGTGCCGTCCTAGTTCGTAAGTAGTTCATAAGTAGTTTGTAAGTTTGGGGACTGATGACCCTGTAGTTAAGTCCCATAAGCTTAACAAACATTTGAACATTTTTGAATCCGAAGTAAACTATTAGCCCTATGCCTAAATGCAAAAGCATAATTTCTTTGAAGTTAAATGAAAAATACACTTTCCTCGAAGACAGGAGTTACTTATGAAGAAAATTTAAAATTCATATAAGATGAAATAGGAGATACTGTACTGAGAGAAGAATTTGACAGAGCCCTGAAAGAACTAAGTCGAAACAAGGCCCCTGGAGTAGATGATATTCCCTCAGAGCTACTGAAGTCTCTGGGAGGACCAGCCATGACAAACCTGTTTCACCTGGTGTGTAAGATGTATAAGACAGGCGAAGTACCCTCAGACTTAAAAAAAAAAAAAAGTTATAATCCCCATTCCAAAGAGAGCAGGTGCAGACAGGTGTCAAAACTACAGAAGCATCACTTTAATAAGTCATGGTTGCAAAATATTAACACGAATTATATACAGAAGGATGGAAAAACTGGTAGAAGCCGACCTCGGGGAAGATCAGTTTGGCTTCAGGAGAAATGTAGGAACTCGGGAGGCAATACTTACTTTACGGCCTATCCTAGAAGATAGATTAAGAAAAGACAAAGCTACATTTCTAGCTTTTGTAGATTTGGAGAAGGCTTTTGACAATGTTGATTGAAATAAACTCTTTCAAGTTCTGAAGCAAGCGTAAGGTTATTTACAACTTGTACAAAAACCAGACAGCGGTTGTCAGAATTGAAGGGCATGAAAGGGATGCAGTGGTTGGAAAGGGAGTAAGACAGGGTTGTAGTCTTTCTCCATTGTTGTTCAATTTATACATTGAGCAAGCTATAGAGGAAAGCAAGGAGAAATTTGGAGAAGGAATTTGCATTTTGCCGACGGCATAGTAATTCTGTCAGATACAGCAAAGGACCTGGAAGAGCAATTGAACGGAATGGACAGTGTGCTGAAAGGTGCATATAAGATGAACATTAACAAGAGCAAAACTAGGGTAATGGAGTGCAGTGTAAGAAAATCAGGTGATACTGAAGGAATTAGATTGGAAAACGAAGCAATAAAGGAGGTAGATGAGTTTTGTTACTTGGGCAGTAAAATAACAAATGATGGTCGCAGTACAGAGGATATAAAATGCAGAATGGCAATGGGTAGAAAAGCGTTCTTGAAAAAGAGAAATTTGTTAACATCGAATATTGATTTAAGCCTAAGGAAGTCCTTTCTGAAGGCATTTGTATGGATTGTTGCCTTGTATGGGAGTGAGACATGGACGATAAACAGTGCGGACAGGAAGAGGATAGAGGCTTTTGAAATATGGTGCTACAGAAGAATGCTGAAGATTAGGTGGGTGGATCGCGTAACTAATGAGGAGGTACTGAACAGAATTGAGGAGAAAAGAAATTTCTGGCATACCTTGACTAAAAGAAGGGACAGATTGGTAGGACAGAGTCTTAGACATCAAGGAATTGTGAATTTAGCATTAGAGGGAAGTGTGTGGGGTAAAAATCGCAGAGGAAGACCAAGAGATGGATACAGTAAGCAGATTCAGACAGATGTAGGTTGCCGTTCTTATGTTGAGATGAAGAGGCTTGCTCAGGATAGGGTATTGTGGAGAGCTGCATCAAACCAGTCTCCGGACTGAAGACCACAACAACAACAACATTGCCATATTAAGGATTAACATCGGATTTCAGCGTGATAAATCAAATCTGGCTTCTTTTGATACCCTAGCAACAAATTCTAAACTCAATGATGTCTTCATTAGCAAAAAAATGGGAAAATTTGTTATACAGTTCATAAGTAATACTCCTCAAGTTCGTCCCATGAAACAGGCATTTAGAAGTGTAAAATAATGTCTTCATAAGCATGCTTTATTACATTCCAGTTATGAAATCAAATCGTTGATTTTCAGTATCACAGAGCTTTTACTGTAATTATAATAACGAAAGAATATAATGTCATCGCTGAGAATTGGCCACGTGTGACGTGTCCGGCATTTTCATGGGAAAAAATGCCAGTCTCAGTTGTAGGCCAGCTATTTCAGAAACAGTTGTGCCCGTGGCGAGTATTGCAGCGTGGCTACAGTTCCTTGTGACGTCACGAGCATGCCGGCTGACTCGTCTGAACACACTCTCGGCGCAGCCTCAGCCGTGTGGAGTGCCGCATTGGACAGCTGAACAGCTGACGGCCGCAGAAGCGGCGCCCCGCGAGCAGGTGAGCGCTCACTAGCTTCCCCGGGAGCACGCGAGCTAGAACAGAATGGCGTACCTCACTGGCTGGCCATTGCGAGGCGGCAGGCTTGCCCCACCGGCCAGCCAGTGAGCTATACGGTCGCCACATACTCTGCGTGACGTTGCGCGGCAGCGTGCAGGCCTTCTCTTCAGACGGTGTTGTATCCAGTCTGCTACATCACAGTCTTGCATTATGTCAGCCGATAGTTACTGATTTCAGTAAAAGGAACCATGAGGGGAAGTACAACATGCTGACTAATACTCTTTTGTAGATATACTGAAAGTTGTGTAACGACTCAAACTTTATGTAACAGGTTGCATGACACGGAACTTCACTCATGACGTCCATGATAAGGTCCAGCTTTGACACCTAGACCCCACGTGGCATGTTACAGAAGGGTCCGATAGCATGCTGAATAGACTCACCAGTATTGTATCAAGTGCTATTAACCTCCCATCAACCAGTGGTCAGAGACGTCTTTGGGGGCACCTTGGTCAGTTTGAATATCTTAATCTAGCGTTTTCATGAAAGTAATGGTTTCCTGATGTTTTGGGGTGGCATTGTTCAAATGTTTGTTAAGCTTATGGGAATTAACTACGGGGTCATCAGTCCCTAAACTTACAGACTACTTATCAACTACCTTATACTAAGGACGGCACAAATATCCATGCGCGAGGGGGGATTCGAACCCCCGACCGTAGTGGCCGTGCAGACCGTGACTGGAGCGCCTCAGTCTCCTCGGCCACCACGGCCGGCGGTGGCATTGTGTGGAGCCACCGTACCACACCGATGCTCGTAGAAGGCAAACGATTATTTGGTGCAGAGATATCTTCCGGCGTGCAGTGAAAAGATATCGGCAACATTGTGGTGAAGGATCCTTGACCGTCAGTTCTAGCGCCCAACGTTCTCATCTCCTCGATGCCTTCCCCCGTGATAATAACGCAAGAATTGAATGAGCAGCATGTTCTCCGGGCATGAACCCTGTCGAACTTGCCTAGCCGGCCGCGGTGGCCGAGGGGACTGAGGCGCTTCAGTCACGGTCTGCTCGGCCACTACAGTCGGGGGTTCGAATCCCCCCTCGGGCATGGATATTTGTGCCGTCCTAGTTCTTAAGTAGTTCATAAGTAGTTTGTAAGTTTAGGGACTGATGACCCCGTAGTTAAGTCCCATAAGCTTTACAAACATTTGAACATTTTTGATTTTTTGAGCAGTGTTCTACATCTACATAAATAATCTGCAAGTCACATTGAAGTGTTCTCGTGTTTCCAAATATGCTCTGAAAATGATCCTCATGATACTGTGCAACTTTTAAGAAATGGAATACAAGTCGTGAGCCTAGAGGCAAATAGGAAAAAAAGGGTTTTATTATTTACGCAGATGGTTTTGCTTTCGCTGTATATCGTGTTTCTTTAGACACAAACGGTTATTTCATAAATAAGTGCAGGTAATTTTCAGGCACTGCTAAATATAAGTGGAGTACTCAAAATTCGTTGTATTATAAAAGAGAATTGTTACGTAAAATTCATAGTTTAAAGTGACATAAATTTGGACCCATTTATGGTTGCATATTAGGGCAGTTTTTAGGTAATTAAATGACGGTCTTAGTGATGACCGACAAGTAAAACAAGTGAAACCATAGCTACGCGAGATACAGCACCTGGGGTAGTGGGTAGTGGCTGCAGATCGTAGAGGTTAAGCACCAGCTGGGTCACCGACCCAAGGCATTGGCGAGTATTGACTCAGTGTGCGATGGCCTCTGAGACGTTGAAAGGTGTCAGAAGATCACTAATTCCAAATTAAACCATGACTGCTCTGAGGTACACAATTATCTTGATTCCAAGACCAGCTACCTGAACAGGGCAGGAGAGGCGTTCTCCGCAGCAGTACTCTGACAGCAGCTCGCGGCCTGCAGCGACGGCGGAAGCAGTAGGGTCAGCTGCCTGTGACGTCAGCAGCAGGAGGCCACTGGCCACTCTGCACGATCTGTCCTCGGCTGCTGGCAGCTCTGGGAAACTGGCTGCCCAGCGCACAGTAGGTTGCACCACCGGTCCTGCACTGAGTTTGTCACGTCGTAAGAAATATCTCTGTGGTCAGCCGACAGGCCAGGAGCTTGCAACGTTTCCCACAGGAACAGAAGGTGGGTGGCGCCAGAATTTCGCCCCCAATACCATAGATTATGGTGTCTGTCTGCTGTACCCACTGGTTCAGACCACCATAATACCCACTAGAACATCATGTTTGCTCTCAATTTTCCAGTATTATTCAGAATTTATACACATTACAATTCTCTTTCTTGCTTTCTCTCCAGCCTTTTTCCCGCACATGAAGGGACTGCTTTAGTTATTGAGAATTGGTGTGTTAATATTGACGGGGTGGCGGGATGCCCTTCCTGCCGCCACGCCCTGTCCTCCGGGAAACGTGTACCCCAAATGTCTGTGTATAGTATTATGCGTGTGAAAGTATTATGAAATGTTTGCGAATCATGGAACTGAGGCGGTACTTGGGGACCAGCCCGGTATTCACCTAGGAGTATGTGGAAAACCGCCTAAAACCTACATCCAGGCTGGTCGGCATTCCGACCCCCTTTGTTAATCCGTCGGGTGGATTCGACCCGGGGCCAGTACGCCTCCCCGTCTCGGAAAGCGGTGCGTTAGATCACACGGCTAACCGAGCGGGTCCAATCTAGACATATTACAATAATGTATGTATATATGCATGTTACTCATCCCTCCTATGAATGTTCCAAATATCTACTAGGCCAATATCAACCATACTTGATACACATATTCCCCACTAGCAGACAACAATTATTGATCAACTAAGAACCACCTACTACACATATTGAAGGAAATATCGTAAAGTAACAGAAACACTGGGGAATCTTTATTCTCAGGTAAAGACACATGTCGAACGATGGTTACCAGCTAACTGACAGGAAGCAGTCGGTAGGTTGCAGCTGAAAGGGTCCCTTCTAGTTTTCATAGATACCTGGACCTGGGTAGTCCCATCGCTTAACCCTTTCATTACCAGTGTTATTCCTCGATAACAACGTATTAAAAGCTGATTTATACTGTATTTTTTGTATCAGTCCTTAAAGTCGCATTGTTGTGATGAACAACATACTTCTGGTGCTATATTTGCCGCCTGGTACGACGTGTAGCCACTTCTCAGGCATTAATCTATCTGTCTTCGAGATTGTGTTACGTCGCCGTCTGTACGTGACTGTCCGTGTGAGACTGAGTGTGGTTCATGTTATTTTATTCCAGCAATGAATTTTCTTGTCTTTGGTGCTGTAACGAAGATTATGCTAGCATTATTGATCTTCAATGTTAATTACCAACAAAATAACGTCTCAAATCATAAAATACCTCGATTCAAACGTCTGTGCTGTGCATGATACACATAACATAAAAAAACAATAGTCCGATCAAAAAGTTTAAAACATATTTTGATGTTTAGTGCACTGTTTTAATACAGAAACCTTTAAATTTTATTTTTTCCAAAGCTTAATTCATATTGTGGGAATGAAAGGGCTAAGCAAAGATGCTGGACACTGGACAGAGCTGGTCTCAGCGTATGCAAAGATAGTGGTCAAGATGGAGAATGAAACTTAGATGAAAGATGGCCGTACTTGCAAATACAAAATTCAATAATAATTTATCCTACTGATGTATAACAAATCCAAATACACTAATGAATACAGAAAAATTGGACCTATCACTTGAACCAACTATATTTTTAATTTATTGAAAAGTACAAAAGTTATTTTTCACAGTATCTAAATACAACAAACTCACACTTAAAATTACCAACTTTTGAATGCGTCATGCAATTTAAATATCTACATCTATATCTACATCTACTGTGTCTTCGATGATAGCTTATTACCTTAAGCAACACACGTTTGTATATTTATTTAACGATTTATTATACTTGTTATAATAATTTATTATGAAATACAATAAGATGTATAAGATGTATAAGTAACTCACCAATTGCAAGCAGAATAGTAGACATCTTTTATCCGGATGTTCATATTTCTATTTAATGAATAATTGTCTGTTTTGCCAGTGAATTTACTTGAATATTGATGTGTGGGCATTTAAAGAAAAGGTCAAATGTTTGTAAATCTAAGGGATTTAACTGCGGTGTTCATCAGACCCTAGGCTTAAAAACTACTTACATTAACGTAAAGTAGCTTATACTAAGGACAACACAAACACCCATGCCCGAGGGAGGACTCGAACCCCCGACGGCGATCGGCCGCGCGCACCATATCTGGGCGCCTTGTGCGCACTGGTATTCTGCCGTAGTGTTTATTTATTTATTTCATACATTATTTGTACTGCTGAGAATTAGTCACAAGTTGACTGAATGTTTATAATTTTTATATTTAATAGTTTAAAATGTTAGTGTGGGTCAAAGTTAAGTCAAAACAAACTTTTTCTGTGAAAACCTCTGTTACTTTTGCAGGGGGTGGCGATTGCCAATGAAAGAGTGGTTAGAACTAAGAAGTGCTGTGGTCGAGTAAACTACTTGGATAGTGCAGGTGGAGATCTCCTTGGGAGGAACGCTATTTCTCGTCTTGGAAGGGGGAGGACCTGCCTGGTTGGGTGAAGTGCTTCGTTTCAGATAGTGTTAGAATCTGCGTGGCAAACAGCTGCTGTCACAGAACTTTAACGTTGTCGAACTGTAACTTTGTCAAAGGCTATTGTGTACCGGTTCAATAAATTTAACTTTTTCTGATTACCTTCCGGAATTGTAACTGGACAGTGTATGTAATTCTACACGAGAATTTACGAGTGTTGATATATTATTTGTCGGACTAAGACTTGAACAATTTTGTGTTGACAGTTATTCCGTTTGATCGCGAAATTGACTTAGTGTATGGGCAACGTTAATAAACAATTAGTTGGGGATTTTGCTAACATTATCTGTTCTGATAATTTTAAAAGTTTTGTTTCTAAATTGTGTGTGTAGGACCACTTCGAGTAGATAAATCTTGTGTTTGAATATATATTATGCATCTGGCTTTGTCTACATCATATACAAATGTTAGAATAAATCGTTTCTTATTAATTATTCATTATCTGTATTTTATATACAAATACTTTTTCTCAAATGGTAGCCTGTGCAAAAAGTGATTGATTGCAAGATCACAGGTACAAGGTACTATTTGTGGCTGCTGTAGTACCTGGGCATAAAAGCAGCCATCTATGGTTCGGTCTATAGACTACATAGAGCCATAATTAATTTACTGAGGCATGTATAGTGCTATACATGCATGTTGTGTTTGGCCAATACAACTTAGTGTGGTCAACACGAGAAGGTACGTAAAGTCGTAATATGACGTTGTACACAATGAAATTCACCAAAATCTGCCACATCATGTGACAATGTTAAAGATATCCTTCTAAACTATTTGACCTATTTCATCCAGATACAATAAAAATATTCTTTAGCATGAAGAAACAATCTCTGTGGTGGATAATAGTCACCTATGATATATAATTCAGGAGATCATACGGCGGATGAATAACGAGACTATTCATCAATATCTGAGAATGAGAGCACATAGTGAGTTGCAAAACACTTCACATAAAATTTAAAAACTTTATTAACTTTTTCATTGCTTACAACCCCAACAAAATAATGAAGGAAGTTTATTGCTTACTGCTATTACAGTATCAGTACAGTTCAACTACGGAGTCCGGCAAGACGTTCCAGTTATATACTTCTTACAGTTGATTAATAGTGGAAATTCTCCACAGAAATGATAAATTATTTTTCCAAAGAGATAGATAATTTCTAAAACTGTACTAGAATTTATATATTATATTAGGTTTCAATAAAATTTGTACTGAGAAGACACAGGATGTAAAAGATTGACTTCGCCTACAAAAAATATTTGATAGCAGAGTTTTGTGGTTTGTCAAGCGAGAAAACCATTTCATATTGAGTAATACGAGCCGGCTGAGCTACAGCGTATACTTTCAGCGCGAGAGTTTTGATAGACTCTCATCCTTTTACGTCGTTGGCTTTCAGATAGTTAACCTTTTCTATGTGAGCAATGAACGAAACCACTGTCCCAAATCAATCTAATTTTACATTTACAAGCACAGGCGTCTCGTAATAGCAACTTCATATATATTACACCGTATAATTATTAATTTTACGCTGTTCAACAACGACTAAGCAAGTTCAATAAGAGCGGGGAGATATTAAAACAACTATAATTGTAAGTATTCCATGTAGCTGAGGAAAATATTGTATACAAATTATGGCCAAACTGAGGTTGTTTTCCGGATTATCAATTTGATATCTGCTTTCCGGACACCGATGTGGAACTTTACAAACAGTTATTGTTTACAGCCGCGGCGGATTAGCCGTACGTACTGGGGCGCAGTACTGCGGTGCGCGCGGCCGTTCGCCGTCGGGGTTTCTAGTCCCCCCTTGGGCATGGGTGTTTGTGTTGTCATTAGGTTAGTTTACCTTAGTTTAACTAGTTTGTAAGCTACGGACCAATAACATAGCAGTTGAGTCCGATAGCTATAAAGCACATGAAATTGATAACTGGAATACGTATATTGCGTTAAATGCACATCCAGAACACGAACTTTTGCATTTCTGATTTTTCCATGTAATTACTAATTACATCGGAGATGTTTCACTATGTTTCACATTCCTGTAGCAATAATATGCTAAAATTTTCAATTGTATTAATGATCAAAATAATTACTCACAAGCCTGGTTAATGCAGACAGTGCCGGCCGCGGTGGCCGAAGGGACTGAGGCGCTTCAGTCACGGTTTGCACGGCCACTACGGTCGGGGGTTCGAATCCCCCCTCGGGCATGGATATTTGTGCCGTCCTTAGTGTTAGCTAGTTCATAAGTAGTTTGTAAGTTTAGGGACTGATGACCCCGTAGTTAAGTCCCATAAGCTTTACAAACATTTGAACATTTTTAATGCAGACGGTGTTTCAGAAAGAAGGGTAAATATTTTAGAATGTGGTAGTATAGACAATTTGCAATAAAAGGCTACATAAGAAGCTTTCAGTTTTTATTGAGTACAAAGATAAATATGACTTCAATGCATTTTCGTTTCGTTGTTGGTACACCGGTTGCTATGAGTTCCTATGGGCGCATTATATAAATGTCAGTGTTGATATTGATGTTGTAAAGTCGTCGGATATTCTTCCAATCTGAGGGGCTGCTGTACGTTCTAGTTGTCAGGTGACACATCATCTAAACCTAAACTTTTCCGGAAGATGGGTCGACAGAAACGGGCACGTTTCTTGGCCGCCGAGTTCCCAGACCTTCCACTTTAGACAATGAAACTTTCACTCTGCAACGGAGCGTGCTCTGATATGAAACTGGCTGGCAGATGAAAATTGTGTGCCGGAAACTTATTTCGTGAGCAGGAGGGAGCAAAATGAGTTTAAGTAAAGTTCTCGCATAATGTAACAGTGGGAAAGTACGGTTTGAACTGAAAATGATTAATGAATTTGTAACTGAATGACACAGCGAGATGGATAGTATGATATGATTGAAAATATTCTGAAAATAAACGTCAATTTTAGAAAAGGATTGCAGATAACGTAGAAAAAGGCGAGGTTGTACTTACTGCTAGTTGCACCTAGCTGTTGCTCTCGTGGAAAGATGTTGGTTCTGCTTCTTAAAAATTCTGTAAAATAGGCACAAATCCTACTGTAGTTTCTGATTTGGAAACCAGTTCTCTACTGCAGCTCAGCTCGGTTTGGTGCCATCCAACGTGTTACATCAAATTAAAATCGTACCGTGGAGCGCAAGGTTTGCTCACACGTAAATATTTTCGGACACGATAAACATAGCGAAAATAGTGCAGGTACTACGAAAATGACGCATATGAAATCTGAGTACAAAAGGTATGACTAATGTCGACAGTAATGGCATTGGCAGCACAGAACCAAAATCGTAAAATGGGTTTTTATGTTTGTAATTCTATGGGACGTAACTGCTTGGTTATTAGTCCTTAGCTTACAAACTACTTAAATAAGTTAAACTGACCTAAGGAGAACACACACATCCATGCCCGAGGGGGACTCGCACCCCCGACTGCGAACGGCCGCGCGCACCGCAGCACCACGGCGTCCCATAGCGCACGGCTATTCCGCCGCGACGCAAAATAGTTTCCAGATCACATCTACACATTAATAAATTAGAGAATTACTGAGAATAATCAACGGAGAATCTAAATAATAATAATTGAAAGTCACTGTAAAATTTAAGAGAGTCCATAAGCTTAAGGCCATGGCGTGACTCATAGTTTTTACTCACAATAAACCGAAATTAACGGTCTTGCTTCTTCACGGTAGAAGAACGAAGACAAGCGTGTCTAGAAAAAAAGGATGCCGATCGTCTCCAGAGGAAAATAAAGAAAGAAGGGGATGTTCTTTACTTATCTTCCTTTTATTTTTATTTTTTATTTTATTTTATTTTTGTCGCCGTAGCGAATATAGTGTTTTAATTCCCACACGAATGATCACGGTTTTGGTTACCAGTTAGGATTAGTGTTTTTTTTTTTTTTAATTTTATTTCTCCATTTCAATGTACCCTTTATCTACTTACGTTAAATTTTAGGTGTAAACAGTGCACGGATGGACATAGATTCTTCGCTATTCACATGTGGTCTTGTGGTCTGGACGGATTACATTTAATTAATGCCGAATTCGGTAACATCAAAACTCAAGAGCCCGCAATAACTTGATATAATCGACTAAGAATGCCTTACCGTCCACACTTGTCGAAACTTAAAGCATCGAATCCTTTTCAGGCAAAAATAAAAAAAAATAAAAAATAAAATAAAATAAAAATAAATAAAATAAAAATAAAAACGTAAGTCTTGTTAACTGGGAGACCCGTCTGGGACAGTTCATTCGCTGTGTTGTTACACGCATTTTTATTTTACGAAATTCTTGTTTAAGTGCTTCCATAGATCCCAGTTAAAATGAATGGAAAATGACCCTTAATGATGAGAAGTCTGAAGTCATCCATATGCCACTAAATGAAGCCTGTTAAACTTTATTTACATGGTAAATAAGTCAGAACTACAGGCCGTAAATTGCACTAAATACCTATGAGTAAAAAAGGTAAAGCAGTCAACAATCCGAAGATTGGTTTGAACACCACAGTGCTTTACAAGGAATGGTCCTGTTTGGAGGTGGTATGACGTTGCCTTACCCCGACCTTCAAACTGACTTACCTAGCCAATTATAGGGGGACCTACAGTTTAACGTGGGTTCCAAACCACGGTGCTACTTGGTATTTTTCACACGAGCAATACTGCCAAAGGTGAAAGAAGTGATAAGTGACAAATACAAATCCCACGACCTGACAAGGATCGAACCCGCAAGCTTCGGATTTGTAGTCTGGCACTCTACCACTGTGCAACGGAGAGTAACAATTACAAACATCTTAATTGGAACGAACACATAGAAAATATTGTAGGGAAAGTGAACCAAAGACTATGTTTCGTTGGCACGAAACGTAGAAGATGGAACAGTTCTACTAAAGAAACTGCCTACACCACACTTGTGGGTTCTGTTTTGGAGTACTGTTGCGCATTGTGGGATCTCCAGCAAGTGGGATTGACAGACGATTTAGAGAATGTACAGAGAAGGGCAGCTCGTTTAGTATTATTGCGATATAGAGGAGAGAGTGTCGCGGAAATGATGCACGACTTGGGGTGGAAATCATTGAATGAAAGGCGTTAGTCGTTGCGATGAGATCTATTTGCTAAAATTCTTTCAACAACTTCCGAATGCGAACACCTTTTGTTAGCACCCAATTACATATAAAGACAAGATCATCAAAATAAAATAAGAGAAATCTGATCGAAAACAGCAAGATTTAGTTGCTGCTCTTTCCACGAGCTTTTAGAGAATGGAACCGCAGAGAAACATAATAAAATCGGTTCGTTGAACCCTCTGCCACGCACTTCAATGTGACTTGCAGAGTATTTATAAGATGTAGATGAACTGACTTGGTTCTATATGTGATCTGACAACTTTCTGCCATGAGAGGAATGCTTATAAATCAAAGGTAAATCACGTATAATTATAGTAGATTATCTAACTAAACATAATCAAATCATAATGTAGCATAATCGCATAAGAATGAACTATTATGAATCGTAGACTAGATTATGTAGGCATGCAATTGCATTATAAATTTCTTATCACGTTTCTCCGTCTGGTTAATGCGAACTGTAGGCCGCACACGAAGAAAGAATTACGGGTTTGAATTGAGCTTGAAGGTGTTGCAAATACAGATATTAATGAAGGTGGAATCGTTGATTCGCAACTTACAAAATCCTGGGGAATGAAATACGGAAATAATGCAACAAGGCACTTCACTGAAAGATCACCTAATAACAATGGTAAAACGAGTTAAGCACCTTGAGCAGGAGCAAAATTACATTCCTGTTATTTAAGCAGTTGTTATCAAGTCATAATAGCTGTTACAGTGATTTTGTTACTTCTTTACTTGCTTGAAATGTTACATTATTAACTTTGTCAGTTGGTTTTGTAGACATATGTTTAACACACTCTACTTCTTAATATAAATTGAGTAAAATCTGTGAGGCTTGTGACGTACCCTCAGGAACTATCATCACCGACACATTTCCGAAGAATGCAATGACAGGTAAGTGTGAGGACTATCACACAAACCACGAATCCAAGATAATGAGGAGAATAATACTCGTACATAGAAGAACAGAAAACCAAATTGAGGATCTGTTCGGGGGGAGTAGTTTGGTATTAGGAAAGGTAAAGGCACCAGAAAGGCAATCCTGATTCTGCGCCTGGTAATGAAAGCAAGACTGAAGGAAACCCAGAGCAATGTTAATGGGGTTTTTGACTTAAAAAAGGCGTTGAACATCATAAATTGGCGCAAGAGGATCGAAATTTCGATAAAAATAGGAGTAAGATGTATGGAATGACTGCTAATGCAAAATATGTACAGGAACCAAAAGAGGATAAAAAGACTTCAAGAACGCAGTGCTCGCATTAAATAGGGTGTAAGAAAGTAATGCAGTCTTCCACCCCTACTGTCCAATATATGTATACCGAAGAAGCAATGACGCAAAAAGAAAAGTTGGAGAGTTGTATCAAAATTTAGGGTTAAAGGATTTCACTGATTTCGCAGAACACATTGTTATCCTCTGTGAAAGTAAAGAAGAATTACAGGATCTGGAATGAATAATCTGTTGTTGTCGTTGTGGTCTCCAGTCTGTAAGACTGGTTGGTCAGCTCTCTACTGAGTAGAAAATATGCACTGTGGGAGTAAAGAGCAATAAGACAAAAGCAATGTAGTGGAAATGATAGCAGAAAGAAATGTAACATCAAAATTAGTGATCAGCATGTTGAGGAAGCAGCCTTGGAAGTGAAACAATCCACGACGGACGAAGCAAAGAGGACAGAAGACTGGCACAGGCCGAGAGTGCATTCGTGGCCAAGAGGAGTCTAATAGTATCAGACGTTAATGTTTCTGAGGATGTCCATTTGGAGCACAGCTTTGTATGAAACATGGACTGTCGGAAAACAGGGTCAGTACAGAATCTAAGTATTTCAGATGTGGGGTAACAGAAGAAAGTTGAAAATTAGGTAGAGTGTTACTGAAGGAGGAAATTTTCAGTGGAATCAGCGAAGAAAGGACTACAGAGAAAACAATGAGAAAAGAAGAAGGGCCATAAAGATAAGACAAGTGTTAAAAGATCAGAAATTAACACCCATGGTACTAGAGGGAGCTTTGGAAATAGTAAGGGTCTACATCCAGCAAATAATGGAAGATGTGGAGTGAAAGGGCTCCTCTGAAATGGAGTCGCACAGAAATTCGTGGCAAGTTACGTCAAACCAGTCATAATAGCCTCATTCACTAGCTATCAGCTGGATATTATCGTTGTCAAAATTTTATATCACATCTCTATTATTAAACCCAGGCGATATCCAAAATTTTTATTACAGCGACGGTGATGTGAAGCACGCCTTTTGAGCGTTGCACCCTGCCGATTACTTTACATTTTTGTATTGTCTTTATTTTGTTATATAAAAGTTAACATGTAAATGGAGTGATCGGTCTGCGTTTATAGCTTGCTGGATCATAATATACGGTTAGAAGATGAGAAACCTGATGGATGTCTGCATTTTTTAAAGGCAAACTTTAATGTCGATCAGAAAAGACTATTTGGTATGACAATAAAAAAGTAAATAAATAAATAATGACAACACTGGTAAACAACGCGTATGTATGGGTAATGAACTCTGGTTTCGAACGCAGTTTTATTTCAACCAGGGCTCCCACAGGAAGAATACAATATGAATGGCTTGACAGTAAATAGTCTTGTAACTTACAGTAGAATGTTAGCAATCATGTACGTACAAGCCACTTCCTGATCAGTTTCTACAAGTGCTGAGATTAGATTTGAAGGAAGTGGTGGTGTTCATAACAGTAGAAGTTTCCTTGATATACAATTTTGACTTACATATGTTCATTTACACTTCTTCTGTGCTGTTACCTGTGATATTTCGGCCAGGGACGCTTTTGTTCGGGGACTCTCCTGATGGAAGCTTTCGTGCACGCCACGCCAGTGTCTCGCCGGCCCCAGAGGGGTGGAGAGGGACCGGTCTGAGGAAGGCAGCAGGAAGCGCCCCAACTTTCACCTTCAGCACCTGCCACCGCCCCGCATCCTCCCGCCGGGGGGCAGCCTGGTGAATTGCTGTGGCTTTCTTGTAAAGATGTACATGGCGAAACTAGCCTGACTTTAGGAGCGTCCGGATAAATGGCGACAAGGAACGCAGGGCAGAGAAAGCCCTTATCTACACATACCAGGGGAGTCGTTTCCAAAGAAACAGCGACAGCATTGCATATAAAACGTGGACCCCTGCAGAGGGGAAGAAGATTAGCAAACTCCTGCAGTACACACGTGTGTGAGTGGGAGAGAGTCTGGCCTGCAGTATAGATAAAGTGGTTTCACCTATGACGATTCCCATTTAATCTGGACTACCGTCATAAATATTAATCAAATTTGAGACTTAGACACGAGTCCACTTTGAAGAATTTTTATTTCTATCACAGATTCATATTGTACAACAGCACCAGAGCTACATTCAATAACCGCTCCATCCTCCTCGGGCTCCTTTCGTCTCCCTTATGTAGAGTTAATGACAATTAGCATTGGCACAACAATGACTTGTAAGTATTGGTATCCAATTAAATATTTCAAAATACAATAGTCTGATAAAAAAAGTACATTATAATTGGATTAGAATTCGTAAGACAAAATAGTTTTATGTTACAAGAAATTAATGAATTACAGCATTATTTAACAATAGAATTGTATTACATAATAAATAACGCTTGACAATCAATCGTCAATAATTCCTTCATTAACTAGATGTACTGAAATTTGGTCAAGCCATAAATACTAGGAATTTTATTGGAATTTAATACAGGGAGTAAAACGAAAGGCATTTTTAGAGGTAGAAACAATGTGGTTGATATAAGGTAGAAAGGAAGAAAACTGGTATCCTGAGTTTCACTATAGGAAAAAGGTATCAGTAAACCGTGGCTCATGTTGTTACGCACCAAAACAATGTTTTTGGCCATAGAGACAGATGCTGATAAATGGCATACCAGACAGACCTAACACAGATGTGCCACTAAGAACTGTTTTTTTTTTTTTTTTTTTTTTTTAGAACAAGAAGGAATGAAGATTATAAAGAGAACGTGCTAGAAACATGGGAGTTCGCGAGTCTCATCTCGGCCCATAGATAATTTCCACCGGTGACTGAGAGGCGCGGTCGTGAAAACGGTGATCAGCTACTGTATGACATAGCAAAACCAACGCACCAATCACAGAGCTAAAGAGACGCAAAATTCGAGGAGAAGTTGCAGCAGGAGAGCGAATTGGACTTGGCAGCAAACCACCGAAGAGAAACGTTGGTCCGTCGCAGGAGAAGCGAGAAGACATGCTGGCAGCTGCCGCCTTAGGAGACTAGGGACTTTTACGCCTTCGCTCGGGGTCGCGCCGCGCCACACATCTGGAGAGGCGAGGATCGCAGGGCAGTCGTGAGCCATGCCGCCGCGACCGCCGCCGACGCCGACTCTGAGGCACCGGCACACCGCACCGCGTCGATCCAGCTCCTGACGCTCACGTTAAGTCAGTGTTGGTGAGATAGGGAGAAATTAACTTGCCCTTCCCCCTTCCCTGTGCATAACTGGGTCGTGCCTATACCTATTTATTTATTTATTATGTTTTCTGTTCCATATGACCCAATTTACGAGTGACACTCCATGGTCATGGAACAAGTCAATACATGAATTTTTACACAAGAATGGTAGTAGAAAATTTTTAAGTAGTCCTTTGCACACGTCAATCTTAAGACTAAGTGAAAAGAATCAATAAAGAAAAAAATGAATTAGCTTAATTGCTTAACTTTTCTAGGAGTTCCTCGACAGAATAAAAGGAATGAGCCAGGAGGTAACTCTTCAATTTAGATTTGAAAGCGTGTGGGTTAGTGCTAAGATTCTTTATTTCTTGTGGCAGATTATTGAAAATGGATGCTGCAGAATACTGTACACCTTTCTGAACAAGTGTCAAGGCGGTGTGATGCACATGTAGATTCGACTTTTGTCAAGTATTCACCGAATGAAAGCTACTAGCTCGTGGGAATAAGCTGATATTATTAACGACAAACGACATTAAAGAAAAAATGTATTGTGACACCATTGTCAAAATTCCCAGACTACTGAAAAGGGATCGACATAACGTTCGTGAACTTACACCACATATTGCTCGAACCGCCCGTTTTTGAGCCAGAAATATTCTTTTTGCATCAGCCGAGTTACCCCAAAAAACAATGCCGTACGTCATAAGTGAGTGAAAGTAAGCGTAATAGACTACTTTTCGTGTTGAAAAATCACTTATTTCAGAAATTGTTCTAATGGTAAATATAGCAGAATTTAGTTTTAGAACAAGATACTGAATACGGGCTTTCCACGACAGCCTACTGTCTATATGAATACCTAGAAATTGGAACTGTTCAGTCTCACTTATCATATGCCCGTTATGTGTAATCAATACGTCAGCTTTCGTCAAATTATGTGTTAGAAATTGTAAAATCTGAGTTTTACTGTGATTTAACATCAACTTGTTTTCTACAAGCTATGAACTTATCTCTTGAACTGCATTATTTGATACTGTGTCAATATTACGAGCGACATCCTTCACTACCAAGCTGGTATCATCAGCAAACAAAAATATTTTCCAGTCACCTGTTATACTCGAAGGCATATCATTTATATAAATAAGAAACAGCAACGGTCCCAAAACAGACCCCTGGGGCATACCACACTTAATTGTGCCCCATTGCGATTGTATGTCATAGCCATTTTCTTCTGTTGCCTATTATTAAAGTAAGAGGTGAACCAGTGTTCCATAATGTTCCAACTTCTGCAACAATATTTTGTGATCAGCACAATCAAACGCTTTTGTTAAATCAAAGAAGACGCCTAATCTATGTAGCCTTTTATTTAACTCATCAAGTGCCTCACAGAGAAACGAAAATATAGCATTTTCAGTCGTTAAACCACTTCTAAAACCAAATTGTAAGTTTGTCAACAAATTATGTGAAATGAAATAATCAATTAATCTTGAATATACAGCCTTTTCAATAACTTTAGGAAAAACCAATGGCATAAAAATAGGTATATAGTTGTCTACATTATCCGTTTCTCCTTTTTTATAAAATGGTTTCACAACTGAATACTTTAATCAAATCGTTCCTGAGAGATTATTGTTTTTGCAAATCTTGTTATAAATAAAACTAAATATCATGTGGTAATCCTCAGTTCCCTCTGCTTAATTCTGAAATCAATCCCTTGAATCAAATGTCCCAACCAGACTAGATCCATAACTTCTCATTATAGTTTTATTTAATTTTGCTGCATTGTGGGAGTTATTCAATGAGATTTTTGATTTACCACGTACCACACACAAAAGTCTCAATAGAGCACTGATGAACAAACATAGGTTCGTCAGTGCTTACATGCGAACAGCCGTACACGGCAATTTAGAGAGTGATAAGACTGCTTTGATTACATCTCATTAAAGTTGACGTCGGCGTTTTCCAAGCTCAGTTTTCCGAAAATGATGGTTAAGCTTATGGGACTCAACTGTGGGGTCATCAGTCCCTAAACTTACAAACCACTGAAACTAATTTACACTAAAAACAATAAACACAGGACTCCAAACTCCGGCGGGAACTGCCGCCCAGTCGTAGCATGATGCCTTAGACGACGCGCTCATTCCGCGCGCCGGTCTTACCACCCAGATTTGTCAAAAAATGTTCAAATGTTTGTAAATATATCGGACAAAACTGCGTGGTCATCAGTCCGTAGCTTACAAACTACTTAAACCTAGGTAAACTAACCTACGGACAAACACACACACCCATGCCCCAGGGAGGACTCGAACCTCCACGGCGAGCAACCGCGCGCTCCGCAGCGAGGTGCTTTAGACCGCTCGGCTACTCCACCGTGGCACTTGTCAAAAATTGTAACATCGATACCCGTTTGAAAAACCAAAGAGACAGGGAGCAGGCTTTAAGAAAATCCGTAGCTGACCGAAAGAGACATTACCCGAGAAGAAAATTAGAAGACTTGCTACAAAATAAAAAAAAAATAAAATAAAAAACTGGATGCCATTGAAAACATAGAATGTACAAGTCTCGAAAATGATTTTGCCCATCGAAAAGTTTTGACATCACATGTAGAACCATTCGGTTATTTTAATTAGTATCTTTGGAAGAACCCATTCAAGAATTTTGTCATTAAGTTATTATATAATATAAATATTAAACATAATCATTTCTACAATGAACGTAATGATTTGGCAATCGCAGTGGAACATAATAAGTGAAGAGTAAATATAATAATCACTTAGCAGTTCACGGCAACATTCAGATTATCTACATATACATAATCACAAAAGATTAAAATGTACTTCCATTAGCGTAAAGCAGCCAATTATAAATAGTAGATTATGTTTCATGTGATTGCCAAGCCATTATAATTTTTATGGAAATAAAGGACTTTAATAGTGATATGGTAGCTTTAAATGATATCAGATAATAATTATATAACAACCGAAGACCAAATTCTTGTGTAAGTGCTTCCATAGATACTAATTAAAATAAACGTAAATTGACCCTTAATAATGAGAAGTGTGAAGCCATCCATACGACAACTAAATGAAGCCCGTTAAACTTTATTTACATGGTACAGGCCCGTAAATTCCACTAAATACCTTGGAGTAACAATTATAAACAACTTAAATTGTAGAGAACACACATAATATATTGTAGGGAAAGCGAATTAAAGACTACGTTTCGTTAGCAGAAAACTTAGAAGATGTAATAGTTCTACTGAAGAAACTGCCTACACTACACTTGTGGGTCCTATTTTGAAGTATTATTGCGTATTGTGGGATCTCCAGCAAGTGGGATTGACAGACGATTTAGAGAAAGTACAGAGAAGAGCACCTCATTTTGTATTATTGCGATATAGGGGAGAGAGTGCCACGGAAATGATGCACGAGTTGCGGTGGAAGTCACTAAAAGAAAGGCGTTACTCGTTGGGATGAGATGTATTTGCGAAGTTCTTTCACCAACTTGAATGCGATCAAATTTTGTTAGCACCCAGCTACATATGAATCATGATCATCAAAATAAAATAAGAGAAGTCAGATCGAAAACGGAAACATTTAGATGTCGTACTTTCCGCTAGCTGTTAGAGAATGGAACCGCAGAGAAACATAATAAAATCGGTTCGATGAACCCTCTGCCACGCACTTCAATATGACTTGCAGAGTATTTATAAGATGTAGATGAAGATGAACTTGGTTCTATATGTGATCTGCGATGGGAATAATGAGTTTTGAAACTTGCTTTATATGGTAATATTGTTTCCATTGATTCCAGAAAACAACCGTGTTTATGTATGGAATTCCAAAATAAGCTTACGACACGGCATTCTGCTTCGTATAGTCGAGCATGTGGGAGGTTTCGACATGAATTGGGCATCTGTATCACGGTGTTTGCTATTACCGTGTCTGATCAGTTGATTGCGAATTCATATCTTACCTTCCTCGAAATCAAACTGTTTACTATGACTAATATACTGCTAAGAAACCCTCACACAATAGAAAATGATAATGCGCATAACAAGAAAATTTCAAGCCTAGTTTATACAGCACTTCTACCCTGGACAGCAAAATCATCGTTTACTAATATAATAGACTCTTTATTGGAAGTTTTAAAGCAGAGTGTGAGGACCACATTTATAGTTTCCACATCGTTGAAGTAATGGTGTATGTTATGGCATAACAATATATAAAATTCTTTTGGAAACTATAAAGAAACTTTACGATTCTATTCCTCGAAAATTTGCAGCTGTTCTCAAAGCCAATGGTGAGCCAACTGCTTACTAGTAGACGTGTTAGGTGTTCATGTAATTCTGTCCACCCCCTGTGTGTATGGTGATATAAGGAATAAGCATGTAGAGAGTAACTGATGTCCATTTTATGTACAAAACTTGTAGAATGGCTCGCTCATGGCCATAGGTATTGAGTTACTAAGAAACTTTCATAGCTAGTAGATTACATCATAGGTGGAACGGGTGGGAAAAGATGACATGTGGTGTAACATATCGCATCCCGTGAGAAATTGTGCCAATACTACCTAGACGTATTCTGATTGGTTGCCCCCACATCTGTATGAGACCCCCTCTATGATTCTTTTGATTATAAATACTGTATTAGATAAACTATTGTATAGAACTAAACGTAATTTTGTGTAATTTATTTGTTTACATGAAGCTTTATTATGGAATGTCTTATTTATGTAATTATTCTCTAGTTACTAAAAACAGTTGAATGTAGAAGTTCTAGAAAGTGCGCTTCGCGCCAAAATTGGTGATACGTGGAACCAGCAAAGTCAGTTGCAGGCAGTCCAGCACAGACCGCTCTCGCGTTAAGACCTATGAAAGTAGCGCTCTTAAAATAGCCTCTTCTGCAGTTAAAACTTTATATTATTAACTACTGCAATTAGGATTCAAGTGTACGGAGATCACAGGCAGTACAACACATGTTGCTTGTTGTTTCACGACATATAAATAAATATTATGAAACAATAGGTATTCCTTATTATTTTAAAAGTAGCCACAGTTTTAAAAGTTACACAGCACTTTACTTCAAGATAGAATGATCAATGACCTGTGTACTGCTTCTGCGTGGGTGCAACAACGGAAAAGAAGAAGCCACGTTAGTGAACAGAAAGTTTAACTGCACTGACTAACGATGCGTGTAATTCTACGGCCCTCACACGCAGTGCTACATAATTAAATCTTGCGGCATTGGCACGAATGTGGTGGTAACAGCTGCGAGGGAAAGTGTTAAAAAGACGTATAACTAACAATCATAATCAATGTTATCAAGCTCTCTATCCCTCTCTTATCTCCGACCCCGCCGTAAGCTGAAAGGAGTTTCTGATAACAAAAATAACAGGCATTATTTTTCAGAATTCCCACTTGACTGATTTACAACCGCGCATTTCTCGACACCATGACAGAAACCTCTTACTTGTACCGCATCGACAAGCCGAGAGTCGGTGAAGCCGGACTGCCGAATCAATAGCCTGTAATGAGTGTGTTGTGGCAGTACTGGAGGCCTGCGCTGGACAGCCGCTCTGTCGAGGACCTGCACTGCAGGGTCTCCACTGCACTGCTGACAGCTACAGGGACCCTCAGAAGAACACGTGTGGCGTTATGTGCTTCTGTACAGCAGGCGAAAATTTCCTCTTTCTAAAACTTTATTATGACATGTAAAATATCAAGAAATAATAATCTTCGAAAGTGAAAAGTCAAGATCGCAAAATATTTATTTTATGACTCACAATTTCAGTGGGGTATGCCACCATCATCTGGCCATATAAAATTTTACAAATTGTTCATCTTATTAAAAAAAAAGAGAGATTAAATGGTACATGCAACATGTTTTAACTTATGTATTTTTATATTTAGACTAAGTGCTATATTCCGTGTACTATTTAATCTCCATTTTTTAAATAATATGACTAGCTTGTAAAATTTGATATGAGCAGTCACAGTCTGCACGGCCGCTACGATCGGGAGTTCGAATCCCCCTCGGGCATTAATGTTTGTGTCGGTCGTCTTTAGTATAAGGTAGTTCATAAGAAGTTTTGTAAGTTTAGGGACTGATGATCTCCCAGTTAAGTTCCTTAAGCTTAACAAACATATATTTGAGCAGCTATTCTGGCTGCTTCTCCTGCTTTCGAACTGTTTTTGATCTTTACATTGATGTATTTTGGTACTCTATTATTACGTCTACAAATGTTATTTAATGTGATAGTTTCTACAGTTTTATGAATATTAAGATGTATCTTCTTAAATTCGTAGTAGAGGCCAACTGGAAAAGCTTGACAAGGCGGCGAAAAATTATTTGTTTGTGTGGCCATCATGTCCACAGTAGCTTTAATAATTATAAATGGCAGTGTTTGTCCGTCTATGCAACTACAAATAAAATGCGATTTTTCTCACCAGACACGTTTTGTTTTAATGACAGTAAAACATCTTCAGTGGTCTGTAATAACACAAATCTGCAGTTTGTTTTGTTTTTAGATCGAAAACAGTTCGTTAACGAAACAAGAAAAGTAGGCCTAATGTTTTGTTACTTACGGAAATTTTGTCTTATATTCGTCTCACATCATAGAATGCCGGTCTGTTTCATGCAGTACCGCCGATTCTTCATGCTGTGTCATTGCTTTTTCCACTACTTTCACTTTTTCTTTAGATCATTAAGTTTTGTTTCATAACAACTATAATTAATTTTATTCGAATCTTTTTTTTAATTTGTGATGCTATGTTTTTAATTTCTTCTTTTATTAATTCCCTGGTAAGTCCTGTATTTACAGCACTGTTTTCGTTTTTTTTCTTTTATAGTGCGGATGTAATCAGTTCTACAACGAGATTTTCTATTTGTCTTTCATTTGCTGGCGAGTCAACATTGTGTTTCAGACCCTTTTCTAGGAGTTGTTCGTCTTTATTTAATGTTACATTTCTGAGGTTGACAACTCTTGGGTAGAAGTTCTGTGTGTATGTGTGATTGTTGGTTTTAGGTTTTGTGTGTTTTAGTATGAGATTTATGAATTTCCTTTGATGTTTTTGGCGCATATTATCTACTGCTCTGCATGTGCAACATTCGACTATTTCCATGATGGAAGCACTGTCCATAATTGTTTTACATAGATCAGACGTGTTTGTTTTTGTTTTGTCTGAGTCTGCACAGAGTGCTATTGGAGTGTTGCCAATATCAAGAATGTAGTTTTTTTATGTTTTACAATAATTTATGTTTTAGTGTATTTATTTTTTATGTAAGCGGAATGAAATAGTGGAAAAATTATATATATTTTTAAATTTTTTAGTTTTTTAATGGAGTTGTTTTTATTTATTTATTTATTTATTTATTTATTATTATTGGGGGTTGAGTAGTAGTGAAGAGATGACTGAATGGTGGTTGGATGTGGTAAGGTGGTATGTGAAGTGAGATGGAAGACAAAAGGCCGGCCGCGGTGGCCGAGGAGACTGAGGCGCGCCAGTCACGGTCTGCATGGCCACTACGGTCGGGGGTTTGAATCCCCCCTCGGGCATGGATATTTGTGCCGTCCTTAGTGTTAGGTAGTTCATAAGTAGTTTGTAAGTTTAGGGACTGATGACCCCGTAGTTAAGTCCCATAAGCTATACAAACATTTGAACATTTTTGAAGACAAAAATGATGGGCAGGAGGTGGGGTGGTGGTTGGTAGAGGTGTGAAATTTGTCAGTTGCCTTTTATTAAATAATTAAGATGCTATATGGAAGCTTATGGGTGGTGGTAGTGCAAGTAGCGTGTGTGTGTGTGTGTGTGTGTGTGTGTGTGTGTGGTTCGGGGGGGGGGGGGGGAGAATTGTTGAGTCTAGTATGTGATGTGGAGTAACAGTGAGGAGGACGAGGGTGAGTGGTTGTTAGCAGGAAGCGAGCAAGTTTGAGTTCTAAATTTAACCTTTAAGAAATAAATTACGCAGGAATAGCATACAAACATGCGATCATTTGATCAAAGCACTAAATCTAAAATGGAGGACATAGTAATAGGTATTTCCGGTGTAAAGAAGCAACTGAGAGAGCTTGCCCGGATGTAATACCAGTGCGATTTTACAAACATTTTTCTGCGGCGTTGGCCTCTTACTTAGTTTGCATTTATCGCGAATCTATAATTCAGCGCAAAGTTCCTAGTGACTGGTAAAAAGGTGACTCCTGTTTATAAGAAAGATAAAAGAAATGACTCACATAATTATAGGACAATATCGTTGACATCAGTTTCCTGTAGAATTTTGGAGCATATTCTCAGCTCGAATATAGTAAGCTTCTTTCTGTGAATCAGCACGGGTTTAGGAAACAACGTTCATGTGAAACTGAGCTTGCCCTTTTCCCAATGACATTTTGCGAACCATAGATAAAGGGCAACAGGCATATTGTGTTTTCTAGATTTCAAAACGGCATTTGATGCGGTGCCGCACTGTAGACTGCTAACGAAGATACAAGCATCTGAAATAGGGTCACAGATTTCTGGGTCGCTGGAAGACTTCCTAAGTGTTACAACGCAGATATTGTTCTCGGCGGCGAGGGTCCATCAGAGACTAGAGTGTCGTCGAGCGTGCCCCAGGGGAGTGTGATAGGACCGCTACTGTTTTCTATTTGTATAAGTGATGAAGTGCGGCTCGGTAGCACAGTGGTACAGTGGCAGACTATGAATCCAAGGGTCGCGGGTTCGATCCCCGCCAGGTCCTGGGATTTTTATCTGTCACTTTCCACTTTTTTCACCTCTGGTAGTGTTTCTGATGTGAAAAATATCGACCAGCACCGCGGTTCGGAATGCACGTTAAACTGTAGCCCCCCCCCCCCCCCCCCCCTATAACTGGCTGGATAAGTCAGTTCGAAGGTCGGAGGAAGGCAACGTCATACCACCTCCAAACAGGACCATGCCTAGTAAAGCACTGTGGTTTTCAAAAGAGATTGTTGACTGCTTATAAATGATCTGGTGGACAGAGTAACATGCAATTTGTGGCTGTTTGCTAATGATTCTGCTGTGTATGAGAGGGTGTCGTCATTAATTGAGTGTAATGGGATACAGGATAACTCAGACAAAATTTCTATTTGGTGGAAAGAATAACAGCTAGCACTAAATGTAGAAAAATATAAGATGATGCACATGAATAAGAAAAATCAATCCCGTAATGTTTGAATACACCATTAGTAGTGAGCTTCTTGATGCATGCGCGTCGTTCAAATACCTGGGCGTAACATTGCAGAACGATATGAAAAGGAACGAACATATTAGGTCAGTTGGGAGTAAGGCGGACAGCCGACTTCGGTTTCTTGGGAGACTTTTGGAAAGATGTACTCCAACTGTAAAGGAGATCGCGAATAAAACGCTTGTACGGTCACGTTTTGTGTATTGCTCAAGTGTTTGGGACCCGTAGCAAATCAGTTTAAAGGAAGACGTGGAAGCAGTTCAGAGGCGAGCAACTAGGTTTTTCACTGGTGGGTTCGACCAATGCGCGAGTGTTACGGAAATGCTCCGGCAACTCAATTGGTGATCGATGGAAGAAAGACGACGTTCTTTTTTGTGAATTTCTGTTGAGGAAATGTAGAGGGCCACTCCCATGAACCACAGACATTGCCGAGGTGGGGTGGCTTGCGTGCCTCAGCGATACAGATAGCCGTACCGTAGGTGTAACCACAGCGGAGGGGTATCTGTGGAGAGGCCAGACAAACGTGTTGTTCCTGAAGAGGGGCAGCAGCCTTTTCAGTAGTTACAGGGGCAGCAGTCTGGATGATTGACTGAGCTCGCCTTGTGACATCAGCTAATGTGGCTTTGCCACACAGTTACTGCGAACGGCTGAAAGCAAGGGGAAACTACAGCCGTTATTTTTCCGAGGACATGCAGCTCTACTGTATGAACATATGATGATGGCATCCTCTCGGGTAAAAGATTCCGGAGGTAAAATAGTCCCCCCATTCGGATCTCCGGGCGGGGACTACTCAGGAGGATGTTGTCATCAGGAAAGACAATACTGGCATTCTACGGATCGGAGCGTGGAATGTTAGATCCCTTAATCGGGTAGGAAAATTAGAAAATTTAAAAAGGGAAATGGATAGATTGAAGTTAGATATAGTGGGGATTAGTGAAGTTCTGTGGAAAGAGGAACAGGATTTCTGGTCAGGTGAGTACAGGATTATAAATACAAAATCAGTTAGAGGTATTACAGGAGTAGGTCTGATAATGAATAAGAAAATATGAATACGGGTAAACTACTATGAGCAACACAGTGATCGCATTATCGTAGTCAAGATAGATACGAAGCCAACACCGACCACAGTAGTACAGGTTTATATGCCAACTAGCTCTGCCGAAGATGAGTAGATCGAAGAAATATATGAGGAGCTAAAGGAAATTATTCAGACAATTAAGGGAGAGGAAAACTTAATTGTTATGGGAGACTGGAATTCGGTAGTAGAACAAGGGAAGAGAAGATAGTAGGTGATATGGTCTGGGCAAAAGGAATGAAAGAGGAAACCGCCTGGTAGAATTTTGCACGGAACATAATTTAGTTATAACAAACACCTGGTTTAAGAATCACAAAAGAAGGTTGTATACGTGGAAGAGACCAGGAGACACCGGGAGATACCAGATAGATTTTATAATGGTAAGACATAGATTTCGGAACCAGGTTTTAAACTGCAAGACATACCCAGGGGCCGATATAGACTCTGACCAAAACTTTTTGGTTTTGAACTGTAAGCTGAAACTGAAGAAACTACAAAAAGGTAGGAATATAAGGAAATGGGACCTGGATAAATTGAAGGAACCTGAAGTTCTTAAGAATTTCAGAGGGAGCTTTAGGTAGCAATTGACAGAAACGGGGGAAAATAAAAGAGGAGGAATGGGTAGCATTGAGAGATGAAATAGTGAAGGCAGCAGAGGACAAAATAGGTAGGAAGGCAAGACTTACAAAAAATCCTTGGATATCACAGGAGATACTAAATTTAATCGATGAAAGGAGAAAATATAAAACTGCAGTATATGAAACAGGCAAAATGGAGTACAGACGACTAAGAAATAAGATTGTCAGGAAGTGCAAAATGGTTAAGCAGGAGTGGCTAGAAGGCTAATGCAAGGATGTGGAAGAATGTATAACTATGAATATCAAGGACACTGATAGAAAACCAGTACTCAGCAAAGAAGGGAAACCTGAAAGGTGGAAAGAGTATATAGAGAGGCTCTACAAAGGAAATGAACTTAGTGGCAATATTGTAGAAAGGGGAGAAGAAGTAGAAGAGGATGAAATAGGAGATACTATACTGAGAGATGAATTTGACAGAGCACTGAAAGACCTAAGTCGAAACAAGGCCCCTGGAGTAGATGATATTCCTTCAGAGCTACTAAAGTCTCTCGAAGAACCAGCCATGACAACATTGTTTCACCTGGTGTGTAAGATGTATGAGACAGGTGAAGTACCTTCAGACTTTAAGAAAAATGTTATAATCCCCATTCCAAAGAAAGCAGGTGCAGACAGGTGTGAAGACTACAGAACCAGCAGCTTAATAAGTTATGGTTGCAAAATATTAACACGAATTATTTACAGAAGGATGGAAAAGCTGATAGAAGCCGTCCTCGGGGAAGATCAGTTTGGGTTCAGAAGAATTGTAGGAACACGGGAGGCAATACTCACTTTGCGGCTTTTCCTAGAAGATAGATTAAGAAAAGGCAAACCTATATTTCTTGCTTTTGTAGAGTTGGAGAAAGCATTTGACAATGTTGACTGGAATACACTCTTTCAAATTCTGGAGTCAGTAGGGGTAAAATAAAGGGAAAGGAGAGTTATTTACAACTTGTACAAAAGCCAGACCGCAGTTTTTAGACTCGAAGGGCATGAAAGGGAAGCATCAGTTGGGAAGGGAGTAAGACAGGGTTGTAGCCTTTCTACAATGTTATTCAATTTGTACCTTGAGCAAGCTATGAAGGAAACCAAGAAGAAATTTGGAGAAGGAATTAAAGTTCAGGGGGAAGAATTAAAAACATTGCGTTTTGCCGACGACATAGTAATTCTATAAGATACAGCAAAGGACCTGGAAGAGCAATTGAACGGAATGGACAGTGTGCTGAAAGGTGCATATAAGATGAACACTAACAAGAGCAAAACTAGGGTAATGGAGTGCAGTCTAAGAAAATCAGGTGATGCTGAAGGAATTAGATTGGGTAACGAAGCAATAAAGTAGGTAGAAGAGTTTTGTTACTTGGGCACTAAAATAACAAATGATGGTCGCAGTACAGATGATATAAAATGCAGAATGGCAATGGGTAGAGAAGCGTTCTTGAAAAAGAGAAATTTGTTAACATCAAATATTGATTTACGCCTAAGGAAGTCCTTTATGAAGGCGTTTGTATGGAGTGTTGCCTTGTATGGGAGTGAGATATGGACGTTAAACAGTGCGGACAGGAAGAGGATTGAGGCTTATGAAATATGGTGCTACAGAAGAATGCTGAAGATTAGGTGGGTGGATCACGTAACTAACGAGAAGGTACTGAACAGAATTGGGGAGGAAAGAAGTTTCTGGCATACCTTGACTAAAAGTAGGGATAGACTGATAGGACACATAGGACATCAAGGAATTGTGAATTTAGCGTTGGAGGGAAGTGTGTGGGGTAAAAACCGCAGAGGAAGACCTAGAGATGGATACAGTAAGTAGATTCAGATAGATGTAGGTTGCCGTTCTTATGTGGAGATGAAGAGGCTTGCTTAGGATAGGGTATTGTGGAGAGCTGCATCAAACCAGTATCCGGACTGAAGTCCACAACAACAACAACAAATTTAGAGAGCCGGAATTTGAAGCTGAGTGTAGTACGATCTTGCTGCCGCCTACTTACATTTCGATTAAAGATCAGAAAGACAAGATAAGAGAAATTAGGACTTGCACAGAAGCATATAGTCATTCATTTTACCCTCGCTCTATTTGAGACTGGAATACGGAAGTGGGTGCCTAGTGCTGGTACAGTGTACCGTCCGCCATGCACCTTACGGTGGATAACGGAGTAAATATGTAGCTGTAGAACACTCTGGAGAATTCCAGCAAATAATTTGACCACCCAGATCGCCCAATTCCATCAGATTTTCGCGAGACTCTAAAAGAGAAGCCAGTTTGTCCACAAAGTCCTGCAGCGGCAACACTTTCACAGTTACAGACCGCTGTTGGGGCAGTATGGCTCAATTTGTAACACTTCCCTCACTAATCGGTTGATTAATCCTGTGACTGATTAATGTAAAAATGACTCTAGTGTAGCCTACAATAAAATCAGGACAAGACTATCTTTACAATACACACACACACAAACACACACACACACACACACACACATATATATATATATATATATATATTGTGCAAACGCAAACCGACAAGTGAGGGAAAGCTTCCACAACGACCTACGACACCAGATAGCCCGTTCCTCCTACTCTACTGCTTACTAACCGGACTGATTTAATTTCGAAACAATCACACTCACACAAGGAAGTGTAAATTTTATGTGTAAAGTAGATTTGATTTGTTGGTTCGTATTTCGGAGTTTTCCAGGTGTTTTTATCTAGTTGCAAGTTATCCTGAGTCTTTCTTGCTAATCTTAATATTAATTATTCTGTCTATCAAGTGTTTCGCTGCCCACTGTCCAATTCTCATGCAAGTGACTGTTATTTAGGAGCCGTTAATAATTGAGTCTAGCATTGGTCTCCAACCGAATATTGTTTACGAGCTAAACCAGTTCATTTGTAAATTATTACGACGTTTATTTTTTTACTATAAACAGATAAAACAAAATCATCATTTTTGGTAAAAGTTCTTCAATTGCAAAAGTGTCTGCCACCGTTCTGTTGTGCAACACTAAGGTGTGTGATTACCCATTCATAATAGTCGTTGTTAATTACAAATCACTCTGAGTGCCCCATTGGGTTGGCGACCGTGTTACTTTTTCAAATTTGTACTGTTTCATTGCTTGTTACTTACGCTAATTTCGCAAACAGCTTTGTATGACGGGCAACCACAGCTAAAATATTTATACATAATTGAAAAACTTTCACACAGTTAAAAATTAGGTGTTAAAATTGTAATAGTCTGAATGAAAGTCCTTGGTCCACTTGAGCTGTTATTTTATTGGAGTCGTGACGACCCGCACAACCGGGTTCGGAATCTGCAGATGCATCTTCAGGCGCTTTTTTACTGTACAGGATGATAATTGTTTTAATAAAATAAATATTTAGATTGAAAATTACCTATTAAAAACAAAAAACAAAATCCAATATAGTTATGTATGAAGAAGTTACATGCAATTTTTTTTTTTTTTTTGTTGGAGCCATTTGGCTAGTAATTGCAATAAATATTTTTTTTGTTATAAAGTTTTCCATATAAGTCATTTGTGATGGATAACGGGGATAATGGTGACGTCGTACCGCAAGCACCTTCGCTCTTTTCGTCAAAAACATAAAAAGAAGTCCACCGTGCGGTTCTTGTCATTTTTAGTAAAAGAATAGAAAGGTCGGCCATCAGTTTAGTAAAAATTGTTTGGCCTGTGACATAAGGCGACGTGATGGGTAGCCCTACAATAAACAACCATTATAATGATTACTGAGAACCGCGGATGTTATTGGTAAATCAGATTTTCGTGTGGAATGAGAATACAAATTTTTTTTGAACTTACAGATTGTGGTCAGTGTAGTGAGGTTCAAGATGATCAAAAATTGCATTTCCGTGCTGGGCGTAAGTGCGAGTAAGTGACAGATCACCATGTGTATCGGCCGCTAGACTGAAGCCAACTGGCTGTGGTTCGATTGGTCGCTAGGTGTGACGTCGAGGCTAGTTGCGGTGGTAACCGACTAGTAAACCTCGTTAACCATTTTACACAAGTATGTATACTAATTTAGACTAATAATTATGTGCTAATCTCTGAAGTTGTGTTGACATTAGGGTTACAATGAGATAAAATGAGATAAAACTGAGAAATGTTTTAAATAAAAATGCGTCAGTTAGCTTAAAACGTTATGGATTACAATTCTGCAAATGGTAGATAATAAAAAAAACATAAGAACTTATTAAATGCGGGGATAATACCTCAGCTATACAGAGCCACATGACCGAAACAAGCCACAAGTCACGGACTAAAAAGATTGGTTGGGAAGGGGGCCACATGTTATACAACTTAATGTTTTAATGGTACACATGATATTTCTTTAATATAATTACATGGCTTGCAGGTAGTCATTATTGGCCAATATTGCATTATGTTTCAAATCCGTGTGATTGTTCAGCAAATTTGCAACACTTACGGGTGTGAATATAATTGTTCCGAAATTAAATTTTCAGTTAGTAATCAGTAGAGTAGGAGGAACGGGCTATCTGGTGTGCATTGTGGCAGCTTTCCCTCACTTGTTGGTTTTCGTTTGCAAACATAGCTTTGTCCAAGTTTCATTGTAGGCAACACACGCGCCATTTTAAAGTTAATCTGTCACATGATTCATCAACCGGTTAGTGAGGGGAGTGTTACAGACTTCAGAGTTTCTGCACTTCGGCGGATGAAAGGAGGTCCGGCAGAATATTAGGAGGTGCCCCGTGACTTTTGTGTCCTCGTTGTGGAGGGCCCTCGGGACCGGTGATCCAGATAGTTACATCGGTGTCAGGGCAGTGCGGTGCAGCCCTGGTGTGGGAGCGGGACACCAGTAGTGGCTCGGTTGGCGCACCCCCGCCACTTGTGGGGCAGGGACGGCAGGCGGCTGCTGCAGCAGCGGTGAGTCAGCCACGCCAGACAGCGGCCGCCGGGTGAGCGGGGAGGCGGCCGGAGAAAAAAATACCTGTCTGCTGCGGTGCCAGGCCGTTCCAGGCCGCGGGCTGTCGATGAGGTGTTTCCTAAGCGCTTCACGACTCTCCTCCAAATGAAAGCCAGCCGCACATCTACCTACATCGCTCGTCTTTCTCCAAGGTTGACATTACTTCACATCGCAGGTTGTGGAGGCGGTCTGACAGATTAATAATCTTCAAAAGTGAAACGCCAGGACCGCGAAATACTTATTTATATAATGACGACCGGTTTCAGTGAACTATGCCACCATCATCTGGTCATGCCAAAGTTTATAAGTTGCTAATCTTATTTGAAAAGTGGAGATTAAATAATACGTGCAACATAGAACTTAGAAGGGGAACACCAAGTATGGTAGAAATTAATTTTGATGGGTCGTATGGATCCCCTCCAGACCACCAATCTAAAAGTAATTGATTTCCACGAAATCGAGATCAAAAATCCAGCGGTACGTGAGTCAGTGGGGTGTAATTAGCAAGGCGCTCGACTGTCACTCAAACTACCCGAGTTCAAATTCTGCTCGGATTTTTTTAACACTTGTCTTACAATTGACTGTGTATAAATATATTGCTTTTTCCCCTTTATCAATTCTTATTGCAAAGATAAAGTTATATCACATAATTACAGTTACATGTGAACGATACGTTACGAATGAGCAGCCGCCTGGCCGCAGCATAATAATCTGTTGGGATGCATCAAGTGGATACGCACTGCATTAGACGGTATAAAACAGTGGGGCCGGGGACTGTAAACGCAGCTAGCAAATGCTGCACAAATGTTATAGTGGATAACTATAAACGGTTTACTGATCTCTCAATCGCCGTAAACGTATGCTTCGAAATAATGAATAAAATAAAATAATCGTCACGCAATACATAACATATTGAGAAATTAGCATAAGTTATTATTGTGACCAATTACCCAAGGATTAACACAAGAGTGGCTATGAAAGCATATAATTATACACAATCAGTCGTCGGACAAGTGCAAAAAAATGTAGGTTTCAAGCAGGATTTGAACGCGGGTCGACTGTGTGGCATCCAAGCGCCTTGCTAACTTTTTAATTTTTTTTTTATTTTTTTTACAAGGAAATAAATTTTTGCCGGTGGGCGAGATTGAACCGGCGACCTTTTTTTTTTTTTTTTTTTAGTGAGGGACGGGGATTGGTTATTTGGGATATATGCATTCGTTAGTTTATTTTATTATTTCAACTTCATTAAAATAAAACAGCCTTTTCCTGGCAGACATAGAAAATATTGAAAAAGAAAATAAAAGCTTCTGCATTATTTTCCACT
Organism: Locusta migratoria; assembly: GCA_026315105.1. Lineage (NCBI taxonomy): Eukaryota > Metazoa > Arthropoda > Insecta > Orthoptera > Acrididae > Locusta > Locusta migratoria. The sequence goes on from CM048746.1 coordinate 195,822,208, forward strand.
CGCCCCATTTGGGGTATTCTCTCTCTTTTTTTTTTTTTTTTTTTTTTTTTTTTTTTTCATTGAAATGATAAGGATTGTGTTTCACTTTTAATCACGCAAGTAACTTCCATGCGCTCTATACTAACGGATGTAACGTGTCCATGCATAACTAAAAAAGTAAAGAAAACTCTCTGTGGTGAGTGAGTTTCCGGGCGGTCGACTCCAGTGCTTCTGCCGCCAGGCACGTCTTCTCGTTTTATTGTAAGAGGTAACCGTTTCATCATGTTCATCATATGCCTCTTCATCGTCATCAAATCAGCTTCTCATACCCGGGACATTCCAGCTCCGTGGAGTATCTCGGAACGCACTACCCAGCTAACTACACCACGCTCACTTACAGACCGTAAGGAACTTAGTACAGGTATAAGTGTTACACGCCGGACTTTGATGTCGATTTTCGTAGAAATCAAGGCAAATTGCAACAAATCCTTTTAGCTTGGTGGTCTGGAGGAGTTCCCGCACAACATACTTGCGAACCACCAAAATTTGTTTGTACCATAGTTGGTGTTTTCCTTGTTAGTCTAAGTATATAAATAAAAACACCACAGCTTTCAAGCTATCAAAGGTGGTTAAAATAGGCTCAGCGAAATTCGCGCTGTACGTACTCGATACATTTACGGAACTGGGCTTTGTTATAATATTAACTACCAGTCCGAGATTTATCAAACTTCGTTTCGTATTATTATTTTTTTCTCGGTTGGGATAATTATCGTTGCAATTAGTCATCAGGCCATTCCCCTTTCACGTAACTTTCATTACGCAGGTAGACTATTTCCTTCCTTCCCCTGTTTCCCAAACTCTTCAACACCTCTGCTGGTAGGTGATCGAGCCCACACGCCTTCAGATTTTTCATCTGCTTCAGCGCCTTTTTTACTTCTCCTAACAGAATAATGTGTTCCTTTTCCATCTTCCGACACACACTCTTCCTTTTCACTCATGATATGTTGTGTGATCCATCCCGGTACGTTGCTAGAGCAAAAGAAATGATTTTGGGAATATCATTTGTAATAGTTTTCTTCCTTAATTAGGAATGATAGAATGAATTATATATACGAAAGATATTGTTATGTTTTCTTTTATTGTCTAAGTTTCCTCACGGTACCGTCATCTTCAACACATTTTAGTCTCTTGTAAACATTGTATTGCCGATCGGAGCACAGGAGCACAGTTCTGTATTCCTTTACTTGAGCAAGGAAAATACGAGCGAGAAGTTCTTCTTGTGTCCCAAAATAGACGGAGGAATGTCTGGAATCTTATGGAAGGAAACATAACACAATTAAGCAAACCGTAACATAACAGTTCCTTAATTTACTGTCACTTGTACTTTTCCCGTACCTAGTTGTTTTCACTGATTTAACCGAAAGCGGTTAAGAAAAGCGCATGTGTGTATAATAAATTATTATTCAGAATCAGCAGTAATATCACCCCTCAACGCCTCAAACATGTAGAAGACTGACAGGAGGGGGGTTGTACCAGTTGATAGACTATATGAGGCGAAGTGAAAAAATACGTAGACTTTCAAGAAAATGGCAGAATACAGGAGAGTTACCATGTGCAAACATACCTCTGGGTATAATAGAAATTAATTTCACTAGATATTACCAATTCATACACTGATGATCCAGTCGATGAAACCGTCCACATAATGAGAAATCTTTTGAAACATGACCGAATGAAGAGAGTAGAATAGATAATTATTTCACTTTTTTTTTTTTTTTTTTTAATTTCTGACAAAACAGTACAAGACAAGCCAAAGACTTTGCATTGGATAACTGTCTAGGTGGCACTCTCGCAAATGTATATTTTTGATGAAACTGAAAATAATTTCTTCAATAAACACACAAAATGTAATAAGTAAAATACTGTAGTACCGAAGATATATTGACGACATTATAATTTTAGTCTATGGAAGAGACAAGAAATAAATGCATTCCGTTTACAGTCAACGAACAACACCTAAACATCGCATTCACGATGGAACACGACAAAATAAATAAATAGACCTAGAAATTAGAAAAGGAAGTATGGTCCATACTTTCACAAAACCGACAACCACAGATACAGTGATCTACAACAATTGTTCAAAGTAACAAAGAAGCCTGTTTCACAGATCTGGAGTCTGTTAATTAATATGTAACCACTGAGAAAAGATATACATCGGCCGAACATATGGAAATTTTAAAACTAGATACTGAGAACAAAAGTACAATAGTGAAAATTATCCTTCACCCTTTAGTTCACATTTGAAGGACAAAAATCAGGTAACCTCAGAAATAACACAATATATGTCAATTATCGTCATAATAACTCTCAAGGAATATTGAAAACACATTTTTGATCAAAATTTTGATCAACACGATATTATGAGAATATATACTATAAAACAGGAGTAGAATTTTTCACTATCTTAGCTCCTTACAAAATCATTAAATTTTCTTTTACGAAAAGAATTTCTGGTTGAATCATTACAAACTAAATATCACGCAAATAACATATACCTCTCCTAGATGGGGCTAGTTCAGCTGTATGAACTATATCAGTCTCTCTGTACTTTTCTCAAAACAGTAACAAATATTTGGGTAGATCCTTCAGTTTAGCACTTTCTGTCAGGTTGTAGCTCAGCAATTCCAAAGCTAATTCCAGTATGGCCTTCTCGTTATGTGATTCGCAGTAAAATATAGAATCAGGCTACCTTTGTGTCTTTCTTGATTGGAAATTGAAGAGCACATGAGGTCGACAGTATCAACTAAGCCTTTTCTATTTTTGCAATCATAGAAATTAGAATTTTGTCATCTTGATATCGGAACATGTAGTCTCCTGCCGCTGCTTCTCTTTTCGGGTGGAAGTTATTTTTTATTTTTTCTCATTCTACCTGTTACGCTTTTGCTAATGAGGCATTTAGCCGACGGACAACTTGAAAAACAATTATCGGTTAATATATTACTATTCGTCCCTTACATAAATTCAACCGATCTAGTCATGCGGTTTGTTCGATTGTACCATAAGGTCTGGAATTTTTTTTCTGTAGTACACTTCTAAATTATGTGTGCATCACACAATGCATATATTTTTGACGCAAATTTAGCTGGTTTTGAAAAATTTTCCGGATGATTGAACAGCGTCCTCTATACGGGACCAACATCTCATCAATAGTAACAAATTCCTCTAAGCTAAACGAACTTTAGCTGTTGCAATAAAAGAAGACAATACTTCTCGGATACAAGCAGGTTTGTTCGTTGCTTGACATTCCAACCCCGTGCCAAGGTCATCAAATCACAGAGCCTGTAGAAAAATCTAACTGGTTTAAGTGTCTCTTGAGAAAACAGCAAGGCGACTGGTTGCTGTTTTTTCAACGTACCTTTACTCAGTTTTCCTCATCCACATTGGATTTAACCTGAAATTGACTTGCAAAATCGTCAGCAATTTGTAATTAGTGTTGATATATTCGACGAGGTTTCTCCCTTTCACCGCAGTCAAATACAAAACAACAAATAATGCAAAAATTACAACCAACCTAATTCCTATCGCGTACCTCAAACTTAATGCTTCCGTCAGCCAGGGTTTGACGTGCCAGTTTTTTCCTTTCAATATGCACTCCTGGATTAAAAGGACACTATGAATTCGTCGACCCAGGGGTATTTTATTGACACATTCTTGAATGTGTATATACATCATACGATCACACAGACAGAGCCATTCGCACGAGAGTACAGCCACGAGCGCGTGTGCAATGTCGACGCTAGTGCCGTGTATGCCCTTACAAGCTACAATTCTCCCATGGAGACGATCGTAGAGGTGCCGAATGCAGTCTTGCGAAATGGTCTACCATGCAGTCTTCACCTGGTGCCTCAGTTGGACCAGATTTTGTTCCGGTCGTGCAGACTGCGCTTGTTCAATGGGGGACATATCGGAGGATCGTGCTGGCCAGGGTAGTTGACGTACTCCTTAAAGAGCACATTCGGTGGTACAGGATACATGTGGACGCGCATTGTTCAGTTGGAAAAACATATCGTCTTGTTGGTGCATGAACTGTAGTAAGATGTATTGAATGATAGTTTGAGAACGGCTAGTGTAGGATATGGATTCCCACACCATGATGCCAGGAATCGGCCCCGTGTGCCTCTATGTATAGATTCCATATTTTCGCGCAGCCCTGCACGACGCCACACATACGTACGGCCGTCATGTACACCGAGCAGAATACACGCTCATCGCTAAAGACGACCCAATTTGTTCTTGCATAAGCAACTATCGCGTCTCCACTGGTGGTGGGATGGACGATGATCGCGCTTGAGCGGAAGACGGCCTAACGGCGCACACGATTCTGCTTCAGGGTGTGGGGAGACTTATCCTACACTGGCCCTTCGCCTCTGGTGATCGGCGAGGAAACATTATGCACGGTATAGTGAAACCATGATTCAACGCGTTTTGCTACCGTTCTTGCACCAACAAGGAGATATGCTTTTCCAACAGGACAATGTACGTCCACATGTTTCCCGTACAACTCAACGTGGTCTGCAACGTGTACGTGAACTACCCTGGCCAGCACGATCATCAGATCTGTCCCCCGTTGAGCATATGTGGGGGCGGATGAAACGTCATCTTGCGCGGTCTGCACGACCAGCAAAAAATCTGCCTCAACTGAGGCATCAGGTGGAAACTGCATGGTAGGCCATTCTGCAAGACTACATTCGGCACCTCTACGATCGTCTTCATGGGAGAATCGCAGCTTGCATTGCTGCAAAAGGAGGGCATACACGGTACTGGCGTCGACATTGCACACGCTCCGTTGACTGTACTAACGTAAGTATGGCTTCGTTTGTGTGATCGTTTTTGTATACATCCTGAAGAATCTGCAAATAAAATTTCCCTCTGCTGGGTAGACGAATTCATGGTATTCTTTTTTAATTTTCCAGGAGCGTAAATATTCGTTTGTTTTACGATCCCTTTTGCCATATCTGGACTTATTATACCTTGAAAACATTCCACTCGAGTTTTGGATTGTCTTGCTTGTCTTCTAGTGTTTGGTAATGCTTAGATTGGTATTTTTTGCTTTGATTTTGAACCTGGAAATCTGGCACTGCTTGCCCAAACAGTTTCCATACCCTTGCCTACATAAAATCTCAAATCACTTGCTGTTAACTATTGTTGACCTATATCTTCTTCTTTACCGATTTCCAAATCATAGTCGCTTAGATGTATATCCTCTATTTCTTGTACATAATCTGGGTCATTGGAAATATCACCCTAAATGCTTCCTCCCTATACAATTCATCCAAAATTCGATGGATGTCTTCAGATGCAACGCATGCTCGTTACCTTTAAAAAAATTATAATTGTTACTTTTCACAACAGAAAGTTCTTTGAATGAAAATGTGCAAAAGCAGAAAGAAAAATAGAGTTCGTGAAACAAAAAATTTCTGTAAATTTATTAGAGTACGGAAAAGTCCTTAAAAGTTACAAATTGTGGAGGAATGACAAAAATAAATTTTTACATTTACTACTTTGTACGGCCCCGCAACACGGTCGAATGACCAACCGACCTGTTCAGACTTGTACAGAGAGGAGTGATTTAAGTTAACTTTGAGCAGGATTTGTAGGATGAGACTACAAGTAGAAGGTACATGGCCGTGTCTCAACCTTCTCTCCTTTGTGGAGTCCGTGTGGCCAGAAATTTTAAGGCTGTATAATGTCACTTATTTAATGTGTATTTTTTTTCTAAATCTATGGGACTTTACTACTCTGGTCATCAGTCGCTACTGGGCTTACAAACTACTTGTGACTTATTGACAACAGACACACCCATGCCCCAGGGAGGACTCGAACTTCCGACGACGAGCGGCGATGTTCTCCGCAGCTAGGCGCCATCGAACGCTCGGCAGAAATCAAGAACTACGAAATTGGTAGATTAACCAGTAAAGTGTCACCTTGATAAGACGTTGGAGCCTCGCAATTGTAGACCTGTATTTAAAAATTATTACAATTTTTGTTGAATAATAAACTGCAGCACCTGGCTAAGGGCAGTCTACTCTGTGATTCAGTTACCTGTTTCTGTGTCGTTTTAAGAAACAGCGAAAAGCGCTGATGCGAATACGCTTGGAAAGGTGACACAGATTTTGATCAGAGGACAGCAGACACCACCTTGGGGACAGTACATGTACTGGTAATGGTTTCAACAACGTCGTCCGCCAACAGATAGAAGCTACCAAAGTGTATACCTTTTCATACGGAATGCATACAGCCAAAAGGCTCAGTGTGATATCAACGTGTGAAGGAAACAGGCGCCATGCAACAGAGACAGCAACTGAGTGTGTTTGAAAAGGGACAAATTGTGGTCTTCAGAATGACCGGATGGCCCTTGCCGAGAACTACGTACAAATTGGACGTACTGCGTCAGTTGCGCATCGTTGCTGGTTTCAGCTGTCACGTGATCATTCTCACACCGGTAGACGAGCCTCTGGACGTATACGTAGCAAAGACGCCCACCAAGATAGTAGTTTTGTAAGGGCAGCATAGGCAGACCGTACAGCTACCAAAGCACAGATAAGAGCGTTTGTGTGCTGTTGCCAATATGCCACTAGTGGTGGGAATACAGGCACGCCACCTCCGACGTGTTTCTTAGTTGTGACACAGCATCGATGAGCATGTCCGCCTTTGTAGTCTAGTGGGCGGCGTAGTAGATTCTATCGCAGGGGTCCCTAGTTCGATTCCCAGTCAGGTAGGGAATTTTCTCCACTCGGGGACTGGGTGTTGTCCTCATTATCATCGAAGTGCAAGTCGCCCAAGTGGCGTTACCTAAAGACTTGCTAGAGGCAGGCCGAACACGATCCCACCTGGAGTCTAACGGGAAAAAATTCCACACATCATCATCGATGTGCACGGCTCTACGTGTGCCGTTACTTTGGATCGTGGATCGTGGTCCTCAGCTACGAAAGCAGATTCTGCTGAAAGCAAGTGATGGTCGTTTGCATGTACGATGTAGACCTGGAGAGAGCTGTCATGTATATTGCATTCGTCCAATATCCGTTATATTACGGTTTCTTGTAACAGGATAATACTCGCCGACACACACACTACGGGTGAAACTCAATGTCCTCTGCAAGACGTGCCGCAACTTCCACGACCAACAAGCTCTATTAACTGGTCTCTAGGGAAGCACGAGGGAGATATTATGGCACGACATCTGATACGTGTTACTCGTCAATCTACAACTCCTGCACAACAAGTGAACAGGAGTACGTTCGAATGGATGCCAGAATCAGTGTCTACATTGTCTCCCACAGAAACTACACCACGAATTGATATGGGTGGTTCAACAGCGATAGAACGTGGTAACTCAGTATCGCTTAAGCAATGGGTCTCTAAACGTAATCACTCCATGCAGTTTCAACAATAAATCTTGAGTGAAATAGGAAACTCCAAGAGTGTGCACTAATTTTTATTTTTTATTTATGTGTTACTAAAGAAAATAAAGGATGGTGGTATCTGGGAAAAGTGTAATGATCTGGAGAAACGTCGATAGCAAGCTGTACAGCATGAAGCCAGAAACGAGAAAATTCAACGTACTACGTTCGTTTTATTTGTATCTTACTGACAGGTTTTTTCAGCATTGTTAAAGACTCGTGTCTCACAACTGTGGCAGATACCGCTGCAGTTTATAACTGAAGAAAACATTATTCTTAATTTGCGTACTATTTACATTCTCTCTATTTATTCTGTTAACATTACTGTGAAAACACGAAAACTAAATAAAAATGAGACTCACTAGTGAATACCAAATTTAAAAATGCTCCTATCACATTACAAGAAAAGGCGATTTGGCCTCCCCAATCAAGGGCGAAGAAGAGAGGAACTATCTTCTACACTTATTTGATGACAATAAGAAAAATAAAAATTAAGAAACACTTCTTTTATATGTAAAGTAACATGATTAGTAGAGTCAAGACACCATGATTCATATGATACTGTTATACAACATGGCATTTCGCATGACATTCAATGACACTGCATGCCATTGAATTTTGGGGTGCATGGATCCCCCCGTACAACAGCTGTTACGTATGCACACCCTAGAATGTCAGTTAGCTCTAAAGAAAGCGAGAATACGACAAGAGTTTTGATTTAAATGTTTTTGAAGCTGCCGTAAAGGTCGACAAGCTATTTTTCCATTTTTCCATTTTTGACACTGGCCAGGACATATTTGCTTTTTGTTGTGTCGTGACAGATGAATTTCCGACTTGGTGGTGCTTGCGTGCCTGAACGATACCGAACTGTATTGTAGGTGAAACTACTGTGGAAGGGGTATCTGTGGAGAGGCCAGACAAACGTGTAGTTCCTGAAGAGGGGCATCAGACTTTTCAGTAGTTACAGGGGCAACAGTCTGGATGATCGGCTTTGGCATACAGTTATTGCGAACGGTTCAAAGCAAGGGGTAGCAGTCACTCCTTCTTCCGAGGACATGCCGCTTTACTGCATGAATACATGATGTTGGAGACCTCTAGGGTAAAAAATTCCTATCTGGATCTGAGCGGGGACTTTTCAGTAGGATATCTTCATCAGGTGAGACATAACAGGCAGGCGAATGAGATTTAGATTATATTAGTTTTTCGTTCCTTAGATCCATGTTGAGGAGCGTGGGGGTTGCCGTTTTCATTCGGAGATGAAGCTTGCACAGAATAGGCTAGCGTGAGGAACTTCATGAAACCAATGTTTGGACTGAAGACCGCAACAAAAACGATAGAAGTATTTTTCATTTTGATTACAACTCTTCTACCACAGTTGATTACCTATTGTAGTCGACAGTGAATTAAAAGGTCTTGAAACTTCTTCTCTCTTAAAATTACATAAACTTCTCCTTTACAATTATTTTACTGTACTGGATTAAAACGTTACTGCGCCTCGCCGGAGTATCCGAGGGCATTAAGGTGCCATGCTCCGATGCGAGAGGCTGTTCCGCGTCAGGGGTTCAAATCCTCCCTCGGGCATGAATGTTTATGTTGTCTTTAGAATAAGTTAGTTTATAAGTAGTTCGTAAGTTTAAGGACTGATGACCCCGCAGTTAAGTCCCACAAGCTTAACAAACATTTGAACATTTTTGTTTCGTTATTGTAATTAACGTATAAAAAGGAACGAGAATTAAGTAACGAAATACTATACGCTTTTAAATCCACCGTCATTTCTTCGAACTTGAATCAAACGTTTCACCACAATGAGGAATGATATTGGGAAAAGTTTGAAGCGACTCATACAGCTGTAAAGTTTATAAGTGAAGTGCTTGAAAAACTCCAAAAAAAAAAAAAAAAAAAAAAAAAAAAAAAAAAAAAAAAAAAGGAATCCGAATGGCAAACTTTAAATCGTTCTATTAATTTCAGCTTTCAGTTGACAGTTCCATTAAAATCTCGAACGGTTGAGTGAGGTAAATAATAAAGAGATAAAAAACAAAAGATAAAAAAGTTTAAATATAAATTTAGTAACACTGAGACTGTTTTTCGTCTCGAATACGTCCAAGACATTACGGATAAAAAAGTTGTCATCAGCTGAGCATTAATTTCAGTCCAATTGACACCTGTTGCCAAAGGAAATCATCGATATGTACATTTTGCGCGAATCCCTGCTTCGTTTCGTTGTAAAATCTTTGCATACATAATGTACTGTAGCAACAGTAAGACTGATGTTCTAATGGCTTTTGAAATGTGAGCTAAAGTAAACCATAGGAGCAGAGCACCGATACATCCGAAAATTGCCATTCTCCACTCGGCCTTTCCAAACGGTAGTATTACAGCGTTCCCATGCTGTAATGGTAGGTCATTCCTAGTAGATGCTTCGACGCTTGCTTCATACCTGTCCGACGTCGGCTGCCAGGGTTCGGCAAAAGATAACGGACCGCCGGCGGCGGCGGTGCCAGCTGACGCAATCGCGAGGGTTGTTGCACGGTGCTCCGGATTTAGCCCGCGCCCGCAATTGGGACGCGGAGTTTCAGTGACCTTGCGCAAGTCCGGCCTGGCTCAGTGACACCGACTCATATGTGCCCAATTGGAACGCTGGTGAGTACACCCACAACGGAAATATTTGGGTCACAATGAAACTAAGTCTTCTGATTAATATCTGTATACCACACCAGAAAGGCATGTTACACTTTTTTTAGAAAGTTCTGATAGTGTTTATAAAGAAACATTGTCGAATAACCAGGAACTATTGTATCGTTCATAAGACAGTATTAGATCTGCCACAAAACGAACAATCGTCAATGTGACATATTTGAATTACGGAATAAAACATTTCTAAACGCTGGTACTCAAATCTAACTATGACTTATGCATGGTTTACGCCTTCAGCACATCCGTATTCAGATTTCTATCACGCGGAACCAACTTTCCCTAAGTAATGCAGATAATATATATTAACAAAAGTCAATTGTCGCATGTGTGGCCGGCCGCGGTGGCCGAAGTGACTGAGGCGCTCCAGTCACGGTCAGCACGGCCACTACGGTCGGGGGTTCGAATCCCCCCTCGGGCATGGATATTTGTGCCGTCCTAGTTCGTAAGTAGTTCATAAGTAGTTTGTAAGTTTAGGGACTGATGACCCCGTAGTTAAGTCCCATAAGCTTAACAAACATTTGAACATTTTTTCGCATGTGTGTAAGACATCACTTGAGAACGGATCGAACGATTTCTCTCACGTTTTCCATTTTACGTCCCTAATTCTCAGGTGTACGTTTGTATGAAAGAAAGTTTTTGGAAAATCTACCGGAAAATTGGAAAAATTAATAACGCGTTTTCCAATAATGTTTTGAATGAACTCAACACTATAATTCACGATTCGGACGATGTAGAGGGTAATTTTTTTTTAATGGTCCTTGAAAAGTATTTTCAAACATATCGGGATATTTGCAAAGGAAAGTAGGAAAATTCGAAGAAAGTGCAAAAAAATCTTAATTTTTTGTATGCACTGTGTATAATGGCTGATGATAGGAACGACCAATTCGGTTCGATTGATGACCGTCAAATTGGGCACATTTCTTTATTCTTTCATCGAGAAGATTTTTATGCTCAGCAACCCACTGTATGAAGCATGGTGGAGGGTACTTTGGCCGACAGTACATTTCATCACAGTTTTACCGATCGCCATGAATCTTGGCACATAAGTGTGTTTTTATGGAGTTTTTTACCCTCTGCATTTGTAACAGCCGTCGACAACGTCTGATCACTCACCATGAAAGTTCTCAGGTATTTGTAATTTTTTGTAGTGGGAGGAGGGGATAGGAAGACGATGAGATTTACAGAGACAGGTACAGGAGGAGATGGGTAGGGAAAGGAGGGAAGACCAAGAGAACATGAGGAGGATGGAGTACATGGGCTAATCGAAGTCTCGAATAAATACGTCAATGTAGAAAATGTTACTGTGAATTACACGCAACATTATTTGTATCAGAAGGAGCGGAGAAGGAAATGTATATAAATAAATGGGATGGATGGAGAAAGAAGAAGAAAAGAGGAAGAGCAGACGAAGGTATATGCAGATAGAGGAGAAGGAGGAGCTGGACAGAGAGAAGAATGACGAGGAGGTTGGTAAAGAGAGGAGATAAGAGGAAATGGCGAAACAGATTATTATAAAACTTCCGCGTGTATAAAGGATCGTCACTTCAGGGGGGCTCGAGTTGTGTTAGTAATTAAAAGGAGAAGATTTTTATGATTTTTTAATTAGTTGGAAGTTTCTATGGTAATTATTTATGGAAATCACAAAAGAACAATATCACGATTAATTTGATAGTGCTGCTGTCACAAATGGACAAATAGAGTTGGAAGGAGGAGCGGACTAGGGGAGGAGAAGGAGATTGGGTGTATATCAATTGCGAAGCATTGTCGGTTTAGCTAGTACCTTCAGCATGAAAGGTGAAATATGTAACTATTGTTGTAGTCTGCTAAAGTGTATCTCAGTAACGTATTTTGCAAAAGGGGACGTCGGCGGATGAATCAAAGCTCAGGTCGGATAAGGTTAGTCATTTTTCCTTTCAGCGTTATTTTTGGAGCTTGTTACCCCTTACGAAATTTCAACATGCTTCCCTACTCAACCCTGAGATCGATGCCTAGTCCGATGTTAAGACTGTTAACTTCAAAATCGTTCTTAACCGAATTCAGATACTTTCTCCTTGGTCTACCTCGACTCCTCCTACCCTCTATTGCCGAAACCATGGGTCCCTAATCTTTATCCTCCCATGTGTGTGACATGACCCCACTATCTAAACCTGTTTGCTATAATTGCTTCATCTATGGTGTTAATTTCCAGTTTTTCTTTGAAGTCTTCATTATGGACCCCCTCCTCCCATCTGTTACTACCTCCAGTCCTCCTTGCTACTTTTATATATGTAACCTCAGATTCATTAATAGGTACCCTGCTTCCTATAATCTTGCACGTGCATACAATGAAGTTGGTCCAAAGATTGAACGGTGCACTGCTTACTCTTGCAACTGACATACTTCTTGCAGAGGTGACATACTTCTTGCAGAGGTAACAGAAAATTGGCTGGGTGTTTTTGTTAAGGATTTAATTCGACCTTTGGTTGTGGAACTGCAAACCTATGAATGAACGGATGAAGGAATTAAAATTGTTGGCCACAACGTAATCAATACGCTTTAATCTCAGCGCCATTTCACCATCCTTGTGTGAAAATATGAAGAGTGAGTCTCAAAAACATCCAGTGTAATTTTGTTCACAGTACATTTTAGCGAGTTATTATACTTTTTGCAAGTATGAAAATATCGAGAAATTTTCTCAAGCAGTTGTCACTGGATGTTACATGGTTCTTGAGCGATGGAACGTTTACCTCAGATTAACCGTCAGCAAAAGCTATGTACTAATTCCAGGTACTTCCAAAACATGTAACTTACTTGATCTGGAAAATGATGGAGAAACGTAGTTGTGAGTGAGGGCGTAAAGGATTTCGAAATGCACTGTGGACCAGGTCTCATACCAATCCACCTGAAATAGGTAATCCATTTTAATACATTAATTGTAGAGTACGATTCCAGACGTCAGCTATGACTAGTGATATCAACAGCTTACCCAGAGGCAATAGAGTGATCTCTATACAACCTGGATGTATAACTATGGTCTCAGAGCATATAGCTACAGCGTGCCTGCACGTTTATGTGTTTTGCACATGGTTTTGCATTAAGCACCATATTCTATATTTGGCAAACAAATTGCCATCACTTTGTATGTTACAAAGAATTGCTTCCTTACGTCTTGTTTAGAACTTTATGACAATATGCAATGTAATACGCTGGTATAAGAGGGGAATCGAAATATTCTAGGGACATTTCGTAGCAGCCATTATTTGAATATGGCAAGAAGCAAATTTTGGACATCTAAGGCTGGCACACTGGGACAGCTGAAGTTCAATGTGCAGGTAGTATACAGTCCGAAGATGAGTTTCAGCTGGCCGCAGTGGCCGAGCGTTCTGCGGCGTGCCAGTTTGTAAATTTGTAAGTTTAGAGACTGGTGACCCGTAGTTCCTTAAGATCTACAACATTTCAGCATTTGATGAGTTTCAAGAGCACAGTGATTTACTTGGCATAAGCCTGCTCAAGGTGCGCTGTCATTTGGCCTCCTACAACTTTGAACTAACTAGTTATAGGGAACCTTCCTTTTGAACATGGAGTCTGAAGAACTTTGCAGCACCGAATTTTAGACATAAACATTGCCAGAGCCTAAAAAATGAAAATCCTAGAACTGAGCAGGGATCGAAGACACGATTTTTGGATATGTGATCTGGTGCTTTACCTCTGAGCCACCATACCACTTATAAATATCTATTCCAACTGGACTCTCGCAGTGAAAATGGGAGTTTATAGAAAGAAACAAACTAAAAAATAACACAATAAATGTAAAACGAAAGAAAAAGTAACTGATTCAAATAATTAAAAAGGTAAAAAATGAAATGATGAAAATGGGAGGACTACACAGAAACAAAAGGAATGCAATAAAAAAGATTGCACACACCAATTGGCCATCCGTAATGTAACACCAAGAAGTTACGGAGGCATCAGTGCCAAACTGATTTGGGAGACAACATCTTGTACAACAATCACATGACTGAAATAGAGCGCTATGTGGAGTGAAAAGATGATGAAATCAGTACTGAGTGTTGCAGCCATTGTTGGATATAACTGGTGTTACATGTTTTGGAACTGCATCAGAGAGTGTTACTAGTGTTAGGCAGTCCTACTTGTACATATTTCCAAAGTTGATGTGGTCTAGCGGCGTGTAATACATTGCGGCCCGGTCGTTCCGCAGTGATCGATCAGTCGTTTTTCATAGGCGAGAAATCGAGCGAACAGGGAGACTAAGGCAGCACTGCCATCGGGTTGGTGACGAAGAAGACTTGACCACACGTGTGGGCGTGCATTATGCTGTTTGAATGTGGATATCGGCAAGCTCCGCAATGTTGGGACAATAGGCTAAATCACTTCAAAGATGTGACGGTGGCTGGTCAGAGTGCTGTCACTAGGGGTACAAGAGTGAAATATATGTCACACCATAAACCATGATACCAGGTTCAGGGCCAGTGTGAAGATGTGATAGTTGAACCGCCGCCCTCTGCATTGCTGTACTGGTCTTGCACCCTGTTTTGTGGTTTTGGGTGTTACTGGATTCCTCTCCAGCGTCTGACTAGTACGCATTGCCTGTGCTCTAGCCAGCCAACATTACATCTCTAAAGTACTGGAGCCAGTTGCTCTCCCATACGTTTGGACTTTTCTGACGACAGCATTGTAACAGGACTTGACCCGATCATACGTGAACCGCGAGTTTTTCGTCGACAGTGGGATTTCATGCTGCATTGACAACCCTGTTCTCTCCATTCGTCACGTATCGCAAAAGTCTGGCAGGGGAAGCGTCACCCGCTGCAGCATGGACTGCTCAATAACACATCCAGAGCGTCTTTCAGTGGTGAGATGTGTAGCAGCTGCCATAACCAGCACGGGCTGCAACAATCAATACAGATTATATTGTGTTCACATGGAACTGTGTTTTGATTTTTGTTCGGCGTGTCATTTCGCATATCATTTTCGCCTTGATATCTTCGGTCCTCCTTGATGTTGGATTTCTGATGACCAGCAGTCTAGAATTCATAACTTTGTAAGCTTTCCCGGCGTGACAAATCTTCGAAGTCTTCGAGTTTTATGCCGGATAATAAAATCAATCTGATTCAATATTTCGACGGTACAACTGACCGCCATCTTCAGGAAACTGCTGCTGCTGAGTCCCGCAGTTTCCTGAAGATGGCGGACAGTTGTACCGTCGAAATATTGAATCAGTTTGATTTTATTATCCGGCATAAAACCCGCAGAGACTTCGAAGTCTAGAATTCAGCTGCGTAGATGAAATCTTGCTGTCAGTTCGAAGGTTTTCTATCTTTCGTATTGTTTCAGTAGAAACATGTGGACACTGGCTTTAGGATATTTTTTTCTTTTTTTTTTTTTTTTTTTTTTGGTGTCGCTGTAGTTGTCGAAAACAAAATCCGTTGTTTTGCGTTATTTTCATTAGATATGTATCGCCATTTTATTAAGGATTTCTTCGTATCCCTGTCTGTAATACTGCGAAAATGCGATGAAGAACGTAGTTTGGAGCGACAGCTAACATTAACCTCTATTGGATACTAACTCTAGTGCCCGCTGCTGTCTGTGAAGTACCTGCACAACATCCTTATTAATGTATAGTTCTTAAGTGCACGTTATTGTTTTTAAGGTATTTACTCTTGCATTTCTGTAACAGTAAATCGTTTATGACAGAGTCTACCAGCTGACCGTTGATTACAGTACAATACTTGCGATGTAGAGTAAAACTAGCTGGTACAGATGGTTATGGATTGCACCTGCTGTGTATGCATTCAGAAAAATGGGCCACCGTTTGCAAACAGCTGGAAACTGTTCGCTACAGACGACAGCCTTCGCCTGCCGCGGTGGCCGAGGAGACTGAGGCGCTCCAGTCACGGTCTGCACGGCCACTACGGTGGGGGGTTCGAATCCCCCCTCGGACATGGATATTTGTGCCGTCCTTAGTGTTAGCTAGTTCATAAGTAGTTTGTAAGTTTAGGGACTGATGACCCCGTAGTTAAGTTCCATAAGCTATACAAATATTTGAACATTTTGGACGACAGCCTTCAGGCTGCTGCCACGGGTTGCGGTGTTACTAGGGCACTTTAGGCGAACGTTTTGGCACTTCTGGTGGCTATAGCCCCGACGGGCATCTCTGATGCGGATCACGATTCTCGCGTCCTTGCCAGTCGACACTTCCCTGACAGTGACTGGTGAACAGTGGCAGGGTCACGAATCTCTTGGCGGAAGGCGACAGTGGGTGCCGGTCTTAAGGCTTTCGCCTTGCGCGTCAGCAACTGCTCTCAGGGTCCGCCCACTGCTGTTAGTACATATGAGTCACCACAGGCTGCCTCACCTGTTGCAGTTCGCGGGCGACCTTCATGAGAGATCTAGACTGACGCATAGGGAGGAACTGCTCAAATGATAAGCATGTGATGGATCCCCTTAACGAAACAGCGGGGAGCTCTGGGAAGAAGGCCAGTCTCTTTGCTTACTGGGGGCCTCGTCCGAGATGTGGAGACTAGCGGCGTTGACTGAAGGCGCTGGGTGAACCAGATTGCCAATCGTGCCTCTGTCGTCAGCAATGACTCCTGCCGTTGGTTTCCGAGGCCGTTCTTTCTACAGATGATTGGCTGATCTGGTGAAGAACCAGTCTCAGACATTCCTTGATTTAGAGAAAGGCAGGATCACACCTAATAGGTCAAGTGTGCACAACACGAAGAAAGCTGCAACTGGGGTAGCGTAATATGTGTCCCGTGCCCTTTTTTATCTTTTGTTTTATAGAAAACTCTCTACACGCTCATGACGTTTTCTGAGTACAAATAAGGTATAATTCTTCGGGATAACGGATCGAAGGGAGACGATGTTACTTAATACTTACGAACAAGTCCCGAACCTGCTCTCACTTATAAACAGACACAATAATCAATGAGCACTAGGGACAGAAAGCTGGCTGAAACCAGATGTAAATAGTAAAGAAATTAGAAACTGAGACTGGTACGCATATGCAAGTACAGGGTGAACATTGAAGGTATAGGCATGATGATAGCGATAAAAAACGACAAAATCTATTTAGATTAGTACAGATTAATAATGTGAATTAATTTTGTTGAATATCTGGAATTAAAGTGGATGAAAGCTCGAAAAACATAGTCATTAGATGATTTTAAAGACAACCTGCCTTCGCAGAAGTAGTGGCCAAACATTTTAGAAACTATTTCTCATATTTCTTAGTCATGTTATAGTATCAGTTGTAAATGTTTTTGTCGCTTAGCGGCTGGTAGACTCAAATGTTTAATACACGTGATAGGAACCGTGCATAGAGTGAATTTTTTCTAAGTACGCTATCCTAAAATTATCTTGAACAGTTAAACAGGGAAACAAGTAGTGGAGATAAAATCTTACACATTGGGTTGACAAATAGACCCCAGTTTTCGACTCATTTAACACAGAATAAGGAATCAGTGATTATTAGGCCATTACAGTTTTACCGTATACAATAGTAACTAGGAATGAGAAGAAAAATAAGAAGATCTTCCTGTTTAACAAGTGCGACAAGAGACAGATTTTGAGTATATTAAAGACGGAAATTTCATTACAGTAGTACTGAGAATATCAGGTATCAGTGGACAAAGTTCAAGAGCTTGGTACTATAAGCATTAAAGTATGTGCCCATTAAAATAGCCTCATAGACGAGGAAAATTAAACGAAGCCATAATTAGCGTAAAGACGGCTATGTGTGTTGTGTTGAATGATTTCGAAAGTAAAGTTTTACGCATCAAGTACGAAATTTTTGCGTTGTGTTAAACCATATGTCCTGACACTTTGTGACATCAAAACAAAGGATGACACTCACATGTGCTAAAATACTAAACGTTTTCTTTCAAAGTCACGATACAGAGGAACATCGCACTGTAGTCCGTCCTCTGTCGCACCAACGTAAAATTTGGGATATCGAAATAAAGGACATAGGGATAGAAAGGCAATCGGGATCGTTCAACTTCACGGGTTACCGGGTAGATTCTACTTGCAGTTTGCCCAAAAACTTGTCGCATTTTTGCAGCCGTGTACAGAAAGTCCCTAGAGGAACAAAGCATTTGGAAGGACTGGAAGAAAGCACAGAACATTCCCATTTACAAGAATGTTCGTTTACGTGATATACAAAACTGTGGGCTTATATCTCTGCTAAAGAGATACCGAACACTTTTTATTCTCGGGTATTATGTCAGTTGTGAAAACCGAAAAATCTCCTTTCTAGAAATCTACCCAGTTTCCAAAAGTAACGATAATTTGAAATCAGGCTGGCTCTATCCGCCCGTAAGATCCAGAAAACGGTAGGTACAAGGATAGGCTACACGTCGTGTTTCTTGGCTTCCGCTCTGCTGTCTAATGAACAAAATACGTACCTGCTTTTGATGGGACTGAAGTATTTCCAGTAAACAGATCAAAATTTGTGATTATTTATAGAGATGCCGACGTATTTATGTCAAGTCCCAAGTGGGTGTTTTGAGATTTTTTTACTTTTCACAGTATGTGTACCTAACCTAGTATATAACGTCTGATGTTATACACTAGTGTATACTCTACTTGTCCGTCCATTTTTTGAGTATTGCTGCCCAGGGTGGGATCCTTATCAGGTGGGTTTCACGGAGGAAATCAAAAGAGTCCAAAGAAGGGCGGCTCGTTTCGTGTTGTCACGATATAGAGGAGACAGCGTTACGGAAATGATACAGGATCTGGGATGCGAATCATTACAACAAAGACGATTATCGCTGCGACGTGGGCTACTTACGAAACTCCAATCGCCAACATTCTCCTCTGAATGTGAAAATATATTGTTGACTCCCACTTACATAGGTGGAAATGATCATCAGAATAAAATACGAGAAATCATAGCTCGAACGGAGAGATTCAGGTGTTCTTTCCTCCCGCGCACTATTCGAGAATGGAATGGGAGATAAATAGTATAACGGTGGTTCGATGAACCCTCTGTCAGGCACTTAAATGTGATTTGCAGAGTATCCCATGTAGATGTAGATGTTCAAAGAGGAGTTACAACGATGATGCTGTAGTAAACAAAGAAGTCATAACGCATTATCTAAATGCAGGGGGATTTGCAGCGCTTTGGTGCTTGGTGTAAGGAATGGCAATAGACCCTCAACATAAACAAATGTAATGCGAATGCGTAGAAAGAAATATTCTTAACTGCATGACTACACAAGAGGAGAAAAATTACTCAAAGCAGTTACTCCCATGCAGTATCCAAGCACGTGCACTAGGAACGATTTTAAGTGTATCGAACACATAGGCTAAATCGTAGTATATCCAGTTACCAGACAGATTCACTGGAAAAATCCTTACGGAGTGTAGACCATCAACAAAGGAAATAGCAGTTGCTTACAAAACATACGTTCGATCAATACTTGAATATTGCTCCTCATTATGGAATCTGTACGAGCTAGGACTAACGATGCAGATGGAGATCATTAAAAGGAGAGCAGCACGCTTAATTACAGATTCGTTTAGCAAGAGCAAAATTCTCGCGCTGACAATTGGCAAGACGCTGCAAAAGTGGTGTGTCCTGATAGTATGGACTACTACGAAAGTTTGGAGAGAGCGCATTTCTGGAGTCAATCAGTATGTTGCTTACACCTACGTTAGTCCAAACGTTAGGGAGAAACTTAACTGGAAACCAAAAAAATATGAGCGTATAGGAAATTAAATTTGAAAGCGAGTTTCTATTTAATGATACGCGATCCAAGATAGAGAGAAGAAAAAAATAATTAAAGTTGCAAAACGCTGATTTCTTAAATAAAGAAAAGAAACGTTAACTCGGATGGGAAAATGTCAAATAAGGAAGTTATAGGTATATTCTATCCATTGCTTTTTTATAGGTACCGATTTCTTTGTTGCTTTCGAGATACACCGAAAAAACACTTAAAAACTAGTTTCTTTTTTTAGCCGTAAGTTTACAAACTTGTCCTAAGTATGGCACAATGTAAGTGAAAAAGTTACTTGTTCAAAAAAGTTAAGGATTCAAGTATTTTTCGAAATATATCGATTAAAAAAATGCCTTCTCCAAAATTGGTTAGAATTATTCGGAGGATCGACCTAGAGTAACGGTTTTTGGACTGTTGTCTTCCTGAAGAGCTGAGATATCATGGTATCAAATTTTAGGACTGAAAAACAAGCACTTTTTCGACTTATCTCATGCCATTCTTACGGCAAATAGTATGCCTGGAAACATGAATGTTGACGAAGTAGAAATAATCTAGTTTTTAAAGGTTTCTAAGTGTTTTCCGTTATATCTATAAACGTAGTAAAGCAATCTACGGTACAAAAAACAATCGATAGATAATCTTAATGTCTATATGTTTCAAATTTAACATTTTCCCACCGGAATTTTAGTTTTTTATTTATTTAAGAAACACCGTTTGTCGCAGCTTCGAAACTATTTTGCCCAAGATTGACATCTTGGCTCAAATTTCACTAAATAGAACCTCTATTTAAAATTTAATTTCGTATATTTCCTATCTTTTGTTTCCAGCGAATAAATTTTGTAAACTTAACGTTACGCCGTCACAGAATGCTTGGACTACGTATATCTCTCGATAAATTACGATGATGAAAATTAAGAAACACAATTTTGTTTTTATTCTACAGGTTTGTTTCTTACGTAAATCGATTTTCGCCTTCTTAGGCCACCATCAGACGTTTACTGAAGTTTAGTCAAAGAACTTGCATTGTTAACAAACCGAAAGAGATGTTACATGCCGAGAAATTAATTATCATCTTTGATGGAGCAGTTACAATATAAATAATATTTAAGTGAAATTTGTAAATTAATAGTAGTCAAAGAAGGAAACATTAATACAATACCTCGAGAAATAGTGCATACATAACAACTTCATAGCAACAGTGACTACAGTGAATAAAATAAAATTAAACAAGAAAGTAAAGTTTGAAGGGTTATTCAAAACACAAGGTGTCACAAAACCTAAGAAATATAGAATAAATATTATAAACTTGGTTGTTGTTGTGGTCTTCAGTCCGCAGACTGGTTTGATGCAGCTCTCCACGCTATTCTGCCCTGTGCAAGTCTCTTCATCTGAGAATACGTTCGGCAACCTACATCCTTTTGAATCTGCTTACTATATTCGTTCCTTGGTCTCCATCTACGATTTTTACCCCACATACTTCCTTCTAATGCTAAGTTGACAATTCTTTGATGTCTCAGAATGTGTCCTACCAATCTCTCCCTTCTCTTAGTCAGGATATACCTGCTCCACGAAAGAAATCCAGATGCTCCACGAAAAGTTACGGATGTTTTAATTTTTTTAAATAAATAAATGAAACAATGATTTCGTTTTAGCGACTTCTTGCGCCCGTGAGAGGCGTGCAGAGAAGTACCGAGTACAGTTAAGTAGATAATAATATTTAGCACCTTCCATGTGGCATAATGTGTGTGTTTCGGTGGACAGGATGGAGGTGGGAAATGCCGTGCTGAGTGCTGCGCCAGACTCTGTCCGCGTAGTTAGCCTCTGCCTTAGCTGCAGTGTTTACGTGTGTTTATTGTACTTGTTTGGAAATTAATACGATTCAGTGATGTTGCAATCGACGAGAAAAGATTCCCTGAAATTTACGTTAGACGGTAACTTCTTCCTTCCTAAGTCATTTGAGGTTGAACAATGGTTAATTAGAAGAACAACTAAAGATAGGATTTGAAGGTATTATCGAGATCTTCCGATTATCAGCAGCGTTAATTTTGTAAAACTTGAGAGCCCGAAATATGTAGGAAATAGTAGAATCTAGTGGTGGAACAATGAAGTTCAAGCACTGTGATATAATTGTTGGAGATGTGTCCATTCCCATGTCGATCTTTGCATGCGAACTATCCAAATGTTTGAACACCGATTCGAAGTCAAAAGGGATCAGATTAATGCAGTTCTATATCCATGTGGAAAACCTGAGCAAAACTGCAGAAAGATGGCCCATTGCGCATAAATTTCCTGTATATCATGGGGTGCGTACATCCCTTCATCTATTACCGTTTGCGGGTACCGTGCATCTGTGTAAGGACCAGCAAACGCCCTTGGCGACTGTCCAATATTCAACCAGATATAGTCTCAATGTACAAATTAAAAGTCTCATCCTTGTTTCCTTCCTAAACCAAGGAAAGCTTGTAACTATATGCCTATTTATCTGTGTGTGTAAAAAATAGTACATCTACAATACTTGTTCTGCTAAAATTCTCAATGTGTAATGTGTAAATTTTAGATAAAATAAACATTTACAGTGATTAATGTTAATGTCTTGTACGCATAAACTGAGAAATTACCTTGCTTCGTGAATAATACTGTCACTGAATTTACCAAATGCAGTATATATCTGCGACGTAAAATTTAATGCTCCGCCTTCAGTTCTACTTCTTAAAGTTGCTCCGTGACTTAAAAAGTTTGAGAACCACTGCATTGGAGAACTGTGAAGCTTAACAAATCTGAGATATGAACACGAACTGAAAAGAAATAAAATAAAAATAAAAAAGATCACATGTTTGTAGAGCTTATGGGACTTAACTACGGGGTCATCAGTCCCTAAACTTAAAAACTATTTATGAACTAGGTCATACTAAGGACAGCACAAATATTCATGCCCGAGGGGGTTCGAACCCCCGACCGTAATGGCTGTGCAGACCGTAACTGGCGCACCGCAGTCCCCTCGGCCACCGCGGCCGGCGCACACGAACTGGAAAACGGTCAAAATAAAAATATTCCGTTATGGTGATCATGTAAGGACTGAGTACAGAATAATTTGGAATATTAGTACTAACAAAGGATGATACAAAACAGGTGCGATACATTAGAAAGCTGCTCTGGTATAAACACGGAAAGTAGATAAAAAGTGGATGTACCAAACTTAAATTAGATTTACAACTTCAAATCAGGAAAGTAATTGTAAGACCAAAGTACTGAAACCTATTAAAAAAAGATGCTTACTCAAAACAGAGTAAAGTAAAATAAAGAGATACAAAAACTGGATGAATAAAATGGTATATGCCTGTTGAGTTGTATTGGAAATTCTGAGGATTAGGGTGGGTTCAGAAGTGGTGCTTTATTGTTTGATCATCTAATATTAAGTTTGAACTATGAGCCAGATGTTTGCTTATTTCTAAGGCCTCTACTAGATTGAGTTTCCAACCTAAGGTTTACTTGCAGTCGATTTCCCTCAGAACCATATGATGCTGCAACAGGAAAATAGGAGACTGGCACACGAAGATCCCTCACCCAGACAACGTATTGTGGCTTGCGGAGTGTAGATATGGATTTATTTGTCATTCATTATGTCGAAAATAGCGAACTTCCACCAGCACGGAAAAACAATTAACAGCAACGTGTACTGTGAGACACTCCTTAACCTACGCAAGTCCGTCGATAGCAAACTGCCTGGGCTGCTCACGGAGGGAGTGATTCTGCTCCATGATAACGCGCGTCCACACGTCTTCAGAGTTACACAAAGTTCAAGCGGGAACCGATGGAGCATCCGCAACTAGAGCCCGGACATGTCGCCCTGTGACATCCATATATTTGCTTCGCTAAAAAACATCTCAGTGGGAAGCGCTTCAATTTGGACGACGAACTGAAGGACACAACAGAAGACTCATTCTTTCCACAACAACAGGAATCCTGGAAACAGCAAATCCGCCGGGTCGCTCAACAGTGGGATAGTTGTGCTCAGGCCACTGATGAGTACTTTTGAATAAAGACTTCAGTTATTCCCAAGGTGTCGTTTCGCAACTTCTCATTGAAACACCCCACGTACAAAAATGATACTAGTTTCACTTGCAGCAATTGAAAAGCTGATCTTGTAGGATCGTCCTACCCATCGAAAACACGTGCCGTAGAATTAACATAGTATTGGATAAGTATTAATTTTTTCAAGAAGGGTTATATTGTGGCAGATACATGCTACGTCACACTTCATCTGAAAGACAAACTATGTCTATTAGTATCAAACCTGTTCTTCATATGCGTGGTGAGTTTCAAAGAATTTGATCCTTAGGGTTGTAAAGTAACTAGAAATCTGTACAAAGGACCTTTTTCACGAATGGAAAGAAATGAGAAATACTTTTTGTATTATTTCAAAAAACACCCAATATCTCTGTATCACAGCCAATTTGAACAATAGTTTTCTTGTTAGTCTTTAAAATTAAACAGTTCCCTGGAATGGCAGTTGGAAATTTTTCTCACTAAACTGTTCATTTTTCAGTTGGTTTCAACGTTTTTGAGGTGTTGATAGGTGAGCTTTATAATTCTGTGATATCAGAATAGTTTTTCAATTTTAGAAGTACGGAAAAGTAGTGCATAAGAAGGCGTTTCTTTTGAATTCATCGTAAAATGTGAGATTTAGCACTAAATGTGTTTTCCAATTGTCAGATATACGAAATAGATGTAGAATTTTTGTATGTTCCTATAACGCAAAGATTTAAATCCAGTTGGCTTAAATAATCTTGTACTTAGTTTTTCTGTGATTTTGAGCCTACAAAATCTCATCCAATCATAATGCAAATTATTGTTTTTCTAGTACTGTTTTCATGAACTAAGCTCTTAATTCAGAAAAAAGGGAGGTATTATGTTTGAAAAATTTCATTTAGGAATACATTACGTTGGGAAGTTTCATCGGCCTTCTGAATGTATAAAATATTTTGACACATAAATGGTTAGTTACATTAACTGTAATCGTAGTCAATGGGTCCATTTTCGTATGCATGAAACGATGCTGCCGGTAATGAAAGGCATTATTACCAATGGAACAACTGCGATTAGTGTATGTTGCAGAGATCATTAAACCTGTAGTCACAGATATGGCGTGTGCTAGCAAGGCAGTTGAGATGTAAAACGATGTCAGAGATACTTTCACCGGCTGAAACCCGTCCGCGTGAAGGCTGGTGCGGCACCTATCTCACTAGGGAGCGCCACTCTTCTAAGGTTCTCCGCCTATTAAATGCTTTCAACAGTCGGTGTCGCAAATCACGGAACGACCCTAGGCACGCAGGTGAACGGAAAATTCTTCCTGTTACTCCCCGAGGTACGACGTTTCACCTTGAAGCTCTGTATTAGCGAATTCAACTTTGATGCAGTCCAGTTCACAATTACATTTCTACAATTTCGTAAAACAGGGGCAAATTCTGAATAGTTGACTGGTAGGATAAACTCTCAACTTGAATTTTTATAAGTATTATGTTGAGCGGAAATTCTGGGTAAATTTCATGCTACGTTTTGTTTTGATAAGAGGAAACAAGATGTATACCGGAATGAAATTTTTCTCCTGCCATGGAGTGAGCGCTGATATGAAACTTACTGAGAGATTGAAAGTGCGTGCCAGACCTGAATTCGAAGTCAGGACTTTTGTCTTTAGTGTGCAAGTGCCCTACCTACTTTTTCGTGTTCATTTTTTTTTAATTATAGAAGAACGACAATTCCCTGATCGTAAGCCGGCACTAACAGAGCTAACTGTGCATGACTAATGATTCGTCCTAACAGCCAGCATCTCGTATTCTACGTTGTTAATTTTGTAGGACTAGCGCTCCTGAAAGAATGGATGTCGTGCAAACCTTGCACAGCCTAGGGTTTATATCCAGAATGAAATTATCACTGTGTAGCGGAGTGTGCACCGCTATAAAATTTACTGGCAGATTAAAACATGGTGATAGGATGTTAGAATGTTTTTGTATCAGCACACACTCCACTGGAGAGCGATAATTTCATTCTGGACATGTCTCCATGATATATTTTCTTCTAGGAGTGTTAGGCCTGTAAGGTCGCAAGAGAACTTCTGTGAAGTGTAGAAGGTAGGAGACGAGGTACTGGTAGGAACTTCAGTTGTGTTGATGCACCGTGAAGTGTGGAAAGGTAGCTCAGTCGGTAGTGAGCTTACCCGCAAAAGACAAAGGTCCTCTCTTCGAATCCCGGTCTGGCACACAATTGTAATCCGCCAGGAAGTTTCATAGTATTATTAGTCTTGGACTGGGTTCTGAAATCATTCGGAAAATGAATATCCATCTGCACTAAAGACTTACAAGTTATTTGAGCCAAGATCATGAAGTGGAAAGATTTCGGTTTTAACCTGGACGAACGCCCATTTCCCTAGTCATTAGAACATCATGTCTTACTGCAGCTATGTTACAACATACAAGCAACACTTGAAAGGCGAACCGAAGCTGTCAACTAGATGAACTGTAAGAACAGATTAATTTCTTTTGCAGAAGCTGTCAGTTGGACTGAAACTAATACTCAGCTAATGGTACTGTTTTTATGCAAATTGTTCGCATTTTACGTGCAAAGCACTATTTTCCTGAGAGGTTTTTAAAGCGCATCCCTTATACACTTCAAACACAAATGAATCAGTTAGAAGTTTGAATAAAGGTAGTTAAACGGCGCCACGATGGACTGTGCGAGCGCTCTCAGGCGCTTCGCTGCGGAACGCGCGGTTAACCCTTGTCGGAGGTTCGAATCCTCCCTATGGCATGGGTGTGTGTGTTGTCTTTGGTTAGTTTAGTGTTAGTTAAGTAGTTTGTAAGCCTACCACAATAGTTAAGTCCCCTTGGTTTGACAAATATTTGTATCAATAAACATTAACAGCCGCCAAATGTTATATTGTTACCTGCCTGAACACGCCTGGGGAATGGAAAATACTAAATAGGCAATTAAAGTGATTTCGTATTATAACATGAAAAGATCGGATTTGAACTGGAATTAAAATCTGGTTTGCTCAGTTTTGGCTACCAGAATGAATGTAACGATCGTCAGTTAATTGAAATGGAACAAAATGATTATCAAAATGGGAGAACAAGGCAAGTAACACTATAAGTCGTTGAAATATTTACCTACTGTATGCCGTTCCTTATAAATATCTGCAACAGATTGTTTTAGTTGGCGCTTTGCTTCCTATGAATCTGAAAAGCAAACACAAATTCCGGCGAATGTTATAATTTGGAAACAAAATTAGAAAAGACATTCTCTTTGGTTTAATGCCTGAGACTGGGAATATTGTAATGTGAAGTTTAGATTTGGTTACGAAAGGTTTCGTAATCACACAAGACGACGGAAAACAGCAAAAATATGATAAAGCAAGTAATATCTAAAAAAAAAAGGTATGAATTTCGTAGTTGATATCAGCACTAAACCAAACTAACAAGATGTTTTTCATATCACAACTGAATGGAAAATGAGGGGAGATTAATTTTTAAATAAAAAAAGCATCGTGGGATTTCCCTTTGAAAGAAATGGCCATTTTCACGATATGCTTGGCGATGAACTCTAGATCGACACATCTGCTTCCGGTTAACATGGAGGTTTAGGATGAAGTGATAATGAGAAACGAATCATTGTTTTCCTTTCTCGTAGTAACGAAACAATCTTACAATTACGGAATTAGTTATTTGTTTACCAGAGAGGAGGAGAGAAAGTAACGTACCGTTTCAGTATAGGAATTTGGGACCCAGAATGTAGTACCTTTTGTGTCCCGACTTCGTCGCCGCTTTTGTGTCCCAGCCTCGCCGTAGGTGTCGGTGGCCGAGTGGAATGAAACCGACACGCTGGTGCAGGTACGTAGGGGAGCAGCCAGAAACTATAAACACTCGAGTAAATTAGAAAGAGATATATTGCACAGAATGTAACAATACTTAACTTTTACATAGTACTGCAGAATGTTGATACATAGTTGTTAGAGGCCTGCCTAGTGCCTGTACAATAGCAAAGTCTTCACTGGTGCCTATCTGTTTACGAAGGTCCTAACTCGTTGCTATCTCAGTCCCAAGTGCGAAGTGAACGATCAGTGGTGGCCACGAGCGGGGTTCCAGCAGAGGGCGCTCGTGGCTGTCGTCGGAAGAACGCCGCGCCGTGCATGCATGGCGGCGCGCGGCGAAAGTAAGTGGCGCGCACTTTGTACTTGTGCGACACCACACCCCTCCCCCCCAAACCGCCGCGCCGTCGTGGCGTAGGGCTGAGGGCCACGGCGACGGCACTGGGAGGAGGGCCTGGGCGGGGGCGTTACTGGTGGGACGGGCGTCGTAGCTGAGGCCGGGATCGAGACGCCGTCCGCGCCCCGGCATCTGCCTTGAGATCCTCCAGGGAACCCGCCGAAACCTGGGGAAAGGCGCCCGCCCCCGCCCAGAGGGAGCAGGTCATCTTCTTCTGAGGTGCGTGGCCCAAGCTGGGGGGACCCGCACGGTCCCGGAGTCCCTCTCGGTGACGCTGTCATCTGCGGCGGCGACAGCGGCGGAGTCGCGTCAATCTCCATCGGGACGATCTCGTAGTCCGGGGACGAACGATGTGGTTGTGCTCCCTGGCGGTGAACTGGGTCTGGAATCAAGAAACCGGAGACAGGATCGCGCGGCCTATGCAGACGCAATTGGTTTGCGTGGCGCCGCAGCTCCGACCCTGTGGAAGAAAGTACAATAAACATATTGCGACCAAGCACGCGCTGAATGGTGCCCGGCAACCATGTCTTCTTGTTTCCAGCAAACACCCTGTACAGCACCGGCGTGGAAACCTGAAAACGCGTAGCGCCATACGAACCGACTCGGTGCGTGGGAGGCTGCAGCAGGTGAAGGAGAGTGCGGTGACGGCGGCCGTGTAGCAGCTCGGCAGGAGACGGGCCGTCACGTGGCATGCACCGATACGTAGACAGGAAAATTTGAAGAGCTTGCTGCCTGGAGTGCTGACCTTTCATCTTCTCCATGTGAGACTTGAATGTTCGAACGAAACGTTCTGCTTCACCATTGGACTGAGGGTGAAAAGGCGCGGTGGTGATATGCTGAATGCCATTCACACGACAAAACTGTTGAAATTCCGCACTAACAAACTGAGGCCCATTGTCACTGACGATAGTTTCAGGCAAGCCTTCGATGCAAAACACTGATGTTAAGGCACTGATGGTACTAGAAGCTGTCGTTGAGTTCATGGCAATCACAAAAGGAAACTTGCTGAAAGCGTCTACAACAATTAACCATCGCGTATTCCAGAAAGGTCCGGCAAAGTCAATATGTAAACGTTGCCATGGTCCCTTGGGGCGTGGCCAGTCTGAGAAACGTTGCGGTGGAGCCGCCTGATGCTCCGCACAAACAGTACACTGTGACGTCATGTCCTCTATCTGAGCGTCCATACCAACCCAGGTACAATGACGTCTGGCCAGTTGCTTTGTCCTAACAATACCCCAATGTCCTTGATGCAGGAGGCGTAACACTTCTCGTTGCAGGGAACGAGGAACAATCACTCTTGCTTGGTCGTTGTCGGTATGCAACAACAGTACACCCTGACTTAAAGATAATGCATGACGTTGTGCAAAATAACGTCGAACCAGAGGCCGATCAATGTCTTTGGCTCTGGCAGGCCACCCTGAGCGAACAAAACGTGCTACCACACTTAGGTCTGCATCCGCAGCTGTTTCCTGTGCAACCCGACGAGAGTTCAAAGGAAAATCTGCGACAGCGGAAGCATCTCTGGAGTCTATCTGACAACATGCCATTTCTGAAGAATCAAACGACACATCCTGGCCAACCGGAAGTCGGGAAAGTGTGTCCGCGTTAGCATGTTTAGTGGTAGGTCGGTACAAAATCTCATACTGATAATTAGACAATATCAAGGACCATCTCTGAAGCTTTTGTGCCGTACGTGGCGGAATCGGCTTTGTGGGTGAGAACAACGACGTGAGAGGCTTGTGGTCTGTCAACAAATAGAATTTTCTGCCATAGAGATAATGATGAAACTTTGTGACGCCGTAAATAATTGCTAAGGCCTCCTTTTCTATCTGACTGTAATTCTGTTGCGTCGGCGTCAGTAGCTTGGATGCAAAGGCAATAGGACGATCGTGACATCCAATACGATGTGAGATTACAGCGCCGAGACCGTACGATGAGGCGTCAACTGCTAACACTACAGGCTTCTGGGGGTCAAAGGGAATCAGACATGCATCACTGAGTAGTGCAGACTTTAAGTTGTCAAAGGCAACCTGGCAATCTTTGGACCATACAAAAGGAACATTCTTCCTACGTAAGTGATGCAGTGGAGCTGCAATCTGAGAGGCATTGGGAATAAATCTGAAATAATAGTTCAGCGTCCCCATTACTGCTTGCAATTCGTGCACATTCTTAGGAGGAGGCAAGTCTTTGATTGCTCGAAGATGTGACTGTAAAGGATGGATTCCTTGGGCATTAATCACATGGCCTAGGTACTCTATTTCAGTCTGGAAAAACGAACACTTTGCTTTATTACAGCGTAGACCTGCTGCAGTCAACACTTTGAAAAGGCACTCCAGGTTTGCTAAATGTTCTTCAACTGTACGTCCGGATACCACAATATCATCTAAATAGTTCGAGCAACACGGTACAGAAACTGTCAGCTGTTCCAAAAAACGCTGAAAAATAGCGGGAGCGGAAGAACTGCCAAAGGGTAGGCGTTGAAATTGAAAAAGGCCCATGTGAGTATTAATGACGAAAAACTTTTTTGACTCGACATCAAGTGGAATCTGTAAGTATGCCTCTGCTAAATCAATCTTAGAAAAGAAACGAGACTGTCCTAATTTGTCCATCAGTTCCTCAGGTCTGGGCAGGGGATAAGTGTCTACAATTGTTTGACTGTTCACTGTTGATTTGAAGTCCGCACAGAGACGAAGTTTTCCTGACGGCTTGGGCATAATTACTATAGGCGAGGCCCACTGACTCGCAGAAACAGGAGAAATCACCCCACTATCTTGCCAACGTTTAAGTTCTTCGGCAACTGTATCACGCAAGGCGATAGGCACTGGTCTAGCTTTACGAAATTTTGGAACTGCAGATTCTTTTAAAGTTACATGTGCCACGAAGTCTTTTGCACAACCTAGTTCCGGCGAAAACAGGTCACTGTATTTGTCACACAATGCATTGATTTTATCCTGAGGCACTATTGACGAAATTTGAAGCACATCTCTTTGAATTGATAAACCAAACAAGTCAAAAGCATCTAGTCCAAAAATGTTCTGCGTAGATTTGGCCTGAAGAACAACAAAAGCAACTGTTTTCGTAACACCTTGAAAAGAGGCAGGCAGGCTACACGTTCCTAGCACGGGAATATTTTGACCTGTATAAGCTGTCAACACTTGTTGACACAGCGATAATTTTGGCGAACCCAGAAGTTCATAAGTATCTTTATTAATTAAGGTAACAGCGGAACCAGTGTCGAGCTGAAATTGCACAGTCTTATTTTCTATAGAGAGAGTAACAAACAGCTTGTGCTTCTGGCGCACGACCGGTGCGCGAATGTGGGCAACGTCTAATACATATTGTTTTCTGCGCTTGCGCGGGTTGCGTGCGGTAGGAAGCGGCGCATACTCGGCACACAGCGGATTAACCACACTGTCACTAGATGACACTACCGCCGGATCGGCGTCCGCGCAATGCGAGGCTACTGCACTAAAATTACTTTGAGTAGCTACACCAATTCTACTGTCACTAGCTACACAGTACTGGGCACTATTACAAGGAGCAGTTGCAGAAGGCACTATTTTCACTACAGGAATGCACTGTTCATAGTCATTTTGCTTGTCCCGAACCCTTTTCCGTTGCACTGTTTTACGCGCTCGTCGGCGCTTGCTACGTGGTGCACTATATAGTTTTGCCATAGGCGCAGAACTACTTTCTTGCAATTGAGATCCAAGGAAAGCACTGTTCAATTCCTCAGCGTGTATAACATTGACTGTATGCACTGCTCTCGCACTGTGCGAAGCACCGTTTCTAACGTTACTGTTCGAGTTTTTAATTTGCATACACACAGACTGCACATGTCCCGATTTGCCACATTGATAACAGGTCGCGTTGCGACTAGGGCAATGAGCACGCTTGTGGCGAGACACACACTGGGGGCACGATTTACGTACATTTTTCTGAAATGAGCGTTGGCGCCCGTTATTCAAATTACTGTGTCTAACACTACGGGGCGACCTTTGCGTCGCACTTTTACACTGGCTACTGTTCACTGTCTGTTCAGCACGGCCGGTAGAAAAATAAGAATCACTAGTGCTATACTGAGAACTACGGCTAGGAAAGCGTCCGTTGCGGCGCACTGAATTTACACTATGGCTTTGCATTTCTACATCAGCTAAGTCAAAAGTATCATGCGCTTCTATAAGCTGCAGTACACTGTCTAAGGAGGGGTCAGACTGTTTCAGAATTGCTGCTCTAATTCTGGGGTCCTGAATATTCTGCGTAATCGCATCTCGCAACATAACGTCACTATAAGAAAGTCCACAAGAGCAAGTAAATTTACATTGGCGGGTTAAGCCCTTCAATTCCGTAATCCACTCTTGGTGTGACTGCTGCGGTAATTTTTTAAGTCTGAAAAATCGGTACCGTGCAGCGGCTACAAGAACTTTTCTCTCATAATGAGCATTCAGTGCATCTACAATTTGTTCAAAGTCTACATCACGAGGAGATGCGTGCGGGAATAGTTTTTGCAGTAACACGAAAGTTTTGGGGCCCACCACAGACAATAAAAGATGCTTAACAGTCTGACCTGTAAGTTGATGAGCCGCGACGAGTTCTTGAAACTGCGCCAGGTAATCACTCCATTCTTCCTCACGTTCGTTGTACTGCCGGAACGTCGGAAGCGGTGCGGCGGCAGGTGTGGGCTGCTGATGCGACGGCTGTTGTTGAGTTGACGTCAAGTGCGCCACCGCCTGGAGAAGTTGTGTAATTTGCGCCGTCTGTAACTGAATAATTTCCATTAAGTTTGGGTTCGGGGTAGTGGCCATGCTGACCGATTAGGCGCCGCGTATACAAGTAACTTAGTACAAAACACAAATGCAATATGAAAGAGGACGCTCTGCAACAAAAAAGTCCACAAAATACGTAACAGAATATGTTCCCCCAAAAATCTTATAATAAGGGTGGGTGGGCGGGAGCAATTTTTGCGTGCTCCGACTGCTGCTGTCTGGCTGCTGCAAGCGTGCTGGTCCACGGTTCTATCACTCCTCGTCGCCACTTTTGTGTCCCGACTTCGTCGCCGCTTTTGTGTCCCAGCCTCGCCGTAGGTGTCGGTGGCCGAGTGGAATGAAACCGACACGCTGGTGCAGGTACGTAGGGGAGCAGCCAGAAACTATAAACACTCGAGTAAATTAGAAAGAGATATATTGCACAGAATGTAACAATACTTAACTTTTACATAGTACTGCAGAATGTTGATACATAGTTGTTAGAGGCCTGCCTAGTGCCTGTACAATAGCAAAGTCTTCACTGGTGCCTATCTGTTTACGAAGGTCCTAACTCGTTGCTATCTCAGTCCCAAGTGCGAAGTGAACGATCAGTGGTGGCCACGAGCGGGGTTCCAGCAGAGGGCGCTCGTGGCTGTCGTCGGAAGAACGCCGCGCCGTGCATGCATGGCGGCGCGCGGCGAAAGTAAGTGGCGCGCACTTTGTACTTGTGCGACACCACAGTACCTTCCTATCACAACGCAGTTTGTACTGACCAGAGGCAAGGATGTAAAAGAGACTTACCAGTGGCTTTTGTCTTTATTTCGCGCACTGGTTAGATGTAGATCTCCACGCTATACTATTCTGTGCAAGCCTATTCATATATGAATAACAACAGCAACCATTAACCACTTGAATCTGCCTGGTGTACTCGTCTCTTGGGTCACAATCTGAGATTTTTACCAAACCTCTGTCCCTCCAATAGCAAAATGACTGTTCACTGACGTTTCAGAATGTTCCCTACGAATATATACCTTCTTGTAGTCATACATGCCAAAAATGTTTTGGCTCCCCAATTCTGTTCAGTACCACTTCAAGTAAACTTCAGCATTCATTAAAGCACCAAATTTCAAAAGCTTCTCCTGATGTCTGAAATGCTTATCGTATGCGATTTACCCTCGTAGGAGGTTACGCTCCAGACAAATATTTTTAGAAGAAACTTATTGGCTACTAATATTGTATGTAAACAACAAATTTCGTTCTTCCTATAGCCGTTCCCCATTTTATCTTCTCAACTTCGGACAACATATTTAATGAAACTTCCTGGCAGATTAAAATTGTGTGCCGGAACCGGGACTCGAACCTGGGACGTTTGCCTTTCGCGGGCAAGCGCACTACCGACTGTGCTATCCCGACACGACTCACGATGCCGCCTCACAACTTTACTTCCGCCAGTACGTCGCCTCCTACTTTCCAAACTTCACAGGAGCTCTCCTGCAAACACGCAAGACTAGCACTCCTGGAAGAAAGGATATGCTAGTCTTGCGTGTCAGCGCACACTCCGCTGCAGAGTGAAGTTTCATTCTGGAAACATAACTTAGTTTGTTCTTGATAATGTTAATCTTATACCTTCGTTTCAATACACTGCCAAGGGCTCTTCCAGGTCCTTTGTTGCCTCTGACAGAATTACGTCATCGGCAAACTTTCGAAGTTGTTATTTCTTCTCCTTGAACTTTAATTCCGTTTCCAAATATATCTTCTAAATACAGAGATTGTCTACATCCCTGTCGCGCTTCCTTCGCAGCCAGTACGTTCCTTTCATGCCGTTCGAAACTATAACTACCATCTAGGTTTAAACCAGAGGAAAATTGTAGAGCCATTAATAAAAAATAGGAAAGTGTTGTTTGGAACACTTCAATGGATATTTTATGGACTATCGGAACCTCATCTCAAGCAATAAAAGTGAAATCATGCATCAGCTACGCCAATTGTTCTTCTTTGAAACAGTGCCAATGCTACATCACTACTAGATGGTAAAAAGCATCGTTTTTACATTGGTAATGCTGTCAGTTCATCGCAGATTAGCAATTTAGCACTAAATTAAAATATAGGAACAAAATACATTTCTTGTGAATCACTTTAAATGTTAATAAGAACCATATCATAAGCCACACAGTAGTTTCAGAGGTATGTGACAGATTGTAAATACAGGGTGATCAAAAAGTCAGTATAAATTTGAAAACTTAATAAATGACGGAATAATGTAGATAGAGAGGTAAAATTTGACACACATACTTGGAATGACATAGGGTTTTATTAGAACAAAAACAAATAAATAAATAGAAAGTTCAAAAAATGCCCAACAGATGGTGTCAATATGTTCACCATCATTCCTCAACAATAGCTGTAGTCAAGGAATCATATTGTGAACAGTACTGTAAAGCATGTCAGGAGTTATGGTGAGGCATTGGCGTCGGATGTTGTCTTTTAGAATCCCTAGAGATGTCGGTCGATCACGATACACTTGCGACTTCAGGTAACCCCAAAGCCAATAATCCCACGGACTGAGGTCTGAGGACCTGGGAGGCCAATCATGACGAAAGTGGCGGTTGAGCACATGATAATCACCAAACGACGCGTCTAGAAATATGGGGTGGAGCGCCATCCCGCATAAAAATCGTACGTTCCAGCAGGTGTTTATCAGCCAAGCTGGGGCTGATGCCATTCTGTAACGTATCGGCGTACCTCTCGCCTTTCACAGTTACAAAACCAGAATCAAGCAGTTCTTCGAAAAAAAGGCCCTATAACGGTAGATGTGATGAATCCAACTCATACCGTGACTTTCTCGTCGTGCAGTGGAGTTTCCACGACAGTTCTAGGATTTTCGGTAGCCCAAATTCTGCAGTTGTGGGCGTTGACAGTGACCCTCGGAACGTGAAATGAGCTTCGTCGGTCCACAACACGTTACTCAAACAATCGTCATCTTCCACCATTTTCTGAAACGCCCACATCTCAAATGCCCTCTGCTTCACTAAATCACTAGGTAACAGTTCATGATGCCGATGGATTTTGTAAGTATAGCATTGGAGGGTACGCCTAAATGCCAACCAAACAGTAGTGTATGGAATCCCGTTGCGACGTGCGACAGCACGAGCACTGACTTCCCCGTGCATAGGCGAACCCGCTACAGTCTCCAAATTCTTCCTGAACTGTCAGCAGCATTATGCCTTGTGCTCGGTCGGCCACTACGGGGTCTATCGTCTAAACAACCCGTGGCTTCGAACTTCGAGATCATTCTCGCCACAGCTAGATTTGCCAATGGAACTTCACCCGTTCGAATTCCCTTCCTATGGCGATAGGATCGTAACGCTGAACTAGCACATTCCCCATTTTGATAATACAGCTTCACTAAAAGCGCTTTTTCAGGTAACGTCAACATGCTGCGACGGCTGGTGCATCTGATTCTCTCTCATTACAGCTCCTTTTGTACACGATTTTCACGCGCAGTCACTGACGTTTTGCTGACGGACATTTTTGATTTTTTTCTAATAAAACCCCTGTCATTCCAAGCATGTGTGTCAATTTTTACCTCTCTGTTTACATTATTCCGTGATTTATTAAGTTTTCAAATTTATGCTGACTTTCTTATCCCCGGTACAACGCAACTGTAACGTCCAAAACTATTTCTTTTCTGAGATTTAATTACGAGATAACTATCTTTTTTCATTTGCTTTTAATACGAAACCACGTTTTTTAATTTTTTTAACGAAATTTCCTATTCTGGCTGAATGAAATGTCCTTCATGTTTCACTGAGTGAGTTTGCGAGTATGAAAATAGGTGCTATAAAAGGTATTATCTTAGCAACTGAAATATTTTGCACAATCAAAAGACTATGTAGCTAAGTACCTGACAAAAATTTTAGCTTGATGAGATTACTCATTCCTGAGAAAAGGGGTTTTAAAAATTTAAAGTATATAAAATCAATCAGATAGAGGGGCATAAAAGGTACAAGAAAATGTTTCCATTTTCAGCGATTAAGATACGGAAAAATAGCAAGCAGACTGTAGAGTATTTCCTAAACAATCATCGTAGTTGAGGCTAGATGGAAAAATATTTGCATTTGCCTAAAGAACTATGGGCCATGATTGAACCCATATGCAAATCGTCGGCTCCGAATGTGTTTCTTCAGGGTTTAAATCGCGAGCGCAGTGCTAGGACTGCTTGGAAGATGTATGTGAATCGTTGGCATCCTTGTTGAAACGACATCATTATATTTTCATGCTGCATCCGAACATCAAAATGTTCAAGTGTTTGTAAAACTATGGGACCAAACTGCCTGGTCATCAGTCCCTGGAATTAACAAACTACTTAAACTAACTTGTACCCATGCCCGAGGGAGGACTTGAACCTCCGACGGAGAAGATGTGCAATCCGCTGCAAGGCGCCTTAGAGTGCACGGACACTCTCCCATGGCATCTGGGACATTGTTTACAAGGGATGCTATGGAGTCTCGCAACGAGAGTTCCCACGAGTCTTTCGGAAGTGACCAGCCCTAGAAACAAAATGTGGCGTTTCGAAATCGCTAATCACCCCCGGAACGAGGGCATGTAATATGGGAGCCACGATAGCAATTTAGAAGTCAGTTGAAATCCATATCTAACGCTGTATCTGGAAAACGACTTGTCGAAGTGTGATTAGAAGTATTACAATGTTAATAGAGATGGTTTCGCACCTTATGGTTATAAAAGTTATCATGGTGACCATTCTTAAAAAGACAATCTCGGAATCTGCTCACAAAGTAGGAATGGAAAGTACACCTCAATTGGGTTAAAGTTTCGCGAGAAATAAGGATAAGCATCTATTTTTTACTTGCCTATAACTGTAAGCAACCTTTGTTAAGCATTCGTGCAATTAGTCATAACGTACAGTGGAGACGTCCACTCGTTAAATGCGCACAGAGTGAGTTTGTGATACACATACTATTAATGTCCTAAACGAGGGACGTAGCTTCGAATCATCAGGAGTACAGGTAATCATGTTATATGAGCCACATGTATCCAAGGAAGATTTGAAGTATCATTCTGTCGGTATAATTCTGTTTGTTGCTGTGTATTGAAAACAGGAGAATACGAAGACATGAAATGTAAACGCAATTTATGGTATTGGTCGTTACGTTTGCGTCTATCATAACCTTGTTATAAAGTACCATGTATGGCCTAGGACTGGGATTATTGTTAGTTATTGTTCGCGAAATTCTAGTCCATAATCGGAAGTCCAATTCGAAATGTTTGAGCTGAAACCTATATGGTATAGCTATTTATTAATGCTCATCATGGTGACATGAGCTTCTTAAAGTGCGGCCAGTCTCTAATATCATAATCATACTTTTAATCTTCCTTGGAGAAGGTTTAGATATTGGACTACCATTGTATTGCGAGCCAACCCCACATTACATGTCCTTGTACAAGGTTTTCGAGCGATTGTGAAACGCAACATTTCGGAAATTATTTGCATACCTGTTCACCTGGTAAGAAATGTTCTACTGACTTTCATTTCTTACATATTCTGACCTTATCATCTTATTGTGCTCTTTGACACTATTCGTTTGAGTATAAACTCGATGGGATACGACCGTTTTTGACAAGAGTAAGTACATCTGATATACGAATTGTGGAATCATGTCACAAGGCTGGAGCAATTACTAGTGCACCAAGAGGCACAGTTTGTGTTGGCGAGGCAACCCGGGACTCGAGAGGCGGCGGCTGGCGGGCAGCAAAGACGCACTACCTCCCCACTCCACTAGAGCTGCGCTCGTTCTTTCACGTAAGCGAACATTGGAGGCTGGTCACACTAAAAGGGATAATTAGGCACCTGCGAGTCCATGTTTAAAGTAAATCATGCAATCCGTCGTAAGCGTAGCGTCTAGCAATGGACTAAAGATAACGTTAATAAGCACATACGGAAACCTAACGTATGTATCAACTCCACTACTATTGGCCAGTTTGGACTGCACGCCATACCATGTTTAAGAGCGATGTGGTGATACAGCTAGGTGAAAGGGAACAATGCGCAGTTCTGTATTCAAAGTAAGTCCGTAGAAAGACTTCATTAAAGTATTTCACTGAGTGGAGCACTTTGTCTTGAGCAAATGGGATACTCCAATGGAGAAACTATAGATTGTGTAGTGTTCACTGTGTTGGCTGCAACACTTAACGTTTGCCTGAGGGTGCATATTGAGTGGCATCGCGGTGGTTTGGTTATCAGACCGATGTACGATGCCAGTAGTGAGACTAGGGCTGATATGTATCCTTGACATAATCAAGACGCAGGGAGAGTTCGATTAACTTAGGTCGATCAAGGAAAGAGGATTACATATTTTTTTCTGCAGAGACGACACAGCCAGCAGGCATTGTAGTTCATGGCAAAGTATACGATCACTTCTGTGAAGTCCACCTTTCCTCCTGATCAACAATTGTAGGCTTCAGTTACGACACATCATAGCATTTATCAAGATGTAACAGCCTCGATCATAATTACAGTAACTGAATCAGTTTAAAGTCAAGTAGGCGTGTCACTTCAGCCATTCTGCCAACTGCACAACATTTCGTTAAGTGACGTTCAAACTATTTAAATAACTGTGAATCACATTTTGTATTTTCTTAACAACCTAACAATGTCAGTCATTTCAACTAACAGCTATTATCCAAATGTTCACTAGAAATAATATCAGTTAATTATTTTTATCACTAGATGAAAGCTCGGCCTTGCCCAGGTATTTATTTATTTATTCCTGCCTTAGGTTCATACTTCTCCTATCCCTTCTCTCTCTGACCATCCTTTTTTTTTTCTTTCTAAAAACATGCTATATTTATGAGAGAATAAATAAGAAATAAGGCTGTCTCGCATAATGTACAAAATTATAAGTGCAGTTACATATAAAATGCATACGATCTCATATTCATTAAGTTATATGTTGTCAAATTGTGTAATTTTTCAAGTATGTATTCATTTGTATAGTGCTGTATGCCTGTAAAATCTGTAGCGAATACAATTAATAGTAAAGAAGTAATACATTAAAACTTGGTGCGTGATGGGGCGATTTTCCATAAACGTTACTGTTACTCATGAACTACGTGTCATACTGTGATACAATTTCGAAGGTACATTCAGCTGTATGTGGGTATACTGTCTGTAAAATTTCCTGCGGCTGCAATTTGTAGTGTAGAAATTATAAATTGTAACGTTGTACCGAATGCCCTAGTTTTAGTCCATGGACAGCGGAAAAGTAGTTAGTGAGCAACTTTTTTCGTTTCAGTATTTTGATGTCGTTGTCAGCGAAAGAAAGTTGAATAAAGATTTGAAATTTTGTTTAAAGTTTGTTGCAAGTCGCTAACTACTGTCATTCTCATATAGTGTATTTATAAATTTTAATCGTATTATGTTGCAGTTTCTTGCAGCTCTTATTGTTTATGACTTTATATCTTCTGAACCATTTGTCGTATATGGTTCGTACTCCTACAGAAATTGTTATCTTACTTAAGAAATATGTGTCCCAAATTTGGTTGAAATCAGTCCAGTGGTTTAGGAGAAAATGAGCAGCATTGTCACTAAATGAAGCAGTTTTTTGCCCCTTTAATTGTTTATGACGTCATATCTCGTGAACTATGTGTTGTACGTAATTCTTACTTATAGCGATTGTCCTAATAGAATGAAGATTACGTGTGCGAAATTTCATAAAGACTGGAACAAAACGGTAGATTTGTATGCAACATGTACACATAAATACACAAAGATACGGACACACTGATTTGTATATAAAGCTCACAAAGTTTAGTTGTGGCAAATACGTTATTTGTAGAATAAATATCGAAGTACCACTTTCTTTGTTTTCTTCCAGTAGCTAGCGACATCTCTCTAGTATCCTTTCTGAGCCTCACTAGTTGCATTATTTATATGTTTTTCTTACAGGAGATGTCGTTTGAATTGATTTATGCATAAGTGATGAAGTTTCATTTCTCTTAGATAGACAAGGAACATCTTTCTGAATCTCCTTAATGTGCTATTGAGTTCTTGCTTCGAGAACCCAATGGTACATTGTCAGACTATTCTACTGCGGTACAAAATTAGTTGGAAGATTAAGCAAATTATAAATACTACGACAGAACAGTTCACGTTGGAACCACTATAAGTCTTGTACAAATTCTTGTCAGAATATCCCATAGGTTCCTTCCGAAACAGCAACATTTATATGATGTCTATGTTGTGGATCTCGACACATGGTTCTTCTGAGATGCAAAATAGCGACACTGTCACAGCATAGACACCGCTAACAGTGCAGAACGACTGGTTGCTCCTGATGTCAGGAGTACTCAGGAATTCCTCGCGCCTAAATTCTGCTGTTATGGGGGACTGATTCCATATTGGTTCTCTGTGCTGGTCGACTGTGTTGTGGTATGTTAATCATAAACAACAATCAGTCACAAATATTTACTCGTTGTTGCATATTGCACATCGACCATTTTTAATACTAAAAACACAACCAGTTATAATCAGTTAATATGCAGACCATATTATACACCAATTGTACAAGTTTTGATCAATAATGAAATACATATCATTAAAAATGATTGGAGTATAATATGAAATGCGTGTTGATTATAACTGGTTCTGTTTTTCAGCAATGACAATAGTCACACAGCGACCGAAATTTAGATATGTTGATCATTAACTTATTTGGGGGAGATTAATTAATGCATCATGCACACATTTATGTATGTACAATTAAGACAAGCAGTGTTAATGGCCACTAGGAACATGCTGCTATGAGCTGTCCCAAAAGGGTCATCAAGCATCCACTACTATCTAAGATCGAATGTTACTTACTTGGTGCATTCACTCAGGAGGGTGTACTGCCAGCGGACTTCCAAAAAAACACAGATTCATGACTGAAAAATTCTGCCTTGCTTGTGAGAGCACATTACCTTGCTGTTTGTCACCCTGTGCCATCGATCTCTGCTGTTGGTTGCCTTTGCGGGCACTCTCCTCGGCAGCCAGTTCTGGCACTGTGGTGCTCTCTGTGGCCCGTCTCTTTACCTCTACCTTGGCGTGACTAGTAGTGAGACGCTTGCCAGTTCAAAATTTCAAATGTTTGTTAAGTTTGTGGGACTTAACTGCTGGGTCATCAGTCCCTAAACTTCCAAACTACTTATAAACTTATACTAAAGACAGCACAAATATCCATACCCGAGGATGGATTCGAACCCCC
This sequence comes from Locusta migratoria, assembly GCA_026315105.1. NCBI lineage: Eukaryota > Metazoa > Arthropoda > Insecta > Orthoptera > Acrididae > Locusta > Locusta migratoria. The sequence continues at coordinate 195,864,329 of CM048746.1, forward strand.
GACGGGGAACGGCCTCGCGCATCGGAGCATAGTGCCTCAATGCGCTCGGCCACTCCGCTTGCGAGTGCTAGGCCGACCAGTCACAAGCCACTCTTCTAACGTGGAACGCTGCCAGCTTGATTGGAGGTCAGATGTGGAGCCGGCTACTTGCCCTCGCTTACCATGTCCTATGCCGACTCTGTCCGCCGCACCGCCCGCCAACACCATATGTGAAGTACATAGGCGTAGTATAAATAGAATAAATGAAACTGATTTTTTTCCCTATTTTTTGACTTAGGCTGTGCAGATCGTAGTTAACTATCTTACCGCAAGAACCATTTCTGGGGAAGAGGGGTGTAGTGTTCCCCATCGATTTTTCCTAATGCTCGATTTTTTTCACCGTGTACAAACTCTAGGGATTGATCGAGGAGAGGATACGGAATAAAATCTAATGATGTCCAAGAATGCATGGTTTCCATGCTACAGACAATTTAATTATTGTAATAATTTCGTGTGCTCATTGGTTTCTGGTGACTCCTCACAACGTTGATAGGTGAAGGATGGGTTAAACCGCTGTCTATAATATTCAGCCTCAGTTACAATAGGCATTGAGAATTGTTTCCATGTGCCTCAACGTATGAATGTACACACTGTAGCATATTCTGTCTCGGTGTTCACATTGTCCAGAATGCATCAAACAAAGGTAGCCGGAATACGCTGCTCCAGTGTCTCCGCTCGATACTTTCGAAATGGCCCCATAACGGCATAACCAGAAATGCCACGGGTTGAAATCCGGCAAAGCAGCAGACCCCTCCTCGACTTCATCAAACAAGGAAGACACACGTTAACGGCGAAGTGTGCTGGCGCAGCATCATACAGCAGTCACATAATCCTTCCAATCATCAATGGCACTTCTTCCAACAGTAAGGCAAAATCACCTGCAAGAAACACCTTTTAGGCGACGTGGAAGGAACGCTGGTCTCAGAATACGGTTACCAGGTAACACAGCCTGCCATTCCGGCTGCACCGATGTTATATATTCGATGTGATCATGCCATGTGCGTTCTCCATACTGTCCCACAAAAGACGTTATTACTCTGCGTAAAGGTGACCTCATCTGTGAAACTATTGGATGACATAGATTCCGAAATCACGGTTGTCTGGTAAATAAATCAGTGACGAAACTGATCCAGATGTGGAAAGCCTTGAACATGTTGTAAGTGATGATGGTCCACACGGACGTCTGGCTTATCCTGTGCTGCCTGGTTCTGAGACGGCGGTCGCATTCCACAGTGTTAATCACATTTTCCCACAAGTCTGGTATCCGAAGAGTTCGGGTATGTCTTTCGTGATTTACAGCTTCCTTAAACAACCCTAACTCAGACAAACGGCGGAACGTGGTTGCAAACATTCAATGCTGTGATTAGTTGCAATTCAGGGGTTTAGCGCAAGAAGGAGGCAGCTCCCCCCACTAGTTTCAGAGAAATCCAACAGATCGTTCATCTATTCCCAGAACCGGGCCACAGATTTATGCCATGCGACAGATCGTTCGGTAATATAGAAAAGATGGAAAGAGTTTTTCTTCCAGTGGAATATGGTCGCATTGTCAGAAGAATCAGTCCCAAATTTCATGTCACCGAAGTGGACCACAAAACTTTGTCGACACGTTGAAGAAATTTTTTGTAAAGAACACTTACGTATCATTATCGAACAAGAAAAGAGGAAAATATTTAATCACTAAGTACAAAATATTCCTCTAATGTACAGCCACACATAGGTAAAGAGATTATTCAATGCAGTGCGACCGTAGGGATGACTGTCTTCGATAATGCGCAAATTTGCAACCAAGGACCTGCGAGTCTCATAACAATGGACCACCTTCATCGAGCTTATGATTGTCTCCTCCCGCTTAAAGGACAAAAGTTTAAAGATGTCAAAGAGCTGGCGAGAAAGTATGTTGGGTTAAACAAAATGTGGTTTAACGACTAGTTGACGTCAGATGATTCAAACGATCCTGAGGAGACTGAAGGGGAGATAAAAGACTGAAGAAGAACTGTAGAATTAATGTATCATGCCAATAATGTTGTACTTTCTTTATTAATAAATGTTTTTTAAACTGAAATATGGTTAATTATGAATAAAATGGTCCTACAAACAGTTTTTCATTCTCTTTGGAGCAAAACAGAGGCAGCTCTAAAATTCAGAATTCTATTGCACGTACTTGAGTGCGTGCATTTGTGTGTATTCTCATCAGTAGCATTAGGTACCCCATAGCCTAAAACAAGACTGACATTTTTTTTGGTTTTGGTGAAAACTGAATTTTTAAAATATTTTTATCAATTTGTCACAAACTGGAAAAAAGAAAGCTGTCTCCTTCTTGCACCAAACCCTTCAATTTGCAACGTTGACATAACTGCAAAAGTATAAATTTTGAGATGATTTCGTAGTGTTACTGCACAATTCGGATGGAGTAACATAGGAGTTGTTATTAGTTGCTGAGAACAATCATAGTATGGAAGGTTGATAAGTATAATGTGCGTAAAGAAAAAAAGTACGGTACCTGAATTATTTTATTGAATGGTGCATGAAGGCATGTGGTAGGCAGTCATACTTTCCTGTATTGGTGAAGGGAGTGGTATATAAGTGCAGTGAAGTTCGTGCCAGTATTTTTAACCCTCAAGCGTTCACATTGGTTGACTAAGTCAGAGGCGCCAACTTTTGAAAATCAGTGTGGGTGCTCTATATCACGTTTCACAAATGTTCGAAACCAACCCTCCTAAAAATCATGTTCATGCATTTTTGAATGAGCAATACTTGATAAAAGTAAATAGACAGTTGTATGGCCTATTACAGATACAAGGAAGAAGGAGGTGGAACAAATTTCAACTGAATCTACAATTTTAATAACAAGGGAAGTGACAAAGGTAAATGAAAAACGATTAACTTTAGCATCAGCATCAGATTCTTCAAGCTAAATTCCTGAAAGAACACAATTGAATGTTCATAAATAAGTACACCTGAAAAGTCAAAATGACCGGCGTGCTTCAGGATGAATAAAGCTAGCATAGTGGCTAAAACACGGACACTCATTACTACTCGCTTGGGGACCCGCGTAAAAAACTGATCATTTCTTTCACGCATGAAATATCGTCTCTCGCTATGGTCACGTTTTGCATTGCCTCTTGATTCATAAGGTAGGTTTTGATTTTTCCCGATTTTTTTTTTAAATTTATACCATTTTATTTTCCACCTCAATTCTATGTGGGTGCTCAGCACCCCCAAAAAATTCTTGGGGGGGGGGGGGTGCACAAACCCCGGAGCACCCAAGGAATCGGCGCCCTTGGACTGAGTCAACCAGAGTTCGCTTCTTTTGCTTTGAATTCAAAATACGCAATGTTGCGGTGATGGCGGTTCCACATAAGTTGGACCTCTCTCAGTGACTTTTATTATTGCTTCGTTTGTAGCGCTCGCACATTGACAACCATTGCATCATATTTTAATCCGCATTCTGTTTGGTGCACAGTCAACCAAGCGCGCGGTGATGTAAGTATTTTTACGGTAATTTTGAATACCAACTTTATTTTGTATTATGATTTTTCAGTAATGTTTTACTTGTATTTATACTTCTAGGATCTTTTTCAAAAAAAGGTTATCAGAGGAGGAGACTGAAGGGCTTCTAAATGAAGATTCGTACGACAGTAAGTGTTCTCAATTTGCCTGTTCAGATGTGGAAGAAGAACAAATAGTACTTAGTGATCACAACACTGAATCAGTTATAGAAGTAGTGCCTTTAGAAGGAGGATGACATACACACATTGAAGAGGAAGTTCAACGTCATGAAGAAGATGGTGTCGATAATATTAATTTTATGTGTGGGTATTTTGTTGGTAAAGATGGCAAACATAAGTGGTCTGTGGGAAGTCTAAGAGCCAAAACGGCGATAACGCCCTAAAAATATAATTAAAAAAAAATCTGCCTGGTCCGAAGATGTCTGCTAAGGGTATTACACAAAAAGCGATAGCATGCAATAAGATAATTAGTTCACATATAATTGATTCACTTGCGGAATACACCAATTTACATATCAGAAACTTAATACCACAGCACATCTATCTTAGAGAGATAGATATGAAGTAAACTTCTAGGGAAGAGATATATGCTCTCATTGGAATCCTTATATTGATTCGCTTGAAGGGCTGAAATAAAACAAAGTTGAAGAACTTTGGAGTAAAGATGGCACTGGTATGATGATCCTTAGAGGTTACATATCACACAGACGGTTCGTATTTCTTTTCAGAAGCGTGGGATTTGACGAAACATTAACAAGAACACAGAGACGCGATAGAGACAAATTAGGATTCTCTAGTTAGATTTTGTAACTGTATCTTTAGAAATATGAAGGTCAAATACTAAAATCTGAATTAATTATAAAAGCAATATAAACTGATTAGTTTTCAGTAGCAAGCATATTATGGTAGATCCTTTCACATCTTTATTGAATATGATGGCTGGTTGACAGAGTCAACCACACAACCACTGGTATTACCAAATTGATGGGACCACTCGAGGGTTAATAGCTAATGTTTATAAATTAATGTGAACATTATAAAAGCTTCATCTGAATAAAATAAAAGGGACAACAACGCAATTTACCCACTGAATATGAGCTGCTAAAACTGATACAAAATGGCGTGGAATGTCTACCTCCGAATGTATAAGCTATATTCATCATTGGTTTGAAGGTGAACATAATGCGCCATTATTACACAGACTTTGTCCTCGAAGACGACGATAACGAAAGCCTGTGAACTTCTTAGAAGCAGGCTCTTAAATTTAGAATGCTAAGCGATGCAGGTTGCGGTTACATTTAATACTTTTGTCACTTAACGTACGGGATAAGAATTTTCGTGTTACCGTTCGTCACGTTTTTCTCTCGTAGATATTATAAGTACGACGCTTGAATACCGTTCCATGATTTTTTTATTATTCTTTTTTTTTTTTTTTGTATCATGAGTGCATTTTTAATTCTTTCTGGTATCTATAGTTAGTGTTTTTATCACAAATCGATACAGGTCTGCGTTTTTAACAAGTGTTCAAATGTCGGTTCAGCCAACGGTATCTAGGTGGTGTTGGTTCAGCCCATGGTTGGATTAAAGTATGAACGGAGAGGGTGGTAGTGTTTAGGGACACTATACGCGGACGTCCAGGTAGAGAAGCGGCTCCACTCCACATTTTTAGGCATTTTGGAACTTTGTTAGGTATAATACCATCAATGCATGGCGTGTTAGTTGTCATACAACAAATACAGAAATGTATTTGTCCTACGTGATGTAGCAGAGGCTACATATTTTTATTGCCCCAAGCCTCCGGTTGGGATAAATTGGCCGTGGTTCTACTCAATGTGATAATGTGGGTGAGTCGAAATTTTGTCATTGCTTTCAATATCTTATTGGAGACGTCTGCAATTCGTTATTTGCACATGGCTTAGCGTTCTTTTTTGAGCAATATTTTGTTGCCTGCCTTGTATGATTTTAATAACAATTCACTCTCTGAGAACCCGAAACCATTGACATGAAATGCTTGAAACCGCACAAAATCAAGCTTAGAATAACAATTATTAAACAGCGGTATGTGCTATTTTATGCAAAACATTACATTTTTACCAAAAGTGTAAATTTAATAGACAGAAGAAAAGCAGCAATATATCACAGCCATACGAGGTAAATTCACGTAATTCAATGATGTCAGTGTGTTATGACATTTTCAATCAACAGTGCAATGTGCAATGAATCCTTTGCTTAAAGTAATGTGTTTTTACGTCTTGATTTTATGGTTTTACGTTGTTGTGTACATGCTTGCCCAAGTAATTGCATTTATACTATTCCATTTCATTTAGTGCATTACCTACCATTACACCAGACGGCGCTAACATACGACTACATATAATTCATTCCGATTTTCAACTTATATAATAGAGATAAATTTTATCTCTTGTGTTGTTTCACATTTATATTGTGTTTGACTATCCTAGATTACGGCAATGGGACATTTTGATTCGATTCACATAAATATATACAGTGCTCTACCAACTAAGTAATCCTGCGGCGTAGGTTTTGTAAGCAGCTTGTTCAATGTTGACTTTGTATTGCAGTATACCTACATCTACATAGATACTCTGCAAATCACATTTAAGTGCCTGGCAGAGGGTTCATTAACCACTTTCATAACTTTTCTCTACCGTTACATTCTCTAATAGCGCGCGGGAAGAAAGAACACCTAAATCGTTCCTTTTTAGATATGATTTCTCTTATTTTATTGGGATGGTCATGTCTCCCTAAGTAGGTGGGTGCTAGCAAAATATTTTCACATTTAGAAGTAAAAGTCGGTGATTGAAACTTCGCAAACTGATCACGCCGCAATGAATAACGTCTTTCTTTGAATAATTTCCACCCCAATTCCCAATTCGTGCAACATTTCCGTGACGCTCCCCCCCCCCCCCCCCGTACCGTGATAAAACAAAACGAGCTGCCCTTCTCTGAACCGCCTCAATATCTTCCGTCAGTCCCACCTGGTGAGGGTCCCACAAGGGGCAACAGTACTCCAGGAGAGGACGCACAAGTGTGATGTAGGCAGTCTCTTTGGTGGAGCTGGTGCATCTTTACATCATTGTAAATTCAGTATTTTATTTGTTTTTATTTATCTATTTGTTGTTCTTGTTTAACAGCACTGATGATGACTGTTAGCATACTTGAAATCAATATGAAAAGTTGAATAAACATCTAACATCCGACAAAATACTAAAACTTCTTTTCGTATTGTGTTGCGTGATGTTTCTTCATTTGAGACTTCACTCAGTAAAACTGTCATGTTCTTTCCCGATTCCTATCTTAACACAACTATTATGCTACTTATGCATTTCGATGCGTCCTCACTTGTACTTTCGTTATCGTAGCTCTTCTCTTTCTCTGTTTTTATTTTTTCTCTTTGTATCTGAGGAAGCCACGTCTAGCTGCTCCTCTTTGTCGCACCCCAACAGCGAAACTGCCGCTGGACTGCTTGTGTAGTGCATGCGCAACTCCTGTTCGTTTGTCACGCATCGAGCAACCATCTTAATTTTCATAGAGTGGCTGACACTGGTTACTGTGCTCCTTACGGCAACCTATGTAAACTCGGTCACCATATTGGCGGTGGTCAGTATACTTTAGAGGAGTCTATGTGTAGTTGTTGTTGTACGTAAAATACTGTATTTAGTGTCAATTGTAGTTAGTGCAAATAATTTATATTATTTTGGCTGCTTAAATATGTCCAAAGTGCGTTCAGCACTTAATTTCATAAATAGTAGTTATAAATCGACATATATTTCGTGCAAGAACACCAAATGTTGGCCTTGTTTGGTCTCAGATTCTCGATACACAAACGACATTTCTGACTAATGACCCTTAGCTGACCTAAGAGTGATACTTTAGATGACCTATCCTGCAGTTCCCTTGAAATATAGACCATTGAAATGCACAGTTTTCTACTTATTGTCTGTGTGTTGTTGAAATGTTTCTTCTGCTTTGTCTGTTGAAAGAGTATCACATCTGTTGAATAATAACATAAAAACTTTTGAGTGTCTGCGCCTTTTTTAAAAGCACTTTTATTTGTTGTTTACTTGATCGAGCATGGTTGACATGTAATCAGTACATAGTGTGAAAGCAATAGTAACATCCGGAACTTGTCCTTGTGTGTGTTATTTGCAACAAATATTTGCTTATTACAGTATGGCAACAACGAAAGTTATTAACGATACATTATTTCGATGTGAAATGCATTTGTTGCAGCTGACCTAGGCGCATTTGTAACTGCAGCATGTTATTGTCACTTCAGTCTTTGTAGCCGGCCGTGGTGGCCGAGGGGACTGAGGCGCTTCATACACGGTCTGCACGGCCACTACGGTCGGGGGTTCGAATCCCCCATCGGGCATGGATATTTGTGCCGTCATAGTTCGTAAGTAGTTCATAAGTAGTTTGTAAGTTTAGGGACTGATGATCCCGTAGTTAAGTCCCATAAGCTTTACAAACATTTGAACATTTTCAGTCTTAATACTCAAATTTCGTCTACCAAACTTTAGAACCAAGCCCTTTGACATACTTTTACGTTTAATAAACACCAGATAAATGTGTACTAGACTTTATGAAAACAGTTGTTACATCACATTAACAACTGATGCAAATCAATGTCATGATGGTTTGTTTTGACTATTACTGTTCCCTGTATACTATCTGCTGCGGCTTTAGACCTTGTACTTATATTATAATAAATAAATAACTTTAAAATCGGCAGTTTCGTTGTTGTAAATCTCAACTAACTTTTCTACTTGCTATTGGAACGTTGTTACTGACAGGTTTGCGATATTTAATTACCACATTTTTAGGAAATAAACTGTCAGGTTTGTTAATACGCAGCTTTAATCAAGTGTGGAGACACCGCCGGAGCCTGATGCATTTCTATATTCAATAGTGAAATGTTCAAATGTTTGTAAAGCGTATGGGACTTAACTGCGGAGTCATCAGTTACTAAACGTACAAACTACTGATACTAAAGGCAGCACATCCATGCCCGAGGGGCATTCGAACCTCCTACGGGGAACGGCCTCGAGCATCGCAGCATAGCGCCGCGGCATTCAATAGCCAATGAAACACTGTAAATAGGTAAAATAGTTTAGTGGCTATGGCATACCAGCTGTCAGCTGCCATGGCGAACCTAGCGGCAGTCTATGAAATTTAAGCTCTTTGGAACGGACAAATCGCTATGGTTCTGTTCGCTGCCCGGCACGTTAGACCGTGGCAACCATGGGCCAAGCACCGTTAACACTACACACGCTGCAGTGGTCGCTGCCACGCAAAGTGGATACGTGGCTTTAGAAAAATCATTGAAATTGTCCAATATATAAAGTCACATTCCTGTCATTTTCAATTGATTGTATGGGTGCATTAATGTATTAACCTGTTTTTGGCCAAGGATATTGCAACTTAGCCTCATGATTAGTTGCAGAAAATTAACTGTAAATCATAAAGTACAGTTTCGTGATGCAATAAGGTTCGCGTATCTCTTCCACACCATCGACATCATACAACTGCATTTGGAGGACTAATATGATAACCGTCTGTAGGACTGAGTTTTGCACTGCTATAATTATTTCAAGCAGCTGGGATTTTATACTGTTGACTGAATTATGTATAATTTCTCTCTAAGCTACTGTGAGGATAGTGATCGTGTGGCATTTCTGTCTGGGGCCGTGTTCGGCCTGTCTGGTGCAAGTCGTTTTAGGTGACACCACGTAGGCGACATGCGTGTCAGTGATATTGGAGTGATGATGACGACATTACAACCAGCCCCTAAGCGAGGAAAATTTCTAACTACACCATAAATCGAAGCCTGTCTTTCAGCATGGCAATCTACAACTCTGTCCAGTGGAATACAGAGATGTACCAAGTAACTGTTATCACGTTCCTTGGTTTCTTTCTAGTAACACAATGGACTAACATTATGGAGGAAAGCAGTTCAAACCTGCATCTATCCAGATCAAGGTTTTCCGTGTGTTTCTTAAATTACAGAAGGTAAATATTGGGATGGTCCCTTTTGAAACGGCACAGTCCATTTTCCGTCCTTAGCATAAAGTGATTGGGGCATATACTCCATATCTAGGTCCACAGTGTCAATGGGACTGGATGGGATGCAACTTCTTCCTCCTCGCTATTAAAATGTCGCTTGTCCCAGATCGCAACGTTTTCATGGTAATGACACAGGCCAAGGTTATTCTTATCATTGAGTGCTATTCTAAGGTTGGTTTTGAATGCTTCTGAGCATTGGAAGTCGATGGTGCCTAGAGTGTAAAACAGAGTCGTGTCACGATTGTAAACATCTTTGATTAGTGTAAATGATTCATTTGATACTTCTGAGCTGCCAGGTTACCCCTAACAAGCTGGCAGCAAGCCATGAATGCAAGCTCGGCAGGTCAACTGATTCTATCGCTAGCAGGCGTCATACTGCGACAAACACGCGTCTGTAAATAAACATTCTCGAGCCAAATTTGGACCTTGTTTTACAGAGGTCGCACCTTAGCTGGGAACCAGCGAAGTATTCACGCGCCGGCTCGCGATTTGCCGGCGGTCGCCTTTTAGGGACCAGCTCGGCGACTCGCCAGAGTGTCGCAAACTTGTATGTTTTAGTGTCACTGTAGCTCTATTGTTTGTACTATGTCTATTTTATCATCTGTCAGATCTGTAATGTCGTCATAATTATCACCTTGTCCATGTTTAACTTCTCCATTGTTTTAACTCCATGTGTATGTTTTTCATTCTTCATGTTCGTTGGTATATTATCTCTCGACTGAAGAGCAGCACTTAAGGCTGCTGCCAGCCGACTGGTATGTAATTTGTCAGTATGTAACTACAGTTACAATTAAAAAAAAGGGTCGCCAGTCAGTCTCGCTTCCACCAAGTAAACGATAGCGTCTTGGAAGACTCCGAAGAAGAAGAAGCCCACTACGAAAGAAGTCACCGAAGACCATTCGACGCCGTACTGAGGAACCACTCCGGCTCCAACGGACTTCAGTAACAACTTTCAAAGTAGCGATCATTGTAAATAGTGTAGAAGAAATTTAGTTGTAATAAATTAGGTCTTCAAGAAGAAGATTGTGTTCATAGTAACTTCTGTCGTTCCATCGCACTGATGTTGTACTTTCCTGTGTTCAAATGCAGAGATTCCGTGCTCAGGCTATAACAGAAACCAGAGGGTTTTCTTTCTAAGTTTACTTAAATAGACACATGTGATCTGAGTACCATTTATTTGGTCAGTTGTCTAGAACGGTACATAGTGAAGCGTCAGTGAATCTTGACAATAGGAGCAGCGACTGGCAGGTGTGCTGCGACGGGAATTGGGGCGGGGTGGGGCGCTGGCGCAGCCACCACTGCAGGGGCGGCGACAACTGCGGGCGCGGGGGCGGCCACGACGGCGGGGGCGGCGACCACGGCGTGTGCGGGGGCGGCGACGGCCACCGGGGCGACGGCAGCGCCGCGCAGGAAGCCCGCGGACGCGGCGGCGAACACCAGGGGCAGCAACACCACCTGCAACACGGGAGGGACACGCTCGTGAGTACCGCAGCAGCACGGTAAGAGCAGCAGGCAGCAAATGAGGGGTCCAGAGCACAAGTGCCGTAACTCCACCTGCTATAGTTCTGACTAAGAGGAGCATTCATTAAAAGGTGTATAAAATTATTAATTTTAATAATTTATTCATGTTTACGAATACAGGATAATACGCATAAAACTCTCTCTAAATATATTTAAAACAGATTATAATACAGAAAATGTGTAGGAAATGACTTGCTAAACAAAAATGAAAGGAGTTTGTGCACTGAACACTTTTATCAGTCATCCACTCTAACTTCAAGTACATTGTGTAAATGCAGGTTCGTCGTTTTCTTCGTCCAAAATCTGATCTCAGGAATCTGAATGATGACTAGACACCTCCGTGGGCAAGTTCTTGAAGAATGCATGATACACAGGAAGAATAAATTTCAGAAGAATAAGCTTAACCTTCTTTTTGTTTCCAGAATGAAACTTTCACTCTGAAGCGGAGTGTGCGCTGATATGAAACTTCCTGTCAGATAAAAATTGTGTGCCGGAACCGGGACTCGCGCTTGCCCGAGAAACGCAAAGGTCCCAGGTTCGAGTCCCGGTTCCGGCAGAAAATTTTAATCTGGCAGGAAGTTTCATAACAGCGCAAACTCAGCTGCAGAGTGAACGTTTCATTCTGGAAACATCCCTTAGGCTGCGGCTAAGTCATGTCTCCACCATATCCTGTCTTCCGGGAGTGCTAGTCTTCCATGTTTCGCAGGAGAGCTTCTGTAAAGTTTGGAAAGTAGAATGCGAGGTACTGGCGAAAGTAAAGTTGTGAGGTGGCATCGTGAGTCGTTTCGGGATAGCTCAGTCGGTAGAGCGCTTGCCCGCGAAAGGCAAAGGTCCCAGGTTCGAGACCCGGTTCCGGCACACAATTTTAATCTGCCAGGAAGTTTCTTCTTTTTGTTCATTGTCACAGTCCGCTTGGTTTTGTAAAGTCTCCGTTGTGTCACGGGTGCAACGCTTTGAAGTGGTCTGGCTAACGTGTGCTTACGAAAACCCACATGAAATTCTTCACTTTGACGGAAACGTGATTATACCTCAAGGAAAATGGAGCTGCCCATTCAAATTGCATCCATCTGACTTGCAGCCACTTTAACGGATGCCCATCAGTAACCCTTTTCCTGATCACTGTGCTGTCTAGTAGCTCCTTCGTTTACACTAAGTCGTCGTTCTTCATTATGCGAACAATGAAAGGATTTTTCTTTTTACACTCTTACATAATATTTAAGTGGCTTACCTGTCATATAATCATTCATAGGAACATTTTTCCCTGTTTGGGGGATATTTTGAACAACACTTCATAATATGGTCACTACAAGAACCTTCACATTCTATCTTCCACAAATGCACATGGACATAAGTACTTTATTCTATGAACAAAGGCGGGTAGCAGTTAAGGCAAAACCACTGTGGTGCACTCTATGCACAGATGTGAAACCTCTGAGATACGTAGTACTTATAGTTCTGAACAGTACCTGTCTCTCTTTTTTTAATCTTTTCTGTAATTCGTTTTTAAGTGCAGTTACGCCACTTGCACTCTGAACCCCTCAAATGTATTAATATCAAGGGGTAACGAATTACATAATGGTCGAATGCAGTAGTCATAGTGTGCTGCTTAACGCATTGATGTATTTGCAGTAAATCCGAGCATTAGAGAGAATATAATTTTCAATATTTTTAGGTTCATGACTGTATTTATACATCTACATACCAGTACCCTTCAAACGCATGTCTAAAATATACATTCGACCATCACAGATAATATAGTTTTCAATATTTCCAGGTTCAGGACCGTATTTACACATCAACATACCCTTGAAAAGCATGTCTAATATGTAAAAATTCATGTTACTTTGTATGTTTGTTCGTGTTTTATGTGCTGCTATACCGTTAGTCCCATTGCAATTATTGTCAACATATTGTTTGCACATTTGCGAAGGTTTTAGCCATGATTGACCACTGTATTAGTCATAGGTAAGGATAGACAATGACATGGCCAAAACATGCATTACACGACAGTGTTCAATATCTCCTCGTAAAGTACTGCACCGATTTGAACCAAATTTGATACACATATTCCTTACCGAGAAGTAATAATTACTCCAGGGGAAAGAACCATCTACGACAGATAGTTCATGAGACATGGCGACATGAACAATGCGATGCAAGATGAACGCAGCAACTGAGGCTATTATATAAAGACAAGTCTTTGTTTAACGTTCTTGCCAAGAGTCTTGGGGAATACGATCTACTCCAACCTTTTACATTTTACTGTTGTAAACATTCGATCCGTATTACACATAACACTTCATTTTGTTCCAGTCTTGATGAAATATTGCACATCAGACTATCAAGACAAGAGGGAGGCATCTCTCTACATAAAATTTCGTACAGTGCATTGCGCAGAGTATTTTACTTACGAACATCGACAAAATCTACAGTTTTATTTCGATCTGAATGGAATTTATGTACTTCGACTTCAAAACGAAAGCAAAGGAGATTGGCTGAGTAGAATGTGGAATAAAAATAACTAATCAACGCCGCGTTTCAGCTACTTGTAAATGAATATCAATATCATTTAACGAAAAATTGTATTTTAAACTGTTTCTGTGGTGATTATAAAGTGTCCTTTCACGGTAACAACCGTTATCAAAACAGTTACAGCACCGTCAGCCGGTGTATTATGAAATTATTGTGTCACCTTCATACCCAAGGACCAGTGTAAAAATGGACTTATTATGTTGCGTAGTCAGAATGAGGGCCAGTTCCAACGTACCAGTCAGTGTGAGTAGATTTGAGCCAAAATACATGAAAACTTTCAAAGCCACTCAATGACACTATCACTTCAGGAAACAGCAGACAACAGTCAGACAGTGATGGGCATCTGAATACGCAACATAAATACAACATAAAATTTTACGCTGGCGAGAATTTTGAAGGTGACGAAATGAAATTTCCAAACTGGTAGCAATACAGTTCAATAAGATAACGGCTGAAGATGGAAAAGTTGATGGAGATACAAATTTTATGAAAAGTGTTTCTATGGGTTACAAGATTTTTTTTCCTAGTAGTAAAACAGTGTAGAGCGCATAATATTTACTTACTTTCTTCAGGACATGTGTATCCAGTGATAGAGTACTGAGCGGAACAGGAATGTGTGCTACTCCAGGAGTAGTCACAGTGCATGGAAGAACACATAGCGCCTGTTCCACTCCGCACCATCTGGATGTTTCGTTGTTTGCTTGGGACAGGAGGGACCAAACTGCGAAGGTTATCATTGCTCTTATGGGGAGAGGAAGTAGTGGGGCATAGGAAATGAGGAGATGGGAAAGGGAACGCAGTCCAGAGAGGAAATAAGGAAGAAAGATTGTATTAGTTCGAGGGCCATCAAGATGATCCACCCAAAGATCGAAACCAGTTGGAAATCAATAAGAAATGGCACTGTAGACGGTTTTTCGTTTAAAAAATAAATAAATAAATAAAAAAATAAAAAAATAAGAGTGCTGTTTTTCCAAAGGAAACAAAACTGTCTAAGAAAATCTACTTAGACCATACACACCCATTTTCTAGAAAGTATGGTGTTATGGCAAATTAAAAACAAATAACGTCATTGGTACTCTTTAGATATTTTTTATGTTGGACATAAAGTACCTCCATTTGGTAGACTGCGTTTCAAAAGAAGTCCATTGATATTGAGATCCAAATACTTGGGGGTAACGTTGCAGGGACGATAAGAATTGATCTAGCGTGTATGACACTTGCGGGAAAGCAGATGATGATTCATTGCAGGACGTAGGCCACTACGTTGTGGTGAGAGGTAATGCCCGAAATCAGGTATTCTTGGCACACTTTTGACACTCCGAATTCCAGAACATTTTATTCTCTAACGTTTTCCAAGATGAACGTCCCTTTCCGTTTTTCGTCCGTAATGTAGCCGGAAAACTTTTGAGATACACTATGTGATCAGATGTATCCGGACAACCACAAAACCATACGCTTTCACATATGGTGCATTATGCTGCCACTTACCGCCAGGCACTCCATAGCACCTACGTCAGTAGTCATTAGATATCGTGATAGAGTAGAACTCACGGACTTCGAACATGGTTAGGTGATTGTGTACCACTTGTGCCAGATGACTGTAAGCAAGATTTACACATTCCAAAACATCCCTAGGTTCAGTGTTTCTCAGGTGATAGCGAAGTGGAAACGTGTTATTGTGGTGGTCGTGTTTCTCATGGGAGATTGGGGTTGAACCCCTTGTCATATTGCGTGGCACTATCACAACACACGCCTATATTGATGTTTTAAGCACCTTCTTGTTTTCTATTGTTGAAGAGCACTTCTGGGATGGCGATTGCATCTTCCAATACGATCGAACACCTGATGGTGATGCACGGCCTGTGGCAGAGTGGTTACAAGACAATAACACCCCTGTAATGGACTGGACTGCACAGAGTCTTCACTTGCACCCCATATAACATCTTTGGGATGTCAGAATGAAACTTTCACTCTGCAGCGGAGTGTGCGCTGATATGAAACTTCCTGGCAGATTAAAATTTTAATCTGACAGGAAGTTTGATATCAGCGCACACATCTTTGGGATGGTTTGGAACGCCGACTTCGTGCCAGGCCTTACCGACCTAAATCGATACCCCTCCTCAGTGCAGCAGTCCCAGAAGCATGGGCTGCCATTTCTAAGAAACCTTCAAGCACCTGATTTGACGTATGCCTGCGAGTGTTAGCTGTCATGAAGGCTAAGGGTGGGTCAACACCATATGGAAATCCAGCATCACCGGTGAAGTGTTAGTCATTTTCAGCCAGATGTCCGGAAACTATTGATCACAAAATGTTTATCACTGAAGTTCAAAGGATTGCACTGTCTTCTTATACAATTTGTACACGATACTAACCGCTCTTATGTCTGTGAATATCACCACCCCACTACCTTTGTCACATTGTGTATTCTACTATGAACGTATAGTGAGTAAAAGTTCGTTATGCTCTATTTTTCTCCCGCGTCGGTGGTTAGAATCCTCCCTCGGGCAGGGATGTTTGTGTTGTCTTTAGTATAAGATAGTTCAGAAATAGTTTGTATGTTTAGGGACTGATGACCACGCTGTTAAGTCCCATAACTTTTACAAACATTTGAATTTGCTCTATCTTTCCTTGTATGTAAACCGTTCTGATAACATGTGCTAGTCCTGATACTACGTTGTTGTATAAAAAGAATGTTAGACACGTAGCGGATTTACCTGTAGTAGATTTATTGTGAAAGTTTAGCGTCACGTACTTGTGTACATACCAGAATCGGAACGAGGGCGTCGCGAGGTAATTTATTCGTTACAAGTCAAACAGTGAGCACCATGCCGTTAGCTCGCGTAAAGCCCTGGAAGTAGACTTTCACAGATGATATTTCGGTTACTGCTTACGAGGACGTAAACTAAATACCGAATGTAATGATACGAGAAGCGTCGATTGTTATCTTAGACGGACAGAGAAATAATCCTATTATAATTCAAATGAAAGATGTCTTCACCTTTCACTAATAATTTAGAATCAAAGTACAACTACGAAATGTGTAAGAAAAACAAGTCATTCTCTGGCTTACCTCTAAGATACTGAAATTGGTGACTTTTGGCCTCTACGTTATTTTGAAATTGTCAGGATGTAATAAAATTATATGGATATAGCGGTGTTTTGTTGATTTAACGTCAGGTTTGACGGAGATACTGTCTCGGCACTTGCTTCTACATATACCTGTGTACTCTACAAACCACTGTAAAGTGAATGGTGGAGGGTTCATCATACTGTACCAGTTTTAGAGATTCTTGCCGATACGTTCATGCCAAGCGGAAGTAGCCGTACTCTTTGAGGCGCCATTTTATTGATTGCGTGGCCGCTCCGGTCGGAGGTTCGATCCCTCCCTAGAGTATGGGTGTCTATGTTGTTCTTAGCATACACTAGTTTAAGTAATTTGTAAGTCTAAGGACCGATGACTTCAGCATTTACTTAGATTTAGAAACATTTGAACATCCGTTACATTCGTGTTGAGAGCACAGGAACAATGAGCCCTTAAACGCCTCTGTTCGAGCCTTAACTAATCTAAATTTGCCTTCGAGATCCTTTCTGAAACGATAGATGGAGGACTGCAGCAAAGGCGAAGTGTCTCACATAAAAGGGGTTTTCGATGCTTTGAAACTGGGCTTTCACGGAATCTTGAAGAGTCTGCCTGTTCAATTGTTCAGCATCTCCACACGTTGGCATAGAGCAAAGAAACCTGTCACTGTTCGTGCTGCCTTTATTTGCATACGTTCAGTATTATATGTCAGCCTTGTTTTATGGGAGGCTTTCCTGCTAGGCTGATGGCAGTTTGCTTGTATGTCACAAATGAACCGAACACCTTCTGTACATAGTCATTTTATTTCATCTGAATTTTCAGGTAATTTCTTCCTTACATTACATACGAAAAATTGCATCGTCTGCGAAAATGTGAGATTACTAGTAATATTCTCTTCATGGGGTTAATGTTTGAAACTAATAGCAAAGAAGTTTATAAAGTTATTTGCTTCTTAATTTGAGCTATCTTCAATAACCATATATCTACTAATGATGCCGTGCACTGCCGTGCTTTGCAGTCAGTCCACGAACGGAAGACACGAATTTGGCAGCTTGTACCTGGTGCCATTACTTGCAGTTGTACAAAATAGAAAACAGGGATACAGTGAAAGAGATGTAAATGGAAACAAATTGTACATTAAAATTCTTACTGAAATATTTCATGAAATCATATATGAATATGTATATTGTATGTTCAAGTTCAGCTTGCGGCTACTTTGAAAGACATGCACATTACAAAATGTACTTTCAAACTTTTTAGTAACGCCGAATCAAAAGGCTGAATACTAGTGTTATGTAAGTACTTCCAGATTAACAGTGAATTCTACATAGGCGACGATATGAATTCTTATTTATAAGTATCATCCCATAATATGAGATTTGCATCGGTAGAAAAAATAACGTTGGCAGTTTATGTGACGTAACTGCGGATAAAACATTCGCTTTTCGTAGTAGTTACCTCTATCGCAGATAAGGTAATGTGAACGACCGCCTCAGAGTTTTGCTGTTTCTGCATACACTACAAACGAGCCTAAGTAATGATGCTGCGCAGGGGAGTATGCTATACATCCTTTACAGTTAAAGAGTTCACGTTGATTGTCATCTACTTCTTCACGAATAAATTTGGATAATTCACCATTGAAAGCTTCGCCTTTCCCTTTAATCAAATTTGGTAACATTCTTCTAAAAAGTATTCCGGAACTGGTGGTTTTTGATGACATTCCAAAAGCGAAAATAATTTTTGAATGTCTATAGCGAATACCTTTAAAGAGCACCGTAAATTGTTGTCCCAAAATCGCATATCTTAGAGAGTTTCTACAAGGTTTGATTTGACGTCACGATTACTGTAAACAGGTAACAAATATGTTTCTGCAGTATTTATCTCGTAGATAAACACAATGAATACTACAAAAGCCTTTACGGATGCTGTCCAGTTGGTGAGAAAATAAAGAGATACGTTTACAGATACAAACTCAATCCCTGGTGATTCATTTTGATGTTCCGTCCGTTCTTCAACCTGTGTGCAGAGTTGCCAAATTGGGTGAGAATCCCTTTTCCATACCATTATCGTGTTCATTATAAGTTAGCAAATTCGAGAATGCCCCTTGTAAGTTCCGCTTATACTGACAGGAAAAGAAAATGGTAGCGTCTGTCAAGCCATATTAAGCAGGAAGGACCATTCTTTGGTGCAAAAAGCGTTTGTAATATAATGCGCCATTGAGCCAGATGAAACCCGCTGTTCCTTTGGCAAAGAGCGTTCAGTGAACATCAGGATAAAATCTCGATCGTGCGTATCATCCAGCTGAAAACCTTCGAAGAGCGAGAAAATTAGCCTGTATCAATAGAGAAAATTATTACAAGTGAGGGTGACTGATCAGGGATACGCTAGTCATAGGAAACTTTTAAATGGGGCCTTTGCCGCTTTACTCACGAACATAAGTAGTTTATAACGATCGAGTACGAGTGTATCGATAGTTGAGCGCCGAGCGCACCAACTGGTAACGGTGTGTGTAAAAGGTTGGACGACAGACTACCGTCGTAAGTGACAAGAATATCGGCTGTGGTGTGTGTCCCCAGCCGTCGTGAGTGATACCGCAGCAAAATACCGATTGTGGTATAACTCCGTGAATATGAAGATTCCGGCTTTCTCGTCAACAGCGATGGGACTGTACATTGAGCATCCCTTACTGGCATTGTTGTAACAAACTCTAAGCATCTTTAGAACTGTGAGATGAAGACTTTAACTCTCTCATTATTTGTATGTAATTGTAAATATACGTATTTAGCATTGAAACCTGCAGCGATTTAGTTTGGAAGACCTTAACCTATAAAAGAGGTAGTATTGTTGAATGAGGGGGACCACCCGTTTGATACAAACTTCCACAAATACATTACTGATTAGGTACGGTAATTTAAATTAACGGTTGATTCTGTTGAAAAACAAACCAACAGGCAGCTGCGGGAATGATTCAAACGGAATAACACCACGGTGCTAAAGCTTTCCCCGTTGTGCTGTTAGTTTCCTATGAACTGCCTATGCCTGGACTATAGCCTTTAAGTTATTAGTAATAAATTATTTGTTTTGTATGTTCACACTAGTTAGGATGAGAACCTCGCCCAAACTTTTAGTAATTTTCTCTAAGGTATATGAAGTGATGATACCTGATAAAAGCGAAATGCACTATTAATAACTAATAAAAATAAAACTCCACACCTACGGCTGTGTTTTCTATCTCATCCATGAAACTGGTTGGTTCCTTAGCCACTAACTTAGAATATCTACATCTACATCCATACTCCGCAAGCCATCCGATGGTGTGTGGCGGAGGGTACCTTGAATGCCACTATCGGTTCTCCCTCCGATTCCAGTCAAGTATTGTTCGCGGAAAGAAAGATTGTCGGTATGCCTCTGTGTGGGCTCTAATCTCTCTGATTGTAACTTCATGATCTCTTCACGAGATATACGTAGGAGGGAACAAACATACTGCTAGACTCCTCGGTAAAGGTATGTTCTCGAAACTTCGACAAAAGCCCGTACCGAGCGACAGAGCGTCTCTCCTGTAGAGTCTTCCACTGGAGTTTATAGGTAATCTCCGTAACGCTTTCTCGATTACCAAATAATCCTGTAACGTAGCGCGTCTCTCCGTGGGATCTCTTCCACTTCCTCTGTCAACCCCACCAGGTACGGATCCCACGCCGGTCAGCGATATTCAAGCTGTGGGCGAACAAGTGTACTGTAAACTACTTCCTTTGTTTCCGGACTGCATTTCCTAAAGATGCTTCCAATGAATTTAAGTCTGGCATCTGCTTTAGCGACAAATCATTTTATATGGTCGTTTCATTTCAAGTCACCTAATGCCCACTCTCAGACAAAATATGGAATTAACTGCTTCCAGCTGCTGACCTGCTATAGTGTAGCTAAATGATACAGGATCTTTGTTTCTTTGTATTCGCAGCACATTACACTTGTCTACATTGAGATTCAATTGCCATTCCCTGCACCATGCGTCGATTCGATGCAGATCCTCCTGCATTTCATTACAATATTTCATTGTTATAACCTCTGTACATACTACAGTATCATCCGCAAAAAGCCTCAGTGAACTTCCGATGTTATACGCCAGGTCATTTATACATATCGCGAACAGCAACGGACCCACTACAGTCCCCTGTGGCACACTTGACAGCACTTTTACTTCGGTAGTCTTCTCTCCATTTAGAATGTCATGCTGCAATTTGTTATCTAGGAAATCTTCAATCCAATCACACAATTGGTCATTGTTCATTAAACGTCTGTGGGAAACTGTATCAAAAGCTTCGCGGAAGTCAAGAAACACAGCATCTACCTTAGAACCCGTGTCTATGGCCCTCTGAGTCTCATGGACGAATAGCACGAGTTGGGTTTCACACGATCGCCTTGTTGGAAACCCTTGCTGATTCCTACAGAGCAGACTACTAGTCTCCAGAAATGTCATTATACTGGAACATAACACATGTTCCAAAATTCTACAACTAGACGTCTGCACGAAAGCTCAAGGCATCACTTTTCACTAGATTGTGACAAATATTGCTGAAACAATTTCAGCTGCAACCAGTGGAGATGTAGTCGCAGCGAGAACTCACCAGCTTCAGCATGTTGAGGGTAGAGTGTCGGCGGCGAGCGTTAGCTAGTAGAGCAGACGGTGTCCCGTGGACTGATGTCGAGCAGAGAGGATGCGGCCTTATATAGACGCCCTGGCGACGCTTCCAGGTTCCCTCCCTGGCCTCAAGGGCGCTGCACGCTCTACGCTCTCCCGGCTAGGCTGCCGCACCGTTCTACTGTCGCCTCGCCGCAGCCTACTCCTTCTCCCGATACCGATCGCTACCTGCCGCCAGAGGCTCTTTGTCTTACTTTCACAGCTCGTTGCTACCTGGAGGACACTATTCTGCACGTTGTCTTCGGGTAACTGGGACGATGCCAATCTAACAGCACGATTTATTGCGCTTTAAACTATTGAAACATAAGTTTAAAGCAATTTGCCATTTCATTAGGAATGGTTTGTTTACATTTATCATCCTTGTAACCTACGAACAGTGATCCCCATAAGAAAATATGCAGTTATAGGATGAGCAAAAATATAGGATAACCAAAGCTGTAACACATTATCACGTTTAATACTTGTAGGAAAAGATTTGTCATTCAAAACAGCCTCCAGTCGTCTCGGAATGTATAAATAAAGAAGGAAAGAAGATTACAGTTTAACGTCTCTTCATCATTGTGGTCATTAGAGAAAAAGCACATGCTCGGATTAATTTGTGTTAATGTTGGGGAAGGAAATCGGCCATGTCCTTTTGAACGAACCATCCCAGTTATGGCTCTGAGTGATATAGGAAAAATCACGGAAAAACTAAACCCGGATGACTGCAGGCGGGTTTTACCCTCCGTCTTTCGGGATATGACTCCAGTTTGTTACTGATGCTCCACGTGGCTCGGTAAAATGGTTAAATACAGGTCCTGTGTGGCTATCGAAAAGAAGGGGCAACTTCAGGTAACGGAGGCGGAGAGCGATTACGCAGCCTTCATTCCAAAGTAGATGTGAAAGGGTTAATGACAATGACTTATGTTTCCTGTGATAGCCACACATATTTCGGCTAACTTCCGAAATCTGCTAGAAATCGTCAAGAAAGCATGGGTTTGAATGGAACGATGCAGTCCATATATAAATTATTTCAGGCCCATCCAATTCTTACTGAGAATCAAAAGCTTTAAGTAAATGAACTGATAACTATTAGAGATTGCAGTCAGTATATTTCTGTAAAAAATTGCAGTAGCAGCATTATAGATTGTACTGTATAGTGTTTCCACAGCCGCGCGGAATGGCCGCGTGGTCTAAGGCGTCATGCAACGGACTGTGCGATCGTTCCCGTCGGAAGTTCGATCCTCCCTCGGACATGTGTGTGTGTGTGTGTGTGTGTGTGTGTGTGTGTGTGTGTGTGTGTGTGTGTGCGTGTGTGTGTGTCTTGTCCTTTAGTGTAAGATAGTGTAAGTAGTTTGTCAGTCTAGAGGCTGATGACCATAGGTGTTTTCAAACTTTTGAAAATTTGAGAGTTTACATACCTACCTGATCCCTCGTTGGGACTTTCTGATATGGGGCTGTGGATATGAAGTAAAAAATTAATATAATTACCTATTATTTAGAATACCATTAAATGGAACTTGTTGCGGCCGAAGTAGCTAGTACACCATAATTTTCGTAATAAATCAATTTTTTAAGACAGCCTTTTTCTATTTCATTTATGAAACATCACGCAAGTCAGCTTGTAGTCCAACTGGCACTGTAATATTGATTTCATAGTCCCTAACATCAGTGATTTCTGTCTTCGGGACACTGGGCCCACATCAGCGAAAATACTCTTTCCACAGTGGAGTTACTTCAGCACTTCAGGCTCGTAACAGTACTTTGCAAAATCGAGAAAATAATGGGGTGTTGTGGAACTGTAGGAACAAGGTACACATCGGTGACGATCCCGATACATCAGGATGGATCGCAATCCTAGTATTGTAGACAGAACAATAGGTATTCAGGGCTATTGCGCCACACAGTAGACAGTAATAAGTAGAATATCGAGTGAAATAGTGTTTTAAGCTATCTATTCTAAACGTTCATTGAACATATTGATATCATTATTCAGTTACTTCTTGTTTGAACATTAATATTTTAATATGCACAAAGTTAACCAAATGGAAACTGAAGAAATTGCAGTTAGGTAGAAAAATAAGCGATGATGACGTAGATAAATTGAAGGAACCTGAAGTGCTCGAGAGTTTCAGAGGGTCCTTCAGGCAACAATTGACATAAACGGGGGAAATAAAACAATAGAAGATGAGTTGTGCGAGCTTACACAAGGGTAATTTTGCATATTTGATGGCGTAAGAAAAATGTCAACAGTTCATTTGCTAATGCACAACACAACCAATTTTAATCACCCACAGAAAATGACATTTATTCCCTTCAGGGCTCCGTTAGATTATGGTTGGTCTTGTGATGAATTGGCTACGTTCAAGTCTGAGGGGGCGCCAAACACATCAGGGGCAATGTCCCCAAAATATGTAACAAAATATTAATACTAGCAGGCAGGAATTTTCACTGAAAGTAGACAAAAGTTCTAATTGTAATTCTTTCTTTATTATGTGTCGTTTATTCAGGCAACTGTTCATAAACAGGAATGTTTAAGTCCTTCACTCGACTCCATAGTATGCCCAAGTTACCTAAAGGCACCAACTTACGAAAACAAAAATCAATGTTTATCACAGGAAATGTTTCTAAGTCTAGCAATGTCACTTTAGCTGAAAATTACAAGTCACGTGAGCGAAATAACTGAGAGTTCCACACCACCAAAGTTTCTAACTCCAGCTCTGCAAATCAATTCAAAATCAGAAGTGACACAAACGAAATATTTCACAAATCCTCACTGGGTGTAGAAAGTTTAAGTTCCACAAAGTCAACTCCAAAAATTATTCTTAGTTCACTAACACCGCCGAAAAATTCCAAGACTCAGGCGACAGCCTAGTCGCATAACATACACACCCACTAGTCGTTGTGCTTTGAACAAAGCGAAAATAGTCTCAAGAATCAAAATGGTCGCCCCCCTAAATACCCTCGCAGCAATACTCTGGAGACAAATCATGGTCTACTCAATACAGAACACTCTCTTTTACACTTAATATGAATGATGATGGTAATATCGTGTGGCATTTATGCCCGTTAGAACCTAACTGGGGTCGTGTTCAGCCTGTCTGGTGCAATTCTTCTTAGCTAACGACACTTCGGCGTCTTGCTTGTCGATGAAATGATGATAAGGACTACACAACACCCAGTCCCTTAGCGGAAAAAATCTCCAACCCGACCGGGAATCGATCCCGTGCCCACTGCGTGGCAACCCACCACACTGTTCTAATATCAATGCTAAGAAATATATTTTACATATCAATAAAACATAAATTTTCCTCTTAATTCGGAAATATCATCAGAATTTATATACGTACTTGAGTTGATTTTTAAATTATGTAATAAATTCGTTCATGCTCGAAAATCACGTTTCGGCCCCTTATTCAAATTCCCTGGGTTTGAGAAATAAGGTATATACATCACTTAACATTAATGAATGAGGGCTTTAATTTGAACCTTTTTTGAAAGATTTGTTCAAAACGTTTCCAAAATCCTCGTTTTATAAAATGATTATTTAATAACAATATTCAGTTTACTATATTTCAAAAACTGTTGATGTGATTGGTGGTGCATTTGTATAAGCGCAACCAGCTATTCTTTACCTTAAAATTGAGCCTACAAGGTCCTTCATACCATATCGGAGTCAGCTGTTATTTTTTTTTAAATAGTTTGTAAGATAGTGTTACGCCAGAAAACGGGCCCTCTCCAGCAGCCGCCATTGTAGCCATATTGTGGAGCCCATTACGTTTGTGGTCACGAGCTATATTTATTGAATGCAGAGTAAAATGTGGTATTTAAGAAAAAAAAAAAAAAAAAGAGTAGTTACCTGCATTGTCTGTGAATGTGCAAGTGTAACAAGAATATCATCTGCTATGTTTACAAAGAAAAAATTTCTTCTTAATACTTGCTATTTGTTTCAGTGTTTCTTTTTTTTTCCTCAATGAGTTCTAATTTTCACTTTTACGAGGTATAGGTTCCTTTGATAATTAGAAGTTCTGGTGGTACAGAATTTTAGTATGCATATTTAATGACGTTGAAACTATTCAAAGAATTTTCGAATGTATTCAACATAAAATCGTCCCTTCACAGATGAACGTAGGAAAATGATATAGCTCCGTTCTGTCATTATTGGAAATATCTTGTTCTGCATTTCCTGTGAAGTTCTACAGCTTAAAATTGCAGGTCTTGTAAAGCATTTGGGTACTAACCCGATATGTAAATCATACTTATGGAATGAGATTTTGCGTTAATAAATCACATTTCAGCTATTTGAAAGCCTTTATTTGTCCACAAAAATATACTATATCAAATATATACTCAGAGAAATGACAGGCATTTAAACGTATGAAAGTTAGAAGGGCAAGACCCACAGAGTGCTTTAATCTGAAAACATATTTCCTTGCCTTCGCAAGAAGGCGGACCGGCTTCAATCGACAGAGAAGTTTTGTGTACTAGCGCCATTTCTCCTTATTTTAACCTCCTTGGTTCTAACCGCCTGTATTTCCAGTCATCGTGATCGTTACGTCTAAGCGATATTCTATCTGAGGTGCCGCCATCTGCCGATCGGCTCCTGAACTCGCTCAACTCATCTATCAGATTGACATGTGACTACGTGGTTTTGCAAACTTTCATAACATAGGCCAATTGCGTGGGTCCGAGACGCGGAACCCCGTTGCCAACAAAGCTTTACAGGGCTTGTACCCTTACAATAGATAGCTTTGAAAGATGAAATAGTGTAGTCAGTAGAGGACCAAATAAGTAGAACGACAAGACGTACAATAAATCCTTGCATAAAACAGGAAATGCTGAATTTAATTGATGAAAGAAGAAGATACAAAAATCAGTAAATGAAACAGACAAAATAGAATAAAGATGACTAAAAAGTGAGATTGACAGGAAGTGCAAAATGGCTAAGTAAGAGTGGCTGTAGGGCAAATGCAAGTCTGCATAGGACTATATAATTAGGAGAAAGATAGATGCAGCCTACAGGAAAATAAAAGAGACATTTGGCTATAGGAAAGTCAGCAGTATGAATATCAAGAGCTCAGATGGAAAACCAGTTATGAGCAACGAGGGGAAAGCTGGAAGGTGGAAAGAATATGTAGAGGGGGCGCTACAATGGAAACGAACTTCGTGACAATATTGTAGAAAGGATAGAAGAAGTAGATGAAGATGATATACAAAATTATAGAAAGAAGAATTTGACATACCACTGAATGACCTAAGTCGAAACAAGGCCCCTGGAGGGAGAAAGGAAGCTTAGAGTTTAACGTCCCGTCGACAGCTTGGTCATTAGAGACGGATCTTACGCTCGGATTTTTGCGTAAGGATGAGGGAAGGAAATTGGCCTTGCCCTTTCAAAGGAACCATCCCGTCAATTGCCTGGAGTGATTTAGGAAAATTGCGGAAAACCTAAATCTGGAGGACCGGAGATGGATTTAAACCACCGTCCTCCCGAATGAGAGTCCAGTGTATTACCATTGCGCCACCTCGCTCGGTCAAATCCTCACCTTGCGTCTTATCTTAGAAGATATGCTATGGAAAGGCAAACCTACTCTTATAGGTTTTGTAGAGTTGGAGGAAGCTTTTAACAATGTTGTCTGGAATACACTCTCTCAAATTCTGAAATCAGCAGGGATAAAATTTAGGGAACGGAGGGTTGTTTATAACTTGTTCAAACTCCAGATCGCAATTATTAGAGCCCAGGGACATGAAAGAAAAGTATTGGTGGGGAAGAGCGTAAGAGAGGGTTGTACTCTTTCTCGAATGTTATTCAATCTGTTGCCCCTGTAACTACTGAAATGGCTGCTGCCCCTCTTCAGGGACCACACGTTTGTCTGGCCTCTCCACAGATACCCCTCCGCTGTGGTTGCACCTACGGTACGGCTATCTGTATCGTTGAGGCACGCAAGCCACCCCACTTCGGCAATCTCTGTGGTTTATGGGGCTGACTGAGCTGGCCTTGTAACTTCAGCTAATGTGGCTTTGCCACACGGTTACTGCGAATGGCTGAAAGCAAAGAGAAACTACAGCCGTTACCTTTCTCTAGTGTATGAAAATATGATGATGGCATCCTCTCGGGTAAAATATTCCGGCGGTAAAAATAGTCCCCCATTCGGATATCCGGGCGGGGACTACTCAGGAGGATGTTGTCATCAGGACGGACGATACTGGCTTCCTACGGATCGCAGCGTGGAATGTTAGATCCCTTAATCGAGTAGGAAAATTAGAAAATTTAAAAGGGAAATGGATAGGTTGAAGTTAGATATAGTGGGGATTAGTGAAGTTCGGTGGCAGGATGAATAGGATTTTTGGTCAGGTGAGTAAAGGATTATAAATACAATACCAGTTGGGGGTATCACAGGAGTAGGTCTGATAATGAATAAGAAAATAGGAATGCGGGTAAAGTACTATGAGCAACACAGTGATCGCATTATCATTCTCAAGATAGATACGAAGCCAACAGCGACAACAGTAGTACAGGTTTATATGCTCTGCCGATGATGAGGAGATTGAAGAAATGTATGAGGAGTTAAAGGAAATTATTCAGACAGTTAAGGGAGAAGATATATTAATTGTTATGGGAGACTGGAATTCGGTAGTAGGAAAAGGAAGGGAAGGAAAAATAGTAGGTGAATATGGACTGGGTAGAAGGAATGAAAGAACAAGTCGCCTGGTAGAATTTTGCACGGAACATAATTTAATCCTAACAAACACCTGTTTTAAGAGACACGTAAGAAGGTTGTATATGTGGAAGAGACAAGGAGACACCGGAAGGTATCAGATAGATTTTATAATGGTAAAACATAGATTCCGGAACCAGGTTTTAAACTGTAAGACATACCCAGGGACTATAGACTCTGACCATAGCTTATTGGTCATGAACTGTAGGCTGAAACTAAAGAAACTGCAGAAAGGTAGGAAAATAAGGAGATGGGACTTGGATAAATTGAAGGAGCCTGAAGTTCTTAAGAATTTCAGAGGGAGCTTTAGGCAACAATTGACAGAAACGGGGAGAAATAAAACAGTAGAACAGTAGCATTGAGAGATGAAATAGTGAAGGCAGCAGAGGACAAAATAGGTAGAAAGGCAAGACCTTCAAAAAATCCTTGGATATCACAAGAAATACTAAATTTAATTTATGAAAGAGGCAATATGATACAGTAAATGAACAGGCAAAATGGAGTACATACGACTAAGAAATGAGATTGACAGGAAGTGCAAAATGGCTAAGCAGGAGTGGCTAGAAGCCAAATGCAAATCTATAGAAGAATATATAAGAAGGGGAAAAGTAGATACTGCCTACAGGAAAATAAAAGAGACAGTTGGGGACAAGAAAAACAGCTCTACGAACATCAAGAACTCAGATGGAAAACCAGTTCTCAGCAAAGAAGGGAAAGCTGAAAGGTGGAAAGAGTACATAGAGGAGCTCTGCAAAGGAAATGAAATTAGAGAAATTGTTGTAGGAAGGGAAGAGGAAGTAGATGAAGATGAAATGGGAGATACTATACTGAGAGATGTATTTGACAGAGTCCTGAAAGACCTAGGTCGGATCAAGGCCTCAGGAGTAGATGACATTTCCTCAGAGTTACTAAAGTCTGTGGGAGAGCCAGCCATGAAAATCTATTTCACCTCGTGTGTAAGATGTATGAGACAGGCGAAATACTCTCAGAGTTTAAGAAAAATGTAATAATCCACATTCCAAAGAAATCAGGCGCAGACAGGTGTGAAAATTACAGAACCATCAGTTTGATAAGTCGTGGTTGCAAAATTTTAACACGAATTATCTACAGGAGAATGGAAAAGCTGGTAGAAGCTGACCTCGGAGAAGATCAGTTTGGAATCAAGACTACGGTCGGGGGTTCGAATCCCCCCTCGGGCATGGATATTTGTGCCGTCCTAGTCCGTAAGTAGTTCATAAGTAGTTTGTAAGTTTAGGGACTGACGACCCCGTAGTTAAGTCCCATAAGCTTAACAAACATTTTTGGAATCAAGAGGAACGTAGGAACCCGGGAGATAAGAGTCACTTATCTTAGAAGATAGATTAAGGAAAGACAAAACTACATTTTTAGGTTTTCTGGATTTGGAGAAAGCTTTTGACAATGTTGACTGGAATACACTCTTTCAAATCCTGAAGTCAGCAGGGGAAACATAAAGGGAAAGGACAGTTATTTACAACTTGTACAAAACCAGACCACAGACTCGAACGGCATGAAAGGGAAGCATTAGTTGGGAAGGGAGTAAGACAGGGTTGTAGCCTTTCTCCGATATTATTCAATTTGTACATACAGTAGGCGGTGAAGGAAAGCAAGGAAAAATTTGATACAGGGATTAAAGTTCAGGGGGAAGAAATAAAACCATTCTGTTTTGCTGATGACATTGTAATTCTGTCGAAGACAGCAAAGGACCTGGAAGAGCATTGGAATGGAATGGACAGTGTGTTCAAGAGAGTATAAAATGAACATTGAAAAGAGCAAACGAAAGATAATGGAATGCAGTCTTAGAAAATCAGGTGATGCTGAAGGAATTAGATTAGGTAACGAAACAATGAAAGTGGTAGATGAGTTTTGTTAGTAGGGTAGTAAAATTACATATGACGGTCGATGTACAGAGGATATAAAATGCAGAATGGCAATGGTAAGAAAATAATTGTCGAAAAAGAGAAATTTGCTAAAATTGAATATTAATTTAAGTGTAATAAAGTCTTTTCTGAAGGCATTTGTGTGGAGTGTTGCCTTGTACGGGAGTGATACATGAACGATAAACAGTGCGGACAGTAAGAGAATAGATGCTTTTGAAATGTGGTGCTACAAAAGACTGCTGAAGATTAGCTGGGTAGATTGCATAACTAATGAAGATTAGTTGAACAGAATTGGTGAAAAAGGAAATTTTGGGCATACTTTGACTAAAAGAAGGGATCGCTTGATAGGACACATTCCACATCCTTAGATATCGAGGAATCGTAAATTTAGCATTGGAGAGAAGTGTGTGAGGTAAAAATCGCAGAGGGAGACCAAGAGGCGCATATAGTAAGCATATTCAAATGGATGTGGGTTGCCGTTCTAATGAGGAGATGAAAAGGCTTGCTCAGGATAGAGTAGGGTGCAGTGGTGCATGAAACCCGTCTTCGGATTGAAGACCATACGAAAAACAACAACAACAAAATTAAATTAAATTATTTAATTTAATTTTCGGCAATATAGAAAAATGTTGATATTCGGCTGCTGGCTAGGAAGGATTTTTTCCAGTTTTGTATTAAGGATCTGGCAAAATCAGCCGAAAATCGGGTGAGTTTACAACACAGTTGGTGACTATGGCGGCCAGGCGAAATGTTCAAATTTCCAAATGTTTGTAAATCTATCGGACCAAAGTATGTGGTCATCAGTCCGTAGCTTACAAACTACTTAAACTAAGGTAAACTAACCTAAGGACAACACAACACACCCATGCCCCAGGGAGGACTCGAACATCCGACGGCGAGCAGCCGCGCGCTCCGCAGCGAGGTGCCTTAGACCGCTCGGCTACTCCACCGCGGCCGGTCAGGCGATGTGGGGATGTGCGACAGTTCATCCTGTTGCTTGCGAAACCAATCCCGCATGACATGAGCTGTCTGAACAAGGTCCCAATCTTAGCACACTGCATCACCAATAGCCAATAACTATTGCGTTGGTGGATGGACCCAATCCATATCTACATCTATCTTCCTAAAATATCTCCCCTGTGTGTACTGATATCAATCTCATGCTGGTGATGTAATATCTCTGATTTCATCCTGGAGGCCGATTCTCAAGATATACATAGGAGGAAGCAATCGACATATCTTTGAGTCTACTTGCTATATTGGTGTCTTGGTCTCTCGCTGAGATTTTTACATCACACATTTCTTTCTCTCTCTCGCTGTTTTTATTTTTTTTATTTTTTTTAATGGGACTTAACTACGGGGTCATCAGTCCCTAATCTTACAAATTACTAATGAACTAGCTAACTGCACGGCCACTACGGTCGGGGGTTGGAATCCCCTCTCGGGGATTGTAAGTTTACGGACTCATGACCCCGTTGTTAAGTCCCATAAACTATACAAACATTTGAATATTTGTTGGTGGATAAGTTAATAATTTGGAATTAAAACTTCTGTATCAGGCGTATAGCAGTGACATCAGTGATATTAGACGCCACAGATAACCAAAATTCATTTCCTTTAATAACTGATAGAATCTCTGAAAATTGCCCAAATCTGCAGTTTCGTTTACGACAGTAAGAACAATTTGAAACAAAAAAAAAAAAAAAAAAAAAAAAAACAACAGTTCATGTACTTTCCTTCGTATCTCAATTCTGTGAAAGTCATCAATATTTTCTGTAAGCTTCTGTCGTGATGTTGACTTCAAAAGTACTGAGTAACGATTCAATTCAAATGTTTGTTAAGGTTAAGGGACTTAACTACGGGGTCATCAGTCCCTAAACTTACAAACTACTTATCAACTAGCTTATCCTAAGGACGGCACAAATATCCATGCCCGAGGGGGGATTCGAACCCTCGACCGTAGTGGCCGTGCAGACCGTGACTGGAGCGCCTCATTCTCCTCGGCCACCGCGGCCGGCAACTGAGTAACGTCCAACACCGATAGATGGAACTGTTTTTATAACAATATCTGTCATTTATTTTTCTGGACGCAACAACTCTGTTTTTTACATATTAAGAACGTAATAATTTCTTCCTTGGTCGCTTCTTTCATGTATTCAAATGTAGGATAATGCAATGTGTTTACACTTGCGCGATACAGATGAGAAAGAGAAAATGAGACAGAATATGAATGTTTAATACTTATGCTGCTATTCAGCAACTGGTCCTTTAAGATGAAATTTTTAGCCAGCCAATAGTATCAGCCATAATAACTGACACAAACGCTTTACACCTGAAAATGATGCGGCGACATTAAGCGAGCGCCCCTCTCCGGGGGACACCACCTTGACGAAGCACTATCCTTGCGGGTGGAGAGGCTTGCGTATCCGCGTGAAGCAGAGGGCTATACCGAAGGTAGAGAACCCACCGCCGGAAAGGCCTAAGCTGATGGATCAGACTAAGAGTGTCCCACAAGGTCCCGTCTTCCTTATCCTCTCCCAGTCCTTTCCCAATTCCTTTCCCACCCCAAGGTGTGATGCGATCCGTGCAGAGGGGTGCGTGGCACATGGGTGGATGTGTCTCGAACGGAGCCTCAGGGATATCGGGCGACCTCCCTGAGTAAGAAGCCTTGCACCACGCGAGGTTATCGTGGTGTGGACCATATAAATCCCCAAATCTCGTGGGACTAAGATGAACACGGAGAAAGAAAGTATTTTAAAAGAATCTGAGGGGCAATCTGAGACCTCAGATACTCAGACATCGGGATGAGGACCGATGTCGTGAATTGATTTCACACCACGTGGCTGTCTCAAACACCGTTTATGTTCATGCCTATGCGACGACACGTGTTACATTAACAAATCACAGTCACTTTAATTCAATGCGATGCACACCTTGTTCCACCGGCTAAATATTCACAAACACACAGTAGCACTCGATTTAACAGTCTACGACGAGAAACCACACGTGGCGACTGCCACAGACAAATCTCAAGTCACCACCTCGAGATCCACATGCCGACTGATGCAGAGCGACGCCGCCTGGCCAGCCACACCACGTGCTCTGGAGTCCTCACTTCCTGCCCTCGTGCGCGCGCTCGCGCCAAAAGCTCAACTGCTGGGGTTTTTTCCCCTACGTCATCAACTTCCGCATGTGAACTGTTCTAACCGATTTGCCAATGTACAGCGCTCAGCCAATACATTTCTAAAACTTTACTTAAAATCAAAATAATTACACTACATATTAAACAAATATTTTCTTACGTTTTTATATTAGTATAAACATCCTTTGTACTGTTTATCATAATCGTGCAATTTCTTATACCACAGATAAGTGATTTAACTGAATACTTTAAGATAAAATACAAAAGATTAATTGAAAGTAAAATGGGAAATAGTTAATATATTATTTTTATAAACAAACATTGCCATGCTAGTTGTGTAACTGTCTTGTCTTCGTTGGTAATTTATTACTTTTCATTGTCAATTAAACATATTACGTTAGATGTGACTATATCAGCTAATGTATTGTTTATTTATCAACAGGCTATTTTGTAATGAGGGCCTTAAAGGTTCCTAACTGCATCGTATTACTTCAAATGCCAGTAGTATTACAATATTTGTGCACTGCACTGTGTCTGGTACTCGCCATTGTCCCTCTCTCCCCTCACCGGAAACGAACTGTAAAATCCTAAGTTGGAACAAGCCATCAACGTCGGCCTGCTCGCTGGCCTCCCATCAGCTACAAGCACACAGCAAATCTCAACGTGGAGAATTTCTACCTATGGCCTAACTATAAATGTTGTCACCAAACTGTGTACATACATTGCTACCATAATTAATAAGATTAAAATTGTGTAACATTTAGTGCATTGGCATGGTCAATGTTTGCAGTGAACTTCATACTGTTTAATTATCAAATGCTATTAATTACCAGTATTTATATTGGGCGGTAATCTCACAATACCCCAACTTGCGGCATCCAAACCATGTGCAGGATGGCGCAAGTAGCACCAATATTAATACATTCAAATGAGCAAAATTTTTAAATTACAAAATTATTGAATCGGATTGGCACAAACACTATGCCAATTATGACCTCAACTAATGCAAAAAATAAATAAATAGATAAATAAAAAGTAAACAGGACAGTGAGATAATTTCCCAATATTTGTACCATTAAGACCACTTATCGTGTGTGCATATTTTTAAGAAAAGAACCCTTATAACTAATTACATCCATGAAATTTAAGTGTGCCTGTTGTTTATATACAGAATTGGCACCATATTTATAATATTATTAAACTTTAGTCTTTAGAGAACCTTGTCCTACATGGAAAAACTAGAATTATCACTATAAAAACTTTTGAAGGTGTACACTCCACTTGTTTAAAGGAAATCTCTCACCACTTTGACACTGAGACCCCAGAGTTATCGTTGCAGCAACTCTGGCCCATGGTGTACGGTACTATGTCTCCGTCATTTCAACCAACATGCTGTTGCAGCTTAGATTCATGGCACTGGATCAAGCGTTCTTGTTCACACACGTCATATGCACCCTACATGGAACAGGAAGAGCAGAAGGCACTCATGAGTCAACATAGACAAAAGTTTGTCTGGACACCAGGATTCGGTTGGATTTGTATCCCACCCCCCTGCCATCCAGACTTGGTGCAATTGAAACTAAGCATTGAGACATGTACAGTAACGTGTAAATCAACAGAATTAAGAACTGAAAGTGGCTGGTGTTAGTCATTATCAGATTAACCCAAACCACCATGCCTGCACTCTCATCAGCCATAGCTTCAGATGAAACAGACAAGAGAATATGTGGCCTACTTGGAGTATTATTCCAACAAATAAAAAAAACAACCTGCCTATGTCAAATATATATCTTAAAGCTCAAATAATACTACCAAAAGAATGTTATCATAGAGAATTTTCTCTTCCATCATAATGACACCTACAAACATAACTGCAAATCCTACCCCCTCGCACGAAAAAAAATTTATTTTTGCTGGTGTGAGATTTAAATTTGAATCCCTGTCATCAGCCTTGTGTGCTTTCCACAAGTATTCCCCACAATAAAATATCTAAGGTTAAAATCTAATTTCAAAATTAGTTTATCACAAAACATCTACATTTTTTAAATAAAATATCACCAAACCCTATTGATACTCATACTAGACAGAAAAATAGTTCTCATCAACTGTTGTTGCAGAAATTGTTCAGTCAACAGTTGAGCACCATTAAAGAAACCAAAATGTGTTATCAGAATCAGTTTAATATAACAATACAGAGCATTCCCTATTAGACACATTACCTACCAAACACTCAAAGAGACAGACATTAAAGAGCAAACACTTTCTTTAATTGAAACATTTCTCAATCCAACCCACCTTTAGCCAAAACAGCCACAACAAACATACATTCCTGACTTCTGACCCATATGGTCAGTCACACCCACATATGCAACACTGTCAGCTGACATTTTCATCACAATTTATCTAAGCCACAGACCCCACTGCCTGCATCAATGTCCACCACTTTCTCATTCTCCGAGTCACCCCACAACTCACACCACATATCCAGCCCTGCTCACATATACACACACATAAACAGTACACTCCCACTTCCTCTATCATTTAGTGTTGGCATACATACATACATATTTACCTCATATACCACTGTTGAACTGCAAATCTGATACAAGCACATGTTTCAACACAAACAACAAAAGAAAAACATTTACACAGAACACTTGTAATCTAGACCCCAATGCTTAAATCTAAACACACAAGTATATACTAACACAGACCACAGAATAAATATACACAAATTCTTAACCTACTATTTACAATGCATTGAATCTCATACTTCATGATTGTTACTTGTGTAAACATGCCATTAAATCTTTATCACTTACAAAATTTTTGAATTTCACCCTCTTCATGCATTCCTCCAGACTCAATTCTAACACTTTATCTTTATACTTCAACTGAGCTTCATATTTGCATGGGAAATCACTCCCTAACATTAGGTTTAAACAAAGTCCCTTTATGACTAATAAATCTTGAATAAACAGCTCCTCCTCAATGATTACTTTAAATTCTGGGTTCCCTTTCATATAGTTTGGTTCGTTCAAGAATTCATTTTGTATCTTAGCTTGCTTGGCCCTCCCCCAATACTTATTTAAAAACAACTTTTCAAACGCCTCAAAAGTTACAAATTTATCAGCACACTGATTTGCCCAAGTTTGAGAAGAACAGTCAAGCATTCTCTTTGCTAACTTCATTTTACACTGGTCTGACATACCAGACACAAATTGGTCCTTGCATGCAGCCAAAAAATCTACTGGATGATAATTAGCCACTCCTGAAAACTTTCTGCCATTAGGTGTCTGCACCATGGACAAATTAGCGTTTTCTGATGCAGTACACAATTCTAGACTATTTATTCCAGTGTTCACCTTCTCAATCTCAGTATAGTTTACTGTCACTACTTGTTCTATCTTTTTCCTAAAGTTACATTCTGTATTCTCTAATTTTCCTGACAACAAAGTTTTTGTTTCCTCAATACCTGCCACCATCCTCTTGTCAACCTCAGCCAACGCCTGCATAGTGCCCTCATTCCTGTGATCACATATTTGTTTCACAGCATCTAACTTGCCTCCTACCTCAGTCTCAATAGCACCAATTCTGGCATGTATCTCCTTTTCCCTATTTTCAAACCGTTCTGTTAGACTTCCTATCTTTTTGTCAATGTCTGTGATTATTTCTGCCTTTAATGCAAACATTGAATTTTGTAGTGCCCCAATGTCTGCCTTAAAGTCTGCTTTCAATTCTGATTTTACAGTTCCTATTTCTGATCTTAAATTTGATTCTAAATGTAAGTTTGAATTTTCTATTTTTGATTCTAAATGTGATTTTGAATTTTCTACTATTGATTCTAGATGTGAGTTTGAACATTCTCCTTTTGATTCTAAATTTGAGTATGAATTTTCTATTATTGATCCTATTTTTGATTCTAAATGTGAGCTAATATTCGCTAACATGGCTGCGAACATCTCCGGTATCAACAACATTCCCCCAGTATTTACTCTCTCTGGACTTTCTGATATGCTACTCTCTGAAATTACGTCGCTTAGCGACATTTTAACAACCCTATCCATTATCGGTATCACAAGAAAGCTTGATTAACACACAAGAATTTATAGCGCCAGCTGCTTTACTTATCTTTTAATCCAGAAGTTGCTGCAACGAGCTGCGACGTCCCCAACGCTCGCTGCCGTCTGTTGTAGAAGCTGTGGCTGGAATATGTCCTCACTGCATCCCTTATCCTTTGTAGAATCGAAGCTGCTGGGCCACGACGCTCCGTTGGCGACTTGCGAAGTCTCCACGATCACTGCCGTCCGTTGCAGAAGATGAATTTTGAGTGCGTGGAACCCGCGCGCCGCCGCTCACTGCTGCCGGTCCGATGCGCCGTCGATCGCCGGTTACGGATGCCCGCACCCGAACTCTGCGTCACCAACCGTCTTTAACCGCGCGACGCGATTGCGTATCTTCCGATTATGCTGTTTTGTCCACTATCACTGTCCTAAGCACACCCTGTCCGAGCAAGACCAGTGTGAATTTATCCCGCCCTCTGCTGCCAGCCGCCACACACACTTGAAATTGTCCGTCGCGTCCGCGCAGTTGTTTGCAACTGTTCGTAACTGTTCACTGTCTTATACAAACCCTAATCTCTCCGTCCGAGCAAGTCCAACGTGAACTTATCCCGGACGAGCCCCCAAATGCGAGTGTGAAGGTCGGGATGAGAGTTTAAATTAGAGAAAGTTTAATTCTTAAAACTCACGACCACCAGCTGCGAACCAAATTCCTAAACATGCAAAAACACTGGAACTGAGATTGCGACTGTTTAACTCGTTTTCTAGGGGATGATATCACACGTTCGCAGCTTTCCTTCCCTGCATATGATTAACAAAGCAAATTCATAATAAAATCAAGTTCATGAGAGAAAAGGGTGTACTAACTACTATTTTTGAAAACACGTGAAAGTTCACTTTATGTTGTTTATTTAACAATATTTGAACTCTGTGGCTGATACGTCTGTACGTCGACACATTTACCAAATAAAGTTATAGCTCGTGAGCCCCCAGACAAAAATGAATATTTGTCGCAAATTGTTTTCACACCATGTGGCTGTCTCAAACACCGTTTATGTTCATGCCTATGCGACGACACGTGTTACATTAACAAATCACAGTCACTTTAATTCAATGCGATGCACACCTTGTTCCACCGGCTAAATATTCACAAACACACAGTAGCACTCGATTTAACAGTCTACGACGAGAAACCACACGTGGCGATTGCCACAGACAAATCTCAAGTCACCACCTCGAGATCCACATGCCGACTGATGCAGAGCGACGCCACCCGGCCAGCCACACCACGTGCTCTGGAGTCCTCACTTCCTGCCCTCGCGTGCGCGCTCACGCCAAAAGCTCAACTGCTGGGTTTTTTTCCCCTACGTCATCAACTTCCGCATGTGAACTGTTCTAACCGATTTTCCGACGTACAGCGCTCAGCCAATACATTTCTAAAACTTTACTTAAAATCAAAATAATTACACTACACATTAAACAAATATTTTCTTACTTTTTTATATTAGTATAAACATCCTTTGTACTGTTTATCATAATCGTGCAATTTCTTATACCACAGATAAGTGATTTAACTGAATACTTTAAGATAAAATACAAAAGATTAATTGAAAGTAAAATGGGAAATAGTTAATATATTATTTTT
Source organism: Locusta migratoria (assembly GCA_026315105.1). NCBI lineage: Eukaryota > Metazoa > Arthropoda > Insecta > Orthoptera > Acrididae > Locusta > Locusta migratoria. Next base: position 195,903,233 of record CM048746.1, read on the forward strand.
ATAAACAAACATTGCCATGCTAGTTGTGTAACTGTCTTGTCTTCGTTGGTAATTTATTACTTTTCATTGTCAATTAAACATATTACGTTAGATGTGACTATATCAGCTAATGTATTGTTTATTTATCAACAGGCTATTTTGTAATGAGGGCCTTAAAGGTTCCTAACTGCATCGTATTACTTCAAATGCCAGTAGTATTACAATATTTGTGCACTGCACTGTGTCTGGTACTCGCCATTGTCCCTCTCTCCCCTCTCCGGAAACGAACTGTAAAATCCTAAGTTGGAACAAGCCACCAAGGTCGGCCTGCTCGCTGGCCTCCCGTCAGCTACAAGCACACAGCAAATCTCAACGTGGAGAATTTCTACCTATGGCCTAACTATAAATGTTGTCACCCAACTGTGTACATACATTGCTACCATAATTAATAAGATTAAAATTGTGTAACATTTAGTGCATTGGAATGGTCAATGTTTGCAGTGAACTTCATACTGTTTAATTATCAAATGCTATTAATTACCAGTATTTCTATTGGGCGATAATCTCACAACCTGAGCAAGAAGTGGGAACCGTAACAGAGAAGTTGGACAAGATTAGGATTAAGGAGGAGGAAACTTCTCAAGGAACAGAAGCAAAAGGAAGGAAAAGATTGGCTTCCTAACCATAAGTGGAGGGAATCAAAAAGGGCCTGAGCCCAAGCCCTCCAAAAAGAAACTGCCTCAGTTCGAAGGGGATACACAGACCCCCTCGACGTCAAAGACAGGTGGAAAGAGGGTTAGGGAGGAATCTAAGACCCTACTCTCTGGACAAACGTGATCCTAAAAGGCTGAGGCAGGAAATAGGGAAACAGACCTATAGTACTGCAGTCTCGGTCTTTAGAATGGCGGTTGTCCAAGAAGGATACCCACTGGTGAGCATCACCTCGCAGCAGGAGCAGCTCGTGCAGATGGCCCTCTTTGAAGAGATTGGCGGAGACGCTGGTCCAGGATCCAAATTCAGGAGGGTCTATCTGTATCGCGGTGCTCTCATTTTTGTCTGCAAGGGGGAGCACACAGCAAAATGGCTTAAGGAAAAGGTGCCCATGATATCCCCGGGGGAGGACGCGAAGCTGCTGGTCAAGACAGCAACCGAACTCCTGAAGACCGCAATGGTATCAATATGGGTACCAAAGATCCTTAAGGATGTCCCTCCAAAGACTCTGTTCGAGAAAATAAGGGTCCAGAACCCAAAAGTCTCGACAGAGGATTGGAGGATAATTAACCAAAAGGTCGTTCCAGAAGGACGAACCCTGGTGGTGGAGGTCAGAGAGAAGTGCCTGAAGGCAATGCGAGAGCAAGGCATGAAACTGTTCTTAGGGTTCTCGCAGGTCGCCGTCAGGGTAATCAAAGACCTTAAAGACAATAATGGCAGCAAGATGGGGACTGGAAGTGCTGCAGATAAACCTTTACCATTCATACCAATGATAGATTTTTGTTCCAGGGACTTGGTGACCATCAGGATGCAGTAACGTGAGGAAGGCATCAAGAAGGAAATTGTTTTGGCCTCGGCATACCTTCCTTATGAAGACAGCTCTCCTCCTCCTTTAGAAGTGAGGAGACTGACAGAAGCCTGCCACCGGCAAGGTGACGAACCGTTGGTGGGATGTGATGTCAATGCCCACAATCTATAGTGGGGCAGCAAGGACACCAACAGTAGAGGTGAGCACCTTCTTGAATTTCTCCAATCTAACAACTGATCCTGAATAGGGGTGATGAACCTACATTCAGGAATAGTAGAAGGGAAGAAGTAATTGACATAACTTTTGGTTCCATGATGATGGGAAGTTACGTCAAACAGTGGCATGTGGTCCTGGAGCCATCCTCATCAGATCACATGTATTTTAAATTCAAGGTTGAAATGGGAACCAGACAGACCATGGCCTATAGGAATCTCAGGAAAACGGACTGGGAGACATATAGGAGAGACCTTGACTTCAGACTATCGGAAATTAAAACTTCGATAAGGAATCCAGCAGAGTTTGAGGAAGTAGCAGAGGCCGTAACCTCTGCTATAGTGACCTCATACCAGGACAACTGCTCAATTACTAAGAAGTGTACAAATAGGAGTGTTCCTTGGTGGAATAATAACCTGGAAATGCAAAGGAAACAGGTACTAAGACTATTTAACCTTGCGAGGCACAAAGGACAATGGGCAAAGTATCGTGAGGCCCTTGTCAATTACAACCTTGCCATCAGACGGGCAAAGGGGGCATCCTGGAAGGCATTCTGTGAGGAAGTGGAGGGCACGGCTGCTCAAGCGAGACTTCATAAAATCCTCACTATTGTACCAACTAATCCAGGAGGAACATTGAGGAAGGAGAATGGGGAGTATACAAAGACAGCACATGAAACGCTGGAACTGCTCCTCAAGACTCACTTTCCTCAATATACTCTGGGGGATAACAGACCAGAATGTGATTCCTGAGAGACAACGGTTCTCAGGTATTCGCAAAGAGGACTGGGATCTGGCCAAGGAGTGTGTCGATTTCAGTAAGGTCCGATGGGCGGTGGGAACATTTCAACCGTTCAAGTCACCTGGCCCTGATGGAATCTTTCCAGCTCTCCTGCAACAAGCGGGAGAAAGATTCCTACGCAGGTTATTCAGGGTTAGCCTAGCAGCAGGAATCATTCCCAATGCCTGGAGGGCAGTGGAGGTTGTCTTCATTCCAAAGCCAGGGAGAATTGATCATACCAAGGCCAAGGATATGAGACCAATCAGCCTGTCCTCCTTCATTCTTAAGACATTGGAAAAGCTGGTTAATGTGCATATTGGAGAAAGGAGGTTAAGTAGGGTTCCTCTACATTCAAACCAACATGCACATCAACCAGATAAATCATGTGAGACAGCTCTCCACAAACTTGTTGGGAAGGTGGAGAAAGCACTACACTTTCAAGAAATAGCTCTCTGTATCTTCCTGGACATTGAGGGGGCTTTTAGCAACACGACCGTCGATTCCATGGTTAGGGCAACAGAGATGCATCACCTAGGGACCACTATATGTAGGTGGACTTGGGCCATGCTCAGTGGAAGAAAGGTAGAGGCTTCCATGATGAATGAAAAAATGGTAATCAACACCACTAGGGGTTGCCCGCAAGGAGTAGTTCTTTCCCCTTTATTGTGGAATCTAGTGGTGAATGATCTCATTGGAGAATTAAACTCTAGGCAGTACTTTTTCCAAGGATACGCAGATGATCTTGTCATAGTAATACTTGGCAAATTTGCTGACACAGTGAAGAATATGGCACAAGGTGCACTGGACATTGTGCAAGACTGGTGCAGAAAACAGGATCTGGGGGTTAGTCTTAAGAAGAGTGTTGTTGTACCATTCACAAGGAAACATATCCAACACTCAAGTTGGAATCTAAAGCTTTTCAATGAAGCACTACCTGTGAAGGGGACAGTGAAATATCTAGGGGTTACCCTAGATGAGAAACTGACATGGACCCCTCACATTAGGAATATTTGCTCCAAGGCAAAAGGTACTTTAGTAAGTACCAGGAGAGCTTGTGGCAAATCAGGAACTGATGCCCTTGTTTCTTTTAAAAAGGCATCTGACGGGGATATTGATTAGTGTCAAATGTTTGGGAACGAATGTCTTGCAGGATAATCTCTGCTGCAGCTTTGACAACTTTAAGCCGTTATTCAGCAGGATCGCTAAGTCTTTGATTGTATCACCTTTCATAAAAAATGTTTTGTCCAATGTCTGTGAACATCAAGACTGGACTGTGATATGAACCAACATGCGCAAAAATAATTTTTTCTCCATATCGCCTTTTTAGATGAACTTGAACACTTGCAATTGTTGGTTTGTAATTACCTGTGAAGTTCTCTGCAATTACGTCACTTACGGAAAATTGGTTTTACTCTCTTGTTTCTGCAAGGTATGCATATATACGCTCCATACCCTCGATAAGGAGGGGATGTCCAGGACGCCCTCGTTTACTTCCTGCACCAGTAGATCGCGACAAGGAGTGCAATTTTAGGTAGCAATGTTTGTGGTAATTACCCTCAGCAGCAACAAGTTCACTTATACACGAAACACGATGAAGAATCTGTTGTCCCCATTCATCAGCTTGTCTAGCTTTTTCTACAATCGATTCTTTCACTTCCATTGTATCCACTTGATGGAGTTCATTCCATAGATATTTAGGCAATTTTATCTGCTTTTCGAAATATTCCTTTGAGAATTTTTCGCCATGAGGGAAACAAAAATCTCCAATGATGTGACGCCTTGAACCCGACACACTTCTCAGCTTTTCCCCACGCGAAGACGATGGTTGAGCAGATGAAACATCTCCTCCTCGTTGAACAGATGCTTTCACATTACTTTCCACAGTGTACCTCTTCCTGCATGCGTCAAATACGGAAATTTCGTTTAAACTGCACAAAAACCTTATGTTCCTTTCGAGCCCACGTTTCTGACACACTTTTATCAGCATCTAAATTTCACGCCTTTTCACTGTCACTGTTCCCTCTACAAGCACTTCCCTACGACCCCGAAACAAACATCCGATGGGGGTAGCTCCGACATATTGTAAAAAAAAAAACATCCGACGGGGGTAGCTCCGACATATTGTAAAAAAAGCATCGATCGAGATTTAGACGGTTTTTGTTTGAAACGTTCTTCACAGATCCGAATACGGCCGTTTCTAAGGACAGACTGGGTGTAGTGAGGAATGCCTCGGAGACAAGAAGTTTGGGAGGGAGGATAGAACACCCGCTGGGTCACCACTCGGAGTGAGGGCCTCGCTACGAACGAACCCCTCAGGGGCTCAGCATTAATTTGCTGGGTACGGGCTTGGCGAACCCGGGGTCCTGAGCCGTGGGCTGTGTCGCGCCAACAGCCCGCTACACCGTAAGCTCTGTGCGTGCTTCAACGACCATCGTTCGGCGCGACGATGGAACGTTGTACGTTTCAGAGCCCGGGGATCTTGGCTTAATCGCCCAGGTCGCGAGGACGGTACAAACCTCTATAAAAAAAAACCTCAATCTCAAGGTGTGCTACGTGCCGAGGAGATGCATGGCTGTTGAGGTTGAACAGCCGCTAGCGAGCAACCTCTGAGGAACCTGCCGCACCTCAGTTGTATAAGGCTTACCCAGGCAAGCGGGGCTCTGCCTGGGTGGACCTTTAGTTCCCTAGCTGCTCGTGGGACGAACATGAAACGAGCACTCAGTAGCGTCGCCACACGCAAACATGGCGTCTCAAAGCGTGGTAAGAATGACTTTAATGCGGTAGAGTATGATCCCCAAACGTTCCCTTCCCTGGCTACACCATGGGAGGAACGTTGGGCCAAACAGAAGGGTGAGGCTTATGCTCCGAAATAACTTGTCTGTACCCGTACTGATGGAGAATCGTTTAAGAACACAAAGCCCTTGTTTTTCGTAGAGAACTTGGAAGACAAGTTCGGTGAGGTTGAAGGAATGTCCAAGATGCGCTCTGGGTCAGTCTTAATTACGACGTCATCCCCAGCCCAGTCACGGGCCTTGCTTGCCTGTGACAAGCTGGGTGATGTTTCCGTAACAATAACGCCACACAAGACCTTGAATATGGTCCAGGGGATAATATTCCATAAAGACCTGTTGCTGCACTCTGATGAAGAACTACGTGCTAACTTGGAACGCCGGGGAGTACATTTTATTCGGCGAGTCCATAGGGGTCCGAAGGACAATAGGGTCGCGACCGGTGCCTTCATCATGGCTTTCGAGGGTGATTCATTGCCCGAGAAGGTCAAGGTGATGGTCTACCGGATCGACGTAAAGCCCTACGTTCCTCCCCCTATGCGTTGTTTCAAGTGCTGGAGGTTTGGGCACATGTCCTCCCGATGCGATGCCAATCCTACGTGTCGGGAGTGCGGACGTGCAGTCCATCCAAACGTCCCTTGCACCCCTCCTCCAGTATGTGTAAACTGCGGCCAGCATCACTCCCCTTGCTCATCTACGTGCTCAGTATTGCAGCAGGAGCGGAAGATTATGGAATACAAGACCCGGGACAGACTGACCTACTCAGAAGCAAAACGGAAGTATCAAAAGCTCCATCCCGTTCATCTGACCACTTCCTATGCCACAGCAGCCTCATCGTCATCCTTAGTGCCTCGAGTACCGCGTACTGAACCACTGCAAGTGGGCTCCCACGCCCAATCGACTACCCCTGCCCCCTTACCAGCTGGGGGCACTTCCTCTTCGGTGGCTCCCACTCTTTTCACAGTGGGAGCAACAACCACACAAACATTGGGGACACCAGTCCCCACCTCTAAGTCGGAGAAAGAGAAGCCTTCTCCTGCCCCTCTCGCTCGGAAGGGGTCCCTTGGGACACTCCCTTCCGAGGCTTCTCCACATGGCAAAGAGGATCCCAGCAAATTGCTGCAGGATCCTCTTGTTGCTGACCGAAGGGCCTCCTGCTCTTCGTCAGCCCCCGAGACCATGCCTGAGAAGCCCTCCCGGCCCTTAAAACCCAAGGGCCAGCGAGAGGCTAAGAAAAAATCAACAAGAAAAAAAGAACCCTTGGTGGCTCCAAAGCCACATATACCCTCATCCTCTGGTTCAGAGGATGAGGTAAAGATCCTCGCTTCCCCCGAGGATCTTGCACTTACTGATCCAATAGAACGTATGGATCACGACTCTCTTGATGCTGAACACAACGCAGACGGCGATGCAATGGACTAACCTGCTCCTCAGCTACTATTTATGGCATCTCAGCTAGAAGACAAAGTTATTCTCCAATGGAATATCGGCGGTTTCTTCAACCGCTTAGCTGAGTTGCAGCAGTTGTTATGCCACAGCTCGGTGTTTTGTATAGCACTGCAGGAAACGTGGTTTCCTATTCAGAGGACCCCAGCCCTTCGAGGCTATCGGGGCTTTTACCGTAACCGCGATATATGCGATAGGGCTTCGGGTGGTGTCGCTGTTTACGTCCTCGCAACTGTCCCTAGCGCTGCTGTGCCTCTCCAAACGACCTTAGAGGCAGTTGCTGTTCGCATCCGAGCGGGACAGGAATTCACCGTCTGTTCCATTTACCTTCCCCCGGATGCAACCGTCTCCTCTACTGATGTTGCTGCAGTGGTAGCGCAACTGCCCCCACCATTTCTCCTCTTGGAGGATTTCAATGCCCACCACCCGTTATGGGGTGGAACGCAGACGACGGTTCGTGGTAGGGACATCGAGACACTTCTGTCCCAGCAGGACATCTGTCTTTTAAACACTGGGGCCCCCACGCATTTTTGCGTGGCGCGAGGCACTTACTCGGCAATCGACCTCTCTTTATGTAGTCCGAGTTTGCTCCCACATTTTCGCTGGAGGACCCATTATGACCTTTGCGGCAGCGACCATTTTCCTATCCTTGTGTCGCACCTGCACTTCCAACCTGCAGGCAGCCCACCTCGATGGTCCCTCTGTCGAGCTAATTGGCGGGATTATATGTCCAATGCTACTTTTCCTGTACCATTGCCTGCCAATGTGGACATAGCGGTTGGTCACATCACTGCTGCTATCGTTTCCGCCACTGAGGCCACTGTTCCCACCACTTCTGGCACTCCTCGGCGCAGGTCTGTGCCCTGGTGGAAGCCAGAGATTGCTGCAGCCATTCGGGAGCGTCGGCGGGCGCTACAGCGCCATCGACGCCACCCCACCTTGGACAACCTGATAGCCTTCAAACGGCTTCGGGCCCGAGCTCGACAGCTCATTCGCCAGAGCAAACAGGACAGCTGGGAGAGGTATGTCGCCAGCATCGGCTCTCGTGCTTCACCATCTCAGGTGTGGTCACACGTTCGACGCCTCTTTCGGTACCGCTCGTCAGCAGCGATCCCCAGCTTACGGATCAGGGGTACTGTATGCACTGACGCCACTGCCATTGTTGAGCATATGGCGGAGCATTATGCTCGCAATTCCGCAACTGCGGCATACAGTGCAGACTTCCGTGCACTGAAAGAGCGGGTAGAACAGCGACGGCTGTCATTTCACACACGTCGAACGGCATCGTATAACTCTGCTTTTAGTGATTGGGAATTCGACACTGCCCTTGCTGCATGCCCCGATACCTCTCCAGGTCCGGACAGGATCCACAGCCAGTTCATTCGGCACCTTTCCGTGGAGTTTCAGCACCAGCTTCTCGCCCTGTTTAACCGTTTATGGGTGGAGGGGTCTTTCCCGTCACAATGGCGAGAAAGCATCGTTCTTCCTGTCATCAAACCTGTTGCTGATCCACAGGTGGCTGATAGTTACCGCCCAATCAGCCTCACCAACGTTCTGTGCAAACTATTCGAACGTATGGTGAGCCGGCGGCTTATGTGGGTACTTCAACATCGGGGTCTGTTGTCCCCACGCCAAGGGGGTTTCCGCCACTGCCGCTCCACTGTTGACAACTTAGTGGCTCTGGAGTCCGCCATCCGTACGGCATTTAGCAGGCGTGAGCACCTTGTTGCCGTCTTTTTTGACCTCAGAAAGGCCTACGATACCACTTGGCGCCATCACATTCTGGCTACACTGCACGCTTGGGGCTTGAGAGGTCCGCTGCCGGTTTTTATTCAGAACTTTCTTTCCCTCCGATCTTTTCGAGTACGGGTTGGTACTTCCCTCAGCTCCTCTCGCGTCCAGGAGAACGGTGTCCCACAGGGCTCTGTCCTTAGTGTACCCCTATTTTTAATTGCCATCAATGGACTTGCAGAGGCAGTGGGGTCGTCGGTTTCTTCCTCCTTGTTCGCCGATGACTTCTGCCTATACTTCAGCTCAGCTAGCATTGGGTTAGCTGAAAGGCGTCTACAGAGAGCCATTCGAAAGGCGCAGTCGTGGGCCTCAACCCATGGGTTCCAGTTTTCTCCGGCGAAAACCCGGGTTATGCACTTCTGCCGCCGTCGAGCTGTCCATTTGGACCCGGAGCTATATTTATATGATGAACTTCTTCGTGTCGAAGAGACTCACCGATTTCTTGGCATGCTCTTCGACAGCCGGCTCACTTGGGTGCCCCATCTTCGCCAGCTCAAGCAGAAGTGTGTGCGGTACCTCAATCTTTTACGCTGCCTCAGCCACACTAGTTGGGCAGCCGCTCGTTCGAGTCTTATGCAGCTCTACAGGGCGCTGATCCAATCACGGTTAGACTATGGGAGCTTTGTGTATGGTTCGGCAGCCCCATCTGCATTGCAGGCCTTGGACCCAGTACACCATAGTGGCATCCGTTTAGCGACGGCTGCCTTCCGTACAAGTCCCGTGACAAGTCTCCTTGCTGAAGCTGGGGTTCCCCCCCTCCGAATCCGCCGGCAGCAGCTACTGGCTTCATATGTCGCCCATATTCATACCTCACCTGACCACCCGAAACACAGGCTTCTTTTCTCAGCTGCTGTCCTCCCTTCCCCACGACGACGTCCACGGTCGGGTCTCCCGATTGCGGTTCGTGTTCGTTCCCTTCTTTCGTCCATCGCATCCCTTCCAATCCCTACCACATTCCGATACCTTTCACCTACACCTCCATGGTTCGTACCTCGCTTACAGCTTCGATTCGATTTGTCCGGTGACTCGAAAGCCTCAGTTTCGCCAATGGTCCTTCGTCGAAAGTTCCAGGCACTCGTAGAAACTTTCCGTGGTGCAGAAGTCGTCTACACTGACGGCTCCGTTGTGGACGGACGTGCTGGGTACGCGTATGTTCATAGTGACCACGTTGAGCAGCATTCCCTACCCTGTGGGACTAGCGTTTTCACAGCTGAGCTGGTGGCCATCTCGCGCGCTCTTTCCCATTTCCGCCAATTGCCCCGGGGAGTCCATAGTCATCTGTAGTGACTCCCTGAGTGGCCTGATGGCGCTAGGCCAGTTTATGCCAAAGCACCACTTGGTTCGGTCCATTCAGGACACCATATTTACCCTCAGCGAATCAGGACGTTCGGTGGCTTTCATTTGGACCCCGGGCCACGTAGGCATCCCAGGAAACGAACGGGTTGATCGCCTCGCCAAGCAGGCCACCACATCACGGCCCTTGAAGATAGGACTTCAAGAAAGGGATCTACGACTACAACTGACCCATAAGGTTCTGGGGATTTGGACCTCGGAATGGGATGCCTTGAACGTTCCAAACAAGCTGCGTACAGTCAAGTCCACCACAGCTGTGTGGAGATCCTCCCTGCGAGCCTCTCGTTGGGAGTCTGTAGTCCTCTGCAGACTACGTATCGGACATACGTGGTTAACACACGGCTACCTTCTACGAAGAGAGGACCCACCAACTTGCCGTTGTGGTGCCCTATTGACTGTGGTCCACATTCTGGTGGACTGCTTACTTTTAGCCGATTTGAGGCAGGCTTTTACGCTGCCTTGTGAGCTCCCATTGATTTTATCTGACGACGTCTCTGTGATCGACGGTGTTTTAGGTTTTATTCGTGCAACTGGCTTCTATTGGTCTATTTAATGGTGGGGCCTCACCCCTCCAGAACAATAGGCCGCTGTCATTTTACGGTTTAAGACTTGCTTTAATTTAAGGATTTTAAAGTTTGCAGAGTGGCTGGCTCATCCTGTATTATCCTTGTGATCAGCCAGCCACACGATTCCGCTGCCTTGTTTTAGTTTTCTGTCTATTTTGTCAACACTTGTCTTGTTCTTTGTTACGTCCTTTTACCATTGACTGTCTCTTTGTACTGGGAGTATACTGGACTTCGAGTACTAAGCGACAAAAGGAAACTTTAAAAGTTAACTCTTAGCTGGGAACAGGGGACTGATAACCCAGCAGTTGAGTCCCCTTTAAACACACAACAACAACAACAACAGCTACGAACGAAAGTCCCAGTCCCTCAATGGCTGACGAATACTCGCAAACGGAGAGGTTTTCATCGATTTTACAGCAATACCTACTTTCAAAAAAATATTGGTATGCACTAACACATAAATTACACCTATTTATATATAATGCGTTAATAATCATCGTCAATGAGTAATTCCTCCTTTTTCTTTAACATATATAGTATAAGAGGACTGCAATTCATCTTGGTCAGTTTATTGAGTAATCCGATTTTTCCAACTTTTCGTTTTTTAACGATAACTAGACATCTTTTGGGCCTATGGACTTCGTTCTGTACTTAGATTAAAGCTAAATAACTGCTCTATAACTTTGTTTTGTATGACTTTCCCCGTGGGATGAACATTAGAGCCAATATTCTAGCCGAAAAATGACTAAAATCGGAAATTTGAACTTTTTGGAGAAATAATTCAATTTTTGAAGTCCAATATCTCGGGAACTATTTGACTTACAGAGCTGCGGTTGGGCTTAAATTTTAGAATATTAATAAAGGTATGAGTGTCTTTTCGTCAAAAAACCATCCTTCACGAGTTATAAGGCAAAACCAGAAAAAAGTCCGAAAATTTCGAGATTTTTTTGGCTCTTAAAAGTTAAGCTAAAGGATTTCGAAGCTGCAAACTTGGTTTAATACTACACTAATATGTCCTAAAAACATACAAAAAATTCAGCTGCCTGCAATTTTTTTGGACCTAAGGCCATTTTTTGTCTACGACTGGCCTAATATTAATTTCTCCTGTTTTAATTATAAAATAGCTGTAAACCCGGCGTTGCCCGGGTGTTTATTTGCCCTACACTCTCATAGTCCACATCCCCCCTCTCTGCATCCACCGCTTTCTCTCCCATTTCTGTTCATTTACACCTTTCCCTCTCTCGCCAAAGTTTTCTGATAGATACCCTGTGTCATGTACCATACAAACATTTATGTACCCAGTGATCTTCCTCTCTGTTTAAAGGTCATGTGTGAAAAATTCATAAAGATTGGAGCATAGGTATGCATTTTGTAAAATTACCCTTCACCACGCACCAAACGAAATTTTATTATACAGACAGTGACATTCCTCTTGTTTGTAAGGTAGTGTGTGCAAAATTTCATCAATATGGGAACAAAACCATAGATTTCTATCCAATAGAAATGCAGGGTCACATTTAAAAAAGCAGTTTGTTGCCCTCAAATATTCCAGTTTTATTTCATACAACCCTTGTTCTGACAAAAAAAAAAAAAAAGAAAAAAAAAAAAAAAAAAAAAAAGGAAAGATAAAGCGAGAGAGAAAGAGAGAAAGGATCTGTGAAATCGGTCGAGCCGTTCTCAAGTTAAGGCGCGACCAAGGTACTTAGGGATCCAATTTTGTGTTTAAAAGTACCCTCCCCCATGAACCGTATAAAACGTAAGGTAGACGGTGACCTTCCTCTTGTTTTGAAGGTCAAGCGTGCGAAATTTCGCGAAGGTCGGAATGAAACTGTAGATTTCGTGAGTCTGTTAGAGAAGTATGCTCAGCTAAGAAAATACTTTCTTAGCTGACGTTTGCTACCTATAAACCACATTCCTGCCAAATCTCACCTACATAGGTGAAGTACTTTCGAGATTTCATGTTTATTCACTGAGTGAGAGAATGAGTGTCCTTTCGCTTTTATATAGATGGAGATTAAGAAAACAGATTGCTTAATTTTTTAAGAAAGACAATTAAGGAAAACTTGCAGACAAAAATAAACAGTAACATGCAAATCTCTAAAGTCAACTTTATTTGATATAAGGTCATGCTTGATGCGACGATTACACGGCAGCTACAGCGAAACTGTTGTGAGCGGTAGACTTCTTTTCGTTTCATTATTTTGTGGGGAGGAGGGGGGTCAGTTACAAATGCTTCATAAAAGTCCGAAATTACTTGCAAACTTTGTTGTAGGTGCATAAATCTCAGTATTCTCTCGCGGTGGCTTCTCATTATTTATGACGTCATATCTCCTGAACTATGTGTCGTGCTCTTTTGTTTATGGGTCAGGAACCTTCGTGGGAGTACGGTGAACAGTTCACCAAAGTTTCATTTCAATCGAATGAATGGTTTATGAACACATAGAGCACATACAGACAAACATTCATTTTTATATATCTTCTTGTTCTGGTGCTGCTGCTTCGATAGGACCCTTCAGGATCACGTGTGTCTTGTTTAGCAAGTCTTCTTTCTTCCCAGTATCTCTTCATTCTCTCGCTTCTTCTGTTTCTTTCTTTTTCTGTTATGATGACTTTGATTTTGATGTTCGGCCACCTGTGACCGCTCACCAACCGTTTATACTTCTTCCTGTCCTGCACCACTGCCTGGAGATTCCTTTCTTTTATTCCTACAGTCTCTCAGTCATATCTGACTTCCTTCACCCAGTTGTTCGCCGTATGACATGTTGCATTCCATATCTTCTTAGTGAACCTCTAATCGCTCATCCTCATGATGTGCCCAACAAATCGTAACCTTCTTTTCCGTATTTCGCTCGATTTTTATATATATTGATTACCAGTTGTCAAACGTACATGTGCTCTGGGCTAAGCAGCGTACGACGCTGCTGCCAGCCTTCCCCACGGGCCATTAGAACAAAAGAAAACCTCTGCTCTAATGTACGATACGGTTGCACACGATAATGGCGACGACGATGCATTACGTTAATTGCCGCTATGTATCTGGCAGGGACACCATTATACATGATGTGACGCCGACCGCGGTGGCCGAGGGGACTGAGGCGCTTCAGTCACGGTTTGCACGGCCACTACGTTCGGGGGTTCGAATCCCCCCTCGGGCATGGATATTTCTGCCGTCCTAGTTCGTAAGTAGTTCATAAGTAGTTTGTAAGTGTAGGGACTGATGACCCCCTAGTTAAGTCCCATAAGATTTACAAATATTTGAACATTTGTACATGATGTGACGTCCGCCTTCTGGAACGTAAGCATCAATGAGATACTCTCTGATAAAGTAATACTGTGGGCTATGTTAGTGTTCAAATGTTCAAATGTTTGTAAATCTATCGGACCAAACTGCGTGGTCATCAATCCGTAGTTTACAAACTACTTAATGGCGACTTGTAATGCAAATGCCAATCGGAAACGTCCATTTTGACCAATAAGGGGGAAGAATGCAACCCCCAATCACATGGAAGACAAGCTTCTAAAACACCAGTCATCATTGCCGCTTTTCACCAATGGCGTGCAATAATATAACCAACAATAAAGGCAAACCAACGTCCCCCTTCCTTTCCCTCATCCGCTGCTATATAAACCCCAAGATATCGTATATTCAGCAGTCAGACACAGACCCTGATGAAGGCCGCCTGCAACAGTGGCCGAAACGTCGGTGGAATTTATAAAATGACGACGCGGTTTCATACCCAGAAGAATTTTATTGATAGTGACAACAGCCGCGGAAGCCTACGTGTGCATTTACTTAAACTAAGGTAAACTAACCTAAGTACAACACACATGCCCCTGGGAGGACTCGAACCTCCGACGGCGAGCAACCGCGCGCTCCGCAGCGAGCGCCTTAGACCGCTCGGCTACTCTACCGCGGTGCTATGTTAGTGTTCGTAATTTTTCGTCCACCCCTTCAGCCCATGACGTCAGTCCTCACAGTTGTACGTGTACCGTTGACTTTTTGTCACGCACAAAGAGGTTGGGACTTGGAAATGGTTGCGAAAAGCCAGAAGTCGGTGTCCGATTAGCGGCGGCCGCCCTCGCAGATCGGTCAGCCCACTGCAGGTCTGCGCCTCATACATCACGCCGCCTTTCCCGCTCCAAGGAGAGCCGGTTGTCGGCGCGCGTGCGACCACGCGCTAACAAGCGCCAAGCGCCCCTGTCGGAAGTGCACCGCCTGCCGGCCCGCTCACGGCCGCCAGCGCGGATGCCCTTACGATAAAGCACTCCCGCTCAACTCGGCCGGCCATAAATAAACTCGCGACCAGCTGCGGAAACGGCCTTCTCCAGACTTTCCGTATAAACTGTTTTCTCCATTACGATTTAGAAACAGTTGATGGAGGTGTTCAACAATACCCTCAACACTTTCCGTCCTGTTACCGGAAACTCTTACATTTAGAGCCGTACCAAGGAGTATTAATTATTAATCTGTCATTTAAAAATGTGTACCCCTCCAAATATTTACTCCATTACAGTAAGATCTGTTTTAAAATAAAATAAAACAAAATAAAAATAGTCAACAATCCGAAGATTAGTTTGCACACCACAATGCTTTACTTTTTATTTTATTTTTTTCAGATATATATTTATCGGGCCTCCTCACCACCCCTTCAGCCCGTCCTTCCGCTCACCAAACTTTGCCTTCTTCGGCGTCGGCTTCATCGACCTTTTTTTTAAAATAAAACCGCCTTCCTTGGCGCGGCATACTTTGTCACTAAAACGTACAGTATCTAAATCACCAAGTTCACAGAATCTATCTACATATACATTAGGTACACAGACCCCATCAAGTCTTTTCGTATTAAGTCTCTTCTTGTTAATGGCAGTTTATCTTGTCTTTTCCAGTGAATACAATACTCTTAAATCATGTAGCGGGGAGAAAAGGTCAGAACTATAACGTGGTTTCATCGATCTAGTATTTTCTTCTTAAATATTCTAATCGCTTCTGCTCTGAAGAAAATCTGGAAGCATTGTATGTTTTAGAAAATTTGCGAAATTTTTCCTGTAGTTCGTAGTGTTCTGAAGTTTTGTCATGGTCCTGTATGGAGGTGGTAGACCGTTGTCTTCCTCCGACCTTCGAACTCACTAACCCAGCAAATTATAGGGGGCCCTACAGTTTAACTTGGGTTCCGAACCATGGTGCTACTCGGTATTTTTACGTCAGCAACACTGCCAGAGACTGACGGTTCCATTTAATGGCTCTTCCATGTCTTTACTCTCTCTGACATAATTACTATGCCATCAGCAAACTTCAAGGTTTTTATCCCTCTGTCGGATTTAATTTCCTCTACAAATATCTTCTTCCATTCCTTAGAAATTAGATAACGTGCCTGACTTCGTGCCTGTCATCGATAAAACGCTTAAAAATGTTTTAAATGTAAGTTTAAATTAGGGACACTATCAAGGGACATCTTTTACCTCGAAAGCTCGGCAGGTAACCATACTTGGAATAACAGGAAATCTTAAACAGGTCAGTGTTGTGCCTACGTTCCATGCAAAAAGTTGCAGTGTACTTCAAGTAACATTTTGACAGGGAGAAACAATAGCAAGGAAATCATATGTAATTTACTGGCGTCAGTGTATCATTACATATTCAATCAGTAGCGACAAAAACTGTCTGATTAAAGAACTCGTAACAGCGGAAAACACATATAGAGCAGTACCACACACCTGAAAGTGCTTTTATTGTCGTCAAATTGCAGATGCCGGACTTCTATGAAGTGGTTAAAATAAAGCGGAGAGAACAATGCACACCTCAGTAAAGCTACTATTTCATTACAAGTCATTTTCGTATTCACGCAGTTCAGTATCAAAAGCCACACTAATTACGGTTTCAAATGAAGAGGTTGGTAAGTCAGTGCTATAACGAGGCTTTAATGAGGCTGAGTGTTGAACGATCTTCATACCGCCTCCTTATATTTCTCATAATGATCACAAAAACAATATGAAACAAATTAGGGCTCGTACGGAGGCAAAGGGGCATTCTTTTGTTTTTGTCGTTCCTTTTGGGAGTGGAATAGAAAAGGAAATGCCTAGTAGTGATACAGTGTACCCTCCGCAACGCACCTTACAGTGGCTTGCGGAGTATGTATGTAGATGTAGAAGTGAATTATGTATCAGACTGAGTCAGAACGAAGCATGACAAGGTGTAGCTAGTGTAGAATAAAATTTGTTGAGCGTTTTTAGGGTGAAATGTGGGTTTTTTATCGTCTTGCCATATTTCTCTTTGAAGTATAAAAGAGTTTGTACATCAATCCCAAGTCTCTCTTATATTGCTCATGAAAAGTTGGAAACTTACCTTGTAGATACCACATGGATTTGATTTCCAATAATTTCCAATTTTTCTGACGATCAAAAAGTCGGTAAATTCAAAATAGAAGTTAAGCATTGCATTAAAAATTTATTGTAGGTAAATTACTTGCAAAATTACAACGTATTTAATAGCACTGTATAAATAACTAAAATCGTTAGGCAAGGACGGAAACTACAAATAATTCTTTTTAATTGGAACATTCATGTACTTCTGTTAGAAGTAAGACATTTTAGGCCGCGATGGAGTAGCCGAGCGGTGTAAGGCGCCTTGCTGCGGAGGTTCGAGTCTTCCCTGCGGCATGGGTGTGTGTGTTTGCCCTTAGATTAGTTTACCTTAGTTTAAGTAGTTGGTGAACTACGGACTGAAGACTACGCAGTTTGGTCCGACAGATTTCGTCTTAGAAAAGCCACTATGGAAACGCTGCATTAAAAACTGCACGACTATCTGAAGAGTCCAACAGACAGGTATGTATTTTGTAAGTTATCTGTCGTAGTACAAAACAGAATACGTTATTTATGTCTGCAAGCTTATTGATTCAGTATTTACTTGTGCTTGTTGCGCCTAGTGTAAGGCTTGAGATGTGATTTCTTCCTCCGATCTACAGGAACAATTACTACGCACTTGGCAGTGTGTTATCGTATTGCGCCCTAAGTTATTTTGCTGTGCTACATGTTCAATAGACAGCATTGAATTCATTTCCCACAATGTAGATTTCTTTTAATTCCATGTCGTTGTGTTTACTGTGTTCTTATATTTCTTTATTAAGGACATAAGACTATCGCACTAACGTCTTAGAAAATTAGAGTTCTTTCACGCTTGTTTGCCATAGAGCCAAATAATAACTTTCTGCTAACCTCTTTCCTGATAATCAAATATGGCGAACAGCTGTTTATTCAAACGGCACTTTCATTTGTTTCTATTGCGAAAATAGTTGAAATATATCGCACCTTCTCGTTTTATCCAGGTTATCGAACGAGAGGTGTATCTGGCAATGACAAAGGCAATGCACTTAACGAGCACATTTAACTGGACGTTAAAAGCACATTCTCGTTTACTAACGAGAAGATTAACGAGAGATGGATGGACCGGCCATTATTGTTTTAACATGGAAGAAAATTTAAATTATTCTTGTGGAGATCTAGGACTGTCAGTCCACGGAGGTTTATATGAATCCTACTTTGTACAGCCTGCTGAGAAGGGGAAAACTGTATCCATACCAAAATTCATCACAACGACTGCATGATCTGCCTTCTGGACCAATTAGGCAGCAATGTTAGATGTCATCGAAGATGTCGGTCTTTTTCCTCAGTAACCAAGGAACACACAGTTTCAGACTGTTACTATTACGAAGCAGAGGATCACATGAAACTGTGTTTTCTTACAAAGCATCGTTCTGTTCAGTCCTCTGGTGTCAATCCAGCCCACGGCCGCAATCTGAGAAGTTATTTACTATTTATTTTTATTTATCATCAACGTAGTTCTACATTAGGAGCTGATGTACGGAGTAAAATAAATGATTTGATAGAGTTTTACATACTACAATGCGACTTTTTGAAGTTCCAGATGGTATGAAACTATGTTTTGTTCAAAACTTCCAGAAAACTATTGTTTGTGTTCGCAGCTGATGTTCTGGGTACGACATAAACTACGTTGGTCTGCTCGACGTAAATATGATAGTTCAAACATGATTTCGTGCCTCTACCACAAGAAACTTCATTGACGAGAGAGTGTATTTCCCTTGGCTCTGTTCTTACAATGAGTTGCGCATTTCCAAGGTTTTCATGCTCACCCAGAATCACTAAGTGGCATAGCCGAAATTCAGTTAAATACGCAAATGATAAGTTTTAATTGGATATACGACACAGTCGCGTAAATGTTTTCCTATGTCTTTAACGGGATCGACAACCCAGTGGATATCTTGACGCACATACGTATGAATAGAAGGAGGCAAGGAATAATTATATTTTTTATCTACTGATAGTCCGATTAGGTAACCGGTAACGCAAGTATGAAATACTCAAGTGATTGTGTAACATAAAATAGTAAATAATGAAGAATACAAGAAATCAATCAATCAACCTTCAACGGCATTATCACAATTTTGCCTAAGGCGTATAAAACGTGTTTGTTCTTTCATATCTACAGTCCTCGAAACAACAGACCACAGATTCAGTATACCTACGGTTTTTCTTCTTTTTTTCTTTTTTTTTATCGTTAAGAATAACGATATCTTAGTGATACATAGTGGCGGGCGATATTACATTTATTTCAAGCCTTATCATGCTTGCGCGGGGTCGGCGCCGTTAACTGTGGATTTGGCAGGATGCCAATCCTAAACATCTCATGGTGGAGGTGGAATAAACATGTGTTCCCCTACTATTTGGTTGTAAGTGTTACAAATCTGAAAGCGTTTGAAAATTTTTTTGAAATCTTTTTTGGTACCAGGGCGGTTTTCACCTGTATGGGTCTTAGGAAACTGCTTAAAAATGACAATCCAGGCTGAGCAGTACACGATGACATGTCCTCAATCCACCGCATGGATTTAAACTTTCGCCGGCATACCACCCCTTTCTGGAAAGCGGCGCATAACACTGCGTGCTAACCGGGCAGGTCTGTGACTGGCGGTATTATTTAATGGAAAACAACTTGTCATGATGGCTGTTGTTTGTGAAGACAGTAAAATTGCTTTTTTTTAAGGTTCGATGGAATTTTCTATGATGATTTATATATTCGTTGAAGGAACAACAAAATTTTTGATCACTATTTGTCACAATGTGTATGTAATTATGTGAACCTGGGCCGTGCCTTGAGATTGCTTATAGCGTGCATTACCTTAAATGTTAGCAATCTGTTTGTGAAGTGCTTATCAGCAAAGTTAACAGCACTCATACAGTGGATGGTGGAAAACTTATAATGTTGAAATACATAAGAGGAATAAAGGACGATTTCGTTACAGACAAGGATACAACACGGCTGCGAAACTACAACAGCTCTAAAACGAAACCTCAGCTCAGCCTGAAAGCATGTCAAACCATGTGAAGATGGATTTGTAAGAAAATCGGAAACCGGTTATCATTTCCATAAATAAACACTTTTATACCACACTGTTGACTGGTCATTATGTTTGGTTATAAACATTCTATATGGTCCAGTTGTAATTAAGTTTTCTAACCCTTTAATACGGATAGCGACTAAAGTTTTTTTTCATTTTTATTTGCAAATTTGAATGGAAGAGTAAAGTGTTCGTATGTCCCATCAAATAATTGTATTATATAGGAGAAACTACTGTTAATACAAATTCTTACGCAGAAAGTGCAACCTACAGTAGTTCAGCATGTCTCACTGCAGATATGATATACACCACATGGCAAGTTGCACAACCATCAAGTACTGTTCAAGAGCACTGACAGTTTGCGTAGACGTCAGACAATATTTTTCAGTTTGCTGTAAAAGACATTGCTCATCGAAACTGAATAATCATATTCTGACCTAAATGAAAGTCTAACATATCATCACATAACAGCTGATGACGTAAGTGGAGTTCATGAATATTTCTCAACTCTCCACGCGGAAAGGTTTTCAAACTTGCAAATAAACTAATGTAAACGTTCACATGTGCTGAATTTGATAAAACAACTTTTTTCAACAACACGGAATGTCATCTAAATGAACTGTCTAAACAAGAGGACTAAATTTAACGTCAGTTAAAAAGAATTCAAGAAGAAAGAACCACCTCTGTAGTCGTGCGTTTTGCATCCATTGATTAAACTTTTGTTAAATTTCATAAGATGACTAACGTAAAACAACTACCCTGAAAGGAAATTCATACTGATCTCTAACCGGTGGACATACGAGTATCGGTAATGCGCGGTTTCCCATATCATGCGAGTTTCAGGACACTCATTCTATTTATCATCCCATTTTTTTTTTAATCTAGTGCTTTGTAATTGACCGTTTTGAGAAATAGTAGTTATTGCATTTTATCGGAGTTAAAAGCTATAATTGTTGTGAACTGACACTGTTTCTGACCAAAACCATCATAGCCACCGCCTAGCAAGTCAGTGAAATGTTTCCAGAGTGACTTCATAGGACGCTAACCAATCGCAACGTACATGGCCGAACAGGTCTATCTGCCTTATTTTCTTTCTTCCGTGCATGAGAGCGCCTGGTTGGTATGCTTTGCACGCAACATAAAAATGTAGAGGCTCAACCACATCGCAAAATAATTATTGGACAAGTGGCGACAAGTTCAGGAGTCTCTCAATCGTGATCTGAGAAAAGGAGGAGACGATCTACTTAAACGGGTGGAACCTACAGCACAGACAGCTGAAGGTGCATCAAAGATGCAAAATAAAAGTGCCATCAGAACTGCCAGACAATACCTTTGTGTAAAATTCCGTGCCCATTGGACTAATAGAAGAAGCCATCTGGGCATTGGACAGTTCCTACAGCACAGTCTACGACCGCTACTTAGCGGGAAACATGGGAGGGTGGTCTGCAGCGAACTGTTTCGTTTGTATGTGCGGCTCGTCATCCACACATTTTAGACTCTGAAGTATTTTGATACTTTCTAGGACTTGATGTACAGGGTGTGTTAGATTATTTTTTTGAGAGGACTGAAATTAATTTATATGACGCTTTGTTTTCCACTTGGAAAATTTACAGTGTATCGCACATAATTATTTCTTGAACACTGCTAGACGGTTACACAAGCACAGTCCTAATACAATAGCAGTTGCAAATTAAAATCGCGTAAGTGCTGAATACTACGCAAAAGTATTTGAACGATCTAATAAATAATCAGCCTGTTATCGTTTTCTATCAATAGAAACATCCTGCAGTCCATATAGATTTAGTTCTTAATTATGCACAGAATCAAATCCGTGAAATCTGAAGTTTGAAAAAGTAAAAGCCGGCGTCTACTGCCGGGACCCCGTAGTTTGATTAACAATTAACTATTATTTTGTAAATTACAGTAAATAACAAATCACTTGATAATTGCAGCTCACTTCAAGAAAAAAACGATAGTTGCAATACTTTTCTCATTAATATTGATGTATGCATGAAACCGAAAATAAAGTTGTAGATGGATACGTTAAGAGGCCAAGGTGTGAGATCACGTTCCTAACGTGAAATAGTGATAACCTTCGTGTTTATATTAAAGTTCCGAAACCATTACTTTAGTAATTCAATACGAAATGTGATAGCATTATCGCTTCAGACTCCAAATTTACTTTTAGTATGGCTTATTGAAACTAATACCAGGAAGATTCGACAATTGGTCTTCATCACGGTTGGCAAATACATGCCACTTGAGCTGTCGATATTAACTCTTACCTACTTTCATAAAATGCATTTTTAAAACCATCGGCTGTTTATTATTTAAACTTATATATATCAACCAGTTTCGGTCAATAGACCATCTTCATGTATAAAAAGGTGTTAAAACTGAATGATAAAATGCATCAAATAAAATACATGTAGTTGAGAGAAACAGACTATAATCTGTTCTTACCTTTTATGTTTTGTTTACTCATAGGTTTTATCTAAGATGACCAGTGTATTTTTAACATTTTTAGTTATACTGACTCCTGTTTCTCTCAACTAGATGTATTTTATTTGAGCATTTTAACATTCAGTTTTAACACCTTTTTATCCATGAAGATGGTCTATTGACCGAAAGTGGTTGATATATATGGTTTATAATAAACAGCCGATGGTTTTAAAAATGCATTTTATGAAATATATTACGGCTGTTGACCCTCGCCTCACCAAAGCATTCTTACCTACTTTGTCTGTTGGGCATCTCTCAAAAAATGTTCAAATGTTTGTTAAGCTTATGGGACTTAACTACGGGGTAGTCAGTCCCTAAACTTACAAACTACTTATGAACTACCTACGAACTAGGACGGCACAAATACCCATGCCCGAGGGGGGATTCGAACCCCCGACCGTATGGGCATCTCTACTCGGCGACAACGACACGGAAGAGACATCTCGCCACAGGGAGCAGTGGACATATACATGTACATAAAGTGCAACGAACAGACATAAGAAGAAGTATTATGCATATATTGGCTGTATGCTTTCTGATTCGGTTAGTTAATGAGAGTAAAAAACAACTTTGTCAACCGGATTTTGTACGCTGGTCAGAGATATTTGACTCACTACTTTGGTGTTACGAACCAGTGGTCTATGATTTTTAGTAACTTATTACATTTATTTTGATTTTCAGTGAAAAATCTTTCGCCAAGCGGGAGTGGCCGTGCACTCTGAGGCGCCTTCCTGCGGAGTAAGTGGGTGTTCCTTGGAGAACGTTCGAGTCCTCTTTTTTTTATGTGTGTGTGTGTGTGTGTGTGTGTGTGTGTGTGTGTGTGTGTGTGTTGTCCTAAGCGTAAGTTAATTTAAGCAGTTTGTAAGTCAAGTGACTAATGAACGCAGCATGTTTGATTCCATTTCTTGGAGGTGCTCCACGACCACACAATGATGAACACACCAGATGTATTTCGCAGCATTGGTCGTTAATGTTTTATTTAAAAAACCACATATCGATATCAATCACATAGTGATCATCTTCAGTGTCCTTCAAACGAGCATATGAATGCCCTGAATGTGCCCAGTTACATTCAGGGAATTCATATGCTCGTTTGAAGGACACTGAAGATGATCACTATGTGATATAAAACATTAACGACCAATGCTGCGAAATATATCTGGTGTGTTCAACACTGCAGTTGGTCCCATAGCTTTACAATCATTTGAACATTTGAGAAATCTGCCTAACAGTTTTTATGGAGACGGTACACGCTGTATGTCTGACTTATAATTAAAAAAAAAAAAAAAAAAAAAAAAAAAAAAAATCATTCCACCTTTCAATTGAGAAAGGTTTTAGCTTACACACCTACTTTACTCTTTGCCATACAGTTTGTATTTACATCTACATACATACTCCGCAATTCACCGTAAGGTGACACAAGAAGACGTATGGTTATTGCAAAAGCGATTTATACGTAAATTATGTAACAGAAATCGCATTTATTAGGCCTACATTACAAATTTATTCAATGTTATGAAAGTGTATCCATGAAACCCAATTTGTAAATATTTTATTTTATTACTCTGCAATGTGCCACAAAAGACAACTTACCTCCGGTAGCAAAAGATCAACGAATGTCTTTGGGAAAGCGGAAACATTTGCTATTGAGTTCATAATCTGCATGTATAGAACAGCCACAAAGATCAGAAGTCATATTCTAACATGTCTAGTTAAACTTGCTAATTATTATTGTATTTTTCTGAATTAAATGTGTCTTTATTTTTGCTGGAACTGTTCAAATTATCATCAGAGACCATCAATGATCATTTTCCACTACTTGGCGACCACAACACTCTCTCCCTTAGACACTGTTTAGATCTTAGTTTTCACTTTTTTTTTTCAAGTAATGAATGATCTAGGACAACTTCAGAAGTGGATATGTGGATTGTAGTGATAAAGGATAGAAATAATAGTACAAATTAACATGTAGTCATTTTTTTCTTTAATAAATAAAAGACGCATCAGAATGCATGATGCATCACTGATAGGTGACCTTTTCAGTGCACCTTCAGGAGGGGGGCAGCGACGGCAGGGGCGGCGTAGGCCAGAGGGGCGGCGGCGACGGCGGGGGCGGCGTAGGCGACGGGGGCGGCAGCGACGGCGGGGGCGGCGAGGAGGCGGGCGGTCTGCGAGATCCTGTACGTGTTGGAGATGGAGGAGGCGGCGGGCGCCACGGCCACGGGGGCGTGGGCCACGGCGACGGCGGGGGCGGCCACGGCGGGCGCCACGGCGACGGCGGGGGCGGCGTAGCCTCCCAGGTAGCCGGCGTGGGCGGCGGCCACCGCGCACAGCAGGATCACCTGCAACAGCGCACACGTCACAACTCAGTACGAGATTCGAGTTGGCGGTGGTGCTAAGTGGTGCTCTTTTTTGTGTCCCGACTTCGTCGCCGCTTTTGTGTCCCAGCCTCGTCGTAGGTGTCGGTGGCCGAGTGGAATGAGACCGACACGCTGGTGCAGGTACAGAGGGGAGCAGCCAGAAACTATAAACACTCGAGTAAATTAGAAAGAGATATATTGCACAGAATGTAACAATACTTAACTTTTACATAGTACTGCAGAATGTTGATACATAGTTATTAGAGGCCTGCCTAGTGCCTGTACAATAGCAAAGTCTTCAATCGTGCCTATCCGATTACGAAGGTCCTAACTCGTTGCTATCTCAGTCCGAAGTGCGAAGTGGCCGATGTCCTTCAGTGGTGGCCACGAGCGGCGTTGTACCAGAGGGCGCTCGTGGCTGTCGTCGGAAGAACGCCGCGCCGTGCATGCATGGCGGCGCGCGGCGAAAGTAGGTGGCGCGCACTTTGTACTTGTGCGACACCACACCCCTCCCCCCCAAACCGCCGCGCCGTCGTGGCGTAGGGCTGAGGGCCACGGCGACGGCACTGGGAGGAGGGCCTGAGCGGGGGCGTTACTGGTGGGACGGGCGTCGTAGCTGAGGCCGGGATCGAGACGCCGTCCGCGCCCCGGCATCCGCCTTGCGATCCTCCAGGGAACCCGCCGAAACCTGGGGAAGGGCGCCCGCCCCCGCCCAGAGGGAGCAGGTCATCTTCTTCTGAGGTGCGTGGCCCAAGCTGGGGGGGCCCGCACGGTCCCGGAGTCCCTCTCGGTGACGCTGTCATCTGCGGCGGCGACAGCGGCGGCGACGACTGCGTCGGATGTACGTCGACGTCCATAGGGATCTCGTAGTCCGGGGACGAACGATGTGGTTGTGCTCCCTGGCGCAGAACTGGGTCTGGAATCAAGAAACCGGAGACAGGATCGCGCGGTCTGTGCAGGCGCAATTGGTTTGCGTGGCGCCGCAGCTCCGACCCTGTGGAAGAACGTACAATAAACATATGGCGACCAAGCACGCGCTGAATGGTGCCCGGCAACCATGTCTTCTTGTTTCCAGCAAACACCCTGTACAGCACCGGCGTGGAAACCTGAAAACGCGTAGCGCCATACGAACCGACTCGGTGTGTGGGAGGCTGCAGCAGGTGAAGGAGAGTGCGGTGACGGCGGCCGTGTAGCAGCTCGGCAGGAGACGGGCCGTCACGTGGCATGCACCGATACGTAGACAGAAAAATTTGAAGAGCTTGCTGCCTGGAGTGCTGACCTTTCATCTTCTCCATGTGAGACTTGAATGTTCGAACGAAACGTTCTGCTTCACCATTGGACTGAGGGTGAAAAGGTGCAGTGGTAATATGCTGAATACCATTCACACGACAAAACTGTTGAAATTCTGCACCAACAAACTGAGGTCCATTGTCACTGACGATAGTTTCAGGCAAGCCTTCGATGCAAAACACTGATGTTAAGGCACTGATTGTACTAGAAGCTGTCGTTGAGTTCATGGCAATCACAAAAGGAAACTTGCTGAAAGCGTCTACAACAATTAACCAGCGTGTATTCCAGAAAGGTCCGGCAAAGTCAATATGTAAACGTTGCCATGGTCCCTTGGGGCGTGGCCAGTCTGAGAAACGCTGTGGAGGAGCCGCCTGATGCTCCGCACAAACTGTACACTGTGATGTCATGCTCTCTATCTGAGCGTCCATACCAACCCAGGTACAATGACGTCTGGCCAGTTGCTTTGTCCTAACAATGCCCCAATGTCCTTGATGCAGGAGGCGTAACACTTCTCGTTGCAGGGAACGAGGAACAATCACTCTTGCTTGGTCGTTGTCGGTATGCAACAACAGTACACCCTGACTTACAGATAATGCATGACGTTGTGCAAAATAACGTCGAACCAGAGGCCGATCAATGTCTTTGGCTCTGGCAGGCCACCCTGAGCGAACAAAACTTGCTACCACACTTAGGTCTGCATCCGCAGCTGTTTCCTGTGCAACCCGACGAGAATTCAAAGGAAAGTCTGCGACAGCGGAAGCATCTCTGGAGTCTATCTGACAACATGCCATTTCTGAAGAATCAAACGAAACATCCTGGCCAACCGGAAGTCGGGAAAGTGTGTCCGCGTTGGCGTGTTTAGCGGTAGGTCGGTACAAAATCTCATACTGATAATTAGACAATATCAAGGACCATCTCTGAAGCTTTTGTGCCGTACGTGGCGGAATTGGCTTTGTGGGTGAGAACAACGACGTGAGAGGCTTGTGGTCCGTCAACAAATAGAATTTTCTGCCATAGAGATAATGATGAAACTTTGTGACGCCATAAATGATTGCTAAGGCCTCCTTTTCTATCTGACTGTAATTCTGTTGCGTCGGCGTCAGTAGCTTGGATGCAAAGGCAATAGGACGATCGTGACATCCAATACGATGCGACAGAACAACACCCAGACCGTACGACGAGGCGTCCACTGCTAACACTACAGGCGTCTGTGGGTCAAAGGGAATCAAACATGCATCACTGAGTAGTGCAGACTTTAAGTTGTCAAAGGCAACCTGACAATCTTTGGACCATACAAAAGGAACATTCTTCCTACGTAAGTGATGCAGTGGAGCTGCAATCTGAGAGGCATTAGGAATAAATCTGAAATAATAGTTCAGCTTTCCCATCACTGCTTGCAATTCATGCACATTCTTAGGAGGAGGCAAGTCTTTGATTGCTCGAAGATGTGACTGTAAGGGATGAATTCCTTGGGCATTAATCACATGGCCCAGGTACTCTATTTCAGTTTGAAAAAACGAACACTTTGCTTTATTACAACGTAGACCTGCTGCAGTCAAAACTTTGAAAAGGCACTCCAGGTTTGCTAAATGTTCTTCAACTGTACGTCCGGATACCACAATATCATCTAAATAATTCGAGCAACACGGTACAGAAACTGTCAGCTGTTCCAAAAAGCGCTGAAAAATAGCGGGAGCGGAAGAACTGCCAAAGGGTAGGCGTTGAAATTGAAAAAGGCCCATGTGAGTATTAATGACGAAAAACTTTTTTGACTCGTCATCAAGTGGAATCTGTAAGTATGCCTCTGCTAAATCAATCTTAGAAAAGAAACGAGACTGTCCTAATTTGTCCATTAGTTCGTCAGGTCTGGGCAAGGGATAAGTGTCTACAATTGTTTGACTGTTCACTGTTGATTTGAAGTCCGCACAGAGACGAAGTTTTCCTGACGGCTTGGGTATAATTACTATAGGCGAGGCCCACTGACTCGCAGAAACAGGAGAAATCACCCCACTATCTTGCCAACGTTTAAGTTCTTCGGCAACTGTATCACGCAATGCGATAGGCACTGGTCTAGCTTTACGAAATTTTGGAACTGCAGATTCTTTTAAAGTTACATGTGCCATGAAGTCTTTTGCACAACCTAGTTCCGGCGAAAACAAGTCACTATATTTGTCACACAATGCATTGATTTTATCCTGAGGCACTATTGACGAAATTTGAAGCACATCTCTTTGAATTGATAAACCAAACAAATCAAAAGCATCTAATCCAAAAATGTTCTGCGTAGATTTGGCCTGAAGAACAACAAAAGCAACTGTTTTCGTAACACCTTGAAAAGAGGCAGGCAGGCTACACGTTCCTAGCACGGGAATATTTTCACCTGTATAAGCTGTTAACACTTGCTGTGACGGCGACAATTTTGGCGAACCCAAAAGTACATAAGTATCTTTATTAATTAAGGTAACAGCGGAACCAGTGTCAAGCTGAAATTGCACAGTCTTATTTTCTATAGAGAGAGTAACAAACAGCTTGTGCTTCTGGCGCACGACCGGTGCGCGAATGTGGGCAACGTCTAATACATATTGTTTTCTGCGCTTGCGCGGGTTGCGTGCGGTAGGAAGCGGCGCATACTCGGCACGCGGCGGATTAACAACACTGTCACTAGATGACACTACCGCCGGATCGGCGTCCGCGCAATGCGAGGCTACTACAGAGTCACTAACTACTGCACTACACTTTTGAGAAGCTACTTGATGTCTACTGTCACTAGCTACACAGTACTGGGCACTATTACAAGGAGCAGTTGCAGAAGGCACTAATTTCACTACAGGAATGCAATGTTCATAGTCATTTTGCTTTTCCCGAACGCTTTTCCGTTGCACTGTTTTACGCGCTCGTCGGCGCTTGCTACGTGGTGCACTATATAGTTTTGCCATAGGCGCAGAACGACTTTCTTGCAATTGAGATCCAAGGAAAGCACTGTTCAATTCCGCAGCCCGTATAACATTTACAGAATGAACTGTTCTCGCACTCTGCGAAGCACTGTTTCTAATGGTACCGTTCTTTGAGTTTTTAATTTGCATACACACAGACTGTACATGTCCCAATTTGCCACATTGATAACAGGTTGCGTTGCGACTAGGGCAATGAGCACGCTTGTGGCGAGACACACACTGGGGGCAAGATTTACGTACATTTTTCTGAAATGAGCGTTGGCGCCCGTTACTCAAATTACTGTTTCTAACACGACGGGGCGACCTTTGCGTCGCACTTTTACACTGGCTACTGTTCACTGTCTGTTCAGCACGGCCGGTAGAAAAATAAGAATCACTAGTGCTATACTGAGAACTACGGCTAGGAAAGCGTCCGTTGCGGCGCACTGAATTTACACCATGGCTTTGCATTTCTACATCAGCTAAGTCAAAAGTATCATGCGCTTCTATAAGCTGCAGTACACTGTCTAATGAGGGGTCAGACTGTTTCAGAATTGCTGCTCTAATTCTGGGGTCCTGAATGTTCTGCGTAATCGCATCCCTCAACATAACGTCACTATACGAAAGTCCACAAGAGCAAGTAAATTTACATTGGCGGGTTAAGCCCTTCAATTCCGTGATCCATTCTTGGTGTGACTGCTGCGGTAATTTTTTAAGTCTGAAAAATCGGTATCGCGCAGCGGCTACAAGAACTTTTCTCTCATAATGAGCATTCAGTGCATCTACAATTTGTTCAAAGTCTACATCACGAGGAGATGCGAGAGGGAAAAGTTTTTGCAACAGTACGAAAGTCTGGGGGCCCACAATCGATAAGAAAAGGTTCTTCACTCTCTGACCTGTAATTTGATGAGCCGCGACGAGTTCTTGAAACTGCGCGAAATAGTCACTCCATTCTTCCTCACGTTCGTTGTACTGGCGGAACGTCGGAAGCGGTGCGGCGGCAGGTGTGGGCTGCTGATGCGACGGCTGTTGTTGAGTTGCCGTCAACTGCGCCACTGCGTTGAGAAGTTGTGAGATTTGCGCCGTCTGTAACTGAATAATTTCCATTAAGTTTGGGTTCGGGGTAGTGGCCATGCTGACCGATTAGGCGCCGCGTATACAAGAAAATTAGTACAAAACACAAATGCAAGATAAATGAGGACGCTCTGCAACAAAAAAGTCCACAAAACACGTAACAAAATATCTTCCCCCAAAATTCTTATATTAAGGGTGGGTGGGCGGGAGCAATTTCTGCGTGCTCCGACTGCTGCTGTCTGGCTGCTGCAAGCGGGCTGGTCCAAGGTTCTATCACTCCTCGTCGCCACTTTTGTGTCCCGACTTCGTCGCCGCTTTTGTGTCCCAGCCTCGTCGTAGGTGTCGGTGGCCGAGTGGAATGAGACCGACACGCTGGTGCAGGTACAGAGGGGAGCAGCCAGAAACTATAAACACTCGAGTAAATTAGAAAGAGATATATTGCACAGAATGTAACAATACTTAACTTTTACATAGTACTGCAGAATGTTGATACATAGTTATTAGAGGCCTGCCTAGTGCCTGTACAATAGCAAAGTCTTCAATCGTGCCTATCCGATTACGAAGGTCCTAACTCGTTGCTATCTCAGTCCGAAGTGCGAAGTGGCCGATGTCCTTCAGTGGTGGCCACGAGCGGCGTTGTACCAGAGGGCGCTCGTGGCTGTCGTCGGAAGAACGCCGCGCCGTGCATGCATGGCGGCGCGCGGCGAAAGTAGGTGGCGCGCACTTTGTACTTGTGCGACACCACACTCTTCATTTTTTAACGTGTCGGTACTAGGTCAGGTAATACCTGAATATACTCGTGTCCATCAAATGATATTTTTCTATGGCTGTCTTTTATGATTTACATCAATAACTATGAAAGCCTCAGTTATGTACACAGAGTGGACCCCATCCCTTCACAAAGCAACCAAAATTAGAAAAAATACTAACTAAAATGCTTGGTGACCAAGCGAGGTGGCGCAGTGGTATCACACTGGACTCGCATTCGGGAGGATGGTGGTTCAAATCCACCTCCGGCCATCCAGATTTAGGTTTTCCGTGATTTCCCTAAATCACTCCAGGCAAATACCAGGATGGTTCCTTTCAAAAGGGCATGACCGATTTACTTCCATATCCTTACGCAAACAAACCGAGCGAAAGCTCCGCATCTAATGACCACGATGCTGACGGGGCTTTAAACACTAACCTTCCTTTAAAAAAATATATAAAAAAATTTAAAGAAACATGCTTGCCTTGTTCAATACGTGAAACACTGCTGAACAAGTCATCTAGTTCTTCAGGGATGCCCCCCAGGGTGCCCACAGTTCTTTCATGAGTACATGAGTAGCATGGGGTTCAGAGCTAATGCAGTCTTCCTTCCTTCTTTCCTCCTTAGACTGCATTTCCTTTCCCTTCCCCTCCTTACCTACCCACATTACTTCCCCTCCCTAATGGGGTACTTTCTCAAAAATTACAATTAGATATTAAAATTGAGTAGGTATTCGATCACAACGTAAAAAAAAAAAATAATGGCAGGATTGGAACCACCAAATCTATAGTTACGAGGCAAGAAGGCTACCACCTCAGCTACCAGACAGATGCCATACATAATGTAATTATTAGTACTTACGAGTACTTCCAAAACTTAAAAAAATCGATTTTCTATAGAATGTTTTTAAGAGTTGCGCCGAATGGCTCTGCCTGATTATTATTTGAATTATCGAAAACAGAGAAGAAATTATCTGTTACAGCGGGATACGAACCACCGACACTATGGCTGGGAGGCCAGAACGCTACCACTTGAGCTACACCAACAGATGATGCAACTGATTTAATTATTGCTACTTAAGTGTACTTGCAAAACTTCGAAGTCGATTTTCTCTAGAAATTTTGAGAATTGCGTTAAATGGGTTTGGCTGATTGTTATGTAAGTTTTGTACGTCACGTACCATAAATATAAAGAAATTGTAAAATCCGATACCCATGTGATGACCTTGTAAGTTTGTTGCAAGGTAGGCTCTGCGATGCACCGTATGAAACATTGTGTGGTCAGTGATATTCTTCTTGTTTTTCATGGATAAGTGTGCAAAATTTCTTCAAGATCGAAATAATCGAAGTCTGTACCATATTAAATTGTATGTACACGGTGATATTCCTCTTGTTGTGTTGATGAAGTCTGCTAAATTTCTTCCAGATCGGAATAAAATGATACTTTAGTGTCAAAGTCAATAAGCTCCCTTCGTTATTCTCCATACGAAATATTAGTCAGGCATCTTTCGCTCGTGTTGAAGGTTAAGTGTGCCTAAATTCTTCAAGATCGGAAGAAAAGTGTAGATTTGTGTCAAGTCTCAAAATATAGTTCCCTCCGCCGTACACTATGTGAAATTTTATGTAGGTGAAGTATGCAAAACCTTATCAACATCGTAATAGATATGCTAGATTTTTTGTAAATCCGTAAGTAAAGAACCCTCCGGCAAGCACCGTACTAAATTTTAAATTGCACAGTGGCATGTCTCTCGTTTTGAAGGTCAAGCGGAATAAAACTGTAGTTGGTATACAATGCAAAGACAGAAGCATTTGATCTATATATTTATATTTTTTAGGTAATAGTTGACTTCACAGTTTAATTATTTTTCTGCTAGTTCTCACTGATGAACTGAGCATTGGTGGCTAACCACTCAAGTACAACTTCTAGATTTCCAAAATGCTCTGATGAACTGTGATATGTAGCAGACAAAATTAAATAGTGAAGTAGAGTATACAGTACCATGGGCCTCAGGAGGTTAAACTTTATGACTTCTCTTCACGTGCACTGCATATTCAAAATGATGTTATGCATAGTGTATCTTTAACGGGTGGAACTATCGTAAACGATGTCTTAAGAGAAAGTCGGAAGAAACCACCGAATGAGTGTAATCACCTATCACAAGTGGTGGTATGATTACGTATAACGCAGGCTACTCACCAGCTTGTACATGTTGAGATGAGGGCCGTTGTCCAGCAGATCAACAGATGCCCAGTGTTGGGCGCCGTCAGTATATATAGCCGCGGCCCGCCGACCACCCCCCCTCCCGCAGGCTGTGACGAGGTCGCCGCTGCTCTTGATCCACTTTGCGCGCTGGTTCAGCGTTCGCACAATTGCGAATCCGAAGCTGACCGCCGTGGACTAGGTCACGACTGTGTTAATCTGTAACTGGACGCCCACCTTGCCCTTGGTCACGAACTCGATATCGCCGCAAGCCGGTGACAGCCGAGAAACCGGTGGGAGCAGTTGCAGCCAGTACGGTCTCTGGACGTGTCCTGGTGGCTGTTTCAGCCAGGTGACAGTGTTTGAAGCATACCTGATTAAGTATAGACTTTCCCCTCACTTGCCCCTTTAGTGCTCACAAAATAATCTTTACACATTTCTTACTTTAACCTCCTCCAGCGAATATTCAAACAGTACAATTATTTCGTTCATCATCATATACCACAGGGGTTGACCGAATTATGCTGCTGGTCATTAAAATTTGCAACCGAGCGGTCTGCGGCGTGCCAGTCACGGTCTGCACCACCGCTGCGGTCAAGGGTTCGAATCCCCTCTCGAGCATGGATGTTTGTGCCGTCTTTAGTGTAAGCTAGTTCATAAGTAGTTTGCAAGTTTAGGGACTGGTGACCCCGTGGTTAAATCCCATAAATGAAGTCAACAAATGAGAAAATCGTTCCCGCTGCTTGTATAGAGAATGTAACACACTAAAGTAGTTCCGAGAATTGGATACGATTATAAAATCATTTGTGGCAGCATTAACGAAGGGAAGAAAAGACCTAAAATTACTTCCAAGCCGGTCGACTAACTGTGCGCTCACGAAGCCGAAGCGTCGTGCACACTTACACAATCTTAATGCCTAAAAGATTTGTTGATAGAGATCAGTCTGGTCGCGGTTCTGGGTGGCCAACAAGGTTGCCTGATCTGTCATTGTGCTAATACTTTGTCTGGTGAGTGTGAGATGTACGGCAACAACCCTCAGCAGTACATCGCAGATGATATGGTAACAATTCCAGAAGTCCAGCTTCGATTAGTTTCAGCAACTTGCTGAGCAGGGCCTAAGATACCATGAAATCATTTGCGCTCACTTACCATGTCTGCTATTGTGTTTCCGTTCCTGTGGTGTGATCCTTTGTATCCTAGAGCTTTGTTCTCCTAGCCACTTTTATTTGCCCCATTACGATACAATATAGCATAATGAATACGTCACTAAATTTGTATATAATTTCGGACAACAGGAAAGAAAATTTAATTCCGAAATTAACAATGTCGCTCTCCAGGGGAGACATGTGGCCCCATCCTTTTTTGAATTATGCCAGATTTCACAAACTGAAGTACTTAGCTGGTGGTGACGTACCATCCTCTTCAGGGTACGTGATGCACGTTAAGACACAGGCCATCAATTATGGTTAAACAACAAGAGATACATGCGATATTGCGACTTATGCACAGTGAAAGTGAACTCCCCCAACAAAGCTTTGGAAGTTTTTCAGGAATAGGTTCTCACTATTCTAATGTAAGTGCGCTGTGGTCTCCGATCTACAGTTATATAGTGTTGGTTTGCAGTGCATTTTTACTTTGATGAATATGTCCCCATAACCTATGCCCTATGCCCTATGACTACAGTATGTTCTGTATATCTTATATAGAAACAATTGTCTCATACTCTTCCAGCATTTACTGTATCTTTTTGTTGCTGCATTTGATTCTCTCTCTCTCTCTCTCTCTCTCTCTCTCTCTCTCTCTCTCTCTCTCTCTCTCTCTCTTTCTCTCTCCTAATATCTCTTACTCTCATATTTGCCTTCATCGGGTACATTCTTGGACGTTATTAATTTATAAACTATTTTTAAATTAAAAATGATGCCTTGATCTTAACCACACAGATCACATCATTTGCAATTTACAAGTCATCAGTAAACAAGTGTTATAACACAACACTACGGTAACATATCTTCCACTAATGAATATACAAGTGTTATGGAATAATGATGTGTTTCCTATCTTGTCAGTATGTTCTTCCTATTTATTTCTGTTGATATATTCCAAGGTACAAATGCAATGTTATCAGTTTATATATTTAAATGAAAATATTTGTATAAATATAGGAGATACGAAGATTTAGTCAGGGAATTAGCTGTTGAACTGAGGAAGAGACTCTGTGGAGTACGAACACTGTCTGTGGTAGCGCAAAGGCATGGTTAAATTGCTGTAGAAATACGTGAGCAGTCGCTCACCAAGAGTGGTGCAGCTCCGTAAGAGTAGTCAAAGTTTAATTCCACATGCGGGCACTGTCAGGTTAATCCAGAGGAATGAAAAAATAAAAATGTTCTGTGGGTACTTTTATTGCCAATAAAATGTTCACCAAGAAGTGACTGTTGTCCATTATTGAAGGCCAGTCATGATGGACTATAACGTTTAGAATTTACGGCCAGCATAGGAGTGATGAACTTTTGCAGTAACAGATCAGATACTGTAATACCATTTTAACCCAAGTCATTAACCATGTAGGATCCCATCCTTTCCATCATGAAACGAAAGTTATTCTGAATAATCAGTGTCAGTAAAAGAAATAAAGCAGATTTAATTTATTAGCTATAGTGAAAGAATAAAAATTATACCTTTCAGTTGTTGTCAGCGATAAAAGTATTATTTGACAGTAGAAAAAGGAAAAATCTAAGTCGTTCAACAATTATTCATTAATGTTTGGTAATGAAAGTTATAATGTTAATTTAATGCAAACTGCAGCATTTGGAATTGGAATAATGAAGCATGAGTGGAAAGTAAGTAGTCTCAAGTGTAACAAAGAATGTTACCGAATGTGGCTTTCTCAATTCCTGTTCAAATATTTTTGTAATGACTAGTGAGCAGTTATTAATGACGGTAATTAAATTCGAATAACATCAAAAAACATCATGGAAATGAAAATAACTGGATACGATATTTCACTAACAGTTTTCTGTCGTAGTTAGTAAGCATTACGATGAGATAACGTATTTCGCAGCAATCGTAGACATTGTAATGCAAATAGTTGTTCCTTTATTTCCGGTTACATACTGCAATCCAAAGTGTTAATATTTTTTTTGTGGACTGTATCTGTATTTCTGTGCTTATGCCGCGTAGCTTCCTGCTCATTACTTTCAGTAATTAACAGTAATTAAAATTTGCAATTTATTGCGCAACAAAATCGTTTATTTAGATAATGAGCTGGTGAGCGTAATATTAATACATTTTCTAAATTGATTTCTCTGACTCTGTTTGTTCCCGCTTTTGCAGGCTTTATGAAATATGTCCATTGTTTTTCAAACGACTTTATAGATCGTCGTCCCTTGAGGTTTCATTGTAGCAACGATTTAGTCATAATCTTAACTGCATTTGTTGGAATAGTTTCTTGTTGGCTGTTACATTTTTCTCACACAATCAGGACGTTTAAGTAGGTAAATCAATTTATAGATCTAATCAGCCGACAATTGTATTGGTGAAGACTATATCCCAGATCTTGCGTGATCTGGTGTTATGCGTGTTGACCACAGAAAATTAAATTCCCACTCTTATTAACTGAAATATGACTTAGAAAATGATCAGGACATAAAAATATTATGTGTGTACACAAAGAAAAATTCCACAACTACTATTTACAATAATTTTTACAACTCTGTGTAGTACAATTCCCATACATTCCCCTTTCCGGGCAATTGAATTATATAGGGACTGAGCAGGGCGTTGCTTCTTCTGGTCTTATTTCTGTGCCTGCACGTTATCAATGCTCACAGGCACACACTTCTCCTTCCAATTTCTATGGCTCATTCGGTACGCAACAGGCAATTTTTGTATTCTGTTAGGGTTTCATCTTTTCATTAATTCATTTGCAGCCTAAATGAGTGCATCTGAAATTACTAATTATATATCCAACTAGAATTTTAGAACAACAACTAATTACATAAAATATTCTATAGTTAAGCGTATGTTCTGTTACTAAAAATCAAATCAAATGTTTGTAAAGATTATGGGACTTAACTACGGTGTCATCAGGCCCTAAGCCTACAAACTACTTATGAACTAGCTTATACTAAAGACGGCACAAACATCCATGCCCATGGGGGGATTCGAACCCCCGACCGTAGTGGCCGCGCAGACCGTGACTGACGCGCCGCAGACCGCTCGGCCACCGCGGACGGCCCGTGTATGGATTTTAAACGATGGGTTCATAACGATGTGCCATTGTGAAGCCCAGCATAAAAAAATTCTGTTCCGACTTCAGTTAGACTTTAACTTGTCATTCATAATTCAGTTAATAGAAGTAATTGGTATATTTCAGTATGTCAAGTTTTCGTTCTGAGCAACAAGTTTCCTAGTTGAAAGATTTTGATCATTATATATAGTATTATTAACATTTCATGATGGCATGATAGTTCTATTTATTTATATTACAATAATTGCATCAAATGAAATATTTAAAATTAAATAACTATTTGGATTGATTTGAAGCATTTATAGCTATGAGTATGAAAATTTTTTCCGTAATTTCCTAATACTGTATAATGGTGAATATTTATAAACGCTCTGTTTTGTACATTTTGGTTTAAGTACCTTAATAATATGTTTGTTTAATAAATATGTTGAGATGAAACTTTTTAAAAATATATTACGGATCTTATTTCTTTTTCAGTCATTGGTTTTTTCAATATGGTTCAATTTAAGCAACTGAAGGTCCAAATTAGGCAACCAGTTTCCTGATTTGGGCTCTTTATACATTTTTAAATTGTAAATAATACCCAATTATGCTGTGTGTTTATTCAAATCATAATACTAGCAGATGAAAGTGTACAACACGTTTATTTTGTTTCGATTATATAGATAATGTAGCTTTGGAATATCAAAATAAAAACGTGGCCCAATAACGGGAACCTTCTCCTATGCTGTACCTTCTTTGAGAAGAGTTTCCAAGTTTTCTTAATGAGACTGCAAAAATTAAATCCATAGACGGTTCTGCCATTTGTCAGTTGCGACTCTGAAATTTATTCATCCAACGTTTCCGCTCAGAGATCATAGTGGCGTGCTGGGGCAAGTGTGCCGTCGGGCGAGGAGGGATGGCCCGTGGCATAGAGGACCGCTCGCGAGCCGATTGTGTGGCCACCACTGTCTTATACATGTGGTGCCTGTCCATTCGGCGATATCCGTATCCGCGAAATGTCGCGAGTAATGAGTGAAATTTACGCCAGGTATGTGTCGATCAGTTGAAAATTTGTGTCTGGTGGGAATCGTGCTAGGATGTGGGGACTGCTGTGTCTGGGTGGCGCAGGATACCTTAGCTTCAATCCCGCCTCGGCATAAATTTTCATTTTCCCCAGTGATGTAATTCAGTACCCACTGGCATCTAATCTCGTCAAGTGTATATATATATATATATATATATATATATATATGTGTGTGTGTGTGTGTGTGTGTGTGTGTGTGCGTGTGTGTTGAAAAGTTTGGTCAATTCGTTTCCTCTTCTTTCAATTCTCAGGCGCATATAACATTTACCATCCTATTTGCGGTATGACCACGCACTATCAATTTTTCTTTCATAATCAACGAACTCTAATATCATTGCCTTTTCCGACATTTTATTGCTATATTTAGATTTTTTCTAAAAATACTGTTCAGGTGCCAAACTGCCAAGTACACAGCTCTGACAACATGCTCATTTTTGGAGCTAACGTGTAAAAGAAATGACCACTGAAATAAGAAGAGGCTACAAAAATAACACGCCATTTGGGCTGCAGTAAACTCACTTGTCTCGGCCGGCCGCAGTGGCCGATCGGTAGATGATTGTGTCGTCTGTAGTATAAGGTAGTTCATAAGTAGTTTCTAAGTTTAGGGACAGACGACCTCGCAGTTTGGTCCCTTAATCTTAACAAACATTTGAACATTTCACTTGTATCAAGTAGTCGAATGAGACGAGGTAGTCGATAGTGTAATAGGGACATTTGCGTTCTACAGAAGACCACAATAACTGGTACTTACAGAGGTGGATTCTGTGGAAATCGGATGGGAAAGGTACGTTCCATCCAGTGGTCGGTACTAATTCCTTAGAGAAAACTTTTCCTCCTGAGTTCTGCAGCTGTTCAGTGTCCGAAAGAACCGATTACAATAGGCCTCTGTAGAAATCTACCATAGTTAACCTTTTAAGTAGGACTTTTTATTTGAAGCTATAAAAACACCACCAATAATATATAGAGCGTATATACTGAGAAAAATACTGAAAAAAATCCCTTAAAATTATTATCCACTACTAGCAACAAATAGATCATAGCTGGTCAGCTATACAGGGTGGATCAACTATTGCACCGCAAATATTGTGGAAACGGAAAGTGCGATTTATGTGCAATTTTCATGGAATGGATTGATAGTCAGGGGTTCGTATTTTTAGCTAACAAACAGATTGTAATATCACTTAAAAGTGTATTTTTTTAATGGAACACTGTCTGAGACATTAAGAAACTAAAAGTAGGGTGCACTGAAACATCAATATTGTTTGTTGCAGGATTCTACTGCAAGTCGTTTACGAAATATCGTCTTTTGAAACGTTCCCACCGACATTTGCGTGTGCCAGTCAACCCGCATACTTGATAGGTACGATGATGTTATGTTTGCTTACAGCGTGCTTGTGTGTTCCTTGAATGCACTGCGGCTCGCTAGACAGCTAGCGTGTAACAGAGCAAGCGGTAAGTCGTGAGTGTACGATGGGTTTCACCAATGCATAAAAAGTCGACATGCTCATGGTGTTTGGAGAGTGTAGGAAGAATGCCGTTCGTTCTTGTACGGTGTATGCGGCAAGATGTCCCAATAGTTACCCATCTTGGCAATTATTCATAAACCTCTTCAACCAGTTACGTGAAAGTTGTAGTGTAACAACGAGACAACGTAACAGAAGGAAACGACAGACAGGAGGAAATTTATGTTCTTGCTGCTGTTGCAGTTGATCCGCATGTCAGTTTCCGCGCTTTCGCACAAGGAAGTGGCATGAGTCAGGCAAGTGTCTACGCATTCTCCATCGACATAGGTTCCATCTCTATCACATCTCTCTCCATCAAGATCTGGATGGAAACGAGTTTGAGAATCGTGTTAGGTTCTGTAGATGGGCTTTACGACAGGATACTACAGATGTATCAGGCATCGTGTTTAGTGATGAAGTCACATTTACTAATCATTGCCAGGTAAATCGCAGAAACGTGGACTATTGGTTTGCTGACAATCGCTCTTGGCTACGACCCCGTGGACCGTCAGCGTCCATGGAGTGTAAACGTGTGGTGTGGGATAGTGAACCAGCAGCTCATAGTCCCGTATTTCATTGACGGAACAATGACCGCGCACAAGTATCGCAGCTTTCTAACAGACCATCTTCCACGGATGCTAGAAAATGTTCCTCTACCGACTAAGAGGTATTTATGGTACGTACATGATGGCTGTCCAGCCCATAGTGCACGAATTACTACAGCATGTCTTCATGAATTGTTCCCAAAACGCTGGACGCAGATGAGCTGTACCTTGGCCCGCCCGTTCGCCGTATTTGACGTCTATATGCTTTTCTTCCGTGGGGAAAGCTGAAAGCTGCTTTCCACAAGGACATACCAACCACACTCGATGATATGCAACGACTTATTACTGCAGCCTGTTCGGACATATCCGCTGAAATTCTAGCACGTGTGCAGAGGTCGTTCCATACCAGACTGACAGCAGGTATTTCTGAGGCCGGTGGTCATTTTGAACACAACCTGAGATGGTCATTTGTCGCGTTACTCGTTGGAATCCACATAACTAGTGTATACTCTAGTGTTATTCTTTAGTGTGTGTTACCACAGGTATGGTACAAGTGTCGGTGTGGGAACGTTTCAAAAGGCGATATCTCGTAAACGACTTGCACTAGAATCCTGCAACAAACACTACTGATGTTCTAGTGCACCCAACTTTTAGCTTTTTAATGTCTACGGTATTGTGCCACTTACAAAACTGTATGTTTGCATAAAAATACACTTTCTAATTAATATTATAATCTGACATGCTGAGTAAACGAAGTTACTGCCGGATGTTTGTGTCGCTCTGGCACAATATTTCGGCCGCGTAATCGCTGCCTTCTTCAGGCGCTGTTCACGAAACGAGACCAACGTGATTAAACTACAGCCTACATTTGAATATGTACATATGTGTGTATGAGAAAACGCATCTTCCAACTTATAGTCTTTCAATGTTGTGAAAGTTTCTTCGCAGCCAAAAACATAAGTGCACTAACAAATCAAATAAATCATAAGTACGTTATTGCTTTGTATCGATCCACTATAGACTATAAGACACTGAATGGACGTGTAGTCTAAGGCGTCATGTTGCAGACTGGGCACAAGGTGGTTCGACTCCTCCCTAGGGCGCACGCTTGCGCGCGCGCGTGTGTGTGTGAGTATGTGTGTGTGTGTGACTCTAAGTGTTGTCCTTGGTGTAAGTTGAAGTTATTTAGTTATTTTTAAGTGTAGGGACTGATGACCAATGCAGTTTGGTTCAGTATTTCAAGTAAAATTCATTCACTCTAAATATGAAACTTACCGGGAGAAAAGGCCGTGCTTTCAAAGGCCTCATTAAACTGTCTAAGGCTTATTGTGATTTCTACATTGTATTCTGTGTGTCCATAGTTGCTGCATGAACATTTAGCGAAAAATAAAAGACTCCTACACATAAGTAATGAATATAACAGTCATTAATATTTACTCGGGGACCACTACTTTAATGGGAAGCCCCTCTTTACCTTTTGGTGTTTGCTGACCCATGCAGCAGATTCATCTTTTTAGAAGCTTAACTACGATGTAGGATAAGTGGAGTATGGGGTGTAGTGATCGATGGTGAAAAAGGATAGCTTTAACAGAAATTACTTAGATTCATTGTATTATTTCTTTAATAATTTCGGTTTAACTTGGTTGTATAGATCTTTAAAACTGATCGAATTCAAATTTTGATGTCTTTTTCCTGGGAAACATAGGCCACGACATTCTGTAGACAACCCAACTGGGTTACTCCTGACAGAAATAGAATAACACGACAACATGCAAACGTAACTAATACTTGAGACACAACACATAGACACTCAGAGCAAAATAGTGCTGCAGACATGAGTTACATTTATAATATGGAAGATGTGTATGATTTGTTTATTATTTGTGTATGATTTGTTTATTATTTGTGTATTGGATGTAAATTGATTTGTTATTTTAAGCAAATAATTTATGTGACGTACAACTGTCAAAGTGATTACATATTGCATAAAAGGAAATGATGTAATGTATTGTAGTAGACACGTTAGCTTAGCGAGGGCAAAGTAAGCAATATCTTTGTGTAGAGCCGTATTATCGCTGAGTGTAGAGTTGTGTAGCGCGAGGCCCAAGAGAAGTAGTCGTTGCTGAGCTCTCGAAGTGATTGTAACAAAGTCAGACAGCAGCAGCAGACCGTAGTAGCGTGCCACCTTATTAAGTGATAGTACGAGCAGCCATCAGAGCAAGTGGTCATTGGAAAATAATTGGCATGGGCACAGCGTCAAGAGGAACGCTGTATGCCCAATGCAAATAATGTTCCGTCACCAAGAAGATACCATTTTGCCAGCAATTATTAAGTACCAGCAACAATCGCCAGTTACGCCACACCGTTGCTGCACTACATACCGTCTTTAGAACTGTATAGCTAAGCCAACGTTTAGTTTTGCTGAATGTCAATAGCGAACCAGAGTGCAATTATTCAGCGTTAAAGAAATTATTAACCCAAGTCAGTACTAACCAGGTTCCTTATCCGCTACCTTTAATAGTCCGAGGGTCAACATGAAAACCTTTTATGGCTAGCGTAGGTCGGTTAGGTTACAGACTGTGTCTCAAGCAGAACTGTCCGTTTTGAATGGTGTTGTCCCGGCATTTGCCTGGAATGATGTAGGGAAATAAGGGAAAACCTAAATAGAGGGGGGTCAGAAGTAGGATTGAACCACTTCTCTCTCGAATGTGAGACCAATGTGATACAATGGTGCCATCTTGTTCAGAAGAGTGAACTACAGATAACCAATATAGTAATCATTCTCGTTGTGGTGACCTTTACAAATTATAAAATAACGCTTTACTTCCTGAAGTTCACTGAATCCTCTGTCACATTCATCTGTTAAACTGCGATTTAGAAAAGAAGAGGAATGGGAATGTGTTGATGGATGCAGGGAAGGAATAATGAAGAGAAATAACATGTAGTCAGTTTATAGGTTCTTTAATAAATAAAGAAGAGCCAGAATGCGTGATGCATCATTGGTAGGTGTCGTTTTCAGTGCACCTTGAGAAGGGGAGCAGCAACCGCGGGGGCGGCGTAGGCCAGAGGGGCGGCGGCGACGGCGGGGGCGGCGTAGGCGACGGGGGCGGCAGCGACGGCGGGGGCGGCGAGGAGGCGGGCGGTCTGCGAGATCCTGTACGTGTTGGCGATGGAGGAGGCGGCGGGCGCCACGGCCACGGGGGCGTGGGCCACGGCGACGGCGGGGGCGGCCACGGCGGGCGCCACGGCGACGGCGGGGGCGGCGTAGCCTCCCAGGTAGCCGGCGTGGGCGGCGGCCACCGCGCACAGCAGGATCACCTGCAACGTCACAGTATTGACAGCCTGTCAAGCCATTGCAGGCAAACAAAAAAAGAAAGTCACCCAAACTATCCTCCATTACTTGCAATTTTTGTTTTGAGTCGTCAGTCTTACAAGTGGTTTTAAGTGGGCTTATAAGAATTCCTCTCTTGTGACAACCTCTCCATTTGAGTAATTCCCAATTGTTTCATGGTGTGGGACTGCAGTTGGTCCAACTAAGAGCTATAATTCTTAATCAGACAATCGGTTTCAACACCACAATATTGTAATCTTCAAGCCATGTATATACAATTAAAGTTCTGTTGATATATGTCTTACAACACGATGTTTTACTGAACAATGGAAAAGCTGCAAACCTAGGCTTCCGCGACTGTTGTCACTATCAATAAAATTCTTCCGGGTATGAGACCGCGTCGTCATTTTACAAACTGTACCGACGTTTCGGCCACTGTTGCAGGCGGCCTACATCAGGGTCTGTGTCTGACTCCGACCCTGATGCTTCAGACACAGACCCTGATGAAAGCCGCCTGCAACAGTGGCCGAAACGTCGGTAGAGCTTATAAAATGACGACGCGGTGTCATACCCGGAAGAATTTTATTGATAATGGAAAAGCTGGTCGAAGCCAACCTGGAAGAAGATCAGTCTGGATTTAGGAACCAAAGTAGGAACATGCTAGACAATACTAATGCTACGACTTCTCTTAGAAGATAGGTTAAGAAAAGCCAAACCTAGATTTCGAGCTATTGTCGATTTTCAGAAAGCTTCTGACGATATTTATTGAAGTGCCAATAATGTTATAATGTTTGTAAGACTATGGTACGAAAATGGTCATCAGTTTCTAGACTT
Organism: Locusta migratoria; assembly: GCA_026315105.1. Taxonomy (NCBI): domain Eukaryota; kingdom Metazoa; phylum Arthropoda; class Insecta; order Orthoptera; family Acrididae; genus Locusta; species Locusta migratoria. Next base: position 195,947,703 of record CM048746.1, read on the forward strand.
ACAAACTATTCAAACTAACATCTAGTAAGTACGATACACACAACCATGCCTGAGGGAGGACTCTAACCTCCGACGGGCAGCAGCCACTTACTCCGTAGCAAAGTGCCTTAGATGGTACGGCCATATTCGCGCGGTGACTGGAATACACTCTTTCAAATTCTGAAGTCTGCAGGGGTACAATATAGGGAACTGAAGGTTATTTACCAACTGTATAAAAACCAGACAGCCGTTATTAGAATCGAGGGACATGAAAGGGTGTAACTCAGGGATATAGCCTTTCCCCAGTGTTGTTCAGTCTGTACAATTATCAAAATGGGAAAGAATGCAAGCCGGCCGCGGTGGCCGAGGGGACTGCGGCGCGCTAGTCACGGGCATGGATATTTGTGCCGTCCTTAGTATTAGCTAGTTCATAAGTAGTTTGTGAGTTTAGGGACTGATGACCCGTAGTTAAGTCCCATAAGCTCTACACAAATTTGAACACTTTTTGAAATAAAGCAAAGAGAGATTCGGAGAAGAAATTAAAGTTCAGGATGAACAAATGTAAACGTTGCGTTTTTGTGATAAAATTGTAATTCTCTCAGAGATAGCAAAGTACCTAGAAGGACAATTGAATGGAATGGACAGTATCTTGAAATGAGATTAGAGCGAAACAGCGAAATAGACTGTAGTGTAAGAAAATCAGATGATGCTGAAATAATTAGATTTAGCAACTAGACAATAAAGTTGGCAGAGGAGTTTCTTGGGCTGTAAGGAATTATACGATGGTCGCAGTACGAATGATACAAAATGCAGAATGGGAATTTGGGAAAAGCGTTTCTGAAAAAGATACATTTTTAAACATCGAATATTAATTTAAGTGATAAAAATCCTATTCTGAAGGCATTTGTCTGCAAGGTTGCCTATGACGGTAAAGAAACATGGACGATGAATAGTTCAGACAGGAAGAGGGTAGAAGTTCAAGCAATGTGTTTCTACGGCCAAATATTGAAAATTTGGCTTACTGCGAAAACGCCGGCCGCGGTGGCCGAAAGGACTGAGGCGCTCCAGTCACGGTCTGCACGGCCACTACGGCCGGGAGTTCGAATCCCCCCTCGGGCATGGATATTTGTGCCGTCCTTAGTATAAGGTAGACCATAAGTAGTTTCTAAAAAAATGTTCAAATGTTTGTATAGCTTATGGGACTTAACTACGGGGTCATCAGTCCCTAAACTTACAAACTACTTATGAACTACTTACGAACTAGGACGGCACAAATATCCATGCCCGAGGGGGGATTCGAACCCCCGACCGTAGTGGGAGTGCTGACCGTGACTGGAGCGCCTCAGTCACCTCGGCCACCGCGGCCGGCAGTAGTTTCTAAGTTTAGGGACTGATGACCCCGTAGTTAAGTCCCATAAGCTATACAAACATTTGAACATTACTGCGAAAACTAATTGGCTACATTGTAATATGCAGTAATATAGAAACTCAGCTAAGCTACGAACAATAATACGTCTTTGTGACTAGCAGATGAAATAGGAAATAATAATGTAAAATTGAAAAAATAGTTCCAACTGGCTATAATAGGAAACAGTGATTAATATTCATTGTTTCCAACAGGTCTGCTAGTAAATGTAATGGCTTTTAAGACTTTTCCATTAGGCTACCGCACAGGCCAGTAGTTAGTTGCCTGACTGGTGTTTCCGGTAGATGTGTTGGCGGAGCCGGCTACTCACCAGCTTGTACATGATGTCAGGGCGTCTGTTGTCGTCGGCGATCAACTGATGCCGTCGCCCGCGCCGGCGCCCCTATATATACCAGCCGGCAGCGGGAACGCGGCCACGCCGCTGGTTCGCGGTCTGCAACCAGCGCACCTTGCTTTACCGTGGCCCTGAGCTCGTTCCTTGTCCGTTGCCAGACTAAGTTTGCGAGTAAGCTGATACATCGAGCAATGTGCCGGAAATTCGATATACTTCACACTTTGTCCATACGTCTCGGCTCTCTCTGTACTCTGAACGTCGCTGTGAAGTACCTAGAGAAATTTACAATTATAATTTATTGTACCGCGTTATTGACATTTCATCCAGTTCCATTAATTTATGTGGAATAGTGCGAGCTACTTTCTACCTGTTTGAAGATATGTGTGCTACAACTAGGTAATTCACATTTACATACTTTCGAACAAATCACAAAAAAGTGTGAACTAATGAAGGATTTTGTATTTTTCCAATGTTTACGTAGGCCACCATTACCTAGTGGCATATTACATAACCAAGCAAAGATTTATTATAGCAAATATTGAACTTCAGAAATTAAGCTGTATGTCTCTGTCCCCCTGCATCAAAGAAGTTTGTTGCTGAAGGCGATGTTAATTGAATGAATAGGTTACTACAAAAACAAATATTACTACCTTGTAAGTTGCTAATATTATACGAAATCTAAAATTTAAAAATAATGATGTCTCATGCAAGTCATAAACATGCAAGTTTAATAATGATTTCATTGCAGGTCTCCTCGACATCTGTCATCGTCATACTTAAGCGAAAGAGCTTGTCGAGAAGCAGAGATCTGGTCGTATGGAAAAGGGTGAAATTTTACATTTCCGATTTAAGGAATTGTGCAGGCGGGAGGCATTGCACGGACTCCGCAATGGAGGACATAATGATAGGCACCCCTGTTGTAGAGAAGCAGCTGAGAGAAGACGAATAAGTGATTCAGAATACTTTATACACAGAGTGAATCTAAATTCGCGCACTCGGGCTTCGCAGCGCGAGTCCTCACCTGCCAACAATGAAAAAAAAAAATAACGTCTCCCACAAAATTTCATCCTGCGAATATTTACGCTAGTAAATGGACGTGAAAAACTGAGATGGCTGTGTGTTCCATTCGTCAGTGTGTTTCATAATTACACCAACAAACTTGTAAGGGATGTATTAGGCGTCTTGAGAAACAAAATGTGCATGGAAACCCATGCCCGGAAACGCTGGACATCCCTTCCAACAACTTCGCCGCTCTGTAGCGTCATTGGATGACGTTTCCGGGCATGGGTTTCTATGCTCACCTTGTTTCTCAAGACACCCCTAGAAGTTTGTTAGTGTAGTATTGTAATGCTGAAACACACTGACGTATAGGGCACACACCCATCTCAATTTTCGACGTCCATTTACTGCCGGAAATATGCGCAGGACGAAATTTTGTGACAGATATTGTTTTATTCGTAGCATGTGAGGAATCGCTGTGCGAAGCCCGAGTACGCGAATTTAGATTTCCCCTGTATAACGTTGCTCCCGTTACGTAGCTTCAATGTACTGCGAATTTTTGGCCCAGTGAAAGTCACGATCGTCTGAAAAAGAAAGTGTAGATAACTGGTGTTTACAAGATTAGTAAAAGAACTGACCTGCACAATACTGACCAATATAATTAACATCAGTTTGCCCCCGTAATCCTGAATATATTCTAATTTAGAATATAAAAAATCTCCTGGACACAATAAAACATCTGTCTATATATAAGAACGGCTTTAGAAGACCTCTCTCGTGCCAAATTGAACTTCTCATTTTCTCGTATGACACCTTGCAAATGTATGAAGTCCAACAGACAAACTGTATATTTCTCGATTTCAGAAATGCCTTTGATTCTACGCCTCACTGCAAAATGATAACGAAGGCAGAGTAGACTGATGTGGAATAGCTTACAAGACGTTTAAATGTCTCGAAGTTTTCTTAAGAAACAGAAGCCAGTACGTTGTCCTAAGTGGCGAGTGTTCATCCGAGACAAATGTGTCGTCAGTATAGTGCAATAGGACTGATTTTATTCTCTATCTAAAGATATAGAAATGCTCTGACGGACGGGATGATTGGCAATTTACTATTGTTTACTGTTGATGTTGTTTAAAGAAATCTGTCGCTAGTTCCCATATTCCACGGAACCCGCGTCGCTCAGGATTGTCTCCTGGAAGACCTGTCTAGCATATCCTGTTTTGAATATGGACGTAATTTCTTGCGCGGTTACCCAATCCGTCTCACATGTTGTCGGTCAGCCGCGCGGGACTGCCCGCGAGGTGGGAGACGCCTTGTCAAGGATGGTGTGACCGGTCCCGCCGCAGGTTCAAGTCCTCCCTCGGTCATGGGTGTGTGTGTGTGTGTGTGTGTGTGTGTGTGTGTGTGTGTGTTTGGCTTGTCCTTAGTATAAGTTAGTGTAAGTAGTAAGTAAGTCTAGGGATCGATGACCATTGCAATTTGGTCCCTTAGTTATACAAACGGGAATTTCTAACTTCGTCATCAGTTGCGATCAGCAAGGGCGCCTGGATGGTCGATAGTGCGTTTGCTGTGGATTGTGACACACTCATTCGAACATGACACCTTTTGGTAGTACCTTGGTTAAATAATGAATTGATTATGGACATGAATGGATTGAAAGCGCCGGCAGATATATGCAGACACAGTATAGCACATTCAGCACGGGCTGAAAAGTGCGAAAGATGTAAAACTAAAGAGAACGAAAAATAAAAAATAAAAAAAATAAAAATAAAAAACACCAAATAAGGATGTAACGGCACATAATGCCTCTGTACACACAGTTCGTGGGGCAAGTTCTTCTTTTTTTTCTCCCCATTTCTAAATTCAAAGCATAACTCACCCTAATGCTTATTTTCTGGTGTATCCGCAATCAGGTAGAACATTTTGTGTGCGAAACACCATTGATTTGCTACTATACCAGAGCAGGGATGATTGAGTACTTAATGAAGATACATAATTTTTGGATGTTCATTAATGAAAGCCGGCTGGAATCGGTCTGTGGCTGTGACGTCACGTGGCGGACACCGCACCAAGCTGGCTAATGTTGCGTGCAGTGTTGCCAACTTGGGGGTTTTGCCCCTAAATTTAGGTGGACTCTGCTGTCTTCGGGGGAATTTGGAGGGATTTGTACTTCAGGGGGAAATTTACGGGGAAGTTTTCTTTGAGGGGAATTTTAGGGGCTTCTCAGACATCAATAACGCATACCTTTCAAAATTTGTTTAGCCCTACCTTACAATGAAATACTTCATTATATATACATGCGGCGACTGTTCCGAGAGAACAGACGTCACTTCTGATCCTGCACTTGTTATTATTAAACATTCATAGAATATATGACATCAACTGCGATTGGGCAAAGCTGAAAATGTGTACACAGCCGGGATTCGAACCCGGGTCTCCTGCTTTCTAGGCAGTTGCGCTGACCCCTACACCACTGGGGACACAGTGATCACCGCACCTGCAAGGACTACCTACGCACGCCTCCCGTCAGATACAAATTCCCAGCTTCGCCCTGCCCACAGTACTCAAACTCGTAGTTATGAACTAATTCCCGTAAGAGTAAGGGCTTCAAACTTTGCCCACCCCTCCCCATTAACGATAGGATCATTGCCCGTCACCGGCATATTATATAAATATATATACATGCGGCGACTGTTCCGAGAGAACAGACGTCACTTCTGATCCTGTTCTCTCGGAACAGTCGCCGCATGTATATATAGAATATGCCGGTGACGGGCAATGATCCTATCGTTAGTGGGGAGGGGTGGGCAAAGTTTGAAGCTCTTACTCTTACGGGAATTAGTTCATAACTACGAGTTTGAGTACTGTGGACAGGGCGAAGCTGGGAATTTGTATCTGACGGGAGGCGTGCGTAGGTAGTCCTTGCAGGTGCGGTGATCACTGTGTCCCCAGTGGTGTAGGGGTCAGCGCAACTGCCTAGAAAGCAGGAGACCCGGGTTCGAATCCCGGCTGGGTACACATCTTCAGCTTTGCCCAATCGCAGTTGATGTCATATATTCTATGAATGTTTAATAATAACAAGTGCAGGATCAGAAGTGACGTCTGTTCTCTCGGAACAGTCGCTGCATGTATATATATATAATATGCCGGTGACGGGCAATGATCCTATCGTTAGTGGGGAGGGGTGGGCAAAGTTTGAAGCCCTTACTCTTACGGGAATTAGTTCATAACTACGAGTTTGAGTACTGTGGGCAGGGCGAAGCTGGGAATTTGTATCTGACGGGAGGCGTGCGTAGGTAGTCCTTGCAGGTGCGGTGATCACTGTGTCCCCAGTGGTGTAGGGGTCAGCGCAACTGCCTAGAAAGCAGGAGACCCGGGTTTGAATCCCGGCTGGGTACACATTTTCAGCTTTGCCCAATCGCAGTTGATGTCATATATTCTATGAATGTTAAATACTTCATTGTTGTATTTTCGTTGGCACTGCCCTCCTTTAAAGGCGCTTCTGCAACGTCTACTGTACCGTACTACTGTTGTATTGGCGATTGTGAACTGAAGTTGAATACGCTGGAAGTGTATGTGTGTGTGCATTCAAGTGATTATGGCTTCAAGATAGAAAAAATATTCCCAGAGTTACACAAAGGCGTGGGAATCAGATATTTTGGTAAAAGGTACATTTATTCCCTGTTTGTTAGATTTTATTAGCATAGCTGAACAGTGACGTTTATATAGCCTAACTTCTCCCTCCAGCCTATATACTACGGCTTACATCTTAGAATGTCATGCAGAAACTAAGTTACTGCTTCTCTTTTAGTGGCCACTAAAGAGTAGAATATTAGAATAATTAGGTTTTCGTTAAGCGACATTTAGAACGAATGCGTTAATTCGTCATGCAGACCTTTATTGGAATGTTTTACCAACGAAAATGAAAAGTCTAGGAAAGACATTTATATATTTATTGCACCAGAGCTGCTTTCTTTTTTTATTGAAATGCTGACTAGTTTCAGGCTTTGCCCATTTTCTTAAGCCATATTATTTTATGTTTGGACAATGTGTAGGTCACGCGATTTCTTTCAAATAGGTATTTCAAATAAATAACGTGACCTACACAGTGTCCAGACATAAAATAATGTGAATTCAGAAAATGGGCGAAGCCCAAAACTAGTCAGCATTTCAATAAAGAAAGCAGCTTTGGTGCAATATATATATAAATTACTTTCCTAGAATATTTAAGAGCTGCAAAACGCGACGTAACACAAACTTTTACGGTTTTTCAGGGGGGATTCACATACGATTTAGGGGAAAATTAAGCTTCAGGGTTCGCAACGCTGGTTGCGTGCAGCAGTCACTATTGTTTTGTTGCCTTGTGCGTGGTTAGGGTTAGACCCAATTACAAATATTAGAATGAGCGGGTAAAACCTGTGCCTGGTATCACAGGAGGCAAAGTACCAAGTTGGCATTAAACAGTATAATTATGATAACAAAGGGAGTCATTGATTAATTAAACCTGTAAAGTGGTAACAGTGCCACAACAGCATAAACACGCATACAAGTCAGATGGTGCCCTGGCTGACAGTGACTAAAGCATAAAACAGGCCGGGACATCAACCACTAAACAGAACAGCAAAATGGCTGGGTAAGGTAGTAGCTAGCGAGTGGAAACAGCACAAGAAGCAAACACTACAAAACATAACACGAAAATTTGACGCAGGTTGGTGGGCGGTTATCCAAATTTCATACATAGTGCCAAATACACCCACTCTCCGAGGCAGTTATCGATAAGGATCAGAACGAATACTCCCGATAAATACGTTGATGACCAGGGTAGGTAACTCAACGGTTAGATAAGCAGAAAAAATACCCTAGTGGCACTTAAGGAATAGTAATGTCAAAAATAAGGCGTTTGCAGATCGTACGACACGGCGAGAAACAATTAACAACGCTGAAATGGACCTACAGAGAAGATGTTAGACCACATAATAGACATTGAACAAAGATACAAACCTGTCAGGTTATTATACCACAATGGCGTGAATACCGACAGCATTCAACATACAAGGTCGTTCTACGAGCAACCTACAAGCCAGAGCGCCACGTTATAGTCGAATAAATGGCCTAAAGCCGAGCACAGAACTCGCTCGGTTTTAAATATTTGCGAATACACTGGGTGGACCTGCGAAATAAAATATCAGAAACTTACAAGTTCACGACAGCAAATTTCATCAAAAATATGTCACGGGAACTGGAAGACCGGTGTCAACCCAATGCGAAGCACGAGAAGATGAATAGCATACTTAACTTGTAGGTTCAACAGCGACGAAAATAACGCCATCCTCGGGAGCAGGTACTGTTACTTAATGAATGTAGCATGGTACATGAGTTCTCCAGAAATTCAGCAGCCCATCGTGTGTTGGGTAAGGTGCGAGACAATTCGCACCTAAGGGCTGCCACAAGTAGACATCAGCTAATGTGAAGAAACGTGTCATCGTAACTGACCTCCTGTCGACCTCTCCCGTCTGCTGCAGGAAGCCCCGCATATTACTGCGCATGTGCACCAGGAGTTCATGTCTATAAAACATGCCAACAGTCAACGATAAGTGCGCCGTCAGCGATAGGAAGCAGAAACATGATCGATCACATGGCTAGAGACTTACTTGCACCAAAACAATGACAGAATGCGCTGTAAAATAGACCGTAGGAAGAAAGAAGACAACTCGTAAGAGAAAGGAATGTATATTGGAGGAATGAGAAAAGAAACTGTCGTAAAAGCTAAGATGCTAGAAACAAACTATCACGAGCACCAAAAGAAAAGGCAGACCAGAAGAAAATACTTGTGAAGTGGGACACAAACACTACCATGGCTCAGTGTAACTTAAAAAGACGTGCAAGATACCTCGTAGATGTATGACCGAACCGTACCGTCAAATTAGAAATTTTGAAAACGGCACAATGTTGGCCTTAGAGTCTGTGATGCATCCTTCTGGGAAATTTTTGCGCGTGTTAGACAACGTGTTTCGGCAGTGCAACAGGTGTATGAAAAATAATTCGCAGAAGGCTGTAGAACATGATGAAACAGGTCTGGCCACACTACCTTGATCCTGCCCCCAACGAGATGGACACTTCATCCAAATGGCATTGGAGGACCGACGACCTATTTGGCTCTGGTGCAAGAGCGCAATGCTGCAACACATCGTGCACTCTCAGCTACATTCGTGTCGTCCAATTCCCTGCCTACATTTGACTAATGCGCAGAAACATGATACACGCTGATGGTGTGTGGAACAACGTCAATGGGGACTGGAATGGTATAATATAGTGTCTTAGGATGATTTCAAGTTCTGTTTGTTTGAATATTAGCCGTGTTTTGCCTAGCCACACGCACGAGGAGCGGCTTTGCAGTAACTATATTCACACGAGACACCAGCGTCAACTCAGGGCCTGACGACGTTGGGTGCAATTTTGTACAGCCACAAATTACAGTTTGTACGTCTTTGGGGCATTGCGACCAATCTATGTGAAATCCTGTGGCCCACAGCCAGGCCCTTCATTGTTCTTCAGCTAAAGAATGCACAACCACATGTTGCTACACGAACACTTGCTTCTTGATGTCACAGGAAGTCTTTTTGCCTGACCCACCAAATTACAAAATTTGTCACCAATCGAAAATATTTTCAATATGCATACAATAAATTGGTGTGACTCAATGGCAAACACAACAGTTGAAGTTTTGAACCAGGTGAAGCATGGATGAATATGCTACAGGACGCCATCTTATCTTAATACGAAAGTGACGTGCTTCATACGCGAAATTTAGCCGACTGGAAGAAGATGCTGTGATATGCAAATGATTAGATATTCAGAGAATTCCCACAAGGTTGACGCCGTGGGCGACATCTACAATGTGCTGACATGAAGAAAGTTTCCAACCGACTTCTCATACACAAACAGCAGTTGACCGGCTTTGCCTGGTGTAACGTTGTTGTGATGCCTCGTGCAAGGAGGAGAAATGCGTACCATCACGTTTCCGTCTTTGGTAAAAATCGGATTGTAGCCTATCACGATTGTTGTTTATCGTATCGCGACATTGCTGCTCGCGTTGGTCACGATCCAATGACTGTTAGCAGAATATGGAATCAGTGCATTCAGGAGGGCAATACGGAACGCCGTGCTGGATCCCAACGTCCTCCTATCACTAGCAGTCGAGATGACAGGAGTCTTATCCGTATGGCTGTAATGGATCGTGCAACCACGTCTCGATCCCTGATTCAACAGATGGAGACGTTTGCAAAACAACAACCATTTGCACGAACAGTTCGACGACGGTTTCAGAAAGAAGGACTATCAGCTTGGAGACCATGGCTGCAGTTACCCTTGTTGCTGGATCACAGACAGGAGCGCCTACGATGGTGTGCGTAACGACGAACCTGGGTGCACGAATGGCAAAAGTCATTTTTTCGGATGAGTCCAGGTTCTGTTTACAGCATCATGATGGTAGCATCCGTGTTTGGCAACATCGTGGTGATCGCACATTGGAAGCGTAAAATCGTCTTTGCCATAGTTGCGTATCACCGTGCGTGATGGTATGGGGTGCCACTGGTGACAGGTCTCAGTCACCTCTTGTTCCCATCGACGCCACTTTGAACAGTGGCCGTTACATTTCAGATGTGTTACGACCCGTGACTCTACTTTTCATTCGATCCCTGCGAAACCCTATATTTCAGCAGGATAATGCACGACCGCATGTTGCAGGTCCTGTACCGGCCTTTATGGGTACGGAAAAATGTCCGACTGCTGCCCTGGCCAGCACATTCATCCAGATATCTCACCAATTGAAAACGTCTGGTCAGTGGTTGCCGAACAACTGGCCTGTCACAATACGCCAGTCACTGCTCTTGAAGAACTGTGGTATCCTGATGAAGCTGCATGGGCATCTGTACACGCCATCCATGCTTTGTTTGACTCAACTCCCAGGTGTATCAAGGCCGTTACTACGCTCAGAGGTGATTGTTCTGGGTACTGATTTCTCAGGATCTATGCACCCAAATTGCGTGAAAATTTAATCACATGTTAATTCTAGTTTAATACATTTGTCCAATGAATACCCGTTTATCATCTGAATTTCTTCTTGGTGTAGCAATTTTAATGGCCAGTAGTGTAAATGCGTCGATGCCTTCACACATGGAACAGGTTATTAGAGCCCAAAGTCTACCCTTTGTCTAATGGCGACAGGGCACATGTTGAACCGAGATATCTGAAATGTTTACTTTCATGCAGGACATACTAATGTATATATCATGAGAATACTATCTTGCTGTGCTCAGTATCTCAGTGTGTTCTCGTAAACAAAAACCTGAAATTGGGTGTAACAACATTTAATCGACCCATGTCCCATAGTGTAGGGAATTTTGATTGAATACAGTTCACGAAAATATCCCATACTGAGATGTAGTAAGCTTTTTTTTTTTGTTAAGTATATACGTTACTCCTAGTTTCCAATATATATACTGTCATGTTTCAAACAATTAGCTTAACGATTGTCTCTTTGATCAGAATCTATGTTCAAAGGTTTTTAATGTTAGTAGATGAGAACTTCCATTCATTTCAAATGTCAGTGTTACTGATTGCATGAGTTGTTTCAGAACCATTTTAAGAATGAATGGTTTTTGATAGGAGTACATCGTCATTGAAGATTACTTATCTTTGTATCTGTCAATGTGATCAATTGGGCATTCATCACTTTTAAATGTTCTTCACTTTTGATATGAACAAACAGTTATAGCGTATTCTTAACATTTAAGTTTTTGTTTGTGATTGTATAGTTTCATACGTTGCTATTTCGTGGGGTTGTGTTTACATTAAAATCTAATGTGACTCTTTGTCTGGTACTGTTAATAAGGAAAAGTGTCATTCCATTATATCTTGAAAATAGTGATGGTGGTATGAATAAAAGTAACGTGAGGATTTTGAAGACTACTGTAGTAAATAAATAAATTATTTGTTAATGTTTCATATAATCTCCATTCCACTTAGTGTTAATACAGTTCAGTTCTAATAATCTCCATTCCACATAGTGAAAATATTGTTTACTCTTTCCCTATTACGTACAGTCTTGGTAAAACTTGTATTTTGAGACTTAAATAGTAAAAACAACTACATAAGACCCTCTAGCCTTAAAAACAGACAGAAATCTTAAACTCTGGTACCGGATTGATTATGGATAATTGTTGTTAATATAGATGTCTAAATAGAAATTAAATCACAGTGATCTTATTCATTAACTTCGCATAACCTCCTAAAATATTAAAAACTTTCGTCTCACACAGTCAGGTGACAGAATTCAAGTAATACCTCACATCGTCGTGATGGACTTCTTTTTGCCTGAAGAATTGCAGCAGCTCGACGTCGGATGTATTTAGGAAGTCGTTGGAAGTTCCCAGCAGGTATATCCAACCATGGTGCCATTATAGTTGTCAACGATTGCAGAAGTGTTTCCAGTTCAGGATTTTTTGCACATTGACTTTGCGGTTATTAACGTAGTGTTTCCACACTGAATATCCGAAATGAAATGTTTCATGCTTGTTTGCCGAACTACTATTCCCTGAACAGAGTCTTTAATTCCCGCCGTCCGCTCATTACCATGATATAGAACTCTTTACACTGTTCTCGGGTGTCCAACCGGGTTCAGTCGTCTTAGTGGCACGATATTTCGACAGCGTACCCTGCTGTCATCTTCAGGTGATATCTATAGATACTTTTCAAATGATTCACCGGAGTACAAACGACAGTTCCGGCCCTTATGTACCTTGTGTACGCGATAATACATATACCGCTGCATACCTTTTGTCACCTTATCGTACGTAACAGGAACAATGCTTAAATTCATAAATACAATTTTATTCTATCCCTGAAGTCCCGTTTACCTATGTCATGGTTTCCTCAGACAAAAATTGTACATTGTGGGTCAACAGATTCCACTTTAATTTTTTTCTTTCAGCCGTGTGGCGTCTAAGGCAGCCACAGAGCCAGCTCTCCTAGCCATTCTTTGCCATATCAAGTAAGATACAACAACAGCTAAGTTACCTTCAACACTGATGCTCGGTCAAACAAAAATATCTTTGTGTTTGGTATGCCATGAATCTCCACACGTCGTCGAATGAATAGGAGAGGCAGCTGTCTACAGGAAGCGCCTATCAGACCTAAGAAGCACTATCTCGCCATTTATTGCGTAGAAGTTACGATTCCGATAGCTACACGAAGTGATTGTGAACTGCACCGACAGCTCTTATGAGATGGTTCAGACACATATTCTCAGTAATTAGTGGAACAGATCTGGGGTCTCCGGTTTGTAGTTACATGTTGCATTTCTTTTACATTTTTAAATTTTCATTGCAGTGTATAAGTCCACGCAAGATAGCATATGTCTACTGTGTATGCAGTATAATATACATTTTATATAATATTATTTAGAAACGAACTTGTTACAATAACTCAAATTATTTGTTGTTTCTTATTGTGTTTACATAAGATTCTCTTTTCTTATAAAGTTAGAAAATATTCCTTCGGGCTCAGTAATCTAAATTATATGACCTTCTCAATCACCTGTGACGATAACTTAATGTATGACTGATGTTCCATATTTCTATTATATACCAGCAATTTTGTTGCAAATTAATTGATTGGATTGTTGTAAATAAAAAGTTTCTCTACTTTTCTTCATTTTTATGTCAATTTGTTAATTCAACTGTTCATGTTTGAGCAAAATTTTGTAAATATACAAATGTTTGTATACGACATTCAGACGATGAAGACGATATCACTAATAAAAAAATTAATGTCTTTCCTTCGTTTCCAGATAATAAAAGCACAAATGTACACTTCATTCAGCTATAAACATGAGAAAATTCCTCACTTGAGTTAAAACTTGTCGCCCAGGAAATATATATTTGTGTCATCTCACCTCACAGTGCGTTGTGTTTGACTGGATGTTAGTGCTCTGAACGATATCGAGATAGAAAGAAAATGGGTGGTAGGAATACTAAGCAATGGAATACCAATGTCTTTGCTGATGACAAAACTGTGAGAAACCATTGCCATTATATCGTTGGTTTTGTGCGAAGCGTATGTTTGTGCTAATTCTTCTTTGTTACATTTTATCCCGTTAGTCAAACCGATTAAGGGGATAGAATACATCCTACTTCGTACTGACATGGTTCTGCTGACAACCTCATACCATGCTGGTGCAAGCAGCAGCACCTACTTAACTCATCACCATAAGGCTTCCCTTCATTAATGCTCCTTTTCTGCAAGAGCGATACACAGTCGTATGGAAGAATTTACCTACCAATAGTTAGCCAATACGCACCTTTCTTCGGTTCACTGAAGACAATGAGACAAGTGCAACAATGATAGACCAACTCTATGTGCTCCATCACCAATCAGATCACAATATACCTACGACAAATTGTACCTTTTTCCTATTACAGGTATTAAAACTGTTGTCCAAGTATTGTCACTGAGATAAAAATACTTCCAGAAGAAAACTGAATATACCAAAATTATGTTATTTCTAAGCAACGAACCACTCGAGACTGCGTGCCTCCAATACCAAATATGGGGAAGCATAGCTGAAAACAGTACGAAGATTTAGGTAAAGGAGGTTTTAAATGTCTCGCTAAACTCTATAAGGAGCATTTCTGTCCACAGAACAGACCCAAAAGTAACTTAATATTGCTTCACTATTGTTTAGAATAGCTGCAGAACTAGAACAGAGTGCACAGTAGAGGGATGGAACAACGAAACAGAAACAACATGTAGTCGGTTTATAAGTTCTTTAATAAATAAAGAAGAGTCATAACATGAGGTGCATCATTGAGAGGTGTCGTTCTCAGTGCACCTTGAGGAGGGGAGCAGCGACCGCAGGGGCGGCGTAGGCCAGAGGGGCGGCGGCGACGGCGGGGGCGGCGTAGGCAACGGGGGCGGCAGCGACGGCGGGGGCGGCGAGGAGGCGGGCGGTCTGCGAGATCCTGTACGTGTTGGAGATGGAGGAGGCGGCGGGCGCCACGGCCACGGGGGCGTGGGCCACGGCGACGGCGGGGGCGGCCACGGCGGGCGCCACGGCGACGGCGGGGGCGGCGTAGCCTCCCAGGTAGCCGGCGTGGGCGGCGGCCACCGCGCACAGCAGGATCACCTGGAAACAAGTCAAGTTACACACCTCTGCAGGAGATTCGTGTTGATAGCGGTGCTGTTTGGTGATTTTCACTTTTTAACTGTCTGTTCCATGAGTAGGGGAATGTCGAGTGAAGTCAGATATAATACATTGGTGTCGAAAATTAAAGCAGAAAGAACAACTATTTCTCTTTCCTCTGTCGAATTCACGTTCTAATCATAGTAACTGTCAAAAGAAAAGATGTTCACCCATTCAGGTTCATCATTACGGTCAGCATACAACCATGTCAATTAGAGCTACTACAAACTACACCAGCGACCTGCTAAACATGTTACTGGTGTATGCTTAGACTCACATCCACATTCGCATCCGACAGTGCAGTGTAGCGCAGAGATGACCTAACTCTCTGTAGTGGAGGTCCTAGGAAGAATGGAAGGTAGACTGTCACAAATTGGTTCTAGTGTTCCTTGTAGTGCGAAATTTCAACAGGCTTCTAACCTCACAGCGCCCTGGAAGAGTTGTACGAAGGCAAAAAATATACAGTTTGGGTCGAGGGGCCTCTATTGTCTTTATCCTGCTGTCTTGAATAGAGTCGTCAATGTATCCCTTGGATGGATGTGGCAATGTTCTTTTCAAGATGATCCTCTATTTGGTCTGGAGCTGGATTCTTGTCGAATTCGCAAATGGAAATTCCACTCCTGGACCTAATATTGTGGTAACACACCAATATCAATGAGGATCCGAGCTGGAGTGAGCAAAAATTACGTTAACCACTCAAACACCTGTTCAAGAAATTTTTGGGCGAATCAGCTAGGTTCAACGGATTTCAGGCAATGTGAATATGGGACCACATATTTGGTTAGGCGAAGTGCTGTGGGCCCAAACTATTCATAGACGATAATGCTCGATCTCATCGAACACGGTGGTTGACGTTTACTTAGAAATGAAAGGTATTGCTCACAGTGTGTGGTTACTTCCTCTCTCTATTTTAATCCCACAGTGCATGTTTAGGACCTACTAGCGAGAAGAGAGCATCACTTAACGTCAGCCGACTTTGTCAAAGACTTGCGAGCAGCTCTGCGTGGTGAATGGACTTTCCTCTCTCGATATGAGATTGATGGCATCATTCAAAGCATACGGCGTTTTTGCCAGAGCTGTATTCCTACAACATTCTATAACAAGCACTTTAACCAATTGCCAGAAGGTGTGTGCAAATCTATTGCGTTGGGACAAACAAAGAATAAATTGTTTTTGCGGCTATGTATGTTGCAGTTTCTTTTTTATTGTTTACATTGTTACGTGCCCAAATATAAGCAACCTTTCAAAATTTTCGTTTGTCGTTTTAATTTTGGACACCATTGTAATTATAACGTGACATGTGGCTGTACTCTGTGCATTAAATCAACAATAATGAATGTCTCAGTTATAAATAATTGGGAGAGGCAAAATATTTCATGCAACAGAGCTGTTTAACGATTGATTTCGTTTGCAAGAGTGGATCTGTTCCAGACCCATTTTTATTTAAATAAATAAAGCAACAGAAAGCACCAAACAACTGAGATAATTTATTGTGTAGGTGAGAAACTAAACAACTGTAAGCATTTAATCCAACATTTACAACGCCTTGCAGGTAGTAGAATGTTATGCATATAATTTTTAAAGCAGTGTGTTTCTTTCGCTGTTGTTGGCGATGGAGGAAAGTTTCTTAGGAGAGGGGGAAAGGGGCTACAGAGAGAGAGAGAGGGGGGGGGGTAACAGAAGAAGGATCAAAACTTTGGGACAATATAGGAAAATTACCCATTCAACAAAATTCGACACTGGATATTAAATTTAAACCCTAACTTGTTGTGAAGATAATGGCGTGTAAAATACTGTGAGCTGCAGTGAACTTTACACAGATGTACGATACAAATTTATAATTGTAATATCGTTACCAGACCATCATCTGAGCCTAATAAGGTGAAATGGTTCCCCAGTTATATGGTACTGGATATACTTGTCACATTCCATCTTTCGTCGTCGATGAAACTTCTTAAATCAGTAAGAATCATTGCCCTTGTGTAGTTTTGTAGACAGAACATTACTAGGTTAATGAGATGGTCTAATTGCCTGATGGCTTTATCGCAGGCCAATCAGAAATACAGTTCCTAATATTGGCAAGTGAGTGAAATCACTGGATTGCACTTTGATGGACATTTACGCCACTCATCGTTCCATCTGGTTCGCTTCTAAAAACTCTGATATGATTGCCTAACTATTTGAATTTACATAAAAAGCAAGTAATCCCATTTTTTCGTTTTCTTAGATCGAATCAGAAAGAAACGATTCACTAAATCTATTTACTTACTGTGTTAATATATCATGACCAGGACAAACGATTGATTGCGATTCGGATCCGATATTCTGCCTTCATAAGGCACAAAAAGGAACCCATCGAACTACAGGAAACGAACAGAGCACTACCTTCGACTACCTGAGAATAATCTATTATGCCACTTATGCTCTTCCTGCCACACACTAAACACACACACACTAAAAGCGACATTCACGAATACAACCATTCTGTCTCAAAGCAGAGATGATGAAAAATACGCCCAAACCCCGTAGAGACTGAAGCTAGATGATTGTATGTGAATATAATATCGAAATAAAGAAGACATTGGTGTCAAATTGACTTTCATTGGTAAGGAACGTTAAAGGTATTAAAAATTGAAAAATTACGTATATCACAGTCTTCAATCTGTGTTTTGAAGCAAGGCCATATAAAAGCAATTCCAGTGCTTTATCGGTAGCACCATACTCGAAGTCATCTCGTAATGAGAAGAAAAACAATATCGACCTTTGATTTAAACAGTTGTCAGAAGCAGAGGTACGTGTTGTTGCATCAAAAAGCAGGAAAGGTGACCGAGAAAGGAACAGAAGAACACAAAAGTCCATACGTGTTTTGGACTATGAGGGTAGTTATAAACTTAACCACGAACAGGACAAAATGAAACTGCGCTTTTTCTTCTCGCAGGAGACTGTACATATAAGCAGTACGTCCGAGAAAAAAATTCTCTACTGTGGAGATGATTCTACACAAGTGACTGACAACTAAGAGGATGTTAATTAAGAAATGTGGCGGTGATTGCTTAAGCCTATTACTACGCTGCATGTGTAATGCATATTTTAAACGTGGCTGGGTAACAAATCACTATTGACGGCAAGGACGGAAAACCGTCCGTAAGTAATAACACAAGGAACGTAATGTTCCCTGTTAGTCGGTAGTGTGTTCTGTCCTGAAGCGAAGTCCCATGTTCCTAGGTAAGGTAAGTGTGTTTGATCCTAGCGCAGGCGACTCACCAGCTTGTACATGTTGAGATGAGAGCCGTTGTCCAGCGAGAGCAACAGATGCCGCTGCCCGCAGCGCGGTTGGTATATAAAGGCTGCGGTCACGCCCCCTCCAGCCCCGCCTGCTGCTATGACACCATCGCCACTGCCCGCCGCTGCTCTTGATCCACTTTGCGCTCTGGACCAGCGTTCGCCAATTGCGAATCGGAAGCAGACCAGCGTGACAGACCAGGTCACGCCTGTGTTAATTTGTAACTTTACGCCCACCTTGCCCTTGGTCGCGTACTCGTAATCGCCGCAGCCTGGGGCAACAGAGAAGCCGACGGACGTAGCTGCACTTAATGATGTGTTCTGATGGCTGTATTTGCCTGATGACAGTGTGTGAAGCATGCCAGACTACACTTCCTCATTTTGTTACGTCTAATGCTCACAAACGCAATTTTACTCAATACTCACAGAGCGTTTATCGCCTCTTTTGTTTCTATAAGGTTCCTACAATTTCACTAAAAAAATTAAATGGCAGTATTTTCCGTCTTTCCCAATCGGCTACTATCAGTTGCACGGTTTGATTGAAGTATGCTGCTTGTCACGGAAAATTTACAACAAAGATTATGGCAGTGAATAGTTAACTCATTCCGCATATAGTTTAGACGGAAGAAAAGGTTATATTTCGTTTGGGATTGAACAAGAAAAGAAGCCTTTCTCAAAATCTCACCAGTCTCCTCGAACTAATGTACTTTAGATACCATGATCTACTTCAGTTATACGTGTTTATCACTAGGCTGGTGGAATAACATATCGAATAAGAATGAAAAATCTTTCTCTCCTGAATACAATAGCATAACAAATAATATATTGAATTGAATCATCACAAATATGACCAGTCATTCAATAAGTGTACAGACAACACAAGGGAAAGGAGTACTGTAGAATAATACTTCAGTAAACGGACTAAGTTTCATTGCCATAGTCACGCCATATGAATGGAAAAGAAGAGGTTTCACTTGCGAAAGCTCCCCTCTAATATTTTTGCAATAATGTAAGTTCCCTAAGGTAGTTCTTCTTCCAGCTGTTTCAGTTCTCGAATTCCACAAACAATTATGTTCAAATGTTCAAATGTTTGTATAGTCTATGGGACTTAACTACGGGGTCATCAGTCCCTAAACATACAAACTACTTATGAACTACTTACGAACTAGGACGGCACAAATATCCATGCCCAAGGGGGGGATTCGAACCCCCGACCGTAGTGACCGTGCAGACCGTGACTGTATCGCCTTAGTCCCCTCGGCCACCGCGGCCGGCAAACAATTATGTATCATGATATTTGATCCGAAATGTAATTCGTGGTGTCTAAGCACAACCGAATAATTGATATTGGCGCAAGAGAAACGCTGACAAGCTTGCCAATACTTGTGATAAAACAATAGCTTCTATCATCCCATACTCCACCTGGCTTACAAGCATACTATCCCTTCTATTATTACTACGATTGTTAAAGGTAACAGGTTTCATTTATAATTGACTGGACAGGATGGCGGTTCTTCAGTCAAGGAGATGGAGAAGAGTTTTCTACAATCTTATCTATTCCATTGACTCTTCACCGAATGACATTACGTTAAGACTATAAATAATTGTTTGAATTGTGCTTTCCGGGTGAATTGAATCTTATTACGTCTCGTCTCGTAACATTAATTTTACCACAGTTAAAATGATGTGGTAGAAAAGTAACGAGTATTACAAAATTTTTACACGCGTCATCATCACAGATAACTTTTCATGTACATTTTATCCTATGATGCTGTACAATGTAGTGCATGTAGCCTGTAATCATCCTTACGTGGGAAACAGCGAAAGGGTACCCTGAAATTACGACACAAACGGATTCACTGCCGCGGTGGAGTACCCGAGCTGTCTAAGTAGTCCAAGCATTCTGTCACGGCGTACTGTTAAACTTGCAAAATTTATTACCTGAAAACAATTACCTGAAATTAAATTTCCAATAGAGTTTCTATTTTATGAAACTCGTGCCTAGATGGCGAAATTTGACGAAACAAATTGCAAAGTTCCAAAAGACGGTTTTTATTAAATATATTAAAAATGGTAATTCCGATGGGAAAATATTAAGTTAGAAAGTTTTAGACCTTAAGATAACCTATCAATTCCTTTCTTGTATTTATCGATTGATTTGATACGTTTCTAGTTAAATCGAAAACCACTTAATATTCATTAAAACTAGATTCCTTATAACTCGACAACATCTACGTTTACAAACTTACTACTTACCAAAAGTCTGTTGAAAAAGACCTTTTTCGAAAATTTTAAACATATCCCGTATTGTTTGAGATATAGAGACCTTTTTTTTTTTTTTTTTTTTTTTTTTTTTTTTAAAGAGGCTCTTTGAGTTGGTCATAGGATCGACGTAGAGTAAGGGTTCTCCATGTGTTTCCTTTGTGAAGAGTTATAATATCATACTATTAAATAATTTTTCTGATTTTGTTAATTATAAGTATCAAATAAATGCTTTAAAAATGTTACACGTTTTGGGCCCGTTTTCTTCAACTGACTATTTCTGTTTTTATGTTATGAAAGGAACTGTTAAAGAACTATGTTGATGACATTTTTACACATATTTTAAAACCAATAATGTTGCTCTACGACCTTATGGGGCCGAGATAAATATTTTTCTGAAAAAAAATCTAGAGGACGTAATCCGAGCGCAAAATTCATCAAAAATATGTTACAGGGAACTGGAAGATTGGTGGTAACCCAATACAAAGCACGAGATGATGAATAGCCTGCTTAACTTGTTGGTTCAACAGCGACGAAAATAACGCCATCCTTGGGTGCAGGAACTGTTACTTAATGAATGTAGCATGGTACATGAATCCTCCAGAAGCTCAGCAACCTTTCGTGTATTGGGTCAGATGCTAGACAATTCACAACTAAGTGCTGCCACAAGTATACATCAGCTAATGTGAAGAAACACGGCACCGGTGCCACACAGAAACACCCTCCGGTGCAAGTTGCTCGCTCCATGGCCGTGGCACCAGTCGTTTCTGCTGGTCCAGGTACAGAGTGACTCCACTTGCTGAACTCGTAACTCGTGTCCGGTCGACCCCTACTGTCTGTTGCAGGAGGCCCCGCTTATTAGAGCGCATGTGCACCAAGGAGTTCATGTCTATAAGAAAAGCCGACAGACAACGATAAGTGTGCCCTCAGTGATAGGAAGCAGAAACATGATCGATCACATGGCTAGAGACTTACTTGCGCCAAAACAATGACAGAATGCGTTGTAAAATAGATCGTAGGAAGAAAGAAGAAAACTCATGAGAGAAAGGAATGTATATTGGAGGAATGAGAAAAGAAACTGACGTAAATGCTAAGATGCTAGAAACAAAACTATCACGAGCACCAGAAGAAAAGGCAGACCAGAAGAAAATACTTGTGAAGTGGGACACAAACACTACCATGGCTCAGTGTAACTTAAAAAGACGTGCAAGATACCTCGTAGATGTATGACCGAACCGTACCGTCAAATTAGAAATTTTGAAAACGGCACAATGTTGGCCTTAGAGTCTGTGATGCATCCTTCTGGGAAATTTTTGCGCGTGTTAGACAACGTGTTTCGGCAGTGCAACAGGTGTATGAAAAATAATTCGCAGAAGGCTGTAGAACATGATGAAACAGGTCTGGCCACACTACCTTGATCCTGCCCCCAACGAGATGGACACTTCATCCAAATGGCATTGGAGGACCGACGACCTATTTGGCTCTGGTGCAAGAGCGCAATGCTGCAACACATCGTGCACTCTCAGCTACATTCGTGTCGTCCAATTCCCCATTTGACTAATGCGCAGAAACATGATACACGCTGATGGTGTGTGGAACAACGACACTGGGCACTGGAATGGTATAATACAGTGTCTTAGGGTGAATTCAGGTTCTGTTTGTTTGAATATTAGCCGCATTTTGGCACGCCACAGACAGGAGGAGCGGCTTCGAAGTAACTGCATTAACACATCAGCATCATCTCAGGGCCTGACGACGTTGGGTGCTGTTGGGTACAGCCACAAATCACGGTTTGTACGTGTTTGGGTCACTGCGACCAACATATGTGAATTAAATCCTGCACCCCGCAGCCATACCCTTGCTGCATAACACCCGAACACCATTCTTCAGCGAAACAAGAAACATCCGAACAAACAAAAATAAGTGCATTTTGCAGTTTGAAAAGTATAACTACCAAGAAAGATACCAAAGCGTAAGATAGAAATTTAGCGTTCTCTATCCGTTTCCAAAAGACAGAAACGGCGCTAAAAAGTGCATCTACAGACGATAGAAACTTGAAATTCGTTGACGTTGTTTATCTTACACTGTAGGCATCAGTGATTTTTCGATATTCCCTTTCCTAAGGTGGTGAAATAGGGGATGAACGGTATTTGAAAATACTTTGCTATTTAGGGAATTTTGAAGCAAGAAATACAACGGATTTACATTTTTTATTGAAATTTTAAAAGCACGTGTTTCGATATTTTTGGAAATTCAACCATTAAGCGGGTGAATTAAGGGAAATATTTTAACGGTTCTACTATTTCTATTTTGTTGCTATAAATGCGAAAATTTGGATTTGTAACCATGGTGAGATTTTAAAAAATGTCTTTCAGGATGTTTTGAATCCTGACATCAATATTGCAGTTTGAAAAGTAAAACAAGTGGCAGGGCCGTAGTCAAAATTTTGTTTTCGGAGAAATCAGCACAACAAAACTGTACATTACGGCATCAATTCTAACTTATATAAAAATTACAACAATTTTGGGGGGAGGGGATTTATCCCCTTCATCCCCCTCCTCTTGGCAACGGTCCAGGTCGTGGATGTCTCTTACCCCTACAGAAATAGTTACCTCACGGTATGGAATATGAGCACCAAATTTGAACCGCTGCGGAGCGGTCAAGCGCGTTGAGGCGATATGCTACGATGCGCGAGGCTGTCACACGTCGGGGGTTCGAATCCCCCTCGGGCATGGATGCTTGTGCCGTCTTTAGTCTTAGCTAGATCATAAGTAGTTTCTATGTTTTGGGACTGATGACCCCGTACTTAAGTCTCATAAGCTCTACAAACACTTGAACATTTTGAACCAAATTTGGTTTAAATCGGTACAGTGGTGTAGAAGCATGCTGCAGCACTTTGCCGCACATTTCATTTTTTATTACGTCATATCTCCTGAACTATTTGTCGTACAGTCTTTTAATGGTGCCTATGACCATCGCGAAAGTGCATCTCAATCGGTTGAACGCTATGGCACAAACATTCCTTTATATATATTATATTAAGTTATTTAGAAACTAACTTCTTTGATTCACTAACATTATTTGTTGTTTCTTATTGTGTTTACATAAGATCCTCTTTTGTTATAAAGCCTGAAAATATTCCTTGGGACTCAGCAATGAAGAATACATTAACTTCTCAATCATCTGTGATGGTACATTCCTGTATAACTTATGTTCCATATTTCTTTGATATACCACCAATTTTGTCGCAAAGTAATTGATTGGATTATTGTAAATGAAAAAGTTTCTCTACTTTTCTTCATTTTTATATCAATTTGTTATTTCAACTGTTCGTGTTTGAGCAAAAGTTTGTAAATATACAAATGTTTGTATACGGCAGTCAGACGATGAAGACAATATTACTAGTAAACAGTTTCTTTCCTTCGTTTTCAGATAGTAACAGCAGAATGAAACACTTCATTCAGCTACGAACGTGAAGAACATTCCTCACATGAGTTAAAACATGTCGCCCAGAAAATAAATGTTTGTCGCGTCTCACCTCACAGTGTGTTGTATATGACTGGATGTTAGAGCTCTGAAAGATATCGAGATAGCAAGGAAATGCGTGGTAGGAATACTAAGCAATGGAATATCAATGCATTTGCTGATTTTTGTCTGATGAGAATACTTTAAGAAACCATTGCCATTATATCGTTGGTTTTGTACGAATTGAATGTTTGTGCTAATTCTTCTTTGTTACATTTTATACCGTTAGTCAGACCGATTAAAGGGATAGGATACACCTTACTACTTACTGACATGGTTCTGCTGACAACCTCATACCACGCTGGTGCAAGCAGCAGCACCTACTTCACTCATCACCATAAGGCTTCCCTTCATTAATGCTCCTTTCCTTTTCGATACAGAGTCCTATGGAAGAATTTACCTATGAATAGTTAGCCCATTCGCACCTTGTCTTCGGTTCACTGAAGACAATGAAAAACTGTTGCAACAATGATACGACGAACTCTATGTGCAACATCACCAATCAGGTCGGAATATACCTCTGAGAAATTGTATCTTATATGTTATAGGCATTGACACTGTTGTGTAAGTATTGTCACTGAGATAAAAGGTAATTCGAGAAGAAAACTAAACATTCCTAAATTATGTTATTGCTCTGCAATGAACCACTCGAGACTGTGTGCCTCCGATACCAATTATGGGGAAGCATAGCTGAACACAGTACGAAGATTTAGGTGAACGAGATGTCAAATGTCTCGCTGAACTCACAAAGGACCATTCTCTGTCCACAGATCGGAGCCAAAAGTAACTTAATATTGCTTAACTATTGTTTATAATAGCTGCAGAAGGGCCACTACGGTCGGGGGTTCGAATCGCCCCTCGGGCATGGATATTTGTGCCGTCCTAGTTCTTAAGTAGTTCATAAGTAGTTTGTAAGTTTAGGGACTGATGACCGCGTAGTTAAGTCCCATAAACTATACAAACATTTGAACATTTGAATAGCTGCAGTAGTAAAACAGAGAGTACAGTGGAGGGATGGAACAATGAAACAGAAACAACAAGTAGTCGATTTATAAGTTCTTTAATAAATAAACAAGAGTCATAACGTGACGTGCATCATTGAGAGGTGTCGTTCTCAGTGCACCTTGAGGAGGGGAGCAGCGACCGCGGGGGCGGCGTAGGCCAGAGGGGCGGCGGCGACGGCGGGGGCGGCGTAGGCGACGGGGGCGGCGGCGACGGCGGGGGCGGCGAGGAGGCGGGCGGTCTGCGAGATCCTGTACGTGTTGGCGATGGAGGAGGCGGCGGGCGCCACGGCCACGGGGGCGTGGGCCACGGCGACGGCGGGGGCGGCCACGGCGGGCGCCACGGCGACGGCGGGGGCGGCGTAGCCTCCCAGGTAGCCGGCGTGGGCGGCGGCCACCGCGCACAGCAGGATCACCTGGAAACAAGTCAAGTTACACACCTCTGCAGGAGATTCTTGTTGGCAGTGGTGCTGTCTCGTACTTTTCACTTTTTAACTGTTTGTACCATAAGTAGGGAAATGTCAAGTGAAGTCAATTATAATACACGGTGTCGAAAAAGAAAGCAAAAAGAACAACTATTTCTGCTTCCACTGTCGAAAGTTGTCCGATCGTTCAGGTTCTTCATTATGGTCAGCATATAATCATGCCAATTAGAGCTACTACAAACTACATCAGCGACCTACTAAACAGGTTACTGGTGTATGCTTAGCCCCTCATCCACAGCCGCATGTGGCAGTGCAATACGGCATAGAGATGACCTGACTCTCTGCAGTAGGGTCCTAGGAACAATGGAAGCTAGACAGTCTGGTTCTGTTGTTTCTTGTAGCTCGGCATTGCAACAGGCTTCTAACCCCACAGCGTCCTGTAAGAGCTGTATGAATGCCAACAATATACAGTTTTGGCAGAGGTGCCTCTATTGTCGGTAGCCTGCTGTGTAGACACTTGTCTTGAATGTAGTCGTCAATGTATATCTTGGAAGGATGGGTAATGTTCTTTTCATGATGATTCCAAATTTTGTCTGGAGCTTTATCTTTGTCGAATCGACGTATGGAGAGAACTTGAAATACCATTCCTGGACCGAATATGGTGGTAAGACACCGATATCAATGAGAATCTGTGCTGGTGTGAGCAAAAAAATATGTTGACCACTCGAATACCTGTTCACGAAATTTTTGGGTGAATCAGTAAGTTTGAACGGCTTGTCAGGTATTGTGAATACAGCACCACATATGCGGTTAGGCGAAATGCTGTGGTCCCTAACTACTGATGGACGATAACGCTCGATCTCATCGAACATGGTGGTTGACGTTTACTTGCAAATGAAAGGTATTGCTCACAATGTGAGGCTCCTCACTCTCCCTGTTTGAATACCTCAGGACATGTCTGGCATGCGCTTTGGGCATCAAGTCAACGTTGACGAACCATCCCAAAGACTTGCGAGCAGCTCTGCATGGTGAACGAACTTTCCTGTCTTGACATGAGATTGATGGCACCATTCATTGTATACCCAATATTTGTTCAGTCCTGTATTGCTGCTATATTATGTATGAGCTCATTAACAAAATCTCAGAAGGTGTGTGCGAATCTGTTACGTTGGGACAAATAAAGAATACATTGTTTATGCGGCTATGTATGTTGTAGTTATTTTCAGTGCTGCTACTTTTATCCATATACACTGTTATGTGTCCAAATAAAATGAACCTTGCTCAATTTTCGTTTGTTGTTTTAATTTTGGACACCTTTATAATTCTAACGTAACATGTGGCAGTACTCTATGCATTACTTCAACAATAATAAATATCTCACTTATAAATTAATGGATGAGGCGAAACATTTCACGCAACATAGTGGTTTGACGATTGTTTTTGTTTGGAAGAGTAGATTTGTTCCAGACCAACTTTTATTTAAATAAATAAAGGAAAAGAAAGCGCCACATAACTCACATAATTTATTGTTTAGGTTAGAAACTAAACAACTGAATTTAATCCATAATTTACAACGCCTTGCAGGTAATAGAATGTTACGCATATAATTTTTAAAGCAGTGTGTTTGTTTAGTTGTGGGTCGGCGGTGGTATAAAGTTTCTTAAGAGAGGGGGAAAGTATCTAGAGAGAGAGAGAGAGAGAGAGGAAACAGAAGAGGGATAAAAACTTTGGGACAATATACAAAAATTCCCCACTCTCCATATTTCGGCACTGGATATTAAATTTAAATTCTAACTTGTTGTGAACACAATGATGTGTAATATATTGTAGAGCTACAGTGAACTTTATACAGATCTACGATACAAATTTATAACTGTAATAACGTTATCAGACCATCATCTGAGCTTAATAAGGTGAAATGGTATCCCAGTTTTATGGTACTGGATATACTTGTCGATGAATAGTCGCAAATGAGTAAGAATCATTGCTCTTGTATAGTTTTGTAGACAGAACATTTCTAGGTTAATGAGATGTTCGGATTGCCTGGTGGCTTTATGGCAGGCGAATCAGAAATACAGGTTCTAATATTGGCAAGTGAATGAAATCACTGTATTGCAATTTCATGGACACCTACGCCACTCATCGTTCTATCTGGTCCACTTCTAAAAACTCTGACAATTGTCTACAACTATCTACCTAATTGGAATTAGGTAAAAAAAGAGGGAGGAAAAAATAAAAAAAATAAAAATCCCTTTTATCCTTTTCTTAGATCGAATCAGAAAGAAACGATTCATAAATCTATTTACTTACTGAACTAATACATCATTACTAGGACAAACGATTGACTACGATTCGGAACCGATATCCTACCTTTAAAAGGCATCAGAAGGAACCCACTGAACTACAGGAAATGAACAGAGCACTACTTTCGACTTGCTGAGAATTATCTATTATGCCAGTTTCCGGTTTTGGTATTACGCTTCCTTTCAGTGATAAATATTACGGTAACTCATTACAAGCGATATTCACAAACACAACCATTGCGTCTCAAAGCCGAGTTGATGAAAGATATGCCAGAACACCGTTGAGACTGAAGCTAGATGATTGTATGTGAATATAATATCGAAATAAAGAAGACGGTGGAGTGAAATTGACTTTCAATGGTAAGGAACGTTAAAGGTATGAAAAATTCAACATTTACATGTATCAGAGTCTGCAGTGTTTTGAAGCAATCTCATATAAAAACAATTCCAGCGCCTTAACGGTAGCACCTTACTCGAAGGAATCTCGTAATTAGAAGAGAAAAGAATATCGACCTTTGATTTAAATAGTTGTCAGAAGCAGAGGTACGTATTGTTTCAACAAAACGTAGGAAAGGTGACCGAGAAAGGACAGAAGCACGCCAAAGTCGATATGTGTGTTAGAATATGAGGTTACTTATAAACATAACCAAGAACAGGACAAAATGAAACTGCACTTTTTTTCTCGCGGGAGACAGTAGATAGAACGTCCGAAAACGTTCTGTGCTGTAGAGATGATGCTACACAAGTGATTGAAAACGAAGTGATGTTAATTAAGAAATGTGATTGTGACTTATGACTACTCTGCGTTGTAATGCATATAACAAACATGGTTGGGTTAGAAAATCTCAATTGATGGCAAAGACAGAAACCCGTCCATAAATAACAACAGAAGTAAGTAACAACAGAAGGAATGTAATATTCCCTGTCTGTCGGTAGTGTGTTCTGTCCTGAAGCGAAGTCCCATGTTCCTAGGTAAGGTAAGTGTCTTTGATCAGAGCGCAGGCGACTCACCAGCTTGTACATGTTGAGATGAGAGCCGTTGTCCAGTGAGAGCAACAGATGCCGCAGCCCGCAGCGCGATTGGTATATATAGGCTGCGGCCACGCCCCCTCCTGCCCGCCTGCTGCTATGACACCATCGCCACTGCCCGCCGCTGCTCTTGATCCACTTTGCGCTCTGGACCAGCGTTCGCCAATTGCGAATCGGAAGCAGACCGCCGTGGCAGAACAGGTCACGCCTGTGTTAATTTGAAACTTTACGCCCACCTTGCCCTCGTCGCGAACTCGTTATCGCCGCAGCCTGGGGCAACAGAGAAGCCGACGGACGTAGCTGCACTTAATGATGTGTTCTGATGGCTGTACTTGGCTGATGACAGTGTGTGAAGCATGCCAGACTATACTTCCTCATTTTGTTACGTCTACTGCTCACAAACGAAATTTCACTCAATTCTCACAGAGCGTTTATCGCCTCTTTTGTTTCTATACGGTTCCTACAATATCACTATAAAATTTAAATGGCAGTATTTTCCGTCATTCGCAATCGGCTACTATCAGTTGCAGGGTTCGATCGAAGTATGCTGTTGGTCACGGAAAATTTACAACAAAGATTATGGCAGTGAATAGTTAACTCACTCCGCGTATAGTTTAGACGGAAGAAAAGGTTATATTTCGTTTGGGATTGAACAAGAAAATAAGTCTTTTTCACGAAGCTTTGTGACGTACTGTGGATACTTTTTTTTAAATTTTTTTAACTGTTTACTAGGCTCTCAAAAATTTAGTTGTGACGTACATCAGTAATTTAGATTGTTAGGTTGGTAAGCCTGTCAATTTTTAGTATATTCAATTATGGCTTTCTGTGTTTAACGTAAGTACAAACTGAAATTTTTTTAACCTAATAAAGGCTTTAGATAATCTTTATAAAGTTTGAGCATTAGAATTCTGTCTCTCAGGGCTTTTAGTTAAATTTCAAAGTTTTTTTTTTTTTTTTAACTTTTATCTTATTTGTCCCGGTAGTTCATTTTATAGAAGTACGTCACATAAGAAGTTAATTACTAATTCTTTCGTGAAAAATAGTCTTTGCTATTAGGCCTTAACCTTGATTTTTTTTTACTGAATAATGTTTTTAATAAATTTATCCTCCATATTCCTATCTCAAACACAGTCAAGGATGTTATTTAAAAGTAATTTTCAAATATCATTGATTTGATGAAAGTGTACTATCTACGTAAGAAGGTATTCGAGAAACTTTTTAAAAATACAATTCCTGTTATATTTATCACTTTAAAAGAACACAGTTACAACATACACTGAACAAAGTCACGCGTTAATTGAGACACATTTCTCAAAATATATTTCTTCACATTGATAGTTCATTATATCTCTGGTACAATCAAAGTTCATAATATTCTCCCAAAGCCAAATTGAAGTTTCTTAATACACTCTATCGTTTCTCAATGAAATTAAATGTCAGTTTTTTTCTTTTAAAGTCCCCTTGAATATTAACTATCTCGACGGGAGGCAGAATAGCCTAATCCCGAATTAAAGTCCATAGATAATGTAACTACGCAATCGCGCAACCTTTCGATCATTCATTGTTAACTATCAAGTCTTTAATTTCTGTAGGAATAATTTAAACGCGAATTAAAAAGTTCCGAAGTATTTCCGTACATGATTCCAGTCTATTTTGCAAGATAATTACGTGAGACGCTTACTGAGAGATGACTAAACAATGACTGAGAGAGAGAGCAATGCTACTACGGATTGTGTTTATACTATATTTACGACAAATGATATCTGTGATTGCAGTGTTTTGACCCGGTTACTCTATGACTATAACTATTCTGACTTTACAAGGATATAACAGTTTTCTTTAAAATTTTGAAAAAATACGTAAATTCTGCCTCTTACAAAAATTAATAAAAATTAAAATGTACTGAAATGGATATTCCAATGCGATGACTGCGATGTAGTGTTACAGCTTTCGCCACTGACAGCAACAATGGAAAACTCCAGGCGAGGAACATGGTCACAATTAGCTAGCATGGCTGCATTACTCCTGCGTTTTGCAGATTTCGTCAGTCTTGCTGCACTTTGTATACTGCACATATATTTTATTCATCGAGTCCATATTTGCGTGACACTCAAAGGATCTGATTAATACGATTAACTGCAGTCGATTAGCCACGATTCTTCTGCTATCGAATCGTAGTACAGTTTCGTCTTTCCCTTCTTTTACCCAAGTTGTCCCATACTAGGTTTTCTTCCCGTCAATTATTAGACCTATCGATCTAATATTCGCAATTCTTCAGTAGCGTCACATTTAAAAAATTCAATTCCCTTCTTCTTGAAACATTCGTTGTTGTTGTTGTTGTGGTCTTCAGTCTGGAGACTGGTTTGATGCAGCTCTCCTCCATACCCTATCCTGAGCAGGCCTCTTCAATTTCAAATAAGAACGGCAACCTACATCTATTTGAATCTGCTTATTGTATCCATCTCTTGGTCTCCCTCTGCGATTTTTACCTCACACACTTAGAAATTCCTTTTTGTCCCCAATTTTGTTCAGTACCTCCTCATTAGTTACGCGATCCACCCACCTAATCTACAGCATTCTTCTGTAGCACCACATTTCAAAAGCCTCTATCCTCTTCCTGTCACCACTGTTGAAACATTCATTGTTTATATTTCACTTGTGTACGATGCTACGTTCCGTATTAACACCTTTTTAACAAATTTCTTAAGAAATTTGTATTCAATGTTAACAATGTTTTGAGACAAAGATATCTTACTACTTTCATTCTGAATTTTATATCCTCCAGCCACTGTCACACAATCTACCGTGTAAGTTACGAAATTCATTCACAAGTTTGAGTTGTATTTATTACCTAATTTAATTTCCTTAGCATTACCTCATTTAATTGAAGAAAATTACACCAAATTTTTTTCGTGCAGGTTCATCTCAAAATCTCACTAGTATCTCGAACTAATCTACTTTAGATACCATGATCTACTTTAGTTATACGTGTTTATAACGAGGCGGGTGGAATAACGTATCGTGTAACAATGAAAAATCTTTCTCTCCTAAATACAATAGCATAATAAAGAATATACTGAATTTACTGACAGACAGGAGAGAGTTTAAGACATTTATTGATGCAAATACGAAAGCCATCCTCACAAATATGACTTGTCATCTCACTAAGAGTCAAGACAACACAAGGAAAACGAGTACTGTACAATAATACTTAAGTAAACGGACTAAGTTTCGTACAGTTTTATTGCCATGGATAGGCCATATGAATGGAAAGGAAGAGGTTTGCCAAAAATCGCCTCTGATATTTTATCAATCATCTAAATTCCTTGAGGTATCTCTTCTTCCAGCTGTTTTAGTTCTTGAGTTCCACAAATAATTATGTATCATGATATTTGACCCGAAATGTAATGCGTAGCATCTAAACACAACCGAATAATTGATATTGGCGCAAGAGAAACGCTGACTCGCTCGCCAAAACTTGTGATAAAACAATAGCTTTTTTTAAGCCCATACTCTACCTGGCTCACAAGCATACTATCCCATCTGTTATTATTACAATCGTCAAAGGTAACAGGTTTCATTTATGATTGACTGGACAGGATGGCGGTTCTTCAGTCAAAGAGATGGAGAAGAGTTTTCTACAATCTCATCTATTCCATTGACTCTTCACCCAATGATATTATGTTACGAATATAAATACTTTTATGAATTATGCTTTCCGGGTGAATTAAATCATACTAAGCAACAATTCTCGTAAAATGAATTTTACCACAGCTGAAAAGATGTGGTGGAAAAGAAACGAGTATTACAAAAATTTTAACACGCGTCATCATCACAGATAACTTTTCATGTACATTTTATCCTACGATGCTGTAAAATGCAGTACATGTAACCTGTAATCATCCTTACGTGGGAAACAGCGAAAGGGTACCCTGAAATTACCACAGAAAGGAATTCACTGATGCGGTGGATTACCCGAGCGGTCTAAATAGTCCAAGCATTCTGTCACTGCGTATTGTTAAACTTGCAAAATTTATTTCCTGAAAAAAAAAATTGTGTGCAGAAAATTAAATTTCAAATAGAGTTTCTATTTCATGAAACTCGCGCCTAGATGGCGAAATTTGACGAAAAAAATCGCAAAGTTCCAAAAGACGGTTTTTGTTAAATAAACAAAAAATAGTAACTCCAATGGGAAAATAATAAGTCAGAAAGTTGTAGACCTAAAGATAACCTATCAATTGCCTTATTGTGTGTATCGATTGATTTGATACGTTTCGAGTTATATCGAAAACCACTTAAAATTCATTAAAACTAGATTCCTTATAACTCGACAACATCTACGTTTACAAACTTACTACTTACCAAAAGTCTGTCAAAAAAAGACCTTTTCCAAAAAAATTAAAAATATCCGGTATTGTTTGAAATACATAGAGGCTCTTTGAAAATTGGCTAGAGTTGGTCAGAGGATCGACCTAGAGGAACGGTTCTCCATGTGTTTTCTTTGTGAAGAGTTATAATATCATACTATTAAATAATTTTTCTGATTTTGTTAATTATAAGTATCAAATAATGACTTCAAAAATGTTACGCTTTTTGGGCCCGTTTTCTTCAACGGATTATTTCTGTTTTTATGTTATAAAAGGAACTGTTAAAGAACTATGTTGATGACATTTTTACAATATTTTAAAACCAATAACGTTGCTCTACTACCTTATGGAGCCGAGATAAATATTTTTCTGAAAAAAAAATCTAGAGTACGTAATCCGAGCGCAAATTTCATCAAAAATATGTCACAGGGAACTGGAAGATCGGTGGTAACCCAATACGAAGCACGAGATGATGAATAGCCTGCTTAACTCGTTTGTTCAACAGCGACGAAAATAACACCATCCTTGGGTGCAGGAACTGTTACTTAATGAATGTAGCATGGTACATGAATCCTCCAGAAGCTCAGCAACCTTTCGTGTATTGGGTCAGATGCTAGACAATTCACAACTAAGTGCTGCCACAAGTATACATCAGCTAATGTGAAGAAACACGGCACCGGTGCCACACAGAAACACCCTCCGGTGCAAGTTGCTCGCTCCATGGCCGTGGCACCAGTCGTTTCTGCTGGTCCAGGTACAGAGTGACTCCACTTGCTGAACTCGTAACTCGTGTCCTGTCGACCCCTACTGTCTGTTGCAGGAGGCCCCTTTTATTAGAGTGCATGTGCACCAAGGAGTTCATGTCTATAAGACATGCCGACAGACAGCGATGAGTGCGCACTCAGTGATAGAAAGCAGAAACATGGTCGACCATATGGCTACAGACGTACTTGCGCCAAAACAATGACGGAATGAGCTGTAAAATAGACCGTAAAAAAAAGACTATTCGTGAGAGAAAGGTAATCTAAATTGGAGAAATGAGAAAAGAAACTGATGTAAAAATTAAGATACTAGAAGTTATAAACGAAACGATCGCGAGCACCAGCAGAAGAGGCAGACCAGAAAAAATACTCGTGAAGTGAGACGCAAGCGCTACCACATCTCAGTGTAACTTCAAAAGACGTGCAAGATACCTCGTAGACGTATAAACGAACCACACCGTCAAATTAGAAATTTTGAAAAAGGCACAATGTTGGCCTTAGAGTCTGTGATGCATCCTCCTGGGAAATTGCTGCATGTGTTGGACAAAGTGTTTCGGCACTGCAATGGGTATAAGGATAATGGTTCGCAGAAGGCAGTAGAACACGATGACATAGGTCTGGCCAAACTACCTTGAGCCGCCCCCCAACGAGATGGACACTTCATCCAAATGGGATTGGAGGTCCGATCTACATCCTATTTGGCTCTGGCGCAATAGGTCAATAGGGGAACACATCTTGCACTCTCGGCTACATTTGTATCGTCCAATTCACTGCCTGCCTTTGACTAATGAGCGGAAACATGATACACGCTGTCACTGGGGACTGGAATGGCATCAGATAGTGTCTTAGGGTGAATTCAGGTTCTGTTTGATTGAATATTAGCCGCATTTTGGCTCGCCACAGACAGGAGGAGCGGCTTCGAAGTAACTGCATTAACACATCAGCATCATCTCAGGGCCTGACGATGTTGGGTGCTGTTGGGTACAGCCACAAATCACGGTTTGTACGTGTTTGGGTCACTGTGACCAACATATGTGAATGACATCCTGCACCACGCAGCCACACCCTTGCTGCATAACACCCCAAACACCATTCTTCAGCGAAACGAGAAACATACGAACAAACAAAAATAAGTGCATATTGCAGTTTGAAAAGTATAACTACTAAGAAAGACACCAAAGCGTAAGAAAGAAATTTAGCGTTCTATATCCGTTTCTAAAAGACAGAAACGGTGCTAAAAAGTGCATCTACAGACGATAAAAACTTGAAATTCTTTGACGTTGTTTACCTTACACTGTAGGCATCAGTGATTTTTCGATATTCCCATTCCTAAGGGGGTGAAAGAGGGGATGGACGGTATTTTGAAAATACGTTGCTATTCAGGCAATTTTGAAGCAAGAAATACAATACTTCGGATTTAGAATTTTTATTGAAATTTTAAAAACATGTGTTTCGCTATTTTTGGAAATTCGACCGTTAAGATGGTGAAATAGGGGAAAATCTTTTAAGGGTGCTACTAAGACAATTTCGATGCTAGAAATGCGAAAATTTGGATTTTTAACCATGGTTAGAATATAAAAAATGTGTTTCGAGATGTTTTGAATCCTGTCATCAATGGTGCAATAGAGGATGGCTAGTTGTATCAAAATACTTCATTAGGAAAGCATTTACAAAGCTAAATCTATGAACATTTATGTTTAGAAGTAGAAACAACCAATGCAGACCATCCAGTCTACACGTGTGAGGCAGCGGGAATTAAGCTAGAGTCGACATAAATGCGTCGATGCCTTCACACATGGTACAGGTTATCAGAGCCAAAGGTGAACCCTGCCCCTACTGGCGACAGGACACATGCTGAACCGAGGTGCTTGACATGTTAATCGTTCGTGCAGGACATGCTATAACGCATATAGCCTGGTAATACTATCTTCCTATGCTCAGTCTCTCAGTGTGTTCTCGTTAACAAAAATCTGAAATTGGGTGTAACAACATTTAATCGACATATGTCCCATAGTAAATAGCTTTAGCTCTTACTTCATGGACATCTTTAGGGAATTTAGATTGAATCCAGTTCACGAAAATATTCGATTCTGACCCGAAAAGAGTATTAGATGTAGTTAGCCTATCTTTTTTGCCAGTGTATTTTATATTTCAAAGAAAATTGTTGAAGTTTATTGCCATTTCAAGTCAATTTATAAGTTACGCCTAGTCTCTAATACTTATTCTGTCATGTTTCATTCAATCAATCAGCTTAACGATTTTGTCTCTTTGATCAGAATTTATGTACAAAGGTTTCTAATGTCTAAATATGAGAACTCCCATTCTTTTCGAATGTCAATATTACTGATTGCATGGGTTCGTTCAGAACCATTTTAAGACTGAATGGTTTTTAGCAGAAGTACATCGTCATTGAAGATTACTTAACTTTGTACCTATTTTTTAAGATACTGTCAATGTGATCAATTGGGAATTCATCACTTTTAAATGTTCTCCTCTTTTGATATGAACAAATAGTTATACCGCATTCTTAACATTGTAATTTTTGTTTGTGATTGTATAGCTGGGGATGTTGCTATTTCGTAGATACCGTTTACATTAAAATCCAATGTGACTCTTTGTCTGATACTGTTAATGAGGAAAATTGTCATTCCATTATATCTTAAAAATAGCAATCATGGTATGAATAGTAGTAACGTGAGGACTTTGAAGACTACTATAGTAAATAAATAAATTGTTTGTTAATGTTTCATCTCCATTCCACGTAGTGTTTATACTGTTAAATTTTAATAATCTCCATTCCACATAGTGATAATACGTACAGTCTTGGTAAAACCTGTATTTTGAGACTTAAATAGTAAAAGCAACTGCATAAGACTCTCTAGCCTTAAAAACAGACACATAAATCATTAACTCTGGTACCGAGTTAATTATGGCTAATTGTGGTAAATATAGATATCTCAATAGAAATTAAATCACAGTGATCATCTTCATTAACTTCGGATAACCCCCTAAAATATTAAAAACTTTCGTATCACACAGTGAGGTGTCAGTGGTCATGCAATACCTCGCATCGTCGTGATGGACTTCTTTTTGCCCGAAGAAGTGAAGCAGCTCGACGTCGGATGTATTTAGGAAGTTGTTGTAAGTTCCCAGCAGGAATATCAAACCATGGTGCCATTATAGTTGTCAGCGACGGCAGAAGTCTTTCCAGTTCAGGATTTTTTGCACATTGATTTTTGCGATTATTTAACATAGCATTTCTTTACTGAATTTCCGAAATGAAATGTTCCATGCTTGTTCCAGAACTACTACTCCCTGAACGGGGTCTTTTAATTTCCGTCGTCCAGCCATCACCATATTACAACACTCTTTATACTGTTCTCGGGTGTCCAGCCGGGTTTAGTCATCTTCGTGGCACGATATTTCGATAGCGTACCCTGCCGTCATCTTCAGGTGATTTCTGCAGAAACGTTCCAAGTGATTCACCGGAGTATAGTTCTGGTTGGCCCTTATGAACCTTGTGTACGCGATAATACATATACCGCTACGTACCGCTATCCCATGTCTTTTGTCACCTTACAGTAAATAACAGGAACAGTGCTTAAGACCATAAATACAATCTTATTCTATCCCTGAAGTCCCGTTTACTTTTGCCAGGTTTCCTGAAACAAATATTGTGCATGGTGGGTCAACAGGTTCCACTTAATTTTTTCTTTCAGCCGTGTGGCGTCTAAGGCAGCCGCAGAGCCAGCTCTCCTAGCCATCCTGTAGCATATAAAGTAAGTTACAACAGTTACCTTTAACACTGATGCTCGGTCAAACGAAAACATGACTTCTTTGTGTTTTGTATGCCAGGAACCTCCACACGTCGTCGAATGAACAGGAGAGGCAGGTGGCTACAGGAAGTGCCTATCAGACCTCGCCATTTACTGCGTAGAAGTTACGATTCCGATAGCTACACAAAGTGATTGTGAACTTCACCGACAGCGCTTAGGACTGGATTCAGACACATATTCTCAGTATTTAGTGGAAGAAATCTGTGGTCTCCGGTTTGTAGTTACATGTTGCATTTCTTTTACATTTTTTAAATTTTCATTGCAGTGAATGAGTCCACACAAGATGGCATATGCCAACTGGATATGCAGTGTAATATACATTATATATGATACTAGCTAAAAACCCGGCGTTGCTCCGGCATATATTTATATCTATTTAATCCACACTATTATATCTCCCATCCTCTGTCCATTTCATCCTTTCCCCTCGCTCTGTTCATCTTCTCATCTCATCTTTTTTTCCCTTTTTTGTGTGTTTTCCCGCTTCCGCACGGTCGGTGTGGTTGAATGTGGAATTGGCACGGTTAATTTCAGTGGCCGCAGTCACGTACTATGTCATCTCTTCCTCCGACTTTATGAAAAATCGCGTTCCTATCTTTCGTGGTGAACAGTGAAATAGTGGAAAATTTACTGCAATGTGCCCATTGTCATGCATCTTATCGTAGCTTACTGAAGGTCAAGTGTACATTTTTATCATGTTCGGAAAAGAGCGTAGATTTTGGCGAATTCCATAAGTGAAGTATCCTCCGCCACGTGCCATACAAAATTTTAAATAGATAGTGATCTTCGTCTTGCTTTTAAGGTTAAGTGTGCAAAATGTAATCACATCAAAATAAAACTGTAGATTATATGGAGGTTCGTAGGTAAAGTAACCTCCACCATACACAATATGCATCATAGCCCGTGAAATGTGTGTCGGAGGCAGGGCCGTAGTCAAAATTTTCTTTTCGGAGGAATCAGCACAACAAAAACTGTACATCACGGCATCTATTCTAACTTATATAAATATTTCAACAATTTTGGGGTGAAGGGGATTTATCCCCTTCATCCCCCTCCCCTTGGCAACGGCCCAGGTCGTGGATGTTTCTTACCCCTACAGAAATAGTTACCTCACGGTATGCAATATGAGCACCAAATTTGGGCCGCGGCGGAGCGGTCAACACATTGAGGCGATATGCTACGATGCGCGACGCCGTTACCCGTCGGGGGTTCGAATCCCCCTCGGGCATGGAAGATTGTGCCGTCTTTAGTATTAGCTAGTTCATAAGTAGTTTGTCAGTTTAGGGACTGATGACCCCGTAGTTAAGTCCCATAAGCTCTACAAACCATTTAACATTTTGAACCAAATTTGGTTTAAGTCCTTACAGTGGTTTAGAAGCAGACGTCACATGATGCAGCACTTTGCCGCGCATTTTATTTTTTAGTACGTCATATCTCCTGAACAATTTGTCGTACAGTCATTTAATGGTGCCTATGACCATCGCGTAAGTGCAAGCATCACAATCGGTCGAACGGTATGGCCACACACAAATACGAACACACAAACATTCATTTATACATATATTAGATTAAGTTATTTAGATACTAACTTGTTTCAGTCACTAATATTGTGCCCTCCTGCTTTTCGATACATCGAAAGTACTTGATAATTTCTTTGGCGGTAGCCTCGAGCTATCGGGTGCGAGAGGACGCGTGAGTGGTCTGGGGAGCTCTTCCTCACTTGTCTCCGGATTGCCGCGAGTTCAGTCTGATTTTCCGGGCAGTACGAGGAGTGATGGCTTGGCCGCCAGGTGGAAGTGAGGGCTGCTAGTGGATGCCACAACTTGGACGTGCTTCCTGGCGCAAACGTGCATTGCTCCGTTGCCAGCCTTTTACATTGCCCCTGTGGTCGGCTTCCGTGCAGAGTGGAGCGGCGTAAACGCGTAGAAGTTCTGGGTGAGCATCGCTTGCCGTAGTGTGTGGTGACTGGTGAACTGCACCTACGAATTGTATCAGAGGAAACAGGTTTTGATATGGCTTTACCCGTGGCTACATTCGTGAACTTGAATTGATGCCTTAGTAGTAACTGTTATACGCATTGACCTTGGTGCGGTGTCGTAATGCACGAATGTTGCAGTCAGAACCTTAGCATTCCTCCTACATAACGTACTTGGGGTTGTGTTAATGTACTGTCAAGTAAGTTGTTACTGTGTGAAGAGTACTGATAGACATTTGACATTTTCGAACGTTCTCCGTTTAGTAGCAATTTCTGATGACATATCCTGAACCAAGTGTTTAATGTATGTAAATAGTTTTAGCGACTTATCAGTCAGCTTTCAGTTCTAGTTT
This sequence comes from Locusta migratoria, assembly GCA_026315105.1. Taxonomy (NCBI): domain Eukaryota; kingdom Metazoa; phylum Arthropoda; class Insecta; order Orthoptera; family Acrididae; genus Locusta; species Locusta migratoria. Next base: position 195,987,801 of record CM048746.1, read on the forward strand.
TGGTGCTTGTTAACGAAGTCACTCCCAATGTAAGGATGGCAGTGGTGCCGAGTGCAGTGTAAAATTGAACTCGGAAACTGGAATGAAACAAGCTACAGTTCTCTCTTTAATCGTAAATATCTGCGGACCTTCAACACAAAAGATAAATAATTGATTACATTACTGACGAGAATACTAGTTGAAGACATTTGTAAAAAATTTTTTAATCACTAATATAAGGTTTTCACTTCCGTAATATATTTGGGCTCTTTGTATATCAATTGTGAATGTGACTTGTTTTCTTTTATTTATTCAGTTAAGGATACCACACTTATGGATGTTTTCTTTAATTCAAGGAAGAGTTTCTATTTTGTATAGTTGATGTACCCCAATGTGTATGCAAAATCAGATATTTATTTGACTTGTTAAATGTGAAAATAAAAATGTCTTTACTGGCATAAAACATTAACTCCTGTTTCCTGGCTCCTTACCACTCCAAGCTCATTGCTGGTTACTCCATTTGAAACATTATTTGTTGTTTCTTATTGTGTTTACATAAGATCCTCTTTTTTATAAAGCTTGAAAATATTCCTTGGGGCTCAACAATGTAAATTACATGACCTTCTCAATCATCTGTGATGATGACTTTCTGTATGACTGATGTTCCATATTTCTATGATATACCAGCAATTTTGTTGCAAAGTAATTGATTGGATTATTGTAAATGAAAAAGTTTCTCTACTTTTCTTCATTTTTATGTCAACTTTTTAATTCAACTGATCATGTTTAATCAAAATTTAGTATCTATACAAATGTTTGTATACGACAATCAGACGATGAACACGATATTACTAGTAAAAAGTTAATTTCTTTCCTTCGTTTCCAGATAGTACCAGCACAAATGAAACACTTCATTCAGCTATGAACATGAAGAAACTTTCTCACTTGAGTTAAAACTTTTTGCCCAGGAAATAAATATTTGTGTCGTCTCACCTCACAGTGTGTTGTGACTGGATGTTAGTGCTCTGAACGATATCAAGATAACAAGGAAATGTTTGGTAGGAATACTAAGCAATGAAATACTAATGCATTTGCTGATTTTTGTCTGACGACAAAACTTTGAGAAACAATTGCCATTATATCGTTGGTTTTGTACGAAGTGAATGTTTGTGCTAATTCTTCTTTGTTACATTTTATCCCGTTAGTCGAACCGATTAAGGGGATAGAATACACCCTACTTCGTACTGACATGGTTCTGCTGACAACCTCATACCATGCTGGTGCAAGCAGCAGCACCTACTTCACTCATCACCATAAGGCTTCCCTTCGTTAATGCTCCTTTCCTTTTCTGCAAGAGCGATACAGAGTCCTATGGAATAATTTCCCTATGAAAGCCCATTCGCACCTTGTCTTCGGTTCACTGAAGATAATGAAAGACTGTTGCAACAATGATATGACGAACTCTATGTGCAACATCACCAATCAGGTCGCAATGCACCTATGAGAAATTGTATCTTACATATTATGGGCATTGACACTGTTGTGTAAGTATTGTCTCTGAGAAAAAAAGTAATTCGAGAAGAAAACTAAACATACCTAAATTATGTTATTGCTCTGCAATGAACCACTCGAGGCTGTGTGCCTCCGATACCAATTATGGGGAAGCATAGCTGAAGACAGTACGAAGATTTAGGTGAACGAGGTGTCAAATGTCTCGCTTAACTCTCAAAGGACCATTCTCTGTCCACAGATCGGAGCCAAAAGTAACTTAATATTGCTTCACTATTGTTTATAATAGCTGCAGAAATAAAACAGAGAGTACAGTGGAGGGATGGAAAAATGAAACAGCAACAAGATGTGGTCGGTTTATAAGTTCTTTAATAAATAAAGAAGAGTCATAATGTGTGGTGCATCATTGAGAGGTGTCGTTCTCAGTGCACCTTGAGGAGGGGAGCAGCGACCGCAGGGGCGGCGTAGGCCAGAGGGGCGGCGGCGACGGCGGGGGCGGCGTAGGCGACGGGGGCGGCGGCGACGGCGGGGGCGGCGAGGAGGCGGGCGGTCTGCGAGATCCTGTACGTGTTGGAGATGGAGGAGGCGGCGGGCGCCACGGCCACGGGGGCGTGGGCCACGGCGACGGCGGGGGCGGCCACGGCGGGCGCCACGGCGACGGCGGGGGCGGCGTAGCCTCCCAGGTAGCCGGCGTGGGCGGCGGCCACCGCGCACAGCAGGATCACCTGGAAACAAGTCAAGTTACACACCTCTGCAGGAGATTCTTGTTGGCAGTGGTGCTGTCTCGTACTTTTCACTTTTTAACTGTTTGTACCATAAGTAGGGAAATGTCAAGTGAAGTCAATTATAATACACGGTGTCGAAAAAGAAAGCAAAAAGAACAACTATTTCTGCTTCCACTGTCGAAAGTTGTCCGATCGTTCAGGTTCTTCATTATGGTCAGCATATAATCATGCCAATTAGAGCTACTACAAACTACATCAGCGACCTACTAAACAGGTTACTGGTGTATGCTTAGCCCCTCATCCACAGCCGCATGTGGCAGTGCAATACGGCATAGAGATGACCTGACTCTCTGCAGTAGTGTCCTAGGAACAATGGAAGCTAGACAGTCTGGTTCTGTTGTTTCTTGTAGCTCGGCATTGCAACAGGCTTCTAACCACACAGAGTCCTGTAAGAGCTGTATGAATGCAAAAAATATACATTTTTGGCAGAGGTGCCTCTATTGTCGGTAGCCTGCTGTGAACACACTTGTCTTGAATGGAGTCGTCAATGTATCCCTTGGACGGATGGGTAATGTTCTTTTCATGATAATTCCTAATTTTGTGTGGAGCTTAATCTTTGTCGAATCCACATATGGAGAGAACTTGAAATACCATTACTGGTCCGAATATGGTGGTAAGACTCCGATATCAATGAGAATCTGTCCTTGTGTGAGCAAAAATTATGTTGACCACTCGAATACCTGTTCACGAAATTTTTGGGTGAATCAGTAAGTTTGAACGGCTTGTCAGGCATTGTGAATACAGCACCACATATGCGGTTAGGCGAAATGCTGTGGTCCCAAACTACTGATGGACGATAACGCTCGATCTCATCGAACATGGTGGTTGACGTTTACTTGCAAATGAAAGGTATTGCTCACAATGTGAGGCTCCTCACTCTCCCTGTTTGAATACCTCAGGACATGTCTGGCATGCACTTTGTGCATCACGTCAACGTTAACGAACCATCCCAAAGACTTGCGAGCAGCTCTGCATGGTGAATGAACTTTCCTGTCTTGACATGAGATTGATGGCATCAATCACTGTATACCAGATCTTTGTCAGTCCTGTATTGCTGCCATATTCTGTAATGAGCACATTAACCAATTGACAGAAAGTGTGTGCAAATCTGTTACGTTGGGACAAACAAGTAATACATTGTTCCTGTGCCTATGTTTGTTGTAGTTGTTTCCATTGTTTACATTGTTGCTACTTTTATCCATATACGCTGTTATGTGTCCAAAGAAAATCAGCCTTGCAAAATTTTCGTTCGTTGTTCTAATTTTGGGCACCATTATAATTCTACCGTAACATGTTGCAGTACTCTGTACATTATTTTAACAATAATGAATGTCTCAGTTATAAATCAATGGATGAGGCGAAACATATCACGCAACAAAGCTGTTTAATGATTGATTTCGTTTGCAAGAGTAGATCTGTTCCAGACCAATTTTTTATTTAAATACATAAAGGAAAAGAAAGCGCCACATAACTGAGATAATTTATTGTGTAGGTGAGAAACCAAACAACTGTAGGTATTTAACCCATAATTTACAACGCCTTGCAGGTAGTAGAATGTTATGCATATAATTTTTAAAGCGGTGTGATTGTTTAGCTGTGGGTTGTCGATGGAAGAAAGTTTCTTAGGAGAGGAGGCAAGTGGCACCAGAGAGAGAGAGAGCGAGAGAGAGAGAGAGAGAGAGAGAGAGAGAGAGAGAGAGAGAGAGAGAGAGAGAGAAAGAGAAAGAGAGAGAGAGACCGAGAGATAGAGAGTGGAAACAGAAGAGGGATCAAAACTTCGGGACAATATATAAAAATTCCCCACTCTTAAAACTTCGGCACTGGATATTAAATTTAAATTCTAACTTGTTGTGAACATAATGATGTGTAAAATACTGTAGAGCTACAGTGAACGTTATGCAGAAGTACGATGCAAATTTATAACGGTAATAACGTTACCAGAGCCTCATCTGAGCCTAATAAGGTGAAATGGTATTCCAGTTATATGGTACTGGACGTACTTGTCATATTCCAACTTTCTTCGTCTATGAATCTTCGCAAATGAGTAAGATTCATTGCTCTTGTATAGTTTTGTATACAGAACATTACTCCGTTAATGAGATGTTCGGATTGACGGGTGGCTTGATGGCAGGCCAATCAGAAATACAGGTTCTAATATAAGCAAGTGAGTGAAATCACTGGAATTGCACTTACATGGATACCTACGCCAGTCATCGTTCCATCCCGGCCGCTTCTAAAAACTCTAATAGTTGTCTACTGCTATCTACCTACTTGGATTTAGGTAAAAAGCAAGAATTCCCTTTTATCCTATTCTTAGATTGAATAAGAAAGAAACGATTCACCAAATATATTTACTTACTGTATTAATATATGATGACTACGACAAACGGTTGACTGCGATTCGGAACTGACATCCTGCCTTTATAAGGCACAAGAAGGAACCTACTGAACTACAGGAAATGAACAGAGCACTACTTCCGAATTGCTGAGAATTATCTATTGCCGGCCGCGGTGGCCGAGGTGACTGAGGCGCTCCAGTCACGGTCAGCACGCCCACTACGGTCGGGGGTTCGAATCCCCCCTCGGGCATGGATATTTGTGCCGTCCTAGTTCGTAAGTAGTACATAAGTAGTTTGTAAGTTTAGGGACTGATGACCCCGTAGTTAAGTCCCATAAGCTTAACAAACATTTAACAATTATCTATTATGCCAGTTTTCGGTTTTGGTATTACTCTTCCTGTTGTGATAAATATTACGGTAACACACTAAAAGCGACATTCACGAACACAACCATTCTGTCTCAAAGGACACATACCAGAACACCGCAAGGACTGAAGCTAGATGATTGTATGTGAATGTAATATCGAAATAAAGAAGACAGTGGAATCATATTGACTTTCAGTGGTAAGGAACGTTAAAGGTATTAAAAATTCAACATTTACATATATCGCAGTCTGCAGTCACAGTCTTCAGTATGTGTTCTGAAGCAAGGTCATACAAAAACAATGCTAGTGCTTTAACGGTAGCACTTTACTAGAAGTCATCTCGTAATGAGATGAGAAAATAACATCGATCTTTGATTTAACAGTTGTCAGAAGCAGACGTACGTGTTGTTGCATCAAAAAGCTGGAAAGATGACCGAGAAAAGAACAGAAGAACGCGAAAATCCATACGTGTGTTAGAATATGAGGTTAGTTATAAACATAACCATGAACAGGACAAAATGAAACTGCACTTTTTTCTCGCACTGCAGGTAGAAAATATACGTATGAAAGAGTTCTGTGCTGTAGAGATGATTCTATACAAGTGACTGAAAACGAACAGATGTTAATTAAGAAACGTGGCGGTGATTGCTTAAGCCTTATGACTACTCTGCGTGCGTAATGCATATATCAAATATGGTTGGGTTAACAAATCTCTATTGATGCAGAGACGGAAACCCGTCCATAAATAACAACAGAAGGAATGTAATATTCCCTGTCTGTCGGTAGTGTGTTCTGTCCTGAAACGAAGTCCCATGTTCCTAGGTAAGGTAAGTGTGTTTGATCCTAGCGCAGGCGACTCACCAGCTTGTACATGTTGAGATGAGAGCCGTTGTCCAGCGAGAGCAACAGATGCCGCAGTCCGCAGCGCGGTTGGTATATATAGGCTGCGGCCACGCCCCCTCCTGCCCGCCTGCTGGCTATGACACCAGCGCCACTGCCCGCCGCTGCTCTTGATCCACTTTGCGCTCTGGTCCAGCGTTCGCCAATTGCAAATCGGAAGCAGACCACCGTGACAGACCAGTTACGCCTGTGTTAATTTGTAACTTTACGCCCACCTTGCCCTTGGTCGCGTACTCGTTATCGTCGCAGCCTGGTGGCAGCAGAGAAGCCGACGGACGTAGCTGCACTTAACGAAGTGTTCTTATGGCTGTGTTTGCCTGATGACCTTGTGTGAAGCATACCTGACTAAGCTTCCTCATTTTCTCACGTCTACTGCTCACAAACGAAATTTCACTCAATTCTCACAGAGCGTTTATCGTCTCTCTTGTTTATATAAGGTTCTTACAATTTCACTATAAAATTTACGTCTTTCGCAACCGGCTACAATCAGTATGCTGTTGCTCACGGAAAATTTGAAACAAAGTTTATGGCAGTGAATAGTTAACTCATTCTGAATATAGTTTAGATGGAAGAAAATGTCGTTAAGGTTATATTTCATTTGGGACTGAACAAGAAAAGAAGCCTTTTTCAAGAAGCTCTCGCCACTGACAACAAAAATGGTAAACCCCAGAAGAGGAACATGGTCACAATTAGGTAGCATGGCTGTCTTACTCCTGCGTTTTGCAAGGTTCGTCAGTCTTGCTGCACATTGTACACTGCAGATGTATTGTATCCATCGAGTCAATATTTGCGTGACACTCAAAGGATCTGATTAATACGATTAACTGCAGTCGATTGGCCACGATTCTTGTGCTATCGAATCATAGTACAGTTTCGTCTTTCCCTTCTTCTACTCAAGTTGTCATATACTCGGTTTTCTTTCCGTCAATTGTTAGACCTATCAATCTAATATTCGCAATCCGTCAGTGGATCACATTTAAAAAATTCAATTCCCTTCTTGTTGAAACATTCATTGTTGAGATTTCACTTGTTCCGTATTAACATCTTTTTAAACAATTTCTTAACAAATTTGTATTAATTTTTTTTTTTGGAAAGGAAATGTGTCTAACTACTTTAATTTTGCATTTTATATCCGGCAGACACTGTCACACATGCTACCGCCTAAGTTACGAAATTCATTCACAACTTTGAGTTGTTTTTTGGCACTGTAGTTATACGTGTTTATCACTAGGCTGGTGGAATAACATATCGTGTAAGAATGAAAAATCTTTCTCTCCTGAACACAATAACATAATATACTGAATTTACTGACAGACAGAAGACAATTTCAGACATTTATTGTTGCAAATACGAAAGCCATCCTCACAATTATGACTAGTCATCTCAATAAGAGTCCAGAAAACACACGGAAACAATAGTACTTAAGTAAATGGAATAAATTTAGTACAGTTTTTTTGTCCATATAAACGCCATATGAATGGGAAGAAGAGGTTTCACTCGCGAAAACTCCCCTCTAATATTTTTGCAATAATGTAAGTTCCCTAAGGTAACTATTCTTCCAGCTGTTTCAGTTCTCGAGTTCCACAATTATGTATCATGATATTTGATCCGAAATGTAATGCGTGGCATCTAAACACAAGTGTATAATTGATATTGGCACAAGAGAAACGCTGATTCGCTTGCCAAAACTTGTGATAAAACAATAGCCTTTTTTAATCCCATACTCCACCTGGCTCACAAGCATACTTTCCCTTCTATTAGTATTACAATTGTCAAAGGTAACAGGTTTCAATTATAATTGACTGGACAGGATGGCGGTTCTTCAGTGAAGGAAACGGAGAAGATTTTTCTACAATCTTATCTATTCCATTGACTCTTCACCCAATGACATTATGTTAAGAATATGAATAATTGTTTGAATTGCGCTTTCCGGGTGAATTAAATCTTATTAAGCTACAAGTCTCCTAAAATGAATTTTACCACAGCTAAAATGATGTGGTAGAAATGTAAAAAGTATTACAAAACTTTAACGCGCGTCATCATCACAGATAACTTTTCATGTAAATTTTATCATATGACGCTGTAAAATTCAGTACATGTAACCTGTAATCATCCTTACGTGGGGAACAGCGAAAGGGTACCCTGAAATTACGACACAAAGGGATTCACTGCCTCGGTGGGGTAGCCGAGCGGTCTCAGTAGTCCAAGCATTTTGTCACGGCCTAATGTTAAACTTGCAAAATTTATTACCTGAGAAAAAAAAATGAGTGTGCAGGAAATTAAATTTCAAATAGAGTTTCTATTTTATGACGCTCGTGCCTAGATGACGAAAGACGGTTTTTATTAAATAAATAAAAAATGGTAACTCCGATAGGACAATGTTAAGTTAGAAAGTTGTAGACCTTACGATAACCTATCAATTGCTTTCTTGTATGTATAGGTTGATTTGATACGTTTCGAGTTATATCGAAATACCACTTAAAATTCATTAAAAAGTAGATTCCTTATAACTCGACAACATCCACGTTTACAAACTTACTACTTACCAAAAGTATGACACGTAATAAGTCAAAAAAGACCTTTTTCGAAAAAATTATTGTTTCAGATATAGAGATTTTTTTTTTTGAAAAAAGAGGCTCTTTAAAAGTCTTTTTTGACTTAATTCGTGCCATACTTTTGGTAAGTAGTAAGTTTGTAAACCTGGATGTTGTCGAGTTATAAGGAATATAGTTTTTAATGAATTTTAAGTGTTTATTTTTTCTATATAACTCGTAACGTATCAAATCAGTCGCCACAAAAAATCAATCGATAGGTCATATTAAGGGCTACAACTTTCTAATTTAACATTTTCCCATTGGAGTTATAATTTTTTTTATTTATTAATAAAAACGCCGGCCGCGGTGGCCGAGGAGACTGAGGCGCTTCAGTCACGGTCTGCACGGGCACTACGGTCGGGGGTTCGAATCCCCCCTCGGGCTTGGATATTTGTGCCGTCCTAGTTCGTAAGTAGTTCATAAGTAGTTTGTAAGTTTAGGGACTGATGACCCCGTAGTTAAGTCCCATAAGCTTTACAAACATTTGAACATTTGAATTGAATAAAAACCGTTTTCTGGAACTTTGTGAATTTTTTCGGCAAAATTCGCCATCTAGGCTCGAGTTTCATGAAATGGAGACTTTATTTGAAATTTAATGTCCTATACGCTCATATCTTTTGTTTTCAGGTAATCATTTTTGCAACAACTTCTCCCTAATGCTTGGACTGAAGGCGCCTCGCTGTGGAGCGCGCCGTTGGAGGTTCGAGTCCTCCCTGGGGCATGGTTGTGTGACTTGTCCTTAGGTTAGTTTACTCACATTATGTAGTTTGTAATTTGCGGACTGATGACCAAGCAGTTTGGTCCGATAGATTTACAAACATTTGAACATTTGATTCACTGTGGGACTCATTCCCATTTAAGGAATTGTGCAGGCGGGGGGCTCATACGAATATACCATCGTTTGACCATTGAACGGACTACGCAATATAAGACATAATGATAGGCACTCCTGTTGTAGAGAAGCAGCTCAGAGAGTTGAAGACGAATAAGTCGTGATTCGGTTTCAGAATATGTACTCTATATATAACGTTGACCCCTATCGTAGCTTCAATGTACCGTGAATTTTTGGCCCAGTGAAAGTCACAATCATCTGGAAAAAAAGCGTAGATAACTGTTTACAAGATTGGTAAAAGAACCGGCCGGCCGCGGTTGCCAAGCGGTCTGTGGCACGCCAGTCTCATTCTGCACGGCCACTACGGTATGGGGTTCGAATACCCCCTCGGGCATGGATATTTGTGCCGTCCTTAGTATTAGCTAGTTCATAAGTAGTTTGTAAGTTTAGGGACTGATGAACCTTAATTAAGTCCCATAAGCTGTATAAACATTTGAACGTTTAAAAGAACCGACCTGCCACGTACTGACCAATATAAATAACATCAGTTTGCCGCAGTAATCCTGAATATATTCTAATTTAGAATATAAAAAAATCCTGGAGACGATATCCATAAGAACGGCTTCAGGAGCCTCCCTCGTGCCAAATTGAACTTCTCATTTTCTCGTATGATATCTAGCGACTCATGTATGAAGGCCAACAGACAGACTGTATATTTCTCGATTTCAGAAATGCGTTTGATTCTACGCCTCACTGCAAACTGCTAACGAAGGCAGAGTAGACCGATGTAGAAAAGCTTACCAGACGTTTAAATGTCTCGAAGTTTTCTTAAGAAACAGAACCCAGTACATTGTCCTAAGTGGCAAGTGTTCATCAGAGACAAATGTGTCGCCAGGATAGTCCAATAGGACTGATTTTATTCTCCATCTAAAGGTATAGAAATGCTCTGACGGTCGGAATGAATGGCAATTTGCGACTTTTTACTGTTGATGTTGTTTACAGAAATCTGTCGCTAGTTCACTTATTCCATGGAATCCACGTCGCACTGCATTGTCTCCTGGAAGACCTGTCTAGCAACACCATGTTTTGAATATGGACGTAATTTCTTGCGCGGTTACCCTTTTACGGCTATTGACAATCCGTCTCACATGTTGTCGGTCAGCCGCGCGGGGCTGCCCGCGAGGTCGGTGACGCCTTGTCAATGAGGGCGTGGCCGTTCCCGCCGCAAGTTCGAGTCCTCCCTCGGGCATGGGTGAGTGTGTGTGTGTGTGTGTGTGTGTGTGTGTGTGTGTGTTTGTTGCCCTTAGTATAAGTTAGTGTAAGTAGTATGACGCTAGAAATTTCGTCCCTTTGTTATACAAATGGTAACATAACTTCGTCATCGGTTGCGATCAGCAAGGGCGCCTGAATGGTCGATAGTGCGTATGCTGTGCGTTGTGACATACTCATTCGAACATAACACCTTTTAGTAGTACCTTGGTTAAATAATTGATTGATTATGGATTTGAATGGATTGATGCGCGAGCAGATATATGCAGATACAGAACAGCGGAAAAGTGTGAAAGATGGAAAACGGAAGAGGTTGAAGAAAAATAAAAATAAAATACAAATACAGATGTATTGGCACATAATGCCTCCGTGCACACAGGGCGTGGGGCAAGTATGTGCAGAAAAAAAATGGACACTGAAATTTAGGTTTAAGTTTGTTTTTCCATTTCTAAATTCAAGCCATCACTCACCCTGATGCTTATTGTCTGGTGTATCCGAAATCAGGTAGAAAGTATGGTGCGCGGAACATTATTGATTTGCTACTATACCAGAGCAGGGATGCCGCGGTGGAGTAGCCGAGCGGTCTAAAGCGTCTCGCTGCGGAGCGCGCGGTTGCTCGCCGTGGAGGTTCGAGTCCTCCCTGGGGCATGGGTGTGTGTGTGTTGTCCTTAGGTTAGTTTACCGAGGTATAAGTAGTTTGTAAGCTACGGATTGATGACCACGCAGTTTGGTCCGATAGATTTATAAACATTGGAAGAGCAAGGATGATTGAGTACATAATGAAGAGACATAATTTTTGGATGTTCATTAATGAAATGATGTAGACTGATTAAACGCAGTATGTTATCTGGCATTACTGACATTAATACAGACTGTTCAAAACAATTGCTGCAAAGCTGTTCATTGATCCATTCTAAAACACTAATTAATAAATATAAGTGCTTAATTAGAGTGTGCACAGTAATTATTTGCTTTCTTTATTGATTTAAATTCTATGAAAGGTTTGTAACTTCAGTTGTTCTTCGACTGATGTCCTGGCGTACTGATAAGAAATATAAAAAAATTAATGAAGGATGTTCTATCTAATATTTCCTGCTGCAAGTTTTGAAGTTGTGCCTGTACATGATTTGCGAAACGCAAAACTGCTATATTGATACTTCCGCTTGACTTATAATGGGCCTATGCACTTTAGTAACCTGAATTCACATTACAGTATTGAAAGACAAAAGGTTAAATAATCTCAACACCATAGTGAAATTGGGGACAGATTTGAAAAATTCACATACATTATGACCTGCAAGTTTCTCAAGTATGTGCAACCAAGTTTTTCTTCCGTTGGAACTTGGACCTAGAATTTCAGCGACGATACTACCTTCAGAAATGTCATCATATTATTTTATTAGTTAAAAAACATTTTACATTCATGTTTACGATAGTTCCTTCTTGGTTGAAACGTAACTTTCTATAAACTATTGGAGGAAAGAAGTATCTTATTTATAAGAACGACATCACTTTGATACATATAACATTACATTTCTAAAAATACCGATATGTTGAGTACCTCTACTCTTTATAATTCCCAGATAGATGAAATTTACCTAGTTTATTTTATAATGTAAATCGCTGTTTAGGATACATCCTGCTTAGGATATGAAGCGTACATCAAAAGAGTTCTGCAGAAATGAATGGCATATAAACCATGTCGGGCCGTAGGTTTAAGGTCAACAACGATGTCATGGCGCAACACTACATACTGGTAAAAATAGTTATTGAAATAATCATGGACGAAATTTCGAATTTAAATCTTTTACAAAATTAAACTCTTAACTAAAAAGCAGTGGGTGAGTACCATACATTTACGAAAAGTTTTGGAACAACAAATTTTGAAATCAAAATAAAATTGATTGTTGGGCGAAATCCACTTGAAATCTTGACCGATCAAACCAAGCAATGAACTCATGGTGAAACCCAATTTAACCAACATTTGGTGAAGCCCATTATTAAACTTGATAAATGCCAAGTTAAGTCCATATATTTATCATTACTGGATTAAAACAACAACTTCAAATTCCTTATCAAAAATCATCGGATCAAAACCACTTAAAATTTTATCAAATTGAACAATAAAATTGCACATAGGGTTAAACCCAATTAAAAAATTACAATGAGTAGATAAAACCTGTGCCCAGTATTACAAGAGGCAAAGTACCAAGTTCGCATGAAACAGTATAATTATGACAAGAAAGGGTGTCATTGATTAATTAAATCTGTAAAGTGGCAACAGTGCCACAACAGCATGTACATGCATACAACTCTAAAAGTGTCATGCACACACCTGGCTGACTTTGATTAAAGCATAAAACAGGCTGAGACATCAACCGTTAAACAGAAAAGCAAAATGGCTGGGTAAGGTAGTATCCAGCGAGTGGAAACAGCACAATAAGCAAACACTACAACACATAACACGAAAGTTTGGCACAAAGTGAGCGATTATCCAAATTTCATAAAAATTGCCACATACACCCACTCTCTGAGGAAGTTATCGAAGAGGAGCAGGACGAATAATCCCGACAAATAAGTTGATGACCAGAGCAGGTAACACAACGGTTACATAAGCAGAAAAAATAGCCTGGTGGCACTTAAGGATTAGTATTGTCAACAACGTTTGCAAATTATACGACACGCCGAGAAACAATTAACAACGTTGAAATGGACCTACAGGGAAGATGTAAGACCATATAATAGACCTTGAACAAAGATACAAACCTGTTAGGTTGTTATACCACAATGGCGTGAATAACGATAGCATTCAAGGTCGTTCTACGAGCATCCTACAAGCCAGAGCGACTGTATTAGTCGAATAAAAGGCCTAAAGCCGATCTCAGAATTCGCTCAGTTTTAAATATTTATTAATACACTGCGTGGACCTGCAAAATAACAATAAAATATGAGAAATTTACAAGTTCACAATACGACAGCAAATTTCATCAAAAATATGTCACAGAGAACTGGAAGACCGGTGGTAACCCCATACGAAGCACCAGAATTTGAATAGCCTACTTAACTTGGTGGTTTCAACAGCGACGAAGATAATAGCATCCTTGGGTGCAGGAACTGTTACTTAATGAATGTAGCATGGTACATGAATTCTACAGAATCTCAGAAACCCTTCGTCTGTTGGGTAAGATCCGAGACAATTTGCACCTAAGGGCTGCCACACGTAGACATCAGCTAATGTGAAGAAACGTGTCACTGGTGCCACACACAAATACCCTCTGGAGCAAGCTGATCGTTCCCTGACCACGGCCCCAGTCGTTGCTGGTGTCCGATGTACAGAGTGACCCGCTTGCCGAACTCGTAACTGACCTACGGTCGACCTCTCCCGTCAGCTGCAGGAAGCCCCGCATATTAGAGCACATGTGCACCAGGAGTTCATGTCTATAAGACATGCCAACAGACAGCGACAAGTGCGCCATCAGCAGAAACGAGATCGACCATATGGCTAGAGACCTACTTGCGCCAAAACAAAGACAGAATGCGCTCTAAAATAGTAGGAAGAAAAAAGACAACTAGTGAGAGAATGGAAATGGAAATTGGAGGAATGATAAAAGAAACTGGCGTAAAGTTAAGATGCTAGAAGTTAGAAATAAAACGATCACGAGGCCCAGAAGTAGAAGCAGACCAGAAGAAAATACTTGTGAAGTGGGACGCAAGCACTGTCACGTCTTAGTGTAACTTCAAAAGACGTGCAAGAAACCTCATAGATGTGTGAGCGAACCGTACAGTCAAATTAAAAATTTTGAAAAGGGCACAATGTATGCCTTAAAATCTGTGATGCAACCTTCTGGGAAAATGTATCACATGTAGGACAAAGTGTTTCGGTAGTGCAAGTGTATATGAATAATGATTCACAAAAGGCTGTAGAACATGATGAAATAGGTCTGGCCAAACTACCTGAAGGCATTAGCGATTTTTCGATATTTCCATTCCTAAAAGGTGCGCCTCGGTTGCACAGTGGTAAAGTGCCAGACTAAAAATCGTACGTTCGCGGGTTCGATCCCCGTCAGGTCCTGCGATTTTTATCTGTCACTTTCCATTTCTTTCACCTCTGGCAGTATTGCTCATGTGAAAAATACCGAGTAGCACCGTGGTTCGGAACCCACGTTAAACTGTAGGTCCGCATATAACTGGCTGGGTAAGTGAGTTCGAAAGTCGGAGGAAGGCAACGGCATACCACCTCCAAACAGGACCATGCCTACTAAAACACTGTGGTGTTCAAACCAATCTTCGGATTGTTGACTGCTTTACCTTTTTTTAAGGGGGTGAAATGGGGGATGAACGGTATTTTGAAAATGCGATGCTATTCAGGCAATTTTGAAGCAAGAAATACAATACTTCGGATTTAGAGTTTTGATTGGAATTTTAAAAACACGTGTTTCGATATTTTTGGAAATTCAACCATTAAGCGGCTGAAATAAGGGAAAATCTTTTAAGGGAGCTACCAAGTCTATTTTGATGATAGAAATGCGAAAATTTGGATTCGTAACCGTGGTTAAAATTTAAAAAAAGTATTTCGGGATGTTTTGAATCCTACCATCAGTGGTGGAATAGGGGGTGGCAAGTCGTAGCAAAATACTTTATTGGGAAAGCATTTTCAAATCTAAATCTATGAAAATTTATATTTAGAAGTAGAAACAAACATTGCAGACCATCCAGTCTTCACGTGCGAAGCAGCGTGAATTAAGCTAGTGTGGATATGCACTCCTGGCCATTAAAATTGCTACACCACGAAAGTGACGTGCTACATACGCGAAATTTAACCGACTGGAAGAAGATGCTGTAATATGCAAATGATTAGCTTTTCAGAGCATTCACACAAGGTTGGCGCCGGTAGTGAAAGTTTCCAACCGATTTCTCATACGCGAACAGCAGTTGGCCGGCGTTGCCTGATGAAACGTTGTTGTGATGCCTCGTGTAAGGAGGAGAAATGCGTACCATCACTTTCCACTTTGATAAAGGTCGGATTGTAGCCTAACGCGACTGCCGTTTATCGTATCGCGACATTGCCGCTCGCGTTGGTCGCGATCCATGACTGTTAGCAGAATACGGAATCGGTTGATTCAAGAGGACAATACGGAACGCAGGGCTGGATCTCAACGTCCTCGTATCACTAGCAATCGAGATGACAGGCATCTTATCCGAATGGCAGTAACGGATAGTGCAGCCACGTCTCGATCCCTGAGTCAACAGATGGGGACGTTTGCAAGACAACAACCATCTGCACAAACAGTTCGACGACGTTTGCAGCAGCATGGACTATCAGATCGGAGACCATGGCCGCAGTTACCCTTGACGCTGGATCACAGACAGGAGCGCCTGCGATGCTGTGCGCAACGACGATCGTGGGTGCACGAATGGAAAAACGTCATTTTTTCGGATGACTCCAGGTTCTGTTTACAGCATCATGATGGTCGTATTCGTGTTTGGCAACATCGTAGTGAACGCACATTGGAAGCGTGTAAATCGTCATGGCCATACTGGCTGGTTACACGTCTCGGTCACCTCTTGTTCGCATCGACGGCACTTTGAACAATGGCCGTTACTTTTCCGTTGCTCCACCTTTATTCGATCCCTGCGAAACCCTATATTTCAGCAGGATAATGCACGACCGCAAGTTGCAAGTCTTGCGCGGGCCTTTCTCGATACGGAACATTTTCGACTGGTGCCCTGGCCAGCACATTCGTCCAGATCTCTCACCAACTGGAAACGTCTGGGCAATGGTGCCCTCACAACTGGCTCGTCACAATACGCCAGTCACTGCACTTGATGAACTGTGGTATCGTGTTGAAGTTGTATGGGCATCTGTACCTACACACGCCATCCAAGCTCTGTTTGACTCAATGCCACAATCGTATTCTATGTAGATGTATGTAGATGTAGATGTATGAAGGACGTTATTACGGTCAGAGATGGTTGTTCTGGGTACTGATTTCTCAGGATCTATGAACCCAAACTGCGTGAAAATGTAATCACATGTCAGTTCTAGTATAATATATTTGTCCAATGAATACACGTTTATCATCTGCATTTTTCTTGGTGTAGCTATTTTAGTGGTTAGTAGTGTAAATGCGTCGATGCCTTCTCACATGGAACAGGTTATCGTCCTATGCTCAGTCTCTCAGTGTGTTCTCGTTAACAAAAATCTGAAATTGGGTGTAACAACATTTAATCGACATACGCCCCATTGTAAGTAGCTTTACTTCTAACTTCAGTCAGTTGTGTAGGGAATTGAGATTGAATCCAGTTTACGAAAATATCCTATACTGACCAGAAAAGAGTATTAGATGTAGAAAGCCTATGTTTTTGCCAGTGTAATTTACATTTCAAAGAAACTTCTTGAAGCTTAATGACATTTCAATTTATAAGTTACACCTAGTCTCCAATATTTATTCTGTAATGTTTCAAACTATTAGCTTAACGATTTTGTCTCTTTGATCAGAATTTAGCTCCAAAGGACTTTAAGGTCTAAACACGAAAGCTTCAATTCATTTCAAATGCAATATTACAGATGTTGGTTTAGAACCATTTTAAGACTGAATGGGTTTTGGTAGGAGTACATCGTAATTGAAGATTAATTTTTGGTATCTACTTTTTAAGATACTGTCAATGTGATCAATTGGGAATTCATCACTTTTAAATATTTATCTCTTTTGATATGAACAAATAGTTATAGCGTATTCTTAACATTGTAATATTTGTTTGTGATTATATAGATGGGTCTGTAGCTATTTCGCGGGATAGCGTTTACATTAATATCCAATGTGACAATTTCTCTGGTACTGTTAATGAGGAAAATTGTCATTCCATTATATTTTGAAAACAGTAATGATGGTACGAGTAAAAGTAACATGAGGACTTTGAAGACTTCTGTAGTAAATGAATAAATTGTTTGTTAATATTTCATATAATCTCTATTCCACTGAGTGTTAATACTGTTCAGTTTTAATAATCTCCATTCGACATAGTGATAATATTGTTTACTCTTTCTCTATTACGTACAGCGTTGGTAAAACCTCTTTTTTGAGACTTAAATAGTAAAAGCACCTACATAAGACACTCTAGCCTTAAAAACAGACAGAAATCTTACACTCTGGTCACGGGTTAATTATGGATAATTGTGTTAATATGGATGTCAGAATAGTAATTAAATCACAGTGATCTTCTTTATCAACTTCGCATAACCTCCTAAAATACTAAAAACTTTCGTCTCACACAGTGAGGTGACAGAATTCATGAAATACCTCGCATAGTCGTGATGGACTTCTTTTTGCCTGAATAAGTGCAGCAGCTAGACGTCGGATGTATTTAGGAAATCGTTGGAAGTTCCCAGCAGGTATATCAAGTCATGGTGACATAGTTGTCAGCGTTTGCAGAAGTGTTTCTAGTTCAGGATTATTTTGACATTGATTTTTGCGGTTATTAACAAAGTATTTCCTCACTGAATTTTCGAAATGAAATGTATCATGCTTGTTTCCCGAATTACTATTCACTGAACAGTTCCTTTTAATTCCCGTCGTCAGGTCATCACCATTTTTCAGAATTGTATATACTGTTCTTGGGTGTCCAGACAGGTTTAGTCGTCTTCGTGGCACGATTTTTCGACAGCGTACCCTGCTGTTATCTTCATGTGATATCTGCAGAAACTTTCCAAACGATTCACCGGAGTACAAACGACAGTTCTGGCCCTTATGTAGCTTGTGTACGCGGTAATACATATACCGCTACATACCTTTATACTATGTCTTTTGTCACCTATCCCTGAAGTCCCGTTTACTCTTGTCATGGTTTCCTCAGACAAATATTGTGCATGGTGGGTCAACAGGTTCCACTTTATTTTTTTCTTTCAGCCATGTGGTGTCTAAGGCAACCTCAGAGCCATCCTGCACCATATCAAGTAAGATACAACAGTAGCTAAGTTACCTTCAACTCTGATGCTCGGTCAAACAGAAACATGACTTCTTTGGGTGTTGTATGCCAGGAACCTCCACACGTCGTCAAATGAACAGGAAAGGCAGCTGGCTACAGGAAGCGCCTAACAGACCTAAAAAGCACTATCTCGTCATTGAATGTATAGAAGTTACGATCCGATAGCTGCACGAAGTGATTTTGAGCTGCACCGACAACGCTTAGGAGATGGTTTAGATACATATTCTCAGTATTTAGTGAAAGGGATCTGTGGTCTCCGGTTTGTAGTTACATGTTGCATTTCTTTTACATTTTTTAATTTTCATTGAAGTGAATAAGTCCACACAAGATCGCAAACGTTGACTGTATATACTGTATAATATACATTATATATGATATTAAGTTATTTAGAAACAAACTTGTTTGAATCACTCACATTATTTGTTGTTTCTTATTGTGTTTACATAAGATTCTCTTTTCTTATAAAGCTTTAAAATATTCCTTGGGGCTCAACAGTCTAATTTACATGACCTTTTCAATCATCTGTAACGATAACTTTCTGTGTGACTGATGTTCCATATTTCTATGATATAACAGCAATTTTGTTGGAAAGTAATTGAGTGGATTATAGTAAATGAAACAGTTTCTCTACTTCTCTCCATGTTTA
The DNA here is from genome assembly GCA_026315105.1 of Locusta migratoria. Lineage (NCBI taxonomy): Eukaryota > Metazoa > Arthropoda > Insecta > Orthoptera > Acrididae > Locusta > Locusta migratoria. The sequence goes on from CM048746.1 coordinate 196,007,005, forward strand.
TGTCAACTTGTTAATTCAACTGTTCATATTTGATCAAAATATTGTAAATTTACAACTGTCAGACAATGAAGACGATATTACTTTTCTTCGTTTCCAGATAGTAACAGCACAAATATACACTTCATTCAGCTATAAACACGAAGAAAATTTCTCACTTGAGTTCCAACATGTCGCCCATGAAATAAATGTTTGTGTCATCTCACCTCAAAGTGTGTTGTGTAAGTTAGTGCTCTGAAAGATATCGAGATAGCAATGCTTGGTAGGAACACTAAGCAATGGAATACCAATGCATTTGCTGATCTTTTTCTGATCACAAATTTTTGAGAAACCATTGCCATAATATATCGTTGGTATTGTCCGAAGTGAATGTTTGTGCTAATTCTTCATTTTTAAAATTTTTACCGTCAGTGAAACCGATTAAGGGGATAGAATACAACTTACTACGTACTGACATGGTTCTGGTGACAACCTCATACCATGCTGGTGCAAGCAGCAGCACCTACTTCACTCATCACAATAAGGCTTCCCTTCATTAATGCTCCTTTTCTTTTCTGCAAGAGCGATAAAGAGTCCTATGGAAGAATTTCCCTATGAATAGTTAGCCCATTCGCACCTTGTCTTCGGTTCAATGAAGACAATGAAAGACTGTTTCAACGATGATACGACGAACTCTATCTGCACCTTCACCAATCAGATCACAATATACCTCTGAGAAATTGTATCTTATATATTACAGGCATTGACACTGTTGTGTAAGTATTGTCACTGAGATAAAAAGTAATTCTAGAAGAAAACTAAATATACCTAAATTATGTTATTGCTCTGCAATGAACCACTCGAGACTATGTGCCTCCGATAACAATTATGGGGAAGCATAGCTGAACATAGTACAAAGATTTAGGTGAACGACATGTCAAATGTCTCGCTAAATTCTCAAAGCACCATTCTCTGTCCACAGATCGGAGCCAAAAGTAACTTAATATTGCTAAACTATTGTTTGTAATAGTTGCAGAAGTAAAACAGAGAGTACAGTGGAGGGATAGGAACAATGAAACAGAAACAACATGTAGTGGATTTATAAGTTCTTTAATAAATAAAGAAGAGTCATAACGTGTCGTGCATCATTGAGAGGAGTCGTTCTCAGTGCACCTTGAGGAGGGGAGCAGCTACCGCAGGGGCGGCGTAGGCCAGAGGGGCGGCGGCGACGGCGGGGGCGGCGTAGGCGACGGGGGCGGCAGCGACGGCGGGGGCGGCGAGGAGGCGGGCGGTCTGCGAGATCCTGTACGTGTTGGCGATGGAGGAGGCGGCGGGCGCCACGGCCACGGGGGCGTGGGCCACGGCGACGGCGGGGGCGGCCACGGCGGGCGCCACGGCGACGGCGGGGGCGGCGTAGCCTCCCAGGTAGCCGGCGTGGGCGGCGGCCACCGCGCACAGCAGGATCACCTGAAAACCAGTCGAGTTTCACACCTGCGCAGGAGATTCGTGTTGACAGTGGTGCTGGCTCGTACTTTTCACTTTTTAACTGTTTGTTCCATAAGTAGGGAAATATCAAGTGAAGTCAATTATAATACATGGTGACGAGAAATAAAGCAAAAAGAACAACTATTTCTGCTTCCACTGTCAATAGTTGTCCGATCGTTCAGGTTTTTCATTATGGTCAGCATACAATCATGTCAATTAGAGCTACTACAAACTGCATCAGCGACGTGAAACTTCCTGGTAGATTAAAATTGTGTGCCGGAACCGGGACCCGAACCTGGGACCTTTGCCTTTCGCGGGCAAGCACACTACCGATTGTGCTATCCCGACACGACCCACGATGCCGCCTCACATCTTTACTTCCGCCAGTACCTCGCCTCCTACTTTCCAAATTTCACAGAAGCTCTCTCCATGTCTCCACCATATCCTTTCTTCCAGGAGTGCTAGTCTTGCATGGTTCGCAGGAGAGCTTCTGTGAAGTTTGGAAAGTAGGAGGCGAGGTACTGGCGGAAGTAAAGTTGTGAGGCGGCATCGTGAGTCGTGTCGGGATAGCACAGTCGGTAGTGCGATTGCCCGCGAAAGGCAAAGGTCCCAGGTTCGAGTCCCGGTTCCGGCACACAATTTTAATCTACCAGGAAGTTTCATATCAGCGCAGAGTGAAAGTTTCATCCTACATCAGGGACCTACTAAACAGGTTATTGGTGTATGCTTAGCCCATCATTCACAGCCGCATGTGACAGTGCAGTATGGCATAGAGATGACCTGACTCTCTGCAGTGTAGGGTCCTAGGAACAATGGAAGCTAGACAGCCCCAAACTAGTTCTGTTGTTTCTTGTAGCTCGGCATTGCAACAGGTTTCTAACCCCACAGCGTCCTGTAAGAGCTGTATGAATGCAAAAAATATACAGTTTTGGCAGAGGTGCCTCTATTGTCGGTAGCCTGCTGTGTAGACACTTGTCTTGAATGTAGTTGTCAATGTATCCCTTGGACGGATGGGTAATGTTCTTTTCATGATGATTCCTAATTTTGTCTGGAGCTTAATCTTTGTCGAATCCATGTATGGAGAGAACTTGAAATACCATTCCTGGACCGAATATGGTGGTAAGACATCGATATCAATGAGAATCTGTCCTTGTGTGAGCAAAAATTATGTTGACCACTCGAATACCTGTTCATGAAATTTTTGGGTGAATCAGAAAGTTTGAACGCTTTGTCAGGTATTGTGAATACAGCACCACATATGCGGTTAGGCGAAATGCTGTTGTCCCAAACTACAGATGGACGATAATGCTCGATCTCATCGAACATGCTGGTTGACGTTTACTTGGAAATGAAAGGTATTCATCACAATGTATGGCTCCTCACTCTCCCTGTTTGAATACCACAGGACATGACTGGCATCCATTTTCGGCATCACGTCAACGTTGACGAAGCATCCCAAAGACTTGCGAGCAGCTCTGCATAGTGAATGAACTTTCCTGCCTTGACATGAGATTGATGGCATCATTCACTGTATACCAGATCTTTGTCAGTCCTATATTGCTGCCATATTCTGTAATGAGCACATTAACCAATTGACAGAAGGTGTGTGCAAATCTGTTACGTTGGGACAAACAAGGAATACATTGTTTCTGCGGCTATGTATGTTGTAGTTGTTTACATTGTTGCTACTTTTATCCATATACGCTGTTATGTGTCCAAAGTAAATCAGCCTTGCAAAATTTTCGTTTGTTGTTTTAATTTTGGGCACCATTATAATTCTACCGTAACATGTTGCAGTACTCTGTGCATTATTTTAACAATAATTAATGTCTCAGTTATAAATCAATGGATGAGGCGAAACATATCACGCAACTGAGCTGTTTAGTGATTGATTTTGTTTGCAAGAATAGATCTGTTTCAGACCAATTTTTATTTAAATACATAAAGGAAAAGAAAGCGCCACATAACTGAGATAATTTATTGTGTAGGTGAGAAACCAAACAACTGTAAGTATTTAATCCATAATTTACAACGCCTTGCCGGTAGTAAAATGTTATGCATTTAATTTTTAAAGCAGTGTGGTTGTTTAGCTGTGGGTCGGCGATGGAAGAAAGTTTCTTAGGAGAGGTGGAAAGAGGCTCCAGAGAGAGAGAGAGAGAGAGAAAAAGAGAGGAAACAGAAGAGGGATCAAAACTTTGGGACAATATATAAAAATTCACCACTCTTCAAACTTCGGCACTGGGTATTAAATGTAAATTCTATCTTGTTGTGAACATGATGATGTGCAAAATACTGTAGAGCTACAGTGAACTTTATACAGATGTACGATAGAGCCTAATATGGTGAAATGGTATCCCAGTTATATGGTACTGGATAAATGTGTCACATTCGAACTTTCGTCGTCGATCAATCTTCGCAAATGAGTAAGATTCATTGCTCTTGTATAGTTTTGTAGACAGAACATAACTAGGTTAATGAGATGATCGGATTGCCTGGTGGCTTTAAGGCAAGCCAATCAGAAATACAGGTTCTAATATAGGCAACTGAGTGAAATCACTGGGTTGCACTTACATGGACACCTACGCTAGCCGTCGTTCCTCCCCGTCCGCTTCTAAAAACTCTAATAGTTGTCTACTGCTATCAACCTACTTGGATTCAGGTAAAAAGCAAGAATTCCTCTTTATCCTATTCTTAGATCGAATAAGTAAGAAACGATTCACTAAATCTATTTACTTACTCTATTAATATATGATGACTACGGCAAACGATTGACTGCGATTCGGAACTGACATCCTGCCTTCATAAGGCACAAAAAGGAACCAACTGAACTACAGGAAATGAACACAGCACTACTTTCGACTTGCTGCGAATTATCTATTATGCCAGTTTCCGGTTTTGGTACCACTCTTCCTGTCAGTGATAAATACTACGGTCATACACTAAAAACGACATTCACGAACACAACCATTATTTCTAAAAGCAAAGATGTTGAAATATATGCCAGAACACCGTAGAGACTGAAGCTAGAGGATTTTATGTCAATATAATATCGAAATAAAGAAGACGGTGGAGTGAAATTGACTTTCAATGGTAAGGAACGTTAAAGGTATTAAAAATTCAACATTTACATATATCAGAGTCTGCAGTATTTAGAAGCAATGTCATATAAAAACAATTCTAGTGCCTTACTCGAAGGCATCTCGTAATTAGAAGAGAAAAGAATATCGACCTTTGATTTAAATAGTTGTCAGAAGCAGAGGTACGTGTTGTTCCATCAAAACGTAGGAAAGGTGACCGAGAAATGAACAGAAGCACGCCAAAGTCCATACGTCTGTTATAATATGAGGTTAGTTATAAACATAACCATGAACAGGACAAAATGAAACTGCACTTTTTTTCTCGCGGGAGACAATAGATAGAAAATGTACGTCCGAAAACGTTCTGTGCTGTAGAGATGGTGCTACACAAGTGATTGAAAACGAAGAGATGTTAATTAAGAAATGTGGCGGTGATTGTGACTTATGACTACTCTGCGTTGTAATGCATATAACAAACATGGTTGGGTTAAAAACTCTCAATTGATGGCAAAGACGGAAACCCGTCCGTAAGTAACAACAGAAGGAATGTAATCTTCCCTGTCTGTCGGTAGTGTGTTCTGTCCTGAAGCGACGACCCATGTTCCTAGGTAAGGTAAGTGTCTTTGATCTGAGCGCAGGCGACTCACCAGCTTGTACATGTTGAGATGAGAGCCGTTGTCCAGCGAGAGCAACAGATGCCGCAGCCCGGCGCGCGGTTGGTATATATAGGCTGCGGCCACGCCCCCTCCAGCACCCTGCTGGCTATGACACCATCGCCACTCCCCCGCCGCTGCTCTTGATCCACTTTGCGCTCTGGACCAGCGTTCGCCAATTGCGAATCGGAAGCAGACCACCGTGACAGACCAGGTCACGACTGTGTTAATTTGTAACTTAACGCCCACCTTGCCCTTGGTCGCGTACTCGTTATCGCCGCAGCCTGGGGCAACAGAGAAGCCGACGGACGTAGTTGCACTAAATGATGTGTTCTGATGGCTGTACTTGCCTGATGACAGTGTGTGAAGCATGCCAGACAATAGTTCCTCATTTTGTTACGTCTACTGCTCACAAACGAAATTTCACTCAATTCTCACAGAGCTTTTATCGTCTCTTTTGTTTCTATACGGTTCCTACAATTTCACTAAAAAATTTAAAATGACATTATTTTCCGTCTTTCGCAATCGGCTACAATCAGTATGCTGTTGCTCAAGGAAAATTTACAACAAGGATTATGGCAGTGAATAGTTAACTCATTCTGAATATAGTTTAGAGGGAAGAAAATTTCGTTAAGGTTATATTTCATTTGGTACTGAACAAGATAAGAAGCTTTTTCACCACTTTCGCCACTGACACCAAAAATGGAAATTAGCTAGCATGGCTGTATTATTGCTGCGTTTTGCAAAGTTCGTCAGTCTTGCTGCACGTTGTATACCGCAGATGTATATTATCCATCCAGTCCATATTTGCGTGACTGTCAAAGGATCCGATTAATGCGATTATCTGCAGTCGATTGGCCACGGTTCTTCTGCTATCGAATCATAGTACAGTTGCGTCTTTCTCTTCTTTTACTCAAGTTGTCACATACTCGGTTTTCTTTACGTCAATTATTAGACCTATCTATCTAATATTCGCAATTCATAAATAGCATCACATTTAAAAAATTCAATTCCCTTCTTGTTGAAACATTCATTGTTTAGATTTCACTTGTGTACGATGTTACGTTCCGTATTAACACCTCTTTAAACAATATCGTGACAAATTTGTATTCAATGTTAACATTTTTTCAGACAGAAGGTGTTTTACTACTTTCATTCAGCATTTTATATCCGCCAGCCACTGTCACACATGCTACCGCCTAAGTTCCGAAATTCATTGGCAACTTTGAGTTGTTTTATGGTAAAAAGCAGTCTTGATTGCATAAACTTCAAGTTTTATTTATTTAAAAATGACGCGTTTCGCCTCTTCTAGGCATCATAAGACGTTTGAAAAGGTGGGGGGGGGGGGGGGGAATTTACACACTTGTTTAAAACTCAATTAAAATATGTTAAATATTGCCTAAGCAAGAAATATTACAATAGGGAGTATGGTGTAGGTTCATCTCTAAATCTCACGAGTCTTCTAGAACTAATCTACTTTAGATATCATGATCTACTTTAGTTATACGTGTTTATCACTAGGCTGGTGGAATAACATATCCTGTAAGATTTACTAACAGACAGAAGACAATTTAAGACATTTATTGTTGCAAATACGAAAGCCATCATCACAAATATGACCAGTCATTCAATAAGTGTACAGACAATACAAGTAAAACGAATGCTGTACAATAATACCTAAGTAAACATGCTAAGTTTCGTACAGTTTTATTGCCATAGTTACGCCATATGAATAGAAGAGAAAAGGTTTCAGTTGCGAAAGCTCCCCCCTAATATTTTTGCAATCATCTAAATTCCCTAATGTAGCTCTTCTTCACGCTTAACTATCTGAGTGACTGGTCCTGTTTGGCAAATTTTATCAGTACAGACGTAATTTGTGATGATACACTGTAATGTTTATTTATTATTTACACACTATTTTATAATGTGTATTGATTTTCAATGTATATATATGCTGTATCTCTGTGATTTTATTGTGACAACATGACTTACAACTTTGTGGCTTGTAGGTAACCTAGACATGATAATCCACCTATTCACTGTTCACTGTAAACAACAACACTGTACTCATCCCCCAAAGATAACCCATCTATCCAGCAATACATTCCCACAGATACCACTCTAAATACGAATGTGGTTTTGTGATAATCTTTGATTTATCCTTTGTCCTCATCAGCGAGTCGCCTTTGCGATCTTACGGTGAACACATACCTACTTTATTATTTTAGATTAAGATGCGAAGACAAATGTGTCACCCATTTTATAATTCCGACATGAACTCAACTCCGAATATTTTATTGTTTTTATTATTACGAGCTTGACCTAAGGAAACCTATCTGACAACTTTTATGTAAGTAACTAACTTATACCACTGTAATCTGCAATACATTTATATTTCATATTACTTTGTATTAATTATAATAATGTTTTTTTAATGCTAGCACAGCACTTGAAAATGGCCTAAAGTCGAAACCAGATAGTGACAATAAACAAAACTTACAGTCAGATGGCGGTCAGCTCTGTTAAAAGAGAAAAAATATAATTTAACGAAAACATTGATGTCTACGAAACTCTCGTAAAAACCAGCCGGGAGGAGGGTGGAGTAAACGAACTGAAAATTAACAGTTATGACATCAAAACGGAATACTGCTGGGTAGCACACATCATGCACGTTCTATAACACACAGAAAAATTGCTGGAATTTTATCAAAGCAAAAATGAATCGGACATGGTGCACAAATAAGTTGCAAGCTTTTTTAATTGACGTAAGAATAGGCCTTATTTATAATAAAATATGCTGCTTATGTATGTCTGAGCCTTGCAGCTGGCATTGCACACCAGGATAATTTACAAGGAAATTTATTTTCAACTTAATCTGGTGGGTATAACTCCTACATCGCAGGAAACTACTCTACTCATCCTGTTAATTTACACTAAAACTGAGCTTCACTATTTAACACTAAGCACACTTCCCTTTGTGCTGCACGATCTGACAAACCATCTTATGATTACAAAAGAAAATCATAAACAGATAAAAACAGGAAAGATATAATTAGCAAACATATTCCGTAACATTATTAGCAACCTCTGTTTCCACACAACTGTCTGGTATTGGGCCTAGAGAAACTTGGAACCCACAAGTAAGAAATGACATGAACGTAGCTGCGCCACAAGTTACAAAATAAAATCCTATTGAATTTTAGAAACTCGCGCAGTCCGTTCTATGAAGTAAGCACATGGGCGCTGAGCACTCGTTTCAATTACTCAAAAAATGTAATCAAAAATGTTCGACCAATTACTTCTCTCGTAAGAACAACAGGAACAGTAACATTTTCCCAAGAGTTAACGACAAAAATCGACATTCTCACATATATTTCTCAACTATACCTAGTACCTCTACATACCTATGTCCTCGTGTGCGTGCTGGACTATTCTACCAATAGCGCGGAACTTCCTAATTAACTTCTTAGTACCTTCCGAAACCGACGAAGACTCGCCTCCATTGGCTGCTCGAGTATCGGTTCTTCCCTAACTTGTAGACTCCCACAAACACGCCATCCACAGGCAACATTTCACTGACCCTAAAGGTACACCTCCCTGCTGAATCTCTCTAAGTAAAGGTTGGCTTCTATCTTTGGCATTTCCCTTCACTACTGCATACTCCATCCACACATACACACCTGCAAGTACACACAAGCATTCATACGAGAAGGGAAAGAAAATGTGCTGTGGGGCGTGGCTCTTTATGTTTTGATAATAAAACGCATAGCTTCCTGCATTCCTGTATCCACTGATCACTTTCCCTGTCTTGATCAACATATATGATGGCTCAATAGCGTGTAAAAACTACTTATAAATACGAGAATTAATTAAATGACTACAAATGAAGCGAACCCATGGTACCAATTCAGTTGTAAAAGGACCACACTTTCTTTGGTTTGATCCTAGCACACTGAGGAAGTGAAAAGTAACTTACTGCCTTATGATAGCCACTACCGAAAATAATGTGTCAGTTCCTTTTCCCTCACTGAACTAACCTAAAATGTATTCTTTGTAATGTTAAAGACAATCTATATTTCGTAAAGCTGGTTGTCTATCGCATCCCATGGGAATGTGTAATATCTTACATTGGGCAGACCATCAGGCGACACTAGAAGAAATGCAACGAACATCAGCGACACATGCAACTAAAACAAAGGAACTAAAATCCACTGTCGACAAATATTGGCACAAATATAGTCATGAAATTAAATATAGTGAGACAAGTATTATCATGCAATGTCCAAGTTTTTGAGACAGCAAAATTAAGAAATCTACCCAACAAATTTAGTCAGTAAATCTAAATAAAATATTAAGGTTACAAGTTAAAAACGTCTTACTGTCCGACCCTAAATTTATTATAGTCTAACAGGCCAGAAAATTTATTAGAGTTTCGGAAAATCTAAGAGAATTTGTTCTCCACAGCATGTCATTGTAAGAAACGGGGAAAAACGAAGTTAAAAGTGCGTTTTTGACGTCAGAGATGGAATTCGGCTATAAATACAAGCGGCAGTCCAAAAATAGCTCAAAGTCTGCTTTGAGTGCAGGCAATGACTAAAAGTAATAGAAAAAGTCTCAGAAATTGAAGAGCCATGAATGAAGGGCACCAGGCGGATTGTGTTTTTCTCGATTTCAAAAAGACATTCGACGCGGTGCCACACAGCAGACTGCTAACGAAGATACGAGCATATGGAATACGTTCACAGATTTGTGACTGGCTGGAAGAATTCCTAAGTAATAGAACGCAGAACGTTGTTCTCGACGGCGAGTGTTCATAAGAGACGAGTGTATCGTCAGGCTTGTCCCAGGGGAGTGTGATAGGACCGCTATTATTTTCTATCTATATAAATGATCTGATGGACAGGGTAACTTGTAATTTGCGAGTGTTTGTTGATGATGCTGTGATGTATGGGAGAGTGTCGTCTTTAATTGACTGTAATAACATACAAGATGACTTAGACAAAATTTCTAGTTGATGCGAAGAACGGCAGGTAGCTCTCAATTTAGAAAAATGTAAGGTGATACGCATGAGTAGGAAAAACAATCCCATAATGTTCGAATACAGCATTAGTAGTGAGCTTCTTGCTGCAGTCGCGTCCTTCAAATATCTAGGCGTAAGATTGAAGAGCAATATGAAATGGTGCGAACATTTAAGGACAGTTGTGAGTAAGGCGGAGAGCCGACATCGGTTTATTGGGAGAATTTTGGAAAGATGTACTTCATCTGTAAACGAGACCGCGTATAAAACACTTGTATGATCACATCTTGAGTATTGCTCAAGAGTTTGCGACCCGCAGCAGATCAGTTTAAAGGAAGACAAAGTAGCAGTTCAGAGAGGAGCAGCTAGATTTGTTACTGGTAGGTTCGACCAATGCGCGAGTGTCACGGAAATGCTCCAGGAACTCAATTGGTAATCGCTGGAGAAATACGTGCGTTTCGTGAATTTCTGCTGAGGAAATTTAGAGGGCCGGAATTTGATGCTGAGAGTAGTACGGTCTTGCTGCCGCCTATTATTTCGCGTAATGATCACAAATATATGAGAAATTAGGACTCGTACGGAGGCATATAGGCAATATGTTTTTCCTCGTTCTTTTTGGGAGTGGAATATGAAAGGAAATGCCTAGGCCGGCCGCGGTGGCCGAGGGGACTGAGGCGCTTCAGTCACGGTCTGCACGGCCACTACGGTCGGGGGTTAGAATCCCTCCTCGGGCATGGATATTTGTGCCGTCCTTAGTTGTAGGTAGTTCATAAGTAGTTTGTAAGTTTAGGGACTGATGACCCCGTAGTTAAGTCCCTTAAGCTATAAAACATTTGAACATTTGAATATTTGAAATGCCTAGTAGTGGTACAGTGTACCCTCCACCACGCACATTACGGTGGATTGCGGTGCATGTATGTAGATGTAGACGGTCGTCGAAATGCTGTGCAGCAACGGAAACAACTCGGCAGAATACTAAAGAAATCGACATTAATCGATCGCTTTGAGAAAACCTAAGACATCGTATCAAATAATTATTTTTAAGTGTGGTGCATGTAAAGTGAAATAACACAAATGTCTAAATCCACTTACAACATTCCTCCTAACTCTGTATTCTCCTAGGCAGCAAAAGACTTTCTTCAGTGTTGAAGGAAACACCAGTTTCAAGAATAGAAGGATCAGGATTTACTTCCTGTCAGGATATTTAACACTTACTTTCAAAAAAAGTGTCTTTTCGCGAGTTCATCAGTTGAGTTGCTCACATCATAGCTTAAAGTGACATTATGACATACCCAATTCAGTATTTTTGCAAGTTCATCTTCAATCTGACAGCGTTGTTATTGTCTTCAGAAAGATGATTGGTTTGATGCAGTTCTTCTCTCTCCTCTGCCCTGTGCAAGTCTCATACCTTTCATTTCTTCATTTCACTCATTTGAACCTGCTTATGTATCGGTTTCCCATCGCGAGTTTTACCCCCTGCACCTCTCACCCAAGTTCCTTGTAATATTAACAGGACGATGCTGTGATGTCTCAGAATGTGCTCTACCAATACATCGAATATTTTGCTCAAGACATGACTAATATTTCTTTTCTCACCAAATCTTTTCAGTACCTTTTCATTAATTATATCATATAATCTTCAGAATTTCTGCAGTATCAAATTTCAAAAACTGCTGTCCTCTTCTTGTCTGAAATGTAACCTCTGCCATAGTTACCTCATACCAGGACATCTCCTCAGTAACCAAGAAGTGCACAAATAGGAGTGTGCCTTGATGGAATAACAATTTGGAATCGCGAAGAAGATAGGTACGAAGACTATTTAACCTTGCGAGACGCAATGGACCTTGGGCAAAATATCGTGAAGTCCTAGTCAATTACATCCTTGCAGTAAGATGAGCAAAGGAGGCATCCTGGAAAACATTCTGTTAGGAAGTGGAGGGCACGGCTGCTGAATCCAGAATTCATAAAATCCTCACTAGAGTACCAACTAATCCAGGAAGAACATGAGGAAGGAGGATTGGGAGTATACCAAGACAGCACATAAGACGCTGGAAATGATTCTCGAGAGTCTTTCTTCCCAATAAACTCTGGCAGATAACATAGGACAGAATGCGATCCTTGAGAGAGACGGTTCTCAAGCATTCGAAGAGAGGACTGGAATTGGCCAAAGAGTGTGTAGTTTTCAGTATGGCCCAATGGGCGGGGGAATCTTTCCAGCTCTCCTGCAACAAGCAGGAGGAAATCTTATAAAATTCGCATGCAGGTTATTCAGGATTAGGCTATCAGCAGGAATCACTCCCAATGTCTGGAGGGCAGTGAAGGTTGTCTTCATACAAACGCAGAGAGATGAGACCAATCAGGCTGACTTCTTTCATTCTTAAAACATTGGAAAAACTGGTTAATGTACATGTTTGAAAGTGGAGGTTAACTAGGGCTCTTCTACATTCAAACCAACAAGCATGTCAGCCAGGTAAATCATGTGAGTCAGCTGGCCACCTACTCGTTGGGATTGTGGAGAAAGCACAACACTTTCAGGAACTAGTCCTCTGTATCTTCCTGGACATGGAGGGGGCGCCGGCCGCGGTGGCCGAGGTGACTGAGGCGCTCCAGTCACGGTCAGCTCGGCCACTACGGTCGGGGGTTCGAATCCCCCCTCGGGCATGGATATTTGTGCCGTCCTAGTTCGTAAGTAGTTCATAAGTAGTTTGTAAGTTTAGGGACTGATGACCCCGTAGTTAAGTCCCATAAGCTTAACAAACATTTGAACATTTTTTGAACATGGAGGGGGCTATTAGCAACACCACCTTCGATTCCATGGTTAGGAAAGCAGAGGTGCACGACCTAGGGACCACTCTATGTAGGTGGACTAGGGGCATGCTCAGTTGTAAGAAGGTAGAAGTTACCATGATGAATGTAAAAATGGTAAGCAACACCACTAGGCGCTTCTCGCAAGGGGGAGTTCTGTCCCAATTATTGTGGAATTTAGCGGTGAATGTACTCATTGAAGAACGAAACTCCAGACAGCGCTATTTCGTAGTAATTCTTGGCAACGAGGTGCGTTGGACATTGTGCAAGACTAGTTCAGAAAACAGGATCTGAGGGTTAGTCCTAAGAAGGCTATTGCTGTATCATTTAAGAAAAAGCGTATCTAGCATTGAAGTTGGAATGTAAAGCTTTATGATGAAACTGCTTCTGAAGGAGACAGTATCCGACGTGAACTATGCTGCTGTAATTTTAATACTACTCTTCCAACTATTTGTAGTGTGCAACGGAATTATCTGACTAATGACCTACCTTTGGCTTCTGCAAGGAAGACATCAACAGCACCCACGCACAATTCAGAAAAATGCTCCTTGTCTACTTAAGTAAAATTGCTGAAACTTTATCACTTATGTGAAGATAAACGTAAATGACATTTCCTGTAAGAAAAGTCTTAAAAATAACTAAGTGTAACCAGTGATATCGCTAGTTACTGGAATAAAAAACTGATTCTGAATTTTATATATATTGAAGCTAAATCTTTTCAAAAATGACTCGAGTTGTTAAAAACAAAGTCAATTTATATTTCCAAGTTCCGGATAGATCAAAGCCTGAGGAAAGGTTCGCACACGTTACGGTTAACTGCGCCAACGGCTGCAAGCTGCGTTTCCGTTGAAATCAAAACCAAACTTTTTCTGTCTTGATTGACTGCTGCCGATCGAACTTTCCCTGCGTCTTAATGAAGTGAAAAACTACCTGTCAACCCTATTCAGTCTATATATTGGCGTGGTACATGGGTCTCAAGCCAACCCGCCATGTTTCCATCAAAACATGCTCTCGCAAGCATTATCTACTACAATGTTCACGCCAAATATCACACTACTGGCCATTAAAACTGAAATGTGATTACATTTTCACGCAATTTGGGTTGATAGATCCTGAGAAATCAGTACCCATAACAACTACCTCTGGCCATAATAACAGCCTTCACTGGCCTGGCCATTGAGTCAAACAGATTTTGGATGGCGGGTAGAGGTCCAGATGCCCATGCAGCTTCAACACAGTATCACAGTTCATCAAGAGTACTGACTGGCGTATTGTGACGAGCCAGATGCTCGCCCACCATTGACCAGACGTTTTCAATTGGTGAGAGATCTCAAATGTTTGTATAGCTTATGGGACTCAACTACGGGGTTATCAGTCCCTAAACTTACAAACTACTTACGAACTAGCTAACACTAAGGACGGCACAAATATCCATGCCCGAGGGGAGATTCGAACCCCCGACCGTAGTGGCCGTGCAGACCGTGACTGGAGCGCCTCAGTCCCCTCAGCCACCGCGGCCGGCGGTGAGAGATCTGCAGAATGAGCTGGCCAGGGCAGCAGTTGAACATTTTCCGTATCCAGGACCTGCAACATGCGGTCGTGCATTATCCTTCTAAAATGTAGTTTCGCAGGGATCGAAAGAACGGTAGACCTACGGGTCGTAACGGCCATTGTTCAAAGTACCGTCAATGCGAACAAGAGGTGACCGAGACGTGTACCGAATGGCATCCCATACCATTACGACAGGTGATACGCCAGTATGGCGATGACGAATACTCGCTTCCAATGTGCGTTCACCGCAATGTCGCCAAACATGATTGCGTCGATAAAGATGCTGTAAACAGAATCTGGATTCATTCGAAAAATTTATACACCCAGATTAGTCGTTGCGTACACCATCGCAGGCGCTCCTGTCTGTGATGCAGCGTCAAGCGTAAACGCAACCTGAGGTGATAGTCCATCTTGCTGCATACGTCGTCGAACTGTTCGTGCAAATAGTTGTTGTCTTGCAAACGTACCCATCTGTTGACTCGAATCGCGACGTGGCTGCACGGTCCGTTACAGCCATGCAGATAAGACGCCTATCATATCGACTGCTAGTGATACGAGGCCGTTGGGATTCATCACGACGTTCCGTATTGCCCTCCTGAACCCACTGATTCCTTCATTCTGCAATCAGTCATTGGATCGCGACCAACGCGAGCAACAATGTCACGATACGATAAATCGCATTCGCGATAGGCTACAATCCGACGAAACATTCTTCGTTTGTGTGGCCATAATGTCCGTAGTCGCTTTCATAATTATGAATAGCATCGTTTGTCCGTCTTCGCAACTACAATAAAAATGCGATTTATTCTCACTAGATGAGTTTCGTTTTAATGACAGTAAAACATCTTCAGTGGGCCGTAATAATAGAAATCTACAGTTTTTTTTAGATCCAAAACAGTTCATTAACGTAACATGAAACGTAGGCCTAATGATTTGTTACTTACGGAAATTTTGTCTTGTTTCCGCTTCACATCATGGAATGCCGGTCTGTTTCATGCAGTACCGCCGGTTCTTCATGCTGTGTCCTTTTTTCCACTACTTCCACTGTCCCTTTTGCACTGCCCATAATTGTTTTTCACAGGTCAGACGCGTTTATATTTTGTTTTAACTGAGTCTGCACAGTGTGTTACTGGAGTGTTACCAATATCACGAATTTCCATAAGTAACAAAACATTAGGCCTACTTTTCATATTCCTGTAACGAACTGTTTTGGATCTAAAAACAAAACAAACTGGTATATTTCTATTATTACGGACCACTGAAGATGTTTTACTGTCATTAAAACGAAACGCGTCTGGTGAGAAAAAAACACATTTTTATTGAAGTTGCAAAGACGGACAAACGCTGCTATTCATAATTACAATCCGACCTTTATCAAAGTCGGAAATAGTATGCATTTCGCCTCCTTACACGAGACATCACAACAACGTTTCACCAGGCAACCCCGGTCAAGTGCTGTTGCTGTATGAGAAATCGGTTGGAAACATTCCTCATGTCAGCATGTTGTAGGTGTCGCCACCGGCGGCAACCTTGTGTGAATGCTCTGAAAAGTTAATCATTTGCGTGTCACAGCATCTTCTTCCTGTTGATTAAATTTCGCGTCTGTATCACGTCATCTTCCTGGTGTAGCAATTTTATCGGCCAGGAGTGCACAACAAATAAAAAGAAAAAGTAGATTAATAACATTTTCACAAAAAAAGTAGTTTTCGAAAATAGTTAATGCAGACATAGTTTCCTCTGAAAAACATCGGTGATAATTGTTCAAAGAGTTGTCTCGAACTTCTATAAACAATACTTATGTACAGTATGTTCAAATGTTTAAATATTTGTGTAGCTTATGGGACTCAACTACGGGGTCATCAGTACCTAAACTTACAAACTACTAATGAACTAACTAATACTAAGGACGGCACAAATATCCATGCAGACCGTGACTGCAGCACCTCAGCCCCTCGGCCACCGCGACCGGCTGTACAGTATGGCTTCTGCTGCTGCTGACGCCTACGTTCTCCTCGGAGTGTCTCATGAGATTCACAGAAAATAAGAAATTTAAATGGATAAATAGGGGTGGGTTAAAGACAATAGCTTTCAAGAACCTTATTTATCGCCAGAATGGTGGCGGTGTAGGCGGAGGCTGCGGCTGTGGCAGCAATTGAGGTGTGTTGCAGGAAGTGGAGAGGGCAGGGGCGGCGATTGGTGCCTTTGGTTCACCAAGTGAGTTTAGTGGGGCGGTGGTCTATGGAGTTATAGGCAGAAGCGTAATAGGGGGTCATTTATTGACATAAAATCAGGAGTCCTAGATTCGAAACCGGGGAGGACCTCTCAATCGGGCCAGACGTCCATTACCCTGAGTCTCGTATTGGTTAAAATGTTTTTTTAGTACAAATTGTTTATCCTTCCTTCCCATCAAATGGACTGAAGGTCAAAAACAGAGGTAGACATCATCTTCGTTTATAAATGAGAATGGTGTAATAGCTGTCAATTACATTTAGTAACGAATACTATAATTGAGAGAATTATCGTACATATGTATGAACAGTACTACAGCATAGGTTATAATCACGATGAACGTTTCTATTAAAGGTCAATAATAACTGCATCATTTTCACTTCTATTTTTCTGCATTTTTCCACAAAGTCAGTACTAATGATAAATCATTATTTTTGTTGGTGCGTCCTTTATAGATGTTATTTTATAAAATATTTCTACACAATGTTCATGCGTTACATCATTTATCTCATCTGAAATGGCTCTATGGAGCCGAAACTAATATCACAAACAACAAAGAATTTGTTTGAGACATTGACTTAGAGGATATTAATCCTTAAGATAAAAATAAAGAAGTAATAACATCATTTCTTTCAGCATAAACTACGACAGGTTATTTTATAATTAGTCATTCAAAATTTAAATAACGAAAAGAGAATCAGTCACTTGTATATTTGGCCAAACGTAATGGCTTTCGGGAATTTATAATTTTCTGGTGTTTTTGATTGCATAAGTATATACTGTGATGTGCCCATGCGTGTTGCTCTGTCTCTATTGCAATGTGGTTGTCGTTTTGATGTGATACTTCAACTGTAGAGCAAGCCAACATGAATGTTAAATATCATTTCTATACTACTGTTATAAATCATATTTGTGATCTTTGACTTCCACGGGGTGCTGAAGGTGGGTGTGACCATTTTCTGGTAAGAGGCCTTTTACAAGTACAGCGTGAAGGAAGAACTGGGACTAAGTTAAAAAGAGTTAAACAATATCTTGTGGAAAAACTAAAAGATGAAAAATTAATACCAAATATCAAGTGCAACTTCACAAACGCTTTGAGGCACTACGTGAAATGGATGGGAATGAAGACATTGAACTAATATGGCAAAACATCCAGAACCCAATCACAGATACGGCATAGGAAACAATTAAGGAAAATGCGGTTGGCAAGAAGATCTGGTTTGGAAAGGAATGCGAAGAGGCCCTAGAGCGAAGAAAGGAAGCCATAAGCAAGTGGCTGAAGGAGGCAAATCTTGCACAGGGCAATGCGGAGTTCGAGGAGGTTCTTAAGACTACACAAGCAACGCTGAGAAGAGCAAAGAGGAATTACATTAAGGATATCATCATTGAAGCAGAAACGGACTTCAGAGGACACAAGACCAGGGAAATGTTTCAGAAGATGAAGTGCCCAAGAAAAGGTCACCACGCCAGGCAGAAATTTGTCAAGGATTCCCATGACAAGATCCTGACGAACGACAGCGAGATAGCTGAGAGATGGAAAGAGTCTTTTCAACAACTGTTAAACTGTGTTGAACCTAAACTGAAAATTAATTTTCAGTCCCCAATTACAGCCGATGCAGAGTACCCCCCACCTACTCTGGATGAGATTATACACCTTAAGAAGAATAAGAGTCTAGGTGAAGATCGAATTCAGGCTAAAATTATCCTGGCAGGAGGAGAGAAACTTGCAGAGAGAATACACCGACTGATACAAGCAATATGGACCAAAGAGGAACTACCAGCAGAATGCAAATTAGCTCTTCATAAGAAGGGTGACAAGCTGAAATGTGACAACTATCGTGGAATCGGCCTGCTTAACGTCTGCTATAAGATCCTGTCCAATTGCCTCATGCTCATAATTCATCCAGTGGCAGAATCAGTGATTGGGGAATATTTGGGAGGTTTCCGCCCAGGGCGGTCAACAGCAGATCACATCTTCACTCGGGTAGCTCACAGAAAAACTAGCTGAATAAGGTAAAGAACTACATATTTTATTTGAAGATTTCAAGAAATCCTATGATTGCATACATCGCAAGAGCCTTTTCAGATGTTTAAGGGAGTTTGGGATGGCAGAGAAACTCCATCTCGAATGGAGACAGCAAGGAATCTGATAAGGATCTGTCTGAGCGACACACATGCTAAAGTGGAAATGGAAAATCGTGTAACTGAGGGATTTGAAATTGTGACAGGACTCAAGCAAGGAGATGGGCTGTCCCCTATTCTCTTCAATTTTGCCCTCGAGAAGATTGTTCGCGTGAAACCTTCCAAAAGAATGAAGGGATTGAAACTGAGGGAAACAGATTGGCATACTTGGCCTATGCTGATGACATGTGTGTGTACTCTCTAGCTCTGAAGAGGAGTTGAAACAAATGACCACAGCACTTAAGGAGGCCGCCAGCAAATTGGGACTACTCATCAATGAAGACAAGACAGAGTACTTCGTTATGACCCACGGGCAGACTGCTGCACATCTACAGTCACTGCAGGTGGGAGACATGTCCTTCAAGAGAGTGCGTGAATTTAAATAACTGGGGTCACTTTTCACAGACAATTCTTCTTGTGAAGCGGAGATCAACGCCAGAATTCAAGCTTGAAACCGACCCTAGCACACCCAAATGTCTATCCAGACAGTTCAAAATCCGACTGTACAAAACCCTGATACAGTCTGTTGTGCGTATGGCTGTGAAACATGGACTATTCGAAAACAGGGCTTCCGCAAGCTCCTTGTTTTTGATAGAAAAGTTCTTCGGAAGATCTACAGTCCGGTTTTGGATCCAGACACAGGGGAATGGAGGATCAGGCACAACGAAGAGCTTCAGGAATTATACCAACAGCCCAGCATAGCAGAAACCATAAAAGCCAAGCGTATGCAGTGGGCCGGTCATGTGGCCCGGATGGAAGATGGCAGGCGGCCTCAGAAGCTCCTGGATTTCGTTCCTGCTGGGAGGAGACCCCGAGGAAGACCAAGGAAACGTTGGAAGGATGGCCTCCATGAAGACCTGAAACAAGCAGCAATAGATGTGGACAGATGGTGGATAACAGCAATGGACAGGAAGCATTGGAGATCGAAACTTGTAGCAGCATGCGGTCCACGAGACCTGATCACTAGGAGAGGAAAGACGTGCACGATAATCTAACACACGTACAAATCATCACTTACTTTGTGATTGCAAACAAAACACGTTCACAGATGTTTTTCAACTTGGATTTACAAAAATATTTTTAAAGTCAATTGTTACATGTTTGTGTCACTGGTCACATGAAGTTATCACTTATAAACAGGGAAACAAATATATAGAAAATAGTCACATTCCGATAGTCAAGAGAAACAGTTTAAGAAATTAGTTGATTAACAACTTGTTCATTGCGCATTTTCCCATCTTGCTTTTTGTAGTGTTCAAAAGTTCCAGTCCCCCCATTAAATCTATTGCTTGTGAGCTTTGAAAGTGATGGAATAGCTTCAGATCTCCTTATTTGCTTTTAAATGGGTGCCTTCTGTTCTTAATATAAGTTGATTCTTCTGCTCTGGCTGATTTGATGTCTATAACAACTGATATGGATAGTATATGTGGTTTGAAAGTTCCTGCCAGTCTATCCTCTGTAGTAACTTCATGCAGTTTTGTAGATTCCTGAGTCTGAGAATTTGTCCTTTTCCTTATTTAAGGTGTGAAATAATTTTTGTTGTAGTTTGTTGGTTGTTGGGGAAATTACTTTCAATACAAGTTACATCAGAAAGTATACTATTTTAAAAGTTTTCTATTTTGTGCGGAAATGTCACCTACATGTAAGATATGACGGTCATACATTTGAATGCGTTGGTTGTTGTCCCTAAGGCGCTAGGGTTTTCTTTCTCTCTTTCTCATATATTTCATTCTGATTATTTTCATCGTTAGTAGGGGAGACCATTATCCACTGCTATTTTCTTAAAAGCGTCTATTTCTTTCTTCCTCTCCTTGTTTAATTAGATGCTGTTTGCTTTGTATTCCATTGTTTTGGATGCAGAATTCTTGTGTGATTCAGGACGACATGATAAGATAGGAATCATGTTAACTGCGTTACTTTTTTCTGTATAACTTGAAAACTGTTTCTGTTGCTGTCGTTTTTCATGCATAAATCTAGAAAATTCACACTGTTATACATTTTACATTCAGCTTTTAAATTTATTTTCTTGTGTACACTATTAAGCATGTAGTTGCTTTTATTAATGCCATTCAGACTGATTTGCTGGTCTACCAGATCTCATGATGCTGAGAACAATAGGACCTACTTTACTCATCGTTATTCAGCTAGCCTCATTACGATTCGGTTGGCCAGGATTTTATTCATTTATTTATTTATTTGCCGCAATGTCAGTTGTATGTAACGAGCAATACAAATGTATGGATGGGCAGCTTACCTATCAAGAGTTGTCGTATATGCCTCTTGTATTTGGTGAGTTGTACGCTAGGAAATACTGGAGAAAACGACGACATTCTCGGCACCACTTGAAAATTTAATTGATGAATGTAATAAATGGTGTTTGGAAGTTAATAATGATAACATTAAGTGAATGGAAGTTAAAGAACAAGATATAGAATTGCAAAGAGAGAAGTTAGTAAATGTGATCAATTGTTAAGATCCAAGGAATGAGAAGGAGCAAGAGAAGAAAAAGGAATTAAGATTCTACATCCGATACTGTTGAAAACTTGCCTAATCAGACAAAGAATAAGATTATTATGGCAATTATAGAACTAGTCCTAACATACAAGTCAGAAGTATGGGTCGTAAGAATTATTTGTTGCCTAGATGTCACACTGAAAGATAACCAGAGTTTATCGTTAATTGATCACTCGAGAAATAAAATATTTAGCGAAAGGATAAAGTCCGAAACCACCATTACAAATACAATTAATTATAAAAACGGAAATGGTAACGACATCTGTGACGTATACGAATATAATCATGGATTTGATTTGATTCCACTATACAGAATAAATGAAAGGTACCACTAAATACATGGATAAAGAGTACTCAAAAGGAAATTGATAAACGAGCATTGGAAGAAGAGATTGGATCGACAAGGAGGGAAACGAGATGGGGCAATGATGTTTCAAATCCTCGCTTTAGTAATACGTTTATAAAAGAAACTATATCAGAAATATTGCACCCTATGTTACTGTTGTTTGTATTTTAGCAAAAACAAATGTCGCAGCGGTGGAGTAGCCGAGTGGTTTGAGGCGCCTTGCTGTGGAGCGCGCGGTTGGTCGCCGTTGGAGGTTCGAGTCCTCCCTGGGGCATGGGTGTGTGTGTGTTGTCCTTAGGTTAGTTTACCTTAATTTAAGTAGTTTGTAAGCTACGGACTGATGAACACGCAGTTTGGTCCGATAGATTTACAAACATTTAAATTTAATTTAAACAAATGTCATTACAGTACCAAGACAAACAAATCATTGTTACGTTATTAAATTATTATGATCCACTAAGATTATAATTCCCTGAACCGAAATATCAGGAAATATTGTTGAAAATCTCCAGTTCATATTCACATTATATAAAATATCTATAATGACAAAAAAGTCCGACTTTTACATCTCTAGTTGGACTCTCTAAAGAGCATTGCGCATTGCTGCACTAAATGTCTTCCCATTGTTAATACCTGGACATGAGGTCGACAAGAAGTTTCTCCAATACGTGGTGACCACTACAATCCTATGAAGTCACTCATTTCACTGGCTACTACTGGAGTTCCGTTGACTTATAGAATCCTGCCAGTGTTAGACCAGCTGCAGAACTGGGTTAGGATTACAGTCACACAGAAAAGGAATAACGAAATAGAAACTGCAAGTAATCAGTTTATAAATTCTTTAATAAATAAAGAAGAGTCATAATGTGTGGTGCACCATTGAGAGGTGTCGTTCTCAGTGCACCTTGAGGAGGGGAGCAGCGAGCGCGGGGGCGGCGTAGGCCAGAGGGGCGGCGGCGACGGCGGGAGCGGCGTAGGCGACGGGGGCGGCGGCGACGGCGGGGGCGGCGAGAAGGCAGGCGGTCTGCGAGATCCTGTACGTGTTGGCGATGGAGGAGGCGGCGGGCGCCACGGCCACGGGGGCGTGGGCCACGGCGACGGCGGGGGCGGCCACGGCGGGCGCCACGGCGACGGCGGGGGCGGCGTAGCCTCCCAGGTAGCCGGCGTGGGCGGCGGCCACCGCGCACAGCAGGATCACCTGAAAACCAGTCGCGTTTCACACCTCCGCAGGAGATTCGTGTTGACAGTGGTGCTGGCTGGCGATTTTCACTTTCTAACTGTTTGTTCCATGAGTAGGGAAATGTCGAGTGAAGTCAGGTATAATACATTGGTGTCGCAAATTAAAGCATAAAGAACAACTATTTCTGCTTCCTCTGTCGAATTCACGTTCTAATCATACTAACTGTCAAATATGTTCACCCATTCAGGTTCATCATTTCGGTCAGCATACAACCATGTCAATTACAGATATTACAAACTACATCTGCTAAACAGGTTACTGGTGTATGCATAGACCCACATCCACAGTCGCATCTGACAGTGCAGTGAAGCGCAGAGATGATTTGTTTCTCTGTAGTGGTTCTAGGAACAATGGAAGATAATCCGTCTCAAATTGATTCTAGTGTTTCTTGTAGCGCGACATTGCACAGGCTTCTAACCTCACAGTGCCCTGGAAGACTTGTACGATGCAAACAATATACAGTTTTGGCCTAGGGGCCTCTATTGTCGGTATCCTGGGTCAATGTGCTTTTCAAGATGATTCTCTATTTGGTCTGGAGCTGGACCCTTGTCGAATTCATATATGGAGAGAACGTGGAATTCTACTCCTGAACCTAATATTGTGGTAAGACACCGATGTCAATGAGGATCCGTGCTGGTGAGAACAAAAATTATGTTGGCCACACAAACACCTTTTCTTGAAATTTTTGTATGAATCAGCAGGGTACAACGGATGTCAGGCAATATGAATATGGGACCACATATTCGATTATGCGAAGTGCTGTGGGCCCAAACTATTGATGGACGATAATGCTCGACTTCATCGAACACGGTGTTTGACATTTACTTGGAAATGAAAAGTATTGCTCCTGTGTGTGGCTCCTTGCTCTCTCTATTTTAATAACACAGGGCATGTCTCGGATGTACTAGCGAGATGGGAGCATCACGTTAGCGTCAGCCAACCATGTCAAAGACTTCCGACCAGCTCTGTATGCTTAATGCACTTTTCTGTCTCGACTTCAGATTGATGGCATCATTCAACGCATACAGCGTTTTTGCCAGAGCTCTATTGCTACAATATTCTACAATAAGCACATTAACCAATTGCCAAAAGGTGTGTGCAAATCTGTTACGTTGGGAAAAACAAAGAATACATTGTTTTTGCGGCTATGTATGTTGCACTTGTTTTCATTGTTTACATTGTTATGTGCCCCAATAATAGCAAACTTTCACAATTTTCGTTTGTTGTTTTGATCTTGGACACCATTGTAATTGTAACGTGACATGTGGCTGTACTCTGTGCATTACTTCAACAATAATGAATCTCCCAGTTATAAATTCATTGGAAGAGACAAAACATTTCACTCAACAGAGCTGTTTAACGATTGATTTTGTTTGCAAGGGTGTATCTGTTCCAGAACAACTTTTTATTTTAATAAATAAAGGAACAGAAAGCACCAAACAACTAAGATAATTTATTTTGTAAGTGAGAAACTAAACAACTTAAGCATTTAATTTAAAATTTACAACGCCTTGTAGGTAGTAGAATGTTATGCATATAATTTTTAAAGTAGTGTGTTTCTTTCGCTGTGGGTCGGCGATGGAGGAAAGTTTCTTAGGAGAGGGGGAAATGGGCTACAGAGAGAGAGAGAAAGAGAGAGAGAGAGAGAGAGAGAGAGAGAGAGAGAGAGAGAGAGAGAGAGAGAGAGAGAGAGAGAGAGAGAGAGGAAACAGAAGGGGGATCAAAACTTTGGAACAATATATAGAAATTCCCCATTCAACAAATTTTGGCACTGGATATTAAATTTAAATTCTAACTTGTTGTGAACATGATGACGTGTAAAATACTGTGAGCTGCAGTGAACTTTATACAGATATATGATACAAATTTATAATTGTAATAACGCTACCAGACCATCATCTGGGCCTAATAAGGTGAAATGATATCCCAGTTATATGGTACTGGATATACTTGTCACGTTACTTCGTCGTCGATGAATCTTCACAAAGGAGTAAGATTCATTGCTCTTGTATAGTTTTGTAGACAGAACATTACTAGGTTAATGAGACGTTCGGATTGCCTGCTGGCTTTATGGCAGGCCAATCAGAAATACAGGTTCTAATATTCGCAAGTGAGTGAAATCACTGGATTGCACTTACATGGACACCTACGCCAGTCATCGTTCGAACCCGTTGTCTACTGCTATGTACCTACTTGAATTTAGGTAAAAAGCAAGATTTCCCTTTTATCCTATTCTTAGATCGAATAAGAAAGAAACGATTCACTAAATCTATTTACTTACTGTTTTAATATATGATGACTACGACAAACGATTGACTGCGATTGGGATCCCTCATCATGCCTTTATAAGGCACAAGAAGGAACCCACTGAACTACAGGAAATGAACACAGCACTAATTTCGACTTGCTGCGAATTATCTATTATGCCAGTTTCCGGTTTTGGTATCACTCTTCCTGTTGTAATAAATATAACGGTAACACACTAAAAGTGACATTCACGAACACAACCATTGTGTCTCAAAGCACATATACCAGAACACCGTAAAGACTGAAGCTAGATGATTGTATGTGAATGTAATATCGTAATAAAGAAGAATGTGGAGTGGTATTGACTTTCAGTGGTGGAGTTATATTGACGTGGTAAGGAACGTTAAAGGTATTAAAAATTCAACATTTACATATATCGCAGTCTGCAGTCTTCAGTATGTGTTCTGAAGCAAGGTCATATAAAAACAATTCCAGTGTTTTAACGGTGGCACTTGAGCTGAACTCATCTCGTAATGAGAAGAGAAAAGAATATCGACCTTTGATTTAAACAGTTGTCAGAAGCAGAGGTACGTGTTGTTGCATAAAAAAGCAGGAAAGATGACCAAGAAAGGAACAGAAGAACGCAATAGACGATACGTGTGTTGGAATATGAGGTTAGTTATAAACATAAGCATGACCAGGACAAATGAAACTGCACTTTTTTTTCTCGCAGGAGACTGTGGATAAAAATGTACGTCCGAAAAAGTCCTTTGCTGTAGAGATGGATCTACACAACTGACTGAAACCGAAGAGATGTTAATTAAAAAACGTGGTGGTGATTGCTTAAGCCTTATGACTACTCTGCGTGTGTAATGCACATTTCAAACATGGTTGGGTTAACAAATCTCTATTGTTGGCACAGACGGAAGCCTGTCCATAAGCAACAACAGAAGGAATGTAATCTTCCCAGTCAGTCGGTAGTGTGTTCCGACCTGAAGCGAAATCCGCTGTCCCTTGGTAAGGTAAGTGTCTTTGATCCTAGCACAGGCGACTCACCAGCTTGTACATG
The DNA here is from genome assembly GCA_026315105.1 of Locusta migratoria. NCBI lineage: Eukaryota > Metazoa > Arthropoda > Insecta > Orthoptera > Acrididae > Locusta > Locusta migratoria. The sequence goes on from CM048746.1 coordinate 196,033,395, forward strand.
TTGAGATGAGAGCCGTTGTCCAGCGAGAGCAACAGATGCCGCAGCCCGGCGCGCGGTTGGTATATATAGGCTGCGGCCACGCCCCCTCCAGCACCCTGCTGGCTATGACACCATCGCCACTCCCCCGCCGCTGCTCTTGATCCACTTTGCGCTCTGGTCCAGCGTTCGCCAATTGCGAATCGGAAGCAGACCAGCGTGACAGACCAGGTCACGACTGTGTTAATTTGTAACTTTACGCCCACCTTGGCCTTGGTTGCGTACTCGTTATCGCCGCAACCTGGTGGCAGCAGAGAAGCCGACGGACGTAGCTGCACTTAACGATGTGTTCTGATGGCTGTATTTGCCTGATGACAGTATGTGAAGCATGCCTGACTGTGCTTCCACATTTTGTTACGTCTACTACTCACAATCGAAATTTCATTCAATTTTCACAGAGCGTTTATCGCCTCTTTTGTTTCTATAAGGTTCCTACAATTTCACTAAAATATTTAAATGGGTCAGTATTTTCTGTCTTTCGCAATCGGCTACAATCAGTTGCAGGGTTTGATTGAAATATGCTATTGCTCACAGAAAACATACAACAAAGATTATGGCAGTGATTAGTTAACTCACTCCGCGTATAGTTTAGATGGAAAAAATGTCGTTAAGGTTATATTTCATTTGGGATTGAACAAGAAAGGAAGCGCTTTTCACGAAACTTTCGCCACTGATAGGAAAAATGGAAAACTCTAGGCGAGAAACATGTTCACAATTAGCTAGCGTGGCTGTATTATTGCTGCGATTTGCAAAGTTCGTCAGTCTTGCTGCACATTTTATACTGCAAATGAATTTATCCATCGAGAACATATTTGTTTGACAGTCAAAGCATCCGATAAATGCTATTACCTGCAATCGATTGGGCAGGATTCTTCTGCTATCGAATCGTAGTACAGTTTCGTCTTTCCCTTCTTTTACTCAAGTTGTTGCATACTCGGTTTTCTTTCCGTCAATTATTAGACTTATAGATCTAATATTCGCAATTCGTCAGTAGCATCACATTTAAAAAATTCAATTCCCTTCTTGTTGAAACATTCATTGCTTAGATTTCACTTGTGGGATGCTACGTCCGTGTTAACAAATTTTTAATCATTTTATTAACAAATTTGTACTCAATGTTAACAATTTTTTTTTTCAGAAAAAAGGTGCCTTACTACTTCCATTCTGCATTTTATATCCTCCAGCCACTGTCACACATGCTACCGCCTAAGTTATGAAATTCATTGACAAATTTGAGTTACATTTATTTCCTAATTTAATTCCCTCATCATTAACTCATTTAATTGAAGCAAATTTCACCATTTTTTTTTTTTTTCGTGTAGGGTCATTTCAAAATCTCACCAGTCTCGTCGAACTAATCCACTTTCGATACCATGATTTACTTTAGTTACACGTGTTTTTTATCACTAGGATGGTAGAATAACATATCGCGTAAGATTGAAAAACCCTTCTCTCCTGAATAGCCGGCCGCGGTGGCCGAAGGGGACTGTGGTGCGCCTGTCACGGCGCCTGTCCCCCCTCGGGTAAGGATATTCGTGCCCTCCTTAGTGTTAGCTCGTTCATAAGTAGTTTGTAAGTTTAGGGACTGATGACCCTGTAGTTAAGTACCATAGCTATACAAACATTTGAACATTTTCTCCTGAATACAATAGCATAACAAAGAATATACTGAATTTACTGACAGACATAAGGCAATATAAGACATTTATTGTTGCGAATAGGAAAGCCACCATCACAAATATGACTAGACATCTCAATAAGTGTCCAGACAACACAAGGAAAACGAGTACTGTACAATAGTACTTAAGTAAACGGACTAAGTTTCGTACTCGTTCTTATCCCATACTCGACCTGGCTCACAATGCATACTATCCCATCTATTATTATTACAAATGTCAAAGGTAACAAGTTTCATTTATAATTGACTGGACAGGATGGCTGTTCTTCAGTAAAGGAAATGGAGATATTTCTGCAATCTTATTTATTCCATTGACTCTTCACCCAATGACATTATATTTGGAAAATAAATACTTTTATGAATTGTGCCTTCCGCGTGAGTTAAATCTTATCAAGCTACAAGTCTAAGAAAAGGAATTTTAGCACAGCTAAAATGATGTGGTGGAAAAGTAACGAGTCTTAGAAAACTTTTAACACGCATTATCATCACAGATAACTTTTCATGCATATTTTATCCTATGATGCTGTACAATGCAGTGCATGTAACCTGTAATCATCCTTACGTGGAGAACAGCGAAAGGGTATCATGAAATTACGGCACAAACGAATTCACTGTTGGGCTCACTGTTCACTAAGATCACGCTATAATCAAATATGTTTAAGGTTACGGGAGAATAAACTGAACAAAATTATAGCAAAGCCTTACATCTCATGTTCCACCGCACGCACGCGCCTTTAAAGGGGGAAAATAACAAGCAGCACTGATGTCTACAAAACTGTGGAAAAAAATTTAAACCAACGGGAAGGGTGGAGTAAATTGGACTGAATATTAAATTAACTGTTATGACATCGAAACGGAATACTACTGCATCGCTCACATCATGCACGTGCTATCACACACAGAAAAATTACGGGAATTTTAACAAAGCAAACGTGAGTAGGACATTGTGCACAACAAAGTTGAGCACTCTTTTAATTGACGTAAAAGTAGGTTTCATTTATAATTAGACACGCCGCTTATGTGTATCTGAGCGTTGAATCATGGTCTTGCACACCAGCGTACATTACAAAGGAATTTACTTTGCATTTAATCTGGTGGGTATAAATCCTACATCGCAGGAAACTACTTTCTTCGTTAACACTAAAACCGAGCTTCACTATTTAACACTAAGCACACTTCGCTTTGTGTGAGCTGTGCTGCACTGTCTGACAAACCATCTCATCATTACAAAGGAAAATAGTAAACAGGTAAAAACAGGAATGATATAATTAGCACCAATATTCCGTAACGTTATTAGCAACCTCTGTTGCAGCGAAACTGTCTGATATTTGGCCTAGAGAAACATAGAACGCACAACTAAGAAATGGCGTGAATGCGGCTGCGCCATAAGTTACAAAATAAAATACTATAACAACTCCAACATCGACATAAATTGAGTATCAGAAATTTGCGCAGTCCGTTCTATGACGTAAGCATATGGGCGCTGAGCAAATGACTCATTCCTACTGTCTTTCGTTTAGAACACCTAGTCCCCACTCGTCTCAATTACTCAAAAAATGTAATCAAAAATATTTGACCAATTAATTCCCTCGTAAGAATTATAGTAACAATAACACTTTCCCAAGAGTTACCGACAAAAATCGACATTCTCACATATATTTCTCAACTTTACCTAGTACCTCTACATACCTATGTCCTCGTGTGCGTGCTGGACTATCTCTACCACTAGCGCGGATCTTCCTAATTAACTTCTCAGAACCTCCCGAAACCGAAGAAGACGCGCCTCCATTGGCTGCTCGAGTATCGGTTCTGCCGCCAACTTGTAGACTACCACAGACACGCCATCCACAGACAACATTTCGAACATTTCACTGACCCTAAAGGTAGACCTCCGTGCTGAAACTTTCTACGTAAAGGTTGGCATCTATCTTTGGCATTTCCCTGCACTACTGCATACTCTATGCACACATACACAGATGCAAGTGCATACAAGCATTGACACGAAGAGGGAGAGAAAGTTTGCCGTGGGGCATGGCCCTTTAAGTTTTGAAAATAAAACGCAAAGCTTACTGCATGCCTGTATCCACTTGTCACTTTTCTTGACTTTATCAAACAAATATGATGGCTCAGTAGCTATCCGTTACGTGGAAAAACTACTTAACCTATATCTATAAATGTGAATGTCTGTTAGGTGTACGTTTATCACGTCTGAACCACAAGACATAAAGAGCTAAAAATTTGTACAGTTACTACCCGGGGAAGGCTTTAGGCACGGTTTTATGGCGATCGGATAGCTATATATATATATATGAATGTCTCTTCCGTGTACGCTTATCAAGTCCGAACAAGACGCAGGGAATTAGATATTTGTACAGTTACTAATTAATACCTGAGGAAGGTTTTAGGCACAGTTTTATAGCGATCTGATACATATTTTGTAATTTGAAAAATATAACGCGAAATGCGGAACAATATTTACTCTTTGAAAATTATATATACTCTATGAAAATGGTTTTATTGCTTGCATTGTTGCTTGAGGATTGATAATGATAAAAGGGTGGAGTATATGAGAGTATGTCTGTTAATATTTCGTTCTGCAGCGAAAACTACAGAACACAAACGAATGGTCTGTGTGTAATTGTTGTCCGAAGTCTCCCGTTGTACACTATTGCAGTTCCATGCCGATAGCTATAAGGGGGTGGAAGATATGGTGGTTGAAAGTCGTCAAATTACAAAAAAATTCGGACTGGAGGCCAGATATGACGTTTGCAATTCTATAGCAAGGTGGTTACATACAGCGAAACGTGATGCCACAGACCATATCTTTGGTCTATGCGTGCTACAATGTCTTCGACACTTTCTCTGTAAGGATAAGCATACGAATAAGGAAATATAAGAATAAATAAATAAAGCAGTAAAAAGAAATTTCTTTTAATACATCTTTAAAAAAATCGATTTCACGTTTCGCTCATTACATCAAGTGATCGATAAGTGATATTATTACAATCATTATAGTTGAATTTCGTGGTTGTATTCTTCGAAACGAGTGCCTTTTTAAGTGTGATTTAATCTACACTACTTACTTTCCTTACAAACGGCATGTGCATAGACTTCTGCAAACTTATAGGTATAGTTTTCAGTTTGTTTCTAAAGAAGGTATTGTATTTCATTTCATCCTTCAAAACCAATCTCATAGCACACTACTGAATGATAGCTTATCTATCATAATCAACCAACACGCGAGCGGAGCCGCTGGTTTAAGCTTGTAGACGCTATAAATACGAGAATTAATTAAATGACTACAAATGAAGCGAACCCATGGTACCACGTCAGTCGTAAAAGGACCATCCATTCTTTGGTTTGATCATAGCACACTGAGGAAGTCAAAAGAAACTCTGCCTTATGATGGCCACTACCGAAAATATTCTGTCAGTTCCTTTTCTCTCATCTGAAGTAACCTAAAATGTATTCTCTGTAATGTTAAAGACGATCTATATCTCCTAAAGCTGGTTGTCTATCGCATCCCATGGGAATGTTTAATATTTTACATTGGGCAGACCATCAGGCGAGGCTAGGAGAGATGCAACGAACATCAGCGACACTTGCACAATAACAACGGAACTAAAATCTACTGTCGACAAAACACTGGCCCGAATATAGTCATGAAATTAAATATATCGAGACAGGTATTATCATGCAATCTCCAAGTTTTTGGGACAGCATAATTAAGGAATCTACCGAACAAACTTAGTCAGTAAATCTAAATAACAAATATTGAGGTTACAAGTTTAAAAAGTCTTACTGTCCGACCCTAAATATATTATAGTCTAACCGGCCAAAAACTTCATTAGATTTGCGGAAAATCTAAGAGAATTTCTTCTCCACATGATATCATTGTAATAAACGGGGAAAAGAGGACGTAAAAGTGCGTTGTTGATGTCAGCGATTGAATTCGGCTATAAATAATAGAGACAGCCCAAAAATAGCGCAAAGTCTACTGTGAGTCCAGGCAGTGACTACATTTGATAGAAAAAGTCTCAAAAATTGAAGAGTTACGGATGAAGGGCAACAGGCGGATAGTGTTTTTCTCGATTTCAAAAAGGCGTTCGACGCGGTGCCACACAGCGAAATGCTAACGAAGATACGAGCACAGAAGGTTACAGATTTGTGACTGGCTGGAAGACTTCCTAAGTAATAGAATGCAATACGTTGTTCTCGATGGCGAGAGTTCATCAGAGACGAATGTATAGTCAGGCGTGCCCCACGGGAGTGTGATAGGACCGCTATTATTTTCTATCTATATAAATGATCTGATGGGCAGATTAACTTGTAATTTGCGGCCGAGTGTTGATGATGCTGTGGTGTATCAGAGAGTGTCGCCTTTAAATGACTGTAACAGCATACAGGGTGACTTAGACAATATTTATAGTTGGTGCGAAGAATAGTAACTGGCTCTCAATGTAGAAAAATGTAAGGTGATGAGTAGGAAAAACAGTCCCACAATGTTCGAATACAGCATTAGTAGTGAGCTTCTTGATGCAGTCGCGTCCTTCTACTATCTAGGCGCAACATTACAGAGCGATATGAAATGGAACAAACATGTAAGGACAGTTGTGAGTAAGGCGGACATTCGACATCGGTTTATTGGGAGAATTTTGGGAAGATGTACTTCATCTGTAAAGGAGACCGCGTATAAAACGCTTGTACGATCACATCTTGAGTATTGCTCAAGAGTATTGGACCCGCATTAGATCAATTTAAAGAGAGACATAGAAGCAATTCATAGGCGGGCAGCTAGATTTGTTACTGGTAGATTCGACCAATGAGCGAGTGTCACGGAAATGCTCCGAGAACTCAATTGGGGATCCTTGGAGGAAAGAAGACGTTCTTTTCGTGAATTTCTGTTGAGGAAATTTAGAGGGCCGGAATTTGAGGCTGAGAGTAGTACGATCTTGCTGCCGCCTACTTACATTTCGCGTAATGATCACAAAGATAAGAGAAATTAGGGCTCGTACGGAGGCATATGGGCAATCTTATTTTTCCTCGTTCTATTGGGAGTAGAATAGGAAAGGAAATTCCGAGTAGTGGTACAGTGTACCCTCCACCACGCACCTTAAGGTGGACTGCAGAGCATGTATGTAGATGTAGACGGTCGTCGAAATGATGTGCAACAACGGAAACAACTCAGCTGAATACTAAAGAGCTCGACATTAATCGATCGCTCTGAAAAAACCTGACACATCGTATCAAATAATTATTTTCAAGTGCGGTGCATGTAAATGTCTAAATCCACTTACAACATTCCTCCTAATTCTGTTTTCTCCTAGGCCACAAAAGACTTTCCTCAGTATTTGGAGGAAACACCAGTTTCAATAATAGAAGAAGCTGGATTTACTTTCTGTCAGGATATTTAACACCCCCTTTTTAAGAATAAAAAATAAAAAAAAGGTCAGAATTTGAGTTGCTCACATCATAGTTAAAAGTGACATTATGACGTACCTAATTCAGTGTTTTTGTAAGTTCATCATCGAAATGTGACAGTGTTGTTGCTGTCTTCAGAAAAAGGATTGGCTTGATTCAGTTGTTCTCGCTCCTCTGCCCTGTGCAAGTCTCATCCCTTTCATTTCTTCATTTCACCCATTTGAACCTGCTTACTGTATTGGTTTCCCTTTGCGAGTTTAACCCCACACATGTTCCCTGTAATATTAACCGGACGATTCTCTGATGTCTCAGAATGTACTCTACCAATAGATCGCATATTTTGCTCAAGACATGACTATTATTTCGTTTTCTCACCAAATATTTTCAGTACATTTCCATTAATTTTATAATATAATCTTCAAAATTTCTGTAGTATCAAATTTCAAAAACTTCTGTCCTCATCTTGTCTGAACTGTTTATCGTTCACGTTCCATTCTCGTGTAACGACACATTACAGATAAATCAAATGTTTGTAAATCTATCGGACCAAACTGCGTGGTCATCAGTCCGTAGCATACAGACTACATAAACCTAGGTAAACTAACCTAAGGACAAATTCACACACCCATGCCCCAGGGAGAACTCGAACCTCCACAGCGAGCAACCGCGCGTACAGATAAATGCCTCCGTAAAAGACTTAACTTTAATTAATATTCGATGTTAACAAATCTCTCCTCTTCAAAAACTCATTTTCCCATTGGCAATCTGAACTACGTAGCGTCTCTACCCTCGTCATTAGAATATATATTGCTACCAATCTTAATTCTATCGTTTCCTATCTAATTCCTTCATAGCCACAATAATTAATTCGATTGCATTACATTAAACTTGTTTTTCTCTTATTAAAGCTTTTTCGATACTCTTCTTTAAGAATACTGCACATTCCATTCAACTGCTCTCCTAGGTACTTTGCTGACGTCAGAAAACTACAAAGGAGTTGTTTTTTCTCCCTGAACTTCATTTCAGTTTCCAAATTTCTCTTTTCTTTCCAACACAGTTACCTCAATGTACTGGTTGCAATTCTACAACCCTGCCTTACTGCCTTCGCAAACACTGCGTCCTTCGATTCTTGTAACTGTTGTCCGGTTTCTGGACAACTTTTACATAACTATTCTTTCTATCTATTTACCCTGCAACATTCAGAACTTTTTACAGTAAACACTGACACAGGCTTTTTATTACAAATGTTCAAGAGCTATAAGCGTAATTTTGTCTTTCCTTATCATCTAAGATAGGTCGTTAGGTGATTATTGTCTCATGTATTGCTACATTACTCTTAAACGCAAAATTTCCTTCCCCGATGTTGGATTTTACCAAATTTCGCATTCGTCTGTAAATAATTCATGTTTGTATAATGTAACCATGACGTATTAAACTGATAGTTCTGCATCTTTTACACCCGTCTGCAGTTACTTTGTTTAGAATGAGAATTACTGGATCCTTCTTTAAATCTGATGGTATTTTAACTGCCTCATATACCTTGTACACCAGGTGCATTAGTTTCGTCATGCATGGCTGTCCCACTGATATCTACAGGTATAGTTCAGAGGAAATATCATCTACATCAGGGGCCTTGTTGAAACTCAAATCGTTCTGTGCTTTCTGAAATTCTTCTCGTGTGTTGTACCTGCTACCTCATGTTCATCTACTTTCTATTTGATTTCTAGAATACTGGACACCAACTCGGCGAAGCACTGCCCCTGTGGGTTGAGAGGCCTGCGTATCCGCAGGAAGCTGAGGGTAGTGAACCTACTGCTGGAAAGGCCTCAGACTAAGAGTGTCCCACTATGTCTCGTCTTCCTTATCCATTCCCAGTCCCTTCCCAATTCCCTTCCCCAACGTAAGGTGTGATGCGATTCGTGCCGAGGGGTGCGTGGCACATGGAAAGGTGTGGCGCAAACGGAGTCTCAGCAATACTGGGAGAGCTCTCTGAGCAAGTAGCCTTACACCACGCGGGTTTATCGTAGAGTGGACCGTATAGATCCTCAAACCTCGTGGGAGCAAGATGCACACCATTGAGAAAAAAATACTTTTAAAAGAAACTGAGGGGTAAACGGAGACCTCAGATACCCATAAATCGGGATCGGGACCGATTGAATGCATTCTCACTTCTGAAGAAGAAGTGGGAACTGAGCAAGAAGTGGGAACTGTAACTGGTAAGTTGGACAAGGTCTGGATTCAGGCCTTGTCTGGGGCCCAGAAGAGGAAACTTCTCAAGGAACCGAAGTGGTGGGAATTAAAAGGTCTTGAGCCCAAGACTCCCAAGGAAAACTTTCTCAGGTCGAAGGGGATACACAGATCCACTCGACGTCGAAGAGAGGTGGCAAGAGGTTGAGGTAGAAACCTACGCCTCCCTCCTCTATGGACAAGTGTGATCTTCAAAAGTAAAGACAAGACGTAGGGAAGCAGTCCGATACTACTACAGTCTCGGTCTTTAGGACGGCGCTTATCCAAGAAGGCTATCTACTGGTTAGGAGGGTGCGAAACTGTCGGTCAAGACAACAGCTGAGCTCATAATAACTCTGTTCGAGAAAATAAGGGTCCAGAACCCAAAAGTCTCGACAAACGATTGGTGAGTAATTAACAAAAAGGTCGTACCAGAAGGACGAACCCTAGTGGTGGAGGACGGAGTGAATTCCGTGAAGGCAATGTGAGACCAAGGCGTGAAACCGTTTTAGCGTTCTCGCAGAGTTATCAAAGACCTTAAAGTCAATAATGGCAGCAAGATTGGAAGTGCTGCAGATAAATCTGGAGCACAGTAAAGCGGCCACTTCTGCTCTGAGCCATCGCCTGGGGAAACACGAAGTCTACGTGGCCCTAATACAAGAACCCTATTTATATAATGGGGTCTATTGGAGCTCGGAGGTACTAGAGGTAAGCTGGTTTACACTAGAAATTAGTGTTAGAATATTATTCGCTTTCATATCAATGACGATTTTTTCTTCCAGTAACCTGGTGACCATCAGGATGCATTAATGTATCACGAGGTAAATTGTTCTGCCTTCAGCATACTTTCCTTATGAAGACAGTTCTGCTCTTTATTTGGAAGTGAGGAGACACAGAAACCTGCCATCAGCAGGGCGATCAACTATCGGTTGGTTGTGACGTCAATGCCCACAAACTAGTGTGGGGCAACAAAAATACCAACAGTATAAGTGAAAACATTCTTGATTTTCACTTATCCAACAACTTGGAGGAACTGCATAGCAATGATGAACATACATTCAGGAATAGTAGAAGGGAAATGTAATTGACATAACCTTTGCTTCCATGATGATGGGCAGTTATGTCAAACAATGGCATGTGGTGTTAGAGCCATCCTCATCTGAACATATGTATATTAAATTAAAGGCTGAAATGGGAACCAGACAGACAAAGGCCTATAGAAATCCCAGGAAAACAGAGGCATGTAGGAGGGATTTTGATTTCCACCTATCGGAAATTAAATACTTTATAAGGAATCCAGCAGAGTTTGAGGAAATAGCCTCTGCCATAGTTACCAGGACAACTAGTCACCAAGAAGTGCAAAAATAGGAGTGTGTTCTGGTGGACCATGGGCAAAATATCGTGAAGTCCTTGTAAATTACATCCTTGCAGGAAGATGAGCAAAGGAGGCATCCTGGAAAGCATTCTATTAGGAAGTGGAGGGCACGGCTGCTGAATACAGACGTCATAAAATCCTCAATAGACTACCTACTAATCCAGGAACAACATTGAGGAATGTTCAAATGTTTTATGGGACTTAACTACGCGGTCATCAGTCCGTAAACTTACAAACTACTTATGAACTAGCTACAACTAAGGACGGCACAAATATCCATACCCGAGGCGGGATTCTAACCCCCGACCGTAGTAGCCGTGCAGACCGTGACAGAAGCGCCGCAGTCCCCTCGGCCATCGTGGCCGGCGAACATTCAGGAAGGAGGATTGGGAGTATACCAAGACAGCACATGAGACGCTGGAACTGCTTCTCAAGACTCACTTTTCCCAATAAACTCTGACAGATAACATAGGACAGAATGCGATCCCTGAGAGAAACGGTTCTCAAGCATTAGAAGAGAGGATTGGAATTGGCCAAAGAGTGTGTAGATTTCAGTATGGCCCTGATGGAATTTTTCCAGCTCATCTGCAACAAGCAGGAGAATGCCTTATAAGAATCCTATGCAGGTTACTCAGCGTTAGGCTATCAGTAGGAATCATTCCCAATGTCTAGAGGGCATTGAAGGTTGTCTTCATACAAACACCAGAGAGATGAGACCAATCAGGCTGTCTTCCTTCATTCTTAAAACATTGGAAAAACTGGTTAATGTACATTTTGGAGAGAGGAGGTTAACTAGGGCTCCTCTACATTCAAACCAACATGCTTGTCAGCCAGGTAAATCATGTGAGACAGCTCGCCACCAACTCTTTAAAAGATGGAGAAAGCATTACACTTTCAGGACATAGCCCTCTGTATCTTCTTGGACATCAAGGGGCTTTTAGCAACACCACCTTCGATTCCATGGTTAGGGAAGCAAAGGTGCATGACCTAGGGACCACTCTATGTAGGTGGACTAGGAACATGCTCAGTGGTAGGAAGGTAGAGGCTACCATGATGAATGAAAAAATGGTAATCAACACCACTAGGGGTTTCTCGGAAAGGGGAGTTCAGCCCCCATTATTGTGGAATCTAGTGTCGAATGTACTCATTGAAGAATTAAACTACAGAATGCACTTTTTCCAAGAATATGACCTTGTCGTAGTAATTCTTTGCAAATTTGCTGACACCGTCAGGAATATAGCACGAGGTGCGTTGGACATTGTGCAAGACTGGTCCAGAAAACAGGATCTGAGGGTTAGTCTTAAGAAGACGTTGTACCATTTACGAAAAAGCGTATCTAGCATTGAAGTTGGAATGTAAAGCTTTTTGATGAAACTCTGCCTGTGAAGGGGTCAGTGTCTGACGTGAACTATGCTGCTGTAATTTTAATACTACCCTTCCAACTATTTGTAGTGTGCAACGGAATGATCTGACTAATGACGTACCCTTGGCTTCTGCAAGGAAGACATCAACAGCACGTAATGCATAATTCAGAAAGATGCTCCTTGTCTACTTACAACTGCTGGAACTTTAACACATATTTGATATCTCCTGTAAGAAAAGTGTTAAAAATAACTTAGTGTAACCAGTGAGGATCAGCTAAGGTACTAAAGTTTTGTCGCTAGTTACTGAAATAAAAGAAAATTGTGAATTTTATATGTATTGAAGCTAATTCTTTTTTTAAAAAAAGACTCGAATTATTAAAAAATTCAATTTATATCCAAGTTCCGGATAGATCAAAGCCTGAGGAAAGGTATAAACAACTTCAAAAGAAATAAAAATCGGTAGAATAGCCAAAAAACCACGCCTACTAACTTTAAAAATAGTATAATTTTGTCAGTTTACGATCGAGGCTGTCGCGATGTCAGAAATGTTATGCAATGTTGAAAAATATATCTGTAATTACTGTTTGGGTATAGGAGGTGTTCGCCTAAAGCGTTCGCACACAGTACAGTTAACTGCACCAACGGCTGCAAGCTGCGTCTCCGTTGAAATCAAAACTAAAGTTTTTCTGCCTTGATTGATTGCTGCTGATCGAACTTTCCCTGCGTCTTGATGAAGTGAAGAACGGCCTGTGAACCCTATTCAGGCTATATATTGGCATGTTACATAGGTCTCAAGCCAACACTCCATGATGCCACTCACAAATGCTCTCGCAAGCATTATCTACTTCACTCTACGTTCACGCCGGATATTACGCTACTGGCCATTAAAGTTGCTACACCAAGAAGAAATGCAGATGATAAACGGGTATTCAATGGACAAATGTATTATACTAGAAATGACATGTGATTACATTTTCACGCAATTTTGGTGCATAGATCCTGAGAAATCAGTACCCAGAACAACTAACCTTGGTCGTAATAACAGCCTTCATACGCCTGGGCATTGAGTCAACAGAGCTTGGATGGCGTGTACAGGTACAGATGCCCATGCAGCTTCAACAGTATATCAGAGTTCATCAATAGTAGTGACTGGCGTATTGTGATGAGCCAGTTGCTCGGCCACCATTTGCCAGACGTTTTCAATTGGTGAGAGATCTGGAGTATGTGCTGGCCAGGGCAGCAGTCGAACATTTTCCCTATCCAGAAAGGCCCGTACAGGACCTACAACATTCAGTCGTGCATTATCCTGCTGAAATGTAGGGTTTCACAGTGATTGGATGAAGGGTACAGCCACGGGTCGGAACACACCTGAAATGTAACGGCTACTGTTCAAAGCAACGTCAATGCGAACAAGGGGTCACCGAGACGTGTCACCAATGGCACCCCACACCATGACGCCGTGTGATACGCCAGTATTGCGATGGCGAATACACGCTTCCAATGTGCGTTCACTGCGATGTCGCCAAACATGAATGCGTCCATCAAGATGCTGTAAACAGAACCAGGATTCATCCGAAAAAATGACGTTTTGCCATTCGTACAACCAGGTTCGTCGTTGCGTACACCGTCGCAGGCGCTCCTGTCTGTGATGCAGCGTCAATGGTAACCGCAGCCATGGTATCCGATCTGATAGTCTTTGCTGCTGCAAACATCGTCGAACTGTTCGTGCAGATGCTTGTTGTCTTGCAAACGTCCCCATCTGTTGACTCAGGGATCGAGACGTGGCTGCACGATCCGTTGCATGCGGATAAGATGCCTGTCATCTCGACTGCTAGTGCTACGAGGCCGTTGTGATCCAGCACGGCGTTCCGTATTGCCTTCCTGAACCCATCGTTTCCATATTCTGCTAACAGAACCAACGCGAGCAGCAATGTTACGATACGATAAACCGAAATCGCGATGGGCTGCAATCCGACCTTTATCACAGTCGGAAACGTGATGGTACGCATTTTCCTCACACGAGGCATCACAACAGTGTTTCACCAGGCAAGTCCCTTCAACTGCTGTTTGTGTATGAGAAATCGGTTGGAAACTTTCCTTATGGCAGCACCTTGTAGATGTCGCCACCGGCGCCAAACGTGTGTGAATGCTCTGAAACGTTAATCGTTTGCGTATCACAACATCTTCTTCCTGTCGATTAAATTTCTGGAACACGTCATCTTCGTGGCGTAGCAATTTTAACGGCCAGGAGTGCACAATAAAGAAAAAGAAGAAGTAGATCAATAACATTTTCAAAGAAGGAAATAGTTTTAGAAAATAGTTAATGCAAACATAGTTCTCTCTGAAAAATGTCGGTGACAATTGTTTAAAGAGTAGTCTCGAATTTCTATAAACAATACTTATGTACAGTATGCCTTCTGCTGCTGCTGACGACTACGTTCTCGCTCGGAGTGTCTCATCAAATTCACAGAAAATTAGAAACTAAAATGGAGAATTAGGTGTGGGTTACAGACAATAATTTCAAGAATCTGATTTATCGGCATAATAGTGGCGTTGTAGGCGGAGGAGGCTGGGGCTGTGTCCCAGCAAGTGAGGTGTGTTGCAGGAAGTGGAGAGGGCAGGCGCGGCGACTGGGCCTGTAGTTCGCCAAGTTGAGTTTAGTGGTGTGGTGGTCTATGGAGTTGGAGACAAAAGCGTAATTGGAGTCAGTTATTGACATAAAATCAGGAGTCCTGGATTCGAAACCGAAGGAGCATAAAATACATACGGAGTGCACCAAGAAAAATTATTTTTTTCCTTCCTTCCCAACAAAGGTAGACATCATCCCCGCATCTCCATTTATAAATGAAAATGGTGTAATAATTGTCTATTACATTTAGTAACGAAACGAATACTATAATTGAGAGATACATCGTACACACGTGTGAACAGTTTACAGCAAAGGTTAGAATCACGATTAGCTTTTCTATTAAGGGTCAATAATAACTCCATCATTTTCACTTTTCTTTTTCAGCATTTTTCCACGTACTGAGTAGTAATGATAAATCATTATTTTGTTGGTGCGTTCTTTATATATGTTATTTTAGAAAATATTTCTACACTGTATCCATGCGTTACAGCATTTATGTGATCTGAAACTGGCTCGATGGAGCCGAAACTAATATCACTGGAAACAAAGATTTAGTTTTTTATTTTTTATTTATTTATTTATTTTTTGTTTGTTTGTTGAGACATTGACTTAGAATATTAAACCTTAAGATATAATAGCAAGGGACTAATAACATCATTTCTTGCAACATAAACTACGACAGGAAATTTTCTAATTAGTCATTCAAAATTTAAATATCGAAAAAAGAATCAGTCACTTGTATATTTTGACAAACATAATGGCCTTCAAGAATTTATAATTTTCAGGTGCTTTTGGTTGCATAAATGTATATTGTGATGTGCCCATGCGTGTTGCTCTGTCTCTCTTGCAAAGTGGTTGTCGTGTTGATGTGATACTTCAACTGGAAAATAGGCCAACATGGATGTTAAATATCATTTCTATACTACTGTTATAAATGAAATTTGTAATCTTTGACTTGCACGATATCGATCCTCCCACATTGTTCATAATCTAACACACGTACAGATCATCACTTACATTGTGATTGCAAACAAAGCACGTTCACAGATGTTATTTTAACTTGTATATACAAGAATATTTTTAAAGTCAATTGTTACATGTTTGTGTCACTGGTCACATGAAGTTATCACTTATAAACAGGGAAACAAATATATAGAAAATAGTCACATTTCGATAGGCAAGAGAAACTCATGAAGAAATTAGTTGAGTGTAACAACTTTTTTCCATCTTGCTCTTTGTTGTGCTCAAAACTTCCAGCCCCCCATTAAATGGCCATGGCAGGCGGCCTCAGAAGCTCCTGGATTTCGTTCCTGCTGGGAGGAGACCCCGAGGAAGACCAAGGAAACGTTGGAAGGATGGCCTCCATGAAGACCTGAAACAAGCAGCAATAGATGTGGACAGATGGTGGATAACAGCAATGGACAGGAAGCATTGGAGATCGAAACTTGTAGCAGCATGCGGTCCACGAGACCTGATCACTAGGAGAGGAAAGACGTGCACGATAATCTAACACACGTACAAATCATCACTTACTTTGTGATTGCAAACAAAACACGTTCACAGATGTTTTTCAACTTGGATTTACAAAAATATTTTTAAAGTCAATTGTTACATGTTTGTGTCACTGGTCACATGAAGTTATCACTTATAAACAGGGAAACAAATATATAGAAAATAGTCACATTCCGATAGTCAAGAGAAACAGTTTAAGAAATTAGTTGATTAACAACTTGTTCATTGCGCATTTTCCCATCTTGCTTTTTGTAGTGTTCAAAAGTTCCAGTCCCCCCATTAAATCTATTGCTTGTGAGCTTTGAAAGTGATGGAATAGCTTCAGATCTCCTTATTTGCTTTTAAATGGGTGCCTTCTGTTCTTAATATAAGCTGTTTCTTCTGCTTTGGCTGATTTGATGTCTATAACAACTAATATGAACAGTATATCTGGTTTGAAAGTTCCTGCCAGTCTATCCTCTGTAGAACTTACATGCAGTTTTGTAGATTCCTGAGTCTGAGAATTTATCCTTTTCCTTGTTTAAGGTGTTGTAGTCTGTTGGTTGTTGAGGAAATTACTTTCGATATAAGTTACTTCGGAAAGTTTACTATTTTGAAAGTTTACTATTTTGTGCGGCACCTACTTATAAGATATGCCGGTCATACATTTGAATGTGTTGGTTGTTGTTCCTAAGCGCTAGGGTTTTCTTTGTCTCTTTTTCATCTATTTTATTCTGTTTTTTTTTTTTTTCGTTAGTAGGGGAGACCATTGTCCACTCCTATTTTCTTAAAGGCGTCTATTTCTTACTTCCTCTCCTTGTTTAATTAGATTCTGTTTGTTTTGTATACTATTGTTGTGGATGCTGCATTGTTATGTGATCTGGGCGACATAATAAGGCAGGTATCAGGTTAACTGCGTTACTTTTTTCTGTATACCTTGAAAACTGTTTCTGTTGCTGTCGTTTTTCATGCATAAATCCATAAAATTCACGCTGTTATACTTTTGACATTCAGCTTTTAAATTTATTTTCTTGTGTACATTATTAAGCACGTTGTTGCTTTTATTAATGCCATTCAGACTGATTTGCTGGTCTACCAGATATCATGGTGCTGAGAACAACATGACCTACTTAACTCTTCTTATTAAGCTGGTCTCATTACGACTCGGTGACACGGATTTTTTTTTCTTTCGACGTAATGTAGTTGTACGTAACGAGCGATACAGATGTATGGATATGCTGCTTACCTGTAAAGAGTCGTCATACATGCCTCTTGTATCTGGTGAGTTGTAAGCAATGAAAGACCAGATAAAACGACGACATTTTGGGCCCCACTTGAAAATTTAATCGATGAATATAATAAATGGGGTTTGGAAGTTAATAATGATAACATTAAGTGAATGGAAGTTAAAGAACAAGATATAGAATTGCAAAGAGAGAAGTTAGTAAATGTGATAAATTGTTAAGATCCAAGGAATGAGAAGGAGCAAGAGAAGAAAAAGGAATTAAGGTTCTACATCCGATACTGTTGAAAACTTGCCTAATCAGACAAAGAATAAGATTATTATGGCAATTATAGAACTAGTCCTAACATACAAGTCGGAAGTATGGATCTTAAGAATTCTTTGTTGCATAGATGTCCCACTGAAAAATAACCACAGTTTAACATTACTTGACTACGCAAGGAATAAAATATTTAGAGGAAGGATAAAGTCCGAAACCACCATTACAAATACAATTAATTATAAAAATGGAAATGGCAACGACATTTGTGACGTATGCAAATGAGAAGCATACCAATATAAGCAAGGTGTTGATTTGATTCCACTACACTGAACAAATGAAAGATACCACGAAATTCACGGATTAAGAGTACTCAAGAGGAAATTGATTAAACGAGCATTGGAAGAAGACAATGGATAGACTAGGAGGGATACGAGATGCGACAATGATATTTCAAATCCTCCCTTTAGTAATACGTGTATAAAAGAAGCGATATCAGAAGTATTACGCCCTTCGTTACTGTTGCTTGTATTTTCGCACAAACAAATGTCATTACGGTATAAGACAAATAAATCATTATTACGTTATTACTTTATAATGATCCACTAAGATTCTTGCTTCCTGAACCGAAATATCAGAAAATATTGTTGAAAATCTCCAGTTCATATTCACAGTATATAAAAGATCTTTAGTGACAAAAAAGTCCGACTTTTACATCTCTAGTTGGACTCTCTAAAGAGCATTGTCCATTGCTGCACTAAATGTCTTCCCATTGTTAATACCTGAACATGAGGTCGACAAGAAGTTTCTCCAATACGTGGTGACCACTACAATCCTATGAAGTCACTCATTTCACTGGTTACTACTGGAGTTCCGTTAACTGATAGAATCCTGACAGTATTAGACCAACTGCAGAACTGGGTTAGGAGTACAGTAACACAGGAAAGGAATAATGAAATAGACACTGCAAGTAATCAGTTTATAAATTCTTTAATAAATAAAGAAGAGTCATAATGTGTGGTGCACCATTGAGAGATGTCGTTCTCAGTGCACCTTGAGGAGGGGAGCAGCGAGCGCGGGGGCGGCGTAGGCCAGAGGGGCGGCGGCAACGGCTGGGGCGGCGTAGGCGACGGGGGCGGCAGCGACGGCGGGGGCTGCGAGGAGGCGGGCCGTCTGCGAGATCCTGTACGTGTTGGAGATGGAGGAGGCGGCGGGCGCCACGGCCACGGGTGCGTGGGCCACGGCGACGGCGGGGGCGGCCACGGCGGGCGCCACGGCGACGGCGGGGGCGGCGTAGCCTCCCAGGTAGCCGGCGTGGGCGGCGGCCACCGCGCACAGCAGGATCACCTGCAACAGGGCGCACGTCACAGTTCGGTACGAGATTCGTCATGGTAGTTGTGCTGAGTGGTGGTCTTCACTTTTAATGTGATATGACAGAAAAGAAGCTCTCAATGTCCAGTCAAGATGGTGATAATAAATGTTATGTGAACTGTTGGTGTGCATTACATTGCCAGTAATTAATATCTGATAAACATCCATTGCACTGAAAATAGCTGTTGAATAATTTTTTTTCTCATCTCCGATGTGTATCTAGTTCAGTCGCCACAAGAAACAGAGACAGTTATTCTAATTAAAGTGGAAGAAAATATATAAAAACTTACCATCTAACTGAGATAAGCTGTGTGTAATTTGATACTCTCTTGGAAGCAGTGGCAATTTTCGCATAGTTTTTACAACAGTGTGTTTAGATTTTTTTTTTTCTTTTTTTTTGTGGTTGTGGGTTGATGAAAATTGTGTAGGGGATGCAGAAAGAGAGGACAGAGAGTTAAAAATACTCCCGTTATATCAGAAACTCCTTATGTCACATAGCCTCCTTTTTGCAAGCTTGGACACTGAATGTTACATTTCAGCTATTTGCTAATCCAGTGACGTGAAAGCATTTGTGAGCTGCAGTGAACTTTATGCAAAAGTGTGCTGAAAATTTTTTCCTCTCTCTAATCACTTAAAGAGACCATTCAATCTGGGACTAAAGATATGAGAATGGTTCCCATTTATAAACGACGGGACATCCGTGTCTCATTTTTAATTTTGACTCCACTTAAGAATTCATAGGACCAGCGCTGGAAATGTGCACTCAACGTTTGGCGTGATGGCTTTATATGAATGATTGTCTATGCAGAAAAACAAATTTTAATCTTTGCGAAAATCTTAACGCAGTGGATTTATGTCTTCCACTTCAGGCACGCTGGAATGGCCGAGCGCTCTAAAGCGCTTTGCTGCGAAGCGCGCGGTTGTTCGCCGCCGGAGGTTCGAGTCCTCCCTCGGACATGGGTGTGTGTATTGTCCTTATGTTAGCTGAAGTAGTTAGTAAGCCTAGTGACTGATCACCTCTGTAGTGAAGTCCCATAGAATTATAAACATTTGAACATTTTATTTTCTTCCACTTCAACACTTAGTTCTACCTGATATCTAGTAATGTGTTTAAGTTGACAAGTAGGCCTTTACGTGGTAAATCAAATCACTTAATCAATATTAAGTTTCGGTATTCCTATTGAGTTACTTCAGTAAAATATCGTAAGTAGAACGACGGACTTCGGTACTGTCTACCTATATAAGGTACCAACTGAACAGGAGGAATACCTTCCACTTACATCAACTTGTTTAACGAGCAGTATTTCGTTTTGACAGCTTTTCAACTATATTTCAGTCACCTGTAAAATAAGGTATTACGACGACACTCAAAAAACTATATTCCCCATCACACGATAAACATTCTGTTTCAGTGGATACGTTAGTGAGTACGGAATTTGGATTGTAAATTAAATATGGAAAGCAATGTTACAAGTAACAGTGGGAGAGAATGGTGAGAAAGATGAATTAACAATAATTCGATGGAAATGAAGGCTTTTGCCAATAAGGAATGAAACACTCAATAGTGTCAAGTCAAAATGACATATTAAACCATAGAATATAGATTTTCGCAGCGCGAGGTAGCAAACTTAAGGCAACATATCTACCACTGACCAACATTTGTACCAATGAAAAAAATTCTCAGTCTACACCAGGAAAACAGCATTGAGTGTAATTAAAATGCAAATGGTGGAGACATCGCACAGAAAGAAAATATTTGATATATGTAACAATATTATGAAATAATAACAAGTGATAAGAACGTTTGCTTTCGAGTCTGATAAATATAAAATTTAGTGTCCAATTGTACTGACGATTAACATGTATGCTGCTCAAGCCGATTGTAGTTCACCAACTCAGTTAATGTCAAAAAATTTGCCAATGCTCATCAGTTTTCATCGCAGTTTTAAAAAACATAAATGCATAGTTGTCCATTTTCAAGCCATGTACGGTTACATAACATACGTAACGCAATACAGTTTCTTTAACTGGAGATTGCAATACTATCGTAATAACGTATGCAGCAAGCTGATGTAAATTCGAATTACAAATATTACAGAACTAAGCCAACATGCTCACAATGGATAACAGCGTCTAAAGTGGGTAACCAATGTAATAAAAAAGCTTGTGAGTTGTTTACAAATATAGCGGATACTGATGAACAATAATGAATTGATAAAACGTTCTGAAACTCGGCTTTGAGAAAGAGATAGACAGAAACTGAAGAGAAGTGTACTGTGTGCCACAAGTGTATTTGAGTAAAGAGCACCAGAGAGGAAAAGTCCAAATCAGATACGTTAAAACAAAATAAAGCCTCTTCTCCACTGTATCAGTGAGCTGCACCTTTAATTCAGATCACGTAGCTGCATGCTGCGGTACAGTGACTTGGGTATTTTAGTGTACAGTGCAACTGCCGACATGTAACTCCAAACATGTATATATTAAATACGTATTGGCCCACTTTAGGTTAGAATGACAGCTCGAAATTTAATTCCATATTACAACATAACCTTTCATCTGACATGAAAACTGAATGAACGGACTACTAGAGGAGCAAAATCGTTACAACATTGGTTTGTTATATTTTCCTGAATCTCGCATAATTTTAGCAATATTTGCAAAAATAAAGGCGATTCTGCACTGACTGTGTGTCTGCCTGGAACGTGTTCCGAATTATTAGGTCGCGACGTTCAACCAATAGCCACGAAATTTTATATTTGTTGGCACCTTAACCGAACGCCGCAAGAGGGCGGTACTATTCCATAACTAGATTAATATTCGTCGGCTCGGAAAAATTTTCAAGTAAAGTTGATAAGAATCCGACATCAAGTAACTTATGAAGACAGTTTTTTCGACATTTTGATCCAGAAATAAAAATATAATTCATCACATGGCCCTACTATCATAAGTCATTTGATGGAGGTTGCAGGAATTCTTTGATGTACTGTTGATATTTTCTAGGGTTGACTCAAGGCTCTGTCACGGGTAAATACGATTTTTAGAAGAAATAAAAAATTATAAAAAAGT
This sequence comes from Locusta migratoria, assembly GCA_026315105.1. Taxonomy (NCBI): domain Eukaryota; kingdom Metazoa; phylum Arthropoda; class Insecta; order Orthoptera; family Acrididae; genus Locusta; species Locusta migratoria. Next base: position 196,055,554 of record CM048746.1, read on the forward strand.
CTTGAATCAAATAATTATGAGTCATGATTTCTGAGATTGGTTTCTTTGTTTCCTCAAATGTATGAACTTTTGCAGCAATTGAATTTCTTCGAGAAATTCTTCCAAAAAGGCCGCACAGTGAAAAAAATAATAATAATAATATAGAACTGAAAGTTGCACTCCTGCCTTTCGACCCTCTGTTGCAAATATTTCGGGCAAAAAAAAATAAATAAATAAAAAATAAAATAAATAAATAAAAATGTAAATATTAAATTTTACAGACATAATAAATAAAAACAGGAAGCTGCTTAACTGATGTTATTATATTTTATTGTGCAATAGATGTACTTCGACATATTGCCATGTTCAAGCTTATTATGTTCTGATCTAACGTACATAATTCATCTGGTGCGGTCGCTGTCGAAAGAAAAACGTCGAAGAGCCTGATTTATTTAGACGTTTCCACCGTGATGATGTGACCGTTTTTAAATTCGTTCATCGTATGATTGTGGATTAATATTTCGTATTTTTATACGGTATTTAATGTGACAGCAAGTGCGATTTTTTTAAATCCTGATCGAAGAGATATTTTTATGATTTATGATTAATATCTGTGTGTGTTGTATATTGAAAGAAACAAGACAGTGAATCTGAAGTCTGAAGTAGCGCAGGCGACTCACCAGCTTGTACATGTCGAGAGGAGAGCCGTTGTCCAGCGAGAGCAACAGATGCCGCAGACTGCGCCGCCGCCCGTATATATAGGTGCAGCCTGCGGCCACGCCCCCTTCCGCTGCCTCCAGTGCCACCGCCGCTACTCTTGATCCACTTCCCGCGCTGGTTCAGCGATCGCCGATTGCGAATCCGCAGCTGACCGCCGCGACAGACACACTAGGTCAACCGCCACGTCTGTGTCAATCTGTAACTCAACACCCACCCACCTTGCCCTTGGTCGCGCACTCGATATAGCCACAACCCGGTGAAAGTGCAGAAGTACCGATTCGATGTGCTATGCTGTCTACACTGGCCTGATAATAACATGTGAAACATACGTGATGACGCGTAGGCTGGCTACATGTACTGCTCACAAACACATCTTCGCTTATTTCTATCAGAAAAACTTATTTCCTCCCGTCTTTCTGTGCGTCATTTGCAGCTGCAGACACACAACATAACATTTAAATTATTTTCGTCATTCTTAATCAATTAAGGGTTGGAATGAAATATACAAGTAACAACAACTAATAATGAAATGTTACACTTTGCTCACACAGGCCTAGAATGTAGTAGGTACAATTCTTCATTACATTTGTTATATATTTATGCTCAAGATCGCTTTATAATATATTTGTTGACCGCTTTTGGCAGCTATACGCTTCTATTAGTCTTGAATTAAAATGGGAGGATGCTGGAAACATCAGCGTGTCTAGACTAAAAACTATGTCAAAATGTTTTATATGTGATTCTGCTCTTCTGCACTTTTCGTTCAAGATGAATGGTTGACATGACAATCATATTCAATTAACAGTATTCAAGCTGTCAATTTAGATCTGCGGGAAAAGATAATAAAATAAAGACTTTTAAAGCAAAATGCTTTTCTGTATTAAAATTTTTTTTAAAAAAATCAAGAAATTTTTACTTGGACTGGGAATGTACAAAGAAGGTTTTTAATTCAAGAAGCTGAAATCACTAGCAGCATCAATGTCGGTCTCAAGGAAAGGAATCTAGTCGCTCTAGCCTCGGATGGTTGGCATGGCTAAACAATTCTTTGCTGTTTTTTGACACAGTTAAGCAGTTAGTGTCCAGCACTAGTTATATGTCAGACTTTAGTTGATATTTCCAGTGCGTGACATACACTGAAGGGTGAAAGAATCTGGTACACCGGCTACATACCGTGTAGGGTCCCCACGAGCATGCAGGTTACGAAATTCGACAAGGCCTGGACTGATGTCTAAAGTAGGACTGGATGCATTTGACAGTGTGCATATTGTAGGGATGGTCATAAGCAAGAGTACGACAGGAAGGGGGGAGGGGGAGGGGGGAGATCTCTTCTGAACATGGCATGCCAGGTGTGCTCAATAATGCTCACGTCTCGGGAGACTGGAGGTCAGAGGAAGTCTTTAAGCTGAGAAGAGTGTTCCTGCAGCCACTCTGTCGCAATTCTGCACGTCGGAGAGCACACTGGACATTAATGGATGCAGGTGATCAGCCATGGTAAGTACGCACCAGTCAGCTGTCAGGGTAGGATCTAGGCACATTGCGGGTCCCATATCAATCCAACTGCACACATCGCACCCAAATACAGAGCTTCCACTAGCTTGAAGAGTCCCCAGCTGACATGCAGGGTCCATGGATTCTTGAGGTAATCTCCGTATCCGTACACGTTCATCCGCTAGATACAATTCGGCACGAGACTCGTTAGACCAGGTAACATATTTCCAGTTATTAACAATTTGTTGTCGGTGTTGAAGGCGCTAAGCGAGGCGTAAATCTGTGTGTCATACTATCAGGAATAGGCCTTCGGCTCCGAAAGCCCATATCGATGATGTTTCGTTGAATGTTTCGCAGGCTGACAGTTGTTGATGGCCAGCCCTGAAATCCGCAGCGGTATGCGGAGGGGTGCCCTTCTGTTTCGTAGAACGATTCTCTTCGCTCTTCGTTGGCCCCGTTCTCGCAGGAACTTCTTCCGGCCGCAGAGATGTTGGCGATTTGATATTCTACCGGCTTCTCGATATTCACGGTGCGCTCGTAAAATGGTCGCTCAACAAAATCCTCGCTACCTCGATATACTGTATCCCATGGCTCGTGCGGCGTTTATAACACCACTTTCAAAATAAAATCGAGATACCTGTCATTCTAGGAGCAGTAAACGATTAACGCCTGCGGCAGACTCCTATCTTATAAAGGCGCTGTTGAGCACATATTTGTATACGCATGCCTGTACCAGTTTCTAAGGATCTTCAGTGAATATGAAGAACCCGTTCGCAATATACAGGCGACTTCTATGTGTGATGATAGGACAAGAGTTTCTGCAGAACGTTCAGTCTTGAGTTACCTAGTTGAAAGAAAACTCCACGAAGATTTCAGAGTTAATATACAGCATTTAATCTTTGAACCGCAGAATTGTAATACCAGATGCATCAGCCAGGCAAAGCAGTGTGTTTATCATCGCTTACCAACCCTGCAGATCCTAGACAAATCTTCTTACCGGAGTTTCGAGAAACGTATACAGAGCTGAGATTTGCCTGAAAAGACGGCCTGGTGTTGCTATTGTGTGCTTTATTGACCACTGCTGGTCCCGTACGTCTGCTGCCTCAGCAAATGGATCCAAAGTAGTAGGCACAGTGTTGCTCCAAATTGTTTCGAACTGCCCACCATCACGACTTGCTATATGAAAGCTGGTTTACTGACGCAATGCACGTGACTTACCTCTACACTTCTCAACTTTCAAATGATCCTCTCAGACACCGCTTTCAGCCACTGAGCTCCAGCATTTTACTAATTATAATACTCATGTGTTTATCAGTTCCATATTAGCAACAATGGCAGCACCATAGCAAAACGACTAATTGTTGTCGAATAGCAAATAATGGTGTTGTCGATTCTCTCGACTGCTAGTAAATACTTGTGTTTCCCTTCTTTCAGTTAAATGACAGCGTATATTTTTACTTCCCAATATGTTTCATTGGCATCTCATAAGTTTTTATTTATTTATTTATTTTTATTTTTTATTCTGTAACGCTACATTTAGAAAGCGCCTTTTCTCGTCTTCTTTGAATTCTTTAGAGGCGACGTTTCAGTTCGGGTTAATACTACGTTCAGTACGAACACTTTCACAATCTAGTTTCTGGTACTTAAATTTACGTTCGATGCTAACAAATTTTTTGTTCTCAAAAAGGTTATTCTTACTATTTAAAGTAAGCTTTCATGTCCTCCGTCACCTGGTCATCGGCAGAGATTTTTCTGCATACACAACAAAACTCATTCACCGCTTATAGTATTTGATTTAGACATTTACTTACTTTAGTATTCACCTAATATAATTTGACTATACTCCATTACCGTTGGTTTGGTTTCTTCGAGGTTCATCTATGCGTTTCAACGCACCAATTTCAGTGAAACCATATTTTCTACAAGAGGTATCTATGTCTGCCAATTTAATCACAACACTAAACCTTTTACACCGGAAATATTTCTCTAGTAAATATAGAAGGGTAACATTGAAGTAAATTATTCATCAGATGGAAACAGAATATGTAAAGGCGGATGGTTTCACTGACACAGAAACCACTACCATAAATACGATTAGCGTAATTAACAAGCGTCCATAGAACATAAAGTCAATGAAACTTGCCCAACCCTACTTACCAACCCGGCCGCGGTGGCCGAGCGGTCTGTGGCGTGCCAGTCATAGTCTGTACGGTCACTGCGGTCTGGGGTTCGAATGCCCCCTCAGGCATGGATGTTTGTTCCGTCTTTAGTATAAGTTAGTTCTTAAGTAGTTTGTAAGTTTAGGGACTGATGACCCCGTCGTTAAGTCCCATAAGAAAGGAGCTAAAACACACGTTTGCAACATGATTAATTTGATAACGCTTTGTGAATGATAACTGGGTATACCTCCCACCCTGCTACAATTATCCGTATTCACCTCTGCCAGTGCAGGTCCTCCTTCCTCCTCTCTGTGTGCTTTTTTACTCCTTCTGCTCTACATCTACATGGGATACTCTGCAAATCACATTTAGGTGCCTGGCAGAGGGTTCATCGGACCACCATTATACTATTTATCTCCCATTCCGCTCACGGATAGCGCGCGGGAAGATAGAACACTCGAATCTCTCCGTTCGAGCTTTGATTTCTCGTATTTTATTCTGATGGTCATTTCTACCTATGTAAGTGGGAGTCAACAATATATTTTTGCATTCGGAGGAGAATGTTGGCGATTGGAGTTTAGTAAGTAGCCCACGTCGCAGCGATAAGCACCGTTGTTGTAATAATTCCCATCCCAGATTCTGTATCATTTCCGTAACGCTGTCTCCCCTGTATCGTGACAATACAAAACGAGCTGCCCTTCTCTGGACTCATTCGATGTCCTCGATTCCCGGCAGGTGACCGGGTGTTGTGTGTTGTCGTAATCATCATCATCTCATCATCATTGGCACGTAAGTCGCCCACGCGGCGTCAAATAGAAAGACTTACACTCAGGCGGCCGAACAATCCCGTAAGGGATCTCCCGGCCAAGAAAGCCATACGCTCATTTCCATCATAATCGTCAATAGAATTGTTAGAATAGCGCAATCACGCATTTGTGTGTTACGGAATAGATATGTTCTTACTAAACTGTGTTTCAATGATGTTAGCACATCATTCAACTAATCAACATATTGTTGGACAGTTTTTAATTGCATTTAGTACGGAGTGGAAAAATTAACGGCTCAGGGAAATATTTGGTGGGACAGGCACACGATCAACACTATCAGCTTACCTCCCAACAAATTATATATTAATAAATGCAAAAAGAAACCAGTGTTAAATTAATTATTTCCCGGGCACGTTACATTAGCTAAACGTACCATGAGAGACTTGACGAGGGCGACACCTAATTACGCTCGAAGTAGCCAATTTCTGGTATGCCACTATATGAAACGACGGAATAATGTTTTTTCCTTTGTTGATTTTTATATTTTTGTGTGTTTTACTTATATTTTGATAATCATTCTTCATGTCATTGTTTATGCATTCTGTATTATGTACTTTGAATATTGTCAGTGTATTTTAGACTCTGTGCTTCTGATAAATAAAAAAACCTATGGACTCCAAGAACATGGGAGCATTTTTTTTAAAACATCAGCAAATCTTCATACTGTTCCAGAAGGTGGTACTGAGAAGCTTGGTAGCGATAGGATCAAGATATTTATCGGATAGACAGAAGCGCCTCTAGCGAAGAAAGAGCCAATCGTTGTATCATGGCAGTCTTTTGTTCCTGCAGTACTGCCGGTGGGAGCGCTAAGGTTGCTACCGTAGTTGTTCGTGTGAGACTGTGCACAAGATGTGATTCACATGGACATCATTTGTCCGCATCCACTTTTTTATGCCGCTTACAGTGCCAGTTACGATATCTTTTTTTTTTTTTTTTTTTTTTTTTTTTGTGTGTGTGTGTGTGTGTGTGTGTGTGTATGTGTATCCCATTGCGTTTCGGCAAGTATGTTCAATTCCAATGTTCACTCATTTAGCCCCTTGGTTCCTTTTGTACGGCATTTTGGAAGTGAGACTATAATTATGAGTCCCCTGTATAACTAAACATACAGCTGACTATCGTACTGGTGGGTACTTGTAAACAGTTGGGTAATGGAATGTAAAATTTTGTCAAATTACCAAGGCATCCTGTGAAGAACTATCGGTGACTCCGGTTTATAAGAAAGGAAAAAGAACTGACCCACATAATTACAGGCCAATATTGTTGACATCAGTTTCCTGTAGAATTTTGGAGCACATTCTCATTTCGAATATAGTAAATTTCCTTGGAACGGAGAAGCTTCTTTCTATGAATCAACACGGGATTGGGAAACATCGTTCCTGTGAAACTCAGCTTGCCCTTCTCCCATACGATATATTGCGAGCCACAGATGAGGGCAACAGGTAGATTGTGCTTTGCTCAATTTTACAAAGGCATTTGACGCGGTGACACTCTGCGAATTTCTAACGATGACCCGAGCATATGTATAGATACGCAGATTTGTGACTGGCTGCAAGACTTCCTAAGTAATAGAACGCAGTACTTTGTTCTCGACGGCGAATGTTCATTTGAGTGTATCGTCAGGCGTGCCCAAGGCAGTGTGATAGGACCGCTATTATTTCCTATCTACCGGGTGATCAAAAAGTGAGTAAAATTTGAAAACTAATAAATCACGGAATAATGTAGCTAGAGAGGTAAAAATTGACACACATGCTTGGAATGACATGGGGCTTTATTAGAAACAAAAAGAAGAAAAAATGTCCGACAGATCTCTTGCGCACATCGTTTGGTGATGATCGTGTGCTCAGTCGCCACTTTCGTCATGCTTGGCCTCCCAGATCCCCAGTCCGTGCAATTATTGGCTTTGGGTTTACCTGAAGTCGCAAGTGTATCGTGATCGACCGACATCTCTAGGGACGCTGAAAGACAACATCGGACGCCAATGCCTCACCATAACTCCGGACGTGCTTTACAGTGCTGTTCACAACATTATTCCTCGACAACAGCTATTGTTGAGGAATGATGGTGAACGAATTGAGAATTTCCTGGAAAGAGCGTTATCTTTGATTTGTCTTAATTTGTTATGCTAATTATTGATTTTCTGATCAGATGAAGCGCCATATGTCGGACATTTTTTGAACTTGTGTGTTTTTTGTTTGGTTCTCATAAAACTCCATGTAATTCCAAGCTTGTGTGTCAATTTTTACCTCTCTATCTACATTATTCCTTGATTTATTAAGTTTTTAAATTTATACTGACCTTTTGATCACCCGGTATGTAAATGATCTGATGGACAGTGTAGTTTGTAATGTGCGGCTGTTTCGTGATAATACTGTGGTGTATGGGAGGGTGTCGTCTTTAACTGACTGTAATAGCATACAGGATGACTTAGACAATATTTCTAGTTGGTGTAAAGAATATCAGCTAGCTCTAAAAGTAGAAAAAGGTAAGAAGATGCACATGAGTAAGACAATCAATTCCATAATGTACGAGTACAGCGTTATTAGTGAGGTTCTTGGCGCAGTCGCGTCCTTCAAATATGTAGGCTTAACATTGCAGAGCGATATGAAATGGAACGAACATGTAAGGACAGAGAGCCGACTTCGGTTTATTGGGAGAATTTTGGGAAGATGTACTTCATATTTGTAAAGGAGACCGCGTATAAAACGCTTGCAAGACCACGTCTTGAGTAATGCTCAAGTGTTTCGGACCCGCAGCAGATCAGTTTAAAGGAAGACATGGAAGCAGTTCAGAGGCGAGCAGCTAGGTTCGTTACTGGTAGGTTCGACCAATGCGCGAGTGTAACGGAAATTCTCCAGGAACTCAATTGGGGATCGCTGGAGGAAATACGACGTTCTTTTCGTGAATTTCTGTCGAGGAAATTTAGAGGGCCGGAATTTGAAGCTGAGTGTAGTACTATCTTGCTTCCGCCTACTTACATTTCGCGTATTGATCACAAAGACAAGATAAGAGAAAAAAATTGTTCAAATGTTTGTAGAGTCTATGGGACTTATCTAAGGGGTCATCAGTCCCTAAACTTACAAACTACTTATCAACTACTAACGAACTAGGAAGGCACAAATATCCATGCCCAAGGGGGGATTCGAACCCCCGACCGTAGTGGCCGTGCAGACCGTGACTGAAGCGCCTCAGTCTCCTCGGCCACCGCGGCCGGCAAGATAAGAGAAATTAGGGTTCCTACAGAGGCATATACATATTCTTTTCTCCCTCTTTCTGTTTGGGACTGGAACAGTAAAGAAAATGTGTAGTAGTGGTACAGTGTACCCTCCGCCACGCACCTTACGGTGGATTGCGGAGTATGTATGTAGATATAGATCTGAGGTTCTGAACAAGTGAACATAAACACTTGGAGGTATTTATAGTGATGATGTATATGTTCCGCACCACAAATCCCTAAAATTTTCTGTACAATTGGTTTGTAATTTATACACAACGTAGCATTGGAATAAGCCCGTGTTTCTATATGACATTTTTAAAAATATTTCATATATGCAATTTCACATTAAATAAGTTGCTGAAAATTGAGAATTTTAATGTGAAATTTCATATAAGAAATATTAAAAAAAATGGTATACAGAAACACGTGCGTACTGAAGAAACCGGAACATAAAAACCATCCTGTGTTATAAAGCAGCGGTATGTCAAAATTTCAATGCAATCAGCCTAGAACTTTCGGACAATAACGTTTTTAACAAAAGAGTGTTCACATTCTTTTATTTAAAGCGACAGCAGAAGTAATCGCATTACAGTCAGTATCGCCTACACTACATGCATGTGAGAAAAACGGAACGAGAGCAAGGCCAGCCTAGTGCAGCGACGCCTGGTTTCGGACTGCGAGTGCGACCGCCGGCGGCCGCGTGACCCACAGGCGGCGCTATATAAGCCCGCAGGCTTGGGCTGCCGCGTCAGTTGCCCGCAGACGACAACACACGCCCCACAGACATGTACAAGCTGGTGAGTACGCGCTGCACGTGGCGGAACCACCTGCCAGTACAACTAGGGGCGCGGCTACCTAAATAATGTATTAATTATTATTCAAAATGTTCAAATGTTTGTATAGTCTATGGGACTTAACTACGGCGTCATCAGTCCCTAAACTTACAAACTACCTATGAACTACTTACGAACTAGGACGGCACAAATATCCATGCCCGAGGGGGAATTCGAGCCCCCGACCGTAGTGGCCGTGCAGACCGTGACTGGAGCGCCTCAGTCTCCTCGGTCACCGCGGCCGGCAATTATTATTCAAAAGAGATAGATTGGCTGGCTAGTACTTACCTTTGTGCTGTACCGCCGATAGTAACACAAATGGAGAGAAAGAAAAAAAGGGACGAAAAAGGACAAGCTTTCGGAACACAGTTCCGTCTTCAGCTGGGAGAGAAGGGAAGGAAAAAAAAAAAACTGGGAGCGGAAGGGAAAGGTAATTTACGACCTAGGTCATGAGGGTGGTGTTTCAGGAGTGTGGAAGTCATGACCTAGGTCGTGAATTACCTTTCCCTTCCGTTCCCATCATCTTCTCTTCTCTCCCACCCGAAGAAGGAACTGTGTTCCGAAAGCTTGTCATTTTTCGTCCCCTTTTTTTTTTTTTCTTCATTTGTGCCACCATCGGCGGTACAGCACAAAGGTAAGTACTGGCCAGCCAATCTATCTCTTTTGAATAATAATTTATCATCCCTCAGGAGAATTTTCATCATTAATTAAATATTGTATTAGGAGCACAATTCATCCGAACAATGAAAACCACTTTCTCTTGATTGATGGGTATCAAATACCAAAAATCACGTGTTTATCAAAACACTTGTCTCAGTACCTAACGTTGTCAAGTATCTATTTATTTCGTTCTTATGGTACTGAATCTCCTTCTTGCCCTTCTGTTCATTGACTTTACCCCACTCTCTGACTATTTCACCTGCACTTGTGGCTAATTCCGTTTTGTAGTTTCGTGATCACGCGTCTCAATCCTTATGAAGACATATCACGCTAACAATTTGTATTATAATAATACATACTCTCCATATATTGGAAGAAGGTGCGATCATAATTTTCAGTACGAAAAAAAGCATTGTGTAGCCAATATCGCCGTCCTGCCCATATATTCATGGTTTCTGGTTTCTGTCCGTAATATTGTCATTATCTGATAAACATTTTATGTTCTCTAAAAGTAGACTAAGTTCTGTATGGTTTTTTTTTTTCAAAACAAGCGTGCATGGACTAGGTTTGTCACTATCAATAAAGTCGCTGATGAAAGATGAAAGAAACTTGGCGGCAGCAGAATCGTTCTGCAATCAACTTCAAATGCTGGCGCTATAAATATCGTAAATAGGTTTTCCTGGAAAGAACGTCGTCTTCGCTCCAGGGACATCGATTTAAGTTCGCGAACCACCTCTGTAAGACTCAAGAGTTGTTAGAAAACCAGTAACAAATGTTGCAGCCCACCTTGAATTGTTTCTATATCTTCCTTTAAACCGATCTGGATGGGCTTCAAAAGACTTTAATAGAGAAAAGGCCGCACTATTAATATCTATATTACATATGGATCACATCCATACAAAATTCAGCCCTTAAACCGAAGTCAACAATTTGCCTTCGCCACCACTGCCCTTACATATTCGTTCCTTCCACATTGTAGAGACGAATGCCGTAGTTGTAGTGCATGAACATCGGAATGTCATAAGGAAGAAAATTCGATGTATTCAACATTTTGTCACGGTTGTCGGCAATAAAAAATTGTCATACATGTAAAATTTTGTTGTAAGTTGTAATATGCTTCCCCCAGTTAATTTAATTTATAATGGCTAACGTTTATACAATTCTGAAAGTGGTCATCATTCCCCGAAGGAAACATATACCTGAGGATTCATTATAGACGTGTGTCAACTGGTACACGCATTACCGTGAACGTCATACCTATGCTAGTAACTCTTCACAGTTCATAAATCTGCACATCTACATCTGTGTGAAAAAAGGTCTGAAACGTAACGCTGATTTTATACAGCGAAGTATTTATTGTGGCTAGAATCAACTATCGTACTCCCATACCATTTCTAGACACTTGCACAGTTCACTTTTTCATTTTGGATTTTCATGATATATCCGATGCGAATATTTCTTAAACCCTGTCACTAATATTACGCTATTAAGCGGACTTCTCGACTATTACAGAGCGCGAACTCGTGACGTTCTTCCAACGACGCCTCTTCACTAATACTGCTGCCCGAGACACATGTAACCATCGGCGCCAAAACCGAAAGTTTCTCAATCACTGGAGGTTCACAGATTATCGGAAGTTGTATCCTTATAGTCGCAAGATGCTGTCATTCTCAGTGGATCAGTACTCTTGGTAACATATGCTTTGAAATACGCCGCAGTTATTCACGCATTCCATTGTTTACGACGAAATAGCTCCTGAAGTGTGTGTAGCAATAAGATACAATGTCAAAGGTTCGCTCCGTGACACCTTCTCCAAAATCCGGCGTGAAAGGAGTTACTAGCAGAAACGAAATAAATTGAAACCACATGTGTGACAATATTGATTTCCAAGTAGCTCATTCATTTAGCATGTCTTGTCAGGATGTCAATACTACGACATTGCAGGTGATCCTGCTGTGCGCGGTGGCCGCCGCCCACGCCGGCTACCTGGGAGGCTACGCCGCCCCCGCCGTCGCCGTGGCGCCCGCCGTGGCCGCCCCCGCCGTCGCCGTGGCCCACGCCCCCGTGGCCGTGGCGCCCGCCGCCTCCTCCATCTCCAACACGTACAGGATCTCGCAGACCGCCCGCCTACTCGCCGCCCCCGCCGCCGTCGCCGCCCCCGTCGCCTACGCCGCCCCCGCTATCGCTGCCGCCCCTCTGGCCTACGCCGCCCCCGCGGTCGCTGCTCCCCTCCTCAAGGTGCACTGAGAACGACATCTGTGAATGATGCATCACGCCTTATTTATTAAAGAACTTTTAAACTGACTGTATGTGTTTCATTATTCCTTCATCCATCACTACACTCCCATTCTTCTCTTATTCTAAATCGTAGTTCCATAGATGAACGTGTGAACTTCAGGACTGTTTCTAACAGTCACCACTCTATCGAGCGACGTGCTATAGTGGCATCACATCGGACAATTCTAGAGGGCAGTGGTTCAAACCCACCTCTGGCACACTTTATATAGGTTCTTCCTTACTTCTCTAAATCACTATTGGAAAATGATAGGACGGCACCTTTCAAATGGTGTAGTTCCGCTTGAGTCGCAGTACCGTGAGTTTGGCTTTCGAGCGCTCATGCCTTTAGCAGTGTTTACATCTGAATGTTAACTTGTTGTTGTGTCTCACTTGTTAGCTATGTTTGCGTGTGTTAATGTTGTTGCTTTCCTGTGAGCAGTAACCCAGATGGGTTACCTGCAAAATATCACATGCTAGTTTTCCCAGGAAGAAAATCTTAAAGAATCTGCCAGGAAGATTCAAGAACATGTTAAAATTTGATTTCGGCAAGCCTAAAAGATCCGTACAACCAAGAATTAAAATTCAAGACTGAATTGAGGAAATTTTCAGAATCACTGTTGACCAAGTACCCAAGTACGCACTGCTTATTACGATTTTCACAAAAAAAAAAAAAAAAAAAAAAAAAAAAAAAAAAAAAAAAAAAAAATCAAATGTGTGTATAGCTTATGGGACTCGACTACGGGGTCATCAGTCGCTAAACATACAAACTACCTATGAAATACTTAATACTAAGGACGTCACAAATATCCATGCCCGAGGGGAGGGGGGATTCGAACCCCTGACCGTAGTGGCCGTGCCGACCGTGACTGGAGCGCCTCAGTCCCCTCGGCCACCGCGGCCGGCTTTTGTGAAACTACTGAACTCCTTTATGATAGAGGTGACTGTGATGAAATATCAACGAATAAATTTTTACGTTTCTAATGATTGTCAGGAACTCCGGAACATTTTTATCACCACACTACTGAGGTAGTGAACTATTCGAAGGAAGTCTTCACGAACGATAGATAGGTCAGAACATTAAAAATGAAATGTGGTCAGGCCTGCATAAGCAGCAGTACTGTAACGGTCTAAGACGTTTTGAAATATTTTTCAGACGAGTCTGCGACTATACGAAATACATACTCGAGTCAGCTGGCAATTTCCTTTGTATGACATGAAAGTGGCCAGGTCAAACAGGACTGCCGACATTGTGTTTTCGTCCCGAAGAACAGTCTGCAACATTGTCGTATGTGTCTTTTTGTTGTCTGACACAGTATCAGAATAGTCTGATGCTGCAATTGATGTAGCGAGCGCTCAAGCGTAAGTTCTCGCCAGTATAGTAGTCTCACTGCTTACGCTCGCCCCCCCCCCCCCAACTGCAATCCCTTCAGTTATAGAGGTGGAATTAAAACTGAAAGAGACCTAGTGTATCGGAAGATTCCTCAGATGAAGAGTTATTAGATCAGACCTACACCAACATGGTTAATGCTTTCCTCTTCCACTACCATTCTACAGTCCTTTCCGCAAATGGTTCTCCCCATCGGCCCTTAGAGTGGCAGAGTTTCTCATTCCAGAGCACGCAGAAATCTCTCCTTAGACACCCAATAACATTCCTGCCTAGAATCCCTATGCATTAAAATGTATTCTGTCAGGGCTATTAATTTCACATATCAGGTGCTGAAATGAAATCATCCCTCCAAAGTATTCTTCCCCCAACACTAGCCTTTTCGCCGTCCTCCCAACCTGCGTTCGTCAAAGGTTGCAAAATCCTGAAAACACCTTCCCTACCTAAATGTTCCTACCCCTATAACCTATCCCACTTCAGAACCTGTCACATGCATCTTCCCGCAACCACCTACTCCAGCCCTACTGTAGTGTCACAAGCAGAATTACTTTCGACACCTTACAGTTGCTCACCGATCGAAGATTTACATAAAGCAGTTTCCTTAAATATGAGGTAACATGTAGTAAAGGACACACGTTGTGCGCGACCGTTTTGATCTTTCTGTGCAGAAAAGACGAAGCGTTGTTGTTTCAGCGATGTAGTATAAACCTGACAGGTACGTAGAAGAAATACCTGCTATGGGCAAGCAACGAGAAGTAAATGCCACCAAAGGAAAACACACACATTCAAATCAGGCTCATATGCGAAACAACACGAGTCATTTACCAAAGGACAATTATACATAGCAGTGCCTTATACAATAGTATCACCACCAAGAAATTGGCGAACGCATGATTGCCCACAGACGAACAACATGCTTAGCGGTCAGCCAATATCCTGCTGCAGACAACGTCCACCAGGAATCAGAAAATACTACCGATGACTGATGCTACAGCATAGTTACTAAACATAATTGCCTCTATAGCATTCGTAAAATAATTGTACCCTGCTCAAAGCAATTGAGGTATCAGGTGAGGTACCATACACATTATACAAATGGTAACGTATTTTATTCAGATATTTGCTACAATTCTAATTTGTGTGGGATACAGTAAGATTTTTGCTGTCTGAACTTTTTACACTTTATATGTACTTTTTGGGAGTGAGCACTTTGATTTCATTGTGCGTGGAGAGCACAAGCGTACAAAAAATGATTAAAATAAAACTTTTAACTATTCTTTACAGTCAAAAGTGATGGATGTAACAGGATTATAATAAATATTTTAAATAGGAAATTCAGTTTGCAGGAATGAGTTCGGAGCCTCCATATGTTAAAGTTCGGGGAATCTCCATTGCGTTATTAAAGGGAACAGTAAGAAGACATGGAAATACAAAAAATTCAAACCAATTTTGGACAACCTACGCTTTATTGTAATTTTAATATAACAATGAATAAAAGTTCGAAATTCATCATTCACTGTCCACATTTTAGCTGTTGCTGGGCATTTGCTGTCAGTGAACCACAGGTTTGCAATTGCCGGTGTACAGAATGGGAGTGAGTCTTGCAGAAGGTACAGGAACTGGTGGACGTGAATTGCTGCAAACTAATCTACGAATTGGAGAATAAAAGCATGGAATGCTTGCTTGTGATACAGGGTGTGCGGCGTAAGGGCCGGACATGACGGGCACCAGAGGTATGGTGACAGTGCTGGGGCGTCATATGCCCAGGTGGTGGAGCGGTGTTAGCGACTGTTGGGAAAGGCGTGCGCATGCGCAGAGGGTCGGTGTCGCGGGTCTGACAGAGGGACACGTTAGTGGCACACATAGCACCATTGTGGCGTCACCGTGACGTGTGCGCCTCCACCTTCGACCGTCGGGGATATATCGGTCGACCAAGAGCTTTGAGCCATGTTGTGGTATATAAATAACGTAGCGGGAGGAGCGGTAGTATCTAGTAATGTTATGAAACATGAAAGTGGTCTGCTTGCCGCCGCTATCTGTGACATGTTATCACATAATGTTTAACTGATGCGTTTATTTATCTGGGTACTATATAGCCGGCCGCGGTGGCCGAGGTGACTGAGGCGCTTCAGTCACGGTCAGCACGACCACTACGGTCGGGTGTTCGAATCCCCCCTCGGGCATGGATATTTGTGCCGTCCTAGTTCGTAAGTAGTTCATAAGTAGTTTGTAAGTTTAGGGACTGATGACCCCGTAGTTAAGTCCCATAAGCTTAACAAACATTTGAACATTTTTTGGTACTATATACTTAGCGTAATGTCTAGCAAAGGCTACAAGATGTAATTTTACCATGTACAAATTCCGAAATAGTTACATTGTAAGTACTAGCATTCCCGGATTATTAATTTGCCTTGCAGTACGGCTACATTTCTTACGAAAGTACTTACAACTACCTTATAAGGCAAAGGTTTTCACAGAGCAATTTTTGCTTGCTTGGGAACATTTACATGTAGTCGTTTTTAAATAAAATTAGTTTACTGACAGCTGTTACTTATGTCAATACAAGCGTATTTTCTCTTTTTCCTACGTGGTAGGAAGTTACTTAATCCTTGTAATAGTATTCATTTCTTATTAAACTAGTTTTCAAATGGACTATGGAACTCCAAAATTGTCAACTGCATAGAATAGTCTTAATGGATTCTTTTGTTGCTTTTTCCGAAGAATTTGTATAGGCTATGCATGAACATATTCCAAAATCGATGTAAGAATTCCCACAGAAACAACACGAAAAATTGTAATAACCAGTCTACTCTTCATGTGCACATTCTAAGGACTGATCTGAATTGTTGCCTTACACCTGAAGGAGAAACAATGGCCAATAAACATTATAAATAAATATGCTTGATTCAGATTTGAAAAAATGTTCACAGAAATCGTAATATTTAGTAGTGTGTAGCACTTCCTTACTGCAGTGAACAGAGTAAATGCTACAATTATTTTACTTGTTCACATAAGAAATGCACTTACTGATGTAAATAAAAAAATCTGTGAATGGACACAGTGCAGTTTTCTCATTTGGTTGTAATTAATCTGTTTGGAAAATGTGTTAATAATTTTTAGTTCAACTACGTCTTTTTTTAGCCATGACAGCTTTCCAACCAGGTTTTTCTGAATCAGTATTCTTATAACATTTACTTCAACATCCAGGAGTTTCATTGTTGAGACATGTTTGTAGTTTCTCCCGTCAGGATAGAAAATGTGAAGATAATTTAACAGTAATTAAGGAATGAGTAGAAAATGTTCCAAGCATTCTATTTAAGCCCCAGCACTCGGATAGTGTACGCTACTCACTGCGCTAGACATTGTTTGCAGGAAAACATACTGGTTTTAGGTAGGTCTAAACTAAGATCACTATTTCTTGATAGCCTGCAAAAGATAAACAGAGACATGCTATTGTTAAAGAGAAGGTGATTAGATGCAAAAGGCTAGCCAGCACTTCAACTATGGTATCTGATACGGAGCATGTAACACACTAACAACATTAATCCTCTTCACGGTCAAAAAGGAAAAGTAACTAAAGTCTTACTTACTGTGATCAGTTTTTAAAAAATTCCTGAAGTTCTGCAAAATAAAAACCAGCAAAGGATGCTAAAGATGCCTTAAGATAGTGGCTGTTACAAGGCCAGTAGTAACATATTCAAATATTTATTCAGGAACGTGACTGTTTTAGTTGCTGGTATCAGTACTTCTGAGTAAATGTACAGCTCATAATGAAGAGAATAAAGCAATCTATATTTCCTGCAATGATATGGTTTCGAAGTTCATATACCACCAGTGAGGGAAATTTTTAGAAATGGTAGCGTTCTGCTCATCCCATTTTCCCATTGCAATAATTTGACTTGCAGGACATAAATTCAGCAAAATATCCGCATGTTGAGTAACACAATAAGAACTCTACACTTTCAATTCGGTAACCTAAAGTAACTAATTTCTATGAAGTAGTCATTTGTCAGCTTTACTTTATCAAGCAAATTTGCCCTGATGGGAAAAAAATGTACTGTGGTTGAACAAATGAATTCCTTTTAATGGAATAAGTAACCTTAGTATGGATGCATGTTATGTGGCTAATCACGGACACCCACTAGTTAACCATATTTAGTTGCTTTAGTAATGAGCACTGGTTGTCACTCCCAGTACAAATACCAAAACAAACTTTTTATCAGTACTTAAACAAGTGTCATACCACCTGCACTAGGGGTTAAGTAATACATTCTAGTTTCAGCAGTTTACCCCTAGGACTATCTTGGGTCATCGGTCACACCAAGTACCTTTACTATTGGTGAAACATTTCCGTTTCTTGTAAAAATCTAGAATTTTATTACTTGCACGTACAGCATTGTAGTTCTTTCACAAAAATGTTTATAGCACTTGTTAAAATATTTACATCAATAATTAACAAAAACTACCGTTGAAGTTAATTATAACGTCAAATAGATTATATTAGATCAGCTTATATGCCAGTGCTTCGCAAGGGTTATTAAAGAGGGAACTATGTATAGGCTCACGGTTCTTTAGGCTTCCGGACCCAGGTGAGCAAAAACAATTCTTGTTCGATCGCTTTCCCAATAAACTCAGTTCTCATAGCCAAGATGTGAAAGTTAAGTAAAAGTCATTGTCGAAAAAACTGAAATTAAATCCGTACACCAGAACGAACTAAATTCAATGTTAGGTTGTGTTCTTAAAGTTAACACTGCGGTGTGTAATTGTCTGTTTGGCTTTAACTTGTGAAGAAACTTCTATCGTTGAGAAATAGTAATATCAGCTCTAGGTATTGGTTCTATGGTGTAGTACTAAACTGTTTATCTCACAGTAAGTGTATGCTGAAGTATTAGTATGGTGCAGTGTTGCAATGGGGACAATGTAGTTACTCTGTATACAGTGCTCCCTATTACTCGACGCCTGCTGAAAGTCTGATAATTTAATGAACAGAGCACTTCATATCTGTTAAGATGTCATGGTGGTGTCAATGTGCGAATACGTAAGACTGGATAATCGTTGAAGGAACGGCGTCAGCTGATCGTCTGTACAGAACTTTCCAATAAATACAGTATTTCCAGTGAACTGACTGTGTTAGCATCTGCTACTCTTTCAACTAATACGTGTCCCCACGTCCTGCAGTGATTACTTCGCAGAGAAAGAAATTGAAATCGATTTTGTGTAATAGAACTATATTCACTGCAGTCTGATTATAACGAAGTACAACTGTCTCTGCAAAAGAAGACATCTTTATCTTAATGTAGTGCGCACCAAAAGTAAGTAATAAATTTGTCGCTAGAGTGTGTACACAATCTCTAGTGGCAGGCACAGAGCAGAAATATCTTTGGAGAGATTCAGGTGCGCAGAACAGATTTTTTGTCAACATTGAGGTGAAATCTTCACGTGATATTGGGAACATTTACTAATCGCTAAATTTATCTAGGTCCTTTTTTTGTTATGTTAAGACGCTTCAACTTTCTTGTTCCTTCTTTGACACATTTCTTTAGATATTATTGCATGTTATGTGATTCATCTGCGAATGTGGGTCTTCGTTGCAGGCAGCCAATGCGGTAGAAACCAAACGTAAGAGCACAGAAATGTGGAAAGAATGGTTTCGTCCCAATTTCACTTGGTAATTAACATTGAGAAAATGCACAGAACGCAATGCTCACTCCATAGATATTTGTACCCTATGTACAATATAGTGGTTACAGCCGTAGAAAGGTGCACTTCTTTTCTTTCCATTACATTGCAAAGTATTAGGGATACAGCTAAGAAGAAAAATATTTTTTGTCCCACGTGGGTTAAACTTTACTTGCAGTGGCAGCGATTTAGTATGTTAACGTTGGCAACGAAATATTCGCTTTAGGGGTCATTAATTTACCGATCGGTACAACATTATTTCATTATCAACACAAAGAATAAAGCCCCTTCATTTTACGTGACTGATTTTTCAAAAAGGATTCAACGGGTGTTGCGAACATCAATAGACTACACCGCCGCCGTAAGGAAAACGGTAGCCCTCGTTTCAGTGCATTACATCTTACTTAGCTCAATAAAAAGACGCAGCATCACAATCTATTACAAGCTCGTCCAAACTGTTCCCCTGGGGCGCCTTGCCCTGCTGCTGCCGCGTCGCTCGCTGCGCCTCGCCGCTGCTCGCGCGCTTCGTGTGGAAGGCAGGAGTCAACAGGCGTGAGGCGAGCAGAGAGATGGACGGCCAACAGCAGCAGACAAAGAAGAGAAGTAGCGGCACGTTTGCGCTGTGTAAAACCGAGTGGGAAATTGATTTCTTTTGTACTGCTTTCCAAAATCGTGCCAAAAGTTTAATATGTCATCAGAAACTCATGTAATTTTTTTTTTTTTTTTTTTTTTTTTTTTTTTTTTTTTTTTTTTTTTTTTTTTTTTTTTTTTGAACGGCGCTTCAATACCTGTCACAAAGATCAGTTCGAAAATTTGTCGCAAGAGGAACGCCAGTCAAAGCGTGAAGAACTGAAATAAAATTTCAGGCAGCATTACACTGAAGTAAGTGTATCATATCGTATCACCGTTTGTTATTTCTAAAGATGATAAATAAAACTATATTTTACAATCTGATATGTAGCTTAGTAATGTGCTGGTTATAGAATATCAGATTCTCGGCGACAAGGAACATTTCCTTTCGGTTAATTTTTATATTCTGGTTGTATTAAAACGCGTCACACAGACACAAGAAAATGTTTCAGGTGCGTCATTTTGTACCACTTTCTGAAAAGCCGTCACAAAGAGTCATTCTTTGTTTTTGGGTATTCGTGTTTTGACGGTTGGGAAAACACATGTTGTAGTTTCATCCAAGTTTTCAATTAAAACGCAAATATCAGAAGATAAAAATTTATTTTGAGATCTCATTTCGCTGTCCTTGCGAGCGTCCATGGTCGCTTTTCAGAAGAACTGAAGGAAAACGCAACTAAAACCAACCTTTGTTAGTTTTTTTTTATTTGGGTTTCAATGAATGAAACAATTTTTAAAATAATTAGTTTTAAAAGCAAATAATTGTACCTTTTCCTGACATTGTAGGAACAGGAAACAGGTGCCCAAAGTTTGCGCGCCGGTTACAAATGCTCAATGAGACTTGCGAAAGCAGGGAAACCCGTTGCGGTTGGGAGTCTCATCAAGAATTGCTTGGTCGACTCGGCAGCTTGCATTTGTCCAGAAAACCACACAATAATATGAAAAGTAGCTCTTTCTCTTTAATCTGTTGCTCGCCGAGAGGAGATGTGGCC
This sequence comes from Locusta migratoria, assembly GCA_026315105.1. Lineage (NCBI taxonomy): Eukaryota > Metazoa > Arthropoda > Insecta > Orthoptera > Acrididae > Locusta > Locusta migratoria. The sequence continues at coordinate 196,076,393 of CM048746.1, forward strand.
TCGGATATGGAGCAGCAATTAATAGAGAGAGCAGCAAATTTCATTTTTTATCGCTCTTGACGAGTCCACGGATTCTTTTTTTTATATAATTTTCTTCTGAGGATTTGCCTAGTAATTCTGCCATGCGAACTTTTTGTTTTGTTGAATGTGACCGCGGGACAATACAGCGCGTAGCCACAGAATAAGGAGTATACAGAAAGGAAACTCCCGCTGCAGTCTGTCGTCCAAAATTTAGTGCGCATGCGCGGAATCGGCCATGTTGAAAAGCAGTAAACGCGTGGTTACTCCCTACTCTGTTGCGTAGTAATGCGCCGTCTTTGATTGTTAATTGTGTATTTTAACTTGCCTGAATCGCATAAAAGTAAACTAGTATTCGGTGCAATGAAAAGAAATAACTGTGTGTCAGTAGGTGTAGCTGTTCCGTTTTTATTACGAGCAGCAATAAAAGTAAAGGCAGCCGATGGTGTTCAGCACCTAATTGCCACAATAATTCTCATACAAATAAGGATATAAGCTTCTTCACCTTCCCAAAAGATTTTGAATAGTTAGTGAACGTCGCTATATGTGTGGTAAAAGTTAAATGTTATCAGTTTCAAATAAGAACAATGTGTGCATAATTATTAAAAGTAGCCTTGCTTCTTTTCTTGACGATAACTCTCGCTGTTGCTGTTACTGTAACAGTTCAACAGCGTCGAAATGTTGAAGTACATTTATATTTTTTAATTATAAGTTTAACGTCGCAGGGAATAATATAAAATGAAATAGTGCATAAGTAGCGGGACTTCAACATTTTGCGCGTGCGTTCCCTTTTCCTGTTGCCTACATAGGCGAGATATTTCAGGAATTTTTAAGGCTCATCTACCTGCTCACCTTCACATACTTTGATGCAAACGGTAAAATTTCACTAACGGCAACGGAGGCGTAGCGTGCTAATATTAACGACCGGTGATCCTCTTACAAGGGGAGGTCGGCAATCGGGACCTGCCGATTTCGCCCAAACTGCGAGTGTAGAAGGAGATTGGTCTCCCTATAACGTGCCTGAAATATTTCGCCTGAGTGGATCTTAGGAAAGGAGAAAATGCTCCAATAGTACTGTACATCTTCTTTAGTTATCTGTTCGTGACTAACGGCGTAGCGTAATGGTCAACCGAATTACTTGCGAAACAGGCGCCTTGGGATCAATCCCAGGAGCTTCCTATTTTTATTTATTTATTTATTTTTACGTTACGCTACGCCGTTTATTCACGAACAGAGCGCTGAATAACATGTACAGTGCTATTAGAAAAACTTTCCAGAGCGTTTCCTCCTTTCGTAAGGCCCACTCAGGCGAAATATTTCAGGCACGTTATGTGGAGACCAACCTCCTTCTACACACGTAACTTGGGCGAAATCGGCGGGTCCCGATTGCCGACTTCCCCTTGTTACGATATTCAAACAAATGGATTAAGGGGAATAATCTTGCTGTTCTTGCTCTATGGTTGGTAGTTTCTTGTAACTACCTTTCTCTGGTCGGTAAAGCAATTGTTCTCGTAAAACGAACGTTATGTTGCCAACATTAAAACATTAGTCCTCCACTGCCGTAAGTAAAACTGAACCAGTCGAATCGATGACACTCATCCTGCCTGCTCCCCTTGTTCTACGCTGCTTAGGCAGGTAAAATTTTACTTACGGCAATGGAGGCGTAGTGTGCTAATGTTGGCAACGAATGCTCTTCGGATACTGGAACAAATATATTAACGGGAATAATTATTTTATGCTGTTCCTGTTCTACGGTTGACAGATTTTTCTATTTGCCCTTCTCCGATCAGTAAATTAATTATCCTCCTAAAGCAAATACAACTTTTCCAACAATGAAACATAACTACATCACTGTGATAAGTAAAATATAACATATAGGTATGTTTTAAAGGCAATATTTATTTCCAGTGCTAAGAAACGTACTGTGAATTCAAGGAGAGCTGATTTACTTACAAATATATTATCCAATATTTAGTAAAACTTTTTTTCAGAGTGAGAATTTTCTATTTCTTGAGTTCACAAACAGAGACTTGAAATATAAAACCAAAATTGAAAAAAATTTCAAAGTGATAAAAGTGACCCATCTGTGAGATACAAATGGTGTTATGTTCTAGTGAATGCATATTGACAAGGAAGACTAAGAGGAAAATGAACACTTTTTCCTTTGCTATAACTGAAACAATGTGTGCCGCAATATGACAAGTACAGAGTAAGTTTGTTAGGTACTTTTATGTTTTCGCTACCTGTCCTTAATTTGTGTGTAATTTAACAGTTTTATACATGTGCAGACGTCATTACTTCTGTGTAATCACTTTGTACTACTAAGTCTGACTTGGGCAAATTTATTCATGTCAAATAAAACCTGGCAGTTGTAAAGCCACTTTCTTGTTTATAACTAATTTCCCAAACATAACTTCGCGTTACTTGAGATTTTTCTGGAGATAAGCACCAAATAAAACGATCATTGATTCCATCATACATTTTCTTAGTTGTATTAAAATTTAGGCCTACTTTTTTTTCTTTGGATTACAATTAGGTGCAAGAACAGGGCGCAAAATAAAGGAGAGCATAATGAAAAGCCGTTTAATAAAAGTTGGTGAGGTTAGCTGCAGTTCGTAAAATGTCCATTTCCAGCCAAAGTACTAATTGGCTATAGTTCCGCGTTTACTGCTTTTCAATATGGCGTCGAGCGCAACGCTTGGTAACATACAGATCAAAGGCGCCGCCTCCAGCTTTCCGTTCTGTATGTTCCCTATTCTGTGGCGTAGCAGTGCTATGTAGTCTCACTCTTCCCGCAGCCGTCTCTCTCGTTCCGTTGCCGACACTAGCGACACACGGTCGCGGCCGGGGCGCTGAACTAAACTGTCCTACGGCCGCGCACGCCGGGCGAAATTCTTGGTTGAGCCTGATCTATTAGTTATACGATGTAACAGCGCCTCTATCGGATCTTTGCTACACTATGCTGCAATTCAAGCCTACCAGACAGCAGAAACTACAAATTACGATATCTTTTCTTCCTCTGATCCGATTTTGATTAAATGAAGCCTGTGTTATTCTCCAAACTATTCTCGATTTACCTGTGGAAACCCATGAAACGTCGTATACTACTTTTGGAGATTACCTTCAACAGACATACACGATGGCTTTTAAAAACAAAATGATAAAATAGGATCAGAAAAAAGATAATTTTAATGATTGAAGCCTTCATGTAGTCGCTTGATATGCTAAAGATACGTGTGAAAACCCCATGACAAAGTAGTTTTCGAGATAAACGTGTTCAGGGACACATGACGGCGGTAGGCAAAATTCAAATTACGAGTTTTTTCTCCCCGTGATCCGAAAAATGTTCAAATGTTTGTTAAGCTTATGTGACTTAACTACGGGGTCATCAGTCCCTAAACTTACGAACTACTTATGAACTAACTACAACTACGGACGGCACAAATATCCATGCCCGAGGGAGGATTCGAACCCCCGACCGTAGTGGCCGTGCAGACCGTGACTGAAGCGCCTCAGTCTCCTCGGCCACCGCGGCCGGCTCCCCGTGATCCGATATTTATGAAACATAGTTTATATGTTTTCCAGAATTACGCTCAAGTTATCTGTGAAAACCCTATGCAAATTCGTGAAGTAGTCTTGGAGATAAGAGGTTTTTATTAGTTAGACACGGCGGTTACTGAAAACAATGGACTTTTATCCTTCCGTGATCAGATTTTGATAAAATTGTCTGTTGACCCAACCTTTTATCATGTTTCTTGTGAAAACGAAGATTCGTCCAATAGATTTGAAGATTGCAGTGAACAATGATAGGCCTACATTTACACATTATTAGTATATATTATATTCATAGAATTTATATATTATCAACTGTCTCCTCCTTGGGTGTTTTCATTTGGTAACACTCAATTCAGGTGTTACTCAAAACTACTCTCAAACTGGAAGTTTGTCAGCTAACCTCGTACGTTTGTTGTTTTGGCGTAAACTGTAAGTAGTGTTTTAAAACTCGAAAAAATCAGGTGTTGATACACTGCATCAAATAAGCTGTTACTATACTGTAAAAAGAATTCAAAATTCAAAACGTTGGTCATTAGCAGTGTTTTAGGTTGTTGATCAGTGCTTAGACTCCTGTGTGTTGCTGTTGAGAAAACAGACGTCATTTTACTAATGAAGGTGGCTAAAAGAAAAAGGCAAAGCCGCAAGTGGAATGTCGTTTGAGTTGACAAGCAGGGTACTCCGGCACACACAACTGCGGAACAACCATGACCTCAGCAGAGCACACGCCGCGGTGGCCTCGAGGAGGTTGTTGCCTGCCAGACCTTTGCGTCTGCGTGCTTTTCATCTGCTGAGGCTGGGCGCTTGCGTGGAAATGTGACTAAATAGATTAAATGTTCAAATGTTTGTACAGCTTAAGGGACTTAACTACGGGGTCATCAGTCCCTAAACTTACAAACTACTTATGAACTACTTACGAACTAGGACGGCACAAATATCCATGCCCGAGGGGGGATTCGAACCCCCGACCGTAGTGGCCGTGCAGACCGTGACTGGAGCGCCTCAGTCTCCTCGACGACTAAATAGATTACCTCACGTAAGTAACAAATAAAACTGTGTTGAATTACGTCTCGTTACACAGCTTTTACTACACCTCTATATAAACAAATCAACGCATTAGTCTTGCAGAAACCTAATGACTTGACCGAATTGAGAAACCTTTTAACACGTCCGCTGCGGTCACTAGTGCGGACCGATGACGCTCTAGGCGGACGCCTGTAAGAACATGTGTGCTGAGAGCTGAAATCATACCACTGTAATATTGAAAGCAAATATACCTCTGCATAGAAGGTGGTGCTAGATAAAGAAAGACAAATACACTTTAGCTGCATGCCGATTACGTGATAAATGCTGCAAGCTGTCTGACGCTTATAAGCGTCGTATGCATTTAGTGCAAACATTTCTAACGCCTCTGATTTATTGATTTTATTGCAAACTGTAAAGAAAATTAAATTCAAACAAGCGATAAATCCGCTTTATTCAGAAAGTATTATACTGAAAACACCGAAACGTTTACCCAACGGAGAAAAAGAAACAGGTCTCATCTGCAATATGGTGCTATGGAAACCCAATCCCATGTTCAAATAAATTTGCAAGGTGTATAGGCAATGTATTTATAGCAAACCACTGAAGATGAAGACAACTGCAGACAGGAACGCGGTACGTGGTATTTTTTGCTGGCTTGTACTAACACGAGTGCACAGCCGAACAAACTAAACTGAGTACTCAGCTAGCGAACGCGCCGCTTACAAGCGGTACCCGCAGTGGCATGTTGTTCGCGGAAACGCTTATAAGCGTCAGTCGCAACGAACGTGTTAAATACAGGAGCCACATATATCCTTTTTTTTTTTCCTTAGAGACGCAAATCTTAGGATGTACCCATACTAACTGGTAAAATCATATTAGTTAAAAAGATCAATCTTGTAATTTACTGAAATAACTTTTGTAAAATTATCTATTTTAAAAATTCTCTTATTCCAATGTGATTATACCGAGCAATATTCCATAATAGTGGAAAAATGTTACTGTGAACGTTATTTTTTGTTATAACAAGGCTGACAATTGTTCATTTCCAATTACGTAATAGTGAAACAGATTTACATGAGCAATTTTAGTAGAACAAGCAATTTCACTTTTTGAACCCTTCCCCCCCCCCCCCCCCCCCCAAAAAAAAAAAAAAAAATAAATAAACTGTTTGGCAACAACTTGCCATCGAGTAATTTCCTCTCTTCCTACTTCTTCGACGTTGATAAAATTTGCCTTGTACAATGTAAATTGGTTCCTAGTGTACAATGACTTTACCAGCCTTTCTACCAAGTTGATAGAATTCGTCATACTGATCATTGATTGCTACTCCTATTACAGATTTTACATCCATTTTTACCCTGTCTACTTCAATTCACATTTTGTCCAACTGAAAGTTTTCGAATTTTATTACATGAGGCTACTTTCCTTGGCGATACTTGCCCTTTGGAATTCCTGGTGCGCTAACTCGGCTCAACCAAACAAGCTCCGTGCAGTGAAGCTATCTACGGCCACATGGAAGTCGTCACAGCGGTCATCCCGTAGGGAATCAGTTGTTATCTGTCGCCTGCGAATTGGCCACACTTGGCTGACACATGACCACCTTCTTCGGCAGGAGGACGCGCCACAGTGTGGTTTTTATGGTGTTTTTTAATGGTGGGTACCCAAGCCTAATCTCTCAAGCACCCACCATTGAAACGGTTTTAGTCACTTTCGTCCTGTCAGTCCTATCTTTGACTGACAGATTTAGTATGCGCAGAATGGCTGGCTCATCCATTATTATCCTTGCGATCTGCCAGCCACAGCTGTCTGCTGCCCTAATTTAGTACTCTTGTCTATTTGGTCCACTACTTTCCTGGTTTTCCTTTTTATGTTGTCGCTTAATCACTCATTGTCACTTTACTTTTAACCACTAATCAAATGATGTGCTCTGTTAGCAGGGAACAGGGGACTGATAACCTTGCCGCTTAGCCCCCTTTAAAAATACAACAACAACAATCTACTTTCCTTTGCGTGGAATTTAAGACCACCTTTGACAGCTTCTCGGATCCGTTTTCCATGAACACTATTGTAAATTGCCAATCTCTCGTCACACACATCAACTGTCGTCAAATCCTCTGTCTCTGGTGCTTCTTCACCTGCTGCATCCACACTTTCTACTTCCGTTCCTTCTGTTCCTGTTCTTAATGCACTTGCATCAATTCCTTCGCCGTGATTTTCAGTTACCTGTGAGCCAGTGAAAGCGCTATTTAACATTGTTTCCAAATCTTCTTCAGTGTTTATATTTTTTATTAAATCACGTGGAACAACTGAGATCGCAACAGTAATTTTCATTGACGCCCCAAACATGGCTTTATATCGTGAACAACCGATCGCTTCATTATAAGCCCTATTTTTCATTGCTTGCAGAAACCTCAGCCTTTCAAATTTGCAATCCAGCTTTTACCAATTTGCACTAGTAAATAAAAAATTCACCAATGACTTTCGGTAAAAGATCCAACTCTGTGCATATGAGAAATGTCGTTTACCACACCTCGATGGTAAATCTTAGGTTTCACCATTTAGTTATAGGATTTGTCAATTACCTTACTTTTCTGTAACATGTATAAAATAGTAACTGAAAAGCCGGCGTTGTCCGGGTATGTATTCCTGCCTTCAGTTAGTGCTTCCCGTATACCTTCTCTTTGTCCATTTCCTTTTTTCTACAAACATGTTATATTTATTCGAGAATATATAAGAAATAAAACTCCTACATAAAGTTGTCGGTGCAGTACCCAAACAGAGATAGTAACCAAACTACAAGTGTTATATAACATTCGTACGATCTCATATTTATTGAATTATATGTTTTACAATTGTATAATTTTTCAGGTATATATTCATTTGAGTGCTGTATTTCTAAAATCTGTTGAGAATACAATTAGTAGTAAAGAAGTAATACATTAATAAGTGGTGCAGTTTATATTATAAATTTTAACGTCATAACAAATTTCGTAGTTTTAGTCTATGGACAACGGAAATGTAGTGTAAGCGAGAAACCTTTTTCCTTACATAATTTTGCTGTCTTTTTCAGAGTTCAATAAAGGTTTGAAATTGTATAAAGTTTGTTGCAACTCGCTAAGTAATCTCGTTCTTATGTACTCTATTAATAAAGTCAGGCCGCATTACGTGGCAGTTTCTTGCAACTCCTACTCACTTTATATCTCCTGAATCATGTGTCATATGGTTCTTAGCATTACAGAACTAGAACCTCACGGTAAGGAACGAGTGTACCAAATTTGGTTGAAGTCGCTCCGGTGGCTTACGAGGAAATGTGCAACACTTACCTCGCATCTCATTGTTTATGACGTAATATTTCGTGTACTGTGTTGTAATGGATTCTTACACTTACTACGACCGTCCTTACATACAGATTGGAACAAACTAGATTTGTATGCAATTTGTATAGACAGTGTATGAAAGTAGTTATTAGACTCACGGTTGAATCCCGGGTCAGGCGATAGTGGTCATGTATTTCAAACTTCCGCTTCGTATTTTCTGCGGATGTAATTGACGTCTTGCCTACAAAATTTATGTAGAAACGTAGTTTAATAGTTTTATATTTTTTGAACAATACATATTTTTCTGTATCTGTACACGTTTGTTTTATATAACCAAACGGAACCTTCTTTGTGGACATACCTCGTATTTCATAAAGTTTTAGGTTGCTTCAAAGCACTCACTTTTATAAACCCCCGTCATAAGTCCAGGACAGTTAAAGCTGATCTTCAATATCTCTTGTAGTTTCAGAGGTATTTCCACTGAAAAATTTGATTAGGACGCACTATATATACTTTTTATAACAATAACCACTTTTATTTCATTATTGAGTGGCGACCACAAGCTTACGAAAAATAAACTGTCGGTACAAAAATAAAATAAAACTTTGAACCTACTCTTTACACTCAAAAGTAATGCATATAACAGTATTATAATAGACACTAATTGGGAAATTAAATTCAGTTTGCAGGAGAGAGATTGGAGCTTCCATCTCGTAATTAAAGTTCGGTGATCCTAGGGCTAATGTCGACTCACAACTGTGTTATTAAATGGAACAGTAAGAAGCGACATCAGCAAAAATATTTTGTATGTTACGTTAATGTATTTGGTCTTCACGCGCTAATGGTCCCAGCATCCTAATTTAATACAGGATTAATGGCTGACAAGAACGATTTTGAATTAATATACAAGAGCTAAAGGAAGGGCGCCGAGTTCTACCGAAACCAATTTTGACAAAGCAACAGTGAGCAACGCCACTTTTCGTTTATGTATATAGAGCATTTGCTATAATGTAATCTTACTTTTTCATCTTATTTGTAGTCTATTATTACCTATTAATTGGGTGTAATTCCAATGTCTTATTCTGTATGTATGTCAAGACAAAATTTGTAAAGTAGACTCGCTTGTTTATCAAGGGCTTTGCTATTGTATAAAGTCTATGAGTAGGTATTATCGCCGATAGCACGGAGGTGCGCAGAGACAATCGTTGAGCGCTGGTCAAAGTCGGACGTAATAGTAAAACATTGCGCGTTATGGTGCCTCGTAAAATTGTGAGAAAGTGCGTGTGTCAGTTTGGCACAAGAAGCGGAAACGGCGAACAGGTTTTATTATTAATTTGTATGGGCACAGCTTAAGTAATTATCAAGTATGCATCAAGTGGAATGCTGTGGTCCCAAACTTCCAATTATATTCGTCGGCAAGAAAAGCCTGTTTTTGTCAATTATGTGCCCATAGTCTATCAGCAGCACCACATTACACACACAATTAGTAAGGCCTCAATTTTACTGATTTAGTAAGTACAGGTAACAGGCGTAGTAGTGGTAATTTTTCAATAGTGAAAGCATTGTAATTGTGAAGTGTCAAAAATTTCATTATTGTCCAGACAGGTTCCTTCCTTATCCACTGTTTTAACGGAAAATACAATCAAATTATTGAAAACAGGAAGACCAATTAGCACTGTGCATGTAGTTTATATTACATTTAGAATAGTCATAATGCAGCTAACAATCAGTGTTGCTAATCGTAGGTTTCACAAGTCTGACTAAAAGTGCTAAAATAGCATTTTCTGGCAAAAGGTCTTTACCTACATTATAAAAGAGTAATTGAGTTTCATTTACAGCAGAAACCTTGTTAGCATCATTTAGTGAGAAAAGTGATTGGTCGCAGCTACGTTTCATTTCAGGGAAGTGTTAATTTCGTGTTCAGAACAGAACTAAGTTTAATCAGTTACATTTATTCCAAAATAGTAAACTACAAGACATACCTATTATGTAAATGTCATGAGTATGGTTCGTTGTTGAATCACGACCATAATTGACTTTGAATGCTTGCAGATGATCAGCTAAAAATATATATATAATTGTGAACACCTAAAACAGTAAATAAGCTTTAAGATGTGCACGTTTTCTTGCATGCGAAATTTGCCTTTGCATGAATTTTGTTAGGGTTTCTACTTTGTTTTAATGGTCCAATCGCTAATGATTAGTGCTTGCTATCTGTGCATTTTGAACCAGAATTTGACTCACCCTTATTCCTTTGCGCGCCCAAAATTTTACGTAGTATTTCAGGTCACTAATTAGAATTAATAGCTTTTCATAAGTTGCTTTTCTTGTTCATCGAGCAGGCCACTACAATCAGTTATTGATTTTCCAAATTATTGTATTCTTTTTGTTCACCATTTGAATTTGTTGTTGTCTTCAGAGACTGGTTAGATGATGCTCTAACGGGGACGACCGTAGCGGATTGGATGGGTGTAGGGAAGTGACAGATTAAGACTCGTGGTGCCTGGGAAAATTACAATTTATTAGTTTCTTGTGGTTGAACGACTCTTCTGCCCGTGGCTCTGACAGGCATGGAGAGTGGCAGGCGGAAGCGCCGGCTAAGGCGCCTGGCCGGCTGGCAGACGCGTCTGGGATTCCGCTGAGTCGAGCTGACAGCAGAGCTCGCCACTCACGCCACACGGCACTACTGTCGGAGACACGCGCCGCCTTGCCGTACGACTCGGGGGCGCCGACCCCGCCCAGATGTAGGTTGTCGTCTTTCTGCCTACCGGCGTCGTGGTGTGTGGCGGCGCCCCGATGTGGAACACCGTCTCCAGCGCGGCCCGTGTGATGACTTCGGAGGAGTGGCGGCCTGCCAGAGCCGCGCCGCTGAAGGTCCTCACTTCGACGCCCGCTGTAGGTGGCGTGCTGCCCTGATGGGTCGCGACGGCGACATCCGACGTAGAGACCTTCCCGTCAATGCATTCTGCGTCCCCCGAACGCCCACTGCCAAATACAGCGCCTATAAGTACTGCTTTCATGCTTAGGTGTTCTCCGAGGCTCTGCACACCGTCTGTCAATGGTCTCATGGTGACGACCGCGTCGTCCCAGTTTCCGGGTTACTGTCATCAGCAGACTTGTTTCAAAACCTTCTGCTTCTGCCGCCTTCTGCTGCTAGAACATGTACTCGCGAAAACCACAATATAACTTGTTAACTGATTAAATATCTCCATCCCTCTACCGCTCTATCCTGAGCAAGCCTCATCTCCTTATAAGAACGGCAACCGACATCAGTTTCAATCTGCTTACTGTATTCATCTGTCTCCCTTTGCGGTTTCTACCCCACACACTACCCTCCAATGCTATGTTCACGATTCTTTGATGTCTAAGAATTTGTATAAGCAATCGATTCCTTCTTTTCGTCTAGGATGCCAGATATTCATTTTCTCCCCAATTCCGTTCAGTACCTCAGTTACAAGATCAACCCATCTAAACTTCACCATTCTGTAGCACCACCTTTTAAAAGCCTATCCCTTTCCAGTCCACGCTGTTTATCGTCAAGTTTCACTCCCATACAAGGCAACACTACACAATTGTCTTCAGAAAGGACTTCCTTACGCGTAAATTAATATTCGATGTTACAATTCTTTTTCAAAACTTACTTCCCATTGCCATTCTGCATTTTATATCCTCAGTACTGCGACCATCTTATTTTACTGCCTACGTAACAAAACGCATCTAACACCTTTATTGTTTCGTTACCTAACAATTCCATCAGCATCGCCTGCTTTTCTTAGACTGCACTCCGTTACCCTTGGTTCGCTCTTGTTAATGTTCATCTTATAAGCACCTTTCAGCACAGTGTCCCCTCCAACTGCTCTTCCAGGTTTTTGCTGTCTGACAGAATTACAATGTCATCAGCAAAACAATACTTTATTTCTTCACCTTAATTCCTTTCCTTTATAGCTTGATCAATGTACGAATTTAATAACAGAGGAAGGCTACAGCCCTGTCATACTCCAACCTCTTTATCCCTCCCATACCCTTGAACACTCAAAAATGTTCAAATGTTTGTAGAGCTTATGGGACTTAACTACGGGTCATCAGTCCCTAAACTTACAAACTACTTATGAACTAAGTAACACTAAGGACGGCACAAATATCCATGTCAGAGGGGGGATTCGAACCCCCGACCGTAGTGGCCGTGCAGACCGTGACTGGCGCGCCGCAGTCTCCTTGGTCACTGCGGCCGGCCTTTGAGCTCTAACATTGGATTTTGTACAACTTGTAAATAATCCTCCGTTGCTTATATTTTACTTCTGCTTTAGAATTTGAAAGTGTGTTCCTATCAACATTGTCAAAAGCTTTCTCCAAATATACTAAAGCTAGAAATGTAGGTTTACCTTTCCATTATCTTCTAAGATAAACCGTAAAATGAGTATTGCCTTGGGAGCGTTCCTAGATTTCTTCTGAATCCAAACTAATAATCCCGATGACGTAATTTTCATTAAGAAAGAAATAATTAGGAATAAAATTTTATCGTTTATCGATCGTTGTTGCAGTGCAAAGAAGTGCAGCAACGTTCCAGTTTTTACCTCTAGTGATTAATCGGCCTCTCTAACAATAGCGTTTTCATATAATTAGAAAATTAGGCACATGGGTCATTTCTAATTAATGCACACCAACCACAATGCAGATAAATGTATTGTGTAGGGAGGGGACATTATAGACTAAAGATTTGTAAAGCTATTTTCTGTAACCTACGCTTCTTTATTATGTTTTATAGTTGATGAATACTGGCCACATTTTAGCTATTGCTGGGCATTTGCGGTCCGCCAACCGCCGCTTGGCAACCGCCAATGTACAGGATGAGAAGCGAGACTTTTGTAGGAGGTAGACGAACTGGAGGATGAGAATTGCTCTAAAGCGATCTACGAAACGGAGAAAAATCACAGGAATTTCTTACTTGTGCATCCCTGAGGGAGGATGGACCACCGACGTGGAACGGCTGCGCGCACTGTAGCAAGTCATCTCAGTGCACACAGCTATACCGCCACGGCTTTCAGGTACTCCACGCTCTCGCAGAGAACCAAATTTACTCATATGGCACTCCATCAGAGGCGTTTCTGACTTCGAGAAAGGCAAATTGTACGCGATTTGATTTCTCTTTTTTTCAGTGAGCCGGCCAGGGTGCCTGTCGTCCTGCAGACCTTCACGAATCCGCATTGGTTGAGGGTGTGTGAACACTATGGTCAATGATGCGTTCAAATAAATTCATTGTGCGTGACAGAAGGCGTATTGGGCGGCAGTTGTTACATTAACAGCCACTAATAGCTAAAACCCACTGATGATCCCAAGCAGGTGTCGAAAAATTGTGTCAGTAAAAATAGTGTATTGCGTATCATGCGTATCTCATACCCAGAATTGGCCTGTATTACGCAGTGTAAGACTTTCCTTCGCTATATTTTACTCCAACTATATGTAGATTAAAACACGTGTGATTTTTGAGACGATTCGAAGAGAGAAATGTACGCCCAAGAGCTGAGTAGGCTCGCCAGCACCAGAGGCAGAAGCAGAGGCACGAGCCGCTGGTCGCAGCGGGTGTTGGGCGCGCCCTGATCACTGCCGGAGCTGGTGCAGCGCTGGCGCCAGCAGACTGGCGGCCAACGAGACTTCGAGGAGTTCGCAGGCCGCGCCAGTAACATACTAAGCTGTCTGGCGGCAGCCAGTGGGAGACTAGTGACACCTAGTTGAAGCACCATGGCAACGTCACTGACTTGTATACCGTCAGTTTCGATTCTTCTCGACTTTACCAATCGTATTGATTGTGTTTTCTACGTTTAGCGTTGTTCTAATGGCGGTGTAAAGATTTATCTCTCCACACCCTTTTCTAATGTTCAAAAGTTTATATCCAAAGTCAATGCCGGTAGTCTTCAGAGTAAAAGTATTTCGTGTAAATTTGTGCCAATAATGTCTCAGCTGACATTTGTCTTCAGAAAAAGCATTACACAGTTCTGTTACTTCCAAATACATTATGTGGTGTGAAATCACGCATTAACCATGCCAGAACTATTAGTAATGTCGAAAAAAATGTGTACTGAAACAATTTTGAAGCCGGCCGCAGTGGCTGAGCAGTCTGCGGCGCGCCAGTCAGTCTCCACGGCCGCTACGGTCAGAGGTTCGAATCCCCCTTCAGCATGGATATTTGTGCTGCCTTTAGTGTTAACTAGCTCCTAAGGTTGAAAGTTTAGGGACTGATAACTGCGGGGTCAAGTCCCATAAGCTTTACAAACATTTGAACATTTTCTTTATCGTAGTAAGTATTGTAGTTCCAGAGGTATTTTTGGTAAAAAGTTTAGGACACCCCATCTCCGTCCCCCGCACCCGCCTACTCACCCTGTCATTCCACCCCTGTAAGCCAACAAAAGGCTATTCAAATCGATCAACTGATATCTGTGTTTCTGAAAGCCTAACGCACATCAGTTTTTTGTATATAATATAGATGTAAAAGCTGTGTATCGATAAGTAATTCAACACAGTTGTACATGTTTACGTAAACTGTTTACAGGCACATTTCCACGCAAGCGTCCAGCCTCATCGGAAGTACAGCTCGCAGATGCACAATGGCAACCAACAGCGAGGCCACCATGGAGCGCTTTGCTGAGATCGTGCGGCCGCTCCTGGTGGTTCCGCAGCTCCGTGTGCCGGTGCGCCAAATAATGCAAAGCAACGGCCGCTGGTCAGGGGTCCGCCAGCAGGCAGCTGTCGCACGCGGAGCCACGGCACTCGGCCGCACGCAGAGGTTCGCCTCGCCGCACCACCAGTGGCCAGCGAAGCCTCCGCAGTCCATCACCAACACTGCCAGGCAATTCCGCAGAGGTGGAGAGACGCTGGAATCACAATGACGGCATCCCCATCAACGTTACTTATCCAGTGTTCTGTAAATTGTGAAGTATTGTTTTTAGAGAACATCGTCGATAACAGCGATCTTACAAGCAATCAACAGTCACCATCAAACCTTAAGTCAGTTCCAGCTGAAAAACTGTGGCCAACATTACGGTTGTGGTTTGATGGTCATGTAAGTGGCCGACACTTGTTCCAGTGCAATAAAAGAAATTGCAATCTAGACAGCCTTGTTACTTTAAGTTTTTAAGTTCTGGATTTAAACACACTGAAGTAGAGCAAAATATATATATTAAAAGGTATTTTTCGGTCTCAATTTCTTGCAGCTGTTGAAATCAACATTACATATGTAATGAAATCTCAATTTGCGATCAGTTATGGTTCCACTGTACTAGGTTTAGATGAATTACTAAAGTGCGCCGAATGAAAGTTTAAGCCCAGCCGGGATTCTAACCCGGGATCTCTTGCTTACTGGACAGACGCGTTGACCACTCCGCCACCGAGTACACAGTGACCAGCATGACTGCAGAGGACTCTTCCCTGCACGTGTCCGGCCACACCCAAATCCCCATTCGCCACGCTGTCTTACCTATAACCATAACCGATTTTGTTATGTAATGCTCGCAGCCAAAATACTATATTCCCGCATCAGGGAGAACAGACCATGAGGTATCGAGACAATTGCCGTCAGAAGCCCAGCCTCGGCTTGTATGCAATTATATATATTTGATGACATTGCAGTGTTCAAATTAATGAAATAAATCGCAATATCCTATCAGTTATGGCTTCATAGGTTATAGGAAAGACAGCGTGGCGAGATTTGGGTGTGTCCTCGGTGGTGCAGTGGTCAACGCGTCTGCCTAGTAATTAGGAGATCCCGGGTTCGAATCCCGGATGGGCACAAATTATCATTAGTCACACTTTAGGTTTTGATGAAACACTAATACAGTGAAGCCATAACTGATCGCAAACTGATTTCATTAATTTGACGCTGTAATGTCGTCAAAAATATATAATTATATGTATACTTGTTCTGCGGCCGGGATTAGAAACGGACTGCGTGATTACTAGGAAGTTGCGGTAATACCGTAACATCCAGATGTCAACAATACCAAACGAATATCGAAGTATCGACCAAAATTCCGTATAGTACGTGCTGTGCGCTTTCGTTCAGGATAACGTGAATAAACTGAAATTACTTCACACCTAGGGAGTAGGAGAAAAGAATCTTAGTCAGGTTCGTAGAACGTTAGTTATAGCTGGGGGTCCTGTGTTCACCGGCTGCTCTCGGCACTTTTTTTCCCCTGCATGAAACCTGTCTATTATATGAATAAACGTTGCGTGTTCATGGCAAGTAAAAGGACTGATTTTATAGCAGTATGTTATCGGCAGTTTGCTTCCTTTATGTGATAGTACAAACTTTTTAAAGTGTTTCAACCCCCAGGGGTATCGCAAAGTCTTGCTATGGAGGCCGCCGTCACATGAGTATGTAATTCCACTATATAATTAGGAATTCTCATTACAAAATAGTTTGCCGAAGCGAAATGAGTAATATTAAAAACACAGTTCCTTGTGTAAAAAATGATTTGTTTACAGTACAGAGTGTGAATAAGCGGAAAACCTGAAAAATGTTTTCAGGGGCCAACCGATATGTAAAAGAACTTTATGTAATAACTGTGAAAACTTCTGACTACTTTACAAATTATCTGAGAAGTGGGATCTCAATGAGCGTAATTCGCTTCTGCATCTTCCTTGCAATGAGAAACATTTTTCTCTCCAAAGTCATGTAAAAATATAATTCCGAAAACAAATCTTCGTCCAACAAAAAAGCTGAAACAAAAGAAAGATGAATAAATTTGTTTCCATTTAATTATAGCTGCGTTTTGGTTGATATTCTATCGATATAGAACATATAGTACCGAACTGATATTGAAGGTTTGGGGATAAACTCCTGCAACAAACAAGGCACACTGGCTTAACACCTGCCAAGATTAACCAAAGACGTCGCTCGTCCCTAGTCCAATATGTGCTGCTACCTCGACCATTGTACTACGAGGCTGGTACAAGGGCCTGCGTTTCCTCGACCCCTTCCAAGTCCGGTCGTATATGTTTTGAGTTTATGGTGTTTATCGACAGAGCGTCTTGATGCAACTGCAACGAGCCAAGTAAGTGACCTGAAAATGACGAAACTTACTTCTGTCAAACATTCCGCGGTTTGTTCGCTTCAACTACAAGTTCTCTCCTTTAGAGACAGCATCTTTTATTTTTATGATTTTCTCCTTTTAACTCACTTGTTGCTATTTGAAAGTGATGGAACACTTAAGGGGTTCCAAAAATTACGCCTTTATCAGTACTATTAATACTATTGTTTGTGGAAGATGCAACAGATGCGATATTCTATCACATCTACATGGGATACTCTGCAAATCACAATCAAGTGCTTGGCAGAATGTTCATGTCCTATTCCATTCACGAATAGAGCGCAAGAAGGAAACACCTGAAACTCTCCTTTCGAGCTCTGATTTCTTATTTTATTCTGATGATTATTTCTACCTATTTAAGTAGGAATCTATTTTCGCATTCGAAGGAGAATGTTTGCGATTGGAGTTTCGTAAGTAGACCACGCCGCAGCGATAAACTCCGTTATAATTATTCCCATCCCACATCCTGTATAATTTCCGTGTCAATGTCTCCCTTTAATCGTGACAATACAGACGAGCTGCCCTTCTTTTGATTCTTTCGATGTCCTCCGCCAAACCCACTTGATAAAAATCTCACACTGGGCAGCAATAATCCAAGCGAGGACGGACAAGCGTCGTGTATGTAATCTCTGCAGTAGTTCTGTTGAATCTTAAGGGTCTGCCAATAAAATTCAATCTCTAGTTCGCCTTTCCTACGACATTATCTACGTTTTCTTTCCAGTTTAAGGCTGAAGTAATAATAATTCCTATGTATTGAGTTTACGGCCTTCACTTTTGATTTATCTTTTAAACATTTTAATGGATTTCTTTTCCTACTCATTTAGAGTGAATTGCCAAATTCTACAACAGTGATATCTTATTTAGATTATTCTGTAGTTGGTTTTGATTTTCAGATTATTTTACTATATGGTAAATGTCGGCGTCTGCAAATAACCTGAGAGGTGCTTTGATCTCAAATTGTTTATAGAAACACTGAACTGCAGAGCAGCAATAACACTGAAAAACGCCTCATATCACCTCTGTTTTACCCGATGTTTTACCATCGATTACTACAAATTGTCCTCTGACTGGAAATCCACTATCCAGTCGCAAATTTGGGGCGGTTTACCCTAACCAGGCAATTTCCTTCAGAACCGTTTATGAGGTACGGTGTCAAGCCTTCTGCAAATCAAGAAATACGGGATCAGTTTGAGAACCCTTGAAACCACTCATCACTTCCTGTGAGTAAAAAGCTGGTTGTGTTTCGCAATATTTTCTAAATCCATGTTGACGTCAATGAAATAGGTCTAATTAAGTGGTTTACTCCTATTGCCTTCCTTGTATATAGGTGAGACTTGTGCAACTTTACAATCTTTTGGTACAGATCCTTTGTTGTATATGGCTGTTAAGGAGCTATCGCTTCAGCATAATCAGAAATCTAATGGGTATGCAGTCCGGACCAGAAAATGTTTTTTTTTTTTTTTTTTTTTTTTTTTTTTTTTTTTTTTTTTTAAGTGATTTACGTTGCTTCACTACTCTGATGGTATCTACTTCAACGTTACTCATTCTGGCCTCATTCAAAATCTGGAGTATTTCTTTTTTGGTAAAGCTTTTAGAATCAATGTTTAGTAACTGTTTTAGTAGCGCTACCATCGGCAGCATCGCCATTACTATCACGTAGTGACTATTTTTTCTCCTAATTAACGTATGACAAATCTTTGGGTTTTCAGTCAAATTTCGAGAAAGTTTCGTTGTGAAGTGTTGTAGGCATCTCGCATTGAAGTCCTCGCTAAATTTCGAGCTGTGTAGGATCGCCAATCCTGGGGATGTGTTCGTTCAAATTTAGCATGCCTTTTCCGTTGCTTTTGCAACAATGTCCTAACCTGTTGTGTACCAAGGGAATCATTTTGTTAATTTATTTGGTATAAAACAATTGCTGTCGATACTATTTCTTTGAATTGGAGACATCTGGTCTACACTTACGTTTAGTGGTAGGAACGAGAGGAAACAGCTAGTTTATATATAAAATAAATTTTATGATCTTTACGTTTACTTCTGTTACTGCAGAGTCCGCAGCTTATGTGCAGGTAGTTCAGTAAACAATGTTTACAATTCGCTGATCAGTATTTCACGTCATTTTCACTAAATAGAACCAACGCTTGAGACAAAACGCTCGTCATTTAAGTAAATAACACAGAACGTTTATTTTATGTATTTAACAATGTCAGAAAACTCATTCAATGAAGCAGTCGGTAGCGGGAAACTAATCGCAGTCCACGAACTTCTGCTCCATGTCACCAGGTCTTTGTCCACAACGCCATTTTACATTTATGTACTTTATGGTATATTTCATTTTCAGTCGATTTTTAACATTAGCTGTGTCAGGCAGCTCTTTCATTTTTTGATTCTGTAAAATAAATATTGGAAAATACAGCAGGCACTCAAGCAAACACCTAAACTGTTGTGAAACTGTTCCGAAATTAATGTTTGTAGAAAAGTTTCATCATCGTAGAATTACTGAGAAAGTGCCCAAAAAAATAAACGTGACGATAAATTCCGTTCATGTGCTGCATTTAGAACGCTAAAGAACTAAATGTTAATAGGTTCAGTTAGGAAGTAGAAACGCTGTTGGCAAATTTCTACACTGTATGTGTAATAAATTTACATACAACCGATAATTACTGTATATTCAGTAAAGCTTTTTGTAATTATATATTTAACCGGGATAGCGCGGAATTATGTTTTAATTTTATTTCAGAAGATATTACCTTCATATGACCTAACATTTTGTTGTTTCCCACAAACACCATTAGTTTTGGAATACTGCCCATCTTCCTGTAAGGACAGTCAAAACGAATGTTTTAGAATTTTCATCTGATTAATCATTACAACACTAATTCATATACATTTCGAAAAAATTGAACGTTCAAGGAACATTAAACTACGAGGAAATGTTCAATATCGTATGTATGAACAAACTCTGCACCCATTTCCAACCGTTTTGCTATCAACAATACAAACTAATTATGTAAAATGTAAGGAGAATCAAAGAAATTATATAGAACTGTGTACACGAATTTTTAATACAAGTATTAAAACTAAGCCACCATTCTCCTTCTGGAAGGACGTCATCGCTATCTGGGTTAAATGAGAGTTTCCGCGACTTAACTAATGAAGACACTAATCAAAAATCTTACGCGCATTTGAAGTTCGAACGGAAGTTCGCTACCATAATGGCCGCGGAGGTGCTCTTCAATTTACCCGCTTTGCGCAGTCTGACGCTTACGGTATTGTGGGGGCTTGACCCGAACAAACCTCGCTCGGTCGATATACATAATCTAGAGTCGAAACTGGGTGACGTCATAATGACGTCGCGTAGTGGTATCAGCTGTGAATCCATGCTCTCCCGCGGAAAAATGGATCCGTCAGACGTTACGTAACAGCGTCCGACCGGAAGATCGGGAGAACGTTAAACTATATGCTGTCTTCAGAGAAATGAATTAGCCTGTGGAGACCTTCAGGATGTTACGCCAAGCTCTTGAATAAAATACATTTCTCTTAACCGGTTTCGATGATTTAATCAACTTAGGAGATTAGAGGATTTGTCTAAATGTAAAATGAGTAAAAATGCATGGTGAACATGTTACAATATGCATCACCAAAGTGGATCGTCATCAGAATGAAGACACCACTGTCTCATACTTACGTGTAAAACAGTCATGTTTTATTCTGATATGACGTTCCACTTTGGTGGCTGATTTTATAACATGTTGACCTGACAGTTTCTCATTTTACATTTCGATGACAAACCCTGTCACATGGTCTAAGTGAAGATGTTTAAGCTTTTTCTGACTAAATCGTAACCAGCGATTTTTCTTTTTTTGGGGATCTTTACTTAACCTGAAGGTTTAATTGAATTGAAGCAACCAAATTTTAAAATCGTCTACTTTGTAAAGATGTAGCAACACACAAGGTTATAAGACCTTAACTTCACTGGTTCTCGAGTTCTGAATTTTTAATATGGTTTGGTATTCTAGAAATCCAACTGTTGGTACTCACCAAAATTTCAAAATTTTCACGAGGCACATTTCCTAAGTTTTTATATTTAATATTCAATTAAAAAGTAAATTTGTTAATTTAAATGTGGTCTAAACGCCAGGTATCGTGGGGCTGTGAAATCTTATTTTAACACATCGATATCTTCAGCAAGGACATTTTCCTTGTATGTGCACCTCTCCGTGTAGATTCCAGTAATTTAATAGCAGTTGGGTAAAAGCTGTATACTCTGTCTTTCCTAAAGTCTTAGTTCCGAAAACTATGCAGATACTCTGAAAAGGATAAATTTCTTAATGTAATGATTATGTTGGTTAAATTATTGACGCTACTCGGCGGGCTCTAGTGGTTATGTTGGCAATGGCAATGACGGCAACTCAGATGACAAATGTTTTTTTTTTTTTTTGTTTTTTTTTGTTTTTTTTTTTTTTTTAATTCAACTTCAATTAAAACGAAAATTATTTTTTCTGAACGGACAAGGGTACATACAAAACCTATCAACCATAGACCAGGTATAGTATTAATTTTGCTGCGAGTGGAAGAAGCAGCAATATCATTTACTCTGTAGCTCGTGAAAAATAACGCAATTCTACATTTCATTGTTCAAGAAATGTATACATGTTTCTCAACAGACTGCTTATGGCTCGTCAGAGACTTTATGACAATCCTGTCGTGCAGTACACGTTATAAATGCAAGCTGTTTCAAAAAATCAGCTCTGAATTCCAACAAAGAAATATTCCCGTATTTATTGAAAAATGACACGAAACTACTTATCGATAGTTATAGCCTTTTCGTATTACTTCGCGTTCTAACGTAGGTGCTATGAAAGCATACATTTCAGTCCTATGACGGACATAGCTCACTGTTCTGGTGCTATCTGAATAGTTGAGACTATTTGCAGTATACACTACAGAGATGACAGGTCCGGACAAAAACTGACAATCTTTGCCAACAGATTGTGAGCGATTATTACTTTTACAGAAGTAACATATCAGTCACTAATTTTATTCAGCCTACTTTGCAATTACACGGAAAATGCGTCCGTTTTATAATCATGTTGAATTCCTTTTGAATACGCAATATTTTAGGTTTTTTGTATCGTGCATACGTCAGCGAAGACATTTCTTAATTTGAGAAGCGTGGATATTGCAAATTTAATTCATATACCTGACATTTGTTCCCTACGCTTTGTTTATCATTGCAAACATGAGTCAGGTTGGAAACTGCAAACTTTTAAACTTAAATGACGTATCCGTTGTGATCATCTCTATGTGTGGTAACAATAGGCCTACATCTTTTCTTTTAAAATTTAGACATTGTATCGTTCCTCATTTCCACTAGAAGTCTGGCACCTCTGGAGATCCGTGGTATACTCTTACTTGTGAGACGAATGACGGAACGCAATTTTCTAGTAACGCATGCGGCGGCATGCTCGACAAATTAAGTAAATTTAAGAACTTAATACGTCGGAGTACTACAAAAATAAGTCCATAAGGAAACGGCACTATTACAATGGAACGCGAGAACATTTCCTGTCAGCTAAGAACTTTCGGATTTGTCGTTAAAAACAACGTAACAAAAAATGTAAATGTATCTAATGGCAAATCCGTGCAAGTTAACCCATTCCTTTGAAATGTCAACATTGCAACGGAATACGTCCTTTTTTTGTATAGTTTTTCAGAATGACATGTGGTTTTATTAGAAGTTTAAAAAATGACGCAGTAAAAACAATGAGAGTGGCAGCAGATTACAAGCTCTCACTACTAAAAGCCTTCTTCGCCATAGGTTTTACGATCGGTTAATCTGGTGTTTAATATTTCGGTAACAGTATGCACCGGTGCTGTAATACAGTTGTTTAAACAGGACTGGCATTCAAGTGAATCTTCCGATCGGAACTAAGTGCCTCACCGCAACTCCGGACATGCTTTACAGTGCTGTTTAGAACATTATTCCTTGACTACAGCTATTGTTGAATGATGGTTAACATACTGAGCATTTCCTGTAAAGAAAATCTTTACTTTGTCTTAATTTGTTATGATCAGATGAAGCGCCATCTGACATGTTTTGGACTTTTGTTCTAATGAAACCCATTTCATTCCAAGAATGTGTGGAAATTTTTACCTCTGTACATTATTCGTGATTTACTACGTTTTCAAATTTATACAGACTTTTTGATCACCCGGTACAATTATCGACACGGCACGGCGCTATGTTACTACATAAACAATTTAAACAGTCATTGGGTAGTAAAGAACGTAATGCATTTTCGTAAACAAGTAGGGGACAGACTTCTGGCTTACAAAAATACCATGAAGGTTGTGGACGAGTACAAAAGCTAACTTCCATGAAAATGTTCTTTAGTACAACGTGGACCAATTACCAAGTTATTCTTTATGTAGTTACTAAAATTACTATTTCGTCTTGCAATACAACTATAACGAATATGCAGAGTTTTTATTTTGACAACTGTACCGTAACGAAAATTAAACCTACATTTTGTTTACCCTTAAACCAATACAAGTGTTCCAAATGTCCACAATTCGAGTCTACACACGCTTCACCATGCGAACCGAGTTTCGTCGCCATCACAAACACGACCATTTGGCTTTTCGGTATTGGCAGCATCGTAAATCCTCTGCGTTGAGTCCGTCCACGTTATTTACTTACTAAGAATAAAAAATATCAAGTATGACCTCAAGTATAAGACCAGCGAATTTAAATCAGGACAGCGTGTTAGTCGCGTGGACAAAAACTTTCTATCCATCGTCCCGGAAATTGTCTAGTCAATAATCTTTGTACTCTGACCAAATTGGGGTTGAGCAAACTCGTGGAAGAACCACGTGATATGACGTATCTAACGGCATAACTAATGAAGTTGCAACATTCGTTAACTGATACTAGTCAAGTTGGTATGATGGAATCCTCCGCCACAGGAAATTATTCAAATGTTTGTAAATTTGTTATGATCGTAAGTCCCTAGAATACATAACTACTTAAATATAAAACAAATTGCATCCAGTAAAAGAAATTTCACCAGTAAATATAAATAAAAGTAGATCACGGATCTCTGCCAGCAAACAATATTTGGAGAATGCCTACGTTACTAACGAGACTTGAAATATGAACAAGGACGTTTCGTGCTTTATAGAAACATCAGGAAAATCGCATAATTTGCCTAACAACCTGCAGGTCAAAGAGCCCGTTCCGTTTATATTTGAAATTTTCAACCTCAAACTCTTTTTGTCAATAAAAGGGCTTGACCAAGTTACAAATCTTCGCAGACGTAATCTTAACGACTCAGCTGGCTAATTCCCCACACAGTTTACTTCTCTTATTTGTCATCCAATTACACGACGTATCATTCGTCACACACTACCTAATGCTGATAAATCTAAGCACAGTATAAGCCGCATCCAACTTTACAAGGAATCCCTCCCTAAGTGGTACAATCTAACGCAGCTAGAAAGATTGCCAGGTTACTACAACTCATAATATAACAGCGCACAGTAGTAATGACATACCAAATTTTCATCTCCCTCTTCGGCGACTGCCCTCAGAGCGGTTCAAGGGATCCCAGTTACCACAGAAACATGGAGGCGAACCGTAATCAGTAAATCCAACATCTCCAACCGCTCACAACAAAGGCTATATCTGAAACAGCTAATAACAGGAAGTTAGCTCCAGGGAAACTTGACAGCGAGCAGTCGTTTACTGTTACTTAATACGTACTTCCAGTGCAACACAACCTACTAATCCCCCCCTCAAAAAAAAAAAAAAAAAAAAAAAAAAAAAAAAAAAAAAAAAAAAAACACGCCCCATTCCACTTAAACCCACACTCGCCGTCAAGGAAGACGAAGGACAGAGAGTACAAACCAAAGCTAGGTGATAAGGAAAGTACTGGCGTCAGTGCTACCACGTATCAGGATTTACCTACATGCCGTCCAGAATTTGTTTCTCAGCTCACAGTACACGATCGTGGTGTGGTGGGCCTCTGACTTCGACGTGGTACAGTGACGAGCCTGTATGACTCAATCTAAGAAAATTAAATACTTGCTCATAAGTTTTTCTGTCATGATTTATGTAAAAGAAAGAGAAGGCATATCAGAACATAAAGTACGTTTCGCTTGCAGCTGTCAGTTATGAAAGGAAGAGATAAGTGCACCGCGCGGGTATGACCGAGCCATTTGGGTCGTGTGTGTCGTGAAAACTGCCGCAGAAAAATACGCAGGCAGTGAAATTTGCGCCCGGGATGGGTTGAAGAGGGCTCCCGGCAGATAGAAGAGTCGACGGACTCTACCTAAATGTTCAATTTTTTTTTTTTTTTTTTTTTTTTTTTTTTTTTTTTTACAATTATGTGGGGTAATACCCGTCACAGATTTTTAAAATGCGTATTGTCAAGCATCAGCTGTTTATTATAGTTATAACGTCACCAATTATAAATGATCTTCAGAAATTTAAACAGACTGATTACGTCTGCCACCTTATTCATGTCAGTCAGTAAAATATTGGTAACATGTCACTTGACATTAAGTCTTGATGACAAAATCAAGACTTCATGTCAAGTGACATGGTGGCCGAACGATCAGCCACCGCTGGCCTTACATGAGTGAAAGTGTTTATGAGACCATTGCTATGTGAATGATTGCACGAATAACGCAAACGGCCAGCTTGCGTGCCGATTCTACCGAAGCTGACAAAAACTCGAAATGAATAGGAACTACGCTTTACATGAAATCACAACGATAGTCTCGAAGTAAATTCAAGTAGGTTAGTTACTGCAACTTTGGACATAAAGGATGTCTATAAACTATTTCGATTTACTTATTATTTCTGCAACCAGTCTCATTTCTTTTTCGGTGGCTACCGCTCCATTCTCTGATGACTTATTACAACCTTCACAGCCCATTGCATTTCAGCGCTATCATTCTCTCAATCTCCTTTCACACTCGAGAGATTGGATGTTTTATTAACCCATCAATCTATATTTTCCTATCCGGGTAGGTTTTGTTGTTGTTAAGAATCGGAAGCAGGACTTAAGGAAATTTGTCTCCCGTCATCCCCTAAATTTTTTCAAGCGAATTTAGGAATTGATCCATAAATAAGGCCACCGTTGATTATTTACCTCGTTCTTGTCTCTTGAAGAGAACGACCTATTAACCAATAGTCAACAGAGATTCAGAAAGTATCGCTCTTGCGAAACACAGCTTGTCCTTTATTCAAATGAAGTGTTAAGTGCCATCGACAAGGGATCTCAAATCGATTCCAAATTTCTGGATTTCCGGAAGGGCTTTGACACTCTACCCCACAAGCGGCTTCTAATGAAATTGCGTGCTTATGGAATATCTCCCCAATTGTGCGATTGGGTTCACGATTTCCTATCAGAGAGGACACAGTTCGTTGTAATTGACGGTAAGTCATCGAGTAAAACGGAAGTAATATCTGGCGTTCCACAGGGAAGCGTTATAGGTCCCCTACTGTTTATAAACGATTTAGGAGACAATCTGAATAGCTCCCTTAGATTGTTCGCGGATGATGCTGTCGTTTATCGGTTAGTGAAGTCAACAGAGGATCAAAAACAACTGCAAAGTGATTTAGACAAAATTTCTACATGGTGCAAAAATTGGCAATTGACAATAAATAAAGAAAAGTGTAAAGTAATACACATGACCACTAAAAGAAATCCGCTGAACTTCAATTACGCGATAAATTAGTCAAACCTCAAGGTCGTAAATTCTACCAAATACCTAGGAGTTATAATTACGAACAAATTTGACTGGAGAGAACACAAAGAAAATATTGTGGGGAAGGCGAACCAAAAATTACGTTTCATCGCCAGAACGCTTCGAAGATATACCAGCTCCACCAAAGAGACTGCCTACATCACACTTGTGCGTCCTCTCCTGGAGTACTGTTGCCCCTTGTGGGACCCTCACCAGGTGGGACTGACGGAAGGCATCGAGAAGGTTCAGAGAAGGGCGGCTAGTTTTGTTTTATCACGTTACGGGGGGAAAGCGTCACGGAAATGTTGCACGAATTGGGGTGGAAATCATTAAAAGAAAGACGTTATTAATTGCGGCATGATCTGTTTGCGAAGTTTCAATCACAGACTTTTACTTCTGAATGTGAAAATATTTTGCTAGCACCCACCTACTTAGGGAGACATGACCATCCCAATAAAATAAGATAAATCAGATCGAAAACGGAACGATGTAGGTGTTCTTTCTTTCCGCGCTCTATTAGAGAATGGAACGGCAAGGAAAAGTTATGAAAGTGGTTAATGAACCCTTTGCCAGGCACTTAAATGTGATTTGCAGAGTATCTATGTAGATGTAGATGTCCCATTGCGCTGGTGTTCCTTCCCGAAGAAGAAAGCACTTCTCCCATACAATTCTTCCCTCGTTTGTTCCACTCATGTTTTTTAGCTTATTTGG
Organism: Locusta migratoria; assembly: GCA_026315105.1. Lineage (NCBI taxonomy): Eukaryota > Metazoa > Arthropoda > Insecta > Orthoptera > Acrididae > Locusta > Locusta migratoria. The sequence continues at coordinate 196,103,853 of CM048746.1, forward strand.
CAGTTTTCAACGTATAAAGTTTTTAGCGCATCGGTAGTGCTACTGGTTGGTTTTCTCAGTAGTCGCATCTCGCTTCGCAATTATGTTTTACACGAATTTTTTACTCTAAATAGGAGTCGGAATATTTCTCAGACTATATTTCACTGAACACGAAGATCAAGGGTCGGACTTCGAATCTCCGTCCAGCACGTATTTGTGAAGTGCTGGGCCGGTTGGAACGTGTTACAGTTTCACTTTGCACAAACACATGTTTGTTCAGGCAGCTCAAAAGTTATAATATTTTGTCTATAAAACATCATTATACGACTTATTCGTTCGTCCTCTTTGTATGATCTCACTTCCAATATTGCAGAATCCCTTTTTTTTCAATTCGTTGTGGAATATTTTTATAAGTACATTTTCTCTCTTGTGTCACCCCAAAATTTCCAATTTATCGGAGACTCAGATTTTTCCACAGGCAGCCTTATCATTTCTTTGAATAGCTCTTATAAAGATTTATACTAGACAAAATGAAAATGTTATTTGCAAAGTACCGCAATAGGTATTGCGATATTTTTAAACATTCATTACTTTCATAAAATCTGAAATTTTCCTACAAATTATAATTAAAAGTTGAATGGAAATAAACTATCACACTTTCATGTTTCTTTTAATATGAAAGTTCATTTTTATATACCATTCATTCTATTGTATTTAACTATCAGAAGCTGTCACAATAATTCTCGTTTGGGATGTTTTGCAACTCGTTCATTACCCGCCTTGAATGTCGATTATTTCCCACGTGAATTCGTGTTGCTAATACAAAGTTTTAACATTCCTGAAGATTTTTGCGGGAAAAGAAATGGCCGCTTTTCCCATGCAATACATTCCCAGGCGTCCACACGTTCCTGTTTTTGAGGGAGAGACAATATGGGCGGGCTAACTGTGTACACACTTTTCTTTTTTTCCGAACTTTCTGTAGAATGGCATCAGTAACTTTCTAGAGATAATGTACTTTAAATACATGAATCAAGTCATGTTTGTGGATAATCGTCATCCTACTACGATATGGAGAGACCTATTGTATAGTGATCACTCCGGTCTCTCCAGATACTCGGTGCGTATACCGTACACTCTGTGTTAAGTTATCGCATAATCAACACCTCCCTACTAATCCTGCCATCATCACTCCTGGCTACATGCCTACACAGGGCTTACAGGATGAAAATTACCAGTAAGCCATCAAAACAAGATGCGTTTCGAAACGCTTAAAGTTATTTAGACACCACAGACTGTCCAGTTTCTCTGTGGTGTACATCCGCAAAACCTGCTGCTATAGGGAATATTTTGAAATTGTCAGATGACGCTACACACCACCTTCTGTCCTATTTTCGCGGCCAAGTGGGCCGTGCAGCACTGGCGCGTATTCTTTGCGTTCATCTGGTGTGACAGTGGTAATTCATTTCGGCCTATTTTATGTTGTACATGTACCGATCGGAAATTGTCATTGACATTGTGTTCTACGGACCCTTGTTACTTCGATAATCGTATTTGTGGAAGTGACCAATGTATCAGTGAAAGCATCTGCCTTGATCTATTCTGTTCCCATCTGTAAAAAAATTTAATCCACTGATACCCTCCTGTGTTTAGAATAATAATATTTCCGATGTGGAATACTTGGTGTCATAATACAAATGGCAGACATAGATACCTGTTGTAGAAACTATCGTTTCACTGAAATGGGTGTGTTGAAACGCAGAGATGAACCTCAAAGAAATCAAATCAAGGATAATGAAATATTGCCTAATTAGATTATGTGATACTGAGGTAAGTAAATATCTAAATGAAATAAGTGGATGGATTGTGTTATGTGTGCAGAAAAATTCTGAGAATGGCCAGATGTGTCACGACATGAAAGATTACTTTAAATATCAAGAATAATATTTCTGAAAAGGAGAAATTTGCTAACATCGAACGCAAGTTTAAGTATCAAAAAAATGTTCAAATGTTTGTAAATCTATCGGACCAAACTGCGTGGTCATCAGTCCGTATAAGTATCAGAAACTAGATTCTGAAAGTGTTCGTATTAAAACATTTGCTGCCGTTTACGCTAGGGTGCGATGTGCTAGGTGCCACTTCGTATTTTGACAGTATCTTTTCACAGTTTTGAGCCACTGAATGTTTTGGTTTTAGTTTTCAGTTATTTTGATATGGTTTTTTATTTGCATTTGTATTTTTGTGAAACAACAAATGAACAACATAAACACTTATGAAATCTATCACGACACTATGAGAAGCGTGTGTGGCTCGTAACCGGTAATGCAAACTCGGAAATCTGGAACCACGTACGAGTGCATATCACTTATACTCTTCCCTGAGTGCCTACCAGAGTGTACAGCTTTATTAGACGATGCCAGTTTACATCAACCCATAATAGGCTGCTACGTCGCAGCACGCGCCACAGCGTGAGCGGCACCTGATTCAAGCAACGTTTACACGCGGCAGAGCGTGAAAGGCAGCGAACGTGTTAAACGTAGTCTTACTCGAATTGAAACGTGACCACTAAGGAATTCAGACTAGACGATAAATCTCGCTTTCTAAATGCTGCGCTGCAGAATAATCCAAAGTTACTAATGAGATGATAGTGAAACGCGCTGGGAAGTAAAAATATACGCTAACACTTAAGGGGAGTCGGAATGCATTATCTCGCCAATAGCCAATGTTATATTTGCTAACTTTATTTACCTTTTTCTCTGTAACTGTTATATAGCATTTCTGAAAATTTGAATGTTAATGGTTTAGTAGTTTGTGGGATAAAGGTACATGTAACACTAAAAATGTCAAATGTCAGAAAATGCGATTAAAGTAATTTATTATAAAAATTCACAAATTTTTTCATATTCTATTATCAAAAGTGTCCAACAGAGTAATCAGGGTCATCTTCTAGTTCTTCTTCACCTAGAAGTTTTGTTCTACTTGCTGCCCTTGCTTTGTTTAATTCAGAAGAGCGTTTTCGGCAGATCTAAGCTGCTATCATGATATGTATATTGTTGACTGAATACAATTATCATGTAAAGCATTTATCTTGAATTAAAAGAGGAGGATGCTGGGAACATCACCGTATGGAGAATTAAAACAACGTCAGAATCACATTTAAAACATTTTGACATAGTTTTTACCCTAGACACGCTGATGTTTTCAGCATCCTCCAATTTTAACCCTCGATTAATAGTAGCGTAGTGCTGCCGAAACCGGTCAAGAAATAAAAAATATTGTAAAGAGATCTTGGAAAACCTATGAGGTTTTTTAATTGTTTAAAAACAAGATAGATTGACACCAATGGCTGAATGGCTGAAATGGCAGAAATATATAAAAAAAATATAATGAACAGTTGTTCGTACTACATTCTAGGCACATGTGATCAAAGTATAAAATTTCGTTATTAGTTGTACACTTCATTAGATCCTTTAATTGATTACGAATTACGAAAAAAATTTAAATGTTCTCTGGTATGTGTGCAGCTGCAAACGTCTTACAGAGAGTCGGTAGGGGTACAGTTTTTTGAAAAAATTAAACGACGGTTAATTTGTGAGCAGTACAAGTAGTAAACTGAGGAAGCCAGCCTACGCGTCATCAGGTATGCTTCACACGTTATTGTTAGGCTAGTTTGTACAGCAGAACACACCCACGGTAGCAGCTACGTGTACCGACGTCTGCAGGGTCAGCCAGTTGTATTGAGTGCGCGACCAAGGGCAAGGTGGGTGTTGAGTTACAGAGTGACACAGACGTGGCGGCTGACCTAGTCTGTCTGTCGCGGCGGTCAGCTGCGGATTCGCAATCGGCGATCGCTGAACCAGCGCGAAGTGGATCAAGAGCAGCGGCGGTGGCACTGGAGGCAGCGGAAGGGGGCGTGGCCGCAGGCTGCACCTATATATACGGCCGGCGGCGCAGTCTGCGGCATCTGTTGCTCTCGCTGGACAACGGCTCTCCTCTCAACATGTACAAGCTGGTGAGTCGCCTGCGCTACTTCAGACTTCAGATTCATAGTCTTGTTTCTCTCAATATACTACACACACGAAGACTATTCAGAAAGCATAACATATCACTTCAAACAGGAAGAACAATTGCACTTTCATTTAACCTGTAGTTTTGTAATCTTTGCAAACATAAAGATATCGTAAAATTAAAAATATAAAGAATAACAGAAAAATGTATAAAATATAATGAAACAATACAAAGTTAATTATATAAAATATGATTTTTTTTATATGTGGAATTTATTACTTATATTTCTATTAATTTTTTGTCCGAAATTTATGCAAAAGTTGGCCGAAGAGAGGGAGTTTGGTTTTTAGTGTTATATTTTAGTTTTCTGTTTTTATTTTTTGGCCTTTCTGAAAGAATTATTCAAACACATTAAAATACTGTAAGTATTCATATACTTTAGCGGTCGTGTTCGAAAAAACTAAACCAAAACCAGTCATCATGATTGATCATTATTAATAATGTAATTAATGATTTTTTATAATTTTTATTTCATCTAGAAATCGTTTTTCTTGCGAAAGGCCCTACATTAAATTTCTTAATTGGAACCAAATGTTTCTCAGTTGTACATATGTTGCTACAAAAAAGTCTATATTCTATGGTTTAGTACGTCATCTTCGCTTGATCCTGTTATAATTTATTCATTACTGGCAAAAGCCTTACAAATTTCTTTTCATCGAATTATTGTTAATAAATTTCTTGCTCCTCCCCATTCTCTTCGACTGTTACTTGCAGCATTGCTTTTCTTATTTAATTTACAATACAAATTTCGTACACACTTTGTATTGAAACAAAATGTTTGTAGTGTGATGGGGAATGTAGTTTTATGAGTATCTTCGTAATATTTAACCTCAAAGGTGATTGAAGTATAGTTGTAAAGTTACCAGAACAGAATACAGCTCGTTAAACAAGACGATGTAAGTGAAAGGTATTCCTCCTGTTCAGATGGTACCTTATAAAAGTAATGATGTGTAGACAGTATGGAAGTCCGTCGTTCTACTCACGATATTTTGCTGCATTATGTCAATAGGAATAGCGCAACTTTCCAATCTGACAGCGATACAAGCGAACGATCAAACCAATACTGATTAGGTTATTTGATTCACCATGTAAGGGCCTTCCTGTGAACTTAAAAAGATAGACAGCAGCACGTTACCAAGTATCAGGTAAAACGATAAATGTTGAAGTCGAAGAAAAATAAAATGTTCAAATGTGTGTAATTCTGTGGTACGTAACTACTGATGTTACCAGTCACAAGTCTTACATAGTATTTAAACAAACCTAAGGACAACACACACATACGTTCCAGAGGGAGGACTCGAACCTCCGACGGCGAGCAAGAGCGCGCTCGGCAGCGAAGCGCCTTGGAGCACTAAGTCAATACACCACGGCTGAAGTGGAAGACGTAGGTCCACTGACTTTATTTTGTCACAAATATTATAATTTGTTTTTCAGCATTGACAAACATTCATATAAAGCCACCAGGGAGAAAGTTATGCGTACATTTCTGGCCCTGGTCCTAGTGAATTCTTTATTGTTATCAAAATTTAAAATGTGACAAGGATGTTTCATCGTCTATAATTGGAAACCATTCTCATTTAATTAGCCCCAGATGGGATGGTCTTTTTATGTGATCAGAGATAGGAAGAAATCTGTAGTATACTTTTGCATAAAATTTGCTACAGTTCATAAATATTTTCTCGTCACTATATTAGCAATGAGCTGAAATGTAACTTTCAGTGACGAAGTTTACAAAAAGAGGGCTATATGCCTTTAGGAGTTTACGATATGGTGGGGGTATTTATAACTCTCTGGCCTCTCTTCTTCTGCATCCCCTACGTCCAACTACTTCAACTTGCTCTAACCCACAACCTAAAATAAATAAAGAAAGGACAATTAAAAACTACACCCACTGATATAACAACTATGTGTAACTTGCCACTGCTTGAAAGAGAGTGCCGACCGCGGTGGCCGATGGGACTGCGGCGCTTCAGTCACGGTCTGCACAGCCACTACGGTCGGGGGCTAGAATCCCCCCTCAGGCATGGATATTTGTGCTGTCCTTAGTTGTAGCTAGTTCAAAAGTAGTTTGTAAGTTTAGGGACTGATGACCACGTAGTTAAGTCCCATAAGCTCTACAAACATTTGAACATTTTGATTTACAAGAGAGTACCAAGCTACACATCTGAATTGAGATGTCATTCTGTTTCCTTTATTTGGAAACTGAAACAGATACACGTTGGAGATCATAAATAATTATACAAAAGCTGTTTCCAGGACAATTGATGTTATCATTCAGGCATTCTTTACTGGCAATGTAATGCTCAGCTAGAGTTCACGTAACAATTATTATCACCATCTTGACTGGAGAATGAGAGCTTCTTTTCTGTCGTAAGTGAAGAGCACCACTCAGCACAACTACCATCACGAATCTGTGACGTGCGCCCTGTTGCAGGTGATCCTGCTGTGCGCGGTGGCCGCCGCCCACGCCGGCTACCTGGGAGGCTACGCCGCCCCCGCCGTCGCCGTGGCGCCCGCCGTGGCCGCCCCCGCCGTCGCCGTGGCCCACGCCCCCGTGGCTGTGGCGCCCGCCGCCTCCTCCATCGCCAACACGTACAGGATCTCGCAGACTGCCCGCCTCCTCGCCGCCCCCGCCATCGCCGCCGCCCCCGTGGCCTACGCCGCCCCCGCCGTCGCCGCCGCCCCTCTGGCCTACGCCGCCCCCGCAGTGGCTGCTCCCCTCCTCAAGGTGCACTGAGAACGACACCTCTCAATAATGCACCACACATTATGATGCTTCTTTATTTATTAAAGAACTTATAAACTGACTACACGCAGTTTCTATTTCGTTTTCCCTTACCTGTGTGACAACTCCCAACCCAGTTCTGCAACTAGTCTAAACTAGTAGGATTCTATCAGTTAACAAAACACAATTAGGAAACAGCGAAATGAGTGTCTTTATAGAATTTTACTGGTCACCACGTATTAGAGTGACTCTTTTGTGGACGTCACTTTCAGGTAGCAAAAACTGGAAGATATTTAGTGTAGTAATTCACAATGGTCCTTAGAGAGTCCAACAAGATATGTAAAAGCCGTATTATTAATCTCTATAGCTCTTTAATATACTGTGAATACGAATTCGATTTGTTCAACATTATGTAGGTTCAGGGAACCATAGTCTTAGTGGATCAATATAAAGTGATAATTATATTTTGATTTATATGTCTTGGTGCTCTAATTATCTTTGTTGGGCGAAAAGTCATACAACCGTGACGAGTACCTTAAAACTAATGATATAGTTTCTTTTATAATCGAGGATATGCATTATCATTGCCGCTTCCCGCATTTGTCCTTATTTATCCTACCTCTTATTGCAATGCTCGTTAATGAATTTCACATTGAGTACTCTTTATCCTTGTTTTTCGCGGTACCTTTCACTTGTTTCTGTGTAGTGGAATCCAACCTACTCCGTGCTTATATTCGTCTACTCCTACTTTGCATACTTTACAGATGTCCATAACATTTCAATTTTTATAATTAATAATATTTGTAGCGTGAGATTTAGCCATCATCCTTCCTCTAATTATTTCATTCTTCACGTGGTCAAGTTATGTGAAACTGCAGATATTTTTCGTTGTGAAATTAGGCATCAAGTAATTTTTCCGATCCAATATTCAGATCTGTACGTCATGACTGGTTCTATTATGGCCTTAAATATCTTACTTTTTGTTTGATTAGGCAAATTCATTTTCACCAATATCGGATGTAGTACCTTAACCATATTATTCCTTTCCCCTCTCTTCTTCCTTATGTCCTTTTAATCTATTCGATCTTAATATTTAATAGCAACTTTAACGTCCCTTTTTCCGAGTCTATAATCTTGTCCTTCACCTTGCAGCACCATATATTTGATGTTATCATTATTAATTTCAAAACACTATTTACAATATTCATTGATAAACTTTTTAAAGTTTTTAAAGTTTATCTACAGATTCAAAAATAGGTATACTGTGATCTGGTTGTTGACGTTGCATTAACATCTCAGAATGTCATCGTTTTATATGACCTTTAATTGAGTTCAGCGCTCCCCCCCCACCTCAGATACAATAGGTATATACAATAGCTCTTGATAGTAAGCACATCTATATATTTGTATTGCTCGTTACATACAACTCGTAGCGTCATAATATCACGATCAGCAGGAAATAGGTCAGTAATACTCGTATTATAAGCCATTTCTATTTTCGTAACTAGTTAGCCCAGATGTAGAAAATGTACTAACAAATATATTCAGTTTTTGTACAACCGACGTACTTCAACAAAGACTGCCAGACTCCCACATCCACGGTAATTTTTAGTAGAAATCTTTAGCATGTTATCTAAGTACCTGGTAAAGTTTTCAATTATACGTTGAGTATGGACAAACCTGATCTCAAGTCTCATGGATTTCAAACGTTGAAACTAAACACTGCATGAAGTATTGCCAATTTACGAATGATTTAATGCGATATGTGATGACTATGCCGCGGTATGATACTCTAGTAAATAGTATTGCAGCGATGAATCGCCTTACTAAGTCGATGTATTTTAGAAAGGTAACATTTTTCTAGAAAGCGTGAGAAAAATCGACATAAAAGCCTACTTTTACTAAAAGGCGACAAGAATACCATTTCAAAGATGGCAGTAGTAAGGTAAGTAAACTTTCAAAATTTTGTATATAGCAAACAAGTTTAATTAAATTGAAGAGACTTTTATACCGCTACAGGTATAACGAAGTCGTTATCTAAAATGTTTTAAAGATATCACAAAATAATTATCTAAAATAATCAGTACATTACTACAATGAATATAAATATACAGATCAAGAAAGTACTTACATGACTTATATTACAGTAAAAATATAATCATAAATAATGAGGCCAAGTACTCATGTCAAATATGAGAAATCACCGACTGAAACAGTTACTAGTAATAATTCTCAATTTCAATTACTTTGCATTCAGTGCAATATTTATTAACCACAGCATACCCTAGCCATGGGACCATCCATGTCTGTCACAATAGCAGTCATTTTCATAAAGCACTCAGATCAGGAAAAAATATTCGACAGTGAATAAATCTGTTTAAAAACATAACATACTACGAAATGAACCGATATATAAATATTTAAATTTTAGTGACAGGTGACGTGAATGACATTAATGAAAGCAAAAATGTGCTTAACAATGTACAAAATAAAATATTTAATTACAACAGTGTCATTTTTCTAGATTTATATGTGAAAAATGAAACAACAGAAACAGTTTCGAAGTATACAGGAAAAGGTAATACAAGTAATATAATTCCTACCTTGTTATGTCGTCCAGATTCACACAAGAATGCTGTATAACAAACAATGATACACGAGCAAGGAGAAGAAGAAACAAATAAATACCATTAAGACAACAGCAGCGGATAATGGTCTCCCCAATTCAGACGTAGTAACTTATATTAACAACAGATGACACCCATTTAAAAGCACAGAAGATGATCTGAAGATACTACTACTTTCAGAGCTTACAAGCAATGGATATATTGGTGGCACTGGAAGTTTTGAATACGACAAAAAGGAAGATGGAAAAAATGCTCAGTGAAAAAGTTGTTAGAATCAGTTAATTACTTCACGAGTTTCTCTTGTCTATCTAAATGTAGCTATTTTCGATTCATTTGTTTCTCCCATTATAAGTGACAACTTCAACAGACTAATGTCTCATCCATGTAACATAGTTGACTGTAAAAATACTCCTGGTAAATCCATGATAAAATAACATCTATGAACTTGTTTTGTTTGCAATAACTATGTAACAGATGATTTGTATGTGTGTTATATTATGTAGAACAAAGATCTCAAAATACATGTAAATCAACAATTACAAATTTGATTTATAACAATAGTAGAGAAATAATATTTAATATTTATGTCGGCGGATTTTCCGACAGAGAAACGACAACCAGACTGCAAGAGAGACAGATCAATAGACGTGGGTACATCACAATATCTATTTATGAAACCAAAGGAATCTGGAAATAATAAATTGCACAAAGGAATTATGTTTGGCAAATTATACAACTGACTGATACTGTTTTCGTTATTTGAATTTGGAGTAGCATATTTAAATACTTTTGGGAAACATCGTTTATGTTATATATTCTTCTTTATATCTTAAGGATTAAAATCCTCTTAGCCAAATTCTCAACACAATTTATTTTATACGTTTTTTGTAATAGTTTCGGATCCATCGAGTCATTCGCAGATCAGATAAACATACATAAATATTTTCTAATGCAACACCTATAAAGGACGCACAAACAAAATAATCATTCCAGAATGAAACTTTCACTCTGCAGCGGAGTGTGCGCTGATATGAAACTTCCTGGCAAATTAAAATTTTGTACCGGAACCGGGACTCGAACCTATGACCTTTGCATTTCGCGGGCAAGCGCTCTACCGACTGATACTATCCCGACACGACTGACGATGTCGCCTCACAACTTTACTTCCGTCAGTACGTCGCCTCCTACTTTTCAAATTTCACAAAAGTTCTCCTGCGAAACATGCAAGACTAGCACTCCTGGAAGAAAGGATATGGTGGAGACATGGCTTAGCCACAGCCTAAGGGATGTTTCCAGAATGAAACTTTCACTCTGCAGCGGAGTGTGCGCTGATATGAAACTTCCTGGCAGATTAAAATTGTGTGCCGGAACCGGGACTCGAACCTGGGACCTTTGCCTTTCGCGGGGAAGCGCTCTACCGACTGAGCTATCCCGACACGACTCACGAAGCCGCCTCACAACTTTACTTCCGTTAATACGTCGCCTCCTACTTTCCAAACTTCACAAAAGTTCTCCCGCGAAATATGCAAGACTAGTAGTCCTGGAAGAAAGGATATGGTGGAGAGATGGCTTAGCCACAGCCTAAGGGATGTTTCCAGAATGAAACTTTCACTCTGCAGCGGAGCCGGGACTCTAAACTGTGACCTTTGCCTTTCGCGGGCAAGCGCTCTACCGACTGAGCTATCCCGACTCGACTCACGATGCCGCCTCACAACTTAACTTCCGCCAGTACTGGAAGGTGGCAGTAGTGGAAGGAGGTTTATTGGAGTCGACAGGGCCGGGATACTCCCTGGACAGCTTGGATGTCGACTTTCATAGCGATGGGGATGGAGGAAGGTAGGGGAATGGGGTGAACAGGGATGTGTCAGGGGGTGGAGCCCAGCTGCTGATGGACCAGGATTGGTGGCTGTCACGTCTCTGCCTCTGTAGTGTGATGATGATGATGGATATGAGCAGAAGATAGTGCGAGGAAGTCATTGTGTGACGTGAGAGGAAGAGCGAGAGCAGGCTGAGGAGGAGGAGGTGATGGGGAGGATGATGGGGAAATGGATTGGGCAGCGACGGCGGCTATGGTTGTGGCAGATAAGATGACTGAGAGGAGTAGGGCTTATGATTGATAAAGATGTTTTGGACTTCATTTGATGGGAGAGTCCAAAACACCGTCTTATCGATAAACACTGCCTTTTATCTTCTCTTTTTTAATAAGCATGCTCCCTCCAAATCATCAGGTAAGCGTTTCTGGCAGTCACAGAGTTAATGTGGTCCACACGATCTCACGTATGTTAACACTTTAAACGAATTATCTCACATACAAAAACATCTGAAACAAGTTATTTTCACACAGACGCATAAATAAACTAACTTCACAGTGCAGATATGAGGAACATCACTAGGCTGTGACTTTTGTGAAAAGCTTACAGATTGCAGTCTCTTTTACATAGATGGCGGAGTTGTCATTTGTGACTGAGACATGCACGCTTGCTGACTACTTTTTGCATTTTATAGCAGTGTGTGATTCCTCAGATATGAGACATGGAAAACGAGGTGCCTGTGCTCCAAAGTGCTACTTGCAGTCTCCCAGAAGAATCTTACAAACGTTATTCAGTAAAACTTTCCTGGCGGATGAAAACTGTGGGCTAGAACTGTGATTCGAAACTGGGACCTTTGCAGAGTGAAAATATCATTCTGGAGACATCCCCTAGGCTATGGCTAAACCATCTGACCACCATACCCTTTCTTTCAGATGCGCTGGTCTTGCAAGGTTTGCAGGAAAACTTCTGTGAATTTTGGAAAGTAGGCGAGGAAGTGGCGGAAGGTAAACTGCGAGAACGAACTGTGAAACAATCGGGATTGCTCAGCCGGTAGAGCTCTTGGCCGCGAAAGGCAAAGGTCACAGGTTCGAATCCCGCTTCCGGCACGCAGTTTTAATCCACCAGCAAAGTTTCATATCACCGTTGCAGAGTGAAAATATCATTCTGGATATTTCAGTGAATATTATTTCACAAAGCTGAGGTAACGGATATGCTCTGACGAAACGTGTTTCTATTCAGTCATTATTATTATTTTATGTCCCATACCCATTTAATAAAAAAGAATCACATACACATTTGTCACAAAATGAATGTATTTAATTTTCAGTACAGTAGTATCGTAAGTAATTATTTTTGCCAAAACCCTTTCCACATGGCGACAAATAGTTACCACCGACATATGCTTGATCTCCTTACTAATCGAAAGTAGTTATTCAACTCTTAAACAATTGTCAATGTACCCCTCTGTTTAAAGAAGCCCTCATCCTAACACATCTTAGAGTAACGTTACACTTTAATGTTCAAACCTACATCGCTATTTATGAGCACACACTCTGCAACATGAGCCAAGCGGTATTTCAAAGTGCGAGATGCATGTCAGATCTCCGACAGATACTCACTCAACATCGCACTTCTACATGCTTTTGCTTGCAGTACAAGTGCGTCGTATTTGGCGACATGTCCTTGCATACACTGCAGCGACTGCACACACTTCTAACTTACTCAGCGAGAATTATCAAGGCAACTATCTACGCCATCACACTCCTCTTCCTTTAAAAATTAATTAAAAAAAAGGGATACCACTCAGGCAAAAATAAACACGATGATGGAGTTTAAGAAGTTGTTTCCCGACTGAATCGCATTCCGTCATGCTAAGTAATAGTTGATGATGCTCAAACACTAATCCCAATCCACGATCATAGTACGCAAAATAATAGTCTGCTCAAAATAGGTCAAATATTAGTCCAATATATATTAACACATATAAAATCTCTTGTAGAATTTTATTTTATTGTTCTTCCCTCTTAGTGTGTTAAATTTCAACGTGTAAGAGACAGGCGCGTTTAATGCGATGGGCAATGGGTAGGTGGGGATGTGAATTGAGCTTCACCAGCACCTCAGCCTTCGTGATCCCAGGACTGAATTTTCCTGAGAGCACTGGTGTCTTCTGGTGGTTACGATAATAGGGAATCTGCCAAGATGTTTGCCCAGGTGAGTCGATTCCTGACCAGATTATAGGAGGGTGAGTGATATCAGGGAGGGAAGGCTCGGGTTGGGGACATCAGTTGGTGGTGGTAGCTTGGGTGATGGTGGCTGTGTGGAGGATTGTGAGAGTGAGACTGGAGGGAATGGTGAATGGAAGGAGAGGAAAGGAGTTCCGTGACCGTGGTAATTGCAAACAATGACTGGTTGAAAACGAAGACTTATACTGCGGCGAGGGATGACAGAAACAGTACAGGATGAAGACATGAATAAGACAACGAACTGCGGCGGGAAACAAGTAGTCGACGGCGCCGTCTGAGTCGTAGATCCAGAGCAACGATTTCGGCGGGATTTCTAATCCAAAGGCGAAAGTCGGGGGCAGCGGACGGTTGGAGGCCTGAGCACCTAGGCAGTGGCCCGGAGAGGCTGGTCGAGAAGTGGCTGAGATGAGCTGGATCGTATCTACGGGATATTGTTTTAAAGCATGACCCTAACTCCTTTCCCCAAAGTGAAAAAGATTATTTTTAATTTTTACTTATTTATTTAATATTTTTTTACGGAATTTTAGTTTCCTCAGGCCGCTTAAATCTACTTTACTTGAACTGCATCTTCGGGTGTTCAGATTTGTTAATAAATTTGTTAAAGTAGCAATTGTTTTTATAGTCCACACCCCACTCAGTCCACTCTGTCTTGTATGTTTAAATATAAATTTGAGGTTTCAACAACGATGACATATTACAACATGACTTCAAACAAACCATAAACTCGATAGCGTAGATACAGGGATAACCTGTTTCTGTAGAATGAACGGTATTTATAAGCACTTAATTATGGTTCATTTCACTAGCGAAGGCGGCTTGCGCAGCTGCAGGGAGTGCAGCAACCGGTTTCTTGCAATGCGGGCTCATTTCTTTCGTTGTCGCTTCGAATGAGCACTAAATGCTTGTTGGCTCACGCAGGGTGCGTCAGATGCACATAAAAAGTGGCTCGATTGTCTTCGTTCGTGGTGTGCACGATACAATTGTGCAATTGTGATTCTCAGGGTATGGTATTATATCTCGACTTCGGACGTATGTAACTAAGCCGAAACCACAATATACACAAAAGTTTCGGCATTCTTGGCTTCGAAACCCACATTTAAATGATTGGCTTCAATTTATTGAGAGTACTATGAGTCAGGTAGCGAAATGCAAATTTTGTGGTATAGTTTTAAGGCGTATGTATCGTGATTTTAAGTCCGATGAGATGTCAAAGATGCATCTACAAAATAAAAATATAAGGAAACTGTTTTAAAATGTATTTCACTCACTGGTCGGTTTTATAACTTTGACGTCTCTTTGACTGAGTAAATTGTTGCGGGTTGAAAGTTGTAACCTAAAATTTCTGTAAGTCTGAGCCCATTGGGAATAAAAAATAAAGGAAGAAGCAAGAATTGCATAATTAGCAGCCATGCATACTAGTATAGTTCTATTCGACCATCTGGGAGAGAAAAGTACACCAAAAATAGTATCTACATACTTTGACATCGCTGATCCGCACGAGTGTAATGCTGAAGCTACTATCTCTGCTATAAAGACATTTCAACGATACGATTTGCAACTTCAGAATTTAATGGGTATCGGTACTGTTACTGCCTCTGTTACGCTTGAAGTAAATAACGCAATATTTACGAAACTGAAAGAAGAGGTACCACACGTGATGTTAATACGTTGCTTGTGTCATACCTTTAAACTGGCTGTTTCAGCTGGCACAAAAGAATTTTTACCAAGAAATTTGGTGTTTTTAATTAAAGAGGCATATGTTTGGTTTAGTCGTTCCTCTCCCAGAAAATCTCCTTACTAGAAGCTATGAAAAACCATCAACGATAGACAGTAACCGTTACAAATAGTTCGAGTGTACCAGACAAGGTGGTAATCAATATAATCCGCTAATATACACGCAAGAGTCAGAGCTAAAAACATATTTTTCCGTAGCTAAGGTGCGCGAAAGGTGCCACATGGCAGAGGTATTGCACGTTTTGTATGTGAACGTCAGTGTAACATTGTGAATGCATCTCCAGGGACAACACGAGCAAGCGATCTTCCAACCATAATGTCTGATGTTTTCAATACGTTTTTTGATGACCAAATTGTAAATACTATATCTACCTTCACCAGTGCTGAAGCGTCACATGTTGATCAGCATTACAAAGGCAAATGCTACTGTGAACTGAATGAAAGTTTGGAAAGACTTTGTTTCTGTCGACTTGAAAGCGTTTTGGTGTCCTACGTATTGATGGAGCCCTCCAAATCACTTTCTGACAATAGTATACTTAGAGTAACCTTCTACACTACTATGTTGGAAAGTAAAAAAAAGAAAACGTTGATGAAACAGGCTTGGTACGTTAAAGGTTAATGTTGCACTCTTCCTACTGCACTACTGTTAATTGACAATGGGTAAATTACCGTTAAGGATTGTGTTGTAGACTTTTATGACCAACAGTATACTTCAATAAACTCATGTAGTTGACTGCGAAACACGGACAAATGTTGCTATTTAAATATTATGCTAATAATTATGCAAGATCTATGTAAAACCTGGAGAGGAGGTCTGAGAAACGATCGAAGCTTTGAAACTTCCTGGCAGATTAAAATTGTGTGCCGGAACCGGGACTCGAACCTGGGACCTTTTCCTTCCGCGGGCAAGCGCACTACCGACTGTGCTATCCCGACACGACTCACGATGCCGCCTCACAACTTTACTTCCGCCAGGACCTCGCCCCCTACTTTCCAAACTTCACAGGAGCTCTCCTGCAAACACGCAAGACTAGCACTCCTGGAAGAAAGGATATGGTGGAGACATGGCTTAGCCACAGCCTAAGGGATTATTCCAGAATGAGACCATTCTGCAGCGGAGTGTGCGCTGATATGAAACATCCTGGCAGATTAAAATTGTGTGCCGGAACCGGGACTCGAACCTGGGACCTTTGCCAGGCAAAGTAGTGCTTAACATTGCAGTAATGGTGAAAGGCGAACAATGGACAACAGCTAAAGGATGATTGGGCAACAGCCGATGCATCGATAATTAAAATCTATAGATGGCTTTGTTGACTGTCGATAGTGCGTATCCCGTTTTTGGCGCATGACTGACAACAATATCATTCAGTTTCACTATACGGTAGCCAGGTGGTGTCTTATTTCATTTAGTCCCTTCGGAGGTTCGAGTCCACCTTCGAGCCTGGGTGTGTGTGTGTGTGTGTGTGTGTGTGTGTGTGTGTGTGTGTGTGTGTGTGTGTTTTGTCCTTAGCATGATAGGTGAAAGATGGTAGGGACCCCCAAGACCCACCCTTTGGCTACGTCCTTGTCATGTAGCAAATTCAGGAAGGAAGCCTACCCATCATGACGTCTGCTTTACATTCTGTAATCAAGCTAGTATAGCATGCGTAACACATCCATAGTTGGAACTACGAGTACCAGTCTCTGTGCCGTCACCGGGTTGCGACGATATCGAGTGCACGACCAAGGGCAAGGCGGGCGTAGAGTTACAAATGAACACATACGTGTCTCTCTGACCTAGTCTGTTACGACAGCTTCGGATTCGCAATTATGCGAACGCTGACCTAGAGCGCGATGTGGATCAAGAGCAAAGGCGGGGGACTGGCAGTCTTGTCACAGCCAGTGTGTGTGTGAGGGGGGAGGGGGGGAGGGGGGGAGCAGGCTGCTGCTATATATACGGAAGGCACTCTAAGCTGCGGCATCTGTTGCTCTCGCTGGACAACGGCTCTCATCTCAACATGTACAAGCTGGTGAGTCACTTGCTCTAGGACCAGACAAACTTACCTAATAACATAGTACTTCAGATTCTGCATCTTTTTTCTTTCATTGCTTTTCTACATTATAGCCGTTTTTCCGCACGTACCATCACTGCAGATCTTCTGTACCCCACATTTTCTTTAAGTGCATAGAACACATAAAGAATAATTATAGTCCATAAACTATAATCTTGCGACAGATCCCCTTTATTATTTTTGTCTGTATTTTTAATGTCCCGCGCTACCCAACCGAGAAGCAAGTCGTCATCGTCATAGAACGAGTCAGTACACGACATTGTAACAGAGGAGTATTAATGGATATAATGGAACGTATAGTAGCTCTATGCACAAAAGCAAATACATTCAACAACATACCACGCGAAATTAGCTTAATTTTTCTTTTATCCAGCAGTTCTTTGACAAAATAGAAAGACTGAGCCATGAGGAAACTCTTTAATTTAGATTTGAAAGTGCACAGATTTTAGCAAGATTTTGTAATTCTTATAGCAGCTTATTGAAAGATAGTTGCAGCAGAATACTGCACGCTTTTAGGTACAAGAAGGTGTGATTCCAATGCAGATTAGATTTTTCTCTAGTATTAACCGAGTAAAAGGTGCTAACTCCTGGCAAATAACTGATGTTGTCAACAACAATGAATTTTCGAGAAAATATTTGTTGATTTGCCAATGTTAGAAAGCCCTGACTACAGAACAGGGGTTGACAAGACGTTCGCGAGTCACTAAATATTGCTTGAACGTTCTTTTACGTCAAAAGCGAATGAAAGTAAGCAAAGTAGACTACCTTTCGTGTTGCACTATCACTTATTTGATATACTGTTGTACTGGTAAATAATTCAGCATTTAGTTTTTGAACAACATCGGGCTTTCCGCGACAAGTTACTATTTATTTAAACACCTAAAGATTTTAGCTGTTAATTCTGCGTAATTCAAATTTGAGCTGTTGTTGATTGTGTGCTACAAAATTTCTAGATGGTCTGTTAATTATAGCTGACGATAGAAGTGAATATGACTTCATGGAGGGAAACTCAATTTTCATCAGCAAATTATTTTTGAAAGATGGTCGCATCACAAACAAAAAAGTTTGTTACCTTGACTTGAGGTAACTGGTAGTTGTCTTCTGGATTAGGATGAAAGTAGACTGATTTTCTCCCAGACAATAAACTTTGGCTTTATTTAAGATTTTTAAAAACAGATGTATTCCACTGGTAATGGTCTTGACAGTTCATTTATACAGATCATCGATAGCAGCTGCCGTCTTGTAACGCAACAATGGTCTTTGGTCTCCAAAAAAAAAATACCACATAAAAGAATGTATACCTGCTCCATAAGTCAACTTATGAGTGTGGTTGTCCATTGTATTAACAGTACAGCCAAAATTAGAGCTACCGTCTCTGATAATGAGTTGCTGCAATTACACAAAAGTACAACTAGTTCTTATATAATAATAAAAATGATACACGAAGAACAATGCTCAAGTTTTAGATGTCGTGTGACAGGAGTTAAAAGAAACACAGGTGGTAAAATTGCCAAATAAACATTTGCTATATATTCATACATTCGCTTCAGCATTGTTTCTCTACATTCACCACTCAGTGTGGCTTACTGAATATTATATCGTTATGCGCGAAATTTGATTTTTGTCATTATCAGTGCTGTACTTATTTCAGTGAGCAATAAGGTTTTGCCGGTCTTTATGAATTCTTACGATGTATCGGTACAAGGAAGGAAGAAAGCTTAGGGTTTAACGTCCCGTTGACAGCGTGGTCAATAGAGACCGCTATAGCTAGTACCGGTTTCTTGAAGTTTGAATACAAGGTAACACAGAAATATGTTTGTGATTATCGTTATCATACGACTCAATAGGTATTACATTGTTTATCGTGCCATTATAACACTGACACAAAGCATATTTTAAAAAATGAAAAATAACACAACAGATAAGCTGTAGAATGAGTTAGGTTTTGATCTATACCTACGTAAATAGTTCGATAATCACATCTAAGTACGTGGAAGAGTGCTTATCGAACCCTTTCATAATATTTCCCTACTGTTCCATTCAGTAATAGTGCGAGAGAAAACAGGAACCCCTATATCTTCGCGTTTTAGATCTGATTTCACATATTTTGTTATTATGCTCGTGTCTGTCTATGTAGTTGGATGCTAACAATATTCACAGGGAAAAGTTAGTGAGAGAAATTTCGGAAATAGATCTCCCCGCGACAAATACCTGTAACGCCGCTCATTTAAAGATTTCCACCCCAATTCGTGCATCATTTTGAGACACTCTTTCCTCCGTATCGCGATAATGCGAGCTGCCTTCCCTGAACCGTTTCTAGCTCTCCGTCAGTCCCAATTGGTGAGGATCCCATAACGCTGAGCAATACCCCAAAATAACGAGGACGAGTGTAGTGTAGGCAGTTTCTTTAGTAGAAATCATGCATCTTCCAAATATAGATTGTTTCCTAAATCATTCACAAAGATAAGGAATATTAGGAGCGCTAAACTCTTCCCTGGGTAACGCCTTATTTTTGTTTTACTTGATGACCTTCTGTAAATTACTACTTAACGTACAATTCCTATTTTGAAGTTGATATTTGAACAACTGTTACTATCATATACAGGCAGGACGTTGCCACGAATGGAGTACATCGTTTGTCCTAGTGACGATTTCTTCCTGCGCTGAGAGAGTAGTTGGGTTTCGACAACAAATTCAACCGACCGCGGCACAACAGCCCGGGTAATTTTAATGGACATGACATATCCAGCAGTGAAAATCTACATGTTACTATGTTCATTTTAATGCATCTAATGAAAGGACTAAATGATTTGTTTTGCGACATAAGGGACTCCGTATGGAGTTAGGTAAATACACAGGAGCAGATTACTACTTTTTCGGTGCCGGCCATATAAAATGTCCAATCTGCGCGAACGGATAATCGGTACACTGCGCGATTTCATTCACTCGACAATATTAGAACCTTTTATCAGATTCGGCTGCCATTTACGTAAACCGACAATGCCATAATATGTGATCACATTTTGAGTAATTCATGTATGAAGTCTGGCTACAGATCTGTTACGACAGCAATGATGTTTATGAATTTATTAGTTACCTGTGTGTGACTTGAAACAAACAGATGCAATACCGTGTAACTGGGAGACCATGTCACCTAATTAGCCCCAGGTGGGATTAATATGCTTAAGAGAGTTGGAATTCACATAAAACATTTGTATACAATCAGAAGCATGACTAAAGTATTTTCACCTCATTACGTTCACAAGGAGCTACTAGTAATTTTAGGCATGGAGATTTGGGAAATAATGAGGCACCATAAAAAACTGGTGATATTATCGATCCCTAGACTCACAAACTACGTAAACTAAATCAAACTGATCCTGTGGATAACACACACACCAATGGCCAAGGGAGGACTTGAACCTCCTATGGGAGTAACCATGCAATCCTTTACAAGGAGCCCGAGACTGCGCGGTCATTAGCGTGCTGCAGGGGCATCAGCCATTAGGAGTTTTTCTGAATGACATGTGGTTGGACGCTTCTGTTTCCCCTTTCTCTGTAATCCCATTCTCCCTTTTCTAAGTCACCTCTCCCCGTGCCTCATCTCCCTACCCCTATTCCACATCTACACAGTCTGCTCTAAGAACTGTATGCATGACGTTGTACTACTTCAGACATTGTAATCTCGTTTCAGTACTTCCATTTTAGTTACGTTTTCTTATTTCCTCACCGACGTCATAATATATCTCCGCTGTCAGGTGCTTTTTCCAATTACAATCTTCATGTTTTCTTTCTGAAGCAAATGAAGCATATCAACTGTGGCAAATGAAAAACAATGCTTGGACAGCTGTGCAGGTATTTTCTAAGTTTGCAACTTGATAGCTGAGATGGTGACTATGGGCGATATAATGCACAGTGTAACCACACTGGTTACAAATGACGTACAGACAGGTGTGTCTTCCTGTTACAAATGACGAGCTTCATGCAGCACCACGGTGACATGAACGCTGTTTCAGGTGATCCTGCTGTGCGCGGTGGCCGCCGCCCACGCCGGCTACCTGGGAGGCTACGCCGCCCCCGCCGTCGCCGTGGCGCCCGCCGTGGCCGCCCCCGCCGTCGCCGTGGCCCACGCCCCCGTGGCCGTGGCGCCCGCCGCCTCCTCCATCTCCAACACGTACAGGATCTCGCAGACCGCCCGCCTCCTCGCCGCCCCCGCCGTCGCTGCCGCCCCCGTCGCCTACGCCGCCCCCGCCATCGCTGCCGCCCCTCTGGCCTACGCCGCCCCCGCGGTCGCTGCTCCCCTCCTCAAGGTGCACTGAGAATGACACCTCTCAATGATGCTCCACGCATTCTATTTATTAAAGAACTTATAAAGTAATTACATGTTATTTTTTTACCTGCATACCTTTCCTCCATAACTGTTCTCCGGTTATTCGTTTAGACCAAGTCGCAACTGAGCTTGATAAATACTGTAGATAAACCTACAGTCGGAACTAGCCAATAGCATGAGGTACAGAGTGTTAATCAAGTAGTGGGCAGCTATATTGATTAGTTATCCTCCACAAAATGCCATTAAAGTTCAGGCAGAAAGTACTAAGCTGCTAAGAAAGAGTAATGGGACATGCGAAATCAGGACTTTGTCTTGTTTTACATGTTATTCAACATGAATATCAACTCCGACCCACTGAGTTAAGCATGCAGTGCAACGCACAGCTTATACGAGATGGGGAGGTGTACAGGCCCTGGTTCGAAATCGCTCATCAGATTAACGAAGGGCGTCGGAGTGCCAGCGAGCCTGGATGTAGTTTTTAGGCGGTTTTCCACATCTCCCTAGGTGAATACTGGGCTGGTTTCCAAGTCCCACCTAAGTTAACACTATACACTTTCACACATGCGCAGACATTTGGGGTACATATATCCTCGCTGGGGGCATGGGATGCCGACAGAAAGGGTATCTGGCCATCGTGTAAATATTAATACACGTCAAGTCCGTATTTAACAAGGAACCGACCCTGCAACGTGGCCAAAGAGAAAGAATGGAAGAATATCAACTCCACTTTGTTTATGGATATTTCCTGATATTTTGGTGTTGGGGAGGTGTAGCCTCTAGTGGCTCATTACAAGTACAACATATTTATGATTTATTCAGTTTTTACAGAATTATGGTTTTGTCAGTGAAAACACCTTCAAAAAGTTGAAAAAATCTGTAATATAAATGATGCAGGTTTAATTGACACCCATGTTCAATTTGAAATATAGGTATATTGTGATGTATTTTTGGAGACATTTTACTTCCTTGCGATAACAGTGTTCTTCGTGTCAACCGGTGCAGGAGCTGCGAATTCACAAGTGCTGTCACTGCTCCCTCCAGCAATAAAATGCCAATATTGCGCTCTAGACTGTTCTTTATGTAATATATTGTGATGTGTTTCCTTTCGGTGCATTAACAGCTCATCGTGTCATCATTGTGCCGGTCTTTCATTGCGTTCAGCGAACATTAAACAATAGAGACCATTGGCCAACTTTTCACAAGCAAACTCTTCCATAAGTTTGTATATCGCCCTCAATGTGCAATATACATTGCTTTCGAAACTCACTAGAAACTGAACTGAGCAATATTTAACGGTTACTTCATGATGATGAGTACGTAGGTGTTACTGTTCTTATCAGTATATTTTAAGATTGTCAACAAATTCCTGCCTTTTCTACTTACTGTTTAAAATCCGTCACAAAGATTAAATTTACAGTCCAAAAAAAATGTTTATCTTGTTACCTCGTTAGTTTATCCAGTATAAGATAGGGTAGAGGAATTCGATCACTTGCATATCGCAGAATCGCAACACCCATGCACTATAGCCAATTAAATACTCTATTTATTTACTACATCAGTATAATTACCTTTGAAGTTCTCATGTTACCGTCATGGTTATTACCATTATTACACCATGATAGATTACAAGTAACCGTATTACCAGTATAACAGAGAAGCATAGGATTTAAAAAATGGTGTATAAGAAATACGAAAACATTCAACTGTGAGGTACCAAACAAAAATATGAAAATTAATAACAGGCAATAGCTTCTTGTTCATATCAAAGCAACAAAATTAATCAATAGT
The DNA here is from genome assembly GCA_026315105.1 of Locusta migratoria. NCBI lineage: Eukaryota > Metazoa > Arthropoda > Insecta > Orthoptera > Acrididae > Locusta > Locusta migratoria. The sequence goes on from CM048746.1 coordinate 196,127,206, forward strand.
TATGAATACATAATCGTACACCGTGAAACATCAGCCAAAACGTATGAACAAGTTATTCCAATCACCAGTTATTTAAACAGATCAATTCTTTATGTTCCAGAGTTCATGAATAGTTAAGTATTAAAACAGTTCTGAGTAAGCCTATAACATCTTCAATACTGACATCCCTGACGATCCAAGATCCTCATGTTTGGAAACAAAAATCCTTTTTGCTAACAATCTAGTAAAAGAGACATATGGATAATCTCAAAAAAGTGTTTCATCAGCTTGGTTCATATGTCTCCTGAACACTGATGTTGTACGTGTATGCTTCATCAAGAACACAGTTCCCCATATTGGCCATATGTCACTCAACAGCCACACATGAGCAGAGCCAATGTGACAAAGTGTTCATAGAATGAAGGCCTTCATGGCAGGTATTGTCATTGCTTCCGGACTGAGATGTCGTGGTCCATACATAGAAATTTCCCCTGACGTTTTGCCTTCGTCTGCGGAAAGCATCTTCTGAGGTAAGGCAGCGTACTGCAACGAGAGCGCGAGTGAGCGCCGTACACATAAGCCAAACTGAGGGCACCGCTGTCACTCACATGACGTCGGCTATGCTAAGGTCTCTGCTATTGCCAACCTTCTCCATTGTAATTAATCGACTGTCATGCTGTTGCTGCAATGTTGACATTCAGATCTTATCAAGTTTACTTTTACCATTTATCAGTAAGGTTACTGATCGTATTGGAAAAATTGTAAGCAAGTACGATGTGTAAACTGTTTTCAGACCAACAACGAAAATAAAAGAATTTTTAAGATCCGCAAAAGATAAGTGACATCACCTGGCTATACCAGGTGTCTATAAAATTTCCTGCAGTTGTGGACAAGTTTATATAGATACAACAAAAAGAAGTGTGAACACTCGCCTGGGCTAACACAAAAGGAACTGCCGCCTCGGACACACTGATAAATCGGCGGAACACGTGTATCAAGAAGGTGACCACGAATTAAAATTTAGCGAGACGTCCGTCATAGAAAAGACGTCGCATTTTTATGCACGTATGTACAGAGAGGCCATTGTGATTTTTATTCACCGAAATAATTTTAACAAAAAAGAGGAAGGTGTTAAATTGGATAAGATCTGGGTGTCAAGATTGCAGCAATAGCATGAAGATTAATTTCAAACGAGAAGGTTGCCAATAGCAGAGACCATAGCACAGCCGATGTCACGTGATTGACAGCGGCGCCCTCTGTTTGGCTCACTCGCGCTCTCGTTGCAGTACTTTGCTTTAACTCAGAAGATGCCTTCCGCAGACGAAGGCGAAACGTCAAGGAAACGTTTTATGTATGGACCACGCCATCTCAGCCCGGAAGCTTTAAGTAATGAAGAAGTGTGTTAGATGGACGAACAGCAGGAAAGAAGTATACTGTTTGTGTTGACTATAGTACTCCAAGAAGGTCAATTCCGAATTTTGAACATGTTCGCTTTGTTACTTTGTGTAAGGAGGGACTATCATAAAGGGAAGTTTCCAGACTACATGGAGTGAGCGAAAGTGATATAGTTTTGGCATGGAGGCGATACAAAGATTGAGGAAGTGTCGATGACTTGCTCGCCCTGGCCGCCCAAAGACCAACATAGCAGATGTATCTCGGAACTTACGGATTTCGGCTGGGATGAACCCTAAGAGGAACGCCATCGTGCTAAAAATGATTTTCATGCAGCCACAGGATTTAGAGGTACGATTCAAACTGTACCTAATAGGCTGCATGACATGCAAATTCACTCCGGACGTATATGCCTAAGTCCAGCTTTGACACCTAGACACCACAAAGCGCAGTAGAGATGGGCCCAACAGCATGCTGAATGGACTCGTCAGAAATGACATGAAGTGCATTTAGAGATCAGACCTGCATCTGCCTTCTACCACAAAATCGTCAGAGACGTTTGTGGAGCCACCCAGGTCAACCTGAATTGGGAGGGAAGGTCCCCCCACCCTCCCCCCACCCCTATGACGCAGTTACAATAACTGACTACGAAAATATCGAATATGACTCGGTACTTGTGCACTCAGGACCGAAAGTCGACGACTTTGAGACTGGACAAATAACTATTTTTTCCTTTATTGTTATTTTAACGCTAACACACAGTAAGCAGGCTGGCAGCAGCTACATTGGCTGCTCTTCAGCCTTGTATAGTACCTACTATGACACATAGGAAATGAACAAGATAAGAAGAATAAAATTTGGAGATTTAAAAACATATACAAGTTGAGATTTTGGAGAACATACGTAAGTTGACAATTAGACAAGCATATGTATGTAAGATAAATAGGTACAAGCAAGCGGCGATAAAAAAACACATATATTCATGAAAACTGTTCAGAGCCACGGCAACCGTTAAGATTTCAGTGAGACACACACACACACACACATCGAAGATAGTTGACGGTTCAGACGGTAAAAGTCATAGATTGTGGTTGTTGAGGGAGAAGTTAAAATCACACGCAAGTCACTGATCACCGGCACCAGCACAGTGCACTATTTAAATTGGTCGAGACGCCCCCGCATGTAGGGGGAAGGGGAAGGCGAGGGAGGGGATTAGGTCATAGAGGATCCGTGTGGGGGAAGGGAGTCGGATACGGTATGCGAGACAGAGGGCGTGGCACTCCAGGATTTGCAGGGTTTTGTAGAAGGTGGGAGGGGCTGATATCCAGGCGGGCTGGAAGGAGCAAAGGACAGGACAAATGACAGATATATAGGTGTGGTGGAAGGGTTCAGTCCCCACGTCTGGCCGGCGAGGAGATTAAGAGTTGTGGAAGATAAGGTAGAAATCATCGAGTTGGAAGTAGGGGGTGGTACGACCTATGATGATTGCCTGGGATTTGTCAGGATTGACAGAGAGGATCCACTGGTTACATCGCTGAGGTGGGACTGTAGCAAAGGGAACGGGCAAGGGAGGGGGCGAGGGCTTGGAAGACGTCTTCAGCATATTGAAGGAGATAGACGGGAGGCTTGGGTTGAGGCATGTCAGCAGAGTAGATGAGATAAAGGAGAAGAGAGAGCAAGGAGCCTTGGGGCACCCCGGCGGATGGGTAAAACTAACGGAAATCGGAATTGTAGACAGTGACATAGGAGGGGCGGCGGGTGAGGAAGGAAGCAATGAGGCAGACGTAATTAACAGGAAGGGAGTAGAATTGGAGCTTGAAAAGGAGACCGGAATGCCATACAGGGTCGTAGGCTTTTTGGATATCAAGGGAGACAAAAATAGTGGAGCGACGGGAATTGAGCTGGATGGATAGGAGATAGGTCAGGCGAAGGAACTGGTAGTCGGCACAGAAGGAGGGTCGGAGGGCACAATGGGAAAGAGGGATGAACTGGTGGTGGCGGAGGTGCTGATGGATACAACGGGAGGGGATGATTTCCAGGACCTTGCTGAACACGGAGGTAAGACTGATGGGACGGTAGGATGAGGTCTGGGATGGGGGCTTGTCAGGTTTAAGGAACATGAGAATATGGAAGATCTTCCACAGGTCGGGGTAAAAGCCAGTGAGAAGGCTGACATTGTATAGAGTGGCAAGAGTTTCATAGAAGGGGGGGGGGCAGGTGCGGAGGTGGCGGTAGGTCAGCTAGTCGTGACAGGGGGCGCTGTTGTGTTTAGTATGAAGAGTGTCGATTATGTCACGGACGATGATAGGTGTGTTCAATTCTGAGGGGGTATGTAGTCCAAGTACTGGAAGCCAGGGGCGAGTGGAGGAGGTATCAGTTCGCTCATGGACATCAGGGAATAGAGAGTAGGCAAAGGTAGGATCGTCAGGAATGGAAAAGACTATGGAGAGGTAGGAGGCAAAGTGTTCTGCCTTATTGGTGTTGTCAGGAAAAGGATGGTCATCATGGAGAAGGGAGTAGTGGGGGGGGGGGGAGTGACTACCAGTAAGGCGGCGGAAGGCATGCCAGTACTTGGAGGAGTTGACAGGGAGCATTGAATTTAGGCGGGTGCCTGTCTGGCGCCAGTCCCGGCGGACAAGAGGTTTCTGGTATGTCTTTGGAGTTGCGACTGGCGTTGGAGTGTATCCCAGACACGGGTCCGGAGGAAGGAGCGGTACAGACGGTGGGATTCGCGGAGAAGGACGGCCTTTGGAAGAAGGGTAGGACGGAGAGGATAAATCGGCCGGGTGGGGATGTGGACATGGAGCGCTTCAGCAACGGTCTGCTGGAGGAAAGAGGATGCATGGTCAATATCGGCGGGAGTATGGAGAGGAAGTGGGTGGCTTGTGACTGAGGTGTCAATGGAGTGACGGTAGGCATCCCAGTCGGCACGGGAATAGTCGCGGACAAGTTCATGAGGGGGCATAGGACGGGGAGCGCGGGCTGTGCGGGGGCGGTGTAAGTAGGACATGGGCGCAGTCACTGCCTATTAGGTCAAATTTCTGCCAAAATAAATTTTTTGCATAAAAACCACAACCTAGGATACGCAGGCTTGCAACTATATTAAACACAGTAGTGATACTAGACGTCATTCAGGTCCATAAGAAACAAATTGAGCTTAGGAATAGCAAGATACATGCCTTAAAGCAAATCACCGATGTTTATGCTTAATTAACCTGTGTGTTCTGTCGTGAAAGGAGAGGCATTCAACATACGGTAAACGACAGACTGCAATACCTAGAGTATCTTTTGTACTTCTGTATAACTAATACTAATTATTTGAACTGATAGTTTGCACAACAATTAAGATAAATGTGACATATAAGTATCAGACACACATGTGTAATGTTGTGTGTGCATGTTTGATCACGACTGAGCTGGTTGTACCTATGATTGCAGCAGTCTGACATTGTAATATCAAATATTACTTTACACTAATATTAATCGAATACATATTTGTAAGGGTCAATATGGCTTCCTCTAATACAATAAACATCTGGACAAACGTTTATAATCGTTGGGTGTCACTTATTAGTGACATCATTAAGTTAAATTATCACAAAAATTGGGACACTATTTAGTAAGAAGAAAAGAAATGTGTTTACACCCATTACATAACCTTTTAAGACAAACTTTTGGTAGTTAACACCATACAGTTCAAATGATTCTGCCTTTGGTTGGGAATATTTGGTGTAATTATTAATTCAATGACCATCATCAGACAACGAATGTAATGACAGAATATATTATTACAGGGATAAAGTATTTCTAAATTTAGTGTTTAAAATAAGAATAATGTACCCGTAATATTGACTACTGGTTGTTTTCAGCTGGAGATGCCTAAAACTTTGTTACTCGTTTATTGTCTCTACTAATATTGTCTTGCCAAAATGACGCCGCAGCCATCTCTCATGTTAAACAAAGCATTTAGTAGCAATTGATTTTTCAACACTGTTTTTATCTGTACAGTAGCCTAGTTGTAATTGCGGCTACCAGATGGCATTACTGTGGTAACGTCTTCCTGTTCACAACTCCACGTAGCACACGCCAATCTGATGTCTCCGTACAGGCGTGCAGCCCATAGTGGCTAGCATTTTCTAAAAATTTCTTTTTAAACACTGTGACGTAAGCTTTACAGCTGAGTAGTATATTTTATTATGTGACTTGTTTTATTTTATAATTTCTGATGAAGGCAATCTTAGTCATTGCCGAAACCAGGTCAAATAATTTTTAATTTGCAACCGAGGGCTGCTTTTTATCCATTGATTGCCCTGCATGTTCTGCAGACGTGAACCCTTTTAAACAGGGCTGGGACACATTGAAAAAGAGTGTCTTTTGATCACACGACCCACCAACCAATTTGAGAGCTCTACGATGAATCGCCATTGAGGAGTGGGACAATCTAGATCTACAGTCCCACAAGATCTAGCTTACTGTATGTCGTGTCGAACACAGTACGTGTTACTGGTTATTATGGGCACTGCTGTATGCTGCAATCTGCAACATACATTTTGAATGTCTAGGTTATAGCTGTACAACTTGTCAGTTTTTGGTTTTTTGAGCAATAAAAAAAGTGAAATGTTGTATGAGTATCTCTGTTCCATTACTGTGTAAAGAGACATGAACCCTTAGAAACATTCTGCTGACATGTGTATAATTGTATAAATTGATGAAAGATAATAATTAATACTGCAGAGTTGGCTTCGACCATAGATGCTAACAGGCCGGACAATTAGCAGAACGGCTAACATGGCGTGGTTCAAACATAGGACCACGTTTCTGTTGGCAAATATTAGCCGTTTATAATAAACAACTCCGCAGTTTGAAGAAATGCCTTGGTGTTAAACTAATAATAGTTTTACTTGCAATGTGATGTTATTTCCTTCATAAAAAGCTCTGTATAATCCTAGACAAAGCTGCACACTACCACGTGACTGTTGGCAAAACAATGGTTTAGCTGTAGAGATGTTGGTGCCATGAAAACGATGCCATGCCCAGTCTACCAGAGCTTTGGTACGATTTATAATATACTTTGAAATGCTATTAAATGTTCACTTCTTTTTGTTTCAGAGTTTAGGAAAACTGCCATATAGAGAGGCTTGCTATGTGTAATTTTCCGCCGCGGTGGAGTAGCCGAGCGGTTTAAGGCGCCTTGCTGCGGAGCGCGCGTATGCTCGTCGTCGGAGGTTCGAGTCCTCCCTGAGGCATGGGTGTGTGTGTTGTCCTTAGGTTAGTTTACCTAGGTTTAAGTAGTGTGTAAGCTACGGACAACGGATATTTTGCACACTTGGTTTGCACACCTAAACCAAGAGGAAGGTCACTGGGTACGTAAATGTTTGTATGGTACTGTACATTATAGAGGGTACTCTGCCCAGAGAGGGAAAGGTGGAAACGAACAGAGAGATGGGAAAGAAAAATATCGATGCAGAGAGAGGAGGGAAGGGGAGGTGGACTACGAGAGTGTAGAATAAGAAAACACCCGGGCAACGCCGGGTTTACAGCTAGTTTACTGCATATAGTCATTGTATATAAAAAAACTTCATTCGTATTCTTCAGTTTCGTTGCTGATTTTTGTGAGCATCCATGTTCTTAAACTTCCTGGCAGAGTAAAATTGTGTATCGGAACTGAGACTCGAACCTGGGACCTTTGCCTTTCGCGGAGAAGGGCTCTACCGACTGAACTACCCCGACACGACTCACGATGCCGCCTCACAACTTTACCTCCGCCAATAACTCTCCTCCTACTCTCCAAACTTCACAGAAGCTCTCCTGCGAAACATGGAAGACTAGCACTCCCGGAAGAAAGGATATGGTGGAGACATGGCTTAGCTACAGCCTAAGGGATGTTTTCAGTATGACACTTTTCACTTTACAGCGGAGTGTGCACTGATATGGAACTTCCTGGCAGATTAAAATTGTGTGCCGAAACCGGGACTCGAACCTAGGACCTATGCTTTTCGGTCGGTAGAGCGCTTGCCCGTGAAAGGCAAAGGTCCCAGGTTAGTGTCCCGGTTCCGGCACATAATTTTAATGCCAGGAAGTTTCATATCAGCGCACACTCCGCTGCAGAGTGAAAAGTTTCATTCTGGAAACTATGTTCTTCATCCACTCCAGTACCTGATGACGAAAGGCGGAATAATGCTCATATTTAAATATACTGGGAGGGGGAGGGCTGGAGATTAAAAAGAAGTAATGAATTGGTTAAGATTCATTTGTGTACACAATATACTACAATATGAGAAAGTAATACTTAGCACGTTTAGCCAGCATAACACATAAATATCTGCATTTTCCTCCGCTGATCTCTCTGTTGTCAGCAGCTTACATCTGTATCGAGTGCGCGACCAAGGGCAAGGTGGGCGTACAATGACAGATTAACACAGACGTCGCGGTCTGACCTAGTCCGCGACGGCGGTCAGCTTCAGATTCGCAATCGGCAAACGCTGAATCAGAGCGCAAAGTGGATCAAGAGCAGTGCCCGTGGCTGCGACGGGGCGTGGCTGCCCGGCTCCGCGGTTGCCGCTGTCTATATATACCGACGTCGCTCGTGGCTACGGCATCTGTTGCTCTTACTGGACAACGGCTCTCATCTCAACATGTACAAGCTGGTGAGTCTCCTGCGCTAGGACCAAACGCACTGACCAATCGGCATGCGAGATTACATTCAGTCTGATATCTCTTATATTCTATTTTCCTATGACAAGCTTTGCGTCAGAGTGATCAGCGCAGATCTACTTCAGCATATCGTGATTTTTTTTAATTTTTTTTTGTTTACATCATTTAGGATGAATAGGCGTAAACTTTAAACTATCGACTATCAACCCCCAATTGGATAATTAATTTGCTTGTAGGTACGTGTCTAGAATCATGGTACACTTTGAAATTCATACGCCACAGTAGCGTAGCACGCTTTTCCATGAGCCAAAAAGAAATGTCGCAATTCACTGATAAAGTGGAAACGAGATTTATTTATTTCGTTCTGGCCCTGTAGGGGACTATTCAGGTACTGTGGCGTCGGACTTTTATTTTGTATCTACAGACACCTCCGAGGGAAAAAGAAGTGGATTACTTTTTCCCTGCTAACAATGAAATCTTTATGAGCACTGCAATATACGAATGCGTCTATGTCCTAGGTTTTTCCCTTCTGCTGCTCCTGTCTCAGTTAAGTGTTATATATCCAGATACAATGACATGCAACTCTGCGTCTGTCAATTTACTGATTCGAAAACCGATATCTCCGTCTGTTTCTATAACGATTTGATTTCGATGGATCAGCTCAGGTGCTATGCATTTGCTAATACTTTTACAATAATCATCGAGTTTCATCCTCTACGGTTGCAGGTGATCAGGCCACAGTGCCTTTTCAATTACGAAAGGAACCGGTACGGAGACCTCAAGATGGTGCTAGTGAAGCAACAAAACCAGGAGCTTTATTAATTAAAATATTTTAACACAGCTGCAGGAATCTTCTTCATTCTAGGACTTTAAATATTCTTGACCAGGGGAAATTGAATCCATTCGTCTATTCAATGGTTAACTATTGTCTCACTCTTATTGCTAACATGAATAAACATTACCGTATATTACATATGAAAGCAGTTACACCATACGTGATTTCCCCGCAGGTGATCCTGCTGTGCGCGGTGGCCGCCGCCCACGCCGGCTACCTGGGAGGCTACGCCGCCCCCGCCGTCGCCGTGGCGCCCGCCGTGGCCGCCCCCGCCGTCGCCGTGGCCCACGCCCCCGTGGCCGTGGCGCCCGCCGCCTCCTCCATCGCCAACACGTACAGGATCTCGCAGACCGCCCGCCTCCTCGCCGCCCCCGCCGTCGCCGCCGCCCCCGTCGCCTACGCCGCCCCCGCCGTCGCCGCCGCCCCTCTGGCCTACGCCGCCCCCGCGGTCGCTGCTCCCCTCCTCAAGGTGCACTGAGAATGATGCCTGTCAGTTATGCTCCACGCATTTCTACTCTATTTATTAAAGAGCTCATAAACTGATTACATGTTGTTTCTGTTACTTTATCCCTTCCATAGTACCCTGCACTTCAGTCCTGCAGCTATTGTAGTTCCTAGGTAATCTACGTTATGCAGCATTTAGTTCAGCAGCTGACTCTTTATTTTAAACAAACCAGCAAAACTCCATCACCAGACAGTAGGAGTTAAAGAGTCATTAAAGGGTGACTGAAATATTTCTTTCATACTTGTGCACAGCTGTGAATCAAGACTTTATTGTAGATTTATGACGACCACAATTCCAGCACTAATTGAAGTTTCAATACTGATAATAACAGTTTTCCATCAGATTAGCATTTAATTTAATTTGTATTTTATTTGACGTCCATATGATCTGTTTTAACTTAGTGTAGTTGTCATCTACAGACTTTATAGTAATTATTTTATGCTACACGAACTCGCCACCATAATGACAGGGGATAAAATGCGCTTCACAGGCCCGTCAGTTACATAAATTAGATTACAGGAAAGGTTCGAATGTTCAAATTTTCGTAAATCTATAGAATCAAACTGATATGATCCTCACTCCCTAAACTACTTACACAAACCTAAGGACAAAACACACACTCTTGCCCCATGGAAAACTCAAACCTCCGACAGCGAGAAACCACGTGCTCCTCAACAAGGTGACTTTGGGCGCATGCCCACACCACCATAGCACGAAATGTCCATAGCACCAACAGTGCCTATGCGTGGACACCAAATTTTCGTAAATCTATAGAATCAAACTGATATGATCCTCAGTTCCTAAACTACTTACACAAACCTAAGGACAAAACACACACTCTTGCCCCATGGAAAACTCAAACCTCCGACACCGAGAAACCACGTGCTCCTCAACAACGTGACTTTGGGCGCATGCCCACACCACCATAGCACGAAATGTCCATAGCACCAACAGTGCCTATGCGTGGACACCATATTAAGTAGTACTCTAGTATGGCTATAAACAACAGATCGCACCAAACATGTGACACTTGTAAATGTGGTTCTACAGAGTCAAGTGTTTATTTACTGTTACTGAGTTTCAGGAAGTAGGTTTCTGAGTTAAATAAAATTAATATTGTACCTCGTTAAGAATTGTAGGTATGGTACATTTTTTCCAGACGATTAATAATATACATTGTTTTAAGCATTTAAATTATTCATTAATTTTGACAACATTGTCACAGGAGAGAAACAGCGATCTATTTGGTATGATTAATATCATAAAAAACAGTATTGATGGCAAAAATTAATAGTTTCTTGTTACTGGTTTCGACCTGATGTAGGTCATCGTCGGAATAACAAGTAGCCCATGTGCCCAGTGCTGGACTCGGCTGGGCTGGGCTGTCCAGGTAACAGTTACCTGCTGGCAGCAGAACAGCCCAAGACAGCCCAGCCGAGTCCAGCACTGACCACATGGGCTACATGTTATTCCACTGGTAACTGTTACCTGCTGGCAGCAGAACAGCCCAGGACAGCCCAGCCCAGCCGAGTCCAGCACTGACCACATGGGCTACATGTTATTCCAAAGGTACCAGTTACCTTTTGGCAGCAGAACAGCCCAGGACAGCACAGCCCAGCCGAGTGCAGCACTGGCCACATGGGCTACTTGTTATTCCGAAGATGACCTACATCAGGTCGAAACAGATAAATAGAAACTGTTAATTTTGGGATCAAGACTGTTTGTATACTATTAATTCATTTATTACTTGTACGCACTTGCTATATACTAATTTCTCAGGGAATGGAACTACTGAGTCCGAATTAACATACAACATAATTATCAAAACATTTATTAAAACAACAAGACAAGAGTGAGTGAAATTATACTTCCAAAATTACCTTTAATATATTGTCACAGCATTTAGTAACGGAAACAATAGCTCTATCCGTATCATTTAATTTCAAAATGAAGAAGATTACGCCGTTTCATATCTTTTAAAGCACCAATAATTATCTCGGAAGAGATACGTAGACTTTAAAATCTCGTGAACAATGTTATTAATCATTAATATTTGTTTTAGCCTTAAAAAAATCTAACATACTTACAAACGTGGTTGCATAATTTACAACAGTATAAAAAACATGTTGAAACAAACCTGGATAGTAAAAACAGCTGTAAATATGAATCCCACAAATGGCCTTAGTCTACCAGGCGTCACGTGACGTCGATCTAGTGACACGGACACGGATCACACGGAATACAGTCTTAGATAAATACACATCTATTGAATATAAATTTAGGCAGTCAACCACCAGATAGGATTCACCGTACGATCCTTCTGAAATGATCTCAGGTCGATTTGCATCCTCTCCTGGAGTAATGTAGCCCATTAGGGACCCTCACCAGTTGAGACTGACGGAACGTATTGAGAAGGTTCAGAGAAGGGCAGCTCGTTTTGTTTTATCGCGTTACGGAGAGGGGGGCGGAAGCGTAACTTAAATGTTGCACGAATTGGGGTGGAAATCATTAACAGAAAGACGTTATTCATTGCGCCGTGATCTGTTTGCGAAGTTTCAGTCACCGACTTTTACATCTGAATGTGAAAATATTTTGCTGGCGCCCACCTACTTAGGGAGACATGAGCATCCCAATCAAATAAGAGAAATCAGATCGAAAACGGAACTATTTAGGTGTTCTTTCTTCCCGCGCGCTATTAGAGAATGGAACGGCAGAGAAAAGTTATGAAATTGGTTAATGAACCCTCTGCTTGGCACTTAAATGTGATTTGCAGACTATCTATGTAGATGTAGATGTAAATGAAACAAAATATTTACGTAAGATAAAGACGATATAACGTTTCCTTCTCCAGGGATGACTCGAGAAGAGCCAAAAAAGAAAGAAAAACTGGTTAGAAGAATGACTAAAGTTGATAAGATAGCAGGCAGACGAAAAGAGGTTGAACGAAGTGTCGCAATCGCAAAATTTATGTTGTAAATGACACACAGAAATAGTGAGTCATTATTCTAACTGGCAACCTGTACTTCACGGTCGCACCAGCAGGGAGCAAGTTACACAACAGAGTCTGCTTCCATGTTTCAAAATTGGGGCGATCACTGCTTTCGTTAAATCAGACGGAACCTGTCCCGGCTCCCACGTCTTTTATTTATCCTGTGTAACCATTTGAGACCTGACATTCCACTGTATTTGACGAGTTCCGGCTTAATTTGATCCACCCTAGTCGTTTTATCGCACAGCAATCTATTCACCATTCTGTCCACTCCCTCAAATGTGATCCTGTTTCCATCATCATTCCTATTCGATTCTACCTCAGATTCTGACACATCATAGAGCGTTGCACCTACACTGAGTAATTCTTCAAAACATTCCCTCCATCCGCCCAAGACATCCACAGCATTCACCAGAAGCTTTCCGGACCGATCCAAAACACTTGTTAATTCCTTCTTCCCTCTCCTTGTTAATTACGCTCCAGAATCATTTTTCCGCGGCTTGACCCATAGTTTCTGGCTTATTTCTAAAGTGTTTTCATTATTTCTTCTTGGATTCTGCAATTATCCATTTGCTTTGTTTCTTTCCTCAACATAACTTTCTCTGTATGCTTGATTTCTAGTATGGAGTCATTTTTGATATACCTTCTTTTTCTTTTTACAGGCTGCCTTAACTGTGTCATTCCACCAGGCTGTCTGCTTCTTCCTACCTTTACACACTACTGTTCCAAGACATTCTCTGGCCACTTCTAGTAGTGTCTCCCTGTACCTTGTCCATTCCTCTTCCAATGACTGTAAATGACTACATTCAACTAACTGATACGTTTCTGAGATCATTGTTATGTATTTCAGTCTAATTTCTTTGTCCTGAGCCTCATATCATTCTACATATTAACCTGACTATTCTACGTTTGGCCTCACAAAAACAATATCACGGCAGATTAAATTATAGTCAGTATCGTTAAAGAATCCTATGAAGACACGTGTGTCCTTGACTGCCTTCCCGAATTCCTGATCCGTCATTACATCGTCAGTGACATATCTGGTACCCCTGCCTTCCCAAGTATACCGGTGAATGTCCTTACTCTTGAAAAAGGAGTTTGTGATAACTAAGCCGATACTGGTACAGAAATACAAAAGTTGTTTTTCGTTTATGTTCATATTCTCTCCAAATTTATCCATAAACGTTTCATACCCTTCGGTTCGATTTACTATCCTGGCATTGAAGTCACCCATGAGCCAAACACTGTCTTGTCCTGCAACTGCAACAACTACATCATTAAGTGCTTTGTAAAATTTGTCCATCTTGATCTGTCCTTTCACAGAGCGAATACACTCACGCAATCCTAATTTTCTTGCTGGAGATGGGCAAATCGATCCACAGCAATCATTCATTTACGTACCTTATACATAAATAATTGATATACGTAAGTAAATGATTTAATAACTTGATAGATACGCATAGAACGTAAGTACACAGATATAACATTGTACATAATCGATATTATGAAACAGTACGATATGTGACTCAATATCCATGTTAGTTATGAAATAGCAGAATAGTGTTACACTCCCACACCTCTGGAGCTTGCTGACCGCCACATTGCAACGGAATAATGTGCGATAACGCCTCGCACGCAGTTTTCAGTACCTCTGCGTCGACATCGGACTGCATCGCTGGCTTGGTCCCCAGTTTCCCCGATCCCTCACCTATCGAAAACGTATGGTCGATGATTGGAGAAAGTCTGGTCCATAATACACCACCGAATCCTGCATTAGATTTTGCAATGTATTTTAATGAACATAAAATTCAACAACCTTAATTATATGCAAGCGTAGGTTTTCGTGGCTATTATCACTGTTAATAAAATTCTTTTCGGTAAGAGACCTAGTCGTCATTTTTATAAAATTTATCGACGTTTCGGCCACTGTTGCAGGCGGCCTTCATCAGGGTCTGTGTCTGACGACGCGGTCTCATACCCAGAAGAATTTTATTAACAGTCTTAATTATAGTTTTCTTTATTTAAGTAGGCTACTAGTTTAGGTGTCTTATTAACAAAATCTTCAGGAATCCAGTTACGAACTAGTAATGCTTGATGAATGGGAGCCTCATTTTAGCTTGGTATTCATAGAACCTGGTGTTCTTATGAAGTAACTAGTTTATATGCCCATGCTTCGCAACGGTTGTCAAAGAGGAACCTGTGTCTATCATGGTTTTCAGGGTTCCGGACCTAGGTCCGCAAAAACAGAATCACTGTTGGATAATTCTGTCAATAAACTCAGTTCTCCTAGCTAAGATGTCAAATTTAAGTAGAAGTAATTGTGGAAAACATTGAATATTCACAAAGTTTTTCATACAAAAAGTGAAATTAATAATTCAAGTCCTTTCTCCGAAACGATGTAACTTCAATGTTAGGTTGTCTTCATAAAGTTAAGACTACAGTATGTAATTGTCTGTTTGGCGTAAACTTCTGAAAACACTTCTATCGTTGAGATGAGAAATAGTAATAATAGTAATAACAGCGCCATGTATTGGTTCTATGGTGTAGTACTAAACTGTTTCTCTCTCACAGTAAGCTGAAGTAATAGTATATTGCAGTGTTGCACTGGGGACAATGTCGTCATTCTGTACGCAGTGCTCCCTATTATTGAAAACACAACTATTGTTTAAAGTCTGGTAATTCAATCAATAGAGCAGTTCGTGTCTATTTAAATAAGACGTCATGATGGCGTCAACGTGCGATAAAGTAAGTCCGGGTAATCGTTGAAGGAATGGCGTCAGCTGATCGTCTGTATAGAACTTTCCATTAAATATGGTATTTCCAGTGAACTGTCTTGACTGTGTTAGCACATCGACCACTCTTTCAGCTAATACATGTCCCCACGTTCTGCAGTGATTACTTCGTAAAACACGAAGTTGAAATCAACGTTGTGTAATAGAACTCTACATTCAGAAGTCGAATTATAACGAAGTACAATTGTCTCTGAAAAAGATGCCTCTATCTTAATGTAGTCCGTACCAAAAGTAAGTAATTACAAATTTTAATCACAATATTGTACCGAACAGTTATGAAAGCAGAGAGGTTTCTGATGAGTTTGTCGCTCACGCGCATATATTATCTCTAGTGGCAGGCACAAAGTAGAAACATCTCTGGAGTGAGCATTCAGATGCGGAGAACAGATTTTGTGTCCTCAACATTAAGGTGGAAATGTCACGTGATATTGGGAAAAATCTACTAATTGCTGACTTTATCTTGGTCCCTTTTTGTTCGGTTAAGACGGACGACTATGTGTAAATGACCATTTTAGCGACGATTCCTCAACATTCCTGTTGCTCCTGTGACACATTTATTTAGATATTATTTCATGTTATGGTTGCTCTGCGAAAAGGGGGTGTGGCTTCTTTGCAGCCAGTACGGGACAAACCAGTAGTAAGAGCAAATAAATGTGTGGAAAGAGTGGATTTGTCTCAATATCATGTGGTATTTTAAGCTTAATATTGATAATATGCACAGAACGCAATGCTCACTCTGTAGATATTTCTACTCTATGTAACATTCAGTGGTTATACCTGTCGAAAGATGCACTTCTTTTCATTCCATGATATTGCAAAGCATATGGGATACACCTACGAATAAATATTCTTTGTGTCCTATCTGGGTTAAATTTTACTTGCAGTAGCAGCGATTTAGTTTGTTACCGTTGGCAATAATCTATTCGCTTTAAGAGGATGATAAATTTACTGACCAACACAGCAATAATTATTTTAGTCATCGTGTACAAAAAGAATTATTCCCCTCATTCTACTTGACTGATTTTTGAAAAAGCATTCAACTGCCGTTACCAACATCAACACACAATGCCGTCGCCCTAAGTATAAGTGTATCCCTGCTTGTAGTGTATTACACCATAGCCGTGAGAATGAAAAAACGCAGCATTGTCATAATTAGTCATTTGGTGTACTATGTAACTAACGTCGCCTTACTTTGTCCTTTCCTGTACTATGGCGTTTTCGCGGCACTCCTACACAGAACGCACTCAAAATGTAATGAGGATAAGCCGGATCAGACACAAGTTTGAATTTCCTTGCCAAGAATTCTTATGTAAATTAGAACATCGATAGACGCGAAGGAATGTCGTTATGTTTTAAATTCAAATGTTGTCTGTCTAAAGAAGAAAAGAAATGTCGTTAAGCTGTGAATATACTAAGTGTAATCAGCAACTCGCTGTTCAATGTTAGTTTGTATTTGCAGAGATAGTGGCTTGCGACCTTCCTCTCGGTACTCACCAATAAGAATTGGACAATACATAGTTTAAGGTAGTAAAAGATTTATGGCCCATTGTCTCTGTTCACAGGGGTGAGTTATGTATGTCAGCTTCTATGCCCTAAACATCTACCCAATCTGTTTAAACAAGATCAATAATTAATCTGTAGTTTATCCAGTCCATCAATCTGCTTATGATGATGTGAAAATATATTTAAACAAACATAAAATAAATTTCTGAATAACCAATGAAATGGATTCTAAGATAAAGAAGTGGTTCACTCACGAAGTAATTATTCATCAATGAAGTTTATTTTCATTTTGGACATGAAAATACGGAGGTGGTCAGACTTTATACATCGGTGAATAACTGAATATTTCCTCAACTATTGTTCATGAGAGGCGTAATAAGTATCACACGCACTCGAGAGTAAAAGTTCCAAATTATCACTCGTAAATTAGTGTAGTCCATCGAACATTGTAGTTCCAAATGAATCCGATTCAGACCGCCCTTCATCACAACCTTTCACCACTGCGCCCAAATTACGAGTCCCTTCCCAAGCGTTCGAAAGTGCGCTCTACCTGCTTTGAAATTTGTATCCTTCCACGCATCCTAACGCCTCATATTTAAAATACAATACATATAATTGTTTATATATAAATTATCTGCTGCATAATTACTACTTTTAGTCGGCCATGAAATACTCAAGTGGCAGTCTACAACATAAAACGAACATTATGAAGAATAATATTAAATGTAACAAAATACATACATAAATGTAATGCGCTTTACAAGGTTCATGTTTTGTGTTTCTGTGGTGGAATTTATGTTTTGATACAAGAAAATTATTACCTCAATGAAAAGCAGAACAAGAGGTAAAACAGAGTTTATTGAAAGAATACGGAAATAATGTGGTACGTCTTGTAAGATAGGTAGCGTGGTGCAATGCTGCCCATGTGTTTCTTAATCTGTTACTGATAAACACCATGTAAATCTTATAATATTATTATAGTACTGAAACATGTTGGCTTTTCATCTGTAACGGATATTGAAATTGTAATTAAAGCGTTAGATTCTCCCAAGTCTCATGGATCCATTCATATAATTATATTTGCCGTATGATCATCCCCTGATTTTATATGGGTTTTTAGAATAATTTGTGTGGCTATATTGTATTGCAGTTGCAATCTGGATTAGCCGCCCTCGCTCATCCGAGACCATCGCTTCCTCTTTCCGAGCACATTAGGGAAACCGGTTCGAGATACAAGGCAACACACAGTTGTGATTTTATTATCTTGACATGGGTCTGTAATCTGTATCATGTGATCTTTGTCAATAAAATTCTATAGCGTGTGAGACCACACTGCCAATCTATAAAAGTGGGTATCGCCCACAGAAAGGCCACCAGTGGACGATACGTTGTAAAGTTTTAAAGATTGCCAATTCGGTCTCATACCTTGAAGAATTTTATTGTAAGATAAGCTTACAAGAAATCTGTATACAACTGATAATCCCCCAGATAAAATTATCGATCGTATTTCTCACTATTTTTGCTGTTGAACTTTGGATGAGCATATGTATAAACAAACCAACCTTCCACACACCGGCTCTCACAGAGTGTTTAGTACTAGAGCCAATTATTTTGTTGCATTATCATTTTAGAAAGTTTTTATGCATATGATATGAAATTACGAGCTATTGAAGTGAAGCACTTGACTGGTAGTGATTTAGCTTCACTGAATCGCGTAATTTACCGCTTTCGATTATTATTTCAAAATATTATCTGCCTCTTGATATAAAGGTAGTAGGGTACATGTTCAATATTTTTTCCCTGCACATTACTGGAAGATACACTACCGCAGACGACAAAATTTTTGTAAGTTGTCCACGAGGAATATAAGATGACAATGACAAGTGTTTGCTAACATTGACAATGGCCCAGAATAAAATTGCTGCTACAATTGGAAAAGTTCTGTTGCTCAAACACTATGATAGAACATCACAGCAGCTTGAAGTGACATTTCAAATCCTGATAATCAAATTGAGCAAATCTGAGAGAACGCACTGACCTTGGAATCCATAAGAATCTGCATAACTCGAAATCAGATATTACTGTGCCTAGTCACAGCGCTCATTTAAAAACGGGATTTTGAGGACTAGGTATAGAGGCAGAGTTCAGTATTGCAGCCAGTTGCACTAAAAAGTAGGCTATTAGGCCCGCGATCGCTGGCAGATAGCGAACGGGATCAAGAACGCACTGGCGTAACGCGCTGCCGGTCCGGATTGCAAACCAGACGACGGAATCTCAACTGTGCGGGACACTCCTATATAAGAGCGCTGCGCTTCCCCTCCACATCAGTTGTCCACACACGACAGCAGAACTCTCACATCATGTACAAGCTGGTGAGTACGCTGGCAGCCAAAGTAACTGAACACAAGCACTGGCGAGGAGTTAAAATAAACGTTAATTAGTGCTGACCAGCATGTGATTACCTGCACTGCTGCACTCATAGGCAACGTGCTCCGTACCTTTATGCAATAATACTGGGCCTTAACCCATCCTTCACCTCTCAGCGATGTGAGAAGTCACCAGAAACGACACGTTGCCGAAGTGGTGTCCAATTGAGAGACTTGCACCAGGCCAATGAGCCACTCGAAATTATTATTATTATTATTATTATTATTATTATTATTATACAATGACTATGTTAACAAAAAATTTTAACAAATGATCTGGGTAGACATATTCTACCGACTAACAGTAGTTTCAGCGAACAGATAAATATTATTGACATTCCAATAAATTTCGGGCGTGCAGCCGTGCAAATTCCACGTCTTCCACTAATAATCCGCCCGCGTATCGTCCGAAGTATTAGTGGAAGACGTGGAATTTGCATGGCTGCACGCCCGAAATTTATTGGATTACTCCTTACGCCGTGAAAAGTTGAAAATGCACATTATTGACATTACTTCTTTTGTGTACATCACTGATAAATGCCGCATATCATCCAAAAATAGTTCTGTTACAGTATACATTAATCCACAAAGATAGATAATTTTGCTTATTACTGTTATTTCTGAATTAAAATTCTGTTGGAAGACACCTCGTTACTATAATAAAACATTACGGCAACTGTAGTTCACAGCAAACGTCGTCCAAATATTGTTCACAGAAGCGCAGTCCAGTATCGTTTAATACAGTTTCAGCAAGAACTTAGTAGGATGCTACAATATTTACCGCACGATTTGTTTACTGAGTCCGGAAAAAGGAATCTCTTAGCAGCAGTGTAGGATAACTAACATGCTTCACCATTTACCACATACTGCTTCCATCTCACAGAGACGAAACGTGGCTTCGAAACAGAGAAGGAGCTGTCAATGAGACGGCGCACTGGTGAAGGCATGCTTCAACAGAAACTGGAAATATTTCTGAAATTTTAGCATTTCTAACACTGCACGTCATTCTGAAAAAATTATATCTTCTTAAGGTTTTGCGCTTCTTTACAATTTGTTATAAGCTATATTCCTCCCAACAATTACTGTACCGTTTGTGACAGAGAAGAAAGCATAGGTCTTTAAAATAAACGACAACTGTAAACATGTCGATATCTCAAGTCACGGTGCTCAGTATTCTCCTGTGGTGAAACTGTTAACAATAGTCTAATATTCTTACGTTGAAACCTGCGTGAAACCTCGAATTCGAAGGCTGGTCATTAATAGAGCACAATACTTTACACTTGCTAATTCAAGCATAGTCGCAGAACAGGCTGCCTCCTGAATGGTGTAGAACATTCTAGAAATAATAAATACAAAGACATTTTTTCTGTCCAAACGAAGGGATTTGAAACAGAGACCATCAGCACCGCAATCTGCGACGCTAGCCAGTGCACCACATGTTCCGTTGGCAGCGTCGTGCCAATATTACAAATATCCGCTTTCATATATCAACAATCTACATTTCATAGATTTTGGGAGATGTTCCCTGAGAAAATCTGCCAGTAATCTCGTTTTACTTTAACTAAGCCCCATTCTAACAAGGGTAACCTCTGACCTCGAACGCTCGGAACGGCACCAAATCATGCTTGTAATAACAATCGTAAACAGGACAATAGAGTGCATCATTTCAATACAAAACGTACAGATACGTACTCCAGTTGTACCACTCACGCAACTGGAGCAGTGGTTACTACAGCTAGAGAGCCTGTATAGGGAGAGAGTGGCCGTGCGTGATACCGCTCCTGATTGGCTGAGATTCCAGAACGCCATATTTTTACAAGATTTGGCGGACTTTACATGTGTGTGAATAGCTACAGTGTGCGCTTCTGTGCTGTGGTGTGTAATAAAAGCTTCTGACAGCATTTCACTGTACAGTTATGTAGAGGTTGTGTTATAGTAGGAACTCCTCCATTTTTGCACGTCTTTTGTCGGTTCTATTTACGTAAATTAAGGTGTTGTTCGTTGGTCTTTGACGATAACCTTAGAACTTTGCGGCAATTTTTTAAGATTATATGTTGGTTTGCAGTGTTTTACTGAGTGTAATTAATAATGTGTATTACATAATATTTAAAGGCAGTCAAGAGAAATGCCTCGTTGTAACTCTGTTTGGCTGTAAAAACCATATTAAAGATTGTTATATGATGCTTGTGTTTAGAAGGAATGAGGAAATACGGGAATAATGGGCGGTGAAAGTTAACCGAGAAAGCTATAACCATAAAGCCGACTTATTGAAACGAACAATTATTCCATTCTGTGTGAAGTAGATATTTTCTGCCCGCTCCTCCTCCCGGCCCAAAGCAAGAAAGACATTGATGAAATTCAGTAATACAACTACTGATTCTACAATTCCTACGTGGTGTAGTGGTTGAATAAGCCGGGCGCCGTGGCTCAGCGCGCCCGGTCAGAGGGCTCAACACTCTCTGTAATAAAAAAGCTGCCCCAAAAACAAGCGACCGGAAAGAACAGAGCCACCCCCGGAAAAAAAGAAAAAAGATATTGAATTCGTAATGTGAAGGTCGCGAATCCGGATAATTTTTTTTAAACACTATATACTAGCCTTTTGTTAGTCCATAGTTTTGGTTTTTGACATGTCGTGCTACAAGGTGCTTTATCATGGCTACAGCACCTTCTCCTTTGCTGTGTATTATTAGCTATTCACAATCCTATAATTGGTTACTGAATTTGACGTGAGAAAGGGCAGGAAGGGGGAGAGGCGAAGGGGAGACTATTGACTCATTGTAGATATTCAGTTACCTAGTTTGAGTCAGTTTCTGCTGTTTCACTAGAGAAAGTATCGGTATTTTTCCGATTTTCAGTGTTACAGTGTCCTTAAAATTATCTAAAGAATGACGATTTTGGTATTTCCCAGTGTAGAAGAATAAGATCGATAGCACACTTAAAATGCATTATATCGGGGCGGAAAGCGATAATATTGTACTAATTTCAGCGATGGATATGCAGAAAGAAAATTCGGAAATAGCATTAGTTCTTTGAGATTCATAACATGAAATACCTCTCTTTCTTATTAATCAAATGCCAACTGTCGAAATTACCAGAACATCGTAAAATATGGCATTAACATTCGACTGTCATTGTTTCACGAGACTTATTTACTTATAAATTTATTAGGTCTATATGGATATAGATGAATGGAATTTCTTTAACCACGTACTGATTAGTAAGCTTTGGTCTCATGGGTGGAACTGATGCTTTATTTCAATCGTCAAGTGGCTGCATTTATGCCATGATCGCTGTGTAAACGCACGACCCGCGCGTATTCTGGTAAAAACATGGCGGACACCGGGGACACCGGCGGGTTGGTCACTCTCTCCCTATAGAGGCTCTCTAACTACAGCTACACTACGTCGCCATCTAGTAGCGTTAGCAAGGAAATGCGGCGTTTTGCATGGAAATGACGCATACCACTGTTCGGTTTATGATTGCTTGTTAAACAAGGTTTTGTGAGACTCGGAGCGTTCAATGTCAAAAGTGTGCCTTGCAAGTATGCACGAAGGTAACTGAATATGACACAAAATTCTTAATTTGCAGTTGATAATTCGTATAGGAAATATTAAAATAATAGCTGCTATGTGTATCAAAACACTTAACATTTGAGAAAGACAAACGTAGTAGAAGATAGATCCAATGTATTCTACCACTGGTAGGCAATAGTGAACATAAGATGATTAAAAATATTAAATTGTAATTGTTTCACAGATAAGGCTCTCCAAAATTTATTACGTCACCTAATCTGAACATGTCGCTCTAGGAATTTCAGATTTTCAGAATAATGTGCATTATTAATGTAGCAAATTTATCTTGATATTGATGTTTTGAAACAACTGATTACTTCGTAGGTCTACCATGAGACATGAGCAAGTAAGCTGCAGGTCATAGGATAATATTACCAATTATCATTTGACGAATTGTAGGACGAATGTTCTTAGCATTAACTAAGGTATGTGTGTATGAATACATTAGGTAATTAAAATTAGTCCTCTTACATAAAATCCAGTAGCACCTTCATAGTTCACCCGTAAAAGACGTTCTGAGCAATAACGACAATTCTGCAAGTTTTTATTCTTCAGAATATCCGTCGAAGTTGCATAAACCATTTATTCGGTGAATACTTTCGGACCATCCTGTCCATTTTGAAACCATATGCCTCATCACAAATGTCCCATATGCACAATGTTCTATGCACAAATTTGATCTATTGAACATAACGTTTATGATGCACGTGGTTTCAAAATGGACAGGATGGTCCGAAACTAGTCACTAAGTAAATTGTAAATAGAACTTCGACGGAAATTACGAAGAATAAAATATCTGAAAAAGTTGCTGGTTCCACTTCCTTCATTATGTTGGCCTTTCCTCAGGTGATCTTGCTGTGCGCGGTGGCCGCCGCCCACGCCGGCTACCTGGGAGGCTACGCCGCCCCCGCCGTCGCCGTGGCGCCCGCCGTGGCCGCCCCCGCCGTCGCCGTGCCCCACGCCCCCGTGGCCGTGGCGCCCGCCGCCTCCTCCATCGCCAACACGTACAGGATCTCGCAGACCGCCCGCCTCCTCGCCGCCCCCGCCGTCGCCGCCGCCCCCGTCGCCTACGCCGCCCCCGCCATCGCCGCCGCCCCTCTGTCCTACGCCTCCCCCGCACTCGCTGCACCCCTCCTCAAGGTGCACTGAGAACGACACACGTCAAAGTTGCAACATGCATTCTATTTATTAACGAAATAAACAGACTACAAGTTATTTTTGTATCATTATTCCTTCCATCTTTCACTGTACTCACTGCTCCTACTCCAACAATTATTCTAAATCGTAGTAAAATTATGTGAAGGTATATTTGGTTTTAGATTTAAGCAAATGGAAAAGTGATCACCAAGAGATTAAATTGGCTTTGATATGATTGTCATGATCATAAGCACTTCCGTATATTTCTGTGGGAGTATGCATATGAAACAACACACAAAAATAATGGTGCACGAGGCAGATGTCAGACTGAGATATAATGGAAGGACCTCAGGAATTTTAGCTTGCCAACACCTCTTAGACCAAAGATTGAAACTGCTCATCCCGGGGGTAGAGGATGGGGGAGGGGTGTATCTCTAGTAGATAGAAATAGTTGACAAGGAAGAGGAGATATAAAGAAGATCAGTACTGGTACGCTTTCTTAAAGGTTCACTTAGCAAGTGCTAAGGTATCACGGAAATGATAGTCATTGTGGGTCACTTGCTTCCAAACTTCCGAAAAGTCTGTCAATATACTACTTCCTCCTCAGTGCATGTACATCTCGTGAAAAGACAGTGAGGATAAAATCCGAGCCCACACGAATACGAAATTTTCAAATGTTTGTTAAGCTTTGGGACTTAACTGTTAGGTCATCAGTCCCTAAACTTACAAACTATTTATAAACTTATATTAAAGACAATACAAACATCCATGCCCGAAGGAGCAAGGGAGGATTCGAACCACCGAGGGGAACGGTCTCGTGCATTGGAGCATTGTGATTCAATGCGTTTCACCACTCCACTGCCGCCCACACAAATACGTTTTGGCACATCTTCCCCATGAAGAATACAAGGGTGTAATAAGAGAAACGGCAAGTGACGGTGACACAAAGTGAAACCTCCGCCAAACTCTATGAGGAGGCTTAAGAAGAATTGATGTAGATGTAGAAGTATTGTAGATTTCTATTTTATGTCATTCTTTCTGCTGAAGCATCCATCTGCAAGTTATTCTGAGAACGATAGCTGTAGGTGAAAGAATAAATGCCGTCGAATATACAAAAGAAAGGTAGAAAGGAAGGACCGAATCACGAACACATTCGCAGTTCTGGATGGAACTTTCGAGTCCATGCCACAGCAAAGTGTAGCATCTCACCACGAATAGCCCCCATCGAGAGTCTAACTGTGCGACACCACCCGATACATAAGCAGCGTGCTGCAGACGGCAATGCTTAGCGTTGCTGAGGCTGTATCTGTCAGGACGTTCCTAGTGTGCAGCAGTTGCTGCCGTTCCTTCATGTTCCAAAACGTAGATGTATAATTTATAAATGCTTAACTGTAACAGACATAATGCCACAGTTCTTTCATTAGTGTACACAGTGCTATAGGAACCTCACCATGAATTTCTCGTTTGACATTCTATAGGTGATCCCTGCAGTATTTCCAAAATATCTAGAATTTACTATCATTCCTGCTACTGGAATTTTAATTGTCAGTAGTGAATTTTTTGGCGACAGTACAAATTTAATTCATTCATCATCACCGGTAAGAAATTTATACACCCTTTAAGGGATTTCGAATTACTCAAGATATGTTCCTGAAACAGTAATTCGATACATTTACTGGTTTTGATGTTCTGTGGTACGAGGTTCGCCGCCTGCTAAAACACCAATTAGTACGCCGTGCAATCTTCACAGATGGCATTTCACTTGGTAACCTTGAATCTAGTGAATCATACAGACAACGAATACTATCTTGGGGTAGGTTATTGCACGCCTTTTCAACTAGCAGGCATAGTACTGCAAGAGTTATGGGTTGACTTATCGTCCCATAATATCACAAATTGCTCGATTGGAGCCGTACGGAGATTGTGCTTCCTTCACGTCTTTCAGAACACGTTGAGTTTCATGGGCAGTGTATGAGAGAGTAATATCCTGCAGGAAAAACATATTACCTTCATGGTGCAAGAACGGCAAAATATGGGTAATAATATTCTACGCTTACCGACCTCTGGCTAGCATTTTCTCCACAAACAGTAGAGGTGAACAAGACTTGTAGCTAATGGCATCCTAGATCATAAGGCCTGGGGTGGGGCCAGCGAGTCTTGGACGAATACACTGTACGAAACCTCGCTCTTCTGCTCTATATCATATGCCCAATCACTTGCGTGCATACAGAATACACTTTTATCACTGAGGACCACGGCGCACCATCTTGGAAACGATCCTCTTATGACACCAGGGAAGCCGTGTACGGCAATCCTATGGCGTGACAATCCTATGGACAGGTTAGAATTGTCTAAGCCTTTAGTCCCAATGTTATTAACTGGTTGGCAACAGTTGGTGTTGATACTGCTGGGCTCACAAGTCGTCTTACCCATGCTGTGGTAATTGCACGATCTGCCACTGGTGCCCTCACAATACGTGATGCTAGAGAACCTCTGCATGGACGTCCGGAACCTCATCTACTAGTGTGAGAAAGTTAAGTGAAGACTTATATCAATATCGGGGCACAATTGACACAGCAAACATTCTCCAAAAGGGCCATCCCATCACTCGTAAGGTAACAAATTGACCTTCTCACACTTGGCTAGTTGATTGTGCATGTCTGTGGCATAGTACCTATTGCGTCATATATTTTTATCACACTGTTCCTTATATATCTGAACATTCTCTATTAAAGGAGAAGTGGCTTTCTGAAGGCAGACGATGTTGAAACTATTATAAGTATATCTACATTAGTGTCCAAACGTTGAACATAAACAAGAACATACCTCCTTATAAGAATGTCAGAAGGATTGAGCTTAATCACACAACAATTGTTATACAACTAATATAAAAAATACAGTGTTATAAAGGTTCTTCTACCTGTGGTACACCTCATACGAACACTAACAAAAATTGGAATTATCATCCACAACAAAAGAAGCTGTTTACAGGGTGTATGACGTGTCCTAAAGGCAACACATGCTTCCCATCGACATGGCATGTTTTCTTTCAGATGGTCTAAGAGCTCCCTTTGCAATCGATAACATGAAAGGGTAATGCGCATACCTTAGGAATCCTTCGTGGAGGCTGCAGTGAGGCAGTTCGCATCCCAGGCATGTTCTAAAGGATTCATATACGCCGAACTCGCCGGTCAGTCCATGCGATGAATGTCTTTCTCTTGAAGAAATTGATACACCATAGCAGCGCGATGCTGATGTGCGTTATCGTCCATGAAGAGAAAGACTGGATCAACCACACCTGTGGTCGTAATACCTCAACCCTGTGTCTGTGAGCGCTAACACTGTTCCTCGGACCAACAAGGAAGATGTGCTGGGCCGTACGCCCATTCCACATGATGCTTCGCCACACAATTACGCTACCACCACCGTTCGTGTTCTTTCTCAGAGTGTTCTTTTTGTCCTATTAGCTACCAGACTCTCCAAAGATTAATGAGCGACATGAATAGTTTTGTAAACTGAAGTGGTGTTCAAATGTTAACATTCATCCATTCATTCACGGTCCAGTTTCAATGTTACCGACCCCACAGTAAATGGGCCAGTTTCTGTGCTGGACTGAGCGAAACACACACCCCTGGACGTCTAGCAAACAAGCCTTCCATTCTGAGTCTCCGGTACACAATTTGGCAGGAAACTGCAATCAAAAATGTTCAAATGTTCGTGAAGCTTAAGGGACTTAACTGCGGGGTCATCAGTCCCTAAACTTACAACCTACCTTACACTAAAGACAACACAAACATCCATGCCGAGGGGGGATTTGACCCACGATTGTAGATGCCGTGCAGACTGTGACTGGCGCGCCGCAGACCGCTCGGACACTGCGGCCGGCAAACTTCAATCCCTGAGGTACCTGCAAGATCTGCAGACAATTGTCGTGCAGATGCATTTCGGTTTCGTCGGGCAGTTATGTCTGGATATCGGTCCTGCTGTGGGATCGTTACTCTTGGACTATCTGATATTGACTTATGGAGAACATACCTTATTTCTCGGAATCGTCAGAAAATCATTGAAATGATACTTTGTGGCACATTCAAGGCTTCAGAGACTTCAGTGGGTGTCTAGCCTGCTTCAGGTTGCCCGAGTATTCTACCATGCAGAACAGGGTCCAGATGATGTCATTTTCCCTTTCACCACAAGCTTACACTACGCTCACTGTAACAGGATAAACACGAGTGAGGAAATAGTGGTCGCAGACACAGGCCTTGTTCGCCCTGCAGTTACGAAGCCACCGAAATCATTGAATACTCCTTTCCCATACGGATGGAACACGCACAGTTGGAAGGTAAATATTGAGTGCGATTATCGGCGACCGATCACATTTCCTACTTTCAATTTTCGGTTTTCCTGATTATGCTTATATTGTTATTGAAGACAAGAGCCAAGATCGCTTTTTATTTTTTTATTAAGATTACCGGTTTCGGCAGTTTAACTGTCATTTTCGGATCTTAGATTACATTATTCAGAACATTATTATTAAAAGCTTTTAAAAACACATTTACTCGCCAACTTAATTGTTGGTTTGTCAGCATAAAAATGAAACATGATCATCAACATCCTGTAATAAGTGTGCTCACTAAGTTAAAAAGAATCCTTTTTGTCTTAGGCCCATAGTGGAAGAAAAAATTTCAAATGGCTGTGGCATTACATCATTTTCTTGGATACCAAATAAAACCACTTTTCCAAATTCATGATTAATATTATCAGTAAACTCCCTTGGTTGGTACGTTCTGATCCATTTAAATTCTGATAAATCTGGAAGGCATTCAGGTTCCTCAGCGCTTGTCTCTGATGCGACTTCAAGTGCCTGTTTTCTTTTGTTAGGTGGCAACTAATTTCTTTTTCAGGATCTTCTAAAACAACATGTTCACTTTCTTGTTTCCTCATCTCCTTCTAGAAAAATTTTAACCTCATCATCTAGTAACAGATTATCTTCGTCATTACTATTGCAAGCCTCCAAAATCTGAGTAACATTTTCATCAGGGACAAAAAATTCTCTTTTTCTGGAGCACATGACCAAACTCATTATACTTGTACAATGATTTTAACACTTATTTAATAAAAAAAGATGTTTCCAACTGAAATTATACTTTTTTATATCATAGCAATGATTTCAAACCCTATAACACAATATTCAAATGCAGATACACAAGGAACCGTTGTGGTACATTGGGACAAATATGTTCCACAAAATAAAAATAAAGATTTCCACAGATTAATTGCAGTTATTTTCTAAAGAAATGGCCCAAAGTAAAAGAGAAACTTATGTGTATAGAGTTTCAACCGTTCACAGTAAGGCAGAGATCACAAACTATACACAATAAGTGAATAAATACGTGTGTCTGCTTGAAGCAAGAATCACCAACAATTAAAGAACTGGTGGCATTTATAGTAATTGCTGCCAGAAAAGATAGATGAAACTGAAAAAAAACCTAATATCTCTGCTTCAAGTAAAGCGCATGTAGCACATCTAATGTGATTACAATCGAATTATCAAAGGTGATTTATAAGTGGGAGAAATGTGTCCCATGTACGTGAAAGGGTTAATTATTTATATGCTACTTGCCCTAAGCTGTTAAGTAACTGTAATGACGACCTTTATTTAATTTTCCGCGAAGAAATTTTCAAGACATTTTAATTCACACCCTAGTCGACTACTACAGCTAATCATCTATGCCAGAATAAATGTTGGGAACTAGAATTAACAATGAGCCTCACAATACAGCAAAATGTGGCTGTGTGTATGTTCTTCCCAGAATGAAAGTTTTAATAGAGGAGAAACAGCCTCTCAAATTATCTGACACATTCAAGACAGGTAAATATTTTTATTTATTTATTTATTACTTACTTGCGTTTTCTGACGTGTTAACCCGAAATCCCCAGCGCAGTGCGCTCTCGAGGCGACTGTGACAGCGAGTGGAGATGCATGCAGCCTAAACTTCAATGGTGAGCAGTATCACACTGCACAACATGAGAGATGCCATGTTGGATGACTTACGCCATGTGCCTTGTTATACGAAACGACATTAGTGATCGTATTACTTCATTCATGCCCTAGCAAGCCAAGATTTTTTCTCTAATTAATGCTTTGAAGCTGCTCGGTAAGTCGACAGACCGGTTCTCCTCTTTTACGTCTTTTACTCTGAGCATCACATATTCGCCTTTCGTTCTACTGTCGTAGGAGCTTTTTTTCTGGTCAGTTTGTAGTCAACTGCAGCTTTTTACATTCATAACCTCATATGACAAGACCGTCCCAGTGGTCAAGTGTTCAGATCAACTACGCTTTTAGCTCAATCATTCGTTAAAATACCGACCGACTGGGAAAGGTATTAACGAGCTTGAACTCGGTGTGAGGGATTCCGTTGTCGTCTAGGAGCGGCTGTTGCCTGTGACGGGCAGAGCCGGACTTATATAGCGAGTGGCTACTGGAGGCGAGACCTCGCCGAGAGGCCGCTTAGCAGTCCAGAGCGACAGACACGGCTAGCGCGAGCTGTGCTCTTGATCTCGTTCAGTTTCTGCTCCCGTTCTCGATACAGATACCTGCCACTGACTTTCACCCCTCCAACGAATCATAATGTTTGACTGCATCAGACCTCTCTAATTTTTTTCTTCAAATGTTTATGTACTGCACCACTGTTAAGGTCTTTATGCTACATTCTGGGGTAATTAGACCATTCAACTGATCCTGAAATTTTTCTTCACTTAGCATTGTAATGTCGTTAGCGAATCTTATGACTGATATCCTTTCACTCTGAATTTTATCCCACTCTCCAAGCTTCATTTTGTTTTCCCCATTGCTTCTTCGATGTTTATATTGAACAGTAGGGATGAAAGGACGCGTCCCTGTCTTGCACCATTTATAATACGAGGACTTCGTTCATAGTCTACAGTCTTGTTCTTGCACACATTATACGAGATTTGGAAACTACTTAGTGTCAACTATTTATTTACAACCGATATAAAAAGCGTTACATATTTGTACTTGTCACGGTCCTTCAAAGTAGTCACCAGAGCTGTAGAGAACCCGTTGCCAGCGATGTGGAAGGCGAAGTATACCGTGAGCAGAACCTGTTCTGTACTTATGGTACGAATGGAGCGGTCTACTGCCTGTCGAATCTGTGGAACAGTTCTGAAGCGAGTGCCACGAATTGGTTCCTTCATATTTGGGATCAAATCAAAGTCACAAGGATTTAAGTCCGAGGAGTATGGTGGATGGTACAGAACTTCCCAGTCCCATCGACCGAACAGAGGAGCCACAGCTTGCGCTGTATGCTTCCGCGCAATATCGTGCAAAATGATGGGTGGGTTGCATGGAAAGTGTTGTCGCTTCTTTCGCAAAGCTATATGACATTGTCGTTCTGGCACATTCAGTCTTGGTCCAACGCTTTTGACACCGTTACGTTAGGCCGCTCATAAGTGACTGTGTGTCCCTCGATTGTGCGCACGTCTTTGTCGTGGGAGGTAAGGTAGGTATGTCAACAACGTGTGCTCTCAATGACAACAGTAGATTCCATTGCGTAACGTCTGCATAGTAGTATTGCCTCTATTTAAGTTCCAACCCTCGTATATTACCTGCATTGCCTGTAACTTACTGCTAATTCCTCAGAATATCGAACATCTTGCATCTTTTTACATTGCCGACTGCGTTTATATATCGCCTAATCCTCTCAACGTACCTGCGAATTCTTCAGCATGCGGAATGTCTTGACTGCCTTTACCTCTCCTGGAACACGAAATGTAGATTGATGGCTAAACGCCGGCCGCGGTGGCCGAGGGGACTGAGGCGCTCCAGTTACGGTCTGCACGGCCACTACGGTCGGGGGTTCGAATCCCCCCTCGGGCATGGATATTTGTGCCGTCCTTAGAATTAGTTAGTTTATAAGCAATTTGTAAGTTTAGGGACTGATGACCCCGTAGTTAAGTCCCATAAGCTTAACGAACATTTGAACATTTTTGATGGCTAAACGCAAAAAGACGAAAGTATGATAAGCAAAATTTTAATCAGTGAGGGAGTGAACATTTAAATTAGCGATCGATCACAAAATAAAATAATCCAAGAAATTTTTTTATTTTTATTTATTTATTTATTTATTTACCCTGATAGCATAACTAATGACGCACGTCACATTGAGTACATAGAAGGTTAGTATAGACATCGAAGGCATTCGTGTCTAATACTTTTACTATAGTTTTTCGTGTCCGAATCGGAAATTATAGTTTTTCAGCCCAGAAATGGGTCACGTCGATAGCTTAATTGTTAGAGAACCATAAATCATTGAGAATGTAATTTGAGGGGCACAGCTCGCATGGAGTCAAATGTGTCACATTATGTATTTCTCCACAGTCGCAAAGAACGTCATCGCTTGTTATGATACCCCACTTCGCCACGTTTGACTTGACAAGGGCAACGCCGGTACGCATGCGATTAAGCATGCGCCAGGTTTTCCATTGTAGTTCCAATCCCTGCGAAGGCATCTTAAGGAGAGGGTAGATTTCTGAGGGTTCTATGTTGACAGAGCTCATGAAGCGTCTCCTCTACCTGAGCCGGCTAGATCCATGAGGTTTCTCGAGCTGGTATAGTGGGTGTCTGTCATCAAACTTTTGTTTGAACCTTTCCAGATACTGGGTACTGTCTCTTAGATCTTCCGGACATGCGACGCCCGCTGCTTTGTAATGGAACAGCTTTCATGCATCCGGTAATTATTCCACAGGTTTCAGTTAGTTACATGGTGACTTGTTTAGCATGCCTCGATCTACCCACACTGGACAGACATACTCAGCAACTGAGAAACATAAGGCCTCACCCGCTGTCCTCAGGACTTTTGGGATTGCTCCTCACTTGCTCCCTGCAAGTTGTTTTTAGGAGATTTTTTCCTGGTAGTAACCTTCTGCTTGGTGTTTTGGCAGAGGTATTTGTATGTAATGAAGCGATCAAGGGTAACTCCCAGATGCTTAGGTTTGTCTGTATGTTCTAATGCCTGTCCTTCCCCAGTTACTTTTAACTTTTTGTCTGCCAAATGGGTGTTCAGATGGAAGGCAGTTAACTGGGTTTTATTAGGGTAGTGTTAACTGATTTCTGCTTGTAGCAGTTTGACATCATTTTCAGGACTTCATCTAGTTTCATTTCAAGCTATTCGTGTGTTTTGCCTTGTATGGCGATGCCGAGATCATCAGAATATATAAAATGTTCTGCTTGTGGGTGTATTGGTTGATCGTTCGTATAGATATTAAAGAGGGAAGGGGCTAGCACACTTCCCTGTGGTAATCCATTTCTCTGAACTCCCCACCTACTTTTTTCCCCATTAATACAACGGAGTAAAGACTGTCAATAGTAGTGACTCGATTATGGCGGTAAGATTGTGATCCATTAGTGTGTTGTATATTTTGGTCAGAAGAGTCTTATGATTGATGGTGTCGTACGCAGCATTAAGGGCGATCAGTGCCACCCCAGTCGTGTCTCAACGCTCAAAGCCGTCATCTATCAATTCAGGCCTCTATAAATTCAATATCTGACCTGTACAACATTTTCCTGGTCTGAACCCCGCTTGTTGGGGATTAAATTTCGGATCTAGATTGTCCTGGATACGATTACGGATGAGAAGTTCCTACAGTTTGTGTAGATGACACAGCAAAGATATCGGACGATACCTGTTCGGCAGCTCTGGGTCTTTGCATGGCTTGAGAGGACCAATTACTTTTGATTTGCCACATAGGTTTCCAATTTGACAAGTTATTATAGAGGTTTAGAAGCCATGTTTCTGACTGAGGTCCGAAGCGTTTGATTTGTTCTGTTAGCATCTCATCCACCAATGGTGTCCAATAGAATATTAGTATCAAATGTAGGCCTTAATGTGAGGTGTAAACGTCTGTGGAAGTACGTATGGGGCACAGCTTCGTATGGAAGTGAAATAAGGATTGTGTAAAAGCCGGAGATTGGTTTGAACATCGCAATGTTTAGTATACATGGTAAGTGAATTCTGATAGTCTTCCTCTGAACCTTGAACCGACTTAGCCTGTCAGTTATTATGATCTCTACAGTTACACGTGCAGTCCCAACCAAGGTGCAATTGGGCATATTGTAATCAATAACATCACCGGAGGTATAAGAACTGATAGGTAATAGATAAATATTCTAGGATTGATAAAGGATCAAAGCCTCTCTGTAGCCACCGAGCCAAACATAATGAACAAGGAGTTTCTCCCTTTGGCAAAGAAAAGCACACAAGGAAAACACTGACAAGAAGTAACAGGATAACGTGACGTGTGTAAATACAGCAGGGAATAACTATCATGCTACTAGAGGGGGTGTAGAGCAGGACAAAGTTTTAAATACAGCTAGCAAACAACTGAATAGGTAGGCTGCAATTGCTTCTCTGAAATGACGAGTTTGGTGCAGGAACGCAAGTGCCAAACCAGTCGTAAGACTGATGACTCAAAAGAACTACGTTCTGCACTGTTACGTAATTCAATGGAGACCCATGATCCAAAATCCAAGCACGATTAGGTTTCCTTAAATCACTCAAGCTATTGTTGTTTCATTTGAGAAGGACGATTTCCTTTTATACACCTCTCCAATCTAAACTTATGCTTCATATCTAATGACCTCATTTTCTGCAGGTCATTAAAGGCTTGATTATTTGTATTTTCAAGTATTATATTTAAACAAGAGGTGGGTGATAAAAGAAAGAAATTCAATTACCTTTTCTTCTTCTACGTTCCTATAGCTTTTCACTACATAATGTAGCTAATATAATCAATCAGGCAATACTTATGACGTTGAAGTACAATCTTTGTAGTACGGTACCTGAGAAATAGCTTCGTATATTCTTGGTATGTGCTCGATCATCTTAAATTATATGAATGTGAATCAAATATCGTCAAAATGCAGGTTGGTACCAATGGGACCGTTTTAAATCAAATCTGCGCCTACATCCAGGTTATGGAGGATGTGACATCATCATATTTGGTAAGGGGTTCAAACTGCCAGGTTCTGTGTAGGCCCTTGAATTGACTCGATTTTCTAGTCGTACTTTATGACTCCATGGGATATCATTTCGTTTCTCATGTTAGTTTGGTGGTTTCAGTAGTTTTGATAGCCATTGAATATTCGATCTACCAATATTCTACCATTCTCCACAATCCTTGAATTCTGAGCGTTCTAGTGGAACTTTCACACCCGTTTACCATGCTCCACTCAACTCTTTTACTATCATCTCTTTCCCCATTTCTTTTCATTCTCATTGAACATATATGTTCACTGTATTACCTCACCAACAATGTACCTATAGACTCGTCACATCCTGTCTAGACGACTTTTAGCTACTCTTTTTCCACGCAATACTCCAATACACTTCTCTGATGTCATTTTCTGACTGCCCGTATTTCCACCATTGCAACTGTCTCTGTTCTTTAACCAGTACTCCACAGCGTTAAATGTGTACAACTTTCTCTCAACTAATACACTTGTCTCAATGTAGGTCCTTCAATATTCAGTGAACATGTATTCCTTCATTTTCAGTCCACAATTTCAATGTCTTCAATTAAACGTATAAAGCACATCATATGAATGTTTTTTCTCTATAATCACATTATTTCAGTGCTGGATATTTTCATGCCATTTGGGATGAATTTCTATGATTTGTTATGATTTTGGGACAGAAAAGATAGGTAAATTCTATGATTTGTTATGTTTTTGTTACAAGAAAGATGAGGAAGTTATTACAGGCCGGCCTCATGCTCGGACTAGACACGATGAGAAAATTAACTGGTTTTGTGTTTTCGAAGAAAGTGTCCTGACATTCACCTGAAGCAATTTGATGTAACATTGCTAACCTTGGGAATCAAACGCCATTTTCCCTTCTAAAAGAGCAGTTTATTACATTTCTCTACCTCTATGTGTTAGTCATTATTCCTATAGTTTAAAATACTATGATAACTGATAAGATGACCTTAGCAAGTTTAAAACACTGTGTCATCTCACTCATTATTGATGTTGGTTCTGCAAGCTCAGAGCCATTGTACTGATTTCATTCTCGAGATTTACAAACTGACTGGATCAGTAACTGATAGATTTAGATTATCAAGAAAAAGGAACAGGTTTGTGTTTGTATTTATGGTTTGTTTATTCAATAAATAAATTCCGTGCAGTCATTAAATGTGATCGCTTCAGTGGATCTTGAGAACGGGTGCGGCCAATGCTGGAGCAGCGTAGGCGACGGGCGCAGCTGCGAGGGCGGGGGCGGCGTAGGCCACGGGGGCGGCGGCGACGGCGGGGGCGGCGTAGGCCACGGGGGCGGCTGCGACGGCGGGGGCGGCGAGGAGGCGGGCGGTCTGCGAGATCCTGTACGTGTTGGCGATGGAGGAGGCGGCGGGCGCCACGGCCACGGGGGCGTGGGCCACGGCGACGGCGGGGGCGGCCACGGCGGGCGCCACGGCGACGGCGGGGGCGGCGTAGCCTCCCAGGTAGCCGGCGTGGGCGGCGGCCACCGCGCACAGCAGGATCACCTGCGGGGGAATGACGTATAGTGTAATAGCTTTCGCATGTAATATACGGTAATGTTTATTCATGTTAGTAATAAGAGTGACACAATAGTTAACCCTCGAATAGACGATTTGATCCAATTCCCCTGCCAAGAATATTCAAGTTTTTTATGGAACTGTAAGGAACCACGGACAGTGAAAAGAACCAATTAATTTGACATATGGTGCTTGAGAATAATATTAAAATTTCAGGTGCTCTGATAAGGAATGGAATAAGGATTTTCTCCGCAAAATCGGCGACGAAGCGAACATATGGATAAGACTGGCAAAATGAAGCAAGGAAGATTATGGTCTAACTTCCTGTCGACGTCGTAGTCATTACAGGCAGAGCACACAAGCTACTGGTTTTTCGATCGTACCGTTTGAAAGGAGCCATCCTGGCATTTGTCTATAGCGGAAAACATGTAGTAAACAGGTACTGAAGGGTCCAGTAGATGGTAGGCAGTGTAGGAGACTGTTCTCACAGCGGGTAATACGGATTCGTAGCCAGGTGTGGAACAAATATACAAGTAACAGAAACATATAGTGCATCTTATCAAGTGCAGCTGAAGTCGGAAAACTGCATGGTTACGAATAAATATCATTTGTGCACTGCTGCTGTTGCAGAAGTTGGTATCTTTTGAGATACGTCCAGATACTCTAGCGATGACGGAACGTTATCTCTCCCTGTCGTGGGAAGAACACTAAAATGTGTCCGAGCATTATGAAATGTAAGCAACAATACTGAAAGAACCTATACTATTTGCCTGTTCCTCCTCCATGACGTCAATGGTGGTGAAATACTAAACGGAAACAATCTTGGAAAACAACATACCGAAACATGGAAAAAAAACCTGGGTCTTGGGTAGGTGGATTGGTGAATGTAAATTGATTTATTTGTATTGTAGAAAGTAGTCACATTAATAACAAAAAGAAAATGCCAACGGATAGTATCGCCTGCCTCAGTTGACCCTAAAAATGGTAGTCCTGCTTACCTTGTGCAGTCGAAGTCGAAAATTTCATACAATTATTTTAAATCTAGCAGAGCTGTGGATAGTAACCAACTTCTGGCCCTTTGAAACGGACATTGCGAAATAAATAACCCATTTCCTTCGTCATGCAATATTCGTTTTTATTCACTTATGAGCTTATCGCTAAAATGCTGAAATTCTTACTGCCAATCATTCTTTCAAATGGCGATTGAGAGTATATCAGAGTAAAATAACATAATTATAATATGCCTTCCAAGCATATCGACATTTTCATAGTTTTTGATGACAAACAAAACACTGGACACACTGTGATGTACATTAAGCTATGCACTCACACCCTTTCAGTGTCACAATGAGCGACGGATAGTACGTTGCATTCACTGTCTGTTTCTCCTTTTCGTCTTCCAATTGTGAGTGATTTGTGAGAAGAAAGACTGTTTATAACGCTCTATGTAAGCTCAAATCTAATTTTGTATCCATTATGTTTCCGCAAGATATACCTAGGAAAAAACCGCTATGTTGGCTGGCTCCTCTCTCTCTCTCTCTCTCGCAATTTCTTTTGTAAACTGCACTCTCTAGACTAGCAGAACGTCTCACTCGCACTGTTTAATCCACCGAAGAATCTGCATTCTCATTTCCTTGAAGTTTTCGCGTTTAATAAACAAAGCTATGATGAATCGTGCCTACGAAAAGAAACACAGTGTTCTACTTTTGGGCTTCTTTATTTCGTCCAAACTGACAAACAGTTCTCGAGGATCGTTTTAAAAAGATATTCGCGTGTGGATTACACTTACAGTGGATTTCGATGCACCTCAGTGTAATACTTGATTATCCTATGGTTATTTCTGTGTTATCATTTCGCACAGAATCACTCCGCGTGCATAATCTACAGTTTCCCAGATAGTTATTGAATATGAATACTTTTGAATGTGACCGGTTTGGATATTTGTGCTACTATACAGTACCACAACTATATACGTGATGGTAGTCTCGTGTAGTTCGCGAACGAACTAGTTCGGAAGAGTGCTCCCACAGGCGAACTACGCGATCTAGTTCGCAGATCCCTCGCCTCTTAGTTAGTCCGCTCTTTTTCCGAAGACTGACGGGGAACAGCAAGAGGACGCGAGATCGCGCAGAATCGCGTGGTTCCCTTCTGCCAGTTACCGTCATTTCGAGCTGAGATGGAACTCAGCTGTAGTTGCACAGACATTGCCCAAAAATACGGGTAATAGCCCACGCTTGGGCAACACTGATCATTACATAAAAAGCTGTCATAACAAATTCTGAGATCTTTTAGTAGCGGTAGCAAAAGCCAAAAAGAGCGAACTAAAATATGTGCAATCGGTCGCGAAATAAAACATGCGTTATCGGTCGCGAACTATTATACCAAACGTATCTCGCTTCTTAGTTCGTTGGATTCTTTTCCGAAGACCGAAGGACAATAGCGAGAGGGTGCACAGCAGAATTAAAAATCACACTTTTGCCCTCTGCTGGTGAGAGCCATTTCGAGGTGAGCGTCTGCCTACTAGATTACATAGTTCATTGCTACAAAATTTCTGTTTTGAAGTACTCTGCAGTCTGCAATATCTCACTAATAAATTTCATAATGTGAAAATATAGAGATAACTCAAAACTTAAACGCGAGAAATTATCCACAGACTGTTTCTTTTGGTTTGCGTGATATCGTTAGCGGCTCAAGCAGCAAACGCATGAAGCAGCTAGGTGAGGGAACTTATACCTCCACCTGCATGCACAGACCACGCCGCTCAGCCGTCACTGGGAGCGGACGAACTAAAAGAACGGACTAGTTCGCGGCAGAGCCGCGAACTAATGTGAGCGCTCCCGATCGCGGACTATTATGCCCGAGTCTACTTGCCGGGTCTCGTGGATAAACAGAGATGAACCACGTCCCTTTATTGGCACCAATCACATAGCGCCTACTTTCACTGCCACTTCCGTCTTCCCTCGGCCCTGGTACTCACCAGCTTGTACATGTTGGTAGTGTAGGTCGTCGTCGTGGTGGCAACTGATGGCCTGGCCAGCGCGGCGCGCCTTATATACCTGGCCCGCTGCCGGCTGGCTGTGGGTCACGTTTCCGCGCCGACCGTCCAGTTCTCGGCTGGAACTGGGGGCGGCCCCACCTCGCGCCATCGCGCTCTTGACCCATACTCGCTCTCGTAATACCGCAGAAATCTCGCCTGCCGTTCTGTCGTCATCATTTGGCGGCACAACTATCTCGCCATTCCGCGGCACAAATTTTCATATATCACCAAATGAAAGAACATCTTTAATAATGCAGCTATTGTCGGCAGAATTCGCAAATGGAGATTAAATAATTGATTATTTAATATCATATATACGGCTGCGGTGCCATCAAAAATGTCTGTTCCTGCGGAACAGGTGTTACATAGAAAATTTATAAACTATCCCTTTTTTCAATTGGTGTCTTGATTTGTGTTTCGCAGCGCATTTTCACGATTTCTTTGAGCATCAATGTGGAATTATTTGATTCGAGTATGTAAAATCTATTTTTTTATTCACATGTTAACATGCCGCCTATTTATCTTCAAATATAGACTGTCCGTATTTTATGTGTTTGTGTGTTTGTTTGTGTGTACGTACTGCATACAAATCTTCTGTTTTGTTCTAGTCTTTATGAAATTTTGCACACGTCACCTTCAATCCACGAGTACGGTCGCCGGAAGTGTAAGGATCACGTAGAACACACACTTAAGGAGATATGACGTCATAAACAATGATATGCTAGAAAATCTGCTGCATTACGCGACAATGTTGCACATTTCTTCCTAAACCACTGGACCGATTTCAACCAAATTTGGTAAACTTCTTCCTTAATGGTAGGAAATGAAAGGATAAAAAGTTTCTCGCTTACTACTTTTCCGTTGTTCATGGACTAAAACTATGGCATGCGGTATGACGTTACAATTTATAATTTCTACGCTACAAAATTTATCTGGAGAAAATTTTACAGGCTGTATTCACACATATAGTTGAATGTACCATTTAAATTGTATCATTGTACGACAAGTAGTTCATAAGATACGGGCACGTAAACAGTAACGTTCATGAAAAACCGTCCCATCACGCACCAAGTTTTAATCTATTACATCTTTTCTACTAATTTTATTCACAAGAGATTTTATATACATACAGCAATTATACAAATGTATATATACCTGAAAAATTATACAGTTGTACAACATATAATTCTGGTAACTGCCTTTAGCTTGAAGTGACAAATATGTCTTTAAAATTTAGAGGTAGAAAATGATACAAAAATTAGAATTGCAACATAAAATAGTGTAAATAGGCTATAATAACGGGTTTTGGTGAGATA
This sequence comes from Locusta migratoria, assembly GCA_026315105.1. Lineage (NCBI taxonomy): Eukaryota > Metazoa > Arthropoda > Insecta > Orthoptera > Acrididae > Locusta > Locusta migratoria. The sequence goes on from CM048746.1 coordinate 196,167,913, forward strand.
AAAATTATTGAAACTGTGGGAAATGACGTTGTGCAGTAAAAGGTTAAAAGTAGATCTTCGGTGTAGAAACAGTAGCAATATTCAATGAAACTAAGTGGTTTGAGAATAGGTTAAAATCAAATGTTTGTAATTCTGTGGGACGAAACTACTGTGGTCACCAGTCGGTAGACTTACAAACTTCTTAAATAACGTTAGATTAAGGACAACACAAATACATTCATTCCCAGGAAGCACAATTATAATCCCTTCCAAAGCAAATCAGGAACCTATTTACTATAATGCTGACTATGTGCAGTCCTTCTAAGCCAGTCTGCGGGAAAAAATATATGGAGGCTCTCAGTAAGAGAAAAATAGACTAAGTCCGTAGGGAAAATCCAACACTGGAAATTACATTTGGTGCAAACGTACTGAAAAAGGGCTCTAATTATCCCTGAGGACGCATGTATGGCCTTGAATCCAAAACTTCAGCAATTTGGCCCGCCTGCACCAATACGAGATCTACTAAATCCAGAGCACACTAATGCATACCAAGTCATAATGGAACATTCACTGAACAACATGATGGTTTATTTTTTCTGGATGCTCCAAGAAATACAGGAAAACATTTTAATACCTGCAGAAATCAGGGCCATCGCCACATCAAGAATTTCGACGACATTGATAGAGGAAGGAGGACAGCTGATTCTACACTTAATTTCCCGCTTGATATTGCGAGGAACGAAATTCCTTCACGTGATATAAACAAGGTAAGTGGTAGAGCGCAGGTACTCAAAGTATGTAAATTTATCGTATGTCATGAGTTTACCATTGCTCACAAAGAAGCCATAGAGATACATGATGTTACTTTGAGGGATTTAAGAAGGAAAAAGCAATTGATATTAGGAGCTCTGATACTCCTCTGCGGGATCTTCTGAAAAACAAGCGTTATTTTTGTGGCCAAACGTGCAAGAAATAACGTTAAAGCAAAAACGTTTAATACATGAAACTGATGACAGTGCATAAATGTTCTTCTAAAAGCTCCTGGTAATTGGAGAAGGTAAAGCAGACGTTGATTCACCTGGCAGCATAAATTTGCCATCAGATAATGATAATGACTTTGATGGAACAGTTCCAATTACAACAAGAAACTTGTCAGGAAATGTACAAGTATCCCCTAATATTCCCTTTTCTTAACAAAACGATGCTGAAGGTTTTTATCTGAAGAAGCTGAAGCATCTATACAAGCATCTGGTTCCCGGGCGTTACTCAGGTATGTTGTAGAGCTGGGCCAAAATAACGATAACTGATAGGAATATCCGGTTATTTATGAATAACCGTCATTGTAATAACCGCTCATCAAATACTGGCAGTTATCGTAATAACTATGCGTACTGCGTAGCGCCATCTGTTCACAAAAGTTGGTACTAATGAAAAGAATCGACCACAGTATCGACCAGATGTCCTGTCCAAATACTGGTCAGTTCTATACTCCATGGAATTAACCGCGTAAGAATCATGGGTAATAACAGTGTAACGATTATCCATCTGTTGGTGAAAGTGTGTACTACGTTCTCGTGGGAATCTTGTATCTAATAACATTGAGTGACCAATGCGAATTCGAGGTACTATGATAACGGTAGACGCTTTAGGGAGTATTGAGTATTGAGAATAGTAGAAATATCAGTGGCAGTTAATTTTCACTGGCAGTATCGTTATGAGTATTTGGCAAAGACCTATATACCTCTTTGGTATTTGGTTATTAACTGTAGCAGGTCATGATATTCCCAGAGAGGATACATATTTCGTTCGTAGAGTGCCGACTTTTAGAATTATGAAGAAATCCTCCAAAAATAATATAAAATAAAACTTAGTTTTGTAACCAATGCTGGTCAGTGAAAAGGTTCATAATATTGTATGACAGGATTAATAAATTTTCTAAATAAAAGAATAAATATGCTCTAATCGTTATAATTAATATTTTATGCTATTACGAGGAAGAAAGTGTCCTGCTGCCAATACATTGTAAACAAACTTACGTCAATTATTGCCATTTATTCGTTAAGGATTGAGGGGAAAGTAGAAAAACGGAAATCTTACATTTCTAATACATTTTTGATGGGACTCACACTCCGAGGTGCGTGTAACGAACTCTTAAATCTTTGTTAAAAGGCGCATTTTCGTGAAAATATACATGTATCGGTTCAACATGTTTATTTCGAGGCGACTGCAACTTGCGGGGAGGGGGGGGGGGGACTGTATTCCCCAAGTTACGAGAATATTGCTGTCTAATCCAGGACTTCCTGGCAAATTCAAAAATATTTATTGTTTTTAATTAAGTCTTCTACCATATTCCACAAATATCTTAAATTTTAACTTAACAAAAAATGTAAACATTAATAGTAGGATGACTACAGTGAATGTCTTGTTAAGTATTTGCAAATTAAGGGCCATAATTACACATCAGCATCTCTTTAAAAAGTACGGTATTTATGAGAAGTCTGCAATTATTAGGTACTCTATTATACATTTGTATAGCAAGAGAAAGCTGAATCAGTTGTAACTTTCTATGAACTAAATTTCAGACTGCAAGTTTCATGAAGAACAATTGTGCACTAAACTGAAATTTTTTGTATCAGAATGAAAGACACGCTTTAATTTTCATCCCATATCCATAGTCAACTTAATATTTGCTTATGTTGATGTGAAACCCATGTATCTGCAGGTCAAACCAGACCTGCAGAAAAACTGCTGATGGAGGTGACCCCACCAGTCACAAGCAGCATGGAAGACGATCAATATATTCCATCCACCTCAAGGCAGCAAGTTGTACAAAGTGCCATTACAGAATTTGTCCCCAAAACGATTGGAATTAATGAAAAGAAGAAGACAGATGGACACCTCCTAAAATTAAATAAAAAGATAAACATAAATATTTGATGCCTGTGTTATTTGATGATTCCAGTGAACTGATCCCATCCTTGTCCAGACACAGTTTGTGCCCCATCTAATAGCATTTAACCATATTTTTTTCCTTTATTTGTAACACTGGTGTGTTTGAAATGCTCAATTTGATTTGGGAAAGGAGTCAAGGTTCAACCCAACTGATGATCCCAAATTATAAACACAGTTTGGATATTGATACATTTTTAAGTGCCTTAATTCCTCACAGACAGTAAGTCTTCACTTGTTGCCTAGTCACATGTGTCTGTATTGAGGTGATATTGCTGTCTAATAAAAGCATGAGAAAGAATGGCAGTGCTGGTTTACATAGAATAGGATCAAACAGTTCATTATTTGTATTAGTGCATGTTTGGGATGTTAAACATAATTCAGTAAATTAAATAATAGTAAATATAAAGAGAAAACACTCAATCCTTCTCAAAAAGTGCTTACTGTGATATTTCTGTGAGAAAACATACACAGCACAGTTAACGAGTATGAATTTTATATTTTTGATCATTTTTCTCACGTTTAAATATTGCAGGGGGTGTAAAATATTAGAGCAAATCTAAACCATCTGCAAGTACTAGTATACCCTGTACCTCAACCTTAGTGGCTTCATTAATATTAGGTGCCAATTCTGCATCACAGACATCTCTAATAAAAAAAAAAACACCTACCATGTATCTTATTCATGTCAGCTTCAGAGTACAAATTACTTGGGTGGTTCGGTGAGACTTTTCTCTTAGGCATTATTGTGAGAATTGTGACAGTGACTAGCTTTCTCATATAGTATTCTTCAGTTACACATGGTAGTTTTTGATTTAATTATTTAGCATGAGACTTTGAAAAAACTTTCTACAGCACATTAAACACATCAGTTTGCACAGAAATTATACAACAGAATATTCACATTTAGGAGACAAATGTCAAGTTAAGCACTTCATGGAGGAATGTTTTTAATGAAAACGTTTGTTGTAATGACTGGGTCACACATAGTTCTTGGTGGTACTTTATGAATTAATAGTAATTGTGCTGATACATAAAGAATTTCATCATACAGGGTGACACAGAAGAATTTTCTGCCAGGTTAGATTTTCTTTATGAAAATTACACTGTCATTTACAGTGGCTATCCATGCTGTGTTGGTTTTATTTGTTCACACAAGTCCTTACTGAATAAAACAAAGAAAAAAGCAAGAAACATGTAGCACCTGACAGGTGGAACCTAATTCTGTCTGCAATACTTTTGAACATAAGAGAGAGAGCACTTTAAAGACATTGATAAGTGTATGCAACAAACAGTCATCATCACACCCAAAAATGAAGAACTGTCATGGTAAAGGTTTTCTTACGGTCTCACTAGAGTAACATGCTGATGTTAGCAATGACCTTTGAATGCTCTTTTAAAACTCAACCGTAGGCCTATAGAATAACAATAAATTTTCAAATTGAGAGTTAAATAAATAATACTGTTCCTACTTTGTTGTTGATTGGATCTTATATGTAACCTTGTCCTGTCAGTAATTTCCCTTGCAAAGTGAACATTTTGTTACCAACATAGCACACCATACCCTAAGTAAAATTTAACTGAATACCCTGTCAATAGCCGAAGATATCAAGCATTTTCCAAAGTTCACATAAAACTTGCCTTAGTTTTCTGAAATGGGATTTCTCTTACAATATATGGAAATATGTATGTCTAGTTTTGTGTTGAAGACACTTATTACACCACCATTAAGTTTCTGATTTCGCATGTAGTAGGCCTATACTTGTAAATGCACATTTGTAACAGTTTACTTTTGAAAGTACTGGAGCAATGTTTGGTACACTTTACATTGCAGCTTTGAGGATTTGGTCTACACCCTCAATAACGACCGATAACCTGTTTACAGTAGATTTAATATTTTAAAATACCGATAATTTCAGATATCAGTTACATGTACTGGGCAGTATTGACTTCTTCAGTGTGGTCCATTCCGGAGCTAATATATTCACTTTCACTGCATACAGAAATGCCGAAATTCGGCCTGTTCACATTATTAAAGCAAACTGTTACACCCTAGTAGCAAGTTGTATTCCCAAATAAATTTTATGAACTTTTTCGTCAAATCCGACGGGTGGTATCCCAATCTTCAATTGACCCGTTACGGCATAATTGGAGAAATTTACCTCGTAGTTATATTTACAAACCAGGATGCTGTCATGAACTAAAGAAAATTTTCCGCAAATCAAGCAGTTTTTCAAATTTAATATAGAACTTTATTAGGAAGAAACAAAACGATCATATTACGTTTACTTTTATGTTGCATTTAAAGACGCTCCACAAAACACTTACTGAAGCAACGTTATGTTTATAATTTTAATTGCAATATTCACTACACACACGTTTAAGCACATATTTAATAATCCAATTTCACTTCATACACTGTTCATAGTAGCTTCGAAAATTATGGCTACATTTCCAGGGCACAGATTTCATGTAATAGCATATTAACACTCAGGACATTTATTTATGTGTGTTTATTCCACGATTTGGACGATAACTTTTGCCATTACACAGCAATCGCAATTTGAATCACACCAGATATACTATATACTGATAGATCGTTATTAGTACTGAGTAGAAATAACCAAAACTGTCGGGTACTGGTATTTCTACGTAATATCAATAACTGTCCATTCAGAGTACTGAGTACTAATAACAAGAACTGTCCGTTCTCAGTAGTCAGTAGTGGCTACTGAGTACTGACTACTCAGTACTAATAACGATAACTGTTGATTATCGCTACCTAGTAGAATTCACGGAATACTCATAACGATAACTGCCCAATAACTGCACAGTAACACTACCTAGTAGCAGTATGAGTAAGCTGTAGCAACGCCATCTGGAAGTGCTCAGTAGTGCTACCTAGTAGCAGTATGAGTAAGCTGTAGCAACTCCATCTGGAAGTTAGTGGAAAAATACCGTGCAGTTATTTATAACCGTTAAAATTAACTGATAGAAAAGAATAACGATACCCATTATAACTGATATCGGAGAATAACCGTTTTGCCCGACACTTCTGCTCTGTCGTTGGACTCTCAGGGAATCCATTTATGCGTCGTACAGTAATTCAGTGTTCGGCGAGATGGTACTCCCAGTCGCCCGACTGATATGCGACGCAGCGGCGCTTCGTTTAATAATACTCTCTATATAATAGCGAGCACTGCATAAACCACCTCCGAGAGAGATGACAACAGCTTGCAACGCATAATATCTATAAATAAAAGACAATGTTCCAAGTGACTGACTGACATTAAATGAATGACTCATCACCGCCCAGCCAAAACCACTGATGATAAACTTGAAATTTGAAGAGGATATTCATCTTATACTGTTGACGACGTTTAAGAAGCGATTTCTCGATATTCCGCCCCTAAGGGGATGAAATGGGGGATGGAAATTTTTTGTAAAATACACTTTAATCCAGTCAATTTTGATGCTAGACGTAATTCAATTGGCATACGGATTCTTCGTTAGAATTTAAAATGGCGTCTTTCAGCTTTCTTTTAAAATCAGCCTTTAAAGGGGTGAAATAGGGATGAAAATATTTTTGAGAAATGCTGCTATTAAGCTAGTTTTGGAGGTTGAACTACAAAAATTGGTATTTGGAGTCCTGGTTACAATTTAAAAAGTACGTGTATATCTCCCCTCCTGTCTTCGTTATCGCCAACCCTTCCTGTATCTCGTCTTAGAAATCTAGCTTATAACGATGTTTAGTGCTTTCTTTTCCATTGTCTATAATTACTAGGTGTTTCCAAACTTATGGAGGTAGTGTATATGCCATTTGAGCTAATGTGTCTCCTATTAGCACCGTTGCTCCACCGACGCTAGGGTGCTGTATCATCGGGATACTGTGACGAACGCCAGTGGAGTCCGCCTCTCTATGATGCGCCAAGGCTGCCGGCTCTGAAGCCAGAGTCCTGGGTTCGCTGCTCAGAAGGCCTGGAGGCTGCCACCGGCTACAACTACGAGCTTTGAATCATAGTCCGGAGGTCAGTGCTCGGATAGGCCGAGTCTTACCGCCGGCCAACTGACGAGGGAAGACAGCCGCCGCGCTCGGCCTCGAAGCGGAAGCAGAATTACATAAGCCCGCCACGGCCGCTCCATCAGCAACGCTGGGCCTGGCACACGGTATACAGCAGCAAACAGCGAACGTGCAATATTTTACGACGCGATCCCACCCGTCTGCTTTGACTCATGACGTCATCAACATATCACAAAACCCATATACGGGATATCTAACCTGTACCTTACCATCACAGGGAAGCTACAGGTTACTTTTTAAACACAAAATATTAATCTATAATCTGTTTTGTTTGTAAACAAACTATCGTTTTTAACTCAGCCACCACTTAATTACTTACGCCTTCTACAAACATGGGCGCACCTCAAAACTACAGCGCTGCTATGACGTCACGGTCCAAACTGATGGGTGGAATCGCGTCCTGTAAATGACCCAGCGTACGTACCGCCGAGCTGCCATAATAAAGAGCAAGAGTAACTCATGTTTCACTGGCATCAAAAGTCGTCCAAATACCGACCGCCAGTAGTGGTATTGTCTTTACCTTGCTAGTGACCTTCAGCCTACGGTACAGACCAATTACTGACTTAAGTGAGAATGTTAGAAGTACTGACCGTTTATTAAGTAACTATACCAGAATTCATACTACTTTTATTTTCCAGTAGGTTCTAGAACAAACAAAGGTGTACTCTTTCTTGTAATTTTGCAACAACAGAGAGTTTTACAGCGACGAAGTGTATTCACATATATACTGCTATCTGTGCCTATTATAATCAAATCTGTAGCTATAATTTCAGTGATAAAAACTTTTGCACTCCTGTGCTAACAACATCTTGTACCTGTGCCACAATGATGTTGGTACAGATTAGTGTGAGGGAGTACAGTAACTTTTTACCTGTCAGGCAGTTATTGGTATATTGGCCCACTTTAGGTTACGGTAGTAACACTAAAAGTGGGCCTTAGCGATCGTCTTTTGACAGCTCGAAATTTAAATAAAAATAACGGCTTAACGATTCACCTGACACAAAAATTGAATAACCGAATTTGTAGAGGAGAACATTCTCTACAACTTTTCTCTCTTATGTTTTTTTCATATCTCGTATCGTTTCAGAGATATTTGCAAAAATAACGCCGATTTTGGGATGTATGTCTGTCTCTCCGTAAAGTATTACATGTTTTTAAGACGAACCGTTCAACCGATCAACATCAAATTTTACAGACATAATTGTAGGCCGACAGAGACTAGAACCTACATTTGTCAAATTTTTCGGACGAAGAATACGGTAGTAATACCACCCCCATGAACCACAGACATTGCCGAGGTGGGGTGGCTTGCGTGCCTCAACGATGCAGATAGCCGTACCGTACGTGCAACCACAGCGGATGGGTATCTGTGGAGAGGCCAGACAAACGTGTGGTTCCTGAAGAGGGGCAGCAGCCTTTTCAGTAGTTATAGGGGCAACAGTCTGGATGATTGACTGAGCTGGCCTTGTAACATCAGCTAATGTGGCTTTGTCACACAACTGCTGCGAACTGCTGAAAGCAAGGGGAAACTACAGCCGTTACTTTTCCCGAGGACATGCAGCTCTACTGTATAGAAATATGATGATGGCATCCTTTCGGGTAAAATATTCCTGAGGTAAAATAGTCCCCCATTCGGATTTCCGGGCGGGGACTACTCAGGAGGATGTTGTCATCAGGAAAGACAATACTGGCATTCTTCGGATCTGAGCGTGGAATGTTAGATCCCTTAATGGGGTAGGAAAATTAGAAAATTTAAAAAGGGAAATGAATAGGTTGAAGTTAGATATAGTGGGGATTAGTGAAGTTCGGTGGCAGGATGAACAGGATTTCTGGTCAGGTGAGTACAGGATTATAAATACTAAATCAGTTGGGGGTATCACAGGAGTAGGACTGATAATGAATAAGAAAATAGGAATGCGGGTAAACTACTATGAGCGGCACAGTGATCGCATTACCATTGTCAAGATAGATCCGACGCCAACACCTACAACAGTAGTACAGGTTTATATGCCAACTACCTCTGCCGATGATGAGGAGATCGAAGAAATAATGATGAGCGAAAGGAAATTATCAAGACAGTTAAGGGAGAGGAAAACTTAATTGTTCTGGAGACTGGAATTCGGTAGTAGGAAAAGGAAGAGAAGGTAAAATGATAGGTGAATATGGACTAGGCAGGAGGAATGAAAGAGGAAGTCGCCTGGAAGAATTTTGCACGGAACATGATTTAATCGTAACAAACACGTGATTTAAGAATCACAAAAGAAGGTTGTATACGTGGAAGAGACCAGGAGACACCGGAAGGTATCAGATAGATTTTATAATGGTAAGACATAGATTCCGGAACCATGTCATAAACTGCAGGACATACCCAGCGGTACATATAGACTCTGACTTGTTAGTCATGAACTGTAGGCTGAAGCTCAAAAAACTGCAGAAATGTAGGAAAATAAGGAGATGGGATTTAGATAAATTGAAGGAAAGTGAAGTTCTGGAGAATTTCAGAGGGAGATTTAGGCAACAATTGACAGAAACAGGGGGAAATAAAACAGTAGAAGAGGAATGGGCACCATTGCCTCACCAACCTATAGACTCGTCACATCCTGTCTAGACGACTTTTAGCCACTCTTTTTCCATGCAATACTCCAATACACTTCTCTAATGTCATTTTCTGACTGCTCGTACTTCCACCATTGCAACTGTCTCTGTTCTTTAACCAGTACTCCACAGCGTTAAATGTGTATAACTTTCTCTAAAATAATACACTTGTCTCAGTGGAGGTCCTTCAATATTCAGTGAACATTCCTTCATTTACAGTCCACAATTTCAATGTCTTCAATTAAACGTATAAAACACATCATGTGAGTGTTTTATCTCTATAATCACATTATTTCAGTGCTGGATATTTTCATGCCATTTGGGATGAATTTCTATGATTTGTTATGATTTTTGGGACAGAAAAGAAGTTTTTTTAGACTGGCCTCAAGCTCGGACTTGGCATAATGGGGAAATAAACTGGTTCTGTGTTTTCGAAGAAATTGTCATGACATTCACCTCAAGTAATTTGATGTTCACAATGCTAACCTTGGGAATCAAACGCCATTTTCCTTTCTAAAAGTGCAGTATATTACATTTCTCTACCTCTATGTGTTTGTCATTTTTCCTATACTATGATAACTGATAAAACGACCTTAGTAAGTTTAAAACAGTGTGTCGTCTCACTCATTGTTGATGTTGGTTCTGCAAGCTCAGAGCCATTGAACTAATTTCATTCTCGAGATTTACAAACTGACTGGATCAGTAACTGATAGATTTAGATTATCAAGAAAAAGGAACAGGTTTGTGTTTGTATTTATGGTTTGTTTATTCAATAAATAAATTCCGTGCAGTCATTAAATGTGATCGCTTCAGTGGATCTTGAGAACGGGTGCGGCCAATGCTGGAGCAGCGTAGGCGACGGGCGCAGCTGCGAGGGCGGGGGCGGCGTAGGCCACGGGGGCGGCGGCGACGGCGGGGGCGGCGTAGGCCACGGGGGCGGCTGCGACGGCGGGGGCGGCGAGGAGGCGGGCGGTCTGCGAGATCCTGTACGTGTTGGCGATGGAGGAGGCGGCGGGCGCCACGGCCACGGGGGCGTGGGCCACGGCTACGGCGGGGGCGGCCACGGCGGGCGCCACGGCGACGGCGGGGGCGGCGTAGCCTCCCAGGTAGCCGGCGTGGGCGGCGGCCACCGCGCACAGCAGGATCACCTGCGGGGGAATGACGTATAGTGTAATAGCTTTCGCATGTAATATACGGTAATGTTTATTCATGTTAGTAATAAGAGTGACACAATAGTTAACCCTCGAATAGACGATTTGATCCAATTCCCCTGCCAAGAATATTCAAGTCTTTTATGGAACTGTAAGGAACCACGGATAGTGAAAAGAACCAATTAATTTGACATATGGTGCTTGAGAATAATATTAAAATTTCAGGTGCTCTGATAAGGAATGGAATAAGGATTTTCTCCGCAAAATCGGCGACGAAGCGAACATATGGATAAGACTGGCAAAATGAAGCAAGGAAGATTATGGTCTAACTTCCTGTCGACGTCGTAGTCATTACAGACGGAGCACACACGCTACTGGTTTTTCGGTCGTGCCGTTTGAAAGGAACCATCCCGGCATTTCTCTATAGTTGATTAAGGAAATCACGGAAAACCTAAGTCAGGATGTCCGGAGGACGGTTTGAACCGCCGCCAGTGTTACCACTTCGCCACCTCGCTCGGTGAACGACTGACGAGAAAAGCTGGATAACAAAGCATGTAGTGAACAGGAACTGAAGGGTCCAGGAGATGGTAGGCATTGTAGGAGACTGTTCTCACAGCGGCGAATACGGATTCGTAGCCAGGTGTGCAGCAAATATACAAGTAACACAAACATATAGTGCATCGTATCAAGTGCAGCTGAAGTCGAAAAACTGCATGGATTGCGAATAAATATCATTACACTTTGCACAACTGTTGTTGTCCCCTAAGTCGGTCTCTTTTGAGAAGTGAATATCACAGTCTAGATACTCTACCGGTGACGGAACCTTATCTCTTCCTATCGCGAGAAGAACACTAAAATGTGTACGAGCATTATGAAATGTAGGAAAGTAAGAAGTAATACTGAAAGTTTCAAGTTTTCTTCTTCTTTCTTTTTCTTTTATTTAAAAAAAAAAAAAAATAAATAAATAAAAATAAAAATAAAAATAAAACCACCTGTGTTTTGATTGCTGAATTAAATTTATTTGTTTGTATTGTAGAATGTAGTCAATTCGTAACGAAAAGAAAATAATCAATGTTTTGAGTCATACATCACAACACGCCGACGTCTAAGTTCAAAGCCAACGAATGGTACCGCCTGGCCGCAGTGGAGTGGCCGAGCGGTCTAAGGCGCCTCGCTCGCTCGCCGTCGGAGTTTCGAGTCCCCCTTGGGGCATGTGTGTGTGTGTGTGTGTGTGTGTGTGTGTGTGTGTGTGTGTGTGTGTGTGTGTGTGTGTTGTCCTTAGGTTAGTTTACCTAGGTTTAAGTAGTTTGTAAGCTACGGACTGATGACCACGCAGTTTGGTCCGATAGATTCACAAACATTTGAACATTTTTTTGGTACCGCCTGCCTCAGTTGACCCAAAAAATAATATTCCTGCTTGCCTTGTGCAGTCTAAGTCGAAAATTTCATACAATTATCTTAAATCTAGCTGAGCTGTGGATAATAACCAACTTCTGTCCCTTTGAAACAGACAATGCGAAATAAATGTCATGCAATCTGAGTTTTTATTCACTTATGATTTTATCGTTAATCAAACGCTGAATGCTGAATATCTTGCTGCCAATCATTCTTTCAAATGGCGATTGTATTAGAGTAAATTAATGTAATTATAATATGACTTCAAAGCGTATCGGTATTTTCATAGTTTTTGATGACAAACAAAACACTGGTCACACTGTGAAGTACATTACTCTATACACTCACATCTTTTCAGTGTCACAATGAGCGGCGGATATTGCGTTGCGTTCACTGTCTCTTTCTCCTTTTCTTCTTCTAATTGTGAGTGATTTGTGAGAAGAAAGACTGTTTGTACCGCTCCATGTAAGCTCAAATCTATCTAATTTTGTATCCATTATGTTTTCGCAAGATCTACCTAGGAACAAAACCGCTATGTTAGCTGGCTCCTCTCTCTCTCGCAATTTCTTTTGTAAACTGCACTCTCTAGACTAGCAGAACGTCTCTCTCGCACTGCTTCATCCACTGAATCTGCATTATCATTTCCTTGAAGTTTTCGCGTTTAGTAAACAAAGCTGTGATGAATCTTGCCTACTAATCGAAGGAAACGCAGTGTTCTACTTTTGAGCTTCTTACTTTCGTCACTCGATTTTGATCAGTGAATGTCCCAAACTGAAAAACAGTTCTCGAGGATCATTCTAAAAATAAATTCGCGTGTGGATTGCACTTCCAGTGGATTCCGATGCACCTCAGTCTAATACTTGATTATCCTATGGTTATTTTTGTGTTATCATTTCGCACAGAATCACTCCGTGAGCATATTCTACAGTTTCCCAGATAGTTATTGTATGTGACCAGTTTGGATATTTGTGCTACTATTCAGTACCACATCTTTCCGACTATTTATGCGCAAAACGATACATCTGCTTATGCTGAGGATCAGCGATCAATTTCTGCTACAATCGACGACCGTCTGCCGATTTCCTTGCATATCGCACATTTTTCGTACAGCTGTGCCTTCTGAGATAGCGCCATATGCTGCTTTACTACTTATATGCTTCATTTTCTACAGATCTTCTCTGTAAATTGCAACCCTGTTCGGACATTCCGTACGCACGCAGTGTGTTCATTGGGTGCAAGTGCGGTAGTTATGACTGAACTCGGGCCCTGGGTATATACTTGCCGGTAGTCTTGTGTAGTTCGCGAACTAGTTCGGAAGAGCGCTCCCACAGGTGAACTACGCGAACTAGTTCGCAGATCTCTCGCCTCTTAGTTCAACCGCTCCTTTTCCGAAGTCTGACGGTGAACAGCAAGAGGACGCGAGAGCGCGCAGAATCGCGTGGTTTCCTTCTGCCAGTTACCGTCATTTCGAGATGAGATGCAACTCAGCTGTAGTTGCACAGACATTGCCCAAAAATACGGGTAATAGCCCACGCTTGGGCAACACTGATCATTACATAAAAAAGCTGTCATAACAAAAAAAGAGCTCTTTTAGTAACGGTAGCAAAAGCCAAAAAGAACGGACGAACTAAAAGAAGCGACCTACTTCGCGGCCGAGCTGTGAACTAAAAGGAGAGGTACCGATCACGACCTAAAACTTGCGCGATCGGTCGCGAACTAAAATATGTGCAATCGGTCGCGAACTAAAACATGCGTTACCGGTCGTGAACTATTATGCCAAACGTATCTCCCTTCTTAGTTCGTTGGATTCCTTTCCGAAGACCGACGGACAATAGCGAGAGGGCGCACAGCAGAATTAAAGTAACGTGTTTGCATTCTGCTGATGAGAGCCATTTCGAGATGAGCATCTGCCAGCTATATTATATAGTTCAGTGCTACAAAATTTCTGTTTTGAAGTATTCTGTACTGTGCAATATCTGACTAATAAATTCCATAATGTCAAGATATAGAGATAACTCTAAACTTAAACGCGAGAAATTATCCACAAACTGTTTCTTTTGGTTTGCGTGATATCGTCAGCGGCTCAAGCAGCAAGCTCATGAAGCATCTAGGTGGGGGAACTTCTCCTTCCACCTGCATGCGCAGACCACGCCGCTCAGCTGTCACTGGGAGCAGACGAACTAAAAGAACGGACTAGTTCGCGGCAGAGCCGCGAACTAAAGTGAAGGATCCTGATCGCGAACTATTATGCGCCAGTCTACTTGCTAGGTCTCGTGGATAAACAGAGATCATCCGCGTCCCTTTATTGGCACCAATCACACAGCGCCTACTTTCACTGCCACTACCGTCTTCCCTCGGCGCTCGTACTCACCAGCTTGTACATGTTGGCAGTGTAGGTCGTCGTCGTCGTGGCAACTGATGCCCTGGCCAGCGCGGCGCGCCTTATATACCTGGCCCGCTGTCGGCTGGCTGTGGGTCACGTTTCCGCGCCGACGGTCCAGTTCTCGGCTGGAACTGGGGGCGGCCCCACCTCGCGCCATCGCGCTCTTGACCCATACTCGCTCTCGTAATACCGCAGAAATCTTGCCTGCCGTTCTGTCGTCATCATTTTGCGGCACACCTATCTCGCCATTCCGCGGCACAAATTTTCATGTCACCAAATGATAGAACATTTTTAAGAATGCAGCTGTTGTAGGCAGAATTTTTGTCGGATCGGGGCTTGAACCCCGGTCTCCCGCTTTTCGCTAGCTCTCGCCTTAACACTCGGCCACCCGAACACGCTCCCCGGCCAGACGAAAACTTCCATTTGTCACCATTGGCCACATTCCCACAGTGCTCGCACACATTTAGTATGATTCCCGCGAGGGGGAGAGGCACTATCTTACCATCATTCGCCTGGCTTGGTATGTAAATTACTATGAAACATCTGTCCCACAGGAACAGACATTTTTGATGGCGCCGCAGCCGTATATATGATATTAAATAATCAATTATTTGAAATAAATCGAAATTTGCGATGTTATGGCTTCACTGTATTAGGTTTAGATGGAATACCAAACTGTGGCGAATGAAAATTTGTGCCCGGCCGGGATTCGAACCCGGGATCTTCTGCTCCAAATTTTCATTCGCCACAGTTTGGTATTCCATCTAAACCTAATGCAGTGAAGAAATAACATCGCAAATTGCGATTTATTTAATTCATTTTAACGCTGTAATTCGTCAAATATATATAATTGTATACTAGCCGAGGCTGGGCTCCTGACGGCAATTAATTGTCTCGATACCTCATGGTCTGTTCTCCCTGATGCGGGAATACAGTATTGTAGCTGCAAGCATTATAGAATATATAGGCTGCGGTATAGGAAAGAGACAGCGTGGCGAATGGAGATTGTGTGTGACGGGAGACGTGCAGGGAAGAGTCCTCTGCAGTCGAGCTGGTCACTGTGTCCTCGGTGGCGGAATGGTCAACGCGTCTGCCTAAAAAGCAGGAGATCCCGCGTTCGAATTCCGGCCGGGCACAAATTTTCATTGGCCACAGTTTGATATTCCATCTGAATCTAATACAGTGAAGCCATAACATCGCAAATTGCTATTTATTTCAAATAATTGATTATTTAGTATCATATATACGGCTGAGGTGCCATTAAAAATGTCTGTTCCTGCGGGACGGATGTTTCATAGTAATTTACATACCAAGCCAGGCGAATGATGGTAAGATAGTGCCTCTCCCCCTCGCGGGAATCACACTAAATGTGTGCGAGCACTGTAGGGATGTGGCCAATGGTGACAAATGGAAGTTTTCGTCTGGCCGGGGAGCGTGTCCGGGTGGCCGAGTGTTAAGGCGACCGCTCGCGAAAAGCGGGAGGCCCGGGATCGAGCCCCGGTCCGGCACAAATTTTCAATTGCCACCAAATGATAGAACATCTTTAAGAATGCAGATATTGTCGGCAGAATTCGCATATGGCGAGTAAATTATTTAATATCATATATTCCGCTGCGGTGCCATAAAAATGTCCGTTTTTTGCGGAACAAATGTTTCGTAGAAAATGTATAAACTATCCCTTGCTTCAATTGGTGTCTTGATTTGTGTTTCGCAGCGCATAATCACGATTTCTGTGAGCATTAATGTGGAATTATTTGATTCGAGTTCTTCCTCTGTTGTCTGTTGTCTATTGTCCTTAGTATTGGTTAGCTAAAGTAGTGTTCAAGTTTAGTGCCTGACAACCCTAACAGTTTGGTTCCTCAGAAAATACATCTTCAGAGAGATAACATTTTATTTATAACGCCACATTTAGCGACAGATAATTTTTTTTTTTTTTTTTTTTTTTTTTTTTTTTTTACCATTTGGCGTCTGAGTGTTAGTGCGCGTTCCGACAGAGAGCGGACATGTAGTATCACCTTTACGCGTGCGTCTACACGCAACGTGAGCTCTGCATACGTAGAGGGCACGTAATTCGACAGAGGGCGCTCATGTAACGACCGCTTCCACAAAGTAGTATTACCCTATAATTAATTAGCAATGAAACCACAACTGCTTATTATATTAACTAAAGGACGTAGGGATACTCTCAACCAGAAACAATTACGCTGATAAAAGCTGACATAAATATAAACTGGAGAAAAGGTCCGTTAATTAACAAAAATTATGGCAGTATTATCGTATGACAGCCACAGTCAATTGTTATGTAAAACATGGAGAGATGAAAGTAATATTGCAGTACATTTGCATATACTTGACTTTCAAAGCATTACCTGCGTTTTACGTGTTCATAAATCTGGATATTTCATTATAGTCATGAAATTATAAAACATTGTTAACTGAATGAATGATCAAATTATCTCTTAGTAAATTAACAAAAACCAGTTGCAACTACACAAACTGATGACAGTATGTATTTCTTTGTAAAGAATGTCTGTAAATGTAAGTGTAAGTTTTCTTAGCATATTTAATTCACAAATTGACTTTTTGTAATTAACAATGTTAGTAGTTGATATATCTTGAAAATTTCAGAGAAATTAAAAAGATTCACTATTATCTCTGTACGCAGTTAAGATTGTAATTTGATATGTTTTAATTCTACATCTACATCTACATCGATACTCTGCAAATCACATTTAAGTGCCTGGCAGAGGGTTCATTAACCACCTTCATAACTTTTCTCTACCGTTCCATTCTCTAATAGCGCGCGGGAAGAAAGAACACCTAAATCGTTCCGTTTTCGATCTGATTTCTCTTATTTTATTGGGATGGTCATGTCTCCCTAAGTAGGTGGGTGCTAGCAAAATATTTTGACATTCAGAACTAAAAGTCGGTGATTGAAACTTCGCAAACAGATCACGCCGCAATGAATAACGTCTTTCTTTTAATGATTTCCACCCCAATTCGTGCAACATTTCCGTGACGCTTTCCCCCCCGTAACGTGATAAAACAAAACGAGCTGCCCTTCTCTGAACCTTCTCAATATTTTCCGTCAGTCCCACCTGGTGAGGGTCCCACAAGGGGCAACAGTACTCCAAGAGAGGACGCACAAGTGTGATGTAGGCAATCTCTTTGGTGGAGCTGGTGCATCGTCTAAGCGTTCTGCCAATGAAACGTAACCTTTGGTTCGCCTTCCCCACAATATTTTCTATGTGTTCTCTCCAGTCAAAGTTGTTCGTAATTGTAACTCCTAGGTATTTGGTAGAATTTACGACCTTAAGGTTTGACTGATTTATCGCGTAATTGAAGTTCAGCGGATTTCTTTTAGTGGTCATGTGTATTACTTCACACTTTTATTTATTTAGTGTCAATTGCCAATTTTCGCACCAAGTAGAAATTTTGTCTAAATCGCTTTGCAGTTGCTTTTGATCCTCTGTTGACTTCACTAACCGATAAAGGACAGCATCATCCGCGAACAGTCTAAGTGAGCTATTCAGATTATCTCCTAAATCGTTTAATGATGTTAATAAGAAATTTCATATGGATCAGTAATGTATGTGACTGTTGCTATCGTTTCATTACTCTAAAAACAAAGTCCGGAAGTCACTGCTAGGGTAGGCTGCGGCCTACCGTCGGCCGACGGACGACGAAGGCAGTCGGCGCACTCGCCGCAGAGGCCGCTGAGGGAAGCAGTGTTACATAAGCCGTTCCTGGTCAGCAACTGAGGGCCTGGCACGCGGAATACGGCAACTGCGGATGTAGTGCAGAGCTGCCATAATAAAGAGGAAGAGTAATAACTGATGTTTCACTGGCGTCGGAAGCCGCCTGAAAGTTGCCAAACATATCCACTCCAGTCTGAATTCAATAAGAAATTCCGATGTTTACATTGACTGTCAAATTGTAAGGTGTGCATTCACGGAGTAAGTACATCAAACAACAACATCAAAAAAATTTCTAACATTCTCCAGATACAAAACTCAACTTACTGACAGCACTTTGAACTCACAACTAAACTGCTCTAAGTGAAATGAATTGGACTGATGTGCGGCCCATCAGTCCAGTTCAGTCAGAGAAGTCTATCAAAGAACTTGAACAGTGGTTGGTTCTGTCCACTGAATCCAATTCAGTCTTTTTTATAAGCAGAGAAGAGCTATGCATAACATTGACCGTCTCTGCGGAATTCGGTAAGACAATATTATGTGTATTTACTCTCTGATACTGTTCTTCCCGAAATTCCTGCACATACTGCATCAATACTTCCACGGATATTCTTCCCTCTTGTTCATTAACAAGTCCATCTACCGAACGAATTAATTCAGGTCTCAGAGTCTGCTTTAGGAGTGTGAAATTCATAGCTGACAACACTTCCATAGGTTCCTTTGAATAATACCAACGCGTTTGTGAAACATTTAGATATGTTATCCCTGAGATTATGACAGAAATTAGGTCCCATTATTTCACAAAACGTCCTATTTATCAGCAATTTACTTCCATCAAGCACCATCCTTCTAGTTTCTATTATCTTCTTAGGCGTTTGATTGTGTAAATCATGGAATTCTTCTAGATAACCTAAAGTATTGTGTCATTAATGGGGCAGTTTATAAATGGTTTAAATCATACCTAACAGGAAGAATACAAAAAGTTGACGTAAGTAATTCATATAATATGCAAAAAACAGCTGATTCCTCAAACTGGAGAACAATCAAAATGGGTCCTTTGCTGTTCTTAATATATATTAATAACTATTACACGTAAATCAGTTGGAGCTCCAGTTCGCACCCTTCTGGACATCTTAGCAGGTAAACCTCTGCTCTCTTTCTGCAATAACCAAAGCATCCTGCCATATCTCGTAAGTACCTCCATTGATTTTCCTAATACTATTAGCAATTTATTCCAGAAATACATTATCCATTTTTGGTATCACGTCTAACTGCTCCCTGAAGAGCCTCACAGTGTTTCGCTTGTTGCATCTCTGAACTAGCACTTCTTCGAACTCTCTGAATGTGCTTGCCCACTTGACAGCTGCTGTGTACCTGGCGTAATCTTTTGCTTCTTTTGGCAATCTTATCTGTGCTACACTTTGAAGTTCTGTGTTCGGTTATTTCTGCCAAATTTTTAAATTCACTCACAAATGCATGCACATACTCGGTTCATTTGCCAGAGAAAGTAGCAGCTAAACTTGCGGCTGTTAAGTCTATACTCTGGCGTGGCAACTGATCTCCCAAAATCCCACGCAACTCCGTGTTATCCGCCGTCAACAGCGCTACTTTCTCCAATAAAATACGTACTGAATAAGGCATTCCGGGGTACACATGTTTCCTGCCATGAAAACGAAGAAATTCATCTTAAACATTAGTTGGTAGCAAAGCTACACAATACTCAAAGATAACTGTGGCCCTTCATGTTCATTCAGCCCAAAAAGAAAAGAAAAGAAAAGAAAAGAAAAGAAAAGAAAAGAAAAGAAAAGAATTCACTCGCCGTGCCGTAGACCGTAGGCTGAAGGTCACTAGCAAGATTGCTAACACCACTGCTGCATGAGACCGGTATTTTGACGGCTTCCGACGCCAGTGAAACATGAGTTACTCTTCTTCTTTATTATGGCAAGTCAGCGGTACATCGGTTGGGTCATTTATAGGATGCGATTCGTCCCGTCACTTTTGTCCCGTGACGTCTTCGCAGCGCGGTTGTTTTGAAGTGCGCGCATGTTTGTGGAAGGCGTGAGTAATTATGTGGTGGCTGAGTTAAAGACGATATTTCGTTTTCAAGCAGAACATATCTTAGATTAATATTTTGTTTAAAAGTGATCTGTAGCTTCTCTGTGATGGTAAGGTACAGGTTAGATATCCCTTGTACGGGTTTTACGACATGTTGATGAGTTCATGGGTCAAAGCAGACGGGTGGAAGGCGTAGTAAAATACTGGAAATCCGCTATTTGCTGCTGTATTCCGCGTGCCAGGCCCAGCGTTGCTGATGCAGCGGCCGTGGCGGGCTTATGTAATTCTGCGTCCGCCAGCGGCCTCTGTGCTACCCGGCCCTGCTTCGAGGCTGAGCGCAGCGCCTGTCTTCCCTCGTACGTCGTCCGGCGGTAAGCCTCGGCCTACCCGAGCACTGACCTCCGGACTATGACTTCAAAGCGAGGGACCCTGGCTTAGCACCGCGCATTGTACTGCTCGTAGTTGTAGCCGGTGGCAGCCTCCAAGCCTTCTGAGCAGCGAACCCAGGGCTCTGGCTTCAGAGCCGGCAGCCTTGGCGTGTCATAGAGAGGCAGACTTCACTGGCGTCCGTAAGAGTATCCCGACGATACAGCACCCCAGCGTCGGTGGAGCTGCGGTGCTAATAAATCAAATGTTCAAATGTTTTTAAAGCTTATGAGACTTAACTGCGGGGTCATCAGTCCCTAAACTTACAAACTACTTACGAACTAACTTATACTAAAGACGGCACAAACATCCATGGCCGAGGGAGGATTCGAATCCCCGTCGGGGAACCACCTCGAGCATCGTAACATAGCACCTCAACGTGCTCGGCCGCTCCGCCGCGGCGACACATTAGCTAAAACGGCATATACACTACCCTCGATAAATTTGGAAACACCTCGAAAAAATAGACAATGGAAAGGCAATACAATATAAAAATACATTTGTGGTTTTCCAACTGTTTATTAAGCTCCAATAATGCAGCAATAAAATTTTCGAGTCTCAAACTAGCCACACTTTGTTTTCATCACTGCCTTGCACACTCACGGCATGAGATTCGTCATATTTGCCAAGCTTTCAGTTGGAATTAATCTCCATACTTGCTGTACGATCTCCGACAATTGTGTCCCACTCATGATTTCCCGTTTACGGATTTTCCTGTCCAATTCATCCCATAGCAGCTCGATTGGGTTACAATCAGGGAATTGTGGCGGCCATTCCATGTTTTTCAGTATTTTACAAAACCTCTAAAGACTTCACATAGTTCACAAGTGAGACGTTGTCTTGCTGTAAGACAAACCCTTTCCCAATAAGACGCAAACCAGATCTTTTAGCATGTCGCTGGAGAATGGCATGCCGCGGCTGAGTGGCCGAGCGCATTGAGGCGCCGTTCCCCGTCGGGGGTTCGAAACCCCCTCGGTCAGGGATGTTTGTGCTGTCTTTAGTATATGGTGTTTGATAAGTAGTTTCTAAGTACATGAACTGGTGTCCCCGCAGTTAAGTCCCATAAGCTTCACCAACATTTGACAATGGCATGGTAACCCTTTTGGTTCATCTTTCTAGCTATTTTCTTCAAATCTCCGATTTTATTCACTCCAAAGGATCCCCATACCATCACAGAGCCCGCTCTATCCTTTACATTTGGAATTATGTACTGAGGATTCAAGCATTCATTTGACAAATTGATGACGTTTACTTCCAAATATTTTGAACTTGGATTCTTTCCCAATATCCCGCTGTCCAATGTTGGTGTGTCTTAGTCCACTGAAGCCTTTTCTTCATGTTATCAGGACGCAACAGTGGTTTCCTTGTTGCTACATAACCTCGGAGGTTACTGCCTGCCAGTTGTCGTCTCACCGTTGACTCAATCCATGGTGTATCCCTCTTTGCGTTTAGTTCAGCAGTCAATTCACTGGCAGTTTTTAATATGCTTCCCTATTCCTTTCCTTCATGTGTTACATTGTACTCTCTGATACGGTCATCTGCAGAAATACTTTGTTTATTGACACCAGAAATCTTAGGCGACATTCCGAATGGTTTTATCAAAATTTCAGCGATGTCTGGCGTCTAATGAAGGAACGTCCTGACGACATGTTCATTAGAGAGGGACTGGAATCAAGATCGCGTCCCTACACATTGTGATTGCTATTCAAAGACGGTGAACCTTGATGACAGCTGGGAGTAAGCCGAAGAAATATGGCTGTAACGAAAAGAAGGAAAAGTAGGACTTGCGGTAAAGTAACACAGTTTCTTGCAATTGATGTAAAATAACACGAAGAAAGGAGAGGAGATAATGCAGATCAGCACAGGAGAAATAGGCGCTCCAGACCAAACGTGCGTTGGTTGTTTGTCTGTGTGTGCGTGTGTGTGTGTGTGTGTGTGTGTGTGAGAGAGAGAGAGAGAGAGAGAGAGAGAGAGAGAGAAGGGGAGAGAGAGTGTGTCTGTGTGTGTGATTGAGTGTATCTATTTGTGTGTGTGTAGAACATCGATCATAATTTGAGAAAGAAAATCCGAGAATACGCACGGCATTTTATGGAGTGAATATTTGCTATTGCTACCCGGCAGTGAAGATAATCAAATTGTTTCAAAGTCGTGATGTTGATGGATGTTTATAATTAGATAGATGAATATAGTAGGCACTGAGGGCAATCCGACAGGAGACCAACTCGTGGAAACACTTGAAAGAAAAAGATGCAGGTTCATAAGTGATGTGCTGAGACTTCAAGGGCAAATTCCATCGTTCTTGAAGACCTGTAGAGGGTAAAATCTCCTGAACAGTATTTCTACTGGAATACATGGCGGATGTGCCACTGTGATATACCTTTAACCTCTTGGAATTTTGTTGATGTGAAAAATGGCGAGTTGCACCATGGGTCGATATCGACGTTAACAGTAGTTCCTGCTATAAATGTCTGGTAAGTTAGTTCAGAGGTCGGAGGAAAGTAACCATTTTCAAATATGTCAATACCTGGTACTGCCCTGTGGTGTTGAAACCAATCCTCAGATTGTTGTTTGCTTTATGTCTACCATTCTGAGATGAAGATATTGCGATAGGGAACGAACAAAGAGTGTGTGGAACCAGCCCCCATTTATAAGCAAGTACAGTTTGTCAGATGTGTTATGACTGTGTTCCCCGGCGGTGTTTGTCACATACTGCATTCTTTTTGCGCAAGCGCTGCTTCGAGAACAGTTGCCATGCGAGGGGCTTGGCAGCGAGACACGGGTGCTGCCATCGCTGGGTGGAGCCGCGCCATGGCACTGGGTCACCAGCGGCACGCGTAATCCAGTCCGCCTGGGCATTACTGCAACGCGCTCTCCTTACCGCCTACCACACCACTGTAACCAGAGAACCACCCAGTCTTATTCCTCGTTACTGCGCCGTTCTCTCTCGTAGAACCGTTTACGAGGTACATCCAGAACGTAAGTTTCCCTGTTTAAATAAAATAAAATAAAGATGACATAGATACATAAGATAAAAACTTTGTTAGCAACAGGTACAGAAAAGTGTGCGTTATTTTAGCCATACTCATCAAAAGAATTCAGACACTTCCCATGTTAATGAAATATATTACTGGATAAATGTAATTACAGACTACTTCGTTTTTATATATTTACTTTAACAGATGGATTTCGACAAATATTCATTGTTAGCGGTCCCGCAGAAGAATGTGGGATACATATTCTGTAGCTTACATTACGAGAATATGTATGTGGTAATTTTTGTGCATTTTGTGTTTTTAAATCGTTTGATACTTAATGAAAACTTTTTATCCTGTCAGCGAAATTGTTATAGTTGTTCTATTAGGTTAAAGAATTTTGTAACGTTTTTAATATTTTATTCAAACAATTGTGCTAATTAGCCGTATATTTTGTTGTTTACAATGACAAAGATGTCATGGGTATCGATATCTGTGTATCTTCTCTGAGGATTTGGCAACGCGTGTGATCTTATTTAAACCTATTGTGATAATATTAAAATAGCCATTAAAGTGTAATATTTTTAAATTTTTATAGTATCAAAATGATTATATTTAGTTGATTGGTTGGTTCGTCTTTCTCTGTGGATATTCGGGAATTTTTCGGCAAAATGTTTATGTGTTGCGAAGAATTGTTGTGGCTTACTGTATCTATGATGTAAGTTTTCTAAAAATATGAAAGGTTTGCTTTTTTTTATCAATGTGATGTTTGGGTGTAATTCATTGAATAGTCAGTGGAATTTCCCTATTTCTTCTCTAGATCCAATGACAATTATAAAAAGTGACGAAAACGTATATTCCGTAATACTGTATTTCGTTGGTCTATTTTATTGAAGAAATCCTTCGATTTATTCAGCAATCTATTTGTTTGAGTACCATCTAGACAGTTTTCCAATGCAAGGCCTTAATCTTGTTTGTAGTATTTCGTGCGAAATTTCATCAACTTCGGAAAAAAACTATAGAGTTCTATACAATAGAAACATAAAAAAACATTGAAAAAATTGAAAAACATACTTTCTTGTTCTCGAATGTTCCAGTTTTACTTCATACAACCCTTGTTCTGAGACAAACGAAAACAAAAAAAAAAGGATCTGTGAAATCGGTCGAGCCGTTCTCAAGTTATGGCTCGGCAAAGGTATTTAGGGATCCATTTTTATGTTGCAAAGTACCCTCCCCCATGCACCGTATGAGACCTAAGGTAGACAGTGACCATCCTCTTGTTTTGAAGGTCAAGCATGCGAAATTTCGTGAATATCTGAATGAAACGATAGCTTTCGTGAGGAGAAGTATGCTCCGCCCTGCACCTATCACAAAATACTTTCTTAGCTGACATTTTCTACCTAAAGACTACATTCCTGCCAAATTTCAGCTGCATAGGTAAAGTAATTTTGGAGACATCATGTTTAATCAGTGAGTGAGAAGTGTCCTTTCGCTTTTATATAGAAAGAGATTACAAATATATATTGCTTAATTTTGGATGCAAGAGAATCAAGGGAGACTTCCAGACAAAAATAAAAAGTAACATACAAATCTGTAATGCTAACTTTATCTGATACAAGGTCATGCCTGATGCGACAGTTGTACGGCATATTGAGCGAAACTGTTGTGAGCAGTAGACTTCTTTTCATTTCATCATTTTCTGGGGGGGGGGGGAGGGGAGGGGGGTAAGTTACAAAACGCTTCATAAACGTCCGAAATTACATGCAATCTTTGTTGTAAGTCAAATAATTGACGCATAAATCTGAGTATTCACACACGGCGGACTCTCATTATTTATGACGTTATATTTCTTGACCATGTGTCGTGGTGTTTTGTGTTTGGCTCAGGAACCTTCATGGGCGTACGGTGAACAGTTCACCAAAGTCTCATTGCAATCGAATGAATGGTTTATGAACACGTAGAGGACATACCAACACCCTATATATATATATATATATATATATATATATATATATATATATATGGTGTTTCACTAAGTGTGTTTGCCTCTGTAACTTACAAAATAATAGGTGACGCGAAATTTTAATGCGGTAGGTCAACACAAGAAATGTTACACTTTCTGCGGAGCTATGAACATAGTATATTGTATCATTTTCCAAAGATATTGTAGAAAGATATAAAAAACTAGATTCCATTTTGTGTGCCAGCCCACCACAGAATTATAATGAAATAACAGGTTTTCGCTTGGTAGGCCTACCAAGCGAAAACCTGTTATTTCATTAAGATATAAAAAAGCCAAGATCGCTGATCATCAATTTTTATTTAAGACGACCGGTTTCGCTGTACTATGTCAGCATCATCTGGTCCAATAAAATCATTTTACAAGGCCATAATCTTGTAATGTAATCAGTTCCTATATAACATAATTTACAGTGCTTAGGTGCACTATGTCATTATAATAAAACATAATTTTCACAGTGAGTGACAATAGCAAACTGATACAGCGACTGATGTCTGTATTGCTTAATGATTTTTAATAAGTGCTTGGAATCTATTTGTTGGGTCTTTTTTTATGTGTATTATGAGATTCAAACCAATTCTGGTGTTTTGTTAATATATTCTTGTTTGTTCATTATAACAGTCGTATTTGTCTGCTTTTAGATGCAGGGCATCATTGTTTTTTAAGATTTTCGATTCTGCTACATTTCATTGTTAATGTATTTGTTATTATCAAGCTTTTTGAATATTTTGAGTATTTGTCTAACTACGCTGTTTTTTCTACTATTGGAAGTTGTGCAGCTTGTATTGATATTTCTACGTGTCCTATCATTTCTATTGTATTAATACGAAATTGTTTTCATTAAAAGCTAAGTGGTTCATGTTGTGGGTTCCTGTAGTCATGTCCTAGTTCATGAACCACGGGCAACGTATGAGTGGCCAAATATGTGGTCCTGACAGTTGGGATACCAGTTACTTTGGAATAAGGTTGGGCATCTCGGACATATTCTGAGTCGTGGCCACCTTTGTGCTCAGACGGCAAAGACTACCAAATCCACCGGTTAGTCCCTCCACCGTTAGGGGTAAAACCCAGTGCGGCCCTGGGCAAGTAAGGCTAGCAACCTGCTTCCCAGATACTTCAATATCATGCTGGCAACAATCAGAGCAAAATGTCTCGGACCTTTGGAGGTGACTGAGTCCCACCTCTAATTGACAGACCAGGGAATCATCCAATACGACTTGGTAAACGATCTGGAATGAGATGGGGAGCTATTAATCTCAATGGGTGTTACAATGGGAAGAAGGTAGAGCTGGCAAGGGCCACCGTCAGGAATCAAAGTAGGAAAAACACAGTAGGGTGTAGGGTTTTACATCAGGAAAGCATTCGAACACATCATAACTGCAATAAGGTGTGTAAATGAACGACTGATGTAGATAGATTTGGCCATCTCCAGCACGAAAATTAGGATTGTGGCAGTGTAGTCACCCTGTGAAGAGACAGATCAAGGTGAGATGGACAGCTTTTACAAGGCACTTAGTGATGTAGTTGTTAGAGTGAAGGATAAGGATAGTGTTTTACTCATGGGCGATTTCAACGCCAGGATAGGAAATCGAACAGAAGGTTATGAAAAGGCTATGGGTAAGTTTTGAGAGGATATGGAG
The DNA here is from genome assembly GCA_026315105.1 of Locusta migratoria. Lineage (NCBI taxonomy): Eukaryota > Metazoa > Arthropoda > Insecta > Orthoptera > Acrididae > Locusta > Locusta migratoria. The sequence continues at coordinate 196,195,254 of CM048746.1, forward strand.
GCTAACAGGAACGGAAAACAACTCTTGGATTTCTGTTCCAGTATGGGCTTAGTTATCACAAACTCCTTCTTTAAGCATAAGGACATTTACTGCTATACTTGGGAAGTCATTGACTATATAATAACAGACCAGGAATTCAGGAAGACAGTCAAAGACACACGTGTTTTCAGGGGGTTCTTTGATGATACTGATCATTATCTAATCTGCAGTGAAATTGGTTTTTTGAGGCCAAAAGAGAAGAAAGTCAGGTCCATGTGTAGAAGGATAAGAGCGGAGAAGCTTCAAGGCAAAGAAATTAGGCAGAAATACATAACAACGATCTCGGAAAGGTACCAGTAAGTTGAATGTAATGATTTACAGTCACTGGAAGAGGAATGGTCAAGGTACAGCGATACACTACTGGAAGCAGCTAGAGAATGTCTTGGAACAGTAGTGAGTAAAGGTAGGAAGAAGCAGACAGCCTGGTGGAATGACACAGTCAAGGCAGCCTGTAAAAAGAAAAAGAAAGCATTTCAAAAATGGCTCCATACTAGAAATCAGGCAGACAGAGAAAGTTATGTTGAAGAAAGAAACAAAGCCAAACGGATACTTGCAGACTCAAAGCAGAAAACAAAGGAAGACTTTGGAAATTAGCTAGAAACTCTGAGTCAAGCCGCGGGAAAACCATTTTGGAGCGTAATTAGCAATATTCGAAAGGGGGGGAAGAAGGAATTAACAAGTGTTTTGGACAGGACAGGAAAGCTGCTAGTGAATCCTGTGGATCCCTTGAGCAGATGGAGGAAATATTTTGAAGAATTGCTCGATGTAGGTGGAACGTTGAATGATGTCTCAGATTTTCAGGTAGAATGGGATAGGAACGACGATGGAAACAGGATCTCATTTGAGGAAGTGGAGAAAATGGTCTGTAGATTGCAGTGCAATAAAGCGGTTGGGGTGGTTGAAATTAAGTCGGAACTCGTCAAATACAGTGGAATATCAGGTTTCAAATGGTTACACAGGATAATTGAGAAGACGTGGGAATCGGGACAGGTTCCATCTGACTGTACGAAAGCGGTAATCACGCCAATTTTCAAACATGTAAACAGAAAAGATTGTAACAACTATCAAGGTATCTCTTTAATTAGCGTTGTAGGCAAAATATTCTCAGGTATTGATGAAAGGAGAGTTCGAGAATTAATTGAGGACAAGTTAGATGAAAATCAGTGTGGGTTTAGGCCTCTTAGAGGCTTCCAGGACCAGATCTGTAGCTTACGGGAGGTAACGGAAAAGCGCTATGAGTGGAACAGGGAATTGTATCAATAATTCATAGATCTAGAAAAGGCTTATGACCGTGTTCCTAGGAGGAAGCTACTGTCAGTTCTACAAGATTATGGTATAGGAGGCAAACTTCTGCAGGCAATTAAAGCCCTTTACGTAGACTGCCAGGCAGCAGTCCGTGACCTGTCACCACAGTTGCTCATACTATTCATGGATCATATGTTGAGCCGGCCGCGGTGGCCGATGGGACTGAGGCGCTCCAGTCACGGTCTGCACGGCCACTACGGTCCTGAGTATTAGCTAGTTCATAAGTAGTTTGTAAGTTTAGGAACTGATGACCCCGTAGTTAAGTCCCATAAGCTCTACAAACATTTTAACATTTGAACATGTCGGCACCAATGACTCCTGCCGGCTTGGTTCAGAGGTCATCCTCAGTTCATACAGGCAGTTGGCGGAGTTGGTGAAGGGTGAAAGCCTCGCTCGCGGGGTGAAATCTGAGCTAACTATTTGTAGTGTCGTTTCCAGGACCGGTCGCTGTCTTCTGGTTTGAAGCCAAGGCTTAAACCAGAGGCTCAGACGATTCTGTGGAGATCTGGGGTGCAAATTTCTCGACCTCCGCTATAGGGTGGAGAAATGTAGAGTTCCCATGAATAGGCCAGGCGTGCACTACACGTAGGAAGCGCCTACAAGGATATCGGAGTACGTGTGGAGTGCACAAGGGGTTTTTTTAGGTTAGAGAATTCCCTCCCTAGGCCCGAAAAGACGCCTCCTAAGCCGCGGCAAGGTAGCAGTAGGTAGAACACAACAGGATATGAAAAGATCGCTGTAGTAATAGTTAACTACAGGGGCGTCTATAGATAGGTTCCAGAACTGCTCTCATTAATAAACGGTTACAACGCCCATAAAGCACTAGGGACGGAAATTTGGCTGAAACCACATGTAAACAGTAATGAGATTCTAAACACAGGAATGTATACCGCGGAGATAGGCTGGACAGTGAAGGGGGTGGCGTGTTTATAGCGATAAAAAGGGTACTAGTATCTAAGGAAATTGACGGAGATCTGAATTGTGAAATAATTTGGATGAAGGTCTTGGTTAAAGCAGGCTCGAGCATGGTAATTGGATGTTTCTATAAGCCTCCGGCTCAGCTGTTGTGGCAGGACACCTGAAGGAAAATTTGGAAAATATTTCGAGTAGATTTCCTGATCATATTACAGTTTTGGGAGTATATTTTAATTTACCGGATATAGACTGGGAGACTCACGCGTTTATGACAGGTGGCAGGGACAAAGAATCTAATGAAATTGTTTTAAGTGCATTATCTGAAAACTAACTTGAGCAGTTAAACAGAGAACCGACTCGTGGCAACAACATATTAGACCTTCTGGTGACAAACGGACCCGAATTATTCGAAACAGTTACCGCAGAACAGGAAATTAGCGATCATAAAGTGGTTACAGCATCGATAATTTCCGCCGTAATTAGAAATATTAAAAAGTATAGGAAGATTTTTGAGTTAGGAAAAAGTGACAAAAAGCGGAGAGAGGCGTTTAACGAATTCGAAATTAAAGTTCTATGTACTGACTTTGCTGAAATTCCTTAGAAATTTCGATCTTATGTTAAAGCGGTAGGTGGATTTAAACAAAATGTCCATATACTCAGTAACGAAAACGGCACTGAAACAGAGGATGACTAAAGGCTGAATTACTAAATGTCTTTTTCCAAAGCTGTTTCACAGAGGACGATTGCACTGTAGTTCCTTCTCTAGATTGCCGTACAGATTACAAAATGGGGGATATCTAAATAATTGACAGAGGGATAGAAAAAGAGTTAAAATCACTCAAAAGACGAAAGGACCTGGTGGGATAGAAGATCGTTTTTACAAAAGTACGCGAAGGAACTTGTCCCCCTTCTTGCAGTGGTGTACCGTAGATTTCTAGAAGAGCGTAGCGCTCCAAGAGACTAGAAAATGGCGCAAACCATACCCGTTTTGCAGAATGGACGGCGAACAGATGTACAGAATTATAGGCCTATATCTCTAATGTTGGTCAGTTGTAGAATGTATTATGTTCAAGTATAATGACATTTCTGGAGACTATAAATATGCTCAGTAGGGATCAGAATGGGTTTCGAAAAAGGTGATCGTGTGAAACACAGCTCGCGCTATTCGTCCACGAGACTCAGAGGGCCATAGACACGGGCTCTTAGGTAGATGCCGTGTTTCTTGACTTCTGCAAGGCGTATCATACAGTTCCTCAGTACGCACTAAGAGCGATGTCAGGTGTGCAACAGGGGAGTGTCGTTCACAATACATACATATATATATATATATATATATATATATATATATATATATATATATAAATGGCCTTGTGGCTAACATCTGAAGTTCACTGAGACTTTTTGTGGATGATGCTGTAGTATATAGAGAGGTTGTAACATTGGAAAATTGTATTGAAATGCAAAAGGATCTGCATCCAATTGACGCATGGTGCAGGGAATGGCAATTGAGAGAATGTGTGAAACGTAGAGAAGTGTTATGTGCTGTGAATACATAGAAAGAAAGATCGTTTATCATTTATCTACACTGTAGCAGGGCAGCAACTCGAAGCAGTTAATTCCATAAATTATCTGGGAGCAAACATTAGGAGTGATTTAAAATGGAACGACCAAATAAAATCAAACGTCGGTAAAGCAGATGCCAGACTTAGATTCATCGGAAGAATCCTAAGGAAATGCAGTCAGAAAACAAAGGAAGTATTTTAAAGTTCACTTGTTCGTCCACTGCTTGAATACTGCTCACCTTTGTTGGATCCGTACCAGGTGGGGTTGATAGAAGAAGTACAAAAGATCCAACGGAGAGCAGCGCGCTTCGTTACAGGATCATTGGAAGACTGCAGGAGAGACGCTCTATCACTCGGTACGGGCTTTTGTCGAAGTTTCTAGAACATACATTTACCGAGGAGTCTAGCAGTATATTTCTCCTTCCTACGTATCTCTCTCGAAGAGATCACGAATATAAAATGAGAGAGATTAGAGCCCACACTGAGGCATACCGACAATCTTTCTTTCCGTGAACAATACGTGACTGGAACAATAGGGAGAACCGATAGTGGTACTCAAGGTACCCTCCGCCACACATCGTCGGATGGCTTTGCGGAGTATGGATGCAGCCGTATCTATAGATATACGAATATCCACTACCACAAGATAAAAATCAGAAATGCATATCCTCAAAACTATAGCACAGAACACAAGATATAACACCACAGTTGCAAGAAAATTATTTAAAAATTAATCATAACGAATAAAGGAAATTAAAAGAGAAAATTAAACTCAATCATATTCAAAATAAAGAGAAAACCAAATACATCGCTTTGTCATACTGGGGACAACTATCAGACAAAATTCAGTATGCGTCACGAAAAACAAAATTAAAAATTGGATTCAGATCTGAGAATACAGAAGAAACGTCTTTATCGCGCACTAGACAACAACATTTTCCAGATCTGGAAACTATATAGTAACATATAAAGACATTGAAAAGTTATATATCTGCCAAAAAGCTGGAAATTTTAAAATCAGATTCCGAGAACTCATGAACAGTGAAAACAATGCCTCATCAATCAATAAACATTTGAAAGAACAAAATCACTAAACGACCCACATAACACAATGAATATCAGTCTATATATTCTCGATGAAAGTAAATATCTAAACAATTACAAGTTTTTTACTCTCATGGAGCAGCGACGTGTAGGGCAGAGTGGCGAGCAGGAAGAGGAAGAACGCCGCTACAGTTAGCCATGCTGATACTGGATTTTATGCATCAGCGGGTAGCGCTCGCGCTTGCTAGTTTAGGAACGGTAGAGCAGCCAATCAGGAGTGCAGTTATGCAGGTCAATAAGATTTATTTGATGCTGAGCAGAAAAGGCGCACGCTATTTCAAACGGCATTGCCATCTCTACTTAGTAGCCTCACTACGTTCCAAAAAATGACTTTCCTTCGTTTCTCCTTGCAGGGTTTGGAATATAGCTGTCTCATTCCCATGCATGCTGCAGGCATTGCAGTGGCGGGGGAAGTAGTGCGCCCGCCGCAGTGGAGTAGCAGAGCGGTCTAAAGCGTCTCGCTGCGGAGCGCGCGGTTGCTCGCTGTGGAGGTTCGAATCCTCCCTGGGGCATGGGTGTGTGTGTTTGACCTTAGGTTAGTTTACCTAGCTTTAAGTAGTTTGTAAGATACGGACTGATGAGCACGCAGTTTGGTCCGATAGATTAAAAGAAAATAATAATAATAAAAAAAGAAGAGTAGTGCGCCCGTCAAAACGGCTCGCGCCCGAAGTGCGCTAGCATCTTTTCAGAGGAACTGGGGGAAAATGCTTGTAAAAATGTTTTTTTGTTGGTTCTTTATTAGTGTTTTAACAAAAAATATTTACTTGTAAGAATGAGACTCAATAGTCCTAACATAAAATTATTTTTAAAATAGCATATCTATGATACTAGTTCATTTAAGAAACATATACCTTTCAGAAGAAACATACTGTATATATGACGAGGGTGCGTGTAAAATAAAATAGAAACAAATTTGGGTCTCAAGACTACTAACTTTTTCTTCGATCCATATTTTGGATATTTTCTAAAGCTTCGCGTAGTGATTCTGCCAAGCAAACACTAATTGTTACCTAAACAGTAAATGGTTTGCTTGTTTTACCGTTCTTCGACCACATTACAGAGCTGCGCTTCCTGTGTTACTTTGTTTACTTTGGATCTGACCGCGGGACAGTCCAGAGCAGAACAGTGCTGTGCGGTCTCACTCTTTTCGCAGCCATCGGTCTCGCTCAATTGCCGACACTAGCGACCCACGGTCGCGGCCGAGGCGGTGAACTACGGTGAACTCCGCCCGCTGGGTGCGGGCGCGTCCGCCGGGCGGAAATCTGTATCTACATAAACATCTACATGGGATACTCTGCAAATCACAGTTAAGTGCCTGGCAGAGGGTTCATCGAATCACCGTTATACTATTCATCTACCATTCCATTCTCCAATAGCGCGCGAGAAAAAAGAACATCTGAATCTCTCTGTTCGAGCTGTGATTTCTCGTATTTTATTCTGATGATCATTTCTACCTATGTAGATGGTAGTCAACAATATATTCTCGCATTCGGAGGAGAATGTTGGCCATACATGCATTATACAAAGCAACGTCAGAGGAGTAAGCAAAATATCGTACTGTCCGTATAGTTTCTTGAACAAGGTGCCCTCAGTTACTCACAGTACCTCTATTTGACTACACCGTCAGCCAAGAAGGTAAGAAGAGAGCCACGCAATCCTGCGTGCAGGCAACGTGCCGCACACCTGAGCGCTGAGGGTCGTCAGCAAACACGGCAAGGCGCTACTGCGTCTACGTATTCGTTCTGTAGAACAGTGGCTGCCAGGAGAAAGCTTCCATGGTTGTTCCCCCGTCAACAAACCCGAATGACTTACGAATTTACAAGTTTAAGCTGATTAAATCAAAATTAAAAAAGAAAATAAAAAAAAGATAATATGTAGAAAACACATTACAACTTACCTAGGGCGAAAAACGTTAAAAAAAAAATAAAATAAAAAAAAATAAAAAAAAATTGTTCAAATGTTTGTAATAGTCTATGGGACTTAACTACGGGGTCATCAGTCCCTAAACTTACAAACTACTTATGAACTACTTACGAACTAGGACGGCACAAATATCCATGCCCGAGGGGGGATTCGAACCCCCGACCATAGTGGCCGTGCGGACCGTGACTGGAGCGCCTCAGTCCCCTTGGCCACCTCGGTCGGCCGCGGCCGTCTTTAATGACCGGTCTGTCGATGGAATATTATACCCTATTCTTTATTCCATATCACATTTCATCAAATAAGATGGAACAGACATAAGGACGTAGAGAAAATAGTGCAAACATTGCAAAAATTTCTAAGGCGATTCCATGAGTAAGAGATGAATAACAAACATTGTTACTAATGAAACATTCCTTAAGTAACTCAAAATGCAGACAAACATTTTTGAGCTACAGTGAATAGGAAAGAGCCTACAAATGATAATTTTTCAATATCAACGGTAAAACATTGAGTTTTCCCTCGGTGCTTCACGGAATATGATAATATCAGAAACGAAAAAAATGCTGATGTTCTGCAAAATTTTGCAAAAGGTCAGGCAGTTTTCTTTTTTGATAATAGATTATAAATTAACAATGAAGACATAGAACCAACTAGGTATTAGGACAGCTGAATATAACAATTTTATTTTAACATCCAAGGCATAAAAAGATGTAGCCTGGAAGAGGAAAATCTACAAAGTACACGAGGGTCGTCCACAAAGTAAGCCCCGTTTCGATTGCTATTCGCGGCAGCGCTAAGAGAGCTGACTCAAGGAGAAGACATGTACGCCATTTTCATATCACTGCTGCCGACGTGTGCTTTGTACTGCTTCTTTATAATGTCAGCCGTAATTGAAAATATCGCCGCGTGTGAAATCAGATCTGTGATACGTTTCCTAAATGCAAAGAAAGTTAAACCAAAGGAAATTTATCAGCTAATCTGTGAGATTTACGGACAAAATGCTATGAGTGATTCAACGGTTAGATGTGTCAGACTGTTCAATGAAGGACGTGATAAAGTGATCAAGTGCACGATGAAGAACGAAGTGGACGTGCGTCATTGCTTACTGATGAACTGGTTGCCACAACTGAAGACAAGATTAAGCACAACCGTAAGTTTACACTTAGTGCCCTTGTTATGAAAGTTCCGCAAATCTCACGATCACTAATTCTTGACATTGTTACTGAAAAACTGAAATTTCGAAAACTTTTATCACTTTGGGTACCCAAAATTCTTACTAAATAACACAACAACATCAGATGGGCAGTTTGTCAGTTTTTGACACCCTACAATGAAGAAGGCGATGGTTTTCTTTCTTGAACAGTCACGGGCGATGAAACTTGGGTTTCGCACGACACAAGTGAAAGCAAACAGCAATCAATGAAATGGAAGCATACTTAATCCCCAACAATGGTTAACTATAAGCAGATCTTGATACCTCGAAAAGTCATGTGCAAGTTTTTTGGGACAGAAAAGAAATTTTTCTGATTGATTTCTTACCACGAGGACAAAAAATCAATGCACATGGTTACTGCGAGACCGTTATAAAACTACGCCGCGCAATACAGAAGAAGCGTCAAGGATTGCTAAAAAAAATGTTCAAATGTTTGTAAATCTATCGGACCACATTGCGTGGTCAGGAGTCCGTAGCTTACGAACTACTTAAACTAAGGTAAACTAACCTAAGGACAAACACACACACCCATGCCCCAGGGAGGACTCGAACCTCTGACGGCGAGCAACTACGCGCTCCACAGCGAGGCGCCTTAGACCGCGCGGCTTCTCCACCGCGGCCGATGATTACTGTCAGAAGGTGCTGTTTTATTTCAAGATAATGCTCGATCTCACACGGCGAATATGACCAAACAAGTCTTACGTGAATTTCTCTGGGACGTGTTTGATCATCCTCCGTACAGCCCGGACCTCGCTCCTAGCGATTTTCGTCTCTTATTACACCTAAAATCTGTCCTTGGTGGTCAACACTTCAACGATGACGACGAGCTGAAACAACGTGTTACCATATGGTTGGAAACGTTGGCGGCAACCTTCTATGAAGAAGGCATACAAACACTTGTGCCACCCTATGACAAGGCCGAAAAAATTTCTGAAGCTATGTAGAGAAGTAGGTTAACAGTTGTAGATTTTTGTACAGAAAATACTTTTTCTGTATATTACACGTTTGTTTCATATAACCAAACGGAATTTACTTTGTTGACGTACCTCGTAATATGTCTTACACAAATTATGATTGTGGAATATCCACACTAGAGAAGGGCAAAACCGATCTTTTCAGAGATCGGATCAGAAATAGTCACTCACTGGGATGTTCTAGTTCTTATTCATGGCTCACCGACTCACCAACTGATAAAAAACGAAAACCATGTCACACTGCTTTCTTTGTCGCTATACATTTATCTGATTTGGCCATATTGTGAAAGAAGAAAGAAGAGTAATAATTTTATTGTAAGTCCTTAGAAGTCTCGAGAATTAAAATTTGTTAGTTACACCTACATTAAAAATTAAAAATGTCAAAACAGAATTTAAATATTTTTGCAGGTGAAATAATTGAAAAAAGAAAAAAATATTATTTTTATATTCTTATACTTTCATTCAAAAAATGCGAGTTTCAGTGAGTTGAATGAAACGTGATAGCGCGAGAGGTCCATGCAGGACGTGGCAACTGCCGCAGCGAAATAGCCATGCGCACTAATGCCGCGTACTACGTGAGCGACAAAAGCGAGCGACAGCGCGCGATATTCAGCGACACGGCACGACAGATACAAGCAGCAACATTCGGCGACACGGCCGGGTATCCTACGTGAGTGCGACAGCTTCTCGCTACAAGATGGCCGCTAGAACCGATCACTTGTTTCTAAAAACTAGTCTGGCTCCCATAAACAGTAAAATAATGATAGCTCCAGAGTAAACAATAAAGATTTATTTAATTTCGGAAATAAGGCGTCAAAAGAGTAATATCCATTAAATTTACAAAGCGTGGAATGTTCGTGGACTATTTCGTTCGTAACTTCAAATACGAAAAAAAAGACTGCAGTTCTCCAGCCAAATTCTTCGAAAATACGACGACGAGTACAGATACTTTTGACTATGTCCTCAGTGAGTTTTTCTTTTGTGAGTACAAACTATCAACTGCTTACCGAAAGAAATAATTACGTAAATAACTGCGGTGATACTCTTACAGTCGGCATAGTACAGGGGTAGCGTTCTGGGATCCTACATTCCAAGTTTTGCAGTTGCCGGTACGATTTCCGTTCCATCTTATATTTTAATGCCTGTAAGTACAACCCTTTCACTTGTTATTTGCACAAAGATTCATATATTCTCTATACAGAGCAAGTCAAATTATTTTTAAGTGCTTCCCAATATATGTTACCTTTAATTGCAAACACACACATCCCGCTGTACCAAACACATTAAATTCGTAATGAAACATTATAGCAAGATATTTTACTCAGAAACATAATTTTAGACACATCTCGTTTAACATGCTAGAGTTCTCTCTCTCGCTCTCTCTCTCTCTCTCTCTCTCTCTCTCTCTCTCTCTCTCTCTCTCTCTCTCTCTCTCTCTCTTGGGAAACAAGTTTGTTGTTACTGTCAAAGATTTGACGCCAGCAGCAAAAATTTCAAATTGACACATTCTGGAAACTGAATATTTCAGAGAGATAAAACATTAATGCACATTGTTATTTTCTTTGTTATTCGATTATTTAGTGATTGTATTCAATGTGCCAAAATAGTGTAGATTCATAAAAGACACATAATTTGTTACAGGACACTTGTCTATCAAGTCAGGAATCTGTGTGATATGGGCTTACAAAATCTAAACAACAGAGAATTCACATTCACAAGACTTTGATTTTGTTGCTCCCAACTACAAACCTTCGAGAAAAATGGAGTAGTATCTTTTTCGTGGAAATTTTATATAGTTTATTTTTGTACTGTTTTTGCTACAGACTGCAGATTTCCTGTTATTAAGAAAAAACATATAACATTAAATAAATACGTTTCATCTCGAATATTATTTGGAATAGGACATTTGTCTAAATGACAGTTTCTGTTACTTCAGTTTATCGTTTCTGTAAGCGAGCTGCAAGCTTTATCAGAACACAGGAGTCGAAAGAACAGAGATATGTGCGGAGTCGCTTTATTCGGCACCATGCGGTTCGCCAGAGTAGTGGGGGGAGCCATGAGCAGTGCATCACATGGGCAGTTCGGCAAGCGAGCGGAGTAGGGAGAGTGGTGGGAGAGGTGAACCGGTGAACCATTTAACTCACCGAGTCAGTTGCCGATCGGATCGCCTCGATCGCCAGAGTGGTGCGGAGCAGCGAGCCAGCGGGATTCGGGAGCTGCAAGCTCAGTGAATCATGCTACTTGTGTGACTTGCCGACTTTCAACTCACCGATTCTCGACTCGCAGCGAGGAGGCGCTGCATGTGTCTAGGCGCTCATTTTTTGCAGTTTTATACTTGCACGTGGTCTATACCACATTTATATTGTAGCTTAGGAAACTTCTGAAGCATGTGGCAAGGGGCTTAGGAAACTTCTGAAGCTTGTGGCAAGGGGTGGTTATGCAGCTCACCGTTGGCATATGCTCCAACTTCGAAAATTTATTACTGAACGTCTTATGGTAGATGTTATACCATCAACACATTGCATTAATGGTTCATGAGACACTATAAACAGGCACATACAAAGAGATTTGCCTTGTGGCTCCCTTCGGCTGAGCACGAATGGTGGTGTCAATCAACCGATGCAGTAAACAGTAATGTCTAGATACAACTTAAAAAAAAAAAAAAGATTGTGTGAGAGCGGTAAATCCTGCATTCTGCAACAGGTGATCATATAGACATGGCCATCATGATGAAATGCCTTGGAATGTCCAAGAAGGTCAAAGGAGAATAACGTAACAGCTGGTACCAATGCCACACACGTGTCATTTTGTCGCTGAAGTGAGTGTAGTATGAATAGGAAGGCAATATTGGTGTTTACCAATCACATAGCCAAGAAAAAAGAAAGAGAATCGTCTGTACATCTCTCGTGCAACAGTTTTGTTGTCAAAACTGAGGAGTGTGCGAGTTAGAGAATCTGACACCATCAAAGGGCCATTATACGAGGGTAAGTCAATTATTATCAGCAAAGTAGTTATAAACTGTTATTGTAATAAAATACGAAACTTACAAGAACATAATTTTTCGACATAGTGTCCTTGCTTTTCAATGCACTTCGTCCATCGCTCTACAAGCTTCCTTATGCCCTCATAAAAGAAGGTTTTCGGTTGAGCTGCAAGCCAGGAATGCACCGCTTCCTTCACTGCTTCGTCCGAGTCAAATCGAAGGCCCCTTAATGCCTGTTTGAGTGGACCAAACAAGTGATAGTCAGAAGGGGCAAGATTGTGTATATATGGAGGCTGATCCAGTATTTCGAATTTGAGTTTCTGGAGCGTTTCAGCAGTGTGCACAGCAGTATACGGACGGTCATTGTTGTGCAACAACACAACACCTTCTGGCAGCAATCCTCGGCGTTTGCTTCGAGTTGCAGGCTTTAGCCTGTCAGTAAGCATCTCACTGTAAAGTACACTGTTTATTGTTGTGCCCCTTTCACCATAATGTTCCAGTACAGGACATCGTGCATCGCAAAAAATCGTAAGCATCAGTTTTACTGCGGACGGTTGGGTCTTGAACTTTTTCTTGCACGGCGAATTTTGATGTTTCCATTCCATACTCTGCCGTTTACTCTCCGGCTCGTAATGATGGATCCATGTTTCGTCACCAGTAATGATTCTGTCTAAGAAGATGTCCCTTTCGTTTCCATAGCGATCCAAATGTTTGTTGTAGATTTCTAGGCGCGTTTGCTTATGCAACGGTGTGAATTGTTTTGGGACCCATCCTGCACAAACTTTACGAAACCCAAGTCTGTTGTGAATAATTTCGTAGGCAGAACCATGACTAATTTGAAGACGATGAGCCACTTCATCAATAGTTAATGGTCTGTCTAAGAGAATCATTTGACGTGATCGCTCAATGGTTTCTTCATTTGTGGCGGTAAAGGGTCGTCCGGCTCTTTAATCGTGCTTAACACTCGTGCGACCATTTCGGAATTTTTCAATCCACTCGTACACACTTCGTTGTGGCAAAACACTGCTCCCGTACTGTAGTGAAGTCTTCTATGAATTTCGGCTCCTGATACACCTTCCGACCACAAAAAACGTATCACTGAACGTTGCTCTTCTTTGGTGCAAATAGACAGCGGAGCAGCCATGATTAACAGCACGGCAGCGACAACGAAACTAACGTAGCAGCCATTGATCTCTATACTCTCTGGATGTTGAACTTTAGTTATCTTAGCGTGCCAGCCATAGATATTCATATTTAGTTTCTTGCCAAATTCAAACATGGCTGCTAAGAAGCATTTAAAGAAAAAGAGGCGAAAATCTGTTTCGATTCCGTTCCCATATCATCCTACAACATCGAATATTGAATTAAATTCCAAGTCAAGAGGTAAGCAAGCAATTCTTTGTCACGTAATAACTCGTTTGCCAAATTTAAAAATGGCGGACAATGCGAAATAGTGTACAAAACATATGAATGTGCAGGCACGCTGCAATTCAATGCTCAGACACCAGAGTTATACATCCAGTTTGTATAGAGATCACTGGTAGCAGCTTGAAAATGCCAAAGATATAACAACAAATAAACAAAGCATGCGTCACCAACGTAAAATGACAGTACTACCAACAAAATCAAAAATATAACTAAATTGCGGATAATAATGGACTTTCCGTCATACATTGGTGTGAGAAAAATTTTCCGCTTCTTAAAGCTCCCCCTCTCCTATGGATTATGCTAGGATGTAATCGTTTACTAGCGCCATTGTGCTCTACGTGTCTATTGCAAATTAAGAGTAGGATCTGATACAGTCTTCTTGCTGCTTGAAATCGATCGGTGAGTTCGACTATACAATGGTACACCAGCATCTTATGGACAGGAATAGATACGCTGTTGTCCAAGAAGAAGCCGACAAAAAGTTTCGGACGCAAATGGATTGCTATCACCATGGCCGACAGTTTGCTATATTATAAGCAACGGAAAAATGAAATTTTGGTGATCTGAGCACTGTCCCCTTGATCATTCTGAACCTTTTATTATCACGTGATCCGTCTGATTCAATACAGTACAATGTCTTTGTTTTGAGGATGTAAATAAACATGCACAAAAAATTTTATATTTGAGAAGCTTAATAGTACCCACAATATTACCCATTTCGTTCACAATCTGTGTCATATGTTTCAGTTTTAATCACTGATCGTAAGAAGCTAGCTTTGTGTTGTTCATATGCGTGAATCTTTGCCACACTTGATTCATGACAATTTTGGCTGCAAAGAAATCAGAATTTTCACGCATACATGGTGTGTATTCATTAACAGTCAAATTTACTAAGTAGAGTTCAAAGCCTTTTAGTAAACGTTGTATGTGCGAGAAGTATAAGTTGAAGGAAAACGGAGGTAATATTGATTGATGCAAAAATTCGTAGCATTTTTCCATAAGTTTAATAAACGCAAATGACAGAAGATGGTCCATCGTATTTGCTGCTTCTCATTTTCCACAGTTACACCCATAGCTGCAAATGACAAAATCACATTTAAACTCAAACAGCTGCAGCAAACTACAGATAAAGTGACAAACGATAAATAAAATCCTAGCAACCGGAATACCAACATGCAAAACAATATCTCTACGAACTTATGCAGCAAACTATATAAAAGGGAGTCTAATTAAATAGTTTCTTGAAGCGCTAATTGGGCTACATTCGGTCATTTTTGATAGTGTTCTTGTAATTAACAAACTGATATTCACTATGAAATTCATATTCATATTAATACCTTCAATAATATAAAGCAACTGATTGCAATTGTATAACTTAGTTCATAACTATTATTTGATTTATTAGTTGCGAAATCCAGAAACGCCTGGCGATATATTTTTTAGTCGTATACTAGAAACGAAAATCAAAATTCAGAAAATTTTATCTTCAATAATCACGAAAAGAGCATAGAAATTGTGACAAAGTTAAACAAAGTACTACGCATAGTGTACAAAATTATAAATGTAGTATCCGAAGAATGTAAGGTGATAATCAAAATACACATTACAGGTAACATTCATTTAATTCAAAATTTGGCTATCTACAACATTTCTTGTTACTTATTCAGGAGATAGCATGAATACATCGTTTGGGGAGCTCATCCTTTAGCAATGGACATGAAGGTGTCCATGTGAAACCTGGGGATGTCCGGTAATAGACTGCCTCTTTCGTGGATGTACACTGTTTTATTAACTCAGTTTCCTTATAGGGTAATGCCGTCAAACACATAACCCATCATGTTCCTCACACATATTCTTGTGCCATTGGAATGTTTCGGCGGATCGAGGTTTCGTAGTAAAGTGATCCTAATTTCAGTGAATGCCGATGAGATGGCACACCCGCTGGGTCAACTGAGTCCAGGAACTCTGTTGGAACACTGACGGCATCGTTGACATCTCCCATGGAGAGTCTTACTAGTAAATAAGAAATGTATCAAACAATGATGCATGAATGTGTTAGGTTATTACCCATAGATGTCATATAGAAAAGCGTCTGTGTCTTTGAGCATGCATTCTGTTTCTTTGTACTTTCTTTTTGTTTTCGTTTGGCAGTCAGTGAATGCATTCTGTTTATTTGTATAATCAACATTTCTGCTGTACATGTCAATTGGTATTAGTGTACAACGATTAAGTACTTATAAATCCTACAGGATTAAATTCACATTCTTCGGTCAAAGAGTAGTAATAGTGAAGAGTGTGTGGACAGTATTGGTGACAGTCGTCATAAGGGATGAAAGCTTGCGTATTATATAAATTTATTTAAGTCCGTGCTCCGTAACGATGTAAATCAATGTTATGTTGTGTTCATAAAGTTAAGACTGCAGTGTATAATTGTCTGTTTGGCGTAAACTTCTGAAAACACTTCCATCGTTGAAATGAGAAATTGTAATAATAATAACAGCGCCATGCATTGGTTCTATGGTGTAGTACTAAACTCATTATCTTTCACAGTAACTGCATGCTAAGCTCGTTGGTGCATGCTGAAGTATTAGAACGTTGCAGTGTTGCGCTGGGGACAATGGAGTTATTGTGTTTGCATTGCTCCACATTATCGAGAAGTCGACGAATACTCAAAGAGTTCACGTCTGTTTAAATAAGATGTCACGGTGGTGTGAATGTGCGATAAAGTAAGTCTGGGTAAAATTTTACGACGCTTCTCGCCGGGCTCCAGTGCTTATTTTGGCAACAGATGAACAATGAAATGTAGAATTGCGTTAATATTTTCACGAACTACAGAGTAAAAGTTATTGCTGCTCGTTTCACTCGCAGCAAAATTGACTCTGTACCTGCTCTACGGTTGACAGATTCTTGTATGTATCCTATTCCGCGCAGAAAAAAACTGATTTTCGTTTTAATTGAAGTTGTCACGAAGAAACATTTATTGATCATCTGAGTCATTACCATTGATGCCAACATAACCACTGCAGCCCGGCGAGACGCGTCGTACAATTTAACCGTAAGTTTGGATACTCGTTGAAGGAATGGCGTCAGCTGATCGTCTGTATAGAACTTTCCATTAAATATGGTATTTCCTGTGAACTGTCTTGACTGTGTTAGCACATCGACCACTCTTTCAGCTAATACATGTCCCCACATTCTGCAGTGATTACTTCGTAAAACACGAAGTTGAAATCGATCTTGTGTAATAGAACTATATATTCAGAAGTTGGATTATAACTCAAAGTACAATCGTCTCTGCAAAACAAGACGTCTTTCTCTATCTTAATGTAGTGCGCACCAAAAGTAAGTAATTACGAATTTTAACCACAATATTGTACCGAATAATTATGAAAGCAGGGAGGTTTCTGATGAGTTTTTCGCTCGCGTGTGTATGTTACCTCTCGTGGCAGGCACAGAGCAAAAATATGTCTGTAGTGAATATTCAAATGTCCTCAACATTAAGGTGGAAATACCTGATATTGGGAAAAATCTACTAATCGATGACTTTATCTTGGTGCTTTTTTGCTTGGTTAAGACGGATGACTATGTGTAAATGGCCCTTTCAGCGACGCTTCCTCAACTTTCTTGTTGCTTCTCTGACACATTTATTTAGACATTATTTCATGTTACGTGGTTGCACTGCTAACAGGAGGTGGGAATTTTTTCGGCCAATGCCGTACAAACTAATCGTAGGAGCAAATAAATGTGTGGAAAGAGTTGATTTGTTTCAATATCACTTGGTAATTCCAGCTTAATGCTCACTCCATAGATATTTGTACTCTATGTATAATTTAGTGGTTATACCAGTCGAAAGATGCACTTCTTTTCTTTCCATGACATTGCAAAGCATAAGGGATACAGCTAGGAAGAAAAAAATTTTGTTTCCTACCTGGGCTAAATTTTACGTACAATGGCAGCGGTTTGGTTTACTATCGTTGGCAACGAACTATTCGCTTTAGAAGGATGATTAATTTCCTGACCAGAACAGCATGAATTATTTATTTCATCTTTAACAAAGAATTATTCCCCTTATTCTACGTGACTGATATTTGAAACAGCATTCAACGGTCGTTGGCAACATCAGCCCACAAAGCCGCCACCGTAAGTAAATTTGTCCCCCTTCTTGTAGTGTATTACACCATAGTTAGGTAAATGAAAAAAAAGCAGCAACGCCATAATTAGTTATTTGGTGTACTATGTAACTAACGACGCCTCACTTTGTCCTTTCCTATATTATGGCGTTTTCGAGGCATTCCTAAACAGAACGCACTCAAAATGTAATGAGGATACAGCAAAATCAGAAAGGGAACTACATAAATTCTATTTTCCTTGCTAAGAACTCTTATGTAATATAGAGCATCAATAGACGCGAAGGAATGTCGTTATGTTTTAAATTCAAATATCCCCTGTCAAAAGACTCAAAGATGTCGTCAAGCTGTGAATATACAAACTGTAATCAGCAACTCGCTGTTCTATGTTTGTTTGTATTTGCAGAGATAAGATTGCTGCTCTCAATTCAAAATACTTCGGTTATTGACGGAATAAGCACAACAGAATCATGTATTGTTTCTTTGCAGCTCTACAAAACCCACAGCACCTTTAGTGGTTTGTTGCTATTCTATGGCATGACCATCAAAAAGAAATAAAAAATTAAAGAAAAAAATTAAAAAATGAAGCAGCGCCAACTATTATTTCTTTGGTGCACTACGTAACTAACATGTCCTCTATTTGTCCTGTACTGTATTACACCGTTTTCTAGCCATTCTTGAACAGAATTGACTCAAGATGCAATATGTACGCACCGAAATCAGAAAGAAAACTACATAAAACCGTCTTTCCTTGCAAAGAATTCTTAGTAAATGAAAACATCGATAGACGCGAATCAAAGTCGTTATGTTTTAAATTCAAATTTTTTGTGCCGTGCCGGTCGCTGTGGCCGAGAGGACTGAGGTGCTCCAGTCACGGTCTGCACGGCCACTACGGTTGGGGGTTCGAATCCCCCCTCGGGCATGGATATTTGTGCCGTCCTAGTTCGTAAGTAGTTCATAAGTAGTTTGTAAGTTTAGGGACTGATGACCCCGTAGTTAAGTCCCATAAGCTTAACAAACATTTGATCATTTGAACGTTTTTGTGCCGTACCTGGGTTAAATTTTACTAGCAGTGGCAGCAGTTTAGTACGTTAACGTTGGCAACGGAATATTCGCTTTAGGCTAATCATTAATTTACTGATCGGAACAACAATAATTATTTATTTCTTTACAACACTAAGAATTATTCCCCTCATTGTACGTGACTGGTTTTTCAAAAAGGATTAACTTTAGTTATGAGAATAAACAACGCAGCATCGCCATATATTAGTTGTTTGTTATACTGTCAGTAACAGCGCCTCTATCAGGTCTTTGCTATACTACGCTGCATTTAATGCATAACATACACCAGAAACTACAAATTACGACATCTTCCCCTGATCCGATTTTGATGTAATGAAACTCATATGTTGCCCCAAGGTCCTCTCAGTTGACCTATGAAACCCCATGAAAGTTCGTATAGTACTCTTGGAGATTTGCTGTTTCACGCTATACTTATAAGCATAGCACACACATAAAATTTCAAATTACGATATCTTCCTTTGAGCCGATTTTGATGAAACTAAGCCTATGTTACTCTCCAAACAATTCTCAATTTATCTGTGGAAACCCATAAAATTTCGTGTAGTACTTTTGGAGATTATCTTCAACAAATAGACATACACAATGGATTTTAAACAAATTATTAATGTATGATATCTTTATTTTCTCTGATCCGATTTTAATTATTGAAGCCTTTATGTAACCGCACGAGTGCTCAAGTTACGTGTGAAAACAGCATGAAAATTCGTCAATTAGTTTAGGAGATAGACGTGTTCAAAGAGACAGACAGACATGACGGTAGTTGATAAAATATTTCAAATTACAATATTCTTTTATTCCGTGATCCGATTTTTATAAAACGAAGTCTATATGTTGTCTAGAGTTACGCTCAAGTTACCTGTGATAACTCCATTCAAATTCGTGGAGTAGTTTTGGAGATAAGAGGTTTTTAATAGTTGAAAAAACATACACGACGGTTACTGAAAACACTTAAAATTACGATATCGTTTTTTTTTTTTTTTTTTTTTTTCTTCCGCGATCCGATTTTGCTAAAATTATGCCTATATGATGATCCAAACGTTTCTCATGTTTCCTGTGAAAGCCGCATGAAGATTCGTCCATTAGTTTTGCAGATTAAAGGGAACGGCGACAGGCCTACATTCACAGATTTATTATTAGTATAGATTTCCCATAAACCAAGAAATATTACACTCGAAGTTGTACGGTCGGAATCGATATATATCGAATATCGATTACGCGGCTATTCACGCGAGGGATCTGTAAATATGGGTATTTACTAATGTATCATAACGTACAAATACATTTTCTTATTAGAAATCTACCGATAATAAAAAAAGTTATTTCACTCGTGAGATGTCAAAATAGGGATATTTACTAATGTCTCATCATATACTTTATTTCACTAGAAATATACCGATAACAACGAAATTACTTCACTCGCGAGTTGAGTGAACTACGATATTTGCTAATGTATCATAACGTACAAATACGTTTCATTACTAGAAATCTGCGAAATAACTGTTGACTTGATCAAAATATCCACGGGTGTACTGCCGGTCTATAGTGTCTATAGTGTCCAACACTATAGACCGGCAGTACACCCGTGGATATTTTGATCATCAAATACGCCGGGAGAAACTGAAGAATCACATCATACACCTTTACGGGGAGGAGATGTATCGCAGCATGAAGAAATTTGAAAAGTTGCGCCACCGTAGATGTCGTTTGCTAAGTACTCTTGCTTTTCTAAAGAGATGTCGTTCCGAGAATGTTGTTCCAAATTTTGCTAAGGTTACGCATCACATCGATTCTGCAGCAGCCAAGAGAATTAAAAAACGGGCCGGTCTCGCATTGCTTCGTGAGAGAGTGCATTTCACCCGCCGTAGTCTTGAGTTCGTCTCTCTGGAACTATTCCATCTGCATTTGCAACTGGCTAGTCACTTCACGTCTTTTTCCTGGGATTGGATTGATGGTGTTACTTCGGTTGCAGCCGATTCCGCCCATAAGAAGGCAACGGGACGTCAAACAGCTAAGTTCTCACGCCTCCTTGACAAGCCACCTCTGCAGGTTCCGTGCAAGACCGTCATCAATCTGAGTGGCATGGAGTTGAGTGATGATGCGGTCTCAGTTTTAGAGAAAGGACTCAACTTTGCTCCTACCCCCAAGTTCACACCTGTCGCAGAAATTATTAGTGCTGTTGAACAGGTTGCAGCTCTACTTCCGCCTGATTCAGCTGAGGAAATACGTCGTGAAACTTGTCGTGCATTGACGAAATCCAAGCCCACGAAGTCAAACATCACTAGTAAAGAGAGGGCGGCCATTCGTGACCTGAGGGAGCGCCCTGATATTGTTGTCTTACCGGCTGACAAAGGCAATGCTACGGTTGTTGTCTCCCATAAGGACTACACTGAAAAGATGCAGAGCCTGCTAAATGACGATTCCTACAGGAAGATCAGCGTTGTCCCCACAAAGAAGGTGGAAAACAAGACGAGGGCGCTTCTCAAGGATGCGGATTTACCGGAGGGTGTCGCCAAGAAACTTTTACCTCAAGGTCCGGTACCGCCAAGACTTTATGGACTCCCTAAGGTTCACAAAGATGGGGTGCCGTTACGTCCCATTGTCAGTAACATCAGGGCACCTACATATTTGTTGGCCAAATACTTGACGGGAATATTAAGTCCTTATGTGGGTAAATGCCCAATGACGTCTTGGTCAAGAGAAGAGCTGACGGCACCCTGGGTCATAGTGTATATCGGAAGACAACGCACACTGATCTGTATTTACACGCAGACAGCTGTCACCACCCTTCACAGAGGAATGGGGTACTTAAAACTCTAGTACATAGGGCGCGCACTATCTCCGACGCAGAGAGTCTACCCCAGGAATTGGAACACCTCAGAACTGTATTTCGAAAAAATGGGTACTCAGAGTGGCAGATTCAGCGGGCTCTCCGCCCAACCACTACAACACAACCTGTGGAAACGGATGAAAACGCAAGGGAGGATGTAGGCACTGCGTTCGTTCCATATACCGGCGCACTCTCAGGGAAGATCGCCCGCATTTTGAGAAAACACCAGGTTGGAACTGTTTTTTGTCCGCCGAATAAAATTCGTGCACTGGTGGGGAGCGCTAAAGATGATCTCGGTTTGAGGAAGGCGGGCGTGTACCAGATTCCGTGTCAGTGTGGAAAGTCATATATTGGACAGACGATGCGTACCGTCGAGGATCGATGCGTTGAACACCAGAGGCACACACGATTGATGTATCCGAGAAAGTCGGCGGTCGCTGAACATTGCTTGTCGGAGAATCACGCCATGGAGTATGAACACACTAGGATTCTGGTACAGACGTCGAGATACTGCGACTGCGTCGTTAGAGAGGCCATTGAAATTCACACAAGTGACGACCTCATAAACCGTGACTCTGGCTATAATCTTAGCAAAGCTTGGGAACCAGCGATTGGGTTAATTTAAGAGTAAATCTAGCAAACGTAACGAAGTGACGACCACGGCGGACAGAGCCCTCACACCGACGTCTTCTCAGACGCCGGCGCAATCGGTTCCACTGCGCGGCCGCGGCGCGGGTCGCGTTCGCGGAGGGGTCGCTCCGCGGGCCGCGGGTATTTAAATGGTCCGCTACCGGGCTAGAACCCAGTTCCCTTCGAGCAGCCGTAGCGTGCGGATCTCCGTGCCGGCGCGTTTCCAGGAGCTCAGTCCGTCAGTTCATCTGATGATGGCGACATGTATGATCGCCGAAATATTAAAAAAGTGCCCGTTGGACACTATAGACCGGCAGTACACCCGTGGATATTTTGATCATCAAATACGCCGGGAGAAACTGAAGAATCACAACTGTTGACTTACTTTACTTACTTTATTAATGACCAAAGTATTCGTCTTGAAGTACTCTATCAGTTGCATATGCACTTTGGTAATTAAAAGATACTAATTTAATACGTACTCCAAACTTAATAAGTGGCGTGAGAATACTGACGCAAACGGCATTCGATATACATCGATTCCGGCAGCACTACTTCGAATGTAAGCATCCTTGGAAATAAACGGTTTATGTGTGTGTATATCGGTCTATGGTTTCGCTAGAAAATTCATGTCACTAACCTGAAATGGTATTTTTTCCCGGCACTTGTTCAAGAATATGAAGTTCAATGCCTTTACTTTGATCATTATTTAGTTTCATCGTTGTTATTTTCTGAAATATGACACTATACTCTAAATTTTATGTCAGGGCTGGTAGTTCATAGCTCCACTTACATTTCTCGGTACAGAGCTGAAAAAGCTGACGTGACGTAGCGTACAACGTTCTGTTACGTTTCATTCATTTGTTTATTCATTATAGTAGTGGTGAATTACCTCTGTTGTTATAGGCGCTAACAGAAATATTGTTGTAGCAAGTTATCCGACTTTCTAACATTAGAGTGTCACCAGTAAGCAAAATACCATCAAAAACATAAAATGTAGAAAAACGCAAGTCTCGTGACGAATTCCTTCCACCACATATAGTCGTGAGATCTCATGGGAAACCAAGTCGGCTATTTTAGTTAGTGTTCATGGAACCGCCTATTCAACATCATGTCATAATCTTTGATCTAATTAATTATCTACCAACATCTGTCATCATTGTATCAAAATTAAACATCTTTATTCCTATAATAAATATAATGGTTTTGAAATCGCACCATAATATAATGACATAAGAATAAATATGATAATCTGGCAATTGCACATATTCA
Organism: Locusta migratoria; assembly: GCA_026315105.1. NCBI lineage: Eukaryota > Metazoa > Arthropoda > Insecta > Orthoptera > Acrididae > Locusta > Locusta migratoria. The sequence continues at coordinate 196,218,639 of CM048746.1, forward strand.
TAGTGACATAACAACAATTTATATACCATTATGTAACCAAACGTAATCACATAAGATTTAAGTACACTCACGCGTGCATGAAGTTTTTTGAATATTAGTGTATGATGGAATGTGAAACGAAGTCAGTTATTTTAGTTAATGTTCATAGAACCACTTATTTGTTATCTACTAATATTTATAGCGACTATATTTGTATTATGCACCTTTATTTCTATAATACATATAATATTTTAACAATCGCATCATAATATAATGACATCAGATACATATAATGATCGGGCAATTACACATCAACATACAAAAATAATATGTATTCCACTATGCAACCAAACAAAATCACGTGGGAATGAAATACATCACATTTGCATATAAAGTATTTTAAATATTAGCTTACACGCCATGCGACTGCCTAGTCATTATATTTATTACAGGAATAGAGATGTTTAATTTTGATACAGTCACGACATATGTTGGCAGATAACTAATTAGATGAAACACTAAGAGAAGATCTTGAATAGGTGGTTCCATAAACACTAACTAAAATAACCGACTTGGTTCCCCACGAGATCTCACGACTTTTTATGTCGGAAGGAATTCGTCGCAAGACTCGTTTTTGTACATTTTATGTTTCTGGTGGGATATCGTTTCGTTTTGTAGGTAGGCTTTTTCTGTAAAATTTTTTGTATATGAAACACGCATTTTCTTAAAACTCATTCCCTGTCTCTTTGGTTTGGTTTCGTTTGCTTACAGTATTTGGGAAGTCCGGAAAGTCGATTACATTGTAATTGTTCAATCCTTTCATATACAGTACTGCCACCTGTAGTGAATCACTACACAAACATCATCGAGTTAAATGTTGTGTTTTGCATCAGTTTGTGAACTTCATAATACATGGAAGTTGCGGATAAGGTATATTTTCCTGTATAAGTGAACGTAGTATTACAGAAATATCAACACATTTGTCTAGTACACGACAGAATTTTACTTACGGCAGTGGTGCTGTAGTGTGTTGAAGTTGGCAGCGACCGACGAATGAAAACCAGTCATGTAGAGGGAGGGATATTGTCTTACGTATTGATCACAAAGTAAATAATTAATTCTGTTCCTGCTCGGTAGTTGAAAGGTTCTTGTATGTACCCTAACAAAGCAAACATTTCATTGTCAAAAACTGCACACTATGCCACCGCCGTAAGTAAAATTTAGCCTTTATGTCAAAACTCTAAGTGTGGCGATATTTTATCAGTTTATCCTTATTTCTTAAAACGATATGTACACAAATAATTATGGTAAGTTGTTTAAAGTGACAGGTAGACCAATAATATTATATTCGGTAGTACCAGTATAGTAATGTGTGTTTGTGGTTCTGCCGAAGATTGTTTGTTTCGGCACCCAGAACACTGATATTCTCAGACGTTTTCTTTTTTATGCTCATCGTACATGGATTTCTTTGAACTGATGTTAACATTGATGTTACCATCGATGTTTTTGTAATTACGATCATCCCTAGGGCAATAGTTGGTAGCACTTCATTTTTTGGAGAATTTAAATCATGACCCGAGCTATAGATCTAAACACATTTACTTCGTTTTACCACTCTTAACGGCAATGTACACTCATACTATTGTATTGTGCACATCTACAGCAAACCATCTTTCGAACTATAAAAGTTTCATTGGCCTCCTGATAAAACTATCGTAGAAAATCGCTACTTCCATTTTCAAGTTCGCGTATTTATATAATATCACGTGACAATCTTACCGTAATGTTGATAACATGAGAAGAACCAGCACCTCCTAGAGAAGACAGAACGCAATACTCACTACAGAGACTGGCACAGACCGTAGATGACATAGACTACGCGTCTGCCAGATCACTGGCGTCTCGCTAGCTTTGCCGTGTTGTGGTTTGAAACGAACATCTAACGTTTTTGGTCCCGGTCTAAAGTTTTTGCCCTGTGTGATGGAATTTTCGACAATACCAGCAACAATCTTCTCATTTATAACTGAAATCAAGCTAGAATGTAGGTGTCATTGGTATTGTTTCCATTTGCAGCAATTTATGTTACATCTTACCAGTTAGGCTACTCTTCATTCTCTAATCAGGTGCTTCATGTTATTTCTGACGACTCTTCACGTAATAGAAAGGTGACGACTACATTCAAATGAAAAGTAAAATAGAACGATCGAACCCGCGATCTCTCGCACGTGAACCTAACGCTCTACTACAAGATGAACAGTAACACAGAAACTGCAACCTCAAGATAGCGGATACTATTTAGTCAAGAGAAAATGGTGTTCGACAACGCAATTAATATTTACTGATGTTTGAATTTTACCTTCCATTACAGGCTAAACACTATCTAAATACAAAATTTGACGTTTGTGTGTATGCTAGAAGTTCCTTAGAATTTTGATGATCGGTGAGTCAGTGAGTGACAAAATTAGTGATTTTCGACTGTTAATATTTCGTAAACTGTAAGTTTTAGGTTAGTATAATTTGAAAATGTAGCTATTTATAGTAGACACTCCTGATAACCGAAAACTCAGGTTTCTAGATTTATCCACAACAGGGGTTCGAAAGTGCCGTGTACTGCTTCGAGAAAAGATGGTACGGCCGTGCGCTCGACTTGACGGAGGCAGTGCCATGCCCCCAGATTTAGTTTTAACTTCCTAAAATGATAAAAATTCACAAAAAATGAAACAAATAAGAATTAGTTTGTCTCATTGTCCATCCATATTTTTAAAGATACTTTCGGAGACAATAGCTTAGTGGCAAGTCATTTTGCAAGACCGTGGGACTTTGGTTGTGTTGCATAATCTGAGGTTGAAAAGTGATAACTCGTTTGAGAATTGCTGCAAACAACGAATCTGAATGTAGAATAAAGTTTGTTTGCAAGAAATTGGTGTATAGCATAGCCTACGTTCACGACAAATTCGAAAATACTTTACCAAATGTCTGACAGTAGTCCATTCATAAAACGGATATTTTTAGGTACTGCAATCACAGGTAAATTTTGATTTGCCGGCCGTGGTGGCCGTGGGGACTGAGGCGCTCCAGTCACGGTCGCCACGGCCACTACGGTCGGGCGTTCGAATCCCCCGTCGGGCATGGATATTTGTGTCGTCCTTAGTATAAGGTAGTTGATAAGTAGTTTGTAAGTTTAGGGACTGATGATCCCGTAGTTAAGTCCCATAAGCTTAACAAACATTAGAACATTTTTTTTTTTTTTTTAATTTTTTTTTTTTTTTTTTTTTTTTTTTTTTTTTTTTTTTTTTTTTTGAAGTTTTGATTTGGATGATTTCTTAATAGTAATCTTTCATTTGCGTATCAGAGGGTTTAAAATACATAATCAACTCTAACGATGGAAATCTGGGAAATAAGGAATGGCTTTAACAAGATAACAGAATTTTCATTATTCAAAAATGTTCAAATGTTTGTTAAGCTTATGGGACTTAACTACGGGGTCATCAGTCCCTAAACTTACAAACTACTTAAGAACTACCTTATACTAAAGACGGCACAAATATCCATGCCCGAGGGGGGATTCGAACCCCCGACCGTAGTGTTTTCATTATTCACTAGGTATATGTTACAAATATATTATCCCTTTTAAATCGCTTAATGACTTCAACGATATACGGTTCAAATCAATTTGCACATTTTACAGGCGAGAATATATCACTTCCGTTATAATGACACAATTCACATGCACAGAAATACGGTAAAATTTTACTTATGGCCTCGGCCGCGTAGTGTGAAATGTTAGCGACAAAATGTTCAGTTTACGAGGATAATTAACTGGCTGTCTGGGCACGAGTACACACAATAAATTATCGACCGCAGAGCAGGAACAGCATTTATTTTACAGTCAACGCAAAAATTATTCCCTCTCATTCTTTGTTATTACGTTTCCGAACACAATTAAAAGTTTGTTGCCAACATCTGCAACTACGACGCCGAGTCTGTAAGTAGAATTTTATCTAGAATTACCAAATAGCATATATATTCACCAGCTATTGCCAGTTGCTAGGTGTACGTCACGTTGGAGTAGCATCTGCAGTGATTCATCCTAGAATTCGCAGAAATAGGAGCAATTGCGATTGGTATAGATCAGAGAGGATATGTCGTGAAATCGAAAACTTCTGTTTTAACTGCGCGTGATAACCACTAAATGTCATAGCTACCGAAAATTAGCATTCATAGAAATCACTGTAATCGAACAGTCACCATTTAGGTTATCCCCATTACAGACAACGTAACGTCGTCCAGAGACTACAACGGCAATGTATGTTGACAACACAAAATCTATTCTGCGCATATCAATGCTCACTCCAGAGATATTTTTGCTGTATGTACAATACACAGACAGCAATATATGTCTGTGGTATAATACAACAGAGAAACCTTTCATACAGTTATTTTAGCAATAAGCATTTGCAAAATAACGGCTGTGTCGAGCTGCAATTGTAATTATATATATATTTTTTTATGAAATGGATAAACAATAAATTTCACATACAGGTAGTAATAGTATAAAATGGTTTAATTTTTTGATAACTTCTAAAATGATGTTTACATATGGCCAATGTTTTCCAACAGTTACGCGGTTCTGTGTTGCAGCCACTCCATGTGTATAGCACAATATAGCAGCTGTACTGTTTGTACATTGTAGTACTAACCATGATCAAAGAGGACATCTTATTCTCAGTTCATCGAACACCAAGCAAGGTACATTTTGCCCATTGATGGGGACCGATTTCATTCCAGACTACTATTGCACCACCTGAAATACAGAAGAGGTAAGTCGCAGAGAAAAGGATCCTAACAATCTGACGGTTTTAATATTATCAATAAGCATTTGTTCTCAATGTGTTAATTGTTCTGGACAGACCATAATTTCTACCTACCTAAGCAGTACTGTTTTTGTAGAGGCAGCCACCATAGTCACCATGTGATTGTGATGAGTGTGGCTCGCAAACTATATGCAAATGAAATGAAAAAAATACTGCAAATGCCCTTTCATAATGTGATAAAATTTGTACTTACAATGTTTTCCTATATAATGGTCTACAAAATGTTCAAATGTTTGTATGGCTTAAGGTACTTAACTGCGGGGCCAACAGTCCCTAAACTTACAAACAACTTATGAACTACCTTATACTAAAGACGACAAACATCCATGCCCGATGGGGGATCTATTGCAGTTCCTGTCGTTTTTCTTTATTTTTAAATGGAAATTTCGTTAGCGCAGCTCGAGGAAATGACAATTTCTTTTTATGTTACGTTTCGGTAGGTTTCACCAACTGTTGAATGTGTTTTCACTGTTGTGTGTGTGTGTGTGTGTGTGTGTGTGTGTGTGCCACACACGAGGGCAAATATCGAGGAAAGAAGTTTATATTATAAATAATTCATACGGCACACACATAAACACATATCCCCAAAAACTTTACTTACGACATCGGCGGCGTAGTATACTGACGTTGGCAACGAACTAAATGCTCCTTATAAATTTTTCTTGTAACCGTGAACAAAATTATTAATGCTGTTTCTATTTTATTGTTGATAGGTTCTTCTATTTATCCTTGTTCGGTCATCACTAAATTAATTATGCTCGTAAAGTGAACATTTTGTTGTCAACATTACCACGCTACACCGCTGACTCCATAAGTAAAATTTAACCCACTCACACATAACGCACACCCACACGCGCACGCACACACACACACACACACACACACACACACACACACACACACAGACAAACTCACATACCATCACAACTCTATAGATAAGTAGAAAGTAGCATGATCACTTCCTATATTCTCCATACAAACATACACACACGCGCACGCACGAACACACATATACCCACACACACATGCACACACCGAAACGTATACGATTACTGCTCCATAGATAAGTAGAAAGTGGCATGATAGCTTTCTATATTCTCCACACACAAGATCCAAAATATAAATTAAAGTAATTTCGGAGAGAAATACAGCGATCATTCGCGAAAAACCGTTCATTGTAGATCGATTCCGGCTACATCCCTAACCATCATCAGTGTATCTACAATGGAAAGTAGAAGCCATACAAAAAAGTAGTATAACAGAACATAACATCCACGTTCATATAACAACATTGCAAACATACCGTATGTCAGCTGCCATTACATTTGAAGTGATATAACTTTAAAATTAACAATAGACTGTAATACTACAGTTGGCTTATACAAACATTGCCACCTTTCACATGCCTGAATACTGGACACATTTAATGTTTAATTAATCTGTTAAGGTAAAATGACATACGTTTATGTGTACTAGCATTCCATGACATTAAAAAAATCAAAGTGTATATTACTTGCGTAACTATTAATGTATACCATTCGTATGTATTTGACAGTTTAATTAAACATTAAATATGTTCAGAATTCGACCATTTAAATGGCGCCAATATTTGTATAAGCAAACTGATGTATCACAGCCTATTGTTAATTTTAAAGGTATATATTTACAATGAGCAATCACGGATGTTATGTATCGTTATATTTACTACTTTATATGACTAACACTTTCCTATTGTAGATACACAGATGAGGGCTAGAAGTCTGCCTGAAATAGATCTGCAATAAATAGTTTTTCGCGACTGATCGCTGTGTTTCTCTGAGTCTCTGTGCAGAGTCATCCAGTGATGGATTCAAACATAATTCAGTAAAAATAGTTTATACACAAATTAGTATATATTTGAGGCCACTGAATGTGTCTTGCAATCAATGAAGGACAAACACTTATGGTAATGAAATTTATGTTTTACTAGCTTATATGCCCCTGCTTCGCAACGGTTGTTAAACAGGAACCTGTGTACATCATGGTCTTGTAAGGTTTCGGAGCAAGGTCAGCAAAAACAGAATCCTTGTTGGATCGCTCTGCCAATAAACTCAGTTTTCCTAGCCAAGATGTCTAATTTAAGTAGAAGTCATTGTCGAAAACAAAAGTGAAATTAATTAAGGTCCGTACTCCGGAACGATGTAAATCGATGTTAGGTTGTGTTCATAAAGTTAAGACTGCGGTGTGTAATAGTCTGGCGTAAGCTTCTGAAAACATTTATAACGTTGAGATGAGAAACAGTAATAATAACTGCGCCATGTGCCGATCGCGGTGACCGAGCCGTGTGCGACGCGCAAGTCACAGTCTGCACTGCCACTACGGTCGGGGGTTCGAATCCCCCCTCGGGCATGGATATTTGTGCCGTCCTTAGTATTAGCTAGTTCATAAGTAATTTGTAAGCTTAGGAACTGATGACCCAGCAGTTAAGTCCAATAAGCTCTACAAACATTTGAACATTTGAACTGTGCCATGTATTGGTTCTATGGGGTAGTACTGAACTCTTTATCTCTCACAGTAAGTGTATGCTGAAGTATTAGAATGTTGCAGTGTTGCATTGGAGACAATGTAGTTATTCTGTATTCAGTGCTCCATATTATCGAAAAGTCGGTGAATACTGAAAGAGTTCACGTCGGTTTAAATAAGACGTCATGTGTTGTCAATGTGCGATAAAGTAAGCCTGGGTAATCTGTGAACGAATGGCGTCAGCTGATCGTCTGTATAGAACTTTCCATTAAATGTGGTATTTCCAGTGAATTGTCTTCACTGTGTTAGCAGAATCGACCACTCTTTCAGCTAATATATGTCCCCACGTCCTGCAGTGATTACTTCGTAAAGCACGAACTTGAAATCGATGTTGTGTAACAGAACTATATATTCAGAAGTCCTTTTCTACCTTAATGTAGTCCGCACCAAAAGTAAGTAATTGTAAATTTTAATCACAATATTGTACTGAACAATTATGAAAGCAGAGACGTTTCTGATGAGTTTGTCGCTCGACTGTGTATATTATCTCTAGTCGCAGGCAAGGGCAGAAATATCTCTGGAGTGAGCATTCAGATGCACAGAACAGATTTTGGGTCCTCAACATTAAGGTGGAAACGTCACACGATACTGGGGAAAATTTACTAATCACTGGCTTTATCTTTGTTTGGTTAAGACGGATGACTATGTATAAACGCCCCTTTTAGCGACGCTTCCTCGACTTTCTTGTTGCTTTTGTGACACATTTATTTAGATATTATTTCACGTTAAGTGGTTGCTCTGCGGAAAGGAGGTGGAGCTTCTTTGCAGCCAGTGCGGTACAAACCAATCGTAAGAGCAAATAAATGTGTGGAAAAGTGGATCGTTTCAATATCACTCGGTAATACCAGCTTAATGTTGAGAAGATGTTCAGAATCCAATACTCACTCCATAGATATTTCTACTCTTTGTATAATTTAGTGGTTATACCCGTCGAAAGATGCGCTTCTTTCCTATTCCATGACATTCTAAAGCTTATGGGATACAGCTAGGAAAAAAAATTCTTTTGTGTCCTACCTGGGCACATAAATAATTATTCCCCTTATACTACGTGACTAATTTTTGTAAAAGCATTCAACGGCCGCTGCCAATATCAGCATACAACGTCGCCGCCGTAAATAAAATTCTACCCTTTCTTGTAGTGTATAAAACCATAGTTATGAGAATGAAAAAACGCAGCAACGCCATCATTACTTATCTGGTGTACTATGTAACTAACGTCAACTCACTTTATCCTTTCCCGTACTATGGCGTTTTCGATGCATTCCTCAACAGATGGTACTAAAAATGTAATGAGGATACACCGAAATAAGAAAGGGAAATGCATAAATTCCATTTTTCTTGCAAAGAATTGCTATGTAAATTAGAGCATCGTTATACGCTAACGAATGTTGTTATATTTTAAATTCAAATGTCCCCTATGAAAAGAATTAAAGATGCCGTTAAACTTTGAATGTACAAAGTGTAATCAGCAACTCGCTGTTCAATGTTTGTTTGTATTTGCTTTGCGGCTCTTAATTTAAAATACTTCTGTTACTGGGGAAATAATCACAACACGATCATGTATTGTTTCTTTGCAGCACTACAAAACCAAGAGCACCTTTCGTGGTTCGTTGCTGTTCTATGGCATAACCACTGAAAAGCAATAAAAAATAAAAAAAAAATAAAAAAAATACCGCAGCGCCATTATTTCTCTGGTTCACTACGCAACTAACAGGACCTCTATTCGTTCTGTACTGTACTACATCGTTTTTTTAGGCATTCCTGAACAGAATGGACTCAAGATGTAATAAGTATTCACCTAAATCAGAAAGAAAACTATAATAATTCCTGTTTTCTTGCAAAGAATTCTTGGTAACTGAAAACATCGATAGACGCTATGTTTTAAATTCAAATGGTACTCACGCAAAGAAGGACGTCTTTTTCTTTCCATGACATTGCAAGGCAGGCAGGATGTAGCTAGTAACAAAACTATTTTTTGTGCCGTACCTGGGTTAAATTTTACTTGAAGTGACAGCGGTTTAAACGTTGTCAACGAAATATTCGCTTTAGGGGGATCATTAATTTACTGATCGGAACAACATTAATTATTTATTTCCTTATAAACACTAAGAATTATTCCCGTCATTGTACATGATTTATTTTCAAAAATGATTCAACGGCCGTTACCAACATCAATACACTACACCGCTGTCGTAAGGAAAATCATAGCCCTTTTTTCAGTGTATTACACTTTAGTTATGAGAATAAACAATGCAGCATCACCATCTATTAGTATTTGGTATACTATGTCAGCAACAGCGCCTCTGTCGGGTCTTTGCTATACTACACTGCATTTCATGCATAGCATGAAACTATAAATTACTATATCTTTTCTTCCCCTGATCCGATTTTGATGAAATGAAGCTTATACGTTGCCCCAAGGTGCTTTCAGTTAACCCATGAAACTCCATGAAATTTCGTGTAATACTCTCGGAGATTTGCTGTTTCACACCATACTTATAAGCATAGCATACACTTTACATTTCAAATTACTATATTTTTCCTTCCTTTGATCCGATTTTGATGAAACTAAGCCTATATTACTCTTCTAACTATTCTCAATTTACCTGTGGAAATCCATGAAAATTTGTGTAGTACTTTTGGAGATTACTCTCAACAAATAGACACACACGAAGGCTTCTAAGCAAATGATTAAATTATGATATCTTTATTGTAGTTATTGGAGCGTTTTTGCAACCCCACGATGTTCTAAAGTGACATGTGAAAACCACATGAAAATTCGTCAAGTATTTTTGGAGATATATGTGTTCAAAGAGACAGACAGACATGGCGGTCGTAGATAAAAAAATGAAATTACGATATTCTTTTTTTCCGTGATCCGACTTTTATGAAACGAAGTCTATATATTGTCCAGTTACGTACAAGTTACCTGTGAAAACCCTATGCAAATTCGTGAAGTAGTTTTGGAGATAAGACGTTTTTAACAGTTGAAAAAACAGACACGACGGTTCCTGAAAAACACTTAAAATTACGGTATCTTTTCTTCTTCTATCCGATTTTGATAAAATTACGCCTATATGTTGACCCAAACTTTTCTCATGTGTCCTGTGAAAACCGCATGAAGATTCGTCCAGTAGTTTTGAAGACTGAAGGGAACAGCGAAAGGCCTACATTTACATATTTATTATTAGTATAGATTCACTTTGAGTAGGCAGATAAAGTATATAATAATTTCAATTATTTACATAATATGTGCAGCTAAGGATAACCGGACAAAAAATTCTTGGCGATTAAAAAAAAAAAAAAAACACACACCTTATTACATGCTGTACATTAACTATTTTATTTCGATTTTCGTACGGACACTTTTCGCCTTACCTAAAAGATATCCTCAGTAGGTGTCATGAAATATTACACATTTCTATGTTTGTATAGATACGTTTACGTTTTTCATTCGTGGATTACTACTTGTAACAGCGCATTTACGTCTCATTATAATAAAATAATATAGTACTTACGGAACAGCCTCAACTTAACTTTGTTCAGCCAGCTTTCACCTATGTTGCAAAATAGTCGAAATATTGCATATATTATTGATATTACTTTACTTTTCATGCATATCAATATAACTACCAGTTTTGAGACTTAACTATCATTAAAATCTGTAAATGTTGCTAATTTTCTAGGCTTTTGCTTCCAACTATTTCTCGTTTACCTGTGTGTGTGTTGAAGAGAATATTTCTTTTTATCTTTTGGAAGACGAATAGGATTAGTGTCTATTATGTGCTCCATAAGTTTAAACATCGATTGGCCATTCATGTTTACTCAGTAATTTAGTATTAGCTTCATTTCGGCTTTCGTTTTGTGTGTGGTATAATTTCTTGTAAGTTTAGAATTTGGTTTTCATTAGTTACAATATTTTAATGTATTTTTTCTGTTGTAGTAGGTTAGAGATTTTTACTCTTAAATGTTCTGGGAAAGTTGAGTGGAATTTTCCATAGTTACATGCTCTGTTGTATAATTTATACGAGGTGTCGAACTTTCTATTTGTCCTACATAGCTTCCTTCTGAAACGTTATATTGCAGTTGGTGTATTCCTGCTTTCCAGTAGATATTTGTCTTTTGCTATTTGGAACTGTTTATTTTTAATCCTATTTTCATGTCTTGCTTTTTGAACATATTTGTTATTTCATGTGTTAGTTTGTTTTTCTAATTTACTGTGTATAATTGTGAATCATATTCCTTATTTTCGTTTATTATATTTTAAATAGTATTTCTGTCACTATATGATTTACTAGTGTGGTGTTTGTTGTGTTGTTCTTTACAGCTGTGTGTAGTCTGTGTTTACTTCCTTCAAGCCTGCCGCGGTGGCCGAGGTGACTGAGGCGCTCCAGTCACGGTCAACACGGCCACTACGGTCGGGGGTTCGAATACCCCCTCGGGCATGGATATTTGTGCCGTCCTAGTTCGTAAGTAGTTCATAAGTAGTTTGTAAGTTTAGGGACTGATGACCCCGTAGTTAAGTCCCATAAGCTTAACAAACATTTGAACATTTTTTACTTCCTTCAAGTTTTATGTTAATTTTGTTATTACTCTAGTGTCCTACCCAATTCCTCTGTATTTGTGTGAATGTGACTAGTTCTTTGCGCAGTTTGCTTTCTTCAGGAGTACTCTGTAACGTCTGTAAATCATATAACTGGTTGCTGATCGGTTATAGGAGTGTTGGTGATTCTACATCTAATATATAATAATATCAGTATTGTAGTTTTATGTCAAATTTCGAAGGATTGATTGTTATCAGGTTTATTATTACATCTAAGACATTTATTTGATGGTCACTTTCTTCTTCCATCGTAAATCTGATCATTTTGTAATTTGTTTATATAAGTGTGCATCTGGTACACTTTTGCTATAGGTTCAACGTTTCAATATAGGATGTCATCCATGTATCTGACCCAATAACATATGTTGCAATTGTTCAAGGGAACTTTATTAAATGCCACGTGTTCCACATCACATATTAAAATTTTTTCTAGACCTTAAACTGACGATCCAATAACTTGAGCAACTTCTTGTAAGTAATATTCATTATTAAACTGAATGTAGTTCTGTTCATTTGCCAATCCCAGCAGCTTGCGTATCTCTTTGGTGTTTTCTTCTGGTAGTTGATTGTTATCCTTCAGATTTTGTTCTTTGATGTTTATTGTTCCCGTTAGTAAACGCTACCAAAAAAAGATGTATATACCATCACATAACTAGCAACAAACAATGTGTACAAAACTAACACAGTACTAAGAGTAAACAAAAAAATTATGCTATTAAACCCAGAACACACACAGTCAAAACAACAGAATTACTAAATCGCCATACAGACAAATACAAACAGTGATAATAACACAAAAAATCGTAACAACAAGAAAGATGATTCCAGATTATAGACAATGAAACATAAAAAGAAACTAACATATAAAGTAACATACATTTCCATAAGGCCTGACATGATTATTGTATTCACTGCAGACAATTCAGTAAATAATTACATTCCAGAAAAAAAGACCAAAGGCATCCTCTAGAATGCAATACTGTACTAATTACGATGTAGCATATGTTGTGCAAGTTATGTGGGAGAGATCAGCAAATTGTTAATCATCTTGCAACATCTTGTCCAAAGAACACATCAGAGCAAGGTATGTGAAAAGACACTGTGTTTGCTGGACATTAAAGAGAAAATAAACAGAAACCTATTGCAACAGAAAAAGACGTAAGAAACACTAAATAATGAAGAAAAAACATTTTGTGACCTTACAAGAAAATCGCCACATACACATAATAAAGCCTGAAAAGAAAATTGCTACTGAAAGTTTACCTAAATATGAATAAGCAACCACAGTTTAGTCTAGTTATATAACAGACAGAAATTCAATAAACACAAATTCCATTCCTCTCCCAATAAATAAATAAGAAGAAATCAAAAGTATGAAGTATAGAATATGTCTACATTCTTTTGTAGTTTCTTTTGATCTATTGGTGACTTTACTAATCGATAAACGCCAGTATATTCCGCGAACAGACTAATAGTGCTGCTCAGATTGACTTCTAAATTTTTATAAACATAAGGAACAGTAGGGGCCGTATAACACTTCCTTGAGGAACGCTAGATTTCCTCTCGATGACTTTCTACATCTACATCCATACTCCGCAAGCCACCCGACGGTGTGTGGCGTAGCATACTTTGAGTACTATTATCGGTTCTCCCTCCTATTCCAGTCACGTATTGTTCGCGGTAAGAAGGATTGTCGGTTGGAATAGGCTGATATGGAAATTCAATTGAAGCGTGTCTTCTTTTCGTGTCCTAGTGACATATCATAGCAGCCTTGTTTTAATTTGGCAAGAAACAAAATATGAACATCTATGGCTGGCACAATTAAGTTCATTTATTTATTTATCGTTGACATAAACACTTGGACATTTAAGATACATTACACAATAACACTTATCCAGGTGGGAAGCCGAGACAACAAACAGCTTATATCCAATTTTAAGTGGATTACTTACAAGTATACAGATATACAGTAGAAAGTCCATTACAACGTGTGATGCAGTGGAATTTTAAAAAGGCTCAGTAACACAATTCTATATGAACAGACAATGAAAGATATAGTATATCGTACAGTAAAGATGAACAGTTTAATGTGCACTTAAACACTAATAATGTAACATTAAGGTAGAAAATGAAGTAAGTGATAAAAAACAATAAAATGAGCAGTAAATTTACACAATTCATATTAACTGAATTAAGAAAGATGTGCACCGAACATGGTCCTTATATATTAATGTCTAAACCACCCAGCCATGAAATTGCAGCATCTGTCACTTTATATAGGTCTGTTTTTGGTCCTGGGTACGATCTGATGATGCCGTCAAACACGATATGATATATTGTTTGGCGCAAAGCACCACAGTCTCATTGAGGACTTGGCGATATGCCCTACTTGTACTGAGAATCCTGACAGACTCCATGAGATGTTCGGATCCTGTTAAGTGCTTTCCATAGTTGGCGAGGGAGTTCGAAACCAGCGGGTCTTTCTGTGGGTTAAGTTCAAAGTTTGTGTAACTTAAGGTACCAAACTGCTTAAATTATCGGTCCATAGAGTTACACACTTGTTAAACTAGCTTATGCTAAGAACAACATACACACCCATACTCAAGGGAGGATTCAAACCTCCGCGGGAGAGGTGGCGCAGTCCGTGACAAGGAACCTCAGACCGCGCGACCATCTCCGAGCGACAATGACACACGTAGTCACCTGATATTCAACATCGAGGTAGTGTGTAGATCAATGATTGACACTAAAACTCTATTAAATCTGCCATTGATGAGTTTGTCTGTTGACACTAAAAATCATTTTTGTACGTTACTTACGCTTTTCTCATGTTATCCATATAAGTGAAGTAATTCGTTTAAATACAACACTTGGCTGTTCCCCTAGACAGGTAAACGAGTATTTCATACTTCAAATAATGCTTATAACAGCTGCACCCTCTTGCGAGTTTCATCTTTGTTTTTTGCTACCGGTTTTTCTCGTGGGATTTTTTAGAATTCATTCGGGTTCAAGATCTACGCGGGAAATATATGCGTCCTGAAGTTCCTTCGTTCTACACTAAATTTAAAAAAAAAAAAAAAAAAAAAAAAAAAAAAAAAAAAAAAACACTTTTCCCCACATTTCATATTTCCACCGCAATGTAAACCTGTTAAGCAACAGGCAGACAGGGCGACTTCGTCTTTGTCTAACTGCTGCTCCATGACCTTACTCATTACAGGTTCCGTCAACGACTCGATGCGTTGTTACGTATCAAGGATACAGAATCCATTAACGCTGATTCAGACCACCAAGTTATTTCATGCTATCTTAACAGAATATCAGACTTCCATTGACATTTGACCATTTTAGAGTCTTGCACTTTGAGACACTGCGCTCTGTACCTGCTTTAAGCTCACAAGAAAACACCTCCACAAATTAGCACCAGCCTTTTCACTGTGATATAACCTTGACATTTCACAGCCACGAAAGCAGTTAGGTTAGTGCCGCACAACGTAAACAATTTTCTAATTATGAAATCATCACATATCGTGTATGGTGCCGTTACTGTTATCATCTCATAAGAAAAATTACAGTGGGAGAGATTATGGAGCTTCCTGCTGCACAAAACTGTTCAACTAATTCAGATAATGTGTGACCAAAATTCAGATGTTTAACTTTCAAAATTCATTGTTATTTGTCTGGAGGAAAGAAAGAGGAAGGAACTTTCCGTGGATGACGTGGTTGTCAGAGGTGTAGCACGAACTCTGATAGAGGAGAACACCAAAAGAGAAGTAAAGTGCCCGTTTGCTTTCCAAAAGAACAACCTCATAATTTTCAAAAACAGATGTAGGATACCTTGGTAAATATGAAACACGCAGTCCCAGTGGGTTTTTCTGAATGAACATACTGAACTCACGACTACTTCAGTCTTTGCGTCACGTAGTGCAATGTACCTGTCACATATGATTGAATGAAGTGTGTGTTCGTTATATGACTGTTTTCAAACAAGTAGGAGAGAGTTGTACTACGAAGGTAATGTACCTGGAAACATTGTGATGGTTGTTACATTCTAGTAACAAATTTGAAAAAAAAAAAAAAAAAAAAAAAAAAAAAAAAAAAAAAAAACACCTGAAGAAATGTACGTACATTACGGACCCTTCGAAGAAGATTCTGCCAATTTTAATGCTCTGTGAAACATGAAAATATATTTCGTTTACTGTTTGTGAATATTATTTCTTTGTATTTCAGTTCATCTACAGAGTTGCAATTCTTCTGTTGCAAGTTGTTACGGCAAGTACACGTGTCGACTATGAAACGTTACATCTTCAATTGTGCACCCAGAAACATTTTATTTCATTATTTATTCATTGTTTTTATTTATTTAATTAATATTTTTATGGGCCGTGGAACAAGTGGTGTCTACAAATGAATATACTTAAGCCCTCAACAATAAATTTTACAAAAATTATGTCAGTTGAGATATCCTTCTACTTCAAAATTTTTATAAGTTGTAACTACTTAGAAGTAATAGTTCTTCGTAATTTGCTTTCACTTTTTAATTCTGAAGAGCTTTCTTCAACGGACGATACTACTACAAGGCCGATTGAGTCAGACTGCATATCCCCATAGAGGAAACGACGAAAGGAAAGCGACTATAATATATTACGCAGAGCACTGAATGTATTATGAAAAGTAGTAACAAAATGCAAATGTTGTAAATAGGGATTCCGTGAAGAGGAGAAGAAAAATAGAAAACTAAACATTTAGTCATGTCTCTAACGATGAAGTTTGTTTGGACAGGGTAGATCCTCTTTTTTAATTATACGTTTATGAAAAGTGTAGAGTTTTGGAAGAAATAAGTTTAGGCATCATCGTCCTGTCAAGGAAAGAACAGTAAACAAGTACGTACTGATTATTGCTATCGATTAGAGTAATAACGTAACAGATAATTCTATTACATATAGGTACTATCCACAATAACGCATTTCAATTTCAGTACAATATTTCTTCCTAGGTACATAATAATGTTGTACTTCATATTTTCAAAAATAGAAAACCTTTCCAAAGTAGTGGATTTACGATTTCAGAAAAAGACTACAGCACACACAAAATGAATTCTTACATTTCAGTAAGAAAGTATTCACATTTCTATTAAGGGGAAGGAAAAATTTAATGATAAAGCACTCTCCTACAGTCTAACGTTTCTTCTTTGATCATGAATAGTCACTCAGGTGAGCTAAATCACAAACTGTAAACATATTACCACATTTTCGGTCAATAATTATTTCTTGAAACTTTAAGATCAGCTCCACATATTTTCCATATTTTATGCCCAATAACTTGTTATATGAATATACACTAGCATCATTGTGAAATCGCTTACTATACCTGAGATCTGTCTAGTCAGTATTATCCAGTGTCTTATCTATTTACTGAAACAAGATTAAGTTCTACAACAGATGGATGTTATTACAGAAAGGACGCTGTTGTTAACTGAATATTCCGATTCAAATCTCAATGTATATGAAAACATCCGATACCATTTTGTGTAAGATTTCGTGATCCTCGGTTTTCTATTGGGGGGCTTGGTTTAAGTATTAGTTCGAACTTTTTTCATACTAGTCAGTCACGTAAAATTTGCCGTATGATTTGTACAAAACTAAGTATACGCCAGGAAGTACATCATCCAGGAACTTTTCATTTCAACTTCAACAAATTCGAATTAAAAAATTGTTCATATAATACAACTTATTTTTCCTACCATTCCAGAAACCTATATTTTTCTATGCTAAGAATTGTCAGAGCAATTCTTTGACAATTATCTCTCACGTATTAATGGTCTTTCCTCGTAAGTTAATATTATGTAGCAGTGATAGCATATGAGGCAGTCAGACAGTATTGGTTATAGATACGATGTCTTAAATATTGTCTCAACGAGCCTGTAGCGTTCAAGAAAACCATGAAATAAGTCAACAGTAATAACTAGTTTCTAGTCCTTTATAGAAAAAAATCCGGACCACCATATAGCAAGGTTTTGATACATGAATTACAGCCCTGGATCTCTGAAGCTAATTAAAAGACGAGAGCGATATTTTATACAAATACCATTCAGTCGGCTACTTTTATTACGTTATATAGTAATGATTCACTAAAATCGAATGATATAGACAGTATCTTCGTGGATTACTTCTGTTGCTATTGTTGTATACTTGTCGTACATTAAGTTTTGCAACTACTGTGCACAATTTTTGGTTCGACAGGTCTATCGCTAGTTTCCGCCAAAAGCGAAGTTAACTAAGTCCAAATTTTTTTGGAATCCATTACGGTCTCTCGCGAATACTGGAGTGTAGATGATAGGCGATCGAAAGTCTGGCAATACGAAAAACCTGAATCAGTGTATAGTTTTGGAAGAAATAAGTTTAGGCATCATCCTGAGTACCTTCAGCTGTTCAGATTTCTCTTGAAAGAAACAGTGGATAAAAGTGGATACTGTATTGATTTTTGCATTATAGCAGACATGCTTATAGGCAGCTCTAACCTCTCAGAATTCCAGAAATAGGATATATTAGCAATATGCAGTCAGACGCACCTGCTGGATTGAAATTTAACCTGAACTGTTCATTTAATTTGTTTTGTGGAGCTATTCTGAATAGACAAAGCGATCTGCAAAATCTTGGACAAGACCGATAGTTAGTTTAAAGCCATTTGAAATGTCTCCTTAACATTTGGAAAGAATCCCTATGATTACCTTTGAGCGAGAGACAAGTTCTCTCTTTTATGGATATGTGATGTTGTACACTAAGTATTCCATTTACTTTAAACAGCAGGCTTTTTTTCTTATAGTACATGAACAAATCGGTTGGGTCTAACATATGCTCCTGAATAACGAAGTATAACGTCACGTTGCATTGGCACGACATAGTCTTTCATATACATGGCGTCCCAGCTATCTTGTCCACCCAAAATATCTCTGGAACAATAACAGCTATTCACCGGTATCAATGTACGGCTGGGGCCCATGAATGTACATATTTGGAAACATTCTAAAACGAAAGAAAATGTGTTTTTTAACACAAACTTATATTTTTTTAATGAACACCCTATACTTTTGTTTTCAGCAATCCATAGCATGAGAAATCACATAAACAATGGCGTTGTTTGCATCGCAATATTCCAATTACATCCCGAGATATTGCGACGAGAAGTTGACGCTTGAAAAACCCGAAATGCGCTGCTAGCGCACGTCCTGAGGCTCAGGCGTGAACCCCATGCTGCCCGTAATCTCGATGTGATTGATATGCGTAATCGCACTTCCATATTTTAGGTGGACAAGATAGTTGGGACACCCTGTATAAAGAACAGTCCAGAGTGCAAAAACATTTTATTTTTTCGACTAGTTTCGGTCTCATTTTAGACCATCTTCAGGAAACTAAGCTCCATTGATGTTGTGGAGCTGGCATGAAACTTGGAGCCTTCTAGTGCGTCACTCTGGAGTGTTCTTTATATATAAATTTAAATAAGAGTTCTGTTCCCAGTAAGTGAAACAAAAAATGTTTCCAAAAGTATGTGAAGTCTTTCGTCCACCAGCCACTGTTGACATGTCGAGACATTCGTAACAAATTCCCAAAGACTTTTAGTATCGTCTCATGGAAGAGAAAAATAATTATTAGACTGATTGAACCTTTGCTATGTAATACTATGATCTTTGTCATAATAAAGAAATCTCCAGAGAGGAGTGCATTTACAAACGTGAAAGTTTCTCTTCTCCTGCAGATCATCTCGACAGACTTACAGCCGAGACTGTTTCGTTTGCATATATAACTGTTTTGTACACACCAATGCAGGTACTGTCTAACGTTTCATATTACATATGTGGATATATGAAACATAGAAGATATTTATAATGTTTACTATGGAATTTCAGTGGCCTCAGCCACGCGAATACAGAGATCTCCAAATGTCTAAAAAGATTTCACGAAAACAAGTGAACAAGATCTTGTTTGGTTGCACATTTTCAGAGTTCTCTAGTTTTCCATATACTTTCAAATTTTCTTTGGACAAGGCACTCGTCAGCCATTGAACCACTTGATTACTAGAACTGCAGTGGTTGTTCTTAATTATATTACCGGACGCGTGACATATCCAAACCAAGAGACACCACTTATATAACGAAGAAGAGGACAGGTCATTCGTCTTTTCCGTGGAAAATGCACGAAACACTCGAACTTTTACGCATAGCGGAGAAACGCAGCGAGCAATGAAGATAACGGGCAGTGACACTACTTCTGCTGTGCATGTAGGCTATATACTGACAATATGCGTCTAACGAGAGGCGTGTTGGACCAGTCTGTGTCGTTGTGGCGACCACTGCCTTCCAATGGCATAGTGATCAGCACATATGCTTAGTTTGCAGGAGACCCGGATTCGAATCCCGGCCCGGTATAAATTTTCAGCTTGCCTCATTGATTAATACGTCGCCCACTGGCAGCTAATGTCTTTGTTTGTGACTACGTAGATGGTATTATCTTGAGTCATCTTCTTTCGCGATAGTATAACGATTAAGGAGGAAGTGATGGAACAAAGGAAGGCTGTGTCGCGCCGCGGCGGCCTCGCCTCCTCGGACCGGCCCGCGCGTATCGCGTTGCCGGAAGCCGCTGCCTCACCGTTACGTGGTGGGCGGTGGGCGGCAGCGCCAAGGTCGCCCCACACCCCACCCTTGACTCAACCTGCCGCTCCTGGCCAGTGGACACCAGACATAGACATGCTGCACCTGCAGTTCATTACTCCGGCAGCCGTAATCACATACGCTGAAATGTTACGGCTTTCGGTTCGAAGTTGAAGGACGCTCGTGCAGAAACTACAACAACTGCTGCGGCCGAGCGGTATGTTCCCAGCCTTAGGTCAGGATGAGGCGTGGAACCTGGTGGAGCGCCAAGGGACGCCAGTGAAACAGAATTAAAGTTGACACATTTTATTCCCTAACATACATAAGTTTGATGAAGGCGCTAGCTCGACAGGAGCTAGAGCATTTGGTGACGTTTCCTTAGAGCTGCATCCTTGGTGTTTCGTATGATGGTAGTGCCCGGGAAGCGATGCAAAGACATTGTGAAGTGCTCTATCCCTTCACCAGGCTATGCAGGGGCCAGTGAATCCTCGCATGGACCACTCAGAAGTCGGATGTCGTGCTGGTTCCCGACTCGGGACACCGGCTGGCCGGATTAGCACTAGAGTGCTAACTCGACGACAGGAACATTGGCCTTTAGTAACCAACCACTGAAGACTGCGCTGGCCTCAGGCAGCCTCCATAGAGGTGTTAAGTCGTCAGCACAGCAGATCACCATCTTCCCAGATGATGGCCTCGACCAGACACAATCTCTTAGCTGCTGCCTCTAGCAGCTATCCGTATGTAATGCTATCTGTGACAAAGACTGAGCACACCGATTAGGCCAGTGAATTGACGACTACCACCTGGGCATCGTCGATTCAGAAAACCAAGTGACTGCTACTTTTAAATGTGGGAGTATTTATACGTAAAATTAGCTGAAGCTATGACGTATGAAACGGTTTGAATGTGTTCCCTTTGAAAATGCAGTGTTCGCCCGATGTGTCTTTACCGCTGACGCATCCGCGGTCTTATTCACTCTTGTGACAGAGTTACGTATAGTTATAAAATGTTTACTAGTTGCGTCTCTGTCTGATAGCCATTTCACTCACACAGTTCGCTGACGGTAGACTTTCCAACTTGCCGACGCAGCGACTGCCGTCATCACGCAAGGCTGGTGAGCATTTTCTGCTACCGGCTGCTGACCTTCTTCCGTCTTGCTAAGGTGAGCAAACCAAGATCTTAACACATTTCCCTGTCACAATGTTTGCGGCGTAACACAACTGAAAATAACATCAGAGCATCATCGCTAGTGACCGTAGCTGATGTTGTAGCCCAGTACGTTCGATCAGAGGAGTCTTCACTTCTAGTAATGGAAAAAAAAGATAATCTCGTCGGTAAACTTTGAACAAACATGACTCGACGTACACAAGTAATAGATCAACCAGCGGTAAATTAAAATATTGCCAAGACACCTGGTTCATAGGCGAGATTCCATGTTTGATTCTTATACGCATACTGAATTTTAATTATAACATTTATGACGATGAAAATGCCTAAATTGAAGTTTTCTATCGACCTACCTAATTTTTGTTCGATTTAGTATTATGAAATTGAAGGGCGGTTTTCTTAAAATCTGGGACTCAGTGAACCAAAATATCTAACAATTCATTTTTATTTTCAAACACAAGCGACCTGTCAAAAATGAATCTAATTGGGCGGCCGTTTCTAAGGTTTTTCTGTTGTGAGACTTATAGTTTTGAAATCATCTACGCTTCAGCATAATCTAAAATTAATTTTTGGTGAAACAACTTCCCACAGCAAGTAAACGGCCATGATTGCAACTTTCTTTTACAAACCTCTATTTGCAGATAACTATTTTCGTTCACCCTTTGTCTCATCTTGAGATCTGTTTCTACACTGGTCAGAACAATTAGGGCATCAGGTAAGATATCGGACACAGTATACATGTGGTAACATATCTTATTCAGATGTAGGTTACAATTCTAATTTGTATGTGATGTAGTACGCTATTTTGCTCTCACAACTCTGTACATGGTCAAATTTATGCTTAGACGTGAGTCAACAGCCGTAATATACTTTTAAAAATGCATAGTCAACCATCAGCTGTTTATTGTATTTAAAATTTTACTTTTCTGAAGATGGATAATATCCGAAACCGGCAAAGTTTTAAATACAATAAACAGCTGATGGTTGACTACATATATTTTTTTAAATCTGTACATGGCGTCTACTTAGAGAAGGATCCATGGGGCTACCATAATAATCAAAAAGTCATTCTCTTGCCATGTAATATGATGTCTGATCACCTCGCACAGCCAGTACAGTTACATACCTGCATTGCATGGACAGTTATGTCAGCTCTTGAAGGATACTTGGTCATCCTTCTATGAGTGAAACTGTTATGGGAAGTGCTGGTCTGGCTGCAATGCGTCTGCCAAGTACATCCAAGACATGCTCAGTCGGGTTCAAGTCCGGTGAACAAGCTGGCCACTCCATTCGTTCATTTCCCTCGGATTCAAACATTTTGCCCACCAGTGCAGCTCTATGAGGACGAACGTTATCGTCCACCAGATGGAACGCATCGGCATAGCGTAAAACAAAAGGTCGAAGGATATCTATACCTTTGAGCAAAGTGCTATTCTGGTCGACATAAAGGACCGTACATTCACCAATACTGACTCCTACCCACACCATTCGTCCACCACCATGATATGGCCATGTTTCCTGTACATAAGGATTATTCAGAATTCTCTGCAGATGATGAAACGACGATTTTCCGGATGAACACAAAATCTTGATTCATCTGTGAACAAATCCCGGGCCGCGGTGGAGTAGCCCATCGGTCTAAAGCGACTCGCTGCAGAGCGCGCGGTTGTTCACCCTGGAGGTTCGAGTCCTCCCTGGGGCATGGGTGTGTGTGTTTCAAATCAAATGTTCAAATGTTTGTTAAGCTTATGGGACTTAACTACGGGGTCATCAGTCCCTAAACTTACAAACTACTTATGAACTACTTACGAACTAGGACGGCACAAATATCCATACCCGAGGGGAGGATTCGAACCCCCGATCGTAGTGGCCGTGCAGACCGTGACTGGAGCGCCTCAGTCTCCTCGGCCACCGCGGCCGGCCTCATCACACTAACTGAACCAAACTGTTTGTATAATTCATTTGATACAGTAAACACAAGTCAACGCCAACACCCTCTGTAGAATCTTTCTGTTACTACCACTATCTCAGTTGCTGTAATGTTGTTGGCTGCACTCCGTAGAACCGACAGAAAGACGTCGAACCATTTTCGTTCATTCTGCGGATGACAATACTAAGAGCCTTGATTTGACCAGATTACCTACAGGACAGAAAGTGTATGTCTTTGTGGACAATATTTGTGCAATGTTGGGATCTAGATGTCATTAAAATTATCTTTGTGCAAACATTACACGTCGTCGTTAAACGTTTATGTATGTTTACTGGAATACATACATATTGTGTTTACACAGTAATACTTTTGAAATATACAGAGCTCAAAAGTGTACAAGTCCTCATCACAAAGAACGACCCTTTTTGTTCTGTACATAGATACATATCTCAAGATAATAATAAGGTTAATCTGAAAATAAAGGTTTTTGAAAATAAAGTTGCGATCTTGGACAACATTTTCCTGCTGGAAGTTATTTACGAATATTTATATAGGCCGCCCTCCTATAACCATCCACGTAAAAAATGCTAAGGATATATCTTCGTACGCTTTCACGGCCAGTGTAATTTTTAATGAAATAACGTTGGGTTTTGGGCCCCGGCAATTAGAAAACACTAAAATAAACCAATTATCTATGTTTCTCCGACTTGCAGCAACTTCAATACGACGGTTGACTGTTCTTAACAAAACCGTTTCACTGCGTTAAAATGTCAGCGTTACAAATATCTCTTAACTACTTTGCCATCACACTATTGCATTAGTTCACGTAAACTATGATGTGAAAGACAACGTTGTACTCTTCTGTAAAGATTTATCCACATTCACCAGATTAGCAACACGTTCTGAGGCGCATTTTCGTTCAATAGAAACACATATACGCTCATCATCTGTGTTGTAGTTATCCGCATCATCCTGAGAGACTAATACATCGTCTTCGATAAGTATTATCTGGCTCATTACGTTACCGCTAATAGCAATCATGTTTCTGAACACACCCTAAAAGTGTTGCCGTTAGTGATAATCTGAAATTATCGATAGATGTATATCGGTTTACCAACTAAAATTAATGAAGTACACCACGTACTCGTTTTACAGACAGTAACACAGTTTCTCGTAGTATACTCTTTAGCATTGTTTATAGCAGAAGTAGTCATTTAAGTGAGCAGAAGACAAAAGAACGAAACTCAAGTTTTACCGTCTAAGCCGAGCAAAATCTCCGACCATAAACGAAATAGAATTAGAATTCCTCACTAGCCTGACGCAAGAAACAACGTACCTTTCGTCTGAAGCTTTCATGCACAACAAAATTTACGGATCACTTTTTTCGAAGTGCGGTAATTGTCTCCCTTTATCACGCCAAAGTTTGAAATGTTGTTCAAAGGTGCCTACAATCTTCTCTCTAAAGGTAGAAAATAGCGTGGCTCCCTACGACGTCAGCCTTTGTCTCGCCATTCTTCAAATGTGAACTCGTCGACACTTTCGACAAATGCCAAACTCAGAACCTCATGTGAGATTTAAATTAGACTGACGATTTCGTATAAACACCAAGTTTCACTATAATTGTTTCCAACAATACCGTGGATGTGAAACACTATGGGAAGATTCTCAAATCATTTGTTACCCACATTTCAACCCTTAGTTCGACGCCTCTGTGATGGAGGTCAGAACCTCGCCAGCAGTGTTGAAATAACGCCTTTTTGATAGGTGGCCGAAAAAAGTATATTCTCGACACACGGTCGCAAAGAGTTGACATGAAAAGATCTGAATGGGTGGCGTGCATTGAGTATATGAAAACTCTCTAACGGTAGAAAAGCGTGGCTCCCTGCAAATTTTGGAGCGAAATCTGAAGTCCTTGGTGCAGTATGCAACACGACGTCGTGCTGATAATGTTAGACACTGCTGGCACTTTCTGGACCATTTACCAATTCTCTGACATCAGCGTGGGGTTGCAACCCTACTGAAGATGATCTGATCACCATAAAACTGCAATTTTGAAAGGCCATAAACAGCGCTGGCACCAAACGAAACTTTGTCAAATGTATCAGAAATATTCAAAGATGTTGCAAAAAGTAAATAATAACAGTAATAACAATAATTATTGTTCTTAAATTGGGTTCGGCGTAGTATTATATACAAAAAATCCAAGCATACTACATAAACTGTTTTTATTTATTTATTTATTTATCTTTTTTTGTGACAGTTTCCAACAATGATGAATCATTGTTCTTTTTTCAGGAGATCGACATATAAAGTGGCCACTAAGCACCTTGTAACCATGAATTCGTGTCTTTTAGGGGCAAACATTAGAACGAAATTTGTCAGTGTATTAAAACGACACACTTAAACCACAGCAATCCCTATACCGGAAGAAAACAATAAGTTTCTCACATCAGGTCACTCTGTGTTACTTCTATCTGAAAGTTGAACAGATGCATGAAGAGTTAAAGAAACGTTTGTGTCGCGAGGAAGATAGCCACCGGTCAACGCCAGCCACCCTCCAACCCAAGTAAACATTAGCTACATAGCCTTCTTTATTGGCCGCGGCGGAATAGCCGTGCACACTGAAGCGCCGTGCTCTGGTGCGCGCAATCTTGCACCATCGGAGTTTCTAGTCCTCCCTCTGGCATGGGTGTATGTGCTGCCCTTAGGTTAGTTTAGTTTAAGTAGTTTGTGAGCTAGGGACTAATAACCAAGCGCCGGCCGCGGTGGCCGAGGAGAATGAGGCGCTTCAGTCACGGTCTGCACGGCCACTACGGTCGGGGGTTCGAATCCCCCCTCGGGCATAGATATTTGTGCCGTCCTTAGTATAAGCTAGTTCATAAGTAGTTTGTAAGTTCAGGGACTGATGACTCCGTAGTTAAATTCCATAAGCTCTAAAAACATTTGAATAATCTGGCAATTACGTCCCATAGGTTTACATACTTCGGGTTTTTTCTTCTTTATTCGTTCTTAAAGAACTCATACGTCGGGGGGGGGGGGGGGGGAGGAATATGTAATTTCGCAGAAACCAAGGAAGAAAATAGAGGAAAGGGTAAAAGAACTTGGATTCATCGCAATCTCCACAATATGGGAGCAAGATTTTAGACACTGTGCCGCTTGTCATGGTCTATCTTTAATTAAAATTCATAATAAATCAATAAATTTGTTTACTTACTGCTGTTACTATGTTAACTACGTGCATCAATTTTGCAAGTACTAATGAGTACACTTCCATGCCGCTACGTGTGGAATCCCCTGAGAAATGAAGACACTGCCTGCAGCAGTGACCAGTTTCTTTGTGCCTTTGTAGTCGCTGACTCCTACTGTCAACTGAGTTGCCCTTTCCGTGGCCACTAGCGGGTTAAGTATATTTATGGCGTCATTGGTGCGCCTGACAAAAGTCAAGGTTGCATTGTAATGCACAGCTTTCCGTTCCATTTAAGGGGTAAAGCTATTTGAATACTTCTCGAGTTCCTTAAAGGGAGAAATCTCCGTATATAATATAATCTGTTACCTGGTTGTGGTCTTGTCTGTCATGAACTTACAAATCCTTTTTCCTACATAAAACATTGATTTCAAAATCGTATGCGCATAGTGTTTGAGTTACCAGCATGTAGGTATCTGAGATGAGTATCAGGTGAAGTTCTTTCAAAAATTCTGTTTAATTCTGTAATTAGATGGCACCGAACGACTTTGATGAATGCACAAGATTTGTAGTAAGCGCGGGACTTTTGTTCCAAGTTTTACCTTCTCATGAGAGAGTACATGGAGCATATGCCCGTGCTATTCCGGATTATTGGAGAGCATGGCGAATATAACCCTCACTGCGTCCCATCAGCGCTAATGGTTCCAACGCTTTTTAAATTCATCTTTTCACTTAAAAAACCTGACCATTCCGCTAATGATATTTCTACGGCTAGGCAACATACTGGATACTGTAATCCTGCAACACTCCTGTTGCTCGGTTTATCTTTGCAGCTGCTTACAGCACAGCTAGGAATACACAATAATTCGTCTCAGTTAGTTGCATTTACTGCAATGTTCCTAACTGCACCGAATTGCTACTACAAGCTCCAGCCTACAGGAATTATGCCCCTCTGAGAGGATTTAATTTTGACCGTATGTGTGCCTAATGGATGAAAGAATCAGAGGTAGCCTTCGGTTCACAAAGCTATATAGCACAAGAGAAACGATAGTAGTAATACTTCAATTATTCATAGAATGTTCCAGTTCAAGAGCAAAACACTACACTTTGTTATAATCACGATCACCAGTCCCTATGGAAAACAATTAGCTATTCGATTATAACCTGAATATAATTATGAAGTGAGAGAAATATTTCTTTGTGCTATTGAGATATATGGTTAGGACAAACAGTAAATAATATAACAGTGCTTGAAATTCAATCCCTGTTGCAAATATCAGACGACAATCACAGTAATCTATACTTAAAGGTGATATTTAGGTAAATATTAAGCATCTTTAATCTGGCTCCTGCCATATTGAGTACTATAGCAAACTACTAAAGCTATGTGTGATAATGTTAGCCCTTTCATCAAAAAATGTGAGTCAGAAAGCTAATATGACAATGTCCACCATCATGTCTCTTCAAAATGCTGTAGTTTAGTAATAGGACAGATCTGCACTATGTGAGACTAATCGAATGGCGAGTTTCTTACAAATCTAGTATCAAGTATTCACACATATGTTAACTGTTGGTATTTTAACTACCTTCTTGTCTGTATTAATAAGCCTACATTGTGCTAACTTGTTAACATGGAATATTACAGCACTGCAGTTGTTTTGAGAAACAGACACTTAGCAAAATGTGGTACCTGAATTTGTTCTGTTCAGTCTTTTAGATAACACAAAGAGCAATAAACTTTATTCTTGCAATGAAGATATTTTGTAAACCTATCACGCAAATCTTTATTTGATAAATATTAAGAAAACACTCTAATATACAGCACTCACTGAAAGTTTAGTATCTTGTGAAGATAAAAAATAAACATAGCCTTCACTTATCTTTAATCAGTATAATCATCTTTTTAATGTTGCTGCTCGGATAAATGATGAGGATTTCCCGCCGTATGCAAGTCAACTGATTTTAATTATTTTTCCCAAACATGTTTCAGCAAATTTTGTGCTATCATCAGTGAGGCGGTTTATTTTTACTCTGAAAAATTATAGTAACCGTACAATAGTCTTTTCAGGTACAACCAAAATGTTTTTGTAGCTTCATTCGTTTTGAATTTTGCTTAGGTTATCAAGCAAATATAACTATTTCAGTTTAGTGAAATTAGAACTATATATACGAGTATCACATATTTTTACATACCTTCACACTAGGCTTCGTAAAAACTCATTTACTACTACTTATTTGTTGTTGTGGTAATAGTATTATGTTTGCAGATGACAAGTTTGTAAATACTATTAGCACAACAACAAATGTGTAGTCTACTTAATGAGTTTTTACTTAGCCTAATGTAAAGGTATGTAAAAATATGTGATAATCGTATATCTAGGCCTAATTTCACTAAACTGAAATAGTTGTATTTCTCTGATAACATAAGCTAAATTCTAAACGAATGAACTACCTCGAAGAGAACGACCTATTAACCAGTAGTCAACACGGATTCAGAAAGTATCACTCTTGCGAAACACAGCTTGTCCTTTATTCACATGAAGTGTTAAGTGCCATCGACAAGGTATCTCAGATCGATTCCATATTTCTCGATTTTAAGATGGCTTTTGACTCTGTACCCCACAAGTGGCTTCTTATGAAATTGCGTGCTTATGGAATATCTCCCCAATTGTGCGATTGGATTCACAATTTCCTATCAGAAAGAACACAGTTCGTTGTAATTAACGGTAAGTAGTCGAGTAAAACAGAAGTGTTATCTGGCGTTCCACAGGGAAGCGTTATAGGTCCCCTACTCTTCCTCGTGTTTATAAACGATTTAGGAGACAATCTGAATAGCTCCCTTAGACTGTTCGCGGATGATGCTGTCGTTTGTCGGTTAGTGAAGTCAACAGAGGATCAAAAGCAACTGCAAAGCGATTTAGACAAAATTTCTGCATGGTGCGAAAATTGGCAATAGACACTAAATAAAGAAAAGTGTGAAGTAATACACATGTCCACTAAAAGAAATCCGCTGAACTTTAATTACGCGATAAATCACTCAAACCTTATGGTCGTAGATTCTACCAAATACCTAGGAGCTACAATTACGAACAACTTTGACTGGAGAGAACACATAGAAAATATTGTGGGGAAGGCGAACCAAAGGTTACGTTTCATCGGCAGAATGTTTTGAAGATGCACCAGCTCCACCAAAGAGACTGCCTACATCATACCTGTGCGTCCTCTCGTGGAGTACTGTTGCCCCATGTGGGACCCTCACCAGGTGGGACTGACGGAAGACATTGAGAAGGTTCAGAGAAGGGCAGCTCGTTTTGTTTTATCACGTTACGGGGGAAGGGGAGCGTCAATGAAATGTTGCACGAATTGGGGTGGAAATCTTTAAAAGAAAGACGTTATTCATTGCGGCGTGATCTGTTTGCGAAGTTTCAATCACCGACGTTTAGTTCTGAATGTGAAAATATTTTACTAGCACCCACCTACTTAGGGAGACATGACCATCCCAAAAAATTAAGAGAAATCAGATCGAAAACGGAACGGTTTAGGTGTTCTTTCTTCCCGCGCGCTATTAGAGAATGGAACGCTAGAGAAAAGTTATGAAAGTGGTTAATGAACCCTCTGCCAGGCACTTGAATGTGATTTGCAGAGTATCGATGTAGATGTAGATGTAAAAACAATTTAGGTCTACCTGAAAAGACTATTGTACAGCAACTATAATTTTTCAGAACAAAAATAAACTACCCCACCGATGATAGCAGAAAATGTGCAGAAACATGTTTGGGAAAAATAATTAAAATCAGCTGTCTTGCAAACGACGGAAAATCCTCATAATTCTCCACAGTATAATTATGCAATAAATACACTATGAAAGGTGAGATATCATTAATATTTTCAAATTATTTCATAAGGACACTAGGAATACTTCCTTTAATTGGAAAGGACCCTGCACAGGACAACGACATGGGGGAATAACGAGTTAACAGCACTGTTTAAAGTCAATATGATAATTATTCACTAAAATCACCAATGTGAGGATCAGGCTGTTATTAAAGTACTAAAAGATTCTCTACTTTGCCTATGTTGGATGATTAGCGGTGGAATGTGGCTCGCTGTGTCGTAATGTTATCCATTATTGGCTCTTTATGTATGTGGCAAAATTCGTCTTTTTAGCGTCTAATTACTTTGATCAATTGCCACCCGTATTATGCCAGAAACCGTACTAAAAATATTCTTCATTCGAGGTCACTTATTATTCTTGAAGAGTATGACCTCTGGCACTATTCTCTGTTCAGCGTCCTGAGAGACTCCTCCCCAAGCCACTTTTCACGTTTTTTATCTATTTCCACCGCGGCATCACTTTTCCTTGAGACCAGGATGCCCCTCATCTTTCAGACCTGAATATAATTTACAAAAGACCTAATCTAGAATTAATTTACATAACATTTAAAACAGTAAGTGTTACAAAACCAAAAATGTTTACACAGAATTTACAATAGTGAATTACAAATTTTCATTAGCTTAGCATACATGTCCAAAGATAATAAATTTACAAACAAATACATATCAAAAGTAATCGGTACAGGTCAAGTCATATATGGACAGTACAGGAATTATAAATCACGAAAATAGGAACGAAAAATAAACATATGATGTCACAATGCGTCTTAAGTATTTTTTCACAAATCGGTGTGCAAGTAAATACTTATATTTGGCATTTCATTAGCGTCGTACTAAAGAATATGCGTGTATTATTTCTTTAAAAAAAAAAAAAAAAAAAAAAAAAAAAAAAAAAAAAAAAAAAAAAAAAAAAAAAAAAAAAAAAAACACTCCCTACTTCATAACATTACATTTGTTATGAATGAGGAGCATTCAAACCTATCGTTTCATATTGTATCCCAGTCATGCGACACAAATTGCAAACTTACACCTTTAAAACCAGGACGCCTGGGAGAGAGGCATCCACGCTAACTTCCATGCGTGTTTGGTTGCCTCGCATTAGGATTCAACTGGCATAGACGCTGGTTTGACAAGGAGCACACGAAAAGATATGTGACACGTATGTTGTTGCGAAATTTAGTGATCCATGACACGCACCATATATTATTCCGTAATGAAAAATTCCATATGGAAGATATCTGGTCATATATTTTGGTTTTGAAAAATCCATTCCTACATTTACCAATGTTTTTTACCACTGTCGTTTTTATCAGTAGTTTCGTTAGATTTCTATATGATTTTTAGGAACTCGTCAGCACTGGAAGAAATTCCCATGTGCAGTCAATATATTTATAGTCAGTTACGTCATGAATGGAAAAAAGCTGTTGGCAAGTCGAATATTGTGACTTGCGCACCGAGCTGCTTTAGTAGGTGTGGTTCTGCTAGTAGTTGATCCTCGGTTGATTGGCCCTTACATATAGTTTACTCACGAAGTCATATCGGTACTTATAACCTAAAGTAGGTGGTCGTCTCTTAACCGCGGAGCAGCTTATCAGTTTTCACTTTAGCAAATCATATTCGAAAACAAAGTTCTCTAAAAAATTTACACCACCAAACTTATTCCTACACATTTTGTATCAGAAACATTTATATACCACCTCACATGAAATCCACCAACGTGTACGTGAATTTCACATTTAAAAATATTTTTCCCCCTCTAGTGAATAATAACGTATAACTGCTTCTTCGTCACAAACCAGTAGAGAGCAGTATAATTCTAGGATAGGATTGATTGGTAGACTAAAATGTAAAATTTGTTCTGATCTGAAAAAAGTTGATATTTATACCGTATCAAAGTATTGCAGCGCGTAAATTTCTGCACTTTGAACTTTAACAATGGTTAAATTTCGATGTACAATATGTGAGCAGCACTCTACGTTTTATCTCACAATCGCAGGGATGCAAATCATCATTCAGCGTTAGAATAAACCTGATGTAAACAAACACATAAAATAGAAACTCTGTAATTGCTTTCGTATCACACGTTCCTGAGAGTTACTAGGCCATTAGAAATAGACCTTCATTTTGTGTAAGACATGAATTCAGGAAGGTAGGAAAAATAAGAGGATAGGCCCTGGATAAACTGAAGGAAGCTAAGGTTCTTGAGAGTTTCAGACGGAGCTTTATCAAAACAACTGGCGAAACTGGAGGGGGCTTAATAACACAGAACACAGTAGAAGACGCATGGGTAGCTTTGACAGATGAAATATTGAAAGCAGCAGAGAATTAAATAGGAAAGATCTAAAAAAAGTCCTTGGCTGTCACAGGAGAAACTAAACGGGATTTATGAAAGAGGACATATAAAAGTGCAGCAAATAAAGCAAGTAAATGAGGTACTTTCGAGTAAAAATGAGGTAGATATGAAGTACAAATGGCTAAGAAGAGGGGCTAGAGGAAAAATACAAGTCTTTAGAAGAATGAAAAACTAGAAGAAACATTCACATGACGTGAGGTTAGGTGAATGTGTAGGGTAATGTAAAAGGAGAACTTGGTCATATTAACTATTACGATAAATACAGTGATCAGGAACATCAACCACTTTGTGCCGAGAGAATGGCTGCGGCGTTTGCCAAATGAAGTTTTTTAGTATATTTGGTCACCTAATTGAAGAAAGAGCCATTCTTCCTGCGTATCGAAATAAGTCATCCCAGTCCGAAGCTTCAGCAAAATCTAAAGTGGCATAAACTTAATTCCAGGTCATAGCGAAGAAAATGTTTGATTTTGTGAACTCCCTTTGATACTCTACATTTTGAAGAGGATGTTATAATACCCAGATACAAACATTACAGTTATAAACGTTTCCACTTAGAGAAAAAATTTGTCGCCTCACTAAACAATACATGGCGAAAACATCCTGCCACATCAACGTTTTACTTGTAATGTTATAGCGTGACTTTCAAGTATGAACGTATGTCTCTACGATTTTTAGAACATTCATTAATATTGTCTTTGAGAAATGAAGTGTGCTTTCTGAACTTATCTCTCAGGACTACAACGGGAAGAGGCTCTGACGCTATTAACATCCTCTGGGCGACCTGTACACATAAATCGGCTCATTTAGAAGAACGGACGATTAGGGTTTAACGGTGCGTCGTCAACCTGGTTACTAGAGACTGGAGTTCACACTCTTCCATTTCTTTATTTTTTTATTTTTTTATTTTTTTTATTTATTTATTTATTTATTTATTTATTTTTTTTTTTTTTGCGTTTGAGGGGCGGGGATAATGAAAATAAAGGATCCATCTCAGAATTTGCCTGGAGTGATTTAGGAAAATCACAGAAAAACTAAATCAGAATGGCCGGAAGTGGATTTGAACCACCTTCCTTCCGAATGCTAGTCCAGTGTGTTACCAGTGCACCACCTCACTCCGCCGCTCGGTTAGGGATCGCTATATCACCACTGGATGTTCCCACTCCAAGAGTGTCAATAATGAAACTTTAAAACAGGAACATCTCGATCTGAAATCTACAGAATATAATACACTTTCAAATTTCAAATGTTTGTAAGCCTATTGGACCAAACTGCTTTGATCATCAGTCCGTAGACTTACAGACTACTTAAACTAACTTACACTAAGTGCAACGCACACCCCATGCCCGAAGGAGGACTCGAACCTTCGGTGGAACCGGCCGCCCTGTCCGTAGCATGACGCCGACGACGCAGTCATTTCGAGCGGCCAAAACACTTTGTGCTCACCATTTTGCGTATCTCACCGTTTCTGCACGCAGAAAAACAACAAAGCAGTAAATGCGAATGCGCTTATCGAAAACAGTTTCAAGATACTCTTTAATTATGACCTTGTGCCAACATTCTGCAAAGCTCAGTGTTCATAATCTTAAAATTTACAACTGGGACTTTATTTTCTGAGCACTCTATATTTGACAGAGCCTTCACCAACTACACTTCCTAAGCTACATAGTTACCGCATTATATTTTCAAGCAACATTTGATTTTATGAGGACGGTATCCAAACTCGTAACCCATATACAGTATGTTAATTTGTCTATAATCTGTGTTGTACACCACGGCCAACAGAGGCCACATCCTAAGCCGTCAGATTGCGAATGTATATGGTCATAATTAATCTGCAAATTTAGCGTAATTGACATCAACTATCCTCAGATGTTGACGGAAATATGCTGCTTAATGTTAAAGGAATTGAACAAATGAGACCACAGCATAAATATAGGCACGAATCATCAGAATTATCCAACAAATAATTATGAAACAAGGTAACGTCAAAATGTCGTCGTTGTTCCGAATCATCAACTGCCAGAGATGTGAAATTGCTTGTCTGATGATGCACATGGTTATCATAAGAATGAAGTGCTGAAACTTTAGGACATATCAGTTGACATACAAATTTCCCATTCGTTATGCCTACCGTGTTGTATTTACATTAGGAAGCTGATACCTCAAAAAAAAAAAAATAAATAAATAAATAAATAAATAAATAAAACATAAAAAAATGAATTGCAAATTTTAATTTTCCCTTTTTTTTCACTTCACAGAATGGCCTTAATAACGGGAAGATATTATAACATGGACTGCGAGAAAACCTGAGGGGAGGAGAACCGAAGAATTTGAGATATTGGGCTATAGATGAAGTTTGAAAATGAAGTGCAGGAGGTTCACGTTAGAATCGGCGAAGGAATGATCATATAGCAAACAGTGACAATCAGAAGGAACCGGATTATAGGACATGTGTTAGTACATAGGGGATTAACGTCAATGGTTAGATGGCTCTGTGAAGGGTAAATACTGTAGCGGAAGACGTGGATTGAACTACATCCTGAAAATAAATGAGGTCTGAAAAAAATTAGAAAAATTGCGATACCTACTTGAAAAGTTGGGCTTCAGGTACATTGTCTTTTTTTTTTTTTTTTTTTTTTTTTTTTTTTTTTTTTTTTTTTTTTTTTTTTTTTTTTACATTTCAATGTATTAGTTACATGCTTTATTTTTAGTTAAATTAACACGCCTAATGTTTACAAAATAAAATAGTACCGTGAAGAGGGTTGATCTCTTATATATGTCGGTGAAACACACATTCGCAGTTCGCATACTAAGCCCAATGAGTGAACAGATTGATCAAGTAATGGAGTAAAGGTGCCACCTTCAAAAGGACAATGTCTGCTTATAGTACACGCAGATAACTGACAAGGAAAAGTAGTTCTGCAAACTGTAAGGTATTAATGTGTCTAAAGCTAAAGGAAACATTCACGTTTTCTGGTCTACAATACTGTAGAACAGAAGAGAAGGAGCATTCCTTTTAAATTTAGACACGTTCTATAATGTAGCGACAGAAATACCATCGGTTTTATTAACGCGATTCGGATTGTGAATGTTTGATTTAGTATTGTTTCTGAGTGATTGTTTAAGCTCTATCCAGATGGTGCAGTAAATGGAAGACTAATGAAAAATTATCCTGCTTGCAAGTTAAAAAGAAACACCATACTTCCTGCTTGCAAACCAGTAATGCTAACAAATCTGTCTGTATCCTTTAACGCAAATGTTACATAACTGACTCTTTAAGTAACATGTATTTCGAAGTAAGGTAGGCATTGTTAATAAAATGATAAAAATAATGAAATATTAATATCATTGAGTTAAGTATTTAGAAAAAGGTATTTTTGATGGTTTGTTTAGGTACAGAAGAGAGATTTATGAAACTCCGGCAGGTAGCTGATCATAGGCTTCAGTTTAGAGCGGTACTTCCATTCCAGCACTGGTTACTTCCCCCGACTAGTCTGGCCGCTACCCACACCACTACTTTTTTCTCCATGCTTGCCCAGCCGCCTGCACATGTACCGACCAATTTATCCTTTGTGCACTCTGCTCACGAGCTTTAAGAATATTTTCAATTGGGGAACAAGTGAACTCGCTAAGGATTATACACAAGATCAAGCTTTGAAGACACTAAACACACAGGGCATAATCACAATACAGATGTATTTATAATACAGAGCACTTTTGTACAGCACTCCTAATAATGGACACGAAGCACCCCACTACAGTTTTCCAACCACACTTTCTCCTGCTTGTGGCCCACATGTGATCATGAAACATAGACCTAAAGGTATTCAAAAAATGTTTGTTAAGATTATGGGACTTAACTACGGGGTTATCAGTCCCTAAACTCACAAACTACTTATCAACTAGCTTATCCTAAGGACGGCACAAATATCCATGCCCGAGGGGGGATTCTAACCCCCGACCGTAGTGGCCGTGCAGACCGTCACTGAAGCGCCTGAGTCCCCACGGCCAACGCGGCCGGCAAAGGTATTCATATAGGATGTGCCACTAAATACAAATGTCCTCCAAAACGACAAATAGAAGCTGTAACGCCAATGCACCAAGCAGATGAAGCATAATCATAATTCCCGGGAGACCAGAGAGCGACTATATTGGACACACTAAATAAGACACCAATTAAATAACATTTAACAGCACAAGGAAAACTTTCTACTTCCAGATTACTACCGAGCGCTGAATATCAGCAATGACACGAGATGGTAAAAACCAGGCTAAAGGAAATTTCACCAACTAAAGAAGCATTAGCAACACAGACAAGTGGCCTATCTTTGACGAAAGAGCGCCCACGTAAGGTAAGAAGGCTCTTGATCTATAACTATTATTTTCGTCTTCTTCTTCCACGTCTCGTGCTTGCATTCTTGGACTCACATCGAATGCTCTGCAAATCTGTTGCTGCGAATATCCATTTGCTTTGAAAATGCTCTTCAGGTGTGTGAGCTCTTCCTGCAAGTTGTCATCGTCCGATATACAATGTGCTCTGTGCACCAATGTCTTAAGGACCCCTGCGGTTTGTGAGGGATGATGGCAGCTACTGGCATGTAAATACAGATTCGTATGGGTTGGTTTCCGATATACTGCATGTCCTAATGTACCATCAGCTTTTCGACGAACAAGTACATCCAAAAAAGGGAGGCAACCATCTTTTTCCATTTCCATAGTAAATTTGATATTAGCGTGGATGGAGTTTAGATGGTCAAGAAATCGATGTAACTCATCCTTCCCATGAGGCCATACTACAAACGTGTCATCCACGTATCTCCAGAAGACCGTTGGTTTAAAAGTTGCCGAGTCCAGAGCCTTGTCCTCGAAGTCTTCCATAAAGAAATTCGCTACCAGAGGGGATAGGGGGCTTCCCATAGCAACTCCGTCAATTTGCTCATAAAAGTCACCATTAAACTGGAAATAAGATGACGTTAGTACATGTTCAAATAAGGCGGTGATATCCTTGTCAAAATGTTGGCCAATTAGAGAAAGAGAATCCTGTACAGGTACAATGGCTTTAATAGTGAAGCCAAATACTGCGCAGAAAGGTAGTTAGGTGAACCAATTGTGCTTGTTATTGGCCGCATAGGCAGATCCTCCAGACGCTCATCCTTATCCAGTTTGTGGACTTTAGGAAGCCCATAAAATCTCGGTGGTACAGCACCTCGCACTTTTAAACGTCTTATAACTTCAGGTTCTAGTGACGAAGCATTCAGTAAGGCAGCAGTCCTTATCGTCACCTTGCTAGTTGGGTCTTTGTTGATCTTCCGGTACGCGTCAGAACCTTTCTGCGCAGTATTTGGCTTCACTATTAAAGCCATTGGTAGGAAAATGTAGTCACCATATCCGGAATTCTGTAGATTTTATTCAAAGTCTCAGCCACCTCAGGCTTAATAGTACAGATGTACTGGTAAGTTTCGACGTGGTATCACTATATACCAAGGTACCTGTACAGGATTCTCTTTCTCTAATTGGCCAACATTTTGACAAGGATATCACCGCCTTATTTGAACATGTACTAACGTCATCTTATTTCCAGTTTAATGGTGACTTTTATGAGCAAATTGACGGAGTTGCTATGGGAAGCCCCCTATCCCCTCTGGTAGCGAATTTCTTTATGGAAGACTTCGAGGACAAGGCTCTGGACTCGGCAACTTTTAAACCAACGGTCTTCTGGAGATACGTGGATGACACGTTTATAGTATGGCCTCATGGGAAGGATGAGTTACATCGATTTCTTGACCATCTAAACTCCATCCACGCTAATATCAAATTTACTATGGAAATGGAAAAAGATGGCTGCCTCCCTTTTTTGGATGTACTTGTTCGTCGAAAAGCTGATGGTACATTAGGACATGCAGTATATCGGAAACCAACCCATACGAATCTGTATTTACATGCCAGTAGCTGCCATCATCCCTCACAAACCGCAGGGGTCCTTAAGACATTGGTGCACAGAGCACATTGTATATCGGACGATGACAACTTGCAGGAAGAGCTCACACACCTGAAGAGCATTTTCAAAGCAAATGGATATTCGCAGCAACAGATTTGCAGAGCATTCGATGTGAGTCCAAGAATGCAAGCACGAGACGTGGAAGAAGAAGACGAAAATAATAGTTATAGATCAAGAGCCTTCTTACCTTACGTGGGCGCTCTTTCGTCAAAGATAGGCCGCATTCTCGACAAACATCGTGTTAAGGTTATCTCCGGCCACCAGTGAAGATTGCAGCCTTACTCGGGTCAGTGAAGGATGATGTGTTGCTTCGCAAGTCAGGTGTGTACCAGATCCCTTGCGGAAATTGTGATAATTCATATATAGGCCAGACAATACGCACTGTCCACGAGAGATGCGTTGAACACAGAAGATATACCCGCCTATTGCAGCCTGACAAGTCAGCTGTGGCTGAACATTGCATAGAAACTGGTCATTCAATGAACTATAGCGATGTGAAGATTTTGACACCCATATCTTCGTTTTGGGATGCTATATTTAAGGAAGCTGTTGAAATTAGACTGGCCAACAACTTATTAAACGGAGATAAAGGTTTTAATTTAGACAAAGCTTGGAACCCTGCACTTGGAATATTGAAGTCACAGAGAAGACGTGAAGGTGTTGCCGCCGCCGAGCATATATCGATAAGTGAACACCGGAGCGCTTCCGCCACGGGGGGCCCACACGTGTGAGTACTCTGATATGCAGTATACCTGCATCTGTGACGCGCACGCGCATTGCCACCGCAATCAGGCTTATAAGGCCGCGCCCGGCACCTCGTCGACAGTCTTCGACTCACTCTGAAGATGGCCGGAAGGTACGCGGCCGAAATATCAGCAGAAGAAGTGAATTTTACGCGGCTGCATTCCCGAAATCTATTGGACTGTACATTACGCCGTGAAAAGTTGAAAATGCACATTAAATGGCATCAAGTTTCATAAAATTCACTGTAGTTCCACGAGGAGGGGCGAGAGTCGTAGCTTAAGTTATCCAAGTCTAAGGGAGACACCTAACGTGCCAGATATTTAGCGCCTCCTCACGCTTTGCCTAGGATGACTCACTCCCTACCATGTAGCCGCCCACCGCCCTGAAATAACGACCGCGGCCGCTGTCAACCGCCTTCCACGCGATACCCAAAGATGCCCCTTCGATATCTCAGTCAAGTACCCGTAGCGCCGCCGGTGGCAGAGTCGCAAAGTCGCAATCACTGCTCGTATGAACAGACACACAAGAAAACTTCCGAAACCACAAGATGCCATAGGCGAAACAGAAAAAGAGCCAATACTGCTCATAGCACGTTCTGCCCTCGTTACGCTATTCATTCCATTCAACAGATCCTGTAATTCTTCTTTAATTTCACTGACAGTGAATCTTAACATATATATTATTTCGTAGTTATTATGCTACAATATGTATCCTCGCAGTTAACAATAAGTCCGATTTGCGGTAAGGCATGCATACATGATTAGCTATGACTTCTGTGTATGGATCTATGGGGCATGCGCCCTGCAGGAATGGCACCATGCAACGATTTGTGCGGCCGCTCCCGCCGGATGCTCGAGTCCTCCATCTGGAATTCGTGTGTGAGGTGTGTGTGTGTGTGTGTGTGTGTGTGTGTGTGTGTGTGTGTGTGTGTGTGTGTGGTGTTGTCATTAATATAAGTTAGTTGAAGTTGTGTATTAGTTTTGGAACCGATGACCTTATTAGTTTGGTCCCATAAGTCTTACATGCCCAAAAAAAGAAGAAAAAATAAAACGAACACCGTCATATGCTACCTTCTGACGTCAATTGCCGAATCCAACCCTCTGCGTTATAATTTTAGTATATTACTCAATTTTCTTTTGCGACAAATTTCTTGCTCAATATCAAAATCTATATACTTTTTCCAATAGCCATTGAATGCATCTATAACAAGTATGCATGTGGCCGTGTGTTCTAGCCTCTAAGCAATCATATCTGAAGTTTTTGTCAAGGACCTGGAGAATAAATTTTTTGACCGGCATCATGAAATTTGCAGTAAAGTTATTTTATAGCGTACGTAAGCCAATGACATCTTCATTAGATTTTACGGTAACCAAGAAGAAATGCATAATTTAGCTGAAGCTTTACATTCTATGCAAGAAAAAATGAAAATTTCTTTAGAAATAGAAAAGAATGTGTCGTTCAACTTTCTTGATTTAAAAAACTCGGGCATAGAAACTAAATTAGATATTGCCATCTTCTGTATACCTTCAGCTACACATCTGATTATTCATTCAAACTTCTATCATCATATATCCCTCAAATGTGTTTATTTCTCATCAATGTCCCACCGTATTGCTAAGATAGGTCTCGACACAAATATCAACAAAATTGTACAACACTCATAGATTATGTGAAATCAACTGAGAATGGGAGTATCTAAGCACGCCTCCCGTCAGACGCAAATTTCCAGCTCCACCATGCCCACAGTACTCAAACTCGTAGTTATGAATCTAATTCCCATAAGAGTAAGGACCACAATCTTGCTCACCCCTCCCCACTAATGAAAGGATCATTGCCCGTCACCGGCATATCATATATATACATTTGGCGTCTGTTCCAAAAGAACAGTCGTCAGTTCTGATCCTGCACTTGTTATTTTTTTATATTCATAGAATATATGACATCAGCTGCGAATCGGCGAATGAGGAGGGGTGGACAAATTTGTGGCCCTTACTCCTGACGATATGGACTTTCGGAAGGATGTATTCGGTATATCCCTTGTATTCCGATTCCAGTCCGTGTAAGCGACGGCTCTTACGTTGCCTAATCGGAGCCACAGTGATGCAGCTGTTGCACAGGATACAAGGCGCCTCCACCGAACAATATTGCGTTGAAATGGAAGTAGGCTTGACTTCGAAGGCAGGGTTCTCGACTGAACACCGAAAGCAGGTTTATTGCGAACTGAAACATACATGCAGCACTGACTGCCACTCGGGCAGAGTGCTCTGCTATTTATACACAGACAGGATGTACCATCAATTAGAAGAATAGTTAACATAAGAAACATGTAGAAATTACAACTGAACATAAGAAACATGTAAAAAATTCTGGAAATGATAATTACAAAGAAACAAATTTTTGTTGTTGGACGGGATTTGACCGGCGACCTTCAGCACCGCAATCGGTGATGCAATCCATTGCTCCACGGCGGCAGGCGGATAACTCGCGTCCTTGCGACAATATACTACAGCCCATTAAAACCCGTTTTAGTAAATTACGTCATGAACAAAAAAAAAAGTAAAACATTAGATACTTCTGAAGTTTACAGTAATTGCCATATACCTCCAAACCAGATGATTAATGAACAAACCACTAGTATCCGACTTTGGTTTTTCAATATTTCTGATCAAATTTTGTGTGGACAACAACATGAAGAGTTGCCAATGTGTCTATGCATTTCTTGTGATTCGACACTGGCTCTTTATCTTTTACCAAAAGTCTCAAAGACACATTTTGACAATCTTTGTATCTTTCGTGAAGTTGTAACTTTTGGTTTTGTACAAAGCTGTACATTTGTTATACAGAAATAATGTAATGAGTTTTGTATTTATTTGTGTTTTATTTTAACGCACTTTTGTAGAGTTGACTCGTGAATTGTTATTCAAGATATTTACCAACATTTTACCGTTGACTATCGCCTACTTAAGAGCAATTTCATTATTTTATCTCATTTTGTAGTCATAAAATTTTGCTAGGATAATATTTTAAGTTTCGACGTTCGTGCACAACATTATGGGTGCGCCCTCTAGCGGGACAATCTCTTACCTGCACAGCATTCATAGCAGCTTGCGGCATTTAGCTCCAGTCGCCATTCAGAGAAAGATCTGTTATTTTGTACTTTGTTCCGTTCTGATGGTCCTTTTCTCTTTACTTTTTCTTTTTTATGGAATATTGCCTATAAATTTGTCCTATGGTTTGTATATTTTGCCAGTTTGTATTTTTTTTAAACTTTTCTGTCATATTTTAAAATATTGTGCAAAAATTGTAAGGTGTCATTTTGTATGTTGCCTTTAGGTCATCAGAAGATGGGCAGAGCCCGAAACGCGTCATGCAAAATAACTGTATTCAGAAACATCCTATGATTATTTTTTAGCGACTTTTCAGCCTTTTTAGAGTCATTTGTCTAATTGAATTAATAATAGTCGCACACCTCTACTACGGCTTTCAGTTACATCTGCGAATACAGTTCCATTAGTAAATTGCATAATAGCTTCAATATGTATCGCTCGGTATATTAATTACAATTCATCGTATACCAATTTACGAGTTCATTGGGGTTCAATAATTTGGTGTAAACCTCGTTTCGATATTTGAAACCATATACAAAATCACAAAATAAAACGGGTATCACGTTTTAGGTGAGTCTCCCTGTAAATGTACAGGATGAGTCTTTTGCTATAGCTTATTCCTACTTTTCTCGATATTTCAAACGTCTTGCTTCAATTTACATTGTCGAACCGTTTTTCTAGGGAGACATATCTTATAACCTTTTCAGTGTTTTTCTTAAGTCATGCTCACATCATCAGGTGCAATGTCAGGACTGGCTCTCAGGCTTTTATCAAACTGATCGTCGTTTAATAGTTCTTTCTGTATATTATTCTCATTAGCATCTTGGATGCCTGAGCTGTTAAACTAATTGTGTGGTAGGTCTCACTCGTATCTTTTTTGTTGTCTTCGGAACTATGTGGCTCATATTATTCCGTATGTCTGATGGTACGTCGTCACTCTCACTGATTGTATACACCGATTTCAGTACTCGTTCCTTTGCCACTTTTCTGCAAGTTCAATTTCTTACTTGATTTCAAATATTCCGGGGTACTTTATATTCTATTTCTGAATCCACTATGTCGTGCGTATCAACATTTATTTATT
Organism: Locusta migratoria; assembly: GCA_026315105.1. Lineage (NCBI taxonomy): Eukaryota > Metazoa > Arthropoda > Insecta > Orthoptera > Acrididae > Locusta > Locusta migratoria. The sequence goes on from CM048746.1 coordinate 196,262,762, forward strand.
CTTCTGCAATGTTATCGTCAAAGCCTTCCTCTTGACATAGCAATGTGCTCTTCCCACCTATCCATTCTCTCTTTCTGCATTCTTAGTGTTCCATCCTTTCTTTTAATTTCATCGAACTTTCTTTTGACTATTCGGCAATCTGAGTCAGTCCTACCGACGATCAGTTCCTTTTAGACTTCTTAACATTTTTTCCTGAAGTCATTTCGTCTTTGCTTCCCTGCACTTCTACTCCAAAATTTTCTTGAACATCTTAGTACATCTAACTTTAGTCGATTAGCCGAAGTATTTCTACTGTTACCCGTTATTCCATCGTGGTTAATTTCCTTGTATCTATGTTGGTCCATCCGACATTTGTGACTGCTTTTTTTAAATGTCTCCGCACATCTCTTATTGAACTGCCTACTCTAGTACTCTTTATAGCTGTATCTACGTCTTTAGCGAACTTTAGACCCTTCTCATTACTGATCAATATTTTGGTGTTCCATGTGATTCTACGTTGTGTCTATCAGTCGGTTCTCTTAATATTCAGTCTATTATTCATTAATAATAAATTTTTGACGTACTGAATTACCATTTCTATATCGTCATACACTTTCTCCACCTGTCATCTTCTACTTGTGTCGTCGCCATGTATATCTGCACAATCGTTGTGTTAGTGTATTGTTCAATATGCTAAAAAAACAACCGCATTACTGAACTGTTAACTGTATCTTACTTCGTGCCGACTTCCCTCTTCACAACGAATATTATCACCAACATCATCCTCCGTAGTTAGTGATATTACGCTATACTGACTATCCTCTGTAACTCTTCAAGCAACAGATTCGTAGCCGCGATGGAGTTGTAAGTTGTTTTTCATTGTGAAGTTTTTTATCAGCTGTTCTGTGTGTAACTTCAAAGTGAGGTAGCACCTTCCAATGTATTCCCTACTTGTATATTAACAATTTTCTTTTTTTATATATTTGATCCACACTGAGATAATACTAACTTGACTTTTTATGGGAATAGCAATTAATAATTCTGGGCCGCCACCATGATTCACAATACATAGAAATTAGAAATTATTGACCCTATAGCCTTCATACTTATGATATGGTCGTAGGTATCTTTAAAACAAAATATCAATTCCTACTCTGAGCAAGCTAAGAGCTGTACCACGAGAGAAATTATTTGAATATTAATTGGTGCACTCTGAATTTCACTGATCTATTTATCCTTCCAAAATAGTGAGAAGGGATGTTTTAAAGGTAACAAGATCTGCTCAAAAACTAATTTATTGCAACAAAAATCGAACATACTACCTCATCACGAATATAATAAACATTTTACAGCTCTGTACTTTAAAGAAATTGTAACGATACACTAGATTTTTTTTATTATTTTTTTTTTTTAATCACGGTTGCTTATCGCCTCCGGTTCCCTCTAGCTCGCAATATAACTGACTAAATTTCGTTCGTCTTTTTTTATTTTTTTATTTTTATTTTTTTTTACTCTCTTGTCTGTTTTCGTTCTGTACGGACGCCTTCCATTCAATGTAAGTAAATGTGATGCAAGTTGTTGTTGAAATATATTACTTAATTTTAAATTCATCACCTCCCTTTGCTTTTATTTAAATCAATCCCTCCACGTCAAATAGTTATTTTTTAATGTTTTCAGCTCGTCGACATCTGTGATAGTTCAATGTTCAGACGCCATTACGATCGCTTCACATGCCTTCAAAAATTTCACTCAGTCATTCTTATAAAGTACCTTGCTTGATTACAGAACCTGCAATCATTTCTTTTGTATTTTACGAAGCCCGATCATTTTTTCCTCTTTGTATCATTACCATTAACTTCATGTTTCATCCACGGTCTTACAACAATGAAAAGCGAAGTGAACTTTCCTAGCATTAGTCTAGTACGAAAAGTATCTCGAATAATCTCATATTAAATAAGAAAAAATTAACATTTTCACCTTCTGCAGTACGAAGCATAGGATCCAGCTAGATGCTTTCCGTTAAGTCTTATAACATGCCGTTGCTTTGTGTGGTACCCGACTTTAACATTCAACCCGCGGTGTATTTGGCTTAATGTTTATAAGTGTTAATTTGTGCCGTGTTTTAACTAAATTATTCCAAATTCGAAATTTCGATACAAACAATTCTTTGTCCAAATTACAATCGCTAATCAATTTTAACAACTTACGGCATCATGCGAAAGCAAGGGTAACGGTATAAAATGGCGTTCCCTACCAAACTAAGCTGAAATAGAATACTTAAGCAATTAAATAATTTTTATATAGATTTTACAATTTTCGTAAGATAAAAAAAAATTTCTGAATCAAGGGATCGGGAAACTCAACAAGCAGGAAGTTAACAGGTTAGCTACACAGACACAGCCAGTCTCCATTGGCCACCCCTCGCACGTAAGGCGCACCAATCTGCAAGAGCGGCTAATTGCCTACCCAGTGGGATGGCGTAGCGCTGATGACTAACTAGCTATCACCTTTTCTGTCGAATCAGACCGCGTTTTCCGCGGCCACCAAGAGGCTCTGCCCACGCCAGCAATGTTTGCACAGAATTTACCATCAGCAAGGTGATCGCCCTCTAAAAATTTTAGGGCTCTTCTAATCCTAGTCCCCGTACCAAAATGTTAAGTACGCCATTTGTGGCCTCTGGAACCTACCTCCCGCTGCCCCAGACGGATGGAAAGCGTCCATAACGCTCCAACATTCATTACACTAAAACGTTTCCTGTTCTGCTACCTTCGCAGAAATTCTACAGATAAGAGCCATTCGTCACGATAAATGACCTGGCAACGAGAGTACCCTGCTATTGTCGTTTATCGGCAAATTTTCCCTCATGCAAAACGGCCAATTGTTTCGAAAACAGCGCCGGGCTGGCGTCCACCAGATACCGTCTAGGTCACATTGTGTGTTGGTGTCGTTCATCCCGTACGTTCCCGAAGACATTTCACAGGTACAAAGCCATCTGCATCCGGCCGACCACCTCACACCACTTACCTGAGCTAGAGGCTGCCAGTCTACCATCCAATGGGACATTGGCCGCCCCTCCCCTCCTGCTTTTTGCACGCTGCCTTCTGAGAATTGCGGCCGAGGGCCTGAGTGACTGCCAGCAAATCTTTCCCCTGCCCTTTGTGTCCACCGCTGTGTTTCGCTCTCCAGCGATTCCAGCAAAGCACAGGCCGTACCAGCAAAACAGTAAACATGTATTAAAAATAAAAGTACTGCACTTCCAGGAAACTATCTCCCCCTATATGTTCCCAAATGCACAGAAATCAAAATAAACTCATAAAATTAAGAGAAAAATAGTAAATAAACTAAGAATTAGCCCATAGAGAAAGGTAAAGTACTTAAAGATCAAAATAAGATAGACTAACTATGTCCCCTATCTTACAGAATTACCGATTGTTCTGAGGTGCCTTGCTGTGGAATTCGCAATTGCTCGACATCGGAGGCTCGAATCCTCCCTCGGTCATAGGCGTATGTGTTGTTTTTAGGATAGTAGTTTGTACGCCTAAGGACTGATAACCACAATAGCTACGTTCCATAGATATACAAACATTTGAACAGATTCATAAAGTGTTTTTAGAGTTTGCAACAGAATATTATCCATTCTTGTACTAGAATATTTCCAATTGCTTCAACAATGTTGAGGCTATGGATTTTATTCTCTCATTATGCTACACATAACGTTTAAAAGCAGTCAACAATCCGAAGATTACTTTGAATACCACAGTACTTTACTAGGCATGGTCCTGTTTGGAGGTGGTATGCCGTTACCTTCCTCCGATCTTCGAACTGACTTACCCAGTCAGTTACAGGGGGACCTACAGTTTAATATGGGTTCTGAACCACGGTGCTACTCGGTATTTTTCACATCAGTAACACTGCCAGAGGTGAAAGTAGTAGAAAGTGACAGATAAAAATCCTAAGACTTGTCGGGGATCGAACCCACGACCTGTGGATTATTAGTCGGGCACTTTACCACTGTGCTACGTAGCCGCACAACCGAATCTCTTATGATATAACAATTATGCTGCCCGGGGAAGATTTTTGACGTCTTTTTGACGCTGCACAAAGCGCGACTGAACCTTTTTGGCTGTGGAGTATGGCAGTGTTTGTTAGCAATATGCTAGTCATGGTGAGGTAATCACTTACAATTAGTGGACCAGTAAAGGCAGATACAGGCGACGATATCGTTTGCAGTTAGATTAGTGAATATCTCGGAAAGGTATAATGGATGTGTTCCAGAAATGGAAGGTCTTCGGTCTTTTGCCATTTAATTCATGCGTGTGTGATGTTGACCACTCTCGCTATCATACCACAGCATAACGCAAAGACAGAAGGATTTCGATCAAGTTCAGAAATATTCACATAGTTTTGAACGGTCTCTCGTGAGTCTGCCTTTATCATACAACATATCTCGAAGACAAATCCTAAGGTGGTAATATAATCTGTCGAAACCAGCAGCCTAAATAGATCGGAAACAAAGTAGGACAGTGCAAAATGGCCACGTTGTCTACGGCGTAATGCTGCGGACTAGGCGCCCATTCCTCCGGAGGTTCGAATCTTCCCTCTCGCATGGGTATTGTACTTACTGTAACTTAGTTAAAGTAGTTTGTAAGTCTGTGGACTGATCAGCATAGCAGTTTGGTCCAATAGGATCACACACATTTGAACACTGTTTGAAAGAATTAGCGACCTTCTCTGTTATTTTATGTAATCATTCCATAGATCCAATGCCCACCCTCACCACCCCCCCCCCCCACACACAAATCAAAATTACTAACATGCTGGGGGTTTTATCCATACAATGTCTTTAGAGAAGGACTGGATCGTTTGGAGGGCATCTGTAGTGTCAAATTTTGTCAGTAACAGCAAATTAATAAAATCAACCAAACTTTTTCAGTTGGCTGCAACTGGTTGGCTGATATTATTAATTTAGTATAGCTAAAATCGTAGTTCCGACGCCATTTTTAAAATACTGCTCTTAAGAACGTTACTCTGTTGTTCATTACACATAGAACCTAGAACCGTCGTTTTCGATAAATAAAAGTGTCATTTTGTTTATGCCCTTTGTGACACTCCATGAGGCCTTTTTGTGTCTACTCTGATCAACGGTGTGTCTGAAATATCTGCCTTGCCCGCTAACAAGGAGAACGCGTGGTTTTAACGCTGGTTGTTAACATTCTTAGCACCATTGCTACACGATTTTGCACTAATTCAGAGAAATGTGGTAAGCTCCTTTGAATGAAATTTTAAACTTTTACACCACTTCCTGTGACAGCTAAGCGGCTTCGAAAAAGTGCTCCTTTATCGTATTGTATATTTATGCATTTATATATTGGTGTGGCGACTGTTCTTTTGGAAATTGCGTCTATATTCAGGGTGTTTTCGTAAGAGTGTACAATAAATTTAACAGAACGTAGAGGATGCTCCACCGAGCAGCCTGAAGCAGGGAACCTGTGGTCGAAGAAGCCCATTTAAAGAGATACGGAAGTAGTCTAACGCTTTGTCTCAGATCACTGTTTCCTAGCTTACTTATAACTAATACGCATAAAAATGTACACATACTATGCTGTTTATTTACATGTATATTCTTTACTAGCTGCAAGTACCCGGCTTTGCAAGGTTTAAAATAAAGTTTTCTGTAGAAGCGTACAAAACCGTTTATTTGCATGTAATAAAAGCGCACATTTATGTCAAAGCAATGTGATAAACAACATTTTTGGCAGTTCCGTTTGGAGTATGTACAAAAATATTTTCATCTTTACCCATTCTGGAGCAGGCCACATTCAAAACCACTCTCAATAACCAACTTGCATGATTTTCCACTTTTTTTTGGGGGGGGGGGGGAGTTCATTATCACACGGCTTAAAACAGGCACATGTCCAGAGTGAGGTTGGGATGTAACGAAAACCTATTTAAGAACCTTCCCATGTAATTTTGTGTACGTGTACCAAATTTCACGTTAGTTGGATGTCTGGATCTTGAGCTATGAGGGAACAGACAACGAATGTGTCTTATATGTATATAGAGATTGCAATCGAAGTCTATAAGTACTCTCCCCCATTCACCGAATGAAATTTTATGTAGACAGTAACATCTTGTTTTCAAGGTCAAATGTACAAAATTTCATCAAGATCTGAGCAAAACTGTGAGTTTTTGGCGAAATCCGTATGTACCCTCCACCATGTACTGGACGAAATTTTATGTAGACAGTGCCCTTCCTCTTGTTTTGAAGGTCAATTGTGCAAACTTTCATCAAGATCAGTGCGAAGATATAGATTTTCACGGACACATTGAAAACGCACTTTCACTTTTTCTCAAATTTTCAGGTTGGTTTTCCAGAAAAAAAAAATGGATCGAAACCTATTTAAGAACCTTCCCCATGTAATTTTGTGTACGCGTACCAAATTTCACGTTGTTTGGTTGTCGCCGGCCGCGGTGGCCGAGGGGACTGAGGCGCTCCAGTCACGGTCTGCACGGCCACTACGGTCGGGGGTTCGAATCCCCCCTCGGGTATGGATATTTGCGCCGTCCTAGTTCGCAAGTAGTTCATAAGTAGTTTGTAAGTTTAGGGACTGATGACCCCGTAATTAAGTCCCATAAGCTTGACAAACATTTGATCATTTTTTGTTTGGATGTCTGGATTTTGAATTATAAGAGAACAGATAGACAACAAATGTGGCACAGAATTTCCTGCAGGGAGGAGGAGCCCGATTGCAGCTTACTGGTCGCTGCAATGGATTCTGTGTTCCTACTCCACGGACTGTGAGGTCATCTGACCTGAATCCACTTAATTATTTCCTATGAGAACATCTAAACTCACTTCAAAAATGTTCAAATGTCTGTAAATCTATCGGACCAAACTGCGTGGTCATCAGTCCGTAGCCTACAAACTTCTTAAACCTAGGTAAACTAACCTACGGACAAACACACACACCCATGCCCCAGGGAGGACTCGAACCTCTACAGCGAGCAACCGCTTGCTCCGCAGCGAGACGCTTTAGACCGCTCGACTACTCCACCGCTGCTAAAGTCACTTTTTATGAGACTCCAGTGGATACAGAGATGGAATTAATTGCCAGAATTGTATCTGCTTGTGTTGCGATTCGAAACACATCAAGGATATTTGTCAGGGTCAGCAGAATCTTGTTCCCAGAAGTCATGTTTTATTGAGGTTGTTGGAAGCTAATGCAGATACAAAAAGTACACAACAATGCGACTGTGTACCTATTATCTGCTTAAGCTGGTTTCTGCGATCCCATGTTACATATCCAGAACTCTTGAGTATAGCATATTTTACATACGGTAAAATTTTTGCACGCTCTTATGAAACAGCCTATATGGGTATCTACGCGGGTCATTGCTTCACCGTGACTGCGAAAATATCAACAGATCTCGTGTGAGGATTCATACGGGGAGCATAAAGTATAATTGATAGATAGCGACGCCATTTATGTAGCATGTTCCATATAGCCAAGAGGTTAAGGGAATCGTTGGTCCAAGGTGGGAATCCCGGGATCGAATCCCGTCGCAGCACAAATTTTCACTCGTCACCAATGAATTATTCAAATGCCATACAGCGGCTGAAGATAATCACTTCCCTCCTTTCGCTATTGCTTTTCCACTTAGTAGGTATATTTATGGGTCGCAGTGTCTGGCTGAAGTGTATCGACAGCGATGGAAAGGCCGTTTGCCCAGCGTCGGGCGACCTTGTGACGCGGCCGGCGCTCCCGTAGCGTGAGCGGCTCTGGCTGGCGAACGGCTGCCCCACCCACTGCCAGCTGTGACCTCGCCTCCGCTCTCTATAAAGGCGGCGCCGGCCGTTGGCTCACACTCCAGCCGGCTCTCGGCTGAAGCCAGCTCCTGTCCGGTGCCTACTTGCTCACAGGACTCCCGAAGGAGCAGACCGACACTCTTCTATCAGTTTTTCCAACAAGTCTGTACCCTGATAGGTTCGTTGCTACCGTTCACAAACTGATCTCACATAGTAGAACTGTGAAGGTAACGGTAAAAAGTAAATCCATCTGTACTCGTTACTAAACGCAATGGTACTCGTTACAAACCCAACGTTAATTTAGTTACCAGCGATACTGTAAAACTCGTTTGGAATCCAGTTGCATTCATACTATTGCATTTTGGTACTTTGATTTGTACTCGAATCCGTTTAAAGTGGATTTAATAATGAAATTTTTAACATGCAATTTATAGACAATTTTTTACGAATAACGCACACATACCGGGTGATCAAAAAGTCAGTATATCTTTGAAAACTTAACAAATCACGGAATAATGTAGATCGACAGGTAAAAATTTACACATATGCTTGGAATGTCATGGTGTTTTATTAGGAAAAAAAGTTCAAAAGTGTCCGACAGATGGCGCTTCATCTCCTCAGAAAAGCAATAATTAGCATAGAAAATTAAGACAAAGTAAAGATGATGTTCTTTACAGGAAATGCTCAATATGTTCACCATCATTCCTTAAAAATAGCTGTAGTCGAGGAATAATGTTGTGAACAGCACTGTAAAGCATGTCCGTAGTTATGGTGAGGCATTGGCGTCGGATGTTGTCTTTCAGCATCCCTAGAGATGTCGGTCGATAACGATACACTTGCGACTTCAGGTAACCCCAAAGCCAATAATCGCACGGACTGAGGTATGGGGACCTGGGAGGCCAAGCGTGACGAAAGTGCCAGCTGAGCACACGATCATCACCAAACGACGCGCGCAACAGATCTTTCAAGCGACTAGCTCAAATGTTTGTAAATCTATCGGACCAAACTGCGTGGTCATCAGTCCGTAGCTTACAAACTACTTAAACTAAGGCAAACTAACCTAAGGACAACACACACACACACATACACACACACACACACACACACACACACACACACATGCCCGAGGCAGGACTCGAACCTCCGACGGCGAGCAACTGCGCGCTCCGCAGCGAGGCGCCTTAGACGGCTCGGCTACTCCACCGCGGCACTAGCAATATGGGGTGAAGCGCCATCCTGCATAAAAATCGGACGTTCCAGCAGGTGTTTATCAGCCAGGCTGGGGATGATGCGATTCTGTAACGTATCGGCGTACCTCTCACCCGTCACGGTAGCAGTTACAAAATCAGAATCACGGGCAATCTGTTGGACATTTTTTGAATTTTTTTCCTAATAAAACCCCATGTCATTCCAAGCATGTGTGTCTATTTTTACCTCTCTACTTACATTATTCCGTGGTTTATTAAGTTTTCTAATTTATACTCACTTTTTGATCACCCGGTACTTTAAACATCTCACAAGCAAAATGAAAACGTTGTCCCCAATTATTCAGTCAACTAAATAAACTAAAAATAAGGTGCTTTATTTCAAAATAGGGTCCAAATTTTAAACTTCTATTTTTAAAAAATTATTATACATGTGCCCATACTTTAAATCAGTTGTAACTTGGAAGAAGGTGTTCTAAATGATACATATGAAAACTTCGTAATAATACGATCTTGTTCTAAACGGAACGCAATGTTACACTTATTAGAATATTCTGAGATAATGTACTGTGGTCGGCTGGGTTTTCTTTAAACTTGTAAGGGTCCCCGTATAGCCAAAATGTTACTGGATTTCATCTGGGTTTCGTTAAGGGAGCCATCACATGATTCGGTACGTAAATGGACACCCGAGAGTATTTGTCGTATGAGGCTTCTGTACACTTTTAGATACGTGTACACGTACTATTTAAACTGTATACTGAGGAAGATGTGAAGGAAAGCAATGAGAAATTTGTAATGGAAATTACAGTTCAGGAAGAAAAGAAATATCTTCCGTGGTTTGTCGATGACATTGTCTTTCTATCGGAAACAGATGAGTATCCGGGACACGATGGGTATTAAATGAACATTCACAAGAGCAAAACAAAGGTAATGCAGCTTAGTCGAATTAAATCAGACAACGATGAGGGAGTTAGATTAGGAAACGAGACAAGAAAGGCGGTAGTAAAATAATTGAAGACAGTTCACGTACAGAACATATAATTCAGAACGGCAATTGTAATAGAAGGTATTCTGAAAAAGAAAAATTTGTTAACAGTGAATATTAATTTAAACGTTACGAAATATTTTCTGAGGGCTTATCTCTAGCGTGTAACCTTGCACAGGGGTGAAACGTGGACGGTAAAGGATTGAAGCTTTTGAGATGCGGTGCTAGAGACGAATGCTGAAAATTATGTGCTTAGGTAGCATAACTAATGAGATACTTTACAGAATAAGGGAAAATAGAAACTTCTGGCAAGTCTTGATTGAAAGATGGAATTTATCGGCAGGACACATTTTGAGATATTAAAGAATACTCAATTAAGTATTCGAGTATTGAATCAAGTTCAGTCCGATGTGGGTAGCCGATCTTATTTGTAGATGAAGAAGCCTTAACATGATGAACTAGCGAGATAGCTACAACAAGCCAGTCTCAGGACGGAAGACCACAACAACAATATACCTACTTGTGTTAGCACCGCATCGTTTTCATGATGTCACACTTCAGTCTGACTGCTATCCATCGCAACTACGCCAAGCTTCTCGCACACGCCCACTCACCCACCCATTCACACACACACACACACACATACAGAACCGACTTTTTTAAGCGCGCGCGAGATTTGGCATGTAACCGAACCTTTGTTACGACTATTTTGGCAAATTAATCCATCTGTTGTGTGCACTGTAGAGTCCAAGCTACTTTACTGACACTTTGCCTATTTTCTTATGTATGATTTTTTTCAACAAGATATGTTCATGGATATTTCGTTTCTTGGAAATCTGCAACATAAAAAGCGCCATAGAAAGGCTCGAATCGTAATCTTAAAGAACATGTCATCTCGGATTGATATCTTGCACTTCACATTTCGAAAATTTATGTAGACTAGTTTGAAGTGTATCCTTTCTCAACACTGTTTTTTGTTTATTAATCTGACATATCGCAAGTTTTGAGTTTTCACGGATGTGAATGAATCATTCTGATTTTTCTGATTGAAGAATACATTCTTTTACAACCAATGTCCGCATTTGAATTTTCATGTGTTATTTCTGATTATACTTCGTGAGTAGCTCTGGTTCAGTATTAATCCATTAGACTTCTTTTAAAACATTCGACTACCGAAGTTTTCGTATTTCAAGAATTGGTGTAAAGATTAATTTTGAAATACTGCGTTTACTTGGTGGAATTCCTTTCCTAGATCAGTTTTTAAATATGTGTGGATCAGAATTGTATTTTATTTTATTTTATTTTATTTATTTATTTATTATCTGCGCACAGTTTGGATTTGGCAATAATAAATTGAAATGTTCAGATGTTTGTAAACCTATTGGACGAAACTGATATGGTCATCAGTCCCTAGCCTTACAAACTACTAAGGACAACACACATTCATTTCGACAGAGGACTCGAACTTCTGGCAGGAAAGACAGCCCAGTCCGTAGCATGACGCCTTAAACAACGCGGCGATTTCACGCGACTCTGTGTAGCAACCCGTAATTATTTGGAATAAACAAATATTAATAAATACTTACATTCAGCCGCGCGGGAGTAGCCGAGCAGTCCGGAGCGCCATATTGCGGATCGCGAGGCCTCCCGCTTCGGAAGTTCGAATCCTCCCTCGGGTATGGATGTTTGTGTTCCTTTTAGTATAAGTTAATTCATAAGTAGTTTGTAAGTTTAGGGACTGATGACCCCGCAGTTAAGTCCCATAAGCTTTACAAACATTATTAACACATCCAGAATTCCATTTCGAATGGGTAATGATGTCAACAGATGGGGATCCGATAAAGATCATGAAGTCGTTTCATGATAACTATTCGCCTAGGGTACGTACGGGGAGCACGGCGATGACGCTCATCAGCAATGGCAGCCTGAATCGCCCTACTTTTCTTAACCTGTTGCATATGGAATTATTTCTGAAATGAGGAAATTTCGATAAAATGTTTACTTATACACACTGGGAATGAGAAAGACAAGAGGGAAAGGAAAGAAAGAAATGGAGACATATATTCTCAGAGAAATGTTTATTTGTGTTTACTATGCAATGAAATAATGAAAGATTTTTTCAGACTTTTCAAAGATGGGAAATCGAGAGATTGCATGTTTATCATTCTACTACGATCTGCACCCAATAATGCACATATCCATTCCGCTTCTTCTTAATCCGTTACGATAATGAAGGGGTTCCCAAGGTGGTGTCTTCTAAGGTGTCCGCTGGCTGTTACTAGGAATCCACGGATATCTTTCAACAAAACATTCAGAAGAATTCCTAAAATTATAAATTAAAAAGTTAAAAAGTTAATTCATGTATTTTTAATTTTATTTTAAGGACGTGTACGTTTACGTCAGGTCGCCTTCGCAAACAGTGGCTGCTGTTCTAAAGTGGGGACCGTCCCGTAGTTTGGTGTCACATGATGTTTCCTCCCTGCTTTACTTTTTCTTCTACACTCCTGGGATCGCGTACAGCGCTCGTTTGATGTGCAAAAACATCTACTGCGCATATTCCAAAATGGCACGGGCTCAGTCAATAGCGCTCGCACGAATACACCCCGAGATATTATTCAATGATCAACTTCCATCGTGATTGTACTACCTCTCTGCTCATTCGCAGTTCGACTAGTTTATGACTTCTCAAGATGGATTGGAGGCTGAATCGCGATGACTGATGAAACGAGGAGTTCTCCATTGCCTTCACAACAAGGAAACCTCACGGTTGAAATTAATTAAAAGGGAAGACGTCCAAATGAGGAACAATCGCATGAAGTACCACAGTCGGAATTACTATGCAAAAATTATGCAAATGATCAATTAATTTACGTACCCTGTGGAAGTAGAATAACTAAAAAATGTTAAGTACAACGAAAACTATTAAGAAATGTCTTTATTGAGAATAGAGTGAAGCTCAATATGTTATATAAGCTTTTCATCACTTTGGTCTTATCGATGTTCACTTTCATTCCGAATTCTTTCCCCACCCTTACAATATTATGCGTCATTACCTGGAGCTGTTTTTCTGTTTCTGCTAGTACAGTCACATCAACCGCGTAATTTATAGTTTGTATTCTTTCTCCTTCCATTACAAATCCTTTTGCTTTTTGCAAGGCATTGTTAATTAGTTTTTCAGCATGTCACATTACATATACAGGGGGAAGCTTATTGTTTCCATGTGAAAGGCGGGTTTTGTCAGGCTGTTGGGTTCCCCAGCCGGCCGGTTAATTGTTTGACCTAGTGAATGGAATACAGATACTTAGGGTTTTCCTAATCTGCTCGGAAACAGGAAACGGCGGTCTTGGTTGAGCGAGGGCGGCTCTCCCAGATTGCAACCGAAATACAATATAGCCACAAACATTATTCTAAAAATACATATAAAATCAGAGAATAATCATACGGCAAATATAATTATATGAATGGATTCAGGAGACTTGGGAGACTAAAACGAAATAATTACAATTTCAATATCCCTTACAGATAAAAAGCCGATAAATTTCAGTTCTATAATGATGATATCATAAGACTTACATTTCCAATTATTGATACGTGGTGTTTATCAGTAACAGTTTAAGAACCAATGGGCGGCATTGCACCACGCTACCTGTCTTAAAAGACACACTACGTTATTTCTGTATTCTTTCAATAAACTTTGTTTCTCTCTTGTTCTGCTTTTCGTTGAGGTAGTAATATTCTTGTGTCAGAACATAGCTTCCCCTACAGAAAAACAAAACATGAATCCAGCAAAGCGCATTAGATTTATATATGTATTTTATGATATTTAATATTATTCTAAGTAAAGTTCGTGGCCGACTAAAAATAGTAAATATGCAGCAGATAATTTATATATAGACAATTATATGTATTTGTGGACAAGAACTGAATATATCTGCATAAAAATGATAAATTAAATATTAATTGTGTAACTATATTTCGACAGCGGCAGTATATTTGAACAGTGAGACGCTACACTTAATAGCTACCTGAGCAAAGAGCTTCAGTCTCAACTGATTTTAGTGTTGTTAAATATGTATTTGTGTGTTAAATGTAAACAATATTAATAGGGAGGTGGTCAAATCATTTAATTCTGTGTTATTCAAATGTATAATATTTTGGAAGGGAAATTGTATTTTAAAGATGAGGCGTTAGGATGCGCAGAAGGATACAATTTTGGGAGCAGGTAGAGCACTGGGAGCGCTTGGGAAGGGACTCGTAACTTGGACATGGTGGAGAAAGGTTGTGACGCTGGGCGATCTGAAGCCGCGTTACGAACTTGTGATTTGAAGAGATAGGCATGTGTGGACTTAGAAATTTACGGGATTGTGACCGAAGAACTTTGGTGAAAAGTAGTAAACTGTGCCCGGTTGTAGGTCTGTGGAACTGTGATAATTCATCAATCGTCTAGTCGTATGATGACAAACTCTGTTTTATAACAAATACTGTAATTAATCGCGGATTAATTTGGAACTGCGATGTTCGATAGACTTCATTAACTTACAAGTGACAATTTGGAACATTCATTCTTGAGTGCGTGTTATACTTATTGTGGCTCTCATGAACAATAGTTGGGGAAATATTCAGTTATTTACCGATGTATAAAGTAGGACCACCTCCGAATTTTCATGTCCAAAAAGAGTAATAAACTCCATTTATAAAAATTACTTCTTGAATGACTCTCTTCTAAACACTATCTTAGAATCCATTTTGTTGGTTATTCGAAGCTTTAATTTATGATTGTTTAAATATATTTTTCGCGTCACCATCTGCGGATTGATAGACCGGCTAAAATACTGATGAATTATTGATCTTATTTAAACAGTTTGGGCAGCTGTTTAGAGCATAGAAGCTGACATACATAACTCACCCCCATGAAGAGAGACAACGAGCCATAAACCTTTTACTACCCTGAGTTATGTATTGCCTAATTCTTATTGGTGAGTACCGATAGGAAGGTTGCAAGCATATATATTAAAAAGTGCCGGTGACATACAACAACCCTGTCTGACACTTCTTCCAAAACCCACCTCTTCAGTTTCAACTTCATCTATTCGTACCGCTACTTTCTGTCCCATTCAGTTTTGTCAGCCTTCTATCCCTCCAGATGGCGCAACTGAAAGAAAAGAGAGCTCTAAGTATTGCAGCAGTAGTCACTGTACTCTGCACGAACATGCCTTATAAATAAAATCAATCATTCCTGCTTCCTGCAAGACAGTTTGAGATAAATCCGTCCCAATAATTTATTATATTAAATCACGAACATTGAGGTCCAAACTTTTCACAAGACTGTTTTAACATATAGTAAGCCTTCAGCGTTCCCTGCTACTCCATAAAGTTGTGAAATGTCTTCCCGGAGCGAATAAACTCTCTCGTTTAGGATGAATTAAGTTTAGAATAGCTAGACTTCTTTTTACATGATAATACAATCATGAGACTTAATTAATGACGAAAATCGTTAATGTATAATTGATTTGTGACACACATTTTCTCCAAAATAAACGAAATTAGTATTTCAGTGCAAGGAAAAATTTCGAGTGTTCCAGAGGAAAATCAAGCTTTATTCAAATATAGATGTAGTAATTTTATGAAACTGTTCATCATGTACTCTGGTTTACTAGAGCTGAGGCCTCATGTAGTTACGAGAATCTTCCTCTTCTATTTTTCATTAACTTCTTTATAGTTTTCACTTGACTTACAGTCATAATCAAAATTTAATATTTTTAATAAGTCATATTAGTAGTAGAAAATTTTCATTGTAAGTCCAGACATTTAGTAATTTTGTTTTTGCACCCGTGTGAGACCAACTGCAGTAAATAGTGTTGAAGTATATAATTTTCAACTTGTTTCCGAGAGTGTCCTGTCCAAAATATCACGATTGTTCACTGTTAGATGTTTTATGGCTTCACCTATTTTTGTTTAATTGTGCTGTTCAGTGTGGAATATTATCTTCCGAATCTTTGTTGCACTGTTCATAACGCACAAGTGCATCCTGAATCTCGCCCAAGTTGTTTATGCCACCGGAAACTTTTCATTTTGTATCTTCATGGCCGGCAACTGACGCTTTAGTACATAGATGATAATACTATTACGGTATTTGCCTTGTACCTTCTTTGATGTAATATCAGAATTCGTCGTCCGTAAATTTTTCTGAGTACCTTGTTTTATAAACAAGAGTTTTTTATCTGTTTTCTTTGTCAGGGTTCGTGTTTCACTTGCATAGTACACCATTGGTTTGATGATGGTCTGATATATACCGATCATAACAAACAGCAATTAATTAAATTCATCTCCGAGAAAATATCACCACTAACGCCACTAACTACCTGGGTAATCACTTAGATCTTATGCTGTTGGCGCATAGCTCCTATATATATTCTCCCAGCCTGAATTATTCTTACAATATCTTGCTCTATAAGAGTTTGTTGCTTGATGTTGATACTGAGGTAAGTCAATTTGTATGTCTTCTGTGTTGTTAGGTTGTTAATTTTTAGATGGTTTGATCCCATCTGAGCCCTTCGTTTTACTTTCATTTATACAGAGTTACTATAATTAAAGGTAAACTTTCAAAACGTTGTAAAAATAACATCACTGCTCAGAATGACATCAAATCGCAATGGTATACTATCGGAAATAGGGAAAAAAATGTATAGCAGAAGAAAAATAAATAATGTGAAAACTGATCAATAGATGGCCCTGTAAGCATCATATTTTAATAGTGGTCGACTACAAGTGACAAATGAATCACGTAGCAACGCCTAAGACGACAACATACTGTCTACTCAGCGTGCATGGGTGTACAGGTGTGATAATGTTACTTTATGTACCCTTCCCGGAAAGGTTATATCACATGGACGGGAAAAATCCGTTTTTAATTGTCCTTGGGCCTAAACCGCATAGCGTCTATCACATCGGTTTTTAAGTGTCAAAATGTTCAAACACTTGTAAATCTATGGGACCGAACTGGTGGTTACAAACTACTTAAACTAAGGTAAACTGACCCAAGGACAACACACACAACACACACACACACACACACACACACACACACACACACACACACACACACGCATAACACCCATGCTCGAGGGAGGACTCGAACCTCCGAGGGTAACGGCCGCACACGTCGCAGCACGGCGTCTCAGCGTTCTGGCTTTCCAACCACAGGGTCACTATTCAGAATATGTTGCTGAATGCGTGCCTTCAGTGCAGCTAATTTCGCAATCGTAATACTGAATACAACATATTTCAAATAGCCCTACAGCCAGAAGTCACAAGATTTAAGATAAGATGATCGGGACGGCCAGGCTTTAGGGAAATGGCGGCTAATAATCCTAGTATTTCCGAAATGGCGCTGCAGGATCTGTACTGGGATCTTTACTTTTCTCACTATATGTAAATGACGTGTACACTGTTCTGTCGCATTCTAAATATCACCTACACGCTGATGATCTTCAGTTTGAGTGTAAGCCCTAAAAACCTAAGCGCAGCCATTCAGCATGTAAAAGCGGACTTGACTTGGCTTGGCTTGGCTTGGCTTGGCTTGGCTTGGCTTGGCTTGGCTTGGCTTGGCTTGGCTTGGCTTGGCTTAAAACTGAATCCATCAAAAACCCAGGCAATCTTATTGGCCCATAAAAGACTCGTTACTCCACAGCTCAGAGAATCTCTTCCACATTTAATACTTAACGACGCACAAATACTGTGCTGTCATATACTTCGTTGAAGTCTATAAACCTACAAAAAGTATCTTGTATCTATAAATATATAAAAGGTATCTTGATTGTAGTGCAACTGCTTATCTGTTATCTATCTTATAGTGAATATGTGGTCGTGGACCATTTACACTTTCCGAATCCTGCTTATTCTGTGCCTAATATGTCTTCTATTTACGGGTTGAGCCTGTTCGGTATAATTATTTATATTATTCTACAGCATGTCCTTAACAGAGACATCCCTCTGTAGTTCTGAACCGGCATTTTGTTTCCCATATTGTATATGGGACATAGAACACAGTTTTCCATACCTTCGGCATTACTTTTTTTCTCCACACCTCTTTTATCAATTTGGCTATACATTCGCATTGTATTGTCTCCGCCTTCTTTAACGAGCTCTGCCGACATCATGTCTACCCCTGGGCCCTTCCCATTTTTAGTCTTTTTATTGCCTCCTTCGCCTCCATCAGAGCTGGTTCTTCGACTAATGACTTACTGTCTGGTTGTGTTCTGACCTGTTTTCGTTTTCGTGGGTATTTATTGGGTAGTTCAGCAGTTTCTTAGGTTTTCCATCCTCATCCTTCATTATCATAGGCTTGGCTCCATACTCTTTTCTATAGTTACTCATTGTCTTGTAAAACTGCTTACTATTGTTCTGGTTATAATCCTACTCAGCCTCCTCTATGTGTTTATATATGAATGATCTTTTACTCGCCTTATTATTCTCTTCGGTTCTCTTGCGGCTACACCGTATGTTATTTGGTTGTTATTGTTCATCATTGCAGTCTGGCTCTCCTGCTGTTCTGGACTGATTTTCGGCATCCTTCGGTGACCATGATTTGTGCTTGAAATTGCTATTGTTTTATTTCCTAGTGATTGCTGTGCTGTCTCCTTTATAACTGTTGTTCCCTTCTTCCATTTTCTATTGCTATCTTCATCTTCTTTCCTGTTGTTTTCATTCTCTAATTCTACTTCCAAGCTTAATGTTACACTGTTTTCATATTCAAAAGTTTACAAATCTATGGGACTTAACTTCTATGGTTATCAGTCTCTAGTCTTACAAACTACTTATACTAATTAAACTAATCTAAGGACAAACACACACACACACACACCCCTATGCCCGAGGGAGGACTCGAACCCTGCCGCGCGCACTGTAACAAGGCACCTAAGAGCGCACGGCTCTTCCGCCGTGACTTTTATATTCAACTCCTCTTCTTTTAGCCTACTCACATCTACTCTTTGCGTTCTTTTACCACTTTGCAAGTGATTGTTACCTCTTTATCAGTAAAAGAGAATGGTCTGTTCTACCTCTGCCCCTCTCGATGTCATAACATCTGTTACTGCCTTTTTGTACCTTTCTCTATCAATACACGGTCTATTTGATTCCTAGTTAACTCATCCAGCGAGGTCCATGTTTCTTTATCTATGTATTTATGGGAAAATGATCTACTGACTATTTTCATTTTTCTAACTGTGTCGAAGTTGATGACCCTTATTCCTGTTCATATCCTATTTTGGCATTTACTCGTAGGCCTCGTAGCACAATTTTCATATCATACTGCGGTGATCTGGAATAAATCTAAGGTGTTATAGAATTCGTCTTTTATTTCCCCCATGGAGCATGGACCCTCATTATTGAGACGTTTCTCTACCTTTGATTTTGATGAGGTATATTCTTTCATTGACGTTTTTAGTGTCATCACATTGATCCTTATTTTATGATGTACTGCAAATCTTGTGTCAAATATAAGGACACCACGCATATGATTGTATAGTTTTTCTTTCTGTGCATGCCTCATTCGTGCCATCTTATCTCCACAGGGCTGTACTGTCCATCTGGTACCCTGTTAGTTCGGCAACAAATATCTTTAGTCTGTCCTGCAGCATATACTGTTCTTACATTCCACGTTCCTAATGGTAGTCGTAAGCTTGGTCGTCTTCTGTAAAATCCATTCCAATCAGAGGCTGTGTGTGAGTGTATGGGAACCCTTGAGTTTTTTTTTTTTTTTTTTTTTTTTTTTTTTTCATTATTGAATGGTAAGTTCAACGTTTAACCCTCCCACATTATCTGGGCTTAGGACCGGCTGGATGGCTAACATTCTTCCACACGTGCTTATAGTATAGCTTATAATGTGTAATTTTTACTGTACCTTTGGACTTCCAAACTGCATTGTATAGTTCTCTATATATTTCATATGAGCCGTTTTCTACGACTAAAAAGATCAAACAATTATTATTATATTTAAATCTACTGTTATTTTTATTCGAATCGTAACGAAAACATTTCAGCAATATTAGTATGTTACATACCTCTCAGGGTCCTCAGGAAATCTGTAAAATAACAAAAGTAGTGTATTTTTTGTAGTTGTTACTGCATTTTATTTCTCTACAAGCGTTTCCGGATCCAAAAACCATCACGGAAACGTATATAAGCTGCGAATAACACAACTTACAACGCAACTCAGTAGTGTCCACTGCCGATCGCTTGGCGTGTTCCTATCGAGGTAGTAACAAAAATTCGTTCTAGTGTAGAGATTGGTATGTTAGACTGTGCTGAGATCAAGTGTCCCACCTAGAAAGTGAAAAGTACGGCCGCCAAGGGTGAATTAGGATGTCTGTCTGTAATCGACGCATTCCTCTTACGGGAAGACGAACTTCTCCATGCAGAGTGTATTTTCACAAAAGAATCGTCACCAATCATATCCCTTAGTACCACGCGACACATTATTCCAGATGGCGAATGAAATGTCTCGTAATAGAATTTGCATAGTGGAGGGAAGTTAGTCAATAGGCAACCGCCTCTCTGACGTAATAGACAGAGAACGAATCAAAAAACCCTTATACAGTAATGTTGGAGCCCCAAGCAAAGCGTAAAAAATACAACAGATTTCCGTTGCCAGAGGGGAGTGAGAAGAAAATGATTCTCATCCCTCGCCTTCACAAAACATCATAACGGCCAACATCCGTTGTAATCTCACCTTGGGTTGTACATTGTAGTGATCTACGGCTGCCTTTTGCGGGTCTGGGAAGAGACCTAATGCTTGCTCTATATACTAAAATATTTGCTCATATCTGAAATTTTGTCTTAAGACACGAAAAGGGTTCGCATTAAAGAAAAGAAGCACAACGACTAGTTATAATTAGATATTCAGCTTTGCAAAAAATAGAAAATTTCCAATTTTCGGGTTTTCCGTTTTATTCCAGTTTTGTTTTGTATTTTGTCAATCAAACGCCGCTCAGATAAATAGGAAGAATTTTTGTTTGTAATTCGTACAAATCTACAATTTTATTCCGATTTTGATGAAATTTTGCTCACATGGCCTTCAAAACAAGAGGACAGTCACTGTCCAACTAAAACTCCATATGGTACGTGGTGGATGGTAATTTATTTGCAGAATTCTACACCAGTCTATAGTTTTATTCCGCTCTCGCTCACTTTACCTTTAAACCAAAAGGATGAACACTGCCTACGAAATATCTCGTACGGTGCTTGACAACATACATCGACAGCGTTTCACCAGTACCGTGGAAGTTGGCACATATATGTGTGTTTTTTTTTTTTTTTTTTTGTAGAGGACTTTTTTTCGCAGCGTACGGTGTTCGGTGGGTATATTTCGAAATCAATATCGACACAGTTTCAGCAGTCAGACATATCTAATTCTTCATCAACATGGTGAGAAGAGAGGCTGAGGAGTAGATGGACAGAGAGACTGACGAAGTGGGGGAGATAGTAATTGACAGGTGACGGAACAGGTGAGCAGAGAGGCTCGAAAAGGTGAAAAGAGAGAGGCGAAAAATTGTAATACAAGCATGACGCAAGAAAAAAAATGTTCAAACGTTTGTTAAGCTTATGGGACTTAACTACGGGGTCATCAGTCCCTAAACTTACAAACTACTTATGAACTAGCTAACACTAAGTACGGCACAAATATCCATGCCCGAGGGGGGATTAGAACCCCCGACCATAGTGGCCGTGCAGACCGTGACTGACGCGCCTTAGTCTCCTCGGCCACCGCATCCAGCAGTAAGAAATGTTATTTTAAATTACGTATATCGTCGCTTAGAAAAGGACGGGATGAGATGCACAAAGGCAGGGTGGTGCACAGCGTGGGAGGGGGAGGAGGAGATGGCGATCGAGGAGAAGCAGAATGAGGTGAATACAGGGGGAGAAGGACATGAACAGAGAGAGGCGGTAAGGCAGAAGATGGACTGAAAAAGGATGAAATGGACAAAAAGCGGGAGAGAGATGGAAGGGAGAGATGCATCCATAGTTCGGAAGAAGGAAATGAACAGCGAGACAAGGGATGAGGAGATGTACAGAGAGAGGATATAGTTTGGCAGGAGACTGATATCAATAAATACCCAGAAAACGCTACTAATGCTAGTATGTATGTAATTATGTAACGTTCTTGCATTAGTTCACGGAGCTGCCCGCGTATTTATTTATTCTTTTGTCACACCATAACCTTCATGCACCTCTGTCCCTCCCCTTGTACATATTTTATCCATTTCAGTTTCGTTTTCTTGTAGCTCAACACTTATGATGTCATAGCTCCTGAGTAATATGTTATACAATAACATAATTTTCTAGGAATGTAGACTTAAATATTAGGAAATTGTATACTGTATGTGTTGCGAAAAGAGTTGGTAGTAAATACGTAATAAGTTACAACCTCATGCCTGATGGGAAGCTTTTCTATGCATCTCATCTTTAGCACATCATACCTCCTGAATTATGTGTCGAACTAAAATATAGCTTCGAAAGTGCCTTCAATGGTATATGCGCATGCAGTTTTTGATATGGCTCACGAGTACAATTAGTAGTGTAGAAGTAATGATATCTAATGTCAGGCTGAAAGCGGTAGTTCTACTGCATGAATATCGGAAAGTCAGTAAGCGAGAACTTCTTCCCTTTTATCAGTTTTCTGGAGTTGTCACGATGAAAAACTTTTGTAAAGTTCTGCAATTACATCTAAAGTTTATTGCAAATCATAAAGGACCCACATTTTCTAATAGTGGACGACTAAGGTTTCGTTATTCAAGCGTCGCAAAACCAGACAAATTTTTGAGACTCGCATGTCCGGAAGTATATGTTTTAAATGGAGTTGTCCTACAATAATATAATTTTGTAGGTTCCTAGGGTGAAATATTTTGGAAACTGTCTGCGAAGTGTGCTGCGAATGGAGATGGTAGTAAGGACGTTGTAAATTACAACCTCAAGCATCATGAACCAAATTTTCATGCAGTTCTTTGTGACATCATATGGAATGAACTACTCTGCTGAAAACATTTTAGGGGATCAGGTGAGATACCACACACAATATACGTATGGTAAAGTTATTTATTCAGATGTTCGTTACAATTGTAATTTGTGAGTAATACGGTAAGATACAAGGCGCTTACTTATAACGAGGCACCATGGGGCTACCATAATAGTGAAAAAGTCATTCTCGTTGCCCTCTAATATGGTGTGTGATCACCTCGGACGGCATGGACAGTATGAGGTTATCAATCAGCTCTTGAGTGATATTTTGCCTGTATTCCATGAGTGCAATATTCAACTCTGCACTGTTGTGGGACTGCTGGTCTGCCGCGGCGGAGTGGCTGAGCGCATTGAGGCGCTATGCCCCCGTCGGGGGTTCGAATCCTCCCTCGGGCATGGATGTTTGTGTTATCTTTAGTATAAGGTAGTTTGTATGTATTCAGCCTGACATTAGATATCATTACTTCTACACTACTAATTGTATTCGTGAGCCTAGTCAAAAACTGCTTGCGCATATACCATTGAAGGAACTTTCGAAGCTATATTTTAGTTCGACACATACTCATAAGATATGATGTGCTAAAAGATGAGATGCATAGAAAAGCTTCCCATCAGGCATGAGGTTGTAACTTATTACGTATTTACGACCAACTCTTTTCGCAACACATACAGTATACAATTTCCTAATATTTCAGTCTACATTCCTAGAAAATTATGTTATTGTATAACATATTACTCAGGAGCTAGGAACTGATGACCCCGCAGTTAAGTCGCATAGCTTAACAAACATTTGAACATTTAACTGCTGGTCTGTCTGCAGTTCGTCAGCCGAGTGCATCCCAGACATGCTCAATCGGGTTTAAATGTAGTGAACTAGATGGTCGCTCCATTCGTTCAGTTCCCTCAGCTTCAAGTATACTGTCCACCAGTGCAACCTTATCGTCCACCAAAAGGAACCCATCTTCTATGTCACCAGCATAGGGCACAACAAAATGTCCAAGGATCTCGTCTGTATACCTCTGTGTAGTCGAAGAGTCATTCTTCACGGCATAGAGGTCCGTACGTCCGCCAATAATGACTCCTACCGACGCCATTCGTTCACTACCCTGATATAGCGATGTATCCTGCATATGAGCTGAATTGTTCAATATAGGGAACGACGACTGTCTGGCTGAACACAAATTCTTGTCTTATCTGCGAACAGAACTCAGCGCCATTTTTTACGACTCGAATCCGGATGTTCGTCCACCCAGTGTTTGCAGGCTTAACTGATGCTTAACAGTACACCTGATGATGTAAACATGGTCGATTTCCGAAATATTGTGTCCTATGCACGCATACACCAGGCTGTTCACCCGTGAGCTATTTCATAATGTAAAAACTAGTTTCACGTGTCGTTGCATAAACAGGTTTGAAAATAAGTTCGTTAATGTTAAATTTGGATATGGATGCCAATTTATGTAGCCTATTCATGCCCTACAAACTGAACTGCTGCACATCATTTTGATCAAATATCTTTCAAATTATCTATGGAAGATAGAACTCACTAACTCTCCGTCAGCTTTATATACTGGCAGTTTTTTTTTTTTTTTTTTTTTTCATTTGGTACTATTGACTCTCTTTACAAAGTTCCTAAATAGCGTTATTATGCGATTTCCTTTTTCTTCCAGATTTATCACATTTGAGTATCCATATTTTGATCGATTTCTCAACCCTACAAATTTTTCTTCATTACAATTGTTTTTATAGCTACTTTTTACAGATTTGTATGTATTCTAGAGATATTATTTTATGGACGTGGTAGATGGAAAATGTATTTGTTTCGTAAATTTCCCAAAAAATAGTTTTAATACTCTTCGAAATCTGTAACGAAAGTAGAAAGGTTATACTTAATTTTTACCTCTTTGTGTTTGATTATAATTTGAATTTCTTATTTGCGTTACTTTCTTTTAATTGCCTGTTTGAGTAAAGATTGTTTCGAGGCACTTATAACGAACACAGCACTTTCAGTATCCTATATCATAACAAGAAACTCATAAAGAATACAACACAAAAGAATTTACCAACAGTACGAAAAACATATTTAAAATCGGTTCATTAACAATCGCTAGAAGAATCTTCTTTTATGATCTGTGTGGATGCCAAGGAATGTATTCATTTCGGAAACCACTTTGGGGCGCATAGTCATAGAATGGAACTGAAGTGTTGGCACGACATCAGATGCCAAAAGGAGAACGAAGCATTGTCTTGTGCTAATGTGTTGCTTTTGAAGAATAAGAGCAAGGACGGACTGGAACTTAAACATTTCCTCTCATTCGCCACAAACAAGGCAGCGGTCTACTTTCCGTATTTAGTTGGCGCTGTCCCACTTATCAGAAGGTTGCGCAATACAAGCAAACGCCATACCCTGTAATTTATCAGAACACTGCACTTCGAAAGTCTTCCCGCGACAACGCATCCACTTACCTCTCGCCGAGTTTAGTCACTCTAGTTACGTTGACGGTAAGTAAGTCATGTATTAACTCGATCACTGTTAAATGGACTTATCGCTCCAAAGAGACAAGCAAACAATACGAAGTGAAGACAGTTCTTTTACGAAACGAAGAAAAACTTTCAGAGACATTAATACGGCATTCTAATTCCAGTTTACTTTTTAGCGTTTCTATGAAGATTTAATTTGTACCCCATTAAGGAAAAGAAGAAAAGAATAGGAGAAAGAAGTATTCATTGTAATGTTCCGTGATGTTAAGAGCTGGAGAATGGGTAGACAAGCTGTTTGAAGAAAACGGCCATGTTCTTAAAGTAGCAAAAACTTGACACTGGCTATCTAGGCTGGTCACAGAAAACCTGTTGGAGCAATACAGGTTTTCGTACTTGTCTTATTTGGACACCGAATCAAATATCTCGCCTCTTCTGTTTTTTAGTTTAGCATTTCTCACTTCGTCCTAATGTTCCGTAGAAATTGTTTGACAGACATATCCATTTTCATTCCCATTACACCAGGTAGTAGAAATTCGACGCAATATTACAATATAATCTCTATGAAGCGGAGACCTTTTCGGATACGTAATCTATAACGTGTATAATCAGAATGAAGGATCGTATGGAAATTTATAGCAAGGCCCAGATTGGAACTAGGCTGCTTCCTAGTGAGTATGAGACGAGGGATCGAATCCCGACTTTGGTACAAATTTTCATACTATTCAGCTGCCTTTAGATATTTCACTAGTCTGTTTTTTCCACGTACCTTTACTGTTTAGTGAGTCATCAATAATGTTCTGAAGGGACTTCAAGATTTTTGAATGAAACCTTGACACGAGATACTTTTAGGAAGTACTTAGTGCCTGGTGATGTCACTGGTAACATTTGTTACTATCTTATCACCATGGCTCTTTAAAACTGATTCATTACAGATCCAAAAATCTTTGTGTGCATACTGTTAAGTGTTTAACGTTCAAAGCCATGTTAGTAACATTTCCAGGATCTCTTACCACAGGTTAAAAAAATGTTTGTATAATCTATGGGACTTAACTACGGGGTTATCAGTCCCTAAACTTACAAACTACTTATGAACTAGCTAAGACTAAGGACGGCACAAATATCCATGCTCCAGGGGGGATTCGAACCCTGTACCGTAGTGGCCATGCAGACCGTGACTGGAATCACAAGTAAATGCGTTTAAATTGCATAGAAGACTTTTTAGTAACGATACAGTGAGAAGGGAAGAATTTATTTCCTTCCTCCTACAATGTGATGAATAGTAGTTAAGTTCTTAGAAAATAATGTGAAACGTAACATTTAGTGTAGTTCATCCCAGTGATAAATAACGCGACTCAGGTCAGGATCCTGCATTACAGAAAAACTAGCTAATGTAATTCAAAGGGTTTGTTTTATCAACTAATGTGCCATAACGCAAATACATTTAGTATTTAATTATTATTTGCCACGCGGAATGACCACGTGGTCTAAGGCGTCATGCTGTGGACTGGGTGGCCTTTCCCGCAAGATGTTCGAGGCATCCCTTGGGCATTTGTGTTTGTTTGTGTGTGTGTGTGTGTGTGTGTGTGTGTGTTTGTGTGTGTGTAGTCCTTAGGGTAAGTTAGTTTAAGTAGTTTGTAGGTCTAGTGACTGATGACCGTAGCATATTGGTCCGATAAGCTTACATTTTTATGTCGTACCACATTTAGTGGTCAAGCCACAGTCACTAATAGTTGAAATTTTTATATGACTAATCTCAGTTCCGCACAGCACCATTCTCAAAAGTACATATATTGAAAAGTCACAAATTAATATGTGTTCTTAAGTACTAACATTTACCTTTAGATATATTTTAAAAAGTGATGTTGATTCAGTTTTGTTTCAACTTTGTGTGACCACATCACATAACAGCATGAGGCTTAAGACATTTTGTTTGTATGATGACAAGCCAGCAATAATGTTGGTAAGTGTGTTCAAAAAAATATTTGTGATGTGTTGAATGTAATGAAAGATCCAAATATGACAATTTAATCTGCCCAAAACAGTAATTTAAATTAAAAAATTTAGCGATCTTGCCTGTTGTACTTAATAAATTCAAGAAATGTAACATTTTGTTCCAATCTGCTAATATGACGAGAACATCTGATATCTAAAATGTATTCATAATACAGCAGGAAAAGGAAACGCTCCAAAACGAATTAAGGTTGACAGACGATTAATCCATCTTAATTAACGTCATACAACATTCTTGAAGCTGCGACTGTCGACGGTTATGCAGGGCTGTATTCGATTTTTTTTAACTGCGAAACACGGGTAGTGTCATTGGTTCTGTGCTGTTCCTTATTTACATTAACGATTTGGGGAAAAATCTAAGCAGCTCTCTTAAGTTGTTTGCAGATGACGCCGTCATTTACCGTCTAGTAAAATCATCTGAAGATCAAAACAAACTGCAGAACGATCTAAATAAGATATCAATATGGTGTAAAAATTGTCAGTTGGCACTAAATAATGAGAAGTGTGAAGTCGTCCACATGAATACGAAAAGAAATCCGTTAAGTTTTATTGGGAGAACACTTAAAAGATGCAACCGAAGTACTAAAGAAACTGCATACACTACGCTTGTCCGTTCTTATTTGGAGAAATGCTGCCCAGTGTGGAATCGTTATCAGGTACGTTTGACGGAGGACATCGAAAGAGTCCAAAGAAGGGCAGATCGTTTTGCACTGTCACGCTACGGGGAAGACAGCGTTACGGAAATGATGCAGGATCTGTGATGGGAATAATTACAACAACGGCGCTTATCGCTGCGGCTTGGGCTACTTACGAAACTCCAATCGCCACCATTCTCCCACGAATGGAAAATATATTTTTGACTGCCACTAACATAGGTAGAAAATATCATCAGAATAAAATACGAGAAATTAGAATTCGAACGGAGAGATTCAGGTGTTCCTTCTTCCCGTGCGCAATTCGATAATGAAGTGGGAGATAAGTAATAAGAAAGTGGTTCGATGAACCCTTTGCCAGGCACTTAAATGTGATTTGCAGGGTATTCCATGTAGATGTAGACGATTAGTCACTACGCTTGCTTGAGAATTACACTGCTGGTGATTAAAAAAGAAATAGCAAGCCAAATTTATTTGGGAGATAACACGATGTGCAAAGATCACAGCCCAATGTGAAGTGAGGAATACGTTGAAATCAATATTTAGATGTTTACACCATTGCTGGCTATATTAGTACACACTGCTTTCTACATGTTGCCCACGTTGATCTTGTGTATCAATACGTGGTGTATACGAGGACAGTGTTTCCACACTCATCGACCAAACAGGAAGGACCGGGCAACAATGCAGTCTACATCTACATCTGCATCTATATGGGATACTCTGCAAATCACATTTAAGTGCCTAGCAGAGGGTTCATCGAACCACAATTATAATATTTATCTCCCATTCCATTCTCGAATAGCGCGCGGGAAGAAAGAACACCTGAATCTCTCCATTTTAGCTCTGATTTCTCGTATTTTATTCTGATGACCATTTCTACCTATGTAAGTGGGAGTCAACAATATATTTTCGCATTCGGAGGAGAATGTTGGTGATTGGAGTTTCGCAAGTAGCCCACGCCGCAGCGATAAGCGCCGTTGTAGTGATTCCTATCCCAGATCCTGTATCATTTTCGTAACGCCCAGTCCGCTGGCCGTCGAAGAAATCATGAACACTGCGTGCAACGTGTTTTCGCCTGTTACAGTGCGACCTCTGAATACATGGGTGGACCACAGGGCTCATGAATACAGCGATATAAGTCCAGCTGGTTATAGAACGGGCACTACCTACTAAGGAGATGCCAGAGTAAAATGTAATATTATCCCCAAACCAGAATACCTGATGCGAGACCAGTATGATGCTGCTTTCCACCAAAGTGCTCAGGATCGTGGCTGGAACATCGAGAGGATGTGAAGCCGACGTAACAGCGGATCACCTCGTCTAGCCCTGCTGGGGAACCAGGAGGATCCACGTACAGATTTATCTCGCCGTGGTGATATACATCGCGCGCGTCCTCACTCAAAGGTGGCTTAGTCGTCTCTGTAGAACCCCAGTACCGCATAACAAGAAGACATCATGCGGTTGAGGATGGCCTGGCGCTAGTCCTCTACGTACAGATCGTTGGAGATCATCTCAACTTTTACTAGTGTTACAGGTGGAAGGCAACGAAGTACGACATTTCCGAATTGCGACGCACGGTCTCATTTTTTTCTGGCGGAGGATCTCCGAGACCATGTTCGGCTCCATCCTGAAGAACAGTAGAGGGGTGAGGGCACCATCATCGACGCACTACATGTCCCAGCTAACCTTCCGCCCTTGGGAGCTTCCGACGCTTACAACGATTGTGCTCATCTGGAGCTCCGCGATACATACGCTCTTCGAACGTATGGCGTTGCGGAAACCGACGTATCGCATCGGCATTGGCCGGGAAGGCCTATGGCCCCTGCGGCAATATCGACTTCTATCTCGCTCAAGAATTCGTTTTTATTTTGTTAGTAGTCCACATAAGCCATCTTCAGTAGTTATACGTTTCCCGCACACGTTAGTGCAAAAAGGGTTGCTCGTCATTGTTCTGCACAGGGGAAGCGCACGTGTAGTGCAGGTCACCCTCTACTGAGCTATACCACCGTCTGAGAGCTTTTCTTCCCAGTTTCTCTCTGATAAGTTCGTGTGGCCGGTAGTACTTTGAGGTAGGTCCCACAGTTGAACAAGTAAGAACTGCAATCTGCTTCAGTCAGGGCAAATCCAGAATTTTGGTCTGAGGAGGGCTGAAGCCATAAAAATATTGTATCGCAGAGTCACATCAAAATTTTCTTGAGTGAAAAACGGTATTTTCTTATCCCTTTCGTTTGTCATTTTATTGTGGTGAGTGCTAAAGTTACGTCACATTAGGTTTGTTCTTTTTCATTCTTTCCTTTTTTTCTGAGAAATACGTCTCTGCGCCCCCACCCCTACGGATACGCCACTAACTTTATAAAGTATCGAAGTCATCGGACAAAAGATTCTGGATGAATAAAACTGGCATCCCCTTAAGGGGGGACGTTAATGAAAGTGAACAAAAATGTCAATTTTCCATTTATTTTTTATTTGTTAGTACAATTCATGGGCAATAAGTTCCCAAGGTTTTAATGTTGAAATCACTTCCGAAATTCTTGAAAATTAATTAAAAGTGTGACGCGGCCTCCCTGCTATGCCCACGTTTTGAAGCAGCACAACGATTCTGTGTATTACTTTCAACCAAACATGTGCGGGATTATCTAGAAGGCCGTGATACATACTCTTTGGTTTTATAGATCGTCTTTGACTATGTTATATATCTTATAAACAATAACAAACTAGCTGTATCGTTTATGATGAAGCAATTCTTTTTCTGCCTTGTGATGCTGACGGAGATTTATACATGATTGACCGCGAGATCATTTGATTTTACGCCCTTGGATTTTTTCTTATTGCAATATATCAACGGCAGGCCTTAACAATCGGAATTAAAAAACGTAGATGTGTTGACGAATACCGTATGTCAATGCCTGCGCTTCATTATTTGCTGAAATGTTAAGAATTTTCAGCGCTAATACTGAACGGTGATTTCATCGAAGAATCAATTACATCTACATCTATATGGGATACTCTGCAAATTTCATTTAAGTGTCTGGCAGAGGGTTCATCGAACCACCTATATACTATTAATCTCCTATTCCATTCTCGAATAGCGCGCGGGAAGAAAGAACATCTGCCAATAAAACGCAGTCTCTGATTCGCCTTTCCTACGACATTATCTACGTGTTCTTTCCAGTTTAAGTCTGATGTAATAGTAATTCCTAGGTGTTTAGTGAAGTTCACGGCCTTAATATTCTATTGATTTATCTTGTAAACAAAGTTTAACGGATTTCTTTTCGTACTCACGTGGGCGACTTCACACTTCTCATTATTTTGAGTCAATTGACAATTTGTACACCTTATTGATATTTAAATCGTTCTGCAGTTGGTCCTGACCTTCAGATGACTTTACTAGACGATAAATAACGGCGCCATCTGCAAACAACCTGATGATGCTGCTTTGATTTTCTCCTAAATCGTTTATGTAGGTAACGAACAGCAGAGGACCAATAACACTACCCTGTCGAACGCCGGATATCTCCTCTGTTTTTGTCGATGCTCTACAATCGATTACTACAAACTGTGTCCTCTCTGACAGGAAATCCCTTATCCAGAGGTGATATCCAGCGTTCCACAGGGTAGTGTTATTGGTCTTCTGCTGTTCGTTATCTACATAAACGATTTAGGGGAAAATCTGAGCCGTTCTCTTAGGTTGTTTGCAGATGACGCCGTTATTTATCGCCTAGTAAAGTCATCTGCGGATCACAACCAACTGCAGAACGATTTAAATAGCAGTATGGTGTAAAAATTGGCAATTGACTCTAAATAATGAGAAGTGTGAAGTCATCCACATGAGTATGAAAAGAAATCCGTTAAACTTTGTGACAACATAAATGTCTGTGTATTAGTCGATGCCTTACCATCGAATACTACAAACTGAGTCCTCTCTGAAAGGAAATCCCTTATCGAGTTACCAATATGGATGGATATTCCATAACCACGTAATTCGATTAACAGCCGTTTGTGAACTACGGTGTCAAAAGCCTTCTGGAAATTTAGAAATACGGAATCAATTTGACAACACTTGTTGATAGCACTCATCACTTCGTGTGAGTAAAGAGCTAGTTGTGTTTCATATGAACGATATTTTCTAAATCCGTGTTGACCGTGGGTCAACAGATCATTCTGTTCGAGATAATTCATAATATTTGAATACAGGATATGTTCTAAAACCCTGCTGCAAATTGATGTTAATGAAATAGGCCTGTAGTTTAGTGGGTTACTCCAATTGTCTTTCTTTAATATAGGTGTGACCTGTGCAACTTTCCAATCTTTTGGTACAGATCCTTCTTTGAGCGAACATGCATTTGACTTTTTGAGTTATGAATAATGCAAAAATAAAGATCTGTCAGGCTATACAATGGGTATAAAGGACATCATTTATTGTATTGATTACTAGCTGATAAACCCGGTTTTTACCGGGTATATGTGCATTTTTCCAGTCTTACGTTAGAAACGAAAATAAAAATTCTGAAAAGATTTCATCTTCACGTTTCAAGAAATCAACTTATAAATTGGCACGGCGGAGTGGCCGAGCGCATTGAGGCGCTATGCTACGATGCGCGAGGCCGTTTCCCGTCGGGGATTCGAATCCCCACTCGGGCATGGATGTTTGTGTCTTCTTTAGTATAAGGTAGTTCATAAATGTCTGTAAATCTATCGGACCAAACTACGTGGTCATCAGTCCGTAGCTTACAAACTACTTAAACCTAGGTAAACTAACCTACGGACACACACACACACCCATGCCACAGGGAGGACTCGAACCTCCACTGCGAGCAACCGCGCGCTCCGCAGCGAGACGCTTTAGACCGCTCGGCTACTCCACCGCGGCAAGGTAGTTCATAAGTAGTTCGTAAGTTTAGGGACTGATGACCCCGTAGTAAGTCCCTTAAGCTTAACAAACATTTGAACATTTGAACAACTTAGAAATTATGAAACAGTAAAACAAAGAAATATGCAGCTCTAGGCTTGTCACATCATATGTCCTTCACTATGTGTCCTACAATAATATAATTTTCCACATTTGTAGAGAGATTAGGAAACTGTCTGAGATGAATAAATATTGGATGGATAAAGTCTCGTAAATCACGCGTCGCGTCATGGGAAAGTTTTAGTGACTCATTGTTTAGGATGTCATATCTCCTGAACTGTGTGTCGTACGTAGTTTTTAACGCCTAAGTTATTGTTGTCCGACAGTAAGCAATATTGTACGAAGTTTAGTTGAAATCGGTCCATTATTTTAAAAGGAGGTATGGAAACATAGCGCATGATGCAGAAGTTATCCGAAAATTTCGTTGTTTATGATGTTATATCTTCTGAAATATGTGTTGTACTATGATGTTCATTCTAAGGTACATTAAGTGGTATATGTGCCTAATGTCTGGAAAATATGTCGTCAATGGTGTTAGTAGTAAATACGTAATAAATCGAAACCTCGGGTGTGATCATGCGGTTTTTCATGGACCAAATTGTTTATGACTTCCTATCTCATGAACTATAGGTCGAAATGTGATATAATATAGAAGGAACATGCAGTGCCATGTATGTGTACTGTCTGTCAAATGTCTTGCGAAAACAATTTCCAGAGACGGAAAAGCTTCATTTGACGAATCTGCACGGGTCTAGGAAACATCCTTCATGTGAAACTCAGCTCGCCCTTTTCTCACATGACATCTTGCGAGCCATGGATGAAAGACAACAGGAGGATTGTCTTTTCCTCGATTTCAAAAAGGCGTTTGACGCGCTGCCACACTGCAGACTGCTAGTGAAACACCACTAAAAACATTACAATGAAACAGAGTACTTGGGGGATAGTTAGTGTGAGAGAATAATACGCAGATGTGTGTCAATAATCACTTCATACGTCGAAATCATTGATTACAGTTTTGTGTGATGGGCAGTTCTACTATTACTTAATAAAAGTCAGTTGTACGTCATTTATAATGAACTATTTCCGAGACAGTTTAATACGTCCATAGTGTACTTAACGTTTATTCTGTTTTCATTCAAAACTCATGGAACCGACTGTAGTTATTCTACAATCCCCGCCAACTCTTTTTTACTTCTAAAACTATCCGTCAACTCATTACTGTCTGAGTGCACACCAAGAAACATTGATAACCGAACTGAAAGCTCAGAGACATCCTCATAATGATTTGGAAGTAAAGTACATACGTGAAACGAGATGTTTCAAGCACAGAACTATAGGCCTACCTTTCAAGGATACTGTCTGAAACATGTCTTTGCTCACGCTCCCTTAAACAGTATTAACTCGGCTCCAGGATCCACCTTCACTGTATTCATGCTTCAGTGACACAGTCACCGACCCCGCATAACTTCATGGGTCTCTGTAGCTAATGGTCGGCGATTTCAACACCACTCACAAATAGCTACAGATAATACTCTTCACATGGTCCGAAAATTTAATGGAGAAATTTATGCAAGCTGTTCTCCGACTCAGAGAGTGAAGCTGTCTCGGGCTAACTGTTAACCAACAGCAAAAAGTAAGAGATTTTGTTTATTTTTTAGCTACTAGTTTTTAGCTTCCACGTGTAGTGTTCATGGGTCTAAGCTACACCCATAATGATAAAGAAAATACATCTTTACAGAACAACCAGTCTTTCGTTTGCACCACCAAACAACGTTACAGCTTTCATCTTATGATGACTGACTTCTGGGGACAAGCATGACGAACAATGAACAACAATGTTGACAGGTTACAACCTTGCCTTTTCACTTTGAAACATGAACACAATTTACCGTCAACATCTACGAATATAAGAGTATATGGAATAGATTCGCAGATTTGTGACTGGCTGGAAGACTTCATAAGTAATGGGACGCAGACTTACGTTGTTCTCGACGGCGACTGTTCATCAGAGACGAGTGTATCGTCAGGCGTGCCCCAGGGGAGTGCGAAAGAACCGCTGTTATTTTTTGTCTATATAAATGATCTGATGGACAGAGTAACTTGTAATTTACGGCTATTTTCTGATGATGCTGAGGTGTACAAGAGGGTGTCGTCTTTAATTGACTGTAATAGCAAACAGTGTGACTTAGACGAAATTTCTATTTTTTGCGAGGAATGACAGCTAGCTCTCAATGTAGAAAAATGTAAAGTGATGGGCATGAGTAGGATAAAAAACCTTCATGTTTGAATACAGCATTAGTAGTGAGCTTCTTGATGCAGTCGCGTCGTTCAAGTATCTAGGCGTAACATTGCAGAGCGATATGAAATAGAACGAGCATGTAAGGACAGTTGTGAGTAAGGTGGACAGCCGACTTCGGTTTATTTGGAGAATTTTAGGAATATGTACTTCATCTGTAAAGGAGACCGCGTATAAAACGCTTGTACGACCACGTCTTGAGTATTGCTCAAGTGTTTGAGAGCCGCAGCAGATCAGTTTAAAGGAAGACATAGAAGCAGTTAAGAGGCGAGCAGCTAGGTTCGTTACTGGTAGGTTCGGCCAATGCGCGATTGTAACGGAAATGCTCCAGGAAATTAACTGGAGATCGCCGGAGGAAAGACGAGTTCTTTTCGTTAATTTCTGTTGAGGAAATTTAGAGGGCCGGAATTTGAAGCTGAGTGTAGTACGATCTTCCTGCCGCCTACTTACATTTCACGTAATGATCACAAAGACAAGATAAGAGAAATTAGGTCTCGTACGAAGGCACATATGGATTCTTTTTTTCCTCGTTCTATTTTGAGTGGAATAGGAAAAGAAATGCCTAGTAGTGGTACAGTATACCCTCCACCAGGAACCTTACGGTGGATTGCGGAGTATGTATGTAGATGGTGAATAACTTGTAACGTCATGCCAAATATCGTAGATATACATCGTGAACATCGGAAAAGTAATATGCGATAAACTTTTTTCCTTTCATAATTTTGTTGGGGTTACAGTGAGAAAACTTTTGTAAAGATTTGAAATTATGTTTAAAGTTTATTGCAAGTGGTCTCGTTCTCAAATAGTTGAGGAATAAAACCACGCTATCACGCATCGCAAGATGAGGCAGTTTTAATGATTAATGACCTTAAAGAATATTTGTACCAAATTTAGTTGAAATTGATCCATTAGTTTAGAAGCACACGTAGAATAATATCGCATGACGCGGCCGTTATTCACGACTGCCATTGTTTATGACGTCATGTATCCTTAGATATGTGTCGTAGGTGCTTTTTACCAAGACAGCGATTGTTACCTGATAATAAGGAACATGTGTACCGAGTTTGGTTGAAATCGGTCCAGTAGTTTAGGAGGAGATGTTGAACTTACATACATACACATCCATATACAACCTATTTTATAGGATGTATAAATTCCTTATTACAATCAAACAGATAAAAGTATTTACTTAACATGGCCAATTATGAATCACGAATTGTTGCTTTATGGGTTGTTTATGATTTTAGAATAATAGTTAAAATTCTTTAGCCCTTGTGTGTATTGTTTTCGTTAGGGACAATCATGATTGTAAATCTTTCTCGAGCTCCTACAGAAATCAAGTTTTCTACCGACGAGCTAAGAGCAGTTATAGCTGTAAATTGATGGTTTCAAGCGCCGACCCAACGTTTAGCAATATGCCCTCTCTGTTTGTGATCTGTACTGATCTGCTTCTGCGTCTTTGCTATCCGGGATTAGCTTACGTCAAGAAAGGACGGCGTGCAAGAGCCACCTGGTATATCATTCTACGTTAGGGAACCCAGACGACTCGCTTTTCGCGGCAAGGTACCGATTTTGAAGCCAATGTCCAGTTTCCTACTCATATCTCTCGCGGAACCTGCATTTGTACAGCTTTTTTTATCTTAATTTCCTTTGTAATTCCTATTCCCTTTACTCCTTCATTAGCTGAGTGGAATTCCCTCTTGGGAATTTGAGAAATTTGTGTCTCGAATTGTGACGCCGGAGTTGAAAACGTAGGACGCAAAAATAATCACCGCCACAGTAATTATCATTATCTTGCTGTTTCCTTTCAAACGAAAATGTGACAACAATGTTTTTCCTAGTTGTTAGACAGTGTTAGAACATGGAAGACATCGCGGCAATTTTCTCTGATGTCGCCGCGGCGGAGTGGCCGAGCGCATTCAGGCGCTATGTTCCGATGCGCGAGGCCGTTCCCCGTCGGGGGTTCGAATCCCCCCTCGGGCATGGACGTTTGTGCTGTCTTTAGTATAAGTTATTTGATAAGTAGTTTGTAAGCTTAGGGACTGATGACGTTGCAGTTAAGTTCCATAAGCTTAACAAACATTTGAACATTTCTCCGTTGTCAACAATCAACTGCAACGCATCAAACCGGTCCAACAGTACTATACTACGAGCACTTGTCCGGTAATGAAGTAAGAAAAACAACACGATAAGTGCTGTGAGACGCTCTCTGTAAGTGTGGGGACCGGGTTCGTTGTTTTGTGATTATTAGATAGATGCCACCGAAGTACATATTTTCGGACGTGTTAAATTTATTTTGTTAATAGCGTTCAAAATAATATGCACAATGTTTTTTGCGTTCGCAAGTGACCATAGCGATAGACATGATTTCAAAACATATTTTGCGTAAATGACTAGCAAAAAATTTGATTCTATTTTTTCCAACAAGTCTATTAAAGTATAATTCACTTCAACAACTAGAAGTTTTGGGATTTTGTTGACTTCCTTTCTAAAAACCGTAAAATTTTGACTCTGAGTCATGGATCTGTAAAATACAAAATAAAAACCTTCTCGGAGTGGAGCTGAACCTTGCTCCTGACATTCTTTCACTCGAGCAGTGTGAACTGTTTTCGAGTACTTACGCTTTTTATTCACTACAGAGCCCGTTTCGCGCCATTGTCGTACCGACTTTCACAACGCATAGTTTGTTGGAGGTTTTGTCAAAAATGTTCCAGTTTTAAACTCTTGCGTGAATAGTTTCGCATATTTTTCATGGATTGAGTTTCGAATAATATTCAACAAAGAACACGCACTGTTTTCTCGTGAGGACCATTTGTGTTTCTTTCAAAATATCACTAAAAACATTACAATGAAACAAAGTACTCGGAGGATAGATAGTGTCAGATAATCATACGCAGATGTGGGTCAATAATCAATTCGTACATAGAAATCATTGACTACAGTTTTGTGTGATGGGCAGTTCTACTGTTACTTAATAAAAGTCAGTTGTATGTCATTTATAATGAACTATTTCCGAGACAGTTTATTACGTCCATAGTGTACTTAACGTTTATTCTATTTTCGTAAAAAACTCATGGTACCATCTGTAGTTATTCTACAATCCCTACCAACTCCTATTTACTTCTAAAATTATCTGACAACGCATTACCGTCTGAGTGCACACAACGAAACTGATTGATAACAGAACTGAAAGCTCACAGATATCCTCATAATGATTTGGCATTATGTGAAACGAGATTTTTCAAGCATGGAACTATAGGCCTAGCTTTCAAGGATACTGTCTGAAACATGTCTTCGCCCACGCTCGCCTGAAACATTATTAACTCGGTTCCAGGATCCACCTTCACGGTATTCATGCTTCAGTGACACTGTCACCGACCCCGCATCACTTCATGGATCGCTGTAGCTAAGCGTCGGCGATTTCCACACTACTCACAAATAGCTAAAGATAATTCTCTTCACATGGTACGAACATATTTATACAAGCTGTTCTCCGACTCAGAGAGTGAAGCTGTCTCGGGCTAACTGTTAACAAACAGGAAAAAATAAGAGTTTTTGTTTATTTTTTAGTTACTAGTTTTTAGCTTCCACATGCACTTTACCTGGGGTTAAGCTAGACCCATAATGATAAAGAAAATACAGCTTGACAGAGCAACCAGTCTTTCGTTTGCACCACCAACCAACGTCACTATTTCATCTTATGATGAATTATTTCTGGGGACAAGAATGTTGAACAATGAATAACAATGGTAACAGGTTACAGCTTTGTCTTCATTTTGAAACATGAACACAATTTACCGTCAACATTTACGTTAAGACCTTTATTTGCCTGCAGAAGTTTGCCTCCTACTCCATAATATTGTAGAACCAACAATAGCTTCCTCCTATTAACACAGCCATGAGCCTTTTCTAGATATATAAAACATAGATACAATTCCCTGTTCCACTCATAGTGCTTCTCCATTATCCGACCTAAGTTAAAGATCTAGTCCTGACACCCTCTAAGAGTCCTAACTCACACTGATTTTCATCCAACTTGTCTTTCAACTAATACTCGCACTCTCCTTCAAACAATACCTGCGATTATTTTCCCCAGAATGATAATTAAAGAGATACCCTAATAGTTTATACCATCTTTTCTGTTTCCAGGTTTGATAATTGGCGTGATTACCGCTTTCGTCCAGTCAGAACCTGTCCCGACTTCCTCGCCTTTTCAATTTTACTGTGTAACCATTTAAGTTCTGACATTCCACTGTGTTTGACGAGTTCGTGCTTAATTTCATCTACCCCAGCCTCTTAATTGCACTGCAATATATTGCCCATTCTCTTCACTTTCTCAAATGTGATCCTGTTTCCATCATCATTCCTAGACCATTCTACCTCAAAATCGGACACATCATTAAATGGTTCACATATTTTGAGAAATTCTTCAAAATATTCCCACAGGATTCACTAGCAGCGTTCCTGACCTGTCCAAAACGTAATTCCTTCATCCCTCCCTTTCTAAGACTGTCAATTATGCTCCAGAATAGTTTTCTTAGGCCTTGAACAAAAGTTTCCAATTTAATTCCAAAGTATTCCCATTACTTTTTCTTTAATTCTGCAATTATCTGTTTGGCTTTGTTTCCTTCTTTAACATAATCTGTCTCTGTTTTACAGGCTGTGCATTCCCCAAGCTGTCTGCTTCCTCCTTCCTTTGCACACTACTGTTCCAAGACATTCTCTAGCTGCTTCTAATAGTGTGTCCCTGCATCTTGTCCATTCGTTTTCCAATGACTGTAAATTCAACAAACTGGTACCTTTCTAAGATCATTGTTACATTTTTGTGCCTAATTTCATCGACCTGAAGCTTCTTCACTCTTATCCATCTGTATAAGTACCTGATTTTCTGGACTTTCGGCCTCACAAAACCAATATCACTACAGATTAAATAATGATCAGTGTCATGAAAGAAACTCTGAAAACACGTATGTCCCTGACTGCCTTTCTAAATTCCTGATCTGTTATTATATAGTAAATGACAGATCTGGTTCCCCTACGTTCCCAAGTTTATCTGCGAATATTCTATTGCTTAAAAAGCAGTTTGTGGTAACTAAGCCCATACTGACACAGAGCTGTTTTCCGTCCTTGTTGGCCTCCATATCCTCTCAAAACTTACCCATAACCTTTACATACTCTTCTGTTCGATGGGCATTGAAATCGACCTTTACCAAAACAGTCATTGTTCTTTAGCAGCTACATCACTGAGTTCATTTTAAAATTTGACCATCTCATCCTAATCTGCCCCATCACAGGGACCCTCAGGGGCTCAGCATTGATTTGCTAACTACAAGTTCGGCGAACCGAGGATCTTGAGCTTGCGACTGTGTCGCGCCAATGGTTCTCCACACCGTAAGCTCTGGCGCGTGCCTCAGATACCACCGTATGGCGCGATGGTGGAAGGTTGTACATTGCAGAGCCCGAGGATCTTGGCTTAATCACCCAGGTTGCGAGAACGGTACAAACCTCTATAAAAATAAAAACTCAATCTCAAGGTGTGTTACGTGCCGAGGAAATGCTTGGCTTTTCAAGTGGTAGAGTCACTACCGAGCAACCTCTGGGGGACCTGCCACACCTCAGTTGTATAAGGCTTACCCAGGCAAGTGGAGCTCTGCCTGGTCGGACGCATAGTTCCCTAGCAGCTCGTGGGAACAGGATGAAACGAGCAATTAATAGCGTTGGCTGACGCAAAACGGCCATCTCTAAAGTGGGAGGTCGGATTTTGATGCCATAGTATATGACCCTAAGTCGTTCCCTACGCCATGGGAGGAACGCAGGGCATTCAACCGTCCAGAGCCATACTAGCCGCAATACAGTGTTTGCTCTCGTGCTGATGGGGATTCTTTCTTGTCCACCAAGCCATGGTTCTTTGACGATCACCGCGAAGGCAAGTAAGGTAAGGTGGTGTCTTTCTCCAAAATGAGAAGTGGGCAGTTTTGAGACATACGGCATCCCCAGCCCAGTCGAAGGCATTACTTGCCAGTGACAAGCTGGGTGATATTCCCGTCAGCGTCACAACCCACAAGGGGCTCAATACGGTTCAGGGTCTTATTTACCAATGGGATCTGTTGTCACAGTCCGATGACGAGTTGCGTACAAACTTGAAACGTAGAGATATCAAATTTGTCAGAAGCGTTTGTAGGGGACCAAAAGATCACAGGGTTGCCACTGGTGTTTCATCCTGGCATTTGAGAGCGATATACTGCCCGAAAAGGTCAAGGTAATGATTTACCAGTTTGACATCAAACCATACATCCCTCACCCTGTGAGGTGCTGGAATTTTGGGCACACGTCCTCCTCGTGCACTTCAAGTCCAAGAAGCAGGGAATGTGGACTCCGTGCACCCCCACCTCCTGTCTATGTGAACTTTCAGCTGTTATGTCCACCTTGCTCGCTAGACTGTACAATTCTACATATTGAACGGAACATCACGAGCCGCTCCATCCAGTATGTATGAACACCTCTTTTACTGCTGTTGTGGTGTACCTGCTCTCTTCGGGTAAGACTACCAACAAACTGTCGCTTACTCCTGTGGGCCCTCTGGGCAATAACTCTTCCATTGCCCCCTTCATGGATAGAGGAGCTCCTCCATCCACTGCACCAATACCTGCATGAGGGAGCAACTTTCCTCCAACCCCAGCTGGAGAAGTAACAGCTTCGTCTGGCACCTCTCGCTAGGAAAGGGTCCCTCGATACGCTCTCTTCTGATAAGAGTGCGCCAGGGCTCCTAGCCAATGGCAGAAGGATCCGTAAACTGCTAGTCGATGGGCTTGCAGCTCTTCTTCAGTCCCTGATGCCACTCCCGAGAAGCCCTCCCAAAACTTATCACCAAACGGCCAGTGAAAGGAGAAGAGGAAGAAAGCAAAAAAAAGGACTCTTCAGCGCCTCTAAAGCCATGCTCTCTTACATCTTTCTGCCTCTGAAGATGGGGTGCAGATACTCGTATCCCTATAGGATCTTCCTATAACTGGATCACTAGAACCCATGGTTCTCGATAGTGAATATTCTGAGAAGTTGGCGGGAGGTGTTTCTACGGAATAACCTGCTTATCTCTGCTGCATTATGGCTCGTCAGCTCGATGCAAAATAAATTCTGCAGTGAAATTGCGGCGGGTTTTTCCACCATCTGACTGAGCTGCAGCAGTTACTGTGACACTTCCCTGTGTTCTGTTTAGTTCTACAAGAAACCTGACTCCCTGCCGTTTGAGGCTATCAGTGTCTCCGTGTTGGGCATACAAGGTTGATCTATAGCTATCTCCTTCGCCCTGAATCCCTGCTCGTGTGTCGCTGTGGCGCAGTGCTGACAGTAGTCCGTCTTCTGATGGACTATCCAATTGAGCCCCCTTGTGTCAGTCTTTTAATCTCCCAGGCGCGCCACCCTTAGTTTTAGGCGACGATGCCTCCATGGCCAAATCCGTTTTAGGTTTTATTCGCGCAGCTGATTTTTACCACTCCTTTTTTTTTGGGGGGGGGGGTCTCCCGTCCTCCCCTACAACCCACCTGTCACTCACCAATACAGTAAATAAACTGAACATACCCGATAAAAAAAATTAAAAAAAATAAGAAAAGAAACTCAATACATAATCCCATTCAAGGTGGAATGTAAAGAAAAGCATCCTCTAAGGAAAATGTAGAAAATGAAAAGAAGCTTCCCGATTTCTGACTGACGACTTTCACTTCCGTCGTGCCCAAGGAAATGAGGATTGGGAACGGAAAAATTCGTGTGAAACAAAGGTGAAGGGCACATATTATAAAAAAGATATGTCAAACGCATATACAAGCAAAATATTACAAAACATTATCACAAAGAAAAAAAATTAAAATGAAGCGTAAGAGGAATAAGTAGGGTAATCTGTCCCCACCAATCACAACTTGCGTGTGAAGAAAAATGTGTTAAATTGAAAACCACCAGAATTAAAAAACGGAGGAGTATCCCGCCGAAGAGGCAGCAGTGAGAAAACCAAAGACATCCTAGGTAAAAAAACAAAACAAAAAGAAATATACATGGTACGACAATGAATGTCAAACTAGGGGTGTTGACAGAGAAAACGCCAATGCGTCAAA
This sequence comes from Locusta migratoria, assembly GCA_026315105.1. NCBI lineage: Eukaryota > Metazoa > Arthropoda > Insecta > Orthoptera > Acrididae > Locusta > Locusta migratoria. The sequence goes on from CM048746.1 coordinate 196,306,206, forward strand.
GGCCGAGTACCGTCTAGTTCGCATTAATCAATATGGCAGAAAGGCATGTCGTGAAGATAGTTTGATAGTTTTGGTATCTCCGCACTTGAAGGTGTTCTTCCCAAAGATATGTGAGATATGAGATAGGGTCTCGAAGCTTCGGCTGGATGACAGCGTACACAGTGTGCCCCATGAGCCACATGGTGGCATTGTGTACAGACCGTGGTGTGTGCCTGAAGTCCGAGGCCAGGGCCCATCCAACTGGGATTGAATTCGGGGTTATCCCGTTGAGCAGCGCGACCATGCTGCGGCAGAGGTCCCACACCTGTGGGATGACTGCCTGAGGCTCGTTTGTGGCCAGCTTGTCGTTCACCAGGATGTACCAGGTGGCTGAGACATACGATGTCAGAGCCAGATGGTTAATGTTGTTCCATACCTGGCGCCAGTTAACTAAGGGCTGTCGTTCGACCATTGTGTTGATGAGTGGGCGTCCGACCAGTGCGTCGTATAATCGATGGACCGTCCTGTTCCTGTCGCGCGCCACATCCAGCATGGAACTCCTGGTGAAATAGTATTCCCTCACAAAAGGCAGCTTGTATGGGATTTCCCGAATATCTATGGGGGCACGTTCGAGCCAAGGGCAGTATTGGGTAAGCAATGCCACCGTCGGTCCAGTAGGGTTATCACGTTGTGGAGTGCAGCACAGTGTAACAGCAATGCCGAACATTTATGTGGAAAATCCACCAAACCCAGTCCACCATCTTGTTGCGGCAAGACGCAGATTGTTCCCTTAACTTTGAACAGTTCATGGCGCCAGAGGAGCCAGTAAACTGCTTTGGAAATCGACCTGCCAATCAGTTTCAGGACTGGGAGAAGTTGAGCCGCATACCAGGCTTTAGACAGAATGGACCTGTTGATAATGCCGACCTTCTGGAGGAGAGTGAGGCATGTTGCATGTTGCTTATAGGCGCCCTGGATGGTGCACAATATGCGCCTTCAGGTCTTTGCCTGCATCCTGTAAGGGCATGCGTCAACGAGAAGACCTAAAATCTTGTGCTCGTCAACAAGACGGTACCATGGGCGGCTGACAGTTAGGCTGCGGTTTCCGATGGGCAGGAGCACCGTTTTTCGGGTGTTGAGTGCAGCCCCCGAGGCCTGTTCATAAAGCTGCAGGATCGTACGGGCTGTGTCTATATCCGCTGGGCTGCGAACGATAACTCCAACATCATCCGCGTATGCAGTACATGAGATCCGTGCAGTATAGATGTCGATGCCACTGATCGATTGCCAAAAAGCACAGCAGAAGAGGGTCGACTGCAATGGCAAACAGAAACATCGACATTGGGCACCCCTGTCGAACTGAACGCCTGATGGCAATAGGCTGTGTTTGCCAACCGTTAATTATAACAGATGAGGTGGCACCGGTCACAAGGTTCGACAGCACCCATAAGAACCGGCCATCGAAACCCATCTTGCTCATGACGCACCATAGGTATTGGTGACTGATTCTGTCAAACGCCTGGGCAAAGTCGAGTGACAGTATTGCTACTCCTGCGTTCGTGAATGCTGTGGAGACCACGGCATCCCTGTACACAGATGCTGCCTGGAAGATATTTCTGCAGTGCACACCACATGACTGGTATGGTGACACCACTTTATCCATCCCGGACTTGAGCTTTGCAGCAACGCACCTTGCCATCAACTTATAGTCACAGTTGAGGAGTGTGATTGGGCTTAGATCCGTGAGTTTTCATTTCCCCTGTACTTTCGGAATGAGAATTATGTGGCCCACAAGAAAGGAGCTAGGAATAGGGACACCGGCAAGAATCTCGTTCGCAATGGAGCATAGCTTCTCACCTACTAGGTCCCAATAGTCCCGATAGAACTCGTAAGGGAGACCATCGGGGCCTGGAGATTTTGTTTTGGGGCACAGCTTGAGTAGCGCCGTGATATCCTCCAGTGACATCGCTGCCACAAGCTCCTCACAGTCACTATCGTCCAGGGCGGCATCCATGTCTTGTAGAAGATTGTGAGTGGCCACAGCATCGTGAGGCAGGTGTTGAAAGGCCTGCTGGAAGTGGGTGGTCACATACTCAACCATATCCTTCCCGGTGGAGAGGAGGACACCATCATGGTGACTAAGTCCACCACTTGTTTGCGGTGCGCACGCCGCTTTTCTCTAGCCAGGTGGGAAGTTGCAGGGTCTTCGTCATCCAGGGGGCACTCCAATCGACTACGAATGACAATTACCTGGGCCCTGTTACGGTGTAGTTGGAGGATCCTTGCTTTAATTTTCTGTAGGGGGAAACGAAGGTTGTCAATAGGAGCCAAAGGTTCTACTGCCGCATCCTGAAGGCACTGCTGGTAGAAATCCAGCGTTCGCCGTTGCCAGTAATTTGCCTCGCGACAAAACTGCTGAATGGTGGTCCTGAGGTGAATTTTCGCATGCAGAGTCCACCAGCCCAGTGTCGTGGGAAAGTTGGCCTCCTTCTCCAAACACTGGGTCCAGGTGTTCAGCACGCGGAGACGAAGTTCCTCATCCTCCAGATGTTTAACATTAAGCTTCCAACTCCGTGGGGGGCGTCGTTGACGCGGATAGTCCAGCCGTAGTGCACATGCGTAACCGGCATGGTCACTGAAGGCGACATGATTAGAGGTGGGTGCTATAGGGTTATCTCTGAGGTCCCCACCTATCCAGCACTTTTAAGTCCTTTTCAGATTTTAGTGTATAAAGTGTGTGCAACATGGTTGGCTCATTCTGTAGTATCCTAGTGATCAGCCAGGCATGGTATTCTGCTGTGAAGTTTTAACTCAGTTCCTGACTTCGTCTTTCTTTTGTGTTGCCAGCAAATTGTTCATTGTCAATCTGTCCCTTTTGTGAGTTTCCATTCTAGGTGATTTTCTTCTTAGTTTCTGACAGTGAACTATTAGCTAGGAACAGGGGACTGATGACCTAGTTGTTTAGTCCCCTAAAAATACCAACAACAACCTGCACAGGGCGAATAAACTGACACTGTCCTGATTTTCTTGTTGAGACTGTGAGATCTATTCACATCAGTCGTCCTTAAGATTTCAATCATGCTGGAGTCGATTGGTTACCTGATGTAACACCCTACATCCCACTTTGCTCCTCCTGCTTTGAATCTTGACAGGTAGACCTGGAATTCTCCCACCTCCACTTGTTTCTCTCCTTTTACCCGAACGTCACTTACAGCTAAAACCTTTAACAGCATATTACTTGCTACCTCTGCCAGATCCAACTTCTTTCTAGTGTAGCCGTCATTGAAATTATTAGCTCCCCGTCTTATTTCACAACGTTTGCCAAGTCGTATCTGCGGAGTCCCTGGTCTGTAAATTAGAGGTGGAACCCTGCTTGGTAGACTAAGTTACATGTTAATTTTTATATTTTTCAGAATTATAAGTCTGTAAATTTTCCGAAATGGCTCACAAGCAAATCTCTGAATATGAAATTCTTAGGATGCTAAATGAAAGTGATCTCAGTGGGCCAGAAGATTTTGTTGTTGTTGGTATTTTTAAATGGGACTAAACTGTAGGCTCATCATCACCTGCCAGAAGATGTCTTTAGAGAATCTGACGAGGACTTCATTCCAGAAAGAGATGCATCAGAATCTAAAGATAACATTGAAGTGAATTCAGAAGAAAGTGGCACTGTCGGCGAACGTTCTGATTGGGTTTTCGATGATGGAGACTAGTGCATAGCAAAATCAGGACGAAAATGAGTAAGTTCTGTGTCCACAGATGCTTGTCGTCGTCAACGTAACATGGGGAAAAGATCCACCAGGCCAATGAGTGTAAATGATGGTACAATAATACTGTCTGTGTTTCCAACTTTTGTTCGATGAAAAACTGTAGATACCATATGCACCTTCAGCAACGATGAATTGTTGCCGCCCAGGAATGTGAGTGCGGTCTGGGCCGTCGCGTTACGGATCGAGCTGCCGCTCGCGTCGAAGGTTAGAGTCCTCCCTCTGGCATGGGTGCGTTTGTTGTCCTTAGTAAAAGTTAGTGTAGTAGTTTGTTAGCCTAGGCAACGATGACTAGAGTAGTTTGGTTCCTCAGAATTACAAGTATTTGAACATTTGATGAATCGTCACTTGTTGTTCAGCATTACAGTGCAAATGCTTCGGTGAACAGAAAGACAATTACGATAGATGTAGATTCTGTCGAAATGAGAGCCTTTTTTGTTGTGCCACTTAATGCTGATGTTTCCCGTTGCCGAAGGAATCAGCTTCTGTAATGTGGACAACAAACGAAAGCCTTCCTAGTGATATTTTCACTATTGTCATCGCCTGGAATCGATTTACACATGTAGTGTTTGGTGTCAACAATGCTTATAATACACCTTCAGACATCGAAATAATTAGAATATATTCCGAAAGTACTATTTTGGTAAAAATAAATAAATTAGTAAATAAAAATGTGGGGTCTTCAGAGGACCCCTGCTTGCTAAACAAGGTTGATGACTAAGGCTTGGTTTATTAAGGGCTAAGCACTACACCAGCTTTGCCGCCTAAATCTGTATGTGCGAACATTCAGACACACACAAACACACGCTCATAGCGATAGAAGGGTGTGGGACGTAGAGTAAAATTGCTAAAATGAGAGTTTTAATAATTTATTTGGTAGCAATAAATAAGTGAATGCCTGTTGAGACATTAGTGGACGAGACCCAGAGCAGGGGCACCATAGCCGTAGCCAATGGCAGAGGAGGTGATTCCGTAGCTCAGCGCTGGAGCGGCGGCGGCGTAGCGCGCGATGCCCAGAGCGGGGGCGGCGTAGGCGCCGGGGGCGGCGGCCAGGACGCGGGCAGTCTGAGACACTCTGTAGGTGTTGGCGATGGAAGACGCTGCAGGGGCGGCGATGGCGCGGGCGTAGCCGATGGCGGGGGCGGCGGCGATGGCGGGGGCGGCGGCGATGGCGGGGGCGGCGTAGGCGGCGGGGGCGGCTAGGACGCGGGCCGTCTGCGACACACGGTAGGTGTTGGCAATGGAGGAAGCCGCAGGAAGAGCAGCGGCCACAGCTGGAGCAGCGATGGCGGGGGCGGCGGCGATGGCGGGGGCAGCAGCGATGGCGGGGGCGGCGTAGGCGGCGGGGGCGGCTAGAACGCGTGCCGTCTGGGAGATCCTGTAGGTGTTGGCAATGGAAGATGCTGCAGGAACAGCGGCGGCCACAGCAGGAGCGGCGATGGCGGGGGCGGCGATGGCACGGGCGTAGCCGAGGGCGGGGGCGGCGGCGATGGCGGGGGCGGCAGCGATGGCGGGGGCGGCGTAGGCGGCGGGAGCGGCCAGGACGCGGGCCGTCTGGGAGATCCTGTATGTGTTGGAAATGGAAGATGCTGCAGGAACAGCGGCGGCCACAGCTGGAGCAGCGATGGCGGGGGCGGCGATGGCACGGGCGTAGCCCAGGGCCGGGGCGGCGGCGATGGCGGGGGCGGCAGCGATGGCGGGGGCGGCGTAGGCGGCGGGGGCGGCCAGGACGCGGGCCGTCTGTGACACTCTGTAGGTGTTGGCGATGGAAGACGCAGCAGGAACGGCCGCAGCCAGAGCTGGTGCAGCGGCGATGGCGGGGGCGGCGACTGCGGCGGCGGCGTAGCGGGCGTAGCCGAGAGCCGGGGCGGCGGCGATGGCGGGGGCGGCGTAGGCGGCGGGGGCGGCGGCCAGGACACGTGCTGTCTGCGACACCCGGTAGGTGTTGGCGATGGAAGACGCCGCAGGGAGAGCCGCAATGGCGGGGGCGGCGGCGATGGCAGGGGCGGCGTAGCCTCCCAGGTAGCCGGCCGAGGCGGCGGCCACCAGAGCAGACAGGAAGACCTGCACAGTCACAGTCCTCATTAATGTCGCTGGTACTCAGTGGCAACCGCAGCAATGTTTCTTTGTTATTCACTTTGAAGTTTCACGTACCAAAACGCAGCAGTGCCTCTCTCATATGAATGACATTTTATTTGTGTATAAATTGTACAGAGGTGTCACGCAACTTTCACACGACGTAGAGGATACCGTGCTCACGGGTGCGGTTGCTCTAGGGGGATGCTTGTCCACTGTTGGTCGAGCTGATCTCTACGAGTTCGGGCGTGCGATTCTTGATTGTCGTGAGTGCATTCGTGGTCTCCCGATAATCCAGTTGTGGTCTGGGGCAACGTCCCAGAGATAATGAAATTGTTCCCAATCCCCAGTTCCGACCAAGGTTTTCGGGAGGTTTTCCTTGGTTGTAAGGCATATGCCGGAACTAGTATGCCCATCCCACTTATTCCCAATTGGGATCCCATCCTCTTTGTCCCACTGTCAGCTTGTCTGATAATTGGCTGAATAGAACCGCGGCTCTTTATGGGCCGGCAATTTCAAGACGCAGGAGATATTGTGCTCTGCCTCTAGAAAAGATTCGATGTCAAAAAACGTCTCTTCTTAAGAAATGCTTTTCATACCATTGCTATAATGCATTATTTCTTCTCTGTTCCGGCTATCAAATTATTTTACTCCCAAATAAGAAAGATACTACTTTTATTGAATTGTTTGCCAAGCTAATTCCCTGAGCATCACTCACATTCCATTACGTACCATTGTTTCACTACTGTTAATTCATCTTGTACCGTCCTTTCAAAACACTAACTATTCAGTTGCGAACTTCGCTCAGTGCACAGATCCAATGACCTTGGAGACATGCTACAACGATGTCTTACTCTCATCGTAACCTATGTCGTTTGACTGCTATAATAGCTGTGCATTTTCGGCACAAGCTGCAGTTAAGTTTCCGTCCCATATATTTTACCCTACTACCTTCAGAATTGGAAAGAGGATATTCCAGTCAACCTTGCTAAAAGCTTTTTCAAATGTCCAAAGCTATGGCCTTTCTACGACCTATCTTATTAGTCTTTCAGGTCAGCACTGACTGGCGTGTTCCTACGTTTCTCCCAAATCCAAACATATTCAAATGTTGACTTCTTCTGTAAGTAATTCGTGTCAATAATTTGCAACCATTGATTATTAAACGAATAGTTCTGTAATACTCGTACATGTCTGCACTTGATTTCTTTGGAGTTGGAATTATTACATTCTTCTCGAGCGCTTAAGGGTGTTTCGCCTATCTCACGCATATTGCACACTAGATGGAATAATTTTGCCATGGTTGCCTCTTCCTAAAACTGCAATAGCTATGAGGGAAGGTCGCCTACTGCAAGGAACTAGTTTCTAATTACGTCTTTCAGTGCTCTGTCAAATTCTACTCATATTAACATATCTCATCCTCTTCTTCTTCTTCCCTTCCTTCAATTTCCACCTGAGTTCTTGTTATTCATACAGCCACTTACATTTCCTCCAAATCTCTCTTTAATTGCGCTCTGGGCGGTATCTCTAACTTATTCATGGCCACGCGAGAATAGCCGTGCGCTCTAAGGCACCTTGCTGCGGAGTGCGCGGCTGCTCCCCGTCGGAGATTCGAGTCCTCCCTCGGGCACGGATGTGTGTGTTGTCCTTACTGCTTCTTCCGCACTACAGCCCTCGGTGGGCCTTGGCCTCCTCAACAATTTTCTACTTACGAAACTCCAATCGCCAACATTCTCCTCCGAATGCGAAAATATATTGTTGAGTCCCACTTACATAGGTAGAAATGATCATCAGAATAAAATACGAGAAATCAGAGCTCGAACAGAGAGATTCAGGAGTTCTTTCTCCCTCGCGCTATTCGAGAATGGAATGGGAGATAAATAGTATAATGGTGGTTCAATGAACCCTCTGCCATGCACTTAAATGTGATTTGCAGTGTATCCCATGTAGATGTAGATGTTATCAGCTTTCCTCTTCCATCCTCGGATCCCAATCTCGGTAAGGACAGCCAGCATGTTGTCCACATAGATCTTGACCTGTCTTCCCTTCTCGTGGAATAGAATACAATGTAGCAATAATTATTCGTTTGGACATCCTGTCTTCCTTCGTCCTTCCCATATGTCTTAACCAAAGTATTCTCTCAGATTTAATAATTTTGTCCTTGTCATGAGTTATTTTAAGTAGTACGTAAGTCTAGAGACTGATGACCACTGCAGTTCGGTCCATAGCTTTACAAACATTTGAACCTATTCATGACTCTACGAACTCCGGATTGGAGTCGTGATTCACTTCATAAGTTCAGTCATCTAGTTAATTTAATTCCCTTTGCTTTGTCGTTCCTCATTTTGTCTTTAGGTACCTGGGATGTGCTGAGTGTCGGAAATAATGGAATGATTATGCAGGATATCGTAAATAGCGACTGCTGCAATGTTTTCCATCTAGTCATTTTCGTAACACTCTTGAAATCATCAAATCGCTGATATCTATCGAAATTTAAGAGACATCGAGTATGGCATACGATTCAGTGCGAAAAATAGATTACGAAGACAAACAACTGAAGAACAGAAGAGACACTGTTGATTGTCAATGTTGTTTCATACACATCCACAATATGAATACGTTTAAAGTTCCAATTCTCTGTGCAGGGTAGAACTACCTTCACACTGCATTAGTGTTCTTCATTTCGCCGTCACAAAACTTGGTAGAGGGTGTAAGAGTGAGAGCAGCTTTAGATGTCGACTCTGTGAGACCCGAGCACATATAGGTGTTACTATAGATAGGGCCCTCGCTTACAGGGACCACTGCGTCAACACGAATCAGAAAGTAACTGCAAGAAACAGCACCGTGCAAAAACTGGTAGACACCACGCGGAATGCAAAGACAGTGAGGACAACAACGCCTTCATTCTTGTTATTCAGTCTCAGATACGCACGTGCTGCGTGGCACAACGGCAGTCATCCCAAACAAGCGGACAGGTGGACTTCCCTACTCACTGATACACCACAAAACATGACAGTAGAATTGGGGTGAAATAAAAACGTGCAAGATTGGTTTGCATGAAAGGAAGAACTTCTCCCAAAACGCACAGAGAAGTGGAACGTATGGACATTCTGGAATGGACTACGTTTCGGTATTGGTGAGAGAAAAGTAGTAACAGTGCTAGTGAACTACTGCCTCATGCATGGCTGCTCACGGAAAGATATCGTATCGTCTGCAATGATGAGTAGCTCCTCTACACTATGGTAGAAGACCTTCGTCGACGAGTGTGGCAGCAACCTGTGCATAGTTCTCGTTCTGCCAGTGTTTAGGAGAGGTACGTTTCAACGGTACTTCACTGACGTCCCACTGCCTCGTGTCTTACGCTTATGCAACAGTTTCGTGGTGACATACACCAGTTGTGACCTAGCTTACCTCAGCAGAGGATACAACGGCTTTTTACACCCATCCCAACCGACTACAGCCTAGATGGTGTGCAGTGATTTACTGTTAAGTGTTGTCAGAGTTGTAATACCTTCAACAGTTTTAAATAATCGTCTCACGTCTCAACATAAGCATCTGCTATCGGAGTCTCTTTCAAGATAAAACTTTATCGACCTGTTACGCCTTTACATTTTCAAGTTATTCAGGGTACAAATTGTCAACCTGATGATGGACGTCTGCAATAGTCCCCAAAACTATGTAATATCTTGAAGCACGAAGACAAATTTACATAATTTCTTCAATAAAAGCCATCTTGGTTGCTGTACACGTCGGCGGAGCAGCACACCACGTCCGCCTGCTGTCTGTGACTGTAAACTTGGGCTTATCTTGTATCTTCAGAGACTACCGCTCCTGTTAAGAGCTACCAAGAAATCCAGAAACACAGAAAATGTTCAGATACCGTAAACCAACCTACGGTGTCACACCACGGAGAGTGCCTTATTATCTGAGGATGCCCTGCTATAGGGCGAAACTCGTCATTAAAGAAATAAAACACTCTGCAACCAAGACGTCGTTTGTTGTAAACGAAGGATTCCGCGACCGTTGTCACTGTCAATAAAATTCTTCAGCGTTTTGGCCGCATTGTCAAGGTGTTTGGCTGACAAACACCTTGATAAAGGCCACTTGCAACAGTGGCCGAAACGTCAGATTTTATAAATTTACAATGCGGCAAAAAACCGTGAAGAATTTTATTGCCAAGACGTCTTTGTTACAGAAATTACTTAATTTCACTGGTTGCTGTATACCACGAATTGGAAATTATTTTAAAGGCAAATTTACATGAATTTATCAAACTTACTAACATCTGTCTATAATTATATCTACTAGTGGCTCTGCTCTCCTTGTACAGCATCAAGACACTGTATTTCCAACAAGACGTTAAATATCTGACATCCGATCTGACAACACATTAGCACAGTCCCTTTTTCTGGAGACCAATGGAGACCTCACAAAGACTAGCGTCCCTAAACACTTCGATGAACTTCGGAGAAACACCACGTTTTCAGATGATATGGCAATCGCGAAGTCAACACTGAACGGCGACACCACAACCGCCGCGACTAGGCTACGCAACAGCAGCAGAGCTTGTGGAGGCGGCGGCTCCGGCACTTACCAGAGTGTACATGTTGTCGGCTTGTGTCGCAAGTGTGACCTGCCCTACGCAGCCGCGAGTATATATAGCAAACAGCCGCGGCCTGACCACCCCCTCCCCTCCCCCTCTGAGGAGCCAAACAGCGCGGACTGGTTTCCAAAGTGTCGCCCAGACAGAGCAAAGCCTGTCGGAGCAGCCACCTTTCGCGAGAGCCTCCGTTGCCCAATACACATAAACTCAGCTGCTTGATAGAACTAAGTCACCTGCCCGTGTCCTTCACCCGAGAGATCTTCGCTCCGCATAACAACCATAAATTTTCCCCTTCTTGTAGTCGCGTGACCGCGGACTGTAACATTTGACAAATCATGACACAAGCTGCTTGGGTGTTTATTTATTTATTCAAGCCTTGAGTTAATAGTTCTCATTTTCCTTCTCTCTCTCTGTCCATCTCTTTTTTACTGTCTTATTTGTGGGAGAGCACTCAAGAAATAAGGCTGTCTTGTATAATGTACAAAATAATAACTTCAGCATCCAAACAAATAAAGGCATTCATTAAGATACAAATGATATGTAACCTTAATACATTCATTTCATTCAAATCTTGATTATAAACAATATTTATGGTTACTTTTCCAAAATGTAACGTGAATAAATTCTTCGGGGAACCCTCTCCTGAGCATGCGACAAGCAGTTGTCTGTGTGAGAAACATGGATGTGTCAAAACCACTCTGTAGTATTTAATAAGTTTTCCTGTGTTTTATTAATTGCAATAGAAAATGCAAGTCTCTCTGGAAACTACAGTCTCTTGAAGTGAAAAGGTAGATCTGCCGGAAATAATCGGTATTCGTTGGATGTACATTGTTTCATTCTCTTACTTGCCTCGTAGCTCTATTGAAGTCTCTTGCTCTCGCCTACAGCCGTATAGCCTTCACAGTAGGTTCACAGTTGTCAACAGCACTGTCATCTTTCATAAATTTCCCTAAGCTGACTGGAATACAGAAGTGTTTCAGTGGTAAATATGTAAATGTATTAATACGTGGTGCATGATGTAACAGGTTTTTACCCATCGCTGTATATACGACCTCATATTTATTGAATTATATGTTCTGCAATGGTGTAATTTTGCAGTAATATATTCATTTCTACAAGTACTGTATGTCGGTAAAATCCGTTGTGAACATATTTAGTTGTAAAGAAGTAATAAAGTAAAACCTGATGCGGGATGGGACAGTTCTTCATGAACGATACTGTTTATGTCCTTATATCGCATGCACTACGTGTCGTACTATGATACAATTTCGAAATTACATTCAGCTGTATGTGTGTATACTATCTTTAAAATTACCTGCGACTACAATTTGTAGTGTAGAAATTATAAACTGTAACGTCATACCAAATACAGTAGATTTGCTCCATGAACAGCGGAAAAGTAATAAGCGAGAAACTTTTTTTTTCCTTTAATTATTTTGATGTGTTTGTCACTGAGAAAAAGTTTAATAGAGGTTCCGAATTATGTTTAAAGTTGATCGCGAGTCGCTAAATACTGTCATTCTGATACAGAGTATGAATAAAGTCTCGTCGCATTATGTGGCATTTTCTTGCAACTATTGTTTATGACGTTATATATCCTGAACCAGGAGTTATATGTGGTTCTTATCCCGACGGCATTGTACCTCATGGTAAGGAATATGAGTAACACATTTTACTGAAATCGGTCCAGTGGTTTGGGAGGAAATGTGCAACACTGTCGTTTGATGCAGCAGTTTTTCGCGCGTCTCATTGTTTATGATGTCTTATCTCATAAAAAATGTACGTGATCTTTACACATACGGCTACGTTCCTCGTGGATTGAAGCTTACGTGAGCAAAATGTCATAAAGATTGAACAAAACTGTAGATTTGTATACAATACATACACACAAACACACTGACACACTGCTTTATATATAAAGATTACATATATAAGAGGACACACCTCTTAACTGACTACCTTTCTACCTTTATCCTCTCATTCACAGTATTGCTGACGGGACAACTGCCATACTTTCGAATAACCTTTTGTATTCCTATGCCGTAGAGGTCACTAACCCGAAAATGAAACTATTTTCGCCAAATCACTCGCCGAAGGACAGGAATTTCTTGAGGTCCAAGAAAAGATGGAAATGCCTTAGAGCAAGGCTCTATGCTGGATGATAAAACGGCTCCCAGCCGAACTTCTTCAAAACAGTTCTGTGCGCCGAACTGTATAAAGACGAGCATTGCCGTGGAGCAGTACAACGTTAACATTCAGCTCTCCAAACTTCTGCTGCACTTCAATAAATTCCTTTTCTCCGGCCAGCGTTACACAACGACGAGGAGCTGATGATGACGGTCACACCCGGGTTAAATTCACAGGCGGAGACTTCCATGACACAGGAGTGCCACAGTTGATACCGTGATGAAAAGTGCCTCATCTTCTTGCAACTATATCAAAAAATAGTTCAAAAATGGCTGTGTCTGTTGTCAATAAAGTTTTTCGTGTAATTATTTTTTTTAATTGGGAAAGTTATTTTCTGGATGCGTCTCAATAAAAGTTAATTAAAACTTTTTACATACACTTGGTGCTATTAGGCCAGGCATTTTAGTGAAATTCGTTGAGATATGTCTTATGTTGTGGTATTTAGCAACAATATGTATAACCGTATAAATAAAAGATGTTTCACTGCGGTAACTTTATTCGTATCTTTAACTGTACAACTTGGTAGGAAGTAGTCGACAGACAACATTCATGTAACTATTTTACGCATCCGATTTCATCTAAAATATTGATCTTAAGGAAAAAAGGTAAATTATTGTATTAAAATAAATATATTACAAAATTTGTTACAAGAATTCAGATATCATCATCATATCTTACATTTTCAGGAGTTAGAGGAGTTCACTTTAATTATCTTTGCCAATTTCCGTGAGTATAGTTATTTTGGAGAAAATTTTACCTCAAGGACGAAATTTAAAGTTTTTGATATATAGTAAAAGAATCCACCCCCATGAACCACAGACATTGCCGACCGAGGTAGGGTGGCTTGCGTGCCTCAACGATGCAGATAGTCGTACGATAGGTGCAACCACAGCGGAGGGGTATCTGTGGAGAGGCCATACAAACGTGTGGTTCCTGAAGAGGGGCAGCAGCCTTTTCAGTAGTTACAGGGCAACAATCTGGATGATTGACTGAGCTGGCCTTGTAACATCAGCTAATGTGGCTTTGCCACACAGTTACTGCGAACGGCTGAAAGCAAGGAGAAACTACAGCCGTTACTTTTCCCGAGGACATGCAGCTCTACTGTATGAAAATATGATGATAGCATCCTCTCGGGTAAAATATTCCGGAGGTAAAATAGTCCCCCATTCGGATCTCCGGGCGGGAACTACTCAGGAAGATGTTGTCATCAGGAAAGACAATACTGACATTCTACGGATCGGAGCGTGGAATGTTAGATCCCTTAATCGGGTAGGAAAATTAAAAAATTTAAAAAGGGAAATGGATAGATTGAAGTTAGATATAGTGGGGAATAGTGACGTTCGGTGGCAGGATGAACAGGATATCTGGTCAGGTGAGTACAGGATTATAAATACAAAATTAGAAAGGGATATCATAGGAGTAGGACTGATAATGAATAAGAAACTACTATGAGCAGCACAGTGATCGCATTATCATTGTCAAGATAGATACCAAGCCAACACCAGCAGTAGTACAGGTTTATATGCCAACTAGCTCTGCCGATGATGAGGATATCGAAGAAATATATGAGGAAATTGTTCAGACAGTTAGGGGAGAGGAAAACTTAATTGTGAAGGGAGATTGGAATTCGTAGTAGGAAAAGGAACAAAAGGATAAATAGTAGGTGAATATGGACTGGTCAGAAGGAATGAAAGAGGAAGTTGCCTGGTAGAATTTTGCAAGGAACTTGATTTAATCGTAACAAACACGTGGTTTAAGAATCACAAAAGAAGGTTGTATACTTGGAAGAGACCAGGAGACACCGGAAGATATCAGATAGATTTTATAATGGTAAAACATAGATTCCGGAACAAGGTTATAAACTGTAAGACATACCCAGGGGCAGATATAGCCTCTGACCATAACTTGTTAGTGATGAACTGTAGGCTGAAACTGAAAAAACTACAGAAAGGTAGGAAAATAAGGAGATGGGACCTAGATAAATTGAAGGAACGTGAAGTTCTGGAGAATTTCAGAGGGAGATTTAGACAACAATTGACAGAAACAGGGGGAAATAAAACAGTAGAAGAGGAATGGGTAGCACTGAGAGATAAAATAGTGAAGGCAGCAGAGGACAAAATAGGTAGAAAGGTAAGACCTACAAAAAAGCCTTGGATTTCACAGGAAATACTAAATTTAATTGATGAAAGGAGAAAATATAAAAATGCAGTAAATGAAACAGGCAAAATGGAGTACAGACGACTAAGAAATGAGATTGACAGGAAGTGCAAAATGGCTAAGCAGGAGTGGCTAGAAGCCAAATGCAAATCTGTAGAAGAATGTATAGGAAGGGGAAAAGTAGATACCGCCTACAGGAAAATAAAAGAGACATTTGGGGACAAGAAAAGCAACTCTACGAATATCAAGAACTCAGATGAGAAACCCGTTCTCAGCAAAGAAGGGAAAGCTGAAAGTTGGAAAGAGTACATAGAGCAGCTCTACAAAGGAAATGAACTTAGAGACGATGTTGTAGCAAGGGAGGAGGAAGTAGATCATGATGAAATAGGAGATACTATACTGAGAGGTGAATTTGACAGAGCCCTGAAAGACCTAGTTCGGAACAAGACCCCAGGAGTAGATGACATACCCTCAGAGCTACTAAAGTGTCTTGGAGAGCCAGCCATGACAAAACTATTTGAACTGGTGTGTAGGATGTATGAGACAGGCGAAATACCCTCAGACTTTAAGAAAAATGTAATAATCCCCATTCCAAAGAAATCAGGCGCAGACACGTGTGAAAATTACAGAACCATCAGTTTGATAAGACATGGTTGCAAAATTTTAACACGAATTATCTACAGGAGAATGGAAAAGCTGGTAGAAGCTGACCTCGGGGAAGATCAGTTTGGATTCAGGAGGAACGTAGGAAGCCAAGAGGCAATATTCACTTTACGTCTTATCTTAGAAGATAGATTAAGGAAAGGCAAACCTACATTTTTAGCTTTTGTAGATTTGAAGAAAGCGTTTGACAATGTTGACTGGAATACACTCTTTCAAATTCTGAAGTAAGCAGGGGTAAAATACAGGGAAAGGAGAGTTACTTACAACTTGTACAAAAGCCAGACCGCAGTTATTAGACTCGAAGGGCATGAAAGGGAAGCATCAGTTGGGAAGGGAGTAAGACAGGGTTGTAGCCTTTCTCCGATGTTATTCAATTTATACATAGAGCAGGTGGTGAAGGAAAGCAAGGAAAAATTTGGAATAGGGATTAAAGTTCAGGGTGAAGGAATAAAAACATTGCGTTTTGCTGATGACAATGTAATTCTGCCAGAGACAGAAAAGGACCTGGAAGAGCAAATGAATGAAATGGACAGTGTGTTGAAGAGAGCGTATAAAATGAACATTAACAAGAGCAAAACAAAAATAATGGAATGCGGTCTTAGGAAATCAGGCGATGCTGAAGGAATTAGATTAGGTAACGAAACAATGAAGGTGGTAGATGAGTTTTGTTACTTGGGTCGTAAAATAACATGCGATGGTCGCAGTACAGAGGACATAAAATGCAGAATGGCAATGGGAAAAACGCATTTTTGAAAAAGAGAAATTTGATAACTTCGAATATTTATTTAAGTGTATGGAAGTCTTTTCTGAAGGCATTTGTGTAGAGTGTTGCCTTGTACGGGAGTGAAACATGGACGATAAGCAGTGTGGACAGAAAGAGAATAGAGGCTTTTGAAATGTGGTGCTACAGAAGAATGCTGAAGAATAGGTGGATAGATCGCATAAGTAATGAAGAGGTACTGAATAGAATTGGTGAGAAAAGGAATTTTTGTCATACTCTGACTAAAAGAAGGGATCGCTTGGTAGGACACATTCTTAGATATCGAGGAATCGTAAATTTAGCATTGGACCGAAGTGTTTGGGGTAAAAATCGCAGAGGGATACCAAGAGACGCGTATAGTAAGCAGATTCAAGGTGATGTGGATTGCCGTTCTTATGAGGAGATGAAAAGGCTTGCTCAGGATAGAGTAGGGTGGAGAGCTGCATCAAACCAGTCTCCGGACTGAAGACCATAACAACAACAGTAAAAGAATATGAACAAGCTTGTTTGACGTAAAACTGTGCTTATTTAGAATATGCCATTTGTCCACCTATTTCCTTATCGACCTCATCCTTATTTTATTCATTCTTCCCACTATCGTGACCTCCACGGCACCATCTTCTGCAGCTGTCTCTGCGTCGGTTACTCGCCTTGTCAGTTACAGCTGAAACCACATCCCTTCCAGTCTTGTCATTTAGTTGTTTCATAAATTGCATCCTATAGACGACAGAATCACTGAATATTATGACTGCAGTTACAGCTGAAACCACATCCCTTCCAGTCTTGTCATTTAGTTGTTTCATAAATTGAATCCTATAGACGACAGAATCACTGAATATTATGACTGCAAGCATAACATCTATCTTGTGCACTAAGAGACCAGGCAAACCTCACCTCAGTAAATTTCTATTTGCCATATCCATATAAATAATTAACGACGGAAAACGGACGAAGAAACCAGTACATCACGTAGGCTATTCTGAAGATCCTCTGATTGTACTATGGGAAGGCAAGTCTGAAACATTGTCACGATTATAACACAGAAATTCGCATTACTTAATTATTTTTACAATCGTCATGAAATATTATTTCCTAAAGAATTTTTTTTATTTTTTTATTTTTGGAACCATTTTCACAACCTGTTCCCCTTTAACGAAATTATCGCTATCTTCTTGTGTAAATAGCATAGAATAAATAAAAAATAAACACACACAGTTAAATGACGTAAGGTAACTTTTTGGATTCCATGGATATTAAGAAATAATACTCAAATAGATTTTCTATTTCTAATTTACATCTGCTATATACTGCGGAAGCCATAACATGGTGCATGACTCAGGGTACTTTATACCACTACCATTCATTCCCATTCCTGTTCCACATTCAAATGCAGTGACAATAAAATTGTTACCTACATACCTTCCCTCGACCTCTAATTAATCTTATACTATACAGTTTTTTCAATTTCCATTACGAAAGAAGACGAAGTAAGTATTCGTGAAATTGAGGCGAGGATGTTGTTACCATGAGTAACCAGAAAGTACACATCCAAGGTGTAGTAAAGCAAAGGCAGGTATTACAGACCGGACAATACGTACACCGACTCGGCTCCTTTCAGAGTAGGCTGATGTAATAACTCCATCTTGGCAGTCATACACTACTGCTTGCTCGCCGAAAGCTCCGTGACTAAAGATTGGAAAGTGGCACAGTCACTCAATACATAAAGGAAACAGGAGTAATCCACTGAATTACAAACCTATATTGCTGACGTCAATTTGCAGTATTATTTTGCAGCATATTCGAATCTCACGAGTCAACTGAAATAATCGATCTGTTGATACATAACTAACACAGTCTAGAAAATGCCGTTCTTATGCAACATAAAATGTGATGAGGGGTATCCTCATAGGACCTCGAATTAATGTTATACTTTGAGTGTTCCAGAAGGCTTTTGACACTATCCCTCCAAACGAGTTTAATCAAATTAAGAGTCTCTGTATCACTTATGCGATAGCATCCGTGATTTCTTGTCAGAAAGGACACAGTTCGTGGTAATGGAGAGTAAAATCTTGGATGTGGTATCTGGCGTTCTCTAAGGAAGTGTTATGAGTCCACTGATAGTCCTGTTCTATACCGATTGTTTCATTAGAAGCAGTAAGTATTTTAGAAGGTGGTAGCGTAGAGGAATTGCAACAAAAAATGCAATGTAACATATGTGCAGTTTTTATTGATTACAGACGTACAGCTGTTAGTCATTAACCCCCTCACCCCACCCCAACCCCCCCAAAAAAATCTCAAACACAGGGAAATGACGACGTTCAAAGACGATTTTCAAAAATTCCCCCACCAACTTAAATCCACTTTTGACTACTTCATAACACCAGAAGTAGGTCTTCTGGGGTCGTCTTTGTGTACTGTTATGAAGGCTACACTATTCATAATCCAGACTATCGAATCGGCTCTTATGTTTACTTTTCCTTTTGTCGACTTCGCCTTTCAACCATACCCACAGGGAAAAATTGTTGATCGAGATAAGAAATCGATGCTCAAAAGTTTGCGTCGCTCTTGATCATCAAACTCGTCTCGTAAATATTACAAACATAGGACGCAAGAATTATTGTGCTAAAGTTGTTGTAGAAATACGCTACGCACGAAAAGGATGCGTAATGTGAGGCCATCCATAACAGTAATCAAAGAAATCCGGTTAAACGCCAAATCGACTAATTCCAAGACTGTCAATTGAAGTAAAATCCTAGGAATTACAATTAAGAATAACTTAAACTGAGAAAAATATGTAGATAATATTGTGTAGAAGGCGAAGCAAAACTGCTGATTATTGGCACAGCACCCAGAAGATACGTCAACACAACACGTGTCCGTCCTCTGCTACAATACAGCCGCGCAATATGGGTTTCATACCACATAAGTTTCGTAGAAGACATTGAGAATATACTAAGAAGACCATTTTGTTATATATTGTCACGCAATATGACAGAGAATGACCGTGCGTTCTAAGGCGCCTTGCTGCCAACTGCGCTTCTGCTCCCCGTCGGAGGTTTGAGTAATCCCTCGGGCATGGGTACAGGTATTGTCCTTAACATAAGTTAATTTAAGTAATTTGTATGTCTAGGGACTGATGACCACAGAAATTTGCTCCCGTCGCCTGAAAAATAAATAATTTAATAAAAGTAAGAATGGTGATAACTAGAACTAACAACTGTGAAGAACAGAAGTGTGTGCAACCAATAAGTTGTAGTTAGGCAATCTTAAGTGTTGGACATATACCCGTAATTGTCGTCATTACTGTATCCCAAATTGTGATGAAGAAGTATCCACATAAAAAGTGTTGAAGGCCGTCTACAGAATGTTTTAAAGAAGGCCAAAGCTTTTGCAAAATTTGGTTCACACATCTTTAATCTCGATTAATAATGAAAATGCTTATACGCCAACCTCGACTTCACTGAATGTGGAACTCGGCTAAATCTTTTATGGACAAAAGGGTAACGTGACTCGTTATGACTTCGAACGTATTAAAAACAACAAAGTTCCAAAATTAACACTAGGTATCAACGCATTGGCTGTATAACCGATATATAAACCAATGTCAGGCGCGTGGTGACTAGTTTCCTGAAGAACGTTTTTATTTATTAATTAAGTTTTTCCATTTTATATGGATATATGGACGTTCTGTGCGTTGTTTTCGAGACGAGACAGGAAGATTACCGCAAGCACTATTGACTGTTACATAGCTTTTTTTAAATCGAGTCTCGACATGTTTCGGATTGACGGGGTATAATGAAGACGGCGCACATATCACTAATTTGACGAATTGCACATTACTTATCGGTTGTCGGGGATCAGAGAACACCGTTGCAATTTACGATTAGAAGAGTTCTGCTACAGTTGTTACCGGTAGGCTGCACACGAGTATGTCAGAGATGCTTCACGAATTCATATGAGAGCTCGTGGAGGAAAGATGACGTTATACTCGCGACACTCTTGAGACAATTTCACAAGCCGGAATTTGCAGCTGACAGGTGAACAATTAAGCTGCCACGAGCGTACATTTCATGTCAGATCCGAAAGGACATACCTAAATCTATATGACTTTTCTATGATTAAAACCTGGCAGAGGATTCATCGAACAATTTTAGACTATTGTTTTGAATCGTTTCGCTCTCGAATAGTGTGCAGGAGATATCTAAATATTTCCGTTCGAGTTCCGATTTCTCTTATTTTAATGTGATGGTCATTTCCCACTATGTAAGTGATAATCAACAAAATGTTTTCGCTTTGGAAGTAGATAGCTGGTGATTGAAATTTCGTAAATATACCTCGCCTCAACGAAACGCGCCTGAATGGTAATTGGATCTAGCCCTGACAGTGTCAAGAGCGCGCAAAGAATATCGAATTTCAGGAAATATCTCTCGACACAAGCAACGCAGTAGCCGACAGCCTTCATTTAATGCCAGAGCAGTGGCTTCTGAGTAAAGTGGCCAAACTGGACATACAGGCAACACTGCCTAAAATAACTACATAAATTAACGTGGAACGGACGACGAATATATCCGTTGGGACAGCGCGGCTCCGTTTGTCATAAACGTGTTACGGCGGCACGACATTGCCTGCATGGGGTCGAGACCAAATGGATTGGATCTTGAGGGAATGGAAAACCGCGTCTTCAAGAAATGAGTCCCCATTTCAGAGTTCGTATGTGACGCCAACCCCACGAAACAATTGACACAAGTTGTCAAAGAAGCTCTGTGCAGCTGGTGCTGGCTCCATGATGCTGTGGGCTGTTTTCACATGGATTGAGTTGGGTTGGGGGTTGTTTGGTTGGGATAGGAAGATTAAACTGCTAAGTTTATTAGTCCCTCGGTGGAGATGGAAGGAATGAGGATTGGGAAAGAAGAGAGGGGAAAAGGAAATGGAGTCCTCGAAGTAAAGAAGGAAGGAAGGCTGCATCAGCTTGGGGCTCCGTACTCGCCACGTACGTACTCACGAAAGAACCTTGAGCCCATAGGTGGGGGAGGGGGGGCAGGGGGAGAGGTCAGGTGGAGGAGGGGGGGATGCACTAGATTCTATCGTCCAACTGAACTGATGATTTACTAAAAATGGCTATGTTTGGCTACACGAAGACTATTTGCAGCCATTTATGGACTTCATGTTCCAGAACAACGATGGAATGATAACGGATGACAGTACGCTACCTCACTGTTCAATAATATTTCGCGAATGGTTTAGAAAACATTATGGAGATCGCAAAAGCTGAATTCCATTAGACCGTTAGGGGATAAAATAGAGAGCTCAATTTGTACACAACATCGTGCAATTCACAATTATAAAGACAGCAAGCTCATTATTCCCGCAGGGAACGGGTTGCAGCGTTATTAGCACGGCAAGTTGATGCACTTCGCCAACAAAAAGAAGTTCGGCACGATAACAGGACTTCTGTCAGCTCAGTATTTTTAACTGTACAGATGTGTTTTCCTACTCATCAGCATTAACCGGTATTTTTCTACATACAGAGAAAGCTGTTGTTCCTATAATCAAGCAGTAATGCTAAGTCAATCTGGATCCTTCTGCTGTCACTCAACAAAGATATTTAAATTAGAAAATCGTCAGGAAACAGTCGCTATCTATGTAGTAAATGCTTTATGTGTTTTAATGACTTCATTTGCAGCTTATAGTGAGTGATGTGCAAGCATCAAGCTGTTAGACCTGAAAATTCTGTGAAAAACAGTCTCCTCAGCTCTTCATTTTCATTACTTTTTTCAGATCTGCCACAGTCAATTCCCATCTCTGTATTAGCAGGAATACTGGATTCTCAGCCTGAAAGTTCTCCAGATGGGTAGTCTGCTTTTGTATGTGTGTCAAACAACTTCTTACATCTGTTCACGTGTGCACATGGCACGGAACAGATGCTAATCTGATAATGTTCAAATGTTTGTATAGCTTATGGGACTTAACTACGGGGTCATCAGTCCCTAAACTTACAAACTACTTATGAACTAGCTAACACTAAGGACGGCACAAATATCCATGCCCGAGGGGGGAATCGAACCCCCGACCGTAGTGGCCGTGCAGACCGTGACTGGAGCGCCTCAGTGCCGTCGGCCACCGCGGCTGGCAATCTGATGATGGTAAAGCCGAAACCCGTCATTCTTTAGGGTACGCTATACATGAATTGCGACCTATAATAAATAATTTGCGACCTAACCAGCTTCACAGCAGTACTACCTTATCAGTCCTTACTTTGTAAGGTCACATTTCTTATCAAAATATATTCGTAAATGTGCTTTACAATTCTGATAGAAATAGAGGTCTATATGCTCTCTTTATAAATAGATATACACACGCCTTCAGCAGTAAATGTTGCAAATCTTTTATTTATTTACTGGTTTCGGTAACTCATATTACATCTTCATACCCTGAACAAGAAAGCAATAACGACATATATTAAAATGTAAGTGTATAAAACAGAAGATTAAATTACACACACAACATACCTCATAATTATAGTGATTGACACTAATGGTAGCTTATATTCATGGGTATAATAAAACTGGGAACTGATAGTAAGGTGAATATAATCAAGAACATATACAATCTTCTTTATATATAAAACAGTGTGTCCGTTTGTTTGTGTGTTCATTTGTGTGTATATATTGCATACAAATCTACAGTTTTGTTCCAATCTTTATGAAATTTTGCACACTTAAACTTCAATCTAAAGGACGGTCGCCGTAAGTGCACATCTACATCTACATGGGATACTCTGCAAATCACATTTAAGTGTACGGATCACGTACAACACATAGGTCACAATATATGACGTCATAACCAATGATATGCCCTAAAAACTGCAGCATCAAGCCACAATGCTGGAGATTTCCTTCTAAACCACTAGACCAATTTCAACTACATTTGGAGCACATATGCCTTACCGGTAAGAACTACATACTGCACATGGTTCAGGAGGTATTGCATCATAAAGAAAAGGGGTCGTAAAAAATTGCCCCATCATGCGACTTGATTTTATTCATACGCTATATGAGAATGAGAGTACTTAGCGTCATGAAACAAATTTATAACATAATTTCAAACCCTTATTATACTATTTGTCACAGACAACCGCATCAAAATGAGGAAAGGAAAAAAGTTTCTTGCTTACTACTTTTTCGCTTCTTATGGAGTAAAACTACGGCATTCGTCTGACGCTACAATTTACAATTTCTACACTACAAATTGTACTAGCAGGAAATTTTACAGACAGTATACACTCAGACAACTGAATGTACCTTCGAAATTGTATCACAGTAGGACATGTAATTCGTGTGATAAAAGGACATAAACAGTAACGTTCATGGAAAACCGTCCATCATGCATCAGGTTTTACCCTATTAGTTCTTTACTACTAACAGTATTCCAAACAGATTTTATCGACATACAGCACCTATACAAATGAATATATACCTTCAAAATTATGCAATTGTACAACGCTTCATTCAATAAATACGAGATCATATATACTGCAGTGGGTAGAAACTGTCACATCATACATCACGTTTTAATCCATTTCTTATCTAAGACACTCCTGTATTCCAGTCAGCTTATGGATATTCCTGATAGCTGACAATACTGTTGACAATCTTGAGCTGTAAAGCGCACACGGCTGCAGACGAAAACAGTACACTTATGTAGAGCTACGATGAAAGGAAGAGAGTGAAACAGTTTGTTTCCGACAAATCTATTTTTTTACATAAAGAGACTGCAATTACCAGTGAGACTTTCATTCTATATTACGATTAATAAATTGCAGGACAATCTAGTAAATACTGCGGAGTGGATCTGACATCTCCATGTTTCTCACACGGATAGCTTTATGTCGCTTTTCAGGGGTGGACTCGACAAAGGAATTCTTCATATTAGATCCGGGACAAGCACCAAGAAGTAATGTTTTGAGTCAAGTTTTGAATTAAATGAATGTATGAATGTTATTAAATAACTGTATACACTATGTAATTGGTCCACAATAATATTTATTTTTGTTTATAACTAGCTTTCGGCTTCTTAGGCCATCTTCAGACAACTTAATACTGCAGATTTCCACATCACACCACCTGGGGTGATGGAGTACGAAGATTTTACAAAGATGTCATTCATAGACTATCTAGCCTTTATTTATTTTTAAACAGAGACGCCCAATCAATTAAAACAAAACTGTAACTAAGACGTAACTACACATTAATTGCTGCGGCGGAGAGACCGAGCGCATTGAGGCGCTTTGCTACGATGCGCGAGGCCTTTCCCCGTCGGGGGTTCTAATCCCCCTTGTGCATGGATGTTTGTGCTGTCTTTGATAAGCTGGTTCATATGTAGTTTGTAAGCTTAGGGACTGATGACCCCGCAGTTAAATCCCATAAGCTTTACAAACATTTGAACATTTTATACATTAATTTTCAACAGATAGGTTGAAACAAATAATGGTTAAGTGAATACTAGTAAGTACATTTACATAGAGATTATATAGAGATAGTAAAGAGCATCAAACCAGATACAGGGATTAGCGAACATCGAGTTGTAGTAGCGAGACTAAATGTCGAAATTCCCAAATGCACCAAAAATAAACGAAAAATATATCTATTCAGTAAAGCAGATAAAAAAATTCGCTTCACGCTTTCCTGAGTGATAGTCTCCAGTCTTTCAGAACTAAAAATGCGAGTGTAGATCAGTTGTGGCTTACTTTCAGAGACATAATATCAGTAGCAATCGAGAGATTTATACCAAATAAATTAATTAAAGAGGGGGCTGACCCCCCGTGGTACATAAAACATTTCAGATCACTGTTGTAGAAACAGATAAATGCATGCATAATTTAAAAAGACACAGAATCCACAAGACTGGCAATCTTTTACTGAAACTCGCAATATGGCGCGGACTTCAATGCGAGAATCTTATAGTAGTTACCACAACGAAATCCTGTCTCGTAATCTTGCAGATCCGTATCCAAAGACTGGAAAGTTGTCCAAGTTACTCCAATATTCAAGAAAGGCAATAGGAGTGATCCCCAAAATTACAGGCCTATCTCATTGACGTCGATTTGCAGTAGGATTTTGGAACATATACTTTGTTCCAATATAATGAACTACCTCGAAAAGAACGACCTATTAACCAATAGTCAACACGGATTCAGAAAATATCACTCTTTCGAAACACAGCTTACCCTTTATTCACATGAAGTGTTAAGTGCCATCTACAAGGGCTCTCAAATCGATTCCATATTTGTGGATTTCAGGACGGCTTTTGACACTGTACCCCACAAGCGCCTTCTAAGGAAATTGCGTGCTTATGGAATATCTCCCCAACTATGCGATTGGATTCACGATTTCCTATCATAAACGACACAGTTCGTTGTAATTGACGGGAAGTCTTCGAGTAAAACAGAAGTGATATCTGGCGTTCCTCAGGGAAGCGTTATAGGTCCCCTAATCTTCCTTGTGTTTATAAACCATTTAGGAGACAATCTGAATACCTCCCTTAGACTGTTCGCGGATGATGCTGTCGTTTATCGGTTAGTGAAGTCAACAGAGGATCAAAAGCAACTGCAAAGCGATTTAGACAACATTTCTGCACGGTGCAAAAATTGGCAATTTACACTAAATAAAGAAAAGTGTGAAGTAATACACATGACCACTAAAAGAAATCCGCTGAACTTTAATTACGCGATAAATCAGTCAAACCTTAAGGTAGTAGATTCTACCAAATAGCTAGGAGTTATAGTTACGAACAACTTTGAGTGGAGAGAACACACAGAAAATATTGTGGAAGGCAAACCAAAGGTTACGTTTCATTGGCAGAACGCTTCTAAGATGCACCAGCTCCACCAAAGAGACTGCCTACATCACACTTGTGCGTCCTCTCCTGGAGTACTGTTGCCTCTTTTGGGACCCTCACCAGGTGGGACTGACGGAAGACATTGAGAAGGTCCGAGAAGGACAGCTCGTTTTGTTTTATCACTCTACGGGGGGGGGGGGGCGAAGCGTCACGGAAATGTTGCACAAATTGGGGTGGAAATCATTAAAAGAAAGCCGTTATTCATTGCGGCGTGATCTGTTTGCGAAGTTTCAATCACCGACTTTTAGTTCTGAATGTTAAAATATTTTGCTAGCACCCACCTACTTAGGGAAACATTACCATCCCAATAAAATAAGAGAAATCAGATCGAAAACCGAACGATTTAGGTGTTCTTTCTTCCGCGCGCTATTAGAGAATGGAACGGCAGAGAAAAGTTATGAAAGTGGTTAATGAACCCTCTGCCAGACACTTAGATGTGATTTGCAGAGTATCTATGTAGATATTAAATTAACTTATATATACTAACAAAAGTAGGAGGGGAACAGGTGAGTGAGGAAGACATAAAAATGAAATGTTGGTGGGGAACAATTACATAAGTTTGGAGTATGTGAATAAAGGAGCATATTGAAGTATATGGTTTATATTAAAACTCACTGGTTTTCAAGAGAGTGGTGTAACACATGAAAGAAAAAACATTGGATTGTGGGTGAGAGACATTGTTTGGATACTGTACTTATAATTTCGTACATAATGCAAGACCGCCTTATTTCTTATACTGGGTGAATCACGTAACACTTGCACCGCAAATATTGCGGAAACGGAAAGTGCTATTGGTGTGCGGTTTTCACAGAATGGATTGGTAATCAAGGACTCGTATTTTCAGCCAATAAACAGATTAAAAAAAAACAACCTAGAACGTGTATATTTTATGCAAACATACAATTTTTCGAATGGAAAAATGGGTGTTTCTATAATGCACTGGAATTTTTGACACCAGCTGTGTACAAAGAATTTTGAATGACATCTTTATCATGTTTAGTTTCTCAGCTACAACAGTTAAAAATTTCGGGGGCGGAGGCTCGAGAGAGTATCTGACTGGCTGGTGGTCATGACACAGTGGGCCGTGCCCCATAAGCTCGCTATTCGGCCTGTCAGCTACGCTATCTCAGCCTCCGCTCCCGAAATTTTGAACGGTGGTAGATGCCAAACTAAACGTGATAAAAATGTCATTCAAAATTCTTTGTACACGGCTGGTGTCAAAACCTCCAGCGCATAATAGAAGCAACCATTGTTCCATTTAAAAAACTGTATGTTTGCATAAAATGCACTTTCTAAGTAATATTAAAATATGTTTTTTGGCTAAAAATACGAGTCCCTGACTACCAATCCATTCTGTGAAAACCGCACATCAATCGCACTTTCCGTTTCCGCAATATTTGCAGTGCAAGTGTTAAGTGATTCACCCTGTATATTCTGCGGTAAATACAACATGTTTTTAGAAAAACGGCAATAGAGAGAGAAGGGATAGGAGAATAACTAACTCAAGGCTTGAATAAATAAATAAATAAATACCTGGGTAATGTCGGAATTCAACTTGTTTCATCTAATATTAAGAAGTAATGTGTGAGGCTAAATCTTATCTGCAGTAGTTCCTCAATTAATTAGATATTATTAAGAAGAAAAAGAGTGAACGTTATCATAATGTCATTAGGACACACGCGTGTCATAGATGTAGTACAATCAAAGTGGACCTATTTCTCACACCGAAACGAACTTCCACTATGTAGAGCTCTTACGAAACGAACTTCCACTATGCAGAGCTCTTAATTGGTGTCATTCTTAAGAGCTCTACATAGTGGAAGTTCGTTTCGGTGTGAGAAATAGGTCCACTTTGATTGTACAACATCCGTGACAGGAAGGTGTCCTAATGCCATTATGATAAAGTTCACTCTTTTCCTTCTTAATAATTTCTAATTAATTGAGGAATTATAACAGATAAGTTTTAATCTCCCGCATTATTTCTTAATATTAGAAGCTGATGGATATATACTTGATTATAGCCAGCATCCTATCAGTTCCCGATTTCATTATACTCATGAATATAAGCTAACAAAACTGTCAATTCACTATAATTACGAGGTATATTGTGTGTTTAATTTAATCTTATGTTTTATACATGTAAGTTGTTGTATCTGTCATTATTATTCCCTTGTACAGGGCCTGAGTATGCTAAAAATGAGTTGCCCAAACTAGTAACTAAATAACAGATTGACAACATTAACGGCTGAAGGCGTGTGTTTATTTGTTTATAAATATTTATACAGCCGTATCCCAGTACTCTGGCACAAGACGAACACACAAATACTATATTTTTTCTTGTTCAAAATGCGACGCTATCTTTTAATTTCAATACCACACCTCTTTCCATTCCTGTCTATACCTTATGTGGGAGTGTACATCTGTGTCGTAGGTGGTTCTTGCCCCAACAGCTAATGTTGATTAATAATAAGGACTATGTGTACCATTTTTGGTTGAAATCGGCCCAGTAGTTTCGTAGAAGATGTGAAACAT
Source organism: Locusta migratoria (assembly GCA_026315105.1). Taxonomy (NCBI): domain Eukaryota; kingdom Metazoa; phylum Arthropoda; class Insecta; order Orthoptera; family Acrididae; genus Locusta; species Locusta migratoria. Next base: position 196,334,824 of record CM048746.1, read on the forward strand.
ACACACCAACACTCATACATCTATTGTTATATTATGTGTATAAATATTACATTTTCTCCATTTTTCTACCCTTCCTCGTAAACTCCTCAAAACTTGTTTCTGCTGACTGTATTTTGCTCATCTGTTTTTGTATCAGCAAATCCATGTCTTATCTACGTTTATTTTTAAAATTACACTGTATTTTTCACACATGGCTGATAATTGGCTAAATATTTTCTCAGTTTCCTTGTCATTGTAAAATTTACATACAACCAAGATATTTAAAACAGTATACTCCTGAATTTTTTTCCAAGAAAATTCGATGTGACGGGATCCTTTTCTCTTAAAATCATAGTTACCGTTTTAATGAGATACTGGAAGTGTAAGTTTTACACAGATTCTTTTGATGGATACACATATTTTGCAGATTTGTCTCACTTACTTTATACATTATTTGATCCTCCGCAAATAAGGATATTCAAATTCACGTTGTATGATAACTTAATTCTTGGATCTGCTTGCAATTTCCATTTCCTAAAGTGATAATACACATATTGAAAGTGTGGGTATTTGGCTGGAGCTTTATCTGATTACTGTATTTGCTAAATTCCATTAACATTATGTTTACGGTGAGAAATGAGTGTTTTCCATTTTGTTTTCATACAGGCTTTTAGCAAATTAGGTATGGTGCATACTCCTCTTTTCTAGTATTTGCTATAATTCTATTCGAACAGTCTAGTAATACATCGCTTTAAATTTTGTAACAGTTACATGTGTTTTTAATTTCTTTTCTCTCCTTTGTTTTTGGTTGTCTAATTGGTAAGACATTACACAACCACGCTCTAACTTTCCAAAATAAATTTTTCTCTGTTCGTAATAGATTATCTGCATTAGGTTTCAATATGTTATTCTTTTCGTACAAATTTCATTTTCTCTATCAATTAGACTAATTCCTCTCCTTTTTGTATTAATTTTTAACTGGGGCTAGTGACCTAGTTAGGGTTTCTGATGCTTCTTCCGGGTTTATGGCAGCGGTCCCGGAGGAATAATCAGCAGTTACGACATCCAGTCGTGAACCCTTTACTATATGATCAAGTGAGAGAGTTTGGGCAAAATTACAGTTTAGTAGCATATGAAATTACATAACCGTCATTGAATCTATTTCTATGCGTGGATTCTCTACTCATTCTAAGGCAGTTGTTATCAACGGTCTTTCATGTTCAGATACGATCAGTCTCTCAGTGCTGGTGTCCACATCTACAAGACCTCGATGTCAGTCTGCAAAACACTCTCACTAAAGACACCACTTACAACTTGTCACTTACGTTCTTGTTGTTGTCAACAGAAATCTCACTTATATTGCTGGAGGAACTCTGCGGCACATCCAAAAGTGCTCTCTATGGACTTCTGCAGTGGCTAATTTTGTATGCTGTTGTTCTTGACATTTCATGGAGACGACTAAAATGAAAAGGAATTAAATAGGTACCGAAGTACAATACCTTGATGAAGTAATCTGATCCATGTATCCTCGAGCCCTTGTCTGTCGACACTGTAACCATTTAGTACACTATATCCTAGTGGCATGTGGTAGCTGGAAAAGCAAATTTTTGATGCCATCTCCAGGGTATACGTTTTTCATTCCTAAAATCTGTTATCTGTTCAGTAAAGTAGTATATAAAAGCATGCTCTATGGTTGGTGTCCCATATTATTCCTAGATCCATAGAACCCATTTTCACAAATAGGTGTTTTATTGTGTAACACAATTGCATATTTAATTTGAAATAGTTTCTCTCTCAAAACATATAATAGTTTCATTACACTGATCGGCCAGATTGTAGCTTACCTATCTAATAGGCGGTATGTAAAAACACGACATGGCGTGGTAGGTCACTGGAAGGAGTTGGCTTCCTAATAATTCCGACGCTCTCACGAAGATTGGTTGTATTCAAAATGTGTTCGGTTGGCTTCTCATCTGGTGAACTGGGAGGTCAGTACTTCAATTGACACTGGCCACTGTGTTCTTTCAACCACTTCATGGCACACTTGGCCATTTGTTCATTGTCTTGTTGCTGGGAAATATGACCATCATGACCGTCCATGGTAGCTTCTATGATCTTTCCTGGAGCCCATAAGCTGCCCTGGAGCCCACGAGAATGTTTCCCAAAAAAAGAAGAAAAAAAGCGGGAACTAACGCTAGTTGTTGTTGTTGTGGTCTTCATTCCGCAGACTGGTTTGATACAGCTCTCCATGCAACCCTGTCCTGTGCAAGTTTCTTCATCTGATAATAAATTCGGCAAGCTACATCCTTTTGAATCTGCTTACTGTATTCGTTCCTCGGTCTCCCTCTACGATTTTTCCCCACACACTTCCCTCTGATGCTAATTTGACGATTCCTTGATGTCACCGAATGTGTCCCACCAATCTATTCCTTCTCTTAGTCAGGATATGCCAGAAACTCCTTTTCTCCCCAGTTCGATTAAGCACCTCCTCATTAGTTACGTGATCTACCCATATAATTTTCGTCATCCGTCTGTAGTACCACATTTCAAAAGCTTCTATCATCTTTTTGTCTGAACTCCTTATCGTCCACGTTTCACTCACATACAATGCTACACTCCAGACAAATTCTTTCAGAAAGGACTTCCTAATATTTGAATTAATATTGGATGTTAACAAGTTTCGCTTCTTTAGTGACGCTTTTCTTCCCATAGTCATTCTGCATTTTATATCTTCTCTACGTCGTCCATCAGAAGTTATTTTGCTACCCAAGTAACAAAACTCATATACTACTTTTATAATCTCATTACCTAACCTAATTCCTTCAGCATCGCCTGACTTTCTGACGCTACATTCCATTATCCTTGTTTTACTCTTGTTGATGTTCATCTTATACCCTCTTTTCAAGACACCGTCCATTCCATACAACTGCTCTTCCATATCCTTAGTGGTCTCTGACAGAATTACTATGTCATCAGCAACCGCAAAGTTCTTATTTCTTCTCCCTGAACTTTAATTCCCTCTCCAAATTTCTCCTTGTATTCCTTCACTGCTTGTTCAATGAACAACGTTGGGGAAAGGCTACGACCCTGTCTTACTCCCTTCCCAACCTCTGCGACACTTTCATGCCCTTCGACTCTAATAACCGCTGTCTGATTTTTGTATAAGTTGAATATAAGTCTTCGCTCCCTATATTTTACCCCTGTTACCTTCAGAATCTGAAAGAGTGTATTCCAGTCGACATTATCAAGAGCTTTCTTCAAATCTACAAATGCTAAAAACGTAGGTTTGCCTTTCCGTAGCCTATCTTCTAAGATAAGTCCTATTGTATTGCCTCCCATGTTTCTACATTTCCCTAAACCCAACCTGTCTTCTCCAAGGTTGTATCCCACAAGTTTTTCCATTCGTCTGTAAATAATTCGTGTTAGTATTTTGCAACTATGACTTATTAAACTGATTGTTCTGTGATTTTCACATGTGTCTGCACTTGCTTTCTTTGGAATTGGAATTACTATATTGTTCTTGAAGTCGGAGGGTATTTTTCCTGTCTGATACATCTTGCATACAGGGTGGAACAATTTCTTCAGATATCAGCAATTCAGAAGTAATATCATTTATTCCAGGGGACTTGTTTCGACTCAAATCTTTCAGCGCTCTATCAAATTCTTCTAGCAGTATCGTATCTCCTATCTCATATTCCTCATATTCGTCTTGCATTTCTAGAATACTGCCGTCAAGTTTATTTCCTTTGTTTAGGCCCTCTATATATTCCTTCCACAGATCAGCTTTCCCCTGTTTCCTTAGTACTGGTCCTCCGTCCGAGTTTTTGATATTCATACAGCTGCTTTTCTTTGCCTCCAAATATCTCTTTTATTTTCCTGTAGGCGGTATCTATCTTTCCCCTGGTTATACATTCTTCTATGGTTCTAAATTTGTCCTGTAGCCACTCCTGCCCAGCCAGTCTGCACTGCCCGTCAATATCATTTTTAAAACGTTTGTATTCCCTTTTTGCCTGCTTCACTTGATGCATTTTTATATTTTCTCCTCTCATCAATTAAGTCCAGTATATCCTGTGACATCCATGGATTTCTATTAAGCCTTGTCCTTCTGTTTATATGATACTCTGCTGCTTTCACTACTCTATCTCTCAGAGCTAGGCAGTCTTCTTCTGCTGTATTACTTTCCCCCGTTTCAGCCAATCCTTGCCTAATGCTATCTCTGAAACTCTCAACCACCTGTGGTTCCTTCAGTTTGTCCATGTTCCATCTCCTAACTTTTCTACATTTCTGCATTCTCTTAAGTTTTAATCTACAGTTCATTGCCAATAAGTTATGATGAGAGCCTATATCTGCCCCTGGGTATGTCTTACAGTTTAAAACCTGGTTCCAAAATTTATTCTTTACCATCATAAAGTCAATCTGGTACCTTCCATGTCCCCTGGTCTCTTCCACGTATACAGCCTGCAACACTCCTGTCGGTTAGTGAAGCTTTGCAGCCGCTTACAGTACAGTTAGCAATATACAATAACTCGCAACAGATTTGTTACATGTGCGGTAATATTAATAACTGCACCGACTCGCTACTATGAGCCTACGCCTACAGAATTGTGGCTCTCCGAGAGGATTTAAATCCTAATAAATGAAAGTATCGGAACTAACCTTCGGTCCACGAAGATATGTAGTACCAGAAGAGAAGATAGTGTTTAAACCACAAGGAATCAAAAAGTTTTTACTTTAAGAGCAAAACTGCACTATTTGTTTTACTTACGGTCGTCAGTCCCTATGGACAGCAATTAACTATCTGGTACACCAAATTCCGTGTCAGTGTCGCAAGTCATATATTGGACAGACGATGAATACCGTCGAGGACCGATGCGGTGAACACCAGAGGCACACAGGACTGATGTATCCGAGCAAGTCGGCGGTCGCTGACCATTCTTTGTCGGAGAATCACGCGAAGGAGTATGAACACACTAGGATTCTGGTACAGACATCGAGATACTGAGACCGCGTCGTTAGAGAGGCCATTGAAATTCGCACAAGTGACGACCTTATAAACCGTGACTGTGGCTATAATCTTAGCAAAGTTTGGGAACCAGCGACTGGGTTAATTAAGAGTAAATCTAGCAAACGTAATGTGGTGACGACCACGGCGGACAGAGACCTCACATCGACGTTATCTCAGACGCCGTCGCAATCGATTCCACTGCACGACAGGGCGCGGGGCGCGCTCCACGGAGGGGTCGCTCCGCGGGCCGAGGGTATTTAAATGGCCCGCTAACGGGCTAGAACCCAGTTCCCTTCGAGCAGCCGTAGCGTGCGGATCTCCGTGCGGCGCGTTTCCAGGAGCTCGGTCCGTCAGTTCACCTGATGATGGCGACATGTATGATCGCCAAAATATTGTGCCCGTTGGACACTATAGACCGGCTGTACACCCGTGGATATTTTGATTAACAAATACGCCAGGAGAAACTCAAGAATTCTTTCATGATGTTTAAACCAAGTGTTGGTTGCCATTAAATTGTGCTCTGCGCGAAATTCTATCAAACTATCTCCTCTTTCATTTATTTTCCCCAGTCCATTTTCACCTACTACATTTCCTTCTCCTCCTTTTCCTACTGCCGAGTTCCAGTCCCCAATCACAATCAAATTTTCGTCTCCCTTAATTTTCTGAATAATTTCTTTCATCTCCTCATACATTTCTTCGGTGTTCTCATCATCGGCAGAGCTAGTTGGCATATAAACTTGTACTGTGGTCGGTGTTGGTTTTGTGTCTATTTTTGCTATGATAATGCGTACACTATGCTATATTCCTGCGTTACCTCCATCTGATTTCGTGTTTATAACCCTACACTCACCTGAACAGAAATCCTGTTCAACCTGTCACCGAACTTCACTAATCGCTACCATATCTAACTGTAACCTATCCATTTCTCTTTACAAATTTTCTAACTTACCAACGCACTTAAGGGTTAGAACATTCCACGCTCCGATCCGTAGAATGCCTGTACTTTTTTTTTTTTTTTTTTTTTTTTTTTTCACGACATCCTCCTGAGTAGTCCCCGCCCGAAGATCCGAATGCGGGACTATTTTATCTGCTGAACATTTTACCCAAGAAGACGCCATCATCATATATTCATACGGTAGAGCTGCATATCCTCGGGAAAAGTAAATACTGTAGTTTCCCCTTGCTTTCAGCCGTTCACAGTTACTGCATGGCAAAGCCTTGTTAGCTGATGTTACAAGGCCAGCTCAGTCAATCATCCAGTCTGTTGCCCCTGTAACTACTGAAAAGGCTGCTGCCCCTCTTCAGGAACCACACGTTTGTCTGGCCTCTCCACAGATACCCCTCCGCTGTGGTTACACCTGCGGTACGGCTATCTGTATCGTTGAGGCACGCGAGCCACCCTACCTAGGCAATGTCTGTGGTTCAAGGGGGGTGGCTAACACTAGTAACTATGTAAAATAAAAAATTAATCACCTAGTTACCAAAAGTAAAAAAAAAATACATCTATTTTCCAAATAAATGTGGAGTGTGTAGTGGTGGGTACTTTCAAACTTTTCATTTTGTAAGTTTACCTACGACGTCACGTTATATAAAATCGTGTTCTTGACATTAGATTAAGTTCCAGGATTGCGTATTTCAGAAGAAATCAAAACTGAAGCAGACTTTTAAATATTTGCCTTTGAACATATTTACACTCATTCTTTCATAACTGGTTATAGATCCTATGACAAAATTCGATCGGGCAACTGAGGCGAATCACTACGCTTCACGTACGTAGCGGCAGATGTTGCAACGTGTCCCCAGCGTAGTTCAGATGAGCATTGGTTTGTGTTCCGCGTTAGACTTGTTGGACGAAGTGCTTTTTAGTGCGTTAGTTCAGGACAATGAAAGAGCAAAATTTTGGTTTAAGCTTGTCAAGACACTTTCAGAAACACATATGACGCTGGTATGTGTTTATGGAGAGCGACCACTCCCCTTGAAGTGATTGTACGAGTGGTTCGCCCGTTTTCGAGGAGGCCATGAAAGTGTTTCCGACAATCCCCCTAGCGGAGTTCCGGCGACCGCCGTCAATGAAGAAAACATTGAGAAAGTAAGGATATTAATCAGGAACGATTCTCAATTATCTGTGCGCATGATACAGTATGAACTGCAGATTAACCGTGACGCCGTGCTACAAATCCTTGCCAAGAAGCTAGGGAAGAGGAAAATTTGCTAGCGTCTTGTGTCACATCACTTGATCGACGATCAAATGCAGACACATATAAAGGCTTCATAGGATTTTCTCGAAACGGCGGATGCGACACTCAATTTTTTGAACTGTACTGAGGATAAAACCTGATGTTTCCAGTAAGAACCGGAAAGCAAAGCATGGAATGGCGTTCTCCAACATCGCCTCGTCGGAAAAATGTCCGAGCCGAAAAATCACACAGCAAAAAGATACTCATCCCTTTTTCTAATCACCATTATTCACAAGCAGTTGTTTCATGAAGAATCAACTTTGAACGCTGCAACATACGTTTCATACAACGTCTACGCAGGTTAGGACCCCAGTATGCAGAACAAGGTTTCTGGTTTTTTGTTCACGACAACTCTCGTCCACACACAGCCAAAACAGTTCCTGGCAAAAAAGGGGATGGTGCAACTTGAACATCCAACATACTCGCCGGATCTCAAAACTCTAGACTTCCTACTCTTTCAACTAAAACTCGCTTTGAAAGGAAAGAGATTTGTCGATATTTCTGACATTCAGCGAAATGGGACAAGTCTTTTGAACACCACCCCAAAGGAAGACTTCATGCAAAGTTTCCAGGACATGTATCGCAGAGGTTAGCAGTGCCTAGTAATGGAAGGTGACTATTTCGAAGGACAGTAACTGTAGTTCATTGTTTTTCTACGTTAATGTTACAGAACTATTCATCGAAATTTATTGTCAGAGGTTGTAGTTCTATTATTACTCTTCCTCAGTTTCTGTTTAGCTTGTTGTTGGTTTTTGAGGGGACTAAACAGCTAGGTCATCAGTCCCCTGTTACTAGCTCAGAGTCCACTGTCAATAACGAAAAATTAAAACAAAGCTCTAAAATGCTCACGCACATAAGGGACAGGTTGACAATGGACATCCGTTTAGCTCTTAGCTAATTTGAGTGGAACGTATCCTTTGCGACACTTTGGACGTTTGTGCCGAAATTTCCCATCGAGAACTTCAAACGATAGCGGGCCTGCGGCCATGCGTAGCCATCAAGTCGTCACGGCTCTAGCAGGTTTCCCTTCTCTTCGGTAACAGCCCAGGTGAGTTCCGACGAGTGAATGTGGTGGAATACACGGCTCTGGTTTCCATCCCTGTTGACTGACAGGGCCTTCTTCTTCGAAAGTCTGCATCAAACTGAATCATTGGTTTGGCGAACTCAAAAATACAAGAAAATCTAAGGGTTTGAGATGTGGCATTTCAGAAGGATTCTACAATGAAAATGTAGATGGATTTCATCCCGCTAATTCTGTTCATGAGTTTCCGACGAAAAAATACAATTCATTTTAATGCTTGTCCAAAATGGATTCTAAGAACATACTGTCCGAATTAACTCTTAGGCTCTTTTTGAGGTTAGTTTTTGGTGATTCGTGGAGGAAAATGCACACCCATTGCACTAGAAATCTTCTTTCTAGAGCTTATATATTTGGTAGCGTCACTGAAAACTAGTCTGCACCCTTGTGAGATTCTTTAGAAAAATCAGTTGTGAAATACCCAACACTGTGGTATTAGCGTTTAAGCTTGCGTTTCTTTTTATGTCAGACATTACCAGTTTCAGCAGAAGTGCAAGGTAAGAATAGACGATGTCAATTAATTGCTACCATTCAGAGTTTAAAGTAACGTAAGTACTAAGTGTTTCAGTGTCAGACCACGATTAAGATCGATCACCCTCAAACATCGAAATAAAAATTCGCTACTGATCAAAGATCACACCAGTATGTCTCCATCCCAAGACTGGATGACTAAAACTAGTCTCAATAGACAGCTGCGTCTCCATTCGTATGTATTGCTCTCCCCCCCCCCCCCTCCCGTGGTTTTTCATACTACCATTGAAAAAAATATTTTTATGTATGGTTTTGGTCAATATAACACCTCAGAAACAGGTAGTTTACAGATCTCGAACAGCCGTATCTTCTTCGCTGAGAATGGATTGTGGAGGTGGGTGTTGCTGACATCCACGTCTACATTATTATTCTGCAATTCACTGTTAAGTGCATGGTAGGAGGTTCATTGAACCGTTTTCAAATTATTTCTTAACCGTTCCACGCCCTATATCGCGCAGGAAAAACAAACACCTAAATCTTTCGGAGTAGAAAATTGCTGACCGAAATTTCGTAAACATTTTAATGCTCACTAACAACTAATGTAAATTTCTTGTATATGATAGATACTTGTTATTTTGATGACTACTGTGGCAGCAAATATGTGACGATTATTCAGTTTACGATAATTACAAAGGAAACTAATAATTTCACTTACTTTACTCGAGAATTACATCTTCTTCGTTGACTATTCCACCTGTGCACATATCGAGGAACGCAAACAGTGTTTTGTGTTACGCTATAGATAGTAAATGCTTAGAGTGTTAGAACGTTGAAATTCTCCCCACGACCCCAAATCGTGGAAGTGCAGTTACTGGAAGAGATGCAGTTAGTATCTATCACCCAGTCACTCCTCTCTTTTAAAAAACGAATCGTAGGCTAAAACAATAGTGACGCTGCCTGCACCACGGTGGTCGTACTGGAGTCTGGAGACACCGCAGTGAAAGAGGGCTGAACCGTTGCCTAATGCATCGCCATACTCGTCAAGCACTATATATTACGTTTACGGCTGGTAATAGAGTCAACTCCCGCACCCTCTTAACACGAACAGTCAGTACACTAACCGCCCAGCGTTACATATCTGCATTGTTGGAGACTGTTGTCCTCCCATAGGTTTGGAGCTTGCCGAGAACCACGTTACAACAGTATAGTGCTCAAGCCCTCTTCGTCGCTCAAGGGATTGCAATCCTGATTTGGTCTTGCTATTCTCCCGACATCTCGTTTGGTGAAAAAGGTTGGTCAAAAACTGCAGAATGTCTAGCCCAGAATACATCACCCGCTGCTCCACTAGATCACTTTAGTGATACGTGGAAGCAGCATGGGTTGCTATACCCCAGTAACACTTCCGGACACTCTTTGATTCAGTGCCAACATGTGTAGCAGCGTTATATACAGCAATGACAGCAGCGCTCAGTACTGAATTCATCAACTTCCTCACTTCAAATAGGACTGTGTTATCAATCATGTGATCTTTATATATGCACTGTCTCCGTATTAAATGTGACTATGTTATGCAGTGTATATCGCTCACAGCCCGCTCGTTCGATAAGCAATGCATCTTGGAAATAAGAGAATTCATTCACATCATCCACTGGTCATCAATTACGATGACAACTTTACTGACAATATATGTTCTGCTTCTTCTCAATACATTCGTCTGTACTCGATAGACTGCCTCCATTAACTATTTCAAAGAAGTTGTCAGTGTCACAGAGATTTTTTTTTTTTTTTTTGCCATTAATTTTTCTCTTTACCTCTTAACGTATCCTATATTTGCTTTGTAATATCTTTCACATAAATTAAGCAGTAGAGAAGTACTTCTTTCTGTCTTCTTATACTGTTGTTACGCCGGCCGCGGTGGCCGAGGGGACTGAAACGCTCCAGTCACGGTCTGCACGGCCACTACGGTCGGGGCATGGATATTTGTGCCGTCCTTAGTATTAAATAGTTTGTAAGTTTAGGGACTGATGACCCCGTAGTTAAGTCCCATAAGCTATACAAACATTTGCACATTTTGAACTGTTGTTACCTCTCGGTTCTCTTACATCTAGTCGCGTTGGAGGGGCCGAGCTTTCGAAGGCGCCTTGCTGCGGAACACACGGTTACTCGCCGTCAGAGGTTTGAGTCCTCCCTCTGGCATGGGTGTGTGTGTTTCTCCTTGGGTTAGTTTAAGTAGTTTGTAATCCTACGGACTAATAACCAGAGGGTTTATTTTTATTTATTTATTTATTTTTAACGCATAACGTCCGGTTACCGGTTTTAACACTCTAGAGTGCCATATTTTGGTCTCCGCTACACGTAGCATTTATCTAAGCGCCCCAAATACACTTTTGAAATTGTGTTGGTGTATGTCAAATGTAAAACCATATTATTCGATGAATAGTCAAAGATAAAACAATAACAATAAATATTCACAAAGTACAATGCTTGATGAGTACCTGCTAAAACGCAGTGTAGCTAAGACCAGAAGATGACATGCTTGAGTATCGAAACCGGTCGTCCTGCGTAAAAAAATAAAAACAAAATATTTCGATCTTGGCATTTTCTCATTATACATTACTCAATCGTGTTAAGTGTTGCCTAGAAGAAAGATATAAGGCTATCGTTTCAGAAGAAATGTTGTTCAAAAATTAAAGACCGACAGTTAAGAGAGAGTTGCCATAACGACTATCCCCATAGTTAAACAGTTGAATATTGAAACAAGTATATTTAATTTATTTTATTTTATATATTTATTTAGCCTAAGCAGATAAGGACCATCCGCTCTCTCTTACATCTGACGATGGTTTCACATATACAACACTTTTTTATATCTGAGTTACCTATAATATAACAGTGTTTTAATAGATAATCGATTAATAAGGTATTAATAGCGTAATTTAAACAGACTGAATATGTGTAAAAAGAATGGAAGTAAATAGTACTGGCTAGACTCTAACAAGATTAATACTAGCAGTACTTCCATGTAGTAATGGAAATAACAACGCTCGCAATCGTAGATGCAAAATGTACTTTTGAATATGCAAAAATTCATTAAGACATGCATAATTCTGATAGAAGGAAGTTAGGAAAGCTGTACCTGGCAAGAGCAAGGGCAATCGGAGAATATGTGGAGCAGGTATAGATTAGATGTAACGTAACAGGAGCTTAGGGGAACAGAGAATGGCATTTTGTTGCATTAGCAGTGTTCCATTAACTGTCGTCTGAAGCTAGTAGTGTTATTCAGTTCTCAGATACAGTGAGAGAAATTGTGCCAAAGTCTGGTTCCTGCTACTGAAAAGGACTGAGTGATGGAGAAGAACAGGAAGGGTTTTGCTCTGATAGCAACGTGTATTTAATTTATTTTCAGATAATAGTGTTAAGGTCTAGGAAAGATATGACGGACAGTGCTAGTTCATAAGAGAGTAAAGGAAACAGAGTGTATGAAAATCTCTGCGCTTGCTAGCACGGAGCCAGGTTAGCTGCGTGTAAGATGATGAAACATGATCAAAGAGGCGGATGTTACAAATATATCAAACGCGGGCGTTCGTGACTAGTTCCAGACGTCGTGAGCTTACCTGAGAAACACCTTGCAAGATAAAATCGCTGTAATCAATAACTGGCATTATAAGTGTTTGTACAAGCTTCTTTCTAGGGTCGAGAGGAGAGAATTTATATTCTCTAGGGCATTAAGAGATGGTGAGTCCTTATTAAACATGTGAGGGTGAAGGACGGGGTGAGAGTTTAAAATAGGGAAAGTTTAATTTTTTTAAACTTACAACCACCAGCTGTGAACCAAATTCTTAAACATGCAAAAACACTGGAGCTGTGATTGCTACTGTTTTACTCGTTTTCTAGGGGATGATATCACACTTTCGCAGCTTACCTTCCCTGCATATGATTAACAAAAAAATTCATAATAAAGTAACTTCATGACAGAAAAAGGGTGTACTAACTACTATTTTTGAAAACACGTGGAAGTTCACTTTATGTTGTTTATTACACCATATTAAAACCCTGTGACTGATACGTCTGTATGTCGATACATTTATCAAATAAAGTTATAGCTCGTGAGCCCCCAGACAAAGTGAATATTTGTCGCAAATTGTTTTCACACCATGTGCCTGTCTCAAACATCGTTTATGTTCATGCCTATGCGACGACACATGTTACATTAACAAAACACAGTCACTTTAATTTAGTGTGGTGCACACCTTGTTCCACCGGCTAAATATTCACAACACACAGTAGCACTCGATACAACTTGGTGCAGTCTACAATGAGGAACCACACTTGGCAATTGCCACACAAAACACACAAAAATCTATAGTCTCCACCTGGAGACCCACATGCCGACCGATGCAGAGCGACGCCGCCCGACCAGCTACACCACTTGCTCCCGACTCGTCACGTCCTGCACGCGCGCGAGCGCGCGCGCGCACGCCAAAGGCCCAACTGCCGGGTTTTTTCCCTACGTCATCAACTTCCCCATGTGAGCTGTTCTAATCGACTTGCCAACGTACAGCGCTCAGCCAATACATTTCTAAAACTTTACTTAAAATCAAAATAATAACACTACACATTAAACAAATTTCTTATTATGTTTTTATATTGGTATAAACATCCTTTGCACTGCATCTTCATGTTTTTGCGGGGCAATGACTGTTCAAAGAAGTTTCGGGCGTGCAGCCGCATAAAATTTTCTTATTCTAATATTTCGGCTGAGAAACGTTAAGCCATCTTCAGAGACGAGTCGAAGACTGACGCTCCAGCACACGCTTCGTGCTTATAAACGCGCGGGCCGCGCTACTGCGCATGCGGCCACAGATACAACAAGGCGCCAAAGACGTTACTCGGCGGCAAGGAAGTACACTTATATGTAAATTATGTCTGTGGCTGCATGGTCGATTACTGCGGAGAAATCGATGTATTATGATCTGTGCTGTGGCGGCGTCTTTGTAAATTTATTAAAGAAAGTGCCGGATTCCATGATTTATCTAAACTGAAGCCACTGTCCCTGTTAATTAAAATTCGTCCCCAAGCGAATTTCTATTGCTTCTTTCACTACTGAGTCCCAGAAAGATGAAGTGGAAGCTAAAATTTTGACGTTTTCGTACGTCATGGAGTGCCACTGCCGATTTATTTGGTTGTAAAAGACGGGTATGTCTCTTGTGTTCCGTGCATCTTTCCTGCACTGTACGTGTCGTCTGTCCTATGTACGAAAGGCCACATTCACATGGGATCTTGTAAACCCCGGCCTTCCGGAGCTCCAAATCATCCTTGTTAGAACCCAAAAGTGCTGCTGTCTTTGGTGGGGGTCGAAAAATTACTTTAACATCGTGTTTGTTCATACTCCGTCCGATTTTCGACGACACGCTCCCAACATATGGCAGAAAAGCCATAGATTTAAAATTTTTTGCATCATCTTCCGTATTCTTTGCACGTACCGTTGGCTTCGTTCGTAGTGCCTTATGTATCTGTTGTGGAGAGTACCCGTTTGCTTCAAAGACTCTCTTCAGGTGTAGAAGCTCGTCCTGCAGACTGCTCTCATCAGCAATGACATGTGCTCTATGGACCAGTGTTCTAAGAACTCTCATCGTCTGGGATGGATGATGGCAGCTATTTGCATGTAAGTATAAATCGGTATGCGTCGGTTTTCTATATACTGAATGTCCTAACGTGCCATCGTCTTTACGTCGTACCATCACATCCAGAAATAGAAGGCATCCATCTTTTTCGACTTCCATTGTAAACTGGATTTGGTTATGGATGGAATTCAGGTGGTTTAAAAATTCTTGTAACTTGTCTTCACCGTGAGGCCTCAAAAGAATGTGTCATCAACATACCTCTTCACAGTGGGGTCGTCGAAAATCGGACGGATTATAAACAAACACGATGTTAAAGTAAATTTTTCGACCCCCACAAAATACAGCAGTACTTTTGGGTTCTAACAAGGATGATTTGGAGCTCCGGAAGGCCGGGGCTTACAAGATCCCATGTGAATGTGGCCTTTCGTACATAGGACAGACGACACGTACAGTGCAGGAAAGATACACGGAACACAAGAGATATAACCGTCTTTTACAACCAAATAAATCTGCAGTGGCAGAGCACTGTCTTGATACTGGACACTCCATGACGTACGAAAACGTCAAAATTTTAGCTTCCACTTCATCTTTCTGGGACTCAGTAGTGAAAGAAGTATTAGAAATTCGCTTGGGGACGAATTTAATTAACAGGGACAGTGGCTTCAGTTTAGATAAATCATGGAATCCGGCACTCTCTTTAATAAATTTACAAAGACGCCGCCACAGCACAGATCATAATACATCGATTTCTCCGCAGTAATCGACCATGCAGCCACAGACATAATTTACATATATGTGTACTTCCTTGCCGCCCAGTAACGTCTTTGGCGCCTTGTTGTATCTGTGGCCGCATGCGCAGTAGCGCGGCCCGCGCGTTTATAAGCACGAAGCGTGTGCTGGAGCGACAGTCTTCGACTCGTCTCTGGAGATGGCTGAACGTTTCTCAGCCGAAATATTAGAATAAGAAAACTTTATGCGGCTGTACGCCCGAAACTTCTTTGAACCATCCTTTGCACTATTTATTACAATCGTGCAATTTCTTATATCACAGATAAGTGATTTAACTGAATATTTCAAGATAAAATACACAAGATTAATGGAAAATAAAATGAGAAATAGTTAATATATTACTTTTATAAACAAACATTGCCATGCTAGTTGTGTAACTGTCTTGTATTCATTGGTAATTTATTACGTTTCATTGTCAATTAAACATATTACGCCAGATGTGACTATACAGCTAATGTATTGTTTATTTGTCAACAGGCTATTTTGTAATGAGGGCTTTAAAGGTTCCTGACTGCATCGTATTACGTCAAATGCCAGTAGTATTAGAATATTTTATTTCACGTTGTGCGCTGCACTGTGCCTGGCACTCGCCATTGTCCCTCTCTCCCCTCACCGGAAACGAACCTGGAAAATCCTAAGATGGAACAAGCCACCAACGTCGGCCTGCTCGCTGGCCTCCCGTCAGCTACAAGCACACAGCAAATCTCAACGTGCAGAATTTCTACCTACGGCCTAACTACAAATGTTGTCACCCAACTGCATACATACATTGCTACCATAATTAATAAGATTAAAATTGTGTAACATTTAGTGCATTGGCATGGTCAATGTTTGCAGTGAACTTCACACTGTTTAATTATCAAATGCTATTAATTACCAATATTTCTATTGGGCGGTAATCTCACACACACTGCAGCTGTGTGCTCAGCTCACTTTAGTTTGTCTTATATTATCACTCCCAGACTTCTTGACGAGAGCGAAAGATTGGTGTTTGTGCCAATATATTGTTGTCGAACACGTAAATATTGAAATATATTTGAAGAAGAGCACGCAGAAACTAGACAAATTTTTAAAGTGAAAATCAATTTGTAACTGATTGAACGCGATCGGCAGTTTGTCTATGCAATAGAACACAACGTCTATGGCACTACTGCAAGATGTATTTTGTAAATATGTCTATCCATAATTGTAGAAATTCTACATTGTAGAAGTTGGTATAAACTTGTGTTGACATCACCACTAAGTACTTAATAGTGGCGACGAGGGATCCAAATAATACAGAAGATGCCTGAAAATCAACAGCCACAACCACCAACAGTACCGCAAGTATTGTAAGAACGTTTAAGACAGTTTGCTCAACTACAACAACAATATATTGTGGAACTTGAGACGCTTTGTCTACTACCGACGCCGCCTCCTTTTCCGGCTTTTCGCCAGTACTCAGAAGACTGGGAGACGTAAGATTCCGCCAACCACCCCCGCAACCGCCATATCGTCGCAAGCCACTCCTCCGTCTGCCGACATGCCCTGTGTGTTACATTCGTCATGAACGCGAAGATTGCCCGGATCGGTGGCCGACCTGTCACCACTACAACAGCGGCGGACATTTGGTGTCTGGGGGACTGATGAACTTCGCAGTTTTGTCCCCCTAAAACACTAAACCAACAACAAGGACAACAACAACATTTGGTATCCGTTTGCCGTTCCCCGTCCCCGCACAGCAGTTACTCAATGATGCCCCTGGCCCAGTCTCTATTGACAGCAACGAAGTCGCTGCTGCAACGGGTTCCAAGCTATCTATCGACGTATCCACAAACGGAACACCTATACAGATGCAAGTCGATACTGGAGAAGTCTTTCCCTTCTCAACTGCTCCTCCTACGCAGCCATCGGTGCTTCTCCACTTCAGGCGGAATCCACCGGATTGCTGACTTACAATAAACAGGAGATCGCGCTCCTCACTATTCACGGCGGAGTTCACCTAAAAATCAGTCACCTGTCAGATTCCCTAACTGATGTTCAGCAGCCGACACACTTTTTTGGACCAGATTCATTCCAGAAGTTTGGCTTTACGATCGATGACCAAGTGAATTACGTTTCACCACAAGTCCCTTTTTATGAGTTGGACGCTCTTTGCAGCGAATTTCAAGATGTATTCACATGTGGCAATGTATGTGCCAGATGAAGCCACCTTGCACCTCCAACCGTCGCCTCAACGTAAATATTGCAGGGCACATCAAGTTCCTGTGGCTCTTCAGCAACCCCTGCAAGAGGAACTGGTCTCCAGAAATAAAATATTCTCCTTCCTATCCAATTTAGTCCTTGGACCAAGCTCCTTGCCATGGCGCAGTATCCTGGGCGTCACATCCTATCATGTGGCGACTTCAATGTTACTTTATACCTTCTACTCTTAGTCGACGATTTTCATACACCACTTCCGGACGATCTTATTTGAAAACTAGCTGGCGGTCAATTGTTTTTTCTAAGACTGATTTAGCTGAAGCCTACTTGTCTCCTGCGTCCCAGCAGTATACTGTCATTAACACACACGGAGGTTTCTTCCAACTCACCAGATTAATGTTTGAGCTGGATAGCGATCCTGCCATTTTTCAGCCTTACCTAGAACAACTCCTGTTCGACTACCATGGATGTATTAATTATCTAGACATCATCGTCACCGAATCCACATCCACTGAGCAATTTACAACGTTAGTCTTCTGTTTCTCCGCCTGCGTCAAGCGGGCCTAAAATGCTACAAAAATATATTCTTCCTTTTTCTTCAATACTCTATTTCTTACTTGGCCATGTGATTTCCCACCAGACCATTGCTCCATCCTTTCCCTACATCGAAGCCATTTCCCACCTACACCACCCCATGGTCTTACATCAACTCCTGTCCATCTTCGAGAAGGTTTTCTACTATCGCAAATTTCTTCCGTTGGTGGTACAAGTGGCGGCACCTTCGAATCATTTGTGTCGCAAAAACGTTCCCTTTAAGTGGACTTCTGCCTGTGCTTCAGCATTTAAGACCATAAAACAATAGTTGCAATTCGCTTCCTGCTTAATTTCCTACAATCCCAATCTTCCACTTGTCTTGGCCACCGATGCCTCAGATTAGCATCAGCACGGTGCTACCCCACAAGCTTCCGGATAGCAGGGAACAACCCATTGCTTTCATATCTAAATTCTTACCTAATACTCAAATTAAATATTTGCAAATTGAAAAAGAAGCCTTCGGAGTGGTATTTGTCTCTTCCGTTCCTTTCCTACCTGTATGGCGAATCGCTTCATCTTATTATGGACCATACACGCCTTTTATACTTATATGCCGTTTCCGGCTGCCTGCTCTCCAAAACTTCACAGTGCATTCAGCAGTAGGTGCGTTTCCTTTCTCAATTCCGATACACTTTACATTTCTGATTAATTTTCGTCCATACCAACGCCGATACCTTCTCCCGTCTACCCAGCGTTCGAATCATGCGACGTTCTGTTCTTCCAGGGGTACAAACTCATCCAGAACGCCCTACAGGCGTTCCCCATCACCTTGTCCACAGTTGCCGTCTCCACCATTCAGGACCCGCCTCTCTGTGAGATCTGACGCTGAGTGTAATACCGGTGGCCTGAGCAGCCACTGCCTAAGTAACATCGGCAGATGAGGTTCTTCTACTCAATCTAGCACCAGCTGTCCAACACCTCCTAAAGGTGAACCCCGACACTTCACTGCAAGTCGTGGTACCGAAGAAGCTGCTCGCTTCTCCATCTACTACTTCAGGGTCACTAGGGCATTGCAACAACCAAGCCGTTGGCACGGCGGTATGTATTATGGATTAGTCTCACAGCAGACATCACGGCTATGGTACAGTGTTGCGTGACATACGTCCAACAACCCCCCAACTCCCCAATCCTTCCTTTCCTGGCATGTCCCCACATGCCACTGGGAGCATCTCCATCTCCATTTTCCAGGTCCTTTCCTTGATAACCAGTGGCTCATCGTCAAGGACACCCACTCTCATTTTCCTTTTACGCCCCGCTGTTCTTCCATTACATTCGATGTTTCCCTCTCTGTATTAACAATGATCTTTTCCTTGGAAGAGCTTCCGACCGCTATAGCCACAGAGAAAGGACCGCAATTTGGGAGTCACGAGTTTTTCCATAAATAGCATACAACACAGCCTTACGCCCTCTGTTCCATGTACAGTCCAACATGGTGGCGAGAAGTTTAGTCCGAACCTGTAAGACCCAAATGTCTAAATATGTGCATTCCATCGACGAAGCCATAACACTTTTTTGAGTACGTACAGCAACCTCCGGCACTGCCATCCCAGCCTCCACTGCCGTTGAGCTTGGATAACACCGCCATGTAGCCGAACCTGCAGCCAGGGTCCTCCTTGAGGATGAAAATGTAGCGAAGCCGTTGAGTCCTCATTTACTGCCTTCACAACGGCTACCTCGCCGCTGCTCCACACGTCTTGGGCACCATAACCTCGGGGCTGTCTGAGACATGGAAATAGATGTCGTCGCTCCCCGACAGGCATCCCCAAGGAAAAGCTGGCACTACCGCAACACGCCTGACTTGGCAGATATGCCTACCCCCAGTCTGCAGAAACCTCTAATGACAAACACAAGCTCCAAGGAACATAAACAGAATGTTCACAAACATTTTTACAGATGCCGCTCTACAGTCTGAGGCTCCTCACTCATATCAATCCGCCTGCTCGTGGATTGGTCAACAGTATCTATACAAGGTAAGGCAGCCGACCTCTGAAGCAGATTGATTGAGCTACAATACCACAAGCATTTTGAAAGACGTAGAGTTAAAACATCAGAGAAGACGTCACTGTAAGAGGACCCTACGCCTGCGACTGTGACTTCGTATGACGGAAGTAATTCAAGATGTTAGCAGTGGCTGGGTTTGAGCCTTGTACAGTTTTTGCTCTCCATGGGTTTTCACTGGAGTGTTTAGCGGACATCTTACTTAACTGCTGTGTGAAACCTGCTTTGTAATTGAATAAATCTTAATTGTTTTGCTTTGCAATATTAATTCATTATATCCGTTTTTCTGTCAACAACATTGCTGACCACCTTTGACAAAGATGTTCCACATGGAGAGTTAAGTGTAGAAAGGAATAAATTCCATCACTGAATGTGCAATAGTGACATAACTGTAGATGTCGGCGATAAACTAGGTATAAATGTACGGCATATACAAAGACAAAAATTACGAACTTTCCCTCTCTCTCTCTCTCTCTCTCTCTCTCTCTCTCTCTCTCTCTCTCTTTCAGTCTCTCTCGCATATCTCAGTGTAAAGACGAGGCAGAAGGTATTAACCACAAACGATGATTTAATAAGTAAAATAGAGGGTGTATACATATTCAATAAGACCACAAAATGACCTATGTGAAAATTAAAATTAAAATTAAAATGGCAGTTTCAGCATTATAAATCGACCAAAAAAGTATTGGACAGATGTATGAATGTATGTTGCATGTGGAATATTGTAGAACAAAAAGTAATCTGGGTTATTAAGTATAAAGTGTACGAACGATTGTCAGTAATTTTAAAGTATGACATCAATAAATCCTAAGTACCAGTGACAGGAGGTAGGCGGTTCACCGCCCCCACCCCCCTAAATGGAAGTTTTTTTTTTTTTTTTTTTTTTTTTTTTTTTTTTTTTTTTTTTTTTTTTTTTTTTTAGTGATCTTAATGAAATTGATAACTGGCCCCCATCCCCAGAAGATTCAATTTTTACGTCCCAGGCTGATTGCACTGAAGAGTATCTAATGACCATTTATTTTCTGCATTTGACGAGGAACAGCCCTACAACAATTCAAGCTGAGTTTCTCGGGTCCGCAGCAACTATGCCCCGCCATAATAACATGACAGTTTAAGGTGTCGCGTACGCTTCCACTGTGGTCAAACATGTCTGATAACGAAGTGTCGGATCGTTTTTCTCTGCTTTCTGTGTTTGTTGTGCTTAGGGAATATTAGTTTAAGTTCGTTGACTAGCAGTTTAGTCCCTTTGACTCACAAACATTTAACATCTCTCTGTAAAGAACAGAGAAATGGAAGTCGCAGTATATTAATCGAGACGGCAGAAGAAGAGAAAAAAATCACTTATAAATTTACATCATCTTGCAATACACACTGAACGATACTGTCAGCCTACAAACTCTGTGAGTACACCCACATATTTAAAAACCCTGTAGCTGAAACATTTGTAACTGTGCATGACCAATCCTAATCACTAGCGAAGACAGGTGGAGATATTAACATGAACCGCAACAAACTAGAGAGCTATCGGATTACATATGTGGTGTTACCAACACTGAAAAACCTAAGATTCCAACGATCATTAGACAAGGTGCTACTGAGTGTTTCATGAGATTATCTCATTTTGGTGCTAACGTATTACTTTTGTTAAGTGGTAAACGCCTCAGAAAGATACTACCGAAATGTCATAATACTAATGGCCGATGACTATTTATTTATTTATTTTTATTTCTCGTGTTCCGCAGGGCGTAATTAAGGAGCAAGTCTCAATGATAATGGAACGACTCGGTGCATCAAACTGAAACAACGAGTAGCTATAGGTAAAGAGAAATGTATAGAAATCCTATGCTTACGACAGGCATAAGCATAAGTGAAGTAAATGAACTGCCTTTTTTCAGGGATTCATAAACAGAATAGAAGGAATAAACCCGAGGAAATTCGTCGGTGTACACTTGAAAGTCCTTGTATTACTACTAAGTTTTTTTCTTATGGCAGCGTATTGAAAATGTATACCTTTCTGCACAAGTGCCAAGGAGATGTGATCCAATTGCAGATCCGATGTCTAGTATTAACTTAGTGAACGCTATTAAAACAGGGAGAAACAGCTTTTGTCGCATTGAAACCATTATTTGAATCACAAATCGATTTCAGTCAGTGTCTGACCATCTTCAATGCTAGCATCGAAACTTTATGGGCCCACAAATACTAGCGGTTTGCATGATAACATTACACAAGACCTGAATACAGTGGATGTCAATCATATACTCATGTGACCAAAGCTGTTTCTCCTGTTTCAATAATTTTTATGTGGTCGCTCTGCACCAGACTCCAGATGGAATCGTCCGCATGTAAGTGAAAATTGTTAACTCTTTATTATTATTATTATGCCCCTTCAACCCGTCCTATATCACATCATATCTAAAATTACAAAACAGAAGATTCTGAGAAACTGAAAGCCTCCTATATGGAAAACGTAACAGAACAGCAAACGAATAAGTATAAATGGAGATACTTCAATTCCCGCAAAGAGAAATTAACCCAAATCCTTGGAGTAGAAATTCCATTTTACAATAAGGTGAGATAAATATATTTCCTTTAGTGCAATCATAAGTTAAAAAAAAGTGAGGGTACACTTTTTTGTAGTAGTCTGCAAGTAACAACAAGAATTAAACACAAAGCGACCTACTCCCATGGGTATGAAAGGAAACGGGAAATCCAATTCTCGCAATAGAATGTTCCAATGTTTGCATAGCTTATGGAACTTAACTACGGGGTCATCAGTCCCTAAACTTACAAACTACTTATGAACTAGCTAACACTAAGCACGGCACAAAGATCCATGCCCGAGGGGGGATTCGAACCCCCGACCGTAGTGGCCGTGCAGACCGTGACTGGAGCGCCTAAGTCCCCTCGGCCACCGTGGCCGGCTCTCGCAATAGGAACTGAAGAAAACAAAGGCAATGAAAAGCATTTATGGTAATTTGTATTTCTCACGGTATTCCAATCAATGGCATAGTCGTGAGTCACCGTCGGAGAACTCGTTGGTGGCCATGGATAAGCGCCACCGTGAGGAAGTTGGCGTAGAGTTCCTCATAAGCGCGGAGCACTTTCGTCGGTCAGTGGGCATTCCATAAACATGTCATGTATGCCACACCGTCCCCGAGGCGGAGGGCGATTATGGCAAAGGTGCGGGTTGGGAATAAACAGATGTTATTAACAACAAACAACATTAAAGAAAATATTTATTGTAAAGCCAGTGTTAGAATTCCCAGGCTATTGAATAGGGGTAAATAAGAAGATTGCGAGCTTGCACCACATATAGGTCGAACCGCCAGTTTTTGCGCATTAAGTACCGTTTTTGAATAAGAAGACTTACCCCAAAAATAATACCATAGGTCATAAGAAAATGAAAATAAGCTAAGTAGACTACTTTTCGTATTGAACTATCAGTTATTTCCGATACGTTTCTAATTGTAAATAATGCAGCTTTCACTTTTGAACAACATTCTGAATATGGTCTTTCCACGACAGCTTAGTATCTATCCGAACGCCTAGAAATTTAAACTTTTCACTCTCACTTATCACCCAGTCGACGCAATCAAGTGTCAGGTTTCTTTTTTTAATTTTTAATGTTAGAAACTGTAAGGACTAAGTCTTACTCTGATTCTAGTATCAATTTATTTTCTACATCCCAGCAACATATCTACTTAACTACATATTTGATTCTGCGTCAACATTGCAAACAAAATCAAGAGAAATTGTTGTGAAAAGGTTTCTAGATGAATGTCTTTGTTAAATGACTATCCTCCAGCGTTCATACAGTTGCACAGTACAAAGAGACTTACGCTTCTCCATTGGACTAGCGAATTTTGTCTCATATCCCCGACAAAGCAACTATATATTTGTTCTTTAGTCTTCAGACGAGGGAACCATTGCGTGACAAATGTTTCAAGAATGGCAATTGGATGGTTTCCGATGTACAGGAGAAATTACTGCATTCCTACAGGAGAAATGCAGTTTAAAAACTAAGTATTTCTGAACTGCGAAGGTTATGTAATTTCTTATTCATACTATATTTCACTAATGGCGTTCAGTCGTGTAAATTGCCAGTCATCTGTCAAAATACATTCTGTAATGCATTTGCTTTTTTAAGATAACAGAATTGATAAAAATACAGACTATTTCATAAATAGTATAGCACGTTCAAGAGCTATAATTTCATATTGAAGGTGTGTGTTAACATACTATTTAAGCAAATCATGACAGTAATAATGCAATTCTCAAGTTATGCAAAAGGCATTGGACACTTCAAAAAAGAATAGATACAGTTTACTAAAGTAGGCAGACTATTGTCTCAAGAAACACACACTACGTTACTGGACGTAAGAAGATTCTTATAAACTGCAGATGACTATTCAGCCAAGAGTAACAAGAAGAATTCCTTAACCTCATTTTTCACGTCGGACGAAAATATTAAGGAATACTAATTAGTGATTTATACCTCTTGTCATTTCAGCTTGTCAAGCGGAATAATCCAACATACCTGTTCAACAAAACGAGAAAAATATAGCGGTCAAGGACTTGTTGGCACAGTTTAGGTAGAGACATCCAAACACAAGCACTAGAAAACCAGTTTCCACTAAATCTGTTTCATTTTTCCTTTCCTTCGTCTCTCTGCATTGTATCAACGAAGCATAGTGTCCATTCCGCAGACTTTTGGTTAAAGTAATTCTTGTCCCCCAGAAAGGTCAAATGAATAATAATACGATTGTTTCCAATGTTTATAATTCTGTGGAACGAATCTGCTGCGGTCATTCGTCCATTGACTTACGTATTACATAAACTAATTTACGCGAAGGGAAACACACACACACACACACACATGCGAGAGGGAGTATTGGTAGGACTGGAACCTCCGACCCGAAAGTGCACGTGATCCGTAACGTGGCGCTCCAGAGCGCACTCCATTCCCGCGCGGCTTACAGTCGTTTTATAGTTACAGAATGTATCCAGTTAGCACATGTTTCGAATGTTTATCCATGATATGAAGTCTCAGATAACCGATATAGTCCTTACGATGCCACATTCCTTAATTTCCCCTCCTTGCAGGACCTCATGGCTGAAGTCTCGATCAGCGGCATGGAGAACGTCGCGGTGCGTCCGTAGCAGCGTTAGGTTGTCAATGTAGTACATTTCGAGTAGCCAATGGCGTGTAACTTTTATAAAATCTTTTATTGATTTTATGATGTAAACGAAACCGTAATCAAGTGATTCTAAAACTTCCTTTTAAGAAGGCAATTAAATCTGAACAGAAAGACAGTGCATGTGGAGAAACGTGGTTTTGTAGTGTGTGCTGTTGTACATTCGAATTCTGTGATTTCTAAAATAAAATCATTGAAACATGATGTTAACACGTTGATTTTCACATCTTGTAAACGTAGTGTGCCACCTACGAATGAAATGTTTAAACAACATTGTCACGCAAAGTGCATCTGCTCAAAGAATAAAGGGGACTACCCGTCTGCTTTGACCAATTACGTCACTTTGTCACAGACGATTTGATTTATGATTATTACTAGTCGCTGATAATATTGTAAATACGGCAGATATAATACTTATTAAGTGTATATGTGCATTTAAGTATTTCGTGTTTGCGTAATAAAATGCCATGAGGAATATCAAATATTATTTGTTTAATCGGTGTGAGCGGCGTAAAATATTGGTTTGTCAGGATAACGCGAGATTTTTTTTTTAAGTAATAAATTTATCTTGGAATGGTTGTGAATGGCATAAAATATCGTTCTGTTTGCATCACGTGATATTTTTAATATTACAATGATTTTGGTTTCGTTGAAATTTGCACAACTGTGGTTTGCTATCAGTCTGTGTCTTTCTGTGGAAGCAACAGACTTACGATATTACCTTTTCTTTAGTTCAGCATTATCTGGTATCAACAATTAGCCCTATTTTATATTGATGAAGACTAAGTGTAGTTATCAGTTCGTCAAATTTCTCTGTCTAAATAAGTATTAATTTTTTGTGTAGTGGGTTTTATTTGAAGTACATTACATTTCAATTTTAGTAATCGATATAAGGTTTCGTAATGCTTTGTGTGTGTTAGTGATTGTGTATGTATGTATGTGTGTGTGTAATGGAATATTTGGTATTGTGTGTTTTATTTAATGTTTACTGCTGCTCAATTTTAGCGATCGATACTGATTTTCTTATGTTTATGTTTTTAGAGACAGGAATTATTGGTATCATGAGTTTCATTTGAGGTATATCACAGGTCAATTTTATTGATCGATACTAGTTTTTGTAAACTTCCATTGTTGTAGGGTGGAATTGTTGGTATCGTCGGTTTCAGTTGAGGCATATTACAACTCAATTTTACTGATCGAATCGGTTTTCGTATTTTTCCGCATTGTAAGGGTAGAATTATTGTTATCATCTATTTCATCTGAGGTGTATTAGTGCTCAGTTTTAGTGATCGACACCGATCTTGCGTTAATTTAAATATGGTATATTAAATGTCTCCTTTAATTTCGCGCATTGCATGTTTTTCTATGTTTCATTTTTATTTCAATACTAGATGACCCGGTGAACTTCGTATCACTTACCTCTTAAAATGAACCATATTAATTTATATCCAACAGCTTTATAAAGGCATCATCAGATAGCAAAAAGTATCGGCTCGAAAGTGGGCGAAAAGAGTGGGCAAATCACGCACACATATCCAGGATAATGTTCATGTCTCATTCGTGGAAGTTCAGGGGAGGTTTAAACGGTGATAAAATATGGAAAAACTTTATCGTAATCAGTTGAATGGTACTGATATTTCATAAAAAATCTCTTTCTATTTTTTCTGAATGTTCCAATTTTCGGGGATACTTTTCCAAATTTTTATTTCATAAGAATGTTACTCTTGCAGTGAACGTCAAATATTCAAACTTTATTGCAATCAGACGAATGATATTGATATCGCATTGAAAAAAGCTTTTTCAGTTTCTCAAGAATTTTCAAATTTTCCGGGTAACTTTCCCAAATATTTAGTTCATAAAAACATTAGTCTTTTCGTTGAACGTCAAATAATCAAACTTTTATCGCAATCGTATGAACGGTTCTGAACTTATAGTGTTGAGTGCATTTAGAAACACATTGAACAAGAAACTTGGTTTTAATTTTTTTACTTTTCTTTGTAAGTGTCCCTATTTTTTTCTTTTACTGAAAACTTTCCCAAGACCATAATGAACAAAACAAAAAAAGAATTACCCCTCTCCGTCGTGCGAATAGTCAGTTACAGTGCTGAATTCAAATTCAAATATTTAAATGTTTGTATAGCTTATGGGACTTAACTAGGGGGTCATTCGTCCCTAAACTACTTATGAACTAACTAATACTAAGGACGGCACAAATATCCATGCACGAGGGGGGATTCGAACCCCCGACCGTAGTGGCCGTGCAGACCGTAACTAGAGCGCGTCAGTCCCCTCGGCAACCGCGGCCGGCGTGCTGAATTCAATAAAAAACACATTGAAAAACGCACTTTCAGTTTTTCGCAAATTTTCCAAACAATTTACTTCAAACAAACCTAGGCCTGTCAAGCCGCACTCAAGTGATGCTCTTTCAACCATGTGGTAACTGATTTTTACTCAAAGAAAAAAATCGCTTTCGGTTTTTCCTAAATTTTACTTCTTTTCGGGCGACTTTTCCAAATTTGTATTTGCTGCGAAACTTCCTCTTGCTTTCAACAGGAAATGTTCAACATCTTATCGCAATTGGACGAACATTATTGATAGCTCACTGGAAAAAGCTGTTTCTTTTTTCCCTATTTTCCTCTTTTTCTGGGTAACTTTTCCACATTTTATCACCGTTTAAACCTTCCCTGGGCTTACACGAATATTTCAAGACTAAAATGAGCCAAATCGGTTCAGTCGTTCTCGAGTTTTAGAGAGGCTAACGAACAGCAATTCATTTATATATATATATATATATATATATATATATATATATATATATATATATATATATATAGGGTGGTCAGAAAATGTCTGAAATGCTTGTCAGGACGTTGTAGGGCAGGTTGTACTGAGACATGAACGTTAGGAAAAAAAAATTTGATACTCGCGCCGTTTCCGAGTTATTTAGCATAGAAGTTAGCCAATCACGTCGTTTGGCGCGCAGATTCGAACAGCCCGCAAGAGGCAGCGTTGCCAAACGAATCCTCCATGTGGCTGTCTCACAAGGAGAAGACGCCTACTCGTCATCGCCTAATTCGAATTATGGTATATGCAGTTCATGGCCAGAAATGAACGTGATAGCACTGGGAGCTCCAGATAGCCAAGCGCTAGGAAAAAAATAGCATTTCTTGCGCGGGTCTGGAACATTGTATGACACATAAGTGAACACTGTCAGCAATCTGCGGTTGGTATTGCGGGAAGAAGTCAGTCGGTAATCAAGGATGCCATGAATGTGGGTTCGAATCCTATTATGGGAAATTATTTTTAATTTTTATATGTCAATTTATGCATTACTTACACTGCAAATAAATGAAAATTATGCACAATACATCTTATTTATTAATATTTCATAAAAAAGACGTGAGAAAGAAAGGCAATGGAATATTTGTTATTGCAAATCCATGTCCAAGACATGACTGTATCACAGCGTCGACGAGGACTCTAGAAATAGCTATCCGAAAAAGGATTGTAATTGAAGCGTTCAGGACTTCGTATTTCGTTAATTTAATTTCCAGTAGACCTCGACAGCTGCACGCGAGCATTAGGTTCGTGGTTCCAGTAAAATCAGCCAACTGGTCGTTGTGGATAATAGCTACGGTTGCCAGGAAACCTACTTGCATTCACACATTGTTGCTTGCCTTTCCTTGTTATCCCTTTTATGAAATATTAATAAATACGATATATTGATCATAATTTTGACTTATTTGCGGTGTACGTAATACATAAACTGACATGAACAAAATAAAAGTAAACACTCCCACACGCGGTTTCGATCGTACGCCCCTCGTGTGTTCAATTGCCGAACCGTGTTCTTCTCACTATGAGTAGGCATCCTCTTCTTGTCAGACCGAACAAGGGACCGATACAAAAACAAACACGTGGAAATATTCGACGGCAGTTGGGATCGAATTCGGGCCAATGCATCAGCAATCCTTGCGATACAATGTACGCTATGCAAACATCCGACGGTAATTGTATCGGCTGTGTAGTGACCCTTTTTCTACTTGTCATAGGATCATCATTGGGAATCGTACGTATGCAATCGACCTTTGCCGGAAGAGTTCGTGTAACTGCGAAGGTACAAGGAAGGAGGTGCGGTGTGACACACAAGTAGTGGTAAAATGGCGCGTCATCGGTACTCCTTCGAGGAATATGCAGATACGCAATTAGCTTACGGTGCTGCGGGTCAATATGCACCAGCTGCCCGCGACATCTACCACGCAAGATTTCCAGGCCGCGTTATTTCGTGTGTAAATACATTTTAGCTGTTGATAGGCGGTTAAGAGAGTCTGGAAGTTTTGCTGTACCCAATGTTGACGCTGGACGAGAACGTTACATACGAAACTTTCAGTTCGAAGAAAACGTTCTCGAAATGGTTGCTGCAACACCTAGTACCAGCTCGAGGGCCATTGGCACTGCTTTGGGAGTAAGTCACGTTATTTCTACATTCTTAAAGAATGCCTTCAAACTGCACATGGCAAAATATATCCTTTTGTTTGTCGTTAGAGGTTTCGCACGGTGTAGTATTGGACGTCTTACACGACGAAAACCTATTTCCGTATCACCTACAAAAGGTGCACGATTTGGTTGAAGAGGACAACCCCTCTCGTGACCAATATTCCGTGTGGTATTTAAATAAATGTAACGGAAATCCACATTTCGTAAAGATGGTGTTGTGGACAGACGAGACGTGTTTCATCAGAGAAGGACCATCCAATTTCCAAAACAGCAACATTTAGATGGACGCAAATCCGCACGGCACTTACGTTAAATCCCATCAGCATAGGTTTAGCGTCAACATTTGGGCAGGTATCGTAGGCGACTTTATGTTGGGTCCCGTCCTACTCCCTACCCATTTAAATGGAACGACATATTTAGCATTCCAGGAGAACGTCCTTCTGCTATACTTAGAAGACGTTCCTCTGGCGGTCCGTCAGGGAATGTGGTTCCAACACCGCCTCATTTTGCTTTTTCGGTACGTAAGCATTTAGATGTACCTGCAAAGGTGAATTGGCCGAGGCGGTCTATTCCTCTGGCAGGCTCGTTCACCAGATTTGACACCGTTAGACTTTAATTTGTGGGGCCATGTGAAGCAAATCGCTTTGGAATATATATATATATGAATGTCACTTATCGACATGATATTATGGCTGACGCCATGGGTCTAAACAGATGGGTGGTTTCGGATTTTCAAGTAGTGCCAATAAAGGCTTTGATGACCGGATATCATAATCGCTAATGAATATTTCGGAAG
Source organism: Locusta migratoria (assembly GCA_026315105.1). NCBI lineage: Eukaryota > Metazoa > Arthropoda > Insecta > Orthoptera > Acrididae > Locusta > Locusta migratoria. Next base: position 196,365,271 of record CM048746.1, read on the forward strand.
TACTTATGTTACATGACCTGATTTCTGCTCCTTTCCAGTCGGCAGGACAGCACCGCAAGTAGCACCTCTGAAGATGTTCATCGCAGCCCTGAACGAAACGCCAAGAGCAGAACTATTTCATGAACCACGGCATACAACTCGGAAGACTCAACAACAAACACAACTTCGTCAGTTCACCTTTTGACAATACTGAGAAAGTACTACATCTGGCAAAAGGAGCAGAAATATTTGAACACATGCTTGAAGCTTTACGCGCTGTACGTGTGCACGCAGCGAAAAGACGCCTCTGGCAATCTGTTCCCTGTGAAAGCCGCCCCCGGAGGTCTCCCACGGCCGTGGCCACGCACACCGCCTGCGCGCTGGACCGTGTCTGGGTGCGTAGCGCAGACTGCGGCCGCGCCGGGTCGACCCAGCGGGGGCGAGTCGTGGCGGCGGCCGGCTGGCAGTGGGCGTTCCCCGGCCGCTATGTGGGTCGCGGAGCGCACGCCGCGCCCGCGCTTTCGACACACGCTTTACGCCGTTCTGCGCGAAAAAAAGCCGCACAATGGCGCCGGCACCAGTGCACAGCCGCCCCAGTGCACCGCCTCCGATGCCACGCATACCGCAATGCACCCAGGCTGCCTTTACACTTACAGAATCTGCCCCTAGTAGACAACGAACGAATTCTAGAGAATTGAGCTACGTAGCTCAGCAATTTTCTACCCATGACATCTGTAATTTGGGAAGACTGCGTCGTCACTGCTCCTTTTCGGAATAAGAGTCCTTTTTTTTCATATTCAGCACAAATAAGCACTCACTTATACCAACAAACTCGCGCAACAATAAACCTCACGGTTGTAGAGTGCCAGAGAAAATTTAGTGGACCTTGAAAGAAGACGTCGATGTTGATCTGATGAAGGCAGTTGCCACGTGCGGGATAGTAGACGCACAGATAATGGATTCAATGACGGCCACCAACAGCGTAGTAACACATCTGCCACAGCGCCGTCCGCGTGTACCTTTTAAGGTCTCACAGTGGACCAAACAGACACAACGGATACGCACCCGTGCCTCCAACTGCCAAGTGAAAGAGTTTGAAAGAGACTAAAGTGTGGCCCCCCTCGTGGCGAGGTGATCCTTTCAGAGTTGACACAGAAGTTGGACACGCTGCGTCAGTTGCGCAACGATGCTGGCTGCATTGGTCACGTGAACATTCTCACATACGCTGTCGAGTTTCAGTACGTCCACGCTGCACAGACGTCCATCAAGACAGGCGTATTGCAAGGTTATCAGTTGCAGATCGTTCAGGTACCACAGTACAGATGAGAGGGTTTCTGAGCCCAGAATTGTCTAGACGAACTGTTGGTTAACAGGTTACTAGCAATGGAACTACAAGTATGCACGCCTCTACACCGTCTTCCACTTCCACTCGTCCTGTCAGAGGATCACTTAAAATGACGGGCCGTGGCTCTCAACGATGAAAGCCCATTCTGTCCGGATGCAGCCGAAGGTTGTCTGCGTGTACGACGTGGCACTATCTCAACAAATATTTGTAAATCCAACAGATGAAGCTGCTGAGTCCATCTCTCCCTAGACTTACAAACTACTTACACTGAAAGTAACTTATGCTAACAACCCGTGACATGGTCTCCCAGACCGCGCGTCCATTCCCACGTGGCAATACATTCCTCTAAGCCACAGCGACCTAGGATGCAATATGCTACAAATCCAGTACACCTGTCGTACTTGTGGACGGAACGGAATTCTCGGTGAATGTAAAACTCGTTCTTTTGACATTCTTACAACTGGAAGGTGATGTGTTGCTCCTATAGGATAATTTTCGCCCACACACTGCATTTGAAGCTCAACGTTTGAAGTCCGGCCAGCTCGAATCCGGACTCGTCTCCAATCGAACACATATTGGATATGATGGGAACTGACCCATGTGACTCGTGAACACACAACTGTTGCAGAACTACGTCAGCAAATCTGGAATGATTTATCCCAAGACAGTATTCGACAACTTTGCAATCGATTAGATGCCAAAACCAGCGCCTACATTATTTGCGCCTTTCTTTCAGAAAGGCTGCAAACCAGGTACCTAGTACCACTTGAGGTATTGACCTTCAAATTTTATCGTTCCATGTACTCCGTATGCAGTGTTTTGAAATAAATGTTTAGTAAACTGAAAAACTCTAAGAGGAAGTACTAATCTTAATTTTTGGCATTCTGTTTACATTGATTTATTCTGGAGGGAACTAAAATGTAAAGAATGGCAGATCGGTGTTAGAACGTTGATCAGCAATATTTATGGATGGTGGTACTTTTGAGTTTAATAGCTGACACTACTTGACCAAACACCATGAAAGTTCACTAATATGTGTCTGTTTTCACGGAAAATGATTCTAAAGATTATCAACCCGACTCGTACATCACTTCCGTGAGACCCTTTCCCCTGTATCATGACAATACAAAACGAGCATCTTTTTAATTTTCAGTGTCCTCCATCTGTCGTATCTTATTAGGATACCAGAGTACAAAAATACACCGAAAGAGATTGGGCAAATGTAGCACTGGTAGCCTCTTTGTATTTCTGTTCCATCTTCTAAGTGATATTCTAATAAAATGCACCCTTTGGGTTTGCCTTCCCCACAACACTGTCTAAGTGTTCTTTCCAATTTAAGTGGGTCGTAAGTGTAATTCCTGGGTATCTCTGTACAAGAGCAATTTGTAACGCGTGTACATATCTTACGACGCACATACCAGCACTTTCGATATAACATCTCGTAATTATTATTACTGCTAAACAATCTCACTATCGCCGAAGAACTAGCAGGAAAACCAGAGAACGCGCGGCTAGTGCACTATGGTGTGCAGTGTAGCCTGCTCCACTTTACTCTTGCAGTCCCCCGCATGCGTTGTGGCCTGCTGACTTTCAAATTCCACCAGTAATATCTGAGGCCGTTGCTGGACAAGTTTTTGCTCAACTGCTGGTAATGCTTTAAGAAACTGGTCAGCCTCGCCGTGAAAGTATGATTAGCATGCGCTGCGATGACTACAAGGAAATAACGATGCATTCCTTTGGCGAATTCTGATGAATCAGTACCCCTTGACACTGCAATAACGATCCTTTTCCTCACTCTAAGAACACAGAAATATGGTACTCGATAATAATGCAAGACCTATATTCAGCATATTCATCTATTGTCATTGGAAGTATTTTCTTTATTATTTCATGTGCCATATACCGTGCATGGGAATCAATATGTCATAAAAATGTTCAAATGTTTGTAGAACTTATGGGACTTAACTACGGGGTCATCAGTCCCTAAGCTTACAAACTACTTATGAATTAGCTTATCCTAAGGACAGCACAAATATCTATGCCCGAGGGGGGATTCGAACCCCCGACCGTAGTTGCCGTGCAGACCATGACTGGAGCGCCTCAGTCCCCTCGGCCACCGCGGCCGGCTCAAGATGTCATATTTCGTTTTCTAATTTCAAGGATATGCCTAGAATATTTATTTATTTATTTATTGGTTTTTTCTGATCCATAGGACCCACTTGAGGAGTAAGACTCCATGGTCATGGAACAAGTCAATACATTGTCACACAACAATGGTAATAGAAAAATTTTAAGTAGTCCTTTGCACACGACAATCTTAAGACAAAGTGAAAAGAATCAATAAAGAAAAAATGAATTAGCTTAATTGTTTAACTTTTCTAGGAGTTCCTCGACAGAATAAAGAGGTAACTCTTCAATTTAGATTTGAAAGCATGTGGATTAGTGCTAAGATTCTTTAGTTCTTGTGGCAGCTTATTGAAAATGGATGCCGCAGAATACTGCACCCCTTTCTGCACAAGTGTTAAGGTGGTGTGGTGCAAATGTAGATTAGACATCTGTCTAGTATTCACCGAGTGAAAGCTACTAACTCGTGGGAATAAGCTGATATTATTAACAACAAACGACATTTAAAAAACGTATTGTGACGCCAGAGTCAAAATTCCCAGACTACTGAAAAGGGATCGATATGACGTTCGCGAACTTACACCAGATATTGCTCGAACCGCCCGTTTTTGAGCCAGAAATATCCTTTTTGCATCAGGCGAGTTACCCCAAAAAACAATGCCGTACGTCATAAGTGAGTGAAAGTAAGCGAAATAGACTACTTTTCGTGTTGAAAAATCACTTATCTCAGATATTGTTCTAATGATAAATATAGCAGAATTTAGTTTTGGAACAAGATCCTGAACATGGGCTTTCCATGACAGCTTACTATCTATATGAACACCTAGAAATTTGAACTGTTCAGTCTCACTTATCAAATGCCCATTATGTGTAATCATAATGTCAGATTTCGTCAAATTATGTGATAGAAATTGTAAAAACTGAGTTTTACTGTGATTTAACATCAACTTGTTTTCTACTAGCCATGAACTTATCTCTTGAACTGCATTATTTGATACTGTGTCAATATTACGAGCAACATCCTTCACTACCAAGCTGGTATCATCAGCAAACAAAAATATTTCACAATCACCTGTTATACTCGAAGGCATATCATTTATGTAAATAAGAAACAGCAATGGTGCCAAAACAGACCCCTGGGGCACCCCATACTTAATTGTGCCCCATTGGGATTGCACGTCATAGCCATTTTCTAAACTTCGGAGAATTACCTTCTGTTGTCTATTATTAAAGTAAGAGGTGAACCAGTTGTGGGCTACTCCCCGTATTCCATAATGTTCCAACTTCTGCAACAATATTTTGTGATCAACACAATCAAACGCTTTTGTTAAATCAAAGAAGACGCCTAATGTCCGTAGCCTTTTATTTAACCCATCAAGTGCCTCACAGAGAAACGAAAAGATAGCGTTTTCAGTCGTTAAACCACTTCTAAAACCAAACTGTACGTTTGACAGGAAATTATGTGAACTGAAATGATCAATTAATCTTGAATATACAGCCTTTTCAATAACTTTGGAAAAAACCGATGGCATAGAAATAGGTCTATAGTTGTCTACATTGTCCCTTTCTCCTTTTTTATAAAGCGGTTTCACTACTGAGTACTTTAATCTGTTAGGAAACTGACCATTCTGAAAGGAAAAATTACAAATATGGCTTAGTACTGGGCTAACATATGGAGAACAGTACTTTAGAATTCTGCTAGATACCCCATCATATCCACAAGAGTCCTTAGTCTTTAGTGATTTAATTATTGACTCAATCTCACCTATGGAAGTATTATGAAGGATCATTTCAGGTAACAGCCTCAGAAAGGCATTTTCTAAAAACGTTATATGATTACCTGTAGAAACCAGAGTTTTGTTTAGTTCCTCTACTATATTCAGAAAGTGATTATTGAATATTGCACATATATCTAACTTGTCAGTAACAGAAACATTCCTACTACGCACTGAAGTTATATCTTCCTTCACGACTGACCAGATAGTTTTAATTTTATCCCGAGAGTTAGCTATTCTTTTTGCGTACCACATACTTTTTGCATTCTTAATGACATTTTTCATAACCTTACAGTACTGTTTGTAATGAGCTACTGTATCTTCATTCTGACTGCTTCTAACATTTTGATACAACTCCCGCTTAGTTCTACATGATACTCTTATCCCCTTTGTCAGCCACCCTGGCTGTCTGTTACTGAAAGTACCCTGTTTTGAGCGTTCTAGCGGAAAGCAACTTTCAAACAGCATAATAAATGTGTTCAGAAAAGCATTATATTTATCATCTGCATTATCAGCACTATAAACATCCTGCCATTCTTGTTCCTTAATTAGGCTTAAAAAGGTCTCAATTGCAACTGCATTAACTTTTCTCAGTAGTTGATATTTATGTTTAACATTTGTATGAGTACAAATACTTTTTAGAATTAAAAGTTGGGCATCGTGGTCTGATAGGCCATTTACTATTCTGCTGACAGAGTGACCCTCTAATAATGAACAATGAACAAAAATATTGTCAATGAACAAAAATATTGTCTCGTTGGAAAAAATACTGTTTGCATCATGTTATAGGAATTAAATAGATCTAACAGCTGACTTTTCCTTGAGCTATCACCTACACAATTAATGTTGAAATCTCCAAACACAATTAAATTTTTATACTTCCTATACAGTGAACCCAGAACCAATTCCAGCTTGGGCAGAAACATTTTAAAATCTGAGTCAGGGGATCTATAAATAACAACTATTACTAGTTTAGTTCCATTAACATTAACAACTCCTGCACAACATTCAAATATCTGTTCTGTGCAGTGTTTAGAAAAATCGATTAACTCCGATGAAAAATCGTTTTTTACATACATGGCCACTCCCCACACTGCAAGGAACTCCTAGAGTAGAAGGCAGCTAACCTGTATCCTGGCAAAGGAAGTCTCTTAATTGTCACACCACTTAAAAAGTGCTCCGAAATTCCAATAATGTCAGAATCAGTATCAATAAGCATTTCATTAACTTTATCTCTGATACCCTGTATATTTTGATGAAAAACAGTAATTCCCTTATTACTTATATTCTTAGACTTTGTCAAAGGTGGTTCATTTCTTAGAGGGACTTCCTTTAAGCAGGAATATCTATCAGTCTAAAAAAGGTGCAGCCCTAACACCAACTACTACAGGAATTTTTCCATGAGTGAAACCCCCACCCCCTACTACACTGTCACCTATGAGCTTTGCCAACCTCCCCTTCCCATACCTATTGAGGTGCAGACCGTGCCTAGTAAAATCCGACCTTTGGACAGTCTCAACTGGCACCACTGCAATGTGATCCATGCCCTCCGTCATCAGCGCCTTCTCAAGCCCCATGTTAACACGGCTGACAGCCGTATTAAGACAAGGCCTATCATGACGCTGAAATAGCTGCACGAAATGCACATTCGTGCCACCAGTTTGAGTTGCTATCCTTTCCAGATCACCACCTATATCATATTCCCCGTCCCTATCAAGACTATTCCCGGCCCCACCCACTATAACTTCCTGATCCTCTTTTGAAAAATTCCTACAGAAGTCACCTATGTTACAAGTGACCTGAGCTAACCCTGCACTAGGCTTCACTATGCTGGTGACCTGGTACTCACTCCCAAGTACTTCCTGCAACTGTTGGCCAACACCTCTGCCATGAGAACTACCTAGCAGCAGAACCTTCTTCTTCCTAAGAGACACCTTGACAGTTGGTCAAACCTATTTGCAACTTGCAATGTAAAGCTATCTGAATACCTTCTCCTAGCTACCTTCTTGCCAACTGCCAGTTCCCATTCCCCAGCCCCCCTTCCCCTCCTCAACCTACCTAGTTCCTCTTCAGCGGTTTTCAACTGCACCTGAAGGGCGCAGATCAAACGCTCCTGCTCCTCTATCAACTTATTCCTGCTGCAAATCCTACAGTTCCAGGAAAGTACCTTACCACAATTCCCACTGTCTTCCCCACTGCACTCCCCCCATGAAAATACTTACTACAAATCCCACACTGCAGCCCACTACGCACGACCCTACGACAGAGCCCACACTTTTCACTCATGGTAAAATTTCACAATAATTTGTTAAGAAAAACTAGACGTCTACGTTATGAAGCTAAGTTTCTACAAAATAAGTTGGAAGCACCTCTTAACTACAGCAATCAACAAATCTCAGTCTCTACAAATCAAGTAACAACAACAACTAACAGTATCAGAAAAGAGCAAATAACACTACCACAGAAACTTTACACTGTTGCTTGTATAAACAAGTTCAAATTCAAGCGTCACTAATAAAATAACTAAACACTGTGAGAGTACAAGAGTTATCAAATACCGTAACTTAAAGTTTCCCAACCTCAACTACGTTAAAAACAGCAAGTCACCTGTTGAAAAGTACTAAAGTTAATAAACAACTAGCGCGATAACACCTCCTGAAATCTAAAACTTTAATAATTTAACTACAATACACAAACACTTATTGGAACTTAGCTTTCGGAGACCGCTACGGCTGGAACCACTCGCCACCAGATGTAAACAAAGCAGTAAGACGTCGATGCCGGCGCACACGCGAACACAAATAACACCACTTAAAGCAATTACGGCACAAAAAACGCTAAAATAACTGACGATCCTTTACTAGAACAGCTCTAGATTGAATATTATCCCGTAATAACAGTTAAAATAATTATATTAATCCAAAAACACTGTGATTTTCTTTTTAACCCAAGCATGTTTCACTGCAGTTGCAATATCGTAAGTGGGCCTTTTAATCCTTGTTTTTGCAAGTTCAGAAATTTAAGATTCTCTACGTTTCCTTAAGTAGATCTTCCATCACAGTTTGCTATCTGCAAATCTCGTCGTGTATTCTTTTGTAGACAGTGAAAGAAATAGCCCTATTTCAATGTTCACTGTCACTCCCTGTTCCCTGTGATAATCCAGTAGAAGAATTCTATGAATATCGGTTCCAAATATAACAATTGTTCAACGGCTTAAAACTCAATTATGAACAAACTGAGTTATCTGACGATGGAAAAAACCGATTCTCAACAAACTAATAATAATTAAAAATATGGTGGAACATAAATACAACGTATTGAAGATTTTAAATCAATACTGTTTAGAAAATCTCGGACTGTTACTTCATATTCATGTAGAGACTATCTAACAGTACGAAAAACTATTACGATCACAATTTTCCGGTCTCAGTAGGAGAAATATGGTAGGATATTAGTGACCAGCTAATATTGCGTTTCCAGATGACGCTCTAGTCTGAATCTTTCCTGTTCATGAGGATTGCATTTCCAGATGCACAACCCGTAAACACTTCACGGACCAATCACAGTCTTGACAAGCCAATAATTCATTCCAAACTTCACGGAGGCCTTCCTAGTGTTTTGCTGGACTAGTGCCTTTCCTTTTATTTATAACTAGCTGCTCCTCGCGGTGTTACCCGCGGTTCAATAGTCAGACATTAAACTACCAAGAAAGGGCATAAATAACTACATGACCGTTTGCGACATTGTTAGCACGGAATATATTATTGTCTTGGAACGGATGGAGAGCCAAAAATCTATTGCAATACGTCCCTGTAAACGACATTTCGAGACTTCTTGTTCTCAGAGTATACATAGAGATTTCTAGCTCTCGATACACGGGAGCAGCCTACGTAGAGCTGTCCGCTCGAGAAACATGAATACCTGACACTTTTAATGTTTGTCCTTGACTCTTGTTTATAGTAATCGAGAAAGCCACTTTCAATGGGAACTGTAACCGTTTAAACTGGAATGGCAAGTTTCTTGGGATGATGGGAATTCGTGGTTTTAATACAGTCTCTCCCTTGGCTCCACCGGTGATGATGATGGCCTTCACGATATGCCTTCTCAGGTCCGTGATGCGTAACCTGGTGCCATTGCATAATCGTGGTGCATCCAAGTTACGCATCAATAAAACAGGCACACCCACCTTCAGCTCCAACTTGTGGGATGGCACCCCTGACAGCTCTAATGAGTTTAGGAACTCTACAGGGTATGAAGTTGCGTCATCTGTTGCCATCACTGTATCGATTGACATGTAAGTAGTCACCTCACCAGGTACTAGAGCAATAATTTTGTTACTGATGTTTCTGACCGATTCATTCTTAGGTGACAAGATAACTCTTTCACATAACCATTCCTCATTGCTCAAGTTGTCATGTAAACTTGGAAAAACCTCATTAATTAGGTTATCTTCCGAGCTTACAACAGTGCAGAAGTGCTTTACAAATTTTATTAGGCCTTCCGCGTCCTTTTCGATTCGGCCCTCACCGATGTCGAGGAGGTATTGAGCAAAGAGCCCAGATTCTTGATCGTTGTAGAGTTGGACCCTCATATTAGTTTTCAGCTGTAATCTTTCTACGTGTGCCCACAGAGGCGAGGATTTGAGGCACGCATTGATCTCGTCTGCCGCAGTGCCTCGCTCTATGACCGGCAGCGTCTGTCGGAAGTCGCCTGCGAGCAAGACAACGACTCCACCCAACATTCCGTTACCACGGATGTCATGCAAGCTTCGGTTGAGCGCCTCCATCGCACGCTTGCCTGACATCGAGCATTCATCCCACACAATTAATTTGCACTGCTGCAACAGAGCGGCGCGACCACTGGTTTTGCTTATATTGCAAGTGGGCGTTTCCTCACTCGCAAGGTTCAAAGGAAACTTGAATACCGATTGGGCAGTTCTTCCTCCGCTGAGCATGGTCGCGGCTATACCAGAGGATGCAACAGCTAGCGCGACATTCCTGTCCTTTGCTGGGCCAGCAGCAAATTCAATAGGAATGTCTTGCCAGCGCCCCCAGGTGCGTCCAAGAAAAGGAGACCTCCTTTTCCGTTCTCCACGCGACTCAAAATTGTATTGAAAACATGCCTTTGCTCTGGTAATAGCAGGGGCTCAGTTTGGGCAACTTGGGCCTCCAAGTCTGTCATGTCGTAACTGAGTTCCCTGAGCAAATCAGTGGACAACTCTCCTGATCGTTGTGGGGTGGGCATGTTGAAATCAGACAGCCTTTTCCCCACCACCGAGAAACCTTTATCCTCAATAAGCTTAAGAGATTAGTTAAAATATATTTCATCGCTGGCCTGTACTGTCCCTTGGTACTGATGCTCGATGTCTTCAGAAAACGCTGTTTTATATTTATTCCAAAGTGCCGTTGTGTTCGAGAGTCCAAAGGTGCTCAGCATTATAGAAAAGAGCTCCCTCAACTTGGCTGATGACCGGCACAATACAACGTCCTCTATTGTAGCGTCCCAATGGCCATCATCTTCCAAAAGTCCCATCGCCTCACATGCTTCCTGGAACGTGGCTTTTACTTGTCCGTCGACTGTTTTCAGGGCCTGAAAACTGATGGGACCACGGACACGGGTCAGAAGCAAACGAACGCAATAACACTCAAAATGTGTTACATGCACTGTGTAAATTCTGCCCAGAGCATCTGACGCCTTCACACTCGGCCATCCTTCGACCGGGATGCCCTGCACGCGTCGTTTCCATTCCTTCTGTGACGTGTTCCATGTGTAATATTTTGGCACATCGGTTTACAGCAATGTTCTGGCAAATTCGTCGGTCTGGAACAGACGGAAAAATGCGGTGAGGGTGGTAGGGGGCGGTGTCGCTATTCGATCGCGCAAATTGGACTCCGTAAAGTACACGCGCTCGCCATTGGGAAGGTGCACCGCCAGGTGTGTCACTGTCGGATGCCTCTCATGAAGCAGCAAGCCCAATATCCGCCATGCAGCTTCGTTGCTGCTGATATATCGACCGGCTCTAAACATCTGAATCTTGGATCAATATTAGCATAGCCCTGCTGTTGCACAATAAATATCGCCTGGTCACTGCCTTTGTTTATGTATTTGCAAATGTATTTAACTGCCTTAACCGAGTTACAGTACTCCACATTAATGTGGGCATTAAATATTTTGCTAAGGAGTGGTGAGTATGGAACGATCCAGCTGTTGTCCAGTACGACTTCTTGTGCCATACCTCTCAGTTTCATTGTGAGTGTATGTCCCCCATCCTCGGGCGCTCTACGTCTGTACAATGGATATCCATTTTCGCTCGTTTGGGTCTCTTTTAACAGTGGTCGAGGATACTTTTTGCGGCATTTTCTGTCCTTCATGCACGGAGACATAGGGTTCAGCATTCCGCAAGGACCGTGGAGTAGGCTTTTAGTGATCGTGTCATATAGCTTCTTGTCCACATTGGGGTCAGGTAGCTCTGCTGAAATCAGTGCATCAATTTGGTTCGGCCGCAATTTCTGTTTTAACCATAGCAGCAAGTGCACATGCGGCAAGCCGCGCTTTTGCCACTCAATGGAATACATGAAGCACTGTACTTCCCCAAAAAATTGGCCTTTCGTAAGGAGCGCCACCAACTTTTGTACTTTAATCTTAAAAAGGCGCGCTACAATATCATGGCGATCTGTCGGTTTCTGCCCGACCATCAGTTCATCCCTGATTTCGGCCCAGGGTGGTTGCACGTAAAGGTGATAAATAAGTCCGGCCGACCATAGTTCCGGACATAGGAGAACGCGTCCTGAGTGTATTCGTGAAGATACCTCGGACTATTGACAAATGATGACGGGAGAATGACCATCTGACCTAAGTCGCTCGGATTTACATCGGCATCGCGTCTTGGAGATGGACGTAATTATCTGCACGCAGCTTTTGTTTGGTTTGGCGCTATGAACCTTAGACGCTCACATTTTTTTTATTTCCTTTATTGTTGTTTTAAAGCCAGCTGTAGAAACAGCTGGCAGGCTGGCAGCAGCTGCGGTGGCTGCTCTTCAGCCATGTGACATACAAAATTGACAAAGAGGAGATAAAATATAAAAAGATGAACAAAATTGCGGAAATTAAAAACATTGACATACATAGTTTTCGACAGACTAAAACGGACATGTACAAACAGGACAAAACATACGGCAGAGAACAAAAAAACAGACGGGTAGTGATAAAACGCACACACAGTCAGTAAAAACGATCGGCCACGGTGACAAGTTTAAAAGTACATTGCAGAGACACGAAGTTCACACATGAAGACAGCGGACGGCGTACAAAATAAAACATGGGGACGGCGATTATGGAGGCACTGAGTAAAACACACGACACTGGAGGCACTTGCACTGAACACGTAGATAAAAAGTCGAGACGCCCCCGCGGGGGGTGGGGAGGGGGATGGAGGGGGAGCAGGGATGGGGGAAGTGCGGGGGAGGGGGAGAAGGGGAGGGAAGAGAGCGTAAGGAGGGAAGGAGTGACGAGACTCTGGGCATGGGAGAGGGGTAGCCAAGCGGGCGGGAAAGGAAAGGGACGGGAGAGAGGGGAGGGGCGCTGATGCTACGGGGAAGGGATCAGAGTTAGTAGGAGGGGTAGATATCGGGACGAAGTTCGGTATCCGGTAGAGGAAGGGTGCGGAAATTGCCCTGGGAGAGGATACGGAGCATATGGAGGTGAAGGCCGGGAGGAACGGTTTGGCGGAGGCGTGGCAGAGGCCCGGGATTTGTAAGAATAGGGTAGACCAGAGGGTTTTGGGACTCTATTTTGCGGGATGTGTAAAGGAGGCGGAGATGTTCAAGGTGTTGTAGGAGAGGAGGGAAGGACTCGATTGCTCGGTTTTATTTGTCGAAATTACACAAAACCGCTGCGAGTTTCGACAAAATACGGAAATTTCGAAAATGTTCCTGCGAGGAATTACGACTTCCATAAACTGAAGAGAATACCGGTAACTATTTTTTTTACTAAATCGTTTCTCTGTAAATCAAGTGGGAGAGGAAGGAGAACCCTCCCACCGACAGGAAAACTACTTGTGGGATTTCAGATTCTCTACTTTTTTATATAGATCTTCCATCATAGTTCGTTATCTGCAAATCTCATGGTGTATTCTTTTGTAGATAGTGAAGGAAACAGCCCTATTTCAATTTTCACCCTCACTCCCTGCTTCCTTTGATAATCCAATGGAAGTATTCTATGAATATCGGTTCCAAATACAGCTACTTTATTGCTGAACTGCTTAATACTCAATTTTAGCCAAAAAGCAGAACTCCGATTCTCAACGAAACAATAATAATTAAAAATATGGTGGAACATAAATGCAACGTATTGAAAATACTAAATTATAATGTTTAGGAAATCAAAGACTGTTACCTCGTATTGAAATATCATTGCCGCGGCGGAGTAGCCGAGCGGTCTAAAGTGTCTCGCTGCGGAGCGCGCGGTTGCTCGCCGTAGAGGTTCGAGTCCTCCCTGGGGCATGGGTGTTTGTGTTGTCCTTAGGTTAGTTTACCTATGTTTAAGTAGTTTGTAAGCTACGGACTGATAACCACGCAGTTTGGTCCGATAGATTTACAAACATTTGAACATTTGAAATATCATTTCCGTTAATGAGTGCTGGACGCAGAGGTTATCTAACAGTACGAATAAACTATTGTTATGACATATTTCCAGTCTGTTGGGGGAAGAAATATGGTTAGATGGATATTAGTGACAGCTATAATTGCGTTTCTAGATGACGCTCTGGTCTGAGTATATTTATACCAGTATTCTTTATTGTTCTGGCACATATCTGCAGCTGATCCCGTCTTGTGCAGGTCTGCAGGCAACAGCTCCTGGAGTCTGTTACCGCAGCCAAACTGCGCAAGTGACCATACACACACAGATCTGCGGGTCCCGGCTTCCCAAGACATCGGCTTTCCGCTTGCTGAGACCTCAGTCGGTGCACCACCATGCAACAGGAGGACTTCGCTTACAGCTAGAGGTTATACAGTGTCTACAGAGTGTTTATGTTGCAGGAGAAGTATGTTTGGATGTATATAATCGATGTTGGAAAAACCAAGGAGGACGTGAATCTTGAATTATACGGCAAAGAAAAACGGAGCACTTAACCTGGAAATTGGATGCTTGGGCCAGGATCGTCGCATCGCTGGACACGGAATAACAAGATAAGTACAGCAGCACTTATTCATTTGTATTTGTAGTCTGGGTTGTTTGGCACTGTAAAAGACGATGTCAACTGACAATAGGAAATCTAGTGTAGACATGTCGGAACTGAATGTGACAGCCAGTACACCTCGTAGCAATGTGTCAAATAGTGAAGAAATAATTCTTGCGTCGCCAGGTCTTATAGAGTTGTTAAATCGATTTACAGAACAATTAACTGAACGTATTGACAAGGGAAATCATGAAGTGAGTGAACAAATAGAATCTGTTAGCAAAAAGTTAGATGACGGTTTAGCAGATTTAAAGTCTCAGTTGAGCGAAACAAACAGGGCAGTTGACGAAGTCAGGAAACGAACATGTGATCTTGAAAGGGCAATGAAGTTAGGACATGAACAGCTGGACATTCGTGTGACTGTAGTAGAGAGTAAAATCAGTAATGTTGAGCCTGACCTTGAAAACAAAATTAGTACGGTAGAAAAGTATTTTGATCAGGAAAACAAAATTAGAAAAACTGAAATTCAGGAAGTTAAAGTGTCATTAGAAAATAAAATTAGTGAAAGTGTGACAAATCCTGAAGGTGTTATTAAGAAGGATGTGTATAATCTCAGTCAAAGGGTCAGTTCATTGTAAGAAAGTGTTGTAAATAGCAAAATGTCGATCTGTGGTGGCTTTAATTGGGCAAATGTAGTAATTAAGACATACCCTGGGGAAGGGAAAATCCATCCTAAAGACTTTTTACGTCATTGCTCTGACAATTTCACTGTAGAAATGACCGATGCAATGAAAATTAAATTTGTAAGGAGATTTTTGGACAATGAAGCTTATACTTGGGTCAATCAGTTAGATACAGAGGATATGTCATATAGTGAGTTTGAGAGGTGTTTTTTGAATAAATTCTGGTCCAAAAGCAAGCAGGCTAGAGTAAGGAGCGATTTCTTGCATGGGGGAAAGTACAGGGAAAGTTATGGCAATGTGAGGGACTTTTGTGAGGCTGAAATCAGAAAATTAGTGCATCTTGACTCATCTTTAGATGAAATCACATTGGTGGACACCCTACGTAGAAGATTACCAGGTAGAATACAGCAAGCATTAGATTGTGGACCTGACGATTCAGTTGAGGACTTCTTAAGATTTGTTGGAAGATTAGACAGAAGTTATGAGAGGGAGAGAAACCAGTA
This sequence comes from Locusta migratoria, assembly GCA_026315105.1. Lineage (NCBI taxonomy): Eukaryota > Metazoa > Arthropoda > Insecta > Orthoptera > Acrididae > Locusta > Locusta migratoria. The sequence continues at coordinate 196,380,858 of CM048746.1, forward strand.
CCAAGAAGACCATCATGGAAGAGACAAAAGAGATAATCACCAAGAAGATAGTCGTGAGAATAAAAGTACACAGCAAGGTGGGAATATGGATTATAGGAACAGACAAGGAAGAAACGTTAGGAACCAAGTTTACTACAAGTCTAATGGAAACAGGCAGGAAAACTAAATGTCGCCCCTATGGAAGCCTGTCAGGTTGGGGTGAGAAATAGGACAAGAAATCAGGCTACCACAAATAGGATCAGATTTGGACACAACTGGCAAAATAAGCAATATAGACAGGGACAGAACGTAACACATAGGGTAAATCGGCTCAAGTTTAACAAAGAACTGTGGGAAGTCATTAATAACCAGTCTTGGAAAGAAGAGGATAAGTGTATAGAACCAGAAGAGGTTGTACTAGATCATTATACTGTAGCCAATATGTATAATGCAACTGAAGATATTTCTGTAGAAGAACCCAAAATAAGTGAAGAACAAGATGTGTTTGGACTGTGTAATTTGCTACATGATAAGGTTGAAGATGCTGAAGACAGACTGAATGTTACTGCTCATGAAACTGTGAAGACATAGAATCATGAAGATTTTGATGTTTTGTCTAGTGTGAGTTCAGATAAGTCAGATAATGACAGTGTTGAAGATAGTGAAGAAGATGTGGAGGACATGGAATTTGAAGATTTGGAGAAGGAACTTGATGGGATGATTTATGTTGAAGTCAAGGAAGGTTGCATCGTGTCTGATGGCCAGTGTGAGACAGTGTGTGTTGTAGATGATGTCAAGTCTTGTGAGAATCGAGTCGTACCAGTGAATCTGAGCAGTACTGAAAGTTGTCGAAGCAGAAACAGACAAGAAGAGTTAGGGAAAGACATCTTGCATTGTGTCACACAGAGCTACATTAATAAGGAAGAGAAAGCCAATGTTCTAGATAAGTTATTGTGTAAATATCATGAGCTAGAAGATAATGTACCTGGGTTAGAGCAGTGTGTTACCAATGATAATTGTGTTGCTAATGGAGATATGGCTCGTCAACCTGTTGAAAGTAATATGTTCCTGAATCATGTGCAAGCTAATAACGATTCCTGTACTATGAAACATGAAGATATTACTCATGAAGAAGAGAAAGATATACAATATGATGTCACTGGATGCCCATATATTAACGTGTTTATTGATGGAAAAGGCAAGAGAGCGTTAGCGGATACAGGCAGTCCAATCAGTGGAATTTCTGAACAATTTAGAGATTGTGTGAAACATGTACCGGACTACATAGAGATGCTTGTAGTTGGAATCAAGATCAAGGGTGCTACCGGCAGACACAGTACGTTATTTAACCGGCAAGCCTTGTTGAATTTCAGTGTGAATGATGCCAATTTATGTCAAGGATGTCTAGTAATACCTAATCTGTCTGAGAATATCTTGCTAGGAACTGATTGGATCATGAAAGTGAATGCTGTATTTGACTGAGGAGAAAAAAAAGTTATGTTTGTGCACCCGAAGAGTGGTGTGTTGCATTGTACTGCTATGATATTGAAAAATGGGAATAGTCTGGGTAAGCAGAGCCTAGAATTAGATTTATTAGATCATAATAGAGATGTAGAAGACATGCATGAAGAGCCTGAAGAAGCCATGGAGGATATTAATTTTCATGAGCTCGTAAATACCAAGGTGCAGGAAGCCAACAAATTAGACAAAGAACAAAAAGAAGAGCTGAGAAGAGTCTTGTGGAACTATCATGATGTGTTCGATGACAGACCAGGGAAAGTGAAAAACTATCGGTATACCTTGCGGGTCAAACCACATGAACCATTTTACATCAAACCATACGGTGTCCCCATTGCAAAAAGGAAAGCTGTAGAGAAAGAACTTGAAAAGATGGAAAACTGGAACATAATTGAGAGGAGTACTAGTGAATAAAACAACCCGATCATCGTGATATCCAAGAAGAATGGAAATGTGAGAATTGTACTTGACTCCAGACATCTGAACAAGTTTTTAGAAAGGGAAACTGACCATCCAGAGAGCATCCACGAACTATTGTATAAATTTGAAAGTATAAAGTATATGACTTGACTTCTGGTTTTCATCAGGTGCCACTTGACAGAGACTCAAGGAAGTACACTGCTTTCTTGTATAATGGAAGAAGCTATCAGTACTGCGTGGTCCCATTCGGATTAAATGTTTCTGTAGCTGAATTTATCAGAGCTTTGAATTTGGTATTACGCAAAGATCTTGTTGAAAAGTTAACTGTGTCTGTGGACGATACCTTTGTCAATGGTCAAACCTGGGAAGAACATATCACCTTACTGGAAGAAGTGTGCAGAAGATTAAGAGCAGGAGGGATGTGTCTTAAGCTAGAAAAGTGTAAATTTGCTATGGAACACATTAAGGGCAAGGGCATTCTTGTTGCTGATTCACTCTCTCGTTTGACAATGGGGGGTGAATTTGAAGATGATGGAACTCAAGCCATACAGACGGTAGTGCGTTATAATAAAACTGTGTACAGGTGCAATTTTTGTAAAATTTATTGCAGCTATGAATTTTGTACACATGTATTCTTTGATGATATATCTTGGTTGTATTTTAAATATGTTGGATATTAACGTTTGTAACCTCATGAAAGTACACATTCTGTGTGTGCTAAGTGCGTTGGCAAGCACTGGGTTTCTAGCTATGTGGTAGCATACTTCTAATTTCGGTTTCTGGTGCCACATCTCCTACTCATTCTGTAACCTGTTCAAATAATCTCATAACTATCATTCTATCTTTCTTCATTAGTGTTAAGGTATGAAATGTGTGTATGTAATTTTTTTATGTTAATAAGAATATTGAATTCAATATAGTTTGTTCAGTTAGACCTTTTAATGTATTAATTTGTCATGGTTAAAATTTGAATTCAAATTGTTGCCTGAGTATTAAAGAGCTAAAGTATTTGAGATATTGATAGAAGTCATGATAAAATCAATTAATTAATGTTAGTGTCTAATAATTTTGTAATATACAAAGTTTAATGTCCTCAGAGTTTTAAAAAATTCAGTTCAGAAAGTAAGAGAACAGTAAATTTTACCATATAGTTATGTGGATATTTTTTGTTATATGTTTTCTTGTGTATTTTGTTTTGATGCTTAAAAAGGTCAGACAAGTTCAGTGTGGCAGATTATTGAGTGTCAGCTGTTCTCAGTACTGCCCTCTGCTCTTGGGAGGCCATACCCTTGTCACCTACTTACTGCACTTGGAACTTTCAGGATCTGGTGATGCTGTGTGTGTGGACTGTGCTGTGCCAACCCCAGACAGGACTAAGTGAGGTACTGATGCAGCCAAGCCAGCCACCGGGTCCAAGCCATCCAAAGTAGGTGCTCTACTCTTACATCACCTCTACTTATGAGGGCATCGTCGAGCTGACGGGGGAAGGGGTATTGTGACGATACTGCTGGCCCTCTCATCTCAATGTTATCGTACGATACCGCCTGCCTGGTCCTCTCATCTCAATGTCATCCTACGATACCGTCTGCTTCGGATCCGGAATCGTTTGGTTCAATAGTGATAAAAGTTTCTTGTGAAGTGAGTTAAAAACGAAATAGCCAGCCTAGGAATCAGTGTAGGACAGTGTCTAGGTGATACTGTGATTAAAACAATCGATAGATTTCATTAATGAGATCTAAGAGATTTGTATAAGACGTTTCCAGATAATTCTATAAACAATACTTTTGTCATTGTACATTATTTCAATAATTAGACGAAGGGTAAAAACGTTTGTAAAACATAAAGAAATGAAAATAAATAGCATTGTATATATGTTAGGCTCATAAATAAGTTGTGTTGACCAGCTAATTGTGTTATTTCGACTATTACATTAATTATCAATATTGAATTCTTTGTATATATTGATTGACGTGAGATTTTGAGTATATTTTGTGAATGGCCATGAGATTTGATAGTTCAATATATGTTGGGAACATGTATGATGTACTCATTAACAAATTAATTGACATTTATCATTATTCTTTGTCGTGAAACAAATAGTACCGCGATTTCGTCTTAAAAAGATGTGCCATCTAAAATTATTGTATGCATTGTTTTTATTTTATATTGTGATTATTCTTGTGTACATGAAATGTTTTCTTTGTGTGTTTGTTCATTGTAAATTAGTATATTCAATTGTTATGAACAATGCATATTGTAAAGTCATTATTGCCGATGTTATATATTTGCCTCACCGCCTTGCGTGGAGGAGTTCGAGTTTTGTCTTTTGTCGAGTACTTTGGAATCTGTCAGTCTGTGTTGTTGTGGTAATTTGTGTACGTTATTGGAATGTTTTGGTGGAGAAGAAATTTGATTTAAATTAAAGAAGAAGTGAAAAATTGTACATATAGAGTATTTATTTCTACCACGACGCCCCAGGAGAATAATGTTGCAGCCATCAGAACCCCCCATACATCGGAATGTTTAAAAGATGAGTATTATGTTTAAAAGTGGTGAATGAAATGTAATTACTTAAAATCTATTAAAATATTTCAAGGTGAACCACCTTTTGAGATAAAAGTGACTTTGTTCCTTTTGAAACACGATCGTCTGTCGTCTTCCATATATTTTTTTTATAAAATTGTAATTTATTTGATGTCGCTAGATTAGCATTTTGTTAAAACTAGAACCCCACTCTTTTCAAGTTATGAGGAATAGCATTTTTATTTCATGTTTAAAATATTATTTTCTGAAATGTTAGTTAATATTGCGAGGATTTTGTTATTTTAATAATTTATTATTGTGGTTATGATAGTGGCAATACGTACGGCTTCTCTGCTACGCCACTGTCCCTGTGAGTATGTGTACTTGTTTTACTTTTAAGTGGATGTGCGAGCATCTAATGACTGTCTGAATGTGGGTGGTAATAGCTCGCTTTGCATGGTTCTCTCTGGTTCAGAGTCGATAGTTTGTCATTACCAACCCCTGCTGCTGATGCGACTAAAGATGTTTATACACCCTTTGGTTACAAGCCAATCGACGAGCCCTCCCCAGGGAGAACCTCTCGATCTTCTGCCCCCAACACCGCTGTTTCCTTGGGTATCCCAGTTTCCGGTAGCTTTCCCGCCTCCTGGATGCTGGATCTTGACTTTTCTGCTCGGAACGCGGTGAGGTAAGTTTGGTTCTGCTCTTGTGTGTGTGGAGATGGTAGTGATTCGTTGTCTAGCAAGTTTAACTTAGACTCTTGAACTTAGATTCAATTTTTGGAATGTTTTATCCGATCGTGCGCGGAAATGTGTCCTAGTTTATCAATCCAGTGATTGCCAACAGATAAACTCGATGCATGTGTTACTAGTTGCAGTTTGATGACGGCCTGTTATATTCAAACCTTTTGTGATTATGTGGCGGTGTACGAACTCTGTGTAAATTCTTTCCAGGTTTGTAGGGCCCGATTTCTCACTGACGATATGTTCATTTATGTACAGTGCCTATAAAAATATTTCTCATCGTTTCCTTCCGTGAGTGATATGTGTTCCACGTGGTTGGTTCTTAGAACAAAGCCTTTAGCTTCCACTATTGTTTGTTCCATGCCCATAAGGTAGGTAACTATGCATGTATCCTTCTGATTTCCACAAACATTTCGCGATCCTCTCTCCCCGCCTATTTTAATTTTGCTGTTTCTTCTCCGAACTTGTAGTATGTACTGTCTTTATCAGTAATTCTCTCCGAGCCTTGTACAACCTCCTTCAATAGCTTGCTTATGAAAGGGTTTGCATGCCGTAGTTTTTCTTTTTACTTTTCCGTTTTTGTAATTATTTCACTTTTCTGGTTTCGAGACTGGACTTCATCCGTCTCTGTAATCGCTCCCTACCGCGTGTAGTTGCATTACAGGAGCTTCCTTGTGAATTTCTACGCAGTTGTAAGGGTTGGATGCCGTAGTTAACTTTCTTTATTTTTCGGAAATTGAATTTATACAATTTTTTTCGGTTTTCGGAACCACGTGGGTCCAAACTCCGACTTCAGGAGTTTGCAGCAAGTCATCTGAATTCACGCTACTTCTCAAAAAACCAGTGCCTAGATAGTTTACTCTCACATTGCAGCTTAAGAGTCCGTCGTGATTTTGTGCAATGAATCCGATTTTTAACCAGTTCACCTTCAGTGGAGTGCGATCATGTAACGTAGCCGTGTGTCGCCGTTAGCGTGTTTGCTCGCGATCTAATCTAGATGCAACTTAACTTTGCTATACTCACGCACCATCTAAAATCAGGTACGACAGACCAGATCCACCTTCGCAGGTTTATTGTATATTGTGTTGTGTGGTACCTCCGGGTTTGCGGAATTTCGCCTACGATAGCAGCGCCTGCTTCTGCCTCATTTCAGCACGCTGATTTTTGTGAGGTTCGCTGTTGCATTGCGCCTGTGTGAGCGATTGAGTGTTCTTTGTAAATCCCCCCCCCCCAGTACCGTTAAGTTCTGTGTAATTTATCTTAAATTCAATGCTGGGCGTCGTCAGTACTAGATTATGTAAAGGAGATGCGTTTTTATTTTATTAAAAAAATTGGTTCACCATTTTGCTTGCTTTCGACCTGAATTAACAAATTAAGTAGAGTATAATTTTGACTTGCCTATAAATTGTAGTTTTCGAGCACCTTCCCCCTTTTGTTTAATATTGTTTATCAAAAAAAAAATTCAAATGTTTGTAGAACTTAAGGGACTTAACTATGGGGTCATCAGTCCCTAAGCTTACAAAGTACTTATGAACTAGCTAACACTAAGGACGGCACAAATATCCATGCCCGAGGGGGGATTCGAACCCCCGACCGTAGTGGCCGTGCAGACCGTGACTGGAGCGCCTCAGTCCCCTTGGCCACCGCGGCCGGCTTATTGTTTTTCACCGGTGCTGAGAACAAGCTCAGATGCAATATTGTATGTTTAAGTTCCATTGCGCTATAAATGTTTTTCTTTAGCCACCTTTATGAAATAACTTTAATGTGGTGACTTCTTTATTGATGCCTGTGTGTAATTTCGTGTGAGCTGCTACGAATATTGGCCACTGTATCATTACTTCCTGTTATTAGAGTAATTTCAACCAAGTCACGGGCCACGGAACAAGGTTTTCGCAGCGGGGAGTAGCCGGTAGTTCACACGGACGTTTTCCTAATTTTACTGCTAAAATTAAGCTTTTTTATAACAGTAAATTCTTATCTGGGTACCTCCTACCAGAATTAAGCTCTTCTTACGTACAGTGGCCTACTTTTACTTTCTAGACAGTATCTAAAATTAATCTCAATTTACCGTAGCGTAACCCAACAACCGAGATCCATACCCGACACATGTGGATAAAGATTAAATTTTTGCGTTAAAATACCCTACATCATCTACTCTCTTCCCATATCCTCTCATTATCTCTCACAGAAAAGTCGAACTTTGTGTTTGTTGTGCTGCAAGGCATGAAACGTAAGAGAATTCTGAGGGCAGGAATTACTCAATTGATGCCAATGTCAAATATCCTATGTTTCAGTGAGGAACTTCTAAAACTTTGAATACATTAAAATCTTGTGTGATCCACGACTTATTCCACACACTGTGCCGAAAGGAGGAGGAGAAGATTGTCACACCAACAGAAAAAATCCAATTACACATACCGGTAATAACTGTTAATATTATTCGTATTTGGAAATAAAAACGCCATATTCTTGCTGTGGTTTATTCATTTCAGACTACTCAGACGCGTTTCGCCTTTTTTTACTTCAAATTATTCCTAATGCGTTATGGAATTTACAGTATTGTTTTAAGGTATCGTATTTATAGATAATAAACAATGCACCTCTCTTTTCTAAAGTTATACGGAAGAATTGTGCGTCATCACTCTGTAACAGCACGGGAACAAAAAAACATAAATAAATAAAATAAAAATAAAAAACGAGAGACGATAACCGTTAAGGAAGCACTTAATTACTTCAGAAAAGAGGGAGGTGAGCTGTTTATTATCTATAATGTATTAGCTAAGATGTTATATATATCATACGTCTTGCCAACTTAACGGAGTGTTTTGCGGCTATACACGTAAGCGCTGTGGGATTTTTCTGTACTAGATAAAAACTGGCTTTTTTGGGTATATCTTTATTCCAAGCTGTTCTATATCCTGTCCCCTTCCTGTCTCCTCGCTCGATTCATGTCATCCTTCCCCTCTCTCTGCGCATCTTCACCCCGCCTTCTGTCCATCTCCTCGCCCTGTCTCTGTTCTACTCTATCGTCCCTGGTCATCTCCTCCTTTCCCTCTTTTTCCTGATCTTTCTCCCGCTTGCGCAGGGTCTGCGTGGTTGATTGTTGATTAATGCCATGGTTAACCTAAGAGGTTGCCGGGTGTACTTCCTGAGTCCTCTCTTCCTCCGCCTCTCTGTGAAAAATCACATGATTCTTCCAACTTTAGTGGTGAATACTGAAACAGTATAAAATTTATATACCTCTGTGATGCAACATAAGTTAGTTTGCTGAAGGTCGAATATACAGAATTTTATCAAAATCAGAATAAAAATGTAATTCTTTCCGAAGTCCTTAAGTCCTCCGGCATGCTCCATACGAAATTTTGTATTGATTGTTACATTCCTCTTGTTTAGAAGGTCAAATGTGCAAAATTTCATCAATATTGGAGCAAAACTGAGGATTTTGTGTAAGTCCATTGGTAAACATCGCTCCGCCATGCACCATACGAAATTTTACATATACGGTGACCTACATTCTTTTGGTTTCAAGGTCAAGAGTGAAAAATTTCATCAAGATCGGTGGGGGGTTGTGGATTTCGTCGAAGTACATATGTAAAGTACCCTCCTCCATGCGGCACACAAAATTTCATAAAGATAGTGACCTTCGTGTTGCTTTGAACGTTAAAGTGTGCAAAATTTCATCAGTATCAAAATGAAATTGTAGATTTTGTCCAGGTCTGTACGTAAAGTACACTCCGCCACGTACCACACGCGTCATATGTCCTGAAATGTGTTCATAGGTGGTTCTCACCTTTAAAGCAAATGTTACCTTAAGGTAAGGAATATGTGCACCACAATTGGTTGAAATCGATCCAGTCGTTTATGAGATGATATGCAACATTGTCGTGTAATGCGACAGTTTTTCGCGCATTTCATTGTTTATGACAACATACGGACTGAAATCTTTCTTGTACGTAATCCTTACATCCACAGCGACCTTCCTCTCGGCTTGAAGGTGAAATATCCAAAATTTCATCAAGATTGTAACAAAACTATAAATTTGTATGCAATACAAACACACAAACACAAATACATACTGCTTTATACATAAAGATTAACTTTATTTTTTCTGTGCTATCTAGTATGATGCCAATATTTTTCGGTGTGCTAACATCTGTTGGATCTGACTTAGGCTGTAAATGTTATTTTGTGAGCTGAATTCCTGCGTTGTTTCAAAGTATTGTGTTTTGTCTGTCAGAAGTATTATATTACTTTTGTCTGCCTTTGAGATGATCACCTTTCATATTGGAGTTTTTTCCTTAAGTTTTCTACTGTATTTATGTTGTGTTTTCTAGTTATTATATTAAGAATGTCTTTCTTTATTAGTTTCCTGGTTAATCGAATGCTCACATTGCTGTTTTCTCTTTTCTAGTCAACGTACTTTCTACTTCTACAAGTAGATTCTTTACATAAATCTCATCTAATTGACAATTTACGTGGTATTTTAATCCTTTCTCCAACAACTCCAACAACTGTCTTCATTTACTGTTTGATTGTGAGTTTGTAAAGTTCACTAATCTTGGGGAGAATTTGAGTGCGTTATTCCGCTGTTTGTGCTTAGAGGTATTATGAGATAATTGCACTCTTTGTTTATTTATCTTTCTTGTATGAACTGTTTGCATTCTTTCTGTCAGACGGTGATCTTCAACCTAGTTGTCCAGATGAGCGATAACTGCAGTAAGAGTATTGATGACCTATTTATTTTTTATTTATTTTATTTATTTATTTATTTTTGTGCAAGTTCCATTTGTGTTTTATATAGTTGGAAATTTATCTTTTGTTTTGTAGAGTGAAAGGATTTGATTTACAAATATTAAACATGTTTTCTGAGCTTCCAAGATATCTTTTATCGAGCAAGTATGTTCGTTTGGCAATTTTGCACAGCATGTACCGAATTACACTTAAAAAAAAAATAAAAAGGCCGTCTTATTGCTGCACTTCAGTTATTTTAACCTGTCACATTTCGTCTTTTTTATTATTTTTTCTTCAAGGGATCATCAATGAGATTTGTAAATTACAGTTTTGTTTTTGATGTAGTGTTTATAGATTATGAAGATTTCACATCTTTTTGCTAAAGTATATAAATGATTATTTGCAGTTGATCACATTTTGGTTTTGGGACCCACTCTTCTTCCCCAATAGACACAGACTGATGACGAAGGGTTTCCACTTGTGTATTTTCATATTACCTCAGGAACAGCTCCTAGTCACACAGTGACCGTGGTACAACATAAATAATGGAACTCACTACACTGAATACAGGTGATTTAATGTCAGCAATAAACATGTCAGCACCTTCACAAGATACTGAGGGAAAGATCGGATGGGTGGCATTATCGCTAATTTCTGGTTTAAGACCTGCTACCTGGATCTCGTATCAGTTTGCTCTGAATTTGCAGACATCAAATGAACAAATTATCGGTACACTTAACAAACACTGCTCCATTTATCGTGATTCAGATAAGTCTCCCAAGCACTTAAAACTCGGAGGCGTAAGTTTTCTTTCCCGGTAGGACTTTCAAACAAGTAACACCTATCCAACGCAAACGCGGCCACCCTTGCATTTTTTCTTCATATCTCGTTTTATCACTCGTTATCAGTTCCTCCCTCTTCTTGTGAGATTTTGTGGAGACGTCACAGTCCTATGGTTAACTTTAGAGCCCGGCTCATCGTCCGAATAGCAAAAACTGCGCATCAGAAAATATTAACAATTCCATAACTTTTTATTCGCAAATTTCTACAACTTGCAATTCGTAGAGACTGTTGTTTACTACACAATGAACAAACATCAACACGCTACACCGACCCAACCATGTTTCACATTAGTCAGGCCGTTTACTATTGGCTCTCAACACTACCATTCCGCTTTACCTAGTATTTCTTCAACCGTCAGTTGTATGCACGTCCCTACTCTCACGCTAAGTCGCTTAACATCCCTGTCGCGTATCCCACGATGCATCATTCCGTGTCGTGCCTCATATCGGTACCAACAATATGTTTCGCTTTGGATCGGGAGAGATCCTGTACGGTTTTGGGCGGCTATCTAAGTGGTAAACTCTGCGACTTTGCTTGCAAGATGAGGGCACAGCTCACCATCTGCAGCATAGTTGACAGGACCGACTGTGGTAGGAGGCTGAAACAGAGGCTACATAATCATCGACTTGCGCCATACGGTGACGGGGTTCCGGGTTCCGTTGAATAAGTCCGACGTCCACCACACGCACAAAGCGGCTACACAAGTGGGAGGGGGGAGGGGCTGTGTGGTATGTACTGGGTGTTTTTTTGCATGTTAGAGGGCCTCGGAAACGCAAAAGAGTGTTTTCCTCTCAAAGGGTACAGGTCACACATAGGACAAGCGCAGATTGAAGAACCACTGGCCTAACAGTTTTAAATTGTTATAGATGTGTGGCGAAAGTACTTGAGCTCCAAGCAGTAAGCACAAATCATTATAGATAGCGAAAGCTGGATAAAGCCGGAGCAAAGTTCAGCCAAAATTTTTACAGACTAAAAAATGGTGTTAAGAATGGATAAATTAAATAAAACAGTTCGTGGCGTGTTTATTGCAGTTACAAACACCTTATCCTGTAACGAAATTGAAGTAAATAGTTCCTATCAGTTGGTAGCTGTAGAGTTTATATCTGACAACCGGTATAAAATAACAATTAGTTCTTATATCGACCACTGAATCAAACGACTCGTTTTCAAAAATGATCAAAGAAAGCTTGAATAAAATTTCAAAAACGTACGCATACTATTGTATGTCCTGCTGATTTTAACTTACCCTCGATGTGTTGGCAAAAATATATGATCAAAGCCTACTTCACGAATTCTCCGAACGCTATTAAGCAAAAGAATAGTAAACGGTCGTGAAAATGCACTTGATCTCTTAGTAAGAGCGTCAAAAGAGATACAGGAATTATTGAACACAGAGTTGTCGTAACTAGATTAAATATCTAAATTCACAAATCCATAAAAATTAAACAAGAAATACATCTATTCAAAAGAACGGATAAAATTCTGCAGTCTTTCGGAACTCAAAATGTGAGTGTACATTAGATGTTGCTTATGTTCATGACAATAGTATCGACAGAATATAAGAGCTTTTTACTCAATAAATTACCAAAACAGGTGCATGACCCCTTGTTGGTGAGATCACTCTTCCAGACGAAATGGAAGAAGTATGCCAAATTTATTCACTCATAGAGTTCCCAAAACTGGAAATCTTTTATGGAAACTCGAAATTCAGCGCGGAGCGTATAATATTTTTCGTAACAAAATGCTATTTCATAATTTAGAAGAAAGTCCAAGAAAATTCTGATTATACTACTGTGACTGCTGCTAAAACAGAATTGCTAAACCTCTCCGAAAGTACATCACACACGAAACAATTCTCCAGAAATAGAATCAAGAACAGCTGTCAGCATGTGATGTATTAGTGGATACCCTTGGAGGAGTAAATCTACTTAAAGCACTTAACAAAAGCAAGTTCTCAGGCTTAAATTGTCTACTAATTGCGTTCATTTCAGAGTATGATGATGGAATAGCTCCATATCTAGCTATTGTATACGATTCATCGCTCAGCGAAAAATCCGTACCCAAAGACCGGAGAATTGCATAGGTCACTAAAATATTCAAGAAAGAGAGTAGAAGTGAACCACAAAATCACAGTCCTATATCACTGTCGTCCGGTTGCAGCAGAAATTACGAACAGATGTTTCTTTCGAATTTCTTAACTGCCTCGGACGAAAATACAGATTGACAAAGGACATCAAATCGATTACATATTTCTAGATTTCTAGATTTCCGGAAAGATTTTGACACTGGACCTCACAAACAATTGCTCGTTCAGTTTTGGAGTAATGTTGCGCATTTTAGGGTCATCATCAGGTGAGACTGACGGGCGGTAGTGGTATACAGAAAGTAGAGAGGAGAGAGTGTTATGAAAATGTACACGACTTTGGGTGGAAACGTTGCAATAAAGTAGTTATTCGTTGCGGTGAGATGTGTTTGGGAAATTTATTTTACCAACTTTCTGCTCCGAATGCAAACAAATTTTGTTAACTCTCACCTACACATTGAGACGTTATCATCATTATAAAACAAGAAAAGTCAAATCAAAAAGGGTAAGATTTAGATGTTTCTTTTTCCCGTGCGCTATTACAGAATGCAGCGATAAAGAACTATGCGTATCGATAAACCCTCTGACAGGCACTTCAGTGTGATTTGCAGAATAAGTATGTAGATGTACATGTCGATCCTCTATTATGTACGACTTCATAGAGACATGTTCATCCTCGGGTAAATAGACGCTATCTGATTTCCTGAATTTGCGTCTACCTAAAGTGTCCTCTTCCCAAGATTGCTTCTTATTACCCCCTTCCAGTAAGAATTTTCGAAAGGTAAATTACAGATTCGGTCAGTTGGACCTCCTAAATGTTATGAACACATATTCAATTCTCACCATCACAGAGATAAGACACAGTGCCAATTTGCTCAGTACTGATCTAGGGATATGAAGGCAAAGATATCCACTGTCAGTTTCCAGTTGTAACCCCCTGTTCCGAAGAACACACATATATGGTGCTTAATACCCTAAGAAAAATTCTCTGAACCAATGTCTGTTAATGTGTAGACTTCAAATGTTTGTAAATCTAAGGGAGTTATCTGCTGGAGTTATCCGTCCCTAGGCTTACAAACTACTGTAACTAACTTATACTAAGGACAACATACACGCTCATGCCCGAGGGAGGACTCGTACCACCGACGGCGAGCAACCGCGCGCTCCGCAGCGTAGCGACTTAGAGTGCTCGGCCACTCCACCGCGGCAGTATAGACAGCATTCTACTATCAATCCTCTGAGGTATTGGAGCTTGATAGCCAGGAAACCGTAGGTTGGTCAGAAAACTTCCAATTGCAGTTGATAAGAGCTGTGGTGCACACCACAAGAAGTCATGAATGCAAAATCTCAATCCACTGCTGGTAGTGGCTTCATAATGGTGTAGTCTGTTTTTATGTCCAATTGGCTGGATCCTGTGTTCCAATTGATCCGATGAAAGCCCGAAAATACTTTTAAAAAATTCAAATGTTTGTAAATCTATCGGACCAAACAGCGTGGTCATCAGTACGTAGCTTACAAACTACTTAAACTAAGGTAAAATAACCTAACGACAACACACACACCCATACCCCAGAGAGGACCCGAACCTCCGACGGCGAGCAACCGCGCGCTCCGCAGCGAGGCGCCTTAGACCGCTCGGCTACTCCACCGCGGCGAAAATAGTTATGGACGACTTCTTGGACACTATTTTCAGCCACTCATGCACTTCATGCTCCCAAACATTGATGACATTTTTGTGCCTGGATTGCAATTCTGTACATCTACAGCAGAAATGCTTATTAATGCTCTAGGGACTTCCTATGACTCGTTTTGGGCATTTCTCCAGATCAGTGGGACCCAAGCCGATATTAGGCGGTATACCACGACTTTTATCACTTCAGTATGAAGTGTTAAATTTTTTATGACGTCCTATTCTCCAGCGACTGTACCGTGAATCATAAATTTACAACAGCAGTTTTCATTTTAAACCGTCTTCAAATGGGAGACTTTAACTTTTCCCGGCGTAATGAGTGTTCAAACAACTTACGGGTATGCTGCCGGGTGACATCGTCGACAACCAAAGCCTCCGTGAGATTGATCACAGATCGTTGGGAAACTAAATTGGAATCAGACTCTGAGCCAAGGAAACGTTCAAATTTCGCCGAATGCCGTGCCGTTACAGATTGTAATTCCCAATCAGACTGTGTTGAAGAGGCACCGTCTAACCAATCCCAAGAAAATTGAGACACATTAGCAGCAATCATCAAATGAAGCCGAAATAACTCCTTCGAAACAAAATCTAATTGACGACGAGTAAAGTGGATCCTTTCACGAATAAGAGCTAAGCCAGCACGTTGCTTTATACGATTGGCGGCAGGAGAATTAATATGGTGCACAATCTTAGCAAACGTAGGACAATATTATGATTGCGACACTTCAAAAAGAACGACAAAGCACATTGCAACCTTACTCTACTGCTACGAAGTTTATCCAACTTTCGTAAACACCGATACATTTCCTCCCCGTAGAGGTAAACAATGTGAGACTTTAACTTTTCCCGGGGTAATGAGTGTTAAAACAACTTACGGGTATGCTGCCGGGTGACGTCGTCGACAACCGATGCAATGTCTACTTTCTGATTCGACATATCGTAGGATCGGTGCTGACCCCACAAAGAGTGTTGAGAGAAAGACTAATAACCTCCTGAAGAAAAGTCCTTTCTCACCGGAGACCATCAAAAGTCTTAATTCTTATTTTGCTGTTCCACCTAGATTGTATGGCCTTCCTAAGGTTCACAAACAGAATATTCCTCTGAGGCCTATAGTGTCTAACATTGGTGCTCCGACATATCGTGTAGCTAAACATCTTGCTAGTTTGTTGAGTCCAATGGTGGGCAGGTGTGAGCACCACTTTAAGAACTCGGCGGATTTCTTACGTCGATTGCAGGGATTGCGTTTGAATGACTCTGATATTTTAGTGAGTTTTGATGTTGTGTCTCTCTTCACTCGCGTTCCTCTGTCAGATTCGTTGCAGCTAATTGAGGTTAAGTTTGGTGTCGACTTAACAAACCTTTTTCGACATGTGCTGACTTCCACTTACTTTTCATTCAATGGTCAGTACTATGAACAAACTGATGGAGTTGCAATGGGAAGCCCGTTGTCACCTATTGTGGCCAATTTGTTTATGGAGGATTTTGAGGAACGTGCTTTAGCGTCAGCGACTCTGAAACCTGCCTGTTTTCTCAGATATGTAGACGACACTTTTGTTGTTTGGCCTCATGGTAGTGAGAATTTAAATGGTTTTTTGGAACACCTAAATTCAATCCACCCGAATATTCAGTTCACAATGGAGGTGGAACAGAATGGCTGCCTTTCTTTCCTTGATGTGTTGGTCAGAAGGAAGGTTGATGGTACATTGGGACATTCTGTTTATAGGAAGCCTACTCACACAGATTTGTATCTGCGAGCTGATAGTTGTCACCATCCAGCTCAGCGTGAAGGAGTACTTCGTACTTTGGTTCACAGGGCACATGTCCTTTCAGACCCTGAAAGTTTGTCAGCTGAGTTGTCTCATCTCGAGGTGATCTTTCGTCAGAATGGTTATAGTGAGAGACAGATAAAACGTGCATTGCGCTATCAGCCTTCTGTGCAACGGGTGAGTGGCGATAGTAATGAAGTGCCACCTAAATCTATGGCCTTTTTGCCTTACGCAGGATGTATTTCCAACAAGATTGGTCGTATTTTACGGAAATATGATGTGAAATGTGTTTTTCGACCACCTTCTAAGATAAAGGCCCTGTTGGGATCCGTAAAGGATGATCTTGGTTTGCGTAAGGCAGGTGTGTATCGTATTCCTTGCAGTTGTGGCATGTCATATATTGGTCAGACAATCAGGACTGTGGAAGACCGGTGTATTGAACATAAACGTTACACTCGCTTACAACAGCCCAACAAATCCGCTGTTGCAGAACACTGTCTTGACACCGGTCATCCTATGGAATACAACAACACGGAGATTCTGGCATGCACCTCCACCTATTGGGATAGTGTTGTTAAGGAAGCTGTTGAAATTAAACTAGCAAGCGATCTTATAAACAGAGATGGTGGTTTTTGTTTAAATTCTGTTTGGAATCCGGCACTGTCTCTCGTCAAAAAACAGAGGGATAAAATTAATGCTGCCTCACCTGTTGATTAAGTCGCTATCGATATTTTTGATGTTTGGTCACCTTTGGTTGTGATGACCTTGCTGTGACTTGTACTGTGACTGATGAAAGTTTCAGTGGGAACATTGATCACATTTGACTGTAACTGGGAATGGAATACAGAAGAATACGATTGGGTGGTTTTGAGATAACAAATAGTGAAGAGCATGAGAGGATCTAATAAGTAAAAAGACCAATGTTGTTAGAAATATAGTGAACTTATACACCAACATTCCTATAATAGACACACTTCGAATAATAAAAGACAACCTAATGCACCACAAAAAACTAAGTAACATTGAAACATATGAATTAATGGACCTGCTTGAGTTAGTACTATCACACAATTACTTTTGCTTCAACAACAAAATGTATATTCAACATGATGGTCTGGCAATGGGGAGCAGCCTAGCTGGTCTTCTTACTGATATCTACATTAATGATTTTGAAAACAAATTCTTTAAAGCAAACCCAATTGAAAAAGATAAAATCATCTATTATAAAAGGTATGTTGATGACACCTTGTTGTTATATAATGGAACAACCAATGATATTGATGAGTTAGCTGATAAACTGAACAAAGTTCATCCCAAAATACAATTTACAGTGGAGCATGAAACACAATCTGGGATCAATTTTCTTGACCTTAACATAACACATCAAGACAACAAACATAAATTTCAAATATACAGGAAACCTACCACATCAGATGCCATAATAAATAATACATCATGCCACCCAAATCAGCTTAAACTAGCCTTCTTCAAATCAGCACTTAACCGAATACATAAAATTCAACCCGATACCATTGCTAAAACTAAAGAAATAAATATTCTAAAAACCATAGCATTGAACAATGCTTATGACCCAACCATTGTAGATAAATTGGATGATAATATTAAATCCAATCAAACAGCAACAACAAACGAATCCTCAGAAGCAGAAGAATCCAAATTTATCTGTATGCCATTTCTCGGCAACATCTCATACAAACTGGCTAAGCTGTTTAAACCACACAAGGTCAAAGTAAGCTTTCACACTAAAAACCAAATAAAAGACAAAATAGTTCATAACACTAAAAGAACCACCATACCCTTTCACAAATCCGGTATATATAAATTAACATGCGACAGCTGCTCCTGCTACTACATAGGGCAAACAAGAAGAAGTTTTAATATCCGATACAAAGAACATACAGACGCACTCCGTTTAAACAACTAACAAAAATACTCATTTGCTGCCCACCTTGCAGAAAACAAACATTCCATTACAGGCATAAATACCAACCTCAATATACTACACTCTGTAGACAAGGGACTAAAAATGGATCTCCTTGAACAATTAGAGATTTTCATCCACAAACATAAATCGCCACACACAATTCTTAATGAGCAGACAGAACTAGCAAATACCTCATTCTTCCAGCATTTTGAAGACTCTTTAAAATTGAATAATTAGACAATCATTCACAAATACCCCCCCAATTACACACACACACACAACACCAAAAAATCTCCTTGCACTTACACTCTTTCTTTCGTCTTCTTCTACTTCATCCCACTCCATCCCACCCCTTACACCACCACCCACACTACTCCCTACCAAAGCCCAAAATTATTTTGAAATTATCGAATCAATGAATAACACACAAATTCAAATGTCTTATATGCCACCTAAAACAACACATGTGACGCATGTAAACAGATATAATAGTAATCACAAAATCAATACTCCTAATATTTATGTAACTATCATTCTGAAATCATATTATTTACATATGTTAACTTTGAATACAACTTTTGATCTTATGTAATCTAAATTGGCATCATATGTATATCCTATAATAAGATAAGCTTTTATTAGTCTTTGGTTTCACATAGTTCTTATCTTGTGTATAAACATACTCTTTGGTTTGTTTACAAGCTGAAAGTTGTGCTAGTGGCTATAAAGTCGTAATGTGTGTGATATATTTATTAATTTTACCACATAAAAGTCGTGGCATTTGTTGTGGCGTGATGATGGAAAGGAAGTGTTCTGATATCCTATCAATAAGCGGACCAAATATGGACAAACTACATGTAAAGTGCATAACTGTAAGTAATGTCTTGAAGACAAACTTATATTGTAATTATTAAGTATAGCCTACCAAAATTGGTGTTTACCATTTTTCTCGTTCTCTGCCCTACCACAGATTCAAATGTAACTTGTAATAATTGTATACCATCTGAAGATGAGCTGCTAGGCAGCTTGAAACCGGTAATGGTCTAAATAAATCTTCATTAAGAAGAAACAAAAGGCGACTGGTTGCAGTAATTTCTGAAACCTATATAATAAAAAAAGTAAACAAGAATTTTGTAATTTTGTAGCAATTTTGTTAGTGAAAGGATCACTTGTTGATAATGTACAGTAGTGTATCAAATCGGATAATGGAAAGTATTTTGAGTAAACAGTTTTGAATTGACAGAGTCAAGAAGTAGTTTTCTGTAAAAGTTTGTATAAAAATGTAATGATCAATGAGTATCTAATGAAGTAATTAATAACCTTCTGTTTTACTTATTCGAGTAACAAGTGTGATGCTTCTGATTTCTGTATGTTTAAAAAAATCACTGCCAGGAACAATACATTCAGTGTGATACAATGCCATTGTCACCAAATTGCTAAGTGTTGCACTTATATTGTTTCGTAAACAGAGGCGCGTTTTCCGTATGTGTAGAAAGAACCTTTGAACTTAATTTTTGTGAAAGCAAGAATTTATATTCCATAAAAATCCACTTATTTTTAACAGCAACAGTGTTGACAATGTTATTATTTAATTTACTGAACTGAGCATTCTTATTAAATTACCGTCAGAACAGAGCAGTGGCAATACATTGCAAAGTGACTTTAATATGAAAACATCTCAGTAATGTCTAGATAGTAAGAGAGCGCTTTTTCTAATTATTTTAATCACAGCTGTTTTTCATCGCACCGCTAAGCTGTGCTGGGTGCAGGCAGAACTTACGACATAGCTTTGACCTCATTTAACCTTGAGCAGGAAACAGGACTAATGTGTGCCGCTCGAGGTCGCCTTTAAACTACTTAAAGGCAATGCTGTCATTATTACGTTAAAAATCTAGACGTTTCCAAAAGCCACAATCAAAGTAAATTATTGTCATACAAGTACGTACCTCTATGAAAAGTTGAAGTATTTTATCCATGGCAGCAACTGTTCAGGTTTTTAATTCATAATATGCAGCAACCAGTAGCATGTAACAGTTTATTTGTGACTACCGGTTTCGGGCGCTTGAGTGTCCTTCTTCTGGTCTCTATACAGATAAACAAGTAGGCCTACATTGGTATTACAGTAAAGCGCACATAACGTACAAAAGTCGGTTACAGAAAGTGTGAGTATGAAACTATTCGACATGATTGTGAAAGTTTATAGAGGTAATACAATACAGTGATGCAGGTTTGAAACAAATAAATTGTAATGAAAGATATGTTCTTATAAAGGGATAATATTTACACTTACATTTTCGTATTGTAGCTTAAGGTATTTACATGCTACTTGCTAGTAGGAGACTGAACGCTAAGTGCAGAGATTATGCAAGGAATAATAATAATCAGCTGCTAACAAATGTTCAAATGTCTGTAAATCTATCGGACCAAACTGCGTGGTCATCAGTCCGTAGCTTAGAAACTACTTAAACCTAGGTAAACTAACCTACGGACAAATACATACAACCATGCCCCAGGGAGGATTCGAACCTCCACGGCAAGCAACCGCGCGCTCCGCAGCAAGGTGCTTTAGACCGCTCGGCTACTCCACCGCGGCAGCTGCTAACAAAGTATCTATGGATGAGCCTCATAGTGAAAGGGTAAATATAAATAAGGAAAAATAAAGCTTCGAGAATCATCTGTGAAGCAGCCTGCAGAAAGTTAATTAAATCTTAAAGAGGAAAGTTGAGGGTTACCACTTTAACACTGAGCTTCAAGTGTTTAGTTCCACCAAGTAGTTCTTTATTCAGAAATTTTACGTAACAGATTAGTTTCTACTGCAGTAGACTACCTGGCGAAAGGTAATTTATATTTCGGACGTCTGTTGGAATACGCAATAGTGAGCCAAGGACTGATCTTATAAGCTTGAAAGCTTTTCGTTTAAACTAAAAGTTGCACCTTCATTACACGCATCAGTATCTGCTATCTCAATAAGGAGGTCACACCTTCATTTTATAATGTATGCCGGTATTAAGTTCTCTGCGTATCTTTAAAAGTTTCACTGAAGACTGCAATCGTTTGGATTAATGATTTCAATGCTCTAATAAAAGATACCGCTATTTTTCTTGTTTTCAATACTTGTACTGCATTGTGGGGCGTACGATTCTCAACTGAAACCAACCTCAAGGATTATTAATTTTGTTTTAGCCTCTAGGTTACCATAATCTTAATTTGCCAATTATAAAGGAGCACACGGCTAAACTATAAATAAAAAATAACACAAATTTACTGAACTGTTAAATGACAGCAAGCCCTTCACTAAACATACATTTCAAATGAAAGTAGTTTGGACTGATATTCGAAAACAGCGACCTACAAAGATCCGATATCCGAGATTCTCGATCGGAAAATTGTCGAAAATCTCTTATGTTTGGTCATTTTATGAAGTACAGTTCAAAGGTCAGTGGAACTTATTTTATCGCCCTTTCAGAATTTACACTGTGGCTTGTCTTGGCGTCTTCCTTCAGTGATGTACTAGGAACTGAAGTTTACGGCATTTTGTATATCTTCATTGTAGTAATGACATTTGCTGTAATATTGTGGTCGCAACGTTATTGAAACTTTACCTAGTCATGCCAGTCTAGTCGTCACAAGTTTCCAATCTTAGAAACTGCACCGATTTTACTCTTACTATAAGTACCACGAACACCACATATGAATTTCCTTTTGTTCTAGAGTAATACGTGATTCAGTACAAACTGTTGTGGCTCCAACATGCTGAAATTTGATACAATTAAGTAATCTCGACAATTGGATACAGTAGTGGGCCGAGGAAAAAGAAAAAGATATTAGTTGTCGGGGAGATTGAGAAGACAGGTTATAAATGTAAATAGAAAAATAAAATAATAAAGTCAACGGCCTAAGACGTCTACTCATTATCACAACAAAACGTACTGAGTTGATGTTCAGTATTTGGTAACTGTTGTCGAATGTACCAAATTTAAGCAAACAATAGTCAACGATAGGCTTCGTACTTCGTAGATTGAAACAACAAACGCAATATGCAAAAGGAATTGGAGCCATATTAATGCACTTTTTAAATCGTAGGAAATCATAATTTCTCGCCTTAAACGACATTCTATGATGCAAATATGAATCTGTTGCTGTGAACCAATGTATGTAAATCGTATTAATAGCATTGGAATGAAATTTTATTACTGCCAGGGTTGGAACTATATACTCACAACCAGTACATAAGCGTTACATGTTTGTACCTGTTACTGTCATTAAAAGTAGTTACCATCGTTGTGTAGAACCCGTTGGCAGCAACGTGGAAGGAGTAGTATACCGTTAGCAGAGCATGTTCTGTTGATGGTGCGAATGGTGATGGTGGGATGGTGCCTGTCGCATGTCTGGAACAAAAAAAAAAAAAAAAAAAAAAAAAAAAAAAAAAAAAAAAAAAAAAAAAAAAAAAAAAAGTTCAAATTTTTGTTAAGCTTAAGGGATTTAACTACGGGATCATCAGTTCCTAAACTTACAAACTACTTATGAACTACCTTATACTAAATACGACACAAACATCCAAGCCCGAGGGGGGATTCGGGATTCGAACCCCCGACCGTATCGGCCGCGCAGACAGTGACTGGAGCGCCGCAGACCGCTCGGCCACTGCGGCCGGCTCTCTCGAACAGTTCTGAAGCGAATGCTTCATCTTCGGAATCAAATCAAAATCACATGAACTAAGTCCGGGGAGTATGGTAGATGGTCCAGTACTTCCCAATCCCATCGACCGAACAGAGCAGCCACATCTTGCGCTGTATGCGCCCGTGCATTGTAGTGCAAAATGATGGGTGCCGATTCCCCACACGGTCTTGAAGACCTTGATGACACTGTCGTGCTGTACAACATCTGGCACATTCAATCTTGATCCAGTTCACTTGTTTCTGTATCTACAACGTAGTGACACCGTTACGTAAGCCCGCTCGCTCACAAGGGACTGTGTTACCCTCGATTGTGCGCACGCCCGTGTCGTAGGACGGACGAATCCATTTTCTCGGAGGTAAGGCGGGTATGTCATCAACGTGTGCTATGAGCGAAAATAGTAGCTTCCATTGCATAGTGTCTCCATAGCAGTGTTGCCACTATTTAAGTTCCAACCCTCGTATAAGCTCATTTTTTGGTGCCGTCAACGTTCTCACCTTGGCACTCAGTATCTCGAAACCACGTAGCGCTTAGCATGCCCAGTAGAGAGCAGTACGTAGACTGCCAGATTGCACAGGCGCAACAACTGCACGACTGCTTTCGCTGTCCCCATGGCAACGACCGACAGCGTCTTCATGGAGAACCACGTAAGGCCATGGCGCCACGTGCCTGGCCACACCTCCGAAGATTCTGGATGTTCCTCCGGTCTCTACATAAATATAAGTGCACGCTTCTCCAAGCAGAACAGACTGTTTCTAATTGAAGTCCCCGCGTGCTATTCAGCTTCAAGCTAAGCGTGTAGAAGTATGTAACGTTCGTTTGTTCTGTTTGGAGAAGATAATTTTTTTCGTACTTCACGTGTTCCGTATCACCCCTTGTTGTTTTGATGTCCCGCCCTTCTCGGACAGAAAAGAATAGTGGCTAAAGAGGCTGGTTTTGTTACTTTTCGGGCCGGCTATCATTTATGGGATGTCCAAATTCCACCAGTGGGCGGAATTCCACATCCTGACTGATGATCAGAAGCCCCTCACTAGTTTGTTCCACCCTAATAAACCTGTGGCAGCCGGCCGCGGTGGCCGAGGGGACTGAGGCGCTTCAGTCACGATCTGCACTGCCACTACGGTCGGGGGTTCGAATCCCCCCTCGGGCATGGATATTTGTGCCGTCCTAGTTCTTAAGTAGTTCATAAGTAGTTTGTAAGTTTAGGGACTGATGACCGCGTAGTTAAGTCCCATAAGTTGTACAAACATTTCATTTCAAACCTGTGGCCATCCGAACAATGCAGAAACGTGTACACTGGATTCTGATCAAGGAAAACTATGACTGTTAGATCCTGTATTGACCTACTGCTAATTATGCCAACGCGAATTCCTTGACGTGTCCCCCATCAGCAGTGATATTGAGTTTAATTCTTCTGATGATGCATCCTTCCTCACAAATCACGAACTCTGCAGTAACGTCATTCCCAATCGACCATCGTCAAATCGCTGTGGCCACAGGACAAGATGCTACACTCCAACTCCTCCGCTATTGTATTCCATTTGGCTGGCCCACATCTAAGGTTGCCCGCCCCAACAAGTCCCTTTGTCAATGGTTCTCCCATCGTTATGTCTTTCCATCCATTGTAGGGTATTGTTGGTCCACACATTCAATTACGAGACCTAAGTACTGGTCCCAGGATCTCTATGGCAACAAGTTCGGACTTGCTTCACAATGGTCACTGGTTCGTCGGCGGCGTCTGAACGAAGCAGTCTGCCCAATAATATTATACATGGTTGGGAATGGACAAGGACATTGAAAAAATGGTCTCATATTGCATAGCGTTCATCGAGAAGCTGCCTTCTTTTCCTCATTAGACCTGAATTGGACCCACCCAGATGACCCCTGGCAGTAGGCTGACACCAATTTTCAAATGAAATGTTTGTAAATCTAAAGTTGCTCGTTAGTCGCTAAGCTTACAAACTACTTACACTAACTTGGAGTAACTTATTCTAAGGACAACACAAACGCCCATCCCCAAGGGAGGATTCGAACCCCAGATGGGAAACGACTGCGTGCACCGCAGCTGAGCGCCTTAGTGCGCACGGATATGCTGCCACGGCTGACATAGATTTCCCTGCTCCATTTTGAGGTCCTGATGGCTCACTGCCATGGACGTTTTTCCTACATTTCCTTTTGTGGTCCCTCTCACTTCCACGATGTTCGCCACTCTGCTCAAGAGGATCGCCCTCCACGGCAGTTGACCTCTAAAAAATTCGCAGCTTTTTCTCCACAGTCCATTTTGGACGCTGGACAATAGGTAAGCACTTTTCAGGCGCAAATGACAAAATTACAGGTCATCCATTTCAAGGAAATTGATCTGTTCTTCCTGCTCTATGACGACTCAAGAGAAAAGTCTCCTGTTGAACTTATCCACGGTAGGCCACACCGGACTACTCCTCATCTTCTAACCCGCCAGACTCCACTTATGCCCCCACAGTACCCTCCAAAGTGCAGGGCTGGACAATCACAGGTCTACTTCCCAGTTTTCCTAAGAGGTCATTTGTGGGACACTGGGCTTGTAGTCTGCTCTGTGGTTCGAACTGCTACATTGTTATAGACTGTTTAGGACGCCTCTAGCAATGGCATCTAAACCAGCGGCGGGCTCATACCAATCCTTGTGCTTCCAGGAGCGTCTGCAGGGGAGGGGGACCTCCGCTGGCAGTACTCCACTACCGTCGCCGCCCATGCAGTCTGAACCCTCTCATCTGCAGGCGCCTCTTCCTCGGATGCCGCTGCCACTATTGTCACCACCATTGCGAGAGTTCGGAATGAGGTCTCCTCCATTACCACCGCAGCTGCTTCCTCTGCCGCTGCATCCTCAGCCGTATCATTAGACCCCCTTCCTGCCTCCATCGCCTCCGTTGTCACATGCACTATACCACTGCAATGCGACAATTTTCGGAAGGGAGGAATGTAACGTCGTCAATGTTCACACCAGGACCATCAGTACCTGGGGGCCGCATAGTACTCGGCGTTTCCACTAGAGTGTGGTACAATGACTGCATGACCGAGCGACTGCGGTCCCCAACGAATGACAGCGTATGCAGGAAAAAATATACGTACGAATGACAGCGTATACAGGAAAAATATACGTACGAATGACAGCGTATGTAGGAAAAATATACCTAGCCAACAACGCCACGCCATGCCACCACATGCCTTGCCACACAGATAGGGCTGCGGCAGAGCGGCCGAGCGCATTGAGGCGCTATGCTACGCATGGATGTTTGTACCGTCTTTAATATAAGCTAGTTCATAAGCAATTAAGTCCATAAGCTTTACAAACATTTGAACCACACTGATAGGGTCGATGGACGTTGGACTAACAGATGTGTTCATGTGCTCCCTAAACAAATATAAGCGCACGCCACACATAACAGAGCAGTCTGTCCCGTGTGTAGTCACCGTCATGCTCTCCAGTTCCAATCCACGTTTCAGTCAGTGATGGTATAGTGTTTATTTCTAGAAGTTTGTTACGTTTCTTTTTCTGTTTAAAGCAGATTTTTTTTTTGTTTTACAGTAAACATGTCGAGTAATAACACCTTGCTGTTGCGTTGTTCTCCTCTTCTCGAACACAACATTTAGTGACTGGGAAATACAGGAGTAATAACATTAAAAATAGTAAGTATCACGCCATTCTTCTGTTACTGCAGTGCTGCCGCTTGGACCGCTACCGTCGCCTCCGTGCAGTTCGTGTACTGATAGTGTCCTACTGTTGGCTTATTTTCGCTAGGAGCGGAACTGTGATTCCAAAGACTTGACGTAAACTTCTACGTATACATTTCACTGTGATGTTAGTATGTATATATGGATCAAATACATTGATTGTCCACCCCCATGAACCACAGACATTGCCGAGGTGGGGTGGCTTGCGTGCCTCAACGATGCAGATAGCCGTACCGTAGGTGCAACCACAGCGGAGGGGTATCTGTGGAGAGGCCAGACAAACGTGTGGTTCCTGAAGAGGGGCAGCAGCCTTTTCAGTAGTTACAAGGGCAACAGTCTGGATGATTGACTGAGCTGGCCTTGTAGCATCAGCTAATGTGGCTTTGCCACACAGTTACTGCGAACGGCTGAAAGCAAGGGGAAACTACAGCCGTCACTTTTCCCGAGGACATGCAGCTCTACTGTATGGAAATATGATGATGGCATCCTCTCGAGTAAAATATTCCGGAGGTAAAATAGTCCCCCATTCGGATCTCCGGGCGGGGACTACTCAGGAGGATGTTGTCATCAGAAAAGACAATACTGGCATTCTACGGGTCGGAGCGTGGAATGTTAGATCCCTTAATCGAGTAGGAAAATTAGAAAATTTAAAACGGGAAATGGATAGGTTGAAGTTAGATATAGTGGGGATTAGTGAAGTTCGGTGGCAGGATGAACAGGATTTCTGGTCAGGTGAGTACAGGATTATAAATACAAAATCAGTTGGGGGTATCACAGGAGTAGGACTGATAATGAATAAGAAAATAGGAATGCGGGTAAACTACTATGAGCAGCACAGTGATCGCATTGTCATTGTAAAGATAGATACGAAGCCAACACCGACAACAGTAGTACAGGTTTATATGCCAACTAGCTCTGCCGATGATGAGGAGATTGAAGAAATATATGAGGAGCTAAAGGAAATAATTCAGACAGTTAAGGGAGAGGAAAACTTAATTGTGATGGGAGACTGGAATTCGGTAGTAGGAAATGGAAGAGAAGGAAAAATAGTAGGTGAATATGGACTGGGCAGGAGGAATGAAAGAGGGAGTCGCCTGGTAGAATTTTGCACGGAACATGATTTAATAGTAACAAACACCTGGTTTAAGAATCACAAAAGAAGGTTGTATACATGGAAGAGACCAGGAGACACCGGAAGGTATCAGATAGACTTTATAATGGTAAGACATAGGTACCGGAACCAGGTTTTAAACTGTAGGACGTACCCAGGGGCAGATATAGACTCTGACCATAACTTGTTAGTCATGAACTGTAGGCTGAAACTGAAAAAACTGCAGAAAGGTAGGAAAATAAGGAGATGGGACTTAGATAAATTGAAGGACAGTGAAGTTCTGGAGAATTTCAGAGGGAGCGTTAGGCAACAATTGACAGAAACAGGGGGAAATAAAACAGTAGAAGAGGAATGGGTAGCATTGAGAGATGAAATAGTGAAGGCAGCAGAGGACAAAATAGGTAGGAAGGCAAGACCAACAAAAAATCCTTGGGTATCACAGGAAATACTAAATTTAATTGATGAAAGGAGAAAATATAAAAATGCAGCAAATGAAACAGGCAAAATGGAGTACAGACGACTAAAAAATGAGATTGACAGGAAGTGCAAAATGGCTAAGCAGGAGTGGCTAGAAGCCAAATGCAAATCTGTAGAAGAATGTATAAGAAGGGGAAAAGTAGATACCGCCTACAGGAAAATAAAAGAGACATTTGGGGACAAGAAAAGCAACTCTACGAATATCAAGAACTCAGATGGGAAACCAGTTCTCAGCAAAGAAGGGAAAGCTGAAAGGTGGAAAGAGTACATAGAGCAGCTCTACAAAGGAAATGAACTTAGAGACGATGTTGTAGGAAGGGAAGAGGAAGTAGACAAAGATGAAATAGGAGATAATATACTGAGAGATGAATTTGACAGAGCCCTGAAAGACCTAGGTCAGAACAAGGCCCCAGGAGTAGATGACATACCCTCAGAGCTACTAAAGTCTCTGGGAGAGCCAGCCATGACAAAACTATTTGAACTGGTGTGTAGGATGTATGAGACAGGCGAAGTGCCCTCAGACTTTAAGAAAAATGTAATAATCCCCATTCCAAAGAAATCAGGCGCAGACAGGTGTGAAAATTACAGAACCATCAGTTTGATAAGTCATGGTTGCAAAATTTTAACACGAATTATCTACAGGAGAATGGAAAAGCTGGTAGAAGCTGACCTCGGGGAAGATCAGTTTGGATTCAGGAGGAACATAGGAACCCGGGAGGCAATACTCACTTTACGTCTTATCTTAGAGGATAGATTAAGGAAAGGCAAACCTACATTTTTAGCTTTTGTAGATTTGGAGAAAGCATTTGACAATGTTGACTGGAATACACTCTTTCAAATTCTGAAGTCAGCAGGGGTAAAATATAGGGAAAGGAGAGTTATTTATAACTTGTACAAAAGCCAGACCGCAGTTATTAGACTCGAAGGGCATGAAAGGGAAGCAGTGGTTGGGAAGGGAGTAAGACAGGGTTGTAGCCTTTCTCCGATGTTATTCAATTTGTACATCGAGCAGGCGGTGAAGGAAAGCAAGGAAAAATTTGGAATAGGGATTAAAGTTCAGGGGGAAGAAATAAAAACATTGCGTTTTGCTGATGACATTGTAATTCTGGCAGAGACAGGAAAGGACCTGGAAGAGCAGTTGAATGGAATGGACAGTGTGTTGAAGAGAACGTATAAAATGAACATTAACAAGAGCAAAACAAAAATAATGGAATGCGGTCTTAGAAAATCAGGCGAGGCTGAAGGAATTAGATTAGGCAACGAAACAATGAAGGTGGTAGATGAGTTTTGTTACTTGGGTAGTAAAATAACATGTGATGGTCGCAGTACAGAGGATATAAAATGCAGAATGGCAATGGGAAGAAAAGCATTTTTGAAAAAGAGAAATTTGCTAACATCGAATATTAATTTAAGTGTAAGGAAGTCCTTTCTGAAGGCATTTGTTTGGAGTGTTGCGTTGTACGGGAGTGAAACATGGATGATAAGCAGTGCGGACAGGAAGAGAATAGAGGCTTTTGAAATGTGGTGTTACAGAAGAATGCTGAAGATTAGGTGGGTAGATCGCATAACCAATGAAGAAGTACTGAACAGAATTGGTGAGAAAAGGAATTTTTGGCATACCCTGACAAAAAGAAGGGATCGCTTGGTAGGACACATTCTTAGACATCGGGGAATCGTAAATTTAGCATTGGAGGGAAGTGTGTGGGGTAAAAATCGCAGAGGGAGACCAAGAGACGCGTATAGTAAGCAGATTCAAGTGGATGTGGGTTGCCGTTCTTATGAGGAGATGAAAAGGCTTGCTCAGGATAGAGTAGGGTGGAGAGCTGCATCAAACCAGTCTCCGGACTGAAGACCATAACAACAACATACATTGAGGATTGTATACACATGTTATTCATCGATATTTTTTGACGTGAAGAACTAACGCGAAATAGGGAACAATAATTATTCTTTGGAGAAGCTATTTACTCTTTGACTTTTCAACTTCGCCATACTTTAGAAAATGCTTTTGTTAATAGCTATGTTCCACGTAATAGCCGCGGTGTATAAGCCGTGTCCATTGGGGCGCCCTGCTGCGGTGAGCGCGGCCGTAAGCCATCGGGGGTTCGAGTCCTCCCTTCGGGCATGGGTGTTTGTGTTGTCCTTAGGTTAGTTTACCTTTGTTTAAGTAGTTTGTAAGTTACGGAATAACAACCCAGCAGTTGAGTCCGATAGATTTACAAACATTTGAACATTTTTTCCACGTAATATGACTCTTCACGTCAATAAATATCTGATCCAATCACTATCTGACACCACTGAATCACCCGCTTGACTACATTGCTTTATTCGTCTTGGAGTCCATCCACATATCTGTTTTTATAGATGCTGTTGTTGTCGTCTTCAGTCCGAAGACTGCTTTGATTCTGCGCTCCACCATTATTCTGAGCAAGCCTCTTCATCTCCTCTTAAGAACGTCAACCCACATCCATTTGAATCTGCTTACTGCATTCGTCTCTTGTTCACCCTTTGCGATTTTTACCCTACATAATCCCAAGTCCACGATTCCTTGATGTCTAAGAATGTGTCCTACCAATCGATCCCTTCCTTTGCCACGGTGTGCCGAAAATTGCTTTTCTCCCCAATTTTGTTCAGTACCTCTCCATTACGTACGCGTAATACGCTCCTAATATTCAGCATTGTCTTTTAGCACCACATTTCGAAAGCCTCCATCATTTTCCTGTCTGAACTAGTAATCATCCACGTTTCATTCTGGTAAAATGCCATCAAAAGACTTTCTTACACTTAATATTTGATGATAGCAAATTACTCTTTTTCAAAAACACTTTCCTTCCCATTGCCATTTAGAATTTTATATCCTGTTTACTGCGAGCATCATATGTTATTTTACTGTAACATACCTCATCTACCACCTTCATTGTTTCGTTACCTAATCTAATTCCTTCAGAATCGCCTGAATTTCTTGGACTGCATTCCATTACCCTTGTTTTGCACTTCTTAATCTTCATCCTTTACGTTCATTTCAGCACACTGTCCATTCTGTTTAATCGCCCTTCCAGGTCATTTGCTGTCTCTGACAGAATTACAATGTCATCAACAACAACAAAAAAACAAAAAACAAACAAAAAACGCATTGTTTTTATATCTTCTCCCTGAACTCTAATTCCTTCTCGAAATTCCTTTTTTCTTTCCTTCATAGCTTGCTCAATGTGCAAACTGAATAACATTGGAGAAAGGGTACATCCCTGTCTTACTCCCTTCCCAACCATTACCCTTCAACTCTAATAACTGCTGTTTCGTTTGTGTACAAGCTGTAAATAATCTTCCGTTCCCTATATTTTACCCTTGCTGACTTCAGAATTTGAAAGAGTGTATTGGAATTAAATATGTCTTTCTCTAAACCTACAAAAGCTAGAAATGTAGGCTTGCCTTTCCTTAATCTATCTTCTAAGATAATTCGTAAGGTATTGCCTCCCATGTTCCTACATTTCTCCTGAATCCTAACTGATCCTCCCCGAGTCAGAAACTTTCCATTCTTCTGTAAATAAATTTTGCAACCATGACTTATCAAACTGATGGTTCTGTAATTTTCACACCTCTCTGTGCCTGCTTTTTAATGGGGATTGTCTTTCTTAAGGTTTGAGGGTATTTCTCCTGTCTCATACATCCTAAGAACCAGGTGAAATACCTATGTCATGGCTGATTCTCTCAGAGACTTTAGACATATAGACAGACATTGATTACTTGGGTTTAGTTAGACAGCCTGTATAGGGAGAGAGTGGCCAACCGGCCTGTGTCCGCCATGTTTTTACCAGACTGCGCGCAGAACGTGCACTTACATAGCGACCCAGGCAAAAATGCAGCCACTTAACGACTGAAATAAGCCATCAGTTCTACCCATGACACCAAAGCTCATCTTCTAGCTTACTAAGCAGTACGTGGTAAAGAAATGCCATTCATCTATGTTTGTACAGGTCTAATAAATTTGTAAGTAAATAAGTCTCGTGAAACAGTGAATGTTAATACCATATTTTACGATGTTCTGGTAATTTCGTCAGTTGGCAGTTGATTAATAAGACAGAGAGATACTCCATGTTATGTATTCAACGAAAATAATACTATTTCATAATTTTCTGTCTGAATATTCATCACTGAAATTAGTACAATATTATATGTTTCCGCCCCGATATAATGCAGTTTAAGTGTTCTGTCTAGCTTATAACATTTTCCTACACTGGTATATACCAAAAACACCGTTCTGTAGATACTTTTAGGGACAGAGTATCACAGAAAAACGGAAAAATACCGATAATATCTCTACAGAAACAGCAGAAACAGACTCAAAACAGGTAACGGAATATCTACAATGAGTCAATAGTCCTGCCCCCCTCCCCCTCTTTCTTACGACACGCCCCGTAACCAATTATAGGATTGTGAATAGCCAATAATACATAGCCAAGGGGGAGGTGCCGTAGTAATGTAAAAACATATTGTAGAACAACATGTCAACAACCAGAAACATGAACTAACAGCCGGCCGCGGTGGCCGAGGGGACTGAGGTGCTTCAGTCACGGTCTGCACGGCCACTACGGTCGGGGGTTCGAATCCCCCCTCGGGCATGGATATTTGTGCCGTCCTAGTTCGTAAGTAGTTCATAAGTAGTTTGTAAGTTTAGGGACTGATGGCCACGTAGTTAAGTCCCATAATCTTTACAAACATTTGAACATTTGAACATGAACTAACAAAAGGCTAGCTAATACTGTTTAAAAAACATTACTGCTTATCAGGTTCGAACTTGCATCCTTCACATTATTAAATTAGCATGCAGCCACTACACCACGCAGGAAATTCACAGGCAATAGTTCCATTACTGATTATCATCAGTGCCTTTCTTGGTTTACAAGTCGCCTTTACGGTTGCCGCTTTCTCGTTTAATTTTCACCACCCACTGTTTCCATATATCCTCATTCCTTGCGAACACAAGCATCATTTAACAATCTTTACTTCGGTTTTTGCAGCCAACAACGGAACAACGAGGCATTTCTGTTGAATGTCATGATTATATAATTAATAATTAGATTATTAATTATACTCGGTAAATCACTTAAAATCGACATTTAATCTTAAAAATTGCCGCAACATTTTAGGGTTATCGTTAATGACCGACGGACAACACGTTAATTGACGTGTATAGGACCGACATAAGACGTGCAAAAGTGGAGCAGTGCCTACCGTAATACAACCTGTACAGTGAAATCGCTGTCAGAAGCTTCTAAGACACACCACAGTACAGAATTCACACATATTTAAAGCCCGCCAGATCTGGTAAAAACATGGCGTCCAGGGCTCTAAGCAGATGACGAGCAGTCTCACGCATGGCCACTCTCTCCCCATATAAGCTCTCTAGGTTACGTAGGGACACAGCGGTACCAGGGAGGTCACCGCCGGTTCAAAATAACTCTTAAAGAGGCAGAGGAGGCGCCATTTAGGCAGGCAGGGAGAGGTAATGGGAGGGCAGACAGCAAGACGCCGTCGCCTTCGGGGCTGCGGCTAGAAAATGCTCACCTCAGAAGCTCACTTGTTACCTGATCAGCATGTCATCACCTACTTACGATCAGGCCGCGAAGTTAGCGTCTCATATGATTAGCGATTCTGGTTATGATGTGCCGTTCACTTGATTCGCTTGTAGCTCGGCCATAGTTGCTGACCAAACCAAAGCGCTTCCGACGCAGACGGCAATGAAATTTGTAAGAAATTCATCTAATATCCATCCGCCGTACACTGATCTGACGGATGTGTTACCTGATTGTGCTGTGTTGTACGGAAAAGTATCGCCATTGAAGGACTCTAGTAGGATATAGATCGAGTTGTACAAAAATTGTAATAGGTATGAGGAATGGCAGCTAGTTATAAATTTGAAAAATTAAGGTCTTGCGAATGACTAGCGAAAACGTTCCCATAATATTCAAATATAGCATTACAAGCATGCTTCTTGGCATAGTCGCTCGATTAAATATCTAGGCGTAGCACAGCAGAGCGATATGAAATGAAACGAGCATTTGAGGACATTTGTGGCTAGGCGAATGGTCGAATTCAGTTTATTGGGAGAATGTAGGGTAGATGTGGTTCATCTGTAAAGTAGACACCGTGTAAAATACTTGAGCGACCCGCATTTTATAGTATTCAAATGTTTGCAAAGCTTATGGGACTTAACTGCGGGGTCATCAGTCCCTAAACATACAAACTACTTATGATCTAGCTTATACTAAAGACGGCACAAATGTCCATGCCCGAAGGGGGATTCGAATCCCCGACGGAGAACGGCCAAGCGCATTGTAGCATAACGCCTAAGTTCGATCAATTCGCGAGTGTTACAGACATGCTTCGCCAAAACAAATGATTATTGCTGGAGGAAAGGTAGCTCCCATTTCGATAAACGCGGTTCAGGAAAGTTTGAGGGCCGCAATTTGGACTGTAGAATGCCTCTACTGCCGCCAACTCCAATTCCCGTAAAGACCACAAATATACCATAAGAGGAATCAGGGCTAACATAGAGGCATAATGACATTTTTACATAAAAGGAAATAGCTAGTAATGGTACGTGGTATCCTACGCCACGCTTCTTGCGGTAAATTCCGGTGTAGGCGGGTGAAGATGTTAGGAGACGCCAAATTGAAATGTTCAAATGTTTGTAGTGCTTATGGGACTTAATTACGGGTTCATCAGTCTCTAAACTTACAAACTACTTATGAACTACCTAATACTAAGGACAGCACAAATATCCATGCCCGAGGGAGGATTCAAACCCCCGACCGTTGTGGCCGTGCAGATCGTGACTGGCGCGCCGCAAACTGCTCGGCCACCGCAGCCGGCAGGAGACGCCAATTTGTAAATCTTGAAAAGGTGGTAGATTTAGTTTCACTGACCTTTCACTCGTAGCACTCAAAATTACGAAACGTGAGGGATTCCCGACGTTTTTACGGTCGGGAATCGAAGATCCGAAGCAAATGATATGATTATTCACTGTTCTCCTCGAGTCTTGGAATATTGTTGCTGGTCGCTGGAAACGTCATTCCAAACAACGTTTTTCGAAACTTATTTTTCATGAATGTCTTGTTGTCAATGGACACTACAGTAAGATGTATGTTATTTACTTATTTACACCTGAAGTAGCAGCCCTCTGTAATTCTCAAATGAAGAGTCTGACAACCTAGACGCTAAAACAAAATTAATAATTCTTGAGGTTTGACTCCATTGCGGATATTGTGTACCACGACCGCAATATAAGTATTCTAAACAAGCAAAATACCATCGCTCATAAATTTCAAATCGTTTATTGTTTAAAAACGGCTACAATCGTCAGTGAAAATGTTAAACTCATGAAGACTCATATAACATGGCCACAAATTATAAAACCAACAATATGTGAGTGTGATAGTAACTACTGATCTTTAAAATGAGCCAGAAGCTTTCCTTTTAAACGGACAACTGTCAACCATCTAATATCAGTCCTTAGTTCAGTAATTCGTAGCGTGTTTCAACAGTCCTACGACATTTAAGATGATCTTCAAAGGGGAATGCTTCTTCCAGTTATTCCATGTGTGTTTACATTGTGTAACTATGACTTATTAAACAGGCGTGTAAGTAAAATTCACGCATGCACATATTTTCTTTGAAACTGGAATTATACTCTTCCTGAAGTCTGGGGGTATATTTCGCTATCTCATGCATCTTGCACATCAGATGAAACAGTTTTGTTATGCCTAGGTATTCCTAGGGTATAACTAACTCTGAAGGAATGTCGTATACTTGTAATCCTGACGACTTGTTTCGACTTCGATCTTTCACCGCACTGTAAAATTCATTTCTTTTTTATCTAATTCCTCTGCCACGCACTGTAAAATTCATTTCGTTTTGATCTAATTCCTCTGCCAATTGTGAGAGACTGCTTTCGTGTTCATTATCCTTGTATAGCTTCTCTATATTTTCCTTCCAGTTTCCAGCTTTCTATTCTGTGCTTTGTACTGATTTGCCTTCTGAGCTTTTAATATTCATCCAAATTCTACTCTTTTCTCCAAAATGTCTATTTACATTAGACGGACAGCTATACCTTGCTTAAACATTTTACACTTTCTGTCAATCTGTTTTCTGAGGAATTTGTATTCCGTTTCCTCGTCTTCGTTTGTTACTTTTTTCTTCATTCATCAACTACAGTATTACCTGTGATACCCAACCATTTCTAATAAGCTTTATCTTTTTACCTATTTTAATCTCTCTTTTCACTACTTCATTCTCAAATCCACTCAATCGGGCGTTTCAGTGAAATACGCTTAATGTTGCCTCTAACACTTTCAACCATCATACCATAGTAATGTGTTCCTTCTGAAGCACGTGAGAATAATCTCTTGAATTCCAGCTTTCTGCCTATTGCGTTGTGCAGGATGTATGAATACAAATTCAAGGGGTCATTTTCATTTGTTGCATTTCTGTGACTTGGATAAAGAATGTTCACACGATTCACATAAGCTCACTCCCACTTCACTGATTTTAGTAATGTTAAAAATAGGTGTTTCTTCATCTTAACCATTTGATAAAGACTTAAAAATGGAAACTGCAATTGTAACGTTACGATGCGCGGTAGAGTCGCTGGAGAACAGGATGTCATATAAAAAATTTAACACTTCACACGAAGGTTACAAAAGCCATGAGTTACCGCCCGATACCGTCTCAGACTATGGTGTAGAAAATCGACGTAGACTGCACTCAACGAGTTATAGGAAGTTTCCTGACGGATTATTTCACGAATTTTGCTGTTGTGACTGTACAAAATTGAGAAAGATTTGACAATGCAGGATTTTGTGCACCACATGATCTCTTGATTAAATCCCATAAACGTTTCATAGGACTCATATCGGGCGATATGGCTGGTCGAATCATTCTCTGGATGCGTCCAGAATAGTCTACAAACAATTACGAATAACTGCGGCTCGGTGACACGGCGCTGAGTCATTCACATCAATTTCATCAATGTTCAGGAACACGAAGACCGTGAGTGAATTAAAATGCCGTCCATAACTGTTTCCCGACAATGATCGGTTGAGCTGGAGCAAAAGATCCAGCCTATCTTATCTATAAAATGGATGTGTGTATGTATGCACATATGTTCCCTGTAGATTCCAAGACGGTTGGAGCTATTTTCATGAAATCTTCAGGAAATCTTTAGATTAGCCCAGCGGCAGATCCTGTGAAGACTGGTAGCGATCGGATCAAGATATTTATACGTGAAAGGTTACGCCTAGCATTTGGAACGTCAGTAGCCCATTCTTCCGCAACTACAGGGGCTCGATAGCGTCGCATCCGTGACTATTGGTGATGAACATTTGCAGAGAGTAAATGTGTTACCACCCAATAACGGTCCCAAATCTCATATGTGCTCCCTCAGCTGGAGTATAAGTAACAGTGCAGTTCATAATAAGGTTTTTACTACTGAACACATCGTGCGGTGACAACTACATGCACATACATTGCTGATTAAAACACAACTACTCTTTCATGCATATGCTGTTGAAGAGGACGTACTAGGCGGACACGATTCTGGGAAAGTGGTTGCGTCGTAGACTCTGATATAAAGGTTTTCCGATTCGAATCTACTTCGTTCCTTATGAAAAGTTGTCTCTACTGCATCGGTCAAAGAAGACTGCCGTACCGTAACACACTATTGCATTACCTAAGCATGCTGTCTGTTTTTTAGAACATTCTAGGATACTGTTGGCAACAGATTCACGTGATTGTTTTCGAATATGCAGAGCTTACTGGAGGATGAAATGTACCGCAATAATTGTAAAGAGAGGCTAAAAATATTATCTGTTCATGTACATGTGCTTCGTGGTCCGTTTCTTAATATTTTAGTAACACAGTTTTATACTCTATCTGTTCCGATATTATGTGAAAAAAAATCAACAGAAACGATTTTTCTTGCCTGTACCTTCTAGGCCGTAGTAACAATATTCAATACACCGAGGATTGTAAAAACACAGAACATTGTGTTAAACATGTCATGTAGAATATAGTAACGAATAAAATACATATACACATAGATATAAAATGTAAATTCTGTGCTGCCATCGACAGGCCTCTGCGGGTCAACTTACACTCTAGTCTGTAGTCGATCCAACGTCGAGAAACATAGAGTAGGTAAATAAAAAGAATGTTCGCGATCCTAATAGGCACCATTTCTTCCATAGGTGACTCTGCCAACCATACCGAATTGCAGATCCTCCCGCCTGCCTGCGATTGGTCTATATATAGGCACAGCCAGACGGCGGTCCTGGCAGTTCTCGCTTCATTACGTAGTCAGCAGTCAGTGACCATCAAGAAGAAACCTCCGTTATCTGAAGTCTGAAGACAGAAGACCGTCCGATGCCGACCGAGTGGACACCATACACCGGCAAGTCTCGGTGGACCTTCAAACTATCTACAAAGAGCAACATTTGCGTATAGTCTAAGACGTCATACCAATAATCCTGTGTTGAAAAACCAAGCTTTAAATTATAACAAATTCCGTCCGTGCGAAGCCGGTCGGGTTGTTATTTCGATGTAAAACAGACCACAGATTTATGGAGCGGCCACCAACTTGCTCGGTTGTTTGATGATGTTTTGCATCCTTCACATCGTGAGGTTTGTGCCACACACTGTCCCTACCATCAGCTCTTACCAACTTAAATTGCAACTTATATGATACAGCAACGGTTTTTAGCCGTCTACGATCGAGCCGATAGGAGGATGAGCGCAGAAGACTGTGGCACAGCTGAAAGGTACGTGACTACTGCCGATGAAATAGGCACTAAACATGAACAGAGGCAAATTGAGTACATTATGTTACACTGTTATTTTATCAGTTCAAATGTTCAAATGTTTGTAGAGCTTATGGGACTTAACTACGGGGTCATCAGTCCCTAAACTTACAAACTACTTATGAATTACTTAATACTAAGGACGGCACAAATATCCATTCCCGAGGGGGGATTCGAACCCCCGACCGTAGCGGCCGTGCACACCGTGACTGGCGCGCCTCAGTCAGCTCGGCCACCGCGGCCGGCTATTTTATCAGTGAAAGGATGTGTGATTCTTTGCTATCAGAAGGTTAATAAATTGTGAAATTTACATTTTGGAAATGTAAATAAATTCTGAAGTTCGAATTATTTCATTTGTGTCATTTTTACACTGTTTTCGCCATTTTATGTGCTACAGTTTATAATGCCTTGCACTGTACAGTATTACCCGATCCCTTGAGCTAATACTGTACAACGTTACACTTTTGCAAAACACCTGAACACATTTCATTAGCTTTAATATAACAAATATGGGACCATAAACCTGTAGGAATTGATTGATTGACAAAATAAGATGTTCACGTTTTCAGTTGAGTTCGAAAAATTACAAATATTTCAAAAACGGCTTAACCCCACTCTCTCCTATTACTCATCGAAACAAAACTTGTACCCTCAGGGGGCTCACGTTCTTTCGTGAGTACGTGCGTGGCGAGCACGGGCCCGAGCTAATGCAGTCTTCCTTCCTTCTTTATCTAGCGGACTGCATTTGCTTTCCCCTTCCCCTCCTTTCCTGTCCTCACTCCTTCCCCTCCCCACCGGGGGCTGATAACCTCAGTAGTTTAGTCCCCCTATCCAAACCAAACAACCCAACCCAACAAAACTTGTAAGTTCAATAAAGTTGTGTCCAGGAACACATAGTTTCTGATATATACACGTGTCTGTCGGAAGGGCTGCATGACTCTTGGTTGTAGATATTAACAGGCAGAAGCCCTCTATTAAGGTGTTTGGCAGGCTTTTATCGCGATTTAGGCACAGGCACCGTAATAATTCAGAAAACTCACAGTAGAAGATCCCGCTTAGTCCGCAAGCCTGGAATGGTCGGAAGAAAGTATGAAGAAAAATTAGGGTATAACTGCCATCTACATCGTGGTTGTTAGAGACGAAGCACACGCTCGGATAGCTTTACAGAAGGATGGAGGAGGGAATAGACGTGTCCTTAGAAACCATGCCGGAATTTGATGGAGTGATTTAGGGAAATCACGGAAAACCTAAATCAGGATGGCCGGAGGTGGATGTTAACCACTTCTGCCGAATGCGAATCCAGTGTGTTAGGCCCGGCGCACACGTGATGCAGCACAGGCAGAGCAGAGGCATGTCAAGTACAAACCTCTGGATGCAGTTAGACTTCATTCCTGAGCCTCCTTAAAAATCAATTAATTGTGTGTTTGTGTCTTCCGGTTAAGTGCACCATATATGCGCAGTGAAAGGTTGTTGAGCAACATGTAAAAGTGGTGATTTTGTGTAGTCTATGGAAGTTTCTTATCATCTATTCAGGAAAAACTTCTGACTAAACAAACGACGGTTTAAAGAGAAAGGAAGACTTAAAAGAGAAGCAAAATAGCTTGGGAGACACCAAACCTACTAAAGAAAAATTAGGGATATGATTTATGTATGTAATTACAATCGGCTTTGCTTTTCTCTCATTTATTACATTATGGAGATAAACAATATCCCGGATCGACCCCAACTTCCAAGTGTCACACACGGACTGCTGCCGATGAGTGTTCGTACACTTGACTCTGTAAGTCGCGTTCAGTAGGAGACATTTATCACAAATGTCGCCAACCTTGCTGAGGTTGATTAAAATACCATATTTAGTGTTCGTGTTTATTGATCGAAACATTGCAAAAGTCCTTTAGACGTGCCTGCGCGTCGGAAGGAACAGGCACTGTTGCGACTGTAGCTGTCAAAATAAATACAAGAAAAGTATTCGCAATTGCGAATATTAATCAGTATCAGCTGTAAGATTTAACAATGAAAATTGGTGCCGGTCATCATAGAGCTGATGATAATTAATTTTCGCAATTACGAATACATTTCTTGTATTTAATTTGACAGCTACAGTCACAGCAGTGCCCGTTCCTACAGACGTGCAGGCATGTCTAAAGGGCATTCGTAATGTTTCCATAAATAAACACGGACACGAAACGTCGTATTTACGTGAATTTGAGTCCGACGGAATACAAGATCGAGTAGTTTGAGCAGGTGTTTGAAGCCCGTGTACCTGGGTGGTGCAAGGATTACCACAGGTACTTTTTAAGCAGGCGACCCTTGTTGGAATACCGACCTCCATACGAATTTTAATACGCGCATGTTGTATGATTACCACACTTATCAGCAACTGAGGCAAAATTATCCCAACTATGTGTTAATGTTTCAATTAAAATTTCTGGACTGGTCAAATAGTAAAACTTTCTCCTAACGTTTCGTCTTCGGCTGTGGATGACTTCATTGGAGGTAAAACGGCGAATTGCGGCCAGAACTCGGGAGGGCGTTGAATGTGTAGGTGGTGTAGAAGGCAGCACAATCCATCACGTGACGTCGGTTACGAGACTGTCTCTCGTTCAAATATGTTCAACTCTTGGCACCAAACTGCAGTCGTCACCAGTCGGTAGACTTACAAACTACTTTAACTTATGCTAAGAACAGCACACCATACACCCCAACCCGAGAGAGAACTCGACAGTCGGTACTCCACAGCGCGGCACTATCTATGGTATTGCCAACGTTATTGATATAGAATAATCAATAGTTAATCCGCTGGTGTAACGTTGACATCCAAATTTTGACCATTCAACGCCTTCACCTTCTATGTTGAGGTTTTTATGGTGTTTCTAAATGTCAGTGGTTGCAATATTCGTGCTCGCATGATAGTGCGAAAGTTTCGGTATGACATTTTACTTACTTACTTATACTGGCCACACAAACCGCAGCCGGATTTTGGCCTTACTCAGTCCGGCCTTACACACTTTCCTCTCATTACCATTTTCATCTGCCAGACCCAGTATCTGCATGTCTCCCATGGTCTTATCCTTCCATATCATTCTCGGCAGTCCCTGTGGTGTGTTTCCTTCAGCTTCTCCATCCATTGCAGCCTTTATTGCCGTGTTCTCGCCTCTCTTTCTCACATGTCCGTGCCATCTTAGTCTCTTAACTTTCACACTCGCTACGATGTCAGGCAGTGTGTATAACTGTTGAGTTCTCTGTTTCTCCACATTCTAATCTCTTCGTTTTATTTCACTGGTCCATGTATCTCTCTTAGTGCTTTATTTTCAAACGTAATCAGTTTTTTTTACTCTGTTTTCTTCGTCACGGTCCATGTCTCACTTGCATGGCAAGTTATTGGACTCATGATGGCCTGATATTGTCTTATTTTTGCCTGCGTAAATAGTAACTTTCATCTTATGATGTTGTGCATTGCTCATAAACATCTTTCCCCAGCCTTAAATCTTGTCACTATCTTTTACTCTATAAGGTTTTGTTGGTTGATCGTGACAACGGGGTGTGTGAATTTGACTGTCTCGTTAAATTTCATATCAAGGTTTCCCTCATGGAAAAAATGTTCCTCTACGTCCGCTTTCTTCGTAGGCCGGCGGCGGTAGCTCCTCTTGTGTTCACCCAGACGTGTTTTGACACTTATTTTCTTAGTGCCGATGTTAACTAGTTACAAGAAATTTAATATACACCTGGTGAGTCCTAACGGAGTTGTATATATTGTTCAAATCTCAAACATTTTTTTTAAGATACCCGGTTGGTCTTAAAATAGTTTCCACCCCCAAGCTTGCTTAGCACTTTCCAATTCGATACGTGACCCTACTGATAAAAAACGGAAGAAAAACTTTCCGGCTGGGCGGTCGTTGTTCCATCTTGATTTTCATTCTCTCTCCAGGACGAAGCGCTCGACCTTCGTTGATGAAGGAAGTCTGCAATGTGTAGCGGAGCATTAATCCCCTTTTACACGGCGAACTTTCTTGTGTCAGTTGACTACTCGAGAGGATTGAGGCACTGCAGCGCTCCTGGCGTGCTATTCCCGTACTGCGTTCCACCTGTCTCGAGTAGTCGTTTTCGTTTAGCCGTAAACACCAAAACTAAAGAGCTGTCTGCTGTGTAGTTTCGCAACTGAGGACGATACGCAGGAGCAGGAAAAGGATAATTGAGTTTATTAATGACGAAAAGGTAATTCATAGTTGATGTTCTCCTCAAAAATGTCAAGTAGCAAATCTTGTATCTGATTAAGACCTAAAAAGTTGGAAAAGTATCATTAAAGTTTGGACAATTTGTTTATTTGCTGAAGAAAATGCATACTGGCAAACATATGAAACAATATCGAAAGTGCAGTAGAAACTGACTATTTACTTTAGTTTTCATATCTTATTTTCTTGCTCAAGATCAAAATAACACCGAAAATAATTTTCACATCTAATAATTCTGACTCTTCTGTTGATATAATTTTCGGTAAAAAACGTTTATATATTAACGCTCGTTTATATACATAGTGGAGACTTTTTCCTCGTTTTCCCCGTTTCTGCTTGCAGATATTTCGTCTCTTTTGTAGGAGAAAACTAGTAGCCTCTGCTGCCGATATGATGAAAACACAAAGCAAACAACAGAATTAAGTTAAAGAAGATGCGAAAGCGTTTCTGTAATACGAATGCGCTCGACCAGAATAGGTTAACTTCAGATACTAGCAGATACCACCGGTGGCGCAGCCAGGATTTGGTTCACGGGGGAGCTCCTTTCTAAAAAATAAATCCAACTGCAGAGGTGCCCTCCCCCTTGCGACCAACCCCACCTCCGCGACACCCGAGATATTAGGTCCTTGATTCCTAGTTAATTACCTAATTAACATGGTTTTACTATTTAATATTAAAATTCAATTCTTTTATTTCAAGTTTTGTAATTTTTTTATAACCTTCCCCCCAGGCTGGCCAAAACTCATTCCCCCCCCCCCCCCCGTCCCCTCAGAAATTTCACACACCCCAATCCCTCTGTTGGTACCTCTGGCCTACTGAATTTAATGATGGTAAAGAGTTCTCACTATTCGCTATCAGAAATATAAGAAGCTCTCCGATGTTATGTTTAATTAACATGAGACTCTATGTATAAAATTTGAACTAAAATAACACTATTGTTTTTGACGGCCTGCATAAGATTCCACTGGGTGGCGCCGCTGACCTGCTTAAGGAGCGGCGCGCCGCATACGCACAATCAGCTAGGAACTTCAGCATAGCAGTATCAATAGAAACACCATCAAACTTGGTCACTGCGGCATTGAAACCGCCCGCAGTAACAGCAGCACAAGTTCTCAGTGGCGGCATCGCGTTGGTTAAAAATTTTCAAATGTTTGTTAAGCTTATGGGACTCAACTGCAGGGTGATCAGTCCCTAAACTTGCAAACTACTTATGAATTAACTTATAACAAAGACAGCACAAACATCGATGCCGGAGGGAGGATTCGAACCCCCATTGGGGAACGGCCTAGCGCATCAGAGCATAGCACCTCAATGCGCTCGGCCACTCCACCGCGGCATCACCTTGGTTACCCCCTGTCA
This sequence comes from Locusta migratoria, assembly GCA_026315105.1. Classification (NCBI taxonomy): domain Eukaryota; kingdom Metazoa; phylum Arthropoda; class Insecta; order Orthoptera; family Acrididae; genus Locusta; species Locusta migratoria. The sequence goes on from CM048746.1 coordinate 196,425,516, forward strand.
CATTAACTCGTACTTGGTAAATTATAGTTACGTTGTGATTTATTACACGTGCACTATTTCGAATTTCGGTTCCGGCCTTTTACATACACACAGGGTGTTACGAAAAGGTACGGACAAACTTTCAGGAACATTCCTCACACACAAAGAAAGAAAATGTTATGTTATGTGGACATGTGTCCGGAAACGCTTAATTTCCATGTTAGAGCTCATTTTATTACTTCTCTTCAAATCATATTAATCATGGAATGGAAACACACAGCAACAGAACGAACTTCAAACAATTTGTTACAGGAAATGTTCAAAATGTCCTCCGTTAGCGAGGATACATGCATCCACCCTCCGTCGTATGGAATCTCTGATGCGCTGATGCAGCCCTGGAGAATGGCGTCCACAATACGAGCACGAAGAGTCTCTACATTTGGTACTGGGGTTGCGTAGACCAGAGCTTTCAAATGTCCCCATAAATGAAAGTCAAGAGGGTTGAGGTCGGGAGAGCATGGAGGCCATGGAATTGGTCCGCCTCCACCAATCCATCGGTCTCCGAATCTGTTGTTGAGAAGCTTACGAACACGTCGACTGAAATGTGCAGGAGCTGCATCGTGCATGAACCACATGTTGTGTCGTATAGGCACATGTTCTAGCAGCACAGGTATAAATTAAATCATGATAACGTGCTCCAGTGAGCGTAGGTGGAAGACATCACCAACAATTCCTGCCCAAACGTTCACAGAAAATCTGTGCTGATGACATGAATCGAGGAAGTACAGTACATACTAACGAAACAATTGGGTATTTTGACAATTGTCTGCAGGAATTATTTCAATTTACATTTCAAAAGAAACATGGAAATTAAGCGTTTCCGGACACATGTCCACATAATATATTTTCTTTCTTTGTGTGTGAGGAAACTTTCCTGAAAGTTTGGCCGTACCTTTTTGTAACACCCTTGTCGCAGCGCATTAATTATTAGATGATATCTTTGTATGACTCATTATATTTTTTCGCTTTGGTGTAAAATAAAAGACTGTTGTTGTTGAAGTGTAACCAAGAGCAGTGCGTGTACTTATTTACTTGGAGCTATTCCCGCACATGTTTTTGGTGCCGAAACCCGGGAGGGGAGCGAAGAAAACGCCGCAGCCGCAAGAGGGAGGATTTCTGCACGCTACACTTCCGCCTTTGCAAATAAGGAGGAGCAACTAAGCTGTTGTATTGAGGTATGATAAGCAACATTGCGCTTCAGCAATCACGCTCGCCAAAATAGACTTCCACGCTTACTAAGTAATTCGCCTTGATCTGCCTTTCACTTAAAACTGCAGCTTCTTGAATTACTGCTGATAACTCTGCTGTGAAGTATTGACTGTTGATTTTCAATTATTGAAGACCGGGAGTAGCTCGCAACTGTTATTATCTTTGGTTGTTTGCGCGCCACTTTTGTCACTAGCAGCTGTCTACTTTGTTTACTCATTGCTGCCGTAATATTTATTTGTGCACGACAACTAGTGTTTTGTCAGAAGATTAAGTTCAGACAGTACTCCTAATCTGTCGACAGAAAAATTACAGATTTTGTAAAGAAAGCGAACACATCAGAGATCGAATATTACTCGATTCGTCACAGCGATCGGAGAATTCTCAGCTGAGACACCGCTCTCCGAATTTAAATACTATAAGGCTCGTCTGGAGGAAACATTATCAATAGTTATGTAGTTGGACGACGAAATACACGACCTTCTGTCAGAGCAGGATTACAATAACGATGTAATTGCATGTGAAGACTATACTGACAAAGCAAAACGCGCCATTTTAATCGCGACCGACGGCATTGATGAAAACTCTCTGAATCAATGACAACTTTAAGCGGTAGTTACGCGACCCTACCAGCCAATGCAGTTACTACGACAGTCAAATTGTTGTTGTTGTGGTCTTCAGTCCAGAGACTGGTTTGATGCAACTCTCCACCCTACTCTATCCTGAGCAAGCCTTTTCATCTCCTGATAAGAATGGCAACCCACATCCATTTGAATCTGCTTACTATACGCGTCTCTTGGTCTCCCTCTGCGATTTTTACCCCACACACTTCCCTCCAACGCTAAATTCACAATTCCTTGATGTCTAAGAATGTGTCCTACCAATCTATCCCTTCTTTTAGTCAAGGTATGCCAGAAATTTCTTTCCTCCCCAATTCGGTTCAGTACCTCCTCATTAGTTACGCGATCCACCCACCAAATTACCGTCCATTAAATTAGAGCCCTACTCTGGAGACGTGGAAAGTTGGCCTAGATTTTGGGAACAATTTGAAAGTTCAGTGGATAGCTCCCCCTCCTTGTCCACTGTTAATAAGCACGTCTTCCTGCGAGGCTATCTCGAAGGTGAACCGAAAATGCTCGTCGACGGTATCGCCGTAACAGCTTCCACTTACGAGGATACAAAGAGAACGGTACGGAGATCGTAACAGAATCGTGAAGGCGCACCTAGATTATTTAGATGCGATTACGCCTATTCAGTTCGCTTCTCCAGAGAATCTCAACATTCATAGAATGTAACCGAAGAATACAGACATTAAAATCATTGGGAGAACACTTTAATGCCTATGGCAGACTGTTAGTTCCGAAGATATTGCGTGCCTTCTGTGGTGTCGCACAAGTACAAAGTGCGCGCCACCTACTTTCGCCGCGCGCCGCCAGGCACGCACGGCGCGGCGTTCTCACGTCGACAGCCACGAGCGCCCTCTGCGACAACTCCGCTCGTGGCCACCACTGAAGGACATCGTTCACTTGGGTCTGAGGTAGCAACCAGTTAGGACCTTCGTAATCAGATAGGCACCAGTGAAGACTTTGCTATTGTACAGGCACTAGGCAGGCCTCTAACAACTATGTATCAACATTCTGCAGTACTATGTAAAAGTTAAGTATTGTTACATTCTGTGCAATATATATCTCTTTCTAATTTACTCTAGTGTTTGTAGTTTCTGGCTGCTCCCCTCCGTACCTGCACCGGCGTGCTATCTTTATTCCTGTGTCGGTCTTGTTCCACTCGGCCACCGACACCTACGACGAGGCTGGGACACAAAAGCGGCGACGAAGTTGGGACACAAAAGTGGCGACGAGGATGGGATACAAAACCTTCCCACAATAAATATGTAGCCGCTGGATAATACGCGTAATAAGACACAACTTCTCTTAAGTAGACGTTTTAAAGTTAATGGAGTTTTTATCGGAAGAAATAGACGGAGCGCTTATTTCTCAGAAGATCCGCGGAGAAGTACAACCAATTTCAAACGTGCTACCATCAGCTTCGGCTCTTAACATACAGTCTAAGCAATCTCGCTCTAAACGCAACAATAAGCGGAAGCCAGAGCCGTATTGCGTGTTCTGCGCTCAGCGAGGTCATTGGGCTCAGGACTGCTAAACCGTATTAGAGGTACAGGAGCGCATAAAGGTACTGAAGTCGTGTAACCGCTGTTCCCTTTGCCTCAAGCAAGGACATACTGTCAAAAATTGCGCGAAGAAAGGCGTGGCTCTCTGCTCTTTTTGTAAAGGCAACCATCACAGATCTATTTGTGACCGCAAAGAATCTAAATCTGTGTAGCGCAAACGAATGCTAGTTCAGTGGGTAATGTAAACACAGGACGCACCAGTTTCACGCACCTACAGACAGCTTGTGTTTATATTACAGGACTCAAAGGCGAGGAAAAACTTATACGTTGTATTCTGGACGCTGGCAGTCAGTCCACCTTTGTCAACAGATCCTTGATTGCCAATCTGAATTTACAAGTGATTGACACTCGTGTCTTAAAGGTCGACACTTCTGAGTCCACAGCTACCAAATCTAAAACACGCCGATGCGTCCGTCTGAATCTAAGAAGTATGTGGAATAACAAGCACGTCAGTATCAACGCCTTTGAGAGTTCGCACTCCTTTGTCAGCCATCCTTCCGTACCACGAGATGCCACAATTATGCAACACGCATGTAATCTATCACTGGCGTATCCCATGCATGAACACACGGACGTTCCTATTGATCCTCTAATAAGAGCCGACCAATACTGGCAAATTGTTCACGACTCGTCGCCTTTACGAATATCTCCGTTTCTAGTCTTAATATCTTCAGAGTTTGGCTGGATACTTAGCGAAAGTCGACCAGGCGCTTCAGCAGTCCATACTACAGTTAACGTCATTAGCCACACATTATCAGAGCCAACAGACAATAACATCAGGAGTTTCTGGGATTTGGAATCGATAGGTATTAGTTCATAACCAGAATCTGCAATGAGCACGAGGGAGTCCGCGGTTTTGGAAGAGTTTCATGCATCTTACTTTATCCAAGATAGACGGCGGGTAGTTCGTCTACCACGTAAGCCCACATTAGCTCTTCCTGATAACTTACGAAATGCTGAAAATCGTTTCGCTGTTTTGCAGAGGCGTCTACTAAAAAACAACGAGCTGAGACATGCCTATGACACGCAGATGTTGCAGTACATCAAACAAGACCATGTTGAGTTAGCTCCATCTGAATCACATATCGATACCTTTTATCTGCCACATCACATATTCAAAAGGGAAAAACAAGGATCCATAAAATGGTGCATTTATTTTGACGGGTCCGCTCATGAAGAAGGAGCACCATCTCTTAACGACGTTTTAGAAATTGGTCCTAACCTCCTACCAGAAGTAATGGCTGTACTTCTACGATACCGCTTACAACGTTTCGCCATTATAGCCGATATCAATCAAGCTTTCCTTCAGCTTGCTCTTCACTCAGATGACCGAGATCTCACGAGATTCCTGTGGTACAAAGTCCCTGTCAGTGGAAACTTACAACCGATTCAAACAAGGGAGACGACTGTTTACCGCTCCAAACGCCTTCCTTTCGGTCTTGCATGCAGCCCCTTCCTGTTATCAGCCACTCTCAGGGAACTGGCAACTATTTACAAGCCACAATTCCCCATGGCCGCAGCCGTCATACATAAGAATACATACATGGATGATATTGCAGCGGGAACTGAAGAACAAGACGAATTAGTGAATCTCTATTGCGAGCTGACCTCGCTGATGCAACAAATACACTTTCCATTGTCGAAATGGGCAACAAATTCACAACACCTGACCGAAATATGGAAGTCCCAAGGACAAGACATAAAAATGAACGCTACAGTATTGGGTGTATTATGGGACACCGCTAACGATGTGCTTTGTTTTACTCAAACGTCTATCATTGACAAAACGCTAGACATGATCGCAACTAAACGGGATTTGTTAAGAGTTACTGCAAGCTTCTATGATTCTCTAGGTTTAGTATCGCCAGTATCCATCACCGGAAAATTTTTATTCGAAGACACATGGCTACTAGGATTGGGTTGGAATGAAATCTTGCCTCACCAGCTTGCTTCGAAATGGCGGACATGGTTATCATCGCTTCCGGATCTATCCAATATATTTGTATCGAGGTGGATCTCAGTCTCAGGGAACAAAGTCTCGTGCGTTCACGTTTTTTGCGATGCTTCTGAGCGAGTTTACGGTGCCGCCTTGTACGTCATGTGTGAGGTCAATGGAAATACTTACACACACCTAGCATGCAGCAAAAATCGTTTAGCGCCAGTCAAGAGAGTAACAATCCCCCGTCTTGAATTGCTAGCTGCATTGTTGGGAACTAAACTGCTGCGTTATTACTACAATGCTACCAACTGTGGCATTAGCAATGCAACGCTCTGGACTGACTCTTCGATACCTGGATACGATCAAATCCTAATTCCTGGAAGACATTTGTTTGTAACAGAGTGACCGAAATTCAAACACACACTTCGCCGTCTCAGTGGAGACACTGCCCCGGAAAGGATAACCCTGCTGATTATCTTTCCAGAGGTATCTGTCCGAAAACACTACAGGGATTATCTGTCTGGTGGAGGGGACCGACGTGGTTATCTCAGCACCCATCTCAATGGCCAGAAGATCTTCATGAAGTTACCACCTCTCCTTTCTCTTTAGAATATAAGAAATCATACATACCTTCGCAAATTTCACTTGTGCAGATTATAAAACCAGTAATAGATCCCACTAGATTCAGTTATTACTGTAATGTTTGTATAGTCTATGGGACTTAACTACGGGGTCATCAGTCCCTAAACTTACAAACTACTTATGAACTACTTACGAACTAGGACGGCACAAATATCCATGCCCGAGGGGGGATTCGAACCCCCGACCGTAGTGGCCGTGCAGACCGTGGCTGGAGCGCCTTAGTCTCCTCGGCCACCGCGGCCGGCTCAGTTATTACTGGAAGCTTTTACGCACAACGGCATTTGTTCATCGCTTCCAAAGGAAACTTGCAAACAAAGAAAGGATCCACGGAGAATTCACTGCAGAAGAAATAACAGCAGCTCGTGCATTTTGGATTAAATCAGTACAGACAGAATGCTTCCTACCAGAAATCAGAGCTTTAATGGAGAACGTACCATTGTCCAACAATTCAAAAATCAAGAATCTAAATCCATACGTACATGAAGGACTACTGCGTTTAGGAGGTCGTCTACAGTGCTCGGAATTGACTCAAGAAGAGCAACATTCATTCATACTGGAAGGGAATCATCATTTCACAAAGTTATTGATAATGTTCAAATGTTCAAATGTTTGTTAAGCTTATGGGACTTAACTACGGGGTCATCAGTCCCTAAACTTACAAACTACTTATGAACTACTTACGAACTAGGACGGAACAAATATCCATGCCCGACGGGGGATTCGAACCCCCGACCGTAGTGGCTGTGCTGACCGTGACTGGAGCGCCTCAGTCACCTCGGCCACCGCGGCCGGCTATTGATAATGTATACTCATATTCGATTGCATCACGCCGGCCGCGGTGGCCGAGGGGACTGAGGCCACTACGGTCGGGGGTTCGAATCCCCTTTCGGGCATGGATATTTGTGCCGTCCTTAGTATTAGTTAGTTCTTAAGTAGTTTGTAAGTTTAGGGTCTGATGACCCCGTAGTTAAGTCCCATAAGCTACACAAACATTTGATTTTGATTGCATCACCTTGTTTTTCGCTAAAACTGGAAGAACAAGTACGAAGTGTTACATTGTTCTGTTTACCTGTGCAGTAACTAGAGCCATCCATCTTGAACTTGTTAGTGCCACCACAACCGATAAATTCTTATTAGCCATGCAAAGAATTGTTAGCAGACGGGGTGTTCCACATACAATTTATAGACTTTTCACACAGCTAACCGATAAATATCTGAACTGTGGAAAACCCTCACGACTAATCTAGTATACCGCCCAAATGAATATCACCTGGAAGTTCATCGCTCCACGTGCGGCTTGGTGGGGAGGTTTTTGGGAAAGGATGATTGGTTCTGTAAAGCGATGCCTTCGGAAAGTACTCGGGCGAAGCTGTCTGGACGAAGAGAGACTTCAAACTGTCCTTATAAGTATTGAAGCTGCACTCAATTCTAGACCTATCTCACAGGCCGATGACGAAGTGCTCACTCCAGCACACTTCTTGGCGAGGGGCAGACTTTCTTCTTTACCAAGAGGTCCCGAGCCCTCAGAGTCAACGGATTTAGTAAAAGAATTCAAACTCCAGCAGAAATTAACAGAAGACTTCTGGAATCGTTGGAAGAAAGACTACTTAGAGCTTTCATGAAGAACGTCAGTAGAAATCGGAAGATAAGAGTCGGCGAGTCTTCCTTCTGCAGGAAGACACCTTGCCCCGACATATGTGGAAAAGGGCGAGAGTAAAGAACTTACGGATAGGTCGAGATGGAGTTCATCGGACTGTAGTTCTCACTACCCCAGATCGAAGAGAGATTACCAGGCCAATCCAACTGGTTATACCACTGGAGATTGTCCAAAGTGGGGAGGATGTCGCAGCGCATTAATTATTAGATGATATCTTTGTATGACTCATTGTATTTTTTCTCTTTTGGTGTAAAATAAAAGACTGTTGTTGTTGAAATGTAACCAAGAGCAGTGCGTGTACTTATTTACTTGGAGCTATTCCCGCACAACCCTGTATATATATATATATATATATATATATATAGGGCGCAGCCACGGGGCAAAGGGGTGGGGGGGGCCTAATGGGGCTGAAGCCCCTCCCCAGCATCTCCCAAATATATATATATATATATATATATATATATATATATATATATATATATATATATATATCTGTGTGTGTTGTTGTTATGGTCTTCAGTCCGGAGACTGGTTTGATGCAGCTCTCCACCCTACTCTATCCTGAGCAAGCCTTTTCATCTCCTCATAAGAACGGCAACCCACATCCACTTGAATCTGCTTACTATACGCGTCTCTTGGTCTCCCTCTGCGATTTTTACCCCACACACTTCCCTCCAATGCTAAATTTACGATTCCTCGATGTCTAAGAATGTGTCCTACCAAGCGATCCCTCCTTTTAGCCAGGGTATGCCAAAAATTCCTTTTCTCACCAATTCTGTTCAGTACTTCTTCAGTGGTTATACGATCTACCCACCTAATCTTCAGCATTCTTCTGTAGCACCACATTTCAAAAGCCTCTATTCTCTTCCTGTCCGCACTGCTTATCGTTCATGTTTCACTCCCGTACAAGGCAACACTCCACACAAATGCCTTCGGAAAAGACTTCCTTACACTTAAATTAATGTTCGATGTTAGCAAATTTCTCTTTTTCAAAAATGCTTTTCTTCCCATTGCCATTCTGCATTTTATATCCTCTGTACTGCGACCATCACATGTTATTTTACTACCCAAGTAACAAAACTCATCTACCACCTTCATTGTTTCGTTACCTAATCTAATTCCTTCAGCATCGCCCGATTTTCTAGGACCGCATTCCATTATTTTTGTTTTGCTCTTGTTAATGTTCATTTTATTCGCTCTCTTCAACACACTGTCCATTCCATTCAACTGCTCTTCCAGGTCCTTTGCTGTCTCTGACAGAATTACAATGTCATCAGCAAAACGCAATGTTTTTATTTCTTCCCCCTGAACTTTAATCCCTATTCCAATTTTTTCCTTGCTTTCCTTCACCGCCTGCTCGATGTACAAATTGAATAACATCGGAGAAAGGCTACAACCCTGTCTTACTCCCTTCCCAACTGATGCTTCCCTTTCATACCCTTCGAGTCTAATAACTGCGGTCCGGCTTATGTACAAGTTATAAATAACTCTCCTTTCCCTATATTTTACCCCTGCTGACTTCAGAATTTGAAACAGTGTATTCCAGTCAACATTGTCAAATGCTTTCTCCAAATCTACAAAAGCTAAAAATGTAGGTTTGCCTTTCCTTAATCTATCTTCTAAGATAAGACGTAAAGTGAGTATTGCCTCCCTGGTTCCTACGTTCCTCCTGAATCTAAACTGATCTTCCCCAAGGTCAGCTTCTACCAGCTTTTCCATTCTCCTGTAGATAATTCGTGTTAAAATTTTGCAACCATGACATATCAAACTAATGGTTCTGTAATTTTCACACCTGTCTGCGCCTGATTTCTTTGGAATGGGGATTATTACATTTTTCTTAAAGTCTGAGGGTATTTCGCCTGTCTCATAAATCCTACACACCAGTTCAAATAGTTTTGTCATGGCTGGCTCTCCCAGAGACTTTAGTAGCTCTGAGGGTATGTCATCTACTCCTGGGGCCTTGTTCCGACCTAGGTCTTTCAGGGCTCTGTCAAATTCATCTCTCAGTATAGCATCTCCTATTTCATCTTGATCTACGTCCTCTTCCCTTCCTACCACATTGTCTTTATATATATATATATATATATATATATATATATATATATATATATATATATATATATATATATATATATATCTTTGGGAGATGCTGGGGAGGGACTTCAGCCCCATTAGCCCCATTAGCCCGCCCCACCCCTTTGCTCCGTGGCTGCGCCACTGGATACCACTATTGTTACTTGCTTCTGCACATGCGCATTCTGCAGCAAACTCGAAAATTTAGAACTCTACACACTCGGTGCAATCGATAGATCATCGACATTATAAACGCACTCGCGATGGGGTTGGCTGTTAATTTATACGTAGGCACTAAAAGCACACGCACCACCACAAAGTCGATCACAAAGTCGATCGTGTAAAACGGACTTTAGGGCGATGACTAGTGAGACAGCCGGCCGCGGTGGCCGAGGGGACTAAGGCGCTCCAGTCATGGTCTGCACGGCCACTACGGTCGGGGGATCGAATCCCCCCTCGGGCATGGATATTTGTGCCGTCCTAGTTCGTAAGTAGTTCATAAGTAGTTTGTAAGTTTATGGACTGATGACCCCGTAGTTAAGTCCCATAAACTATACAAACAAAACTAGTGAGAGTGCCGGCGGAAGCCAGTGCGCGCTGTGGGCCGCGGGCCTTGTGGCGAGCTGGGCCGTGAAAGTGAAAAGGCTGGAGGCGCGGCCGTGGCCGTGACCTCGCCAGCAACGGCAGCAGCGGCAAACGGGTTAAGGCGCTCTGCTGCCCGGGACGCCACGGCCTGTTACCACACCGCTCCACTTGGCGACGACCCACATCCCGCCTAATAAACACTGATTAGGCGGAAGCTGCGCCACAAGGACGACATCTGGCGTGAAGAGGCGTGTCTGACAGATTGGGGGCTAGTCTTAGATTCTAGCGTGGCCACAACACTCCTAAACAGTATAACACACCTGTCATCCACATATGCTAATGAAAGGAAAAAACTGGAAACGTACCAGCATGTTCACCCAGGTGGGCTGTGTGTCCCACTAACAGCAGCGAAGTCGTTGTTATTCATAGCACTGCTATAAATACTAAGACATCGAGTAAGACACACGGTTACAAAAAGTTTTCCTCTCTAATGGGAGAGCCGGAAATTACCCGACTAATTTTACGACGTTGCTCAGGAATATTTTCTGAGTATTTTTGTCGAAGCTGGTTTTTCAACCTGTGCATCGTTGATCTCAAGGTGGAAGTCTTCCTCTGGGGGTCACGGTCACAGGTGGCAGTAGTTGCAACATAGAACAAGCTGAGCGGTGCATGATGATTGAATACTAATAATATTTTTGTTTAAAATTAATTCTGATTTTTGCAATAAATGAAACGGGTTAATCTATATCTATAAATGTGAATGTCTGTTCGGTGTACGTTTATCACGTCTGAACCACAAGACATGGAGAGCTAAAAATTTGTAAAGTTACTAATGTCTACCCGGGTAGGCTTTAGGCACGGTTTTACGGCGATCGGATAGCTATTTATCTATACATATTAATGTGAATGTCTGTTCGGTGTACGCTTATCACGTCAGAACGACAGGACGCAGAAACTTAAATATTTGTAAAGTTACTAATTTATACCTGAGGAAGGTTTTGGGCACGGTTTTATAGCGATCTGATAGATTTAGTAATTTGAAGAATATAACGCGAAATGCGGACAATCATTACTCTTTGAAAATTGTTTTATTGGTTGCATTGTTGCGTGGCGGTTGATAATGATAAAAGAGTGGAGTATATTGGGATGGAAAGTTATCGTTGTATATAAAATTCTACGTGTGTGTGTATGTCAATATTTCGCTCTGCAGCGAGAACTACAGAACGCAAACGAACAGTATGTGTCTAATTGTTGTCCGAAGTCTCCCGTTGTACACCATAGCAGTTCCATGCCGATAGCTATAAGGGGGTGAAAGATATGGCGGTTGAAAAAATAAAAAAATTCTGACTGAAGTCCAGCGACGACGTTTGCGACTCTATAGCAATGAGGGTACTACATACAGCGAAACGTCATGCCACAGACCATATGTTTGGTCTATGCGTGTGCTACAATGTCTTCAGCTCCTTCTCTGTAAGGATAAGCATACCAATAAGGAAATATAAGAATAAATAAATAAAGCAGTAAAAAAGAAATTTCTTTTAATACATCTCTTTAAAAAATCGATTTGACGTTCCGTGCATTACATGAAGTGATCCAATTGTGATATTATCACAATCGTTATTTTTTTTATTTGAATGTTGATTAAAAATGTTTGTTTCTAAAGAAGGTATTGTATTTCATTTCATTCTTCAAAGCCAGTCTCATAGTACACTACTGAAAGATAGCTTATCTATCATAATCAACTAACAAGCGAGCGGAGCCGCGGGCTTAAGCTAGTGACATAAATGCAGAGCCTCAAAATTGGCTTCAAGAACCAATCGATAGCTAAATAAATAATGGTTTAAATGTTTGTAAACCTAAGGTACCAATTTTCTGAGGTGATCGACCAAGCTTACAAACTATTTAAACTAACTTTAGCTAAGAACAAGACACACACACAGACACACCGATGATCGAGGAACGACTCGAACCTCCGACCCCTCTTACTGCCAATGCTTTTTTCCATGTTCCTTTTCTCGGTGATTCTACGTAGAACATAAAGTGATATATTCAGTGTCGACTGATATATTTTTTTTATAATTACAGTCTTGATCGAAAATTCGTTTATTTTTTGGCAGCTGACCTTCTGCCAGTACTTGTTAGCGTGGAGAACTGGATCGGAATGGATAACACTGCCCATGTTTTCCATGACGACACAATCCATCAAGGACTGGCAAATGTTCTCGAGCTGTAATACCCTTTAGATCGAAACCCACTGCCTAAAAAATAAATCAGTTTCCAACCAAGACTAAGTTTATTTTCAAAAATCGCACTGGAGTCTTTTACTAGACACTTTAGATTTGTCTGTAGTTTTATGATTTTTGTAAACATTTCGGACAAAAATAATAAAATTATAAATAATAAAAAATTATGGACGATTAGATTACGAATGTACTATTGTGATAATATCTATGAACCCATCACGTAATATTCTTTCAGGCCGTATTTTAACCAACAGCAAAATTACTTGATCTTTGAGTTTATCTTTGACAAACATATTCTTTTTTGAACTTTTACCTCTTTAAACTATTATTTTAATACCTCTCCCACATTTCATTATCTCTTTCCGTTAAATATTATCATCTGTTTTGCTTTGGAAGTTTGTTCTAAGTTTATTTTCTTTGGCCTTACAGGTTACGAATGACTATAGCGTGGAATGAACGTAGCGCACATTTGGCTTCGGAAATTAATTACGTTACGTCCCTTGCCAGAAACCTTGCCAGACACTCTCTTTTGCATACGCCATCTTGCTTTGTGTGATTTTCTTATTATACCTCAAGCGTTGTCTTTTCAAAGCAATGGCACACTGAAAATGATCAAAAACACGTCGTTCTTAGGACAATGAATTATAATCTAATGTCTAAAACTGCCATGCTAATATATAACACCTGCCATCGATGGTACGCGAATTACGGTTTACTCTCGTAGCTTTTCGGCGTAGCGTAATTGGCGGCGAATGAAATGTTAGACGGTGGTTCGAAAATTGCCGGACGCGGTGATTCAGCACGCTAGGTAAGAGGCGATCGACGCCCTCTCTAACGAAAAAACTGAATGAACGACGAAACGATGAAAATAAAGCGAAACAAACCACTAAGGACCGATGAACCAATGAAAAGAGAAAAAGGGTAAACCAAGCAATTCTTGACATCCGAAAAATCATATGCACAGTGTTTTGGGACAGTAAAGGCATTTTACTGACTGATTTCTTACCATGAAATGAAACAGTCAAGACAATGTTGTTTGCGAGATGCTTAAAAAAACACGCTTCGCAAAACCGAACAAGCTCAGAGGAATACTATCAAAAGGGGTGGTTTTCATTCACGACAACGCTTTTCCACGCACTGAGAATGTGACAAAACATCACACTCGGACCTTTGGCTGGGAGGTTTCTGACTATCTTAGGGTACGGCCATAGTGGGCCGCTCCACGCTTCCTGCTTCTCGCCGGCAGGGAGGCGGCTGGAAAACCCAGTGGGTGATCCCATTGGGGTGGCCATAGTGCACCCGCGCGGCCGCCTCAGCTCGCTCACGTCGGTTTCACAGGCGCGTGCAAGAAAGAATTTATGTTTCTTGTTCCGCTCTCAGCTCGCGGGTGCCGAGGTTTCAACGTTGTGCGCTGCGCATCGCGTTTAAGGGGAGCTAATAAAGACGCGTTTATCTCAAAAGTGTTGAATGAAAGGCCGTTAATTCACTGCAGCTGAATTTTATTGAATTTTTGTAGACTCGCACAGCCGGTTTTGCAATGTCTTTAATCGCATCTTTTTGTTCATATTGATGCAAGAATACCAGTACTTTAATATAGCAAACAACTAGACATTCAAGATAATTTACGTGTAGATAGGTTATTTAGCTCATAATATGAGGCGCTTCAGTCACAGACTGCACGGCCACTACGGTCGATGGTTCGAATCCCCCCTCGGGCATGGATATTTGTGCCGTCATTAGTTGTAGGTAGTTCATAAGTAGTTTGTAAGTTTAGGGACTGATGACCCCGTAGTTAAGTCCCTTAAGCTTAACAAACATTTGAACATTTTCATAATATGAAACGGACTTCTTTGTTAAAGGTTTCACGTGAAATTGGCTTTTTTGTGAGCCACTAACACGAGGCTACTTCATTCTTAATTACTTTGCTGCCATTCCATATCAATTTACCTTACCAAAAATGTTTTTGTTCGTGAACAGTATAAAATGTCGGTATATGATTAGGAACCTTGACAGTGAAATAATTGTAACTGCTGTCCTACTATAATCTCAAAATACATACACTGTGACAGACGGCACACTGTCAGTTACAGAGTAATTTCAAGTAAAAACAGTCTTAGTTGCAAAGTGGTGTTATTAATTACCAATGACGCGTTCTGCCCCCACAGCAGGCCATCATCTTATCTGCATGACTAATGTTACACAAGAATTACTACAACATTTAAAGTAGTGAAACAGGGGCCGTTGTAGTAATTTGCGTAACATTTGTCATGCAGATAATGTGATGATATCCTGCTGTGAGGGCGAAACGCGTCATTGGTAATTAATAGAACCACTTTGCAACCAAGACTGTTTTTACTTGAAATTAAAATTTGACTGGTTGCTGTATCAGCCGCACCATGGACTATATAAAGCCTTATATAGTTACTTTGTATGTATATTGAGGTTATAGGACAGCAGTTGCAACTTTTTCCCTGTCGTGATCTAACAGTTATTACCCCATACCAGCTACTAGTGAGTCCAGTTTTGGCATTTTATGCAATTTGCGATCAAAAAAGTTTTTTTTTTTTTTCATCATCATCCGTGGACGGTGCCAAGTTATAACAGCAGTTACATTATAGCACCACTGATTTACTTGCTTTAAACTCAACTAGAAAGAAGATGCACTTAGGTTGCACATACGATCTGCATATTCCAACTTAACAGAGCCGTTGAAAACATCTTTAATATCCTCCCGCTGTTGTTTTTTGTGGAGAAAGTCTAATTACATATTGATTCAGAGGAAAAATGCTGCAGCGCCTTGGATAACATTTAGACGCTTGCTATTGGATCCTGCCAAAAATTCTTCTGGTAATTTTAGTCTTCCCATTTCTATTGCATGTCGGAAGGGGCATTCAACACAAACACTAGCATTCTCTTTTCCTTAGAACCCTACAGTCACCATTATGAACTTTCAATTTTCCGTCAGTGACAGCTAGCAATCCAATATTTATAATATATAATATAATTATGGCGAATACCGGAAAAACATACACTCCGTTATGAAGCTGTTATGTTAGCCTGCAAGATGTGCAAAACTCAGTGAGGTACGACAATTAGTTTCCTCAGAATCGAGTGAGAAGTATCTTACGTCAAGGAAAACGCACAAAACCGGGAGAGGTGGTTTTTATTTTTTTACAGCAGAAGGAGAATTTTTTATCGAAAAACTGACACCGGAGTGCGATGTAGCTTTGTTTCATACACATGCAGTATTTTTTTTTTTTTTCAAGAAGAAAATCAAAAAGTAATTTTGATCATGTATTGGCATCAGCCGGCGCGCGATTGGCTGCGCACTGTGGCCGCCACCAGCTGCCATCGAGCCGTTGCAGCGCGCGCGGTCCGACCGCTGCGAGTTAAGCGGCCGAGCAGCTAGCGGGGAGCCGTGCACTATGGCCGTACCCTTACGTTCAATCCCGTCCTCACTCCTAGCGTTCTTCACTCTTTCGGCCTCCTAAATCGTTCCTTGGTGGTAAGCGCTTTAACAACAAATCAGAGGTATTTTGTGGTGTCATACCGCTCATCCAATCTTGATGAAATTTTGCTTTGCTTTACCTCCAAAATAGGGAAAAGATGCATTGCGGAGAGTACCATATAACAGATTTTGTGGGACTGCTCACCATGAAAGTGGGCAGATGCATGTAATTTGTCACACAGCCGTATGGAAGAAGTGAGGGAGGTGACAGGAGAGAGACAGGGGGGGGGGGGGGGAGGAGATCCGCCGAGAGAAATAGAAGTCCATGTGAACAGAGAGTGGGGACAGAAAGATATTCATGACGAATGGGGGAAGAAAATTGAATTACATGTACTTATATCAAACGGAGGGAAGCAGGAAACAGGCAGAAAATGATGGTAGGGAGGGGGGCGGAGGAAGAGACAGGTGCAGCAGAAGGAAGAGATGGACATAGAAAGGGGCAGAAGGGGGATATGGAAAGAGAGAGGCGCAGAAAGATATGGACCGACAAAGGGGCAAGAGGAGATAGAGGAGGGAGCATGAGATGGACAGAGAGAGAGGTGAAACGAGGAGTTGGAGGAACAGGAAATGGGAATAAGTAAATACCTGGAGACACCGGGTTTACAGCTACTTATTGGTAACAGTTAAGTCGTGATCAAATGCAGTCCGGGAATGCAGAGAATAGGGAAGTTCAAATGTTCAAATGTTTGTTAAGCTTAAGGAACTTAACTGCGGGGTCATCAGTCCCTAAACTTACAAAATACGTATGAACTACCTCATGCTAAAGACAACACAAGAGGGGATTCGAACCCCCGACGGTGAACGCCCTCGCACATCGTAGCATAGCGCATCAATGCGCTCGGCCAGTCCGCCGTGGCTCAAAAGGGAAGAAGAATAGTGCAACTGTAATACATTTTGCTTTTACGTTCCATTTATCAAGAAAGAAGTGTTTCTTAATTATAACATAATAATATGTGTTTATTATAACCATTTTCTTCGAAGAGACTGACTGACTATTTTGATGCAAATCATTTAATTAACCTTAAAACACAACTGACATTTATTAAGACCCTAGCTCACTTGGATAAATATTCTGCATAGTGTAACGGTACGGACGCTTAAACTGACTGACTACGTCTTAGAATATTACTTATTCCTGCGCCCTTAGGCTCATTGCTGTCCATACACATGTATATTTATTTGTAAAACTAAACTTTCAATTTCTAAGTCAGGAAATCTTTAACTAGGGCGGCATCTACTCAATACCTGACTACAACATGAGGTTTGCGTTTTTACTAAAATCGTTTATTACCCGTTGCATGATTACGTCTAGCGAGGACCACTGGATCCGTTAGACTCAATCCGGTATAATTAGCTCGAGCCCCCAATATTGCAAACAAAATAGGAATATCAATATTTAATCATTTTGATAATGTTCCTAAAATGATTGCTATTAAAGTTCATCGTTCTAACGAAAGACCCGAGTTAGAAAGCAATGAATAATTTCTTAGTTCCGACTACTGTGTGTGTTCCACACACGTTGGAAATATTTCAGAGTCCAGCGCGGCGGATTCTGCGGCTATGTTCATCACCTATCGTCTCATTCGGTTTCACTGCACTCGTAACACACGTCTGCCATCAAGACTGAACAGTTGTCGACTGATGTTGGGCCGCTCGTGGCACCCCCTTATATACGATACGTGGGGTCTTTCTAGTAATACGTCTCCCTAACTAAGTTCAGTGGCTCTCCCAGTAGAGTACAAACGTCTTAAATAATGACTCAAATGAAACTTCCTGGCAGATTAAAATTGAGTGCCGGAACCGGGACTCGAACCTGGGACCTTTGCCTTTCGCGGGCAAGCGCACTACCGACTGTGCTATCCCGACACGATTCACGATGCCGCCTCACAACTTTACTACCGCTAGTACCTCGCCTCCTACTTTCCAAACTTCACAGAAGCTCTCCTGCGAACCATGCAAGACTAGCACTCCTGGAAGAAAGGATATGGTGGAGACATGGCTTATCCACAGCCTAAGGGATGTTTCCAGCTTAGCCACAGCCTAAGGGATGTTTCCAGGATGAAACTTTCACTCTGCAGCCGAGTGTGCGCTGATATTAAACTTCCTGGCAGATTTTAATCTGCCAGGAAGTTTCGTATCATTTTAATCTGCCAGGAAGTTTCATATCAGATGAAAGTTTCATTCTGGAAACATCCCTTAGGCTATGGCTAAGCCATGTCTCCACCATATTCTTTCTTCCAGAAGTGCTAGTCTTGCAAGTTTCGCAGGAGAGCTTCTGTGAAGTTTGGAAAGTAGGAGGCGAGGTACTGGCGGAAGTAAAGTTGTGAGGCGGCATCGTGAGTCGTGTCGGGGTAGCTCAGTCGTTAGAGCGCTTGCCCGCGAAAGTCAAAGGTCCCAGGTTCGAGTACCGGTTCCGGCACACAATTTTAATCTGCCAGGAAGTTTCATACCAGCTCACACTCCGCTGCAGAGTGAAACTTTCATTCTGAATGACTGAAATGTTGATATGATTGCATCGTTAGATGAGCGCTAAGATTCTAATGCAAATACATACTTTAATTTCTAAAACTAATAATTCCCGCAAAATTTTAAGTTTAAACAAATAAGTACCTTCAGCTTGACAAATAAGACTTTCGGTCGTCGCACAATGAATATTTAAGTAATCACTTAGGTAAAGTTTTTTTGACGTACATTTTCCAGTCCTCTTTCAATGCACTGTTCAGAATTACTGTACTCATAAATTTAAACAAATTACGGTCGAGAAACAAAATAATTTAGTTTACACAAAGACAACATATTAAAATAAACAAAAATAATATATTCTAAATATGTCATAATGTGTCTACCACACCTGCAACTTAACACTGCCTCGCTGTTTGTGTATCTGTATTGTATTAATTGTTATTAACAAATCACTATTGTTTCTCGTTTTAAGTGCTTTGTTTTTGTTGTGGTCTTCAATCGGGAGACTAGTTTGATAAAGCTCACCACGCTACCCTGTCCTGTGCAAGTCTCTTCATCTGAGAATAAGTTCGGCAACCTACATCGTTTTGAATCTGTTTACTGCATTCGTCTCTCGGTCTCCCTCTGCGATTTTTACCACACACACTTACTTCTAATGCTAAGTTGACGATTCCTTGATGTCTCAAAATGTGTCCAACCAATCTATTCCCTCTCTTACTCAGGCGATGCCAGAAACTCCTTTTCTCCCCAATTCGGTTAAGCACCACATCATTAGTTACGCCATCTACCGATCTAATTTTCATCATTCATCTGTAGTACCACATTTCAAAAGCTTCTATCATCTTTTTATCTGAACTTCTTATCGTCCACGTTTCACTCCCAAACAATGCTACACTCCAGACAAATGCTTTCAAGAAAGGACTTCCTAATATTTAAATTAATATGGAATGTTAAGAAGTTTCTCTTCTTTAGAAACGCTTTTCTTCCCGTAGCCATTCTGCATTTTCTATCTTCTCTACTTCGGCCATCAGAAGTTATTTTGCTACCCAAATTACATAATTCACCCACCACTTTTATTGTCTCATTGCCTAATCTAATTCCTTCAGCATCACCTGATTTTCTGACTTTCCATTGAATTACCCTCGTTTTGCTCTTGTTAAACTTCATCTTATATCTTCCTTTCAAAACGCTCTCCATTCCGTTCAATTGCTCTTCCAGATCCTTTGCAGTCTCTGACAAAATTAGTATGTCATCGACAAACCGCAAAGTTTTTATTTCTTCTCCCTAAACTATAATTCCCTCACCAACTTTTTCCTTGAATTCCTTCACTGCTTGCTCAATATACATAGTAAATAACACTGGGGAAGGGCTACAACCCAGTCTTACTCCCTTCCCAACCTCTGCTTCCCTTTCTTGCCCTTCGACTCTAATAACTGCTGCCTGGTTTTTGTATAGGTTGAATATAACTCTTCGCTCCCTATATTTTACCCCTGCTAACTTCAGAATTTGAAAGAGTGTATTCCAGTCGACATTCTCAAAAGCTTTCTAAAATGTACAAACGCTAAATATGTAGGTTTCCCTTTCCTTAGCCTATCTTCTAAGATAAGTGGTAAATTATTTCCTCCCATGTTCCTACATTTCTCCTAAATCCAAACTGATCTTTCCCGAGGTCGGATACCACAAGTTTTTCCATTCCTCTGTAAATAATTCGTGATAGTATTTTGCAACTATGACTTATTAAAGTGATAGTTCTGTATTTTTTACACTTGTCTGCATTTGCTTTCTTTGGAATTGAAGTATGATGGTATTTCCCCTGTCTCATACATCTTGTATACCAAGTGGAACAATTTCTTCATGACTGGCTCTCCTAACGATATCAGCAGTTCAGACGGAATATCACCTACTCCAGGGACCTTGTTTCAACTCAAATCCTTCAGCGCTCTGTCAAATTGCTCTCTCAGTATCATATCACCTATCTTATATTCCTCCACTTCGTCTTCCATTTCTAAAATACTGCCTTCAAGTTTATTTCCATTGTATAGTCCCTCCATATATTCCTTCAGTTCAGCTCTGCCGGCCGCAGTGGCCGAGGGGACTGAGGCGCTCCAGTCACGGTCTGCACGGCCACTACGATCGGGGGTTCGAATCCCCCCTCGTGCATGGATATTTGTGCCGTCCGTAGTGTTAGCTAGTTCATAAGTAGTTTGTAAGTTTAGGGACTGATGACTTCGTAGTTAAGTCCCCCCCCCCCAAAAAAAAAAAAAAAAAAAAAAAAAAAAAAAAAAAAAAAAAAAAAAGTTCAGCTGTTCCCTATTTGCTTAGTACTAGTTTTCCGTCTGAGTTCTTGATATTCATACTGCTGCTTTTCTTATGTGCTTTATTATGCGCAATATAAATGTTGTAGATCATATGGTTATACCAAACTTTGCCTCTCGATGAGACCTTTCATTTCAGCCCTCGCTCGTTGCTGTAGTTCAATTAGTTTAGCCTTTGAATTTTTGCAAGTGAATAGATATTAGTTTTCTGAATAACCTTCGCTGTAAAATTATTATAAATGATTCAACCCATCATCTGATTCGTGTTGTTCTCCTCTTTCATTTGCTACTTTGTGCTAGTCTGTAATTCTGATAGTGTCAGCGTAGTATCTGAAATACAGACAATGCCATTTTTCCGGCAGTCGGACTCGACGTCAAGTCCGCCGCGTGCTTTCCATTTGCACGCGGCCCGCCAGCATTGTCTCCTCGTGCACTTGACCAACACCATCTTACAACAACCCGTGCCTACGTCACACTTAGAGGCCGCGGCCGCCACCTCACTGGTTGTTGGCTGGGCCACGCCCACCGCCGCGTGGCGGCCGGCCAGTCAGATGGCGGCCGCGGCCTCTAAGTGTGACGTAGGCACCGCCTGTTGTAAGGCCTTGTCTCTAGGTGGTGTTGACTTGACCCGCAGCGCTGATGGGAAACCCGGCAAGGCTTACCTCCTCGCCGAGCTGATTGCCCGCTTACTCGTCAAAACTTTCGACGCTCTCCGCTGTCATACTAGCGCCGTTTGCGTTCCAGATGGGTGTTGCACGTTGTTGTAACGTAACAATAGGCAATGCCATTAAAGCTCGTACCTCAACCAAATGTAAAATTTCTCAGGAACAGTACTATGATTGTCAATAACTTAACGTAAAAAAGTTCCAAAGTATTACTGGAGCAAAATAGACTGATTTGCTTTAACAACTGTCGTAGTAAATTCCGAGCATATTGAATGTAAACTGAAATCCACAAGGTGACGTTGAAAAATACTTGGAAAGTAACCCTTCAATACATCCTGATTTAGCCGGCCGCGGTGGCCGAGGGGACTAAGGCGCTCCAGTCACGGTCTGCACGGTCACTACGGTCGGGGGTTCGAATCACCCCTCGAGCATGGATATTTGTGCCGTCCTAGTTCGTAAGTAGTTCATAAGTAGTTTGTAAGTTTAGGGACTGATGACCCCGTAGTTAAGACCCATAAACTATATAAACATTTGAACATCCTGATTTAACGTGGCGGCTGAATCTCACTTCATCTCAGAAGACTCACTGTCTGAGAGCATTGACTGTGGCGGGTTTAGAAGTGGTTATGGTTAGTCATTCGGTAGCTTACTCTGTCGGCCCTTATGATGATCAGTACAAAATACATTGCAGTTGAGAACCTGAAATTTGACATCTAAAACAAAAAAAACTGTGTAGCTGAAGGCCTAAAGATGTAATTTGTTAGCCAACAGGGCGTTTCCCATACGAAAGTCTCGTCTCTCTCTCTCTTTTCCTATCTGATAGAGTTACTATTCGAGGAAAGTAAATTCTTACTAGCGCCGTCCAATCAGAGTTTCAATATGTGATTTTCATTAGAGGAATATTATTTCTAATAAGCACTGACCAGTAGAAATCACGCTTACAAAACTATTGGCTTCCCCTATCCGCAGTTTCGATTTGAGCAAATGGAACCGTATTTAAAGTTCTTAAAAAAAATGTTTAGCATGGCTCCATTTAGACGCTTGTTGGTATTTCATGCTTTACAAAGTAGCCCGTAACTTGTTACCCCATCTATCTTCCGAACCTAATTCTGCTCGCATTTCACGCGAGTGGACTTTCTGCATCGGTCGCATAAAGGTGCCTTTCTCCTGCTATTTGTCCATCACCTACAGCGCTCTACAATGGACATCCTTTCGTAACACTCGGGGAGCTGTCTGACTGCAACTTACCATGTTCTTAAGGTGCTCAGAACTGTTTGGAGCCTACCACCGCAAGGTGCATTTTGCAACACACGTCTCACACTACGACTGTTGACTAAATATCAATATATTGATTTAAAGATATTTCCCTAGAAATATAATTTATATATATCGTCGATAATACTTTAAATGATTTATCAGTATCAAATGTTAATATCGAGTGCAAAAAATTTTATTTTATATTTTTTACATTTTGCAATTTTCAGTTAATATTTGATTTTTTTTTTTTTTTTTTTTAATTGTAGTAGAACATACTCGTACTTTCACTTTGTGAAGGATTCTTAAGGCCAATTCACATTGCAAAACCACCGGACCGTCACGTCACGTTTCTCGGGAATAAAGATTGGTATTCGACGTGGGAGGAAATATAATGGGAAAGTACAACTGTTCTGACGTTGACAACAATGAAAAGCTAGGTAGACGATGAGAAGCGTTCCGAAGAAATGCAATATGTGACGAAACCGAACGACAGACTCATCGGACAACTTTACTGTGCCATTGTTAGTAAAATGGTAATCTTCTCCCCAGCAGTGCATTCTTCTGTAGCGTGGAAATTTCTCAAGAAGCTGGAATGGAGACGTATGTCTTGCAATTAATGTTTCAAAGCAATATAAAACTACCGGAAACACAACAAATCTAGTGACAAATTGGAATGGAATATACCATTATGCGTACTTGCAGCAACAAAGATCAAAGAAAACCGATACGAAAGCTATCAGTAGCGGCACTGGTACAATTCTCCTGGTCAAGTGATCTCAAAGAGTTTATTTAGTCCACATACCAGTAACACCAAATCTGGCGACGAACTTGAAACTGAAGAAAACTGGAATGAAGTATTTCATAATACTGTACCATGTACACAATTTCTCATTAATAATACAAGCTTTTCATCTGCAAAATGTCCCATTATTATCTTACAAATTTGCCCATGAAAGGTGCTTTTTTATTTTTTATTTTTTTAAGTTTTGCTATAAGGGCAATACGCAGGCTGCTAGTTTGTTAATGTACACAATATATAATAATAAATAAACACGTAAATACAGCTCAAAAATTGAAAATATCTTTACAACGGGAAGCCCATATTTTATAGGCCGATATTTTTTTCCTTCGATATATTCATACTTTTTTCTCGATAAACCAAGGGCCTGTTTCGTTGGCGTTGAAAACTGTGTTGCTTCCTTTCAAACTACTGTCCGAATGTCTCCACTGTATCGCCGTGGAGGGTCGAGTCCTCGCTGGGGCATGGGTGTGTGTGTGTGTGTGTTTGTCCTTAGGTTAGTTTACCTAGGTTTAAGTAGTTTGTAAGCTACGGACTGATGACCACGCAGTTTGGTCCGATACATTTACAGACATTTAAATTTAAATTCTCCATTGTACTGTCACACATGCAATTTATCAGACAACTTTTAAAGTTGCTGTATGTCGACAAAGATCGGTACTGATGATTATTATCTTTTAATTCGTAATTTAATTAAATGTTATTAAATCTGCTTTACCGTACAGGAAAACTGGTTAAAACTAACATGTAGCACCATGTTTGCCCATATAATCGATCTAATGGATATGTGATAGCCCTCTTTTGATACAGGCAGACAAGGGTGTGTAGACCTCCACATTCTCTAATTTGGTCACCCAGTGGTTAACATTACTCCTTACTCATCCGAGTCTTTCCGGCGGTACATAATGTATTTATTTCATTTATCTGTACAACAGTGTCCTACAGCATCGAAGAGCGCAAGTGTACAAGCTCTTGGATCGAGAATGGACTGGCGTACTGGTTCTCCCTGCTCAAATCTATTCATAATTAGTAGAGGGGATTTATTACTGCAGATCCATATCGCCAGAGGCCACAAAGCACTCAGCTGCGCTGCTGTGGGAATGATGGGCTCTGCCACAAAAACTTCTTAGCAAGCCTGTGACCAGCAAGTGGACATTTTGTATGGCATCCACTGCCTACCGCAGTGGTGTACCAAGTCTTCTTTTTTTCCCTTTATTGTTATTTTCCCGCCAACGGGGTCGGCAGGCTGGCAGCAGCATCAGGCGCTGCTCTTTAGCCGAGCGTACATACAAATTACAATTAAGACTTAAAAAACGTGGCACAAAGTTAATACAATGAGGAATGAAAAACATGGCACGAAGAGAACATTGATGAATTACAAAAGGGACACTGGAGATAACATTGCAGACATAAAACACATGACGAAGGCGACGGAAACAAACAAATAGGAAATTAGTCTATGCCACGGCGGCGGTAAAATCACATTGAGAACAGTCACTAGACAAAGGAAGAGGTAACACGACGAAACTGGTTAAAAAAGAGAGGTTGTTGTTCGACGCACTGTAGAAACTCACACGGAGACACTGATGCACTGGACACTAGACGACACTGTTTCTAAAAATTCTTCACTGAGGCTCCCTCCAGGAGGACGGGAGGGGAAGGTTAGGAAGGGCGAGGGAGGATGGCGAGAAGACGAAGGACGGGGGTTGTCGAGACTCCAGGGTGGGGGAGTGGAAAAGCCAAGCGGAGGGGGGGAAGAGGATGGGATGGGAAGAGGGGGCGCTGATGCTACGGGGATAGGACCATGGTTGATAGGAGGGGTAAATTTTTGGACGAAGGGCGTCATCCGGTAAGGGAAGGGGAGTCTTTTGTAGTCTGGGGGCCATCTTAAATGGCGGTGACTTCATTGCACTTTTGTCTCAGAACAGTTACGTTGTTTCTCCCACTGTGTACGTCTTTCAGTTGCCTCATGTAGCATACCGTTGCAGTTCTTGTTGGAGTTTAATCAGCTACCAGGGCAATTTTTAACTTTTCAATTTAAAAAAAATTAGCCACATTACGGCTGTAAATGCTAAGCCAACATAATTTCCGGCGTTTTACCCTTCTCGGTTCAGACTCCTCTTACCTCCTGTAACTCCGCCGTGTGACGCTGTTGTCAGTTGTTAGATACGGCGGTTGTGCTGCACACGGCAGCGGCGTCAGAGCAACGAAGTGTGATTCTTTTTCTGTGGGGAAAGGGACGAACGTCCATCAAGGTTCGAAATAGGCTGTTGTTAAGGAGCCCGAAAGCAATAATTCTCGGGTGGATGCTATGATGAAAGCAGATTGGATATTGCCTATCACGGCCATTTCCCGGTAGCTTGACATGTTGTATGGAAGTGCTTACAACATCATTCATAGGCCTTATTGTACCGGAAGGTTTCATGACGGTGGGTGCCTAAACAGTTGGATTACATGCGAAACACAAGTGAATGATGTCTTCATTGATTGATCTAGGATGGTCCTGCATGGAGGGTGAAGGTTTAATGGACTGAGATCAGTTGTCACTGGTGGTAGGCGAAGGAACTGTGTGAAAGTATATGGGACCTCAAGATGGCTTCAATGTGAAGGCGAAACTGGTAGGTAAATGAATGATTTATAAAAATTTGCAACTGTTGAACCATTCAACATGTTGAAAGTAGCCTGTTATTAAAATAAGCAAAATCTCGGACAGTTGAGATCTACGAATATAAGTTGAAACGCTCACTGCTGCTCTAAATTACTTTATGAGTGGCCACAGTATATGTGCAATGGAAATTTATCTAACAGCTCACTCCTTAAGGGAGCAGCCAACATTTTGCCAAACCCAAAATCAATGTTAAAAATGAAAGAATAGATAATTAAAATGAGATGGGGAGCCTGAAATCATAAACCAGAGGTTTGATACATTGAAATAACAAGCAAGTAAGTATGGGGAGACCAAATCAAGCACACACCTTGTACAAAGGTGAATTAAAACATATAATTACTGCCCTTATTAAAAAATTTTCTGCCCTTTATGAATATGGAGGTAGTGTGGGAGGAAATTTTCAAATGCACAATGGGTAGCTGAAACACATTCATTCATTCACAGACACACGCATAAAGCTTGGCAGTACATTACAATCCTGGAACACATGAAAGAAGCAGTGAAGCGAAGCGTCAGTGGCGTCTTGTCAAGAGGGCAGGCATCTTGATCACAAAATTTTAAATTATACTGTGCACGAATGAATTCATGTTAGGCAGCGGCATATTATTCTTAAGTACCATAAGTACCATGTGGTGTGCGACCATGGTAAATTACATAGAATTTACAAAGGAAATTAATTCAGAAGAAGCGAATAGAGCACACGCGAGAACTCGTATAGAAGAAAGTTAGTATCAATAAAATCATGGCTTAAGGCCGAAGTAACGACCGTTACGAAATCACGTGGTGCAAACTGCCATACAAGGCAGGAAAGATCGAATCAAATCAGAAAATCTGAGAATATTTAGCATACTCGTGGATACAGAAAAGACGCGAGAACGTTAGTTAAAAACACGAAGGAAATTCAAACGTACTAGTTTTACACAAAGGCTGAAGGCCACATACGCGTATACTAACTTGAGCAAAACCGGACAGACAATCATCACTGGAATGAAAATACAAATAATAAATCTACACTGAATTTACTCGAGTTCTGTGAATTAAGAAACACTTCGCCTCTCATAGCGAAAGAATTACTCAAAGGAACTGTCACTGAAAAACCAAGACTGCTGATCACAAATAAATCAAAGTTCTAACAGCATGATTTAGTGGCTTACTTACCTCCTGAGTCGTCGGAACCAGAATGAAGACTGAAGACTAAAGCTCTAAGGCCTCAGAAAACTTCCCCCACCATAAACCAGACGTAGAGCACGCTAAAAGCGATGCAGAGTGCGTTCAGAAACTAGTGTTTACCAACCCTTGCTACCTGGCCAAGACAATTCCCTCTTCAACCACTCCCAGAGAGATCTCCTGTCACCTGTTTCTTCCAAGATTATGTTGGTACGACACTAAGAACAGGGCCACCTCGCCACCTTGCCAAGTAAGCTTGTCTCTGGCCAGCCAGCAGACGCCAGCGCAGACGACAAACGAAGCCATGCGTTCTTAACTACAGCAAAGCGTGGCCTAAAGAAAGCAGGAGGCGGCGACTAAGCCATTGCGCGGCAGTTAGTCAATTTTAAGAGCACACATTCACATTCACATGAATACACAAGTTCAATCACACAGGTGGAAACATTCATAAATATGGGGCAAACATACATAAACATGGGGCATTGGTCATTAATAAAAAGAACAGCCACGGCGGATTAGCCGCGTGTGCTGGAGCGCCGTGTTGCAGTGCACGCGGCCTCCGCCGTCGGGGGTTCGAATCCCCCCTCGGGTATGGATGTTTGTATCGTCTTTAGTATAAGGTAGTTCATAAGTATATTTTGTAAGTTTAGGGACTGATGACCCCGCAGTTAAGTCCCTTAAGCCTTATAAACATTTGAACATTTAAAAATAATCAAATAATTAACACCCAGATAGATAACATTAATGGTGTAGAAACACTTTAGGTTAATGAATAAATGAAAATGGAACACGACCACACATCCAGTGGACGTGATTCAATGTGTGAAGTAGGTTATACACGATTCGAATTTTTTGTGTACAAACAATAAATGCATTGTTTTTCATAACACGTAAGAAAATTCAGTCTGTATGCTGATTAATATTCAGAAGATATATTGCTCTAATTATGAACCATCTTTGAAGAACAACAAACAAGATGGAAAAGTGTGGAATTCTGGTTTCATTTTTGAACGCCTTGTAAACTAGCATCCTATATGTGAATTGCTGTTCAAGGATAGAAGAGAACTTCAGGAGCTAGGAAAGGGGTCTTTCTAAAGTCAAGTCTCAGATTAAATAATTTAATAGGCCTATTAAAGACTGGCCACTCAGAATAATTCAATATTACTATACGTCTTAGATGAAAACTTTGAAGTCTTCTGGTGGGAAATAGAGAATAGGGAGAAGTCACACTTCGCTAATGCCCGACCTATCACAAATGTGGGTATTTCATTGTGCCACCAACCGATCAAATGGAGATCCACAATTGGTCGCTTTCAGACACTCTTTCTGATGATGATAACTCTTTCCCACACGAATATGTGGTGTCTCCGTTTCCTTCACTGTGGTCACTCAACATCCCATTAAGTCCACTCCGCAAATACCGTACAGCACCTGGTAATAAAACTAAATACGAACATCGTTAATTCACGCTGATGGCGGTTCACAGAGAATTGCACCTCTAATCATTTGAACGTTCAGCGATGCTGCCAACAAGTACAAACTTCTACTGACACCCAGCCGTACCTTTTCGGTTGTTTCCTTTGCTTTGCTGGTCAGTGCATACTTTCTGTAATTTTGCGGATGAAATGTTTAACATGCAGCAGTTTGCAGTCCCGTAGAACTGTTCCCGAATGTGGTTCAAGTAAATTCGTCGCAGCTTTCTTCAAAGGACTTATCTGATTCCGTTTGGACATACCTGAATCTATTTGTATCCTTGGGAAGCGACCGTCCAAATTATGACGAAAGGAAAGAGTGGTCAATCGCGAGCAACCGGATTTATTACAAATCGATTTCGGCTATAGAGTAGTCAGCATCATTGAATAAGTCTTCAACTACAGTCACATTTGAAGTAATTCTCCATACGGTGACATTCCACCAAACATAGTATTCTTTAAAATCTTCGTAACTGAAAAAAATAATAAATAAAGATTATGAACTTTTAAAGACTTGTATGTCTACGTACATTCAAAGAAATTATTCAGAGGCTTTTTCAAGTCATACAAATGTATGATGTGTACTACTTACAGGCCAAAGCATCGTGTGGAAATTTGCATCAAGGTCGTGCTATGATACCGGGGCTTCTGCTCGCTACGCCTGTGTGCGACCAGAGGCTATACACAGCTGCACTGATTTACCCTGGCACGCTTACATCCTCTGCCCATATTGAGATCGCTGCCTCTGTTCACATGATGTTCCCCTTGGTATAGGTTTGCACCTGACGCTTCAGTTTCCAATGCACGGCAATCACTTTTGCCCCTGCAAAAGTATCTCACTCGTTTCCGTTTGATTGTATAAAGACTCGTGTTTTAAGCGGAATCGGCGTTTCTGTAAGGAGGTGTTCTTCCATTTGATGTTCTTGTCTAAGGGGAACGTCATGTAGGCTTAATCACAGGTGATAATTTTGCCTGATGAAAGAGAAGAGCCACGATAAACCCGCGCGGTTGTGCGAAGCCACTGTGCCAGGGCGGCACAGCGGTGCGTGCAACTGCCTAGTGAGCAGGAGACCCGGGTTCGAATCGTTTTCAAACGATAGTTCAGTCTGCATAAGGCTGATGTGCAACAGTATGGTAGCACAAATCCTGTGTGACTGTTGTTTGGTAGCTTGAGCACTGGTGTCGTCTATTCTTTAGCCGGAAATGAAACGGATTGCTCAGGACCACTGTTTATTTTCTTAATGAATAGCTCGTCGTTTTAGGATAGTAACAGTTTTATTGGCAGAACGCTTAAAAGAGGCAACATAATTGCTAAAGAGACTGCATACACTACGCTTGTCCGTCCTCATTTGGAGTATCACTGCCCAACGTAGGATCGTTATCAGGTGGGTTGGACGGAGGACATCCAAAGAATCTAAAGAAAAGCAGCTCGTTTTGTATTGTCACGATACAGAGGAGACAGCGTCACGAAAATGATACAGGATCTGGGATGGGAATCATTACAACAACGGCGGCTATCGCTGCGGCGTGATTTACTTACGAAACTCCAATCACCAACATTCTCCTCCGAATGCGAAAATATATTGTTGACTCCAAACCTACATAGGTAAAAAAGATCATCAGAATAAAATACGAGAAATCAGAGCTCGAACGGAGAGATTCAGATGTTCTTTCTTCCCGCGCGCTATTCGAGAGTGGAATGGGAGATAAATAGTATAATGTGGTTCGATGAAACAGGCACTTAAATGTGATTTGCAGAGTATCCCATGTAGATGTAGAACGGTATTTAAGCACCAGAAATATTGCTACTGATTCTATTTCATTATATGGAAGGACGTGCTCAGCAACCTCAGAATAATTTTTATAAACAGTGAAACGAGCAGCATTGGCTGTAAAAATGTTTTGCTTTTATTACAGCAAATCGATTTCGGTTACTGGGTTACCATCTTCAGTGATGATGCAGAAAAATCACAGCAAGTGTTAAGTGGATTACAAATTTATCAAAATGTTGAAATGTTTGTAAATCCAACGGATAACTACGTTGGTCATCAGTCCCTAGTCTTACAAACTACTCAAGCTAACTTAAGCTAACGGCAACTAATACACACAAGCCCGACGGAGGACTCGAACATCTGACGGTAAGCAGCAGCACTCTCAGCGGCAAGAGGCCTTGGAGCGCTCGGCCGCTCCACCGCGGAGATTACAAAGTGACACATAGGTCTCATACACCCCTTGTTACAATGTATACATAGAGTTTACTAAACGCTTTAGATGTAAGATATAAGTATTTTGTAAACATTTTAGTTGTCAGATATACATTAATACACACGTTACTCATAGTATTTAGTATACACTTTACGTGTCAGGTATACGTTTAACGTATACCTGACTACGCATACATTGTAACATGGGATGTATGTATCAGATGTAATGTGTCATTTTGTAGTCCATTTAACATCTGCTGCGAATATCCTGCATCAGCACTGAAGATGGTTATTCAGTAAACTAAATCGATTTGCTATAATAAAAGCAAAAGACTTTTATGACCAACGCTGCTCGTTTCAGTATTTGTAAAAAAATATAAAAAGTAAGAATAAAATAAAATATTACTACTGATGTATGGGCATGACACGCAGCCATCAGAGTTATTTTGATCCAAACGGTATTAAGACTAGCTGGAGTGATGTGGCTACTGCCTATTTGAAAACCATTCACATGAATTAAGCGTCCTTTGGACGCAAGATGAAGGTTCTCTGTACATTTATAATCAAATGAAGGAGCCGTCACCATACTATTTGTAACCGAGGTTGGGCCATACGGGAATGACAGCGAGGTCTAAGGTTCTATGCTACGGATTGCGCGGCCGCTCTCCGTCGGAGGTTCCAGTGTCCCTCGGGCACGGTTGTGTGTTTTGTCCTGAGCATAACTTATTTTAAATAGTTTGTAAGTCTAGGAACATGACCTCAGCGGTTTGATACCTTATGGTTAGAAACATTTGAATATTTAACCGTGGCTGGCACTAAGTTTCAAATGACGATGTTAAACAGGACGACGGCAAGCTGCATCTTGTCCTCGTCGTGTCACAGATAAATTCTGCCTGGGTGTATCTTTAGATTTTCCCCTGACATTCTTTATTGCATCTTATATTTGTGCTTTTACTGACGCCTTTCAAGTGAAGATGCTACCGCATTACCAGGAGTGTTAGTGACGATAAATCATTGTTTTGAATTTTCATGTTCAAATGTACAAATGTTTGTAGAGCTTATGGTACTTAACTATGGGGTCATCAGTCCCTAAACTTACAAACTGCTCATTAACTAGTTACAACTAAGGACGGTACAAATATCCATGCCCTAGGGGGGATTCGAACCCCCGACCGTAGTGGTCGTGCAGACCGTGACTGAAGCGCCGCAGTCCCCTCGGCCACCGAGGCCGGCTTGAATTTTCATGAGATTGATTGATGGTGACGGCTAAGTTGATCCTGTCGAAGTCATATGCTCTAGAAGGTAAGAGGACGTCGGGCAGTGGAACTAACATATTCGTTATCATACAAATGGGCCGACACCTTTGGCTGTGGGTAATCGCTTTCATCGAAATAACACTCTCATAGACACATAAACTCGATTTCAAATACGAGAAAACTTTCGCATAATTATTTTTCTATAGTTAACAGTAATTACTAAAACAAAGTGTTTATACAAATTACTGAATACTCAAAGGTTTTTCCACTAGAACTAAGTGTGCTTCTGTTTCTCTTGAGAATGTTGGAAAGTGGCTTCAGTATTTACATGAATTAAAAACAGCATTTAACTGACTGGGCTGCGGACACATTCGGATGAAATATATGTAACGCATACTGAACCATCGCATAAAACACTGATATGACCGTTACCACCCAAAGCCTTTCGTAGTTAGAGGAACGAGTGATTCCCTCGTTTGCTTTTAGTGTTTCCTAGTGCCGGCAGGGAATTGTAGGCGGAGCTCTCTAAAGTTCCAAGGCGGGGTAATTTCTTCGCTATAGTATACATCATTAAATAAAATTTGTTGTCACACGAAGATAAAACTTATTAAACGCGATTTGTTCTACGGCGATTTCAGTAGCGCCCACAGTATATTTTAAATTCCTATAGCTGGTGGTAAAGCTTTGTCTGGACACGAGAAAGTAGGAAGGAGTCAGTAGAATAGTTCTCGCAACGCCCTACAGTCTGCGACAGTGGAATTATTCATAGACTTGCTTCAACGCTTACAGTCTACGAATGCTTAACTTTCTGTAACATTCGTCCGTTCCACTTTGCTTAACAGATTGGATCACCACAAACATCCGACGCTGTAGCTTTCTAAATTCCAGTGTAAATCAGTTATCACGATCTGTGCGTACAAAAACTATTAAATATGACTTTACAGGTTGCCCTGTGGTGATATCTAACTTTTAGGTATTTCACAGTAGACTTAGCCACGAATTGGTGCTTACCTTTCCTTTTTCTCCTGCTGAGGGAAGTATGTCCAGACCAGAACCTATGGTGATAGATGTTTAAGTTTCTCGGAGTTTACATTATTCATTTCGTGTAGGCAGAATAGTTCATGAAGTTAGTTCACCGCAAACATTTTCTCTCTACAGTTACAGATTGCGAGACTTTTTATTAGGTTGTTATCTTTTTCTCGCTAAACATCTGTAAGTAATCGGGTTTTTGCTAGTATATAGGTGTAGTTGATAGTACATGCTGTAGTGTAAAACGACACTTGACACGTTATTCGGCCTCATAGCGCAGTCTAATTCCTAAGTTCGACTCGTCCCAGAAAAATACTCGTACTCCTTCAGAAAAGTGTTCCTGAACTTCTGCGTTCATAGTTCTACGGTGGATACACTCATTCTTGAAACATACATTCCTATTTTCTTCTTAACAGCTTGTGTGAGGATGCTTTAAGAGTTATTTATGTAACTATTATCGGGTGTACTGCTACTTATATTTAAATATGATAAAGGAACAAAATGTTTGCTCACTGAGTAGTAATTCCTTTAAACAGATAGGATTTTTATTTTTCCGTAAATTAAAAAGATATTTAAAGTACAAAGTCTGAATCATCGTGAGCTGAAAATGACTTTATTTTCTGTTGCTGGAACAACATACTTTACAGTGGTTCTTCTGAGGCAGGTAGTAATTATTACGTAATTAACGCAGTGTTATACGTTGGTCTCTGTTGAGCCCAACTTCAACGTTTTAATAATGGTTTCACCTGTCTCATATTATACGAGTCAGGTAGTCCGGACGATGTTGTCCTTCTAGCGATATATCCACCTTCTAATGACGTAAATGCCATTCCGCAACACTTTCACTGTGTCAGCCAGACGGGAGGAAATTGTGCGTTTCCTTTGGCACGTAACGCACGACTTGTTGGCGGCTGGTGTTGCAGGCGAGTACAACATGTGGGAATGAGCTTAATGACACACACATAATGGTTCGTTGCACTAAATGCCACTATTTTCCTCTCCCTGTGGTAAAAACACTGAAAAATGAAAACGTTAGTACGCCTTTATGCATTTGTTATACGAATAGTGAATATGTGACATGAGAAAGTGAAAAACATAACTAAGCGCATGAAAAACGGAATTAAACAGCAGTATCTCTACTGAATTACGTGAAACGGAAATAATATTGACAAACGTTTCACACCACCTCGAAATGTCGAGCTCATCTCAAGATGTAAATCCAGTATCAACGTTAGGTATAGACTGGTAGTCATGATACTGAACTAAGGGAAGATGGTTGATCATGTTATTTTCCCTCCGCTGAAAGTTAACAGCTGTAAGCTGTAACCGACAAACGCTCCGTTTTGTTTTCTGCTCATACTTTTCGTCCAACAGTTTGCTAACAATATTTCACGAAATGTATTCCTAATTAATGTAGTTCACAGCAGGCATGAATTTAATCTGCATCTGTTTCAGATTTCTGTCTCGTATGTTGACATACTAATTGTTCCTTCAATCTAGGTGAAAGAAGAATTTATGCATGAATCTTTGAAAAACATGGGCACTGTCACGAAGATTTTTTGGAAGGATTTACAGCATTATGGATGGAATAACGTCAAGCTTTGAGTACCGGTGTTCTTATAGTTCTGATAATATCGAGCATCTTGCTCACACATCGCTTGTTTTGCCGACAGTAAATACGAGGTTTCCATAATACCAGGCGTAATATTTTATATCTGTTAAAACACTGTTTCTCCAAACAGTACCTACCTCTAATTCATCTGCTCATAAGTTTGTATTACGCCGCGTATTTAGTACAATAGTAGCTAATGCCATTACCACGATTCTAGGGGTTCATGACCCTTTACATAAAAATGGAATAGTTCATTTATTGCTCATGAACACGAAAATTAACAACAAGCTAGACATTCTGAACAAGTGTTCCATATTGTACACTTCCTTTTGCACTGATGCATGCTTGCTTGCGACGAGGCATACTGTTCATGACATAATCAAGGGTATGTTGTTCTAGATTGTCCCACTCCTGATTCGGCTTAGACCTCTCAGATTGTTTGGGGGGTCGTCTCGTCAAAAAGCAGCCTTATTCAATATACCCAGGCATCTTCCGTACGGTTCATGTCTGTAGAACAACGTTGCGATGTCATTATCATGAAGGAACGCATGCACAAGATGTCCACGATGAGAACGAGAATTGTCGTCCATTGAGACGAATTCGCCCCCGCCCCTTCCCACCCCCTTCAAATGTAACCAATATGCTTGCACTATATATCGGAGGGTGTCATCTCTATCTCTCTATACTGTATAGCTGTTTGACTGTCGACTACAACCACCAGTGGCGTACGGTGCCCTACACAATGCCACCCCAAAACATCAGAGAACCACTTCCGTGCTGCACTTTTTGGACGAGTGTCTACGACGATCAGCTTGACCAGCCTGCCGCCAACGATTGCCTCCAACGATTGTCTGGTTGAAGGCAAATGCGATTCTCATATGTGATAGCACCTGATGCCAATTCTGACGAGTCCATTCATCGTGATGTTGGGTCCATTTGCACCGCGCTTGCACTGTGGCTAGGTGACAAAGGTGGACCTCGCCATGGATGGCGGGCGTGAAGTTGCATGTCGTGCAGCCTATTACGTACAGTTTGATTCAGAGCACGACGTCCGGGAGCTGCACGAAAATCATTATTCAGCATGGTAGCGTTCCTCTCGAGGTTCCACCCTAGCTGAAATCCCTAATATCGGTCATCAGCTGCTGAGGAAGCCTTTTGGGAGACAGAGCGAGGTATCTTGTATCTCTGTACGTCCTTCAAGCTTTGGTCCACTGAGGCGTCTAGAAATTACCCTTGATGAGAGTCACTCTTTACACAAGGTAACGACGAGATACTATCAAATTTCGTAATTGACCTTCTAGACATAACCAGAATAAGCAGTGTACTTTTTTCCTCGTGTTATGAATGAAGTGGTCGTCCGTTTTACCCACCCAGTCGCACTGGCACCGATCACGCGAGATTATTTACATATTTATATTGACGGAATGTATGACTTTAATTGCGATGCATAAAAGTTTGAAAATGTGTACCCAGGCTGGACTCGAACCCGGATCTCCTGCTTTCTAGGCAGTTGCGCTGGCCTCTACACCACTAAAAACACAGCGATCACCACACCTGCACGGAATTACTCAAGTACGACCCCCGTCAGATAAAAATTCTTAATTTAACCCTGTCCACTAGAACTCAAACTCGTAGTTATTGTAAACTAATTCACGCAAGAGCAAAGGCCTAGGAGTGACTCCACACTGAAGAAAGGATAATTGCCCGTCATCGCCTATATATATATATATATATATATATATATATATATTCGTCAGTGTTCATGAGATTCTGGGATCAAGTTCATGAAACACTTTTTTCGATTTGTGTATATTTATTCGTGTTTGGATCAACGTAAATTGATCAGCTATATGGCTACGCACGCATTTTTATGTGTCAATTTATTTTGATGAAGACGGAAGGAAGGAAGGCCTTTTCGAAGGTCGTTCAACAATTCCACTGTCTAAGGTTTATACAGGGTAATTCAGGAGGGAAGTTACATTTCTTTAAGGGTGATAGTATTAATCTAAACAAAAAATGTACTGTACATATGACCTGTGCTTAACAGTATCTCGGGAAAATAAGGAAAACACTGGTAAACAAGGAAGATGCAAATTATAGTAAATGAAACACTGTTATCCAATATTCTAATTATGTGAAAGTTCCTCCAAAATATTTTCAAAACGTCTACCCTCAAATGAAGTGCTTTTTGTAGTTTTGGTATATACGAGGATTCGAACTTCAATAGTGGCAACTTCTTATTCACAACCAATGCAAAACGTTACATGGTTGCACCTGTTATTGTCCTTCAAAGCAGTCACCAGCGTTGTGTAGAACCCGTTGGAATACGTAGACACCGTTAGAAGAGCCTGTTCTGTAGATGGTGCGAATGGAGAGGTCTACTGCCTGTAGAATCTCTGGAACAGTTCTGAACTAAATACCACGAAGTGGTTCCTTCACCTTCGGAATCAAATTGTCCATTTCAGTATTTCAGTCAATTCATGCGGAACCCATCGTGTTGCAATGCCCAGGCGTTCCTTTAGGATGCGAATCAGTCGTATGCGGTAACCCGGTTTCGTGGGCCAGCTCACTAATCGTCTGGCGTCGATCACTGTCCACTAACGTGGCAACAGTTTGCACTTTTTCTTCAAAGACGCTAGGACGACCTGCCCGATGCATTTTTGCCACAGTTTAGCGACCTTTATTGAAGACTTTTACCCAAAGTGCCACTGATCAGTACGACAATGTCCATTTTCCGCACACCTCTTGAAGACCTTGATGACACTGTATTGCTGTACGACCTCTGGCACATTCAGTCTTATGCATCTGCGTTGTTCCTGTTTCGAAAACTTAGTGACACCTTTACGTTAAACCGCTCGCTCACAAATGACTCTGTTTCCCTACAGTCGTAGATTCCATTGCATAGTGCTTCACAGCACGTTGCCCCTAAGTTCCAACCCTCGTAATTGCTATGTTGCTTATCTGAAACCATTTGTGCGGCCGTTTGGTTCACCACAAGCATGTATAATACGAGTGAGAAGTTCCTCCTTTGTGTACATTTCGTTCATAAGCTAACCCCATGAAAATCATTTAATGGAGTGGCTAAGGAATGACTCCACAGCAGTCGATCCAGAGCTAATAACATATTTAGTGAGGTACTGTGTCCCTAGCAATACGGAGTGGTCAGGAGCTGAACGACATACATCGTCGTGTTTCCAAAGAAATAAGCTTCTGAATATTTGCTAACACATTCTGAAGGAATTAAAAACACCACAATCCACTTAGAGGGATAACTACACTTACAGGACTCTTCGCCTCACCATTCACAGGTAAAGTGTGCCCTGAAATGGTAATTACTTTAGAAATTTGAGTTCTGTGCTCAATCTCGGTTATTAAGCTCAATATATCTTTCTGTTGTTTATGACAAAGAGGTGTCTTTTGCGATATACTACTTACCTACTAGGAAGTCCTTGCTTCCTTCTCCGATCATTAAACGTAAGTGAACTACAACGTCGACTACACAAACTTAATATCGAGACATGTATGGCCATAAAAGAGGTTTATTCTGACAATCGATCTGTCTACATTGTTTTACCAAATCTTTGAATATAAAGCAGATTGTACGTGTGTTTGTGTGTACGTATTGCATACAAATCTACAGTTTTGTTCCAATGTTTGTGAAATTTTGCACACGTAAGCTTCAATCCATGAGGACGGTCGCCGTAAGTGCAAGGTTCGGGTACAATCCATAGTTCACGAGATCATCACCATCATCATTATCATCATCATTAGAGACTGATTATGCCTTTCAGTGTTCAGTCTGGAGCATAGTACCTGTAATAAAATTCCTCCATGATCCCCTTTTCAATGCTAATATTGATACCTCGTCTAATGTAAAGCCTTTTGCTTCAAAATCATTCTATGTTCTTTCTCCTTGGTCTACCTCGCCTCTTACTCTCCGCTGACGAGCCCACGAGCTTCTTAGGTAACCTTGCTTCTCCCATGCGTATAACATTACCCCCCCCCCCCCAATCTCAAACTGTTCTAACTGCTTCATCTATGATGCTCATTCCAAGTTTTTCTTTGATTTCCTCATTATGGACACCCTCCTGTCATAGTTCCCATCTATTAGTACCTGCAATCATTCTTGCTACTTTCATATCTGTAACCTCATTCTTATGAATAAGGTCAACTGGGTCCACCCAGCTTTCACTCCCATACAACAAAGTTGGTCGAAAGATAGAGCGGTGTACCACTTAGTCTTGATTCCGATTTCTTTCTTGCATACAAATCTACAGTTTTGTACCCCTGAGTAAATCTTAACTGAGCATTAGTTTGGCTACACCTTGATTCAAGTTCTTTCACTATGTTCCTATCCTGTGTGAAAATACATCCTAGGTTCTGTCTACCTGTTGTTGTACCTTCTATTTGGCACTCTGTCTGTTAAATCTTTTTTCCCCAGACATCACTTCCGTTTTGGAGATGCTGATCTTCATACCATAACTCTTACACCTCTGATCGTGCTCTGACATATAAGATTGCACCCTTTCAATCCAATCTGCTCACAACTAAGTCACCTGCATATGCAAGACTGCTTATTTTGTTTTCACCTATTTTAATCCCGCCCCGCCAGTCTAATGTTTCCAACATATGATCCCCAACTGTATGAACAACAGTGGTAACTGGTTACAGCTTTGTCTTACCCCTAAAACTACCCTAAACCATGAACTTAATTTGTTGTCTATTCTAAGTGCTGATTGACAATCTACGTGAAGATTTTTAATTGCCTGCAGAAGTTTGCCTCCTAATGCATAATCTTGTAGAACTAGCAGCAACGTCCTCCTAGGAACATGGTCATAAGCCTTTCCTAGATCTTTAAAACATAGATACAATTCCCTTTTTAATGATAGCACTTGTCCATTATCTGCCGTAAGCTCAAGATTTGCTCCTGACAGCCTCTAAGAGGCCTAAACCGACATTGATTTTCATCCAACTAGTCTTCAACTAATACACGCACATTCATTTGAAATCAAATGTTCAAATGTTTGCAAATCTATCGAACCAAACTGCGTGGTCATCAGTCCGTAGCTTACAAACTACATAAAATAAGATAAATTAACCTAAGGACAACACACACACAAGCCTGCACATTCCTTGCAACAATACCTGAGAATATTTTCCCCACAACGCTGATTAAAGAGATACATCGGTAGTTCTTACAATCTTTCCTGTTTCCACGTTTGAAAATTAGCGTGTTTACCGCTCTTGTCCAGTCAGACGGAACCTGTCCATGCAGTTTGGTCCGATAGATTTACAAACCTTTGAACATTTTTTGAACTAATTGTTCGAAGTAATTCTCAGAGAATGCGTTGAGTACAATACCGTACTATGTTTTATGCTTACCTTCTGATTTAAAAATATAATGTCGCTAACAGATTGAGGGTAAATTAAAATCACCGCCTACTATTATTGTGTGAGTCGGGTACGTGTCTACAATTAGACACTTTTCTCTGCACCTTTCTGCTATTGTATCGTCAGAGTCGGGGGCCGGTAAAAGGAACCAATTATTACCTTTTTAGATTTCGAGTACAACCGCTACCCATAATAACTCACAGGAAGTATCAACTTCGACTTCACTACACGACAGACTGCTTTTGATGGCGACAAAGACGCCTCCACCTATTTTGTTTAATATATCCTTTCTGAACACAGACATTTTGCAAAAAATTCTGCTGAAGTTATTTCCGGCTTAAGCCAAATTTCGCTACCTATAAAGATAGGTGTTTCGGTGCTTTCTATTAACGCTTGGAGCTCTGGAACTTTCCCATCACAGCTACAACAATTTACAAATGTTATAATGATAGTTCCTGTATCTATATTGCTCCTGTGATCGACCTGCACCCTTTGAGACAGCTCAATTGGTGTTTCCCCAAAGCCCTCTACCCTAAAAGCCGCCCAGTCCACGCCACACAGCCGCCGCTAACCGTGTAGCCGCTTCTTGCGTGTAGTGGACTTCTGACCTATTCAGCGGAACCCGGAACCCCACCACTCGATGGCGCAAGTCAAGAAATATGCAGTCTACACGGTCTCAAAAACGTCTGAGACTCTGATTCAGACCCTTCAGACGTCTCTGTACCTATCAACTATGCTGCAGATGGTGAGCTCTGCTTTCATCTTGCAAGCAAGACTGGCAGTCTTTACCACTTCAGATAGCCGCTCAAAACCTGAGAGAATCTCTTCAGATCCTAAGCTACACACATCATTGGTACCGACGTAAGCCGCAACCTGCAGTTGGCTAAACCCATACCCTTAATGGCATCCGGAAGGACCCGTTCCACATCTGAAATGTCTCCGCCCGGTATACACACGGAGTGCATCTTTGCCCTCTTAGGCAGTCATTTCTCTAAGTGGCTCCATTAGTCGCCTATTGTTGGAGCTCCCAACTTAAAGTAAACCCACCGTTTGTTGGAGCCCAGATCTTGCAGACTGTGTGGTGGCTTCAGGATGAGAGACACCATCCGACTCAGGAACGTAGTTCTGAACAGATAGCGCCTCAAATATGAACGCAAGACGAGCCGCGAACGCCTAACGATCGGCTCCCTGGAATGTCATGCGCCGCCTGCCACGCACTTGAGAAACGTCGCACACAACCACAGGTGGAGTGTCTGCCTCATTGCTGGCAGTATCAGGGCATG
This sequence comes from Locusta migratoria, assembly GCA_026315105.1. Taxonomy (NCBI): domain Eukaryota; kingdom Metazoa; phylum Arthropoda; class Insecta; order Orthoptera; family Acrididae; genus Locusta; species Locusta migratoria. Next base: position 196,467,177 of record CM048746.1, read on the forward strand.
TCGCTGCCGCAGGCCGGTCGGTGGAGACGACGGGAGTCCGTTCGGTCCCCACTACCGGAAAACAACAACGACGCCCCTCGATCGCAGCCTTCAGCTGTGCAACCGAGTTTCACACAGCTTGAAGCTGGGAGCGAAGTATCACCAGCTCAGACTGCATCCACACACAGCAGTCGCAGTCCCTATTCATGATTACAGTGCCGAGAAAACAAACACTACTGTCACTATGCACTCAAAGGAAGACTACACTGTTTCTTAAAACGCGAATTTGAAACTAATATACACGAGAGCACAGTATAAATTTACAAACTGAAACGAAAACGCACAGACAAAAATCAAAATACTATATGTCGCTTCTAATCAGAAGCCGGTTTCGCTTACGAAATCTGAAGCCAGCGTATGCTGCGTATCGGCCGGCGGCTAAACACCGTTGGGGCGCGACATGGATTACTTTCTTGTGAGAAGACGTACTGTGGGATAATTTCAAGAACTCACTTAAAACGTTAGTCAAGATCGTAATGTATAATTTATTTAGTTCGCATTCTGATCGCAGAATCTGCAAGATTGTATTGGTGTGGTTTCTGTTCTTTCGGACGTCCGAAAGAACAGACACCACACCTGCTTCGCAGCCAAATAGCATTTGCAAATGATAAAGGAAGGGAAGGAAGAAGGATAGGAAGGAAAGGATTGACAGTGGCCGCATTTGGGCATTGATATTAAGCAATGGCGACAAGTGAAAATGTTTCCGGACCGGGTATCGAACCCGGGTCTCCCGCTTCGGGCCAGCGTTCGCCTTAACCACTTGGCCACCCGTGCTCGCCTCCCGGCCGTCTCAAATTCTCACAAGTCGCACGCTACGTTTGTAGCGCCCCCATCGTCCATGCCCTCTTACACTCGCCATTACGGATTCCCGTAATGGACGCTATTTGGCTGCGAATCAGGTGTGGTGTCTGTTCTTTCGGACGTCCGAAAGAACAAACACCACACCAATAAAGTATTAAACGCGACGATGGCGTTAGCTTCAGTTATTTCACCGCAGATGCGGTCATACGTCCGACCTCGCAAGGGAATCCGCAATGGCGAGTGTAAGAGGGCATGGACGATAGAGGCGCTACAAACATAGCGTGCGAGTTGTGAGAATTTGAGACGGACGGGAGGCGAGCACGGATGGCCAAGTGGTTAAGGCGACCGCTGGCCCAAAGCGGGAGTCCCAGGTCCGATTCCCGGTCCGGCTCACATTTCCACTTGTCGCCATTGCTTAATATCAATACCCAAAGGCGACCACTGTCAATCCTTTCTTTCCTATCCTTATTACTTCCCTTCCTTTATCATTTGCAATCTGCTAGATGTTATCTAAAATAATTTAGAGAAGGCCTGACGCTCGGACGCCGGTGGCAGCAGCGACGGCGGGACTGGAACCAGCGGCCAGCTCGCTGGCGACCGCCCAGGCACTTGGCGCGCCGTCGTGACCCAGTGAGCGGCCCGGCCGGCTGGCCACTGTCGCTTATGTTAAGCAGCGCCAGCCAGCCAGACGGCCGGCCATTTCTCTTTGGGCCGCCGTAACTCCAGAAACAGCGAGAGTGCGGCGGCCGCGTTTCGCAGTGCGCGGCGCTAATCGCCTCCCAGCTCCAGCTGCCGTTTCGCACTCGCTGTCTCAACACTGCGCCCAACGTTTCGCACGCAGTGCTCACTACAGCTTCGCTAACGGTGCTCTGTACTTTATTTACGTCGTAACGAATTTGCTATCCAGGTTCTATCAGTGTAGCCTGCTTGCTTTCCGCTAGAAGGATCAACTTTCAGATCTCTACATCTACATGGGATACTCTGCAAATCACATTTAAGTGCCTGGAAGAGGGTTCATCGAACCACCGTTATACTATTTATCTCCCATTCCATTCTCGAATAGCGCGTGGAAGAAAGAACACCTGAATCTCTCTGTTCGAGCTCTTATTTGTCGTATTTTATTCTGATGATCACTTCTACCTACAGAAGTGGGAGTCAAAAATATATTTTCGCATTCGGAGAAGAATGTTGGAGATTGGAGTTTCGGAAGTAGCCCACGCCGCAGCGATAAACGCCGTTTTTGTAATAATTTCCATCCCACATCCTGTATCATTTCCGTGGCGCTGTCTCCTGTGTATCGTGACAATACAAAACGAGCTGCCCGTCTTTGGACTATTTCGATATCCTACGTCGAACCCACTTGATAAGGATCCTACAATGAGCAGCAGTGCAGTTTCTGTTGTAGTTCTGTTGCATCTTTTAAGGGGTCTGACAATAAAACGCAGTCTCTGGTTCGTATCTCCCACAACATTATCTACGTGTTCTTTCCAGTTTAAGTCTGAAGTAATAGTAATTCCTCGATATTTTGTGGAGTTTACCGCCTTCACTTTTGATTGATTTATGTTGTAAACAAATTTTAACGGATTTCTTTTCGTACTCATGTGGACGACTTCACACTTCTCATTATTTAGAGTCAATTGCCCATTTTTACACCATACTGATATCTTATTCAGATCGTTCTGCAGTTGGTTTTGATCTTCAGATGATTTTACTAGACGGTAAATGACGGCGTCATCTGCAAACAACCTAAGAGAGCTACTTAGATTTTCCCCTAAATCGTTTATTTAAATAAGGAGCTGCAGAGGACCAATATCATTTCCCTGTGCAACGCGCGATATCACTTCTTTCTTAGTCGATGCCTTACCATCGATTACTACGAACTGTGTCCTCTCTGACAGGAAATTCCATATCGCAAATTTGGAGCGATATACCATAACCATCCAATTTGATTAAAAGCCGTTTGGGAGGTACGGTGTCAAAAGCCTTCTGCAATCAAGAGGTACCTGACAAAGTGAAAACGACCCTTAGTACCGGCAATTGCACGGGTGTTCTCTTAGTCTGTTCTCTCTTCCTTCCAATCTTCCTCCATCTTCTCCTGATATAAACGATGGTTATTTCACATTGACATTTCCTACAGTGTATATTTATTCCAACCTTCCATTACTCCAGCTCCTCTCTCCCCCCCCCCTCTTGCTCACCTAGTCTTCCCCCGCCCCCTCTATCCTCCTCCCCCCTCCATCTCTTCATCTAACCTCTCACCTTCTCCCCTCTTTCTCTCTCCCCCTCTTTCTCTCTCCCCCTCTTCTCTCTGTACATCTCCTCGCCTTCTCCCCCTCCCCCAAATCCCATAAGCCATCATCTCCCCGGCCCCTCTGTCAGTTTTGTCCTCTCTCTACCCATCTCACCCATCACCTCCTGCCCCATGATAAATTAGAAATATCTGTCATACTTTGGTGGTATGGAAGTCTAATGCAAGGTACTCTCTGCCATGTATCTTGCGGTGGCCTATAAAGTATATCGATTTTTTTTAATTTATCGGAGCAAACTGCGTGGTCATGAGTCCGTAGCTTACAAAGTACTTAAAAATAAGTAGGAGGACTCGAACCTCCGCCGGTGAGCTACCGCGTGCTCCGCAGCGAGGCGCCTTAGACCGCTCGGCTACTCCACCGCGGCTATATCCATCTTCTCCGTACAAACATACAAACTGTACTTTATTAAGAAGTAAATGAAAGGAAAGAAATTTACGCTTTAACGTCCCGTCGACTGAGTGATCATTAGAGACGAAGCTCACGCTTGGATTTTTGGTTGAGAACGTAAATCGGCTGTGCCCTTTCCAAAGCAACCATCCCGGCATTTGCCTGATTTAGGGAAATCACGAAAACCCTAAATTTGGATGGCCAAAGGTGGATTTGAACCACCATCCTCCCGAATGCGAGTCCACAGTGTGTTACCACTGTGCCACCTCGCTCGGTGTATGTAAATGCATAATAATCGCGTGCTAGTAGAGAATTACAACCATTGGTGACCAGCAGCAAATGTCTCTCGTGCGGGAAGTCGTCCTAGTGGGAAGCGTTCTCGATAAATTCGTAAATTTGTAAATTAAATGAATATCCCATATTTGTGGAAATTTTTCAGCAATCAGTCGTAAGAATATTTAGTTATTTGCAGATCTAGATTTCGACCACGGTGTGGTCATTATCAGTGTTTAAAAACAATTAAAATACTTAAAACTTCTCGGCCTCCATGTTGGAGGTTGCGTTCGTCCTGACAACATGGAGGTCGAGACGTTGTAAGTATTGTAATTGTTTTTAAGCACTGATAATGACCACACAGTGGTCGAAATCTAGATCTGAAAATAAATAAATATTCTTACGACTGGTTGCTGAACAATTTCCACAAATATGCGATATTCATTTAATTTACTAATTTACAGTCGTGGAGCACAAATTCCACCATGGAATCAAGCCTCAATATCGCATAGTTCAGCAATTGTAAATCTCTCTTCCATCCTAACAGTTACCCGTGTTGCAATAAAGTCTGCACTAGTTACTCGACGACTGTCATCGCTCGGCTTATTACAATAACGCAGTCACTCAGACCTTAGCTGACTATCAGTTTACGATTAATGCTCACGATGCCATATGCGCAGCAGACAATAACAGGAACTGAGTGCTTACGTACGTACAATACGAAGTGTCTACTTTTCCAAACACATTACCTTAAATGAATTCCAACAACGCAAATATTTTACTAAAATTTTTTGTCAGGCACACTCAGATATACCATCTGTATAATATTGGCAGCTAATGCCGTTTGCAACATGTACGTTATTCTATAATGTGCTTGCATTATCTCGCGGAGTTGCCCGCTTATTTATTTCAAAATGTTCAAATGTTTGTTAAGCTTAAGGGACTTAACTGCGGGGTCATCAGTCCCTAAACTTACAAACTACTTATGAACTATCTGATACAGACAACGTTCAGTTCATTGAAAAATGGATCTAGAATTTGGGTGGTAGTAGTCGGGGGACCATCTTGTTGCAAAATTAAGCCAGTAGAATAAAGAGAAGATGATTTGCACTCCTTCATTAATGACAGAACTTTAGATTTCCTCGTCTCGACCTACAAGACTCGTCAGTCCCTGTCAATTTTCATGATTTATTCAAGGAGAAGAATAAAAAAATGAATATCGTAAAATTAAATCCCATAAATGGCACAGTTTTACCTCAGAGTTTCTTTACTGCACTGAGAGTCCAGTTATGTACAGCACTTCACCAAAAAATTTGAATGATCTTTACTTTTTTAGGCAAGATGCTTGAGTTCTGCTTCAGTTGGCATCGCCGCCATCCTTAAGTTCTCTTCGCGTCATGACTTACATAACTTATGTTTGTCAACATATGCTTGACATTCTGTAGGCTGCATTGTTCTCATTATGTTCAAAATTACGAACTTTAACAGCAAGTTGTTATATGCCGGTGAAGGTGTCTTCCAAGAGCGCTTTTAGCAATCACTCCTCACACTCTATATGTGAGAGAATTGTGGACGTTTCTTTGAATTTGAACGTGACTGTACCTCGACACTTGAGCAAGTTCCCGCTAGCAGTGGAGGTATGGCCGAGAGCTCTAAGGCGCCTTTATTCGGAGCGCGCGGTTGCTTCCTGTAGGAGGTTCGAGTCGTCCCTCGGGCATTTGTGTGTTTGTGTGTGTGTGTGTGTGTTGTGCTTAGTTTATGGAAATTGTAAGCTTAGGGTCTGATAGCCACAGTAATTAACACCCGTAGCGTTTCAAACATTTGAAATTTCTCTGTCTCGCTGTGGTCAGGTCAGTAATTCATCTTACCGAGCAGTACCAGCCACGTTTTTTTTATCACACTACACACTAAAGGAAACGACTGTTTCGAGTCACCTCTAGGCGCAGTGGTTTGTTCACAGTAAGTTATCACGGTGGACAATTATCTTTACACAGATAGTATCTTGAATTATATGTACGGTATCTAAAATTTCTCTTTCATTTCTATAATAATTATACATTTTCTATTTGGGTTATTGCAACCTCTATTCAGCAACCGAAGTTTTACAAGTAATATAAAATACATCCCGTCTTATTTGCTCGTAGAGTGTCTCATTTAATACAAATAAGAACTTCACAAGACCCAGAAGACTACGCACTCCCATATTAGTTTTATAATAATTTTGTTTTGAGTTGTTCAGTGAACCAGATAATTGTGGTGCCATCGTTACACATATGGAAGCATCTTGTTCTATTGCTCTAATGCAAGCATTACAGAAGCTCCCTTACGACAGGAGGACTTTTTTTTTTTTTTTTTTTTGTGGCTTGACTTCGAGGAAAACAGAGCTGAAGAGAGTTTTTATTCAAAGAATGATACTGGTCTTGTATTTCTCATGTTGCTCATTATCACGGGTAAACTATCTTAACCAAAGATTGTATTATTTATCTAGATTTCCCTAGGATTTTCTGTTTTCACAACTACGATGTATAGAAGTAGACGGCATCTTTTTGCAGGCTGTTGAAATTTTCTTATACGACGGACCAAAACTGAAAACAAACGTTGGCTTAACTCGACAGAGTGCTCTTACAGTCGCCTTTGGAATCCAGACAGACTGACTAATCTCCAGACAGCTTCAGACCGGCAGTTTCACACGTCTACTTTACTTTGTCGCCAGACGTTCTTCGCTTTATTTGGCGGGACTAGATCGTGATCAGCATACAGCTTGCCTCAGGGTCGTAAACACATACACTCACCTGCGAAGAGAAAGATTACAGGAAGATTATAGTTCAACGTTTCGTCGACAACGAAATCATCGGAAACAACCCCCGCATTTCAGTCTAACACATGAATTCTAGATTCTCAGTGACTTGTAAGATATATTCCAATTTCTGTCTTCCCCTAAATTTCTTGCCTTTAACACCTCCGGCAAGATGGAAGAAAGAAATCTCTGATGTCATATCATACGTCGTATCATTCTCTACCTTCTTCTAGTAGATTTTGCGATATGTTCCTTTCTTCGCCGTTACTGCAGGAAATCACCTCATTCCTTCTATTATCGGGCTACCTGATATTAAATATTCTTTTATACCATCAGATATTACAATTTTCGTCTACTCTAGTTTTCCCAATGTCCATGTTCAAGGGTTCAAATGTTTGTAGAGCTTGTGGGGCATAATTTAGGGGTCATCAGTCCTCAAACTTACAAACTACTTATGAACTAACTTATGCTAAATACAGCACAAACATCCATGCCCGAGGGAGGATTCGAGCCTCCGACGCGGGAGGCCACGCGATCCGCAACGTGGCGCTCCAGGCCGTTCGGTTACTCCAGCGCGGCCATTGTCCTGATAAACTACCAATAATGTTGTACCTCAAACTTACATTATCAGAAATTTCTTCCTTACATTGAGACATATCTTTGCTACCAGTAGACTCCTTTTGACCGTGAATGCTCCCTCTGCCTGTACCAGTCTGCTTCTTATTTTCTCCTTGCCTCGTTTTTTATGTCTTATCATAGGAAAAAGAATTCCTTGACTTTGTACAATTCGTGGCCAATTATAATGTTAATTAATAATGTTACCCTTTGTTCGGTTTACCCTAAATCCTGTAGTCCACTCAACAAGTCCTGTAAGTGTTCACTTTCAATGTTATTTCTCCATGGATTTTAGTACCACTCAAACTTTGATTTACATATTTTCGTCATTCCTTCTTGGATAGATATATTCATATCTAAGGACGGAAGGCCTCATCACATTCTTAAACTTGTCATTTATCGGAGCATTTGATTCTTGATTTATCGTTCTGTGATCGCTCTAGGTCTTTGAACACGTTTTATACCATGCTTATTTCCCTATATAGTACGCCTACTTTTCTTTTCTCATAATTTCGAACATATTAACGTTACAGTGTCAAAGGCTCTTTATAAATCGTCAAACCCTACCATGTGTCTTGGCTTTTCTTAAGTCTTGCTTCCATTACCAAAAGTTATGTCAGTACTTTCTCTCCGGTGTCTTTACCTCCGATTTTTAATCTGATTTTGAAATTATTAGCGTGGTCGTTTACAAAATTATGTTTATTATTTTTTTTTACTTTAATCGATACTGTAGCTTAAGTATTAGTTTAAGGTTTGTTAGTTTGTAAAATCTGTTTTCCGTTGTAAATTTTGAGTTCCCCTTACCCTATATTTTACACAATTTTTAGCATTTTTAGCTAAGACACCAGTAGTTGTAGTTCTTCTCTTACTCCCTGTACCTCTAAATTAACTGTCGTCTTGACAGCTTCTCGATTTTCTTCTTCACTCTTTTGTATTATTCTCGCCAGTAACTTTGGTGCATGAGCTTCTAATACGATTTATCCTGACTCACTGGCAAAGCAGCCTATTTAGCCATCGACACCTTGATGTGCTGCTGCTTAATCATTATGAATCATTGACCAGTAATAGATAACAGAGGTACAACCAAGCGACTCACAATAACATCAAAATTGTGATCAACCCACAGAAGAGGCATCAATTTCTTTTATATTTCTTTACAGACATAGTGTCTTCTACATGCATAGAGTCATCCGATCTCTAACGAGAAATTGGGTATCGACTATGGAGTATATCCTTCCGAGGGAAAGTTATAGTCAGTATCAATGTTTTGAGATGGGCAACTATATAAAACTGCCATGAAGGGTATAATATTTATAGCCATTGATAGCGACTTAGTGGATGTCAGATATCATAGCTGATTACCAGCATTTGATCCACCAACCTACAGTTAGCGCTTATCGATTTTACCGTCTTAGTAACGTCGGGTATCAGGTTCAAATCACGGTTGCGCTGCCTTTAAGTTACTGCAGCACAAAAAAGAGGTAGCGAGAGGGCCTGCATTGGTTTTAGTATACCCGACCTAACGGGACAAAATATTTTCTGGTTTGTTACAGAGTTCTCGAACGGTATCGTTTCAATTTATTACGAAAAATATGTTATATTAATGATTTTTTTTTCAGAAATTGTCCATTAAAATATAACTGTATGTAACTTTTGTAAAATTACAATGTGTTTGTTTGATGTGTGTTCTAGATTTTACTTCAAGGAAACATCAAAGATGTCTCCAGAAGACATATTTTAACTGCATATGAGGTGCTCAAGATAATTCCAGTACACTAAAGAAGATACAATTGAAAAGGGAACATTAATGATTATTGTACTGTGAAATATGAAGATCTTCCAATGATTAATTGGTTCCTAAGATGGTTTATAGTTAGTTGCTTGTGAGTTACCGAAACTGCTATGACAGGCAGTATAACGTGTTTATGGTTGCGTAAGTTTAAAGCTGTCATGAAACAGGAAAGGGATTTACCAGAGTGAATAGGTTTCTGTGGATAGTAGTGACAGAAGCATTACTGATAATAGTGCAACCTGACCTGAGGTGTTTTTTTTTTTTTTTTTTTTTTTTTTTTTTTCCTCAAACGGATCAGGGAATGACAGTTTGTAGGAAGTGTTAGTTGGTTATAAAATGGTAACTGACATTAATGCTGTGTGGCAGCATAAAGTAACTCATCTATGAAACGTATCTGTTGAAGATTGGTTCTTGTTGTGGTTGAATGTCAGTCAGTCCCGAGTGGAGTTGACGACGTAATTTGAACCGAGCAGTCTCATTTTCTAACTTGATAGGCGATCAAAGGGCTAACAAATAATAACATTTCAGAATCTTTAACTACGTTAGACTAGACGGGGCGTTACACCGACTTCCGTTCCTGTTAACTTTCGCCGATTGCGTAGTGTCTCCACAACCAACTCAAACATGGTCTTCAGTTATCTGCTATCTTTATCAGCAGTTTATTTCCGAATTACTGTTGTGTCTCAGTAAGCCCACTCCAATGTAAGTACCTGTCTTCTAGGGACTGATGACCAGATTAATTAAGTCCCATAGATTTACAAACATTTGGAACTTTCTTGGTGAGGCTTTCCCTTAGATATAGTATATATCATCGACTATTCAGATACATGCTCGTTACCTTCTATCTTTTTATGCTTACTTTATTCACGTGAGTTAATATGTTTAAAAATGATTTCAGGCATTAGTAGTGTACTGAGCCCAATAGTTAAACCTTCGAAACAGGTAGTTGTTTACGCAAAATCTGTCAAAACATGCTGCAGCCGGTACTTCAAAGGAATCAGTGAACAGCATTCGGATCCATTAAGGAGACAGACGACATCAATAGAGAGCTGTTGTCAGAACCAGTTGGAGAGTAACCTAGTGCCAGGCAGACCTGCACAGCCACTGTTTGCGCAAGGTCAGCGCTCACTCTCGGAATGTCCCTGCGGCGACGCTGTGCATAACTTGCCAGACAAGTGGAGTAACCCATCTGATACTTATATCAAGATGATAGGTTCTCTAACATGCATCACTGTGCAAAACAGAAAATAGGATGTGTCAGGCAATTTTTCTGCCTTTGAATGGTTCGAAATTTTAGTGTTCTCTTTCATGAATTTAATCGAATTCTACAGCACTATAATTCCCTGCAGATCCCGTTTCTTCAAGGGCCTGAATATAGTTGTATGGCCACCGATATTTGTTGCCAATGAATGTTTGTCTGTATGTCCTCTATGCGTTCATAAACCATCCATCCGATTGCAATGAAACATTCGTGAACCGTTCACCGTACGCCCACGAAAGTTTCTAACCCAAACACAAAAGAGCACGACACATAGCTCAGGAGATAAGACGTCATAAATAATGAGAGATCACCACGTGAGAATACCCTGATTTATTCGTCAATTATTGGAAAATGGGAATAGTTAGGGACCTGCAACAAAGTTTGCATGTAATTTCGGACGTTTATGAAGCGTTTTGTAACTGAACACCTTCGTCCCCCCCCCCTCCCACACACACACACACACACACTCACAAAATGAAACGAAGTCTACCGCTTGCAACAGTTCCACTGCAGATGCCGTAAAACTATCGCATCAGGCATAAAATTGTATCAAATAAAGTTAGCATTACAGATTTGCATGTTACTATTTATTTTTGTCTACAAGACTCCCTTAATTATTTTGCATACAAAATTAAGCAATCTGTTAACTTAATCTCTATCTATATAAAAGCGAAAGGACACTCACTAACTGACTACACACGAAATCTCGAAAACTATAAAGTTGAAATTTGGCAGGTATATAGTTTATAGGTAGAAAACGTCAGCTATGATATTATTTTATGAAAGGTGCATGGTGGAGCAAACTTCTCCTACAGAGTCACGAAATCTACAGTTTCATTCCGATCTCCACGAAATTTCGCACGCTTGACCTTCAAAACAAGAGGAACATCACCGTCTACCTTGAGTTTCATACGGTGCATGGTGGAGGCTACTTTATAACATAAAAATGGATCCCTAAATACCTTGGTCGTGCCATAACTTGAGAACGGCTCGACCGATTTCACAGATCCTTTGTCGTTTTTGTTATTCTCAGAACAAGGGTTATATGAAATAAAATGGAATATTTGAGAACAACATAACGCGTTTTTTCAATGTGACCCTGCGTTTCTATTGCATAGGAATGTATAGTTTGAAATTTTGCACCTTCTACCTTAGAAATACGCGGAATGTCACTGTATAAAATTTCGGTCGGTGCATGATGGAGGGTATTAACGAAATTTTACCAAATGCATAGTTTTGCTCCAAACTGTATGAATTTTTGCACACATGACCTTTAAACCAAGAGGAACTTCACTGGGTACATAAATGTTTGTATTTTACAAAAAATGTTCAAATGTTTGTTAAGCTTATGGGACTTAACTACGGGGTCATCAGTCCCTAAACTTACAAACTACTTATGAACTACTTACAAACTAGGACGGCACAAATATCCATGCCCGAGGGGGGATTCGAACCCCCGACCGTAGTGGCCGTGCTGACCGTGACTGGAGCGCCCCAGTCACCTCGGCCACCGCGGCCGGCTTGTATTCTACATGACAGAAGGTACCTTGCAGAAAATTTTGCCGAGAGAGGGAAAGGTGGAAACTAACAGAGAGAAAGAGGTGGATGCAGAGAGAGTGGGGAAAGGGACGTGGATTACGGATGTGTACGATAAATAAACGCCCGGTCAACGCCGGGTTTACAGCTAGTCATTAATTTAAAAAATCGGCATTACAGGCTGTTGGACCATCTAGTCCTGCGTTTCTTTTAATAGTGCAATTCATTTAGGTTCTCTTGTATTACTTATTATTGCTTACCTCTGAAAAATGATAATTAATTTCCGGTTTCAGAACAGTATATGTGAAACTTATTTCACAAGTATCCGCCTGCAGAAGGTAAATACTACTTTTCTAACTAGCGTTCACTAAAGGTAACATTTTCCACTAGCACATTATATAACACGATTCAAAGAATTTTGAAGAAGGGGAAGCACAGAGATTTTTAGATTTTTTTCCGGATTTTCTATATCGATAAAGAGGGAAACCAAGAGGTATTATGACTGAGAGTTATTTCTAGAATTTACTCGTCAAGCAGATAATGGACAAGGTAACAATCTGACGCTTCACTTCCTTCTATTAGAAGAGACAGTATTATCTTCGGTAGTTTACAGGTTTTTCTTCGGTTTTGACACGAGAGGAAAGATCACAATTAAGATACGGTTCACGTAAGAAAGCCAAATTGTTTGTAATGAAAGGGAGCTCTGTCGGTCTCAGGATCGCTGATTGGTGGCGAGTCGCGGCTGTGTAACCGGTTAACAAAACGGGGTCATGCGCAGCCGGCCATGCGGGTGACCACTGCATGCCTCCGTATCGGGTGGCCTGTCGCCGTCCCAGACAATGCGTTAGCGGCGTCTCAATCTCAGCTACTGGTTTACGGACCCTGTCTGTCAGGAGTGGCAGATAATAATTCTAGTAGATTGATAGTATGTATATCGTGTCCACCCTGCTTTCACGAAACGCTGCACAAGAAAGATACCACCGTTCTCCTTTGAACTAGGCAGAACTGGACCTTTTGATTCTAAACAGTACCTACATTGTACAATGTTGAATCAAACCCTTTTGCGTAAAACAGAAAACTGATTAATTTGTTATTTCTGGGACCAACGTTCCTATCGTGTTCGGGACGCACCTACATGGTAATAAGTTCTGAGACATTCTGTGGTCGAAATTCGACCGTTTATGTTTGTAAAAGTCATTACAATGAAAAAAAATTAATGTAATTGGAATTTATTGAGCACTCCAAAACCGTAGGTTTCAAGTGAATGCTATGAGAACAGGTGAAAGAATGAGCAAAGAGGAAACATGAGAGGATGAAAGACACAAATGGGGGAATTGGTTGCTTTATTTCACAATGTATCATTACAAAAGTTCAGTAAAAACAACATTTTTCGTAAAAATTCTTTAGTCATTCGCTAAATGTCCTTGTTCTTATACTATCCCTTATCCTCAGCTAGTATTTTTGTTGTATTTTCTGGCTCGCTTCCCCCCGCGGACTGATGGGAAAAATTGCAGGTTCGAAATACGGATGCAGGATAGGAAGCGGAAAGTCGGCGATAGAAGGGAGTATAAAATGTTTCGGACTTCGTCTTCGAAGATGGAAAGGTTATAGGTTTGATATGAGGAATATATTACGAAAGGTATACATTCAGTATACAAGTCAGTAAGTACCAAGTTCACTGCCTATGCAGTGAGAGGAAGAAGAAATGTTGACAGGTCTGAGGGAGGCCGTCGAATGAGACTAAGTATCACTCCGTCGATTTGCAAGAGCGCACGTTGCGTTAAAGTGCCGCCAGAGCGCGCTCCAGAGACCATCGGGTAACCGATACGGAAATCGATACTCAAGAGATGTTACATTCTCTATGTTCACAAATATAAAATTTCAAACCATCAAAGGATCGAACTCAACTTGCTGCAACATATAGCTGACCATGTGTGAAAACTGGTTTTCTTAATAGAATCCCAACTTCTTCAACTGTTTCTCCTTGAGACTATTAAAATACTGCGTTCATAAACCGAATTCTTTAATTATATTTAAAAGCTATATCTAAACGTTAAGAATTGAACATTGCGAAGAATTAAAGAAAATGGGGACATTGGGAATCGAAACCAGGATCTGAACATCAAAACTCGAAGTGCTAACTGACTAAGATAATTTCACCTTTACCAGTATGCCACCTACAACACGTTATAATATAGTGGCAAAACTTAAGAAGAATTTGGAATATCATTCTAAAATTTATTTTTCTTTTTACCACTCTTAACGGCTACGTGCACACACAATTTTTATATTCGCAACATCTATGACAAACCACCTTTCGAATTATGTACGTTACATTGGCCTTCTTGGATGATTAATATTAAAATTCTCTACCCTCAGTTAGCGTATTTGTATAATGATATGCCAAACAACTTTTGAAATCGCGAAATACTATAGCTAGGGACTAATGATATATTGTGTAGCCAACATGTTATATAAATTAACCACCGCTTTCTGTGTACAAGTTTAACATCTTTACCCATGATAAAGTTCATTTAATTGTGTGAATTTGGTATTGCAAAATGTAACGTACTCTATGAACTTGTTACAGTAACTATTTTTCGCTGGAGACTTTCTTTCGCGGTTATTGCAGTTAATAACAGGCCTTGCCCCACTCTCAGCTGTAATTATCAGCTTCTGGAACACGTATTGGGAGTGAATGCAGGTCAGACATCGTACAAAACGCTGTCGTTACAAGACATGTTAAATATTGTGCCTACATTTTTGGGCAAATGCTAAGAGTCGCAGCCGGTAGATCACAGGTAATGCAAGGTGGTCAGTAAACAAAATCTTGCAGTAGTTAATAAATTGCGTTTAGCGAAATTCACCTTCTGTGACACCGCGATATCGTATGCATGAGACAGCTGCAGGAACTTTTAACATATGGAACACTCATACTTGAAGACTGGCTGCCACTGCAGCACACTGAACACCCATTAACTCTATGGCACAAAACAGCAACAACGCATGAAGACTATTCACACGACCTTTATTACAGCAAATAGGCAAATTAAACAAATCATACTAAAAATTATCCTTGCATTTCCTTTCTTCTGTATTGTAACTAGACAATTATATATATTTTTGACGACGTTACAGCGTTCATTTTAATGAAATAAATCGCAATTTGCGATCTTTTATGGCTTCATTGTATTAGGTTTAGATGGAATACCAAAGTGCGGCGTATGAAAATTTGTGCGCTTTGCTATTCCATCTAAACCTAATACAGTGAAGCCGTAACAGATAGCAAATTGAGATTTATTTCATTAAAATGAACGCTGTAACGTCGTCATAAATATATATAATTGTATACAAGACGAGGCTGGGCTCCTGACGACAATTAATTGTGTCTCGATACCTCATGGTCTGTTCTCCCTGATGCGGGAATACAGTATTGTGGCTGCGAACATTACAGAACAAATAGGCTGTGGTAATAGGAAAGAGAGAGCGTGGCGAATGGAGATTTGGATGTGGCGGGAGACGTGCAGGGAAGAGTCCTCTGCAGTGGGGCTAGTCACTGTGTCCTCGGTGTTGGAGTGCTAAACGCGTCTGCCTAGTAAGCAGGAGATCCCGGGTTCGAATCACGGCCGGGCACAAATTTTCATTCGTCGCCCTGTGGTACTTCATCTAAACCTAATACAGTGAAGCCATAAGAAATCGAAAATTGCGATTTATTTCATTTGTAAGTAGACCCTATAATAACAGTGCTTTGCTTGCCTGCACGACACAGTGTAAACATAATGTCATTTAATCTTGATGTTTCAAATCATCTTGTGTACCCAACAACATATTTATTTTTCTAGCAACGAAAAAAATGAAATAAGTTTGTAGGTATCAACCGAAATCAAAAAGGAAAAAAAATTGGAATATTTGACTTCCAATTAGTTCCATATAAGTCAGTTTACTATCAGATTAACAATAGATTATCATCAGCAGAGCACCGTAACCACCAGAAATGCTAAAGAGATTATAACCACTATTCAATAGCAGTAGCAGTAGTAGTAGTTGGATTCCAAGGGACTCGAAGATCCAGAGCCGATCTCACGTGATTTCTCCAGATGCTCCTACCCTGTGCTGCGTCTTGCCAATTATTTATTCCCATTATTATTCATATACTGTCCATTTCATTGCGGCAAGTACTCCTGGGTATCCCTCTTGGCCTTTTACCATATGACAGCTCCCTTAACATTCTTGACACAATTTCGTCCTCTTTCATTCTCACAAAATGCCCAGTCAATTGAAGTCCCCTACCTTTTATTATGTTCACTATTGTTGCTAGTTGTGTTAGCATGTGGATTTCTGTGTTGTGTTTTTCCTTGTGATTCATTATCATACTATGAATTACACATTTCCCTGTTCTTAAAAACTTGTAACTGTTGTTTTTTCTGCTTTTGTTGGGTTCCAGGTTTCTGCCCCGTAAGTTAGAACGTGTTTAATGATTGCACTATATATTTTTTAGTTTTCATGATAGTTTAGATACTAGAAGATTTTTTTTTTTTTTTTTTTTATTTTTTTTTTTTTTTTTATTTTTTACACAGTGGGTTCGGTTAGCATTTTGGAGCCTAATTTTTATTTCTGCTTGTGTCTGATTTTGCTCGTCCATCATTGGTCCCACACATTAGTCAGCATTGGTTTAAAACATTTTAACTATATCTTCTGCAGAATAATGAAATTACTGAGACACTACGATATAGCTCCATCATCGACCATACAGATTTAGGTTTATCGTGATTTTCCTAAATCACTCCAGGCAAATGCCGGGATAGTTCCTTTCAAAGGGCACAGACGATTTACTCCCACATCCTTCCCCAAAAATCCGAGGTTAAACTGTCTCTAATGATAGATTTCAAAAAGAACAAAGCCAAGATTGATAATACATAATTTTATTTCGACGACCGGTTTCGACGCTCTCTGCCATCAACTTCTGGTCTCAGATTTTTTATTACCAAGCCCTCATCTTGTGATGTCAACAGTTATTGTATCAAATAATTTAAATTGCATAGATGCCCTATGTCATTGTAGTTACAGTTTACATATCAGTATAAGTAACCTTCTCTTATACTGATGTGTAAACCTTAACTACATTGACATAGTGCATCTATGCAGTGTAAATTATTTGATACAACTGTTGACATCACAAGATGACGGATTTGTAATAAAAAAATTACACCAGAAGATGATGGCAGAGACCTCGAAACGGTCGTCGAAATAAAATTATATATTAGCGATACTGACATTATCCGTTTTGGAACCTACATTATATTCAATCGTCTCCTTACAATATAAAGAGATAAACTTTGTCTCTAATGACCGCGCTGTTGACGGGACGTTAAATCCTATGCTTCCTTCCTTTCTCCCAAAACGTGGTATTAAAAACATCTCCAAATAGTCAGAGAACTAGCTTCATCCTGAAATGCACCTATCAATGCTCGCAGTTAAGTGACCCATTGGGCCATCTGTGCCCTCGATGCCTTGATGAGATGCATCTACTCTACGGACCGCTCTACATGCTTGTAGTCGTCTGCTGCGAGTTTCTGTGTAGTTTGGGTCATTCAAGATGTGCAACTTTACGTGCCGCTTTGAGGAATAGCCTTTTATGAAGTGTCCGATTCCAAATTTCCTCTACACGAAATCGTTTTCTCGATGTTCGCATTTTGAGAAACTAATTGATGTAGCTCATTCACTGACAACAGAATATCCTGTTGAGTTCGGCTGCTACTGACAACTCTTGATACTCCTCTGTGATTCATTGCCTACATCTGAATCCAGACCCCATACGTTCATGCGGAAGATACTTGTAGCAGTACCACGCACATCATAAACTGTCTATATCATGCGTCTTTTGTAAACACCGTGTCCTCGCACTGGTAACGTGTATTTACGATTGTCTAAGGAAAGCATACCTCATTGATATTTAAATGAAACTGCAGGCCCCTGTTCTAAATGGTGGCAAGTCAAAGATAATTCAATATATTTTGAAATAATTATGCTCTTAATTGACTCATAACTAAGGAAACACGAGGGTTGAGCAAATTAGTATGACCACCATGCAGCATAGTACTTCCTGTTGCAAGTTGGGTCCACTGCACACGTGCTATCACTGAGTTGCCACGGCGGTGCATGAATGACGTACGCCGGCCGCGGTGGCCGAGGAGACTGAGGCGCTCCAGTCACGGTCTTCACGACCACTACGGTCGGGGGTTCGAATCCCCCCTCGGGCATGGATATTTGTGCCGTCCTTAGTTGTAAGTAGTTCATAAGTAGTTTGTTAGTTTAGGGACTGATGACCCCGTAGTTAAGTCCCATAGACTCTATAAAACATTTGAATTTTGAATGACGTACGAAGTCTTTCTCGCAAATTATTATACGTTTCTTTACGCGAGGTTTACACCAACAAGGAATGATGAGGTCTCTCAGCCATCCAAAAAGGCTAATTCGATTATACGCAGTCAGTGGAAGCATCTCTGACGAAAACGGGTGCATTTTTAACGCTTCACTAGCGATACTAACCTCATTTATGATAGCGAATAGAAAATACGGTAAAAGATCATTCGCGAAGACGAATAGTGGGCGAAACTCGAAGTTAACTGACAACGACTGTGGCCAGACAACACAATCTCCATGCTTATAGCGACAGCATAAAATAAATAAAAAACGGGAATAGCCTTTCGTCACCTCCACGTACGTTAGTAATTCCAGGAAACTTATTGTTTCATTTAGATACCTCAGGTGCCCGTCTATTTGATTGCACTGTGAAATTGCAAACAACAATATCACCATGTATGGCAAGCGTCATACGGCGGATAGAGCGCGGGTGTAGCGGTATAAAGAGTTACTTCCAACATATACCTGGCTACTGCGACTTCTGGATGTAACTTCAGGACATATGTTTCAATTAAATAGATATACTATTAGATTTACTACATACGTAATTTTTAGAGTTTACAAAAATTGTGAGATAAGGGGAGGATTTCTAAATATATCAAAACGGTTCAAGATGTGATCGCACTGTTGAGAGCACTGTAGAAACAAAAACAAAAAAAACAAAAACGCGTTTTCTTTGCGAGGGTTTTCAACATTTCAAGGACCGTGTGGCCACGTAATAGGATACGTGAGTCACATTTTGACGTAGACTACACATATTGAAAGTGAATCGGATTTGGCGAGTGGCACTTACGAAGTGTAACTTTTGAGTGTAGAGTATGTATATATTCGGTGAAAACTGTAATATAACAGGGGAAAATTCTACCTCGTAAGTGCATTAAGCGTCTGCCTCAGAATTACGCGGTTTAAGGATGCAGGGTACTTTTACGGCTCAGTATTATGTATAAATCAACACCTGTTTCTTTCAGGTACTGTTTGTAATGTATTTGATTTACAGATTTTTTTGTTGATATCAGGTAATGCAGAACACTTTTTAAACAAATTAGAAGTATTCCGAATATTATTGAACCTGCTTAAGGTTATTAAAAAAATTACAAATGAATTGATGCAATTTTTTCCCACAATGCTTCATCAAATTGAGGTACCACTTAATCCAATGCTATACATTTGGAGAAGACCAAATTTTTACCAGATATGTATGACGTTATGTCTCATCTACTATACCTATTTAATTCCAACTATATTACAAGGGTAAAAAATATCAAATCTTACATTTTAATTTTTATCTTTTTTCTCCTAGTAAAAATGTTATTTTTCCTATAATTTAGTTGACTCTGCAATAAAGCTTAGGTATACAACGTAAGTAAGGACTATTGCAAGCCGCAGTGGAGCAGCCGAGCGGTCTAAAGCGTGTCGCTGCAGAGCGCACTGTTGCTCACTGTGGAGGTTCGAGTCCTTCCTGGCGCATGGGTGTGTGTGTTTGTCCTTAGGTTAGTTTACCTAGGTTTAAGTAGTTTGTAAGCTACGGACTGATGACCACGCAGTTTCGTCCGATAGATTTACAAACATTTGACTACTGCAAGTTACAGAAAAAAATTAGAGCAATGGTTGCATAAACTTTAGGAAATATTTGTACCTGAATGCTGAAAAATGCAACTTGCGGGAAATTGCGATTGAAGATATGAGTCCAATTAATCTGTTCCGTAGAACATCCCTGAATCATAGTCTTCATCCTGTAGCATTTCATCATCTTCAAGCTTCCTCTGGGCATTCCTTTTAGCACTTCTCGCTTCTTCGGTAATTTAAAGAACGAATCTTTCAGCTTCATGCTCCCCGATGTCTATCACGCGCAAGCAATTGATCTTCCATATTGGAGCTACATTTTATTCCTAAATTTCTCGGGACTTCCATCCTTCCTATCACTCCATCACTGAAACATATCACTGCATCTAGTACACCAAATTTCAATGTATTTAGTCCTACATAAACAATATTGGGTAATCTTTCCCATAGCCGGCCGCGGTGGCCGACGTGACTGAGGCGCGTTTTATTTCATTCATAAGAGGCTCAGTAAGAGAATGCTTGTTGTTGTTGTTGTTGTTGGTCCCTCCAGTCGGGAGACTTGTTTGATGCATCTTTCCACCCTATTCTATCGTGAGCGAGCCTCTTCATCTCCTCATAAGAACGGCACCCTACATCCATTTGAAACTGCTTACTGTATTCATCTCTTGGTCTCCCTCTGCGATTTTTACCCCACACACTTCCCTCCAATGTTAAATTCACGATTCCTTGAGGTCTAAGAATGTGTCCCACCAATCGATCCCTTCTTTTAGTCAAGGTATGCCAGAAATTCCTTTTCTCCCCAATTCTGTTCAGTACCTCCTCATTAGTTACGCGATCCACACACATTATCTTCAGCATTCTTCTGCAACACCACATTTCAAAAGCTTCTACCCTCTTCCTGTCCGCACTGTTCATCGTCCATTTTTTCACTCCCATACAAGACAACACTCGACACAAATACCTTCAAAAAGGACTTCCTTACGCTTAAATTAATGTTCAATGTTAACAAATTTCTCTTTTTCAAAAACGCTTTTCTTACCACTGTCATTCTGCATTTTATATCCTCTATACTGCGACCATCATATGTTATTTAACTGCCTACCACCTATAGTGTTTGGTTACCTAATGTTACATGCGCACCTTTCAACACACTGTCCATCCCGTTCAAACTGCTCTTCCAGGTCCTTTGCTGTATCTGACAGAATTACTATGTCGTCGGCAAAACGCAATGTTTTTAATTCTTCACCCTGAACTTTAACTCCTTCTCCAAATTTCTCCTTGCTTTGCTTTATAGCTTGCTCAATGTACAAATTGAATAACATTGGAGAAAGGCTGCAACCCTGTCGTACTCCCTCCTCAACCTCTACATCCATTTCATGCCCTTGAACTCTGATAACTGCTTTCTGATTTTTGTACAAGTTGTAAATAACCCTCCGTTCCCTATATTTTACTCCTGCTGACTTCAGAATTGGAAAGAGTCTATTCCAATCAACATTGTCAAAAGCTTTTTCGAACTCTACAAAAGCTAAAAATGTAGGTTTGCCTTTCCTTAATTTATCTTCTAAGATAAGCCGTAAAGTGAATATTGCCTCCCGTGTTCCTACATTTCTCCTACATCCAAACTGATCTTCCCCGAGGTCAGCATCTAGCAGCTTTTCCATCCGTCTGTAAATAATTCGTGTCAAAATTTTGCAACCATGATTTTTTTTTAAATGACGGTTTAGTAATTTTCACATCTGTTTGCGCCTGCTCTCTTTGGAATGGGAATTATTACATTTTTTTCTTAAAGTCTGGGGGTATTTCCCGTGTCTAATGCATTTGTTGGTATATTTGACCGCTTTCTTTAGCTTTTTGGTAAGGGGGTGTGGCAGTACACATGACCGTAACTTTAAAATTTGGTATACACAGGTCATTTTTATTTGAAACCCAAGAGTACAGAATTTAATGGTAGTAAAAATATCGATTTTTCCACCATTTATCAGTACCCTGTAGCCTTAAGTGCTTGGTATACGGTCTGTGCTTCCTGTACCATACAGCTGGATCCATGGAGGTAAGAATAAACGGAAATGGCGCCTACGTATCCCAGCCATATTACGCTTTGAAGCCATAGCCGACATGATACTTCGACCAAAACCCTGACAGTGTGTTATAACTGTGTCTTTATTTACAGTCGCTAATTGCATCATATACGCATGTAACGTCTTCAAACATTTTTTTTTTTTTTTTTTTTTTTTTTTTTTTTTTAAATAAAATATCGGAAAATGAAAAAACTTCTGCTTAAAAATAGCTGATACTACAATATTAAGAATCACAAACTTTTTTTTCTTTAGCTACTATAACGGTCGGCAGATAAAATAATTCGATTGAGTAAACCCACGCCAGATTTACGAGCAGAGTGACGATATCTTTTCTCTGTGTAGTAAGTATCATTAATATTGAAACAAGTTTTTGCTTTCGAAATCACTGACTTAATTAAACTGAAATTTATATTTTATTACTTATTCATTAATAAATAATATGTTAATTAGGGAAATAAGTTTCATCTTTAGGAAATCGAAAAGATAGAAATACGCTCATTACATGTAAAGATCTACTGCAGGTTCGTTCTCCATATAAGTGGTAAAATCACACGTTAGCGAGGCAGTTTACACTTGAAATCGTATTTCCTTCGATTTCGCGTCACAATCAGAACGATTCGCACACATAAACATCACACAAGTCACCATAACGGTGCAAAATCCTTTCAGACAGGAGCGACAAGCATACGCAAACAAGGCAGATACAGCAGTGTTTTGGTCGGATCAAGATGGCTACCCCTGGCTTCACAGCTGTGGCGTCAGGGGCGCCTCCATTTATTCTTACTTCCGTGGCTGGATCACTACACTCCGTTCACCGAAACAAGAGACTTACTGTAAACACACTGAGGCGCGTGACCAGGGGTGGACAAAACGGGGTACACGTTCAATTTCCCTCCAGCCATTTTAGGCATAAGGTCTTTGTGTTTTTTGTTTTCTTTCTTTTAATGCTTTATAAAAAGTTATTTTCTCCGAAAATCTCCCAAATCTGCATCTTTGCTTACCACAGCAAGCACTTTGTCAAGTTCTACAGCTGGTGTCAGCAGTCTTAGGAAATTTCCTTCAGTTGTGTCACTTGCATTTGGTAATGTTCTATTACCATAAAATCCACGTGTTAGACCACGAAATTGAGCAGTGTTTTCATGTACATGTGCACTGTAGCTATTAAGTTTTTGATCACTTGAAAATGACAACTAGTTTTGCTGAAACTAGTTGTGAAATAAAACAAACTAGTTTTTAACGTGATCTAGGCTGACGTTCTTTAATAAATATATAAATTAAAACAACTTTAATATAAACTTCTATCGGCAAAATATCGGCTTTTATTTATGACTTAGTTAAGTTTTAGAAATTTCTTACGAAAATCTTTTCTTCGTATTGCGTTTCAAAGGCATTAAGACGTTCTGAAAACTTATGTAATATTTTCCTTTTTCTTTTTCTTGGAGTCTTCAGAGAGTGTGTGGCTTTCTATTGACTTTTCATAACAATATCAGTCACTGACTGTTCTAAACACAACAGCTGCGTTTTATACATACAAGGGACCAAGTGTTTCTCCACGGAATTTTATTACTTCTTCTTTGAACGCTTCTAGGGTGATTCAAATTGAAGGCTGACATAATGAGGTTACTTGTATGTGATACCAATGAGAGAGAGAAAGAGACACATAGACTATGAATCCTCATTGTTATTGTAAACACTAATACTTACGTACTATTCAGCAACTAGTCCTTTAAGATAAAGTTGACAGTCAACACCTATTATCACTGTTATCTAACAACACACACAATGACCTTAAGGCTAGTTTACACGACAACACTACATCTCATGAAACTGCGCTACTGGCCAGTGCGCATGCGCGGAAGGCATACGCGCATCTCGTTGGCGAAACTAAGCAGTTTCAGCACTTTCCAAGTATGACGAAACTGATTGCGCGTGTTTTTAGGTTAGTTTATAACCAAAACAGAACAAAATACATCCAAAAGAGGGGAACGGACGAGATAGTTTGGTTTTTGGACATATATGCGATGCTTAGGTGTTTGTGCGATTTTAACGATGAACATTTCAGGTAAAAACAGCGGCGTGTTAGTGATCTTGAAGCAATTATTCGTGAATTAAATATTGATGGGACAACGATTAGTGACTGTGACTTGCAGACTAAAAACATTCAATTCGCAATAATTATACAAACGAACTATTGGCATTACAGGTACTGTAGAGACGAATATCTACTTGACAAGAACGTAATGCAATTTGTAATTTCAGTTCTGGTAACAATACTTCACGAATAACAGTATCTTGTTTTTTATTGCATTACTACCTCTGTTTAAAAGAAACTGCTCTGGTGGCATTCTAAGCTGATTAAAATAACTTCTAGGGTCTTCAACCACAATTTCTTTCAGCAAGGTCGCTGAACAACCGATCTGACGTCCTTTGTTTTAAACTAGTCACGTCTCCAAACACGTTTCTTATTGTTTTTATGTTTAGTCTAATACAGAGAATTCACACAGAGAACAATAGCTCCGCCAGAACTCTTACAGCTACCATAACTTTCCTTATACGAGTGCGCCACTCACAAAACAACGAAACTGAAGTGTGTAGTATTGGCGCCGTGTCTGCAGACATAAACGAAATCAGTTGCGCGCAATTCATTCCACGCAATGAGTGTCGCAGCCTAGTGTCGTCGTGTAGACTAGCCTTTAAGGCTAGTCTACACGACGACACTAGGCTGCGACACTCGTTTCATGAAATGAGTTGCGCGCAACTGGTTTCTCTGCATCTCTGTAGACACGGCGCCAATACTATACACTTCAGTTTCGTTGTTTTGTGAGTGCCGTAGTCGCCGTAGAATGAACGGTTTGGTATCTGTAAGAGTTGTGGCGGAGCTTTGCTTCTCTGTGTGAAATCGCTGCATAAGACTAAACATAAAAAGAACAAGAAACGTGTTTGGATTCGCGATTGGATTTAAAAAAGACGTCACCTCGGTTGCTCAGCAACCTTGTTGAAAGAAATTGTGATCGAAGACCCTAGAAGTTATTTTAATCAACTCTGAATGTCACCATAGTAGTTTTCGTTCCTTTTAAACACAGTTAGTAATGCAATAAAGAAACAAGAAACTGTTATGCGTGAAGCATCGTTACCAGAACTGAAATTTCAAATTGCATTACGTTTCATGTCAAGTAGATATTCGTCTCCAGTACCTGTACCGTATTTCGAAATCGACAATTGCCATAGTTCGTTTGTATAAGTATTTGGAATTGAATGAATTTTAGTCTGCAATTCACTAATCGTCAACGCATCAATATTTAATTCACGAATAATTGCTTCAACAGCACTAACACGCCGCTGATTAAAATCGCACAAACACCTATTCATCGCATATTTGTTCAAAAACCGAAGTATTTCTTCCGTCCCCCACCCCTTTATGTTGTGTTTTGTTCTGTATTTGGTATAACCTAACCTAAAAATATACGCAATTAGTTTCGCCAAAGTTGGGATATGCCGAAACTGTTTAGTTTCGCCAACGAGTTCCGCGAACGCCTGCCGCGCATGCGCACTAGGCAGTAGCGCAGTTTCATGAAACGTAGTGTCGTCGTCTAAACTAGCCATTAGACTGTGGTTTCAGTGTCAAGAGCGCCGTTGTATCGGCGAGGAAGTCACACAGCGAACTGCAGTGCAACGTACTGGGAAGAGTGCCATTGTTTAGCGCGCTGCAGCGCTACGGTGTGCGCGGCGCTGCCCTGGTCCGCCTGCCCCCTTGGCAGGCAGCAGGCTGTTGTGCCGGCCGGCTGGTAGCTGTGGGCCCCGCCCTCCGCCCATTTTGCGGTTGCCAAATCGGTGGGCCCCACTGGAGCAGGTGTGGCCGCCCTTGGCCGCCATTCGCCCCTATAAAACGCCGCCGCGGCTCTTGACCGGCACACTCGATCACCACCGCAGACCGAACGCAACCAACCAACCAACCACCAACATGTACAAGCTGGTGAGTACACAGCATCTGCGATATTCTCTAACGATACCTCGCTCGCTCCTCTCTTACCGCTAGTAGTGGTGCGCGGCTAGTCGATTTTCCGATCTGTGACATGATTTCAAATCTATGACCGTGTAGGCCTCTCCTACTTCAGCTGACTTACTTTGAGTAACGACCACGAAAACATCAGCCTTCTATAACGTACCTTTCCTACAATATAAAATTCATTTCTGGATGTCAGTAATATTTAATTGCAAGTGACCTACCTGACGTGTTCTACGGGCAGCAAACACTTCGTCTACCAAATTTCAAATGTTGTTCAAATGTTTGTATAGCTTTTGGGACTTAACTGCGGGGTCATCAGTCCCTAAACTTACAAACTACTTGTGAACTAGCTAATCCTAAGGACGGCACAAATATCCATGCCCGAGGGGGGATTCGAACCCCCGACCGAAGTGGCCGTGCAGACCGTGACTGGAGCGCCTCAGTCCCCTCGGCCACCGCGGCCGGCCTACCGAATTTAAATACTTACAATGCTATCATATAAAATATCAAGTATAATGCGACAATGAAACTTCTGCAATATTATAAATTGTCTATCCTCGTGCTAATAACGCTTAAATGTTCCGACTATGTTTATAATAGTAACTCTTAGCGGCTCCCAACAAATTTCGCGTTTAATTTCAGGTCTTTACGAAACTTTTTCTCCCTGACAGCACCCGTATGGCTCATTGCCCTGGTGCAAGTCTTTCAACTGGCCGCCATTTCGGCGACTTGCGTGTTTCTAGCCTCCCCCAGTTATCCAACCAGGTAAAGGGAAACCTAACCACGTGTCGATTCTGGCGACTGCTCACATCGTTGAGATGTGAAGTCTGGATTAAAACACAGACTGGACTGAAAAAAAATCCGAAATCCGACCCGGTTCTGAACCCGCGACGCTTTTGTTTCGAGTCCAGCTCTTTATCCTATCAAGCCCGACAGCACCCCAGTTATGATACGAAACTATTTTTCGCTTTTCACGCATTTAAACTTCGACATTCCCTGATATGTCAAATAATTAGTTCTTAACTGTCAACACACTTCGCAGACAGTACTACTTACATACCTGAATTTACCTACAAAATTATATCACTGTACGGTCCATAATGTAGGAGATGAAATATGATAGTCACTTAAACGCGTCAGACTACTTTCTTGACTAGTCTCGATGGGGCTTGTGTACCGATCGTAAACTGACAAAAACGATAAGCTGGGTTATTTCAGATTGATGGAAGGCAACAAAATACCATATCCAACACGGCTATAGGTAGTAAAGGGGTCCACGTTCAATAACACTGCTTTACCGTATCAGTAAAAATAGTCAATTCCATGTCCGCAGACGCTGTAGCAACTGAAACACTCGTACAACTTTCGCTCAGAACCTGAATGTATCGAATAAACTAAGAAGTTATGAGCTCAAGGCGGCCATAGTGACATTCTGAAACATGGCTCACAGAGTTTATAATATAATGACAGATGGTAGATAGCAACAAAAAATCTATCTAAAAACTGTATGTGGAGGTAACAACTTTAGCTATATCGTATAGATTGAATTATCTTAGCAGGAAACCACCTTCAAAAATTGAAGTGTTAAAGCATCGAATTTTAGTGTACCGATGTGGCTCCCAATAACTCAAACATTTTCTCACTAAACACTTTAGGAACCTGTATATATGGCTCAGGAACGCATCTGGATAGTAGACATAAATGAATTTTGCTCATGCAGCGTTTCAGTCCTGACACTTTTAAATAATGCTTTAAATGTGTGTTTTTGGGTTTCTTAAGCTTAGCGAAAACCAAGGTTTTTCCCCACTCGATCAAATCAAATTGTTAAAGTCGTGCTGTAAAATGACTTTCAACTACAATATACTACAGACAGGTTAGTGAGGACTTTCAGTATCCACTAACAATATTGTCACGGACGTCGCGTGTACTGTTCAAGAATAGAATACCTTTAGTCGTTTCGGATTTTTATTGCTAGCAATGTCTACACTTCATTGTGTCATCTTCAAGCCCTCTAACTGCCGTAAAAAGGACTTACAGGTTGCATTGTCAGAATAGGGGGGTGGCATCAATAATGGTCTGATGTTCATAGATTGCAGTTAAAAATCTAATATTTGAGAAACGTGTCCAGCGGCGCTATCACTTCAGTCATCAGCAAACAACTGGGCATCCATATTTGTGTTCTCCGTGATTTTCCTGAATCGTTCCAGCCGAATTACAGGATGGTTTCATAGAAAGGGCACGCCCGATTTCGTATCTCATTCTTAAGAAAAACCTTCCTCGCTTGTGCCCCGCCTCCAATGACCACATTATCCACGCGACATTAAAGCCTTATCTCCCTTCCTTCCTGCAGCCCGACTAACCGCAATGTCTCTGTCCCCGCAGGTCGTCCTGTCCGCTCTGATCGCCGCCGCCTCGGCTGGCTACCTGGGAGGCATCGCCGCCCCTGTGGGCTACGCCGCCCCCGCTGTCGGCTACGCCGCCCCCGCCATCGCCGCCGCCCCCGTGGCTGTGGCCCACGCCGTGGCCCCAGCCGCCGCCTCCGTGGCTAACACCTACAGGATCTCGCAGACGGCCCGCGTCCTGGCCGCCCCCGCCGCCTACGCCGCCCCCGCCGTCGCCGCCGCCCCCGCCATCGGCTACGCCGCCCCCGCCATCGCCGCCGCGCCCGCCCTGGGCTACGCCCGCTACGCCGCCGCCGCCCCCGTGGCCGTCGCCCATGCCGCCGTGCCCGCCGCCGCCTCCGTGGCTAACACCTACAGGATCTCCCAGACGGCCCGCCTGCTCGCCGCCCCCGCCGTCGCCCACGCCCCAGTCGCCTACGCCGCCCCCGCTGCGTACGCCGCCCCCGCCATCGGCTACGGCTACGGCGGTCTGGCCTACGGCGCTGCCCCCGTTGCCAAGGTCTACGGTTAAACGAAATATTTATTTATTAGTCTTATGACGCAAATAAATACATAACTAAAAACTCGCAATCATTTGTCTTCTTATTTTTCACGATTCCTTCTTTTCCATTGCATGGATGCAAACAAGACTAGCCGAGCAGGGATGGCTGAGGAGCCATATCTCTGATTGCGCGGTTGTCCCCGCTGTGCATGGATGTATGTGTGTTGTCATTAACATAAGTGAGTGTGCAATGACCTTAGCAGTTTGAAAATATGCAAACAGAACTGTCAATAACAAAAGCACTTTACATGATCAAAGACAAAATGTTTCTCCCTGAAACACTCCCCTACAGTTGTTACAATACTACTGCGTTCATTTATCACTGGCCTCTTTAATGGAAAACACCAACTTCTAAACAATGATATATTAGCGAAAATGATGTCAACGTTTGCTTTTGCACACAACAGAGATAAAAAAATCATCAAATTTTCTCCATTCTATGATTCTTACCATCCAGTACGATCAACGACAATGTTTAGTCTGCTTTCCTTTCCAACGAGTGCTGTAAGGAGTTCCAGGATCAACTTTCACTTCACAGTTGAGTGAGCGCAATATGAAAGTTCGTGGCACGTTAAAACAGTGTGTCAAATCGAGATTCGAACCTGGGACCTTTCGCAAGCAAATGCTCTGCGACCAAGCTACCTTAGCAAAACACAGAATCGTCGTCTTCACATATATACGTCTCCCTTACTTCACCAAAATTCACCTGCGGAGACTTTCGTGTATTCCAAATAACCTCTTTTCCCATCAATTTTGTTAATTTATTTCCATATTGTCAGCCAGTAAGCTAATTTTGTTTTTATAAAATACAATTTTTCATCGATTATTTTTCGACTGCGCTTTATAAAGTACAACAGCTTATAAAACTTTGTTTCACTATGACATAAACATACGGACAAGTTCAAGTCATGCATTGTGCTAAATCGGCAAATAACCATTATCTAAGCGTCTTACATTTTCTGCTCGTACATAAAACACATTGCATGCCCTGAGAAGTAGTCTCTGTTAATTAACTACCATCTGGTAAGGCTGATGGCTTTATCGTAGTTTTGAGGCACTTTCTATACTTCGATAGGTAAATGCTTGAGTGTTTCACCAGAGTTCACAAAAACTCTATCACAGTGCACAGTCACAGACCGTGTGGAAAATGAATATCTAGATATAAGGTCACTTAAATAGTCCAGATAAAAACTGCCGACCAAAGACGAGAGAATCTCAGTCACTTCACAGACTAATCCACAACAAAACTGTCACCCAGTGAGCTGAAAGAGATGCGAACTGTAAATGGAAAAGATGAACAGAAGTCAAATGTATACACAGTATTCACGTGGATGCTTTGAAGAAACCAGAATTCCATCGACAAATGTTCATTGTTTATACAGAGTTAGCTTCGAGTATTTTTATGCAAGGAACAGATTGTCTCTGGCAGTTCGTTCTCTGTTCTCAGTTACCTTCATATATCTTGAGCGTGGCTTCCATTACATAGCTTATGCTCCACGACCACACTATGTGCATTTATAAACAAGAGAAAGTCCAACATAGGTCATTTGGATTTTAAGCAGTTTGTTATTCTTTCGTTTACGTTTCAATTCCAGAGTGACTATCTTCACTGCAAGTTCAAACCCAGTGAACTCGTTTTACAAGCTTCAACAACCAACTTCATGTTGGTTCACAATTAAGGCCCGTTTCAGTCAGCGAGAAAGGTCAAAATATTTTATCTTACCTGCCAATTTACATGTTCTTCACTGTGATCCAACTTGAAGCAGCATGTTGGGGGCTTGTTCAAAGGAGTCCACTGAATATGATGACTTCGTGACTGAATTCGATATGAAGGGCTTACAATTTATCTTACAATGTTGGAGTTTCCGTTGTTTATAATACGTATATGTATATTAATGAAAATAGTGCATTACAGTGCATATTTAAACAAAATGTGCTCCTTGCTTTGTTTGGCTAGAAAGTTGTTCCATTTAGTCGCAGGGCGTTTTA
This sequence comes from Locusta migratoria, assembly GCA_026315105.1. NCBI lineage: Eukaryota > Metazoa > Arthropoda > Insecta > Orthoptera > Acrididae > Locusta > Locusta migratoria. Next base: position 196,497,989 of record CM048746.1, read on the forward strand.
TGCCCACGTTAGCCAACACCCTCGAGGTTGTGTGTAGCACTGCTCCGTTATATGTCAAGTCTGGTTTTCAGAAAATATCAGTTGTACGTTAGCAGTAATACAGTAATACACAGGAGTAGGGACACTGGCGTATATAAGGGGGGAGGGGGGAGAAACCAGCCCCTTCCCCCGAAATATAGAAATCAGTTCAATGATTGTATGCCTCTTCTGAAAACGCCATAACAACTTTTTCATTTCTAGGTATCACTTTCAGATACGATGCCACAAAACTTTTACTCTTTTCCCCCGAAACTGTATGCTATATTTGCCACTGAGTGTACGTTCACTCAATACAGTAAAAGAGCGCCACAATGACGCCTAGCTGGCCTGAACCTATGAAAACAGCAGCGTCATTTTGAATCTGTATTTAAGCGCACACAACAAACCGCACACTTCCTTGTAAGACTGATTAAATATTAAAACCATTTCCATAGATATGGTGATATTTTAAAAGAAACATAGGTGATTGTAGTAACGGAATAAATAATTATTATAAGGAGCAGTAAAATGAAGAAAACTTTTTATTGTTTCAAAAATAATCGGAATTACCGTTTAATCTAATGACTGGATGAAAAGTAATGATAACTGTTATTTGTCTTTGCAATAACTCTATTGATAAATGTACGAATAGCTACACAACATAAATTATTTGTGACTTCTGTTAAATGTCAGGAAGTCCTTTGTAATACATCTGCGCCTCTGCTTCTGTTGATGTCCAGTATTGATTACCCTCTGAAAGGGATAATGTAATCTCTGGTACTGTATCGGATCCCTCGCAGTGGTTGTTTCATGAAGGCAAAGATATCGTCATCACAGGGAATCGTGTCTGCTGCGCACGACGGATGTTCCTGAATTTCCCACTGCTGTAGCAACTTTTGCAGCCTAGAATCTCCTGCGACGTACTCACCCGACAAGGGTCTCTGTAGTTACGATAGCTTTGCTAAAGTGAGACATCCACTGTGAGGTATACGGTACAACACCAAAGATAACATTATTCATGCCATAGGGTCAATACCGGACATCAAGAGACTAGAAGCGCAGAGACCATACGATATTTACCGAACCATTGTCAAAAATATGTTATAAATGACCAGGACACATATAATGAAGGCTTTTAAATATATCAATTCGATGTAAAGGTTCTCTTTACTTTGCATCCTAACCTTGCACCTTTACCACAAAGTCGATCACCGACTTCGTGGAAATTCGGTTGCCTGTGGAACCAGAAATTATCGATATGTTCAAAAGTTTGTAAAGCTATGGGACCGAACTACAGTGATCATCAGTCCCTGGACTCACAAACTGCTTAAAGTATCTTATGCTAAGGACAACTGTAAATTCCATTCGGGCTGATTGGGGAAATGTCGCCCAATACGAAATATTTAAGAATGAATTATAGCTCCCACAGTTCCCTTACAACCAAGAGAAACCTCTTGGAACGGTTGGTCAGATTTGGAGGACAGAAATCCTTTTTTATTTACTTCGCCAGACGAAAATATTAAATTAGAATTATTTGTTCATGCGCAAATGGAAGAAAGTAAATGACTTGCTCCACATGTACAGTACACCAGTATCGCTAATAGTTGTGCTGTGGCTTGGCAGGAGTGGATTTCTTACAACGCAGGGAGCACCGCTTGTATTGCTTATGGCACACGTCACTGTTGGAATCGGCAGAAACTGCTGACATTTTTGGTTCCGTTCACGATGGGAATTGAAGTCTTGAGTCAATTGCCACCATCCTCTCTTAGCTGTCAGGAAATAAAGGAAGAGTTTTTCGATCTCCGTCTCAAGGCAACACAAAAAAATAGTTATTAATTAAAAAAAATTACGCGATTAAAAGCCAGATGTGTCATAGGCCTTTTCTCTCGAAGTTATCTAAATTATTTCATTTTGAAGTGATAGTAAAAAGAGTGGGAGACAGAAGACCATTACTGGATGAAATAAAAAGCAGGAAAGGAATCTGGATTAGGTATATAATTAAAAAAAAGAAGGAACAGCTTGTAAAAATGTATTAGAGGGATGTGTAGAAGGGAAGGCGATGCAGGAAGAGATTTAAGCTGTTAGTTGATGTGACAGATGGCAATAAATACAGCGAAACTAAAAAGGAAGCAACGAACCACAGAAAATGGAAATGCCGCGCCTGATCAGCCGTGCGCACTGGGGCGCCGTGCTGCGGTGCACAAGGCCGTTCGCCGTTCAAATGTTTGTATAGCTTATGGGACTTAACTACGGGGTCATCAGTCCCTAAACTTACAAACTACTTATGAACTAACTAATCCTAAGGACGGCACAAATATCCATGCCCGAGGGGGGATTCGAACCCCCGACCGTAGTGGCCATGCAGACCGTGACTGGAGCGCCTCAGTCCCCCCAGCCACTGCGGCCGGCAAGGCCGTTCGCCGTCGGGGCCTCGGGCATAGGTGTTTGTGTTATCCTTAGGTTAGTTTACCTTAGTTTAACCAGTTTGTAAGCTACGGACTAATGACCACGTAGTTGAGTCCGATAGATTTACAAACATTTGACAAACAATGGACCTGTTAATATAGCTGAAAACTAATGCTGATGAAATAGTAATTAAACCTTGAAAAAGTAAGGTAAAGAAAATAAAATAACTGAAACATGATGTACCTTGGACCAACGCAATATACGAGGAAGTCTCATGACTATACGCTCAGTACTTGCAAATAAGTAAGCGTATAGTTTCAGCATGAGTGGCGCCTAATGGCGGGTATCGCAGTTTATGTGGAGCTGCTACTGGTTGCGGAGGTGACCTGCCAGTCGGCAGAAAAGCGTAGCGCTGTCGTAAGCCTGGGCTCCTCTCACTGGACGCTTATGGGCTCGCGAAAGCCGCGGCCGCGCCGCGCCGTGGCGTAACCTGTCGCCGAGGCGTTTGGCGTGCCGTACCTTGGCGCGCGCTACTGCGCATGCGCGGGCAGACCACAGAGCCAACGCCCTAGTCCTGCCGCACTGAACGCTCTGCTGTGGTCGAGGCTGTTCACAGTGTTCGTATAAGACCATTTCGTTACATACTCTCTCCTCTGTTGCGGATAGATCCATTTAGTTATGGGAAGAACAATGGTTGGCGGTGACTGAGGCAAAGCTGCGGTTGAGAAACCAACTGACTGTTCGTAGCGGTGCTACTGCCAGTCACTGAGACGCGACTGACTCTAACATGGCACTGGCACTGCACCATTAAGTCCTTTTTACACGGGAAGTGAGAACTTATGAGATGACCCATGCTGCACCGGTCACGCCGTCCGCGTTCAGTGTAAACGCGTCCACTTGCACAAGATGCAAGCATACGATCGCTAGTAGACGGAATAGGATGGATCCTATTCTCACGCCTATGGAAGTCCTTCGCGCATGCGCAGACGACCGAATGGGGTACGCAGCTGACAAACGAAACCTAGTCAGAAATTGGCTTGAGAATATGTACTTGCCTCCTGCTCAGAGGAACGTAGTTTTTCGACTCAGTCGTAAGTATTTTAGGAGATGATACTATAGAGGAATTGCACTAAAAATTTAATATAACATATGTACATTTTTATTGAATACAGAGATACAGCTGTTAATATGAAATCCAAACGAACTTAGAGCCAAACGTAAATCAAGAAATTTTCACTGATTTCTCCGTCGGTTCTTGGTAGTACAGCATCACACTTACTTAAAAGTAGAATTTTGTGTATGTTCTACACGTTCATCGCCTCTTAGTTACCCAGTTTTCAGCTTTCTAGACGTATTCAGACTTTAAACTACGTCGAAAACAGGTTATTTAAATAAAAGTCAATATGGCGATCTACCAAGAACCGACGAAAGAAAATATCCAAATCTGTTGTACATACCAAGAGCTGTATCTCTGTACCCAACGAGAATTGGACACACGTTATATGAAATTTTAACTGCAAATCGTCTTTATTACCATCTTCTAAAATACTTGCTATTTTTCCTGCAACATGCTGTAGTCAGTGGCGTAGCTATCACAGGGCTAGGCGGGGCAGTGCCCCGGGGCCCCCGAGTTCAAAGGGCCCCCCTCGACCACCGTGAGCGACGTTTGAAAAAAGTTATAGTACACTATCAATTTTTTGTTTCTGCTCTCCCAACCTTCGCTCAAACCAAGTATCCCACAGTAGCCGCACTGTGCCACCGGGTGGCGGAACATTGCTTTTAGTGGGACCTTCACTAGACGCCGCTCGGTGGTGCTGCTGACCTTCCAAGCAGCCAGTCACTGTGTACAACAATCGGCACACTTCAGTCGGCGTTGCAGAAGAAGCAGAGGCAGCATCAAAGCTGCTCACAGACAGCAACAGCTGCGCCTTCGCAGTATAGCCGCGTACCGCTCGGCACAGTGTGAAGGATCGAGCACCTCCAAATAGTGAATAAATACATTTACTGTACAGTACTTGGCAAATAGAAATGTACAGTTCGATTATCCGAATAATCGGTTTTCCGAACATCCATGTCCCCCAATTACTTCGGATAGTCGACGAACTACTGTATATGCTATTTTTGTTGAATGAAGGATTTTAAACATTTAACTTTTTGAACACTGAGCAACAAACCTCAAACGCACGAAGTGAAATCCAAATGTTATTCCCAGTCAGAATATAAACATAAAAAGGTCTATTGCTTGTCCGCTAAGACATGACCCTGCCACCGTTAGTGTGTTGTCGGTAGAAGTCGGAGTTGCCATGGCTGCCAATCTTACTAGCAGTGTGTTTGACAATACACGATCTGACCACATTTGAATATGAAGCCTGTACAATGTATTATTACAGAACGGTATTATTATGGTAACTAAACTGTTTGTATAGTGAATTATCCCAAGGAAGTGCTCCTTAATCATAGATCCCAATGAAGTGCTGTAACCAACTGCACTCTGAAATGCATGCAAGAGGAGAGAAAATATGGTTACTTTGTCAGAATAGTGCATTGTCCGTTCTAAACGCTGCCCTCTACCCCAGTGTCGTGATAATAAGCGAAGATGTCGACTTATTTTACTTATTACTTCATGCAGCCTGGTAGCGGCACAGCTCAATACAAAGTGTTTCATTACGCAAAATCCGGCAACTTCCTTTTGCTGAAACCATCCTACACGAATATTTCCCCTATTTTCTTTCTTTGACTGGACTATCAAAGAAATAAGGCTGATCGGTATGGAGTGTGGGGGAGCATGTCCTGCCCAGGCCCAACTCGGTCCCTCGGCAAAATTTCATCCAAATGCACCCAGTAATTTTTGCGTAAAAGAATACCAAACAAACTTTTACAGTTATAACTATATTATCTGCTGCGTGACACCTAATTTACTTAGCAGTATTTAGGTTTGCCTTATTATTTCTTCCAGTGGGCGGTAAGGAGCTGATGAAATAGTTTTGAATCGGTATACAGTTTTAGTTTAAAGCGGGCCCCAATGTCATTTTTGCCCCGGGGCCCTTGGTGACATAGCTACGCCACTGCCGCTTTGCTATGGTTGAAGCTACTCACAGTGTTTCGCTACATAATCTCTTCTCCGTTGCGGAAGAGGTCCATGTAGTTATGGGAAAAACAATGGTTGGCGGTGACTGAGTCAAAACTGCGGTTCGGAAACCAATTGACTGTTCGTAGCAGTGCTACTGCCAGTCACTGACGCGCGACTGACCCAAACATGCTTACGAATCTGTCACTGCACCCTTAAGCCCTTTCTACACGGGAAGTGAGAGCTGACGAGATTACCCATGATGCACCGGTCACGCCGTCCGCGTTCAGTGTAGACGTGTCTACTTGCACAAGATGCACTCATACGATCGCTCGTAGAAGGAATAGGATGAATCCTATTCTCACGCGTATGGATGTGCTTCGCGCACGCGCAGACGAGCGAATGGGGAACGCAGCTGACAAACGAAGCCTAGTCGGGAATTGGTCTGAGAAAGTGTACTTGTCTCAGAGGAACGTAGTTTTTTGACTTACAAGGAAAGTGCTTGGGCTCGAACAAACACATATACACGAAAATCATAAGAGAGATAATGTAAAGGTCCTTTATTGCACTAGTGATATTCCCGCATCTGCAAAACTCTGCAGTCGTCCGTTAGAAGCCTCTGCGTATGCCATGCCACATTACACTTTGACCTGTCGGTTCGCCAGTGGGACGGTGCGATGTGCCTCCGAAGTTGCGTTTTGTGTCTTTATTTGTGTGGTGAAGCGTCAGATGGGGCGGCGATTGGTAATCAATCCTGCTAATGTATTGCGATTGGTTGAAATGAAGTTACGAAGAACCCTTCTTCGTGAAGCTGGTATTAGTGTAGAAGATGAATCATTCGCATGCTTTCTCGTATCTGTTACGGTACAGAAATATGAGCATAAGTTAGATACTGTTGTAACACTAACACATAATGATGATAATAGGGATGATAATGACGAACAACTCATCGCATACGGTAGTGCTACGGTAAGTGCGGAAAGAGGCGATGGAAGCAGTGGCAGTGAATACCAACAGTCGTCCGCGTAGTAGGTTAAAGTTGAAACTATCATCACGGCTTTTGATGACAATACGCTAGAGAACATGTATGATGATTATTACATAAGTTGTAGTTGAGATATCTGCATTACGTATGGCGTCTACAGTTACATCTACAATACTATCAAGAGCATGGTAGCAGAGTTTTGCATAAAAACGACACCCACTAGTACATTAAGGTGTACGTAGAGATCCTGTAAGCAAACGTTCATACAGATATGTTTGTTCGAGCCCAAGTATTTTCCTTGTTAGTCGTAAGTATTTTAGGAGGTGATATAATAGAGGAATTGCATTAAAAAAATTAATATAATATGTGTGCAATTTTATTGAATACAAGATATAGCTGTTAATATGAAATCCAAACAAACGAGAAGCAATTGTAAATCAGGAAATTTTCACTGATTTATCCGTCGGTTCTTGGCAGTACACCATCACAATTACTTAAATGTAGAATTTTGTGTATGTTCATTTCCACTGAGTTACCCGGTTTTCAGCTTACTAGAACAAATTCAGACTTTAAACTACGTCGAAAACCGGTTATTTAAATAAAAGTCAATATAGTGATCTACCAAGAACCGAGGAAAGATCAGTCAAAATATCCAAGATCTGTATCGCTGTACGCAATACGTATACACGTTATAAGAAATTTTAACTGCAAATCTTCTTTATTACCATCTTCTAAAATATTTGCTATTTTTCCTGAAACATGCTGTAGTTAACAAATGAGATATTTGTTTTTGGTGAGCATTATTTGAAGCTTTATCAAAGTGAAAGGTCTACTTATAGACACCTGCGCTTGTTCATCATATACATAGGCGCCTCAAACTGCAAGGGCTGCAAGTATGTAATCGCATTTTATAATGAGGACGTTAACAAATGTGAGCGACATAGTTACGCATGAACTGCACGAAAACAAATACAGTTTCACAGTGGCAGTCTAAAACACAAATAAATGATTTAATCATCACAATATAGCTTATAGTTTCGAAAAGTGATGTTAACGGGGCGTTTCATTTGCTGTAAGTTGACAACAAACGAAGTAGACGCGTGAAGCAGACGACTGAACAAATGCGTATCGTTTGAACTCTTCTTTGTAGTTCGACGGTCTATCGGAAGGGGCGCTGCAGCCAACGACTTCCTTGTGCATGTTGCACTTTTCGTATAGAAAGGGCTTTAAATATGGACTTTTACCCACAAGGTACATTCATGAAGTGACTCGCCGGCATTTACTCCATGTAGCTACGCGGAATGGCCGCGTGTTCTAAGGCGTCGTTCCAGCCATAGGTTCGAGTCCTCCCTCGAGCATGGGTGTGTAAGTGTGTTGTCCTTAGTGTAATTTTTAGTAGTTTTTTTAACAGTTTGGTCCAACAGGTTTACAACCGTTTGAAAATTTGACCCCGTGTTTGGTACACATGCATAACCGATCCACTAGATGACCATTCCGGTTGGTTAACAGACAGTCAGTTGCAGGCAATCCGTGCGCGTGGCAGCGTAATATCTTGGCAGTGTTGGAGACTTCTATTCTGACTCTATTGTATATGTGATAAAGTGAACTGTAAGTGGAAATTTTGTATTCCTGCTTGTATCAATTGGCGCAAACACGTTTTTACATGTAGCATTGTTGGAGTGAAATGAGCAAATGTAATATCACATTTCTATACAATACAGCCAATTATTTCAACCACTCGTTGTCTTCCGCGAACCCTTGTGCAAATGAACATGAACCATCCTCTGAAGGCATATATAACACATTGAAAATCAGGCAAAGTGGACAGACGTATTCTTGAGCAATGGTAAGATAACTGCGACAACTGAATCTCTTCCCAAATCCAGATAAACAGAAAGCTAACGACCATTCTACCTGGCACAGCGTTCATTATTCAAGCTTTGGATGTATACTTCTTTCTGCTTTGAGTGACTCTTGCCCTGATACAAGTTGCTCATGAATCAGAGTAGTTTCAAACAAGTTTTACTTCACGTTGTTATATTTTATCTACAATGTTTGTTTCTCCTTTTACTGTAATTTACATACATGAGTCTCTTATTCCCTAAGTCCAGGCGCTAGAGTTCCGGTTGTCGTGCGTCCATCTTCCTAGACCCATCATCCACACCTTCTACACAATCATAATTTCTGGCCTAGTAACATCAGTTACGTGGCTTTGCCATGCAGTTACTGCAAATAGTTAAAAGCAAGGGCGAACTGAAGGCGTTACCCTTCTCGGTGCCGTCTCATCTCTACTACTTGATTATGGCATCCTTTTGGCTAAAATAGTTCCCGTTTACATCTCTGGGCCATGGCTATTTAGGGGGATGTCGTTATCAGGAAAAACAAAGTAGGCATTTAACGAATAGAGGCATGGAAAGTTTTGTCCCTTAATCGGGTAGCTAATTTACAAAATTGGAAATGGATAAAGTGAAATTAGATATAGGAAATAAGGACATTAGGGTTGGCAACATGAATGGGATGGCAGGATGAGCAGTATTTCTGGTCAGGTGAGTTTGGGTAACGCGGGTGTAGATCTAAAAATGAATAATAAAATAGCAATGCTGGAAAACTACTACTAACAGCATGGCGAACTCATTATCGTAGCCAAGATAGACATGAAGCCAACTATTTGCCGCTTATATAGTCCTATTCTCAAGTAGCTACTGTACGTAACTATAACTATTCACTACAAAGAAGAATAAAACGGTAACGTGAATTTTTAATGTTTTGACCGTGTGTTTATCCTAACAGATTAAGGAATCGCTAAAAACTTCGCGATCTCAGATTTAATTATGAAACAGCGAGTAATAAGATAGACAATAAAGCACCACATGTTTGTGTTTTGAATATAATCTGCAATCAGCTTCGATAAAAACGGTCGCCTGTTTGATTAGGAAAACGCTACCAGCACATGTTGTGATTTAATTTATCCTCTTGCAGGAATGATTCTAATGGGCACTTAATTATTCAAATTGTAATTTGGTATCAACACTCGTAAAATATCGTGTAGAATCACATACACCGTTTAGCTGTAATGGAACCCGAAAAGTTAAAGATCTTAAACTGGCACTCATTAGTCTTTGCCACAGCTAAACCCACAACAAAGTGGTCATTTGCCGTACAGATTATAACACTATCGCAAACGAAGCACTTCAGCTAACCAGGCGCGTCCTTCTTCTTCCAAGACGAGACTCTGATTGTTCCTTAGCTCCAAGGAGCTCTCCACATGGACAGTATTTTAAATGACCACAACAGTTTTCGGTCCTATCCACTCTCTTTCATTGGCAGATCGCCTTCTCCTCCAAAGGTAGCAGAGTCCATAACATGAGATATTTGATTTAACTTTCACCATTGCCATACTAACTAAATATTTTGACGATATGAAATAAAAAAGTTACAAATATTTAGTTATGTTACGGCTATTTATCAGCATTAGTAATACTATGAAATAAATAAGTAAATAAACAAGCAGGTCTTCATCAGCTTCACCGCTCATACTACACAATATTTATGTAAAGTTATTGGCAAAATACACAAATATTCATTAAAAGCACTAGATATACGAACGTAAGGACAAGAGGTGTATATCACTGCAATTGATGAGTTACCGTTGAGGATACTGGTAATTTTAATTTTAATTTTTCTATAATCAGATTTTACGAACGTTAACTTTTTCATCAGAAATCGTAGATACCTTCAGAACATTATTATTTTTTACTAAGTAAAGAGGGTGTCCATCTTTTAAATAAATGCCAGAGCGTCTAACAAGACATCTCCCTGTCACCTCAGATTCCTTTAGAAGCACCATTTACGGCGGTTCTCTGTTGTCCATTATGGTCTTACCCGGTCTTAAGCGGTTGCTGGAGTGAAACCCAGCTATCTAATTTGCCTCCCCCTACTAAACTAGGGCTGCATACCTCACCCACTTGCTCGAATGTCGTCCTGCCTTCTAAACAACTTCAGATTTAGATTAATTTTGAGACAAAACTTTTCATAAAAATTCATAATGATTGGGTGACGATCCTTCCAATCAGTTTATTAAGTACAACAGACAAGATCGCATTTAATTTTTACTTAGATAACAGTTCTCGGCAGTTTAAGTGCCATCTTCGTATCTTTGATTTCATTCCTCAGATCATCATAACTAAAATCTATTAAAACACACTTATTATTTTGTTTATATGATCAAAAGCTAACAATAATGTTGGCGAACAAGTGTGTTTTAAAAATTTGTAGTTGGGATGACCTGAGTAATGAAATGAAAGATCCGAAGATGGCAGTTAAACTGCCGAAACCGATTATCTAAATAAAAATTAAAAACGATCTTGGTGGATTGTCCTGAATAATTTTTCTATTATTATCATTCCAATGGATTTACCACCTGCGGTCATCTGTCCCTAGGCGTAAAAACTACTTAAACTAACTTATACCAAGGACAACACACACGCACACATTCCCGAGGGAGGACTCGAACCTCCACAGCGAGCAACCGCACGCTCCTCAGCAAGGCGCATGGAGCGCTCAGCCACTCCACCGCGGCCTAATTATGTGACGTATGGACTATGTGCCAGCTATGTCACAAGTACAATGCTGAGAGTAGAAAACACGAAGGTTTCGGTCATTAATGGTAGATCGTTGAGAAGTCCGTGCAGGGCTGTTAAGCTTGTGTGCCTGATACAGCAGGAGCCTTGGGATGGATTCCCAGCACCGACACAAATTTTCACAAGTCCATGTTGTGTGACTACTGCGCCTACCACCATCTGAGAGCAAAAAGCCTCCAGTTAAAATCTACATTGACAACGGTTGCAGCATCACTTCTCCCAAAGAATAGATGCCGCAATCCTTGATTACGAACTACTTTAATTCGAAACTATGCAGATAATTCTGTGCTGGAGGCAACACACTGCTTTGATGAGAGATTCTACATACCCTCTAAAAGAGAGCGCCTACACTACGGTTATCAGTTCTCAGGTGGAATATTTCTGAGTGGCATGGGATTTATCAGACATCAGAGGAAAGAGTTTAACAGTTATGATAACGAGAGCTGAGGTGCCATTCATTAAACAGAAGACATGTATTGTTTCGGCAGTATCTACTGAAACCTTCATCACCAAACCTGTACTTCGAAAATTATTATTATTATTTATTTTTTTATTTATTATTATTATTATTATTATTATTATTATTATTATTATTTTTTTTTTTTTTTTTTTTTTTTTTTACTGTTATCCGGTTTGGAAGAAAGGATAACTTCGGGTCTGAAATGGCGTGGGGCCCGGGCACCAAGGAATTTACATCTACATAAATATTCTGCAAGTCACATTGCAGTGCGCGGCTGAGGGCTCATCGAAACGCTTTTATTATATTTCTTTACAGTTCCATTCTCCAATAGCTCGCGGAGGAAAAACACCTAAACCTTTACGTTTTCCATCTGATTCATCTTATTTTATTGATCATTTCTCCCTCATAGGTTAGCGCTAACAAAATATGTTCGCAGTCGGAAGAGAAAGTTGGTGAAAGAAGTTTCGTAAATAGATCTCGCCGCAACGAATAACGGCTTTCTTTTAACGATTTCCACCCCAACTCGTGCATCATTTCCGTGACACTCTCTCCTATACCGCGATAATAAGAAACGAGCTGCCCTTCTCTGTACTTTCTCTAAATCGTCTGTCAATCCCACTTTGTGGGGATCCCACAATGCCCAGCAATACTCCAAAATAGGACGCACAAGTGTAGTGTAGGCAGTTTCTTTAGTAGAAGTGTTGCATCCTCTAAGTGTTCTACAAATGAAACGTGGCCTTTCGTTCTTCCTCCCTACAATATTTCCTATATCTTCTTTCCGATTTAGGTTGATCGTAATTGTTATTCCTAGGTATTTAGATGATTTGACGGCCTGTGTATTTAACTGATTTATCGTGTAACTGAAGTTTAACGAATTTCTTTTAATTTTGTCAAATCAAAAAAATGTTCAAATGTTTGTAGAACTTATGGGACTTAACTACTGGGTCATCAGTCCCTAAGCTTACAAATTACTTATGAACTAACTAATACTAAAGACGGCACAAATATCCATTCCCGAGGGGGATCCGAACTCCCGACCGTACTGGCCGTGCAGACCGTCACTGGCGCGCCACAGACCGCTTGGCCACTGCGGCCGGCTTTGTCATACGGATGACTTCAAATTTATCGCTATTAATGGTCAACTGCCAGTTTTTGCTCCATGCGGATATCCTATCAAAATCATTCTGCAGTAGCTTTTAATCTTAAGCTGTCTTTACTCAACGATAAATGACAGTATAATCGGCGAATAGTCTACGAGAGCTAATCAGATTGTTTCTTAAATCGTTTATAAGAATAAGGAACATTAGGGGCCCTATAACACTTGCCTGGGAAACGCCAGATATCACTTCTGTTCTACTCGATGATTTAGCGTCAATTAAAACGTAGTGTGCCCTTTTTGACAGGAAATAATGAATCCAATAGCACAGCTGTGGCGATATTCCGTAAGCACGCAAATTCATTAGAAGACGCTTTTGAAGTACAGTATCAAAAGCCTTCCGGAAATCTAGAAATACGGAATCTATTTGTTATCCCTTGTCAATAGCACTCGACACATCATGTCAGTAGAAGGTATCTGTGTTTCACGAGAACGATAGTTTCTGAATCCGTGTTGACTATGGGTCAATAGGTCGTTCTCTTCGAAGTAGTTTATAAGATCCTGCTGCAATGATGTAACCTTGCCACTGACCAGTTGGTGCCTGCAGACAGAAATGAAGTGTGTATTGGCTTCCTATAAACAGCATGCCCTAACTTACCACCAACCTTCCTCCTGACCAGGTCCCATGTCGATTTAGATCCTGAGCTACACCATCTTGAAGTCACCTTTATTCGCAATGGCTGTAATGAAAGATCAAACTAGTGTTGTAATATCGAACATCTGTGTAACGGGTGACTCGTGATACCACCAAGATGACACTTGAGTTAACAGGTGTTTGAACTTCGCAGGAATCTGTATCAAAGGGATTGACGAATTTTGCCGAAATATGATGTGACGTGTTTTTCGACGACCATCTATGTTATTACGGCGCAGTTAGTTTCTGTAAATCATGATTTTTGTTTGCATAAGGAGGGTGTCTATTGTATCCTATGCAGTTGTAGCACGTCTTACATCGGTCAGACTATCAGGAATGTGGAGGTCGGTGTACTGAACATAGTCGTCACACACGTGTACAACAAGCGTGCAAATCTGCTACTGCATAACATTGCCTGAGCACTGGTCACCCCACAAAATATTACATCATGGATATTGTGACGTGCACTTCCAGCTATTGCGATTTTAGATTTTGTTGGAGGTAGTTTTGTCTCAGCAGCTGGTAGGTGTTGGAAACAAACGAAAAAGACATTTGGAAATTTGTGCTGGGGGCCGGGACTTGAACTCGGGTCTCTTGCTTACAGGCAGTTGTGTTAACCTTTGCACCACATAGGCACGCGGCCTTCACAACCCTGCTCGGACTACTCAAATACGTACCCCGTCCGACCCAAATTACCAAAGTCTTCCTTTCTTGACCATTGTATTTCATGGGTCGCAGGTAACCCTGTATTCCCGCCAGGAGTCCCGTCTTCGTGTGCATACGCACTGAAATAAACCATCAGTCCTCTACTTCGAGGATTACAATCAGTTACTGCGTCTGTACTTTCTGGCATGTCTGGAAGAATTGACGCCACAATTGTTTATGCTAGATAGATCTACTATATATTTTTATAACTGCCTATACAATCTGATAAGCACTCCATTCGGTCAAGAGACATTTACATTATCACAATCATAAACGTTTCTCAACAGCACTGACAAATATCTAAAAGGTCTCGATAAAAGTAACGAAAATTTTTAGTTTTTCCTTGAAGGACTTTACTGAAAGAGTTATGTATAGTTGCATACCTTCAATATAATCACCCCATTATTTATAATATTGTAACAAATGTGCTTAACGCAACATGTACTACTTTCTACGTTTGTTAATGCCCCATAGTGACGGCCCTATAGCATCGATAATATATCTGGCACTATACCAGATCCCTCGTAATGGTTCTTTGACTTTGGTACCGAGATCGTAATCACACGCCCTCATGTCGGATGACTTCAGTGCATGTTATAGAACCTCTCATTGGCAGCGTCAAAAGAGGTCATTGACACCAGCAGCGGTGTGGCAACGTGCCTCGTCATGCAAACTGACTAGTGCAGTTCCATAGAAGTTCGTCGCTTTCGCCTGATGTCCGGGCGAAGGTGGTGTTGCTGTTCATGGAACAGCGCACGATCATTCCACACGACAATGCACAACGTTACCCCGTTGCTACTGCCCAGGACCTCTTGAGCAGCTGGCGATGGGAAATTCGGATACATCCACTGTACTCGTTCGACTTGAATCCCTAATTACTATCTCTTTGTCAAGGCGAAGTAACTACTGCGAGGCATCCAGTACAAACTCAGAGTTGTCATTATGAATGTCATAAGTCCGTCAACACGAGACTTCAGTAGCGCAGATGGTGTGCGACGCCTTGCAGACACTTTGCAAAAATGTCATAAACAACAAGATATGATTATACTTAATAACTATACGTATCACTGTCTATGAAGTTGTTTCAGAGAAAAATAAGTTTTCATTACTTTCCATGCAGCCCTTTTATTTCACTCGACTTGTCAATGGTATGATAATTAAATTAATGCAATATTCCTGGGTTTTCTGTTACAAAATGAAACTAATCAACAGTCCACCGTACAAGTCTTCAAAGGTCCAGCGGTACCGACAGGCAGCCGTGTTATCTTCATTCCGAAGGATGCGGTATGGAGAATCACATCGTCAGTACATCGCTCTCCCGATCGTTTTGTCGTTTTCTGTGATTAGAGTCATTAGTTATGAATCAAGTATCTTGTCAACTAGGCTCACAAGGGCTGAGTGGGCCCCGTTTGTCAACAGCGCTTGAACTAGCCCCGGATGAAAACCCAACCAACTGCTACCCATGACTGACCTTGGTTATATCGCAGGAAACGATGTATACACTGCCGTTGGCCTTTTCTGTTGTAAAATAAATTTTAAAACGGAGGTAAGTATTTCATCTTTTCTTTTACTATCCACAACTTCAGTTCCTGTCCCGTCATTTTGAGTCTGGACACAACAGTCTTTACGTGCTATCAACAATTCTTTGTTTTGTGAAATATTACTCGATATAATTCTGATACGGCACTCAACGATCACGCATTGCTCTCTTGACAAAAGAACACGTGTGATTCCCTCCATCTACAGTGCGATGCGTTGTTTTATACTTACAGGTGAGTAGCATCTGTTTCTTAGAGTGACTGCACACGACGCTGGATCTCTCCAACTATGAACTGTTCTATATATACATGGCTATCCAGCGCACCAGCGCATAATCAGCTATTTGTTCAAGCTTGAGCCATAGTTTCTCTACATATTCTTGTCCTTCGGATTTCTCATTGCGATATAACCACTACTTCTTTCTATACTTCACTGAGCATATAGTTCTTTCTGCCTTATTTAGTAGCAGTTTTTTTTCTTTTTTTTTTTTTTTTAGATCTATTTTCGATAAAATATTGGAGAAAAACAGCGCTCTTGATATGATAATCAAGATTAAAATTAAAGACAGTAACAGTCCAGATCGCAAAGTTGTTGTTCTTATTTCATTTATTTGATGAATACCGCCATAATGACAGGCGGTGGTGGCAGACGCAGCAGGCCGCACTAACCTGAGCACCGCCACCGCCTGCCATCATGGCGGTATTTTTTTTTATGGGACTTAACTACGGGGTCATCAGTCCCTAAACTTACAAACTACTTAAGAACTACCTACAACTAAGGACGGCACAAATATCCGTGCCCGAGGGGGGATTCGAACCCCCGACCGTAGTGGCCGTGCAGACCGAGACTGGAGCGCCTCAGTCCCCTCGGCCACCGCGGCCGGCATGGCAGTATTCATCTGAAGATTGTCTATATAGATTGAAACCGGCCGGCCGCGGTGGCCGCGGGGACTGAGGCGCTCCAGTCACGGTCTGCATGGCCACTACGGTCGGGGGTTCGAATCCCCCCTCGGGCATGGATATTTGTGCCGTCCTTAGTATAAGGTAGTTCGTAAGTAGTTTGTAAGTTTAGGGACTGATGACCCCGTAGTTAAGTCCCATAAGCTTAACAAACATTTGAACATTTTTGATTGAAACCGGTCAAGGCATAAAAACAACAATTTTGAAATTTGGATTGTTTTTAATTTTAATTTTAAATATTTATCAGACCTATCTGTTGCTATTAGATCCGTTTCCATCATTAGTGGGCTTCCGAACTATCTGTAGACTGTAGTTTCCTGATAACGCATTAAGCAATGTTTCACACGATGTCTTATCACGCGGATAATTAACAACACTTTATTGTTTCATGGTTAAAGTCTCCTGTGATTAGGAAGCTTCGTTACATATGAATTGAGATATTCTCTGAAGTTATCAACACTTCAGGAGATGATTCTGGTAGTCGATAGAAAGATCCAATTCTAATTTTATGCCCGTCCATAACGTCACTTGGAGATATGTGTGTGTGTGTGTGTGTGTGTGTGTGTGGTGTGTGTGTGTGTGTGTGTGTGTGTGTGTGTGTGTGTCTGTATGTCCTGTATGTCTTCATTAACCATTCATTCGTTTGCAATGAAACTTTGGTGAACTGTTCACCGTACGCCGACGAAGGTTCCTGACCAAAATACATGGCTCAGGAGATATGACGTCATAAATAATGAGAGGCCACCTCGTGAGAACACCCAAATTTATGCGTCTATGATTGGAAAATGGGAGTAGTTAGAGACCTGCAACAGAGTTTCCATTTTGTAACTGATTCCCCCTCCCTCACACACACACACACACACACACACACACACACACACACACACACACACGAAATGATGAAACGAAAAGAAGTCTACCGCTCACAACAGTTTCGCCGCAGATGCCGTATCAGACATGAACTTGTATCAAATAAAGTTAGCATTACAGATTTGCATTTTACTATTTATTTTTGTTTGCAAGTCTCCCTTAATTCTCTTGCATCCAAAATTCAGCAATCTGTTATCTTAATCTCTATATATATTAAAGGGAAAGGACACTAACTCACTTAATAAACACGAAATCTCGAAAACTATTTCATCTATGAAGCTGAAATTTTCCAGGAATATATTTTATGGGTAGAAAACGTCAGCTAACAAAGTATTTTGTGATAGGTGAATGGCGGAGCATACTTCTCCTACAGACTCACGAAATCTAGAGTTTCATTCCGATTTTCACGAAATTTCGCATGCTTGACCTTCAACAACAGTAACGTCACCGTCTATCTTAAGTTTCATACGGTGCATGGGGAGGGTACTTTGCAACATAAAAATGGATCCCTAAATACCTTGATCGCGCCATAACTTAACAACGGCTCAACTGACTGATTTGACAGATTTATTTATTTATTTATTTTGTCCCGTTATTCTCAGAATAAGGGTTGTATGAAATCAAACTGAAATATTTGAGATCAACAAAGTGCTTTTCTCAATGTGACCCTGCGTTTCTGTTGCATATAAATATATAGTTTTGTTCCGATATGGATGAAATTTTGCACACTTGACCTTAAAAGCAAGAGGAATGTCACTGTCTGTTGTATAAAATTTCGTTCGGTGCATGCTGGAGGGTACTTAACTTACTGACTTTGATCTTGATTAATTTTTGCTCACGTGACTTTTAAACGCAGAGGATGGTCACTGGGTACAAAAATGTTGGTATGCTACATGGCACAGGGTACCTTGCAAAAAACTTTTCCAAGAGAGGGAACAGTGGAAACGAACAGAGAGATGGGAGAGAAGGAGATGGATGCAGAGAGAGGAGGGAAGGGGAGGTGGACTACGAAATGTAGAATAAATAAATACCCGGGTTTACAGCTAGTAGTGAATAAATAAAAGACTAAACATAAGAAAAAGAAACGTTTACTTTCGTATATCCTACACTGTGTAACCATAGCTATTATATAGGAAGTGTTTTGGATTGTACTCTCTTTCTTTATAAACAATGTCTTAAATCTGAGGAAACTATTGATTGATTCTGATTATGAGACAGACGGATCCTGATGTGTGCGCTGTAAGATGTGTATTTGTGACATTTCTGTTACAATGGATGTATTAATGAAATAAAGACACCATTAGGAGCGTTGTGCACCACGACCATAGAATGATCAACGTTCTTTTTTGCAGTTAATTCCAATTATCTTTCAGCACGGTACAAACAGTACTTCTTTCCCAATACTAACCAATACCACTTTAGAAAGGCAGTTAAAGGCAGTAAATAATAATAACAACTTAAGTACCGTACCTGGAGAGACGAAATACGTCGTTGATACTGAATCTTGAACAACCAATCTCACTTGCAGCAGGAATGTATTTGACGTTGGATTTGTGTTTCTCGTACATTGCTTCAATTAAACAATCTTCACTTCCCATTAACTTATTTTGTCGTATATGCTTAAATTTTCTCCAACAATTTCGCAGCTGTTAAATTTCTGGTTTAATCACCCTTATGTACTTTAAATCGTGTAAACTTAATTACTTTTCACGAAGACTTCAATTTCTGGCAAGTTGTTGGGAATTCATTGCAGTTAACCACTTCGGATTTTATACTATCACTTGTGGGGCGCGTTTCTTCGAATCTTACATGGGTACACCTAGGTTTCCTACAGCTATCGGTATCTGGTATGGGTGAGGAGTCTCTTAATCTATTAATTGTATTCAGTGTACGCCATAGAGAAATAGATCGTGTAAAGAGGTACGCAACGTTTCGTGGAAAGCAACTGCGAATGGTGTTTTCCAAAGAACACTTTGCCGCCGCCGCGTCGCGTAGGCACGCGCTTGCCGCGACTAAAAATGTTAAAATGTTTGTAGAATCTATGGGACTTAACTACGGGGTCATCAGTCCCTAAACTTACAAACTACTTATGAACTACTTACAACTAAGGTCGGCACGAATATCCATACCCGAGGGGGGATTCGAACCCCCGACCGTAGTGGCCGTGCAGACCGTGACTGGAGCGCCTCAGTCCCCTCGGCCACCGCGGCCGGCTTCCCGCGACTGACAGCAGGCGGCACCCTCAACTGTTGCCGTCCTGAACTCGCCTCCTCGCTGCCGCTCCAGCCAGGCACGCCATGGTAGCCATTGGTAGCTCGCTGCACGTTAAACAGTGATAGTAGGCCATTTCAGTATGGCAACCTTTTACAATGGAAGGACGTCCCGTCGAGAAGATCGTACAGGGCTAATATTGGAATCCCTTCAAAAAACAGAAATTTTGAGTTATAAAATACGCATAATGAACAAGATTTCCTACTAACACTACAACAAATAAACAGAGTAAACAACAGTCGAGAAACAGATTGTCCACAGATGTCAGTGAACTCACACAAAGATATAAATAGCCACGCAAGAGAAAATCTGTGTACAATACACCGGTGAAGGAAAGCGTCTTGGCGAAAGACCAAAATGGCACGACGATAGTAATTCAAAAGATATTGTGCTTCACGGAAAAGAGTATTTCAAAACTGAAACTTACGTATCAATATTGTATAAATTATGTACAGAGCTTTCTCGTTGCGTAAGAGCTTATAATAAAGATCATTGCGTTTTTGATTGCTTGTTGAGTTCCCTCTGAAGCCTGATAATGAAATTAAACAAGCTGCCCAGATTTTTAGAGACATTTATTCTGAGGATATCGAAAAGAAATTTGTGGACGAAACCATTCATTTTAAATTCTTCAGATCATAACTAGAAGATTGTAAAGCTGACCAAGCAGTTTCAGCATCGCGATCACATAAACTCATTTTTGAAAATATGGTGCAATTAACGTTCCCAAATGTTATGACTGTGCTACAAATTCACAGGTGCCTCATGATTACGAATGTAACTGGGAGCGAACGTTCCAAGAACGTTTGAACTCACTTGCAATAAGGCCAAAGAATATATTTTGCACGATATATACTTTAAAGACATATATTGAAAGATTTTGCTGAAAAAAGAATTGAGGAAAGTAAACGTTTAATGCGTTTCTTAATTTCTATATTTTGGTTACATAATTCCTGGAATATTATTTTATTAATCAACGGATATAGATCTATTGATAATCGTTTGTTTTATTGAATCAATACATTTACATGCTGCAGAAAAATGACTCATTTCACTTTGCTATTATTATTCTTATATCCTAATTTGAATTTATTGTAGCTCATAAGCGGCTATCTTACGATGGCTGAACATGTTAATTACTTAAAACGAATGCTTCGGTTGTGGAATACCGCAATTTTATTATTAGCAATATATTGTTGTTTTTTGGTGGAAAATTAACAACTTATTAATAAATGAGTTTGGAGTGGGGGCTCCAAGATTTGGATTGCCTAGGGTCCTACACAGGGCTTAATCCGGCACTGCCAGTAGGTCAAGTCCGAAGTTTGATCGTAGCCGCATTGCTATTTTGTGTCCGGAGGAAATCTCATCAAAGGAGGTCTCCAGATGTCTTGAAGTGAAGGCAATGTTATCCGGACTTGAAGTATGGCGATAGATGAACTGTTTATGACTGGTTGTCCAAAGGCTACCACAGCAGCTGAAGACCGCTACTTACAGATTTCAGCTCGGTGGAACCCTGACACGAACGCCACCATGCTAAATTAATTATTTTCGTGCAGCCACAGGAAGCCGTGTTTCGAATCAAAATGTAATAAAAGACTGAATGACTTGAACTTCACTCCCGACGTCCAAGATCAGATCCAGTTTTGACACTTAGATACAATGCAGTACAGATGGCACCAACAGCATGCTGAATGGATTCGGCAAACTTGGCATCGAGTGTTAGTCACAGATGAGGCATGTCATGCAACTTCACTCGTGACGTTCATGGCAAGGTCCAGCTTTGACACCTAGATACCATGCACCGTGTTACAGGTCACAACAACAGCATGAAGAATGGATTCGTCAGACTTGGTATCGAATGTTCGTCACAGATGAGGCATGCATGCAACATCACTCACGACGTTTATGGCAAGGTGACACCTAGATACCATGCACTGTGGTACAGATCGCCCCATTAGCATGCTGAATGGACTCGTCAGACTTGGCATCAAATGCTAGTCAAGATAAAGCTCGTATTTACCTTCAATCACACAATCGTCGGTGACGTTGTTGGAGGCAGTCTGGACTTAGACACAGTCTAGCGAATGGTTACCTGATGTTTTGGGGTGGTATTATGTGGAATACCGTACGCCACTGCTGGTAGTGAAAGGAACTAAAAGAGCTATAGAGTAGATGCATGTAATCCTCTGATGGATAGTGCACCCATATTTCGGTAACGGATTCGTTTTAATGCACAACAATTTTCGCGCTCATCATGTTTTATTATTATTATTATTATGAAATCTCCTCAAGCATCCATCTGGGTAGCTGCGCCAAAAATCCGCGACGTTTCAATGACAGACATTCTCATCATCTTCTGGCGTAGTGTCGACGATGGGCCGGCGTGCCCTATATATAGCTGAGCGGTGGCCGTCGCTTTCTTCCCCTACCCTCTCCTCTCCTCCCCCGGCGTAGTGGCCGGTAGTGGGGGAGCGCCCCCTGCTGCGCGCCGTCGGCTGGGCTTGCGCCGTCTTCAGACTTGTCGAGTCTCGTAGCTTCAACTGCTTGGCATGGTCTTGGCGTATGGATGCTAATAGAGGGTTCCATGCTGCACTCAACTGGTATCTCCATCCCTATTGACAAGACTGTTGTGTAGCCCTATCTCCACCGATTCTTCTATAATGCTCTCCCAGTACCCGTTTGCTCGGCAAAGGCATTTGTAGATGCTCTGGCGGGGATAATGGCGACTCAGAGGAAACCGTGCTCCGCGTGCGGTTCCTCTATGGAGAGGCTTGTCCATTATTATTTGGTGGATTTGGTGGAGCTGATCCCTGCGAGTTTACAAGCGAAACTCGGGCGTCCAATTTTTGGTTGTAGGGAGTGCAGTCGTGCTCGCCTGATAATCTATTTTTAGCCTGTTCCAGAAATAAAGTAAATTGGTTACAATCCCCCGGTTTCGACCGAGATTTTCAGGAGGTTTTCCTTGGCTGTGAGGCGTATGCCGGAACTGGTAAGCTCCTCCTACTTATTCCCAATTGGGATCTCCCTTTGCCCCACTATCAGCTTGTCTGATAATTGGCTGGATAAAACCGCGACTCTTTATGGGCCGGATCTCAAACAGCCCGCTCCACTCCTCATAGCGGAGAATGAGAACAAGAGTTTTGTTAGGGTTTTTTTCTGAGCCCAGTAAATCTTTAGTTGTTGGTGGTGGTCGGAAGATTTCCTTGCTCTGTGAATTACGCTGGTGGAACGGTGTACCGCAGTGCTGTGTGATGGCAGTTGGATGCATGGAGATACTTATCTGTGTGAGTCTCCTTTCTGTACACTGAATGACCTAGAGACGTCTGTTTCTCTTTTTATAAAGATGTCCAAAAATGGGAGGAATCCATATTGATACCTCCATCGTCAATTGTATGTTTGGATGGACGCTGTTCAGATGGTTCCACATCTCAGCGTTTCTTTGCCATGTTCCCACACAGTGTAGGTATCATCAGCGTAACGGTGGCAGTGTTTTGGTTTTAGCCTTGCAGTGTTTAGTGCCTACTCTTCTAAGTATTCCATATAGAGATTGGCAATTCCTGGCGCAAGTGGCGAGCCACTGGCTACTTCGTCAACATGTTGATAGAAGTCCCCGCCACATTTGAAGTAGGTTGTGGTGAGTACATGCTCAAACATTTCCACTGTTTTGGGCTCAAAATGTTCTGCTAGGAGCACCAAAGCGTCCCGTAGTGGTACTCGCTTAAAAGAAGATGTGATATCAAAGCTGACAAGGAGATCAGCTCTCTGTATCCGCATCTGATTCAGCGTGGTCACGAATTCGTAAGAATTCTTCACGTCATGGCTGCAGTGTCCCACTACGGGACACTTTGGTACTCCTATCAGAGCATTTCTATCCCAAAACTGAGGAACTATTTAAGCATGTGCTCACCACAACCTACTTCAAAGATGGTGGGGCTATATAGAGCACGCCCGCCCGTTATCGAAACTTCACCAGAAGATGATGAGAATGACTGTCACAGCTACCAGGATGGAAGCCCGAGAAGATTTCATCATCTGTATACGGCAGGAAAGACTACATTCACACACATTTTGTGAATTCGTTCCTTCATGATAACGACATCGTAAGAGTAGAACCAACCTACACCGAATCGCCCTTGAGGAATGGGACAACCTGTACCAACAATTGATCTAGTGGACAGTATGCAGGCATCAAAGAAAGAGGACATTTTACTGGGTATTGAGAATACTTCTGTATGCTACAATCTGTAAGACAAATTCAGAATGTCTATGTTATAGTCGTACAAGTTGTTAATTTCTGTTTTCATGACCAATAAAGAAAACCGAAATGTTGTTTCAAATTCAAATGTTTGTAAAGTCTATGAGACTTAACTACGGGGTTATCAGTCCCTAAACTTACAAACTACTTATGAACTAAGACTAAGGACGGCACAAATATCCACGCCCGAGGGGGGATTCGAGCCCCCGACCGCAGTGAAATGTTGTTTTTTAATATCTCTATTATATCTTATGTAAATGCCGATGAACCCATCAAATCGTGGTGATGCAACACATTTTTTTTATATGTCTATGTCACAACTCACATTTTAACTGTGACTTCTTTTTACCGCGCTTTCAAACTGCTTTAAATAATGATCAAACTATGTTTTCTTGTAATAAGAACCGTGTCTGGCTCAGACGACATCGGTACTGACTGTCATGCAGAATCCCCGGGTTCGATTGTCGACAGGGAACTCTGTGTTGTCTGTTGTCCTCATCATTTTTATCACTATAAACATGTAAGTCGCTCACGCGGCATCGAATAAAAATACTTGCACTAGGCTGCCGAACAATCCCAGATGGCGTTTCCCAGGAAAATTTGCGATACGGATGTGTCATAGGGACCTTTCGATCCTGTCTTCCCACACTTCAGATTTCCATTACAGTGTTCTGTGGTGTAATTCTATTTTCAGTCATCTTCCTTCGCGTTTATCTACCGCGATACGGAATTTATCCGCTTTTTTCTTGCGCTATCTTTAGAAGTTCTCAAGGTTTGTAAAATGTGTGAGAACGCTTCTTGATGCACGTGTCCGGGAGATAATTGTTGTTGTCGATTGTGCACATGGTCTTTTTATTTGCATAGTTACGTATCCTCTAGCTCTGCGTATGCGGGTCCCGATAGATTCATTGCTGGTATTACTCGATTCCATTGGTATGTAGTGAATTTTTCCCAATGTGTTCCTCGTTTGAGAGGTGGCGTCTATGGTGCTGGGGTGAAATCGTTTGATAATCGACCAATAAGAAGCTATGATGCGAACTTAGATTGTTTATTATTTTAAGCCTGGGATCAAAACTGAGTGTTTTCATAATCGTAATATCTAGTACGTCTGGCGATGGTTTCAATTACGTGGGACGTACTATGTCACTTCTATCGGTCCATTCGTTTTCGCTTTTTATCGATGCTCCAGCACGTAAAGGTGGACTAATTTTGTGTTGCTTCGGCCTGAGATTCGGGCAAAGCATTTTGCGTTTAGATCGTCACATATTACTATCAACTCTATCGAACAGTAGGGTAAACTCATCATCAAAGGAGGTTGCTGGACTTATGTAACTTGCTAGTAGTATTATATTTCCATATTTAAAGGAGTCCACCGACTGGTTATTTAGATTCTCTGGGACATCTGATATATTAAAAGAATCTCAAAAATTAAAGTCAGTCAGCAAGACCAAACTACCCGACCAATTTCCTTCACTTTTGTTTTAAACGAAAGGTATTCATCCACAGATTTCTCATCAAGTATCAGAATTTACATAGCTCATGCCTTCCTCTTTCTATACTCAAACGCGATTTTCTTCTATACACTTCTTATGGGGATGTCCTTGCTGTGAACTAGTCAGTCGGTCAGGCCTTTCTATCCTAACGATTTCCTTAATATTTGCTTTAAACGAAAGGTATTCATTCGCAGATTTGTCATCAACTATCAGAATTAACTTAAGTCTCTCCATCCTTTATTTTTATTCAAACGCGGTATCCTTCTCTCCTTGCATTGAATATTTCCATATTTGCGCTTTTAAACACATGCAATGATCGATTATGAAGAAAGCTAAGCGTGAACATTCAACTATATTACCATTTTTCCCAACTTTTTTTCATTCCACTAACGGTGTTAAGTATTCGCATGGGTCGTCTAGCTTTATTAGAAGTTTATCTGTACCTGCTTACGCACCATTTTATATAACATTCTGTTTTCAGTTTGTTAACACCGTGGTCTATACCTAACACTGTGCCTTAAGCAAAAGAGCACGTATTGTCTCTGAACGTAGGGTTGCGCTGCCAGTAGTAGCGAGCAGACATGCCGAGTGAACTGTCCTGAGGAGTCTGTGAGAAGCACACTCATTCTGTGAGAATATATATATATATATATATATATATATATATATATATATATATATATATATATATATATATTCTCTGAGAAACTGTGGTAAGGTGCAAGTTCATTGTGTGCGGCTGCACGTCGGACAAATGTAATTTTCATAAGCTTGCTCAGTGGTGGAGGCTATACTACGATTATTAAGATATATCTATGTGATTTCTGGGGCGCGAAATCGAGAATTAAGGTAAATTTTCATGTTCATTATGTTTTAATTGCAGCATTGTATAGAGCTCTATTGTAGTGTGTATTACATTTGGTCAAGCTTAATGAAGGTTGAGTTAAGCATTATTTGCAAGTCCTCATCCGCCCTGAAGTCATCCGTATTAGTTTGCTGACTGCATAGGAAATTACCTATTCTAGAACAAACAGGTGATTATGAGCGCTGAAGAGGAACAGGCGTTTCCAACAGCATATGGGGCGAAACCTCACTGTCAACTTGTGATGACTTAGTCACTGCTGAGCTGAGCACACAGACTTAGGTCGCGGATACACGTAACAGATAAGAGTTGGCAGCCCTGTGTGAGTCACGTAGAGCGGCTTTCTTGTGGAGCGCCTGACTCACAATAAGAGAAGGGCACGCCCATTCGGCTCCTTCAGTGGCAAGGCCGCCTCTGCGAAAAAAGGATCCTGCGAAAGTTGAAAGGGTTGCGTCGAGCTGCCATACGTATTGTCGCCATCGCCAGCAGAACCCAACACGGAGGGTAAATGTCTTGCAGAATATGCTCAACTTTCTAAATGATGGCTGGGATTATGAAATTGATTATATTTGCGTGTGAAACTGAAGCACCAAATTATCTTTTGCAAACAATGAAATGACAAAAGCTATTGTATACCGATGTGCACAAATATAGATGGCACTAATATCGCGTACTCAAGGCATAAAACGATGGAGCATTAGCAGAAGTGTCATTTATATTCAGGTGATTCATGTGGAAAGTATTCTATCGTATTATATTCACATCACAGGAATTAACAGACATTGAATGTGATACGGGAATTGGAGGTAGACGCAAGGGACTTTAGATTTCAGAAATTGTCACCGAATTCAACATTACGAGATCCATAATGTCAAAAGTGTGTCGAGAATACTAAATTTGATGCATTACCTCTCAACAGGCCAAGACGTTCGTGTCTTTTTCTGAGTGCGCAGCTGCCCAACCACCCTCTCCGTAATTTGCAAATAGAGATTTCCTAAAAATAATCTTTCTCGATCACCCAACAGCAACTGATGTAAATGGGTTCATTGAAACGTGTAGCTTTTTCTCTGTTGACATGACGTAACAAGACACTTGAAACAGTTAACAACTTCTGTCAATGTGTACTACCTTTTATCAATCACAGTCATATATCTTCCAAACAGTACATTTACTGACTTCGATTTACTGCCAAGTATTACTTTGACAAGCTTCTTGTACCGCACGCGTAACTGTATAAAAGGGTAGCGGGGGAATGTCCGAGCGCTCTAAGACGCCTCGCTACGGAGCGCGCGTTTCCTGCCCGTCGAAAATTGGAGTCCTCCCTCGGGCACATGTATGCATGTGTGTGTGTGTGTGTGTGTGTGTGTGTGTGTGTGTTTATGTGTATGTTCTCCTTAGGTCAGTTTAAGAAGTTTCTAAGCCTAGGGACTGATAACTTCATATACTGATAATCTCATAGATTCACAAACATATGAATTTTTTGTGTACTAGAAGTTACGAATCACCCTGCACCTCGAAAGTTCTAAGTAACTTTTCGAAGATAACAAACTGTTAGTGAAAATCACTATAAATAATTTCGCAAAAAGCAAAAATTTAAATGCCTGGAATTATAATTTCGTTCTTAAGTTAGAGCAAAAAATATGTTTATAGGGGAGACCAGGGCACGTTGGCGACATTCTTTTTATTTTTGGTGATGTTAGTTTGTTTGACATATTTAAATTTATAAAATTATTGTCAAATATTAAATAGGTCTGTACTGAAACTAGATCGCAGTTATTAAGCTTGAAAATAACAGTTGAAGTACTAGAAAAAATTAATTATGTCCAGTGGCCCAATCTGCCACTACCTCGGAGTAAGTTGACCCAGAGACCGGGGCACGTTGACCCATGCAGTATTTTTGGTAAGTATAACTAGAAAATCAAAATAAAATTAACAGTTATCAAGAAATATAGTTTAATGTACATAATATCAAGTTTAATATTGAGTTAAATGCTTAATATTGACGACCACGACAACAGGACAGGTTAAACTTATGACGATTTATATTGTCTTAATACAAACCAATCAACTTTAATCGATGCCCAGCTCCAAAGGATCAGCACAGCTTTAACACTCATAAAATAGTCCACAGATTTCATTTTTTACGCATCTCTTATGAGCCCAACGCTTACAATTCGTGAACTGAATTCCTATGACTCTTCCTCATCGTCATCGTTATCACCATCCTTCTTTTTTGAAAAAGGGCTTTTCTAGCCTGTGATCTAAATTTTCTTCAGTATTTCTTTCCAATGGGAAGGGTTGAATTCAGTTACTGTTTCCTGAGTTTTAATTATCTGTGCAAACTGACATGAGGCCTGTCTGTACTTAGCACAGTACCTCCAGTACGATTTTCTTCGAATCCCAAAGTCTTCGCTAACAGCCCTCACAGATCTTTCCTTTTCTATTACTTCCAAAACTGCTCTTAGCATTGTATCTTCAGAAATCATTCCTCTTTAATTCTTTTATAATATCGGATCATTTTTGTGATACTGCAAATATAACAAAGGTTTAAACCAGAGCCGTAACTCATGTTTTGAAAACAAGGAAATGAAAGAGATTCTGACCTCTCAGATCAGTGCTTAAGATTAAAATAAAATTTGCTGGTTGGCGTTTATTCAACGCTTTTTATCTCGCGAATATGACGATCTTTAGATCTCTGAAACGTATCAAAATATGTTTAATTATGAAAATTAAGACAATAACTTAATAAACTCAAATTTCGAAATTTAAATAAATCTTACATCGCCTCAACGCACGTGTTACTGAAACATCAAAAGCTCGTATTTTCAATGATGCTGCATGAGTCTTCTCTTATTCTGATCCCTAACAGCTTCGTCTATATACTTCTCGTTTTTCCTTTTGCTTGCTTCTCACCGAAAACTTGTCCATATTCGTTTAGGAGTTTCTCCTATGACAGTTTACCACTGTAGAGAAACTAGAAGTACAGCACTCTTATGTCTATTTTATACAGTGTTCCTTTATTATAATATGTTTGAGACATTTTGATAAAACTTCACTTGGTAATACCAAATAAATGCTTACGGGTATTTTTATGGTGTGAGTGCTCCGAAGCGTCTACAAGGCGCGGTTTTACATTGTAAAACTGTAGGCTACATATCAGCAAAGTTTGAAAGAAAAACAGTTTTTATTACTCGTACCGAGCGGACTGATGCTGTGACAACACACCTGATTGGCAATCGGGAGGACGGTGATTCAAACACGCCTACGACCAACATGATTTACATTTTCCGTTATTTCCTTAAATCACTCCAGGCCAATAGTTCGCTTCAGACGGCACAACCGATTTTCTTTTCCCCATCCTGAGCGAAAACTCAATCCCCGAGTGTGCTCCGTTTCTAATGATCACGACGTCTACAGGAAATTGAAACGTAATCGTCTACGTAAATTGGAATTAGTACCAGATATCCGTAAAATTAAAAAAAAAAAAAAAAAAAAAAAAAAAAAAAAAAAAAAAAAAAAAAAAAGAAAGAAAGAAAAGAAAAAAGAAAGAAAGAAAGAAAAAAAACCTTAATGAAGTCGAACCTTAATGTAAAGCTCTTCGACACAACTTTTCCTCCTTTTTTTTCCTTTAAGTTAGTTCAAAAACTGTTCAAATGTTTGTTAAGCTGTGGACCAATCTGCGGTGGTCATCTGTCCCTAGACTTACAAACTATTTAAACTAACCTGTTCTAACGACAACACACGCATGCCCGAGGGAAGACTTGAAACAAACGGGGAGCAACCGCGCACTCCGAAACAAGACGCCTTAGGACGCACGGCCAATCCCGCGCGGCTTAAATCCGTTGATCATGTATACTCATGTTCACGTACACTTAGGCTATGTACACATGATAGCGTCGCATCGTGCGTTGCTATGCGCGTCAGAGAAAGTGGCGTGTACACACGTACGGCGTTGACACCGCGTTGAACTCCAGTTTAGCCACGGAAACTGAAGAGGCAGCATGTCTTTGGATTATGCTCCGCAGGCTTAAAGAACGGAGACGAAAGCCAAGACAGTACTAAGGACATCCGATTTTATGCGACAAACTAACTCACGGATCTTTTGAAGCTCTGTACCCAAATCTAAGAAATTATTCGAATTTTGCTCTATTAAAAGTAATGCTAGTAAGAAGTAACTGCTTTAACTGACGACTAAATTTAGAGTCACAAGGTAAAACAGTTACTTATGTGTAACTATACTAATTTACTGTGTGGTTTAACCTCAATATTAAAGTTGCCTCTTACCAAGAATTTTCTTCTGTTCCTCTGAACAACTCCCTTCAGCAAACAACCAATTGCTGCCACGCTGATCTTTTTAATACTCTGTTCTTGTAGTCCGCACTTCCAATATCTCACACAACAGGACGACTTTTCACTTCTTCAATGAAGATCTCAGTGTTAAACGTCCGTTCCTCCATGATGAGAGCACCAAAGCGCGCGCTAGCCTGAATGCATGTGTACACCCAAACCCACTGCTAGGAACTCGAGGCGAGCGGCTGACGCGCGTTCCTCGAGGAACCTTCGAGACTCGCGTTACGACGCGGCGTCATTTCGAAGCGCGCGTTGCATGTGTACGCAGTCAACGGTTTATTGTTTTTCTACAGCGCGCTTTGCAAAGCGCTGCCCATAACGCGCGTTGCAACGCTATCATGTGTACAAGGCCTAAGAGAACGATGGCACATATGTTATCGGTGTGAGAGCGGTAGCTATATAACACATGACATTTAATACGTATTTTATCGATCGAGTAGATTACTGTAAGAGGTGTGATCTTAACGTTTCCTAAAGTGTGACAGCAGTTTGAGCAATGTGTTAACGCCACTAGGGGTGTTGCGCCTATACTTCCGTCTAGGAGAGTAAAAAAGGTATGGAAATCTAAGGGACTTAACTGCTGTGGTTATCCGCCCCTAGGCTTACAAACTGCTTAAAATAACTTAAGCTCTGCTCAACACACACATCCATGACCGAAGTAGGACTGGAACGGAGAGCAATCGCACTCTCCGTATCGTAGTGCCTTAGAGTGCTCAGCCACTCCACCGCGCTAGAAGAGTAAAATTGGCCGAAATGTGATAAGGATGCTGGACGATGTGGTGGAGCAGACGGCTACGATTTCGGAGAGCAGCTCTTCCGAAACGTAGGAGAGAATAAATTAATTATTTATTAATTTCGTCAAAAACATGAATTTTAATTTATATTTAATTTGATATTTATATCACCTTAACATGAATGTTCCAATATGTCCGTTGCCGAGGTGCTATTCCGCTGCATGGAGAGCAGTAGTGGCAATTATCTATGGAACGCAGAAGCTGAATTAAATTTTGTGACGTGGAGGGAAGTTGTACTTAAACTATTCCAAGGCGCCTTAATCGTTAATGGTGCGGTGGTCTAACGGTGGCCGGGCGCCGTGGCTCAGCGCGCCCGGTCAGGGGGCTCAACGCTCTCTGTAATAAAAAAAAAGATGAGCCAAGAACACTTCGAACATAAAGAACAAATACGATCAGCGTCCGCAATAAGCAGAACTACCCAAAAAAAAAAAAAAAAAAAAAAAAAAAAACGGTAAGACGTCTGTCTAATAAGCTTGGAAGTTCGGGTTCGATTCCCGGCCATGTCACAAATTTTAATTCATTGCTTCTTATTTATTGTTAATAAAATTAATTTTTGTTTGTCTGTCTTTTCGTTCGTATTTTATGTACGACGATATCGTACATCCGATTGCACTAAATCTTTGTCATTTCATTTCTTGCAGTCGTGCGAAGGTTATAAGCATACTAAATTTAACTTCGTATGGTGCACGGCGGAGGGTGCTTTACAATTAGTTAATTCGTTTCTTACGCCTGCACACTGAAATAGCTGGACGGATAGGAATAAAGTCTGGATCAGAGGTAGCCTATACCCGGATTAATACAATGGCTATCTTTAGTAAGCTGCCGATTAGCTCGTGGCGGAGAGTACCTTACAATGGGATAATATGTTTGATACTGCTTCATGCTGAAAGGGATGGACAGATGTGGGTGACATTTTTAATGGAGATAGCTTATACCCGACAGTAAAACATGAGATATCTTTCGTAAGCCACCGTACTGTGCGTGGCGAAAGGTATCTTACAACGAGTTAATATTTTTGCTTTCCTTCATGCTGAAGCAGCTGGTCGGATTTTAATGGAATCTGGAGATAGCTTATACCCTGAATTAATGCATGAGCTACCTTTAAGAACCCACCCTACGGTTCTTGGCGTAAGGTCCTTTACAATGGGTTAACACTTTTGTTACTCTTCACGCTGAAATTGCTGGACGGAAATTGAATGAAATGTGGAATGAAGATAGCTTATACCCAGAATTAATACATGGGCTACATTTCACAAGCCTCCGTAGGTGCATGGTGGAGGATACGTTACAACAAACATCAAAATTGTTTGACTGCATACCATGAATGTCAGCACATAAATGTAAATTTTCGTGAAGAAGAATTTAGCATGGCGTTTGACCAGTCACCTTGAAACTTGGCGCATATATGTATGTTTCCATATATAGGAGGGAGAGGAGTAGGTGGAGGAGGAGACGGAAAGAAAGGGGAGGAGGGAGACGGACAGAGAGAGGGGAGAGGAGCAGAAAGAGAGAGGGGAGATGACAGACAGGTGAAATGAGATGAAGGGAGGAGGAAATGAATAGGGAAAGGAACAGGATGAGACGGGGAGAGGAGAAGCTGAACAGAAGAGAAAGGAGATGGACTAATGGGAGACTGGAAATCTCATATATATATATATATATATATATATATATATATATATATATATATATATATATGTTCGTTTGTTCGTTGCGCTGCCATAACGATCATCTGACTGCGATAACACTTTGTCAACTTACGTCTTGCATTTACGCGAAGGTCACGGACTTAGTACAGTTAACTTACAGTAGTGGCGCGCATGTCGTTCCGACGAATGTAACTAAACAAGCAACACTTTCAAATTTCAAACTTTATATGCCCAATTATTTCTTCTGAGGCAGCAACGTGCCGGGTACCAGCTAGTATATATATCCAAACTGAACATTTCACTCAATTTGTGACTGGGTACAGCTCTCGCCACGGTCAAGGCAGTGGTTGACGGCCTGCACTAAATGGCATAAAGCAGCGGCATATGCGTAGAGTGGTCAGTGCTGACAGTAAAGCAGAACTGCTTGAAATAACCGCAGAAATAAATGTGCGGCCTACGGGGAACGTATATTTAACGACAGTGCGGTCCATTTTGGCAATAAGATCAAAAAGAGACAGCTTTTATACAGTTAACACAGTGTAGAAGCGTGCACTTGGTACCGAGAAAGCACACGTAAAAACGTTTTGTAGTTTACTGTGGGGCACGAGGGATGGCGCTGCCAACGACGCTGGGAAGAGAGCGCAGACTTTATGTACGCACATAAAAGGTGTCACCTCAGCGAGCATTTCCATGATGTCACTATGACGTAATCCAGCCAATCGGCCGCCGTCACATAAAAGAGGGAGAATCGCTAGTTTTATAACGCTTAATCTAGAACAGCAACTTATCCAGTGAAATTCATTTCACCTGTTGGGAAACCTGCTGCATCCTGTGTGAAGGGAACGCAAAACAGTAGGGTCTATTAACTGCCGGAAGTTCAAGTCTACTGCGATTAATGGTTCCCTCACGGAAACGGCAGCAAGGTTTGGGAAGAAACACTAGTTGCACTCAGTATGTATGCCAAGAGGCGATATTCAACATGCGGCAGAGGTTATTTCGGCAGCCATTGAAGGAACGTTCGCCTCTGACAAGAGAAGGTACGAGGGCAGGCAGCTTCTACCTGGTATCTGCCGTTCATTGAGTTTCTCGGAGACGTCTCATCGTAGTCTGTGTGCACTGCTCTTCATCATCACACGTAACTTCATAAAATCGTGCAACAAGAAGTTTTGAAATGGATAGGTATTGATAACAAAGGAACTGTAAATAAAGAATACTCTTCTCTACATGTTGATCCTTAAACTTGCGTATCGCTTGTCAATGTGATTGAAAAACTTGCTATTGATACATATTTTAAAAATGGACAATCTATATGAGGATGTTTCTGGATACAAGAGCACTGCCGGCCGCGGTGGCCGCGGGGACTGAGGCGCTCCAATCACGGTCTGCACGGCCACTACGGTCGGGGGTTCGAATCCGCCCTCGGGCATGGATATTTTTGCCGTCCTAGGTCGTAAGTAGTTCATAAGTAGTTTGTAAGTTTAGGGACTGATGACCCCGTAGTTAAGTCCCATAGACTATACAAATATTGGAATATTTTACAATAGCGCTGAACAAAAACTTAACAACACTATACTTCAAAACCGTAAGCTTCCTAAATTGCAGTAGTTATATATAATTATGACATCCATACCTGTTTTTCCTCACTCAAATATAGTTTGGTGTGACAAACCAAATCGTCTATCTTTTGAACGCTTGAAAGGCTAATTTCCAAATGTCATGCACAGAATTTTATAAGTATTCTTTAAAGAAAACGAGCTGCTGAAAGCTGTAAAATCTAATTCAAAATATATTTTCCATAAAAATAATTATTTCATAATAAGGCATTGTTGTTTTCAGTAACATATATGTAATAATACATTAATCAAATTGAAATGTTTCTTAAGTTTACGAGACTTAACTGCGGGTTCATCAGTCCCTAAACTTGCAAACTACTTATGAACTAGATTATACTAAAGACAGCACAAACATCCATGCCTGAGAGGGGATTGGAACTCCCGACAGGGAATGGCCTCCCGCATTGTAACAGCGCCTCAATGCGCTCGGCCACGCCTCCGCGGCTGCATTAATCACCGCATTCAGGCTGAATAGGTCGCTAAGGTAAAAATCTTATGACTTTATTATCAATATGACGAGTTCGCGGCGGCAGAACGGCCGTCGGGGGTTCGAGTCCTCCCTCGGGCATGGGTGTTTGTGTTGTCCTTAGCATAATTTATTTAGTATAAGTAGTTTGTAAGCCTAGGGATTGATGACCTACGTAGTTAAGTCTCTTAGATTTACAAACATTTGACTTGATTTATGACGCGTTCATTCCCGAAGCACGTCATATGATTAATAATGTCGAAATGTAACTGATGTCTGACTTTCGCCTTTGCAACCTGTCTTCTGTACCATGAAAGCATTATAGGAATTGTATTCTTTCTAGATTTTTTTCTCACTCGTTAATCGTTGGGGATTTCAAAGCTACAGAGTGAAATTTCAGACATAGTTTCACAATTGTTTTCATGTATACCACATTCTAGAATATTTATACTGCAATAGAATACTGTAGAAGCTGTACAACAGAAAGTATTTCTAGTTTTATGATTTAATAGCAAGCATGAAAGTAAACAACTTCCTTAATAGAGGAACGTCCTTTATTGCATGGTTTTGAACTTACAATGACATAAATCAAGCTGTAAAGTGTAAAATAAAGAATGCGCAAAGCATGGGCTTAACGTGGCTTAACGTGGTACATCGTGGAAGTATGCTACGAACTTCTTTTCTTTCTATGAACTAATTACAGTTAATATTGAAAAGTGAAAATCCTACTTTAATGTGAAACTAACACAAACTACTGTAATTCTAAGTGAAAATGTGTGCGGAAGTCACATGTCTGATGCTGAAAATATACTTGTGAAAAAATTACATAGCCCCCTCCCCACTGCAAGCAGGAAGTTTAACTTGCCATGTAAATTCTTTAACAACTAAGTCAATCTTTCTGCACTTTTGTAAAAACAAATGTAATGTATTTCTAACAAGCTGAAAGAAATTTTACAGAAGATATTCGGTGAATTATAATGATAATCTACCTTCGGTAGTTCATCGTTTCTATGAGAAGAGGAACAGTTGAAACAAGTCTCAGTGATTAAAGCTGATGTTGTGTAGAAAAACAAGGAATTGCAGATACAATATTATTGATAAGTAATTTTTATACTCGTATCTCCGTGGAAACAGGAAAATTAGGAACAGTTATTCTGATACACCGCTATATAAAATCATTATTCTCCATCGAGATATTGTGCGTTTTCTTCGGCGGTTAAATATAATAAAATGGCGTTACAATCTGCATAATTTCCATGGATGATTACAGGTCCCGTAAAACAAAATGTCACTGCATCTGACAAACACTTGAAGTTAATGCTATTAATATTGGATCGACATTACACGTGTGCATACTAATAGACCGAGGATTCAATCAACTGCGCAGTAAACACAATAAATAACCGTTAGTTTGCTCTATTTCTGCCGACAATAACTCGTGGAACGTATATTACCATAGTATAAATTTCATTTCTCAACATATCTTTTCTAAGTGGTAAGGATTTTGCGCCATATACAAGACACTTAATTTTAATTATTTTTCCCAGACATGTTTCAGCACATTTTGTGGTATCATCAGTGAAGTGGTTTATTTTTTGTTCTGAAAAATTATTGTTTACTGTACAGTTTTCGTTTCAGATATACTAAATTGTTTTTAAAGGTTCATTCATTATTAATTTCGATTAGGCTATCAGACAAATATACCTGTTGCAGTTTTGTGAAATTAGGCCTAGAAGTACGAGTACCACATTCTCTACACACCTTTACATTAAGCTACGTATGAATCATTGAGTAGCCTACTTATTTGTTGCCGTGGTAATGATTTTTACCAACTTGTCATCTGAAAAACGTAACGAACCGTTTAAATTTCTTGCTTTCCAATTTTCGGTTCGAGAAAAGGCGTCAATTCTGTTAGTAGTTACGATTTATTTTCTTCTCTTTAGACACTGGTTGTTCCTGTTTCTATTGTAATGTATTTATAAGTTGTTTTCTATTATTTTGATCGTTGTATATATTACGCCAGTAGTAATATTCGGCGTATGCATCCAGCTGAAAGCTGTCCATTTGTTCTTTCGGAACAAAAAATAACCCACCCCACTGATGATAGCA
Source organism: Locusta migratoria (assembly GCA_026315105.1). NCBI lineage: Eukaryota > Metazoa > Arthropoda > Insecta > Orthoptera > Acrididae > Locusta > Locusta migratoria. The sequence continues at coordinate 196,535,287 of CM048746.1, forward strand.
CAAAATGTGCTGAAATATGTTTGGAAAAAATAATTAAATCTAAGTGTTTTGCATACGGCGGAAAATCCTTACTAGTTATTTAAGCAGAGAAGTTATTTAAGAAAGAAGAGCAGTAAAATCAAAAATACATTACTGGCCATTAAAATTGCTACACCAAGAAAAAATGCAGATGATAAACGGGTATTCATTGGACAAATATATTATACTAGAACTGACATTAATACTGCAATGCATTTGGCTGCAGCCGCGGTAAATGGCCAAGCGCTATAAGGCGCCTTGCTGCGGAACGAGCGACTGCTCCCCGTCGGAGGTTCGAGTCCTACCTCGGGCATGGGCCTTATATTAGTTTAAATAGTTTGTAAACCTAGGGACTCATAACCACACTAGTTCAGTTCGAAAGATTTACATACATTTGAACATTTTGAAAGTAGGGAAGGGGAAGAGAGGGTTTTTAATATCCCACTGTAGGTACTTTTGTCCGGTTTCCGTCCGGAGCGAACTGCGCCTTTTGACTTGTTAACTGACGCTTTCGTTTTAATAATTCAACATAATTATTGGAGACTGCAGTGGTGAGAGAAAGGAAACAGTTGTGACGTTTCTCTGATGAGGACGATGGCATCACCGAGAAGACTGATAACGTCACGCATTGGGACGGACCCTCATAACGCAGATGAAAAAGGCAAAATGGCATTGTTGTATTCCTGCTGGTGTAATGTCGCATACGTCTATGGACAAGAAAATAAAAAAGGATATGGGGCCGGTTGCCGACAGAGTATACATACTCATGTTCTGTAAGCCAGCAGGAGTGTGAGGGATCTCTACTTCATACGCGGCCAGGTGGCGTATCGGTCACACTGCGGAGCGTGAAACTTCAAACGCGGAGTATCCGGATTTGCGTTTCCCGCAATTTACACAAAACAGTGTGGGGAAATCCCGGAACAGATCCTTTGAAACGTTACAACAGATTTTCTTTTAGTATCCTTGAAACAATTCGCGCCTGTTCTTAGTCTCTGATGACCTCGACGTCGACAGGATATTTTCTCCTAACGTTGCTTCCTTCCTTCAATTTATGTATGTGACCCAGCATCCGCGTTACTGTATTGTGCTCTTGCTCACAATTTATCGACCAACTATACAAACCATCATTTCTCAATGTAACGGGCGTCACTCCCTTCTGTTGTTGCGCCTGAAACACGTCTACTGCACTTTATGATAATCTGAGGTTCGTTACATAGCGACTAAAATGTCGCTGAAATTTCACCAGCTATCAGCATAAGTACACGATTATCGTATGTTTTCTTGGTGATGCTGATAAAGAGCTGAAAGCAACTGAATTGGGACAGATGCCATACCACAAAGAGGCAGCGCTAATGAATGGAAGTTAATATGAGAAAAGAGACTTTTGTTTGCCAAACATTAAAATAGAAAAAAAATTAGTACTCCTGGTAAGGTGACGTCGATTTTTATCCGATTTTTATGTATCAATAATGGTTTCAACGTCGGCCGCCAAGAGATATAGTTATGGCATAGCTACTAGAGCTTCATATTTGTCTACTCTTTAATACGGAATGTTTCCAGACATTAGGCTTAGTGTGATGTCAACGTTTGAACCAAACAGATGCTAGTCATGGAGACGCACTCGCGCTTCCTACAGCCAACTGAGCGAGCCTGAAATCCGGGTCACATTGTGGCCTCCCGAGTGGCGAAAGGACCCTCTCGAAGTATTGCCACACAATTTGGGCGTGCTGCGTCAGTCTCAATGGTCACGTCAACATCCTCACACCCGTAGACCAGGTTCTGGACTTACACGCACCACAGACGTCCGCCAAGATTGCCATATTGTAAGGGCAGCAGCGGCAGATGGTACAGCTATGTTGAAGGTTTGTGAGGCTAGAAATATCAACACAAACAGCTACTAGCAGTGGGATTATGGTCACGCGACACTTCCATTCGCATCCACAACGACGTATGCGACCTGACTGGTGCCTTCAGAGTATCACTTGGAAGTTCTGCTGGAGTCCAGCGGTAGGTTCCCAGTTTTATGTCAGGATGAGGCGTGAAACCTGGTGGAGCGCCAGAAGACTCTAGTAAAACAATATTAGAGTTCACAAGTTTATTCAACTGAATACAAGATTCCGTGGTGTAGGGGCTAGCTCTGCAGGAGCTAGATCAGCAGGTGACGTCTCCTTCGGCCGTGTTAGCTCGCCGGCTCACCTCTCCTTCTACGGACCGGCTGCTATACTGTTCGGACGGAGGTGCCCGCGCCGCGACGTTTGGGTGTTGAAGCAAATACTGCCAGGTGGAGTTCTCAGTCCCTCCACCTGTCTGTGCAGCTGCTTGTAGCTCCAGGATTGGAACCACTGGAGTTGGATGCCGTGGTGACAGTTGTCCTCTTGTTACAAAAATGTTCAAATGTTTGTAGAGTCTATGGGACTTAATTACGGAGTTATCAGTCCCTAAACTTACAAACTACTTACGAACTAGCTAACACTAAGGACGGCACAAATATCCATGCCCGAGGGGGGATTCGAACACCCGACCGTAGTGGCCGTGCAGACCGTGAATGGAGCGCCTCAGTCCCCTCGGCCACCGCGACCGGCCCTCTTGTTACAGCTCGCAGGGTTAGCACCAGAGTCTAGCTCGTGGGCAGGATCATTGGCCTTTAGGAAACCAACCAACGAAGACTGCACTGGCCAAACATATTCAGCGTTGTCAAGACGGTAGACAGTGGTTCACCATCTCCCCGGATGATAGTTCGAAGCGTAGTAGTTATCTCCAGACTCCATCTCCTAGTTGTGACTAGTGGTTACTAGTCTGTACTTCTTTATCTGAGACATAAGCTGAATACATAGATTAGATCGTTGTATCGTTGACGATTCTCCTGAGCATCTTCGATTACAAAAACGAAGTGACTACACTTCTAAAAGCTGGAGTATATATACAGAAATCGGCTGAAGCTATGCGGTAAGGGACGGTTCGTAATGACCGAATGGGTCCTACTTGTGAATTTCAGTGTTCACTCAATGAGCCCTTTAATCGCTGACGTATCTTCTGTCTTATTCACTCTTGAGACAGACTTACGTGGAGTTTTGTATAAAAGATGACGAATATGCCCTCTTTTTCTCTGTCTGCTGGTCTTCCACCGGGGTCAACAGTCTGCTGACTAGAGTTTCAACACTTCGACGCAGCGACTGCTGTCGCATTTACGACAGAGCCGATGGTTTCCACTAACTTGGCTGGCGATTGCTTGAGAAATCCAAGATTTTAAGAAGTTTCTGTGTCACAATTTTTCGGAATGGCGGGCTATAGTCTTCAGAAATGAAAGCAGATTCTACTTTCATGTTAGTGATGGACGTTTACGGAAACGACGTAAACTTGGTGAGCGCTGTCTCGTATAGTGCATTCATCTAAGACGCACTGGCTACATCGCGGACCTTATGGTCCAGGCTGCGATAAGCTACAGCTATCGTTCACTTTTAGTGTTTCTAAAGGGTACGCTGACAGCGCTCGGTACATGCAGAATGTTACAAGACTCTTCAACAAGAAGTTGGCGACTTATTCCAGTAAGGTAATGTTCGCCCAACCACTGAAACTCAACTTCCTCCGCAAGACGTGCAGTGACTCCCTGACCAGCAGAGTCTCCGGACCGGTCTCCAATCGATCGCATGTAGTACTTGACAGTATCGTTAACCCAAAACTCTCTTAGAACTAGATGAACAGGTCGATCAGACGTAGAATAATATATCCTAAGATGTTATTCGCCAAATGTATAATCGAATGGTTACTAGAATCAGTGTCTGCATTGGCATTGCTACACCTCGCCCTAACGAGTGTTTCAGCATAGATCTACACTTGGTAGATCAGTACCGATTGAGCTACTGATATGTAAATGAATCGTTTCATGCGCACCATACGCTATGTTTTAACAACAAATCGTGATTTAATTGGAAGAAGTATTTTTATTTCTGAAGGTGAGGATTTTTATTATGACTATTTCGCTAACCAAAGTTACCATCATCAGGTCTGATAAAGCTAGTGCATTCCTTCAGCCATAAAAGTAGATGTACTCCAATTTACAATTTTCACTAACGGCAATGTCTTTGGTGAATTACGATCGCCCTTCATCCCTGAGGAAACTACATTGAAATTAATAGTGGTTTCAGTTACTACTCGTTGGTCGGCGGGGAAAAGCGTTGGTAACGGCAGGAGAGCGACAGCGGCGGATGTGAGAGGTCGACTCGGCGCGAGGTCGCTGTGGGCGGAGGCCGCGCAGGGTCGTAACAGCAGGGGCGGAAACCGGCCGACAACCGACAGCCGCCACCGCACCGCACAAGGGGCCGTCTAGAAGGTTCCCGTGTGTCTGGCGTGAAAGGCAGTCGTTACCACTGATTGAAATTCACACCGCGAGTACCGCAACAATCGCTGATTTCTATCCCTGATGGTAGCAGGTATCCAAAATACGCCCATTCCGTGCAGGTGACACACCTCCTAGTGATCACTCCTATCTACCAACACATCATATGTCTTTCTTCAATATAGAGAAAAGTATCGTAATGTATTTCATCCACAATCTTTTGAATAAAAGTGCTACATCCGTCCAAAACACTTCACACACGGTCATCACCTCAGTCCCGTTCAACTTCTTCCTCTACAATTGAATAAACTCCATTGCGCTAGAATTCCAACTAGAAAAATATGCACCTTCCTCTAATTACGTGTCTGATGGCTTTCTTTGTGACCTACCACCCCTGATTCGTCACTACTTCAGCATCTGCCCATTACCTTCAGGAGTGTCTAAAGTTAGGGTCTTGCTACAAGTCCTTTATTGTCTTCTCTACACAACTTATATGTATCAGCCCTTCCATCTTACCTTCCAATCTTATCAGTGGTCGCTCCAGTCCAGCTCAGCAGCTTCACTTCTTGATGTAACATTGGCACCTCTAACTCATTCATGATAGCAATCGTATGACGTACTTCCTGCACTTGTCCATCTTGTCCTCCTCGCCTTTCATAACTTAAAATGGGACTAATTCTCGACTGCAGAGGAACGGGACACTCAATCTCCCACCATCCAATGCCTATCCCGTAACAGTCTAAAATTATTTGAACTATTAAACTTTTGCAACGTAACTTAGACCTAAACAATTCTTTAATTTATCACCACTTACAAATCCAAGGATTCCCTCCGTGACACTCTACCACAAGCACCCTGCATTGGTTAACAAACCTTCTCTCGGACAGCTTTGCAGATTCTACACATCTCGGAACTCGAAGATCGAAATGTCCATTCTCCCCTCAATTCTACGTTGCTGGTGTACCTTTGAAAATATGTCCTCCCTTCCATATTCCACATAACGATAACTTATAACCAACATCGCTAAGCAGAAGCAATTATTGTTATTGTCTTTTTATCTTGAAATTTATTGTAAAATCTGTATGCAGACACGAAATTTAAACAATACCTCATAACCTTAGTCAGAGATAAAATAAAAATTACGGTAATGGTTTGCCGGGAAACCTGTACCTGTTGAAATACAGGACGCTGAAGGACTGCGTTTTGTCTATAGATGAAGATGGATTCACACTAGATGACTTAGTAAAGAAGTTCAGTAAATAAACACGGATGGGTAGATAAACATCATCGAGAAAGTGCGTAATTGACGCATCAGGATTGCAGGATGGTGGTATGGGCAAAAATTGACAGTGACAGACTCATCGGACCATACACTTTAATTGTCAGGGTATCAGGCGCTGCCTATCACTGATTTATGGCGATACATCATCACTATTATTCTATTGATTTTTGCGACGCTACCTCACAGAAAAATTTAAGGGCCGTTCGAGGAGGTCTGGTAGCATAGCCATTCCTTTGGATTTAATCTATGGACACATCAAAATCCAACTATGTACACCCAACCCATAGACAAGTGCAAACTGGAGCCAGGTGCATGGGAAGATGAGTCACTGGGAATAAATAAGGCAACCTTGTGTAGCACTGCATGTAATGTGTTCTTTTGTGTAATAGAAAGACGAAAATGAAAAGGAAGGAGGAAGGGGTGAGTTTGAGCAAATACGTAAAAACTAAATTTAAATGGCTGGAGGTGGATTTGAACCGATACCAAGTGACAAATGTTTGTAATTCTGTGGGGCCAAACTACTTTGGTCATTAGTCCCTAGACTTACAAACTACTTGAAATAAATTAAACTAACCTAAGGACAACACACACATAAATTCCGAGAGGAAATTGGAACCCCCGACGTGGGAGGCCGCGCGATCCGTAACATGGCGCTCCAGACCGCTCGGATACTCCCGCGCGGCGAACCGATAACCACCAAACTGCATGTTAATAAGGGATTTTGTGATAAGTGGAATTCTATACAACGCATATTCACCATCTTCAAACGAATAGAGAACTGTTCATTATTTTCTGAGTGTTCATATAAATATCTAAAGTATAATACAGCTCTGAACATGGTTCGTATGGAAGCCAATACACAAAAAATTGAAAAATCAGATTTCAGCACCTACTATTGGTATCTTCGTCAGAAATTTACATGTTTTAGTAGTTATTTCTGTTACGTTGTAATCGAAAACTACAAAAATTAAAAAAATAAATCACACCGTAGCTTTAGTAGAAGCAATCTTTTCTATTAAACATCTGAGATTCTTCAGTACACTAAGCAAATCTCAACACCTGTTCCAGTACCTCAATGCCGAGTTAAAGGAAAGGTGGGAGGGGGGGGGGGTACTAATTGTTATTTAAGTCCCAACAAAATTTCCAGACGAATAACTCTTTAAAAGTTTCAATTACAATGTAAAGGAAACGAATTTTGTATAAAAGTCGGCGATCTTTCTTTTTTTCCAATAAGAATGGAAACCGTCTAGAACGTTAAAATTGTATTTATTTGCTACGTAGATTTAGCATCTGCCATCATCAGATCTAAAAACCTCTGAACTTCTGAAGTTCTTACATTTTCTGATGGCAGATGCCGAAACGACATAATACAAAAACACAATTTGAGTTTCAAGTAGGTCGTCTACTACGCGAAAGCAACTAATTACATCGCATTGCAATACGTTTTATGTTCTTACTGAAATACTCTTCAGCCTTGATTTAATTAACATTATTCTACATTCTAAATAGTGTATTTATGTTTCCATCAACAAATAAAAATTAGCATTTAAAAACGGAACTTTTTTCTAGCGACACAAATGAGTATAAAATCATTTCACTTCTCTCATGGGATATAAAGACTTAGAAGCTATAAACGTGTTGTGGCTTTCGCAAGGGGAAGGTGCTGGTGCTTGCGCAGTATAACGACTGTGTGTTCGGCACGTTGCCAAGACTCTGGTGACGGTAAATTGGTTTTTGCTAGCCGGACAATTTTCATTCACTGTCGCCTGAAATTACCTTGCAAAACCATATCAAGGTCTTCCTAAAATAAAGTTATCCTCAATGTCATGTATTGTGCCCAGTTTAGGTTTTGACAGAAATGTATCAGGCCCAATGTAACATGGTTTCTTATTAGTTACGCGAGATGAAACTCAAAAATATATGACGTTATTAAACTTTTTGCTAGACTGAGTATTGTAGTGAGCGCCCTCCCTTATTGAAGAACACCAGAACCATGTTTAGGAACCACGCAACGCGACGTCACACTCAGCTACAACACCTCTCCGTCAGCTTCGTCGCGCTGTCTGCACCAAACCTACAGACCCAAAAAAAGAAAATGAAGAGATGGAGACCGGTTACATTGAGTATTCTCTGCTGCTTGGGTGATATGTCCAGACAGATTAAGGTGCTACGGATTCTCTCTTGGGATTAATCGGGGAGTTTGGTGACCACGAGAGTAATTAAATCTAGTCTTCAAACCATGAACGTTCACTGCAACCTGTGTGACATGTTGCGCACGTTGTGTCTTACTGCTAGTAGATTCCAGTACGTCGAGTGAAAACAAACTACTTCTTGAAGTGTACATGGTCTCCCAGAATAGATACATTATTGTGTTGAGCCATTATTTACATGCCTACACTCATATGTCCGATGGAGTACAAAACGTGATTCATGGTGTTGAAGCCTGGTGCAGGAATGGAGTCAGCATGTAATAAGACAGAAGTGACCAAGTAATCGGCATCAGGGCACAACTTATTAGATAGCTAATACATAAATAATTTATTAACACAATTCTGAACTGTATGAGGAGATAAAATAAATTATTCAGAAAATAGGGGATACTAAAACTTGATTGTGATCGGAGACTTGAACTCAGTAGTAGCAAAAGAAAGAGAAGGAAATGTTGTCGGTGAATATGGAGTGGGGAACAGAAATGAAAGAGGAGATCTCTTGGTAGAATTTCATTCAGAGCACAATTTAATGATCACAACACTTGGTTTATAAGAAGGCTGTATAACGGGAAGAGACTAGAAGACACTGGAAGTTAGCAGATTGACTTTATAATGGTAAGGAATAGATTTAGAGACCAGGTTATAACCTGTAAGGCATATCAAGGGGCAGATATAGACTCTGACCATAACTTATTGGTTATGAACTGCAGATTAAAAGTTAAGAGACTAAAGAAAGGTAGAAAAATTAGGAGATGGAACCTGAACAAATTGAAGGAACCGAGATGATTGAGAGTTTCAGAGGGAGCAGTAGGCAAGGATTGACTGAACGTGGGAAAGTAATACTGTAGAAGAAGAATGGCAGCTCTGAGAGATAGGGTAGTGAAGGCCGCAGAGGATCATATAGGCAGAAGGGCAAGGACAAAGAAATCCCTGAAAAACGCAGGATATACTGGACTTAATTGAAGAGAGGAGAAAATATAAAAATTCATCAAGTGAAGCAGGCAAAAAGGACTACAAACGCCTGAAAAATGAGATTGACAGTAAATGCAGACTGGCTAGGCAGGAGTGGCTAGAGGAGAAATGCAGAACCATAGAAGAATGTATAACTAAGCGGAAGATAGATACCGCCTACAGGAAAATAAAAGATACATTTGGAGACAAGATAAGCAGCTGTATGAATATCAAGAACTCAGACGACAAACCAGTACTAAGCAAAGAGGGGAAAGCTGAAATGTGGAAGGAATATATAGAGGGCCTGTAAAAAGGAAATATACATCAAGGTAGTATTCTAGAAATGAAATACGAAGTGGAGAAAGAGGAAATAGGAGATACGATAATGTGAGAAGAATTTGACAGAACGCTGAAATATATGCGTCGAAACAAGCCCCTTGGAATAAATGAAATTCCTTCTGAACTGCTGATATCGTAATGAGAGCCGCTCATAAAGAAATTTTTCCAACTAGTATGCAAGACGTATGAGACAGGGGAAGTACCCTCCGACTTCAAGAAGAAAATAGTAATTCCAATTCCAAAGAAAGAAAGTCCATACAAATGTAAAAATTACAGAACTATCAGTTTCATAAGTCATAGTTGCAAAATAGTAACATGAATTATTTACAGAAGAATGGAAAAACTGATGGAATGCACTCTTGGGGGCAATTAGTTTGGCTTTAGGGGAAATGTACGAAGACGCGAAGCAATACTCACATTACGACTTATCTTAGAAGATAAGCTAAGGAAAGGCAAACCTACGTTTTTAGCATTTGTAAATTTGGAGAAAGCTTTTGACAATGTCGATGGAAAAAAACTCTTTCAAATTCTGAAGGTAACAGATGTAAAATATAGGGAGCGAAGAATTATATTCAAGCTATACAAAAACCAGACAGCGGTTATTAGAGTCACAGGGCATTAAAGGGGCGCAGAGGATGGGAAAGGAGCGAGACAGGGTTATAGCCTATCCACAGTGTTGTCCAATCTGTATATTAAGCAAGCAGTGAAGGAATGCAAAGAGAAATTTGGAGAGGGAATTAAAGTTCAGGGAGAAGAAATAAAAACTTTTATGTTTGCCTATGACATAGTAATTCTGTCAGAGACCACAAGGGATATGGAAGAGCAATTGAATGGAATGGACAGTGTCTTGAAAAGAGGGTATAAGATGAACATCAACAAGCGTAAAACAAGGATAATGGAATGTAGCGTTAGAAAGTCAGGCGAAGCCGAAGGAATTAGGTAAGGAGACAATAAAAGTAGTAGATGAGTTTTGTTATTTGGGTAGTAAGATAACTTGTGATGGCCGAAGAAAAGAAGATATAAAATGCAGAATGGCTATGGGAAGAAAAGCTTTTCTAAAGAAGCGAAATTTATTGACATCGAATATTAATTTAAATCTTAGGAAGTCCTTTCTGAAAGCATTGGTCTGGAGAGTGGCATTGTATGGAAGTGAAACGAGGACGATAAGTTCAGACAAAAAGATGATAGAAGCTTTCGAAATGTGGTGCTACAGACGAATGATGAAAATTAAATGGGCAGATCACGTAACTAATCAGGAGGTGCTTAACCGAATTGGGGAGATAAGGAGTTTCTGGCATATCCTTACTAAGAGAAGGGATATATTGGTGGGACACATTCTAAGACATCAAGGAATCGCCAACTTAGCATTAGAGGGAAGTGAGTGGGGTAAAAATCGTAGAGGGAGACCGAGGGGCGATTACAGTAAGCAGATTCAAAAGAATGTAGGTCACCAAACTTATTCTCAGATGAAGAGACTTGCACAGGACAGGGTAGCGTGGAGAGCGGCATCAAACCAGTCTGCACACTGAAGAAATGAACAAATGTTTGTCAAGCTTAAGGCACTTCAGTGCGGGATCATCAGTCCCTAAACGTACCAACTAATTATGAACTACCTTATACGGCACAAACATCCGTGCCCGAGGGGACATTCGAGCCCCCGGACGGGGAGCTGCCTCGCGCATCGTAGCATAGCGTCTCAATGCGCTTCGCCACTTTGCCACGGCCGAACTAAAGAACACAACAACAGCAACTTAACTGCAGATAGTTGCACAATAGGCAGGAATAACAGACTGACGTAAAATATCTACACTGTATACAGAATGACTGAGACTGAATATAGATTCTGCCACGCCTTCTACTATCATAGTAGTGCCTTACTTTGAAGTAATATGTGCACGGAGCCTGTTCGTTCGTACACTCCTGGCCATTAAAATTGCTACACCACGAAGATGACGTACTGCAGACGCTAAATTTAACCGTCAGGAAGAAGATGCTGCGATATGCAAATGATTAGCTTTTCAGAGCATTCACACAAATTTGGCGCCGGTGGCGACACCTACATCGTGTCGTGCATTAGGAAAGTTTCATGACATGAGGAAAGTTTCCAACCGATTTCTCATACACAAACAGCAGTTGACCGCAGTTGCCTGGTGAAACATTATTGTGATGCATCGTGTAAGGAAGAGAAATGAGTATCATCACGTTTCTGTCTTTGATAAAGGTCGGATTGTTGCTCTCGTTGGTCGCGATCCAATGACAGAATATGGAATCGGTGGATTCAAGAGGGCAATACGGAATACCGTGCTGGATCCCAACGGCCTCGTGTCACAAGCAGTCGAGATGACAAGCATCTTATCTACGTTGCTGTAACCGATCGTGCAGCCACGTCTCGATCCCTGAGTGAACAGATGGGGACGTTTGCAAGACAACAACCATCTGCACGAACAGTCTGACGATGTTTGCAGCAGTTCGGATATCATGGCTGTGGTTACCCTTGACGCTGCATCACAGATAGGAGCGCCTGCGATGGTGTACGCAGCGAGCAACCTGGATGCACGAATGACAAAACGTCATTTTTTTTTCAGATGAAACCAGGTTCTGTTTTCAGTATAATGATGGTCGCGTCATCGTGGTGAACGCACATTGGAAGCGTGTATTCGTCATCGCCATACTGGCGTATCACCCGGCATGATGCCATTGGTTACACGTCTCGGTCACCTCTTGCTTGCATCGACGGCACTTTGAACAGTGGCCGTTACATTTCAGATGTGTTACGACCCTGTCTCTACCCTTCATTCGATCCCTTCGAAACCCTACTTTTCAGCAGGATAATGCACTACCACAAGTTGCAGGTCCTATACGGGCGTTTCTGGGTACGGAAACTGTTCGACTGCTGCCCTGGCCAGCACATTCCCCAGATCTCTCACCAACTGGAAACGTCTGGTCAATGGTGGCCGAGCAATTGGCTCGTCACAATACGCCAGTCAGTACTCTTTTTGGAGTGTGATATCGTGTTGAAGCTGCATGGGCATCTGTACCTGTACACGCCATCCAAGCTCTGTTTGACTCAATGCCCACGCATATCAGGGTCGTTATTACGGCTAGAGGTGGTTGTTCTGGGTACTGATTTCTCAGGATCTATGCACCCAAACTGCGTGAAAATGTAATCACATGTCAGTTCTAGTATAATATATTTGTCCAATGAAGACCCGTTTATCATCTGCATTTCTTCTTGGTGTAGTAATTTTAATGGCCAGTAGTGTAGATGTATCGATCTAATGCAGGACATGAATGGGACTGATACTTGCAGAGATTTGCGTTAGGAAATCTGGCGATGCGGTGGCGCACGGAACTGTGCCGAAGAGTGATCTAATGGTTTGACATCATTGGTAGATATAATTCTAGAGGATACGTCGATTCTCTGTCCGTGTTGCCAACTGTCGTAACGTCTCACTCTAGTACTGTACATATAACATCATAAAATGCCACCTGTCATTAATTAGTGGACGCCTAGTTGCGTCCTGGTGTGCAAATTCTAGTCTTCGTCGCTGATGAACAGCAGTCGGCATTGATGCATGAGTCACGCGCCCACCGTGTAGCCCATACGCAGCAACGCTCCCTTAACGGTCGTTGAGGAGACACATCTGGTAGCCCCTTGACTCTTCTAGGCATTCATTTTCTCAATAGTCACATCTATTTTCGTGTATCCATCTCCTCAACCGCCATTCATCCCTGCCATCTATTAGTATGGTGTTTCATGCGCCAGTTTTAGATAGCGCCATTTGGCCATGTATGGTACTCTTGGAACACAGAAGTAAGCAACAGTTTACAAATTCGCCATTTCGAATAGGCTTTCACTCTTGGGCCGCAAATAAACAGAACTTCAAAATGTTCAAATGTTTGTATAGCTTATGGGACTTAACTACGGGGTCATCAGTCCCTAAACTTACAAACTACTTACGAACTAGCTAATCCTAAGGACGGCACAAATATCCATGGCCGAGGGGGGATTCGAACCCCCGACCGTAGTGGTCGTGCAGACCGTGACTGGAGCGCCTCAGTCCCCTCGGCCACCGCGGCCGGCAAACAGCGCTTCTGAGCGCCAGATAAATCTCTGCGGTTTCACGTTAGGATAAAGACTGCACTTTTCTCTGTGTTCCCACGACATGCTATATAGTGTTAGTGCTGCTATCTACCGCTGGTGAACGGTTATTAGACACTGACGTTGAACACAGGCGACGTTCCCATTAATGTGACTGGATCGCATATCTGCTTTCTTCACTTTCTATATAATACGATACCATCCACAGATGAAATAGGCCAGATGTAGGTCTGAATTTTCAGCTAGTTATCCGAATCAGCAGCATCTGCAGATAAGGACCATTCTGTAAGTGATAGAAGTGCATGAATCATTCATCTGTTTTCCATCTAATTGTGCTTTACCGAGTTCATGGCATTTTTAGGGCTTAAGCACACTTTGGCGTATCTGCGACGAGCGTATGTTCTCGTCTTTCATTCAATAGCATGCGTCGTCAGTTCTTAGTCACGGGCTCATCTTCGTTTTGAAGTGCTGAAAATGGTCAAGCTAGAAAGAAACATTGTCGTTCCAATTCCAATTCTGCCAGTACCAACACTATGGTCGGATTAGAGGCTGGAGATGCCTTGGAGAGAGACAGTTGAACTGCTGCCTTACGTTTGGCCACACTGGTCCTGCAGTTTGAAGTGCAGGACTCTGTTGCCCTCAGAGTTAACCGACGGCCACAGTGCAACAGTATAATGCGCCACAACAATGTCAAAAATGTTCAAATGTTTGTAGATCTTATGGGACTTAACTACCAGGTCATCAGACCCTAAACTTACAAACTCCATATGAACTAGCTAATACCAAGGACGGCACAAATATCCATGCCCGAGGGGAGATTCGAACCCCCGACCGAGTGGTCGTGCATACTGTGACTGGAGCGCCGCAGAACGCTCGGCCTCCGCGGCCGGCACAACATTTCGCACCCATTGTTCAAGAACTTCAGTCGTTCATCGGATAGCGTTGCTGCCTTGACCTCCCAGTTCACTTGATCTCTCACCTATCGAAAACTGGTCGATAACTGAGTAACGACACAGCAGATCAACTCTGGCAAATTTGTCACGTACATTGTAGGATGGTTGGCTGATGGCCATAGGTACTGAGTTGCTACGAAATTTCATAGCTAGTATATCAGGTCATATGTGGGATGGGTAGGAAAGGATAACATACAGTGTAAATCTGGCATTCCCGGGAGAAATTGAGCCAATACTGCATAGACGTATTCTGATTGGCTGGCCCCACCTCTGTTGAGACCTCCTCTATGATTTCTATGCACCCAGAATCACTTTCAGAAACCAAATGTTGAGATATAAGCCTCAACCAAAATATCTGGGAGTAATGCTTGACCGCAGTCTCACCTTCAGAGCCCACCTGGAGAATACAGCCTGCAAAATCAAAACAAGAAATAACATACGAATGCGATAACCCTAAGGATATCAGCCCTTGCTCTTGTCTATCCAGTATCAGAATACTGCAGCCTTACGTGGTTAAATAGCGTCTATACAAGAACAGTAGATAGCTGAATGACACTATGAGTCTGATATTGGGAACCATCAAGTCAACACAACCCAGTGGCTCCTTGTTCTGTCCAACATTCATCCTCTTTCGAAGACAGCTAGCACTGAAAAACGAGTGACAGAGCCGGCCGTGATGGCCGAGGGGACTGAGGCGCTTCAGTCACGGTCTGCACGACCACTACGGTCGGGCATGGATATTTGTGCCGTCCTTAGTTGTAGCTAGTTCATAAGTAGTTTGTAAGTTTAGGGACTGATGACCCCGTAGTTAAGTCCCTTAAGCTTAACAAACATTTGAACATTTTTTAGAGTGACAGAGATGCCTAACTAACCGTCAACTCCCTATATATCAAGACCTCATCTCACAATCTCGATTAAGGACTCGTAAACCATCATGGAAGTTGGGAGATAGTTCAGTAAGCGAAAATTTTAACATTGACGATCCTTTGCACCGAGAATGATCTACCTCCAACCCAGACTCCAATAATCTAATCAAATATCTGACACTATGTCCGGCCGGATTCGAGATACCAAGGAGATACTGACCATCACTCAACCGGTTCCGAACAGTGAATGGAAATTGCCACTCCTGGAGGCATAAATGGGGCGTTATTAATAGACCTGACTGCGACTGTGGACACAAGAAACAGACACTACAGCACATCTGCACTGAATCTTCTTTCAGGAATTTAAAGACCTTCAATCGCTTAAAGGAGAAGCTATCACTTGGCTGAAAAGAATGGACTTACATCCCTGAGCAGTGCAGTGATGCCAACTATATGGTCACCTTACCGAATCATAGTAATTATTATTTTATTCCATGTGACTTAAATTATATGAATTATCAGTATTTTATCTTTAACCTGTATGTATTGTACGTAAATATTTTATTTTAAATGTGTACTAGATGTAACCTGATGTTTTGTGTTTAATGCCATACGAAATAAATAATAAAATATTTAATTATAAATAAAATAAAATTAAATGGAAGAATATCTAGTGGAATGACAAGTGCAATGAGGCATTGGACAACAGACAAAATCTTTGCAAAAATTTAAATCGAATCCGACACAAATAAATCTGAAAAGCTTTAGAGAACGTAGAAAAATAGCATCCTACACAATTAGAAACGAAAAGAGACTTTTCGAAAAATTATCCCTTCAACAAATACAGGTACACTTCACTCAACACAATTACCAATCCCTCAAAAGACACCTGCACTGGTATGAACCACCCAGTTTAAATTTTCGTGACAAATCAGGGAAATTAGGTACAAATGACCAAGAAAACTGCAATATTTTAGCACATTATTTCATAGACCTTCTCGATTGTAAAACACCCCCTGAGAAACCTGAATTCAAAACTACAGACGAATTTCTTGCAGAATCACATCCACCATCTAGAGATGACGTTCGGCAAGCAATAAAATTCCTCAAGAACAACAAATCTTATCGTGAAGATGGAATCACAGCTGAACTTTTGAAACTAAGCGAGGAAAAAGTAACAACTATTAAAGAAATTTGGCGAACCGAGAAAACCCCAGAAGATTGGATGACAGCACTTATACGTCCACTCCATAAAAAGAGGACAGAACATACGTGAACAATTACTGAGTGATTTCCCTTCTATCCGTTCCATACAAGATCCTTGCCAAAATATTATTAAACAGAACTGAACCAGTTCTCGATGCACAAATAGGAGAATATCAAGGTGGATTTAGAAGAGGGAGGAGCTTTTCAGACCAAATTATCAATGTTAAAAACATATTTAGAACACGTTCTGGTGAACCACATGTTACATTTACTGATTTTAGAAAACGCATATGACTCCATAGACAGAGAAAATCCTATTAGAACTCTGGAGGAATTCGGAATTGATAGGAAAGCTAGAGAGATTGTTAAGGAAGCACTAACAAAGTCCTAGGTGAAAGTTCGAGGCAAGATTTCAGACCCTTTCAAAATCCAAACAGGTTTGAGGCAAGGGGATGGACTCTCTCCAATCGTATTCAAGATCATTCTAGAAAAGATAATAAGGGAGACATTGGCGAAATACACACAAGAAAAAGTGAAGGGAAATTCTTTTGAAGGATCAGTCAAAAGGGTTACGATACATACACTAGCTTTTGCAGACGATATTGCTCTACTGTCCACGAATATACTAGATGCAGTTAAACAAATACAAATCTTAGCAAAGCATGCAGCTAAATTTGGTGTACAGATATCAGAAGAAAAAACTAAATTCATGTCTAACAAATTTAAGGAAGTCAACAAAAGTGCACACAATAATTGGATGCATCGAAAGGGTCAAACACTTTAAATATTTGAGAAAAACAATAATGGATACTGGCATAGAAAAAGAAGCTGTCAAACTCCGAGTAGCTAAACTCAGGAGGGCGCAAATTTTTAACAATGAAGCTGTACAACAAAAAATGCTTATCTAGAAATGCGAAGTTATTACACTACAAGACAGTGACAAGAACAGAAGTACAATATGCAGCAGAAACACTCTCCCTCAAGAACAAAGGACTAGTAGATGAGCTCGAGAGGAAGGAAAGAGTTATTCTGAGGAAGCTTCTTGATGGACACAAAAATTTGTCTAAACATGGGTAAAGATGAGCAATGAGAAGGTCTATCAATTTATTAAACCAGTTACAACGGAAATGAGAAAGAGAAGGCTTGCGTGTTTCGGTCATCTGGTGAGAACGGATGACAGCAGATTAATGAAGAAAATCTTCAATTTAATTCAACAGAGGAAAACTCCCAACGTTTGGTCGCAAGGAATAAAGAAAGATCTCATGGAACTTAGACTCACAGAAATTGACGGGCGATGAATAGGGACAAGTACAGAAAGGCAATAAATGAATTCGAGGTTTTTCAGGAGGGCCCAAGAACGAATACCAGCAGGAAACTGACAGCTGAACATCTGGCGAAAATGGCAGCAGGCAGAAGAGCAGCCCTAGAAAAAGAAGAAAGTAGATATGAAATAGAATTTGTAACGTGGTCCTTAGTTGGCCAATTCGTGTAAATAAATAAATAAACATTAGGTAAACTATTGCATAGAATTTAACGTGATTTTGTGTAATTAATGTATTTAAATGAAGCTTTATTACGGTATGTTTTATACGTATAATTATGCCCTAGTTAATAAAAACAGTTGAATGTAGAAGTTCTAGATGGTGCTCTTCGCGCCAAAATTGACCAGCAGCCCAGCACAGAGTGCTCTCGCGTTAACAACTATGACAATCGCTCTAGTAAAATAATCTGTTAGGCAGATCAAATTTTATAATTTTCAACTACTGGAATTAGAATTCAAATGTACGCAGATTATGAACAATGTTACAGGTGTCGTTTGTTGTTTCACGACATATAAATAAATATTATGAAACAACTGGAATCTCTTCTTATTAGAAAAGGAGCCCAATTGCAAAAGTTCCACAGCATTTCACTTAAGATAGAGAGATCTTCGACCTGTGCGCTGCTTCTCCGTGGGGATACTAACGGAAAAGAAGAAGCCAGGTTAGTGAACAGAAACTTTAACTGCACGCACTGACTATGCAGTGCTACGCAATGAAATCTAACGAAATTGGCACGAGGTGGAGTGGTAACACGTCCGAGGGAAAGTGTCAGAGAAAGTGTTACAGAGACATATAGTTTACAAATAACTTTCCAATCATTTTTATCCACCCCGCCGTAACATGCAGCAAGCACTGCTACAACTCCAGTGTCTCTTTGACTCAGTGCCGAGACGTGTACCAGCGGTTGTAACCAGCACTAGCGGCAGCACTCAATACTGATTGCATCAGAATCTTCACTTCACATGGGACTGTATCTGCAGCCATCCGACGTTTTCTCTCTCTCTCTCTCTCTCACTCTCTCTCTCTCAACGTGTTTCCCCTCAAATAAATTTGGCTCTGATATATCCCTTCCTTCTGGGTGTTGAATTTTGGATTGCCAGCGTGTAAAATACAAAACTAAAACATATCTGCTAGATAACGTGTTGATGTAGAAGATGCGTTGTTTCTACTGTAATTTGTGTGTGCTTACACATGTGTAGGAACTGCGGGGAAACGTCCAGAAATTCAACTTTGGACGTGCCTATAAAAAGGTAAGAAGGAAGAGAAGACATCAGAACACATCAGTTGGTGTCCAATTTTCCTACCACATTCACTTACGATTTAGTCTGCACGATAATGTGAGATCATATATAAAATAAGAGAGCAGGGGGGAAAGAAGTCTTGTGATCGAACTAGAAAAACGTTTAAAAATCTTATTCATGGTAGTAATATTCGACCAAAATTACTTTTTCTGATTACTTTGCAATAATTGTAATTTCACAATTTGCAGAGTTTCCACTTTTTAATGTATATATTGCTTTTCCTGTATGCATTCGGTACTACTATGGCATTTGGGTTGAAGGAACTGAATAGTTTAGCGTATTACTGGGTCTTAAACTATGCAGGAAACAATATTTAACTTAAAAGAGTGGTACAAAAATGGGACTTTACATGAATTTTTTTTTTTTTTTTTTTTTTTTTTTAAGTTATGGTAATACACCGATGAGCAAGCGTCATAACCTTGTTGGAAACGCTATAATGACAGTTAACTAGCGTCACTAATGCGGTAAATTACTGATTAAACTAAATAAGACCATATTTTACATACTATGTTAATAATCTTGACTGGACACTTTTTCATATCAATATTACTACAATTTTCCGGGTATTATGCTGTGGTTTTGTATATTTGTTATTAAAACCCAACGTTTCGTCCCCGTATAAGGAGGATATTCTCAAGGGAGATCGTAGCTCTTTTGTACGTCCGATACACATCCTGCCTCATTACTGACTGCAGCCAAATCCCGCTTTCGCGTGTTCGCGTGCAGAGTGTGACGGCAGATGTTTTGGTTAGGCGCGTGCAATTCGCCGTTGTCGATTACTGTTGGCCTTTATTAATACCGTCACCTGGTGGAAGACTGTTACATTTCTTCTTCAACATCGGAATCCAGATTTCGTTCAGTTTCACGCTGTCCTCCTTCCTACTGATTGTGTCCTACACAATCTAGATACGTACGGTGGAATATTCAGAAACTGTCTACGATAT
This sequence comes from Locusta migratoria, assembly GCA_026315105.1. Classification (NCBI taxonomy): domain Eukaryota; kingdom Metazoa; phylum Arthropoda; class Insecta; order Orthoptera; family Acrididae; genus Locusta; species Locusta migratoria. Next base: position 196,555,117 of record CM048746.1, read on the forward strand.
GTGTTGCGAATAGAGATTGTAGTAAGAACGTTATAAAATACAAAGTTTTTTCATTAATCAAAATGTTTGTGACGTCATATTTCCAACACGATGTGTCGTACTATGATGTAATTTCGAAGGTACATTCAGTGGTAGGTTATATTTGCACTCCCCAATGGAGGTAATGTTGAAGACTTAACAAATAGAAACCTCATGCCTGGTGGGACAGATTTCCATGAACTCTATTGTTTATGGATTTATATCACATGAATTATGTGGTGTACTATAATTTCGAAAGAATATTCAATATTATATGTGCATACTTTCTGTCTCACGAATACAATAATTACAGTGGAAGTAATGAATTGTAACGTTGTGTACTCCACGAACAACCTAAAAGTAGTAAGAGATAAAAAATAAATAAAAAATCCTTTCCTTATTTTTCTGGAATTGTCAACGGTAAAAAGTTTCATAAAGGTTAGAACCTATGTGTAATGATTGTTGCCAGTCGTTAAATGTTTTCATTCTCAAATACTGGATGGATGAAGGGTCGTTATTCTCATCTTTTGAAAAACATCGGTTGTTGCCTGTCGGTAAGAAATACGTGTTTGAAACGTGGTGGAAATCATTCAAAATGTTCAAATGTTTGTATAGCTTATGGGACTTAACTACGGGGTCATCAGTCCCTAAACTTACAAACTACTTATTAAACTAACTAAGTACGGCACAAATATCCATGCCCGAGGGGGGATTCGAACCCCCGACCGTAGTGACCGTGCAGACCGTGACTGGAGCGCCTCAGTCCCCTCGGCCACTGCGGCCGCGCGGCCGATTGGAAATCATTCCAGTAGTTCAGGAGGAGATGTGGAACATATAGGATGTATCGACATTCATAATACGTAATGAGTATTTTTTGATATCTTTATCTCATTTTACAGTCATTTGTTCATTCCAGTTCAGCATTTATACAATCACATCAATGTTCCTCTTTTCTTTTTCTTCAATATGTATCTCTCGATATATACCGGCGCACCTTAGGCCGTGGTTACTGTAAAGTAGTCAGATTTATGCAAAGTGGAGCAATCATTTTGTGAAGAAAGTTGTCGGCGAAACTGTACCGCTCGCCGGGAGCAGCAAATCGCCTGGTCACGTGACCGGCTCGCTTCCTGGACGGTGCGCTATCGCGAGAGCGGGATCCGCTTGGCTGCGCGCACTGGAGCGTCGCGCAACGCCTGACCTGGCAGCGTACAGGGGAAATGGCCGAGCGCCGCGTGACATAACGTCTGCACCAGGGAGCTGGCGAGCGAAAGGAAGAGCTGGTCCAACAACCACTCCAGCCGATAATGACTGAGGTGTGTGTGTTGGAGGGGAGTATAACGATTGCAGGAGTTTAATGAATACATCATGGAGATCACTTAAAGTAGTTTTGATCAGACGTTTTCAAACTTTTTCTCGACGTCCACTATCAAATAGGTTGTTGTGTTTTTTTTTTTTTTTTTTTTTTTTTTTTTTTTACGTTTTGGTTCCCGAAAGTTTGAGAGTATTTGCTTACATGCGAACAATATTTAAGGTACATATAACTTTAAATAAATGTGGGTCAAATTGTTGAATTTCTCAAACAGCGCAATACAGTGGTTCGACAGCTACCTAAAAAACAGAAATCGACAAGTCATCATGGAGAAACGTGTGCTCTGGAGTTCCCCAAGGCTCCGTCCTTGGTCCATTACTCTTTTCACTGTCTATCAATGATTTTTTTTCAGTTATTCACTCCTGCAACAACCATCTACATGCCGAAGACATCGAACTGTACATAAGTGCCAGCCATACGAACATCGATGATGCAGTAGCTAGTATGAATGCAGACCTTTGCTCTGTCTCACGATGGGCATATAAGCTAGGTCTTAAGTTAAACTCCAATTATTCCCAGATCATCCTCATATCTCACCCAAAGTTAATCAGCCGGTATTTTCGTCAGACAGTCCCTGGAATACAGCTCAATGGTACCCAATTACCACGTCAAAAAACAGTGAAAGATCTTGGGATAATCTTGGATGAACACCTAAACTGGGAAGAACAAACAGTTGTAGTAGCGTGCAGGAAATCTCATCTCTATATTCAGTCCAAAAATTTAGAAAAATATTTCCAACCCATGTTAAACAAAAATTAGTCCAAACACGTATCCTGCCAAGTCTTTACTACTGTGATGTAATTCGAAACGGCACAAAATAGTGAAAATTTGAGGCGCCTCGAGCTAGTGATGAATGCCTGCGTTAGGTACGTGTACAATATACGGTTGTACGATCATATCAGTCCTTTAGATACCCAGCTAGGTTGGATGCGCCCACATAAGTGACGCGATTTTCAAATGCTGTGCTTACTTCATCGATTTCTCAGCTACCAGTGCCCCAATACTTAGCTTCGTACATTAAACAACTATCATCATTCCACAACTTCAATACCGGGTCGGAAACGTCTAGCATCTTGGCTGTATCTTCACACAACACTAAATCTTTCTCCGTGTCGTTCTCCATCTCAGCCGTACGACTATGGAACACACTGCCATGTGATCTACTTAACCACTCGACATTCAAGACGAAACTCAAAATTTACATATTAACGACGGCATAGTCTCCATTGTTACCCTGCTCTCAGGTCTTTCTCTCCATCATAGCTTTGAATCTTACTATTCTGTTTCTCTTCCTCTAACCAATCTATCTCTTCTATATATCTCTCACCACATTCTATCGCCTAATGTCTTTTCTTGATGTGAATAACTCACAATATTTAAGAACATAACGAGGCAATTCCTAAATTGTAATAGGGCTGAAACCTACAATATGAAACATGCTTACTGTACTTTTCAAAGTCATTATTATTATTATTATTATTATCATTATTATTATTATTATTGTTGTCACTAATATTATTAATTTTATCATCATAATTTTTGATTCTTGTAAATTATCTAAGTATTAATGTATCTTATAACTTATCTAAGTATTATTGTTACAATTCTATTAGTAATCTGTATTTTTCTTACTTTAATACTTGTATTATATATTGTCTGTCTATAATGTACTAAAGAAATTGATCACCTTCAGTACGACTGGTTAGGTGTAAGAGAGGGCCTGAAGGCCCTAATCTTGCCAGGTAAAATAAATGCATAAATAAATAAATTGTAGAGTGAAAAACTAAAAATGAGAACTAACAAGAACAAGAAAATAATTAAGTGCTACAAACTGAAGTAGCAATTATTTTTACACAGTATTGGAATACTACAGAGTATATCTATTTAAACCTTGAAAAATATTACATTTAATGCGATGGACGGGTCTGCTTATTCTGACTACAGTTCGAATGTGGCTTAATATCCGTAACAACAGCATTCCATTCCATTTTAATTTTCACTGCTGTTTTAATGGCACGATCGATGTCCTAAAGACTCGAAAAATGACGATTACACAATAAGTCACGAAAATAGCACAGGAACTATAGTTGCTAATATGAGATTACGGAAAATATGAATTAAGAAAGTGTTTCTTCTTGTAAGTTCATGTATGTGATGTGGGTCAGACTATTAAATAGAGACATGCTTTACTTTTTCCTTTCTTATGGAAAAAGGATTCTGTATCCAACATTACTGATAACAGTTTCAAGACAGTAATGACCCACTGCACCACTCTCCGCAATGCTTAACGCTCCCTGTGAATCTGTACTTTATGTCTGCCTAATATTGTTTTTGTTTTGGGGGTTATTAGTATGTCGTCGTTGCTACGCTTTAACAAAATCGGTCACACCACATTAGTACACGGGATATATATATTTGGGCGTTGGGGAAATGCAGTAATCAAGGCTGATAAACTTCAAGTTCCTGACACTGAGTGATACTTCAAATTTCTCTGGAGACAACCGGCGATAATCTTAAATGTCGTACCATAAACAACTGCCAATTACACGTAGTCTGTAGTGATGAGCCTTTAGCCACTGTTGAACAGTGTAGCACGACGAAGACACACTGCGACGAAGCGATACATTCCGCCCAAACTATTTAAATAAAGTTTAGCCGACGACTTTCGATTGGCGCGATGATCTTCATCACTCGCGCGGCACCTAACGAGAATGCAGAAAGCGTTACTGTCAACATTACGAAGATCCCGTCACCCGACTGCGAGGAAATCAGTAGTGGTGTAGTAATGGCTGATGCCACACGTAACTCCGTCGCCACAGTACTAGTCACTGTGGCTCCTTCGCATTTCTACTTCACAGTCATATCCTAAAAGTAGACATACGCAGATTTTTAATATTTTGAACATAGCTGCTATTGTCAGCGACAGTTACAATGTCAAAGTATAAAAATTAGGTGGCAAAATTAAAATGGTTTCACCTGGTTTCGGCAATAACTACGATTGTCTTCATCAGAATTATAAATTAAAATAAGTTTAAAAGAAGTCACATAATAAAAGTTACAACTCAGCTGTGAAGCTTACGTCACAAAATTTAAAACGATTTTTTTAGAAAAGACGCCAATCTGATGCCGCCGTGCAGCCCATAGTGGCCAGCTCTTTTCTAAAAAATTGTTTTAAATTTTGTGACCTGAGTTTTACTGCTGAGTTGTAACATTTATTATGTGACTTGTTTTATTTTATAATTTCTGATGAAGGCAATCGTAGTTATTGTCGAAACCAGAATAGACAATTTTAATTTTACGAGTGAGGGCTGCATTTTTATACTTTTACGCAGCTTTACCACGTTTGAATCAAATGATGAAATGTTTTTAAACCTAAGGAACCAAAGTGCTGCGGTCATCGGTGCCTAGACTTACAAATTACTTAAACTAAGATACGCTAGGGACAACTCACACACACATGCCCGAGGGAGAACTCAAACCTCCGACAGGAATGGCCGTACAATCCGCGACGTGGCATCTCAGACCGCGCGGCTATGACGTATGAACTCTCCCTGGCGGATCTGCTACTGACGTCACATCCAGTCACCAGCTACGTCCAACCAACCGACCCATTCTGCTGTTCTCTAATCCAGACAGACTCTGTCGTACGGGAAGTGAACATGTGTTATGTACAAACTAATGACATTTTTTCGACATTTCCATATTTCTCATATGTTTGAAATTTTATTTGATTATTCTGTAGTCACTTACAAAGGAACGTTATTTTAAATTATATATGAGCTTGTATGGTTTTTACAAACAGAATTGTTTCACGAAAAGCATTTATTGCCCAATAGAGCAGCGTTGGAAGCCGTCTGGCACCACTGGAACATCGCCATAGTCTTTAGTGCTGCGTCTTCCCACCGATCATCTTTTAGTTTGGATCTGAACTGTGATAGTGATGTAGAGACAATTGCTTGAACGAGGTTTCCCTGCTTCTTACGTTAGTTACAGTAAGCTAGCATACATTCTTTCCAATGGCAAGGAGAGAAAAATAATGGTCATAAATCTGTAAGACTCACGTCTTAGTGTACTTGAGGAAGCAACAGGCGACCAAATAGTGTCGTTGGTAACAGTAAGTCATCACCTGCAGCGCCTCTCTTGGGCTCATAGTCATATCGATTTGATATAGATACCTCGCACGTTATGCATCAGGAGAGCGATCAGTTTTTAATATTAAGAAAAATAAACATTCTTCACGTTATTGAGCCAAAATGGTCAAAATTGTATTATTTATTTGTCTTTACCGGTTTCGATGATATATATGATGGATGGTGATATATACACTACACTACTTGCCATTTAAATCGCTACACCAAGAAGTAATGCAAATGATAAAATTCATCGGACAAATATATTATACTACAAGTGACATGTGATTACATTTTCACTCAGTTTGGATGCATAGATCCTGATAAATCAGTACCCAGAATAACCACCTATGGCTCTAACACCGGTCTTGATACGCTTCGGAAATCAGTCAAATAGAGCTTGAATGGCGTGTACAGGTACAGATGTCCATTCACCTTCAACACGATACCACAGTTCATCAGGAGTAGTGACTGGCGTACTGTGACAAGCCAGTTGCTCGGCCACCATTGACCAGACTTTTCAGTTAGTGAGAAGTGTGGAGAATGTGCTGGCCAGGGCAGCAGTCGAACATTTTCCGTATTCAGAAAGGCCCGTACAGGACCTGCAACATACAGTCTTTTATTATCCTGCTGAAATGTAAGGTTTCGCAGGGATCGAATAAGGGGTTGAGCCACGAGTCGTAACAAATCTGAAATGTAACGACCACTGTTCAAAGTTGTAAGAAGATATAAAATAGCCAAGATCGCTTATCATCAATTTTTATTAATGACGACCGGTTTCACTGAACTATGTCAGCATCATCAGGTCAAATAAAATATTTTACAAGGCCATAATCTTGTAATGTCAAATAGTTGTTACATAACAATTTACAGTGCATAGGTGCACTATGTCATTATAATTTATTATAATTTATTATAATCACATAGTGCACCTATGCACTGTAAATTGTTATATAACAACTATTTGACATTACAAGATTATGGCCTTGTAAAATATTTTATTTGACCTGATGATGCTGACATAGTTCAGTGAAACCGGTCGTCATTAATAAAAATTGATGATAAGCGATCTTAGCTATTTTATATCTTTTTACAATATTATAAGTGGATCGCCTCCTATAACGTAAACCAACTGTTCAAAGTGCCGTCGATGAAAACAAGAAGTGACCGAGACGTGTAACCAATGGCACCCCATACCATCACGCCGGGTGATACGCCAGTATGGCGATGTCTAGTACACGCTGCCAATGTGCGTTCACCGCGATGTCGCCAAACACAGATGCGACCATCATGATGCTGTAAACAGAACCGGGATTCATCCGAAAAAATGACGTTTTGCCATTCGTGCACCCAGGTTCGTCGTTGCTTACACCATCGCAGGCGCTCTTGTCTGTGATGCAGCGTCAATGGTAACCGCAGCCATGGTCTCCGAGCTGATAGTCGATACTGCTGCAAACGTCGTCGAACTGTACGTGCAGATGATTGTTGTCTGTTGACTCAGGAATCGAGACCTGGCTGCACGATCCGTTACAGCCATGTGGATAAGATGCCTGACATCTCGACTGCTAGTGATACGAGGCCGTTGTGATCGAGCACGGCGTTCCGTATTACCATCCTGAACCCACCGATTCCATATTATGCTAACAGTCATTGGATCTCGACCAACGCGAGCAACAATATTGCGATACAATAAACCGAAATCGCGATAGGCTACAATCCGGCCTTTATCAAAGTCGGAAACGTGATGGTACGCATTTCTCCTCCTTACACAAGACATCACAACAACGTTTTACCAGGCAACGCCGGTCAACTGCTCTTTGTGTATGAGAAATCAGCAGGAAATTTTCCTCATGTCAGCACGTTGTAGGTGCCGCCACCGGAGCCAACCTTATGTGAATGCTCTGAATAGCTAACCATTTGCATATCACAGCATCTTCATCCTGTCGGTTAAATTTCGCGTCTGTAGCACGTCATCTTTGTGGTGTAGCAATTTTAATGGCCAGGAGTGTAGGAACACTCAAATGACATTCATTGGACTAAAATTACGAATATGAGACGATAATAATCAGAATTACAGGACGATGAAATGTGCATTGCTGAACAGTACTACATTAAGATTGTACTACTTAAAGGTCTCTAAAGAATGTTATCGCTTTCCGAATGCAATGAAGATAGCACTAAATATCACGAACGACCTTCAGTACGAAAAAGTGCTGACTTAGGGAGTGTAAATGAGGCGACTTGTTGACCATTGTGAACATAGTTATCTCTACTGACAAACTCGAGCTTTTGAAGTTCATATCATAACTATATGTGGCTATATGGTAGCTATGAGTTTAAAAGAACCGGATGAGGCGTAGACATGGATGTGGACCACGAAAATCTGCATCAGACGAGATCTTCTCGGTATATTCTGATAAGAAAACGCGTGGCTGTCTTCTAACGCCGTACCAACAACTTAAAGTACTGTCCTCTGTTAATATCTGATCCAACACGGGACAGCTCGTGTGTTACTTCGGTATATGTGAGCGATTAACAGCAAACACTCAGATATAGAGGAGATACGGAGGACCTGCTGTGTACGCTATACTGCTACAAGGAAACTCCACAAACCACAATACGGTGCGTGCTGGATTGTATCTGGCACCACTAATACTAATTTTCTTTCCGATGCACTCCCAAAAAGCGAGAGGAAACGAGTGCTTTTTATGCCACCGTATGAGACCTAATTTCTCTTGAGATCCTTGTAGATTTACATTAAATATTTTAAAATTACGCCTACGACGCTTGTCGCTTGCGTACCTGTTCTCATTCCACTATATACCTCTGATTTCCGCTGGCCTTTTTCATTTCTTTATTTTTTTCAGCATTCTCGTCGTCTTTTATGTTGTAACGGCGATAATGAATGGACGACACCTCTTCATACACTCTGTAAGGAATATGTAAGTGTGTGATTTCTTTAATGCTATTGAAATAAACCCTCCACTTTGATTTCAAAATTCCCTTTCCTATTCCCATTAATTAATGTTCATTGTTCTCAGAAATCTGCGTTCAATACTAAAAAGATGCCTCGTCATTATTACGATTCGCTTCGCTATTGCATACGTTTAGTTCACGCTCGACGTTTTCCTACATTCAGTTTATACTTATTTGCTTTTCAGAACCTGCAATTAATGTTTTTATCCGGAAAAGTCCGGTATTCCGTAATTTTATTCACCTATTGTGACAGCGGCTTAACGCGGTCGTGAAATTTTGTTGCGTGAAGCGTAAAATAGCCAAGCATCGACTTACGGCGGAAAGTTCAATTTCCTTCACTGTTTCAGCACAAAACGACGTCTACAGGTGATCAAGACTTCATCCGACATGTAAAGGTAAATTTTCGGCAACTTTCTTTTATAGTGGTGCTTTCGGGTGTTGTCTTAGCATTAACAACGACTATCGCAAATTTATAATGCCGGTATGATACATGCTCTGTTCAGACTTATCCTCTTTGTAAATTTAATCCCTGCAGCTATTCCAAAATTTATGTCATGATCATAGAGACCATTATTACATCAAGATGGAATTGGCGAACGTAGCACCAGTCGTAGACTCACGAATGTAAAACTGCACTGAGTTGCTCTACTTTTGTGAGATTCACGACTGCTGCTCCGTCTTGGTTTAATAATGGTCTGAAGAAGATTGGAGTGAACAGCGAACCTTACAGTACATTTGTCGTCAAAATCACCAGTGTTTTGAAGAGTTCTCTAACTAAACGTTCTGGGAATTATGACTGGTATTTCTTATAACAAACTTCTGAACATATTATCCCTGCAGTGTGCATTTGGCCCAATTTAATGTGAAATGTATATAGTATAAAGTAATTTCTTTATTTTTAAATTAGCTTTAGATACAATCATATGTATTAGAAGAAAGTCGTTTCTTTATTCTAGGCGTTGGGCTTTCCAGTTAATGGGTTTTCCCCATTTTGCATTTGTTTTTTCATGTTCTGTGAGAAGTAATTAAATCTATGTACTGAGTCTCTTAGCCCAGATAGCGCGGAATAATTTTTGTTTTAATTTTTTTTTCAGAAGCTATTAATTACCTTCATATGTTTGCACGAGATCGTTACAAGTGATTTTCTTCACAATCACTCCATTAGTTTTGCTATACTGCCCTTCTTCCTGGAATGACGTCAAAATGAATGTTTTATAATTTTAATCTGATGAATCATTATTATTAAAATAACATTTCAGATGAAATATATACATATAAATGTCTCAAAAATTGAAGAAAGTTGAAGAAATGTAAACCGAACTACGAGGAAGTCTTCAGTATCTTCTGTAGGAACCTCAACTTTGCAGCTGTATCCAAACACTTTGCAATCGACAATACAAACTAAAATTGATCTGCAATGTGTGTAAGCGATTCAAAGAAATAAAATATGACATTGTACACGATTTCTTACAGACAAGCATAAAAAATAAGCTGCCGTTCTCGTCCCTCTGGAAGGACGTCTGTGCTATCTGGGTTAAAATTCGAAGATAATTCATTACCTATGTCACTGAATTAATGTTTATGAGCAGTTTAGTAGCTGTCTTGTCAGTCAAGTCGCTGTATATTGTTAATCCTAGACTGGCTTCAACTCAATCTTCTAAAGCTACGGGATGCTACACTATGAAATTAAAAAAAAAAAAAAAAAAAAAAAAAAAAAAAAAAAAAAAAAAAAACTGAAAACTGTATATGGGATTTGGTAGATAAAGTTTTAAAAAGGAACACATGTCTGGAAATGTCACCGGACGTCGTTCGAGTACTTATTCATAGGCGATACAGTGAATCAAGCGTGGTGACGCATGTCTGTACTGTAGTCAGCGCACGAGAGATGGGGCACAGTATCCCCAAGGTAACTATGAGATGGGGACTTTCCTGTACGACCATTTCACGAGTGAAACGTATCGTTAACCCGTGAAACAACAAAACTCCGACATCGCTGCAGTTGGACAAAATACTGTAAGAACGGGACCAACGCGCCCGAAGAGAATCGTTCAGCATGACAATTCAACCCTTCCACAAATTGCTGCGGATTTCACTGCTGTGCCATCAACATGTGTCAGCGTATGAACCATCCAGCATATGAACTTTCGGAGACGAAGGCCCGTTCACGTACCCTTGCTGCCTGCACGACACGAAGCATTAGGTTTCGCCTGGTCCCCTCAACACCGACAGTGGACTGTTGATGGATGGAAACATGCTGCCTGTTTTTACGAGTCACGTTTCCAACTGAATCGAGAGGATGGACGAGTACAAAATGGAGACATCCTCCTCCATCCATGGACCCTGCATATCAGCAGGAGAATATTGAAGCTGGTGGACGCTCGGTAATGGTGCTGGGCGTGAGCTGTTGGAATGATACGAGACTCCTGGTGTGTATCTCATTTATAGGGGCATTATGTCGCAGTATACGACTTAAAGTCCTTCCCCTTAATTATAACAATGGAGAACAAGAAAGTGTTAACTAAACTAAACTATTTCTGCTTCCTTTCTCCGTTCTTTACTAATATGTTCAAGTTTTTAGCCAAAAATATCCTCTGCAGACCACTGGCGTAGCCTTAAATCTTGCATTGTGTTTTAGGGTGGTTAGGTCTCGATGCGTGGAAGTAGGCGAGTGTGCTGACCAAAATCCAGCGAAATATGAAGCAATGAACACTCCTAGTAAAGCTATAAACTCTCTGACTTACTAGCACAGCCTATCAGAGCAGCCTTCACATTGTGCGCTACGGTGGTTTTCTTACTCATGATTGTAAATGGATTAAAGATTACGGGTCATTATTTGTTATATTCACTTGTCGTCAGTCGTCGCAGTACTGCTTACGACCAAAAAGTACTGCCGAGCGACGAGTCTGATAGGTGATACGTAAGTACGCATCCTGACTGCTTACCTGCACCCATTCACGTTCACTGTGCATTCCGACGGTCTCGGTCAATATCAACAGGGCAACACAAGAACCGACTTGTCCAGAACTGCTAATGATAGGCTACAGGAACTCTCATCTGAAATTAAATGCATAACTGGCCATTAAAATTGCTAAACCAAGATGAAATGCAGATGATAAACGGGTATTCATTGGACAAATATATTGTACTACAATTGACCTGTCATTTTCACGCAGTTTAGGTGTATAGAGCCTGAGAAATCAGTATCCAGAACAACCACCTCTGGCCGTAATAACGGCCTTGATACTCCTCGGCATTCAGTCAAACAGTGCTTGAATGGCGTGTACAGGTACAGATGCCCATGCAGTTTCAACACGATAAACACAGTTCATCAAGAGTAGTGACTGGTGTATTGTGATAACCAGTTGCTCGGCCACCATTGACCAGACGTTTTCAACTCTTGAGAGATCTGGAGAATATGCTGGCTAGGGGAGCAGTCGAACATTTTCCGTATCGAGAAAGGCCTGAACAGGACTTACAACATGCGGTCGTGCGTATCCTGCTGAAAAGTCGTAGGAATCGAATGAAGGGTAGAGCCACTGGTCGTAACACATCTGAAATGTAACGGCCACTGTTCAAGGTGCCGTCGATGCGAACAAGAGGTAACCGAGACGTGTAACCTATGGCACCCCTTACCATCATACCGAGTGATACGCCAGTATGGCAATGACGAATACACGCTTCCAATGTGCTTTCACCGCGATGTCGCCAAAAACGGATGAGACCATTATGATACTGTAAAAAGAACCTGGATTCATGCGAAAAATTGACATTTTGCCACTCGTGCACCCAGGTTCGTCGTTGCGTACACCATCGCAGGCGCTTCTGTCTGTGATGTAGCGTCAAGCGTAACAGCAGCCATGGTCTCCGAGATGATAGTCCATGCTGCTGCAAACGTCCTCGAAATGTTCGTGCAGGTGGTTGTTGTCTTACAAACGTCCCCATCTGTTGACTCAGGGATCGAGACGTGGCTTCACGATCCGTTACAGCCAAGCGGATAAGATGCCTGTCATTTCGACTGCTAATGATACGAGGCCGTTGGGATCCAGCATGGCGTTCCGTATTGCCCTCCTGAACCCACCGATTCCATATTCTGCTAACAATCATTGGATCGCGACCAACGCGAGCAGCAATGTCGCGATACGATAAACTGCTACAATCCGACCTTTATCAAAGACGGAAACGTGATGGTATGCATTTCTCCTCCTTACACGAGGCATCACAACGACGTTTCACCAGGCAATGCCGATCAACTGTTGTTTGTGTATGAGAAATCGGTTGGAAACTTTCCTTATGCCAGCACGTTGTAGGTGTCGCCACCGACGCCAAACTTGTGTGAATGCTCTGAAGAGCTAATCATTTGCATATCACAGCATCTGCTTCCTGTCGGTTAAATTTCGCGTCTGTAGCACGTCATCTTCGTGGTGTAGCAATTTTAATGGCCAGGAGTGTACTTCCGCTGACCACCAAACTCCTCATTAATGAACATAATTTAGCATATTTGGGATACCTTGCGACTTGCTGTTCAAAAGAGAATTCCACACCCTCGTACTCCTGCGGATGTATGAACAGCCCTTCATGGTGCATGGTATCAGTTCCTTCCAGCGGTACTTCAGACATTAGTCGATTCAGTGTCAAGTCGTGTTACGACACTAACGCGCACTCGCGGCGGACGTACAATAGGGGACAAATGATTACCTTACCCGGCCCGAATAATTTTGAAGTCCAAGAGCAGAGCTTTGCGCATGCCCTAGTTCCGAAGTGCGAGTGTTGCCATCTGTAGCTGTCTTCGGAGCTTCAACTTGGTGTTTATATCGTCAAATAGAAGCAATACAGTATGTGTCGAGATTCATAGCAGCTTAACTCATGTATCATTTATTTTGGAAAACGTTATTCGAGCACGTAGAAGCGGTTGAGGTGTAAGAACTGCGTGCGTAGATTTACTACAGCGAAACACTTCTTACATACCTTTAGTTGGCTGAGTAGCTCTGTGCGCTCGGTTAGAAGGCTCATAAAAACCTAAACTATAAACTGAACGAACAACCCAGAACGAATACGAAGAAAGCGACCTCAAAGAATCGACCTATCAGAGGAAGAAGAAAAAAATGGATAGGCTGACGGGTTACGACCACAAGGGGCGCGAGTTCGAGTACCACTGGAGTCAAAGCGATTTTTTTTTTTTTTTAGACTTTTGCAGGTAATATTTTTTAACATTAATTCGCTACGAATTGCCCAATTATAGGCTTTTCGAGATTCCAAATTCTAAAACATATTCAATTTTGTTATAGGTCTATATTTAAACAACGAGATTTATGATAGCTATAGTAAAAATGTTGAAAATGGATGTCTGTATTTGAAATTACTTCCACTGCCACATGGTGAATCTATAGTGTTAAGCTAAGATAAATGTATCAGCAGATAGGCGTAATTTTCTGAGTCCTTGCGCACGGTGCCTTCCATTATATGTTGTTTCCAGTTTACTATTCGTTCTTCAGCATCGGTAGGACTAGTCGACCTTTATACTAACGATAAAGGACAAGTAGCTGATTAAATATTAGATTATTATAAAATTATTGATATAAAAAATTTATAAAATAGAGTTTTCAAAGAACCTATATAAGCCTACAACTCCACAATTTTTAGCGAATTAATATTTAAAATATTACCTCCTAGAGGTTTAAAAAAATTTTTTAAAAATTAAAAAAAATTGACTTCAGTGGGATTTCAACGCGTGTTCGTTGCGTTCATAATCCGTCAGTCTCTCCACTCACCCAATGAAACATATGTGAGAAGTGGCCGTTATAGTAAATGTACCCACGTGGAATTCTTATACCTCAACTGTTTCTACGTGCTCGAATAATGTTTTTCAAAGTAAATGATACATGAGTTAAAGTGCGCTGAATCTCGACAGATACTTGTTATAACTATTGTATCGCTTCTATTTGACGATGTATACTGCAAGCTGAAGCTGAACAGGCTGCTGGAGTTGGTCACACTCGCGCTTATGAGTTGAGCATTCGCAATGCTTTTTCCTGGACTGTACATTACCCCTTCCGAGTAATCTTTTTATCCCCCATTGCACACGACATTAGGCAGGTGTACCAGATTCTTTGGCTCTTCAGGGCAAAACACTACAAAGCGGGATAGAGTGTAGCGATTTACATTGAAATAACAAAGAGCACTGCGTCTTTGTATGATCTAGTGTATTTTCAGTGATTCCAAGTGTTTGAGGTGCGAGGTATCACTTGTGAGTGCCATATCCAACCCATAGCCTTAAAAAGTCATTCTGAATTACCCTGTGTCTGTGTGAAACAACAGGGAACCGTAAATAGACCCTAGTGGTACACTAAAACTGATACTTCTAATTAAATTGCATGCTTATGGAATATCTCTCCAATTGTGCGATTGGATTCACGATTTCGTATCAGAAAGGACACAGATCGTTGTGATTGACGGGACGTCATCGAGTAAAACAGAAGTGATATCTGGCGTTCTCCAGGTAAACGTTAGAGGTCCCCTACTCTTCCTTGTGTTTATAAACGATTTAGGAGACAATATGAATAGCTTCCTTAGACTGTTCGCGGAGGATGCTGTCGTTTATCGGTTAGTGAAGTCAAAAGCAACTGCAAAGCGATTTAGACATTTCTACATGGTGCAAAAATAGGCAATTGACACTAAATAAAGAAAAGTGTGAAGTAATACACATAACCAATGAAAGAAATTCGCTGAACTTCAATCACGCGATAAATCAGTCAAACGTTAAGGTCGTAAATTCTACCAATACCTAGGAGTTACAATTACGAACAACTTAGACTGGAGAGGACACATAGAACATATTGTGAGGAAGGCGAACCAAAGATTACGTTTCATTGGCAGAACGCTTCGAAGATGCACCAGCTCCACCAAAGAGACTGCCTACATCACACTTGTGCGTCCTCTCCTGGAGTACTGTTGCCCATTGTGGGACCCTCACCAGGTGGGACTGACGGAAGATATTGAGTAGGAAAGAAATCGCAATTTGCGATCAGTTGTGGCTACACAGTAGTAGGTTTAGATGGAATACCAAAGTGCGGCGGATGAAAATTTATGCCCGTCCGGGATTCGAACTCGGGATCTCCTGCTTACTAGGCAGATGCGTTGACCACTCCGCCACCGAGGACACAGTGACCAACCCGACTGCAAAGGACTCTTCTCTTCTCTGCACGTCTCCCGCCACACACAAACCTGCATTCGCCACGCTGTCTCTTTCCTATTACCACAGCCTGTGTCCTCGGTAGCGGAGTGGTCAACGCATCTTCCTAGTAAGCAGGAGAATCCGGGTTCGAAACCCAACCGGGCACAAATTTTCATTCGACGCACTTCGGTATTCCATCTAAACCTAGTACAGTATAGCCGTAACTGATCGCAAATTGCGATTTACCTCCTTCTCAATATCTTCCGTCAGTCCCACCTGGTGAGGGTCCCACAATGGGCAACAGTACTCCAGTAGAAGACGCACTAGTGTGATGTAGGTAGTCTCTTTGGTGGAGCTGATGCATCTTCAAAGCGTTCTGCCGATGAAACGTAACCTTTGGTTCGCCTTCCCCACAATATTTTCTATGTGTTTTCTGCAGTCAAAGTTTTTCGTAATTGTAACTCCTAGGTATTTGGTAGAATATACGACCTTAATGTTTGACTGATCTATTGCGTAATTTAAGTTGAGCGGATTTCTTTTAGTGGTCATGTGTATTACTTCACACTTTTCTTTGTTTAGTGTCAATTGCCAATTTTCGCACCATGTAGAAATTTTGTCTAAATTGCTTTGCAGTTGCTTTTGATCCTCTGTTGACTTCACTAACCGATAAACGACAGCATCATCCGCGAACAGTCTAAGGGAGCTATTCAGATTGTCTCCTAAATCGTTTATAAACACAAGGAAGTGAAGGGGACCTATAACGCTTCCCTGGGAAATGCCAGATATCACTTCTGTTTTACTCAATGACTTACCGTCAATTATAACGATCTGTGTCTCTTCTGATAGGAAATCGTTAATCCAATCGCACAATTGGGGAGATATTCCATAAGCATGCAATTTCATTAGCAGTATCAGTTTTGGTGTAAATTGCGATTTATTTCATTCATTGAACGCTGTAACGTCGTGAAAAAATACACAATTGGATACTGAGAAGGTTCAGAGAAGGACAGCTCGATTTGTTGTATCACGTTACCGATGGGGAAAGCGTGACGGAAATGTTGCACTAATAGGGGTGGAAATCATTAAAAGCAAAAAGTTATTCATTGCGGCGTGATCTGTTTGCGAAGTTTCAGTCACTGACTTTTACTTCTGAATGTGAAAATATTTTGCTAGCACCCACCTACTTAGGGAGACATGACCACCCCAATAAAATAAGATAAATCAGATCGAAAACGAAACGGTTTAGGTGTTCTATCTTCCCGCGCTATTAGAGAAAAGTTATAAAAGTTATAAAAGTGGTTAATGAACCCTCTGCCAGGCACTTAAATGTGATTTACAGAGTATCTATGTAGATTGATTCAAAGTGTAGCACAGTAGCTGGTGTGTGACAGCAGAGACGGTGTATGGGGGCTGCATAGCGGCACGCGCCTCGCTGCCCCCGTGAGACTGATTAGGGGCCAGCCGTGCCGTGAAAGGAGAGCCTTGGCCATCGCCGCCGCCGCCGCCGCCCGTCACCGCCTCTCGCTACCCCGGCCCTGGACGACGCCTCCGCCTCGCCGCTATAAAAGCCCCGCACACCGAGCAGTCGGCACCGTACGCTCTCAGCCTCCCTCAGCCGACCGTCTCCGACGACTCAACCCACTCCGACATCATGTACAAGCTGGTGAGTCTCACTCGCGACACATCATTAGTTGTTTCCCTGTTTGTCATTAGGGGTAATATTCTCTGCAGTACACTTGTGCAGTACAATTCGCGATCATTGTTCCAGTAGACCCCCCTGCTTATTTCTAATTAATGACGTTTAGGAGAGCTATAGTACCTTCGGCGTAGTTAAGAGCAAACACGTAGTAGAGGGATGAGATGTAGCATTCACTAGCCCATTTTTCAGCATTATTCCATGCTGCGCAATACTTATTGCTTTTGTCACATTCATTGACACACTACCTAAGTAACGGATATGACTGAACATGGGATTAGTGTTTGTATTGGAGTAATAATAATAATTTCGTGTGGCTCATTGGCCTGGTGCAAGTCTTTCAATTGGACGCCACCTCGGCGACTTGCATGTCCCTACCCCAGTTATCCAATCGGGAAAATGGGAATCCGAACCACGTGTCGTTTCTGGCGACTCCTCACATCGTTTAGATTGGTTAAAGTGCGGACTGAGCAATTCCGAGGTTCGACTGGGTTTCGAACCCGCGCCCCTTCGGTTTCCAGTCGAGCGCTTTACCCCAAGACCACCGGGCCCAACTGTATTGGAGTGGTAAACAAACAGTTGTTGTATCCAAGTGACATGTTGTGTAATGCATAGCACAACTGCCTACTGAACAAGAGACCCGTGTTTTATCATCCATAACTGAATTCTTATAGCCTTCTCTCGTACTGAATCTCCGACCAGGAATATAACGCCGCGGCGGAATAGCCGTACGCACTAAGGCGCATTGTTACGATATTCACGGCCATTCCCCGTCGAAAGTTCGAGTCCTCCCTCAGCCATGGGTGCGTGTGTTGTTCTTAAGATAAGTTACATCAAGTAGTTTGCAAGTTTAGAGGCCGATGACCACTGCAGTTCTTCGTCTTTGGTTATCAACCAGTAGGTTGGTTTGCATCATTTCTGTTGCTTGCCTTTTGTTTAATGTCCCTGTAGCTATTACGGTTCATATCGTCTACCACTTGTCTCATATACTCCAGCCTGGGTCCTCCTCCACATTTCACTCCCTCCACTAATAACTCCAAGATGATTTTTAGCAATCCTTCATCTCTTAAGGCATGACCAAACAAGATATTGCGCCTTTTTCGCAGAGTTCTTCTTCAACCAATGACCAATTCTTTGCAAAACCTGTTGATCCGTTACTTTATCAACCCAGCTTATGTTGAACATGCTACGGTAACACCACACATCGAACACGTCTATCTTTTGATGTTTCGGTTTGTCATTAGCAGTCATATTCTGTGCAGAACAGTTGAGCAGTTCAATTTGCGATCGTTGTTCCACTACACCCCTCCTTCGGCATAGTTAAGAGCAAACACGAGTAGTAGAGGGATTTGAAGTACAATTCAGTAGCCCTTTTCTGAACATTTATTTCTGCTGTGCAATACTTATTGCTTTTGTCACACTCATTGAGACTGTAACTGAAAAGCGAGTATTAGTTGAAAGAGATACACTAAGGTGGACTGAGGTTGGATTAGGGTTTGTATTGGAGTGGGGAACAAACAGTGGTGGCAGTGGTGGTATCCAAGTGCCATGTTGTGTAATGCATAGAGCAACTTCTGGTACAATGCGTTAATCCAGCAGAAGACAGACAAGCGTACTGTAAACACTCTTTTTCGTAGTTCTGTTGCATCTTCTGCCAATAAAACGCACCCTTTGCTTCACCTTCCCCACGCTATTTTATGTGTGTTCTTTCCACTTCATGTCTGCCTTAATAGTAATTCCTAGGTATTAAGTTGAATTTACGGCCCACAAATTTTTTTTATTTATCCTGTAAACGAATTTTTAACGATTCCTTTTATTATTTAAGTGGACGACTTGTTCATCATTTAGGGTCACTTTCCAATTTTCGCGGCATACAAGCATCTAAATCGTTCTGCAGTCGGTTTGATCTTGATGACATCACTGCACGCTTCATCTGCAAAGAACCTCAGAGGGTGCTCATATCTCCCCCCCCCCCCCCCTCTAAACCGTTGTTGTATACGAGGAACAGCAGAGGACCTACAACGCCAGTCAGTTGTGTTTCAGTCGACGCATTTCCATCCGTTATTGCGAACTGTGTCGTGCCTGACAGAAAATCACTAATGCAATGCCATACCTCAGCGCGCACTCAATTAGACGTTCGTTGCTGCTGTCCTGACGTGCTCCACTTTCATCACTCGGGAACGGATGGCGCGTGATACTTGTTACGTGCCTCGCACCGGACGGCTGCGGCGGTGTCCGCTATTACGTGAGTCGCGATTCCGCCGGCCGCTCTCCAGTTCTCCAGCGCTGGAGTGCCGGACAGAGGCACGCCGCCTTCCAGTAAGCCACCTTTCACTGTGTCGTGAGCACCGGGGGCCGACGTCACCGTGGCAGGCACGAGACGCGCCCGCGCTTTGCTCCTATACTCCTATTGGGAGGCCAACGCCTCCTGTTCCACTTCTACAGCCATAAGAGCATCATGGTCTTACTCATTTCGACACCTCTTTAATTATTTAATGAGATCAACTCCCGGAGCAGAGGACACTAAGTTCGCTTCCCAATCTCAAGTTGAAATCATTGGACTAATGTGTAGGATCGATACAAACAGAGAACAAGGTCTAGGCAAATGACAACTGTTGGTACGAAATAAAGCAAACAGCATCAGCTCTTCTTCAGTACAAGCTCCGTAACAGACGTTAGTGCGACTCCGTTATACTTGGCAGTGATCGCATGATAACACGACTTGACTGTTGTGTCATTACGAGTAAATAGTTCAGCAACTTTGACTAACTGAGCAAGTAGAATGTTCACTGATTGGCTTTGTGAAACAATTTTATGGAGGAATGATTAAACCTCTTGTACATGGGAACTAAACGAAGATTACAGAAATATATCGTTTTTACATCGTAATTTCCAGAAAACTAATGTTAGCAAGGATGCAAATATCGGCCACAAAAACCACCATACTATAATCAAACGTACATTTACTTCATAGACGCCCTCCAGTGTGTGACCCATGCAACGCACGCAAACTCATTTAAATATCTCTTGGTTGGATCTAAGAATCTTGTACTGCACATACTGACATTCCGGGTTTTATTGCCAGATTCGTCCGAGACAGTAATTTTTGAAGCACTATACCTGTTTTTCAAGGTCGCTGCATTGTGCACAATATATAGTTGCTGCAAATCTACTGAGAGGTAATGTTTGGTTCCCTCTGTCAGCAACTCATTTGCCAGCTTCTTGAAATAAGCAGAGACGTCACTGTTACGTTTCGTCAACAGGTACAGTGCCAACAATTCTACTTGGTCATAGGACAGTGTTTATATCAGTGTACAGAACAGTCAGGCTAAGAATGTGGTCTATATTACATGCTGTTAATCTTGAGAATAAAAAACTAAACGCACAAGTGGCATTAAAGTGGTTTGGATAGACTGAATACATGAGTGTACAAAGGTAGAGGAACAGCGGAAGTCTTTAACCGCTTCAAGCCCGATTGGACGCATAATGTTGCTAATAACAGAGTAACAGAGAGAGCGGCTCCCGAACTCACTATTTTGAAATCATAGTTCTTACAAAATTAATAACAAATACTAAATATCGTAGAGCAAGTAGCATAGATACTCTATAAGAATGTTTGTTTCATTGCACGTGAATGGGTACTAAAGCGAACTTGACGATTTGTTTTCATTCATTGCGATTTTGAACGCTACCTGTAACGTTTCTCAAACGTTTGTTAAGCTTATGGGACTTAACTGCGGGGTGATCAGTCCCTAAACTTACAAACTACTTATGAACTAACTTATACTAAAGACAACACAAACATCCATGCCCGAGGAGAGATTCGATCCCCCTACCGCAGCGCCCGTGCAGACCGTGACTGGCAAGCCGCAGACCGCTCGGTCACTGCGGGCGGCAAGCGGCCTTCCCTTCAGAACGTAGGAATGAACTCGCCCGGCGCTTCGGATGAAAGCTCGTCTCTGCGCAGACGTTTCTTAATCTACTCAGAAGCCGAAGATAATTAAAAACATGGCATAGTTGATCCTCGATACTCCAAAGATGGTATGGTAAAACGTCACCAAGTGACTGAAGCCTCAGCTTACAGTGAACTATCACTCGTATCTTCAGTTGTATGTTAATACGCTGAGTTTAGGATTTCTGACTAGCCATGATCGAGGAGGCGCAGTGGTAACACACTGGACTCGCTTTCGGGAGGACGTCTGATCAAACCCGCCACCTGCCATTCAGATTTAGGTTTTCCGTCATTTCCCTAAATCGCTCCATACAAATGCCAGTATGATTCCTCTCAAAGAGGAAGGCTATCCGAGCATGTGCTCCGTTTGTGATGACCAAGAAGTTCCCTCCAGGAGGTTCACGGTTCTTTCGTGAGTACGTGCGTGGCGAGCACGTGGCCCCGAGCTAATGCTCTTCCTTTCTTCTTCCCGATTTCCTTTACATGTCCCCTCGTTTCCTATCCTCACTCCTTCCCCTCCCCACTGGAGGACTGATGACCTCAGTAGTTTAGTCCCCCTAACCCAACCAAACAACCCAAACCAACCCAACAAAGAGGTCTAGGAGACACTACACCCTCATCTCTCAAGATAACGCTGTCCCGTCCAGCAGCCACCACTGCCTAACCGCCGCCCCTGCCCACAGGTGATCCTGCTGTGCGCCGTGGCCGCCGCCCACGCCGGCTACCTGGGAGGCTACGCCGCCCCCGCCGTCGCCGTGGCGCCCGCGCCCGCCCTGGCTGTGGCCCATGCTCCCGCCGTGCCGGTGGCCACCTCGTACGCCCGCATCAGCCAGGTGACCAACTCGGTGCCGATCGCCGTGGCCGCCCCCGCCGTCGTCAAGGCCGCGGTGCCCGTCGCCGCCCCCGTCGTCGCCGCCGCCCCCGTGATCGCCGCCCACGCCCCCCTCGCCCTGGGACACGGCTACGGATACGGCGGATACCACGGCTGAGTCTCACGTCTCCACCACATCCGGCAGGCGCCGGGCACGACATCACAAGGCATTACTATTTAAATAAAAAGCATCACACATAAGATACAAACGTCTTTTATTACTGACAACCACCTCATTCCTGATCTTCCTTAACCAAAGAGTACCAATTTCAAGTGTCACTGTAGGCATTGTCATCCTCAGGGATGGACCAACAGTGAGTTCTGATGAAATTCTAAGTAATTAATTTCGGAAAATCACTAAGTGGTTCTCTGTAAATGGAGTAGCGCTGAATTGTTGATGAAACACAGTAAACAGGGTGTTAGAAAAAGGTACGGCCAAACTTTCAGGAAACATTCCTCACACACAAAGAAAGAAAATATGTTATGTGGACATGTCTCCGGAAACGCTTAGTTTCCATGTTAGAGCTCATTTTAGTATTTCTCTTTAAATGGAAATTTCATTCCAACGTTATCAACATGTGTGGGCTGACGAGAATCCGCACACAATTGTGCAATCACCTCATCAACACAGATTTTCTGTGAACGTATGGGCAGGAATTGTTGGTGATGTCTTGATTGGGCCTCATGTTCTTCCACCTACGCTCACTGGAGGACATTATCATGATTTCGTACAGGATACTCTACCTGTGCTGCTAGAACATGGCCGGCCGCGGTGGCCGAGGAGACGGAGGCGCTCCAGTCACGGTCTGCACGGCCACTACGGTCGGGGGTTTGAATCCCCCCCCCCCCCGGGCATGGATATTTGTGCCGTCCTTAGACTTAGCTAGTTGATAAGTAGTTTGTAAGCTTAGGGACTGATGACCCCGTAGTTAAGTCCCATAAATTCTACAAACATTTGAACATTTTTTTGCTAGAACATGTACCTATACAAGTAGGAGGCGCTCCAGTCACGGTCTGCACGGCAACTACGGTCAGGGGTTCTAATCCCCCCCTAGGGCATGGATATTTATACCGTCCTTAGTGTTAGCTAGTTCGTAAGTAGTTTGTAAGTTTAGGGACTGATGACTCCGCTGTTAAGTCCCATAAGCTATACAAACATTTGAACATGCACGATGGAGCTCCTGCACGTTTCAGCCGACGTGCTCTTACGCTTCTCAACAACAGATTCGGTGACCGATGGATGGTAGAGGCGTACCAATTCCATGGCCTCCACGCTCTCCTGACCTCAACCCTCTTGACTTTTATTCATGGGGGCATTTGAAAGCTCTTGTCTACGCAACCCCAGTACCAAATATAGAGACTCTTCGTGCTCGTATTCTGGACGTCTGTGATAACAATACGCCATTCTCCAGGGCTGCATCAGCGCATCAGGGATTCCATGCGACGGAGGGTGGATGCATGTATCCTCGCTAACGGAGGACATTTTTTCGTGTAACAAAGTGTTTGAAGTCACGCTGGTACGTTCTGTTGCTGCGTGTTTCCATTCATGTTTAATGAGATTTGAAGAGAAGTAATAAAATGAGCTCTAACATGGAAATTAATCGTTTCCGGACAAATGTCCACATAACATATTTTCTTTCTTTGTGTGTGAGGAATGTTTCCTGAAAGTTTGGCCGTACCTTTTTGTAACACCCCGTATACAGATCATTACAGTAAATGACCATTAATAAACATAAACTTTGGACGGAAGTCTGTAGCTAAGGCAGAATATTCAAAATCCTTAGGTGTGTAGACTGATGAGGAATTGAATTGGAAGCAACACATCGATCAAATGGTGAAATGTTTAAGTTCAGATAATTATCCTAATTTTGGTGACGCACATCTCAGTAAATTAGGTTACTATGCGTACTTTCATTCACATAGAGTTTTGGAGCGATTCATCACTGAGCAGAAAAGTATACATCGCACAAAAGCGTGTATTTCAAAACTGCTGGAGCTAACTCAAGAATATCCGGCAGATATTTATTCAAGGATCTAGACATCTTCACAATTATCTCACAATATATTTATTTATTTATGAAATTTATTATTAATAATCCAGACCAATTCGAAAACAAAAGCAGCATTCATAACTAAAATATTGTAGAAATGACTGATAGTTAAATCCAACTTTGGCCCACAAAAGTCCTCTTTGTCACTTACCAGCCAAATACCATTTAAATAGAAATTAAAAGAATTTATAAATTAAAAGATGAAAATAACAGTCTACTTCGCAGAATTTTTCAATTTATTACTACAGCAGTCGCGGCACGCTCATCGCTTGAACATCTACAGCGAGAGGTCTGAATATGATCTAATTTTAGATCGTATAATTCAACTTTTAAAAAATATCAGTTCACTGTTTTTCCAAATAAGGAAACCATGTTTTCCAAACTGAATTTATAAATGACTACTCCTTCTACTCAACAGATGAACTTTATACATAACATATTAATTTTACAACAAAAGAAAAATCAAATAAAAAAGGAATAAAATACAAAATGTGCGTATTCTAATGTCATGTAAGGATGCCTTTTAGTAAACTGACATTATTGGATGTAATGCTGTAATCATCACAGATTTTAGATTACATCAAGTAGAAGAAAGACAGCGGTACTGAAGAGTACTGTGACATCAAAATGGAGGACGATGAAGGAGATAAGGTGCCTTCGCAGCAAAATAACATGTGACAGACGAAGTGTGTCTCTTACTCCTGGCCTTGAAACCCGTAGTAACTGACTTCTCAGCATTTGGTCTGTATTTGACGTTACGTTAGATACAATAAACAATAGCAGCTACTAATTTCTTTTCACATTGCACTACTTAGCCTACAAGATAGGCAGTAGCTGCGCTAGCTGTGGTGAAGAATCTGCTGCTCCCCTCATGTACCTGGAAGGACCTCGGCTATAAAGTCAGCCGGCGGTACAGGGACCTTGCGATTGGCACACATTTGTTTTGCTGAGCGCCACCCACACATGTGGCGAGGATGTGTGTGTTGGTTTCACACGCCACTCGAGAGAACTGAAATACTTCTCTCTCACTGATCATGCTGCTCCATGAGACGGGCCGATTTGTCATTAGCCGTGTTGTCGAAAGTCATGCGCTGATCCTGGATTGCTGAATCGGTAGACCTACTTGCTCCGATATTGCCGAAGTCTCTGACGATCTTGCATCCCAACGCTGACCTCACAGACTAGCCATCAGTGCTACTTCTATCTTGGCCTCTGGTGACGCTTATCCACATTATGAAACTGATGGTGTCATACCCAGCCACAGAAGATTGATTATTTCCTTAGGAAAATACATTGCAATAGCATAATCAGAGACTCGAGTGTGAATAACACGCATTTCATTCATCCTGCTGACCATCTGCCTTTGATCTGTCTGGTCAGGGTATTGGACTAAAAATTTTCTCAGCTGTGAGTCGCCATTCGTAATGACCTGTCGTGTTTAAAGGATTTATTTCAGTTCCTCTAGAGTTTCTTACATAATGTTAAGGGCGACAAAGAAGATCGTTGTGAACTGCCTTTTCTGCTGACCTTGCTCTCTCCTATGCACTGGACTGTTAACGTCGCTTTCATAGGGGCCAAGTAACTATGTCCAAATGTGTACACTTTCAGAGGACTTTTGTCGACGTTTCCCCGTGTTTAAGGAATTTCCGTCGAAAGAGAATTAGTTTTTTTTCCTCTTCTCTTACTATTCTTGACTGGTAAAGGAAATAAGAAAGACACAGAAAACAGGCTAGCACATCAAACAGATCATTCCTAGAAAAAACGAGTCTACTGATGTCACAAAAGGTCCCCATATGAGGAATATTTTGTTTTACATTGAGCAGAAGCCAATTTTAGACTGTAGAAAAGTAGTGCAAACTCGAGCGCTTGATGCCGCAGAAGAATATTGAAAATAGGGGGAATTTGTAAATAAGATTTTATAATCATTAAGAAGGGAATTATTTGATAAAAAGTGGACAGTAAATGTGTCAAGATATAAAGATATTCAATACTTAAGAGTAAAATGTGCACAGGAGGGCAGAAATTGGAATACAAGCTATGATTCAATCATTTCCTTAGCTTCTTTTATTTATTTCGCGTAGATGACTGAAAGATTCTTTTATAAGCCTAAAATCCACCTACACGACTTTTCATGTGGATCACGAGTATAATTTTCAGAGTCCACGTTTGGTATGCTCCAGCCTATAATTATTTATCATTCTCGACTACCGCCCTGGAAAAAGGCACATCTAAATCACTCCGATCGAGATCTAATTTTCTCTTATTTTATTATGATGATCATTTCTCCACATTTAAGCACGATTTAAGAATATTTTTTGCATTCGGAATATAAATTTATTGATAGAAATTTCGTAAGCAGATTCTTTAGTAACACTATGTATTGCTTAAGGCCGCCACTACGGCGCTGAATTCAAAGCACTCCTCTCCCCTTCTCTTGGATTGTCCACGCTGCTAATTGTCACGAGCACTGGACGTCACACCGTCAAACCCCACATGGAAGAAATCCAAAGATCATGTAGCAGGCGCGTATTTCCTCGCGCATAGGCTGGAAACGCAACGTGAAGGCGCACAGCACACGGCTACCAGCCGCCGAGGAATCAAGTGCACATGCTTCAGGTCAGTTGAGATAATGCGATAGGCAAAACGGAGTCGTCTGTTCGGTAATGGAGGTAAATGCAAGAGAGTTGGCAGAAGGGAGAGGGGACAGAAAAGGAAGGGGTAGAAATGGAAGAGGTAGACGTCAATGCTGAAGGCCTTGCAACAAACCGTACATGTGCTTACACGGCAGATATTTTCTCTACATTACCACGCTGAGTAAGGTCGGAGGAAAGCAGCAGCATACCACCTCCAACAGGACCATTCCTGATAAAGCACTGAAGTGTTCAAGCCAGTGTTCGGATTGACAACTATTTTACCTTTTACGTTCTTCCTTTGGCCGAGCAACTCAGTTAAGAAGCTAGGATTTGGCAGTGGTAAGGTTCGGAGTGTAAAGAAAATAAAATTCATATAACTACAGAGGCCAAATTACATAACTACTGAACTTGCCCCGCAGAAGCTAGAGTTAAATCACAAAGAAAAGAAATGCATAGTAATATGTAAAATGTAATAAAAAAACCTTAAAATATTGATTGTCAAGTGTAGACAACATTTACTAAACTGACACGTTCCACATCATTACGAAATGGTGTATATATGATCTATGGAACAAGTATTAATCTAATCTAACCTAATCCAAGAAGGCGAAATTGTCAACAATAAGGTGGAAACCAAACTTTTCCGCTAGAAGGTGGTACAATCAACAATCGGCAAACCAGTTGCGTAAATTCGGCAGTATCATTCAGGGCAACAATCCCAGCAATACACTAGAGTCCTGCTGAATGGAGAAATTGGTAACTGCCTGCTGCACATTTTAGTTGATTCCAGTCGTCCACAATTCGGGGCATTCTTAAGAGAAATTAGGAGTATAGAGCGGGTTCTCTCGTAGTCCTCCCACATCGATCGGCGACTTGAATCGAATCGCGACTAGTACCATACTTCGCGCACCATCCCAAACAATAGTTTCTCACATACTTTTGGTCACATAGATATATAGCCAAAATATAAAAATAAAATTTAAAAAAAGGAATGACGAAGATCACGTTATCGCATTTACCGTACGCACATCTTAAAGGAAGGGCTGCCACACTAAAGCCTTGCCTACACGTCACAGTTTTATATTACTGCATCAGAGTCGTTCTACGTTGTATATATGCTGCAACAACGCTCTCAAACGGAAACCTTTTGATCGACCTATTTTATAAATATTTAATTTTCGGGGAATGCTTAACATTTTTAACTGTGCTCAATACATCTATTTTAACCTACAGCAGGTCATGCACCAATTCTCCTGTTCTTCCTTTTTAAACATGTGTCTCAGGTCATCCAGTGTCAGATTTTAGACCCTCATATGTTTCCGAGTTGGAATTTAAATAAAATTTGTGTTTCCCATCAGGTAATTCTGCCCATCTTCCATGGTCTGCCCACGACTCAATGCCTGCACTTTGTTTCTCTGCCTCGAACAGTTCCACCCGAGATTCTAGAAAATACTTTCTCGGAGTATATTTAGGTTCTATAAGCTTAAGCAAATGGGCCTTCTTCTTTCCTCTTCACCCATATTCTCTAGTCATCCGTCTGTAATATGAGAGGTTAATTAAAATCCAGGAGACTCAGAACCAGAAACAATTCTTGTTTCAGTTATAATAATAATTTCGTGTGGCTCATTGGCCCTAGTGTTTCAGTTATAATAACAATTTCGTGTGGCTCATTGGCCTGGTGCAAGTCTTTCAATTGAATGCCACTTCGGCGACTTACGTATCCCTAGCCTACCCCAGTTATCCAACCGGGGAAAGGGGACCTACAGCTTAACGTGGAATCCGAACCACGTGTCGTTTCTGGCGACCTCACATCTTTGAGAGGTGCAAGATAGATCTAAGCGCAGACTGAAAAAGTCTGAGATCCGACCAGGTTTCGAACCCGCGAAGCTTCGGTTTCCAGTCGAGCGTTTTACCCCAGGGCCGTCGGGCCCGACCTTGTTTCAGTAACATCCATGTTTATCATGCCTATGACCTCTGCAAATTTATTTTATTCTTAGTATCAGGCAGCTGGATAATGGCCCACATTTTCTCATTAACTAATAATATCCCTTCTGGAGCCACCTCTAGATAAACTTGTAGTAGGAAAAATAACTCACATGCAAACCAGATTGTGAAAGATTAATCATCAAACAAGCTTCCTCCGCCGAAAACATCTCTCAAATGTTGTAAATGTTCACCCACTAAGTCGTTCAGATAATAGTAGTTAAATTTAAATTTCACATCAGGAAATAAAGTTCAACGACGGAGAGGTCTGCCACTCCCATTGAGAGGATAAAAAGAAATCAACTACATTCATAGATGTTCCAATCAATAATAAACTTAGTCATTGGCTTTATCTAGCAAAGTAATCTTGTTATAAGCTATGCTCAGGTCTAACATGGTGAGCACCTTCATACCCCAAAAGCATCCAAAACAGAAATAAGAATCTTTGATTAGTATCAAATGTATGAAAACTTTTTATTCAATTTCTCGTGATGTAGCACTTGATTTAGAACCTACAAATATGGGACCCACAAATGCAGAGCTGTAGGCGAATTAACTCTGTCATTTTATCAACAAATCGCAGCAATAGCTACATCCTGCGTGACGCCAAACGAGTTTTCTACACTGGGATTGTCAGATAACTCGATATGGTACTCCCCCAATGATGTAAAGCATTTCTTCAATGTCAAGACCCTAAAATTCTAATTAATTGTAGTGTTCTGGAGCGCAGTATCCAAATGCATGTATTGTAGGAAAGTACAGCTGCACTTTCTCTGATATGACTACCATCGCAAAAATTTCTTTAGTGTTTGAACTTTGTCTCCCCACTCTCCAATCTGTAGTCATGTTGAGCCTTCAACAATATCTGTCCAGTTTGATAACCACCACCTCCTCATTTTCTACCTAAAATTCTGATTTTCATGACTACTACTGCTTTCACCCTCACATTAGACGATTGGTCGCTTTGCATTCAACCTTATTTTCGTTCACAAAGGTCCTCTCTCCATCCTCAACCCAGCTATAATCACCTTATTATTATGAAACCAGTAACTATCAAACTCCGTAATGGCGCTGCCAGACTGTAGCTAGGTGCCAAGTGTTTCCTCACAAACGTTACAATACAAAAATAACAAAGCGTGTCTTTCATCTGTGCTTCCCACAAATGGTGGCCTTACAGTCTCTGACACTTCGTTGCATTAATTATCGAAAGGCCTACACTCATTTCCATTTCAAGGTTTACTTACAGGGCCCTTTATCACTGCAAACACAACATTTCGCTTTTCATTTCCATTCTCCCCCTCTTGCCCTTAATAGTTTCTCTCTCTGCCACCACTAGTATCATACCGAAAATTCTTCTTGCAAACTTTCAGCCGCGCGAAAGTGGCCGAGCGGGCTGGAGCGCCACGTTACGGATCGCGCGGACTCCCGCGTCGGAGGTTCGAATACTGCCTCGGCCATGGATGTGTGTGTTGTCCTTAGGTTAGTTTAACTTAGTGTAAGTAGTTTGTAAGGCTAGGGACTGATGACCAACGTAGTTTGGTCCCATAGGATTACAAACATTTGAACATTTGAGCAACCTTTCTATCTTTTCTATAACCCTGCATCAATTTTTTTCTGCACTCCATCACACTCTGATATCTGTGATTTCACATACTCAGCATCCTGAATATATCTTGCTATTAGTTCACTTAATAGTACAAAGGTTTCAAGTATTCTTCAAACACAATTTCTTGTTGATCAACCAGTCGTAATCTTTGGATAATATGTTGGTTATCTAACATTCATAATATGATAAATATAATGCTACGATACGTTCATTTACTTTTTCTATGTACTTACAACTGTTTCTTGCTTGATAAATATCTGTAGTATTAGTTGCAGAATAATTATACAATACTTTGTAAATTGCTTTTTGACAAAGATGATTTGCGACAATAGCTTATAAAATTAGTTTTATTAATAAAACACATTCAGCCGTTAACGTTATGGAACGTTTAATTAGACTAGTTTCGATTAACTAACATTATCATCTTCAGCACACAAGTTTTGCTGTGCTGAACATCATTCTGTAAACAGGGTCTATATTGACTATCTGGTTTGTAGATCCACCTTTATGCTATGATGTATAACTTTCATGTGTCGTCTTTTGATGCCTGAAAGTAAAACATCATCAAGCAGATCGCACAAAAGTGACTCTACATAATTGTTAATCAATATAGACACTGTTTACAGGATGAAATTCAACAAACTTGTGTGCTGATGAAATTACTTTCATAACGTTAATGGCTGAAAGTGTTTTATTCATTAAATTTATTCTATTATATTTCGGTTCTAAAATTAAATATATATATATATATATATATATATATATATATATATATATATATATAATTTTCGGTTCTAAAATACTTCGTAGTTTTCCCCCTGTACAGCTCTCAACATGTATTCCAGTTGAACTTCTTATTAATATACACTGAGCAGAACACTTGGGGACCAGTTCAGATATCTAGATTATAAGGTATTTTGATCGACAGAATGAACTAAAAATCGTTGGAAGTCTTTCTGTCATTTCTACGGAGTGGAGACAACAACATTATGGCAACCGATACAGTGGTAATAACAGAAAGTTGCTGCAGAGGGCGTTGGTGTTGACTTGTGTTTACTCTACCAAAAGAATTACAAAAGGACTTCAGTTAGTACAGTGAGCAGGTACTGCAATGCAACAACAAAGAAGCTATGGCATGAAGAGCCGTAGGAAGATTGGAAGTAGTACAGACGCAGAGGGATATGGCTGCAACTATAGTGTGTCCCAAAAGTAATATTCAGGACCTAGACATGATTTCAGACAACAGGAACCTTTCAAAGAAGGCAAGGCCAAGGTGGTCCACGGGTAACATCAGCAAGAAATGACCGTTGTCTCCGGTTAACAACCCGTCGAGACAGGGAGCTGAATGCAACTTAGCTGCAACGCACCTTCCAGGCAGCAACAGGACAGACAATATCACCACAGTCCGAAATCGCCTTCAGGAATGTGGCCTCTTTACACGGAGGCCTATGGTGTGTGCCCTATCAAAACCACTACACCGTTTGCCCGCAAAAACGGGGTGGAGGAACATCAAGATTGGTGTCGTAACGAATCGCACCGAATTCTGTTCACAAGATCATTCAGGATTTTGTGTTCAGTTGGACAATTGGAAATTCGGAACATTCCAGGTTATGTGCAGGAAACATCACAATATCATGTTGGTGGACGAATGGTGTGGGCAGGTGTTCGGAATGGTGCTTTGACTGCCAAGAGATATAGACACGAGATCTGTCGATCTTTTTTTGTGCCCACGCTGGTGCCATAGGGATTGAGTTCCTTAAGGTGGAGGATAACGCTCGTCCCCACAGAACTGCACTGGTGGACAACATGCTTGATGCTGATGGAATTGAACGAATGGAGTGTCCATCCCTTTGAGCATGTCTGCGATGGACTTGAAGACGCATTGCAGCAAGACCAGCACTGCCGTCGAGATGGATATTTCACTCATGGAAGAAAGTCAAATATCCCTCAACCGCTGATTGATGACCTCATATTTTCCATGCCACGGAGGTGTGTTACTGTACTGGCCGTCCGGGACAATGACACACAATATTAGAGAACAACGAGGCCTTTTTTTCTATTATAATAGCCAATGGTGCCTCACTCTCAGTAAACGCTATATAATCCTCAAAAGTTAAGACAGAAAAATATCTTTCTGTGTCACACACAAATTACAATTGTAACCAATACCTGAATGAAACACGTTACATATGTAAATTGTGTATGATATCTCACCTGATCCCCTAACTGATTTGAGTAGTGTACTTAAAATCTCTCTGTCAGACTTACTACCTACGTTTTATGCAGTAATTACACCATGAAAACAGTAACCAGATGAATCTCTCAATTTAAGTCAGTAACAAATCTCTGCCATCGATTGGTTTTCGTAGCTCAGCAAACGTCTTTTCTGGCATCAGTTGATATTGCTCGCTCCACTACACTTTCTGTTTCACTCTCTGCTCTTCCGACTTAGGCCAGCCCATCACCAATTCTTTTTAAATCATCTTTAGTTTTGTCTTCCTCCTCTATTCAATACCTACCAAATCCTCCATAAAATCCACTACTAAGTGGCATTCTCTGACATCGATTCCACCGTAGCGGAAATATGACTGCGGTCAAACGTGACTGTTTTCGCTGATATTTTTTTATTACTGAGAGTTGCATGTTTTGTCTTAATAATTAGAACAATTTCATAGCATTTCCTTTGGGGTCCACACCTCTTCTCTCCCATTCGTAGGTCATCTCACACCTTCTCAAATACGCCACGGTCCTGACCGCCTCAGAAGACATTTTAGAACAATTACAATACAGTATCAAATTCGAAATAATACACGACACATTTAGTCTAGCTTGTATGTTCGACAGCCCAGTCAACCATGCTTTCTACTACTAAAGAATGTGGCGTTAAAGGAAGCTGGTCCTATTTACCCTGACTGACTGGGTGAGAGTTATACAATCAAGGTGCTTTTATTTCCAAGCTAGCGTTAGTTTCCGGCTTTTCCTTGGTTGGGTATTTATTCTTTTCTTATGTTAGTCCATCTCCATCTTTCCTTTATCTTCATCGTCTTCTAGACTACTCTTTATCAATTTCACTTTCATTTTCATTCAGCCGAATCCTTATTACGTCATACCCCTGAACTATGCATCCCACGATAATATAGTTTTCCAGTTTCATAGAGTGGAATATTAGGAAATGTGTTGCGAATATATATGGGAGTAAAGACGTAATAAATAACAACCTCATGTATAATGGGGCACATTTTCATTAACCAAATTTTTTGTGAGCTCATCTCTCATTAATGACACAATTTCTGCGGCCCATTCAATGATATGTGTATATAATGTAGAAAAATTCTAGCGAATACAATTAACAGTGTAGAGATAATAAATTTTAAAGTCATGTAGAATGTTCTAGTTTTACTGCATGAACAGCTGGAAAGTAGTAAGCAATAATCTTCTTTCCTTTCATCATTTGTGTGGTTGTGAGCTATAAAAAGTTTCTTAGAAGTTTGGAATTACATGTTAACTTTACTGAAAGATGCTAAGTTCTCTCATTCTGAAACAGTGAATGTATTAATTCTTGTTATTTACGAACAGCATGTTAGTGCAGTTTTGATTGTTTACGTCATCATATCTACTGAACTGTGTGTCGTAGGTGGTTTTTGTCCCAATAGCGATTGATTCCTAATACTAAAGAATATTTGTACCAAGTTTGGTTGAAAATCTTCCCATTACTATAAGTGTAGATGCGGAATATTGTCGTACGATGTTGCAGTTTTTCTGGAATTTCATTGTTTATGACGCAATATCTCCGGAATTATGTATCGTAGATGGTTGTTATCGCAACAGCTATTGCCGTTTGGTAATAAGGAAGATTTGTACGACGTTTGGTGGAAATCAGTTCATTATTTTAGGAGGATGTTTGGAACATACACTGATACAGGCATACATGCATACATTTTTATAATATATTTTATTGATACATGTATTGCCCTTTAATCATTTTATATAATTATCTTGAATATCTTAATCACCATTATGTTAGCACAAGAGTCACATCAAAATCAGATTTAGTCATTTTCTTCATATTCCAATATTTACCCAGTTTAACATAAAATGTATGTTACTTATTTTTAATAAAGTCATTTAATAAACTTTCAAGACAAGGCTGCATATTTCTGACAAAGCCCACAATAAAATGTTACAGATACGCATCTTGAATATTGAATACTTTAAAATGAAAATATATTCAGTCAACAAAATATTAACAAACACATCTACTTACCACACAACTTATAACGTATTAAACGCTAAGCAAATCTACTTAACATTTTATTTTGCTACAAATAAGAAAACCCCGGAAGGTTAATAAGATTATTCACAAACGGAGAAAATATAATACACTGACGTTTACTGAGATCTGCTGAGCCGGCAGCGGTGGTCGAGCGTTCTGCGGCGCGTCAGTCTTAGTCTGCACGGCCACTACGGTCGGGGGTTCGAATCCCCCCTCGCGCATGGATATTTGTGCCGTCCTTAGTATTAGCTAGTTCATAAGTAGTTTGTTAGTTTAGGGACTGATGACCCCGTAGTTAAGTTCCATAAGCTCTACAAACATTTGAACATTTAGATCTGCTGAAACCACAGCAGCCCTTTTTCATAAAACTTCTGAACGTGCTTTGAAAATCTTGTTGACCGGTGGTCCCTTTTATATTACTCATTTATAAAAAATGAGCTAGGTTAATTATCATCCCCTTCATACATATGAACATACTTTCTTTTACTCAAATGCGGACCGTCTCTCAAAGTACTTAAACACAGTCCGACGGGGAGTCACATGCACAGATTTGAGCCGGTTAGATAACCAGCACTTGCCACGGCTGTCAAACACAATTCAATATCCCCTCGGAAGAAAGTGAAGAACGTTGTGTAGAAACTAATCTGGACCACGACACCAAAACATTCGTCACTATAACACCGAAGAGCAACCGTCGTCGTGGTGGAGTAGCTGAGCGGTCTAAGGCGCCTCGCTGCGGAGCGCGCGGTTGCTCACCGTCGGAGGTTCGAGTCCTTCCTGGGGCATGGGTGTGTATGTTGTCCTTAGGTTAGTTTACCTTAGTTTAAGTAGTTTGCAAGCTACGGACTGATGACCAAGCAGTTTGGTCCGATAGATTTACAAACATTTGAACAGTTGATTTGAGCAACCATCAAGCAATCAGGGTAGCTCGCCGCTGTCCACCACACTACCATTTGTCGAAAGTGTTCTTCACCTCCAGGGAAACACACAGACGCATAGCATCCCGCAGTGATGCGCGTATGAAGCCCAGACACTCCTGGTCCGTTTCACCAGTCACTTGTTGAAACACAGGGCACCATAAACCCAGTTCTCGCTGTCACAACGCTGGGTAACCACAGTGCTGCCATTAAGTAATATCCCTTTCTCCCAGAGCTGTCTCTCCGCTCTGGTCACTACTTCAGACGTAGGCAACCAGTAATCCACTAGTACGAATTGCACTTGTCGTTTCTGCCGGCAGTCCCTGACTCCAAGCCCCTTCACCTCCCCAACCCCTCTTCGCACAAATCACGCGCCCCGTCTCTCCCAATACAGAGGGATTCTCTGCCGCTCTGTAGCCCAGAATGGTTTTCACAGACTGGGTTGCATAAAATCCATCGATAAATATAACGGTAAGGTTCGATATCAACATTGTTCACCTGTGGTATGTAACTTCATATATATTAATTTAAATGCGGTGACCGAAACTATTTAGAATACAGTTCACATATGTAATTACAGCCGACACCATTTTTAGCGATATCGCTTTTAGCAACACATTAACTATAACAGTAAAATTCCATTGGCCCCCTCTAAATCCCGTGTAAGTGTCGTTATTATTATTATCCATAGAAAAACAACACACTGTTGCGTCTTTTACGACCTACTTTAGATTTGCTTGTAGTTTTATGATTTTTTGCAAACATTTCGGAGAAAAATAATAAAAAATATAAATAACTAGCTTAAACCCGCTGCTCTGCTCGCGTGTTGGTTTATTATGATAGATAAGCTATCTTTCAGTAGTGTGCTATTTATTTATTCTTATATTTCCTTATTCGTATGCTTATCCTTATAGAGAAAGAGCTGAAGACATTGTAGCACGCATAGACCAAAGATATGGTCTGTGGCATCACGTTTCGCTGTATGTAACCTCGTTGCTATAGAGTCGCAAACGTTATCGCTGGCCTTCAGTCCGAATTTTTTTTATAATTTGACGACATTCAACCACCATATCTTCCACCCCCTTATAGCTATCGGCATGGAAATGCTATGGGGTACAGCGGGAGACTTCGGACAACAATTACACACAGACCATTCGTTTGCGTTCTGTAGTTCTGCAGAACGAAATATTAACACACACACACGTAGAATTTTATATACATCGATATCTTTCCATCCCAATATACTCCACCCTTTTATCATTAAAACCCTCAAGCAACAATGCAACCAATAAAACCATTTTCAAAGATTAATTATAGTTCCGCATTTCGCGTTATGTTTTTCAAATTACTAAATATATATCAGATCGCTATAAAACCGTGCCTAAAACCTTCCTCAGGTATAAATTAGTAACTGTATAAATATTTAAGTCTCCACGTCTCGTCGTTAGGACGTGATAAGCGTACACCGAACAGACATTAGACCTTAGTAACTGTACAAATTTTTAGCTCTTTATGTCTTGTGGTTCAGACGTGATAAACGTACACCGAACAGACATTCACATTTATAGATACAGAAGATAAAATAATATACACGATAAGATTACGACTCTTATATTGTGACAAATCCATGCACCCAACACACAATATACTTTCTGACCGTAATTTAACAAACAGCCAAAATTATTTGAAATTTGAGTTTAGCTTTGTCAGACTTTCTCTCTCTCTCTCTCTCTCTCTCTCTCTCTCTCTCTCTCTCTCTCTCTCTCTCTCTCTCTCTCTCTCTCTCTCTCTTCCCATCTCTTTAAACTATTATTTTAATATCTCTCCCACATTTTCAGTATCTTTTTCTGTTAATATATTATCACCTGTCTTGCTTTGGTACTTTGTTCTAAGTTTATTTTCTTCGCCTGTACTGTTTACGAATGACTGTAGCCTGGAAGGAACGTAGCGTACATTTGGCGTTCGGAATTCCGTCACGTGACATCCCTTGCTTTATTTTGCTTTCTGTATTTGATGGTTTTCTTTCTATAACCCAAATTTCGTCATTTTAAAGCAACGTCGCACTGAAAAATTGTCAAAAACACGTCATTCTTAGGACATTGAATTATAATCAAGTGTCTAAAAATTGCCATGTTAGCAGATAACATCTGCCATCGATGGTACTAGAATTACGGATTACTCTCGCAGCTGTTCTGCATAGCGTAATGTGCGACCAATTAGTTTGTGACGCACGAACATGTTAGACGAAGGTTCGAAACTTGCCGGGCGCGGTGACTCAGCGCGCTCGGTCAGAGGACTCGACGCCCTCTGTAACGAAAAAACTAACGGCAAAACGATCGAAATAGAACAAAAACGAATGTCCATAAAGGACCGATGAAACCGAAAGACCAATGAAAAGAGAGAAATTGTAAAAGGGCTCAACGCCATCTGTGATTAAAAAAAAAACAGAGCAAAATTCCCAACGAACAACCCAGATCGAACATGAACAAACGGCCGCAAATCATCGATCTACCAAAAGAATAAAAATAAATAAAAATTTAAAAAACCGTCATTGTCAATTTTTTTATCTTTATTCCTAGAAGGTTTTCGCAGACTCTTGTTTGAACACAACTGTATTTTGCCAGATTCCGAGTTGTTCAAAGGTAACAGCACTTTATCTGAAAAGAACATTTGTTCTATTTTGTGAACATACGTTGAAATACAAACCAACGAACTGCAAACACAGACTTCTTTTCACACGTACATAGACTGGGTAGATACTGTTTTAATGGCTGATGTAAATGACTTGTAAACGACTGTTAAATCATACAATGAGTTTTTAACGTGCTGAGAATTTCATCTTTCATTACGTAAAGCTTTGTAGACATTATTGAACAATCTACACTGTTGTTTCTTCTTGTTTTTATCTTTTGTCATTTTGTTAGGATGTTGTTCCTAATACACTGCACATATATCACCATCATCATCCATTTCAATCATTTAATGATGTGGCCTCTTCGAGTCGTGGATTCAGGTAGTCTTTCAGCAGTCCTCTCCAAGTGGAACGGTCTTGAGCAGCTCTCTGCCAAGTACTACCAGCGACCTTCTTGATATCTTGCTCCCATCTGTCCGGTGGTCTTCCTCTAGACTTCCGATGCTCTCTCAGACTCCACTCGAGTACTAGTTTCGTTCATCTGCTGTCATTTCTTCTCGCGACGTGGCCGGCCCACTGCCATTTCAAGGAGCCAATTGCCTGTAAGGTGTCAACCTTCGTCACAGATAGGATGTCATCTGCCCTTTTCCTATCCTTTCTTGTTTAGCGCAGCATTGGTCTTTTTCATGGCTCTCTGTGCTGTCCTCAGATTTTCGTAAATGAGTTCAGTGTCCATGTCTCACAACCACACGTCAGCACAGAAAGAATGCATTGATCGAATACCGCTTTCTTGAGATTTACTGGCATTTTAGTTCTGAATACTGTTGAATTTCTCTCAAATGCTTGCCAGCCAAGTTTTATGCGCCGATAGATTTCAGGTCTTACATCTCCCTTCATGTTTATAATCTGATAGATATATTCACTGACCTCTTTTAACAGACTGTTGCTACTTTCACATCTCCAGCTTGGACCTATTTGTTGGACATTAGTTTTGGAAAGGTTTAAGTTCAAGCCAACCAACTCACATTCCAATGCAAGATCCTTAACTAAGTTTTGGAGCTCTGCGAAGTCGTTGGCCATTAAGGCAATATCGGCTGTACTAAAAATGGCTATGTCAAAACTGAGCTGGGGAGGTAAGGGAATGGAAAACGGCTTACCAACTTGAGATTTGCACGCATATATATTTAAAAAAGTCGGTCTCTCTCTCCACAAATACTGTGTTCTTAATACCGTAGGTATTCTCTATACCGGCTTTATTTATTTATTTATGTATTTTTCAATTTGACTTTAAGGCTGGATATAATTTATAGATACGAGATTTTTTATGAAAAAAATCAAATAAACAGGTTTTTGTGATTACTGATACAATCATCTAAGTCACATTACTCGGAGCAGGAAGAAGAACTGTTGCTTGTAATGTCTAAAACTGTAACGTGACTCGAGGCAAAAACGTTAGGTCTATGCGACTATCGGGCGACGGTTCCCTTCGACTTCGCTATAACCGGTTTCAACTGGAGTTTGATGTTAAGTGTTGTCACTCACCACAAGGAACATAATCTTTTTTATTGTGTTAGGGAAAATAGCAGAGAATAGAGTACCTTTTTCGTATTTCCAGTTGCTATAAATTAATACCAATATGTCACGATTTCCTTAAGATATGACACCTTTAGCAGTCCACTTCAAAAGAGTTCTTTCATTCCTGCTTTGCAATAATTACTTTGTTTCTAAGATTTGAGAAATTTTATTCTGTGTATAGTATTGTTCAAGTAGTAGAATAAGAAGTATAAAAAATGGCAACTAAGAATAACAAAAGTGGTTTGTTACTATTATGTGTTTGTTGCTCTTGGACAATAGTACAATGTACTGTGTTTGTTCTTTTGGAGAAATCCAAAAGCCACAATCTCAGTTTAATACGTGGACACGAAAATTAAAGTATCGAGTTTTAATACTAATATACAATTGATACTTTATCATAGATGTGTACAATTTAAAAATCATGTGTGTACGTAGCCAGAATGAATGAAGAAATGAAGTAAATAGATGCTTTCATATCTATAACAGTAACGCTGCATTTACTGTAAAGCCTTGAAGTCTCCAATAATAAAAGAACGCATCAGTGCTGTGGTAACACCATTTCATGAAAACATATTCTAAGGACGTTAATTTTCAAATGGTTCATTTACAATACTACACGCATAGTGGACAACTACAATGACACAGCTGATGACGTTGCAGCACATGATGTTGCTAGCAATGGAAGTCAAAAATTGTAGTAACCAAGCTGTAAACAACGTTGCTTATGGCTTCGTTATTTCGCTTACTTTTCTAGAAGAGTAAGTTTCTCACCATTTACCACCGTTACCACAAAAAAATAATGTAACTCCCTAATTTTCAATTTTGTAGGTGAGAATAACTACGACGATAGAAAGATGGAAAAGTAGGAGGAAATTGTCAGAGAAAGAAGGGATTGGCAGATGGAAAGAAAATGTAGGACATAGACAAAGACGTGAGATAGACAGAGGAAGAAGGAGGAAGTGGGGGAGGAGGAGGAGGAAGAAGAAGACGTAGAAGAGGAGAAGAACAGAGAGAGGGGATGGGTAGTAGATGGACAGAAAGTAGGAAACAACTGTTTTTCTCATCGGAAGTTACACTTCGCACGCCAACTGATCTTTATGGTTATTTGGATGAAATGGCAAACAAAAAAATTAGTATATACACTGGCTTTACAATACATGATTTCTGAAAAAATTTTCCAACTATACTTTCATTCCACATAGCCACTGCAAAACAAATCAAGGTATTGACTTGATTGATGTGTTTATCCATGTATCTTTGTTTGCAAACGATGAGAACATTTCGGCAATGTAAAAGAAGACGATATGGGGAACAAAGTGGTCAGCAGAAACTATTAAGAAAGCATTGAAGCGTCGATTAACTGCATACAATTACCTGGCAAACGAACACCTCAAAGGAAACGCGAGTCTCTATATTTATTCCAGGTATTTAGAAAGATTTTGTACCTACTCTTAAAGTGAAGGTGGAAACTATGAAACCTTTAGAAAGACATGTCGCACTTACGATGGATTAGATGTGTCTTTCTCCAGGCCTTAATTACAACGTTTCATCTAAATTCGTAATTGGTCACCCAACACTTCCTGCAGTCAAAGGCTCCCATGAGAAACACGCTTGCCATGCGTCGGTCTTTATACTTGGGGGTCTAAGGACGCGGTGGAAACAATAGTTACTATTTAACTGAAAAATCAATTTCTGATAAAGAACTAAAATATTCTTGTGGGAAGCAATTGGTGTGATGGTTGAAGTTTTTGTATCTGAAACAAGTGGACAAAATCAGGATCTTTGGCGTTAGTGTTGTCTTGTTGCTGGCCGGTAAAGTGAAGTGAAGAACTGCTGCCAACACCCGTTTTCTTCAGAGCGGAAACTGTACTTCATATCTGATACTGCTCATATTCTGAAGAATGTGAAAAATCACCTAACAAATTCCGACCACATTATAGTTTCATAACAAGTAGTGGAAGACATTAACTTTCCAGGAACAGCAGTCTCGATTGAGCCTATATTACAACTGTATGAAAGGAAAAGAAATTAAATATTGCTTGGGATCTAAGAAATAATGTAATACGACCAGGTCATTATGACACAATGAAAGTGGGTCCTGCTTACCTACTTGTAAATCGCACTGCTGGAGATGCTATAAAGTATGGAGTAGAAAGAAATACACTGGAAAATTCTACAGCGAAAACTGTGTTTCTATAAACACAATTTTCCAAAAAAATGTTCAAATGTTTGTAAATCTTATGGGACTTAACTACGGGGTCATCAGTCCCTAAACTTACAAACTACTTATGAACTACTTACGAACTAGGACGGCACAAATATCCATGCCCGAGGGGGGATTCGAACCCCCGACCGTAGTGGCCGTGCAGACCGTGACTGGAGCGCCTCAGTCCCCTCGGCCACCGCGGCCGGCCACAATTTTCCACATGTTTAAATTAATGACATCGAGGAACAGCAAAGCTGTAGTGAGCAATGATGTAGAGGATAAACACGATGATTCTGTACAGTTACTTATGAATATAATTTCGCTGTTTGAAAATCTGGAAATTGGGAATAATCTTGAAACTTGTACTATCTGGAGTCGTTCTAGCTACACGCACAGTAACTAACAGATAGGATTACCTATTGAACTAAAAGGGTTTCCACTGTGTTCAGTTGCAGGCTGTCACAGGATGCTCTGGAGCAAGCAAACCTGTTCCACATTGTCTCAGTCCAAGATTGTACTGCAACTTATTGCTGCGTCAGTATTGTCGTCGCAGTTCGCCACGGAAATTATCAAACAGAAGATGCTGAATTTCTTGTCGACTATTTGGAACAGGGACGTACAGATGAAGAAGAAAGCACAGAGGAGACAGTGACGCTTGCAAGTACGAACGTAGATGTAATTGACGTAGGAAAAATATGACCTTTGCGGAAGAACAGAATCTGTATTACCCAACAGGCAGATCCATAAAGCAAGTGAAGCAGAACTATTTGCTTTGTGAAGCGTACCTAGGATCACTTTGTGAATGTGAGGGCGCACGTAGACTAACTGACCTAAAATTTACTCAACAGAGGAGAGATTGGAACGTGTATCCAAGAGATATTTTACATCATTCATATGACAAAAGAAGTGTTCCGTGTAAATGAAAAACTGTTCCTGTAATCTAAGTTGTTCAAATGTTCATATGTTTGTTAAGCTTAAGGGACTTAACTACGGGGTCATCAGTCCCTAAACTTACAAACTACTTATAAACTAGCTGAGACTAAGGACGGCACAAA
Organism: Locusta migratoria; assembly: GCA_026315105.1. NCBI lineage: Eukaryota > Metazoa > Arthropoda > Insecta > Orthoptera > Acrididae > Locusta > Locusta migratoria. The sequence continues at coordinate 196,598,231 of CM048746.1, forward strand.
TATCCATGCCCGAGGGGGGATTCGAACCCCCGACTGTAGTGACCGTGCAGACCGTGACTGGAGCGCCTCAGTCCCCTCGGCCACCGCGGACGGCAATCTAAGTTGTCACTGGAAGCAATGGAGTAGTTGCTCACAAATCAATCAAAGAACTTGTCAAAATATTCCGTCTTGTTACAGTATTGTGGGAAAATATGTGCATGTGTTTTTGACTGTTAGAATATATATTCTTCTGAGAAAATATAACCGCAGAAAAGGATACCACAGTAAAATGTGGCAGGTAAAGTATTGGCATTTTAAGTAGCAGTCATGCCGACAAATTAGCCAGGATGGGGGCAGAGACTCCATTTATTGGACCGGAACCTGTCCTGAGAATCACCAAGGCAATGATCAAATTGAAGCTACGTAACTGGCTCAGAAGACAGCACGTAGAATATTGGACCAAAGTCTATCGACAAAAACATGGTAAGGTAATGATGCCAAAGCCATGTGTTAAAAGAAGCTCTACAATCCTGGGCCTGAACAGGAGAGAGATTAGACTCATGGTTGGATTGCTGACAGGACATGGTAATTTCAAAAAACACCAACATACAATGGGAATAACAGAAGAGGACCCTAAATGTAGGATCTGTGATGACGGTGATGAAACTGCATCTTCGAATGCTTTGCATTGGAGAGTAAAAGGCACAGAACATTTGGGACAACCAGAGCCGAAGAAATTGTGTCTAATAAAGAACTGGTAAAGGGACTCCTTGCACTGTTCAAGGGCATTGGTTGGCTTCACTAGATATACAGGGAGCGATACCGCACAATAAACTTAGTTTCGGTACGGGCAGTGGCGGGTTGGACCAAGACTGTTTTGGCTTCCCTGAAGAAATCAAATCAAATCAAAGTACCAGTTATCATACCATTAAATTACTTTACTATTTTTTAGCTAAATGAAATTAATTTGTTATTTTGTATTTTTTCCTTAATAATACCTACCATGATATGTATGAAAGAAGCTAACATTAAAAGACAAATACGTACTTCAATTTACATATGTACTGTAAACTACAACATGTAATATCCTCTTGAATAAAAGAATGTCTTGGTTGCAAAAACCTTTATTGAAATGACGCGTTTCGCCCGGTTAGAGCATCTTCAGATTTCTGACAAAGAAGAAAAAAATGATCCACATCTTATAATTTTTACATGGCAATAACAAAACAATTTTAATTTGTTAGCTACAAAACAATGTTGAAATCAGTAATAAGGGATTGTAATAATGTTAGGTACTGATGTTCTACCTACTCTTTGATAGAGGGTGTTCAGGTCAAAATGGAGCCATACAATGTCTTACCGAGACAATAACAATGTCATCCGTTGATCAGTGGTAACACTGACCGTTAAACAGATTGATACAATGATCAACTGAATGGATACTGAAATAATTTATACTCCGAGATTCACCTTATCTGATGTCCCTGTGTGATATAGTAGGTCTTCAATAATATCCTGACAGATTTACCTCATTTTTCCATTATCTCTCAAACTAATCAACATTTTACCACAAATTTATTTGCTGCTGCTTGTATACATAGAGTTACATATGCTAGCAGCTCGCCCTGGAAATAATTATAAATTGAGGAGTGCCACTGAATTATTTCGACGGTTATCTGCATTGAGTTATTCCAAACATGTGCATTTGTTCATTTTAGCATTCCTTCTTTGCCATGTAAAAGTAGTCAATCACATCCTACTGTTGCATTATGAGTTACTTTCTGGAAAGATGAGAGGCACAATAGTGACATTTACTGCATCGGCTATATCGTAGAAGCACTATATAGCTGACCAGCTGAACTTTTTGTTGCTAGTAGTGCATAATAAATTTAAGGCCTTTTTTTTTCAGTACAAATGCACTATATATTAATCGTGGTAGGTTTTATAGCTTGAAATAAAAAGTGATACATTAAAGGTTTAAAATTGTGTGCGGGAATCGTGATTTTAACTTGGGCCTTTGCCTTTCGTGGGCATGACATCTGCCGTCTGAGCTACCCCGGCACGATTCACGGTAGATCCTCACAACTTTACTTCTGCCTCTTACTTTCCAAACCACAGAAGTTCTGCTGCGAACCTTGTAGAACTTGCACTCCTGGAAGAACGGATATGGTAGAGACATAGCTTAGCCACAGGCTAAGGACTTTTTCCAGAATGAAACTTTCACTTTGCAGCGGAGTGTGCGCTGATATGTACTTCAAACGTGATTAGAAAAATATATTTCTTTTCACAAAACTGAGCACAAAAATTTTTAATCCTAGTGTGATCAAAAATAAAACGCTCGCTCTCAGTGGCGGAATAGCGTGTTTTCGGTGTATTCACTGTAAAAGCGATGAACGATTAACAATTTTAGTTCATTCTTTACTTAACGCACTGTGATATCACGTTCAAATTCAACCCCGTTACTGTCTTGATAAGTGAGAATTAAACAGATGCTACTCCAGCGCCGCTATTGCGGCATAGGCCTAAAATGGCGTCGGCCGCGCGGTTGGCGGTGTTCTCCGTATACAGGGCTGTATAGTTTCCTGCGGTTGCCGAGTGGCACCTTTTAAGCCTTTTGTGTGTCCCCCATATGTGTCTGTCGCTGACTTCACAGCGATATAAAAACCCCTCATCTGTGTGGTGCTGCCACACCTGGAACCAACTACCTTGTTTGGCATCTAATACGCTTGTTCTCGCTTATCTGTTTCAGTTATGCAACGTCTTTTGGCAGTTTGATGTACTATTTTGTCATGTCTGAAATTCATAAGCCTAGTAAAGGTATTTTAGGTTTGGTTTAGTTTGTTTGCTAGATATATTTACTGGTAAATCACTTCTACATTCGTGGTGTCCTTATGGCAAGCGAGTGTACAAATTTCTATTGTCTTTTTTTCCATATTTGTGTCAAAATATTTAGATATGTATCATTTTTATTCGATTCAGTAATATTATTTTATTTCTATTGATTTGGTATGAAACGAGACAAACGTCATATTGTAGATGGATGCTTGCTAGTGTTACATATTGTAAGGCACGACATTGTATACGAGCTTATGGAATAGGATCACAGATTTGGTTGGAAGACTTCCTAAGTAATAGAAAGCAGTACGTTGTTTTCGACGGCGATTGTTCATCAGAGGCGAGTGTATCGTCAGGCGTGCCCCAGGGGAGTGTGATAGGACCGCTATTATTTTCTATCTATGTAAATGATCTGATGAACAGAGTAAATTGTAATTTGCGCCTCTTGCTGATGATGCTGTGGTGTATAGGAGGGTGTCGTCTTTAACTGACTGTAATAGCATACAGGATGACTTAGACAAAATTTGTAGTTGGTCCGAAGAATGGCAACTAGCACTCAATGTAGAAAAATGTAAGGTGATGCGCATGAGTAGGGAAAACAATCCCATAATGTTCGAATACAGCATTAGTAGTGAGCTTCTTGATGCTGTCGCGTCGTTCAAATATCTAGTCGTCACATTGCAGAGCGATATGAAATGGAACGAGCATGTAAGGACAGTTGTGAGTAAGGCGGACAGCCGACTTCGGTTTATTGGGAGAATTTTGGGAAGATGTGTTTCATCGGTAAAGGAGACCGCGTCTAAAACGCTTGTACGACCACGTTTTGAGTATTACTCAAGTATTTGGGACCCGCAGCAGATCGGTTATAGAAGCAGTTCAAAGGCGAGCAGCTAGGTTTGTTACTGGTAGGTTCTACCAATGCGCGAGTGTCACGGAAACGCTCCGGCAACTCAATTGGGGATCGCAGGAGGAAAGACGACGTTCTTGTCGTGAAATTCTGTTGGGGAAATTTAGAGGGTCGGAATTTGAAGCTGAGTGTAGTACGATCTTGCTACCGCCTACTTACATTTCGCGTAGTGAACACAATGACAAGATAATAGAAATCAGGGCTCGTACGGAGGCATATAGGCATTCTTTGGCCCTCGTTCTGTTTGGGAGTGGAATAGGAAAGTAAATGCCTAGTAGTGGTACAGTGTACCCTCCGCCACGCACCTTACGGCGGATTGTGGCGTATGTATGTAGATGTAGATGTATTCAGCTGTTTCGTTCGAGAAGATGAATTGAATCTGACACTCGCCAGAACACACAAAGAGAATAAATTAGGTACCTTTTAGTAATGTTTTCATTTTATGTTAGTAGAAATGTGAGGATGACAATATTAAGGAAATTTTCAATTACTTATTTTGGCTGCCCAATGGTGAAGTGTTGTCTGAAAACGAATATGATGAAGAGGCATCAAAAGAGCTTATAGCACCTGATGACTTAAATGTGTGGCAGGAGTAGTTGTAAATGTTGCGAGGACTATATAGAATGGTAAGGACGGCACAAATATCCATGCCCGAGGAGGGATTCGAACCCCCGACCGTAGTGGCCGTGCAGACCGTGACTGGAGCGCCTCAGTCTCCTCGGCCACTGCGGCCGGCACACACGGAAGCAAGAGCCACTGACAAATTTCATGTGTAGCTACTGCAAAGTGATACTATGTAATCAGCCATCTCTTGAAAAATTTCACAAATATTTTAAGTTCTGAATAATAATAATAATGGTACTAACATTCTTATTTTACAGATCCGTATCCCTTATCAAAGAAACACTGGCTCCCTAAATTTACAGTTCTTAGAGTGCAGTGAGACATACGTGTCCCACACATAATAATTGTAAAATTATAAATAACGACTGAAATTTAGAAACATGGCGTGACTCACTACACATCCCAAAAGCAGGAAACCAGCTGCTTCAGTAATTTTAATGATTTCGGCCACGACGAGCAGTCTCGCGTTTGATGCAGGCGCTGAATAGCCAGTCTGAGGTGTCTGAAGGGTTGCCGCTACACTAGGCGTAGGCCTCCATATGGCAGCATAGACCATACGTACGGTTCAAATGTTTGTAAATCTATAGGACTTAACTACTCTGGTCATGAATGCCTGGGATTACAAATTACTTAAACTAACTTATGCTAATAAAAAAGAACAAAAAATAAACCCATGACCGAGGGAGAACTAGAACCTCCGACGGCGAGTAGCGGCGCGCTGTGTAGCTAAGCGCCTTAGAACACTCGGCCACTGCACCGCGGCTACGTACGGTTGATTTTAGTTCCTAATAGCTGCGTATTTACAATTTATTTAAATTTGATACCAGACTGATATCTCATTTGGTTCCTGAGATCTCGGTCCATGCTCGATAAAGCATGTTCTAAAATATAAATTTTAAGGAGTAGCATCTCGGAGAGTAGCAAATGACTCAAATGTTATCTGAACGTTCTTCAGAATTTTATCTAGAAAATCTATTTCCTTTTTTCTAAACTCTGTAATCGTCATCACGATACGCTACATAAATCATCATATTTTGGTATGTAATGGCACGTCTACGTGTTCTTAAGATGATGATCCCGCGAAGCCTTTAGTACTATTACCGAAGATCCGTAGTTTCAAACTTACGTACACACGCATGTATATACACCATATTATGTCTGCAATTTTAACTAACTTAGCGATAGCTACAGAAGCGGTTCTGTGTTCTGAGGTCAAGAAACAATATCTATTATCTCAATTTATGCACCTATAGCGTTTATTAACGTAACAAATCACTGTAAATTTTGTCTGCAATGGAAAATTTTGTAGTTTCTACTGGAAAACGTCACATATCACCCTACAATGTGCCTGTGACAAAGGCTTTGTACTTTTTACGGGTATACTGGTCACATATTACTGTAAATCATGTCTCGGACGAAAGATTCTGTGGTATCTACCTTCCCCTAGTTACAGAATCCACTATCGTGTTGCAGTTTTCCTCTAGCCATTTCTTCCTGTCCAATCTGCGTTTCCCGTCAAGCTTACCGTTTAGTCGCCTGTACTCCTTTATTTGCCGCACTCTTATAGCTGTTGTTGCGAAAAACTTCAAATGTTCAAATGTCTGTAAATCTACCGGACCAAACTGCGTGCTCATCAGTCCGTAGCTTACAAACTACTTAAACCTAGGTAAACTAACCTAAGGACAACACACACACCCATGCTCCAGGGAGGACTCGAACCTCCACGGCGAGCAACCGCGCGCTCCGCAGCGAGGAGCTTTAGACCACTCGGCTACTCCACCGCGGCCGGAAAACTTCGATGAGGTGTAAACAGTGATTAAATTCTCTTATTAATTATTAATATGATATTTGGATTCAAGGAGAAAAAAGTAGCCTAACTCTAATTACCACACAAAATGTAAATCTGTTAGTTAATGAAATGTATTTTAACCATCATCTGATTTAATACAACCTTTTATATCGATCATTTACAATTATCACTGGATAAAAGGTTTAGAGCAGATATAAAATACATGGTATTAGGTTGTAACGTTTATGATTTGTTTTAAACTTTTAATCTAGTGATAAAAAGATTTTATTTAAACAGTCAATGGTTCAAAAAAACATTTTATTAAATTTATAACGGTTGTTAATAATCACTTGACCGAAGCAACATAATTCTGTAAGTCTGTGTTGGAAGAATTCACTTGTTTTCCCGTTCATGTACCTTGCTTTTAGGTAATATGAGTTAACTGCCTCATAATGCTACGCTCCTTCACATTGTTGACATATACTACTGGTGTAGGGTAAGGTCGGGTAAGTTGACGAGGAGTCTAAGATGTATTTTCAATTTCTCCGATAACTCAACAGATTGTGCAACTATGATATTGATTACTTTGCGCCCTCTGCAGGCATATCTGTTGAAATAGAATTTCTTCGTCAGCATGTTTTAATGACAACACAGGCTCAGAAGTGGATGCTGTTTTTCCTGCGGTTTAAATGAGCTTCATGAAAGCAGACAAGCATCAACAAAAGTCATTATAGTCGACATGGTCGATTGGAGAGTGTTGCAACTGCACTATGTTATTTTAAATGTGTTTATTTCCGTCAACAGTTGCAATAAAATTGTTTAATAACATGTTTGATCACTTGGATCATCTTCAGATCTTATAGTTGCGTCCGCAACTCGTCTGGCTGAGTACTAATTGGTACCAATTAGTACTCAGCCAGACGAGTTGTGGACGCAACTATAAGATCTGAAGATGATCCAAGTGATCGAAACATGTTATTAAACAATTTTATTGCAACTGTTGACGGAAATAAATACATTTAAAATCAACAAAAGTCTTTTGTTTTCTAAATAAAATGTTCATTTCGTCATCTTACCCTACCTGCAGGACAAGTCGACGAATAGTACTATCATAAAAAAAAAAAAAAAAAAAAAAAAAAACAGGTCTAGCTAACAATATATTCAGTCTTAGGAAACGTTTCAGAGCTTTATTGCAGATGAGATACATTAAATAATCGTTTTTCCATAAATTAAGTATCTGATTACAACGTAACGGTCAGAAAGAAATATAATATACCTTTATGTGCTATCTTACCCGACGTTCCCCTACGTCGGAATAAAATGGTATTGCAACGACCGCGCAGAACTTTGGTCATTTTGAAAGTTTCTTTGTCGTTTCGCGTCTGTATCACAGAGTATGGAGGTAATGAAGCCACGGAGAGCACAGACCCCTCTCGGGTAATCAGCCAGCTATTCAGTCCGTGAGCAGTCCAGTTCCTGTGAAGCCGATGGGCAGGCCTCATCTATACGGGGCAGCTCTGTGCGGCGTTTTGCAGAACCCAGGCGGCATGAGTAGTTAGCTGCGGCAAACACTAGGGGGCAGCACCTGCCGACTGCGCAGTTTCTGACACACCGAGTGCCGCTGGCGGCCGCTAGGAGGTGCTGACATCCACAACGTCTGCCCTGTGGCTAATACGCTGGTCAAGGAACGGGTGTAGGACCACCCACAACCGAGACACCACATTCAGCTTCCCCCTCCCCTTTTACCAACCTTATCACCTCAATGAAGAAAGATCAGTTTTAATGAACAAAATTATTATGGATTGTGGTTGCATCAATTTCCTATACTAACGATTAGGTGGGTACGTATTAAACCATACATTAATACAGTAAAATAACAAAAAATTGCTAAACGATGCAAAATGTTTTAAGTCAAAATGCCTTAGGTAATTTAAATTCCAAATAAGAACTTTTCTTTGCGTAGATGATTCTCATCGAGATATTTGTACACGATTGGTACAGATTACCTGTAGTGTCTAGCAGCCATCTGTACATTGATCTCTGTACTAATTGGATGTCGAAGATAAGCTGTCTGAGTTTGACACTCATAGATGTCTACATTTCGTTTCCCGCCTAATTACAATAAGGCTGCTACGAATGTACGAGAACTCGAAAGAAAGTACGTTTCAGTTCCGCACCCATGTGAGCTTATTACATAGCATATTGATGTAAACTTCAAAATGAGAAATACGGAATCATTTGGCACAAGCAAACTGAAATTCGATCATAGAATTACAACATGGTGAGCAATGAAGAAAAGTGCGTGGAACATATGAATGTGCAGAAACGTTACAGTTCTGTCACAGTCTACAATCAAGTCACTCCCGCAGCGTTCGTCATACACTGCGACAGCAGCGCTCCAAGCGGCCGGCAAGCTACATTTCCGATTACGATATTGGATAAGCGCGAATAGTATCGTTTATATTGTTTTCTACATGCTTTTTAAATTAAAAACTATGTAGTGTCATAAAATAGGTAAAAACTTATCTCCACATTTTTCTGTCTTAGGTTTCCTAAGATCTCTCACGAGGTACGAACGGTACATCTCAGGGTAGTTTATTTACAATTATTGTGTAACCTACATGTTTTTACTGAAGAATTTGATTTTCATTTAAAAATAAACAATGTTTAGTAAACAATCGAAGTGCTGCCCTCTGGCAGAAAGACGTAGCGTTTCCACTCAGAAACGTTAAGGTTTCTTCATTACAATTCCAGTAAAAACGGTGAGGGTGAAGCGTAGTAAACGTATATAGAATGAAAAAACTGCAGTATTTAACGTACCAAATCAACCAGCACAGCTATAGCTGAAGGAAAAAGTCTTGGCAATAAAACGGCAAAAGTGATAAATTATTTTTCCAACAAAGACGAACCTAATTCAACGATTGTTGCTACAGCTGAACCACAAACGGTAAGAAAAATCTTCAGAACATTGGCTTTTTAAAGTAATTAAGCTAAAGTAATTACACTCAAAAGAATATGCGTGTGTAAAAAACATGAGTGAGGTGTACAAATGTGCGAATTATTAGACTCCACACAGAATTGGTATAAGTCAAAAAGCTGCCTGCCTTAGTAAGAACAGAACATAATAGAAATTTATGTTTATGTTTATATTCTACTTACTTTCAACGGAATAAGCTGCAACTACACACATATTTGTAACTATTTGTTCATGACGAAGTTGTTATTTATACCACTTAATCAGTTAAATTCGACAGATTTTACGTTAAATACCGTGTTACGTAGGTTTCTTGATATTTTACTAATGCTTGTAACGCAAAAATTATATTAAGTAATTCGTAAATTATGCAGAAAAATAATTCTAAACAAACATCCCTCCTTCGACGGCTTGCCCACCGCTAGAAGCCTAGTGTCGTTGCAACTGTCAGCTGGCAACACATTTTACAGTTACAGCAGTGAGTGTCGCAACTGTATATGTTAGACTGTGGTTCTATACACAGAGATCTGAGTTATATATCCATTTTGTAAAGAGACACCACTGGGAGATAATCATACAACAGTGACTGTAGAGAGATAATTAATTCTGTAGTTTCAGATATAATGGTACAAACTACAACATGCGATATTATTAAGAATACATGCATGTAACGTGCGGCACGATGTTTGCTAACTTGTGTTCTTTTTCTGCGCCACTTAATTTTGCAACCATGTTATCACCATTGTCGTAGGATTAGCCCCGATAATTTGAAAAATTAACTCATCACTTTCGAGTTTCTGCACTAATGCTTCGGAAAGTGCCTGGCTTGTTATGATAGTCATCGTTCAAACGTCGATGTAACTTTCGCAAATCTTTATACTTCTTTAATTGAATTTGACTCATAATTCGCGACATCTGCTCAAAATGACTTGCATCAAGATTGCACTCAAACCTAGCAGAAAGGAATTTTGCTTCTTTAGTATCACTCACTACTGGTTACCTTATTTTGAATTTAAAAAATCATGTAAAATTCAAAATGTTTGTAAATCTATCGGACCAAACTGCGTGGTCATCAGTCCGAATCTTACAAACTACTTAAACCTAGGTAAACTAACCTAAGGACAAAATCACACACCTATGCCCCAGGGAGGACTCGAACCTCCACGGCGAGCAACCGCGCGCTCCGCAGCGAGACGCTTTAGACCGCTCAGCTACTCCACCGCGGCAAAAATCATGTAACTAGATTCCATTTTGTGCCAGCCCACCACAGAATTATAATGAAATAAAAGGTTTCCGCTTGGTAGGCGATATCGATTTCGTCCCTATGATGGGACATCATCAGTGCAGAATTGCAGGTCATGATGACCTATGTGCTCTGCTTAAAATATTTTTATCCGTCATGTCATAAAAACATTTAAAAGGTCTGCCGGTACAAGTCACAAGAGTAAAATCAGGTAGTTGCACTGATGTTGTCCTATCATAGGGACGAAATCGATATGTTTCGAAGTTTAATAAAATAAACATCTCACATAGCCTACCAAAGGGAAACCTTTTATTTCATAAAAAAAATGATCTTAGATGACATGTGAGAAGTACCTGAACTTACTGTGACGACTTAAGTAGTCTGCGGGGATGATAGCCAGATAATAAGTCACTTGTGTTAAGCGACTTCCTACATCTTGTATCACCAAAGTCAAGGCTTTCATCGGATTTCTGAAAGAGCTGCCTTGTTTCACCAACACTGAGCTACATCAACAATGACAACTAAAATCAATTTCCAAGATTCTTCTCCTCTGATTTTTGTTATTGCAACTTTGTTTCAAAGCCTCCTCCATAAGATGCGTCTAGCGTTTTCCAACAGGAAAACTCTTTGTAGCTCACTGTACGTGTTTTCAGTGTAATTTTCCTGCAGTGAATGACAACCAATCTGAGTTAAACCAATTAAGATTATTTTGGTTTCCACCAACAGAAATGCATGCATCAGCAGTAAAATAAAAAATCTTATTAAGTATGAGTAGGATCGTGTACCGAGGGTTGAGTAAAAATTTAAGTATTAAATTAAAACCCTTCAAAAACATAAAATGTACAAAAATGCAAGTCTCGCGACGAATTCCGTCCACCATAAGAAAGTCGTGAGATCTGATGGGAAATCTAGTCGGTTATTTTATTTAGTGTTCATGGAACCAACTATTCAACACCTCGTCATATTTTTTGATCTAATAACTTATCTACCTATATCAAAATTATATATCTTTATTTCTATAATAAATATAATGACCTGGCAGTCGCACTGAAATGTATTTACATAAGAATAAATATAATGATCTGGCAATTGCACATCGTCATAATGACATAACAATAGCTTATACTCCATTATGCAACCAAACGCAATCACATAATAATGAAGTACAAGTGCATAAAGATTTTTTTTGTAATGTTAGTTTATTTTGCCATGGGAAACCGTCGGTTATTTTAGTTAATGTTCATAGAACTACTTATTTGTTATCTAATTAGGAATCCACCAACATCTATAGCGACTATATTAGTGTTATACATATTTATTTCTATAATACATATAATGACTTCGCAATCACACCATACATATAATAATGGGGCAATTACATATCAACATATAAAAATAATTTCCATTCGCCGCGGTGGAGTAGCCGAACGGTCTAAGGCGCCTCGCTGTGGAGCGTGCGGTTGCTCGCCGTCGGAAGTTCGAGTCCTCCCTGGGGCATAGGTGTGTTTAGTTTCCTTAGGTTAGTTTACCTTAGTTTAAGTAGTTTGTAAGCTACGGACTGATGACCACGCAGTTTGGTCCGATAGATTTACAAACATGTGAACATCTAATTTATATTATACTATATAACTAAAAGTAATCACGTAGGAATGAAATAACTAACATTTGCATAAAGTATTTTAAACATTAGTTTACGTTGCCATGCAATTGCCAAGTCATTACATTTATTATAGAAATAAAGACGTATAATTCTGGAGTAGTCACTACAGACGGTGGTCGATAACTAATTAGATCAAAAAATATGACAAGGTATTGATTCCATGAACACTAACTTAAAAAAAAAATAATAATAATAAATAAAATAAAATAAAAAAAGATCTCATGACTTTTTATGGTGGAAGGAATTCTTCGCGAGACTTGCATACTTGTACATTTTATGTTTTTGATGGCATATCATTTCTTTTTGTATGTAGTCCTTTTCTGTAAATTTTTTGCACATCAACCACGGATCGGAGGAAGGCCACGGCATACCACCTCCAAACAGGGCCATGCCGAGTAAAGCACTGTGGTGTTCAAAACAATCTTCGGATTGTTGACTGCTTTTACAACCACGGATTTTTCTTAATACCCATTTCCTGTCTCTTTGGTTTCATGTGGTTTCGTTTAGTTTGACGTAACATTATTTGGAAAGTGTATTATATTGTTACTGTTCAATCTTCTCATCATGTACAGTACTGCAACCTATGGTGGACCACTATACTAATATCAAAAAATTTGAGTTGTGTTTCGCATCAGTTTGTGAACTTCATAATACACGGGAGTTGCGGATAAGCTATATTTTCCTGTGTAAATGAAAGTAGTAGTTATTATTTTGCACCGTATTTATTGAATGATCAGTTTATTTCATACAACAGTAATTCAAAATTAATTATTATAGTGCAGAAAAAGAAGCCTTGTTTTATAATCCCCACAGTTGTTCAAAATGTTCGAATGTTTGTAGAGCTTATGGGACTTAACTACGGGGTCATCAGTCCCTAAACATACAAACTACTTGTGAACTAGCTACTAAGGACGGCACAAATATCCATGTCCGAGGGGGGATTCGAACCCCTGACCGTGCAGACTGTGACTGGCGCGCCGCAGAACGCTCGGCCACTACCGTGACCGGCCATACAATTGTATGGTATGAAAATGGTTACATATAAGTGCATACATCTTTCTCCTAGAATCAGTTCAATGAAAACTTATTAGAGTTACAGAATAAAAGTAATTTCTTTTTTGAGAAAAAAAAATCAAGCCTGAGACCAAATAATTATTAAATAAAAGAGGAATTTCTTTCATTTTCATCATTGTGGGCTCGAGCTGGAATTGCTTTTGGACATGATGCTTTCGTGTGGCATTTTTGGCTGTTAGACCTGATCTGGGATCGTGTTCGGCCTGCCTGGTGCAAGTCTTTTGGTGATGCTTCTTATGTGACTTAAGCCTTGATAATGATGAAATGATGATGAGGACAACACAACACCCTCCCCGAGTGGAAAACAATCTGCGACCGGACCGGGCAATGTACCACCCCAGATCACGTAAGATCTGTGGTACCACGCTGTCCATTGGACTCTGGAGGCGGACGCGTTTCGCAAAGAAGCTCGTGTTGGCCTAATTATTTAGTGTACTTGCAGTGTAATGCACGCTGCATAAGTTCCATATTTCATTCCACACATTTTTCTGAGCTACAACTTAATAACTTATATTTCATAAAGATCTATTTCTTTTTGGAGATAATCCTCCTATTCTTCTCTGGTATCAGTTGTACATCAGCAACGAATTTTCTTAAAGTCTACTCCCTATCTCCCTTTTTTTCTAATTCTTTGATGCAAAAATTTTAACACACATATTGACAGTACGTTGGCGCTCGCCTAACACCGATATTACACTAATTTTCTTCTTTCAGATACACGCGGGCGCTCGCACTAATACCAATTTTGTACTAATCTCCTCGACACATTCGTCCAATATTCTTTGATAAAGAATAATTTAACAAGACGCCAAGACCAATCCACAAATGTACAACTCATAGACCACCATAAACTTATAGTTAATATGAGTCTGGGGCACATCGATGGCATGAAAACATCGGACTATCGATATTTCCTGACTGAAGATTCTACTCGATGATCTAAAAAAATTAGTATAGCCTAATATGCCAAGCCACAAATAAGATAGGTGAATATAAATGTATGTTCTGTTTTGTATACTATATCTAGTAAACGATAGAATCGCGACAGTGTGCTGAAGTATGCAGCGACCGACGAATGAGAGGCATAGTCTTTCGTGTTGACCATGAAGTAAAAAATTAATACTGTTTCTGCTCTTTAGTTGACAGGTTCTTGTGTGTACCCCTCACAAAGCGGACATTTCGTTGCCAACATTCGCACACTACGCCTACGCCGTAAGTAAAATGTATCCTTTACATCAAAACTCCAAATGTGGCGTAACTATATCAGTTTATCCCTGTTTCTTAGGGCTCTTATATCCGTAGACAAATTATTGTTAATAGGTTGTTTAAAGTGGCAGGGACACCAATAAATACTGTAATCAAAATGTTCAAATGTTTGTTAAGCTTAAGGGACTTAACTGCGGGGTCATCAGTCCCTATACTTACAAACTACTTATGAACTATCTTATACTAAAGACGGCAGACACATCCATGCCCGAAGAGGATTCGAACCCCGACGGGAGCGACCGCGCGCAACGTAGCATAGCGCCTCAATGCCCTTGGCCCCTCCGCCGCGGCAGTACTGTAGTCGGTAGTGCCAGTCTAGTAATACGTGTCATTGGTTCTGCCGAGGATTGTTTGTTTTGGCACCCAAAACATTGATATTCTCTGTCAATAATTTCCTTTCGATGTTCATGGTAAATAGATTTCTTTGAATTGATGTTAACACTGATGTTAACAACGATGTTTTCCTAATATTGATCATTCCTATGATAGTAGTTGGTAGCACTTCAGTTTTTGCTTTTCACTTTTTATTAGAAATGGAGAATTTAAATCGTCAAAACATCTATTTCGTTTTACCATGACTAATGTACACTCATGATTTCGAATTATATAAGTTTCACTGGCCTTATGATAATATTATCGTAGAAAATCAGTACTTCCCTTTTTAAGTTTGCGTACAAAGTGGCGTCTCCGTATTTATGCCGTGTTGTGGTTTGAAACCAACATCTAACGATTTTGCTCCCGGTGTAACAAGTTTGCTCCGGATCATGTGACGGAATTTTCGACATTATGAGCAACAGTTTTCTCATTTAAAGATGAAATAAAGCTAAAATGTAAATGTCATTCGTACTGTTTCCATTTGCAGCAATTTAAGCTACGGTATATCTTACCACCACCCCCATGAACCACAGACATTGCCGAGGTGGGGTGGGCCGGCCGCGGTGGCCGAGGAGACTAAGGCGCTCCAGTCACGGTCTGCACGGCCACTACGGTCGGGGGTTCGAATCCCCCCTCGGGCATGGATATTTGTGCCGTCCTAGTTCGTAAGTAGTTCATAAGTAGTTTGTAAGTTTAGGGACTGATGACCCCGTAGTTAAGTCCCATAGACTATACAAACATTTGAACATTTCGAGGTGGGGTGGCTTGCATGCCTCTACGATACAGATAGCCGTACCGTAGGTGCAACCACAGCGGAGGGGTATCTGTGGAGAGGCCAGACAAACGTGTGGTTCCTGACGAGGGGCCTTTTCAGTAGTTACAGGGGCAACAGTCTGGATGATTGACTGAACTGGCCTTGCCACACAGCTACTGCAAACGGCTGAAAGCAAGGGGAAACTACAGCCGTTACCTTTCCCGAGGACATGTAGCTCTACCGTATGAACATATGATGATGGCATCCTCTCGGGTAAAATATTCCAGAGGTAAAATAGTCCCCCATTCGGATCTCCGGGCGGGGACTACTCAGGAGGATGTGATCATCAGGAAAGACAATACTGGCATTCTACGGGTCGGAGCGTGGAATGTTAGATCCCTTAATCGAGTAGGAAAATTAGAAAATTTAAAAAGGGAAATGGATAGGTTGAAGTTAGATATAGTGGGGATTAGTGAAGTTCGGTGGCAGGATGAACAGGATTTCTGGTCAGGTGAGTACAGGATTATAAATACAAAATCAATTGGGGGTATCATAGGAGTAGGATTGATAATGAATAAGAAAATAGGAATGCGGGTAAACTACTATGACCAGCACAGTGATCGCATTATCATTGTCAAGATAGATACGAAGCCAACACCGACAACAGTAGTACAGGTTTATATGCCAACTAGCTCTGCCGATGATGAGGAAATCGAAGAAATATATGAGGAGCTAAAGGAAATTATTCAGACAATTAAGGGAGAGGAAAACTTAATTGTTATGGGAGACTGGAATTCGGTAGTAGGACAAGGAAGGGAAGAGAAGATAGTAGGTGAATATGGTCTGGGCAAAAGGAATGAAAGAGGAAGCCGCCTGGTAGAATTTTGCACAGAACATAATTTAGTTATAACAAAAACCTGGTTCAAGAATCACAAAAGAAGGTTGTATACGGGGAAGAGACCAGGAGACACCGGGAGATACCAGATAGATTTTATAATGGTAAGACATAGATTTCGGAACCAGATTTTAAACTGTAAGACATACCCAGGGACAGACTCTGACCATAACTTGTTCGTTATGAACTGTATGCTGAAACTGAAGAAACTACAAAAAGGTAGGAAAATAAGGAGATGGGACCTGGGTAAATTGAAGGAACCTGAGGTTCTTAAGAATTTCAGAGGGAGCTTTAGGCAACAATTGACAAAAACAGGGGAAAATAAAACAGTAGAGGAGGAATGGGTAAAATTGAGAGATGAAGGTAGCAGAGGACAAAATAGGTAGGAAGGCAAGACCTACAAAAAATCCTTGGATATCACAGTAGATACTAAATTTAATCGATGAAAGGAGAAAATATAAAAATGCAGTAAATGAAACAGGCAAAATGGAGTACAGACGACTAAGAAATGAGATTGACAGGAAGTGCAAAATGGCTAAGCAGGAGTGGGTAGAAGGCAAGTGCAAGGATCTAGAAGAATGTATAAATAGGGGGAAAATAGATACAGCCTACAGGAAAATAAAAAAACATTTGGAGATAAGAAAAACAGCTCTATGAATTACAAGGACACACGGAAAACCAGTTCTCAGCAAAGAAGGGAAAGCTGAAAGGTGAAAAGAGTATATAGAGGGGCTCTTCAAAGGAAATGAATTTCGAGACAATATTGTAGGAAGGGAAGAGGATGTAGATGAAGTGAAATAGGAGATACTGTATTGAGAGAAGAATTTCACAGAGCCCTGAAAGACCTAAGTCGAAACAAGGCCCCTGGAGTAAATGATATTCCGTCAGAGCTACTGAAGTCTCTGGGAGAACCAGCCATGACAAACCTGTTTCACCTGGTGTGGAAGATGTATGAGACAGGTGAAGTACCCTCAGACTTTAAGAAAAATATAATCCCCATTCCAAAGAAAGCAGGTGCAGACAGGTGTGAAAACTACAGAACTATCAGTTTAATAAGTTATGGTTGCAAAATAGTAACACGAATTATATACAGAAGGATGGAAAAGCTGGTAGAAGCCGACCTCGGGGAAGATCAGTTTGGGTTCAGGAGAAATGTAGGAACACGGGAGGCAATACTCACTTTACGACTTATCCTAGAAGATAGATTAAGAAAAGGCAAACCTATATTTCTAGCTTTTGTAGATTTGGAGAAGGTTTTTGACAATCTCGATTGGAATAAACTCTTTCACGTAAAGGAGTAAAATATAGGGAGCGTAAGGTTATTTACAACTTGTACAAAAACCAGACAGCGGTTGTCAGAGTTGAAGGGCATGAAAGGGATGCAGTGGTTGAAAGGGAGTAAGACAGGGTTGTAGTCTTTCTCCATTGTTATTCAATTTGTACATTGAGCAAGCTATAACGGAAAGCAAGGAGAAATTTGGAGAAGGAATTAAAGTTCAGGGTGAAGAATTAAAAACATTGCGTTTTGCCGACGACATAGTAATTCTGTCAGATACAGCAAAGGACCTGGAAGAGCAATTGAACGGAATGGAAAGTGTGCTGAAAGGTGCATATAAGATGAACATCAACAAGAGCAAAACTAGGGTAATGGAGTGCAGTGTAAGAAAATCAGGTGATGCTGAAGGAATCAGATTGGGAAACGAAGCAATAAAGGAGGTAGATGAGTTTTGGTACTTGGGCAGTAAAATAACAAATGATGGTCGCAGTACAGAGGATATAAAATGCAGAATGGCAATGGGTAGAAAAGCGTTCTTGAAAAAGAGACATTTGTTAACATCGAATATTAAGCCTAAGGAAGTCCTTTCTGAAGGCATTTGTATGGAGTGTTGCTTTGTATGGGAGTGAGACATGGACGATAAACAGTGCGGACAAGAAGAGGATTGAGGCTTTTGAAATATGGTGCTACAGAAGAATGCTGAAGATTAGGTGGGTGGATCGCGTAACTAATGAGGAGGTACTGAACAGAATTGGGGAGAAAAGAAATTTCTGGCATACCTTGACTAAAAGAAGAGATATATTGGTAGGACACATTCTTAGACATCAAGGAATTGTGAATTTAGCGTTGGATGGAAGTGTGTGGGGTAAAAATCGCAGAGGAAGACCAAGAGATGGATACAGTAAGCAGATTCAGACAGATGTAGGTTGCCGTTCTTATGTGGAGGTGAAGAGGCTTGCTGAGGATAGGGTATCGTGGAGAGCTGCATCAAACCAGTCTCCGAACAGAAGACCACAACAACAACATATCTTACCAGTTATTCTGCAATCTCTAATCAGGTGCCACATGTCATTTCTGACGACTCTTCGCTTAATAGAAAAGTGACGGATGTGTTAAAATGAAAAGTAAAAAACAAGGTACGGTACCAAGAATCGAACCCACGACATCTCTAACGTAAGCCCTAGAACAAGACCACTACCAACACAATGCTTGCAAATTCAAGAATGCTGATACTCTTCCGTCAAGCAAAAATGTGTTCGAAAACGGAATTAATATTTACATATGTTTGAATTTTTCCTTCCATTAGAGGCTAAAGTCTATATAGAAACAAATTTGACATTTGTCTGCTTGCTAGAAATCCCTTAGGATTTTGATGATCGATGAGTCAGCGAACGACAGAATTGGCGATTTTCGACTGCTAATATTTCGTAAACTATATGGAGTAGAATAGTATAATTTGAAAATATAGCTAGTTATAGTAGATACTCTTGGTAACCAAAAATTAAGGCTTTCAGATTTATCCACAGCGGAGATACAGGGGGTGCGAAAGTGCCGTGAACTGCTTCTATAAAAGGGTGGTACAGCCGTGCGCTCGACTTGGCGGGGCAATGCCATGCCCCCCAGATAGTACACCCATCCAGGGAATCAATTACATTTGTAATTTGGGCTGTTACCAATACAGATGCAGGTACGATATGGCTGTGTCGTTATCAGTCATCATCACTAGTATTATTTTCAGTACGTG
This sequence comes from Locusta migratoria, assembly GCA_026315105.1. Classification (NCBI taxonomy): domain Eukaryota; kingdom Metazoa; phylum Arthropoda; class Insecta; order Orthoptera; family Acrididae; genus Locusta; species Locusta migratoria. The sequence continues at coordinate 196,617,626 of CM048746.1, forward strand.
CCTGTGGTCTATTAATATGTCCTTTGGGTCTTTCTCTGACATATTATTCTTGTCATTTTCTTGATATTTTGTCTGCTGTTTAGTTCAACTCACGTAGCTATGATCCATTTCTAGGTGCCTGTCTTGTCGATATAGACACACGATTTAGGCGGGAAACTAGTCACTACTCCTAGTGGTTAAAGAAATAACTGAGCATTGAAATTTCTGTGTAGTTTGAAAACATGCCATATCCCGGAAGGGAACTGTCCGCCACTTTGGCTAAATGTTTTTGAAAACTAACAATATAAACGTCATTGAGCCTCAAAATCGCGTTAAATTCGGAAAAAAATTGCGAACCATTGGTGGCAAGTAACAACATGATAGTCATTGCTGGTTCCAGAATCTATTATAAACGCGATGTTGGGGAGAAAGTGTAGCCAGACGAACCATCTTCTTCGACCTCACAACGTGATGTCTTCAACCACACGGCCATTTTCACAGTTAGACAACAATTTTATTATTCATCTTAGGATTTTCTGTAGGCTTCTGACATTTCGTTATAAGAAACTTTTACCAAGTGTGAGGTGATTCTGATAAATTATCATTGCGTCGAAAATAATTTGAGGGGGGACTTTTGCATGCGCGATGTGAGGTGCAGGAACTGTCTACATTGCACTGTGTTCGGATCACTTCGTACGTTTCCCTCAGAGTCCAACTTGCATAGGAACTGGTGCTTTCACTATGTTACTACATATGTTACTAGCGACATTGCACCTTGCGCCTCCCTGACTCAGGAGCTTCAGAAGAGACTGAACTTCAGCAGTGCTTGGGAAACATTATGGCACGTATGCGTGCTATCTGTAGGGGAGTCAGGGGTACCTTGGCCATAGGGGCAGGATGGCCCAGTCGAATTTTTTTCATACAATTGACGCTAGATCGTCTTAGGAATCAGAAAGTAGGTAGCACTGGCTCTGAAAAGTATAATAAAAAACTTGGGTACGGTACCAGGAATCGAACCCCAGACATCTCGAACGTAATCCCAGCATTCTAGCACAACACCACTACCAACACAATGCTTGCAAACTCAAGAACGCTGATACCCTTCCGTCAAGAAAAATTCTACTCTTCGGTTATGTTATTTAACATTTGCTTGCTTTAGGCACAACGAGGTGAGTAGTATAATAAAAGGTCGAACTTTAAGGATTATTTCTATATGGCATACAGACATAATTGCTTCAATGAGTTTTCTAAATAACAGAATTTATTGTAAAGATGGCGATGAGGCACGATGGCCAGCCGAGACAACCTGTCACGTCCTTCAGGAGCTGCACTTCTTTAAACTGGATGAAAGGTTTGTTACTTTTAATGATAACAACGTTTACAATTCTTCAAGTTTATTAAATTATTAACATAATTGTCAAAGTTAAACATATTTTGATACGTTTCAGAGGTCAAAAGATCGTCACATTCTTGAGATAAAAAGCGTTGAATAAACGCAAATAGTAAACTTTATTTTAATCTTAAACAGTGATCTGTTTCCTTGTTTTCAAAATATGAATTACGGGTCTGGTTTAAATCTTTGTTTTACTTGTAGTATCATAAAAGTGATCCGAAATTACAAAAGAATGAAAGGGGAATGATTTCTAAAGATACGATGCTAAGAGCGGTTTGAGAAGTACTAGAAAAGGAAAGATCTGTGAAGACTTAGCGAAGACGTTGGGATTAGAAGAAAATCCTACTGGAGGTACTGTGCTAAGTATAGATAGATCTCATGTCAGTTTGCATAGGTAATTGAAACTCAGGAAACTGAAACTGAATTTCAGCCGTTCTCATTGGACCAAAGCATTGTAAAGAAATACTGAAGAAAAATTAGATCACAGTCTAGAAAAGCCCTTTTTCAAAAAGGAATGATGGTGATGATGATGACGAGGAAAGCCACAATGCCTTTTTGAAACAGTCAACTGGAGAAAAAGGAATTCAGTTCGCGTATTGCAAGCGTTGGACTCAGAGATGTGTGAAAAATGGAATCCTTGTACTATTTTATGAGTGTTAAAACTGTGCTGATCCTTTGGAGCTGGACATTGATTACAGTTTGTCGTAATGAGTGTAACTTGTCCTCTTGACGTAGTCCTCAATTTTAAGCATTTAACTCAATATTCAAATTGATATTATGTACATTAAAGTATATTTCTTGATAACTGTTAGTTTTATTTTGATTTCGTAGTTATACTTACCAAAAGACTACATGAGTCAACGTGCCCCAGCCTCTGGACCAACTTTCCCCGAGGTACGGACAGATTGGACCACTTGACACATGACAAGTAATTAATTTTTTCTAATATTTTAACAGATATTTTCATGCTTAATAACTGCCGTCCAGATTCAGTAAAGACCTATCTAATATTTAATAATAATTTAATAAATTTAAATATATCAAATAAATTAATATTAACAAAAATAAAAAATGTGGCCAACGTGCCCTAGTCTCCCCTACGACTTAAAAGTGTCTCATGCGTTAAAACACTTAAAAAATGGACATAAAATTATCTGATACGGAAATGAAGCAAAAAATGGTAGTTTGAATATAGACTGGTCCAAACAATTGGGAGATCAGTGGTTTGACGTCATCCTTTGGGTTATACGGAGTGGAGACAACAACATTACGGCAATCGAGATAGTGGTAACCAGAGAAAGTTGCTTCATAGTGGGTTGGTGTTGACTTGTTTTTACTCTAACGAACAAATTATACAAGCAGTTGGGTTCAGATAGTTTAGTGAGCAGGTAGTGTAATGCAGCAACAAGGTGAATTACCCAAAGCTGTGGCACGGAGAGCCATAGGAAGGTTGGAAGCAGGACAGACACAGAGAGAGGTGACTGCAGCTATTGGAGTGTCCCAAAGAGTAATTTCCTGGACCTGTGCGTGAATTCAGGCAACAGGTACCTTCCTTTAATGGCGAGACCAAAGTATTGTGACACATATGATTGTAAAATTCTTGAATATCCGTCTCCAGCCGGCTTTTATTTTCTAAAACATGGCAGGTTTCGGGACAGCTGCCCATCTTCAGATAAGTTTTATGAAGTTACAGAGTAGCCTGCCGCGTGATGAACACTCATTCAAGAATTTTATTTGTATGATGAACGTAGAAATTCCATCGAGACTCTTAAGTCTAGCTTTGATCAAGATATGACTATCGTCTGTTGATACTTCCTTTGACAAGGTCTGAAGATTATAACAATGAGTTACTGAAACTAGTCAGAAAGACAGATTTACAACGCTGACGGCTGACGGCGTGTATGGATCTATTTATAAGTAATTATACAGCCGTGTCCCAGTCCTCTCAGACATTATGGACTTGCAAAAACAACTGCGTTTTCTACGTTCCTGGGTACTCCCCCACATTGCAAGGATATCATGGGGAAACAGGCAGGTAACTTGTGCGCCCTAATAAAGGAAGCATCTAAGTTGTGACATTTAAGAAGTGCTCTGAAATAGCTATCACATCAAAGTCACTATCCATAATATCTTAGAATATGCCAATTCCTATAGATACCATTTGACAAAAGTAGTTTCTTTGCTAGAGGGAATCTCTTTAAGCAGGAATAACTATCAGCTGATTTAGTCAAACGAAGATGCTGCTCTGACACACATAACTACAGGAATTTTCCCATTAGTGATTCCCCCACCACCACCACCTGTCATCTATAAGATTTTCTAATCTCCGATTTCCGTACCAAATGAACTGCAGGACGAGCCTAGTGCAACTGGACTTGCTCTAAGACTCGACTGGTACCATTGAAATGTGATCCTTGCCTTCTGCCATCTGCGTCTCTCCAAGCCTCACGGTAGTATACCTGAGAGTCGTATGAAGATGAGGCCGGTTCCACGAAATACACATTTGTTCCATCAGTTTCAGTAGCTCTCTTTTCCAGATCACTACTTATTCTTCCCATCCCTATCAAGGCTATCCAACCTCTATGTTAACAGCCATCTGATCCAACTCTGCACTAGGCTTCACAATGTTTCTGGCCTGGTATTCACTTACCAACGCTTCCTGCAATTGCTGACCTATACGTCTGCCTTCTGAGCTACTTAGCAGCATAACTTCTTCTATTAGCCTTTGCTACTGCTTCAGGTTTCCTGACAGCTGCGGTCTGCTGCATGTTACCTACACCTAAAGCTACAGGAGGCTCCTCTCCACTTAACTCTGCCAGTAGGTCAAACATGTCAATAACACACAAAGTAAAACTATCTTAAAAACTCCTCTTCCAAACTACCTTTATCGGCGCCTTGTATACACCATATATTCCTTCCTCCTTTCAGCTTTCCATTCTTTTGTCAGTACAATTCTTCCGTCTGAGCTCTTGACACGGCTGCTTTTCTTCTTTCCAAAACGTCTCATTTATTTTCCTGTAGACAGTTTCTTTCTGTGTCCTAGTTACACAATCTCCCAAGGATTCATTTTTAGCTTCCTGCATTCCGTTTTACCTACTTCATTTACGGCTTTTTTTTATTATTATTAGTTAAACTCATTATCTTCTGTTCTACTAGTGTTTCTATTTTGTCCTCCGCTCCCTTCACTATTTGGTCTCTCAAAGATACCCATTCACCTTCTGATGTGTTATTTTCTCCCTTTTCACTCAATGTTCCTTCTAAAACTCATGACAACTTCAGGTTCCTTCAATTCATGCAGGTTCCATTTTCGTACTTTTATACCTCTTTATACTTTCTTCGGTTTTAATCTACAATACATTGAGTCTATATCAGCCTTTGAATATCTATTATAGTTTAAATCTCGTTTGCAAACTATCTTACCGTTACCCCCATGAACCACAGATATTTTCGATATGGGGTGGCTTGCTTGCGTCAACGATACAGATAGCCGTACCGTAGGTGCAACCACAGTGGAGGGGCCAGAGAAACGTGTGGTTGCTGAAGAGAGGCAGCAGCCTTTTCAGTAGTTACAGGGGCAAGAGTATGGATGATTGACTGAGCTGGCCTTGTAACATCAGCTAATGTGGCTTTGCCACACAGTTACTGCGAACGGAGAGGAAACTACAGTCGTTACTTTTCCTGGGGACATGCACTACGGATCGGAGCGTGAAATGTTACATCCCTTAACCGAGTACGGAGGTAGGAAAATTTAAAAAGAAAAATGGATAGGTTGAAGTTAGATATAGCAGAGAATAGAGAAGTTTAGTTGAAAGATGAACAGAACTTCTGGTCAAGTGAGTACAAGGTTATAAATACAATATCAGTTGAGGGTATTGCAGGAGTAGGTCTAATAATGAATAACAAAATAAGAATGATGGTAAACTACTACGAGCAGCTAAGTGATCAAAATACATACGAAGCCAACACCGACCATGATAGTCCAAGTTTAAATGCCAACTAGCTCTGCCTATGATGAGGAGATCAAAGAAATATATAAGAACGTAAAGTACATTATTCAGACAGTTAAGAGAGAGGAAAACTTTACTGTGATGGGGGTGATAGGAAAAGGAAGAGAAGAAAAATAGAAGGTGAATATGGACTGTAGGTCCCACTTCCACGGTTGGAAAAAAGAAACACGCAAGTCGCCGAAGTAGTGTCCAATTCAAAGACTTGCACCAGGCCACTGAGCCACACGAAATTATTATTAGAAAAGAAGGAAAGGCGAAAGGTGGAAAGAAAATATAGAAAGGGTCTACAAAGGACAAGAACTTCGAAACAATATCGAAGGACTGGAAGAGGTTCAAATGAAACGTTTGTTAAGCTTATGGGACTTAACTGCGAGGTCATGTCTCTAAATTTACAAACTACTTTTAAACTTAAGACAGCAGAAACGTCCTTGTCCGAGGACGAGTAAGTAGATAAACGTTATATAGGAGATAGTATATTGAGAGAAGAATTTGATAGAGCACTGAAATACCTTAGTCGAAACACGTCCCCTGGTGTAGACGACACACCTTCAAGACACTAAAAATTCTGGGAGAGCCACCCATAACAAAACAATTTCACATGGATGCAAGATGTATCAGACAGGCGAAATACCCTCAGACATCAAGAAAAATGTAGAAATCCCCATCCCAAAAGAAAACAGGTGCAGACGTGAAAATTATAGAACATTCAGTTTAATAAATCATGACTGCAAAATTTTAACGCGAATTATTTATAGAAGAATGGAAAATATGGTAGAAGCTGACCTTGGGTAAGATCAGTTTGGAATTAGGAGAAATGTAGAAACACGGGAGGCTATTCTCACCGTACAGCTTTGTTGTTATTGTGGTCTTCAGTCAGGAGACGGGTTTGATGCAGCTCTCCACCCTACATTATCCTGAATAAGCCTCTTCATTTCCTCATAAGTCCTGCAACCTACATCCATTTGAATATTTTATTTTTATTTATGTATTTAGCCTGATCAGTTTAGGGCCATCAGGCTCTCTCTTACATCGGACCAGGGTTTTACACATACAGTATTTCTTTACATGTGGGTTACCTATAACATAATAATGATTTTTACAGATGAACAGTTAATAACATTATTTATACAGGTTGATTACATGTAAAAGGATGTAAATAAAAGGTAATAACTTAACTCTAAATAGGATTAATACTAACAGTACCACTGAAACACCTTCTGCTGCTGCTGGTGTAATAATAGAAGTAACAATATTGATATTAGCAGATACAATATTTACTTTTGAATATATCGAGATTGGTTAAGGCATGGCGAATTCTGACAGAAGCTGTACCTGACGGGAGCAATGGCAATCGAAGAATATCTGGGAGGAGGAAGGGATGTGACGTGCCTGGACCGTAGGGTAATAAAGAATGGCGTCATTATTGCTTTAGTAGATAATCCATTAAATGTCGTTTGAAGCTGGCAGTGTTATTCAGTTCTCTGATATACTGAAGTAGATTGTTCCAGAGCCTGGTTCCTGCTACTGAAGAGGATTTTGAGAAACCGGCTGAGTGATGGATATGGACAGAAAGGGTTTTGCTCTGACAGGAACGAGTAGTTCTGTTATGTTGATCAGATAAGAGTGTTAAGGTCGAGGAAAGATATGAGGGAGATTGTACATTGATAAGAGAGTAGAGGAAACAGAGTGTATGAAAATCTCTGCGCTTGTCAGCACGGAGCCAGGATAGTTGCTTATAAGTTGGTGAAATGTGATCAAAGAGACGGATGTTACATATATATCGAACGCAGGCATTTATGATTAGTTCCAGACGTCGTGAGCTTTCCCAAGAGAGACCTTGAAGGTATTACCTTACTGTATTCATCTCTTGGTCTCCCTCTGCGATTTTTACCCCATACACTTCCCTCCATTGCTAAATTTACGATTCCTTGATATCTAAGAATGTGTCCCAATCGATACCTTCTTCTAGTCAAAGTATGCCAAAAATTCCTTTTCTCGCCAATTCTGTTCAGTACCTCTTTATTAGTTATGCGATCCACCCACCTAATCTTCAGCATTCTTCTGTAACACCACATTTCAAAAGGCTCTATCCTCTTGCTGCCCACGCTGCTGATCGTCCATGTTTCGCTTCCATGCGAGGCAACAGTCCACACAAATGCCTTCAGAAAGGACTTCCTCACACTTAAATTAATATTCGACGTTAACAAATTTCTCTTTTTCAAAAACTCCTTTCTTCCCATTCCCATTATACATTCTATATCCTCTGTACTGCGACCATCGCATGTTATTTTACTACCCAAGTAACAAAACTCGTCTACCATCTTTATTGTTCCGTTACTTAATCTACTTCCCTCAGAATCGCCCGATTGTCTTAGTCTGCACTCAAGTAGCCCCTTTTTGCTCTTATTAGTGTTCATTTTATACGCACATTTCAACACACTGTCCATTCCATTGAATTGCTCTTCCAGGTCTTTTGCTGACTCAGACAGAATTACGATGTCGTCGGCAAAACGCAGTATTTTTATTTCTTCACCCTGACCTTTAACCCCTTCTCCAAATTTCTCCTTGCTTTCCTTTATAGCTTGCTCAATGTACAAATTGAATAACATTGGAGAAAGGCTACAACCCCCTTCCCAACCTCTGCATTCCTTTCATGCCCTTCAACTCTGATAACCGCAGTCTGGTTTTTATACAAGTTGAAAAAAACCTTCCGTTCCCTACATTTTACTTCTGTTGATTTCAGAATTTGAAAGAGTGTATTCCAGTCAACATTGTCAAAAGCTTTCTCTAAATCTATGGAATGGGAATTATTACAACTTTCTTAAAGGCTGAGGGTATGTCGCCTTTCTCATACATCTTACGCACCAGGTGAAATAGTTTTGTCATGGCTGGTTCCCCCAGAGACTTTAGTAATTCTGAGGGAAAGTCATCTACCCCAGGGGCCTCGTTTTGACTTAGGTCTTTCAGGGCTCTGTCAAATTCTTCTCTCAGTATAGTATCTCCTACTTCATCTTCATCTATTTCCTCTTACCTCACTACAATATTGTTTCTGAGTTCATTTCCTTTGTAGAGGTCTATATACTCTTTCCATCTTTCAGTTTTCCCTTCTTTGCTAAGAACTGGTTTTCCATCTTCTTTATATTCATACAGCTGTTTTCCTTGTCTCCAAATGTCTCTTTTATTTTCCTGTAGGCGTTTCTATTTTTTCTCCTATTTATACATTCTTCTACTAACTTGCATTTGCCTTCTAGCCACTCCTGCTTAGTTATTTCGCACTACCTGTCAATCTCATTTATTAATCGTCTGCACTCAATTTTGCCTGAATTTTTATATTTTCTTTCGTCAATTAAATTTAGTATTTCCTGTGATATCCAAGGATTTCTAGGTTTTTATAGATTTAGAGAAAGCTTTTGACAATGTTGATTGGAATACACTGTTTCAAATTCTGAAGTAAGTAGAGGTAAAATATAAGGAACGTAAGATTATTTACAACTTGTATAAAAACCAGACAGCAGTTGTTAGAGTCGAAGGACGTGAAAGGGAAGCATTGCTTGGAAAGGGAACCATTGGTTGGAAAGGGAATAACGGTTGTAGCTTTTCGCCAATGTTATTGAATTTGTACATCGAGCAAGCTATGAAGGAAAGCACCGCGATGCAGTAGCCAAGCGGTCTGAGACGCCTCGCTGCGGGGCGCGCGGTTGCTCGCCGTCAGAGATTCAAGTCCTTCCTAGGGCATGAGTGTGTATGCTGTGCTTAGGTTAGTTTATCTTAGTTTATGTAGTTTGTAAGCCACGGACTGATGACCACGCAGTTTGGTCCGATAGATTTACAAACATTTGAATTTGAAAGCATGGAGAAATATGTTCAAGGTGCAGAAATAAAAACACTGCGTTTTGTAATTCTGTCAGCAAAGGACCTGGAAGGGCAACTGAACAGAATTGATAGTGTGTTGAAAGGAGCGTATAATATAAGCATTAACAAGGGTAATGCAATGCAGTCTAAAAATCAGACAATACTGAAGGAATTAGATTAGGTAACGAAACAATAAAGGTGGTAGATGAGTTTTGATATTTGGTCAGTAAAATAACATATGATGGTCGCTGTACAAAAGATATAAAATTCAGAATGGCAATGGGAAGAAAAGCGTTTTTGGAAAAGAAAAATGTGCTAACATCGAATATTAATTTAAGTGTAAGGCAATCTTTTCTGAAAGCATTCCTGTGGCGTGTTGCCTTTTAAGGGAGTAAAACATGGACGATTAATGATTTAGACAAAAAGAGATTAGAGGCTACAAATAAATTCTGAAGATTAGGTGAGTAGTTCGCGTAACTAATGAGGAGGTATTGAACAGTTTGGGGACAATAGGAATTATGGTATAACTTACAAGGATTCTGGCTATCTCTGGAACCGTCAAAAAATCGTGAATTATTAATAAATTTGATTCTTATAGAATTGCACTCATCTTTTGTAAAATCAGGCTGGCGTAACAGTAGAAATGCGCCACTAATTTCATCTTCATGTGTTTATTAACAAACCCAATGCTGTTGTAACTCTGTGGCGATCAGATAATAGACAACTACTGACTGACTAATTGGCGCGCAGAATCTACTGTAAATAAGTGGGCTAACAATGTTCATTTCGTAACACACAGAAAAATAATTAAAACTGCCAAATTAACTCAGACGCAAATAATATGATGCATTTATTAATAATATAAATTTTAGATACATATCTGTAAGTGAATATCTGGAATTAAATCGGCTGAATGCATCCAAAATTACAATGTGTATGTTTGACTACTTATTATTGGTCGAAATATTAATTAACTAGCTTTGTAACGGAATTTAGAATTCTGAACATTGCATATTTGTCCTGATTCAAGTTATTTGTATTATGTGATTAACTTTAATTAATTTCCGTACAGTTAATAATGGGAATGACAATCCTCTAATACAACAGATTTTGTAATATTCTCTTATTGAAAATAATTGTACACATTTCGTGAACAGAATCAGTAATTATTTTTCTCTTAAATTCATAGATGTCATATAATTGCCAAAAATTTCCAAAATTACGAATGTTTATGCTAAAAGAACTGTGTCGAAAAAAGGTAGATAGTAAAATTTAAAAATAAATTGAACGTAGTTGCTTTTTCTCAGCTACCGTCAACAAATTCGGTTGCGGAGAATTTATTTTATCCGGTTTCGGCAATTACTAGAATTGATTTCATCGGAATTTTTTTAAAGATGTAAGTCACATAATGAAGTTATAGATAAGCGACGAACTCAATAAAAATAAAAGGCTAGCCATTTAGGGCTGTTCGCTTGTGCGAAGGAGCAGTCCTTAGTGATTAGACTTTCATTTTTATTGACGTAAGCTTCATCGCTTGTCTATAAGTTTATTATATGACTTGCATTTTTAAAAACTTCTGATTAGGCAATTCTAGTAATTGCCGCAACAGTAGGGTAAAATAAATTTTATCTCCGCGACCGAGGCCTGTATTATCATCCACTGTATAGAGTAAATAAATTAGAGTGTCTTGTACTAGAATAAAGATAGGTATCAAGTGATAGAGTAGAGATTGATATCGAGTAGCAGAATAAAGACTTCATCCGCTCGGTTAGCCGTAACGCACCGCTTTCCGAGACGGGGAGGCGTACCGGCCCCGGTACGAATCCGCCCGGCGGATTACCGAAAGGAGTCGGAGTGCCGGCTAGCCTGGATGTGGTTTTTAGGCGGTTTTCCACATCCCCCTAGGTGAATACCGGGCTGGTCTCCAATTCCCTCGTCATTTACACGATTCGCAAACATTTCGTAACACTTTACACTTTAACACACATACAACACTATACGCAGACTTTTGGGGTACATATTTCCTCCTGGGGGCATGGGGTGGCGGCAGGAAGGGCATCCGACCACCCTGTAACTATTAACACGCCAAATCCGCGTTTAACACAGTGCCGACCCTGTATGTGCGGGAGAAGGGCCAAAGAGACAGAAAGACAGTAGAATAAAGGCTTCACTCTAGCCGTTACATTACAAAGTTAATAAAAAGAAAGGATCGATTGGTAGGACACATTTTAGACATTTCGTCGTGAATTTAGCATTGGGGTAGAAATCGCAGAGGGAGACCAAGAGAAGAATACAGAAAGCAGATTCAAATGGATGTTTGTTGCCGTTCTTGTGAAGAAATGAAGAGGCTTGCTCAGGATACGGTAGGGTGGAGAGCTGCAGCAAACCAGTCTCTGGACTTAATACCACAACAGCAACAACCGTTATTTAATTAGTCTGCAACCTTCCCGTGTTTCTTGGTCATTTCCACGAACCCAACTTTCTTGCATGATTCGTAAACAGAGTGTTTGTGTTTATTGCTCTGTGCAAAAGTCTACTAAGTGGCTATCTATTTCATTTCCTTTCTACGGTCCATACCCACCTAATACTCTTCATTCAAACAAGGCAGAAGTATGATTAGTGTTCAACGTCGCCTCAACGGAGCACTCGCTGAGAGTTTTTTGTCATGAACGGGGAAGGAATTCGGTCGCCCCTTTTGAAAGCAACAATCCCGGAATTTCCCTATAGTGATTTAGGGAAACCACGGAAAACCTATATACGGATGCCCGTAGGCGGATTCCAACCACCGTCCTCCCGAAAGGAAATCCAGTGCGTTACCACAACGCTACTTAGATTACTATTTTTGCTTACCCACCTTACCACAGTACCCAATCTAGTTCCCCATTTCAGTGACGTTTTCCTTGCCCTTAACTGTCTTAATAGTTTATCTCATCATACACTGTTCCTATCTTTATCATCGGAAAAGATAGTCGGCATATAAACTAGTTCTATCGGGTTGGTTTTGTGTCTATTTTGGCTACGCTCATACAATCACAGAAACTGCTTCATTATTAGACCAAATCCTATATTACCCCGTTCTGATTTGTATTTATAACCCTGTCTCATCTGACCAGACGAACTTCACTAACATCTAACTTCAACCTATCCATTTACTAAGAGCCGACATTGTCGGAACAGGAGAGCATTCTACTAAGTTATTAAATCAAAGCTTCTCAAGGAAGACAGATCAGGTCACGTATTTATGAACTATTTATTGTGACTTCTCTCGACAAACTTGTTGTCATTTATAAACATTTTAAAACTTATTTAAAGAAGGATATACAAAGATACGTAATCGTGGATGGTACAGTAATGAATGTCCATACTGTGTACTGTTTACAGTCTAGTACATAAGGTTTTTGAAAAATACCAACTGCACACGGAACCACATATGGAAGTTTAGAACGTGGCATATCAAACACTGCAAATTAGCCGAAAAGATACTTCCAATTAAATGGTGCCTGTCTGAAATAAATACAGTACAAATTATGTTAATATCTATGTACCAGTTACATACATTTCGTTATCACTTCTTAACGTAGTTAATCTGTACAATTCAAGAGCACAAACGTAGCACAATGCAAGGACATCGAGAGCCGGCACTTGTATGAGTGAATATCAATGTCATCTGTATGTGTACATATCGAAAGTCAAAGCACAAGTGACAGCTCATATGACAAGCCATGTTTCTTTACATAGCTCATCGGTTGCGCCAAGAGGATAGTAACGGAATACTTATTTCGAGAAAATCATAGTATTTTACAATTAAATTTAATAATATGCATTTATTTCGTATCTGAGGTTAAAATTTTTTCCTTATTTAGGAATATTGATTAGTAAAAATTTGTTCTACGTTCTACGTCTAGGCAAAAATAACACTATGTCACAACATGTCAAAATACAGAACTTTGAAAATATGGCAATCTGTAAGCTCATAACATCAAACTGGCTTCGTTATTAACACTAAGTTTGTCGAAACAAGTCGTGTGAGAATGAAATATACATTTTCATAAACGTGATCTGGGCTCATCTTTTTTATTTACTTTATTTATTTTACGTTTCTGTCTGTAGAAATGTATGATTGAATTCATACTCTATCTATTCCCCTGTTCATTAGTAAAAGAGCATAATGGAATCACAATAATTTGGTTTATATTACATTATATAGTAATGGTAAGGGAGGGCGAGATGGGGTCCGAATTAGAATGTTGCCCCTGATGCCTACATCCACCCCTGACTGTGTAAGTAGTTGGTGACTGCATAATGGTGTGAGCCGTTATTACATTGAATGAACTGGTTCTCCTGGTCCAACCGATCCGTTCGTTGGCTGTAAATAGTTATGTTCGGTTACTTGGAGACCATTGGCAGCTATTCTTGGACGGTCCCCAAACAAAGGTGGAATTTTTTGGATAAAAATGTGCCACATCACCAAGCCACACTGGTTTGAAGAACATTCTGAACAGTTCCAGCGAATAATTTGGGCACACAGACCACCCAATATGAATGCTATCAGACATTTATAGAACATCGTCATTTCGTAACTGTGGACTCCTCTGATGGCAGTATGGCTCCAGTCGACTCCCAAAGAAGTTGCTTCCGCGCCACTTCGCAGGACAAAAAGAGGTTCGACACGATGTATGGACACCCGACGTGGCTTTCGTCTGCTCACTGTATGACATAATGCTTACGATGCGCTCTACCGTTTGTAGTGGGACACATTTGTGAACTCCTACTCTCCCAAATCAGCTTTGTTTTGCAGGAGATGAAAATTAAAGATTACGTATTATTGAAAACAATTTATAGAATGTTGAGTAATGATTTTTATGATGTGATACTTAAAAGAAAGTTTTGTGTTTGTTTTTGTTTGTTTCATGGTCGATCGAGGCACTGCAATAAACAGGAGCAGCGTCGTCGCAGCACCGACCGGCATCACAGAGCTGGCCTTGCGTTATATGAAGTCAGCCGACGGTCACGGGGCAGCGGACGTCTCTGCGCCTTCTTTATTGCGGGACATCGATCGTTCTCTAAGAAGATTATTTAACATTATTATTGCTATGGATGTTCGTCAGATCACTGTATGGTCAGATCAGAAGCAAATTTGCTTGTATTGCAAGAAGACCAATAAACATGTGATGTTTGGCTGAAGAAGAGTTTTAAATATTACATCTTGTATATGGAATGATTTATTATTTAATGTGAAATATGGAAATGTTATTCGATCTTCTACATCTAGGAAGAAAACACCATCAGTGTGAAAAGTTTATAACAGGCTATTGAATTTCAAGACGCATTCAAATGAAACAGTGGTATTTTAAATGTGAAAGTAAAATATAGTAGGTTGTGGATTTTTGCCCGAACGCCAGTTTCATGACTGAACTGGTGCTAAAGAGTTTAAACTTTGAATGAGAAGTTGGATAATGGCCTTTTATCTTTCTCCCGCGGGTATAAGGACCTGTTTGTGGTTTAAGCAAAGATAGAAATATATATATATATATATATATATATATATATATATATATATATATTTTTTTTTTTTTTTTTTTTTTTTTTTTTTTTTGTATTATGCGGTGGACATAGACTTCGGAGGGAAGTTCGGTGCCACGGTAAACGAGAGGTGTTAAGTTGCTAGGTGACATTATAAAACATAAATATTTGCTTAGCAACTGAGCATAAGAGCTATAAACAAGTTTTATTAATAAGATTGAACCAAATTTAGGACGAGTTTGGTATAATACGAGATTATTTTGACAATTTAAAGTACTTCATCACCTTTTCCCTTTGTCCCGCCTCACGTTGCGGTTAAACAGCTGTAAGTGACAAGAGGTGGGATTCGCAATCAAGACGGAGACCCAATGTCTCGAAGAGCGACGAATGACCTCGTCAGTCATGGGACAGTTTTCATCTGGCTCGGCATTCCGTACCTGACAAATATAACCACCCGCTGGATTCGGCGACCATTGTCACCCATTCAAAAATCCCCCCGCAGCTAGGGTCAGTGATCGTGATGCAGTTGTGTCACGCCAAATCAGCTGATCGACGGTGACAGGCAAAATCCGTCCGCTGCGGATGTTATAAATGAAGGAGACGGATTGGACCCGTTAGTCTCCTGGTG
The DNA here is from genome assembly GCA_026315105.1 of Locusta migratoria. NCBI lineage: Eukaryota > Metazoa > Arthropoda > Insecta > Orthoptera > Acrididae > Locusta > Locusta migratoria. Next base: position 196,633,008 of record CM048746.1, read on the forward strand.
TCTGGCCGGCCTTTGGAGCTTGTCCAAGAGCCGTCTGCTGTCCAGGACAGGGCAGGGCAGGGCAGGGAAGATATAGTGCGGGTGACGTGTTTGCCGCGGCCGTGGGCGGCCCAGACAGTGGCAGCGGCAGTGGCAGTGGCAGTGGCAGCGCTGGGCTGCCGCCTTAACGTCCGCGTCCGGGAGTGCGGCCGACGACTCTGCGCCACGCCCTCTGCCGGCCCTGAACCGCGGCCCCCGGCAAGGGCGGGGCCGCTCTGGTCCTGCGACACACAGTGGCCGCGCGCGTCCCACCCGTCCGTCCTGCTCACTCATCCTGCTCTATCCTCACCGACACGCTACCAGAGTTTCTCATTGGAAGATCTCTGTGAGCCGCAACGATGAACAGCGTAACGTGTACGACAGGACAGCTGTCCTCCTCCTCCCCTGGAACAGTGGTCGGCAAATCGCGACTCGCGAGCCGCATCCTGTTTTTCGGCCACTACAGTGGGCTGTTTCACGAATCTACTCCGGCTACAGCTCTTGCTACACTATATGGCCACGACAAAATTCATAACTCATTTTATACGAGGGGAGTTCAAGTAGTAATGCAACACGTTTTCTTCCAAGCTTATTTTCCTTACAAATAATAATAATAATAAGCAGCATTTCTTGTAGAACAAACATTCACGCTTCGTTCCATATACTTCCATGACTTGCGATAAGTGGCAAGACTAAACCGAGCTGTTAAAATAGCGTTCCAAACAACGGGCAGTTGTTGAGTTTCTTTTGGCGGAAAACCACAGCATCTGATATATTCATAGGCTCTTGCAACGATGTATCAACCAGGAGGGTGGGGAGGGAAGAGACGGTTTCTGCCTCCTCCCACCACCCCCATATTTACTTGGTTTTATTTGATCTTTAAGCAGAGCCAGTGAATGAACTATGCTCGCGTCAGTAATTATGGGACAGTATTTCTTATGGCAGCCATTTTTGGCTTTGACTGAAGTATCTTGTAACACCTACTACATTCTCGAGAGGTCCATTCGTCCAGTTTTTTAATCTATGACTGCTAATAGGGGACAACACGTGGACGTATATGTAACAAATTCTGCCCAGCACTTTGGAACAGTAGTTGACGAGACATGGTGCGCTCAAGGCTGACCGTGTTGCAATGGGTCCACTGAGGGCTGTAGCTCCTCTAAAACTCGGACGACAAAGTGCTTTCCTGGTCAAGATAATCATTCATACTATCATATGCGCTAATGACGTTTTACTTTAGTTCGAGCGGAAATCAGCACGCAAGCGCAACATCCTTGACTCTCTCCTCCTTTTTTTTATTTTTCTCATTTCTTAGAAAAACGGAAATGTGGACACGTAGGTTAAATGAAAGTTTCATGATCTCGCCCTCTCTCCCACATCAAAGTCCTGGATTCGCCACTGTGAAATACGAAGTCCTTTAAGTAAGTTTTCTTGCCCCCCCCCTTTTTTTCAAAGAAATAGTTGGTACGCCAATGGCCGCTTGCATAATGTGTACGGTGATCTAGAGTGCACAAAAGCACGACGATTCGTTGAGAAAAACGTGTTTTATCATCGCCGCAAGGTCAAGCAAACCTGTCCGATTTCCCGCTTGCTGGCAGGACGTGCACAGCTGTGACTCCTGCAAAGGTCGAAGAGCCCGAAAACTCCCATTCGATGTGATCGACGGACCACAATCAAACGCCTGGCTGCTCAGCTTGACGTCTCTTTTGGTACTGCTGTCACAACTGTTCACCAGTTGGGATACGCAGAGGTTTGTTTCCGATGGGTCGATGTTTAACCGAAAAAGGAGAACCATATGTGCGGAATTGCTTGCCCGTCAGGAAGCTGATGGTGATATTTTTTGTCAAACATTGTTACAGGCGATGAAACATAGGTTCATTACTTAGAACCCGAAACAAGATGGCAATCGATGGAGTGGCGCCACACCCACTCCCACTACCAAGAAAAAGTTTAAAGCCATACCCTCAGCCGGTGATGGCTACAGTCTTTTGGGGTTATTCTGGTCGATGTCCTTCCCCACGGTTAAATGATCAACTCAGAAGTGTATTGTGCTATTCTTTTAAAATTGAAGAAACGACATCAACGTGATCGCAGCCACAAAAGTCTCAACGTACTTCTCCTTCTCCAGGACAACGCAAGGCCTCACACAAGTCTTCGCAACCGAGAGGATCTCACAAAACTTCAGTTGATAGTTCTTCCTCATCCACCCTACAGCCCCGATCTCGGACCGTTGGATATCCATTTGCTTCACCCAACGACGGACGCAGTACGTGGGACGTGCTATGCGGATGGTCAAGGAGTTATGATGCAATAGGACGCTGGCTCCGACATTTTATTTGGTTGTTTTGGGATTGCAGTCATTTTAAATGTCTATTTGACGGAAGACAATGAAAGGGAAAAATCATGTATGTTCAGTTTACATAGCGAGTCGTCCAAAGTGTCTATATTCACGCCGAAGTTTGCTGTCGAATGCGTATTGTTGTGGTTGTACCACATGGTGGGCACAGAGAAGGTACGCAGGACGCACGCTAGTCAAAGCAAAAGTACGTGACATATTAAGGAGGAAGGAATCTTAGGGTTTAACGTCCCATCGACAGCGTGGCCATTAGAGACGGAGCTTACGCTCGGATTTTGGGTAAGGATGGGGGAAGGAAATCGGACGTGGCTTTTGAAAGGAACCATCCCGTCATTTGCATATTAAGCAATGGCATATTAAGCATTAAGCAACGTGTATCTTTCAGCTGGATGCAGTTCTTACAGATACTTCTGATATTAGTTTAATAACCTATATAATACTGTCACAGAGTTTCTATTTTTAAAATATATTTTAAGTGTTACATGTAGGTAAATGCTCACTTTGTTTGAATGTACATTACCCACAGGAACATGGTTTTATTTTTTTAAACAAATCAAACTACTGCCGGCTGAAAACATCCGGTCTTCAGTAGTAATATATAAAATTTACTTATTAATATTATGTATGGTTTGTTCCGTCACTTCTTGGTAGAACAATTCCATGTTTAAAGTTGAAAACAAGTAAAACATTTTTGTTCTACTAATTTTTGTGAACTAGTTTTCGGCTTATTAGCAGATTCTCAGGAAACAGTTGGCTAGCATAGACAAGAAATGCCACCTATTAACTTTTGAAATGTTTGTAGAACTTATGGGACTTAACTACGGGGTCATCAGTCCCTAAGCTTACAAACTACTTATGAACTAGCTAAGACTAAGGACGGCACAAATATCATTGCCCGAGGGGGGATTCGAACCCCCGACCGTAGTGGCCGTGCAGACCGTGACTGGAGCGCCTCAGTCCCCTCGGCCACCGCGGCCGGCTATTAACTTTTGACATCCATCGACCTGAGTCATTTCGTGGCACTTTGTATAGCTTACATTACAATTTTATAATATATTTAATTGAGGGAAGCTTCTAAAAAGAAAAGCTAGCATTCTTTCACGAAATTCAAATTTATCCAAGCGCAGCCGGAAAAGCTGAGACCAACAACATACAAAGCGGACGTAATCGTACTATTAAAACAAATGCTAGGCCGCTGTTCGCATTAAATATGCATTTTTGTATATTGTTTATTGTATTTTATTTTTCAATTAGTAGGGTTATCATGGAGTCCGATTTCTATATTAAATTGCTGTTAGTTGTATTAAACGACTCCAAAAAGCATACTTGGAGTTGTCAAAAAAATTTTAATCGCTATACTACTGTAATTTAGCTCTTTTGATGAACGAGTTTGCCGAGCACTGCCACAGAAAAAAGAATCTCTGCAAACCGTACTCTAATCCTACATTTACAAGCCATTGTATAGTGTGCATCGGAGGGTACTAATCGAACCAATGTAACTTCACGGTAAGCCTCCGTGTAGACTAATTTTTATCTTCATGATTTTTTCGGGAGATATATGTAGAAGGAATCAACAAAGTGGATGACTCTTCGAGAAATGTACGATCTCGCAACTTTTACAGTACGTCGTACCCCTTCAAGAGGCTCAGCACTTGTTCGCTGGGTACGGGATTGGCGAACCCAGGGTCCCTGAGCTGTGGACTGCAAAAAATGTTGAAATGTTTGTAAAGCTTATGGGACTTAACTTCGGGGTCATCAGTCCCTAAACTTACAAGCTACTTATGAACCAACTTATACTAAACACGACACAAACATCCATGCCCGAGGGAGGATTCGGACCCCCGAAGCAGGAGGCAGCGCGATCCGCAACGTGGCGCTCCAGACCACTCGGCTACGCTGTCGACTGCGTCGCGCAAAAAGTTATCTATGCCGTAAGCTCTGTGCATGTCTCAGCGACCACCATACGGCACGACGGTGGAACGTTGCAGGAAAAAAAAATTAAAAAAATAAAACTGAATCTCAAGGTGTGCTGCGCCCCGAGGAGATGCGTGGCTGCTGATGTAGGACAGTAGCTAGCGGGCCACTTTTCGGGATGAGCCGCAACTCAGACTCGTCCATGCATGCGGTGCTCTGTCTGGATGGACCGTTTTTCCGTAGCTGCTCGTGGGATCACCAGTGTGCCTAAGTGTGGAAGGACAGAATGTAATACAGCGAGATAGGATTATAATTTGTTTCTCTTTCTCCATCATTAAAGGAACGTAAGGTTCTAAATCAAGGAGACACATCTGCCCCATCATTTTTGGTGTGTGCTAGGACAGATGGTGAATCGTTTATGACAAAAAAGCCTCTCATTTTTGCAGAAGTTTGAAGAGGTGGAGGGGATGTCAAAGATGAGATCAGGATAAGTCATAACGACGTCATCCCCGGCCTAGTAAAGGAAAATTCTCGTCTGTCACAAGCTGAGTGATGTTCCCATTACCATCACTCTGCACAAAAGCTTGAATATGATCCCGGGAATTATATTCCATAGAGATCTCTTTTTGCAGTATGATTATGAATTGGGCGATCATTTTTTTTTTTTTTCATGGAGGGCGCTACAAATTTATAAATTTTGAAAAAGTCATTCTTATGCCAAAGCTGCAGAATATTTTTATTTGTTATATTCTACAGGATTCGGCAGTTGCTGCCATCAGCAGGAAATTTAGAAGATATTTTACATCAAAGTCAATAAGATGACATTTTCACTGAGTACAGTAACGTCTAATTTACAATAAAATATCGTGATTGTTTCTAAAAGCCCTTCAATTTTACATCCTGTAGTACGTATTGCAGTAATTAATCTGTAACTACTACTAATACAAATACTAAGTACATACGGCCGTAGATTGCCACCTAAAAAGAAAAAGATTTATACATCTTGGGCGTTGGTTTGCTACGCTCGCAAAACATAAAACGTGGACGGGCACACACTGTCGACAGTCTACTAGTATTCAGATTCGCTCCAAAAATGGCTGAACGATATGCAGCCGAAATATTAGCAAAAGAAAATAAATGGTTACGGCTGAATAAAATTTTATTGATCAGGAGACAGTCTGCTTTTATATTGGAACTGTGGCGGTATCATCCGCTACCTGGCCCAGTTACAACAGTTATTGTGCTCTCTGTGTAGCCATACAGGGACCACTGCCCATAGTAGCTGTTTGGTTAGCCTATGATAGGGTATGTGGTGTTGTCTTTGTCTACATCGTCGCCACTGTTACCTGTGCCCCCGTGTGTCTCTGTCAGGATCCGGGCTGTGCAGGACGCATGGGCGTAGCCATACGGGTGGTTACTGGGGTTCAAACCCCTCCCGAAATGATGACAAAGCCAACAAAAACTGGCATCATTATAAGTCCGGATAAAGCCGATTTCCCCCCGTGCAATTCCCATGTTTTTAAGATTCCTGCAAAAAGACATTCATGGCCATCGGTATGTTTCGTAGAAAGAGGTGCACACCTGATCCTGTATCTAACTGCAAACATTGAGGAATTTAACGTCTTGTCTCACACTGTGTTAAATGTATTAACAGTTAGGTGATTACTATTGAAATGATGCACACCTTCGTTTTTTCTCAGGTGTTTTCACTTACTATGTCTGCCCCTTACAGATGAGTGTGACTTCCAATCACTATGAACAAATCCTTACTCAAGGAATTTACAGTAATTTACGGTAAAGATGGAGACTAAATCCGGCGGAGATTCTGTTAGAAAGTGTCGGGTCGTAGAGCTTCACTCTGCTTTAGAGATTTGAGATGTTTCTTAACAGCACTATTAGTAATTGCAATACCAGTCAGCAATATTTGTTGAAGTTCCTATATAAACTAATCAAAGTTCCTATCTAGTCAAAGAGTATCTTCTGTAAACTTATTTTTTGCCATTGACAGTTTTCACATACCGAAAAAAATTGAGATAACCAATACTTCTCTGCTAATGCTTCAGAAGTTATTGAAAGCTTCATGCAATGCCTTTCTGACTGCCATCAGTGTTTCGATCCACATTTGCCTGTCATGATGTGCCTTTTCCTTACTTTGGACAATACATAGATTATATATACATGTGGCGTCTATTCCGAAAGAACAGACGTCACTTCTTATTCTGCAGTTGTTATTGTTTTCATATTCACAGAATATATGACTTCAACTGTGAATGAGCAAAGCTGAAAATGTGTACCCACGCGGGATTCGAATCCGGGTCTCCTGCTTTGTAGGCAGTTGCGCTGACCCCTACACCACTGGGGACACAGCGATCACCTCACCTGCAAAGACTACCTAAGCACGCCTCCCGTCAGACACAAATTTCCAGCTTTGCCCTGCCCATAGTACTCGCATTTGAAGTCATATCTTGTTGAAAACAGATACTAAGATTTTATTGTACAGGGATAATTTTGGTCAGGTCTGGCTACTGCAGTTTTGATCATGACTGCGTTGTATGAGTGTAGTCCATCTTACGTTAACTCCTGTTATCTAGCCAAATAAACTTTATAGTTGGTTCGGAATCTCCACATCTTTCTCCTGGTATCTCTGTCTAATCATTTAATCAAAATCTTTTCATCCGGCATTAAACATGGAACGAAAATAGTTATTTCGGAATCAACTCAACAAATTCATTATGGGTTCCATACATATTTTTATAATTATAAAATTATTTATTTATTTATTTATTATTTTCATTCCTACTAAGGTAAAGTTTGTAACATTTGATGTTATTGAGCTTTGACATGGAAGTTGTGCAGTAGGTTTTTCTATCACAGTTGAAACCTCAAGTATCAATGAAATTAACGTAAATCGGTGTTGAGCGGAGGAAGGAGGCTTAGGGTTTAATGTCTCGTCGAGAATGGACTCGTAATTTTGGTGAACGGTTATACGAATTCCCTTCCAGCCCCCCAGATTTACGTTTTCCATGATTCTCCTAATTCACGTGGTGAGAACCACCTACAACACATAGTTCAATAGATATGACGCCGTAAACAATGAATCGCGAGAAATACTTCCGTACGCCAATTTTCCACATCTCCTCCTAACCCACTGAACTTATTTCAAACAAACTTTCTACACGTAATCGTTACCGTCAGTCAACAATCTTTGTTCGAGTGAAATCCAGGGATATGACGTCATAAGGAAGGAGATGCTGCAAAAACTGTCGCATCATATAATGCGTGAATAACAAAAATTTATTCATCGACTATTTGAGAATGAGAGCTTTTATCGACTTGCAATAAAATTTACTCGTGATTTCAAACTGTTACAAAACATTTTCTCTCTGAGATTCTCAGTAACATGATTAACGGAAACAAGTTCATCGCTGACTACTTTTCCGCTGTGAGTTCGTTGCACTTAGTTCATTCGGTATGTTACAATTTATTATTTCGAAACTAATAACTTTATTCGTGAGACTTTGTACACATATATGCACAAATACCACATACTGCATCTTCGAAATATTATCATAATATGCCACAAAGTTCAGGATATATGATGTTATTAACAGTGAGGTAAAGGAAAAAACATCCAATCACGGAAGAGATTTCGATTTGTTACATCTTTGCCATTAACTCTGTTCGAGGCACCTTATGCAGTTAGTGTGAACACATTCGAACTGAATGTAATTCCAATAATATATCGCAAAAAAAAACTCATAGTTCAGGAAGTGAATAAAAATCCGCCCCAATACGCATCAGGTTTTAATTTATTATGTCTTTATTACTAATTCAATTCGCAACACATTTAGTGCACTATACGCATCTGGACAAGTATACTGTTGCAGGACACATTTTCAGGAGATACGACCTGCAAGGATTGAGCTGCGTTAAAATGTATCTACAGGACGAAATTCGCAGGACATACGGACAGGGAGGGGTGCAGAAGACGATGGACAGAAGGATAAGGAGGTGAAGTAGCAAGGAATGTAGTAAATATGTAGCAGGGCCACAGAAGGTTGTGAGGACAATTCTGTATATTTTAAAACCAGTTCCATAAAATGTGGACGGTTAAACCACACTTTGTCAGTCGTGCATCGTCTTAAAAATTGAAATGGTAACACATGTTCTATTTGCAAATGAAGTTTGTAAGTTGCAGGTCAGACTTGGAGTCTTGATGGAGGTGTGAACCATAATTATCCATGTAGTAAGAAAGAAGTGAAAAAAGCTGATTGGCTGCTGACAATAAAACCATGCAGGTAACGAAAAAAGCTTTATTACTTTTGGATTGACGCGTTTCGGGCATAACCCATCTTCAGAGTACCTGGTAAGAGTAAAAACTAAGACAATACATGTACAGTCATACAGTAAAAAGTAAACGTGATACAAAAAGAGAAGTGACACAAGATATAATTTATACATTCCATAACACTACCCATTTAAGTATAGACAAAACGCAATGGCCAGTAGAGGCTGGCCACTCATCAAACATTGGTAACCGAAACGCCCGAAACGCGTCAGTACAAAAGGAATAAACATTTTATCGTTACCTGCATGGTTTTATTGTCAGCAGTCAATCAGCTTTTTTAACTTCTTTCTTACTACATTGAAGTTTACAAGTTCTTAACAGGTTTTCTTGAATTTAAGTGGAAATTTGTATTAGTTGGAAACAGCTTCTACAAGTTTACAGAGAGCACTGCACTCTGGTGCAAGGGTCGAAGCGGGCCACAAGAAATTCCGTGAAGGTCGGTGTCGTTGTCCGATGTTGCACGGTCTGTACCGCCACGCCGCATTGCCGAGGCTATTGTCCAGTGTCTGGAAGCCCCCACTACTCGACACTGGCGAGTTACGCCAGCAGCCGCTGCTGCAGAGGTTGTATTAAGCGGCGAAACTGCATTGGTCGTGCTCTGTTCTCCGTGATCTCGGGCCTTTTGCTTTTCTTTAGAATCCTCCATTTCAGTATTTTCAACGATTCCGTGTGGTGTACGATCGACGCGAGAGAATGTTCACTCTGTTCTCCCTCTAGTGGCGAGTATGGGGCCTCAGCGGTAAATATCATTTTACAGCTTCTGGTTAGTTTCTTTCCGAATGCACCGAATAATTCGCTTTTATTTATTGCTTACCTACCGCGATGAGATTACGGCCTTAAAGTCATCTTTTACTTCTGACGAGGAATAACACACATTAAAAATATAACATAGCCATCACCTTGCTTACGACTATGGTCAAAAACAACGTAACATTGTGGTATTACAAAGAACAATACCCTTCGTAGCCAAGATCGCTATATTGGTTATTTATTCTGGATTACCAGTTTCTTCAAGCCATGCTGCTATCATCTGATCCCATTGTTTGCCGAAACCGGTAATCCAGGGTAAATAACCACTTTAGCGATCTTCGAAGATCGCTCCTCGACCAACAAGAGAACATTATAATGGTTATGAATCCCTTCTTGTGATCTTTATTTGCCATAGATCGCTTATTGATGTTACATGATCTTAATTGTCCAGGTATGGTAAGAAATATACTTGTTCATCTGAAGTTTATTTCTTACCATGCCTGGTCAATTAAGATATGATAATGACTCTTTGACGAGTCGAAACTAGTCCTCATGTAAAATCAATTAGTGGTCTATGGCAAATAAAGATCTCATGACGGTATTCATAACCATGAAAGATCGCCTCCTACAAAACATCCCGTATAAGATGTCAGGTAATTATACGAGATCATTATACCTGTATAATTAAACGAAGCGAAATGTAGCGTGAGGAGAGCTATGCGAGAGGCGTTCAACGAGTTCGAAAGTAAAGTTATATGTACTGACGTGGCTGAAAATCATAAGAAATTTTGGTCTAAGCGGTAGGTGGATCAAAACAAAATCTCCAGACACTCTGTGACGAAAATGGCATTGAAACAGAGGATGATACTATAAAGGCTGAATTACTAATTGACTTTTTCGAAAGCTGTTTCACAGAGGAAGATTACACTGTAGTTCAAAAATGTTCAAATGTTTGTAAAGCTTATGGGACTTAACAAACTTACAAACTACTTATGAACTACTTACGAACTAGGACGAGACAAATATCAATGCCCGAGGGGGGATTCGAACCCCCGACCGTAGTGGCCGTGCAGACCGTGACTGAAGCGCCTCAGTCTCCACACTGTAGTTCCTTCTCTAAATTGCCGTACAAATTTCAAAATGGCAGATATCGAAATAATTGACAGAGGGATAGAAAAACAATTAAAATCTTTCAAAAGAGGAAAGGCCGCAGGATCAGGTGGAATACCAGTTAGTTTTTACACAGAGTACGGGAAGGAATTTGCCCCCCTTCTTGCAGTGGTGCACCGTAGGTCTCTAGAAGAGCGTAGCGTTCCGAAAGATTGGAAAATGGGGCAGGTCATCCCCGTTTTCAAGAAGGGTCCTCGAACAGATGTGCAGAACCATAGGCCTTTATCTCTAACGTCTGTCAGTTGTAGAATTTTGCAACGTGTATTATGTTCGAGTATAATGAGACTAGTAATCTCTCTGTAGGAATCACCATGGGTTTCGAAACAGGCGATCGTGTGAAACCCAGCTCGCGCTATTCGTCCACGAGACTCAGAGGGCCACAGACACGGGTTCTCAGGTAGATGCTGTATTTCTTGAGTTCCGCAAGGCGTTTGATACAGTTCCCCACAGATGTTTAATGAACAAAGTAACAGCATATTGTCTATCAGACCAATTGTGTGATTGGCTTGAGAAATTCCTAGATAATAGAAAGCAGCAGGTCATTCTCAATGGAGAGAATTCTTCCGAAGTAAGAGTGATGTCAGGGGTGCCACAGAGGAGTGTCGTGGATCCGTTTCTGTTCACGATATATATAAATGACCTTTCGGATAACATCGGAAGTTCACTGAGCCTTTTTTCGGATGATGCAGTAGTATATATAGAGGTTGTAACAATGGAAAATTGTATTGAAATGCAGGAGGATCTGCATCGAATTGACGCGTGGTGCAGGGAATGGCAATTGAATCTCAATGTAGATAAGTGCAATGTGCTGCGAATACATAGAAAGAAAGATCCTGCATCATTTAACTACACTATAGCAGGGCAGCAACTGGAAGCAGTTAATTCCATAAATTATCATTAGGAGTGATTTAAAATGGAATGACCATATAAAATCAATCGTCGGTAGAGCTGATGCCAGACTGAGATTCATTGGGAGAATCTTAAGGAAATGCAGTCCGAAAACAAAGGAAGTAGGTTACAGTACACTTGTTCGCTCACAGCTTGAATACTGCTCACCGGTGTGGGATTCGTACCAGGTTGGGTTGATAGAGGAAATAGAAAAGATCCAACGGAGAGCAACGCGCTTCATTACAGGACCATTTGGTAATCGAGAAAGCGTTACGGAGATGATCGATAATCGCCAGTGGAAGACTCTGCAGGAGAGACGCTCTGTCGCTCGCTATGGGCTTTTGTCGAAGTTTCGAGAACATATCTTTACCGAGGAGTCTAGCAATATATTGCTTGCTCCTACGTATATCTCGCGAAGAGATCATGAAGATAAAATCAGAGATATTAGAGCCGACACAGAGGCATACCGACAATCTTTCTTTCCGCGAACAATACGTGACTAGAATAGGAGGGAGAACCGATAGTGGTACTCAAGGTACCCTCCGCCACACACCGTCTGGTGGCTTGCGGAGTATGGATGTAGATGTAGATACCGTGGTATACTTATGTTTAATATTGTGTCTTCTGGCTTCAGATACCAAGAAAAGCTGTGCCAGGTCGGCGGCATGACTGGCCGTCTGCGCGGAGCAACGATCCCGGGACCTTGGGAGCGCTGCGGCGGGTCTAGGTCGGCGGCAAGGCCGCGCCGCGGCCCGCCCTCTTCACCTGTTACCACCAGGCTGCTTGCCTGCTCGCACTACCTGTTAGATCACCCGCGATTCGAACCCAGGACTCTGGCGCTCGCGCCGTTACACACACACACACTACACGAGCCGCCGCGGTGGAGTGCCCAAGCGCATTGAGGCGCTAGGCTACGATGCGCGAGGTCGTCCCCCCTCGGAGGTTCGAATACCCCCCTCGGGCATGGCTGTTTGTGTCGTCTTTAGTATAAGTTAGTCCATAAGTAGTTTGTAAGTTTAGGGACTGATGACCCCTCAGTTAAGGCCCATAAGATTAACAAACATTTGAAAATTTTGAACACGAGCCGGCTCCATCGGATCTACTAGGATCAGTCACCCAGTCGAGCACACACTGCGCACACTCTCCTGTGTGTTTTTCTGAATTAGCAACAGTGGGAAAAGTATGACACGAATAAATTAAACGACAGGTCGACTCTATGAGTCGTGTTACGAATGAGCACAGATGCTTGTTTTCCCCTTTTGTTTGGAATGCATACTTACAGTTATAAAAGCTACTTAGGAAAATACTGTTGTATGTTTTAAAAGAAAAGACTATTAATAACGCCTTATAACAGTAATTCCAAATACAGTGTATCCCAGAACTTCACAGTCTATAACACAAAATAAATATTACTGCAGTACCCGGTACTGCTCTTGCTCATTCTACCCAAACCGGTTGGCTTATTTAAAATGCATTTTCTGCCTCGTAATCGTAACTTCCGTTATGTGAGAAGTAACTAGACACGACAGAAAATTTATAACATTAATTACATACCTAGCAGTCTGTTTCTTGTAACAAAACCGCATGGCTTATCGCTTATTAGCATATAAGTATTCGTGTTAGAAAGCCCAGACACCTCTACGTTAAAACGTATATAAAAATGATGCACTCTTAAAATTTTGTTCGTAAATTGTGTTAACCCAACTTCAATAACAAAAAAGTTTCTCGGTTGATAAAAATTTTGCAATATCGTCAAAAGAATACGTTTTCGTAAAAAGTCCATATTTAGTCTTAATAATATGCTGCTGCACAACAAACTAATATAGGAACATAGTAGAGTTCTTCCCGAACACGTAGATATCTACTCCATATCTGTACACTGAATAATTTGGCTGATTGGTCTAGTTTAAAAAAATACACGATTGAACAGCTGTTCTCTGCCGAACATGACACACGGAAAACTTAACTCAAGAAGGAGGGGAGCTAGCGAGAATTAACTTCCTGCTCAGAGCATAAACTTCGTTTTTATTTATACGATACTGAGAACTTACTCAGAGAACATTCTTTTGCTCTGAGCATGTCCTCTTTCTTATTCATATGGCCCATTGAGCCAGTTTACTTCTACAGTCGTCCGCAATTGAAAAGCTGTTGTCGATACAGGATTTTTGGCATGAAATGATAACGTCCCGTACATGATCCATAGGTTTCATGTCGGGAGATTTGGGAGGGTGATCAAAACGGAAGGAAGCTGAGGGTTTAACATCCCGTCGACTGCACAGATATTCGAGACGGAGTTCAAGCTTGGATATTTGGGTGAGGATGGGGAAGAAACTCGTCCATGCTCTGTCAAAAAAGCCATATTAAGTTGGTGTGATTTAGTAAAATCATGGAAACGTAAATCTGGTTGGCCTGAAGTGTATTTGAACCACAGCCCTGACGAATGCGAGTTCATTGTGTTACTACTGTGCCATCTCGATAGGTTGGTGATCATGTAGAAGTAATTCGTTAGAATTGTTCAGAATGTTCTTGAAACCAATCACGAACAATGGTGGATGGGCATCATGGCGCATTGTAAGCCTTAACAATTCCATTGTTCTTGGGTAATATTAAGTCCTTGAGTAGCAGTAAATAATACCTAGGTATCCGAACATAACCACTTTCAGTACAATGTATCTTTAGTTGGAGCAAAGCGCCCATTGCATTCATTGCATTCCATGTGAAAAGAGCGCACTCTATTATGGAGCCTCCGTAGGTTGCGCAGAGCTTTCCTCACAGCTGAGTTCCAGGGATTAATTTGTGCCACACTCTACTATCGGCTCTTACCAACTGAAACCGCAACTTATCTGATCAAGCCACGGTTTTCCAGTCGTCTTGGGTCAAATCGATATTAATAAAGATGCACCTTCTTCAGGTTATTGAGCCAAGATCGCCAGTATCATATTATTTATTTGTCTTTACCGGATTCGATGTGTCCCAGCTATCTTGTCCACCCAAAATATCTCTGGAACAATAACAGCTATTGGAAAACGACTTTCACCGGTGTCAATGTACGGCTGGGGCCCATGAATGTACATATTTGGAAACGTTCTAAAGAGAAAGCAAATGTGTTTTTTAACACTTTTTTTTATGGACACCCCATATTTTTTCTTTAGCAATCCATAGCATGACAAATCACATAAACAATGGCGTTGATTGCATCGGAATATTCCAATTACATCCCGAGATATTGCGACGCGAAGTTGACGCTTGAAAAACCCGAACGACAATACAAAACAAACTACAGTGGACGCAGTTATGACAGCTGATTACAGTGGAACCAGGAAAATGCGAAGTTTTTCAGAAAATAGTGGAACTTTTTGACCTGGTTGCCAAATAGAGGCAGATATGGATTAGCAAGTGTTGTAAGTACACTCTTTTATAGAAAAAACGAACTGTTTTGAATCAGAAACATAATAGTTTGTACATATGTAAAAGTCCTAACCTTTATGTGTAAACAGAAACATGTAAATATTTAAGGACAACCACTGATGATGCCTTGTGACAAAGGCGAAACGAGTATGGGTGAATTATAAATATAAAAACTCTTCATTTGCAGTAGCAAAAGGCGTTTTCTTTAAAAACACTGCAGTGAAAATACATATAAGTTACTTTATGTGTAAGTTATCTTGAATTTCGGGCATCCGCAGCCAAATGTTTTCATTATGTGTAAGTAGTTTGTAAGCATAGGGACTAATGAGCAACATAGATTTACAAACACATGAACATTTGAATAGCAAAGCACGACGTACTGTCCTGATAGATACGTACCTCATACATATAACCGACATTCATTTTTGCGATTATTCCACTAGTTTGCTTGTCTGTTACCTCTTACATATTGTTGTTCTCGTTTAACTGAAATCTGGTGGTCTCAGCGTTTTCTTGACACTGTAAATTTTGGAAAATTCAGTTCCTCGAATTCCAAAATGGAACTTCCAATGCTTCCGCGTTTGAAATCTGATAGTTTCCCCCGTGCTGCCATAATCAAGTTGGAGACCATTTCACATAAATCAGTGAAGTATGCACTGCTCAGCTCCTCTATATACTGTGTGCGCGGTACTACTGACATCTCTGTCTGTGCATGTCGCTACCAGAAATCTGAAATTTTATTCCGAATAATTAAAGGACTAGCACATCAAACATCTTGTCGATGTGATGGTTTTATTTAACAAAGGCTTTAGCAATACTGAACCTTTGAAATTCAATACGATATTCAATAAATGATTTAAATAATCTTAAATCTCAGAGAAGTAATAAAAACAATGATCCACAGTTAAGCTTGACCCAGCAAGCAAATTCTTCAAACAGATAAACCATTAATATTTTACAACATTAGATTGAATTTTGAATAGCAAATTAAAATCTTTTTCCTTTCCACATCTTTCTTCTTTTACACAAATAAACAAATCAATAAAATATCAATTACAATGCTGAAGTCAATAAGAACCAATTTATGCAATCCAAAAACAGTTTAAAGTATTAATAAGCAGACGATTTGACAATATCAAGGTGACAAATTAACGTCAACAGGCAACACAATTACAGATTAAATTCTGAATAGCCAATGAAACCACTATCCTTTCCCCTTTTCCTTCTCTTTTACACAAATCATTAAAATGTCAAAAAAAATGTTCAGATGTTTGTAAATCTATCGGACCAAACTGCGTGGTCATCAGTCCGTCGCCTACAAACTACTTAAACTAAGGTAAACTAACCTAAGGACAACAGACACACACCCATGCCCAAGGGAGGACACGAACTCCCGAGGTGAGCAACCGCGCGCTGTGCAGCGAGGTACCTTAGACCGCTCTGCTACTCCACCGCGGCATTAAAATGTCAATTACAACGCGGAAGCAAATAAGGACAAATTTACGCAGTCCAAAAACAATTTAAAGCGTTAATTAGCAGACGATTTGACAATAGCAATTAATCTCAACAGATAAGACTTTCACTTAAATAGATGCTTCCAAACTGGAAGTGAATAACCTTTAAATAACTACCATACACTCGAGAACCTTTAAACAGAAACACAACCGTGTGTAACGTTATTATTAGAAGCAGGTGATGATGGAGGATGAGCGCGGGCAATTCTACACTTGACCGGCGCGTGTTTGCGCCGCACCAAGCAGCCCTGTCATCGCCTCTACGCCGATACCGACAAACACCAATCGAGTGGAACAATCGCCCCGCCAAGAAAAACTTGTGAAACACATCAAAAGAGGGCAATAATCTCAGTTACCCCTCTCAACACTCCATACGAAAACCGTACGTGCGCAGCGATCGGGAAGCAGGAAAAACAGCTACCCTATAAGTACGCCCACGCCTTGCGGTAGCTACAAGTACGTGATGGCCACTAGGCAGGAAAAAAAAAGACTGGTGCACTTAGGTGCACTGAGGGCACATTGAAAATTAATACCCAAACCAGTTTTGCACTTATAACCACGACTCACCCCCACTAGGAGAGGTGCCAAATCTCAGAAACAAGGCTGACAAGGACTCACAGAGCTACCCAGAAACAGTCAACTGCTCCAGAAGGAACGGAGCGCAGGGAACACTCCCATACTCTGTAAAATATAGTCAAGGTACTTTGTTTAATCCTTTAATGCTCGGTGTAGCTGATCATCTACATTCCTTATTTTTCCCATTATCTCTCAAACTGATCTAAACTGTACCACAAATTCATTTGTAGTTGCTTCTATACATAGTGTTGCATATGCTAGTAGCTCGTACCTAGACATAAATTGCTACTGAATCATTTCGACAGCTGCATTGAGTTACTTCTATGCTCTACTTCAGTATTCCTCTTTTGACATGTAAAAGTAGTCAATCAAATATTACTTTTCCATTATGAGTTACTTTCTTGAAAGATGAGAGGCATAACAGTGACATTTACTACATCGCGTACATCATGTAAGGGAGGAAACTTAGGGTTTCACGTCCCGTCGACAGCTTGGACATTAGAGACGGAGCTAACGCTCGGAGTTTTGTGTAAGGATGGGGAAGGAAATCGTCCGTGCCCTTTGAAAGGAACCATCCCAGCATTTGCCTGGACTGATTTATAGAAATCACGGAAAACCTAAATCTGGATGGTCAGAGGTGGATTTGAACCGAATGCGAGTCCAGTGCGTTACCACTGCGCCACCTCGCTCAGTGTACATCATGGAAGCACTATATAGCCGACCAGCTATGGACTTTTTGATGCTAGTAGTGCGTAATAATTTAAACGAATTTTTGTTCAATATCTTCCTCATTATACACGCAGTATATATTAATCGAGGTATTTTGTATGTTGTTGTTGTGGTCTTCAGTCCGTTGATGCAGCTCTCCACGCTACCCTGTCCTGTGCAAGTCTCTTCATCTGAGAATACGTTCAGCAACCTACATCCTTTTTAATCTGTTTACTATATTCGTCCCTTGGTCTCCCTCTACGATTTTTACCCCACACGCTTCCTTCTAATGCTAAGATGACAATTCCTTGATGTCTCAGAATGTGTTCAACCAATCGATCCCTTCTCTTAGTCAGGATATACCAGAAACTCCTTTTCTCCCCGATTCGGTTAAGCACTTCCTCATTAGTTACGTGATCTACCCATCTAATTTTCATCATTCGTCTGTAGCACCACATTTCAAAAGCTTCTATCATCTTTTTATCTGAACTCATCATCCACGTTTCACTCCCATACAATGCTACACTCCAGACCAATGCTTTCAGAAAGGACTTTCTGACATTTAAATTAATATTGGATGTTAACAAGTTTCGGTTCTTTAGAAACGCTTTTCTTCCCATACCATTTTGTATTTTATATCTTCTTTACTTCACCATCAAAAGTAATCTTGCTACCCAAATAACAAAACTCGTCTACTACTTTTATTGTCTCATTATCTAATCTAATTCCTTCAGCATCGCCTGATTTTCGGACATTGCACCGCTGTATGGTTTTGGTATAGGTTGAATATAACTCTTCGGTCCCTATATTTTACCCCTGATACCTTCAGAATTTGTAATAGTGTATTCCAGTCGACATTGTCAAAAGCTTTCTCCAAATCTACAAACGCTAAAAACGTAGGTTTCCCTCTCCTTAGCCTATCTTCTGAGATAAGTCGTAATGTGAGTATTGCCTCCCGTGTTCCTACATTTCTCCTACATCCAAACTGATCTTCCCCTAGGTCGGATTCCAAAAGTCCTTCCATTCGTCTGTAAATAATTCGTGTTAGTATTTTGCAACCATGTCTTCTTAAACTGATAGTTCTGTAATTTTGACATTTCTCTGCAGCTGCTTTCTTTGGAATTGGAATTACGATATTGTTCTTGAAGTGGGGTGGGGGGGGGGCATTTCCCCTGTCCCATACATCTTGCATACCAGGTGGTACAATTTTTTCACGACTGGCTCTCCTAACGATATCAGCATTTCAGACGGAATATCATCTACTCCAGGGGCCTTGTTTCGACTCAAGTCCTTCAGCGCTCTGTCAAATTCTTCTCGCAGTATCAGATTTCCTATCTCATCTTCCTCCACTTCGTCTTCCATTTCTAGAAAAACTGCCTTCAAGTTTATTTCCTTTGTATAGGACCTCTACATATTCCTTCCACAGTTCAGCTTTCCTTTCTTTGCTTTATTTTGTATAGCTTCAAATAAAAAGTCATGCATTAAATGTTTAAGAAAATCAGAGCAGTCCAATATCCCACAACTGAGTAGGCCTAGACGGCACGGTACATCCACGAGCAGGCCACTAATCCTGACATCTCTCTCCCCAGTGGGCCGGCTACAGATGCAGCATACTTCTGCCCACGGCGCGCTCCAGAACTCAGACCTCTAAGATTCCCGCAACTTCTTCCTCTGCCTCCACACCGGCCGCACTAGCCTTGAAATCGGACGGTATACTCGCACTCTTCTTGGCGCGCCGTCGCGTACTACCTCGCGGTAGCTAAATTCCATTAGTCGACGGCTCTCACAGCAAAACGAAGCAACTAAGTGCGCAGCGACCACAAATTCAACATTACTCGGGGACCACACTGAGGACAGATATTTCCCGGCCACCACGTTCACTAACGGCCATGTCCCACCCGCCTTAAGCACTTCCTGTTTCCAACAGTACGTGTCAAAGTCACGCTAGCGAACCCGTCATTGCCAGAAAACAACAACTTGCTGCAGCCCAACTAGCTTTTTGCCTCAGCGAGGCAAAGTTTACCCCTGTCGCAGTCGGCTTCAGACCGTCACCACGCCGATCCGCCCCAGGTTTCAAAGATCACAGCGCGACTCGTATTATCAACAGAAGATCGGCGAAAATCACGAGCGCCACGCTCGTTGAAAGACGTAACCCAAGATCGATACATATACGCCAGGAAACCAGCATAAGAAAATCGTACACAAACCAAGCCGACAAAAAGTTTGCCGAAAAGAACAAAGTTATTAACAATTGACTAAAGATACTAACGCTAACTCCCCTTAAGATACAGGAGCAAAGCATGATCCATCAAAGGAGAGAAGGATACATCACAGTAACTTAAATAGGGACCAATTTCCATTCGGACGATCAATTTACTCGTCTCCAAAGGCAAACCAAAAACAGAGCCTTCATTGGTGGTGATCGGAAGGGTATGATTCCAATAAACGATTTGGCAGGTAGAAACCAAGAAGCACGTTGTGAATGATCCGAGATAGCTCTAGTGGCTAGCGAACAGTAAACAGGATAGTACTAGTCTTATTCTAACTTGAAAGTTCATTATCTCCCCCTAACTATGTATCATATCCAAACAATTAATACCGTTTCTTTTATTCTTCTTACTCATTAAATTGCAATGAATTAAAAAAGAAATCCCGTCATCCTGTGCGATAAATCCGTAATTTCCATAATTGAGCACGTCCTAGTTTAAACTTATGCTCTCCATTTTTTCCATTTTGACCTATCTGACGGAGTAGGATTTCCACACCGCAAATTCTCAGTTATATACTAGATGTATTACAGTCTTTAACTTCATCTACAGTTTTTACACTATACAGTCTCCTCTAGTACCATGGATGTTATTCTCTGATTTCTTAACACATGTCATCTTCATACTGTCCTTTCTTCTTGACACTGTTATCCATATGGTCCTCACCTACAGAGAACCTCTTCACTAGTTAGCTTATCAGTCCAAAAAAAAATTTCATCATTAATTTGGGTATTGGTAAGTCTTTCCTGAATGCATTTGTCTGGAGTGTAGTCTGGTACGGGACTGAAAAGAGGACGATTAGGAGTCCAGACAAGAAGACTATAATATATTTTGAAGTTTTGTGCTGCCGAATAATGTTAAAGGTTAAATATGTAGAGATGTGCGAACAAAGAGGTACTGAATAGAGTCGGCGAGAAAAGAAATATCTGGCACATCTTAACTAAAAGAAGCGATCGCTGAACGTGTGTGTTTGTGTGTGTGTGTTTGTGGGTGTGTGAAGGGGGGAGGAGGAGGTAAAAATCAAAGAGGAAGATCAAGCGAACAGTGTGTAGATTCAAATGGTTGTTGGTTGCCGTTGTTATTCTAAGATGAAGAGACGTGTACAAGATAGAAAAGTCAAGTCAGTTCTCGGACTGATGACCACAACGCAACCAACTCTTTACATCGTATCGGACTTCGTTTTACTCGTGAAAGGCAGAAACTCGACGATGCATGTACCCAACAAGTCGTTGGAAGACCCATGGAGGAATACGTTTCCTTTATGGGCATCCATAACAATTATAGAAAAATTGTGAAAATTGGGGAAACATGGTGGTTATTATGGATTGTAAGTTGTCTACAGCGATGCGACTTGGCCGTCACTGTGCCTTCCACAAACCGCACTGGACCCCTGGATTTCCTAGTGAATATATAATTCAGCCACCACTAGACTTTCGTTACACAGTATCTTATTGACGACTTGAGCTCTTGGCTCTGCATCACACTCGAACTGGCATCGGCACTCAACTGACCAAATCAAGGGTTTGCACTCGACTAGAGTCCAACCGAAATAGCCACAAAACCAGTGTAGCCGATATCGTGCTGGTAGCAAAGGTATTGGAGTCGGTGGTATCAACGCATAATTGAGCTAGACTGTCCTATCAAATACAATTTGTCGTACGTCCGAAACTGATTTGTATTGTTATTTGACGCAGTGTTGCATGTCCATTAACGCTGACAACTCTACGGAAGCGCCCTTGCTCTCGGTGATTAACTGCAAGGCGTCATACAATGCGTTGTTGTGATGAAAGGTAATGTTTGAAGTTTGACATCCTGGGTTCACTTTTTACACGGTGGATCTTTGAATATCGAATTATCTAACGATTTCTGAAATTAGAGGTCCTTTGCGTCTTGCTACTACTCCAAATTCAAAGTCTGTTAACTACCGTTGGCTCGTCGTTTCACATTAATCACGTGAATACACGTCCTAGAGAAGGTTCGTGTTTCATCCATTTACTGAACTAGCTTGCAAACTAAATAAATAATGTAAAATACAAAGATAATATTTTAGAATGTGAGTAGCCTGTTACCAAAGACGGACATGTCTTTTGCCAGAAATTGAGTTAAAGGTCATTTTGTATTGCGAAATTAGAGCTAATATATTTATAAGCTGATTTGAGCATTATCAACTTTAATACTCTAGGATTTATACCTGGACGTGGCTAATATCAATTTGATTACACAATTACCTTCAAACTGTGTTTGAAAATACAGATGTCCTTCTTTGAAACCAAAACGTGTAGGTGTCCGCTTTTGATGTGAACGCGCTTTCAGATGTCCGTTTTTGATACACAGGGATTCGCTTACTGCTGACGAGAATCTTTTACAGGTGTATAATCTGGGAAATTATAGGAATATCGACTCTTGTTAATGTTCATCTTATATCTTCCTTTCAAGACACTGTCCATTCCATTCAATTGCTCTTCCAGATCCTTTACAGTCTCTGACACAATTACTATGTCATAGGCAAACCGCAAACTTTTTATTTCCTCTCCGTGAACTTTAATTTCCTCTCCAAATTTCTCCTTCCATTCCTTCACTGCTTGCTCAAGCGATCAAGCGATCTCCTCTTTCATTCCTTTTTCTCAGCCCATATTGACTACATTTCCTTCTCTTCCCTTTCCTACTACCGAGTTCCAGTCCACCATCACAATCAAGTTTTCGTCCCCCTTACTTTCTGAAGCGATTTCTTTTATCTCCTCTTACATTTATTCGATATCCTCATCATCATCAAAAAAAATGTTCAAATGTTTGCATAGTCTATGGGACTTAACTACGGGGTCATCAGTCCCTAAACTTACAAATTACTTATGAACTACTTACGAACTAGGACGGCACAAATATCCATGCCCGAGGGGGGATTCGATCACCCGACCGTATATCCTCTCATCGTCCATGCTAGTTGGCATATACACTTGCACCCCTGTGGTCGGTGTTGGCTTCGTGTCTATCTTTGCTACGATAATGCGTTCACTATGCTGTTTATAGTAACTTAGCCGCATTCCTATTTTCTTTTTATCAGACCTACTCCTGCGTTACCACCAACTGATTTTGTACTTATAACCCTGTACTCACCTGACCAGAAATCTTGTTCATTCTGCCACCTAACTTCACTAATGCCCACTATATCTAACTTCAACCTATCCATTTCCCTTTTTAAATTTTCTAACTTGCCTAAGCGATTATGGGTTAGAACATGCCACGCTTCGACTCATAGAATGTCTGATTTGTTTGTCTTGATGTCGACATTCTCCTGAGTAGTCCCTATTCGGAGATCCGAATGGGGGACTATTTTACTTCCGGAATATTTTACCCAAGAAGACGCCATCATCATATATTCATACAGTAGAGCTGCATGTCCTCGGGAAAAGTAAAGACTGTAGTTTCCCCTGGCTTTCAGCCTTTCGCAGTAACTGCATGGCAAATCCATGTTAAATGATGCAACAAGGCCAGCTCAGTCAATCATCCACACTGTTGCCCATGTAACTACTGAAAAGGCTGCTGCCCCTCTTCAGGAACCACATGTTTATCTGGCCTCTCCACAGATACCTCTCCGCTGTGGCTGTACCTACGTTCGGCTATCTGTATCGTTGAGGCACACAAGCCACCCCACATCGACAATGTCTGTGATTAACGGGGGTGGCCGAACTGAATCTCTAAAATTATTAGCATAAGGTTTGTTGAAACTGTCGCCAGATTTTTCCGTAAACATCCTTACTTTCTTTCTGACATCGAACTTCTTTCGAACAAGTGATAATTTCGTACAACACACCTTACAATAGAACAATGTAGTTTAGAAGCTAGTGTTACGTTTCTTTTCAAGGTTTATTCCACTTTTCAGGTTGTATCAACCGCTTCCTAGCTTTTATTTCGGATGCTGGTGATATATTATGTTCCATTTTACTCGCTTTAAGGTGGCTATTAGCAATAATACTATAAAAAAATTACTGAAAAACTTAAGTTCGGGCGAATACGTCTCAGTACCTGGCACATACTGTCGCCATGTCTGACTTTCGAGGTCATGTGATCATATACTGTGTTCCCATTGGTGCACACTGCTTTATTCAACAAGTGTCAGAATTTGATATCAAGTTCTCATGTAGGTGTCCGCTTTTGATGTGAACAGTCAACTTTAACGTGTGATTTATTACATTTACGTCAATTTTTCGAAAAAAAAAACGGATTTCGCCAATGAAAAGAGCGGAAAAACTTCCTTTAGGATCGAATGCTAACTAAATTTCAACCATTAGGTCAGATATTCAGGTTTGATATTAGGCTACTCATGTATTGTTACAAACCTGTCGACTTTGAAAATATGTTTTTTTTCCTTTTTTCCAACATTGTTTTAGAGCATTCTTACATCCTCCGCACATCTGTCAGCCGTACTGACCGCTCAGATGCGACACAGACCGCTGATTGTACTTAGGGTTTCGGAAAGGTTCTGTACAACAACCGAGCGAGATGGCGCAGTGGTAGCACATCGGACGCGGATTCGAAAGGACGGTGGAGCAAATCCACCTCCGGCAACCCACTATATCGTGTTTTTCCTAAATCACACCATGCAAGCACCTGGGTTGTTTCTTTGAATGAGCACGGCCAATTTCCTTTCCCAAGCCTGACAAAATGTATCCCAACTTGTGCTGTTCCTTATTTACATAAATGATTTAGGGGAAAATCTAAGTACCTCTCTTAGATTGTTTGCAGATGACGCCGTCATTTACCGTCTAGTAAATCATCTGAAGATCAAAAGCAACTGCAGAACGATCTGAATAAGATATCACTATGGTGTAAAAATTGGCAATTGATTCTAAATAATGAGAAGTGTGAAATCGTCCACATGAGTACGAAAAGAAATCCGTTAAACTTTGTTTACAAGATATATCAATCAAAAGTGAAGGCCGTAAACTCCACAAAGTACGTAGGAATTACTATTACTTCAGACTTAAACTGGAAAGAACACGTAGATAATGTCGTGGGAAAGGCGAACCAGAGACTGCGTTTTATTGGCAGAACCCTTGCAAGATGCAACAGAACTACTGCATACACTACGCTTGTCCGTCCATTTTTGGAGTATTGCTGCCCAGTGTGGGATCCTTATCAGGTGGGAATGACGGAGGACATCGAAAGAGTCCAAAGTAGGGCAGCTCATTTCGTATTGTCACGATACATGGGAGACAGCGTTACGGACATGATACAGGATCTGGCATGGGAATCATT
The DNA here is from genome assembly GCA_026315105.1 of Locusta migratoria. Lineage (NCBI taxonomy): Eukaryota > Metazoa > Arthropoda > Insecta > Orthoptera > Acrididae > Locusta > Locusta migratoria. Next base: position 196,658,181 of record CM048746.1, read on the forward strand.
ACAACAACGACGCTTCTCGCTGCGGCGCGGGCTACTTACGAAACTCCAATCGCCAACATCCTCCTCCGAATGCGAAAATATATTGTTGACTCCCACTTACTTAGGTAGAAATGATCATCAGAATAAGATACGAGAAATCAGAGCTCAAACGGAGAAATTCAGGTGTTCATTCTTCCCGCGCGCTATTCGAGAATGGAATGGGAGATAAATAGTATAACGTTGGTTCGATGAACGCTCTGCCAGGCAGAGTAGAGTATAGTATCCCATGTAGATGCCCCGCGTCTAATGACCACGGTGACGACGGGACGTCAAACCCTAATCTGAAGGAACTGAGATACCAACAGCCGTATGTATAATAAAATATTGATTCTATCACAACCAGTTTAGGAATTCCAGTATGCCATCTTCAGGTCCCTACATCGGAGCATAATATTCAAAAGTGGGGATACTAACACTGGATTCGTGTACTTCTGTCTACATAGGAGCATAATATCCAAAAGTAGGGATACTAAAACTGGATTCGTGGACTTCTGTCCACATCGGAGCATAATATCCAAAAGTAGGCATACTAAAACTGGATTCGTGGACTTCTGTCTACATCGGAGTATAATATCCAAAAGTAGGGATACTAAAACTGGATTTGTGGACTTCAGTCTACATCGCAGCATAATATCCAAAAGTAGGGATACTAAAACTGGATTCGTGGACTTCTGTCTACATCGGAGCATAATTTCCGAAAGTACGGATACTAAAACTGGATACGTGGACTTCTGTCTACATTGTAGCATAATATCGAAAAGTAGGGATACTAAAACTGGATACATGGACTTCTGTCTACATCATAGCATAATATCCAAAAGTAGTGGACTAGCCGAGTGGTCTAAAGCGTCTCGCTGCGGAGCGCGCGGTTGCTCGCCGTGAAGGTTAGAGTCCTTCCTACCGCATGTGTGTGTGTGTGTTTGTCCGTAGATTAGTTTATCTAGTTTTAAGTAGTTTGTAAGCTACGGACTGATGACCACGCAGTTTGGTCCGATATAATTACAAACATTTGAACTAAAACTGGATTTGTGGACTTCTGTCTACATCGCAGCATAATATCCAAAAGTAGGGATACTAAAACTGGATTCGTGGACTTCTGTCTACATCGGAGCATAATATCCAAAAGTAGGGATACTAAAACTGGATTCGTGAACTTCTGTCTACATCTGAGCATGATATCTAAAAGTAGGGACACTAAAGCTTGATTCGTAGACTTCTGTCTACATCGGAGCATAATATACAAAAGTAGGGTTACTAAAACTGGATTTGTGGACTTCTGTCTACATCGGAGCATAATATCCAAAAGTAGGGATACTAAAATTGGATTCGTGGACTTCTGTGGATAATAGTATCCCTACTTTTGGATATTATGCTCCGATGTAGACAGAATCCACAAATACAGTTTTAGTATCCCTACTTTTGGATATAGGGATACTAGTATCCCTACTTCTGGATATTATGCTCCGATGTAGACAGAAGTCCACGAATCCAGTTTTAGTATCCTTACTTTTAGATATTATGCTACGATGTTGACAGAAGTCCACGAATCCAGTTTTAGTATCCCTACTTTTGGATATTATGCTCCGATGTGGACAGAAGTCCACGAATCCAGTTTTAGTATCCCTACTTTTGGATATTATGCTCCTATGTAGACAGAAGTACACGAATCCAGTTTTAGTATCCCTACTTTTGGATACTATGCTCCGTTGTAGGGACCTGAAGATGGCATTGTGGAATGCCGAAACTGGTTGTGATAGAATAAATATTTTATTATACATACGACTGCTGGTACTCAGTTCCTTCAGACTCTTGACCAGCCGCTGTCCCGTTTCCACCACCAATGATGGATTCAATAAGACTTAAACCCTAATGTTCCTTTTAGTTGTGAATTGCTGTTGCTGGGGCTCATGCACGCGGACACGGAGGTAACGGCGCCTGTGCGGAGGAGTAGGAAGCAGCTGGATCTGGGGGTAGCGTCAGGTTACGGCGCGGTCGCCAAGGCTGCGGGAGGATGCCGCCAAGGCCGGCGTGTGCCGCTGTGGCTGGCCGGAGCGCCGCCGGGCCACCAGGCACGCCCTGCGCCGCTGCTGCCGCTGCCCCTCCCGCCGCTATATAAGCCGGCGCGCGCTCTGCCACGGCACTTCTGGACGCTCCGCACAGCACTCAGGACTCTCCGACATGATCAAGCTGGTAAGTGCCGCGACGCTGCCCGCCGCCTCGTTCAGGACGCTAGACGAATCTCATTGTCTTAAAAACTTCCTCGTGGTTTCCTCTGTTCATGATATTGTTATAGATAACAGCAATAAGATGCTGCTGTCTCTCCTCGCCATTCTGACCTTTCAATAAGCCTAGAAACATACATTTGAAACTCTGGAACTGTTCCTCCTTAGTTGTCATCAATCAAAACACTGTCGCGAATTTCCCAGTCTGCGTTTTAATCCAGCCTTCGCCTCTCAGCGACGTGAGGAGTCGGATTCGGATTCTGCGTTAAACTGTATGTCCCCTTCCCCCATTTGGATAACTGGGGTAGATTAGAGATATGCAGGTCGCCGAGGTGGCCACTGAGCCACGCGTAACTATTATTATTAATCAAAATTTATACATATAGAACAGTCTAGAGTGCAATAATTTTTTTCGACTAGTTTCGGTCTTCTTTTAGACCATCTTCAGGAATTTTAGCTCCATCGATGTCATAGTGCTGGCAAGTAACTGGGAGCCTTCCAGTGCGTCACTGCTGGATGGCTCCAAGTTACCTGCCAGCTCCACAACATCGATGGAACTAAAATTCCTGAAGATGGTCTAAAAGATGACCGAAACTAGTCGAAAACATATTGCACTCTAGACTGTTCTATATATATATATTTAAGTAAGAGTGCTGTTGCCCAAAAAATGTGAAACAAAAACGTTTCCAAAAATATGTGATTAATCAAAATACTTCTCTGCCTTTAATAACGCTTGTAATTGCCACAGTCAGAAGCCTATAAATATTCATATTCAGTACTAGACCCGTCATCTGACTTGCCCCACACTTTCTTCTAGATGTGGACGCCTTCAGTGTCTCTTTCCTTCCATCATGTTAAGTCTTTCACACTGTACTATCGCACCCACAGCTGTCGTGACACAACGCATTCCATTTCCCTGTAATATAGGCTTTCTTTCTATTTGTCTGTGCAGGGGCGGCCTTGTTAAATTCGGAGTTGACGTGTGTTAATATGGGGTGCCCAGATGTCCCTGTAATACAGCCTTATTCACTTTTCTAGGTCCATGTTTCTTTTGTGAGCCTTGAGCAAAATTTCACGTGTGATGCCGAATTATTTTCACTTTCTACAAAATAATTTCTTTAGCTTGATATTTACTTATTGTGCCAATTGAATCAAAATCGTGAAAACGCAGAATATGTCGCGCTTTCTTAAAATATGTACATTAGGTACAATATTTCTAGACTATCCGTCAACACTGTTTCAGAAATTATAGATGTCGTGTCTGTTCTTTCACCAAATGTTCGACTGAATGCTGTATGTATGTCTCAAAAAAGTAATACAATTTCGTAATGTGGATGCTCAATCAAGCCCACGCCAACGAGAATACAGGTAAAATTATAACCAAGTGCTGTATTAGTCAGACGTCACTACGATGAGTGATCGATAAGTTGATAATTTGGGCAGGACGAGGACAGCTTCATGGTTTAGGCTGCCGCTGGACCAAAGCGGGAAATCCGGGTTTGGCACTAATTTTCAATTCGTCGTTGAATTTAATTCAGCACCCTGAAACAGTCGAGAATATAAACTTTTTTTCCGTACTATTCAGCAGTTCGTAAACCAATAAGGGGACGAAGGGAACATTTTTCTTAAATTACAATGTTTTTTTGACGTTTAAGTATCACGTTTTACTTTTACATGTTGGAAGAATCTGTTATAGAATACTTTGTTTCTTCTGCTGGGGCATTTTTGGAAATTTGAGAGGGGTGATGACAAGGATAGTTCACGTGGGTCTTAAACCACTGTTCTCATCCATCATGGCATTACGGTGGACGAGAACTGTGCACATAATTCATTGAACCATATACAGTCATTATCAACCGGTACAGTTTCCACGACCAGATGCAAGTGATACATAATAAAGTCCGTAGTCTTTTGAAACTGATCAACAGTCAGGTGTTCTCCACACTTGGGTGTATTTCGTATTTATATAGTCGAGTTACTTTCGCGACAGAGGAGTCATTTTTACAAAAATGTATTTCTCTGATGTGATCTGCAAAACTGCCTATAGGGGTTAAGTCAACTTTTTCCACTAATTGCTCATTGATCTTAATCTCCTGTGAACTCATTACTGTGGAATAGTACCTGTGAGACACAGTATCAATGGTGTCTAAACACACGTAGGCCTACTCCGTAAATTACCGTACGGCGGGGGCAACGGGTACCTCGTACCGCTAATCGTCACACCTCTCCTACTCCACTCTTAGTTACACAGAGGAATGAATGAGAATGCGTGTATGGGTCCTAATTTCTCTTACCTTTGTTGTCTTTACCCCGAAAGTACGTTGGCGGCAGTAGAATCATTCTGCAGTCAAATTCTGGCCCTCTGAATTTCTTCAAAAGGTTTCGCGAGAAAATGTCGCCTTTCCTTTTGCTATTCCCATTTGAGTTCCCGAAGCGTCGCTGTAACAATCGCGCATTGATCGAGCCGGTAACAAGCTTATTCTACATCTTCCTTTAAACTAGGGTTGTATACTTATTCTCTTTTATAGAATGACCATATCTCCTCAAAATCCAATAAATTTATGTCGACCATCTGCCTCCCCCAAATATCTCCTCACACGGTCCATTTCATGGCGCTATGCAGCAGTACGCCTTGGTATCGAAGCGACGCAACTGTTTTAAGTAAATCACAACTAATACTCATCTGCATCACCTTACATGTTTCTGCATTTAAAGCTAACTACCACTCATCGCTACAACTAGAGATTTGGTCTAAATCATCTTGTATCCCAGTACAGTCACTCAGTGACGACTCCTCAATACATTACTGCGTCATCAGCATCACAGCTGCATATTGCTAGTCACCCTTGTAATGCGGTCGGTGATATATATATTACGTTAGTTATGAAATGTAGCTTTGATAATGATCGTTAGATGGTTGTGGGTGCATTTTTAGTTGGAACTGACCGTGTGCCTGCCCACATTATTCCCCTGAGCCATTAATACACCCTACTTCTAGACTATGCACTTCACTCTGATGCAATGTCGTAAATACAGCTTTTAATCAGTGTATTGAAACTCATGCAATAATATTTGGTTGCATTGTAGTAAAACAAAGAGAATAACGGACAGGCTGAAGGTTCACACATCGTCCCAAATCAACAGTATACAAGCGAGTAATTGACTGTCCTGTTCCAGAATAAAGAATAGCTTCAGGTATTAGTACATATTACATAGTATGCGAGCCCAATATGTTATTCACGTGCAATGGCAGTCCAACTTCAGTTACAGCAATTGTTGCCAGTTCGACACGTCCGATCGCGACGCGGTTGCCCGATAATCTTGATGTCACTGTTGCGACTAAAGTTTGTATTTTACGAGATCAAAGTTAGTCATATCTTCTTTATTTAGATCCAGTCCAAACCGTTACCGTCGCGACGCGGTTGATTGTTTCTCTCGACGAAATGACACACTTTAGCGCACACTTTGACAGAAATACACATTCCACTGACAGTAAAGATACACGCTGGCTTAGCGTGGCTCATCAGTAAGAGTCACTGTTCAATTAGTTGCACCAGCTTCAATAATAACTATATCGTCCGTACCACTGCCGCAGTTAGCTAGATCTACCCGTTCTCAGCCAACCACAACAACAGCTGCTCTTTTTAAACTCCCTGGACGTGATCGACAATCGATAGCCCTCGATCAGTCAAAGATGTAGCCTATAGTACGCTTACACCCTGTCTTTGAGATCATTTATGTAGGTAGAAAGTAATATCAGGACTATCACACTTGCATGTAGCACACCCTAGGATACCTGTAGCTTTTCGAATGGGATAAGTTGCTTGACGAGTCAAGACCAGGCATCGTGTACAGCGGCAGGCAGCTAGTCTCAGCGCCGCCTACACGATGGCTTAGCGCAGCTCATCAGTAAGAATCACCGTTCAATTAGTTGCACCAGCTTCAATAATAACCATATCGTTCGTACCACTGCCACAGTTAGCTAGATCTGCCCGTTCTCAGCCAAGCACAACAACAGCTGGTCTTTTTAAACTCGACTCATTGGACGTGATTGACAATCGATATCCCTCGGTCAGTCAAAGATGTAGGCTATAGTACGCTTACACCCTGTCTTTGAGATCATTTATGTAGGTAGAAAGTAATATCAGGACAATCACACTTGCATGGAGTTTCCCCTAGGATACGTGTAGCTTATCGAATAGGAGACGTTGCTTGACGAGTCAAGACCAGGCATCGTGTACAGCGGCAGGCAGCTAGTCTCGGCGCCGCCTACACGATGGCTTAGCGTGGCTCATCAGTAAGAATCACCGTTCAATTAGTTGCACCAGCTTCAATAATAACCATATCGTTCGTACAACTGCCGCAGTTAGCTAGATCTGCCCGTTCTCAGCCAAGCACAACTACAGCTGCTCTTTATAAACTCGACTCCTTGGACGTGATCGACAATCGATATCCCTCCGACACTCAGAGATGTAGCCTATAGTATGCTTTGAGATCATTTTTGTAGGTAGAAAGTAATATCAGGACTATCAAACTTGCATGGGGCACACCCTAGGATACCTGTAGCTTATCGAATAGGAGACGTTGCTTGACGAGTCAAGACCAGGCATCGTGTACAGCGGCAGGCAGCTAGTCTCGGCGCCGCCTACACGATGGCTTAGCGTGGCTCATCAGTAAGAATCACCGTTCAATTAGTTGCACCAGCTTCAATAATAACCATATCGTTCGTACCACTGCCGCAGTTAGCTAGATCTGCCCGTTCTCAGCCAAGCACAACAACAGCTGCTCTTTATAAACTCGACTCCTTGGACGTGATCGACAATCGATATCCCTCCGACACTCAGAGATGTAGCCTATAGTACGCTTTGAGATCATTTTTGTAGGTAGAAAGTAATATCAGGACTATCAAACTTGCATGGGGCACACCCTAGGATACCTGTAGCTTATCGAATAGGAGACGTTGCTTGACGAGTCAAGACGTGATCGACAATCGATATCAATCGAACAATCAAAGATGTAGCGTATAGTACGCTTACACCCTGAGATCATTTATGTAGGTAGAAAGTAATATCAGGACTATCACAGTTGCATGGAGCACACCCTAGGATACCTGTACCTTCTCGTTGCTTGACGAGTGCAGACCGCCCATCGTGTACAGCGGTAGCTGTGTTGCTTTGTGCGCCCACTACAGCAGCCTGGCGCTGCGCGGTGTTGCAGGTGGTTCTGTCTGCCCTGGTGGCGCTGGCCTCCGCCAGGCCCGGCTTCCTGCACGGCGCGGTCGCGCCCGCGGCCATCTCGTACGCCGCCCCCGCCGTGGCCGCCGCCCCCGCCATCACCTACGCCGCCCCCGCTGCCATCGCTGCTCCCATCAGCGCCACCGTCCTCTCCAAGCAGGTAAGCTCTCCTACACATGATGTTCTTATCCTAATCAATAAGCGGTCGTCCTGAGCATGTTGTATCATTGATGAAACTTCAACTGAAAGCAAACTACAAAACCAATTTTCAAATTTTATTACACACTCAGGTATTTAGAATCAAATAGCCTGAAGTCAGCTGTTAATCAAGTACATATGACACCATCACTTGTAGCACTTTAAAATGATTAGGTTGGCCCAAAAAGTAATGTAGAACAAATGGAACCGTGAATCCGGGTAAACACGCGAAAAAATATCTTCTAACTAGCTGCAAGTACCCGGCTATGCCCGGGTTTAAAATAAGGTTTCCTGTAGAAACGTACAAAACCGTTTATTTCCATGTAATAAAAGGGTACATTTATGTTAAAGCAATGTGATAAACAACATCTTTGGCAGTTACATTTGGAGAATGTACAAAAAGATTTTCGTCTTTGCCCACTCTGGACGAGGCCACATTCAAAATCACTCTCAATAACCAACTTGCATGATTTCCTTTTTTATTTTTTTATTATTTTTTTTCGAGGAGGGGGAGGGGGGAAGTGAGGGTTAATTATCACACGGCTTAAAACAAGCACATGGCCAGAATGAGATTGGGATGGAATGAACCCTATTTAAAAACCTTTCCATCTAATTTTGTGTACGTGTACCAAATTTCACGTTAGTTGATTGTCTGGATCTTGAGTTGTAAGGGAACAGACAAACAGACAACAAATGCGTCTTATATGTATATAGAGATTGCAATCGAATTCTGTAAGTAAAGTACTCTCCCCTATGCATAGAACAAAATTTTATATTGACAGTAACCTTCATCTTGTTTTCAAGGTAAAGTGTACAAAATTTCATCAAGATCGGAGCAAAGCTGTGGATTTTGGCGAAATCCATAAGTACCCTCCACCATGCACTGAACCTAATTTTATGTAGACAGTGCCCTTCCTCTTGTTTTGAAGGTCAATTGTGCAAAATTTCATCAATATCAGTGCGAAGATATAGATACATACAGACACATTGAAAACGTACTTTCACTTTTTCTCGGTTTTCCAAAAACCTTCCCCATGTAATTTTGTGTACGTGTACCAAATTTCACGTTATTTGGTTGTCTGGATCTTGAGCTATAAGAGAACAGACGGAAAGACAACAAATGCGTCTTATAAGTTTAGAGATATCTAATAAGTATCTTCTAATGACGCACAAAACCTCTGGAATCACTATGCATTCATTTCGACAGACAACACAATTCAGCAATTTTCCTTTTTTTTTAATTTATTTATTTATATATTTTTTATTTATTGATTTATTTATTTTTCTTTAAGAAAATCGGTAAGTTGCGCCTAATTCGTTGTATAACTTTAATTTACATAACTTTATTTCTTGGTAGTTTTTAAAACTTCGTCAGGCTTTAATGTTGGCCATAGAGAGTGGCAAATTTATTAGTCACCTTTTGTGTGACCAATTATGGGGCAAGTGTGTCCGTTCTGCAACACCTGAGCTTTGCCGCAGTGTGTTTATGTATGAAACTTTCCACCAATGTACATTTGTCAGCTTTGCACTTATGCTTATGAGAGACGCCAATGACACTCGTTCAACATGAAGTGGCCAGGTAACTGAAAATGGACTAACAAGTCCAAAACCAGTCATATAAAAACTGACTAATAATTCGCAAATATCGACGACTAAAATAAAATATAAAGTCTAAAACAATGGTTCCCAAAAGGGTCTTTTCCAACATGCAAGGGGTCCACGTCAGCGAAAAAAACAATTTGGGAGTCTATTTGTTGTAAATGGGTCCACGATAGTGGTTCATATTTAGGAAGGCCTCAACCAAAATTCAGAATTATTATGTGCTGAAGATTGATCCTTTGTATGTCAGTGTTCGCTTCACTGGCTAAGCGAGAGAGTGGAGGAATTCTATATTTTCGGACTCCTGCTGCAGGCCTGAAGACAGATTTTTTTTCTTTTTCCGTGGGGAGGGGGGGAGAATCACTCAGTTATGACGTATATATTATAACTTGTAAAGCAGTTTTTCACTCCACCCCTTTAGTTAAGGCTAGAAAATATGAGGCGCGAAAACACATTTGAAGTTAGGGATTCGTAAATAATTAATACACAAAAGGCAGGGGTCTACACAGGCCAGAAGAAGTTGGCAAGGGGTCTACGAGACAAAACTGTTTGGGAACCCCTCGTCTAAAATATTTCCAGTTGCTGTTCTCTTGAGCAATCATTATGAACGATTTTCACACACTTCAAACGCAACCCTCCACGCACTGCAACAATGAATGATGAGACTTAGCGACCTTGAAATAACCTATCTCCCTCGTTTCCTCACTTACGCACTGTTCCGGCTTAACAGTGAGGTGCTGCAAGCGTAACCTGTGACGACTAACGTGCCACTTTTGTGCGCAGGTCCACTACGCCTCCACGCCCGTAGTGACTGGCTACAGCGCTCAGGTTCTGAAGCCCAACCTGGGAGCTCTGGCCACGCCTGCCGAGACCGTCACCAAGGAGCAGGTGATTGCCCCAGCCAGATCTGTCGCCACCATCACCCCCCAGATCACCCAGGTAAGACACACACTAAATCACTGCAAGCATACCTTATAGAATTTTTAACTACCACAATAAAATTTCAGCGTCACATTTAATTATTTTATTCTCCAAGTTGTCAAAAAATAATTTCTTAACTTACATTTTCATACGACTTCTAGAGCTGAAATGTAGTCAAAACTAAACTGTCAACCTCCGAAAGCCAACGCGGAATTTTATGCCGGAAGCAGAACTACTTGTGTAACGTGGCGCAAACATCAGTGAAGAAAACTGTTTCATTGGAGACTTCAACGAGAGAACAAGAATGACACCCAAATCTACATATTGCAATAACGTCGAGGAGGTTCGGGTTTCCTTCTTGTTCCTTCGTCGAAGTCTCCAGTGCTTCAGCTACTGTTATTTTGTCATAGGTATTGTGGCGTGTGATGCCGGCAGTTGTGCCTCATTTAACTAAAATTAAGTATGTCGCATTCCATTATTATGTCGTTTATAACAGAAATTATAGCATTTTCTCAAGTGCTCACTGATGATAATAAATATCTTCACTAACCAGGTAGATTACCGTATGGAAACTTAGTGACTGTCTACCAAGTTGGCTTGATTATGTAATTCAAGCACAATTCACACAAACTGTACTATTTTTAGATTATTTGAGTACGGCACATTTTAACTTGCTGATAATACATTAAATCGAAACCGACAATGCCGCTTATGTAACCTGTAACGCATCAAACAGTGTTACAAGCCACTTGACAAACTGCTTCTAGGAGAAACAAACATCTGATTTTCCATAAACCAGAGAATTACTGATCTGTTAGAGAAATTTTTAATGCTGTTATATTCTACTCATTAAGAGTTATTATCTTATGTGAAGTTTAACACGGTAAGACAAGTACTATAATTAGAAACCGTATGTTTATCTTGAAATAAGTCACATATGCTCCCTTTGTTCATCCATCACTCGAAAATGATAAAGCATAGCTACTTCCAACATCTTCACACATAATTTCAAACCTTTACGAAACTTTTTATCGTTAGCAACCCGCACATAACGATGAAAGGAAACAAGGTCATCGCTTACTACATTTTCGCTGTTCATGCAGGGTATTTCTCTACTACTACGACACATCCGTCTTCTGTTTTGCAGCAGTATAAGGAACCAAATAAAGTTACAGATGAAGATCGTCACTTACAGGATGAAAAAGCTGCCATAAAAATTACAAGCTTCCGGCTTTTAAATCCTTCTTTAACGATGAGACGAGTGTTTAAATTTACAGGTGGTGTCGGGCTGAAAAGTAAATCAAGTTTCAGGCTTGTAAACGCAGTATTGGGGTGTCTACCCAACACCGCCTAAAAGACAAGGCCTTACAACTGGCCCGAGGCCAACGAGAAAGACAAGCTTCGGCGCGCACGGCATGTCACATAATCGAGGTAGTCCTGAGCCAGCACGTTCGCAAACCTGATTATCTGGATGCTATGAGGCAGTGGGCTGTTCCCCAGCGGCCGCCCAATCAGCTAGCGATCGCGCCGGCTCAGGACTACCTTGATTTCGTGACATGAAGTGCTCGTTGGCCTCACAACTGGCCGTCCCTACGTCACATCGAGAGGCCGCGGCCGCCTGCTGGCTGGCTGGACGCTGAGGCTCGGCAACCGCCTCGTAGCGGCCGACCAGTCAGCTTGCGTTCGCGGCTTCTCAGTGTGACATAGGCACGGCATCGTCTTGTAGGTGGTGTTGGTCTACCTCACTTCGCGACTTATTTACTGACTCGTCCTCGTATATTGTTCTACATGAAGAAGTGAGTTTTTGGCGCTCTCTCTGAGCATCGGTGTTTCCTTCGGCAGGTGGAGCCTGAGGTGAAGGTGCAGAGCGTCCCAGTTGACGTGCCCGTCCCCAAGCCGGTGGTGAGCGAGGTGGAGGTGCGCACGCCCGCCGTCGCCGCCCTCGCCGCCCCCGCCGTGGCCGCCGCCCCCGTGGCCGTCGCCGCCCCCGCCATCACCACGTACGCCGCCGCCCCCGCCGTCGTGGCCGGCCCCGCCATCACCGCCTACGGCATCGGCGGCGTCCACTACAAGACGCTCGCCGCCCCCATCCTCAAGATCCACTAGAAGAACCCTCGCCGCATACACTGCCGCCGATCCACTTTTCCATTACGCACAGCGCCGTGAAGGAAGAGTTGTTCGTATCTACGACTGATTGATTGCTGTGAATAAATGCTCCATTTCCAACACTAAATGACGCATTCTTTAATTTAGCCTTCTCTGATGATTCCTTACTACTCTTACTCCTTCAACCATATCCGCTTGCACTGTGAAAATATTGTTGATCAAACATGTAAAATTAATGAAAGATGTAAATTTTCCTAATAATGTTTCAGTGAGAGTGTAGAAAGTACAGTGTGCCCGTAACGTCTGTCCACAGCGGCTAGCTCTGAGTGTAACGCCTTGCGGGGCTCGTAAGGGTGGCAGCACATTTATGTCATCGTATAAGCAACTCTACCCCCACCCTACTGTCACTGCAGGTGCACGGAACACGTGCAGGTGCACTTTGTCTGTGCTGCCAACCTTACACGCCCCGCAAGGAGAGACATTCGGACATCACCACTGCGAAGAGACTTTGCAAACACTGCATCTTTGACTAGAGAAATCAGTTACATATACAGAAAAAAATTAACAGAATCATGATGGAGAGCAAATGCTTCTGACAAGTACATTCTTATGCCATTTGATAGCTATATGAAAACGCACAGCAATTCAAATCACCAGTAATACGATCTAAATGTATAAAAAGCTTTCAACACATAGTCACTGAACAATGTACGTTATTTCTCTTCACTGATGAACTGCGGGATGTTAGTGTCCAACGAGCACAAGATTTCGGTAAACGACGCCATATTACCATCACCAGGCGCACAAACGAACTACGTAGTGAATGTCTAACACTCTCACCTAATTCAAAGGAAATATTTTGTCGTGCTGTACTTCAGTACTGGTTTCGGTATTACTGAATCGCGACATTCGATTTTGAAAAAAATGTTCAAATGTTTGTATAGCTTATGGGACAAACTAGCTAATCCTAAGGACGGCACAAATATCCATGCCCGAGGGGGGATTCGATCCCCCCGACCGTAGTGGCCGTGCAGACCGTGACTGGAGCGCCTCAGTCCCCTCGGCCACCGCGGCCGGCCCGTAGTTAATTCCCATAAGCTCTACAAACATTTGAACATTTTTGGTAAATAGGGAAACTAACCGGCCGTGACGTTCCAAAGGAAACATCGCGGCATTTACCTGGAGTAATTTAGGGAAATCACGAGTGGTCGAGCTGGATTTGAGCCTCCATTATCCATAATACGAGTGTGATACTACTGCGCTACCTCGCTCTGTCGCCAATATCGAAACACTTATGAAGAATTTAAGATTTTTCTTCCAAGGTGAAAATGCCTTGTACCCACTTCTCTTTATCAGTTTAAAGATATAACGATTTATATCAACAGAACATTATACCCTTTCTCCCTACCCTCGCTGTCATATTACTCTCCGTACATGAATTTCTTTCTCGCCGGCCGCGGTGGCCGAGCGGTCAGCGGCGTTCCAGTTACGGTCTGCACGGCCGCTGTGGTCGGGGATTCGAATCCTCCCCGGGCATGGATGTTTGTGTCGTCTTTAGTATAAGCTAGTTCATAAGTAGTTTGTAAGTTTAGGGACTTAGGACCCCGTAGTTAAGTATCTAAAGCTTACCAGACATTTCAACATTTCAGTTTCTTTCTCCACCCTCTCTCTGTTCGAAGTATCACGTATGTGATACACATTTCTTATTCCAATTTCAATATCTATGGAGAAACATTGAGCTAGGGAACTTTAAACTATTCTGTGTAACTTATAACGTTAAATTTCTATGACGGAGACTTTTCGTACGATGGCATTCTGTAAATATCAGCTTCGCTCATACTTAACCGCATCGATAGACACTGACTGTACACGGAAAGGGACGGTTTTGGACAAACGTACCAATCCTCCTTGGAAGCATATCTCCGAACGGATCTCTTGACCTTACGCGAGTTCTAGATCCGGCAGACAGGTGACGAATTACATCAGAGTCTCGGCGTGGCGCAGTTAAAATTCTGGCAAGGTCAGCTTAGTGCTTCCAGCCTGCCACGCCCTTTCCGTCGTTAATTTTAGGCGCGCATTACCTGCAAAATGATCGTCAATGTCAACTACCTGCCATTTCATTATGTAAACATCTGACAGGTCCCGTTGGTCGATCCGTAAGACTCCACATGTTGCGAATCCACTATGTAGTTGTGACCTGAAGAAGAGTTTGACATAAATAATCGAATAATGGCAAACGCAATTCTCTTGTCACTGACCAATATACCCGTAACCATTCTCATTTAAACTTACAAATCGGATATTAGAAGTATATGTGGATGAAACATTGAAAATTTTATAAGCAGCGTTCAACTTAGAGAGCCGAGTGGTCTAAGGCGCCTCGCTGCGGAGCGCGTGGCTGCTCGCCGTCGGAGTCCTCCCTAGGGCATGGGTGTGTGTGTGTGTTGTCCTTAGGTTAGTTTATCTTAGTTTAAGTAGTTGGTAAGCTACGAACTGATGACCACGCAGTTTGGTCCGATAGATTTACAAACATTAGAACATTTGAAATTAGAGAAACGATAATTTTGCTTGAATATAGAACAGATTTACCGTTTCGTATTAACTGAAAACATTGTACGACTGCAAATTTCACAACTGAATATACCCTGGAAATATCGTTTAATGAATGCTCCACAAAATTATTAACTTCTTTCAAATAATATTATAAACTTCCTCCGAAGAAAGTAAGGCAACTATAGAATGGTTTTCCGAATAGATTCAAGCCATAAATATTAGAGCCACTGAAATAATTCCAGCGGAATTTCCAGGTTGTCCCTCCGAAAAAACTACAATAGATTTCCTCTGAATGTCTCCAGGAAGGGTTCCACATTTGACGTTGCTATACGTCTCAGTCGACTTCAATCAAATCACCCAAGAAAGAAAACGAAGATCCAGTATTTGTTCTCCATTCAGAAAGGACCTTACGCTATTGTTATATATACCTGGCTAGGGTAAATTACTGGGAAACCTGCAAACCAATAACGTGATGATTCCAGTTATACGGGGTCTTTAAAATATTTCCTGAATTGGTACAAAACGGCCATGACCAGAAGAAACAGGAACCCTGCTATGTGAAAGCGATCACAGAGATCGGTACTAAATGTGGAATTCAAACGTTAAAAATCAACTGCTTCAGTCCAGCTGTATGCATATTTGTAAGTGCAGAATAACGTAATTTGAAACACATATTCTTGATTTAATACTATTGTGAATCCGTGTCTACTGAATTACGTACTGACCTGTGTTGTTCCTGTCATAAATTACGAGGACAGTAATAATGCCTACGGTATAATGCAATCACATATATACAATGCCTAAGTGGAAAAAACAAGAAGCATAGTAAATGGGTACAGATCTGACTAAAAAATTACGTATACTTTTATTGTTTCAGGTCTCAGTTAAATATGAGTCATAGAATCAGCAAATGTCAATTGAAATTACAATAAGGAAAACTCCTAAATGGATTACTGTAAAGCGTGTATACACTTTAAAAAATCTTACAAAATAGCAGTTCAGCTAAGCTCATGCCAAAAGCTCGGGTCTACTTGGTTTGTGCGCCATAAGCCCTATGAAATAAGTATTACAACGTGCCATATTACACAGTACTGCACAAGATATATGAAATGTTGTCTACAAAAAGTTTAACCGAGATGGTGCTACCTCCACAACCCCACGTCTTTTCAGTTAATTTCGACAGGGCACCATTGTCTTCCTAGGTATGAGCTATACGCTACGTAAGATTTTATTTCATTCTCAAGGTTGATGCGACGACCTCTCGTCCGTAAACTTACAAACTTCTTATAACTAACTTGTATTAAAGACAACACAAACATCCATGCCCGATGGAGGATTCGAACCTCCGACGCGGGAGGCCGCGCAATCCGCAACGAGGCGCTCCAGACCGCACGGCTACTCCCGCACGGCAATATATCATGTGAGAAGTATACGGAGCGCTCCAAAAGCACCGAGCGTGGACGGTCACAGCGCGTCGCTGGAGAGCACACATAGGGAGACATGACCATCCCAATAAAGTAAGAGAAATCAGATCGAAAATGGAACGATTTAGGTTTTCTTTTTTCCCGCGCACTATTAAGGAATGGAACGGTAGAGAAAAGTTATGAAAGTGGTTAATGAACCCTCTGCCAGGCACTTAAATGTAGATGTACATGTATACCACGTGACTATACAAAGCTAGCAGCAGTATGCATCAGTAGTCCAACGCTGCCAGTCGCATTGCAAACAGTGATATGCAGGCGTCAAAAGAAGAGTAGAGAGGTGATGTTCGTTTTCTGACAGCGGAAGGAGGAGGGGAAACGGACGTTCATCGATGGATAACAAAAGTGTACGGCGCACCGCATGTCCCTTGTAAGGGTCAGGGCGTGGCACAAGCGCTTCAGGGAAGGACGGATGTAGTTAGCGGATGAAGCACGCTCTGGAACACCACACTGCATTACCGATGACCTCGTCCAGCTGGTTGATGCACTCATTACCTACGACTTCCCAGTAACAGAGAAAGTCATATCCGCTGTGGTCGGACTGAGTGACGGAAGTGGTCACACAATCATTGCGCAAAGTGTGTGCCCCAGAGTCTTCAACCACAGCAGGAACCGTGTCAGATGGCCCAATGTCTTGCTCATCTGCAGCGCTATGCTCGGGAAGGGAATGCGTTCCTGGCGCGAGTGGTGACAAGATGAGCCATGGTATCATAACTTCGGACCAGAATCAAAGCGACGAAGTCTCCAGTGGAAGCATCCAGGGACACCACTACCAAAAAAAGCCAAGGTCATCCATTTAAGTGCAGGAAATGTTACGCTGACGTTCTTCTTTGACCAATATGTCCCCCTTCTGATTTTCTTGCAGCACAGGACAACAGTGAATGCCCAGTGTCACTCGAAAACCTTGACCACCCTTCGCCAAGCGATCAAATGGAAGTGACAAGACAATCTCACCCATGGGGGTCATTCTGCTGCACAACAATGCAAAGCCTCATATGACCAACACAGTCGCAGCACTCCTGCAGAAATTCAGATGGGAGGTTCTCGGCCACCCTTCGCTTTGCCTGTGATTACGCCATTTTTGGTACCCTTAAAAAGGCTCTGTGGGGCAAACGATTCACCTCGGTCGACGACGTCCAGATGTTGGTGCGGAAGTGGTTCACATCGCAGCCCCTGCAGTTTTATGAGACAGCCAATTCACCGCCTTGAGTCACATTGGGACAAGTGCCTCAACAGACAGATACATACAGATACTGGTTTCTGTAATTATGCCTCCAGTTCGTTACTTTTTTAATGCTCCTTACTCTACTGGTATTCATTCCAGTCAGCTTCCAACGTGAAAAGCGAAAGACTTTTTATAAATGACTAGCTGATAACGAGGCGTTGCCCGTGCTCTCAAAGTCCATCTCCAATCGTCTCTCTCTCTCTTCTCTCTCTCTCTCTCTCTCTCTCTCTCTCTCTCTCTCTCTCTCTCTCTCTCTCTCGCTCTCTCTGGACATCGCTTCTATCTCGCTGCCCATCTCCTGATTCCCCTCTCTCGGCCCATCTCTTCCGGTCCTTCTCTTCCTTGTCATTTCTTTGTTCATTCCTCCTCTCCCTACCTAGAAAACACACATACATCTGTCAACTTTCGTGGTGATCATTGAAACACTGTCATTGCAGGGCATCTTTTGCCACGTACCACACGTTGAGTTGTGGTTTATAAAACTCTCTCCATGAAGACATGAAGGAAATTTGTATGTTGTAAGGCACCTTCTTGTTTCGATAGTTAATTTCTTCAGGATCGGAATAAAACTGTAGGTATGTGTCACACCCTGTAATTGAAGTAATCGCCGCCACGCACCAAACGAAATTTATGTAGACAGTGACCTTCCTCTTGATTTTATCCTGAAGCGTGCGAAATTATTGTTAAGGTCGTAATAAAATTGTATATTTGCATGAATTGCAAACAAACAAACAAACAAAGGTATATTGGTATTTATATATAAGAAAGATAAGATTAAATCGCTACTACAATTTCCGTGTTGACTTAATATTAGGGTATCATGCATCAAAGGAGTAGTAGTATGCACCTAATTTTTCTTCCAGCTACAGGAATCCAACAATTGTGGGGATAAAAGGCATCGGTTTTTACATTTTTTGAAATATCTAAGAAATTAAAAAACTCCCCTGTATCAAAAGGAACAAACCAAAAACAAAAATTATTCAAATCGATAGAGACGTTTCTAAGTTTCTGCGAAACTACTTTTAGTGATAGGGAAATATGGAAATGAAAGCATTAAAATAGCAAGTTCTCCGTTTTCATCAAATCATTGTTCATTTACTGCAGTGCTGTTGCTTCGAACGCCTCCGTGACTGTTCGTGTCATTTGATAACTCCACTACAGTTGGCTCTTTCTCCGTTAGGGGCATTACTATCGTTCCAGTTGCTAGACGTAAACTTATACGTAAATTGTAGCATTAGTTGTAAATATGGATTAAACACGCTGAGTGTGGTGTCGCACAAGTACAAAGTGCGCGCCACCTACTTTCGCCGCGCGCCGCCATGCACGCACGGCGCGGCGTTCTCACGTCGACAGCCACGAGCGCCCTCTGCGACAACTCCGCTCGTGGCCACCACTGAAGGAAACCGTTCACTTGGGACTGAGATAGCAACCAGCTAGGACCTTCGTAATCAGATAGGCACCAGTGAAGACTTGCTATCGTACAGGCACTAGGCAGGCCTCTTACAACTATGTATCAACATTCTGCAGTACTATGTAAAAGTTAAGTATTGTTACATTCTGTGCAATATATATCTCTTTCTAATTTACTCTAGTGTTTATAGTTTCTGGCTGCTCCCCTCTGTACCTGCACCAGCGGGCTATCCTTATTCCTGTGTCGGTCTTATTCCACTCGGCCACCGACACCTACGACGAGGCTGGGACACAAAAGCGGCGACGAAGTTGGGACACAAAACTGAGGATTATGTACGCATGGTATTCATTCTGTTAAAACACATTTCGTAGAACATGTCAACCAATAAAACCATTTTCTGAAATAAACAAGTCAAAAAGTTGAGAGATCCAACGTTAGGTGGACAATGAGACGTCTTAGGGACATGGCTGTTGGGGACTGGAGTGTGCATACTGGGTGGAGTCATTATAGACGTGAAACAGGCCCTTCCGGATGCCATGAATAGCACACGGTACTCGTGTCGGTACCAACGATGCCATAGGGTGGGGGATTCCAGGTTCCGCTGAATAGGCGAGTCTCCACTACAAGCAGGAAGCGGCTACACGATTAGTGGGGATTGTGTGGTGTGGACTGCGCGGCTTTTTAGGTTGAGGGCCTCGGGAACAAACAAAAACTGTTTTCAGTCGAAAAGGGTACAGGTTTTATATAGAACGAACAAAGGTCTACGAAACTTTGATCTAACAGTTCTCTTCGCAAGGGGCTCACGGTTCCTTCGTGAGTACGTGCGTGGCGAGCACGGGGCTCCGAGCTAATGCAGTCTTCCTTCCTTCTTTATTTCCTGGACTTCATTTCCTTTCCCCCTCCCCTCCTTCCCAATCCTCACTCCTTCCCCTCCCCACCGGGGGACTGATAACCACCGCGCGGGAGTAGCCGAGCGTTCTGGAGCGCCATGTTGCGGATCGCGCGGTCTCCCGCGTCGGAGGTTCGAATCCTCCCTCGGGCATGGATGTTTGTGTTGTCTTTAGCATAAGTTAGTTTATAAGTAGTTTGTAACTTTAGGGACTGATGACCCCGCATTTAATTCCCATAAGTATAGCAGTTTGGTTCCCCTATCCCAACCAAACAAACCGAACCCAATATAAAAGTTATAATTGTCGTGGTTGTAAAGGGAAAGCGTCTGAGCTCCAAAGCTATCGTTGAGAAGTCGAACCATAGGTTGCGTTTCATTATCAGATTGTAACAGTTCGACTAATGAAATTGCCTACAATACTCTTGTGCGTTCTAATTTAGTGCATTCCTACCCATTGTGGGATCACTACCAAGTCGGAGTAAGATGTATATAAATTTCAGAGAAGAGCAGCTCGTTTTGTATCATCGCGATAAAGGGGAGAGAGTTTTTGTTTGTAAATCTATCGGACCAAACTGCGTGGTCATCAGTCCGTAGCTTACAAACTACTTAAACCTAGGTAAACTAACCTAAGGACAAACACATACACCCATGCCCCAGGGAGGACTAGAATCTCCACAGCGAGCAACCGCGCGCTCCGCAGCGAGACGCTTTAGACCGCTCGGCTGCTCCACCGCGGCGGGATAGAGTGTCACGGAAATTATGCATGAGTTGGGGTGGAAATCATTAAAAGAAAGGAGTTATTCATCGTCGTAAAATCTATTTGCGAAAGTCCTTACATCAACGTTCTCCTCCAAATGTGAACATATTTTGTTGGTACCCACGTACATATGGAGATATGATCATCATAATAAGACGCATCAGATAGAAAACGGAAAGATTTACGTGTTCCTTCTTCCCGCATGCTATTAGAGAATGAAACGGTAGAGAAATATCATGAAAGCAGTTCATCTACATCTACATACCTACTCCGCAATCCACCGTAAGGTGCGTGGCGGAGAGTACACTGTACCACTACTAGGCATTTCCTTTCCTATTCCACTCCCAAATAGAACGAGGAAAAAAGAAACCCTATATGCATCCGTACGAGCCCTAATTTCTCTTATCTTGTCTTTGTGATCACTACGTGAAATGTAAGTAGGCGGCAGCAAGTCCGTACTACACTCAGCTTCAAATTCCGGCCCTCTAAATTTCAACAGAAATTCACGAAAAGAACGTCGTCTTTCCTCCACCGATTCCCAATTGAGTTGCCGGAGCATTTCCGTGACACTCGCGCATTGGTCGAACCTACCAGTAACAAACCTAGCTGCTCGCCTCTGAACTGATTCTATGTCTTCCTTTAAACTGATCTGCTGCGGGTCCCAAACACTTGAGCAATACTCAAGGCGTGATCGTACAAGCGTTTTATACGTGGTCTCCTTTACAGATGAAGTACATCTTCCCAAAATTCTCCCAATAAACCGACGTCGGCTGTCCGCCGTACTCACAACTGTCCTTACATGTTCGTTTCATTTCATATCGGTCTCCAATGTTACGCCTAGATATTTGAACGACGCGACAGCATCAAGAAGCTCACTACTAATGCTGTATTTGAACATTGTGGGATTGTTTTTGCTACTCATGCGCATCACCTTACATTTTTCTACATTGAAAACTAGCTGCCATTCTTCGGACCAACTAGAAATTTTGTCCAAGTCATCCTGTGTGCTATTACAGTCAGTTAAAGACGACAACCTCCCATACACCACAGCATCATCAGTAAACAGCTGCAAATTACAACTCACTCTGTCCATCAGATCATTTATATAGATAGAAAATAACAGCGGTCGTATCACACTCCCCTGGGGCACGTCTGACGATACACTCGCCTCTGATGAACACTCGCCGTCGAGAACAACGTACTGCGTTCTATTACTTAGGAAGTCTTCCAGCCAGTCACAAATCTGTGAAACTATTCCATAAGTCCGCATCTTCGTTAGAAGTCTGCAGTGAACCCTCTGCCATGCACTTCAATATGACTTGCAGTGTAATTATGTAGAGTAGATTAAATGGCTCTTCCAAAGGGTAATTATCGTTCCATATTTGGCGTTACATTCTGCAAAGCAAGAAATTTCTCGATCCGATCGCTACCAAAGTTTACAGCATCACCCGCTGGATGAATATAATGATTTTATCGAAATTGCTCCAGTCGTCTTGGTGCATATAGCGATATAAGGACTGCCTTATCTGTGAGCCACGATGTGGACCGCACATTAAAGCCGGATTTTCCTTCCTTTGATCTGCGTGGCCCCCTCAAGGCCCATCCTTGTAGGACCCAGCTGCTCTGCATGTGACGGAACTCAGCGGGCAGCGGCTGACTTCCGCGTCCCCATGGCTCGGTTTTCCCGCCGTGCCTGAGCGTGACCCGCGGGCCGCCCTCGCCCCTCGTCGGGTTTGGACAGCCGCGCCCACGGCGCAAGGACGCGCGCTGACCGCCACACCGACCTCCACGTCCAAAACGGCGGAGGCGGTGCGTCACGCAGTCCGCAATCTCCGTCGTTTCAGGACTGGAATGCAGTGTATGCAGCCCAACGAAAAATCGCGCCGTACGCAAAATTATTTGTAACTTATCGTGATCTCTTAGCAATTCCATGGTCTCTTCACACGACAAGTTCTTTCCTTATTAGTATAGATACTTTCAGGTGAGTAGTCATGGGATATCTCCTAATATCATTTCGGACCTCCTTACCGGCCGCGGTGGCCGAGCGCTCTGCGGCGTGCCAGTCACGGTCCGTACGGCCACTACGGTCGGGCGTTCGAATCCCCCCTCGGGCATGGATATTTGTGCCATCCTTAGTCTTAGCTAGTTCATAAGTAAGTTTAGGGATGATGACCCCGTAGTCAAGTCCCATAAGCTATACAAACATTTGAACATTTTATTCGGACCTCCTTTCTAAGCCGTTCAAGTTTCTGTGCAGCTGGCTTATCTCCAAAACATTACCGACGATTTCTTCCACCATGTATTAAGTGCAAGGATTGATATGCAACGTCTTGCATCCTAAAACGTTTTGCTCAGCAGTTGGAACAAATCTATCATGACTTGCAGGCTAGACATAAGAAAGCAGTGCAGGTTTCAATCCAAGACAGAGAAGTGATTCTTAACTGTTCTCAGAATGAACCGAACAACCATTCCTGTAAGTAGAAAATAGGTAGTTAATGCTTAAATGACCTTACTGGGTACAGGTATGTTGAAAGTAGTTTAGTCCCATAGAATTACATTTGAACATTTTGAACATTACGTGGTAATGACGGTCGGTACACAAGATCTTTAATGTGTCCCAACCAATTTAGTGACCCGAGAAGCCTTTTCATGAAACAGCACGCTTCGCGCCTGAAGTCACCATGTTTGCGACTAGAGCTACCGGCAGATTACCAAACTACTTTGTGGCGGTACAAATGAAAAAAATAAAAATTAAAAAAAAGTGTTTCTCTTCGAACTGACATATGTACGTATCTGTACAATGTTTGCTGCTTGTGCAATAAA
The DNA here is from genome assembly GCA_026315105.1 of Locusta migratoria. Lineage (NCBI taxonomy): Eukaryota > Metazoa > Arthropoda > Insecta > Orthoptera > Acrididae > Locusta > Locusta migratoria. The sequence continues at coordinate 196,681,639 of CM048746.1, forward strand.
TAATTGAAAGGGTTCCCAGACTTTATACAGGGTGTTACAAAAAGGTACGGCCAAACATGCAGCAAACATTCCTCACACACAAAGAAAGAAAATATGTTATGTGGACAAGTTCAAATGTTTGTAAAGCTTATGGGACTTAACTATGGGGTCATCAGTCCCTAAACTTACAACCTAGTTATGAACTAGCTAATACTAAGGACGGCACAAATATCCATGCCCAAGAGGGGATTCGAACCCCCGACCGTAGTGGCCGGCAGACCGTGATTGGCGCGCCTCAGTCCCCTCGGCCACCGCGGCCGGCCACACATGTTCACTGTGAAAATTTACAATTTGATCACGTTGGAATCAAGCCTCATCCGTCGCATGTCAACACAAGCACGGAAGTCAACATTACCTTCCTACAATTGGGTCAACTGGCGGTGAAGCGAGGTAGTACAGTACTAACGAAACAATTGCGTATTTTCACAATTGTCTGCACGAATTATTTCAATTTACATTTAAAGAGAAATACTAAAATGAGCAATAACATGGAAATTAAGCGTTTCCGGACACATGTCCACATAACATATTTTCTTTCTTTGTGTGTGAGGAATGTTTCCTGAAAGTTTGGCCGTACCTTTTTGTTCAAATTCAAATGTTTGTAAATCTATCGGCCCAAACTGCGTGGTCATCAGTCCGTAGCTTACAAACTACCTAAGGACAAACACACACACCCATGCCCCAGGGGGGACTCGAACCTCCACGGCAAGCAACCGCGCGCTTCGCAGCGAGACGCCTTAGACCGCTCGGCTACTCCACCGCGGCTACCTTTTGGTAACACCATGTACACACCCTGTATAATAATAAAGGACAGGATTCGACAGTTAATGGTATCATTTGGATTACCCAAATGGCAAATGGCAATGAGAACAATTATCATCACTAAAATACCGCCGCGGTGCAGTAGACGAGCGGTCTAAGGCGCCTCGCTGCGTAGCGGGCGGTTGCTAGCCGTCGAAGGTTCGAGTCCTCCCTGGGGTATGGGTGTGTGTGTTTTGTCCTTAGGTTAGTTTACCTTAGTATAAGTAGTTTGTAAGCTACGGACTGGGGTGATCACGCAGTTTGGTCCGATAGATTTACAAACATTTTATTTGAACAAAAATGTCTATTAGAGGATGGTTGAGATCACACCTACACTTCATTTTTACAACAAAAAATGAGCTAGAAGAGGTTGTCGCGGTAAATGCAATGAGTTATGTGGTACTGCCGTCGACGCAGTTTCACCGAAGCGACCTTGCAGAACCAAAAATTAGCTTTGCGTTAGCGCAGGATTACCGTTCGCTGCGTCGACAGCGGCTGCATCCGCAACTCTGAAATCCTATCAAAATCTAACTGGTTTAACCCGTAGCTGAACTGAATCAGCCGAAACTTCCTGTCAGTCTTGATGAAGTCAAAACTCGCTTATTTGCCCAACTAATATGGCAGGGTATAAACCAGCCCACCATCTCGCTATCGTTCGCAGGCATGAACTACGGGCAAAAAGTCCACTGCTCGCTCTGTGAAAGCGACTTACTTACAGGTAAAGTCTGCAGCTGAACACTCAGCACTGCACTAGCCAAACCCACAGCGGATCACTAAGTATTAAAAAAAAAGGAGAAAGTAGGAGGAAATGTTCTGTTGCTAGGACGTAGACATGAAAGAGCTGTGGGCCAGATTTTGCAGGAAAAATTAGGTGACAGGTACCAGGTCACGAACTGTTTCAAGCCCAGCTCGGTCTTAGCCAGCTGATAGAGGATATAGGTTCCTTCTGGAAGAGCTTCACTAAACAGTATCATGTTATGGTAGTGGGTGGAGTGGGAAATAGCATTGATAGGGACAGGACTACAGTATTGAATGTGACCTGGTTAAAATAGGTTCTGCAACGACCCATACAAATGTTGGACTGGTGCCTGCTTTTATGCGGTATGATCGACCCCATTTGAACTGCTCTGTCAGGAGGGTCAATATAGAGATAGATCAGCTGCTTAGGGTGACTACTGTGACAGACATGGGTTTGGTTCCTGTTGATTCTATTGGTAGGTGTAATTTCACTAGGCATGGCCTGCATCTTAGTAGAAAAGGGAAGGGTAAACTGGCTGGGTTGATAGCAGAAACCTCTTGAGAGGACACTGCAATTCATGGAAGTACTTCTTTTTTATGCTGTTTAGTGTCCAGTGAGAAGCTCAGGCAGGCAAGTGCTAAATATGTTAAAAAATCGCACAAAATTAAAGTAAAAAAAATAATGCTAGAGTTTCCGAGTTTCCACCAGAATATTTGGGTATTAAAGAATAAAACAGCTGCACCTCTGGTTTTTTAGATTATATAGAAACTGATAATGTAATAGATATACTATGCCTGTCTGAGTATTACATTGTCACTGGTATGGAAAAGGTGAACGTCAGTGGATATAAACTAGTTGCACATGTGAGTAGAGATAAAAAGGTGAGAGGAGTTGCCGTATATATCAAAAGCGATCTCTGTATAAAAAATTTAGAAACATCTAATGTTTTGTTTAGAGCAACATATTGAAGCATGTGCCTGTCAGACTCAATGATGACTCTCTCATAATTGTAACAGTGTATAAGTCCCCTTCAGGAAACTTCCATTTATTTCTGGAAAAGTTGGGTGCATTGTTGTGCTGTTAGATAAGGGGAAGCAAATTACTATTTGTGGTGATTTCAATGTTGATTCACTGAAGCAGTGAAAAAGGAAGCATGAATTGCAAGTCTTACTTTTTTATAGACCAAGGTAAGTTTAACAGTGTAATTGCTTGTCACGTTGAAAAGGGTCTTTCTGATCATGGTGCACAGGTAGTTACAATAAATCAGATAGCTCCGTTCAGTAATTCAAAACAGTCGTCCAGAATTGTGCGGTCAATTAATGATTTCATAGAAAGTCTGCAGCAGTTAGACTGAGATGAGGGTTATAAGGAACCTGAGGCTAATTTAAAATATAACGTATTCCATGAATCATTTGTAGGGATATTTGAAAACTGTTTCCCCAAGACATTAGTCAAATATAATTGTATGAAACCATGCAAAAACCTTGGCTTACTAAAGTAATACAAAATCTTGTAACCGGAAAAGGGAAATATATCTATACCCAAGAAAGAGTAGTGACCCAGAAACAAATATTATAAAAATAACTGTGCTTCATTAAGAAAAGTTATCAAAAGATACAGAGAAACTAATCTCATACATACAAACATGATGCCATGTTTGTATGACTGAGATTAGTTTCTCTGATAATAAAATTAAAACAATTTGGATATTATTAAAAGGGAGACACAGCAACCAAGAGCACAGGAAACCTGTATTATCAACAGAGCAAATAGGAAGTTTACTAACAAAAAGTCAGAAACCGAAAACATTTTAATGATTTTTAAATATAGTGAAGTAACTAGGATCTAAAAGTTCATTACAAGTAACAAGGTAGTTAATGAAAGAGGCCGTACCTACAGAATTTGATTGAACTGAAATTCCTCTCACCTCACTCAGAAATTATAAAAATAATAAAGCTCATATGCAAGTGATGGCTTTTCCAGCAGGGTATTAAAAGCTTGTTCCAAGAAAATAAGTAAGATTCTTTGCCACATATGTAATAGCTCTTTAAATCAGGGTATATGCTACCTTATAAACATTGCATAAAAAAGGGGCTATATCTGATGTCAACAACTACCACCCAATCTCACTTCTGACAGCTTTATCCAAAAGTTTGTAAAATTACCTTCCCTTATTAGTAAAAATAAAGTTCTAACAAAATGTCAGTTTGGTTTTCAGAAAATCTTTTCAACAGAAAATGACGTATATACCTTCACTGATGAAATATTACATGTTCTGAATAACCGGACATCACCTGCTGGGATTTTTGTGATTCTCAAAGTCTTTTGAGTGTGTAAATGATGGAATTCTTCTAGATAAGCTTAAGCATTGTTGTATGAGTGGGACAGTGAACAAATGTTTTACGTCATACTTAACTGGAAAAATGCAGAAAACTGAAATACGCAGTTCACATAATACGCAAGAAACATCTGATTCCTCCAACTGGGGAGCTATCAAAAATGGAGTTCCACAAGGTTCAGTCTTGGATTCGTATATATATATATATATATATATATATATATATATATATATATATATATATATATATATATTGGCCTGCCATTCTACACTCACGAAAATGATAAGCTAATTCTTTTTGCTGACGATACAAGTATAGCTATCATGCCTAACAAACAGGAATAACTCATGAAATTGTAAATGATGTCGTTCAGGAAATTATTAATTGCTTCTCTACAAAAGGACTCTTATTAAACTTTGATAAAACCCAGTATATACAGTTTCATATAGTAATCAGCATGAGATCATTAATAAATATAGACTTTGAACGGAAATCTGTAACTGAATTACAACATTCAAAAACTGTAGTTGTTTGTATTGATGAGGCACTGAATTAGAAGAAATACATTGAAGATCTGCTGGAACGTTTGAGTTCAGGTACTTATGCTATCAGCGTCATAGCAAAGTTTAGTGGTATACATCTCAGTAAATTAGGTTACTATGCCTATTTTCATTCATTGCTTTCGAATGGAATCATATTCTGGCGCAATTCAACATTGAATAAAAAATTATTCATTGCACAAAAGCGAATGATCAGAATAATTGCTAGAGCCCACTCGAGATCATCTCTTATGGAAGCGTAATAGCAGTGTGCATAGCTATAACACTAGGAGAAAGGTGATATTTACTATTCAATGTTAAAATTATATTTGGCATGGAAAGGGGTGAATTACGCTGCTAAAAAAGTATTTGGTCACTTACCAAGTACCATCAAAAGTCTGACATATAACCAAATAGTATTCAAAAATAAATCAAAAGAATTTCTGAATGGAAACTCTTACACTTAAAATGAATTTTTAGATAATTCTGTTAAAACAACACATAAAAACATACAAATAAACAGAATAAAAATCCTTAAAATATTGAGTGTTATATATGTGAGATTACCACCCAATAGAAATATTGCTAATTAATAGCATTTGATAATTAAACAGTATGAAGTTCACTGCAAACATTGACCATGCCAATGCACTAAATGTCACACAATTTTAATCTTATTAATTATGGTAGCAATGTATGTACACAGTTGGGTGACAACATTTATAGTTAGGCCATAGGTAGAAATTCTCCACATTGAGATTTGCTGTGTGCTTGTAGCTGACGGGAGGCCAGCGAGCAGGCCGACGTTGGTGGCTTGTTCCAACTTAGGATTTTATAGTTTGTTTCCGGTGAGGGGAGAGAGGGACAATGGCGAGTGCCAGGCACAGTGCAGTGCACAAATATTGTAATACTACTGGCATTTGAAGTAATACGATGCAGTTAGGAACCTTTAAGGCCCACATTACAAAATAGCCTGTTGATAAATAAACAATACATTAGCTGATATAGTCACATCTAACGTAATATGTTTAATTGACAATGAAAAGTAATAAATTACCAACGAAGACAAGACAGTTACACAACTAGCATGGCAATGTTTGTTTATAAAAATAATATATTAACTATTTCCCATTTTACTTTCAATTAATCTTTTGTATTTTATCTTAAAGTATTCAGTTAAATCACTTATCTGTGGTATAAGAAATTGCACGATTACGATAAACAGTACAAAGGATGTTTATACTAATATAAAAACGTAAGAAAATATTTGTTTAATGTGTAGTGTAATTATTTTGATTTTAAGTAAAGTTTTAGAAATGTATTGGCTGAGCGCTGTACGTTGGTAAATCGGTTAGAACAGTTCACATGTGGAAGTTGATGACGTAGGGGAAAAAACCCCGGCAGTTGAGCTTTTGGCGCGCATGCGAGGGCAGGAAGTGAGGACTCCAGAGCACGTGGTATGGCTAGCCGGGCGGCGTCGCTCTGCATCAGTCGGCATGTGGATCTCGAGGTGGTGACTTGAGATTTGTCTGTGGCAGTCGCCACGTGTGGTTGCTCGTCATAGAGTGTTGAATCGAGTGCTACTGTGTGTTTGTGAATATTTGGCCGGTGGAACAAGGTGAATTGAATTTGGAGTGGCTGTGATTTGTTAATGTAACACGTGTCGTCGCATGGGCATGAACATGAACGGTGTTTGAGACAGCCACGTGGTGTGAAATCGATTCGTGACAAATATTCATTTTGTCTGGGGGCTCACGAGCTATAACTTTATTTGGTAAATGTGTCGACGTACAGACGTATCAGCCACAGGGTTCAAATATTGTGAAATAAACAACATAAAGTGAACTTTCACGTGTTTTCAAAAATAGTAGTTAGTACACCCTTTTCTCTCATGAACTAGATTTTATTATGAATTTGTTTTGTTAATCATATGCAGGGAAGGAAAGCTGCGAACGTGTGATATCATCCCCTAGAAAACGAGTCAAACAGTCGCAATAACAGTTCCAGTGTTTTTGCATCTTTAGGAATTTGGTTCGCAGCTGGTGGTTGTGAGTTTGAAAAAATTAAACTTTCTCTATTTTAAACTCTCACCCCGACCTTCACCCTCGCATGTATAGACACCATTAATTAAACTGACACATTCCACATCATTTCTAAATGTCACATACATATGATCTATGGAACAAGTATTGATCTAATCTATTCTAATCTAATTCACAGCAGCACACTAACTGACCGCTCAAGGTGGCAGGCCGATGGAGGGAGATGCCTTCCTTCCTTCGGAGTTTTCGTAGCTTAGTCAGTAGTATAATTTTTCGATATTTTTTCCCAGTTTGTGACCAGGCACACATGCTAAAGCCAGCCAATGAGAAGCGTTGTACTAACGCGTGAGTGGCCTTTCCACATCTCATCCCTCCATTGTGAGGTGTAGTTTTAAAGCCTTATGGTACACGTATTTTTGGCACCAGAATGTTGTGCATGTGTTTATGATTGTATCTGACAGACAGCCTGCAGTGAGTACGAGTCTAGCCAGGTTTTCCAGCTATGCGAAAACCACTCCTCCTTTAAAACAAATATGGTGCAGTTTACAATATCTTTTGAGCAGCAGCCTCTTATTACACAGTGTACTTAAACACAATGACTGCTGCAAGTACAGTTATTACTGCCTCTAATTACCATCACAAATGTCATGTATGGGCTATCAATTTTTTCAGAAAAACGTGTATATGTCGTTTGAGTACATGAAAACGACATGTAACGAGTTCAGTAGTACTTGACACCTTGCACCTCTTTGCTGAGGAAATTCAGCAACTCGACATGGCACCAATTCAATAAATCCCTGGAAGTCCGCTATAGGAATATTCACCCTTCTTGCTTCTCTACCCGTCCATAATCACAAAACTGTTGCCGGCAAAGGCAATTCTGCATGCAGTGGCCTCTATCCTACGTCCTGCCTGACGGTTGAACAGAGTGACAAATCATTCGCTCGAATTATCAGAGCTTTCATCAAACTGGTAGCAAAAATTGTGACATGGTGCACTGTCATCCATTATTATTTGATAACATGAAGTACATTAAGGATTGTAAATAGCCTCCAAGTAGCCGAAAATAGCCATTTAAAGCTAATGGTTGCTCCAAAATATCCAGCCTATTCCATGTAAAAAATAGTCTACCCCATTATGAAGTCATCACCAGCTTGCACATTTCGTTGTTGACAACTTGGGTTCATGGCATCGTGGAATCTGCTACACACTTAAACCCTAAATATTAGCTCTTACCAACTGAAATTGGTAGTCACCAAGCCACAGTTTTCCAATCATCTCGGGTTCAATATAGTCCCGAACCAAGAGAGGCACTACATATGATGCCTCGCTGTTAGCAAAGGCACTCGGCTCGCTCGTCTACTGCCATGTACCATTAGCGCCCAACTGCCTCGTATTATCCTTTGCATGCCTCTGTCATACATCCCACGTTGAGTCCCACTTTTATTTACTGAGTGTTGCTTGTGTCTGAGAACAAACAAATCTACACAAACGCCACTCCTTTCCGTCATTAAGTGAACCGAGCGGTGCACACGCCGGGAGTGGGGACGCCTGTAAACGCATCTGGTCTCAGACACCCTTACAGTTTCCATACATTACGAAGGGTGATTGTTAGTATATGAAGTTGAATCATTAATAATCTCTTTAATACACCAACATCTTTTATATTTGGGTCAATATCAATTACGCATAACGACGATACTAAAAAAGGAGTACGATCATCATATTGCAGATATTCCTATTAGTCGATAGGCTGTCTTGGCACACAGTAACAGATTTAGTAACAATAAAATCCGACAAGTCATTTATCTTGGTTTTCTGAAAAATTACGCCTGAACCTCTCTTATGTCTGTAAACTAAATAGCGTGGTGTTACTTCTGTCTACGATGTATCACTATGGAAATACTGATTAAAATAAATTATTTAAAAACTTAAATAATCATATTCTATCACTTTACTGAGGGCGCAATTGACATGCTAGACGAAATATGTAATGTAGCGTAATTTCTGCCACTGGAAGATCATGCTATGATGAAATAAATAAACAAGGTACTAAAATAAGGCACCAAGAATGAAAAAGTCCGTACTAACAGTTAATACCTACATGACAGCTCGGGAGTAATCTTGGTAGAGCTAACAACAAACTTCCACTAGTGTACGCGGCCGGTCCCTAAGGCATTAGAACTGTATTGTATACCAAACGTCCAAACGTGCTGATATTGATTACTTTGTACACCACACCAAATAACTCTTACTGAACTCACTTTAAAATGTTCCGAATTTAGCTTCTAGGAGGCAGTTATTCTATTAATGTGAAAATATTTTCCTCGGTGTAACAGATCACGTACGAGACTTGCTGGGTAAAGTAGACTCTGCCAGCTATTGCGTTATCCATGGGGAGAGGTACAGCCTGAAATTTGGTACTGCCGGCACAGTCTAGACACTGTGGATATCGAAATATTGATTTCCCTAAAGATTTAAGAAACAGAATGTACCATGCACCTTCAACTACCGTTCCTTGTTCCAGATCTGCTAATTTACTTCTTGAGGGCATTGTACAAAATATCTCGCAGAGAGACAAAAACGTAACGACTGTTCCACTCTATCAAAGAGGTTCCTCTCTATGTCGCTACAGAAGTGTCAGCCATCTTGAGAAGAAGTAATTGTGATGTATTAATCACGCACATATTTTAAAATTTTGTACCATAAACAAACAGTGTGTACGTGCAAAGTGGCGTAGAAAGAATTACAAAAGAAAAATTTTTGTTTGACATCGCTATCGCCAGATTAAGTAATTATACAACAAAAGTATTGGGTTCGTTTTGTTATTTGGGTAGCAAAATAAATTATGATGGCCGAAATAAAGAAGATATGCAGAATGGCTATGGGAAGAAAAGCGTTTCTGAAGAAGCGAAATTTTTTGACATCCAATATTAGTTTAAATGTTAAGTAATCCTTTCTGAAAGCATTTGTCTGAAGTGTAGCATTGTACGGGAGTGAAACGTGGGCAACAAGATGATAGACCCTTTTGAAATGTGGTGCTACAGACGAAGATTAGATGGATAGATCACGTAACTAATGAGGAAGTGCTCAACAGAATTGGGGAGAAAAGGAGTTTCTGGCATATCTTGACTAATAGAAGGGAAAGGTTGGTGGGACACATTCTGAGGCAGCAAGGAATCTTCAAATTCACATTAGAGGGTAATGTATGGGTTAAAAATCGTAGAGGAAGCAGAGTGACGACTACAGTAAGGAGATTCAAAAGAATGTAGGTTGCCATTCTTATTGTCAGATGAAGAGACTTGCAGAGGACAGGGTAGCGTGGAGAGCAACATCAAACCAGTCTGCGGGCTGAAGGGCACAATAACAACATCGAAGCAGAAAGGAGAGGCATTATATTGCCTTGAGTAGTGCAGTAGTCACAATTTTCAGCCGTCAATCTTTTTTTACAAATTAGAGTTTGCAAAAAACACAAAAGTATGAAATGGCAGTCTATGCATCGCTTGTAATTCTTTGAAACTGACCGCTTCCGTGACAATTACCCATCTACAAATACGAAAGCGAACATTCATTCCTCTAGTAAAAAGTTAGTCTCTAACCGCATATATTGATCTGAAGATGAGCAGCTCGCCCAAAATCGGAGATCTTCAAATAAATAAAAGCGATCTAAACTCTGAAATTACATAATTTTGTACAACTTAGGATCATGGGAACTCCCTGAAGACAAACATGTCTACTACTGATGGTTTTCAAATGGTTTTATATACAGTGTCTTTTATATTAATTACCTTTAGCATAGCTTTTTTGTTTTCTTTTATTTAGAATGTTCTTTCACTTTTCCATCAAATTTTTTCTCATCCAGCTCAAAAAAAATAAAAAATTACGACACATTAGGATAAGAAAGGAGAAGATTTGAAGTGAAAAGTCTAGCTTTTGCTGACGATATAGCAATAATTTATAAGGACAAATTAGATGCAAATAATGATAGAAACACTTCCCTGAACTTCAGTTAAATCGGTTTACAAACATTATATGAGAAAATGGAATACAATAGAAATAAACAGAAATAAATATGTACAAACACAACACGGAAACATTAAAAGTGTTAAGAAGTGGGAGAATGGATACATTCAAATGGCTGACATTGTGGTGGTCGCTTGTGAACAGCGTAATTCTCAGTTTGACCACTGAGCTATTGATTTTGGCCTGTTGACTGGCACAGTGTCAACAGCAGACCAGTAGGTGATTCAAATCTGTCAGTTCCGTAGGAGAGTTTAAAATTTTGATTCTGCAGATAATACGACTGTCCATTTCGAATTTTTATTATTGATGTTGTATGTCGCCAAGATATTTTTTATTTTTGAATACCATGCTCTTTTGAATGTGAATTGTTTAGTACCTGCGAATTGTTGCCCTCTCTTCAAACGCTGTTAGCATTACAGTACCTAGTTTAGAAGTCTATATAACGTGTTTCAAAATAGGTTTACAGACTTCAGGGTCATGTTCCTCACAGAAAGAAATTAAAAACATTCTTTTTTCGCGAATTATTAATGAAAGTTGACGATCAGCGGCTTACTACGGTGCTCTATAGACCACGTAGAAAAATAGTTTTTGTTTTGTCCCATGACTTTTTCAAATTAAACCAATGGATCTATTTCACTTTCACAAAGAGCAGTTGAGTTGCAGTGTATGCATTGATCTCAATACTACCTGGATTCTGAACTCAGATGTGTGAGCTTACCAGCCATAGATGTTCAAAATTCGTTTCTTGCCGAATTACAACACGGTTGCTACGAAAAATTACTGCAACAAGAACAAAAAATACGTTTCGTTTCTGCTCCCATGACAGCCTATTACTTCATATACAGATATTTTTGTAGATATAGGTTATATTGCGTTAATATTAACGACAACCTCACATACATGAAGCAAGGTTACTTCCAAATCATCCTCCTAAAATGAATTCCTCTTATATAACATACATCGCTGCCTACAACAACTATAACAGCTATATGCATGCCATTAATATCCAACTGTGTACTACAAATATGGATAGGCAAAGAATCAGCACTTCAGTACAAGCGTACAACGTTAGTAGCAGTAATGACATATACATTGAGAAAAAAATTCGTCATTCATACAGAAGTCGCAACTTAAAGCTGGTTGTTCATGACAAGATTGTATTATGTAACATAAAAGAGAAACGACTACCAGTGAACGTCGGAATCATACTGTGGCAGGATCGTAGCTGTTGGGAGTCGCTTTATCTTTGCGATATTGCCACTCGCGTTGATCAGTATGCAATGATTGTCTCTCGAATATGGAAGTGAAATACGCAGAAGGAAGTTTAGGAAGAAATGAAAATTAGGATTTAATGTTCCGTCGACGACGTTGCCACTAGAGTCGGAAATTGCCTGAGTGATTTACAGAAATGACAGAAAAAGTAGACTGATGAACACGCAGTTTGGTCAGATATATTTGCAAAATTTGAACAGAAATCGTAAATCGGGAAGGCCGGAGTCGGATTCTAACCGTCGTATTCCCGAAAGCGAGTCCATTGTGCTGAGACTGCCCCAGCTCGCTTGGTTATTCAGAAGTGACATACATAGTTCCGTGCAGGATTTAAAAAGCCCCTCTCAAATAGCTCCCGAGAGGAATAACATAACTACACTTCAAGTAGAATCACATAGGCACATTTCATACGTTGAAATGACAGCATAAAACTCGTCACAATGGCGCCAAAGCATGATTTCAAGTAATCACTGCATGCGTAAAAACATTTATCGCACTAGAAGACGAGACAATCAATACCTCTCGACAGCTGACTAATCCGTAATCGAATCTGCTCTTGAACCGCATCGTCTGATTGAAGCCGTTGTACAAGTGTGTCATGTTGCTGTGTTTCCGAACCAAATAGCTGAAGCGCAGCGGTCGTCCAATAGGGTATGTAAGGGTGGGCGTTGTGGTATAATAAGATGACTAGAGACCCATGAGAATACTTCGCACCGTTAGTGGAATGACACAAAAAAAAAAATTACCCGGCCGCGGTGGCCGAGCGGTCTGAGACGCGCCAGTCACAGTCTGCAAGGCCGCTACGATCGGGGATTTGAATCCCCCCTAGGACATGGATGTTTGTGTCGTATTTAGTATAAGGTAGTTCATAAGTAGTTTGTAAGTTTAGGGACTGATGACCTCGCGGTTAACAAACATTTGAACAACAACAAAAATTTGGAAAAAATTAAACTTGAATGTTCACTCATAGCTGTCTTCATAATCAATCAATGCAAGTGTTTAAAAGCACAAATAAAAGAGCTTGATCCGCTGAATGTTGTTAGTTCAAAATGAACTGCTTACCTTAATTAGAACCGAAGATATCGTAAAATAAACCGCTTAAAATATCCAATGCAAGGACAGAAGGATACCGCGTTTGAATAAAAATAAAGGATGAAGAGAATTAAGTTAATTTTGATACTTGATGACAATGAATACCTTTCCTAAAATGAAGAAATCGGTCGTATAAAACGGCCTGACTGACTGACTTTAGTTTACAGCAAGGATATCCGCATAAGAAACATACAGAAAGAAATAGCGTATGAGTATAGAAAGAGGAAGGCGAGAGTAAAGCAAATTTTCCCTCAGCCTGGAAATGTCGTCGGATGGAATGATCCTGTTACTAGATAACGCCCGACCCAATACCGCCAATCGAAGGAAGACGTTTCAGCGGTTTGGTTGGAAACCACCGTATCATCCGTATTACAGCCAAACATTTGGAAAGACATGAGGTCGTTGGTTTCCATCGGATGAAGAGGTCAATGAATTGGCGCCGTTGTGGGACGGCTAGCGAGTGACCACCTTATACGAGGGTTGGGACTTCAATAGTTACAACTATTTAGTCACAACCGATACAAAAGCGTTATATGTTTCCACCTGTTACTGTCCTTCAAAGTGTGACTAGCGTTGTGTAGAACGCGTTACCAGCGTTGTGGAAGGCGTAGTATACCGTTAGCAGAGCCTGTTCTGTTGATGTTGCAAATGGAGCGATCTACCGCCTGTCGTACGGTTCGAAGCGAATGCTTCCTTCATCTTCGGAATCAAATCAAAGTCACAAAGACTTAAAACCGTGGAGTAGATGGTACTGTGCTTCCCAATCCCATCGACCGAACAGAGCAGCCGCAGCTTGCGCTGTATGCGACCGCACATTGTCGTGCAAAATTATGGGTGGGTTGCGTAGAAAGTGTTGCCGCTTCTTCGCAAAGCTGGTCGCTGGCGATACTCCAAAACCGAATAATATTGTGCATTGACGGTCTGCCGTGGAGGAAAGTAATGCGTTAGCATAACACCATCACAGCCGTACACTAGAATCACCATAACTTTCAACATACTAGGGCTCTGACGCACTTTCGACTTTTGCGGGGACCCATAATTACGCCATTCGTTGGGTTGGCGTTTCATCTTTGGCTCGTACGATGTGGCCCATGTCTCATCCAGTGTTACAATACGGCATAAGAAAGCCCCTCCTTCGCGTTCATAGTGCTTCAAGTGCGTCTGAGTAGCGTCGTAACATACCCATTTCTGCAATTCCGTCAATTCATGCGGAACCCATCGTGACGCAATTTTTAGCATTCCCTGACGTTCCTTCAGGATGCGAAGCACAGTCGTATGCGCTAATCCAGTTTCGTGGGCGAGCTCACGAATCATCTGCCTTCGATCACTGTCCACTAACACGACAAGAGTATTCACTTATTCTTCAGAGACGCTAGGATGACTTTCCCGATGTATGTCTGCCACAGTTTGCCAACGTTCTTCGAAGGCTTTTATCCAACGTGCCGCTGTTCTGTACGGCAATGTCGATTGCCCACACGCCCCTTGAATACCTTCATGACACTGTCGTGCTGTACGACCTTTGGTACATTCAATCCAGATTCAACTCGTTGTGTCTGTTTCGAAAACATAGTGACACCGTTACGTTAGACCGCTAGGTTAAAGTTGACTGTGTCTTCCTCGATTGTGCGTACGCCAGTGACGTGGGACGGGCGAGTCCATTTGCTCGGAGATAAGGTAGGTATGTCAACGAGTGCTGTCAGCGACAATGGCAGATTCCATTGCAATGTGTCTCCACAGCAGTGTTGCCAATATTGAAGTTCCTAACCTCGTATATTGAGTCAGAAAATGAGGCTATTTTAAAAAAGGCCAGAGCAAGAATGTGCGCATCCCCACAGGCCGTCAGCAGGGTGAGCTTCGTGACGGTTTCCGTGACACAGCAGGATGGGGATGAGTACTGCAGTGACACGGCCAACATCTTTTCAGGTGACTCCCAGTTGTGTCTCAAACATGGATATTCACGTCGCTGATTGTGGAGGCTCTGAGGTGAACGGAAGTTGCTGTATTTCATTTGCCATCCTTATGTTGACCCAGCCATAGTAGTGTTCCGTCATGTATACTGCATGTGCAGCTCGTGATTTCGACAGGAAGCGCTACGCGTAAGGACGATGGCTATACACTACTACGTGACTTTATCGTTCAGTAAGGTGACAGTACACCTCATGATCCTCGTCTAGTCCTAACTTTACACACAGGGTGTAGCACGTTCCCCGGCAATGTCGCCCAGTAAAAAAATCCTAGATTGCCATCACTCGCCACACACGACAATACGAAAGGCGATCAGAAACAGATCAAAAATCCTGTATTAAAACATGTACATTTCGTACGATCATACATCTATTAGGTTATTTTTAGACATATTTGGACCTCGGTGCCGCCGCGACTTGCAGACGGCGCGACGCCATGGCACTCCTGTCACCAGGAGGCCAATGCACCTCGTGCTGCCAGCCTTGCCTGCCACCCTCGCCGCCGAATGTTATGACGACGCCAGCCTCGTACGGCTACCTACGTCAGCTGTTATCCGATGCCTTGCCTTTTTGGTGGAGGTGAAGATGCCTAACCTGGACGACAACCAGTTCTTGACACCGAAGTGTGGCAGTACTGTTATCCCGCGATTTGTCCTATCCTCACTTTATCAAGTCAGATATAGAGAATATGGAAGTTTTATGCATAGGTCCGAGAGATGAAGCATTAACTACAGTAATTTGAATCCAGTGCTTTTACGTGAGCATTCAGCACCATGCACCAATTCTCAGATAGTAGTTAGTTGTGTCTGCTACAAAAGCGTACGATATGGCAGCCAGTGCAACGAATGTGTGTAAGGCATGGGAAAACATGGAAATTTAGAGATTATTCCAGGAAAAGGCAAAAGTGGTGTATGATTCCATGCCGTAAATAGCAGTTGTGCACTGCAGATGTTTAGGGATAATTTAAGTCAATAGAATTAGCGTTTTACATAGCAATAGGAGATCGGAGTAATATAGTATTTTTAAAGGCATTAAATATAAGTAGAGGTATTGAATTCAAATTTGTGCTGTGGCCGGGATTCGAACCTGGACCTCCCGCTTAGCAGGGAGACTCAGCTAACACAGCGACCGAGCCGCAATGTCGCGATACGATAAACCGCAATCGCGATAGGCTACAATCCGACCTTTATCAAAGTCGGAAACGTGATTGTACGCATTTCTTCCCCTTACACGAGGCATCACAACAACGTTTCACAGGCAACTTCGGTCAACTGCTGTTTTTGTATGAGAAATCGGTTGGAAACTTTCCTCGTGTTGTAGGAGTTGCCTCCGGCGCCAACCTTGTGTGAATGCTCTGAAAAGCTAATCATTTGCATATCACACCATCGTCTTCCTGTCGTCTTCGTGGTATAGCAATTTTAATGGCCAGGGGTGTAAATGAGATATGTTCCCAGGTCACAAGTCATGTATTATGACTAGAATAACACTGATATAGTTTCTGTACTGTAGTAGATTATATCACAATATCCTTAGAGACATGGAGCACAAGGTAAATAAACCAACCGAAAAGTTAGTGTAGGTCAGTGTCAGTAAACTACAGGGTAGTGCATAAACTGTTACAGTTAGGTCAGTTATGTTCCACCCAGGTTATATGAAGATTAGCTTAAAATGTATACAGTAAAATATTTAAGACGGAAAACAAATATGATTTCTTGTTAGCCCAACGATGGCAGATTAAGTGAATAATGCGAAACATCTTTACGGTGATACGGTTAATATGTCGACGTTTTTTGCCAAGTGTTTATAAAAGTGTAAGTAGAGACAGAAATGAATTTGGCGAATTATATCTTTATGTCCCATCTCTGCCAACCATCCCACGAAGAAGTTTGGTACTGAATCTTGCCTAAGAGATTAAGAAATGGCAATGTAAAAACTGGAATGTGAGTCACAGTGATAATGAGTGGAAGAGTGAAGATGTTGAAGACTATTTTTGACAGTTTTTTAGTGGGAATAAAAGCGGTTTGTTGAAAACTTCGTTCAAGTTTAAGGAAGTAGTTCAGTTCCAGTGTCGCAGAAGCAGTCAAGCCAGTGAGCACAGGTTGTGGATCTGGGCCAGCACGCAGTGCAACTTGGAAGTACGGCGAGATATCGCCCCCCGTGCCAGCGGCACCATGCCCACCAGGCATCCCTGCTTACGAGAGCTGAAGGTTCTGGACGACGTAATAAGGAGCGGAAAGCTTTTACCTTAACTAATTTCAGTGTTGAGTTGAATGCTAGTTAAGCATATTTCATTGACTTTACGATTATTCTAGGTTACCGAAATATTCACAAGCCAAATAAGGTCGTTGTAGTTGTGTTACATAATTAGTGGCAGTTCATTTCAAAGTTATCATTTTTCGCTGTCCTCAGGTCAAAACAAAACCAAAAGCTGTAAAGAATAAACAAACAAAAGCATAGAAAAAACTTCCAATTTAATGGTACAGCAAAATGGTGCCCAGAAAAGTTAAAATTATACAAACATAATTTTTTGTAGGCGTCATGAGAATTGGTAAAAGTTTCAAAGAGCGGAATTCGATGAAACGAAATTGGATGTGTGGGAAAGATTCATCAATAAAAATCTGATATTTTATCTGCGAAATGCACGCTTGGTATAACAGTGTGGAGAGGTCTGACGGAGCTGTTAAATCCCTATAGTAACAACTTTACAAACCATATGCCCAAATATTTTAACGCTTCGTTTAGTTCCTAAAACTGATTGTGAGATTGGCAGTCATCGTTTTGAACAATTTAAAACAGATTAAATTGTTAATACAATGAGTGAGTTCCTAATCATTCGGTGGCATTAGAGCCTCGGCACAAGGTACACAAGAAGCGAGAAACCGCCGTGTACAGCAGCATAAACATCAAAAAAAATTTGTAATCTTATTGGACCAAATGTTCAAATGTTTGTAAAACTATCGGACCAAACTGCTTGGTCACCAGTCCGTAGCTTACAAACTAGTTAAACTAAGGTAAACTAACCTAAGAACACCCATCCCCCAGGGAGGACTTGAACCTCCGACGGCAAGCGACGCGCGCTCCGCAGCGAGGCGCCTTAGACCGCTCAGCTACTCCACCGTGGCCTTATTGGCCTAAACTGCTATGGTCATCAGTCCCTAGACATACAAACTACTGAAACTCATGTAAACGAAGGCTTCCGCGGCCGTTGTCGCTGTCAGCCAAACACCTTGACAAAGGCCACTTGCAACAGTGGCCGTAACGTCGGATTTTATAAATTGACAATGCGGCCAAAAACCCTGAAGAGTTTTATTTACTTAAACTCGTTACACTAAGGCCAATGCACAGCGGATCGGTCTACGGCGTGCCAGTCACGGTCTGCACGGCCGCTGCGATCGGGGGTTCGAATCCCCCCCCCCCCTCGGGTATGGATGTTTGTGCCGTCTTTAGTATAAGCTAGTTCATAAGTAGTTTGTAAGTTTATGGACTCATGACCCCGTAGTTAAGTCCCATAAACTCTACAAACATTTGAACATTTGAACAATGCACACACCCATGCTCGATGGAGGGCTCTAACTTCTAACGGCGAACAACAGCGCGTTTCGCATCAAAGCGCCGTAGAGCGCTCGGCCACTCCAGCGCGGCAGCATAAACGTCGGTAAGCTACGACAGCCGCACCACGCTGCGATAGCAAAACGTTGCCTCAGTACCGACTATTGGGTGGAATATAACAACACTGATATTCTGCCGTTGCTGTAGTTACTAGGACTGTGTTAAAAGGAAATTGGGAGTAGACTGGTTTGAATGGATCGACGCGGCGGAGGCTCGGCTAGCTAACGTAATCTCGGCGGCCGGCGCTGGCAGCGTTCCGCGCGCAGAGAAAGCAATCGTGACCAGCCAGAGGCGAGGCGAGGCGAAAGACTGGCTTCCACAGCTGTGCCGAGCTGTGCCGAGGTCTCGGCCGCGCTGTCGACAAACTACCTTGCCCTTCACCTCCAGCGAGCCGCATTCCTCTCGGACTGCAGAGAAAGGCGGCGCCGCTAGCAAAAACGGCTGCTAGCTGCCGTCAGCGAAGAGGTCACGGCAGTACTGTACGGCCAGAGCTTCGCGCCAGTCATGCAACGCATTCCCACTGCTGTGGCCTGCGGCCCCGTTAATTAACTTCCGCGCATCAATAACCAGTAACAGAGCTCTACACTTTCAATGGCTGCAGTACGACTGGTACATCCCAGATTTTTTAAAGAATGTATAAAACTGCTTCAAACGTCTAATTAAAAATTTGACGTGCTGCGTTTTCAGCACTACTTGACCCTGACAGTATTACCTATGTATAAATAAGAGGCGGCTTAAAATATGTTTCCACAATAAGGATTATCAATCAATGCATTTCTGAGAAAATTACTCAGATATTTATTATACTGTTATATAGACAACAAGAATTGTAAAAATAATAATTAAAAAAAACAACAAAAAACAGATTATTCTTTCAATGATGTACCGCTTTCTTTAGTACAAGTTACTGCACAACTGGAGAAAAAAGGCAGTCTATAGACATCTTTCACGTGGGAGAAAGCATGCTATAATGACATATTTGGGTATAATGACATAGCAAGCTTTTGGGCTTAGTTTGATTGCACCATTCCGTGTCATAAGGCACATTGTAAATCCAGTTCCTATGTGTATGACAATGAGCTACCTTCTTCCATCGTTGCTGTGTACAAAAACCGAAGGTAAGACTTCGACTTCTCAGTTTTGTTGTAGGTAATTACATGTTTAAGGAAGGTACACATTATCTTGTAAAACAACCTTTTATGTTTCAAGAGGTGGGAGGTTTAGACAGGGCAAGCGGTAGTTGGGTTTTCTAAAACGTATCAAAGATTGAGTATAACAATAAAATACCAACTGTAAGGCTAAAATGACACGGTATGTCATTTAATTGCAAAGTTAATTCCAGTTCAATTTTTTGTGATCTATGGTTTACTTGGACCCTTTTATTTTACGTAGTTCCCTCAAATTACTGTCAATAGCGCCTCCTACGTAGAACCACTCAGCAGAAACGAGAAAAAAAGAAACAAGCTGAGAACAAGAAAGCAAGGACGAATAATTTTCGAAAAGGAAAATACTGTCACAAAGACCTTTGACAAGACATTGAAGATTATCCCTGTTTGTACTGCATTGAACTATACTGACATTCAGAACTAGAAAAAAAAACTGGTCATCAGTGTAATCTGTGATCAGACAGTGAATATTCTGGGGTGAACTATAAAATAAAAACTTTGTAAGGTCTAGAAATGGCTACGATTGCTAAAAATTACTTTGTTCAAACATTGATCTTAGATTTTTCTGAATGTATGAGCAGTTTAATCGCATTTTAAAATAATAAGCTTCATAATATGCTTCGAAAGCATTTATTTCTATTGATAAGACAGGGAACTGATGATATGTTTTAATATGGTTACATAAGTCAAGTTCACAGAAATTATACAATTACATGAACTGATGACATAAGTGTATAATTACTGCGAACTTGACTGTTGTTACCATATTAAAACATGTCATCAGTTCCCTGTCGTTTCAAAAGAAAAAAATGCTTTCGAAACACATTGTCAAGCTTATTATATTAAAATATTATATATATATATATATATATATATATATATATATATATATATATATATATATAAAGCACTGTGGTGTCCAAACCAATCTTCGGATGGTTGATATATATATATATATATATATATATATATATATATATATATATATAGGTGACCGGTTGCGATCTTACTTCATCAGACCGATTTGTACGTAAAATAAAAAGAATTTGCCTTTTACATGTTTCCCTCCAAGGCAAAGGCTCTATTCTTACAGAAAAATCGGTCTCATGATGATTTGATGTAGAATCGAAACTGTTCACCTTTATAAAAACAAAAAAGAGTATAAATTCTGCGAACTTCAAAGATGTATTAATATTATAATAAACTTGAATTGATATTGCTGATGGACTGATCCAGTAATAATTTCTTATTTCTTATTAACCACAAATACATTAAATATCTAACTTTTACCTTAATTTCGCACCTTTTTTCACTCCTTTATCATTTTAACTTCTCGCAACTTTTCTAAAAATCACAAACATATATGGCTTCTATTAATTTAAACTTATGTCCCAAAGTTATCAGGCCCTAAAAATGAATGAGACGAATTCCTACTACAAAGTTAATGCAATGGTTTATTAACCAACAGTGACCTAAAAAGAAACTGCTACCTGCAGCATTTCAGCACGTCAACCTCTAATTATGCCTCCAATTTCATCCTCTGATGCTTCTCTGTGAAGAATATACATATTTTACTACAGTAAGTATATTTAAAGCTTAGCTCTAAAATTAAAAACATCATCACGATGTTAGTGATTTTTCAGGAAATAATAGATAAGGAAGGCAGATGGGGGCATTGTAATTAAATGTGTCAATTTTTGTGGGTTTATTTTCAGTAATTTTGATAAAAATATGCAGGTTTAGAACATTTCAGTTACATATCCTAGTTAGATACCTATTTACTTTATCCTAACCACCTTGGTAGTAACTTTTGCAACTGTCTTAGCTTCGATTCCTCGCCTCCTACAAATAACACAGCCGAACCAATATTAATTCCAGTCATTGTATCAGGTTTTCTTTCCACCATGAATTGCATCATCGTTGAACGTTATTATCGATCTGCCTCCATCATTCGCAGTCCAGTAAACTGTTTAGTGGTATGCGCTCCTATAAGCAACTCTAGAAGTTTTCGTTTGGATTCTGCTAGAGGCCATGCAGACATCTCCTGCGTAGATTTGTATTCACCAGATCGTTCGTATATTAGAGACGAGGTGGCCAGTGATGTAAGCCTTGTCCGATAATAACAGGTGTGCAGACCTTCATTACTGTTCATAGATTTGGTATCCGTCGACCATGAATTCCGAATATCGGATCGACTACGTTGAGAAAACAGACGGTACATTAACCCGAGGGATCTGTAAAACGCTATTGTAAAGGTTTAAAGTCAGAGTATCGATGTTACGCCACACCACTAACAAGAGTATGTGTCTCCGGGTATAGCTAAATTATATTACGCATGTGTCACATTGTATAATCCATCCGTCAAATATTCAAATGTCTGTAATTCTATGGGACCAAACTACTGTGGTCATCAATCGCTACATTTACAACCTACTTACAATGAGTTAAATTAATGACAAAACACACACACACACACACACACACACACACACACACACACACACACACACACACACATATCTGAAGGAGGACTGGAACCTCCGGCGACATCGGCTGCGCAGTCCCGGCTTGGCACCTAGAAGCTCGCGGCTAATTCAGGCATCAAAGAAACAAGAGCGTCGTTTTAATATTAGTTAACGACTGGCAGTAAGACGAGATGGTTCATCAATAGGTCTTATTCAGTTAGGTCTCTTTCTCACGTGAACGCCAGAGAGACACACACAGAGAGAGAGAGAGAGAGAGAGACAATATTAGTACTTCAGAGATCCCGGTCAAAGGAGAAGATGTATACTACGAAGTTAAACATTAATCCGTTTTGGCGCCATCGTACAACTCTTTGTCAAGTAATGAAGCAAGCCACGTAGCATTTCTCACTTATATTGAATTTTATGTCAGTACGACATGTTTCGTGACGACATTATCACGTTCTCAAGCACTATAAAATTAATTTACCTTTAGGTAACGTCATTATTAAAATACAAGCAGCTAATATGCATTGTCAACGTAATTTCATCGTTTGGAAGAAACATCAGTATCAGTATGCTTCCCTACAAAGGACATTACGTTGACAAAGCATATAAGCTGAATGTTAAAGAAGATGTTGCCAGAGGCAGACTAATTTTATAGTACTTGATTATGGGATAATGTCGTTTCGAAACATGTCGTACTGTCATAAGAGTTTATATAAGTGAAAACTCATGCGTGATTTGCTCAAAATAAGTTAAACATTGTTTTAAATATAGAGTTTAAGATTAAATGGAAAATTTAAATGTGTTGTTCAATGTCTATGAGGCTTCTTAATGATATAAGTCCATTAGCAAACGCTCAGAAAAATAGGACAGCAAAAGCTATTTTTTTATTTAAAGGTAATTTCAACTTATAAAATATTTATAAAGCAGTTATAAGTAGTTTTATTACGGAAAGTTTTCTCTTGCAATTTTCTAACTTTTAGTAACACTGAATGTACATAAAATATATGTACAGTGTTATGGTACAACACGATATAACTGTTCAGCAATTTGTATTTAATTTGAGCTGCTATGTGTCAAATAACTTGACAATCAGCAAACATCCAGTAACGCTCTTCTTCCGCTCTATCGCGCTCTCATTGTTTTCTCTCCACGGGCAAGCTGTCCCACAACGTTTTAACTGGTTCTAGATATCCATTAAACCTTAACGGCGGATATAACTGCATTTAAGTGCCCATCCACTCTTACATTGGTTCCCTATGGGATCCGAATGTCCCTATCTAGATATTGTATCATTCGACCATCTGGCCATAGAGAGATCTATGACGAGAGCCGTTTCAAACAGTAACAGGCGGCGACAACGCAGTGATCACACGGTTTTCGCGTGCCTTAAGGCTCTCTCTCTAAGTAGTCGCCACGTGCAGTTTCGTATTTCTGCAGATATGTGTAATTTCGTGGCTACGTGGCTAGTAAAGTCCACAAATTAAATTTGTTGGAGGAATTTGAAATATCAAAACACATGAAAACTTTTTCGACATAGTGATGGGCATCTTCCGGTAGCAGTTGCAACTCATGGTAAAATTTATTGCATTACACATGCAAATCTGTAGCGGTTGTCGCACACAAGCGCGCCATCTAACAACCACTTACGCACCTTTGGTGCGCAAGTTTGAACAGCTACCTGCGAGACACGAGCGCGGAAGGAGTCCAGGGTTGTGGAAGGTGTGAGTAAACATAGGTTCGCGCGGCCGAATTACATCTTACCATTGACTTCGTTGCCTCCATTATTGAGCAACAGTTACATCTATTTTTAATGAATTTTAATAATTTAACGCTCTGCAACTTCAGAGTTAAGTAATTTTATTTATTAAGCTATGCCCTTTACTGGTATTTTATTAGTTCAATTTTCATCCCTCCACGTCAAACACGTGAATCTGGTTATGTGGGCTGCTGTTTTCTCAGTCTGCACCCTCCCTAATGAAATATTTCTTGCTTAGGAAATATTTATCATATTTTTAGTTGTGTTTTAAACAAGTTTGTAAATCTTCCACCCCCTCCCCTCCTTTTCAAACGTCTGATGATGCCTAGAAGAGACGAAACGCGTCATGTTTAAATAAATAAAACATCATGTTTATGCAACCAAGACTGTTTTTTTTACCCAAAAGAAGATTAAAATGGCTGTAATAGCGCAATATGTACATACTCTACACAGCTAATAGTGCTTATATTAGTTCACAAAGTGTATGTTTTGGATTTCGATGTATTGTGCTCTTCAGTCCGGAGACGTATGATGTATCTGTCCACCCTTCTCTGTCCTGTATAATCCTCTTCATCTCCGAATAAGAACGACAACCAGCATCAATAATATTTGAACCTGCTAAGCAGCGCGAGAATGGCTGTGTTTTGTGGGGTGTCACGTTACGTATCGCGCGGCCGTCCGCGTCGGAGGTTCGAGCTCTCCTCGAGCATGGGTGTGTGTTATGTCCTTAGTATATCTTACTGTAAAAAGTTTGTAAGTCTACTGACCGATGACCAAACTAGTTTGGTCCCTTAGATTCAGTAACATTTGAACAGTTTTTGAACCTGCTTACCGTCTTTGTCTTCTGGGCTCTCTCTGCGATCTTTAGCTAACTCCCCCCCCCCCCCCGCGTCCAAAATGCTAAACTGATGATTCCTTAATGTCTCAAAAAGTGCATCACCAGTCATCCTTCCTTTTAGTCAAGGTATACCAGAAATTTCTTTTCTCCCCAATTCCGTTCAGTACCTCATTAGTCGCACGGTCTACCCACATATTCGTCTGTAGCACCTCATTTCAAATGCTTAAATCATCTTCTTGTCTGAACTATAACTGCCACATATCACTCAAGAACGAGGCTACAGTTCTGACGAATTATCTTAAAAAGACTTCCTAACGTAAAATTAATGAAATGAATACTCCATTAGCAGCTGTGTGCACCATGAGCATAAAATGACAAATATCAAAAGAAATTTCAGCATTGGTCGTAAATTACCATTTATTTATTACAGATCGATTTCGACTACGGAGTATTCATCTTCAGTGCAACATGCACAATCGAATTGATATATATCTGGTGTTATATGTCAAGCCCTAAGGCATAGCTACAAAGTATGTTGATATATAACACCAGATATATATCAATTCGATTGTGCATGTTGCACTAAAGATGATTATTCCATAGTCGAAATTGATTTGCAATAAATAAATGGTAATTTACGACCAATGCTGAAATTTCTTTTGATACTATAATTAATATTCGATGTTAACAATAGCTCTTCTTTAGAAATTCTTTTCTTCCAACCGACATTCTGCGTTTTGTATCATTTGTACTCAGTCAATTGAAAGTTATTTTACTGCCCAAGTAACAAAACTCTTCCACTTCTCTTATTGTCTCGTTATCTAGTCTAATTTCCTCGGCATCGTCAGATTTCATTCTTCACATTTCATTACCTTTGCTTTCCTCTTGTTAATATTCATCTTATACTCTCAAGACAATTTCCATTTAAATTCAAAATTACTTTCGCATTCAGATAGACCAATATCAGACCAATATAATCACGTTTTCAAATGATGATATGTGTACATGCATGTGCTAACCTGACTTTCACCAAACATATTGCAACACATTCGTAGTCTCTGGTGCAGAAATTGAGCATAAATTAAAAAGTGACGCTTTTTTTTCTAATTTTCTGTAGGTGTATGTGTGGGGGATTGTTTTATTTAGTGGTAATATTTGGCGTGGGTTTGGTGGTGTGCAGGTTTAACTTTGTGTAGTCTGTGTTTTATTAGTTTAAACAGCGTTTGGTTGTGATGTTTACTTGGCCACTTAATATGCGTTTCTTTTCTTTATTGCTTTTCAGATTTGGAAATTCTCTTGGAGAGTTAGGAGATTTTTCTTATTACTAAATTTATTTTGTTTCTATGATGTTAGGGGAGTGGTTTTCTTGCCTGAGGTGTTCTGCAAATGTTGAATGGCTGTTACCACATTTCCATGATCGTTTATGCTATTTACATTTTGTTCCATATGTCCTGCTAGTCTGTCCTAAGTATAAAGCATCACAACTGTTACATTGGAGCTGGTAAGTACCAAATTTTGGTAGATATCAGTGCTCTCTGTTTTCGGTAGAGAATGTTCTATTGAGTTATGGCTTTGGTGTGCTATGTTTATTCCTTGTTTCTTGAGGAAATTTCCAGTTATATGAGTCAGTTTATTTCCAAGAGTCAGTGTGTACCAAATCGTTTCTTGAGTTTGTGTGTTATTTCCATGGTTAGTGTTGTTGCTTTGTGATAGTGTTATGAATCCTTGGTTTTGTGAAGTGGTTTGTTTCGTTATTTTTATGTTCTTTTTAATTTTCTTATTCAATTTTGTAATTAGTGTCTCTTGGTATCCATTACTCTTTGCTGTCTAAATTATTAGCTACAGTTCCTTGTTGTAATTGTGTTTGTCGAGTGGTACTTTGATTAATTTTTGTAACATGGTTGATCCCTTTTGCGTCTGTGTGTGGTTAGAAGATTGATGTAACATTACGTCTGAAGCAGTATTTTTCCTGTATATGAGTGTAGGTTATTTTTCTTTATGATGGATATAGCCAGGAAATTTATTTGCATTGGTTGTTTCTTTCTTTAGACTGAACTTCTTGTGTAGTGTGTTTATTTGTGTAGTTGGTCTATTTTATTTTCTGATTCATCTATCAGCCAAGTATCTTAATGAGTATATTATACTGTACATATTATACCATTATTTTTATTTTATATCATTATTATTATTACTGTACTGTATTGAACTGTGTATATGATATTGTATTTTCAATAAAAATAAATGAACAAAACACGACACAAAAGCATGGACTCATAACACTCACCACTAACCCACAAAACAACACTAACCAATGGCACAACACACAAATTCAACAAACAAATTTGTACTCACTGACTTATGGAAATAAATTGTCACACGGAAATATCCTCAAGAAACATAAATAAAAACAGCATACCAAAGCCATAACTCAACACAGAAATGAAATTTTTCAGCATTGATAATGACCACACATTTGTCGAAATCTAGATCTGCCAATAAATAATACTTACGACTGATTGCTGAAAAACTTCTGCAAGTCAAAGTACAGTCGTTGACCACCAGTTCCCGCATGGAATCAAGCCTGATAACAATACAGATATGTCTAGCAGAAACAGAGGGCGCTGACATCTATCAAAAAACCGGTATTTACCAGCTCCAAAGTAACAGTTGTGATGCTCCATATTTATGACATACTTGCAGGACGTATGGTGAAAGACATAAGAAACATAAACGACCATGGAAGTATGGAAACAGCCATTCAATATTTGCGGAACAGCTCAGACAAGAAAACCACTACCCTACCACCATAGAAACAGACACGAAAGTAGATTTAACAATTACAAACATCTCCTACGTCTCCAAGAGAATTTCCAAATTCAAAAGGGAATAATAGAACAACAAACATTTTAAACCATGTAAACATCAGCAACCAGACGCTATTTAAACTAATAAAACGCAATGGAGACAAACCTCCCCCACCCCAAATCCACAACAAAAAATTACCACATAAAAAAGAAGCTCCTCTTCATATACACATACAGAAAATCAGAATAAATCACTCCCTTACTAACTCTCTCTCTCTCTCTCTCTCTCTCTCTCTCTCTCTCTCTCTCTCTCTCTCTCTCTCTCTCACACACACACACACACACACACACACACACACACACATAGACAGAGACACAAACCTTCTCTAATTGTACTAAAATCGTGTTTATAAAAACACAGGATGCAATAAAAACATCACACACAGATTTCTGTAGATGCCTATTTTGACAGAAACAAAACATCAACGCATCTCACAATGTAAGCCAAAGAACATAAAGACAAGTTAACACCCACATACAGACGATAAATGAAATCAAAAGTCAAACGCATCCCGCCAGGCTACAGAAATGGCGAGTTTTTGGCAGTCTTTCGTAAACAAGTGTAATTTAAAATAGCTGACAGCATAAGTGACACTATGAGTGATACAAAAAAAAAAACAAATGAAGAGGGCAGCATAAAAAAAGTCTGTAATCTCAATAGTTTACTTTATTCAGAATAAAATAAGCCCAGAGCATGAGAATTGTTTGTGATCAATTTCAGTACAACCACACAAAAATGTAAGTATAAAAATATATTGTTACTGTTGATCACTGAAAGGCTGAACACGACCCCAGTTGGGGTCTAACGGTCATTAATGCCACACGATCATCATCATCACTGAAAATGCTTTGTATTAAATCGCAACGCATCTGGCCTGAATTAGAGTAATTTTTGTAGTTTCAAAAGGCAGTAATCTAGCCAACCTATACAGATTTTATTACTCCAACTACGGAGAAGGAGCCCCAAAAGCAAAGAAGTAATATGAATCAAATTAAGTCGTTATAACTTAACTGTTGGTGAGACAAATGAAATTATGTTGACTAGTTCTTATATAAATTAATCAATATTTCATTTCAAGCTGCAGGATGTAATTAGGAACTCTAGAAGGTCAACATTACTTGGTGCCTGCACTATGAGAGCTTCCAGTTTTATTATCCAGGCACGCACTCCACATAGCGGACTCCCTCAGGTCGTAGCCTCACTTTTGTCCTTGCCCCTCCCCTAACCTCTCCCTGGATTTTTTTTAGAAGATTTGGAAAATAACTCAGAATCTTCTTCTGTAAATTCAAATTCATTATAAAAGTGTTCAGTTGAATAGAATTAGTTATTACCTTTAACAGATTGTGCACCTGCTGTTACTACCCCATAAACAGGGGAAATTGTCTGAGGGTACTGGGTAATGTGAAGCGGGAAAATTTATAACATGTAACTCAGTTATACAGTTCGCGGCATGAATGAAGACAGAGTCCTGCGCATGAGCGTGATACATAATCGGGTGATACCCAGCTGTTTCTCCACGATAGGCAGATAACAATCTGTAACGACGGCCAGGTTGATGCCATGTTACTAGACCTCTGAAAGGCTTTCGATGACATTTCAAACAGCCATCTAATGATCAAAAGTATGGAACATCTAAGTATGTGCATACGGCACGATTTGAATTGGAATGACTACATGAAAGTAAACCTGGGAAAGGCAGATGCCGACCAGGTTCATTGGCTGATTATTAACAAAAGAAGTAACTTAGTTTTCGAAATATTCGTCCGAGCAATACGTGATCATTACTATTCTGTATTGGATCCATAGCAGATAAGATTCTCCTTGGAAGAAGAAGAGCAGCACGTTTCATTACAGCTTCATTTAACAAGCGTGATAGCGCCCAGGAGACGCTCAATCTAGTCGCAAATGTTGTTCAAATGTTTGTTAATCTTAAGGGACTTAACTGCGAGGTCATTAGTCCCTAAACATACAAACTACTTATAAACTAACTTATACTAAAGACAACACAAACATCAATGACCGAAGGAGGATTCGAGCCCTCGACGGGTAACGGCCTCGCGCATCGGAGCATAGCGCCTCAATGCGCTCGGCCACTCCGCCGCGGCAGTCTACTCTCGCAGACAGGCAAGGGAGTCGTACTTAACTGCCATCTAATACTATCTCCCCTACAGAAATATTCATAAGTGGATAAGGAATAGGGTAAGTGACAGTGATGCATTCACTACAGTCCGTCAGAGCTAAAAGAGGCTTCCGGAATGTAGATAGCAAGTGGGGATGCGGACTGATACCGAGGGAAAGTTATACTTCAATATGGACGTCCATTTCGGTCATTTTCGTTACAAAGAATGGAAACGTCTCAGAGACTTTGATCGGCCTACGCGAAAGGAACGATTTCGCAAGGAAACCACATGGGTATATTTATGCAACCGGTATGTGAAGTTCAGAATCAAATATCAATCAGCTAAAGCCAAGCAACGCAACTTTCAAAATTCTCGAGAAAATCGACTTTGAAGTTTTGCAGGTACGTGTAAGTACCAATAATTAAATCAATTGCAGCATCTGTCTTAATGCCCTCTATAATAAAAAAAAGCTGAGCCAAAAATACGAGGAACAATAACGAACAAACATGACATCAGTGACCTCATGTAACAGAACTACCCGTAGAGCAAAAAAAAGAAAAAACCTTGTGTTCGAATACATACACAATTTTAATATTCAATGGTAATTTACCGAAAAATGCTCGTATTTTTGTTTATACGTAATTTTTTGTTATAAGATATTGTGAATAATGATGATTTCAAACAAAATACATAAGTTACATGTTTTACAGTATTGGCTTCACTGTTATTTGACGACGATAGTCTTTGATTGTTCAGTTTCTGAAGCGCTACAACGCTGTTTTTGGAAAGTCATCTCCATAACTACTAATGGATTTCTAAGCAGCCACCCTACTCAACCATCGTTAGGTGTTCAGCCCGTCTACATAAACGTAAACAGAAACTGATACAATACGTGAAATTAAACATCCCAAAATGGTTTATACATCTGAATCTGAAAACAACGAAAAACATATCTGTCATGGCGGGATTAGAACCACTATGGTTGAGAGACCAGTACGCTACCACCTGATCTACACCGACAGATGATGGAACTGTTTTAATTGTTGGTACTTACGTGTACTTGCAAAACTTCGATTTTCTCGAGATTTTTTTAGAGTTGCGGCGAATGGCTTTCGGTGATTGTTACTTAAATTATGAACTTCACGTACCTTAAATATAAAAAATATGACTCTAAAATCCGATACCCATGTCGTTTCCTTGACAGACTATTTCTGGAACTGTATTGTCAAGCATTGAGTTCAATGCGAGATGCCTACAATACTTATCACAACGAAACTCTTTCTCGAAATTTGACTGAAAATCCCAAGAGATTTTTGTCATATGTTAAATATACTAGGGGCAAAACACAAACAATACCCTCACAACTTGATAGTAACGGCGATCCTGCCGATGACAGCGCTACTAAAGAAGACTTACTAAATATAGCTTTTAGAAACTCATCCACCAAAGAAGGCGAAATCAATATCCCAGATTTCGAATTACGAACAGAGGCCGTAATGAGTAACGTAGAAGTAGATATCATCGGAGTAGTGAAGCAACTAAAATCACTTAACAAGAACATGTCTTCTGGTCCGGATTGTTTCCCCTTTAGATTTCTATCTGATTATGCTGAAGCGATAGCTCCTTACTTAACAGCCATATACAACCGCTCTCTCAAAGAAGGATCTGTACCAAAAGATTGGAAAGATGCACAGGTCACACCTATATTCAAGAAAGGCAGTAGGAGTAACTCATTAAAGTACAGGCCTATTTCATTTACTTCAATTTACAGCAGGGTTTTGGAACATATCCTGTATTCAAATATTATGAATTATCTCGAACAGAATGATCTATTGACCCAAGGTCAACACGGATTTAGAAAATATTGTTCATTCGAAACACAACTAGCGCTTTACTCACACGAAGTGATGTGTGCTATCGACAAGGGTTCGCAAATTGATTCCGTATTCCTTGATTTCCAGAAGGCTTTTGACACCGTACCTCACAAACGGCTTTTAATCAAATTGCGTGGTTACGGTATATCGCACCAAATTTGCGACTGGGTAGGGGATTTCCTCTCAGAGAGGACACAGATGGTAAGGCATCGACTACAACAGAGGTGATATCGGGCGTTCCACAGGGTAGTGTTATTGGTCCTCTGCTGTACCTTATTTACATAAACGATTTAGGGGATTTTCTAAGTAGCTCTCTTAGTCTGTTTGCAGATGACACTGTCATTTACCGCCTAGAATAATCGTCTGAAGATGAAAACCAACTGCAAAACGATGTAAATAAGATATCAGTATGGTCTAAAAATTGGCAATTGACGCTAAATAATGAGAAGTGTGAAGTCATCCACATGAGTTTGAAATGGAATGGGAGATAAATAGTATAAAGGTGGTTCGATGAACCCTCTGCCAGGCTCTTAAATGTGATTTGCAGAGTATCCCATGTAGAGTTTGTACTGCTGCTGATCAGACCGCTGCCGCAGACGCGGTGAGCGTGCAGTGTCAGGCAGACAGAGGCGGCCCGCGGCCGTTGGATGGGGTGATCCAGTTTGTCCGGTGTTTGGCGGCCCAGGGCGTGGCGGGTGCGGCGCGGCCTTGAACCAACGGGAAGCGGCGGAGCAAAGAGGCGGCAGCCAAGGCCGCGGGCTGGCCTTGGCGGCGGGCAGGGCGGGGCCCGCGGCGCGCCTAACGGCGAACACAAGCTGAGCCCAAGCCGAGGCCCCAACTGAAACCAGACGCCGCCGCAGCCGCCGCCGCTAGCCTAGCGGTCACCTGCTGACACGGCCCGTCGTACAGTGGCGCAGGCGTCGTTGAATGCACCTCTCCTTCGCAGCAGGCCTTCTCTGCTTTCATTCCACTGCTATGACCGTACGTAGTCTGGAATACATGGTCGAGTTTACCCAGTGTTGCAGTTGCAATAAGAAGGAAAAAAATAACTTACGATACTCATCAAAAATCGCTTACGGAGGTCCCAAATGATAGTCCATTGAGCGGGCCACAATTTTGGCACTCTCTTTCTTCAGCCTCCATGATGTAAGATAAGACTGCACATAAATTTCTGAATTAAATTTTTCCCTCTCTTCTTCACTGCGACTACTGTCGAAGACTCATTCTGTACTTCTTCGTTTCGTGGTACGTTCGTATTGACAACACCAAAACATCACCTGTGACCAATCTTCCCCCAGCCCCCCCCCCCCCCCCCCGAAAAGAACTGCATTTCAGTCAACTCCAGCACAGCTTTCCTCACGTCGTACTTTTTTTATAAGTCAAGGTCTCCCATGCAGACTTCGCTCACATTCTTCTCTTCCACGAAACATTCTTGCGAATGGCTTGAACACCTGACTTACAAGGGAACATCATTAACTCGACCACATATTTTCTTTAGACAAAAATACATGATCTAGATATCGACTCCAAAAATAGACATCACCTGAAAATTCTGGCCATTTTTCAGATACTACGCAGTTACGGCCTCCGCAAAGTACAGCTTTTAAACATTCATGCGCCCGGGTTGCTCCTCACTGCCCGCTTCACTACGGCCGCTTAATGTCCACGATGTGCTGTGCAATGAAGGGACAACAGCGAGTGTCCCGAAATGTAAAATTTGAAGAGCTACGGAAGTGGAGGAGGAAATAATATTGCAAAATGAAACATATGTACTGCAACTTTTTCAGATTTACTCCACCTTAATAGTGTCAGCTTTACATATAACATAATGACGTGCATAAAAAGTATTGAAAAATTGAATTATATTATACTGCTTGTTGAAAAACCGTCTCATTCGTTTCCACTACAGTTGTGACGCGCTGTAGTAAAAGCAAACGGCTCGTTTCATATATTCTTCTGTTATGGAGACCAGCAAAGTGGTACTCGAAGATTTAAAATCATCAAAGCTGCTTTCACCATCACTGACGACCACAATTTTACACCCAAGCTCCGTTGAAGCAATGAAAGTACTCTACGAATCTGGCAGCGTCGTTATCGTCGACGTACTCCTCTTGTAAATCTGCACCGAACATCAACCCGCTATTTTCTTCTATATCCAGCATGTCTTCATCAGTGCAACTGTCTATGATATCTGCAACATAGTTGAAATATATAAAGAAAAGCACAAAGAAACCGCCATCTATTTTCTTTTACAGTGTATAGTACGTCTAATAGCTGCAAATGATTATGCTTACCGGTGACGACTTTAAAGAGCTCTAATTCTTTGACATTTAATCGTTGCATATTAATCATCATTTCCATACCACACCTGGAGGTGTCGCACGACAGCCTGTGGGTTGACATCGTGGACACAAATCTCTTATCAGACTCTGCTCACAGTACTAGACTTTCGGGTATTAAGCGGCCGCAGTGAAGCGGGCCGAGTGAGGAACAACCCGAGCTCGCGAATGTTTAAAAGCTGTACTTTGAGGAGGCCGTAACTGCGTACTATCCGAATAATGGCCAGAATTTCCACGTGATATCGATTTCTGGGTTTTATATCTAGCTCGTGTATTTTTTTCTCGAGATAATATGAGGTCGATTTGATGATGTTGCCTTGTTAGACACGTTCATTTCATTCCTCCGTTGCGATTTGTGACAACTTTGACATACTACGACGACATTTAGACTACTTCACTGACTGCCGAGTGTACATCTGTAGTTTACAGTTGTTAGGTCAAACTACCAACGTAATTACACAGCTCACTACTTATACCTCAGAAATAAGACCAGTCTTTTAGGACCGACAGTGCATGATACACTACAACATTAAAGAAATGTTAACGGCTAAAGTAGGACAAGTACATGACTTACAAGTTTCAATATACAAACGCAAAGAAAGATTTGTTCAAGGATTTCATCATTGCCATTGCAAACTCTTCCCAATTAAACTCCTTATCAAATTTTAATTTCCATAATTTAACACTATGTTTGTCATCACAGTTTACACATACGCTGCTTCAAAACCTATTTCACGTACGAAACTACACTTAGAAATTATTTTCCAAAAGGCAATATAATATAATAAGAAGGCGTAACAAATAAACGCGGAACACCGACATAAATGTAGCGTATTTACAAAAAGGAATGACTAAATTTGTTCCAACTTCGCATGCAAAATATTTAAATTAACAAAAGATTTGCGTGTTTACTGATTACTCAGCCTGACGACTTTATCCCTTTAACATTCTCTCTTTCATTGCTTTCGGATCTACACTTTCCAAAACGTATCACAAAACGTTCTCAGTTGCTGTGCGTACTTCTGGTTTAGTTACGTTCATCCGGTAAATTATTATACCAATTTGTTGCACCAACACAAATAATAACACGAAATAATACTAATTGTCAAATAATTTATAAATAATAGTAACAACGGTCTAATGATAAGTGTAATTAAGAATAAACTGAATACTCATTAATGTAGTTCATTTGAAGTCGTTTGCCCTATAGGCGACTCTGTCAGGATAGCAAGGGCCGCGCGTACAAAGTGTGCCCTATATTCGAGTGGTACACTCGAGAATGTGGCACATAGAGCCACGGCGAACAATGAATCAGGTAGCATAACTTCATTAAAAGGTGGCAAATTATTTTTTTCTCTGTGCATATGTTAGCAGTACTGCTCCAGCGACTTCCATTTGTTTTCTGCAACATCTAACTCTAGCCCTTCGTTTTCTGCTGGTGTTATTTTCGCTACAGTGAAGTGATTTTTGGAGAATTCGATAGATTAAAATTTGGAGATAAAGAATTGCATGAAGTTCACAGAAACTATGTCATTATAAGAAAATAAATATTGTGTTCCATGATCCATATCTTTCAAATATTAACAATGGCTGCCCGGAAGTAGCCGAGCGGTCTTGAGCGCCACTTGCGGATCACTCGGCCTCCCGCGTCGGAGATTCGAATCCTCCCTCGATTATGGATGTTTGTGTTGTCTTTATTATAAGTTAGTTCATAAGTAGTTTGTAAGTTTAGGGACTGATGATACCACAGTTAAGTCCCATAAGCTTTACAAACATTTGAACATTTATTAAAAATGTGCATATATTATTTCACTTCAGCTTTGTTTGAAATATATACTGTTGGGGCAAATCTACCCAAGTTCTCCCGGGGCACGATGAGCGTTGGTTCATTGTGTCTCAACTGATACACCAGAGAAAAATTTGCTACAAACCACAAAACATCCTAATAAAAAGGCAAATCGGAAGCTTTATGAACAGGAACCTGATGACGAAAACAATGAGGTTCATTATGAGAGTAATGACAACCTGGATGAGTCAGGTAAATCTGTATACAACTTTGAAGAATTGGATAAGTTACCAGAAACAGATGATTTCGTTTACATCAAAATTGAACTAAAACCAAAATGCCAGTTTACTATGTGTTGTTAATTTTGAAACCAAAGGACGACTATGAACAATGTCAAGTATTATTTTTTCAGGAAAGGTAAAGGATGAAGCATTTGTTCCAGCTGGTAACATACTTTACGTGCTTTCAAAACCAATTAATTATGGTGTGACAAAGAGGCAAAGGATATAATTCAAATTTGGAATTAGCTTCCAGTACAATGAGGTTCGGTAATTTCAGATGAAGACATACGGCTTTATGCATACATGTTTTTAATGATGCATACGTTGAATATAATAAACGTTAATTTAAAAATAGATTTATAATTTACTTTTTATGCTACACATGTTCTTGTAACAATTTAGAGGTGTTCACTGTACCCGGCATGTGGGGCACTATTAACCATTTACCAATTTTTCTTCAAAGACATGTAGTTTGAAACAAATTACTCACAGAGCAATCATATAACGCCATTTATACCTGAATGATTAAACTGTAAAAACTGAAAATCACAATTGTGTAATAAAATTATTGGATGAGTAACACTGCACTTGCGAAAGGGATAACCGATACGGCTGCGCTGAAACAAAGAGCACCCAGTCGAATGTAATTTCCGAGTTCAGGAACTCACTGTGGCGTCATATTTCGTTCAGTTTACTGGTAAGATTATGCAGGTCTCGTGGATTTTCGCATATCGACCGTTGATTCTTATTGCTACCAGCTATTCTAAATAACTAGATTAAAAACCCGTGGAAAAAGAAACATAAACTGCCGAAAATAAAAATTTGTGCACCCTCTTAGAGTTTTGCTCTTCACTCATGATTTATTGTTGAAAGAGTGCATATGGATTGCATGAAACGTTTACATTTAGAGATCCATAGTTCAAGCGGTGCTAAGGTTTTAGGTGTCCATCAATTCCATCTTAGTATGTGCTAGAGCTTCCACGGCCGGCAATGCAATCATACAGATGACGAACACTGCCTTGTGATACGTTATTCGACGCCTGCGCAATCTGTTCACGTAGTTCTGTACAAGTTGTGTGTTGACGAATTGCATACGCTACTTGTCGTCCAGTCATATGGCACACGTGCTTGGTTGGAGAAAATTCCAAACATCGTGCTGCCAACGGAAGTTGCTGTTCATCTTGCAGAGCACGCTGAGTTTCATTCCCAGTATGTGAACGAGGATTATCCTGTTGGAACAACATCACCTTCCTACTGCAAGACTGGCAAAAGGACGGGTGTTAAAACATTTGGCACGTGCTGAGTGATGGTCAGCGTTCTTTCCACGAAAACGAAAGGTGAACGACATTTTTAGCTTACCGTGCCACATAAGGCCTAGGTCGTGGTTAGTGTGTCTTGTACGAATGCTCACTACGAGACAGAGCTCGTCAGGTCTGCAATGTAGCTAGAACGACCATCACTTGCATGCAGACAGACAAAATTTGCTTTCTTTACTGAAGACCACGGTTTGCTATTCAATCTTCCAGGTGATCCTCTGACGGAACCAGATGAGCCGCGGACTAGAGGGGTGCGAGTCCATAGTTGCACTGCTGGTAGCCGGTTGACAACAGGTCGTGTTGACACATCGGCTCACAAATTCTCTTCTCTGTGCCGCTGTAGCTGTACGGTCTACCACTGCTGCAATACGGCTATCTTGGCAGACGCCTGTGCTACGTGTACGTCGTCCGCCAACAGATAACGTAGTGACACAGCTGCCAAAAATGTCCAAACGTTTGTTAACATATGGGATGTAAGTACTCCGGTTATCAGTCCCTAGCGTTACAAACTACTTAGACTAACTAACCAATGGACAACACACACATACACACACACACACACACACACACACACACACACAGACAGACATATACAGACATGAACGAGTGAGGACTCGAATCTCCGACGGGGAGCTACCGCGCAGTCCGCAGTAAGGCGCCTCAGAGCGCCCTAAGACGTCGCCAGACGGATCTAAGAAATATAGGTATTTGCGTCATTTGAATTCTAAGACAGTAATAGATGCTTATCCCTTCCCTAAAACACTGAAACCTTCATGAATTAATAAAGTGGTTACCATCAGTTGGAGATTTGTCCAGAGGGTGGGCCGAAAACAGTATTTTCTTCGCTATGGGGCCACTAGCATTATAGGAGGACACCTTTTGGATTGGAAAATGCACCAGCTACATTCCAAAGGTTTTTAGACTCAAACCTCGCCACTGGGCACTGTATGTACTACCTTGATGATGTAATAGTGTTTTCGAGTGATATGGATCAGCAACGACTAAGGGAAGTGATTAAGAGCTACTAATTTAACGTTAAACGTAGAGAATGTAATATTGTATTAAAATAAATTGAGTATGTAGTGAAAACAGATCCTAGGTTAGTGACAGCTGTGCGTAAGTTCCCTGTATCGAGTTGTGTAAAGGAGCTACAATCACTCCTCTGGTTTTCAAATTTCTATAGGCGTTTCGTAAGAGGCTTTTCTAACACCGCCACACTATTAACACAATTGTATAAAAGGGTTCTAAATTTGTGTGAGCAAAATAATGTCCATGTGCATTTAAAAGACTTCTAACGTCCATCACCTCTTTTCGGAATGACTCAAACTGAGCCCTAATATATTCCTAAATAACGGAAATGTTTATTAGTTCTCAGTCTATAACGAAATCATTCCACTGTAGGTGAAGTTGAACTTATCTTATATGCTGGCTGAAGTCCATTGCGTTGTGAGTTGTCTTCGGCATTCACTAAAGAAATTGATTTTACAGGATCTTTTTGTAAAGTAAAAGCATCTTAGTTGATATGGAAACGATTTTATTTCCACTTAAACATTGCACAATCAAGAAATGCAGCAGCAAGCTAACAGAGCTGCTTACAGGTTTCTGGCCACTCAACTAGTCTATCCCAGACTCTATAACCGACTGACTAAACAATGGTTTCTCTCAAACATCTTTCTGCTTAACTACGAAATAATATTGATGACAAAGTTTTGTAATTCACTATTAAACAGTATTCTTTTACATTAAATATGCCAAAATACAGAAATTTAAACATTACATTTAAGCTTCGACTATTTATGTCAATGTATGTACTTGTTTCATGAAATTTGTATTTAAATGTAGTACACAAATTTAACGTCATCCTTTTGACTAGTGTTTACAGTCGTCAAATTATTTACATTATGTGTGTTTTCGAAATGCACACATATTTGTTTTGCCAATAGTGTGTAGGCGTACTATTATTGTCACATGGAATTTTAGTGCGTTTCAGTTTGCGGTCAAATTATTTATTAATACGGATTTGTATATGGTTGTCTTAGTTTTGTTAATTTCGAAGATAGTTTCTTAGTACCAAACGGATTATTAATTTTAGTGCATGAAAAATTATCAGTATTTAATTTAGGATCTAGTGATATATAAAACATGGTTTGCCCTAATTTATTTAAACAAAAGGTATATATGAAATCATGTTGTGCAATAGTTTATAACATGTAGCATTGTTGTTTTTACACAAATTAGTATCATATATAGGTTCAGCAATTTCCGAAACTAAGTGTAATGCATTTCTAGTGTTTGCAGCTATTATTTACGAAAGTATTAAAAACTGAAAATTATGTAAAAGGTCTACCAAATTTATATTTAAATCAATGTACTATTTCTTAAAGGCATCTTACTAATAGTGTTAATAGAATTTCAATCTGAAGGCGAAAGTGTGAAATATCACATGTCCGTCAATGAAGTTTTACTTTAGGTGTCCGATGTTTTGTGTTTCTATGTTGGCAACTGATTTTTAGGAGTGCACAACATAGCAGAAACGTTACACACCCCCTACATAGTGTACCTGAAATGTAATGTAGGGTCCACTATGTACTATCGTTTCAATATGTTGTGATTTAAGTGTCCATAGTGAGTCTGTATTAGTTTAGGCTAAAAATAAAAAAATTGTATGTTGATTGTAGTCTTGCGTATGCCGGTAGTTGTTGATGTTGCATGATGCGCCGACAGTGTTGTATCTGCAAACTGCTGTTGGTGATGTAGTGGCTCTCAGCTTCAGCTGACTGTAGTTACAGGCATTCAAGACGTTTCCTACAACATTGTTGTATCTTTCTCAGAACCACATACTATTTTTCCCTAACTACATACATAAATAAGCATACTGTTATCAGGCTATTGGAAAGAGTAATCAATTTTCTCAATACGGTATTGTAAACAAAAATCAAATTATGGGTCCAAATTAACCCTTAAATGTTACTGAAAATTAACGAGAAATCTCTCTCATTTACTTTAGTTTGAATAATGAAATAGCAAGCTTTTACAACCTTTTTTTTCAAAGATCATTGATATTCATATTGTCAACAGTTATGTTTGGTATTAATTCATATAAAAAAATATTTTACTAGTTTGAATACCTTTTTTCTATGTGTACATGTATGTAAATGCCATTATGTGAGAACTAAGCTCCTAATTCCTCTAGAAAGGGTGTTGTACATTGTAATAACTTCAAAATTTATAGTCAATTTACTATGTGGAATGAATGACATAAATAGTAAAACAATGGATAGAAACAAGCTCTCAGTGAGCACATCAAACAATTATCATTCAAAATTATGGTATAGTTAAAATGGTTATATAGACAGAAAATGTAATCGTGGTTTTGAAACTTTTTCATGTACTGTGGGTATTGAATATTTGTCATACAGTTAGAGATTAGAATGAGCTGTTGTAAAGAGTAGAAACAAATTAGATCATAGTATTACATAATATTTTACTTATTAAAAAACATATGCATTAATAAAGATTCAAAACTAACCCCCCTGCGATTAGTTAGCAGTGGCAATGGTTAATCTCATAGCTCAAAACAAGCATGGAAATTTTTCAAGTGTCAGTTATCAACTGATCCACCAAAGTGTCAAATTTTTCCCAAATCGGGGAAAAATTTAAAGAGAAATGAAAAAGTTTTTTGTTTTAACTGCCAAAATACACCCACTCTCAAGGCAGTAATTAATAAAAAATGAAAATTAAACCTTGCATCAGCCAAAACCGAGTCTTATGTACAATATACTATAATATGGTCTCTTAAACCAGTATTAAATATTTTCCTATTAAGCTGTAAGCTCAAGGATAGAAATTGAATTTTACATTGGTCAACCCTTGTGTGGTCTACGTGTCCTCCCATGCTTATAGTCACTTTTGTACTAATTGTTAGCAAGTCCCTCTTGACACATCAAAGTACAACACAAAATTCAACCAACAACACAAAAAATACTAATGAATGACTAACAAGAGTGAAAAGCCTTAAAGGATTTGAATTGTAATGCACTGTGGACGTGATTAATAGAAAGGTCACAGTACATAACTGAGGTAAGCATTTTCATATAAACAACGACATTTCAAGCCATAAACAAATAATGAACACTTCAACATACCTCTGACTATGCATATGAGGTTAATAAATAAATTATTGTGTGCCATATTCATAAATAGTATCTTCCTTATAGGTTTCAGAGTAAGAGCAAGGTAAACTATTCACAAGACATTAATTTTTTTTGTAGGTAGGATTTAAAAGCATTAATCTATCTGAGACCGATCAACTTTATGGATCGTGGATAAACAAAACTGTAAGCATACAGCTAAGGGTTTCAGTTAATTTCAAGAGGCTCAATGTATAACTGTAGATAAACTTCAACTCAGATCTTAACAAATGGACTACACACATAGTGAAATAGTACTTGGTTTTCAGATTCAGTTACTAGATTTTTTAAACTTCCTCAAAATTATTCATGTTCATGTTACTAGAATCACATCTTAAGTTGACAAACAGAAGGTATACTTTCATATTTTATTTCACTTTATTTCTTTAACTAACATTTTATTAGATGACTTCTCATTTATCAGGGTTTGGAGCTAACATTTTCAGTACACGTAACA
The DNA here is from genome assembly GCA_026315105.1 of Locusta migratoria. NCBI lineage: Eukaryota > Metazoa > Arthropoda > Insecta > Orthoptera > Acrididae > Locusta > Locusta migratoria. Next base: position 196,723,554 of record CM048746.1, read on the forward strand.
CTATCATTTTGAGATTCCTCAGCAGTATCAAGCAATTCAACATCTTAGACTTCCAGTAAAGCATCTGTTCAGAGAATACACTAATCTTAATCCTATATCAATATTTTTCATTTAAGTATTCATTATTTTCATAGTCATTTTCTTTATGACATATCAATTCTTTCTTTTCAATATATGAAGCATTTTTTCACTTCCATTTCAGTAACTTAATAACTATTTGTCCAGTACTTTCACTGACAATTCTTAACCTAATTTCTCATGAACAGCACTTACCATGTTACCTAATTTGTTAACATCTTTTGACGACTACACAAAGACTTCCACATTAGCTAGTGGTTTATTAACATCATAACATAAGTCTCCAAAATTCCTGTCAAACACATTAAATAAACCCCCATCATCTACCTATTTTCTTTTTCTGTACTTAAATTCACATAGTATTTTAATTCATAAATCCTTCTCAACATTTGTTATTCATTGTAACTGTATTAACTGTAAACATGAATTCACTATTTCGTTCAAACTGTATTTCAGTATATTTACTTCTCTTAGCTCTTAAGTCCATTGGCCTATACACTGGCATAAGTAAAAACAATTCTTATTGAAAACCCCCAACAAGTATATCAGATTAGGTACAGTATTATTATTTGGTATAAACTTCTTCTGAACTGATGGTTAACATCCACCTACATATTTTTATTCATATTTTCTCAAAAATTCCAACTGGTAATAAAGTTTAGGCGTCACCTATTTTAAGTTTCAATAAGCATATAGCAAAAATGTATATATCAAAAGGTATGTCTCAGCTGTTTTCATTTGTCAGTGGTACTTAAAAAGTTTTTTCCAAATAATCAAATATTTACACTGAAGAAAAACTTAAAGCCTACAATTTTTTCTGTACTGTGAAAATGATTAATAGAAGTACACAGCACACGACTGGGGACCTGAACTGGTGTCAGCAGTTTCATAACTAAAGAGTAATTATGCCCCTAAGGTATTACATCAATACATAGTCTGATGCATCTCATTTTGTCTATCATCAGGTAGAATAGGTAATGGTACTTTACTATTAGGTCCAAAATTAAATGCAAACAACTGGGTCTGGTTTGCCCAAGAACATACTTTACACCTTAGACTTTGCTTAAGCAACATAATTTCTAAAGTGTCATTCAAATCTGAATGAAAACAATCATTGTCCTGTGGCATAAAATAAATAGGACGAAATTTCTTTTTAGGCCTACCAGGTAACTTTACTACTGGTAAACTAATTACATCAGTACATCTAGGAATACTCAAAGTTTCAGCATGTGACTTTACTTGCATTTTGTCTACACACTGTGGTATTTCTGTGACTGTACATTTACTATCGACTTCTTGTTCAGGGTTATCTATAAAAGTGTTACATTCCGTTTCTACTTTCAAATCAGAATAATTAAGTTTGCTATTACATTGTTCAAAATCGCGAATCTTTCCAGTTAACTCTGTTTTAGTATACTGGCTCTGAGAATTTACATAACTTGCACTGTCCTCAATTTTTTCAACACTGTCACTCGTCTGTGAATCTTCTAAAGTAGCAGCTACCAAAACACTTTTTTCTACACTATTGAGTTTTGCACTAGGTTTTGTGTCTAAAATACATTGTTTTAATTCGGTCCCTGCTTCATTTGTTTTACAAATTTCAAATTTAATTGAATTTGTTAGTTTAGTTTTCATATTTTCCATTTGTAATGAAAGTTTGGAGTTCATGGTTTCCATTCGTAATAAAAGATCGGTTTGCATTTGTAATATAAGTTCCAAGATTGATTTATTTTCTATTTCTGTGTTTGCTGCCATATTACTAATCTGTTGTCCAGTCTCTTGTAAATCACTAGAAAATGGGACCTGCTGCTTTCTTGTAATCGGTGTAGAACTCGCGATACTAGAACCTTCTACCCCACTGTCAAAGTCCGAAACTTGAGTACTATCATCTCCCTCCTTTCTTACTGTATCCATTTTAAAATAAGTTTTCAGTCCACATAAAACCCCTATCACACAAACAGCCACTACAAAAGATTAAAAAAAAAAAAAAAGTACTTAGCTCGTCACAAGGATGCGGCGATACAGGAATCTAGTAGTCCAAATTATTGCCATCTTCCTCCATTAAATTTCGACATCGTAGGTGTGGATAGTATTGTAGTCGAATTCTGCACTTTTATGATGGTTTTACTGCACATCCATCATATACATTATTTTCCTTGTATCCTGAAACACATTCTTATATTAGCGAATACTCATTAAAATCCTTTGATCACGTCACCACTTTTAACATTTTACATTAGTGAATACGCTTTTAAAAATCCTGGTCACACGGCACCACATCTAACGTCCATCACCTCTTTTCGGAATGACTCAAACTGAGCCCTAATATATTCCTAAATAACGGAAATGTTTATTAGTTCTCAGTCTATAACGAAATCATTCCACTGTAGGTGAAGTTGAACTTATCTTATATGCTGGCTGAAGTCCATTGCGTTGTGAGTTGTCTTCGGCATTCACTAAAGAAATTGATTTTACAGGATCTTTTTGTAAAGTAAAAGCATCTTAGTTGATATGGAAACGATTTTATTTCCACTTAAACATTGCACAATCAAGAAATGCAGCAGCAAGCTAACAGAGCTGCTTACAGGTTTCTGGCCACTCAACTAGTCTATCCCAGACTCTATAACCGACTGACTAAACAATGGTTTCTCTCAAACATCTTTCTGCTTAACTACGAAATAATATTGATGACAAAGTTTTGTAATTCACTATTAAACAGTATTCTTTTACATTAAATATGCCAAAATACAGAAATTTAAACATTACATTTAAGCTTCGACTATTTATGTCAATGTATGTACTTGTTTCATGAAATTTGTATTTAAATGTAGTACACAAATTTAACGTCATCCTTTTGACTAGTGTTTACAGTCGTCAAATTATTTACATTATGTGTGTTTTCGAAATGCACACATATTTGTTTTGCCAATAGTGTGTAGGCGTACTATTATTGTCACATGGAATTTTAGTGCGTTTCAGTTTGCGGTCAAATTATTTATTAATACGGATTTGTATATGGTTGTCTTAGTTTTGTTAATTTCGAAGATAGTTTCTTAGTACCAAACGGATTATTAATTTTAGTGCATGAAAAATTATCAGTATTTAATTTAGGATCTAGTGATATATAAAACATGGTTTGCCCTAATTTATTTAAACAAAAGGTATATATGAAATCATGTTGTGCAATAGTTTATAACATGTAGCATTGTTGTTTTTACACAAATTAGTATCATATATAGGTTCAGCAATTTCCGAAACTAAGTGTAATGCATTTCTAGTGTTTGCAGCTATTATTTACGAAAGTATTAAAAACTGAAAATTATGTAAAAGGTCTACCAAATTTATATTTAAATCAATGTACTATTTCTTAAAGGCATCTTACTAATAGTGTTAATAGAATTTCAATCTGAAGGCGAAAGTGTGAAATATCACATGTCCGTCAATGAAGTTTTACTTTAGGTGTCCGATGTTTTGTGTTTCTATGTTGGCAACTGATTTTTAGGAGTGCACAACATAGCAGAAACGTTACAGACTGAAAAAAAGCTTTGACAGAAAGTCTAGTTTTAGTATACCCCGGTTTCAGTAAAGGATTGATTTTGTCATGTGACGCATCCGATTATTGTTTAGGCTGTGCGTTTAGTCAGGAAATTGATGGTTGCTATGCATCTATACAAATGAATTCAGCGCGGAAGGAAACTATTCAGCAACTGAAAAGGAAATGTTAAGCTTAATAAAGCACTTCAGTTGTTCCTTGTATAGTAGAAAATTCCGAGTTGTGGTGGATCATTCATCATTACAATGGCTGTTAGGGTTCAAACATTTATCGAGAAAGTTGACAAGGTGGACAGTCAGGTTAATCGAGTTTGAGTTTGATGTGATACATAAACCGGGTCAGAGCAATGGCAACGCTGATGGATTAAGTAAGATAGTCACAGTCCGGAAAAAAAGGTTATAAGCTTAGTGAATGGCAAATGGCACAAAAAGGTGACGACGAGTGCATACAATGTGCGAAACACCTTTAAGGAATATGGCGGTTCATTGTGAAAAACTAAACTACACTACTGGCCATTAAAATTGCTACACCAAGAAATGCAGATGATAAACGAATATTCATTGGAAAAATATACTAGAAATGACATGTGATTACATTTTCATGAAATTTGGGTGCATAGATCCAGAGAAATTAGTACCCAGAACAACCATCTCTGGCCGTAATAACGACCTTGATACGGCTGGGCATTGAGTCAAACAGAGTTTGATGGCGTGTACAGGTACAGATGCCCATGCACCTGTAACACCACAGTTCATCAGGAGTAGTGACTGGCGTATTGTGACGAGCCAGTTGCTCGGCCACCATTGACCAGACGTTTTCAATTGGTGACATATCTGGAGAATGTGCTGTATGGGGCAGCAGTTTAAAATTTTTGTGCCCAGAAAGGCCCTTACAGGACCTGCAACATGCTGTCGTGCATTACCCTGCTGAAATGTAGGTTTACGCAGGGAATGTAACGCCCACTGTTCAAAGTGCCGTCGATGAGAACAAGAGGTGAGCGAGACGTGTAACCAATGGCATCCCATACCGTCACGCCGGTTGATACGCCAGTATGGCGATGACGAATACACTCTTTCAATGTGCGTTCACCGCAATGTCGCCAAACACGGATGTGACCATCGTGATGCTGTAAACAGAACCTGCATTCTTCCGAATCTGTATGATCGATGCGATGCGATGCGTTGATATTCGTGGAGGCTAAATCACATCCTAATATATGTATTATAGTGTTGATCGACACCGAGTACCTCTGTAAATTCGTGCACCCAGGTTCGTCGTTACGTACACCGCCGCAGGCGCTCCTGTCTGTGATGCAGCGTCAAGGCTAACCGCAGCCATGGTCTCCGAGCTAATAGTCTCTGCTGCTGCAAACGTCATCGAACTGTTCGTGCAGATGGTTGTTGTCTTTCGAACGTCCCATCTGTTGCCTCAGGGATCGAGACGTGGCTGCACGATCCGTTACAGCCATGCGGATAAGATGCCTGTCATCTCGACTGCTAGCTACGAGGGCATTGGGATCCAGCACGTATTGCCGTCCTGAAGCCAACGAAGCCAACAGTCATTGGATCGCGACCAACGCGAGTAGCAATGTCGCGATACGGCAAACAGCAGTCGTGATCGGTTTCAATCCGACCTTTATCAAAGTCGGAAACGTGATGGTACGCATTTCTCCTTCTTATACTACAACGTTTCACCAGGCTCAACTGCTGTTTGTCTATGAGACATCGGTTGGAAACTTTCCTCGTGTCAGCACGTTGTAGGTGTCACCACCGGCGCCAACCTTTTGTGAATGCTCTGAATCATTTGCATATCACAGCTCCTACTTCCTGTCGGTTAAATTTCGCGTCTGTAGCACGCAGTAGCGTAGCTAGGGGGGTGCGGGGGGTGCGGTTCGCACCGGGTACCAACTCCAAGGGGGCGACAAAACTTGCCAGAGGTTGTTTTTTTTTTTCACGCTAATGCACCATTGTTAATGGTTTGAACCGAAGGGGCTGTTGCCATTCTGTGTCTATTATTGTGAGTGACCGGACGCCAGAGTTTTCTTCAGCAATATTCAGAAGATCGAATGAAATATTTATTCATTTGCACGTAAGTAAACGGAATTATTTATGAATTTTTTCTTCCCAGAGTTGTAAGAAAGGTAACAAGGGGTTTCTTTTCTGCTGATGCCAAATGCCTGAATTTTTTCTTTTTAATGATTTTTTGAGAATCAGATGTTTCTCCCAGTTTTGAAGGTGATTAAAAGTGGCAGCAACATCTGAATAAGTATCGTAGAGTATAAACGGTCACTGTGTTCCTTTTTCGTGATTTTAACCTTAAAATAAACGACCATTTAGTCAAACCAGCCGTATTAATTATATATCACGAATTTACTTTGTGCTAGGGTGTTCAAGTGGTCAAACGTGCATGAACTAGTCTAGCATAAAACCAGAACTGTTTTCCGCCGTGGTTATCAATGTGGTTCGTTATAATGTTCAGTGGAGAGCTTTCCGAGCTGGATGTCACGACACCCAGGGGTGTCGCGTAGAGCCACTAAGGGTGTCGCAACAACAGCAAAATCTTAAGATAAAATAAGACAGAACATTGTACAAAAATACTAAACATCCTTCAGTTCGTTCAGTGTGCACTTTAAGTACAAGTGAATCATGAAAATTGATATTACTTCAAAGAATCAGTTATATAGCTAAATCTTTCTAATTAAAATCAGTGTGTTTCTTGTAAAACTTTACATATTCGAAATGATGTCGCGACTAGGAAGAGTTTGGAAAGCTCTGGTATAGACTGTAAGAAAAATCGTAGAAAATTACAAAAAAATACCATATGGGTTTATTATTTGATGCAATTGTGACGTCAAATAGAACAAAATGGTCAAATGTTTGTAGAGCTTATGGGACTTAACTACGGTGTCATCAGTCCCTAAACTTACAAACTACTTATGAACTAGCCAATACTAAGGACGGCACAAATATCCATGCCCGAGGGGGATTTCAAACCCCCGACCGTAGTGGCCGTGCAGACCGTGACTGGCAAGCCGCAGACCGCTTAGCCACTGCGGCCGGCTAGAACAAATCTCCTTACTGTTTGCTGTTCATGAATATCTGACCTCCGTAAAAAATGTATAAAAGCATTTTCTCCTATACAACAACAGACAACTGATTAATAACTTATTGCATTTAGGAAGATTGCTCTTTTAAGCAATATTTGACTAAAAATCTAAAGACAACTAAGAAATGTTTGCTATAAATCAATATGGAGATTTCTGTTTGCTTGTGGATGAAGCCTTTCGATTTGCGAAGGACACATGAGACGAGATGGGTATTCCTGTCGAAAAAATAAGAAATATTAGGAAGAAGAATATAATGCTTGGGGAAAAGGCTGCAGACGAGACGCTGACTTTGCACCAGGAACTGAGGTCAATATTAGCGTGCATCGACAGTTCCAACAAGAAATTGATACACGTTGCAAAAAACATGTAGTGTATATCAGAACATTTTCTATTTTAGAGCCCAGGAATCCGATTCAGAAAAGGAACTTCCTATGATTGTAAAATGTTTAATTGACAGTTACGACGTGATTTCTGAAGATATCCTCGCAGAAATTCTACGGTTGCGAAGATTTCTACAGGCTGCTAATGTCCCAAAAGAAGAATCTCTTGGATGGACATGTTTAAGAGTTTTACAGTTTGTTATTGAATTGAAATTTCTGAATCTGTTCCGAACCTCACTTTTGCATTAAGATTTTTCTTAACTTCGTGTGTTTCGGTAGCGACCTGTGAGAGAAGTTTCTCAAAGCTGAGACTCATTAAAAATTACCTTAGCTCTACTATGAGCCAAGCAAGACTCTCTAATTTGGCAATTTTCTCAAGTGAAAATAGTGTGGCTAAAGCTACTGACTTTGACTATGCAATTTCAAAATTTTCTGTAGAGAAAGTTAGACGGGTGATATTCTAAACTGCATGTGAAAGTCACCAGTCATTAAGACAATCTTTAGCTATTTGTTCTACTTGATTAATAATCGATTAAAATATGTTATTTATAAAAACTAGTTTCATTTATTTCCTTTCATACAGACTGTTTACAAACTAATTAACTTTCTATTTTGCTCATTTCATTATGTGCATCAAAAATTTATTCCTCTCTCCTTGAATTTTTTTTCCATTCTTTCTAAGGTTGGCGAGAGTGGTGTTGGTGGTGTTGGGGTGGGGGGTGACAAGTTAGATCACCGCACCGGGTGCCAAACTACTTAGCTACGCCACTGATAGCACGTCATATACGTGGTGTAGCAATTTTAATGGCCAGGAGTGTAGCTCCACGAGCAATTGTGCCGGACAGATTCAGAGAAAAAGCGATGCAGGAAGTGGATGGCCACGGGTTGTCAGGTCACGGATGGAGTAGAGCGGGTTGCAGAGATGTGTAGCTGGCGAACACGGAAGATGGATGTAGAGCAGTAAGTCGAATCTCTATACAATGTGCGCAAAGAGCAGATTTATATCGACAAAAGCACCTTTACAGAGGTTACCAGATGCTGTAACTCCATCCAATCTCCTAAAGCTAGATGTCAACAAAAAAAGCAGGCAACAAGTATATTCTAACAATTACGATTATTTTTCTAGTTACGTGTAAATTGTTGCAACGCGAAACCAGCTAGCAACAACGGTGGTCAGGCATTCGTCAATAATTGGATTTTGAAGTTTGTAGAACAAGAAACTATAGAAACAGGCCAGGGGTCCAACTTGATTACTGGTTTGTTTAACTAATAGTGTAAACTATTGAATGTGAAAAAGTCGAGAACTAGCCCTATCCATCCACAAGCCAATGGTAGATAAGTTTTGTTCTACAGAAAAGACGTTGGGATACTACATAGATGCACACCACTTAAACTGGGATACAAATCTAGAAATGTCTGTGCCTACAACTTGAAGCAGCACTCGAATATGGGGTTGTTCCCACATGAGGTTTTTCTGGGTGTAAGATGCCAAAACCCTTTGACTTACTAAGGAACAAAATAAGCAGAGATGTTGAGTCAGTCAAAGAATTCACCAAAGTAATGAGAGAAGTCTGAAATTGAGTACAGAAGGCGAATACGACGCCGTTAGAGAAACAGTAAGAAGCAGGAAGGAAAGCTGAGAAGATGCTGCAATATAAGATTGGCCAGTGGGTTACGTTATCATCGCCGTACACCCCGATAAGGACAATGAAGAAGTTGTTTCCTGAATACCAGGGAGCCATACCAGGTAGTAGAAATAACGTCTCTGGTGAACGTGCATATACAATTACCCGCGAAGACGACAGTTGTCCATGTTGAACGTCAAAAGCCGTTCAGAGGGAGTTCGGAAGTGATTTCAGCAGTTGGAGGCGTGGTGAAAGAAAATAGCACCAAGAAAGGAACTGCCGTTTGAGGAAATAAGAAAACCAAGGCATTAGAAGTACATAGTCGAAACCCCGACACCTTACGATCTAGCTAATAAAAGGCTTTAATTCTTTCTTTGTGTACATATGTTTTGTTGTAGGTGTGTAAATATTTCGTTTATTACATTCGGTTTGTATCATTTAACTTGCTATGGGGCTATCAGGATCATAAGAAGGAAGGAAGAAGTGATAAGAATCACTGTTCACAGGTTACATAGTCCACATGTATCCAGTGACGTGAGGAGTCTTGAATAAATTTGTCTTACTCCGAAATGGAGGTAGCAGAACTTCAGGAGTGTTACAGAGGGTAAATCACGGAGGTTGGGGGTCCGAACAGAATTCTGTGGAAAGGTCAGCACACATGTGCTATGCAATTTTTATGGGACAAGACGGAGGCAAGAAATATATGCGTGCAATAAAAATCAGGAAGTGGAAACACACTGGCTATACTGGCTATATTGGCTGTTGACGTGGTGGTTGCAGCAGCTATTTGTTTGAGAATGAAAGGGTGGTGGAAGTAAAAAGAATCGAACTACAAGGAAGTGGACTGCTTGTAAATGGAACACCTTTTGAAAAAGAATTTTCGGTTACCAGCTATTATTCCGGGAATTGCCCATTTGAATATGTCGCAGCCTTGTTTGTACTGAGTAGAAGAAACCATGGGAGTGCTACCCACAACAGATAATGTTATATTGTTAAATCGATCGCTTGATCCTGAATTTTTATACTCAATTAATAAATTATTAAGTGAGCAAATAGTGCGAATCGCCATTGAGACCCTTGTGCACCATGTATGAAATTTTCGAGAGGAATGGAAACTTTTATTATTGCTGTATCTAGCGCGATAATGACTCTTTTTAGCAGAGATCGTATTCTCATTCGTAAAAAGTGAAGTACTCCAGTTAGCACAGGGGTGAGAATAATACAAGTACCAGTAGACTGCATACCGAGAGAATATGATGACTGAAGAGAAATTGTAAGGTGTACCAAGGGACTGTGAAACGAAGAGAACCATGAAATGTGAAAAACTGAAACTAGTAAGTTCAGTGCACAAGGGGAAGAAACATTTGCAGTTTAGAGAATGTGTTAGTTTTTAGGTCGACCAAGGGTTCGCATCTGATTAAAGAGGAGGGTAATGCAGTGGATCATAGGCATCTAGTTACATCAGAAGTAACTGGCAGTAATGACGCAGCATTTAACGCAAGGCAGTAGTTACGTGTGTCGCTGTCAGCTGTGGAAATAGCTTACACTACTGATTGCACTAGGCAGCCATCTGTGTAAGTCAGTCACACTATGATTCATGTGACCAAAAGCCAAATCAAGAGTCAAACACATGAAGGGGAAAGGGTGTAAATGGCGGTGGTTCCGCAACTAAGGGAGATCATCAGCTGTTGCAGCAGAACGACGCCATGACTGTGCCTTTCCTCTGCATGCATACCATGCTAAGTGACACTTCTGCACTTCGAGAATTTGGGGGGGGGAGAGGGGGTGCCCTCAGCGGTTAGCGTTATCATGCAGCGCTGGGGACCGTGACGTCATCGCTTCCATGCCACGCAACTGGGCATGAAACCACCACCTCTCTTCGTGGAAATGCTATATCGAAGAAATAAATAAAGGCATTCATTAAAAGCACTGATTCACTGGCGCTAGGAGGCGAGTACATTCATTATCCTGGGACTATCCTGGTCCTCGGCATCTCCTAAAAAGAATAAAAAGAAACAAGTGGTGCAGCCGAAACATTCCAAAAGGAGTGTTGAAGTCGGGCATTTTAGTGGAAGGTGTCTTGAATCTCTGGGTAAGCTTCAGCCAGGTCTATTTTGGAGAAAATTCGTCCACTCGTGCTCTATGTGTGGCAGAGGATAGTCGTCAATCTGCAGCTGAGGTTTCAGCTTGAATTTAAAATCGTCACACACCCGGAGACGGCTGGAAGGATTCTTTATAATCACCAATGGTGTTACCCATGAACTGTAATGGACAGGAGAGACGATGCCTTCAGAGATGGGTGGTCCATTTACTCTTCAGGCAGCTGCTGAATGGCATGAAGTACCGGATGCGCCCAGAAGTACTTCAGGTGGGCAGATTGCTTCAGTGGAAATAAGACTGGAATTTCTATAGCACATCCAATGCCGGAGGAAATAAAGTGACTAAAAGGCAGCACATAATTCCTCTATGGCAGGAAACAAGGCCTGGGAATATACCAGATGAATGTTATCATCAATCGAGAAAACAAAGGCATGGAATGAATTCACGCCAAAAATGTCTGCAGTTGTAGAACTGTTCGCCATTAATAAAGTATCTTCTCAGTGCACTGACTTGTAAACCATTGAAGCAGTTAAATGGCCTAATAGCACTTTAGTTTGATAAGTATAAGTCAGGAGGCGGCATGTCATGAGTGAAAAAGATTGTGTCCTGTCTCCAGCATGTGAGGAACAGTTAATGAAAAGAATTCTGCCCCTATGACACCCTGTATTACCAATAGATTACCACTGATAAGCACCTTAACAGATAACCTGGAATCCAGAGAAGACTGTAAATGGTTGTTGTCCATGGGAAGAGCCGCACTGTAGTCGATGAAGTTTGGTCCCGAACTTGTTAAGAGCGACACATGGAAAAGGAATGACACAGTAGGCTCAATTGTCAAGGCAGTCATCCCAGACCTGTACTCACGTCAGCGTTGTCGAGAGTCATGTGATAGGCCTGCTACACCTCACAGTGTACGACTGCGACTTCTTTTGTAATAGACAAAAGAACTATATGGCCGGCCGCGGTGGCCTAGGGGACTGTGGCGCGCCAGTCACGGTATGCACTGCCACTACGGTCGGGATATTTGCGCCGTCCTTAGTATTAACTAGTTTATAAGTAGTTTGTAAGTTTAGGGATTGATGACCCCGTAGTTAAGTCCCATAAGCTCTACAAACATTTGAACATTTTAGAACTATATACTAAGAAAGTGTAACGTGAAGGTACTGACTATGAATTTGGAAATAATTTATACATATGAAAAATATCTGCAGAGAGAGAAAACATAGTTAAATGAAAACGAATCATATGCCATAAAGAAAGTAATCTTCCATTATTGGAAAGTAATCGCTTTAAATGTTAATAAATTTACTATACCGTAAGACAAGTATAATGTGCTCCAGTTTTAATTAATGTTTTTGACGATAAAATGTAGAGATATTACGTAAAATATGCGGGGAAAGACTACCAACAATGTGCCACCAAAGACTTTCATGTTTTAACTATGCAGTGACTATAATTTAATTATACTAAAATATTATTATCTATGTCGATACTAATGCTTAAATATTTGTAACACAAAAAGATTATTCTTCCTATTCGTCAGGATTTCGTTGTGGTAGGACTTATGAGACGGAGATATAATTTTAGTTCAGGTGTCTCTATAGTGTTTTTCGATATTAATGGATTCTGTCAGTAAAAAGAGGTGTGTAAATATAAAATGTTGCCTAAATATGTTAAAATATATGTATTAAATATGCGTGTGTCAATTTCAATTTATTTTGGAAATATTTAAACCCAATTTTCAGCAAAACTTTAGTAGTTGTTGCAGCAAGCAGCCGCCGACCTGCGTTGCAGCATCCTGTGGCCATTATGTGGCAAACATAAAGATAGTAACTACAATAAATCAGGGTCGGCTGGTAATCAACTTAGTAATGAGTTAATAATTTTATTTCAGCTCTTCTGGGACACTGCTATGAACTTGAACGTAATTTTACGAAAATTGTGGTAATATGCCAATATATAAAGGTATTGTATAAAGATACGCAGTGCTACGAGATTCTAACAGTGACTTTTACTTGATGCCAGTTAGGAAGGATGAGAGTAATTAATTTAATAATTTTCAAACAGTGAGGTTCAAAAATAACTTAAATCGCAGTGAATCAGTTTTTTTTTTTTTTTTTTTCTGTCGGGGGACCTTCATTTATTTGCAATGTGTTGTTCAGATTTCAATTATGGACAAGATCTTTAATGCTAATAATTTTCTATAGTATCGGTTGAACAGTGATTAAAAAATCTTAACATTATAAAGAAATTTATGTATGAATAATGATAGGTTCCACATAACATTTCGTGTAACTACAATGAACGTAATCGCAGTAATAGAAATTTATTTGCGTAGTAAACAACGTGGAACTATGTTATAAAAAATCCTCGTACAGTCAAAACCCTATAGTCAAACCTAGCCCTAACAGAGCTAGCCGGTGAACAAATAATTAATAAATCATTAAAGCAATAAATAATATTAAATACGAATCAGATACGACTATTTTTACACAAGGCGGTCAATATCTCTGTCCGATCAGGCCTTTAAAGCTCCAGCGGTAAAGAAAGACCGAACGCCGTGTCATCCTCAGCTGCTTGCCTTCAAAGGATGGCATTGACCTTCTTTTCGCGTTTTCATTAATCTGGCATTACAAAAATTAAGACAATATTCGTATCGTGAGAGCAACTTCTATATTCCTGTGTCATAGAAGTCTGCCGCCTGTGAATGGAACTAGCGTGTGACAGTCGACTTCTATTCTGCAGAAATGACATGCTCACGCAGTTGATGTGCTACTTCATGACAACTGTTTTGCAGAGGTTCAGCTGGAAGCTGTTTGTTCATCCAGCATACAGACCTGATTTTTCTCCCAGAAATTTATAGTTTTACTTTAACCTCGAAAAATTTGTGTCCTCTGGCCTGCATTTTGACGACAACGAATAGAAAATGACGACTGCCACCCACTGGTTCCATTCACAGGCGGCAGACTTCTAGAACACAGGAATACAAAAGTAGATCCCACGGTGTTCAAAAAAATGTTCAAATGCTCAAATGGGACATAACTACGGGGTCATCAGTCCCTAAACTTACAAACTACAGACCGCTCGGCCACCGCGGTCGGAAATCCCACGGTGTAACAAAGTCTTGAATCTTCTGGTGGCTATGTTGAAAAATAGTTCTAACGTGAAAGCTGTGCTGTTGAGATTTTCATTCAATTCTTCCATTTATACTGTGCAATTGCTTTATCTGACCTACTGTACCTGAGGCTCATGCAAGGAAGACATCAACAGCATGTCACGGAAGAAGTCAGAAAGATGCTCCTTGCCTACCTACAATCGGTGAAACTTTATCACTTACGTAAAGATAGATGTAGATGATATCTCCTGTAAGAAAAAATCTTAAAATTAACAAAGTATTACCAGTGAGAATCAGTTCAGGTACTAAAGTGATGTCGCTAGTTACTGAAATGAAAAAACTGATTGTGAATCACTTGTTTTATTATTTAACCTTTGTAGAAAACTCAAATTTATAAAAACAACTAGCTGAAAACCTGGCTTTGCCCCGGTATTTATTTATACCTGCGATTTTTTAGGTACATATTCATTTGTATAAGGGCTGTGTGTCTGTAAAATCTCTTGAAATACAATTAGTAGTAAAGAAGTAATAGATTAAAATTGGTGCGTGATGGGGTGGTTTTCCATGAACGTTACTGTTTATACTCATATCTCATGAACTACATGTCGTACTGTCAAAAAATTTACAAGGTACGCTCAACTATATGCATGTATACTGTTTGTAAAATTTCCTGCGGCTCCAATTTGAAGTGTAGAAATTATAAATTGTAACGTCATACCGAATGCCGCAGTTTTACTCCATAAACAGCGGAAAAGTAGTAAGCGAGAAACTTTTTTCCTTCCATCATTGTACTATGGTTGGCAGCGAGAAAAAGTTTATTAGAGGTTTGAAATTTTGTTTAAAGTTCTTTGCAAGTCGCTAAGTACTGTTATTCTCATACAACGTATTTCGAAAGTCTCGCCGCTTTACACGGCATTTTTTGCTATTTCTATTGGTTATGACGCAATATCTTTTGAACCATGTGCCGTATGTGATTCTTAACCCTGCAGCAATTGTTACCTCACGGTAAGGAATGTGTGTATTTAATTTGGTTGAAATCGGTCCAATTGTTTAGGAGAAAATGAGCAGCATTGTAGCAAAATGCAGCAGTTTTTCGCGCATCTCTCGTCATATCTCGTGAACCATATATCGTATGTGATTATTACACTTGCGGCGACCGTCCTCATGGATTGAAGCTTACATGTACAAAATTTCATAAAGATTGGAACAAAACTGTAGATTTGAATGCAACACCTACAAACATACAGACACTCTGCTTTATATGTTAGATAAATATTTTAATTTCCAAGTTCCGGATAGGTTGACAGAATAGATGAAACATATAAGCAATTTCAAAATAAAATAAAGTTGATGGATTGGCTGAATAACCACGCCGACGTGACTTTAATTTCGTAAGTTTACGTTCAAGGCTGTCGCAAAGTCAGAAATGTTATGCAATGGAAAAAATGTATTTGTTATTGCCGTTTGGGGACAGGTGGAGTTCGCCTAAAGCGTTCCCACACAATACCGTTAACTGCGTCGACGGCTGCTAGCTGCGTCTTCACTGAAACCAAAACTAAATATCTATCTGTATAAATGATCTGATGGACGGAGTAAGTTGTAATATGCGGCTGTTTGCTGATGATGCTGTGGTGTACGGGAGGGTGTCGTCTGTAACTGACTGTAATAGCATACAGGATGACACACAAAATTTCTAGTTGGTGCGAAGATTGGCAGCTAGCTCTCAACGTGGAAAAATATAAGGTGATGCGCATGAGTAGAAAAACACAATCCCATAATGTTCGAATACAGCATTAGTAGTGAGCTTCATGATGCTGTCGCGTCGATCAAATATCTAGGCGTAACACTGCAGAGCGATATGAAATGGAACGAGCATGTAAGGACAGTTGTGAGTAAGGCGGACAGCCGACTTCGGTTTATTGGGACAATTTTGGGAAGCCGGCCGCGGTGGCCGAGGGGACTGAGGCGCTCCAGTCACGGTCTGCACGACCGTAGGGTCGGGGGTTCGAATCCCCCTCGGGCATGGATATTTGTGCCGTCCTTAGTTGTAAGTAGTTCATAAGTAGTTTGTATGTTTAGGGACTGATGACCCCGTAGTTAAGTCCCATAGACTCTACAAACATTTGAACATTTGAATTTTGGGAAGATGTACTTCACCTGTAAAGGAGACCGCGTATAAAACGCTTGTACGACCACGTCTTGAGTATTGCTCAAGTGTTTGGGACCCGCAGCAGATCAGTTTAAAGGAAGACATAGAGGCGGTTCAGAGACGAGCAGCTAGATTTGTTACCGGTAGGTTCGACAAATGCGCGAGTGTCACGGAAATGCTCCGGCAACTCAATTGGGGATCGCTGGAAGAAAGACGACGTTATTTTCGTGAATTTCTGTTGAGTAAATTTAGAGGGCCGGAATTTAAAGCTGAGTGTAGTACGATCTTGCTGTCGCCTACTTACATTTCGCGTAAAGATGACAAAGACAAGATAAGAGAAATTAGGGCTCGTACGGAGGCATATAGGCATTCTTTTTTTCCTCGTTCAATTTGGGAGTGGAATAGGAAAGGAAATGCCTAGTAGTGGTACAGTGTACCCTCCGCCACGCACCTTACGGTGAATTGCGGAGTATGTATGTAGATGTAGATGTAATTTTTGAAAGAATTTTCTGGAAACAGCGATCTTAATTTTTTTTTTTTAATAATCAAAATACGACAGTCTAGATACAAAGTTCGCGCGTTTTTAATTGGCAACCGGTTGCAGTCCTATAGGACCATCTTGAGGCCTTTGGCACCTTGTTTGTGGACGGTGTCGGTGGTCGGAGCTGGCGTCAACTGCTCAGCCTGGGATGGCCTATTGTGGACCCTTCCACCCACCTGCGCTTTTTGCCCAGCTGTCGCTGCACGGCCGCCTCGCTTCCACCTTTCAAAAACTCTGCGTGTTTGTTCACTAGTACGCGTCAGCCTTCATTATCTTGTTGCACTTGCAACATGATCTCATAATTTGCATATCAAACTGTAATTATTATCATTGAAAATGTCCATACCTCATCGAGTTTATATTCAAAAGATTCGTCTTGACGACTAGAATGCGATTGTGAGGTCGTAATATGCAGGAAATGACAGAGAGGAAAACTTGACTCCTTACATAGTTCAAACGGGCCATTAAAAATGTAACACCAAGAAGGATCACAGATATCACAGCTATAATTATTTAGGATGATGAAATCAGTACCGAGTCTTGCTGCCTTTATAAAACAGTCACACCAATTTTCGAATCAGATAGAAGGTAACACTCTGTATGGTTTACTGTCTACAACGATATTGTTTCGCCCTGAGAAGTAGAAAGATTTCTTATCTCGAAATTGGTTAGTGTTATATGTCAGGAGTCTATGCTGCAACACCTAAAACTGAGTTAGAGTTCTAACTATTTATTAACACAGACTCTTCCCTGTAAGGAATTTATTGCTTCTTCGTACAATTCTAATCCTTAAGCAAATCAAAATTCTTTATCTCTTTGAAAAAATTAACTTCGAAAAACTGATAAAATAATGTATTAGGGTATGTTGATTCAGACTGGCTTTTATTTTGCTCTCATAAGATCTCACACTGACATTACTTACAAATCAATCAGTACTCAAATGCCAATTATCAACAGAGAAACAACACCTGCACATACAGTCTGAATAATCAATCTGTGCATCTATTTCAGCAAGAAGTTACTAATTTTGTGTTCTTTCTTTTAATGACCTACCTATTACGTGGGCAACCGTAGTGCCGAGAGTGACAGGCATGTTGCCCCCAACCACTGTCAACTTCGCTGAGCACACGGTGCGGTGAGGCAGCCGCTGCACAGACTATTTACACAAAAAACTGACCCAGTTGCCGGCCGTTGTAACGGCGCTACTGCAACTTACCTGTAAAATGTATAAGTAGTTTGTAAGTTAAGGGACTGATGACCCGCAGTTAAGTCCCATAAGCTATACAAACATTTGAGCATTTGCATTTCCTTTCCCTTCCCCTCCTTATCTATCCCGATTCCTTTCCCTTCCCACTGAAGGACTGGTGACCTCAACAGTTCGGTCCCCCGTCCTAAACAACCAACCAACCACCTGACATCTCCAACAATTGTCTTTCTTCCGTGCCAAGGTAGAGGTCGGCTGAAATAAAATGGATAATATTATCTCTATCTATATAAAAGCGAAAGGACACTCATTCATACATTCACTCACTCACTGACTAAACACAAAATCTCAAGAACTACTTCACCTATGAAGCTGAAATTTGGCAGGAATGTGGTTTATGGGTAGAAGACGTCAGCTAAGAAACTATTTTGTGATAGAACAGATAGTTCAGGAGATATGACGTCTTAAACAATGAAAAATTTCCCGTATTGTGGCACATGATACTGTGACTTTGTCAGGCCACTATTTAAGAAGGAGAGCACTTAGCGACTTTGCAACAAAATTTAAACATAATTACAAACCTTCAGGAAACTTTTTCTCGCTGACAGCCATAGCAAAATGATGAAAGGAAAAATGTTTCTCGCTTACCACGTTTCCGCTGTTCACGGAGTAAATCTACTGCATTCGGTATGACGTTGAAATTTATAATTTTTACATTACATATTGTACCCGCAGGAAATTTTACACACAGTATACACATATATAGTTGACTGCACCTTTGAAATTGTATCACAGTACAACACGTAGTTCATGAGATACGAGCACATCAACAGTAACGTTCATTGAAAACAGTCCCATCACGCACCAAGTTTTAATCTATTACTTCTTTAGTACTAATTACGTTCGCAACAGATTTTTCAGACAAACATCACTTATACAAACGAATATATACCGGAAAAATTATACATTTATACAGCATATAACTCAGTAACTATGAGATAATATATACTGCGATGGGTGAAAACTTTTCACATCAGGGATCACGTTTTATTACATTTCTTATTTACTGTTAAGACACTGCTCTATTCCGGTGAGTTTAAGGAAATTCCTGAAATATGACAGTGCTGTTGAAAACTTTGAAGTAACTTTGAGCTGTGAAGCGCATACCGCTGTAGGAAGAAGCAATAGGTATCTATAGAGCTCCAAAGAAAGGAAGAGAATGAAACAGAGTACATCCAACGAATACCCATTCTTTCTGACAGATCTGGCTTTTAACTTTAAGAGAGTGCAGTTTGCAGTGGGACTTGCATTTTCTACTATGATTAATAAATCACAGGGCAGTCTTCTCAATACTGTGGAGTGTATTTGAAATCTCCATGTTTCTCACACGGACAGCTTTATATCGCTTGCTCAGGCATTCGCTCTCCACAGAAAATATTCATATTATATCCTGAAAAAGTCAA
This sequence comes from Locusta migratoria, assembly GCA_026315105.1. NCBI lineage: Eukaryota > Metazoa > Arthropoda > Insecta > Orthoptera > Acrididae > Locusta > Locusta migratoria. Next base: position 196,742,868 of record CM048746.1, read on the forward strand.
AATAAATATTGGTTATAGTCAATAAGTAAGGAATATTAGCGTTTAACGCCCCTTCGACAACGTGGTCATTAGGAGCGGAACTTATGCTCGGATTGTTTGGGTAAGGAAGGAGAAGGAAATCTTAATTTGAAGTTTTTCTGTATATTATACTATTGCTAATAAGTATGTGTAGTACAGCAAATCTCCAGAAGTACAATACGAATTTTCATGGGGTTTCATAGGTCAACTGAGAGTACCTAAGGGCAACCTATAATCTTCATCAAAATCGGATCAGGGGAAGAAAAGATATTGAAATTGTAGTTTCTGGTGTATGCTACGCTTGAATTGCAGCGTAGTATAGCGAAGATCCGATATAGGCGCTGTTACTTACATAGTACACCAAATCTCTATACTTATAAGACGCATTTGTTGTCTGTTTGTCTGTTCCCTTACAACTCACGATCCAGACAACCAAATGACGTGAAATTTCGTACACATACGCAAAAATTAGATGGGGAAGGTTCTTCAAGAGGTTTCGTTCCATCCTAATCTTACTCTGCACATGAAGCCGTATGATAATGAATCCCCAAGCCCACCCCCTCAAAAAAAGAGAAAATTATCACATTGCTTTACAAAAATGTACCCCTTTATTACAAGCAAATAAACGGTTTTGTACGCTTCTACAGAAAACCTTATTTTAAACCCGGGCAAAGCCGGGTACTTGCAGCTAGTATTTCATAAAATTGCTGAAATACGAGAAGACTCGAATTATTTTACTTGAATAATCATTATTACTAAGCCACCTAAGCACTCAGACACATACATAACTATACATTCTCCAGAATGTGCCCAACATAAAAGTCTATCATAGGACAAGATACCAAAAACGACGTATCATGACGACGTAAAAGAGAGAGAGCAATCTTTTCGTTCACGCCCCATGCGCCAGCCCAGAAAATGGACGGCCAAGTCACATTCAAAAATGCAAATGTTTGTAAATCTAAGTTACTTAACTACGTAGGCCATCAGTGAATAGGCTTACAAACTACTTACACTATATTAATGTGATTCATGTTAAGGACAACACAGACACCCATGCCTGAGGAATGACTCGAACATACCCGGCGAACAGCCGCGCGCAACGCAGAAGGGTGTCTTAGTGCGCACGGCTATTCTGCCGCGGCAAGTCACATTCAGTTTTTATCACAGTTCTTTATTTCGCTCAGGCTTCGTGTTACCGTATATTTCCGCAGATAAGACGACCTTCAGATAAGACGAGGTGCAAATTTTATAGTTAAAGCATATATCTGGCCTATAAGACGACCCCCAAGTTATCGTATTTACCCGAATGCATGTCACACTTTTTTTCCAGTTTTCGGGCTCTAAAAATACTTTTGTTACATTCGGAAGCAAAGGTTAAGGAAGTTCCTAAACGTGCCGTTAGAAGCTGCCATAAGTAGTTTTCTTGATTGGGACACCTGGATTTCACCCTTTGTTGCAGTGTTTTCTGTCACCTATTGAACTTTCTTGCGTGTAGTGGTACGTTGTATCCATTTGTGAAGAACCATGTTTCTTTTTTACACCGCGAAGTTAAAAAAAGAAAAGTAATTTCTTTCGCCGATACGACATTTAATCGCACCGATGCACATATTATGCGGGCGAAAACACACCAAATTGCCCGAGAAAAGAAGATAATGGATTTCGAAGGAAGCCGCAATTGTTGCGTATAGCTCCGATATATTTTAACCAATTCACTGCTCCGTACGTAAATACACTCTAATTGTTCCAGTGCAACTCTGGCTACCTATTTTGAGAAATTATTTTTGATAGGCGACATTTGTAAAATCAAGCTGCATTGTAAATAATTGGTTTTATTCCTGCTTTGTGGCATATAGGTTGTCGTATGTACCACTGTCCACTCAGTAAATTAATAGACTAAAACTCGAAAAGCAAATATTTATTTTTAAAAATTGCGCAAAACTTTGTTTTCATAAATCTTTCCTCCATGATGTAAATTTCGTCAGAGTAATATCGCAGATGTGCTGCATAGCGTGGCTATAGCGAGGCTTCGACTTATAAACGATATATATATATCGAATCGATGTGTTTTGAAAGGATATGTATGCGCCCTCACGTGCTAAATAAATAAATTCTTGTTTGTCCTATACCTAACCTAACTTCCACTTTAGAAAAGTTATCTGTAGCGTAGCCTTAAGAAGGTTAGATATAGGAGTTAAACAACAAGTTTCTTTTTTTAGTACGTGAGGGCGCGTAGCCTCCGAATCTACGATTCAGAAACACTAAATCGATTTACAGTTGTACGTTCTATATATATGATTTCAGGTCGAGCTACTTCGACTGTAAGCTTTCTTGTAAATTATGCAGTAACTACATTCTTAGGTTCCTGCCTTACAACATCCTTTAAAATCACGACATATTGATGAAAATCATAACATTCGCCTGTTCGATACGTATCGTTTTGATACTTAACCGTTTCGATATGTATATAGTTTGGAGGTCGAAGCCGTGCTATTCAGACATCTGCGAAATTACCATTTTTTTTTATTAAATTTGAATCTAATTTTTTTGGTACCGTTGTATAAGACGACCTCGGATTTTTGGGATTTTTTTAAATAATTCAGCCATCGTCTTACCTGCGAAAATATACGGTAATTAAAATAGGTCTTCGAATTTAAAAAAAAAAAAAAAAAAAAAAAAAAAAAAAAAAAAAAAAAAACATTTTCAGTTCTTGTCTGTAGTTTTTCATATGAACTTTTTATATTAAATTTATCAGTCGTCATTTAAATTAATACTCATTCCCCGCAATATGACAGCAGCTGTTTTTGTTGAAATTGATAATGGAATAAAATAAATTGTTTCGACGTAAGCGGTCTTGACAGTTAATATAACAAGTCACACCAGGTGTAACACCACATCGTGACCATAACATTAGAATCACGGTATTCCGACATTTTTCATCGTTACGTAATTTTAATATTTTGTCAAGAGGCAGAATTTTCTCGTTTTTCAAAATTTTTAGTAAATTCAAATTATTTCAGCGTAATTCAGAGTAATAGTATCCAGGGAATACTTAGGTCAAAACATCTCGTATATCAGAGATCATTTGTCAGATTGCTATTATAAATAGTACCCGCAGTTGAGTTTCTCTCTATGTGTTTAGCTCTCTATGTGGTTAGCTCTCTATGCGTTTAGCTATCGATGTGCTTAGCTTTCTTTATGTGCTCAGCTGTCTATGTAACGAGCTCTCAGTGCTTAGCTAAAATATTATACGTGGTTTCATTCCAAGATAGGAAAAAAACCGAGAAAATATTTAAAATTCAATATTATCTCTTATATCGTGATCATACGCGAAAGCGAACATTATGTTTGAAATTTGATCGGGGTAGGCTAGGGCGGAAGAATTAGAAACTTCTGCCTCCCCGTAATAACTGATGAACATTCTTGAAAGAGATTAATACAAACAACCTTTGACGAAAATAATCACGAATTGTGAACTTATAGAGTGTATAATGTAAAGGTGTTATGAATGTAACTACTGATTTCAGAATAGAGAATTTATAAACCTTAGAAAAGTTATTCGAGTATTCAATTCCCTAATATTGTCCCAGCATATTCTAAAAGTGAAGGAATATATCTAACAGTAGTGGTCAGGAGAAACTTATGGTGAAATTTTCTAAAGAATAATTCTATAAAGGAAAAGGATCAAGCAAAAACATTATCTTTGTGATGGGCGTCAAATTATCTGAACTACCGGGATCAATGATTCAAATTTTTATTCTTTGGTTTATTAAATATCAGCCCCTGAGGAACAGATTTTCATGCTCAAAACATTAAAATAAGTCTTTCAAATGTTCAAAGCTTATGGGACTTAACTACGGGGTCATCAGTCCCTAAATTTACAAACTACTTATGAACTAACTAAGACTAAGGACGGCACAAATATCCATGCCCGAGGGGGGATTCGAATACCCGACCGTAGTGGCCGTGCAGACCGTGACTGGAGCGCCTCAGTCCCCTCGGCCACCGCGGCCGGCAAAATAGAACTTTACATATAATGAAATCCAGAACCAATATTTACAGTGAAAAATTCAACAAAGATATAAATTTTATTAACTGCGAAGAAGTACCAGGGCTACCAACTGAATTTTCATACTGAGGTGACATATAGAATTTTGAACCTATACATCCAATACAACGGTGGAAATAAGGACATAATCTACAGCTTAAAAGTCGCAAGTTAAAACCTTAATATAAAACGAAGTCAACATAACTGTCGCCCAGTCACAAACCAAACCATGTCGCTGCCCAGCCTCACAGGTCACCCAACAAAATGAATAAGTTAAATAGTACAATTAAGTATTGCGGCCCTAAGATGTGACCGAAAGAACAGACGCCTCAGTTGTTAAATGTTAGATGATATGAGATTCTGGAAGTGTGGTAGAAGACAAAGGTGGAGGTAGGAGGGAGAGGGCAGCCCTCGCAGGTCGCGCCCGCGCACACACTTACTTTGGCGTGGGGAGGCGGGGCGACTGCCGCCTCTGGCCTGCCGCCGCAAACGGAGAGGCCGGGGTGTTCCGCCTCCGCGTCCACGCCTCGTCCACGCCTCGTCCACGCCCTTGTCCGCCGGTCAGTGCTCGGCATCCGGTTCGTGGAACCCGGACCGAGGCGCCCCACACGCCGAACAGCCTTCCCGGACCAACTTAGCTTTCCGGGAACGCGGACGACGCGCTGCTTTTCGAGTTCCGCCTGATTTAGGACCGCAGACTCACAGTGAGACGAAAAGTCGGAATGAATGGAGTGACAAACGTCGTGCCTTCACGGTCTAAATGTCCATTGTTATATGAATTAGAGGATTCGTTCGCCAGATGCACCACGAAGGCGAGGGTTCTACGGAAAGTCAAAGCGTAAAGCAACAGATTTACTCTCGAGTGGATCCATTTAAAGCCTGCACAATCAAATGCAGTGCTGACACGAAGCATGCAGTTCATTTACCCTGCTTTCTGTTGTTTCCAGATTTTTGTTTACCTTCTCGCCAGAAGCAGAGTGTCCGTATATTCGTACGTGTTGCATACAAATCTACAGTTTTGTTACAATCTTTATGAAATTTTGTACACGTAAGCTTCAATCCATGAGGACGCTCCCCGTAAGTGTAAGAATCACATACGATATACAGTTCACGAGATATGACCTCATGAACAATGAGATGTGCGAAAAACTGCTGCATTTTGCGACAATGCTGCTCATTTTCTCCTAATCCATTGGACCGATTTCAACCAATATTTGGTATGCACCTTCCTTACCGTGAGGTAACAATTGCTGCATGGCTAAGAATCACATACGGCACATGGTTCAAAAGATATTACGTCATAACCAATAGAAATCGCAAAAAATGCCAAATAATGCGGCGAGACTTTCGAAATACACTGTATCAGAATGACGTACTTAACGACTTGCAACAAACTTTAAACATAATTTCAAACCTTTATTAAACTTTTTCTCGCTGGCAACCAAAGTAAAATAAAAGGAAAAAAGTTTCTCGCGTACTACTTTTCCGCTGTTTATGAAAACTACGGCTGTCGGTATGACGTTACAATTTATAATTTGTGCACTACAAATTGTAACGACAGGAAATTTTACAGACACTATACACATATATAGTTGAATGTAGCTTCTAAATTGTATCACATTCCGACACGTAGTTCATGAGAAATGAGAACATAAACAGTAACGTTCCGCTGTTCATGGACTAAAACTACGACTTTAGGTACGACGTTAAAATTTTTAATTTCTACACTAAAACATGTATCCGCAGTAAATTTTGTAGACAGTATACACGCATAGAGTTTAGTGTACCTTCTAAATTGTATCACAATACGACCTGTAGTTCACGGGATATGAGCACGTAAACAGGAACGTTCACGGAATACCACCCCTTCCCGCACCACGTTTTGTTCAAAAAATGTTTGTTAAGCTTATGGGACTTAACTACGGGGTCATCAGTCCTTATGAACTACTTACGAACTAGGACGGCACAAATATCCATGCCCGAGGGGGGTTTCGAACCCCCGACCGTAGTGGCCGTGCTGACCCGTGACTGGAGCGCCTCTGTCACCTCGGCCACCGCGGCCGGCGCACCACGTTTTAATGTATTACTTCTTTACTACTAACTTTATTCCCAAGAGATTTTCAAGACATACAGCCCTTATACAAATGAATATCTACCTGGAAAATGGCAGAAATAAATACCCGGGCAACGCCGGGTTTTCAGCTAGTTCTAAATACGAACGTTGGTGTGTACATTTGATACTCTTCTACACTGGAGTGTGATAACCTGGATTACCACAAGTGCTACTTTCGTGAGCCACCGAGCGGTGTACGGAAGAGAAAGCATTCCTCAGCGGGCACATTATGGCCAACTGCCTGATTGCCCGAACGTCCAAGTTTAGTTCGCATAAAAGTGCCGACGAGTCTTGGCATGGAAGCCAATTACCGTAGATTCCGGAGAGAGGAGAAGGGGAGGGGAATGATCTCTGACCTCACGTTCAGTCACATCCGAGATGTGAAACTTCCTGGCAGCTTAAAATTGTTTTCCAGAACCGTGCTTCTAACCTGGGACCTTTGCCTCCGCGGGAAAGCGCTGTACCGTATGAGCTATCCCGACACGCATCACGGTTCGTCCTCACAAATTTACTTCTGTCAGTACCTGGGCTCCTACTTTCCAAACTTCGGAAGTTCTCCTGCGAACGTAGCAAGAATACCACTCCTGGAAGAAAGGTTATTTTCATTCTGAAAACATCCCAGATGTGTTCCATCTGGGTCAGATCTGGAGAGTTGATGAGGCAGTACATCAACTGCACCTCGCTACTGTGTTCCTCGAACTGGTCTGTCATACTCTTAGCCTTGAGGCATTATCTTGCTGAAGAATACCATTCCCATTAGGAAACATGACCGTCATGAAGCGGTGTTCATGATCTGCAATCAATTTACGGTACATTCTGGCCGTCATGGTGCCTTGCACGAGCCCCAGTGTGGACTCATGGATGCCCACGTGAATGTCAGTATCAGAGAAAAAAACTCAATTCATTGACAATCATTCTGCTCGCAAGCTAGTACGTGTTGTATGGTTAGATTAGTCAAGTCATGGCATCTTGTTCTATAGAGAGCTGTAGCGGATATTAGTTGTAAATTTGTCCACCTTAAAAATACTGTTGCCTTTAGTAACGTGTAATTAAGGCTCATTGACGTTTAAAAAATAAAAAACAAAATTATATATATATATATATATATATATATATATATATATATATATATATATATATATATCCTCCTGATATTCTCCTACACAATTTGTCTTGCATTAAAATACTTCCTTGTGTTTAATACTGCTCCATAATTATTGGTTCAATTGTTAATATAGGTTCTCTTCCATTTCCGAAATAAAATTTTGTGCATGCCAACTGATCCATTTTACTTAAACATATTTCCATAAGTATTGGGTACCAGATATAAAAAGCAGTTTCCCCAATTTAAGCAACAGGGCCAATCGTTATGGAAAAATTTCTACTGTGATTGTGTCGATGGTTTTCTTTCGTTGGGTATGGTAACGAAAATATGGGTGAGGCTCTAACAATAGCTTCGGTAGGACAGTCTTCCGGCCCTGGAGAGGTATCGCGTAGCTGCCTGCCAAGGTCGCGTGCTCAGCTTACGACGAGGTCTGCGACCTTCCTGTGGGGAGAGGCGGAAGACAGGAGAACCGAAGCGCGCCCGTTTCAAGAAACCCTTGCAGCTGGCTTCGCCGACTGTTCTCATTGTAATCACGGTAAAGGTGCTTCTTACAATTAAAAGCCTTGCTACTGGCTCCACAAATTATTCTCACATCCATCACTCGAAGATGATTATAATTTAAATGTAAGGCTTTCCTGAAGAATTAGTTCAAAGTTATAAATTTTTAGGAATATATATCAAAACTCATCTGAATACGTTTAGTGGTCCCAATAATCTCTTTGAACAGTGTATTGTCTTTGGATGATACTGGTATCCAGTGGTTGCCTAAAATTTATTACATTACTTAAGAATCTTGTACCCATTTCATAAATATTCTGACGTTTGTTATATTCGTTCGTGTGATAGTACTGCTATTTTCTTAGGTCCTGTATGTTATCTTTCCTCTTACATTTACAAGCCTACGTATTAAATACCCGTGCGCATTTCTTACTCTCAACAGTTGTGCCTTGAAAATACACCACTGGGCCATTAAAACTGTTACTCCAAGAAGAAATTCAGATGATAAACCGGTATTCATTGGACAAATATATTATACTATAACTGACATTGATTACATTTTCACGCAATTTGGGCGCATAGATCCTGAGAAGTCAGTACCCAGATCAACCACCTCTGGCCGTAATAACGGCCTTGATACGCATGGGAATTGAGTCAAAGAGAGCTTGTTTGGCATGTACACGTACAGATGCCCATGCAGCTTCAACATGATACCACAGTTCATCAAGAATAGAAACTGGTGTATTGTGACGAGCCAGTTGCTCGGCCACCATTGACCAGACGTTTTTAATTGGTGAGAGATGTTGAGAATGTGCTGGACAGGGCAGCAGTCGAACATTTTCCGTATCCAGAAAGGCCCGTACAGGATCTGCAACATGCGGTCGTGCATTATCCTGCTGAAATGTGGGGTTTCGCAGGGATCAAATGAAGAGTAGAGCCACGGGTCGTAACACATCTGAAAAGTAACGGCCACTGTTCAAAGTGCCGTCGATGCGAACAAGAGGTGACCAAGACGTCTAACCAATGGCACCCCATATCATCACGCCGGGTGACACACCAGTGTGGCGATGACGAATACACGTTTCGAATGTGCGTTCACCGCAATGTCGCCAAACACGGATGCGACCATCATGATGCTGTAAATAGAACCTGGATTCACCCGAAAAAATGAGGTTTTGCCATTCGTGCACCCAGATTCGTCGTTCGGCACACCATCGCAGTCACTCCTGTCCGTGATGCAGCGTCAAGGGTAACCGCAGGCACGGTCTCCGAGCTGACAGTCCATGCTACTGCAAACGTCGTCGAACTGTTCGTGCAGATGGTTGTTGTCTAGCAGACGTCTCCATCTGTTGACTCAGGGATCGAGACGTGCCTGCACGATCCGCTAAGGCTGCTAGTCATACGAGGCCGTTGGGATCCAGCACGGCGTTCCGTACTGCCCACCTGAACCCACCGATTCCATATTCTGCTAACAGTCATTGGATCGCGACCAACGCGAGCAGCAATGTCGCGATACGATAAACTGCAATCGCGATAGGCTCTAATCTGACCATTATCAAAGTCGGAAACGTGATGGTACGAGTTTCTCCTTCTTACACGAGGTATCACAACAACGTTTCACCAGGTAACGCCAGTCAACAGCTGTTTGTATATGAGAAATCGGTTGGAAAGTTTCCTCGTGTCAGCACGTTGTAGGTGTCGCCTCCGGCGCCAACCTTGTGTGAATGATCTGAAAAGCTAATCATTTGCATATCACTGCATCTTCTTCCTGTCGGTTAAATTTCGCTTCTTTAGCACGTCATCTTCGTGGTGTAGCTATTTTAATGGCCAGGAGTGTATAGTCAGTGGGTCCTCCTAAAATATGGGCGGTCGTCGATGTTGGCATCCGGCTGAATACCCGTAAGTTGTTGGAACAGAAGAAGCTCAGCAATTACGATTTAATTTTTGCTCATGAGCTTAGGTCGATTTCCACAGATATCCGTCCACTATTAACACAGTGCGCGTTTCATGTCTCGGACAACTGACGTAACATTATGTGATAGAATTGCTAAGTTATAAGGTTACAAATGTATTTTTTTCATATTTAATAATGAACATAGTGAAGCTGCACGTAGCAGAATCGCAGCCCATATGCTTTAGTACAGGGCGTTGTAAACATTATTTTAGAACTTGACTGCAACCATCTAAACGTAAGCACGATATTGTGTGTTTCATGTAGTAGTGAGATTTTACGCACCACTCCACGTGATTCCTGTTCGAATTTTATTTGTGTCTCATACTGTTCCAGTAAACAGCATTTTATTATGGCAGATCTCTTTTTGGCCAACGGCCGAATGTAGCCATTTATGGAGTGTAATAAATAAAAATATTTTATATAAACACTTATCCGCAGCGGAGCGGCCGTGTGCTTTGAGGCGCCATGCTACGATGCGGGAGGCCGTTCCCCGTCGGGGACTCGAATCCCCCCACAGGCATGGATGTTTGTGCTGTCTTTAGTATAAGTTAGTTCGTAAGTAGTTTGTAAATTTAGGGATTGATGACTTCGCAGTTAAGTTCCATATGCTTTACAAACATTTGAACACTTAACGGAAGACGAAATTACGATAGGACTACCACTACAGACGACAATCCGTTGTTGACCTCACGGTAGCTGCAAACAAAATTAGGATCAATGTTGTAAACTACACTTCAAGCAAGGGTGGCGACTTCCCCGCTTCCTCCCACAAATTAGCACCATGCACCCCCTCCTCAGGTGGTACAGGACAAAAAAGGCAAGTTATGTCTAGCAGTTACATTTGGCATTTCGCCTTGACATCTTTGATGACCAATTGTGGCCACGGTATCGGCATCCATCGGACAGTTTCAAGGAGCGAGTACTCAGAAGCACCTATAGGGCTCATGGTAGGGCAGTAACAGGATTCCCCGCTATTGTGAAGGAAGCTCAAAGCGTGCCACACAGACCACCAGATTTTGTGAAAGAGACAGGTTAAGCATTTTAGTCATTGCGATGTACGTTAGAAATGGCACGGAACGCTGTCTTCTAGGAAATATCTTTACAGCTTATATGGAGTGTTTCAAGAGTCCACTGTAGTTAAAATAAAATTTTATCGAACGTCACGTATCAACAATGCGTCCAATGAAAGAGTGCGGCGGCAGCGGCCATGTTGCCACTCTTGGGGTTTTCAATAAAATAAGTGAAAATGACACAAAAATATTTTATCGTTTAAGGATGATATGGATTAGGATTCTGCTAAAACTTACTACCTGAGGCATTCGGTGGCATATGGGATGGGAGGGCAGTGATACAACAAGAGTCACTGGATCTTAGGAGGCGGGCAGGAACCATTTAAACAGGAACGAGTGGTTCAAGTCTTCATTTAAAATGTAAGACGATGTCATTATTTCTTGGTCGAGGAAAGGGCGGCTGATACTACCCTGGAAAAAAATGTAGTACATGGGGATATGTTAAACACGCTGACCAAAAAATGGCAACCGAGCGCGGTTCTCTGAGAATGGAAATACAGTGGTGTCTTGGAATACGATTTTGAGGGAAACTTTGATATCTGAACGGATTCTGGAAATTTATCCCTGGGTACAGCATATCTGCAGGGTAGCGTATACGGCTATTGATTGCCTGAAGAATTAGGAGGGAATAATAAAACTTGGTAATGGCGGTCCTACATACAACATTTGCATTGTTAATTCGACATTTAGTTCACATATTCAGTAGTTTTACTCAAATGACCGCTTATCGTTGATCTCGGAAACAAAATCACATTTTCGCTCTACAAATTGCACAGTCTATATGAATTATAAAAATGGATGTGTGTATGTGTGTGTGTGTGTTACACAATTCCTCCCAAACTACTGAATCAATATTAACCGAACTTTGTACACACATTTCTCACCATCAGACAACAATCGCATGGGTATGAGAACCACCAACGGTATATAGGTAGGAGATACGACATCTAAAGCATTTTTATGCGCAAAATACTGCTGCATCATGCGACGCTAGAATAACGAGACTTCCTTCATCTACTATCCGCTAATTAAACAATTATCGACTTGCAATAAACTACACATTATCTGAAATCCTTATGAATTTTTTTCTCTCCGATAACACAAGCAAAATGATGAGAATACTCTTCAGCTGTTATTACAGTAAAAGTAAGGCCTCCGTCGTAACTCTAATATTTATACACCAGTAATTTTATTCGCGAGATACTTTGCAAACAACATGCACACATATCACTAAATATATCTCCGGAATTATACGATAGTGCGATTTATAGTACAGGAGATACGAGGTCATATACAATAAGGTTCATGAAGAAGCCCTCACCACACGGACATTTTCATTTATTACGTCTTTTACTGGTGCGTCTATTTGCGACACATTTCGCAGACAGTTTCCTAGGATTCCACTCTTATAGAAAAACCATACAATGAAAGGGTGATAATTTGGGGATATTCAAATGGACATGTGACATAACATCAATGAGGCAGATGAAGGATGAATCAGGTGTAATATTACACGATCTTGAGAAAATCCTGAATAGGTGGTGAAAGTACTTTGAAAGGCTATTGAATGAGAAAAATGTACCAGAGAAGTATGAAGATGGAGATATAAATGAAGGAATGACCCGAAGTATAAGTAGGGAAGAAGTCGAATATGCTATGAAGAAAATTAAAAATGGAAAGTCCTGAGGGGCAGACCAAATTCCAATAGAAGTTCCTATTTATAGTTATGGTACTCTTTCAGAGATATGTCAATGGCTGTTACATATTGGAAAGGAAAGAGGATCTATCGCGTCCCTCCTGGGTCGAATTTTCGCTTATTGTTACACAAACAATTCTCAAACAATTCCCAAATGGTTGTATTTTTCATAGTAACGTGGTTATTAAGTAGGTTACGTCCCATGGATCTTTGGTGGCAAAAAATCTCAGATCGAGAAATCTTTTCTTCTCACCCCTATGAGCATCTTGTTGACTCTTTTCTAAAAAAATGTTCAAATGTTTGTAGAGCTTATTGGACTTAACTACGGGGTCACCAGTCTCTAAACTCTTTATGAACTAGCTATTACTAAGGACGGCACAAATATCCATGCCCGAGGGGGGATTCGAACCCCGGACCGTAGTGGCCGTGCAGACCGTGACTGGTGCGCCGCAGACCGCTTGGCCACCGCGGCCGGCACTCTTCCCTAATTAGTCAATGGTGCATTTCATGTAATGTATTTATACAGACCGTGACTTCATATTGATTTAGCACTTGCCGAAATCTAGATCTGCAAAATAAAGCAGTTTCTTACAAATTACGACCATTTGCTGCAAAAGACCCATTTCGATATCATAAATACAGTCGTGGGCGCAAAAAAAACCTTCTTTATGGAAGGCAATCTGATGAAATATTCTTAGATATTTATCGTTGGAGGTGTGCTGTAAAAATCATAGAAGTAGATCGAGGGAAGCAGGTTCAAAAGGATGTAGGTTGTCGTTCTTATTCAGAGATGTTGAAACAACTTACGGGTATGCTGCCGGGTGACGTCGTCGACAACCGCCGATATTTCGGCAGGAGGGCACCCTGCCATTCTCAAGGCACAACTGCACTTAAGGAAGCAACATGCAAGCGTATTTAATACCTCGGTTTGCAAAGAGTAAACAAGGAAGATAACACACACAGTACAAGTCACATCAGAGTCAACACAACCAAAGATGACCAAACATCAAAAATATCGATAGTGATTTAATCAACAGGTGAGACAGCATTAATTTTGTCCCTCTGTTTTCTGACGAGAGAGTGCCGGATTCCAAGAAGCATTTAAACAAAAACAACCATCTCTGTTTATAAGGTCGCTTGCTAGTTTAATTTCAACAGCTTCCTTATTAACACTATCCCAATAAGTGGAAGTGCATGCCAAGATCTCCGTGTTGTTGTATTCCATAGGATGACCGGTGCCAAGACAGTGTTCTGCAACAGCGGATTTGTTTGGCTGTTGTAAGCGTGTGTAACGTTTATGTTCAATACACCTGTCTTCCATAGTCCTGATTATCTGACCAATATATGACATGCCACAACTGTAAGGAATACGATGTACATCAGCCTTACGCAAACCGAGATCATGGTTATCTTCCTTTCCTTGATGTTTAGTCAGAAGGAAGGTTGATGGTACATTGGGACATTCTGTTTATAGGAAGCCTACTCTGATTTGTATCTGCGAGTTGATAGTTGTCACCATCCAGCTCAGCGTGAAGGAGTACTTCGTACCTTGGTTCACAGGGCACATGTCATTTCAGACCCTGAAAGTTTGTCAGCTGAGTCGTCCCATCTCGAGGAGACCTTTCATCAGAATGGTTATAGTGAGAGACAGATAAAACGTGCATTGCGCTATCAGCCTTCTGTGCAACGGGTGAGTAACAATAGTAATGAAGTGGCACCTAAATCTATGGCCTTTTTGCATTACGCAGGAAGTATTTCCAACAAGATTGGTCGTATTTTGCGGAAATATGATGTGAAATGTGTTTTTCGACCACCTTCTAAGATAAAGGCCCTGTTGGGCTCCGTAAAGGATGATCTTGGTTTGCGTAAGGCAGGTGTATATCGTATTCCTTGCAGTTGTGGCATGTTATATATTGACCAGACAATCAGGATTGTGGAAGACCGGTGTATTGAACATAAACGTTACACGCGATTACAACAGCCAAACAAATCCGCTGTTGCAGAACACTGTCTTGCCACCGGTCATCTCATGGAATACAACAACACGGAGATCCTGGCATGCACTTACACCTATTGGGATAATGTTAATAAGGAAGCTGTTGAAATTAAACTAACAAGCGACCTTACAAACAGAGATGGTGGTTTTTGTTTAAATTCTGCTTGGAATCCGGCACTGTCTCTCGTCAAAAAACAGAGGGATAAAATTAATGTTGTCTCACCTGTTGATTAACATTTCCTATAGATATTTTTTTATGTTTGGTCATCTTTGGTTGTGTTGACTCTGCTGTGACTTTTACTGTGCGTTTAATCTTCCTTGTTTACCCTTTGGAAAACCGAGGTATTAAATACGCTTGCACATTGCTTCCTTAAGTGCAGTTGTGCCTTGAGAATGGCAGGGTGTCCTCCTGCCGAAATATCGGCGGTTGTCGACGACGTTGCCCGGCAGCAGACCCGTAAGTTGTTTGAACATTCATTACGCCAGGAAAAGTTGAAGTCTCACATTATTCAGATATGCTTTACACAGGATAGTATGGCGTGTAGAGCTGCGTCAGACTAGTGTGTTGACCACAACAGCAGCGACATATAACGCCTGAGATGGTACCGTCCTCGGTAGCGGAGCTAGTGGCAGCGGCGCGTCGGTGGCCCGGGGCCGCAGAGGCTGTGAGGCTGGCGAAGGCCGCCCGCAGCCGGCAGCGCAGGGCGGGGCCTCCGCTATATAAGCGCCAGCCGCCTCTGAAGCGGCATCATTCGCCTCTCCTGCAGCTGCCAGCCTGCCGACGCTCCTCTCCGCCGCCATGTACAAGCTCGTAAGTCTCACACCAGCACAGCATTCTCTGCAATACCGACACTCTCCGGCCTCATTTCATTTACTATAAGCCGCGAGACCATACTTATATTCTCATGTAAGTTGTCATCCAAGTCGTTCACTAACCTATTGTTGTAGTGCTCTTCAGTCCGGAGACTGGTTTGATGCAGCTCTCTACAATACCCTATCCTGAGCAAGCCTCTTCATCTCCACATAAGAACGGAAACCTACATCTGTCTGAATCTGCTTACTGTATCCATCTCTTCGTCTTCCTCTGCAGTTTTTACCCCACACACTTCCCTCAAACGCTAAATTCACAATTCCTTGATGTCTAAGAATGTGCCCTAACCAATCTATTCCTTCTTTTGGTCAAGGTATGCCAGAAATTTATTTTCTCCTCAATTCTTTTCAGTACCTCCTCATTAGTTACGCGATCTGCCCACCTAATCTTCAGCGTTCTTCTGTAGCACCACATTTCAAAAGCCTCAATACTCTTCCTGTCCGCACAGTTTATCGTCCACGTTTCACTCCCATACAAGGCAACACTCCATACAAATGCCTTCAGAAAGGACTTCCTTAGGCTTAAATCAATATTCGATGTTAACAAATTTCTCTTTTTCAAGAACGCTTTTCTACCCATTGCCATTCTGCATTTTATATCCTCTGTACTGCGACCATCATTTGTTATTTTACTGCCCAAGTAACAAAACTCGTCTACCTCCTTTATTGCTTCGTTACCTAATCTAATTCCTTCAGCATCACCTGATTTTCTTAGACTGCTCTCCATTACCCTAGTTTTGCTCTTGTTAATGTTCTTCTTATATGCACCTTTCAGCACACTGTCCATTCCGTTCAATTGCTCTTCCAGGTCCTTTGCTGTATCTGACAGAATTACTATGTCGTCGGCAAACGCAAAACGCAACCTATGGATGGCAATTTAGGTGACAAAAATTTGAAGTAGCTTGTGTAGACGTAAAGAGAATAATTCATCATTGTCTTGAAACGATACAGTCCAGCAAATTCCATATGTTTTGGACATTATAAAAGCTGGTCATATTGTAGTTCATTTCTTTGCAGTGTATTAAATTTAGCTGTCATTCGGGCGTCTTACCACCGTACACCCATACGCAATTATAAATTCATTAAGTAATCTTCGCGAAACAGGCGTAGGACCAAGCTACCTGCCAGTCTGTAGCGTTGCGCGTGTTGCCTAGAGTCGTAGGCGTAGAAAATGGTCAAATGCAGGTCAGCTGGCTAGACACAGCCAGTGATTGTTACGGTGGCTACAGTGTGCGCGTTTTCGTAATTAAAACATCGTATTTCAAAAAATCTATTCTTCAATGGCACTGGTAATTCAAATATGAGAGTGCATACCTCACTTCTTATTCATGAGAATGCATTAACAATGAAATTCAGGAGCATAATGCTTTTACTCATAAGTGCACTAAGTTTGAATAATCTGTATCTTAAGCTGTAATACTACTGAGATTGTGACATAAACTAGTCACTCTCTCACGCAACAAATCGTTGAACCAAAACAAATTGCCCGTAATTAGCAATTCTTTGTTTTCTCATCTGTGAGCAACGGAGCCACTAAAGCGGTACCTACTTTCTGTGGATACTCTGAATTAGCCATCTATTGTGGCTTTTCATTTGTAACTCATTGTACACTCTTTCGAATAGGATTTACTCCGAAACGTGCGGATCGTCATTGTTCGAAAATTAAATTACAAATATTTCTCGGTAATTAAAACAGTGTTTATCGAAACAAATAAACAACTTTCGGAAATAAGTGCATGTCGAGTAAAGAGTACCATCCTGAATCATTACTGTTAAACAAATCATTCTCTATAGGGACCATCAGCTACTGTTATATCCTGATTTTCGACTATATGTAAATCACTTCTTATCAGATTGATTACCGCATCACTTCTCTGACATTATAACGTGAAATATGCGGGCGCATCTAAAATTTAGCAAACAGTATCAAACACCAAACAAATCATTAATTGCTTTATTCACCTTAAAAGTAATATCGATTCACCGTAGGATACCTCAAACAAAAGTTCGATCTGACAGCGGATATTACTTTCGAATTGATGGGAATATTGTCGCCACACATGTCGACGTCCTTCGTAATGTAACCCTGATAACTGTGTAGAGTGATTTTGATGGACAGCTACAATATATAAATCAGAAATGAGAAGACCACGTCTCTTGTTCTGAGAAAATGGTTTCCCGACAAACTTGGATCGCTCTCACAACTTCCAATGATACCTGCAGTAGTTTCCATTGGTTTTGGGTCTGCTCGTAAGTCAAACTATGCGTCACATATCTACCACGTACTGATGTGATGGCGTTAAAAGTGTTCTTTCCTAGTTTGTCAGTGACAGTCTGTTAATGAAAGAAGAAGAATCCCTTCCACTTGTTGGTTGTTTACTGTCGTCCACTCTCTCCACGGTAACCCCCTCCCCATTTTGGAAGTACAGTTGCAATTAAACAGATTACGTGTGACGACTTCATTAAAAACTTGAATGTAATTCATTTGTCATTCTCCATTTCACACTCAACCAACTTTTTACAAATCTGGTGCTTCCTTATTGTTCTATTGTACTATTAACCTTGATGGCCGCAAAACTTTTTTTTTCATGTACCGAGAAATCGGCATTTAAAATAAAAGTCTCGTAATTTATTAGATTTTCATCATTGAACGTCTTCATCTATTCCATATTTTCTCGTTGTAATTCAGTTAATCATACCATTTCTGTTCCGTGCAGTGTCTTCACTTACATACTGCTTACAAATCCTGATCGACAACTCAAACAATATGAGGCCTTTACACGATTCCAAATAAAGTTATTATAGGCTCGTCAGTTTTGGGCTGCGTATATAGTTTTTTCTCTGTTCAAAAGGAAAGTACCTTGAATCGTTCTCTCTCCTGATCTGCATCTGCTTCTCGTGCTAATGTGACGCTTCTCTGGCATAGCCCTACAAATGTTCATCTTCATCTGATATGACTACACACAGCATCTCTCTCACCCGAACCTTGTTTTTGTGACTTCGTTCATATTTGTGTTTGACAACGTGCATTGCAATCAGCGTATTTTTGACACGCCGTTACCATTTATTAACGTTCTTAGACCCGTTACAAGGTCCCACTTTTATTGACAGACAAAATTTCGTCATCTCCAAAGTTGGTCGATTGCAAAGTGGTAGAGAACAAAAACATTCTGGTCAGCAAAACGTGTTGAAGAGAAGCATATAATTCCAAATGTGGTCCATTTCTGTACAAGTACGTTTTAGCACATAGTGTAATAGCGTAGTGTATGTGGCGTAATTAACACGCATTAGAATATTGACGCAATTAAAATTTCCACACGGAAACCTGAATATATCAAGTTTATCACTTTCTGTCAGCCGGCCACGGTGGCTGAGGAGACTGCGGCGCGCCAGTCACGGTCTGCACGGCCACTACGGTCGGGGTTCCGAATCCCCCCCTCCTTAGTGTAAGTTAGTTCGTAAGTAGTTCGTAAGTTTATGGACTGATGACCCCGTACTTAAGTCCCATAAGCTATACAAACATTTGAACTTTCTGTCGGCTATTTATTATGTATGGACTATAAGCACAGCAGTTATCCAGAATCTAAACGCAGCTCTTTGCCACCCGAATGTTATGTAACTGAGGCCCATACTCGATAATACAGACTTAACACTATTTAGGAATTAATGCCTCAGTTATCATGTCTAACACAGTAATTTTGAAAAAGCAAACTTCATTACTTTGCTGTTCGTGTCCTGAATACAATTTAATGTAGTCGATTTGCAGTTTTGACTTCCGGCATAATGAATGAAAAATGTTCAAATGAAAATGGCATAATAATAATTAATTAGGGAAAAACGTTAATAACGTACTGTCTAAAATAATAGTTTACACTGTAACATTTGTAATAAGCTATGAAGTGCTATATGATAATCTTATGCCTAATAATAGAGATTATGGTTTTTCTCTCTCTTATGTATTGCACTAGGTACAACGCGCGACATCAAAACTGAAACACCAAAGTACGGAAGATATCATAGTCCAATTTCTTTGAGAGATAGGTAACACGTTGTAAAAAGATCACGTTACTGAAAATACAGTTTTATTTGAAGTGAGGAAGATCAGTACTGGGTGTTGTCCCCGTTAGTAGCTCTAGATATTTCATTAGGGTCGATCAGTCTATGAATTTTCTACACAGGGTTTAGCAAAATTCGCTCACTCGGGCGTCGCAGCGCGGTTCCTCATGTGTTAGCAATAAAAAAAATGTCTCTCACAAAATTTCGTCCTGCGTACATTTCTGGCAGTAAACTCACGTCGATACTGAGATTCGTCTGTATTTTTCATACGTCATTGTGTTTCAGAATTACTCAATTACATCAACGAACTTCCTGTAGATGTAGAAGGCGTCTTGAGTATCAAAACTGAGTATAAAAACCCATATCCAGAACGCCAACCAACGACGCTACGGAGAGTCCACTACAGGCGCCTGCGTCCGCCGCTAGTAGCCTTAGTTCCAGTTATAACTGTTGAAATGGCTGCAGGTTTTATATACTGATCTAAATGAACTTATTCTACTGACAAACTGACTGCTCCCCTCCCCAAAGAGAACCCCCATAGAGGACTTAACCACCCATAAAGGACTTAACCCCTATAGAGAATCCCACCATACAGGACTTAACCCACCATAGTGGACTTAACCCCAGAGAGGACTAAAGCGCCCCCATAGAGGACTTAAGCCCCCCAAAGAGAAACCCCCAAAGAGGACTTAATCCTCCATACAGGATAACCCCCATAGAGGACTTAACCCCCATAGAGGACTTAACCCCCATAGAGGACTTAATCCTCCATACAGGATAACCCCCCACAGAGGACTTAACCCCCATAGAGGACTTAACGCCAAAGAGGACTTAATCCTCCATATAGGATAACCCCCTACAGAGAACCCCCATAGAGGACTTAACCCCCATAAAGGACTTAACCCCAAAGAGGACTTAATCCATATAGGATAACCGCCCACAGAGGACTTAACCCCCATAGAGAACCCCGAAGAGGACTTAATCCATCAAAAACGACCTGCAAAGAGAATCCCCAAAGAGGACTTAATCCCCTAAAGAGAACCCCCTAAGAGGACTTAACCCCCACCTGTGGAGGACTTAACCGCCTTTAAATTACCTATCCCGCTGCCCGCAGGTGCTCCTGTTCGCTCTGGTGGCGCTGGCCGCGGCCGCCCCCGGCCTGCTGGGCGGCGTGGTGTCGCCGCTGGGCTACTCGGTGGCCGCCCCCGCCGTCGTCGCCCCCGCCCCCTACGCCTACGCGTCCGGCGTCCGCGTCGCCTACAGCGTCGAGCCCGTCGAGCAGCACGGCTACAGGATCGTCTACTAGGCCGGCAGGGCAGTGGCATCTGTCTCCTCCCACCCTCTTCTTCGTACCTCCCACTTCCTTCCTTTAAGTAAATAAAAATTATTTTATGCAACAAAAAATCTGAGTTTTTCTTTTCTACGATTTTCCATTCCTACATTTGCTCCAAGTCATTACACAGGCATCCTGCAGAAAATGAGTGACTACTGAAATCGTGAAGCCTGTCAAAACATTTGATGCAAGCGCATTTTAGTAATCTGGATTCCAAACATCGCAAGGCATAGTAGATGTTTTAAGTGGTTTAAAAATATTTTCAAGAAATCATGCAACAATAGTGAAGCAATTAATACATGCAGCCTACATCGGTAACATTATGAAAACAAATATTCTCAAATTATTGTCAGAGGAGTAACACAAGTTTTCTAAAAGTTTTTTTTTTTTTTTTTTTTTTTTTTTTTTTTTTTTTTTTTTTTTTTTAAATCTTATGGCACTTAACTACGGGGTCATCAGTCCCTAAACTTACAAACTACTTATGAACTACCTACGAACTAGGACGGCACAAATATCCATGCCCGAGGGGGGATTCGAACCCCCGATCGTAGTGGCTGTGCAGACCGTGACTGAAGCGCCTCAGTCCCCTCGGCCACCGCGGCCGGCTTCTAAAAGTTGCAGATGATTTAGTTCTGATGGTAGATTCGATCAAAAGGATACAACCCAATATTTCAGAGCTAGGTCAGAGGTGTAAGGGTTATGGTATGAAGACCAGCATCTTCTAAACAAAGTAATGTCTTTGGTAAAGAGTTTTAAACAGATTGTGTGCCAAATAGGAGGAACAAAGTTAGAACAGGTGGACAGTTTCAAGTACTTAGGCTGTATTTTCTCACAGGATGGCAACATGAATCAAGTTGTAGCAAAGCTAATGCAGTGAGTGCTCAACTAAGATCTACTCCCATCTGCATGAAGGACGTCAGTACCAAGACTGTTATCATTATCCCGCTCTATCTTTCGACAAACTTTGTTGGAGAGTAGCAAGGATGATTACAGGTACTAATAGATGGGAACATTGGCAAGGAGGGCCCATAATGAGAAAATCAAAGAGAAAATGTGAATGAAGACCATCTATGAAGCAGTTAGAGATAACAGGCTGAGATGATGGAGTTATGGGGTGATGTTACACGTATGGGAGAAGCAAGGGTACCTAAGAGACGTATGGTTTCGGCAGCAGAGGGTAAGAGGAGTCGAAGTAGACCAAGAAGAAAATAGATTTAGTCAAAAATTATTTGGAAGTAACAGGCTTGACATCGGATGAGTCATCAATATTAGCATTCAAAGGGGGATCATGGAGGAATTTCATTAGGAGGACTATGCTTCGGACTGAACGCTGAAAGGCATAATCAGTCTTTAATGATGATGATGACGATAATAACTTTGTGTACTTCTACATCATGCCCTATAGTAAGTGAAGACACACCTACGGTGGTAGCTACATTGCGTCCTTTAACCTCCATCTTAATCAAATAAAAAGGATTACACAAAAGGAAAACACAAACTCTTTTTATTGCGTGAACATGATTTTAACATAATTAGTAACAGCGTATCATGTGCTACCGCCTTACAGAAAAAAATAAATAAAAAAAGAAAGAAAAAAAACTAGTTTCTACTTGCTTTAACTGTCAATGCTAACATAATAAGTACAATGAAACAAAATACTAATTACAGTAAAATAACCTTGGAAATGAACACAAAAACTGGTATTTTTAAATTAAGTAATTACACGATTGAATAGAATTGAGGGAAATGAAAGGAACATAAGTAGCCCATCCACACTTATATTTTAGAGATACATCCAGCCATTTTCTTAAGGCAGCCTCTGCAAACCCAACAGCTTTGGATGATCGTATACTGAACTCTCATTTTCACCAAGGCCAAGAGCTCGAGGCCACAACAGGTCTGTTAATAGCTGTTGATATTCTTGATACGTTTCTGCATAGAAATGCTACTAATCCAATACGTGATTACATTCGAAGTGTGAGATGAAGACACAGTCAAAAAATCCTCTACCTAAAGAAACAAAAACTGCAGAAAAGAGATATGTGCTTTAATTCTTTAATAAGAATAATTAGGCATATAAGGTAAGTAAACACGAACAAAAAATTGTGGAATACACTACATTGGAGTACACAAGACAAAGTTTAAGTAATGGTCTTAATGGGGTAAGAGTACGAACTGCGAACTTCTATCCTACTATACCCCGTCTCTAATGATCACGCTGTCGATGGAACGTTAAACCCCAAGCTACCAACTTTTACCCACTTGTAAATGTTCAAATGTTTGTTAATTTTATGGACTTAACTGCGGGGTCATTAGTCCCTTTATCCCGTTGGACTATTTTCTTTTTCTACAGCCAACACACAAAACAGACGTCACTTAGATCAAGAACATTAGAAGCTTATAGCCGCCATTTCCGCTACCGAGTTCATCCACTTTTGAAACAGATTTACATTCATCTGAAATATAATACACTAATTTACACCTAAACCTTATAAAAGTCACTCATTTTCATTCCTATTAGTCTAAATGCCATGCATGATATTGTGAAATAGAACCAAACATCTGATGTTGCCCTCGATGAAAGGACAGTGAATAGCTGCTTTAGGGACCTGAAAGCTTGGTGCGTACTCTTGTTACATGCGTATTTATACTGTCCCCCCTCAGTCCTGCTCTATAGTTGCACTCGATTATTGGAGATGGAAAATACTATGTAGATAACGGCTTTGTACTATAACAAGACATCGTACATGAATCAATCAGAGCGCTGTGAATACCTACACAATCCCTAATTCTTGGCACATCTACCACATGCTACTGTTACGGCGGATACGTCAATACTAAAACCAATAAGACTTATTTTACACACCCGTGAGCTTCCATTTTTATCTTTAATCAATTTATCATTACCTTTTTTGTATTAATGGTTCAGCATCCGAGATGCTGATTGCATTTTTCTGCACGGTCTCACGACGAAGAATTTGAGAGATAAGAAGAAGGCAGGAACATCACCATGAGGGTAGGTAGGTAAATCAGATTATCGGCAAACTAATGAAATTTTTTATGTTAAACCATTTATCACTCAATAATTAGAAAAATAATTCAAACTGATCTAAGAAACGTAGGATGAAATTCAAAAGCTACAACAAAATTCTAAAAAGTTACATGTTAAAGAGAATATTCTCTTCCAGGTGTCTCCTTTATTAAGATCCTAATACAGGATTCGTTCACATTTTTAAAATCTGATACACGCTCAAATTTAGAAACCGCCGGTATATCTATGAAAGTTTCAGGCGGGAGAAATTACCAACAAGTAGTGTACTTCGTATAATTGTGTCATCACACAAATGAAATTTGCAACATGTAGTGTATTCTGTACCCAAAAAGATGCAATAAAAATTCGGTATGACGGACGTTCTAAAGACTCAACAAGTAACTATCCTTTCCAATAAAACATCAACCTTAGGTGTGTGAAATTTGAAATATTCCCGGCGAATCAAATGTTCAAAAAGATTTCGGGTTTGCAGCCGGTCGTCGTAAACGATATTCCAACAAGGACTTGTTGACTCACCTGAAGATGACTGGCAGGTGTCCAGTTGAAATATTGTGGAATGAAGTTTACGACGACCGGCTGCAAATCCGAAATCTTTTTGAACAAAACCTTAGGCGTTCTAATGTAGCCTGTTCCAAATAACTAATTATAATCTACAAACAACCGTAATCCTTACGTAGCACTAGGAATAAAAACCATGCACAGTCTAGTCACATACAAAGGGTAAATTAGGCTCAAAGGTAACAAGTCAAATTTCTAGTGAAGCAGAAGTGTTGATAGTTAATTAACAACAACTGAATACCCATTTCCTTAACAATTCCTCCTACTGTACAGAAGTATTTTAGAACACAAAACGTGTGTGTGTGTGTGTGTGTGTGTGTGTGTGTGTGTGTGTGTGTGTGTGCATCTGTGTCTGTACGTTTCTCTGTATATCACTTTCAACATAGACTTCATTAAAACTATTTACAAATATAGTCATCATGCAGCTATATTTTCACTAAATCCCTTATTACATGTTGACTATTACAGGAAAGGTGTAAGCAGGATGCAATCAACATGAAAATTATTGAGAAACAACAGCGCCTGTATATTACAAGGATATCACTAACTTACCCTACATAATATTACATGCAAAAACATCCGTCAGTAAAATACGCGAGCGCTCAACGATAACGTGGCCGTAGGCTGTACACAAGTTTCCCATACACAGCCTAAAATTTTGACCACCTCCTTGTACCGAAAATTATGCAAATTTACTCCTGGCCTGACAGAGAATATAGTTCACATGTAGAGATAACTCATTTACATTGTACATGATCCGATTTACAAATTCTCGCTGGTCTCCGGTTGTTGTAATTTCCTTGAGGTGTACGATCAACGAGCCAGGAAAGGTCACGGCCAAGGGAGAATATATCTCTATATATAAAAAAGAATGTTTGTCTGTATGTCCTCTATGTGTTCATAAACCATTCATTCGATTTCAATGAAACTTTGAACTGTTCACCGTACGCTCACGAAGGTTCCTGACCCAAAATCAAAAGAGCACGACACATATCTCAAGAGATATGACGTCATAAATAATGAGAGGCCATTGTGCGTCAATTGTAGGAAAATGGGAATAGTTAGGGACCTGCAACGAAGATTGCATGTAATTTCGGACGTTTATGAAGCGGTTTGTAACTGATGTCGTCGTCCCCCCCCCCCCCGCCCCCCCACACACACACACATACGCGCGCGCACAATAATGAAATGAAGTCTACCGCTCACAACAATTTCGCTGTAGATGCCATACAACTGTCGCATCAGGCCTGACCTTGTATCAAATAAAGGTAGCATTACAGATTTGCATGTTACTATTTCTTTTTGTCTTTTTCTTTTTGTCTCCCTTAATTCTCTTGCATCCAAAATTGTGCAATCTGTTTTCTTAATCTCTATCTATATAAAAGCGAGAGGACACTCACTCACTGACTAAACACGAAATCTCGAAAACTACTTCATCTATGAAGCTGAAATTTGGCAGGGATGTAGGTGAAAGGGAGAAAATGTCAACTATGAAAGTATTTTGTGATATTTGCATGGCGGAGCATATTTCTACAGACTCACGAAATCTACACTTTCATTCCGATCTTCGCGAAATTTCGCACGCTTGATCTTCAAAACAAAATCAAGGTCACCGTCTATCTTAAGTTTCATACGGTGCATGGGGAAGGGTACATAAAAATGTATCCCTAAATATCTTGGTCGCGCCATAACTTGAGAACGGCTCGACCGATTTCACAAATCTTTTATTGTCGTATTCGTTACTCTCAGAACAAGTGTTGTATGAAATAAAACTGGAATATTTCAGAATAGCAAAGTGCGTTTTTCAATGTGACCTGCGTTTCTACTGCATAGAAATCTATAGTTTTGTTCCGATTTTGAAGAAATTTTGCACACACTGCCTTAAAAACAAGAGGAATGTCACTGTCTGTATAAAATTTCGTTGGGGGCAAGGTGGAGGGAACTTAACTTACGGAACTTTACAAAATTCATAGTTTTGCTCCAAACTTCATGAATTTTTGCACACATGACCTTTAAACCAAGAGGAAGATCACTGGGTGCATAAATGTTTGTATGGGTACATGACAGAGGGTACCTAAACTTGCATAAAACTTTGCCGAGAGAGGGAAAGGTGGAAACGAACAGGGAGATGGGAGACAAAGAGGTGGATGCAGAGAGAGAGGGGGGAAAGGGGATGTGGACTACGAGATTGTAGGATAAATAAACACCCGAGAAACGCCGGTTTTACAGCTAGTATAATATATAATCTAGTTTGACGCTGATCACCAGAAATTCATCTTCATTTCAGAGCAGCACTTGCCTTTGCACCGGTTGTATCCGATTTTTCTCTTCATCTACGCTTTTTCCCTCTAGTAATACAGAGATTATTTCTTGATCTCTGAACATATGTCATCTAATCCCTTCTTGACAGTGTCTTCCATATTTTCCTTCCTTCATCAATCTTGCTGAGTAGCTCCTCGTTCGTTATCTTATCAGTACACCTAATTTCAAATTTTGTCCTCTAAAACAACATTTCGAACAATTTCATTCTCTACTCTTCCGTTTTTCGTACCGTCCGTGGTTCACTATCAGAAGAAGTTCTGCTCCAAACATGCATTTTCTGATATTTATTTCTCAAATTAAATGGAACTTTTGATTCGATAGACTTGTCTGCACCATGAATGTTCTTTTTTCTGCGATAATTTTATCTCGTCCAGGCTTCGTCCGTCGTGGGTTATTTTGGTTCAGCATAGATCCTTGACCTCGTCTACTTCATGATCACCAATTCTGATAGGTTTCTTACTATTTTCATTTGTGCTGCTTCTGTCTTTTCTCTTTTTGAAATTTACTGCTGTACTCAGTAGACTATTCATTTTATGAAACAGATACGTAATTCTTCTTCGCTCCCACACAGGATAGCAATTCAACAGTGAATCTTCTCACTGACGTCCATTCACACTAATTTTTTATCCCGCTCTTGTAACTTTCTTTGATTTCTTTCATTTCTTTTTCGCTATATAGATTTAATAGTGGGATCGAAAAATGCATCACTGACTTATACCCGAACATTTCATTCTTATCTTAAACAACCAGCCGAGGACGGAAGTGCTGTAAGAAATGGACGAATTGCACAAACGTGGTAGGAAGCCTTATTGATTTGTAGATTTGTGTCACACTGTCGCTACCCCGGGGGGTCCGGGAATATTTCCGTGCGAGTTCAACGTCCCGAACCCAAGAGGTGTCTGGCAATGACACCACACCTACTGCTCCCTCTTGATTCTTGTGCATATCCTATAGTTCTCTATTTCTCTTGGACACTTATGAGCACGTAAAAGTGCCTTGCTCATCGAGCCTGGACGGTTATCTGTACTCGCGCGGCTAGGATAAGGACCTTAGATTAATGGTACAGCAGGCGCGAAAACACTTCTACCTTCCCCATGGAAACCATTTTCTTCCAACTGCGCCATACACGAAGTAATATTAACCTTTAAAGAGCTGCCTACATGGTATACCTGCATCGTTTTGCTTACTGGTCTTGTCCTCACCACAGTCGTGACAGTAACCATAACCACCGTGATACAAGCGGTGTTCTCATTATGTTGTAGAACGTACGGTTTACGTGTACTAATGTTAGCAATTCACAATGAATTTAGAGGCTCAATCCTGTTTATTTTAAATGGACTAATGCCGAAATAATACAGTTTCTTCAATTATTATGATACCGATGGCTGTAAATGTCAGTTAACATCGAGTATTTAAAGTGATATAATATAATGCACTTTCTTGCAAGCAACGCCATGTTTCTGTACCGATCGCAATGCGTCCTCCATCTTTACTCACGTGATAGGAGTGTTCAAAATGTTCAAATGTTTGTTAAGCTTATGGGACTTAACTACGGGGTCATCAGTCCCTAAACTTACAAACTACTTATGAACTACTTACTAACTAGGACGACACAAATATCCATGCCCGAGGGGGGATTCGAACCCCCGACCGTAGTGGCCGTGCTGACCGTGACTGGAGCGCCTCAGTCACCTCGGCCACCGCGGCCGGCGATAGGAGTGTATACATCTACATACTTACCCCGCAATCCACCCAAAGATGAGTGGCGGAGGGTACTCAGTATCTCTAATGGTTACTTGCTTTCCTGTTCCACTCCCATACAGAGGAAAATGAATGATTGTATGCTTCGGTACGAGCCCCGATCTTTCTTATCTTGTGGTCTTTACGTGAAATGTATGTTGGCAGCAGTAGAATCGTTCAGCAGTCAGTCCCAAATTCTGGCCCTTTAAATTTCTTCAACAGTGTTTCTCCAAAAAAAAAAATGTCGCCTTCCCTCCAGCGTCTCCCATTTGAGTTCCCGAAACATCTCAGTAACACTCGCGCTTTGCTCGAATTTACCAGTTACAAAGCTAGCCACGCGGTCTCCTTCACAGACGAATCACACCTTCCCAAAACTCTCCCAATAAACTGAAGTCGACCATTCGCCTTTCCCAAGACTGTCATTACATGCTCGTTCCGTTTCATATCGCTGTGCAGCGTTACACCAAGATATTTAATTGATGCGACTTTGTCAAGCAACACACTACTAATGCTGTATTCGAACATTACTGAATTCTTTCTTCTACTCATCTACACCACCTTACATTTTTCTACATTTAGCACTAGTTGCCATTCATCGCGCCATTTATAAATTTGGTCCAAGTCATTCAATGTCGACACCCTCTTGTACACCCCAGCATCATCAGAAAGCAGACACAAATTGCAACTCACTCAATCTGTCAGATCATTTATATAGATACAAAATAATAGCGGTCCTAACACATTTCCCTGTGGCACCCCTGACGATACCCTAGTCTCTGATTAATACTTGCCATCGAGGACAACGAACTGGCTTCTATTACTTAAGTAGTGTTCGAGCCACTCACATATTTGGGTACCTATTCCACAGGCTCGTACGAGTGTGTATATTTGGCAAACATACTGGCTCTTGTTTCACCTGTCAACGAAGTTCACTGACGCAACATTCGAAATTCTGTAGAGTCCTGACGATACTCCTGGCTGCCAGGTCGCAACACATTGTTCTCGAAATGATAGAGCTGACTACTCTGTGCAACGCGATGATCATCTCACCTCTGTCGACATGTTTCATACTCCCCCTTACGTTCTGTGCTTTACAATATTAATCCAACACCTCTTCAGGCAGTCTATATTAACCCACACAAATTGCTAAAGTTACAGAATAAGACTACACGCCGCTAAAACATAAGAATAAATCTTCTTAAACTAAAACTATTCAAATTGGTACTCGCCATCCAATAAACATACAATTTTAAACCAATATTATACACTCAACGCACTGTTACAATTATAGTTTCTTCTCATGAGATCCAACACATTCAGCACGCCAGAATATTTCAGTGTAAATTGCTATTTTATATTATAAACTCCATTGCGGTGACACCAACATTTCAGTTTGATAAAATTCTTTTACCATTTAATATTATGTTCTCTTTACCTCAATACAGCATCATGTTATTTGATGCAGATTTACTTTTGCTACACTATGATTTTACTTAACAAGTAACATTCCAGAGGATGAAGACTATTTAAGATGTTAACAAAAAAATTTCAAAGACAAATATATGCCATTCCATAAGTACCAATTACACTCTATTCATTCTAATGAATCAGTTTATGCCGGGAAGAGGAACAACCGACGCAAAATGCACTAAAGCAACTGGAGAGGCACAGGGGAGTACATGTCGAACTGCATATGCCTTTATCGATCTTGATAAGGCATATGACAGAGTGCCGAGGCGAGAGATATGGAGATGTCTGAGAAGTAAATGCCTCCCAGAAAAATATATCAAGTGGTAGATGTATGAAGGTGCAATGACACAAGTCAGGAGCACTGCAGGTGCAACAAAGGCACTTCCAGTGAATGACTACATCAGGGATCTGCTCTCAGCACATATCTCTTTGACCTTGTCATGGATGTCAAAGATGTGAAAAAAGAGGCACCTTGCAGCATGATGTTTGCCGATGATGTTGTAATATGTGAACATACCTAGGAGGCACTTTAAGACAAGCTTGAACAGTAGAGAAAAGCTCTAGAGGAAAGGGGAATGAGAATTAGCAGGGTGAAAACAGAGTATATGTGTACCCTTAAAAGATCCAACAGAACTACTAAAGAAACTGCATACACTACGCTTGTCCGTTCTTTTTTGCAGTATTGCTGCCCAGTGTGGGATTCTTATCAGGTGGGTTTGACGGAGGACATCGAAAGAGTCCAAAGAAGGGAAGGTCGTTTTGTACTGTCACGATACAGGGGAGACAGCGTTATGGAAATGATACAGGATCTGGGATGGGAATCATTACAACAACGCCGCTTATCGCTGCGGCATGGGCTACTTACGAAACTCCAATCGCCAACATTCTCCTCCGAATGCGAAAATATATTGTTGACTCCCACTTACACAGATAGGTAGAATGATCATCAGAATAAAATACGAGAAATCAGAGCTCGAACGGAGAGATTCAGGTGTCATTCTTCCCGTGCGCTATTAGAGAATGGAATGGGAGATAAACAGTATAAAGGTTGTTCGATTAACCCTCTGCCAGGCACTTAAATGTGGTTTGCAGAGTATCCCATGTAGAGGTAGGTGTACAAATGATGCCAAAGATCTATGCATTAACCTACAATAAGAACAACTTAATGTGGTCTGAGCTCTTACATGCAAAGAGATAGAGGACTGGAGGCCGAAATACAGCAGGGGATAAATAATGGATGGATGGAGCAAACTGAGCGGAGTACTGTGTGATAAGAATGTTAGCTGTAGAATGAAAGGAAAGCTTTATAAGTTGTAGTAAGGGCGGCAATGCTGAATAGTGCAGGTACTTGGCCAATTATAAAAGCCCAAGAGGAAAAGATGGAAGTGGCAGAAATGTGAATGTTAAGGTGCATGAGTGGAGTGACACGGAAGTATAGAATGAGGAAATAGTACATCAGGGGCCAGTGAAAGTGGAGCCCATAGGGAAGAAGTTCCAAGAAAGCAGGCTGAGAAGAGGGGAGTACTCTGTGCGGAGAAGAGTTGAATACGTAGAAATCTAAGTATCAAGGAAAACAGGAAGACCGAAACTGAGATGGAAAGGCAAAATAGCAGGTACCTGAGGGAGTAAGGATGGCTCAAAGAAGAAGTACTTGATAGACATTTGTGGAGAGAAGGATCCAGCAAAATAACGCCGATCCCACATGACGTGGGAAAAGGCTGAGATGATGATGAGATGAAGATGATTCGAACAATTATAAACGACCATTTTTCAAATTTTTCTACCATTTACTAAGATTTTCTCATATTGATTATAAAAGAACCTATACGTTGAACTTCCAATGTGTTATGAGCAGAGCGGAACTTTCCATACAAAATAAATCAATGTTTCAATTGTATGAGGGGTATTTGGGGAAACTCATATCAAGCTCTTTTCGAATCTGTGAATGCAGTGTTGAATATTCCATGTAAAGGAAATACCTAGTTTTGAGCTCATATAGCCTGGCGTTGGCGAATCATGTCAGTGTTATTCCCTGTACAATGCAAAATACTGTTTAGATACTGAAACATTTACTTCAATCATTTAACATGAAAATAAATCATAGTTTTTGATATTGTCAACGGTTTTTAAACGCGATCTGTCCTCAAGGTCAAGATTGCAAATTTATTTCATTTTATGATTAATTTCATCTCTGTAACGATCCATTTTCAGATCGGAAATGTGTTTGAAATACATGACTGTAGTCATATCAAACAATACAGCGATCACGCTGTAAAATCATTTTGCATATCCAGGAATATATTTTTTATCATTCAAAGATATCAGAAATGATTTTACAGTGTCATAACTCTATTTTTAATTGTGTAATAAGATTCATTAATATGTCGACAATCATGTATTCTAAACAAATTTTCGATCTAAAGATGGCTCATTAAAGATCTGAAACTAGTCATAAAATGAAATAAATTAGCGACCATAACTTTGAGGATTATCCGGTCATATTGAATGAAAACAAATGTTTCCGTTAGGGTTTAAATAGTCTTTCGGTAATGTTCGAAACAACAATGCCGTTTGCCTGCAACTGGAATACATTACTTGTGAATGCACAAAGTTATTACTCGAAAAATAGGCATTTCCTTAACAAGAGAAGTTCAGCACTGCGTGCATCTAGTACAACTCAGGCTGTTCAAACACAAACCTTGTAATTTCCTGAAACTCAGACATGTTACGCTTCGAATTTTAAGACCCTAATACTTCCAAACATCGTATAATGGTACACCAACATATCCGAATATTAGGACTTACGAAGGTTATATTTACAGAATGCGTACATCGCAGTTACTTACATGATTCTGAATCTGTTTTTAATATGAAAAATCGACTTGCGCAGTTATGTAGCGGTACTTTTCATGCTTTAAGTACTACACTTCTAGTGTAACCGGTCAGAAAATGGTTCGATCAGCATTTTAGCAAGCCAACAATAAATCTGCTACTCCGTTCACTGTTCCTAATATGAACAGAACTGCGTCGTAAATCTCGGCACATTAGCTTCCTTAGCACCTGCAGTTCGTGAATCCCCATTACCGTATAGATTACTCTAGCGAGCTGCTGAGTCCTTTGCATAACTGGTCAGCCGTCCTTGAGCGTGATTACTTGCGACCTCAAGATGCCGACACAGAGTTTTGTTGGAGCGTGTCGTTGACAGCTAGAATTTGCTAGATAAACAATATCAGCTATTCGGTTCGCGCATTCTCTGCATTACAAATAATTAATGCTTCCTCGAAATACTCCATTGTATTTCTTAGTAATGCCCGTTGTGATACTGAGTTAATAATGAAAGTTCGTTACGTGAAACGTGTTTTACCTTTTCGGCCGCTATAAAGGCAGTTTAGTCGAATCTTTACAATAACACATATTAACACATGTTTCAGCTCTTCCACTTTCTTCCATAATGCAAATAGTAGTACACACTGTAACTCCTGCAACTCTTCCATAGGATATAATGTACAGACTTATACCAGTACTCAGGAGCCTGTTATAAATGCTTGTACACGAATGAAGGTACAAATAGCTACCCATATGCTTCCCATTTTAATCAAAACGCAAGTACCACTCAGTTCTCGAGACTACTAATTACGAACGTATTCTTCCCCCTCCTCATTTTTGTCACTTCCAGTTTACTCTTATCTCTGTGCATGAAGGAATTTTGCGGTCTTGAGCAAAACAACATTGACACAGCTCACAGCTCCGCTTAACAGTTTTCTTTGAACCCACAAAGTTCGTGCATTGCATGTACTAAATATATACAATAATGCTGTACCTTGCCGTTTACCTATACTGATGAGCAGATTTATTTATTTATTTTATTTTACTTTTTTTTAATATCCTACATTTTCGTCTTTCTACGCAATTATTGTTTTGAGCATCTGCAAAAGCTACTTCTAACCATTTTTCCCAGTTACATCGTTCTAACAATGTGTAATGCACGGCTCATCGAAAGTTGGAATACTATGGTAATAGACTAGAACCGCAATGGAGTGGTCTAGCACTCTAAGGCACCTTGCTGTGGAGCGCGCAGTTGCTCGCCGTTGGAGGTTCGACTCCTCCCTCGGGAATGTGTGTGTGTGTGTGTGTGTGTGTGTGTGTGTGTTGTTGTTGTTGTTGTTGTTGTTGTTGTTGTTAGGTTAGTTTAAGTTTGTTTGTAAGACTAGGGACCGATAACAACAGTAGTTAAATCCTATAGATTTACAAACATTTGAACATTTTTCAGTACACCAGAGGTCTTATTTACCGAGACACTTCATTTAGTGTCCTTTCGAACCGCATAACCTAGATAGTGTTTACTCCTAGAATACACTGCGTCCTTTACCCGATCATGTAAACATTACCCTGCCGCAGCGGTACACGGCGAGCAGTCCATTATCAACAACAGCTTCATTCATTTTGTGTTTAACTCCACAGTAACATGCTACATAGTTATGTACAACACTTTGACAGAGTGGAGATGGTAGCATTACTTTCAGCGGATGATACACGAAAAGATATTACCGACCGGTTAAATGTCACTTGAAGTGGCGCCCTAAGGTACGAAAATACAGAGACATGGAAAATGTGAACGACTTGCATCGATCGTCTTTCGTATGACAAGTTCAATGTAAAAGCTCGCAGGTGTCCGACTTCAACTGCCACAACAGTCGGATATGACTCCTATCGGGCACAAGGAATTCGTATCTCAAACCAGTGTACAAGACTGCATCAGGTTGGTCTTCATTGCAGAGCACCTATGAGAAGCTTTGGACTGAACCAACGGAAACGATGTAGTCGAAAGAACTGGGCTGTAGCTCATCAACGTTGTACCTTCCATAACGGCGTACTGTCATGTTTGCTGGCCAGACGTGTATTGCTCTGAAATCTGAATAT
This sequence comes from Locusta migratoria, assembly GCA_026315105.1. NCBI lineage: Eukaryota > Metazoa > Arthropoda > Insecta > Orthoptera > Acrididae > Locusta > Locusta migratoria. The sequence continues at coordinate 196,777,687 of CM048746.1, forward strand.
TACACATGTTAGGGTTTCTGAGAAGACACTAGGAACACCAATACATTCAGGAAGTCCAGTTGGCAAGTGGGCGGCAATGAGACGGTGGACCCCCTTTAACTCCCACCTATGACAATTTTGAGTCGTCCCCGATACATCCAAGACATCCTACAAAGGATTATAGAGCCCTTCAGACTTGAAGTCGGGGACAACTTCAACCTACTCGATGACAATACAAACCCTCGTAGTATTTTAGTAGTGTCGCGCTCTCATAAAAGATGCAACATGACCGAAAACATTGGCCAGCAGAGTCCTCAGGCATAAATGCAATTGAGCATGCGTGGAACGTGTTGAAGGCGGCCGCAGCATGATGTTCGTATCCACGTGACAACCTTAAGGACCTCAGTGCAGACACAATGTAACCTTGTGATCTCAGTCAGACTACACTTGGCAGAATGAAAAAATGAAAAGAATGAAAGAACTCAGCCGTTTGCGTGCGGCTCACAAAAAAAAAAAAAAAAAAAAAAAAAAAAAAAAAAAAAAAAAAAAAAACAACAACAGAGAGAGAGCTAAACATTTTTAAAAGCTTTTATTTCAAGATGTACAATAGATGAGCGCTTGCTTTGTTTTGCAATTTGTTTACGTAACTGAACAAAATTATTACAGTTTTCAGAAAGAAGTGTATTTATTCTGCTACTACGTTGTTGTAAAAAACTGAATGGTGTATTGTGAGAGATCAGGGAATTAAAACCTATGATGTGCCAAACTTTTGTTGAGGCGTGTATTATATAATTTTGTTGGCTCCGTACACGTGCTCTAATAGCAAACAATACTTACATTATTGGGTATTTTCTGTGGCTTAAATCTCTGTGTTGTTGAAGTGCAGGAATCCATGCTACTTCACGTCACTGGTGATATCTGATGTTGTAGCGGGTGGCGCTCCCGGGTCAGTCAATTCGTAATCATGTAACAGACGTTACTTTAGCGGAGAGATGGGGAGAACAGGAAGTCAAAGGCATGAACGCAATGTGATGAAGGAGGAAGAAACACATTGCGTGCCCCTGTTCTCGTGCATTATCCTACTTCAATGTAGCGGTCAGCAACATCCTAAGGTATGAAGAGACAACAGGCTCCAGCAGTTCAGAGTTACTGTGGCCGGTAATACGTACGGAGGGGGGGGGGGGGGCAGGCAGGGTAGGCTTAGCCTATATGGAGGCTGGAGGCCAGAGGCTAGAAAAAATCTGTGGCCCAGCTGACTTGCAGTAGCCCTAATACATTTCTATGGAAGAACAGTAAGACGGTTAAAGTGGTTAGCTCCATGACATCAAAATGCCACGCATTAGATCGCAAATGCACAAAAAAAATCTGAGTCCAGGCCCCTCGTCCACCTGGTGGCCCGGATCAACAGCCCCGTCCTCCTTAATCCTGAACAGGGTGCACAAGTAGCACCCAATTCCTGGTGCCGGACCAGTATGGCGATGCATAAGGTAAGAATCACTCAACACGGGGTCTACAATCAAATGTTCATAGATCTGTGGGGCTTAACTATTCTGGTTATCAGTCTCTAGCCTTACAAACTACTTAAACTAACTTATGCTATGGACAACACACATACACAATTCCATGGCCGTGGGAGGACTCGAACCTCAGACGGGAGCAATCGGGCGCTACGCAGCAAGGCTCCTTAGAGTGCTCGGCCATACCACCGCGGCTGTCCAGATTCAGCCGATCATCATGTTGTTGCAAGCATAACCTGGATTCGTCGGTGAAAAACGTGTCGTTCATTTCGGACGCCGCTGCAGAAAACCCGAGAGCAACGAGGGGCCTTGCTGCGGTGCGTGCGGCCGTCCTAGTCGGAGGTTCAAGTCCTCCCCTGAACATGTGTGTATTTGTCGTCCTTCAAATGTTCAAATGTTTGTTAAGCTCAAGGGACTTAACTGCGGGGTTATCAGTTCCTCAACTTACAAACTACTTATGAACTAGCTAATACTAAAGACGGCACAAATATCCATGCACGAGGGGGGATTCGAACCCTCGACCGTAGTGGCCGTGCAGACCGTGACTGGAGCGCCTCAGTCCCCGCGCCCACCGCGGCCGGCTTGTCGTCCTTAGTTAAGTCGTTGAGTCCCATAGGTTTACAAACATTTGAGCCGCGGAGGAGCAGCCGAGCGCATTGAGGCGCTGTGCTCCGATGCGCGAGGCCGTTCCCCGTCGGGGGTTCCAATCCCCACTCGGGCAAGGATGTTTGTGTCTTCTTTAGTATAAGGTAGTTCATAAGTAGTTTGTAAGTTTAGGGACTTATGACCCCGTAGTTAAGTCCCTTAAGCTTAACAAACATTAGATTTATTTATTTATTTATTTCATTTTGTCGTTCATGTCTGTCGTCGGCGCATAATTGCTGGCGCAAACGGCTATGGCGTTGACAATCGTAAACGCAGCACCCGGAGTGTTCTGGACAGTCCCCTCTGCTGCGACGGTACGCACGCTCACCGAATTAGTTGCTGTACGGTTCGTGACGTGGCAGAGCGGTCTATCACTACCATATTATGCCTCTCAACTCGTGAACTGGGAGCAACGTAGTGGATGCAATCGGTCCAGTCGATCCTGCACGATTGCAGATCCTCATCAAACTTGTGTAGTCACGCCCGCCACGATCACTGTGAGGCAGAGGTGCCCACCCTCCCCCTAGGCCAATGACTCACCCTCCTCTCCCCTCCCCACCCGATATACTAGGTCCTGGCTTCCTAGATTATTACACAATAAAACCGGTTATGCCATTTAATATTAAAATTTAATATCTTTTATTTCAAGTTTTGTAAATTGTTTTCTAACCCCCCCCCCCCACCCCAAAGTACTCATTTTTCACCCATAAATTTCAATGACGCAGAGTGCGCTGTGACCCCACCCCCTCCCCGTGTAGGCACGTCTGCTCTGAAGGATAATCCGCAATCCCTATAACCAAGTATTCTTGTTGTGTCGAACTCCGAAACTTGTCAGAAAGGTACTCGCTGACTTTACGACGTATATTAAAGATTTTTACGCAAAATAAACGCACGAAAGAACAATTCCACTGCATCCAGACTGCCGTCTGCCCCCCCCCCCCCCTCTCCCCACCGCTTATACAGTGCTTACACGTGGTCGCGGACGTCATAGGGAGCGAGGTACTACGAAGACGTCGCCAACAATGTCATCGGACGCGGACGGCGTATGAAACAGCGGATGGAGGGAGGAGATAAAAGCATCGCTACCGCTCCTAGGCATTGTTCTTGGAAGAGACCCCAGTTGATACGCCTGAGGTTGACGTCACCTTGACATTGCGTTGGTGCCATTTGCAGATGAAAACTCACTGGCAGATGATTAGAGTTTAGTGCATCTGGGACGTCACACAACCATCTTATCCGATGTCTTGGAGCACCGCAGAACCCTAGGGTCACCTACAAGAGACTCACTGTTCTGCTTCATAGATAATAATAGCAGAACAATCAGAACATTATTTATTGTAGATAATTTTTATACCCTTCAAAAACAAATATAGCTACTAAGGAAACATAAGAAATAAATAAAAGTATAGAAGACAACAAACAGTTCCCGCAAGAACAAAGATCCAACCCACAAATAAAGATGTTATTTTCTCTCCCTAAAAATAGAAGAAGTAAGCAATGTTAAACAGTAAATCATACCAATAAAACTAAGAAGTAGCCTTAAGAAAGCGGAGCGTGGTCCTAGGCATTCAGTTCATCAGAGCACCTGATGATGGCAACAGGTTTGGTTGCCGAAATATTGTGGCATTTTGACACAGGGATATGTAACTCGTGTATTTGTCTCATCTTCAACGCGTGCAGGAACGAGAGAACGTCTTTCTTTGGTCTGCTGCACGTACTGCTTATCCATTGCGTGTCTCTTCAGATTTATTTTCATATGACCCAAAATAGCATGCCACCCAGAAACTATTAGAGACCGATAGGGAGAAGTTGTTCAGAAGCAATTGGACGACGTACCGAGCATTTATTGTGAGTTTATGTGACAGTGGGCTCCAAACGCCGAAACAGTCAACTTTCAGCAATAAAGCGGAACATGATTATTAAGCTCAAGCCGTACTGTTTTTATCCAAACAGTATTCCTCAAATGGGTGTTGATTTCTGTAGCAGATTTTGGCACGGTATTTTTAAGTTGTCTAGCTACAATCGTTCTTAACGCTCGTCGTCGTTGTCAGTTACTTCAGGTTTTGCCCTCTATTCCACTTCTTTTATGCGCACTGTCATTGCCGAGCATACTGTCGCTAGTGAAACATAAAACCGTACTGCTGTTTTCATCAGAGATGCTACTACTAATTGCGGCCCCATAGAATTGGCCTTTTTGATATACCACGTATTTCACCAATAACTACCATGGGTCACTTTAGACTATCCTAAATAAACGTAGATTGGGTCATTTTCCCTTGTAGGATTGGTTAGTATGCAACCCGCGTATCCAATACGCTAGGTGCGTTGCATACACATCAGGCGCTAACTTTCGCTCGTTCTGTTTCCAAACTATAGCAGTTTGTTATTCTCAACAAAGGATCACTTCATCGAAATCCCATAACTTCCCCAATACACGCGTTTGAAATTTTTCTCGAAGGTGGCTACTACCTTCCTTTGTAAGGGTGCAAAAGCATGGTGTCCTATGACGTCACTCGCGGTGTGTGTAACGATTCAAACAATAACGTGTCGACACAATCGGAAGAAAGGACAGACCTCAGAAGTTCACTGGACAAGTTAGGTTGGTAAATAATATCACATTGGCGCCTAATTTCATCATTTTACAACTCTACCGTAGACGTGTCAGACGAGGAGAAAGTAGTCACATTCTCTCTTACCCACATGAAGGCGAGAACCGCGACACCAAGCGTGTTTTTTACACCTGACGGGAAAAAAACATTTCAGACACGCCGCATCTCATAATCGATACGAAAAGACCTCAGGAGGTGGCACAAATGTCGTGAATGAAAACAACACTTGATTTCCACAGTTTCGCGATCGAAAACGACAGCAACGCGATGAACAATGGAACTACCTTATTCATGAGCTTTGACGATTCAACCATTTTATAAGGACATCGTGAGCCTGCAAGAGTTCTGAACGTGAACCCTCTTCTTTGCAGAATAGCACAACTGCAGTTTGTAGAGTGATGTAAAGGAAACTACTGGAGACCGTTCAAAACAATTCAAAGAAGTTTCAACATGATCCAGAGCAGCAAAGATATTTATACTTTTACAGCCCAATTTTGTGCCCTACTGCGGCGTGATCGTGGGTGCGACATTAACACACCTGTGTATAAAATTCCGAAGGGTCCTTATAAGACCTTCCAGTTCGATAACAACCTCCATGCCACCAGTGCAAGTTGCTTGACCTTTCAAAAATATTTCTGGACGAAGATACACCGATACCTGCACGGTGATGGCTACTTGCAGATTGAAAATAAGTATATCTGAAAATATATTTTAATCGCACTGCGATAGGAAACACAATTACCTCGAAATAGAGTACACTCACGAAAATAAAACAAAAATGTAAAGTAAAAACAAATTCAGGATGACTCAATAACACTTCGAGCTCATATAAAATGATCTTATTTTTCATAAAATCTTTCTTATTTCTCAATAACAACAGGAGTCAATTGCCATTGATCGTGGCGATCATTTTGTTGACTACAAAAATTAACAATAATTACAGCGAATGTTTTGTGTGTATGCATGTAACAATGTACTTGATCGAAAGCCAGTCACTCGATTTCATGAAAGTATAGTAGTCACGCTTCAATTTATATTTATTAATTGTCACATCCAATTTATACACTTTACGGATGAAAAACGTACAGTGGACTAACAATTAACATTCTCTCTTCTACATTCTTTTATGTTTCTTTCCCTATCTCTACTACTAATATTGCAGTTTACTAGGTCATTCATGCATTGTATCCAAACTACCGTATCGCATTTTCGGCAGAGCACAACTTTAGTGACTCGTATAAGTTGAATCACACATTGGACCTTATGCTTTTCCCTCTAACACAGTCTCAAAAATAGTTAGAAATGACTAGTGAAATGGTGTCAATCATTTACAACTGCTCCACATTATCACTATTGAAAATGTAGACTAACGCAATACGTAATGCTGTATAGAATATTAGCAAATGCCTCCATCGAAACATTTCTTAGTTGTTGTTGTTATATACATAATTTCAAACCTTTATTATACTTTTTCTCGTTGACAAACATAGCAAACTTATGAAAGGAAAAAAGTTTCTCGCTTACTACTTTCGGATCGTTCATGTGTCACAACTACGGCATTCGGTATGGCGGTACAGTTTATAATTTCTACACTACAAATAGTACTCGCAGGAAATTTTACAGACAGTATACACACATACAGCTGAATGAAATACAGATTTGAAAGTGTGCCACAGTTCATGCGAAACCGTCCCATAAAGCATCGAGTTTTAATCAGTTACTTTTTAACTGCTACCTTTATTCGCAACACATTTTTCAGACTTACAGCACTTACACAACTGAATATTTACCTGTAAAATTATACAATTGTACAACATATAATTCAATAAATATGAGATCATATATACTGCAAAAATGTTTACAAATGTTTGTTAAGCTTAAGGGACTTGCCTGCGGGGTCATCAGTCCCTAAACTTACAAACTACTTATGAACTACGACACAAACATCCCTGCCCGAGGGGGGATTCGAACCCCTAACAGCAGCGGCCATACAGACTGACTGGCGCGCCGCAGACCGCTCGGCCATTGCGGCCGGCTGTATACTGCGATGGGTAAAAAAATCTTTCACCTACTACCTACTACGTTTTGATACATTTACATATATAGTACTAAGACAATCCTGTATTCCAGATTAAGGAAATTCCTGAAAGATGACAGTGCTCTTGACAGACAAATTTGAACCAAATTTGTACTATGAAGCGCACACAGCTGTAGGCGAAAGCAATAGAGTTACAAGGAAAGGAAGAGAATGAAACAGTATACATGCAACTAATACCCACTATTTTCGACAGATCTACCTTTTAACTTCAAGAGACTGCAGTTTCCAATTAGGCTTGCATTTTCTATTACGATTAATAAATCACAGAGAAATCAATTAATATTGCGGATTGGATCTGACACCTCCATGTTTCTCACGCGAACAACTTAAGTCACTTGTTCAAGGGTGGACTCACCAAAAAGTTTATTCATATTAGATCCTGGACAAGTAACAAGAGATGTTGTTCAAGTTTTGAATTAACTGACTCTATGAATGTTAAATCTCTATATATATATAAAAGCGAAAGGACACACATTCACTCACTCACTCACTGACTAAACACGAAATTTCGAAAACTACTTCACCTATGAAGCTGAAATTTGGCAGGAAAGTGGTTTATACGTAGTAGACGTCAGCTAAGAAACTATTTTGCGATAGGACTGATAGTTCAGAAGGTATGACGTCATAAGCAATGAAAACTTCCCCGTATTGCGGCACGTGATAGTGTGACCTTACCAGTCCACTATTTGAGAAGGAGAGGACTTAGCGACTTGCAACAAACTTTAAACATGATTTCAAACCCTTAGGAAACTTTTTATCGCTGACAACCTCAGCATAATGATGAAATGAAAAAAGTTTCTCGCTTACTACTTTTCCGCTGTTCACGGAGAAAAATTACGGCATTCGGTATAACGTTAAAATTTATTATTTCTACACTAAATATTGTGCCTGCAGGAAATTTTACACACAGTATACACACATATAGTTGGATGTACCTTCTAAATTTATCACAGTATGACACATAGTTCATGAGATACGAGCACATAAACAGTAACGTTCATAGAAAACGGTCCCATAACGCACCACGTTTTAATCCATTATTTCTTTACAGCTAATTACATTCGCAACAAGAACTGTGAAGCGCATACCGCTGTAGGAAGAAGCAATGCATAACTATAGAACTCCAAGGAAAGGAAGAAAATGAAACAGAATACATCCGACGAATACCCATTATTTCCGACAGATTTGAGAGTGCAGTTTGCGGTGGGACTTGTATTTTCTATTATGATTAATAAATCACAGAGCAATCTACTGTGGAGAATATTTGAAAGCTCCATGTTTCCCAGACGAACAGATTTATATCGCTTGCTCAGGCAGGAAATATTCATATTATATCCTGGAGAAGTCACAAGAAATATTGTTTATAGTCAGGAAGGAAGGAAGGAATATTATCGTTTAACGCCTTATCGACAATGTGGTCATTAGAGGCGGATCTTACGCTCGGCTTGTTTGGGTAAGGATGGGAAACGAAATCGTATTTCAAGTTTTTGTGTATACTATGTTTATAAGTATGGTGTAGTACAACAAATCTCCAAGTGTACAATACGAACTTTCATGGGGTTTCATAGGTCAACTGAGAGCACCTTGGGGCAACATATAATCTTCATTTCATCAAAATCGGGGAAGAAAAGATATCGTAATTTGTAGTATCTGGTGCATGCTACGCTTGAATTGCAGCGTACTATAACAAAGATTCGATAGAGGTTCTGTTACTAACATAGCACACAAATAACTAATAAATGGCGATACTCCGTTTTTTATTCACATAAATAACATGTAATACACTGAAACATGGGCTACGATTTTCCTTACGGCAGTGCTGTAGTGTATTGATGCTGAATCCTTTTTGAAAAATCAGTCACGCACAATGAGGGGAATACTTCTTTGTGTTGATAATAAAATAAATAATTAATTTTGTTTCGATCAGTAAATTAATGATCCCGTTAAAGCGAATATTTCGTTGCCAACGTTAACATACCAAACCACTACCACTGCAAATAAAATTTAACTTAGATATTACATTAAAAAATATTTTTTTTATTAGCTGTATCCCGCATGCCTTGCAATGCCATGGAAGAAAAAAAATTCCGCGGGTATTGAATTTAAAACTTAACGACGTTCTTTCGCGTATATCGATGTTCACGTTTACTAAGAATTCTTTGTAAGAAAACACGAATTTATGTAGTTCCCTTTCTGATTTCGGTGCCTACTTATTACATCTTAAGTCCATTCTGTTTAGGAATGCCTAGAAAACGGTGTAGTACAGTACAGACCAAATAGAGGCCTTGTTACTTACGTAGTGCACTAAAGAACTAATAGTTGTCGCTGCTGCATTTTATTTTATTTTATTTATTTATTTATTTTTTTTAATTTTATCTCTTTTCGATGGTCATGCCATAGAACAGCAACGTACCATAAAGGTGCTGTTGGTTTTGTAGTGCTGCAAAGAAACAGTACATGATCGTGCTGTGCGTATTGCCTGCTGAATTGGCCGAGCGGTCTGCGGCACGCCAGTAACAGTCTGCACGGCTGCTATGATCGGGGGTTCGAATCCCCCCTCGGGCATGGATATTTGTGTCGTCTTTAGTATAAGGTAGTTCATAAGTAGTTTTTAAGTTTAGGGACTGATAAGACCCGCGGTTAAGTCTCTTAAGCTTAACAAACATTTGTACATTTTTTGTTGTACGTATTCCTTCAATAACAGAAGTATTTTGAATTAAGAGCCGCAATATTATCTCTGCAAATACAAACTAACATTGAACAGCGAGTTGCTGATTACACTTCCTATATTCGCGACTTAACGACATTTCTTTGCTTCTTTTGACAGGGAACATTTGAATATAAAACATAATGACATTCCTTCGCCTCTATCGATGCGCCAATTTGCGTAAGATTTCTTTGCAAGGATAATCGAATTTATGTTGTTCCCTTTCTGATTTCGGTGTATTCTCATTATATTTTGAGAACGTTGTCTTCAGGAATGCCTCTGTAACGCCATAGTACAGGAAAGGACATGGTGGGGTGACGTTAGCTACATAGTATACCAAATAAATAATTATGGAGTTGTTGCGTGTTTTGTTTTCCTCCTAACTAGCGCATAATAGACTACAACAATGCGTACAATTTTACTTACGGCGGCGGCGTTGTGCGCTGATGTTGGCAACGGCCGTTGAATGCTTTTTCAAAAATCAGTCATGTAGAATGAGGGGAATAATTCTCTATGTTTACGATGAAATTATGCTGTTCTGTTTAGTAAATTAATCATCCTCCTAAAGCGAATAGTTCGTTGCTAACGATAGCAAACTAAACCGCTGCGCCGGTCGCAGAGGCCACGTGGTCTGCGGCGCGCCAGTCACAGTCTGCAAGCCCGCTACGGTCGGGGGTTCGAATCCCCCCTCGGGCATGGATGTTTCTCTCGTCTTTAGTATAAGGTAGTTCATGAGTAGTTTGTAAGTTTAGGGACTGATGACTCCGCAGTTAAGTCCCTTAAACTAAACAAGCATTAGAACATTTTAAACCGCTGCCACTGCAAGTAAAATTTAATCCTGGTATGACACAATTTTTTTTCTAGCTGTCATGGAAAGAATATAAATGCTTCTTTGGATGGGTGTAACCACTAAATCGTACATAGAGTAGAAGTATCTGTGGAATGAGCGTTGCGTTCTGTGCATCTTCTCAACATTAAGCTGGAATTAACACATGATATTGTGAAAAATTCATTCTTTCCACACTTTTAGTTGCTATTAAGATTGGTTTGTACCGCACTGTCTGCAAAGAAGCCTCACCTCCTTTTCGTAGAGTAGCCACCTAACATAAAATAATATGTAAATAAATGTGTCACAGAACCAACAAGAAAGTTGAGGAAGCGTCGTCAAAAGGGCCGTTTCTTATATCGTCTTAATCGAACAAGAAGGGACCGAGATAAAGTTACCGATTAGTAGATTTTTCCCAGTATCATGTGACATTTCCACCTTAAAGTTGAGCACACAAAATCTGTTCTGCGCGTCTGAATGCTCACTCCAGAGATATTTCTGCTCTCTGCCTGCCACTAGAGATAATATACAATGACTTCTACTTAAATGTGACATCTTGGCTACGAGAACTGAGTTTATTGACAGAGGGATCCAACAAGAATTCTGTTTTTGCTGACCTAGTTCCGGAAAACTAAGAAACCATGATATACACAGGTCCCTCTTTAACAACCGTTGCGAAACACGGGCATATAAGCTAGTCATTTATATTTTGATAGTGATCTTTTTTGTTTGGATACTGCACTTATTATTTTGTACATTAAGCAAGATAGCCTTATTTCTTAAATATTCCCCCATAAATAAAACGAGATGGTCTCAGAGAGAAGGGATAGGAGAAGTACAAAACTGAGACTTGAAAAATAAATTAATACCCGAGCAACGCCTGGTTTCCAGCTAATTTAGTATAAACTTGTGTGGCTGGTGTTTGGAAACTTGGCAGTTTGTACTTTAGAAACGAGTATTTATAAATAATTCGCAATGAATATCTCAATGGCACGCTGTCGTAAATAACCAGGGGGTGGTGTAGAAGGAGAAGAATTCAACCTCCCCCGCCAAGACCATAGGGACATCATATCAATATTTTTTTTAGTTGGTAATGATAGAAAGTATGTTGCATTTGACAGTTCATCTAACGTTAGAATGAATATCTTATACTACTTGAACTGGGTCGATTTTCCTCTACTACTCCCAGAAACAGTAATCTACACCTCTGCACGATTAAAATTTAAGAGACCGTCATATCACGCACTTCGTATTACTGCGCCAGCCTCTTTGTACAGTGGCGCTGTCTGGTGCACTTACGCTGAACTCGAGCAGTAACTCTCTCTTCGAAGTTCCAAGTAAGAACGCCAGAGAGCGCAGCATGCACTAACTACGGCTCATTGTCACCACTGCTTATTAAAGAAAACAGCCCTGGATCCAGGATTGGGAGGAGAGGGACGACAAACAGGGTTGTCTGCCTCGGACGCCACTTGCAGAGAGACTCCAAATAATCTCCAAGAAATCGCACTGGTGTGTTTTTATGATTTTTTCAAATATCTCGAACAATATACATATTATTAACATTAAATAATATTAAATTAAATATATGAAAATAATAATAAAACTCAATGGAGGCTCTAATATAATAAACATGTTGCATGAAGCACAACCGGCGCCGTGATAACACCATCTCATCTCATTCTTTCATCCTTTTTGTAAAAAAAAGTAGTACCAACATACTTAACATTTTCAGTGTGTCCGGGTTACAGTTAGTTTCAATCAAAAAAGAACTTTGGTCTTCACCATTGCAAAGGACAACAGAGTGGAGAATCAAATTCCTTTTTTTATCAAGAAATATGTCCAGAAACTGGTGCAATAAATATCGTTTATTCAACTTCATTCCTGACTGAGGCGTCACACGTTGCAGCTGATGGAAGGAGTGAACAAAGAAGCGTAATTATTGACTAGAATCAGAACTGAACAAGAACATTATGATCAAAGGGAAAACCCAAAACTAAGTGAACAATTTGTTCCAGTCGATCACTTGTTTTGAGTTTCATGGGAAAATTTAAAAATGAATTGATCAAAGACAATAGGGTGTATTCTCCGTCAAAAACACAGAAGCGTACGAAGAAGAGGTGTAGTTCGGGAAAGAGACTGAAAAAATAAAACAAAATATCTATTTGGATGCAAAAAAGGTCTTAGCTGTACATTACAAGATCAAACTTCTCGAAGAGTCATCCATGTTCCCATCATGTCCGATCATGCACGTCGCATGCTGGTCGCTATACACCTGTTCAGTTATTCTATCTGTACATTTTTTCTAAGTGACGTTGTAAGTTATAACATTTAGAACATCAATATGTCTAGCAGCCAGTGGCGTAGCTATCATAGGGCTAGGAGGGGCACTGCCCCGGGGCCCCCGACCTCCAGGGCCCCTCGGCCTTCGCGAGCGTTGAATATTTTTTTTTTTTTTTTTTTTTTTTTAACTCTCCCACCCTATTGTCCATCATATCCCCTTCCCCTCAAACCAATAGCCGCACTGGGCCACCGACTGGTGGAAAAATGCTTCTAATTGGGCCTTCACAAGACGCCACTGTGTGTCGCTGCTGACAGGCAAAGCTGCCAGTCAGTGTGTGCAACAATCGGCACACTTCAGTCGGCGTAGCAGCAGAAGAAGCGGCAGCATCAAAGCTGCTCACAGCAACAGCTGCTTCTTCCAAGTGTTGCGGCGTGCAATGTGAAGGATCGCGCTCCTCCAAATACAGTATAAATACATTTACTGCACCGTACTTCTTATTGGCAAGTAGAAGTGTACAGTTCGAATAGCCGAGTAAACCGGTTTTCCGAATATCCATGTCCCCAAATTACTTCGGATAATAGACGTTATACTGTATACAATATTTTAATTGAATGAAGGAATTTCGACTTCTAATTTTTCCTTCCGAAATTGATCCTAACATGGACAGTTCGCCAATTATGTACGAAATTATAACAAAATATGCATTATTAGAATGTGAGGTTACGGAAGTATTTACCGCAGTTTTATTCTTCTGTAGCAGCCGAAAGTTTGTTCAGCAAATTAAAAGTTATCAAAACGCATCTGAGGTACAGTATGACTCAAGCTTGACTCGGACATTTGGCACTCATAGCAATCGAAAACAAGGCTGCATCAAATCTAGATTTAACAGACCTTATTGATGATTTTGCAAAACCCAAAGCCAGAAAAAGATTGTAAAATAAGTGTTAAAATAAAATTGACTGATTTTAATTGTGTACCCATATTATTACTTTAATGTACTGCAGTCACAAAAACGCTTACCGATAATTACCGATCAGAAATCATATCTTTGCCAACATCTGCAATATAACAGTTTGAAGCATTGTATTAATGTTGAAAAATCAAATATTTCTCAGAGAAGTAAAGTAAAAAATAATGTTAGCATTTTTCACCAGAATATTGCGGGACTAAAGAATAAAATAGATGAGCCTTTAGTTTGTTTAGATGCTATAGAAACTGATAATGTAATAGATATACTATGCCTGTCTGAGCATCACATTGTCACCGGTATGGAAAATGTGAATGTCAGTGGATATAAATTAGTCTCAAATGTAAGTAGAGATAATAAGATAAGAGGAGGAGTTGCCATATATGCCAAAAGCTATCACAGTGTAAAAAATTTAGAAACAAAAACGTTTTGTGTATAGCAGCAAATTGAAGCATGTGCCTGCCAGCTTAAACTTAATGATGATTATCTTATAATTGTAACAGTATATAGGTCCCCTTCGGGGAACTTTCAGTTATTTCTGGAAAACTTGGATGCCTTGTTGTGCTATCTGTCAGATAGGGGGAATCAAATTATTATTTGTGGTGATTTCAATGTAGATTCACTGAAAGAGTGTAATAGGAAGAAAGACCTGGAAGTCTTACTTGGATCATTCAATCTGACATCTGTTATTGATTTTCCTACTCGGGTAGTAAAGGACAGCAGTACATTGATAGATAACTTTTTTATAGACCAAGATAAGTTTAACAACATAAATGCTTGTCCCATTGAGAATGATCTTTCGAATCATGGTGCACAGCTAGTAACAGTATATGAAATAGCTCCGTTCAGTAATTCGAAACTGTCCACCAGAATAGTGCGCTCGATTAATGACTTAACAACTAAAAATTTCAAAGAAAGTCTACAGCAGTTAGACTGGGATGAGGTTTACAAGGAACCTGATGTTAATTTAAAATATAATTTATTTCACGATACATTTGTAAGGGTATTTGATAACTGTTTCCCCAAGAAATTAGTAAAATTTAATTCTAAGAAACCATGCAAAAAACCATGGCTTACTAAAGGTATAAAAATATCGTGTAACCGAAAAAGGGAACTATATCTGTCCGCAAGAAAGAGTAATAACCCAGAAACAATAAAATATTATAAAAGCTACTGTGCTACATTAAGAAAAGTTATTAAAAAATCAAGAAGCATGTGCATCATGTCTGAGATTAGCTCCTCTGATAATAAAATTAAAAGAATTTGGAATATTATTAAAAGGGAGACAGGGCAACCAAGAGCAGAGGAAGAGGGTATTACCATCAAAACAAATGAAAACTTTATCAACAAAAAGTCAGAAGTTGAAAACATTTTTAATGATTACTTTTTAAATGTTGTGGAGAAAATAGGATCTAAATGTTCATTAGAAGGAGCAAGGCAATTAATGGAAGAGGCCATACCCACACAATTTGATACAATTGAAATTCCACCCACCTCACCTTCAGAAATTAGGAAAATAATAAACTCTCTCAAGAGTAAACGGTCATATGGAATTGATGGCATTTCCAGCAGGGTATTAAAAACTTGTTCCCAGGAGATAAGTAGGATTCTCAGTCATATTTGTAATAGCTCATTAAAGCAGGGTATTTTCCCAGATAGACTGAAATATGCTATCGTTAAACCTTTGCATAAAAAAGGGGATACATACATCTACATCTACATCTACATGGGATACTCTGCAAATCACATTTAAGTGCCTGGCAGAGGGTTCATCGAACCACGATTATACTATTTATCTCCCATTCCATTCTCGAATAGCGCGCGGGAAGAAAGAACACCTGAATCTCTCTGTTCGAGCTCTGATTTCTCTTATTTTATTCTGATGATCATTTCTACCTATGTAAGTGGGAGTCAACAATATATTTTCGCATTCGGAGGAGAATGTTGGCGATTGGAGTTTCGCAAGTAACCCACGCCTCAGCGATAAGCGCCGTTGTTCTAATGATTCCCATCCCAGATCCTGTATCATTTCCGTAACGCTGTCTCCCCTGTATCGTGACAATACAAAACGAGCTGCCCTTCTTTGGACTCTCTCGATGTCCTCCGTCATGCCCACCTGATAAGGATCCCACACTGGGCTGCAATACTCCAAAAATGGACGGACAAGCGCAGTGTATGCAGTTTCTTTAGTAGTTCTGTTGCATCTTTTAAGGATTCTGCCAATAAAACGCAGTCTCTGGTTCGCCTTTCCCACGATATTATCTACGTGTTCTTTCCAGTTTAAGTCTGAAGTAATAGTAATTCCTAGGTATTTTGTGGAGTTTACGGCCTTCACATTTGATTGATTTATGTTGTAAACAAAGTCAACGATGTCAACAACTACCGGCCCATCTCACTTCTGACAGCTTTATCTAAGATTTTTGAAAAAGTTATGTATTCTCGAGTTGCTTCACATATTAGTATAAATAAAGTTCTAATAAAATGTCAGTTTGGTTTTCAAAAAAGCTTTTCAACTGAAAATGCTATATACACCTTCACTGATGAAATATTAAATGCTTTGAATAACCGGACATCACCAGTAGGGATTTTTTGTGATCTTTCAAAGGCTTTTGATTGTGTAAATCATGGGATTCTTCTAGATAAGCTTAAGTATTGTGGTATGAGTGGGACAGTGCACAAATGGTTTAAATCATACTTAACTGGAAGAGTGCAGAAAGTTGAAATAAGCAGTTCACATGATGTAGATGAGACAATTAATTCTTCTAACTGGGGAGTTATTAAAAATGGGGTCCCACAAGGTTCGGTCTTGGGTCCTTTGCTGTTCTTAATATATATTAATGCCTTGCCATTCTACATACATGAAGATGCTAAGCTAGTACTTTTTGCTGATGATACAAGTATAGCTATCACACCTGACAAACAGGAATTAACAGATGAAATTGTAAATGATATCTTCCAGAAAGTCATTAAGTGGTTCTCTACAAATGGACTCTCATTAAACTTTGATAAAACCCAGTATATACAGTTTCATACAGTAAATGGCATGACACCATTAATAAATTTAGACTTTGAACATAAATCTGTAGCTAAGGTAGAATATTCAAAATTTTTAGGTGTTTGCATTGACGAGGGACTGAATTGGAAGAAACATATTGAAGATCTCCTGAAACGTCTGAGTTCAGCTACTTATGCTATCAGAGTCATTGCAAAATTTGGTGATATAAATCTCAGTAAATTAGCTTACTACGCCTATTTTCATTCACTGCTTTCATATGGGATCATATTCTGGGGCAATTCAACATTGAGTAAAAAAGTATTCATTGCACAAAAGCGTGTAATCAGAATAATTGCTGGAGCCCACCCAACAGCATCCTGCAGACATTTATTTAGGGATCTAGGGATACTCACTGTAGCTTCACAATATATATATTCACTCATGAAATTTGTTATTAACAATCCGACTCAATTCAAAAGTAATAGCAGTGTGCATAGCTACGACACTAGGAGAAAGGATGATATTCACTATTCAAGGTTAAATCTAACTTTGGCTCAAAAAGGGGTGAATTATGCTGCCACAAAAGTCTTTGGTCACTTACCAAGTAGCATCAAAAGTCTGACAGATAGCCAACTAGTATTTAAAAAGAAATTAAAGGAATTTCTGAATGGCAACTCCTTCTACAATGTAGATGAATTTTTAGATAAAACATAAAAAATATATTATATATATATATATATATATATATATATATATATATATATATATATATATATATATATATAAAATTACAAAAAAATTCTTAAAATATAGATTGTCAAGTATAGACAAAATTTACTAAACTGACACGTTCCACATCATTACGAAATGTCGTATACATGATCTAAGGAACAAGTATTAATCTAATCTAATCTAATCTAATCTAGTGGGTATTCTTTCATTCTGACTTTGGTGCGTGAGGAAACACGAACGAAATCCCCACGACTTGAAAAACACCACTCATTAAGTTCGTGATACACCGTGAGGCGCCAAAAATAATTATGAATTTTTTTCAAGGACTAGTAGTATTCGTGTTACAAGAAACAGAAAAATTACCAACTTTTAGAAAACAATGTTTTAACACATTGACTGCCACGTGAATTAAATATAAATCACAGGAAGTCTTCTCTTTGGGCCAAGTGAAGTAAATACAACTCACGGACATTTTTTTCATTTAAAGCTGCGTGGTTCAGTTGTAACTCACAGTAGCGTGCTGTTACTTGGTGTTACAGTACGTTGTGGCCCCAGTAACAAATCATGTTCGTGGCCTCCAGTTTTCAAGAGCTCCAGAGTAGTTATTGACACTTGAAATCGTGAATTATATGTAACTCACATGGTGCAGTCATATTTGAGCTACCTTGTTTTTATAATTTGTTATAAACGTGTAACGTATTACTTTACACAGTAGGTTGTATATCTCATACAGTTTTAATTACAGTCTCCAATCCTAATTGCAACAACAATGAAACAGACTAAAAAATGGTTAATTTCACTTTTGTATCCCTAGAACCTGCATGCACAGTGCTTCATGTAGAAACACTCGTCGCAAAAATATGAGTCACAATTTCTTACATTTCCATGTAGTTTGTTTTCATTACTTGACAGCTTGCTCACGACCAAATTCATTCTTCATTTTTTCGTAGCATCCGTACACCAATGACTTGCTGCTCTCATGTTCACAAGAGCACAATCTGCAGGCAGCTCGGTGACTACGGTGAGGGCATTTCTCATGGGCATCGACATCTTCTGTACGGAGTAGTCTCAAAGTCATTTCCTCTATGAATTCTGTGATTGAGATGATCTTGTTGATGTATCGGTAAATCACAAGAGCATTTACCAGTGCTGACTCTGTCAACAGTTCAATTGCAAGCTTCCTGTACCATTTCACACTCCGCCTTAGACAGTATAGGACTTCATTTGGTGAGAGGGATCTATAAATGACTGATTATATATCACTGTGTTACGGAGCAAACAACACTGAATAAAGACTGTAGTGCCGGCCGCGGTGGCCGAGAGGACTAAGGCGCTCCAATCACGGTCTGCACGGCCACTGCGGTCGGGGGTTCGAATCCCCTCTCGGGCATGGATATTTGTGTCGTCCTAGTTCGTAAGTAGTTCATAAGTACTTATGAACTATTTAAGACTAAGGACGGCACAAATATCCATGCCCGAGGGGGGATTCGAACCCCCGACCGTAGTGGCCGTGCAGACCGTGACTGGAGCTCCTCAGTCCCCTCGGCCACCGCGGCCGGCCAAATATTAATATACAGGATATTGAAGTACAATAGAACGGTATTGGGCATATTATTTGTTGTGGGGATGTGACAGGTGACAGCCGGAAGGGTTGGGTGGGGGGGGGGGGGGGCAGAAGGTGCGGGAAAGGGCAGACCGCTGGAATGATCAGGCATTGCCGTTCTTTGTGCGCCTGCAAAACGAATAGCGAGAAAGCGAGCCCCCACTCTGTCTACCCCATTACATCGTAAAAGGAAATTACAAGGTGTTTTACAAAGTTATACCGACCCTTCCACAGAGCACCTCACAAATCACAGATGACGTACTGCGCAGACAGACCTGGAGAGTGCGCATTTTCCACAAAATGCGTTGCGCCAGGAAACAGGCATGATTTTTCCCCCTACAATTGCGTTAATACTGAAAGGAATACCGAACAGAATCTACATACCTTTCTACACATTACCTTGCAATGGTGGGCGGGAAATGGATATGGCATTCTGTGTTTTTTTCTGGGAACGGTGCCTTCCCATGCCATAAGAACTATTCGCTCTTCAGTTTACGTTATACTAACACTATACCCTCCGCTGCATTCTGCTCAGTTCTTGTATGTGAAAAACAAACAACTTCACTGTGATGAGAATTCAGTACTTCACGCAATCTTTTAAGGTACGTTCCTACCCGCACACTACTTGTTTATTCTGCCATTTAAAGGTTTAATTACATTCACGGATCAGAAGTTTCATGTAATAATTGCTTTGTCTCAAAAGTGATTTGTGC
Source organism: Locusta migratoria (assembly GCA_026315105.1). NCBI lineage: Eukaryota > Metazoa > Arthropoda > Insecta > Orthoptera > Acrididae > Locusta > Locusta migratoria. The sequence continues at coordinate 196,797,359 of CM048746.1, forward strand.
ATCAAGACGCTGTAGCCCACTGACACGATAATAAGCGAAGATATCGACTTAGTTATTTTACTTATTACTTTTGCCTAGCCAGACAATAACATATACTTCAAGAAGCCTGGTAGGGGCATGGGTCAATCCAAAGTGTTTCACAAAACAAAATCCGGCAACTTACTTTTGATTAAACCATCCAACATGAAAATTTCCCCTATTTTCCTTCTTTGCCCGGGCCGTCAACGAAATGAGCTAACAGCGCAGTAGTTTAGCGAGAGTGAGTTGTCGGCACTGGCAAAAGTCCGCCTGCTGTCACCGCTGACGAAAAATATCTCATGTGGCAATTGCACCTGTATGTCCTACCCAGGTCCAACTCTTTCTCTATCCCTCTGCAAAATTCTATCCAAATCACCTAGTAATTTTTGCGTGGAAACATAACAAACAAACAAACCAACTTTCACAATTATATTAGTGAGTACGATTAAATATAATCTGCTGCGTGACACATAATAATTTACTTAGTAGTATTTAGGTTTGCCTTATTATGTCTTTCAGTATGCGGTAAGGAGCTGATGAAGTAGTTTTGCATCTGTACAGTATTAGTGTAAAGAGGGCCCCAATGTCATTTTTACCCCGGGGCCCTTGGTGACATAGCTACGCCACTGCTAGCAGCACTCGATTATATTTCTGTACCAATATTAACAACACACCAATACATGCCCAGTGCCGGTTGCTTGCAAAATCAGAACGTTAAAATATAACTGAAAATGCATTTTTATCATACTGCACTAGAAATAAGGTACACTTGCAAAAACAAAAACAATACGCAAAACAAAAATATATCAAACATTACTCAATAATACTTCAAGCTCATACAAAAAGTGCTTCTACTTCTTAAATATCTTGCTTTTTTCTCAATAATAGCAAGAAACTCTTCCCATTGATCATGGTGAATATTTTATTGACAATAAAATAACAATAATTATATCGAATTTGTGTGTATGCATGTCAACTTCCACTCGTATCAAAAGCCATTCACTTTGTTTTATGGAAGCATAGAAGTCATGCCTTCAATTTATGTTTATTAATTGTCACGCGCAATTTATATTCTTTACGGACAGACAATGTATAGCGAACTAATAAATAACATACTCTCTTTCACATTCTTTTATGTTTCTTTCCCTGTCACTGCCACCAATACTACAATTTACTAGATCACTCATACATTTTACCCAAACTACTGTACCGTATTTTAAGTAGAGTGCAACTTTAGTGACTCGAATAGGTTGAATCACACATTTGATACTGTATTATATTGTAGCTTCTAGCAAAGGGAAGAGGAAGATCAAAGGACTTGAAAAGAATAATATAAGAATGGAAAAAACGTTCCACCAGGACAGCTAAAGAAAGCAGAGAGAGTGAGCGGATCTGCATATCTGCACCGTCCAGGATACATGCTTTCATGTTACTTATTTCTGGATTCCGTCTTGTTTCTAATATATGGAGGACAACGGCGTGTATAAATCTTTTTTCGGAATTCACGCAATTACCAGTGGTAGTACATCTCTCTTTCTCTATGGTCATATTCCCATACATGTGAGGTCGGCTTTGTTAATTCGGATTTGGCGTGTTACTATTTATGGGGTGGCCGGATGCCCCTCATGTCGCCACCCCATGATCCCAGGGAGGAAATGTGTACCCCAAATGTCTGCGTATAGTGTTATATATTTTAAAAGTGTAAAGCGTTACGAAATGTTTGCGAAGCGTGTAACTGAGGCGGAACTTGGGTACCAGCCCGGTATTCACCTAGAGGATGTGGAAAACCGCCTGAAAACCACATCCAGGCTGGCCGGCACTCCGACACCCTTCGTTAATCCGCCGGGCGGATTCGAACCGGGGCCCGTCTCGGCTAACCGAGCAGGTCTGTGGTAGTACATCTACATAACCACTCTGCAAATCACTTTTAAGTGTTTGGCAGATGGTCCATCGAACCACTCTTATGATATCTTTCTAACGTTCCACTTCCTAATAGCGCGTTCCTTATTTACATAAACGATTTGGGAGAAAATCTAAGTAGCTCTCTTAGGTTGTTTTCAGAAGACGCCGTCATTTACCTTCTAGTAAAATCATCTGAAAATCGAAACCAAATGCAGAACGATGTAAATAAGATATCACTATGGTGTAAAAACATTGACAATTGACTCTAAATAATGCGAAGTCTGAAGTCGTTCACATGAGTACGAAAAGAAATCCGTTAAACTTTGTTTACAAGATAAATCAATCGAACGTGAAGGCCGTAAACTCCACAAACTACCTAGGAATTACTATTACTTCAGACTTTAACTGGAAAGAACACGTTGATAAAGTCGTGGAAAAGGCGAAACAGAGACTGCGTTTTATTGGCAGAACCCTCAAAAGATGCAACAGAACTACTAAAGAGACTGCATGCACTACGCTTGTCCATCCTTTTTTGGAGTACTGCTGCCCAGTGTGGGATCCTTATCAGGTGGATCTGACGGAGGACATCGAAAGACTTCAGAGAATGGCAGGTCGTTTTGTATTGTCACGATACAGAGGAGACAGCGTCACGGAAATGATACAGGATCTGGGATGGGAATCATTACAACAACGGCGCTTATAGCTGCGACGTGGTCTACTTACGAAACTCAAATCACCAACATTCTCCTCCGAATGCGAAAATATATTGTTGACTCCCACCTACATATGTAGATCATCAGAATAAAATACGAGAAATCAGAGCTCGAACGGAGAGATTCAGGTATTCTTTCTTACCGCGCGCGAGAATGGAATGGGAGATAAACAGTATAACGGTGGTTCGATGAACCCTTTGCCAGGCACTTAAATGTGATTTGCAGAGTATCCCATGTAGATGCATATTTAGAAAGAAACACCTAAATCTTTCCGTTTACGATCTGATTTATTTTATTACTAGCTTATATGCCCGTGCTTCGCAACGGTTGTTAGAGGGACCTTTGTATATCATGGTTCTTTGGGTTCCGGACGTAGGTCAGCAAAAACACAATCCTTGCTGGATCTGTCGAATTTAAGTAGAAGTCATTGTCGAAAACGATGAATGTTCATAAAGTTTTTCATAATAAGAGTGAAATTAATTTAAGTCCGTACTGCGGAACAATGTAAATTCAATGTTAGGTCGTGTTCATAAAGTTAAGAATGCCTGTTTGGCGTAAACTTCTGCAAACACGTCTATCGTTTAGATGAAAAATACTAATACTAATAACAGCGCCATGTGTTGGTTCTATGGTGTAGTACTAAACTGTTTATCTCTCATAGTAAGTGAATGCTGAAGTATTAGTATGTTGCAGTGTTGCAGTCGGGACAATGTACTTATTTTGTATGCAGTGCTTCCTATTATCGAAAACTCGACGAATGCTGAAAGTCTGGTAATTCAATCAACAGAGCAGTTCATGTCTGTTTAAATAAGACGTCATGGTGATGTCAATGTGCGATAAAGTAAGTCTGGGTAATAGTAGAAGGAATGGTGTCAGCTGATAGTCTGAATAGAACTTTCCATTAAATATAGTATTTCCAGTGAATTGTCTTGACTTGCTAGCAGCATCGGCCACTCTTTCCGCTAATACATGTCCCCATATCCTTCAGTGATTATTTCGTTAAGCACGAAGTTGAAATCGACCTTGTGTAATAGGACTATATATTCAGAAGTCGGATTATAAGTACAATTGTCTCTGCAAATGAAGTCGCCTTTCTCTTTCTCTTTCCGCGCCGAAAGTAAGTAATTGCAAATTTAAATCACAGTAGTGTCCCGTAAAATTATGAAAGCACAGAGGTTTCTGATGAGTTTGTCGCCCGCGTGTGTATATTATCTCTAGTGGCAGCCACATAGCAGAAATATCTCTGGAGTGAACATTCAGATGCGCAGAATAGATTTTGTGTTGTCAATATTAAGGTGGAAATGGCACGTGATACTGGGAAAAATACACTAATCGATGACTTCATCTTGCTGCTTTTTTGTTCGGTTAAGACGGGTGACTATGTGCAAATGGCCCATTTAGCGACTCTTCCTCAACTTTCTTGTTGCTTCTGTAACACATATATTTAGATATTATTTTATCTTATGTGTTTGCTCTGCGAAAAGGAGGTGGGACTTCCATACAGCCTACGCGGTACAAACCAATCGTAAGAGCAAATAAATGTATAGAAAGAATGGATTTGTCTCAATATCACGTGGTAATTCCAGCGTAATGTTGAGAAGATGCACGAACACAATACTCACTTCACAGATATTTCTACACTGCGTACAATTTAGTGGCTACACCCTTCGAAAGATGCGCTTCTTTTCTTTCCATGACACTGCAAATCATACGGGATACAGCTAGGCAGAAAAAAAATTGTGTCCTACCTGGGTTAAATTTTACTTACAGTGGCAGCGGTTTAGTTTGTAGTCGTTAGCAACGAACTATTCGCTTTAGGAGGAGGATTAATTTTCTGACCAGAACAGCATAAATTATTTATTTCATCGTGAACATAAAGAAATATTTCCCTCATTCTATGTGACTGATTTTTGAAAAAGCATTTAGTGGCCGTTGCCAACACTAGCACACACGCCACCACCGTAAGTAAAATTGTACCCCTTTTGAAGTGTATTACACAATATTTATGAGAATGAAAAATACGCAACAACGCCATCATTAATTATTGGGTCTACTAAGTAAGTAACATCGCCTCACTTTGTCATATCTTGTACTATGGCGTTTTCGATGCCTTCCTAAACATAACGCTCTCAAAATGTAATGAGGATACACCGAAATCAAAAAGGGAAGTACATAAATTCGATTATCCTTGCAAAGAATAGACGCGAAGGAATGTCGTTATATTTTAAATTCAAATGTTCCCTGTCAACAGAAGCAAACATATGTCGTTAAGCTCAAATGTTCAAATGTTTGTAAATATATCAGATCAAACTGCATGGTCATCAGTCCGTAGCTTACAAACTACTTAAACCTAGGTAAACTAACCTAAAGACAAACACACACACCCATGCCCCAAGGAGGACGAGAACCTCCACGGCGAGCAACCGCGCACTCCGCAGCGAGACGCTTTAGACCGCTCGGCTACTCCACCGCGGCGTCGTTAAGCTGTGAATGTACAAAGTGTAATCAGCAACTCGCTGTTCAATGTTAGTTCGTATTTGCAGAGATAAGATTGCGACTCTTAATTCAAAATACTTCTGTTACTGGGGCAATACGCACACACGATCATGTATTGTTTGTTTGCAGCACTACAAAACCAACAATTCTTAGTAAATGATTCTACATTCACGAAGATGCTAAGCTAGTTCTTTTTGCTAATGATACAAGTATAGCTGTCACGCCTGACAAACAGGAATTAACTGATGAAATTGTAAATGATATATTTTAGAAAATTAGTAAGTGGTTGGCAGAGTGGTCTGCGGCACGCTACTCACAGTCTGCACGGCCGCTACGGTCGGGGGTTCGAATACCCCTCGGGTATGGATGTTTGTGTCGTCTTTAGTATAAGGTAGTTCATAAGTAATTTGTAAGCTTAGGGACTGATGACCCCGCAGTTGAGTCCCTTAAGGTAAACAAACATTTGAACATTTTTTATTTGAACATTTAGAATATTTTATTAAGTGGTTCCCTACGAATGGACTCTCATTAAACTTTGATAAAACTCAATATATACAGTTTCATATAGTAAATGGCTTGACACCATTAATAAATGTAGACATTGAACAGAAATCTGTAGCTAAGTAGAATGTTCAAAATTTTTAGTGTTTACATTGACGAGGGATTGAATTGGAAGAAACACATTGTAGATCTGCTGAAAGGTTTGAGTTCAGCTACTTAAGCTATCACGGTCATTGCAAAATTTTGTGATGTTCATCTCTATGCCTATTTTCATTCACTGCTTTCATATGGGATCATATTCTGGGGCAAATCAACACTGAGTAAAAAAGTTGCACAAAATCGCGTATCCAGAATAACGGCTGGAGCCCACCCAAGATCATCCTGCAGACATTTATTTAGGGATCTAGGGATCTTCACTGTACCTTCACAACATATACATTCACTCGTGAAATTTGTAATTAACAATCCGACTCAATTCAAAAGTAGTAGCAGTGTGCAAAGCTACAACACTAGAAGAAAGGGTGATATTCACTATTCAAGCTGAAATCTTTGTTACAGAAAGGGGTGAATTACGGTGCCACAAAAGTCTTCGGTCACTTACCAAGTAACATCAAAAGTGTGACTAATAGCCAACTAGTATTTACAAGGAAATTAAAGGAATTTCTGAATGGCAACAGCTTCTACACTAGAATTTTTAGATAAAACTTTAAAAAAATAATAAAAAACGAAAAAATTTAAATAACAATCCTTTAAATATTGATTGTCATGTATAGACAACATTTACTAAATTGACACGTTCCACATCATTACGAAATGTCGTATATATGATCTATGGAAACAGTATTAATTTAATCTAATCTATATTGCCTAATTCCTTTAGCATAGCCTGATTTTCTTAGCCAGAATTCCATTACCTTTGTTTTTCTCTTGTTAATGTTCATCTTATACACTCCTTTCACCGTCCTGTCCATTCCAGTCAACTGCTCTTTTAGGTCCTTCACTGTCTCTGACAGAATTACAATGTCATCGGCAAAACGCAATGTTTTTATTTCTTCACCCTGAACTCTAATCCCTTCACCATATTTCTCCTTGCTATCCTTCACAGATTGTTCAATGTACGAATTGAATAACATTCAACTCTTATAACTGCAGTTTGGTCTTTGTAGAAGTTGTATTCCCGATATTTTACCACCGATGACTTCATAATTTGAAAGTGGGTATTCCAATCAACATTGTTGAAAGCTTTCTCCAAAGGCACAAAAGCTAGAAATGTAGGTTTGCCTTTCCTTAATCCATCTTCTACGATAAGTCGTAAGGTGAGTATTGACTCCTGTGTCCCTACATTTCTCCTGAATCCAAACTGGTCTTCCCCAACGTCGGCTTCTACCAGTTTTTCCATCCTTCTGTAAACAATTCGTGTTAAAATTTTGCAACCATGCCTTATTAAACTGATGTTTCTCTCTAAGTTTCACACCTGTCTGCGCCTGCTTTCTTTGAAATGAGGATTATTACTTTTTTTTAAGTCTGAGGGCATTTCCCGTGCCTTATACATCTTACACACCTGTTGAAATAGTTTTGTCATGACTGGTTCTCCCAGAGACTTCAGTAGCTCTGAGGGAATGTCATCTACTCCAGGGGCCTTGTTTAGATTTAGTCTTTCAGTGCTCTGTCAAATTCATCTCTCAGTACAGTATCTCCTATTTATCTTCATCTACTTCGTCTTCCCTTCCTACAATATTGTCTCTATTTCCTTTGGAGATCTCCTATATTTACTCTTTCCATCTTTCAGCTTTCCCTTCTATGCTGAGAACTGGTTTTCCATCTGTGTTCTTGATATTCATAGAGCTGTTTTTCTTATCTCCAAATATCTCTTTTATTTTCCTATAGACGGTATCTATTTTTCCCCTAGTTATATATTCTTCTACAAACTTACATATGGCATCTAGTTAATCCTGCTTAGCCAATTTGTACTTCCTGTCAGTCTCATCTATTAGTCGTCTGTATTGCATATTACCTGCTTCACTTTCTGCATATTTATATCTTTTACTTTCATCCATTAAATTTAGTATTTCCTGTGATATCATAGGGTTTTTGTAGGTCTTGCCTTCCTACCAATTTGGTCCACTGCTGCCTTGACTATTTCATCTCTGAGCCACACGTTCCTCTTCTGCTGTTTTATTTTTCCCCGTTTTGGTAGTCGCTGCCTAAATCTCCCTCCGAAATTCTCAAGAACTTCAGGTTCCTTTAGTTTATTCGGATTCAATCTCCTTGTTTTCCTATCTTTCTGCAGTTTCTTCCGTTTCAGTTCATAAGATATGGTCAGGGTCTATATCTGCTCCTGGATATGTCTTACAGTTTCCGAAATCTGTATCTTACCATTATAAAATCTATCTGGTACCTTCCGGTGTCTCCTGGTCTCTTACACGTATACAACTTTCTTTCGTGATTCTTGAGCCAGGTGTTTCTTATGATTAAATTATGTTCCGTAGAAAATTCTACCAGGCGGTTTTCTCTTTCATTCCTTTTGTAGTCCATATTCAACTACTATTTTTCCTTCCCTTCCTTTTCCTACTACCGAATTCCAGTCCCAATCACAATTAAGGTTTCCTCTCCCTTAAGTGTATCAATAATTTCCTTTACCTTCTTAACTTTAAATTCTGGTAGAATTTTGCACGGAACATACCAGATATATTTTATAATGGTAAGACACAGATTTCTTAAACTGTAAGACATACCCAGGGGCAGATATAAACTCTGACCTTAACTTATTGGTCATGAATTGTAGGCTGAAACTGATAAAACTCCAGAAAGATAGGAAAATAAGGAGATGGGACCTGGACAAACTGGAGGAACCTGAAGTTATTGAGAATTTTACAGAGAGTTTTAGGCAAAAATTGACAGAAACGGGGGAAATAAAACAAAAGAGAAAGAATGGGTAGCATTGAGAGATGAAATAGTGAAGGCAGCAGAGGAAAAAATAGGTAGGAAGGCAAGACCTACAAAAAATCCTTGGATATCACAGGACATACTAAATTTAACCGATGAAAGGAGAAAAAATAAAAATGCAGTAAATGAAACAGCCAAAATGGAGTACAGACGACAGAAAAGAAATTGTCAGGAAGTGCAAAATGGCTAAGCAGGAGTGGCTAGCAGGCAAATGCAAGGAAATAGAAGAATGTATAAATAGGAGAAAAATAGTTACAGCTTACAGGAAAATAAAAGAGATATTTGGAGATAAGAAAACAGCTATATGAATATCAAGAACAGAAATGGAAAACCAGTTTTCAGCAAAGAAGGGAAAGCTGAAAGGTGGAAAGAGTATATAGAGAGGCTCTACTAATGAAACGAACTAAGAGGCAATATTGTAGGAAGGGAAGAACAAGTAGATGAGGATGAAATATAAGATACTATACTGAGAGATGAAATTGAGAGAGCACTGAAAGACCTGAGTCGAAACAAGGCCCCTGGAGTAGATGATTAGATTAGATTAGATATTTGTTTCGTAGATCCATATTGAGGGGATCCTCGTGGATGTGGAACATGTCAAGAAACAAAATTTACAAGTTGAATAACAGATGATACTAAAAATATAAATACAAATACAGACACTTATAATATAAATACAGATACATAAATTTTTAAGGGTATTTTAAAAAAAAAAATAATAATATAATACTACTAATATAGTATGAGAGCATGCATCATTTGGTACAATTTAGAAATTCACTAATGGAGTAGAAGGAGTTGGCCATTAGAAAGACTTTTAGGTTCCTCTTAAACTGATCTTTATTTGTAGCTAAATTTTTTATACTTGATGGTAAATTATTGAAAATGTGTGTCCCTGAGTAGTGGACCCCTTTTTGAACTAAAGTAAGTGCTTTTAAATCCTTGTGTAGATCATTTTTATTTCTAGTATTGTATGTATGAACTGAGCTGTTTGTTGGGAAAAGGGATATATAATTTATGATAAATTTCATTAAGGAATAAATATACTGAGAGGCAGTAGTTAATATACTCGGTTCTTTGAAGAGGCTTCTACAAGACGTCCGTGTATTTACTCCACAAATAATACGTATTACACGTTTTTGGACTCTGAAGACTTTTGACTGACTTGTAGAGTTACCCCAAAATATTATACCATATGGCATTAAGGAATGAAAGTAAGCAAAGTATGCAAGCTTTGTTATTTTTATGTCTCCTATGTCTGATAACACTCGTATTGAAAATACAGATTTGTTGAGTCGTTTCTGCAGTTCTGTGGTGTGCTCCTCCCAACTAAATTTATTATAAAGCTGTAATCCCAGGAATTTAATACTGTCAACCTCTTCTATCTGCTCTTCTTCATACTTAATGCATATGCTGTCAGGAAATCTCTTGCATGTTCTGAACTGCATGTAGTGCGTCTTTTCAAAGTTTAATGACAATGAGTTGGCTTTAAACCATTTATTAATGTTCATGAAAATATCATTAGCAGACCTTTCTATCACTATACTTGACGTACTTTTTATTGCAATACTTGTATCATCTGCAAACAAAACAAACTCTGCTTCTGGTAGTGTAACTGATGAGAGATCATTAATGTACACAAGAAAAAGCAATGGCCCTAAGATGGATCCTTGTGGGACACCACATGTAATTTCTTCCCAGTTCGATGATGACTGTTGGCCTAATTCACTAGTCACTTGCACTGACACCCTTTGTTTCCTGTTAGTGAGGTACGACTTGAACCATTTTGCAGCATTTCCCGTGACCCCATAGAATTCTAATTTACTTAAAAGGATGTTATGGTTCACACAATCAAATGCCTTTGACAAATCACAGAAAATACCTGCTGCTTGCAATTTATTATCTAATGAATTAAGTACATTCTCACTGTAAGTGTAAATAGCCTTCTCGATATCGGAACCTTTCAGAAATCCAAACTGTGTTCTAGACAATATGCCATTTGTGGTTAAGTGGTTGAGAAGCTGCTTGTACATTATCTTTTCTATAATTTTTGAGAATGCTGGCAAAAGTGAAATGGGTCTGTAGTTTGATGGTATCTCTTTATCCCCCTTCTTGAAGAGAGGTTTAATATCTGCATATTTTAGCCAATCAGGAAATGTTCCTGTTATAATAGACTGGTTACACAAATAACTTAAGATTGTGCTAAATTCACAAGAACACGCTTTAATTAACTTTGTTGATATTCCCTCAGAGCTAATGATGTCTCTGGGAGAACCAGCCATGACAAAACTGTTTCATCTGGTGTGTAAGATGTATGAAACAGGCGAAATGCCCTCAGACTTTAGGAAAAATGTTATAATCTCCATTCCAAAGAAAGCATGTGCAGACAGATGCGAAAACTACAGAACCAGCAGTTTACTAAGTCATGGTCGGAAAATATTAACACGAATTGTTTACAGAAGGATGGAAAAGCTGGTAGAACCAGATCTCGTGGAAGATCAATTTGTATTCTGGAGAAATGTAGGAATACGGGAGGCAATACTCACTTCACGGGTTATCTTAGAAGATAGATTAAGACAGGGCAAACCTACATACCTAGCTTTTGTAGATTTGGAGAAGGCTTTTGACAATATTGATTGGAATAAACTTTTTTCAAGTTCTGAAGCAAGCAGGAGTAAAATATAGTGAGCGTAAGGTTATTTACAACTTGTAGAAAAACCAGACCGCGGTTGTCAGAGTTGAAGGGTATGAAAGGGATGCAGTGGTTGGGAAGGGAGAAGGCAGGGTTGTAGCCTTTCTCCGATGTTATTAAATTTGTACATTGAGCAAGCTATAAAGGAAAGCAAGGAAAAATCTGGAGAAGGAATGAAAGTTCAGGGTGATGAATTAAAAACTTTTGCGTTTTGCCGACGACATGGTAATTCTGTCAGAGACAGCAGAGGACCTGGAAGAGCAATTGAACGGAATGGACAGTGTGCTGAAAGGTGAATATAAGATGAACATTCACAAGAACAAAACGAGGGTAATGGAGTGCAGTCTAAGAAAATCAGGTGATGCTGAAAGAATTAGATTACTTAACGAAACAATAAAGGAGGTAGCCATTTAGTCCCCTCAAAAACCAACAACAACAAAGGAGGTAGATGAGTTTTACTTAGGAAGTAAAATAACAAATGATGGTCGCAGTACAGAGGATATAAAATGCAGAATGGCAATGGGTAAAAATGCGTTCTTGAAAAAGAAAAATTTGTTAACAGCGAATATTGATTTAAGCCTAAGGAAGTCCTTTCTGAAGGCATTTGTGTGGAGTGTTGCCTTGTATGGGAGTGAAAGATGGACGATAAACAGTGCGGACAGGAAGAGGATTGAGGCTTTTGAAATGTGGTGCTACAGAAGAATGTTGAAGATTAGGTGGGTGGATCGCGTAACTAATGAGGAGGTACTGAACAGAATTGGGGAGAAAAGGAATTTTTGTTGTATCATGACTAAAAGACATTCTTAGATATCAAGGAATTGTGAATTTAGCGTTGGAGGTAAGTGTGCGGGGGGTAAAAAATTTTCAAATGTTTGTTAAGCTTATGGGACTTAACTACGGGGTCATCAGTCCCTAAACTTACAAACTACTTACCAACTACCTTATACTAAGGACGGCACAAATATCCATTCCCGAGGGGGGATTCGAACCCCTGACCGTAGTGGCCGTGCAGACCGTGACTGGAGCGCCTCAGTCTCTGCGGCCACCGCGACCGGCTGTGGGGTAAAAACCACAGAGGAAGACCAAGAGATGGATACAGTAAGCACATTCAGACAGATGTAGGTTGCCGTTCTTATGTGGAGTTGAAAAGGCTTGCTCAGGATAGGGTATTGTGGAGAGCTGCATCAAACCAGTCTCTGGACTGAAGACCACAACAACAACAAATCTTCTGTCTTCGGTCTTCTCATCATCGACAGAGCTAGTGAGTATGTAAACTTGTACTTCTGTGGACAGTGGTGGTTTCGTATCTAACATGATAACGATAACGCTCATAGATCTTTACCCGCATTCGTATTTCCTTATTTGTTATTAGACCTACTCAAAATCGCAAGTCAACCGATGGGAACACAACTCAGCCAGAAATCGCCGCCGACTTGAAATCAATAGTGTTACTCTTTGGTTCCATCCTTGCACTTTATAAGTCGGAAATGTGCTCTTTTCTTTTCTCTGGTAAGAAGGCAAAGGCCACTGGATACATTTTTCTTTCATATTTCGAACTTCCGAAGACTAAATGCATGGTGTATGTGCGATAAAACTGTTTGTTACAATATCGAAATATACTTTTTCTTTCTGCTTAGAGCCTCTCTTCCTGGTTTTCCTGTTAAAACTATTATTCTGTCTCCACAATTGTCGTCACTTCAAAGAAAACTGGTACCATCATTCAAAGTAACGCTGCCGAAAGATGAATGTTTTCCAGTTTCTAAGAGTTTTGGTCCGGTGGCAGTATGTCCTCTTCGTTGCCTACTGTTGTGGTATTTCAGTCACAAAATCATATCCTCGAATTTGAAGGTCACCTAACTATTCGTTGTATATTTATGGAATCAAAGTCTCTTCCTCTCGTGATATCTTCTTTGCCTGACTAGCAGTATTTTGTTCTTCTAAGCGAAGCATAATTTGGTGCTCCACACAGATGCTAGTTTGCAGTAAGCAGTATACAGTCGTTGGTTTTAAGGATTCTAAAACAGTATACTGTTGTATGTTGTACAACACCAAATCACTGTTCCACCTTCATAGTGGCCACAAGGTTCACCCCAGTTGATCGTTGATTTCTGCACATCGAACCTATATGGACACAACACAACGATATCAAGTCTTACTGACAGTCATCGGTCAGCCGCTGAGGTTGACAATTACTTAGGAACTGCAGGCAGGCCGGCCGAAGCGGCCGAGCGGTCTGCGGCGCGCCAGTCACAGTCTGCACGGCCGCTACGGTCGGGGGTTCGAATCCCCCCTCGGGCATGGATGTTTGTGTCGTCTTTAGTATAAGGTAGTTCATAATAGTTTGTAAGTTTAGGGATTGATGACCCCGTATTTAAGTCCTTTAAGCTTAACAAACATTTCAACTGCAGGCAAACCAGAGAGTGTGGACTTCCAGGGTGAGGCTGATATCCAACTACCGCGGCCACAGCGGGATACTAGCTGCAGGTAAACCGTCATGTAGTTAGCAGGTAGTTTCCAGCACAGTTTCCAGTTAGACTGAGCTGTCGTTCTTGTGGTCTGCAGACTGGTTTGGTGCAGCTCTCCGCGCTACCATGTCCTGTGCAAGCCTCTTCATCTGAGAATACGTACGGCAACCTACATCCTTATGAATCTGTTTACTGTACTCGTCCCTCGGACTGCCTCTACTAATTTTACGCCACACAGTTCCTACTAATGCTAAGTTGACGATTCCTTGATGTCTCAGAATGTGTGCCACCAACTTATCCCTTTTCTCAATCAGGATATGCCACAAGCTCTTTTTCTCCCAAATTCTATTGAGTACCGCCTCATTACTCTTCCCATCTAATCTTCATCATTCTTCTGTAGCACCACATTTCGAAAGCTTATATCAACTTTATGTCTGAACTCCTTATCGTCCACGTTTCACTCTCATTCAATGCTACACTCTAAACAAATACTTTCAGAAAGGACTTCCTAACATTTAAGCCAATATTGAATGTCAGCAAATTTCGCTTTTTCAGAAACGCTTTTCTCCCCATAGCCAAATGTTCAAATGTTTGTAAAGCTTATGAGACTTAACTACGGGGTCATCAGTCCCTAAACTTACAAACTACTTATGTACTAGCTACAACTAAGGACGGCACAAATATCCATGCCCGAGGGGGGATTTGCACCCCCGACTGTAGTGGCCGTGCAGACCGTGAGTGGAGCGCCTCAGTACCCTCGGCCACCGCGGCCGGCCGCCATAGCCATTCTATATTTTATATCTTCTTTACTTCAGCATCAGAAGTTATCTTCCTATCGAAATAACTTCTCTAATGCTTTTATTGACACATTACCTAATCCAATTCCTTCATCATCGCCTCATTTTCTGACACTACATTACATTACCCTCGTTTCACTCTTGTTAATATTTATCTTACATTATCCTTTCAAGACACTGCCCATTCCGTTTAATTGCACTTCCAAATCCTTTGTTGTCTCTGACAGAATTACTATGTCAGCAGCAAACCCCAAGGTTTTTATTCCCTCTCCCTGCACTTTACTTCCTTCTCCAATTTTCTCCTTGCATTCCTTAGAATGCGTTTCATCATCATCAAATTCCTTTTCTGCCCAATTCTGTTGAGTACCACCTCATTAGTTATTTGCTCTACCCATCTAATCTTCATCATTCGTCTGTAGCACCACATTTCGAAAGCTTCTATCATCTTTTTGTCTGAATTCCTTATCGTTCATGTTTTACTCCCATACAATGCTACTCTTCAGCAAAATGCTTTCAGAAAGGACTTACTATCATTTAAATTAATATTGGATGTCATTACATTTCGCTTGTTCAGAAACGCTTTTCTTTCCATAGCCATTCTTTACTTCGGCCATCAGAAGTTATCTTGCTACCCAAATAACGAAACTCATGTACTACTTTTATTGTCTCATTACCTAATGTAATTCCTTCAGTATCACCTGATTTTCTGACATTCCATTCCATTACCCTCGCTTTACTCTTGGTAATGTTCATCTTGTATCCATTCTGTATTTTATATCTTCTTTACTGACTGAGTTTCATCACAGATTTGTGGTTGGGTGCGAAAGTCGCTGGGTGCGATTGTGACATATCTATACGGAAAACCCCACGTCTAAGCAAGAGCCCCAGCGCGCTGAGACACAGAAGTGTCACTCCACACAGAGACGTTCCGCACCCTGCATTGCCTCCATTAGTCACGAGCAGAGGTGAGTGTCCGTCGCGCGACCCAATTCTGCAGATCGGCCCGGGTTATCCACAGAGGGGCTGTTGCGGTTGCGTGTAGGAAATCCCAGGCGTCGGTCAGAGCGCGTCGTTGCGCGGCCGCTGGGTTCCTTGACCCGGTTGTGCTCAGACTGCGGCTGCCGTTAGGGATTCCCGCCGCGCCGTGACCGCCGCTGACGATGACGCTGCCACTGCCGCTACCGGCCGCTACGAAAGCGAAAGCGGCGCCGGGCTTCCCCAAACACTTTCGGCCGCAACTGTTTTAGCGCGGGGAGGGGCCGTTGCGCAACACCTGAGCCTACGGCAGGACTGCCGTGGCTCTGGGCACACGCGCCCAGTCGCCAGCGAAGGCCCCTAACTTCGTTGGTAATACGTCCATTAGTGTCTGCATCAGACTTCAGTGAGACAAAGGGCCGTATGAATGAGACAGAGAACATGCTCTAGAGAAGATTCTCAGAGCAAATGAACGTTCTCTGAGTACTCAATTTCGAACGAATAAAAACTTCGAAGCATATGCTATGAGGAGAAAGTTCATCCTTGCTAGTTCCACTCCTCCTTGAGTAGGTTCTCCGTGAGTCATCTCCGCCACAGATCTACATCTACATCTACATGGGATACTCTGCAAATCACATTTAAGTGCCTGCCAGAGGGTTCATCGAACCATAATTATACTATTTATCTCCCATTCCATTCTCGAATAGCGCGCGGGAAGAAAGAACACCTGAATCTCTCTGTCCAGCTGTTCATTCGTGTATTTCTTTAAACTAGCCCAATCAGGCAAATTATTCAGTGTACAAATATGCAGGGTACAAGGGTAATGGGGTGTAAGAAAATCAGGTGATGCTGAAGGAATTAGATTAGGTAACGAAACAATAAAGGTTGGTAGATGAG
The DNA here is from genome assembly GCA_026315105.1 of Locusta migratoria. NCBI lineage: Eukaryota > Metazoa > Arthropoda > Insecta > Orthoptera > Acrididae > Locusta > Locusta migratoria. The sequence goes on from CM048746.1 coordinate 196,813,761, forward strand.
TTTTGTTACTTGGCCAGTAATGATGATATAAAATGCAGAATGGCAGTGGGTAGAAAAGCGTTCTTGACAAAGAGAATTTTGTTAACATCGAATATTGATTTAAGCCTAAGGAAGTCCTTTCTGAAGACATTTGTGTGGAGTGTTGCCTTGTATGGGAGTGAAACATGGACGTTAAACAGTGCGGACAGGAAGAGGATAGAGGCTTTTGAAATGTGGTGCTACAGAAGAATGCTGAAGATGAGGTGGGTGGATCGCGTAACTAATGTGGTGGTACTGAACAGAATTGGGGAGAAAAGGAATTTCTGGCATACCCACAACAACAACAAAATATGCAGTAGGCATCTATGTGTTCAGGAAGAATTGAACTATGTTTACATATTAGTTTGTTGAGCAGCAGCATATTGTTAAGACTAAATATGGACTGTTTACGAAAATTTATTCTCCTGTCGATATTGTAAAATTTTCTTTATGCGAAAAACTTTGTAATTTGAAGTTGGGTTACTGAAATTCACGAACGAAATTTTAAGAATGCTGTTCATTTTCATTTTTTCAACGTGGAACGCTGTCAGAGCCTTCTAATACAGGATACTTTTTGTTAAATATAACACGCAATGATTTGCTGATTAGCGATAGACCATGTGATTTTGTTACAAGAAACAGACTGCTTGATATGTAATTAAGCAGTTAATAATTTTACTGTCATGTATACTCACATCTGACATAACAGAATAAATAGGCTAACCGATTTGGGTAGAATGAACGAGAACAGTACAAAAACAGTATTTTGTATTGCAGTAATATTTATTTTCTGATACAGTCTGAGAAGTCCTTGTAACCACTTTATTTGGAATTAACTTCATACGGCCTAATTAATGGACTCTGTTTAAAAACATAATAGTATTTTGCTGTGTAGCTGTTTACAACTGTAAATATGCACTCCAAACAAACGGGTAAAATACGCAACTGAGTCCACTTGTTTCATTTCTATGTCGGTAATGAATAACTCCTCTGACATCTCTGTTGTCACTATATAAAATGCTTGAAATGTCACACTTTTGATTGTGTAGGAAGCGACATGTCAACAAAATGTTTTTATTTGTGTAAACGTTTTAGTTCCTCTCGTATTTCTTCACACCTAGCCTACATATAAAAGAACTCTTTTGCCTTCTTATTACAAATTTTGTCATTTTTATTATAAATCACAGTAAAACGTTTATAGAAGTTGCTGAGCACGAAGTATGCTAGAGAGTTCACTTCAGAAAAAGGAAAATGTTCTCCGGTCGTGAGAAATTTCTCTAGTTTTATTCATACGAAATCGGAGAATATTCTGTTTTGAGCAACTTCCCCCCCCCCCCCCCCCCCCCCCTTTACTCGCGCTGAGGACATACCCGAGTGAAGTATATTCTCCGACTCGCTGTATTCATGCGAACCTTAGTATGTTCTCTGGAATTCATAGTATAAAGTAGAATACACCGTTTTATTCATACAGCCCATAGTACCGTTAGGGTGCGCTTTACCTCACTGTGAAATTTATTGATGCCTAACGCGTTTCGACTGTCGTCGCTTTCAAAATTACTCGAATGCTTTTAATCCTAAGGGACCTTACTGCTGAGGTCATCCGTCGCTACACTTACAAAATATTGAAGCTAAGTGACAGTAAGAACATCACACACACCCATCCCGACGGGGAGCGGTCGTCTTTGTCATTTCGAAGGCTATGAAAGAGACACAAGTATGAGTATCGCATCACACATTTTGTTACAACGTCATAAATAACGCCGTACAAATAACGCTAGGCTTACCAAAACTGTTAAAGAATTAACCCCTATTTAAAACATTTGAAATACGGTAGAGAGCTCCTTAAGGTGAGACGGTAGGCCCTATACCGATAATATTAAATTAAGCAAATTCATGCCCATTTTCTCAGAAACTACTGAACATATTTGTCTGAAATTTTTATTGATTATTAAATGATCATTGTACTACTCACTGAACCGAAATCGTTGTGGTATTGTAATTTGTAATATACTTATTAATTTAATTGCCGTGGATTAAATTTTTTTGTAAAAAAGTCATAAATAATTTTATTACAGCGGAATTATTAGTGCAATCAACATGACGGCGGTTCTACAGCTGTAATGCAGTGTTGTTTACAATCTGTGAATGTTTCATTAAAGTTTCTCTCATAGTTTCTAAGAAAACTGGGCAAATGTTTGAGAGTTTATAGTTTTGAGAAAACGAGACATAAAGTTTTACTAAATGTTTTTTTTTTTTTTTTTTTTTTAGAAAAAAACTTACAGATGTGTCCCCAGAAGTGGTTAGAAACGGCCTGCACCAGAATCAGAGACCTCATTACTTTGGGTTTATTTGCCTGTTTCCTTTCTTCAGACATCAGAGAAGCAGCAAAATCTTGACTATATGCAAGCTGTCAAATTCTCTTAGAATAATTACAGTACTCTGTTCGGATGATATGCCTAACTGTTCTAAAACATTTTTAGGGATGCGGGTCCACACGATGTTATTGAAGGCCTCATTTACGTTATGAGTTTTTCCATGCAATCATTTCCTCAGTAGATGAGGGTGGGCAAGGTCCTGTAGACTGGTTTGATTTGATCCATAACTGATTCAGGGATAAAGTGCTTGTGTGTGAATGTGTTGAGGTTACCAGCTGTCTGTGCCCTCCTAAACTTGCACCACGTATCAAGGGGTGATGGAAATAGAAAACGTATTAGCTTCTCGTCAATGGATATACGGTGGAAGAAAGTAGCCCTCACTGATTTCTTCATTACCACCAGATCTCCAGAATTCTTCCTAATGGCATTCCTGTAATATTCTTGCAACTCATTGGTAATTCTTATGTCAACCTATACTTCATAGACTTGCCATGAGAAAGCTTTGTTCCACAAAGTTTGCTCTTGAGTGTATGAAGGCGGGTGCTCATCTTCTTTTTAACATACCCCACACATTCTAATTTTATTATTGGAACATCATAACGTTTAGTATGGCAGACAGCATTGAATGCTTTGCTATCTCCATCTCCTAGGTTTCCTGTTACGCTGATTTTGGGCTTCCTTTTCTGCAGTTTTCTTGTTTATATTTTCGTGGAATTTGCCTTTCTAGAACAAACCTTTTGGTTTAGTCATTATAGATTACTATACACGGCACTAAAACTTTCAAGAAATTTCATATTCAGAAACAATAGCAACTTCATATTACGAAATAACAGCAACCAAGAGACACTTTTTCCGAGAGAACTTTTCTTTACAAGCACGCCTGCAGCAGACATTTGACTATCGAATGCGCTCTAGCAGGCTAACCAACATATGAGCGGTACATTTCTGTACAAAATACGAAAAAAACCTAACTCTCTAACTGGAGGTATATCCTTTTTTACGAAAAGGGGCGTAAATTATTATAGAGTGACAGATGCCATAAAATTTAAAAAACGCAGTTTTAACTGGTGGACAGGGATAAAAAATACATATATATGTTCAAAAAAGAACATAGTATCTAATTATGCAAAAAACAAAATGTCAGCCTACTGTCTTCCCTTAAGCAGGCTTGCGACAGTATACGTGGGCCTAGCCTCATTAGAAACTCGACATTTTGTATGCCAAAGAAATTGATCAGACTGGTAGAGGTACGCTTAAATGACATAAAAGGTTAAGGTAGGCAATAAAATGAAAAAAAAAATACTTTCATGTAGTAACAGGATTACGTCAAGGAGACGGGGTATCACCTATCCTCTTCAACCTGGTACTTGAAAAGATAATGTAGGAATTCAACAAACTTCCAGAGCATTCAAATTGGCAATGAAAACCTTACAAATCTGGTCTATGCAGACGACATTGCACTATTAGCATGCACACCAGAAGAGCTGGAAATAACTATTAAGACCCTGGAGTTACTGGCAGCAAGGATCAGTTTAGAAATGAGCTGTGAAAAGACTGAGTATATGACCGTAGAGAGAAAGATCCAAAACACTCAAGATTTAATAATTAACCACACCAGATATAAGCATGTGTAATTCAAAAATCATCAATTTTACGGAAGTAACATCAAGCACAGATCAAGACTGTATGCGGAAAACAGAAGCTATCACTCTCTAAACCTTATATTAAAGTGTAAGTTATATAAGACATCAATAATATTAGTTGTACTTTATGGTTCTCAACCAGGAGACTCGAAAACAAGACCTTAATCCACTGCTCACATGTGAAGGTCCTCAGGGAAGTATTTGGACCAGTCAGAATCAGACTACTGGAGAAGGGAGAAGACTTCATAACATAGAAGAGCTGTACATCTTGGGAGTGATGACAAGCAAAAGACAGCAAATTGGCTGGACATGTAGATGGAATGGAGGCAACAAGGTGGCCCAAAATTGGACTGGATCCAGTCAGGCAGCATACCAGTTGGAAGACTTAGGAAGATGTGGATCAATGGGGTGAGAGGAAACCTGTTGCAGTTGGGAATCACGGAAAACTGAAGACAGCAGAAGACAGAGCAATGTTCAAATGTTTGTAAATCTATCGGACCAAACTGCGTGGTCATCAGTCCGTAGCTTACAAACTACTTACAACTAGTTTAACTAACCTTAGGACAAACACACACACCCATGCCCCAGGGAGGACTCGAACCTCCACGGCGAGCAACCGCGCGCTCCGCAGCGAGACGCTTTAGACCGCTCGGCTACTCCACCGCGGCAGAAGACAGAGACGGAGAGCTCTATGGTGGCGTGCGGTCCACTGCGCCTAATGGCGTAAAGTAAGTAGGTATTTAAAACATTTCGTGTTATTGACAGAAAAAAAAAACTTTAAAATATACATCCCCATACCATCTGATTCCCACTAAGGCAACATAATGATATATGTCTGTGAGGCCAGTCACCGTGTGGAGCCCGCTACCAGATGACTTTAGTACAAATAGAGGTGTTTCATTTCCGGAAAGACAAGAGCATACTGACCTACAACATGCTACCCGTCGAGCTGAATCTAACAGTTTACATCCAGCGACACCGGATATGTATCACACTTGTTTGCTTAGATCCGACACGATCACGAATTTCTTTAAATGACACTTCTAATACCTATATGCAACGAAGTAGAAAGACACTTGTTGTCATTTACGAAGCATTCTGAATCTGCTAATGCAAAACATGAAAGAACAATTCCAGTACGTCCACACGGCTGGCTGTTCCCTTTATAAGGCGATTGCAGGCGCCCGTAATCTGCACCTCCCTTGATACTCTGATCGTGTACATCTTCCGCCGCATGCTGTATATTTCACCTAGTTTTGATGCTACTTTCAGGGTGTTGTATTATGGGTGGCCAACTGTGTCTAGCACTACTACGTAAGTAGTAGCTCTTAAAAATGAGAGCGCCGGCCGCTGTGGCCGAGGAGACTGAGGCGCTCCAGTCACGGTCTGCACGGCCACTACGGTCGGGGGTTCTAAACCCCCCTCGGGCATGGATATTTGTGCCGTCTTTAGTATAAGGTAGTTGATAAGTAGTTTGTAAGATTAGGGACTGATAACCCCATGGTTAAGTCCCATAAGCTTAACAAACATTTGAACATTTGAATTTGAAAAATGAGAGCGCATTCCGAAAACGCGTCTTGATCTCCATGAGAAAACGTAAGCGATGTAGTATTTTATTATTAATTGTCTGCCATGTACTACGTGAGAAAAATATCAAAAAATCTTTCTCCAATCACAAATTCTCCATTTTATGTCTTGCAAGCTTATGGAGATACAACAGATACAGCCCATTTTTGTAAAATAGACGCCTATTTTGCAAAACTTCGGAAGTTGTGTAAGCATACAATACTTAAATGTCACTTCTGATCACTTTTAGGTCGCGTCACTCTATACACACCTTTAAAACGCCATACTTTATTAGAAATTTCTGCAAAGTGATCTAGTTATGCTGAAACACACTTAATGATTTTGTCTCATTGTTCTGCTCATCTAAACGATGCTCTCATTGTCAATTCAGAAAATAATTTTGGATCACAAAAAATCGTAGTAATACATTTATCAAGTAGATACCATAACCATTTTTGAGATTTTGTAAAACCACACAAAAGTTGTCATAGCAGTCCATCTTATTTTAATAAAGGTTCGAAAGGTTTCTGAATTCGAAATACGGGGTTTAAGCCATAAACCGACACAAAACCAATAAAGTCTAACTGATTTATTTTGCTATGCTAATCATTCAAATTCATCACGGAACTTGAACATTTTCAGACAGTAAATAGCTTTTGCTGTTTTGCATGATATATAGTCTGTAGAGCATGGAAATCTCACACGAACGGCACATTTTCTGTGGCACTTTGACCTACAAACTAGTAAATTCTTAAAGAAAGTCATTAGTGTCTCTTGGACACGGAGCAGTATGCTTCTAATTATTTCGTGTGATTAATAACCGAGGAAAAAAGTGCCTGGCGTAAACGAACTTGTTAAGACTGTTAACTTCCATCCAAAGTAAAAATCGACTGTGGTGCTAATAAGGCATTTTAAGACTTTTAACTTCCATCCAAAGTGAAAATCAATTGTGGTGGTATTAAGTACAGGCTCGAATCGCTCTACCCTTCTCCATCCATGTCTTGGAGACGTTAATAACACCAATGCGATCTGTGAAATGAGGACGTGCAAGATTAACGATTCAAGAGAGTGAAGTAAACTACTGTCCCTAATAGTTATTAGCTAATGAATGTATTTTTCACGCAGACATATTTTTCGAGCTGGGCGATATGCTTTTACTTTACACGTTCCGCTTCCAGTTTTGAATACTTGTGTTACAAAGGTCAGATTTCACACGTCTTAGTTTTAGTTGTAATTAGACCTAACGTAGGGGTGGATAAAAAATTATAAAACCATCAAACATTATTCACACTAGGGAACAGGTTGTCTAACATCTATTATTCTCTGCGCATTTCTCGGCTTCTGGATTTCTCTCTCCGGGTTTTTTTCCGTGTCGAAGGTGTCACTTACAGTTAATTACTAGAAAGCTTACCAGCAATAGAGTAAAAAAGTGCCTGGACAATAGGCATTAACATTTTAAATTAAAGAAAAAGATAATATTAGTAATTAAAATTGTTTTCACCAAGAAGCGGGCTAATTTCAAAGCATTAAAGTTAGCTCATAATACATATATTTTCAGACAGAGTAATAGTCATTAACGTAAATTATTTTAGCCCAGAAACGGGATACGTCGAAGGCATTAGCATTGACCAGCCTTAAATCCTCTTCGGTGCAGGATGAGACATTGCTGAGGGCCCACTAGTGTATCCCCATTCTTTGAGGCTATTGAGGGATTTCCAGGTACAGCAGCTCTCATCATGTCCGGAAGGTAGCACTTCTTTAGGTTTTCTCCAGCCTAGAGGAGCACTTTCTGCTCTCTTTCTCCACATGTCTATCGTTTGGTTTTTGTTATTGTTGTAGTTGACAACCGACTTCAAGCGTGTTGGTCTTCAGACCTCTATCAGGTGTAAAGGACGTGTCACAAAATAACAGTAAAGCCTAATATGACATAAATCAGACCCCACTGCAAATAGATTTGAAATGTCTCACAAATGTGAGAAAGGAGGACATGTCCGTGAGACAGGTGCAATACAGTTCTTCTTTCTATAGTATCATAATCTGGTCGAATGTAAATGAGTCATACTAGCTAATTAACCAAACATTTGAAGAATTTGTTGATAACGCTTTGTGATTCATTGTATATGAATCAAAATTCTCACAGTCAGCCACTGTAAATCAATGATTCACGGTATATGATAACAGTTTACCGTACTAAGTTTGTACGACTCAGTTACGTTCAACCAGGTAATGATGATGCTGTGGAAACGAACAAAAAAAAATCGCACTCACGTGTTTTATGGCCCACTTTAGATTTGCAGTTTAATAAGTGTATGCAAACATTTCCGACCCAAATAATAAAAAAATATGAAAAGATTACGACTCTACAATTGTGGTAATATCTATGCACCCAACACGTAATATTCTTTCTGAAAGATTTTAACAAACAGTCAAAATTATATGATGTTTGCGTTTAGCTTTGACAAACATACTCTTTTTTGAACTTTTACCAATTTGAACTATCATTTTAATATCTCGCTCACATTTACGTTATACTTTTCCGTTAAAATATTATCACCTATCTTGCCTTGGTAGTTCTAAGATTATTTTCTTTGCCTGTACTGGTTACGAATGACTATAGGCTGGAACAAACGTAGCGAACATTTGGCGTTCCGACGAGTAGCTATAGCTCGGGTGGAACACAGCGTACATTTGGTGTTCGTAAATCAGTTACTTGACATCCATCGCCCCAAAATCTCTTTTGCGTACGCCATCTTGCTTTCTCTACTTGATTATTTTCTTATTATAACTCAAGCGTTGTCATTTCAAAGCAATGGTGCTTTGAAAATTATCAAAAACACGTCGTTCTTAGGTCAATGAATTATAATCTAATGTTGGTTAGTTAGTTAACATATGCCATCCATAGTACGAGAATCACGGATTACTCTCGCAGCTGTTCGCCATAGCGTAATAGGCGAGTAATTAGTTTATGATGTACGAACATGTTAGACGGAGGTTCGGAACTTGCTAGGGCGCGGTTGCTCAACGCGCTCGGTCAGAGAGTTGCCAGCATGGTAGCTCGACGCCCTCTGTAACGAGAAAACTCAGTTATCTGAAACGATCAAAACAATCCAACGTCTACAAAGTACCCGTTCAAACCGACGAACCAATCAAAAGAGAGAAACCGAAAGACGGTTCAACTAACACCATCTGAAGAGAAGGCCTGTGCACTGCCGTGACACGTCACATCACACAGAGTAGGTCGCGACTGCGTAGCTCATTGGCTGGCCGCTGTGAGGCAGTGGGCTGTGCCCAGCCGGCCGCGGTGGCCGAGGAGACTGCGGCGCGTCACTCACAGTCTGCACGGCAACTACGGTCGGGGGTTTGAATCCCTGCTCGGGCATGGATATTTGTGCCGTCCTTAGTGTTAGCTAGTTCATAAATAGTTTGTACAAGCTAGCTAGTACATAAGTAGTTTGTCCTCCCCCATGAACCACAGACATTGCCGAGGTGGGGTGGCTTGCGTGCCTCAACGATGCAGATAGCCGTACCGTAGGTGCAACCACAACGGAGGGGTATCTGTGGAGAGGCCAGACAAACGTGTGGTTCCTGGAGAGGGGCAGCAGCGTTTTCAGTAGTTGCAGGGGCAACAGTCTGGATGATTGACTGAGCTGGCCTTGTAACATCAGCTAATGTGGCTTTGCCAAGCAGTTACTGCGAACGGCTGAAAGCAAGGGGAAACTACAGCCGTTACTTTTCCCGAGGACATGCAGCTCTACTGTATGAACATATGATGATGGCATCCTCTCGGGTAAAATATTCCGGAGGTAAAATAGTCCCCCTTTCGGATCTCCGGGCAGGGACTACTCAGGAGGATGTTGTCATCAGGAAAGACAATACTGTCATTCTACGGATCGGAGCGTGGAGTGTTAGATCGCTTAATCGGGTAGGAAAATTAGAAAATTTAAAAAGGGAAATGGTTAGGTTGAGGTTAGATATAGTGGGGATTAGTGAAGTTCGGTGGCAGGATGAACAGGATTTCTGGTCAGGTGAGTACAGGATTATAAATACAAAATCAGTTGGGGGTATCACAGGAGTAGGACTAATAATGAATAGGAAAATAGGTAAGCGGGTAAACTACTATGAGCAGCACAGTGATCGCATTATCATTGTCAAGATAGATACGAAGCCAACACCGACAACAGTAGTACAGGTTTATATGCCAACTAGCTCTGCCGATGATGAGGAGATCGAAGAAATATATGAGGAGCTAAAGGAAATTATTCAGACAGTTAAGGGAGAGGAAAACTTAATTGTGATGGAAGACTGGAATTCGGTAGTAGTAAAAGGAAGAGAAGGAAAAATAGTAGGTGAATATGGACTGGGCAGACGGAATGAAAGAGGAAGTCGCGTGGTAGAATTTTGCACTGAACATGATTTAATCGAAACAAACACGTGGTTTAAGAATCACAAAAGAAGGTTGTATACGTGGAAGAGACCAGGAGACACCGGAAGGTATTAGATAGATTTTATAATGGTAAGACATAGATTCCGGAACCAGGTGATAAACTGTAAAACATACCCAGGGGCAGATATAGACTCTGACCATAACTTAATAGTCATGAACTGTAGGCTGAAACTGAAAAAACTGCAGAAAGGTAGGAAAATAAGGAGATGCGACTTAGATAAATTGGAGGAACGTGGAATTCTAGAGAAATTCAGAGGGAGATTTAGGCATGAATTAACAGAAACAGGGGGAAATAAAACAGTAGAAGAGGAACGGGGAGCATTGAGAGATGAAATAGTGAAGGCAGCAGAGGTCAAAATAGGTAGAAAGGCAAGACCTACAAAAAATGCTTCGATATCACAAGAAATACTGAATTTAATTGATGAAAGCAGAAAATATAAAAATGCAGTAAATGAAAGGGGCAAAATGGAGTACAGACGACTAAGAAATGAGATCGACAGAAGTGGAAAATGGCTAAGCAGGAGTGGCTAGAAGGCAAATGCAAATCTGTAGAAGAATGTATAGGAAGGGGAAAAGTAGATACCGCCTACAGGAAAATAAAAGAGACATTTGGGGACAATAAAAGCAACTCTACGACTATCAAGAACTCAGATGGGAAACCAGTTCTCAGCAAAGAAGGGAAAGCTGAAAAGTGGAAAGAGAACATAGAACAGCTCTACAAAGGAAATGAACTTAGAGACGATGTTGTAGGAAGGGAAAAGGAAGTAGATCAAGATGAAATAGGAGATACTATACTGAGAGATGAATTTGAAAGAGCCCTGAAAGACCTAGGTCGGAACAAGGCCCCGGGAGTAGACATACATTCCCTCAGAGCTACTAAAGTCAATGGGAGAGACAGCCAAGACAAAACTATTTCACCTGGTGTGTAATATGTATGAGACAGGCGAAATACCCTCAGACTTTAAGAAAAACGTAATAATCCCTATTCTAAAGAAATCAGGCGCAGACATGTGTGAAAATTACAGAACCATCAGTTTGATAAGTCATGGTTGTAAAATTTTAACACGAATTATCTATAGGAGAATGGAAAAGCTGGTAGAAGCTGACCTCGGGGAAGATCAGTTTCGATTCAGGAGGAACGTAGGAACCCGGGAGGCAATACTCACTTTACGTCTTATCTTAGAAGATAGATTAAGGAAAGGTAAACCTACATTTTTAGCTTTTGTAGATTTGGAGAAAGCTTTTGACAATGTTGACTGGAATACACTCTTTCAAATTCTGAAGTCAGCAGGGGAAAAATACAGGGAAAGGAGAGTTATTTACAACTTGTACAAAAGCCAGACCGCAGTTATTAGACTCAAAGGGCATGAAAGGGAAGCATCAGTTGAGAAGGGAGTAAGACAGGTTTGTAGCCTTTCTCCAATGTCGTTCAATTTGTACATTGAGCAAGCTATAAAACAAAGAGAAATTTGGTGAAGGAATTAAAGTTCAGGGGGAAGAATTAAAAACATTGCGTTTTGCCGACGACATAGTAATTCTGTCAGATACAGCAAATAACATGGAAGAGCAATTGAACGGAATGGACAGTGTGCTGAAAGGTGCTTATAAGATGAACATTAACAAGAGCAAAACTAGGGTAATGGAGTGCAGTCTAAGAAAAAAGGGTGATGCTGAAGGAATTAGATTAGGTAAAGAAGCAATAAACGAAGTAGATGAGTTTTGTTACTTGGGCAGTAAAATAACAAATGATGGTCGCAGTGCAGAGGATATAAAATTCAGAATGGCAATGGGAAGAAAAGCATTTTTGAAAAAGAGAAATTTGCTAACATCGAATATTAATTTAAGTGTAAGGACGTCTTTTCTGAAGGCATTTGTGTGGAGTGTTGCCTTGTATTGGAGTGAAACATGAACGATAAGCTGTGCGGACAGGAAAAGGATAGAGGCTTTTGAAATGTGGTGCTACAGAAGATTAGGTGGGTAGATCGCATAACTAATGAAGAGGTACTAAACAGAATTGGTGATAAAAGGAATTTTTGGCATACTCTGACTAAAAGAAGGGATCGCTTGGTAGGACATATTCTTAGACATCGAGGAATCGTAAATTTAGCATTGGAGGGAAGTGTGTGGGGTAAAAATCGTAGAGGGAGACCAAGAGACGCGTATAGTGAGCAGATTCAAGTGGATGTGGGTTGTCGTTCTTATGAGGAGATGAAAAGGCTAGCTCAGGATAGGGTATTTTGGAGAGCTGCATCAAATCAGTCTCCAGACTGAAGACCATAACAACAACAACAAGTAGTTTGTAAGTTTAGGGATTAATGACCCCGTAGTTAAGTCCCATAAGCATACAAACATTTGAACATTTTGGGCTGTGCCCCATAAGGCTGCCAGTAAGCTACGCGATCGCAACTACTCTGCTTGACGGACGTGGCACGGCAGCGTACAGGCCTTCTCTTCACACTATGTTGGTTGAACACCATCTGTAATAAAAAACTGAGTAAAACTCTACACGAACTACACAGAACAAATACGAACAAACGAACGCAAAGCATCGATTTCACTGAAGGTAAATATTTATAACCACCACTGTCAATTTTTTGTCCCACTTTATTTATCCTCTTGCTTCCTAAAGATTTTCGCACACTCTCGTTAATTGAACGCAACTGTATTCTGCAAGATTCTGAGCTGTTCACAGGTAACAGCACTTTCTCTGAAAAGCGCATTTGTTCTGTTTCGAGAACATGCCATGAAATACATAACAACGAACTGTAAACATAGACTTCTTCAACACATGTACAGTCGGTGACAGAGTTCGCGAGACCCCTCGCCTAATCGCTATACACAACCGCAAAGTTCTGCTGCTTGGTGGGAAGTATATACAGCTAGGCAACACGATCGTACATACTGTCGATTACCCATCTGACACGAAATCTGAGAGGAAAAATGTTATCTTCCAGTATCGCAGCCAGTTGTAACAACACGCGTGCTTTCTATGCGGCGTGAAGGCGACTTCGAAAACTGATTTTAGAAACTGCTTTACGTATTAGCCATAGCGTTTAAGCTGTTCGCGACCGACAAATTCCTTTCCACATTTCTTTTCTTATAGTTTCAATGAACAAAGACAGCAATTAGAATTGAGATGCGGCAGTCCGTGAATATTTTCGGACGTTACTGATACATTCAAATGGAAAATTGCATGCATATCATAGAATTAATTCAATTACATGAATGGTCTTTGTTATGAACCTAAGTGTTACATCATGGTGCATCATGTTCCGAGTATCGCTGACGGTTTCCGCCCACCGCCTGGGTTGCGCTATAAAGATGACGACCGTTTGGCGCCGCAGATCACTGATGGTATTTCCGAAAGTGAAGGTATCGTGTCATTTCCACTGGTTCTCTTTCGGTTGATGTTGGAACTAAGATATCAGCACAAATTTAACAAACATAAGCCAGCTGTGTCACTACAAATTACAGTTCTCCTCAGATGTGTGGCACGTTTCCATACTCCTTGTCTTATTGAAATGCCTAATAGTAAGCATTCGACAACATATTGGGCTATTATAATACCAGATACGATTATGTCAAATGAATGTGCAGACAAGCAAACAAATGATAAAGATAAGCTTTTTTTATCGCCAAAGGGCCAACTACTGATCAACGAGCGACAGTTCGATTACTGACTCTTTCACATTTTTCTTCTATTTTGAAATATGGCTCATTATGTGTCTCACGTAACAATAACAAACACACATGATAATTGCCGCGGTGAAGTAGCCGAGCGATCTAAAGCGCCTCGCTGCGGAGCGCGCGATTGCTCGTCGTGGAGGTTCGAGTCCTCCCTGGGGCATGGGTGTGTGTGTTTGTCCTTAGGTTAGTTTACCTAGGTTTAAGCAGTTTGTAAGCTACGGACTGATGACCACGCACTTTGGTCCGATAGATTTACAGACATTTGAACATTTGAACACATGATAATTGAGTAACAATCTGTATCGCAATCATTGTGAGGAAATTATTATTCCGTAACCATGAAAATATATTGATAATACTATATGAAACATGTGCAACAGAGAATTGTATTGCATCAAATGAATTAATTTAAACTATCGTATCCAACACATTATTGTATTTTTATTCCGTTTCTTTCAATAACGACGCAAAAGCTACGTTTTTCGTGCAAGCGACATTAGGAATATTAAACCGCTGTGACATTCAAATCCGTAGTCGTTTAATATAATCCTGTTTCAATCCAGACATTAGTACAACAAGAATTCCGTATACTGGCGAGCTCGGTGTTCGCCACTTAACTACCCCAGAGGTTAAAGAGATCTTTTGGTGTGAGTTGGTCACTGGCGAGTATCGAGGACGATATGTTTCGCATACTAATCAAAAATATAAACCCGCCAAACCACCCGCACCTAGTAATACATCATGAGGAGGTAGACGTCTGAACTATCACCTTAGAATGAAGTCGGTCATCTATTCAAAGAAGCAGGCATTAATTTGACAATGCAAACAGCAAAAACAAGTAGATTGAATAATTTGTAAAATCTCAAACCTAAGAGTCGACTTTTGGTGATTCTCCATCGTAGCAATTAGAGGAGTGAAAGATTCTAAAGCTAATTCTTTGGTTTTAGAAGTCGCAGGCGTTTATTCTGTAGTAGGACAGCATTACACACCGGTGGGTTTCAGTTACTGTGCAGAATACAAAACCACGGTTTTTCGCCAAAAGCGTGCGTAGTTTCCTGCCACTTATGAATAGGTAGTAGACCTATGTCCTTGCAGAGATTCGATAAACGGCTATGCTATATAATATGTGGTTGGCGCCGGCATAAATGCGCAGATGCGTAACACGAGGTCCTAGGATCGATCTGACATCTGCAGCACTTTCATTTTTAATTATTCACTCATTTTCACGAGTTTCAATCCGTATTTTTCACATACGTAACTTTTCTGCTCAGTAACAACTTTGGTAGCGAATATAGTATCAAAAAGTTTTAACTCGTCATTCAGCCAGTTGATATGATGACAAAGAGAAGTTTTGTATGAATGAACGAAATAGACAGTCTATTAGCGTTAGATGTTCTGAGCAGATTGACACTGCCACCAGAAAAATGCAACAGATCGTGTGAGTCATAGCATAAGATTTTCCACAGACAGATAATAAAAGTTGGTTTCAGGGCACATATCGTATGGATTTATAAATATCAAACAATATAGTAGTCACAATGTATTAGCTGAAATAAGTGCATACTGGAAAACGTTGCCTTTATGTGGGTTCAAAACTTGACAAGCACATACCAAGAGTGTAATAGCTACAACGACAATCTCCGAATTCGATTGTCTTGAGAAAGGCTAATAATATCCCCTTATACGTTTGCGTGCTGAAAGTCTCAACACTAGGTATCGCTGGATGGGTCTCACCTACTTGGCCCAGTCTGTGCGAGAAGAAACACGAATATGAACCTTTTAAATTCCTACAATATCTCCCCTGTGTAGGCCATAAGAAAAGAGAAAACTCACGCCAAATGATCCAACTACAGATAGGTGCAATATCAGCTAATATTGAGGCTCACCATTGCTGATGACAGTGTTTTCAGTGTTGCGAAGTAGCTAAACGATTAGCTTTTGAATGAAACAGCATGGGTTTGAATCCCGTCCCTTCCAAAATACTTTTCTTATATTAACCCTTGTAGTTTTAATTATCAGTTCTAAAAATTTGAATGCAGAGTATATATATTTGGTTTCGTTATAACTAATTTAATTAATATATCTTATTTCATCATTTAATTTCATAATTCGATGAAGTATTAAATGAAAATAATATTTCAAAAATTGTAGCACGTATTTATATGCCGAAGTTATATTACATTCCTTAGGGTGTTCTTCGTCAAAGAAAATCTCCACACTATGCAGACTTTACCAAAGTATTTTAAGCGAGAAATTTTATCCGAAATATGCTTCGGTGCAAAGCATACTTTATTCAAGTTTTTAAGTAAATAACTTTCACTGTTGATTTTTGTGCATACGAAGTGTATGCATGGGAATTGTGGCACTGAACTGATGCTGTAGGATTGAATGTGTTTTAATTGAGACACCTCTTGACATCAACGTTCGTGGCACACTGAAACGTTTAAGAAAATTTAAATTTCATAAATAAAAGGTTTACATTGCGAGGGGTAATATGAAATGAACAAAAATGTAAGGAGTACCGGGGAATCGAACCTTGACTTCCAACTTTGCACTCCAAGCACTTGTCTACTACGCTAGGCACACTCCTCAGAGACGAGAAGTTAATAATCAACTTATATAACACCTATTTGTCTGTGAGAAATTTGCGCCACCGTATTCGCTTTCCCTTTAGCCAACTCGGACGGGATATTTGGGGAATTTGAAAGGTTTGTCAACTTCCTTCTCGCAGGGCTTGAACAAAATATTTTAAAACCATGCCGCAATCTACTCTGTCAGTCATAAACATTCTACAGTATAAACTGAAAGACAGAATCGTTGAGGAAATGTCTGCCACCCCCCGCCGCCGACGCCAATCCTTGAGGGTTAAGATTCTAGGAGTAGGAACATCCTCATCCATGATCCACGGACTGAGACGCGAAGTTTTTGTGAAATTTAGTGTCCTGTTACAGCGACAGTCGTAAAAATTGTGGGAATAAAGTTTATGAAGTAGTTTCTGTTAATATTTATAAGGAAAATTTACGCTGTAGCTACGAATGCCTGATCTACGAAACAGCAACGAATCTAAATCATTAATACGAACGCGTTTCTGACGGCATTTTGACTCGTGAGTGTGGTAACTTGAGAGTAATTTTGCGAAAAATTTGTAACAAAAAGTGAGGGAGACGTATGTCGACTACGCTACTCAACACTCATATGCAAGGTCTTGGTATTCTGGAGTGTTCATTCTACTATCAATCGGTGTTTTATGTCCTCTGACTTTATTGAAAGCAGTAGGGTTTTTTTAGTAAATGAAGCATGTCAAGAAACCAAAAAAAGGTGGTCTTATTTTTGATAAAGAGGTCCAAAGAAAAAGAAACAAGAACTGGCAAATATTTATGATCGAGGTGTAGGAATAAGAATAAGGAAGAAAAGGAATGATAGTGGTGAATTAGGGCATTGAAAATAAACAATGGCGATAAGTGAAAATATGAAGCGGAACGGGAATCGAACCCGAGTCTTCCGCTTCGGGCCAGCGGTGAACTTAACTACGTGGCTACCGGTGCTCGCCCCGCGTCTGTCTCAAACTTCCACAAGTTTCACGCTTTGGCTGTAGCGGCCATATCGTGCGAGGTCGAACGTATGACCGCATATCGATGAAGTGATTGAAGAAACGCCGTCTTCGCGAGTCGTAATTAATTATATTGGTATGGTGTCTGTTACTGACACCATACCAATATAATAAGAAACGAGAATACCCAGTAGGCTTCGAATCGTTGCGAAAGCAGTATTAGCAGAAGACGTTCATTTATTTATAATGGTTTAGTATGTAACAGTATAAGAGTGCTACTCATAGGACGCACTGTTTGCCTACCATTGGCAAAAAAACAAACGAGTCAAACTGATTGAAAAAAAAAACTAGATTCAATAGAATAGAAAAAAAAATCACCTACGAAATGAAATCATTTTAGTATATTTCTTTTAAAGCGGATGTAGTATGTTTTAACGTTCTAATCCTTGATTTCATTTTAATATTGTGTACTTTTTTTTCAATGAGGGAGAACAGTATTACTTTTAAACATTGATTTAGGAAATGAATAACATATTGTGAACAATTATAGTACAAAAGACGAAGCAAGTATAAAAAAGCGTTGTGGAAGGAGCAGGTGCGTGAAACCCTTTACCATAACTATTGTTTATGGTAAGCAGCCATCAACGACATGTCTTTTTATTCAGGTCAGAGGTTTCCAGTAGGTTTCTCGAAGTAGGTTGCAAAGCTCTTTGTACGATATATAGTAGTAATATTCCGGGTATATCGATAGTATACAAGGTAAGCGCCATTAACTTGGGTCGTGGAGTAATGTATTTTATACATTAGTTTCAAATTCGTCTTGAAGCTGTGTATAAAATTCAATTCTGAACCAGTTAACAGATACAGAGACTATAACAGAGGTTCGAAACATTTGTATTTTTTGTTCATACAACAGCGTACTTTGTTTCACCATTAGATTTCCCGAAGGTTAGTTCTTTGCTTGCAGCTAAGACTATCGAAATGGTATTAACAATATTAAAAACTCCTCAAAACCAACAAACAGACTAGACGTTCAAATCAATACGTAACTGCCATGTCATAAAAAAAAGTTTAAATTTTTGTTAAGCTTATGGGATTTAACTGCGGGGTCATCAGTCCCTAAACTTACAAACTACTTATGAAAAACCTTATACTGCAGACGGTAAAAACATCCATGCCCAAGGGGGGGATTCGAACCCCCGAGGGGGAACGGCCTCGCACATCGTAGCGTAGCGCCTCAATGCGCTCGGCCATTCCTCCGCGGCCATGTCATTATTAAGATATAATTTGATAATTGCTTCGAGGTTAATGTGTTACACATTCAACAGAATACAACTTTAACAGACCATACACACCTTTCTTTTCAGCGTCACCACATGTTAATGTTCAAATATAAAGAAGTTATTATAGACTTATTGTTTAATAAAGTAAGAATTGCCGCTAAATATGGCAACTAACAGGTGGGCTATCTGAACCCATCCAATAATAAAAATTTTAATTCAGTGCACAATAATATAACCTAGGACGAGAATCCATTAGGAGATCGGTATCAGGATAATCAGGCATCATAAGCCAAACAGTCCATTTAAGAAAAGACAGGTTCAGACACATCAGTGGGCAGTCGAGAAGAGGCGAGGCATGCCTCTGCTCAATCGCAGCGAATGTCTCTTCCTCCAATCAGTGCTTGTGGCCGGCCGGAGGTTTGAACGGAAGTAAACGGGGCACTTCACAGCACGGCTAGCGCGTGTAAACAAACTTCCTTACACGACAATCTACTACAGCTAAATCTTACCAACTGTTATTCAGTTGGTCTCGGACGTTTCATAAATGATTCTTGCGTTAGGTATGTTGTTAATATGAAAGTGTTCATTAAAGAAATCAGGGTGACAAAAATAAGACCACCTTTTTTTGGTTTCTTGACATGCTTCATTTATTAAAAAAACCCTACTGCTTTCAATAAAGTCAGAGGACATAAAACACCGATTGATAGTAGAATGAACACCCCAGAATACCAAGACCTTGCATATGAGTGTTGAGTAGCGTAGTCGACATACGTCTCCCTCACTTTTTGTTACAAATTTTTCGCAAAATTACTCTCAAGTTACCACACTCACGAGTCAAAATGCCGTCAGAAACGCGTTCGTATTAATGATTTAGATTCGTTGCTGTTTCGTAGATCAGGCATTCGTAGCTACAGCGTAAATTTTCCTTATAAATATTAACAGAAACTACTTCATAAACTTTATTCCCACAATTTTTACGACTGTCGCTGTAACAGGACACTAAATTTCACAAAAACTTCGCGTCTCAGTCCGTGGATCATGGATGAGGATGTTCCTACTCCTAGAATCTTAACCCTCAAGGATTGGCGTCGGCGGCGGGGGGTGGCAGACATTTCCTCAACGATTCTGTCTTTCAGTTTATACTGTAGAATGTTTATGACTGACAGAGTAGATTGCGGCATGGTTTTAAAATATTTTGTTCAAGCCCTGCGAGAAGGAAGTTGACAAACCTTTCAAATTCCCCAAATATCCCGTCCGAGTTGGCTAAAGGGAAAGCGAATACGGTGGCGCAAATTTCTCACAGACAAATAGGTGTTATATAAGTTGATTATTAACTTCCCGTCTCTGAGGAGTGTGCCTAGCGTAGTAGACAAGTGCTTGGAGTGCAAAGTTGGAAGTCAAGGTTCGATTCCCCGGTACTCCTTACATTTTTGTTCATTTCATATTACCCCTCGCAATGTAAACCTTTTATTTATGAAATTTAAATTTTCTTAAACGTTTCAGTGTGCCACGAACGTTGATGTCAAGAGGTGTCTCAATTAAAACACATTCAATCCTACAGCATCAGTTCAGTGCCACAATTCCCATGCATACACTTCGTATGCACAAAAATCAACAGTGAAAGTTATTTACTTAAAAACTTGAATAAAGTATGCTTTGCACCGAAGCATATTTCGGATAAAATTTCTCGCTTAAAATACTTTGGTAAAGTCTGCATAGTGTGGAGATTTTCTTTGACGAAGAACACCCTAAGGAATGTAATATAACTTCGGCATATAAATACGTGCTACAATTTTTGAAATATTATTTTCATTTAATACTTCATCGAATTATGAAATTAAATGATGAAATAAGATATATTAATTAAATTAGTTATAACGAAACCAAATATATATACTCTGCATTCAAATTTTTAGAACTGATAATTAAAACTACAAGGGTTAATATAAGAAAAGTATTTTGGAAGGGACGGGATTCAAACCCATGCTGTTTCATTCAAAACCTAATCGTTTAGCTACTTCGCAACACCGAAAACACCGTCATCAGTAATGGTGAGCCTCAATATTAGCTGATATTGCACCTATCTGTAGTTGGATCATTTGGCGTGAGTTTTCTCTTTTCTTATGGCCTACACAGGGGAGATATTGTAGGAATTTAAAAGGTTCATATTCGTGTTTCTTCTCGCACAGACTGGGCCAAGTAGGTGAGACCCATCCAGCGATACCTAGTGTTGAGACTTTCAGCACGCAAACGTATAAGGGGATATTATTAGCCTTTCTCAAGACAATCGAATTCGGAGATTGTCGTTGTAGCTATTACACTCTTGGTATGTGCTTGTCAAGTTTTGAACCCACATAAAGGCAACGTTTTCCAGTATGCACTTATTTCAGCTAATACATTGTGACTACTATATTGTTTGATATTTATAAATCCATACGATATGTGCCCTGAAACCAACTTTTATTATCTGTCTGTGGAAAATCTTATGCTATGACTCACACGATCTGTTGCATTTTTCTGGTGGCAGTGTCAATCTGCTCAGAACATCTAACGCTAATAGACTGTCTATTTCGTTCATTCATACAAAACTTCTCTTTGTCATCATATCAACTGGCTGAATGACGAGTTAAAACTTTTTGATACTATATTCGCTACCAAAGTTGTTACTGAGCAGAAAAGTTACGTATGTGAAAAATACGGATTGAAACTCGTGAAAATGAGTGAATAATTAAAAATGAAAGTGCTGCAGATGTCAGATCGATCCTAGGACCTCGTGTTACGCATCTGCGCATTTATGCCGGCGCCAACCACATATTATATAGCATAGCCGTTTATCGAATCTCTGCAAGGACATAGGTCTACTACCTATTCATAAGTGGCAGGAAACTACGCACGCTTTTGGCGAAAAACCGTGGTTTTGTATTCTGCACAGTAACTGAAACCCACCGGTGTGTAATGCTGTCCTACTACAGAATAAACGCCTGCGACTTCTAAAACCAAAGAATTAGCTTTAGAATCTTTCACTCCTCTAATTGCTACGATGGAGAATCACCAAAAGTCGACTCTTAGGTTTGAGATTTTACAAATTATTCAATCTACTTGTTTTTGCTGTTTGCATTGTCAAATTAATGCCTGCTTCTTTGAATAGATGACCGACTTCATTCTAAGGTGATAGTTCAGACGTCTACCTCCTCATGATGTATTACTAGGTGCGGGTGGTTTGGCGGGTTTATATTTTTGATTAGTATGCGAAACATATCGTCCTCGATACTCGCCAGTGACCAACTCACACCAAAAGATCTCTTTAACCTCTGGGGTAGTTAAGTGGCGAACACCGAGCTCGCCAGTATACGGAATTCTTGTTGTACTAATGTCTGGATTGAAACAGGATTATATTAAACGACTACGGATTTGAATGTCACAGCGGTTTAATATTCCTAATGTCGCTTGCACGAAAAACGTAGCTTTTGCGTCGTTATTGAAAGAAACGGAATAAAAATACAATAATGTGTTGGATACGATAGTTTAAATTAATTCATTTGATGCAATACAATTCTCTGTTGCACATGTTTCATATAGTATTATCAATATATTTTCATGGTTACGGAATAATAATTTCCTCACAATGATTGCGATACAGATTGTTACTCAATTATCATGTGTTCAAATGTTCAAATGTCTGTAAATCTATCGGACCAAAGTGCGTGGTCATCAGTCCGTAGCTTACAAACTGCTTACACCTAGGTAAACTAACCTAAGGACAAACACACACACCCATGCCTCAGGGAGGACTCGAACCTCCACGGCGAGCAATCGCGCGCTCCGCAGCGAGGCGCTTTAGATCGCTCGGCTACTTCACCGCGGCAATTATCATGTGTGTTTGTTATTGTTACGTGAGACACATAATGAGCCATATTTCAAAATAGAAGAAAAATGTGAAAGAGTCAGTAATCGAACTGTCGCTCGTTGATCAGTAGTTGGCCCTTTGGCGATAAAAAAAGCTTATCTTTATCATTTGTTTGCTTGTCTGCACATTCATTTGACATAATCGTATCTGGTATTATAATAGCCCAATATGTTGTCGAATGCTTACTATTAGGCATTTCAATAAGACAAGGAGTATGGAAACGTGCCACACATCTGAGGAGAACTGTAATTTGTAGTGACACAGCTGGCTTATGTTTGTTAAATTTGTGCTGATATCTTAGTTCCAACATCAACCGAAAGAGAACCAGTGGAAATGACACGATACCTTCACTTTCGGAAATACCATCAGTGATCTGCGGCGCCAAACGGTCGTCATCTTTATAGCGCAACCCAGGCGGTGGGCGGAAACCGTCAGCGATACTCGGAACATGATGCACCATGATGTAACACTTAGGTTCATAACAAAGACCATTCATGTAATTGAATTAATTCTATGATATGCATGCAATTTTCCATTTGAATGTATCAGTAACGTCCGAAAATATTCACGGACTGCAGCATCTCAATTCTAATTGCTGTCTTTGTTCATTGAAACTATAAGAAAAGAAATGTGGAAAGGAATTTGTCGGTCGCGAACAGCTTAAACGCTATGGCTAATACGTAAAGCAGTTTCTAAAATCAGTTTTCGAAGTCGCCTTCACGCCGCATAGAAAGCACGCGTGTTGTTACAACTGGCTGCGATACTGGAAGATAACATTTTTCCTCTCAGATTTCGTGTCAGATGGGTAATCGACAGTATGTACGATCGTGTTGCCTAGCTGTATATACTTCCCACCAAGCAGCAGAACTTTGCGGTTGTGTATAGCGATTAGGCGAGGGGTCTCGCGAACTCTGTCACCGACTGTACATAGACTGGGGAGTTACTGTTACAATGACTGTTGTAAACGACGTATTGATAGTACTAACTTCGTATATATATTGAGTACTAGAGTTATGTGGAATTCAGTTTGTAATTTTAGCTGTAAAAGAAAACGTAATCAGGGTCTGAAATCGAATAATTGCTCTTTATTTTAGCGCAGAACAGTGTAACATGAACGAAGTCATATCTGAACTACAGGAAAGGTAATACCATCTACCTTAAAAGCGTCCATAGCAACCATGTCAAAGACAAACATTTTAGTAGATACATTGATTCTAATTAATGACTTTCAATTTATTCCACAAATAACGAATCAACGCTTTAAAAAAAATAAACAAGGTAATTTGTTGCAATGTATACACTTCCCTTCTGTTTCATTAAGGTACTACACTTTCCACAGAAATGTGGGACTTCCTTTATATATGAAACTACTTGTACCAGCATTTTGTATGCATTTCATGGCATGTTCACGAAATAGAACAAAAACGCATTTTAGATGGAGCATTATCACATATGTACAACTCTAATCTTTGAAGAAAAAAAAAGTTCTAATGTTTGTTAAGCTTATGGGACTTAACTACGGGATTATCAGTCCCTAAACTTACAAACTACTTATGAACTAACTTATACTAAAGACGGCACAAATATCCATGCCCGAGGGGGAATCGAACCCCCGACCGTAGTGGCCGTGCAGACCGTGACTGAAGCGCCTCAGTCTCCTCGGCCACCGCGGCCGGTTAATCATTGAAGAATATAGCTCCATTTAATTAATAAAAGTGTCTGAAATCCTTTTAGGAAGAAAAAGAAATTTTAGGTACTGGCGGGTTCCGAACCACTGACATTCAGTATCACAGACCAACGTATTGCCCACTACGCTACGGCTAACAATCAGAAGTTGCGTTCTTTAATCTCGTACTATTAATGTCAGTTGTTAAGTGATGTTAATATGGCAGTTTTAGACATTGGATTATTATTTATCGTACGAAGAACGGCGTATTTTTGTTAATTCTTCAGTGCACCATTGCTTTGAAATGACAAAGTTTAAGTTACAGTAAGTAAATTATCAAATACGCAACGCAATATGGCGTATGCCAGAGACAGTTCTGGGCGAGAAATGTCACGTGACATCTCCGAACGGCTGGTTTCCGTTAATTCAATGGAGGTTGTCAAATCTCCGTTATTTTTGCAAATATATCTCAAACGATACGAGACATGAAAAGAACATAACAGAGCAAAATTGTAGACAACTTTCATCTCTACAAATTCGATTATTCAATTTTCGTGTCAGATGAACGGTTTATTTGCAATTGAAATTACATTACAAACGGCTATCTCTGCAACGATGCAAGATACGAAAAAAACATAAGAGAGCGAGCTTGTAGAGAATTTTCCCCTCTACAAATTAGGTTATTTAATTTTCGTGTCAGATGAACGGTTCGTTTTCAGTTACAATTATATTACAAACGGATTTTTTTGGTATTACGACCGTATTTTTTGTCCGAAAAAATTTAAAAAGAGAGGTTCTGGCCTCTGGTGACCTACAATTATGTCTGTAAAATTTGGTGCTCATCAGTTGAACGGTTCGTCTGAAAAAGTGGGAACACGTTACTGACAGACAGACATCCCAAAATCGCCGTTATTTTTGCAAATATCACTGAAACGATACGAGATATGAAAAAAAAAAAAAAAAAAAAAAAAAAAAAAAAAAAAAAAAAAAAAAAAAAAAAAAAAAAAAAACCATAAGAGAGGAAAGTTGTAGAGAATTTTCTCCTCTACAAATTCAGTTATTCAATTTTCGTGTAAGTTGAATGGTTAAGCCGTTATTTTTATTTACATTTCGAGCTGTCAAAAAACGATCGCGAAGGCCCAATTTTAGTTTTACTACCGTAACCTAAAGTGGGCCAAAAGTTCAAATGTTTTTGAACCTATTGGACGAAACTACTATGGTCATCAGTCCCTAGACTTACAAACTACTTATGAACTAGCTAAGACTAAAGACGGCACAAGTATCCATGTCCGAGGATAGGGGGGATTCGAACCCCCGACCGTAGTGGCCGTGCAGACTGTGATTGGCGCGCCGCAGAACGCTCGGACACCGCGGCCGGCACACCGTGACGGAGGGAGGACTCCAACCTCCGGCCAAAGCGACCGTGCAATCTGCAGCACGCTCATCCCCGCGCGGCTGGTACTAGCCAGTGAGTAAAGGCATATTACAGCTTCCAGGTAGTCATGTCTGTTTTGGTCAAATACTTAGAATCTATGGGTCATCACCTATGAGAAATTTATAGAGTTCAGAAATTACGCAATAGGAACTAAACGAGTCTGTGAATAGAACGAAACAACAGTGTAACAACTGTTAGAAGTTACTACACTTCTTCCTTACACACGTAACAAGAATACATGAACCAACATTTCGTTAATACTTATCTTCATTTTCATTGTATTTATCGCAGTTTAAAGTGTCATTTGTGTGTTACAGATACCTGAGAGAACATGAAAATACTGCAACTTGATTCAACCCTGTTAACGATGTATTTTGACAAACTACATTCCTGACATTATCGATGTCAATATCTAGTACAGAATCACAAAAGAAACCCATTACACATTGATCTTCCTTCCTTCATACAAGAGAAACCCAAAATCGTTCAGCAGCCAGCTTCTTGGGGACTACTTATACTCATTACCAACAATATAAAGAACATATTTAAAATTTATTGTTTCCTTTTCGGTCACAGTAACAATTTTTTTATCTGATATCACCTGTAGACCTTCAGATCTGTCTACCTGCGAAAGCAACACGTCATGTGTAACACTAGTGTGATCGACCTTTATCGAAACTAGTCATGCCACAGAAAAGCAAACGTGCAGCTGAAGAGGAAAAATAAACAATAAACTTGAAATAATAGCAGAAGTGAAAATTCTCGCCAGACGAATATGTCGACAATAGTAAACAATTTCCGCTTGAGTAATTTTTTCCTACCATAACTCCAGAATACATCATTCAAAAATGATTATTCGGCTTATTTATCTTCGTTAATCCTTAATTTAGTGTTTAGCATTTCATCTATGAATACTTTTAATTTTCAAAAACTCTCCAAATCACAGATTCAAACTGTATTTTTCCCTGTGCCATTGTCTTGCGACTTTACGCTTTATTCCGCACCGCATTTATCACAGCTAAGATAAAACAATTGTCACTATACACTGTGAGAACATGCGTGTTGGTCTATTTACGGTTCTAATTTAGACGTTTAACTCGATGTTATCTTACGGTCGAACCGTACATATCTGCTTTCATGCCCCAGCAGATATTATATTTTAACTGTGTTCTTGTAGTTAAAACCACTCTGTTGGTAGGCTGTAGTTCGTGAAAAAATAAGAAATATTACATTAAAAAATCAGTTCATTAATGAAAAGTGTTTTGTTCTGACGTTTGCAAATGATGTACGCAAAGACAGAGATTTAACTTAGATGCACCAGCTCCACCAAAGAGACTGCCTACATCACACTTGTGCGTCCTCTCCTGGAGTACTGTTGCCCCTTGTGGCAGTTTGTAACAGAAGAGCACTTCAGACAATTTATGGCCGGAGTACATCGCAACACAGTACTGAGCTGAGGCGTTAAAGCGGTGGCAACAACAATTCCATTGAATATACGGTATTGAAAAGGTCGACTGAGTGAGGTGGAGCAGTCGTTACGATATTGACTAGCATTCAGGAGAATGATGCGTCATATCCGCTTCCGGGCATTTCATTTAGGCTTTTCGTTATTTTCCCAAATCATTCCAGGCAATTTCTGGGATGATTCTTTGATCGAGGCAGTTCACGTGGCCCTTCTAGTATAAATCTACACGCTAATGTGAGCTGAAGGTAGTTTTCGTTGCGTCTAAATGTGTATCATGTCATACCTCCACAACTACGTTCTGTACGCTGATATTATTTTGGTGATGCATTCAGTATTATGTGCAGATACTGTCTACTAACTGTGCTGCAATTAGATCTAGTAGTTAAAAAAGCATAACAACTGTATGGCAGTTGCAGAAGTTTGACCCCGTGAACTGTGAAAAATGTAGAAGTGGACAACTATTTTCCTTTTATCATAATGTGGGAGGGGGGCGGCAGCGAGAAAAAAGTTTCGTTCAGGTTTGATATTGCGTGTAAAGTATTGCATGAACAAAATTGGAATAATTGGGTTCCGTGAGTTTCAAGATAACTTTCTAACAGTAACAACTGCCTTGTGTTAAACAACTTAGGGCCAGTTTGTCAATGTCTCATTAACATCCAGTAAAGATTTCAACCTGTCGTTAGTGGAAAATTGCGTTCGTCAATGTTTCGTTATCAGTTAACCTGACGTTAAAATACCTCAAACTGGTCGTTAAGTTAACGAGTAGAATTCTGCTCGTTAGACAGCTAACGACCAGTTAAGTGAGAATCTGTATAGAAATGGCAGGATTCCAAAGCGTTAAAATACCGCAATATATTCGCGTGATAAAGAACAACATGACAAGCACTACCTATATGAAAACCTAGTGTGGAAAGCAGCTTTTGGAAAATTTTATCGTCATATTTCTCGTCTCATCCATGTCAGTAGCGATTAGATGAGTTTGATATATTGCAGATAGGTAACATAACCTTAAAATTATTGTTGCGATATCAAAATACAAACTTACGGGTAACGACGAGTTAAGTGAGAATCAGTATGATGAAAATGGATGGAATAAGAGATTTGTTTGACAGTGGAGAGGATGTTAATATTTTGGACGATCTAGAGGTCATTGCCTCAGTAAGGCGTCCATGGCGTATTTATGTTCATCCAAATCGTTTTGAATGTTGGGATGATGCAGAATTTGTTAAGCGATTTCGTCTTCGAAAGGCCACTGGGGAAACGTTGCATCTGAAGAGTACAGCAAACATACGTATTTTGTAAGAGTTCTGTCGTAATAGAAAACAGAATACAATGCTTACGTCTGCAAGCTTATAAATTCAGTATTTACTTATGCTTGTTGCGCCTAGTGTAAGGCATAAAATGTGATTTATTCCTCCGATCTACAGGAAGAGTGCACTGTTATTGCCTACACTAAGTTACTATGCACTTGACAGTATGTTCATTGTCATAAAGGACTTGACTGGTGTCTGCAAAACGTCTGCTTGGAAAGTTTTCTGGGAGGTGACACTGGCCTCTCTCACTCCAATGTGCCCTTACCTTCCTCTATTAATGATACAAGACTCTCCGCACTCACTTCATTAAAATTCGACTTTCTTTCACGTTTATTTTCCATAGCGCCAAATAACAAATGTCTGCTAACCTCTTCCCTGCTACTCAAATATGGCAAATAGCTCTTTATTCAGACGGCACTTTGTTTCTATTGCCAACATAGTCGAAAAATATCGTACCTTCTCGTTTTCTCCAGGTATCCAACGAGAGGTGTATCTGGCAATGACACACGCAATGCACTTAATGAGCACATTTAACTGGACGTTAAAGGCATCTTCTCTTTTGCTAACGAGCAACATTTTTAAATTCGGTCAACAATTAGGCGGAATATTGAAAATTAAATTTTTTGTCATCTGTGAGATAGGTCACCTACAACAGGCACAGGATATGGCAAATCGGATTTTATGTTGTAGGGATTAACTCGACAAAATTGTGCCTAGTGAAACAGTTACAGACCAGAAAACCCCTCAAGACCGCCAGGCACTCAGGTGTGATTTACAGAGTAACCATGTAACCATGTTGAAGCTAATAAAGATAGTTGTTGTTGTTGTTGTGGTCTTCAGTCCGGAGACTGGTTTGATGCAGCTCTCCACAATACCCTATCCTGAGCAAGCCTCTTCATCTCCACATAAGAACGGCAACCTACATCTGTCTGAATCTCCTTACTGTATCCATCTCTTGGTCTTCCTCTGCGGTTTTTACCCCACACACTTCTCTCCAACGCTAAATTCACAATTCCTTGATGCCTAAGAATGTGCCCTACCAATCTATCCCTTCTTTTAGTCAAGGTATGCCAGAAATTTCTTTTCTCCCCAATTCTGTTCAGTACCTCGTCATTAGTTACGCGATCCACCCGCCTAATCTTCAGCATTCTTCTGTAGCACCATATTTCAAAAGCCTCAATCCTCTTCCTGTCCGCATTGTTTATCGTCCATGTTTCACTCCCATACAAGGCAACACTCCATACAAATGCCTTCAGAAGGGACTTTCTTAGGCTTAAATCAATATTCGATGTTAACAAATTTCTCTTTTTCATGAACGCTTTTCTACCCATTGCCATTCTGCATTTTATATCCTCTGTACTGCGACCATCATTTGTTATTTTACTACCCAAGTAACAAAACTCATCTACCTCCTTTATTCCTTCGTTACCTAATCTAATTCCTTCAGCATCACCTGATTTTCTTAGACTGCACTCCATTACCCTAGTTTTGCTCTTGTTAATGTTCATCTTATATGCACCTTTCAGCACACTGTCCATTCCGTTCAACTGCTCTTCCAGATCCTTTGCTGTCTCTGCCAGAATTACTATGTCGTCGGCAAAACGTAATGTTTTTAATTCTTCCCCCTGAACTTTAATTCCTTCACCAAATTTCTCCTTGCTTTCCTTTATAGCTTGCTCAATGTACAAATTGAATAACATTGGAGAAAGGCTACAACCCTGTCTTACTCCCTTTCCAACCACTGCAACACTTTCATGCCCTTCAACTCTGACAACCGCTGTCTGGTTTTTGTACAAGTTGTAAATAATCTTACGCTCCCTATATTTTACTGCTGCTTGCTTCAGGACTTGAAAAAGTTTATTCCAATCAACATTGTCAAAAGCCTTCTCCAAATCTACAAAAGCTAGAAATGTAGGTTTGCCTTTTCTTAGTCTATCTTCTAGGATAAGCCGTAAAGTGAGTAATGCCTCCCGTGTTCCTACATTTCTCCTGAACCCAAACTGATCTTCCCCGAGATCGGCTTCATCTTTTCCATCCTTCTGTAAATAATTCGTGTTAATATTTTGCAACCATGACTTATTAAACTGATGGTTCTGTAGTTTTCACACCTGTCTGCACCTGCTTTCTTTGGAATGGGGATTATAACATTTTTCTTAAAGTCTGAGGGTACTTCACCTGTCTCATACATCTTACACACCAGGTGAAACAATTTTGTCATGGCTGGCTCTCCCAGAGACTTTAGTAGCTCTGAGGGTATGTCATCTACTCCTGGGGCCTTGTTCCGACCTAGGTCTTTCAGCGCTCTGTCAAATTCATCTCTCAGTATAGTATCTCCTATTTCATCTTGATCTACTTCCTCTTCCCTTTCTACAACATTGTCTCTAAGTTCATTTCCTTTGTAAAGCTGCTCTATGTACTCTTTCCACCTTCCAGTTTTCCCTTCTTTGCTGAGAACTGGTTTCCCATCTGATTTCTTGATATTCATAGAATTGCTTTTCTTGTCCCCAAATGTCTCTTTTATTTTCCTGTAGGCTGTATCTATTTTTCCCCTTTTTATACATTCTTCTACAATCTTGCATTTGCCTTCTAGCCACTCCTGCATAGCCATTTTGCACCTCCTGACAATCTCATTTCTTAGTCGTCTGTAGTTCATTTTGCCTGTTTCATTTACTGCTTTTTTATATTTTCTCCTTTCATAGATTAAATTTAGTATCTCCTGTGATATTCAAGGGTTCTTTGTAGGTCTTCCCTTCCTACCTATTTTGTCCTCTGCTGCCTTCACTATTTCATCTCTCAATTTGACCCATTCCTCCTCAACTGTTTTATTTCCCCCCGTTTCTGTCAATTGTTGGCTAAAGCTCCCTCTGAAATTCTTAAGAACCTCAGGTTTCTTCAATTTATCCAGGTTCCATCTCCTTATTTTCCTACCTTTTTGTAGTTTCTTCAGTTTCAGCCTACAGTTCATAACCAACAAGTTATGGTCAGAGTCTATATCTGCTCCTGGGTGTGTTTTACAGTTTAAAACCTGGTTCCGAAATCTATGTCTTACCATTATAAAATCTATCTGGTATCTCCCGGTGTCTCCTGGTCTCTTCCACGTATACAACCTTCTTTTGTGATTCTTAAACCAGGTGTTTGTTACAACCAAATTATGTTCCGCGCAAAATTCTACCAGGCGGCTTCCTCTTTCATTCCTTTTGCCCAGACCATATTCACCTACTATCTTCCCTTCCCTTCCTTGTCCTACTACCGAATTCCAGTCTCCCATAACAATTAAATTTTCCTCTCCCTTAAGTGTCTGAATAATTTCTTTTAGCTCCTCATATATTTCTTCGATCTCCTCATCATCTGCAGAGCTAGTTGGCATATAAACCTGTACTACTGTGGTCGGTATTGGCTTTGTATCTATCTTGACTACGATAATGCGATCACTGTGTTGCTCATAGTAGTTTACCCGCATTCCTATTTTCTTATTCATTGTCAGACCTACTCCTGTAATACCCCCAATAAAGATAGTTATTGTGTGAAATAGTTAAAATATTGTATACGCTTAACGACATGCTGCAAATTAATTATCACTTTTGGGGACATCAATCTTTGAGTAACACACTGGTGAACTATGCAGAAGCTCCAGTAGTCGAAATGCAGGCAGAATGAGACATTGTTTCACAAAGTTCTACAGAAATTTCATTCGAAGGTTCAGTACTTGCATTGGATATGTTTATTTAAACATATAAAATTTCTTAGGACTACCACATAACTGCAACTTGCGCACAGTAAATCATGTGTAGGTTAAAATTTATTTTATAACTGAAATTATGACCAGGGAATGGCTCAGAATTACACTGTGTAAGAGACACCTTATATGGACACTAGGTCTAATGGACACTAGGCAGTTACGCTATGCCATCCTAGCATAGTAAGCTCAAGAATATATTCTGGCACGACTCCTACCTCACCTCAGCCCAGCCAAAAATCTCTGCCTCAATCTTCTGAAGTCTCCTTAAATTCCAACATTTCAAAGGTTCTCCAAATCAGAAAAATTAGGACCTACACACAGGACGAAACGGGGTTCCTGCCTGAAACCCGGGAATATTCGTCTTAATTTAAATTCAACCAAATGATCAGAGACTTTCCCAAGTTACAAAACTCTGTGATATATATACTACCACATCGTATGAAACCTTGTATCAAGGCTGGTATTCGAACAGAGAGTTGCGCTGGTCAGCATGGCACCCTGGCACATTGCTTTCGCACAAAAGCGCCACATGGATAAACAGCATGGTTCACCATCATCCTCAGTCCAGAGACTCTACTTTTGTCTATATTACGTTCTCCATAACTCAGAGAACACTCCAAAGACTCTGCAAATCATATGTTTCATTAGTGAAGAACTGAGGATAAATCACGTCAATGGCTTGCTAAAAACACGTCCTCGCTATAAGAATAAACGTACAGTTTATTTACGTTGTTTCAAAATCGACAATATTACTCTCTTCATTGAAAGAGCGATACTTTCTTGAACAGAGGGATTATAATTAAATTTCTATTAATCATGTGACATATTGCAAGGCAAAATACTCTCCTCCTCGTGCGGTTCCATTTGCCAAAACATCGTATCGATAAATATGTAACCGTTTATGAAATATTATATCTTTCATTCAGGCTATATCGCTGGTTCACGCTCACAACTAAATAAATTTGTCGAGACTGGTAACAGAAACATCCCAATTAAACACAATTTCATCAGCGGTAACAGATGTCGTATAGGCACCAAACATACAGTCATAACACCCCCCCCCCCCCATTTTTTATTCTTTTTTTTTTTTTTTTGCCAACTATTCCGAATTTAGCATCTCAATACAGGGGTAAGACAAGGGTGTAACCTGTCACCGCTCTTATTCATACTATTCATGGATCATTTGTTGAAAACAATAGACTGGCAGGGCAGGATTAAAATAGGTGAAAACAAAATAAGCACTCTCGCATATGCGGATGACTTAGTTGTAATGGTCGATTCGATTGAAAGGTTGCAAAGTAATATCTCAGAGCTCGATCAGAGGTGCAAGGATTATGATATGAAGATTAGCATCTCCAAAACGAAAGAAGAGTCTGTGGGAAAGAGATTCAAACAGATGGAGTGCCAAATAGGATGAACAAAGTTAGAAGAGGTAGACAGTTTCAAGTACCTGGGATGTATTTTCTCACAGGATGGCAACATAGCGAAAGAACTGGAATCGAGGTGCAGCAAAGCTAATGCAGTGAGCGCTCAGCTAAGATCTACTCTCTTCTGCAAGAAGGAAGTCAGTACCAAGACTAAGTTAGCAGTGCACCGCTCTGTCTTTCGACCAACTTTGTTGTATGGGAGTGAAAGTTGGGTGGATACTGGTTACCTTATTCATAAGGTAGAGGTTACAAATATGGAAGTAGCAAGTATGATTGCAGGTACTAATAGATGGGAACAATGGCAGGAGGGTGTCCATAATGCGGAAATCAAAGAAAAACTGGGAATGAACACCATAGATGAAGCAGTAGTACGAACAGACTGAGATGGTGGGATCATGTTACACGCATGGGGGAAACAAGGTTACCTGAGACTTATGAGCTCGGCAGCGGAGGGTAAGAGAAATCGAGGTAGACCTAGAAGAAAGTACTTAGATTCGGTGCAGAATGATTTTGAAGTAAAAGGCATAAGACCAGACGGTGCATCAATGTTAGCAATGAATAGGGGATCATGGAGGTATTTTATTATAGGCACTATGCTCCAGACTGAACGCTGAAAGGCATAATCAGTCTCTAATGATGATGATGATGATGATGAATACAAAATATCACACTAATTGTGACCATTAACGATATGATAGGCGCTTTACCATGAAGCATAAATATAAAGATACAAGTAAGGAACTTCAAAGTTCTCTACCGTAGAGTTCCTGTAAAATCGTGTGATAAAGACTGCAAGATGAATGGTCCTCGCACATTATTGTACTCGCAATGGCACTGCTGCACGTTATCTAGCAGGTAAACCAGCGGCCGCGGTGGAATAGCCGAGCGCTCTAAGGCGCCTTACTGCGGACGCACGGTTGATCCTCGTCGGAAGTTCAAGTTCTCCCTCCGGTATCGGTGTTTGTGTTCTCCTAAGTAGTTTGTACGTCTAGGAACTGCTGACCGTAGCAGTTTGGTCCAACGGGTTTACAGACATAGGTAAATAGCGTTCTCCGTGTGTACGAAGTAGTGCAGTGGACCGCGCGGTGAATCGGCACGCAGTTGTCGGCTAAACTAAAATCAGTATATACGTAAGTGAACACGAACGTTGATGTACCGATTTTTAATATAAATTGTACAAGTGGGCAAATGAAACTTATATAAGTGGGAAAGGTGCTATGACGTAGATGTGCACAGAACAACAGTTGAGTGTACCTAACCGTTAGTAGGAAGTAGACTCTTTCATTTCTATAGCTCTGCTGGTACGTTTCCTAACATCCATTAATCTCAACCTGTCATAATAAGCTATTAACTTCTACCCTGCGTACCGATCAGGTGATTTGCTAAAAATGGCACACGAAAGTAACATTTCGTGAAACCCCATTCTAGTGACGCTCGTATTTAAATGCTTCATTTGGAATAACATAACGCTGTATGACATTAGAGAGAATGTACATTATATGGTATTGACACATGGCGAATTTTGCCCTGGAGCTTGGTTTTCACACAACACAGTGTTTATGACGTCATATGTTCTGAGTATGTATCATGCAGATAGTGCATGATAGTGCTCCTAAACTAGTGAAGCGATTTCAACCAAACAAGTTACACATATTCCTTACCGCCAGGTAACAATAGTTCTGGGGCAATAACTACCTACGACTTGTAATTCAAGAGATATTGCGTCATATACAATGAAATGCGCGAAAACATGCGAGAATGTTCCACGTCACCTAAATTAACGTGCCGATTTCAACTAAACTTGTAAGCACAATATTTACCATCTTGCAACAATTCCTATGTATGTAGCTACCGCCTACATCATATACATTAGGAAATATGTCATAAACAATAATAACCGCAAAACCCTACGGCATCATCCGACAAGTAATTAATGACACTTTATTCATGCACTCTTAAAGAATGAGAGCACTTAGCAACTTGCAACAAATTTTACACATAACTTCAAAATCTTACGAAACTTTTTCTCACTGACAACCTATACTAAATTATGAAACGAAAGAAGTTTGTCGCTTACTACTATTCCGACGTTTATTCAGTAAAAATGCACCGTTGGGAAGGAAATTACAATTTATTACTTCTACATGTCTTTTTGTATTCGCGAAACATTTCACAAAAATTATATAACAGTACGACACATAGTCGAGGAGATATCACGCCACAAACGATAAGATGGACGAAAAACCGCTGCACCGGCCATGAGGCTGTAATTTAACACAAGTTTACCACCAACTATATTCGCGATATATTTCTCAGTTGCCTAATATTCCACTGTATGCACATGGAATATTATACTATGCAGGAGATAAGACCTCATAAGGATTGAGCTGCGTGAAAACGAAACTGAAATGGACGGAGATTTGGGCAGAATAGCACCTCTTGCAGAAGTCATTGATGTGGTGCATAATTGGTTACAGGAGCAACTAGATTTTTCGCCCTTGTAATGAAACTGACCATATCTGCTAACCTGTTAAGCAATATGTTTAACATAATTTATATTTGTATTATGTAATTCCATTCAATATCTGCCGAAATTGTAACCGAACTACAATAATGTGTTAGATCGTTTTATTTTTGGAAGTCAGTATCTTTATCAACCATTTTTGGTGTAGTGCGGCCACTTTGAATTCAGGCGTAGACTGTGACTAGTAGTGTCGTTTTCTTTTGGCCATGTGACGTGGCGACCATGTATCTTGTTGTATAGGTTTTTAGTTTGTTATGTGGAACTTGTACTTTAAGTCATCCGCAAGTCTGTTAATAGTAGTACAAACACCGTTAAAATGTGGACCTCTTTATTACAGCACAAAGGAAACAACTTTAGGCCAAGAAGCCAAATTCATCGCCAAGAATTCACCATTACAAGTTCAATTATACTTTCACGTGGCCTCTAAATAAAATAGTCAATATTTCTACAAGCCATTCTGTGTGTAGAATCGTGTAGAACGGACCCGCATTATTTTCAGTATTATAACTCTGAGTCGTGTGAAACCCTGACGGTATTGTTGTTGTTGTGGTCTTCAGTCCGCGGACTGATTTGATGCAGTTCTCCACACTAACCTGTCCTGTGCAAGTCTCTTCATCTGAGAATACTTTCGGCAATCTACATCCCATTGAATCTGCTTACTGTATTCGTCCTTCGGTCTCCCTCTACGATTTTTAACCCACACAGTTCCTTCTAATGCTAAGTTGACGATTCCTTGATGTCTCAGGATTTGTCTTACCAACCTATCCCTTCTCTTAGTCTGAATACGCCAGAAATTCCTTTTCTCCCCAATTCTGTTGAGCACCTCCTCATTAGTTATGTGCTCTACCCATCTAATTTTCATCATTCGTCTGTAGCACCACATTTCAAAAGCTTCTATCATCTTTTTGTCTGAACTCCTTATCGTCCACGTTTCACTTCCATACAATGCTACGCTCCAGGCAAATGCCTTCAGTAAGGACTTCCTAACATTTAAACTAGTATTGGATGTCCACAAGTTTCGCTTCTTCAGAAACGCTTTTCTTCCCATAGCCATTCTGCATTTTATATCTTCTTTACTTCGGCCATCAGAAGTTATCTTGCTACCCAAGTAACCAAACTCGTCTACTACTTTTATTGCCTCATTACCTAATTTAATTACTTCAGCAGAGCCTGATTTTCTGACGCTACATTCAATTATTCTTGTTTTACTCTTGTTGATATTCATCTTATAATCTCTTTTCAAGACATTGTCCATTCTATTCAGTTGCTCTTCCAGATCCTTTGCGGTCTCTGACAGGATTACTGTGTCATCGTCAAACCGCAAAGTTTTTATTTCTTCTCCCTGAACTTTATTTCCCTCTCCAAATTTCTCCTTGAATTCCTTCACTGCTTGCTCAATGTACAGATTGAACAACAATGGCGAAAGGCTACAACCCTGTCTTACTCCCTTCCCAACCTCTTTAATGCCCTTCGACTGTAATAACCACTGTTTGGTTTTTGTATAACTCTTCGCTCCCTATATTAAGACGGTATTAAGAACTTGTTAAACGTTGGGAAGAATGCGTTGAAGTCCAGAGAGATTGTGTGGGTAAATAATGTGAGTTTCAGTATTGTATCAT
This sequence comes from Locusta migratoria, assembly GCA_026315105.1. NCBI lineage: Eukaryota > Metazoa > Arthropoda > Insecta > Orthoptera > Acrididae > Locusta > Locusta migratoria. Next base: position 196,851,422 of record CM048746.1, read on the forward strand.
CAGAATAAATATCAAGTTTCTAAAAACTCTCCTTAGTTTTTGACTTCCGCTTGTACGAAGTGGCCTTCCAACTTGTCAAGGCCGGCCGCGGTGGCCGAGGGGACTGAGGCGCTCCAGTCACGGTCTGCACGGCCACTACGGTCGGGGGTTCGAATCCCCCCTCGGGCTTGGATATTTGTGCCGTCCTTAGTTGTAAGTAGTTCAGAAGTAGTTTGTAAGTTTAGGGACTGATGACCCCGTAGTTAAGTCCCATAGACTCTACAAACATTTGAACATTTGAACCTGTCAAGACAGAATTGCGATTCTAATCCGCTGATGGTGTGTGCGTGTACATAGTTGCACTAGTGTACGACCATGTCTTCGGGCCGCTTGGTTACATAGAGTTCAAGCAGTGTACACGTAGACCACGTTGATCGATGGAAGAAGAGTGCCACGATACAAAACTGTCCTTGACTTCTAGAGCTCTGGTAGGCAGCAGTGCAGCGGGCAGCGCGTCTTCCGGAGCGCCGTCTGCCTCTGCCAGGTGGCAACGCAGCTGCGGAAACAACCCGAGCGCTGGCGTGTTGGCGGGGCGGCTGACCCGGATGCGCGCCAGGAGAAAGTGTTTTTTCCTCTGCACCGCCGGTTCCTGCTCGGCGTTTTTTGTCCCTCCTGAGTCATCCCGCCCGCCCTGCATGTCTGAAAGGGACAGTGGTCCGGCCGTCTGTATACGAAATGAGCGCCCGGGAATGCGGACAGGACGGGGCGCGTCTTTTGTGTTCGTTCCGGGGGGACCTGTTCCTGCACCATTTGCTGCTACGTAACAAAAGTGTGGTTCAGAACATACTCCTCAATAGCACTGCGTAACGAATAGGTATCGCAGTTGTTTCTTAATAGCTCATCACCGTTCCTCGACAACGGTAATTGAGAAGTTAATTATTTCTTCTGTCCAGAAAAAAAGAACAAATTTTATCACCTTCGCAATAGCTACACCCCTTCTCCAAGCCGAGTCCCCACTATTTTTGTCTACCTCATACCCGACCTTTTCCATTTCTATTTCTTTGACATATAACGATAATGATGACAACTTCATAACAGCAACACAACAAACCCATTACATTACACACGTGTATACAAAATTGAATGTTTGGTTTGTGATTATTTTTACATAGGTCAAACTGGTAGATCATTCGAGATCCGTTTCAAGGAACATATGTCAGCAGTAAAAAAAAATCCATAAATCAGCAGTAGCCAATCCTTGAGACACTTCAGATCTACATACACCAAAGCAAACATTCCGAATACATCTCAAGTGCCAAAAACGACAACACATACAACAGTATAATCTCTGTATTTGACAGCAGCCTAAATTTGTAAACAACCCCCCCCCCCCCCCACACACACACACACAAGCCTTGTCAGCCCATAAAGTCTATATATATTTAAAACTGTATGTTTATTGATTTTAATATGTATTGTATACTAATATATATATATATATATATATATATATATATATATATATATATATATATATATATATCAATTTATAATATATTTGACATCAGTTCATAAGCATTTAAAGCATAACCGTTCATCGTCTACACATTATATATATATTAAAACTCTTACTCAGTGAATGTCAATCTCTGTATAAAATGTTAATTCTGCATTAAGCCCGAATTGTGTGTATGTATGTATATATTAATTTATTGTCTGCATTGTATACTTGTCTTCAGTTTTATCATCATTTAAAGCATAGTGTTAGAGTCATCTTTGACACATCATGTCTTTAGTGTAAGTTCTTTGCTCATGTTAAAAAATAAAAAATAAAAAATAAAAAATAAAAAATAAATGTGGTTGTGATTTTTGCATGAAAGTCAGATTATGACAATACAAGCGACCTGTGGCCACTGGAGGTATGATATTTTAATTGTTTGCATTTTATTTTAACAGTTGTAAAAGTTACATTCTGATGTAGTGTTTAGTATATTCTCTTGTAGACAGTGAAACAGCTCAACATAACCTATATGTACTCTGCTTAATGTCATTCCACCTGATGATGGGGGTTTAAACGCTTGAAACGCTTTGTGAATACAATAAACTAAGTGACAGGTAACAGTAACACCCTGTGTTTCAATCAATATAACGATGGGATAAATATATGGCAAATGCTTATATAGGACGGTCTAAGAAAAGAACGTACTTGTTTTCCTACTTTTTATTTTTAGTGTCTTACCTTCAGTTGAAGTTACCCTCAGAGCTACTGAAACCCTGTGAAGGGCCAAAAAATTTACGGAACCTGTTGGCTGTATTACATATCTTTGAATTTGTGAGACTGGCCGCAGCGGCCGCAGACAGCTGTTGTTTGTTTGTTTGTGTTTGTGGTTTCTTCGGACAACGAAGGCTCTAACAGCCGAAAGCTTTTTTTAAACAAGTTGTACTCTGTTATGTGTGTCATTTCCTGCTGCTCATGGGACATCTCTGTGGTAAGTAGCAAACTATCCTTCTCAAAATATTGTTGAATCCTTCCTGGAATTCCCATTGTTTGATATTTTTGAACACCGTATGAGAACAGGGGACAGGCCCAATATTTCCCAGCACAGTAAGTCGAGAAATCAAGCTCTGTTATACTTTAAATGAGGTCTGAAAATACGTGTAGACTCCAGTCCATAAGAGACGGGAAAAATAGAGGATATGAATAGTGCAATCAGAGGCAATCCAATTTTTTTATTGCATATTATATTTGAGCGGTAAATACCAGTTTTTAGCACAAAAATATAACAAAAATAAAAAATAAAATTATATAAAACATGAATACCACTTTATCTAAGAATAATTACACCATTGCACTCCACATACAGTTTGAGTGAATTATATAGACTGAACAACCTCGCTCTAGTTCATATCAACACACGACTTTCCCGCTATATAATTAGCAGGAAACTAACGCTATTGTTTACAGTTTCTTACAGTAGCCACAGCCTGTGTCATACGGACTAATGATTTCCTTCACTAGTAACGGTCCGTGACACACCTTTATAAGTTTCAGATCAGCGCACACTCCGGTATGATGGAGATAACTCCGGGTCCGTGGCTGCACCGTTTCACCGCGATATTCCTTCGTGCAGGTGTGCAATGTACGTGACAGTGCTTCGTTAAATTACGGAAAATAACGGTGAGGTACGAAAGTTTTGGGAACGGATAGTGCGTCCCGTCTTAATAAGCAATAAAATTACCCTGGTATGGCACGTTTCCCGTAAAAATTACGTGAGGGCGAAATCTACTGTTTAATTTTTCTTCAAATACGGCAGCACTATAGAAAATAAAAAGAAAGTGTCAGATATAATGGTATGAACTTGATCTAAATAATTAGGGGAAGGTCGTTATGGATGAACCACCTAAAGAGAATGTTTAATAAAATCCTCGGATAACGTAACAAATATTTTCAGTTGAACATAACTCTCTCTACATATTTCACTATAATAGAAACAGAGTTCATAAATATTTGTTGTTAACGAGATATTTGAAAAAAAAAGTCATCGATCCAATGAGTTTTTTGTTGGCATCTGAAATCGAAAAGCATTTATTTGTAACCAAGGTGGTTAAAAATAGAAATGTAACCTCCGAAGGAAAAAAGAAAAAAAGGAAGAAAAAAAAACAAGAAAAAACATGTTTCATTGATTATCAAAACAGTTACAATATAAAGGAAACATCAAATAAAAATCAGTACTAAAATTATGTTGACAGTTCCCTTCTTCAGATTACGAATATGACAAAATGATATAAGCCGCTCTTGCTTTCCAATGATGGCTGTAGAAATGTAGTTACCATTACGATGTCAATATTATTTCACTCTTTAATACTTGTAAATTACAATAACGTACCACAATTTTACATTGTTTTGCCGTTCTTTGTGTCTTAAAAGAAAAGAAAATCTCTAGAGAAAAGAGTGATACAGTCTATCTGGTTAAAAGACTTTCGTCGCCGTTAACTACACAGAATTGACTAGTAGTTGACACGAAAGTTGGACCCGCCATTATCAATGGAGGCGTAGAATGTTGTGTTAGCAGCAAAGAAGCGACATAGACCGGTGACCCGTGACGGCATGCGCCGTGGAACACATACGTTTAATGGCTTAAGTATCCGATGAGATAACTCACATTCAATTTACGATGTTAAATAAATAAAATATTTGGAGAAAGGAGGGGAGAGGGGGTTGAGGGAAACTACGGAAACAAATATTACATTGGATTGCGCCACCGATCCTGGTATCCACGTTCTCCGCTTCCCATCAGTGGACGTGAATGCCACCTAATGAGCTGATGTTTCTTGCAATCATTTAACTGACATTCCCTAGATTGTAGGGATGTTTCACCTACTGTGATATGTAACTATAGTAAGTACATCTATATTTCACTGGGTTAGAACACCTACACGGAGTGACATTTTCACGGAGTGACACTTGCACGATCGGGACTCTTGGGACAGTGAGCAACTGTTTATCGCTTCGAGGTGACTCATTAAGGCGTTTTGTGGCAAATTTATTTTCAAGATTGTTGTAGTAAAGAATGAAAATTAAATTCAAGATAATAAGAACGGACGATGAAATTCTTAATCTCTTCGAATGTTTTGATGTGCAAATATCGGGTGGCAACCAAGTACGAAAGGTGGTAATTCTTAAAATTTACATATCATTAGCATTTGATTTAAACATTAAACATAAAAACACAGAATGTCAAAGAATATTATTTTCCTTTTCACTAAAGGAAAAACGATACCACTTTTCCAGTAAAGCTAATTAGAAGACAATCTCTTAATTTCAAATCTGCCAGTGAGCTTCTGTGGTTGAATTTTGTCTTTGCATAAAAAAGCAATATGTACAAGTAAGCCTATCTATGGACATAATCGTAGCTGTAAATTTACTTTGACAAAAGAGAACTCTACGAGACTAATTTTGCTATGAAACTAATAACGCAAACTTCACACTGTAGGTGTATAAGCTCTAGCTGTAGACAAGTTTCCATGTTGTCAACATAACACGAAAATCAATTAAACTGCACAACCCTTTGCTAGCTCAAGAGCAGTATAGTAACTCGATCGAGCTGCTGATTAATTCGTGAGTGTTCCTCCTGTAACAAAAAGCAAATTTTCGTAGTGAAAATGTTTGGAAACTTATTGAGACGTTCATAACTATGCTAAAATATGGTAACTTTCTTCTGTCATACGTCTTAAAAAGCATTTTATTTAGAACACTAAGCATAAAATAAACATGTTAGGTATTTGCACAGATCTGTTGATGCGTCTAACCCTACCATCACGCTGTTTTCATCGCTTTAAAAACAGCTACTCTCCATTTTACCGGAAGATTGCGCCCTAATGCTACAACTGAAGGAAAAATTATATTATTTCACATGTTTGGATTGTTTACACATAGATCGCAAAACAGTTTGGCTGCATTCGAAATACAATTATGAATAGGAAATGTTTAAGGGACTATGGCACACCGAAAAATACCAAAGATAATTTCTGATGTAAAACAGAACCATTTTTACTCAGAACTTGGTATAAACTCAAAAAGGGGGAAACAACTTGAAAGATATCCAGAACAACTGAAGGGAAACAACTGGCAGCAAATCTTTGCATATCAATTACTTTGTCTTAGGAAATAAACTGAACTTCTATCAAAGAGTTGTAAGAAAATAGGGAGAGGCTTACAATCGGATATCTGTACCACTGCTCCTCCTCAAGAAATCTGTAAGTAGATTTTCATTCAAAACATTCAAGAAATAGGCAACCTTGGTATCAAAATTACAATAAGTAGTGTCATATAACCAGGAAGCGGAAGAGTTATGGTGCCGGTAAATTTTAACGTGTGTGTCACTTGCAGTAACATTTATTTTTTATAAAATGTTAAAATCCATTTTATCGGAAGTTTATTTATTTAATTCGGTGCAAAGTTTTTTTCATAAGTATTAACCAATCTGAATGAAATTTCCGCAGGAAGTATTGATGAGTTTGTATAATTCTAAGCATTAATATTATCGAACAAGTAACTTGTTTATTTTATGGTCACATTTAAGTACAAATAATTAAAGAAAATTTAAGTTTGAAATTTGAAATAAACACTGGAAACATATGAGGAATGCAACTCACAAAATAAATGTACAGAACTGTTCAAACTATGTCCTGTAAATTGACCTACAAAAGCTGTCATTTGAAAGTACTAAAAGTCGGTTTTCTAGACCTCTCTCTCTTTGAAACATTAAAGCAAATTTAAAACTCAGAAAATGTAAACCAATGAAGTTATGGACTTAAAACGTGAAGAATAGCTAAATCTTTTCATAATAGACACGATATTAAAAATTTTTCACCGACATGAGGGCGCCTAATTTGAAGTGTCCCCGGTAGAGTTCGTATAGAAAAAAATGCACACATCCGATATTAGTGGCCACTAATAGTTTACCGGATATTTTCCAACAGTTACAGTATTGTATCATAACACAAACAATTCCGTAAACATTAAACAAATATTTTTAATCTCAATTACTGTGTATAGTGAAGTGCAGCAGAATTTTTCCTGTAATCCACTATATCTTCTTCTTCATCTAATAAATAAAAATGAATGTTTGTTTGTATGTTTTTTTCGTATTTCATGCGCTGCTGTACGGTTCAACCGATTGCCATGAAATTTTGTTAACATATTAGTTGCACTTTTGCGAGGGTTATAGGCATAATTATATCACTGTAGGTCATACAGTTCAGGAAATATGACGTCATGAACAATGAGAAGAGTCAAATCTGTCGCAAAAGTTTAATTTATTACTTTTTTTCTACTAAATGTATTTCCAACATATATTGGAAATAGTATCCATTACAAAATAGTATCAATTTATTCCAATAACTACCTACAAAATTATTTCCAGATCGCAGAATAGTTGTTTTTATTTCATGACCAGTTTCAGTCAACGTTGACTACCTTCAGATGACTAGCACTGCAAAGCAACATAGCAGTTCAGAGAACATATACAGCAGCATAAAACATAGAGAGACATATAAAATAATAAGACAAATGTAAACATTATCCCATGACGGCAGGTTGTGGCGGTGGACACGGCAAGCCGCACAATCGTGGACTGCTGATGAGAACCGTGGCGCTGTGGTTTAAGTAATGGAAGCTCTGCCCAATGGCCACAAGGTATTGTCAGTATTACCCAACCAGACATATCGTGGATAAAACGTATTACTTACAATTAAATTTTCTGAAGTCAAATAATAAGATACCAAATTGAAGAGACTGAAAATTCTATGCGAAATTTTATACAAGACTAGCCATTGAAATCGGTGTTAAATACCGATATTGCCGTCTATTGGCGTTTACAGAAAACTTGTGGCTCGTGTTTACTTCAAAGATGAAGCTGCAAGACGCCGTTGCTGCCCATGGCAATGGCGTCCTATTGTATATGTCTTCTTAACTGCTATGTTACTTTGCAGTACTAGACATCTGAAGATAGTCAATAGTGACTGAAACCGGTCATGAAGTAAAAACAGCTATTCTGCAATGTGGACTGTTTTAATTTTAACTATTCTGATCTTGATAAAAATTTTCACACTTAACCGTCAAAACAAGGGGAACAGCACCGTTTACCTAAGTTTTCGCGCCGTTCATGGCGGAGGCTGCCTTACAAAAAACTGTGACAGCACTTCACTGATCACCACGAAAGTTAACGGACTTATATAATTTTTCACAAATGCAGGAGGCACTGGACTGAGGAGGTTAAGAAGTTCAACAGAAAGAGGAGGGGGTGATTCGCAGAGAGAACGGAAGTAGATGGGCATGGATAGAGGGGTAAAGGGAGATGAATAGAGAGAGAGGAGATAAGGAGATGAATAGAGAGAAAGAGAGAGGGTGGGAGAGGAGGAGACAGAAGGAAAAAGAAGGTGGCAGAGGGAGAAAAGGGAACGACGAATTGTCTAACATAAAACCGGAATAAGTAAATATCCGGGCCACGTCTAGTTTTCAGAGACTCCTCTATACTAATAATGCAATTACGGTGAATGAAGGTCCGTCTTCAGAACTGATAGACGAATTTTCGTGCCGTTTTCACAGGAATCTTGTTCTAAGTTAGGTCGCCTTATAGGCATGACTTCGTTAAAAATGGATCCGGGAACCAAATATCGTAATTTCGTTTTCAATATCCGTCGCGTCCGACTGTTCATCTATTAGAAACCAGTATCTCCAAAAACAGTTAGCGAATTTGTATGGGGCTTTCATAGGTAACTTGAGTGTATCTTGGGACATCACGTAGGCTTACTTACATAAAAATCAGATAACGGGGAAAAAAGATATCATAATTTAAAAATTTTTATCGACGATTGTCATGGCTGTTTTTCTCTTTCGACACTTTAATCTCCTGCTAGACGAATTTTCGTGGACTTTTCACTGGCATATCGTGTAGTTATATGAAGGTTTCATTTCATCAAAATCGAATCGGAAAAAGTAATGGTACCGCAATAAGTAAATAATTCTCTAAAAGCAAAAGTATTAAACGAATATCCATGTAGTTTCACAGGTACACTCTGACAATAGCATATAGACTTCATTTGATCAAAATCGGATCAGGGGAAAGAAAGATATCGTAATTAGAAGTTTTAGGTGTATGCAATGCTGATAAGTACGACTCAATACAGCAAGTAACCACTAGAGGTGGTGTTAGTTTCGTGGTGCACCAAAGAAACAATAGATGGCCCTGTTGTGTGTATTGCCTCAGTAACAGAAGTATTTTGGTAGGCGTACGTCAGTTACAGAATTAAGCGCCGCAATCTTGTCTCTGTGAATCAAATGTTCAAATGTTTGTAAAGATATGGCTCTAAACTGTAGTGTTCATCAGTCCCTAGACTTACAAACAAACTAACCTACACTAAGGACAACATCCATGCCCGAGGGAGGACTCTAACCTCCGACGGGGAGTAGCTACGCATTACGCAGAAAGACATCTTACAGAGCACGACCATTCCCGCGCGGCTCTCTACGAATACAAACTAACACTGAACAGCGAGTTACAGATTTTGCTTTGTGTATTTCTTTGCTTCTTTCCACAGGTTTCATTTGTATTTAAAACATGACATTCCTTCTTTTTTATCGATATGTTTCTTCACCATGTAGTTAACTTTCTGATTTCTGTGCTTATTAATTACGTTTTGAATCCGTTATGTTTACGAATAATAATGCATAAAAAACGCTTCATTGTGAAGTAACACATAACAGGGGCAACAAGGTCTCTTGTCTAAACAATTGAGTTTATTGACAAAGCGAACCAAGCAGAGCTCCATTTTTACTGACTGACGTCCGAAACCCTTAAAAGCGACGTCATGCAGAGGCCACTCTTGAACATCCTTTGCGAAGCGCGGGCACAGCTAGTGAAGTGAGTAAGATAAGAACGTTGTGAAGCTCATTTTCCCCCGCTCTGCTTAGCTGTAAAGTGGTGCTTAGGCGTCATACACAGTTACTCCTTTTATTAACTGTAATTAGAATGACTGGGCATGATACCTAGGTACCCAAAGATACTCTGTTCAAATTTCAGCAAGACATGCGTATTCAGTATGGACGGTATCTGTTCCTTAACTGGGGCTGAGTTAAACAAGAAAGTCAAATAATCTGAATTCTGTAGTCAACTTTCCCCCTTGAATCACATCCGAAAGTATAATAGACAATATGTGTGGGTGTAAGCAAGGTTATCAATGTTCACCAAGACCAATATGATCAAATAAACGCTGTGCACAATTTTGAGCCTCTTATACTATCTGCGCTATGGAAATACATATTAATAAAGACGCTAAAGGAATTTTCAGATGTAAGTTACAGCGAATGGATTGGTTCTTTGTTTACAACATTTATAATGCTAATGACAAATGAAGCTGTTTTATAATGATTATTCTGCCCTTTTTGAAGAATTTTTTTCCAAATAAATAAGTCAAAAATATTTCCATTCTGTCTGTAAGTGTTGGTTACAAAATACGTTTAACAATTGTTAAGAACTAAGAGAAAAATTTATGCCGCAATCAGAATAACTAACAATATACAGGATGCCTCAAAAATAGATCGACAACGCTTAATATGTTGTGCGAGACGCGGTTTTTAAGAAGGAACCCATATCCGGAAACCCTCGACTTGGGTGCTGGGGAGCATTCAAGTCTGAGAATGTACTTTTGTGTCCCGATCCGTTTTGGCGCCTGCATACTGAAGGTATGCAACCCTTCAGACATCTGTGGATTGCGGATGGACGACCTGATCCCAAACAAATGTTTGTATAGCTTAAGGGACTTAACTACGGGGTCATCAGTCCCTAAACTTACAAACTACTTATGAACTAGCTAATACTATTGAGGCACAAATATCCATGCCCGAGGGGATTCGAACTCCCGACCGTAGTGACCGTGCAGAACGTGACTGGCGAGCCGCAGACCGCTCGGCCTCCGCGGCCGGCTCCTGATCCCAATAACATTCCTGCACACGAAGTCTGAGACAGGTGTGCGTTCCTCATCTAATATATAAAAATGAACGTTTGTGTGTTCCTATTTTATGCGCGGCCGTACCGTTCAACCGATTGTGATGAAACTTTGGCAACATATTGCTTTCACTTTCGCGATGGCTATAGGCACTATTGAACGATTGCGCGACAAATAGTTCAGGAGGTATGACGTAATAAACGATGGAATGCACGGAAATGTGCTGCATCATGCGACGTCTGCTTCTAAACCACTGTACCGATTACTACCGAATTTGGTACACACATTCCTTCCATGAGGTAACAATTGACTTAGGGGTAATAACTGCTTACGAAATATAGTTTAGGAGATATGACGTCATAAACAATTATAGGGTTGAAAACCTATCGCATCATGCGACATGCGAATAACGACACTTCATGCATCCTAAAATCTTCATAATATTTTGGACACTTGACCTTCAAAACAAGAGGGAAGTCTCTGTCACATAAAATTTTGTATGGTGGATGACGGAAGATACTTAGATATAGACGTCGTCAGATTCTACAGATGTATTCCGATCCTGATGAAATTTTTTAATATGATTGAACATCTCAGTTTATCAGTGCAGTATTAATATATTCAGATTACCTAAACTCACATCAATTAATTAACTTGAATAAACAGTTAACGTTCAGATTTCGGCGAAGTTTCGAATGAAATAAAATTTCTGAAAATTCTAGCAGTTTTTTCTGGAAGCTACGTTACATGTTTCAGGATGATAATCCTCAAAGAAGCATTTAAAACGTAACTATTGTTCACACCATGTGAATTTAATGTAAGCAATTTAAAGTAAGAATATAAAAAAAAAGAAATATGCTTCAGTGGAAAGCATACTTCATCCAGATTTTTAAATGCCGGTTTTTTGGCAGTCAGCTTTGATCCATACCATGCTTACCGAATTATTGGGGTGAAAACCACCAGCAAAAGGAATTTCTTTTTACTAATGTATGGTTTTAATGCGAATTTGAAAGTAAATAACTAAATCTAATGTATATAAATTGTCTGCCTTTTTAGTCGTATTTTATGCACAGCCATGCCGTTCATCCGATGGCGATAAAACTTTATCAACTCATTGCTCATTTATTCTTATTTTATTTAAAAACTCTTAATGGTTGATATGTTGTAAGTAAGATTCAACATAATGAATAGAATGCTTACACGAGGCGTCAACGTCTTCAAACCGATTTGGATGACATTGGAAACCTGCATAATGTCCACGTTGTACAACATATAGCTTCTTCAGTCAGAAGCTTGATCACGATGTAACAAACAGAATTTCTTGTCGTATTTAATAATAATTTTATTTTTATCTCAGTAAAGAAGGATAGTATTTACCGTTATCCTACGCACGGTTTATATTTAAACCGAAAAAGTGTAAACTTTACTTTTACGCTGATGTTCCTAGTGATAGCTTAAGAGCAAAGTTGCGAAATTATTGTAGTTCAGACGGTTTTTGACACGAATGCAAGGGTATCAACGCGAGCGAAGCCGCGGCTAAAAGCTAGTTTGTGCATATATTCATTAGAAGAATCTGGTGCATTAAACAGGAATGCGCTTTTAGATAGAACTATCCATTTTTATAAACGATTATAGGTGCTTCTAGTTTTCCGATTTAAAAGATTGAGAAATTTAGTATTGTTGCCTTTGCTGTAAATAATAAAATAAATCTGTTGCATGTACAATCGGCATGTTGCAATCGGTCGGAAATATTTACTTGTTATTGCATATATAGATATCGATCACTGTGCGACCATTTCCAATGCTTTAAAACGTGGTTTACAACATATTAAACTTTTCATGTTCATGATGATGATCACGTGATTAAGAATGGTCGCACAGCGACATAAATCGAGATATGCAATCTATATATTTATATATAAGTGAATTGCTGTCCCTTAGTCTCGCTAAAACTCGAGAACGGCTGAAACGATTCGGCTAATTTTAGTCTTGAAATATTCGTGTAAGTCCAGGGAAGGTTTAAACGGTTATAAAATGTGGAAAAATTGTCCGGAAAAGAGGAAAATCGAGAAAAACTGAAACAGGTTTTTCCAGTGAGCTATCAATACCGTTCGTCCAATTGCGATAAAATTCTGTACATTTCATGTTGAAAGCAAGAGGAAGGTTCGCATCAAATAAAAATTTGGAAAATTCGCCCGGAAAGGAGGAAAATTTAGGAAAAACAGAAAGCGATTTTTTCTATTAATAAAAAATCAATTGCCACATGTTTGAAAGAGCATCACTTGAGTACTACTTAACAGGACAAGGTTTGTACGAAATAAACTTTTTGGAAATTTGAGAAAAACTGAAAGTGCGTTTTTCAACGTGTTTTTGATTGAATTCAGCACTATAACTGACTATTCGTACGACTGAGAGGGGTAATTTTTTTTCACTATTGTTTTGGAAAAGCTTTCAGTAAAAAGAAACTAGGGACAGTTAAAAAGGAAAGTCGCAAAATTCGAACCAAGTTCCTTTTTCATTGTGTTTCTAAATGTACTCAACACTATAAGTTGAGATCCGTTCATCCGATTACGATAAAATTTTGATCATTTCACCTTCACGGAAAGATGAACGTTCTTATGAACTAAAGATTTGGGAAAGTTACCTGGAAAATTAAAAATTCGCGAGAAACTGAAAGGGCTTTCTTCAATGGGATATCAATATCATTCGTCTGATTGCGATAAAATTTTGCACATTCGACGTTCAAAGCGAGAGGAAGGTTTGAGTGAAGTAAAAGTTTAGAATAGTTGTCCAGAAAATAGGAAAATTTGTAGAAAAGTGAGGAACTCTTTTCTTTAGGATATCAGTATCATTCGTACGATTGCGATAAAATTTTGAACATTTGACGTTCAAAGCAAGAGCACATACATATTAGCAATTGCGAAGCATTGCCAGATCGACTAGATGACCCGGTGAACTTCGTGTCACTCACCTGTTAATTTAAACCACATGTATTTTAGACCCAGTAGCTTTATAAAGACATAATCAAATAGTTTAAGTATCGGCTCGATAGTGGGCGGAAAGAGTGGGCAAATCACGCACACATGTCCAGGATAATGTTCATGTCACAGTCATGGAAGTTCAGGGGAGGTTTAAACGGTGATAAAATATTGTAAAACTGCGAAGAAAATTTAGATAAAACATGTTGGGTGCTTTCAGTAATATTCTTTGAAAGAGTAAAGTTCCCTTTACACGATCTGAACTCGCACGTGAACTGTCAAAGATAAAAATAAATTGCTGTTCGTTAGTGTCGCTAAAACTCGAGAACGACTGAACCGATTTGGCTATATATATCATTACATAAAACACTGAAACTATTGTGATGAAATCTGGTGTGGAGATAACTTGAGCGCTGAAGTACCAGTTAAGATACTTTAGAAAGTGTGTAATTTAAGATTTTTTTTTTATTTGAAGTATATAAAGCGAAACGTCGAACAACAATTACTCTCTGAAAAAGCTATTTACTCTTTGACTTCTTAACTTTACCGTATCTCAGAAAATGCTTTTATTAGTTGCTACGTCTACCATGCACCTACAGTGTGTTTAATCCACATCCATTACGCCAAAAACGAAACAAAAAATTTGAACTTGATTTGTCATTCTGACACTAGATTGTTGTCGAGGGCGTTCAGAAGTATACTTTGAAAGATTAAAGTTCGAACCCGTATATGAATTGTCAAAGTCACTGTCAAAGAGTACACATACACTAAATATATGTAAAGTGCACACTGAATATAGTGTGACTGCAAGGTGTTTTGAAACTAACGCATTTATTTGTAACAGCGAAGATGGCCATGTCGCTACCTTTGTTAATATATTTACATATATACTAGATGACCCGGTGAGCTTCGTGTCACTTACTTCTTAATATTATCCAGAAATATGGATGACCATAAATTTTTAAATATTTTATCGACGTTTAAACCTTCCCTGAACTTCCATGGATGTGACATGAACATTATCCTGAACATGTGTGCGTGATTTGTCCATTCTTTCCGCCCACTGTCGAACCGATAATTAGAGTAGTTCACCGAGGCATCAAGTAACAAACAAATATTTGCGAGTGATTACTGTTCACCATTGAGATATTGCAACACACTCGCTGAGCACGATAAGAAATCTGTAGATATTTAAAGAAGATTGTTTTAGACGTTTACATATTAGTTGGTTTATATATTCGACTACTTCCACAACTCATGTGCCTTCCTAACAATTCGAGATCAACGGGACATGAAAAAAATACACAAAGCACTACGTAGGCCAAGCAGCTAAAAGATATGGTTCCGAGATGTCTCATGAGAGTCCAAGCGATGCTTCTTGGGCGACGGTGGCACCGGAAGCGTCAGGACGTGCTGGCCAGAAGTGGGTGAAGGTCGCACGCGTCGCGGGGTTGCCGCGTTCTCCAGGCGGCAGTCGTATGTGACGGTCGCCTGTCTCTCACAGGATACTCCAAGTGTAAAATGCTTCGACTCGTAGAGAGCACCCTATTGCCAAATCATGTAGCACCGTTTCGACTTCTGCTGTAACTAATGTTCATTAGGGTGTGAAATGAGGCAGACCAACTGTAATTAACTTGCTGTGGAAAATATTCGTCACCCGCTTACACAGCAAGACACTGCGGAAGCAGTGTAGATTATGTAGAATTGTTGCTAGACGATTAGGTGATGTACCCTGTGCAATAAGCAGTTTGACAGGTAAAATATCACTCAGTCGTTTGTATGAAATTAGTGTAGTAAGACGGATCGACGTGATAGCCGCACGTAACGGCCGCGTGGTCTAAGGCGTCATGCTACTGACTGGGCGGCCTTTCCCGCCGGAGGTTCGAGTCCTGTTTCGAGTATGGCTTTGTGTATT
The DNA here is from genome assembly GCA_026315105.1 of Locusta migratoria. NCBI lineage: Eukaryota > Metazoa > Arthropoda > Insecta > Orthoptera > Acrididae > Locusta > Locusta migratoria. Next base: position 196,866,803 of record CM048746.1, read on the forward strand.
GTGCTTAGTTTAAGTTCTTTGTAAGTCTATGGAATGATGACCATAGCAGTTTGGTCCAATAGGTTTACAAACCTTTGAAGATTCGACGAGATAGCATGGCAGAAAGAAGGTCTAGTGCAGCGGTCGGCAACTGGCGGGCGCGGTCCAGGTCCGAACCGCGGAAGGCCAAAAACTGGACTGCCAAAAATATTTTTAAAAGTGTAAGCTACGTACTCTAATTATTAAAAAAACTTACAGATAACAACACCGAGTTACAAGGAAATTGTAAATTAATATGTGGTTTGCTTCAAAGTGCATCATCATTCCGTCACAAGCTGGTTCATTGAAAGAGTTTTTTCATTTCGCAACAATTTTTTATTATAAAAGTATTTCTGAATTGGGCATTTCCATATTATAAAATTTCTTGGCAGATCTTAAGAAGCAATTTGCAGATAGTTCAAAGTCTTTTCAGAAACAGACATGTTGTCACGATTTTTATAAACACCTTTTGACGTTTCTCCTGCAGTGGAATAGACGGATGTGGGAGCTAAGTTATTCCAATTTTCAAAGCCTTTACTCCAAGTGGAGATAGTAGATTTACAGGAAGACATTTCCTTTCAAACGTATAAAACTGTATCCACTGAAGAATTTTGAAGTCAACATGTCCTGGAAAATATGAAAATTGCAAAACATTAGCGATCTACCTAGCTGCTATGTTTGGCTCCACATATATTTGTGAAATTTCATCTTGAAAAATGAATTTCTTGGAGAATTGTTGTCCCTCACGATTAACGGGCACCCACCTTGAAGACTCCCATCAGATGTTCTGCACGTGAACCAAACTTTAAGAATCTGCTCAAGACCGCAAATTTAGCATTTCCCGTGGATTTTTTGAGAGATATACGCACATTTCATTGTTATTCATACTTTCTTATTGAAAATTAGAATAAAAATGGTATGTATAATAAATCTCCTGTTTATGGACTTTTAAACAAAATATTGACTATACATTTTATTTCATACTTTTTGTGAGTGAAAGTAGAAATAAATAAATAGCAAATGATGTAAGTTTTTCTGGGTTTTTTATACATTATTATTTTACATCTGTTACACTTCATATTAGTTTGAGAGTCAAAATTAAAATGAAAAATAATTGAATAAGACTTCTTCTGGATTTTTTATTACAAATTTTCTAGTGTTTTGTATATCATATTATTTTGTGAGTGAAAATCAACGTAAAAAACAATAAAGAACTTGAGGGTTTTACATCTGGACCGTGATAAAAATTTAAAAAAATATCCGAACCCATCTAACATTACTTGCCGACCTCTGGTGAAGTGTTTGGACGTGCTTGTGACCTCTCCATGGCTCAAATTACATATATTTCTTGTGTAAGTTAGTAGATTAATCATTGTTTCTAGGAGTTAAGTTTTTCCATTCCCACACATAAAAGATAGCGTAAGGAAAATGGGCATAAAGAGAGCGTAACCAGGACGGACCGAAGATGAGTGTCGCATTTTGTCGACAACAACGGGTTTTAAATTCAGCTGTACTACTGCGCTACTGCAGGTAAGTGCAACTGCGTCTCAACACTTTCGAAACGAACACTGCGTAGGGAAGTGCATGCAACTGACATTTGAAGTCTGCCTTGCAGCACACAAAGCTACATACTATTGGAGGGTCACATAGCACAGAAACTGGGCAGGCGCCTACTGCAGTTTTTAGGAAAAATTCAGAATAGTCCCTTTCAGTTTGTTTGTTGATGATACTGTCATGTTTCGTCTCGTAAACTCATCTGATGTGGGTCGGTAGCACAGTGGTATAATATCAGACTATGAATCCAAAGGTCACGGGTTCGAATACCGTGAGGTCCTGGGATGTTTATCTGTCACTTTCCACTTCTTTTCCCTTTGTTAATGTTTGTGATGTGAAAAATATGTAGTAGCACCGTGGTTCGGAATCCACGTGAAACTGTAGGTCCCCCCGTATAATTTCTAATATATGTAAATAATTGTACACTCCTGGCCATTAAAATTGCTACATCACGAAGATGACTTGTTACAGACGAGAAATTTAACCGACAGGAAAAAGAGGCTGTGATATGCAAATGATTAGCTTTTCAGAACATTCACACAAGGTTGGACAAGGTTGGCGCCTGTGGCGTCACTTACAAAGTGCTGACATGAGGACAGTCCAACCGATTTATCATACACAAACAGCAGTTGACCGGCGTTGCCTGGTGAAACGCTGTTGTGATGCCTCGTGTAAGGATGAGAAATGCGTACCATCACGTTTCCGACTTTGATAAATCGCCTATCGCGATTACGGTTCATCATATCGCGTCAGTGCTGCTCGCGTTGGTCGTAATCCATGACTGTTAGCAGAATATGGATTCGGTGGGTCCAGGGGGCAATACGGAACGCTGTGCTAGATCCCAACGGCCTCTTATGACTAGCAGTCAAGGTGACAGGCATCTTATCTGCATGGCTGTAGCGGATCGTGCAGCCTCGTCTCGATCCCCGATTCAACAGATAGGGACGTTTGCAAGACAACAACCATCTGCACGAACAGTTCAACGACGTTTGCAGCTCGGAGACCATAGCTGCGGTTACCCTTGACGCTGCATCACAGACAGGAGCGCCTGCATTGGTGTACGCAACGACAAACCAGGGTGCACGAATGGCAAAACGTCATTTTTTCGAATGAATCTCGGTTATGTTTACAGCATCATGATGGTCGCGTCCGTGTTTGGTGACATCGTGGTGAACGCAAAGCATGTATTCGTCATCGCCATTGGTTGGGTGCCGTTGGTTACACGTCTCGGTCACCTCTTGTTCGCATCGACGGCACTTTGAACAGTAGCCGTTACATTTTAGATGTGTTACGACCAGTGGCTCTACCCTTCATTCGATCCCTGCGAAACCCTACATTTCAGCAGGATAATGCACGACTGTATGTTGCAGGTCTGCATGGACCTTTCTGGATACGGAAAATGTTCGACTGCTGCCCTGGCCAGCACATTCTCTAGATCTCTCCCCAATTGAAAACGCCTGGTCAATGGTGGCCGAGCAACTGGCTCGTCATATTACGCCAGTCACTACTCTTGATGAACTATGGTATCGTGTTGAAGCTGCATGGGCAAATGTACCTGTACACGCCATCCAAGCTCTGTTTGACTCAATGCCCAGGCGTATCAAGGCCGTTATTACGGCCAGAGGTGGTTGTTCTGGTTTCTCAGGATCTAGGCACCCAAATTTCGTGAAAATATAATCACATGTCAGTTCTAGTATAATATATTTGTCCAATGAATACCCGTTTGTCATCTGAATTTCTTCTTGGTGTAGCAATTTTAATGGCCAGTTGTGTATCCGCACCAACAGGCAATTGGCAATTTCAGTGCGGAAGCATTAATACGGTGGATTCCTTGCGGGAATCCAATATAGGCTACGATCAAGTGGAAGGGAAGCGTGCCTGATAGCCTAAGTGGTTAAGACGACCGCTGGCCCAAAGCAGGAAATACGGTTTCGAATCCCGGTCCAGCACAAATTTTCATCTTTGTCATTCGATTTATTTCAATCGTCTGAAACGGTCGAAATGTTTACATATTTCGAATCTCCCTATAACTGGCTGTATAACTCAATTCGAATGTCGGAGGAAGACAACAGCATACCAAATCCTAACAGAATCATGGCTAGTAAAGCACTGTGGTGTTCTAATGATGATTTGGTGTTTTAGGGCGCTCAACAGCGAGGTCATCAGCGCCCGGTGGTGTTCTAACCAATCTTCCGATTGTTGACTGCTTTACTTTAGTCACCTGATGATCAAAACTAGTTGCAGAACAATTTAAAAAACTTTAGGGACGAAAATTGACAATTTAAATACTCATAATTGTGAGTTCATTCAAACTACTAATACAAAACTCATCATAAGATAACTCAACGAAGTCTAAAGACCGTACTTTCAACTAAATATCTAGCAATTACTGATATGATTGACTTAAACTCGAAAGATTACAGAGAAAATATTCTGAGGAAGGCGAGCCAAATACTGCGTTTAATTGGCACAACACATAGACGATGCAACAGAATTACTAGAGGTACTGCCTACACTACGTTTGTCGATCCTCTTTCGGAGAACTGCTGCAAGGTGTGGCATCCTTATCAGACCGGAGTGACGGGGGACAAATAAGGACAGCTAGTTCCAGATTATCGCGCAAAGGGAAGAGAGAGAGAGTCGCGGAAATGATACACGAGTTGAGATGGGAATCGTTTTAGCTCCACTTATGAAATTTCGAACATTTCACTCAAATGTAGGAAAATAATAATGACTTCCAACTACATAAGGAGACCATCATAATAAAATATGACAAATAAAGCTCGAACGGAGAAGTTAGGTATTCATTCCTCCATCGAGCTATGAAATTACCTCCTTCGATGAGCCCTCTGTCATGTACCTAAGAGTAATTTTCAGAGTATCCGTGTAGATGTAGCTGTAAACAGATGAGTTACGATTTTCAATTAGTGAAAGACGTCAACTGCATCGGAGGCAAATTGAGTCGTTTAACAAATAGTGCATGTATAACATTTTGGGGATATTTTTCGCAGCATGACTCATTCGAGTTAATATGAACGTGGATGCTTATTTCAAATTTTCAGAGAGTGTTACTTTTCTTTGAGTACACTGAGGACAGTCTTTTTTAGAGCAAGCGATTCTTGTGGCTCCCAAAACAAATACTCTACAATTATTGCTATGTTTATGAGTTACATTGAAAGGTCTAAGGCATTTGAAGTAATTCAGCATTATTTCCCAATAACTGCCCGTGGCTTTTTGCCTCTTGACAGGGTTTTTGGTCTTATTGAAAAAGAACCAAGAATACACGAAACGAACTCTGTGCCTTCAGAATATTATGAAATTTTGGGAAATTTTGGGAAGGTTAAAGTTTGAAGTAACGGCTGCCACAGCTGAGCTATGAAATCATTCTACAAACCTATAATGAAAGCTAAATTGTCTTTTAAGATGCCGTATCTGAAGCAAGACTACTGCATTATGTAAGAAGACCTAAGACCAGAGCACAATGCCTTTGCTTCAGCAATAGAAGGTGCTGAAACGTGGAATCATATAATCACAAATAAAGCTAACGATGTGAGAAATTGATGTCTTATTTTGAAAATGTTTACGAGGAAAGTAATGAGTTATATTCAAAAATTCTACAGCGGAATGTTAATGATATTGAGGACAAAATTCAGTATTATGAAGAGACTTTACATTAAGTAACAGTGTTCCAGAATTTCTTTGGATTTCACTCAGTATTGTATCTAAACATTGTATTAAAATGAGGATTATATTACTGTCATTCAAACATACAACCAGTATGTCATTTATAATAGATTTAAGATATCAAAAACAGATTTTGTTACTATGGAAGCTTTTCGCATGTCTTAACTTATAACAAAAATGTAAATTTACTAACACATTCTTATCCTGATATTATCTGCAAAATGTAACATACGTAAGTGCTTTTTGAATTTAAATGCATAGGACTTATATTAACAACGCCAAGCTCATTTAATAAGGCAGAAACAAGCATGAAAGAGTGGGTATGTTGACTTTTGTTAAAATTTGTAATTTGCAACTATATATTTCTCAATAACGGACTTCAGCGTTAGACTGAATTTTTTCCTAAATATCAATCCCTGCCTAAATGGTCGATCAATACGAATTTTTTGAAGTGGCAAGTTTGAGAGTAATTAAAAAATTACTCTACTGTGAAATTTGAAAAATGGCGTTTGTTAAGTTTTGTTAAAACGGTCCTCATAGAAACATCAACAAGGCAGTTACATAGAATTATCGTGACGTCCCATCAAAGGAGTATTTTTCTACAATACAGCTGAAGTGTTCATGCCGTTTGCAATAAACGACAAGGTACAGTCCCTCATTTCAGCCAACAATTAGCAAAATAATCAAAATATCCACGGGTGTACTGCCGGTCTATAGTGTCCAACGGGCACTATAGACCGGCAATACACCCGTGGATATTTTGATTATCAAATACGCCGGGAGAAACTGAAGAATCACAATTAGCAAAATAATTTTAGTTAGACAACTGCGTGTGCAGAATATTATGTGAGTGGTTGTTTTTCTTTCTAAATGTGGAGAAAGAAAAAGAAGAGAGACATACTACGGTAATCTCAAGCTGCGACGCGGAACGGTACCATCCGCCTGTCGCTGGTCAATCTTTAAATGCTTTTCCGTCGCTGCTTGGAGCGTTTAAACGTCGCAAGGAATACCTGTAATACCTAATAATGCATTTATTTAATGAACTGTAAGACTGTAATCTTTAAGCAGAAGATTATTACAGCCCTAATTTTGACATGTTTATCTCGAATTATACTTATCTGTCTGCCAAAGATATGAAGTAATACAGATCTGTAAACCCCAGTTCATAAATTAAAGTTGATGTACAATTATACGTTTCCGGTCTTCATATTTAGTGTGGATAGAAAACTTCATTAGTACCAACTCCAGCACTATTCAGAAAATAAAATGACAGTGATTTATTACAGCTATAACCAGGCACTGATTAGCAGTTCCACCTATCTCAAGTAGAAAAATGTCCAAATGTTTGTTAAGCTTATGGGACTGCTGAGTCATCAATCCCTAAACTTACAACTTCTTATACACTAACTTACACTAAAGGCAGCCGAGGGGAGATTCGAACCCCCGACGGGGAACGGCCTCGCGCATCCGAGCATAGCGCCTGCTCGGTCATTCCGCCGCTGCCTCAAATAACACACACTTGGCGAAATACGGGGTATCTCCTACCGGTTCTTCAGTGTTTCGTCCAAACTGATAGAAAATGAAACAAGAAACACTGCACTGCCCCTACAATTCCTTGATTGAAACTATGTATTTCCGTCACGGTATTGTGAAGCGAGCAGACACTGCATGACAGCAAAACGTGAAAATAAATCGTTAGTATTTAATTCGAGAGACTGTCTAAAAATTTAGAAATAAAAAGGTTTAGTGTAGAGCAAAATATTGGACAATATGCCTGTCACCTTATACTCAATTATGACTCTCATAATTGCAACAGTGTTTAGGTACTCATCAGGAAAAAAAATCACAGATGTGTTTTACGGCCCACTTTTGATTTGCTTGTAGTGTTATGATTTTTTGCAAACATTTCGGACAAAAATAATAAAAATGTAAATAATCAAAAATTATTGGTGTTACTATCATGACTCAATTATTGTGATAATAACTATGCAGCCAGCACATAATATTCTTTCTGACGTTATTTTAACAAACAGCCAAAATTATTTGATATTTGACTTTAGCTTTGACAAACATACTCTTTTTTCTTAACTTTTTCCTATTTAAAACTATTATTTTAATATCTCTCCCACATTTTCATTATAATTTTCCGTTAAAATATTATCACCTGGCCAGTCACACTCTCGCATTGATCAAATCTACCAGTTACAAACATAGCGGTCCGCCTCTGAACTGCCTCTATGTTCTCCTCTAAACCGATCTGGTAGGGATCCCAAAGACTTAAGTAATACCCAAGACGTGACCGTACAAGCGTTTTGTTTGCGGTTTCCTTTACAGACGAATCACATCTTCTCTAAATTCTCCCTATAAACCGAAGTCGACCATTCGCCTTCCCCATGACTGTCCTTATTTGCTCGATCAATTTCATAACGCAGCGTTACGCCTAGATATTTAATTGCCGCTACTCTGTGAAGCAGTACACTACTAATACTGTACCAGAACATTGCGCGATTGTTTCTCCTACTCATCTGCATCACCTTACATTTTTACACATTTAACCCTAGTTGCCGTTCCTCACACAAATTTGGTCCAAGTCATCCTGCATCATACTACAGTCATTCAATGACTACACCATCCTGTACAGCACAGCATCATCAAACAGCCGCAGATTGCAACTCAGTCTGTCCGTTAGATCATTTATATAGATATAAATTAATAGCAGTCCTATCACACACCCCTGGGGTACTCCTGACGATACCTAGTCTCCGATGAACACCCACCACCGAATACAACGTACTGGTTTCTATTAGGTAGTCTTCGAGCCACTCACATATTTGGTTAACTATTCCATATGCTCGTACCTTCGTTAGTAATCTGTAGTGCGGTTCCGTGTCGAACGCCTTTCGAAAATCGAGAAATATGCAGTCTGCCTGTTGCCGTTCATCCATAGCTTCGTTTTAGTGTTCCTTAGGCAGATAGCGTCCAGTGCCGGAAAGAATTCCGATATACAGTCAGTCCGTCTGCCGGGAGGCCTCATCAGAGATGTGGAGGTGGCTTGCCGGAGGCTATTCAGCGTACAGGGTGCAGTCGTCTGCAAGTTGTTGTTCATGTCGGTATTAATGACTCCTGTCGCTTGGGTTCTGAGGACATCCTCAGATCGTAAACCTTATTTTATGATATGCTCGATACATTGAAGCTGCATGACAGACCACCGGCATACACTCGATAATTCTAAATTAGCTCCGCCAATTGTTTCTCTCCTTATTTTGTCATTTAACTTTGCGAGACAGTTTTAGTTTATTCAAAAATTCACATTGTTCTATAACGCATTGTAGAAATGATCTCAAATACATATAGATGATTGAATCTCTCAGAAAAGAAGCAGACGACTAAAGCTGCACTATGATTGAAAAAAATATATAGCAAAAAATTTCGTGGTTCTGCTATGACGTAATGAAACGTCTAGAATATTGGTTACTGAAGTTCCTTAGTCAATCTCGAGGACAAAATATACCAGTTAAGAGTTATACTGGGTCGTTTTAGTGACGGGTATCTCACTAACTTTAAAAATAATCGATATCTATACAAAAGCGAAAGGACATTCACTCACTCACTGACTAAACCCGAAATTTCAAAAACTACTTCACCTATGAAGATGAAATTTGGCAGGAATATATCTTATAGGTAGAAGACGTCAGCTAAGAAACTATTTTGCGATAGGGCCAATAGTTCAGGAGATATTACGTCATAAACAATGAAAACTTCCCCGTCTAGCGTCACGTGATAGTGTGACTTTATCAGTGCACTACTTGACAAGGAGAGCACTTAGCGACTAGCAACAAACTTTAAACATAATTTCAGACCTTTAAGAAATTTTTTCTCGCTGACAACCACAGCAAAATGATGAAAGGAAGAAAAGTTTCTCGCTTATTGCTTTTCCGTTATTCACGAACTCGGCATTCGGTATAAAGTTGCAATTTATAATTTCTACACTACATATTGTCCCCGCAAGAAATTTTACAGACAGTATATACACATACAGCTGAATGTACCTTCGAAATTGTGTCACAGTACGACACGTAGTTCATGAGATATGAGCACATAAACGGTAACGTTAATGGTAAACCGCCCCATCACGCAACAAGTTCTATTACTTCTTTATACTAATTGTATTCGCAACAGATTTTACAGACATACAGCACTCATACAAATGAATATATATTTGAAAATTATACAAATGTATAATATATATTTTAGTAAATATGAGTTCATATATACTACGGTGGGTAAAAACTAGTCATATCAGGCACCACGTTTTATTACATTTCTTATATACTGCTAAGACACTCCTGTATTCCAGTGAGCTTAAGGAAATTCCTGAAAGATGACAGTGTTGTTGAGAACTTTGAAGCAACTTTGAACTGTGAAGAGCATACCACCGTAAAGAAGAAGCAATAGACTTCTATAGAGCTACAAGGAAAGGTAGAGAATGAAACAGTGTACATCCGACGAATACCCATTATTTACGACAGATCTGGCTTTTAACTTTAAGAGACTGCAGTTCCCCGTGAGACTTGTATTTTCTATTATGATCAATAACTCACTGGGGAATCTATTCAATACTATGGCGTGTATTTGAAATTGCATGTTTCTCACACGGACAGCTATATGTCGCTTGCCCAGGGATGGGCTCACCACACAAAATATTCATATTAGATCCTGGACAAGTCACAAGAAATACTGTTTATAGTCAGGAAGGAAGGAATATTAGTTTTTAACGTCTCGTCGACAGCGTGGTCATTAGAGGCGGAATTGACGCTCGGATTATATGGATAAGGATGGGGAAGAAAATCGGCCGTGCCCTTTGAAAGGAACCACCCCGCCATTTGCCTGGAGTGATTTAGGGAAATCACGGTAAACCTAAATCTGGATGGCTGGAGGCTGGAGGCTGGTCTGAACCGCCGTCCTCCCGAATGCAAGTCCAATGTGTCACGACTGCGTCACATCGCTCCGTGTTGTTTATAGTCAAGTTGCGAATTAAATGAATGTATGAATGCTACATATCATTTGTATTTTGATGTCTATCTTTGTTTGTTTGTTTGGATACTGTACTTGAAATTTTGTACGTTATGCAAGACAGCCTTATTCTCTGATAAATATAACATGTTTTTAGAAAAAAAGGAGATGGACAGAGAAGGGATAGAAGTACTAACTCAAGGCTTTAGTAAATAAATAAATACCCGGACAACGACGGGTTTTCAGCTAGTATGCATGTATTTTTGAGGATACTTTATGAAGGCAGAGCGAGTGCTGCCGGCACATATCGTTAAGCATGGAATTATGATCTACAAAGTCTGCTGGAAAATTTTTAGAACTTACCCCGGTTCCCTGTTAAGATTTTCAATTTAAAATCTGCTTTAGGAAAATTTGTCTCACTATTATCTAATTTTTCTTATACCTGTCAGTGTCTCCAGGTCTCATACACGTGATAACTTCAATTCTAAGCTAAGTTTTCACAATTATTAAACTATTTTCGGTGCAAAAGTGTAAAAAGATTTCCTCACTCTTCATTCCTTTCACCTAGTTCATGTTTTCCTATTATTTTTCCTACTGTTGCCTATTATCGAATGCGAGTATCCCGTAACAGTTAAATCTTCTTGGCTACTATAATTCGTTCGCTATGCTGTTTATAGTAGTTCATTTATTATTATTATTCATTCATGTAGGGCAACTACAGATTATGAGATTCAGCTGTTGTGTATGGAAAGGATTTTTATGTTTGCCCAGTAATGTGTATCCTTTGGCAGTATTGTTCCTTCGTTTCCTTTGGCCAGAGACCATCTGTCTTCTATCTTGATTGTTTGTCCTGCAATACCACTTGCTTAATCATTCTCCTGAGAGCTGTCCAGAGTTTTAAGTCTCTTCCTGTACTTTCCATTTCATGTAGCTTTTTTATCACTTCATCAACCAAGGTGTTTTGGGCCTGGTATTCCTGTTTCACACTGAGTGACTGTTCGTCCTGGTAGGAGGCATCCTGCTGATATTTCCAAACAAGACTAAATGTCTTCACCGAGACACATTAACGATTTTTCACAATTGGGAGAATTTTGGGAACACGGTGTTCTTCTGTGAAGGATATAGTGTATAAGAAGAGTAGTACGGCCCATTCTTGAGTTCTGATCAAGTGTTTGCAATCTCCACGAGATCGGTTTAAAGTAAGGCAGAGAAGCAATTCACAGATGACCTGCTATTTTGTTACCGGCATCTGAAGCTGAATGCAGATCGATTCTATTGCCGTCATCTTCCATTTCGCTTAAGGACCACAAAGATACGTTATGAGAAATCAGGGATGGTACAGAGGTATATAAACAGTCATTCTGCCCCGACCTATTTGTGAGTGCAACCTGAAACCATTATCTGGCAGTTGTACGAGTCACCCTCGGCTATGCTTTATATAATGACTTGCGGAGACGTAAGGAGTTGAATTTGTAAGGCTTCTATTTTCATCGTCTTTTACATTCCTAAGTTTCCTTGACTAACCCAAATATCTTCCTCATTACCTCATAACGCATGACTGTCAGGTAAGCATCTTTTTGTGCTTCGTTAGAGGTGCCTTTTGCTATAAATGTTTTGGTCAATCAGTTTTTAAAATCTAGCTTGTTTACTCGAGTTAATAATTCAGTTATTTTGGCAAGACTGGAGTTCCAGACATTCTTACGGGTATTTAAATACATTACTTTTCATGATTTCTACCTGCTCTAGGTACAGCGTAAAAGAAAATCATTTATATTCGAGATGTAGTTTATTTTTTCCAACAGACACATTTAACACTACTCCTGTCTGATATGTTAATAAACCTATACGCAGATAACCAGACATCCTTTCTAGCCGGCCGCGGTGGCTGAGGGGACTGAGGCGCTCCAGTCACGGTCTGCACCGCCACTACGGTCGGGGGTTCGAATCCCCCCTCGCGCATGGATATTTGTGCCGTCTTTAGTCTTAGTTAGTTCATATGTAGTTTGTAAGTTTAGGGACTGATAACCCCGTAGTTAAGTCCCATAGACTATACAAACATTTGAACATTTTGAACATCCTTTCTACCTAAAGAGCACTTCACAAATTCCCAATTTATCTCACTTCAACATTCCATCATTTCCATTTATAAATCCTCTAAGCTATTTATTGTATAAAATGATTTAACATTCCACTATTCAACCAGATTTTACAGCTACTCGCATACGACTCACACTCACGCATAGCTAAAATACTCATAAGCTAACGTAGATATTTCTTTCTAGATTGGAAATATGCGTGGTTGGTGAAGAGCTAGCGTTGATTTTCTCCGACGAGCTCGAAATGAGAGTGTGAAAGGAGACCCGTGCGTGGGATCGATTACGTGGGAGAACATGCTGGTCCACTTTCTTCGCGACTTTGTTCAAGCTGCGCAGTTTTCGCTCAAGGCTCAAACAGATGAAATGAGATTTACAGAAAACAAAACATGACAAAAACAGAAATACGTACTAAATCTAAAAATAAAAAAATAAAAAAAAATACGAACGCTCATGTGCGATTGCAGAAATACCATTAAAAAAAATATAAAAAGTTTGCGAATTTTAGTTTCCACGATGCTCCCCATGTTTCTAAGAATACACATGCTCTAATACGATTCTAGCAAAACTGTGTAGCCCAACAATAGCTAAAATTAAGTATTGTTCTTGTGATCTTCAGTCTGCTCTGATGCAGCTGCTCTATCCTGTGCAAACTAATGCAGCACGAATTAACTAACACAACCAACATCCATTTGAACCTGCATACTGAACTCGTATTTTTGCTTCCTACAGTGATTTGTACCATCCACAGTTCAATACTAACTTGATAAATATCTTCCTTTTCCCTGAAATTTAATTCCCTTTCGAAAATTTCTCCTTCCTCTCCTTCACAGCTTGCACAGTGTATATAATCAACAACATTGGGAAAACGATACGAACCTGTCTTGATCCATACCCGACCACTGCTTTCATGTCCCACACTCTTAGAACCTATGTCTTTTTCGGTGCAAGTTGTGCCTAACTTTACGTTCCCAATATTATATCCGTGCTAACCTTTAGAGTCTTCTCTCATGAACCACAGACATTGCCGAGGTGGAGTGGCTTGAGTGCCTCAATGATACAGATAGACGTACCGTTGGTGCAAACACAGCAGAAGGTTATCTGAGGAGAGGCCAGATAAACGTTTGGTTCCCGAACAGGGGCAGCAGCCTTTTCAGTAGTTGCAGGTGTACCAGTCTGGATGATTGACTGAGCTGGCCTTGTAACACCAGGTAATGTGGCTTTGCCATGCAGTTACTGCGAAAGCTTTATCCCAGGACATGCAACTCTACTGTATGAATATATGATGATCACATCATCTCGGCTAAAATATTCCGGAGGAAAATAGTGCCCCATTCGGATATCAGGGCGAGGACTACTCAGGCGGATGTTGTCATCAGGAAAGACAACGCTGGCATTCTACAGATCAGAGTGTTCTAACGTTAGATCCCTTGATCGGGTAGGGAGGTAAACAATTTAAAAAAGTTAATGGATAGGTTCAGGTTAGATATAGTGTGAATTTCTAGTCAGCTGATTACAGGGTTATGAATACAAAATCAGTTGGGGTCATTACAAGAGTAGTTTTTGTGGTGTCGCACAAGTCCAAAGTGCGCGCCACCTACTTTCGCCGCGCGCCGCCATGCACGCACGGCGCGGCGTTCTTACGACGACAGCCACGAGCGCCGTCTGTTACAACTCCGCTCGTGGCCACCACTGAACGACATCGTTCACTTGGGACTGAGATAGCAACCAGTAAAGACTTCGGAATCAGATAGGCACCAGTGAAGACTTGGCTATCAGTTAGGCACTAGGCTGGCCTCTAACTCAACTCTGTCTCTGCAGTACTGTTCTATGTAAAAGTTAAGTATTGTATAAATTCTGTGCAATATATATCTCGTTCTAATTTACTCTAGTGTTTCTAGTTTCTGGCTGCTCCCCTCCGTACCCGCACCAGCGTGCTATCTTTATTCCTGTGTCGGTCTCATTCCACTCGGCCACCGACACCTACGACGGAAAAGAGACACAAAAGCGGCGACGAGGCTGGGACACAAAAGTTTTAACAACGAATAAGAAAATAGGAATGCGAATCAACTACTGTGAGCAACGCAGTGATCGTATCATCGTACTCAAGATAGATACAAAGACAAAAACGACCACAGTAGTTGACGTTTATATGCCAATTAGCTCTGTCGACGATGTGGAGTTCGTAGAAATGTATGAGGAGGTAAAGGAAACCATTGAGATATTTAAGGGAAAGAAAAATTTAAACTTCCTGGCAGATTAAAATTGTGTGCCGGAAGCGGGATTCGAACCTGGGACCTTTGCCTTTTGCGGGCAAGCGCTCTATCGTCTGAGCTATCGCGGCACGCTTCACGATGCCGCCTTACAACTTTACTTCCGCCAGTACCCCGCCTCCTACTTTCCAAACTTCACAGAAGTTCTCCTGCGAACCTTGTAGGTATGGCACTTCTGGATAGGTCAGATAGTAGGGCGCTTGCCCGCGAAAGGCATAGGTCCCAGGTTCGAATCCCGGTTCCGGCACAAAAATTTTAATCTGCCAGGAAGTTTCATATCGGCGCACACTCGGTTGCAGAGTAAAAGTTTCATTCTGGGGAAGAGAACTAAATTGGTATTAGGCATTTGGTAGTAGGAACAGGAACTGAAGGAAAAATAGTAGGTGAATATAGACTAGGGAAAAGGAAGCAGTCTGACAGAATTTTGTACAAACCACAATTTAATTATAACACACACTTAATTTAAGAACCATGAAGGTTATATATGTGGAAGAGACCAGGAGGCAACGGAAGGTATCAGATAATGGTAAGACAAAGATTTCGGTACCAGGTTTTTAACTGTAAGACATATCCAAAGAAATATATAGATTATGACCATATCTTATTGGTTATGAACTGTAGATTGAAGAAACTGCAGAAAGGTAGGAATGGGACCTGGAAAAATTGAAGGAACATGAGATCCATGAAAGTTTCAGAGGGAGCTTTAGGCAACAATTGACGTAAAAGGAGAGAAGTAACATAGTAGAAGATAAATGGATAGCTTTGAGGGATGAAATAATGAATGCAGCAGAGGTTAAAGTGCGTAGAAAGACAAGACCTACAAAATCGTTGGATATCAAGGAAATACTGAATTTAATTGATCAAAGGAGAAGACGTAAAAATGTTGTAAATGAAGCAACTAAAATGGAGTACAGAAGACTAAGAAATGACACTGGCAAGTTCAAAATAGTTAAACGGGAGTGGCAAGTGGGTAAATATAAGTCTGTAGAAGAATGTATAACAAGGGGAAAAATAGATACCGCCTACAACAAAATAAAAGAGATATTTGAGACAAGAGAAGCAGCTGCATGGATAAACTCAGAAGGAAAACCACTTCAGAAAACTAAAAGGTGTAAAGCACATATACCGGGGCTCTACAAAGTAAATGAACTTCAAGACAATTTCGTAGGAAAGGAAGTAGATGAAGATGAGATACTATACTAAGGGATGAATTTAACAGAGCATTGAAAGACCTAAGTCGAAACGAGAAGTAGACGATATTCTGTCACAGCTACTGAAGTCACTGGGAGAGATAGCCATGACAAAAAATATTTCGCCTCTTGTGTAAGATGTATGAGACAAGCAAAATACCCTCAGACTTTAAGAAAAATGTAATAATTCCCATTCCAAAGACAGAAGGCGCAGACAGGTGTGAAAATTACAGAACCACCAGTTTAATAAATCATGGTTGCGAAATTTTAACAGGAATCATTTACAAAAGTTTGTTAAAGTTGAAAGATGCTGACCTCTGAGAAGATCAGTTTGGATTTAAGAGAAATGTAGGAACACGAGAGGCAATACTCGTCTTACGACTTATCTTAGACGATAGATTGAAGAAAGGGAAACCTGCGTTTTCAACGTTTTTGAATCTAGAGAAAGCTTTTGACGATGTTGATTGGAAAATACTATCTCAAATTCTAAAGACAATAGGGGTGAAATGTAGGGTACGGAAGGTTATTTACAATGTGTACAACAGTCAGACTGCAGTTATTAGAGTCGAATGGCGTGAAATGGAAGCATGGGCTCGGAAGGTAGTGCGACAGGGTTGTAGCCTTTCTCCAATGTTATTCAATTTGTATTGAGCAAGTTGCGAACTAAAGCAATGAGAAATTTGGAGACGGAACTGAAGTTCAGGAAGAAGAAATAAGAACAGATCGTTATGCCGATGACATTGTGATTCTGTGAGAGACAGCAGTGGACCTGGAAGAGCAATTGAACGGAATAGACAGTGTGTTGATTGGAGCGTATAAGATAAACAAGAGCAAAACAGCGGTTTGGAATGCAGTCTAAGAAAATCAGGCGATGCTGATGAACTTAGATTGAGTAAAGAAACAATAGATGTGGTAGATGAGTTATGTTAAATGGACAGTATAATATCAGATGATGATCTCAATACAGATGATGTAACATGCAGATTGGAATTGGGAAGAAAAAAATGTTCAAATGTCTGTAAATCTATCGGACCAAACTGCGTGGTCATCAGTCCGTAGCTTACAATCAACTTAAACCTACGTAAACTAATATAAGGACAACACACACACACACACTCATGCCCCAGGGAGAACATATTCGCCTTTTCTGTGCTCTGGCAGGAGCATTTTTCAGCTGGATCCCGTGTTTTTCCTGTTACATCAGAGTGTACTGCTTATAGAACATGAAATCAAGGGTGAGTAAAATTTGGATAGCTTTCTGGAATCATAATATTAGAATGCATCGTAAAAATTTCGACGATTTGCCATGAATAGAAGTGTAGATTTGCCAATGCATGCAGTTGGATCCTTTGATACCAAAAATTATGATTTTTGTAGCTTATCGCGATAACGAATACACATTTCCAAAAACGGGAAACGGATTTTTCAGCTAAACACCTAGACAGCATCACATAACATTTGAGTCATTTCCTATTCCTCAAGATTCGTTACCTCACAATCAGAAATAGCATTTTAGAACCTATTACTGTCGCGTGCTATCATTCACGGACCGATATCTCAAGAATCACATAAGATATCATTCTGCTCTAAACGTTGAATAAAATTTCGATATGTTATCAACATTTCATACGCAGCAATGTGTAACCCAAAGTCAACCATACGAGAAGTCTACGCAATGTGTTTTTACCTCTGCAAACACTTTAAATTATGTTACAATAGTTCATTAAACCGGATGCTGCATATTAACTGTAAAGTAAACGAAAACAAAATATCACTCCTTCAACGAGCGAAGATTTCAATCTTTAAGATGTACAAAAATCAAATTTTTTCGCCGAGTACCCTTTCACAAATCGCATGGTAAGTTTCAAAGCTGTCCGAACGCCGTCTTTCAGCACAATACGCACTTTTTCTAGCAAAATATCTCGGTTTTTCGGCCTATCTTGCTAACGGACTAAGATTTACAAAAACTGAAAAATTCCGTTTATAGATAAATGTCTACAGGATGTATTGTAAATATTTGAACAATTTTCTATGGTTAGTGATTTAGATATTTGTGATTCACGGTGCTAAAACGGCTAAAAATCGGGTTTTGTGATTTTGTGCAAAACTATGATAAGTTTCAACCTCTGGATCTCGGTAACGGATAACGATTTCGTAAAAAAATTAATAACGGCCTCGAGAATATCATCCTAAGAACATATGGTAAAAATTTCGAAAATTTGCAATGAATAGAAAGTATCGAAGTGACCGCCCCCACAATTCGTTTTTGGCCCACTTTAGGTTACGGTAGTAACACTAAAAGTGGGCCTTTGCGATCGTCTTTTGACAGCCCGATATTTAAATGAAAATAACGGATTAACTATTCATCTGACACAAAAATTGAATAACCTAATTTGTAGAGAACAACATTCTCTACAACATTGCTCTCTTATGTTTTTTTCATATCTCGTAGCGTTTCAATGATATTTGCAAAAATAACGGCGATTTTGACATGTTTGTCTGTCTGTCTGTCTGTCCGTAACGTGTTCCATGTTTTTAAGACGAACCGTTCAACCGATCAGCACCAAATTTTACAGACATGATTGTAGGCCGCCAGAGACCAGAACCTACTTTTTTTAAATTTTTCGGACAAAAAATACGGTAGTAATACCAAAAAAAGCCGTCTGTAACATAATTGTAATTTGAAACGAACCGTTCATCTGACACGAAACTTGAATAACCTTATTGATAGAGGAGAAAATTCTCTACGACTTAGCTCCCTCATGTTTTTTTCATATTTCGTATCGTTTGAGACATATTTGCAAAAATAAAAGAGATTTGACATCCTCCATTGAATTAACGAAAACCGGCAGTTTGGAGATGTCACGTGACATTCCTCGCCCAGAACTCTCTCTGGCATACGCCATCCATCTTGCGTTGCGTATTTGATGATTTTCTTATTGTAAATTACACGTTGTCATTTCAAAGCAATGGCGCACTGAGGAATTAACAAAAACACATCGTTCTTCGTACGATAAATGATAATCTAATGTCTACAAATGCCATATTAGCATCAGTTAAGAACGGCCATCAATAGTATGAGATTAAAGGATTTATCTTTTTATAGCCGTAGCGTAGTGGGCAAGGCGTTGGACTATCACTGTTAAGGTCAGTGGAACCCGTCACTACCTAAATATTTTTTTCTAAAAGGATTTCAGACACTCTTATTAATTAATTTTTTATTATTTAGATTATTATTTTGATCCAAAACGTTTGTAAAAACATATAAAACTATAAATGTAAAGTGGGCCGTAAAACATGGTAGTGCGATTTTTTTTTTTGTACCCAATTTTTTTTTCTTTTTATTATTATTATTATTTTTTTTTATGTGCTCTAGGAAGTGTGTAGCTTTGAAAATTTTGACGATGTGCTGTATGATAGCTATAGTATACCCATTCTTCTAATATATACAGAAATGATCACTATGCCAACATCTATCCAGAACACTTTACCCCTTCACTCTGAGATGAATTGGGGAACTGGCGGTGAATCAATTGGGTATTGGTTTGACAATTGTCTGCACGAATTATTTAAATTTACATTTCAAGAGATATACTAAAAAGAGCACTAACATGGAAATTAAGCATTACCGGACACATGTGCACATAACATATTTTCTTTCTTTGTGTGTGGGGAATGTTTCCTGAAAGTTTGGCCGTACCTTTTTGTAACATCCTGTATAGTTGTGTATCCATTGTGGACGTTGTTACTACCACCTCATAAAATATTTACTATTCGTCATTACAGCTCCATTCTCAGTGCCTTTGCACCTAGGCAGGCCAGCTGACTCAACACCACCTAGAAGACAAGGCCTCACAACTGGCCGTGCCTACATCACATCGAGAGACCGCGGCCACCAGATGATTGGCTGGTCGCTGAGGCACGCCCACCGCCTCGTAGCGGCCGACCAGTCAGCTAGCGTTCGCGGCGTCTCGATGCGACGTAGGCACGGCCAGTTGTGAGGTCTCGTCTTGTGTGGAGTGCGCCGCCAGGTGCAGAGCTCGCTGCGCATGCTGTGACGTTATGCACGGCCGGCCCGTCCGGGAGAAAGTGAAGCCCGGCTGTATCCGGCCGCACACCTCGCGACCAGCGCCTCCTTGCGCAAAGGCAAGCGTTCTGCGCCCGCCGCGTGCTCCGCGCACTTCCGAGTACAGCCGCGCTGGCGTAACGGGGGCCGTGACGCACATAACACTCCCGTGTCAGCTCTGCACTCTCCACGCGTCACCACACTGCCAGTCGGGACCCACGAGATATAGATCTTTTCTCTCAGCTCGAACAATGCTTATAGCAAAGAACATAAAAACAACTGCAGTGATTGTAATTTCCATAAGAAAACTCCGCACTCGCCTGTTAGTGCCCATCAGACGCCATCACATTGCTGTTGATTCATGGCCAGGGCATGCAAATAGTAGCCGACCGCGGTGGCCGAGGGGACTGAGGCGCTCCAGTCACGGTCTGCACGATTTCGCAAATAGTACTCTTTTAGATACAAGCTTTCCACACAAAGACGTTATGCCTAAGGCATAACAACCGAAAACAACAAACATTGCCAGCCTCTTGATGTCTACTTCTATGGGTAATACAGGGTGTTAGGAAAAGGTACGCCCAAACTTTCAGGAAACATTCCTCACATACAAAGAAAGAAAATATGTTATGTGGAGCCGGCCGCGGTGGCCGAGGGGACTGAGGCGCTTCAGTCACGATCTGAATGGTCACTACGGTCGGGAGTTCGAATCGCTCCTCGGGCATGGATATTTGTGCCGACCTTAGTCTTAGCTAGTTCATAAGTAGTTTGTAAGTTTAGGGACTGATGACCCCGCAGTTAGTCCCATAGACTTTACAAACTTTTGAACATTTTTTATGTTATGTGGACATGTGTTCGGAAACACTTAATTTCCATGTTAGAGCTCATTTTATTACTTCTCTTCAAATCACATGAATCATGGAATGGATACACACAGCAACAGAACGTACCAGCGTGAATTCAAACACTTTGTTACAGGAAATGTTCAACATGTCCTCGGTTAGCGAGGATACATGCATCCACCCTCCGTCGCACGGAATCCCTGATGCGCTGATGCAGCCCTGGAGAATGGCGTATTGTATCACAGCCGTCCACAATAAGAGCACGAAGAGACTCTACATTTGGTACCGGGGTTGCGTAGACAAGAGCTTTCAAATGCCCCCATAAATGAAAGTCAAGAGGGTTGAGGTCAGGAGAGCGTGGAGGCCATGATTTGGTCCGCCTCTACCAATCCATCGATCACCGAATCTGTTATTGAGAAGCTTACGAACACGTCGACTGAAATGTGCAGGAGCTCCATCGTGCATGAAAACATGTTGTGTCATACTTGTAAAGGCACATGTTCTAGCAGCACTGGTAGAGTATCCCGTATGAAATCATGATAACGTGCTCCAGTGAGCGTAGATGGAAGAAGATGAGGCCCAATCAAGACATCACCAACAATTCCTGCCCAAACGTTCACAGAAAATCTGTGTTGATGACGTGATTGCACAATTGCGTGCGGATTCTCGTCAGCCCACACATGTTGATTGTGAAAATTTACTTTGATCACGTTGGAATGATGCCTCATCCGTACTAAAATGAGCTCTAACATGGAAATTAAGCGTTTCCGGAGATATGTCCACATCACATATTTTCTTTCTTTGTATGTGAGGAATGTTTCCTGAAAGTTTGGCCATACCTTTTTGTAACACCCTGTATAACTTCTATAACTGAACCATTGCTGATTTTGTAAGACTAGGGTGTATCAAACCACACGTAGAGATATAGGATAGTTATTTGGTCATCAACACTATGCGATTTACAGTCACTTTTCTGCACTAAAGTACAAACCTATGTTGGAGTGTGTTTGGATAAAGGCAGTTTATGACACAAACATACTCCTAATACCAATTGAAAACGCAATTGGTGTTGCTTTTGTTGTTGACCTGCTTGACTGTCGAACTGATTTTCAAACTAAAACCAAAACTTCATTTGCTTAATAAAGAAAACTAACTTCTTATAGTTATACAATAAAAGTGCGAAGATCGCAATTTCTGTTTTTTATAGTATACAAGAAGACCAGTTTCGACATTCTAGGTTGTCATCTTTTGGTCTCTGCTATAACTGCCATCTATTAGATTAGATTAATACTTGTTCCACAGATCATGAATACGATGTTTCGTAATGATAGGGAAGTGTCACTTTAGCAAAAGATAATGTTACATGACATATATTTCATATATGACTAATTTCTAAATAAAAATTCATCTACTGATTAGAAGGACTTGTCATTCATAAATTCTTTTAATTTTATTTTACATGCTAGTTGGATATCTGTCAGAGATTTGATGCTACTTGTTAAGTAACCGAAGACTTTTATGTCAACGTTAGATTTCACCTTGAATAGCGAATATCACCCTTTCCCCTAGTGCTGTAACTATGGACACTGTTATTACTTTTCAGTTGTGTTGGGTTATTAATAAAAAATTTCATAAGAGAATATATATATTGTGAAGCTACTGTGAAGATCCGCAGGTCCTGAAATGAGTATCTGCAGGATGATCTTCAGTGGGCTCCAAAAATTATTCTAGTTACACGCTTTTGTGCAATGATTACTTTTTTGCTCAATGATGAATTACCCCCAAATATGATGCCATATGAAAGCATTGAATGAAAGTAACCAAAGTAAGCTAATTTACTGAGATGTTTGTCAACAAAATTTTCAGTAATCCAAATAGCATAAGTTGCTGAATTCAAACGTTTCAGTAGATCATCAATGTGTTGCTTACAATTCAGTTGCCCGTCAATGCACATAACTAAAAACTTTGAATATGCTACGTTAGTTACAGACGACTGTCACAGACTATATTTATTAACCCTTTCATTCCCACATTATGAATTCAGCTTTGGAAAAATTAAAATTCAGTTTCTTCTATATTAATACAGCGCACTAAACATCAAATGTGTCTTTTAAAATTTTTATTCGAACTATTGTTCTTTTATGTCATGTATTGCATGCACAAAACAGACGTTTGTATTGAGGTATTTCATTACTTGCGACATTATTTTGTTTATAGTGAAATCTGTCAGATCAATAATGGTAGCATTATCTTCCCCACAGCACCAAAGACAAGACAATTCACTGCTGAAATAAGATAACATGAACCACACTGACACTGCCAGTCACGTACAGACGGCAACGTTACACAACCTAGAAGATGGATAGATTTATGCCTCAAAAGTGGATATACGCCGTACCAAGCGATAAAATGTCGTACTAGAAGCATGTTGTTCATCAACAATAATGTGATATTAAAGACTGATACACAAAATCAGCTTTTAACCTCTTCAGTCCTGAATTATTTTAAAGGCAGAATAAAACATATTCTTGTATTTTTTCATGTCTATAAGACCCAATATATTGCATATTTGACCAAATGAAAAATTTTCATATTTGGTTTCCAAAATAAAAAAAAGTCAAATAAATTGGACACAGCACCTTTAAGGAAGTTAAGGATATGAAATAAGAAGTCAAGAGTTATATATGTCAAGCCATATGTATTGTGGAACATATATCGCATAGTGGAATTTGTGCAATATTCACTTATACACAAAATAATTTCAACTACTGATATCATGTCTGACGCACTCCACTATTTTCACTGTTTTTCATTGTAGCACGCCCTTGTGGTTACAGATGGCAACAGTAAGCACAAAACTAAAAGCGACACAGTTCAGTGTATCTCAAAGTAAACCGAAATCGTATATTGTTCAAAAATTAATAAAATGTCGGTGTCCAATATATTGGTCGCCAGGTCTGAAAGGGTTAATAGAATCAAATGTTCAAATGTTTGTAAATCTATCGGGCCAAACTGTGTGATCATCAGTCCGTAGCCTACAAACTACTTAAACCAAGGTAAACTAACCTAAGGACAAACACACACACCCATGCCCCAGGGAGGACTAGAACCTCCACGGCGAGCAACCGCGCGTTCCACAGCAAGCTCGGCTACTCCACCGCGGCTAAAGGGTTAATACGTTGTTTTCGAGGAACAACACTGGCAATGAAAGGGTTAATGGTGTCATCCCATTTAGCATATGGAACTGTATGTTTATGTTTGTGTTTCATCAAAGTTTAATATGAGTTCATTTGTAGAAAACCTCTTAATAATTTATGAAAGACATTATTTACAAATTCTTTGCATCGTCATGAATATAGAATGGTAAACCAGTAGTATATATATTACATAAAATGTATCTTTAACCATCACCTGTTTATTACATCGACTAGTTTCAGTCGTGGATCATCATAGAAAAACTACATGAAAGTAGGGAATAAAAGTAATTAATGTACACAATAAAAAGAAAGTAAGAAACAAAATAGCAGACAATAGGATGAAAAAGTAGAGGTATCACAACTATTTAAAATAGTGTTATAAATACTTACAAAGTATTATAACAGATTAGTCAAATGCATTAAATAAAATAAATCTGTCTGTAAACAGCACAATGGCCACAATGGATTATCCTGTCAGTAAAACAAACATAAAAGAAGAGAATGGACTGTGAATAATAAAGAGTGCACTGTGCTAATTGCAAGGAGGTTATAACGTCGGCTAATTGCATGAGTCAACGAACAACCGATCCTATGATATCGAAATTTGATAATAAAATTTCGGAGTTAATCTTAATGGGTGTACAGTCTCTGTGGCTGAACAGCTTTGATTACAGCCTAAGTAAACAAAGTTACAAAGAGCAGTCATCAACAAACTTTGTAAAATATGGTGTTTATGAAAAGTTACCAACAACAAATAAAATGTGGTTCACTTAACAAACTTTATCACAGCTTCCGACATTAGATGCTCTCCACATAAATATGTCGTATTACCAGTGACGAAACGAGGGTGATCGTCGTCTCAGAAAAGTTTATAGTACAACAAGATGGAAGATTATATAAACAACCTTACTCCCACTGTTGTGCAGATTGAGTCTTACATCAAAGAGGAAGATTAAAACTATCAATATATAAAATGCCAGTATGGAGTAGATCGTAACTATAGAGTCCTAATCGTTGTAAAAACTGTAGAGTAATAGATACTGAATGAGCTTACAGTGACATAGTTTGCTACAGGGCAATGATTTTAATTTCTTACAATGCTGGAATTGAAATGACTCCTTATTTAAATAATAAAGTATGACATACTTAATACATAAAAAGTAGTGTCATTCAAGGGGACTATCTTATGTAGTAAACATAAAAGAATTTTGAAAATGACTGGTAACATATAGATAAATAAACCGCGACCCTAAGGTTTCATGTCATAACGAAGAGTATTCCATGTTGTAGCATAGGTTTCTTATAATGGAATAGACCTGAGGCAATATGTAGATCATGCACATCATTAGTAATAGATATAACAATGTCAGCAAATAAATAATTGCAATGACAATTATATAGAGGGATTACAACAAAAGAGTTCTTGTATCTAGAAGAAGAAGTCACAACAGTAGAAAGTCAATAATATTACACCATGAAACTGCAGCTATTAAAATGCATCATGAAAATGCAGATTACTGCATAACCTATAAAATAAAGTTTAAAATCACACTACATCATGTTGTATGTAATTCAGAATAACTGTAGTAAACATAATAGTGGAAATAAAAATATATTATTAAGGGGTACATAACAAACGCCAAATACATGATATACTTAGAGAAATAGAAGGAAAGTGTTTACAGAGAAGGATCGCATTAGTTTTTCTTATTTTAGTAACTAGACAGATAAGTCTTTAGAGAACTTTAAAACAGTTACTGGATATCAGTAGTCATGATAGTAAAGAAGTGTAAAGAAGCGAAATCTCAAAAGAAAATTTCTATGATGGTTTAGAAAAATTGACCAACCACAAGTAACAAAGCAATATAGTTATAATAAAGAGAAGTAAAAATGAAATACAGTATACATAAAATTGTTACTAGGATTAATAAAAGTAATTAACAAGGTAAACAAGGGATTAACATTAAAAGACAATGTAAAACCACTTTAAAATGCAGGTGAGTTAAAAGATTAGCTGTTAATAGGACAGAATTTCTAAGTTTCATTTAAAGTGATATTTGATACAAAAGAGTGATATTAATATCACTTTGCATAATTAATGCTGCTTTTAGTAAGAAAGTTTCAACTTTGCAAAATGCAGTATTGGTAAGGAGGTATATTCAGATACCTAAAATTCTTGGGTAGAAACTATTATTTGACATCAGTAAGCATGATGCTTGAGTACAATGGGATGCTATACCTTAAGTATATTTCACAATGAGCCAGATCAATGACAATATTGTAATAAAACAATCTAATACAACACTAAAATGAACCATCATTATAACAGATATAAAAGTTATATTAAGATTTAACGACCATGCAGACATTTTGAGGGTAGTAATGGGGAGAGGTGAAAGCTAATTTTCAAAGAATCATTATTAAAATGCAATACGAATGTGGTATAAGTATAAAACCATGCCATTAATAAAACAACATTCTGAACATTATATAAAGTGATAATGTACACCAAGGGCAAATATAAGAAGAAAAGGTGGAAATTACATCATTGCACTGAAGTGTCAGCTAAGAGGGAACACCTTTAATTTTGTTCATTTCAAATCTCATTTGGGTGTTTTTTTTTAATTACAAAAGATCTCTACTTCCTCAAGTATATTCATGCTGAACACTTTGTTTGATTTGTGTAACAATTCCATGTTGTTTTCAATGTTGCCTACCGTGTGCTTGCATGACCTGAGATGCATGCCCAGAACTGCAGTGTTTGAGTGTTGTGGGCATTCTTGGGATCTTCTTTTAAGTTTCCTACCGGTTTGGCCTGGGTAAAACTTATCACATTCTTGACAATTTATTGTATATACACCTTCCTGGTCATAAACTGGTTTTGCTATTCTCAAATTTCTAGGGAAAATTGTTTTAATTTCATTGTCACTGTGAAATGTTAATTGGCCATTACTTTTTCTAAAAACTTGACTAATCTTGTCGGATATTGGACCTACACAAAGAAATTTGGCATACTTGGTCTTGATCCTAGTTTTATTTCTAACATGGGCATACCTTTGGTTACTGTTTGCATTTTTATTTTCACTTTTTCCTTTTTCCTTTTTCCTTGAGACACGAGGTTTCATGAATAATGATGTCCATACTTGTAGCTTTTCTATAAATGTTCAAAGCAAGTTTGCTGCCTGTTTCTGAGATTACTGATTTTACTATCTTTTTCTCTCTCATTGGTGTAGACTAAATTTGGGTGGCCAGCACTGAAAGTATTGTGGATTTCCCTAACTACATTCTCATCTCCATTTACTAAAATAATGGTTCCATCTACATACCTTTTATACAAAATTATAATGTCCATTAATTCACATTTAGTGTTTAGTATTTTGTTCTCATTGTGGTCCATAAAGATGTTAGCTAGAGTACCTGCTAAGCAACATCCCAGTGCAAGTTCATGTGGTTAACTATGAAATGTATTATTGAATACAAAGTAATTGTGTGGTAATAAAATTTGTTATCGATCTATTAGGTCTAAAATTGCAGGAATAGACAAACTTTTGTGTGAAATAAAATTATGACTAATTAATTGAATAGTTTCAACTACTGTTCCCTACTCAGGTATCAGTGCCACCCACTCGGTCTCTATTCTCTCATTCTGTTCTCCTCATTTATTGCCCTATTGCCCTTAATTAAAGGTGTTTCCTCTTAGCTGACATTTCAGTGCAATGATGTAATTTCTACTTTTTCTTCTTATATTTGCCCTTGGTGTACATTATCACTTTATATAATGTTCAGAATGCTGTTTTATTAATAGCACGCTTTATTTTATTTTTTTACTTGTACCACATTCGTATTGCATTTTAATAATGATTCTTTGGAAATTAGCTTTCACCTCTCCCCATTACTACCCCCAAAATGTCTGCATGGTCGTTTTGTATAGAGATTGGTAACATCTACTGAAAAGGGGTTTGCATTATCAGGAACATATAAATCTTTCATAGATTCAAAAACAAAATCACGTGTATTTTAGGCAATTTTTTTATTGGTTAAAATCTATGATTTACCCATGCTACCCTCAGAATTTGAAAGAGTGCATTCCAGTCAACATTGTCAAAACCTTTCTCCAGATCCACAAATGCTAAAAACGTAGGTTATCCTTTCCTTAACCTATTTTCTAAGATAAGTCGTAACGTGAGTATTGCCTCACGTGTTCCTACATTTCTCCTAAATCCAAACTGATCTTCCCAAGGTCGTTTTTCACCAGTTTTTCCTTTAGTCTGTAAATAATTCGTGTTAGTATTCTGCAACCATGACTTGTAATGATTCCCATCCCAGATCCTGTATAATTTCCCGTTACGCTGTCTCCCCTGTATCGTGACAATACAAAACGAGCTGCCCTTCTCTGGACTCTTTCGATGTCCTCCGTCAAATCCACCTGATAAGGATCCCACATTGGGCAACAATACCCCAAAAAAGGACGGACAAGCGTAGTGTATGCAGGTTGGTTTAGTAGTTCTGTTGCATCTTTTAAGGGTTCTGACAATAAAACGCAGTCTCTGGTTCGACTTTTCCACGACATTATCTACATGTTCTTTCCAGTTTAAGTCTGAAGTAACAGTAATTCCTAGGGTTTTTGTGGAGTTTACGGCCTTCACTTTTGATTGATTAATCTTGTAAACAAAGTTTAAGTGCCAAGGATAAGTAGAAAGAAAGTTGAAAAATGCTGTTATAGAAGCACAAAAAAAGAGAGATATGTCGCTGTTCAAACATCACTGAGAGGTTCGATGAACCCTCTGCCAGGCACTTAAATGTGATTTGCAGAGTATTCCATGTAGATGTAGATTAGATGTAGATGTTTCCCAAGGATACAAATAGATGCAGGTATGTCGTTAAATTTTAATATAACTTGTCCGCTATCCCCCGTCTACCATTCCCACATGTTGGTTTCTGGGTCCATGAACTAGAAACCCGAGCAAAGCATCTACAAGAATATACAGAGGAGATAATTCTGATAGAAGAAATAGAAAGCAGACTGTGAGAAAAAAAGAGGCAGTAGCAATGTAAGAGAAAAATAATGGGACAGAGACAATGGCAGAAGAAGACACCCAAAATGGAGAGAAATGAATAAAGAAAATGGCAGTGGGAAACACAAAGATAAGAAAGTGCTAATGGGAGGAACACAAGACAGTGTGAAAAGGATGTATTAAGACAGTGTCAGTGAAAGGAAACATTGTGTATAAAACCTTCTTTACGATGAGAGACTGGGTAAAGGATTTGGCGTGTTCCGCGTTAATAGAGCGCGAATATATTCGCATGCCAACGTTTTTCTCTAACAATATATACAGGTGACATTATTGTTTGGGTAAATATCTCCAATAATATCACCTGTATATCTTGTTAGAGTCTGTGACGAAAGAATTTGACAATTAGTAATAGTTAAGGTTTAAATGAAGGAATACTTACTACATTATGTAAAATGGACAGTTTTTAAGAAACGATCGCAATATTTATTGTAAATTTGACGCTGCTATACTTAGTATAAAATGTTATCTTGTTGTCTTTGACGTAAAATATTTTGTTGATTTCCTGTGGATGGCAGCAATTACCGAAACCGGTCGAACATAACACCTGGCACAAGACTAATTATTTGAAAGGAACATATTTGCCTTTTTTGTGCTCTGACAGGAGCATTTTTCAGCTGGTTATATTATGCCCCAAATTAACATGTCATCCGCTTAGCAATAATTTCCTTTTATTAGTTAAAGCGCCCCTGCGCAGATTAAAAAGAAAAAAATCGTTGGTTAACCCTGTGACGCATGAATTATTAACAAATAAGAAAATCATTCTGAAATCGTAGTTATACAGTAAAGAAGAACCTCTGCTTTCATAAAGTACAAAAAGATGTTGAAATTTACTGCTTGTAAAAAAATTAGTTCTGCGCCTTGGAGTGTGCACTTGAGATTTCCCGAGTACCACTTCTTCTTCTTTCATTCAGCGAAAAGTGCTTTGTCCCTTTTTCTGAAACTGTTGGAATTCTGTTGAGGACCGCTCGCTGCGCTTCACGGTCGCCATCTTGAACCGCTGTAGCCTTTGGGTGAAAAACTGACGCTTCTCACTTCAGCTTGCGACATCTACAGTGCAGCGTCTGTTTCGGAAGTGTCCCTTAGACTCCATGCGCTTACGGCTTGAAAAACCATCTAGGATGCTTAGAAATATTTGCAACAATCTTCAACTTCGCCATTGAATTTTATTTTAATGCCCTGCAACGGTTGAGACGTTAAAATATTTCGAATCCGAGATATGAGTCTCTGAATAAACACAATTTTTCACGCGGTGCACGGTATGATTAACCCATTTGTAAAGATGTCAGAAGTCTGAAATATCTTTATGCTTGGCAGTTCGATTCTTTAACTAATCGGAGCCTTACTGGTTGTATGAAAATACACATCTAACAATGAACAAATCCAGAAACGTTAACAATCTTAAGAATGTAATCTTCTTCTTTGGTAACATACAAAAATACAGAGACTGTAAAATTTTAAGATGTACTTCTTTTCAACTGACGTTGTCCATGACCTAAGTACACTTAGTTGCCCACCTCAGAGGCAGAGAGGTAAGTATCACGGCTGCTGAGGGGTTAGAGGATGTGAGAATAAGAATGTTTTATTGCTTGTCCTATGCTATCTACAATTCATGAGAGTGTTCGCTTTGTAACGATCAGTTGCTGCGTGGCCATCAGTCCGTAGCTTACAAACTACTTAAACTAAGGTAAGCTATGCTAAGGACAACACACACACGTGATACGAAACAAACACCTATTCGTTAATGGCAATATAGCGACCGTCATATTCAAATGTGGTTCACATTTTGCAACAACAACATGAAATAGAATAAGGCTGTTGGAATACAATGCCATGAGTAGAAGAAAAATTATATTCAAAACATTTAGTAAACAGCTCTGATCGTGTGTCATAATGCGTAATGCATTTTAATAAATGTGCTATAATTATTAAAAATCACTTAACCTTCAGCTCATATAAAAAAATACGACAGTATCTCGTCAGGCAATTACTGTGTGACAACTTCTGTGTCAGGGTGGCAGCACAGCTCATTATCGTTGAAAGCAATGTGTAACACATTATTCAGTTCGAGGTGACTCCAGTTTTACCTCAAATGTTTGCACTTCTCGCAGGTTCACAATAACTCTTTATGTTACGTGCACTTACGTTTACGTTTACTAAATCAGTCTTAAGATCGCTGAATGCGAAAACAAAAATATCCACATTGTATGATCCAAATGCTGGTATAATCTTCAGAACGTGACGGTTACTCATCTTCTGTGATTCTTTACACTCAATGTCTTAAAAAGCGCGCCATAATAATTAAAAAAAAAAGATTAACGTGACTGGAAATCTTATTCCGGACAGCATTGTGACAAGCGCTGTCACAGCGGATAAAAAGTAGTATCTGACAAAGTGAATAGCTGATAACGTCACGCAATATACAACACTGCACAAGGCCTGCGAAGGACGGGTAACGCTAAAGAAGCTAGGGTTTACATTCAGGACAAGTTGACGATAACAAATGTATCATCTACATACATACTCCGCAATCCGCCTGAAGGTGCGTTGCGGAGGTTACTCAGGACCATTAATAGTTATTTGCTTTCTTGTTCCAATCCCATACAGAACGAGGGAAAATGAATGCTTGTTTGCATCCGTACGAGCTATAAACTCTCTAACCTTATATTTGTGGGATTTATGCAAAATATAAGTTGACGACAGTAGAATCGACCTGTAGTCCGCTTCAACAATTGTTTTTCGAAAAGAACGTCGCCTTCCCTCCAGCGACTCCCATCTGACTTCCCGAAGTATCTCAGTAACACTCGAGAATCAGCATGAAACGAAAAACTACGAAGAACAAAAGTTTTCTAGCTGGAGTGGGGAAAACAGATGACGCTGTGGTTGGCCTGCTAGATGGCGCTACCATAGGTCAGATGGATATCAACTGCATTTAAAAAAAATAGGTACCCCCAGTTTTTATTACATATTCGTCTAGTACGTAAATAAATATGAATGTTTTATTTGGGAAAGTTTTTGTCGCTTTATGATAGATGGTGCTGTAATATTCACAAACATATTGCTCACAATTTTAGACGAACAGTGGGTAACAGGTAGGTTTTATAAATGAAAACACAAAACGTAGGTACGTTTGACCTTTATTTCGGTGTTCCAATGTGATACATGTATTTTTGTGAAATTATCATACATTATGAGAACGCATGCTGTTACTGCGTGATTACCTCTAATTACCTCATGGCTTCAATAAATGTCCCTGAATTTCAATGCATTTGGCAATACGCGTAACTAAATTCCTCTCAACAGCGAGTAGTTCGCCTTCAGTACTGCTTTCACATACATTGACAATGTTCTGACACATGTTTTCAGACGTTATCGATAAACCACAATAGCAAACATCCTTCAATTTTCCCCATAGAAAGAAATCTGGCATGTAAAATCCGGTGAACTGGCGGGCCATGGTATGGTGCTTCTACGACCAATCCACCTGTCATTAAATATTCCATTTAGGACCGCTTCAACTGCACGCGAGCCATATGCCGGACATCCAACATGTTTAAAGTACATCGCCATTCTGTCATACAGTGAAACATCTTGTAGTAAAATCGGTAGAACATTACGTAAGAAATCAGCATACATTGCCCCATTTAGATTGCCATCGATAAAATAGGGGCCAATTATCCTTCCATTATGCCGCACCATACATTAATTCACCAAGGTCTCTGATGTTCCACTTGTCGCAGCCACTGTGGATTTTCCGTTGGCCAATAGTGCATATTATGCCGGTTTACGTTACCTCTGATTGTGAATGACGCTTCGTCACTAAACAGAACGCTTGAAAAAAGTCTGTTATCGTCCCGTAATTTATTTTATTCAAATGTTCAAATGTTTGTAAAGCTATCGGACCAAACTGCGTGGTCATCAGTCCGTAGCTTACAAACTACTTAAACTAAGGTAAACTATCCTAAGGACAACACACACACACACCCATGCCCCAGGGAGGACTCGAACCTCCGACGGCGAGCAAACGCGCGCTCCGCAGCGAGGCGCCTTAATTTATTTTGTGCCCAATGGCAAAACTGTATACGACGTTAAAGTCTTCGCCATACAAATCCTAGTGCATAGAAATATGGTACGGGTGAAATTTATGTTGATGTAGAATTCTCAACGCCGACGTTTTAGAGTTTCCCCATTCTCGCTCAATTTGTCTCTTTTTTTTTTTTTATGATATTTTCCAGGTTAACGATCAACATACATAGCACAGGCCCATTGGGCATTTTGATCACAATAGCCAAACAGAAATACCATATCGACCTTTCCCGCAATTGGTAAACGGTCCATTGTAACACCAGTAATGTATCAAGCAAATACCGTCCGCACTGGCGAAATGTTACGCGATTTGTGACTATAACAGCGAAATCTGTCACAAAGCGAAAAAAAGAGTTCCAAATAAAACATTCATATTTATTTACGTACTAGATGAATATGTAATAAAAATGGGGGCACCTATTTTTAAAAAATCCCACTGACGTGTTTTACGGCCCACTTTAGATTTGTAGTTTTAAAAGTTTTTGCAATCATTTTGGACCAAAATAATAATCTAAATAATAATAAATTAATAAATAAGTGTCTGAAACCCTTTTAGGAAAAGAAAAATTTAGGAAGGGGCGGGTTTCGGACCAGCGACCTATCGCGTCACAGTCCAGCACCTTGCCCACTACGCTACGGCTACAAATCAAAGCGACAGTTTTTTAATCTCATAATATTGATGGCCGTTGTTAACTGATGTTAATATGGCATATGTAGACATTAGATTATCATTTATCGTACGAAGAACGATGTGTTTTTGTTAATTCCTCAGTGTGTCGTTGCTTTGAAATGACAACGTGTAAGTTACAATAAGAAAATCATCAAATACGCGAGGTATGTCACGTGACATCTCCGAACGGCTGGCTTTCGTTAATTCAGTGGAGGGCGTCAAATCTCCGTTATTTTTGCAAATATGTCTCAAACGATACGAGATATGAAAAAAACATAAGAGAGCTAAGTTGTAGAAAATTTTCTCCTCTACCAATTAGGTTATTCAATTTTCGTGTCAGATGAACGGTTCGTTTGCAATTACAATTATATTACAAACGGCTTTTTTTACTACAGTATTTTTTGTCCAAAAAATTTGAAAAAGGGAGGTTCTGGTCTTTGGCGGCCTACAATCATGTCTGTAAAATTTGGTGCTGATCGGTTGAACGGTTCATCTTAAAAACAGGGAACATGTTACGGACAGACAGACAGACCGACATCCCCAAATCGCCGTTACTTTTGCAAATATCTTGGAAACGCTACGAGATATGAAAAAAAAACATAAGAGAGCAAAGTTGTAGAGAATTTTCTCCTCTACAAATTCGGTTATTCAATTTTCGTGTCAGATCAATTGTTAAGCCGTTATTTTCATTTAAATTTCGAGCTGTCAATAGACGATCGCAAAGGCCCACTTTTAGTGTTACTGCCGTAACCTAAAGTGGGCCAAATGCTATTGATATCCGTTTGAACTATGCAACGCAATTTAACAGACCAATCATAGCGCCATCTGTTTTCCCCCTTCAGGCTGGAAAAGTTTCGTTCTTTGTAGTTTTTTCGTTTGAGGCTTATTTCGTGAGATATTTGGCTCGGTTACTATCAATGAACCACCCTATATATCTAGAAAAAGGTAACGGTCGTATCACACTTCCCAAATGATCAAATGTTTGTAAATCTATGGGACTTAACTACGCTGGTCATCACTTCCTAGGGATACAAATAACTTATACGAATGCCCGAGGGAGGACTCCAACCTCCAAAGACGAGCACACTTCTGTGGGGCCCTCCTGATGATACTCTAGTCTCTGATGACACTCGCCGTCGAGGACAACGTACTGGGTTCTGATCCTTCAGTAGTCTTCGAGCCACCCACATATTTGGAACCTGCTTTTTTCATATGCTCGCACCTTCGTTAGCAGGCGCAGTGCGGCACCGTGTCAAACGCCTTTTTCTGAAAATCGAGAAATATGCAATCTGCCTGTTCTCCATCCACAGCACGCAAGATGTTATGAGAGAAAAGTGCAAGCTGAGTTTCGCACGATCGATGCTTCCTAAAGCTATGCTGATGCAAGTACAGAAATTTTTCCGTCTCAAGGAAAATTTACTGTGTTAGAATTGAGAATATGTTCAAGAATTCTACAGGGAACTGATGTTAAAGATATTGGCCTGTAATCATTCGGGTAAGGGCGGGTAAATTTTATTTTATTTTTCTATACACTTCAATCACCTGCACCTTGTTGTAAGAAATTGTATCACACAGAGTAATGTCTGAAACTATCGAATAACGATATGGTCAGCATTCAGCACAATAGGCTCTTAGCAATGGCGGAGGCGTAACCGCCATCATGAGTCACACACTTTCTCCTGCGTCTCTGGCCTGCGTCCTGTTGGATCGAGCTACAACTCATGGCCTACCTGCTTACAGAGCTGCGGAAAAACCACAAAATGGCATTACTGAAATCATTACTCTCAAAAGTGCTGTTTTTATATACTGTAAAACAGTAAAACATCGCTGATACTGGGCATTTTATTCAATAAACAATGCGACTTATAGTAAAATCATATTCATTTGAAATTGTAAGTTACTTTTATCACTAACAAATATTACATAATCCACTTCCATCCTTTGATTGACAAATCAGATGTTAAACTTCTGATATTAGGGTTCGTGTGGGATATATATATATCAACTTTTTCACCGAAAATATTTCTGGGTCTACAACAGATATTGAAAAACGATTTTCACGGTCATGAATGTACAGCGGGGGCTAATAAAAGTGAGACAGTCTAACACGTAAAGCAATATTATTTTCAACAAAAACTCATGTTTTTTAATAGATTTCCCATATCACTTCTTACACAATCAATAGCATAAAAATCACCAAAATAACAACATCGGTTGCATCGCAATGCGTAATTACATCCGGAGAAATTGCGAAACGAAGTTGGCGTTTGCAGACCATGAAGCGCGCTTATAGCGCATGCGCCGAGTCTCCACCGTGAGTCACGCTTTGAGTTTCGGTACGTGCTAGCTGAGATCTTCACGTATTTCAAACGCCAACTTCGTTCTGCAATTTCACTGGGCGAAATAAACATTTAATCTCACACTGGGCGTGATACAACAACTGATATTTTGTGAAATTTGAAAATAGAGAGTCAGCTGCGAGCGGGTGCTGAAAGACCTAACGCGTACACACAACGAGAATACTGCCACGATATCCACGTGGGTGTAAAAGATCGCACAGGCTCGGACTATCTACACCACATCTACATCTACATGGTTACTCTGCAAGTCATACTGACAGAGGGGTCACTGAACGACTTTTATACTGTTTACGTACCATTCCAATCTAGAATAGAATACGGGAAGAAGAAACACCTAAATTTTTCCGATAGTACGCTGATTTTCTTTTCTTTTGATGAGCATTTGTCCCTATGTAGGTAGGAGTCAATTTTATATGGGAATCACTGTGGATGTGCCTTTTTCGACTGTTAGTATAGGAAAAATAAAAAGGAAGGAAGATTAGGGTTTAACGTCTTATCGACAGGTGGTCACTAAAGACGAATATATTGACAGGAATGGGGAAGAAAAACGACCGTGCTCTTCCAAACGAACCATCCCGGCCTTCGCATGGAGCGATTTAGGGAAATCACGGAAAATACAATTTTATATGGGAATCACTGTGGATGTGCCTTTTTCGACTGTTAGTATAGGAAAAATAAAAAGGAAGGAAGATTAGGGTTTAACGTCTTATCGACAGGTGGTCACTAAAGACGAATATATTGACAGGGATGGGGAAGAAAAACGACCGTGCTCTTCCAAACGAACCATCCCGGCCTTCGCATGGAGCGATTTAGGGAAATCACGGAAAAATACAAAGCTGGATTGCTAGAGACGGATTTGAGATGCCGTCCTCCCGAATACCAGTTTATTACCACTGCCCCAAATCGAGGTAGAGGAGAAGATTTGCTCATATGAGCACAACTTATATAAAATTGATTGACTGACAATGAAACTGATTAAGTTAAAATGACCCCACCCCCACTCAGAACCCAGGTGAGAATTCTTCTCCTCCCTCCGTCTCCTCGCCCTTCAGTATCAACTGTGTGGTAGACTACTGACATAAGTAAATTCAATTAAATTGCATTAGGGACAGCAGTAATTGTTTCTAAACACGGAAAACGCTTATAAAAATTCAATTATACAAGTGAGGATGTCGGAAGTAGGCGACAAAACCTACTATCTGGCGGGAACCTCAAATTGCTCATGTTTTATCGGACACTTCACATTTTCGGTTTTTTTTTATGAGCATGCATGAGACGGTTAGTCGCTTATAGGCCTCAGCTGTTTTCCGGTGTGTTCTCTTCAAGAGATGTGTGGTGCGACGAGTCGAGATGATTTTAATAACAGTATTAACTGCAAGCATGCACTTGCTGGTGCACTCCATTATAAGTTCAAAAGAATGATAAAAACAATACAGTGTCTTCACTGTACTGTTCTCATCATTCCTTTTAACTTCTCGTACATTGCATGCTCTAGCGCATGCATGCAGTTAAGTATAATACATTTATGTATATAATGTTAATGCAGCAAGATGTATTGAAGAGTCATTGCACAATTCGTGCGAACAGTTTCTGGTTTTGTAACTGTATGCCGTTTTTGGAAACACTGTACTACTTCCCAGAGCTTAAGAGACATCTGCCATCAATCAGCACCTCGCAACATATCTGGTCACATGATGGTTTTTAGCCAACAGGAATGTACCATCCAATGTCACTAAAGTAATCTACAGGTCTCCACTCTCCGTTCAGCAGAAGGATCGTGATTTGATGATTTGATTTGATTTTTTTCAGGGAAGCCAAAACAGTCTTTGTCCAACCCACCACTGCCCGCACCGAAACTAAGTTTATTGTGCGGTATCGCTCCCTGTATATCTAGTAAGGCCAACCAATGCCCTTGAACAGTACAAGGAGTCCCTTTACCAGTTCTTTATTAGACACAATTTCTTCGTGTCTGGTTGTCCCAAATGTTCTGTGCCTTTTACTCTTCAATGCAATGCATTCGAAGATTAGATGTGATGCAGTTTCATCACCGTCATCACAGATCCTACATTTAGGGTCCTCTTCTGTTATTCCCATTTTATGTAGGTGTTTTTTTGAAATTCCCGTGGCCTGTCAACAATCCAACCATGCGTCTAATCTCTGTCCCGTTCAGGCCCAGGATTGCAGAGCTTCTTTTAAAACATGGCTTTGGTATCATTACATTCGCATGTTTTTGTTGGTAGACTTTGGTCCAATATTCTACGTGCTGTCTTCTGAGCCAGTTACGTAGCTCCAATTTGATCATTGCCTTGGTGATTGTCATGACAGGTTCCGATCCAATAAATGGAGTCTCTGCCCCCATCCTGGCTTATCTGTCGGCATGTTCGTTTCCACTGATCCCCGAGTGGTCAGGGACCCACAATAGGTTTACTCTATTGCTTTCCCCTAGCTCCACCAGAACACTGTGACATTCTGCAACAATTTTAGACCTTGTTGCAGGAGCTGCCAGTGATCTCAGGCCTGCCTGGCTGTCTGAATAGATATAGATGCTACGATCTCTGTAGCACCTACGCAAATTCTCCTCCACACATGCCCTGATGGCAGTGTTTTCGCCCTGGAATACTGAGGCCAGTTTCCCTAGAGATATGACGCCCTCCAGTCTTGGCTGCACCCCGTATACCCCGGCCCCAACACCTTAGTCCGATTTTGACCCGTCAGTGAACCAGACAATATCCCCTGTACGGTGTCGAACTATTTTCTGCCACTGCCCCCTACTTCCAATTGTTATATTGAAAGGCTTGTTGAAGCAGTATGGGGTTATAATATAGTCGACTGGCATTTCCCCAACGTTTCCTATATTTACCACACTCACTATTTTAGTGTGTGATTCTGGATATCCCAAGGAGTTCCAGTTGTTGCCAGTTTTGAGTCTGTATGCACCAGCCGCTGCCTCCATCTTGACCCAAAGGTGTAATGGGGGCATATCCAGCATGGTTTCTATCCCAGCAGTTGGTGAGCTGCTAATTCCACCTGATATGGCTAAGCAGGCTAATCTCTGCACCAAGGATCATGAACTACCAGCAAGATCTTCCAGCCACAACCGCGGCAGAATAGAAAAAAGCTTCATAACAATGCGTTGGTTACTGTGTGAGAGTGTTGTTATTATCGCAAGTAACGTTCTTTTCCAGTCTTCAGCAGTGGAGATAGTGACATTCTCTGGCCGGTCAAGACCCGAAGCAGCATATGGCTTGTTGGGACAGTGGTGTCACCATCCGACTTTACAATAGTGTGCGGCATGGATATCCAGTTGGACGGGACCTGCTGCAACAGCAGCAGCAACAGGAATGGAGTCCCCTTGTAGCACTATAGCATACTCCTTTTCCTGATAATCCATTGTTTATTATTGTTTTATGAATTTTTTACTAGATTATTTATTTTCATGATTTGATATATATATATATATATATATATATATATATATATATATATATATATATATCGATTGTCAATTGTATTGTAATGACTGATGTCTGTATTTATAAGCCTTAACTTAGTAGAAGTAAGTGTTCTGCTAGAAACTGTAAAACTTATTTATTTTTCTGTGACAATGTTTATTTTCTGTTTAAACATACTGCAGTTGTTATTATATAAATTGTTCTGTATAAAATATGAAATAATGTGTGCTGGTTCACGTTAGGACAAATTTAGTAATTGTAGTTAAAAGATGGAGTGCAGTATCTAAGAACGGAAAGGTGCCCAGTGCAAGGTAAAAGGTGGTTCGTTGGCGGGAGATGTTTCTGGAAAGGTGCTAACAGGCAAATTTGGCGAAGAGGGAGTCGTAGTTCAGTGGTAGCAGTGAGCAGTGAGCAATTTAGTAATTGTAGTTAAAAGATGGAGTGCAGTATCTAAGAACGGAAAGGTGCCCAGTGCAAGGTAAAAGGTGGTTCGTTGGCGGGAGATGTTTCTGGAAAGGTGCTAACAGGCAAATTTGGCGAAGAGGGAGTCGTAGTTCAGTGGTAGCAGTGAGCAGTCGAATATGAAGTACAGAAGTAGCCAACTACCAAGTTAAGTGGCAATACTGGCTTTCGTGGAAAACGTATTGGAGACTAAGAAGAAGCTGTGCAATTGGAGGCTAAATTAATTTGCTGCAAGTTACCAATGGCCTCGGATGCAAGTACATAGTCTCTGAAGTAATGTGGTTTTGTCATGTTGGATTGTTGTGCAATACTAACTTCGCCACTAAGAGGAAATGAGCTCACAGCCACACCTACTACTGCAATGTTTCTGGAAGCATATAGTGGCCACTAAATCACCTAATCACCCACCTACAGTACTGCAAGTAATGTATCTTTAGTTTTGTATTCATGCATGAATCAGCAGTTTGTTTAATGTTGCACAACAGAGTGATCCATCAAAAAACTTTGTACCAAACCGTGATTTTCCCTAGTCATACTACCAAGTAGATTCCTTTCCTGATGATGCCAGATCCGAGAATCCTGAAATAAATATTGTTATTTGCAATAACTTTTAATGTGGAGTGTGTATGTGTTAAGCAGAACAGTACTAGTGTTAGATATTATCAATAAAGTAACCAAGTACTAATTATTTGAACAGTGTTTAGATAGAACGGAATGGACAGTGTGCTGATAGGTGTATATTAGATGACGATTAACTAGAGTAAAACTAGGGTATGGAGTGCAGTTTAAGAAAATCAGGTGATGCTGAAGGAATTAGATTAGGTATAAAGGAGGTATATGAGTTTTGTTACTTGCCCAGTAAAATATCAACTGATGGTCGCACTACAGAGGATATAAAAATCAGGATGGCAGTGGGTAGAAAAGCATTCTTGAAAAAGCATTCTTGAAAAAGAAATTTGTTAACATCGAATACTGATTTAAGCCTAAGGAAGTCCTTTCTGAAGGCATTTGTCTGGAGTGTTGCCTTGTATGGGAGTGAAACATGGACGATAAACAGTGTGGAGAGGAAGAGGATAGAGGCTTTTCAAATGTGGTGCTACAGAAGAATACTGAAGATTGGGTGGGTGGATCGCGTAACTAATGAGGTACTGAACAGAATTGGGGAGAAAATGAATTTTTGGCATACCTTGACTAAAAGAAGGGATCGATTGGTAGGACACATTTTTAGACATCAAGGAATTGTGAATTTAGTGTTGGATGGAAGTGGGTTGGGTAAAAACCGCAGACGAAGACCAAGAGATGGATACAGTAAGCAGATTCAAACAGATGTAGGTTGCCGTTCTTATCTGGAATTGAAGAGGCTTTTTCGTTGGCCAATAGTGCATATTATGCCAGTTTACGTTACCTCTGTTTGTGAATGACGCTTCGTCACTAAACAGAACGCTGAAAAATCTGTTATCGTCCCGTAATTTATTTTATTCAAATGTTTGTATATATATCGGACCAAACTGCGTGCTCATCACTCCGTAGCTTACAAACTACTTAAACTAAGGTAAACTATCCTAAGGACAACACACACACCCGCACTGGCGAAATGTTACGCGATACCATGTACTTATACATTTGTGACTATAACAGCGAAATCTGACACAGCACGAAAAAAAGAGTTCCAAATAAAACATTCATATTTATTTACGTACTAGACGAATATGTAATAAAAATGGGGAACCTATTTTAAAAAATGCAGTTGACATCCGTTTGACCTATGGCAGCGCCATTTAGCAGGCCAACCACAGCGCCATCTTTTTTCCCCCTTCAAGCTAGAAAAGTTTCGTTCTTTGTATTTTTTTCGTTTGATGCTTATTTCGTAAGATATTTGGCCCGGTCACTATCAATGGACCGCCCTGTAACTGTAGAAAATGGTAACGGTTGTATCACACTTTCCAAATATTCAAATATTTGTGAATCTATGGGACTTAACTACGCTGGTCATCAGTTCCTAGGCATACAAACTACTTAAACTAACTTATGCTAATATACCCGTGTTAGAGGGAGGACATCAACCTCCGACGGCGAGCACACTTCCCTGGGGCCCTCCTGATGATACCCTAGTCTCTGATGACACTCGCCATCGAGGACAACGTACTGGTTTCTATTCCTTCAGTAGTCTTCGAGCCACCCACATATTTGGAACCTACTTTTTTCATATGCTCGTACCTTCGTTAGCAGGCGCCGTGCGGAACCGTGTCAAACGCCTTTCTCTGAAAATCGAGAAATATGCAATCTGTTTATTATCCATCCACAGCACGAAAGATGTTATGAGAGAAAAGAGCAAGCTGAGTTTCGCACTATCGGTGCTTCCTAAAGCCGTGCTGATGCATGGGCAGAAGGTTTTCCGTCTCAAGGAAATTTACTATTTTTTTAAGGTTGAAAACAAACTGTTTCTGTTTACTAATTTTTTGTTTATTTACTAACTAGTTTTCGGCTTATAAGGCCAGCATCAGGTAAATTGTCGACATGCGTCTACAAAGACGCTATTGCTTAGGTTCTCAAAGATGGTAAAACAAAGATA
Source organism: Locusta migratoria (assembly GCA_026315105.1). Classification (NCBI taxonomy): domain Eukaryota; kingdom Metazoa; phylum Arthropoda; class Insecta; order Orthoptera; family Acrididae; genus Locusta; species Locusta migratoria. Next base: position 196,909,404 of record CM048746.1, read on the forward strand.
CAACACACAGAATACTCGGCCTTTGCATATGACATTTGTTGGAATTGCAAACAATATCTGTTGCCATGTAGTATTATGTTCACGTAATCAGTGGCCTCCTTAACATTTTTACATTGTAATTTGGGAGTGAACAGGGTGAAACACATTACATATCAAATATTAATGAATTAAAAACTATGTTTGTTTGTTTTCAACCTTAAATATGGAAGCGTTCTACCAAGAAGCGACGGAAGAATCCATTTATAAGATGAAATTTACTATATTAGAACTGAGAATATGTTCCAGAATTCTACAGGAAACTGACGTTAAAGACATTGGCCTGTAATCATTCGGGTGGGATTATTTTATTTTATTTTACTTTTATATACACTTCATTCACCTGCGCCTTGTTGTAAGAGATTGTTTCACACAGAGTAATGTCTGAAACTATCGACTAACGATATGGTCAGTATTCAGCACAATAGGCTCTTAGCAATGGCGGAGACGTAACCGCCATCATGAGTCACACACTTTCTCCTGTGACTGTCCTGCGTCCTGTTGGATCGAGCTACAACTCATGGCCTCCCTGCTTACAGAGTTCCGGAAAAGACACAAAATGGCATTACTGAAATCATTACTCTCAAAACTGCTGGTCTTATATACTTTAAAACAGTAAAACATCGCTGATACTGAGCATTTTATTCAATAAACAATGCGGCTTATAGTAAAATCATATTCATTTGAAATTGTAAGTTACTTTTATCACTAACAAACATTACATAATCCCCATCCATCCTTTGATTGACAAAATTCAGGTAAGTTAAACTTCTGATATTATGGATTGTGTGGGATATATATATTCACGAGAAAATATCTCGGGGACTAGAATAGATACTGAATAACGATTTTCACGGTCATGAATGTACAGCAGGGTCTAATGAAAGTGAGACAGTCTAACACTAAAGCAATATTATTTTCATCACAAACTTACGTTTTTTTAATGGATTACTCATATCACTTCTTACACAATTAATAGCATAAAAATCAACAAAAGAACAGCGTTGGTTGCATCGCAATGCGTAATTACATCCGGAGAAATTGTTGTGAAATGAAGTTGGCGTTTGCAGACCATGAAGCGCGCTTATAGCGCATGTGCCGAGTCTCAACCGTGAAGGGACGCGCTAGCTGCGGTCTTCGTGTATTTCAAACGCCAACTTCGTTCTGCAATTTCATTCGGCGCAATTAATATTTAATACAACAACTGATATTTTGTGAAATTTGAAAATAGAGAGTCAGGTAGCTGCGGGCGGGTGCTGAAAGACCTAACGCGTACACACAACGAGAATACCGCCGCGATATCCACGTAGGCTCGAAGTGGACTATCTACACCACATCTATATCTACATGGTCACTCTACAAGTCATACTGAAGTGCCTGACAGAGGGGTCACGAAACGACTTTTATACTATTTATGTACCATTCCATTCTAGTTAGAACACGGGAAGAAGAAACATCTAAATTTTTCCGATAGTACGCTGATTTTCTTTTCTTTTGATGAGCATTTGTCCCTATGTTGATGGGAGTCAAGGTTATATGGGAATCACTGTGGATGTGCCTTTTTCGACCGTTAGTATACGAAAAGTAAAAAGGAAGAAAGATTAGGGTTTAACGTCTTATCGTCAGCTGCTCACTAGAGACGAATATATTGATAGGGATGGGGAAGAAAATCGACCGTCCTCTTTCAAAGGAACCATCCCGGCCTTTGCATGGAGCGATTTAGGGAAATCGCGGGGAAAAAAAACAAATCCGGATAGCCGGAGACGGATTTGAGTTGCCGTCCTCCCGAATACCAGTTTATTACCACTGCCCCAAATCGAGGTAGAGGAGAAGAACTGCTCAAATGAGGACAACTTATATAAAATTGATTGACTTCCAATGAAATTGATTAAGTAAAAATGACCCCACCCCCACTCAGAACCCAGGTGAGAATTCTTCTCCTCCCTCAGTCTCCTCGCCCTTCAGTATCAACTGTGTGGTAGAATACTGACATAAGTAAATTCAATTAAATTGCATTAGGGAGGGCAGTAATTGTTTCTAAACACGGAAATCGCTTATAAAAATTCAATTATATTAGTGAGGATGTCGGAAATAGGAGAGAAAACCTACTATCTGGTGAGAACCTCAAATTGCTCATGTTTTATCGGACACTTCACATTTTCGTATTTTTATGAGCAGGCATGAGACGGTCAGTCGCTTATAGGCCTCAGCTGTTTGCGGCGTGTTCTCTTCAAGAGATGTGTGGTGCGACGAGTCGAGATGATTTTAATAACAGTATTAACTGCAAGCATCCACTTGCTGATGCACTCCATTATAAGTTCAAAAGAATGATAAAAACAATACAGTGTCTTCACTGTACTGTTCTCATCATTCCTTTTAACTTCTCGTACATTACATGCTCTAACGCATGCATGCAGTTAAGTATAATACATTTATGTATATAATGTTAACGCAGCAAGATGGATTGAAGAGTCATTGCACAATTCGTGCGAACAGTTTCTGGTTTTGTAACTGTATGCCGTTTCTGGAAACACTGTACTACTTCCCAGAGCTTAAGAGACATCTGTCATCAATCACGATCTCGCAACATATCTGGTCACATGATGGTTTTTAGTCAACAGGAATGTAGCATCCAATGTCACTAAAGTAATCTAGAGGTCTCCACTCTCCGTTCAGCAGAAGGATCATGAACTAACAGCAAGATCTTCCAGCCACAACACCAGCAGCAGAATAGAAAAAAGCTTCATAACAAAACGTTGGTTACTGTGTGAGAGTGTTGTTATTATCGCAAGTAACGGTTCTTATCCAGTCTTCAGCAGTGGAGATAGTGACATTCTCTGGCCTCTCAAGACCCGAAGCAGCATCTGGCTTGTTGGGACAGTGGTGTCACCATCCGACTTTACAATAGTGTGCGACATGGATATCCAGTTGGACGGGACCTGCTGCAACAGCAGCAGCAACAGGAATGGAGTCCCCTTGTAGCACTATAGCATACTCCTTTTCCTGATAATCCATTGTTTATTATTGTTTTATGAATTTTTTACTAGATTATTTATTTTAATGATTTGATGTATACATATCGATTGTCAATTGTATTGTAATGACTGGTGTCTGTATTTATAATCCTTGACTTAGTAGAAGTAAGTGTTCTGCTAGAAACTGTAAAACTTATTTATTTTTCTGTGGCAATGTTTATTTTCTGTTTAAACATACTGCATTTGTTATTATATAAATTGTTCTGTATAAAATATGAAATAATGTGTGCTGGTTCACGTTAGGACAAATTTAGTAATTGTAGTTAAAAGATGGAGTGCAGTATCTAAGAACGGAAAGATGCCCAGTGCAAGGTAAAAGGTGGTTCGTTGGCGGGAGACGGTTCTGGAAAGATATTAACAGGCAATTTTGGCGGAGTAGTAGTTCAGTAGTAGCCGTGGGCAGTCGAGTATGAAGTACAGAAGTAGCCAACAACCAAGTTAAGTGGAAATACTGGATTTTGTGGCAAACGTGTTGGAGAGTAAGAAGAAGCTGTGGAATTGGAGGCTAAATTAATTTGCTGCAAGTTACCAGTGGCCTCGGATGCAAGTACATAGTCTCTGAAGTAATGTGGTTTTGTCATGTTGGATTGTTGTGCAATACTAACTTCGCCACTAAGAGGAAATGAGTTCACAGCCACACCTACTACTGAAATGTTTCTGGAAGCATATAGTGGCCACTAAATCACCTAATCACCCACCTACAGTACTGCAAGTAATGTATCTTTAGTTTTGTATTCATGCATGAATCAGCAGTTTGTTTAATGTTGCACAACAGAGTGATCCATCAAAAAACTTTGTACCAAACCGTGATTTTCCCTAGTCATACTACCAAGTAGATTCCTTTCCTGATGATGCCAGATCCGAGAATCCTGAAATAAATATTGTTATTTGCAATAACTTTTAATGAGGAGTGTGTATGTGTTAAGCAGAACAGTACTAGTGTTAGATATTATCAATAAAGTAACCAAGTACCAATTATTTGAACAGTGTTCAGATAGACAAAACTAACTGAAAGTTTAATATTAACTATTTTGTTGAAAGTTACATTTTCTAAAGTTTTAGTCAGGAAACTCATCTATTTGCATTATCAGGTCTTTCATGAGATTTAAAGGATCAATAGTTTCATTTGTTGTCTTTAAAATCGAGAATCAAACTAGTTGTCAAATATCTTCTACAAATACCACATCATTGAAAAGTACTATTCTCTGTTTAGTAAAGAAACTGCAAGGTAAGGTAAAGTAATGAAAATGCTGTTATTTTCAATATTATTTTGTACCCATTGCTTAAAACAATCATAAGGTTTCTAAATATTCAAAGTATCAGATTTTTTATTGGTGCTAGTTGGCCTTTTTTTTAAAAAAAAATGGAGTTGAACATACTGTAGTCAGAAGTGTTGAACAGTACAGCCCATTAGCTTATTTGTTTTATTAACCAGTAACATTCATATAGGCCTATCTTGGTAATGGTTCAAAATTTAAACAGATTACTGACTGCACCACATTGTCGTAATTGTTCAAGTTTTACTGCCATAATAACTAATGTAGACCTAAATTCACTTGATGTGAAATTCCATCTTTGTTAAAATATATTTATTTCTCTAAACCATGGTGGCGACCTTTTTTTTTTTTTTTTTTTTTCAAAAAACATTACAGTTCATGTAACTTGCAGTTTATACTGAACCTGACAGAATTATTTGATAGACGTTCCCTCTTGAAACGAAAAATGGTTAGAGACGAAGTTGAAAACGATTCCTTGTCCGTTAGACACCCAATTAAAACTAAAATCCTTGTACAGGAGCATTAACATAACAGTGGTGTTTCGCAGTGGATAAAGCGCGCATAGCTTCGTATTGTGTGTGAGTGTACTGTAGGAACACCACTGGGTGTTATACCCTGTGTGCATGGAATCGAGTAGCGCTCCTGATCAGCATACTGGAGCAGGACAATGCGCTCTTATTGTCAGTACTGTTCATAGATAAAGGCACCCAGTATGTTTCAGCTCGTTGAAGTACATCGGTGGTCCTACAGAGCAATATTCAGTTTGGTCCTCTGTCATATGTTCCCTCACAGAATATTCAGGTGATACTGCAATGATAAAGTGAAGACACAGCGGATGAGAAGATACCAGTTACACTCAGTGGACCACTACTACTTATTTCAGTATATAATTTAACTGTCAGTCGTTCAGAATCTTTAAACATAGGTACAGAAACATGGACATACCAAATTCACTCAACTGTATTTGATACATTGTCCTGCGATTTATTAATCGTAATAGAAAATGCAAGTCTCACAGGAAACTGCAGTCTCTTAAAGTTAAAAGATAGATCTGTCGCAAATAATTAGTTTTCCTTGGATATACACTATTTGCAAGTCGCTAAGTTCCCCCATTCTTACGCAGTGTATGAATAAAGTCTCGTCCAATAATGTGGAATAATTATTCTCTCGCTGTGAATAAGTGCACCAAATTTCTACATCTACATACAAACCCCGCAATCCACTGTAAGGTGCGTGGCGGAGGGTACACTGTACCACTACTAGGCATTTCCAATCCAATTCCACTCCCAAATATAACGAGGAAAAAAAGAATGCCTATATAACTTCGTATGAGTCCTAATATCTCTTATCTTGTCTCTGTGATCATTACGCGAAATGTAAGTAGGCGGTAGGAAGATAGTTCTACACACAACTACAAATTCCGGCCCTCTAAATTTCCTCAACAGAATTTCTCTAAAAGAACGTCGTCTTTCCTCCAGCGATCCCCATTTGAGTTCCGTGACACTCGCGCATTGGTCGAACCTACCAGTAACGAATCTGGCTGCTCGCCTCTGAACTGCTTCTATAACTTAATTTAAACTGATCTGATGTGGGTCCCAAACACTTGAGCAATACTCAAGACGTGGTCGTCCAAGCTTTTTGTACACAGTCTCCTTTACAGATGAACTACATCTTCCCAAAATTATCCCAATAAACCGAAGTCGGCTGTTCGCCTTACTCACAACTGTCCTTACATGTTCATTCCATTTCATAACGCTCTGCAATGTTACGCCTAGATATTCGAACGACGCGACTGCATCAAGAAGCTCACTACTAACGTTGAATTCGAACATTTTGGGATTGTTTTTCCTACTCAGGCGCATCACCTTATATTTTTCTACATTGAGAGCTAGCTGCCATTCTTCATACCAACTAGAAATTTGTCCAAGCCATCATGTATGCTATTACAATCAATTAAAGATGACACCCTCCCATACACCACAGCATCATCAGCAAACAGCCGCAAATTACAAGTTACTCTGTCAATCATATCATTCATATAGATAGAAAATAATAGCGGTCCTATCACACTCCCCTGGGGCACGCCTGATGATACACTCGTCTCTGATGAACACTCGCCGTCGAGAACAACGTACTGCGTTCTATTGCTTAGGAAGGTTCCAACCAGTCACAAATATGTGAACCTATTCCATATACTCGTATCTTCGTTAGCAGTCTGCAGTGTGGCACCGCGTCAAATGCCTTTTTGAAATCGAGAAAAACACAATCCGTCTGTTGCCCTTCATCCATGGCCCGCAAGATGTCCTGTGAGAAAAGGGCAAGCTGAGTTTCACAAGAAGATGTTTCCTAAACCCGCGCTGATTCATAGAGAGAAGCTTTTCTGTCTCAAGGAAATTTACTATATTAGAACTGAGAATATGCTCCGAAATTCTACAGGAAAATGAAGTCGACGATATTGGCCTGTAATTATGGGTGGGTCAGTTCTCTTTCCTTTCTTATAAACAGGAGTCACTTGCGCTTTTTTCTAATCACTAGGAATTTTGTGCTGAATTAAAGACTGTCGATAAATGCAAGCCAAGTACGGGACCAATATCGCAGAATACTCTTTGTAAAACCGAACTGGTATTCCATCCGGTCTAGAAGACTTTCTTGTATTCAGTTCTCTCAGCTGCTGCCCTACACCGGAAATACCTATTACTGTGTCCTCCATTTCGAAGTTAGTACGTTAATCCAGTTGTGATACATTTGTACGGTCCTCCTGCGTGAATGAAATCTGAAAGGTTAAATTTAGAACTTCTGCTTTCCGTTTGCTTTCTTCTATTACTGCCCGGAATGGTCAACGAGTAATTGGATAGTGGGCTTTTACCCCCTTATTGATTTTACACAGGACCAGGATTTTTTCGGGTTCTCGGAAAGATCTTTTGCTAAGGTATGGCTGTGATAATTATTGTATGCTGAAATCGGTTCAGTGGTTTAGGAGGAAATGTGCAACACTGTCGGGTGATGCAGAAGTTATTCGCCCATTTAATAGTTTATGACTTAATATCTCCTGAACTATGTGCTGTACGTGATCCTAACACTTACGACGACCGTTCTCTTGGTTTGAAGGTCAAGTGTGCAAAATTTCATAAAGATTGGAACAAAACTGGAATATGTATGCAATACGTACTCGCAAACACACAGACGCTGTGATTTATATATAAAGAAGATGCTTCATACCAAGTAATCATAATGTAGTCATTATCTTTCGATTATCTCGCTTTGCGTGGTAATCGCGTTTATTTTCAAATCTTCTACAGCCTGATATGACGTCGAAATCATTAGCACTAACTTAACCAAATAACAAAGAAATCTAACAAAATATTTTCCACCTCAGCAAAAGTAATAAACGAAATTTTCTTCTAAAATACGCACAAAAGTCACGAGCAAAACTATACGTGTGTCAGTGTACTCAAAAAGAACAACCTCATACACTGACTGCAACGCTGCTGTGGCATACCAGCGAGATATTCGACTGGTCCATCTATACCGGCGGTCCATCTAATTCGGACTTACTCTAGGTAAATAAGATCAACTCTTCATACGCACCTGCAACCATTACATAGCTTATCCGAGGAATGACGTTACTGACCTGATGACCGTCACTGACAGGACGGGAAATTGAAATACTGCTAACAACAGGATCGCCAAAACTAGTTAGTGTATAGCCCGTCGATAAAGCCAGCTGTAATAAGAGGTGGGTCAAAATGTGCCAATCTGCAAAGCCCTCACAGGGGTTTCTCGGTTGGCAGGTTGATGCCCAGTACGAACACCCAAGCAGTGGAGAAGTGTCCCAGTGGCTGTGGGGTACGTCCTTCAGCAGCAATGACACCACGTCAGCATGCTCGTGGACGCCACAGTGGGGGTGCAGGTGAGATAGTGGCGACAGAAGGGGTTCATACTATCCTTCTTTTGCTGTGTCATTACTAAAAGTGAGGTTGAAATTTTAACCAACACCACCACAGAAGTAAAATGCACTAATCAAAACAAATTACGTGAGATATCAAAAACAACGTACATGTGGTAACGTATTTTATTCAGATATTGGTTACAACTGTAATTTGTGTGTGATACAGTTCGATATTTTGCTGTCTCAACTCTGTACTTGTGGTTTCCCTGGCGTTTTCTTCGAGCGAGGCACCATGGGGGTACCATAACTGAAAATTTCTCGTTGCGCTCTCATATGGTGTGTGGTCAAGTCAGACGGCCAGTACAGTTGGACACCTGCGTGACTTGCACAGCATGACGTTATCAATCAACTCTTGAAGGATATTTGGCAATTCTTCCATGACTGCAATATCCAGCTCTGCAATCGTTTTCGGAGTTGCTGGTCTGGCAGCAATGCGTCTGACATGTGCATCTCGGACATGGTCAATCGGGTTTAAGGCCGGTGAACAAGCTGGCCATTCCATTCGTTAAATTCCCTCAGCTTCAAGCATGTTGTCCACAAGTGCACCCCTGTGCTGACTAGCGTTATTGTCCTCCAGAAGGAAGCATCTCGTATGGCACCAGCGTAGAGCACAAAAAAAAAATGTCGAAGGATCTCGTCTTTCTACCTCTGAGTACTCAAAGCACCATTCTGAACTACATAGAGGTTCGGACGTCCACCAATACTGACTCCTACCCATACCATTCGTCCACCACCATTATGGTGATGTTTCCTACACGTAAGCAGACTTGTTCCAAGTCCTCTCCAGATAAGTCAGCGATGATTGTCCGGCTGAAAATAAAATCTTGAACTCATCAGTGAACAGAACGCGGCGCCATTCGTTATGAGTCCAGTCCTGATGTTCTTCCGCCCAGATACTGCGGGATAAACGGCGTCATGGTCGTTGTTTTCAAGTGACACGTGCCATAGGCCTCTGTGCGTAGAGGCAACTTTCTCGAAGGTGATTTCGGACTGTTTGTGTTGATATTACGCGTCCTGTTGTTGCCTGGAGGGTGTGTTACAGCTAACGTCGTCTCTTGCTGATGTTACCCGTGTAAGACCTTGGCCTTGCCTCCTTTTAATGGTTCCTGTTGTTTGAAATTGTGTCCAGGTCCTGGAAATTACACTTTAGGACACTCCAACATCTGTAGCCATCTCCCTCTATAACGGTCGCGCTTCCAACCATCCTAATGCTCTACATGCCATAGCTTCGGGTAAGTCACTTTGTTATTACATTGGTCTACCTGCTCAGTACAATATCTGAACCAGACTGTTTCTGTAATTCGTTTCGTAGAGTAATCACAAGTCAACACGTACCCTCTCTGTAGCAAGTTTCTGTTATTAGCACTATATCGGTTGCCGTAATGTCGTTGTCTCCACTTTGTAAAATCGACAGAAAGACGTCGAACCATTTTAGTTCATTCTGCAGATGACTGTTCTTCAGAACCTAGATATCTCAACGGATACCCTAATTGTTTTGACCAGTGTATTTGTTCATGAATTAGGTAGCGTTCGATGAAGGGGGTTCATCGCGTAGCTCCTTCTATTTTTCTCATTACGTCATACAGAAACAACTAAATGAATTAGATGTATATTGATATATTATCGCATGGCGCCAATAATTTTATTTGCCACGGTATCGAACTTTCAGGACAGACAGATCGCATGCTGAAGAGTTGTTTACGGAAGTATTATACTATATGACAATAACTATGAGACCGATTGACGTTAATATGTGATGTTCCACCATTCTTCTTATTAATGGTGGAGCTTTCAGTGAGATGTATTAACGTTTGTGAATAAATGGCAGTCCATTCTTGAGACTATGGCAGACAGAGCTGTTATGCGGGATGCTGGAATCTGGAGCAAAGTCGATGTTATAACTCCTCCCGAAGGTGTTCTATTAAATTCGATTAAACTAGGATTCGAGGGACTCCGCTCCATTTTCAGGAATTCTTTTGTCCACAGACCATCGCCTCATAGATACTGTCTTATAAAGAGATAACAAAAGCCATGGGATACCACCAAATATCGTGTAGGACCTACTTTTCCTGGGGATATGCAGATGCTCGATGTGGCTTGGGCTCAACGAATCGTTAAAGATTCCTACAGCAATTCTTAATTGTGCTGTCTCTACAGCCAGGCATAACTGTGAAAGTGTTGAAGATACAGAATTTTGTACACAAACTCACGTGAGTTATATACATTTTTTATGGTAGTCAGGTGGGACGATCTGGGTTACCAAATCATTCAGACCAATCTCGTACAGTTGTGTCCCGGTGATATGACGTATTTAAAACCATAAAAAATTGCAACATTGTTTGGGAGCAAGGAGTCCATGAATGGTTTAAAATGGTCTCCAAGTCGTCTAATTTAGCCATTGCCAGTCAATGATCTGTTCACGTGAGTCAGGGGACCCAGCCAATTCAGTGTAAAAACTATTTTTATGGAGACACCATCAGCACGCACAGTGTATTGTTGGCAACTTGGGTCCATCAATCCGTGGGGTCTGCACCAGACTCGAGCGCTACCACCAACCCTTACCACGGTTTTCCACTCGTAAAGAGTCCAATCAATATGGTCACGAGCCCAGGAGAGGCACTGGAAACGATATCGAACTGTTACCAAGAGCACTCGAGTCGATCTTCTGCTGCCATACCCCATTAACGTCAAACTGCGCCGCAATATTCTGACCCATACGTTCGTAGTACATCCCACATGGATTTCCACAACTATTTCGCGCGGTGTTGCTTGTCTCATCGCACTGACTAGTCAAGCGCCACTGCTCTCGCCAATGAAGTGTAAGCTATCATTCGTTTCATTGCCGGTAATGAGAGGCAGTGCCTAAAATTTTGTGTTCTAGGCACATTCTTGACACAGTGGATCTTGAATATCGAACTCACAAACGAATTCTGAAATGGAATGTCCCATGCCTTTAACTGCATCAACGTCTGCTAAATTCATTTGCAGCCATAATCACGTCGGAAACCATTTCACGCGAAACAATGAAGTACAAATAACAGCTACGCCAATATAATGCCCGTTTATATCGTGTGAGCACGATACCAGCGTCATCTGAAGCTGGCCATATCTCTATATCAGAGTGCATTGTTGTCCTAATACAATCAACGTCTCCGCACGGTGCCCCTACTGGAGACAGTACAGAATACTGTAAAACATCCTACCGCATTTAGTGTGATATTTAGCGCTGTAAGGGGAGCTCACCCTAATGACGGAAAATGCCCTCTTACCGCAACATAATCGCCTTCACTATTGGTACTAATTATGATGATGGTAGATAACGTTCTCCAGATATTTGCCAAAACCAGACTCTTTCCTCGCATTCCCGAAATTCAGTTACAATTCCACCTTCAACGTCACTGAGCTTTCTTGGCTGGCCCATTGTGCTGTTACTATTTCTCTCCTTTTATACTGCCTACTCGGCATATCTTGACTAAAATAAAAGATCGAAGGCATCAAGGAATTGTCAATTTAGTATTAGAGGAAAATGGGAGGGGGGGGGGGGTAAAAATCGCAGAAGAGCAAGAGACGAATACAGTAAGCAGGTTCAAATCGATGTTGGTTGCCGCTCTTATTCGGAGATGAAACGGCTTGCACAGGTTAGGGTAGAATTTAGAGCTGCATAAAACCAGTCTTCGGACTGAATACCACGTCAACAATACTCATCTAAATTAAGCTGACACTCCAACAATCATTAGAATGTAGCAAGGCCCTAAAAGTTTTTTTTTTTTTTTTTTTTTTTTTTTTTTTTTTTTTTTTTTTTTTGTCTTAAATCACAGCCTACTTAATACTGATCCTTCTGAGCAGTTACATGAGCTTACAACATTCATGTCCCGAAAACTACTATCTAGTACCCGATAAAATTTTAGCCTTAAGCACACATTCTATGAGTGCAGAGAAGCACTGATAGTGTTCTCTGAAATTGTTCATGGAAGTGTAAACTTTGTCCAAGTTACTGCAATAACCGAAATTGAGTTCTGTAGCTTCGTGGACGACTTCCGGGACATATCTCCAATAAAGGTTTTATGTAACTTACTTGCAAATTTAGACGTTTTAGTTAATATTAGTCAATTCAAAATCATTGACGTTTTATACGCCGTTACAAAAATTAGACAATTTCAAAATCAACCGCAAAAGGAAAGTGAATCTCGAAAGAGTGTGATCTTCCAGTCATGGTACTGTGGAAAACGAAGAGTCGATTCAAATAAAAAGGAGAAAATTGAACAATTAAGTATAGGAAGACTAATTCAGGTGAATTTATTAAGAAATTATTGACAACAGCAATTTCAAAAAATAAATGAAAAATTAAAAGCACTACAGCAGTGTAAATTATGTTATTTGAACTGGATGTCCATACTTCTTCCATTCTGCAGAAATATCTGATCTAAGTTCGAAAAACAAGGTGTGTACTTCACCGAACCTAACAATATAACATCCATGATAAACCTGTTAATGAATCAAAATTGTAATCACTCGTATCATACAAATAATTGAATTACAATGTGTGATTGATGAAATGGACTGATAAAATGGCTCTTTGTAGGTTACTTGAATGACAGTCTTTCCATATTGGATTATACTGCGAAACTCCAATTAATGTACAGAAGAGAATGCTTACATAATACTTGTACCTTGTAGAGGCACCTGAAATATCAGGTGTGAGGAATCTATTTTGGATTAAACTTCAAAACGCAGACAGTATTAAAAAAAATAACAAATAAATAAATAAATAAAAAATATCGGGGGCTGGCACACCTGCGAGACAGTTTAACAAACGTGTTGACATCATAAATGGCAGTCACTCCAACAAATACAACATGCTCCGAATTTATCACGAGAACTTGCTTAGAATACTTCAATAACTAGTTTTATAATGGGAACTATGACCATTCTTTAGCATCCTTCATATGGATCACAGGGATAATGATAAAATTAGCTTAACGGTAGTTCGTACTGACGGGTACAAGCCATCTTTCGTTCCATACTATGTCCTCTAATGAAATGAAAAAAAAACATCAATACATAGTCCAGCAAAACTTTTAAATAGTAGTCATCATTCTGTAGAGATTCATATATTGCACCTTTTTAAACCAAGGAGAGCACCGTTATCACAAAATTGCCCAATCCCAGTAGACGTAAAGCTACTGAGTAATTGGTGACAATACTTCTACCAATTATAAAATAACTGGTTCAAGAAATGATCATCCTGCGAATTTCAGCACTAGTCTGACCACCTGTTCGCTTTATTAAATTGAATTAATTAATCAGAATCTTGCGTCGAAGTAATCTCGTCATAAGAAGACATATACCCAATACACAGGGCGCTATGCAACTTAAACATCCAAGTACATACATTATGGATGGCCCAGAACTGAGGTTTTGAGATAATGCAGCAATATTGGGAGATGAAAATTTAGTTTCTTAACAACGCAAGCAGCATACAGCTTAATGCAATTGCTTGAACTCAGAGCAATTATTCAGAGAGGTGATCGCATCTTAATGAGTGTGTACAATATAAATCGTATTTCAGAGTGAACTATGGCTTGTAAATTATCTGTATTCACTATTTGTACACGCTGTCTGTAAACTTATGTAACTACCGCTGCACCGGCACATGCAGTATTCTTCAATACACCAAAAACTTGAGTAAATCTTCTTCCAAGACATTCAACACCATCTTGGTTTCCGATGGACGTAAAATTCTTGAAGGAGAACTTGCTCTTTTCTTCGGGGCTTAAAATATCTAGAATCTCGGAAGTGTATATCCAAGGTGCTGAATTTCTCCAGATTAGTATTAGTATTGGTTGGAATATTTTGTTCGTTTGAATTTCCGGCCTCTAGAGCGAATTATACACTAGATGCAAGTCTGAAAATTCATGTAACGAGTAATAGTTCTGATTCGACTTCCAGGCATAAATCATAGAATACACTACATCGTAGTTATTTCACGAACTATTGTCATTCATACTTTTACAGTATATTTACATTTTTCACGATCCCAAAACAAAGCATGAAATTTAATTTTCATTCTCCTTTTGGACCTATCTATCCATAAAGTTTCCTCAACATTGGTCTTATAATTAATTAGCGTTGGTAGGCCTCGACGCCACTCCACTCTTATGGTGGTCAATCTTCTTCTTGTGGCAACAGTTTTATGATCTTCTGTGGCAGTATCTTCTCTGACACACTCTTCGTATTCCCACAGAGTATGAGTTGATTTTCGTTCATAAAAACAATAAGCGAAGATCCACTTTCTACCTGATGACTTCATGCTACTTTCAGCATTTATTCTTGAATTAATTTCCATATCTTTCATACCATCTTCTGTGATGTTTATTCCTTGTGCTTCCAGCCCTGCCTCGGATGTTATATCTTAATTTGTTGCTGCTGTTGAAGTGTATTGTATTTAATTCGTGTTGTGCTGAAGACTATTTTTAAACTCGTATTAGGGTTATATCTGCAGTGGAACGACCTTGTCTATACCTTGGCTTCGTAGCCAACCGTTGTATCTCCGTATCGGTATACACGAATACTGAAATATTAGTGCAATTTGGACGACCACAAAGTTACTCTAAGTCGTTTCAACACAATGTCCGAAGATATTTAATGAATACAGATTTTGGCCGCATTTATTGAGGGCGGAAAAGTGATGTAGTGAAACATTCATTCTCATTGATTAGTTCCAGTTAAACTTTATTTACTTCCCCGTCGTCTTGTTTATTGGGGGTTTCTACACAAAACACAGATAAGAAAAGAAGGTAGTTTCGAGAAAATGTCGCCGTTCTTTATTGAAAAGGGTTTGGAAGTCACTGCTGGCTCAATGGGACTCTGCTAATAGAAACATCTAGCTCTCAACAAGTGCAAACCTTCAGAAAGCAGCTTGCCTTGGGGAATATCCCATTGAAACAGAACTACACCACACTCTGAATAACAGCAAAGGAGTTATCACTTGTAGAAACCTCCTGGACATTCCTAGGGAAGAATTAAAGGCTGAGTGGCCACAAGAGTTTCATTGATCTGCAACACACAATGAAAACAGAAATCGGACTCCTTGATTCTTACATCTAATAGTCCAAAGCTCCCTGAGCATGTTAAGGCAGGATTTCCGCAACTAAAGGTAAGACGTTAAGTGCCAAATCCCATGCGCTATTTTAAATGGCGGTTCCGAAAGTTGAAGCATCGACACTAATGGAGCTTGTTAGTGTAGCCACTAACACCTGTGTTTGTCAATGCACTTGCAAAGCAGCTGTTGACGCAGTGCATGTACCTTCTTCAAACACAGCTGAGAAAGCTACAGTTACCAGCATTGTTGAGCCCCTGGCCACTTCAGTGGTAGAGACTGGCCAAAAATCCACCATAGCCTCTACGTCTACTATGACCGCTACCACTTCTACTGTAGCTGCTACAAAACAAGTGATGTTAAATAAGGCATCCGCTAAGTCCCAGTCGCAAGCTAAGCCAACTAAGAAACCTTCTGACTACATCGAAGTTCTCAAACAAAACACTTCTCCTGACTCCACTGACTGGAGCTGGATGTCAATCTGGGGCACAATTCTCGCTCCAAAACTGAAAGAAAAGAAAAAGTGTAGGAAAGAAAAAGTGTAGGTGCTACTTCCAAACCTGATAGCTTCCATATTACAGTGGAAACTGAACGGGTTCAGGATCCACATAGCAGACCTAAAACTGCTAGCACATACACGTCCACTTTGCTTGTGTTTACAAGAAACCCACTTCAAAGCTTCGGACACCCCTATACTCAGGGGCTATACCACCTACCTAAAGGATGACCATATTGGTGAGAGGGCCAAAGGAGGAGTTTCTGTGTTTGTCAGTGACACACATCACTCCTCGGCCATTCCCTTGGTTACTGAGCTCCAGACCATAGAGTGGAAGTTCATGTGGGTTTGAGGATCACAGTTTGTTTCTTGTATTTAAATCCCCACGGACCCATAGACTCTGACGCTCTCACCAGTCTCATAGAGCAGCTGCCCCGCCCATTCTACTGGGAGACTTTAATACCCACAATGTGTTATGGAGCTCCACTCTACTTGTCCAAGGGGTCGAGTTGTAGAGTGTCTCATGACGTCGCAGAAACTCTGCCTGCTTAACAAGGGTAATCCGACACTTCCACGGGAACGTTATCATCCATTGACCTTTCTTTCTGCTCTCCAGGTCTTGCAGACTCTGCTCAGTGGGAAGCCACTGATGACATCCACAACAGTGACCACTTTCCACTGTCGATCCACTTACCGGATGACCCATCACGGGAGCAGCAGCAGCCACCGAGATGGATAACTAGCAGGGCAAACTGGCCTTTGTTCAGTCGTCTGGCAGTACTAGAACATCGAGATGATATCACTGCTTGGGAGGACCAAATTACACAAGTGATCCACCATGCTGCTGACCTTTCTGTTCCTAGTTCATCGGGTGAACGTCACAAGGTATCCTGTTCCTTGATGGTCAAATGAGTATCACATGGCAATTAAAGCCAGACATGTGGCCATACGACTATTTAAGGGTGCTCCAATAACTGACAACCTTATGGGCTTTTGAGTTGCAAGAACAAAGGCTCAACTCATTATTAAGGGTACGAAGAAAAGTTCATGGCAAGCATTCCTGAGCTCTGCCAACCGCTCCACTTGTTCCACAAAAGTATAGGAAGCCATTAGGAGGATTTCTGGTAAAGGTAGTCGTTTACCAATCGCGGCTGTACTGAAACAGGGCTATCTACAAACAACACCTCGAGATATCGCCCAAACAATGGCAGAGCATTTTGCAAATACTACTGCCATGGCTAGCAAGGGTCTAGGTTTCCAGCGATATCGTGCGACCATGGAGAGGGGCAAGTTGGACTTCAGGTCCAACAACGCTGAGGCCTACTACTGCCCTTTCTCCGTGTGGGAGCTGGAATATGCTCTGCCTGCGTCTCATGATACTGCCCCTGGCTCTGACAGTAAACAGTACAGTATGCTTCAGCACCTGTCTGGATAATCAAAGGAAATCCCCCATTAATGTCTTAATTTGATATGGCAGGCTGGCAATTTCCACAACACGCGGAGGAAAGCGATTTTTTTCCGCTTCTTAGACCAGGGAAGGACAGAACGCTTCCTAGTAGTTATCGGAGTGTTGCCCTAACGAGCTGTGTAGGGAAGACCCTGGAACGAATGGACAATCGCCGCCTGGTCTGGATGTTAGAGACTAGGCAGTCGCTTAGCAGCTCTCAGTGCGGTTTCAGGAGATATCGCTCCACTGCCAACAACCTGACGCTGTTAGAGTCTGCTGTTCAGCAGGCATTCCTACGAATACAGCACTATATCGGGATCTTCTTCGACATCAGTAAGGCGTACGACACTACTTGGCGAAGCCTTATTCTAGAGCAGCTCCATCAATGGACCTTCCGTGGCCACCTCCCCATTTTTCTACAGTCCTTTCTATGTAAGCGTTTTTTAAAGTGCCGAGTTGGTAGCGTGTTGTCAGACCGTTTTGAGCAGGGAAATGGTGTTCCTCGGGGGGGGGGTGTTTTAAGTGTTACCCTCTTTTCTGTAGCCATTAATAGCATCACATCCACTGTCAGGAGTCCTGTACAGTGCTCTTTATTCGTGGATGATTTTGCTGTTTTCTGTTCTTCCTCCAGTACTGCTGCTGTGACTCGTCAGTTGCAAATGACAGTGCAGAGGCTGGAGGAGTGGGCTGCAAAGACGGGTTTTCAATTTTCTGCTGCTAAGTGTGTGTGTGTCCATTTTAATCGTTATCGTGGTATTTTTAATATTCCCGATCTGCAAATGGGCGGCACCTTTCTCCCTTTTAAAGAATGTATGAGGTTTCTGCGCCTCTTTTTCTACTCCAAACTTTAGTGGCTCCCACACCTGAGGGATCTTACAAACATGGCGCAGAAGGCGCTGAACATTTTGAAATGCCTAAGCCACAGGTCATTGGGAGCAGATAGGGCACGTCTGCTCGAGTTTTATAGAGCTTTTGTACGGTCGCGGCTAGACTATGGGTGCACAGTCTGTGGATCAGCGAGACCTTCGTACCTGAAAACCATTGTCGCTGTTCACCATGAGGGGATTAGTGCTGGAGTCACTTGGTGTAGCTCCAGCACGGTTTTATTGTTTGATAGAAACTGCCTCCCTTCTATAAACCCCTGTTAATTTCGTTGGTTATTCTTCCATCGCTAGATATTTCACTTCCTAAATAAGTGAAACTATCTACCACTTTATGGTGTTCTCCATTCAAAATAATGTTCCTGTTGTTCCCTTTGACTCTTCCAAATACCAATACATCATTCTTAGCTTTACTTAATTTTAATCCATACTTTTCCAATGTTTGTAGAGCTTATGGGACTTAACTACGGGATCATCAATCCCTAAACCTACAAACTACTTATGAACTAGCTTATACTAAAGACGGCACAAATACCCATGAGGGGGATTCGAACCCCCGACCACAGCGGCCGTGCAGACCGTAACTGGCGCGCCGCAGACCGCTCGGTCACTGCGGCCGGCATTATTTCCTTCCACCTCTTTATCACCCCATACTATCATCTGCAAAAATCATCTTTTTGTGTTTTTCTCTTACTACATGTTTAACTGCCCTATTCATTACCTCCATCACAACATTAAAAAGTGAAGGATATAAAAATAATATACTTCCTTGTTTAAGTCCTTGTCTTATTTCGAAGAATTCAGAGTTCCCCAGTGGTGTTCTGATTCTACAGTTGTGTCCTCAGTACACTGTCTTTATTACGTTAATGTACCCATCTTTTATACCTATCTTCTTCATTTCTTCTCAGAGTCTTTCCCTGTTAACTGAATCATATGCCTTTTATGTGTCTATAAAAATCAGTATCACCCTTCTGTTATACTCCCATTTTTTTCCATCAGTTGACGGATAGAAAAAATCAGGGCGCTCGTGCTTCTTCCTTTCCCATACCCATGTTGTTCCTCACTCAGCTCCTTTTCTATCTTTTCATTTATTCTATTTAGTAAAATACTTTCAAAAATATTCGCTTTATGACTCATTATGGTTATTCCTCTGTAGTTTTTATTAAGTTTTTTTTGCCTTTTCTGGAGATGGGAACAATGTCTCCTCTTCTCCAATCCTCAAGTATTGTACTATTTCTCCAGGCACCTGACAGTACTCTACATCCATTTCATTCCCACTGGTCCTGGTGCTCTTGTCATGTCCACTGATACTTCATCAGATCCTGGAGCTTTCCCCCATTCAAACTTTTCACAGCTATTTCCACTTTTTCCCATTTAATTTGCCCTAATTCTGTTTCCCATCTTATCTCGATTTCTTCATTATTTGTTGTTTCATCGTGTACATGCTGCTCAGCATTTAACAATTTCTTAAAATGTTCTCTCCAGAGATCTTTTATACCCCCCCCCCCCCCCCCCCAGATCTTCAGTCACAGTACCATCCTCTGCTTCCATTTTTCCTGGTACTTAGTAGCCTTTCTTTTATTCTTCTTCATTTTGTAGAACATTTTCTTATTGCTCTTTAAATCTTCTTCAAGTTTTTTTCTTCTTTCCTGCTTCCACTATTTCTTTGCACTTCTTCTTTTCCTCTATATATCTTTTATGGTCCTCCTCATTTTTAGTGTCCCACCACTTTCTCCATGCTCCTCTTTTCTTCTAACTGCTTGGATTGTAGTATCATCCCATCAACTCGCCTGTCCTACATTTTCGTTTCCAGATGTTCTACCATTTTTGTGCTGCTTCAACTAATGTGTCTTTTTCTACATCACAGACAACTTGCAAATTTTTGTACTATTCATTTTCTATATTTCTCAGCACATTTACTCTCCTTCAGTTACCAATCTCGTATCCTCATCACTTCCTTCTTTCCTATTTTTCACATACTGTTTCATTTTCCACAGCCCCACCAGTAATCTATGGTCTCCATCTGCACTCACACTTAGAATTACCTTCATCTTTGTTAGTGTTCCTCACCATTCCCTATCTACAAGAATATAATCAATTACATTCTTGGTTCTTCCATCGCAGCTGTATCTGGTTATAACATGACTTTCTCTCTTCATAAACCAGCTGTTTTCTATTTTCAGTCCGTTCCTCCGGCACAAATCCAGGAGTCTTCTTCTTCGTTTCTGCCTCCACATGCAAAACAGCATACTTGCTCAAATCCCTTTCTGTCTTTGCCTACCTGTGCATTAAAATCTCCCATCACTATGTTAGCACTCTCCATATGTTTCTCCAACTCATTTTCAAAGTCATCTTCTCTTGTTCACTACATCCCACTTGAGTTGCATAAATCAGTTATCCTCCTCCTCTCAAATTCTTCTCCCCTTTTCCCTTCCACTTCGTTTCGCTTAGTACCAAAATATCTAACTTTCTCTCAGTTAGTACATCTGTCATTTTTTCCATTTTTCTATTCAGGGTTAATTATTTAGGGTGCCAATATTTACCTTATTGTTTAGTCGATTTAGTTTCATCTTCTTGTACTGATGCATATCATCAGGTCTCCCATCATTCATACTCCCATCATTCATACTTGAAGGGGTGGGGTCAAATCTGGTGTGGTTCGTTCCGAGTCTCGTCTGTGTTTTGAAAGCAATATATGAATACTTCCAACTGACTTGCTATGCATAACGCAAGGAAGGATTTTCAGGCGGGGTTTTCCTCCCTTAGCCTTTGAAGTTGGTCCTCCACCACGAGGCAGCGGTTCCCTTCTCATTTAATCCCCAGAAAGGAGGGTTGATTCATCTGCCAGCTCCACCGTACCGAAGTCTATCTTCTCCGCTGTCTCTGCCTTTAAAGTCTTCACCCGTAACCCTGCGCACGGGTTCCCTGTTTTACCCCACGGGACTGGGTCCCTGCCTGAACTCAGCCATCCCATCACTCCGACCTACCGACGTGTAGGATTCCCGCCCACGCGACATGACTGCACCAGACAGGGATTATACCAGTGGAGGAATAAGGAAGGGGACCTTACTTCCCTGGAGCCGGACTAATGATTGTTTATAGTGCCAAAATTAAAGGTAGATTCTTAGTAGTTTTAATAAATCCTGGGATTAATATTTAGTGATTTTAAGGCCTTCCCCAAATTACATAAAATTATATTATCACGTGCGTTTTCTGTGTCTTCCAAACACAAAGTTAAAGCTCTGATATCAAATATTTGTTGCAAATAAAAATGTAAGACCTGTATTTGATCTTTTTCTCGAAGACGGCGACAATTCAAGACGTTTTAGCAACTACAATATAAATTTTCAATGGTTAGTCGCAATTTTCAAAAAAATCAGTTTAGGTAGCTTCTAGAATCCGTAAATTTTTAAGTCTGAACTCTTGGACACTGCATATATTTTAGTTCTTTTTCGTTCAAGACTCCAAAGAGTAGTTAGTGTTCTTTGAGATACGGCTTGTTGTAGAGCCTCGGCTATGTTAAGCCAAACACCAAACTATTTTCTAGTGAGGCAAGAGGATTCTCTATTGTTGTCGTAATAGGTAATAGTGGGTACTGTTTGACTTCGCGTTCCTTCGACCTTTGAAACTGCAGTTACAACTAAAAGCTAAGAGAACCGGCAATTACTAAGAAATATATTTGAGCCAAAATTCAACTTGAAAATATACCAAAAAAACTTTCCACAATAGAACATAACCGATAGTAAAAATTCAAGGTCGGTGTACAATGATTTAACCTCCAAACCCTTGAATTTGCGTATTTATACATGTACACTCAAGCGCCTATTTGGACTAAGACTTTAATCTCTAACGATATGACTCTATATTTTTTATTGTAAAGTCGTTTTCTTGCTTTATAAAACTCCTTTACGGAAATAGCTGTCCCGCTTCGAACCAGAGAAGTAGTCAGTCTCTGCCCCGATCATATTACTGTATTTCTTAAGACTGGTACAAATTAGAAGACGCAAAAGCCGTTTATGACATCATCCCGGGACGCCAGGAGAGAGTAGCAATGCGGATTCTCCGCTGTCCTGCATTCTGGGAGATCCCGCTACGTTATGAAAGACTTCATTTGTACTGCCGTGAGTTCGGCTCTTCGGGGAACAAGAAGTAGGTTCGCTACGTTACGTCACAGAGTCGCGCTGGCCGCTTGACGCTTGCTAGCGTGACACGCCAACAGGTACACGCAAAGGTAAAACTGGCGATCGAAAATTGAAAATGTGTGCCACGCAAGAAACTCAAAGAAATGGACGTTGTAACCGGAAGTATTTCTATATGATTACTCTGTGTGTTTTTTTATTATTATTATTTTGCTTATTTTAGTGTTCATGTTAGTCCTCAAAGTGTAGTTCCTAGTTTTCAATGAAATGGTTAAAACAAATTGGGAATGATACGTGTTCGTTATTTTATCAAGTTTCACTCAGATATTTACATTTAATTTTCTGCACGAAAATATAACTTTATATAATAATATGCTTGGCAAAAGGCAGTTTATGACAATGACATACATATACTATCTATTTTCAAATGGTTGGTATGGCTTCAGTGAGGTGTGAGCGTTGTTCTCTACAATTCTGTTTTAACTACTTTATCGAAATCCCGCTTCTACAATTTGACGGCTAATATACGCACTGTCAGGAATACAGGACACCGAGCGAGGTAGTGAAACGATAACAGACAGGACTGGCATTCGGGAAGAAATTGCACCTCCGGCCGTTGATATATATGTTCTCCGTGATTTCCAAATCACTCCAGGTAAATGCCGGGATGGTTCCTTTGAAAGGGAATGGCCTATTTCCTTTCCCATCCTTACCCAAAAATCCGAGAGTGAGCTCCGTCTCTCTCTAATATTCAAATGTTTGTAAAGCTTAAGGGATTTAACTACGGGGTCATCAGTCCCTAAACTTACAAACTACTTATTAACTACCTTATACTAAAGACAGCACAAACATACATGCCCAAGGGGGGGGGGGGGGGGGGGGGGGGGGGGGGGGTGAGTTCGAACCCCCGACGGGGAACGGCCTCGCGCATCGTAGCATAGCGCCTCAACGCGCTTGGCGGCACCGCCGCGGCGCACCGTCTCTAATGACCGTGCTGTCGACGGGATGTTTCAGGTAGGAAGGACATGTGTGTTCTCCGTTTTTCTAATTAATGTAAGCAGAGGTGGGTGTTTCTTTCTTTTTTCTTCCAATATTGATTTAAAATGTAAAGATACACTGACGTCATTCAATTACGTATAATTTCTTTACTATGATACTGATATCTTGTAGCTTTCTTTCCCTCTGTTAAAATGTCACGACAGAATACCCAGTTCCCGAGCGGAGAAAAATTTACACCCGACCGGGAATCGAACCCGGGTGCCATGCGTGGCAACCCAAGACTGTCCAGTAGAACTACGGAGGCGGAGTGCAGAGCAGAAGTTCTGGGCGTGAATGAGGCAAAGATACACCGGACGTGGGAAATATTGGAGTATTGTTAATATATTTTGCATCTTTAGCTTGACTGGAAGTAGTGTTCAGAGATGCTTTCCATATTTAAATATTCAATTAAAGGTTAAAATTTTTATCAAAATATATATGTTAAAACAGCATCCGGGAAACTGGCTTTGTGTGTAAGTATGGAGGATACAACTTTTCTTCTGTTATATTACGATTCGCAATATTTTAAATAGACGTTTGGCTAAAATGTTTTAACATCGACGCTTACACTCTACTACTGACATCGATTCCCAACGTATGCAGGGAGTCCCATTTATTTTGACCATCCAAAATATCTCTGGAACAACGACAGCTATTGTAAAACGACTTTAACCGGTATCAATGTAAGTCAGGGGCTCATGAATGTAAATATTTTGAAACTTTCTAAAACAAAAGCATATGTGTTTTTTAACACAAACTTACGTGTTTTTAAATGGACAGCTTTTATTATTTATTTAGCAATCTATAGCATGACAACTCACGTAAACAATGGCGTTGATTGCGTCGCAATACGCCGCTTATATCCCGAAATATTGCGAAGCGAAGTTAACGCTTGAAATACGCGAAAAGCTCGACTAGCGCACGTCCTGGGCAGCATGGGGTTCTCGCGAGTGTCTCAGGACGCGCGCTAACAGCGCGTTTCGCGTATTTCAAGCGTCAACTTCGCTTCGCAATATCTCAAAATTTAAATAGGGTATTGAGATGCATTCGACGCCATTCTTTATGTGTTCAAACAACTTACGGGTATGCTGCCAGGAGGACACCCTGCCATTCTCAAGGCACAACTGCACTTAAGGAAGCAATGTGCAAGCGTATTCAATACCTCGGTTTGCAAAGGATAAACAAGGAAGACAACACACACAGTGCAAGTCACTGCAGAGTCAACACAACCAAAGATGACCAAACATCAAAAATATCGATAGTGACTGTTAATCAACAGGTGAGGAAGCATTAATTTTGTCCGTCTGTTTTTTGACGAGAGACAGTGCCGGATTCCAAGCAGAATTTAAACAAACACCACCATCTCTGTTTATAAGGACGCTTGCTAGTTTAATTTCAACAGCTTCCTTAATAACACTATCCCAATAGGGGGAGGTGAGTGTTGTTGTATTCCATAGGATGACCGGTGCCAAGACAGTGTTCTGCAACAGCGGATTTGTTTGGCTGTTGTAAGCGCGTGTAACGTTTATGTTCAATACAACGGTCTTCAACAGTCCTGACTGACCAATATATGACATGCCACAACTGCAAGGAATACGATATACACCTGCCTTACGCAAACCAAGATCATGGTGGTTTTTGTTTAAATTCTGTTTGGAATCCGGCACTGTCTGTCGTCAAAAAACAGAGGGATAAAATTAATGCTGCTTCACCTCTTGATTAACAGTCACTATCGATATTTTTGATGTCTGGTAATTTTTGGTTCTGTTGACTCTACGATGACTTGTACTGTGTGTGTTATCTTCCTTGTTTACCCTTTGCAAACCAAGGTATTAAATACGCTTGCACATTGCTTCCTTAAGTGGAGTTGAGCCTTGAGAATGGCAGGGTGTCCTCCTGCCGAAATATCGGCGGTTGTCGACGACGTCACCCGGCAGCATACCCATAAGTTGTTTGAACATTCATTACGCCGAGAAAAGTTAAGGTTTCACATTCTTTATGTGATTGTCATGCTATAGATTGTTGATGAAATAATATAGGGTTTCCATTTAAAAACACATAAGTTTGTGTTAAAAAAAACACATATGCTTCCGTTTTAGAATGTTTCAGAATATTTACATCTATGTGCCCCTGCCTTACATTGATACCGGTGAAAGTCGTTTTACAATAGCTATTGTTGTTCCAGAGATATTTTGAGTGGTCAAGATAAGTTCACTGTAGCAAAACTATATTCCGACCTGCCGGACAGCTCGTGGTATTACTGTGACTTATCAGGATAAGCGGCTGTAGAACGAAAAACTCAGAAACACTGATGACGTACTGCAGCACGCAGTTCTGACTTCAAATTATCTGTAATATCAAATGAAAATGATATGCTGCAATAGTGGATCAGTGCGACCATGATGAATTATTTGATGAATGAAGTTACTCGTCCAGATGAACCAGCTGCTTATAGAGCGTTTCATAACGTGTGGCTAGCTTCCTTTCAGCCGGCGAAAGCCTATCAGGAGCGGACAACGGCGTGAGAGGGGTGCGGTGACTGGGAACGCCGCAGTCTTCTCTTCACGCCGGCCAAGCAGTGAACGGCAGACGCTTGGTTCTCGGGGCGACTGCTTTCATACTCTGTTGCTGCAGCTTTCTCCAGAGCACTGCATTTCGTGGATAATGGTGCGGTCATAACATACTAGCAGGATTACTCAATGTTTGGTAGAAAATCCAAAGAAATTCTGTAAAGAATATTAGCCCCAAAACATAATCAATACCTTCACTACACGATAGTAATGGTGATGTCACTAAAGCAGAGTTGCCATACACAGCTTTCTGAAAATCCATCACCGAAGGAGATTAAGCAAATACTCCAGAATTCGAATAAAGAGCAGCTGCCAGCATGCGTAATTTATAAGTAGATATCGTTGGAGTAGTAAAGCAACTTAAATCACTTAACAAAAGCAAGCCTTCCGGTCCAGATTATATATCAGGTTCGTTTCAGAGTATGCTGATGCAATAGCACAATACCTAGGTATTATATACAACCATATTGCACTCTATCCCACAAGCGGCTTCTAATCAAGTTGCGTGCTTATGGAATGTCGTTTCGATTTTGCGAGTTTATTTGCGATTTCCTGTCGCAAAGGACTTAGTACGTAGTAATTCATGGAAAGCCATAGAGCAAAACAGAAGTGATTCTGGGGTTCCCAGGAACGTATTACAGTGCCGGTACTATTCCTTGTAAACGATTTAATAGACAATCTGAGCAGATCTTTTACACTGGTCGCAGATGATGTTATCGTTCATAGGTTAGAAAAACCAAAAGATTAAAATCAATTGCAAATAAGATTTAGATATGTGCATGGTGTGAAAATTGGCAGTTGACCTAAAATAGGCGCGCGGGAGTAGCCGAGCGGTCTGGAGCACCACGTTGCGGATCGCGCGGCCTCCCGCGGCGGAGGTTCGAATCCCACCTCGGGTGTGGATGTTTGTTCGTCTTCAGTATAAGTTAGTTCATAAGTAGTTTGTAAGTTTGAGGACTGATGACCCCGCAGTTAAGTCCCATAAGCTTTACATAAGAAAGGTTTTTTTTTTTTTTTTCTTGGCCAAAAATAGTGAAACTGTGAAGTTATCATTATAAGCACCAAACTTTATTTTCTACGCTAAGCCAGTCAGATCTACAGGCCATCATTTCAACTAAAGACCTAGGAATAACAATAATGAACAACCTAAATTGGAAAGAACACTTAGAAAATATTGTATCGTAGGCGAATCAAAGGCTATGTTTCATTGGCAGAACAGTTCTACTAAAGAAACCACCTACGCTACACTTGTGCATCCTATTTTGTATTACTGTGCATTGTGGGATCCCTACCAAATGGGACTGATGGAGGATTTAGAGAAAGTTCAGAGGAGGGCAGCTAGTTGTGTATTATCGAGAAATAGAGGAGAGAGTGTCACGGAAATGCTGCACGAGTTTCTTTCAGCACCCACCTACATGGGTAGCCATGATCACTATAATAAAATAAGAGGAATCAGACCGAAAACGGACAGATTTGGGTATTCCTTTTTCCTGTGCGCCATTAGAGAACAGAACTGTAAAGAAATATCATAAAAAAGCGATTCAATGAACCCATACCATTCACTTCAATGTTACTTGCAGGATATTTATGTACACTCTGAAAATATGTGAAAGATAACTGCTTTACACATTAATGATGATAAATACTGAAGTAAGTAAAAAAAAAAGCATCTGGAGAGGAGGTAAACGCAAGAGTCAAATTAATGGAATAAAAGCGATTAAGTAATAGAAACAGCAAAAAATCTGTTTCTAGCGCCTTGATACTCTAGTACAATAATGACAAGAGTCAAATTAATGGAAGAAAAGCGATTAAGTAATAGAAACAGCAAAAAATCTGTTTCTAGCGCCTAGATACTCTAGTACAATAATGATTCAACTTACGTTACGCCATACAGCATTCTCTGCAGTGCACTCGCAACTATTGGATTTTCAGATAATGTATCTTTCAGGAACAGAAATTAACGAATGCCAAAAACAACTGTCATGATATGCCAGAAACTCCTTTTCTCCCCAATTTTGTTGAACACCTCCTCATTAGTGACGTGATCTCGCCATCTAATCTTCATCATTCGTCTATAGCCCCACATTTCGAAAACTTCTATCATCTTTTTGTCTGAACTCCTTATCATCCACGTTTCACTCCCATATAATGCTACACTCCAGACAAATGTTTTCAGAAAGGACTTCCTGACATTTAAACTAATATTGGATGTCAACAAATTTCGCTTCTTCAGAAAACCTTTTCTTCCAATAGCCATTCTGCATTTTATATCTTCTTTACTTCGGCCGTAAGAAGTTATCCTGCTACCCAAATAACAAAACTAATCCACTGCTTTTATCGTCTCATTACCTAATCTAATTCCATCAGCGTCGCCTGATTTTCTGACACTACATTCCATTCCTCTCGTTTTACTCTTGTTAATGTTCATCTTATATATTCCTCCAAAGACACTGTCCATTCCATTCAGCTGCTCTTCCAGGTCCTTTGCTGTCTCTGACAGAATTACTATGTCATCAGCAAACTGAAGGTTTTTATTCCCTGGACTTTAATTCCCTCTCCAAACTTCTCCTTGCATTCCTTCACAGCTTGCTCGATGTATAGATTGAACAACATTGGGGAGAGGCTACAATCCTGTCTTACTCCCTTCCCAACCACTGTGACCCTTTCATGCATTTGAACTCTAATAATTGCTGTCTGTTGTTGTGTTTTTTTCCCTTTCCTTGACGTATCTTCTAAGATAAGTAGTAATGTGTGTATTGCCACGCGTGTTCCTATATTTCTCCTAAATCCAAACTGATTTTCCCCGAAGTCGTATTCCACCAGTTTTTACTTTCGTCCGTAAATAATTCCTGTTAGTATTTTGCAACCATGACTTGTTAAAATGATAATTCTGTAATTGTGACATTTGTCGGCACTTGCTTTCTTCGAAATTGAAAACACTATATTCCTCTTTAAGTCTGAGGGTATTTCCCTGTCTCATACAATTTTCATACCAGGTGGAACAATTTCTTCATGACTGGCTCTCCTAAAAATAATAGCAGTTCAAACGAAACATCATCTACTCCAGGAGCCTTGTTTCTACTCAAATCTTGTAGTGCTCTTTCAAATTCGTCTACCAGTATTGTATCTTCTATTTCATCTTCCTCTACTTCGTCTTCTATTTCTAGAATATTGCCTTCACTTTTATTTCCTTTTTACTGACCTCCTATATATTCTTTCCACCTTTCAGCTTTCCCTTCTTTGCTTAGTACTGGTTTCCGTCTGAGTTCTTAATATTCATACCGCTGATTTTCTTGTCTCCAAATGTCTCTTTTACTTTCTTTTAAGATATATCTATCTTTCCCTTAGTTATACATTCTTCTACGGTCCTGCATTTCACCCCCTGCTACTCCAGCTTAGCCAGTCTGCACTTACTATCAACCTCATTTTTCAGACGTTTGTACTCCCTTTTGGCTGCTTCACTTGGTGCATTTTTATATTTTCTCCTTTCATAAAATTAAGCTCAGTATCTCCTGTGTTATCCAAGGATTTCTATTAGCCCTTGTCCTTCTGCCTATATGATACTCTGCGGCTTTCATTCTTCTTCTACTATATTACTATCCCCCGTTTCAGACAATCCTTGCCTAATGCTCTCGCTAAAACTCTCAACCACCTCTGGTTCCTTCAATTTGTCCAGATTCCATCTCCTTAGTTTTATACCATTTTTGTAGTCTCTTAAGCTTTAATCTACAGTTCGTAACCAGAGTCTATATCTGCCCCTGGATATGTCTTACAGTTTAGAACCTGGTTTCTAAATCTATTCCTTACCATTATAAAGTCAATCTGGTACCTTTCAATGTCTCCTGGTCTCTTCCACGTATACAGCCTTCTGTCATGATGATTAAACCAAGTGTTGGTGATCATTAAATTGTGCTCTGTGCAAAATTCTACCAAGCGATCTGCTCTTTCATTCCTTTTTCCCAGTCCATATTCACCTACTACATTTCCTTCTCTTCCCTTTCCTACTACCGAGTTCTAGTCCCCCATCACAATTAAGTTTTTGTCTTCCTTAACTTTCTGAATGATTTCTTTTATCTCCTCATACATTTTTTCGATATCCTCATCATCGGCCGTGCTAGTTGGCATATAAACTTGCACTACTGTGGTTGGTGTTGGATTCGTGTCTATCTTTGCTACGATAACGCGTTCACTATGTTGTTCATAGTAACTTACCTGCATTCCTATTTTCTTATTTATTATCAGACCTACACCTGCGTTCCCACCAACTGATTTTTTATTCATAACCCTGTACTCACCTGACCAGGAATCCTTTTCATCCTGCCACCGAACTTCACTAATCCCTACCATATCTAACTTTAACCTATCCATTTCTCTTTTCAAATTTTCTAGCTTACCTACGCGATTAAGGGTTAGAACATTCCATGCTCCGGCCCGTAGAATGCCTGTTGTGTTTTTCTTGATGATGACATCCTCCTGAGTAGTCCCCGCCCGGATATCCGAATGCGGAACTATTTTACCTCCGGCATATTTTACCCGAGAGGATGCCATCATCATATTTTCATACAGTAGATCTGCTTGTCCTCGGGAAAAGTAACGGCTGTAGTTTCCCCTTGCTTTCAGCCGTTCGCAGTAGCTGTGTAGCAAAGCCACATTAGCTGATGTTACAAGGCCCGCTCAGTCAATTATCCAGACTGTTGCCCCTGTAACTACTGAAAAGGCCGCTGCCCCTCTTCAGGAACCACACGTTTGTCTCGCATCTCCACAAATCACCTTCCGCTGTGATTGCAGCTATCTGTATCGCTGAGGCACGCAAGTCACCACAACTCGGCAATGTCTATCGTTAATGAGGGTGGCTTACAACGGTAATGAAACGATATGTCTCAAGTGATGTTCGGGTGAGAAGTCTCTGATACCGGTCGTCTTGTGCAGTTCTTGTCCTGGGGTGACCAATACGGGGGGGGGGGGGGGGGGGGGGGCATGAATACTACCTGCTGTTTGAAAATGATTATGGGTCCTTACCACATCACTCTGACTGACGACTATTCACCTTACAATTTCCCTGGAAAGTCCTTATTCTATTGACATAAAGCAACAATCCGTGTGCGATCAACCGTCGATCTTCACATTGGAGGACGTTCATACTCTGTCTGGCCCTAGAATGCATAAAAAATGTGTAGCCAATGGCCAACAGCTACCACTACAGTCCTGTCCTTTACAGTAGTTTCATAGCGAAACAAGTCAGTATGAGTATGATCTTCAAAGCGTCAATAGTGTTTATTCTTTTTGCGTTATTTAACGTTTGGGGAACAGTTGTAACCCAGTGTAGCACAATCGGTCTAAGATATTTTAGGACTAAGATTCTTTACACCTGTAAATATGAAGTATGATACATTTATACTTATTTTAAATAAAGAAATTATACAATGCTAAAGGCGAAACTTAAGGTACCTATTGTTTATAACAATTACAGTGGATAATCCAAAATCATCTGTAAATAGATTTTTGTTGATTGAGAAAAAGTGACTTGTCGAAAACATTTTCGACCTACAATGGAGGAAAATTCGACTGTATATTAATACTGAAAGGGCTCTCTGCTGATGATAAGGAAATATTTTGGAACAGGAGATATTACTTAAAGAGATGATGTGACCACACTTGTTACGACGTTTGGGGAAACCAAGAAAAGAACGCCGCGAAACCATCAGCTGTATTTTGGATCTGAAAAAGAAAGAAGAAGCCCAAGGGATTCCAGTATCCACAACAGGGCAGTGTGTTTCCTATCCAAGGACTCGAGACAGAAAATTCAGAGTTAAATGGGGCTATAGGCAAGTTTGTTTACTTTACTTTAAAGGGTCAATTTTTTCGAATAATCTCAACTTAAGTAGAGGAGAAATGTGTTCATGTCATGAACAGGTGATGCAAAACGTTTTTTGATGTGTGTATATTATACTACAATTTGGATGAGTTTCGTTTACTTTTCCTGCTCGTATTAATAATCTGAAAACGTAGAATAGTAGTTTTTTTATGATGAGAGTAGTTAACCGGGAGGTTAACGTCACAGGTTACCGGTATTCTTTTCTGTTAACAATAAACCTCGTATAGAAAAATTACTTGCTAACCACAAAATTTTGTACTTATCTTTTCACGCCGATAAACATTGTGTTCTAGTGGACTCTATAAGTGAGTCGTATATCGTTTTTGTTTAGTAATTGATTATATCTGTTTGCACAAACATTGGTTACCTTGTCATTGTTATAATGTAAGTGGGTAGTACTCATATTGCACAAAGCCAAAAAAAAAGGAATAAATAATACAGCTATGGTCTTCATGATGCGGGAATAATCTGCGTTACTAATTACTTTACGGATTTCCAGCGAGGGTCCGGTTGGATGACACGCCCATGATAAAGTGGCAAATCTAAAAACGAGTTCAAGGAAAAAATTCCATTATTTATGGTACTGCAAAATAAAAACAAAACATAGGTATTGAGCCAGAACATTAAGGGCCAGTGTTGCTTCTAAAAAAAAGACCATCGTCACAAAAGTAGCTGTCGATTGCTTCATGTGTGTGGCGAGTGGCGTGTGACCGAAAACATTGCAACGAACCTGATAAAAGTAAAGTGACATGTCGTATACCGGAATAATGCAAAGAACAGATGCAATGACAGGCGTATAAATCTGGACTATGACCTATTAACACATGCAACGCTGCCTTATGAATCTATGTTTAAACATTCTGCTATGTGTTTAAGAATGGTAAACATCGGGGGCAACAATGCATCTTGACTGTTTTCTTCCAACTGTTACGAACGGAGTAGAATATTCTTAACGGTTTGGAAGGGATATTTTGGTTTCCAGTGGATGCTGTGGACCCATTAAAAGGAAGGGAGACTGGTAAAACCACCTTAAGTAAGTAATTAACTCACCGTTCCCTGTGGTAAATTACATTTTCATAACATGTTATACCCTACTCCAGTGGTTTATATGAGCACTAGGGCGAATGGGCACGTCGATGCTAGTATTAAGTTTTAAGACAAAAATCCCATAAACAAACGAATTAATATTTATAAAACTGCTTCAAACGTCTGCTTTCCTTTGACGTGAGTGACTTGAGTGAATGTCCTCAATACTTGGCCTTAACCATATAATCGAAAAAGAAAAAAATAGAAAAGGGTTGAAATTTTGTTTAAAGCTTCTTGTAAGCCACTAAGTGTTCACATTCCCAAACACTGATGAATAGAGGGTAGTTTGCGCTCCATTATATGCGAAAGCAAGATTTCCTGGCAGCTCAATGTTTATGACGTATCTCCTGAAGTATATGTCGTACATTGATATATTCAATAACATACGTATATAATGTCTACAAAGTATGTTGCGAACAAAGCTACTAATTAAAAAGTGACAAATTGAAACGTTGTGGCAGGTATTGAAGTTTGACCTCGTGAACAGCGAAAATGTAGTAAGCCTCAAACCTTTTTTCCTTTCGTCTTCTTGTACAGGGGTATTAGTGAGGAAAAGTTTCGTAAAAACTTGATATTATATGTAAAGTTTGTTGGAAGTAGCTAAGTGTTATAATTTTCGAGTAATGAATGAACAAAGTTTGAGTATTTGGTCGGTGTAAGCTTCAAAACAAACACTCAGTTTCTACTTGTAACACTTGTCTTACCGTCTTCAACTTTGCCTAAGACTATATAACTTCGCTACAAACAGTCGTGATTGCGTATGATGACAGCGCAACCATCGTGGAGCAGACCCATCTGTTTCACACACTACAGATGGGCCTGCTTCACAATATTTCCAGAAGCAGCTCCGAAGATGATGTCTCGGTGATCGAAACCGGTCGCCTTACAAATAAAATTAATCACAAGCGATCACGATTGTCTGCATCGAAATTATCTCAAAAAATATTGACGACTATACCTGTTGATGAGCTGATTAAGAGAGCGTTTTAAATTTTTTAAATCGGTCAATGATTAGTAACATTTTTCTTCGTCCTGGTAGCCATTGAATAGGTGGTGTCCAACTTGTGGGAACGGTGTTACGGGACACATATACAAGGCGCGTCCAGAAAGTAAGTTCCGTTTCAATTTATCTCCGCTGCAGCGCTGCGATTGCAGTTCCGCATGTGCGCTGTAGACGATGTGTATCAAGGAGAAGAACATGCGCCATTTGGAGATAGCTGTCAGTTACGTTGTGCTTGTTTGAAATGTCGACGTTGATTGAAAATCCCGCCGCCTGTGAAATCAGGTCGATGATTCGGTTTCTGAATGCGAAGAAAGTGAAACCGAGTGAAATTTATCGGCAAATTTGCGATGTTTACGGACCAAATGCGATGAGTGATTCGATGGTGAGAAGATGGGTCCGACAGTTCAATGGCGGGCGTAGTGATGTGCACGATGAAGAACAAAGTGGGCGTCCACCTTTGGCTACAGAAGAACCGGTATAGCGACTTTCATCTGTTCTTACATCTCAAGCCTTTCCTTGGCAGTCATCACTTCACCAATGACGACGAGCTGAAAGAAACTGTTTCCAACTGGTTGAAGACACAGGCGGCAGATTTCTATGAAGAAGGTATACAAAACCCGGTGCCACGCTGTGAGAAATGCCTGCACAATTTCGGCAGTTATGTGGAAAAGTAGTTTAAAAGTTGTAGAATTTTGTGCAATAAAAATTTCTTCTGTATCTGTGTACAATTTCATTTTATTACCAAACGGAACTTACTTTCTGGACGCGAATCGTAGATAAGTGAGAGACGAGACTACTGTTGAACCTCCTGCGTGTACCTGTAAGAAGTGGAACATTTACTTGCGAAGATTCTATAAAATTTCGCTCCCAGAATTTTAGATCTGTATGCAATAGTCCGCAAAAGGATTTAAGCTGGTGGCAACGAAGAATCACAGTTTTAGGCAATCTCCTGCACTGACGTGAAACCGGTGGTAAAATACTGGCGGAAAAACAATAGAAAGAAAGACTGGCTCCGGAACTTGGGGTGGAATCTAGCACCTCCCAGCCGAGAACCAGCCGACAGCCACACACCGAATCCTCTTTGTTTTGAACGCCGAAAAAAAGGTGGGGGGTAAGGTGGATTGTGTATTAAAGTGGAAGGGGTGTCCGGTTGTGTGTGTGCGTGTGTGTAGGAGGTGGGGCGCGGCGAGGCGCGGTCAAGGGCGAAGGGTTTCCCTGTGATGGCAGCGGCGCTGGCGGCGGCGGCTGTGGCCACAGCGGAGGAAAGCTGCCCCCCCCCCCCCCCCCCCCCCTATCTGAGGCGCCACCGCTATAAAGCCGCGCGCCGCACTCCGCGACTCACAGGTCCTCAGCACGCACAGCTGACAGCACGTCCCAGCATCAGCTACCCAACAGGTATGTCCCACCAACTACTGTAGCGGCCTTATTCACACTTCTACCATCACCTATTTCACTAGTACCTTTCCTGTTTGATCTCTCGCTCCACACAACCTGTTCCTTCCGACCCAAATACGTGTTCGCTTCAATAACTGTTATCTACATCTACATAGATTCTCTGCAAGTCACATTTAAGTGCCTAGCAGAGGGTTCATTAACAACTTCCATAACTTTTCTCTACCGTTCCATTCTCTAATAGCGCGCGGGAAAAAAGAACATCTAAATCGTTCCGTTTTCGATCTGATTTCTCTTATTTTATTTGGGTGGTCATATCTCCCTAAGTAGGTGGGTGCTAGCAAAATATTTTCACATTCAGAAGTAAAAGTCGGTGATTGAAACTCCGCAAACAGATCACGCCGCAATTAATAGCGTCTTTCTTTTAATGATTTCCACCCCAATTAGTGCAACATTTCCGTGAGCTCTCCCCCCCCCCCCCATAACGTGATAAAACAAAACCAGCTGCCCTTCTCTGAACCTTCTCAATGTCTTCCGTCAGTCCCACCTGGTGAGGGTCCCACAACGGCTAACAGTACTCCAGGAGAGGACGCACAAGTGAGATGTAGGCAGTCTCTTTGGTGGAGCTGCTGCATCTTCGAAGCGTTCTGCCAATGAAATGTAACATTTGGTTCGCCTTCCCCATAATATTTTCTATGTGTACTCTCCAGTCTAAGTTGTTCGTAAGTGTAACTCCTAGGTATTTAGCAGACTCGACGATCTTAAGATTTTACTGATTTATCGCGTAATTGAAGTTCAGCGGATTTCTTTTAGTGGTCATGTGTATTACTTCACACTTTTCTTTATTTAGTGTCAATTGCCAATTTTCGAACCATGTAGAAATTTTATCTAAATTGCTTTGCAGTTGCTTTTGATCCTCTGTTGACTTCACTAATCGATAAACGACAGCATAATCCGCGAACAGTCTAAGGGAGCTATTTAGGTTGTCTCCTAAATAGTTTATAAACACGAGGAAGAGTAGGGGACCTATAACGCTTCCCTGTGAAACGCCAGATATCACTTCTGTTTTACTCTATGACTTACCGTCAATGACAACGAACTGTGTCCTTTCTGATAGGAAATCGTGAATCCAATCGCACAGTTGGGGAGATATTCCATAAGCAATTTTATAAGAAGCCGCTTGTGGGGTACAGTGTCAAAAGCCTTATCTGTAGGAAAGTGTCATATGATTACTACTCGGGCTATTGGAATAAGAATTTTAATATGAAAATATCAGTGTACTTGTCAAAAAAGTTTTTACACTTAATTTTATAATCACGTGACTAGTTGCGGTCATCCTCAGACCGATTTGTC
Source organism: Locusta migratoria (assembly GCA_026315105.1). NCBI lineage: Eukaryota > Metazoa > Arthropoda > Insecta > Orthoptera > Acrididae > Locusta > Locusta migratoria. The sequence goes on from CM048746.1 coordinate 196,946,080, forward strand.
TCACGTTGATGCTGAGACGATGAGCGTACTGTGACTTGATATTTTCATATTAAAACATTATAGCAGTTTGCTGTCTTCCAAAAAGAAACATTTTTTTCCAAACTCATGCAATAAGAATATTTTGTTGTATGCTTGGTGCACATGCAACTCCCGATTGTGATACGTTACAGTGTTCAAACGCCACGGCGGATTAATCGTGCGTGCTGGAGCGTCGTGTTTGGGTGCGCGCGGCTGTTCGCCGTCGGGGGTTCGAATCCTCCTCGGGCATGGTTGTTTGTGCCGTCTTTAGAATAAGGTAGTTCATAAGTAGTTTGTAAGTTTAGGTACTGATGGCCTCTTAGTTAAGTCCCCGTAAGCTCTACAAACACTTGAACACTTGAGTGTTCAAATGTTCAAATGTTTGTTAAGCTTACGGGAACTAACTGCGGGGTTATCAGTCCCAAAACTTACAAACTACTTATGAACTAGCTTATACTAAAGACGACACTAACATCCATGTCCTTGGGGGGATTAGAACTCCCGACGGGGAACAGCCTCGCGCATCGTAGCATAGCGCCTCAATGCACTCGGCCGCTCCGCCGCGGCCGTTACAGTGTCCGTGTGTGTGTGTGTGTGTGTGTGTGTGTGTGTGTGTGAGTTTGGCAAATATGCTAGGAAAAATTTATAGTTACAGTCTTTATACAAAAATCTCGTGTCGCGATATTTGACCGCGATTAACTCCGAAACAATTCAACCAATTTTAATGAAATTAAAAGATAGGGTAGTCTTTAATAGTCTTTATCTCGATTAATAATCTCAATATTATTTTTTGCAAATTATATGTTTTTTACCTAGGTTCGGGAAGGATCCAATAACTGACGCTGTTCTTCATCGCGAATTCACATTTTATTCGTATTTTATAGGCCGTCATACCGTATAGATGACTACGATAAAATTTTGCACACTTGAGCATCAAAACAAGAGAAACATCCTCGTCTGCATAAGATTTCGTACGATGCATGGCGGAGGTTATTTTACTCAAAACCTTTGGTACCATTTCACCGATCGTCATGAATTTGGCAGATATTGTAATTTTTTCACATACATGGAACGGGGGGGGGGATGAACAGAGAGAGGGGACAGGAGGAGATTGGAAGACAGCGGGGTAGGTAATAGCAGAGGAAGGTGAATGGATAGATGGATAGAGGGGAAGAGGAATACGAGGCAGAAGTAGGCGGGGGGACGAGATGGACATAAAAATGTTCAAATGTTTGTAAATCTATGGGACTTAACTAGTCTGCTTATCAGTCCCTAGGCTTACAAAGTACTTAAACTAACTTATGCTAATGACAACAAATACACGCATGCCCGAGGGAGAGGTACGGCGAGTAGCGGCGCGCACCGCGGCTAGGCGCCTTGGAACGCTCGGCCACTCCACCGCGGCGAGTGGACATAGAGAGAAGGGGGGAGTACACGAACTAAGTGCATATCGAAATAAAGAAATGCCCGAGAGACCTGGGGTTTTCAGGTAGCTAATACAGTGAAAAGCTTAAAAGGACAAAGAAGTAAGGAACAGGCATAGAGATGGTGGAAGTGATGGGCAGAGAAATTGGGGAAAGGAGTATAGGCTTCATATCCAACTCTCATGCATATTCAGCAATTGCGAAGCATTTCCTGGGTGACTAATTGAATATATGGTGTCTGTTCTTTCAACTGAGTTTCAGGACGTATAATAAATATTTTAGGCAGTGGTAGCAGAGACGAATTACAATAAAAAGGCCGTATAACACGTGTCCAATTTTTATTGAGTGTAGAGATATAGCTGTTATAATATAACCAAACAAACTTAAAAAAATAGACGAATTAGGGCATTTTCACTTATTCTTCCATCGGTTCTTGATAGGACATCATTATACTGAGTTTAAAGTGTGAAAATGGCCTTGTAAGCTGAAAACCGAAGTAACTAAATAAAAATAAACTTGTACATCATACAAAAAATTGTGCTTCTCAGTCAGTATGATGTTGTTCTACAAAAGGATGGGCTGAAGAATCAGTAAACATGTCCTCATTTGCCTTTGCAAATTCTTATTCAAACTTGTCTGTACTACGACCTACTGAAAGGTCCTGTATAATTGTATATTGGGTGTCCGGAAATTTCCGTTACAATCTTTTAGAACTTAAAGAGGGGAGAGAGTACATTATATTTTTAGCAGAAGCTGGTGTCTGGAAATCTCGTCCATTGACGCTATGAGCATTTCCTTTTCATTGCTAAGCAAGTCTCTTCTATTGCAAGCTCGTGGCTTTTCATAAATGTTCAAATGTTTGAAAGTCTAAGGGACTTAACTGCGGGGTCATCAGTCCCTAAACATACTAACTACTTACGCACTACCTTATACTAAAGATGACACAAACATTCATGCCCGAGGAGGGATTCGAACCGCCGACGGCGAAAGGCCGCGAGCACCGCAGCACGGTGCACCAGTGCGCACAGCTACCCCGCCGCGGCGCCAGTAGATGAGTCGTGTTCACAGTATCGAACAAGAAAATATGGTCAGAGTTCTTAAAGTATACATTTTAGAGTCCACGATTATTAGACTTTTTTCTTGTTTTGGTCTGTATGAACGCAAAGAGCTTGTAGTTGGATCTTTTTCATAATATCGGGGGAAAAAAATGAACTGCTTATACCACCACTGGATGACATCTCCGGGCTACAAGTCCCACGAATTTTGTAACAGCAATTATCGAACATCCTGTATTACTGCATATAGTTTTGAATATAACGCAAGGCATATGACTGGTACGTAGTTGAAAATTTCAGTGCAACGCTTAAGGAATTTTCGAACTCGTTCAGGAAAACAGCTGCGGACAAGCGTGATAATGGAGAGGGGGAGGGGAGCGGCACTACAATCAGTAGTGAGTGGCAGTTAGGTATTTGGAGCGGAGGGGAAGTATGTGCCCGGTTGGTGGAAATGGCACGGAAGGAAGGAAGATTAGTGTTTGAAGCTCCATCGACAGCGTGGTTCTTTAGAGGTGGAAAATGACAAGGCACCGCTCGCGTAATCCAGTAAAACCAGCTTTGACTCCCGATCCACTATATATTTTCAATCGTCGCCATTCGTGTATATCAACTCCCTAAGAATGGAATTTTCTTTGAAATTATAAAATTTAATTTATTCCTTTTTTTTTTCTCAGAATAAAATTAATTAGTTGGGGCTCAGTATGAGGATGTATGTCACATTGGTACAATTTTAATTTTTACAACAAGTAACCCTCGATATATCGACGTATTTTTCGTAACACTGATTAGCATTACTAAGAGGAGGGGGGGGGGGGGCAACGGAGAAGCGTGCACAGCAGGCCGAGATATTAAGGGGCCGTTCGCGAAATGTCGCAGACCAGAGTTTTCATGTGTCATAGAAGAATATTCCATCTTTAGTAGAGAAGAAAAATTTCGCAGTTTGCGAATATAAACGTGAATATTTACAATATACTTATGATACATTGATACATAAATACAGCCTTGAACCTAAAAATATTGATTATGAAGTACACTTCTAAGATTGCATTTGCACCAAAAATCGTGATCCTATGTTCCTGTTAGATCTCGTGAGTTCTTGCGCCTCCCTCTGAACTTCGCAAGGAATAACACGGTCCATTATAGGGCATCCTACAGGTTAGGGTCTACTTCGGAAGTATAACATACCTTTCTTGATACATAAAAATTATATCTGGAAAGGAAAGAAGTGACACGTGACAGAAAACAATAGGACTGGGCATTCAACGTCTGCATCTGTTTTCTGGGTTAGCCACTGACTCACACGATGCAACGAATGAAATTAACAAATCAGCGTCAGTGCGTGCTTTGCACTATAATAAATGTTCAAATGTTTGTTAAACTTACGGGACCTAACTGAGGGGTCATCCATCCTTTAGACTTACAAACTACTTATAAACTTACTTATACTATAGACAACACAGAAATACATACCCGAAGTAGGATTCGAACCCCCGACTATGAACGGCCTAGCGCATCGGAGCATAGCGCCTCAATGCGCCGCGGCTGCATTACAAGAAATTCATGCCACAAATCCCAGTATATTTTTTATCATTTACACTAACGGTACGACCCGAGCTTCAACGGGTACCACTAAGTATGTACTACCATGACGGTTCGGTAATAACTCTCACACACAAACGTTTCTCGGTAATCTCTCTATATATTCCTGTTAACTGTTTTAATATCATGTAGACGACTCCATCTGGAGTCCGGTGCAGAGCGATCACATTAGAATTATTAAAACAGAGAGAGACAGCTTTGATCTCAATGCGATCATTCAAATATTTGTAAACCTAAGGGACAAAACTGCCGAGGTCATCGGTCACTAAACTACTTCAAGCAATTTATACTACGAACAACACACATTTACACCCATGCCTGAGGGAAGACTCGAACCTCCGACGGGAAGGTCGCGCAATCCGTGGCATGGAGCCACTCGTTAGTTACGAGTTTATAGTAAGAATATGTAGTGTTTATTTTTACGGTAGGAAACACGCTTGGACACTTTAGTAAGTTACAAATGGTCAAAATCACTCCACTGAATTCTTTTCGTATAGGACAAAACCATGATGTGACGCCAGGTCAACGGTTGCTCCAATCCAGCATTACAGCTATGTCTGTTGTGATTTGTCTCTGTCTTTCTTCGATTGCTCACTTCCTGCGTAGTGGTTAGCTGCTAAATACCTAAATCCCGTTCCGGCAATACAAGTTTAGAACTTGTATCTATTATGGCTGCGAAACCTGCAACTCTGATGAATATAGGATTCCAGAAAAAAATGCCTGGTAGATAATCACCAAAAGGTATAATTTTATTTTTCATTCCACAAAGTTAAAAACAAACAAAAAGTTGTAACATCTGATGATGATCTGCCAGGCAGTTCGAAACCGGCCACGGTAAATATATAAATAAGAAATAAAAACGCTGAAAAACGACTGGTTTTACTTTTTCCTGGAACCCTAAATCAAAGTTTGGGCGTGTCGCAGTTTCCATTAATTGATTAAAGGGAATCGCGAGATTGTTCCTATGAGCTTTACACTATTTTCCTGTCCTTGTCCGGTGTGAGCTTGAGTTCGTCGCTGAGGACCTTGTCGTCGACGGGACGTTGCACCCAATCTTCCTTCTTGTGTGTACTCTCTCTAGCTAGACAGTGGCGAGGTGAGCTCAGGTTTGTTTTGCTCATTTCCAACAGCGGCCGTCTGGCGCCAGAGCGGGCGCTGTGGGTGTAGAGACCAGAGGCGGTTGGCGGCGCCGTGGGCGAGGACGACACGCTCTCGGGCGGCCAGTGAAAGTCCTTGCTTTCCTCGGGTCGGCTTTCTCCTCTCTCTCTCCGTGCCTTACGCCTGACCTCACCCTGCAATCGCCCGCCCGGGGGAACGCCCTTTCCTGCTTCGGTGTCTCCGTAAAAGCAGGCACTGACAAGGCTACCGCTTCCGTAATCAACACCGGCTACTGCCCGCGCAAACTAAGTTGACTCTCCGCGCGGTGGCTGATGGGAGCTTCCGTAAAGTCATTTCTCATTTATAGTTGCTTCCAACATCCACCGCGACAAGTGTTAACCTATTTTACAAGCTAAGTACACGGCGGCGGATGTATAAAACAATGTAAATAGTAGCGTAATAAACGTCGTAGCTAAAATAGAATTTTTTGTTTAGCCGATTCATGTGTGTACATCGTAACATCACCAGTATACCATAGACTGAACTGAGCAAGTCACTCTGCATTTTTTTCTGCTTTGTAAACTTACAGCTCCGAATAACTAGTGGGCGAGGTGGCATAGTGTTCAAGCACTGGATCCGTATTCCTGAGAACTACACATCTCCGTTCATCCACTCGGCTATTGGCTTTACTGCTTTATTTACATCGATATTGTGAAGGGTGTCCCTTTAATATATATACAGGAAATTCGATGCCCATTCTTGTATTGTAAGAGCTGCTACTCCTCCATCTCTAATGAAGTCATTACCGACGTAATATTTCCCCCTTACTTTTAATCCTAGAGTGTTTTTGTAGCATTGAACTACGGCTATTACTTCCTCAGGTTATGGTATGTTCAGGATATTGAAAAGCACCAAGATTACCATTATAGCTGAAGAAAAATGATTTCCTTTCAAAATCCTACGGACATCAGATTATCGGATACCAGAAATATCCGACCGGTTCTAGGCGTCTTGTCAGGGACAGCGAGGCTGTTCACACCGGTGGTTCAAGTCCTCCCACGAGTATGCGTGTGTGTGTTTAAGTTACTTTAAGTAGTTTGAAAAACTAGGGATTGGTGACCACAATAGTTTGGTCCCATAGATTTACAAATATCTGAACATATCTCTTCTCGAGGTCAAACAAAGCTTATGAAATAGTAAAGATTTTCTTCGGAAGTATAATAATGACGTAGCGATCAGATTCAAATGTCTGTAAATCTATGGGACTTAACTACAGTGTTTATCAGTCCCTAGCCTTACAAACTACTTAAACTAAATTAACCTAACCTAAGGACAACACACACACACACTTCTCCGACGGGGAGCAACCGCGCGCTCCGCAGCAAGGTTCCTTAGAGTACGCGGCCATTCCACTGCGGCGACCAACCAAATATACCTGCCACATGACCCCCTCGTGATAAGCGGCGATGTTATCAGAGTGATATGTGACGAACGCTCGTGATCAGATCCAGAAGCTAGGAATCAAGCTGAAGGTAAAAAAACTCGCTAAAACTATTAGAGGAACTTCGGTAGTTAAATATCTAAACTGTTTTGCTATAAATGTGGCTAGGATACGGAGAAAGGCAGTAGAAACACTCTCACTTCCATTTCTGTTCCTGAAGTTGAGATACAATCCATTATCACTAGCAGGAGTATTCGCTAACATAACAAGCTATTTTCGTCTTAATTTCGAATTTACTATGTAGTTAGACGAGTAATCTGGTTATTTTTTCGTTAATCAAGTATATTATGCAATCAGCTATTTGTTTTCTAACAGCTGTTTCCGGAAAATAGAAACGTAAGTACGCAAATGCTTTTTCGAAGTCAATATTCGTCCGTAGTCAACACTCATCGAAAGGTAACAAAGGAGTCGGAAAGGTAATCATGGTTTTGATAATGCGTTGTCAGGGTTCATTCCGAGTAGCATAATGTTCAAAAATGTTCAAATGTTTGTATAGTCTATGGGACTTAACTACGGGGTCATCAGTCCCTAAACTTACGAACTAGGACGGCACAAATATCCATGCCGAGGGGGAATTCGAACCCCCGACCGTAGTGGCCGCGCAGACCGTGACTGGAGCGCCTTAGGTCCCCTCGGCCACCGCGGTCGGCTAGCACAATGTTACTGCAGTTCCAGATCAATCTGAAAATTTAGTTAATTTGTATGTAAAATTGAATTAAGTATTTTTAGTGCGTCTAAACTCGTAAGTAACCGTGCCTTAGTCTCCAAAGACATGAGCTGTAGCAGCTTTCTTCTTGATTTAGTCGCAACTGGCGCAGAAAGTTGGGACGAACAGTAGGCGTCAATGGGAAGCGAGAGCTCGCTTTCTCGCCGGTGTTGCAAGCGCTGATTTCGATGAACAGAAAGGACGACCCAAGCTAGATCTGTGCCTACGTGAGCCGCCCACAGGCCACAAAATTTCTCTTGCCATAACGGCCTCTCGCGTGGGTGACGGGACTTCACTTGTTGACTGCCTCGCGTAGCCTGGCAGTGTACACAACTGTCCACTAATTAATATTTGGCAAACTTCCTCATCAATCGTAAGTACTCGCTGTACGTAACGCATTTCATCATTACGTACCATATTTCGTTCATCGCTAACTTGCGGAGTTGTAGTGGATTGTTTTGTTAAACTGCATATGCCGTTTCCCACAAGCCGTAACAGCCGAAAGTCGTCAAATTCCCAACTTTCATCGAACGTAAACAGTGGGTATCATTCGAGACTGCGCTGTTGAGAGTGTACAAGGAAACTTTTGTTTCCGTACTCTCTCTCTCTCTCTCTCTCTCTCTCTCTCTCTCTCTCTCTCTCTCTCTCTGTATCTATTTGTCTACCTTAGTTCCTCCGTAATACTGCTTCAAATGTCGTGCGGGTCCTCGATTTCCTTCTGCTATCCACACTAGCCATACACACTTACGTGCAAAAAGAAAACTAATTCCAGTCTCCACTTTCGACAATGGTCGGAAGATGCTTGTAAGGCAAGTGCCGCAACATGCAATCCCTACGAACATATTTCCAAAAAGAAAATCCTCTATCCCACTCTCAGTTGACAGTGGTTTTTATGAATGTAGCTGTGTCACTGAAGAAATATCAGAAAAAAATGTTCAAATGTTTGTATAGTCTATGGGACTTAACTAGGGGGTCATCAGTCCCTAAACTTACAAACTACTTATGAACTACTTACGAAATAGGACGGCACAAATATCCATGCCCGAGCGGGGATTCGAACCCCCGACCGTAGTGGCCGCGCAGACCGTGACTGGAGCGCCTTAGTCCCCTCGGCCACCGCGGCCGGCGAAATATCGGACATCCTACCCAAAGGAGGGACGAGTAAGAAAGGCAGAGTAGTGGTTTACTCTGCTTTTATCCAGTGACGCAGTATTATAGACAATGAAAGACGCGGTGGAGTGACCGAGCGTTTCAAGACGCCTTCTGCGGAGCAAAAAAATGTTCACATGTTTGTAAATCTATGGGACTTGACTGCTTGATTATTAGTCACTAGCTTACAAACTACTTAAATTAAGTTAAACTAACCTAAGGACAACACATACACAATTCCCGAGGGAGGACTCGAACCTCTGGCGGTGAACGGCCGCGCTCACTGCAGCACGGCGACTCAGTGCGCAAGGCTATACCGCCGCAACTGCTGCGGAGCGTGCAGTTGCTCGCCGTCGAAGGTTCGTGTCCTCCCTCGGGCATGGGTTTTTGTGTTGTCCTTAGCATAAGTTACTTTATGTTAACTGAAGTGGTTTGTAAGCCTAGGGGCTGATGACCAACGTAGTTAAGTCCCTTAGAATTACAAACATTTGAAGATTTGCGACAATGAAATCGTATTCGGGTAAAACTTGGTTCAAAACCGCAACCAAGCACCCTGATGCAGAATTACCGTGCTTTTCGGAAATTAGTTTACACAAATATTCGTATAGACCCTTCTGCACAGCCACAAGCGATATCATAGCGCATGACCAACAAATTTCTGATGTGACAGTGAAGTGGAAACGTGAAGGGACACGTAGAACACGAAAACGTACAGGCCGACGTCATTTGTTCATTGACATAGACTTCCTACAGCCGACGAGGACCTACATCGTAATAGGTAGGCATCTGTCCAGACTATCACACAGGAATTCCAAACTGCATCAGGATCCACTCCAAGTACTATAAAAACCGGGAGGTGGATTTCATGGTCGAACGGCTGCCCAAAATCTACGTATCACGCAGGTCAGTGCCAAACGACGCCTTGCTTGGTGTAAGGGGCGTAAACATTGGACGATTGAACAGTGAGAAAAAGTTGTGTGGAGTGGCGAATCACTGTACAGAACGTGGCGATACAATGGTAGGGAGTAGGTATGGCGATTGCCCGTGAACGTCATTTGCCAGCGTAGTACCAACAGCAAAATTCGGAGACGATGGTGTGCTGGTGCGGTCGTGTTTTTCATGCAGAGGGACTTACACCCCTTGTTTTCTTGCATAGCATTATAACGGCACAGGCCTACATTGATGTCTTAAGCATACTCTTGCTTCTTGCTGCTAAAGAGCTATTCTGAGATGGCGATTGCATCATTCAACACGATCAAACACCTGTCGATAATGCACAGCCTGTGGTGGTATGGTTACACAACAATAACATCCCTGTAATGGACTGGCCCGCACAGAGTCCTGACGTGAATCCTATAGAACACGTTTGAAATGTTTTGTAACGACGACTTCATGCCAGGTCTCACCAACCAAAATGGATACCTCTCCTCAGTGCAGCACTCCGTGAAAATGGGCTGCCATTCGGCAAGAAATCTTCCAGCACTTGATTGAACGTTTGCCTGCGAGAGTGGAAGCTGTCATCGACGCTAAGTGTGGGCCAACAGCATACTGAATTCCAGCTTTACTACTGGAGGGCGCCACGAACTTGTAAGTTATTTTCAGTCACGTGTGCGGACTCTGTTCCCTCATTCGCCTCGGTTGCATAGTGGAAGAGTGCCAGACTACAAATCCAAAGGCTGCAGGTTCGATCCCCGACAGGTCCTAGTATTTTTACTTTCCACTTCTTTCACCTCTGGCAGTATTGCTCATGTGAAAACTATCGTGTAGCACCTTGGTTCGGAAACCACGTTAAAGTATAGGTCCCCCCATAACTGTCTGGGTAAGTCAGGTCGGAGGAAGGCAACGGCATACCAACTCCCAACAACACCATGCCTAGTAAAGCACTGTGGTGTTCAAACCAATCTTCGGATTGTTGACTGCTTTACCTTACAGTAGTGCATGTTACTTCGCATCATGCGACCAACATCTGAAATGTAGTCGCAGTTAGGGCCAGTGAGTGAAGTTGACTGTCACAGTAGTTGACGTGTCCGTGACACACTGTGTGGAAGGCTGCTGGGTGGTTGGCGACATATGCGGCAGGCAGGCATTGTCTCAGCGGGCGCTCGTCCCACGCGGCTGCCAGGGCAGCTCTGGGCAGGGCGCAGCGAAAGTGAAAGTAGCGGTGCGTGGGCCGGGGAGCGTCCCAAGCGACGCCTGGCGTTTCGACACCGCACAAAACCCACGCACCACACTTATTTGGCAGCCCGTGCTAGAAGGGGGGCGCTTGTCGCCAAAATAAGTCACTTCCGCACTGAAACCAGAAGGACAGAAACGAACTAACACTTCTCAAGCACAATCTTCTGTACCACTTCAGCTTCTTTTTCATAAGCTCATTTTAAGATACCACCAAACAACGCAAATTCCATTATGTTAACATAACAATCGTGTAAACAGACTGTTACCATAGAACGCAATAATATCATATTACAATATTAAACAGATCAGTATCCCAAAACACGTCTAAACTTTAATCCTACCCAATCGTGAGGTCGAATTAGAAGAAGGAAAAGTCTGAAATACAAGCAGTTTCGTACTACGAAATAAGAAAATACTTAAATTTTAATATATCACTGTTTAAACTCTAGCAATTACTTTATTCTTTTTTATTTGATTTTTAACGAATTTTATCAAAATATTAGGAAACAACGGTATCATTTGTTAGAAATAAACTTTATCTAATTTTGCCAAATGTTCGAAACAGCACTCCAGCAAAGAAAGTGAATGGGAGCAATCCTGCCTTGTACCTCAGGCACAGGCGATGTAAATATCAAATAATAATAATATTTTGTCTCGATATATAAATTAAAAATATTAAATTGAAGGAGGGGCAGTGGACTAAAATTTGAGCTGCAACCAGGGTTCGAACCTCAGACCTCTTACTTACTAGGAAGTACTAAGTCAATGCGACTTAATGTGTATAGTGATCACACAGGCTGTCTTAAAACATGTCTCCCTTTACAACTCAAACTTCAGTTCTGTCTTATGTTTCCCTATATGCGATATTCTCCAATACATTGATACGTATTTATATAGGAGAAAACAAGGCAAAACTGAAGTTTGCGTTGTGGAAGGGGGCGAGTGACAGTCCATGTGATCATTATACACATTAGATCGCAGTGGCTTTGGTGGTATAGTGTTTGAGTAATAAGTAGGAGGTTCCGGGTTCGAATCCCGGCATTGATGTAATCCTTACAGCAGGCAACGCGACAGAAACGTTATCAAACAAACGTACGTCGAAGAACGAGAGAAAGAAGGACCGCCATTAATAGATATTTTGTTGTTTTTTGTGCGAGCAGGACCCTGTACGTGATGAGGCTCTCGACGACGTGGCGGCTGGCGGCGGCGCTGCTGGCGACGTTGGCGGTGGCGGCGGCGGGCCCTGAGGAGTGGGCGTGGGGCGGCCGCGACGCCGCCACGCAGCAGCTGGCGCCCTCCGCGCCCACCGCCGCCTCCGCGCCCGGCGCAGACGTGCCGCCCACGGCTGCAGACCCAGGTGAGGCACGCGTTCACCTCTGCTGGGGTTAACTCACTCTAGAGAGCGGGAAAAAGGGCTTCCTGGTGGATTTACTGTCAGAAAAACTACAAAGAAGAGTACGATCTGTATCACCCACCAGGAATCACACAACAATAGGTTCTTTTCGTTTATTTTATGTTCGCCAAAGACCGATGATAGAAAATGTTTCATGTGTTCTTTAGTCATTTTTTCCACTTTTTCTTGCCTCTAAATGAATAATTCGTGGACAGGTTGTTTCTTTAAAATATTTGGACCTAATGTGCCTTCTGCCTTTTGAAAACAGATGTACAACTTGTTTGCTAATATTCCTGCCATCGATAAAGCCACATCAAGTGTGTAGCTGTGGGTAGAACCATGTACAGATTGCCTATATTTTTCTCTCCTCTGTAGGACAGTGTTGACGCTGAAGACATTTCATACTGGAATTGACTCTGGTCATTGTTCTAAACATTACTTTTCTCAACACCCTCCTCTGTTATAAACATGTCCACTTCCTCCACAAACTGTTTTGCCTTCTGACTATGACGTTATCGTCTTCTATGTAGTTACGTGTGACAAATATACTAATATGCCTGGAGGAAATGCCATATTCAGCCTTGAGACGGTCGCTAAAGGAAATGGGCGCTTTGAAATTGACCAAGCCAACCACTTTAGCCCCTTCTAGTACCCACATATGCAGATGGCAATAGTGAACTGTTGATGTATTCCTCCTTGCACCATCAAATTGCGGTATTTACTTTTATAGTTTTTAGTTGCGACAGTCTGTTTCCTTTGAAACGACAACTTGCTCTCCATTTCCTACACACATAATTTACCATTAATGAGCAATTTGATTTACTTTTTATGCACTTCATTATTTTGCTATAGGAATTGAAGCAATAATTGTAACAGTACTCATAAATGTTCTCCAGTAAGCTATCATCAATATCTTTTACTACATCTACATGGGATACTCTGCAAATTACATTTACGTGCCTGGCAGGGGGTACATCGAACCACCTTTATGCTATTTATCTCCCATTCCATTCTCGAATAGCGCGCGGGAAGAAAGAATAACTAAATCTCTCCGTTCGAGCTCTGATTTTTCGTTTCTACCTATGTAACTTGGAGTCAACAATATATTTTCGCATTCGTAGGAGAATGTTGGCGATTGGTGTTACGTAAGTAGCTCACGCCGCAGTGATAAACGGCGTTGTTGTAATTATACCCATCCCAGATCCTGTATCATTTCCGTGATGCTTTCTTCCCTGTATCGTGACAATAAAAAACGACCTACCCTTCTTTGGACTCTTTCGATGTCCTCCATCAAACCCACCTGATAAGGATCCCACACCGGGCACCAATACTCCAAAAATGGACGGATCTTGGACCTCATCTTTTATGACTTGACTGTTCCTGTTGCTCTGGAGGTGAATGCCGTGTACTGCTTGAAGAGCAGTTTCAGGTTGCTCTTGTCCTTCACATTCCGTATATCTATCGAACGTAACGTCGTGTATTTCTGTATCGTCGCCATTATATTTCTGAATTATTATTTTATATTCGCTATCTCCAAATCTTTGGCACCCGTCTAATTTCGATATTCAGTATGTCGCAACTTGGTCCCTTATATTTGGACCACGTGCGTAAGATTAATTCTCTTCACAATATCACTGCACTGTACAAAGTTTAGACAATAACTCGCTTGTGAACACTCCGAGAGACAAATACGTACTGCAGCTGTATCACTCACGCAACTGGAAGACTGGTTAGTGCAGATACACTATTCTACAATCTGGTGGTGTCAGCAGACAAGTGCGGCGGTTTGCATGGAAATGACGCTCACCATTGTTTTATTTATGATTGCCTGTTATTCTAAGCATGGCTTCGTGCGGTTCCGAGCTTTGGAAGTTAAAAGTGTATCTTGTAAGAGTAGACGTATGGACACTTAGATGACCCTAGCAGGATTAGACTCAGAGGTAAGCGACGATGTGGTGTCTGATGGCTGGGTGTCTCCGCAGGCGTGGTGCAGCAGGTGGTGGACTCGATCCTGCAGTCTGGCCGGCAGGGCCGCAACCTGGACGGCTACGACGACGTGTACAGCGACCCCAACGTGCAGCACGCGCTCACCAGCGGCAACGAAACGCAGGCCCGACACTACATCCGAGAGCGCCTCTGCAACCTGGGACTCATGGCGGTCAGTACCCATACACCACACTCACCATAACAGTAATCCTTACACTATGTATGCTACCAAGTCTGCTGGAATCTCATTGGCATAAAAATATGAGCAAAAAGACGAACAAACAAACATTAATCTCTATCTATATAAAAGCGAAAGGACACTCATTCACTTATTCACTCACTCACTCACTCACTCACTCACTGACTAAACACGAAATCTCGAAAATTACTTCACCTATGAAGCTGAAATTTGACAGGAATGTACTTCATCGATAAAAGACGTCAGCTAAGAAAGTATTTTGCGATAGGGACGATAGTTCAGGAGATATGACGTCATAAACAATGAAAACTTGATAGTGTGAATTTATCAGTCCACTATTTGAGAAGGAGAGAACTTGGCGACTTGCAACAAACTTCAAACATAATTTCAAACCTTTAGGAAACTTTTTCTCGCTGACAGCCCCAGCAAAATGATGATAGGAAAAAAGTTTGTCGCTTACTACTTTTTCGGCGTCCACGAAGTAAAATTACGGCATTTGGCATGACAGAACATAAAAGGAACTAAAAATCTAAGTAAATTATATATTCAGATTTATATTTTTACATTGCGTATCGGAGTTATACAAGTTTTCACAACCGGCGTTAACTTCACCATCAATCACTGATATGATGAAATTTGGGAAATGCGTTCTCATGCCACACTGAAACGACAAATATCACTTGTGAAGCCAAATTATTTTTATTTATTTACTTACATCAGATGTCTTTTCTCGGGCATTTAGAACTGAGTTACTTGATGAAGCAACAAGTTATGATTGATCTGGAATGACAACGGGCGCGAGCCATGTAAGGCTTACGTGATCCAATAACTACACTTTAACACAATTATGGTCTGTGGCTACAAGAGTCACTGTGGCTCACTTGATTGCAATAGATATAAAAAAAATCTTTCAGGTAGAAATGATCAAAACATCCCGTTTATCTTTCCACTTGATCACGGAGATTTTTGTGTTACTCTGTGAACATCCAATTTGCCTTTTTTCAGTGTTGCAGATTTTACAGTTTGTGGGTTGCCTTTTCTGTTGCTCCTAAAAGTGCCAACATTGTGGGTAGAGGTAATCATTAGTGCTGAAGCCAGTGGTACACCATTGCACCAGTTGTCACAATACAGTGTGCAATAAAGGGTCAAGTTACTCCATAATTAATTTTCTGCGAACGATAGTGTTCAGTGGAGCTATCACTTTTAAACATATAATTGAAAAGAATTATCTGTGAGACCCACGAGACTTATATGACCTCCAAAACGACTCTGCATGTGAGCCAGTTATGGCTCACGCAGCGCACTGTATAATGTAAGCAATACTGAAACAAATATGACTCACGTAGCGTCATAACCTGTGCAACTGTGAGCCAATATTGGCTCCTATGTCAGTCAGTGTGTTGATCACTACGTTTACAAGGAACACATCTCCCGGAAGACGGAAACCGATTTCCGTAAACCGTTTTCCGCTGTCGTGTTCACATGTCACAGCCTGAATCGGATGTATTAGCTCACTCAATATGGCGGCTGAATAACAGCTGATTCAGTTCCTGATTTAAGTCAGCAGCATCGCTATTTTTCTTTACTTAAATACACAAATTCATACTCACTCTAATATTTATACTTTTATTGCGTGGTAGAAAATGTCTCTCTGTCCATAAGTGTCGAAAATTCTAAACAAGAAAACACAATCTGATAAGCCGAGAACGCTTCAAAAACGGTTGCGTTTACATGGGCATGAAAATACGAGGGTTATTCCAAAAGTAAGGTCCGGTGAACAGTATGTGGCAGATGATGTATTCGGATGACGTAGTAATCTTGTGGCGCTATCTGCCTGGACAACACACGGCAGTGGTTTCTGCGCCGCAGCAGGCGCCTGCCCGTCGATGAGAGAAGATCGGAACGGCCGCGACAACGCAGCTGCAAAAGGATCGTCTGCTTTGGACATGAGTTGTGGACCTGACATAATGACCGAGAAACAAGTTCGACACTGGTCTCGAGACTTTAGAAATGGCCACACAAATGAGCACCGCGAACAACGGAGTGGCAGGCCAAGTACTCCGACCGACGACATCGTCGACCAAGTTAACAACAGATTCGAAGTGATCGGCGTTAGACGATTAGTGATGTGAGCTTGGAATTTTCAAACGTTGCTCGAAAATTACAGGATTGTCACCGAAGAGCATCAGGCCGCAGGCAGTAGACTTCTATGCCGAGGGGTTAAAGCAGCTACTGCAGCGCTACAGGAAGCTAATAGATGTGAGCGGCGGTTATGTAAAAAATTAATTAGATATGTAGTTACGTAGTACTACCAATAGAAACCTTGTGTCATGAGCGAGTTTCTGTAATGCCCTAACGGACCTTACTTTTGGAACACGCCCTCGTAGATTGTGGAAGTGGAAAACCGCTTTACAGAAGTGGATTTACAGAATCGTTTTGGAGTCATTAAAGATAAAGGTGAAACATTGAATTGAAATTTGTGATACGGCCGGAAATCGAACCCGGACCTCCGTGCTTACTAGGCAGACGTCTTACCACTAGACCACCGCACCACTAGCGATTAAGGCACCTCGGAATAGTCTAAGTACGACTTCCCTCCACTTCACAAATTCTAATGCAGCTTCTGTGTTCCATGAAATATTGCCACTGCTGCCAAGGCTCTACATGCAGCGGAATAGCACCTCGACAATGGACATATTGGAACAGTCCTGCCTTCAACCTTAGGCTAAGGTGATATAAATCTGATATATAAGGCAGAGTGTCCGTATGTTTGTACGTGTTGCATACAAATCTGCAGTTTTGTTCCAATCTTTATGAACTTTTGTGCACGTAAGCTTCAATCCATGTGGACGGGAGCCGTAAGTGTAAGAATCACGTACGACATATAGTTCACGAGATATGACGACATAAACAATGCGATGCGCAAAAAAACTACTGCATTTTGCGACAATGCTGCTCATTTTCTCCTAAAGCATTGGACCGATTTTAACCAAATTTGGTACACACATTCCTTACCATGAGGTAACAATTGCTGCATGGTTAAGAATCACATACGCCACATGGTTCAAAAGATATTACGTCATAACCAACAGAAATCACAAAAATTGCCATATAATGCGGCGAGACTTTCGAAATACACTGTATGAGAATGATAGTACTTAGCTACTTGCAACAAACTTTAAACATAATTTCAAACCTTTATTAAACTTTTTCTCGCTGGTAACCATAGTAAAATGATGAAAGGAAAAAAGTTTCTCGCCTACTTCTTTTTCGCTGTTCATGGAGTAAAACTACGGCTTCGGTATGACGGTACAATTTGTAATTTGAACACTACAAATTGTAGCGACAGGAAATGTTACAGACAGTATACACATATATAGTTGAATGTAGCTTCTAAATTGTATCACATTTCGACACGTGGTTCATGAGATATGAGCACGTAAACGGTAACGTTCCGCTGTTCATGGACTAAAACTACGGCTTCCGGTATGACGTTACAGTTTATAATTTCTGCACTACAAATTGTAGCCGCAGGAAATTTTACAGACAGTATACACGCGTATAGTTGAGTGTATCTTCTAAACTGTATCACAGTACGACATGTAGTTCATGAGATATGAGCACATAAACAGTAAGGTTAATGGAAAACCGCCCCATCATGCATCATGTTTTAATTTATTACTTCTTTACTAATAGTTTTATTCCCAAGATATTTAAATAAATACCCGGGCAACGCCGGGTTTTCAGCTAGTATCATTATAAATAGAAATTTACAAACCATGAGACTATTTTCGCCTCCAACATGTCAAAAACATTAAAGATGAAGGTGAAGCATTGAATTAAAATTTGTGCTGCGGCCGGGTTAAGACGTCTGCCTAGTGAGCGTGACCAACCAAAATCGGATTTGGGAACACGTTTTACGAAATCAGGTTTTGCGAGCACATGTAAACGGGGTGAATGAGTGATACGTGTAAGCAGTAGACGTATACGCAGCAGGTGAGTAATTTCCGGTCTGGTCTCGTGCGCAGTGTGACGACGTGGTGCCGAAGCGGCCGTACGTGGAGCCCCACGAGCTGATCTACGCGCAGCCGGTGGCCATCAAGCCGGTGGGCCACCCGATCCCGGCGGTGCCGGTGCGCGGGCCCCCCAAGCGGCTGCCGCCCCCGCCGCCCCCGCCCTACGTGCCGCACCTGCCGCACAGGCCTCACAAGCCGTACCCGCCGGTGCCCGGGCCCATCTACGGCGCGCCCAAGCCGCTGCCGCCGCCCGTCTACGAGCACGGCCTGGACGGCCCCATCGGCCCGCTGCGGCCGCCCACCAAGGGCCCCATCGACGTGGTGGTGAACTCGCACAGCGGCGTGCAGCAGCACGTGCACCACCACTACCACCACGGCGACGCCGGCGCCGCCATCGTCAAGCCGGTGCCGCTGCTCGAACACCCGCCCACCTCCGGACCAGCCTCCTTCTACGAGCCGGGACACACCTACGGCACCAGCGCGCCCGCCGCGGGCTTCGGCGGCAGCTTCGGCAGCGGTGGCAGCTTCGGTAGTGGCGGAAGCTTCAGCGGCAGCTACGGCGGCAGCAGCAGCGGCGCCTTCACCGGCGGATACGGCGGGATCGGCGTCGGCCCCTTCTACAAGAAGGAGCTCTCCCTCAAGGCGCCTCTCTCCGGTGAGTAGAGTACCTATACCACTCTGAGCACCACCACCTAGAGAGAAGGCCGCGGCACTCTCGTCTGACGTCAGGCAGAGTAGATTGCACGCGCATAGCTGACTGGCTCGCTGCTTCGGCATAGTGGGCCGTGCCCCAGCGGCTACCCAGTCAGCTATGCGCGCGCAACCTACTCTGTCTGACGTCACACGAGAGCACCGCGACCTTCTCTCTAGGTGGCGTTGCTCTGAGACAGCCTGGACGAAAGCGAAAATTATCACTATATCATTCATAAGTCACAGCTCTATAACCAAACTGCTGATGTCTAGACTTCTTGCAACTTGCCAAAGTCAGTCACGTTCTTAGATGAAGGAAGAAGGAAGATTAGTGTTTAATGCTCCGTCTACAGCGTGGTCATTAGAGGTTGAACTTACGCTCATGTTGTTTGGGTAAGGATGGGAAAGGAAATCGGTCTGATCCTTTCAAAGGAACCATCCGCCATTTGAGTAGATTAGTAATAACACAGCTTCAAATTCCATCGGTGACACTTGGAGCAATGACATTTACACTGAAATTCATCAAAACCATTGAGCTATTTCCTATGGATGTGTTACAGTTCTGCTGTTTCCGGACTCATGTCCACATAACATATTTTCTTTCTTTATGTGTGAGGAATGTTTCCTGAAAGTTTGGCCGTACCTTTTTGTAACACCCTGTATATGTCTGCACATGTAACGCTACACCCGAAGCAGCCCCCCCCCCCCCCCCGCCGAATCACGCCGCTACTGCAACCCCCCTGTTTTCTAAAACTAAAATAAAGCTTGTCTCCTTTCACAGTGACACAAAATGTCTATGACCTCAACCCCGCCCCCCTCACCGCGCCCCTCCGCCCGAGACAAAACTCTTAGATTCACCAGTGACATAGAGAGCAGTCGTAGCACGGACAGAGGTGTGAAGTGTGTGCGCATGGGCAGGTAACGGCCTGGGTTCGTCTTCGTCGTACGCGGGCAGCGGCAGCGGCAGCAGCGCCTACGAGACGCCCCGCGCCGACGGCGGCTACTACGGGCAGGACTGCGTGTGCGTACCGCTGGACCAGTGCCACGACTTCGGCCGCAAGGAGGACGGGCTGCTGATCGACCCGCGCAACCTGCCCTCCACCATCGAGGCTGTCGACGACGGCGCCATCTACGTCACCGACGCCAACGGAACCGTCGTGTCCGTCACGCGGCACGCCAAGAGGGACGGAGAGGCGAGCAACGCGACGGCCGCCGAGGAGCAGGACGCCACGTCCAGCAGCAGGCGCCGCAGAGACGCCCAGGACAACCACGAGGTCCAACCGGTAAGTCGCGGCACAGCTCTCCGTTCTCGTCCCGAGTAGCGGCCACCATCCTAACACCGCTTCTCCCAAAAACTCCTCCGAGTATCACTCATTGCCACATGGTTGCTTAACAGACACACTGCAATGGGCATGCAGTTCAACCTCATGAAAGTCCAAACTTGCTGCTTGCATGACGCTGAATAATGGGGACTGCAGCGGTAAATTATTTCGATTTGGAGCCCACAAGCTATTTTTATACTGATACTCCACTCGAATGGTGTTCTCTCTTTGTTTGAAATTTCGAAGCCTTTTATCGCTTCTCATTCAGGAACCTGGAAGTGAAATACACCCTGAAGTACAAGGTTTTGTGTCCCAGCCTCGTCGCCGCTTTCGTGTCTCGTTTCCGTCGTAGGTGTCGGTGGCCGAGTAGAATGAGACCGACACAGGAATAAAGGATGCACGCTTGTGCAGGTACGGAGGTGAGCAGCCAGTGGGACAGCAGAAACTAGAAACACTAGAGTAAATTAGAACGAGATATATATTGCACAGAATTTATACAATACTTAACTTTTACATAGCTCAGTACTGCAGAATGCTGATACATAGTTGAGCTAGAGGCCTGCCTAGTGCCTGTCCGATAGTCAAGTCTTCACTGGTGCCTATCTGATTCCGAAGTGTTAACTGGTCCCTATCTCAGTTCCAAGTGAACGATGTCGTTCAGTGGTGGCCACGAGCGGAGTTGTGGCAGAGGGCGCTCGTGGCTGACGTCGCAAGAACGCCGCGCCGTGCGTGCATGGCGGCGCGCGGCGAAAGTAGGTGGCGCGCACTTTAGACTAGTGCGACACCACACAAGGAACATTTTTTTCAAAACCCGTTCGGTCGATCGGCATAGAAAAGATCTGACAAAGATTTCCGCCTATGTGTTGCGCAGTCATTCTAGTATGCGCGTCCATCGCAAAAAGTCACACTTTTCGTCTCTGCAAACAGTGAACACGCAGTGGTGCATAAATGAATAGAAGCCAGAAGAAGGGTAGATTAGAGTTTAACTTTCTTTTGACAACATGGCCGTTAGAGACACGGCACAAGGACGGACTGTTTTGACAAGGATGGGAAAGGAAATTGACCGTGCCTTTTCAAGAAAACAACCTAGCATTTGGGAAATTACAGGAAACCCAAATTTGCATGGCCGGAGGCGGGTTTGAATCAGCGTCCTCTCAAATGTGAGTCCAGTGTCCTAGCCAATGCAACACCTCGCTCGGTAGAAATATAGAGTCTACCACCAAGTATTAACTGAGATTTGTAGAAAATTGTCAGCAATCAGTCGTAAATATTTGACTTATTCACCATATCTAGATTTCGATTACTGTGTGATCGTTATCAATGATCAAAACAAACAGTTGAAACATATAAAACTGTCGACCTCCATGTTTGAGGTTACGTTTATACTGATGCAGCTCATACACTTTGTTTGGAGCATTGAATGATCAAACTCTAGGTATGGTGAATAAACGAAATATTTACGACCGATTGCTGACATTTTTCTACTAATCGAAAAAAACAGTCGTTGAATACAACAGCCATAATGGAATCAAGCCTGATTAACTGCGATTTCTTCATGCCGAAGTTTCCACTTGGCGTACATGCAGACCGCAACGTAATTGTTATGAGTGACAGCAAAGTGCGGCAGTTGTCAATAACCTTGACGCACGCGGTCAAGGAAGGAACCCAGAATGAGGCGATGATCTTCCTAAGTGAGTACTTCAGCTGACTAAAGTAAATCGCGTAGGAAGGAAAAATCAAACCAAACGAAGGACAGGGTTGCGATCAGACTCTGTCCTCCTTTTCGGTCGTACACTACGGCTGCAATAAAGACGCTCTTGAAGCGTTTTCAGAAGGAAGTGGTCGAATCACCTGCCACACACTCCGGACTTTTATCCCTCAGCTCAGAAATAGAATAAAGTGAAGGACACCGGTACAGACAACGAGATACTGACCAGAGTAGAGAAATGGCGGAAAATACAAAATGTACAAAAGTTACTAAATCAACGCGACGTAGCTACTCTAGTCATCAGTCCCTAGGCTTACAAACTGTTAAACTAATTCATGCTAAGGACAACAAAGATACCCAAGCCCGAGGGAGGACTCGAACCTCCGACGGCGAGCAGCGACGCGCTCCGCAGCTAGGCGCGGAAAATACGAGGATAGATAGGAATTTCGTACTCCGTTACCATAAGTACCTAAGTAGCTGGTAACTACAGCAAAATATTCCAGATAAAACATTTTTCATATTCAGTGTGGTTTCCATCTTGCGACCGATCGAATCTTGAAGAAAAATAAAAGTCCTCACTTACCACAGATGTATAAGAAACAAATCAGCAATTAACTACTTGTAAAAGAAGACGAATTTTAACTTACAATTTTGTAACATATTTGAAAGATATACTTGCGGGTGCATTTCACTTAGACTATTCTGCCCGAGGATGTGGCCATAACAGACTTAAAAACAGATTCAAAACAGAATAAAGAAAAACACAACTGAATCCAAAATTAGTATAAAAAAAAACTGTGCGCTCCAAACTAATGTGTCAACCCTACTTGCACATAATAGGTGCAATGCCGTGTTGTTTCCTGGGTAAGATCCTGAAGTTATTTTCTCCAATTCTTGTGAATCATGCCGTCTAAATGACTGCGATGAGTGCTTGTGCAGAGTAGTGCTGTGTTTGTGTTGCTGTGGAGCAGCAAGTAATGCTGTCCTCTGTCCGAAGACTGGTTTGAGCGCTGCAGTGGCTTACTAGACAGAAATTTTATGCTGGTGATTTCTTCTGACCTTCTTCTGAACTCTATTATCCAATCACTTTATATTGCGAGCCACGGAGCATTTTACTCAATGATAAATCATTATCAGAATTGAAAGAAGTGGCAAAGAACAGAAGGAAAAACAAAGTTTTGAACACTGCGGAACAAAATAAAGAAAAGGAAGGAACCTGGTGTCAGTAACAATCTGCCAAATTTCAGTAGCATCAATTAAACGAGTAGATATCCACAAAGGGGTGTACCTCTTCGTTTCTTGCCTACCAAATAATGGTGACAAATCCGTTCTACCAGTGGATACAGACTAGCTAAATGTAGATTATGCACCATAGGAGTATTATACTTTGTCCACGTCACCCAAACAGATGAATTGTTTCTTAGTAAAATGGATCTAGATGTGACTTCTAGGGTTTATCTAACTTTATTTTAGATATGTAGTCTTTTTCACAAATGAGGAATAACGTGTGGCAAAGTTCAAACATTAGAAACGCTTAATAGTCACTGTTTGTACTGGTGCGTTTTTTATCTGTATCTGAAATGCAGGTGCCTGCCTTTTCGTAAGTGTAACAATCATGCGATTTCCAAATAGGATGTCTAAACATTACACAATCATAAGCGACTTTCTGGGAAACGAAAATATATTGACAGAAAAAGTTTCATCGCATTCTATCCTGTTAGTCTTTGATTAGCTTGCCTGTAAATTCATTAAAAAAATTTTTTTTAGAGATGATGAAAGATTGCAGTTTGTTTCACGATTTGATCGTTTACAGTGAAATAGAGTTTTGAGGCTCTTCATAGGGTGGACTGTCTTCGGGAGCTAGATCAAACCAGTCTTCTTTTTGAATATCGCAACAACACCAATGCAGCATTCATAGGGTATATGTTAAGATGTTGTCCGCTACCAGTGAATGGAAATAAGGCGCTTGCAGCGTTGAATGGTGATCCACTCTACTCATCGTATTAACGGTTTCTGGTGATAATCACTAATTTTATCTTGATTGCAGAAGATTACATTGATAATGCTTAATAACCATGCTCTTGTACATATAACATCTCACAACTGTCACGCTTTTACAGCTAAAAATTAAACCTGCTTTTTGTAGCGTGAGGTGACGGAAGATCCGGAAGTGGCCAGCACATCTAACACTGAGTCGGACGTCAGTGGCGGTTCTGTAGACGCAGTAAGTTACTCACATTGCACCCGCATAAGTACACATGCAAATTTCCTTCAGTTACTGTTTTCAGAATTCAGTGATTTGTCGCGGGAGCAAGACGTCATCTACTGTGCAGGTGCATTAGTGTTACAGAGCTCAAAAGACGAGCTTATTTCGATCGATTCTACGACGTTCACAGTAATCCATTAAGATCATAGATTATCGTTCAGCGCAAATAATGATCAACTATTTAGTTTTCGTCATTAGTATGTTGGATGATGATGTTCCTATATTCAAACAGCTATGGATGTTCTCGGCCAATTATTATTATTATTTTTTTTACTGAAACTTCCTGGCAGATTAAAATTGTGTGCCGGAACCGGGACACCAGGGTCGTGGGCATAGATGATCGGCCAAAGAAGAAGCTGTATGACATATATACGTTCAGTACTCTGTATGGTGAATGGCATTTCTATTGTTTCACTGCATGCACCACCTTTCTTTATTACGTTTTGAAACATTGTGTAAAGGCCACCTGTTTCAAAACAAGCCACAAATCACTCATCTAAATAATCTCCTTAACCTATCCATTACCTGCACCCTCTTCTCCCAAAGAGGCACGTGGGGTATATTCCTGGTTTAGTTAACTAAAACCAGTAGTCCACTTGTACTAAGAAACCTAACCAAACCATTATTAGATAGACATTTTTGCAGTAATTTTTACTAATACAGTGTAGTTTATAGGGGAAGGAACGAATGCACACAAGGTAACTGTGTCGGTGTATAATTCGTCTTTGTGTACTATCATTACGGCAGAAGGCAACTGGGCGGTCTGGATGTAACTGTAGTGGGATACTAGCTTGGTAGTTTGGCACTATTACACCGATTGTCGCGCTAAGGCTGACAGTTGCTGGTGGTGTCCACAGCGCCTGCTAGGCGACGACACCAACATCAAGCTGAACCCCACGTTCGGAGTGTCGTTCGGTCTGCCTCAGGGAGGAGGAGGTTATCCCTTGAACCCGTTCGGTCCCAATCCCGCCATCAACCCCTACGGCGGCGCCGTCGGTGGTCCCGGCATCAACCTCGGCCTCGTCAGTGTGAACCCGCTGGTGTCGCTGCAGGTGACCAAAGACGATTACGGGGGCAAGGTGGTGAAGCCGCTGGTCAACCTGCACGTCACGCCCAACCCGGGCCTCGTGCACAAGCTGGGCAGCCTGCTTCACGGCGGCTTCCACAAGCCCGGCTACGGCCTCTTCCACAAGCCGGGATTCCCCTCGTACGTCAAGCACGATCACGACCACCACCACCATCACGTTCACGTTAACAAGCCCGCGCCGGTGTACTACAAGCCGCATCACTACTACCCGCCCAAGCCCTACTACCCGTACAAACCGGCGCACTACTCCGGTGGCTACTACCATTCTGGGCCAAGTTATTACGGCCAAAGTTATTACGATGCCTATCGCTCAAACGACGACGATGCGGAGGAGGGCAGCGACGAGAGCGGGCCCTACTACTCTCAGACTGACGGTTACGCGCCCTCTGGAGGCTACATTGACGACGAGGAGGACGCCTACTACGGGCGCAGCAGCCGCTCCAACATCTCAGCCCTGTCCCAGTCCCGATCCCAGAACCCCGCCCCTCCCGCTGGCTCCTCCCCCGAGGCGGGGCAGACCCGGGGAAGCGGCGTCGCCTTCCCCAGTGACAGACGCAGCTTCACCGACGACGACGACGAAGACGACAAGCGTGCCAAGCGCCACTCTGGACCTCCACCCCCGCAGGTGGTACACCGCCAGAAGGTGAGTAACCTCCACATTGCCCAGGGGACGGCACAGGCTAGCAGGCTACCGTAGCCAGCAAAAGTGTTAGTACTAAAAAGCATAATACATATATCTGACACGTATAGGCTAATATACACTGCTCGACATCAAAACTGCAGTTCCACTAAAGACCGGAGATATCAAAGCCAAATTTATTTGGCAAATAATACGATGTACAAAGACCAAATGATTGAAAATTCAGCCCCATGTGAAGTGAGGATGAAGTCAATGTTGAGTGTTGCCGCAATTGCAGGTAGAATCAGGATTGTAATGACATCGCTCTTACAGTTGAAATCCTTCACTACAACGATGGTCGGATTAGCGTCAGGAGTCACCGTGGTGAGAGATTATTGAACTATTGTAGTTTGAGGTGGCTTTCCATGCCACTTCCGCACCACTCTGGTACTGCCGGTACACTAAGCAGCCATCACACATCTCTATACAGTGGTAACACACTGGACTCGCATTCGGGAGGATGGTGGTTCAAATCCACCTCCGGCCATCCAGATTTAGGTTTTCCGTGATTTCCATAAAACACTCCAGGCAAATGCCGGGATGGATCCCTTCAAAGGGCACGACCGATTTCCTTCACCATCCTTAGCCAACCAAAACGAGCGTTAGCTCCGCCTCTAATGATCACGCTGTTGACGGGGCGTTAAACCCAAAGCTTCCTCGTCCTCCTCCACATCTCTACAATGTGGGAGCCTGCTGTCCTTTCATACCTTCAAAGCACGCCGAAGGCCACATTGCAAGTGGATAATCCGCAACCAAAAGTGTCAGCAATGTTCAAGTTTTCTTCGACGCCCATGGGGCTGCATTGCTCCCTTGGCTGTCTTATTCTCTCGACCTGTCGCCTATCGAAAAAGTCCGGTCGGCGATAGCGAAGCGACATCATCCGCTGCTTCAACAGGTCAACTTTGGCGATATGTGGAAGCATGGGCTACTACAACAGTGCATCCAGAGCCTCTATGATTCTATACAGAGCCATGTACAGCGGTTAAAGCTCTCAATACTGATTGCATATTCTTCCTCGCTTCAGATGGGGATGTGTTTCCAATCATGTGATCGTTTTTACAACATGTTATCTGCCAAGTAAATCTGGCTTTGATATCGTCGATCACTCCTGGTGTTGCATTTTCGATTGCCATCACTGTAGTGTCCTGTAGGCAACTTAGGGACGTGTCAGAGTCATAGCATCAAACTGATAAACCCGTACAAAATATTAGTCACTCCCTAAACATACCACACTACTCGCTTTGGACCGCTGTAGGCGATGCAAGACCGATACTTGAAGCTCATAAGACCCTCTCACCACCACTGACGTAAATCAAGGCAATGAAGTTGTCTTTTGTATTGGCAGTTTGTATGGGATCAGCGCATTAACGAAGGAGATAGAGTAGGTCACGGCCAACTAATTAGGTTCAATTTTGACAAATCCCTTGTGTATGAACAAAAATGAAGCACTCAAGGAGCCTACCGCACCATGATTGGAACGCTAAATGTGACTAGGCGTATTTAGAAGAGCGAGCAAAACACAGCATTCAACATCGCATTAATCTGTTAGCTCTACAGGGTATAATCATCGAGTGACTTCAGCTGGATACGGCATGTCTGAAAAAACTTATGCATTCTCTTTCTTACCGAACTGAGGTACCAGCGAAATGTCCTCTAGGGGTGACTAATTATTTGTCCGGTGTGCTTCTAAGTCGAAGAAAAAGGGAAGATTTCAGTTACCGCTATGACCACATTAACGTCGTTTAAGATGGACTAGTGTCTCACTAGAAAGAAGACGAGGATAGGAAAGAGCCATTAACTAGACAATCCGCTCCAGAATTAACCTGAAACTATGAAGGTTAAAAATCTACTAGTGGAGGGAGCAATCGACTCCGCTCCTTCGGAATGGGACTGTCTAGTGTCCTCACGACATCGTTCAGAGTGTATGAAATGAACATAAAAGACACGGCCTGAGGCCTCTGTAGGTAGTCTCACGATTTTATGTAAGAGACATCGATACGTCGCAGAGATCTGTAATCACTTGTACGAAAAGGGAGTATCCCTACACTTAAATATACTTTCTAGGAGCATTCGTCATAAAAGTGAATAATCAGCCGTAAATCGTATAGAGTTTTGCAACCCTTGAGATTCAGTAGATATGTCGTATACATAAAATACCACGTCGTGAGCTATTCTATAAGATTATCTAATGCGTTACATTAAGTACAAAATATCGGAGATGGAGGTTAAACATTTGCGTGGTCGGAGCAAGTGTTTCCTGATTGTTTCAATGTCAATTACTAATAAAAAAGGGAACTGTATTTATGCTCCCGAGGGGTTCTACCTCAGAAGGATAGAACTTACTAAAATGGAATATAGAAGTATTCACTGATTCGAGCTTCTGTTTCGCCATTACATGTCACCTAACTGCCAGGTTGCATAAGTTGGTGACAACCATTCTATGAATATCGCTATTAAATAGTAAATTTTTGGAACGCCGAAATTAAAATTCCTAACGTGCTCATGATAGGTTTCTATTTACAAAACAATTATTTGATATTTCAGTCATTATATTGGACTGATATGAAAATAATGCACGCCTTCTGAGCCTTTTACCTTACGTTGCTTCATAATAAATAAACTTCATAAAATACTGGACACAATCCTTACAAGCGACAAATAAATATTCAGATAATGTTCCCGAATTGGGAATATCTAACGGCTCTTTCCGTCGACTGATAACTAGCGATAATTTCACGTGCAGAGCTATACTTGCAAGAGTAATATTAATGTTCACTGTATGCCTTTGGTGTTTATGAAGAGTTGCCTGTGCCTCGCTGCCTGTGTCGTTCCCGGGCTGTTCCTGGGAGATGGTTCTGAACCCTGTGCCGAGTGTTCGCAGGCGACCTCCAGACGCTGTTGATACTGACTACTGCAAACCTGCCAAGACGGACGCTGACCAAGGATGGACATCGGCGCCATGTCCTGGCGCCATGGACCTCTGGTAGACTCGACATGACCGATCTCTCTCTCTTTCTCTGTTTCTATCTCTTTCTATCTATCTATCTATCTATCTATCTATCTATCTCATTGTAGAATTTACGACGAACAGACTTCTCAAGTAAAACTCTTAACATAATATACCGTACTAAGGCAGTATGCTTGCATGCATGGTACACTGTACTTATCTCTTCTGTGTAATACGAACGACCATGGAACATAAAGCATAGCACAACAAATTTTCTTGACGGCTCTGTCCTATTACCATGTTATAAAGGTTACTTCATCCATCATTAGTCACAATTTGGCTTTTAAGCATGCTTTTCCTTCAGTTTTATAGTAGAGTGAGATATTACTTTATTTGCAATAAGTCGATTAATATAAAAAATGAGATATATGAATCAAACGGGCAAATAATATAACCATTGGAACTTTCCATTAATAAAAAACTAATAAGAAAAAGAGATAGGATTGTCAATGCAGGATGTTTCTCTAAAATTGTTTAATAACCACAGTGGGAAATTGTGTGCAGGCCGCAGTTGGCAGGTCGAAGAGAAATGGGTGGTCGCTCACGTAGCCCAGGCGAAGACGTCTCTTTGTAAAGACTAAAGAAGGATAGGGCTGATGGCTCTCTTGCCTCTGCGAAGTGCCACACATTCGAGTTCCGTAAAAAAACCATCGCCGTCCAGGCGTCAGCAAGGCTGAAGCTGTGAATACAGGACGCATACCGAAACTCCTTAAAGTCATAATAAGAAACAGGAACGGCTGTCTTTCACGCCATGTGACGTGCAACAGACACAGTAAATAAATGCAATTGCAATATATAACGTACATTCTGAGTGGCCAGTTCGAGAAGTGAACTAAGCAAGATGTAATAGTCTAAGACGAGCAACATGATATTTCGTTGTTCGCAACTCTCTACCGGGAAAGATGCAAGAAACTTCAGATTCATTAACTCACTCCATCAAGGAAGATGAATGTTGAGAAATCAGCTGGTCATATTAGTAATAGCATCTAAACAGCTAGCTGTATTTTAAGATGTATTGCATTAAGCTACCACCTTCAGGCTCCACACATGAATTGATAGTTCAATATGAAATCGTCATTAAATAGGGACCACTGTGATAACCGGCTACCGTCGAAATCTCCCATAGGAATGTATCCACATGTGCAAACTTGCCGTTTGATGCATTTAGCTACCATATACCTATTGATGATTTCGACGATAGTCGGTTATCATAGTGGTCCCTATTAAATCGCGATTCTTCGTTTGGAACTATAAGTTAGTGTGTGCGGCCTGAAGATGTTTCTACTGGAGCACCAAAAACGGTAGATTAGTGCAATACATCTTTAAATACAACTGTTGGATGTTATTACTCATTAAAGGGAAGATTTGTCTGCACTGGGAATCCACCAACAAACATGATTGCCTAATGGAGTGACGGACGTGACACGATGTTTCTTTTTTCAAGAAACTCTCGTCTGAAATTACTTGTTGCTGAGAAGCAGAAGGGGAACTCATTTCTGGGCGGCAGAAAGAGCGACTTCTCCTTCCTGAGCAGGAGGAGAGGACAGCAGATGGAGCTCTAGGGAGCGCTATCCTGCGCTGCTTAACACTTTATTTTCGACGGTGATATGATGTATGAAGACAGCTTTGTGTAGCAAGACAGGGAACAGACATGGGTTTTTTTAATGTTTGTAAACATAAGGGACCGAATTGTTGAAGTAATCAGTCCCTAGTTTTACAAACTACTTAATCCAACTATGTTAAGAACACACACACATGCCCGAGGGAGGATTTGTACATCCGACGAGGAGCGATCGCGCAATCTGTGGCATGACGCCTTAGACCACGCAGCCGTTCCCTCGGGGCTAGGCGTTTGATTAGTAAATTACAGCAGCTGTCACTTACGTAATCAGTATCAGTTTCTCAGGCAGAAATCGAACAATTAAATAGAAAGAACTTAAAGCATTGACAATCAGCCGAAGTATTGTGGTAATTCGTTCAGATATGCGTATTATCCTACAACTAACGTCGCGAAGATCATTGTGTATAATCATCATCATCATTAGAGACTGTTTATGCCTTTCAGCGTTCAGTCTGGAGCATAGTACCTCTAATAAAATTCCTCCATGATCCCCTGTTCAATGTTAACATTGATGCCTCGTCTGATGTTATGCTTTTTACTTCAAAATCATTCTGCACCGAATCTAAGTACTTTCTTCTTGGTCTACCTCGACTCCTCTTACCCTCCGCTGCCGAACTCATGAGTCTCTTAGGTAACCTCGCTTCTCCCATGCGTATAACATGACCCCACCATCTCAGTCTGTTCGCTGTAACTGCTTCATCTAGGTGTTCATTCCCAGTTGTTCTTTGATTTCCTCATTATGGACACCCTCCTGCCATTGTTCCCATCTATTAGTACCTGCAATCATTCTTGCTACTTTCAGTGGTTCATGGTGTGGGATCCTGTAGTCATTGTATATAAATGAAGAGAAAAATTACCTGTTATAGCAAAAAGGCCACAGGTAGCATTAAGGACACCTAACGCTGGCGGCTACTGGTACGGTGCCAGTTCCTTGCGTGGCTGCTCGCCGTGAACTTGAATGCAGCGCTGTGCTCGGTGCTTTCTCTCCGGACGCCGCGTGTAAAACATTGGTCCGGCAGGAGGCGGGACTTTCACGTGAGCTAGCCGGGAGCGGCCATGCTTCGGGAAGCGTGGTGCCTGGAGAAAGCTTCCGCTATTATTCCTCTCGCGCTGCCGCCTCTGTTTTTCAATGTCTTCTGTTCCTAACAAAAGTCCTTCCACTAGCCGTGCTAGTCACAAACTCGGCTGGCGTGTTTGTTTCTGCCTCTGTAAATTTCTTCTTCTTCTTAATTGTCACTTGGAGACCATACGCGTTCTCTACATTCCTCTTCCAGTCTTCTCTGTTCCTTGCTTTTGCATTCCATTCCCCTTTTCTCAGGCCCATGGTCACCGCATCATCCTCGATGTCATCCTTCCATCTAGTACGTTGCCTTCCTCTCTTCCGTCTTCTCTCCATGGATTCAGAGAATGCTACTCTAGGTAGTCGTTCCTCCTCCATCCTTATTAGATTCCCAGCCCACATCAGTCTTCTTTTCATCCTTTGACTAATACCAGCCTGTTGATATAGCTCTTTCATTTCCTTGTTTTTCAGTATCCTCCCCTGTATCTGGGTCTCTTCTGGGGTCAAAAGTTTCCTTAAATTTTCCTTTCAAAAATTAATCTTTTTTTTATCTGTTTTTCCAAATGTAAAGCTTTCTGACCTGTATAGAGCTACTGGTAGAATTACACTCTAATATAGTCTGAGTTTGAAACTTCTCGAAACGGCTTTACTGCGTAACACATCTCGTTGGCCAAAATAACCTTTATTTGCTGCTGATAACCTCGCATGAATTTCAATTTCTTTTCTTTTTTTATGTTCACTGATGATGCTTTCCAAATATTTGAAGGTGTCTCCTCTTTTAAAAGTGAGATCATCAACTGTCAGAGGACTGCCATCATTAGGTGCCTTGCTCACGACCATGTACTCTGTTTTTTTCTCGTTGATCTCTAACCCTGATTTCTTTGAAATCTTTCTGTAAGAGCTTGTCAGGCTTTGCAATTCTTCTTTATTGCTACTTATTGCGACAGTATCGTCCGCATAAGCAAGACGATGAATTTTATTATGACCCATCTTTACTCCAACAGGGTTCGCTTTTTTGTGTTCCCTATCTATCTTTTCTAAAACCAAATAGAAAAGTATTGGGGACAATTCATCTCCTTGTGTAAGGCCTGTTCTGACTTCAAACTCCTTAGATACTCCTGTGTTGGTCTTTACTTTGCAATAGATTTCCTCTAGGCACATCTGAACTAGACATATTAACTTTCCAGGAAATTCAAACTCTTTGAGGACTCTGTAAATCACACCACATTAAATTTTGTGTTGTTGTTGTTGTAGTTGCAGTTGAAACCGTTTTGATGCAGTTTTCCATACTACCCTGTCTTGCGCAAGCCTCTTCATCTCTGAATATGAACGACAACCTACATCGTATTGAACTTACTGTATTCGTCTCTCGGTCTCCCACTGCGATTTTTACCTCACACACTTCCCTCCAATGCTAAACTGCTGATTCCTTGATGTCTCACAATGTACCCCACCAATCCATTCCTTCTTTCAGTCAATATATGCCAGAAATTTCTTTTATTCCCAATTATGTTCAATACCTCCGAATCAGTTACGTATCTATCCATCTAATCTTCAGTATTCGTCTGGAATACTACAATCCATCTACCCAAATAACAAAACTCATCTCCCTCTTTTATTGTCTCATTACCTAATCTAATTCCTTCGGCATCGCCTAATTTTCTTAGACTACATTCCATTACCATCTTGATCTTGTTCACCTTATATGCTCCTTTCAAGACACTGTCAATTCCCTTCAACTGCTCATCCAGATCCTTTACTGTCTCTGACAGAATTACAATGTCATCTATAAACCACAAACTTTTTATTTATTCTGCCTCAAATTTCATTCCCATTACAAATTTCTCGTTGCTTTCTTCAACAACTTGCTCAACGTACAGATTCAATAACTATGGGGAAAGGCTACAACACGTCTTCCTCCCTTCATAACCCCTGCGTGTCTTTCATGCCCTTAGACTCTTATAACTGCTGTCTTGTTTTTGTACAGGTTGTGTATAACTTCTCGTTCCGTATATTTTATCCTTGCTATCTTCAGAATTTGAAAGAATGTTTACAGTCAACTTTGCCAAAAGCTGTCTCCAAATCTACAAAGAGTAAAAACGTAGGTTTGCCTTTCTTTAATCTGTCTTTTAAGTCTCGCGTGTTCCTACATTTCTCCTAGATCTCCTTCAAATATTATAGAAGTAAAATACGTATCATTACTGTTTCACTACGCGGTTATTTTGGTGTATACAATTTTGCACTGCCGTAAAAAACCAGTTTACAGTCCTCCATGCTTTAGACACAATAATACACTTCTAACTATTTGGGTATCTTCTTTCTCACAGCTTATTTAAAGTTCTCTGAATTCCAAAAAGCTCAAACTGAAGTATAAATCTATTTTTATACCTAACTGAACTTACTATACAGACGTTTTACCCGCGCGTGAGATGAACTTCTGCTTGTAGCAAATGTACCAGATTTATATATTTCAAAAAAGAGCACTGGATATCTCAGTTACTGTGGACTTATCTCTGAAAGTGAGTGTTTCTTGTGGAATTATTTCTGTAACACTGGTGCACCGTATGGTAGTTACGTTCTTGCTCCTTTAAACTTAAATATTTTTCAATGACTTACTTTTAATGTTATGCATGTATTCTGATAAAATTATCAGAGTGATTAATATTTTTCTATTGAGAGTAAGATATATTTACATTCGTTTATAGAGGTAAAATAGTGTTGTAATTAAGGCAAAACATGATTCAAGACTCTGTTCATAGGTTACGAAGTTTTACGTACTCTGATGTTAACGTATTTATGTTAGTTCCACAAACACTGACACAGCATACACCTTGAATGAAGTCGCAAATAATTGTGCAGAAAAAATATATATACAGCTGTTTCTAGTACTCTTATTCATGTTTTAAAATTTCCTTCTATAAATTAGGAATATTCGTCACGACAATATAAACTGCATGTCCTTCCAAAGATTTATCAGATGTATTTTCACTAGTGTTTCGCAAGATTTTTGCAATTGGCACTGTAGTCGGCCCATCAAGTCTTATATACGACGTCGAGTGTCTACGGAAAGCGTTGGTTTATTTCCCGTTGTAAAAAAAGTTACTCTTAAAAGCAGCATTTTACGATCAGATTCTACACTGCAGTCCAAAACGTGTGTATTAAGGTATTTGTTTTATCGTTTACTATTAATAAGGATAACAAAACACGAAAAGAAAATAGTGATGCACTTGTTTTATCGATAAGTATTAACGAGGATTTAAAAAAGCGAAGAAAAATAACCAGTGGTTCTCGAGTGATAGCACAGCCCTGGCGCGCGCTGACCGCTACAGCCATGCAACAGCGCTGCTCAATCGCAACAGTACTCGTTATTCTTCTTGTCTTACCGTCACTGTTACAGATCATAATATGAATACGCTAACACGAAAATTAAAGTACCGACTTCGAGTATCAATTATATAAGAAGGACAATGCTTTGAAGGGGCTTTGCTATAGATGTGCACAAAACAAAAAATCATGTGTGTACGGAACCGTTAGGAGTAGCTCAAGGAAGTGGGTATTTCCACATGTACAGGGGCTATAAAACGACGATACACCGCGAGAGGTAGGCCTACAGGTCAAGCAGGTCAGCCGGTACAATGGCTGGAATTCTATAGGACGAATCTCTAACTATTGCCACCAAGAATAATTCCGAAAGTATGATAGGAGCTGAAAAGTTTGGAAGACAGGGACAACGGGGGGCAGAGTATGACGTTTTTTGTTGCTAGGTAGGGTCGCAACAGAGACATGAAGGTCAACTTTTTTTAATGGGGTGCTTTAGTTTGGTACTTATTTTCTAATAGCGGCTATCGCGACGAATCCGATGACGTGTAACAGTAAGGTCTTTGAAGGACAACGAAGGTCAAAAAGGTGGCGTGAACGTCCATTTACAGAAGGTGTCCGAAGTAATGAGCATTGGCGCCACTGCAGCGCTATAAACTCCTGATCGTGGATAGAGTGGTATTCCGTCACACTTTCAGGCATTTAGATAGAAATAGTGAGACAGAACCGATGGGCGGCTTCACAATTCTTATTGACGCCACCTTTTTCACCTTCGTTTACATTCAAAGACCTTACTGTTACACATCATCTGATTCTTCCCGATAACCGCTATCAGAGAATAAGTACCAAACTATATCATCCCATTTAAAATTAAAAAAAGTTGACTTTCATATCTCTGAAGCAACCCCACCTAGCAACAAAAACCCAACATCATGTTCTGGCCCCAGATGCCCATGCCACTTTGGTCGCACAAACTTTTCAGCCTTATTCTTGGTGGAAATAGTTATTTACTCGCCCTTTATAGTTCGAATTTCGATAATAGGCAAACTAGTGTTTATAAAAATATATATAACTCACTAGACTAATATGAGACCGCTTTATGGAACAGAAGCATAACATTCTAGTTAGAAAGTAATGTAATTTCCAACGTTAAACGAACAGATGGTTTGGGTCGACACTGGATTATAATTTATCTTACATGCCCCATTACATAATTAGATGTTTGAAGCTTAAATTCAAGCGTTCATATCAGTTACGTTGGCAAACACAAACGCAGTACATAAGATGGAATGATTTAAAAAGGAATGCATTTTGGCTACACAAGATTTATCACTTTACATAAATAAACCAAATGAGTTTTACAGAGTGGGAAATCTTATTGAATTACAGAAGTTCTAAACGTTTGTAGTGAATTTCCGTACGAAATTAAATTTATTGATGGGCCATCCTCCTCATTCGTTTTTCTCCTGAGCTGGTCCCTCTCTTTTAGTTAGTTGCAGCAGTCGAAAAGTAGCTGGTCAACAGTTAGGATATCTCTGTTACATGTGCAAGTTCAGTCTTCAATTATTCTGAACTGTTTGTAATAGACTTCCAGTTTCCCGTGACCTGTTAACATTGCTGTAAAATTCGAATATGTCGCCAGAAAAACGTAGTGATTTTTTTCTAAACTCTTTTGATCAACTGACACGATCCACATCACAACGTTTATAGTTACTTTCATGTACACAATAACTAACTGTAGACTAATGTAAATAGCTTATGCTACATGGTGACGACTGACTAATCGAAAACGGTAGTGAATAAAGCTTACAACATCATCAACAGTTCTATATAATTCTTAAATAATATGATACTCTTTTCCATGCGAGATTTGGGGCACTAATTGCAAGAAACACGATGGTAGTTTTGTAAATAGTTGTAGACGTTAAGTTGATGAGACAAGTGATGCTGAGTGTCGGCGTGTCCCCACAGCGACAGGCGCTGGGCGGCCGCTGCGGTCCCCGCCTCGTGTGCTGCCGCCGGCCGCAGCCCGCATACCGGCCGTCGCAGGCCGGGCAGTGCGGACGCCGCAACGCGCACGGCATCAACGGCCGCATCAAGACGCCCGTCTACGTCGACGGCGAGAGCGAGTTCGGTGAGTGCCCCCAAGTCTGCTTCACACACATTCCAGCATGTCCACATGATAATCGCCTCTTCTGTATCCGTTACCTAAAACAGGCAATGGTTAGACAAGAGGTGACTATCGTGTGCTTCTTTAGACTTTAGCAAAGCTTCGACACTGTGGACTTTGATATTTTACTTGCTAAACCTAGCAGCCTAAATTTTTCTCAAGGTGCGGTGCAATGGTTTCGCTCATATTTGACATTGCGACTTCAGTGCGTCATGTCCGGCACCGAAAAGTCACAGTGGAGTAAGGTACTATCAGGCGTACCACAGGGCTCGGTATTAGGTCCACTTCTCTTTTCACTGTACGTGAATGACCTATCATCTGTTTTGTCCTTTTGTAAATGCCACATGTATGCTGATGACCTCCAGTTGTATCGAACAAGGAAAGTACTTGGGCTCGAACAAACTCACATACACCGAAATCGTATGAGAGGTAACGTAAAGTTCCCTTATTGCATTAGTGATACTCCTGCATCTGCAAAACTGTGCAGTCGTGCGTTAGAGGCCTACGCTTGTGCCTTGCCACATTGCACTTTGACCTGTCGGCTCGCCAGTAGGGACGGTACAGTGTGCCTCCGAAGCTGCGTTTTGTGATGTTATCTGTATGGTAAAGCGTCAGATGGGACGGCGATTGCTAATCAGTCCTGCTAATGTATTGCGATTAATTGAGATGAAGTTACGAAGAACCCTTCTTCGTCAAGATGGTATTAGTGTAGAAGATGAATCATCTGTTATGGTACAGAAATATGAGCATAACTTAGATACTGTTGTTACAAACTCATAATAATGATAATAGGGATGATAATGACGAACAACTCATTGCAAGCGGTAGTGCTACGGTAAGTGCGGGAAGAGGCGATGGAAGCAGTGGCAGTGAATACCAACAGTCTTTCGGGAAGAATGTTATAGTTAAGATATCTGCATTACGTATGGCGTTTACAATTACATCTACAGTGCTATCTAGAGCATGGTTGCAAAGTTTGCATAAAAACGACACCCACCAGCACATTGAGGTGTACGTAGAGATCCTGTAAGCAAACATTCATACAGATATGTTTGTTCGAGCCCATGTACTTTCCTTGTAAGTGCAAAACCATAAAACCTGAAGACAGCAATCGAGAATTTTAATTCTCACCTATGCGCACTATCAAAATGGCACAGAATATAGGATTAAAGCTCAATCCAAGAAGGAAGCTTAGGGTTTAACGTCCCATCGACAGCTTGGTCATTAGAGACGGAGCTTACGCTCGGATTTTTGGATAAGGATGGGGAAGGAAATCGGCCGTGCCCTTTGAAAGGAACCATCCCGACATTTGCCTGGAGTGATTTAGGGAAATCAGGGAAAACCTAAATTTGGATGGCCGGGAGTGGATTTGAACCACCGCCCTCCCGAATACGAGTCCAGTGTGTTACCACTGCGCCACCTCGCTCGGTGCTCAATCAAAGTAAAACACAAGCGATTCTGGTAGGTCATCCTAGGCTCATTAACCACAAATACCGCGAATCTCTACCATCATTAATATTAAATGGCACACCTATATATTTTTCGCCCTCGGCAAAAAGTATGGGAGTGATAATAGACGACAAACTAAATTGGGCTGAGCACACAGCCGCAGTGTGTATGAAGGCATCAGCATCTCTTCATGCCCTACAGAGACATAAGAAGTTTTTCCTCTCGATCTTAAAAAGAATCTTATACAAACACTGATAATTCCAATTACTGATTACAGTGATGTTACCTTGCAAGGTCTTTCTTGGGAAAGCTCACGACGTCTGGAACTAATCATGAATGCCTGCGTTCGATATATATGTAACATCCGTCTCTTTGATCATATTTCACCATCTTAGAAGCAACTATCCTAGCTCCGTGCTGACAAGCGTAGAGATTTTCATACACTCTGTTTCCTCTACTCTCTTATCAACGCACACTGTCCCTCATATCTTTCCTTGACCTTAACACTCTTATCTGATCAACATAACAGAAATACTCGTACCTGTCAGAGCAAAACCCTTTCTGTCCCTACTCATCACTCAGCCGTTTTCTCAAAATCGTAGTAGCAGGAGCCAGGCTCTGGAACAATCTACCTCACTATATCTGTGAACTGAATAACACTGTCAGCTTCAAACGACAGTTAATGGATTATTTACTAAAGCATCAATTACCCCAGTCTTTATTACCCTACGCTTCTGTTACAACGTCACATCCCAGATATTCTTCGATTGCCACTGCTCTCGCTAGGTACAGCTTTCCTAACTTCCTTCTGTCAGAATTCGCCATGCCTTAACCTGTTTCTATACATTCAAAAGTACATCTAGTATCTGCTAATATCAATGTTTCAGTGGTACTTCTAGTATTAATCCTATTAGAGTTAAGTCAATACTATTTATTTAGATCCTTTTATATGTATTCAATCTGTCTAAATTATGTTATTAATTGTTAAATTATAGTAATCCACATGTAAGAGAGGACCTGATGGCCCTGATCTGATCAGAGTAAATAAATAAATAAATGATACACAGCTGTGGCCCGAAATAAAAGTTACACAATCTGTCTTCCAATATCGAAGCTAAAATTTTCCCCTGCAAAATTTCCCTACAGTGGAAGTACTCGTTTAATGGTTGTGGTGCGCTTTGTTACAGGCGAGTACCCGTGGCAGGTGGCCATCTTGAAGAAGGACTCCCAGGAGAGCGTGTACGTGTGCGGAGGAACCGTCATCGATGAACTGCACATCCTCACTGCCGCCCACTGCGTCAAGTCGTGAGTATACCAGCAGTGATAAATCAGTACAAGGATACACGTAGCTAAGTCTTTACAAGACTGTTCGTTTTTTAAGCTGCAAGAACTACTTCGTGGCCGTTCGCTAATCAAGAAGACCACAGCTGAAAATTCTAGCCTCGTATGAAAACTATGACAATGAACCCTGTAAAGATATATTGTATTACTAGTAACTGCTGTGTAGGGCTTTAGTGGGTCGCGAAAATTTGTCCAGAAGAATTACGGGTCCCACAGCAAAAATCCACTGCTCTAGAGTCATCATCATCATCATCATCATCATCATCATCATCTTGCACAGTTTCCTGCCACAGGCTGAGTCTGTTTCGAACACAAGCCTCGCGACTTCGTCCTGTCCTCCCACCATCTGTCTGTTTTCACTCTGGCCCAGTCCTCTCCTCTCTTCTCCACACAATCCTCCACTCCTTTCAGCCATCTATCCCTTGGTCTACCTCTTGGTCGTTTCATGTATTTTCCTGGGGATCCTCTTCTCCTCCATTCTCTTTAAATGGTCATACCACTGCAGTCTTGATCTCTCTATCCTATCCTGTAAGGGCTCCTCTCTACTTCCCTCATCTGCTCATTCCTCGTCCTCTCTCTTCTTGTTACCCCTATTCTGCGTAGTAGAAATTTCACTTCCCCTGCTTGTATTTTGCTCCTATCTCTCTCTCTCTCTCTCTCTCTCTCTCTCTCTCTCTCTCTCTCTCTCTCTCTCTCTCCCTCTCTCTATTTTTTTTTATTATTATTATTATTATTCCACCCAAGTTTCCGATGCATATGTCAATTTCGGAACATGATAATATTGGTATAGTACTCCTTTACTTTTTGTGGTACATCCTTATTCCACACTAAACTCCTAACACTTCTCAGAAATACTTCTGACACCTTCTATAATCTCCTTGTCATTTTTCTCATTTTCCTCAATTACACTCCCAGGTACTTGAAGCTTTCTACCTTGTGAGACTTGAGGTAAACAACTTCAACATGAGTAAGTGAACAGCGTACTGGCACCGTTAGTAAAGACAACGCTACACTTTTCCCGTTCCTAGTTGTTTTCATTGGTTTTGCCGAAAACTATTAAGAAAAATAAATATGTTTATTATAAGTTTTTGCACCAGGCCAATGAGCCACACGAAATTATTATTATTATTATGTTCATAATGACCAGCAGTATCACCCCTCAAAGTATGCACCTTTCCTCCTGACTCACCGCGTGTATAGTGTGGAGAGTGTGAAGTGTGTGGCTGCAGAGAGTGAGACTGGCCGATGCGCAGGTACTCGCCGTACGACCTGCGCGTGCGCGCGGGCGAGTGGGACGTGAACCACGACGTGGAGTTCTACCCGCACGTGGAGCGCGACGTGTCGCAGGTGCAGGTGCACCCCGAGTTCTACGCGGGCACGCTCTACAACGACGTGGCCGTGCTGCGCCTCGCCTCGCCGCTCGACTTCGTGCGGTCGCCGCACATCTCGCCCGCCTGCCTGCCGCCGCCCGGCGCAGACTTCTCGGGCCAGCGCTGCTGGGCCACCGGCTGGGGCAAGGACGCCTTCGGCGACTTCGGCAAATACCAGAACATACTCAAGGTGCGTGCGCCAACCCCACACTCACTACGTTTGCACTAGTCTTGTGTAAGTCTGTAAAAATGTGTATATATCCGGGTAATACCGGGTTTAGCAGCTAGTACAACATATAATAGGCATACAGCCTTTCACGTTTCTATTAAGATATTCCAACGAGCAAGTTCTACCTCACAGAACGCTGCCGCTAGTGATGAGAACCATTGCTGCACACCGAGTTTGACTTCTTCGTCACTCTGGAAACGTTTCCCGCTAAGCTCCCACTTTAGGTGCAAAAACAAGTGTCAGTCCGATGGTGCCAGACCAGGACTGTACGGCGGGTGGTGGAAATGCGTCCATCCAAACTGCTGAATAGCAATTTGCAAGCGTGTGGCCAAGCATTATCGTGAAGCAGAACAGATTCTGCTGAGCTTCGATTTCCTACTTCCTATTTTTCATAGTGTGACAGTATCCGGCTGAACTGATGGTTTCACCTCTTGAGATAAATTCAACACGCAACAATGGTTCTCATCACTGGAGGTATCGTGTGGTATCGTTATATGTGGTACGTCTAGATACGTTGATCGACCGCTACGACAAGTGCCTCAACAACCATGGAAACTGCGTGGAAAAGTAGTTTAAGATATCCTCTTTCTAATGAATTTTTTAAAAAATATGTTGAGTTTATTTTTTTCCCAAAACGGTACTTACTTTTCGGACACTCCTCGTAGGAACGCAAGGGTGGTGAAGGTAGTAAGACAAGTTTGTAGTCTTTCCCCAATGTTAATCAACCTGTACAATGAGCAGGCAGTGAAGGAAAGCAAGGAATCTGAAGAAGGAATTAAGATTCAGGAAGAAGAAATAAAAACTACACGCTCTCCCAACGATGTCAGCAGTTCAGCGGTAATATCATTTACTCCGTAGGCTTTGTTTCAACTAAA
The DNA here is from genome assembly GCA_026315105.1 of Locusta migratoria. Lineage (NCBI taxonomy): Eukaryota > Metazoa > Arthropoda > Insecta > Orthoptera > Acrididae > Locusta > Locusta migratoria. The sequence goes on from CM048746.1 coordinate 196,988,591, forward strand.
ATCTTTCATTGCTCTGTCAAATTCTTCTCGCAGTATCGTACGTCCTATATCATATGTATGTACTTACTCTTCTATATTATAGCCTTCAACTTCATTTCCCTTGCCATAAATACATTCTTTCCGCCTTTCAGCACTCCCTTCTTTGCTTAGTACTGGTTTTCCATTTGAGCTTTAGATAGTCATGCAGCTGCTTTTCTTGTCTCCAAACATCTCCTTTATTTTCCAGTACGCCGTATCTGTCTTCCTGCTAGTTAAACATTCTTCTATGGATTTGAATTTGTGCTCTAGCTACTCCTGCTTAGTCAATCTGTACTTCCTAGCAACCTCATTTCTACCCGTCTGTACTCCATTATGCCTGCTTCACTTGGTGCATTTTTATATGTTCTTCTTTTGTCACTTAAATTCAGTATCTACTGTGTCATCCAAGGATTTCTATTAAGCCTTGTCCTTCTACGTACGTGATCCTCTGCGGCCGTCACTACTGTGTCTCTCAAAGATACCTACTCTTCTTCTGCTGTATTACTTTCTTCCGTCCAGGTCATTCCTTGCCTAAGGCTCCCTCTGAAACTCTCGACAACTTCTGATTCCTTCAGTTTATCTAGGTTCCATCTCTGTACTTTTCCAGTTTCCGAAGCTTTAATCCACAGGTAATAACCAATAAGTTATGGTCTTCTACGCATATACGCATTCACCTGCCAAGTATGACAGGTTGGTTACGGAGAAACAGCGACTCTAGAAATTTGCCTTGTTTCTTTAGAAAGTGAACAGACAGTAGGAAGTCCGGTATTTTCAGCGTAACTGTCTCAAACAGCGCACTGCTAATGCTGTTTTCAAACAGTACGAGAACAAAAATGAATCCTGCTTTTACAGCCTACATAACGTTGGAAAATTCCGTTGAGTCTGAAGGTCTTTTTTCTATATCGACCAAAATTACGGCGGTGATTCATTTTTCCGCTACTTACAATTCAATTTTATGCAGTTCATTTTATATATATTACCGATTCACAAATATCGATATTTCAATCGATTTTTGTTTTTCTTTTCCCGACAAAACGTTTATATGAACTGACTACACTGGATTCGTTAGAAGGTGTGTCATGATAACGCTGCCGCAGCTTAGTTTAGCATCCCAGCACTGTGGTCAGCTCTTGTGTAACTGTTGGCTGTTTGGTGGCGCTGCAGGAGGTGGAGGTGCCGATGCTGCCGTTCCACCAGTGCCAGTCCCTGCTGCAACAGACCAGGCTGGGCTTCGACTTCCGCCTCCACAACGGATTCCTCTGCGCTGGAGGAGAAGAAGGCAAGGACGCCTGCAAGGTACGTAACATATACGGCCAACGAGGAAATTTTCTGATTTTACCCTCGATATTTGCCAAACATAGGAAATAAATCCACATATCACGATATTTCGTTAAAGAGGTGCTGATAATATTGTCAGACCAAGTTCTATAGGTTGCGGGTACAGAATTCAATGTAGCAAAGGGAAATTAGGATGTTAACCTATCGTGGAATACACTGTTTATTAAAAGCAAACGATCTGTAATGGTCTAATGGTAGCCGCTTAAGCTGAGTCTGTAGGAGAAGTATGCTTCGCCATGCACCTATCACAAAATACTTCCTTAGCTGACGTTTACTGTCTATAAACTACATTCCTGCCAAATTTCAGCTTCATAGGTGAATTAGTTTTCGAGATTCGTGTTTAGTCAGTGAGTGAGTGAATGTTCTTTCGCTTTTATATAGATAGAAATTAAGGAAACGGATTGCTTAATTTTGGATGAAAGAGAATTAAGGGAGACTTGCAAACAAAAATAAATAGTAACATTGTAATTCTAGCTTTATTTGATATAAGGTCATGCCTGATGCTACAGTTTTACGGTATCTACAGCGAAACTGTTGTGAGCGGTAGACTTCTTTTCGGTTCATCATTTTGTGTGTGTATGTGGGGGGGGGGGGGGGGGGGGGTCAGTTTCAAAACGCTTCATAAACGTCAGAAATTACATGCGAACTTTGTTGCAGGTGCCGAACTATTCCCATTTTGATATAATTGACGCATAAATCTGGATATTTTCACGCGGCGACCTCTCATTATTTGTCATCATATCTCCTCAGCTATGTGTCGTGCTCTTTTGTTTTTGGTCAGGAACCTTCGTGGGCGTACGTTGAACAGTTCACCAAATTTTCATTGCAATCGAATGAATGGTTTATGAAAACATAGAGGACATACAAACATTCTTTTATATATACTAGTATTGCCTGTGGTCGAAAATCGACCAATTGTGTTTAATGTATCATGTCGGCGGCGTCGCGTGATTATGTTGGCAACATCAACACACGATAGAAAATCTTTGCCCATTTGTTCGAACCACATAGAATGACTCGATTAGTGTATCGTACAGACCATGAAGTAAACAAATAATGTTGTTCCTGCTTTATGGTTGACAGGTTCTTGTATGTACCCTCGTCCGCTCAGTAAAAATAATTGCCCTCGTAAAGCGAAGATTCTATGAGAAAACATCAACGTTGTTAAGCGATTGGCTAAAATGAAGACTCACAGGATTATCACCATTCTGCATATATTGCCAACATTATCATAGGAGGTCGCTGGGATATTTGGTAAAATTTAACCGGCACTGAGAGGTATGAAACGGTATCTTTTACGTGTTAAGGAAAATGCCTGACACAATAACAACAAATAAAAACGGAAGTATATTCTTGTCATGCCATTTTCGAATTATATAACTTTTTAGCATAGTAATTGAAATGGAACTATAATTTCGGTGTTCGTATATTTATACAACGCCATGAAATAGTGTTATTTCGATACTGCGATATTCAGAATTCCAGAGCTGACAACATGTCGACTTCATAGTTCCACCCGTGCACCGCTACATGTCTCTCCCGGCGCATCATTCTTTATAGCGACATTCATATGCAAACATCCATTTCCATTTACCACTCTTAATCACTGCGAAAATAAAGCGTTTGAACGGCACAAGAAAGTGAGTTGGGAGCACTCCATGGTTCGATATTCACTTATTTTAATACTGCAGATGCGCTGCATCACAGCGTCTTTGGTCGAGGCGAATAGCCAATCAGTGTGCTGATTGTTGGAGAATGTAGAACTTGATCCAAGCTGTAGATAGGAAAATTTCTACTTCCTTTTACCACTTTTAATGGCTAAATGCACACATAATATTTATATTCGTGAAATCTACGACAAACAATCTTTTGAATTATGTAACTTTCATTGGCCTTCTTGTACGAATAAATTAGTAATCTTTACCACAATTTTCGTGTTAGCGTATTGATATAATGATATAGATAATGATAATGTTGATTAAAATAAGATCACTGTCTAACACAAACAGTCGCGACAGTCACTGCTGTAAACGTTGTTACCAACTGACAGCTGCAACGACACTAGCACTCCTAGCAGTGAGGAAGCGACCACAGTTGTGATATTTGTTTATAATTTTTTGTACGTAATTAACGATACAGATAGTACAATTTTTGCGTTACAAGCATTAGTAAAATATCAAGAGACGTAAATTAATACGGAAATTAATTTAAAAACAGTCAATTTTACTGCTTCAGTGGTATAAACAACAACTTCGTGTTGAACAAATACTTACGAATATATGTGTATTTCAGTCTTATTCCGCTGAAAGTAAGTAGACTATAAACTTAAGAGAACAATAAATTTCTATTATAGTCTTTTCTTACTATGACAGGCTGTTTTTTTGACGTGTATAAATTCGATGTGGAGTCTAATGATTCGCACAGTTTTACACCTCATACGTCTTCCTAAACGTGCATATTATGTTCAGTGTAATTACTTTAGCTTAAAAAGGCAAAGTTTTATGATTCTTACCATTTGTGAGTCAGCTGTAGCAACAATTATGGAATTGCCTTCGTCTCTGTTGGAAAACAGTTTCATTGCTTTTGTCGTTTTATTGCCACGTTTGTGACGTATTTCCTTCAGTTACAACTGTTGTAGCTGATTTGGTACGTTACATACTGTAGTTATTGCATTCTGGATACGTTTGCTACGTTCAAACTCACTGATTCGACTGGAATTATAGTGGAGAAACCTTAACGTTCGTTAGGAGAAAAGCGACGATTTTCTGCCAAAGGAAATGTCTTCTGGTACTTCCTAGCCATTTTGTATTTTTAATAGAAAATTAAATTGTTTAACAGAAGCCTGTAGGTTACAAGATAACGGTAAATAAACTATCCTGTAATGTACCGTTTCGTACCTTGCCAGGGAGCTTAGGAAACTTAAGACAAATGTAGGGCTGTTTTTAAGTTATTACCTATTTTAAGGTATTGCATACGTTTCCTAATGTAAAATGTATGTTAAAATCAATATAAACGATACTATTCGCACTCATCCAATGTCGTATTCAGAAATGTAGCTTTCCGGCCACTAGGAGCGCTACGGCGCTAGTGTCACAGTGTATAACAAACATCTGCGGAAGTGTCGTGACTGTACATGTTAAGGCTGGTTTACACAACGACACTACGTTTCATGAAACTGCGCTACTGGCCAATGCGCATGAGCAGCAGGCCTTCGCGCAACTCGTTGACGAAACTGAATAGTTTCGCCACGTTCCAACTTTGGCGAAACTGATTGCGCGTGTTTTTAGGTTAGGTTATTACCAATACAGAACAAAATACAACATAAAGGGGGGAACGGGAGAAATAATTCGGTTTTTGAACATATATGCGTTGAGTAGGTGTTTGTGCGATTTTAACGGTGTGTTAGTGCTCTTCTGGCAATTATTAGTGAAATTAAATATTGTTGGGTTGACGATTAGTCAATTACAGACTAAAATACATCCAATTTGAAATACCTATACAAACGAAGTATGGTAATTGTGGACTTCGGAACACGGTACAAATACTCAAAGACAAATATCTACTTGACAAGAAACGTAATGCAATTTGTAATTTCAGTTCTGGTAACTATGCTTCACACATAAAGGTAACTTGTTTCTTTATTGCATTACTAACACTGTTTAAAATGAATGTCAACAGTTCTGGTGACATTCTAAGTTGATTAAAATAACTTCTAGGGTCTTCAATCACAATTTCTTTCAGCAAGGTCGCTGAGCAACAAAGCTGACGTCTTTTTTTTTTTTTTTTTTTTTTTTTTAAATCCAGTCACAAACCCAAACACGTTTCTTATTCTTTTTATGTTTAGTCTGATGCAGCGACTTCACACAAACAAGCAATAGATTCTCCACAACTCGTACAGCTATCAAAACTTTCATTTTACGGCGACTACGGCACTCACAAAACAACGAAACTGAAGAGTATGGTATTGGCGCCGTGTCTACAGACATACACGAAACCAGTTGCGCGTAATTCATTTCATGCAACGAGTTTCGCAACCTAGTGTCGTCGTGTAGACTAGCCTTTAGACTGTGATAAGATAAATATTTGGTTGATGGTGAGGCTGACGGCGCGGCGTGTTGCAGGGCGACGGCGGCGGCCCCCTGGTGTGCGAGCGCGGCGGCGTGTGGCACGTGGCGGGCGTGGTGAGCTGGGGCGTGGGCTGCGGCCAGCGCGGCGTGCCCGGCGTCTACGTCAACGTGGCGCGCTACCGCGACTGGATCCTGCGCGCCACCGGCAAGCTCTGAGCGCCGACCACTCCTACCTCCTTAATTTATTCCCCTACCCACTATTCGTTTCTGGATTCTAGACCGTGCCATTGGAGACGGTCACAATGCCCCGGTCTGGAATTCGGGAGCACCAAGTACTGCATGTTACATGCACTCTCTATTGTTTGTCAGTAATTTTAAGTATTAGTGTGTACTCAATGTTTAAAGCTCTAAGTTAATTTTTATTTTCTAACTTAATAAAACATTTTACAAATAAAACTGCGACTTGTTTATTTCAATAGTAACCCTTTAACGTTTGACATTGTGTTTTGGGATACCCAATGTTCAGGTCATCAGCACCGATAGAGAAGCTGAGTGTATTCAAAACAATCATCTTGACGTTGAAGCCCTTTCTTTGGCCTGAGTTCACTGTACAAATATTTAGTTGCTTCTGTATAAGAATCTTTCTTGAGCAAAACACCATTTTTTGTTCTTGTGCACAAGAATTTCATATACGTATATACACCTCGTTATTATTATTATTATCTCAACTAACTGTTTGTATAGCTTATGGGACTTGACTACGGGGTCATCAGTCCCTAAACTTACAAACTACTTATCAACTGGCTTGTCCTAAGGACGGCACAAATATCCATGCCCGAGGGGGGATTCGAACCCCCGACCGTAGTGGTCGTGCGGACCGTGACTGGAGCGCCTCAGTCCCCTCGGCCACCGCGGCCGGCTATTATTATCTTGCACTAGTTAGTTCTACTACGTCATCCCTGAAGGTTTTCGTTTCAGTTTCTCATCTGCAACTATGTTGTTGTTGTTGTTGTTGTTGTGGTCTTCAGTCCGTAGACTGGTTTGATGAATCTCTCCATGCTACCCTGTCCTGTGCAAGTCTCTTCATCTGAGAATACGTTCGGCACCCATGGCACGTAGAAATAACACAAGAAAGCAGATCAAATATTTCGACATAAAACAGTTTTGTACATAAGTGCCATATGGTTGCAGACGACAAACAGCAAACAAAGACCATCAGGAATAATGTAGAAAACTTACTAGTCCAGCATGTAAAACGAAGTATATATATACACATATGAAATTCTCGTACATAATTCTAATTAACAGTATAAACTTGTAATAACCTGTAGAAACTAAAAAATATTTCTGTTCTTTAATTTTAAATCAATAAAAAGTACTCACTGAGGATGCTACAACTGTAGCGAAATATGTATGGTCATATAAAAACAAAAACTACTGGATAGATTTCAACCAAATTTGGTGCACATACTCCTTACTATCAGACAACAATTTCTGAGGGGCTAATAACCACTTAGGAGACACAGCTCAGGAGATATGACGTCATAAACAATGAAGATCAGAAGAAACTGCCCATCACTTGACGCTTGTATAACGAGTATTTATTCATCCACTATTACAGAATGAGGGCACTTAGTGACTTGCAAGAAAAAATTTTGCTTGGGTGTGAGTCAACAGCCGTAATATACTACAAAAAAACAGCAGATGGTTGGCTACGCATTTTTTAAAACTTGCAAGAACCTTCACATATAATATCAAACCTCAACAAAGCTTTTTTCTTTTTTTTTTTTTTTTTTCTCTGACAATTCCAACATAATGATAAAAGGCAACAAATTTATCGCTTACTACTTTTCCGATTTTCATACAATAATACTACGGCATTCGGCACGACGTTACAATTTTTTACTTATACGCTGCTAATTATATTAGCGAGACACTTTATAGTCAGTATGCACATATGCCACTGACTGTACCTTCAAAATTATATTATAGTACCACACACAGCTCATGTGATGTAAGGTCGTAAATATTAACATCCGTGAAACGTCAGCCCATTAAGCATCAGGATGTTATTTATTTCGTCTTTCAAAAATGTTCAAATGCTTGATAAGCTTAAGGGACTTAACTGCAGGGTCATCAGTTCCTAAACTTACAAACTACTTATGAACTACCTTATACTAAAGACGACACAAACATCCATGCCCGAGGGGGGATTCGAACCCCCGACAGGAAACGGCCTCGCGCATCGTAGCATAGCGCCTCAATGCACTCGGTCGCTCCGCCGCGGCTATTTCGCCTTTACTGTCAACACTATCATCAACACATTTCACAGTTTTCTAAAATTTTAGTCTACGCACCTGGAAAACCATATTGTTGTAAGACAAATTGTTCAAGAGATATGACTTCGTAAAGATTGAGATGCACTTAAAGGAAACTGACGTGGACACAGAGTGGGCAGGATGCAATGGATGGAGGGGATAGAAGGACATGTGCTAAAATAAAAATACATAGAACACATACCTGGGTGAGACCGGGAACTAAAACAGTTACAGTACATTTGAAACAAATACTTTAAAACGTATTTCATTAAATAGTCAAAGTTATCAACAGGTCTGTTAGTAGCATCAACATGGAGTGTGAGCAGTCAGCGCCTGCATGACGGTCTAAGCTCTAGTGGGACACTGACGGACGCTTCTTTCAGGTTATAATGGTGAGTATAAGCCCATCCATAGCCTGGCTGGATAAGGTGTCGATCATGAAACAAACTTTAGGACCTGCATCAAAAGAATTATTCCTGCACACTGACCGCTGAGACATAACGTTTGTGTTTACATGATTATATGATGTCCACACACATATCCGTCTCATAGTTACAAGGCGAGAGGAAGAAAGAACTACGTTGTAGACAGTGCTGTGACCTAATGGGGATTCCGACTGCCATATAAAGTTTGGCCAGGTGTTTATAATATGTCCATAGATCATAGTTATGACTTTATTTGACAGCGAAAATGTTGGCCAGGGTCTTTCTCTCCACTTGAGAGTAGCTCCACTAGGCTACATTCACCCTTCGGATTGAACGCTTTTGGCTGGTCTGCCGTCCCTATCTCATATGTCAACACTGCAGCATCTACAGTCACAATCAAGTATTTGCAGGGATCATGGTGTACCAAGCATTTAAATCACAGGCGTGCCCTTCTCCTTGCTCAACAGCCCGCTAACATTCAGACGATCATTCCAAAGATGCACTTTTCCGTAGTAATATTGAAGGGGCTCCGCTCTTGTAGGTGCTGCTTTTATGATCTGGTAATGAGTTGCTTCTTATTAGTGGCAGCTGGATATTAAGTGATGCAATGTAGGTGTTTAGGAGCGGGACAGGTGCTGTCCGCATAGAGAATGTAACCCAGGTACTCTGTGTCTTTCAGGAAAATAAGAGCACTCATATACATTTATTGTAAGCCACACCTGATGTAAGAGCTCCAACAGTTGATCCAAGTAGTTAGATGTTCATCAACGGCGTTGTCAGTGACAATGACATTATTAAGACAGTTGGCTGTACCAAATACTTTGTGGGCCAGTTGTTGTACATACCACTGAATAGTGTCAGGGCTGAATTACAACCAAAAACTGAGTCATTTATATTGTAGAGTTCGCCGCCGTAGCTCAGTCGACAGCGGCGCTACCACGCCGGGGCTCGGGTTCGATTCCCGGCGGGGGACTAGGTGTTGTGTGTTGTCCTAATCATCAATATGTCATCATCATCGGCACGCAAGCTGCCCAAGCAGCGTCATTTAAAAAGACTTGCACTACGGCGGCCGAAAAATCCCGTATGGGATCTCCCGGCCAAATATGCCAAACGCTCATATCCATATATATGTATCTATGTATGTATTGTAGAGCCCGAAAGAAGTAATTACGACCATCATTTGCTGACTGTCTTGCTCAAAGGGCAGATGTCTATATGCACCAGTCAAATCGATATGGAAAAAGTATCGGCCGTGCCCCAATTTCTCCACAAATTCTGCTACTCATAGAATGGGATACGTCTCGATGAATGCTTGGGCATTCACAGATGAAGTCTCCACATACACAAACATAGCGTTGGGCTTTTCAACAGTGACTAAGAGGACGTTCCACTGACGACTGGATACCAGTTCTATGATGCTAGTCACTTCCAGCGGGTGAAACTCGTATTTCAGCTTACCTTTCATTGCCAAAACAACAGAGTATGTCTTGAGCGCCACGTCAAGGCGCAAGATGACGTGTTCCCGCATGGACTTTGAAGTTCCAGGCGATTCAAAATAAGAAGCTTGTATTTGGCACAAAGTTACGGACAAGTTCCTTTGCTAACCTTGGTACGGGATCTCAGACAGTGAAACTGAGAAGGTGCAATAGACCCAAGATATTGGTTACTGTAATTGACTGCTTTACCAAAATCAGGAAGCGCATATGTTTTCTTTTATACGCATCCTGCACTCGACAACGAGTCTCCTAAATATTGTCAATCTTCCCTGAAATTTGAATATCTGTGGAGCCACAATAAAATCATAAGTGTCACTATTGATTTTGCTTTCCGATTTACCCTTGTCCAGTGAAATTTTAATGATATAACGTTGACATCCATACAACTCAGTCCAATCATTGTGTAAAAGATAATGAATACATTACTTCCAAGCTGATCACCGTTAGTCAAACAGATCATGTGAGTTACCATTGTTCTTGTTGTGTTGGGCTGCAAGCAGAAGACTGGTTTGACATAGCTTTTATTTCTTCTCTCAGAATTTTAATTCCCTTTCCAAATTTCTTCTTGCTTTGCGCCATAGTTTGCTCAATGCAAAAACTGAATTACATGAGTATAGGTTACAAGCCTGTCTTACTCTCTTCTTTACTACTACTTCCCTATCATGGCCTTCGAATGTTATAACCACCATCTGGTTTCTGCACAATCTGTAAATAACTACTATATTTTACTTCTGCTACTCTCAGAATTTGAAAGAATCCAATCCAGTCAACATTGTCAAAAACATTCTCGAAATACACTAGAGCAATAAACGTAGGTTTTGCCTTTCCTTACCTCTGTCCTAATAAAGAATTTTCATTATCTGAATACTCTGACATATCCGAAAAACTACACTATAAAAAATAAAAAAATAAAATAAAAAAAAAAAAAAAAACAATTAATTCGTGTTCGTCAGGGAGACATACATTGATGTCGAACTCGAATCCTCACTCTCTACCTCCTAGTGGGGTGGGAAATGAAAAAAACCGGAAGTAGAAAAATCACATTTCAATGCAGATTCCAATTCTACAGGAAAACAATACAAAATCTGAATCTCAAAGTTTTTTGTGTTCGTGATATATAGCGTTGTAAACGACAAAAATGAAAACAGGTAGCAAATGGTTGTAAACAGCGGATATCTCGAAAAACACATCAGTTTAAAGAAATAAGAGTAGATGTACGTGATATTATTAATTAACCCCACACGCCGAAGTCTCACCAATATCAAAAATATCTGAAATAAAACTTTCGTATTTGTTCAAATCAAATGTTTGTAAGCCTGATGGACCCACCGTCCAGTCCGTAGAATGGCGCCTTAGAGCAAGCGACCCTTCTTCGCGGCCATATTTGTTCCTAGAGAACCCAAATCTGTACTAAAAATAGGAGGTTCTGAGTTGAGAATCGAGTTCGGTATCGTTGGATTTCCCTCCTAAATAACCACTGTGCTTTAAGTTTTTTTATCTTTTATTTAGTTTCTTCAGATAAAATTAACACCCTGTATAATCTTAAAGTCGGCACTGGTTTGCGTGTCCCAGAACTTCTCCGAACCCGAAACGATCTTCCTTGAGATCGGCTTATACTTTTTTTCTATTTTTTCGGTAATATTTACACCTGCCAGCACCTGCTTTCTTTGGCATAGGAATTATTCATTTTCTTGAAGTCCGGGGCATTTGGCCCGTTTCATTCATCTTCCACACCAGGCGGATTAGTTTTGTCATGGCTTACTGTCACATGGGTATTTGCCGTTCCGAGGAAAGGTAGTCTGCCCTAGGGGTCTTCTTGTCGCTTAGATTTGTCAAATTTTTCTCTCGATATCAAAAGGCCCATTTTATTGTTCTCTATAACATTGCCTGCAACTTCATCCACGGTGTACACTCTCTTTCTATAGTCTTTCTATCTTTCAGTTTTTCACCTTCTTTACTTAAAACTGGGTTTGCATCTGAACTCATTCATACAGTTTGCCAGAGGCCTCTTCAGTCTCCGTGTCAGCGGTATCCATACTTCCAGACACTTACGTATGTCGTCTAGTCATTTTGAATTTTCTGTCAGTCTCATTTGTTAGACGTTTGTACTCACTTTCGCCTGTATTCCGAAAATAACTGTGTAGAACAGGACTTTGGAAATATGACTTCATAACATGAATGTCAACGGAGTCCTCGACCACAGATTTTAACCCTCCATGAATAACTACATTAGGTCCGCGTGATTAGCTGTTACTGCCGAACATAATAGAGACGAGCGTATCGTCAGGTGTGCCCCAGGGGAGTGTGATAAGACCGCTGTTAATTTCTATTTATATAAATGATCTGATGGACAGAGTAACTTGTAATTTGCGGTTGTTTTCTGATAGTGCTGTGGTGTATGAGAGGGTGTCGTCATTAATTGATTTTAATAGCACACAGGATGACTTAGAAAAAATTTCTAGTTGGTGCGAAGAATGGCAGAAAAATGTAAGGTGATGCGCATGAGTAGGAAAAACAATCCTATAATGTTCGAATACAGAATTAGTAGTGAGCTTCTTGATGCAGTCGCGTCGTTCAAATATCAAGGCGTAACATTGCAGAGCGAAATGAAATGGAGCGAACATATAAGGACAGTTGTGAGTAAGGCGGACAGCCGAATTCAGTTTATTGGGAGAATTTTGGGAAGATGTACTTCATCTGTAAACGAGACTTGTACGACCACGTCTTGAATATTGCTCAAGTGTTTGGGACCCGCAGCAGATCAGTTTAAAGGAAGACATAGAAGCAGTTCAGAGGCGAAGAGCTAGGTTCGTTACTGGTAGGTTCGACCAATGCGCGAGTGTCAGGCAAATGCTCCGGGAACTCAGATGGGGATCGCTGGAGAAAAGGCGACGTTCTTTTCGAGAAATTCTGTTGAGGAAATTTAAAGGGCCAGAATTTGAAGTAGTACGATCTTCATGACGCCTACTTACATTTTAAGTAATGATCACAAAGACAAGATAAGAGAAATTAGAGCTCGTACGGAGGCATACAGACATTCTTTTTTCCCTCGTTCTATTTGGGAGTGGAATAGGAAATGAAATGCCTAGTAGTGGTACAGTGTACCCTCCGCCACGCACCTTACGGTGGATTTCGGAGTATGTATGTAGATGAAAATAACGACTTATTGGTTGTCCTGGCCGGATGATGTCATCGCTGCCTCTGGTAGATACCAACCGGAAGAGAGACAGATTCTTCACAGAAGGCGATGTCTGTTGAACCTGCACTGGTGACCTTCTAGCCTGAGGATCAGGCAACCCGGAGTACAGAACTGTGGGAATAATTGTATCTGACAGGGCTGGAGTATACAGCATAATGTTTTAAAATATCTCAACATTTACGACATCTTCACACATTAAGAAATAAGACACAAGCGCAATAAATTTCAGTCACCACGAAAATACTCCACTGTTGTTGTTGTTGTTGTCGTTTTCAGTCCGGAGACTGGTTTGATGCAGCCTCCATCAACTCTATCCCTGAACAAGCGTCTTCATCTTCTCGCAAAAACGGCAACCCACATATTCGTCTCTTTGTAACCCTCTGCGATTTTTCCCCCATGCTCTTCCCTCCAATGCTAAATTTACGATTCCTTCATGTTTAAGAATGTTTCCTACCAATCGATCCCTTGTCTTAGTCAAGGTATGCCAAAAATCCCCCTTCTCCCCAATTCCGTTCAGTACCTCTTCATTAGTTATGCGATCCATCCACCTAATCTTCAGCATTCTTCTGTAGCACCACATTTCAAAAGCCTCTATCTTCTTCCTGTCTAAACTATTTATCGTCCAAGTTTCACTTCCGTGCAAGACAGCACACCACATAAATGCCTTCAGAAAGGGCTTCCTTATACTTAAATTAATATTCGATGTTAGCAAATTTCTCTTTTTCAAAAACGCTTTCCTTCCCATTGCCATTATGTATTTTATATCCTCTGAACTGCGACCGTCCAAGGTACTTTTCTACGCAAGTAATAAAACTCATCTCCCACCTTTATTGCCGTGTCACTAAATCTACTTCCTTTAGCATAGCCTGATTTTCTAAGACTGCATTCTATTACCCTTGTTTTGCTCTTGTTAATGTTCAACTTATATGCTCCTTTCAACACCCTGTCCATTCCATTCAATTGCTCCTCCAGTTTTTTTGCTGTCTCTGACGGAATTGCAATGTCATCAGCAAAACGCAAGGTTTTTATTTCTTCGCCCTGAACTTTAATTCCTTCTCCAAATTTCTCCTTGCTTTCCTTTTCAGATTGTTCAATGTACAAATTGAATAACATTGGCGAAAGGCTACAACTCTGTCTTACACCCTTCCCAACTCCTGCATCCCTTTCATGCCCTTCAACTCTCATAACTGCTGTCTGGTTTACGTACAAGTTGTAAATAACCTTCCGTTCCCTACATTTTACACCTGCTGATTTCAGAATTTGAAAGAGTGTATTCCAATCAACATTGTCAAAAGCTTTCTCCAAATCTACAAACGCTATAAATGTAGGTTTGCCTTTCGTTAATCTGTCTTCTAAAATAAGTCGTAAGTTGAGTATTGCCTCCTGTGTTTCTACATTTCTCCTGAATCCAAACTGATCTTCCCCGAGGTCAGCATCTACCAGCCTTTCCATTCTTCTGTAAATAATTCGTGTTAAAATTTCGCAAACATGACTTATTAAACTGATGTTTCTGTAATTTTTACACCTGTCTGCTCCTGCTTTCTTAGGAATGGGATTATTACATTTTTCTTAAAAGTCTGATGGTATTTCGCCTGTCTCATACATCTTCCACTAAAGTAATAAAAAGCAATAAGTGACTAGCCAATAGTATTTTGGATACTTTCCACTTTTGTCTTTTTTATTTAATTTCTCTGTAAGCCCGCTGGCTGTTCGTCCATTGGTTGGATTTTTTATGCTACTGAATTTGCATACAATGTTATCTCTTTCAGTGTAATACTTATAGGAAGTGTCCAAATACGTTAACTGCGTTGTATTAAACAGTCTTTCCATAGATCCAGAGTTCTCATGAAATAAAATATCAAAGTAGCCAACAAAATTCTTTGAGATACAGTAATCGCCAGAAGACTTCTAGCTATCTAAAGCAGTTCAAATCTCCCAGGACGACGTTGTGCTTTGAACTCTCACTGTAGGCTACAAATACTTTTCAAATATCCAGGACGTTTCAGGAAGAATTTCTTTTAGGAAGCTTTACTACAGTGTAACTTAGATAAAACATTCAGTCTAATGTGTTTCTATATTTTTATTAGTTACAGGTATTCCATTGGGTACAAAGATAAATTTTCATTGCGAATGGTGATACTACAGTTTCTATGATTTTATTTGTCGATTGTCGATTTTATTTTGAAATTTAATCTCTGGACGTGTTCTTTAGTTTAGGTAACTGAATTTATCAACTGCGATTGTGATATGCTGTCCATTTCTACACAATTGTTTAACAATGTCAATCGCATTTACAAATGCTAACAATGTCGTCCGAATGAGCAGAGTATATCTCAAATAGTATACACTAGCCTATTCATTTTAACAGGAGGTGATACTTCAGGAAGTATGAGTGGAATGTATAGATGTACTATGTTTCACACTAGAAGGCGGCGTGCATTAGATGGGTCTACGTATTACCTCTGTCTTTATCATTTACAGCAAATGAACAGATTCATAATTTGCGCGTAAAATAAGCTCGTTATATACCGTCTGAGGCGGAAATGTAGTTTTAACTGTGGTATTGAACACGTGACATCACAAGGATTCTTAGGCTACCAAATTATACTTTTAGTCTCAGGTTCATCACTAACATATGCGTAGGAGTTTTCAATATATGAACATCGTAAAAAAATAATAACATACGACAAAATAGACATCCACGGATGTCAATTTGCTTCGGACGAAGAGGTGGACTATCTTGCCTCGTAGAGGGATAAATTTATTTACGTTAATGACGATATTTTCGAAATAATGAAGGCATAAAATTCTGTTCGTGACTGATGAATTCGGGTGGTTTCGGCTTCCTGCAGATATTGCCAAGCTGCTTAAACACAAGTTTGCCTCTTCCCCCAAACTTAACCTGAGACATGAAGAAACTGTTCCAGATCATGATGTAATGAACATTATTCCAAAAGATCCATTAATAACATACTCAGGACACATTCTTAGTAGACTCTTCTTGTTATCGAACACTAGTTTTTTTATGTCAATAATGAACTGTTGAATAAACAGGATAACCCTGAGTAGAGAAAAAGCAGTCAAAAATAATAAATATAATAACGGAAGGATTGTTAAAAGAAGATAAGGGGGAAAAATCGGATCACATTCCATACATTAGCCATTTTTAACTGTGTGAAAAGGCAGTAATTTGACATAAAGATTAAATGGGAATTCATTATTAGACAATGTCTGCCCCTTTTTTATTAGCTTCATTAAAATTTCGGGAGGGGTTTGAACCCCTAAAACCACCCCCCTGGCTACGCCCGTGATCTGTAAATAAACTTTATGACGAGCTGTTCTTGTATAACAGACTTCACGTCTACATAGGTTCTCTTGGTCTGAAAATTATTCCATGGTACCACCGAGCTGCGTGAGCACCTTACAAAACATAGTATTGTCATACGAAATTCTTTCCACTTGCAAATCAAACAGCCACTTGTGTGGTATATTGTAGGTTAAGGCTAAATTTTTTTGTGAATCTTTATAATAAAGCTGTGTAAAATCTTCTTACGCGGGATGGGAGATGAACTTTTATCAACCCTATATTATGCGAACTTATTTGATATTTTTATGAAAGACGCTGGTCGAAACTAATAGTGGATCAGTTGAGATAGCTAGTATAACTAAAATGTTTCAATGGAGTGGAGACAACACCATTACGACAACCGAATTAAGGGCAATAACAGAAAATTGCTACACACACAGTTGACTTCTGTTTATTGTACCAAATGAATTACACAAGCAATTGGGTTAGATAGTGTAGTGAGCAGGTACTACAAAGAAACAGCAGCGTGACTTATAATACACGATCCATGGCATGGGGAGCATGGTGGTTGAGGGAGGGCGGGCGCAGGGGGGGGGGGGGGGGGCTGCGGCAATTGGAGTGTCCCAAAGTGTAATTTCAGGGACCTGGGTGTGATTTCGGACAACAGGAGCCATTAAAAGAAGGCCACGCACGTGTTGCATCAACAGGGGATGGCCGTTATTCCAGTTAACGCCAGTCCAGGCAGGGCAGTTGAATGCAACTCGGCTCAAGACACCCTCAACGCAGCAACAGGAAGCTTCGAGAATGTGACCTCTACGCACAGAGACCTATGAGGCTGTGTCCCATTAACACCCCGATACCGTTTAGCCAGAAGAAACTTGGCGGAGGGATATCACGATTGGAGTCGTAAAGATTGGCGCCGGCTTCTGTTCACAAATGAGTCAAGATTTTGTGTGCAGCCGGACAATAGTCGTTACTTCATCTGGAAAGAACGTAAAACTCTTAACAATCCTGTTTGTTGTTGTTGCGGTCTTCAATCCGAAGACTGGTTTGATGCAGCTCTCCACCCTATTCTATCCTGAGCAAACCTCCTCATCCCCTCACAAGAACGGCAACCTACATCCATTTGAATTTGCTTACTATATTCATCTCTTGATCTCCCTCTGCGATTTTTACCCCACACACTTCCCTCCAATGTTAAATTCACAATTCCTTGATATCTAAGAATGTGTCTTACCAGTCGATCGCTTCTTTTAGTCAAGGTATGCCAAAAATCCCTCTTCTACCCAATTCCGTTCAGTAACTCTTCATTTGTTATGCGATCAATCCACCTAATCTTCAGCATTCTTCTGTAGCACCACATTTCAAAAGCCTCTATCTTCTTCTTGTCCGCACTGTTTATCCTCCATGTTTCACTCCCATACAAGGCAACACTCTCACAAATGCCTTCAGAAAGGTCTTCCTTATGCTTAAATTAATATTCGATGTCAACAAATTTCTCTTTTTCAAAAACGCTTTTCTTTCAATTGCCATTCTGCATTTTATATACCCTGTATTGCGACCATCTGTTATTTTACTGTCCAAGTAACAACACTCATTTACCGCCTTTATTGATTCGTTACCTAATTCAGTTCATTCAGCAACGCCTGATTTTCTAAGACTGCATTCCATTACCCTTGTTTTGCTCTTGTTAATGTTTACCTTACATGCTCCTTTCAACACACTGCCCATTCCATTCAATTGCTCCTCCAGGTCCTTTGCTGTCTCTGACAGAAGTACAATGTCATCAGCAAAACGTAATGTTTTTTTTTCTTCTCCCTGAACGTTAATTTCTTCTCCAATTTTTTCCTTGCTTTCCTTTATAGCTTTCTCAGTTTACAAATTAAATGACATTGGAGAAAAGCTGCATCAATTTCATGCCCTTCAATTCTGATAACTGATGTCTGGTTTGTTGTAAATAACCTTCCGTTCCCTATATTTTACTCCTCCTGATTTCAGAATTTCAAAGAGTGTATTCCAATCAAAATTGTCAAAAGCTTTCTCCAAATCTACAAAAGCTAGAAATCTAGTCATGCTGTGAAGGCTTTCACGACCGGCTGAAATAATCGTTGTTGTATCTTCCGGGTTATGAGGTCGTGGTCGAAGAAACATATCTGCTCCTGACGTTTCGTCCAGAGCTGCGCTGGACATCCTCAGAGGTACTACTGGTAGCGGTGAGTCTTGCCGACTCGGCAAGACTCACCGCTACCAATAGTACCTCTGAGGATGTCCAGCGCAGCTCTGGACGAAACGTCAGGAGCAGATATGTTTCTTCGACCACGACCTCATAACCCGGAAGATACAACAACGATTACTAGAAATCTAGGTTTGCATTTCCTTAATCTATCTTCTAAGATAAGCCGTAAAGTGAAGATTGTCTCCAGTGTTCCTACATTTCTACTGAATCCAAACTGATCTTCCACAAGGTCGGCTTCTACCACCTTTTCTATCCTTCTGTAAATAATTTGTGTTAATATTTTGCAACCATGACTTATTAAACTGCTGGTTCTGTGATTTTCACACCTTTCTGCACCTGATTTCTTTGGAATGGGGATAATTACATTTTTCTTAAAAGTCTGAGGGTATTTCCCCTGTCTCATCATCTTACGCACCAGGTGAAATAATTTTGTCATGGCTGGCTCTCCCAGAGACTTCAGTAGTTCTGAGGACACGCCGTCCACTCCAGGGGCCTGGTTTCGACTTAGGTCTTTCAGTGCTCTGTCGAATTCTTCTCTCAGTATCGTATCTCCTATTTCATCTTCATCTATATCCTCTTTCCTTCCTACAATATTGTCACTACGTTCATTTCCTTTGTAGAACCCGTCTATATACTCTTTCTACCTTTCAGCTTTCCCTTGTTTGCTGAGAACTAGATTTCCATCTGAGTTCTTTATATTCATAACGCTGCTTTTCTTACCCAAATGTTTCTTTTATTTTCCTTTAGGCGGTATCTATGTTTTTCCCTATTTATACATGCTTCCACAGGCTTTCATTTGCCTTCTAGCCACTCCTGCTTAGGTATTTTGCACTTCCTGTCAATCTCATTTCTTAGTCGTCTGTACTCCACTTTGCCTGTTTCATTTACCATATTTTTATATTCTCTCCTTTCATCAATTAAATTTATTATTTTCTGTGATATCCAAGGATTTTTTGTAGATCTTGCCTTTCTACCTATTTTGTCCTCTGCTACCTTCACTATTTCATTTCTCAATACTACCCATTCTTCTTCTGCTGTTTTATTTCCCCCCGTTTCTGTCAATTGTTGCCTAAAGCTCTCTCTGAAATTCTCAAGAACTTCAGGTTCCTTCAATTTATCCATGTCCCATCTCCTTATTTTCCTATCTTTTTGCAGTTTTTTTCAGTTTCAGCCTACAGTTCATGACCAACAAATTATGTTCAGAGATTATATTTGCCCCTGGGTATGTCTTACAGTTTATAACCTGGTTCCGAAATCTACATCTACATAGATACTCTGCAACTTTTCTCTACCGTTCCATTCCCTAATAGCGCGCGGGAAGAAAGAACACCTAAATCGTTCCGTTTTAGATCTGATTTCTCTTACTTGATTGGGTTTGTCATGTCTCCCTAAGTAGGTGGGTGCTAGCAAAATCACGGCAGATCACGCCGCAATGAATAACGTCTTTCTTTTAATGATTTTCACCCCAATTCGTGCGACATTTCTGTGACGCTCCCCCCCCCCCCCCCCCCCCCCCTTGTAACGTGATAAAACAAAACGAGCTTTCCTTCCCTGAACCTTCTCAATATCTTCCGTCAGTCCCACCTGGTGAGGGTCCCACAATGGGCGACAGTACTCCAGGAGAGGACGCATAAGTCTGATGTAGGCGGTGAAGCCGGTGCATCTTCGAAGCGCTCTGCCAATGAAACGTAACCTTTGGTTCGCCATCCAAACAATATTTTCTATGTGTTTTCATCAGTCTGAGTTGTTTGTAATTGTAACTCCTAGGTATTTAGTAGAATTTACGACCTTAAGGTTTGACTGATTTATCGCGTAATTGAAGTTCAGCGGATTTCTTTTAGAGGTCATGTGTATTGCTTCACACTTTTCTTTATTTAGTGTCAATTGCCAATTTTCGCACCATGTAGAAATTTTTACTAAATCGCTTTGCAGTTGCTTTTGATCCTCTGTTGACTTCACTGACCGATAAACGACAGCAGCCGGCCGCGGTGGCCGAGGAGACTGAGGCGCTCCAGTCACGGTCTGCACGGCCACTATGGTCGGGGGTTCGAATCCCCCCGCGGGCATGGATATTTGTGCCGTCCTTAGTATAAGGTAGTTGATAAGTAGTTTGTAAGTTTAGGGACTGATGACCCTGTAGTTAAGTCCCATAAACTTAACAAACATTTGAACATTTGAAACGACAGCATCATCCGCGAACAGTCTAAGGGAGCTGTTCAGATTGTCTCCTAAATCGTTTATAAACATAAGGAAGAGTAGGGGACTATAACGCTTCCCTGGGGAACGCCAGATATCACTTCTGTTTTACTCGGTGACTTACTGTCAATTACATCTATGTCTTACCCTTATAAAATCTATCTGTTAACTTCCATTGTCTCCTAGTCTCTTCCACGTATACAACCTTCTTTCATGATTCTTAAACCAAGTGTTTGTTATGATTATGTTCCGTGCAAAATTCTACCAGGCGATCTCCTCTTTCATTCCTTTTGTCCAGTCCATATTCACCTACTTGCTTTTTCTACTGCCGAATTCCTGTTTATATGCAAGAAACATCGCCATATCATGGTGGGGAACAAATGATACGAGCAGAAGTTAGTCATTCACAAAGGCGATTTGACTGCTCAGAGGTATAGAGGCGAGATCCTTCGACACTTTTTTGTGTTTTACGCTGGAGCCATAGGAGATGGGTCCCCTCTGATGGGCGGTAACGCTTGTCCCCATAAAGAGCTACACTGGTAGACAACATGCTTGAAATTGAGTGAATAGAACGAACGAAGTGGCCAGCTTGTTTACCGAACTTAAACTCGATTGAGCATGTCTGGGATGCACTTGGCAAATGCATTGCAGCTAAACCAGCACCTTCCATAACGCTTGCAGAGGTGGATATTGTACTCATGGAAGAATGGCCAAATATCCCTCAATAACTGATTGATAACCTCTTACTTTGTATGCTACGCAGTAGTGCAACTGTACTGGCCGCCGAGATGATTACAAACCACATTAGAGGGCAACGAGAATGACTTTTTCACTGTTATTGCAGCCCCATGGTGCCTCGCTCTAAGTAAACGCCATGTAAACCTCAAGTAAAGGATTGAGAGAGCAAAATATCATACTGTATCACACACAAATTACAATTGGAACCAATATCTGAATAACATGCGTTACCATATGTATAATGAGTATATCTCCCTTATTCCCCCTAATTGTTTTGAGCAGTGTATATCGCTCTCACTGCGTGCGTCATTCATCGAACGAGTGACTCGCGACATGAATAATGTATTTGACAACGAACGTAGTTTAAATTCTATTTACCTATATGCCTTGCGAAGGTGAAGAATTATTAAGGAACTAGCTGAACCCCCGCTGCTTCGCATGCGTAGGCTGGTTGGCCTGCACCAGTTGTATCTTTTTAAGCCTGATGAAGAATCCATATCTTAAGTTTCGTAGTTATAGCTTGAAATTTGTGTTAACAGCATCATATTTTTGAAAATCAAATTTTGCATCTCGTATTTCACCCCCTTATTGGTCGAATTTCCAAAAATACCGAAACATGTGTCTTTTAAATTTGAACCCCGAATCCAAATCCGAAAATTTGTAGTTCTAACTTCAAAATTGCCTAAATAGCAACACTCTCCAATTTAACCCCCTTGATGATTGAATTTTCAAAAATACCGAAACACGCATGTTTTAAATTCTAACGCACTAACCAAATAGCAATTTTTGCAGCTCTGGCTTTACAATTGTCTCAATAGCAACGTGTTTTCAAAAAGAGTCCATATCCTAAGTTTCGCAGTTATGGCTCTAAATTTGAGTTAACAGCAACATATATTTTTAAAAATCAATTTTTGCATCCCGTATTTCACCCCCTTATTAGTCTAATTTCCAAAAATACCGAAAAAACGTGTCTTTTAAATTCAAACCCCGAATCCAAATCCGAAAATTTGTAGTTCTAACTTCAAAATTGCCTAAATGGCAACATTTTTCGAAAAACACCCCCTGTCCAATTTAACCCCGTTGATGGTTGAATTTCCAAAAATACCGACACACGTATTTTTAACGTCTAACCAACTATACAAATATCAATTTTTGCAGCTCTAAAATTGTATCAATAGCAACGTGTTTTCAAAAAGAATTTTTGATCATCTATTTAACGCTCTTACTTGTTGAATTTCAAAAAATACTATAAATGATGGATTTTTAATCCTGACCAAGAGCCCATATCCTAAGTTTCCTAGTTATAGCTTAAAATTTGAGTTAACAGCAACATATTTTTGAAAATCAATTTTTTGCGTCACATATTTTACCTTATTTGTCGAATTTCAAAAAATGCCGAAACACGTGTCTTTTAAATTCGAACCCTGAATTAAAATCCGAAATTTTGTAGTTCTAGCTCCAAAATTGCTTAAACAGCTACATATTTTCAAAAAACAGTTCATCCCCTATTTCACCCTCTTACGGACGGAATATCGAAAAATCGCTTCTTAAATGACGCCTACAGAGTAAGATCAACACCCTCCAAAAATTTCAAGTTTCTATCTTCAGTGGTTTTGTCTGGGCGATGATGAGTTATTCTGTCAGTCAAATGTTCAAATGTTTGTGTAGCTTATGGGACTTAACTACGGGGTCATCAGTCCCTAAACTTACAAACAGCTTATAACTAACTAATACTAAGGACGGCACAAATATCCATGCCCGAGGGGGGATTCGAACCCCCGACCATAGTGGCCGTGCAGACCGTGACTGGAGCGCCTCAGTCTCCTCGGCCACCGCGGCCGGCGTCAGTCAGTCAATCAGTCAGTCAGTCAGTCAATCGGGACACTTCCTTTTATATATAGAGATTTGCACTGTCAATCTATCACCTATCTAGCCTGAAAGTGACATTCAAGGATTTCTCAACAGTTGTGAGAGCAGTAGAAATTACTACCCGTCGACATTCCCGTTGTAATACGGATATTCCTGTACACTTAATGAACGCTGCTTATAAATGAAAAACTTCTGCACACACTCGTATCTGCCTAGCAGTGATACAGCATATGATATCCCATTTTCACGAAAAAAAATCCAATACATAATACTATATTGTCACTATGTAAAACAGTGTCAAATCTGCCACTCGTTCGATGTAGGCTACATATCGCTCGCACAGAGAGGTTTAGAAATTCCGCATCCAACAGCATGGTTCCTTTCCCATACTTATCATTCCGAGCTTGGATTACGACTCTAATTATCTTATTGTCAATAGTGAGTTTCTTTGTCCGGTGCACCGCAGCACGTAACCATACCGGTAACGCTATGTCTTATTTGTTAGGAATCTCCTATATGCCAAATTTCAAAGTTCTGCCTCATAATGCAAGATAACTCCGGAACTTCGAAAAAGTTATCCTATAATTTTGCTATTTGTGAGACAGTATCAGATAAATTCACACTAGTGTTGGACTTTGTTAGTAATGAATCCGTTGAGCGCATAAAGGTTTCAAGAATTGTTCGTATGCAGATAACATTCATATTTGGCACACTATGTTTTTTATTCATATTGTTCAGTTTTGCCGCACAGGAATGACCGTGTGATCTAAGGCGCTATGTAACGAATTGTGCCACCGCTCCCGTCAGAGTTTCAAGTCCTCCTTCGGGCAAGGGTGTGACTGTTGTCCTTAGACTAAGTTGGTTAAGTTACAGGAGCTTAAGTAGTTTGTAAGTCTAGGAACCGATGACCTCAGGAGTTTCATCCTTTAGGTTTACAAACATTTGACTTGACCAGTTTTACAAAGAATTGAGCTTGCTTTGTAGTTAGTAAGTTCCTACGACGTGGCGAGTGATTATTTACGATTAATATTTTAGTTTTCTCAAAGGTGTGTCAAGATAAAAAGATTGTCCCGAAAGTAAAAATGGGAAATTTTAGTTCTTAAAAATATTGCCTTGTTCCTTTTTCTAGCAAAACACTTGCTATTGGAGTCTACGTGAATTGTGTCTGGAGTGTGGGCAAATACTGCATTTCATCAGACCGATATGGGGAGGACAAGTAAAGTACTGTAAACGTAACTGAAAGACATGTACACAATAGATATTGTGCCCTAGGAAGGGCACCAGCAACCCACTTATACTAACAACAGCAAATTCGGGAAAAATATGTGGAATAAGAGCGGAAAGAAGGAGAATCACAGAAAATAGCTCTACCATGTAAACCCATGATGTAGCCTACTCTGTAAGTAAATGTTTTGAAACACACACAACTGCAATTTCCTCCGAACGGAATGACCGCGTGGTCTAAGGCGTCATCCTACGTACTGGGCGGTCATTCCCGCCGGAGGTTCGAGTACTGCCTCGGGCATGTATCTGTGTGTGTGTGTGTGTGTGTGTGTGTGTGTGTGTGTGTGTGTGTGTCGTCCTTGGTGTAAATTAATTACAGCAGTTTATAAGTCTAGGGACTGATGGCCATAGCAGTTTGGTCTAATAGGTTTAGGAACATTTAATATGAAAACGGCTGTCTCCAGAAATATGATCGGCATTAGATTTTTGTATAACTTACCTAAGCAAAGTAGCTTATCCTCCTTTTCCGTGTTTCGATTTACATTCGTAGATGCATAAATTATTCACCACATCTGTTGCTATTAAATAGAACGGGGCAAGTAAGATGAAATTAAATTTCAATGTTCTCTCAAAATGTAAACAAATGAATCACATGACACGTTTATGACAAATACACAGTACGCTTTCCTCAATCCATAGATCATCCTGCTCTGTCTATGGCTACAATGTGTTAGTTTACTCCGTGAGAATTGTTCGTTGTTAGGATACGTGACTAACCAGTATCTTCTCAGAACACACACTAATTGGTGTCAAGAGCTTGTTTCTGATATAGGCTGAAATATTTCAGAGACGAAGAGCATCAAGCCTGAATAAAATACACGAGTAAGAAGAAAAGCAATGCTTCGAAACAGCGAATACCGTGAGGCAGCGACATGGAGGGAAATTCTCAAAGGTACGATTTTTATCTTCTGCACTAACTTAGCCGTATAAAGATTCCTACAAGTAAGTACTAGTGCACACAGTTACAATAAGACATAGTGTTATGGTTACGTGCTTCGGTACACCGAAGATCGAAATCTTCCCATTGACATCACGATAATTATAGTCGTAATTCGTGGCCGGAGTGATAAGAATGCAAGAAAGTCGACCTTGTCCTATCTGGAAAGGAACCATGCTATCAATGGAAAATATAAATCGCAATAGTCGGATGCGGATTTTGTAAACCTCTCTGTGCGAGCGATATATAGCCTATATCGAACGAGTGACAGTTGCGACGCCGATTTTGGATATTGTTTTCCATAGTGACAAGATAATATAGCATTATGTACTGGATTTTTTCGTGAAAATGGGATGTCATATGCAATTTCGTTGCTAAGCATATACGAGTGTGTATAACAGTTTTTCATTTATAAGCAACGTTCATTATGTGTACAGGCACGTACAGAAGTATCAGTTTTACAATGAGGAGATATAACAGTAAAATGTCGACGTGTAGTAATATTTAGCGCTCTCATAACTTCCAATATTGTCTACTGTTAAATCAAAAATGTTCAAATGTTTGTTAAGCTTATGGGACTTAACTACGGGGTCATCAGTCCCTAAACTTACAAACTACTTATCAACTACCTTATACTAAGGACGGCACAAATATCCATGCCCGAGGGGGATTCTAACCCCCGACCGTAGTGGCCGTGCAGACCGTGACTGGAGCGCCTCAGTCCCCTCGGCCACCGCGGCCGGCTACTGTTAAATCTTTGAATGTCTCTGACAAGCTAGATAGGCGACAGATTGATGGTATAAATGCCTTGCTAATTCTTCAACTTCACACGGCATCTAGGTAAACAGAATTTAAAACAGCTACGTTCGTCCTTTGTCAAATACATTCTTCATTCCGCGAGTCACTCGTTCGAGACATGTCGCTCGCAGTGAGAGAGATATACACAACTCAGAAACAATTAGGAAGGATCAAATGAGATATCTTACTCATCGTACATATGGTGGTTAAATTGTACTGTATGTAAATGTCACTTCTAGATACTTTACGTCAATATACCTTGTCTTAAAATGCTTGTATTGGAAATATCTTTAATGTGATGTTTCATTTTCCCTCCAAAAATTCGTAGTAAGGAAGATGAAATACGAAACTGTCAAATACGGCACATTACCTTGAATTCAAGATTACGCAGCGCATTGTTTCTTTGTTACACTAACTGAGCACATGGCACGTGATGTAGTCAGCGGGAAGATTATACGACGCTTCTCGCCGGGCTCCAGTGCTTATGTTGGCAACAGATGAACAATAAAGTGTAGAATTGCGTTAATATTTTTCACGAGCTACTGAGTAAATGTTATTACCGCTCGTTTCCGTTAAATTGTACGACGCTTCTCGCCGGGTTGCAGTGGTGATGTTGGCACCAATGGTAATAACGGCAACTCAGATGACCAATAAATATTTTTTTCGTGACAATTTCAATTTGGTAATTTGCAAGAAAGCTTTGCATCGAACTATGCAGGCACCTATCGATATATATCGAATGTTCGATATATTGTTTCTGAACCGGAGATTCGGGCGCTACGCGACCTCACGCATTTTTTTTTTTTCTTTTTTTTAACTTTCTTGTTTAACCTATACCTAACCTAACTTGACTTTAAAAAAGTGATCTGTAGTGTAGCCTTAAGAAGATTATGTATAGGTTAAACAAGAAGTTTTTTTAGACGTGAGGGCGCATAGCGCCCGAATCTCCGGTTCAAAAATTCAAATGTTTGTATAGCTATGGGGTCATCAGTCCCTAAACTTACAAACTACTTATCAACTAGCTAACACTAAGGACGACACAAATATCCATGCCCGTGCAGACCGTGACTGGCGCCCCGCAGTCCCCTCGGCCACCGCGATGGAAAGCTTTCTTGCAAATTACCTTCAATTATTTTTTTCTGGACGGACAAGGGTACCTATCAACCATAGAGCAGGTACTATTAATTTTGCTGCGAGTGAAACGAGCAGCAATAACATTTACTCTGTAGCTTGTGAAAAATATTGACGCCATTCTGTTGCCAACATAAGCGCTGGAGCCCTGCGAGGAGCGTCGTAAAATTTTACCGCTCGTTTCACTCGCAGCAAAATGAATACTGTATCTGCTCTATGGTTGGCAGGTTCTTGTATGTACCCTTGTCGCTTCAGAAAAAATAATTTTCGTTTTAATTGAAGTTGTCACGAAATAACATTTATTGGTGATCTGAGTTGCCGTCATTACCATTTATTGGTGATCAGAGTTGCCGTCATTACCATTGGTGCCAACATAACCACTGCAACCCAGCGAGAAGCGTCGAACAATTTAACCGCAGTCAGCCAACCACAGCACACTGTGATAGCATTAGTCAGCCAATACTAGTCATCGAATAGAAGACTTCCTCACCACGGCAATATGCAAATAGGAATGGTTATGGTTCAAGTTTCGATCTGTCTGCATCATGTGAGTTTTTCTATTTTTTGCAATTTGTCATAAACAGACATTTTTGACCACGTGACTGTTATGTGAAATAACTTGGCGAAGAACAGTAACAATAGTGGCTGGTTGCTATTCTTCACCAACATTTTTTTTTTTTTTTTTTTTTTTTTTTTTTTTTTTTTTTTTTTCAATTTACACATCACATTAATCTGGGAATTACTGTGACTGCAGTAAAAGATAGAACTGTCTGCATTCCGTGTGATTTTATTTATTTATTTATTTATTTTTCAATACAGTGAAACATGAAGATTTATGTCGCACTTGAAAGAGCGTGTGGACTATTTTTGGAAGCGATATTTCAAGATTCGATCTGTCCGCATGATGTTAGTTTTTTATTTTTATTTTACACAGCACATTAACCTGGGAATTCCTGTGTCTACAGTAAAAGTTAGATGTGTCTGCATCCCGTAAGATAATAAAGTAACAACATTTATGTCGCACTTAGCACATGCGTAACATTTTTGGAAGCGGTTGAACTTACATTAATCTGGGAAATCCTGTGACTGCAGTAAAAGATCTGTCTACTCCCTGTGAGATCCATTTTTTTCCCGCCTGATACATGAAGATTCCTATCGCACATTTTTTAAGCGGTTGAACTTAACATTAATCTGGCAATTCCTGTGACTGTAGTAAAAGGTAGATCTGTCTGCATCCCGTGAGATATTTTTAAAAATAAAGCTAAACATGAATATTCATATCGTACATAAACGCATGCGTGAAAGCGCTTGCGTAACACTTTTGGAAGCGGTTGAACTTTAATCTGGGCAATCATCTGACTGCAGTAAAAGGTAGATCTGCCTGCATCCCGTGAGTTTTTTTTTTTTTTTATTTTTTTTTTTTTTTAATGAAACATGAATACTCATATCTATGATGTTGAACAGCAACCTCGCATAAAAAAATAAAGATAAAAAATAAAAAAATCAGTTATAAAGGAGAGTGAAATAAGCATTATTAATTTTCAGTTATCTCGATAGTAAATAAGTAAAAAACAATTATTATCACTATAAATTATTTAATTAACCTACATATGTTTAGTCTTGTTAGCAATACTAGACTTTCGTATTTTTCAGGCTTACAATACCAAATTTTCTCATTTTTGTTTCACTTATATATATCGTTTTAAAAACTCATGGGATGCAAACAGCTACTTGCTTTATGCTATTTATGCTATTCACAACGATGCCTGATCAATGCATAGGTGGTTTTTTTTTTTTTTTTTTTTTTTTTTTTTTTTTTTTTTTTTTTTTTTTTTTTTTTTTAAATTCCTGGATGCAAACAGATCCATGTTTTATGCCGCTCACAATGATGCCCAGATCTAACCTTGGCCCAGCTGCCTACCGTGACAATGTTGGCAATTATATGACGTTGGCATTAGCCAATCGCGTGACAACACAAATGTTTTGACATGAAATCTTTGTTTTAGAGGGAATTACTTTTACTAAGCGAAAAGGGTACATATAAGAACCCCATTTACTAAACTTGCAAGAACAAGGGGTAGGGGGGGCGCCGTAAGCAATGCACAGTAAGTTGCATGTTTTCTCTGGTCTGTGCATGACGTTAGCGTCGAAGCAGCCGCTCCAAAAATAGTGGAAACTACAATGAATTCTGGCGTATTATGGTTTTAGGTGTAATTATATAGAGAAATTATTCCAAACTTCCGAACAAGTGAGCGTGTGTACCCTAAGTTATACAATGCCGGGCTGTGCTGTTACAGGCTGTTATTCCTACAACCGTAACATAAAGGGAACTGACGTAATGTATCACAGTGTCTCGCATAATGAAACATTACAAAAACTATGGCAATTAAGAAACATCTTGATAAGGGAATATTTACGGATGAACAGCTTTCTCCCGACACACATAAAGTTACCTGGATGAATACTATAGCGGTGTTAGAAAGAAGGAACGCTGTTCTTAGAAAAAGTATGCCTGATTTCGAGCACATAATAAAAATCTTCGGAGTCAGTTTCTGCGCGAGGAAAAAACTAATAAGGGAGTTGCTGTGTCTGATGAAACCACTCGTGTGTTGGGAAAAATATTTTCTCCCACTCAAATCAAAAGACTTTTAAATGTTTCAAAGAGGGAATGGTGAGTAAACTTTGTTTTTATCAATATAATTGTAATTTCCAGCAATTATGCTCTTACGTAAATTTATTTCAATGCGATTAAATTAATGGTTTCTGATTTGAGTCCATTTCGTGTCCACGGGAATGTGGTTGTGAAATGATACTTTACCGAAGCATAAGGCATAAGCTACGACAGAAAATACCTCAGCAGTTTTAACCACAACATTTTAGCAGCAAAAAAGCAGTTTAGACAACAACATTATGGAATAAACAAATTTTTTCACAAGAAAACTTGACGTAAAATCTCATGCTATGTCGTCTATTCGCGAGCGCCTGCTGACGTCATCTGTGACAGCCAATGACAGAGCAGAGGGATAACTGCCCAACGGTATTATTTACTAACCTCAGTGGCGTATCCAGGGGGGGGGGGGGGGGCTGTCGGGCTGCAGCCCCTCCAGACCCCCTTGAACCACCCTCCCCCCCAGACCATGCTGTAGCCCCTTCCACACCCTCCTCGAAGCCCACTAGACCATGCTGCTGCCCACCCCCCCAGACCATGCTTAGAGAGAGAGGGGAAAGCACATACAAAGGGGAGTAAATGCGTAATACTGTACGGCGGCGACTCTTTTTTTTTTTTTTTTTTTTTTTTTTTTTTTTTAAGAAATCATGTCAGCTTGGAATGGCCTCAGCCCCCAACAGACCATGATCCTGGATACGCCACTGACTAACCTTACAAGGACTTGTCAACCATAGAGCGGGAACAGTATTATTTCTTTACTTCACGGTCTGTAGGAAAAAATAATCAAGTCATTCCAAGTGGATTTCTAAGAATATTAACATCTTGGCAAAAATTTTATACTGTGTTGTTAATAATAAACATTTATTGCGGCAAAATAGCCATAACTTTCAATAAATTACAATAACATATATTCATTTGTACCGCGTTGTTGATGTTGCCAACATAATCAGGCAAGGCCGCCTGTATGGTAGGTAAAATGTTACCGCCGCATATTGAGGGATCTCATTCATACATTCATCGGTAGTGTGTGATTTAGTCTTTTTCTCCAACATGCTGACATCACATGCACTATACAAACTCAGTTCTCCGATTAGACCGAAATATTGCAAAAATTTAATTTTACCTATTTTTGTCACTGAGGATTTCGAACAACTTTTGTATTAAGCCTATACTTTTCTACATCTGCCGTTTTCCACCACATGATAACTACTTCCGCCATATGATAACTACTCCCACAAACACTTGATTTCCACTAATTAAAACAAAATACACTTTACATAGTCATAAAACAATTTACGCTCAAATAACGAATGACAAAAAATATGTATTTAATTGTTTGTATACGATTAATAATCATTAAATTTTATATTTTAAATCCGTAAGGAATCCTAAATTCAAAACACGCTTCTTTTTATGTATTTATTTATTTTTTTAATTACCGAGATGCAAACACACATACTCTGTGCAACACTTACAGTATTACCAGTGACTTGTAAAAGGATAGAATAAACGTTTGTTGATGGAATGACGCGGTATATGATGTCCTTGGTCAAAGTAGGGCACCTGGATACAGACCAACACAAGGAAATTAGCCCTTGGACCAATACCACCTAGAGACAAGGCCTTAAGGCGGCCACACACGTAACAGCGTGCTTGACAAGCACGCTTGCCAATGCACCTACACGGCTCAAGCATGCTGGTACAAGCAACGATTTGTTTATATCTGAAAATGTCAAGCTCAGACAACCATGTGCTGGCTGTGGCAGCTTTTATGTTCGTGTTGAAAACAAAACTTGGTGTAAAGAGTGGTTAAAATTAGTTCTTAAGGATTTTTTTTTCACAACAGTCTCTTTTGTTGCTGCTAGATCTAACTGTTAATATTTCGCGAGTAGTATGTCATATGCAGCGTGTCTTATTTTTATCATGATAGTCCTTACATTTAATATTCCATAAGCAGGGATGCGTTTGATACAGTCTAATAAATTCTTCTAAGAGGTCGTGGTTTGTGTTTCTTAATTCAGACAGTCTACAGTCTATTACAGCATTAATTGAAACTTATTGAAAACAAGATGCTCACGGTATGTCAAATGCTTGCACAAGCATCTTTATTGTCCACACTCGCTCAAGCACGCATATGCCTGAACGATTGCACAAGCATGCATAATCAAAATTAGATCCAGCATCAAAGCTGCTTGTACAAGCCTGATGATTGATTAAATTTATCCTACACACGCTCAAGCAAGCTTGTGCTAACACGCTTGCACAAGCGTGCTTGTGAAGCATGCTGTTACGTGTGTGGCCGCCTTTACAACAGCCCATGCTACGTCACTCTGACCAGGCCGCGGCCGCCAGCTTACTGGCTGGCTGCTACGACGCAGTGGGCGTGCCCCAGCGGACAGCCATTCAGGCGGCGGCCGCAGCCTGGTCAGTGTGACATAGCACGGGCTGTTGTGAGGCCTTGTCTCTAGGTGGTGTTCAGAGACGGGCATGCGCATCCGACAGGTGTGTTTCTTCACATGGATGCGAGACGGCAACATAGGGCAATCAGTGTGCTTTCTTTAGTGAAGGCCCTAACACAACAACTTTTGTCACCGACTTTTATTTATACATATATTGGCGATAACAAACAGTATCAACACACAGACTAAAACAACATGAATTATTTTTAAAAGTGCATATTGTTTCTACTAATTACAATGGCTCATACGTTTCGTACATGTAAAACTTGTTCGAAACTACTGCGGTGCTTACCTAGGGTTGCCAGATTGAACTCGAGGCAGGTCCGGAGACCAGACGTGGCCCCCTCCCCCTTGGCCAATGACTCACCCCCCCCCCCCCCCAACCAGGATTACACGTGAATTCTGAAAGAAAGAAAAAAAAACACTAATCATCTCCTCCCTCCCAGCAAGTATCCCCCCCCCGGTGGAACATTGCTAGGGGTGGCCTTCACATGCCGCAGCTGACCGGCCAGGCCGCCAGCTGCTGTGGATCAACAATCGGCACACTTCAGTCGGCGTGGCAGCAGAGATGGCGGCAGCATCAAAGCTGCTCACATCAACATCTGCGCCTTCGAAGAGTTGCCGCTTGCGGTTCCGCGCACTGTGAAGGATCGCGCGCCACCAAGAAGAGCTTCTCACTGGCTCCATGTGAAGATGCACAGTTACCGTCTGCTCCCTGTTACGACCACTTGCTGCCGCGTAAAGAAGTAAACTTGAGGGCATAAAATGATTAAACGTAATAGTGCTGTCGTTTCTATGAGAGATAAAAATAAGTAAAGACGAAGGTTACATTCAAGCCTGGAGATGAGAGTCATTGGCCCGTAGACCCGGAGAATTCATTCCAAACCCGGGCACTCCGGGTGGCGCTCGGAGATCTGGCAACCCTATACTTATCCTCAAAATCAGGGGCTCAAAATGTGAATGGCTTGTTTGGTTTTCCTTCTCCTCATATGACGATGAACCAGCTATATGTCAGGATTAATGACCACCGTCAAACTGTGGCAAAAAGAAGGTGGACCATTCCTGTGGCACAGCATGCAGCTGAGCACAGCACTCTGGATTTCAATGGCTGCTTTACTAACCGAGCCAACTGGATTCTCCCCTCTACCACCAGCTCTTCTGAACTGTCAGTTGGAAGTTGTCATTCAACACATTTCTATGGTCCCGCAACCATCCTGGCCTCAACCTAAGATAACTTCCCATCCCTGAACCCTACGCCTAACATCTCCCTCCCCCCTCTTCCTTCCCTACTCATTATCCTGTATCTCATGTCTTCCTTGCATCTGTGTTGCCACTTACAATATCCCCTTAATTAATTACTTTTTATTTTTACCTTTTTTCCTATTTTTCCTAATTTTATTTTTTCCATTTTTTTCTATTTTTATTTTCACTTATTATTCTTACTGTTTCAAATCCCCCACTCCTTCCTCACACTCCTCTACACCTCCCTTTTATCCTTTCTAGCCCCTTCCCTTCTCTGTATTCATTGCCACAATTCAAATTCCCGCCTATCAGAGCCTTAACAATCCATCGTGCAATGCAGAACTTTCGATCCCCACCTTTATCCGGCATCCTTCCTCCTCCACTGCCCACCTCACTCACAGTCTAGATGCTTGTGTCACTGGAATGGCTGGACATGATGGCTGTGTTTGTATAGTTGTCTGTGTGATTGTGTGAATGGCATGTGTTTATTTTTCCGATAAAGGCAATGGCCAAAAATTTAGTTGTGTGAATTTGATTATCTATTTTCGTGTCTGTCAGCAGCTCAGCAAGCCCCTTTTCAGTTAGTTGTTACCTAGCCTCCATTATTCACGTTTCAGCAATAAATTTTGAATGAATTGGAAAACACTACAAGGGTATTTTTATTTCTGGCAGCTTATTTTTTAGGATCTATTTCTCTATCCTTCTTGTGGATGTATGTGACCTGTGCTTTCTTTCAAACACTGGGTATAGACGTTATTATATTTGTCTTTGGTTTTGATAGATTATGATCAGAAAACAGACTAACTCTGCCAAACGTTTTATATGGAACATAAAGTGATCTGATTGAGACTGGAGCTTTCATTTATTTATTTATTTCTACAGGTTATGAGGATACTGCTGTTATCATTTCAACCAAATTCTTACATCTAAAGTTACAAAAGAATTTACGTCCTTAGCTGCCAGAGGGCATTGAATTAAATCAATGGAGAAAGTTGAAAATTTTTTGCCACGATTCAAACCCAGATCTCCTGCGGACTAGCTGGTTATGCCATCAACCATGCCACCGAGATACAGTAGTCGACATAGCTGTGTGTACTGTCCTAGTATTCCTCCCATAAGATGCAAAAACTACTGGCTGTAGCACTGTTCATTTTACTCATTACTTGTGACATTTTGTAAATTCTCCTAGAGTTCAATCCTGGTGTACATCCACACTAATGTAATGATTGCTGGCCATCTTCACCTTAAATTATATAAATTATGTTGTCTGTTCTTTCAAAATTTAATGTGAAAATAGTCAATGACTTTTTGTTCAGATGCACACCAGTCTGAAAGTCTAATGGAAATTTGCAAAAATACCCTGAGTAATGAGTAAAAGTAACAGGGGCACTATATCAGTAGTTTGTGGATAAGCCAAAAATTTCCATCTGACTGGATGTATGCTAGGATAGTTCATTCAGGTCTTGTGACTACTGTTTCTGGTTGGTGTAGTTGGAGAGCTACTGTCAAATTAGCAGGAGACCTAGGTCTAATCCCAGCCCAGCTTAAATTTTCAACTTTCTGTTTTGATTATATTCAAAGCCCAATGCTACCTAATGTTAAAACCTCCCTATGTCTCTTGATTCATAATAGCTGCATGATCAAAAATTGTACCTGTTCTTTCAGTAAATATGTTCTTCTCATATATTTATAATGGAGGAAAATAAGTCCATCAAAGTTGCTACTAAGCCTTCCAATTACAAAGTGGCCCAGATCTTAGTAAAACCACTTTCCACAAAATAGTATTGCAGTCTAAATTATAATGAACTTTTTTTTTTAAAGATTAATTTCATAAGCTTCCAGGCTTACAATGTTAATTTATTTCCAGATGTT
Organism: Locusta migratoria; assembly: GCA_026315105.1. Classification (NCBI taxonomy): domain Eukaryota; kingdom Metazoa; phylum Arthropoda; class Insecta; order Orthoptera; family Acrididae; genus Locusta; species Locusta migratoria. Next base: position 197,024,189 of record CM048746.1, read on the forward strand.
ATTTCAGTGTAAAATAAATGTTTTAATTTGACAGAATCCGAAGAGAAGCGCTACCTTCTTCAACAAATGAAAGATGAGCAAAAGCCATTCCTTCCGAAGATCCCTGATGATGGTATGTATCGAGAACTAAGCCAAAAACATTACCTTTGCTGTTATTTACAACCATCAATAATAGTGGATTTTAGTTAGCCAGGACTCAAGGCTGCAGAAAAAATTATGCTCTCCAGAAAAATTGCATACTTGACAGTACTTTAAGCAAATAAAAAGTCATATAGATTTTATTGAATGTGATATTTAAAAAAATCTCTTCTTATTGGATGTTTTTTTTTTCCACTCTAAATAGTAGAGAGGGTTGTTTGAAATCCAGCTAATTAAGCTCTATTTAACCAATTATTGAAAAATCAGATAATGGGGCAGATTGCAAACCCTGATAAATGGGAGAGACATACCAATTCCAGCCTATGCCTTACAACCCAATCAGCCTAGAAGGAAGACCAGTGACATATTCTGGTGACTTTCAGTACATGGCCATGCAGAAGGATGTATCCCAGCCAGTATTGTATCTACATCTATATAGATACTCTGCAAATCACATTTAAGTGCCTGGCAGAGAGTTCATTAACCACTTTCATAACTTTTCTCTACCGTTCCATTCTCTAATAGCGCGCGGGAAGAAAGAACACCTAAATCGTTCCGTTTTCGATCTGATTTCTCTTATTTTATTGGGATGGTCATTACTCCCTAAGTAGGTGGGTGCTAGCAAAATATTTTCACATTCAGAAGTAAAAGTCGGTGATTGAAACTTCGCAAACAGATCACGCCGCAATGAATAACGTTTTTCTTTTAATGATTTCCACCCCAATTCGTGAAACATTTCCGTGACGCTTTCCCCCCCGTACCCCCCGTAACGTGATAAAACAAAACAAGCTCCCCTTCTCTGAACCTTCTCAATATCTTCCGTCAGTCCCACCTGGTGAGGGTCCCACAAGGGGCAACAGTACTCCAGGAGAGGACGCGCAAGTGTGATGTAGGCAGTCTCTTTGGTAGAGTTGGTGCATCTTCGAAGCGTTCTGCCAATGAAACGTAACCTTTGATTCGCCTTCCCCACAATATTTTCTGTGTGTTCTCTCCAGTCAAAGTTGTTCGTAATTGTAACTCCTAGGTATTTGGTAAAATTTACGACCTTAAGGTTTGACTGATTTATCGTGTAATTAAAGTTCAGTGGATTTCTTTTAGTGGTCATGTGTATTACTTCACACTTTTCTTTATTTAGTGTCAATTGCCAATCTTCGTACCAAGTAGAAATTTTGTCTAAATCGCTTTGCAGGTGCTTTTGATCCTCTGTTGACTTCACTAACCGATAAACGACAGCATCATCCGCGAACAGTCTAAGGGAGCTATTCAGATTGTCTCCTAAATCGTTTATAGACACGAGGAAGAGTAGGGGACCTATAACGCTTCCCTGTGGAACGCCAGATATCACTTCTGTTTTACTTGATGACTTACCGTCAATTACTACAAACTGTGTCATTTCTGATAGGAAATAGTGAATCCAGTCGCACAATTGGGAAGATATTCCATAAGCATGCAATTTCATTAGAAGCCGCTTGTGGGGTACAGTATCAAAAGCTTTCCGGAAATCCAGAAATACGGAATCGATTTGAGATCCCTTGTCGATGGCACTTAATATTTCATGTGAATAAAGGGCAAGCTGTGTTTCGCAAGAGCGATACCTTCTGAATCCGTGTTGACTATTTGTTAATAGGTCGTTCACTTCGAGGTAGTTCATAATATTCGAACAAAGTATATGTTCCAAAATCCTACTGCAAATCGACGTCAATGAGATAGGCCTGTAATTTTGGCGATCACTCCTATTGCATTTCTTGAATATTGGAGTAACTTGGGCAACTTTCCAGTCTTTGTATCTTGCAAGCATTACCAGCTTGCAGTACCAGACCACACACATCCCAGACAAAAACCCAGTACTGTAATAGCATCCCAAGATAGTCAAGAATAGAAACAGACCACTTCTGAAAAAGACATAAGTGCATCAGAAGCCACATGCAGCTCCATTTAGATTGTTGTTGTTGCTGTGGTCTTCAGTCCACAGACTAGTTTGATGCACCTCTTTACACTACCCTTTCCTGTGCAAGTCTCTTCATCTGAGAATAAGTTATTTTGCTACCCAAATAACAAAACTCATCTACTACTTTTATTGTCTCATTGTTGTTGTGGTCTTCAGTCCGGAGACTGGTTTGATGCAGCTCTCCACAATACCCTATCCTAAGCAAGCCTCTTCATCTCCACATAAGAACGGCAACCTACATCTGTCTGAATCTGATTGCTGTATCCATCTCTTGGTCTTCCTCTGCGATTTTTACCCCACACACTTCCCTCCAACGCTAAATTCACAATTCCTTGATGTCTAAGAATGTGTCCTACCAATCGATCCCTTCTTTTAGTCAAGGTATGCCAGAAATTTCCTTTCTCCCCAATTCTGTTCAGTACCTCCTCATTAGTTACGCAATCCACCCACCTGACCTTCAGCATTCTTCTGTAGCACCATATTTCAAAAGCCTCAATCCTCTTCCTGTCCGCACTGTTTATCGTCCATGACTCACTCCCATACAAGGCAACACTCCATACAAATGCCTTCAGAAAGGACTTCCTTAGGCTTAAATCAATATTCGATGTTAACAAATTTCTCTTTTTCAAGAACGCTTTTCTACCCATTGCCATTCTGCATTTTATATCCTCTGTACTGCGACCATCATTTGTTATTTTACTGCCCAAGTAACAAAACTCATCTACCTCCTTTATTGCTTCGTTAACTAATCTAATTCCTTCGGCATCACCTGATTTTCTTACACTGCACTCCATTACCCTGGTTTTGCTCTTGTTAATATTCATCTTATATGCACCTTTCAGCGCACTGTCCATTCCGTTCAATTGCTCTTCCAGATCCTTTGCTGTAGCTGACAGAATTACTATGTCATCGGCAAAACGCAATGTTTTTAATTCTTCCCCCTGAACTTTAATTCCTTCTCCAAATTTCTCTTTGCTTTACTTTATAGCTTGCTCAATGTACAAATTGAATAACAATGGAGAAAGACTACAACCCTGTCTTACTCCCTTTCCAACCGCTGCATCCCTTTCATGCCCTTCAACTCTGACAACCGGTGTCTGGTTTTTGTACAAGTTGTAAATAACCTTACTCTCCCTATATTTTACTCCTGCTTGCTTCAGAACTTGAAAGAGTTTATTCCAATCAACATTGTCAAAAGCCTTCTCCAAATCTACAAAAGCTAGAAATGTAGGTTTGCCTTTTCTTAATCTATCTTCTAGGATAAGCCGTAAAGTGAATATTGCCTCCCGTGTTCCTACATTTCTCCTGAACCCAAACCGATCTTCCCCGAGGTCGGCTTCTACCAGCTGTTCCATCCTTCTGTGTATAATTCGTGTTAATAATTTGCAACCATGACTTATTAAACTGATGGTTCTGTAGTTTTCACACCTGTCTGCACCTGCTTTCTTTGGAATGGGGATTATAACATTTTTCTTAAAGTCTGCGGTTACTTCGCCTATCTCATACATCTTACACACCAGGTGAAACAGTTTTGTCATGGCTGGTTCTTCCAGAGACTTCAGTAGCTCTGAGGGAATATCATCTACTCCAGGGGCCTTATTTCGACTTAGGTGTTTCAGGGCTCTGTCAAATGCTTCTCTCAGTACAGTATCTCCTATTTCATCTTCATCTACGTCCTCTTCCCGTCCTACAATATTGTCTCGAAGTTCGTTTCCTTTGTAGAGCCCCTCTATATACTCTTTCCACCTTTCAGCTTTCCCTTCTTTGCTGAGAAATGGTTTTCCATCAGTGTCCTTGATATTCATAGAGCTGTTTTTCTTATCTCCAAATGTTTCTTTTATTTTCCTGTATGCTGTATCTATTTTTCCCCTATTTATACATTCTTCTAGATCCTTGCACTTGCCTTCTACCCACTCCTGCTTAGCCATTTTGCACTTCCTGTCAATCTCATTTCTTAGTCGTCTGTACTCCATTTTGCCTGTTTCATTTACTGCATTTTTTTATTTTCTCCTTTCATCGATTAAATTTAGTATCTCCTGTGATATCCAAGGATTTTTTGTAGGTCTTGCCTTCCTACCTATTTTGTCGTCTGCTACCTTAACTATTTCATCTCTCAATTTTACCCATTCCTCTTCTACTGTTTTCTTTTCCCCTGTTTCTGTCAATTGTTGCCTAAAGCTCCCTCTGAAATTCTTAAGAACCTCAGGTTCCTTCAATTTATCCAGGTCCCTTCTCCTTATTTTCCTGCCTTTTTGTAGTTTCTTCAGTTTCAGTCTACATTTCATAACCAACAAGTTATGGTCAGAGTCTATATCTGCCCCTGGGTATGTCTTACACTGTAAAACCTAGTTCTGAAATCTATGTCTTACCATTATAAAATCTATTTGGTATCTCCCGGTGTCTCCTGGTCTCTTCCACGTATACAACCTTCTTTTGTGATTCTTGAACCAGGTGTTTGTTATAACTAAATTATGTTCTGTGCAAAATTCTACCAGGCGGCTTTCTCTTTCACTCCTTTTGCCAGACTATATTCACCTACTATCTTCCCTTCCCTATCTTGTCCTACTACCGAATTCCAGTCTCCCATAACAATTAAGTTTTCCTCTCCCTTAATTGTCTGAATTATTTCCTTTAGCTCCTCATATATTTCTTCGATTTCCTCATCATCGGCAGAGCTAGTTGGCATATAAACCTGTACTACTGTTGTCGGTGTTGGCTTCGTATCTATCTTGACAATGATAATGCGATCAGTGTGCTGGTCATAGTAATTTACCCGCATTCCTATTTTCTTATTCATTATCAATCCTGCTCCTGTGATACCCCCAATTGATTTTGTATTTATAATCCTGTACTCACCTGACCAGAAATCCTGTTCATCCTGCCACCGAACTTCAATAATCCCCACTATATCTAACTTCAACCTATCCATTTCCCTTTTTAAATTTTCTAATTTTCCTACTCGATTAAGGGATCTAACATTCCACGCTCCGACTCGTAGAATGCCAGTATTGTCTTTCCTGATGATCATATCCTCCTGAGTAGTCCCCGCCCGGAGATCCGAAAGGGGGACTATTTTACCTCCGGAATATTTTACCCGATATTATGCCATCATCATATGTTCATACAGTAGAGCTGCATGTCCTCGGGAAAAATAACGAATGTAGTTTCCCCTTGCTTTCAGCCGTTCGCAGTAACTGTGTGGCAAAGCCACATTAGCTGATGTTACAAGGCCAGCTCAGTCAATCATCCAGACTGTTGCCCCTGTAACTACTGAAAAGGCTGCTGCCCCTCTTCAGGAACCACACGTTTGTCTGGCCTCTCCACAGATACCCCTCCGCTGTGGTTGCACCTACGGTACGGCTATCTGTATCGTTGAGGCACGCAAGCCACCCCACCTCGGCAATGACTGTGGTTCATGGGAGTGGATTGTCTCATTACCTAATCTTATTCTTTCAGCATCGCCTGATTTTCTGACGCTACATTCCATTATTCTTGTTTTACTCTTGTTGATGTTCATCTTATCAATACACTGTCCATTCCGTTCAATTGCTCTTAAAAATCCTTTGCAGAGTGACAAAATTACTATGTCATCGGCAAACTGCAACGTTTTTATTTCTTCTCCCTGAACTTTAATTCGCTCTCCAAATTTCTCCTTTAATTCCTTCACTGCTTGCTCAATATACAGATTAAACAACACTGGGGAAAGGCTACAACCCTTACTCCCTTCCCAACCTCTGTTGTCCTTTCTTGCCCTTTGACTCTAATAACTGTTGTCTGGTTTTTGTGTAGGTTGAATATAACTCTTTGCTCCCTATGTTTTACCCCTGCTACATTCATAATTTGAAAGAGTGTATTCCAGTCGACATTGTCAAAAGCTTTCTCCAAATCTACAAATGCTAAAAACATAGGTTTCCCTTTCTTTAGCCTATCTTCTAAGATAAGTGGTAGTGTGAGTATTGCCTCCCATGTTCCTACATTTTTTCTAAATCCAAACTGATCTTCCCCAAGGTCGGATTCCACAAGTTTTTCCATTCATCTGTAAATAATTCATGTTAGTATTTTGCAACCATGACTTATTAAACTGATAGTTCTGTCATTCTTATATTTGTCTGCGCTTGCTTTCTTTAGAATTGGAATTACAGTATTCTTCTTGAAGTCTGATGGTATTTCCCCTGTCTCATACAACATGCATACCAGGTGAAACAATTTTTTCAAATGTTCAAATGTTTGTAAAGCTTATGGGACTTAACTACAGGGTCATCAGTCCCTAAATTGTTTTCATGAATGGCTCTCCTAACGGTACCAGCAGTTCAGACAGAATGTCATCTACTCCATGGTCCTTGTTTCGACTCAAATCCTTCAGAGCTCTGTCAAATTCTTCTCGCAGTATCATATCACCTATCTCATCTTCCTCCACTTCATCTTCTATTTCTAGAATATTCCCTTCAAGTTTATTTCCTTTGTATAGGACCTCTATATATTCTTTCCACAGTTCAGCTTTCCCCTCTTTGCTTAGTACTGGTTTTCCGTCTGAGTTCTTGATATTCATACAGCTGCTTTTCGTGTCTCCAAATCTCTCTTTTATTTTCCTGTAGGCAGTATCTATCTTTCCCCTAGTTATACATTCTTCTACGGTTCTGCATTTGTCCTCTAGTCACTCCTGCTTAGCCAGTCTGCACTTCCTGTCAACCTCATTTTTCAAACGTTTGTACTCCTTTTGCATGCTTCACTTGATGCATTTTTATATTTCCTTCTCTCATCAGTTAAGTTCAGTATATCCTGTGTTATCCGGGGATTTCCATTAGGCCTTGTCCTTCAGCCTATAATAATAACTTACCTGCACTTCCTGTCAATCTCATTTCTCAGACGTTTGTACTCCCTTTTGCATGCTTCACTTGATGCATTTTTATATTTCCCTCTCTCATCAGTTAAGTTCAGTATATCCTGTGTTATCCAGGGATTTCCATTAGGCCTTGTCCTTCTGCCTATAATAATAACTTACTTGTATTCCTATTTTCTTATTCATTATCAGACCTACTCCTGCGTTACCACCAACTGATTTTGTATTTATAACCCTGTACTTACCTGACCAGAAATTCTGTTCATCCTGCCACCGAACTTCACTAATCCCTACCATATCTAACTTTAACCTATCCATTTCTCTTTTCAGATTCTCTAACTGACCTACACGATTAAGGGTTAGAACATTCCACGCTCCGACCTGTAGAATGCCTGTTTTGTTTTTCTTGATGATGACATCTTCCTGAGTAGTCCCCGCCTGGAGATCCGAATGGGGGACTATTTTACTTCTGGAATATTTTACCCAAGAAGACGCCATCGTCATACATTCAGAGCTGCATGTCCTAGGGAAAATTAACGACTGTAGTTTCCCCTTGCTTTCAGCTGTTCACAGTAACTTCATGGCAAAGCCATGTTAGCTGACGTTACAAGGCCAGCTCAGTCAATCATCCAGACTGTTGCCCCTGTAACTACTTAAAAGGCTGCTGCCCCTCTTCAGGAACCACACGTTTGTCTGGTCTCTCCACAGAGACCCCTCCGCTATGGTTACACCTACAGTACGGCTATCTGTATCATTGAGGCATGTAAGCCACCCCACCTCAGCAATGTCTGTGATTCATGGGGGTAGATTCTAATGGTTACCACAAGTATAATATTGGGAACGGAAAGTTAGGCACAACTTGCACGGAAAAAGACGCCAGTTTTAAGAGTCTGAGACATGAAAGGAAAGCAGTGGTTGGGTATGGAGCAAGATATCTACATCAGTTACAATTTGATGAGATACCACAACAGACACAGCTTTGTGAAATGGAAAACTCTCCAGCCAAATGAATTATGGAGTCCACTGAATACCATGAAATGGTTGCTCAGATCATCACTGCAGCCCAACTATGTTTCACTTTTGGCACATAAACTCAGCCAGAAGTTGTAAACTGTGTAACAACACCTAGCCAACCAAATTACTTTCTTTCATTGTTTCATAGACCAGGTTTTTTGTCTTTAGCTTCATGTTTTCCTGCTATTGTGAATTATATTGCTGATAGGTTTTGGAGTATTAACTCATACTACAATTGGCTTGATGAGTGCTGCATTTAGTTCTAAAGTGACTGTCATTACAATACTCTTGAACGACCATAATATAACTCAACACACACTTTTGCCTTTACTGTGACTAGTAGAGAAACTTTGAATGCATTATCAGATTATATTAAATGTACATTTTGTTCTGATTGATCCATAGTGACAGGATCCTCTTTGGTACAGAAATATCAAAAACAAGAACACACCATAAATACTTACAAATTAGGAACAGTTATACCAGCGTACCTTTCACAGATTCCAAATAAAATTGCCTGTGTGGATGTGGAATCACTAAACAAAAATTTTAACAAAACTAAATAAATAAAAGAATAAGTAAATAATTAAATCTTGTGCATATTTAAATTTAAAAGGACATAAAACTTGTTATCAAATATATTTTTACTACATTTACTTAGAGTGACTACATTTACTGCACAAGATTTGTACAGAAGGCAAATTGAACATAATATCAGTGGCGGAGCTAGGCGTCGGTGACGTCGGCGGCCGCCGACGGCCTCGCGCCATGGGGGCCTCGCAAAACATCGTTAATTTTTTTTATTGTTGTCATTTGAAGTTTAACGGCCTTTTTCAACTGGTAAGTTATAGCGACGACGTCGCAAACGAAATATACACAGAAACTAGCCCTGAATACTTCAATGTTTTGCGCTGAACTGTCTGCGCAGTGCTGCATTCCCACGTTCCCAGCGCTGTCGTTTCGCAGTTGCACCTAACCCTGTCGGGGCTCGCGCCCGGTGGGTGTCCGGTCGAACCTCGGGCACATCGCTCGACGGCACAGCACGGCTCGCTCCGTCTGCTGGCGGTACAGTCGGGCTCGAATGACCGCTGTACAGAGCGGCCAACGGAGCGCAGCAATCGGGCACAGGGGCCTGGCCGGGTAAATATGCCGCGATGCTGTACTACAGCACTTAATCTTTATCCCACAGATGATAGGAAAATTATACAACCCATCCCAGTGCTGCATAAATAAAATGGGTTGAAACGTTGTCAGGATGGAAGGCGGAGCGGTGAAGGCTTGTGGGTACCCTAGGAAAGGGTGGTAGACTGGCAAATAAAAGATAGAATTGATGTTAATATTTGGTATATTCTGAAATACGGGATACATATCGGGGCTCGCCCTGAGGTAGGGTGCAATGAATTAGTGCCAGTCTAAACGGATTAGAAAATGGAAAAGGTTACGGTAATGGTTCACACAGTTGGTGGCTGATACAGAACAGCCGCTATGCGGGAGCGGACGGCATGCGGCCGTTCGCCCCGCACAGAGGCTGGACCTCTCGAGTGCGTCTGTTCTTTACGAGAACTCAAACTGAAGAGAGCGAAGGAACTGATTCTCACACTTCTCAATCCCCCAGCAGTGGCACACGTGATCAAACGTGGGTGTCTGCTATTGGCTCCACGGTAGCATGGAAACGCCAGTAGTTTCAGCACGGACGCCAGAAGGGTGGCGTGATTTTAGAATCAGTAGCCAATACTGGTTCTGGCCGGGTCTGTCCTGCAAAGTGGACAGGCTTGGTCACGTTGTCAAGGCGTATGTCACAGTGGAAGTACACTTGTAAAACTTAGGTGAAGTTATGAAATAAATTTTTTGAATTTTTTCCTAAACTGTTTTAGACTGGCTGGTCATCCTGTACAATGCACGGCTCTGGTAAAAGGTAAAGCATTCAACAATCCGAAGATTGGTTTTAACACCACAGTTCTTTACTAGGAGGTTGTACGCCGTTGCCTTCCTCCGACCTTCGAACTGACTTACCCAGCTAGTTATAGTGGGACCTATAGCTTAACGTGGGTTCCGAACCACGGTGCTACTCGGTATTTTTCACATGAGAAATACTGACAGAGGGGAAAGAAGTGGAAAGTGACAGATAAAAATCCCAGCACCTGGCGGGGATCGAACCCGCGACCCTTGGGATTGACAGCCAGGCACTCTACCACTGTCCAAACAAGGCACACACAGCTCTGTCAAATGTTTGTAAAGCTTATGGGACTCAACTGCGGGGTCATCAGTCCCTAACAAACTACTTATGAACTACCTTATACGTAAGACAGAACAAACATCCATGCCCGAAGGGAGATTCGAACCCCCGACGGGGAACGGCCTCGCACATCGCCGCATAGCGCCTCAATGCGCTCGGCCGCTCCGCCGCGGTTCTGATTTACACTACCAATATATTGGTTCAATAAATGAAAATTTCATTAGAATATGATGAATACATATGAAGCTACATAACTTTAAAGTGACAAGTTCATAGCGAAGACGCAGAAGATCGCACAATGCATACTACAATCTAAAGTAATATATATATAAATCGTGAATTTGCAAAACGACTTAAGTCCACATTTTCATGGTTTTGTGTTATGGGCACAGCAATGTTCCAACTCCCAATACACGTCGCTTAACACCAAAGGGACTTTAGTCCCCAAATTCTATACATTATTTCCAGCAGCAGTACATTCATATTTACCGGCAAAACAGCATTAGTCCAGCTCTTATTTGTTTTGCTTGTAGGTAATGATAATTGTTAACAGATTCATCTATAGCTTAAGGTGGTAAAACTTCTATATTAGTTTTGTTTGTGTGCAACCAAGTTATGCATTGAGAGAGAGGAGGATTTTCTTGCTTTAATATCTGACTACGTACAAAATGTATGCTTGCCTAAGATACCAGTTTAGGACATGTATTACTCATGTATTATCATCGTAAACTAGCAATTCCAGTTTTCTCTATGCATAACATAACAACAGATTCCAGCATCTACATCTACCATGAGGGGCAAGCTAAGAACAGTCCAAAATGAGGTAAGCAGTTTTCTCCTCTATTATTCCAATACCTGTGTCTCATCTAGCATTAAAGAAATCTGGTTGTTTTGTGTCGGTTGCCCAGGCCAGAATAAGAACAACACTCTTACCATATTTTTTAATGGCTTTAAGTGTTCAGAGGCCGTTTTCAACATCAGACTTCCTTTCCCTGTCAGAGGACACTCTTTTCTGTCAAATGATAGCGACTTCGCAGTAGTGAAAAGATGACAGAGGCGTTTGGACAGACTATACATATTGAAGGACGTGTGCGAAAACATAGTAAGCTCTAGCGCTAAAGGAAATTTTATAGTATCAATCGTTGAAAGTGAGGATGTTTGTGATTTCAACAAATGGTGCCCATATTATTAGAAAAGAAATGTCAATTCCATATAGACATCGGTTAAGGATGATCGTAGAGATAAAAAGGTATCGTTCAGTGTTTCAACTGTTATGGATTTCCGCTTTTCTGCAGAACAGATCGGAACAGGTGTGACAAAACCATTCATAGGAGGAGTAATACAGTATTCTTTCATCCTTGTGCCAACATATCACATAGATAAGCTTATCCAAATGGTATGCCTCCAATAAATGAAACTAAAATTAAAGATATACGCAAGATGCTCAAGTATGATGTTTCTGAAGAAACCTGCTTCAGATGAATCTGCTCCAGAGGCCTCTGATGAATCTCTCCTCCAAGTTTCTGTAGTCGCTGACAGAACCATGGTCATCAAAATTTGGCGAAACTGCTGTTATCCAAAATCCTGAGCTGAATAAGGAGTTAAGAAGTGAAAATATTTGTGATTCAGGATTGAGAGGACATTGTTCATGAAACATTCATTTATAGAATTAGATCTGGGAAAGTGGGTGTTTCCAGTAACAGATTCACAGCTCATACTGGTCCCCAACAAAAACCTCGAGAAATCTGATGATAGTTACCCCAAAGTCGCAAATAAAAGACATTTTAATAAATTTTATTTTACTAGAAAATTGAGTACCGTAACGGTGAAGAGCAACATCGCAGATCGTTGGTTTACTCCACATCTCAAGATAAAGTTTATTGCTTTCCATGCAGATTTTTCTCGTATTTGCAGACACAGATGATAAAAGAAGGCTGTTGTGACTGGAAAGATCTGAATAGGACATCGCAAAGACATGAACATAATCAAAGTCAAGGACACATCGAGTGTATGATTAAATGGATGGAATTATATAAAGGAATCAAATATGGGAAAACAGTAGGTAAGGAAAACGAGAGACTGACTAGGGAATCACAAAGGTATTGGTATAACTTGGTCGAAAGATTGAATGATATTATCACCAACTTAGCCTCATACAATCTGGCATTTAGAGGTCATCGAGAATCCCTTATCCTGAATGATACTGGAAACAGTGGAAATTTTATAGAACTATTTACACTGTTATCCAAATATGATCTAACACTAAAAGAGCCCTTGCAACACATTAACGAGAAGCAACTTTCTCAGCATTAACTGAGCCACGAGATCCAAAATGAATTAATTTCATTAATGTCTGAATCTGTCATTAACGAAATTGTAAAAATAGTCAAACAAGCAAAATATTATGTCTTCGTGCTCGGTTGTACCTGGGATGTGAGCCGTGTAGAACAAATGTCAATAATATTAAGATTTTGCAATTCTTCAACTGGAGAGATAGAGGAACACGGGTTTCTTGCCATTGCAGAAACAACGGGAAGTATTTAACAAATATCGTTTTAAAGAAACTAGAAAATAATGATCTACATATAAAGAACTGTCGAGGACAGGGATATGATAACGGCGCCAGAATGGTTGGCATTAATAAAGGTGTTAGAATAAGAATACTTAATATTAATCCACAAGCATTCTTCACGCCATGTGGATGCCATTCTTGGAACTTCCTTCTTATAGATGCAGCTAACTCATCTACAACAGCTACAACAGTTTTTGGCTTCATCAATAAAATTTATATGCTCTTTACAAGGTCTAGATAGCAGTGTAAAATTATAGAAACAAAATTAAAATTGACACTGGACCTCTGTCTGATACAAGATAGGAAAGCAGAATCGGAGCACCAAAAGCTATATTATTCCAGTTTGAAGCTGTCATCGAAAGCGTGAATGACCTGAAAAGTAAAACTGTGAAACTCTTAGTGACCGTGAAGCAGTCTTGAACGAAATGTTAACTTTCGAGTTTATTGTTGCAATATACGTATGGTACGCCATTTTACTACATGTGAACAATATAAATAAACGATGGCAGTCGGTTCAAGTGAACCTGAAAGTGGCTGTTAACTCTTTACGTTCATTTCGTGACTGGATTCGAGAATTCCGTATTACAGGATTTGAAATATGCGATGCAGAAGCTCGATTGTTTGTAGAAAAAAGTAGTTACGAAATTGAGTCTGAGTTAAAAAAGAAAAGAATAGCACCGAAAAACCGAATGTTTGATTACGAACAAATTTATGAACCATTACAATCTGCTGAAATGCAGTATAGAGTTAATTTTTTTAACACAATGATAGATGCTGCAATACTCGACAGTGAATGTCGATTGAAAGCGCTTGAAGAATAATTTGAGCGATTTGGTTTTATTTATGACTAGCTGAAAATCCGGCGTTCTGCGGGGCTCGGTGGAGTAGTCGATCGGTCTAAGGCTACGGCCACACTTGCGTTTTTTGAAGCTGGACGCTCAGCGTCTAAAGAAGCAGCTTTAAAAGGCGGCAGGTGGTGGCCACATTCGACCGCGTATATACAGCGGCTTCTTACAGGCGTCCTGCCGACCTAAGACGTGAATGTGGCCACATTTGGCTCAGTAGCGTTTCGCACCTGCATGGGTGACATCGCAGCATTGAGAAATGAATGTATTAAGTAAACAGTCTGCAACAATAATATGTGCTGCATTGTTACTGATGCGACGGAGACGAAGTAGACAAAAAAAGACGTATTTGGATTCATCTAATAATTGAAGACAGATCAGAGAGAGGAAAATTCACTCCGATACACTACAAACTTAAAGAAACCCTGAAAAGTTTTTTGAGTACTACAGGATGTCTATTAATTCATACGAAACTCTGCTGTCTAATGTATAGAGTGCTATTACTGGAAGAAATACTCGACTTCGTGATTGTATAAGAGCTGAAGAAAAAGTTATTCTGAGGTAAGTGAAGTTTTATTACTTACTTTATTATTTGTTTACATCGCATAAAATGACAGGGTTGAATCTTCTGATTTTTCCTCGAAGATCATTGTAGGTGTGCTGCTTGTGCACTGAGATGACTGTTGGTCACATTCGGATGTAATTCTAGACGGCTGTGCACAACTTTGTGGGGGGAAACGATGGGTACAACTTTGAAGACACGTTATCGTGTCCTTTGGATAGCATTCCGGCCCAGGGAACAAGAGGGACCCTGAAAGGAACACACACAATAGATCAGTTTGCTGAATATTTCTGTTCTACCGCGGGTTCTGTGCCCTGCCAAAACCGATACGCAAACATTGCTGAGTGAAAATGACTGCTGGCTTAACAAGACTCATCTAATATCCTATAACAAAGCGCAAATATTGTGACTTCTTGTACTTACTTAATTTAACAAATGTAATTCACCAGATGTCTTTCATGAAATTCAAATATTCTTTTGTATTTTTGATCTACTCTAATTAAATGTTTTTACTCCACTTACCTAAGGCTTCTTTTGTTTCTTTGTCCATGTTGTCCCAACCTTCACCAAGAATATTAGATGTCACAGCTAGCCAACCGTCTCTCTCTCTCTCTCTCTCTCTCTCTCTCTCTCTCTCTCTCTTTTTTTTTTTTTGTGTGTGTGTGTGTGTGTGTGTGTGTGTGTGTGTGTGTGTGTGTGTGTGTGTGTGTGTCTGTTTTTATAATCCACATTTTGATGTCGTATATAAATGGTCGAGCTTGAACTTCTAAGATAATACGTTCGCTATCAAGTTCAATTTTTTCCAACTCACTCATCGAAAAAAATGTAATAACGCTTGACTACAGAGACTATTGTGCGTTGACAGACTGCACTAATAATACTGAGTTCACGCGGGAACGCAATGTGAGAAGCGTCTTTTGACGCAGCGAATGGGCGCCGGCCCATCGGACTGGCGTCTGACCTTGAGGATGCGCCTTCCATGACCTTGAGGATGCGCCTTCCCGTCGGATGCTGGCAGAAAAAGACGCCGTATGTGGCCACTACCGGCCTTCTCCAGGCTGCCTATAACTGTGGCGTCTTTTGGCGCTGAGCGTCCAGCTTCAAAAAACGCAAGTGTGGCCGTAGCCTAAAAAGGCGCCTCGCTGCGGAGCGCGCGTTGCCCGCCATCGGAGGTTCGAGTCCTCCCTGCGGCATGTGTGTGTGTGTTGTCCTTAGGTTAGTTTACCTTAGTGTAAGTAGTTCGTAAGCTACTGACTGATGACCACACAGTTTGGTCCAATAGATTTACAAACATTTGAACCTTTTTTTTGGCGTTGCCCGGGTATTTATTTTTTTCTGCCATTTTTCAGGTATATATTCATTTGCGTAAGGGCTGTATGTTGTAAAATCTCTTGGGAATACAGTTAGTACTAAATAAGTAATAATTAAAATTTGGTGCGTGATGGGGCGGTTTTCCATGAACGTTACTGTTTATGTGCTCATATGTCATGAACTAAGTGTAGTACTGTGATACAATTTAGAAGGTACTCTCTACTATATGTGTGCATACTGTCTGTAAATTTCCTGTGGCTACAATTCGTAGTGTACAGATTATAAATTATAACGTCATACCGAATGTCATGGCTACCGTCCTCATGGATTGAAGCTTAGGGCCTATGTGTGCAAAATTTCATAAAGATTGGAACTGTAGATTTGTATGCAACACATACACACAAATATACAGACACCACTCTGCTTTATATATAAAGATATCACTTATTTGAAATCTCTATCCAAAGAAGACTTTCTCCAGCATTGTAATGATTTAGGTATAATACTCCAAGAAGGCGAAAATAGTGACATACAGCCTTTACAACATTACGAGAAACTCCAGCTCTTAAAATCCAATCCACTAGATTCAAAGACGCATAACAACTTCTTCAGTACATTTTAGAAAACAATTAGGAGAAGTATATCCAAATTTTTACATAACAATCAGTATCATCGTCACAGTTCCAATCAGCCTACATTTTCAGCCGAGAGAAGCTTCTCAAAGTTAATATTGATTAAGAGTTACTTACGAAAATGTTTTTAGGTGCTAATCTACAGACGTGATGTACTTTGAAAAAAAATCATTCTTATGCCAAGGCTGCAAAATATTTTTATTTGTTACATTCGACCAGTTTCGGCAGTTGCTGCCATCAACAGGAAATCAACAAGATATCGTACATCAAAACCAATAAGACAACATTTTTATTGAGTACAGCAACTTCTAATTTACCATAAAATATTGTGATTGTTTCTAAAATCCTATCCATTTCACTTCATGTAGTTGGTACCCTCTTGATTAATGTTTAACTTTTGTGTCAATAGCGTCATCTGTATATATTGTTTGAGTCTTATTTGTAATAGTTAAAGATTAATGAAAGGAATGCGTACTACATGAAGTCAAATGAAAAGGCTTTTAGAAACAATCACAATATTTTATTGTAAATTAGACGTTGCTGTACTCAATAAAAATGTTATCCTATTGGTTTTGATGTACTATATCTTGTTGATTTCCTGTTGATGGCAGCAACTGCCGAAACCGGTAAAATATAACAAATAAAAATATTTTGCAGCCTTGGCATAAGAATGATTTTTTCAAAATTATGTGAGAAGCACAATGAGGCAAGAAAGACTATTTGCGTTGTCAGTACTATTAACTGAAGCAAAAATAGCGGCTAGAATTAATTATGATGCGATCTTTAAAAAATTCAGTGAGTCGAAAAGTTCTCTATTTTGTTTGTTTGTTGTAATTTTTGTTATTGCAATAATACTTGTTTATTACACAAATAAAAATTTAGTACAATGATTATTGATGTATAATTCAGCTCATTTTATTTAACATTTTCTTCCCTACTGAAAAATGAAAGGGGCCTCGCAAAGACGTGTTCGCCGACGTCCAGTTTTCGTCTAGTGCCGCCATTGCATAATATTCACATTATCTGAAGATAATAATAATAACATCATACACAGATAATTTGGTTCTGCTAAGAAATTCATCAGTAGTGTAGAAGGAATTGGCCGCCAATAAATTCTTGAGACTGATTTCAACTTTTTAAGGTTACTGGTATGGACTGGACTGTTGCTTTAAAAAACAATGATAAATTTAATTAAGAATGAATATATTGGGAAGTTGTTAGTATCCCCAATTCCTTAAACAGCCCTGTGCAGGATGTTCTTGGATTCACACCACAAATAATTTTTATTGCACTTTTTGGGCTCAAAGCACTTTAGATCAGCTTGCTGAGTAACACTAGAAAATAATTCCCCTTATGACATTATGGAATCAAAGTAAGCATACTACCCTAACTTTTTAATTTTTATAGCACTAATGTCTGACATCATTCACATGGCAGTAGAGATTTGTTTAGCTGTTTCAGGAGTTCTTTTGTATGCTCCTCCCAGTTAAATTTATTATGAAGCTGTAATCCAAAGAATGTAGGACTGTCACTTACTTGTCATATTTTAGGCAGGAAAACTTTTACAAATCCTAAACATTTCATTCCATTCCATGATGGTGGTGGTGGCGGCTGGTGCAGCAACAGTGTTGAATAATTAAAAATTAATTATAAATCCTAAATTGCATATAATACTTTTTTTAAGCTTTAGTGACAGCTAATGGACTAGGAACCATTTATTAATATCCACAAAAATCTCATTAGCAGATCTTTGTAGGGCTACACTTGATACACACAAGAAAGAGTAAGGGCCCTAGGGTGTAACCTTAGGGAACACCACATATTATAAGTTAGATGATGCCTGAAGTCATAGTATACATCTCTCTCCTATCGACACCCTTAGTTTTCTGTCAGAGATAAAGTATTTGAACCATTTTGCAGCATTTCCTGTTACACCATAGTATACCAATTTACTTGAAAGGATATTGTGATTTACACAATCAAATGTCTTTGACAGTTCACAAAACATGCTAGTGAGTTGCATTTTTTATCTAATGAATTAGGTACATTTTCACTGTATGTGTAGATAGCCTTCTCAATATCAAAATTCTTTAGAAATCTGAAATGACATGGATAATATTGTATTTATGATAAGATGCTTAAGAAGATGACTGTATATTTTATTTAAAAAATTTGAGATTGTGGCTAAAGTGAAATTTTGTTTTCTTATATAAACACTTAACTTCAACATATTTCATCCAGGAAATGTTCCACAGCTGAAAGACAGCTTACATAACTTAACTTACAATGTCAGTAAACTACAAAGCAGATTGTTCAGTCAGGTTCATTGATATATTATCATATCCATTAGAATTTTAAGCCTTTTATAGGGGGCATTACTTTGGTGTCATGAGGGTCATATTCATATTACTCTATACATCTGGAGAGACTGATGTGTGATATTCCATAGCCACATCTACTGAACTTGACAACCCGATCAGTTAAGAAATGCTTATTGAGAAGTTCAGCAACACTGCACACATCATCATCAATGGATATGGTTCCTCTTGAAGCATAATACATTTCACCTACCCTGGTTGCAGAAACATAGGTATACGGGGATCCCTGGTCGTGGTAGATCACAATGAGACACCGTTTAGAGAACACTGATTTATTGCATGTTATCTGCAGTACTTACAGTATCCAACTGGCCACTTCTTCCCAGTTGACCACAGATCAAAGAGTATCGCAAAGATATAGCTTGCATTCAACCTGGTGGTCAATAGATCCACCACACAGCCCCCCCCTCCCCCTTGTACTATGGAGTACATTTAACACACAATAATTAAAAAAAGAGTGTGTGGCACTGCTAGTCCATTTTGTCAAGCACAGTTACAGGTATCTCCTCTGAGTCTGTTTGCAGTGGGTGGGCATCGCAGCGTCGTGACACTCTCGTGGACCAGTGGACAATGAACTCGTCAAGTGCAGTGGGTCAGCGGAGCTGACAACTGTATGTCGATGTCGACGGGGACGCAAAGAGTGCAGCACAAGTGAAACAGATTAGCACAATGTCTGATGATTAAATGAACATTTGCACTGACCTAACCGGAGCGTCACACGGCAGCTTGAAGCTGTGAGTCACTGCCTGAGTAGTCGAAGAGCCGACACATGCATTCACACATAGGAGAAAGGTGGTACAGTTCCTAATCACTACCACAATGTTTGTAATATTGTTGGGACTAACTTGCACTGAAACTTTGATGCAACGGATGTTAGAGTCCAGATGGTTAGATTAATCTGGCACCTCGAACCTGTAACAAGGGGTAGGTGAGGGAGGTGATGGACCACTAACAATGCTCCGTCTACCCTTACTGTGTGGGTTGCAGGAGGGGAAAGTGTAAGGGCTGGAAGGAGTCAGTCCACTCAAGTTGTGTGAGTCGTGAATTGAAGGTGACCTTGGGAGGGAGGACAGAGGGTGGCAAGCCATAGCTCTGCGGAGATGTCTGGGATGAGAAACCGAGTAAAGGCGAGCCCGAAGGTATGTCTGAAGGTGGGGGGTTCGAACTGCTGTTGAGTGCAGTTGTTGCGGGTGCACCTGCTGTGGGCTTGTCATCCATAGACGAAGCAAAGTCTCAAGCTTACTTGATGTGAGCGGGCTTAAGGAGGTGGAGGGACACAGTAGCAGGGGCATCTTTGACGAGTACATCAAAAGTTTGTGCTCCTCTGTCGACTACTTTGTATGGGCCAGTATAAGGTTGCTGAAGGCAAGCCTTTACAGTGTCATCCCTGAGGAAAACATGTGCAATTGGACAGGGCCCGAGGAACTTAAAAACAGGTAATGATGTGGCTAGTAGGGGGCAGCAACTGTAACTTGCTGCAGTGGCTCCTGATGCGGTCCACTGGGGTTGGAAGCTATGCCATGGGTCCTAGTGGGGAGAGGGCAACCAGTTCACCGGGCAGAACAGCCTGCTGTCTGCAGACAAACTCTGCCATGGATCCCTTTAAGTCCTCTGTGTACACTGATAGCAAGCCCAGTAGGACTAGTGGAAGTGCCTCGGTCCACAGAGGCCCATGGCAATGGAGGTAGGTCTTCAGCATATAGTGCCACTGCTCTGCCAACCCATTGCTTTGTGGATGGTAGGCAGTGATGTGTATTTTCTTAATGCCGCAAATATTACAGAGGGTCGGAGAAGAGGGCCAACTCAAATAGTCTACCCAAACCTGTCATAAGGATGGCTGGACAACCAAAGTAAGCAACCCAAGTGTCAAAGAATGCTCAAGCAACTGTTTCTGCTGTAATGTTTGTGATTGACACTGCTTCAACCCACTTCGTTGCTCTGTCAATCATTGACAGTATGTATTTGTAACCTTCTGAGGAGGGGGGGGGGGACCAACATTGTCGATGTGGACATGTGTGAAGTGGCCAAAAGGGACGGGAAAGGACTAGAGCAGGGGATGGTATGTTTATCCATCTTTCTGTGCTGACATGGAAGACATGTGTAGGCCCAAGCCTGACAGTCGTAGCACATGTCTTTTCATACAAATCTTTCAGAATCGAGGTGTGTGGCTGCTCGAACACCTAGGTGAGCCAGTTCATGAAGTTTGTTGAATACAGTCCATTGAAGTGGAGTAGGTATGAACAGGTGAAGGGAACCCATAGATTTATCGCGCCAAACTTCATCCTTTGCTCCTGGGAAAACAGTCTGGAACCGGTAGCAGAGACGAAGAGTGATCAGAAATCAAGTTCATGCTGTCAGTGTCGGCTGACAGGAGTTCTGCGAGGTTAGAAAGGTCTAGCAGGGATTACATCCCACCTACCCATGATTAAAAATTGGACAAATGTGTAACATATCTTTACAGCTGGCACCTTTGGGGCAACAGCCTCCCTGGGCCCGCCAGCCATATTTTGTATCAGTTCTAGTGTAGGCTTTGTTCTAAAGCAATAAAGTGTTATCTCAAGTACATGTGGTTCTTTTTGGGGCTCCAATGCCCAAAACCCCTACTGGTGATCCCAAAATCGAGTACACTGCTGATTTATCCAATTTGTGAAGCAGCATCTGGTTTTTGTGTGGAATTTCGCCATGAAATATGGAAGTCATTGCCACAATAGTTGCTACAATGACCACAACAGTGCCACCTCCACCAGGATTTTGTGCTGCAGCAACTTCATAGCTATGAATCCAGTGTATTCCTGCTTCTAATGCTTCAAATTTGTATTCACAGAACAATTTCTCACAGGACATGTTTGCCATGTCGAGTGCCTCTAGTGCTGACCAGTACGCCATCACCAGACAGACAATCCTCGAGTGAGTCACTCACAAACCAGAAGATACTACTGACACATCATCCATGAGGAACACTTGGGGGACAAGAAGCTGTCACAGCTCTGGCACCTTGTAAGTCTTCTTGTGAACAAGATTTCACCCTCATGACAGCTTGGTCCAGCAAACCACCACTCGCAGTTCAGACCGCCCTTACTTATAACATTCTGCAGACTCCGAGTGAGCGTATATGCATCGCCAACAGGGTTTATGACACCAACTACGTGATACACACAAACAGTGATCTTCATCCAAGATGCAGTCTTGCCAGCATGCACCCGCTGCTGGGCAGGGCTGCTCACATATCAAACTATCTGCTGGGAAGAAATGGGTCATCCATGTCCACCTACACTCAGACAGGATGTCAGCTTCGCTGTCTCCACCACGCCCACCAGCACTTCCTGCAAGCAGCTCTTCTGACAATGAGGATGGCCCACCACCACTCATTTGCTTCCCACAAGAGCAAGCTCCGAACTACCCCTACTGCTACTTCCACAGCTGGTTCAGTGACACAGCAAGGAAGTGCCATTTACTGTGTCACTACCCAAACACTGCGTGCAGGGTGGTTTAGGTTCCGCCTCCTGCTCAGACACTCATGGGCACCTACATGTATTTCGTTCTGTCACTGACTTTTCTCTATTATGTGGTTGTTTATACATATGAGACTGTGCTTCAAATGTTTGTTTCCTGATTGATACTGGTGCTGATGTATCACTCTTACCACCTTCAATGGCTACCAGTCCTCTCCACCCTGACGGTGCTATACTTTGTGCTGTCAATGCAACTCAGCTGCCATGTGCAGGTTCAATGACTTTTACTGTTTGCTTATCACCAAAGTGTAAACTCTCATGGAACTTTTTGGTAGCAGATGTACCAGAACCTATTTTAGACATTGTTCATGAGTGCTTTGATACCATTAAACAATCCAAATTTCTCTTTTGAAGTGGTCAAGTGAATGTGAATGTGCCACGAAAATGACGACTTAGCCCGCAGCCTCAAAGTCATGGAATTCCAAATGGCGTCTGCTGTGCATTAACTTTCGTGTCTTCAGTCATGTTGAAACAACATTCACTCCAAGATAAGTACAAGTGTTAAAGTGTTCCCAGTGCTGTCGCACCTATGCACAGTGTAAATAGTGTTTGTGACAGTGCTCCCCCTTTACACCACTCATATATGGATGTTTGTAAACATACCTGAGTTTCCATGCCAATGCTCTGCATGAATGCTCGACCTGTGTGGTGTCCCCCTTTGGTGGCTGCATCTAACACTGCCTCCTGCTGCACACCTCACGTTCGTCACTTGTTTCCGCTCCATCAGTCGAACAGTCTGCTACTGTGGCGCGTGCACCTCCACCAGTTAATGGCCACCTCAGGAACTCTCACACAACACCATCTTGCCCCAGAGCACCTGTGGTGTTCCCAAGTAAACCCGTGGTCGGAACTGTAACTTCCCTGCCACATCGGCTCGCTCCATCAGCCACAAGCACGACCAAGGCAGCCCCTCCCCCTCCTCACAGTCTCCAATGTTCCATGCACTGGGCCACACCTCCTCCCTTCGCTCCCACCCGGCCAGTCACAACAACAAACAATGACTGTGAGGGTAAACACAGCCTTCCTGTCATTTCGCAAGTTGTCTCAGTGATTATGATCAGCATGGATCACAAACTGAATCTTGTTGATGGTCCTCCCATCACTAGAAAACCATGCCATCTCGGTCTGGAAAACTTAGTGGCATCAAAGAATAGATTGCTGAACTCTTAAATTCAGGTGTCATTGAACCCTCATCTAGCAGACGGTTTTCTCCCATTCATTTAGTGCCCAAGCAGGATGGTTCTAGGCATATGTGCAGAGATTACCACCAATCAATCTCACACCATAATGGACAATTATCTGATTCCAAACATTAATTAATTTACACAGTCTCTGGGAGGCGTGAAAGAGTTCCTGGTTGTGGACTGCAAACATGCTTACCACCAAATTCCCATTGCTCCTGAAGACATTGAAAAGATTACCATCACTACTCCAATAGGTTTATTCCACTACCGATTCTTGCCTTTCAGTTGCAAGAACACCACTCAGACTTGGCAACGATTTATCAATGAGACTTTATTTCCATTGAGAAGAATAAGAAACATTAACAAATCCTTCTTTACCCCCTGGCTGAAGCTGGCATTGAAGTAAATGAACACAAGCCCTAACTGTATTAGAAAACAGTGCTTTTCCTCGGCTTCATGGTTTCAGCTGATGGAATAACCCCTCCCCCCCCCCCCACCCGGATAACACCCCCCCTCCTCCTGATAGGATTGATCACATCAGTAACTTGCGGCCTCCCACAACTTTCAAAGAATTATGTCATTTCCTTGGCACCATTGATTACCATCGATGACACTTTCCTGGTGCTGCTGAGCTGCAGGCCTTTTTCACAGATGCCCTAGCTGGCAAACACACCTCTAGCGATCGACCTTTTCTTTGGACGGATGCTATGTCTTCAGCATTCTCAGCCCTCAAGGTCTGCTCACTCGAGCTGTCACCATTGTTCACCTGCATTCAGATGCTAATGGTTCATTACTGCTGATGTGAGTGATACCGCCATCGGCACAGTCCTCAACCAACCCTTCAAGGGCATCACATCTCCTTTGCAATTTTTCTCAAAGAACCTCATCAATGCTCAGAAAAAGTACTTAGCATTCGATCAAGATTTCCTGGCCATGTATGAGGCCATCAAACACTTCCACTCTGCCATAGACGGCTGTTCTTTCTACATTCTCGCAGGCCATAAGCCTTTCGCGGCTGCTATCTCTAACCCTCCAGCAGACCCTCCTCCCCATTCGTTCCATTAATTTGTCTACATTTCTCAATTCACTACCAACATCTGCTATAATCTAGGGCACGGACAATGTCATGGCCGATTTCCAATCACACATTGATGCAGTTTCTTCTCTCTTGGACTTCTCTCAGCTCACCACTTTACAAGTGGCTGATGACAATACTATGCAACTAATTCAAGATTCTTTCTCTTCTTTGCGACCTATCCGCACCACATTCCCTGGTGTATCAGCTGAGGTTTGGTGCAATGAACCCACAGGCACTCTCGGCCCCCTGTATTGTTCCACAATACAGTACCTCACCTTCGTACAAGACTTTATTACAAATTACATTGATTTGGAATTGAAGTACACAAAGGACAGCTCACTTCACATGCACAGGCCTGAATGAGGGCAAAGGGAGCAAGTACAGAGTTTCCGCATTAGGGCATGGGTACAAATGAAAGCAAATTAAAGCAAACATTAAAACATACAGATACATAACTCCAGTTATTGCACCACCAGACTACCTCCTGACTTTTTGAGGCCACTTACTGTAGTAAAT
Organism: Locusta migratoria; assembly: GCA_026315105.1. Taxonomy (NCBI): domain Eukaryota; kingdom Metazoa; phylum Arthropoda; class Insecta; order Orthoptera; family Acrididae; genus Locusta; species Locusta migratoria. The sequence goes on from CM048746.1 coordinate 197,048,955, forward strand.
ATGCATCAGTGACTGCATGTTCAAATACTTGCCTGTATCTGCCATATCATCCACAAAAATTCTGTACTTATTTCTGAAACACCTAGTATGTAATGAATAGCAATATAATAAAGTCACAATAAATCAAAAGCTCAAGCATGATGTGGCAGTTTTTCAAGAACAATATTGATGAAGGTCTCTAGGGTCTCCAGCTGGGTGGTGGTGTTGATATATCACGATGTTACAGGAAGTTACATACTACCCATCTTCAAGCACTTGAAGACAGGTAGTATGTCATTTCCCAAAATGTTACAATATATCAATGCCACCACCCAGCTGGAGAGTTGAGAGACTTTCATCAGCAGGACATGCCAGAAAAGCCTGCAGTTGCATATAAGAACATTATTGTTTATGATATCATATCTCATGAACTATGAATCATACTACGACATAATTTTGAAGGTAAATTTGATGGTATATGATCATACTATTTACAAAATGAAACTTCCTGGCAGATTAAAATTGTGTGCCAGAACTGGGACTCGAACCTGGTACCTTTGCCTTTCGCGGGCATGCGCTCTACTCCGCTGCAGAGTGAAAAGTTTCATTCTGAAAACATCCGTTAGTCTGTGGCTAAGCCATGTCTCCACCATATCCTTTCTTCCAGGAGTGCTAGTCTTGTATGTTTCGCAGGAGAGCTTCTATGACAATTGGAAAGTAGGAGGCGAGGTTCTGGCAGAAGTAAAGTTGTGGGGCGGCATCGTGAGCCGTGTCAGGATAGCTCAGTCAGTAGAGCGCTTGCCCGCGAAAGGCAAAGGTCCCAGGTTCGAGTCCTGGTTCCAGCACACAATTTTAATCTGCCAGGAAGTTTCATATCAGCGCACACTCCGCTACAGAGTGAAAAGTTTCATTCTGTTTATAAAATGTTTCATGAATACTGTTAGTACCTTTTTATGATTTTACTATGGTTGTCAGCTTCTACATGGTCTCATTTTCAAATAACAGATTAGTAACGTCTCATTACCCACATGTCATGGCTTTTTTTTAATCTCTCATTGTTTATATCATGTCTCCTTATGTATATGATGCTTGACAGTTAAGAATATGTGCTCCAAGTTTGGTTTAAATCGGTCCAGAGAAAAGCTATTTACACAATGTCTTTGTTTAATCTCCATTTTCTCTAATCCATTTATTATCTTGATATTTTCGTACAATTACAACATAAGTAAGCTATTTTCTTGTTGTATATAATCTTTTTTTGTACTGGTTCCATTTTAACATCAGTATAGTTTGAGTTTATGGACTCCTGAACAGTGAAATCGTCCTATAACTTTCTATTATCATGTGAGTGCTTGTGTATATTAATTTATGGATATATTTGTATGAGCCATTTATATTTCTTAAGCTAGTGGGAACTTGCTTTAGTCTAAATTGTAAACATTCAAAGAACTTCTAAAATATTAAGACATTATGTGTTTGTAATATGATATGGATATTTTGTCAAGAATTTGATAATTCTATTTCTACAAAATTCTTTCTTCTGTTGGAACAGATTTGGCCACTGACTACCTAGAAAGAGAGATCTTTCCTCTGTTGCTTCCAGCATTAAGGGAGATGCTGCATGAAGCACGTCGATGGGACTGCCTCTATGTAAGGTTGCTCCAACTTATGTAGATGGACTGGAGAAATGTTTCCAAACTCCTGACAAGAAGGAATACAAGTTAAAAGTATTGACAGTTGACACATTTAAAAGTGAAACCTTCTTTTTTGGATAGTAGTAATTAAGAATTCAGTTTGAGTGTAAATCAAATATTAGCCTACTAAATTTTTTAACATTCAAAGACCTTTCTCCAAAGTGTGTGTGTATTCACACAACTATGTCTCACACTGCACATGGATATTGAGCCATGAGGTAGCAGGAGGACTCCTTTGAGGCTGGAATTGGGTTTATGAGAAGTGACTGGAGGGACGAAGTATGGGAGATATTCTTCTGAACAAGGTTAGATGGTTAATTTTGGTCTTCAGAAGCCTCACTGAGATCCTTGACATATTTCGACAGGGACTATTCATCACTACAGGTGTTATGATCATGGGTGACCAGGCTGTATGAAAGGACTTTTTGATATAAAATAAGTGGCAGCTGTTAAAAGTGAAGGTATTGGTTTTTAGATACCCTGATACGGATGGAGGTAGTGATGTAGTTATCATGAAGAGGGGGGAAGGGCGATATTGAGAAATGTGGCTTGTGATGAGGATGCCAAGTGAAAGCAATGGGGGATAAGGTGTTGAGTTTCTGGAGGTATATAAATAAGTTTCCTCACTCTTGATTAATGTCATGATGTCATTAGTGAAGCTGAACCAGGTTAGGGATTTGGGATTCTGGATTATAAGGGGAAGATTACTCTAGATTGCCATTGAAGATATAGTCATAGGATGGTGCCATGTTAGTGCATATTGCTGTATTACAGAATAGGAAGTACACAGAAGGGAAAAGTGGGGAGGCACCTTTGATCTGTATGTGGCCAAGTGGTGTGATCGACGCCATATTGAAAGATAGTAAATGTGGAACTATAGCCACTTAGTACTATGGCTGGGAAAAGACTTTTACAAACTGCAGCTAATCTCATTCACTTTTATGAAAGAAAACGGCTTTTCATTATGCTCTCCTCTATTTTGTGCCCTGTTCTTGCACCTAGCCCTAATTGTAATACAACTAAAAAAGAAAAGTTGGCCTAAATTTTAATACAAATACAAAAATGTACAATGAAATCAATGGTCATTTTATTTGATACTTATATCTAGAAAAATCCCAAGTATTGTGAAATTATGGTTGGGAAATAAGTAATAAACAAGAAAGTGACTTTATAACTGCCAGGTTTTATTTGACATGAATATGTTTGCACAAAATTTTGAGTCAGACTTAGCAGTAATTTCCTTTTCAGTGTTACTGCCTTTGGTGGATTCAGTATATTGAACAATGTTGGAACAGCATCAGGTTTTAATCGGTTTTTCAAAAATTTTGCAAACATGACTTCTTCAAAGTGCACACTACATATTGTGCAGTTTTTATTTAAGTATTTTGCATCCTTTTTAAGTAAATCAGCACTCCTTGAGTTCACAGTCCATTTCTTAGCACTGGAAGTAAATATTGCCTTTAAAAGATGCATGTATGTTATATTTTACTTATGGCAGTGCTGTAGTTGTGTTTTAATGTTGGAAAAGTTGTATTGGCTTTAGGAGGATAATTAATTTTCTGATCAGAGAAGGGCACATAGAAAACCTGTCAATCATAGAGCAGGAACAGCATAAAATAATTATCCCCCTTATTCTATTTGTTTGAGTATTCGAAGAGCATTTGTTGCTACCATTAGCACACTATGCCTCCACTGCCGTAAGTAAAATTTTACCTGCCTCAGTAGTGTATAACAAGGGGAGGAGACTGGATGAGTATTATCGATTTGACTGGTTCAGTTTTACTTATGGCAGTGGAGGAGTACCGGTAATGTTGTAATGTTGGCAACATAATGCGAGGGGACTGCAGTGTGTCAGTCACGGCCTGCACGGCCAATATGGTCGGGGGTTTGAATCCCCCCTCGGGCATGGATATTTGTCCCGTCCTTAGTGTTAGCTAGTTCATAAGTAGTTTGTAAGTTTAGGGACTGATGACCCCATACTTAAGTCCCATAAGCTATACAAACATTTGAACATTTGCAACATAATGTTCATTTTACAAGGACAATTACTTTACCGACCAGAGAAAGGTAGATACAAGAACCTGCCAACCATACCATAGAGCAAGAACAGCTAGATTATTCCCCTTATTCTATTTGTTTGAATATCTGAAGAGCATTCAACAGTCGTTGACAACATTAGCACATTGTGCCTCCACTGCCGTAAGTACAATTTTACTGCTTGCATCAAATTATGTAAGGTGAGCAAGTAGATGAGCCTTAAAAATTCCTGAAATATCTTGCTTATGTGGGCAATAGGAAAAAGGAATGCACACACAGAAGATTGAAGTCCCACTGCTTACGAACTATTCTTTGACTTCCATTTTATATTATTTCCTGCAATGTTAAACTTATAATTATAAAATACAAATGTATTTCAACAGTTCAATGCTGCTGAATTGCTACAGCAACAGTGAGAGTTATCATCAAGAGAAGAAGCAAGGCTACTTTTAATCATTGTGCAGACATTGCTCTGATCTGAAATTGGTAACATTTAACTTTTACTAAATATATAGCGATGTTCACTCCAACATCTTTTGGGAACATTAAGAAGCTTATATCCTTAATTGTACTAGAATTATTGGGGCAATTAGGTACTGGACACCATCGGCTACCTTTTCTTTTATAGCTGCTCTTAATAAAAATGGAACAGCTCCAACTATTGATACATATTTCTATCTTTTCACTGCACCAAATAGTTGTTTACTTTCATGTGATTCAAACAGTTAAACAATTAACAAAACTTATCTAGTCCCATCTCACTTCAAAGATGGCGCATTACCACATCACAGAATAGGGAGTGACCATGTGTATACTATCTTTCAAGATGGCCGCCTCTGCACATGCACACCAAAGTTTTGACAACAGACTGCAGCGAGAGTTTTCTTTCTTTATACTCCCTATTCTGCGGCTGTTTCATGTGTGGGGATCGATACTAAACAACACTGAACAAGTGTAGTATCTTTGTGTTTTATGAAAGGTCTTTGCTGTAAGGAAGCGGAAACACCAGTTCCCGCCTGACTATTGTACAGTGTAAACGCGTAATAATAAAGTCAGTGCATAATAGTTGGAGTGTCTCGTGTCTTACCCGACCCGATCCTATAAACCTCCACATTGGTGACCCCGATCAAGTGTCGCTTTTGAGTTACCGCCGAAGTGCTTTCCATCCGCGTCTACCGCGATATTCGCGCTCCCGCGTTCGCATGCCGCCTATTGTCCGTACTGTGCACAATGGCTTCACCTAACGGACCTCCGCCGCCCGGATTCTGCCGTCCCGTGAGTGTGCCTCCACCTGCCGAATCCCGTCGAGGACAGCAAATTTCTTACAGCTCCGGGATCGCTACTCCGTGTGCAAGCTTCGTCAGTATACCTGTGCATACTATGGACTCCGGCTTTGTTAGCCCGCAAAAATGCAATTTTACAAGGAACAGCAGTGCTGGAGAGGTTCTCTCCTCTACGCCGAGGTTTCCTTCCGCTCCCGCTAATGCAGCGGAATTTTTAAGGCTGAACTCTAGTCAGCAGAACGCTACGGCATTTGAAAGGCCGCCCGTTACATATCACTCCGCGCCTGTCGAACCTCGTGTGCAGGACACCTTTTTCGCCACACCGGGTTTAAACAACGTGTGTAATAGAGTTCATGAGGGTGCCTCGAACGTTTACGACCATAACTTCAGTGTTCCTGCGTCTGTCGGAAATGTTTTGAACACGAACAATGCTGCAGCCGGTGTTCAAACTCCTAACCGTCAGCAGTGCAATATTCATCCGCCACGCCAGTGGGACCCATCTACCCGACTTCCGACACACGATGTTGCCTCTGAGGCTCTGCACGCGAACTCTTTTCACCAATTTTATAATGTGTCGCCGCAGTTTCTCCAGAAGTCATCGCCTGCTAACAGGGACAATTCGCTCGCACAGACTGTTGTTCAACGGTTGGAGAACATGCCCACGCTACCTCCTTTCAAACCTGCTCACCCAGAGTTTTGGTTTAACTTGGTAGAACAAACTTTCAACGTTTACGGGCTTGATGACAACGCGCGTTTTTACTGCCTTGTGAACCATCTCCACGAGCGCGTCGAATTAATCTACGACCTTGTCCAGAACCCTCCCTCGACAGGGAAGTACACGGCAGCCAAGCAGACGATTCTGCAACGTGTGTCCAAAACAAGGAGAGAGAATGTCAGACAACTAATATATGAAGAGCGTCTCGGCGACAGGTCTCCATCACAGTTGTGGCGATGCCTCCGTTTACTTGTCAGCGAACACGACTTGCCAAATGACACACTCACCGAGATTTGGACAGAAAAACTGCCTCTGCCTGTACAGACGGCAATCTCCGCTTACGAGGACAGGTCAGTTAACGAACTCTTACGCGCCGCCGATAGAGTTCATTCCGCCCGGCTACGCGAACTCCGCGCCAGCACTTCTAGACCGTCTAATACAAGACCTGTCACGTCAATTGCTCTACCGGCACCTTCATCTCGACGCCGCGACGGCGCTTCTGACGCCGCGGAAGATCATGGGTCGCAGCTTCCTCCGCCCCCAGCAATGACGTACTGTTTCTTCCATAATAGATTTGGAGAGCAAGCACGCAATTGCAAACCGCCGTGCTCGTACCCAAACTACAATCGCAGGTAGGCAGCGGCGCCACCTCCTGCAAACTAAACGAGCGCCACCCAACTTTACATTCTGTGTCAGACGCCACTAGAAACCATGGCCGGGTGTACGTGAAAGATCTCTCCTCTGGAACAAATTTTCTAGTAGACACCGGAGCCGACGTGTCACTGCTCCCTGCTCGCCTCGCTAACAGGAAGATTCACCGGCAGAAAACTACACTTCGAGCAGTCAACGCATCGCATCTCCAGTGCACCGGCCTAACCTCTTTTAATGTCGCCCTCGCCCCCAAGTGCGAGTTAGAGTGGAGATTTTTAGTTGCGCAAGTCGAAGAACCTATAATAGGTATAGATTTTCTTAGGCACTACAAAATAACAATCGATTTAGCAAGCGATCGTGTGTTCTATCCGGCGTGCAACTTGTATATTTCTTGTGCGGCTGCCAGTGTCCTAACTAAAGACAAAGATAACGTTCGCCTAGCTACCAAAAGCGCTAACCTCCCCAGCGAGTCTCTCGAGTGGTCGAATAAGCGGCTCGCAGAGCGAATCGAATCTACGAATCACGAACTTCATCGTCGGCTGCAGGATTTGAACTCTGAGCTGTCATTTGTCCGCGAACAGCTCAACAGTCTCCAAGCATCCTGCCCGCCTTCAGTACTACAGGTTAGTCAGTGTTCTAGTGATTCTGCGCCCGCGCGCAACTGTGACAGGGATTCCTCTCTCTGTAACTGCGTTCGCGCTCGCCATCATGCTGACACTGTTATTACGAGTGCTACCCCGCCTCCCCGCCTACCCGGACAGTCAAATTTCCGCGCGCAGGCTAGTGTCAATAACTCACAGCCATCAGCTGTTTCTAAGCGCCCGCTGCTGCCCTCAGCCTCGCCAGCGGCCCCTTTCGCAACTATTACTCAGTGTACCAACTCAACCCAACGCGGCTCGCCTGTTTGCAACTCTCTACCTACGGGCAGTTGGCAATCATGTAAACTCGCGACGCCAGCGCCGCAGCTTCGCTCGGAGGCCGATACGCTCGCGCCAGTCGCGCCTATACAAACTGTTTCCTCGCACACGGTGCCCCGCGTTGCCTTAGTGACTAACGGAACTGTTCACAGGCTACGCTTGATTGACGGACCGCCTATTTCGTGCCGCCCTCGTCGTCTCAAACCCGAACTTATGCCCGTTGCTCGCGAACAGATCGACGAACTAATAAAAGGTGGAATTATTGAACCCTCTTCGGGATGTTGGTCGAGTCCGATTCATTTCGTCGCAAAGAAAGACGGCACTTGGCGCATGGTAGGAGACTATACGAAGCTTAATTCTCGTACCATCATCGATAAATATCCCGTCCCCAACGTGTCAGACTTTAACCACGCTTTGGCCGGCGCCCGGTGTTTCTCGGTGATAGACTGTAAACGTGCCTATCACCAGATTCCTATGGCCCCGGAGGACATAGAAAAAACGGCAATCACCACACCTTTCGGACTGTTCCAATACAGATTCATGCCTTTCGGGTTGAGGAATGCTGCTCAAACCTGGCAAAGGTTTATCAACGAGGTACTCTTCAACTTAGACTTTTGTTTCGCCTACCTCGATGATATTTTGATATTCAGCCCTACTGTGGAAAAGAATAAGGAACATTTGCAGATAGTTAAGGACACTCTCGTTGCAGCTGGTGTAGAGCTTAATAATAAGAAGCTGCAACTTCACAAATCTTCAGTTTTGTTTTTAGGATATGTTGTTTCAGCTGAGGGCCTCACACCCCCTGTTGACATGGTCAAACTTGTTTTAGACTTACCACGACCTGACACTTATAAAGAATTACGTCGTTTCCTAGGAACAGTTAACTATTATAGAAAACATTTGCCAGCTGCTGCTGAGGTTCAGGCACCACTCACAGATGCCTTGGCAGGCCAAAACACTACCGGCATCCGGCAGGTTCCGTGGACCCCAGTAATGGAAACAGCCTTCGAGAAACTGAAGCATCTATTAGCAAATGCTGTAACTGTGGCTCACCCGCATCCGGATGCCACCCTCTTCATTACGACAGATGCAAGTGACTGTGCTATAGGTGCTGTTTTGAGTCAATCTGTCGGAGACGTTACATCCCCCCTCCAGTTCTTCTCAAAGAAGCTGAATAATGCGCAAAAGAAATATTCTGCTTTTGACAGAGAATTGCTGGCCGTCTATGAGGCAGTGAAACATTTTCGTACGGAAGTTGAGGGACGTGGCTTTTATATCCTCACGGATCATAAACCCCTTGTGGCCGCCATCCAGAAACCTCCGTCTGACCCTCCACCGCGACGTTTCCGTCATCTTGATTACATCCTACAATTTACAAGTGATGTCAGATACATTAAAGGTGCAGACAATATTGTAGCAGATTTCCTGTCCCGTGTCGGAGCCGTCACTTCGGTTCTCGACCTAACAGACCTCCCGCAGCGGCAGTCAGCTGACCCAAACATAATGCAGCTCATCAATGACCACGACTCTTCCCTCAAACCTGTCAAAACTACTTTCCCAGGTGTGACCGGAGAAGTATGGTGTGACGAATCTACCGGTTCTCTGCGACCTTTCATTCCCAAGGACCTGCAGAGACAAGTTTTTGACAAACTGCATAGCCCTAGCCCATCCTGGAGTGCGAGCCTCCACCAGACTAGTTACTGAGCGTTTTGTGTGGCGTGACATGCGACGTGATTGCCAGGCCTGGGCCCGATCTTGCATTCCATGTCAGCAAAACAAAGTTTCCAGGCACACTGCCCCCCCGCTGGGTACTTTCTCCCAACCACACAAAGTTTCCAACACCTACACATAGACTTGGTAGGCCCACTCACTCCTTCTGAGGGGTTCAGATACGTACTCTCCATCATAGATAGGACTACACGTTGGTTCGAAGCCACCCCACTCCCGAACATCACTTCTGAGACCGTTGCTCGTGCCTTTATAGACACTTGGATTGCACGCTTCGGGTGCCCAGCAGTGTTGACAACCGATCAGGGGCGCCAATTCGAATCCGCTCTGTTTTCTGACATTTGTAGGTTGTGCGGCATTTCCAAGATCCATACAACTGCCTACCATCCTCAGAGCAACGGACTCGTCGAGAGATGGCACAGGACTCTTAAAACTGCCTTACGCTGCCATGGCCCTCTTTGGACCGAGGCCCTGCCCTTCGTACTTTTGGGGTTACGCACCACTTTTAAAGAAGATTTAAAAGGTTCAGTAGCTGAATTTGTCTATGGTCAATCCCTTGTTTTACCAGGTGAACTAGTTGCCCCCACGCCCGTGGCTTCGCCTTCAGATCTTCCATCCCTGGTAGAACGCGTCAAACTACATTGTAGCAAACTTCACCCACAACCTCCGGCACACCACACACCACCTCGTACTTATGTACCCGTGGCACTTAGTTCGTGCACACATGTTTTCCTGCGTGACGACACCATTAAGGCCCCCCTTCAGTCACCTTATACTGGTCCTCACAAGGTGCTCCGTCGTGCAGCAAACACCATGGACATTCTCCTGCACGGTTCCAAAACTACTGTTTCACTGAACCGAGTGAAACCAGCTCTAGTTGAGTCCGCTTCCGATGACTCTCCTACACCCTCACCCCCACCCTCTTCAAACGACTCAGGCAATCGGAGTCATTCTTCTTCACAACCTCTCGCCCATTCTTCGAGCAATTACCCTTCTGGTGGTCCACAACATTCGAGTCAGCCCTCTGATCCCCACCCTTTCCGAGGATTTTCACCGCGCATGACTCCCTCCTCGCGAAACTTCACCCCTTCAACCCCTTCTTCCCGCACAAGTTCTTTGCGCCCATCACGCGGCAAGAAATCGTGTCCACATCAGTCCTCCACACCTGTTTCCCCTGGCCGTTTGCCTGCCACAACTACTCCTACCACACCCGCCTCGGATGCATCACCCTCCTTATGTCGGGGTTTTGCCACCCCAACTCGCAGCCGTACGCCTCCCTCCACTGCTACCGAGGTAGAATTCAGAACTAGGGTTGAACCAGATCATATCTGTAACCTCAGCGTGTTAGTGCAGGGTGTTTCAGTGTTCATCATGCTCGCGTGTGACAAAAAAAGTGATCAGGCAGGTGGTGTAGTGCAACGTGTGGTTCGACGCATCACAGTTTCCCACCTCGCCTCCGCAGGCAATCTACGTGCGTTCGTCCGCCCGAACGGAACCGTCATTGTGCGGTTCCCAGCTGACCATCGAGGCCCGCCACAACAATCGTCAAGATTCGGACGTCGGCTTCGCCCGCCATCCACCCTCGAGGACTTCGAGACTACCGTGCCGGGTTTTGCCCCACGGTCACCCACCAACCGCCCCCTACCTGAGGACGCACAAGAGCTGCCAGTCACCTTTCTGCATCCCCTACCAGCTGTGTAATTTTAATCTTTTAAGTTTTTTTTCTGTACTCCATACTGGTGGGGGGGGCTATGTGGGGATCGATACTAAACAACACTGAACAAGTGTAGTATCTTTGTGTTTTATGAAAGGTCTTTGCTGTAAGGAAGCGGAAACACCAGTTCCCGCCTGACTATTGTACAGTGTAAACGCGTAATAATAAAGTCAGTGCATAATAGTTGGAGTGTCTCGTGTCTTACCCGACCCGATCCTATAAACCTCCACACATGTATTTGTTTGTAATTGTGGGTGAGGATGTGGCTAACATGGTGATCAGCAAGAAGATTGGAAGTATAGAGTCAGTCAAGCATAAAGAAATTTAGCACTCAACTAACAGCAAGGCAATGAGCATTGGCTGGTATTACTGTAGACGGAGGTAGCATTGACCATCATGATCAGAATGAAGGTGGTAAACAGAAGCTGTCCACGTTCCCCAGCAAGGCCAACACTTCTAAATGTCAAACTTTTCTACATTCTCAACTACATTTTTCTTCCCAGTCTAGGTAGAAATATGTTACCATGTTATATTTGACCTTAGCACAAAAGGCTAAGATGAAACATAAATTTTCAAGTTTCTCACTGCAAGAGTCATCTTAACAAATTAATGTCAAATATTATAGTTATTCACAATAATAAATAATGTACTTCAACTGAGTGATCTGCAAGTCAGTGGCTCTGGCGCCAGAAGTACAGCTCGAAAGTTTTAACAAAATATGCCAGTACGACATGGAATGACCCTTAAAAGAAAATCTATGGAAAGTCATGGAAGGAATAAGAACAATGTTTTTAAAAGGATATATGGCTATAGTGGCTAAAGATAGTGGTGTGGTGTGTGAGCAGTGCTTGTGTGAATGAGTGTGTATTTATTTCTGAAAAAAGCTCTTTGGGGCAAAAACTGCTGCTCATGACAACTGTGTGGTGAGCAACAATGTATCATTTTCAAAATATATTTTTTATTCTGCAAAAGAAAAAAATTACAAAAACTAAATGGATCATTTGGATCAGTACATCATAAATTAATTATTCAATAATAGAATCTAATTCAATATGTTCTGAATAAGAATTTCAATATTTATTATAGCTGTGATATGTGAAATGAAGAAGAAAGTAATTATCTAAAACTGTTGTTTTTGTTTCATAAAACATTACTCTAAAACTTGTTCTTTCCTTTTTTTAGATACAGAAATGTCGTTTCAATGGAATTGACTTTTTAGCTGAAGTGTTATGGAATCGGAATCGTCGACATCCCTATAGAAGCAAACACTGGAGTGAGATCTACAGCATACCATTTGTCAAAAGATATCTCAAGAAACAGTAATGAGCTTTTTTCCTTTTCTTTTTTAGTCAATCCATTTCTATTCTATGGATAGTAACTGAATTGCTGCTGTCAGCCCCCTACCCCCTTGTACAAAACTAATAGCATAAAAACAATATCAAATATTTCCATTAATATTTATGGACTCTTCTGTCAGTTCTTGATGGAACATAGACATATTAATTAACTGGGTACACTATATATTTGTTCCAAAATAATATTTATTTTGTTGTAAACTAGATTTCAGCTTTTTAGGCCATCTTCAGACAACTTAATACTGCAGAATCTACACATCACACCAACTGCTGTGTTTCAAGTACAAAGATTTTACAAAGATATGTGTCAGTCATAGACTACATAACCTTTAAGTATTTTATAACAAACAGAGATGCCCAACCAATTAAAATGAAACGGTAACTAAGAAATAATTATACATTAATTTTCAATAAATAAGCTGAAACAAACATATGGTCTAGTGAGTGTACCAATAAATACAATTGTATATTAAATTAACTTATATATACGAATAAAAGTAGGAGGGGAACAGGTGAGTGAGGAAGACATAAAAATTGAAATGTGGGAAGGGGACAAGTATATATGTTTCAAGTATGTGAGTATGGAATAAAGGAGCACATTAAAGTATATATGCCTATATTAAAATTCACTATTTTTCATGAGAATGATGTGAGTGGCGCAAGGAAGGAAAAACATTGGAATGTGGGTGAGAGACATTACACAAATTAAACAAGCATGTTAGCAGGATTATACATAATAGATATTACTTTAATATGGGTGAATATTGAAACTGGGTTTTATCATTGAGAATTAGGTTTGGTTTCTGAGCTCAGTGTTTGTTGATACAGAGAATTTCAAGCAATGTTAGCTTTCTGCTTTTAGTCACTCCATGGAGAACATCAAATTTAATGTCAAAGGCATGACATTCATTGAAGGCATTTTTAGTCTCCAACTCCTCTCATATTTAGCCAGTCTAGTAATTATACGTAGGTCAATAAGATAGGGCTATAACTACTAGACTCTATGAACTACAAACTTACCAGTATTGTGTCACAAACTTCCAAATAATGGGTCATATTTACAGAGGCCATCAAAATTCATACTAGGTCAATCTCATCAGCAGAGACCGTGGCTGTAATCTTACCAGAACCAACACTGGGGCTAAATAAGAGGACACTCAGCAAACAAATTGATCTAGTGATCACCGCGGACAGATCAACAGATTTTCATTATCACAGATGCCAGCAAAAGTGTCTTGCCAACTGCTGATGCATGCCTCTACGCAAGGATGTCAGAGGTAATGGTTCACAGGGTATATAAATTGGCTGTGTGGCCCCAGGAGCACAGTCTGTCGTGTACCTGACAATGGTGTTAGGCATTTATGCTGGGGAGTAGCCTTGAGTGTCACATTGTGCATTATAGTGATTTCGTTGTGGTGTGTGGCATTGCGTGAGTGTAATAAGCAAAAACTGGCATAATATGAAGGATAAATATTCCCAGGGAAAGATAAACTCTATGACTTAAGAGCTTTACTGTACATGTGAAATGCATTTATTATTTCATTATTATGACATAATATGAGACTCATACATTTGTCATTCAGACGTTAATAACAATGTGTAACTGATAATATGTGTTTCACAATGGGAAGTCCAGTTTGGAATTCAACAATATAATGATGCAGTTTACAACTCACCACTTGCTTTGACAGGTACATAAAAAAAGACATTAATACACACTGAATTCTATATTTTGTCCATTAGCCTTCATCAGAAAAGAGATCACTCTCACAGTCACAGAGGCACACTTCACAGACTCACAACCATAATCTCTCTTTTGGAGGTTGGGGGGGGGGAGGGGCAGTAAGGTTGCAAGACAGTGATGGAGTTCAATACAGCACAGCCTTATGAAGCATGCTAATGCTAAATGGGTAGAAAAGATGCAGCTTAGGAATGGAGTGGGGAGGTGGGAGAGGAGATAACCCCTTCCCCACCTACCCACTCCATGCTTAAACTGCATTTTGTTTCCAACAATTTAGTACCTACGTAAGGCTGTGCTGTATCGATCGCCACCACCATTTTGCAATCTTCCTGTACCCCACTGCCCCCTTCCCTCTCCTATTGACTCACTGCAGAGCGTTATTCAGTGAACAATGAGGAAGATGACAGTTGTGTGTCTGTAAAGTGTGCTTGTGCGATTGTGTGAGTGATGTCTTTTCTGCTGAATGTCTGTGTATGAATGTGCCTGATGCAGCTCAATGTACGTTTGCAGTGAAATATCATAGGTCTATCACTCTTTATCTATGGTAAGAAGAGTCCTACAGATAAAGTCCAGATAGAATCAAAAATAAAAGTACTTTTATATACAATAAATACAGGTTGCAACTCAACATAAAGACAACGGACGAAATGCAGAAAGACATGTGGAATAGACAATCATACACACCCCGTCAGCAGTAAAAGACAACATACACAAATCCACACTGGCACTCATTATCAATGTCTCTGGTTGTTGCACTTTGACTTGCCTCAGTTGCAGTTTTCTTCACAAATTATGCATGCTTCAGAGTAAGAGTAAGATCACTGTTATATAACATTTTACATGCTGCATGGCTGAGGATACCTTATAAGAGACTTCTTGACCATTGAAAGTTGGTGTATGTATGAATGTTTTAATGTATAAGATTTTTACGCTCCTCAAGCCCCCATATGGTGCATGGCAGGGTTACATAAGTACAGACTTCTACAAAATATCTCCGATCAGCATGCAAATAGACATGTGTAGGTAAGTTTTCATGAAAAAGATTTTTATACTCCTCAAGCCACTGTACAGAGCATGAGACTGAGTACTTTGCAAGAAACTTTGACACCGTTTTACTCACTGTCATTATTGGCTGGTAGGTATATGTGATTTTTCTTACTCAGGCGAAGAAGTTGATGGACTGAGAGAGACATAGGAAGTGATAGAAAGGAATGGGAGGTAAGGGGAGGAGTAGGAAGAAGGAGATAGACAGAGATAGAAGGGAAGGGGAGATGAACTAACAAAAGATTGGAATAAGAAACCATATTATTCTGAGGTCATGTGCAAAATTTCATAAATATCGAATAGAAACTGTAGGTTGTGTCAATGTTTGTTGTATGGTGCCATATGCCATACACCATATCAAATCTTAGTGATCTTTCTCTTGTTTTGAAAAAACTGCAAATTCATGTGAATTATAAAGAAATAGATATTGTTCTTTTATATATAAATATGTATTTCTATATTAAATTTGTTTGAAAAATATGTAGCCTATGTTTGCCTGAATGTTTATTACTACAGTTTGGAGTAAATAAGTTCAGAACTTTTCTAGATATTTTTGTAACAACATTAAAAACTTGTTTTCGTGTAATAATAGTTGAAGGCCCTGTGTATCCAGCTTATGTATTTATTCCATTCTTTTATTTTCAAATGAATAGTTTGCTACTCACCACAAAGACATTTTAATGATTCACAGAAAGGCACACAAAAATTACAAGTATACTTAGCTTTCAGCTATTACTTCTTCAGAAACAGAAACACATTCTCTCTCTCTCTCTCTCTCTCTCTCTCTCTCTCTCTCTCTCTCTCTCTCTCTCTCTCTCTTACACACACACACACACACACACACACACTTGATTACTGTCTGCAGCCACTGTGGCAGTCTGGCCAAGGCACAGAAGCACTTTGTTATTGGTAGGTGCAATCAGCATGCGAGTGTTATGGTAATCCTTTGGGAACTAAAATGTGAGTTCCTCAAGAGAGATTGCCCACCCCCCTTTAAGAAACACTGTTGAGCAAATTTAGAGGGCAGACTGCAGAATGATATTTCTGTCACCAATTTACATTTCATGTCAACAAACAAAAAAGTTAAGAAAGGAAAATTTGCCCCATATGAAGGCATACAGAAAGTGGTCCCCCACCCCTCTTACTCTATTGCGAGTAGAATAGAAAAGGAAATCACTAGTAGTGCCACAAATAGCTCTCTGCCATGTATCATATATACACATTTACAGTGATCCACTTGTACTACAATAGTTTGCAGTTGACAAGGTATTGAATTGTTGTTACTATATTACAACAATATTTGGTACATAAGACATCATTACTGACAGAATTTAACAATTTAATTTTTTTTTTTTTTTTGCCACAGCCTTTACAAGAAAAAGAACTTAAATATTCATGCTGTCACCAGGTGCAACTCATACACATATGGTAACCCTTAGAGAAATGGCAGTAAGAGGCAGGGAAGGTGCACTCACTCTGTATGCCTACAGATCTCATTCAATATTGCTGTGAGTCTTTTGACGGAACGCCCATCCAAATTAAGCAAATCAGTTGGCTTTTTTACATGATGTGTAGTCTATGGTGGGCTTTAAATGGCTTGCAAAAGACCATTCATTCATGGGCGGTTCCTGAGAAAATATAAAAAAACCCTGATTTTTGGGTACCAAAAAAAAAAGAATTGTGGGGATGGTCACTTTGATACTTTCTATTCATTGCAAATCTTCGACATTTTTACCATATGTTCTTATGATTATATTCTCAAGGCCGTTTTTAAATTTTTTCGATATCGTTATCCATTACTGAGATCCAGAGGCTTAAACTTATCATAGTTCTGCACAAAATCACAAAATCCGATTTTTAGCCTTTTTAGCACCGTGAATAGCAAATATCTAAATAACTAACCATAGAAAATTGTTCAAACATTTTACAATACATCCTGTAGACATTTAGCTAAAAACGGCATTTTTCAATTTCCATAAATCTTAGTCCATTAGCAAGATACGGGCGAAAAACCGCGATATTTTGCTAGGAAAAGTGCGTTTTGTGCTGAAAGACAGCCTTCGGATAGCTCTGAAACTTACCATGCGATTTGAAAAAAAGGACTCGGTGAAAAATTTTATTTTTGTACATCTTAAAGATTGAAATCTTCGGTTGATGAAAGAGTGATTTTTGTTTTTGTTTACTTTACAGTTAATATACAGCATCCGATATTGCAACATATTTTAAAGAGTTTGCAAAGGTAAAAACACATTGTGTAGACTCCTCGTATGGTTGATTTTAGGTTACATATAGCTGCATATGAAATGTAAATAACATATCGAAATTTTATTTAAAGTTTAGAGCAGAGGTTCTTGAGATATCAGTCTGTGAATGATAGCACACAAAGGTAATAGGTTCGAAAAAGCTATTTCTGATTGTGAGGTAACATATCTTGAGGAATGGGAAATGACTAAAATGTTATGTGTATGTTGTTTAGGTGTTTATCTGGAAAATCTGTTTCCCATTTTTGGAAATGTGTATTCATTATCGCGATACGCTACAAAAATCATATTTGGTATCAAAAGATTCAATTGCGTGCATTGGCAAATCTACAGTTCTATTCATGGCAAATCGTCAAAATTCTTATGCTGCGTTCTAATATTATAATTCCGGAAAGCTTTGAAAGTTTTTCTGATAATACTATCCATTACCGAAATCTGTAGATTCCAAGTTACTGCACATATTCATGACAAATATGCATGTAATATCCAGTCTGATGTGTAATTATGCTTTTAACTAACATACCGAACGTACAGTAAGGATTCTTGGTTTGGAGGTCATGAATCTATGTTTCTAGTCTCCGTTTATTCACTGATAACATTTATAAAAGTTACAAATCATTGTAAATCTTTCAGACCACTGGACGTGCAAAATTCGTCATCATAATGGTTGGAACAACGTGAACAACTTGAATTATCGTGAAATAGCAACATCATATAAAACTATATTCTCACCTGGACTCAAAAATATTTACATGCTTTTTATGGAATGATATTGATAGTGTTTAACAAGGTTCTTTGAAATAGTTAAGCATGGTTAGCAATCATCTGAATATGAAGCTCTTTTTAGAAAGTAAACTACTACATAGTCAATTTGGTCTGGCATTTGTACACATGTATCGAGGTATATAAAATACTATCCAAATTTTACTCACCATTTATTTCATGGTATATAAGCCGTACACTCCGAAGTAACAGGAAAAAGATGGAATCCAGCTGAAAAATGCTCCCGCCGGAGCACAGAAAAGGCAAATATGTTCTCTGACAGAAAAGTGTGGAACCAGCTGCCTCAATCCTCATTCCAACTTCCTCATCAAAAATTTCGGCATGCAAACATATTCGCACTTCATTCCAACTTCCTCATCAAAAATTTTGGCATGCAAACATATTCGCACTTTTTTTGGACTGAATGTGAGTAGGACAGAGACAGTGCAACAGGCAGAGAGAGGCAGATATGATGGAACAGAGAAAGCGTAAATTCAGGAGAAAGTCATATGCATGAAAACAGCAGTGGGTAGTGAAACGAGATGTTGGAAGTCAGGAACAGTGGCAACAACAAACTAAGACAGAGGCAAATAGTAGCAATTGGAGCAAAAGAGAAAACAGTGGGAAACTGAGACGAATGGAGACCATACATAAAGCATGAGCGTGCGGCTCTCCAATACTATAGCACAAAACAATTTATGTAATTTTTCCCATCCCCAGTACCCGTGTGCTAAAGTTTTCAGGTATACAGGTCAAACCCCAAGCAAACCATCCCCATGGACATACGTGTAAAGGAGGCAATCGTGACTGAAGACAATGAAAGCCAACTCTAAGTGAGAAAGAAAGGATATTGGCAACAGGACAGGAAATGAATGGAACAACGGCAGTAGGGCAGAGAGATGATGAAAGTGGCAGAAACAGACAGCGGTGAGGAATCACAAGGGAAAGGGATGAAGACATTGAAAGATTGACACAGAAAGCGCCAGTGGTAGAGACAGCAAAGAAACAGACAGAGACATATATAGACACTGACAGTGAGACGACATTGCTGACTATGACGGCTTAACTGGGCAAAAGTATTTACAAAGTTATAGTTAAAAGTGTGTGAATATGTTCGCATGCCAAAATTTTTGGTGAGGAAGTCAAAATGAGGACTGAGGCAGCTGGTTTACACACTTTTGTGTCAGAGAGATATTCATCTTTACTGTGCTCCGGCAGGAGAATTTTTCAGCTGGTGTGCATATGATTGAGGAATAGGAAAAGAATCTGTAATTAAAGTTTCCCACAAGTGAAGAAGTTTAAAAATATGGTAACAATTATATTTAAGTAGGCCTATTTAGTGTCATAGGCAAGTTGGTACTTACCAGAGCATTTATAACCTTAATTTAAGGACAACTAAAACAATTAACTAAGCTACACATTTAATTCCATTCCATGATGGTACCTACTAAGCTGCTTTATATTCAGTAACATCCATATATGATATGTTGGAAAAAGCTGTATGCACTTAAGCCTTCGTACAGTTACACCAATGTCTTATATTCTAGATTTATAGAGGTGCCATAAGTAAATATACAGTGAACCCAGTTGCTTTTGCAGCCCAAGACCATATTTTCCTATGTCCTGGCTGTGGACACCAGAAGAAGCAGCACTTAGAATACAAGCTCAATTTCGTGGTTTTCTGGTGCGCAAACAACCAGAAGTACAGGAAATGAGACAGTTTTGGAAGGTAAAGTGTCTTCTAAAATTTTATAGTTTGATCTAAATTTTAATTCTTTCTTGTGTGATAAAATAATCAAGATTTCTATTATTCTATTACAAGTCTCTTTTAAAATTATCATCTTGTTGGTGGATGAAGTACATGCTTTGTTCCTTTTGTGAAATGGATGATATTACCATGGCTTTTTTTCTGCACGAAGATAAGCAATGAGTTTTTCAGTTGTGGCTGATTGTATGCATATTGAATCTCACAATTTGTATATAACTTTCCTTGAATAGGAAAGAAAATGTCTAGCAGTGGTACAGTGAACCCTTCGCCATGCATGTTACAGTGGATTGCAGAGTATGTATGTAGAACTTCATCCATGTATGTGTGTTACATTACGTGATAGCAACACATGAACTATAAAAAAAAATACTTTGATATGTGGAAGTTAGCATAATTATACAATGAATTTCTGTTTCTTATTTCCTTTTACATCAGTGTGAAAACAAACATCAGGATGAATGGCAACCATCAGACTATGACAAAAAAGATGATGACCCACCCTGTGGCACAGAATGTAACTGACCACAATATATTCAATTTCAAAGGCTGCTTTACATTCTGGACCACCTGGATAATTTCCCAGTCTTGAGCTCTTCTGAACTGTGCAGATGATGCCTAACACCCTCCCTCCAATACATGTCTCTCTTCCAACTGTGTGTCACCTTTTTCCAAATTTTATTTATTATTTATCTTTTTTAATATTTCAATATAACTTTAATTTCTTTTATCATTTTACAGCCCCCCCCCCCTCCACACACATAAACCTCTGCACCTTTCCTTTTTCACACTCCTGCCCCTTCCCTCTACTGCATCCCAAGCTGCATCTTACATTCCTGCCTATCAGAGTCTTTACTATCAATTCCTGTACTTGCCTAGCATCCTTTTCCCTTCCATTCCCCTCTTCATTCACTGTCAAGATGCTTGCTTCGTTGGAGTGACCAGAGATGTGATGCTAATGAGTTCATGAGTTGTGTCTTGAGTGATTGTCTGTTTTATGTGCCTGCTTGGCTCAGCGAACATCTATTCCATAAAAATATTGTAAATGTAATGGTCACAATCTATGGAAATGTCTTAAAATGCTTCCAGTCTTCATCAAATCTTCTGCACTTTATCTTATACACAGACATTTGAGTAAAATTGTGAACTCACTTTCCATTCCTCAGTTGAGTTGTCAATAGAGAAACTGGTTGACAAGCGAAGATAATTAAAATGAGTTTGTCAATTAGAGTGTGATATATGAAGAAATGGAAAGCTGACGTTAAAGGGGCCAAACTGTAAGGTCATCAGCACATTCATCCATAAGCATTGAGCAGGAAATAGATCTGAGAGAGGAAGGATACAGAATGAAATAACTGAACACTTTTTATTGCCTTGTTTCACTAAACTTTATTTTTATGACCTAGGTTTTGGATTATGAGCCCATTTTCAAGTACTTTCCTGATTCCAAAGTTGTTTGGAATCAGTGAAGTACTTGAAAATGGGCTCATACCCCGAAACCTAGGTCGTAAAAATAAAGTTTTGTGAAATAAGGCAATAACAAGTGTTCAGTTATTTAATTTGAAATGTTTCATCAAGAACCGACAGTAGAATCAATCAAGAATACAGAAGGCAAATCTTGGAAATGTAACCGAGAAACAATAAAACCAAGAGTTAGGTGCAAGGAGAAATGAAGGATGGATAAGGAAAGGGAGATGAAGGAATTGCTCTGCCGAAAATGCAGCTGGTGGTCCCTGTAACATGGTACGTGGTGGTAGACATGTCCTCTGCATTCAACATGCCCGGGACCCAGATGTAGATGACCAAATTTGATGGAGATGAGAACGAAGATCCTGAATAGTTAAACCAATTATTGTTGGGTGTAGCAGTGACTGATAGCATGTAGACTGCTCAGGGGGGGGGGGGTCATTTCCAATCAAGAACCTCTTGCCAGGTGCAATAAAAAGGAGACAGAGTTCTTGTTTGTATCAGACAGATGGCTGCCAAGGAGGGGAAAAAGGCCAGTGTGCACTCCATATGCATACCGGGTGGGGTCATTCCGGGTACAGGGTGCAGCCAACTGCAGGTGATGGCTCACATCGGTACCAATGATGTGTGTCGCTTCAGATCTGAAGAGATTCTCTCAGGTTTTGAGCAGCTATCTGAAGTGGTAAAGACTGCCAGTCTTGCAAGACGAAAGCAGAGCTCACTGTCTGCAGCATAGTTGACAGGACCGACTGTGAACCTCTGGTACAGAGCCAAGTGGAGGGTCTGAATCAGAGGCTCAGACGGTTCTGCAACCATGTAGCCTGCAGATTCCTTGACTTGCGCCATTGGGTGGTGGGGTTCCGGGTTCCGTTGAATAGGTCAGGAGTCCACTACATGCAGGAAGCGGCTACACAGGTAGCGGGGGGTTTATGTGGCGTGGATTGGGCGGATTATTTAGGGTAGAGGGCTTTGCAGAAACACCAAATGGGCTTTCTCAAAGGATGCAGGTCGATCACATGAGAAGTATAGATCTAGAAAGTATTGGTATAACATTTGTGAATTGTCGTAGCTGCATTGGGAAAGCACCAGAACTCCAAGCGTTAATAGAAAGAATCAAAACACACATCATTATAGGTAGTGAAAGTTGTCTTAAGCCTGAAATAAGTTTCATAAGTATTTGCAAAAGATCTTAACTGTGTTCAGAAAGGATAGATTAGACAAAATAGGTGGAGTCATGTTTGTAGCCAACGAAAGTAGTCTTTTGTGTAGTAAAGTTGAAGTTGATAGTTCCTGTGAACTATTATGGGTAGAGGTTGTACCTGAAAAACTTAAGAAGTTAATAATTGGTTCATTTTACCAGCCTCCTGACTCTGATGATACAGTAGCAGAAAGGTTCAAAGAAAACCTGTGATTAATTACAAACACATATCCGACTCACACAATAATAGTAGGCGGTGATTTTAATTTACCCTCAATTTGTAGGCAAAATTATATTTTCAAAACAGAAGGTATGCATAAAACATTGTGTGAAATTGTACTCAATGCATTCTCTGAGATTAATTTGAACAATTAGTTCATGAGCCAACTAGAATTTTAAATGGATATCAAAACACACTTGATCTCTTAGCAACAAATAATCCTGAGCTCATAATGAGCATCAAAACGGATGCAGGTATTAGTGAACACAAAGCTGTCGTAGCGAGATTGAATATTGAAAGTCCCAAAGTTGCCAAAAATAGACAAAAAGCATATTTGTTCAGGAAAGCAGATAGAAATGCAATACATTGCTTACTGAAAGACAGTTTACATTCGTTCCTTACACTGAATGTAAGTGTAGACCAGATGTGGCTCAAATTCAAGTGGTATCGATAGCAATTGACAGTTTTGTACAAAATAAATTAATAAAAAAAGATGGTGATCCCCCTTGGTACACAAAGCAGGTCAGGACACTATTGCAAAAGCAACGGAAAAGGCATGCTAAATTTAAACGAACACAAAATCCCCAGGATTGGTGATCCTACACAGAAGCTCGAAATTTATTTTCACAACGAAACTCTTTCTCGAAATTTGACTGAAAATCCTAAGAGAATTTTGTTATACGTTAAATATACTAGGGCAAAACACAAACAATACCCTCACTACGTGATAGTAATGGCAATCCTGCTGATGATAGCACTACTAAAGCAGAGGCACTAAACATAGCTTTTAAAAACTCATTCACCAAAGAAGATGAAATCAATATTACAGATTTTGAATTACAAACAGAGGCCAGAATGAGTAATGTTGAAGTAGATATCCGCGAAATAGTGAAGCAACTTAATTCACTTAACAAGAACAAGTCTTCTGGTCCAGACGGTATATCCATTAGATATCTATCTGATTATGCTGAAGCTTCATACTTAACAGCCATATACAACCGCTTTCTCAAAAAAGGATCTGTACCAAAAGATTGGAAAGTTGCATTCTTATATTCTATATACAAGAAAGGCAGTAGGAGTAACCCACTAAACGAGAGGCCTATTTCATTGACGTCAATTTGCAACAGGATTTTGGAACATATCCTGTATTCAAATATTATGAATTATCTTGAACAGAATGATCTATTAACCCAAGGTCAACAAGGATTTAGAAAATATCGTTCCTGCGAAACACAACTAACTCTATACTCACACAAAGTGATGAGTGCTATCGACAAGGGTTCTCAAATTGATTCCATATTTCTTGATTTCCAGAAGGCTTTGGACACCGTAGCTCACAAATGACTTAATCAAATTAGCTCACAAATGACTTAATCAAATTGCATGGTTATGGTATTTCACCCCAAATTTGCGAACTGGATAAGGGATTTCCAGTCAGAGAGGACACAATTTGTGGTAATCGATGGTAAAGCATTGACTAAAACAGAGGTGATATCGGGCATTCCACAGGGTAGTGTTATTGGTCTTCTGCTGTTCCTTATTCACATAATGATTTGGGAGAACATCTAAGCAGCTCTCTTAGGTTGTTTGCAGATGACGCCATCATTTACCGTCTAGTAAACTCATCTGAAGATCAAAACCATTCTAAATAAGATATCACTATGGGGTAAAAATTGGCAATTGACTAGATAATGAGAAGTGTGAAGTCGTCCAAATGAGTACAAAAAGAAATCCGTTAAACTTTCTTTACAAGATAAATCAATCAAAAGTGAAGGCCGTAAACTCCACAAAATATCTTGGAATTGCTATTACTTCAGAGTTAAACTGGAAAGAACATGTAGACAATGCCATGGGAAAGGCGAACCAGAGACTGTGTTTTATTAGTAGAACCCTTAAAAGATGCAACAGAATTACTACCGAAACAGCATACACTACATTTGTCCATCCTTTTTTGGAGTATTTCTGCCCAGTGTGGGATCCTTATCAGGTGGGTTTGACGGAGGACATCGAAAGAGTCCAAAGAAGGGCAGCTCGTTTTGTATTGTCACAGGGGAGACTGTGACGGAAATGATACAGGATCTGGGATGGGAATCATTACAACAATGGTGCTTATCGCTACGGCGTGGGCTACTTACGAAACTCCAATCGCCAACATTCTCCTCTGAATGCGAAAATATATTGTTGAATCTCACTTACATAGGTATAAACGATCATCAGAATAAAATACGAGAAATCAGAGCTTGAACAGAGAGATTTGGGTGTTCCTTCTATTCGAGAATGGAAGGGAGGCAAAGCTGGTTCGATGAATCCTCTGCCAGGCTCTTAAAAGTAATTTGCAGAGTATCCCATGTAGATGTAATGAAGACACTGTATCCATTAAGGATGGAGTTACCACACCTAGCATATTTGGAGACAAATAGGTTTGCCCAGTGAACTGTCAAGCTGTCATTGTACATTGCTTCTAAATCCAGAAATATACCAAGGGTTAGCTATGGAAATGTGGCCAAAAACCATGGGTTCAACAGCCCTTTAGTCCAAAGATAAGGTCAAGACAGATTTGAGGACTGGGTACACACCATGTGGTCATACACAGTTCTTTCCTGTCAAGAGGCAATGAGACAGCAGTGAGGTAAGTTACAAGTTCAGAGCAGAGATACTGTATGAGAAACTGTGACAGTGATCCCCAGTTTTGTCTCTCTATTGCGGGTGGTGGATCTCCATAGCAGAAAAATGAACATGGCAATTCAAATGTTCATGGAAGCAGCAAACGTATATCACATAATTGAGCAGCAGTTGTTGGCACCTGATTCAAATAGAGGGATCCAGCCTCAGTAAGTAGGCTGTTCAGGAGGGGGGAGGCAATCCTGAGGAACAGGAAATAGCAGAGTTAACTGCTGATAAAATGGATGCAGTTGAACTATGGACAGCCATAATGATATCATAATGTGATGGGATGCCAGAAATGGCAGAGTGAAGAAATCCTATTCAGCTATGCTATCTCGGTGGGTGCCCCAGGAGTAGGAAGGTGAGATCTCTTTGGTGGATCTGTCGGATCTTCGAAGCACTCTGCCAATGAAACATAACCTTTGGTTCGCCTTCCCCACAATATTTTCTGTGTGTTCTCTCTAGTCTTAGTTGTTCATAATTGTAACTCCTAGGTATTTGGTAGAATTTATGACCTTAAGGTTTGACTGTTTTATCATGTAATTGAAGTTCAACAGATTTCTTTTAGTGGTCATGTGTATTACTTCACACTTTTCATTATTTAGTGTTAATTGCCAATTTTCACACCATATAGATATTTTGTCTAAATCGCTTTGCAGTTGCTTTTGATACTCTGTTGACTTCTCTAACCGATAAACGACAGTGTCATTCGGGAAAGTCTAACAGAGCTATTCAGATTGTCTCCTAAACCGTTTATAAACACAAGGAAGAGTTCCCTGGTGAATGCTAGATATCACTTCCATTTTACTTGATGACTTACCGTCAGTTACTACAAACTGTCCCTTCTGATAGGAAATCGTGAATCCAGTCATGCATTTGGGGTGATATTCCATAAGCACACAATTTCATTAGAAGCCGCTAGTAAGGTACAGTGTCCAAAGCCTCCCATAAATCTAGAAATATGGAATTGATTTGAGATCCTTTGTCTGTGGCACTCATCACTTCATGTGAATAGAGGGCAAGCTGTGTTTCGCAAGAGTAATACTTTCTGAATGCGGGTTGACTATTGGTTAATAGGGCGTTCTCTTTGAGGTAGTTCATAATGTTCGAACAAAGTATGTGTTCCAAAATCCTACTGCAAATCGATGACAATGAGATGGGCCTGTAATTTTGGGATCACTCCTATTGCCTTTCTTGAATATTGGAGTGACCTGGGCAACTTTTCAGTCTTTGGGTATGGATCTTTCACTGATTGGTTGTATATGATAGCTAAGTATGGAGCTATTGCATCAAGCATACTCTGAGAGGACTCTAGTTGGTATACAATCTGGCCTGGAAGATTTGTTTTTGTTTAGTGACTTAAGTTATTTTACTAAATGTGCAAATGTTTGTATAGCTTATGGGACTTAACTACAGGGTCATCAGTCCCTAAACTTACAAACTACTTATGAACTAGCTAACACTAAGGACGGTACAAATATCCGTGCCCAAGGGGGGGGATTCGAACCCCCGACCGTAGTGGCCGTGCAGACTGTGACTGGAGCGCCTCAGTCCCCTCGGCCACCGCGGTCAGCGTTATTTTACTAGTCCAAAACATCTACTACTAAATTTCGCATGCTGGCAGCGGTACTTGGTTTGAATTCTGGAGTGTTCACTTCATCTTCTTTGGTGAAACAATTTCGGGAAGCCCTGTTTAGCAATTCTGCTTTAGCTGTACTGTCATTGGTAGTATTACCATTGCTCTAACTTAGTGAAGGTATTGTTTGTGTTTTGCCACTAGTGTACTTCACATATGACCAGAATTTCTTTGGATTATCTGCCAGATTACCAGACAGTATTTCGTGGTGGAAACTATTATAAGCTTCTCGCATTGAAGTCCACGCTAGATTGTGAGTTTGTGTGAAAGATTGCAAGTCTTGGGGATTCTGTGTCTGTTTAAATTTTGCATATGTTTTTCTTTACTTCTGTAACAGTGATCTGACCTGTTTTGTGTACCACGGGGGTTCAGCCCACCACCACCTAGAGAGAAGGCCGCGGCACTCTCGTGTGAAGTCAGGAAAAGTAGGTTGTGCGCGCATGGCTGACTGGCTCTCTGCTTCGGCATAGTGGGCCGTGGCCCAGTGGCTACCCAGTCAGCTATGCATGTGCAACCTACTCTGCCTGACGTCACACGAGAGAGCCGCAGCCTTCTCTGTAGGTGGTGTTGGTCAGCCCCCTCTTTTATTAATTTATTTGGTATAAATCTCTTGATTGCTGCTGATATTATGTCTTTGAAAGTAAGCCACAACTGTTCTACACTCACACTTTTAATTTTGAAAGACTGGAGACTATCACTCAGGAAAGCGTTAAGTGAATTATTATCTGCATGTTTGAAAAGATATATTTTTCATTTATTTTTGGTGCATTTGGGAATTTCGATATTCAGTCTCACTACTACAACTCTATCTTCACTAATCCCTATATCTGTTTTGCTAACTCAGGATTATTTATTGCTAGGAGATAATGGGTATTTTCACAACCATTTACTATTTCAGTGGGTTCATGAACTAACTGTTCAAAATAGTTTTCAGAAAAAGCATTCAGAACTAGTTTGGATGATGTTTTATATTTGCCTCCAGTTTGGAGTAAGTATTTATGGCAACATATGGAGGATAAATTAATGTTGCCACCGATTATAAACTATGCTTCAGGTAACTGTTTGAAATGTGATTCATGCTTTCTTTGAATATTTCAGCAATTGCATTGTCTGAGTCAGGTGGTCGATAAAAAGATCCAATTATTAATTTATTTCAGTTTTCAGGTATAACCTCTACTCATACCAACTCGCAGGAACTATCTGCCTCAATTTTGCTGTAGGATAAACCATTTGTAACAGCAATACACACACCACCCCCTTTTTTATTTAATCTATCCTTTCTGAAGATCATTTGGCCCTTTGTGAAAATTTTGCCTGAACTTATCTCTGGCATCAGCCAGCTTTCAGAACCTATAACGCTTGTGCCTCAGTCCTTACTGTCAGCGCTTGGAGCTCTGGAACTTTCCCAACACAGCTACGACAAATTACAACTGTTACACCAATGGTTCCTAGATCTGCATTCGTCCTGTGTCTGACCTGCATCCTTTGAGATTGAAACCCATTTTGTGTGTTCCTGAGGCCTTCTAACATAAAAATCCGCTCAGTCCACACCACACAGCTCCCGCTAGCCGTCTAGCCACTTTGTGAGTGTAGTGGACTCCTGACCTTTTTAGCGGAACCCGAAACCCCACCACCCTTTGTTGCAAGTTGAGGAATCTGCAGCTCACACGGTCCCAGAAATGTCTGAGCCTCCGATTCAGACTCTCCACTTGGCCCTTTATCACCTCTGATAGCCACTCAAAACCAGAGAGAATCTCTTCCAATTCAAAGCTACATACATCCTTGGTCCTGACATGAGGCACCACCTGCAGCTGGCTGCACCCTGTGCTCTTCATGGCATCTGGAAGGACTGATTCCACATCTGGAATGACTCCACCCAGTATGCACACGGAGTGCACATTGTACTTCTTCCCCCCGCTATCAGCCATATCCCTAAGGAGCCCCATCACCTGCCTAACGCTGGAGCTCCCAACTACTAACAAACCCACCATCTGTGAGTGTCTGGATCTTGCAGCAAAGGGATGACAACAGGGCAAGCGACACCATCTGCATCAGGAACATCCTCTACCACACACAGAGCCTCTGTGGTCTCTAATGTTGCCAACGAAGCCAATGCCACCTGAAGCTGCGAGCGAAGAGTCACCAACTTGGCTTGCATCTGTATACGGCAGTCACAGTTCCTAGCCATTCTAAAAACCTATGTATGTTCCAAATAAGTATGACTGTTGTGATTGAAACTGTGGGAGAATACACTAAACTGTAACTTTGACACAAATCTAAGTATACGCATGAGGACACTAAACTATTCCTTTGATGCGAAGCTGACTAAATAGATGATAGAGGACCACATGTTTGATAATCAGTGCACTTCGAAAAATATGTACCTAACACTAAACTGTTTATTAACGGCGAATCTGAAAAATATATACGCAAGCTAATAAATCAAAATATCAACACTAATATGTCAATTAAATGCAATTCTGAATAAATAAACATGTGAGCACATGGAAGTTTGAACTGTAACAGAAAGCACACATGAAATGAAAATAAGTCACTTCTAGCAAGAAGCTGGATAACATACAGTGGAGAGCTGTTGCTGCACAACACGTGTGTATTCTCCAGTGGTCACTGAGCAACTGAAGTGTAGGATTACCAACTGCAAGTATGATCAAAACAAAACAATGGCAATGAGATTTACACAGTGGATGAATACACCGTATAACTTGTAGCTGTTTTCACAATAAAGTGTGTATAGATTAAATACATGTGGTCTTATTGGGGCTCCAATTTCATGCCAAAACCATACTGGTGACCCTGAAGTGAAGTACACCATCAAATCACGCAAGTTGTGCAGCAGCATCTGGTTTTTTTGTTTTGTTTTGTCTTTGTTTTGTGTGTGTGTGTGTGTTTGTGTGTGTGTGAATTTCAACGTGAAATACAGGAGTCATTGTCTCGCCCTATCAAGTTCATTGTCACAAATTCAGTGTCTCCCCATTTCTTGATCTTCGCATTTTTGTTCTCAGAATGAACACTCACAAGACATGTTCGCCCTGCTGAGTATTCAGTGTACTGCCAGAAACTTAACCAACTCTTACCTGGGTTTGCTGCTCGTGCTTTCCAGTGTTTCTTCTGTGAACAGTGTTAAATCATGTACCTCACAACATCTCGGGTGCTCAGAACAACCAGGTTTTGCAGAATCAAATTTGAAAAATTTGAATTTAAGGCCAGCAACCACCCCACCACTTGTGTTTGTGTAGCCTTACACTGACCACATGCTCTGCCAACGAGGAGTGGTTTCCTCTAATCAGTTAAACTTTTCTACTGTTTCTGATCTTAGTCTCTCTTCTCACAGCACTCCTTACAACTCATTCATCAACCACTCGGCTAATTATGGACTATTAATTCACACTCTGGGAGCACCTTTCTCAGTCCGCACAGCTGAGCTGGACAATGCAAGTGTTGTCAGCTACCCTTGCACAATCTGCACCACCAAGCACATTCAGTGATTCTCCAACAAGGTCCACTTGTCTTGTCAGTGGTGATATAAACTCAAATTTTCCTCAAGTTACTGATGTGCCCCATGTGCTACCCGCATCACGTGATGCTTCTTCCGGGCGTTGAGTTCAACATCACTCCCACTTTATCACACTGTTGACACACAAATACATTCTCCGCCACATTTGTTAATGTATCTGTCTGCATTCATGGCTTACATCAGTGCCTCAACTGTGCCGAGCAACCGTGTTGTTTCACCTCTTCCTGTTGCGACACATTAGCTCATCTTTGAGGCTCCACCAAGTACAACAGCTGCATCGAGTTCTCTCACAATGCCTCAACATATCTGCACCAACCCCTCAGCTGATGTTCCAGAGACACCACTGTAGCTGCCACCTGAGCGCCTTCCCAAGCTGCTGCCTTTCTCCTTCAAGGCTCCCGCGATCTGGTTCACCATCGCCGAGCAGATATTCAACCACTACTCACTGGAAAATGCAGGCTACTACCTACGCTTCATTACATATCTTCATGAACACGTCAACTTGATCTGCGACCTTGTGATCTCTCCTCCAGCGGCTGACCATCCTCGAGAGGGTCATTCACAACCCAGAAGATACAATCAGACACATCAACCACGAAGAACACCTGAGGGGCAAGAAGCCATTACAGCTCTGGCACCACCTCCACCTTCCCATCAATGAACATGACGTGCAGGATTCTACTCACATGGCTGTTTGGTCAAGCAAGCTTACACTCACTGTCCAGGTTGCTCTCACACATAACATTCTCCAGCCTCCAAGTGAATGCATCGGATTGCAGGCAGTGTGTACAACACCTACCTGCGTGAGGCACACGAGCTGCATCCTTTGTCCAAGACTCAGCTTCCGCAGCATGCACTCGCTGCTGAGCGGGGCCATTAGCGCTACAAGGACGCCGCAGGCAGGAAACCGAGCATCGATGTTCACCAGTATGCTGACCAAGTGACAGCTTCACTGTCACCGCCACGCCCACCAGCGCTCCCTGCGAGCAGCTCGTCTGACACTGATGATGAACTGCCTCCACTGATCCGCCTCCCGGAAGAGCAGGCTCCATATTATTCTTATTGTTACAACCACAGTCACTCTGGTGAGGCTTCAAGGAAGTGTTGTTTGCTGACTCACCTTCAAAACGCCAAGCATAGGATGGTTTAGGTGCCACCTCCTGCTCTGACACAAAAAGGTGCCTACATATCTTTCATTCAGTTTGTAGCATTTCTCCATCATGTGGTCATTTGTATCTACACGATTGCTTCAAACACTTGTTTCCTTATTGACACTGGGGTTGATGTATATTACCGACTTCAGTGGCTACTGGCCCTCTCCACCCTCACAGTGCTTCACTTCGTGCTGTCAACTCGTGGAACTTTTTAGTAGTGGATGTACCAGAACCGATTGTAGGCATGGATTTCTTAACTCATCATAAACATTTCCCTGATGTTGTGTGACGTTCGGTGTTCCACCACCCTGCAAACACACTTTTCTTGTACGTTGTCTAGCTCTGACTCTTTCTCTGCTTATGAACCTACTGTCTGTGAGTGTTTTCTGATGATCGAGAAGTTTGACACTCTGTTCTCAAAAATGAACATGAACAGGTGATCAAACTTTGCTGCGAAAGAGAAGGCATTGTTCGCAAGTGCTTCAAGACCAGTGAACATGTGCTCCATCTGCTTTATGAAAATGAGGACATCTCCTGCTGCCTCGCAGACATGAAATCACAGCTGGCATCAGCTCTGCACCAACTTTCGTCTTTGCAGTTGCTTTGGAAGGACTATTGCTTGAAGGTTACGACCAGTGTTACCTCAGCAAGAGTTCCCAGTGCCGTCACACCCGCACGCAGTGTTAATAGGTTTGCAAACAGAACTCGGTTTCCATGCCAAGCCCCCCCCCCTCCCCCCCGGGGGACTTATGGTTCTTTTGTGAGTACATGGTGGCTAGCACGGGGCCCCAAGCTAATGCAGTCTTTCTGGACTGCATTTCCTTTCCCCCTCCCCTCCTTTCCTATCCTCACTCCCCCTCCCCACAGGTGGACTGATAACCTCAGTAGTTTCAAATGTTCAAATGTTTGTAAATCTATGGGACCACACTGCGTGGTCATCAGTCCATAGCTTACAAACTACTTAAACTAAGTTAAAGTAACCTAAGGACAAACACACACACCCATGCCCCAGGGAGGACTCGAACCTCCGACAGCGAGCAACCTCGCGCCCCGTAGCGAGATCCCTTAGACCGCTTGGCTACTCCACCGCGGCCCTCAGTAGTTTAGTCCCCCTTTCCCAAACAAACAACCCAACCCTTGCCAACATCTTGCCAGGATGCTCGGCCTGTGTGGTGTCTCACTCTCTCACTCTGGTGGCCACCCCCCCCCCCTCCCCCCCAAACCTCCTCACAACTCCATGTGACTCACGTCAAGTCGTGCCCCCTCACCTGGTGCCCCCTTGGCCTGTCACATCAAACAGCAACTGCACAAGTAAACTAAGCTTTCCTGCTGCCTTCCATTGTGTCTCTATAGTCACTAACGGCACAGTTCATAAACTCTGTGTTCTTGATGGGCCTCCCATCCCTAGCAAACTGCGCCATCATATCCCGGAGAAATTGGTGGCCGTCAAATAACAAATTGCAGAACTTTTAAAGTCAGGTGTCATTGAGCCCTCATCTAGCAGCTGGTAGTCTCCCAGTCATTTGGTGCCCAAGCAAGGCAGCTCTTGGCAAATGTGTGGTGATTAGTACTCACACCCTGATAGACAATTATCCTATTCCAAACATTGCAGACTTCATGTCAACTCTGGCAGGCACGAAAGTGTCCTGAGGACATTGAAAAGACTGCTATCACTACTCCCATAGGTTTATACCACTACCGATTCATGCTTTTCAGACTTAAAAATGGCACTCAAACTTGACAGCATTTCATCAGTGAGATTTTATTTCTCCTGAAGTTTTATTTTGCATACCTCGATGACATATTAGTGTTCAGTAATTCCGTTGAGGAGAATGAGGAACAGTTACAAATCCTTCTTGATACCTTGGCTACCAACTACATCGACGCTCAATGCTTTTCCTCGGTTTAACAGTTTCTGTCATCAATATGATAACCCCCCAACCAGAAAAGACTGATTACGCCAGGAACCTGCTGCCTCCTTCAACCTTCAAAAAATTATGTTGTTTCCTTGGAACCATTAATTATTATCGACAACATTTACCTGGCACTGCAGAGCTTCAAGTCCCACTCACCAACTCCTTGGCTGGCAAACACATCTCTGGCAATTGACCTGTTTCCTGGACAGACACTGTCCTCCTGCACTCTCTGCTCTCAAAGATCTACTCACTCAAGCTGTTACTACCGCTAACCCCCATCCTGATGCTGAACATTTGATTACTACATATGTAAGTGATACCGCCATTGGAGCAGTTCTGAGCCATTCCCTGAATGGTGTCTTGTCTCATCTCTACAATTCTTCTAAAAAATACTCAACAACGCTCAAAAGAAATACTCTGCCTTTGATCGAGAACTCATGGCCATCTATAAGGCTATCAAACATTTCTGCTCTGCCATAGATGGCCGTTCTTTCTAAGTTCTCACCAATCACAAGCTTCTTGCGGCTGCCATCACTAACCCTCCAGCAGACCCCACTCCCCATAGGTTCCACTATTTTGATTGCTTTTCTCAATTCACCACTGACATCTGCTACATATTAGGGGTGCGGACAATGTTGTGGCCAATTTCCTCTTGTGCACTGATGCCATTTCGCCTCTCTTAGATCTCTCTCAACTCACCACTCTTCAGGCAGCTGATGACAACACAGTGAAACTCTTTCAGGACTCTTCCTCTTCTTTGCGCCCTATTTTTACCACCTTCCTTGGAGCATTGAGTGAGGTTTGGTGCGATGAATCTACAGGCACTCTCCACCGATACATTCCTCACTGCCTCAGGCGTGAGATCTTTAATAAACTGTATAATCTTGCTCATCCTGGTGTCAAGGCCTCCACAAAGTTAGTCACGGACCGATTCGTATGGCAAGACATAAGGCACGATTGCCAAGCCTGGGCTGGCGCCTTTGTTCCCTGCCAAAAGCAAAGTTCATACACACACTTCCCCTCCACTGGGCTCTTTTCCTGTCCCTGCTGGCCGCGTCCAGCATGTCCATATTGATCTAGTCAGCCCCCTTCCCATGGCCGATAGTTTTCATTACCTCCTCAGTTCGATTGACCGCATCACCCACTGGACTGAAGTGACACCCCTTCCGTATATCACTGCAGAAACTGTTGCATTGCATTTGTGCACTCTTGAATATTCTATTTTGTCTATGGATAAACCCTGTCTCTTCCCAGCAAATTTGTCCACCCCTCCCCTCCTCCTCCCCCCTCTGATCTTCTTTGTCAACAGTCTGCCTTTACTGCACAAAATGTTATCCCCCTCCAGTCACTCCCTTCCCTCTCCTCATGTTCCAAACGCACTGGCAACATGCACACATTTCTTTCTCCGTAACAACACTGTCCATTCCCCTCTTCAGGCCTCGTATTCTGGCCCTCACCAGGTCCTGAAGAGGGGTGAAAATACCTTCATTATTTCTGTGAACAATGCACCTGTCACTGTCGCAATCAATAGGGCAAACCCGCTTACACCAACACAATTTCTTCTCAACCTCTGCTGGACTGTGCCACCTCTCTCCCTCCACCACCAGTCTCTTCCTCCATCCCTCCACCCACCTGTCAATGCCTGAGCCATCCGCCACCCTTGAAATCTCACCAACTTCATCATTGATGCACTGGAAACTCGGCGCCGCTCACACACACCGTTTCCTCCAGATACCATTGAGCTCACCGTCACCCAGATGCCAAGGCAAGTGCCGTCCGACTTCTTGTCTCACACCCCCTCCGCCCTCTCAAGACGTAATCTGTAATGTGGAAATATCTTTATACCTGGCTGCTTTGAGCTCTGCCAGCCATGTTGTTCTCAGTTCTGTATGACTTGTAGCTGTGTTCACAATAGAATGTGTATAGATTATGTACATATGGTCTTATTGAGGCTCCAAACCCATAATCACAATATAATACGAAAATGCTTTGCCATAACAGTAAATTTGTTGTCTGGATAATTTTATTAAATTACTGGTGGTTGTATTGGTTGTATTGGTATAATTTAGTACACTTCTTGTTTGTCTTGGATTTATTTATGTTTAGCAGATAATGAAATTCAGTAACTACATTGTAACAAATTTGTTCTGGAACATTCGAGAATGCAGCATTATGTATAAATTGCGCGTGATAGATGCAACACAGTCATGATCAAGATGTATTCATGTATCCAAGAGTCATTATCAAGTCATGCTCAGACACTCAAATTATGTAGTGAAGTCATGCTGTAAAGTTTTGGTGTAATAATTTCATTTTGAAGTAATAAAAGCATTGAGTATGACATGAAGATGCAATTTGTAGTTCCTTTGACATCCAAGAACCCAGGAAACATAATAAATAAATATCATTAAATAATAATGGCAGGTGAGCTGACAACATGAAGCAGGAATGACAGGTGATGTAATTTATTTCCTAACATTATAATTTAATAAATACATTCACCTTTCACAAACAAACATGGCCTACAAAGCCATTTAGAGAGCCACATGTTACCTGCAATTTTATTGCTGATATATTACAACAAAATAACAAAAGTGAACATAGAGTCCATTGAGAAGTGCAAGAAAACAGCATGTGCCCGGTAATTGATGGTGGAATGATCCTAACAGCAGGACATAGCCACGGTTGCAGAGATGGTGTCCATGCAAGGTTGGAGACAGTTGTTGCTTGGTCAGAAACATATTCTGATAGATGAACCATGGCTGCAACTGGTACAAGCAGCCTAGAGTAGCTCCCAATGACAACTTTCTTGTCTGTATTGCATCAGCATAAGTACTTTTTAAATCAGAAGACTACAGTGCAGACTACTTTGAGTCATGTGATGCATGAAAGAAAATAGTCCATGTTAGCTGTACACGTTTACAGAGATAACTGCTAGACAGCAAAGGCACCATATGTGATAGTGATGTTCCAAATGTCCTCTGTTGATAAACCAATGAGTATATGTCAATGTTGTGGACTTGTATACTCAAAACCTTTTACACCATGTTACTTTGCTGATGCCAAGCAAAGATAAACTCTGCAGTTATGCCAACCTGCACGATGCTGGTGGGTTGAGGTTGCCATATGGGTAATTTAAGGTGCAGCATATGTAAATGTTAAATTATTGTAAATTTCGATTAATGTGATGGAAATTTTCCACTAAGACATGAAAGTATAATTCAAAAGAAGATAAAGAGTGGCTGGGCAGTATTTACCTTAGCTTGGTACTGGTGATAGTCATGCACAAAAAAAGACACAAATGGAAATTAAAATAAATAGAGACAATCATTCGGAAATATTTTCCATCGCCATGTAGGAGAATAGGGAAGAGAAACGGGATAGAATGGAAAGGTTACTCACAACCTAGGATGGGTGATATGTAAATTGTTGTAAAAAAATATTTTTAATATAATTACTGTAAGTAGAATACAATGTGATAGATATAAAATGTAGTTATTAAGTGGTAGTAGGTGAAAACACACAAAAGAAGATAAAAAATGCACAAGGTTTTAGAGCCAGTGCCTCATCATCATCCTGGCAGAAGGGAAAGACTGTTTTCTCTCTTCTTTTTTCCTCAACCCTTGTGCTAGAAGAAGGAATCATTGACTCGGAAAGCTTGCATATTTTTCTATCCTTTTTACTCTTTCACCAATTTGTGACATGTCTTGCATCTCATATATTTTCAAAGATACATTAATTATTGTGTTCTATTCAATGTTACTTTGTTAATTTATACTATAACTCGTCGTCCAGTCACCTACATTCATACTTATACAGGCAGGATATTAACACCAATATATCATCTAGTTCTACATTGGACACTGAATAACCAAATAATATTAAACTGTGTTATTGCTTCTATAAATCATGTATGTTACAGGCATTGCAAGCCGAAAAAGATGAGGAAATGAGGCAAAGAAAGGAGGAATTACGATTTAAAGCTGAAGAAGCAGCAGAAATGTTGACTACAGAGTTGTATGACTATATGGAGATAGTCCGTCAACATATGGAAGAAGCACATAACAATGATACATGAAGCTGCTGATGCAGTCAAAAAGGGAGATTGATTTAAAATTTGCAGTTCTTTCTTATATATTATTTTCTTCCTTTCCTACTTTTTACAGATTTTTGTTGCTCAGTGGATGGAATATTACCTTTATTCATTGATGTGTTATTTCTTTGTTAATCATTTCCCAAATGAGAAGAGACCAATAAAATACTGTTCTATAAGATTTTAAGTAATATTGCCATTTCCATAATATATCAAAAACCTAGATAATTATTGGTGCAACAAAAACCCAGATTAGACAATTTAGCAAAATAGCAAACTACCCAGTGCTTGTTTCATTAACCATATCAGTATTGAGCAAGGTTTTAAATAAGAAACCTAAAGCAGGATGTCTCCCAGAAACTGATCAAATATCTTATCTATTTTACCATCCACTCGGTTCTGAACAATAGTATGCATCCTGTTGTAAAAGTACATGCTTTTCTCCAGCCATCTTCTTGGAGAATTACATATTTGAAAATCAAAATGTGCAGTTTGGTACAACAATGAAGAAAAATAGCCAACTATCAAGTATGAGCTGAGCTCAGTACTCTGGGCAAGTCTAATACAACTTGTGTGGCAGGTACCATGAAGGTAGCATAGTAAAAACTGTTATCACCTCAACAACCTATTACTCAGAAGCATAGTCCTCATTATAATTTCAAAATATGTCAGTTTTATCAGCAATGATTATTTTTCTGCAGCCTCTAGACATTACTCATTTGTTTAACAGCTAACACAGCATTACACACAAAGTTGCTACTATAATGTTTCATGGGCCACCTGGATTTTATTTCAATATTTATTTATTCTTGATAATTACTCTCTTGTATTTGTTATGATTATTCTGTGTTTATTTCATGCAAATTACTACACAATCATGAAAGAAATGTTTTATGCAAAGAAAGTATAACGCTAACAAGAACATTATTATCTGTATATTTTTATTTATCGTATGTTTCACTTAATAAGAAGAAGCAGGGAACTCCATTCTTTCTCCTTCTTGGTCTAGCATTCATAGGTTTCAGACACAATAGCACGTTGCTCTGAATTTAATTTATTTGAATTGTAATTTCTTTTCGAGCACAGAATGGATGTTGAAAATTACTGTAAGTGTGTTTTTATTTTCAAAATATATGACAACTAATTTCATTTAATGAAAATTTGCATTTCTCAATATTTTTATTTAAAAGCCATCTCATTATTCCTTACAGTGCAATATATTAATAGTGTGTGAATTTTTCTTACAGATTGCCACCAGCCACCATTTTCTTTGCAGTGTGCAAAATTAAATGTTGTAACAACCAAATTCACCTGGTCCTATTCCAAATCCCATGCCACTTTCCTCGATGTCGAACTCCATCTGTCCAACGGCCAACTTCACACATCCGTCCACATCAAACCTACCAATAAACAACAGTACCTGCATTATGACAGCTGCCATCCATTCCACATCAAATGTTCCCTTCCCTACAGCTTAGGTCTTTGTGGCAAACAAGTCTACTCCAGTCCCGAATCTCTGAACCAGTACACCGATAACCTAATAACAGCTTTCACATCCCGCAGCTATCCTCGTAATCTGGTACAGAAGCAAATTGCCAGAGCCACTTCCTCATCCCCCTAAATTCAGTACCTTCAACAGAACAATCCCAGAAGTGCCCCTCTTGTCACCGGTTACTTTCCGGGACTGGAGCGGACTCTGAATGTGGCTCTCCAGCAAGGATACGACTTCCTTAAATCCTGCCCCGAAATGAGATCCGTCCTTCATGACATCCTTCCCACTCCACCAAGAGTGTCTTTCCACCACCCACCTAACCTCCGTAACCTCCTAGTCCATCCCTATGAAATCCCCAAACCACCTTCCCTACCTTCTGGCTCCTACCCATGTAACCGCCCCCGTTGTAAAACCTGCCCTATACACCCTTCCACAACCACTTACTCCAGTCCCGTAACCCAGCAGGTGTACACGATCAAAGGCAAAGCCACTTGTGATAGTACCCACGTGATTTACCAACTGACATGCCTGCACTGTGAAGCGTTCTATGTGGGAATGACCAGCAACAAACTGTCCATTCGCACGAATGGTCACAGGCAGACAGTGTTTATTGGTAATGAGGATTACCCTGTGGCTAAACACGCCTTGGTGCACGGCCAGCACATCTTGGCACAGTGTCACACCGTCTGGGTTTATCTGGATACTTCCCACCGACACCAATCCTTCAGAACTCCGGAGATGGGAACTAGCCCTTCAGCATATTCTGTCTTCCCATTGCCCACCTGGTCTCAACCTCCGCTAAATTTAAATTCCCTCCCACCATCTTTAACATCTTTGCATTGGTTCTCTGGACAGAGCCTCTGCCTCAAGTGGCATCTCTGTCTAACTCCTTAACTTCTTTGCTTTCTACAGTATGTCTGCCTAGGTGTGTTTGCGTCTGGATAAATGTGTGGGTGTGTGTATTTGTTTCTCTTCGTCCAAGGTAAGTCTTTCCTCTCCCGGGATCGGAATGGCTCCTTACCCCCTCCCTTAAAACCCTCATCCTTTCCTTTCCCTCTCCTTCCCTTCTGCCTGAAGAAGCAACTGGGTTGTGAAAGCTTGCGTTTGTGTGTGTGTGTGTGTGTGTGTGTGTGTGTGTGTGTGTGTTTTATTTGTGCTACTATCACCACCTGTGCTCCTTCACCTGGTGAGTCATCTTCATCTATTATTTATTTATATATTTTTCCTGCTAGGAATTTTTCGTCTATAATATTCATAAGATATGTATTTACTTACGCAAGTCAAAGGTTTAAATGAACTGCCAATATGCAGACGTATGAAATTAGCAAGTGTGACAAGGAATGAGGTTTTTGGGAGGCTTTCAGGTGGGCGTTGGGAAAGATAGTGTTCCAGAGCTGATAGACCATAGGTGTGAGGGATGTTGGTGTACAAGGATGTAGCATCAATGGTGACAAGGAAGCTATCACGTGGGAGGGGCATAGGGATGGTTTTGAGGCGTCCCAGAATGTGGTTTGTATCTTTGATATAGGATGGGAACCTGCAGGTTATAGGTTGGAGGCTCCCAACCTATATCAAAGATACAAACCACTTTCTGGAACGCCTCAAATCCATCCCTATGCCCCTCCCACGTGATAGCTTCCTTGTCACCATTGATGATACATCCCTGTACACCAACATCCCTCACACCCATGGTCTATCAGCTCTGGAACACTATCTTCCCCAACACCCACCTGAAAGCCTCCCAAAAACCTCATTCCTTGTCACACTTGCTAATTTCATACTCAACAATAATTACTTCACCTTTGAGGGCCAGACCTACAAACAAATCAGGGGGACAGTTATGGGTACCAGGATGGCCCCTTCCTATGCCAACCTCTTCATGGGCCGCATGGAAGAGGCATTCCTTAAGACACAGAAGTTGCCTCCCCTGGTTTGGTATAGATTCATAGATGATATCTTTGTGGTCTGGACTCACGGTGAAGAAACCCTTCTGAACTTCCTCCACGACCTTAACTCTTTCTCCAGCCTTAAATTCACCTGGTCCTTCTCCAAAACTCAAACCACCTTCCTTGATGTTGACCTTCACCTTGCTGATTCTCACATCCACACCTCAGTCCATATTAAACCCACTAACAAACAACAGTACCTCCACTTTGACAACTGCCATCCCTTCCATATTAAAGAATCCCTTCCCTACAGCCTGGGCATCCGTGGGAAACATATCTGTTCCAGTTCCGACTCCCTCACCAGCTACAACAACAATCTATCCAATGCTTCCCTCTCCCACAACTACCCGAAAGACCTCGTCCACAAACAGATCTCCCGAGCTGTCCATTTCTCTCCCTCCAAAAACAATGTTCCTAACCCCAGACCACCCAGAAGCACCCCCTTAGTCACGCAGTACCATCCTGGCCTGGAATGCCTCTATAAATTCCTCAAACAGGGCTATGACTTTCTCAAGTCATGCCCTGAGATGAGACCATCACTCCAAACTGTTCTTCCCGCACCACCCAGAGTAGCCTTCCGCCGTCCTCCCAACCTCCGCAACATCCTTGTCCAACCTTACAACATCCCAAAACCACCCTCCCTACCTAATGGTTCCTACCCCTGCAACCAATCCCGCTGCAAAACCTGTCCAATGCATCCTCCCACTACCACATATTCCAGCCCCACCACAGGAAAAACCTACCCAATTCAAGGCAGGGCCACATGTGAGACAACACGTCATATACCAGCTGACATGTGTCCACTGTTCAGCCTTTTATGTTGGTATGACTACTAACAAATTGGGTGAGCGGATGAATGGGCACAGACGAACTGTTCGCCTGGGGGACACCCAATATCCTGTGGCAGAACATGCCCTCCAGCATAACTCCAGGGACCTGGGCACATGTTACACCACACGTGCCATTTGGATAGTACCAACAAACACCAGTCCCTCAGAGCTACAGAGGTGGGAACTTGCCCTCCAACATATCCTCTCCTCCCACCACCCCCCTGGCCTAAATCTATGCTAACCTCACCCCTTCCTCCATCCTCAGCTCACCTATTTATTATCCGTTCCTTAACCCCCCCCCCTCTCTCTCTCTCTCTCTCCGTGTGTGTGTGTGTGTGTGTGTGTGTGTCCATCCATATTTCCCTGTTAATGGAAAACGTTTTAGACACCCCCCGCCCCTCCTACACCCCCTCAGCATCATTCATTTCACTCATCTTCTCTTCTCTACACTACTTGATCTTTCCTCTTTGGTTATATTTATCCTCTCTGGCTTGGCTCAGTGCATACATGC
Source organism: Locusta migratoria (assembly GCA_026315105.1). NCBI lineage: Eukaryota > Metazoa > Arthropoda > Insecta > Orthoptera > Acrididae > Locusta > Locusta migratoria. The sequence continues at coordinate 197,091,263 of CM048746.1, forward strand.
AGTATCTCTGACGTCCACACTCCTGAAACACCACCTTCATGACCTAGGTCGTGAACTACCTTTCCCTTCTGTTCCCATCCTTTCTTCTTCCCTTCTCTCCCACCTGACGAAGGAACTGTGTTCCGAAAGCTTGTCCTTTTTGTCCCCTTTTTTCTGATTCTACATTTGTGTTACTATCGGCGATACAGCACAATGGTAACTACTGGCCAGCCATTCTATCTCGTTTTTAACAATATTTATCATCTCTGAGGAGAATTTTCATCATTAATCAAATAACCTGTATAGTTCTTTTTATTATGTAGTTCTATATCCAATAGCAGTACATACTTCTGGAATTTGAAAATTTTGATACGGTGTCTACAATGTCCGCCGGTGTAACAATATCCCAATAGAACTGTTGTGTCTTGGGAGTCAGATCAGCAAGTATACCAGTGGCAGATGTGTTTGTGGGAGCAATTTTTGATTTTAATATATTCACTGAGGTAGTAAAGTAAGTATTTAGTTCCTCTGGTTCCAGCACAATATCTTGAGTTTGGGTGACAGTGTGCTCCTGTGTTATAATGTGCCAAGCTGCCTTGCATTTATTAGTTGCTCCTTCTATATATTTCTCACAGGCTAATTGTTTGGCAAGTCTAAGTTTAGCTTTATAGTGCTTTTTACTTTCAAGGTAAGCTTTATACTAAGCATCAACCTCCTCTGTGCTACATTTATAATTATTTTTATATACTTTATACAGCACCAGCATATTTTGTCTGATGTTGGCAAGTTCATCAGTGTACCATTTAAGCTTTTTAGATTTTGACCTGTTGCTATTTCTTTTTAGAGGTGAGCAAGAGTGCCATAACTCAGTATATCAAAAATAGTTCTAAAAGTTGTTTCATCTACATCAAACTTGTATACAAAGTCCCAGTTTACATTTCTTAGTCTGTCAGTAAATAGCTGAACATACTCCTCTTTCTGACCCCTCACACATGTCGGGCATGGCTTATTGATGTCAGGCAAATTATTATTACTTGACTGTTTAAAATGGTATTTGAGAAGTATAGAATTATGATCTGCAAAGAGTTCATCTGTAATGCTAACACTATAAAAATCACTTGAAAAATTAACTATAACATTATCTAAACAAGCTTTGCCTCATGTTGGTTTGTTATTAGTACAGAACAAATTTAAAAGACCTGAGTACATTGAAAAATACTTTTGAGATGGGTTCATCTGAACATCCCATTTCTATATTATAATCTCCACATATAGCAACATTTGTTTTGAACTTAGAAATTTTTCTCATCAATAGTTCTAAGTTATCAAGAAATATATTGACATCACCCTTTGGTGATCTGTACAGGCTAACTATTATAATATTCTGGTCTAAAAGTCTTACACAGCTAAACTCTCCATTAATTTCAGAGGAGTATGAGCTTACATCTATTTCTAAAAATTTTATATTGTGTCTGACAAATATTGCAACCCCACCATTTATTTTTTTTACCTTTCTACATATGAAATCTGCAAGAATGTAGTCATCAGGAACAAAAAACTTGACTTGATTGTGTCTAAGCCAATGTTCTGACAGACATATAACATCACACTCATTCAATTTACAAAAATGTTGTAGTTCTAGTATTTTATTTGTGATAGAGCGAATGTTAACTTGCAAGAGTGTAATTGTTTTATCTTGCTCTCTCTTTAAGCCAATAGTCTTCAATGCTTTGTTTGATTCTAAGACTAGAGGCTCAAGACAGTTTCTAAAAAAGGAACTGAATTATCTATGCTGGCCCCACTAATTAGTCCTATTCAGTTACTTATTTGGATTCTTCTCTGAATTATTCTGACGACCTCTAGCCCAACAAAACGTTTCCCCTTATAATTTAAATGCATGCCATGTTTAGTATGCATTTCACGATCAAGTTTGCCAAAATCTATAACGTCACAATTCTCATACACTGCACAGAGTTGCCTGATTCGGATGTGTTGTTTTACGGATTTCTTTATTGACACAAGAATTATAGATTAAATCGTGTCTTTGAGGAATTGTGACAATAATTGAACTCTTCGTTTTGTTATAGTCTAAGAAATTCTTCAAACCTGTTACACAGGCATCTGCTTCACCAATGGCAACATCGTTTGAACCAGTTATACACACCACACAATCAGTCTCTTGTAACATTGATTCATGCTGGCTGATGTCTTCTAAAATTCTGTTCATTCTTGCTCCCGGTTTCACAATTCCAGTCACTTTAATGTCGGAGTTAACGTCTTTTATTGCATCTGATAGTTTCCTGCCGTGGCTGTCCGCAAGAAGAAGCACGTTACAGTTTTTTATTTGTGATTGTTTACTGTTTTTGTTGCTTTCCTTAGCTGGAAATTTCTTCGTTTTATCACGAAATTGCTGTTTATACTGTTCGTCATGGTCGGCAGTATGTGGAACATAAGATTGTGTGCAGAGTTCATTGCTGCTTTCTGTGTCTGTACGAAGGACATCAAATTTGTTGTAATTTTCCGGTCTCAACATGTTTACAGCTTTTGCCTTCATTTTTTCGCGTGATACTCTAGTTTTGTTAACAGTCTTCCACGGTGTGTTTCCAAGAGAGTCTTGTACAACTTGGCAAGTGTTTTGTTTTGAATGCAAAATTACGCACGTATTCAGTTTCGAACGTAAATCGCGGTTTTCACTTTTAAGGTTTGTAATTTCACTTCTTGAACCACTGATAATTGTTTGTAGGCTAGTCACTCGTTCACGTAACTTCGAAATTTCATTGCTGCAATTAACAGAAGTCCCCTTTTTAATTACATTACTATAGTTTTCTTTTATGGTCATATCACTCATGTTTATTTGCGATGTCCATTCTTTATTCAGTACTGATGATTTTGTTGTTAAAGTGTTAATGTCACTTTAATAATTTCTTCTTGAGAACTTACTGTGGATTCAAGTTTCCTGTTTTTGTCATCTAAGCAGTCTCGGCACGACCAGTGAATATAGTCACTTATGAATTTTAAACAGACTTGTGCACACTTTTCATGCAGCCAAACGTTGTATTTAACACACAGAATTCCTTTTACAACGCGTTTTTGACACTTTTTGCATGCGGCACTGTTTAATTTACGCGTTTTTACAAGCGCTGTATCACTATACTTTTCAACTGACACCATCTTTCATTCCATAGATGATCAATCATAGAATAAGAACAGTTATTCCCATTGACATAACAAAAACAAATGATTTGGCCAAATAACTGACTGTAAAAAAAATTCTCAAGATTTTCATTTAAGTAATGAGAGTGGTTAATCTTTTGGACATCAGTGCAGAAATACAAGAAATTATTGGCAACAGAATTGACTGTAAATAAGTTGAAAATGTGTTACAAATCTGATCAAAGCCCTAACACACATTCCCAGTGTAATTATTTTAGCAACAAGACACACCGCCACAGATGAGGTCGCTAATGTTCTTCTCATTGGTATTGATGGCATAATTCACTGCAAAGGTTATCTACATTGTGCTTATCCAATCCAATTACACATGAATAAACTTCACGAAAATGAAAGTAGGGATAGAAACAATATATTTAACATATATCAAATGAAAAACAGAGTAAATATAGTAACATGTCACTCTTTTTATTAATTCAATACCGTCTAGAAGGTAACAAAGAATAATTGTACACTGCCACAACATATCACTTTTCAACATTACTATATAATGTGGGACTCTTTGGAACACCAAAAAGTTTATCTATAGGCACAGTTGCCTTTTCTTTTTCTTTTGCAACTACTGAAACATTATGAACACTTTGGTTACAGACAAGTGGCATCTTTGGTTCCTCTGTTACTTTTTCACCTCTTGCTAGGCAGTCACGGATTATCAGCTCCTGAAGCAAGAAAATGTGAAACATATATAAACACATTGCAATAAAAATTTTAACCCTTCAAGCAATATCAAAAATAGAGCTATGAGCCAGTGATTGATTGCAGTTTACAGAATGTTATTTTATTTATATTTAAAAATAAGTCACAAAATGGAACTAAAACAAGTTGCAATACTTTTATACAAAAAACTAGAAGTTGTTTTTTTTTTCATTACTTCTGTGGAATGGAAGATGTTCAGAAGAAACTTGAAGTTAATTTCAAATCTAACTTTGGATCTGTCCTGCATAAGTTTAATATTTAAATGGTAATGGTGGTTATGATTTATACTGGTATTATTATTCTGAAAGTCACTACTACTGAATTCTAATAAAACATTTACACCCAATTTATTAGAGAAGACATGTTGTAGTCATGTTCAGATCCGATGAGCTTCAATTTTCATTTTTGAATGGCTATAGGAATACATTATAATATTTGTATTATATGCAGAAGGAAATAATTGTGTTAGAAGCATGGCAGGTCATTGACATCTATGAGAAACAATAAAAGGAATCAATAGGGAACCCTTAGGAACTCCATTACTTGCTCAACGGATCCTTATAAACCTTCCTCCCATCTCAAAAATGTCCTGTCCACTAATAATGAATTATGGAGTACTATTTTCTCTATTCCTTTTTTTTTTTTTTGTGTACAACATACACCCTCTGTTAACTACACCATTTAGTTTTGTATTTGTAAAAAAATATTCTACATCAACTGCTTTGGATAAGTTAGTGGAGCTGCAAACTCTATTAATTTCAAATTTGGTAAGTATTATTATTACCATCATCATCAAGATGGGACATTTATTCTAGTGTAAATCACTTTCTCAAAAATTTTATAAGAAGTTTTCACCAGTGGAAACACTTTGTGACACATCTTCAGTCCTATTAATTTTCTTGAGAGGATTAATAATTTATTTTTCTGCTGAATTCCTGGACTCTGCAATCTTTAGTATACAGGGTGGTCCAAAAGTCTGGAAACGCCCTCATAAAATTCAAATGGAGTAGCAAACAAGGAAACAGAGTCCCTAACCACGAGGAACGGGAAGGGGGAAACTTAACAGGCTATGCAACCCAACAAGGCGGCCATCTTGGATTCAACTCCAAAATTTCAAATGGGAATGTGGTCATGTGACATATCAAACAGATAGAGAATTTCACCAGAAAAACAATGCCCTTGTTATTTTAAACATACTTTTATTCATTCTCGAGTTATAGCCAGTTACATGTGGCAGTGGTGGGACGCTTGGCAGCATGGGTGTGATTTGCCGAAGAGACATTATGCCAATGTTACACAGTCCCTAGAGACCAACAACAGTCATAGGAATCGCTCGATATGTTGTCCATTATTTTGAATTGTTAATGCTATTCTCCAAACCCAGTCCTGATGCACTTTGACCAACACATCTGGCTGAATTTGACCACACACATCAACAATGGTCTGCTTTAGATTATGCAAATCCTGTATTTTCACGGAATAAACCAGTGCTTTGACATGACCCCAAAGATAAAAATCCAAAGAAGTCAAATCTGAAGAATGTAGTGACCACTCCACAGCACCCCTAGGACCAATCCATTTTTGAGGAAACTGCACATCCAGGTTTGCTTGCACATTGTGCTGGAAGAACTCTGGAAATGTCTCATCCCCCATTAACAACAAGGGAAACACATCTTCATCCAACAATCTCGGATAACCATTGGCTGTTAACGTACCATCAATAAAAAAAGGTCCCACAACTTTGGTACTCCCATATACCACACCAGACCATCACTTTTTGTGAGTCAACCATTTTGGAAACATCAATCCAGTGCAGATCTGTATCGGACCAGTATCTGTGATTCTGCACCACTTCACCATTCATAAAGAAATTGGCTTCATCACTGAACAGCATCTGATAGGGAAAACGCGGGTTTATCTGCAGCTGCTGTGTCACCCACTCTGCAAACTGTACCAACACCACCTAGAGAGAAGGCCGCGGCACTCTCGTGTGATGTCAGGCAGAGTACATTGCCCACGTAAAGCGGACTGGGTAGCTGTTGGGGCATGGCCCACTATGCTGAAGCAGTGAGCCAGTCAGCTATGCGCGTGCAACCTACTCTGCCTGACGCAGCACGAGAGCGCCGCGGCCTCCTCTCTAGCTGATGGCAACTGTACCCAACGGTCTTATCTGCAACAGAACCTGTTGCTTGGAATTTGGCCAAAAGCTTGGCAACTGCACTGTGAGTGATGGGCTGTCTTGTTGAGTGACGCATCAGCAATGACCCATGTGCAGCTCCTGATATCAAGATGATTTCAATGCATTCTTCATGTGTTAAGGACATTTTGTAACCTGTAAATAACAAAACAATGATTAAAATGTTGGCATGAGTAACTGATACCTAAGATTTAAACACATGTAACATATCAGGCATGTGATAGTCACTTTGCACCATTTCAAACTCCAATTCATGACTTCTCAGTACGTAATACACACGCTGCCGAGCGTCCCATTGCTGCTGCAAGTAATTGGCTATAACTTGAGAATGAATAAAGCTAGGTTAAAATAACAACGGCATTGATTTTATGGTGAAATTCTCTATCTGTTTGATATGTCACATGACCACTTTCCTATTTGCAATTTTGGAGTTGAATCCAAGATGGCGGCTTTCAAGATGGCCGCCATGTTGGTGCCATAGCCTATAAGTTTCCCCCCTCCTGTTCCTCATGTCTAGGAACTCTTTTTTCCTTGTTTGCTACTCCATATGGATTTTATCAGGGTGTTTCCAGACTTTTGGACCACCCTGTATATAACAAAGTATTATTCAAAATATCTGTTGTCTTAACCTTTCTGGCTTTCCATTCAAACCCATCTAGTTACCTTGTTCTGTGCTTTGTTGTTCATTCTCATTCACTATGTTCCATATGGATTTGACTCAGTAATTTGAATTATTAATTTCATGCATAATGTACTCACTTCTAAGACTCTCTATAAATTGTTCTTAATAATACAGAATATCTTTATAAATTGTTCTTAATACAGAATATTGTACTAAAGTGGCATCTTCATTTTCAAGATACTCTCATACTATGAGGGATTGTTTTGGATGGTTTTTAATAGTATATCTAACAATTGCCACAAATTTATCATGGTATGTGGTATATTTGCCACTGGGCTTTTTCGTTACAAATTTCATTCCAGTCCACCTTCTTCAAATTTTTAAAATATTATCTCTAAAGTTGTTATAGATGGAGATTCTAAATGCCTTCACAGGACATATTTTGCTCACTAAATACAGAAAAAGCTGGAGAAGAGAATATAATTTTTAGGGCCTACCTTGGTAATATAGTTTTCTTTGTCATTGGGGCACCATTTCCCTTCCATTTAGTATTTAGGCCTTCCCCTCCCCCAATTCCCCATACATGTTAAGAATAAATATAGAGGGGTCCAAACAATGCATCCACTATTTAAATGGCCATAACTTGCAAACTAACTGACGGAATTGTCTCATCTTTGGTAGTGTAATAGTTTGTAGTTCCGTCAATCGCCACACAAGCATTGAATTGCGTTGTTTTGTCAGAGGACAGTCGCTGGATAGTCAGTATTTTGTTCTTAGTTGCACCTAGTTACTCAAGTAAACATGGCTGGAGCAAGGCTTATATGTAAGGAAGTTTGTTTTGAAGTGGTATTTTAAGTACGAAAACATTAATGAGGTTCAACAGCAATGGTGAAATGAGTATCAAACAGAGCCACCAACATGTTTAATGATTCGTCGTATTCAAGACAACTTTGAAGCTGAAGGCTGAGTTAAAGATGTACAAAAACAATGATCTGGGTGACCTGTAATAGTAAGAAGTCTAGCTAACTCCCGTCACGTGTTACAACAATTCACCCACTCACCACAGAAAGTCTGAGAGACAGTGTGCCCATGAAACTTGAGTGAGTTGCACAAGTGTTTGTTGAATTTTGAAGACAGCATAGTGGAAGTGCTACATCCCACGATTGCTACATGCAACGAATGAGGACGATCCAGATCGTAGAATGGAGTACTGCGAGTGGTTTACTAACATGGTGCGCAACGATGAAGAGTTTGCAGAGGTGTTTGTGTGGTTTGATGAGGCACAGTTCAAACTGAATGGTTCAGTAAATAACCACAATTGCATCTATTGGGCTGCCAAAAATCCGAATGTCCATGTAGACAAAGCCTTGAATTTGCCAGGTGAAAATGTGTGGTGTGGGTTGTCATACCGGGGCTTGATTGGGCCATTCTTCTTTGACAGCACAGTTACCAGTGAGATGTACCTTCAGAAGCTTCAGACATCCATTTTACCTGCCATCTGAGACTTGTACGGAGATGGAAGATTTTACTTTCAACAAACCCCAACCCACTACCAAAATCGTGTTAGAGCTTATCTAGACGAAAATCTACCAGGAAGACGGATAGGGCGCAGAGGTGCTGTGGAGTATCCACCTCGTTCCCCAGACTTAACTCCTCTGGACTTTTACCTGTGGGGAACACTAAAGGACATTGTTTATCAACAAAAGCCACGCACATTGGATGAACTTCGAGAATCCATTGTACATTCATGCGCAGATATCCAACTGAACACATAGTTCATGCTGCAGTTTGGCGGCATCGTTTGTGTGTGGACGTTAATGGTGACCATTTCGAACACCTACAGCGATATCTTTAAGTTGTACTTGAAGCTACACTTTCACCAAAAATGAGACAACTCCGTCAATTAGTTTGCAAGTTATGGATACATTCTTTGGACTCCACTATATATTCAATAAATGAAATGTAAAGTGCAATGACATCACACAAATTTCCAATTAAGAAATGCACAGCCCTTTACAGTGGTATGTCAGGGTGCGAGTATCATGCACCAATGCCTGAATAAAATCTTGAAATTATGATATTATTTTTAATTAGTACAAAGTAAGTTATTTGCTTGATAATGCTTCAGAGCACATAAGATTAAATGCTACCACCAGCCTGACCCTGTTGGTATGTAAGGAACAGTTTTGCAGCTGAATAGTGTCTCGCTGCACATTTGTCAGCACCGGCCACTTGTAACAAAGCAGGGAGCCAAGGCATCGTTTCACTTATCAACATCCCGACCCACTGATGGCTGGCTGGCTACCTGTCTGTTGTGTTGCATACATCTTATCTTTCTTCTGTATGTGAGGATCGGTGCACTTTAGATATGGGTGGTGGAAATATTATGCATAAACTATTACACACACTTATTTCATTACTACCTTAACAGGAAAAAAAATTTTAATGGCAGACCATGTCCTACCATAACAGTATCAATGTCTATAAAAGTAAAATGTGGTCTACTAGAAAGGGAGTGATTTGCTTTGAAGTTGTGGTGTGATTGTTCAACCTGTTTGATATTTGGTACAAAGAAAACTATTTGGACTAAGAAAAGGTTACTGTGATTTAAATCATCTTTATACTATAGAGAAGAAACATAGCAAGTCTGAAAATCTCCTTCCCACTTTAAATAAATAAAAGAACATAAATCCTAGCAGGACATGCAGTTCTTACAAAGGTTAAAAACAGAATTGCACAATACGAAGTAAGAAAGTATAGGAAATATTTAACAGATTATAATATGCAGTTTGCCGTTTATCAAAACAGGATCAAGACTTTTGAAGTCGCTTAGAAAGTTCAGACGGTGAGAACAAAGAAAATTACATGGAATATATTCCAACAAATACCAAGCTCAATCCTCCATTTAAAAAACATTTAATAGTGTCTACAGTTTAAAATATTACAGGGAATGAACAATAATTTAAAAGATGATTTATAAATTCAGTACAAAATATTAATATGATAAAACTACAACTAAGAACTGTAAATAATGTTTTTATTTAATTAATTTCATAATCTCAGTAGCAAAGACTTATTTTAATTAACAAAAAGGCAAAGATAAATTAAAAACTGTGATAAAAAGTGAACAAGACAGTCTTTGATTTTTAAATCCAAATAATAAATGTATTTACCAAGAGCCGTAAAGTTTGTTGTTTTATTGAACTACCGGTTTCGGTATTATAATGGTATTCTTCAGGTTATGTCACAACAAATATCCACAAAAACTCTTGAAATGGCCTTTTATACCGATTTATTTAATATCTCACAGCTGTTATTTATTTTGACAGCTGCTGTCACATATGTATATTAACACATGTTTATTCAGGATCTGTGAGATATTACATAAACCGTTTATAAAAGGGCATTTCAAAAGTTTTCTTGGATATCTGCTATGACATAACCTGAAGATGTTGTTATTAAAATACTGAAACTGGTAGTTCAATAAAACAACAAACTTTACAGCTGTTGGTAAATACAGTTATTATTTGGATTTAATTCCAAAATAAGATGGAACTACATCGATTAGTCTTTGATTGTCTAAGTTGGCGCTTGTAGTGTTATAATAGGATGTGTTTGCTATCTTGTCCAGACTATGTTAGATTTTTGAGTAGGGCACAGTCTGGAATATGTTAAATAATAAGGGCCAGACATACCAACAACTAAAGGGAACAGCCATGGGGACCAGGATGGCCCCCTCGTACGCGAACTTATTTATGGGACGCTTAGAGGAAGCCTTCCTGGACACCCAAGCCTGTCAACCCAAAGTTTGGTATAGATTCATTGACGACATCTTCATGATCTGGACTCACAGTGAAGAAGAACTCCAGAATTTCCTCTCCAACCTCAACTCCTTTGGTCCCATCAAATTCACCTGGTCCTATTCCAAATCCCATGCCACTTTCCTCGATGTCGACCTCCATCTATCCAACGGCCAACTACACACATCCGTCCACATCAAACCTACCAATAAACAACAGTACCTGCATTATGACAGCTGCCATCCTTTCCACATCAAACGTTCCCTTCCCTACAGCTTAGGTCTTCGTGGCAAACGAGTCTGCTCCAGTCCTGAATCCCTGAACCAATACACCAATAACCTGATAACAGCCTTCACATCCCGCAGCTATCCTCCTGATCTGGTACAGAAGCAAATTGCCAGAGCCACTTCCTCATCCCCCCAAATTCAGAACCTTCAACGGAACCCCAGAAGTGCCCCTCTTGTCACCGGATACTTTCCGGGACTGGAGCGGACTCTAAATGTGGCTCTCCAGCAAGGATACGACTTCCTAAAATCCTGCCCCAAAATGAGATCCATCCTTCACGACATCCTCCCCACTCCTCCGAGAGTGTCTTTCCGCCGCCCACATAACCTCCGTAACCTCCTAGTCCATCCCTATGAAATCCCCAAACCACCTTCCCTACCTTCTGGCTCCTACCCTTGTAACCGCCCCCGTTGTAAAACCTGCCCTATGCACCCTTCCACCACCACTTACTCCAGTCCCGTAACCCGGAGGGTGTACACAATCAAGGGCAGAGCCACTTGTGACAGCACCCACGTGATTTACCAACTGACATGCCTGCACTGTGAAGCGTTCTATGTGGGAATGACCAGCAACAAACTGTCCATTCGCATGAATGGTCACAGGCAGACAGTGTTTGTTGGTAATGAGGATCACCCTGTGGCTAAACACGCTTTGGTGCACGGCCAGCACATCTTGGCACAGTGTTACACCGTCCGGGTTATCTGGATACTTCCCACCGACACCAATCCTTCAGAACTCCGGAGATGGGAACTAGCCCTTCAGCATATTCTCTCTTCCCGTTACCCACCTGGTCTCAACCTCCGCTAAATTTGAATTCCCACCCACCATCTTAACATCTTTGCCTTGGTTCTCTGGGCAGAGCCTCTGCCTCAAGTGGCATCTCTGTCTAACTTCTAACTTCTTTGCTTTCTACAGTTCTACAGTGTGTCTGCCAAAGTGTACTTGCGTCTGTGTAAATGTGTGGGTGTGTGTGTTTTTGCTTACCCTCTTTTTTTCCCCCCAAGGTAAGTCTTTCCTGTCCCGGGATTGGAATGACTCCTTATCCACTCCCTTGAAACCCTCATCATTTCCTTTTCCCTCTCCTTCCCTTCTGCCTGACGAAGCAGCTAGGCTGCGAAAGCTTGTATGTGTGTTTGTGTGTGATTTTATTTGTTTCTATCGACGAGCCGGTCCTTTTGGTAAGTCATCTGTCTTCTATTTTTATTTTTGTTTATATATATATATATATAGACACACACACACACACACACTCTCTCTCTCTCTCTCTCTTCCCGTTGCCCACCTGGTCTCAACCTCCACTAAATTAGAATTCCCACCCACCATCTTAACATCTCTGCCTCAGTTCTCTGGACAGAGCCTCTGCCTCAAGTGGCATCTCTGTCTAAGTTCTTAACTTCTTTGCTTTCTACAGTATGTCTGCCTAAGTGTACTTGCGTCTGTGTAAATGTGTGGGTGTGTGTGTATTTCTTTACCCTCCTCCCCCCTCCCCCCCCCAAGGTAAGTCTTTCTTGTCCCAGGATTGGAATGACTCCTTACCCACTCCCTTAAAACCCTCATCATTTCCTTTTCCCTCTCCTTCCCTTCTGCCTGACGAAGCAGCTAGGCTGCGAAAGCTAGCGTTTGTGTGTGTCTGTGTGTTTATTTGTTACTATCACTGCCTGTGCTCCTTCGCCTGGTAAGTAGACTTCATCTATTTTTTACATATATTTTTCCTGTTGGGTGTATATATAAGCTAAACGCCAACCTCCATCTTGGCCCGGAAGGAAAAAAATTGTTGGATATACGATTTGTGCTAACACCGAGTCCATTTGCAGAATAATAAAAATTTCTTTAATCTTATTTCAGGGGTCTCTGAGATCTGCTGATTTATTAAATTCTCTCAGGATTTGTTATTTTGAGCTAGCTGTGGTTAATGTTCAATAAATCGGAGCAATCTGCTCTCCCAACAGTTATTTTCTTCACCATCGTCCATGTATTTCCATCCTACCCCATCAGAGGTCGGGCTACCTGTGAAAGTAGCCATGTGATATACCAACTCTGCTGCAATAATTGCACAGCGTTTTATATCAGTATTGTGACAAACCATTTAATAAAAAAACATTTTGGTTACTATGAAGACAAATATGTAAGACGAGTTGCTAATGCCACATGCAGCGGCTGTTGCCAACATCGCCACACCATGCCATTCAAGACAAGTTAACTTCAGGCTCTACAGAATTGTATGGACACACTATAATCACACCACAACTTTCAGAAATTACGATAACATTCGGCCTACCCCAGGGCTAGCAACAGAATTAGTCCACAGGCGGCCCATTGACCCACAGGCCATTCCTTCTCCCCTGATAGTACACCTACCACACTGCACTGCTACGTTGTCTGAGTGGGAACCTTGTAGGAAAAAATGCAGAGTCAGCACTTAAACAGCAGAACCATTGTGCATGGAAAACAAGACCGTTTTGCATATGGATAGGTTTCATATTATTGAAGCTATAAATCATAAAGCTTCAATAATATGAAACCTATCCATATGCAAAACATTATTGAAGCTATAAATCATAAAGACCACTCCCATGAACCACAGACATTGCCAAGGTGGGGTGGCTTGCGTGCCTCAACGATACAGATAGCCGTACCGTAGGTGCAACCACAGCGGAGGGGTATCTGTGGAGAAGCCAGACAAACGTGTGGTTCCTGAAGAGGGGCAGCAGCCTTTTCAGTAGTTACAGGGGCAACAGTCTGGATGATTGACTGAGCTGGCCTTGCAACATCAGCTAATGTGGCTTTGCCACACAGTTACTGCGAACGGCTGAAAGCAAGGGGAAACTAAGCCGTTACTTTTTCCGAGGACATGCAGCTCTACTGTATGAAAATATGATGATGGCATCCTCTCTGGTAAAATATTCCGGAGGTAAAATAGTCCCCCATTCGGATCTCCGGGCGGGGACTACTCAGGAGGATGTGATCATCAGGAAAGACAATACTGGCATTCTACGGGTCGGAGCGTGGAATGTTGGATCCCTTAATCGAGTAGGAAAATTAGAAAATTTAAAAAGGGAAATGCATAGGTTGAAGTTAGATATAGTGGGGATTAGTGAAGTTCGGTGGCAGGATGAACAGGATTTCTGGTCAGGTGAGTACAGGATTATAAATACAAAATCAATTGGGGGTATCACAGGAGTAGGATTGATAATGAATAAGAAAATAGGAATGCGGGTAAACTACTATGACCAGCACAGTGATCGCATTATCATTGTCAAGATAGATACGAGGCCAACACCGACAACAGGAGTACAGGTTTATATGCCAACCAGCTCTGCTGATGATGAGGAAATCAAAGAAATATATGAGGAGCTAAAGGAAATTATTCAGACAATTAAGGGAGAGGAAAACTTAATTGTTATGGGAGACTGGAATTCGGTAGTAGGACAAGGAAGGGAAGGGAAGATAGTAGGTGAATATGGTCTGGGCAAAAGGAATGAAAGAGGAAGCCGTCTGGTAGAATTTTGCACAGAACATAATTTAGTTATAACAAACACCTGGTTCAAGAATCACAAAAGGAGGTTGTATACGTGGAAGAGACCAGGAGACACCGGAAGGTATCAGATAGATTTTATAAAGGTAAGACATAGATTCCGGAACCAGGTTTTAAACTGTAAAACATACCCAGGGGCAGATATAAACTCTGACCATAACTTGTTGGTTATGAACTGTAGGCTGAAACTAAAGAAAGGTAGGAAAATAAGGAGATGGGACCTGGGTAAATTGAAGGAACGTGAGGTTCTTAAGAATTTCAGAGGGAGCTTTAGGCAACAATTGACAGAAACAGGGGAAAAGAAAACAGTAGAAGAGGAATGGGTAAAATTGAGAGATGAAATAGTTAATTGATGAAAGGAGAAGATATAAAAATGCAGTAAATGAAACAGGCAAAATGGAGTACAGACGACTAAGAAATGAGATTGACAGGACGTGCAAAATGGCTAAGCAGGAGTGGCTACAAGGCAAATGCAAGGATGTAGAAGAATGTATAAATAGTGGAAAAATAGATATAGCCTACAGGAAAATAAAAGAAACATTTGGAGATAAGAGAAACAGATCTATGAATATCAAGGACACTGATGGAAAACCAGTTCTCAGCAAAGAAGGGAAAGCTGAAAGATGGAAAGAGTATATAGAGGGGCTCTACAAAGGAAATGAACTTCGAGACAATATTGTAGGAAGGGAAGAGGATGTAGATGAAGATGAAATGGGAGATACTGTACTGAGAGGAGAATTTGACAGAGCCCTGAAAGACCCAAGTCGAAACAAGGCCCCTGGAGTAGATGATATTCCCTCAGAGCTACTGAAGTCTCTGGGAGAACCAGCCATGACAAACCTGTTTCACCTGGTGTGTAAGATGTATGAGACAGGAGAAGTACCCTCAGACTTTAAGAAAAATGTTATAATTCCCATTCCAAAGAAAGCAGGTGCAGACAGGTGTGAAAACTACAGAACCACCAGTCTAATAAGTCATGGTGGCAAAATATTAACACGAATTATATACAGAAGGATGGAAAAGGTAGTAGAAGCCGACCTCGGGGAAGATCAGTTTGGGTTCAGGAGAAATGTAGGAACACGGGAGGCAATACTCACTTTACGGCTTATCCTAGAAGATAGATTAAGAAAAGGCAAACCTACATTTCTAGCTTTTGTAGATTTGGAGAAGGCTTTTGACAATGTTGATTGGAATAAACTCTTTCAAGTTCTGAAGCAAGCAGGAGTAAAATATAGGGAACGTAAGGTTATTTACAACTTGTACAAAAACCAGACAGCGGTTATCAGAGTTGAAGGGCATGAAAGGGATGCAGTGATTGGAAAGGGAGTAAGACAGGGTTGTAGTCTTTCTCCATTGTTATTCAATTTGTACATTGAGCAAGCTATAAAGGAAAGCAAGGAGAAATTTGGAGAAGGAATTAAAGTTCAGGGTGAAGAATTAAAAACATTGCGTTTTGCCGACGACATTGTAATAATCTCAGAGACAGCAAAAGACCTGGAAGAGCAGTTGAAGGGAATGGACAGTGTGCTGAAAGGTACATATAAGATGAACATTAACAAGAGCAAAACTAGGGTAATGGAGTGCAGTGTAAGGAAATCAGGTGATGCTGAAGGAATTAGATTGGGAAACGAAGCAATAAAGGAGGTAGACGAGTTTTGTTATTTGGGCAGTAAAATAACAAATGATGGTCGCAGTACAGAGGATATAAAATGCAGAATGGCAATGGGTAGAAAGGCGTTCTTGAAAAAGAGAAATTTGTTAACATCGAATATTGATTTAGGCCTAAGGAAGTCCTTTCTGAAGGCATTTGTATGGAGTGTTGCCTTGTATGGGAGTGAGACATGGACGATAAACAGTGCGGACAAGAAGAGGATTGAGGCTTTTGAAATATGGTGCTACAGAAGAATGCTGAAGGTTAGGTGGGTGGATCGCGTAACTAATGAGGAGGTACTGAACAGAATTGGGGAGAAAAGAAATTTCTGGCATACCTTGACTAAAAGAAGGGATAGATTGGTAGGACACATTCTTAGACATCAAGGAATTATGAATTTAGCGTTGGAGTGAAGTGCGTGGGGAAAAAATCGCAGAGGAAGACCAAGAGATGGATACAGTAAGCAGATTCAGACAGATGTAGGTTGCCGTTCTTATGTGGAGATGAAGAGGCTTGCTCAGGATAGGGTATTGTGGAGAGCTGCATCAAACCAGTCTCCGGACTGAAGACCACAACAACAACAACAACAAATCATAGAACAGTTTGTAATGTACTTAATATGTCTAAATAAGTATTTCTAGTAGGTGTTTATAAGAAAACACACATATTTGACTATTTAAAATTGGTAAATTCCTGATGGTTTTAAAATTACTGTGAGTAAAATGCTCACAGCATGAGTGCTCGGAGGTTAAATGAGATTTAGAAAGGGGGAAAAATTCAAAAAGTAGTTTCTATAGAATGGCGTTAGGGATAAAATATATTATCACACCTATATATAAAAGAAAAGAAATTACTTTCTAGCACTTATCTACCGGCAGTATCATGACTGCAATTCTTAACAAAATATCGCAAAACCATTTAATTAATTTTGATGAGCTGTAGACATTACAAAATTTATATCTCTTACAAACTGTAGGCACACTGACAGGCAGAGACTACTGATATGGAGTTTTAGGGGCAATCGGAAAGGATATATATAGGCTAGAAGGAATCAGAAGTAAGTCATCAGGAAGAAAACTGTCATTAAAAAAGCAATTACAAATTTTATAGGAGGAAAAGAAACTCCCATGATATGGATATACAAAAATGTTGTCCAAGTCTTTTACCACAGATAATTGTAAGAAAAGGGAGCCACCAGAAAGACAGAAATGAGGAAAACCATTAACTACATACATTCAAAGAATATCTCTCTCTCAGAGGTGCAAGCAAAATGTTCCACCATGTGCTCAGCGATAGAAGTTGGGTCTGTGCATAGGGTATCCTGGATGTGTAAGTTGGGGATCGCTGCTGGTGGATGGTACCCAAACAGGCGCCTAACCTGGGACCACACCCGAGATGCAGAGGTGCGAGAGCTAATGCTGGTGACATACTTCTTGCAACAGTCCCGCTTACTCTGCCAGACAAGCTGTCAAGCTCAGACCATTTGAAGGCTATCGGGTTTTCTACAGTGAGCCAGCGATGGTGCTGGAGCACCCGCTGACGATCCCAGATGGCCCTCCAAGATTTCTGGTGTCCACCAGGGCACAAACTTACGCCATGGGGAGCCAAAAGTGATGGGAACAGTTCCCTCAGTGACGTAAACTATGACACCAGTGACCTGGTGAACCACCATGTCCACATTGGCTGTCAGTGGAACAGGAACCATAGCACCTGAGGTGTAATGTTGCCACTCAGCTCTACAGAGAGACCAACGAGGCAGGAAGCTCTCAAGTTGAAAATCCAGGAGCAACACAAGGGCAGAAAAATGGTTGCTGTTGCAAAGGTCATCATGGACCCTCCACTGGAAATTCAGGAGCAGGCTCGGGGTACAAACAGAAAGATCTATCGTCGAATATGTGCCTCGCACCACGCAAAAATGCGAGATGTCTTGCTGTGATGAAAGCGTTTCTATGTCACTACCACGGCCCGCCATGTGTATTCCATCCCACAATGGATGGTGGGCATTGAAGTCCCCTAGAAGCAGAAATGGTAGGGGAAGTTGTGCCACCAGGGCAGCAAAGTCAGTAAGCGAGACCACCTCATCCGGAGGAAGGTGAAGAGAATAGATCATCAGTTCCTGCATAACCCATATTCTAACAGCCACCACCTCGATAGTCGTGTGGAGAGGCACAGTGGCACTGGGGACAGTGGCAAGGAGATAGATACATACACCTCCAGAGACCCTGGCATATAGGTACAACTTTTGTAATAGCCCAGATAGCCACAAAGGGTAGGGGACCTTTGAGCAGGAAACCAAGTTTCCTGCACGGCTACACAAAATGGCAGGAAGTGGCACAATAATTGCTGCAACTCTGGCAAATGGCAGAAAAAACCACCACAACTCCATTGCAGGATCAGAGAGTCTCCTGGTCGCCGGGACACGCTGATTTTGACGGTGCAGTGGGGCTCACGGAATCGTCTGCTGTCGCTGATTGCTGAGGCAGTATCAACGTCCATGGCTTCCGAAGACTTTGCAATTACCAAGTCCTCAGGGAACATGAGGATCTCTACCTCATCCTCAAAAGCAGAGGAGAATTTTGGTGGCACAGTAGCCACCATGGATTCTTTGTTTTTACTCTTTTTCTTCTTCCGCAGTTCCTTATCCTTCTCATGATGAGAGGGCTTTGTGGACCCATCCTCAGGGACTAATGACACTCATGAGACCCTGCGACTAACAGTTGGTGGCTCTTTCAGCCACTTACTGCTATCCACAGGAGAAACTTTGGCAGGAAGGGTTCCAAGGGAGCCCTTCATCGTGAGAGGAGCCAGAGTTGGCTGTTGTGTCTCTGGCTCGGGGGTGGGGTTGGTGGAGGTGGTGTTGCTCCCAAAGTAGGGACCTTGGGGGAAACAGAAGTTGAGGTACCCCCATACACCAAGGGGGCAGGTGGTAGCAGTTGGGCTGGAGGGCCCACTATGGAGGACGAAGAAGTAGGAAGTCTTTACATGGATGGCAGAGCTGACGGTGATGCAGCTGTGGCATAAGATGTTTTTATGCACACAGGGTGGAGTTTTGTATGCTTTTTCTTCGCCTCTGAGTAAGACAACCGGTCCAGGCTCTTATATACCATGATTTTTCATTCCTTATGAAGAACCGTACAGTCTGGCAAGCAAGGAGATAGTGCTGCTTGCAGTTAACACATACTATAGGAGGGGCACAGGGGGTGTCTGGGTATGATGCATGTCCACACTCCAGACATGTAGGGTTGGCAACACATTGGGAGGACATGTGCCCAAACCTCCAGCATTTGAAGCAGCACATAGGGGGAGGAACGTAGGGCTTTGCAGCACACCGGTAGATCATCCCCTTTAGTTTCTCCGGCAATGAATCAC
Organism: Locusta migratoria; assembly: GCA_026315105.1. NCBI lineage: Eukaryota > Metazoa > Arthropoda > Insecta > Orthoptera > Acrididae > Locusta > Locusta migratoria. The sequence continues at coordinate 197,110,628 of CM048746.1, forward strand.
CTGTGAAAGCTAAGATGAACACACCAGTGACTATCCTATTGTCCTTCGGACCCCTATAAATGCACTGAATGAACTGCACTCATCACCTCTCTAGGTTCTTCCGCAACTCTTCGTCAGACTGCAATAAAAGGTCCTTGTGAAATGTAATTCCCTGGACCATGTTCAAGCCCTTATGGGGAGTGATGCTAATGGGAATGTCACCCAGCTTGTCACAGGCAAGTAGTGCCTGTGACTGGGCTGGGGACGACGTAGTTACCAGTAAAAATCTAGATCTCATTTTAGACATTCCTTCTACCTCCCTGAACTTGTCCTCAAGGTTGCCCACAAAAAACAGAGGCTTCGTGGTCATGAACAATTCGCAATCTGTTCAGGTACACACTAGATAACGGGGGCATATGCCTCACCTAGTTGACGAGCCCTGCACTCTTCTCATTGTGTGGTCACTGAAGGAAATGCTTGTGGATCATATGTTGCAGCATTACATTCGGTTCGTCCACACTTATAGACACCTGTTCTATGTCTGGCAATAGTATGATTTGTTTGTTTGTTTCTTTGTGGTCCCACAAGCAGATAGGGAACTATACGTCCACCAGGCAGAGCGCCGCTTGCCTGGGTAAGCCTTATACAACTGATGTGCGACATGTTCCCCATAGGTTGTTCGCTAGAGACTGTGCAATCTCAACAGCCATGCAACTCCTTGACACGCAGCACACCTTGAGATTGAGGTTTTTATTCCTAGAGGATTGTATCATTCTCACAACCCGGGCGATTAAGCCAAGATCAAAGTACAACGTTCCCCCGTTGCACCGAACGATTGTCGTTGAAACACGCACAGAGCTTTTATAACTGTCAACAGCTTCCTCCTAGGAAGATGATCATAAGCTTTTCTAGAGCTATACAATAATATTTAGGAAAGGATAGGTTGCTACTCACCACATACACATCTGATGAGCCGCAGAAAGGCACACCAACAGAATAAACAAAAAATGAAGCTGTTAAGCCTTCATCTGCCACAGAGAATGCGCACGTGGGTGCGCGCACACACACACACACACACACACACACACACACACACACACACACACACACACAAAACCTCTGTCTCCGGCTGTTGCGGCTGGACTGCTACACAGCTGAGGCGAGAGAATCCAGATGTGGGGGTGAGGAAGCGACATAGAGAGAAGCATGAAGGGAGGGAAGGGATGCCAGTGGAGATGGAGCAATACGTCAGTGCTGCCTGACAGATAGGAAGGGGATGAAGCATGTAGTGGAAAGGGAGATGTTTGTAAGCTGGAGTGTGGGTACGGAAAGGCAGGGGAGAGGAGAGTGGTGGGGGCAGGAACTAGGGAAGATTTAGGCTTGGGGGATTGCGGGATCGTAGGATATATTGTAGGGAGAGTTCCCATCTGCGCAGTTCAGACAAGTTGGTGTTTGTGGGGAGAATCCATATGACACAGGCTGTGTAGGAGTCATTGAACTGAGTAACATCAGGCAGTGCTGCATGCTCTGCATCTGTCTCCTTGCCACAGTATGACAATGGCCATTCATCGGCACAGACAGCTTGTTGCTGGTCATGCCTAGAGCCCTGTATTGGGAGAGTAGCGCCAACCTTTTATGTGTGGCTTGCCGACAACCGTCGGCTGCTATTGGTCAATTGCGCACGGGTAGGGCACGTCCACCATTTTCGGCCTAAGCAATCCATCAGCGTAAATGGCATATTTCACTTAACTAGCTGCTATTTTAGCATTTAGAGGTGTTGAAAATCTGTAGACTCATTGTGTATTAAATTAAGAGCTTAACATAGCATATTCCATGTTTATATGGTGAAGAATGCTGCATCATTGTGCAGTGGATTGTTATAATAAATCAGTCCGAGGTAGCAAGTTTGTCCCATTCCACAGGGTGAAAGGTATGTGAAAAGACGCGAATTGTGAGTACATCATATTGGAAGAAAAGATGCATTTCCATATGAGAAAATTTGTGTGAAGTAAGTAAATTTGTAATGAAATATCGAGTAAACTTCTATGTTTATCTGTTCATTTATAGTAATCATATTAAAAACACACAACTACACCTATAGCTTCCTTAAAAGTAAATAAATAAGTAAATAAAAAATAAATAAAATAAAAAATAACATAAAGTGTAAAATGACTGACTTTATACTAACAAGGGGAGAGGCCAACTTTAATCTCGTTGTAAAGAGTTAAACTTTTCCCCCATACCGTTAGTTTCTTGCATGCAATGTTGGCCAGGCAATTAAGTAAGAGAAAAGATATTTTAAAAAGATATAAATACAGAAAATCTAATATAATGTGCCGTACTTGACGAATATCCTATTTATACTTAGACTGCATATTACGAAAGTTTGGACAGTAAATGAAACCACCCATTAAATATATCTCAAAAAGTTGAATTTTAAGGTAAGGTTTATTTTACGAAAGTACCCAGCAGTGTGATAAAAATGTATAAAAACTTAACCCTTCCCAAAATGTTAGCTCAATTAATGTAGTTCGATAATATCTCATGTAGGTTAGCACACAACAGCTATCAATATTATGCACTAAAATAATGGAAAGCAAAATGTATTAATTACATATACTTTGATAAAAACCAATACATTAGACATAAAAATGTCAGTCCTTAGCTAATGTGAAAGCAGGAACATCACTTATTGCGAAAGCAATACATTTGGTACAGAGTTTAAATTTTACTTATCATCCTGGCAGCCTCGCGTGATAATGTTGGCAATCATATGACGTTCGCATTAGCCAATCGCGTTACATTGTGAATGTTTTGTAATGAAATCTTGGTTGTACGAGGTCAATTACTTTTACTGAGTGGACAAGGATACATACAAGAACCTGTCAACCACACAGAAGGAACAGCATAATTAATTATTGACGTCATGGACTGTACAAAACACGAATAAAGTCATTCTATGCGGATTTCTAAGAATATAAACATCTTGGCAAATATTTTCTACCGTGTTGCCAACACAACCACAAGAGACCGCCGGGGGTTTTTTTTTTTTTTTCTTTTTTTTGTGGTTTTAGGGCGCACAACTGCTGTGGTCATTAGCGCCCAACACTGCCCATAGTAAAAAAGAACCGGGGTTAGAAATTAAATGGCTTTCGCCATATTTGCACGATGTATAAAAAGTAAAACTCTGTTAACCGATTGCGGGTCATCAGCTAAAATGTCAGCCAATTCAAATGGGAAACACAGATCATGACGGAGACGGTTAAAAAATGGACATTGCACTAAAAGATGGTTCACAGTAAAAGGTGCATCACAGTGCTCACATAAGGGAGCAGGACCACCACGTAATAAATGCTGGTGGCTAAAACGGCAGTGGCCAATACGAAGCCGGGCCAGAACAATCTCCTCTCGGCGGGAGGGTCGAGATGACGTTGACCAGAGATCAGGCACAGGTTTAATGGCTCGCAATTTGTTCCCTGACAGGGATGACCAATGTAGATACCAACGGGAGATAATACGCTGGGAGATACCAGCGCGAAGGTCATCAGAGCTGGTGGAAAAGGTAGATAGCCGAGGAAGGAGAACTGCTTCCTTGGCAGCCGTATCCGCAGCCTCATTCCCCAACACTCCCACATGGCCAGGGACCCACAGAAACGTTACCGTAGTTCCGCTCGTTGAAAGAGAAGTAAGGCAATTGCGGATGCTTTGTACCAGGGGATGGGCCGGATATAGCATGCGAAGGCTCAACAAAGCACTCATAGAGTCCGAGCAAATGACAGTCTTACTGAGCGAGTGTCGCCGGACGTATTGTGTGGCTTGGTATAATGCATACAGCTCAGCTGTAAAAATGGAACTCCACTCAGGAAGACGATATTTAAAAAGAGACGTTGCCAAGTACAAAAGCACACCCAACACCCTGGTCTGTCTTTGAGCCATCAGTGTAAATGAACAAATTGTCATCAAATTTAAACCGGAGTGCGTGAAATTCTCTCTGGTAGACGAAACGAGGTGTGGAGTCCTTTGGAAGAGAATGAAGATCAAAGTTAACACGGACTTCGGGGCTTCGCCACGGTGGAGAGGTGCTCTCTCCAGCCGAGAAGATAGCAGGCATTGTAACGCCAAGCTGGCCGAGTAGCGAACGCAAGCGTACTCCCGGTGGTAGCAGAGCAGACGGGCGCAGAGCGAAGAGACTGTCAAGTGAGTCGTTAAAAAAAACTGCGTACGTCGGGTGTCCTCGCATGGACGACAAACGACTAGCGTAACGGCTAAGCAGGAGTTCCCGACGGTAAGAAAGGGGTAGTTCGGCGGCCTCGGCATAGAGGCTCTCAACGGGGCTAGTATAAAACGCTCCTGTCGCCAGACGGAGACCTTGGTGGTGGATTGTATTAAGGCGGCGCAGTATGGATGGTCGAGCCGAAGAATAAACGATGCTACCATAGTCCAGTTTGGACCGAACTATGGTGCGATACAGATGGAGGAGAGTAGACCTGTCAGCTCCCCACGAGGTGCCACTTAACACCCGCAGCACATTGAGAGAGCGGGTACAGCGAGCTGCCAAACGGGATATGTGGGGAGACCAACTTAACTTCCTGTCGAGAACAAGTCCCAAGAACGTCGTGGTATCCACAAATGGAAGTACTATGGGGCCCAGACGAAGGGACGGGGGAAGGAACTCCTTCCGCCGCCAGAAGTTCATGCAGACTGTCTTGTCAGCTGAGAATCTAAAGCCAGTGTCCATACTCCACGCGTGGAGATTGTCTAGGCACCGCTGGAGGCGCCGCTCCAGGAGACCCGTTTGCTCAGAGCTGCTGTAGATCGCGAAGTCGTCAACAAATAGGTACGCCGACACTCCCAGTGGAAGGTGATCGGCTATAGAATTGATTGCCACTGCAAATAAAACAACGCTCAGGACCGAGCCCTGGGGGACTCCGTTCTCCTGATTAAAAGTGCTCGATAAAACCGAACCAACACGCACTTTAAAAACACGGTCTGTTAAAAATTCGCGGATAAAAATTGGCAGGCGACCCCGAAAACCCCATGTATGCAGAGTGCGGAGGATGCCCATCCTCCAGCAGGTGTCGTATGCCTTTTCCAGATCAAAGAACACCGCTACTGTCTGGCGCTTCCGTAAAAAGTTATTCATTACTGAGGTAGATAGGGCAACAAGATGATCCACCGCAGAACGGTGCTTGCGAAACGCACATTGGACATTAGACAGGAGATGTCGCGTTTCAAGCCACCATACCAGGCGCCCGTGAATCATGCGTTCCATCACCTTGCATACGCTACTGGTGAGAGAAATGGGGCGGTAGCTGGAAGGGAGACATTTGTCCTTCCCAGGCTTTGGTATGGGAATGACTATGGCTTCACGCCAGCGTCGCGGAAAGGTGCCTTCTATCCATATGCGGTTGTAGGTGGCCAGTAGGAAGTGCAAGCTCGTTGGTGAAAGGTGTTGCAGCATCGCCACGTGAATGCCATCTGGTCCTGGAGCGGAGGACCGCGAAGACGAGAGTGCGTGGTGAAGCTCTCGTACAGTAAACTCGGTATTGTAGCATTCACGGTTCTGAGAGGTAAAGGGCAATGGAGTCGCCTCCACCGTCCGTTTCCTAGCTAGGAAAGCGTCAGTGTAATGTGAAGAGCTAGACACCTCTGCAAAATGTCGACCCAGTGCGTTGGCTATTTGTGGAGGATCGACGACGGTGTCAGTTGCGACACACAGACCGGGAATTGGGGAATGAGCCATAGTGCCCGAAATTTTTCGAAGGTTACCCCAAATGATGGAGGAAGGGGTAGACCTATTAAAAGAGCTCGTGAATGAGCGCCAACTGGCGCGTTTACAGTCGCGAAAGAGGCGACGACAATAGGCCCGCAGCCGTTTGTATCGGATGCAGTTGTCGAGCGTGGGCCGTTGTTTGAAGATTCTAAGGGCACGTCGCCGTGCTCGCAGAGCGTCACGGCATTCCGCGGTCCACCACGGGACAAGGGGACGACGTGCGTGGGAAGTCTTGCAGGGGATGGAACATTCCGCGGCTGTCAGAATAACTGTGGTAATGTGTTCCACTTGGTCGTCTATACTAGGATAATGGTAAGTACCAAAATCCGCCAGTGACGTGTAGAGCTCCCAGTCCGCTTTCGTTAACTGCCAGCGGTGTGGATGCTCAAGGATGTCAGGCATCATTAGGTGAATTACACACGGAAAATGATCGCTCGAATGTGTGTCTGAGAGAGCAGACCATTCAAGACGCCGTGCCAGCTGAGCAGTGCAGATAGCTAGATCTATATGGCTGAAAGTATTTGTGGTGTCTGAAAGATAAGTTGGTTCACCAGTGTTAAGGCAGATGAGTTGAAGGTGGTTCAGTATATCTGCCAGGAGGGAGCCCCGTGGACATGGTCGTGGGGAGCCCCAAAGGGGGTGGTGGGCATTGAAATCTCCCAACAACAAAAACGGACGCGGAAGCTGGTCAATAAGATCTAGGAGATCTGATCTAGTGACGGGAAAAGAGGAAGGAGCGTAAATATTGCACAGTGTGAAGACAAATCCAGGAAGATATATCCGGACAGCAACAGCTTGTATTGGAGTACACAAAGGGACCGGTGTACTGTGTACGTCATCCCGAATAAGCAACATTACGCCCCCGTGGGCTGGAATTCCTGCCACTGGAGGAAGGTCAAAGCGAACGGCAGTGTAGCGTGGGAAAGTAATTCGAGTACCAGGGAGCAATTTTGTCTCCTGTAGAGAGAAGATGATTGGATGATATGTTCGCGTTAGAAGCTGCAGTTCTGTCCAATTCGACCGGATACCACGAATGTTCCATTGAAGAATATCCATAATGGGATAAAATGAGATGAAGGTGGACATCAGCCCGACGAAGGCGGCGGGCCACAGTGCGAATGTTCGCAACTGGTGGTGTCTGAGACAGGAGGGTCTTGCTCCATATTCTCAGAGGTTACCACAGCAGCTGCGTGAGTGTGGTCGGCAGCCCCATCTTTGGCTGATGCACCTGGAGAGACTATAGGCTTCCATGGGATGCCATCGTCACATTGTGAGGTAGGAGGGGGGAGAGTTTTCCCCCTATTTGATTTCTTGGAGCCCTGGTGAAGCTCCTTGGTTGGCTCAGATGTTTTGGTAGGGGTGCGGAGGAAATCCTCGCGCGAATGCTCTTTCTTAGACTTTCGCGTCTCTATCTGTGGTTTCACAGCTGAAGATGAAGATTTGTTAGAGGTACTCACACTTTTCGTTGAACGTGGCGCCGTTGTCGATGTAGGTTGTTTGACAACTACTGTCGTAAACTGTAGGTCACAAGTCTGTGTGGCCATATCCCGTGTCGGTGGAGGCGTTGCAACTACAGTACTGTAATTACCACGCGGTGGGGTCTTAGGCTTACGACTGGCGTACATTTTACGTGCAACTTGTATGGGAACCTTTTCCTTTACACGGATTTCCTGGATGGCCCGTTCATCAGCAAACACAGGACATTCCCGGGAGGAAGCAGCATGATTCCCGTTACAATTTATGCAATGAGGGGACGGTGGAGGACAAATCCCCTCATGGGCCTCTTTACCACAGGTGACACATATGACCGGGTTCTTACAAGACTGGCTTGTGTGGTTAAATCGATGGCACTGATAACACCGAGTAGGGTTAGGAATATAAGGTCGTACTGTGACGACCTCATACCCTGCCTTGATCTTCGGCAGCAGAGCCACTCGGTCGAAGGTCAGAAACACTGTGCGAGTGGGCACTACAACATTGTTCTCTTTTTTTGTCACCCTGTGTACTGCAACGACGCCTTGAGCTGCCAGATATTCTTTCAGTTCATCATCAGTCAGACCGTCCAAACTGGCCGAGAAGACTACCCCTCGGGAATAATTGAGGGTCGGATGGAGCTCAACACGAACCGGGTAGCTGTGGAGCAGAGTAGCCTTAAGCAGCCGCTGTGCCTGGGAGCCACTTTCTGTTTCTAACAGTAGTGTTCCATTACGTAGGCGGTTGCAGGTCTTAACTGGGCCGGCAATGGCATCAACCCCTTTTTGAATAATAAATGGGTTCACCGACGAAAAGGATTGTCCTTCCTCAGTACGGGTCACCACAAGGAACTTTGATGTCTGTAAATTTTTCTGTTCAGACACACTATTGTCTAATACATCAATTTCTAAAGGCTCTTTCCATTTTCTTTTTTTTTGAACCATCGCGGTTGTATCCCCCACGATTGCCAGTGTCTCCGATGGCACGCTCCTTCCTGCTGGGGGCCCCCAACGGAAGCACACCCGCCTTGGGTGATTGTTCACACCCCAGGTCACACCTCCCGATCTACAGACGGAGGGACCAATCGGCGAATCGGGAAGGTATCAGCGCAGGCAATCGCCCCTCCCCTGGCCTGGCCTTAACCAGGGGGTACGCACGCACCCTACATGCCAGCCCGGGGCTGGGACTTACGCATTACCCAGTCACCCATATGGGTGGCCTTCAGGTGCGTACAGGGAGGAGGAAGAGAGAAATAGTAGGAGGAGAAGCCTCAAACGCAGACGCGGAGGCAAAGAAAGAGGTGAAAGAAGACTGTAAAGCCAAAAGGGTCAGAACTTCGGTTCCCCGAAGGATGCACAGACTCAGTCCCCAAGAGAGGGGAAAAGGACAGTAGAAGAAGCGTCATGTAGCACGGAAAGGAAAGAGTGCTACAAAGGCTGGGGCCCCATGCTCGCCACGCACGTACTCACCACAGAGCGGTGAGTCCCCTGAGGGGACCACCGGGCTGATAGGTAAAATTTTGCTGGTGTAGGAAATATATAACGGCCACGGCATCTAAATAAAAGTTTAATTTTTTCTCCTACAGTTGCTGGCCTCGAACTATATGGTGCTGTAGCAATACTCATTCAGTACACATTGACTATGTTACGAGTACAGTAGATAGGCCCACACTATTACAAAATACACACTGTTTCATGGTTTCGAAACAGTGTTTCGGAATCTCACACTGTACGGTTTCATTTGTCCCGAAACCGTCAGAAGTTTCAGTGTTCCCATCTCTATTACATTACAGTTTAACATGGGTTTTCAATTTTTCAGCTTCATTTTACATCTGATCAGTTTGAAACAAACCGCAAGGATGGCGTTAAGAAACTAAAACTTAGTGCGGTACCTAGTATAGTCATTGCCATCAAATTAAGGAACGAAAGCCACCAAAAGACAGGGGTGTGCAAAGTGAATCTGACTGCACAGGCAGAACTAGGTACCGTTTACACATATTGTATGTATATAAAAAAGATTTGTATCTTACTCATTTTACGTAAATTTATTGCGATGTATTTCTACAAAACTTAGTTATACATTTTCAGAAAGTGAACAATCCTACATGCACATAAATCATTCAATGAACTTGTTCAAAATATTCTATTGTGTCACAGTGTCGTAGAAAAGTTGTGCATGTATTTTTAACCAATAAAATAATAATATAGTGAGGACAGTTTACAACTCACCGCAAAGACGTGGCGACGAGCTGCTACTGGCACATACAAAAGACACACACATACAACACATTCAGATATCGGACATGGCCTTCTTCAGAAAATAGAACACTCACGCAATCACACAGGCACACAACAAAGTCATACAACCATCACCTCCGGCTGCCGCACTTCGAATGTAGGTTGGGTGGACAACGGAATACCACTGCAGGGACGGGGTGGTGAGGATTTTGGGCAGGGTATTTCTCATTTCAGGACAGAATGAAAGGTAATCGAAACACTGGCAGAGAGTGTGATTCGAAGTGCGGCAGTCGGAGGTGATGGTTGTATGTGTAGTGTGCCTGTGTGATTACGTGATTGTTCTATTTTCTGAAGGAGGTCATTGCCGATAGCTGAATGTGTTGTATGTGTGTGTGTCTTCTGTATGTGCATGTCGCAGCTCATCGCCACGTCTTTGCGGTGAGTTGTAAACTGTCCTCACTATATTATTAATTCCAACCTGGACTTTCCATTATTATAACCAATAAAATATATATTCTTCTGAAAAAATATAACCGCTAGGCAGAGAAGGATTCCACAGCAAAATTAGGTAGTAAAAGTATTGGCATGATGGATGCAGACAAGGTATTTTAAGACGCAGTTACTATGTAGATAAATTACCTTTCAAATTTTTAGACAAATAAATTAATTTGTAAGGGGTTGGGAGCAGGAAAGGAGTAGGGATGGACAAGGATATTACGTAGGTTGGGTGGTCGATATTATACTGCAGGGGAAGTGGGGAGGATTTTGGTCAAGGTATATCTCATTTCAGGGCAGGATGAAAGGTAATCTAAACACTGGTGGAGAGTGTGATTTAACTGCTCTAGTTCTGTGTAACGAGACGGATGCTCCATTGCGGTCGGATAGTGGGTGTGGGGGAGGTGGTGGGTGACCGAACAGAAACGGCGCATGATATCTGTTTCTCGGCAAGGTTTGGTGGGTAATTGTGGTCAGTGAGGTGTTTGGTATATTTGGAGAGGGTTTGCTCATCACTGTAGATGCAACGACCACGGGTAACTGGGCTGTATGGAAGGGACTCTTTGGTGTGGAATGGGTGGCAGTTGTCAAAATGGAGGTAATGCTGATGCTTGGTAGTTTTGATGTGGACAGAGGTACTGACAAGGCCATCTTTGAGGTAAAGGTCAACGTCGATGAAGGTGGCTTGTTGTGTTGAGTAGGATCTTTGAAGTGAATGGAAGAGAAGGTGTTGAGGTTTTGAAGGAATTTAGATAGAGTTCCCTAACCTTCAGTCCAGATTATGAAGATATGATCAATAAATCTGAACCTGAGAGGGGTTTGAGATTCTGAGTAGTCAGGAAGGATTGCTCTAGATGGCCATGAACAGATTGGCATAGGAAGGTACCATTCGCCTGCCCATGGCTGTGCCGCAAATATCCTTGTAGATAATGCCTTCAATGGAGAAGTAATTGTGGGTGAGGATATAGTTGGTCAAGGTGACAAGGAAGGAGGTTGTAGGTGTGGAGTCAATAGGGTGTTGTAAAAGGTAGTTTTCAACTGCGGCATGGCCATGAGCATTGGGAATGTTGGTGTAGAGGGAGGTGGCATCAACTGTGATGAGCATGGTTCCAGGTGGTAAAGGAACAAGAACAGTGGAGAGTTGGTGGAGGAAATGGTTGGAGTTTTATATAGGAAGGTAGGGTCTGGGTGATAGGTTGAAGGTGTTGGTCTACGAGAGTGGAGATTATCTCAGTGGGAGCACCAAAACCAGCCACAATGGGACACCCAGGGTGGTTGGGTTCGTGGACTTTAGTAAGCATGTAGAAGGTGGGAGTACAGGGTGTAGAATGGGTGAGGGGAGAGATAAACCTGGGGAGAGGTCCTGGGATGGGCTTAAGGATTTGAGGCCTTCACATATCACAATTACCACCAAACCTTGTCCAGAAAAAGATATCACAGGACTTGTCTGTCTAGTCACACCCACTGTCCGACCACAACAGAGCATCCCTCTCATCACACAGAACTAGAGCAGTTAAATCACACTCTCCCCCAGTGTTTCGATTACCTTTCATCCTGTCCTGAAATGAGAAATACAATGCCCAAAATCCTCCCCCCCCCCCCTCCCTACAGTGGTATTCCATCGTCCACCCAACCTACATAATATCCTTGTCCATCCCTACTCCTTTCCTGCTCCCAACCCCTTACCCTATGGCTCATATCCCTGCAATAGACCTAGATACAAAACCTGTGCTATCCACCATCACCTACTCTAGTCTCGTCACACGCATCATTTCGTATCCCATAAAAGGCAGGGCAACAATGATAGCAGTCATGTTGTATACAAACTGAGCCGCAAACACTGTGCAGCTTTCTATGTGGGCATGACCAGCAACAAGTTGTCTGTGCAGATGAATGGCCATAGTAGTACTGTGGCAAGGAGACAGATGGACCATCCTGTTGCAGAGCTTGCAGCACTGCATGATGTTACTCAGTTCAATGACTCCTACACAGCCTGTTCCATATGGATCCTCCCCACAAACACCAACGTGTCTGAACTGCGCAGATGGGAACTCTCCCTACAATATATTCTACAATCCCGCAATTTCCCAAGCCTAAATCTTCGCTAGTTCCTGCCCACACCACTCTCCTCTTCCCTGCCTTTCCGAACCCACACTCCAGCTTACGAACACCTCCCTTTCTGTCACATGCTTCAGCCCCATCCTATCTGTCAGACAGCACTGACGTATTGCTCCATCCCCACTGGCATCCCTTCCCTCCCTTCCTGCTTCCCTCCATGTCGCTTCCTCACCCCCACATCTGGTTGCTCTCGCCTCAGCTGTGTTGCAGTCCAGTCTCAACGGCCAGAGATGGCGCGCGCGCGCGCGTGTGTGTGTGTGTGTGTGTGTGTGTGTGTGTGTGTGTGTGTGTGTGTGTGTGTGTGTGTTCTCTGTGGCAGATGAAGGCTCAACAGCCAAAAGCTTCATTTTTTGTTTATTCTGTTATGTGTGCCTTTCTGCAGTTCATTGGGCGTCTCTGTGGTGAGTAGCAACCTAGCCATTTCTAAATATTGTTGAATCCTTTAAGGTATTTCCATTGCTAGATCTATAAAACATAGATACAATTCCCTGTTCCACTCATAGCATTTCTCCATTATCTGCCATAAGCTAAAGATCTGTTTCTGACAGTCTCTAAGAAGCCTAAACCCACACTGATTTTCATCCAACTTGTCTTCAACTAATACTCACACTCTCTTTTCAACAACAGATTAGAATGTTTTCCCTACAATGCTAATTAGAGAGATACCTCATCAGTTGCTACAATCATTTCTGTTTCCATGTTTGAAAATTGGTGTGAGTACAGCTTTCGTCCAGTCAGACGGAACCTATCCTGATTCCCATGCTTTTTCAATTATCACATTTAATCATCTGAGACCTGACATTTCACTGTCTTTGACAAGCTCTGGCTTAATTTCATCCATTCCAGCTGCTTTATTGCACTGCAACCTACTGAGCAGTCTCTCCATTTCCTCAAATGTGATCCTGTTTCAATCATCATTCCTATCCCATTTCACCTCAAAATGTGACATCATTAAACATTTCACCTACATTGAGCAATTCTTCAAAATATTCCCTTCATCTGCCCATGGCATCCACAGGATTCGCTAGCAGCTTTCCTGACCTGTCCAAAACACTTGTTAATTCCTTCTTCCCTCCCTTTCGAAGACAGCTAATTACACTCCAGAATTGCTTTCCCATGGCTTGACCCACAGTTTCTAGCTTATTTTCAAAGTCTTCCCATGATTTCTGCTTGGATATCTCAATTATCAGTTTGACACGCACATCAAACATAACCTCCCCACTCTCCATAGCCATAACTTTTGTTAGATTCGTTGGTTAACATCATTTTCTACAATGAGATACAACACCAAGCAGTTGAAAAAAGAATTATTGTTGCCAACATAGTCTCTCCACAGTGTGCCATCTTAACAAAAACAGAATGATGAAACACATGAAATTAAATATAGGTGAACTAATTCAGAATCCCAACACTACTAAAATGTGTAATAGGGCCTAACACACACACAACAGAAAACAACTTTAAGAGAAGCAACCAACCCCCCCAAAGAGGAGGAATGTCAAATAATCTTTGTAATTTACCTTCTACAGACAACCCAGTAGCCCTAGTATTACGTTTTTAGACTTAGACAGTAAACTCTCTTGGGAGCCACACATAAAATACCCAAGTGCTAGAATTTCTGGAGTAATGTTTTTGTTCAGAAAATTAAAAATGCAGTCATTATTCATAAAATCAGTTTTGTGTGTGTGTGTGTGTGTGTGTGTGTGTGTGTGTGTGTGTGTGTGTTGTGTATAAATTTAATATACATCTTTCCTTTTTTTCCCCCTAAAGTAATCCTTCCATTCCCGGCATTGGAATGACTCCTCATCCACTCCCTTAAAACCCTCATCTTTTCCTTTTTCCCCTCCTTCCTTCCTCTTTTCCTGATGAAGCAACAAATGGTTGCGAGAGCTTGAATCTTTGTGTTTGTGTGTGTTTTTATTTGTGTTTTTGCGTATCTGTCAACAAGCCTGTGCTTTGGGTAAGTTATCCGGTTTCTATTTTCTATTATGTACTAATTTACATAAAAAATATTCTATTCAGCCAACTCTTAAAGGGAGACAGTCATTTTTATAATACCAGAAATAAATAAAAACAAATGTACCATTCTATCTATCTATAAATGAATGTTTGTCTGTATGTCCTCTGTGTGTTCATAAACCATTAATTCGACAGCAATGAAACTTGGGTGAACTGTTCACCATATGTCCACGAAGGTTCCTGACCCCAAACCAAAAGAGCACAACACATAGCTCAGGAGATATGACATCATAAATAATGAGAGGCCACCGTGTGAGAATACCCAGATTTAAGCGTCAATTATTGGAAAATGGGAGTAGTTAAGGACCTACAAACAAATTTGCATGTAATCTCGGGCATTTTGTAATTGACCCCTCCCCCCTCCTGAAAGAATTGTACCGTTCACAACAGTTTCACTGTAGATGCCATAAAACTGTCACATCAGTCATGATCTTGTAGAATATAAATGCCACCCACATTTTTTAAAAAATGACACAATCTTTATACAATTTTGTTCGGTGCATGGTGGAGGGTACTTGACTTATGGACTTTGACAAAATGCATATTTTTCTCTGATCCTGATGAATTTTTGCACACATTACCTTTAAACCAAGAGGAAGGTCACTAGGTACATAAATGTTGTATGGCACATGACAGAGAGTCATTGCCAAAAACTTTGCTGAGAGAGAGAGGTGGAAACTAACAGAGATGGGAGAGAAAGATATGGATGCAGAGAGAGGAGGGAAGGGGAGGTGAACTACGACAGTGTGGAATAAATAAGTAACCACGGAATGCCGGGATTACAGATATTATATTATAAAACCATTATATGTTTACAATGTTTTGGGCATAAAATGTATAATTAATTAAATGCAAGTTATATTTAACAGATTAGTAGGTACTCCTTGTAATGTTACTGAATTTCTTAATGCAATTCTCTGTGAAACTGCAGTATGATACAGTACACGAAATCAAGGTAACTGTCAATGTTTTTAAGAAAAAACAATCGTAATCAAATTATAGTAGGCTATAAATTTATAGTATAGTATTTTATTAGTGTATTATTATTGCTCGTAAAAGTATGACAATACAATTTATATTATTACTATATTATATTTAGGCCTACATCAAATCAACACAGGTGCCAAACTGACCCTCTGCAATTTTCATAAAATTTGGTGTGTTCATGGCATATGACAAGAGAATGAAAAATATCAAATTACAGAATTTTAGCACAAGTAAGAGAAGAGTAATGACCACTCAAAGTTCTGAAAATGTTTCGAAAATTTGACAAACGCTGCTGACAAAAACTGCTGTAACTTCTGTTTTAATAAAGATAGAACAGTGAACCAGGTAATTTTGGAAAGGTCTTGGAACAAGCTTTTCAGTGATACGTAGTTTAGCCGTATTGGAAGAATTTGCAAATTTAGGTCAGTGACCTTGACCTTTGCCCTGAAATATCCCAAAACATGTCATCTTCAAAATTGACGAAAAAATATATTTGCTTTGCATATGGCACTGTATACCACAGGAAAAAAATCATAATATTCAGACATTTTCAATTTGACACAAAGCATTGAAAGACATATTTATTATTGTAAAGAAGTAAGTTAGTACAGTCAACAGGCCAATAGGAAGGTTTTTTAATAATATGATCTTCAGTGAAGCAAAACAAGATATCTAGCCATCCCAGCCAAACACACATTTGGAAGGCATGGAGAACAGGTCAAGATTTACAGAAAGAAATGTGACAAATTTATTACCTAGACTTATTGTGCCTCAATACTGAGAAGCAACATATAACACCGTTTGTGCATCTTTTGGGGAAAGGAAATATGTTCACCCTGTTGCTGTTCTCACATCAACATTTGTAAGAATGTCATACTTATCCACAGTTAAGATGTCAGGTTTCTCAGGATACACGTATGAAGGTGAAGGCCCATGAGGATGTAGGGAGCTAACTGAAACCTCACTGGTATCTTCATTAACTTTCAAAACACACCCAAGCCACCAGTGACCTTCGTACATACACGCAACAAGCCCTGTGACGTCACCAATGTATGAGTCTCATTTGGTCCTAATTTGAGATTCATTTATGATGACTGGTGAATTAGAGAAAATTTTTCACTTGGATATTGTAATGACCAGTAGGAATAACACAATTTAATTTGTGGGTACCGGCAATTGTGTGAATGCATGCAAACTGCTCCTGAAGGAAAGATTCTTCTTCATCATAATCACTATTAGTTGTATAATGAAAGTGACATATGGCAAAGTTTTTGGTGCACCATTCAAACAACTGCCTGGGTGTCATTATCGGATTACTGTAGATGCACTGCAGACTGGCACGGCGTCAAGTCTCTTGATGGTACCAGCAATGCCATCACATGGTCCTTTGCCATGTAATGTGGCAAAGAAATGTTACTCTGCAGAAACATTGAAATAAGTCTGATGAAAAGTCACATTAGCAAAATTCTTGTGATTCTTATACTGGGCTGCATCACCACATGAAAAGAAGTACATGTACTTTGGTGTTCTACGGAAATGGGTTCTCATGAAGGTAAACCAGCTGAAAAAGATGAACACTCATTGAATCTTGTTTAAAGCATTCTGATATTATAATAAAGGAAATGTGATCAACTGCACAGTTTTCAGGATTTCTATAATAAACAACAAATGGATGAATGGTGGCCTGCACATTGTTCCAATGAAATCCCTGCACCTCGTCCTTTAGTACAGATGCATAATTCTCTGCAAAATCACATATATTAAAATGTATTCGTTGTCACAAAGTGTCTCTTTCAGATGTAGAAATTCTGACTGTTGGGTGGCTATGAAGGAATGCAACAGAAGCTTTTTTGTCTTCAAGATTTTCCAGGAAATCTTCCACAGATGACACACATGTCTGTAGAGTTATTCTATCTGTAGAGGCCCACATTCTATGTGTTATTTCATCAATTCCATTTTCATCAAACAACTCTTGCATTTGTGTCATGATGGAATGTGTACCTGGGCAGTTTTCACATATGGACATAGGCCTATAGCATAACAGCTGTGCAGGATTACAAATGATCTAAGCAAGACAGTGTTTGCATATGCTAAGTTGACAGTGTGCATCACTTGTCAACTCTTTGAATCTGGAAGATTGTAACATGAGCTTCACGTATTGATGAATACTGCAAACACGCACACTGTGGGTACCGGCTGCACCAGCCAAGACACAGTTCTTAGGTCTCAACTGGCAGAATTTCGAAAATCCTATTTTCAGTCCTGGATGTTCATCTTTGAATACCTGGTACAGTTCATGCAGGTTTCCCAATACCAGTTGTGGTGTTTTTTTATCATGGAACCATTTTCCTTGACAGAAACAAAATCATTCTTCCCAGGCAAACAACGGCTTATACTGTCTCTGTTGTAGAATTCTATGACACTGTTCACAATTTGTTCACTTTTCGAATTATTGTTTTGCTTTTCTCACTAAATTGTTTGAAGGCTCCAAATTCATTTTCAATGCTTTGAATGCTCCAACTTTTAGGAAGAAGTGTCAGAATTTGGATCTTCTCACAGCTTGTGATGCTGGTACTGAATTTCTCTTTCTGTTGCATTATTATTTCAGATTCAACATTTGTTTCATACTCTGCATTTTCTTCCACACTAGGTACATATTTACTTCGAAACACATCAGACACTTTCTTGAACCTTTTCTGCCCATATATTCTCAATCCCAGTCTCTTCTTTTTCACTGGGGACAAAGAGATACCAAACTATCTAAAGAAATTTCTGGAGCTACAGATGAGGGTGACTCCTCTAAGGAGCTATGCCGGTTTGTCGTTTCCACTTGTGTAAATACAGTTGAGTCAGCCACAGACCCTTGTCCCTGAGTTAATTTTTTTCTACATTTATTACATATTTTACAGTCTCTCGTTATGCCACCAACCATATCATCCACATTTGCACTTTACATAGATTTTTCTTGCATCTGTTGTATCCATCTTCCCTGAATGGATTACAGCGATACACAATCTTCTTAAATTCCATCTTAGAGGTATATTTGTATAATGTAAACACAAAACAACTTTTGTAGCAACTATCTGTGTACATGTAGCAGTTGCACTGTGATCCTATTTTTTTTACAGCGAACACTTCACATATACATCATATATTTGTCACTTAATATAAGGTAACAGAACTTAATAACATTTACATGTGACCCCTGTTCTTGTTGCACATAAAAATGCTTTATATTAGCCTGCTTGCATTGTTACCTTACTGTACATTGTTAGTCTTTTTCAACAATAAACATGTTTTTCAGTGATTTGTTCAATATTGTTGGAATATGAATACAATTTGTTTTGCATTAATGCAACACATTGCTGTACATATTAATTTATATCTCCTAATCCCATTGCCATCCCAACTTGATTTTTTCCTATGCCATATGATTTTTTCCAGAGCCATATACAGAAGCAAATATAATTTTTTCACAAATGTTTAAGTTGGAGAATATGACATAACTAAATATCTCTGAAAAGCTTGTTTCAAGAACTTTCCAAAATTACTTGCTTCACTGTTCTATCTTTATTAGAATGGAAGTTATAGCCGTTTTATTCATCGATGTCTGTCAAATTTTTGACACATTTTCAGAACTTCGAGTGGCCATTACTTTTGTCTTTCTTGTGCTAAAATTCTGTAATTTAGTAGTTTTCATTATCTTGTCATGTGCAATGAACAAACAAAATTTTACGAAAATCGGAGAGGGTCAGGTTGAAAATTGCACTTTTCTGTGTTTATTTGACATGGAATGACCCTATTGTTACATAGCAATGATTAACTCATAAAATGAAAAAGTCTTCAATTGACTGGAAAACATCATTATATTTGCAGGTTATCGTTATGGACTACAGGACAGACTCAAGCAACATAAAAACAATAATCATCAAAAATTTGTATCATGTATCAACAGAGTGAGTCCACAATAACTTTTTAGGTAAAACAGTCGTTTTTAATCTTTCTCAAATAACTAGTATAACCAACATCCCACTGATACATTAAGAGGTACGGTAGTGATTATCGTGATTATTACGAGGAACTGCAGACAAAACCCAACCAAAATGTGGACCACACTAAAAGTCATATCAAAAACAAAACCTAGTAACAGTATAGGGGAACTAAAAGTGAATGACTGTGTTTATACAAACAAGACTGACATTTTGAACAAACTAAATGAATTCTATATAGACAGTATAAAGGATATAGTGGAAACTACCTTATACAGGGAATATAAACTTTCTGACTCGGAATGAAAATTTATTAGACTTATTTAGGAAAATATTTATTGAAGAACTGGATGAAATTTTAAATGGTATGAACAGTAAAACAGCCACAGGTGATAAAATCTCTATACAAGTAGTGAAATTGAGTTGGTTATACATGCCTGCTACCTGGTATTGAAAAAGTACTAGAGAAGGTAGTACACAAGGAACTATTGACGTTCCTAAATAAGAACAATATATTAACAACTTCCAGTCTGCATTCTGATCCGGACATTCAACGGTAACTGCTCTACAATGTATCGTTTCTAAATGGAAGGAGGAGATGGTTCTTGGACAAAGTGTAGTGGCAGTTTTTCTGGACCTGAAGAAAGTCTTTGAGACTATTGACACACTGCAACTATTCCGGAAACATACGGTATACATGGTGTTGTGTTAAAATGGTTTGAAAGCTACTTGACGGGGAGGAAGCAGTGTGTGAAAGTTGTGTCCAAAATAATACCAAATGAGCTAGGTGTGCCACAGGGCAGTGTTCTTGGCCCATTACTTTTCATAATTTACATGAATGAAACCCTAAAGGTGCTAAATGATTGTGAGATACACCTAGTTGCAGTTGACACACTTCTGTATGCCTCAGGTACAAACACTGATTGTCTTATAGACAGTTTGAACAGCAGTCTAACCAGTGTCAATCATTGGCTAAATGGAAATAAATTCAAGCTATTCCCTAGTAGAATAAGGGGAAAAAACAGAATGACACTGTACAACACCAACGTAATGCCTCACTTTTCATATGCTGGATCAATTCTGTACCTGTGTAACATGACATTATTGAGTAGAGATATTACAAGACAGATGTATGAGCTTAATATTGAATTGTGATGTGTACACTAGAATAGAATATATGTTGGGAACATTGAATTTGTTGCCTGTCAAACAGTTCATCACACTAAAAGCAATGATTTTTATTCATAAGATTAAATTAGGAATTTGTCCAGACTATTTAGGCAATAAACTAGGCCTAACTTTAATGAAAGAGGTTCACAAATACAAGAAGTAGCAGTAACTACTACTTGGAGTGTAAAAATAAAGAAAATGGTCAAAACTGCATATTTTTAAAGGTATTAGTACAACACTTTACCAAACGAATTAAAAGACTGTCACTAATTGTCTTTATTTAAAAAAGCAGCTGAAGAATTATATAGACCTACAGCAGAGAAACCTTTGATACGTATAGAATGTATAAATTTATAATACTGTATGTATTTAAAAATAATGTATAAACCTGTAATGCCGAAACACACAATAGCAAATCAATGTAGTTGTATTTCAATAAGTGTATGTAAAATATCAGCCTAAGTGTTGAAACAAACCAAGCTAAAAAAAAATAAAGAGATAGGGGTGGGAGGCTTTAATATTTTTCTCATTATATCATCATCTGCATGATGCAACATGGACAATAAAAGATTCTGTTTCGACTGTGCATCTGCACTCTCCACCACATTTTAAGACTGCGACTAGTACGCTAAATTATAGCGACTATAGTAAAGGTATGATCTGCCTAACTTCATGTTTACACACATTGTTGCTTTCGAGTATACGATTCTTTTTGTTAATTCGTAGGTCTTAACTCTGCTTGTCTGTTTTTTGTGTGAAGTGAAACAAGTTCACGATCTTAAACGTACAAAAAACATGAAAACGTGGCACTTACTTTTAGTAAAGGTGGGAAGGGTATAGTTTCGGGGAGCAATCTCGGAGGTTCCACTATAGATTCTTCTACATTCTTGGTATATGCTGCTTCCTCGTGTTTATGGATAAGCCTGTAATCCGCTTTATAAGTGACGTTGCTTATTTTGACCAAGTAGGGGTACTTCCTACCCCTAAATATCTTCTCCGCCCAGACACAGACCTTACGGGTTTCCTGCATTTGGAAATACGAAAAAAGTTACAATATCTTGCAGCGGCTACTCTGTATGACGGAATTCTTTATGAAAATTACCTCATTCGGCATTGCTTCAACCTTACGAATAACGAAGTAACATGGTTTGTCGTATCTTTCGAACATACTTCTTACCACAATTCTACCCACACCAAAATTTTTCATATTACCTAAAATTTCCCATAAAGGCTTCCCCCTAAAATCGGTTGTCTTGCCAATATACTTTATGGGCATTATAATTTCTTTTTAACTCTACAGCCTCTTGGCAACTACTAGCTTCAGTAGCTTTTTTGTTTATAAACAGAAGCATGAACAAGGAAGTTAAAATTCCATCCTCCTTGCTCAAGGATCTATCGAGGACAGGGTTACCAACCCGTTTTCAACCATATGCCTTTGTAGTATTACTTCACTGTTAAGGCCAATTCACACTGTCCGTCACGTCACGGCACCATCACGTCAAGTTGTATTCACACTGTCCGTCACGTCAATTCGCAGCTCTCAATACGCAATATTGAAAGTGAGGTTATGAGTGGCGATCTGTTATGTAGAAAGTCATAGTTTAATACTAGAATTGAGGGAACAACAACGCTAAATGTTATTGAAGGCCAAAGAAAACTTTACAGTGTACGTTTTTGGCCAACTTACTGGGAACTGAAACAACATTTCAAAACATCGTCATCTGTTTTCAAGCGAAAAAAATAAACACATGAAAACATCAAACAATACGTATAATAGCATAAATAGCGACTGTTTACTTTATCCACTACGATTTGCCTGCTGACATTGCTAATACCGGCGTATATAACTGAATTTTTGTCTTTCATTAGAACTGACTTTCTCAAGGCCAATTTACACTGTCCGTCACGTCACGTCACGTCACCGTCCGTCAGAACATTCCGTAATGTATTTCTAATGGCGGCATTCACACTGTCCGTCACCAGACCGTCACGTCACGTCAACGTCCGTCAAGCTTTCTCGAGAAGAATGTTTTGACGGAACGGTCGTCTGCTAACATCGGAAGTTAACATAATTTCGTCACGCGAATTACATGTTGCAGTCGACGATTGCACTGTTTATATGCAAATGTGTCTTATTCATCTTTGTGCTGTTGTTGTACCTCGTTTTAGGGATAAATCTCAAATGTTTCATGACGACTTAAATATTTTTGTCAATTGAGTGTCCCCCTATAATCGAGGTCGGATATCTGAAACCAAAAAATGGTTTATGTTACGTAAAATTGTAACAGAAAAGACTGAAGCAAACTGTTTATTTGAATAAGATTGTAATTTGAATACGCATTTTTCATTAAATAACACTTTAAATGAAAATGTCAGTTATAATGAAAGACAAAAACTCAGTTGTTTACGACGGTATTAACAATGTCAATGGGCAAATTGTAATGGATAAAATAAACAGGCGCTATTTATGCTCTTATAAGTGTTGTTTGATGTATTCATATTAGGGATGGGCTTAACTGCGATTTTTCGATATCAGTGATTTCTGTGACTGCTACTTTTATATATCTGTGATTCTTAGTTGCGATTTGTCACTGTTTACAATCGCACTGTACAAATCCTCGACATGTATCCCTCCGCGCTCAAACTGCGATTTCGGTGACTCTGAATGCTACTTCTGCGATTTCTGCTACTGATATTGCTACATTGCTACTTCTGCGATTTCTGCTACTGATATTGCTACTTCTGCGATTTCTGCTACTTCCGTGATATCTGCTACTTCCGTGACTTATGCGACGTGTGTGGCAAATGAACAGATCCTCTTCCTACGTGTAAATATATATATAAAAGAATATTGATGCTCAATTTACGTGTAATGTTGGGATTATTTACACATCGACAAATGTCAATTAGCCTTATAAAAACTATTTCAGTGTTTGGTGTGTAATGTATAGTTAAAAGTGAGGTTATTCACAAGTAATGTGTAACCGAAATCGGCAAGTAGGCGTATAGTCTACCTTAACAGAAACATTTGATAGATTAGGCACACAGCAACTATAACAGTGCAACGAAAGTACTGTGTTCTTGCCTGTAGAATGAATGAATAGGTTTTTTTAACATTGTGTGATATAAGTCACTTACCAATTTGAAAGAGATAAGTAAATGTGAAATACAACGTGAGTGACTTCTGAGAATTCCCTTTTCTCTTTAAAACCTTTCGGTATCACTACATATTCTGCCAAATAACTATAGATAAGAGCTTGCGTTATATTTTACTAATCGACGTGCCGACCTAGTGTGCTCATGTTGGCAACTAAAGCTTCATTTTATAAGAATTTTTAACTTACTGACTGTACAGGGTTACACACAAGAAATCTTACAACCACAGATAAAGAATAACATTAATTATTTATTTTATGATAAACAAAATATTATTTCAATCATTCTGTATGATTTAAATTTCTACGATCATTCATCGGTTGTTGCCAACATAAGCACACTATGCCACCACTGCAGTAAACAAAAGTGTTAATAATACTGAAGGATCCGATACCACCCATCTGCTTTCACTCATGTCATCACAGGACGGAATGTACGAAAAAGAAAAGGACGGAAAACAATATTCCTAAACCTAAAACAAATCTGATAAAAGAAAACTTTCCATTACGCGAAAACTTGTTTATTTTCAAGTGTAATATTTTTATAGAATCCTCGAAGGTACAAGTTTACTCCTATATAGCAGTACTTAACACAGTCCACATTGAAAATGGAGTTGGCCTACTGTTAAACATTTCGTAAAATAACCTGTACTTAGTTGACCACTTGATACCACCCCCTTGGAATATTTATTTTATGTACGATGTATAACGCAAGCAAAAATATTCGTCGAAACCAGATTTGCAATGTAACAGAAGTATTCTGAATTCCCATAATAGTTGTAGGTTCTATGACGAAAAATTATTTTAAACAGGGATCAAGTCCATAAGACAATATTTATTTGGCATTCACATTTGTTGTCTTTACCAACTATAACCTAAAAACATACATGCGAGGCTTTGCTTCACAACATGTAAATGCTGCCGCCAGGTAAAATAGTGCCACAAAGTGTAAACATTTTCACAAAGAAAATTATCTTCTTGCTCATTAATTCGACAACATCCCTCAACAACACACGAGTGAAAGTACGACAGATGGTCAACAAGTAGCATAAGGCGGAATATTAAATGCTATTCTCAATTGCTACTTGCGACTCTTAATCGCGACTTTTCACTGAAATCGCAGTTTGGACCAGTGAGGACGTTCGAGCTCACTGGTTTGAGCCGATGGCGTTCGACCAACACATACACAAAAAGCCACACATACACGAAGCAGACAGCGGGAAGCTAGAAGTACTAATTTCGGCCAACAGATGGCAGCCGGCAATGTCTAAACTGCGCCTCTTAGTTGCTACTTGTGACTCTTAAACGCGATTTGTCACTGAAATCGCAGGTAGACTCTATAGCCTGCCCAATGCAAAGATATTAGTACAAACTTCGACCAACAGATGGCAGAGTGCAAACTGCTTCTTGCTACTCTTAGTTGCGACTTGCTACTTTTAGTGCTACTGCTCTTCTAAACTGCGACTGAAATCGCAGTCAGAATCCATAAAGTTGCGACTGTGAATACTGCTACTTCCAAATCACTGTGACTCTTAACAGATACGCGATTTTCGACCCATCCCTAATTCATATGTTTATTTTTTCGCTTGAAAATAGATGTCGATGTTTTGAAATGTTGTTTCAGTTCCCAGTAAGTTGGCCAAAAACATACACTGTAAAGTTTTCTTTGGCCGTTAATAACATTTAGCGTTGATGTTCCCCCTTTCTAGTATTAAACTATGACTTTCTACATAACAGATGGCCACTCATAACCTCACTTTCAACATCGCGTATTGAGATGGACGAATTGACGTGACGGACACGGACGGACAGTGTGAATACAACTTGACGTGACGGTTCCGTGACGTGACGTTGACGTGACGGACAGTGTGAATTGGCCTTCAATTAAAATGTTATTTAATGAGAACTGCGTAGTCACATTACAATCTTATTCAAATAAACAGTTTGCTTCAGTCTTTTATGTTACAATGTTACATAACATAAACCATTTTTGGCTTCAGATATCCGACCTCGATTTTATGGGGAAACTCAATTGACAAAAATATTATGTCGTCATGAAACTTCTGAGATTTAAGGCCAATTCACACTGTCCGTCACGTCACGTCACGTCATCGTCCGTCACAACATTCCGCAATGTATTTCTAATGGAGGCATTCACACTGTCCGTCACCGGACTGTCACGTCACATCAACGTCCATCAAGCTTTCTCGAGAAGAATGTTTTGACGGGACGGCCGTCTGCTAACATCGGAAGTTAACCTATTTTCGTCACGCGAATTAACGTGTTGCAGTCGACGATTTGCACTGTTTATATGCAAATGTGTCTTATTCATCTTTGTGTTGTTGTTCTACCTCGTTTTAGGGGTAAATCTCAAATGTTTCATGACGACTTAAATATTTTTGTCAATTGAGTGTCCCCTAAAATCGAGGTCGAATATCTGAAACCAGAAAATGGTTTATGATACGTAACATTGTAACAGAAACGACTGAAGCAAACTGTTTATTGGAATAAGATTGTAATTTGATTACGCATTTTTCATTAAATAACACTTTAAATGAAAATGTCAGTTCTAATGAAAGACAAAAACTCAGTTGTTTACGACGGTATTAACAATGTCAGCGAGCAAATCGTAATGATTAAAGTATACAGGCGCTATTCATGCTCTTACAAGTATGGTTTGATGTCTTCATATTTTTTATTTTTTCGCTTGAAATGTTGTTTCAGTTCCCAGTAAGTTGGCCAAAAACATACACTGTAAAGTTTTCTTTGGCCGTTAATAACATTTAGCGTTGTTGTTCCCCCTTTCTAGTATTAAACTATGACTTTCTACATAACAGATCGCCACTCATAACCTCACTTTCAACATCGCGTATTGAGATGGCCGAATTGACGTGACGGACACGGACGGACACTGTGAATACATCTTGACGTGACGGATCGGTAACGTAACGGACAGTGTGAATTGGCCTTTACCCCTAAAACGAAGTATAACAACATAATAAAGATGAAGACACAAGTGCATTTAAACTGTGCAATCGTCGACTGCAACATGTAATTCGCGTGTTGAAAATAGGTTAACTTCCGATGTTAGCAGACGGCAGTTTCGACAAAACATTCTTCTCGAGAAAGCTTGACGTGATGTGACGGTCCGGTGACGCACAGTGTGAATGCCGCCATTAGAAATACATTGCGGAATGTTCTGACGTACGGTGACGTGACGTGACATGACGGACAGTGTGAATTGGCCTTTAACATTATTGTACACCGAATGGTGGCTATTATGAAACAAAATATTCATAATGTCATTTGGGAAGCTTAAGGCCAATTCACACTGTCTGTCACGTCACGTCATGTCACCGTCCGTCAGGACATTCCACAATGTATTTCTAATGGCGGCGTTCACACTGTCCGTCACGGACCGTCACGTCACGTCAACGTCACGTCAAGCTTTCTCGCGAAGTATGTTTTGACGGAACGGTCGTCTGCTAACACGGAAGTTACCCTATTTTCATCATGCAAATTAAATGTTGCAGTCGACGATTGCACTATTTATAGGCAAATAAGTCTTATTCGCCTTTATTTTGTTGTTATACTTCGTTTTAGGGGTAAATCTCAAATGTTTCATGACGACTTAAATGTTTTTGTCAATTGAGTGTCCCCCTAAAATCGAGGTCGCATATCTGAAACCAAAAAATGGTTTGTTATGTAACAGAAACGACTGAAGCAAACTGTTTATTTGAATAAGACTGTAATTTGATTACGCATTTTTCATTAAATGAAAATGTCAGTTCTAATGAAAGACAAAAATTCAATTTTTTACGACGGTATTAACAATTTCAGCGAGCAAATCGTAATGGTTAAAGTACACATGCGCTATTTATGCTGTTACAAGTATGGTATGATGTCTTCATGTTTCTTTTTTTTTTTTCACTTGAAAATAGATGTTGATGTTTTGAAATGTTATTTCAGTTTCCAGTAAGTTGGCCAAAAACATACACTGTAAAGTTTTCTTTGGCCGTTAATAACATTTAGCGTTGATGTTCCCCCTTTCTAGTACCTTTCTAGTATCAAACTATGACTTTCTACATAACAGATCGCCACTCATAACCTCACTTTCAACATCGCGTATTGAGATGGACGAATTGACGTGACGGACACAGACGGACAGTGTGAATACAACTTGACGTGACGGTTCCGTGACGTGACGTTGACGTGACGGACAGTGTGAATTGGCCTTTAACAATGTCAACGGGCAAATTGTAATGGATAAAGTAAACAGGAGCTATTTATGCTCTTATAAGTGTTGTTTGATGTATTCATATGTTTATTTTTTCGCTTGAAAATAGATGTCAATGTTTTGAAATATTGTTTCAGTTCCCAGTAAGATGGCCAAAAACATACACTGTAAAGTTTTATTTGGCTGTCAATAACATTCAGCGTTGTTGTTCCTTCAATTCTAGTATTAAACTATGACTTTCTACATAACAGATCGCTACTCATAACCTCACTTTCAACATCGCGTATTGAGATCGGCGAATTGACGTGACGGACACTGACGGACAGTGTGAATACAACTTCACGTAACGGTGCCATGACATGACATTGACGTGGCGGACAGTGTGAATTGGCCTTTATTGCAGTTATTAGTGCTTAAGCCGGGTTCACACAAGTTGCACCGTGAGCTGTCGTTCACACAGAACTTCACAAACATTACTAAAGGCCCCTACACACACTCCGATTTATCAAACGATCAACAAAATGTCAAACGAACCAACCAATTGTAGCAACCTACACACGCCAACGAATTGGTCCAATAAATCACACCATGTTTAGGGTCCTTTAAGGGCGATTTATTGTACCAATTCGTTGGTCACCCGATAAATCGAGCGGTTTTAAGCGCTACCCAACCAACTTTTCTTGTCGGTCAATTGCACCCCGTTTACATGGCCTCCCAAAACAGGTTTTCGTAAACCGATTTCCTAATTCCGCTTTTGGTTGTAAACACTCCAAAATCGATTCTGGAAATCCACTTCTGTAAAGCGGTTTTCCAGTTCCACAATCGATTTTCGTGCCCATGTAAACGCAACCGATTTTGAAGCGTTTTTGGCTTGTTAGATTGTGTTTAGTTGTTAAGAATTTATGGCACATATGGACAGAGTGACATTTTCTATCACGAAATAAAGGTATAAATATTAGAGTGAGCATGAATATGTGTATTTAAGTAAAGAAAAATAGCGATTGTGCTGACTAAATCAGGAACTGAATCAGCTGTTTTCCAGCCGCCATTTTAAGTGGGCTAGTAAATCCGATTCAGGCTATAACATGTAAACACAACAGCGAGAAACGATTTATGAAAACCGGTTTTCGTCTTCAGCCCCGTTTACACTGCGTTTGAAACATTGTTCATGGCTGCTACTAGTCTGTCGATGTTAACAACATGTTGAGGAAGAACAGAGCTTGTGGAATGCATGTTCCGCAAGCTACAAAAATATAAACGAAAAACACGATTCTCTCCACAAAATTGCCGTGGAGTTGGGTACAACTAGCAGTGAAACATGAAATAAGTATGCAAGACTTTGATAAGAATCTCCCGTTGCGAGAAATCTAAGGGTAATTGCAACTCTTTCTTTCACAGGGATTGCTTTCCTGAAACTAGTGTCCTTTTTGGTAACAACTGGCCCTATAATATTTATCAAAATTTCAAAATCGGATGATGACAAAAGCCAGAACCGTCTTCCATGTTCAGGACTGAAAGCATGTTACTCCCACCACGATTTCTATAATATGTTTTGGTCCACCACCGACGTCTTCATCTTCATCTTCTTAAACTGTCCAGGAGTAACAATTCAGCACAGCATGTTAATATTTCTTCCTCTTCACTTCCCATAGTGGGGTCGGGGTTTCGTAACGCAAATATACAAAATAAGATGTTTGCAGACATTCACTGAAGCAGACGATGGTACAAATGTTCGCCGCTAGTGTAGACATCGAACAATGTTGTCAACATTTGTCTGGAACAAGTTGCGAACAATGTTGCGAACAAAAACATGTTCCGAACTTCAGTGTAGACGGGGCTTTCCAGAAGATGTGTTGCATGTACACATAGTATTGGTTGTGTCTGACCACCCGATCTCCGATTCCCCCACCACTTCACTCGACGAATTGTACCGTGTATAGTGCTTCCCAACTTCCATGCCTGAGGACTTCTGCATAGCGAACCCGCGAAAACAAAAACGGTTCGACAAACAGACACCAGAACACGGTGGCGCTTCGTGCAGTTGGTCGAAACGTGTGTAGGCAGCTACCAATTGGTTAGTTTGTTGGTCGTATGATAAATCGGAGCGTGTGTAGGGGCCTTTAGTTGTGCTGTTTTCAAAATGGCGTCCGCAGTCTCAGCTGATCGCAATTTGCACGGCTGTTTTCATTCGCCGCCAGACGATCATTACGCTTTGCTCCACAAGCACGCGAAGTGTTTTCTTAATTGATTCGACCTTGTAGCCGCAAACAATGACGTCAAAACCTAAACACACTGATAAGAAGTAAAATGGTTCGAAATACCCTGTGAGGCGAAACAAAGTACAACCAAGTTGAACTTTCTGTTGCGTGGAAAAAGTCTTGCCTCTTAAGTGGCGCAAAAAGAAGTTGTGGAGCACTGCTGGTCACGTGACTGTTTTGCCGTAGCGCGCTCATCTGAGGTTCGTTCCAGCAGCTGCCAGATCGCTTGAAGTGCATGCGTAACGCTGAAATTGTGTTCCAGCAGCGCCTTCTCCCGCTTCTGGCTACTTGCAGTGTGGCTGTTTGGTGTTCCAGCAGTTGCCGCAAGCAGACAGACGCTACCCGGAAAAATATTTCTGGTGCAGTCAAGCTGCCAATTTGCGCATGCGCAAAAGGATCTGTGTTACAGAAAGGCGGGGGAGGGGGGGGCCATCAAGTGATACGTGTGTGTTTGTAGTGGGTTTTTCGATTAAGTCACACATACGATCAGATATTTTTCGTTTACACTTCTTTGTTATTAGGAAGTAAAGTATTTTAATTATTCCTTTAGACTCACCTTCGCCTGCAGCCAGAAACAGTGCATAAAGCGTTCCAGCAGTGCTAGTATCAAACAAGGGTTTTTACGTCATAGTAGCTGTGCATGTAACACTTGTTTCTTAGTGCTTGAAAGTAGCCATGCGGCAGCTGCTGGAATGAACCTCTGGTGTGGTTCAGATCTGTCTTTCTACTTCATGATTCAGATTTCGACTGTTATAGTGCGCCACTACTTGATTAAGAGTGATTACCGTCAGTTCTAATGCTATTGGGAACAGAAATATTGATGTATTTGTAAGTATTTACTACAAGTGATTGTTGTCGATTGGAGTTTAACCATCTATTATAAAACCCTGAGTATGCTCGTTCTCTTAAATTCTAACAAAATAGTAAAACGGCGAGTATACTCGGGCTTATCTTTTCCGACCGGAACACGTTTGTTGTTTAAATGTTTGTATAGCTTATGGGACTTAACTACGGGGTATTCAGTGCCTAAACTTACAAACTACTTACGAATTAACTATTACTAAGAACAGCACAAATATCCATGCCCAAGGGGGGATTCGAACCCCCGAACGTAGGGGCTGCGCAGACCGTGACTGGAGCACCTCAGTCCCATCGGCCACCGCGGCCAGCAGCACATGTTTGAAAATGCCGAATTTACTCGTTCTATTTCGTGTTTTGACTTTTCCTAGATATTTTTGGTAGATTTCGCTGTGGTGTTACTATGCAATGTATAGGGTAGTAAAAAATAGTAACAGTAATATCTTTAGTAGTAGGTATGTTAAAATGTCTACTTTCGCTGATTTTTTTGTTGTTGTTGTTTAGAGGGGAATAAACTACTTGGTCATCAGTCCCGCTGATTTATTACAGAAGAATGAAGTATTTGTAGGTAGTAGTATATGGTATTAGTATCATTTGCGAGCTATTGGTATTTTATTTTTTCTCTCACTGGCAGTGACAGCAAATAAAATAGGCCTATATAAAGGATTAGATAAAATGGATTCTCAATGGTGTTGACGTAGCCGTATACAGTACAGTACGCATTTCATTCAAGTGCTTTTCACTAGGTACAGTCTTAGAAAAAAGATCGCCGCCCGGCCTATTACGCAGAGGCTAAGTCCGAATCAGTCGCGCAGTGTGGACAATAAATTCGTTCGCCCCTCAGAATTCTAAGTCCGGCGATATGCACGATCTGGCAACACTGTAGAAGCGGTACTAGCAGGAGGAAGTGTTATTACCTTCTCAAGGCAGGTATGTGCTGTATAAGCTCGTGGAAAAATTCGCGTTTACAAGCATCATTGTTGTCAGTGTGGAAGAAACTCAAATGTAACAGCGAAAGAGTTCGCTGCTGCATCAAAACTGAACTGTTTACTCTCGGGAATAATGGGCACTGGCTACGGCGACGCGCCAGCGGCCGCATCGCGGCTGCCGCCTACAGACTCAGTGACAGGGTCGCGCTGATGTGAGTCTATTTACTGGCTGTTATATCCTTACTACAAGTTCTAGTACTTATATTACAATCACATATTGAATTTTCCTGACTGATATATAACATAATCTAAACGTCGTAAAGTAGAATTGGTATAAAAGGTCATAGGTATGATTATCACCACATTTTTCTTCAATGTGATCAGGCCGCTCAATCAGGATTCCTACTCACGATTGTTACTAGTGACGAGCCCTCACGCTAACATCTTAAGAAGAAATTAATGACTGAGTACTCAAAGATTTTTATACTCAGCAAATTGCACCCACAACGCCAGGCTGCGACCATTTTCTGCAAACATCAGAGACACCATTTAGTCCCACTATAAGGACAAAGGACCTAAAAAATTACAATATGTGTTAGTACTACAATATAATAATTCCCATCGATTTCACAAAAAAAAACATCGAATAGTGTGCTTTGGAAGTCACCCATTCCTCACCTACTCTTTCGATGATATGCCCTCGAATGTTTATCTTTCCTAACCCTACTCGAATAAGCTACGACAAAAATTATTTCCAGACGAAAATACACCTCGAACATCGATTGGCGTCATAATTAGCTTGGCATCAGTTCGATTCTACAGGGACAGATTTGGTAGAGGTTTCTTGTTGTTTTCGATATAGATTCATGCAACTCCTTTCACGAAAACAGCTACAAAACTCTACTCCAATGAGACGCCAACCATTGACCAAAGCCACGTCTCCGTGGCAGACGACTACTTTCCCTCAGAGCTAGGGAGGAGCTGTGCACGTCAGTTCTTTCCTACTGCGACATACATCAGTAATACATATAACTCGGAACGGAAGAGACGAGATTACTTGGAATTTCGCTGTGTAAACAATTTTGTGGACCCAAAAGCATGAACTAATAGCCTTCTGTCGCCTCTCGACTGAGAAACCAGTCAGATTATTCAATGGAAATTGCAGGAAACATAAAGTGAATTTCGGGGGCGTAGTTCTGTGCCAGCCCATAAGTAAGACCTCGGTACCAGCGTTGACAGACTTACACTGCAATGTTGCCAAGCTTCAGTCATATTATCAACAGGAAGAATAAGAGCCGAGGTGATTGCCAAGCGAGCTCGACAGAGACTTAGCTCTTGCCTCTTGCCTGGTGGGGGTCCCAACACCTGAAGTATATGTAAATGAGCCCTATTCGCAATTGCATAACTAGCTTTATTGAGTCGATCGTTGTTACTAATAAAAATATACAGATACAACGACCGCTAACATAGTAATAAGTGTCTCAATTATTTGCGTATTCTGTCTTAAGCGCAATGAAAACAAAAGTCATTCACCAGTGCTGTTTCACATTTCTTCGAGCATTTCCATTGATTATACTGAAAGTATTAGATGTAAGTGTCAGTTCTCTTTACAATTATAGACTCAAAAAATATCTTTCTTGATATCACGGTCAGTTGCACAAACGAATGAAGAGAGGCAAACAAACGAGGTGAAATCGATACAGCATTGTTTTCAAGATGTGAACATTTCTGGGAAGGCTTCGTAACATGGAGTTCAAAATAAGTTCATGTTGACTGGTAAGACTGATCTCAGTTTCCCTCCCTTAAAAAAGATAACAAAAAATTGCAGATGTGGTCACTCCTCTGACCGAGTGAGCTGGAAGAATCGCCTTGGCTATTTATGCAAATAATATTCAGTATGCTTCTAGTTATTCAAAACATGTTATCATTGGGTCTCATATAGGTATGACTGCAGTGGAGATAGCTCGAAACGTATGTATGATGTGAGTAATTTTATGGAATTCACCTCACAAAAGAGATTTCCTGTTTCACAAAAGATCTTTCCGGTATTCATGATTTTACTCATGAAGGAAGAGTCGATAACTAACGTAAGTCATGAACTATGATGAGTTGACCAGCTTGCGACGTTGTCACTGGTCAGACAGGATTCAAAAGTTGGGAGCAGGAGTATTTCACCCACACTTTCAAAGCGACAAAATCGAAATTCTTGCGTTTTTGCATAAACTTCATTAGTTCACTCATTAAGTATAGTGCTGTTATTAGTGACTTATTCTGTAGCCAGTATGTAATTTTCTTAAATGGCTGGTAGCTCTATAAAAATAGAGTTAAAATTCTGATCTACAGAGGGACTGGAACCATGATCCAAAGCAGCTATTGCTTAAGAAGTAGACACGTCATCTTAGAGCTACTGACGAGCTGCTACGTCTCACTTCCTGCTTGTTCCCCTGGTGACTACAGCTAATCGCCAATTTCCGCATTGTATGATCTCCTTGCACTGGAAGTAGAAAGTAATATGCCGATATCGCAACGTTAAAGAAAGTAACTGAGATTATTCAACCAAACAGACAGGTAAAAAAAAAATGTTCAAATGTTTGTATAGGTTATGGGACTTAACTACGGGGTCATCAGTCCCTAAACTTACAAACTACTTACCAGCTACCCTGTACTAAGTACTACACAAATATCCATGCCCGAGGGGGGATTCGAACCCGCGACCGTAGTGGCCGCGCAGACCGTGACTGGAGCGCCTCAGTCCCCTCGGCCACCGCGGCCAGCAGCACACATTTGAAAATGCCGAATATACTCATTCTATTTCATGTTTTGACTTTTCCTAGATATTTTTGGTAGATTTCGCTGTGGTGTTACTATGCAATGTATAGGCTAGTAAAAAGTAGTAACAGTAATATTTTTACTAGTTGTTGTTGTTATAGTCTTCAGTCCAGAGTCTGGTTTGATGCAGCTCTCCACCCTACTCTATCCTGAGCAAGCTTTTTCATCTCATAAGAACGGCAACCCACATCCACTTGAATCTTCTTACTATACCTGTCTCTTGGTCTCCCTCTGCGATTTTTACCCCACACACTTCCCTCCAATGCTAAATTTACGATTCCTCGATGTCTAAGAATGTGCCCTACCAAGCAATCCCTTCTTTTGGTCAGGGTATGCCAAAAATTTCTTTTCTCACCAATTCTGTTCAGTACCTCTTCATTAGTTATGCGTTCTACCCACCTAATCTTCAGCATTCTTCTGTAGCACCACATTTCAAAAGCCTCTATTCTCTTCCTGTCCGCACTGCTTATCGTCCATGTTTCACTCCCGTTAAAGGCAACAATCCACACAAATGCCTTCAGAAAAGACTTCCTTACACTTAAATTAATATTTGATGTTAGAAAATTTCTCTTTTTCAAAAATGCTTTTCTTCCCATTGCCATTCTGCATTTTATATCCTCTGTACTGCGACCATCACATGTCATTTTACTACCCAAGTAACAAAATTCATCTACCACCTTCATTGTTTCGTTGCCTAATCTAATTCCTTCAGCATCGGCTGATTTTCTAAGACCGCATTCCATTATTTTTGTTTTTCTGTGTTAATGTTCATTTTATACGCTCTCTTCAACACACTGTCCATTCCATTCAACTGCTCTTCCAGGTCCTTTGCTTTCTCTGACAGAATTACAATGTCATCAGCAAAACGCAATGTTTTTATTTCTTCCCCCTGAACTTTAATCCCTATTCCAATTTTTTCCTTACTTTCCTTCACCGCCTGCTCGATGTACAAATTGAATAACATCGGAGAAAGGCTACGACCCTGTCTTACTCCCTTCCCAACTGATGCTTCCCTTTCATGCCATTTGAGTCTAAAACTGCGGTCTGGCTTTTGTACAAGTTGTAAATAACTCTCCTCTCCCTTTATTTTTACCCCTGCTTACTTCTGTATTTGAAATAGTGTATTCCAGGTATTCCAGTCAACATTGTCAAACGCTTTCTCCAAATCTACAAAAGCTAAAAATGTAGGTTTGCCTTTCCTTAACCTATCTTCCAAGATAAGACGTAAAGTGAGTATTGCCTCCCAGGTTCCTACGTTCCTCCTGAACTCAAACTGATCTTCCCCGAGTCAGCTTCTATCAGCTTTTCCATTCTCCTGTAGATAATTCGTGTTAAAATTTTGCAACCATGACTTATCAAACTGATGATTCTGTAATTTTCACACCTGTCTGCACCTGATTTCTTTGGAATGGGGATTATTACATTTTTCTTAACGTCTGAGGGTATTTCGCCTGTCTCATACATCCTACACACCAGTTCAAATAGTTTTGTCATGGCTGGCTCTCCCTGAGACTTTAGTAGCTCTGAGGGTATGTCATCTACTCCTGGGGCCTTGTTCCGACCTAGGTCTTTCAGGGCTCTGTCAAATTCATCTCTCAGTATAGTATCTCCTATTTCATCTTGATCTACTTCCTCTTCCCTTCCTAGAACATCGTCTCTTAAGTTAATTTCCTTTGTACAGCTGCTCTATGTACTCTTTCCACCTTTCAGCTTTCCCTTCTTTGCTGAGAACTGGTTTCCCATCTGAGTTCTTGATATTCGTAGAGTTGCTTCTCTTGTCCTCAAATCAGTCTTTTATTTTACTGTAGGCGGTATCTACTTTTCCCCTTCTTACACATTGTTATACAGATTTGCATTTGGCTTTTAGCCACTCCTGCTTAGCCATTTTGCACTTCCTATCGATCTCATTTCTTAGTCGTCTGTACTCCATTTTGCCTGTTTCATTTACTGCATTTTTATATCTTCTCCTTTCATCAATTAAATTTAGTATTTCCTGTGATATCCAAGGATTTTTGTAGGTCTTGCCTTTCTACCTATTTTGTCCTCTGCTGCCTTCACTATTTCATCTCTCAATGCTACCCATTCCTCTTCTACTGTTTTATTTCCCCCTGTTTCTGTCAATTGTTGCCTAAATCTCCCTCTGAAATTCTCCAGAACTTCACGTTCCTTCAATTTATCCATGTCCCGTCTCCTTATTTTCCTACCTTTTTGTAGTTTCTTTAGTTTCAGCCTACAGTTCATAACCAACAAGTTATGGTCAGAGTCTATATCTGCCCCTGGGTATGTCTTACAGTTTATAACTTGTTTCCGGAATCTATGTTTTACCATTATAAAATCTATCTGATACCTTCCGGTGTCTCCTGGTCTCTTCCAAGTATACAACCTTCTTTTGTGTCTCTTAAACCACGTGTTTGTTATGATTAAATCATGTTCCGTGCAAAATTCTACCAGGCGGCTTCTGTTTTCATTCCTTTTGCCCAGTCCATATTCACCTACTATTTTTCCTTCTCTTCCTGTTCCTACTACCGAATTCCAGTCTCCCATCACAATTAAGTTTTTCTCTCCCTTAACTGTCTGAATAATTTCCTTTAGCTCTTCATATATTTCTTCGATCTCCTCATCATCGACAGAGCTAGTTGGCATATAAACCTGTACTACTGTTGTCGGTGTTGGCTTCATATCTATCTTGACAATGATAATGCGATCACTGTGCTGCTCATATTAGTTAACCCGCATTCCTATTTCCTACCCGGGATCTAACATTCCACGCTAGAATGCCAGTATTGTCTTTCCTGATGACCACATCCTCCTGAGTAGTCCCCACCCGGAGATCCGAATGGGGGACTATTTTACCTCCGGAATATTTTACCTGAGAGGATGCCATCATCATATTTTCATAGAGTAGAGCTGCATGTCCTCGGGAAAAGTAACGACTGTAGTTTCCCCTTGCTTCCAGCCATTCGCAGTAACTGTGTGGCAAAGCCACATTAGCTGATGTTACAAGGCCAGCTCAGTAAATCATCCAGACTGTTGCCCCTGTAACTACTGAAAAGGCTGCTGCCCCTCTTCAGGTATCACACGTTTGTCTGGCCTCCCCACAGATACCCCTCCACTGTGGTAGCACCTATGGTACGGCTATCTGCTTCGTTGAGACACGCAAGCCACCGCACCTTTGCAATGTCTGTGGTTCATGTGGGTGGTTTAGTAGTAGGTATGTTAAAATGTCTACTTTCGCTGATTTGTTGTTGCTGATCGCCGACCGGCCTATTACGCAGAGGCTAAGTCCAGCAGACAGGTAAATATTAAGTGAATTTGTTATCATGTTTTTGTGTCTCCCGGAAGTAACTAGGCGATACCAAAGAGCTCTCAAACTTGCACTGCACTCAGAACAGAGACTTACCGAGATTGCAATACGTTCAACTAGCTGAGCATTGAGCTCATTTTCCATAGAGTGCTTCTGAGTCGATGCACGGTGTAGTTAACTGGTTAACTGGTACGAATCACGAACGATGTTTCCACCCTGTCACAATATTCAAATGAGAATTCTAGGCGTTTAGTACGATGGCATAGACAGGCAGAAAGATCTTGTAGAGACTATCCATGCGCTACTGGTTCTTGACGCTCAACTATGTTGGTTTGTAGGACTTATTTTCTGCCCGTGAAAGAGTTTCTCAGCAGTGGGTTAATAAGCATTCACATTCTGATACCACACACATAACCAGACAAATAATATGCCAATTAATCGCAGTGAAATACAGTATGACCATATCTTTCTGGCAGTGACTATCTTTTCCGTTTTTCTATTTTCTGTTTTGCAGTAGTCTGTCACCTCGTTTTGAAAATGAAAACCGATTTTTGCAGTCCACCACACCATAATTCTCACACACTCTCTTCCGGGACAATGACAATTGCAACCGAAGATGTTAAATGAAATATGACATTTGATGCAGTTCCATACCTACCCTATCTGCTTCTCGTTGTCAGCTTTTTTTAGAGGTTATTGTACTTTTATTCTGAAAACATAAACGCCTCCATTTTTACAGCTCCACCATACAAAATGCAGTTCAATGACTGATATAAATTCGTTTCTGACAGAAAAACAATATTATAGTAGTAACTGCCAAGTGTGGCGAATTCTGTAAGTTTTCTGACGATTTCGAACTCAGGTGTTTCGTACGATTCTTGAAGTTGATGTTGCAGGCATACCCATTTAAAACTCAGGAATAGTAAAAGCTTCCGGCTTTAAACATAATTTTGTAGTGGGATTTCACTGTATGGTTACAGTTGCAGCAGTACACAGGTCGTGTCTGTGAAGATTCTCTCATTTCTTTAGTACAGGCTAAGTTAGGAAACTGCTGTTAGAATTATTGAAATGAAGTGATCTTATGGCATTATTGTCCAGGACATCCCAGGCGGGAATGTTCGGCCGCATTACTATTTACTTTAGCTCGAAATTAACATACTGCAATAATAATAACAGAAGATAGGAAACAACTCGCCGTAAAGACGAACGCTGTGTCGCAGGCAGACACAAATAAAAAGACATTCACATTCAGACAATTTAAATTTTAGGCCGCAGCCTTCTTTACAAAGACATACATTCAAACACACAATGACTCAGGCATAACTCATCCACATACGTCAGCCATCGCTGGCAGCTCAGCACACCCAGACATACTACTACACATTTCAAGCACGTTTTGCATTTCATCGGGCGTTTATGCGTTCTGATCCGTTAGTTAAAGGAATTAATTGTCTCAGCATCGGTTTTGTCCAGTCTCCGCTCTAGTGAAGTTATTTTAGACGAGAAGCGGTGTTAGTGAGGGAACACTGAGGCGCTATGCTACGATGCGCGAGGCCGTTCCCCGTCGGGGGCTCGAATCCTCCCTTGGGCATGTATGTTTGTGCTGTCTTTAGTATAAGCTAGTTCATAAGTACTTTGTAAGTTTAGGGACTGATGACCCCGCAGTTAAGTCCCACAGGCTTTACAAAAAGAAAAACGCGAGACAACAGAAATTGATGCCCAGCGGTGCCTTCCACTAGCGTAAAGAAATGTCTCGTCATATGTCCTTACTGAAAGCGTGGCCAATATGGGTAGCGGATAGTGTTACTTCTTTCGTTTTCGTGTGACATTGTGTAATACACATTTTATAAGCCACTTGATCAATCATGATTACTACATCCCACACTTCAACTTCATCCATGGCCCAACAACGATTTACGAAAATAGGTTTTCCCTGCTGTAAATTACGAGAGACGAAAACGTAAATTTGCTATGGTTATTGCTTATTACACACGAATAATATTCAACTGTTATAATAATAATAATATTTTATTGTCATTAGGCTTACAAAAAGCAATAGACAACGTCAAGTTACAAAGTAGGTACAAATTTATATACAGGAGTTTGGATTACTACTTTTACATTGGTTTTGTAATGAATCAATAGACAGGAGATACCATATAAATAAATAGGGTAATAAACCCAATCCAACAAAATGTACCAATACAGAAAAAACAGAGTACAGGAAAACACATGGTTTACAGAGAGATATTTACTTCAGTTTTATAACTACCTGTTACAACTGTTACAGAGAAAAATCAAAAATTAATACTTATAACTAATGCTATTAATATAGGGAACTAGATGATTAATTTGATACATCAGGAAATGCCAAAGTTTACAATATTATTTGTTTTTGACTGAATTCAAAGAATTCCTTGATTGAATAAAAAGGATGATCGACCAGCCACTCATACAGTTTTGGCTTGATCTTTTCAATAGGACAATCTAATTTACAAAAAGAAAATTTGTTGAAACATTTGGAACCTATTATGTCGTAACTTTTTAAAGACTTAGTTAATCGTTGAAAAGGTACATCAATATGTTTTTTGTTTCTTGTATTGTACGAATGTATATTTTCTCTTAATTGCTGATTTGATAAATTGTTCATGGTATGCAGAACCACAGTGTATATATAGAGATTAACAACAAACAAACAATGGCTTACAGTTTTCTAGTCTACCTGAGTCAGTGATAATTCTGACAACTTTTTTTTGCAGTAGAAGAATATCATGTACATGGCTACTATTTCCCCATAGTAGTAAACCATAAGAAATAATGCTCTGAAAAAAGGCAAAATATGCTGATCTAATATACTTATCTGATACAAAACCTTTTAACCTTCTCAGCAAATAAATCACTCTGGAAAGCCTAGCAGCTATATAATTAATGTGGTAATTCCAATTAAGTTTGCTATCTAAATATATTCCAAGAAATTTAACATTATTTGAATCGTTCACTGGTAACGTGTCTCTTAAGCTGAAAAACATGAACTGTGTTTTATTTTCATTTAATAAGAAACTATTTGCTCTAAACCATTTTGATGCTTCACTGATGGTATTTTCTGTTAGACTTTTCAACGATTCAATGTCAGGATCATTATTAATAAAGGTTGTATCGTCAGCATATAAGATTGAATGGGAACTTACGTTATATGATAAATCATTAATCATAATTACAAAAAGCAGTGGGCCTAGCACCGAGCCCTGAGGCACACCACACAGGACATCCGCTACATTAGATCTGTCTTCATTAATACAAACAATCTGTTTACGGTGCTCCAAGAAAGACCGAAGGATACTCAAGCCACTGTTTTGAAAACCTAAAATCTCTAATTTATACAGAAGTAACTTGTGGTTCACACAATCAAAAGCTTTACTCAGGTCACAAAAGGTGACCTGAGCAGACTCCTTATCTTCAAATACCTGGAGAACCTTTTTAACGAGCGAATCAATAACATGAGTGGTCGATCTACTTTTCCTAAAACCAAATTGATCGTTGCAAATAATAGCATTATTGTCTAAAAAAATTACACATTTGGTTATACATAACAGTTTCTAACACTTTGGAGAAAACAGGAGTGAGGGATTTGGGGCGGTAACTAGATGGACAATTTCTCTCTCCTTTCTTATATACAGGAACAACTCTACATAACTTCAGTAGATTGGGGAAGATTCCCTGTGTCAAACACTTATTTATAACATACGTTAGAGGGCCAGCAATGCACTCAATAACATTTTTAATATCATACAGGATATGCCATATATATCAATGCTGCTCGAAGACTTAAACTTATTTACAATAATTACAACCTCCAGCTGAGTCACTTCAGAGAACACGAAACTATGTTTGTCATACCTAGACCCCAAATTACAATTTGCCATCATTTGAGCAGCAGTTTCCACAGGGTTAATGATATTTTTCTGAATGTCCCTAACTGACTGTGTACAAAAGTTGTTAAAAATCATTTGCTGAGACAGCTACCTCTTTTTGTTTATTGTTTTTGGCAACTGAGTTTATTATTTTCCACGCTTTTTTACATTTATTTTTTGATGACTCAATACTGTTAATGTTGTATTGCTTTTTTGCTTCAATAATAGCTGCCCTATATTTTTCCTTAGCTTCTGTAAAGAAAATTTTGGATTTCTGGGTGTTAATCTTTTTATTTAGATCAGAAAACAACATGACTTTGTTTTTTAAACTGGCTAGTTCGGGAGTATACCATTCATAATTTCTCTTTTTCTTTTTAGATTCACTGTGGGTCACTTTACATTTTCTTTGCGGGATAGTAATTTCATACAATGTGGTGAATACAGAAAAGAATTTCTCAAAAACACAGTCAGCTGACAAATGTTCCATATTAGAAAACATATCAAACCAATTAAATGAACTAAGCTGAGATCTAAAATTAAACAACTTTATGTCATCTACAGGTCTTGTTACCACTAATTTGGACTTAAGAGATGAATTGTGAATTGCAAAACAATTTTCAAATGTGAGAAATACACCATCATAGTCGGAAAAGGGAAAGTTGACTACACCACATGAAAAAGTTGATCTGAAGGAGTTTGTTAGAAAGTTATCAAGACAGGCCAAGCCTCTAGTTGGTTTGGTATTTTGGTAGTGAAAATTGAATTGCCTAAGTAAATTTTTAAATTCACGTACACTGGGTTTATCCTCTGTGACATCAAAGTTGGCATTTAGGTCCCCCCCAATCAGTATCTCATAGTTTTTCCATTTGTTACCACTAAAAAACTCAAATAGTTCCTCCAATTTTTCTAAAAACGTAAAGGAGTCACCATCTGGAGATCTGTACACAGATAAAACTACTAACTTTAGGTCGTTGATACATATTCCTGATACCTCAAAAACAAATTCCTTACACAAAAAACTTACATCTAGCTTGCTACTACAATCAAACAAAGAATTTTTAACTAGACTGCAGTACCACCATGTATATGCTTATCTCTACAGAAGTTAGTAATCATTTTAAAGTCATCTAATAGAATAAAACTAATTTCATTATATTAACACCAATGCTCATTAATACAAATTACATCAAACTGGTGATCTAGGGCAAATTCATTTAAGATTAGGGATTTACTACTCAGCCCTTGTACATTGAGACAGCAAATTCTCAGGCTGTGACCAGGATGTGACCAAGCCTGAACTGGTCCAGGCTCAGTCACAGTTTCACGTTTCCCTGGTCCTTTAATCCTGCTATCAGTTTATTGTTTGGATGCAATGGTACTCTTTTACAAAATTCTAGGATTCTTCCACTTACATATTTTTTGCCAAGACTGTTCAGATGCAGTCCATGTTTTGTGTGGAATCTGCTTCCTAATCTACTTATATCTACAAATGATACATTTGTATGTTCCTTACAAATTTTAGACATAGCTTCATTAGCTTTTCTTACTTCTGCATTGACACAGGACCACTTGGGTAGGTCATGCCGGTGAGGTACTGAAAAAACCAGAATATTAGTTTTTGTTAAATGATGCAATGTTTCACTAAGGGAGTGCTTAAGTTTTGTGGTTTCATTTCTGGCCACATCATTTGTGCCAGCCATGAACACTGTTAGGGCCAAGTTTATTACATTCAGAGTTTCTTGCAACCACATCCTGAAAACAAGCATTAGGTTTAACTGTGCTTGTAACATCTAGGTCATGAGTTTCTCTTGTCACCCGTGCAATGTCTCTTCCATGGCTGTCTGCATACAAATGTATGGACACTTTATTGGTACTGCAGTGATTGGGCCTACATTGACTTCTAGCTTGTGGGCAAACCATGTCAGAATCTTGAGCATCATGTAATTCTGACAGTGGTTCGAAAGAGTTATTTGTTGTCAGAGTTTCCATTTGGTTTTTCAAGGAGTCAGATTTCCTAATGCCAACTTTTGAAACAGTTCTCCAGTCTGATGTCCTTCTCTCACTATTATTACATTCCAGTAGTTCACTTTCAGTACTGTCATTAATGTTTGCTACTGTCTTATGTCTGCAAGAATCACATCTCCATTCTTTTGCACTTTTCTTATCTTCTTTTAGTGAGGGATCAACCTTACCACATCGGAAGTGATAAATGGAATTACATTCTGTACATGTAGTGCCATTTCTCACTGTTTTATTGCACTTTTTACACGGTTTTTCAGTAAGACGTTGAGTAGTCGTGTTTTTTGTCGTTTGTAAACCTGTTTTCTGCTCATATTTGAGTATACATTCAGCCCATTTGAGTTTTAATTCACGTATTTCTTCGAATAGAAACGTAATACTTTCGCCTGGCCAATCGTTGTTGATACGTTTTTTTACTGTGACAGTCTTTAATGCATTGTGAGCATATCCAAACTTTCTGTCTAGGATTCACGTTGGCACATTTAAGGTGGAATACATTTTTACATTCTATACATTTCATACCTTTATGTACACGCTTTTCACAATAGCAGCTACCTGTAGTCAAATCGCTTCTTGTTTCTTCACAGTATGATGTTGAAGGTACACACACTATCTCACTGTTTCGTATTTCTGTTTCACCGCCACATTTTTCACTGACTTCAGTAATTGTGTAACAAGTAATACACATATTATCACAATACACGTTGTTTTTGTCGCAGGTCACGCACTTTTCTACCGTGTTTTGATACTTAATCCTCCTGTACGATGTTGCAGGCGAGTATACTATAGGCCTACCGCTGCTGTTATGTTTTTCAGTTGGCCCACAACGTTTTTCGCCGACTTTTGTAATAATATAACACGAAACACATTTATTGTCCTCGTGTACTTCGTATTTGTTGCACACGCAGGAATTTTCTGTTGTGTTTTGTAAATCAAGTCTGGATCTAACACAAAATGCATCTATACTCGGCGCCATCTTGCCTACGTAGTGTTTGTCAGACAATAAACGTAATGGCACTTCAACGATATTCATTCGTCAGGCATTGTGAAGAGATCAAAACATGTCAAATACTTGTGTCTCGGAGTGGGAAGTGTATTTATTCAAATAACTAATTGGCCATACATTT
Organism: Locusta migratoria; assembly: GCA_026315105.1. Taxonomy (NCBI): domain Eukaryota; kingdom Metazoa; phylum Arthropoda; class Insecta; order Orthoptera; family Acrididae; genus Locusta; species Locusta migratoria. The sequence continues at coordinate 197,155,495 of CM048746.1, forward strand.
AGTAACAATGTAAATACTGCAGCAAACTGATTACGTAATTGTAACATATAAAATTGTGTAATGGCTGTCAGTTCAATTGCATAGCAGATGGTAATTTGCCTAAGCAATCATTTGCAGAATTCATTATTTACTCTATTCAGACAGGTGTATCGTATATTGGACTGGAGCAGACAAACGAGTGTTTTCTTTCAACTATTAAGGGTTCTTGGTTCCATTCTCTGCATGTTCTTGATGGTCTGCTGGTCATGAGACGAGAATACACCACCGACACTTACGATGTCAGCGCTAAATTAAGACAACTAGGACTACAACGTTGTAAATCCGGTATACAGCGTGACGCCGAGTCGCTATCTTAGCATCCCTACTGTTCTGATATAGAAATTCTACTGTCAAACATTAGTTATGTTTATAACTGCTGCTGATGCTTTGCCGCGAAACGTGAGAAGCACCTTACAGATTAGAATTTTTGTTTCAGAATGCCTCGATTCTTGAGTTAGTTATAAATAAATTCCAGGCAACTCCACACTAACGAACATTTTCAGCTATCAAATTAAACGCATAGGAATTATCCAATTGTAACTGCTGGGTCTGATTTAAGTAATATCCAATTTTTGGTTGAATGTGGCTCGGAAAGCAACGTCAGTTTTATTACAGTCCATTGTGAGTTAGTGATGAATGAACACATGCGCAGCGATATTCACCGATGAGAGGAGGGGGCGGGTGTACTTCCCTCCTTATGTCCCCACGTCTATATATAAAAATGTTAAGCGTATAGCCGTTAATCTCTGAAAGTTCTTGACCCATTGCTTTGAAATTCTGACTCAACGTTGCATTCTAGCCCAGAAAGGTTTTCAGGTAAACATTTACTGATTTTATTATATGTAACCTTTAAATGCGTTACTTTTGCGATTTTTAGTATAAGCCTTTTTCCAGTTATAAAGTTTATATAAATTCATATATGACACATATCGAATAATTTGGTATATGAAAACATGCACATATTTTATGAGAACGTTGTGTCAACATTTCAAAGCTTTAGGTCAAAAACTTTCGGAAATATACGATTTTGAACATAACACTAAACATGGCTCTAGGTTAGAAAGTGTTCTAAGAGGAAATGGAAGTGAGGAGGAGACAAACAGGGAAAGTGTAATGATGAGATGTAGAGGGTGCAGATGCACCGAAAGAGGGGGGAGGAGGATCGGATAGACAAAGATGGGGAGGAGAAGATGAACAAGGAGTGGAGGAGGAGGATATGGACAGAGAGAGGCGGGAGGAAGTTATGGACAAAGAGAAGGGAATGAGGAGAGGTGCAGAGAGAGGGGCCAGAGATAAGGGGAGCAGAGGATGTATGACGTATATCCATTTCCCATCCACAAGGCAGTAGGAAATTACGTATATAAGAAATGTATGGTTCTTCTTATCTTTCTTTTCCATTTAATCTGTAACAAGCCACAGCAACGCGTGAACGGGTACAGCTAGTGCCATAGTAAGTAAAGTAACACATGGTTCAGTCACAAGAAAAATTTGATGTCTGCAGTTCCATAAATAAAGGGTTGTGAGGAATAGTTATGTAGGAAGGAAAGTCCTGGAGTTTATGATGTTTACGATCCGAACGACTCTTACAGATAGGCATCATATCAGACTTTGCAATCCTAGCATATTGATTTTATCACTTCACACTGACACAAGGGCTGTGATACGAGAGAAGGAAATTTATTACATGCTTCTCACAAAAGGTTATTACTTGTGTACCACTATCGAGTGCAGGAAAGCTCCTCAATTATTTTCGTGTATGTTGCATGAATTTTGGTCTCACCTAGGTTGTCTTCCTGTGCGGGGTAAGAAGAGAGTCATCGGAATAGTCTCATTTTAGTTACGAGAAACCTGCGCAGATAGTGTCGGCACACTGCGTTCAGAACCAAGACGACGTCTTCCTGTTTGTGTCTTGGCGTGTGCTGTAGTGGGGAGCTGTTTACAGATACACTTGTTGCGAGTCTCTACACCCGGAACGCACTGCCTTTGCCAATTATTTTAAAAACGTAATACATTCTCCATTATTTCAATTTGCACACACACACAGTTTTTTTTTTCCTAATGTTTTCCTAAGGCGCCTTAGAGGTGACTCTACTAACTGCCTTGATAATGTTTCATAGTGGTTCATTTGCCACCATGTATGTTCTATATTTTCCCAAGGGTCCCTTGCATTTCTTGATACAAGTGGCAACGACCTCGTTACTTCCGCCCACATATTATCAATGGGATTAAGGTCCGGTGGCCGTGGAACGAACTCAATCAGCTTTATGCAATCTTGGCTGCGAAACCATTCTTGAACAGCGCAGCTTTCATGGATGGGGCTGTGGTCCTGTAGATAAAGAGGTATGAAGTTATGTCATCTATTTATATTTGAAGAACGTATTTGTAATTTATGCACTGTGTTAATGTTTTGTATGTGGTGTCTAACAAGTCGGGTCCAAATATCGCTAAGAGGCCTTTGTCAGTTAAACATTTCCGTATCCATCATGTCAGATTGAGCATGACTAGCTGAATGATACTAAACCATGCAGTTTAGTGCTAATAAGAAGACCATCAGACCAGTTACCCAACCAGGAGAAACCTCTACTTAATTCCAGGTTTCTAACTGGATTAAAATGCGTACCATATATACCACTAACGTGATCCCTATATTAAGCAACAGAAGTGCAGCGGTTATAGTAAGAAGTTATGCCGACAGTACAGGTCAGAATCTGCATAAATTTATGAGTCGCTTCTTATCTGTCGTTTGCAATTTTTTGTGTCCCAACTTCGTCGCCGCTTTTGTGTCCCAGCCTCGTCGTAGGTGTCGGTGGCCGAGTGGAATGAGACCGACACGCTGGTGCAGGTACGGAGGGGAGCAGCCAGAAACTATAAACACTAGAGTAAATTAGAAAGATATATATATTGCACAGAATGTAACAATACTTAACTTTTACATAGTACTGCAAAATGTTGATACATAGTTGTTAGAGGCCTGCCTAGTGCCTGTACAATAGCAAAGTCTTCACGGGTGCCTATCTGCTTACGAAGGTCCTAACTCGTTGCTAACTCAGTCCGAAGTCGCTGGTGTCTTTCAGTGGTGGCCACGAGCGGCGTTGTCGCAGAGGGCACTCGTGGCTGTCGTCGTGAGAACGCCGCGCCGTGCGTGCATGGCGGCGCGCGGCGAAAGTAAGTGGCGCGCACTTTGTACTTGTGCGACACCACACCCCTCCCCCCCAAACCGCCACGCCGTCGTGGCGTAGGGCTGAGGGCCACGGCGACGGCACTGGGAGGAGGGCCTGGGCGGGGGCGTTACTGGTGGGACGGGCGTCGTAGCTGAGGCCGGGATCGAGACGCCGTCCGCGCCCCGGCATCCGCCTTGAGATCCTCCAGGGAACCCGCCGAAACCTGGGGAAGGGCGCACGCTTCCGCCCAGATTGACCAGGTCATCTTCTTCTGAGCTGCGTAGCCCAAGCTGGAGGGGCCCGCACGGTCCCGGAGTCCCTCTCGGGGACGCTTTCATCTGCGGCGGCGACAGCGGCGGCGACGGCTGCGTCGGAGGTGCGTCCACCTCCATGGGTACGATCTCGTAGTCCGGGGAAGCTGGACCCGGCGGCGAGCGATGTGGCTGTGCTCCCTGGCGGTGAACTGGGTCTGGAATCAAGAAACCCGAGACAGGATCGCGCGGTCTGTGCAGGCGCAATTGGTTTGCATGGCGCCGCAGCTCCGACCCTGTGGAAGAACGTACAACATACATATTGCTACCGAGCACGCGCTGAATGGTGCCCGGCAACCATGTCTTCTTGTTTCCAGCAAACACCCTGTACAGCACCGGCGTAGAAACCTGAAAACGCGTAGCGCCATACGAACCGACTCGGTGCGTGGGAGGCTGCAGCAGGTGAAGGAGAGTGCGGTGACGGCGGCCGTGTAGCAGCTCGGCAGGAGACGGGCCGTCACGTGGCATGCATCGATACGTAGACAGGAAAATTTGAAGAGCTTGCTGCCTGGAGTGCTGACCTTTCATCTTCTCCATGTGAGACTTGAATGTTCGAACGAAACGTTCTGCTTCACCATTGGACTGAGGGTGAAAAGGTGCAGTGGTAATATGCTGAATGCCATTCACACGACAAAACTGTTGAAATTCCGCACTAACAAACTGAGGTCCATTGTCACTGACGATAGTTTCAGGCAAGCCTTCGATGCAAAACACTGATGTTAAGGCACTGATTGTACTAGAAGCTGTCGTTGAGTTCATGGCAATCACAAAAGGAAACTTGCTGAAAGCGTCTACAACAATTAACCAGCGCGTATTCCAGAAAGGTCCAGCAAAGTCAATGTGTAAACGTTGCCATGGTCCCTTGGGGCGTGGCCAATCTGAGAAACGTTGCGGAGGAGCCGCCTGATGCTCCGCACAAACTGTACACTGTGATGTCATGCTCTCTATCTGAGCGTCCATACCAACCCAGGTACAATGACGTCTGGCCAGTTGCTTTGTCCTAACAATACCCCAATGTCCTTGATGCAGGAGGCGTAACACTTCTCGTTGCAGGGAACGAGGAACAATCACTCTTGTTTGGTCGTTGTCCGTATGTAACAATAGAACACCCTGACTTAAAGATAATGCATGACGTTGTGCAAAATAGCGTCGAACCAGAGGCCGATCAATGTCTTTGGCTCTGGCAGGCCACCCTGAGCGAACAAAACGTGCTACCACACTTAGGTCTGCATCCGCAGCTGTTTCCTGTGCAACCCGACGAGAGTTCAAAGGAAAGTCTGCGACAGCGGAAGCATCTCTGGAGTCTATCTGACAACATGCCATTTCCGAAGAATCAAACGACACATCCTGGCCAACCGGAAGTCGGGAAAGTGTGTCCGCGTTGGCGTGTTTAGTGGTAGGTCGGTACAAAATCTCATACTGATAATTTGACAATAGCAAGGACCATCTCTGAAGCTTTTGTGCCGTTCTTGGCGGAATTGGCTTTGTGGGTGAGAACAACGACGTGAGAGGCTTGTGGTCTGTCAACAAATAGAATTTTCTGCCATAGAGATAATGATGAAACTTTGTGACGCCGTAAATGATTGCTAAGGCCTCCTTTTCTATCTGACTGTAATTCTGTTGCGTCGGCGTCAGTAGCTTGGATGCAAAGGCAATAGGACGATCATGACATCCAATACGATGTGAGATTACCGCGCCCAGACCGTACGATGAGGCGTCAACTGCTAACACTACAGGCTTCTGGGAGTCAAAGGGAATCAAACATGCATCACTAAGTAGTGCAGACTTTAAGTTGTCAAAGGCAACCTGGCAATCTTTGGACCAAACAAAAGGAACATTCTTCCTACGTAAGTGATGCAGTGGAGCTGCAATCTGAGAGGCATTGGGAATAAACCTGAAATAATAGTTAAGCTTTCCCATCACTGCTTGCAATTCATGCACATTCCTAGGAGGAGGCAAGTCTTTGATTGCTCGAAGATGTGACTGTAAGGGATGGATTCCTTGGGCATTAATCACATGGCCTAGGTACTCTATTTCAGTTTGAAAAAACGAACACTTTGCTTTATTACAACGTAGACCTGCTGCAGTCAAAACTTTGAAAAGGCACTCCAGGTTTGATAAATGTTCTTCAACTGTACGTCCGGATACCACAATATCATCTAAATAGTTCGAACAACACGGTACAGAAACTGTCAGGTTCCAAAAAGCGCTGAAAAATAGCGGGAGCGGAAGAACTGCCAAAGGGTAGGCGTTGAAATTGAAAAAGGCCCATGTGAGTATTAATGACGAAAAACTTTTTTGACTCGTCATCAAGTGGAATCTGTAAGTATGCCTCTGCTAAATCAATCTTAGAAAAGAAACGAGACTGTCGTAATTTGTCCATTAGTTCGTCAGGTCTGGGCAGGGGATAAGTGTCTACAATTGTTTGACTGTTCACTGTTGATTTGAAGTCCGCACAGAGACGAAGTTTTCCTGACGGCTTGGGTATAATTACTAAAGGCGAGGCCCACTGACTCGCAGAAACCGGAGAAATCACCCCACTATCTTGCCAACGTTTAAGTTCTTCGGCAACTGTATCACGCAAGGCGATAGGCACTGGTCTAGCTTTACGAAATTTTGGAACTGCAGATTCTTTTAAAGTTACATGTGCCACGAAGTCTTTTGCACAACCTAGTTCCGGCGAAAACAAGTCACTATATTTGTCACACAAAGCATTGATTTCGTCCTGAGGCACTACTGACGAAATCTGAAGCACATCTCTTTGAATTGATAAGCCAAACAAATCAAATGCATCTAGTCCAAAAATGTTCTGCGTCGATTTGGCCTGAAGAACAACAAAAGCAACTGTTTTTGTAACACCTTGAAAAGAGGCAGGCAGGCTACACGTTCCTAGCACGGGAATATTTTCACCTGTATAAGCTGTTAACACTTGCTGTGACGGCGACAATTTTGGCGAAACCAGAAGTTCATAAGTATCTTTATTGATTAATGTAACAGCGGACCCAGTATCAAGCTGAAATTGCACCGTCTTATTTTCTATAGAGAGAGTAACAAACAGCTTGTGCTTCTGGCGCACGACCGGTGCGCGAATGTGGGCAACGTCTAATACATATTGTTTTCTGCGCTTGCGCGGGTTGCGTGCGGTAGGAAGCGGCGCATACTCGGCACACAGCGGATTAACCACACTGTCACTAGATGACACTACCGCCGGATCGGCGTCCGCGCAATGCGAGGCTACTGCACTAATATTACTTTGAGTAGCTACCTGATGTCTACTGTCACTAGCTACACAGTACTGGGCACTATTACAAGGAGCAGTTGCAGAAGGCACTATTTTCACTACAGGAATGCACTGTTCATAGTCATTTTGCTTGTCCCTAACCCTTTTCCGTTGCACTGTTTTACGCGCTCGTCGGCGCTTGCTACGTGGTGCACTGTATAGTTTTGCCATAGGCGCAGAACTACTTTCTTGCAATTGAGATCCAAGGAAAGCACTGTTCAATTCCACAGCCCGTATAACATTTACAGAATGAACTGTTCTGGCACTCTGCGAAGCACTGTTTCTAACGGTACCGTTCTTTGAGTTTTTAATTTGCATACACACAGACCGTACATGTCCTGATTTGCCACATTGATAACAAGTTGCGTTGCGACTTGGGCACTGTGCACGTTTGTGGCGAGATACACACTGGGGGCAAGACTTACGAACATTTTTCTGAAATGGGCGTTGGCGCCCGTTATTCAAATTACTGTTACTAACACGACGGGGCGACCTTTGTGTCGCACTTTTACACTGGCTACTGTTCACTGTCTGTTCAGCACGGCCTGTACTATTGTAAGAATCACTAGTGCTATACTGAGAACTACGGCTAGGAAAGCGTCCGTTGCGGCGCACTGAATTTACACTATGGCTTTGCATTTCGACATCAGCTAAGTCAAAAGTATCATGCGCTTCTATAAGCTGCAGTACACTGTCTAATGAGGGGTCAGACTGTTTTAAAATAGCTGCCCTAATTCTGGGGTCCTGAATGTTCTGAGTGATAGCGTCTCTCAACATCACGTCACTATACGAAAGTCCACAAGAACAAATAAATTTACATTGGCGGGTTAAGCCCTTCAATTCCGTAATCCACTCTTGGTGTGACTGCTGCGGTAATTTTTTAAGTCTGAAAAATCGGTATCGTGCAGCGGCTACAAGAACTTTTCTCTCATAATGAGCATTTAGTGCCTCTACTATTTGTTCAAAGTCTACATCACGAGGAGATGCTTGCGGGAATAGTTTCTGCAGTAATACGAAGGTTTTGGGGCCCACCACAGATAATAGCAGATGCTTCACTTTCTGACCTGTAATTTGATGAGCCGCGACGAGTTCTTGAAACTGTGCGAAGTAGTCGCTCCATTCTTCCTCACGTTCGTTGTACTGGCGGAACGTCGGAAGCGGTGCGGCGGCAGGTGTGGGCTGCTGATGCGACGGCTGTTGTTGTTGGTTAGCTGCCTGCGCTGTGAGCTGGGACACAGCCTGGAAGAGCTGGGTTATTTGCGCCGTCTGTAACTGAATAATTTCCATTAAGTTTGGGTTCGGGGTAGTGGCCATGCTGACCGATTAGGCGCCGCGTATACAAGTAACTTATAACCAAAACACAAATGCAATATGAAAGAGGACGCTCTGCAACAAAAAAGTCCACAAACACGTAACTGAAAATGTTCCCCCAAAAATCTTAGAATAAGGGTGGGTGGGCGGGAGCAATTTCTGCGTGCTCCGACTGCTGCTGTCTGGCTGCTGCAAGCGGGTTTGTCCAAGGTTCGTCTATCACTCCTCGTCGCCACTTTTGTGTCCCAACTTCGTCGCCGCTTTTGTGTCCCAGCCTCGTCGTAGGTGTCGGTGGCCGAGTGGAATGAGACCGACACGCTGGTGCAGGTACGGAGGGGAGCAGCCAGAAACTATAAACACTAGAGTAAATTAGAAAGATATATATATTGCACAGAATGTAACAATACTTAACTTTTACATAGTACTGCAAAATGTTGATACATAGTTGTTAGAGGCCTGCCTAGTGCCTGTACAATAGCAAAGTCTTCACGGGTGCCTATCTGCTTACGAAGGTCCTAACTCGTTGCTAACTCAGTCCGAAGTCGCTGGTGTCTTTCAGTGGTGGCCACGAGCGGCGTTGTCGCAGAGGGCGCTCGTGGCTGTCGTCGTGAGAACGCCGCGCCGTGCGTGCATGGCGGCGCGTGGCGAACGTAAGTGGCGCGCACTTTGTACTTGTGCGACACCACACAATTAATTGAGATAAACGCCATTTTAATTACGAAAAGTGTATTTCCATGTAGCTTTGGTGATCATTTGCATCTAAGTGATGACTAACCTAACATGCATACCTATTAACTCCACGTTTCGTAATAAAAATGGCGTTTATCTCAGTTATTTGCAAACGACAGATGTCCGCCCTTGATAGCAAGCTACTCATTTCATCCTACTGCAAGACTGCAGGGCAGTATACAATTTGTGCAAACGTCAGTCAGCTTTTGTGAGAGCCGAAGAGCATGAAAGAGACAAAGTAGTTTGGAACAGAGTAACACAGGCCTGTAGCTTTTTCCCCAATGTTGTTCAATCTGTTCATTAAGCAGGTTGTGAAGGAAAGGAGAAATTTAGATAAAGGATTAAAGTTCAGGGACAAGAAGTAAAAACTTTGATATTTGCCGATGACATAGTAATTCTGTCAGAGACTGCAATGGACCTAGAAGAGCAATTGTATGGAATGGACAGTGTCTTGAAAAGAGGGTATGAAGTAAACATTAATAACAGCAAAAAAAGAGTAATGAAATTTAGTTTGTTTGTGTAGCTTATGGGACTTAACTATGGGGGTCATCAGTCCCTAAACTTATAAACTACTTATGAACTAACTAATACTAAGGACGGCACAAATATCCATGCCCGAGGGGGGATTCAAACCCCCGACCGTAGTGGCCCTGCAGACCGTGACTGGAGCGCCTCAGTCCCCTCGGCCGGCTGAAATTTAGTCTAAGAAAATCAGGTGATGTGGAATGTAATATATTGGAAGACAGGACATTAAAATGGTAGATGAGTTTTGTTGGTTGTGTGTGTGGGGGTGCAGGGGGGGGGGGGTTGGAGGGTTGGGTTGTGGTTTGGAGGCACTAGGCTACTCAGGTCATCAATCCATATTTCGGATAAGGATGGGAAACTAAATCCCTCTGAAAGGAAGCATCCTGACTTTCGCCCAGAGTGATTTAAGGAAATCATGGAAACCTAAATCAGGATGGCCGGAGGTGGATTTGAACCACCATCCTCCTGAATGCGAGTCCAGTGTGCTAGCCACTGCGCAACCTCGTTCTGCCGAGTTTTGTTATTTGGGTTGTAAAATTACTTCTGATGGCCAGAGTAGTGAAGACATAAAATGTAGAATGCAATGGGAGGAAAAGTATTTCTGAAGAAGAGAAATTATTAATTCAGCGGATATCGTGTCTTTTCTGAAGGCATTTGTCCGAAATGTGGCCTTGTATGGCAGTGAAGGGTGGACGATAAAGCAGTTCAAAGAAGAGGATAGCTTTCGAAATTTTTTGCAACAGGAGAATGCTGAAGAGTAGATAGGTAGATCATGTGAGTAATGAGGACGTACTAAACAGAACTGGCGAGAAAAGAAAGTTCTGGCATATCTTGTCTAAAAGACAGAATCGATTGGTAGGGCACATTCTGAGACACCAACGAATCGTCAATTTAGTATTGGAGGGGAGCGTGTGGGGTAAAAATCGCAAGGGGAGGCGACGAGATGGATACAGCAAGCAGATTCAAAGGGATGTGGGCTGTCTTCCTTACTCAGAGACGAAGAGTTTTGTGCAAGATAGGGTAGCGTGGAGATGGAGAACTGCATCATACCAGATTAGATTAGATTAGATTATTTATTTGTTCCGTAGATCCAAATTGAGGGGATCCTCGTGGATGTGGAACATGTCAAGAAACAAAATTTACAAGTTGAATAACAAATAATACTAATAATATAAATACATACACTTATAATATAAATACAGATACATAATTTTTTAAGGTTTTTTTTTCTTTTTGTGATAATATAATAATACTAATATAGTATGAGTGCATGCATCATTTGGTACAATTTAGAAATTCACTAATGGAGTAGAAGGAGTTGGCCACTAGAAAGTCTTTTAGGTTCCTCTTAAACTGATCTTTATTTGTAGCTAAATTTTTTATACTTGATGGTAAATTATTGAAAATGTGTGTTCCTGAGTAGTGGACCCCTTTTTGAACTAAAGTAAGTGCTTTTAAATCCTTGTGTAGATCATTTTTATTTCTAGTATTGTATGTATGAACTGAGCTGTTTGTTGGGAAAAGGGATATATTATTTATGACAAATTTCATTAAGGAATAAATATACTGAGAGGCAGTAGTTAATACACCCAGTTCTTTGAAGAGGCTTCTACAAGACGTCCGTGAATTTACTCCACAAATAATACGTATTACACGTTTTTGGACTCTGAAGACTTTTGACTGACTTGAAGAGTTACCCCAAAATATTATACCATATGACATTAAGGAATGAAAGTAAGCAAAGTATGCAAGCTTTGTTATTTTTATGTCTCCTATGTCTGATAACACTCGTATTGAAAATACAGATTTGTTGAGTCGTTTCTGCCGTTCTGTGGTGTGCTCCTCCCAACTAAATTTATTATCAAGCTGTAATCCCAGGAATTTAATTCTGTCAACCTCTTCTATCTGCTCTTCTTCATATTTAATGCATATGCTGTCAGGAAATCTCTTACATGTTCTGAACTGCATGTAGTGCGTCTTTTCAAAGTTTAATGACAATGAGTTGGCTTTAAACCATTTATTAATGTTCATGAAAATATCATTAGCAGACTTTTCTATCACTATACTTGACGTACTCTTTATTGCAATACTTGTATCATCTGCAAACAAAACGAACTCTGCTTCTGGTAGTGTAACTGATGAGAGATCATTAATGTACACAAGAAAAAGCAATGGCCCTAAGATGGATCCTTGTGGGACACCACATGTAATTTCTTCCCAACCCGATGATGACTGTTGGCCTAATTCACTAGTCACTTGCACTGACACCCTTTGTTTCCTGTTAGTGAGGTACGACTTGAACCATTTTGCAGCATTTCCCGTGACCCCATAGAATTCTAATTTACTTAAAAGGATGTTATGGTTCACACAATCAAATGCCTTTGACAAATCACAGAAAATACCTGCTGCTTGCAATTTATTATCTAATGAATTAAGTACATTCTCACTGAAAGTGTAAATAGCCTTCTCAATATCGGAACCTTTCAGAAATCCAAACTGTGTTCTAGACAATATGCCATTTGTGGTTAAGTGGTTGAGAAGCCGCTTGTACATTACCTTTTCTATAATTTTTGAGAATGCTGGCAAAAGTGAAATGGGTCTGTAGTTTGATGGTATATCTTTATCCCCCTTCTTGAAGAGAGGTTTAATATCTGCATATTTTAGCCAATCAGGAAATGTTCCCGTTATAACAGACTGGTTACACAAATAACTTAAGATTGTGCTAAGTTCACAAGAACACGCTTTAATTAACTTTGTTGATATTTCATCGTATCCACTGGAATTCTTTGTTTTTAAAGATTTTATTATGGAAGATATTTCTTGTGGTGAAGTGACTGACATATTCATGTGTGTGAAGTTATTTGTAAATGCTAGTTTCAAATATTCAAGCGCATTATTTACTGACCCAGACAACCCCATACTATCAGTAACGGATATAAAGTACTTGTTAAATAGATTTGCCACACTATGCCCATCAGTTACTAATGTCTCAGCTACTCTTAACCGTACCTGCTCTTGTTCCTTTCTGGTTCTACCAGTCTCTTCTTTCACTATATCCCATATTGTATTTATTTGGTTTCCTGATGTTGCTATCTTCTTTTCATAGTGCATTTGTTTAGATACCTGAATAACTTTTTTTAATATTTTACAGTATTCCTTATATTTAGTTAAATCATCATCATTGCAACTACTCTTGGCTGATAGATACATACTCCTTTTTGTCTTACATGAAATCTTTATTCCTTGTGTAATCCAAGGTTTTATTATAGACTTCTGTTTAATTCGCGTTACTTTTAGAGGAAAACAGTTTTCAAACATGATACTAATATTATTAATGAATACATTATATTTTTCATTCATGCCATTAGCACTATATACATCTCTCCAGTTCATGTCTTTGAGGAGTTTTCTAAAATTTTCAATTTTTGGTGGGTTCACTACTCTCCTGTATGTACATTTTGCAGTCTTCATAATCTGTTTAGAATCTATACCTAAAACAAGGAGCTGCATATCATGATCTGACAGGCCATTTATTATTGGTTTTATGATATGATTTTGTTCCTTTGATTTGTCTATAAAAATATTATCAATTGCTGTCCTAGAGGTTTTAGTTACCCTAGTTGGAAAGTTTACAGTGTGTGTTAGATTGAAAGACAAAGTTACTGACTGTAATAAATTTTTACTGGAAGACTGCATAAGAAAATCTGTATTAAAGTCACCAGCAACCAGAATTTCTTTATTTCTTCCTGTTAAATAACCCAATAGAGCTTCTAGATGATTTAGGAATAGATTATAATTTCCTGCAGGTGCTCGGTAAATAGTTACTATTATATAGCATCTGTTATGGAATTCTACTTCTGTTGCGCAAGCTTCTAAATGCTGCTCTAGACAGAATTTATTTATATCAATATTCTTGAATTTATAGCAGTTTTTAATGAATGTGGCAACTCCTCCTCCCTCCATATCTACTCTACAGAAGTGTGAAGCTAAATTAAATCCTGGAATGTTTAACATATCTATACCAGTGGCCACATGATGTTCAGAGAGGCAAATTATGTCAATTGGGCTAGAGGAATCTATTTCATCAATACAAATGAGTAGTTCATCAAGTTTATTTCTGAGTCCTGGAATATTTTGATGTAATAAAGATAACTGATATTGCATACTAATGGCTTGAGTAAGATTTACTGGAAGTTTCTGACTACTTTCTGTTAAATATTGTTTGCTAAAATCTATCTCCTGTTTATCTGCTTTTCCAAACTGAGGGTGTCTTACAAGCTCTCTCAAAACTGGTTTTCTTCCCCCCCTCCCTATCCTAAAAAAGGCATCCCTCTGACACCTGTAACCACTGGTATTTTACCATTTGTGACAGTGCCCCCCCCGTAAGTTACTTGCGATCAACCCAGACAATTTTCCCTTCCCTTTCCTGTTGAGGTGAAGGCCATGCCTAGTATAGTCCCACCTACAGATATCATCCACAGGAATCAAACCAATATGGGACCCCATATCTGACATGAGTAGCCGTTCCAACTCCAAGTTTACTCTCCTGACAGAAGAGTTCAAATGAGGCCGATCATGGCGACTCAAGACAGATACAAATCCCACACTAGTATGCTTCGTTGCCGATGATATCTTCACCAGGTCACACTCTATAGAATATTCACAGTTTCTGTCAATGCTGTTTCCCGGACCACCCACTATAACCACGGTATCCTCCATTATGAAATCCTTACATAAAGAACCTATATCCTCTGTTACCTGACCCAGGCCCGCATTTGGTTTGAAAACGTTTGTGACCTGGTACCCTGGTCCTAGCTCTTCCTGCAGTAGTTGGCCAACACCTCTACCATGGGAACTACCTAACAACAAGACTTTCTTTCTTTTCTCAGTTTTCCCTACCTTTTTCAAGTCCTTTTTGAAAGTCTGTTGTGTCCTTTCTACATTTACAGCTACATGAGGCTCATCCGATCCTGAGGCAACAGGTCAAATCTATTTTTCACATTAAGGACAAAGCTGTCTGAAACTGTCCTAAGTCTGTTCCCCCTCTTACCTGTTGCCACTTCCCACCGCTGTTCACCCTTCTCCCTCCTTAACCTGCTCAGAGTCTCCCTTGCCTTATCTAATTCAGCTTGAAGAGCTGCAATTCTCCCCTCCTGTTCCATTATTTTCCTATCTCTATTGCAGATCCTACAAAACCACTGGTGAGCCTCATTTACATCCCCATTTCCCACGCCACTACATTCGCCCCAATGAAAAAAACCACTACAACCATCACACCACACCCCGGAACTAACGATCCTACGGCATGTCACGCACTTCTCACCCATGGTAAAAAACCGGCTTGAAGTTAGCTTCGGATTCGTTTCCAGAAAACCATGCGGGCGATATAACTCTCAGGCGCAAGCGAGCCAAGAGAGAGTAGTGCCAACCTCCACGCTAAAAACCGACTATACGGCCATCAAATAAAGCGATGCGCGTTATTTTAGTGAAATGTAGCTTGCAAAATATTCAGAATCTTATTACCTGATTGTATATTTGATAAAACGTAAAAGATATTCAAAGCTCATAAGCCTATTAAAAATCGGCAAACTTCGGTTCGCACAATTCTCCCGTTTCCTAAAACACAAGAAAACAAATCCATTGAGGTGTTTACTGTCGTCATTTAACAGTCTGTAGTAGTGCAGCATACACATCCATGTATTGCCTGACAACATACCGACGCACATTAAAGAGAGGATCTGAAGGTACAGTAAATAGAAAATCGGAAGAAGTTCTTTTTGTCACCGAAGTGCCGTTCATAGTATGCTCAAACATAAGTAACGAAACAATTGTTAGACGTCGCTCATGACACTCTACCTGATACATACCAGAAACATACACGTCCTAAGTGACAAAGTAAGGCGTATTACCGAGCAGATTACGACATAAGACTCTTAGACATTCGTCAAAATTTTCGGCGTGGAAAGGAATTGCCTTTCCGTCCTATACTTAAGGGCGTGTAACTAAAGAACTACTAGCCGTCGCCACATGACACTCTGTATAGGTATAGCACACACATCCAAATACTACTTGAAAAAGTTTAAAGGCAGATTAACGAGCCGATTATGAGATATGATTTTTCGAATATCGTTAAAATTTCCGGCGGCGCTCAGAAATGCCATTCTGTCCTATATTTAATGGCGTGTAACTAAATAACTACTAGCCGTCGCCACATGACACTCTGTATAGGTATAGCACACACTTCCAAATACTACTTGAAAAAGTTTAAAGGCAGATTAACGAGCCGATTATGAGATATGATTTTTCGAATATCGTTAAAATTTCCGGCGGCGCTCCGAAATGCCTTTCCGTCCTATATTTAATGGCGTGTAACTAAAGAACTACTAGCCGTCGCCACATGATACTCTGTATAGGTATAGCACACACTTCCAAATACTACTTGAAAAAGTTTAAAGGCAGATTAACGAGCCGATTATGAGATATGATTTTTCGAATATCGTTAAAATTTCCGGCGGCGCTCCGAAATGCCATTCTGTCCTATATTTAATGGCGTGTAACTAAAGAACTACTAGCCGTCGCCACATGACACTCTGTATAGGTATAGCACACACTTCCAAATACTACTTGAAAAAGTTTAAAGGCAGATTAACGAGCCGATTAAGAGATATGATTTTTCGAATATCGTTAAAATTTCCGGCCTCGCTCAGAAATGACTTTCCGTCCTATATTAAAGGGCGTGTAACTAAAGAACTACTAGCCGTCGCCACATGACACTCTGTATAGGTATAGCACACACTTCCAAATACTACTTGAAAAAGTTTAAAGGCAGATTAACGAGCCGATTATGAGATATGACTTTTCGAATATCGTTAAAATTTCCGGCGGCGCTCCGAAATGCCTTTCCGTCCTATATTAAAGGGCGTGTAACTAAAGAACTACTAGCCGTCGCCACATGACACTCTGTATAGGTATAGCACACACTTCCAAATACTACTTGAAAAAGTTTAAAGGCAGATTAACGAGCCGATTAAGAGATATGATTTTTCGAATATCGTTAAAATTTCCGGCGGCGCTCCGAAATGCCTTTCCGTCCTATATTAAAGGGCGTGTAACTAAAGAACTACTAGCCGTCGCCACATGACACTCTGTATAGGTGTAGCACACACTTCCAAATACTACTTGAAAAAGTTTAAAGGCAGATTAACGAGCCGATTATGAGATATGATTTTTCGAATATCGTTAAAATTTCCGGCCTCGCTCAGAAATGCCTTTCCGTCCTATATTAAAGGGCGTGTAACTAAAGAACTACTAGCCGTCGCCACATGACACTCTGTATAGGTGTAGCACACACTTCCAAATACTACTTGAAAAAGTTTAAAGGCAGATTAACGAGCCGATTATGAGATATGATTTTTAGAATATCGTTAAAATTTCCGGCCTCGCTCAGAAATGCCTTTCCGTCCTATATTAAAGGGCGTGTAACTAAAGAACTACTAGCCGTCGCCACATGACACTCTGTATAGGTATAGCACACACTTCCAAATACTACTTGAAAAAGTTTAAAGGCAGATTAACGAGCCGATTATGAGATATGATTTTTCGAATATCGTTAAAATTTCCGGCCTCGCTCAGAAATGCCTTTCCGTCCTATATTAAAGGGCGTGTAACTAAAGAACTACTAGCCGTCGCCACATGACACTCTGTATAGGTATAGCACACACTTCCAAATACTACTTGAAAAAGTTTAAAGGCAGATTAACGAGCCGATTATGAGATATGATTTTTCGAATATCGTTAAAATTTCCGGCCTCGCTCAGAAATGCCTTTCCGTCCTATATTAAAGGGCGTGTAACTAAAGAACTACTAGCCGTCGCCACATGACACTCTGTATAGGTATAGCACACACTTCCAAATACTACTTGAAAAAGTTTAAAGGCAGATTAACGAGCCGATTAAGAGATATGATTTTTCGAATATCGTTAAAATTTCCGGCCTCGCTCAGAAATGCCTTTCCGTCCTATATTAAAGGGCGTGTAACTAAAGAACTACTAGCCGTCGCCACATGACACTCTGTATAGGTATAGCACACACTTCCAAATACTACTTGAAAAAGTTTAAAGGCAGATTAACGAGCCGATTATGAGATATGATTTTTCGAATATCGTTAAAATTTCCGGCGGCGCTCCGAAATGCCTTTCCGTCCTATATTAAAGGGCGTGTAACTAAAGAACTACTAGCCGTCGCCACATGACACTCTGTATAGGTATAGCACACACTTCCAAATACTACTTGAAAAAGTTTAAAGGCAGATTAAAGAGCCGATTATGAGATATGAACAAAAACATATACACCAAAATCGTATGAGAGACAATGTAGAGGTCTCTTATTGCACTAGTGATACTCCGCATCTCCAAAACTCTTCAGTCGTCCCTTAGAGGCCTTTGCGTGTGCCATGCCGCATTGCACTTTGACCTGTCGGTTCGCCAGTAGGGACGGTGCAGTGTGCCTCCGAAGTTGTGTTTTGTGTCGTTATTTGTATGTTGAAGCGTCAGATGGGGTGGCGATTGGTAATCAATCCTGCTAATGTATTGCGATTGATTGAGTTAAAGTTACTAAGAACCCTTCTTCGTGAAGATGTGTATTAGTGTAGAAGATGAATCATTCGCATGCTTTCTCGTATCCGCAATGGTACAGTAATATGAGCGTAAGTGAAATACTGTTGTAACACTAACACATAATGGTGATAATAGGGATGATAATGACGAACAACTATTGCAAGCGGTAGTGCTACGGTAAGTGCGGGAAGATGCGATGGAAGCAGTGGCAGTGAATACCAACAGTCTTTCGAGAAGAATGTTAAAGCTGCAACTATTATCACGGCTTCTGAAGACAATACGCTAGAGAACATGTACGATGATTATTACATAAGTTATAGTTAAGATATCTGCATGACGTATGGTGTCTACAGTTACATCTACAGTGCCATCTGGAGCATGATTGCAGAATTTTGAATAGAAACGACACCCTCCAGCACATTGAGGTGTGCGTAGAGATCCTGTAAAAAAACGTCATACAGATATGTTTGTTCTAGCCCACGTACTTTCCTTTATGACGAACACACAACACCGCGATTCCAATCCTTAACAACCACTGTTTATTTCTCAGAGCAAAATACATCACAGAATACATAACATAAATCATGGAACATTAATATATATAAAAAGATTTATAAATATATCAAAAGTTAATCCGCAACATCCTTATTAGACATAAATCGATTGCCGTCGGCGGTGGCCGAGCGTTCTGTGGCGCGCCAGTGGCAGTCTGCACGGCCACTGCGGGGGTTCGAATCAGAAATGTTAAAATGTTTGTTAAGCTTAAGGGACTTAACTACGGGGTCATCAGTCCCTATGGGGTTCGAATCTCCCCTCGGGCATGGATACACGCAGTCGCATAAGTATTCGGACAGTGGGAAGTTTCACAATGAATACTCGAGAAACACTGACTATGAAACCCAAACATATTTATTAGCAACGTATATGCGTAACAACATTAATTACAAAAGAATTATTGTATTATTCCGTTTCCAAAAAATAAATAACAGAAAAATGAACAACAAAAATGAAACAACCTGCACACCCTGCTGCTATAAAAGTATTCGGACACTGTCCAATAAATGTTCATAAGTTGTACGACGAAAATGTCAATACCTTGTGGGTCCACCTTTCATTTTCAATACCTCTTCCAATCTACTAGGCATACTTTCCATGAATTTTTTCGTGAAATCTGGGCCTATATTTGCCCATTCTTGGCGCTTTTCTCTTTCAAGGTCTCCTTTGTATAGAGGTTGTCCGCGCGGAGGGTTCGTTTCAATTTATCCCACAAATGATCGATTGGGTTAAGGTCTAGTGATTGGGGAAGGGGGTGCAATACTTTCGGGCAATTGAAGAGCAACCACATTTGTACAAATTGCGCGGTATGCTTGGGATCGTGATCCTGATAAAAATGAAAGTTGTTCGCAATACCTAGATGTCGTGAACTCTTCTTCAAATGTCCTCGCAGTATATTCAAATACGATTCCTTGTTCATCGTATCGTCAATGAACACTAAATCACCCACAGCACTGCTGGACATGCACCCCCACACCATGATGCTCCAACCTCCAAACTTTACTGGCGGTTTGAGGTTCCTGGGATTCAGCTCTTCATTGGTCTTTTGGCACATGTTTGCCTTTCCGTCGCTTTGCCATAATGTAAATTTACATTCGTCGCAAAATATCACCCGATTCCACTAAGCCTGATCGTATTCGGCGTATTCCCTCGCAAACTGCATACGTTGCATCTGGTTCACTGCATTTATGAATGGCTTTTGTTGTGCCACTCGACCACGGTACTGTGATCGTCGGAGTACTCTCAGCACGGTTTCGGGATGAACTTTTATGCCGAGGTCTCCCTCCACCTCACTTGCAATTCGTGTGGCAGATATTTTCGGATGCTGTTGTACCTTTCGCACAATCACGCGTTCATCTCTCTGTGAAAATGTCCGTGGCCGTCCTGTACTTCACTGTACTAGGTACTCTCCGCTCCGTTTCGGGATGAACTTTTATGCCGAGGTCTCCCTCCACCTCACTTGCAATTCGTGTGGCAGATATTTTCCGATTCTGTTGTACCTTTCGCACAATCACGCGTTCATCTCTCTGTGAAAATGTCCGTGGCCGTCCTGTACTGCACCGGAATTCCAATTGGTCTTCTTTTTCGAACCGTTTAATAATGTCGTGAATTGTACTTTTCTTCGTGTTCACTATTGCGGCAATTTCCCTGCAGGTTTTCCCCTTCGCGTGATGATAAACGACAAGTTGCCTTTGATTGAACGTAGAACACTTCCCGCTGCGTCACAGTGTCGCCCTGCACAGGCTCGCGATACGTGTTTACTAATCAAGGCTATCGTCTCGCGGAAATGTCGGACACACTGCAGTCGCTTCAGCCTCTGTGCGTCTCGGAATGAACTATTCTCTCACGTTGTCCGCCTTTGTCCGAGTACTTTTGTTGCGCCTTCCCATGCCGTTTTCAGGAAATATTATGTAACAGATACATGTCCAAGAACAATTCTTCGTATTTGATGCGTGTTTCACGTTGCGACATCGTACCCGGAGTCCCAAATACATTACAAAGTGCCATTTCCGTATTTGTTCACGCGGAAAACTGCAAAATTATGCGCATTCACGGGCTGTCCGAATACTTTTGCGACTGAGTGTATTTGTGCCGTCCTTATTATTAGCTAGTTCATAAGTAGTTTGTAAGTTTAGGGACTGATGACCCGTAGTCCCATAAGCGCTACAAAAAAAAAAAAAAAAATAAATAAATAAATAAATAAAAAAAAATAAAAAAAAAATCGATTAGGTTGGAAACATTTTTGTTTACTAAAGATTTTGTCTACGGATAATGTCTATTATTATGTCTTAAATGCCGCGGCGGATTAGCCGTGTGAACAGGGCCGCCGTGCTGCGGTGCGCGCGGCTGTTCGCCGTCGGGAGCTCGAGTCCCCCCCTCGGGCACGGGTATTTGTGTTGTCCTTAGGTTAGTTTACCTTACAATTATATATTTTTTACGACGTTACAGAGTTCATTTAATGAAATAAATCGCCATTTGCGATAGTTATGGCTTCACTGTACTAGGTTTAGATGGAATACCAAAGTGCGGCGAATGAAAATTTGAGCCCGGGTTCGAATCTCGGCCGGGCTCAAATTTTCATTCGCCGCACTTTGGTATTCCATCTAAACCTAGTACAGTGAAGCCATAAATTTCGCAAATTACGATTTATTTCATAGTTTACCTTAGTTGAAGTAGTTGGTAAGCTACGGACTAATGACCAAGTAGTTGAGTCCGATAGATTTACAAACATTCGAACATTTTTTTTAATGTCTCAAATACAGAAATACTTGTACGTGTGAATGTACTTCGTTCTCCGACTATACCCATCTGAGAAGATAATTAGTGGTTTGTTTTGAGGACAGTAATTTATTATTAACTGTTAGTTTGTGCCGCAGGGGAATAGCCGAGCGCTCTGGAGCGCCACGTTACGGATCGTGTGCCTTCCCTCGTCGGCATGGATGTTTCTGTTGTCTTTAGTATAAGTTAGTTCATGTTTGTAAGTTTATAGACTGATGACCCCGCAGTTAAGTCCCTTAAGCTTAACAAACATTTGAACATTTGTTATTTTGTAACCTAACCAAGCATTCTAAAATTGTCACTTATTCGGAAATAAACACCCAAACATTTGTTTCTTCCTTAGTTTTCTAATCAGATGGAAATGTAAATAACATACAATGTAACATCCTTGTAATATACAGTAAAAAGGCTTAGAACCAGAGTTTAACGGTGTCTAAAGTTTTCGAATTAGATCACCGATACATCGGCGATATCTCGCTGTTCAAAACAGCAATGTTAAAGTCGACGTTTTTCGGCAAAACATCGATGTTTTCAGAACATCGATGTATAGTTTGCATCCCTAGTCATCAGTCTTCTGACTGATTTGATGCGACTTGTCACCAGCTCCTTTTCTTTGCCAACCGTTTCATTTCAACTCGGCTATAGGTTATTAGTCCGTAGCTTACAAACTACTTCAACTAAGTTCAACTTACCTAAGGACAACACACACATCCACACCCAAAGGAGGATTCGAACCTCCGACGTGGGAGGTCTCGCATTCCGCAACGCTGCGCCCCAGACCGCTCAGCTACTCCCGCGCGGCCAGTTGGAGCAAATACCTAGAATGAATCTCTGTGCAAGTGCACAAAATTCATAAATGCCTAGGTATTTATGAATTAAAAAGATAAACTTACAAGCAGTACCTTAGAAAAAAAAAGGAAAAAAAAAACGTGATATCATGTACTACTTTACAAACTACATCTCAAATTATTCAATTCTCTTCTGTTCACATTTCCCAGCAGTCCAAGTTTCGCAAACATACAATGTTGTGCTGCAAACGTATGTTCCGAGATATTTCTGCCTCAAGTTTCAAATGTTTCAAATGTTTGTATAGCTTATGGGACTTAACTACGGGGTCATCAGTCCCTAAACTTACAAACTACTTATGACCTAGCTAACACTAAGGACGGCGCAAATATCCATGCCCGAAGGGGGATTCGAACCGCCGACCGTAGTGGCCGTGCAGACCGTGACCGTAGCGCCTCAGTCCCCTCGGCCACCGCGGCCGGCTCTGCCTCAAGTCCAGAGTGATATTTGACAGCAGTAGATTTCTCTTTCCCATGAATGCCCTCTTTGCTTCCGCTACTCTGCTTTTTATGACCCCCTTGACTCGTCCGTCGTGGGTTAGTTTACTGTGGAGGTAGCAGAATTCCTTGTCTTCGTGTACATTGTGATCGGCAATTCGGATTTATTTTCTCGCTACTTTTATTTCCGTTACTTATCATAACTTTCGTCTTTCTTTGGTTTACCTTCAATCCATGGTCTGTGGTCATTAGTCTTTCATTCTATGCAACAGATCCTGTAATTTTCCTTCACTTCCACAGACGATAGCAATGTCATCAGCAAATCTTATCACTGATATCCTTTTACCCAGAACTTTTATCACAGCCTTGAACCTCTTCTTTATTACCGACATTACGTCTTCACTGCGCAAATTAAAATGTGATGGCGACAGTCCACAGCCTTTTCTTACGCCCTTTTTAATCGGAGCACTTTGTTCTTGACTTTCGACGCTTATTGTATCCACTTGGTTCGTATACAAACAATGTAATACCCGCTTTTTTTCCTACAGCTTACTCCTATTTTTCTCAGAATTACGAACACCATAAATGTTTCAAATGTTTGTATAGCTTATGGGACTTAACTACGGGGTCATCAGTCCCTAAACTTACAAACTACTTATGAACTACCTAACACTAAGGACGGTCAAATATCCATGCCCCCGACCGTAGTGGCCGTGCAGACCGCGTGACTGACGCGCCGTAGTTCCCTCGGCCACCGCGGCCGGCTACGAACATCATACAGCACCTTACATTATGGAAGGCATTTTCTGGGTCACAAATCGTATATGTCTCGGTAATTCTTTACTCTCGCTTCCATTATAAATTGCAGTAATGCTATCGCGGCCACGCATTGCAGTAAAGGACGGCCCGTGTCAATGCCGCCTCACAGTCCTCGGCTCTTCTACCTGCCGGGCAGAGATCGGACGGGGAGATAAGCGGACCGCCCCTCGACTCGAACTGGGTGCTAATGTCACTGCGTGCTTTTGTCATTTTGTCAATTAAACATACCGAATGTAGTCGGCTCGGCGTGAGCCGGCTGAAGCGGAGTCGTCTCGGCTCGGCCGGCAGTGTGAACAGAGCAATTGAAAACAATGTGAACACGGCCTAAGATACTGAACGAAGCTCGGTCGCTCAGGTAATTAAGTAGGTCCCGGTATATTTGATATTGGCGAGGTTACAATGTATTACAATTATTGAACAATAAAGTTATTGATCCCTGGATGTACATTACATCGAGAACCAGAGAGGGGGGGGGGGGGGAGCTCAAGGATGCAACAAATGGAACAAAAAGTAACGCTGGCCGCAGGGCGTTGCCAGGTGTCCCTATCTTCAGGGGTCTGTTGACACGTCCCGATTCACCCTCGATCGGGTCGCTGAATATTCCGATTTTGGGTCAATCGAAAATTAAAGAAGTTCCAAAGCTAACACGATGGTGCGATACAGGCATCTCATTCTTTTCGCTGACCTGCCGTAGCGCTTTGCGGCGATCAACATTTTACTCACTGAGGCAGCCACGTTGTGTTCGTTTTTTACGCCTTCCAGGGTTTTTTTTATGCGGAAACTAACGTTATAGTTGTACCCACGCAATAATTTTACATATGTTTTAGAAGTTGTATTGCCATCAATGTATCTTCTTAAAGTTGAGTTATGCTTTTACCTGTACATTTAAGGTTATCCATTATAGGTAAAGCGACCAATTTTATGAAGAAAATTGAGGAAGGAAGGAAAAACCAGTACGGCACATTTCTGTGGTTGTGTATGATGACTGAAGATACAGCAAGTTACAGCGATTTAATAGTTAGCAATTGTGTTGAAAAGTACTATAGCGGCCATTACCAAAATAGGCAGGTCATGGTCATCCTGCAGTCTTACAGCAATTGCCACTTACAGGTGATTTCAGGTGTTAGTAAAAATTCCGAAAAAATGGGACATCTCTATTTGTAGCAAAGAGTATGATGAAGAACATTCTCGTCAGCCATTATGGAAAAAAAAACATAAAAACTTCTGTTGCAAGAAATTTTCAAGAAAAATACTTTCTTATTTCAGCCTGTGGAAAAAAAAAAAAAAAAAAAAAAATAGAACCAGTAGTAACTGTGTGTTTTGACATATTCAACAACTGATGACAGTCATCGTAAAATGTTTTACTTATAACAAGGTGATCGACTTGTTGAGCCAGGCTCGGAAACACTTTTTGATTTAAGTTTTTTTTTTTTTTTTTTTTTTTTTTTTTTTTTTTTTTTTTTTTTTTTTTTTTGGATAACTTATTTCAGCCAATCATTGGCTGATGCGAAGATGGCCAATACTTGGTTGAAACTAGTTATCCAAAAATAAAGTAAATCAAAAAATATTTGGTATCCTGACTCAATAAGTCAATAACCTTGTTATAAATAACAACCAGATACATATTTTGACTGAAAAAATATATGGACATTCTCAAAGATTCATGTGACACATATTTTATCTTGAAAACATAAAAATATTCCGAGATAAAGAATAAAATACCGTGAAAGGTGTGAAATCGTTTCCCAGGTGTAACGTAAACTGTTGTCGCTGATGAATTTGCGTTTGTTGGACTTGTAGGCCGCCGACAGGATTTTTGTTGCAACGGCTGTAGTTTTTTTTTTACTTGTAGCTGTTACATACACTTCGTCACTGCACCCATCACCTTAACGCCGATATACGCTGTAAAAAATTATCTGTAGGTACATTCAGACCACTATTTCCGTTGAAGTCAAGCAAAATATATTTACCCGTATCGTTTTTCAAAAAACAAGTTTCGTCTAAGTATACTACAGGCCTATTGTCCTCAGCATGAATTAAGTGCATTGCACGCAAAAACATTGCTCTCCCTGCTGCCATGTCTCTGAAAACCATTAAAAATGTTGGTCCGTCATTAGACTTTCTGAACTGAAAACCAAATGAGCGTGAAGACTGAGCCAGAATAATTAATTTTTCTCGGTGATTACCCTGTATTTTTCTTGAAAATGACCGACTGAGAGATTCGCAAAATGTAATGTAAACAATCAAATAAACGTTCCTGCACCTACACATACTATGTCATATACTTGCTTATATGCCCGTGCTTCGCAAAGGTTGTTAAATAAGGGCCTGTGTGTATCATGGCTTTTTAGGGTTCCGTACCTCAGTCAGTTTTAAACAAACTATACGTAAACCCGTGTGCTTACTTATCCTGCACTCTCTGCATCCAATTCTTCTCTCTCATGTCTCTGTTCGTTTCCACCTTTCCCTCTCGGCAAAGTTTCTTACAAGGTTCCCTGTGTCATGTACCATACCAACATTTATGTCCCAAGTGACCTTCCTCTTGGTTTGAAGGTCATGTGTGCAAAAATTAATCAAGATCGAAGTAAAACTATGCATTTTATTGAAGTCTGTAAGTTAAGTACCCTCCATCATGCAACATCGATATTTTATACAGACAGTGACATTCCTTCTTGTCTTTAAGCTCAGATATACCAAATTTTATCAGTATGCAATAGAAACAGAGTCATTATTAAAAGACGCACTTCGTTGTTTTCAAATTTTCCAGTTTTAATTCATACAACCCCTGCTCTGAGAATAACGAAAACAACCCAAAAAGATCTGTAAAATTGGTCGAGCTGTTCTCAAGTTATGGCGCGACCAAGGTATTCAGGGATACATTTTTATGTTGCAAGATACCCTCCCCCATGCACCGTATGAAACTTTAGGTAGACGCTGGCCTTCCTCTTGTATTGAATGTCACGCGTGCAAAATTTTGTGAAGATTGGAATGAAACAGTAGCTTTCGTCAGTCTGTAGGAAAAGTATCCTCCCCCTTGCACCTTAATTCTGTCCTATCGAAAGTACTTTCTTAGCTGACGTCTTCTACCAATAAACTACGTGCCGGCAAAATTTCAGCTTCATAGGTGCATTAGTTTTACAGATTTTGTGTTTAGTCAGTGAGTGAGTGCGTGACTGACCTTTCGCTTTTATATATACAGAATACCTCCTGAATTGTGTGTCCTACAAAAAAATTATTTACCAGATTCGTATAGTGAAATATTAGAAAACTGACTACGAAATGTGTTGTTAATGGAGTTGGTTGTAAATATGTAGTAAATTACAATCTCATGTATATTAGAGCGAATTTTCACGCAATTAATTGTCTTTGACGTCATAGCACCTGAACTATATGTCGTAATACGATATTATTTCGAAGGTACATCCAGTGGTGCATAGACGCAATAAATCAAGACGTCATGCCTGATGAGGCGGTTTTTCATGATCCTAATTGTTTACGACTCCATATCTCATGAACAGCGTGTCGTACTACGACAAAATTTTGAACGTACCTTCAGTGGTATGTGTGTATACTGTCTGTCTTGCGCCACATTCATCAGATGTTGTAACAGTACCACCTGTTTCAAGAACGGCTGAAAAACTTTCAGAATCTCATGAATCAGAAAATGAGAGAGAGAAAAAAGGACGCTTTAGCAACACGTTGTCTGGAGGAAAATGATTATCGTCCATTTGTGCATGCATTTGACGATTCAATTTCAGGACAAAAATGGCCACATTCATATAGTCTGTCATTTTTCCTTGTATTCTTAACGGAAGGTCTGACGAAATATGTTGCAGACGAAACAAACAGATTTCATTTATATACCAAAGATGGAAAGAAACGGGATTTGAAGAATTGTAATCTTTCGTTGCTGTTTGTCTGCTGATGGCTCGAGTGAAGAAACTGAAAGTTAATGACTACTGGTCCAGATACATACTCTTCAATACTCCAATTTTCAGCGAAATAATGTCCAGGAATCGATTTCTCTTAATTTTAAGAATGCTTCATTTTAGTGAAAACTTTCCCATTAATGAAGGAGACAGATTATTTAAGATTAGAAATATTGCTGATACGGTCCGCACAACATTCCACAGCACATTTTATGCTTACCAAAAGCTTTACATCGACGAAAGTCTGTTGGTTTTCAAAGGGCAATTGTCTTTCAAAGAATATATTACATCCAAACGAATTGGGTTTGAAATGAAAACGTTTGTGCTGTGCGACTGGTTACATACTGGACTTTATTGTATATACAGACACCACGACTGAAATTAGCTTTCACAATCTGGGGAAAAGTGGCGACATAGTAGCCACACTGCTAAACCATACTTACAACGGCTTCACACGCTTTATGTCGACAACTGATATTCGAGACCAGACTTGTTCTTCTGGCTTCATAACCACGGTACGAATGCCTGTGGTACTGTTCATAAAAACAGGCGTATCTTGCCAAAATTGCAGGACAAACTGAAACGAGGAGAAGTACAGTTTATATCAACTAATACAATTTTTGGCATGAAGTGGTGTGATAAGAGAGAAGTGTGGATGTTGACCATCTGTAATACTGCAGAAACGTGTGATACAGAGAAGACAGACAGGACGACTAGTGAAAGACGCAGGAAACTACAGTGCGTTGCAGATTACATCGCTAGTACGGGGGCAGTTGACCGTACCAACATGCTACTGAGCTCAGTCGAATCAATGCCGAAGACAGTAAAGTGGTACAAGAAGTTCAGAAGTTCTTCTTCCATGTATAAGATCTGTGCGTTTTAAACGCCCATGCTCTCCATAGAGAAGTAACATGGCGAAAGATGCCAATAGCAGAATTTCACCTGTCTCTGGTAAGAGAACTTGTTGAGACTTACGCCACAGAACGGAGGAAAGCTGGCAGAGGGAGGCGCTCTGATGACGAGAATCCTCTGCGATTTACCGGGAGGCATTTTCCGAATATAACTGAGAGTGAAAACTCGAAGAAAAGTAGGCCAATGCGAAAATGTGCCGTTTGTTCCAAGCAGAAAGTGCGCCAAGAGACCAGGTACGAATGCAGAACATGCAATATACCACTGTGTGTGGTTTCGAGGCTTATCAAATAAATAAATAAACAAATACAATTTAACTGTCGATAATCGCACAGCAAAATGTTATTCGTAATTTTTGAAAGTAATTGAAACCAAAAATAAATAAAAAATATAAAATGAAGGGAATAAAAAAATGTTTTTAACTTCGCTAGTGTCGCTCTAAAGCCCGGATCCAAAAGAAGGACGGGAAATATATAGGAAAGATGTAAAAGGCATTCGAACACAACAGTTCCTAGCTTTGAAACGCGTCATGTTGTATGCTGTGCTGACAAAAAGACAAATTTTGTACGTTTCAGACGCTTTAATTATCTGCTTAGTATGGAAGCATAAAAAAATTGCACAACACGTATTGCACCAATGAAACATAATTATACATATTATTCTATATAGATTTCAGAAATTACTGCAACCAGTCGCCTTTTGTTTCTTCTTAATGAAGATTTATTTAGACCATTACCAGTTTCAAGCTGCCTAGCAGCTCATCTTCAGATGGTATGCAATTATTACAAGTTACATTTGAATTTGTGGTAGGGCAGAAAACGAGAAAATGGTAAACACTAATTTTGGTAGGCTATACTTAATAATTAATAAATGTAAAGTGCATAAATGTAAGTAATGTCTTGAAGACAAACTTATATTGTAATTATTAAGTATAGCCTACCAAAATTAGTGTTTACCATTTTCTCGTTTTCTGCCCTACCACAAATTCAAATGTAACTTGTAATAATTGTAAACCATCTGCAGATGAGCTGCTAGGCAGATTGAAACCGGTAATGGTCTAAATAAATCTTCATTAAGAAGAAACAAAAGGCGACTGGTTGCAGTAATTTCTGAAACTTATTTCAATAAACAGTCGCAGGTTCCTACACAATGGATAAAAGTTACATATTATTCTCATTAAGTGGAGGAACAAATATTCAGGCATCAATATTAGGAATCATTGATTATTTGACTGATAAACGCGTAGGGGAATTACATAAGGTTCATACGGTCGAATTATAATTAGTAAACGTCCATAGAGCTTCCCGACATTCCGTGAAAGTGGTTCATAGATATTGTGTTACCATAGACGCACAAGAGCTGCAGGACATTTCGGATCCTGCAGTAAGTTGAGCACAAAAAATTAAAAATCAGTCGTAGATCGTCAACCACTTTCGGCTAGCAAGAAGCGATTCCAAATAAACACGAAAAACCGTATTTCCTGTCCACTCTTCTGTAAATGTTCAGATTTCTTGCGGAGTAGTTCGGTTTTCTGTATGCGTTACCTGTGACGATTTCTCCTTGCAGTTGTTTACATCATTTTGAAGCTGATTATTAGTAGGGGTTTACACTGTAAACTGTTCTGTTCTATGCAGAGAAGACTGCAGAAATGACGAAATCTTGTAGATACTGGAAGGGGCAGTAAGGATGAATTCCTCGATGATGTATTAGTGATGACTCCTCAGCAATATCTGACACGAATATTCCTGAGCTCTGAACACAGCAGGTATAGCACACAAGCCTGATACTTCTTCGAGGGCTGCAGTGAACAATAACTCAGCATCCGAAGAACCTGAAGATATAAACAAACTCTTCAAAAAATAGTATGGTTTAAAGATGTATTTCATATTCCACTGGAAGAACAGTGGTTTTCGAACCCGTTCTTTATCAGTTTCACATAAGGTCAGATAGAAATTAGAAGTATTCTAAAAGTTTCAAGACCTTTTAACAGAAAAGTGGATGAATCAGACAACCAGTTCGGTAACTAGAAAAGAGTAGATTGTGGGTGGGTAGCTAACAATGAAGACCGAACTACTCGACGCATGAAAATCGTTTTTACAAGTAACTAATAAAATCTTGTCGAAAATTATGGAAAATACACAATTCTTAGCGCAGTAATAATTTTAATGTCTCTTTGAAGAAGCTACCAAGCAGAGAAAATATAAAAGCGATATTATTATGTGCCAGTGTGAGAATTCACTTCACCTCAGTGGCAACCAGAATCAGATTTGCAGGGCGTAGTCGCTGCCGCACACCTGAGCACACGGCGAAGCTGACCGCGCTGGCCTTTCAGGCAAGGGGTGGCCCAGCCGGAAACCGCTCAGTACAGGTAGACGGATTAGTGTCCGACAAAGCAGGCCGCGGCGTCCCACACAGTAAGCAGGCCACCAGCAGTTAAACGGTTAATGCAGATTTGTAAATAATCAGTATCAGTGTAGCCAGTTCGCAACCCACTAGCTCATGGACCAACAGTTGGACTCGTCCAACAACAGGTGCATACAATTGTCAGCAGAAGCAATAATCGTATTAATGCTGTTAATCATCATTGCAGCCTGCACTTTGTTGTCGCTGTCGTCAGTAGTACTGTCGTATCGATATTTTAAGTATTATACGACAAAGCAAAGTGGGAATCTCACCGTGGTAGCAACACGGCCTGTTTACGCCCAAGAAAAAAGGAGGCAGAAGCAATACAAGCATACATTTCTGCAGAGGTGTCCCCAACCCCTATGCTATATGACTCATTACAGCCCAAATTGCGACCAACGCCCCACCCCCCCCCCCCCCCACCCAACGAGATATTAGGTCCTGGATTAGGAAGATCAATTCATTTTCTATATAACCATTCCTTTATCGTTAACACAACCATAAAGCCAATTCTCTAGCTACACGCCCTTCAATGTAGGACAGAATGGCAATTCCGAGCTTCGAAGGCATTTCTGACCGAGGCCGGAAATTTTAACGATATACGAAAAATCATATCTCATAATCGGCTCGTTAATCTGCCTTTAAACTTTTTCAAGTAGTATTTGCAAGTGTGTGCTATACCTATACAGAGTGTATTGTGGCGACGGCTAGTAGTTCTTTAGTTGCACTCCCTTAAATATAGGACGGAAAGGCATTTCTGAGCGAGGCCGGAAATTTTAACGATATTCGAAAAATCATATCTCATAATCGGCTCGTTAATCTGCCTTTAAACTTTTTCAAGTAGTATTTGGAAGTGTGTGCTATACCTATACAGAGTGTCATGTGGCGACGGCTAGTAGTTATTTAGTTACACGCCCTTAAATATAGGACGGAAAGGTATTTCGGAGCGAGGCCGGAAATTTTAACGATATTCGAAAAATCATATCTCATAATCGGCTCGTTAATCTGCTTTCAAACTTTCTCAAGTAGTATTTGGAGGTGTGTGCTATACCAATACAGAGTGTCATGTGGCGACGGCTAGTAGTTATTTAGTTACACGCCCTTAAATATAGGACGGAAAGGCATTTCGGAGCGAGGCCGGAAATTTTAACGATATTCGAAAAATCATATCTCATAATCGACTCGTTAATCTGCCTTTAAACTTTTTCAAGTTGTATTTGGAAGTGTGTGCTATACCTATACAGAGTGTCATGTAGCGACGGCTAGTAGTTCTTTAGTTACACGCCCTTAAATATAGGACGGAAAGGCATTTCTGAGCGAGCCCGGAAATTTTAACGATATTCGAAAAATCATATCTCATAATCGGCTCGTTAATCTGCCTTTAAACTTTTTCAAGTAGTATTTGGAAGTGTGTGCTATACCTATACAGAGTGTCATGTGGCGACGGCTAGTAGTTCTTTAGTTACACGCCCTTAAATATAGGACGGAAAGGTATTTCTGAGCGAGGCCGGAAATTTTAACGATATTCGAAAAATCATATCTCATAATCGGCTCGTTAATCTGCTTTCAAACTTTCTCAAGTAGTATTTGGAAGTGTGTGCTATACCTATACAGAGTGTCATGTAGCGACGGCTAGTAGTTCTTTAGTTACACGCCCTTAAATATAGGACGGAAAGGCATTTCTGAGCGAGGCCGGAAATTTTAACGATATTCGAAAAATCATATCTCATAATCGGCTCGTTAATCTGCCTTTAAACTTTTTCAAGTAGTATTTGGAAGTGTGTGCTATACCTATACAGAGTGTCATGTGGCGACGGCTAGTAGTTCTATAGTTACACGCCCTTTAATATAGGACGGAAAGGTATTTCTGAGCGAGGCCGGAAATTTTAACGATATTCGAAAAATCATATCTCATAATCGGCTCGTTAATCTGCTTTCAAACTTTCTCAAGTAGTATTTGGAAGTGTGTGCTATACCTATACAGAGTGTCATGTGGCGACGGCTAGTAGTTCTTTAGTTACACGCCCTTAAATATAGGACGGAAAGGCATTTCGGAGGGAGGCCGGAAATTTTAACGATATTCGAAAAATCATATCTCATAATCGGCTCGTTAATCTGCCTTTAAACTTTTTCAAGTAGTATTTGGAAGTGTGTGCTATACCTATACAGAGTGTCATGTAGCGACGGCTAGTAGTTCTTTAGTTACACGCCCTTAAATATAGGACGGAATGGCATTTCTGAGCGAGCCCGGAAATTTTAACGATATTCGAAAAATCATATCTCATAATCGGCTCGTTAATCTGCCTTTAAACTTTTTCAAGTAGTATTTGGAAGTGTGTGCTATACCTATACAGAGTGTCATGTGGCGACGGCTAGTAGTTCTTTAGTTACACGCCCTTAAATATAGGACGGAAAGGCATTTCGGAGCGAGGCCGGAAATTTTAACGATATTCGAAAAATCATATCTCATAATCGGCTCGTTAATCTGCTTTCAAACTTTCTCAAATAGTATTTGGAAGTGTGTGCTATACCTATACAGAGTGTCATGTAGCGACGGCTAGTAGTTCTTTAGTTACACGACCTTAAATATAGGACGGAAAGGCATTTTTGAGCGAGGCCGGAAATTTTAACGATATTCGAAAAATCATATCTCATAATCGGCTCGTTAATCTGCCTTTAAACTTTTTCAAGTAGTATTTGGAAGTGTGTGCTATACCTATACAGAGTGTCATGTGGCGACGGCTAGTAGTTCTCTAGTTACACGCCCTTAAATATAGGACGGAAAGGTATTTCGGAGCGAGGCCGGAAATTTTAACGATATTCGAAAAATCATATCTCATAATCGGCTCGTTAATCTGCTTTCAAACTTTCTCAAGTAGTATTTGGAGGTGTGTGCTATACCTATACAGAGTGTCATGTGGCGACGGCTAGTAGTTCTTTAGTTACACGCCCTTAAGTATAGGACGCAAAGGCAATTCCTCTCCACGCCGGAAATTTTGACGAATGTCTAAGAGTCTTATGTCGTAATCTGCTCGGTAATCCGCCTTACTTTGTCACTTAGGACGTGTGTGTTTCTGGTATGTATCAGGTAGAGTGTCATGAGCGACGTCTAACAATTGTTTCGTTACTTACGTTTGAGCATACTATGAAAGGCACTTCGGCGACAAAAAGAACTTCTTCTGATTTTCTATGTACTGTACCTTCAGAGCCTCTCTTTAATGTGCGTCTGTATGTTGTCAGGCAATACATGGATGTTTATGCCGCACTTCTAATGACGACAGTAAACACCTCATTGGATTTGTGTGCTTCAGTGTTGTAGGAAACGGGAGAATTGTGTTAACCGAAGTTTGCCGATTTTTAATAGGCTTATGAGCTTCGAATATCTTTTGTGTTTTATCAAATATACAAGAGGAAGAATTTTTGGTGCTTCGAAAGGAAGCAATGTATATGTACTGTTCTTGTATCCATTTACTTAATAGTGGTGGTTGGTTTATTGTTTATTTTGAATTCATATTTTACACTAGGTTACTGATTCGTCTATGTAGTTCAGGTAATAAGATTCTGAATATTCTGCAAGCTACATTTCACTAAAATAACTCGCATCGCTTTATTTGTTGGCCGTATAGTCGGTTTTTAGCGTGGAGGTTGGCACTACTCTCTCTTGGCTCGCTTGCGCCTGAGAGTTATATCGCCCGCATGGTTTTCTGGAAACTAGGGATGGGCTTAACTGCGATTTTTCGATATCAGTGATTTCTGTGACTGCTACTTTTATATATCTGTGATTCTTAGTTGCGATTTGTCACTGTTTACAATCGCACTGTACAAATCCTTGACATGTATCCCTCCGCGCTCAAACTGCGATTTCGGTGACTCTGAATGCTACTTCTGCGATTTCTGCTACTGATATTGCTACATTGCTACTTCTGCGATTTCTGCTACTTCCGTGATATCTGGTACTTCCGTGACTTATGCGATGTGTGTGGCAAATGAACAGATCCTCTTCCTACGTGTAAATATATACAAGAAAAAAAAAAAAAAGAATATTGATGCTCAATTTACGTGTAATGTTGGGATTATTTACACATCGACAGATGTCAATTAGCCTTATAAAAACTATTTCAGTGTTTGGTGTGTAATGTATAGTTAAAAGTGAGGTTATTCGCAAGTAATGTGTAACCGAAATCGGCAAGTAGGCGTATAGTCTACCTTAACAGAAACATTTGATAGATTAGGCACACAGCAACTATAACAGTGCAACGAAAGTGCTATGTTCTTGCCTGTAGAATGAATGAATAGATTTTTTTAACATTGTGTGATATAAGTCACTTACCAATTTCAAAGAGATAAGTAAATGTGAAATACAACGTGAGTGACTTCTGAAAATTCCCTTTTCTCTTTAAACCTTTTGGTATCACTACATATTCTGCCAAATAACTACAGATAAGAGCTTGCGTTGTATTTTACTAATCGACGTGCCGACCTAGTGTGCTCATGTTGGCAACTAAAGCTTCATTTTATAAGAACTTTTAACTTACTGACTGTACAGGGTTACACACAAGAAATCTTACAACCAGAGATAAAGAATAACATTAATTATTTATTTTATGATAAACAAAATATTATTTCAATCATTCTGTATGATTTAAATTTCTACGATCATTCATCGGTTGTTGCCAACATAAGCACACTATGCCACCACTGCAGTAAACAAAAGTGTTAAAAATACTGAAGGATCCGATACCACCCATCTGCTTTCACTCATGTCATCACAGGACGGAATGTACGAAAAAGAAAAGGACGGAAAACAATATTCCTAAACCTAAAACAAATCTGATAAAAGAAAACTTTCCATTACGCGAAAACTTGTTTATTTTCAAGTGTAATATTTTTATAGAATCCTCGAAGGTACAAGTTTACTCCTATATAGCAGTACTTAACACAGTCCACATTGAAAATGGAGTTGGCCTACTGTTAAACATTTCGTGAAATTACCTGTATTTAATTGACCACTTGATACCACCCCCTTGGAATATTTATTTTATGTACGATGTATAATGCAAGCAAAAATATTCGTCGAAACCAGATTTGCAATGTAACATAAGTATTCTGAATTCTCATAATAGTTGTAGGTTCTATGACGAAAAATTATTTTAAACACGGATCAAGTCCGTAAGACAATATTTATTTGGCATTCACATTTGTTGTCTTTACCAACTATAACCTAAACACATACATGCCAGGCTTTGCTTCACAACATGTAAATGCTGCCGCCAGGTAAAATAGTTCCACAAAGTGTAAACATTTTCACAAAGAAAATTATCTTCTTGCTCATTAATTCGACAACATCCCTAAACAACACACGAGTGAAAGTACGACAGTTGGTCAACAAGTAGCATAAGGCGGAATATTAAATGCTATTCTCAATTGCTACTTGCGACTCTTAATCGCGACTTTTCACTGAAATCGCAGTTTGGACCAGTGAGGACGTTCGAGCTCACTGGTTTGAGCCGATGGCGTTCGACCAACACATACACAAAAAGCCACACATACACGACGCAGACAGCGGGAAGCTAGAAGTACCAATTTCGGCCAACAGATGGCAGCCGGCAATGTCTAAACTGCGCCTCTTAGTTGCTACTTGTGACTCTTAAACGCGATTTGTCACTGAAATCGCAGGTAGACTCTATAGCCTGCCCAATGCAAAGATATTAGTACAAACTTCGACCAACAGATGGCAGAGTGCAAACTGCTTCTTGCTACTCTTAGTTGCGACTTGCTACTTTTAGTGCTACTGCGCTTCTAAACTGCGACTGAAATCGCAGTCAGAATCCGTAAAGTTGCGACTGTGAATACTGCTACTTCTAAATCACTGTGACTCTTAACATATACGCGATTTTCGACCCATCCCTACTGGAAACGAATCCGAAGCTAACTTCAAGCCGGTTGGTAAAAATAGAAATCGTAAAAAACTTGATTAAGTACTGACTAAAACGTAAAAGTTACACCAAGAGACACTAAAATCTGTTCACGCAAATATAATTAACTGAAAGGGCACTGGATATAAAGAAACTCGGTCACGAAAACAAAAATTAGGCCTAAAAAAACACGCTCACGAAAACAAAATTTAGGCCTATAAACACGGATTACTATATTCACTTTTGATAAATCACGAAATTTACGTCTGACAAACTTTAAAAATCCTAACTACTGTACGCCGCGAGTGAAAAATAGAACGATCGGTAATTAGAAATAAGTTTTAGTCACTGTTTACAACGATTCGCGCGAGTTAAATTAGGCCTACAACTACGTGCTATAGGCGCGACAGGTAAAATAAACTTTTTACACCGTTTTTCATTATTTAACACTACACTAACACTTCCACTAATGTAACAACACTTATATTATATATATAACAACTGCAAACGATTAAATATAGCTTAAAAACAACGATTTTTGTAATTATTTACTGGAGCAAATACTCGAAACGTTCGCGCGGGCGCAGTGTTACCAACCAATCTACGGACTGAAGACTACAGCCACAACACATCATTAAGTAGTGTATGTCTTGTAAGATTATTCAAAAATAGTCATATTAGACACAGTAACTTCATTAATAACGCGCCATCATTACAGCAAACTTTCTTCAAATGTGTAGTCCGTTTGTTAGGGAATGAATTGCAGTATTTTCTTAGGCATTATCGTTTGCTGTACCAGAAAAGAATTAGGAACAGAATTTGTCGCACAGGTAACTAAAACACCAATTCTTGGAGTACTGTCCACATTTCATGGAATATGCAAGTGATACCCAAAAACATAGTTTATTTAAATTCCAAATTATTATTACTGCGTTCAATTTTGATGTAAACCACGCATATCTGATCATTAGTGTGAAAGCAGGCACGTTAAACAGATGCAGAACAGAATGTTGTATTTCTATAGAAACTTCCCTCGAAATATTTTCTCTATTAGGCTTACGCAAGTTGCGTGCTTTATACATTTTTAGTGAAACTTTCAACCTACCTGCAAAAATAAACATCACGTGTTCAGTAAAGTGGAGTACCAGTACACGGTATAATTTTACGCTGCAAGAGCCTACGTTTCTTCTCTCTACAAAGTAGATGATCAGTCTGAACTCAAGCGAATATAATCCACACACCTGAGACTGTAACTACCTGCCAGAAATATAATTCATGTTTGAAGAAAGTTTGTTTATTATTGCAACTACTACGACAAAAGCACTTATCTGAATTATTGTCCATGGCATATTATAATGATGTTCTGTACACGTCCACATCATAACCGCAAACTATAGCCACACCACCACTCCCTCTATCTCAGAACAACACTCGCGTTAATGCTATAACGCGAAAACAATATCTATTTCGTCGGAAAAGTCGGTAGCCACGTACTGATTTACAGGTCTAACGGTCTCCTGACGAGGTATAAAAAAACACTGGACAGTTTGATATTCTGTGTTTGCAACAATACTGCTCACATAACTCCCACCGATGTCCTTACAGGTAACGACCGCACAAGGGACGATGTAAATTATAAATATTGTATAAATTATTATACATTATGATTATGTGATGCTAATACTAGAATCAATATTAAATATTAGTTTAAGTGTTGCAAATATACACCTTATCAAATGTGCAGACGACACAAAAAGAATAATAGACAGATTATAAGAAAGAAAATGGATACAAGAGAAAGTACAGACGTTTGGAAAATCAATAATAATGAGACCTACAAAAATATGGAAAAAATATATCAGTCGGAGTGGTTAAGTGAGAATACCTTTTGTTGGACATACGTATTGAATGGATGATAAAAGCCTAAAGCAACAATTATTCGTATACTTCTAGAAGCATAAATCAACAATAGCATGAGCAAAGAAGAAAATAAATACTTAGAAAGGAACAACATCAAATAATCTGAACTAACCACAATAAAGAAAGTAATAAAGTTAGAAGATAAAGTATTGAAAGAAGACGAAATAAGAAAGTGGAAATAACCTGGGGAATAAAAGTGGTAAAATACAACAGGGAGATTATGGCGGATGAATTAACCTATACATTACTGTCCCTAATTCTATGTTTGGGTAACAGAAGCTCTTCTTATTTTGAACTCCATGTTACGAAGCCTTTCCAGAAGTGCTCACATCTTGAAAACAATGCTGCATTGATTTCTCTTCGTTTGTTTGCCTCTCTTCGTTCGTTTGTGCCACTAACAGCCATATCAAGAAAGATATTTTAGAGTCTATAAATGTAAAGAAAACTGACGCTTACATCTAATGTTTTCGGTATAATCAATGGAAATGTGAAACAGCATTGGTGAAAGACTTTTGTTGTCATTACGCTTAAGACAGAATACGCAAATAATTGCGACACTTATTACTATGTTAGCGGTCGGTTCATCTGTATATTTTTATTAGTGACAACGATCGAGTCGATAAAGCTAGTTACGCAATTACGAGCAGGGCTCAATGACATATATTTTGGTTTCCGGACTCCAGCAAGCGCGCGAGGCGAGAGCTAAGTCTCTGTCGAGCTCGCTTAGCAATCACCTCGGCTCTTACTCTTCCTGTTGATAGAATGACTGAAGCTTGGCAACATCGCGCTGTAAGTCTGTCAACGCTGGTACCGAGGTCTTACTTCCGGATTGGCACAGAACTATGCTCATAAATTCACTTGATGTTTCCTGTAATTTCCGTTGAATAATCCAACTGGTTTCTCAGTCGAGAGGCGACAGAAGGCTTTTGGGTCCAGAAAATTCCAACTAATCTCGTCTCTTGCATTGCCAGTTATATGTGTTACTGATGTATGTCGCAGTAGGAAAGAACTGGCGTGCACAGCTCCTCCCTAGCTCTCAGGTAAAGTAGTCGTCTGACACGGAGAGGTGGCTTTGGTCAATGGTTCGGGTCTCATTGGAGTAGTTTTGTAGCTGTTTTCGTGAAAGGAGTTGCATGAATCCACATCGAAAACAAGAAACCACTTGTGGTTAATTGCTATATACTCTCACACTATGGGAAAGTCTGACAAAGTTCTGGTAGTTTACCAAATCTGCCCCTGTAGAATCGAACTGATGCCAAGCTAATTATGACGCCAATCGATGTTCGACGTGTATTTTCGTCTGGAAATAATTTATGTCGAAGGTTATTCGAGTAGGGTCAGGAAAGATAAACATTCGAGGACATATGATCGGAAGAGTAGGTGAGGAATGGGTGACTTCCAAAGCACACTGTTTGATGTTTTGTTTGCGAAATCAACGGGAATTATTATATTGTAGTACTAACACGATGTAATTTTTTAGGTCCTTTGTCCTTATAGTGGGACTAAATGGTGTCTCAGATGTTTGCAAAAAATTGTCGCACCCTGGCGTTGTGGGTGCAATTTGCTGAGTATAAAAATCTTTGAGTAGTCAGTCATCAATTTCTTCTTAAGATGTTAGCATGAGGGCATCATAACTCGTCACTAGTAACAATCGTGAGTAGGAATCCTGATTGAGCGGCCTGAACACGTTCAAGAAAAATGTGGTAATAATCATCCCTATGACCTTTTATACCAATTCTACTTTACGATGTTTAGATTATGTTCATATATCAGTCAGGAAAATTCAATATGTGACAGTAATAGAAGTACTAGAACTTGTAGTAAGGATATAACAGCCGGTAAATAGACTCACATCAACGCGCTGCTGTCACTGAGTCTGCAGGCAGCAGCCGCGATGCGGCCACTGGCGCGTCGCCGTAGCTAGTGCCCGCTACTCCCAAGAGTAAACAGTTCAGTTTCGATGCAGCAGCGAACCCTTTTGTGTAATTATTTCTGGAAGTTATCGCTGTCACATTTGAGGTTCTTCCACACTGCTAACATAGACAGCTGATTTGCGTTTTTTTTTTTTTTTTATGTCGACTTTAGTTGGATTCGATCTTGCGACTGTTTACATATAAGCTTGTAAACGTGACTTTTACCACGAGACCACGCGCTCGTACAGTACATACCTGCCTTGTGAAAGAAATAACACTTCCTTCAGTTAGGACAACTGCTCAATCACCAAGAAGTGCACAAATAGGAGTGTGCCTTGGTGGAATAATAACCTGGAAATGCAAAGGAAACAGGTACGAAGACGGTTTAACCTTGCGAGGCGCAAAGGACAATGGGCAAGGTATCGTGAGGCCCTTGTCAATTACAACCTTGACATCAGACGGGCAGAGGAGGCATCCTGGAAGGTATTCTGTGAGGAAGTGGAGGGCACGGCTCTCAAGCGAGTCTTCATAAAATCCTCACTAGGGTACCAACTAATCCAGGAGGAACATTGAGGAAGGAGGATGGGGAGTATACAAAGACAGCACATGAAACGCTGGAACTGCTCCTCAAGACTCACTTTCCTCAATATACTCTGTGGGATAACTCAGACCAGAATTCGAATCCTGAGAGACAACGGTTCTCAGGTATTCGCAAAGAGGACTGGGATCTGGCCAAGGAGTGTGTCGATTTCAGTAAGGTCCGATGGGCGGTAGGAACATTTCAACCATTCAAGTCACCTGGCCCCGATGGAATCTTTCCAGCTCTCCTGCAACAAGCGGGAGAAAATCTTATTAGATTCCTATGCAGATTATTCAGGGTTAGCCTAGCAGCAGGAATCATTCCCAATGCCTGGAGGGCAGTGAAGGTTGTCTTCATTCCAAAGCCAGGGAGAATTGATCATACCAAGTCCAAGGATATGAGACCAATCAGCCTGTCCTCCTTCATTCTTAAAATATTGGAAAAGCTGGTTAATGTGCATGTTGGAGAAAGGAGGTTAAGTAGGGCTCCTCTACATTCAAACCAACATGCATATCAGCCAGGTAAATCATGTGAGACAGCTCTCCACTAACTCGTTGGGAAGGTGGAGAAAGCACTACACTTCCAAGAAATAGCCCTCTGTATCTTCCTGGACATTGAGGGGGCTTTTAGCAACACGACCTTCGATTCCATGGTTAGGGCAGCAGAGGTGCATGACCTAGGGACCACTATATGTAGGTGGACTAGGGCCATGCTCAGTGGAAGAAAGGTAGAGGATACCATGATGAATGAAAAAATGGTAATCAACACCACTAGGGGTTGCCCGCAAGGAGTAGTTCTTCCCCCTTTATTGTGGAATCTAGTGGTGAATGATCTCATTGGAGAATTAAACTCTAGGCAGTACTTTTGCCAAGGATACGCACATGATCTTGTCATAGTAATACTTGGCAAATTTGCTGACACAGTGAAGAATATGGCACAAGGTGCTTTGGGCATTGTGCAAGACTGGTGCAGAAAACAGGATCTGGGGGTTAGTCCTAAGAAGACTGTTGTTGTACCATTCACAAAGAAGCATACACAACATTCAAGTTGGAATCTAAAGCTTTTCAATGAAGCGCTACCTGTGAAGGGGACAGTGAAGTATCTAGGGGTTACCCTAGATGAAAAACTGACATGGACCCCTCACATCAGGAATATTTGCTCCAAGGCAAAAGGTACTCTTGCGAGTACCAGGTGGGCTTGTGGCAAAAATTGGGGCCTGAGCCCCAAGGGTATGCACTGGATATACACCACGGCGATTAGACCCAGGATCACCTATGGGGCGGTCGTGTGGTGGAAGAAGGTAGAACAGCAGGTTGCTGCTAAGGAGCTTGGTAAGGTGCAGAGATTAGCCTGCTTAGCCATAACAGGCGGAATTAGCAGCACACCAACTGCTGGGATGGAAACCATGCTGGATATGCCCCCATTACACCTTTGGGTCAAGATGGAGGCAGCGGCTGGTGCATACAGACTCAAATCTGGCAACAACTGGAACTCTTTGGGATATCCAGAATCACACACTAAAATAGTGAGTGAGGTAAATATAGGAAATTTTGGGGAAATGCCAGCCGACTATATTATAAC
This sequence comes from Locusta migratoria, assembly GCA_026315105.1. Classification (NCBI taxonomy): domain Eukaryota; kingdom Metazoa; phylum Arthropoda; class Insecta; order Orthoptera; family Acrididae; genus Locusta; species Locusta migratoria. The sequence goes on from CM048746.1 coordinate 197,198,051, forward strand.
CCCATACTGCTTCAACAAGCCTTTCAATATAACAATTGGAAGTAGGGAGCAGTGGGAGAAAATAGTTTGACACCGTACGGGGGATATTGTCTGGTTCACTGACGGGTCAAAATCGGACCAAGATGTTGGGGCCGGGGTATATAGGGTGCAGCCAAGACTAGAGGGCGACATCTCTCTAGGAAAACTGGCCTCAGTATTCCAGGCCGAAATCACTGCCATCAGGGTGTGTGTGGAGAATTTGCGTAGGTGCTACAAAGATCGTAGCATCTACATCTATTCAGACAGCCAGGCAGCCCTGAGATCACTGGCAGCACCTACAACAAGGTCTAAAATTGTTGCAGAATGTCACAGGGTTCTGGTGGAGCTAGGGGAAAGCAATAGAGTAAACGTAACTGGCTCAGAAGACAGCACGTAGAATATTGGACCAAAGTCCATCAAAAAAAACATGGCAAGGTAATGATGCCAAAGCCATGTTTTAAAAGAAGCTCTGCAATCCTGGGTCTGAACAGGAGAGAGATTAGACTCATGGTTGGATTGCTGACAGGCCATGGGAATTTCAAAAAACACCTACGTACAATGGGATTAACAGAAGAGGACCCAAAATGTAGGATCTGTGATGACGGTGATGAAACTGCTTCACATCTAATCTTCGAATGCATTGCATTGGAGAATAAAAGGCACAGAATATTTGGGACAACCAGACCCGAAGAAATTGTGTCTAATAAAGAACTGGTAAAGGGACTCCTTGCACTGTTCAAGGGCATTGGTTGGCTTTACTAGACATACAGGGAGTGATACCGCACAATAAACTTAGTTTCGGTGCGGGCAGTGGCGGGTTGGTCCAAGACTGTTTTGGCTTCCCTGGAAAAATCAATCAATCCTTCAGTTAGTACCGCATTCTACAGTGATGCCAGATCGTGCATATCGCCGGACTTAGAATTCTGAGGTGCGATCAAATTTATTGCCCACACTACGCACCCGACTTAGCCTCTGCGTCGGCAGGCCGGCTATCATTTTCTTTGTCTAAGACTGTACATACCAATGGACTTTCAGAAATCTTTTCAGGTTTCGTTTTCAGATAATGGGTGAAAACATGTTGCAGTTATGTATGATAAACACGCTATAATTTCTTTCTTACATTTCTTAAAATACTAATAAGTATTGCTTGTAAATTGTCGGCTGCTTTAAACATGATTTCCTGTACAGCAAAAAAAATCACTATTTTTATTACAGTATCAAAAGAAATAAAACTGCCGGTGCTGTATTGCTTAAAATAAATAGTGGGTGTTACGTATTTTGCTGTTTTCTGTTGAGCTCTCCGAAGAAATTTACAAAAACTATCGAGATTACTGTGCCGCTTTTGTGTGTTATTTTTGTGCCATTCTGTTATGTCTTTCCATAAGTTTAAGAATAGTGGTCGTAATTGGATTCATCTATTATCACTTACTTTCATAACCTGCCTCCCATACAGTTATTTTGATGTAGCGTGTGTGTGTGCAGAAAAAACTGTTTTCTCATTTTTGTTACAGTTCTTTGCTGTTACGCCTTTAATGGTGTGCATTTCTGGAACTATAAATTTCATGATGGTAATGTTAATACACGCAAACTTAAGAGTTATTATTTATGCAGATTTATATTGTGATTTGGAGATACTTTGGTTGGAAACTGCACATACAGTAATGTATTTTCCACTATGGTTTGCTGGTATAAACTGGAAATAAAGTTTACCATAATTTGTGGTGAAATTTTCATTTTTTTTTTTTCTTTTAAATATTCTCCAGACAACATCAATATGTTGAAATGGGTAAAATGTGAGACAGGCCAGAAATGTAGCTAGCTATTTTGCTACACACAACAAATTCAATATTGTATTTTCAAAAAGTGACAAATAATACTGAAATATAGTCCAAACATTTGTAATTTGTGTTTCATGTGTTTAAAAATTTGCATTTGGTAATACAGATTTATTTATTTTAACTGAAACAATTTCGAATAAGAAATTTTCAAACATTGTGTGCAAACTTTCTCTATCTCATACTATTGGGAAGAAACCTGTGAATTTAAATTTACGATAACACAGTTTCGTGGTTACTCAATTCGGTAATTTGGGAGAATCCGTGTACATCTAAGTCGCGGGGCTGCTGCGGTTGATACCTATTGAACAATTCATTCTCACGATTCTGTCGGTGCAAATGACAAAACATTAGTAAGAGTCCATTTCAACACGCAGAAATAGTCTCTGGCCAATGAGAATTCGCTAGCTGTCAGCCAATGATTATGCTGCGTGTTTCTTAACCAGAAATTCGGGTGGTACATGCTCTCTCGTACTAAGGAAAAAATCTCCTTGTTTAACCTATTCCTAACTATCTTAAGTCTATGCTACATATCACTTTTATTTTTTAAAGTGAAAATTAGGTTAGGTATAGGTTAAACAAGAAGTTTTTTTCTTAGTATGTGAGGGCGTGTATCGCCCGAATCTCCTGTTGAGAAAGAGGCAGCATATCATTGACCGACAGCTAGCGAGTTGTCATTGGCTGGAGACAATTTCTGCGTGTCGAAATGAGGACTCATAACAATAGTGACATGTAATCACACTTTGTATTACATTGTGTTCTATTTACTTCTTATTGTCTGATTACAATAGTAACAGTAAGGCTCCATTTACACCGAAGCGAAAACAGGCGAATGTACATTCGCCAGGAATTCACCTGTGCGTGCACGCATTAGCTTGTACTTGCGAATAAGCTTTTACTCCGGAGCGAATGGAAGAGAAAACAACACTCCCTCGCAAGGCGAGCATACGCAGTTTGTCGCAAACGCTAGCACTGAAACGGATAGGACGCGAACTTTCTTTGATGGTTCGCCCTGAAACCGACACCCAGTGTGAATACGGAAACTACCAGGGGTTTAGCAGTCTCCCCACCACACTGTTGCAGCTGTAACCAAGCGACCAATGATGTGACGCTCCAGAAAAGCCAATTTGTAGCAAATGTCTACCTTGTTGTTTACGTGTGCGCGCGCTTGTTTGACTTTCCTTTTATCCCCTTAAGGTAAGTCTTTCCACTCCTGGGATTGGAATGACTCCTTTTCCACTTCCTTAAAACCCATATCCTTCCCTTTCTCCCCTCCTTCCTTCCTCTTTTCCTGAAGAAGCTACCTGCGGTGGCGAAAGCTTGTATGTGTGTGATTTTTATTTGCATATGTCAATGAGCCTGTGCTTTGGATAAGTCATCCAATTTCTATTTTTTATATCAATTTATCCCACCAGGAAAGTTTCCTTCTATAATTTTGTATATGTATAGATATATATATCCCAATGAATCCACTGGAGATAAATAACATTCTTGACCAAGCATTAGAGTCAGGATCTGAATCTGAAAGGAAGCAACGAAAAGCAATCGTTTACACCCCTATACATGGAAAGTAGGGATAAGATGTTAAAAAAAAAATGAAAAACTATTAAATTGTATAAAGAAATATTTTCTGATAAGATCATGTGAGGCACATCATAAAAGGTCATGGTAGGATATATAAAGTGTAAAGTGTTTTTTTTTTTTTTTTCATTTTGTACAAAGATGATAATGTAGAAAAATTTATATTGGCAATAAATTTTTAGATTCGTTGCCATAAATTATCGATTGCATTAAATAAACAGTTCATTATCTCTGAAAAAAAAAAAAAAAAACCACTGAATGTCTGTGGCTGCTGACTACTCTTTCTTTAAGTTAGTAAGTAGTTACGTAGATCTGATGCTGTTCGGTAAAAAAAGATGTTACAGTGAAGGTGATGATCAATTAAATTTTAAAGTGGAAGTGTTTTTTTTTTTTTTTTTTTTTTTTTTTTTTTTTTTTTTTTTTTTTTTTGTACAGTAGTGCATTTCAGTGTTATATTTTTATATTTTTAACTACATCAAGGCCTTAAAGTAACAAGTGCCCTTGACCTTGAGAAAAGAAGATGATGATGAGTCTAGGCGGAGTAATTAACAATATTCTTGAAGAAAAAATTTGAAAGGAACAAATATCATTTACCTTTCCACAAATGAATTTTTGTACATAAAAAAAAGGACTAACTGAAAGAAACTATGACAAAATTGTCTTTCTTTGACCACAAATTATTATTATTTTTTCTCTAATTATTAACTTTTTAAATTGTTACATTATAAGGTGTACTATATCGTTAGCAGGACCTGTTCTGTCGATGGTGCAAATGGAGTGGTCTACTGCATGAGGAATCTCTGGAACAGTTATGAAGCGAATGCCAGGATCCAGGGTTCTGTTTTGGAGGGGGTCACAGATCACCTTTACGCTTTTGTCGAGTTTTACTTCCCCCCTCCAGGGATGGATCTGTTTCCGCTCCAGAGGGCTCACAATTATTTCATGATTTAGAAGCCTAAAGGGGGGAATTAAATTAACATAAATTTTTACTTTGTGTCGCCTTCCGGGGATGAACTTGTCACGATTCAAAAACTGTAAAAAGTATAATATCCTAAGGATCGCTTCAAAATATTGTTATTACCGGTTTCAGCAGATATTGGCATTCATCGTCAGATCTTTTACGTAACTAAAAGCTCAGCATTTGTCATTGGTTTGGTGTCTTTTGCTATATCATTATTGACACACTTTAGTTCCCAGCAACCTGTTTTTACAAACAGACGCCATACCAATGGTAAAGATGATCTTTTAGCTGTGTACAAAACCTGAAGATGGCAGCTTAGATCTGTCGAAACCGGTAATAAATGAATATTGTTCTTTTTACAGTTTTGGAATTAAAGTAACTTGTTTTTAATGTTTAGGTTACTTTTATTGTAAATACTCTATGCCCCCTACCTTGCTCCCTGCCCACCCACACCCCGAGTAAATATGTTACACATGCACAGGATTCTAATATTGATGAAAATAGCAATAGAATGTAAGAATTATTTTATTAAAGTACAATTCACAAGACAAATTCAAGACGTCTGTTCTTAGTCTTTGCAAATCTAGTAATAGCAGCGTCGATGTCAATATCAATATCTCTGTGGATATGTAATAAAGCTAGACCAGTGAGTCGTTCTTCCCCCATGGTTGCTCTTAGCCAAGTCCAGAGGCAACGAAGGGTTGAAAATGTGCGTTCCGCTGTTGCTACACTAAAATTTTTAGAATTGTGGAAATACCAGGATATAGTTCACTGTCGCACATCTTGATTATGTCAAAAAGAGACTCAGGAATTTTATGGCCAGCCTCTACATGGCGCTTCCACCTAGCCACCCACAATTTGTACTCTGGCACTACAAATGAAACAGAATTACCTAGCAACTGCCTGTACACCTCCGCTGTTTCTTTCACAGTTACAATGTCTTCTTCGCTGTATGATGTATGCGGCAAAAAAATCCTTAAACTGAAGAGATTCATCACATCTGGAGAGAGCCTCTCCTTCAGATCTGATGTGATGTTCTCTAACAATGGTATATACAAGGCCCTTCGAAAGTATTCTTCAGTGGACTGTGCAGTCAAGTGATTATCTCGGTGCACCTGTCGAGATACCAAATGTGGTGCTTTCAATTCCACATCCAATTGCTCAGCAACGTTTTGAGCTTCAGAGAATAACAGCCAGAACACCGAATCCACATCTCATCTCTTCTGCTCTAGAATGCTTATGGTATCCTTCATTGCATCCATTGCTCTCTTTAAATCTATAGTCGTTGACTGAAGAAAGCGGCTGAGAGACACAGTTATCCCTACGGTAAAGAAAAAGCAATATGAAAAACTGAAAAACGAACAAAAATAATAATTTGTGTACTAATAAGTAAGAAAAAGGGAAGATAAAAATAGTATATATCGCAACTTAACTAAAACGTCACCCAGGCAGACAGCCGAGAGAATGAATTCGGTGCTGCGTAACGCCTGTCAAAGGCACTGGGCTTCAGATGTCGTTGTACTGTCACGCAACAGTGAAATCTTATGGAGGGCTTCGCATATCTTCAACAAATTGTCACCTTGAAACTGCAGATGACAGTCATGTCTCTCCACCCAACGCGTCTCACAGATGCCCTTCATTGCTATACCGCCAAGTGCTTCCTTAAAGACGGCATGTCTTTTTCCAGAGGCATTAGCAAATGCTACTATTTTCTTCATTGTTGCCAATGTGTTGCGACAAACAGTGACCTTGGAAGAACTTGCGAGACAGTTGTTCAACAAATGATTACTACAAGGGCAATGTTTTGTGTTAACGGCTGTCTTCATAAGCTCCTGAATGGCACCCTTTGACTCAGAAACCATAACTGAAGAACTGTCAGTGCCAATTCCAACACACATATTCAGATCAATATTAAATTTCTTGCAAAGATCTTTAACTATGTGTGCAAGAGCAAATCCAGTTAGACGACACTCTTCATTAGCATTTTCCGGACAAATCTTGTCATAAGCGTTACAAAATGTAATAAAATCATCCCTATGAATTCCTTCATGAAGGTAAGTGACAGATAACCTGAGCTGCTCAATGTGAGAAATATCCGTGGTTTCATCAAAAATAAGAGAAAAAAAACTTTACTTCTCTAACTCTGGATAAAATCCTATCTTGAATTTCTTCTTTGCATATGCCAATTAGTTGATTTTGTATGGTTTTGCTGATATATGTGGCATTTGAAGACTTGTTTTCTAAATAACGACCTAGATTTGAATCACCTGAATCAACTCTGAAGCGCAATACAGCTCTGAAATTCTCATCGTTGCTACTCACAACATTATCCCTCTCATGATTAGAGGCACCAGTTTTTGCGTTAGTACTTCTTTGGTACAGATCTTCGTCGTCTCTGTGACCATGCAAAGAAATATTTTGATGTCCACAGAAAATTATACTACTGATAATTGGACACAACCGTTCCCGGTTCTCTTTAACTTGAGCGTCTCACTGTGAACCAACCTTGTTAGCCACGTCATGTTGAGGATGATGAAAACTAAAAAGGAAGTTTTTGCCACCCTCAACAGCCCGTTGGTGATATTTATTCCGCTGGTGGGTCAAAAGCGCTCCTCGTTCTCCAAGCAATTCATCAAATGCCTTCAAAGCTTCTCTGACCAGTCGCTTGAGAGGTGTATTCGTCTGAAAACCACCGCCAGAGCACACGGCGAACAAAGTGCAGTATTTGCAATAAAGCCCTTGATCTTTGTGTGACAGTACGAGCCAGTGGAATTTTTCCAAATGTGACCTCTGGGCATACTTCTTTATCTTTTTCCCTTTTTTGGTAACTACACAATAAGGGAATTCATAATCCCAGTGTCCAGTGTCACTCTAGCAGCATAGCCTTAGTGAAGTCGTCTACATCCGACTGACGCTTGTAACACCCAATGTCAGACGACAGTGAACGCTGAGAGTGTCGTTGCGGGACATTACTGCTGCTACTCGCAGAAGCAGAGCTGGGCGAGGCCTGCTCACTTTTCGAACCTCCAGCATCAGAAGAGTCAACATCAGAATCAGTGCAGCTGGGAGGTGGGATTCGTACCGTAGGCGACGATTCTCCTGCTGCCTCATTTTCCGACTTGAACTTCTTATTAAAAAAAGTGTTAATTGTCCTGACAGATGCATGGCGTCTCATCTCGTTCACCTTCTTCAAGCAGTCGGCCTGACAAAATAACAACTAAAGTAAGAAAAAAAAATAATGAATTACGTACGATCATTCTTTAATGCAGTGAAATAAGCACTGGTAAGTTACAAAGAATTATCCCAGCTACAATATCTGGGAGACGTTTTTGCTGGAGACCGCGGATTTTTAGTTATTTAAGAAAAATGTACGAAAGTGACCTTCAAACACACCTCACTCTCACACTCACCTCCTCCAGTAAGGATTTTAGTGTGTATTGGTCATGGCACTCCCGTGTTCAAATTTACAAAAAAATTGATATGAATTAACTCCCATATTCGACCTTTTTTTTTTTTGGTCCGCAGGGATTGGGCTTTTACACCACTGGCTTAGCTAGCTATTTCATTATCATTATTAATTTTACGTTTCTCATGAGTGTAATGAAACAAAAAAGACTTTTGTAAACATTATGGTAAAAATGATTACGTTGACAAATTGATATAAACTAGTTTCGAGTACATCGGATTCATAGTAAGAATAGGATGATCATATTTTCAAATGCAAAAAGTAGGATCTACCGGTTATGCAGCATAATGATGCCAACTACGTCATGTGTTTAATTTGTTTTCTGTAATTGATTATTGGAACATACAAAATGCTAATTCATTCACTCAACACCTTATCATTCTAAATATGGCGAAAAAACTGATAATGGTGAATACAAGTATCTGAGTATGGCGAAACATAATCAAGTGTATTTTTCATTTGAATGAATTACTAGGGAACTGATGACCTAGCAGTTTAGTGCCCTCAAAATCCTAACAGCAGCAAATGAATTACTTGTAACATTTTAGAGTTTCTCAGAAATGTATCAACTACCTCTACACACTTTTAGTCAAATGTTTCTGCTTCAGGTCTTGAGTTTTCATGGATCCATATACTGTTCATTACCAAAAATATTCGTTCTGTTGGCGCATTTGTATCCAAGGAGGCTCTAATCATCTTGTTTCTGTCAGGCACACAAACGGTAAGGTCTTCAATGTTAATAACAATATGATAATCATATTTAACTCAAGTTTTGCAAATATTTTAACCCATCTTTAATAAGTTAGCTTGTGACTTGCAATCCATTCCTTTACTGTAGTTTTAGTACCATACTGGCTAACATTTGAAAATTTATAAAAAAAGCGTGAAGTTAAATTGCTTCTCAATGTATTAAAGTACAAATCCTAAAATCATTTATCATCAAATCACCCGAACACAGTACCTCCAATTTAAAAAAAAAATCTGATTTCTCTTTAACGCCTACAAAAAAATTGATACAAAAAAGGCAGTTTGACATTAACACGCATTTTTATATGACTTTCAGCATGATTACATCTCCAACGCCATTCCACAACCCACACACGTATGACTTGCATTGACTTTCATCTACACCAGCAGCCCTCATCTTAATATTACTATTGTCAGATATTTTGCGTTTCTGCCAGCGCGAACGATGTTTACGTCTGAAATTATGGCAGACGACATGCGTGGCAGACGCTAGCCTACCAACAAAATTGCCTTTCCTTCACGAAAAGTCTTTTGTTTCTTCACTAACTGTGTAATAACTGATTTCACTTGAATGAAATGATAATCGGATTTCGCAAAATAGTTCGCAGGATAATATTGAAGTGCAGGATATTTTTAAGATTTTTTTAACATCGTGGCGGGCTGTGGTATAACACTCGGAGGGGGGGGGGGGGAAGATCCTGTGAAATGCAGGACATTTGGTCACAATAAGTATGACGGTCAGACAAGCGTGAATGTCACAATTTGTAACTGTATGACTGAGCCAATTGCGTTATATAGCCCATTCAATGCAGACCAAAATAGGTCAAATATGTGAAATAAATGGAGTTGATTTTTTTTTTTTTTTTTTACTTGTAGAAACATAAAAATCACATGAACTAAGAAGTTCATTATTTGCTGTTATTTACTTTGAGTGGTAGTGTGCGTGATTCGAGGTCAATTTAGCATATTTTTCTTGAATAGCTCGAAAACCTTATTTCGATGAGATGAAAGGGTTTCTTACCAAACTGAAACACGTCATTAGTAATTAGAAAGTGCTAAGATGTCAGAAGTGCCAGGACCCACCCGGTTACTGGGTTATTTTGGTTCCTCCAGTTTTCGGCTTCGATACCAACCTGACACATCGAGAAATGCCAAGCTAAAAAAATTGCATTGCTTATACTTAAACCGCCATATTCTTTAAAATGTCTTTTCGATGGCTTGATGGCACACGTTAGAAATGGGCACTCCGACAATCATCAGAAATGAACCGAAATGTAACCTTGTATTATTATGTCCTATTTTCACTTACTAAAATATTGAAACAATTTAGTTTACGTCATACGAAAATGTATGTTTCATATTTATTTGTATATCAGAGTTAATATTTTTGAAAAAGTTTTATGAAAATATTTCCGTCGGTTGGGTAACCATAGATATATTTATCTTAACCGGCATTCTTTGAGTCAGTACTTAGTACATCACTTTAGCATAACTTTTAAGAAATCTCTAATATCAGAGGAAAAGCACTCATGCGAAAATTTGATAAGTATATATGCCGTGCAATTAATTTAAGAGCTATAACCACACTGAAATAATAATACTGACATCCTCATAATGTACACAATATAAAACTGAAGAGTGCACTGACCTTTATCACTGTTACACTTCACACTCAATGTAGGATCATGATGACAGATCTACTGACTATGGCTGTATGAGCATGTAGGACAAACTGAGACGACTGCTGTTTCTACAGGTCATTTCCGTCAATGTTCGGGAAAGCCAGTCTCTCTCTGTAATTTTTTTTTTGCTTTCTTGGTGAAGGGTCTTTCTCTCTGCGTGCGGTCCGAGGATTCTACCTGCGGACTTTCGAACCATGACGGCTGCTGTCAGCAGGTATGCCGCCATTCCACTCTGGAATGGGCGCGGGCACCGTTACTTTCCTGTAGCCCATAAGGCCGTCCATGTCAGCTAGCCCTCAGGCAACGAACACATAAGTATCAAGTATCCACTACTTATTTCCTTCAAGGACCAGTTTACACACACAAAATTTTTCTCTAATAATTGACTGAAAAAAATTGGAAATTTATATGCTTAAAATTGGAAATTTCTATGATTAAAAATGAAAATCATTCGAGTTACTGCAGTTTGGGGGGGGGGGGGGATCGTGACCCCCCATGACCCTCCCCCCCTCCTTAGATCCGCGCCTGTGCCACAAAGTGGTGCCTTCATCTTCGGAATCAAATCAAAGCCACGAGAAGTTAAGTCCGGGGAGCATGGTGGACGGTACAGTACTTCCCAGTCCCATCGACCGAACACAGCAGCCATGGCTTGCGCTCTATGCTCCCACGCAATGTCGTGCAAATTGATGGGTGGGTTGCATAAAAAGTGTTACTGCTTGTTTTGCTAAGCTGGTCGCAGGTGATGCTCCAAGAATGGACTGTAATACTGCACATTGATGATCTGCCATGGAGGAATGTAATGAGTTAGGATAACGCCATCACAGTTGTACACGAGAATCACCGTAACTTTCACATACTGGTGTGCTGACACCTCTTGAAGACTTTGATAACACTGTAGTGGTGTACGACCTTTGGCACATTCAATATGGATCCAACTATGTTGTTCCTGTTTCTAACGTAGTGACACCATTACATTAGACCCTTGCTCACAAGTGACTGTTTCCTTTGATTGAGCACACGTCAGTGCATGGGTTGGTGCAGTCCATTTGTTCGGAGGTAAGGTAGGTATGTCAACAATGTGTGCTATTAGCAACAATAGTAGAATCCATTGCATAGTGTCTCCACAGCAGTGTTGTCACTATTTAAGTTCCAACCCTTGTACACTTCTGGCCGTTAAATTTGCTACACCATGAAGATGATGTGCTACAGACGCAAAATTTAACCATTAGGAAGCAGATGCTGTGATATGCAAATAATTAGCTTTTCAGAGCATTCACACAAGGTTGGTGCCAGTGGCGACACCTACAACGTGCTGACATGAGGAAAGTTTCCAACCGATTTCTCATACACATACAGCAGTTGACCAGCGTTGCCTGGTGAAACGTTGTTGTGATGCCTGCCTCGTGTAAGGAGGAGAAATGCGTACCATCTCATTTCTGACTTTGATAAAGGTCGGATTGTAGCCTATCGCGATTGCGGTTTATCATATCTTGACATGGCTGCTCGTGATCCAATGACTGTTAGCAGAATATGGAATTGGTGGGTTCAGGAGCCAATATGGAATGCCGTGCTACATCCCAATGGCCTCATATCACTAGCAGTCGAGATGACAGGCATCTTATCCACTTGGCTGTAACGGATTGTGCAGCCACATCTCGATTCCTGAATCAACAGATAGGGACATTTGCACGACAACCAACATCTGCACAAACAGTTCGACGATGTTTGCAGCAGCATGGACTGTCAGCTCGGAGACCATAGCTGTGATTACCCTTGACGCTGCAACACAGACAGGAGCACCTGCGATGGTGTACGCAATGACAAACCTGGTTGCACGAATGGCAAAACATCATTTTTGTGGACGAATCCAGGTTCTGTTTACAGCATCATGATGGTCGCATCCGTGTTTGGCGACATCGCGGTGAACGCACATTGGAAGGGTGTTTTCGTCATCGCCATACTGGCGTATCACCCGGCGTGATGGTATGGATTGGTATTGGTTACACGTATCGGTCACCTCTTGTTCGCATTGATGGCACTTTGAACAGTGGCCATTACATTTCAGATGTGTTACGACCCGTGGCTCTACCCTTCATTCGATCCCTGTGAAACCCTGTGTTTCAGCAGGATAATGCACGACTGCATGTTGCAGGCCCTATACAGGCCTTTCTGGATATGGAAAATGTTTGAGCAACTGGCTCGTCACAATACGCCAGTCACTACTCCTGATGAACTGTGGTATGGTGTTGAAGCTGCATGGGCATCTGTACCTGTACACACCATCCAAGCTCTGTTTGACTCAATGCCCAGACGTATCAAGGCTGTTACCATGGCCAAAGGTGGTTGTTCTGGGTACTGATTTCTCAGGATCTATGCTCTCAAATTGTGTGAAAATGTAATCACATGTCAGTTCTAGTATAATATATTTGTCCAATGAATACCCATTTATCATCTGTATTTCTTCTTGGTGTAGCAATTTTAATGACCAGCAGTGTAATTTCCAAGCATGAATTTTAATTTTCAAGTCCTCTTTTTGGGGTGTTAGCTTGAGCAAGGCAGATTGTTGAAAAGTACGGTGGTCCTTTGTAATTTTGTTACAGTTTCATGTTTTAGCAAGTACTTTTAGCGACCCTGAGATTCGTGACTGGCTTTCATTTTATTAACAGTAAATTCTATGAGCCAGCCGAAAATTTCCTTTGCAAAAATCAGTCACACGGCTTCCAAAATAACGCTAATCGCTGTCACAACATTCCACAGAAGAATACTTCACGAAAAAGGTGTTGCAACTTTTATTTTCAGCAGTAGATTAGTAGTAATTTCCAGCATTGTAGTCATTTCAATCCAGAAATTAACTTTAGCAGTTTTTTAAAAGCTAATCACAGGATGCATTATCTAATTGAAATATTGCATCATAATAATTTTCTGTTTCCAGCAAGTCAAATCTCTCATGGAAGTTTCAGTAATATTAACTTTATTTTATTTTCTGCTAAGAGTGTCAGGGAACAATAGGCTACTTCAGTCTGACGCTCAATGTGGGGCCAGATGGAAATCACTATTGTATGTGTGTGGCCGCTGAGGTACTTTTATCAGGAGAGCAGGATGTGCTGACATGGTTGGTGCAGAAGTTTGAGTCTTCTCTGGGGCTCAAGGTGGTGTTGGACCAGGCAGCTGAAGAATTGCTTCAACTCTGTCTGGCAATGGAAGAGAGCCTGACGGCGTAATACAGTGGCCCAGGAATTCGATGTGAAGTTGTCTGAAAATGCACTTTGCTATGTTTAGTAAAACTCTGTACTCTTCCACCTACTTGAAAATATCAACGAGGTAGAACACTAAAATATAATCTAGATAGGTGAAGCAAAACGGTAGGCCTATCACATTTATGCCACATTCTGGAGGCTGAAAGTCATGAACTTGTTGTCAAATAAGCCGAACGGCATTATTATAGCTGTCTTCAAAATGTCCTCACAGCCACTGGAATTTACGTGTAGACTTTTGCCCAATCTAGTACACAGTACACACAAGCACCATTCAGAACATAAATGAAATCACAAAGTAATGGTAATGGGTACTTATCAGGTATGACTGTTTAGCGCCCTGTTATCTCCACAAGGTTGCCACGCACCACTCTTCTTTGGGAGCAACGCCGACAGTCGCATTACGCCCTCCTTGATAATGTTGTAGAATTTGGCCTTTGCGATCTTCAAATGGTCCAGTGCTAACATACGTGGTCTGCAGAAGATTGGTGCCCCCTCATATATAAGAGTACTCGTTGTCTGTAGCACTAATCAGCTGGGCAGACTGAATAGTAATTTGGTGTCGAAATTCTGAGGTCATCACTCATCAGTCCTGTGATCTGGTCCACTGGGTGGGTATTAGATATATCTGGCAGGAGATTTTAGTATGCCAAGAAATCTGCACCTGTTTGCGATCTCAGCTGACATTGCTGCACACTACCTGCTGGCTAATCTATTTTGACAGTCGATCGAATCTTGCCGCTAACATGTCATAAACGACGCATATCACTGCACTGAATGAGCTTGTGCACTCAGCAGCCGATACTGTGAGATGTGCAGGCGAAATGGCATCCAGTATCTTGGCAGCTAACTCTCTGACTGTGATGCAATAATTGCCTTGACAGACAACGGCAAGTGGCTGCTCCAGATCAGCTCAGTAAGTTTCCGAAATGGTGCCAGAATCGATCTTGCTCCTTAGCTGTCGCAAGTACTGTGAGGCTTCTTGGTCTCCGATGTTCTCTTGAGTGAGTACCTGGCGGATAGGATCTTCTTGGTATGCGGATACACGACAGATCATAAGTGGTCACTTATGGCGGCGTGACGACAATATCTTGTACTTAGACCTCGTATTGCTGCTCCAATTGTCTCACGACCAATGCACATTTGGTCGCATCAGCAGTTACCAAAATCAAAAGCAATAGCAGTGTGCAGAGCTACAACACTAGAAGAAAGAATGACCTTCATTGTTCAAGGTTAAATCTAGCTATGGTACAGAAAGGGGTAAATTATGCTGCCACAAAGGTCTTTGGTCACTTACCAAATAGCATCATAAATCTGACAAATAGCAAACTATTATTTAAAAATAAATTAAAAGAATTTCTGAATGGAAATTCCTTCTAATCATTAGATGAATTTTGAATTTTTAGATATAAATAATAAATCTTCAAAAAAAGAGAGAGAGAGAGAGAGAGAGAGAGAGAGAGAGAGAGAGAGAGAGAGAGAGAGAGAGAGATAAATAAATAAATAAAAATAAAAAAAAAACTGTCATGTAATATTTTGCATAATGTAATATCTTGTAAAGACAGCTTTTATTATCCTGACACATTCCACATCATTATGAAGTGTAGTATGCATGATCTATGGAACAAGTACCATTTAATCTAATTAAGGAAAAAATGCCCATGCGACAAACGAAACACAGCTACCCTGGTGGAACACTAGGAAGTACACAGGCAAGCATTTAAAATTTAACACCCGCGTTCACGGAAGCACTAGCACACAACATGCACAACTAGGTGGTAGCCTGCTGCAGTCGCTAAAAGTGCACTAATCCTGTTCCATGTTTAATTTTTCTAACGAACTGTCAAATAAATTGCTGAAATTGCGTTCACGGAAGCACTCGCACACAACAGGCACAAACAGATGGTAGCCTGCTGCAGTCGCTAAATGTGCACTAATCCTGTTCCATGTTTAATTTTTCTACCGAACTGTCAAATAAATTGCTGAAATTGGGGAAATAAATTTACAATATAACAGATGTGACAGATTTGCACAATTTCCAGATAAAAACTAAACAGAAAAAAGGCAAGTAACTTCATTTTCCAATTTCAAGGTTCGTGTGTGACAACTTTCATGGATTTCTGGCAAACAATTCACGGTTTTATCATTTTTCATAAGTTGTCAAATATTGCTGTCGCGACCACACTTCGTCACAATGGACTATCCGTACATTCAAATGTGTACTGCATGAAAGCGTAAGTTTGTTGCACCTGTTGCAAATTATGTACATTGTGTCAAGATTTACAGGGGGCGGGTGCGGGAGGCCGCACAATCCGTAATGTGACAGAATTAAATTCACGCAAATAATAATAATAATAATAATAAAATCACAATATATTAAAGCAGAAATAAATTCACTCGATGATAAGTGACCTGACATTTTACCAGTACATCAGTACATCGTGTGAACCAGTTCTTCTGTAACCAAAGGTGGACGCCCACTTCGTTTTTCATCGTGCACATCACTATGCCTGCCATTGAACTGTCAGACCTATCTACTCACCATCGAATCACTCATCGCGTTTGGTCCGTAAACATCACAAATTTGCCGATAAATTTCACTTGGTTTCACTTTTCTTGCATTCAGAAACCGAATCACCGACTTGATTTCACAGGTGGCAGGATTTTCAATCAACGCCGACATTTCAAACAAGCACAACAAAACGTACGTAACTGACAGCGATTTCCAAATGGTGCACGTTTTTCTCCTTGATACACATCGTCTACAGCGCATGTGCGGAACTGCAATTGCAGCGCTGCAGCGGAGATAAATTGAAACGGAACTTAATTTCTGAACTCGCCTTGTATTTCGTGAACACGATTGACGCGAAATTTACTAAAATTCTTAAAAGCATAGATAAAGATAAAAAATAGAAAAGAGATGACTTACCAAAAGGACTGGCTCGTCGATAGAAACAAATAAAATCACACACAAACACACATACAAGCTTTTGTCATCACTGGCAGCTTCTTCAGGAAAAAGAGGAAAAAAGGGGAGGAAAAAGGGAAGGATATGGGTTTTAAGGAAGTGGAAAAGGGGTCATTCCAATCCCAGGAGTGGAAGGACTTACCTTAGGGGAAAAAAAAGGAAGGTAAACAAATACACACACACTCAGACATATCGAAACGCAAACATACCTAGACAGACATGTGTGTTTGTGTGTGATTTTATTTGTTTCTATCGACGAGCTGGTCCTTTTGGTAAGTCATCTCTTTTCTATTTTTTATCTATGTTTATCCCACCGGGAAAGTTTCCCTCTATAATTTTCGTTTCATCAATTTAAAAGCATAGATAATCAGATATCAACACAGGTTAAACCAATACGATGCAAAATAGCTACTTTAACTGATGCCCGAAAAGGTTGCAAAACTGCACCAGGAAGTTTGCGAAATTAAAAACGATGTGGAGGACAAAATCGAAAATTTCACACTTCAGAAAAATGATCTCGCCATAAAACAAGATGAAAAATACAAAAAGAGATGCATTATGTTCAAAATATATCAGATTGATTATAAAAGAAAGAGAGTAAAATAATATGCAAAGCTGATAAGGAAATTAGTGCAGCGGTTCAGACAATAAGTCCTGAAATCATGTTTGCAGCAAACCAAATCAAAAATGAATTAGGTCAAATTAAACATGTTTTAGAAAGTGAATTACTGTCTTGGTTGGATAATGTAATCTGACTGGTACAAGATTTAAAGAAAGAAATAAGAGTAAAAAATGCTCATTTTGAGCCAATCTGTTCTCCATCACATTCCATTGTAAAAAAACAATTTACAAAATCTGGTTATACAGGGCTTCTAATTATCACCTAACACAAATAACACGGGAGACGCATGTTCACATGAAGTGATTATAATAGTGACTACAGCGCTGTCTGAACACGTGCAATAATTACAAAAAATGTTCAAATGTTTGTTAAGCCTATGGGACTAAACTGTGGGGTCATCAGTCCCTAAACCTACAAACCTTCTTATAGTAAAGACAGCACAAACATCCATGCTTGAGGGGTGTGGGGGATTCGAACCCCCGACGGGGAATGACCTTGCGCATTGGAGCATAGGACCTCAATGTGTTCTGACAATCCATCCCTCAATGCACTTGGCCAATCTGTCGTCACAGAATAGCTACAGAAAAGACCTTTTCATGAATTTATGCCGAGTAAGGAAAATCCACACCCGTACGTTCTATAAATAGTTTTAGTGATGAATTACATCATGGAACAAAAAACAGAAAGTAAAATTTGTGGCTGCATATGCGCAGGGAGAGTCTGCCATGTAGGCAGCGGAAACAAGTGATCAGTGCCCTAAACATGATCAATTTGAATGGGCTTTTCTTGCAAAGTAATGATCAACGGAGATACAAGGAAAATTATGGGAAGAAGTGTACAATCCAGTTAACTAAAATCTCAAGCAGAAAATACTTTAAAAGATATCTGAATGATAAGCGGAGCTGGGACAAACCTATGTCATTGAAGGATGTCGTAGGCATTCTGAAAGGCAAATTATCAAAATAACTGAAAGATGAACTGATCTATGCGCCAATATCTACTGTTGACAAATTTTGGGCAGTGGTAGGCAAAATAGATTTTATACACAAAGACGTGAAAGACTGTTGACTGCAAGACGATAGTAATGGCAATAGTGGCACAGCTGTGCTGCACCCCGTCTCAACAATAGACAGAACAACACTGCGAACAGTAAAGGTTTGCAGAATAAAAGCCAAATTACAACAACCATGGAAACTTGAAGCAAACTCAGGAGGGTTGGTAATCAGGCTTAAGCATGATGATAAGAATAGATTCCATCCTGGTTACTATCAACAGCCTATAAGTGGGCACAATTTGCAATACTGCAGAAAACAAAATGGAAATGAATGGAGATCAGAACAGTAACTAATCTGACAGAACAAACAGCCATCAGATAAATCAGAACAATATGCAAAATCAGCAAAATGAACTAGTAAGGATAGTGGAGGTGGTGAAAGCTAGGTCAGAACCAGCTTCCCAGGTGTCAAACTAGGTGCAGTCACATCCACCTGCCAGATATTGATCGTGGACATAGTTAGTTGCAGCACTGAGCCAAATAGGGTAATGTTATTAAGATATAACGATGAAAAAGATTACCGCGAATAATTGTTTGAGGAGCTGAACATCTGTTGTGAAAATCTTGATTTAAGCTGCTGTATGGGGTACAATAGCAGGGATGATAACTACTATTATAATAGACACATGTCGTGTGAGAATTTTTAAGAGAGGTCAAGAGAATATAGGTAACCTCGTTGTGCAAAATTGTATTGTCAGGGGTGGTGCTAGGACACTAAGGGCAGATGAGCACATTTTAACTGATGTGGAGTTTGATGACGGAAAGATAGTGTATGTTTCTTGTAGTTAAGGATTTGACAGTGCCATGCCTTTTAGGGATGGAATTCCTGTGACGCGGATGCGCGATAGTCAATCTTCATCAAGGAAATTGTTGTGTAGAGACTGATCTGGGGAGGGGGGGATTTTAATATAAGTTTACTTTGTACCAAGGTGCAACATGTCAGGTTATATCTGGGGTAACCATTATGACGAGCTGTGCTAAGTTGTGGTACTTCAGTAATCAAGATCAGTGGGCAGGATGTCATAGTGATACTGACTTGATTAATGTGGAGGAGGAATTCCCTACTGTCGAGGAGATGTTAGAGAAAGCAAAGGAAAGTCAAGGTTTAAACGAGGAACAGATAATAGCACTAGGAGATTTACTGTTAAAACTTTTGATGTCTTCTGTAGTAAGCCAGATATTATACAACTTTATGTTTACAAGATGGAAGTTGCAGCACACTCGACTTTTTGTTGCCACACCTACTCCATTCCTTGGTGAAAGAGAGAAGAAGTAGGAGATAAGAAAAATGTTGTTCTGAGGAATACTAGACACATATTTTTGCCCTATGTGAGTCCATTATTAGTCGTTGCAAAGGAAGGAGGAGGAGTAACATTGGTTCTTGATAATAGGATGATAAAATGATTAGAACATGACCAGAAGCAATTGATGAACAACTTAAGAAGTTCTGCAAAGCAAAGTACTTAACCACTATCAATGTAAGAGCTACATTTTGGCAGGTGGCATTACATGAGTAGTCTAGGAAATATACTGCTTTTATTTTCGTTGGAAGGTCTTAATAAGTGCTTCCTTTCAGATTGTCACTTCAGGGGTATTTATTACTGCCTTGGATACTGCTCTGAGTATAGAATTGTTGGACAAAGTTGCTTTGTATGTGGATAATTGACTTGTGGCCAATCCCAACTGGGAAGAACACATACACCACTGCAGAAATTTAGAGATGCAACTTAGGAAAATCACATTTTGCCAAAGAACAGATAAAATTCTTGGCCATCTGATTTCACCAGCAGGTATTTTACCAGACCAGCACAAAATTAGAGCCATTCAGAACTTTCCACCTCCAAGCACAAAGAAGCAATCAACAGCATATTTAGGAGTGGTGAAAGTGTAATCCTAAGTTTTCTTTTGGCATGTAAACTGATGCATCAACATCTGTCATGGTGGTGCATGACACTTCAAGAATATGACTTTGAAATAATCTATATTAAGAGAAATTATAACATTGTAGCTGACACATTGTCGAGGCTACTGAGGGGTTACCAGAGTTTTCTGAAGTAATAAAACAAGTCACAAACTGCCCAGAGTTGCTAATGAAAGATCATGCCCACTGGAGTTGTTATTTGGAAATGTGTAAAAATATGAGTCAGATGCAGGACAATGGCCAAAAGTGCAGGAAAATAAAGCAAATGCAAGAGCAGGAAGCAAATCACAGGTTGTCACAATTTTTCAAAACACATCAAAACAGTTTGTTCCATCAGAACAAACAGTCAAAATTGGCAGGTTTGCATTCTCGGTCAATCAGCAGATTATCTTAATTGGCATAGACACATTGTGTGGGGGCACAAAGGTGTTGAACAAGGCACACACACACAAGACAAGGAACTATTGTAATGTACTTAATTTGCACCATTGGGTTTATCACTTACTCAGAACTTGCATTGCATGTCAAAAGACCAAACCCAACATAATACTACATCCAATATTAATTACAGATCCGAGGCAAATTGACATTGTTCGACCATATCCTCAAGGGAGAGGTGGCACCAAGTATTGTGTTGCAGTATATGATTTGTTCAATAAACATATTAAATTGTGTCTCACAAAATCCACCAGGGCCACACCCATTATTAAATGTTTAACACAGGAATATTTTCTCAAGTTTGGGAAGCCAGTAGTCTTGTTATCTGACAATGCTGCCAATTTTACAGGATGCTTGGACATCTTTCTTAATGCACAATAACATAATATACAAAAGTCTCATCAGTTGGTTTCACCCTGAAAGCAACCCACTGAAAGTATTTTTTGGGAGTTTAACAGATTCATACAGACTTACTTTCCTAACAAACAGACCCAAAGGGTTGATTTTGTTACACTCTTCAAACAAACTGTCAATGATTTACTGCACATATCCAGAGGTTTCACAACAAATGAGTTGATGTTAAAAAGATACGAACAGAATGAGTGGATGAAACCTCTTCCTCAGGTTACAGGTACAGACATGTCTCACGAAGAAAAAGTAGGACAGATGACCTTAGCCTTAAACACCAATACCCAAAAATACCAAGACAAAAAAGTACAAACCTTTCTTACAGAAGAGCTAATTCTCTAGAGAACTCACCCCATAAGCCTTCACATTTAAAGATGTTAAGAAAGAAGTGGCAGTGGATATATACATGAAGGTTGCTTTTTGCTTGCACAACCACACACAGGTAAAATTAAAGGCCTATGCATCACTGAGATTTGAAGCATTACATTAGTTAAGTTATTCATAAACCATTCACAAAATGCCATGTTATTGTGCTGAACTTATTTAATAATATTCCTAAACCCTATTTAATAATGTCCAAGAATGAATTTTAATACTCAGATGCACACTGTCATGCTGTTAGCAAGAGCGATGTGGATTGTTGGAAAGTGTCATGGCCACTTAAACTTTTGTCAAATTTTTGTGTTTTGTCAAGTACTTTTAGCCACCCTGAGATTCATGACTGGTTTTCATTTCATTAACAGTAAATTCTAACAGCTAGCGTGAAATTTTCTTTCTAAAAATAGGTCACAAAGCTTTCAAAGGTTATGCTATCACTGGTATAACAGTCCATGGAAAAGTACTTTGAGAAATATATGTTGAAACTTTTTTTTTTCAGCAGCAGATTAGTAGCAATTTGCAGCGCGAGTCACTTTAGTCCAAAAATTAATTTCATCAGTTTTTTAAAAGCTTAAATCAGGTTGCTTGACAATAACTTTCTGTCTGCTGCAAGTCAAATCTCTAATGCAGATAATTTTTGAAATTAACAGTTTCAGTAACATTTCATTTTCTGCTAAGAGGGTTAGGAAGTAATATTTCAAGTTCCTTGTTGCGATCTCCATACCACTAGTTTGCGAATGCCCTGGGCATGACTGTCCCCAAGGCATGTTTGCAAGCAAACACATGGACCATGGAAAATTCAAGAATAGTTCACGTAATTTATAATAAACTTCAAAACATTGTCAATGTGCTTGAAAATGACAAACTGCTGAAACAACTGTAGCTACAAATATAGAACTTTGAGTAGTGTTACTGGATGTTTTTATTACAATGTCCTTTAACAACATTTAGTGCACTGCAGGCCAAACAATTAGTAAGCATTTACAATTCTTGCCAGAGGTTATTCTTACCTTACTTTGCCTCCTAGTGCATGTCTGTGGCTTGTGTCACTAACCTAACAGGGAAACATTATATCTACTGTTGGACTTGGCTGGCTGATACTGTTCGAATTCTGTTTTCTTAATAAATTCAATTATGTCAATGACAATTAACCTATGCTCATGACAATATGTCTATATGATGTGATCATTTTTAAGTAAAACAATTTTATAAATAAAGTATAGTAAGGATTAATAAAATAGTTACAGTTACTATACATTGCGTTTTCTGGTCAAAATACATCCTAAACACGGGTCTGGGGCCCATAATCGAATATGGGGGCCACCTTTGATCAAATTAACTTTCCAACGATTCCTGGTCCTCAAACACAATGGTTTATTGGCAACTGCCTCATCGGTCCTAACAACAGCGCCCATCAACAATACAGAACCACCAAAACTTCAGTAGTTTCTATACTGAAATTAAAAACAGTAATAGGACCATTTAAAATGTCCTTCTCAGCTATGGTTATAACTCCTTCATCTCATGGAGTAAAATCCAAAGTATCCACAGCCCTACAGTATATACAGAAAAATGCCATTGCAAGCGTGGCTGCTTGGCAAATGATGCTGCCTCCATTGCTGCTGCTTCTTATATAGAGCCCCTTATCAGTAACCGCAAACTGCAGTGATTGCACAACCGAAATTTAACTTAGTGCTACACCAATGCTTGTAAAACTAGTGTTGGCTCCTACAACGATAACTTCAAGTCTAGTCTCTTAAGGTAGCCAAAAATAACCAAAAATATTATTTAAAAAGACAAAGTAGCAATCACAAAGATGCCCAGCGGTGCCTCACACAAAGAGTATCCAAGAGTGCCCCTGAGAGCTACAACACCAAGAATTGCTTCTTGGCTTTTGGCAATATCAATGTGTACTTTTTTTATTGTTTATTTTTTTAAGAACAGCCAAAAAATCATGTAAAAGTATGAAATACGACGACTACTATCCCCTTGAAAGGCAACCCACCATACACTGCTACTCCTTTGATGCATACTAACATTAAAATGTGAAAGCGAGAATTGATTTACTCATTTTAATCTTATCTTCATTACAAATAAAGAAGAATGTTCCTTTGCGTGTTTGTTTGCAATACATACATATCTACATTTTTATTCTGATATTGACAGAATTTTGCAAACTTGGTCTTCAAAACAAGAGCAAGGTCAATGTTAAAATTTCATATGATGGATGGAAGAAGGTACTTTACTTACAGACTTCGACACATCCCCACAGCTTTATTCCAGTCTTAAAAGCAATTCTGCTCATTTGATCATGAAAACAAGAGGAAGTGTCAGTGTCTACATAAACTTTCATATGGTGCATGGCAGAGGGTACTTTACAACAGACTCCAAGACCAATCAATGTTTTCATTCCAATCTTGATGAAACTTAGCACAACTAACCTTTAAAACAACAAGGTGAATGTCTACATAGGATTTCATATACTGCATGATGGAGGGTAGTTTACTCAAGAGTTCAACATCCTTTGATGAAATTTGGCAGATATGTATCATTTTTCATGTGCGGGGGAGGGAGGAAATGGATGGAGGGGAGGGACAGTAGGAGACTGGTAGAGAGTGGGGGAGGTAATGAAAGGGTAGGGGGATGGGTGGGAGGATAGAGATGGGAGCAACGGCAGGTTTTCACTTAACTAGTACTGAGAAAAGCCTAAGGGGATGTTGTAAGAGGCATAGAAATGTGGGAAGTGTTGTGCAGATTGATTACGGGAAGAATATATCCAATTGTTGTGCATATTTAGCAATAGTGAAGCAATGCCAGGTTCACTAGTACTTAATTTTTCTTTTTTTCTTTTTTTGCTAAGCACACCCCTCATTATATTCATTAATAAATTGCACCTGTGCAAAAGCGGGGTGGAACACTACATATGAAGTTTCGGATACATATTACAGTTGACTCATGAAGATCATTACAATGATCACCCTAAAAATATACTATCCTATGTTGCCCAAGACATCGCGTTAGTCATAAAAATATCACCCAATGGCAATGGTCATAATTATTATAAAATAATGTAAAATTCTAGCATGGATGGTCCAAAAGGTGACATCACTTAATCTGGTCACCATGTGCTGGCCTTCTGCTTCACTACCACCAAGTTAATTGTTTATTACATCATTATTTGGTTACTGTTGTACAACTAAAGAATGGACTCTGCTTTGCAAAGTTGGATACTCTACAGAAAAACACTTGAAATTCACAAAGCTGCACTTTGGATTTTACAGCCCCCCCTCCCTCCTCAGAATTGACTGGCTAGTGTGCTTTACTTCTACTGAGAATGGACACCCTTGGAGGGTACCACCATTCCCAAAAATGCATATTCATTTCCCTTGTTGAGCAATGTCCTTGGAGATTTATATAAGAGTGTTTCTCACATCCTTTTACTTTCAATGTCCCCCCTTCCCCCTTGTTCTGCTGGAACAACATAATAATGAACAAAAGAGATAAAACTTAGGAAATATTATTAATGCAACTGATTAGTCACCTATTAATTATTAGTGACTATTATTACAGCAGCCAAAAATGTAAGCTATCTTCTGAATCATGAATGCACACAAATAACTTCAATCTTGAAATTAGTAAAATATGAAGTGTTGATGCACTTTCCTTCTAGTCATTTTTGCTCTAATATTTTTCTTTTACATTGGATACTGATAAGACACAATGACAATTTGTTAATATTAATGAATGTTATAAGATATGTTTTCCATATTCCTTTAATAATCTCCAAACTGTGACACTTGATTCTTTACCAGGAACAGCAGAAGGTATTAAATTACTGCAACGACATATAAAGACGAATAAAACTTTAAAACAGCATTTCTCAAAATACCAGAGAATGCAAAAAATGAACACTTGCAACGGAATCAGACAATTTTACAATTATACCTTAAGAAATGGTGATTTATCTAAAAGAAGACTAACACACAGAAAACATTAAAAGTGCCTCTTTAATAAAGGTACTTTAGATATATATCAATCCAGATGAATTTTCTCCGTGTGTCCTGTTTACCCTTCAAACATGGCTTAATAAAAGATCAATAACTTATTGACATAAATACAATCACTTGACATGAAATTTCTGTCAGCCTTGCATATCTAGATCCTTCACAACCATAAGTACTTATGTATATTAATTCAGCATACATCAACTCTATCTAATTATTTCATTAAATTTCTACAAGAAAGAAAATTATAGTATATTAAATTTGCACAGCCACAGTATTACCTATTACAGAATCACAGTTTTCATTTTCTTCTTGATTTGCACCAATATGGTAAATTTTACATTTTTCCTTCCCTAATCAGCTTCTGTTTCACAGAGCATTTATCTTTAGTATCTATGAAATGCAAATGTATTCCTAAATTTCATTCAAACAGTCACTCCAATAAAAACCAAATGCCAAATTTAAATTATCAATGAAGCCTGCATCCTGCTAAGATGCAAGTAATCCACTATTACTTTCAGCATTCTCTTCACTACCAGCATTCATTGCTACAGGTAAAATGCCATTCTTGTGATCATTTACATGTAAAACAAATCCTTCTCGATTTACAGTTTTGAAAGAACAGTGAATGCAGGAAAACACCCCGCTCTGTCCAGGATGTTTCGAACTCAAATGGTTTTTATATGAACTACTCTGTATTGATGTGTATGTGCAGTGTGGACACTGATACGGTCTCTGACCAGTGTGACGCATGATGTGACGTCGCAAAGAGTTGTGATCCCCTGTACGATACGTGCACATGGGACATGCATGGGGTTTCTCACCAGTATGCTGACGTAGGTGCATCTGTAGCATAGCTCTGCGAGCTGAAGCATGACCGCACACCTAAAAAAAGAAGAGCCTGAATTACAAATATTATCTACAAACAATAGTAGACAACAGGAGTGGAATTCTATGCAAGTGAGTTTTACACAGCTTATGTGCACCTTCTGTAAAAAAAGAAAAAATAGTGATTAAGATCAATAAATTGGTATTACTCAATCTATTAGTCCACGATCTCTTTCTTTGCCCATATGTACAATACCATTTCTACAGAGTTGGTTGACAAAAGTATGTTTTCCACAAAGGTATGCAAGCAGTAATATGGGGAAATTTATAATTTATTTGTACTTGGGAGTAAAGACAACATTCACTGAAATGAAGAGCCACTGAGTGTCATCAACAGGGATGCATAAGCGCGCGCGCCCACACACACACACACACACACACACACACACACACACACACACACACCATTGCATACATATGCCTACATAATGCAGACAGATATCCTTTGTTTATTTTCCTGCCCTCACCCGCCTCCCTACACCATTCCTACACTGCATCTCGTTCCTCCCATCTAATAAGAAGATGCTCTGCAAGGCTGTGCTGTATCCATCCCCACCACTGTGATGCAACCTTCCTAGCCCATCCCCCCATTTCCTATTTCCATACCACAGAGTGTGACTCGAGGTGCGACAGACGAAGCTGACAGATGTGTGACTTGTGTTCTGTGCATGTACGATTATATGAATGTTCTATTTTCTGAAGAAGGCCGTAGCCAATAGCTGGAAGTGTTGTGTGTGTGTGTGTGTGTGCGCGTCTTTATGTGTTTGACGCAGCTTGTCGTCACGTCTTTGGGGTGAGTTGCAAACTGTCTTTATCACTATATTGTTAATTCCAACCTGAATTTCCATTATTAGATAAATGGAAAGTAGTGCAGCTCAAACCCAGGCCAGAGAACTAGCAATCTACTATCTTTCTAAGTACACTATGCTATCTTTGATTGTAGTGTTACTCAATCTACCTTACACTTTATACAGAAATCTTTCACTGGTTTGTTCTGTTTTCCAGTTGCCCGCATAGGCAAGATATTTCTTGAATTTACACTCCTGGCCATTAAAATTGGTACACCTGGAAGATGATGTGCTACAGATGTGAAATTTAACCAACAGGAAAACGACACTGTGATAAGCAAATGATTAGCTTTTCAGAGCATTTACACAAGTTTGGTGCTGGTGGCGACACCTACAACATGCTGACATGAGGAAAGTTTCCAACCGATTCTCATACATAAATAGCAGTTGACCAGCGTTGCCTGGTGAAGCGTTGTTGTGATGCCTCATGTAAGGAGGAGAAATGCGTACCATCACGTTTCTGACTTTGATAAAGGTCAGATTGTACCCTATCGTGATTGCGGTTTATTGTATCGCGACACTGCTGCTTGCATTGGTCACGATCCAATGACTTTTAGCAGAATATGGACTCAGTGGGTTCAGGAGGGCAATACAGAGTGCCGTGCTGGATCCCAATATTCACTAGCAGTCAAGATGACAGGCATATTATCTGCATGGCTGTAACGGATTGTGGAGCCACGTCTGACAGGCATATTATCTGCATGGCTGTAACGGATTGTGGAGCCACGTCTCGTGTTTGTGTGTGTGTGTGTGTTTTGAGTTCATTTGGCTTGTGAGTGATAATGGGAACCACTGAATTTACACTTAAGGTTGTCCAGTATGTTAAGAAACATGAAAAGTGGGAAGCTGGACTTAAAATGCTGTCGTCAATGAAAAAAAGGTTTGTCGCTGTAATGCGAATGAGGACAAACTATTGTTCGAAGAGTAGTCATGCACTTTGAGGTAAAAAATGTGAATTTCCTGGTGTGGAAAAAGACTTGCTTTACTTCATAGTTCAAAACAGGCAATTTGGTTTTGCTATTACAACAGAAATGATTCAGGTACAAGTCTGCAAAATAGCCTTGAGTTCAATGTACATCGTTTCTTGGAAATTACCCAAATTAATGTGAAGACAACAAATATGGTCATGGTAAAATAAATTATTTAAAAATGTAACATTTGAAATCAATATCGGTATAAGCCATCTTAATGGTAAGAATTCGTTTTCGCACTCTACACTTTCACTGCAAAGATTAGCTTCATTGACCACATCAAATTAAAATCATATCCATTCTTAATAAGTCTGTGTGTTACGTAGTACTTTTGTACTACAGACATATTAAAATTTGTCGTCTGCTATGGTTTGCTGCGGTACAGAATGAGACCTTTTGATTGATATTGAAACATCGTCTTTTAATAACTGCTGTGCCGTTTCTGTGCACTTGTAAAGAAATGTAGGTACTGCTTTGTGAAACAGTTACAATTTTTTAAAAGTATCTATTTTATTATGTTTCTCAAACCGAAATAAATGTGAGCATGAAATTGTTAAAAATAATGACTTATGTTTGGAGAGGGGAGAGGGAGGGGGAATGCAATCTCAATTATAGGCCACACCATGATTTTGCAAGTCAAAATTTGGAAAAAAAAGTGTAGCCTATATTCATGCAAATATGGTATTAATGGTGTTCTTGCTCTGTATGGACACGTACTTGTATGTACCCTTCTCTGGTTAGTAAAGCAAACATTACAAACTAATATTAACACACTATGCAGTCACTCTCATAAGTAAAATTGAACGTTTGCTTGTAAACATTAACCACACTATACCACCAGTGCTGTATGTAAAATTCAACCGGTAAAACTGATAGAACTCATCTCGCCACCTCCCCTTGTCAGACTGAAACGTAAGTATGTTTTAAAGCCAATGTTTGTTTGCAGTACAAAGAAGTGTACTGTGAACTGCAGGAGAGCTAATTTACTTAGCAAGATGCTAAATACTTATATAAAAACTACAGAATACATAGTATGCACTTTGAAAAAGTCACGTTTGCAAACTTCCTGAAAATCTGATTAAAATATAATCCTGTCCAACATTATTTCTGTCTGTTTTCTACTATGTTTTACATACTGTAGTCACTCAGTAAATGATAATGAAAAATGTAGTTATGTCTGTATGATCCTAAATGAGTGAAGTAGTAAATAAAACTGTCTTTGATTTCATCATAGTTTCTTTTTTTAAAAAAATTACTGTAATTGGATTACAATTAGGTGCAAGAATAGGGCACAAAATTAAGGAGAGCATACCACAGTGCCATATTCTTTCATGTAAATCTTCATTTAATCAGTGACACTAGCTACAGTTTGCAAAAAAAATTCCAGCCATAGTCTTTTGGTACGTGGCTATTGTTCTGTGTTTACAAGCTCTCAATACAGTGTTGAATGTAATGCTTGGTTGCATACAGATCAAAGGAGCACCCCCCTCCCCCCCTCTGTATACTTCTTATTCTGTGGCCTATGTATCAAATAATTATTGTGGTTTTGAAACTAACTACAATTTATTTAGGATCTACTTGTCATGGTACAGATGTAGCATAGAATAGATACAATGTATCTTATACCTTGAGAAATTGATGGGTATATTTAGACATGCTGTTAAGAAATTCTTGTATTATAAACCACTACAGGTTAAACAGACTCAAAATATATGGGAAACATTTGCATCATTACTCAATGTTTAGGAATATTTACATGAAATTGAATTTTAGTTTAATTTATATGTGTAAAATATGATGATATTATCCATATAAATAATGCATGTTAGAATAATGCACCTAACAAAATATTTGTACTATAAGAGCAAACAATTTTAGAATGCATTATGTACAAAAATCTGCTTAGAAATAAAAAGTCTAAGTATTGATACACAATAACCAAAATGTGGACCAATTCATGCGTACAACCATTACACATTAATTCACATATTATTCTAAACTCCATTTACAGTTTCAAAAAGTATATAAAATGTCTATGTCATAACCCAATGTCTATGTTCAGATGCACAATATTCAATGTGTGGGCTAATTTAAGTGTATGCAAAAAAACTGATCAGACCATGATCATAATAGTCCGGAACTGTTTGAACTTATTACAGTAGAACCTCATTTTTAAGCTTTTCAAGGGACTTCAGTAAAATGGTGTAAAATGCAGGGAAACGTAAAATGCAGCAAATAATGTTTTAAATGGTAAAATATGCTTACTGGATCAGCCTTGCATTTTGATAGTTTATTTGTGATATATGTACATAATAGGCATCTAAATACTCGCCAGGAAGTTTATTATACAATGAAGGTTATCCAAATTTTTACTATTTTAAGCGCCAGGCAGAACTGGTAATTTTATGGGAAGTAGAAATTTTTGACGTAATTTCATTCATTTATAATCAAGGAAGCCGCTATTTTAAGGACCAGGCAGAACTGGTAATTTTATGGGAAGTAGAAATTTTTGTCGTAATTTCATTCATTATAATCGAGGACGCCACTGCTGGGCTATGTAACACATCTTCAAAATTACCTGAACCACTTTGGTAGATATCGTTGGACACCACTGCCAGGCTACGTAACACATCTTCAAAATTACTGCCTTTTACCGGCATTAATTATTTACATAATAAAACTCCTAAAGTTCCGTTCTTTTTGTATTTTTCGATGTTTCACACGAAAATATTAGAGACTTTATTCGCGTTCTCGAGTGCAAACATATACATAAGTATTTTTGTGACGTTTGCATAGGATCGGCATCTCACACTTATCGCTTTTTTGAGGTTGTGGGTATTATGATACCCAACTTTGACAGATAAAGTTCTTTATTAATCAGAAATATGTATCACAAAAACAATGCAACTCTTTATTTTCACATCAACAAAGCAACTGGTTCTGATTGTTTGAGTACATGCTAGGTGCTCTGGCAGAGAAGGTGGTGGAAAGAGGAACTACATCGCCACAAATCGGCGCATCGTAAGTCAACTAGCTGTGTACTGCCAACAACGAAACGTGAAATATACGTTTGAATAAATGCAAAGTGTCAGGAAACATGACTGCGAATAATTTTTAGGCGCTATACTTTAAGGGAAAGCCATGCTAGTGTCAATTTATGTAGATTATGTCATTTTTTCCTTCATAAACATGCTTTCGAAACGCATAAAATGCGGAAAAGTGTAAATATGTTAACGCAAAAACTAGGGTGAATTAACATTGTGAACATAGGAAATTTGACGGGACTAACAAAAATGGTGTAAATGGCGGCAAAACGTAAAAACTGGGAATGTAAAAACGAGGTTTTACTGTATATATCAACTGGGTAATGCTCAACTATTAACTGCATTGTAGTCTCATGTCTAAGTATAATTACATCCCTGAAATGAAAGTTGAGTTTGAAAAATGGATGTATTTAAGGATATGTATTTTTATGACTGTTTATTATAGCATTTTGAGTATGATTTTACATGTATACTTACAGATCTGCTGATGGTAGTTTAATTTGCTGATAGTGGTCATTGTAATAAAGACACTTTACGATCTTTGCTGTTAATAAATCAATGTAACACATCACAACCCAATATGACTAACTTTTATTAAGAATGTATTCATAAATTTTAAAATTCCTGCTATGTGACAGCTTGGAGCACAAAAAGTGTGATTTTTTTTTTTTTTTTAATTCAAAAGGTCTCACTCTCACTACATGTCTGCTACTTTTAATGACACTATGGAAATTACTGCTCCTAGCTCCACAATTGAACAGGTACCATATAAGTTAAACTCATATTTCTTCCCTTCCAAAACTGTGTAAAATGACAAAAAACATAATATATATTTGTTCAGTCGGATGATCAACTTTTACTTGTGAAGTATTAGCCCTTATGGAATTTCGAGTTGTTAATAAGCTGAATTCATCCTTATTGGTTTTCAACCATTTTCTGGCTGCGAGAGAAACCTGTCTCTCGAAATCTGTTGTCATTAATGTCTTCTCCTTGTTCTTCTTATGGCAAGAACTATTTTTAATATTCTGTAAACTAATCTATTTGTATTACTGACATTAAATTTTAGATTTAAAGATATTTGCAAAAGTACTCACATGACATACATATGGACGCAGCTTACTGTGTACAGCCTGTATATGTTTCTTCAAGCATTTAGAATCAGCATATGTTTTGAGACATATGTCACACTGCTTGGTTGCATACCTTAAAATCAAGAAAACCCTAATCATAATCAAACCATAATTTTAGAAAACATTTTTTGGAGAATCAGTGATCATTAATTAAACCTATTTTTAAAGCATACAGTCTCGATTGCAAAATAAGTTTTTTCTAATTAAAAATAGGAGAGATAATGCATTTGCAGTGGAGACTGTTTTTTAATTGGAAATCAAACATATTTGTAAATTAAGAAAATTCAAACATTTTTAAGTAAGAACAGATAAAATTAATAATAATTTAGAATGAAGACCTCAGATGGTACCAGGAGCTACTAGCTGTAGAGAGGAATGCAGCAGCCAGAGGTGACAGTTGTATGCCTGTGACTAGTGCCTGTGTGATTGTATGAATTACAGTGTGTTGTCTGATGAAGGTTGTGGCCTAATGCTAAGTTGTGTGTGTATGAGTGTCTTTTTTATGTGCCTGTAGCAGCTCAATGATTGTCTTTTTGATTGACTTGTGAACTATCCTCTTAATATTATCAAGTATAAGAACAGTTTTAACGAGACAGAGGAAAGAATCAAGATAAACGAGTGTGATTCCATAACAATAGTGAATGACCACTGCAGGTAACAAGGGGAAAATTACATCAATTATGGCCAGGGGAAAACATTCAGACATTGGTGCAACAAATACTTATATGTACAAGGAGCCACAACCTATATCTACATGGTAACATGGGATGAAAAAGCACCTAAATCTCTCTGAGATGCTGACTTTTTGTATTTTATTATGATCATCATTTCTCCCAATATATTTTCACACCTGGAGGAGAAAGTTACAAACTGAAATTTAGAAAGATCTCACTGCAATGATAAATCCTGTTTTTGTAATAATTTCCACTCCAACTCCTGTGTCATTTGACTGATACTCTCCCCCCTGTATTGCGATAATACAAAGTGAGCTGCCTTTCTTTGTGCACTTTTGTTGTCCTCCATCAATCCAACTTGATAACAATCCTACAGCAATAATCAAAAAGAGGATGGACACGTGTATTGTAGGTAGTCTCTTTATAGATCTGTTGCATCTTCTAAGTTCTGCTAATGAAACACAGTCTTTGGTTTGCCATCTCTGTAAAATTATCTATGTGCTCTTTCCAATATAAGTCTGTTGTAATAGTAATTCTTAGGTATTTAGTTGAATTCATCACATTTAGATTATATTGTTATATGTTGTAGATGAAGTTTGATGGATTCCTTTTAGTATTCACTTGTATGACTCCATACTCTTCATTATTTAGGGTCAATTGCAATTTTCAAACCATACAGATATCTTACCTAAATCACTGTGCAGGTTTTGGTCTTCAAATGACTTTACTAGACAATAAATGACACTATCATCTGCAAAAAATCTAATAAGACTGCTAAAATTCTCTCAGATTATTTATATAGATAAGGAACCATGTATGGACTATTAACACTGTAATGGAGAACCCAAGATATCACCACTATTTTAGTTAATGCCTTTCCATCAATTACTATGGTGGCATTCATTAATTCATGTGGGTAAAAAGGAATTGTTGCATTTCACAAGGACTAATTTGGTGGGATTCTCCTATTGCTTTTCTTGAATATTGGTGTGACCTGTGGAAATTTCCATTATTTGGGTAGAGATTCTTCATTGAGCGAGCATTTATATACAACACTAAAGTATGGAGTTGTTGCATTAGCATACTCTGACAGGAATCTAATCGGTATAGAGTCTGTTCCAAAAGACTTACAGTACTTTTATTAAACAATTTAAGTTTCTCCACTACTGCAAAATAACTTAAGTTGACAGTTGTTCTTAATTCGAAATCTGTAATACTAACTCCGTCTTTTTTGGTGAAGGAATTTTGGAAATATGTGTTTATTATATCTGCTTTAGTAGCAATATAATTGGTAGCATCAGCATTACTGTTGCATAGTGGAGGTAATGTTTGCATATTGCCATTAGTATAATTCATGTGGACCAGAATCTTTTTGGGAATCTGGCAAAATTCAAGGCAAGAGTCTTATTGCTGAATCTATTAAAAGCCTCTCACACTGAAGTTTGATTTAGAATCACCAGTCTTGAAGATTTGTGTTTGCCTCAATTTGGCATAGTTTGCAACTTAGCACAAAGAGTACTTTGAACCACAACAGGAACATAAAAAAAGACAATCACACACATTGTACTTCAGCTTTCAGTCATTAGCCTTTGTCACAAAGAGAACACACTATCATTCATACACTCACACAGGCACACTTCAGACACACAACCATCACCTCCTGCACTGCATTCCCAGTTACGAGTGTAACTAGACTGAATGAAAAAAGGAAAGTATACAGTTATGAAGAACATAAGAGTAATTAAACAGTTTCAAAGATAACTGGCACTTGTTGTGGAAGACAACGAGCACAGTTATACAACTGGTCAGTTTTTCTAGGGCTTCCAACATTATCATTGGACACACACCCAATTCCACTGACCTCATCACTTGTGATCCTATTTCCTTTCTAAAATTAAGTCCCTTAAATGAAATAGAAACAAACTGGGGATGGTATGGCTTTTTGTGTAACCTTAAGTCAAGAAATGTGTAGAGAAATATTCAGATGAAAACTTTTCAAGGACCGAAGAGTATAATTTATGCTATCTATTAATTCCCCAATCATACTTTCATCAATAAGTTTTTGGTTTATCTGTCCATTACGCATTATTATTTAATAAAAATTATTTTTGTTGACTGTTAAACTTTATGAACTACAAAGTTTTACTTATAAAAGTGCAAAGATTAGCGTAAATGGTAAATTTATATTTTGCACAATTTTAAGAAATCTCATAGAGTAATTAACTAATTTTATCTTTTTTAATGTCATTCTGCTACTTAGCCATTAAAACAGTACAGAATAATAATACAGTGCAGCAATAACATGTATTAAAAACACTGAAAATCACCAACCAACGAGGAAGATCATCAGTCTTGCGATTCATATGTATAACCCGATGATTGCGTAACTGTGCTGCCTGCTTGAAACCTTTGCCACAATCTGGACAGTTAAAAGACCGAGCTTCTCCATGGGTCTGCATGTGTGCAACCATCCGTGTAATTACTGCAGTGCGGTACTTCTTACAAACAGGACACACAAGCAGCCCAGCGTCCTGACTGTGTGCAACCCACAGATGCATGGCACAGCCTCTCCACCGGTTGAACACCATTTTACACTCTGAGCACCGAAACTGCTGCTGGTTTCCAGTTGCATGGCTTTCTGGTATGTGACATTCTAAATGGATACTCAGTGCTTCAGCAGATGCAAACTTGTGGTGGCAGCCATCTTTTGTGCACCTACAAAATAAAGCATTTGCCCTTTATTAGTGCTAAAGTTAACAAATCAAATAAACTTATGAATGCAAAGTCGCAAGGTAAAACTTTTAATAAAATTTGTCAAAAACTCTAGGACCTATTGGTAGAATACCTTCTAGAAATAGCCCACAGATGAGTTCTGCCATTTGGTTGATTGTAACAGTGTTGCCTTCAAATAAGACAATGTCAGGCCATATGTTTCGAAAAAAATTTCAAAACTAATTCATAGTACATCAGATACTACTTCTCCTCTTACTATCTAATTAGATGAGTAACAAATGTGGTCATTCACAAACTGAAACACTGACAGTACTTTGGGAGTAACCAATAATGAACTCTGCACTAGAACCAAAGCAGCACTATAACTATTAGGTTCTGTTTACAAACATAATATCTGATTCAATATATTTGAGGAGGACAGGTTGCTACGCACCACAGAGACGTCCTGTGAGTTGCAGAAAGACACACACAAAAGAATACAATTTGTTTGAGGCTTGTTGCAGTTAAGAGGAAAGCATTGCAGTGTTATACATTTCATCAATACATCTCAGAGGAAAGTAGCCAGAGCTAATATAACCAACACTATTTATCAATAAACATATCTTGAATAGTCACACTTAGTATCAAATAATTTTTATGAAGGAAGTGAAATACCAACAGCCATATAATAGAAATATTTATTGTTTCAATATCAGTTTCAACACTGGTAGTGAAACAATAAATATTTCTCCCCTCTTTTAATCTCTTGCTCCTTTTCTTCACAGCATCTCACATCATCACATATCAGAGCCTTTACAACCCATCAATCTACATTAAACATCCCCCCCCCCCATCCCTACTCACTCACTGTCATGACGGTCACTGCGCTGGAGCAGCCAGAGATGGTGGTCAGGTGTGCTTGAATTACATCTGAGTGATTGTGTGAATGTATGTGTATTTTTTCCTGATGAAGACCAAGACCTAAATTTAAGTCCCGTGTATGTGCCTGTCTGTGGCTGTAAGGGTTGTATTCACAGTGAAATGTGATCTATTCTCTATCATTAGAGGCACCTGTTTTTAACTTTATTTTCACTTTTTAAAGAATAAAAACTAAGGCAAAAATCAATTATAGCCTCATTGCAGTGCAACACATTTTATTCAGAAAACACGAAAATTTGACATTGATGGAGACACATAATAAAAAGAATGTTTGAGAAACACTTATCCTGCTATTTAAATAAGTCATATTTACTGAATGTATGACATTACCTGTGAATGGGTAAAGTTGAAAATGTGTACCCAGCTGGGATTCGAACTTGGGTCTCCTGCTTTCTAGGCAGTTGCACTGACCCATACACCACTGGGGACACAACAATCATCACCCTGCATGGAATTACTCAAGCATGCCTCCCGT
This sequence comes from Locusta migratoria, assembly GCA_026315105.1. NCBI lineage: Eukaryota > Metazoa > Arthropoda > Insecta > Orthoptera > Acrididae > Locusta > Locusta migratoria. Next base: position 197,235,069 of record CM048746.1, read on the forward strand.
CAGAACAGACACCACATATATATCACCTATACAATTTGCTGATGACGGGCAATGATCCTTTCTTCAGTGCGGAGGCACTCCTAGGCCCTTACTCTTCTCGGAATTAGTACAAAGTAATTACGAGTTTGAGTTCTAGTGGGCAGGGTAAAGTAGCAAATTTGTATCTGATGGGAGGCGTGCTTGAGTAATTCATCTACATCTACATAGATTACATAGATACTCTGCAAATCACATTTAAGTGCCTGGCAGAGATTTCATTAATCACTTTCATAACCTTTCTTTACCACACCAATCTCTAATAGCGAGCAGGACGAAAGAACACCTAAATCATTCCGTTTTAGATTTGATTTCTCTTATTTTATTGGGAATGTCATGTCTCCCTATGTAGGGTGCTAGCAAAATATTTTCCCATTCAGAAGTAAAAGTTGGTGATTGAAATTTTGCAAATGGATCTCGGCGCAAAGAAAAACATAATTCTTTTAATGATTTCACCTCAAATCATGCAACATTTCCATGATGATTTCCCCCCTGTAATATGATAACAAAAAATGAGCTGCCCTTCTCTGAACCTTCTCAATGTCCTCAGTCAGTCCCACCTGATGAGGGTCCCATACTGGGCAACAATGCTCCAGGAGGGGACGAACAAGTGTGATGTAGACAGTCTCTTTGGTGGAGCTGTTGCATCTTTGAAGCATTCTGCCAATGAAATGTAACCTTTGGTTCACCTTCCCTACAATATTTTCTATGTGTTCTCTCCAATCTAAGTTGTTTGTAATTAACTCCTAGATATTTGGTAGAATTTACGACCTTGAGGTTTGACTGATTTATCATGTAATTGAAGTTCAGCAGATTTCTTTTAGTGGTCATGTGTTTTACTTCACACTTTTCATTATTTAGTGTTAATTGCCAATTTTCGCACCGTGTAGAAATTTTGATCTCTCTGTTGACTTCACTAACGGATAAACTACGGCATCATCCGCGAGCAGTCTAAGGGAGCTATTCAGAATGTCTCCTAAATTATTTATAAACACAAAGAAGAGTACGGGAAATAAAATGCTTCCATGGAGAACGCCAGATATCACTTCTGTTTTACTTGCTGACTTACCGTCAATTACTATGAACTGTGTCCTTTCTGATAGGAAATCGTGAATCCAGTCGCACAATTGGGGCGATATTCCATAAGTATGCAATTTGATTAGAAGCCGCTTGTGAGGTACAGTGTCAAAAGCCTTCTGGAAATCCAGAAATATGGAATCGATTTGAGATCCCTTGTCAATGGCACTTATCACTTCATGTGAATAAAGGGTAAGCTGTGTTTTGCAAGGGCGACACTTTCTGAATCTGTGTTGACTATTGGTTAATAGGTCGTTCTCTTTGAGGTAGTTCATAATACAATGTAAACTTTCACGGCCGGCGTTGTCTTCAGATAAAACTTCCGGGCTGATGGGCCGTGGTCCAGATATAAAACTACCTCCCGACGTTTCGTCTCCAACTGCGGGAGACATCTTCAAAGGTCTTCCGGCAGTAGCCGGAAGACCTTTGAAGATGTCTCCCGCAGTTGGAGACGAAACGTCGGGAGGTAGTTTTATATCTGGACCACGGCCCATCAGCCCGGAAGTTTTATCTGAAGGTAGTTCATAATGTTCCAACAAAGTATATATTCCAAAATCTTATTGCAAATTGACATCAATGAGATGGGCCTGTAATTTTGGGGATCACTCCTATCGCCTTTCTAGAATATTGGTGTGACGTGGGCAACTTTCCAGTCTATGGGTAGGGATCTTTCGCTGAGTGATCAGTTGTATATGATAGCTAAGAATGGAGCTATTGCATCAGCATACTCTGAGAGGAATCTAGTGGGTATACAATCTGGCCCGGAAAATTTGTTTTTGTTTAGTGACTACTCCAGGAACAGCTACTATAAATTTTGCTGGCAGCTGTTCTTGGTTCGAATTCTGGAGAGTTTATTTCATCTTCTTTGGTGAAAGAATTTCGGAAAGCTATGTTTCACAATTCTCCTTTAGCAGTACTGTCATTGGTAGTATTAAAATTTTTATCGTGTAGTGAAGGTATTGTTTGTGTTTTGGCACTAGTGTACTTCACACATGACCAGAATTTCTTTGGATTTTTTGCAAGATTACGAGACAGGATTTCATTGTGGAAACTATTATAAGCTTCTTGCATTGACGTCTGCACTAGATTGTGAGTTTCTGTAAAAGATTGCGTCTTGGGGATTCTGTGTGTTTTTAAATTTTGCATGTGTTTTTCTTTGCTTCTGCAACAGTGACCTGACCTGTTTTGTGTACCACGGGGGGTCAACTGCCTCTTTCATTAATTTATTTGGTATAAATCTCTCACTTGCTACTGACATTATGTTTTTGAAAGTAAGCCACAACTGATCTACACTCACATTTTTATTTTTGAAAGAATGGAGACTATCACTCAGGAAAGTATGAAGTGAATTTTTATCTGTTTTTTTGAATAGATATATTTTTCGTTTATTTTTGATGCATTTGGGAATTTCGATATTCAGTCTCGTTACTACAACTCTATGTTCGTTACTCCCAGTATCTGTTTTGATACTCTTTCCTAGCTCAGGATTATTTGTTACTAGGAGATTGAGGGTATTTTCGCAACTATTTACTATTCTAGTGGGTTCATGAACTAACTCTTCGAAGTAGTTTTAAGAAAAATCATTCAGAACTAGTTCGGAGGAGGTTTTATATTTGTCTCTGGTTTTGAATATGTATTTATGCCAACAAATTGAGGGTAAATTAAAATCACCATCAATTATAACAGCATGCTTTGGGTACCTGTTTGAAATGTGATTCAAGGTTTCTTTCAACATTTTGGCAAACGCATCGCCTGAGTCGGGGGCCAATAAAAAGATCCAATTATTAATTTATTCCGTTTGTCAGGTATAACCTATACTCACAGGAACTACCTGCCTCAATTTCACTGCAGGATAAACAATTTGTAACAGCAATAAACATGCCACCCTCTTTTTTATTTAATCTATCCTTTCTGAAAACCATTTGGCCTTTTGTAAAAATTTCGGCTGAACTTTTCTCTGGCAACAGTCAGCTTTCAGAACTTATAAAGATTTATGCCTCAGTACTTTCTGTCAGCGCTTGGAGCTCTGGAACTTTCCCAACACAGCTATGGCAATTTACAACTGTTACACCGATGGTTTCTAGATCTGCATTCATCCTGTGTTTGAGCTGCATCCTTTGAGACTGAAAACCATTTTGCATCTTCCCGAGCCCATCTAACCTAAAACACCTTACATTCCACGCCACACAGCCCCCGTTACCCATGTAGCCCCTTCCTGAGTGTAGTGGACTCCTCACTGTGCAGGTGTTACGATCGCTGTGTCCCCAGTGGTGTAGGGGTCGGCGCAACTGCCTAGAAAGCAGTAGATCCGGGTTCGAATCCCGGCTGGGTACACATTTTCAGCTTTACCAATTCACAGTTAATGCTATACATTCTGTGAATATGATCACATAATAACTGCAGGATCAAAAGTGGAATCTGTCCTTTCAGATGTGTCTGAAAGAACAGACACCACATGTACGAGGCACGTCCAGAAAGTAAGTTCCATTTGGTTACATAAAACAAACGTGTACAGATACAGAAAAAATCTTTGTTGTACAAAAATCTACAACTGTTAAACTACTTCTATACACAGCTGCTGAAATTTTGTAGGCACTTGTCATAGCATGGCACAAGTTTCTGTATGCCTTCTTGATACAAGGTTGCCGCCTGTGTATTCAGCCATGTGGTAGCATGTTCTTTCAGCTCGTCATCATCGTTGAAATGTTGACCACCAAGGACTGATTTTTAGGTTTAAGAAGAGGTGAAAGTGGTTAGGAGTGAGGCCCGGGCTGTACGGATGATCAAACACGTCCCAGTGAAATTCCCGTAAGAGTTGTTTGGTCACATTTGCCACATGAGGTCGGGCACTATCGTGTAAACAAACACCACCTTTAGATGGAAATCCTCTTCTTACACATAAAATTTGTCCTGTCAACACTTCAACGATTATGAGCTGAAGGAACATGCTACCACATGGCTGAATACACAGGCGGCAACCTTCTAGGAAGAAGGCATACAGAAACTTGTGCCACGCTATGACAAGTGCCTTCAAAATTTCAGCAGCTATGTAGAAAAGTAGTTTAACAGTTGTAGATTTTTGTATCTGAACACGTTTGTTTTATATAACCAAATGGAACTTACTTTCTTAACTTAACAGTTTTTCATAGCCTAAGTAATTTACATAAGTGTGTATGTTTTATGAAAACTCAAAGTTGTGTTTCTAACAACACCAAGAAAATTGCTTCTCTGAAGACCCAAAGCAAAAAAAACAACCATCGGTACTTTGAAAGAAAAATATACATGTCTTGAGCACTGAAACGATTAGTGTATAGGTGTATTTACATACAGAGCTACACGTAACAATCCCATTGCGGCTTCCTTTATCTTCTGTTCTCGGGCAATTTCGTGTGTTTTCACCCATATAATACATGCATTGGAGCAATTAAATGTCGTCTCTGCAAAAGAAATTACTTTTCTCTTAAACTTAGTGGTGTGTGTTTAAAATAATGCTTCTTCACGATCGGATACAAGGTAGCACTTCATGCACAAAAGTTCAAAAGCAGACTGCAAACACTGCAACAAAGGGTGAAATCCAGAAAATAAAGTATGTAGGAGAACTTTACTGAGAGATGAAGGTGTGTGTTTAAAATAATGCTTCTTCACGATCGGATACAAGGTAGCACTTCATGCACAAAAGTTCAAAAGCAGACTGCAAACACTGCAACAAAGGGTGAAATCCAGAAAATAAAGTATGTAGGAGAACTTTACTGAGAGATGAATTTGACAGAGCCCTGAAAGACCTAGGTTGGAACATTCCCTCAGAGCTACTAAAGTCTCTGGGAGGGTCAGCAATGACAAAACTGTTTTACCTGGTGTGTAAGATGGAGGAGACAGGCAAAATACTCTCAGCCGTTAAGAAAAATGTAATAATCCCCATTCCAAAGAAATTAGGCGCAGACAGGTGTGAAAATTACAGAGCCATCAGTTTGACATGGTTGCAAAATTTTTAACACAAATTTTTTACAGGAGAATAGAAAAACTGATAGAGCTGACCTTGGGGAAGATCAGTTTGAATTCAGGAGGAACATAGGAACATGGGAAGCAATACTCACTTTACGACTTATCTTAGAAGATAGATTAACGAGAGGAAAACCTACATTTTTAGCTTTTGTAGATTTGGAGAAAGCTTTTGACAATGTTGACTGGAATGCACTATTTCAAATTCTGAAGTCAGTAGGGGTAAAATACAGGGAAAGGAGAGTTATTTACAACTTGTACAAAAGCCAGACCGCAGTTATTAGACTCAAGGGGCATGAAAGGGAAGCATTAGTTGGGAAGGGAATAAGACAGGGTTGTAGCCTTTCTTCAATGTTATTCAATTTGTAAATTGACAAAACTATAAAGGAAAGCAAGGAGAAATTTGGAGAATGAATTAAAGTTCAGGGTGAAGAAATAAAAACATTGCGTTTTGCTGATGACATTGTAATTCTGTCAGAGACAGCGAAGGACCTGGAAGAGCAGTTGAATGGCATGGACAGTGTGTTGAAGAGAGCGTATAAAATGGACGTTAACAAGAGCAAAACAAAGATAATGGAATGCAGTCTTAGAAAAACATGGAATTGAATTAGGTAACGAAACAATGAAGGTGGTAGAGTTTTGTTACTTGGGTAGTAAAATAACATATGATGGCCGCAGTACAGAGGATATAAAATGCAGAATGGCAATGGGAAGAGAAGCATTTTTGAAAAAGAGAAATTTGATAACATCGAATATTAATTTAAATGAAGGAAATCTTTTCTGAAGGCATTTGTGTGGAGTGTTGCCTTGCACGAGAGTGAAACATGGACGATAAACAGAGCGGACTGGAAGAGAATAGAGGCTTTTGAAATGTGGTGCTACAGAAGAATGCTGAAGATTAGGTGGGTAGATCGCATAACTAATGAAGAGGTACTGAACAGAATTGGTGAGAAAAGGAATTTTTGGCATACCATGACTAAAAGAAGGGATCGCTTGGTAGGACACATTCTTAGACAGCAAGGAATCGTAAATTTAACATTGGAGTGAAGTGTATGGGATAAAAATCGCAGAGGGAGACCAAGAGACACATATAGTCAGCAGATTCAAATGGATGTGGGTTGCTGTTCTTATGAGGAGATGAAAAGGATTACTCAGGATAGAGTAGGGTGGAGAGCTGCATCAAACCATTCTCCAGACAGAAGACCATAACAACAACAAAGTATACCATTCACGAAAACTATATATGGTGGGATCTAGCGGTATTTATGGTTGTTTTATCAAAGACGTAAAATCCATCTGACGCAAATTCTCTTTCACAATCAAAAATATGCAGTATCTCTGACTTCCATACTCCTCAAACACAATCCTCATGACCTAGGTCGTGAATTACCTTTCCCTTCCATTTCCATCCTTTTTTCTTTCCTTCTCTCCCACCTGAAGAAGGAACTGTGTTCCGAAAGTCTGTCCTTTTCTTTTCTTTTTTTCTTTTTTTATTCTTCTTTTCCTTTATTTGTGTCACTATCTGCGGTACAGCACAAAGGTAAGTACTGGCCAGCCAATCTATGTCTTTTGAAAAAGATTTATCATCTCTGAGGAGAATTTCCATCATTAATCAAAAAACTGTTATGACCATGTTAGTAATCTGCTGTACTAAAACTAATCACCAAAAGAACCAGCGATCAGAAATGATTACAACCATGTAGCACACTACCAGTCACCAGATCAAATAAAGTGCCGGATATGGACTTCTTCGCTGGACAGTAAAAGAGGTTGGCAGGACTCGAAACGATATATATCAAAGTGGGTACAACTGATCATCATTTGTATCTCGAATTTCTGCCAGTACATTTAAATGCCTGGCAAAATTTCATGGTTTTTTGTAAATTTCTATGATTTCATGATTTTCTGAGATATACATACATGTATACAAATCACAGGCTCATTGATAGATACAAAAAACACAAATAAAAGCACACACAAACATTCAAGCTTTCGCAACCCTTGGCCGCTTCATCAAGAAAAGAGAAAGGAAGAAGGGGAAAAAGTAAAGATGCAGGTTTTAAGGGAGTGGACGAGGAGTCATTCCAGTCCCAGGAGTGGAAGGACTTGCCTTAGCGGAAAAAAAGGAAGGTAAACAAATACACACACAAACACACCCAGACAGACATTTCCACTTGCATAGTTGATACACAAATAACAATAAAAACATACACATATACAAAAAACTGAGCTTTTGCAACTTACGGTTGCTTCATCAGAAAGAGCAGGGAGGGAGAGGGGAAAAGGAAAGGATGAGTGTTTTAAGGGAGTGGGTAAGGAGTCATTCTAATTCCGGGAGGGGAAAGACTTGCCTTGGAGGACACACGTCTGCCTTGCTGTGTGTGGGTGTGTGAGTTTGTTTACCTACCCTTTTCCCCCCAAGGTAAGTCTTTCCTCTCCCAGGATTGGAATGACTCATTACCCACTTCCTTAAAACCCTCATCCTTTTCTTTTCCCTCTCCTTCCCTGCTCTTTCTGATGAAGCAACCTTAGGTTGCGAAAGCTCAGTTTTGTGTGTGTGTGTGCGCGCGCGTGTCTAAGGATTGTTTCCCTCTATATAATATATAAACTTTCCTGATGGGATAAATACAGTGAAACCTCTATATAACGTTCATCCATATAATGTTTTCCTCTTTATTACGTCTACTTCTTCCGGTCCCTACCAAAATCCCATATACACAATGCTAAATTTTCCTCTATATTACGTTTCCTCTACACAACAATTTTCTTGATGTAACGCTCGTATTTTTGGGACCCTAATCAATTATTTCCCTCTTTATAATGTTTAAGCCATTGGATGTAAATGCTTTATTTTCTGTTCTGTGAACGTGAGTCAACCTCAGTTACATGTCAGTGCCCGAGTCACGTGAGACGTGATGCACATCGTGGTGTAATCGAACGCTAACGAAAGTCGATAGCAGTTCCGTCGGTCATCGATAACTGTGTGTGATGTCGACTAAGGGAGACGTGACCAAATCTTGGTGTAATCGAACGCTAATGAAAGTCGATAGCAGTTCCAGCGGTCTTCGATAACTGTGTGACGTCGACCACATTTGCACTAGGTGCTTGTGAATCGAATTTAATGTTATCCAGTCCCACATTGTGCTTGCCGTATTTGTATGTGTCTTTGATGCCATTTTATTGTTTTTACTGTGCGCAAAGTGTGAACACTAGTTAAAAACTGAGTGGATATATAGATGTGTGCAGTGAATTATAGAAAAGTGTACATCGGCCACTAACCACTGTGACTTTTTTGGATTTTCTTCGAACAACAGACATGGCTGAGAAACGTAAGAAGATTTCGATCGCAGAAAAAAGTCTATAATCAAAGAAATAGAGGCCAATCCTGGTATGAGTCGAGTGGAGCTCGCAAGGAATTTGAAACTGGCCCCTTCGACTCTAAATACGATTTGGAAAAATAAATCGTCCGTACTGGAAGCCGCTGAGAAGTGTGGGAATTCGAAGTGTATGCGGATGAAACCTTCAACCTACGACAATATGGAATGAGTGTTAATAACTTGGTTTCAACAAGCACGTGCCGCAAATAGCCCCATAAATGGAACAATTTTGAAAGAAAAGACACTGCAAATAGCTTTGCAGTTAGGGGTTGAAAATTTCAAAGCTTCAAATGGTTGGATTGACAAATTTCGACAGCGACATGGTGTTGTGTACAAAGCAGAATGTGGGGAGAGTGGAAGTGTAGACAAACACACTGTTGAACAATGGTTAAAGATTCTCTCTACTCTTACAGCCAGCTATGAACTACGGGACATTTTTAATGCTGATGAAACTGGTGTGTTCTTTAATTTAATGCCGGACAAGACATTTACTTTTTGTGGGAAAAATTGCCATGGTGGTAAAAAAAGCAAGGAGCGCCTTACAGTTTTGCTGTGTACAAACGCCGATGGCAGCGAGAAAATAAAACCATTGATCATCAGAAAGCCAAGAAATCCAAGGTGCTTTAAACATATTTCTATGTTTACGTGTAAGTACACAAGTAATACAAAGGCATGGATGACAAGTGAAATATTTTTAAATTTTCTTAGAGAATTTGATGCCAAAATGGGGAGTGTGGCTAGAAAAGTGTTGCTGTTTACAGATAGATGTGCGGCACATTCCCCAGATACCTCATTTCTGAGAAATGTGAAAGTTGTTTTTCTGCCAACCAATTGCACCAGTCGTCTGCAACCTTTAGACTTGGCCATAATACATGCCCTGAAGCTGAAATACAGGACATCTCTGGTAAGGAAAGCTTTGAATGCCATAGACCAAACAAAGCCAAGAAGCCAGAATAACTCAAAGCTCAAATTAAATATCTTGCAAGCTATGAATTTGATCATGCATTCGTGGAAGGAAGTTAGTGCTGAAACAATAAAAAACTGTTTCAAGAAAGCTGGGTTCCACGAGATAGAGATGGTTGCACCAATGGAAGAAGTTGATACCAGTAATGAATTGCAAGAGTTTCATGAATTAGTGGGAAATAATTCTGTCAGTTTTGAGGACTTTGTAAGAATAGATGATGAAGCAAGGAGCTGAGTGTTGAAGAACTTTATTTAAATTTTTGTAATTGAATACCTTAAATGTGATAATTTTAAGTTTGTTATGCTTTCAAGTGTAACAGCCATTACAATGGACTGCCTGTCGGTAAAATTTGACTACATTTGGAAATCTTCCTCTTTATAGTGTTTTCCTCTATACAGTGCTCACAATTCATGGTCCTTTAAAGAACGTTATATAGAGGTTTCACTGTATGTATAAAAAATAGAGATCGAGTAACTTACCCAAAGCACAAGCTCGTTAGACACAAAACCATTGGCCGCTTCATCAGGAAAAGAGGAAGGAAGGAGGGGAAAAAGGGAAGGATGTGGGTTTTAAGGGAGTGGATGAGGATTCATTCCAATCCTGGGAGTGGAAGAACTTACCTTAGGGGAAAAAAGGAAAGGCAAAGAAGAACACACCCACCCACACATATACACAAGCAAACACACCAAGATATACATTTGTAAAAAGCAAAGAAATTGGACAGAGATACCAGTTCAGGCAGTGGCTTTGTCCAGAGAACCAGGGCAAATATGTTATAGAATGGTGGACGGGAATTCGACTTTAGCGGAGGTTGAGACCAGGTGGGCAACGGGAAGAGAGAAAAACCTCTTTCCTTATCAACCTAGCCAGCTTCATCCTAACCCACAACTTCTTCACCTTTGAGGGCCAGACATACCAACATCTAAAGGGAACATCACGGGAACCAGGATGGCCCCTTGTATGCAAACTTATTTATGGGACACTTAGAGGAAGGCTTCTTAGATACCCAAACCTGTCAACCCAATGTTTGGTTTAGATTCATTGATGACATCTTCATGATCTGGACTCACAGTGAAGAAGAACTCCAGAATTTCCTCTCCAACCTCAACTCCTTTGGTCCCATCAAATTTACCTGGTTATATTCCAAATCCCATGCCATTTTCCTCGATGTCGACCTCCATCTGTCCATCAACCAACTTCACACATCTGTCCACATCAAACCCACCAATAAACAACAGTATCTCCATTATGAGAGCTGCCATCCATTCCACATCATACGTTCCAATCCCTAAAGCTTAGGTCTTCGTGGCAAACGAGTCTGCTCCAGTCCCGAATCACTGAACCAGTACACCAATAACCTAACAACAGCTTTCACATCCCGCAGCTATCCTCCCCCCAAACCCAGAACCTTTTACAGAAGAACCTCAAAAGTGCCCCTCTTGTCACCAAATACTTTCTGGGACTAGATCGGACTCTGAATGTGGCTCTGCAGCAAGGATACGACTTCCTTAAATCCTGCCCTGAAATGAGATCCAAACTTCATGACATCCTTCCAACAACACCAAGAGTGTCTTTCCGCAGCCACCTAACCTTCGTAACCTAGTCCATCCCTATGTAATCCCCAAACCACCTTCCCTACCCTTCGGCTCCTTCCCAAGTAACCGCCCCCACTGTAAAACCTGCCCTATGCATCCTCCCACCACCACTTACTCCAGTCCTGTAACCCGGAAGGTGTACAAAATCAAGGGCAGAGCCACTTACGATAGCACCCACGTGATTTATCAACTGACATGCCTGCACTGTGAAGCATTCTATGTGGGAATGACCACCAACAAACTGTCCATTCGCATGAACGGTCACAGGCAGACAGTGTTTGTTGGTGATGAGGATCACCCTGTGGCTAAACATGCCTTAGTGAATGACCAAGCACATCTTGGCACCATGTTATACCGTTGCCCACCTGTTCTCAACCTCCGCTAAATTCAAATGCCCGCCCACCATTCTATTAAATCTTTGCCTTGGTTCTTTGGACAGAGCCTCTTCCTTATCTGGTATCTCTGTCCAACTTCTTTGCTTTCTACAAATGTCTGTGCAGACACACACATTATTTATCTTCACTATCTTCTGATGACAAATCCTATATCATTATCAGATAATCTATGGATGAATAAATAAATAAATTTTGAAACTGTTACTAAGACACATACACAAATTTACATTCTGGCTGGTTCTTCTTTATGTTGAGCAAAAATTCCTTTGTTTGTGACTGCTGACTCGCTGTTGCATCCTGTTTTTCCTTCGTCACAGGAGCTTCATCTGATTTTGATTCATGGGTAGCTGTTTCATTATCTTCCTGTAAAATCAAATCATGGTCCTGCAACAAACGAAAAATAAAGCTGTTCATATACTGCAATGCAATTAGCACAGAGTTATATTCTTAAAAACATCAAAATAATATCTGAAATGTTTTCACAAGTATATCATATGAAAGACAGCCTACAAATTGATGCATCTACTGTAAAATTAACTGCTGCTGTTGTGATCTCCTATCAGCAGACTAGTTTGATGTAGCTCTCCATGCTACCCTGTCCTATGCAAGCCTCTTCATCTGAGAATAAGATCGGCAACCTACATCCATTTGAATCTGCTTACTGTATTTGTTGTTCGGACTCCCTCTATGATTTTTAACCCACACATGTCCCTCAAATGCTAAAGCAAAGATTCCTTGAAGTCTCAGAATGTGTCCCACCAGTCTTAGTTAAGATATGTAAGAAATTTCTTTTTTCTCAATTCTATTCAGTACCTCCTCATTAGTTACTTGTGAGGGTCCACGATTTTCTTGAGATTGATTGACATGCTTTTCTTAAGAAAGATGCTGAGAGACCATCTAAAATACTTTTCTTGTGATCCATTGTCCACATATCATTGTACTAAACAGACAGTATTACTACTCGCTGCCTTCAGGATAACTATATATTTGACTTAGTAATTACAAAATAACTTTAGATAATTCAGTCTGTATTATAAGAATGGCAGAAACAAACTGATTGTATTTGAAGTTGACATTATTGATTTTTTATAACATTCCAGTCTTTGGTACTTCTTGAGAGGTGCAAAAACAAAGGCACACTTCAGTCACACAACCATTGTCTCCACCTGCTGCACTCCGAATCACGCTCTGTGGTTAGTGTATAGGAGATGTAAGGGGAGGGGGAATAAGAAGGTGCTATGGTAGTGGTGGGGATGGATACTGCATGGCCTTATGGAGCATATATGTACTAAACAGATGTAATGAGATGAAGCCTAGAAATGGGATGGAGAGGTGGGACAGGTGAGGGAAGCAAAGCAAATATATGCACACAAAAACAGCACTCAGAATAGGACTGGTATAGAATAGAGAAGAAGGGGGGTTATCGTAGGTTGAGGCCAGGATAATTTCAGGGGTGGAGAATGTACTGTAAGGATAACCCCCATAAGTGTAGTTCAGAAAGGCCATGCTCAACTGTATGTTCTACATCTACATACATACTCCGCAATCCACCATAAGGTGCGTGGCGGACGGTAAACTGTACCACTACTAGGCATTTTCTTTTCTATTCCACTCCCAAATAGAATGAGGAAAGAAAGAATGCCAATAAGCCTCCGTACAAGCACAGGGTAGTCTAGGTAGTCTACCTTGCTTTAGATCACAGTTTGGTACTGGCCATTCATCCTAATGGACAGTTGGTTAGTGGTCATGCCAATATAGAAAGATGTAAAGTGATCACAGCACAGTTGGTAAATTACGTAGCTGCTTTCACAGATGGCCCAGCCTCTGACTGAGCACAATAAGCCTATGCCGGGACTGGAATAGGAAGTGCTGGGTGGGTGGATTGGACAGGTCTTGCAGCGGGGCCTTAAAAAAGGGATATGATCCCTACTGCAGTGGTCTGATGTTTGGGGTGGCATAGGGATAGACTAGAATGTTATGGAGGTTGGGAGGGTGACAGTACTCCACTCGAGGGTGGGGAGAATCTTGGGCAGCATGTCTCTCGATTCTGGGCTCAAGGGTAGAGAATCAAAACCTTGAACCTTGGCAAAGGATGCAGGTCATTTGTTCAGTCCAGGGTAGTACTGGATGACAAGGGGAGTGCCCTTTTGTGGCTGGTTACTGCTGGTAGAGGTAGGATTTGGTGTGTGTGGGGATATAGCATGGGAGATCCATTTGTGGATTAGGTCTGTGGACTAGTTTCTAACAGTCAGAGAGGTCTGTCTGTCAGGTCAGATCATCACCTTTTACTCTACACCCCAACTGAAGCATACTGGACTTATCAAAGAGGTACTTTCCTATTATCAATCCCTGTGATGGAAACACTATTCCACCACCAACCCTCTGCAAAAGCCAACCTAATCCCAACAATGAACCCTGCCTTTCTCCGTTCATACCACCACCCAACTGAGGTCTCCCTGAACTCCCACCTAACCACCCACTGGTTACTCTCCAAGAATTTCTCACCTCCAACTTGGCCTCACCATCTTTCTCCAAGTCCTTTCATAAGAACTAAAAACCATTTAGCTGAAAAAAGTAGAGCCATCCACAACCTCAAAACAAATCCCACCATAATGCTTCTCCTTGCAGACAAAGTTGCCACCATTGTTGGTATAAATTACAGTGACCACAGAAGGGCTCTGCCAACACTCTGACTCTTCCACCTATAATTTGTGCCCAAATGATACTATCCCAAAGATCTCCAATGTCTACTGATGTCATACAGGCCGTCCTCTAGATCTACCCTGAATTAATCTCCCTCATCACAAAAAAAGTTCAAATGTTTGTAGAGCTTATGGGACTCAACTACGGGGTCATCAGTCCCTAAACTTACAAACTACTAATGAACAAGCTTATACTAAAGACGGCACAAACATCCATGCCCGAGGGGGAATTCAAACCCCCGACCGCAGCAGCCGTGCAGACCGTTACTGGAACACCACAGACCAGCTTTGCTCCAACACCACCTCGCTTACCCACCTTTTACATGCTCTCCAAAACCCACGAACCAAATAACGCTAGATACTTGATTGTGTCTGGTTACTGTGCTCCTAGTGAAAGAATTTCAGTCCTTGTTGACCAACACCTTCAACCAAATGTCCAAAATCTATCCTCCCATATCTAAGATACCAACCACTTCCTTCACTGACTCGTCACCATCCCCACCTCTTTACCTCCTGCATTCTCACATTGGACACCACCTCCTTATAGACCAACATCCCACATGCCCATGACTTTGCCACTCTTGAACACTACCTCTGATACCTCACATCCCTCATACCCCACACCAACTTTATACTAACAAACAACTACTTTTACTTTGAGGGGAAATTTTACAATCAAATCCATGTCACAACTATGGACACTCTCACGACACCTTCTTACGTCAATCTATTCATGCGCTGCATGGAGGAAACATTTCTAGCATCCCAAAACTCCAAACCTCTGGTCTCATTAAGGTTTATCAACAATATTTTCATGATCAGGGCTCAAGGTCTGGATACCTTATCCTCCTTCCTTCAAAAACTGAACTCTTTCTCCCCAATCCACTTGACCTGGTTTTCCTCAATCCACTGTGTCACTTTGCTGGATGTTAAACTCCACCTCACTGATGATTCAATGCACACTTCCATCCACATTAAACCTACTAACCACCAACAGTACCTACACTTTAACAATTGTCATCCCTTCCATATACAAAAATTCCTCCCTTACAGCATACCCCACCTGTGGATGGCATATCTGCAGTGACAAGAACTCCCTTTATCAATGTACTGAAGATCTCAGAAAGACCTTCACAGGCAGAAACTACCCCACAGATGTGGTCTGCAAACAAATCTACCATGACATATCCACACACACCCCAAATCCTCCCTCTATCCAGTAACCAGACACAAAAGAGCACTCACCTTGTCAACCAGTACTACCCTGGCCTGGAACAACTGAACTGCATCATTTGCCAAAGTTTTAATTTTCTGTCCTGATACTCAGAATTGAGACACATCTTGCCCATGACCCTTCTCAAATGGTGTTTCGCTCCCCTTCCAACCTCCGTAACATCTTAATCCATCCCTATGCCACCTTGAAACCCAACCCCCTGCCACAGAGACCATATCCCTATGGAAGGCTCCACGGCATGACCTGCCTAATCCGCTCACCCAGCACTTTCTATTCCAGTCCCATCACAGGCTTATCCTATCCAATCAGAGGCTGGGCTACTTGTGAAAGACAGACAAGAAAACAAAAATTTTATAAACTGTCCATTATTATGTAAATAATCACCACAGTGTAACTGTTAATACAAGGATGGTTTGATAAGTCTGATAAAAATAGAATAAAAAATTGTTTTAAAGGCAAAAATTCACTTTATTTCTGAATATAGTCTCCTTGCAATGCTAAACACTTTGTCCAGCAAGCTTTCAAATTTTTCCAACCAATCGGTAAAGTAGGCTTTGTCAAACTCTGCAAAATAGTCTGTCACAGAGGCAGATATTTCCTCATTCGATAAAAATTTCTTCCCACCAAGCTAAATTTTCAAGTTTGGGAATAAGAAGTCACTCGGAGTCAAGTCTGGTAAATAGGGTGGGTGAGGAATCAATCTGAATCCTAAGTCATGCACTTTTACCATTGGGATAACTGATGTGTGAGCTGGAGGACTGTCCTGATGAAACAGCACTTTCTTCTGTGCCAATCTTCGATGTTTTTCAATTAGTTCCTGTTTCAAATGATCCAGAAGAACAGCATAGTAGGGCCCAGTTATGGATCTGCCTTTTTTCCACATAATCTATCAGGATTATACCCTGAGAAACCCAAAAGACAGTGGCAATCACCTTTCCAGCTGACAAAAGTCTTCGCTTTCTTTGGTGCACTCTCCCCACTCTTCATCCATTGTCTGGACAGTTATTTGGTCTCTGGAGTGTAATGGTAGATCAAAATTTCATCCACAGTTATGAATTAGCAAAAAAATCCCTGTAGATTGCGCCTGAACAGTGTGAGATTCTGAGCAGAAATGTTCTTTCGTTTCCGTTTTTGGTCCAAAGTCATCAGGTGCGGCACCCATCACGCACAGAGCTTCTTCATGGCCAGTTTTTCATGGAGGATGTAATGCAGTCATTCAGTTGAGATGCCTGAAATGTTATCTATCTTGCGAACTTTTAACCTTCACTCTTCCATTACCATATCATGCACCTTATCAATGGTTTCCTGTGTGGTGACTTCACGGGCCAACTGGAGCATGCTCCATCTTCTGTGCTTCTCTGACCATGTTCAAACTCAATGATCCAAAAGTAAATGGTTTTCAATGTTCGTGCAGAACCCACACGGACCTCATCCAACTTGAATTTGATCTGTGCAGCTGTTCAACCCTTCAAATGAAAATGTTTCATGACCGCACAAAATTTGTTTTTCTCCTTCCTAAGATACTAAATAAGCAGTTACCACTTCAGCTGACAGCCAACAATCAACTAATAACAGCTGCAGTTCAAAACTTGCTATAATGTCCATGGAAATATCAGGCTTACCAACAACAGTGCAGGTTCCGAAAATTTCCCACTCTTTCATACAAATTTACCAGACTTATCAAATCACCCTTGTAGATTTATCCCACTGTGAGGCAAGATGGTCTGTGCCTTCATGGAAGTTTTTGATTGTTTTTGGACAATGACTGTACCTAGGAGTGCACCTTTTTGTCTGAAGCAAATCGAAAGCCACTGAAGTCTGTTCTGTGTTAACTCAATAATAAACATCCACCTTTTTTTCCTTTCTTCTAATTATGTGCATTTGTTGAAACCTGTCCCAAAATCAAAGACTTGCTCTGCTTACGGACCATCCAACTATAAAAATGAGTTTAAACTCCTGATAGGCGCGTCTTCTAGTCAGCCAAGGAGGTTCACACATATTTTGAAGATACCTCTTGATAATAAACCTCAAAAAGACACAAACATCAAACTTGTATCTTAAAAGAGAAGGCTAATACAAATAGGGGGATTCTGATTCTTCCACTTTTTGAGAAAAGGATACGAATCTTGTCACCTCATATCTGACACATACACATGTCTGTCGGAAAATTAAATGGTATGTTTTTGTCTAGTCATCTGCTTTATGAGTCTACTTTGATTGCTGTCAACTTAAAGCAAGTGGTTCGCCGACAAGTTCATTTTTCGACACTGTCAGGTATTTATATCTTCTGTAATGACTACATCATTTATTTTAATTTTCGTTTGTCACTGTGATACTGTATTTAATTGTTTTCATACAGTTCATGTGAAACTAAGTTGCACACACATGTAAACATCCTCTTTATAAAAGTAATTTAAATACTTCCAAAGGGAAGGCTCAGGACGGTGAAAGAACATACACTGGTTCTTTTGACTACCAAACTTGGGAAAAATAAAAGTAAAATGGTTGGAAGAATGATGTGGAAAAAATACAAGCTGCTGGGTTCCACCCTTACTTTATAAAAGGTGACTATGTTCATGATAAGCAAATATTATCTCATAATAAGACTGCTCAAGTTTGTATGAGATTCTGTTTGTACTTAGACCTCTATCTGAGATAAAGTTCCAAATAATGCTCAACGAAAATATACCAGGATCTGAAAATTTGATTCTGTTACCTGGTACAGATTTTGAACACAACTAGTACTACTGTACTTTATTTGGGTACCCATTTCCCTTTTGTGAACTGTTATGCATTGCCATTACATGTATAATTAATAATAATAATAATAATGAATAAATGAAAAGAAACAGTACTTTCTATGTTTGCGGTAAATTGATTCTCAAATTATATTTGTCACTAGTGTACCTATTAAAATGCAAAAACATTAAAGGCATGAACTGTTAACAGTCACAATAACATATACTGAAGAAGCAAAACAATATGTTCCGGTAAAAACAGTACTCTAACGATAAACACGAACTGATGTAGCAGTTTTCACACACACCCATACACATGGTGCAGTGTACTATCACAAGATTTCAGACACATATACAGGTGGTGTGATATACTTCCTGAAGCTTTGGGATACTGAGAAGTTTGTGGTAAGTATGCTTCCTAAGCACTGCAACAGACAGATTAGCTCTGAGGTAAGTAGGCATACAAAGAACCCTTATATAACTGTGATTTGGTGAGATAATCTTATACACTTCCCACAGCCTTAAAAGTTATATTTCACAACAAACAGAAACCAGATCTAGTGCAACAGACTATCACTAGATGCCAGGAATATGCCAAGGTGGTAAAATGTATTCCCATGAATGCAGGAAGAAATAAAGTAAGTGCAAAGTAAATCTTCCATGGCCTGCAAAAGGGTATAGTAATTTACTATTACTGTTGTATTTAAAGTGAGTATTAAATAATTTGACAAATGTATTAAATGTATGTGAGCTGTGAAGATTAATTTATCTACTGAAATCTTGTGTTGTTCACATATAATATTGAAGACTTGAAAGCTCCCCATTCTTAGGCAGAAAGACATCAGAAAAAAACATTGTTTCAAACATGTTGTTTCTGATTTGATTTTGATCGTAACAACCGCATCATCATCAAGTTTCAGTACCCTTTATAGATTGTCTTTTATGAATATCTGAGCCATGGATACTCACAAGCACTACCATTGGCAATACCTTGCAAAACTACACACGCAAAAGAAAGCTACTGCTTGAAATACAACACTGTATATGAAAATAATACTGAACAAAATTTCAAAATTTTGATTAGTGGTAAATAAACCTGCATCATGTGTTGCTTGCATTCCTCAAGGCTGCTGTATGCATGTGTGCACTGTCCACAGAGGTAGATAAGGCACTCAGTTGCTTCAGTTCTTGAATCTAGAATGGGGAAAGGAAAAAACTTTTTAGTATTTTTTGCAGAAAAGTTTTATTTTTATGGTATACCATTAAAAAGTTTATTAAAAGGCTTATAATTCAACATAATGAAAGATAGCAACCACATTACATTTTTAAAAATCACTAAAATGACAAATAACAAAGACATATAATGTGAATTTAAAAAATAGACACCTTATAGAATAAGGGACACAGTAACAGGGTGGCCACCAAATCTGCATTTTCAAATTCAAGGTTTTTTCCAGGTTTTCCAGGTTAAAAATAATTGTTTTCCAGGTTTTCGCAAAACTTAATTTTGCTCAAAGGGGTTAGCAAACAACTATACCGTACAGAAACCAGTTACATATTTTTAAAATACATGTCATCCAAATTGAACCATGTCACGTTGTAATAGACATCAAGCAGTGGCGAGTCCAGGATTTGTGTTGGTGGGGGGGGGGGGGGGGGGGGGGGGGGGAAGAGCTCATAAAAATTGTAGCTTTGTACCTCAAACTGATCTAAAAAGAACCAGCCCATATTATGAGGTTTTCCTCGTGGTTTTGGGTGATCTGCGGCTCCTAAGAGCCCCTTCCCCCCCACCCCAGATTCGACACAATGTATAGTACAGGGTGTACTTTCTAAGTTGACAAACCAGAATAACTAGAGAAAAACAGTATATATTCAACAACGGTTTTCACCATTATGAACGGACGGCAGAGGATTAGGAAATGATACTAAACTTGAACTGTCTCCACTGTTTGGGAGTGGTGTGGGTGACTAGTGTAAAATTTTAAATGGAAACTCCCATTTTATATTGCATATTCAGATTCTACAGACCAAGTCATGTATAGTTTGGTTGATTTTTTTTTTTTTCTTTCAATTGGCAACATATTCACTGTAATTGTAAGAATTATCTGCCATAGGCTACTGCTGAAGTAATGTACCACCCAGGAAAGAAAATAAAGGTTAATCATATTGATGATGCTTCAGAATCCAACCAAATGATACTAGATGTACATCTCTTCCCGGCTAGTTCAATTAAGTGTTTTTTCGGCAATTCATAACTGGTATTCAGACAAGGACAATCTGGACTGAGGTATCACTTTGGAAGACTGCCCTGTTCACTACAGGGAGAGGAATGGATCACTTTGGTATCATTTGGTAGCGTTCTGAAGCATCATGAATATGGTTTTCATTTATTTTATTTCATGTTTAGTACCTTTCTTCACCAGTATGGCAAGTATTTCTTACTATTACAGCGCCATCTGTCGTAAAAAAAAATATATCAACCAGTCCAAACATGATGTGGGCCTTAGAATTAGAATCTGCAATAAAAAATCGGGGTTCCCGTTTAAAATTTTACACTTGACACTCCCCCCACCCCACAAACAGTTGAAACGGTTCAGGTTGAGTATTATTTCCCAAGCCTCTGCCATCAGAAAATGCTCGTGAGAACCATTTTTGAATATCTACTGTTTGTCCGAGTTATCTCGGTTTGTCAACTTAAAATTTACACTCTGTATAATGGACTAAGTTGAGTTCAAGTAGCTGGAGGATACTGTACGTTTTAATGTGAATTGCATTCATTTCGGCAACATTGCCCGTTCATTTACACTATACTTCCTGATACATTAAAATACAGTCGCATCTCATAAACTAGTGATGGAGAACTCAATACATTTATTATGATTTACTTTACCTCCAGGATATGAACAACCTTTTCACCTCTTTCAAGTTTTCATTTAGATTGTTCCCAGTGATGGATTTCAGTTTACAGAGTCCATACAGTCAAATAAGTTTTGCCCTGGAAAACTCTAGCTAAAAGATCAATGAATGTTAATGACCCAGCATGCGTAAAAATGCACAATGTTGTGGGCGAGTTCTTTAACTTCGAGGAGACGAAATGGGAAATGCAGAAACATATCTGGAGCAACAGCTGTGTGGTATTTGCATTCAAGTGTCATCTGGTAACATAACACTCAACAGCAGATTTTAATGAAAACATTATTTTGTTCTAGTGAATTTGTTTAATTTTTTTAAATTCTTGCAGTACTAAACAGACAGTGAAATATATGTTGTGGAAAACAACAGATTTCCATTTGCTTAGGGAAAGTTTATGTTTCTTGCTCCTTGAGTGGCTGTTCAAAGCACTCTTCCCCATTGTATAAATATTTATCTTTGTGTTGCACCAAGAGCATAATGCATTCGTTCGTGATTTGGGATCACATGTAACCCATGGATACACTGTCTCGTGTGAGCTCTGATATCGAGTTATACTCTGTTTTGACATGACAAACACTTCACTCTAAAACACATTGAATTACTTCATCTCTGCGGGCACAGGTAAGGTCGATTCTCACTTGGATTCATTCTACTGTTCTCTGCAATGATTGTTTCACTCTGTTCCATCTCAGATTGATGTAGATGGCGTTAGTCTCGAAATATATTTAACGATATTTTGAATGAATTGTTATAAGACAGCTGTTAAAGCAATAAATTACAAGTTAGAGAAATTGCCCTTTCGCAAAAGTCGCGTACCGTATTACAGAGTTATAGTTACATCTTTTTCGAGGACAATTAGCATGTCAAAAAGTCGCAATCAACAATGTTAGAACTGTATTTCATACGGGCCCGGCTAGCGCTCACTAGGTGGCGTTGCTTGTTCGTATGCTTTTTGAAAACCCATTAACATATAACGAGGGAAATAATCATTTGTGTTGACCATAAAACAAATAATTAATGCTGTTCCTGTTCTATGGTTGACAGGTTCTCGATGTACCCTTGTCCGCTAAGTAAAGTAATTATCCTCGTAATTGTTACCGCGACTCCTCATTGGCGCTAGCCGGGTCCAAATGAAAAACAGTTCAGCCATCAACAATACGTACACGATGACTGTGTTTACTATTTATATATTACCAATGTCACGTCAGTCACAGGAATCGTCAATAATTATTACTAACGAACATAAGCGACGACTTTTGAAAATCTTGGAGTATGCTCAGTGGCGTACCCCGGTATTTCTAAAAAAAAAAAAAAAAAAAACCCCACACAAATAAATACGAAGCAAAGCCAAAAACTTATACAAAACTTACACGCTATCGATTCCATATCACCGTTACCATTACAATTATATTTTGACAATGCATTGTAGCCTAATGTTTTTTATTTCTTCGAGGTATGGTAGACAATCTAGTCACAATGAATTATTGGAAGCCCTGCAATGTTATTTACAATCTTTGAACAAATGGTTGTGGCTAGACGGGCAGATAAAAATGAGGGGAGGGAAAGGGTTAAGACGTAATTCCATGCACAGGTGACGGGTCAAAAAGACCAAAAACCAAGGTCCGACTACTACGTTCAATTGTTGAAGCCTGAAAATTCAAATTAAAAAATCTATCACTAGCTGTTGCGTTTCGAGAATTTTGTAGAGCTACCAATTAAAACACAACTACCTTCGCAAGGACTGTCTGTTTACAGAATGTTTCAGCTAGAAGGGATAGGGCAGTCTTCGCAGCAAGTATGTCAGTTTACTGGTAACGTATGTCTAGGGACAGGAAAAAATCGGTATTATTTTATGCCCAAAATCGGTGGTTTTTTTTTTTTCTTCACTTGTCGGTGTTATTTTCTGGTAATCTTTTTACATCTTCAGTGCTATATTGTCACATTTAACAATTTTTCAATGGTATGTTGAAAATTACACTCTCCATAAGATATGGTGGGACAAATTTGATGTAGATGTTGAAAAAATAATTTTAACAAAAAATATTGATGCAAATATGTGTCTAAAAATTCTTTTTTTTAATGTACACCAAGTATTTTAAATACCGTATTTTTAAAGTATTTCTCAGGAACAATATATTTTTAAATATGTAGAAAAGGTATTTAACTCGAGATTAAAATGTAACAAAAATGAATTTCCATAATATTTTTTAATGTTTAGTCACATCTGGCTTTGAAACTAAGATTATAGGATACTTTTTGGTATAAGTTTGAGTTTTAAATTTTGTTTCCCATCAGTAATACAGACTTTTAATACAAAAAATTTCCTTTAAAGTTCTCTTATTTTTTATAAGTAGTAAGGCTCATTTATGCTCTGCACTTTTAGGTGTTTTTCAGTGCCGGATCTTTGACTCCGTTCAAAGAGTTGCAGGACTGCTATCGAGCATGCGCAGTACAGAAATTCATGTTCAAAGAGCAATCGTACAGCATGCTGTAGCCTACCGGCTGTTCAAGGAAGCTCCCGGCTGCAGCTTCTTGCAGCTTCCTGGCTGCATGAGCTGCAGGGAAAATTTCCTCCTGCAGCCTGACTGACGTCATAGGTAACGCGCATGCGCAGTAGTGCCTGCTTTGTTGCTGCAGCCCTTTGAACGACCCTCAGGACACAAACTCTTTCTCTTCCCGACCTCCTGCTCGGCGATCTTTTGTTGCGCCCATCTCGCTCAATAAATGCCATTTTTTTCAAATATCTGGACAATTGGGGTAAAAAAAAAAAAAAAAAAAAAAACCGCAAATCCAACTACAAACAAAATAAATTTCACGTACGGCAGTGGCGGTGTTACCGTAACGTTGGCAACGAAATGTTCGTTTTCGAGGATAACTGACTTATCGGCCAAAAAAGCCCGTTGAGAATGCAGCACGAACAGAATTATTTATTTCGGATCAACACACTAAATATTATTCTCCTTATTCTATGTGATTGACTTTTCGAAGAGCATTTAAAGATCGTTGGAAACATCAGCACATTACACCGACGCTTTTGTAAATAAAAGTTTACCGACTAGGTTGAAATGGACGAAGTACAGAAGATGATAAAATGAGCATCCACAAAACAAATCATTTGTTTAAATCCAGTTACAGTGATTATAAGCATAAGAGAAATCCAACATCAAGTCCGAAAATAGTCATTCATAGGTTCGTTCCAGCAGCTGCCAGACCGCTAGTTACAAGCGCTAAGAAACAGGTGTTACTGCGCATGCGCAGCTACTATGACGTAAAAACCCTTGTTTAATACTTACACTGCTGGAACGCTTTTTGCACTGTTTCTGGCTGCAGGCGAAGGTGAGTTTAAAGGTAAAATTGAAATACTTTCCTTCCTAATAACGAAGAAGTGTAAACGAGAAATATATGATCTCAAGTAGGATTGCAGTGACTTCGAAATAACCGAAAAACACGCTACAAACATTCAGGTATCACGTGATGGCTACCCCCCACTCTACCTCAGACCTTTCTGTGCACGCGCAAATTGGCAGCTTGACCGCGCCAGACTCCAAGTAGCCAGAAGCGGGAGAAGGCGCTGCTGGAACGCAATTTAAGCGATGCGCATGCGCGTCAAGCAGTCTGGCAGCTGCTGGAACGAACCTCATGTCGCCACGAAACAGTAACGATAACAATCAAGACTAACAATAACAGCGGTCAAAGAATATAACGACAAAACTGCTTAACTGTGACGCTGTTCAAAGACTTGTTAAGTAGCAGTTCCGCTAACCAAAGCTGTGCATGCGCAATACGCCAAATTTACAAACTGCCAGGTCAGCGTTCGATCACGGAAAATACTCTCAAACGGTTTCAAAATGCTAGAAACATTCCGGAGAAGAAATCTATCGAAATGTGAAAACAATCATCTCAATATTAATTACCGTAACATCTTCATAACACAGAGAGAGAAATTAGCATGCCAACAGTTATCGATCGGAAGTCTTACTACTGTGAATATGCGCGTCTAACAATGTGTGGCGCTGTCTTATTACAGTAAGCATTACAAAATAAAAAAATAACTACTACATTTGGCTATGGAACATTTCTACGTTAAATATATCACTGACATAAATAAATTTACGACTTTATTACCCAGATACAGCGTAAATTCGTTGAAAATCGCCGATTTCGCGTTAATTAAAAGAAAAATCCAAGAATTCGCGTTATTCGTCGTATTACCGTTAAAACGAATTTTTCCTGTCCCTACGTATGTGGTTGTCAAAAGGTTATCTCAAAAGATATCGGGAATTAAATTCGTAGTGTAAACATTTTCAATGTATCGTACCAAACCCACTTCATTTCTAGTTATTTAATACAATTAAAGGTTGCCGCCTTCAGTTTACAATATTGACTTAACAAGCCGAATTCCATTAATATTCGGACTATTTAGAATACTGTCACTTCACTCACACGTGAACGTGGATTTTAATGCCTATGAATTCAATTACATGTTTAATATAATCTTTTTAGAGCGGTGTCAACCGGCCATCAGTGGGATGAGAGAGTCGATTTTAATTACAGTCAAGAAATATAACGTAAAGTTGGGTTCGCTTAGCATACCCATTCAAATTTTGGGGTATGCTTGAGCGACCGAGCATACCCGTAGTCGGCGCCTTTGCTAACGAAGCATCACAATACCAACTTTTACGGAGTTTATAGTTGAAATCAACAAAATGCTTCCGTGAAGATTTTTCCACACAGAATCAGACAAACGAGATCTATGTTGACAAGTTCACTAAGAGGGGGGGGGGGGGGGTCCAATTATGAAAATTGCTAAAATTTAGTACAAATAGATATCGCCTTTCATTCTAGCGGCAATTTCGTAGTCGCGCCTTACGATAACGTCGCGTTTCTTCGACGTACATCGCGAGGAGTTGAGTCGCGTGGTTGAACAACACTTCGAGATAAATACAGAAATAGATAACGGAATACGTAACCAATAATTATAAAACTTTTTAAACCGCCCAGAAATATGTTTGAAAATGTCTTTGTACACAAAAATGAAGCGATGAATATCATTTAACCCCCGGGCACCAACGAACTGAGTATTTTGTTCACCGTAATTTTAAAACGACTGTCATTTTGTTACGTTTAAATATTAAACTTGGAGGTTTTTTCTTACTAAATCTACAGGGATTACTTATTTACACTTACTAAGTAATTACATTTCGAACTGGTCGTGTAAT
Source organism: Locusta migratoria (assembly GCA_026315105.1). Classification (NCBI taxonomy): domain Eukaryota; kingdom Metazoa; phylum Arthropoda; class Insecta; order Orthoptera; family Acrididae; genus Locusta; species Locusta migratoria. The sequence goes on from CM048746.1 coordinate 197,261,318, forward strand.
CTGAACAATAGGCTATACACGCGAACGATCATTTAACTCTTATAGCCGCGAGATGTCATGGGTTAAAAATCCCGTTTTCTGGCTGAAATTCAAGGCTTTTTCCCGGTTTTCCCCGGTTTTTTCAAATTCAAGGCTTTTTCCTGGTTTTCCCGGTTTCAAGGTTCGGTGGCCACCCTGAGTAAGTAAGAGAAACTAACAAGATAAAATGACAAGCCTAACTATAAATACATTTGAAGTTCTTGTCAATTTGTGTAACATAAATGACTCTACCAAAAATGTTGACAAAATTTGGAACCCAGTATGACAAAATCTCTTGGATGCAACTGTAATAATGTCAGGCCAGCCCAAAATCGTGCTGGCGCACCGAGCCCAGAGGGACACCTTGACAAAATTTTGTCAACGTAACATTTTTGTTTTTACTGAGTTATTAAATAATACTGACTCAGTAACACAGTTAATCTTCAGTCATTTAACATATTTATTATGATTCTTAAGACAATAGTCACACATCTGTCTTATAGCAAGACAATCTCAAGACTGCTTTATCATTTTTTATTTACGAAGCATGTCTATGTATTTATAAATATTCTCTTCTTTGTTCTCGGTGTCCCTTGGAACCCAGTATGACAAAATCTCTTGGATGCAACTGTAATAATGTCAGGCCAGCCCAAAATCGTGCTGCCGCACCGAGCCCAGAGGAACACCTTGAACAAAGAAAAATAAACACACACACAACAGAATAAATTTAAAATTAAAATGATCTATGAAACATCTCTATTTTTAACCCATACATTTGATTGTTTATTACTTTTATTTCATGGGTTTTAATAATTTGTTTCCTTACAAATTCTGTTGCATTCACCTCAACTTCCAACTTTCTCTAACAAGATGACCAAAAATGTTTTTAATATTTACAACATGACAAAAAATTAAATAGTGTACACTGACTTAGGGAAATGAAATGTTCCTGTGTCTGATTTTCAAAATTGATCTAAGGGCTGTTCATAACTGGTTCCTCTCCATTTGGATTTTTGGGTGAGAAAGCATAAAAGATTTCATAATATATACTGATCATGTAATAACAACACTTTTTGGGCAACAAATACCCTATTTACTCGATTATAAGATGAGGCTTTTTTCCAGATTTGTCATTCAGAAAATACAGGATCATCTTATATTTTCAGACTAGCAAAAGTCGACATTTTTATGACATGTAATTGACTAAGTGAAGCTTCAATATACCAAAGTCACACTTCCTTCCAGTGCAGCACAATAAATCATATTAAATAATACGTTTTTAACCCACGAGCACTCGCACTGTGAGCATTTTACTCACAGTAATTTTAAAATAATTGGCATTTTACCTATTTTAAATAGTCAAGTATGTGTGTTTTCTTATAAACCCAACTAGAAATACTTATTTAGACATATTAAGTACATTACAAACTGTTCTTTGACTGTCAGAAAAATGCTATACACGTGATCGATTGCGTAACTTTTGAAGGTGCAAGTTCTCACGGATTAATTAAAATGATTAATGCAGTGTATCATTTGAACAGCCTTAATTTTTTAATATGCAAGATTAAATAGGAAATATGGATGCAGAATTCTTAGCCTCAGAAGCAAATAAATCAATATGGCATGTTCACACTAACCTAAGTGTTCATTCTTTGTTTTGAGATCTTTGAACTTCTCTTTTACTACATGCATTTCCATACTTATTGCTTAGTTTTATTTCTTTAGGAAGTCCTGGAACATTTTAGATATACGAATGTGAAGAAAGAAAAATAGGTAATCTCCTAGGAGCTGTGTACATAAAATGAAACGGCAGTGCGCTAGATATATATCGGACAGGAGTGCAAACCAAAACAATACATATCGAACAAGAGAAGGTTATGAGTTTTACATCTGTCATGATTTTAAAGGATGTGGTTTGGCAGGAACCTGAGATTACAGCTTAAATTGTTTCCGAATGTTATTGGTGGGTGGAAGGAAACAGGATGTGGATCGCTATGTTCAAAATTGTATGCCATGCACACAAAGGGCAGATTTTATTAGCATTACTACAGAGATTATCAGAGGCTTCAATTCCTTTTTCCGTTATAGGGTTGGACATAATGGGGCAATTTAATAAAAGGCCAGTGAGTAACCATTTTGTATTGACAATCATAGATAATTTTTCTAGGTATGTAGAAATGATTGCCATACCAGACCAACAAGCAATTACAGTAGCACAGGCAATGGTGAACAACTTGTTATTGAAATTCGGGGTTTCAAAAGCTAAAATTACAGAGCAGGGTAAGAATTTTATGGTAGATCTCATGAAGGAGTTGTGCCAGTTGTTAAAGGTGAAGAAATTATGAACAAGCCCACTACACCCATGATCAAATGGGAGAACAGAATGTTGAGCCATTATGTGAACACTCACCACAATGACTAGCACATATATCTACAATTCGTAACAGCCAGTTATAACTCTGAAGTTCATACCAGTAAGGGGTTGTCACCTTATGAGGTTGTATATGGGAGAAAGACAGTGTCACCTTTCGATTTGATCACAGTAAGCGGAGGGAAAAACAGTCAGACAGTGAAGGAATTTGCCAAGAAGGTAAGAGAAATATGGCAGTGTGTGCGAAGAGTGAATACAAAGGCCTTGGAATGGCAAGAGGAAGCAGGAAGACGTAAGGGAACTCTACCTAAGTATAGAATTGGGCAGTGGGTAATGTTATCTTGTCCTTACATACCAAAAGGAAAGACAAAATAGTCTGTAACAGATTTTCACAGACCTTATCAAGTAATTGAGACAACTTCACCTGTCAATGCTAAGCTGCAGTTGCCAACTAGATAGACCATTGTTCATGTCAGTAGGTTGAAACCTTTAAGGGGTGAGCGTGAATTTTGTATGTGGCTGGACCAGTCAAACATAAAGAAGAGAAAAAGGAAAAGGCGAACAAGAATTGAGTGCTAGATAAGGAAACAGTACGTGATGTACTTTATAGTTTAAGATCTGAATGTAGAGTAGTCATATTATTTTCTCTTTATTTCTTATAGGTGTATGTAGATACCGGGGACTGTAACTGTTGTTGTCCCCCCCCCCCCAAAGGGGGAGGGAGAGTGATTGCAATCCTTTGACCTAGGTCCCTGTGCATCAGGAAAATGGATGCTGGATAGATTGTGGCCTCCCCCAAGAGACCAGTTCAGACAGGGGATGGTAGATGTGAAATGCAGTTATTTAAAGGAAAACCAGGAGGAAGGAAGTGCACTAGAGAGGTTTCTCAACCTAGCCCATATTTTCAGAGAACAAGGAATCGCTGTATTTATGCAGTACCAGACGGAATAGTAATAGTGGCAAGCTGTTATGAGAAAGGAAGACTTATTGAGACAAAATGAACAGAAATAGTCAGCAGTGGATTCTTAATTACAGTACCTTTTGTGACTTGGTGGGACCAACATTTCGTTTTCGAGCAACTATCACAGGGACAATGACATTAAATGTTACGCAACCACAGCTTTATTGGCCAGATGTGAATGTGGAGATACTGCCAGTGCAGAATCTAACATGGGTAAATAGCACTTTGCAACCCAATCTTATGCATTCTGTGGATAATCTTATAGCTGGGCAAGAAGGTCATATTACCATGGAACAGTTGTTCCAACATTTTCATGGGTTTAGGCAACAAAGAACTACCGTATATTTCCGCAGATAAGATGACTTTTAGATAAGACGAGGTACAAATTTGCATCAAAATTTTATAGTTTAAGCATATATCTGGCCTATAAGATGACCCTCAAGTTACCGTACTCACCCAAATGCATGCCCCCCCCCCCCTTTATTTCCAGTTTTCGGGTTCTAAAAATATGCCTGCAAATTAGACTCAGAGGCAAAGCTTCAGGAAGTTCCGAAAAATGCCATTAGAAGCCGCCATAAATAGTTTTAGTGATCAGTACACTTGGATTTCATCCTTTGTTGCCAATGAAAAAGAAGAAAGAAAAAAAAAAAAAAGAAAAAGACAGTAACTTCTTTTGCCAAGACGACATTTAATCGCACCAATGCACATATTATGCGGGTGAAAACAGTTCGCAGCTCAGCCTGTAGTGCAACAGTACAGCAGCAAGTAAGCAACTAGCAGTTGCAACTCGGAGTTCATCGTCAACGGTTCGTGGTTCATGTCCCAAGTCCGGACCATGGGCCACTTGAGAGGTCAGTGTGACGTCATGTCGCAGTAAGGGGCTGTCATCTCACCAGCCAATGGCAGCAAAATTCATGTGATGAGATGGGGACAAGTTCCTGCCCAAAGGACAGCAACAGGGTTCGAACCACTCCCCCTGGGCACAACGGCAGCAGTGAAGGGTCTCCATTACCGCTCATCTGGCGGTGAGGCATCAACTGGAGTTGGCCAGTGACCAACAAGCAGGCGGAGTGGCGTGGCTGCGCCATCGATCTTCAAAGGCAGCTGGCCTAGTAGAATACTGGCACCAAGACAGCAGCGTCAGCAGGGAGTGACATGCCGCCGAAGCAGAAGAGACACACCGCTGTCCTCACCGATGCAAAAGACAGGCATCCAGAACTAACCTCGGCAAATCCTGTTGTTGTTGTTGTTGTTTGGATGTTTTAGGGGGACAAAACTGCAGAGGTCATCAGTCCCCCATTCCATCATTAGGCGTTACAACAAAGAACGTGAACGGGCAAAGGAGCCTAGAGTGGAGAACAACTAGGGGGGAGGAAGATCCCTTGAGTCAGTGAAAGGACAACAAAGTCGGCGAGAAACAACGAAAACAATGACAATCGCACAGTATAACCGACCAACAGCAAACAATAAAATGTAAAAACCGACGTCTGTGGCTGACCGACCGTGAGACTAAAAATAGGAAAAGTCAGCCACACAGAAACAAAGGGAAACCTCCAATTGGAAGTCATGACAGGATGGACACACACTGAACGAAAGCTTTAAATGGAGGGGTAAAACCCACTGTCCCGAATAAAACTTAGAACAGTATCAGCCATTTTGGCATCGTCACTTAAAACTTGGGATAAAAGCACAGGAAAATTAAAACTCCGCCGCAGAGGTGCTAAAACAGGGCATTCAACTAAGACGTGCGCCACCGTCAGGCGGGCGCCACAGCGACACACAGGCGGTTCCTCGACACGAAGGAGATGGCCGTGTGTCAGCCATGTATGGCCAATGCGAAGCCGGCACAGGACTACGGAGTCCCGGCGGCAGGCCCGCAAGGAAGAATGCCACACAGCTGTCGTTTCCTTTATAGCCCTGAGTCTGTTGGCTGTTGCCATGCAACGCCACTCAGTAGCCGAAAGCTCACGCACTCGACGTCGCAGCACTGTCTGCAGATCAGCAGCTGGGAGGCCGATCTCGAAAACAGGCGCCTCAACAGCCTGCTTGGCCAGCATATCAACACGTTCGTTGCCCGGAATACCGACATGACCCAGGGACCAGAGGAACACCACTGATCGACTGGACCTGTCAAGGGCAGATAGGGCCTCCTGAATCTGCAACACCAGAGGAGACCGTGGATAACACTGGTCACGGGCTCTAAGGCTGCTCAGAGAGTCACTGCAGATGAGAAAGGACTCACCTGAGCAGGACCTGGCATGCTCGAGGGCGCGGGAAATAGCCACCAGCTCTGCAGTATAGACACTGCAGCCAGCCGGCAGAGAGCGTTGTTCGACATGGGTGTCATGAGCGAATGCAAAACCAACCCGGCTGTCAACTTTCGAACCATCCGTGTAAATTAGGTGGTGTGCAGGAAATCTAGCTACGAGTGCTAAAAACTGGCGACAGAGAGCTTCAGGTGGAACTGAGTCTTTGGGTCCACAGGCCAAGTCCAGGCAAATAAATGGCCTTGGCAGGTACCATGGAGGCGTGCGTGTGTGGACCCGATATGGAGGTGGTAGTGGGTATGACTCAAGTTCCTGCAGCAGTGACTGGACCCTGAAGGCGACCGCATGACCTGACCTGGGTCGTCGTCGTTGGTCATGGACGACCATGCGGGAGAGAAGAACACGGTGGTTCGGGTGGCTTGATGAGCTGTGCACAAGCGCTGCATAGGCTGCAAGCAGTTGTCGGCGACAGATCGACAAAGGCGGTACCCCTCCTCAGCAAGCAAGCTGGACACAGGGCTGGTATGAAAAGCACCTGTCACGATGCGGACCCCACAGTGGTGAACAGGGTCCAGCAAGCGCAATGCTGAGGGTGATGCAGAACCGTAGGCGACACAGCCAAAATCTAAACGGGACTGCACCAGAGCCTGATAGAGCCGCAACAGGGTGGAGCGGTCAGCTCCCCAGGAAGTATGGCCCAGGTGGCGGAGGACATTGAGGTGGCGCCAGCACTCCCGTTTGTAGTTGACAGATGTGGGGGATCCACGTCAGCCGTGAGTCGAAAACAAGCCCCAAAACACGATGAGTGACCACGACCTCTAAGAGGTCATCACCGAGATACAGTTCGGGCTGAGGGTGAACCGTTCGAAGCCGACAAAAGTGCATAACACTAGTCTTTGTAGCAGAGAACTGGAAGCCATGGGTAAGAGCCCAGGATTGCGCCTTCCTAATGGCTCCCTGCAGCCTACGTTTGGGGACATGAGTGCTGGAAGAGCTAAAATAGATACAAAAGTCGTCAGCATATAGTGAAGGGGATGCTGACGACCCAACTGCTGTAGCTAAGCCGTTAATGGCTACTAGAAATAAGGGGACACTCAAAACAGAGCCCTGAGGAACCCCATTTTCCTGCACATGAGAGGTACTACGAGAGGCACCTACTTGAACACAAAAAGTACGATAAGCTAAAAAGTTTTTAATAAAAATCGGGAGTGAGCCCCGAAGACCGCAACCATGTAACGTGCGAAGTATGTGGTGTCGCCAGGTCGTATCATATGCTTTTTGCATATCAAAAAAGACGGCTATCAGATGTTGGCGCCTGGCAAAGGCTGTGTGGATCGCGGACTCGAGGTACACCAGGTTGTCGGTGGTGGAGCGACCCTAGCGGAACCCGCCCTGGCATGGAGCCAGTAAGCCCCGAGTCTAGAGGATACAGCACAACCGCCTACTGACCATGCGCTCCAACAACTTACAGAGGACATTGGTCAGCATAATGGGCCGGTAGCTATCCAAATGAGCAGGGTTTTTGCCTGGTTTCATCACCGGTATGATGATACCCTCCCGCCATTGCGAAGGGAATACCCCGTCGCACCAAATGTGGTTGAAGAGCGCAAGGAGATTACGCTGGCTCTCCGCTGAAAGATGTTTCAACATCTGGCTGTGGATGCTATCGGGTCCTGGAGCCATGTCCGGACACTTTTTAAGAGCGCTGAGGAATTCCCACTCTGTGAATGGCATGTTATATGCCTCCGTACGGCGGGTGGTAAAGGAGAGGGGCTGGCGTTCCACCTGCTCCTTTAATGTACAGAAAGCTGGTAGGTAATTCTCAGAGGAGAAGGCATGAGCATAATGCTCGGCAAACAGCTCTTCAAGTGTGGCCGGGTCCGTGCATACTATGCCATTCACGGAGATCCCAGGGATTCCTGCTGGTGTTGGGTATCCCCTTAGACGCCTTATCTTGTTCCAGATCTGGGAGGTGCCAATAGTGGAGACGTATCTCTCCCAACACTCTTGCTTCCGTCTCTTAATGAGGTAGTGAGCATGCGCCCGGAGCCGCTTGAAAGTGACGAGATGCTCCAGAGACGGCTGTCGCTTGTACCGTTGTAAGGCCCGTCGGCGATCTTTAATAGCCGCTGCGACCTCTGGCGACCACCATGGTACCGTCTTACGCCGCGGGGACCCCGACGAATGGGGAACGGTAGCTTCTGCAGCTGAAATAATGGTGCGCGTGGCGCCCTCGACCGCCACATCGACGTTGTCGAGTGGGGGAGGATCAACAGTGGCAGCAGAGGTAAAGTCGTCCCAGTTAACCTTGTGTAGGGCCCACCTGGGCAGGCGCCCTGGGGAATGACGTTGTGGGAGTGACAGGAAAATGGGAAAATGGTCACTTCCGCACAAGTCATCGTGGGCTCTCCAGTGGACAGATGGTGAAAGGCCATGGCTGCAAATAGACAGATCAATGGCCGAGAACGTGCCATGCGCCACACTAAAATGTGTGGGGGCACCCGTGTTCAAGAGGCAGAGGTCAAGACGAGACAGTAAGTCCTCGACTACTCTGCCTCGGCCAGAAATCGTGGAACCACCCCAAAAGGTGTTATGGGCATTAAAGTCACCCAGTAGTAAGAAAGGTGGAGGGAGTTGACAAAGTAGTGCAGCCAAAACAGTCTGAGAGACGTCACCATCAGGAGGGAGGTAAAGACTGCAAACGGTGAACTCTTGTGTTGTCCTTACCCTAACAGCCACCGCTTCCAACGGCGTCTGAAGGGGCACAGACTCGCTATATACAGAGGTAAGGACATACACACACACACCACCTGATACCCTGTTATACTGGCTGCGATTACAATAATATCCCCTGTAGCCCCGGAGGGCAGGGATCCGCATTGCCGGAAACCATGTTTCCTGGAGGGCAATGCAGAAAGCGGGTGTTATGCTCAAAAGGTGACGCAGCTCAGCCAGGCGGGTGAAAAAACCGCCGCAGTTCCACTGGAGAATAACGCTGTCTGATAACTGGGATGACATGAGGCAATATGAACTACTTATTATACCTCATGATCACTCGCTGACACTGCTCGCGAAGCTGTAGAATCTACTTCCATCGGTTTCGATGGTCGTTCGAGATCTAGGTCTTCAGAGGACGCTAGTATCTTCACCTCGTCCTCGCCCTCTGAGGATGAGGGCAGGGGCAGAAGTGGGGGAACCACCGGTGTCTCTTTATTCTTCCCATGTGTTTGCTTCTTCTTGGAAGCCTCTCGCTTTTCTTTTGGCTTCTCACGTCTGGAGGGCGTCGGGGACTCAGTCTCCGAGACTGAGGAAGACCTTGCGGCCCGACGACCAGCCTTCTTGGGCAGGGTTTGCCACTGGCTGGTAGCTGTCGTCCCAGAGGAAGAAGCCGAGGAGGGGTGGGACTCAACCGAACCCTTCCTCGCGAGAGGAGCCAGGGAAGGCTGTTGCTTCTCTGGCTCTGGGGCAGGGACCAGTGTCCCCATTGGTTGGGATGGTATTGCTCCCGAGGTAGAAAGTTTGGGAGCAATACAAGGAGATCCACCCCCAGCTGTCAAGGGGGGGGAGAGTGGATGATTGGGCCTGTGGGCCCACCGAGATTCGCTGAACAGATGGGGTCAGAGATGGCAGAGTTGGAATAGTTTTAGCTGCTGTCGCAAAACTTTTACCCATGGTCACGGGGTGCAGCTTAGTATATTTGCGACGTGCCTCTGAATAGGTCAGTCTGTCCAGGGTTTTATACTCCATTATTTTCCTTTCCTTATGGAGGACCGTGCAATCTGGTGAGCAGGGTGAATGATGTTGTCCACAGTTAACACAGACTGGAGGTGGGACACAAGGGACGTCTGGGTGTGATGGACATGTGGGATTGGCCTCACACCGGGAGGACATGTGCCCAAACCTCCAGCACTTAAAGCAGCGCATAGGGGGAGGGACGTAGGGCTTTACGTCTCACCGGTAAACCATCACCTTGACCTTTTCAGGTAATGTGTCACCCTCAAAAGCCAAGATGAAAGTACTGGTGGCGACCCTATTGTCCCTCGGACCCCTATAAATGCATCGGATGAAGCGGACACCGCGCCGCTCTAGCTGTGACCGTAGCTCATCATCAGATTGCAACAACAGATCTCGATGGTAGACGATACCCTGGACAATATTAAGGCTCTTATGAGTTGTTATGGTAACGGGAACATCACCCAGCTTCTCACAGGCGAGCAACGCCCGCAACTGTGCTGGGGATGACGTCGTTATCAAGACTGACCCAGATCGCATCTTGGACATACCCTCCACCTCTCCGTACTTGTCTTCCAGATGCTTAACAAAAAACATTGGCTTAGTCAACGCAAAGGACTCCCCATCAGTGCATGAGCAAACTAGGTATCGGAGGGCATACGACTCACCTTGACTTCTGGTCCTGCGTTCCTCCCATGGCGTAGCCAGGGAAGGGAACGAACGGGGGTCATATCCAGCAGCATTGCAATCTCCTCTTCCACGCTTAGAGACGCCGTTTTCGCGACCGGCCACGCTTTTATTCGCTCGTTTCATTTTCGTCCCACGAGCAGCTAGGGAAAAGAGGTCCACCCAGGCAGAGCCCCGCTTGCCTGGGTAAGCCTTGTACAACTGAGGTGCGGCAGGTTCCTCAGAGGTTGCTCGCTAGCAGCTGTTCAACCTCAACAGCCATGCATCTCCTCGGCACGTACACACCTTGAGATTGAGTTTTTTTTTTTTTATAGAGGTTTGTAGCGTCCTCGCGACCCGGGCGATTAAGCCAAGATCCCTGGGCTCTGAAACGTACAACGTTCCACCGTCGCGCCGAACGATGGTTGTTGAAGCACGCACAGAGCTTACGGTGTAGCGGACTGTTGGCGCCACACAGCCCACAGCTCAGGACCCCGGGTTCGCCAAGCCCGTACTCAGCAAATTAATGCTGAGCCCCTGAGGGGCAGCAAATCCTGACATAATGTATGTTTGAGAAGCAATAAAACCAGTTAACACATGCCTGGACTCTCTCTACTGCCACAATGTATCCTGCACCTCTTCAGTGTATATCTAGCTGCTCTTTGTTACTGAATTAGTCAGAAAAGCATAATCCTTTCAAGATCTCTAGGATACAAATTCTCATTTTTTTAATGGAGCAATTACAAGGAGAAAGGAGTAAAACATGAGTAAATGTCTGAGAAAATAAATCGGTAGTCAAATTAGTTTGCCATTAAGATACAGGATTATGGTAACAGGTGTGAAGTGTATAAATGAGTGTCAGGTTGAAGAATAGTAAAATATGTATAGATCATGTATATGTTTTATGCTATTGGTTACAGCTGAAAAAAGTACAATGTTCCAGCAAGAACTGAAGTTGCCTAGGCAACTGGTGCACTGCTATGTGTAACAGTGAAGGGGCTATTATTAATGGGTGTGTTGTTTATGACACAGAACTAATTTGTAGGATTACAAAACAATAATTAATCAAAATGCACATGGTATTTGTGTTCATCTTGTGATTTGGTGATTAAATAAACCTACTTGCTATTAGAGATTATGGTTCAATTATTCTACATGTGAAAAGTTTCCTTTAAGCTCATATCATACCATTTTCAGAAGTAGGAGACTGGTTCTTCGGTGTTTCTGCTGTAGATACCAAACTTTCAGAATTTTCACCCTTTAATGAATGTTGGACTGAACAGGATCTGTATCTGGGCTAAAACATAACACACACAACAGTCATAAAATGGGTTTCATTTGTCAATAAATCTAATCATGGAGAACCTTCAGGTGTGTGAAATAAAGTTAACACGCAAGCGCAGCAAGCTACTTCTGTAAAAAATACTGTCAACAAATTAGGACTACTACTAATCTAGAAACGAACCTAATTATAGGAATTACTTGTATATTACTTTATGTGTGTAGAAGTTTATTTAGGGTGGGGGCCATGAATTTAAAAAAAAATAATTTTCCTTCTCTTACATTAAAAAAAAAAAAAAAAAAAAAAAAAAAAAAAAAAAAAAAAAAAAAAAATTATATATATATATATATATATATATATATATATGCCAGTGGCAGTCGGAGGTGATGGTTGTATGACTGTGTTGTATGACTGATCAGTTCCATCGCTGCGATGTAAACGGTGGTGAAGAAGGAGATTGCAGTCATGTATTCCATTGAACAATGTGTTGTTCTGGTACTGGAAAACTGCCGATTACAACACAGTCCTAAGGTGACAAGTCACACTTTTCAAACATGGCTTACCATGTCAAAAGAACCTAATGTGACAAGAATTTGCAAGCTCTTTGAAAAATTCCAACGGAAAGGCATTAACATTGATGATCTGGCAAGGAATGTTGACCTCTGGTGAACTGTACTTACTCCTGCAAAGGTCACCATCGTTACTGGAATTATTCAACGAAATCCATCCATCAAAGAATGCGGCACAGACTGGTTTGAAGTGTCCCTGCATGCAGAAAATAATAAGATACAGCCTACACCTGTTCCCAATCATATTCCAATGCCATCAGACTTGTTGGCTGCATCTGGTTCACAAATGAAGCACACTTCCACGTGAATAGAGTCATGAAAGAGCAAAACTGATGATTTGGGGTTCTGAAAATCCCCATTTCTGTGAAGCAAAACCATTGTATTCTCCAGAATTTACTGTGTCGGCTGCAGTATGCACCAGCGGCATTATTGGCCATTTGTTTTTTCATGTGAGAATGATCACTAGTGAACATTACATTGAAATTTTGGAATAATTTGTCATCACATAGGTAGACATCACACCTAACAGGGGTTTTGCTTTTCTAAATACTTGAGAAATATTGTCACTGCATTGGATGATTGTAAATTTACCAGCACAGGGATGGATTAGCTTCCATATTCATCCAATATAACACTGTCTACTGGAATCAGCAATCTGTGAGGCATTCAACTCCATTTCCGTTGAGAAACCAGAGGATGTGATGGCAAATGTTATTCTTTATTTTCACCACTTCTGTATTGTAGGCAGTGGAAATTTTAAAATTGTGATATGATTGCAAAAACGCCATGTGACAGATGAGTTTCATTACACAGACTAATACTGTATGAGCTGTGCTGCATACACCACCATGTGTTGGCCCTTTCCCCAGCTGGATAACATGGGTAGGCTAGGGACATGCAAGCCACTGAAGTAGCATCCAATTGAAAGACTTACCAGGCCAATGAGCCAAAGAAACTATTATTATTATTATTATCATCATCAGCAGCATTTTGAACTTTCACAATAAATATGCTTTTTGATGCACTCGTCTATTGATCTATGTTTTTGAGATATTTACTTTTGAAATCAGGGACTCCTTAGTTGGACACCCCATAATAAACTCTAGCAAAACATGGAACCATGGCTGAATTGGGAATTTGTATATCATTCCTCCTAAATAATATGAATAAATAAAATTCATGCAATAAATGTGGCAGGTTGCTGTCATTCCAACAAGAACAATATACAGTATTAATATTACAATAGATAGCAACTTGCCTGTGCTCCGTCTTCACTTATTTCTTACACGCAAAAAGAACAACTTGAAACTGACTTTTTGGTTACATAGAACTATTTATCCACATTCTGATAGCCATTAAGATATGTTGTGCCAATGTCCCAGGGAAAAGATACTGCGTTAAATAAAATAAAAGAGAGCAACCTTATAGAACTGTCAAAAAGAAACTCAAATCTCTCTCAATAATAGATGACAGATAACAACTCACAGTAAAGACGTTCGTTGAGCTACTGACAGGCACGTAAAATAAACAATCACATTAACACAACTTAAAATTTTTGGATATGGCCTTCATCAGGAAAAGAGCCACATTCATTCACACAATAACTCAGGCAACTAAACACACACAACCACCATCTCCAGCCACTCAAGTGCTACAACCATCTTATAGAGAGTGAGTAGGGCAGTGGAGGGGAAAGGATGCCAGATAAGGGTGGAGATGGATAGTTCCGCTTTGCATGATGGATAGTAAAGGTTCTGATAGATGGAAATGTGGGATGCAGCATTGCATGCAGTGAAGAAAAAGGGCAGGAGAGGATAAAAGGGAGGTGTAGAGGTGTGAAGGGTGGACTTGAAACAATAAAAACATTAAGGAAAAATTTAAAAATATAATGATAAAAAAGTAATTAAGAAAGGGGCTATTGTAAGGGCTACACACAGTTAGAAGGAGGACATGAATTGGAGGGACGCAGGATAATGACTGGGGAAGGTGGAAGGCGAATGTTGACCATACAATGTACAATGGCAAGTTATCTTAAGGTGTGTGTGTGTGTCCGTCCACTAGCAAGTAACTTCTGCAATTACTGGTCGATGTGCTTACTAGGGTGACCGCAATGATACGGAGGAATTCCCCCCCCCCCTCCCCCCCCCCCCCCCCCCAGAATTTTATCAATGGGAACCCCACAATATGATCAGTCTTTGCAGATTTTAAGGTAGTGAAAGTTTGAGCATGATTGGATAATGTTAACCCGTGCCGCTGGGCACTCAAAGTTACAAAAAAAAAGCGTGTGGGCCGACTAGTGGCATTTACATGCAGTATATCCAGAACTTGCCATTATTTATGAGTCAAATGAAGGGCAATATTGTTCTAACTCATTTATACTGTATAAATGTTTGTTGCTACTTATAGTCCAACTTAGCTATAAGAGCTTTCGCCATCAAATACTGACTAGGAACCTCTATCAACAAAGTTATGGTATGAGAATTATTTAACAAATTTCAAACTATGAAATAAATTGTGATGGAATAAAATGACTGATTTGTTGATTTTTACATTTATCGATTTATTTTAATTGGATAAAAGAGTGACATTTTATAGTTTGCAATCTTTGCCGGCCGCGGTGGCCGAGGGGACTGTGGCACTTCAGTCACAGTCTGCACGGCCACTACGGTCGGGGGTTCGAATCCCCCCCTCGGGCATGGATATTTGTGCCGTCCTTAGTTGTAGCTAGTTCATAAGTAGTTTGTAAGTTTAGGGACTGATGACCCCGTCCGTATTTAAGTCCCATAAGCTCTACAAACATTTGTACATTTTGCAATCTTTAAGAAGGATACAATGACAAATCTATTCCATAGGTTTGCTCAAAGTGTTTTTTGAAATATCAGGATACAGCTTTCAGCATTTGTATACTACTTGTAAAACATATTGTTTCTGTTCCTCATCTTTGGTGACAAGGTTATTAAAGTCTTTAATTAATTTGACTCTTTCTGCCACATCATTAACGACCTTTAGTGACTTCACAATCCCTAATTCATCCTTAAAATGTTTAAGGGTTCTCTCAGAAAACCTGCATTACTGTGGAAATGGTCAAAGAGATTTATTGTTCCCTCAGGAATTAAACCAGATAACCCTGAAGTAAGTAGGTCTTCCAGCTGGTGTCTTCAAAATTTGGGGTTTATAATTCTTGAATGTTCTGTCTTGGACTCAGTCTGAGTTAGGACTCAGTTCGCATTTCCAAGTTTTCTATGTTTGAAATTGAGGAATCAAAGAATTTGGTCGTTAAATTTTGCAAGTTAATTTTGTAGTTTTCTTTCTTCAGCTTGAGCAAACTTTAGATCTATTCCAAGCATAGAGCCTGGCCAACCTTTCTCCCTTTGTTTCAAAAGAAACATCTTGTCTTCTCCTGATTTCATCACATCCAAGGCATTCTGATGGGCGATATCAAAGATCATCTACCTTTGAGGCAAACTCTTTGATTTTGTTCTTTGCAGCTTCTGATTTTTTATTCTTGTCCTTTTGAGCATTTCTTCTCTCTGTGTGAAGTTTCTCTAGTAATAGCATCTTTCTCATGTAGGAATCCGAGCTTTTCTCCAGAAAAGTACTACTTCTTGAATGGTAATTCTTGCTGATTCCATTATATTGTTTCACAGTATGCACATTGTAGAACAAAGTGGCCAAAACGTGACGATTAGAGGGAAATTTGCGACCTGTTGCCTGGTGAGCTGGACAGCCTGCAATGAAAATTTTATCTGCCTCTTATGGCGGAGGTTAAATACATAATTGTACTATTTTCTCATAGTCTGTAAAAAGATAATAATTTACAGTACCACAGAATATGGGTTTCAAAATTTAGATAAAAAAAATACAGGAAAAAAATTATCTAATATGTCTCCTTAACTCTATATTTACATGGCAATCATGATGTAATAATGGTGAGGCTGTTATAACTCGGTTCTACTAAAAGTAACAATAAATATATATAGAATATATGTTGCATACAATAATATTGCGTTTCATTTGACATACAAATCATGAGAAATAATGGGGAGTTCCAGAGATACGGTCCGCAAATGCTGCTAGTCGGCCCACATGCGTTTTTGTAACTTTGAGCATTCAGCGGCATGGGTTAACATTCTCCAATCGTGTTCAAGCTTTCGCTACCTTAAAATCTGGAAAAGCTGATCACTTTGTGGGTTCCCCGTTGACAAAATTCCAACATCAATTTTTTATGGCCACCCTAGCTAGTGCTTACATTAGAACAGAAACTTGCACAAGTTTTCCTCTCCCCACTTAGGCAAGGAATTTGCTGCAAGTATTTGCAGAACTTTTGCCATCAGAGTCAACTACCGTTGTACCACTTATCATTATTAAATAAAAATATTTGACAAACTAAAATTCAAGAAGAGTTTGGGCGAAGTAATGGATGCAGAGGCATATTATGTTTAAGTTTTCAAGAAATATTATTGAATGATATAAAATTATGGAAAATATAAATTTCATTAACTCAAAATACTCCCACTAGCTAGTAAAAAATGTGATCTGCACTTTGTCAACTTTTCTGTTTCTTCATTTTGTTTAATTTTTGTCCATATTGTGTGTGTGTAAATTATGAACTTTTTTATCGTGTTAGGGCATCTGAGGAGCAACTTTTAAAATGCATTATGTCCACTGGTGGACAAAATTGAGTTTGATATGAAATCCGGTATTCTATTACCTGCTCTATACACTCCTGCAATCAGATTGTATCAAAACGCATTTTAACACCTTAAAAAAGAGCGATGAAAAGTAGCAGATGCAACAAATAGCATTTTGTCCTCTGGTGTGATTGAATCAAACTGCATTAAGTCCGACAGTTGCCTCTATTCTGTTTTATTAAGCTATGTTGACTGCATTGTAAGACTAGTGGACTAAATCGAAACCATTTAACTGGCCAACAATGACCAGTAAGTATTCATTTTCATTATCGCGGGATTGTTGTGTATAAACGTTTATCATTCTGTCTGTAAGACTTACAGACAGTAAAAACGTTGTTGTACTTGGATGCAGAATATTATAGCGAGTGAATATGTGACTGCTGCAGAGCAGATCAATTGTGCACCGAGAAAACGAATGAAGACAAAATCAGTAATTCAAGCAATTGCTTTTTGGTTATTTAAAGACTCTCCTGTGCATGTGATTGATGTACTTCTCTGCTTTTCAGGTCGAGAACATTACCTCCCGACAGAGTATTTGGACGAGTAGAAAATAAACTTGATAAAATTTCAGAAATATTGAAATCAAACATGTACCAGAATGTTTATGCAGAGGGTGTGAAACAAGAATTTTAAGGAAAGATTTGGTAATATTTGATTTCAAGGAAATAAGTACAATTTTGAGGCCTGTAGGTGGGATCACTGATCTGAAAAGGATCCATTTGAAAAAATTATATGGTAGGTGAAAAGGTAACACTCATTACCATTCTGATGATATTTCAAAGCGCTATTTGCCATTAGGTAAACGTGAATACAGATTTAACAAAGTAGCAGATATCTCCAAAGTGTCATCACTGATGAGGATGCAACAAGAAAAGAAAGACGATGTGGAAAAACTACTAAGTCTCACATTTGGAAACAACTGGTGAGAAAATGAAATACTTGAATTTTTCACTCAGACTATCAGCCTGCCATGTAACGAACATATTGCCCAAGATACGATTTGTTTAGGAGAGGAGCCTTTTCTTAAAAACATATTGTCAACTTTTTAATTGTAAATGAAGCACAGTTTCGGTTTCGTGCCTACTTTTGGTGTTCAAATGTTTGACTGAATGATAAAAATGGTATTTTCAAACAATAAATAGTATTTTTACCAGTTCTATGTGACTGAACACTAATCAAAAAGCATTATGTCCAAAATAGCTTGCATCAAAAGGCAGATTGTCCAATAGAACCCAACAAAACGCATTTTGTCCATCACTAAAGTGCTCACAGCTTGAAAGTATAAAAAGCAATTCCATATATTAAACACATTTTGATCAACAGCCCTACCCCAGCATGTGGTGTAAAATTTGGAAAAATTAATCGAAAATTTTTTGCGGTTTACGTTTTTTGCTTCTCCTGAAAAATTTACTTTAGGGGATGTTATGACTACTAACAAAATTATACACAATATACCGGCTAACACTGTCGCTAGGACCTTGAGCCGTCCCACCAAAGTCACAATACATGTGTCCGTGAGCACCCACTCTTATGCTGGGCAGTATAGCAATGTCCAGAGACACGTTTGTCAGCACACACAGTACGTAACTGAGGCAAGGTTCTCGGCTGTCCCCGTGCCTCTCTCAAACGCCGCGTGGCCTGCAGGGTGCAGCGCGGTAGTGCAGCCAGCGCCGCAGAGCGGCCAGTTCTGGTAACGGGTGGCGCGCCGTCAAAACACACGCGCCGCGCGTTACAACAGGGGACATAATGCGTTTTGAAAAGTAGCTCCTCATCGATTGTTCCAAAATCTTCTGCAATATTTTCGAGAGCAATCTGTTTTCTTATTCTATTTTTGAAGTCCACATGTTTTGTATTCCACAATTCTGGGAAGAACTCAAACTTCAATATGCATTTTCTCACAATTCCACATGATTTTTGTCACTGTCGCTAAAATTTTCATTTCGTAAACACAACACAAAACTTCTGCATGTTGAATAAAATCTTTCAGCAACTGTCAAGTTCAGGAGCTACTCCTGCAAGTTGATGAAACTTGGGGAAGTCAACTTGATGTGGGTTTTTCCATATAAAATAACTTGCAGAAGTAGCTTCTGAAAGCAACTTGAAGTTTAGTTGGTAGTGGACACACACCAGGGTGGTTGTGGGACTAGAATGTGTTGAAGGGACAGCACCCATCTATACAAATCCAGAAGAGTTGGTGGTGGAGGGAAGGATCCGGATGACCCAAGTAGTGAAGCAACCAGTGAAATCAGACTGTTGTGTTCAGCTGCATGCTATGCCACAAGGTGGTCCATCATGCTTTTTACCACAGTTTGATGGTGACCATTCATTCTGATGGACAGCTGTGCAATGAATGCAGCAGAGTTGGTAAATCACATGGTTGCTTTCACAGGTGGCCCGACTTCAGATGGGGTAGGATAAGCCTATGATAGGACTGTAATAGAAGTGCTGAGTGGGTGGATTGGGTAGGTTTGGCACTGGCATCTTCCATGGGGATATGATCTCTGTGGTAAGGGGTTGGAATTGGGATTGGAATAAGGATGGACTAGGATGTTGTGGAGCTTCTGTGAGTGACAGAACATCACTTTAGGAGAATCGGAAAGAAGTTATGTAGGATGTCTCTCATTTCAGGGCATGATGACAGATAATCAAAGCCCTTATGAATGATGTGATTTAATTGCTCCATTCCAGGATGGCACTGGGTGACAAGAATGACATAATTTAGTGACTGGTTATAGGGGGTCGAGGGAGAATTGGTGGTTTGTGGGGATATGGCATGGAAAATCTGTTTGTAGATTAAGTCAGAAGGATAATGACTGACTGTGAGGGCTTTTGTGAGGCCTTCAGCATATTAGGTAAAGAACTTTTCATCACTGCAAATTTGTCATCCATGGTTGGCAAGGCTGTATGTGAGGGATTTTAATGGGGCATGAATGGCAGCTGTCAAAGTGCAGGTACTGTTGGTAATTAGTAGGTCTAATGTGGACAGAGGTGTGGATGGAGTCACCAGTGAAGTGGAGTTAACACTCAGAAAGATGACGTTGTGGGCTGAGCAAGACCAATTGAAATTGATGGGAGAGAATGAGTTGAGGCTGTGAAGAAACAAGGATAGGGTGTCCTGCCCCTGAATCCAGATTATGAAAATATCATCAATAAACATGAACCAGACCTGGGGTTTGGGGAAGCTAGAAAGGTTTCCTTTAGGTGGTCTGTAAAAAGGTTGGCACAGGAGAAAACCACATGGGTAACCATGGCTGTGACACATATTTATTTGTATACATTTCATTCAAAAGAAAGGTAATTGTTTGTTAGGATAAAATTGAAAGGGTAATAAAAATTAAGTATTGGGCTTTGAGTCTGAAGGACACTGAGAAAGGTAGTGTTCGAGAGCAACATGGCCATGTGCACGTGGGATATTGCTGTATAGGAAAGTGGCATTGACAGTGACAAGAAATGATGCAGGAGGTAAAGGGGTGGGAACAGAGGAAAGTCCGTATAGGAAGTGGTTGTTATCTTGGATATTGGAGGCTAGGTTTCCAACAATTGGTTGGAGGTGTTGATCAACAAGGGTTGAAATTCTTTCCGTGGGAGCACAGTAACCAACCACAATTGGGAATCCAGGATTGTTAGGCTTATGCATTTTTCGGAGCATGTAAACTGCAGGTGCGCGGGCTGTTATTGCCGTAAAGAGGGAGATGGATTCAGCGGACAGGTTCTGGGAAAGATCACAAAATTTTAACAGGCATTGTATGTCATGTTAGACTTTTATTGTCATGGGGACTTCCAGGCACAACTAGTAGATAGAGGAATCAGACAACTGATGTAGGCTCTCTGCCATATAATCACTGAGATTCATCAGTGCAGTGGTGGAATCTTTGATGCAGGGAGGATGATCAGGTTGGGACTCTGTTTTGAGGTTGTGTAAGGCTCCTTTCTTCTTCTGAAAGATCAGTATTCTTAGGAAGGGACTTTGGGATGGATGGCGATGCCAAGATGGAAGTGAGGAAATCCTAAAAGGTGACCAGAGGGTGGTTAGGGGTGAGGAGGGAGGGTCACAGTTGGATGGTGGTAAAAATTGGGAGAGGCAGAGTTCAATATTAGAATTAAATTGGCTTTGATTGAAGGGATTGGTAGCAAAGTGATTTTTCCATTAAATGTATCTACAGAAGGAGAGATGGTCTTTGACAAGTCCAAAATGATTAAATTTTGGGGAACTGCTGAAGGTGCGATGTTTGGATAGGACAGGAACTTCTGTGAGGTTGAGGTTTTTGGCAGAAAAACAGCATTCTGGGGGTAGTTTAGGCTTTGGATATTGTGGATTGTTAGTGGGGAGTTTTGCCAGATGAGGCAAGTGGAAAAGGTCAGCAAGGCAAGATCTAGGTGACATGAAGGGTTCACAAGAAGGAATGCTTTGGGTGGGATAGGGGTTGGCTAGTGGTGCACCAAGGAGGCAGTAGGATAACTTATGGAGGTGGTATCTGGAATGCTGCTCCAGCCACTGTGTGAAAGGGATGTGATATGGGATGTATACGGGATGTATATAGTTCTGTGATGCCTGTGTCATGGAGATGTGCCTTTGTAAAACTAAGCTTTGTGAGGGACAAGGGCTAGTGGAATCTGACAATGTCAAGGTCATTGTGATAGTAGGGATAGCAACCAGAGACAGGAATTTTAATGGTTAGACCATTGTGAGGGCTTCCATTTAGGCAGCACTTACAAAATAGAATGCTGGACTGGGTTTTGGCCAAGGACAAACTAATTGTTTGAACACTAGCCTCCCATGTCCAAAGCACCAAAGACTTCCTTTACCAATGCTCCACTGTCCCCATCCCTTTACTTCCTTGATCACTGTTGATGCCACATATCTGCACACCAATCTGGTCTTGCTGCTCAGCGTCCTTCAGACTCAAAACCCAATACCTCATTCCTTATAACCCTTACCAATTACATCCTAACAAACATTCTGACTAAAATCTGCAGCACAGCCATGGGCACCCGTAATGACACCCTACTACACCAACCTATTTATGAGCCATCTACGGGAAATTTTCCTAGCCTCCCCAAACCCATGGTCTGATTCAGGTTCATTGATGAATTTTTATGATTTGGACACCTTATCCTCATTCCTTCATAACCTCAACGCCTTCTTTCTTATCAGTTTCACTCGGCCCTACTCAACCTGGCATAACACCTTCCTGGATGCTAACCTACACCTCATACAATTCCTCCCATACAACCTTGCCTCCCATGGATGGTGAATTTGCAGTGATGAGAAGTCCCTTACCCAATATGCTGGAGACCTCAGAGGCCTTCACAGACAGACATTACCCTCCTGATCTAGACTGCAAACAAATGTCCTGTACCATATCCCCACACACCATGAATCCTCCCTCCACCCCCTATAACCAATCAAAAAGGAGAGTCCTTCTTGTCACTCAATACCACTCCAGAATGGAACAATTAAATCACATTTTTGTCGTGGAAAAATATAATAATGGAAAGTCCAGGTTGGATTTAATAATATAATAAGGACAGTTTACAACTCACCGCAAAGACGTGGCGACGAGCTGCGACAGGCACATATAAAAGACACACACATACAACATTTTCAGCTATCGGCCATGGCCTTCTTCAGAAAATAGAACACTCGCGTAATCACACAGGAAGACACCACAGTCATACAACCATCACCTCCGGCTGCTGCACTTCGAAAGTTTTCACTATTTTTGGTTACGTTTTTCACACTCTAATTCACCTGAGATTCTGGCCCAGTCACTGGGATAGTGTTAGGCCTATTGGATTATAGGATATTAAAACTGTTTTCACAATCAAACCTTGCTGTAGGAGGTACTTTTGCACATTGTAGTTTACATTTGTCATTCACTGTCTTCCATTCCGTTGATTTTTCGGCGCTAACTTTCGGCAGTACACCAACGCTTTGTTTTGCCCTCAGTTCATGGTTTTCATGTTATAAGCTGTTGTTTTCTCTTCGTAGTCCATTGACTAAAGATTGTATACTTGCAATACATTCACTGTACATTCTGAGTTCATCTTTGCACTTAACACACGCGATCTTTTTCACTATATCACTGTAATTCATTTTAACTATAAAATCACGCACATCCAAGTCAGCCATTTTCTCAAGTGGTATTCTGTTGCCCACCCAATCTCAACAACATCTTAATCCATCCCTATGCCAATTCCAATAGGATCCCTGTCCAATCCACCCACCCAGCACTTCTTATTCCAGTCCTGTCAAAGGATTATCCTACCCAATCAGAGGTTGGGCCACCTGTGAAAGCAACCATGTGATTTACCTACTCTGCTGCAATCATTGCACAGCGTTTTACATTGGCTTAACAAACCAGTTGTCCATCAACATAAATGGCCACTGCCAAACTCTGACAAAAAGTAAGATAGACCACTCCGTGGCACAGCATGTGGCTGAACACAACACGATGTTAATGGAAGGAAACTTGGAGTGAAACGTCCCGTCGGCAGCATGGCCATTAGAGACGGAGCTTACGCTCGGAAGGTTTGGGTGAGGATGTGGAAGGAAATCAGCCTTGTCCCTTCAAAGGAACCATCCCAGCATTTGCCTGGAGTGATTTAGGGAAATCACGGAAAACCTAAATCTGGATGACCGGAGGTGGATTTGAACCACCATCCTTCCGAATCAAATCCAGTGTGTTACCACTGTGCCAACTCACTCGGTGATGTTAATGGCTTCTTCACTAACTGGGCCATCTGGATCCTCCCCTCCACCACCAGCTCTTCTGAACTGTGCAGGTGGAGTTGTTCATTCAGCACATTCTACAGTGCCACAACCACCCTGGCCTCAACCTAAGATAACTTGCCATCCGTACACCATATTCTAAAATTACCCTCCCCCTTTCCCAATCATAATCCTGTATCTCTCCAATTCATGTCTTCCTTCCAACTCTGGCTGCACCTTACATATCCCCTTAATTTTTTATTTTTATGGTTTCAAAAACCCCCCCCCCTCCCCCCATACACCCACCCACCCACCCACCCACCCACACACACACACACACACACACACACACACACACCTCCTTTTTATACTCTCCTGCCTCTTTCCTTCACTGCATTCAATGCTGCATCTTACAGTCCCACCTATCAGAGCCCTTACAATCTGTCATGCTCTGCGGAACTTTCCATCCCCACCCTTATGCTTGTGGTGCTGGAGAGGCCGCAGATGGTGATTGTATGTGCAGAGTTATGTCTGAGTGTTATGTGTTTCTTTTTCTGACAAAGAACATAGCCAGAAATTTAAGTTGTGTTAATGTGATTGTATATTTTACACACCTGTTAACAGCTCAGCAAACATCTTTACTGTCATTTGTTATCTATCTTATATTATGACATTCCAATTGGGTTTTCCATTGGCAAATCTCTCACAGTATTATGTATGAGCATTTCTCAATACATTTTTATTAAAACAGATACATAATCTGAAATGATTTCAAAAATATTTTACTCACATCTATATTGTGCGATTTAAGGTGTTCCACCAAATTTGGTAACTGCGCAGCAGCAAAAGAACATTTTCGGCACTTGTACCATGTCACAACTTCTGCAAAGTCATCCAGTCCTTCAAGTTCTGCAGACTGAAACATGGAATACATTTCTTTAAATTACACAAATGCCATAGAAATCCAAACTGGTCTTTTACAGAGGTAAATTAGGTAAGATTAATATGCAGGTTAGCATATACACATACTATTTTGCATTAGCAGTAGTTTGGAAGAAACATTACATTCCAATTTCTTAGCATTAAACTTGTCAAACAGAGAATTTGACTGGTCTTAATGAATACTTTGTCGACATTATTGATCATACACAAGTTTTGATAGTGTAAAATGATGTTGCAGGAGGAAGAAGCCATAAATATTATCCTGTTTCAATGAGCATTGCATACTGACTTCTCATGAATATTACTTGATGCTATTGTACATTAAAATTGCTACTCATCAATGTCTGGAGGGTCGATTAGTACACAAGAAAATGGTAGTTGTTGAACCACTAATTTTTTTTTAAGACCATAAAAAATACAATTAATAAAAATGGGAACAAATAATGAGTGGGGTGGTAAATGTCACTCAACCCCCCACCCCTCAAAGCCATATCTATGGAGACTTCCCCCCCCCCTCCCCCCTAAAAAAGATTATATATATACACATAAATAAAAAAAGAATAAATTAATTATGCTGCTGTAAATAAATATTTCAGGCTAAAATGTATGGTTGGATGTAGCTCACATTAAAAACCAAGATTTGGCCCCATCTGTGTAGGGCATATTCAATGAGTATCATAGCTTGTAGTGTCCAATTCACACCCTGGCTCACCTAATGAGTTCAGCAAAGTTTCATTTTTGCATACTCCTGCACATCACTTGAGGTGACACCAATATCTGGGAGTGCACAAAAAATAATTTTGCTGCAGTCAGTAATGAGCCAGAATGTGGAACAGACACTAAAACCTACGATCCCACTGAATATTTCCTCTGGAGTTAGGGATGAAACATTGGGCTTTAATGTAAAGTCCATCTAACCGAGTCATAATGATTCAGAATTCTTGAATTTCTAGCTGTGAAAATTTACATTCTACAAGCATGAAGAATAATACATATTTGTCTAAGATGGTAAACATTTATATCTCTTTTATATCCGAATGGCATTTCTTTACACACCATTTAGAATTACAAATCAACTTATTGCTAAGGACTGGTTCACACTGAGGTGACACAGTATGTGATGTTATGCATAATGTTATGGGAAATATGACACAGAAGCAATCTGCAACAGTAGAGTGAACAGAAATGCAACTGGTTTATACTAAGATTAGAATACTGTTACTGGTACACCAATTTACCTCCATAACATTGGCATGATGGTTGCTCCACATGAGGACAAATTTCAACTAATTCAATTGGTCTTACAAAAAAAATGCCTTATTTAGGTGGAGGAAAGCTACATCTATCTATACGGCTAGTTTCTCAGTAAAATTTTTGCTTTTCATATAACAAAATATGGGATATGCATGTGTTCTTAGCTATGCAGTCTTTGTTGTTTGATTTTAAGGAAACTAATTGCAGCTGGTAGGGAAAGGGGGGAGGGTTGGCATCTTCCAGTCACACATTACAGCTTGATGATGAACTGGTTTTACTTTCATTATTGCCCACAGTTATTTATTGTGATACCTCAATGGACAGTACAAAAAGTATGCAGTGAAAAATATAGTCACATATAGTATGTGTTATGACATTCATCAATGCATGTGGAATATAGCTCACATAATGGTATTGTTTTTAAGGGTTTCTATTTGTAATAAAACATGTGAGATATATTGGAGTTTGTGGATAACAAGTGGGCACCTATGCACCAAATATGTAGCTAGAGCCAACTGTTATGTGTAGTGAGGAGCTGTCTCTCTTCTTTGTAAGCTTCCAATACAAATCAAAGCTGGAAACAAAACGAGACTGGGAATCATCTGCAGATTCTACTATTTGTCGATGTTTCCTGGTTTCAGGGAACTGTTCAATTTTGCAATATAGTGTGTAATTCTCATTCAGAAGTAACAATTACTTAGTATTCAGACCTCTTTTATGCCTGCAACAAAGTAGTTACTTCTGAATGAGAATTACATACTGTATTGCAAAATACTGAAGTTTATTAATTTGTAATAATTATTTATGTACCATACTGGAAAATGTAGGATACAAAAAAAGTATTACTTTTCTCAGAAGTGTTTTTACCATACATCCCCTCCCTTTTGTAAGGAGGAAATATCCAACACAAGAAGTAGTAAACCCAAAATTTATGTCCAGTTTTGCCACAGTAGCTGATAAAAGTCAATCCATAAAGGGGAAACTGTTTGGATTGACTAAGTGGAATTTATATTGGTGTTGTGAAATATTTTTATTATTACTGGTGAAACTGAAATGACCAAATTTCAAATTGCAATATCCGTGTATCACAGATTCACTTATAGCTTAACATTGACTTTATACAAAAGAATAGTTTGGTGGTGTCATCCAGAAGATTGTTTGGCCATCTCTATGTAATTGTGTACTAAAGACCTTGACTGTGAAGATTTACGTAATTTTAGATTTTACATATCACAAGCATCCAAAATTGAGTACAGATACGGTTTCTTATAGTGTGGTGTCTATGTTGTATCCATTGACTGCCTGTTTCACATCCATTTGAAATGGTGAGGAGTTCTACAAGTCAAACACCTTTTAACATTTATTGGACATTTTATTCAAGAATGCACATCACTGAATTAAAAACTTTCAAACTGAATCTATAAGACAAGTTATAAGTGAATAATTGATTTAAAGAGAAAAATTGAAAGTCACACTATCTTCATATGTTTCACAAAGTTTAATTTAGCTTGTGTTTCTACTCTCCAAAGTAATATGATACGGCGTGGAAAACGTCTTTGAGTAATTCATTTTTAAGAGTTTGGGAAAAAAATAATAATAATAATAATAGGGGGCAGAGGGGGGGGGGAGGAAATACATTTTTTATTTAAAGAAAAAATAAATAAAAAATTGGAGAAAGATAATTTTCCCCTGAAGTAACACTGCAGTTGAGTGTGCTCCTGAGAAATGAAAATTACACATGAAAAATGTTCGATATTTATAACAGTGAAGGATGCATCCAGTTCTTCCTTTTCTTTTTAAATTTCTTGGATTTAAATAGTGATAAATGTCATCTCAGAAAACCTCATGACTGCAACTGAAACAGAATCATGATTCATGCTGTCTTGCTGCTTGTTGCAATGCAATACATAACGTGTATTGCATCACATCTCATAATGTATTATATCAGCACTGATGAGCATAGTACTGCATAACTTTATACAACATATAGAATTGTGTTACCTTAGTGTGAACACACAATGCAATACTCAGTTTCATGTAATACACAATAATTGTAGTCCTTTATGTAATTGTAGAAATTTACTAATTATTGTGGAGAACTGTTTGCTCAATTCTATAAGAACCACAAACATTTTAAACAAACTGTAGAAAGTACGCACCTCTGATAGAATGGAGTTCTGCTGTCTGTTTTCTTCTGGAAGTTGAGTTTCAATCAACTGTAAAGGCTCTAATGGCGCTTCTACGGTTACAGTGTTGACTATGTGCATATTTGGTAATATAACACTGCTTTCATTTTCAGCTGTAGCTATTCCTGTGCCACAAATATTTAAAAATGAACCAATTTTATAAAAACTGATGCAAAAGATAAACTTTACATATATTATAAGTAAAAGTTACATTATTTAATAATTAAAATGGACTGTGTAAGAATGTGGTAACCCTCAGTTTAGTTAAGGATTAATCTTATCACATAAAACTTATGTTTTCAAATGCATCAAATTCTGGTAACAAGCAGTTCCTTGTGTACCACTTGAGAACATAATCTGATACGAATTTGGTCTTAATGTATTTATTTAATTATTAAGCTTTACCCACTCATAATCACCACACCAGATACTAAACAAAATTGTGAAAGAACAAATAAAGAAACAAATCACAAGTGCAGAGAGCATGTAAAAAACTAATTCAATTAACAAAATCAGAAAATCAAGACCTTGGTGAACAATTCATTTAGATGTTGCAGTCCAGGGTAGTATTGGGCGATAACAAAAGCTCTTTTTTGCTTCTAGTAATTGGTGGTTGAGGGAGGATATGGAACTGAAGATCTGTTTGCATACTAGGTCTTTGAGAGGGGATGGGGGGTAGTTTCTGTTTGTGAAGGCCTTTATGAGACCTTCAGTATATTGAGAAAGGGAGTGCCTATCACTACAGATATGCCATCCATGTGTGTCTCGACAATAAAGGAGAGAGCAATCCACTTGTGATCCAAACCTACCCTGGAGTGGAACAGCCAGGTTTTTATGTTCCATCATTATGCCCAGAAATGAGAGATAGCCTGCCCAAGATCCTTCCCATCCCTCCTAAAGTGGTGTTCTGTCATCCAACCTTCATACAGAGTGTATACGCAGACAAGAAAATAAAATTCCCAGATTTCCTGGTTTTACAATTTTTCCATCATACTGTAAGTGACAGTATACTTTCCCTTCAAGTAGTAAAGGATATCAATCTTTTATAAGGTAAATATTTTTAAACACCAGCTTACAAATTCCCGGGTTAAAGTGCACAGTTATTTATTTATTCATCCCCTCATTTCCCCACCCCCCTCCCACAGGGAAATGTAGATTTTGGTAGGGGCATGACTACTCATAGGAAGAAAGAATGTTTGGTCTCTGCATTCGACCGAGTTGCTGGGGAGTGCTGCCCTCTCGTGACCTGCTTGGCACCTGTGGTCTGCCCGCTTTGAACTCAACATTGTAATGTAATGTGTTAAGGTGTGAATAATAAGTCATTAACAGCACAAGTCGTCAGTCATTACAGTCTGAATGGATCCGAACCAAATCCTAAAGTCCATGTAATCTTCCTGGTCCTCCGAAATTAATTTTACTTTGTATTTATGTTGCAGACGCTAACATTTTTGTCATTCCGGGCCTGATTGTAACTGGCTTGATAACGTAACGTGCAGCGGCAGCTATCCATTGGTGGAGCGGCACCAACAAGGTCGACGAAGCAACATGGAAACGCAGCCAGCAGCCTCGACGCATCTGAAAGCTAAGTACCTGGTCTGGCTATCCTTTTTCCTGTAATCCCTTGGAGTTCTGCTGCTTCTGCTGTTGTCTGTCACTGCTAGTTTTCCACAATGGACTTTTCACTACAAACTCGGTAGCGAAAGCAAGCCTCACGTGTTTGCTAACGTTTGCAATGAATTCGATGTGGCAAATGTAATGGACACTTTGGACATTACTGTTGGACTAGAACAGTTGTGAAAGATCGTGGAGAAATATGAGGATGCACACTCACAACTCAAATTGTTTGAAGACAT
This sequence comes from Locusta migratoria, assembly GCA_026315105.1. Classification (NCBI taxonomy): domain Eukaryota; kingdom Metazoa; phylum Arthropoda; class Insecta; order Orthoptera; family Acrididae; genus Locusta; species Locusta migratoria. The sequence continues at coordinate 197,290,822 of CM048746.1, forward strand.
TGACATGCACACTGAGGACACAGAAACCTTCAAAAATATGGTCTTCAAGGTTTCGAGGAAATTGAGATCAATTCAACTGAATGACCTCACGTGGCTGACAAGTTCCTGTTAAATGCGGGCTCTGCCTCGGGTGCGTCAAAACGTAACATCAAGCTGCCCACCTTCGTGAGTCTCATCGTAAACAATGAAGACTTAGAGGACATTGCAAAATATCACCATTTGCTTAGCTCACTAACAGTTGAAGCACATAATTTAATTGCTTATCTCCCTGTGACTAACACTAAGGTAGCTTTTGATTTGATCTGTGCGAGATACTCGTCTGATCGCATCGGCATATCTAAAGAAACTTTTAGCGCTCCCATCAATGACAAAGGCAAGTGCAAGTGAACTTCGCGCTCTGCTGAACAAGGCCTCAAGCAATGTGCATGCACTGATGGCATTACAGCTGGATGTATGTTTGCAAGATATCATTATATCACAGATCCTTATAGAAAGGATTGAATCACCTATAAGAGCAGAATGTGAAGAGAGTTTGAATTCTAAACACTTCTCAACATTTAAATAAACCCGTGACTTCCTTGAAAACAAATGCAAATCACTAGAAATTGTCAATGCCACAATACAACCGCACCACAGTATACAGTGTTCCAGACAGATTTACTTTGCTACTAGTGCTGCATGTATCATGTGCAACCAGCGTCATGCACTGCACAAGTGCAGAAAATTCATACAAGCAGCATGTAGTGAACGCAAAAGTGTTATAACATGGAACAAGCTATGCTACAATTGTTTGAAGAGTAGTCATAGGGCTTCTAACTGCAAGTCCATTAGCTGCCATATCTGTGGGAAACGACACCACACATTGTTACATGCTGAATCACAACACATGGAAGATAAAACAAGAAACAATAGTCAAAATAACACGACACATAATCCTAATGACAATCATCAAAATCATTTGGACCTTGGTTCACCATCAGCCTGGCATTGCTTTTATGTTTTTAATCAAGACTTAACGCCTAGTGACGTCTTATTTATTTTTATTGTGTGACATGCACGCTAATGACTTCTATGTGGATGAATGTCTCTCAGGCTGTGATACAGTAGAAGCTGTAATCAAGGTCCAGCAAGATCTAATATTTCCTTAGAGATATGAGAAACACAACTACCCTTACGGCTTGATAACAACAAAGATATTAAAACTTTAGGCCGAATCTGGCATCCAGCAATTGATCAATTGTGAACAACGTTCAGCATGTACGCAAAGTACGCATCGCAAAATGCATTGCAGTGTCTGTCACGTCATCCATTTTTGATCCTCTAGGATTAATCAGTCCAATTGTGATCACATTCAAAATCTTTTTGCAATGTCTGTGGCAACATCAGCTAACATGGAACGAGCCTTTGCCACCAGAGTTGAAGTACATGTAGCAGACGCTATGCAGCGAGATTCACTCGATAGACAGCAGTCATTACATCAGAAACACCTGTCAGCATCCAATTGCACGGATTCTGTCATGCTTCAGAGAAGGCCTACAGATGTTGTATATATGTACGATCAATGAATCAGCATGGAGTGACGTGTGTCAAACTATTGAGCTTCAAAAGATGAGTGTCTCCAGTGAAAAGCCTCTTGTTACCTCGCTTGGAAGTTTGTGGAGCTCTCTTGCTTTCGCGACAACTGCAGCACATTGTTAGATCACTGGATACAGACAACGAGTGCACCTACCTGTGGACTGACTCATCCATCGTGCTGGCACGGCTTGCAGCACCATTCACACGCTGGAAGACATTTGTGGGGAATCGTGTTTCGGAGATATATGGAACCATATATCAACACTGGAAAACTCAGCTGACCTGGCATCACAAGAAGTGCCTCCTGCAGAGCTGCTAGAAAACAGTCTGTGGTGGGAAGGACCAGCCTGGCTTAAAGAAGATGTTACTTCATGGCCTGTCTTACACACATGCAGTGACTCTGCATCTGAAGGATGGCCAGAAGCAAGGGAAAAGGTTCTCTGTCACATCAGCACAATAATTCAGGACGATTTCATCTGTTGATTTTCGAAGTTGTTATGATTGCAGCGGATAATGACATACTGTCTTAGGTTCATTAATAACTGCAAGAAAACAAGAGAAGGAAGGGTAACTGCCAAATTATCTCGAAATGAACTGCAGGACATTCAGTTACAATCCACCAGAATAGCACAAAAAGTGACATATGCCACAGAAATCCACCAATTGGAGACCACAAAGGTAGTAGATCAGAGTAGCAAACTTAAATCGCTACATCCGACCCTTGATGAGAGAGGATTACTACGAGCTAAGACATACTGATCTGTCATTTGAGGAGAATCATCAACTAATAATGCCATCTGACCATCATCTCACAAGGCTAGTAGTGGAAAGGGTACATTGTTGTCTTTCTCACTCTGGCTGTCAATTGTTGCTTACATCTCTCAGGATGCAATACTGGATACTCAACGAACGAAATTCAATCTGGCATGTTCTGCATTTATGCTTGACTTGTGAGTTGTTAAATGCAAAACCTGCACAAGAGCTCATGGGAGACTAGAAACTGTGAGGGCTTTCTTCAACTGCGGAGTTGATTATACAGGACTGTTCTATGTGAAAACTGGATCACGCTGATCCAAAGTAAAGGAAAATTGCTTTTTTGCCCTATTTGTGTGTCTGATGACACGAGCAGTACATTTAGAGGTAGTTGACAACATGAGTACAGAAGAATTTCTGTCAGCACTAAAAATATTTGTATCACAGTGGGGAAGGTGCCAAAAACTGTACAGTGACAACGAGACGAACTTTATTGGGGCTAATCAGCAACTTTGCGAGTTATAAGTGGCTGTGAGCAGTCATTATCAGCAGATACAGGTAAAGAACTTCATGCATGAAGAAGACAGTGATTGGCATTTCATTTCTCCAGCATCACCACATTTTGGCGGAATATGGGAGGCAGGAGTGAATCCAAGTACCACTTGCGGTGAATGATGGGAACCATATGTACAACATTTGAAGAGTTAAGAACCCTAACTTGCCAAATTGAGGCTTGCTTAAACTCATGTCCTCTTACACCACTATCCTGTGATCCTGCTGATCCCAAGCGCTCACTCCTGGTCAATTCCTGATAGGAACCACCATCACAAGTATCTCTCAGCCAGACCTAGGTGCATCCAACCTGAATGTGCTCACAAGGTGGGATTGACTGCAACAAGGACACCAAATCTTTCGGCGGCACTGGTCATCTGAATATCTGCATCATCTGCAGCAGTGGGCCAAGTTGACATCCCCCAGTCTGAATGTGAAACCTGGCGCTCTGTTTGTGGCAAAGGAAGACAACCTCCCACCCTTATGTTGGAAACTGGCCATCATTGAGGAAGTACACCCTGGGTGCGACAGAATGGTGCGAGTGGCCACTATTCGCACACCAAAGGGTCTGTAAGAGGTCAAATAGCAAGCTCTGTCCATTACTGAATGAAGTGATATAAAAGTGAACAGTGTACTCATGTTTTACCTTGTGTTTTTTCTTCTCCCCCCCCCCCCCTACTTGCCACTGTGTGTGTGTGTGTGTGTGTGTGTGTGTGTGTGTGTACCTTGCAGCAGACTCAGTGCATTTTTATTTAATATTTTAATTATCCTTTATTCATGTAATTGTGATTTTCTGGTGCTATTTAAAACTATGTTGACAGACTAAGTCATTCAAAGACATTTTGCTAATGTGTATTTCCTTGCTTTCTCTTTAAGTGCAACAAAACTTGTATTTTTTGGAAAGAAATTACCTAATATTTCTTTGGCGGCCGGTATGTTTGGTCACTGCATTCAACCGAGTTGCTGGAGAGTGCTGAACTCTCGTGGCCTGTCTGGCACCTGTGGGATACTGACCTGAAGGCCAGCCCTCCCAGTGTGCATAACGGTTACCTTACCACTGCGAGGGTGTCAGCAGTTGGGCGTTGTGAATGGAGCCAGTCGGTCAGCGGCCATAGCTGTGTGCTTGGCCTCCCAGCCTTGTACATGACATTATAATGTAATGTGTCAAGTTGTCAACAATAAGTTATTAACAGCACAAGTTGTCAGTCATTACAGTCTGAATGGATCCGAATCAAACCCTACAGTCTATGTAATCTTTCTGGTCCTCAAAAATTAATTTTACTTTACATTTACGTTGTGGACGCTAAAAAAGAATGCTCAATCATGATACAGCAGTAAAGGGGCATTGAGAATGTTGTAGAGCCAATTGAACAGCTTTAATTGGTGGTCAAAAATATTTCGCTGTTTTCTTCAAATGTGTCATTATTTTCAAGTACATTCCTAGCCAAAAACCAAACAACACAGCAAAATATAACCACAATGCATAATTATTTACAAACTCCTAATTGGCTGTCTTAAATGTCCCATTTTTATGGATAATTACACTTTGTGCCATCTTTACAGTGTAGTTTGTAAGCTATCAATGACATAACTAAAATAAACATTATAAACTAACTTTGAAGCTCGGTATTTTAGTGTGTGTTTCTCTTTAACATATATTTGTTTTTCTGAGAGGCTGGTCCTCTAAGTGTTAAGCTTTGAACTGGTGTGAAACAGTTCATGATTTAAATGTCAATAATGGATGGCAGATAACAAATCACCATAAAGAGCCTCATTGAGCTGCTGAAAGGCATGAAAAATAGACACTCACATTCACACAATTTAAATTTTCGGCCATGGCCTTCATCAGAAAAAGAAACACAAACACTCAAACAATGACTCAGAAAACTATACACACATGACCACTATCTCTGGCCACTCCAGGTGGCACTAGAGTTACCAAAAATATTACTGATAACTAGAACTAAACAAAAATTTCCTGGAATTCTAAAAACTTCCTTGTGTGTTTCCCAGATTTCTCTCAGATAAAAAAAATTCCTGGTGTTTACTGGATCTCCCGGCCATTATGAAGCATATACCCCCTGAAACTTCCTGGCAGATTAAAATTGTGTGCCGGAACCGGAACTCGAACCTGGCACCTTTGCCTTTCGCGGGCAAGCGCACTACCGACTGTGCTATCCCGACACGACTCACGATGCCGCCTCACAACTTTACTTCTGCCAGTACCTTGCCTCCTACTTTCCAAACTTCACAGAAGCTCTCCTGCAAACACGCAAGACTAGCACTCCTGGAAGAAAGGATATGGTGGAGACATGGCTTAGCCACAGCCTAAGGGACAATTTTAATCTGCCAGGAAGTTTCATATCAGCGCACACTCCGCTGCAGAGTGAAGTTTCATTCTGGAAACATCCCTTAGGCTGTGGCTAAGCCATGTCTCCACCATATCCTTTCTTCCAGGAGTGCTAGTCTTGTGTGTTTGCAGGAGAGCTTCTGAGAAGATGGAAAGTAGGAGGCGAGGTACTGGCAGAAGTAAAGTTGTGAGGCGGCATTGTGAGTCGTGTCAGAATAGCACAGTCGGTAGTGCGCTTCCTCCTTCCTTGCCTGCGAAAGGCAAAGGTCCCAGGTTCGAGTCCCGGTTCCGGCACACAATTTTAATCTGCCAGGAAGTTTCATATCAGCGCACACTCCGCTGCAGAGTGAAGTTTCATTCATATATCCCCTGTCTGTAACATCCTAGTCAACACTTATGCCATCCCCAAACACAGCCCCCTGATACAGGATCATATCCCTGTGGAAGATTAGGCAATCACTGCATTGCTTTTATATTGGCATGACCACTAATCATCTGTCTATTAGAATCAATGGCCCTTGTGAAACTGCAGTCAAAAACAAGGTAGAATTCCCTGTTTGTAGCACAACATGCAGGAAGCAATTCAGAAATTACCCAGGTCTTAACCTACAATAACCCCTTCCTCCTTCCTCACCCAATAATTCCTATCCTACTACTTCTCCCTCCCACACCTCCCCACCACATTCCTAAGCCGTTTCACTTTCCACCCATTTAGTACTTGCATGCTTTGTAAGGCTGTGCTGTACCCACCCCCACCACCGCCTTGCAACCTTCCTGTCTCCTCCCTCCCATTCTCTCACTGCAAAGAGTGTTTCTGTGTGCGGCAGCTGGAAATGACGGCTGTTTGTCTGTGAATTGTACCAATGTGATTGTGTGAGTGGTGTCTTTTCTGACCAAGGGTAATGGCTGAAATCTAGAATTCAGTGTGTATGATTGTATATTTTTTGCACCTGTTGCAATTCAACATACATCTTTGTGATGTGTTGTAAATTATCTTCTTTATAGCCATTAACGACAATAATACTATGTAAAGGCAGATGTATTTCAGAACTGCCATCATGTCATTGCATTTATATTCTTTATCCACTGCACATCTAATGCTGCAACGTAAAACAATAGAAAAGTTTGATTCCTATTAAAAATGCATTGCCACATTGTCTGTAATATTATGAACTCATACATTACGTAAATCAAAGCACTGGAAAAGGGACATTCCATTTGTTCACTGAAAATATGATTATTAGATAATATTTACTAGTTTTTAATTTTAACCCCTAAAAGGGGACTACTTTGCAGATGTCCCTTGCATAAGATCACATTTAACAGTAAGAATAGGAGAATTTTGACAATTTTGCTTACTCTGATATTTTAGCACACAAAAATCATGTTTGAACTACGTAATATCAAGCTGGGTGTGATACGGTGTTGCTACTGGATTCCTTGACTGGTTTTGAAATTCTAAGAAGATGAAAGTGTTGGAAGGCTAGATGAAAAGCCAGGGATAAAGGAAGGTGTGCAGCATTCAAAGATGTTTGTCATACTTGGGGGGGGGGGGGGGGCTGATCTGCTCAATTATTTTATTAAGGGAAACAGCCTACATCACTTAAAATCTCTAATCAGATGACCTGTTCCAACAGATTAAACTGCCATCTTCAAATATTTATTTGCATCCACCACTCACGAAGAAAAACTTTAAAAAACTTACTTGTTGGCTTGTTGTAATACAAAAAATATCAAAAGCATAATGTCACACTAAGTTAAAACAAAAGCATGTTGCTTTTGATATTTCGTCTGTATTATGATAAGCCAACAAGTAAGTTTTAAAAAGGTTTTCTTTAGGATGTGGTGGATGCAAAGACATATCTGAAGATGGCAGGTTAATCTGCCAAAACAGGTGATATGAATAAAGATTGTAAGCAATCTTCACTGTTTCCTTTAATAAATTCATAGATGTTCCATGTGGTTTCACCTGGTACATAAATGGCATAAGCTTAGCTAATAGATAAATAAATAATAAAAACTTACCATCTTCTACAACCATCACTGGAACATTACTAGTATCTTTGCCTTCCAGTGAATTATTTCGTATCAATACATGAGTGCCATTTGGTAGAGTGTACATCAAAACTGACTCAGACATTGCCACTCTGAAAACAGGTGGAAAGGAGATGAGTGAAAACAACAATTACTAACAAAATGACAACATATCAAAGCTAACAGCAATTAGCTTATATCATATTAATAATGTTTTTGTGTTTCTTAACAGAAAATGTTTTACATGACACTGATTTTTTATATCCTTCTGGTATTAGAATAGGATAAATAATATTGCATTCATCCAAGTTCTGTATCTTGATTGTTACTAAAAATACACTATTATTCTGTATTAATATTTACTGTTACTTAATTTTTAAATTACTGAGCATTTACAAACACTCTTTACCAATAAGCATCTTTGCTCCGAACAGTGAACACACTTTCAAGACAGTATCTACCTTTATTTTGGTATATACCTGTCAAATTATGTCTTTGAACAACAGGAAATGCTATGCCGTAAACATTAGGAAGCATGAAAAACATAAGAATGCCCTAATAATAATAATAATGATAATAGCTAATGATCCATGTGAATACTTTGCACTGTTATTGGAATGACAAAATAGCCTATATTGGGGAAAAAATGGAAGTCACGTTGAATGTTGAATCAATGCAAATGTTTAAAAGCACAAATGAAATACCTTGATCTGCTGAACAACCTTAGGCAAAAGAGAACTGTGTACCTTAAATAGAACCAAAGATATCGTAAAACAAACCAATTGCAATATTCACGGCAAGGACAGAAGAATATCACATTTGAGTACAAATAAAGAAAGTGGGAATTAAGGGAATTCTGATACTTGATGACAAATCTGTGGATGAATATCTCATTTATAGCACAAATTAGGGAAATCAGTCAGATAGAACAGTCTGACCGATTGACTTTAGTTCACAGCATCGACATCCATATAAAAAATTACAGTATGAAACTTTATGCATTCTTTTATACATTTTGTAAACTTTTTCTGACTTACTTTTTCAACAAAAAATAATTCATAATTTGTAAACTGTTTTACACATGGGAGTTCAATTTTTTTTTTTTTTTTTTAAGAGTTTGGGGTTTACTGATTGGTTAACTATCGTTCCACTGACTATGTATAGCAGAGGAAAATGATATTGGCTAATCCAAACTGTAAAGCTGTGAAGGAATGGAAAGAGAAATTTGAAGAAGGGATTAAAGTTCCAGGAGAAGAAATAAAAACGATGTGGTTTGCTGATAACATTGTGATTCTGTCAGGGATAACAAAGGACCTGGAAGAACAACTAAATGGAATGAACAGTGTCTTGAAAGGAGGGTATAAGATGAACATTTACTAGATAAAACATGGGTAATGGAATGTGTTGTAAGAAAATCAGGTGATGCTGAAGGAATTAGGTTAGGTGATGTAAAAGTAGTAGGTGAGTTTTGTTATTTAGTTAGCAAAGTAACTTCTGATGGCCGGAATATGAAAATTTAAAATGCAGAATTGCTATAGGAAGTAAAGCTTTTCTGAAGAAGAGAAATTTGTTGACAGTCAATATTAATTTAAATGTCAGGAAGTCCTTTCTGAAAGCATTTGTCTGGAGTGTAGCACTGTACAAGAGTGAAAAGTGGACAATAAGGAGTTTCATCAAAAAGATGATAGAAGCTTTTGAAATGTGGTGCTACAGATAAATGCTGAAGATTGGATATATAGATTTTGTAACTAATGAGGACGTACTAAACAGAATTGGAGAGAAAAGAAATTTCTGGTGTATCTTGACAGAGAAAAAAGATTGATTAGTAAGACATATCCTGAGAAATCAAGGAATCATCAGTTTAGGATTCGAGAGAAGTGTGTGCAATAAAAATTGTAGAGGGAGACCGAGAGACAAATACAGTTTCAAAAGGATGTAGGTTGACATTCTTATTCAGAAATGAAGAGGCTTGGACAGGACAGGTTAGAGTTGAGAGCTGCACCAAACCATTCTGCAGGCTGAAGACAACAACACCTGCAACAACTTTTCGCCAGTCTGTGTGTTGATACGTTCACATAATTCTGCAAGAGTAATGGGTTGATGAGTAGCAAATAACACATGCTCAATACGAGACAAGTTCAGAGATCATACTTGCCCAGGAAGTTGCTGCACGTCTTGTAGAGCACCTTGAGTTTTATGCACAGTGTTTGGGTGAGCATTAACCTGTAGGAACGACCAACCGTGTTCCCGTTACAAGTATGGCAGAAGAACAGGTCTTACAACATTCTGCACTTATCGAGCACTAGACAATGCTCCCTTCACAAACACCAAAGGTGTATGAGATTTGTAGCTTATTGCACCCCAGACCATAAGGCCAGGTGTGGACCCAGTGTGTCTTGGACAAATGCACTCTATGAGACAGCACTTGCCAGCTGTTAATTGTATGTGCAAACCACTATCACTTGCATGCAGGCAGAATTTGCTTTCATTGCTGAAGACCATGGACCATCACTCCATCTTCCAAGTAACTGGTGTAGTGAAGGAATAAAAGACTTGAAAACAAATAAGTTGCCAGCTACTGATGGAATTACAATTCAGTTGTACAGAGAGACTATTCATCACTTTTGGTCCTTTCTTGGCTTACATGTTTTGTGAAGCTTTCACTCAGTGCATAGCATATTTGACTTCCATGTCTAGCTGAAGACCATGGCCCAACATCCCATCTTTTAGGTGATCCTCTCACAGCACCAATTAAGTAGTATGTGTAAATTCTGTGACATGGGTGGAACACAAGCTAGAGGTGTGCATGCCCGTAACCAGATTGAATAATTTGTCTTCACACTCCTGGGCTCACAAATCTTCTGTACTGTGGTAGCTGTGCAGTCTTCTATTGCCGCCCTCGGAATATGATGATTTTGGTGGACAACTGTCCTATGTGGACACTCAGAAACTCGTCTGTGAGTGTGAGATAGTTCACATGATCATTGCCCAACTGATGCAGCACATCCAACATATGTGGCAGTTCCTGAGAGGTAAATCCTGTCAATTGGAAGGCCAAAATTTGACCCCTTAAAATTATTCTTTTGTATCCTTTACATGGGCTCTGTACATTAAGAGTTTGATCAAGTTTTAGTACAAAGTACTCAGGGTTATCATAATGTTTAACAATCTGATTGTACATGCAGATCTTCAGATTTATTTTGACTTCTCTGCTATTGAGATGCATATATACACACACAAACTGTTTTGTCTAGATTGGTTTGTAGATGCCATTTAACGTATTATCGGTGCAGCAGGTTTAGATCTTCGTTTCGTTAGTGCTCTATTTCTTCAAAAGATTTACTTTGATAAGCTTTTGCCATAGAAACTTGTAAGACATGTTGTAGTTGTTATGGTCTTCAGTCCGGAGACTGGTTTGATGCAGCTCTCCACCCTACTCTATCCTGAGCAAGCCTTTTCATCTCCTCATAAGAACGGCAACCCACATCCATTTGAATCTGGTTACTACAGTATATGCGTCTCTTGGTCTCCCTCTGTGATTTTTACCCCACACACTTCCCTCCAATGCTAAATTTACGATTCCTCGTTGTCTAAGAATGTGTACTACCAAGCGATCCTTTCTTTTCGTCAAGGTATGCCAAAAATTTCTTTTCTCACCAATTCTGTTCAGTACCTCTTCATTAGTTATGCGATCTACCCACCTAATCTTCAGCTTTCTTCTATAGCACCACATTTCAAAAGCCTCTATTCTCTTCCTGTCTGCACTGTTTATCGTCCATGTTTCACTCCCATACAAGGCAACACTCCACACAAATGCGTTCACAAAAGACTTCCTTACACTTAAATTAATATTCAATGTTAGCAAATTTCTCTTTTTCACAAATGCTTTTCTTCCCATTGCTATTCTGCATTTTATATCCTCTGTACTGCGACCATCATTTGTTATTTTACTACCCAAGTAACAAAACTCGTCTACCACCTTCATTGTTTCATTACCTAATCTAATTACTTCAGCATCACCTGATTTTCTAAGACCGCATTCCATATTCTTTGTTTTGTTCTTGTTAATGTTCATTTTATATGCCCTCTTCAACACACTGTCCACTCCATTCATCTGCTCTTCCAGGTCCTTTGCTGTCTCTGACAGAATTACAATGTCATCAGCAAAATGCAATGTTTTTATTTCTTCACCCTGAACTTTGATCCCTATTCCAAATTTTTCCTTGCTTTCCTTCACCGCCTGCTTGAAGTACAAATTGAATAGCATCGGAGAAAGGTTACAACCCTGTCTTACTCCGTTCCCAACTAATGCTTCCCTTTCGTGCCCTTCGAGTCTAATAACTGCGGTCTGGCTTTTGTACAAGTTGTAAATAACTCTCCTTTCCCTGTATTTTACCCCTGCTGACTTCTGAATTTGAAACAGTGTATTCCAGTCAACATTGTCAAAAGCTTTCTCCAAATCTACAAACGCTAAAAATGTAGGTTTGCCTTTCCTAAATCTATCTTCTAAGATAAGTCGCAAAATGAGTATTGCCTCCCGGATTCCTATGTTCCTCCTGAATCCAAACTGATTCTCCCCCAGGTCAGCTTCTACCACCTTTTCCATTCTTCTGTAGATAATTCGTGTTAAAATTTTGCAACCATGACTTATCAAACTCATGGTTCTGTAATTTTCACACCTGTCTGCGCCTGATTTCTTTGGAATGGGGATTATTATATTTTTCTTAAAGTCTGAGGGTATTTCGCCTGTCTCACACATCTTACACACCAGGTGAAATAGTTTTGTCATGGCTGGCTTCCCAGAGACTTCAGTAGCTCTGAGGGAATGTCATCTACTCCCGGGGCCTTGCTCCAACCTAGGTATTTTAGGGCTCTGTCAAATTCATCTCTCAATATAGTATCTCCTATTTTATCTTGTCCCCAAATGTCTCTTTTATTTTCCTGTAGGCAGTATCTACTTTTCCCCTGTTATACATTCTTCTACAGATTTGCATTTGGCTTCTAGCCACTCCTGCTTAGCCATTTTGCACTTCCTATCAATCTCATTTCTTAGTCATCTGTACTTCATTTTGCCTGTTTCATTTACTGCAGGACATTGTGTCTGGAATATCTGCAGTGTACAAGTTAAATAATAAGGGGCAAGGTACCGAGCCCTGTGAGAGTCCTTTGTTGAGCGCTATACATCTACTGGTATTGCCACTGTGAGTTACTCTTATTTTTCTTCCAGTTAAAAATTTCATCAGTTTATAGATTTGGTTTCATTGAGTTTTTAACCCTAGAGTGGGTGCATTGGTGTATTTTATACACCGGTGTCATCTGTTGGCCTCCACTGTAAAAATGCCAAGTGTTATAGCCATGTAATTGTTGGTAACTTTCTACTCATTGTTTAGCTTATGTTCAGATGTGTCACAGCATTTACAGCATCAACAGGTTAGGGGCAACAGTAGGTCATTCCTCAAACTGCATCATCGGTGTACTCTATACATCACTTGCCTGGTCATGTAAGTAGCATCTCAAACTGTATACGTTATCTGTTGTATATTTACATGAAGCATTATGGAAAAAAAGCAGTTTATGTTAGAGATGTCTGTTAATATATTTCACTATCTCTTGTTCATAGTTTGTGTTTCTAATTTTAGGGCCAAAAATAATTGACAGATGAGGAATTAGAGAGGACTCTTTTAGAGATGCTTGCAGAAAAAGACGACTGGAAAGGTACTGATGATTTGTTTTCTGATGGAGAAGATAAAGTAATATTACCGAGTGATCATGATAGTGACTCTGAAATTGAGTGTAATGGAAATTTACCTTTCTTTGACATTGAAGACAATGTGTTTATTGGTAGGGATAAACAAACGAAATGGATGAAAACTGATATGCAAAAAAAGACATCCAATTATTATCAAGATCTTCAATATTTTAAACATGACTGCGTCTCAGCAACGGTTATGGGATAGCAAATTAATAAGCAGCCAACCAGTTGGCTTATTAATTTGTTATCAAGATCTCTCCAGACCCTAAACGAGGTATGGTAGAGGAAATTGAATTGTTCCACAAAATAGTCAGCATTGATATGATAGATGAAAGTGTGCATTTTACAAATGTAAAGCATAAAAAGGCATGAAGAGACAGGGATGCTAAATTGACAATTCGAAATGAAATTTGTGCACTATGAGGCATGCTTGAATTTCTTATTTTGTATTAATTTTGTTATTTTCATTGCATTTTTAATGAATTTGAATTGTTTTACATTTTATATTCTTGATTTCATTTTCCAGCACTACTCCCATAAGATCTGATGACTATTTTGATATTTTGGCATGTCATGATGTATGTAGCATCTTTGGTTTAGGTATAACACATTGATCTCTATACTTCATGGATGTTGGAGTAACAGATTTCTAAGTGTGCCATCCAAAGATGTTCATATTGCCGCGAGAGACCACGTACAGCGAGTGCCGGCGTGGCACAGGGGATAGCGTCACGGACTGCGGTGCTGAAGGTCGCCGGTTCAATCCCGCCCCCCGGCAAAAATTTATTTCTTTGTAATTAACAATTCCAGAATGTTCTACATCTTTCTTAGGTTCACTTGTAAATTCTACTTGTTTCTTATGTTAGCTGTTCTTCTAATTTCTGGTAAATTCTGTCTGTGTATAAATAGCAGACCACTCTGCCTTAGAGGCAGTCAGTGCTGAGTGTATTTTAAGTTCGTAATAAACGTGCTTTGAGTACAAGTGCTGTGTTCAGTTGCCTTCGAAGTCAAGCCTGCTCCCATTTCAACGTGACATTGTTTGGTGGAGGCGCTGGGTATCCTGTGCAACAGCTGCATCACCGTGGCTCCGATTAGGCAACATAAAAGCCGTCGCTTACACGGTCTTGAACCGGAATACAAGGGATATACCGAGTACGTCCTTCCGAAAGTCCGTATCATCAGAAGAACAATGGACACTAAACCAGCGGTAAGCCAGCTGCACATCAAACACCCGTCGGTGTTCTCTGGAGACGCTGGACAGGACCACAACAAATGGCTAAAAGAGTTCGACCGAGTCGCCAAGTACAACAGGTGGGACCATACAATGTGCTTGGCCAACGATTACTTCTATCTGGACGGAACAGCCCAGCAATGGTTGGAGAACAACGAAGACAAGTTGAATGACTGGGAGATGTTCCAGGAGGAACTTAAGAAGACATTTTGCGACCGCCAGCGACAAATCCGTTCGACGGAAGAAGAACTGAAGAACCGGGCCCAACGACATGGTGAGCTGACACAATTGTACAATGTTTTGGCCCTGTGTAACATAGTCAATACGAACATGACTGTGTCAGACAAAATCACGCACCTGATGAAGGGTATTGCAGAAGATATGTGCCAAGCTCTTCTGATAAAAGACGTTGCTACGACAGAAGAGTTAATTAAGTGGTGCCAGCGTATTGAAGAGATGCAACAAAGGAGGGCTGGACGCAAGAAGTATGACAGGCTCCCCAATGTAGTCCCTGTGGCCGTTGTCGAAGACCAGCAAGACTTCGCTTCTCTCATACAACAAATTGAATTGTGAGAGAAAAATTACAATAATTTATGGCAACCGGGACTGTTAGATCGAGCGAGCATCAGATTATGGCCACGGATGTAAGCCATGTAAGTCACGAGGGAGCCAACGTTGCTGAGGAAGAGGTATTTCAGACATTAGCTTCTGTCTGCCCCGTCAATCGCACACGACGTGAAGAATGGCGTCGCCCTGCTATAACTTACGCTGCAGTCGCCAAACGGCAGCCCATTAACCGGCCGAAGCGACCACAACCAACTCCCCCGGTAACTATGATGCCCCGCAGAAGAACAGACGTCTGGGGGACAGAAGACAACAAACCACTTTGTTTCCACTGTGGGCGGCCTGGACATGTCATACGCTACTGCAGAGAGAGAAGGCGAGTTTTCGACGATTATTTTGCCGCAAGATGTCAGCCATCAGAGCAGTTCTATCCCAGGCAATCACCTGCTGATGAGTTCGGTCGACCTATGGGAAAAAGCCCATCACCGTACCCTAGACGAGGTCGCTCCCCGACGCGCCACAGCCGTTCACCGTTGCCGTATAGAGGTACCAGCCGCTTCCGTAGCCTCCGCGCCCAGGAAAACTAAGCGAAGCGACCATCTACGGAGGTGAGGCCACTCCAGATGAAAATCCTCCATGGACGACAGTGCTAAGATGTCGGGAAATCTCATCGACGTCATAATCGACGGCCAACCTGTCTGGGCACTTGTTGACTCAGGAGCGTCTTTCTCTGTATGGAAGACAATGTTCTGTGATACTGGAGCAACTGTGCTGAAGGTCGCTAATGCAAAGTACGTCCAGCCAGCAGGAACTTGTGTTGCAAGAATAACCATCAACAACAGGACCCAGCCATTTGAATTTGTCGAGTTAAGAGAATGTAGTCACAATGTTATCCTCGGATGGGACTTCCTTCAGGCATCCCAAGCTATCATTGACTGTGGAAGATCTGAGCTGCAAATTGAAGATGTTGTTCTGATGGATACACGTAATACAGAATTTTCTGGGAAGTTATTCACCATTGACAATGTGACGATCCCGCCGTTGACGAAGAGAAGAGTTGCAGTCACAAATACAGATGGGCGATTAAACTGTGAAGTGCTTGTTGATAGTAAAAAGTTTATCAGGCTCACAAAAGAAATTTACATATCAGCGGCTATCATAAGCATTACCGGTGGTCAAGGAGAGATTTGGATCACAAATTGTCAAGAGCAGTCACAACTTATCGCCAAGGGAATGTATATCGGGACAGCTGAACCAATCCAGGACAGTGAGCTCAACGTCATCAATGAAGACCCATGCCCTGCTGTTAGTACAGACAACACGCTGGAGGAAACAAACGTGGTACTGCCAATAGGGCCTGGACTAACCAAGGAACAACGCCAGCGGGTGTTAAGTATACTACGCCAATTTCCAGGTGCATTCACACCTCAGCGGGGGGGGGGGGGGCAAGTCAGACGAAACGGCCCACGATAAAGCACCGTATCAATACTGGGGATCATCCACCAATTAGCCAGCGTTCATATAGTGTGTCGCCAGCTGAAAGACGGATAATTTGGGAGGAAGTGGAGAAGATGTTGCGAGACGACATTATTCAACCTTTCTTATGTTCACTTGTAAATTCTAATTGTTTCTTATGTTAACTGTTCTAATTTCTGGTAAATTCTGTCTGTGTATAAATAGCAGAGCACTCTGCCTTAGAGGCAGTCAGTGCTGCGTGTATGTTGAATTCGTAATAAATGTGCTTTGAGTATAAGTGCTGTGTTCAGTTGCCTTCGAAGTCAAGCCTGCTCCCATTTCAACGCGACAATATGCTGTTTCTTGACGAATTACAACATGGCTGCTCTGAACAAGAAGGCAAAAATAAAATTTTGATAAAACGTTGTGGACAATAAACCACATGACGCGAATGGAAGCCCAAGAAAATTTTATCAACATAACTCGCCACAAAACAATGCATTCATATATTATGTACCTCTACGGGGAGGAAATGTGGCGGAGCATTAAACGCCTTGGGAACCTATGTGTCAAGAAGGCTAATTTATTAAGTTCTCTAGCCTTTCTACTGTGCTGTCAAGAAGAGAAGATGGTTCCACGTTTTGCCGTGGTGAGACACCATGTCAATACTGCTGCAACCAGGAGAATCTTCCTTCGAGCGAGCTTCGCCCTACTGCGAGAGAGGATACATCATACCTGGAAGCAGCTGGATACTAACGACCGCGATTAATGGACGTTCACATGCATTTGACAAAGTTACTTTCAGCATTGGATTGGGACTGGATTGATGCAGCCACAGCAGCACAACAGATGTCATCTGAGATGAAAACCACCAAAAGGCAGAAAGGGAAATTCAACCAGCTTTCAAAGCAACAGCATGGTGTAGAAAGTACAACAACAGAATGCACCGTGATTAATATGACGGCGAGAAACATCAACATGGGTGCCATCTCAGCATTTCAGAAGGGACTGACCTTGCACCATCTCCGAGGAGTATCTCTTTCGCTGATATAATTAGTGGTGTGGAACAAGCAGTTTGCAAGATGCCTAGTGAGACTGCAGAAGAAATTTGTCAGGAAACAAGCCACATTCTATTGAAATCCAAGGCACCAAAACAGAACATGACAAGAGCAGAACGCAATGGCCTTCGCGAGCTCAAGAATGATCCTCTCTTTGTAGTTTTACCAGCTGAGAAGGGCAATGCAGCCGTCATTATGGAAGGAGCAAATTATGACGAGAAGATTCGAGAGATGCTGGAGGAGGAGACATATGAGAAATTATGGGAAGACCCAACTTCGAAAATACTGAGGAAGACGTCCAAGCTGCTCAAGCGATCTTCACTGGAAGAAAGTGTTATTAAAAATCTACTTCCACAGACACCTTGACCACCTACATTGTATGGACTCCCGAAGGTTCATAAAATAAACACACCTCTTGGTCGAATCGTGAGTACCATTGGTGTGCCGACTTACAGACTTGCAAAACATCGGGCCAACCTCCTTACTCCACACGCCGGTCACTGTGAGCACCATATCAAGAATATGGCCAACTTCGTCAGCAGAATCAAATGCTTGTGACTTGGAGAAAAGGATATGATGGTTAGCTTTGATGACGTTTCATTGTTCACAAACATCCCTGTCAAGGACTGTATAGATCTACTCTCCCAGTTATTTGACGACACTGTTGTGGATTTATTTAAGCATATACTGCCATCATTGTACTTCCTGTATAGTGGAGAATATTTTAATCAAACTGACAGTGTCACAATGGGAAACCCATTAGTTCCAGTTATGGCAAACCTGTTTATGGAGCACTTTGAAGACATCACCCTGGACACAGCACGTGTAAGGCCTAGCTGTTTTTATTGGTATGTTGATGACACGTTCGTTGTTGTCTGGTTGCATGGACGTGAAAAACTCGGTGAATTCTTCGACCAGATCAATAGCACCCATGACAAGACCAAATTCACAATGGAGGTGGAGAAAGAGGGTGCCTTGCTGTTCCTTGACGCCCTCAAAAAAATGTTCAAATGTTTGTAAAGCTTATGGGACTCAACTACGGGGTTATCAGTCCCTAAACTTACAAACTACTTATGAACTACTTACGAACTAGGACGGCACAAATATCCATGCCCTAGGGGGGATTCGAACCCCCGACCGTAGTAGCCGTGCAGACCGTGACTGAAGCGCCTCAGTCCCCTCGGCCACCGCGGCCGGCTTGACGCCCTCGTAAGCCATAAAGCAGATGGATGTCTCAGCCATGGTGTTTACAGAAAACCCACCCACAGACTGGTACTTACATGTCACAAGCCATCATCATCCATTCCAGAAACAGTCTGTTTTAAGGACCTTGGTGCACCGAACAGAAGTAGTGTCAGACACTGAAAATCTGCAAAAGAAACTGAGCCACCTACGGAAAGTTTTTAGGGACAATGGCTACAGCAACAGCCAGATTACGAAAGTTATCTTCCCAAAGACACAAAAGCAGAATACCCCCGAGGAGGATGCAAAGAAACTTGCCTATTAGCGATTTTGTGGCTCGATCACGGAAAAGATTAGCAGACTCCTTAAGAGACACAAGATTGACTCGGTCTTCAGGGCTCCTTCAAAAATACGTCAGTTGATGCAACCTGTTAAAGATGATGTAGGCCTAAGAAAACTGGAAGTATATAAAATACCTTTGTGGTTGTGGACAATTTTATATAGGACAAACAGTGCATACTACTGAACAGCACTGTGTGGAACATGAATGATGTTACCGTTTATGTTATCCCAAAAAGTCAGCAATTGTGGAGCATGCACTTGATAACAGACATCGTATTGCATTTGAGGAGACATCCATAATTACAAGAATGAACAGTTTCTGGGATAGTGTAATAAAAGAGGTGATTGAGATCAAAATAGCTGACAATACTCTTAACAGAGACAGTGGCTTGCAGCTGAGCACGGGTTGGAACCCAGCGATCAGAAGGTTGAAGCGGGTGTGGCAGGCACGTGACCAAAGCATGGCCTTTTATGGTCATGTCACAGAGCACCAGTGATGTCACAGGTAGTGCAGGTATATAAGGACGACAGCAGCAATGACTCGACAGTCAACCACTTGACAATGGCAGAGGAGATCTCAGCCAAAACGTCATAGACAGTAAACCATATGACACGGCTGGAAGCCCGAGAAAATTTCAACATAACTCGTCGCGAAACAATGCATTCATAAAAAAATGAAATTTTATCCAATTCTGCACTCATATGAGTCTCTTAGTTCACACATTGACATAAATTTGAAATCCAGAGGTAATTAAGCAATTACTTGTCACATACTAACTGACAGAAATTTGTTTGACTAATTGTGTGCAAAACATATGAATGTGTAGACACACTACAGTTCTATGCTCGGACACTGGAGTTATACATCGAGGTTAAATAAGGATCACTTGTATGATGATATGGCAGAGATCAACTGGTAGGTCATCTGCCAACCGATGAAATATCTGTGTACCACGTTCTTGGTAACGACTTCCGGGCACCTCTAACTTGGCGAAGTCAGACTGGCTACAACTACCAACTTGTATGGAAGTACTAGAATATACGTTGTGTGCTATACTCAAATGCTGTAGCTTTATTGTAGTACTGTACGATTCAGATACCCCATATTGATGACCCCTAGTTTTCTTGAACTTGCAATGAATGATAAACCAGTGTATGCAAGTTCTGCGTTGCGAAACACGTGTTTATATAACCGTCGCTTCAACCATTGCAATGGGACAATGACTTTGGGCAACTCACCCCCTGGCTCCAACTGATGAGATGAAGGTGTGTTTAACCCACAGGAATTCAACAGTAATCCTGATGTGTGACCATTTCAGACAACATTGCCTCAGCCTTTTTCCTTGCCACTCCGAGAAAACAACTTTGTGAATAATTTGTTCGTCTCAGGATTCGTGACACCACATGTGCCTCATGTGACTGTAAGCTGTGCTTCCTTTCATCAGAGCAATCCATTTGCATCATCTACACCACAAACAGTGGAAACAGACACAGTTAATAGTGATGCACAAACTAAAAATTCGAATTTTGTACACTGTTTATTGCCTACCGAGTGCCAGCTGCAACAGTATCCTTCCGGACACGTAGCACACCAACTACAACTACAGTAACAGTTTCCGAGCACCTCTGCTGCTCCTTCGAACACTCCTAAATCTAATTCGAGTGATATTATAAGCTCTTCTGTTGTTGTTGGTTTTGAGGGGACTAAACGGCTAGGTCATCAGTCCCTAAGCTCTTCTCCAGTGCATGTGCCACAGGAGAGTGACCTTTTTGTGACACTGCGCCAATTTTAAGTGATAACGTATTCCCACAACCGAGCACCGGAATCTCATCTGTTAGCAGGCAAGACAATTTTGCATGTGATTCCCTGCCTTACGACCAGCCAGGTACCACGACACCTGTTGTGCCTGTCACATGGGCTCCATTGCAGTTGGTTCCGATTTCACACAGGGCTTATCAACCCGCATTGCCAACTCTGCCGAGAGTTCCCACCATGCTGGTTAACCACTTCGTAACAATGCTCAAGCAACTACCGAAGCTGCCTGCGTTCACAATTGAGCACCCCGAGTTCTGGTTCGCTCTAGTACAGCAAACTTTTCATTACGATGTCACATGGCTCATCTGCTTACTGAACAATCTGCATGACCACATTGACTATATCTAAGAGCTGGTCTGCACAATCCTTTGGCAGAGGGAGTGATGAGTGAGCTGTTTAGTCCCCTCTAACTCCCAACAACAACAACCATCTGGCAGACAAATACGCTACAGCCAAACAGGTGATACTGGAGTGCATTACCAAGTTTACAAAACAGAAAGTACAATATTTCATCTACGAGGAGCACCTTGGTGATGATTCTACGTCACAACTGTGGCGGCGCGTCTGATGCCTCAGCAGAGAATGAGCTTATGCCCGACGACAGTCTCATGGCGACTTGGACGGAAAAACTGCCTCTCCCCATCTGAACTGCATTATCCTACCACGAAGACAGACTGATTTGATGTTCCCAGGGAAGCCAAAACAGTGTTGGTCCAACCCGCCACTGCCCGCCACGAAACTAAGTTTATTGTGCGGTATTGCTCCCTGTATATCCAGTAAAGCCAACCAATGCCCTTGAACAGTGTAACTAGTCCCTTTACCAGTTCTTTATTAGACACAATTTCTTCGGGTCTGGTTGTCCCAAATGTTCTGCGCCTTTTACTCTCCAATGCAATGCATTCGAAGATTAGATGTGATGCTCAGGCCACAATTTTTGCCACAAGCTCTCCTGGTACTTACTAAAGTACCTTTTGCCTTGGAGCAAATATTCCTAATGTGAGGGGTCCATGTCAGTTTCTCATCTAAGGTAACCCCTAGATATTTCACTGTCCCCTTCACAGGTAGCGCTTCATTGAAAAGCTTTAGATTCCAACTTGAATGTTGTATATGCTTCTTTGTAAATGGTACAACAACAGTCTTCTTAGGACTAACCCCCAGATCGTGTTTTCTGCACCAGTCTTGCACAATGTCCAAAGCACCTTGTGCTATATTCTTCACTGTGTCAGCAAATTTGCCAAGTATTACTATGACAAGATCACCTGCGTATCCTTGGCAAAAGTACTGCCTAGAGTTTAATTCTCCAATGAGATCATTCAGCACTAAATTTCACAATAAAGGGGAAAGAACTCCTCCTTGCGGGCAACCCCTAGTGATGTTGATTACCATTTTTTCATTCATCATGGTAGCCTCTACCTTTCTTCCACTGAGCATGGCCCTATTCCACCTACATATGTGGTCCCTAGGTCAAGAACCTCTGCTGCCCTAATCATGGAATCGAAGGTCGTGTTGCTAAAAGACTCCTCAATGTCCAGGAAGATTCAGAGGGCTATTTCCTGAAAGTGTAGTGCTTTCTCCACCTTCCCAACGAGTTGGTGGAGAGCTGTCTCACACGATTTACCTGGCTGATATGCATGTTGGTTTGAATGTAGAGGAGCCCTACTTAACCTCCTTTCTCCAAAATGCACATTAACCAGCTTTTCCAATGTCTTAAGAATGAAGGGGACAGGCTGACTGGTCTCATATCCTTAGCCTTGGTACGATCAATTCTCCCTGGTTTTGGTATGAAGACAACCTTCACTGCCCTCCAGGCATTGGGAATGATTCCTGCTGCTAGGCTAACCCTGAATAACCTGCATAGGAATCTAATAAGATTTTCTCCCGCTTGTTGCAGGAGAGCTGGAAAGATTCCATCAGGCCCAGGTGACTTGAACGGTTGAAATGTTCCCATCGCCCATCGGACCTTACTGAAATTGACACACTCCTTGGCCAAATCCCAGTCCTCTTTGCAAATTACTGAGAACCGTTGTCTCTCAGGAATCACATTCTGGTCCGAGTTATCCACCACAGTATATTGAGGAAAGTGAGTCTTGAGGAGCAGTTCCAGCATTTCATGTGCTGTCTTTGTATACTCCTCATCCTCCTTCCTCAATGTTCCTCCTGGATTAGTTGGTACCCTAGTGAGGACTTTATGAAGTCTCTCTTGAACAGCAGCGCCCTCCACTTCCTCACAGAATACCTTCCAGGATGCCTCCTTTGCCCATCTGGTGGCAAGGTTGTAATTGACAAGGGCCTCATATACTCTGCCCATTGTCCTTTGCACCTCGCAAGGTTAAACAGTCTTCGTACCTGTTTCCTTTGCATTTCCAGGTTATTATTCCATCAAGGCACACTCCTATTTGTGGACTTCTTGGTGATTGAGCAGTTGTCCTGGTATGAGGTCACTATAGCAGAGGTTACGGCCTCTGCTACTTCCTCAACTCTGCTGGATTCCTTATCGAAGTTTCAATTTCCGATACGCTGAAGTCAAGGTCTCTCCTATATGTCTCCCAGTCCGTTTTCCTGGGATTCCTATAGGCAATGGTCTGTCTGATTCCCATTTCAACCTTGAATTTAATATACATGTGATATGATGAGGATGGCTCCAGGACCACATGCCACTGTTTTACGTAACTGCCCATCATCATGGAACCAAAAGTTATGTCAATTACTTCTTCCCTCCTACTATTCCTAAATGTAGGTTCATCACCCCTATTCAGGATCTCCAAGTTGTTAGATAGGAGAAATTCAAGAAGGTGCTCCCTCTACTGTTGGTGTCCTTGCTGCCCCACGATATATTGTGGGCATTGGCAACCCATCCCACCAACAGTTCGTCACCTTGCTGGTGGCAGGCTTCCGTCAGTCTCCTCACTTCCAAAGAAGGAGGAGAGCTGTCTTCGTAAGGAAGGTATGCTGAGGCCAAAACAATTTCCCTCGTGATACCTTCCTCACGTTGCTGCATCCTGATGGTCACCAGGTCCCTGGAGCAAAAATCCATTATTGGTATGAAAGGGATTCCATTTCTAACATATATGCATGTTCTGGAGTTTTTTTAGATTTCCAGCATAAATCAGCTTACCTCCAGTACCACCGAGGCCCGATACACCCCCCTTTGTATATAATAGGGTTCTTGTATCGGGGCCACGTCCACCTCCTGTGTCCCCAGGCGACGACTCAGGGCAGCAGTGGCTCCTTTACTGTGCTGCAGGTTTATCTGCAGCACTTCCAGTCCCCATCTTGCTGCCATTACTGCCTTTAAGGTCTTTGATTACCCTGATGGTGACCTGTGAGAACCCTATAAACAGTTTCAGGCCTTGCTCTCGCATTGCCTTCAGGGACTTCTCTCTGACCTGCACCACCAGGGTTCGTCCTTCCGGAACGACTTTTTGGTTAATTACCCTCCAATCCTCTGACGAGACTTTTGGGTTCTGGACCCTTATTTTCTCGAACAGAGTTTTTGGAGAGATATCCTTAAGGATCTTTGGTACCCATATTGATACCTTTGCGGTCTTCAGGAGTTCGGTTGCTGTCTTGACCAGCAACTTCACATCCTCCCACGGGGATATCATGGGCACCTTGTCCTTAAGCCATTCTGCTGAGTGGCCCCCCTCGCAGACAAAAATGAGGGCCATCGCGATCTAGATAGACCATCCTGAATTTGGATCCTGGACCAGCGTCCCCCCCAATCTCTTCAAAGAGAGCCATCTGCATGAGCTGCTCCTGCCGCGAAGTGATGCTCACTAGTGGGTATCCTTCTTGGACAACCGCCATTCTAAAGATCGAGACTGCAGTACTATAGGTCTGTTTCCCTATTTCCTGCCTCAGCCTTTTAGGATCACGCTTGTCCAGACAGGAGGGAGCCTTGGATTCCTCTCTAACCCTCTTGCCACCAGTCTTTGACGTCGAGTGCGTCTGTGTATCCCCTTCGTCCTGGGGCAGTTTCTTTTTGGGGGTCTTGGGCTCAAGCCCTTTTGATTCCCTCCACTTATGCCTAGGAAGCCATTCTTTTCCTTCCTTTCGCTTTTGTTCCTTGAGAAGTTTCCTCCTCTGAGCCCCAGACAAGGCCTTAATCCTAATCTTGACCAACTTCTCTGTTACAGTTCCCAGTTCTTGCTCAGGTATAGACCCTGATTCAGAAGTAGGAGTGCACTCCATCGGCCCTAATCCCGATGTCTGAGGTCTCAGAGTGCCCCTCAGATTCTTTTAAAATACTTTCTTTCTCTGTGTTCATCTTAGTCCCATGAGATTTGGGGATTTATGTGGTCCACACCAGTCCGCGTGGTGCAAGGCTACTTACTCAGGGAAGTCGCCCGGTATCCCTGAGGCTCCATTCAAGACACATCCACCCATGTGCCACACACCCCTCGGCACGGATTGCATCACACCTTGGGTTGTGAAAGGAATTGGGAAAGGACTGGGAGAGGATAAGGAGGACAGGACATTGTGGGACACGCTTGGTCTGATCCATCAGCTGAGGCCTTTCCATTAGTAGGTTCTCTACCTTCAGTATAACTCTCAGCTTCCCACGGATGCACAGGCCTCTCCACCCACACAGACAGTGCTTCGTCAAGGTGGTGTCCCCCGGAGAGGAAGACAGACTAATGAGCGAATGTATTTAAGCTGCCAATCGAGTACATGCCGCTGCCCAGCTTGAATGCCATGCATGGCTTCATTCCACCTCGGCAGATCGCATAACACAGTTACTTCGACACTGGGAGCCACACACCAGGCCATCCCAGCCAGATGCAAGCTGCTAAATCGGTAACAACTTCTTCGCATCCCTAGCCTGCTGCCTGTTAAGTTAACAATCGCCCGCATGAAGAGCAACAAGACCATCCATCCTGCTACTTCCAAACCAAGTTCCGCGAAGCAGCTAAGCAATGCAGGGCATCATGCAGTTACCCAAACCCCGATCGCAAGTAGGCAGTGGTGCCACCACCTGCTAAAAGAATAAAGGGTGTCCTAAAACACTTCCACTCAGTAGCTGACTAACACAAACTGGGGTCACGTTTATGTGAAAGACTTGTCATCTGGTCATTGTTTTCTTGTCGACATGGGTGCAGATCTATCACTACATCCCCTGTCAATGGTACAAAAGAACATTAAGGCACATCACACTTTATTACAGGCTGTAAATGCTATGTGTTTGGAGTGTGCATGTATGACCTCGTATACCATCAACATTGCACCAGTCTTTCAACTTAAGTGAACTTTCTTAGTGGCAAATGAGTCTGAACCCATCTTAGGTATAGACTTTCTTTGTCACCACAGAATTTGGCCTGACCTTGTACAAAATACTGTTTTCCACTACTCGACTAACAAACACTATCTGTGTGCTCCATCTAGTGACAATGACAGTAAATCACATCTTGCCAACCAGTGGTTTGCTCTCGTCGTCGAGATTCAAACAAAGAACTGCACTGATTCCTGGGAACGATTATTACAGCAACCATTTACTGGCCACAGCAGAGGTGCAGGCACCTTTAACACATGTGATAGCAGGCACCAATATGTCAGGATCACAACCCACAGTCTGGAATTCGGACATGGATGTGGCCTTCGACCAATTAAAAAAAACCTTTAGCCAAGACCGTCACTATTGTACACCCTCACCCCGAGGCTGAATTTTCCATCACAACCATTGCGAGCGACACTGTTGGTGGTGATGTGCTGACAATAACATTACTTCACCCTTCCACTTTTTTTCCAAAAAATTGAACTGTGTGCAGAAAAAGTACTCTGCCTTTGATTGGGGACTCCTCGCCATGTGCAAAGCAGTGAAACACTTTCGGGTCCACATTGAAGGTGGAGTTTTTTTTACATACTTACAGACCACACACCGCTCACAGCAGTGATTAAAACAAAAAAAAAAACCACCCACAGACCCGCCCCCATGCCGTTTCAGGCACCTGGAATACATCTCCCAATTTACCACTGACATCAGCTATATTAAAGGTGCCGACAACATAGTGGCTGATTTTCTGTCTTGCGTCAACGCTATCACTTCACTTGTCAACCTCTCAGGCTTGGCCACACTACAGTCAACTGACGAGGACACCATGACTCTTATTTCTGATCAAAGCTCCTCACTACACCCCATTAGAACTACCTTTCCCGGAGTAACTGGTGATGTGTGGTGTGGCAAGTTGATAGGAATGCTGCGCCCTTTCATCCCTTAGCACTTGCAGAATGAGATTTCAACAAGTTGCATGATCTCTCACATCCTGGCGAACACTCCTTCCACCAGGTTAGTCACAGAGAGATTCGTCTGGTGACACCTGGGTGCGGGACTGCCTACAGTGCCAGTGGGCCAAAATAAACAAACATACTATACTGCCCTTAGGGTCTTTCCCCATGCCCAAGGGCCACTTCCAACACATTCACATAAATATCATCGACCTCCACTTTCCCCCCTGATGGATTTAGATACATTTTATCCATGATCGATAGAATGACCCACTGGGTGGAAGCGACCCCCATCTCTACTATCACGGCTGAGTCAGTGTCCTGCATGATCTTATCTACATGGATCGTGAGGTTCGGGTGGCTGGCAGTCATGACAACCGACCAAGGTTGGCAGTTTGAATCTTCCCTATTCACCAATCTTTGTCACTTGTGTGGTATTAACAAACCTCATACAACATACCACCCTCAAAGTAAAGGGTTAGTTGAACACTGGCACAGGTCACAAAAAACCTCATTCTGCTCCCACGGGTCAGTTTGGACCGAGGCTTTACCCTTAGTGCTTCTTGGCCTTTGCACTGAATTTAATGGAGATATAAATGGGTCAGTTGCCAAAATCATACTGGTCCAGAAACTTGTGCTTCCAGGTGAGCTCGTAGCTCACTGTCCCCAGTCCCGACCGTCGAGCATCTCCCCAACCTCGTCGAAAGAGTTTGCGCACATTGCGCTGCATTGAACACTAGTCTGCCTACCAGCCACACTTACATTCCACCCACTTTGGCCTCCTGCCTATATATCTTTCTCTGGGATGACATCCCAGCCCCCCTACATTGGCCCTTATAAGGTCGTGTCATCCAGGTAACAGACTATGGACATTCTGCTTGACTGCTCCATCACTACACTCTCACTTTGCCGTATGAAACCAGGTTTCTTTAAGCTGTGCTCTGCCGTGTCATCGTCACCAGATGACACTCCTCCGCCCATGCAAATCTCCGAGGACTCTTCTGCCCCAGTCTAGACACACAATCCTCCCCATTTCAGGGCTTCACTCATCACACCTCACAGTCGATTACCCACCCGGCCACACCCACTGCTTTTTGCTCCCAGTCGAGTTCTTGGGTACGGCGCTCCTCCACCATCCTATGTATCACCTTTCGATACATTATCGCACCGCGGTTTCAACATCCTCACTATGTCCACCACCCAGTGCGCTGACATGCACCTTGATGAAGCCACAGTGAAAGTCAACCCAGACGACGTTACAAGTGTGTCTGTGATAATTCAACACAGGGCTGTGTTTGTGGTCCTATCAAATGTGTGTGATGACAGTAAAGGTAAAGCAATCAACAATTCGAAGATTGGTTTGAACACCACAGTGCTTTACTAGGCATGGTCCTATTTGGAGGTGGTATGCCGTTGCCTTCCTCCGACCTTCGAACTGACTTACCCAGGCAATTATAGGGGGACCTACAGTTTAACGTGGGTTCCGAACCACGGTGCTACTCGGTATTTTTTACATGAGCAATACTGCCAGAGGTGAAAGAAGTGGAAAGTGACAGATAAAAATCGTAGGACCTGGCGGGGATCGAACCCGTGACCTCTGGATTTGTAGTCTGCCACTCTACCACTGTGCAACCGAGGCGCACGTGTGTGCAGTACCCCCAACATATTCTGTGTTGCCTCCCATTCCCGGCCGAGATGACCGTCCACATGGTTAGGGCATATGCGCGTCCATGTGGAAGTGTCTTAGTGGATTACCTAGTTGCAGCACCTCAACACCGGTAGAGCACTGGCCGTCTCTCTCACTGCACACCTCAGCTAGAGCAGTTTGAGGTCCACTAGCCCCCTCGCCCGTCACACCTCCTTCTCGAGGATGTAGAGGTGGTCAACGGCCTTGACGTCGAGGTTCAACACCACCGCTGCCAATCCTCCCCCGCCCTGTATGCAAGCACTAGAATATACATTGTGTGCTATACTCAAATGGTGTAACTTTATTGCACCCCTGTATGATCCAGATACCCCATAATGTAATTGTTCATAGCTGATGGGTGTATGAACAACTGAATTTAGTCTATCCAATTATTTCTGTGTACCAAGTGAATGCAGTACCATATTATGATAACCACTTTGATGAGTACAGCTGTTCTCAACTTAAAAAGGAGTATGTAAATAGCTTAGGGCCTATACCAGTGTGTTTTTTCTTAATTTGCAGTAGTGTATTGAAATGGTTTACACCCATGACTTTGGCTATTCCTTCATCTCTCGAGTAAAATATTATTCTTTGAGAGTGAGGCTACAGTCAAGGCTTAAGCATTTCCTGGTGAAGATATCAAGCACTGATCCCAGTCCCCTATACAGTGAGTTGGAAAGGTTAAATTTTACTCGGCAGTGTAGTACCTTATGCTAATATTGGCTCTTGTGCCATATTGCAACAAAAGAAAACATTAAATGTTAAAAATTATGTGTGTTCATGTTATCTGCATAACAAAGCAGTAAATCTCATTTCATAACTTATTGCATACTATCACGCAAATGATTAATGACCGTTACACAACTCCCACCATTTTCATCCATTGTCAACAAGCTGGGCCACCAACATTGTAAGTAAAATTTAACCAAAACATTCAACTGGAATCAAGTATTTTTTATGAGCTATGTAGGGCTATAGTTGAAAGCAAGACACTGCACCAAAAACTCCCTATGGGAGTTTATAATACCCTTATAAATCATGAGATGCCAATTCAATCTGTCTCGGCGCACATAGTGTAAAATATTTGTACTGCCAGTACACCTTCCAGTGTACGATTCATGCCCACAACAGGATGAATGCTACAACAGCTTGTTCATGTCATGCAAGCTTCTTCACTGGGCAGTTTCTTTTGCTTTGCTATTCCCATTGTTCATTCACCTCAGATGGATAACTAATATTCCAAAAATCCACACATGACAGTAGCGCTTAAGACAATCCTATCCATGGTAGAATAAGGGTGGCAGGGCTGTGAAAGTCTGGGAAGACATGTGAACTGGATATTCCTACACAGTTCTAAGCAGAAGCAGTTTTCAAAACTAACAGCATGTTGTCCTACACATCAGTCAAATTTTATCATCACACATTAACAGTAAAACTGTACGACACTTCGCGCCTGGCTCCAGTGATTATGTTGGCAACAGATGAAAAATGAAGAGTAGAACTGTGTTAATATTTTGACGAGCTACATAGTGTTATTGCTGCTCGTTTCACAAGCAGCAAAATTAATACTGTGCCGGTTCTTTGGTTGACAGGTTCTTGTAAGCACCCTTGTCCGTTCAGAAAAAAATAATTTTCACTTTAATTGACGTGGTCAAGACAAAACATATTGGTCATCTGAGTTGCTGTCAATAACCATTGGCGCCAATATAACTGCTCTAGTCCGGCGAGAAGCGTCGTACACTTTAACACACATTAACAATGAAAAGAGAAAAGCAGTGAAAGGAACAAACTGACAAGAATTTGATCCACGTCTATGCCCTTGCAATACTAAATGCAGCTAAGTTAAGCTAATTTGATTTACTGTTAATGGAATAGAGAATACTACGAATATTGTGTTAGTTTTTCTAAGATGGCTAATCACTTGTCAAGTGTGGTCATACAGCAATAAGGGACAAGGAAAACAGTTGAGATAAAAACTGGAATAAGCTCAAACGATAGACACAACATTTGTACAATACCTGACAGTGCTTTGACCTGATATTGCAGAATGGAAACAGCCCCTCTCGTGTTAAGATGCATCCAGGAAATTGTAACAGCTGAAATCTTCAGTCATAACAGTGCGACAATCATTAAAAATTCAGCTGTTATCCTCCTGCGCTATATCTTGTGAATGAAAAAATCACAGGCTTCAAAATATACAGCCGACTCATGAACATAGCTTTTAAAAACATAGTTTCCTCTTAATGTGTATGAGTTTCGCACTAGCCTACTCACAGACACCATCTTCTCTTACTCATTAATAATTACCCAGTACCCAACGCACAACACATTTACAAAAACAATAGCAACATGTACCAATACAAAACACACCAAAGATTTCGTTGTAACTCTTCAAAGAGTCACTTGTTAGTATTTAACATCTTTGCTGCACGGTAGCACAGTGTTTCGAGTGGAAGTACTTTACTGCCTACTTTGCACTAGTATGTGTACTCCGTAACTCCACTGTATTTGTAAACAGTGTTCAGTACCAACTGTAGACCCTATACATTGTTATTGTTTTCAATCACGAGGATAGTAACAGTTCTGTCTACATTTCTAGCGAAACATTTTATGTGTTATATAAGCAGCTAGTACCTACGTTAAGCAAAGGGGAATGTAATTATTCAAAGGTTAGTGTAAACAGATGGAATAATAGTATGGAATCAGTTAATAGTTAGCTTATAAAGAAGTAAACGAACATAATATTGTATATATTAGTTGTTAATGAGCGGAAATCATTTTTGTCCATACTGTCACTTTTTGGATGACAGTACGTAACCGGAACAAGAACTCTATATAAATTGTTAGAAATATGTGATCGTGGACGCAGTTCTTTATCCGTCGTCTGTTTTAAGATATTTTTTAAATGTGTTCCTAAGCACGCTAATTGCCTATCGGCCTGTTATGTAGCCTATGACATACCGATGGCAGAAAGATGAGAAAACTCAACGGTTACGTTTATCTATACTAGATGTGTTTCCGATATGCTTTTATTCCTTTTCCTCTTTTTTTGAGAATGGTTGTCATTTAATGTCCAGTGACGCCTATTTGACTCGTTGTAACATTGCTCCCGAGAGACAGTAACCAAATACACATACTATGAACCATGTGTGCTACGTGCAAGTGTGAGCTCCACATATTAATTTGTACATGTGTTGAACTGTTGATGAAACAATTCACTTCAGATGCAGTCATTTATGATACTTGTCAGTGCAATTAGAAACAGGAATTTCTTAACTGTAAATTTTTGTATTTGAATGAACAAGTTCTTTTGATCATACTTTTTTTAAGGTAGCATAAATGTAGGGCCTAGATGAAAACTGAAACAACTAAATGATGATCATCCAAATACAGTATAGTCTCTGGTTACACTCTTACATGTTTAATTTGCTCCACACTGATCTAACCACAAACAACCTTATTCCCTCTTCCTAATGATTTGAATAAGACAATTTCTAGCTTTTTCAATATCTTCCAACTTCTATTCACTTGCTTGTGCACCTGCCTGAATCTTGTAAGCAAAGTATTGCACACGGTCTATTTGAGTTGGAGAGGGGTCTTAGTTTTTAAAGATGTGTGTCATATTTAATGGTTTCCCATCTGAAGGTAATCTGGCAAACTTCGTATAGTTCTTTTTGTGATGGTGTAATTCATATTTTATTGTCTTCAGCCGGTTTTCATCATTTCTTTTGTAGCTAATTGCACTTTGCATTTGCGAAAGGATGTACGGTACATCAGTTGCAGGTTTTGCCTGATAAGTGATGAAGGTATCTGGCTTTATTTGCTTTGGAATTCTTGACGGCTTCTATATTAATTCACTTTTCTGTGATTGCTCGTAAATTTGCTTGTTTTTCAGTTGTTTCTTCATTGCAGCAGGCCCATATCAGTGATGCCAGTTTGCAGTGTAGCCTACTTTATTCAAACATTGTGAACTACTTCAGAGAGAATGATTTACGGTAGTGACTTAGAGTCAACACAGATTGAGAAAGTACCATTCTTGGAAAAATAGCTAGTTCTTTACTCACATGTAGTGCTGATAGCTGTCAACAAGGGATCTGAAATTAATTCCATATTTCTTGATTCCCAGAAATCTTTTAACACTGTATCTCACAAATGTGTCTCCTTATCACATTGTAGACTATGCTTATGGAATTTTGTTAAAGTTATGTGAGTGGATTCACAATTTCCTGTCAGAAAGGACACAGTATGTACTAATTGACAGAAAGTCATAGAGTAAAACATAAGTGAAGTCTTACTTAGTTAAAAAAGTTGATTTTTGCATATCTTACAGTTCTGTAGCCTATATTTGCTCAATGAAGTGTGGCATTTATGTTTGTCATTTGTCACAATTCCTGTGCGGCATCAAACTAAGTGAGGTGTTACGACAGTCACTCAACTCAGCTACCATGATGTATTGGGAGAGAGGAGTAATGCTGACCATAGCTGTTGAACTTTCAGAGGTTTCCGAAAAATACAATGAACATTTCTTAGTGCTGACAATCTAATGCACTAAGGAGAAAGGGTCATGAAAAGAAAGAAGAGGTTCAAGCAGTAGATAGCCAGATTAACAAAAAAACTTGATATAATTTACTGTCTAATAATGTGAAGTTCAGGTTGGAATTCAATAATATAATAAGGATACCTTACAACTAACTGCAAAGGCGTATGATGAACTTTGACAGCCACAAAAAAAAGACACTCACACATACAACACATAAGCTATTGGCCTTCTTCAGAAAAGAGAGCATTGACACAGTCACACAGCCATCATCTCTGGCTGCCGCACTCAGAATTGGAGCGCCTGTCATATATCTTTGTGGTGAGTTGTAAACTATCCTTATTATGTTATGATTTGCTGCTTTTTACCTATAGGTGTATTGTGTCTTGTTTAGTGGTTTTTAGTGCTTGTATCTTTTTCTTATTTCATTACAATTCACAAATTTGAAATTACTGTACTTTTATGTGGTATATAGGATAGAAAATGCAGGAAGATCATAATAGTGACATATTTGGTTTAACTGTCATAAAATGCATCTTTAAAACCAATGGCTGTTTATTAAAAACCTTATAAATCAACCAGTTTTGGTCAATAGGTCATCTTCATAGATAAAACCGAATGGTAAAATGCATCAAATAAAATACATCTAGTTGAGAAACACAGGAGTCAGTATAAAAAATACAGTGGTCATCTTAGATAAAACCTATGAGTCAACACAACATAAAAGGTAAGAACAGGCTATGAATAAAAATGGAGGGAGTGTCTTGTGCTGTGAGTCTTTGATGCATGCATTTTACCATTCAATTTTAACACCTTTTAACCTATAAAGATGGTTTATTCACCAAAACAGATTGATTTGAATAAACAACCAATGGTTTTTAGGTGCATTTCATGAAATATATAACGGCTGTTGACACTCGTCTTACCAAAACATTAGTTTAATGCTTTAATAACAAAACAACACTGATGCACTGTGAAGCTTTGAAAATTTGGGACGTAGGTAATGGCAGACACAGACTTGGTAAAGAAGATTAAGAGACATGGATTGAAACAGTGACAGTGAGGGATATAAGAGATATATTCAAAAACTAAGGTGACTTTATATTTTTGTGAAAAAATATTTATTTGTTCATCAATATTCACATTTCCTCATCAATAGCAATTCCCTTTGGTAAAAGTCTCGATCAGCGGCATGGTCTAATGTATTTACGTGACATGAGGCGACTGTGTTGGCAACAGTCGCTGTGGATGCTGGGATGAATGGCAGCAGACAAGGTTTACAAGATGTGAAAATGAATGTGTTAACATCACGTTTCAATGATTTTATTTCCGAAATGAATCACAGTGTTCGAATGTAGATCATCACACACTACAAAACTACGTATTTCCACATGCACTGTCTTTCTGTTCAGATGTAACACTTTGTTGTTATGTAAATCAAATGATATGAATTACAATAATTTTTTCAATGTTCATATTTGGTGAAACACTTGCAACAATTTAAACTGTACACTTCGGTTCCTGCCTAACCACACCCTTTAATTTCACGATATATTCGTAAAAATCATACCATTCACACACAACAATTTAAGCTGTACTCTTAGGTTCCTGCCTAACCACAACCCTTAAAATCATGACATATTTGTAAAAATAATAACATTTGTCAATGTACTCCTGTACAGTCAGTAATTGAATTATTGTACACGCCATAGGCTACTTGAAATGTACTACGTTGGCAACCTAACACTGCTACGGGTGCACCGCGACTCTACCCATGCCGCTGATTGAGACTTTAGCCATTCCCTTCAGATACAATAATTTTGTGCCAACACTTCTTCCAATCCTAACTGTAAAACAATCAGCTTTCTTTGTTGCATGTATCCAAGGCTAGAGGTACTGCCTCCGTGCCCACAGTTGGTACTATATGCCATGAAAAACAGTATCTTTGTGACTGGATTGCATCTCACAGCCACTGTTAATACTATGTGCCATGTTTTGTATTCATTATTTCCAATATTATTCCATCAGTATTAAAAACATGTCATTTAGTTACTTGCCATCCAACATGTAGAAAGGTGGGAAAGTGAGATGCAGCTTTGGAACATAATTTATGAGGAGGGAGTGTGGAGGTAACAGACAGTCGGGGGAGAAACAAGAATTGGGAAGAGGTGTAGGATGGAACTGTTGTTGAGAAAGTAGGTTACTGTAGGTTGTAGTCTTGTGTAGTTCACGAACGAACTAGTTCAGAAGAGCGCTCCCACAGGCAAACTACACAAACTAGTCCGCAGATCCCGTGACTCTTAGTTCATATGCTCCTTTTCCGAAGACTGATGGGTAACAGCGAGAGTACGCAGAATCGTGTGATTCCCTTCTGCCAGTTGCCGTCATTTCTAGCTGGGATACAGCTCAGATGTAGTTTTAGTAGTGGTAGCAAAAGTCAAAACGAGCAGACGAACTAAAAAGGGTGACCTACTTCGTGGCTGAGCTGCAAATTAAAAGGAGAGCTACTGGTCGCGAACTAAAATATGCGTGATAGGTTGCGAACAGAATTAAAAATCACGTATTTGCCTTCTGCTGATGAGAGGTATTTTGAGGTTTGCATCTGCCTGCTAGATTACATAATTCAGTGCTAACAAATTTCTGCTTTGAAGTATTCTGCACTCTGCAATATCTGACTAATAAATTCCATAATGTTAAGATATAGAGATGACTCTAAACTTAAATGCTAAAAATTATCGACAAACTGTTTCTTTTGGTTTGCATAATATCGTTCGCAGCTCAAGCAGCAAGCACATGAAGCAGATAGGTGGGGGAACTTCTCCCTCCACCTGCATGCGCAGACCAAGCCAGTCAGTCGTCACTGGGAGTGGACGAACTAAAAGAACGAAGTAGTTCGCGGCAGAGTCGCGAACTAAACTGAGCGCTCCCAATTGCAAACTATTATGCGCAAATCTAGTAAATTGAGACCAGGATAATTTTGAGACACTACAATGCGTTGCAAATATTATATTCTCAGCTGAGGAGTTTAGAAGGGCTCATGGTGGATTAGATGGTAAAGTAACTATTGAAATCAAATCTTTTGTGCTCAGCTCCATGTTGTGCCACAGGATTCTCCACCATACTCATAGCCACAGTTTGATAGTAGCACAAAGTGATGTGGTACACTGGTTTACACATTGGACTCGCATTTGGGAGTAAAGAGGTTCAAACCTGCTTGGAGACATCCAGACTTCCCGATAAACTACATCATCATCTGTGAAACGCCTCACTGAACTTCTGATATTTTCTACAAGGTCATTTGTATATAATGTGAAAAGCAATGGTCCTATAATACTCCCCTGGGGCACACCTCAGATAACTTTAATGTCTGAAGACTTCTCTCCGTTGAGAATGACATGGTGCAATCCATTAGCTAGGAACGGCTCAGTTCAGTCACACAGTTCATCTCGTATTCCATATGTTCCCACTTTGCTTATCAGGCAATGGTGCTGAAGAGTATTGAATGCCTTGTGGAAAGCGAAAATCACATCTACCTGGCATCCTGTATCTACTAC
This sequence comes from Locusta migratoria, assembly GCA_026315105.1. Classification (NCBI taxonomy): domain Eukaryota; kingdom Metazoa; phylum Arthropoda; class Insecta; order Orthoptera; family Acrididae; genus Locusta; species Locusta migratoria. The sequence goes on from CM048746.1 coordinate 197,327,486, forward strand.
ACTTAGGATCTCCTGGATGAATAGCGCAAGTTGTGTTTCACATTATCATTGTTTTTGAAATCCATGTTGATGTTGTACAATTATTTATTGGAATATTTCTAATTTTTCTTAAAAATTTCACCTTTTATAATAATGCATTTATTTTGGAAATCAAGAGTAATGCTATAACTTCATTGTATTACTGCATTAATTTTTTCCAGATGCCTGCTCCATGTTTTGAAATTATAGATGACATAGAAGATTTAATTTCTTCACAAGACATTACTCCCAAGGAACGGTACAGTAATAAAAAATCAGTAACCCTACGTGCACGCAAGAGAGCAAAAGTACAATTAGCTGTCGAAGAAAGACAAAGGCCGGAAACTCATCTTGAGAATGTTGTCCCAGGGACACAGACTATATATTTGAAAACATGGGGATGTACACACAACAATTCGGACAGTGAATACATGGCTGGACAGCTAGCTGCATATGGATATCACTTAACAGGTCAGTTCCTAAGATTTTTCAAATTAACATTATTTGCTCTCCTTGTTATTGAACTATTTCCAAAAATAATGTCGTTCTTCAACCTTCACAGATAATAAGATTGAGGCTGATTTGTGGTTGCTAAATAGCTGCACAGTGAAAAGTCCAGCAGAAGATCACTTTCGGTAAGTGTTTGTGTGTGTGTGTGTGTGTGTGTGTGTGTGTTTTATATATACTGATGTATAAAAAATAGAAATTGAATAACTTACCCAAAGCACATGCTCGCAGATAGACACAAAATCACAAATACAAGATTCAAGTTTTTACAACCGTTGGCCACTTTTTCAGGAAAAGAGGAAGGAGGGAGGGGAAAAAGGGAAGGATGCGGTTTTTAAGGGAGGGGAAGCACTTACTTAGGGGGGGGGGGGAAAGGAAAGGTAAACAAGCGTACACCCACCCACACACCCACACACATACACACGTACTCACACCAAGGTAGACAATGCCTGGGTGGACCTTTATATCCCTAGCTACTTGTGGAAACACCATGTAATGATCCCGTAACGTTGCTGGACGTATAACCGGTGTCTCTAAGAGAGGGATAGGAGACTTAAATGCTGCTGAATATGAGCCCTGTTCGTTCCCTTCCCTGGCCACGCCATGGGAGGAACGTAGGGCCAGAAGTCAAGGTGAGGCATATGCCCCCAGATACTTAGTTTGCTCACACACTGAGGGAGAATCCTTTGTGTGAACTAATCCTCCGTTTTTTGTTGAGCATCTGGAGGTCTAGTATGCAGAGGTGGAGGGTATGTCCAAGATGCGATCCGGGTCAGTCTTGATAATGACGTTGTCCCCAGCACAGTCACAAGCGTTGCTTGCCTGTGAGAAGCTGGGTGATGTTCCCATTACGGTAACTCCACACAAGAGCCTTAACATGGTCCAGGGTATAATATTCCACAGGGATCTGTTACTGCAATCTGATGATGATCTGCGGGCGAACCTCGAGCGGTGTGGTGTGCATTTTGTCCAGTGCATCTATAGGGGTCCGAAGGACAACAGGGTCATCACCGGTGCCTTCATCTTGGCTTTTGAGGGTGACACGTTACTTGAAAAAGTCAAGGTGATCATCTACCGGTGTGACGTAAAACCCTGTATTCCTCCCCCTATGCACTGCCTTAAGTGCTAGAGGTTTGGGCACATGTCCTCCCATTGTGAGGACGCCCCCACATGTCGGGAGTGTGGACATGCATCACATCCAGACACCCCTTGTGCCCCTCCTCCGATCTGCATTAACTGTGGCCAGCACTATCTCCCCTGCACCCCAGATTGCACCGTCCTCCATAAGGAGAGAAAAATTGTGGAATACAAAACCCTGGACAGGCTGACCTATTCCGAGGCAAGATGAAAATACATCAAGCTGCATCCTGTGAGTATGGCTACATCTTATGCCTATGCAGCTTTGTCATCGCTGACCCTAACATCCATGGCGCCATCTGCAATTATCTACACTTGCCCCCTAGACGGCTGGGGTCAATTCCTCTTGTATTGCTCGCTAACTGTCTATTTCAGGAGCAGTATCCCCCCCCCCCCCCCAAACACCGCGGACACTGTTCTCCACCCCTAAGCCAGGGAAACAATAGGCTTCTCTGGCTCCTCTTGCGAGGAAGGGACCTCTTGAATCCTAATCTTTGTCAGTTCTCTCCGCCCGAAACGGCTGACGGTGAGTGGCAAACAGTGTCAACAAAGGCTGGCCATAGGACTTTAACATCCTCTGTACAAAGAAAGCTGAAGGAAGAGCGAGAGAAGAAAAATGTTACTAAAAAGAAGGAAGATGGTTCAAGCAATACCGCCCCAAACCTCTTCCTCCGAGGATGAGGTGAAGATTCTAGCATCCTCTGGGGACCTGAAATGATGGACATAGATCGACCAGCTTCGCAAGCATTGTCAGTGAGTGATCACGAGGTTTGATAAGCACTTCTTATTGCTTTATGTCTTCCCAGATATCAGACAGCATTATCGTCCAATGGAACTGCGACAGTTTATCCACCTACCTGCGTGAGCTGCGACAGCTTTTGAGCGTAACACCTACTTTCTGCATTGCCCTCCAGGAAACCTGGTTTCCGGCAATGCAGACCCCCTGCCCTCCGGGGTTACAGGGGATATTATTGTAATCATGGTGTGAATAACAGGGTCTCAGGTGGAGTGTGCATGTATGACCTTACTTCTGTTTATAGTGAACCTGTGCCCCTTCATACACTGTTAGAATCAATGGCTGTCAGGGTAAGGACAGCACAAGAGTTTACCATCTGCAGCCTGTATCTCCCTCCAGATGGTGATATTTCCCTGAATATTTTGGCTGCACTTATTTTGCAACTCCCCCCACCTTTCTTCCTATTGGGTGACTTCAACGCCCATAATCCTTTGTGAGTTGGTATTACACTTTCTGGCCGAGGCAGAGTTATCGAGACCTTAATATCTCAACCCGACCTCTGCCTCTTAAATACTGGTGCCCCCACACACTTGAGGGTGGCGCATGGCAAGTTCTTGGCCATTGATTTATTGATGTGCAGCCACCATCTGTCCACTGGAGAGCCTACGATGACTTGTCTGGCAGTGATCATTTTCCTCTTTTTCTGTCACTCCCACAGTGTCAGTCCCCAGGCCACCTCCCCAGGTGGGCTTTCATCAGGGCTAACTGTGTAGATTTCACATGTACTGCTACTGTTAGACCTCCTCCACATGATAACATCGATGTGGTGGTTGTGGGCATCACTCACACCATTGTTTCTGCTCCAAAAGCCACAATTCCATGTCCCACAGGGTGCCCACGGTGGAAGGCAGTACCGTGCTGGTCACCGGAAATAGTTTAAGCTATTAAAAACCATAGGCGGGCCTTACAGCGCTACAAGCATCACCCCTCTCAGGAGCCACCTTATCGCTTATAAACGGTTTGCACTTGTGTTCGCCAGCTAATCAGAAGACGGAAACAGGAGCGCTGGGAGAGGCACATTTCCACTATTGGGACAGGTACTTCAGCCTCACAGGTCTAGAGTAAAATCAGGTGGCTAAAGGGATTTCAGACACCAGCAGGAATCCCTGGGATCTCCACAAATGGAGTTACATGTATGGTCATGGCCACACTTGCAGAGATGTTTGCTGAGCATTATGCTCGTGCCTTTGCCTCTGCAAATTATCCACCGGCCTTCCGTACATTGAAGGAGCAGGTAGAACGCCAGTCCCTCTCCTTTACCACTGAATCCTATAACACTCCTTTACCACTGAATCCTATAAGACTCCTTTCGCTGAATGGGAGCTCCTCAGTGCTCTTGCACAATGTCCCGACACGGCGCCTAGGCCTGATAGCATCCATAGCCAAATGCTGAAGCACCTCTCAGCAGACAGTTAGCGTAATCTTCTTCCGGTCTATAACCGCATTTGGTGTGATGGAATCTTCCTGTTGCAATGGCAGGAGAGTATCATCATCTCGGTGCTTAAACCTGGAAAACATCCTCTTTCCCTGGATAGCTATCGGCCCATTAACCTGACTAACGTTCCATGCAAACTGTTGGAGCGTATGGTAAGTCGGCGGTTGTGTTGTATTTTTGAGATTCAGGGCTTACTGGCTCCATGCCAGGGCAGTTTCCGCCAGGGTCACTCTACGACCGACAATCTGGTGTACCTCGAGTCTGCAATCCGCACAGCCTTTTCTAGGCACCACCACCTAGTTGCCCTATTCTTTGATATACATAAAGCCTATGATACAACCTGGCGACGACACATCCTCAACACTTTACATGACTGGGGCCTCTGGGGCTCCGTACCAATTTTTATCCAGAATTTTTCACCTGTCTGTACCTTCCGTGTTCAAATTGGTGCCTCCCGGAGTACCTCTCATATCCAGGAAATGGAGTTCTTCAGGGCTCTGTTTTAAGCATTCCTTTGTTTTTAGTGGCCATCAATGGTTTAGCGACAGCAGTTGGATTGTCAGTGTCCGCTTCTCTTTATGCTGACAACTTTTGTGTGTCTTTTAGTTCCTGCAGCACCCAAGTTGCTGAGCGCTGGTTGCAGGGTGCTATTCGGAAGGTGCAGTCCTGGGCGCTTACCCGTGGCTTTCAGTTTTCTGCCACCAAGATCAGAGTGATGTACTTTTGTCGGTGTCGAACTGTTCACCCTCACCCTGAACATTATCTTGACAATGAACTACTTAGCGTAGGTTTTTAGGGTTGGTCTTCAATGCCCAGCTGATGTGCCTTCCCCACATTCATCAGGTGAAACGGGAGTGCTGGCACCACCTCAATGTTCTTCGCCGCCTGGGCCAACCCTCCTGGGGTGCCTATCGCTCCACACTGTTGCGGCTATACACAGCGCTGGTACAGTCGTGACTCGACTTTGGGTGCATTGCCTATGGTTCGGCATCACCTACGGCATTGCGTTTGCTGGACCCCATTCACCACTGTGGGACCACATTGCGACGGGTGCCTTTCTTAGCAGCCCTGTTGATAGTCTACTTATGGGCTGGAGCCCACGTGCTTAGTTCCCCTGGCCACCCAAACCATCGCCTGCTTTTCTCAGACGTGGTCGTCTGTCATCAACAACTATGGCCTATATCAGGTCATACCATCACCTATAACATCTGGTCTCTTCTGTTGGTCCTTGAGTCTTTCTCTCTTCCTTCTCCATATCGGGTCTGTGTGCGTACAGCCCCTCTGCTGTGTATGTGACTGGACGTGGCCCAGGGACCCAAAGACTCGGTTCCTCCAGAGGCACTCCATCGTCAGTTCCTTGCTGTTGTAGCTCATTTCTCTGGATCTGATCTGGCACTTAAATGTGATTTGCAGAGTATCCCATGTAGATGTATATCTATGGTTGAGGGCCATGCTGGCTTTGCATACATCCATGGCAGCTATATTAAACAGCACTCTCTGCCTAATGCTGCAGTGTTTGCGCTGCTGAGCTGGTAACCATTTACCGAGCTCTCCAGCATGTGCGGTCCTGCTCAGGTGAGTCTACCCTCATCTGTAGTGATTCTGAGCAGCCTGTAAGCCCTAGACCAGTGCTACCTACGTTCTCCCCTGGTGCTGCCTTTGACTGATCCGGTTGATCGGTGGTGTTCATCTGGTCTCCGGGACATGTTGGCATCCCGGGCAACGAACATGCTGACTACTGGCAAAACAGGCTGTCTTTGAGTCTGCTCTGGAGATTGGCCTCCCAAGTTCTGACCTTCAGATGGTGTTGCACCATTGGGTTTGTGAGGCTTGGGACACTGAGTCGCATACCCTGACCATACCCAATAAACTTTGGGCTGTAAAGGAAACCACGGCTATGTGGCGTTCATCCATGCAGGCCTGTCGCCGGGACTCGGTAGTTCTGTGCCGCCTCTGTATTGGCCGTACTTGGCTGACACATGGCCATCTTCTTCGTGGCGAGAACAGTAGTCCACATCTTGGCAGATGGTCCTGTTTTAGTCACCTTGTGGTGGAGTTTTCATTTTTCTGCACGTTTATCTGATGTTTTAAGTGGCAATGCCAAAATGGCTAATACTGCTTTACATTTTATTTGGGACAGTGGTTTCTACCACTCCATTTAATGCTTTGTTTACATACACTGTCTGACTTCCTCGCGTCCTCTGACTGGAGGTCTCACAATGTTGCCACTTGGTTGACTTTTCCTCTTTTTAGTCTCACTGTTGGTCAATCAAGAACATTGGCTTTTAATTTTCGTTCCTTGTCATTGTTTGGATTTCTGTGTGATTGTCTCATTTTGTGTTGTCTCTTGTTGCCTTTATTGTCCTTTTTGACTAGGGAAGATCTACCTCCCCTTTGCTATTTTAATCTCTGGGCTCTTATCCACTTTTCTGCCTTTTCTTCTAATGCCCGGTGATGGAATGGGGAACTGATGATCTTGCAGTTTTGTCCCCCTAAAACCTCCAACCAACAACAACAACATTAACTCTAAGATACAGTTGGAGAAATATCCAATAGATAATAGTATAGAATAAGAATATAGATCTGATCTTTGGAAAACTAAAAAGGAAGTAAAAGAACAGATGACTTACTTACCTAGAGGTTGTCAATCTCTTAATTAACAAAGATTGTTAATCAGACTGAGGGGAAGAAAGTTAAATAATAACTGTTCCTTAAGATATTCCCACTTACACAGTAAGGTTCTAGATAATAGCTTACGAAAATGATTTGCACTGTATTGCAAATGTATTGCACTGTCAGACTTAAATTTGGGAAACTGTTTAGTGATGTTTAATCCTGATGACGTACGTAATTAATTTGTCCCGATTTGTACTCTGTTTACCTGGTCTTGGTTCCTATTACTAATTTCGGCCTTTGTCTTGTCTATCTCATACCACAATCTATCAAATTGATTATCAGTTATTTCTGATTCTGAATTTCTGTCCTCATTATGTGTGGAAAGCTCGGTCCTAACTCCGAGCTTTTTATCTAAAATTTCATCTATCTTGTGTTTCCAGTTACCTGCTTCTCCAGTAAGCACGGTTAAATTTTAATTGGTTTGTTTTTGTTTGAGTTTCTTGACTGTATCTATAGTTTTGGTAACCTTGTCATTTACACTTTTTAGTTCAGAAGCTTTAGCATCTAACTCCAAATTTGTTGTTGCTAGTTCCTTATCAGTAATTTTTAACTTTATCTAATACATTTCTTTCCCTTTCATCTAATGCATTTGAAAATACTCTTAATAAGGATTTTTTATTTATTGTATTGTTCTGTTCAAATATTTGGTCTTCAAGTTCTTTAGCCTGCTATTTGGTTACAAAACTTTGTGTCCAACTATTAAACTTGTCATCAAATGAAGCAAACTTCTCTTTGCATTCCCTCACATGAGCTTCTTGCTGGATACCGAATGTGTCTAATTTTTGTTCTATTTGTTTAGATAATTTATATTCTATAGAGGAAAATTTTTTATCAATAATATCAAACTTAGTTTCGAACTGTTCGAACTTAGTTTCGAGTCTTGCTGTAAAATTTGTATCAGTAGTATCAAATCTAGCCTCGAACTGTTCAAACTTGGTTTGGTTTCCATAAACGCTTCCATACTCAGATTCTTTTCTGTCTGCACCATACTACGCATTTCAGGCATCTATCAATCCTAACAAATCACAAAACTAGTCATAATAAAAAATAGTCTTAAATGGGTACGCTCACCCCGGGACGATGCAGCAAGTAGTGGCGAGGTGCTGGCGTCACGAAGTCCAGAACCCTGTGATGTGCTGGAACTGCTAGCTGGATCTGGAATGTTGCTCAAACAAACTGCCGGAACACCCACAATGCTCGAACAGTGCGGCTTAACTTGCGACATAATTTTAAGATACAGTAACACCAGAATTAATCTGTGCTACTGTTATATTTGCTTTTTCTGTTGTAATGACTAATGAACATTGATTGGTTGCTATGGCGACTAGCAAAGCCTGTGATTTTTTGTAAATCTTTTTTTAATACTTTTTGTCACTTTTCTTTATGTAGCCTCTCTATCTTCCTTGTTCCCATGTCCTGACAATTGGTCGCCAACTCCGCTCATGTAAAGTTACTCACACACAAGACAAGTCTATTTGTGTATGACTGTGCTTACTATATGGCTTATTTGCCAATCACTGCATGGGGCTCTTCATTAGTGTTGTTTGCAGTTGAAATTTCCATTTATATCATAATAATTCTTCCCTATTACATATTTTACTGCTCCATGAGGTCCAGCTAATCTGACCTAATCTGCTAATCTGAGCTAATTTTTCACATAATATCTCGGAATTCTTGAGTCCGAAGACTGTTTTCAGTGTGAGAGTGGTGGAGTGGTGTGGGAGTTGGATGTCGGATGATCAGGCCTGAACAACTATCCGACAAGAAAAGTCAGTCAGGAAGTTTCTCCACACATCCAATTTATTGGACCACTGATAAATTGCTCTTGACAAATCGGAATGTGTGTAGGGGCCTATAGAGGATATTCCTTGGTGTCTTAACACTCATCCTATCATCTTCCTCCTTCATTTCAGTTTTTTAAATTTTTCCCCTTCTTCACCAATTCTTTTCTGCTTGTCATACAGATAAATGTTTGCCTTGTGTGTGTGTGTGTGTGTGTTGGTTTGTTTGGTTTTTTTTAGGCGTGTTGCAATAACATGAATTCATCAATCTTTAAAAAATATATTCAAATGAATTGCGTAACAATGAGGTGCACATTTTATCAGTTTAAATAAAGTACAAGACAATACTTCAGAGGTGACCCAAGTACATTAAGTAGTTCCAGAGGATGACAGTTTTGCCATCATAATGTGCTGGTAGACCCAAGAAAATAACACATTTGCAGTAATTACTGCAGTAGAGTAATAACTGACACACAAAGAACTTTATACTGGTGACTATTTGCACCTATTAAGTATTTTGAATAAATCGTTTTAAGTGTTGAGGTGCATGTTACGTTGAGTCTTACTGATGTGTGCTTATAATTCCTGATAATGCTTGGAACAAGTAAAACTGTTTGAATAATAAAGATGCATAACATTCAGTTTAAGGGTTAAAATGATTTATTAAAAATCATTATAAAGATATTGAGATTGTGGTGTTTTGTTGTAACAAACATGTTTAGTCCCTCTGGAAGTAAGTGCTCCCAATAATTTTTTATACAGAGGTGCTTATCATATTGTACTATTATTTTTGTGTTGGAAATGTTTACTACTGAGTAAATTGGCAACTGTGATTTTTTTAACATAAATTATTGATTTATTTGTATGTTTATATGTTGTTTAATGTTTCAGGAATGAAATAGAAGCAGGACAGAAGTTAGGAAAACATATTGTAGTTGCTGGCTGTGTTCCACAGGGTGCTCCAAAGTCTGATTTCCTTTCTGGATTAAGTGTAATAGGTGTGCAACAAATTGATCGCGTTGTTGAAGTAGTAGAAGAAACTTTGAAAGGTATAGTAATTTATTTTATTAGAAGTTATTGTAATATACCTAATGAATACTTGGTCACTGCAATTTTTCACACAGCATTCAGTTTTGGTAAATTCTTATAGAAATTTGGTAGGAGTAGTTTAATAATTGCACTATAAATTTATTTTTCGTGCTATAGAAACTGTTAAAAATTTGGTCATCATTACTTCCACTTTTTAGAGGTAGGAAACAGAGGAAAAGAAATTATAAGCAGGGAAGGATAATATAAAAGAGTGTTTCCTGTGAATTGTTGGAGAGTCAAGAGGGCAAAGGAATAATTGGTGAAATGCAGGTGGTGGTGGTAGTGGTGACGACGACAATGATGTGATGCACCTGAGTAATAACAATAGGAAGAAGAAAGTTTTGTTCTGTCATAAAGTTGCAGTATTTTCTTCGTTACATTTATTTATATAAATTTATGCACACCAGAGTGGTCACTTATGCAGTCTCAAGATTATTTTATCCTTTAATTGTTTCTTGATGGGATAGTGTTGCTGTACTTATGGCTGTGGAATGCAGTGGTGTGCATAATTCTCATATCTGTATTTACACTTACATCTATTTCCTAATGTCACATTGAACTACTCTGTCAGCTACTAAAATTTGGTAGACCTTCTGATACCTATTACGAGAGGCACAACTAATTTTTACCCTACCTGACACTTCCAGTAATCAAACAAGTTTACTGTCTGTAGTGGATCATTTTGTACAGTGGCCATGACTGTGCAGTGTGATCCTCCTTGGTGTTCATCAGGAGGTACTCATGTCCTATCTAGGGTATCTTAGGCTCATGAGATGATGAGGGAGACAAGTATTACTCCAGAATTTAGCTACATAGGAAGTGACTGAGGAGCTACTTGAGTGTGAACAAAATAGTTCTTTATAATTCTCTTTAATTTGGATAATTGTATGGGAGCCCCCTTGCCTCTGGCACAGCTTGATGTTGTCCTTTAATATTGCTTCTTGGCACAACAGACAAGGTAGGTGTATCAAGTAACAAAAAATCTGTAAGCTACGTCTACTGCATGGCGGATGGAACACAAACTTGGCCTAGCAGGCATGCTAGGCACTGAATTAGTGGTGGCGTCCACGGCTCTCATCTTGGAGTAGTTGGTCAGTGGAAAGGCATTGAAGGCATCTCATGTTGTAGCCAACAGTTTCAACGTTGTGTGGTGGCAGGCTGAGCAACCCAGGGTGAGGAACTATGGACTTCAGTACTGAGTCATAGTTACAGTATGGATAACCAGGCTGCATCAATAGATCTTGTGCCAATGGATGACTCACAGCAGATGACGGGCATGGCCCTACCAAACCTATCCCCCACTTTGCTCACCTGAATATTTAAAAGCAGCAGTATAGCACAGAGTATATCATGCCAAAGCATCTTGAACACAGCCTAGTGACTGATGGCCAGCTGTTGCCATGTGGTATTAGAGTGAACCACAGGTTTCCTGGCAATGGTGTTGCAGAAGTTTAGTGCATAAACATCACATTGCTATTGGCCAGGGAGACCATTGTCCACAGCTGAACCCTAGTTATAAATTCTGGACTGTGCCCATTTTCTAGTTTATCATATATATGGAAACCTTAGCAAAGAAATTACAAACCCTAATTTAGTATGGATTAGTCTGACTATATTATCTGTTTTGTTTTCAAATGCATCACATGCTTAAAAAAACTACACTTCATGAAGATTATTTTCGTGAGTCTCAGTTTGTTATCTGCGTTACTAGCAATTAATTTTATAGTCATTCCATTTCCGATTATTCCGCATGCTTGCTCCCAGAATTTTCATGCAAATTACTGTTATGTCCCATTCATAATTTTCCAGTATTCACAGTTGATAACACGACCAACTGCACTTTCTCCAATGGTGGGGGTAGCAGGAGTCATTCTGCTGAATGCCAGAGCATATAGTGATTAAGAGAAATAAACAAGTCGATCAGGCTGCCAGAGAGGCTTGTGGAGGCCGTGGTGTGGTACTTTCACTATTCCCCTGCAGTATGACATTACTGTGTTGCAGTAGGGATCCATCTAGTTGTAGGGAAAACAACCATTATAGCGACAGAGAATAAGCTGCAGTTGGTGAAACCACCTGACTGACCATGGCAGTCTCCCTCAGGGGGCTCGACATTCAGTAGTTGAGTACGGAATTGGCGAACCAGGGGTCCCTGAGCTGGGGACTGATAAGCGCCAACAGTCCTCTGTCACCATAACCTCCGGGTAGGCTTCAACAAACACCACATGGTGCAGTGTTGGAATGTCGTTTGCCCGGAGACCAAGGATCATGGGTTGTGAGGATGGTAAAACCTCTCTAAAAAAAACCTAAATCCTAAGGTGAGCTTCGCGCCCATAGGTTGCATGGCTGTTGAGACAGAACAGTCGTAAGCGGGTGACCTCTGAGGAATCAGCCGCACTTCAGGCATATAAGGATTGCCCAGGCATGCGGGGCTCTGCCTGGGTTGACAGTGTTTCCCTAGCTACTCGTGGGATGCGCATGGAGTCTTTTCAGTTTTTTTCTGATGCTCCCGGAGGATCGGATGGACCACCGGTGAGCAATCCTTCCCATCCAAACAAGCGAAGTCATGAGGGCAGCTCTCCTGAGCGTGCTCCTCCAAAACTTCGATTTAGTCAGAGGAACAGGGCACAAATGCGTCAAAATGTTTTTGTCATAGTAAAAAGAGTGGAGGGTTCCTTTGTGAAGTTGTCCCCATTCTACATTCTGAAGGCACTTGATGGGATTACGAGTGGTTTGAAATCCATAAAGAGGTTTCGTAATGGTACGCTGCTGATCGAAACTGCAACCTATGGTGAAGTACAGAAACTTCTTCAAGCGAAATATCTGGGTGAATACCCAATTATTGCAGAACTGCATAAAATCTTAAATTCTTGTTGCGGGGTGGAATCATGTGAAGATCTCATGAATGAAGATGTCGGTGTTCTTCAACAGGAAGTGCAAACTGTAATGAAAAGAGTGAATGGCAATCTTGAGAAGACTTCTACCTTCATTTTAACGTTTAACTCACAGGTCCTGCCCAGTCATATTAAGGCTGGATTCTTATGTCTATAGGTTTGTCCCTTTTATCCAAACACCTTGCGGTGCTTCAAGTGCCAACTGTTAGGTCATACTACGGTTGCGTGCAACGGTCATGCTACATGTGGGAACTGTGGTCAGTCAGCTTATGAGACAGGTGTGGTCTGCACCGCTCCAATGGTATGTGTTAATTGCTCAGACTCGCATCCGGTTTGGAGTAGAGATTGCCCCATCTACAAAGATGAGAAAAAAATTCAGGAAATAAAAGTAACGCATCGTGTGCCTTATGCCGAGGCAAAGGAGCAGTTTCAAGCCATGCAACCTCCGTCATTCATTACGTCATTTGCATCAGCTGTGAAACAGCACGCGGTCAAAGTTAGTGTGTCAACCCAGATGGACGTAGCAACTGCTGCTACCAACACCTGCTCCTGTTGTTGCTCGTGTCAAACGCCAGATCCATCTACTCCTGCACCACACAAACATCTCAGAGCGATGCGGTCCTGCCTTTACCCCCAACGGCAACAGTTCCCCCAGCACTGACCAGTGCACTCCAAGAAGAACTTTCAGGTTTATCGACATGTAAAGCCAAACGTTCCTCAAGGTCAAAGCCTAAATCTAGTGAAGTGGAACTTCACCAACCAGGTACAAAATCAGCAGCCTTCACCGCTGCTAAAGATTTAGCACTGAAACAACCAGCAATGAAAGGAGTGGCCACTCCTGCTGCTGCTACTGTTGCTGATGATTTGGTGATGAAACATAAAGCAGTTAAATCAGTGGCCACAGCTGATGCTGATAATCTCGTGATGGAGCTGGTCCTTCTTGGGGATCAACCAAGTCCCCCTGGCCCACCACCTGGGACTCCGGGCTCTCCGCCAAGGAGTAAAGGATCAGTAAAGCCAATCTTTATTAAAAGGTAATGAACATACTGCAGTGGAATTTAAAAGGCTTCAGAATCCATCTAAACAAATTAAAAATCCTCACATGGGCTGGGCCTGTGTGTCTGTGCCTCCAGGAAACTCATTTTAAGGAATCTGATTGCCCTGTTTTCCGGGGCTATCACTTACATCGTACCGATGACCTCAGTGGTGACAGGGCTCAGGGGGGGAGTGGCGGTGTTTGTCAAAGACACACTTCACTCTTCGTGTGTACCCCTGACTACCACTCTACAAGCAGTTGCTGTCTCAGTGCATTTTGTGTCCTTTCAGTTAACGCTTTGCCCCCTCTATCTCCTGCCACATGGGCCTTTGGATGAAGATGTCCTTTCTGCTCTGGTCGCTCAACTTCCCCGGCCGTTTTGCTCCTAGGAGATTTCAGTGCTCATAATACCTTTTGGGGTAGTGTGTCTACCTGTCCCAGGGGCCGATTGGTCAAACAGTTACTCCGATCATGCTCTTCCTGTCTCTTGAATACGGGTGCAATGACACATTTTTGTGCATCAACAGGGTCCTTTTCAGCCATTGTTCTGTCAGTTTGTTCTGCTATTCTTGCAGATTCTGTCCAATGGGAGGTGGCAGGTGATCTCCACTCCAGTGACCATTTTCCTATCATTGTTCATCTTCTACAGCGATTGCAACCTCAAAGTTACCCAACCAAGTGGTTGCTCAGAAAGGCGGATTGGGTTCTTTATAGCCAACTAGCTATTCTTCAGCATCAGGACAACATTCATGACTGGCTGGATCACATAACAGCTGTGATACACTCAGCTGACGATGCATCTATTCCCAAATAATCAGGTCATTGCAGGAGGTCACCTGTTCCCTGGTGGAACGATGAGTGTCGGCATGCTATACATGACCGGCGCTGCTATACACGACCGGCGCTCTCCATCGGCAGAGAATCTTGCAACCTTTCAGCATGTGAGGGCTAGAGCCCGACAAATATTTGCAGGAGAGTAAAAAGCGTTCATGGTATGAGTTTCTGAAGTCCATTAATCGTTCTACTTCTGCCACTGCCGCATGAGATTCCGGTAGGAAAATATCTGGGAAAAGGAGTTCATGCCCGTTGGCTGCCATAAATTACGATGGACTCCTTAAAGTTGTGCCAGTCGAGATTGCTCAGATGATGGCACAGCACTTTTACAAGATTACATCGTCTCTGAGTCCCGTTCCAGGTTTCTATGCCTACCGCGAAGTCCAGGAGAGGAGGCGCCTTGATTTTGCCTCTTCCAATGATGGGGCTTATAACGCTTTGTTTTCTATGTGGAAACTGGACACCGCATTAGCGAGACGGCCCCTGAGTCCCTAGGGCATGCTACGACATCTTAATTCAGAGTCTAAGACCGTTCTCCTTGACTTTTTTAATCAGTTATGGACAGACGGGGTATATCCCATCCCCTAGAGGGAATCCATAATGATACCCATTCTTAAACCGGGGAAGGACTGCACGCTCCCTGATAGCTATCGTAGTGTCTCTTTAGCTAGCTGTGTCAGTAAGAGGCTGGAACGAATGATCAACTCAAGACTTGTTTGGACTCTTGAATCTTGGAGCCTCCTTAGTCGCTTCCAATGTGGGTTTTGCAGGTATCGATCCACTCTTGAAAAACCTCACCTTCCTGGAAGTGGCTAAAGAGGAGGCATTCCTGCGAAAGCAGCACCTAATATCAATCTTCTTCGACATTCACAAGGCATATGACACTATGTGTTGACACAATATCGTAAGTCAGTTGCATGAATGGGGTTTTCGGGGACGCTTTCCCATTTTCTGCATTCCTTCCTTGCTGACCGTTGCTTTCGGTACAGAGTTAGGAACATGAAACTTCTTGGCAGATTAAAATTGTGTGCCGGAACCGGGACTCGATCTAGGGACCTTTGCCTTTCGCGAGCAAGCGCACTACCGACTGTGCTATCCCGACACAACTCACGATGCCGCCTCACAACTTCACTTCTGTCAGTACCTCGCCTCCTACTTTCATTCCAGTTAGGAACATGCTTTGCAATAAATTTCCTCATACTCGTGGAATTCCACTGGTGGGTGTTTTAAGTGTAACTTTGTTCGCAATTGCGATCAGCGTTATAATGTGTATTGTAAGGAATCGTGTGCAATGCTCCTTGTACATGGATGACATTGCTGTGTTCTGCTCTTCTTCTAGTCCCGCATGTGCTTCACACCTGCTACAGTTGACACTTAAAATAGAAGACTGGTCTGTTCGAACAGGTTTTAACTTCTCCCCTGAGAAAACCTTGTGCATTGATTTTAATCGTGGTCATTCACTTTTTATTTTTTATTCCCCCCACCCCCCTTCCCCCGCAACTACTGCTGTGAGACACTGTTTTACATTTTGAGGATACGGTGTGGTTTCTGGGTCTGTTATTCGATACCAAACTTACTTGGCTGCCGCATCTCAAGGAGCTCAAAATAAGAGCCCTTAAAGCACTGGACATAATGAAGTGCTTGAATGGGAAACATTGGGGTGCAGACAAATCCTGCTTGCTTCAATTTTGTAAGAGTTTTGTGTGCTCTCGTCTCGACTATGGTAGTGTGGACTATGGCTTGGTGTCCCCAATATCTCTGAAGATGTTCGATTCCGTGCATCACAAGGGTATCAGATTGGCCACAGGATAAGCCCTATATCTAGCCTATGTGCTGAGGCAGGAGAATTGCCATTATACGTCCGGCGGTGTTTCCTTGTTGCTAAACATGTCCTAGAGCTCTGTTCATTTACGTCCTCTCCAGCATTCTTTGTGACTCTTGATATCCCAGCATCCTTGACTACAATGCACGGCAATGAGGGTCGAAACCATTTGGTCTCAGAGTGCAGCAGCATTAATGAATCTCGGCATGCCTCTGATCGACATACAGCTTCAGGGTTGGTGCAAAGTGCCTCCCTGGCTATTAGTGAAGCCCAACCTCACTTTAGACTTGACTGAGTGTGTCAAACCGTTCACTCCAGATTATGTTTTTCAGGACAAGTTTCTTGCTATTTCATACTTTTAATGTTATATATACAGATGGGTCACAACACCCGAATCCTCCGATCTCGTCTGCCTAGTCAGTTCACAGTATTTGATGCAGAACTTTACCCTATTTTGAAAGCAGTGGAGCAGATGAAATGTGATGCTGAGTCTAACTTCCTGCTTTGCTCTAATTCACTAAGTTCTCTGGAGACTCTTCAGCATCTGTACCCAGCAGTTAGGGCCGTCCAAAACATCAAAGACGTCCTCCTGCAGTTGCAATGGCAAGGAAAAGTAATTTCCTTCATCTGGGTACCTGGCCATCTGGGTATCCGTGGAAACGAGTTGGCCGATACTGCGGCCAAGGAGGCCTGTCGGCTTCCGAACATAGCTGACTGTACTATTCCTCTTTGTGCCTCACTGTCGTTTCTTAGAAGCTCTGTCATGTGCTTCTGGGACCAAGAATGGTCGACCGTCATGGATAATAAGTTGCAGTCAATAAAAGACACAGTTAGGCCCTAGCGTACATCTTTACAGCCTGTCAGGTGCAGTGAAGTCTGCTTAACAAGACTTCAAATAGGACACTGCCCCCTGACACATAGATTCCTTCTTTGTGCCAACGAGCCCCCTATTTGTGATGCTTGTGGTGTGCTGATAACCGTTCAGCATATTTTAACTACTTGTGTTTCCTTTGATTCTGCGAGGGGACCAGCTGATTTGTTGGCTGACCTCCGCTCTATTTTAGGTGAAAATGAGATGACGGTGCACGCGTTTTATGATTTTGTGTTTTGGCTGACCTCCTACCAAAGATCTTAGGTTGACAGTACTGAAATATAGATAGAGGAAGTTAGGATCATTCAGTCCTTCCCTCTATATTTAGACTGCCGTCTTTTTAGCCTTGTCACCAATTTGTCGGTTTTGTCTAGTTTTCTTATTAGTGCCATTGAACCTTTCATTATTTTACATATGATGTAGGGGGAAGAGCATACATCCCTTCTTTTTATCTCTACCCTATCCTGTCTTTTGTGTCCCAGCCTCGTCGCCACTTTTGTCTCGTTTCCGTCGGAGGTGTCGGTGGCCGAGTGGAATGAGACCGACACAGGAATAACGATAGCACGCTGGTGCAGGTACGGAGGGGAGCAGCCAGAAACTAGAAACACTAAATTAGAATGAGATATATATTGCACAGAATTTATACAATACTTAACTTTTACATAGTACTGCAGAATGTTGATACATAGTTGAGCTAGAGTCCTGCCTAGTGCCTAACTGATAGCCAAGTCTTCACTGGTGCCTATCAGATTCCGAAGGTCCTAACTGGTTGCTATCTCAGTCCTAAGTGACCGATGTCGTTTAGTGGTGGCCACGAGCGGAGTTCCAGCAGAGGGCGCTCGTGGCTGTCGTCGTCAGAACGCCGCGCAGTGCGTGCATGGCGGCGCGCGGCGAAAGTAGGTGGTGTGCACTTTGTACTTGTGCGACACCACACTGTCTGCTGTGCCATTTAGCAATATTGGACTCATCTATTCCTAGCACGGGCACTGATGACCGTGATGTTGAGTGCCCTAAAGCTCCAACAACGACAACAACAACCACCACCACCACCACCACCACCACCACCATGGCAGTCCTTCTGCTGGTCACTAAGGTGGCATGAAGTAACATTGACATGCCTAATGGTCAGGCACTACCCCCCTTACACAGGAATTTTTATCCCTGTGAAAGGACCCCCTATATTCTGTGATGCCAGTGGCATGCAAATCGTTGTACACCACATTTAAACCAATTTTATTTTGTATTGTTCTAAGAAGGCAGAACTGAATCTTGATGGGAATCTGCCCTCTATATTATCTGAAGATGAGAAGCACTGTCCAAGTTTAAAATTTTGTTATGTGTCTGGACTCTGGCCTAAGCTTATAGGCTGGAGGTTTTAGTGTGTTGCATAATGGCGATTCATTCTTTTTATTCCTGTGATCAGCTAGCTGTGGTCATCTGCTATGTTGTTTTAACTTCTTCTGCCACATTCTTCCTTTTAGTCAAAGCTACAATCTTATGATGCTATCTCATTTCATCATTACATCTCAGATGCATGCATAGTTTCTCTCAGTTATGTTACATTTTACTATTATTACTTCTGTGTTAGTGTACTTTCCTTGCACTCGCCTCTAATTGCATCTAAATGCTCAAAACATAGCTTTTGATCATCCTAATTATAAATCAACAACAACCCTTCCACACCAGAAATCCCTTCGAAAATGAATTTTACGATGACAAGAACACCCTTGCCCCTTGCCCAGTATCCTCACTGTGTTACAAAGCCTTAACAGACAGGCCCTAACCCCCAGACCTACTCCACAAACAAATTTCCCCTGCCATATCCCCACACACTTCCAGTCTTCCTTCACCCCCAGAAAGGAGCAACTCTCTCATCACCCAGTGTGATCCCAGTCTGTAATAAATGAATCTCAAAACTTAGATTAAATAATATAGTGAGGACAGTTACAACTCACCGCAAAGACGTGGCGACGAGATGCGACAGGCACATACAAAAGACACACACATACAACACATTCAGCTATCGGCCATGGCCTTCTTCAGAAATAGAGCACTCACGCAATCACACAGGCACACAACACAGTCATACAACCATCACCTCCGACTGCCACACTTCGAATCACGCTCTGCAGCGAATCGGGGACGGGAGGGGAGGGGGAGGGGATAGAAAGGTTACGTCACGGTGGTGGGGATGGGTTAGATGGGAATAACGAGATGCAGCTTAGGAATGGAGTGGGGAGGCGGGTGAGGGGATATATATATATATATATATATATATATATATAGAGAGAGAGAGAGAGAGAGAGAGAGAGAGAGAGAGAGAGAGAGAATATTCATGCACACTGCAAGTGCATAAGACCACATACACACACATACACATGCACGCACACACACACACACACACACACACACACACACACACACACACACACACACACACACACATACATACATATACACACACACACACACGATCACACATTCACACACCACTCAAATCAGGCGAGGTTTGGGATACAGAGGTAGGAACTGTAAGGTATGGAAAAATATATATATATAGGGAAATTATCGTAGGTTGAGGCCTGGTTGATTTCGGGATCGGAGAATGTATTGTAGGGATAACTCCCATCTGTGCAGTTCAGAAAAGCTGGTGGTGGATGGGAGGATCCAGATGGCCCGGGTTGTGAAGCAGCCATTGAAATCAAGCATGTGCTCCGCTGCATGCTGTGCCACAGGGTGGTCCACCTTGTTTTTGGCCACAGTTTGGCGGTGGCCATTCATCCTAATGGACAGCTGGTTGGTGGTCATGCCAATATAGAAAGCTGTACAGTGCTTGCAGCACAGTTGGTAAATTACGTGGCTGCTTTCACAAGTGGCCCGGCCTCTGATAGGGTAGGATAAGCCTGTGACAGGACTGGAATAGGAAGTGCTGGGTGGGTGGATTGGACAGGTCTTGCAGCGGGGTCTTCCACAAGGATATGATCCCTGTGGCAGTGAGCTGGGTTTCGGGGTAGCATAAGGATGAACTAGGATGTTGTGAAGGTTGGGAGGGCGACGGAACACCACTTTAGGAGGGGTGGGAAGGATCTTGGGCAGGATGTCTCTCATTTCAGGGCAAGAGGATAGAAAATCAAAACCTTGGCGAAGGATGGAATTTAGTTGTTCGAGACCAGGGTAGTACTGGGTGACAAGAGGAGCGCTCTTTTGTGGATGGTTACTAGTGTTAGGAAGAGGATTTGGGGTGTGTGATGATATGGCATGGGAGATTTGTTTGCGGACTAGGTCTGTGGGGTAGTTTCTGTTTGTGAAGGCCTTTGTGAGACCTTCAGCATATTCAGAAAGGGAATTCTTGTCACTGCAGATATGCCGTCCACGGGTGGCCAGGCTGTAAGGGAGGGATTTTTTGACGTGGAAGGGATGGCAACTGTCAAAATGTAGGTACTGTTGGTGGTTGGTAGGTTTAATATGGACGGAAGTGTGGATGGAGCCATCAGTGAGGTGGAGGTTGACATCCAGGAATGTGGCATGGTTGGTTGAGGAAGACCAGGTGAAGTGGATGGGGGAGAAGGAATTGAGGTTCTGAAGAAAAGAGGATAGGGTGTCCTGGCCATGAGTCCAGATCATGAAAATATCATCAATGAACCGGAACCAGGCCAGAGGCTTGAGGTTTTGGGATGCTAGGAAGGATTCCTCCAGACGGCCCATGAACAGGTTGGCATAGGAGGGTGCCATGCGGGTGCCCATGGCTGTGCCTTGGATTTGATGGTAAACTTTCCCCTCAAAGGAAAAGTAGTTGTTAAGTAGGATGAAATTGGTAAGGGTTATGAGGAATGAGGTATCAGGCTTGCGTTCAGAGGGACGTTGGGAGAGGTAGTGTTCCAGAGCGGCAAGGCCATGGGCATGTGGGATGTTGGTGTATAGGGACGTGGCATCCACTGTGACAAGTAAAGATCCAGGAGGCAAAGGGGTGGGAATGGTGGAGAGTCGGTGAAGGAAGTGGTTGGTATCCTTGATGTGGGAAGGTAGATTTTGGACAATAGGTTGGAGGTGTTGGTCAACTAGGGCTGAAATTCGTTCGGTAGGCGCACAGTAACCAGCCACAATAGGGCGTCCAGGATTATTAGGTTTGTGGATTTTGGGGAGCATGTAAAAGGTGGGTGTGCGGGGTGCTGCTGGGGTGAGGAGGGAGATGGATTCAGGGGAGAGTTTCTGGGAGGGGCCATAGGATTTTAGTAGGGATTGGAGATCTTGTTGGACGCCATTTCTAAGCGTGTAAAGTCTGATTTTGAGGCTATAGCATATGACCCTAAGTCGTTCCCTTCCCTGGGAAGAATGCAGGGCCTTAAACCATTCCAAGACGTTCTCACCGTGATACCTTGTTTTTTTCCGGACCGATGGAGATTCTTTCTTCTCCACCAAGCCACAGTTCTTCATCGACCACCTCGAGGACAAGTATAGTGAGGTGGCATCTTTGTCAAAATTGAGAAGTGGTGCTGTTTTGATACAGACGGCATCCTCAGCCCAGTTGAGGGCATTATTAGCCTGTGACAAGCTGGGTGATATTCCTGTCAGTGTCACGCCCCACAAGACGCTCAGTATGGTCCAAGGTCTTATTTACCATCAGGATTTATTGCCACAGTCCGATGAAGAGTTACGTACAAACCTGGAATGCAGAGGTGTTCACTTTGTCAGGCATGTTTATAGACCACCAAAAAAATCACAGGGTTGCCACCGGTGCATTCATCCTGGACTTCGAAGGCGATACACTGCCCGAGAAGGTCAAGGTAATGATCTACTAGTGTGATGTCAAGCCGTATGTCCTGCCCCCCTATGAGGTGCTTCAGGTGCTGGAAGTTCAAGCATATGTCCTCCCAGTGCACTTCAAGCCCCATGTGCAAGGAATGTGGGCGTCCATCTTATCCGGACACTCCACTCCCATCTGTGTGAACTGTAAACAGCTCCAACCACCTTGCTCTGCAGACTGTACAATTCTACACAAAGAACAAAAGATTATGGAAATAAAGACCTTGGACTGGCTATCATACAATGAGGCAAGAAAGTAGTATGAGCAGCTCCATCCACTGAACTTGACCACCTCTTTTGCTGCTATAATGTCATCCCCGCACACTATGGGTACAACTCATAACAAGGTATCGCCACCTCCTGTGGGCCCTAGAGGCTATAAATCTTCCACTGCCCCCTCGTCAGGTGGGGGGTGACCCTCCAGCTACTGCTCCGGCTTTTGTTGTGGGGCCAGCTTCCCTCCAACCATTGGGGACACCTGTCCCCCAACCCCCAGCCAAAGAAGCAACAACTTCCTCCAGCACCTATCATTCTGAAGGGACCTGTCAGGACTCTCACTTCCGAGGATTCTCAGAGTGCACCAGGGGATCCCAGCCAATGGCTGAAGGATCTGCAAACTGCAGGTCGAAGGGGCACGAAAGGGCCAGCGAGAGGGGAAACAGAAGTAGAAGGAAAAGAGAAAAGACTCTTCAGTGGCATGAAAGCAACACTCCATCACATCTTTTGCCTCTGAAGATGAGTTGGAGATCCTCACGTCCCCTGAGGATCTTGCCATATCAGGATCACTAGAACCCATAATTCTAGATCCTACAGATTCTGAGGAGTTGGCAGCAGGTGCCTCTGTGGAATAACCTGCTTAGCCATCACATTATGGCTGTTCAGCCCAATGCAATAGAAATCCTGCAGTGGAATTGTGGCAGTTTTTTCCATCATCTGGCTGAGCTGCAGCAATTACTCTGCCGCTTCCCAGTGCTCTCTCTAGCCCTACAGGAAATATGGTTCTCCGTCAAGAGGACCCCTCTCCTTCGAGCCTATTGTGGCTATTTTAAAAACCGTTCGGTCTATGACAGAGTTTCTGGTGGCATCTGTGTCTAAGTCCTAACCTCTATCCCCAGTACTGTGGTGCCTCTTCAAACTCCTCTAGAGGCAGTTGCTGTTAGGCTCCAGGTAGTGCAAGATTTTACCATGTGCTCTGTCTACCTTCCACCAGATGATGCTGTCTCTCCTGTAGACCTTGCTACCTTGATTGCCCAACTTCCCCCACCCTTTCTTCTTTTGGAGGATTTCAACAACCACCACACTCTGTGGGGTGGCAGACAGACCTCGGCCTGAGGTAGAGATGTTGATTCTCTCCTGTCGGAGCAGAACATCAGCCTTCTCAACACTGGTGCTCCTACCCATTTTAGCATAGCGCATGGAACATATTATGCCATAGACTTGTCTGTCTGCAGCCTTAGCCTTCTTCCACATCTCACCTGGAGGGTCCACAACGACCTGTGCGGCAGCGACCATTTTCCTATCTTCGTGTCGCTCCCACAGTGTCCACCTGCTGACCCTGTGCCTCACTGGTCCCTCCATAGGGCCGACTGGCCAGCTTATTCCTCAGCTGCTGTGATTTCCTCCTCCTCTTCCGTCTGATGTTGATGCCGCTGTGCAACAGGTCACAGTGCCCAGTGACTGATTCAGCAAAGCAAGAGGGACTTCTGAGAGAAGTATGTTGCCTCCATTGGCTCCCACTCTTCTCCTTCACGGGTGTGGTCGCAGGTTCGCTGCCTTTTCGGGAACCGCCCAACGGCGGAAATTCTGTGTCTCTGCATACAGGGTACAATCTGTACTGTCCCTGTCACAATATCAGAGCACCTGGCAGACCATTATGCTTGCAGCTCAGCGACTGCTGCTTGTAGTACAGATTTCCGCGCTCTTAAAGAGCGAATGGAGCAAAATTGGATATTCTTTTGAACACGACGCTGGGAAACGTCCCTTTCACTGAGTGGGAGTTTGAAAGTGCCCTTGCCACCTGCCCTGACACCTCCCCTGGTCCTGATCATATTCACAGTCAGTTTCTTCATCATCTATCACCGAATTCTAAGCACCAGCTTCTTGCCCTGCTCAATCGGCTCTGGGTTGAGAGTGTTTTGCCATCCCAGTGGCAGGATAGCGTCATCATTCTAGTGATGAAGCCTGGGGCGGATCCGCAGGTGGCTGATAGTTACCGACCTATTAGCCTCACCAATGTTCCATGCAAGCTCCTCGAACGGTTGGTGAGTTGGAGGCTTATGTGGGTCCTTGAGGACCAGGGCCTCTTTGCCCCACAACAAGGTGGATTCAGTCAGGGCCGCTCCGCTGTCGACAACCTTATGTACATGGAGTCGGCCATCTGGACAGCCTTTACTCATTGTGAATATCTGGTTGCCGTCTTCTTTGATCTGTGGAAGGTGTTTAACACCACCTGGCGCTGCCATATACTGTCTATGCTGTACGACTGTGGCTTACGGGGTCCACTTCCTCTATTCATTCAGAACTCGTCTCAGTTCACCTCTTTATCAAGAAAACGGTGTCCCACAGGGTTCCGTACTTAGTGTCCATCTAGTTTTAGTCGCCATTAATGGTCTTTCAGTGGTTGTTGGGTCATTGGTATCCACATCCTTGTATGCCGACAACTTCTGCATGTATTTTAGTTCCTCCAGCATTGGTGTTGCTGAACGGTGGTTGCAGCTAGCAATTCAAAAGGTACAGCTGTGGGCGTTTGCCCATGGTTTTCAGTTTTCTGCCTCAAAAATTCGGGTGATGCATTTCTGTCAACATCAGGCGGTCCACCCGGAACCCGAACTGTATTTGGCTGGTGACCTGCTGCATGTCGAAGAGATGCACTGTTTTTTAGGCCTGTTGTTTGACGAGCATCCCACTTGGATGCCACACCTTTGCTAGATCCAACAAAAGTGCTGGCGACACCTAAATTTAACTAAGGTGTCTGAACCACACTGTTTGGGGAGCAACACACCCAATGCTCCTGCAACTTTATAAGGCCCTCATTCAGTTGCGCATCGACTATGGGTGCATAGTGCACGATTCGGCTGCCTCTTCAGTATTGCAGACCTTGGACCCAGTCTGCATTGTGGTGTCCATTTGGCGACGGGGACTTTTCACACAAGTCCTGTGACAAGCCTCCTAGTCGAAGCTGGAGTCCTCCCCCTGCGGTTCTACAGACAACACCTGCTAGCTTCGTATGTTGCCCATGTTTTTCCAGATACTGCATTCTCTATCCCTCCGTGATGGCTCAGGCTGCAGTCCATGTTCGTTCCCTTCTGTCATCCCTCGAATTCTGTCCACTCCGTGCCATTTTCCCCTATTCCTATCAAACCCCTCCTTGGTCCATTCCTCACTGAAGCCATTTACGCTGATGGTTCCCTGTCAGATGGCCATGCTGGGTATGCATATCTTCATGATGACCATGTTGAACTGCATTTCTTGCGTGATGAGAGTATCATCTTTACTGCAGAGCTGGTCGCCATTATAAGGGCTCTGGAACACCTCAAAGCCTGTCCCAGGGTGTCATTTGTCATCTGTAGTGACTTGTAGGCAATCAACTAGTGTTTCTCTCATCTGCCATTAGTGCGGTCGATCTAGGACACTGTTTACCCTCTCGGCAGATCTGGCCATTCTGTGGACCCCGGGCCACATTGGCATACCAGGGGAATGAACATGTCAGCTGTCAGGCAGGCAACACCATCTCTGGAGATAGATGTCATGGAATTGGACCTCAAGTTGGTGTTGCACCGGAAGGTGCGTGAGGCTTGGAGCACTGAATGGACTATCACAGGTGCGCAGAATAAGCTTCGCGCAGTCAAGCCAGCCACAGTATTGTGGAAATCTTGACTGTGGCCCATCCGTCGTGAATCAGTTGTTCGCTGCCAGCTCTGCATAGGCTGTACGTGGCTGACCCATGGCTATCTCCTTCGCCATGAGGCCCCACCTGTGTTGGTGTGGAGCAGTGCTGACAGTAGTCCATCTTCTGATGGACTCTCCACTATTAGCCAACTTGCGGCAATCTTTTAATATCCCATAAACGCTACCCTTAGTTTTAGGTGAGGGCGCCTCCATGGCTAATTCAGTTTTAAGTTTTATTCGCGCTGCTGGATTTTACAATTCAATCTAGTGGTCGGTGCTATAGCCTGTTATCTCAGGTCCCCATCTATCCAGTGCTTTTAAAGAAGTTTTAAGACACTTATGTAAAATGCCTAGTGGTTTTTAGTGTGCGCAGTATGGCTGGCTCATCCTGTATTGTCATTGTGATTAGCCAGTCATGATATTCTGATGACCGGTTTTTAACCTAGTTCCTGACATGGTTTTTTAGCTATATGTCTTTCTTTTGTGTTGTCAGCGAACTGTTCAATGTCAGTCTTTCCCTTTTGTGAGTCTCCATTCTCGATGTCGTTTTTTTAGCCTCTGACGGTGAGCTCTTATGTAGGAACAGGAGACTGATGACCTAGATGTTTAGTCCCCTCAAAACCACAACAACAACAGTTTGATTGTATACACATTGTTACTTTGTGTGAGGAGGGATTCTCATCAACAGAAGTTTCGAGATGTCTCGAAGTGAACCAAAGCAATGTTTTTCAGACATAGAGGAGATACAGGAACTGTCAATAACTTGCCTCAGTCTGCCCGCCCAAAGGCTTGCACAGCAGCTGATGATGCTACTTATGGACTTCAGCTGCGAGAAACCCTGAGAGGAATTCAAGTCGAAAGTAATAGGTTGCATAACATGCAACTTCACTCCTGATGTTGATGGTGAGGTCTAGCTTTGACACCTAGACTCCATGCAGTATGGTACAGATGGGCCCCAACAGTATGCTGAACGGACTTGTCAGAATGGCATCACAAATGAGACTTGCATCTACCTTTGACCAGACAAATGTCAGAAACGTTTCTTGAAGCAGCCTGTTTGACCTGAATGTCTTAGACACACTGTGCATTAAGTGCAGCGAGGAAGAAAGCTTAGAGTTTTACATCCAATGAACAGTGTGGTCATTAGAGATGGTGCAGCAAGGTGATAGTTTCCTGATTTTTCGGGGTGCCATTATGTGGGTCCACCATACACCATTGTTGTTGTGTATGGCAATCAAATGGCTGTATGGTACAGGAGTGATATCCTCTGACATTTAGTGCAACCATATCAGCAGCATTTCATGAGGGACTGATTTGTCTTAATGGACGACAATTGTAACACTCATTGTGAGCATCTCATGAATTTGTTCCTTCATGATAACAGCATCGGAAGATTAGAATCGCCAGCATCTTCTTCAGATATGAACCATATGAAACATGCCTGGAATTCACTGAAAAGGGTTGTTTTTGGGTGAGATGTCGAATTGGCGTTGAGAGTGGGACAATCTGGACCAACAGTTCCTTCATGACCTAGTGTACAGTATGCCACGATGAACACAGGCATGTATCAGTGCAAGAGAATGTGTTACTGGGTATTAAGGGAACTGGCGTATGACACAATCTGGCACACAAATTCAGATGTCTAGATTATTGCCATACAACTTGTCAATTTCTGTTTTCATGAGTAGTAAAGAGAACTGAAATGTTATTTTTGTATATCTCTATTCCATTTTTATGTAAAGGGTCATGACTCCCTAGAATTGTAGTGATGCAACACTTTTTGTATGTAGTACTTTGGTCATGTTAAGAATAATGGATACAAATGATGGATGTAAAAACACCGACATGGGTGAAAATGTGATAAATTTTGAAATAATTACAGTCATCATACAGGGTATAGTTTTATAGAATATCCATCCCCTCATTATTTCTGTCCAGTATTTCTGTGCAATTTTGAAAATGTTTACTGATATTATGTTTGGTTGTGTGGCCATCTTCTGCAGCAGCTGTATACAAAACAAACTTTACAAACTTGTGTATCATTTACAGACCACAGAAGATGCTTTTCAAATAAAAAGCGAAATTCGTCTGGTGGAAAATAATCTCTCAATTGCAGTCAGCATAAGACGGATTACCTCTTATAATCAATGTTAACTGATATGTTTATAATTTCATACTTTGAAACAAATATTTTGAGCCCTGCATATTAAATAGTTTCATCAGCGCTTGCTTTCTTGCAGGACACTCAGTAAGATTATTAGGACAAAAGAAAGAAGGTGGCAAGAAAAAAGGTGGAGCTTCTTTACTGCTTCCCAAAATTCGGAAAAACCCTCTCATTGAAATAATACCTATTAAT
This sequence comes from Locusta migratoria, assembly GCA_026315105.1. Classification (NCBI taxonomy): domain Eukaryota; kingdom Metazoa; phylum Arthropoda; class Insecta; order Orthoptera; family Acrididae; genus Locusta; species Locusta migratoria. The sequence goes on from CM048746.1 coordinate 197,355,426, forward strand.
ACTGGTTGTTTGAATCAGTGCACTTACTGTAAGACAAAACATGCAAGAGGCGAGCTGGCAAGTTATCCACCAGGTAATATAACAGCAGATTTTGTAGTCCCAAATTTTATTTTAGTTTTTGTACATTATATTTATGTTTATTAATTTCAGTTTGTTTTACCTGCAAACAATGAAATACTGTTAAGAGGTCTATAACAAAATTGCATGTAGCCATCTCTGTTGTGTAAACATACACAAGTGTGACTTGTAATTATAACAACAAAAAATCCAGGTTGGAATGTGAATTATGTGAGGATAGACAGCAACTCACTGTAAAGATCATCTGTGAGACGCAGACAGGCACATAGACAAATGATAACATTCACACAACTTCAATTTTTGTGCACAGCAGCCTTTAGCATACATGTGTTCAAACAAATCATTCAGGCAAAACTCATGCACATGATTGCCATCTCTGGCGGCTCACGTGTGCATGAGTTTTGCCTAAGTGGCTGTGTTGAAAGTACGTATGGTCTTTTTCTTATGAAGGCTATGAGCAAAAATTTAAGTTGTGTGAATGTGATGATCTTTTCCACATGACTGTCTACAGCTCAGTGATCATCTTACAGTGAGTTGCAACTTATCCTCTAATTATTGACTTGTAATTATGTGTTATATTTACAAAGCGTAACAGCATCACGCATTCTTAAGCAAGCATGTAGTTAATCTGTTTGTAATTAGAAAATCTTCTGGAAGTGTAATTAAATTATTGTTCCTTAAAAAACATTATGCTATTGTCTCAATTAGCTCCTAAGTTTTATTATGGTATTAATGAATGCGCTACTGGTCTTTGATGGTTTCTGGACACTGGCCATATTTGTTAGTATTGCTCCACCTTGAGAAAGTTCGGCATCTGAATAATTTTTTTAAAGGTTTTATTCTAACCAGTCAAAGCCTCTTCGGCCAATAGCATGTTGTTTGCATTACATCATAACACAATGGCTGCATGGAGTTACAATACTGTAAGTAGAAGATGAGTGGTGAACAGCTGACAATGCAGTGACTAGTGTCTGTGTAGTAACACATTGTTATCTGAGCACTGGTGCTACCGTAAAGTTACATGTTGTAGCTACAGTTATTGTATAGTGGAGCTCTACAGTAGAAATGAACTGAAAGGTGGTATTGTAGGAAAGGCAGAAGAAGTAGATGAAGATGAGACGAGAGATACGATTCTGAGATAGGAGATATAATACTGCGAGAAGAATTTGATAGAGCACTGAAAGATGTAAGTTGAAAGAAAGTCTCTGAATTACATTATATTCCGTCTGAACTGATGGTACAGTATCTTTGGGAGGCTCAGCCATGATGAAACACTTGGTGTGCTGTATACTTAAAATACCCTCAGACTTCAAGAAGAATGTAATAATAGCAATTCTAAAGCAAGAAGGTGCAGATATATGTCGTAAGCCATTCTTCTGCAGTCGCCATCTGCTGTTCTTGCCATTTAGAGATACATAACATCTTCGATTCTGCAAAAGGCTACCAATAACCATTGTCAACCTACAGTCGCCTGTGAGATGTTACAATTTGCACAATAACTTTCTGTGGTTTATTGTGTCATACACAGCAGTAAGATGTATGAAAGCTGCTACAGTTATTAATTTTCTTTCAAAGCCATCTTCTATGTGCTGCATTAAATTGAGTATTTGCCTACAACGAGCTCTTCCTGGTCTAAAACTGGTTTGTTCCTTTATGACCATTAATCTCCGTTATCCAAAATAAGAATTATATGCAAAACATTTAATTGCATCTGAAGATGCAACTATAAAGTTGTGAAACCGGTTGTGTGGGTCTCCACGACTAATAAAAAACAACTAAAGTGGACCAACGGTTTTTCACTCAATTTCAATTTTATTTTAACACCTACATTTAGTGGTTCATGGTGTGGGTTCCTGTAGTCATGTCCTAGTTCATGAACCACAGGCGATGTATGAGTGGCCAAGTAAGTGGTCCTGACAGTTGGGATAGCAGTTACTTTGGAATAAGGTTGGGCATCTCGGACATATTCTGAGTCTTGGCCACCTTTGTGCTCAGACGGCAAAGACTACCAAATCCACCGGTTAAGTCCCTCAACCGTTAGGGGTAAAATCCAGTGGGGCCCTTGGCAATTAAGGCTAGCAACCTGCTTCCCAGGTACTTCAATATCATGCTGGCAACAATCAGAGCAAAATGCCTCGGACCTTTGGAGGTGATGGAGTCCCACCTCTAATTGACAGACCAGGGACTCCTCCGATATGAAGTGGCAAACGATCTGGAATGAAATGGGGAGCTATTAATATCAATGGGGATTACAATAGGAAGAAAGTAGAGCTGGCGGAGGCTTCAAGTAAGATGGGGTTAGATGTTTTAGCTATTAGTGACGTGAAGGGGAGAGAAAGAGGACGAAGTTGGAGAATACAAGGTCTACCTGTCAGGAGTCAAAGTAGGAAGGGCACAGTGGGGTGTAGGGTTTTACATCAGGAAAGCAATCGAACCCAGCATAATTGCAATAAGATATGTAAATGAACGACTGATGTGGATAGATTTGGCCATCTCCGACAAGAAAATTAGGATTGGGGCAGTATATTCACCCTGTGAAGGGACAGATCAAGATGAGATGGACAGATTTTACAACACACTTAGTGATGTAGTTGTTAGAGTGAAGTCTGGAGAGGATATGGAGGCCAACAGGAACGGAAAACAGCTCTTGGATTTCTGTTCCAGTATGGGCTTAGTTATCACAAACTCCTTCTTTAAGCATAAGGACATTCACCGCTATAATTGGGAAGGAAGGGGAACCAGATCTGTTATTGACTGTATAATAACAGACCAGGAATTCAGGAAGACAGTCAAGGACAAACATGTTTTCAGGGGGTTCTTTGATGATACTTATCATTATTTAATCTGCAGTGAAATTGGTTTTGTGAGGCCAAAAGAGCAGAAAGTCAAGTCCATGTGTAGAAGGATAAGAGTGGAGAAGCTTCAAGACAAGGAAATTAGGCAGAAATACATAGCAATGATCTCGGAAAGGTACCAGTTAGTTGAATGTAATGATTTACGGTCAGTGGAAGAGGAATGGTCCAGGTACAGGGACACACTACTAGAAGCAGCTAGAGAATGTCTTGTAACAGTAGTTTGTAAAGGTAGGAAGAAGCAGACAGCCTGGTGGAATGACACAGTCAAGGCAGCCTGTAAAAAGAAAAAGAAGGCATTTAAAAAATGGCTCCATACTAGAAATCAGGCAGACAGAGAAAGTTATGTTGAAGAAAGAAACAAAGACAAACGGATAATTGCAGACTCCAAGCAGAAATCATGGGAAGACTTTGGAAATAAGCTAGAAACTCTGGGTCAAGCCGCAGGAAAACCATTTTGGAGCGTAATTAGCAATCTTCGAAAGGGAGGGAAGAAGGAATTAACAAGTGTTTTGGACAGGTCAAGAAAGCTGCTAGTCAGTCCTGTGGATGCCTTGCGCAGATGGAGGGAATATTTTGAAGAATTGCTCAATGTAGGTGAAATGTTCAGTGATGTGTCATATTTTCAGGTAGAATGGGATAGGAACGATGATGGAAACAGGATCTCATTTGCGGAAATTGAGAAAATGGTCAGTAGATTACAGTGCAATAAAGTGGCTGGGGTGGATGAAATTAAGCTGGAACTCGTCAAATACAGTGGAATATCAGGTCTCAAATAGTTACACAGGATAATTGAGAAGGCGTGGGAATCGGGACAGGTTCCATCTGACTGGAAGAAAGCAGTAATTACGCCAATTTTCAAACATGGAAACAGGAAAGATTGTAACAACTATCAAGGTATCTCTTTAATTAGCATTGTAGGCAAAACATTCTCAGGTATTGTTGAAAGGAGAGTGGGAGTATTAATTGAGAACAAGTTAGATGAAAATCAGTGTGGGTTTAGGCCTCTTGGAGGCTGTCAGGACCAGATCTTTAGCTTACGGCAGGTAATGGAAAAGTGCTATGAGTGGAACAGGGAATTGTATCTATTTTTCATAGATCTAGAAAAGGCTTATGACCGTGTTCCTAGGAATAAGCTACTGTCAGTTCTACAAGATTATGGTATAGGAGGCAAACTTCTGCAGGCAATTGAAGGGCTTTACGTAGACTGTCAGGCAGCAGTTAGAGTAGATGGCAAATTAAGCTCATGGTTCAGGGGTAAGACAAGGCTGCAACCTATCACTACTGTTGTTCATACTATTCATGGATCATATGTTGAAAACAGTAGGCTGGCAGGGCGGGATTAAAATAGGACAAAACAAAATAAACAGTCTCGCAAATGCGGATGACTTAGTTGTAATGGCCGATTCGATTGAAAGGCTACAAACTAATATTTCAGAGCTCGATCAGAGGTGCAAGGATTATTATATGAAAATCAGCATCTCCAAAACGAAAGTAATGTCTGTGGAAAAGAGATTTAAACAGATTGAGTGCCAAATAGGAGGAACAAAGTTAGAACAGATGGACAATTTCAAGTACCTGGGATGTATTTTCTCACAGGATGGCAACATAGTGAAAAAACTGGAATCGAGGTGCAGCAAAGCTAATGCAGTGAGTGCTCAGCTAAGATCTACTCTCTTCTGCAAGAAGGAAGTAAGTACCAAGACTAAGTTAGTGGTGCATCACTCTATTTTTCGACCAACTTTGTTGTATGGGAGTGAAAGTTGGGTGGATACAGGTTACCTTATTCATAAGGTAGAGGTTACAGATATGAAAGTAGCAAGAATGATTGCAGGTACTAATAGATGGGAGGGTGTCCATAATGAGGAAATCAGAGAAAAACTGGGAATGAACACCATAGATGAAGCGGTTAGAGCGAACAGACTGAGATGGTGGGGTCATGTTACATGCATGGGAGAAGCAAGATTACCTAAGAGACTCATGAGCTCAGCAGCGGAGGGTAAGAGGAGTCACGGTAGACCAAGAAGAAAGTACTTAGATTCGGTGCAGAATGATTTTGAAGTAAAAGGCATAACATCAGACGAGGCATCAATATTAGCATTGAATAGGGGATCATGGAGGAATTTTATTAGAGGTACTATGCTCCAGACTGAATGCTGAAAGGCATAAGCAGCCTCTAATGATGCTGACCTACATTTAAACTGTGTGAAAGTTCCTTAACTATGTATAAATATTTAACAGTGGTTGCCCTTGATATAAAATTATTTGTAGAATTAATAGATTTTTCTTGAAGTCTGAGTTACTACACCTGCCTTAAAAGGGGAATTGCATGAAGGATTCAACAATATTTTTGAGAAGGATAGGTTGCTACTCATCAAAGAGACATCTGATAAGCCGCAGAAAGGCACACATAACAACTCATACTCACACGAGCAATGTCTCCGGCCATTGTCACTGGCCACAGTGTATGTGTGTGTGTGTGTGTGTGTGTGTGTGTGTGTGTGTCTGTCTGTCTGTCTGTCAGAACACGAAGGCTGTGACAGCCGAAAGCTATCTAAGTAATTTCAATTCTGACATTTGTGCCTTTCTGTGGCTCATCGAACATATCTATGTTGAGGAACTTATCCTTCTCAAAGGTATTACCTGTGTCTCATACATCTTGCTCACTAGATGGCATTGTTATGTCATGGCTGGCTCTCCCAGAGACATCAGTAGCTCTGAGGGAATGTCATCTACTCCAGGAGCCTTGTTTCGACTTAACTCTTTCAGTGCTCTGTCAAATTCTTCTCTCAGCATAGTGTATTCTATCTCATCTTGATATACTTCCTTTTCCCTTTCTACAATATTGTCTCAAAGTTTTCCAATCTGAGTTCTTAGTATTAATACAGTTGCTTTTCTAGTCTCCAAATGTATCTTTTATTTTCCTGTAGGCAGTGTCTATCTTTCCCCTAGTTATATATTCTTCTACAGACTTGAATTTGCCCTGTAGCCACTCCTGCTTAGCTATTTGTACTTCCTGCCAACTCATTTTCAATCGTTTGTACTCAATTTTACTTGTCTCATTTACTGCATTTTTATGTTTTCTCCTTCCAGCAATTAAACTCAGTATTTTCTGTGATATCCCAGGATTTTTTTTTCTAGGTCTTGTCTTTCTATCTATTTTGCCCTCGGCTGCCTTCACTATTTCATCTCTCAAAGCTACCCATTTGTTGCTTAGAGCTCCCTCTGAAAGTCTCAAGAACCTCAGGTCCCTTCAATTTACCAAGGTCCCATCATTTTATTTTCCTAACTTTATGCAGTTGCTTCAGTTTCAGTCTACAGTTCATAACCGATAAGATATGGTCAGAGTCTTGTCATTGTCATTAACTTGTTCCAGTGACACTTCAAATTAAAAACACAAAGGCTTGTCTTTACAATAAACAGTGGCAGGTTTACCAAGTTGGTAATATTGATTGTCAAAATCAAGATGTACTTGTTACATTTTACCCCCCACCAGTATCAATGATCTCATTTAAATAAGTTGAGATTTTTGATGCCAGTTAAAAATTTACAAAAGAGGCTGCCTACCAGGAACTTACTGTCGGTGAACTTTTAACCTATAGCTGAATCTGAGTGAAGATATTTCACAGATATTCAAGGAACCAGTGGCGAATATATTACATATTTTCGGAGGGAGGGGGAGGGCCAAGATTAATGTAAAGATAAGTAATTTGAAGTAGACACCCCTTGATCAGTTTTGTTATTCATGTTACACTCTCATCACCAATACAGGGAAGTATGACTGTCTACATACGTGATGCTTTCATGCATCACTCAATAAAGTAATTCATGTACCATACTTACATATCCATTATTGCAGGGGAGTGGGGGGTGTCAGGCCCCATGATCCCCCCTTATATACGTCACTGCAAGGAACAGTGTAGTTAACTAAATAAATAACATAATGTAATTAACGGGCTCATTTTCAGTAAAAAGTAATAATTATTTGGGATCTGCAGCTGGTTTTGGCAGTCTTGTGTGTCTGTATAATTTTATGAATGTTTGTGTGTGTGCTCTTTCCCAATGAAGATTGTGGCCAAAAGCTTTAATTGTGATTGTCTATTCTAACTGCACATCTGCAGCTTCATGATCATTTTTACTATGAGATGCCACGTATTCTCACTTTATTATTTATGATTTAAATAATCAGACAATATTTAGCACTAGTCACTGAACTGCCCCCCCTCCCTCCAGGGGGCCCACTGCTCCTTTGTGAGTACATGTGTGGCACGCATGGGTCCCCGAGCCATTGCGGCCTACCTTCCTACTTCCCCAGGCCGCATTCTCCCCGCCCCTCCACCCCCTAGTTCCCTCCCCTTCCTAATCCCATTCCTCCCCACTACCCCTCTCCAACCCTGTCTCTAGGTGTTCTTGTGTTGACGTCCCGGTTATTTCCACAGTACTGCTGGTTCTGCAATTGTGGTTTTGCTTGCCGTTTCCACCAATTTCGGCCCAGTTTGGTCCCCCTATGAGTTTGACCTCCATCCAAATTTCAGTTTTAGTGTGAGCCATTGGGGAAGAACGCCCAACGAAGCCCCTATGCCACAGATTCCTACCCTTTCCTTCCCAATTCCTTCCTCACCGTAGCTCCCTCCCCCCACTAGGTCACCAGCATGTGTAGCCACTCCATGTGATGGGGCCATTGTGTGCCTTCTTGGTTGAGCCCCCTGAAATGCATAGGGATCACACCGCCGATACCTGAGTTGTGACCTCCTCACGAATGCCAAGGAGATGATGCTTGTCTCTGGGGGTCATCAGGACTCCCAGCAACGGTCATCCCGCCCGGTGACATTGCTGTAGCTGGGTGGCGCCCATGAGGAGAGCCCCTGTTTCGGAGTGGGAGGCATCGGGGTAGATTTCCAGCAATGAAGAAGAATAAAACCTCTGAAAATCCTGGCACTAAGTCAGGTGTCTCTAAGCGTGGCAAGTTTAATGCTGAAAGATATCACCCCAAATCGTTTCCTGCCCTAACTCCATCATGGGGGAATGTGGGGCCACAAAGCAGACTGAGCTGTACTCACCACAATATCTAAGTGTACCATACTGGATTGGGAATCTTTCCAGGCAACTAAGCCTTCATTCGTCATTGAACACCTCTAGGAAAGGTTCGGTCCTAATACAGGAAGAAACCCATGCTCAATCACAAAACCTCCTAGCATGTGACCACTTAGGCGACATTACTCTTCCACCTTCCTCCTCTCCATGCACCCTCAATCAGGAGACAGCCTGATCATGCAGTGGAATTGTGGAGGTTTTTCTACCAATTGGCTGAATTGCATCAGCTGTTGAGCTCCTATCCAGCTCTTTGTGTTGCTCTCCAGGAAACCTGATTTCCTGGTCATAGGACCCCCACCCTTCGGGGCTATTGGTAGTACTATCATAACCACACTGTTTACAACAGTGTGTCGGGGGGGGGGGGGTGTTATGTCTCTACATACATGCCTCTGTCTACAGCTCACCAGTGCCACTTCAAACAGCCCTGGAGGCTGTTGCTGTCAGGGTCCGGACACCACAGGACATTACTGTCTGTTCCCTTTATCTCCCCCCGATGCAGATGTGCCACCTGCCGACCTAGCAGCCCTGATCGCTCAACTCCCTTCACCCTTTCTTATTTTGGGAGACTTAAATGCCCATCACCCCCTGTGGGCAGGCAACGTGACTACAGGACGTGGTTGGGACATCAAGCTTCTTTTTACCCAGCTCAACGTTTGCATTCTGAATACTGAGGCCCTCACCCATTTTAGTGTCTCCCATGGCATCTTTTCAGCCATAGACCTTTCTGGGTGAAGACGTTTGTGGAAGTGATGACCACTTTCCCATCCTCCTTTCGCTTCCCCACCGCCAACAGCATGCACGCCTACCCCGCTGGTCCTTCTACAAGGCCGACTGGGCAGCATACACTTCAGCTGCAATGCTGGATACCCCTCTCTTTGCTGACACAACAATGGCTGCTCATCATATTGTTTCTGTGGTCGTCTCTTCTGCTGAGTCCACTATACCATCCTCTTCTGGTTTACACTGGCAAAGGCCAGTGCCCTGGTGGTCACCAGAGATAGCTGCAGCCATTCGCAATCGCCACAGAGCTCTGTAGCAGTACCGGTGCCACTCCACAGTAGACCACCTGGTTGCCTTTAAACGTCTTTGGGCCCAGACGCGGCGACTCATCTGGCAGCACAAGCAGGCTTGCTGGGAAGAATATGTTTCCACCATTGGACCCTTTGTCTCTTCTACTCAGATATGGATGAAGATTTCCTGAATATCAGGCTACCAACTTCCGGCAGGGATCACGGGTCTCTCCATCCATGGTAGTATCCATACTGACCTGACTATCATCGCCGAGCATTTTGCAGCGCACTTTGTTCTCAATCAGCCGTCCACCGCCTACTCCCCATGTTTTCGTACCTTGAAAGATAGGGCTGAGTGAAAGCGGTTGGTTTTTCGCACGAACTGCTGGGAGCCGTACAATGCTCCATTTAGTGAATGGCAATTTCAAAGTGCTCTTGTCATTTGCCCCAACACATCTCCGGGACCGGACCAGATCCATTGCCAGATGATACGACATCTTCCTGTAAACTCCCAATGCAATCTTTTGGATTTTTTCAATCGTCTTTGGATCGAGGGTGCATACCCGACCCAATGACGGGAAAGCATCGTTATCCCTCTATTGAAGCCGGGTGCAGATCCGTTGAACGTTGATAGTTACTCTCCCATAAGTCTCACTAATGTTCTTTGTAAGCTCTTTGAACATTTGCTGTGGGTTCTCGAGCATTGAAGTCAACTCGCCCCACAACAAGGTGCTTTCTGGCAGGGTCGCTCTGCCATTGATAACCTTCTCTCTTTGAAGTCAGCGATCCACAGTGCTTTCGCCCAATGTGAACACCTCGTCGCTATCTTTTTCAACCTCCGGAAAGCATATGACTCTGCTTGGCATGATCACATCCTTGCAACACTATACAAATGGGATCTTTGTGGCTCCCTCCCACTTTTTATCCAAAACATTTTACTTTTTCGCTGTTTCAAAGTTCAAGTTGACACCTCCTTCAGTTCCCCCCATATCCAAGAGAATGGGGTACCACAAGGGTCCGTTCTAAGCATTCCTCTCTTCCTGGTGGCCATTAATGGCCTAGCTGCTGCAGTGGCACCATGAGTTTCTTGCTCCCCTCGATGCAGATGCTTTTTGCCTGTACTATAATACATTTAGTATAAGTGTCGCTGAATGATGATTGCAAGCAGCCATTTGTTGGCTGTAGAATTGGGCTTCTGCCCATGGTTTTCACTTTTCCCTTGCGAAAACTAGGGTGATGCATTTTTGTCACCGTTTAACAGTTCATCCAGAGCCTTATATCGATGGTGAGCTTCTTCATATCGTGGACCCTCACTGCTTCCTGGGTCTCCTTTTTGATTTTCATTTGACCTGGCTCCCTCATCTGCACCAGCTTAAGCAACGGTGCTCACAACACCTTGACATCGTTCATTGCCTAAACCATACAGTCTTGGGGAGGGGGGGGGGGGCTTTACACCCTATCCTCCTCCGGCTGTATAAGACTCTGGTGCAGTCACATCTGGACTATGGGAGCCAGGTCTATGGCTCAGTCTCCCCATCTGCACTGAGAGTTCTCAACCCAGTCCACCATACCGGCATCCGTCTGGCCACTGGGGCCTTTCGAATGAGCCCTGCCACGAGTCTTCTTGCAGAGGCTGGAGTTGCCACATTCCGATTCCGGCATCAACAAATGCTCGCTCTTTATGCTGCCAGAGTTCAATGTTTCCCTCAGCATCCAATTCACGGGCTACTTTTCGCAGGGGAAGTCATTCGTTTGCTATAGAGGCGACCCCGGTCAGGACTCCCGATAGCGGCGTGGGTCCAATCACTCCTTTCGACCCTTGACTCCTTCCCTCTCAGTCCTCCTCTCTGCTCCACTTACCATGCCCCTCCCTGGACCATTCCTCAACTGCAGATCTGGCTGGATCTCTCCAGTAACCCGAAGACCTCCGCCTCTCCTTTGGTCCTCCAGCAACAGTTTTTTTTTTTTTTTTTTTTTTTTTTTTTTTTTTTTTTTTTTTGGGCCCTGCTTTGCGAATTTCACAATTTGAAGTGATTTACACTGACGGTGCTTTGGATGGCGGCCGCACTGGATATGCCTACATGCAACTCACTTATGTTCAGCAATGCTCTTTACCACCCAGCAGCAGTGTCTTCGCTGCAGAACTGGTAGCTATATACCGCGCCCTCTTACACATCCGCACATGCCCCGGAACTCCTTCATGATTTGTAGTGACTCACTTAGCGGCTTGCAGGCCCTTGATCACTGTTACCCCAGTCATACATTGGTCAGTGCCATCCAGGAGTCGATACTGTCTCTTGATGACTCTAGTAGCTCGGTTATGTTCATTTGGACCCCGAGCCGTGTCAGCATTCCAGGTAAGGAGAGCGTTGACCAGCTAGCCAAACAGGCTACCACTTGCTGCCCTCTGGCGATTGGCCTCTCGGAACCAGACTTCCGCTCGCTGCTGCGCCATAAAATAAGAGAACTGTGGAACACCAAATGGTCTGCCTTGGACATGCCCAATAAGCTGCTAATGATCAAGGAAACAACATCTGTCTGGAAGTCCTCGCAGCTGGGAACCCGTAGGGACTCCGTAGCCCTCTGTTTTTCCGCATTTGGCCACACCTGGCTGATGCATGGTCACCTCCTCCGTCAAGAGGATCTGCCCATGTGCCAATATGGTGCTCCATTGACAATGGCCCATTTTCTGCTTGAGTGTCCTATTTTAGCTCCCCTATGGTGTTCTTTCAACCTCCTGAACACACTCCCTTTGGTGCTCGGTGACGATGCCTCTGTGGCTAATTCTGTTTTACGACTTCTTCTTGCAGGGGGGATTTTACCAGTTGTTATGAGTTTTCTGATTGGTCTTTTATTTCATTATCTATGTTCTTCTTGACGCGTCTTCTGACTACAGCTTTTCTTGTGTAAGCCAAGTGGTTGGCTTTTCCCCTTTTATCCTCATGGTCAGTGAACCACATTCATTGGCTTTGATGTTTCATCCACTTTTTATCTCATATCTGTTACCGTGTGTTTAGTGTCTTTTGCATCGTCTCTTGTTGACTTTGTCAATATTTGATTGACAATGGGTTCTTTCGTTCTGTGCTGTTTTAAATCCAGTTCAGGCATTTTTATCAATGATTCAGTTTTTCTGCATGTCGCCTAGTTATGCAGTGGGGGACTGATGGCCATAGTAGTCTAGTCCCTCTAAAACCTCCCGAAACGAACGAACCAACCAACCAACCAACCACTGAACTCCAAACCAAAAATTGTGGCTTTTCTAATGCTGATAAACAATGTGTTCACCAAATAACAAAATAAATAATTGACTCTTAATCCTAGTCTGTCCTCTTTCCACTTAATTTGTGAATGCCACATTATATCCATATTGTATCATCGAAAATCATTTTATAAGGAAAATGCCTTTCATAAACTGTTTATTATCTTTACATTGTGTCCTACTTTTCAGATGAAATTGTTGCACGTGCTGTGCAGTCATTCAATGAAGGTGTGTGTGAACTTTGGCTTACTTCTGAAGACACAGGAACATATGGTAGAGATATTGGATCTAGCCTTCCTGAGCTCTTATGGCGCTTAGTAGAAATTATTCCACAAGGTTGTATGATGCGTGTTGGTATGACAAATCCTCCATATATCCTGGAGCATTTGGAGGTAATTAAAAATTATTTTATTGTTGCTTTGACAAAGAAAATGTTACTTTTTTTTCATTATTACATTAAAAAGTGAAAGGTGAGAATATATACTTTCAGTGCATTAAACAGAACAACTTTATTTTTGCTGATGGAGCAGAAGTGGCAAGGGGAGGAAGGAACACAGCGAATGAGAAGTAATTGCCCTTAGGATACCTGATTTCAAATAAATTTTTAATTCTACAAGATTGGATCTGCATACAGTGTATGTTATGAGTACAGCTATGCTTTGCTCTCTGAATATTTTTGATACTAAGTTATGTTAGTATGTAGTGAAACCCCTATATTATGTTTTCATACAGTCCATATTTAAAAAAAAATGCAAAATTGAGGAAAATGCAATCCAGGAAAAATGTTAAAATCCCAAAATTATATGCAAAAACCAATGTAATTGGCATACGTGCATGATTAAAAATCGTAATCCTCTTCAGTAGACCTATATTGTATACTAGCTTATACCCACGGCTCCGCTCGGGTGTTGGTTGATTATCATAGATAAGCTATCTTTCAGTAGTGTGCTATGAGACTGGTTTTCAAGGATGAAATGAAATACAATACCATCTTTAGAAAGAAACATTTTTAATCAACATCCAAATAAAATAAAATAAAATTAAAAAACAATTATGTGAAGTGCTTAATGATTTACAATAAGTGTAGATTTTTTGGGTTTCCCACCTTTGAGCAAGCAATGTATAATTGACCATGTGAAAAACGTGAGGGCTGTAAATGGATTCCTGTGATGTTTAATGATTGTCCTTGAGCTTTGTTAAGTGTAATGGCAAAAGTCTTTTGAACTGAAACGTCATATCTGAATGGATTAAAGGAATGCGAGGTATAAAAACATGTTTTCCGGCTGATGTTCCTGATGTCTGTGGCATCAGGTCTCACTGTATGTAACCTCCCTGCTATAGAGTCGCAGACGTCATCACTGGCCTTCAGTCCCTTTTTATATATGAATATTAAGACAAAAAATTCCTCGCAGGAAAAATTAGATATAAAAATAGACAAAGATTACTCACCAGGCGAAGGAGCACAGGTGTGACAGCATCACAAATAAATAAATGAATACACACACACACACACACACACACACACACACACACACAAGCTTTCGCAACCCAGTTGCTTCTTCAGGCAGAAGGGAAGGAGAGGGAAAAGGAAATGATGAGGGTTTTAAGGAAGGGGGTAAGGAGCCATCCCAATCCCGGGAGAGGAAAGACTTACCTTGGGGGAAAAAATGGAGGGTAAACAAATGCACACACACCCGCACATTCACACAGACACAAGTACACCTAGGCAGACATACTGTAGAAAGATTTCTACAAATGTCTGCCTAGGTGTGTTTGCATGTGGATATGTGTGAGTGTGTGTGTATTTGTTTACCTTCCTTTTTGTCCCCTAAGGTAAGTCCTTCCACTCCTGGGATTGGAATGGCTCCTTTTCCACTTCCTTAAAACCCGTATCCTTCCCTTTCTCCTCTCCTTCCTTCCTCTTTATCTCGAAGAGCCACCAGTGGTGGCGAAAGCTTGAATGTTTGTGTGTTTTTGTGTACTTTATGTACTTTATGTAAGTCCAATATATATATTTTCTCTCTCTTCCAGGCGAAGGAGCACAGGCAGTGATAGCAACAAATAATGTAGCACTGTAGAAAGCAAAGAAGTTAGAAGTTTGACAGAGATGCCACTTGAGGCAGAGGCTCTGGCCTGAGAACCGAGGCAAAGATGTTAAGAGGGTGGGTGGGAATTTGAATTTAGCGGAGGTTGAGACCAGGTGGGCAACGGGAAGAGAGAATATGCTGAAGGGCTAGTTCCCATCTCCGGAGTTCTGAAGGATTGGTGTCGGTGGGAAGTATCCAGATAACCCGGACAGTGTAACACTGTGCCAAGATGTGCTGGCCATGCCCCAAGGCGTGTTTAGCCACAGGGTGATCCTCATTACCAACGAACACTGTCTGCCTGTGTCCATTCATGCGAATGGACAGTTTGTTGCTGGTCATTCCTTTTGTGTCCCAACTTCGTCGCCGCTTTTGTATTCCAGCCTCGTCGTAGGTGTCGGTGGCCGAGTGGAATGAGACCGACACGCTGGTGCAGGTACGGAGGGGAGCAGCCAGAAACTATAAACACTCGAGTAAATTAGAAAGAGATATATATTGCACAGAATGTAACAATACTTAACTTTTACATAGTACTGCAGAATGTTGATACATAGTTGTTAGAGGCCTGCCTAGTGCCTGTACGATAGCAAAGTCTTCACTGGTGCCTATCTGATTACGAAGGTCCTAACTCGTTGCTATCTCAGTCCGAAGTGTCCGGTGTCTTTCCGTGGTGGCCACGAGCGGGGTTCCAGCAGAGGGCGCTCGTGGCTGTCGTCGGAAGAACGCCGCGCCGTGCATGCATGGCGGCGCGCGGCGAAAGTAGGTGGCGCGCACTTTGTACTTGTGCGACACCACACCCCTCCCCCCCAAACCGTCGCGCCGTCGTGGCGTAGGGCTGAGGGCCACGGCGACGGCACTGGGTGGAGGGCCTGGGCGGGGGCGTTACTGGTGGGACGGGCGTCGTAGCTGAGGCCGGGATCGAGACGCCGTCCGCGCCCCGGCATCTGCCTTGAGATCCTCCAGGGAACCCGCCGAAACCTGGGGAAGGGCGCCCGCCCCCGCCCAGAGGGAGCAGGTCATCTTCTTCTGAGGTGCGTGGCCCAGGCGGCGGCGGCACTCACGGTCCCGGAGTCCCTCTCGGTGACGCTGTCATCTGCGGCGGCGACAGCGGCGGCGTCGCGTCGATCTCCATCGGGACGATCTCGTAGTCCGGGGACGAACGATGTGGTTGTGCTCCCTGGCGGTGAACTGGGTCTGGAATCAAGAAACCGGAGACAGGATCGCGCGGCCTGTGCAGGCGCAATTGGTTTGCGTGGCGTCGCAGCTCCGACCCTGTGGAAGAACGTACAACATACATATTGCTACCGAGCACGCGCTGAATGGTGCCCGGCAGCCATGTCTTCTTGTTTCCAGCAAACACCCTGTACAGCACCGGCGTAGAAACCTGAAAACGCGTAGCGCCATACGAACCGACTCGGTGCGTGGGAGGCTGCAGCAGGTGAAGGAGAGTGCGGTGACGGCGGCCGTGTAGCAGCTCGGCAGGAGACGAGCCGTCACGTGGCATGCACCGATACGTAGACAGGAAAATTTGAAGATCTTGCTGCCTGGAGTGCTGACCTTTCATCTTCTCCATGTGAGACTTGAATGTTCGAACGAAACGTTCTGCTTCACCATTGGACTGAGGGTGAAAAGGTGCGGTGGTGATATGCTGAATGCCATTCACACGACAAAACTGTTGAAATTCCGCACTAACAAACTGAGGTCCATTGTCACTGACGTAGTTTCAGGCAAGCCTTCGATGCAAAACACTGATGTTAAGGCACTGATTGTACTAGACGCCGTCGTTGAGTTCATGGCAATCACAAAAGGAAACTTGCTGAAAGCGTCTACAACAATTAACCAGCGCGTATTCCAGAAAGGTCCGGCAAAGTCAATGTGTAAACGTTGCCATGGTCCCTTGGGGCGTGGCCAGTCTGAGAAACGTTGCGGAGGAGCCGCCTGATGCTCCGCACAAACAGTACACTGTGATGTCATGCTCTCTATCTGAGCGTCCATACCAACCCAGGTACAATGACGTCTGGCCAGTTGCTTTGTCCTAACAATACCCCAATGTCCTTGATGCAGGAGGCGTAACACTTCTCGTTGCAGGGAACGAGGAACAATCACTCTTGTTTGGTCGTTGTCCGTATGTAACAACAGAACACCCTGACTTAAAGACAATGCATGACGTTGGGCAAAATAACGTCGAACCAGAGGCCGATCAATGTCTTTGGCTCTGGCAGGCCACCCTGAGCGAACAAAACGTGCTACCACACTTAGGTCTGCATCCGCAGCTGTTTCCTGTGCAACCCGACGAGAGTTCAAAGGAAAGTCTGCGACAGCGGAAGCATCTCTGGAGTCTATCTGACAACATGCCATTTCTGAAGAATCAAATGATACATCCTGGCCAACCGGAAGTCGGGAAAGTGTGTCCGCGTTAGCATGTTTAGTGGTAGGTCGGTACAAAATCTCATACTGATAATTAGACAATATCAAGGACCATCTCTGAAGCTTTTGTGCCGTACGTGGCGGAATCGGCTTTGTGGGTGAGAACAACGACGTGAGAGGCTTGTGGTCTGTCAACAAATAGAATTTTCTGCCATAGAGATAATGATGAAACTTTGTGACGCCGTAAATGATTGCTAAGGCCTCCTTTTCTATCTGACTAATTCTGTTGCGTCGGCGTCAGTAGCTTGGACGCAAAGGCAATAGGACGATCGTGAGAACCAATACGATGCGACAGAACGGCACCCAGACCGTACGACGAGGCGTCAACTGCTAACACTACAGGCTTCTGTGGGTCAAAGGGAATCAAACATGCATCACTGAGTAGTGCAGACTTTAGTTAGTCAAAGGCAACCTGACAATCTTTAGACCATACAAAACGAACATTCTTCCTACGTAAGTGATGCAGTGGAGCTGCAATCTGAGAGGCATTGGGAATAAATCTGAAATAATAGTTAAGCTTTCCCATCACTGCTTGCAATTCATGCACATTCTTAGGAGGATGCAAGTCTTTGATTGCTCGAAGATGTGACTGTAAGGGATGAATTCCTTGGGCATTAATCACATGACCTAGGTACTCTATTTCAGTTTGAAAAAACGAACACTTTGCTTTATTGCAACGTAGACCTGCTGCAGTGAAAACTTTGAAAAGGCACTCCAGGTTTGCTAAATGTTCTTCAACTGTACGTCCGGATACCACAATATCATCTAAATAGTTCGAACAACACGGTACAGAAACTGTCAGCTGTTCCAAAAAACGCTGAAAAATAGCGGGAGCGGAAGAACTGCCAAAGGGTAGGCGTTGAAATTGAAAAAGGCCCATGTGAGTATCAATGACGAAAAATTTTTTTGACTCGTCATCAAGCGGAATTTGTAAGTATGCCTCTGCTAAATCAATCTTAGAAAAGAAACGAGACTGTCCTAATTTGTCCATTAGTTCGTCCGGTCTGGGCAGGGGGTAAGTGTCTACAATTGTTTGACTGTTCACTGTTGATTTAAAGTCCGCACAGAGACGAAGTTTTCCTGACGGCTTGGGTATAATTACTATAGGCGAGGCCCACTGACTCGCAGAAACAGGAGAAATCACCCCACTATCTTGCCAACGTTTAAGTTCTTTGGCAACTGTATCACGCAAGGCGATAGGCACTGGTCTAGCTTTACGAAATTTTGGAACTGCAGATTCTTTTAAAGTTACATGTGCCACGAAGTCTTTTGCACAACCTAGTTCCGGCGAAAACAAGTCACTATATTTGTCACACAATGCATTGATTTTATCCTGAGGCACTATTGACGAAATTTGAAGCACATCTCTTTGAATTGATAAACCAAACAAGTCAAAAGCATCTAGTCCAAAAATGTTCTGTGTCGATTTGGCCTGAAGAACTACAAAAGCAACTGTTTTTGTTACACCTTGAAAAGAGGCGGGCAGGCTACACGTTCCTAGCACAGGAATATTTTGACCTGTATAAGCTGTTAACACTTGCTGTGACGGCGACAATTTTGGCGAACCCAGAAGTTCATAAGTTTCTTTATTCATTAGTGTGACAGCGGAACCAGTATCAAGCTGAAATTGCACCGTCTTATTTTCTATGAAGAGAGTCACAAACAGTTTTTGCTTGCGGCGCTCGACAGGTGCGCGAATGTGGGCAACGTCTGCTACGGTTTGTTTGCTGCGTCTGCGCGGGCCGCGTAGTGAAGTAAGCGGCGCAGACTCGGCACGCAGCGGATTAACCACACTGTCACTAGATGACACTACCGCCGGATCGGCGTCCGCGCAATGCGAAGCTACTCCAGATGTACTAACTACTGCACTACACTTTTGAGTAGCTACTTGGTGTCTACTGTCACTAGCTACACAGTACTGGGCACTATTACAAGGAGCAGTTGCAGAAGGCACTATTTTCACTACAGGAATGCACTGTTCATAGTCATTTTGCTTGTCCCGAACCCTTTTCCGTTGCACTGTTTTACGCGCTCGTCGGCGCTTGCTACGTGGTGCACTATATAGATTTGCCATAGGCGCAGAACTACTTTCTTGCAATTGAGATCCAAGGAAAGCAGTGTTCAATTCAACAGCCCGTATAACATTTACAGAATGAACTGTTCTCGCACTCTGCGAAGCACTGTTTCTAACGTTACTGTTCTTTGAGTTTTTAATTTGCATACACACAGACTGCACATGTCCCAATTTGCCACATTGATAACAGGTTGCGTTGCGACTAGGGCAATGAGCACGCTTGTGGCGAGACACACACTGGGGGCAAGATTTACGTACATTTTTCTGAAATGAGCGTTGGCGCCCGTTATTCAAATTACTGTTTCTAACACTACGGGGCGACCTTTGCGTCGCACTTTTACACTGGCTACTGTTCACTGTCTGTTCAGCACGGCAGGTAGAATAATAAGAATCACTAGTGCTATACTGAGAACTACGGCTAGGAAAGCGTCCGTTGCGGCGCACTGAATTTACACTGTGGCTTTGCATTTCTACATCAGCTAAGTCAAAAGTATCATGCGCTTCTATAAGCTGCAGTACACTGTCTAAGGAGGGGTCAGACTGTTTCAGAATTGCTGTTCTAATTCTGGGGTCCTGAATATTCTGCGTAATCGCATCCCTCAACATCACGTCACTATACGAAAGTCCACAAGAGCAAGTAAATTTACATTGGCGGGTTAAGCCCTTCAATTCCGTGATCCATTCTTGGTGTGACTGCTGCGGTAATTTTTTAAGTCTGAAAAATCGGTATCGTTCAGCGGCTACAAGAACTTTTCTCTCGTAATGAGCATTCAGTGCATCTACAATTTGTTCAAAGTCTACATCACGAGGAGATGCGTGCGGGAATAGTTTTTGCAGTAACACGAAAGTTTTGGGGCCCACCACAGACAATAAAAGATGCTTAACAGTCTGACCTGTAAGTTGATGAGCCGCGACGAGTTCTTGAAACTGCGCCAGATAATCACTCCATTCTTCCTCACGTTCGTTGTATTGGCGAAACGTAGGAAGTGTTGCGGCGGCAGGTGTGGGCTGCTGAAGCGGCGGCTGTTGTTGTTGGTTAGCTGCCTGCGCTGTGAGCTGGGACACCGCCTGGAGGAGTTGCGTTATTTGCGCCGTCTGTAACTGAATAATTTCCATTAAGTTTGGGTTCGGGGTAGTGGCCATGCTGACCGATTAGGCGCCGCGCATACAAGTAAATTATAACAAAACACAAATACAATATGAAAGAGGACGCTCTGCAACAAAAAAGTCCACAAACACGTAACAATATTGTTCCCCCAAAATTCTTATAATAAGGGTGGGTGGGCGGGAGCAATTTTTGCGTGCTCCGTCTGCTGCTGTCTGGCTGCTGTAAGCGGGCTGGTCCAAGGTTCTATCACTCCTCGTCGCCACTTTTGTGTCCCAACTTCGTCGCCGCTTTTGTATTCCAGCCTCGTCGTAGGTGTCGGTGGCCGAGTGGAATGAGACCGACACGCTGGTGCAGGTACGGAGGGGAGCAGCCAGAAACTATAAACACTCGAGTAAATTAGAAAGAGATATATATTGCACAGAATGTAACAATACTTAACTTTTACATAGTACTGCAGAATGTTGATACATAGTTGTTAGAGGCCTGCCTAGTGCCTGTACGATAGCAAAGTCTTCACTGGTGCCTAACTGATTACGAAGGTCCTAACTCGTTGCTATCTCAGTCCGAAGTGTCCGGTGTCTTTCCGTGGTGGCCACGAGCGGGGTTCCAGCAGAGGGCGCTCGTGGCTGTCGTCGGAAGAACGCCGCGCCGTGCATGCATGGCGGCGCGCGGCGAAAGTAGGTGGCGCGCACTTTGTACTTGTGCGACACCACAATTCCCACATAGAACGCTTCACAGTGTAGGCATGACAGTTGGTAAATCGCGTGGGTGCTGTCGCAAGTGGCTCTGCCCTTGATTGTGTACACCCTCTGGGTTACGGGACTGGACTAAGTGGTGGTGAAAGGGTGCATAGGGCAGGTTTTACAATGGGGGCGGTTACAAGGGTAGGAGCCAGAAGGTAGGGAAGGTGGTTTGGGGATTTCATAGGGATGGACTAGGAGGTTACGGAGGTTAGGTGGGCGGCGAAAAGACACTCTCGGAGGAGTGGGGAGGATGTCATTAAGTATGGATCTCATTTCGGGGCAGGATTTTAGGAAGTCGTATCCTTGCTGGAGAGCAACATTCAGAGTCCGCTCCAGTCCTGGAAAGTATCCGGTGACAAGAGGGGCACTTCTGGGGTTCTGTTGAAGGTTCTGAATTTGGGGGGATGAGGAAGTGGCTCTGGCAATTTGCTTCTGTACCAGATCAGGAGGATAGCTGCGGGATGTGAAGGCTGTTATCAGGTTATTGGTGTATTGGTTCAGGGATTCAGGACTGGAGCAGACTCGTTTGCCACGAAGACCTAAGCTGTAGGGAAGGGAACGTTTGATGTGGAAAGGATGGCAGCTGTCATAATTAGCACTGTAAGAAGCAAAGAAGTTAGAAGTTAGACAGAGATGCCACTTGAGGCAATAGCACAGTAGAAAGCAAAGAAGTTAGAAGTTAGACAGAGATGCCACTTGAGGCAGTACTGTAGAAAGCAAAGAAGTTAGACAGAGATGCCACTTGATTTGTTGCTATCACTGCTTGTGCTCCTTCGCCTGGTTTTTATATATATATATATGGCTTCTTCGGGGAAAAGAGGAAGGAAGGAGAGGAGAAAGGGAAGGATACGGGTTTTAAGGAAGTGGAAAAGGAGCCATTCCAATCCCTTCCACTCATATATATAATAATTTGACGACTTTCAACCACCATATCTTCCACTCCCTTATAGCTATCGACATGGAATTGCTGTGGTGTACAACGGGAGATTTCGGACAACAATTACACACAGACCATACGTTTGCGTTCTGTAGTTTTCGCTGCAGAGCAAAATATTAACACACATACACGTAGAATTTTATATATACCGATAACTGTCCATCCCAATATACTCCACCCTTTTATCATTATCAACCCTCAAGCAACAATGCAACCAATAAAACCATTTTCAAAGAGTAATTATTGTTCCGCATTTCGCATTATATTCTTCAAATTACTAAATATCTATCAGATCGCTATAAAACCGTACCTAAAACCTTCCTCAGGTATAATTTAGTAACTGTACAAATATTTAAGTCTCTGCGTCTTGTTGTTCGGACATGAGAAGCGTACACCGAACAGACATTCACATTAATATATATATATAGATAAATAGCTATCTGATAGCCATAAAACCATGCCTAAGGCCTTCCCCGGGTAGACATTAGTAACTGTACAAATTTTTAGCTCTTCCTGTCTTGTGGTTCAGATGTGATAAACATACACCGAACAGACATTCGCATTTATAGATATAGATTATCTGTGTAAGCGAATGAAATTAAATGAACAATATTTGAGTATAGAATAGTTCCAGTGGCGTACTTATGTGTGCGGCACATGAATGTTGTCAATGCTCGCTCTTAGTATGCAGTGAGACAATAGGAGACGGTTTCCAAGATACGAAGAAAAGTGCGGTGAAATATGAAATTTTTACTGCACACATGAAACCAATCTCCAAGTCAAATGATCCATGTTTCAAATAATTATTTTTTTAAAAATTAAATCATGGTGCTAGGTAGGTGGATGAGTGAACGTATGTGAATCAGGTTGTATTGTAAAAAGTAGTAACAATTCAGTTTACTCAATTGAATCACTTTAATGGAATGGTCCGCAATAAGTATACGACACACTACTACACACAACTGCAAATATTCTCTTCTAAACACAACAAACCAGGCAATCGTACCAATTTTGCAACTAGAAATTCATTACATCTTTTCTCACCTCTCATTGGTTACATGAAAGTAACATACCATTGGCTACATGAAGTGTTATGCGTTGCCTACCTATGAGCGATACAAAAATGCTGCCACTGGCTCTGGGACACTTTAGCATGCATTACAATGTTTAAACAATAATTTGTGATAATGAATTTATCATCTGTTCTTAGAAATCACAGATATGTGACAGCAATTATAAACTTGTAAAAAATTGAAATTGTTGTCTGGGTACAAGGTAATTGAGCTCTTTTCTGACCTGCTGAAACTACTAATTATTTGTCAAATCACCTGTTTTTGAAAGATCTTTCAATCCACTGGATGCTCATAAATTATCAGTTCCCACTTGGGCAGTAATGTTGTTGTTGTGGTACTCTTCAGTCTGGAGACTGATTTGATGCAGCTCTCCACAATACCCTATCCTGAGCAAGCCTCTTCAACTCCACATAAGAACGGTAACCTACATCTGTCTGAATGTACTTACTGTATCCATCTCTTGTTCTTCCTCTGTAATTTTTACCCCACACACTTACCTCCAATGCTAAATTCACAATGCCTTGATGTCTAACAATGTGTCCTACCAATTGATCCCTTCTTTTAGTCAAGGTATGCCAGAAATCCTTTTTATCCCCAATGCTATTCAGTACCTCCTCATTAGTTATGTGATCCACCCACCCAATCTTCAGCATTCTTTTGTAGCACCACATTTCGAAAGCCTCTATCCTCTTCATGTCCACACTGTTTATCGTCCATGATTCACTCCCATACAAGGTAACCCTCCACACAAATGCCTTCAGAAAGGACTTCCTTAGGCTTAAATATAGTCGGCTGCGGTGGCCGAGGGGACTGAGGTGCTCCAGTCACGGAAAGCGCAGCCACTACAGTCAGGGGTTTGAATCCCCCCTCAGGCATGGATATTTGTGCCGTCCTTAGAATTAGCTAGTTGGTAAGTAGTTTGTAAGTTTAGGGACTGATGATCCCGTAGTTAAGTCCCATAAGATCTACAAACATTTGAACATTTTTGTTTAAATCAATATTCGAGGTTAACAAATTTCTCTTTTTCAAGAACACTTTTCTACCCATTCTGCATTTTATATCCTCCGTACTGCGACCATCATTTGTTATTTTACTGCCCAAGTAACAAAACCCATCTACCTCTTTTATTGTTTTGTTATCTAATCTAATTCCTACAACATCACCTGACTTTCTTAGACTGCACTCCATTACCTTAGTTTTGCTCTTGTTAATATTCATCTTATATGCACCTTTCATCACAGTGTCCATTCCTTTCAACTACTCTTCCAGGTCCTTTGCTGTCTCCGACAGAATTACTATGTCGTCATCAAAACACAATGTTTTTAATTCTTCACCCTGAACTTTAATTCCTTCTCCAAATTTCTCCTAGCTTTCCTTTATAGCTTGCTCAATGCACAAATTGAATAACATTGGAGAAAGGCTATGACCCTGTCTTACTCCCTTCCCAACCATTGCATCCCTTTCATGGCCTTCAACTCTGACAACCACTGTCTGGTTTTTGTACAAGTTGTAAATAACCTTACACTCCCTACATTTTACTCCTGCTTGCTTCAGAACTTGAGTTTATTCCAATCAACATTGTCAAAAGCCTTCTCCAAATCTACAGAAGCTAGATATGTAGGTTTGCCTTTTCTTAAACTATCTTCTAATCTTCTAGGATGAGCTGTAAAGTGAGTATTTCCTCCCATGTTCCTACATTACTCGTGAACCCAAACTGATCATCCCTGAGGTTGACTTCTACCAGCTTTTCCATCCTTCTGTAAATAATTCGTGTTAATATTTTGCAACCATGACTTATTAAACTGATGGTTCTGTAGTTTTCACAATTGTCTGCGCCTGCTTTCTTTGGAATGGAGATTATAACATTTTTCTTAAAGTCTGAGGGTACTTTGCTCGTACATCTTACACACCAGGTGAAACAGTTTTGTCATGGCTGGTTCTCCCAGAGACTTCATTAGCTCTGAGGGAATGTCATCTACTCCAGGGGCCTTGTTTTGACTTAGGTCTTTGAGTGCTCTGTCAAATTCATCTCTCAGTATAGTATCTCCTATTTCATCCTCATCTACTTCTTCTCCCCTTCCTACAGTATTGCCTCTAAGTTCATTTCCTTCATAGAGCCTCTCTATTGTACTATTTCCACCTTTCAGCTTTCCCTTCTTTGCTGAGAACTGGTTTTCCATCTGTGTTCTTGATATTCATAGAGCTGTTTCTCCTATCTCCAAATACCTCTTTTATTTTCCTGTAGGATGTATCTATTTTCCCCCTATTTATACATTCTTCTACATCCTTGCATTTGCCTTCCAACCACTCCTGCTTAGCCATTTTGCACTTCCTATCAATCTAATTTCTTAGTCGTCTATACTCCATTTCGCCTGTTTCATTTACTGCATTTTTATATTTTCCCCTTTAATTGATTAAATTTAGTTATGTTCTGTGATATCCAAGGATTTTTGTAGGTCTTACCTATTTTGTCCTCTGCTGCCTTCACTATTTCATCTCTCAATGCTACCCATTCCTCCTCTACTGTTTTATTTTCTGCCGTCAGTTGTTGCCTAAAGCTTGCTCTGAAATTCTCAAGAACTTCAGGTTCCTTCAGTTTATCCAGTTCCCATCACCTTATTTTGTTTTTTCAGTTTCAGCCTACAATTCATGACCATTACGTTATGGTCAGAGTTTATATCTGCCCCTGGATATGTCTTACAGTTTAAAACCTGGTTCCTAAATCTATGTCTTACCGTTAATAAATCTATCTGGTACCTTCCAGTGCTCCTGGTCTCTTCCGCGTATACAACCTTCTTTCATGATTCTTAAACCAAGTTTTTGTTATGATTAAATTATGTTCCGTGCAAAATTTTGCCAGGCAGCTTCCTCTGTCATTCCTTTTGCTCAGACCATATTCACCTACTATCTTCCCTTCCCTTCCTTGTCCTACTGTCCAATTCCAATCTCCCATAACAATTAAGTTTTCTTCTCTCTTAATTGTCTGAATAATTTCCTTTAGCTCCTCATATATTTCTTCGATCTCATCATCGGAAGAGCTAGTTGACATATAACCCTGTACTACTGTGGTCGGTGTTGGCTTCGTGTCTGTCTTTGCTACAATAACGCATTTACTATGCTGTTCATAGTAACTTACCTGCATTCCTATTTTCTTATTCATTATCAGATTACTCCTGCGTTACCCCCCAACTAATTTTTTATTTATAATCCTGTACTCACCTGACCAGAAATCTTGTTCCTCTTGCCACCAAACTTCACTAATCCCCATTATATCTAACTTCAACCTATCCTTTTCCCTTTTTAAATTTTCTAGCTTCCCTACTCACTTAAGGGATCTAATATTCCGCACTCTGATCCATAGAATGTCAGTGTTGTCTTTCCTGATGATCACATCCTCCTGAGTAGTCCCCTCCCGGAGATCCGAATGGGGGACTATTTTCTTCTGGAATTTTTTACCCAAGAGGATGCCATCATCATATGTTTATACATTAGACTGCATGTCCCAGGGAAAAGTAACGGCTTTAGTTTCCCCTTGCTTTCAGCCAATCACAGTAACTGTGTGGCAAAGCCACATCAGCTGATGTTGCAAGCCAGCTCAGTCAATCACCCATATTGTTGCCCCTGTAATGACTGAAAAGGCTGCTGCCCTCTTCAGGAACCACATGTTTGTCTGGCCTCTCCACAGATACGCCTCCGCTGTGGTTGCACCTACAGTGCGGCTATCTGTATTGTTGAGGCACACAAGCCGCCACAACCCCCCCCCCTTTCCTCTTGGCAATGACTGTGGTTCATGGGAGTGGGCAGTAATACATAGGCCACTGCTATCAAGATAGTGCCATCAATGGCAACATTTACTGTGTGATCTGGTTTGAATTAAGTCGTGAGAATTGATTCAAGTGATGACGTCTTCATTGATTTCCTCTTCTTAGAAGACGTTTTGCAAATGTTGTAAGTACTTGTTCACAATAATTTTTAAAGGCTTCACAGGAATTCCAAGAGATCAGCTAACTGTGTACGAGTCCGTATATTAGTGTCTGATTCTTTTATTAGGCTATATGCATATTTTCTTTTAGCGAAAATGCTCGGCTTTTTTGTTTAAATTATTTTTCATGTCTGAAACAAACGCACATAACGACTGTATATACAACAATGAACTTTCAATAATCCATACTCTGCTCTTCACCATCAGTGGATTGTTTTGGTCAGAGTAGTCTTTTTATGATTTTGTCATTTTTTGAAATTTCATCTCTAGTAAAAAATGAATAAATTATCCCACATTGTAATTTTCTTTTGTAAATAAGTAATATGCAAATAGAAGAGCAATGTACTCCTGTATCAGAGGTTCATTAGAGTCATGCAACTCCCTCAACAATATATTACCTACTAAATCATAATCAGTAAAAAATGCATCAAAAACTAGGGTTGTGTCCAAGTCGTTCGGCTGAATCCATAATTCATCGAATATAGCACACTGGCTTCCGATTCAAGGTTCGATGCATAATGGCCGAATACTACTGAACCCTGAATCAAAAGTGCTGCATGGTAACCTTCTGTTATGAATTTTGTAGTTTACTTTGCATAACAGTGCACTTCTGTTTGCATTACTTGCTTTATTTTCCATAGATCTGTTGAAATACATGACGTCATAAAACAAAACGATCTCACTTTGAATTATTCAAGTGATACCACTACGAAACTTATGCAGTTGCATGGCTGTTGTGAAAACATCTACCGTATTCACCAGAATCTAAGCCTCACTTTTTTCCGGTTCTTGGGATCCAAAAAATGCCTGCAGTTTAAATCAAGTACAAAGCAAATGAAGTTCTGAAAAGTGGTGCTAAAAACCACCACAAGTATATTTTGTGTCTAATACAAGCAGTGCTACACAGGCTTGCTTTGCAGGTGGAAACATAAATACTGGCGCTAAAACTTTTGTGCTTGTAAAAAGAGCTTTAGGATTTTTGCATGAGTTGTCTCATTCTGATTTCGCTTATTGTTGCATTGAATTTTGTGAAGTGCTGGGATATGTGAACCGCAATGAAGCACTAGGATTTCAAGAAGAAAGTTATTTATTATGCAGGAAAAAAGTTCTAATTGTGCGCCATCCAGGCAGAATGACATCACTTCAGCAACCACTTGACATCTGTTACAATAAATCGTTAAGGTCAAGCTTGCCTTTCGAAACATGACAGACAACTGACACCAATGTGTTGTGTAAAACCTGCAAGTGTGCCAATGGAAAGATGATACATGGAAGTGGGCTCCAAATCAGGTTGCGTAATAAGCATTTAAAAATGTTTGATATCGAATGCACTAGATTGAACGAGGGATGATGCTCTGTATGAAGGAACTGAATAACAAGGAATCAAGTGATAGTGATTCAGAATTACCGTGTCGGTACCTATCTATTTGCTGTTATAAACATTTCATAAAATTTGTATTACAAGTCTAATATAATTGTTTTATATACCTGCATTTAGTTTTAAAGTTATTTCCATTCTTATTTACTAAGTATTTAGTGTTGCTACAATAGCCATACATTTGAAGTCTTATCCAAAAGCTACTACGTAAAGCCGTCTGGCAAGCCTGTTTTGCGTCAATCTGCCTGACGATACAACCACTGGCTTCGTGCTACCACTTATGTATTTTTCTATTAGGGACTAGGGATTGTTCTGATAAATCACAATTCAAAAATTCCACACTCTCTTTGTCATAAGAATAATACAAGTGTAAATATTACACCATGTAATCCGTGTTAGCTGTTATCACATTTAAATTCCATGCACCTAACAAACCCAAAAGACAATGGCAAACGTGGTAGAACATATATATCACGTTAATGTTTACATTTGTATTATTCTTAGGTTGAAAGGGAATAGTTAGAAATGAAGCACAGCAACTGACTTCTAGTGCTGATTTTAAATCTTCTACGAATATAAATTCTGTGCAGACAAGTTACATGATTTTAAATGTTTGAAAGAGTAAATAAATCTACAAAATACCATTACTTAACCTTCTGGAATGCGCAATCTGCCCGTTAAGTACTCTTCACAGTTCTGAAATGTCTTTGTGCCAATAACAAATACACACACGCCAAATAAACACAGAACTCAGGAAAGAAAGTCGTTATACAACCTGCAGAAGGCATTGGCAGACGGACAACAATTTAAAGAGGGGGCACGGTATTGAAAAATCCTTAAGATTTAAAATAAAAATTTTAATGAAATTTTAATTTCTTAAATTGTACTGTAATACTGTCATTTGGGATCCACTCCAACAAGCTTTATCTTCATCACTGGCTGTGATAGGGTAGTCATTCTTTTTAAATACATGTACTTGCCACTCCCATGAACCACAGACATTGCCGAGGTGGGGTGGCTTGCGTGCCTCAACGATACAGATAGCCGTATCGTAGGTGCAACCACAACGGAGGGATATCTGTGGAGAGGCCAGACAAACTTGTGGTTCCTGAAGAGGGGCAGCAGCCTTTTCAGTAGTTACAGGGGCAACAGTCTGGATGATTGACTGAGCTGGCCTTGTAACATCAGCTACTGTGGCTTTGCCACACAGCTACTGCGAACGGCTGAAAGCAAGGGGAAACTACAGCCGTTACCTTTCCCGAGGACATGCAGCTCTACTGTATGAACATATGATGATGGCATCCTCTCGGGTAAAATATTCCAGAGGTAAAATAGTCCCCCATTCGGATATCCGGGCGGGGACTACTCAGGAGGATGTGATCATCAGGAAAGACAATACTGGCATACTACGGGTCGGAGTGTAGAATGTTAGATCCCTTAATCGAGTAGGAAAATTAGAAAATTTAAAAAGGGAAATGCATAGGTTGAAGTTAGATATAGTGGGGATTAGTGAAGTTCGGTGGCAGGATGAACAGGATTTCTGGTCAGGTGAGTACAGGATTATAAATACAAAATCAATTGGGGGTATCACAGGAGTAGGATTGATAATGAATAAGAAAATAGGAATGCGGGTAAACTACTATGACCAGCACAGTGATCGCATTATCATTGTCAAGATCGATACGAAGCCAACACCGACAACAGTAGTACAGGTTTATATGCCAACTAGCTCTGCCGATGATGAGGAAATCGAAGAAATATATGAGGAGCTAAAGGAAATTATTCAGACAATTGAGGGAGAGGAAAACTTAATTGTTATGGGAGACTGGAATTCGGTAGTAGGACAAGGAAGGGAAGGGAAGATAGTAGGTGAATATGGTCTGGGCAAAAGGAATGAAAGAGGAAGCCGCCTGGTAGAATTTTGCACAGAACATAATTTAGTTATAACAAACACCTGGTTCAGGAATCACAAAAGAAGGTTGTATACATGGAAGAGACCAGGAGACACCGGAAGGTATCAGATAGATTTTATAATGGTAAGACATAGATTCCGGAACCAGGTTTTAAACTGTAAAACATACCCAGGGACAGATATAGACTCTGACCATAACTTGTTGGTTATGAACTGTAGGCTGAAACTAAAGAAACTACAAAAAGGTAGGAAAATAAGGAGACGGGACATGGATAAATTGAAGGAACGTGGGGTTCTTAAGAATTTCAGAGGGATCTTTAGGCAACAATTGACAGAAACAGGGGAAAATAAAACAGTAGAAGAGGAATGGGTAAAATTGAGAGATGAAATAGTGAAGGTAGCAGAGGACAAAATAGGTAGGAAGGCAAGACCTACAAAAAATCCTTGGATATCACAGGAGATACTAAATTTAATCGATGAAAGGAGAAAATATAAAAATGCAGTAAATGAAACAGGCAAAATGGAGTACAGACGACTAAGAAATGAGATTGACAGGAAGTGCAAAATGGCTAAGCAGGATTGGCTAGAAGGCAAATGCAAGGATGTAGAAGAATGTATAAATAGTGGAAAAATAGATATAGCCTACAGGAAAATAAAAGAAACATTTGGAGATAAGAGAAACAGATCTATGAATATCAAGGACACTGATGGAAAACCAGTTCTCAGCAAAGAAGGGAAAGCTGAAAGGTGGAAAGAGTATATAGAGGGGCTCTACAAAGGACATGAACTCCGAGACAATATTCTAGGAAGGGAGGAGGATGTAGATGAAGATGAAATAGGAGATACTGTATTGAGAGAAGAATTTGACAGAGCCCTGAAAGACCTAAGTCGAAACAAGGCCCCTGGAGTAGATGATATTCCCTCAGAGCTACTGAAGTCTCTGGGAGATCCAGCCATGACAAACCTGTTTCACCTGGTGCGTAAGATATATGAGACAGGAGAAGTACCCTCAGACTTTAAGAAAAATGTTATAATCCCCATTCCAAAGAAAGCAGGTGCAGACAGGTGTGAAAACTACAGAACCATCAGTCTAATAAGTCATGGTTGCAAAATATTAACACGAATTATATACAGAAGGATGGAAAAGGTGGTAGAAGCCGACATCAGGGAAGATCAGTTTGGGTTCAGGAGAAATGTAGAAACACGGGAGGCAATACTCACGTTACGGCTTATCCTAGAAGATAGATTAAGAAAAGGCAAACCTACATTTCTAGCTTTTGTAGATTTGGAGAAGGCTTTTGACAATGTTGATTGGAATAAACTCTTTCAAGTTCTGAAGCAAGCAGGAGTAAAATATAGGGAACGTTAGGTTATTTATAACTTGAACAAAAACCAGACAGCAGTTATCAGAGTTGAAGGGCATGAAAGGGATGCAGTGGTTGGAAAGGGAGTAAGACAGGGTCATAGCCTTTCTCCAATGTTATTCAATTTGTACATTGAGCAAGCTATAAAGGAAAGTAAGGAGAAATTTGGAGAAGGAATTAAAGTTCAGGGTGAAGAATTAAAAACATTGTGTTTTGCCGACGACATTGTAATAATCTCAGAGACAGCTAAAGACCTGGAAGAGCAGTTGAAGGGAATGGACAGTGTGCTGAAAGGTGCATATAAGATGAACATTAACAAGAGCAAAACTAGGGTAATGGAATGCAGTGTAAGGAAATCAGGTGATGCTGAAGGAATTAAATTGGGAAACGAAGCAATAAAGGAGGTAGATGAGTTTTGTTATTTGGGCAGTAAAATAACAAATGATTGTCGCAGTACAGAGGATATAAAATGCAGAATGGCAATGGGTAGAAAAGCGTTCTTGAAAAAGAGAAATTTGTTAACATCAAATATTGATTTAAGCCTATGGAAGTCTTTCCTGAAGGCATTTGTATGGAGTGTTGCCTTGTATGGGAGTGAGACATGGACGATAAACAGTGCGGACAGGAAGAGGATTGAGGCTTTTGAAATATGGTGCTACAGAAGAATGCTGAAGATTAGCTGGGTGGATCGCGTAACTAATGAGGAGGTATTGAACAGAATTGGAGAGAAAAGAAATTTCTGGCATACCTTGACAAAAAGAAGGGATAGATTGGTAGGACACATTATTAGACATCAAGGAATTGTGAATTTAGCATTGGAGGGAAGTGTGTGGGGTAAAAATCGCAGAGGAAGACCAAGAGATGGATACAGTAAACAGATTCAGACAGATGTAGGTTGCCGTTCTTATGTGGAGATGAAGAGGCTTGCTCAGGATAGGGTATTGTGGAGAGCTGCATCAAACCAGTCTCCGGACTAGAGACCACAACAACAACAACATGTACTTGAGTTGACAGACTATTTGGGTTTGAGATTCAGAAGAAGCAGTTCAGGTTTGAGGTTCAGCACATGTTTTATTAAAGATTCGATACTTGGATTTGATTTGGTAAAAGTTGGGTTCGACCCATCCCTACCAAAAATAAAATCTGCTTTAAAGTGAGTGATGAATTACATTTCTGCAGATACTATTAAGATTTATTGTTTAGCCAATATTAAATTCATAACTTTTAATTTTCTCATTTTTTGATATGACTTTCTCACTGATGAATTATTGCCAGTTCTTCCTTGCTGACATACTGAAATAAAAGAAATGATGCATTGAAATCAAACTTGATGTTTAGAAAGTTTACTGCTGTACCCCCTTGTGCACAAGTGCGAGTTATACCTTTGAAGTGCACATGCACTGAAACACAAGCTAGAACAGCATACATTAACTTACTGTTCTACTGCTAGATGACAGTCGTCCTACATGAATACACATAGCCTATGTAACAAATACCATTTGTTTTGGATCTTCAGGTAACACTAAACTCCGACACGAAAGGTGGTGCAAATTGTCTCTCTTTAGTGTCACTTATAATGCATTCAGTCACATCAAATGTCAGTTGTAAAAACAAAGTAAAGCAAGATGTTGAGTAAGAACATAGAATCGAGGTTCATCTTACTAGGAAATAACATAAAATTGGGGGAATTTTTAACATTGATCTTATGGGTTTTTCACAGGGGCTATGAATTTATGGCATAAAAAATAATGTAAAACGTAAAATATGGGAACGTAAAATCAAAGTTCTGGACTGTAATCAGTTTTTTTCTTAATGCTTTGATCACAACAAAAAATGAGTGTGTAGAGATATTTAAAAAATAAAAGAATGAGAAAACTGAAAAGCTTTGTTCTTAAAGGAAAATATGTAATCACTTCTTAGTCTTTTAACCCTTTGACTTCTCTGGACTTGTCAATTTGCACTATTGCTACTGACCCCATACACTCTGGCTGTGTTCAACTCTGGGGACTCAGAATTTGTTGCGCTGGAGTCAAGTAGGGATGGGAAAAACCGACCGGTTAAAACCGATACCGGTATTTTAGTTTTGAACAACCGTTTTTTTTTTTTTTTTTTTTTTTTTTTTTTTTTTTTTTTTTTGTCGGTTGTGACCGGTTTATTTTAGTTATTGCCAAGAACTGGGTAAAAAAACCATGTGAAGGACGCTTCCTCCATTCAGTCACATGTCCCAAACCCAATGCATTGTTTTAAGTGGCAGTGCTTTGGGCACATGGCACTGGGCTGCAAGGAAGAAGCCACTTGTGGAAAATGTGGTAAAGTCACACATTACAGTGTTGATTGTTCACCACTTACAAAGTGTGACAATTGTGCTGGGAACCACCCTATTTGGAGTACAGATTGCAGGGTCTATCATCATGGCAAAAAGGTACAGGAAGTAAAGATCACTACGTGTATCTCCTATAATGAGGCAACAAAGGCTTTCAAGGTCATACAGCCTCCAGTGTTTGCCACCTCTTTCACCTCTGTTCTGCAAAGCCAGGAACAGTCTCAAGCAGGTAACCTCATTGGAACTTCCACACTTCAGTTGTGTAAGGCTTACCTAGACATGCGGAGCTCTGTCTAGGTGGACTTTTAGTTAGTGTTCACACTAACACTTGCACTTACCAATGCCTGTGTAAGGTGGCAGAAGATAAAACCCGTAGGTGTCCTGAAGAACATGCTAAACAAAGCTACATTTATGCACATTGCAGAGCCCGTGGTAGCTGCAATTGCACAGCCTGCCCACAAACCCAGCACAGCACTACCACCTCCACTGTGTCCACCACAAAAGAGCCCAAGGCGGAAAAAAAGGGGGGGGGGGGAGCAACTGTCAGATCATATTGAAGTACTCCTCCCAGATGCTTCTTCATACTCTGCTCCAGAGCTCATGCAACTGGATATTCATTTGAGGCAACCTTCTCACCTCAGGGCTGAACCTTCGCCCATTACAGTCTTCATGCCTCGGCAGAAAAAGAAGGTGAAGTTGCAATCTCCATGGCAGACAGCCTCCAATCTTCAGTGGAAATTATAGAGATTCAGGTCACATGTGTAGAAACTACTATTATTGACTCAGGGTACACCACTTTGTGTGTGTCACCAAGAGACACATTTTAAACCTTCTAACACACCTGAGATATGTGGCTATGTTCTCTGCAGAAACACACACACACACACACACACACACACACACACACACACACACACACACACACACACCATAAGCCTACAGGCAGTTGCAGTGTCAGTACAGTTGTGGCACCAATTAACCATATGCTCCGCGTATCTGTTCCCACACGATGTGCTCATTGAAGAGGCTCTCCATGACTTTTTAACTTGGCTGCCCCACCCTTTCATCTTCTGTGGTATTTTAATGCACACAATGTATTTTGGGTTTAGGTCAATACATGCCCGAGAGGTAGAGTAGTTGAGAGGCTTCTTTGTCGTCCTGTGCTCATTTGCTGAATACAGGTCAGAGTAAGCACTGTCACAGAGCCATTCTCTTCCACTGATCTCTCCCACTGCTTGCCAACACTACTCAGTAGGAAGTGTTTGATGATCTTCATGGAAGAGATCAATTCCCAGTTTGGATTCACCTGACTGGCAGAGTAGAGCCCAAAAGGCAACCACCTCAATGGGTGCTTAGTAGGGCAGACTGAATACTATAAAGTCAACTTATTAAATGCAGCCTTGTGATCATAGTACTCAAATGATCCACCATGCCGCTCCAGCATCATTTGTGCAGTCTTCTGAACAACTGTGATGGTAGCCTGTCTTCTGGTGGGCTGACGACTGCTATTCTACCATCAGGACCAGGTGAGCAGCTCTGTCTCTCTTCAGGTGTTGGCCGACTGCAGAGAACCTCACAGCCTTTCAAGAAGCAAGGGCCAACTGTCGCCAGATTAACTGAAACAGCAAGAAGAGATTTTGGCAGCAGTTACTGGATTCCATTAACCATTTCACTAAGAGTACAGTTGTATAGGAGACCATCAGGGGAATATCTGGGAGAGGAGGGAGGTGTCCAGTAGCTGCTATAATGGGGACTAGTACTCTCCAGACCAACACGCGAGACATTGCCCAGATTATGGTGGCCTATTTTTCTACAGTAACTGCCACCGCCAGTTATGATCCAGCTGAGAGAGTGGCTGCTGAGAAAACTATTTTGGATTTCTGCTCCAACATTGATGTTCATAACTGGCCCTTATCCATGTGGGAGCTGGATTCTGCATTGTATACAGCTTTTGACACATTCCCAGGTCACGATAGCATCCACTATAATATGTTAAGACACATCACAAGGCAGAACAAGGAAACCTCCTCAAATTTTAACTTCATCTTAGTGTCCTGGTTGGAGGCCATTATAATTCATTTTTTAAAGCCTGGAAAGGTCTCCACAAACCCGAATAGTCATCATAGTTTTGCTGTCACTAGCTGCAGGAAAAAGACCTTGGAGTGGATGGTCAACTGCCACCTTATCTGGATTCTAGAATCTGTGCAGCCTCTTAGTCACTTTAATGTGGGTTCAGCAGTTATCTTTCTAACTTTGATAAACTAGCCTTCATGTAGGCAGCTATACAACAGACTTTCTTGTGCCGTCTTCACCTTCTGATTGTATTTCTTGACGTTGAGAAGGCATCATATCCTCATTCAGCTCCATGACTGGGGGTTTTGCGGCTGTCACCACAGTTTTATTAAGTCCTTCCTTTCTCCACACTATTTTAGATAGCAAGTCAGTGGCACTGTATGGATCGTTTTGAGCAAGTGAATGGTGTCCTTCAGGGTAGTGTTTTAAGTGTGACTTTGTCATAGCTATTAACAGTATTACATCAGTTGTTAAATATCCTGTCCAATGTTCTTTATTTGTTGATGTCTTCTCAATCTTTTTCTCTACTTCCAAGTTTGCAATGTCAACACATCAGTTGCAACAAACTCTTCAATATGAGTACGAAGTCTTTCGCGACGTAGTTCTTGAGTAAAATACTCTCGGTGTTCTTGCCGCGTCAAATATGGGTAGGAGCCCAAGCTTTCGACTATATCCTCCATAGTCGTCGTCAGGGGTAAAACTGACTGCCGTGAACTGGAGGCTTCCGCTTATATAACCAGGAGACGGCTTCTCGTTGGCTAGCTTACGTCACAGCGGTAATGGCGCGTACTTAGGTGGTGCCATCTAATCACCTAGAATTTTCTAGCACACTCTATTTCGCGTTGTTAGCAGCGCCATCTCTCGCAGCAGGCGGTAATCTGTGGGAAGTACTAAATGTTCTGGGAGCCAACCTCTGTTCCTTCTCCTTCACCAGTGCTCGCTTCCATTCATTGCTGAGTGCATATCCGGATATTGATATTATTATCACATAATCTGATTTCAATCACCTCCCTGATGACAGAATCCCAGTAGTTGGAAGTGTGAGCCAGTACTTTCATTTCTGCAAACAAAATCTGGTGATTATTTAACAGGCTGTGCTCAACCACCACAGATTTTTCGAAATGCCTGTATTTCAGGTGACGCTGATGTTCAACGCAGTGTTCAGAAACAGTTCTTATTGACTGCCCCACGTAATTTTTGCCACACTCGCACGGGATGCTGTATATTCCCAGCACTCTCAGACCGAGGTTGTCTTTCATGGGTGGCATCATTTCTTTCATCTTCTTCGGAGGACAAAAGACAGGTCGGATCCCCTGCCTATTTAGGACTCTTCTGATTTTACTGCTTGTTGCACCGCAGAATGGAAGCCGTACGATGTGTTGTTCCTCTTGATTTGTTGAAATAGCATCCTGTCTAGGTTTCCTCGACAGTGTGGACCTAATATCACGGGAGGAATATACATTCTTTCTGAAGACCTTCTTCAGGTGGTTGATCTCAGAGTCAAGGTGGTTTTCGTCTGAAATAATCCTTGCTCTGTGTACCAAGGTGTTCAACATAGCTTTCTTCTGAGTGGAATGATGAAAAACTTGTATCTGAATGCCCGAAGCTGCAAGACACATAAAACACTGTCCACACCTTTCACACCAGGATACTTTATTATTATCCAGCCCTTGATGGAAAGGCTCTTTCATAACCAGCAATGAGTGACTAGTCCTTATGGAATGTGCACAAGGGATTGCCTTTTAAATATGGTTGTGGCTGATGTGGAATAACAGTTCACCTTG
Source organism: Locusta migratoria (assembly GCA_026315105.1). NCBI lineage: Eukaryota > Metazoa > Arthropoda > Insecta > Orthoptera > Acrididae > Locusta > Locusta migratoria. Next base: position 197,392,981 of record CM048746.1, read on the forward strand.
GATTTTTGTGCGCCCCAGACTAATTTTAGACATGACACATCTTACCTCTTATTTTACATTTCAGTCTTTTTTTACATGAGCATCGTGATTTTACCTTGGTTTACACAGGTGGCTCAAAACAGAGGGACTCCCCTGGGCTATTTCATAGTGTTCTCAAACCGCGTCATAAGGATTTGCCTTCCCAATGCTTACTCTATTTTCTCAGCAGATCTTTACGTGATCCTGAAGGTATTGGGCCAAATATAACATAAATATCAAGAAATAATACAATTCCTTGAGCCAACATTGTCTCAATATACCAAAGGTATTAAACATAAGGAGAGGCGTTGAATTAAAATTTATGTTGTGGCTGGGATTCAACCCGGGACCTCCTACTTACTAGGTAGGTGCTTTAGACTACTCAGCTAACACAGCGATGTAGCCAAATCAACTACACTTACTGTCTTAAAGCACGTATCCCTCCACACCACAGGGAACATGAGGCAGAATTAAAGTATGTGGTGTGGAGGGAGACGTGCTTTAAGACAGTTCGTGTAGTTTCTTTGGCTACAACGCTGTGTTAGCTGAGTGATCTAAAGCACTTACCTAGTAAGTAGAAGGTCCCGGGTTCGAATCCCGGCCACAGCATAAATTTTAATTCAGTGCCTCTCCTTATGTCAAATACAACATGTTCAGGACACAGTTCCTTCTCTGCTCTGATTACCTTAGCATGCTGCAATCCTTGCAAAACCTGAATCCAGATGAGAAGATAGTGCAGCTCATTCATGACTGACTGTACTTCGTCCAGCAGTGGGACAAACGAATGTCATTCTGCTGGATACCAGAACGTGTGGGAATTTGGGGCAATGAACTGCTGATTGGACTGCCAAGGAGGCTAGCAGAGGCCTTAATATACAGTACACTATTTTCGATGAAGGACTTCCTCTCTGTGGTATGACAGAGGACCCTTCAGTTGTTGGAGGAGATATGGCTGGGAGTGACAGGTAATATTTTGTGGTTGGTTAAACCATCTGTCCAATAGTGACGGTCACTAAGATGTGATGAAGTGATCCTGACATGTCTCTGGATTGGTCACTGCCCCTTTACACATGGATTTTTTTAGTCAGACTTGAGAATCCCCCATTTTGTGATGCTTATGGTTTACAGATAACTGTGTGACACATTTGAACTGAATGTCTTTTATATAATGCTGAGAGGGCTATAGTGGATTATGGTACTGATATGCCCTAATTTAACTGATAATGAGTTGAATGTAATCTAAGTTTTAAATGTTTGTGATTTGCGAAGACTCGCCTAAACTTTTAGGCTGGAGTTTTTAGTGTTGCCTAGTGTCTGGCTCACCTTTCTTATTCCTGTGATCAGCCAGCCGTGGTTTTCTGTAAAATTGTTTAAACTACTACTGCAAGCTTTGACTTTTGGAAGCAGTCTTCTAATTTAACCTCTCTTATTTTCTATGTGTTACTTTATCAGCACACATACTTTCTGAGATTATTTTTCTTTCTGTTGCTGGTTTTACTTTCTAAAGGTAAAGCAGTCAGCAATCCAAAGATTGGTTTGAACACCACAGTGCTTTACTAGGCATGGTCGTGTTTGGAGGTGGTATGCCGTTGCCTTCCTCCGACCTTCGAACTGACTTACCCAGCCAGTTATAGGGGGACCTACAGTTTAACGTGGGCTCCGAACCACAGTGCTACTCGGTATTTTTCACATGAGCAATACTGCCAGAGGTGAAAGAAGTGGAAAGTAACAGATAAAAATCCTAGGACCTGGTGGGGAGCGAACCCACGACCTTCACCACTGTGCAACCGAGGTGCACTCTAATTTGTTCACATTCCTCTCATACTCCATTAGTTTGGGTGCTAAAGATGTTGTTTGTGATGTGCTGTAAACCTTATATCCATCCATCCATCTGAAGGTGTCCACACACACACACACACACACACACACACACACACACACAATTTGCCTCCGTAGCCAGTGGCAGCCTCACTGACTGTTGATGCAAGGAGCTCAGGTTTGATTTCCAGCAGGGAACTGGGTATTGTTTGTTTGTCCTCATCATCACTTTCATCATCATCATTGACATGTGTGCAGCTGAAGTAGCATCACTAGAAAGACTTACAATAGGCGGCTGAATCACTGTGGGGATATCCCTGCCACAAAAAGCCATACAATCATTTCAACACACACACACACACACACACACACACACACACGATCCTCCTTTCAGGTGCTCTGGACTTGATTACATGACCAATTCTGCTGACTGTCTCACTATTACAGTTAAATGTCTTCTGTCTTGATGAAAGAACAAAATTGAATATTCATCACTCAACATACATGCCTCTTTTGCAAACTGTTCAAAAAATCCCATTTTGATATATTGAACCAGTAAGAAAATTACCGGTTTTGTCATCCTGATTTGCAGAGTCAGAATTGGACACATCACATGTCAGATATAAAACACAGTGTCTCGAGGTTGAAAAGAGATATTGTTCTGTTCTCAACCTAAATAAAATTTTTGTATCTTCCTACATTTTGTATACTGCAGTGTATGAACTAAATTTAGCCTTATACAAAGTCTAGGCAATGCCATTTTACCTCTGAAAATTATTTAAATTGTTGGTCAATAGTTTTTTGATTTTGATGCTTCTTATTAAGTGTGATGAAAATTAAAAATAAATACAGTCCTTTATCAAGTGAAGATATCAAATTATAAGATGTGTAAAAATCAAATTTTCACCAAATGTATATACATTTTTAAATGAGATTATAAGTATTTTATAGTGGAAAAAGGTCTCGAACATTAAAGTGACAAAAAAAGTCACACTCAGCATCCAGAAACAGTAATCACATCTGTAAAAGTGCAAGGGTTAATGTTATCTGATTTACATTTTAGTTGGTACTTGAAACAATGTCACTGTATATTTATTTATTTATTTATTTTAATTTGTTCCCTAGGAAATAGCAAATATTCTGAATCACCCAAGAGTATACAGTTTTCTTCATGTACCTGTACAATCGGGAAGTGATTCCGTACTATCTGACATGAAAAGGGAATATTGCAGAGCTGATTTTGAGAGAGTTGTTGACTTTCTCTCTGAAAGGTGTGTATAATTAAAGCCTATTTTAAGTACACAATACAAGAGCACATTTGCTGGATGTAATTCTCTGCAGTATGTTGAATTTATCAACCTCTTCACTTCAGAGGAATACGTGTGTCCTATACCCTCAGTTATTTGCTGGATGTATCCTAATCTTTGTGTTAGCTTTTACCCCCTACCACTGCCTGTAGTACCATGGAGGTTATTCTCTGATGCTTTAACATATGTCCTACCACCCTGTCTCTTCTTTTCAGTGTTTCCTATATCTTCCTTTCTTCACTGATCTTCAGAGAACTTCTTCATCTTTTATGTTCTCAGTCCTACTAATTTTCAAGATTTCTTCTGTAGCAATGTATCTCAAACTATTTTATTTTCCTCTGTTCCAGAGGAGTCTTAATCTTTCTATATAAGACAGAGTGTCCATGTGTTTGTGCGTATGTATTATAAACAAATCCAAAGCTTTGTTTCAATCCTTATTAAATTGTGTACACACAAATTTTAATCCTTGAGGACAGTAGCTGTAAGTGTAAGAATCACATACAACTCATAGTTCACAAGATATGATCTCATAAACAATGATATGCCCAAAAACTGCTGCATTAAACAACAATGCTGCTCATTTTCTCCTAAACCACTGGAATGATTTCAACCAAATTTTGCTATGAATATTCCTTACATGAGATAACAATTGCTGTAGAAGGAAGAACCACATACAGCACATGGTGCAGGAGATATAATGTCATAAACAATAGGAGTTGCAAGAAACTGCCACATAATGTGAGACTTTATAAATACACTACATGAGAATGAGAGTACTTAGCGAATTGCAACAAACTTTAAATATAGTTTCAAACATTTATTAAACTTTTTCTCGCTGATAACCACATCAAAGTAATGAAAGGAAAAAAGTTTCTTGCTTACTTCTTTTCCACTGTTCATGGAGCAAAACTATGGCATTCAGTATGACATTGCAGTTTATAATTTCTACACTACAAATTGTAGTCGCAGGAAATTTTACAGATAGTATATACACACACAAATAGACATACTTTAGACATAGTATCACAGTATGACATGTAGTTATGAGATACAAGGACAATAATAGTAATGTTCATGGAAAACCACCCCATCACACTTCAGATTTTAATCTATTACTTCTTCACAACTAACTCTTTTTCGCAACCGATTTAACTACATACAGCACTTATACAAATGAATATATAACTGCAAAATTATACAATTGTACAACATATAATTCAATAAATATGAGATCATATATACTGTGATGGATAAAAACCTGTTACATCATGCACCAAATATTCCAGTCAGCTTAAGGAAATTCCTGGAAAGCTGACAGTAGTGTTGACAACTTTGAACACTGGAGTGAACACGCATGCAGGTGATAGCGATAGACTTCTGTAGATTTATAAGGAAAGGAAGAGAATGAAACAGAGTAAATCCAGTGAATACCCATTATTTACGATAGATCTGGCTTTTAACTTCAAAAGACTACAGTTTCCAGTGAGACTTGCATTTTCGATTACAATTAATAAACCACAGGGCAATCTATTCAATATTGTCGAGTGAATTTGACATGCCCATGTTTCTCACACTTTGTCACTTGCTCAGGGGTGGCCTCACGAAAGAAATTACTCATGTTAGATCCTGGACAAGTAACAATAAATATTGTTTATAGTAAAGCTGTGAATTAAATGAATGTATGAATGTTACATGTCATTTGTATTTTGGTTACTCTCTTTGTTTGGATACTGTACTTAAAATTTTGTATATTATGCAATACAGCCTTATTTCTTATATATTCTCTGATAAATATAACATGTTATTAAAAAAAAAAAAAAAAAAAAGAGATGGACAGAGAGAGAAGGGAAAGGAGAAGTACTAACTCAAGGCGTGAGTAAATAAATAAATAAATATCCGGGCAATGCCGGGTTTTCAGCTAGTCATCAATATCTTTTTGCCACATGAAAATGGCTATTTAGTAATTTCTTCCCGGTAATTAAATGAGGATATATACTCTCTGAAGTATTTAAATATCTCCATTACACCATAATGAACACCTGCCTGTATGCAATTTAATAGACTCTTGCTGCAAACACAGTTGTACTTCAGCTGATTCATATAGTTGCTAATAGATTTCCACAGGTACCTCAAGCCATCATGTCAGCAGTGTTTGAACTGAGCATAGTAGGATTCGAACTGTGAACAGTAAACTTCTCAAGCTTGTGGTTCACAGCAATGTAGGATATTTTAAAGATAATTATTTTTGCTGTCACTACAGTAATTATTAGTTTCGCTCAATTCTGGCAATGATGAATGTGATTGTCAAATGATTTTGAAGTCTGACCCATACTGAACCAGTGTGTATGTGATGTGTAAGTTTTGCCATTTTGTGAGGGAATATCTGAAACTAACACTCAATAAATTTACTACAAAAAAGTTTAATGGCTAACATATTGAAACAAACACAAAATTACATGTTTTACTTACTTTTCTACTTATTCGACAAGGTTTTCAACACATTTCTTCCATCATGACAACCGTCAATGTACCAGTGCATATTAAGTCCATTTATTTGTTTGGAGTATAACCATTTGTGGTCTTCTGATTTCACTTCCACATCTGTCACAAAGTGTTGGCTGTTTCTTCATGGGACAAAATTTGGCAGTTTTCTCACAAACAGGAGCAGCAACACGGGAGTGAGCATTCTCATGATGAATTTTGATAACGTCAGCATTAATTTTGGGACATTAGTCACAAAGTGCACCCTGCAACTTAACCAAAGTTTTATAGTAGGCTGCAGTATTAAGCAATGTCAACTAATAACACATAATGCATATCTCACAACACTGTCACAAGCACTTTCCTAGTCACTGATATTTTTATTTTTCTATTTATGTCTTATTATTACCATCATCATCATCATCATCATCATCATTAGTACTATTTTTCCTTTCATATTGGAAAAACATCTGTCACAAAGTGTTGGCTGTTTCTTCATGGGACAAAATTTGGCAGTTTTCTCACAAACAGGAGCAGCAACACGGGAGTGAGCATTCTCATGATGAATTTTGATAACGTCAGCATTAATGTTGTGACATTAGTCACAAAGTGCACCCTGCAACTTAACCAAAGTTTTATAGTAGGCTGCACTATTAAGCAGTGTCAACTAATAACACATAATGCATATCTCACAACACTGTCACAAGCACTTTCCTAGTCACTGATATTTTTATTTTTCTATTTATGTCTTATTATTACCATCATCATCATCATTAGTACTATTTTTCCTTTCATATTGGAAATGGATGTATTTTCACTCCATAAAAACTTGCTTGGTTCTATGTGTGTAGGGCCACAACTCATCACCAGTGATGATTCCCTTCAAAAAGTCCCACTTTCTGTCACATAGTACGTTGAGCAGTCCATGCTAGTCATCATTCAGTGGCCCTTGTAGATGTCTGTCAGATTTTTAGGTGCTCAATGAACACTAACTTTTAACAGAATTTCAACTTGTCATAAACATTATTGTTCAACACACCATGAGAAATGTTTATCGTCTGTTACAAGATTCACAGTGGAACGTACCAGCCATTCAAAATTTTTACTTCATTAGCTCAAATGTTCTGTGCGATTGCAGCTGATAACTGGCCTCCCAGAGCGTGACAAATCACTAAAAAGGAGACCACATGGGTATCAGATTTTAGAATTTTTTTATATTTACGGTGTGTGAAATTCAGAGCTCAAATAACAATCAGCCAAAGCCATTCGATGCAATTCTCAAATATTCTTGAGAAAATTGACTTTGAAGTTTTTCAAGTACATGTAAGTACTAGTAATTAAATCAGTTGCAACATCTGCCAGTGTTGCTCAGGTGGTAGCGTTCTGGCCTTACAACTGTTGGGTCGGTGGTCTAAAACCCACCATGGAAGATTCCCCCCCCCCCCCCCCCCTTCTTTTTTCGTTGTGTGCAAAGACTTACTCAATTTTAATATCTAATGGTAATTGTTTTAGGTGACAACAAGTTATTCAGCTCACCTGCATACACCTAAGCAAAAACTGACACGTGGAATTAGAAATCCCAAAATGTTTTCTAGAACTGGATTCGAAAACAACAAAAAATATGTCACAGCGGGATTTGAACTGATGACTGTAAGATGTATATTGCTGTAACACACACTTCAATATACAAGGCTCGCCTTGTCAAGTCTGAGCCTGGACTGCCAACACGGCTGCCTCTGCCTCGGCTCAGCTTGCCACTCTCTGCTAGGTGTCATGCCAGTAGCTTTGTTGAGCAGTGAGCAAGACCTCTGGCGGACATTTGGAGTACTGTTGGCGGGATCTGAAATAGTCCGTGTCTTAGTCGAATGTGCTTCGTAGCATCCCTCCCCCTTTGGGAAGTAGATGCTCCACCCCTGAGGAGGCACCTTCCATGGAGGAAGACACAGGACTGTCCCTGCTGGGGGAAGAGAGATTCCTGGCCAGTAAAGAAGGATATGGAACAAAGTGACAAGGCTTAGGACATTGGAATGTGTGTCCAAGGACTGGAGAAAGTGGAACAGGTGGCCTCGCCGCATCTGGCAGTTCAACTCGCGTTTCATGCTGAAGGAGGAACATTGTGATATGGTTGGAAATGGCAAGACTTAGGGCACTGATGACCTTTAGCAACAACTGGTGAGAGCGAATGGGGGTGGTCATTATCCTCTGGAACATCCCTGACAGATGTCGCATCACCTGAGAACAAGGGTACAGTATGCTCATGCACAGAGGTGTTTGGTCTGGCACACAGACCCGAGGATGTTTTTCCCTTGGCTCCTGGAGTGGCAAGAGCCGCATTGGAGGAGTTGCAAAGGAGGAAGTAGTGCACAAGAAGAAGGCAGTATTCTCTCTGCAACAGGCATGCAACCTGGGTCAGGAAGAGGCTGTGACCCGGAGACACAGCAAGGTCCACCAGGTGTCCCATCTGCTACCCGTGGACACAATTGATCATGGTGGCACTTTATCACATCATCTCAGGTCCGAACCTGACAAAGGCGCCAACCTCGCAAACTGTGGACCACAGCGGGAACCCATTTAGGCTGGAGCCCAAACCCTCGAGACCCAGACCTTAGCCCCTGGGCCATACCAAGAAGGTTGCCGAGCAAGAACAGGAAAAGATGGAGACAAGGAAGGCCGAAGAATATGAAGGAGGGTGCAAGGTTGATGCTCATGTAACAGTTGTGGAAGCACAACAAGCTATGTAAGGAAATTTCAAGAAGGCATCAATAACAATCAGACAGTTTGAAGAGAAAAAGGGCCCGCAAAATCAATGTGTATGCACTCCCAGGGACGCTGGGAGGGAGGACAATGGCAAGAGAGTAGAGTGCAGAGCCGCCTGCGTTGAGCGCACAATGGGCATGCCGCAACCATGTGAACAATGTCACCATCTATGCCAGGCCAGAACACATGGCGACATGCCAAGTTCTTCATGCGAGAGGCACCCCAATGGCCCTGATGAAGCAACCAAAGGACTTGCTGTCTAAGATAACCAGGAAAGATGACCCTGAAAGACAAGCCATTGGTACCTAACAGCAAAACACCCTGTTAGACAGTGAGGTGGTAGCAGAGAGCAAAGTAATTGCGCAAGGGATCTGAAGCTTTGCCCAGAGTCTTTTGAACTAAAAAGACCACCCTACTGGGCACTGGATCCCTAGCGATAGTCGCAGCAATCCTGGAAGCACCAATTGGAAACCTGTCCACAATGTTTTGAGACTCCAAATGGTAACACAACAACTCACTACTATCGAAGGAGGTGTCCGGCCCCATCGGAAGTCGAGAGAAAGTATCAGCATTGGCATGTTGATTGGTGGGCTGAAAGTGGATCATATAGTGATACTGTGAAAGAAACAGCGCCCAGCAATGAAGCCTGTGGCAGCTTTATCAGGCAACGAAGCTGAAGGATTAAATAAGGCAACCAATGACTTGTAGTCAGTAATGAGGTGAAACTTAGACGCATATAGAAACATATGAAATTTCTGAATGGCATAGACAATGGCAAGTGTCTCCTCCTCAATTTGGGAGTATCGTTGCTGAGTAGCAGTGAGGGTCTTGGAAGAAAATACAATCGGACACTCAGAGCCATCATCAAATTTTTGAGAGAGGACGGCACCCAATCCCCTCTGGTAAGCGTCAGTAACCAACACCAAGCACTAGGCATAGCCGTGATTTCAGCAATATGGTGTTGCAAGGGGCGGATGAAATCCTTAGGAAGCTCAAAGCCAAGATAGACAATTGAAGGCTGGAAGAAGCATCATTTAGACAGGTTGCATTTGAGGCCAGCTGTCTGAAGGACTGTGGCCAGCGTGTGAAGATTTGACAAATGCTCCTCTCTGGTGGCACCAGTGATGACAACGTCATCTTGGTAATTAACACACCCTGGAATGGACACTGTTAATTGTTGTAAAAAAAAAACATCGGAAAATCGTGGGAGCACTAGCCACTCCAAATGGAAGATGCTGATATTGGTACAACCCGAAGGGTGTGTTGAGTACTAGAAATTGTTTGGCGACCTCATCCAAGGGGACCTGTAAGTACACCTCTGATAGGTCGAGTTTGGAGAAAAACTGACCTCTGGCAAGTTTTGCAAAGTGCTTGTCTGGACGTGGCAATGGGTATGTGTCAATGATGCTGTGGGCATTAACAGTGTTCTTAAAATTGCCACAAAGACGTAACTGGCCGTTAGGTTTTTTAACAATCACTAAGGGCAACGCCTATTCGCTGGAGGGGATAGGCTTCAGAGCACCCAGAGAAGTCAACCTATCCAAATCCTGTTTAACTAGGTCGCACAAGGCAATGGGCACCGCATGCACACGAAAAAATGGAGGGCGAGCCATAGACTTGAGGTTAATGTGTGCCGTAAAATTGATGGCACAACCGAAACCTTCCGAAAAGAGAGACGAAAATTCAGAGGTTAGTGTCTCCAATTTGCTGGTAAGGGACATGTTCAGAAATGAGGTGGATGGAGTCCATTATAGAAAATCCGAAAGGCTGAAAGGCATCCATGCCAAATAAATTTGCAATATGAGGGTCATCTACAACCAAAAAAGTCAAGGAAAGAACCACATTTTTATATGTTGCCAAAGCTGTGAACTTTCCTAGGACCCGAATGCTCTGCTTGTAATAATTAACCAATTGTAGATCAACTGAAGAGTGTGCAGGGGACCTCAGGTCTACATAGGTTTGGGAATTTAAAAGTGTCACAGCAGCGTTGGTATCCACCTGTAACTGGAGCATTTTTACCAATACTTTAATTTCTAAAAACAATTTAGTCATGCTGGAAGCCGTAGGGAAAACACAATTAATGTCCATGGTAGAGTCTGAGTTGACAGAAAACTGAGAGCAGCATACAGCCGCAATGTGGCCTTTCTTCCTGCATTTATTGCTTGTGGAATGTCGTTTAGGACACACTGCACGGTCATATTGAACGAAACATAAAGGGCACAATGAAAGTATTGTGCGCAGCTGTAGTGTTGCCCGCTGTGACTGTTGTTGCGGGGCCGATCGCTGTCCTATGTGCTGTTGAGAAGAAGTGTTTACTGCTGCTACATCATCTGTGCTGTGTGAATCAACAAAGGAAGGACCTGGAGAAATAAGATCAACTACCAACACATCACACAAAGCCTCAATTTGATTACCGGCTGCTCACAAAATCTCAAAAGACTGAGCAATGTTCAATACCTCAGCCAGTGATGGGTTTTCACTTTGAAGAGCATGTTGACGAAATTCTTTGTCAGGAGCCAACCTAATGACAGCACCACGAACCATAGAATCAGCATAAGAATCCTTGTGAGTATGAGTAATGAACAAATATCTCTGACTCAAACCCTGAAGTTATAAGCGTTATAAGGTTGGTGGGACTTTTTCTGACAGCGTTAGAATTCAACACGTCCTGAGACAACATGCATGTTTATGTGATAATAAGTAGACAACTGACACATCAAAAGAAAGAGAGGCCAGGTCCCACAGGGGTGCCAACTGGCCGAGCAATTGATAAACATGGGGAGAAAGCCAGGACAAAAACAAAGCTTTACATACGTAACATCTGTAACTCCAAACTCAAGAAAATGTTGCCGCAGCCACTTCTCATATGCGTCCCAATATTAAGCCGAGTTGTCATACTGAGGAAACAGGGGCAGAAACGTCAACGGTGCAGATACCCTAGTAGATAACGTGGTCGAAAGCTTGGTAAAAGCTCGCTGCTGCTCTAGAAGAGCCTGAATGACAGCCTTGGTATCCATAAGCCCATACAGAGAACACAAGCAAGCGAGAGATGCATGAAAAGTGAAACCCGTCACCAATTATTGCTGTAACACACACTTCAACATACAAGGCTCACCTTGTCAAGTCTGAGCCTGGACTGCCGATGTGGCTGCCTCTGCCTCAGCTCAGCTCAGCTCACCACTCTCCGCTAGGTATCCTGGCAGTAGCTTTGTTGAGCAATGAGCGAGACCTCTGGCGGATATTTGGAGCATTGTTGGCGGGATTTGAAATAGTCTGTTTCTTAGTTGAACATGCTTTGTAGCATATATAATTGTTGAAGGATTTCTTGTGAAAAAAAAGTAGAACTGTTGCATCTTCTAAGTGTTCTGCAAATGAAACATAGCCTTTTCTTCACCTTCCGTACAATATTTTCTGTATGTTCTTCCCAATTTCAGTTGTTCATAATTGTTATTCCTAGGTATTTAGTTGATTTGATGGCCTTTGGATTTGACTGACTTATCATGTAAATGTATTATTGTTCATTCTTTATTTTCTATATTTTATAAGAGGTTGTTAATAATGATGGTTTCAATCAAAAAACATAAGTTAATCATAGAAGATAGATTAACGAAAGGCAAACCTACATTTCTAACTTTGATAGATTAGGAGAAAGCTTTTGATAATGTTGATTGAAATACACTCTTCAGGTCTTGAAATCAACAGGAGCAAAATATAGGGAACAGAAGGTTACTTACAACTTGTACATAAACCAAACAGCAGTTATCAGAGTTGAAGAGCATGAAAGGGATGCAGAGGGTGGGAAGGGAGTAAGACAGGGTTGCAGCCTTTCTCCAATGATACTCAATTTGTACATTGAGCAAGCTATAAAGGAAAGCAAGGAGAAATTTAGAGAAGGAATTAAAGTTCAGGGTGAAGAAATAAAAAAAAATTGTGTTTTCCCGATGACATAGTAATTCTCTCAGAAACAGCAAAGGTCCTGGAGGAGCAGTTGAAAGAAATGGACAGTGTGCTGAAAGGTGCATATAAGATGAACATTAACAAGAGCAAAACTAGGGTAATGGAGTGCAGTCTAAGAAAATCAGGTGATGCGGAAGGAATTAGATTAGGTACCGAAACAATAAAGGAGGTAGATGAGTTTTGTTACTTGGACAGTAAAATAACAAATTATTGTCGCAGTACAGAGTATATACAGTAAAACCTCATTTTTACGTTCCCAGTTTTTACACGCCGATTTGTGGGGATGTAGTTCCTCTTTCCACCAGCTTACTTGCCAGAGCGCCTGGCATGTACTGAGACAAAGAGAATGGTTTGTTGATGTGAGAATAACGCCGATTTGTGGCGGTGTAATTCTTCTTTCCCCTAGCTTCTTTGCCAGAGCGGCTGGCTTGTACTCAAACAATCACAACCAGTTGCTTTGTTGATGTGGGAGTAAAGAGTACCTTTGTTTTTATGTTTCATATTTCTGATTAATAAGGAATGATATCTGTCAAAGTTGGGTAACATAATACCCCCAACCTCAAAAAAGCGATAATAGTGTGAGATGCTGATCCTATGTAAACGACACAAAAATACTTATGCATATGTTTGCACTCAAGAATGCGAATAAATTCTCTAATATTGTCGTGTGAAGCATAGAAAAATACAAAAAGAACGGAACTTTAGGAATTTTACTATGTAAATAATTAATGCCAGTAAAATGCAGTAATTTTGAAGATGTGTTACATAGCCTAGCAGCGGCGTCCAAACGATATTTATCAAAGTGGTTCAGGTAATACCGAAGATGTATTACATAGCACAGCAGCGGTGTCTTTGATTATAATGAATGAAATTACTTTAAAAATTTCTACTTCCCATAGAATTACCAGTTCTGCCTGGCGCATAAAATAGCGGCGACTTCAATTATAATGAATGAAATTACGTAAAAAATTTCTACTTCCCACAAAATTACCAGTTCTGCCTGCACTTAAAATACTTAAAATTTGGAGAACATTTGAAGTATAATAAACTTCCTGATGAGTACTTCGATGCCTATTATGTACATATATCACAAATAAACAAGGAAAGTGCAAGGCTGACCCAGTAAGCATATTTTACCGCTTCAAACATTATTTCCTGCATTTTACGTTTTCCTGCATTTTACACCATTTCACTGAAGTCCCTTGAAAAGTGTAAAAATGAGGTTTTACTGTAAAATGCAGAATGGCAATGGGTAGAAAAGCGTTTTTGAAATGGAGAAATTTGCTAAAATCGAATATTGATTTAAGCCTAAGGAAGTCCTTTCTGAAAGCATTTGTGTGGAGGGTTATCTTGTATGGGAGCGGAACATGGATGATAAACAGTGAGGACAGAAATAGGATAGAGGCTTTAGAAACATGGTGCTACAGAAGAATGCTGAAGATTAGGTGGGTGGATTGCATAACTAATGGAGGGTTATCTTGTATGGGAGCGGAACATGGATGATAAACAGTGAGGACAGAAATAGGATAGAGGCTTTAGAAACATGGTGCTACAGAAGAATGCTGAAGATTAGGTGGGTGGATTGCATAACTAATGAAGAGGTAGTGAACAGAATTGGGGAGAAAAGGAATTTCTGGCATACCTTGACTAAAAGAAGGGATCGACTGATAGGACACATTCTTAGACATCAAGGACTCGTGAATTTAGCGTTGGAGGGAAGTGTGTGGGTTAAAAATCACAGAGGAAGACCAAGAGATGAATACAGTAAGCAGATTCAAATGTATGTAGGTTGCAGGTCTTATGAGGAAATGAAGAGGCTTGCTTGGGATAGAGTAGGGTGGAGAGCTGCATGAAACCAGTCTACGGACTAAGGACCACAACAACAACATAGTGTAAATGAAGTTTAACGGATTTCTTCTAATGATCATATGGATGACTTCATGCTTGTCATTATTAAGGGCCAATTTCCAATTATTGCCCCATGCAGATATCTAAATCGTTTTACAGTTGCTTTTGGTCTTAAGATGACTTTACTAACCAGTAAATGACAGCATCATCCGTGAACAGTCTAAGAGAGCTACTCGGAGTGTCTTCTAAATCTCTATTTATATAAAAGCAAAAGGACACTCATTCACTCACTCACTCATTCACTGACTAAACACGAAATCTAGAAAACTGCTTCACCTATGAAGTTGAAATTTGGCATGAATGTAGTTTATAGGTAGAAGACGTCAGCTAAGAAAGTATTTTGTGATAGGGCCGATAGTTCAGGAGATATGACGTCATAAACATTGAAAACTTCCCCGTCTTGCTGCACGTGATAGTGTGACTTTATCAGTTTACTATTTGAGAAGGAGAGCACTTAGCTACTTGCAACACACTTTAAACATAATTTCAAACCTGTAGGAAACTTTTTCTCACTGACAACCACAGCAAAATGATGAAAGGAAAAAAGTTTGCCACTTACTACTTTTTCGGCATTCATGCAGTAAAATTACGGCATTTTGCACAACGTTACAATTTATTACCCGTACACTATTAATTGTATTCTTGAGAAATGTTACAGACAGTATACACACATACCACTGAATGTACATTTGAAATGTTATGATTGTACAACACACAGTTCATAAGATATGGCGTCACAAACAGTTAGGTTCATGAAAAACCGCCTCATCATGAATGACATTTTAATTTATAACGTCTTTCCTACAAACTCTATTCACAGCATATTTTGCAGACTTTTTAGATATACACCACTGGATGTACCTTCGAAATAATATCATATTACGACATATAGTTCAGATGCTATGAAGTCAAAGACAATGAAATGCATGAAAATTCGCCCTAATATGCATGAGGTTGTAATTTACTACATATTTACTACCAATTCCATTTACAACACATTTCTCAGGCAGTTTCCTAATATTCCACTCTATGAACCTGGTAAATAATGTTTTTGTAGGACACACAATTCAGAATATATATACACATATCGTAAGGTCACTCACGAACTCACTCACCCACTGACTAAACACGAAGTCTCTAAAACTACTGCACCTAGGAAGCTGACATTTTGCCGGTATGTAGTTTATAGGTAGAAGACATCAGCCAAGAGAGCATTTTGCAATGGGACTGAATTAAGGTGAAGGTGAAGGATACTTTTCATACAGACTGACAATCATTCTGATCTTTGTGATAATTTGCATACTTCACCTTCAAAACAAGAGGAATGTCTTGTCTGTATAAAATTTCGTTGGTGCATTGTCGAGGGTACTTAACTTTCAGACTTTGACAAAATTAATAGTTTTGCTTTGATCTTGATGAATTTTTGCATACATGACCATTAAACCAAGAGGAAGGACACTGGGTACATAAATGTTACTCCTATTGCCTTTTTTTAATATTACATTGACCTGTGCAACTTTCCATTCTTTGGGTACAGATCTTCCGCTGAGTGAGTGGTTGTGTATGATAATTAGGTATGGGGCTATTGCATCAGTGTACTCTGAAAGGAATCTAATTGGTATACAATCAGGACCAGGAGACTTACTTTTGTTGAGTGATTTAAGTTGCTACTTCTAAATTATGCATGCCAGCAGCTGTTCTTCATACAAATTTTGGAGTATTTGCTTCATCTTCTTTGGTAAAGGAATTTCGGAAAGCTGTGTTAAGCAATTCTGCTTTAGCAGTACTGTCATTGGTAGCATCACCATTGCTGTCAGGTAGTGAAAGTATTGATTGTGTTTTGCCACTAGTGTAATTCAAAATTGAGTTTTATCTCTTGATTTGTATGCTTTTGCCCTCAGCAAATATTTCAGATTTTGAATTGTCATTTAAAGTCATTGTAAAATGTTGTAAACCAATGGAAAATCTGATAGGAATATCAATAATGCAGAATAGGTAACAACTCACCATAAAGAGGCTCGCTGAGCTGCTGACAGACACAAAAATATATAACAACATTCACACAACTTAAATTTTCGGCCATGGCCTTCGTCAGGGGGGGGGGGGGGGGGGGATACATTCACACAATCACTTAGACAACTATACACACACAACTATCATGTCTGGTCACGCCAACAACACAAGCTGGGAGAAGCTATTCAAATAGAAATTATCAGTTCTTTTTAATTGTCTGGTGATATTGTTAGTACTCTTCTGCAGCTGTTAAAATAAGTTTACAATAATGTGACGCAACTTGGAAAATAACGTTGCGTGAGGGGTCGTCTTTAAGATCTGACACGTGTAATTGATCATTTGCACTACGCAAATAACTTTTGTACACTTTCTGAAAGTTTCACACATATATTTTAAACTTGGTAAAATAAATGTATGTATCACATCCATACAATGCTTCTAAATCGGCTCACAGACAGCAGATAACTTATTTCCTTTTCACATATTTTGTGACAGATGAACAATCTACTCATCATTTGTTTCAATGATATACCTAATAATCAGAGAAATGATTTATAGTCAGTATCTTTATATCATGTGCTCGGATTGGCAAAACAAAATGGAACATATTGAATAAAAAAATGAAGAAAATATTACGACTTATAAATTAAGAAATAAATTAACTTTCCCATTCCCCTTCACATTCCTCACTCCTACCTCACGCATCATCACAGACTGAAACTGGCCATGATATAAAACAAGATATATGTAATTTGTATTGTTTTAATTTTAATTTTTAATAATTACATCAATATTGCTGTTATACTCTACAATGGTTTCAAAAATTTGGACAATTCGGACAAAAATGTAAGCTGAGACTTCTCTCTGGGAATAGAATTCTTCTGGATATGCAACCAGATTGTTATTTTATAAAACTGTCTGATGATTTGTCAACTATTGTAAATGACCTTCCACATGATGTTTTTCTGGCTGCTGAATGCAAGAAGATTGGAAAAAGCAGTTTGAGGAAGAGCAAGTGGGCTGTTGAGCATCCTTTGTTGGTCGTTGCAATATTTCATGCAATGGGTATAAATACAGGATGAGTCACAGAGATATGAAAATATTTTACTTTATTATTTTACAAATAGAACTAAATAAAAAGTTTCATCAAAACACTGGTCCGCAAATGTTTAGTTAGGGAGTTATAGCTAATAAAAGATTTTGCCTGAATTTTAGCAATCTTGTTTATATGAAAGCATCGAAAAACTGTACAAAGTTACAAAAAAGCTAATTTCCATTTATTTTGTTGTTATTGGTCTGGTGAATGTAATAAAACATGTCCCAGACATATATTTGCAGTTTTCCCAAAATTGAAGAGAAGTAATTTGGGAAAATTTGTAATTATTTTTTTCTTTTAATTCCAGACAATTGCACAAAGTTTTTAACAGAAGTTGAGAATTAAATTTTTGAACATTATCTTAATAAAGTTAATTAAAACTGTATGAATGTGTCAGATAATTTGCTTTTATTAATACCATAGCATATATGAATTCATGTTAAATTTGGAAAAAAAACAAATCTCATTGTCAAGGAACATGTACAGTGTGCATACAATTCCACAATACTTTCACAATAAATGTTAAAAAATTTGTAATAATATTCATTTTTGAACATGTATTGTGATTGTGGGGGGGGGGGGGGATATTTCGTTGCTCGTTTCAGTTTCACAGGCTTGTTCTTAATTTCATCTATTAAATTCATAATGCAAGGTTAGTAAATAACTAAAACCACTCACTAACAGTTGCCAACATCGTAATGGAAAGTAAACAAATTTACTTGTATAATCTCTGGAATTTCTGAAGAATTACTGTAGATACACATCTGGGAGACATTTCATTAGATTCACCAGATCAATAACAACAAAATAAATGGAAATCATACTTCACTGAAACCTTATACAGTTTTGCGATGGCTTCATATTAGCAAGTTACTAAATTTCAGGCAAAATCTGTTATTAGCTATAACTAGGTAACTAAACATTTGAGGTCCTATGTTTATATGAACTTTTGTCTTTGATTTTACTTTCAGAATATCATATTAAATATTTGCATATCTTTGTGAATCACCCTCTATATATCCACAATCAGTATTCAACTTACATATTTTCCATTATTTAATCTCATTGTTAAAAATGTGTTTGCATTATTACTTGTCAATTGTGGGAATATGTTAATGAGAAAAATAGGTAGCAGTATGCTGCAGCTTTGTTTGCTTGTTACCTGGTGAGGGCTGTGACAAGGCTGTTCTCTGTATACATGTGGTCGTTGTGCCTCTTGCATGGCTGAATGAGTCAGTTAATTTGTGCGTGCTGCCATGTCATAGTGTTGTTACTGCTAACAGCTGGAATGCCGGACATTTGACTCATTATCTCTAATCATATTGATGGTCCCGTGGTATTTCTGTTGCTCTCTAATCCTCCTCCTCATTGTAAATAGTGATCTTTTATCCAGTACATGGGCTTCATGGGAAAATAGCTGTTTGCTGACACACTAATTCTGGTGATCTACCACTGCATATTTGGCGAGTCATCTTAGGTGCACAGGAGAGCACAGTGAACATACATACACAGAGCACAGACTCACCATAGCCCACACCAGGCAATGAGTAAAGAAAGCTACACCACAACTGCTACCTATTTTTCTAATTCGCCTTTTTGCACAGATATCACATAATAAAGAAAACACTAACTGTAGACATCTATTGCCACTTGGAGAACGAAATAATGATAAGGGACATACCTAATGTAAACTTTGATTGAGGAATCTATTTCCATCTATGGCACGAGATACTGCAAAGACCAATAAAGGACATCCAACTGGCCACCCCCACTGCCTCAATGCATTTTTTCCTCTATTACATAAGTAACAATTGTTATTTCATTCAGCAGTTAGAGAAACATCTTGAGGAAGATCATTTGCAGTAGTGGCTGAAACATTAGGCAATTTTATAAATTCCAGTCACATATGCTGAAGAATTTTAGTAACTCTAACAAAAATTGAATGAAATTTTCATTCTGCACCAGTGAGCACTCATATGAAACTTCCCGGCAGATTAAAATTGTGCTGGACTAGGAATCAAAACTAGGGCCACAACCTTAAGCTTTCAACTGACTGAGCTATGCAACTGCACCTGTCCTCAAAGTTTTATCTCTGTCATCATGCCTTCCACATTGCACAGATGTTTTCCTGTTTACCCCTCAAGACTAACACCCCTGGAAGGCAGGATATTGCGAGACATGGCTTAGCCTTCTAAAGAACATAATAATTTTTACTGTCTTCTTAGGGGCTGAACAATTTTATTTTTAAAGAAAACTGATTACCTAACAGATTGGATTATTTTATAACAGTTATAGTTTAATAAAAATAATACGAACATTTTAATATACTCTTTTGTAAGCATGAATATTCATGCAATATTATTGTTATCAGATAACACCTTTGGTTACTGTTGTGGTATGGAAAAGTCTGAGATGCCTCACTGAATTGGTGATACATGTCCTCAGCAGTCAGTAAAAATCTATATCTTCCAAAATCTTGCCTTTTCATATTACAGTGTCTTCTGTGTCCACCCAGTAACAAAACAGTTAATATTTCTTTTTTGTCAGGTTATGTTTTGCTGCACAGCTGTTTATATTTCCATATGGCATATAATATTTCATTGGGTAACACAAATTACCTCGTGCCTTCACTTTCTCATCTGAGTTGTGTGTTGCTTATAGACACCAGTAACCTCCTTTTTCTCCATCTGCATTCCACCTGCCTCCCCCACCCCCAAAGGAATTTTTTCTTATGGTGGTCTCCTTGGAATCTATCTACTTTGCAGTAGCCATTTTGTGTTTTAAAACTTTCATAACTTACCTCCTCATTCTGCTTGTAATATTATTTTTCATATTTACATAACTACTTTTTGTATTTACCTCTCTTCCACATATCCATTTTTAATGTAATTTTGTGTGTCCCACTTTTTTTTTCTAGTTAATAATGCTAAATCACGGGCATATTATAACATTGATCACCTTTCTCATTACATTTTGTATATTTTCTGAATTATTGTTTAATTCCTGCAGGTACTAAAGAGATGTTTTTAACTGAAAAAATTCCTGTGATAGACATACTTACAATTTCAGGACCTTGTTTGCACAGTGGTGTTTGCAGGAAATTTATTTTTTAATAGTATGTGAGAGTGCTTCATGATACTTTTCCTCTTCTCTGCATTCAAACAATGTGTTGTGCACCTCTAAATATTGTCACGAGATATTTGGAGTACATCTTTGTATAACAATATAATGTAGTGTGATATCATTGCATGAGAAAAAACATTCATGTGTTGCTTGTTTTATTTTAAATTTTCAGAGTTCCTGGTGTGACAATTGCAACAGATATAATTTGTGGTTTTCCAACAGAAACAGATGATGATTTTCAAGAAACACTTGATTTATGTAAAAAATATAAGTTTCCTAGCCTTTTCATCAACCAATTTTTCCCCCGTCCTGGAACACCTGCTGCACGAATGCGTAGGATTCCACCGCATGAGGTAAGCTTTGAATTATACACAGCTGGCTATTAAAATTTTAATGCTGTGGATGTGTTAGGTATGCAAATGATAAACATTTCAGTGATGTTGCAAAAATAGGTACACACTGGGTTTCACAGTAATAAATTATATTTAAATCGTGTAACAATGAAAAATACCAACATTTCAAAATATATGCTTAGATTTAAAAAATGCATTCATTATTAATCAACAGAAGAAAACACATGAAATATATGGAAACACAGTGTTTTAAAACTATTGGTTCCTTCTTTTGGCGCAGAAGTAGAAGATAAGGGATGATGAGTGAAGGAAAAGGATTGGTGAGGTTCAGGGAATGGAGAAAGCTATGGAAAAGTCATTGCAACCCCTGATGACGTGAAACTTATTTGCTTGGTTAAGAAGAAAGACTTATTTGACTGGATGAAAAGAAAGGTTGTTCCTATTGCCTAATCTCACCAGTCCTTTCTTTAATGCCTCTTTCTTTCCCTTTGACCCTTCAAAGAAGGTGCCATATGAAATCAGTGGGTTTAGTTGCTCCATGTCAAGTGGGATCTCATTGACTCCTTGTGATTAGTGCTCATGAAGAAAATCATCTTCTCTCATGCAAGCAGAATAATACAGTTTGAGCCAGGAAATGTGCTAGTTTACATCAGAAAAAGTGTCGACGTGGACAGTATGATGCCATTTTAAGTGCTCACACTGTCAGCACAGCTATTGTAGTCATTGCTTCCCTCGAGAAGGCAATTGAAACAGGTGCTCCAACTGTGCATTGTCTAACACAATCCTGACAAAGTGGCAATTGTCATTTCTGTTTCCAGATAAGTTCCAGTTGTGTGGAAAGGATCACAGTGAAGGTATCTGTTGCTAAATTATATTTGTCATAATCACCCAGAACCCAGTACCTGCTGTGATAGTATGGGGTGCTGTCCAGCACACTACAAAGTCACCTTACTTGATAATTTGTGCAGTAAATGTCACATTTTTAACATTTTAAGGCTGGTGGATGTGTCCTATCTTGAGTAATGTATCAAGGTAAAGCAAGACTGCATGGTGCACATACTTTCATGACTTACCTTGATATCCAGTATGTTCAACAGTTTATAACATTATAGGAAACTTACTAAAGTATAACAGTCCCAACCTATAATTGGCATTGACTGGATTTTAGCTTCTGATCATGAATATGTAAA
The DNA here is from genome assembly GCA_026315105.1 of Locusta migratoria. Taxonomy (NCBI): domain Eukaryota; kingdom Metazoa; phylum Arthropoda; class Insecta; order Orthoptera; family Acrididae; genus Locusta; species Locusta migratoria. The sequence goes on from CM048746.1 coordinate 197,415,002, forward strand.
CCTAAAGATAATTACTACAGATAATTTTGAATATGGGGAAACCACAACTGAAATATTGATACATTTTTCTTGGAACTTTCAATCAGTGAACTAAAATAGCTGGATCAAATATAAAGGTTTTCTGTGTGAATGACCGTAGTTCTCTGTGATTTTCATTAATGAAGTCTTTTAGACTTCAAAACTGGTTTCACAACATTTATAAGTTGCATCTTCTTGTGTTATGACTGCAATTTCATGTGCCTTATTTATGGCTAAAAAGGCATATTATGGGTTACTGTGTCATCACTCCTTGCCCACAGCAGATGCTCAGTTAAAATCAGTGTGTTCTGCTGTTAACATGTCTTCCTCATTAAACCTGTATGGACATTTTTGTGGATATTTTAATGTGGAAGACAAGTAACAGCGGATCATGCAGATTTTAACTAGGCAATTGCTGTGGGCATTGGGTGATGGCGGGTAACCAGTATGCCTTGTTAACAATAAATAAGTAACATAGAATAGCATGCATATACACCAAAATATGTAACAAAATGTTGAGAAATCGGTTGTCTAGTCTAAAAGACTTCATAAACACAACTGCAATTGACTAAGGTCTCTCATTCAGAAAACCTTTATATGTAATCTAGCTTTTCTACTTCACTGTTTGAAAGTTGCAAGAAATATGTACTAAAGACAGTTATCGGACTGGATTTCATTTCCTGAAGGGCTAGAATCAGAAAAGAAAGTAATTTAGTTGGATGGTATGCTAATTATAGAAACTGTTGTTATTACACACATAAATAATGGTTGATTGCATTAACTGAAGGTTTGAATCAAGTTTTTGTTACCTGAAGTGTTAGAATCAGTAAAGAAAGTGTGGTTGTTTGAATGTTATACTATAGTTGTACTTGCTAGATGACAGTTCATGTGCCGTGGTAGAGTAGCTGAGCAGTCTAAGGCGCCTCGCTGAGAAGCGCGCAATTGTTCGCCGCCAGAGGTTCGAGTCCTCCCTGTGGCATATGTGTGTGTGTGTGTGTGTGTGTGTGTGTGTGTGTGTGTGTGTGTGTGTGGGGTCCTTAGGTTAATTTACCTTAGTTTAAGCAGTTTGTAAGCTACAGACTGATGACCATGCAGTTTGGTCCGGTAGATTTACAAACATTTGAACATTTAGACAGTTCATGCAGTGGAGCTACTTTCCTCCAGAGCACTCAAAAGTCACACTCAAACTGTTTCCATTTCCAAACTGCCACAGAAACTGGTCAGTTCACTTCCATTCCCTTGTCTGGCTTGCTTTCTTGATTTGTTTTGTTCTTGGTTATAGATAAGTCCTTTTTATTTCACATTTCATATCTTAATGATAAACATACAAATACTGAGACATGGACAACAGTGCTAACAAAATATGTATTCATACATGGCACTAAGAACATGCTACTGGATCCCTTCTTAAGAGCCATGATTTAATGTAACATATAAGTATTATTTCACAGATATCAGCTTACATTAGATGAGCTTCTTAAGATTTAAGTGAAACCGAGTTCTCCAAAGGCTACAATTTTGTGTTGTCACTGGGTTTGTAGCAGCTGTTAGACATTTATTAGTGTAGAGTTGTGGTAATGTGTTAGCTTCCCATACAGAGGCTCGTGGGTTTGAATCTTAGTATATATGATTATTTTAACTTTTTTAAATTTCTAATACCTTTTTACATCTTTCTCGTAACAGTGTTGAATGTTTTATTTGCTCTTGTTTTTCATCCTATGATTCTTTTTTCGATTGGAACTTGCTTGTGTCAATAATAACCTGTAATTAAGAGCCAAGCAGGACTGCTGGTTGGTTTGTAATGATGCAGCTTGTGTAACCACTAATGAGTGTGAGGATACTTCCAGGTAACCAATGACGGCGAGATATTACATTTTTCTTTTAGTGGTGTATCTGTCTGAGAGGCAATCATGATTTGAATTCTTCTGGAGATGGATGACTGCTGTTTTATCAGATACATAGTACAACACATGGGACTAGGTTACAACATGTTATTAAATTGAGGATTGCAATATATATAATATTATGTATTATAATATTACATATTGTTATTAATTCAATATCTAAGTAATAGAACACTGGTATTCTGTGTATTAAAGAGTAATATTAATAAAATGTCTGACAAAAGTCATATAAATGTCACTTAACTCGGCTATCTCAGAGGTTGTTAGAATTCTTTGCAGCCTGGAAGTTAACTCGACACGTTAAAGGATCACAAGAGAAATAAAAGTTCTTCTTTCTGGTATCGGTCTCTTTATAAATAAGAATATTTATTTATTGCTTCATACAGTCACGGTTTCAAACTTAACCAACACGGCAACAAGTAATTAATTCTTCAATGCCCGGAAGTATTGTATTTTGCTGTTAACTGAATGAATCATGTACACAAATACTTGAAATTATACAATAGTTACCACAACTTGAGGATTCATTTACATTCAGTATGGCTAACACCGACCAACTGCTAAGTTATGTAATCTGTAGACAGATGAATATCCATGATCCCTCTTTTGTCATCCACAGAATCATTTTATACAAAAGAAATTTTACATGTACCTTTACTACAGTTTACAGTAAAACCCCTTTTTAACGAATCTGAAGGGCCCAACAAATTTGTTCCTTAAAAGAGGGTTTTCCTTAAATCAGGGTTTAGGTCAAAATGCACAAAATGCACTAAACAAGTGTTCCAGGATCAAATTTGGAACATAAGACTACTTATGCCATATAAATACTCATCAATCACACACTCACCTTGTGCTGCATACAAAAATACAGTGTACCATAACACACTTCATCTTTTTACTGTTAGGTCACATCAAAAATCATGTGCTGCATACAAAAATACAGTGTACCATAACACACTTCATCTTTTTACTGTTAGGTCACATCAAAAATCATCAATTGGTATCTTGAATTAAAAGGAGCATTCAGAAGAGATTGTTTTAAAAGAAAATTTTATTTCACCAACACTGAAGGAATTAATACCCCAAAATAATGACTGTTTCACACTGTCATTTCTTTAAAAAAATCTAGAAGAGTAGTTTGCTTCTTCCTTCCAGAATAGCGCACCCCTAAGAGTTGTCTTTCCAGCTGGTTAATGTTGTTGATAACTGCCTCATCCACAACATAGGATGATAAATACCTCCTCACAGTCTCAAGCCCTTCCACTGCTTCAGAGAAACTAGGTACAGGTTGGTCCTCTTCATTATCATGGTCATCCTCACTGTCATCACTGTTAATAGTTTTTTGACTGACTTCCACGGCACACAGCTCACTCACATCCACAACTGATTTAGTTGTAGATATCTCGTCATCACACATAATAAAATCTTTGAATGTTACAGTGTCTGGCACTTCCAAAACATTCCAGTCTTCTTCTGGGATATCATCTTCCACGTCCTCCACAGAAGATGCTGCCCCACAACCAGCATTTGCAAAGCAGTTTAAGATTGTTTGCTGTCCAACTGCATTCCAGTCAGCCACAAACATGTGCATTGCCTGCAGAACATTCAGTTTCATAGTTTGCTTTCTTTGCAAGTACAAAATTGACTTCTGGACTAAAGCCATTCTGTATTTGGCTTTCACAGAATGAATTATCCCTAAGTCCAGTGGCTGTAAATGACTGGTGCAATTCGCTGGCAGATACACAACACTAATATTCCTTAAAAAGGACATATCTTTCGGATGAGCAGGGCACCTATCTAGTATCAGCGCAATCTTTCTGCCTGCTGCGCCCATTTTAGAGTCAAGCCTCTCAGGAAACGAATAAAAATCTCTGTTGTCATCCATGCAGTTTTGTTATATTCGTATTTGCATGGAAGTGTCTTTATTTTCTTAAAACACCTTGGAGTCTGATACTTTCCAATAATCAGGGGCGGCAACTTTTCAGTACCATCACTGTTTACACACAACAATGCCGTCATCCTATCCTTGCTCTTTTGGCCCCCATGACATTTTTCGCCCCTAATTACAAGTGTTTTTGACGGCATTATGTTATAAAAAACACCTGTCTCGTCAGCATTGAAAATATTTTTTCGTTCATAACCTTGAAGCAGTTGTGGCAAAGTGTTACTCTTCCAATATTCTGCACTTTCACTGTCCACAGTAGCACTTTCACCACATAAATTTTGTGTAGAGAGATTATGTCGTTTCTTGAAACGATCCAGCCACCCAGTTGATGCGGTGAAGTTAACGTCTCCCATCTTCATTGCGATTTCCCGAGCCTTTTCACGCAGCACATTCCCACCTATGGGAATATTTGCAGCTCTCATTGTATGAAACCATTCTAACAAACAAGTTTCTAAGTCTCTGTATGATGAATCACGAATATTTTTTCGTTTGGTTGAACACGAACTGTGAGCCTCTAGATTTAATAAAGTCTCCTTATTTTTCAAAATACCACACAAAGACGATGGCGCCAAATCGTATTTCTTGGCCAAGTCACATATTTTCACGCCGCGATTTTCTTCAAAATCACGGATGATAGTTATCTTCTGCTGAATCGTCAACTTTCTATGTTTGCTAGCCATATCACAGGAACTACAGAACAACAAAAAACACGAACAAGAACACTGCCACCTTTATCCACACTTCGATTTATCGTCCGATCCAACTGACCAACTAAATTCGTAGCAGCCTACACACGTTCCGACCAACTGCATGGCGCCTGCAGTGCTTCCATTTTCTCGTGTATGCTTTTCGAACTATTTTTGTTTTTCGCGCGTTGGCTGTCCAGACAGTAGACGATCGCAGGCAGGAAGTTGGTCGGGTAGCCTTACACACGCACAATTTGTTGAGTGGTGTGGTGGGGGGGAAGGATGTCGAACGGGCAGGCTCGACCAACCATCCGACACACAAAGTTGGTCGGAAAGCACGTCCAATACAAATGATTAAAGCCTAACGATACGATTTAAGGTCCGAAAATGGAAATTGTCACTGCAGGCCAAAATTTTTTCTTTGCGAATTGTTACACAATTATTCCTTAAAAGCGGAATTTGAAAGAAAGGGCGATTCGTTAAAAGCGAAATTCAGTAACATTGTTTATATGGGGCTATGGCCGGGACCAACGAAAATATTCCTTAAAAGCGGGAATTCCTTAAATGCGGGTTCGTTAAAATGGGGTTTTACTGTATATTTTAACATATGAATGTGGAATAAATTACAAAAATAATAAAATATAGCTTTCTTCCTGCCACCCAAATTTCGCCATCTCACCACATGTATCACCACGTTCTGCTGCAGTTTGGTCATAGATCACTAAAAAATTACCTGTCCACAGAAATTTTCACAATGCCTTTTTTTGACACTACTCCACATTATAAAATACATTAACAGCATTTGTGAAGTAACATACTGTGTTTGTGTGTCACCTATATCAGAGTGGCAGCAACACTGTTGTGCCATGTGACTAATGTCAACTAGCAAGTAGTTTTATTCAAAACAGTGGCATATTCAGGATTGTGGTCTGGTGGGGAGAGAGAGAGAGAGAGAGAGAGAGAGAGAGAGAGAGAGAGAGAAGGGGAGGGTGCTGTGCTTTTACTCAAATTTGGAGGATTGATCCCTTTCTTTTTCCTTCCTGCTTTCTCTCTCTCTCTCTCTCTCTCTCTCTCTCTCTCTCTCTCTCTCTCTCTCTCTCTCTCTCTCTCTCTCTCGGGGAGGCTGAAGCAAGGTCTGGGACAGGGGGGGGGAAGCACAGTCTGACAGCCACCCCCCCCACCCCCTGGATACGCCACACACCACTTATTCAGACTATAGTTGCAGAGCAATATTGTGATTCCACAGATAAATAATGGTTGCCAGCCTAATTAAGCATATAGCAGTAATGGTTGACAATATGCCATGCAGAGTGAAATATCTGATATTTCTGTATTTTTTTATTATTTTCATTTTTAACTGAATATAAAAGCATAACAAAGTATGAAGGGAGGACAGGTTTGCAAGTCCCAGTAATGAACCTCGTACATCAGTCTTAACTTTATTCAACTGGCTAGAACAAAGTTCAGACCAATACTAAGGGGAAAAAAATGGCGGCGACACTCAGACATATCGTTTACCACCAAAGAACATTAATCGTACAGATATAAATACACTTTGTGCAGCTCAGTAGTACTGCTCCTCTATGTGTATTGCCATACATCCCGCCCCACCCCCTCCAGCAGTAGGGAGTACCCTTATTGGGGTGGGGGGATGGAGTGGGGGCACCTTCCGCATCAGCTGCAGTGTGCTGAGGCATGACGACGACGACAGCTCCAGGGCGTTGGCTGACAGAGGGGCCAGAGGTCGGTCTCAGCGAATTGTGGGACCTCCAGTGGCAAAGTCGTGAAGGTAGCATGGGAATTGCATTTAACGGTGTGAGCAAGGACAGCTGGAATAGTTAGCATAGGAGGCATACACCAGTACTTCGTCTGAAAGCAACACAAACATATGCATACTCATAAGATCAACCTGTCTCGGTAGGTCAGTGCACACTTTAATAGCTGACACTCGACTGGAGTGGTGGGAGAGACAAGTTTGCAGTCATGCATAGAATAAAAAGGGAGTGGTCTCGCAGGGTGATCGATAAACTGCTGGACAGGGTCAGAAGAACAGGCATGGTGTATTCTAAAGCTGGGGCTTGCTGAAGGGGTGACTGGCTGAAACCACTGAAAGGATAGGCATGGGTTAAAATCATCAGGGGGCAGATAGTGTAACGGGAGTGCTCAAACACTAGTATGTGTGGCTTGATGAGTGATTCGGAGTCTGTTGGCACTGAGTATCATTGCTCGATTGGGAGCAAGGAATTTCTGAATGGGGTGTGTAGTCAGCGGGATGCTTTATTTAAATTAAAACAGTTTTGGGTGCCTAATGCCTGTGAGTCAGGTGCGAGAATTGGCGTTTGTGAATCCTCAATGAGAGGAGGGTCAGTAGACAGCTTGTGATTGACACTGTGGTTGAAGGACCTTTAAAGAGAATAGCCGTAGTACTTTGCTTGCATCAGAGGACACAATGAGGGCTGGAGTATGGCAGTTGTAGCAGTGGGTGGGCCGTGTCTTATCGAAGCATGGTGGTAAGGATGTGGAGATGCTCTTGACACAGCAAAACCTTTGTCTTCTTAATACAGGTGCTCCGACGCACTTCAGCATAGCTCATGGCAACATACTCGGCCATCAACCTGTCGAACTGTAGCCCAAGTCTCCCTCATATGAACTGGAACGTCCATGATGATCCCTGTGGCAGCGACCATTTTCCCATCTTTCTGTCGCACCCAGAGACTCAAGCCGCAAACTGGCTACCTCATTGGTCAGTCCATAGGGCTGACTGGCCGGCATATGCTTCAGCTGCAGTGGTACCAACTCCGCTTCCGGCTGGCATTGAAGAGTCTGTCCAGCAAGTCATGAAGACCATAGTTTCCACCGCTGAGAAAACTGTCCCAGCCGCATCTGCGTCACTTCAACGTAAGTTGGTCCCTTGGTGGACACCACAGGAAATCGCTGAGGCCATTCGGGAACGTCGGCATGTGCTCCAGTGACATTGGTGACACCCTTCTCTAGAGAACCTCATCGCCTTTAAACAGCTCCATGCACGAGCTCGGCGATTGATTCGGCAGAGTAAGAAGGATTCCTGGGAGAGGTTTGTAGCCTCTATCGGCACTCGCACCTCTTTTTCTCGGGTCTGTACCCAAGTACGGCACCTCTCCAGATATCGCCCACCGCCAGGAATCCCATCGCTCACCATTCAGGGTGCTCTCTGCACTGACCCACAAGCCGTAGCCGAGTACATAGCAGATTACTATGCCCGTTGCTCTGCAACTGAAACATACAGTGCAGACTTTCGCACCTTCAAAGTTAGGGTCGAGCAGAAGCAGTTATCATTCTGCCCACTCCGCCAGGAATTTTACAACGCCCCGTTTAGTGAGTGGGAGTTTCAAACTGCTTAGGCTGCGTGCCCCAATACTTCTCCGGGACCCGATCCGATACACAGTCAGTTCCTCCGTCACTTTTCGGCTGAGTTTCAACACCACATTCTCTCCCTGTTTAACCGTATCTGGGCAGATGGGGTTTTCCCATCACAGTGGGGGGAAAGCACCGTCATCCCGGTGTTGAAACCTGGAGCAGATCCATTGGTGGCCGACAGTTACTGCCCAATCAGCCTTACCAATGTGCTCTGCAAGCTACTTGAACAAATGGTGAGTCGGCGGCTGATGTGGCTCCTTGAAGACCGGGAACTTCTAGCCCCACAACAAGGAGGATTCCATCAAGGCCGTGCCGCCATTGACAACCTCGTCTCGCTGGAATCGGCTATTCGCACTGCATTTACCAGGCGCAAACATCTTATTGCGGTCTTTTTCGAACTGCAAAAGGCGTATGATACAACCTGGTGCCACCGTATTTTGGCTACAATGCACAGTTGGGGCCTGAGGGGCTCCCTTCCAATTTTTATACAGAGCTTTTTATCGCTCCGCTCTTTTCAGGTTCGTGTAGGCACCTGTCTCAGCTCTCCTCATATCCAGGAGAATGGTGTCCCGCAGTTCTCTGATCTCAGTGTTCCCCTCTTCCTGATTGCAGTCAATTGTCTAGCAGCAGCAGTTGGGTCATTAGTTTCCTCCTCCCTGTTTGCAGATGATTTTTGCCTCTACTTCAGCTCCGCCACTATTGGTGTCACTGAAGGGAGCCATTAGAAAGGCACAGTCATGGGCCTCAGCCCACAGTTTCCACTTCACGGACTCTAAGACCCGAGTAATGCACTTCTGTCGCCATCGGGTACTTCACTTCGATCCAGAGCTGTACCTAGGTAACGAACTCCTTCGTGTTGAAGAAATGCACCGCTTCCTCGGTATGGTTTTTAATGCCCAGCTGACTTGGCAGCCGCACCTCTGTCAGCTGCAACAGAAGTGCTGGAGATACCTTAATATCCTTCACTGTCTCGGCCACATGGCTCGGGGAGCATAACGCCCAACAATTCTGCAGCTCTACAGGGCCCTCACACAATCGCGCCTGGACTACAGGAGTATCGTGTATGACTCTGCAGCGCCATCAGCACTACAGGAATTGGACCCAGTCCTCCATAGTGTGTCCGTTTGGCGACAGGGGCCTTTCACACAAGTCCAGTGACAAGTCTGCTAGCCGAAGCAGGGGTTCCACCTCTGCGTTTCCGCCGGCAGCGCTTACTCGCTTCCTATGCTGCCCATGTACACACCTTACCCCACCATCCAAATTACAGGCTTATCTTTTCAGATGTTGTCCTTCCTTTCCCCCGACGGCGGCCAAGGTCGGGTCTCATAATCGCGGTCCGTGTTTGTTCCCTTCTCTCTTCACTTGAATCCCTTCCTATCCCCCCCGCTTATCACTACCATTCCCGTGCTCCTCCTTGGTCTGTACCACGTCCACAGCTTTGATTAAACTTGTCACGTGCCTCTAAACCCTCTGTTGCACCGTTGACTCTCCACCACCAGTTTCAGGCGGTACTTGGTTCTTTCCATGGCACGGAAGTTGTATACACAGACGGGTCTCTCATTGATGGTCATTGTGGGTACGCCTACACCCACGATGAGCACATTGAACAACACTCCTTACCCTGTGGGAGTAGTATCTTTACTGCGAAGCTGATTGCTATCCGTCGGGCACTTGAGCTCCTTATAGCCTGTCCTGGGGAGTCGTATGTTATCTGTAGCGACTCCCTGAACGGCTTGCAAGCCTTTGAGCAGTGCTTTCCAAAACACTCCCTGCTGTGGTCAATCCAGGAATCTGATAACCTTCTAGTTCAGTCTGGCCGCACTGTGGCCTTCGTTTGGACCCTGGGACACATTGGAATTTCGGGGGAACGAACGCTTGGATCGGCTGGCTAAGCAGGCAATTACTTCAAGCCCCTTAGAAATTGGTCTTCAAGAGAGGGATCTCCAATTAGAGTTCCACCGGAAGGTACTTGGGCTTTCTACACTATGTCTGCCTAGGTGTATTTGCCTCTGTGTAAATGTGTGGGTGTGTGTGTATTTGTTCACCTTCCTTTTCTTTCCCCAAGGTAAGTCTTTCCTCTTCCGGGATTGGAATGGCTCCTTACCCCCTCCCTTAAAACCCTCATCATTTCCTTTTCCCTCTCCTTCCCTTCCGCCTGAAGAAGCAACTGGGTTGCGAAAGCTTGCGTTTGTGTGTGTGTGTGTTTTATTTGTTACTATCACTACCTGTGCTCCTTCGCCTGGTAAGCAGACTTCATCTATTTTTTTACACACATTTTTCCTGTTATATATATATTAATTTTGATCTTGGCTTAGATTATTTTAAACCTTGACATAAGAAATTGTAATTAATCTCTTGACAAGAACAATGGGCTGTATCTTTAGACATGAGGGGGCTTTGTTTGTAGTATCTGTTGCCTGATCTGGCGTATGTTTTATGGTTGTTGATTTTGTCAAGATTAACGATGTCAACGACCATGACAAACTTACCCGATAGAGCACTTCAAACAATCGCACAAAACCTGAAGATGGCTCTGTCGAGCTGAACGAGTTGTCAAGTAAAAAAATAATTTTTAATAAGATATTGACTTCAAATATTTTAAACCTTAATATAAGAAATAGTAATTCATCTCTTAACAAGAATAATGAGCTGTATCTTATAGACATAAGGGGGCTTTGTTTTACCAGTACACAAAAGAGCTTAAAATTGGTTATAAAAATAATGTTTCAAATTAGCAGAGCATAAATGGTAAACACTGCTTACTATAGTTCATTCATTGCATATGTTCTTAGCATTGCCTGTGAAATTCCTAAATCTCTTAAATTATGGTACATTTAATGATGATGACAGACATTTCATAAGCAGTCAGATAACTTTACATATTCTCCTATTGATTAATAATTAGGGCTGACTGACCATAAAAGAGGCCATCAAACTGTTTTACCACTTGAATGAAGGCTTTCACATCTGGATGACACTGCTGCTAGTAAAATTTTGGGGTGTAAGATCGTGGTCCATGAAACTCTTCAACTCTTTGTGTTTCTTCCAGAATTTCACTGGACATCTTCTGAGGTGCTACACCTCCGTTGTGTCTTGCCAGCTGATGGTTTGGACATATGAGAGCAACTTATATACTGTAGAAATATGTCTCTGCTTACCACTTGTAACCATGTGCACACTCTTTTTCTACAATGCATATTACATGTCGGCAAGAACAGTGACCCAACTAAAAAATGCAGATCTTGAGAAAAGCTGTTGATGAATCATGAGTTAACCTACAATGAGAATGACACTAATGTTCTCATATGGACCAAGTACAAGTAAATATGTGACATTTTTATGTATATCAAGGCTCTTAATATACATTTTTCAGTGATAAACTAAAAATTGCCATTTTTTGACTTGTCTCTCTTCTTGCCAATGTGCAATATTCCACTCTCAGATGTCTGACCTGTCAGTTGGCCTTACACCCTGCAAAGTTTACCAGTAACAACGTTTAATTACTTGCTTTACAAAAACACTTCCAAATGTCAATCTTAAAGACTGACAGAAGAACAGAAATTACACACACACAAACAAACAAACAAACAAACATTACATACAAATCTGTTAGTCTCAAAGGTGGCCTGAAGGGCTTAACACATATGAACGATTCACTACTTCAAAACATTTACTTTATTGTGCAATTTTAAGTATTATGTACCAATAATATATCAGAAGAGCAATTTTTTTAAATAAAGAATTTAGTTTCTCAATTTTTTCTTCATACCTTAGTTAAGAGTCTGTATAATTCTGTGGACAACTTTTGTACAAAATACATTTGAGCAAGAAAGAGAAACTACTGTTCCACAAATTTACAAGTACAGTGTAATCATAAATACTTTCACATAAAGAAAGTTCATTAAAATAACAGAGTACTTGGCATATTACGATGATGGGTGTTGCAACATACCCAGGCAAAATGAGATAAAGCAAGATTCATAACACACAATTTTCATTAATGCCCTTATTATTATAAAAACAAACTCTGATCCACACCTGAAAATAGAATAACTTTGCCTAAAGGTGGTGAAAATGGCAACCATCTGAGGTGGTGTACATGTGGTGGATGAAGCAGCCGTGAAGTATAATTGTTCTTTAAATTTCTTCATGACATCAATACTGCAAACTTAGAGCAGAAAGTATTTTCCGTGGTAATAAATCCCAAAATCATGCATCACAGGCATAATTATTCCACTTTAACTGCAACTGTAGCCTCATGACATGTACATTTTGTGGCCTCATCACTAATCAGCCACAGACTATATCACACACAAGTCTTTACCCTCCAACTTTCCAGAATCTACCTTTTCATTTGATGATCATTTATATTCTGTGTTCATACAACACTAATTTCCTTGAGTGTGGATCAGTATACATCCTACAGTTATATGAACACAAAATAAATAGTATATTTGTATGAAATTGATTTACATCTTGCTTTTAAGTTTCAATGTAATAGAAAATATCTTTACAAAAGTAATAAATTAAATAAGTTAAATTCTTACATAATTGCATTGGTTACAAATTTACAAAATTACCTAGAGGTAATCAATAAACAACAGAATTGTTATAAGTCGACCTGACCAGCACATCCCATATACTCCCAAACCACTTACAGTTGTAACCATGTATTTTCCCTACTATAGTTGTTGTCACACTCAATAAAATTTCATTATTTGCTATCCTTCAGGATGTTGGAATTCTAATCACCAGCAGTGGACATTTCACTTACAGTCCTTACACAGTGAAGTAATTTAATTTATCTCTCCTGTCGAAATCTTGTGCACCCTCTAGGATTTATTTCTTATTCTGATGTTTGTCTATCTTCTGTTAATTAGTGGCACTGCTGACATAGCAATTTAGCACCCTAAAACACCAATCATCAACAAGCATTAATTATTAATTGGATTTATGCATTCTTTCACAGGTTAAAAAAAGAACAAAGCAATTGTCAGAGCTTTTCCAATCATACTTCCCATATGAAGGGAGATGTGGAGAGATATGCAAAGTTCTTGTTACGGAATTATCTCATGATATGAAGCATTATGTAGGTCACACCAAAGCTTATGAACAGGTAACAGTTTATGCATTTCTTTCATTTCAAAATGATATTTCATTATTCAATGACAAAATTGTACCCTCTTCTGTTGCTGATGATGGTGATAGAGGCGATATTAGTAATACTATTAGTTTTATTATTACAATTTGTTTCAAAAACCACAAATCCAGTGAGTAATAAAAGTATCAATCCCTCAAATCAGATTTCATTTTTTTTCTGTTGACATTTGTGATATGAGCCACTCAGAAGTCAAACTGACAAACTCCATTTTTCATACTTTTCTATTTTGATCATAAAACCCTCACAGACAAGTGTATTTTAAGATGTCGAAATGTTAACTGCATTTATTGATTATTGCACCCATTGAACACCTGGTGGCAGCTTTAAGAGGCCAAAATGACTAACCATATTTTCTTTTGATTTGTGTTTTCATTGTTTTTGCTTCATTTTTTCTGTCATAGTATTCTCAACAATGAACAAAGTTTGTCAGGGGTGTGTAAACAATGTATTTATTTCAGTAGTTGGCCAAGTGATTCACTTAGTCAGTTGGAAGCTTACACCTGAACATGGTGCTACAGAATGAGTGACAGTAAAGAGAACAATTTTCTGAAGCCAATAACAGTAAAAATATATAACTTGTACATGGAACAGTGCAAAGTTGAAAACAGATTCCCAATGAAAGACAGGGTGAATTAGCAATTTTTAAAAATAAATTTAACCTCCATCTAATTTTGTGCCAAACTAGGGATGACCTGCAAATTATGGTAAAAGTTTAAACACCTAAAGAAAGAAAAGAATATGAACAAAGAAATGAATTATATCTTAAGAAAAGTGCAAAGACAGTGAAAAGGTAATTGTGAAAAATACATGTTTACCCTTGATCTAAAAAAAGGCCAAGGATTTTCCAAAGCCAACAACATAAGCTGCATTTTTATAAATGAAACTCTTAACTTTGGTAGTCATGATTTCAATAACAACAAAGATTTTTATCACTTTATGTACAGAAACAGAAGGCTCTAACAGGTCACAAGAAGTAACTAATGTCTGAAACAGCACATAACAAAGACTTTGGGGGGGGGGGGGGGCACTAAACATAGAGGTTATCAGCAAACAAAGAATGAAGAAGCTACAAGAATATTGTGACTTAGTCAGATTCTTGCACAGGTCATAATTGTAGCATACTCTAAACAGTTGAGTTATCTTGAAAGCTTAATTTTCACTGTGCATTCAAACGTTTACCTCATATTTTGCAACTTTTGTTCCCTTGGAGTTAGTGTGTCCTCTGAGTGGCACATCTAATGACAAAAATTGTTATAAATAAAATATGTTTATCTAGATTTGAACAAACAGTTCACATTCTAGAAATTATTAAAAGATGAAAAATAAACAAAACCAGGAGATCCAAGATAGGGAATTGGTAAACAAACACCAAGGAAAAAATTTGGGAAACTTCTAAAATTGTCTTACTTTTTTAAGATGTTATTTGTGGTGGAAATTTTCACAGCAGCTGAATATATAGGTACTGAAAGTACAGTAGTTACAGCAGAAGTATGCCTTAATTTATGCAGCAGTTTAAGTGTGTTTATTTTTATTTTGCTTCCTGCGAACACATTATTAGTGTATGTCCTGAAATATAATAAACTGTTATATTTTTACATGTTGGTTAATGGTTTTACTCAGACTACAATTTAAAAAAGTTGTTTGTGTTTTTATAATAAAATGATAATACACTTGAAGACCAGTTTTTACTTCAGATTTTCTATGTGTGGCCACCTGGTAGAAATGTTGCACATTTACTTGTGAAAACTGAGCTTTAGAGAGAGAGAGAGAGAGAGAGAGAGAGAGAGACCCCAATATAAAAAGCTGTGCATTGATTTCAGAAGAGCTAGTATATGATATTGTGTAAGATGTTCCTCATTTCAGTACATAATAATAGATGAAGGGTGTATTTCATTTGTTCCATAGCAGTATGGTATTGATAACAAGGGGGCTAGTCATTGGGAGAGGGCAGGGGTTCTGTCAATAGAAATCTGTTTGTGTGGACAGTGAGACATTCAGTTCTTGTTTCATATTTCTGCACCTGATACTCATTTGTATATCAGGCAGATACAAAGGACATGGAAAAGTAATATTTATACCTTTATATTGTTTACTGTAGGTTTTGGTGCCCAAGCGACCTGAACTTCTTGGAAAAGTGATAAATGTGAAGATCATTTCAACAACTAAGCATAGCATGATAGCAGAACCATTTGAAGATGCAGTAGAAGACATTTTCACTTCATCACATGTAAAGTACAACTGTTCTACTGAGAAAGTGTCTGTGGATCTCAATAACTTACTACCTTATACTTTACTGTTTGTAATTTTAGCAGTTGTAGCTAGGGTGATGTGGTTTACACTGTAACGAGCTTTAAATAAATATTGTTATAATCTGTATTTTATAGTGTGACATATTGTGTACCCTGAAGAATGATCCCATCAAAATACAATAGTAAATGCTATCATACACACATTCAGCAAGAATTTTACTATTTGTTCTCTAAATGTTTTTCAGTATTATTCCAATGAGATCCAGTTGACAGCTGACATACACTCATATCGTAAAAGTAATTTAAATAGCTTCTTTATTTTCTACATACTTTATACTTCAAACAGTCTCAGAACCTAATATTAATCGAGAATAATATTCTGATCAATTATCAAAAGTCAGGTTATGCTTCATACATGATGGTGGTTTTTTAATACCGTAATAATATTTTTTTATTAATTCATTTATGTGTCTAGTGTAAAACACATCAAAATGAAAATGTCTTCCATAACAGAATATTAAACCTACACAGGAGCATGGGACCTAATGATGGTAAAACCTGAATTGCATTAGTGCTCTGAATGCCCATGGCTAGCAGAGAGTGTTATTCAAAGAGATCAAATAGTCCTTAGCTGCATTCTCCCCTCCTCCCCTCTTCCCCGGTCTCTCTCATTTCTTTACTGAAACTTTGCACATGCATAATGTTCAGTATTGGTAAATCTCTCATTTCATTTATTGTGGTGTTGCTTAAACATTGTCATTGGATGTTACCGTAGCTTATTATGACCTCATAGAAGCAGCCACACATGTGCAGGTTGAAAATGTGGTGGTCTAATTACACATGTGACTTTGTCATGTATAACCAGAAGATCAGCTTTCAGATTGGTGTCACTAAAAAATGTGCTAGGGCATATTTTTGTTAGCAACGTGTACAGCACACGTCATTGTATATGACTACATTATTAGTTTACACAGATTTCTACCTATAAGAAATGCAGCATACAATTTAACAATTCCTGGTACATTATGTAGAGAAACAATCTACAGGCGTATACACCCTGGGACAACCAGGAGATCCAGGAGTAACCCTGGAATTGGAATATTTTCAGATTCCGGGAAATTTTCATTGGTTTAGTTATCAGTTAATGTTTTATAATTTTGCTAGGAAGAACTCTCACCACTACAGAATAATACTGCAGTAATAAAACATAAGAGACTAACACAATAATAAATCATAACACAATGATCCCACAAGCATATGTCAATAGTACAAATTGTCAAAGTCTTTAAGATGAAGACTATGCAATAATTCGTAACAACAAACTGCTTTTGATGAGTGTTATGTTTGATCTGTTTATGTTTCAAATGGGTTGGAAGAAAAAATTGACTAGTGGTTTGAGAAACATTAATTTCAAAGTAAATGACCTTTTTGTTGGAGCGCAAGCCACGTGTCGTCTGTCCGCGGCATATGAAATACGTGCCACGAAAAAGTCCACCACACAATGACGCTGCCTCTGACGGCTTGTGGCGCTATCACAACTGGGCAAGTACGCAGTGTGTGAGGCACCACGTCAGTTATGAGGTAGCTCTCACCTGAGCCTCATGTGTAGACATTAGCAGTGTCTGTGACTAGCGTTTTGTATTGTACCATTCACTTGATCTATGTTGTAGTGCCATCCTCTAGTACGAAATATATTATACTGTTACAACAGTATAATTGGCGACGAGTTTCGTGCTTACACGTGTTTCTATTTTTGGTTGTTATGGATTCGCCATTACTTCAGTTACTGCAAAAGCACTAGCAGAAGTTAGATCAGCAGCAGCAACAGCTTGTTTTGCTTAAGGAGTTGATTACGTCTTCTCGTACTGCTTTGGCCCCTTCGCCGCTGCCCCAGGCCTACCCCCCCCCCCCCCCCGTCCCGCCCCTCCAGCTTTCCAAGAGTCTAAGGAAGACTGGGACTCCTACGTGCGGTGTCTAGAGCAGCATTTTGCGGCTTTTAAGGTAACGGATCCTGACTTACAAAAGTCTTTCTTCTTGTTGTGGATCGAGCCCGATACTTTTCGTTTACTGCGGAAACTTGCTTTGCTCTCAGAGCCCGCTGAGTTGTCTTTTTCCCATATGTCGGAATTGCTTAGTTCTTATTATCGGCAACAAATGCACATGGTGCTTTCCTGACTGGATTTTCATCAGAGCAAAAAGAAACCTGGTCAGTCATATCAGTCATGGGTAGCAGACCTCTGCGGTTTGAGTCTTAAGTGTGGTTTTGTGTGTGCAAATTGTCAGCAGTCATATGCAGATTCCTTAATTCGCGACATAGTTGTCCGTTCGACTCCTGATAGGGCTGTGCGTCATGAGGATTTGCGGTTACAGGATCCCACCCTTGATGAGGTTCTGCCTATTACACAGACTTTTGAGGTGTCTAAGGTGGCAGCGAATCAGTTTGAGGAAATGGTAGAGGTGGCAGCGGTACAGTCCTCGTGCCCCCACAGGCGTTGTTCTTCGCCCTTCTCTTCGACATTGTCTTTTTCTTCACGATTACCTTCAGCCATTCCATTGTGATGATGCGACTTTCCCTCTTGTGCGAATTGTTTTCATGTGCGTGATAACCCGCACTGCCCCTTCCGCCATGCACAGTGCGCGTCCTGCCATAAACAAGCCACGTGGCGGCTGTTTGTCAGACTGCTGTACGCGGTCAGCCGCCATATTCTGATGAATTCCATGTGGACGTAAACTGTCTTTCTACCACACCTGGACAGGAGCAGACCACTTCTTCAAAGATTTATGTCACACTTCTTATTCAAAATCGGCCATTCTGTTTTCGAGTTGACACCAGTGCCTCTGTCTCTCTCGTCAATTTGAATACCTATTTGGCACTTGGAAAGCCGCCTCTTGTTCAAACTTCTCATTGTTTGGTCGGCTATGGTGAACAGCCGATTCCAGTGCTCGGTCTGTTTACGATTGAGGTGGAATACCAGCACGTAGTGGTGGGTGGTGAGTGTTTTTCTAAAATTGATTTGATGGAAGCTTATTTCCAGCTTCCCTTAGATTCTGATTCCCAGCAATTCATGGCTCTCAACACCCCTTTTGGGCTGTACCGCTACAAATGTCTGCCGTTTGGTGTCACTAGTGCGCCCGCAATATTTCAGTGTTTCTTGCAACAGTTGTTAGACGAGATTCCATGCTGTGCAAACTATCTGGACGGTATCATCATCTCTGGTTCCTCCCGCACAGATCACTTAAACAACCTTGGACTCTTGTTCACGAAATTGAACGTGACAGGCCTCGACTGCAATCTTCAAAAATCACAGTTCTTCCAACCTGATATTGAGTATTCGGGACACCTGGTGTCACGAGATGGCGTCCGCCCTCGGTCGGAATTAGTTACGGCAATTGATCATCTTCCTTGCCCTACGAATTTGCAGGAACTCCAGTCATTTTTGGGCAAGGTCAGTTACTATTCCAAATTTCTTCCTAATGTGGCGGAGGTCACTCATCCATTGAACTCACTGCGAAAGAAAGGTCTTCCATTTGTGTGATCTTCTGCTTGTGAGGCAGCATTCGCCCGCATCAAATCGATGTTAAAGTCTTCACCTTGCCTCGGCACATTTACTCCAGGCCGATAGCTGGTCCTAGCTATGGGTGCTTCTCAGCACGGATTGAAGCAGTGTTGGCCCACAGACTGGATGATAGTTCCAAGCAGCCCATTACCTACACATCTGAGACGTTGTCAGATGTCCAATGTAATTATTCTCATATTGAGAAAGAGGCTTTGGTGATTGTTTATACTGTTCGGAAGTTTCATGTGTTCCTGTATGGCATTAAATTCCACCTTATCATGGATCACAAACCCCTGGTGGCACTGTTTGGTCCTCGTTCTCATCTTCCGGACTGGACTTCCCAACGTCACCAGCGTTCGGCTCTGTTTTTGAGTGCCTATCACTACGAAATTCATTATCGGCCCTTATCGCACAATGCCAATGCCAATGCCTTGTCCCATCTGCCCATGGGCCCCGACCCTCCCTTCGATAAAGACAAGATGTTGATTTTTCAGATTGACAATCATTTGCACGACGCTGTTGAGAGACTTCCGATTGCAGCCAATCAAGTTGCCCAAGCCACCCATCAGGACCCTGTGCTCCGTGAGGTGCTTAAGCTTGTCACCGCCAGGTGGCCTGAGTGATTGTCCACAAAAGAGGCTTGGCCCTCTGCGTACATATTTTCAGCTTCAACACCGGCTGTCAGTCATCGACGGTGTCCTCCTCAGTACCGATTCTGACGAGCCTCGTGTCATTGTTCCTTCCAGCTTATGGGCGCGTATGTTAGCTCTGTTACATTGGGGTCACTGGGGTATGACTTGCATGAAGGTGCTCGTATACTGTTTTGTCTGTTGGCCATTGAGCAGTTGGTTTGTACGTGCATTCAGTGTGCTAACCAGCAAGCTGCTCCCCAGTACACTTTTTCCACATGACCTACTCAGGAGCACCCCTGGGACGACATTTATGTGGACTTGACCGGCCCTTTCTGTCAGTCAGTGTGGTTCATGGTGGTAGATACACTGTCCAATTATCCATAACAGATCTTTGCTATCGAAGGTCGCCACTGACAGGGGCACTTCTGCCACTATGTGACCCCAGACTGGTTGGTCGTGCAGTGACATGTTGACGACATCCCCTCGGATGCAGATGAGGCAATTGAAGCGCTCGCCATCTTCAGCCGGCTCCCGCCCCACCGCGGTCGGTTCCATCGCAGGGTCACATGGGCGACTCCTTTGGCCACCACGATACAGAGTCGCTGGCCATCGTTCGTCTCCACCTGCGGTGTTGCCTTCCCAGAAGAGGGGAGGCATGTTGGAGTGTGTCACCGCAAGCCGCGTCCCGTCCGTGCATGGCATATAAAAGATGGGCCATGGCCAAGTCCCCCACACGATGGTGCCGCCTTCTAGGGCTTGCAGCACCATCACGACCGGGCGAGCAAGCTGTGTGCGAGGCGTCGCCTCAGTTATGAGGTAGCTATCACCTGAGAGACGTTAGCAGTGTCTGTGACTGGCATTTGATCTATGTTGTAGTGGCATCCTCTAGTAAGAAATAAATTCTACTGTTAAAACACTTTTATATAAGATTAATTGTGTTAATTATGATAATGTGCCATGAATTTCTTAAATATCAAAACATTTGACTCCTATTCAAAACCTAACACTTTGGGAACCAACCGATTGAGAGAATGTGTTGTGTGCCTGTGTGATTGCATGAATGTTCTTAATTCTGAAAAAGGCCATGGCCAATAGCTGAAACTGTTGTATGTGTGTGTCTGTTTAATTAAAAGTTTCGAAGTGCGGCAGCCGGAGGTGATGGTTGTATGAGTATGTTGTGTGCCTGTCGCAGCTCGGTGCCATGTCTTTGCGGTGAGTTGTAAACCTTCCTTACTATATTATTAACTCCAACCTGGACTTTCCATTATTATATATAACTTTTAAAGTGTTACACGAGATAAAAAGACCAAGCTCAAGGTGAGATTATCATGTTTATTTTAGTTCCTTCATATATAGTTTAAAAATCATACAGTAACAATGGCAAAGAGTATAATTACCCATCAAAGCAAACGGGGTATGAAAATACTTAATCATTATTTTGTAAATATTTATGTGTTGTGGTCACACTCGCTGTATTATTGATGATTAGGTTTGTGCATAACAACATACATTACAATTGTATCACATTTGAAGAAAGTAGCAAAATATTTTTAATAAGTAATTAAAGTGCTTCTCTTAGGTACAAAAGACTGAACTATTTTACAAAACAAAATAAATGGTATTGCCTTCTCATAAATTACATCATCAGTCTCACCACAAAAGAACTCTAATATCCGCAAGCTGCATTTATGAAACACAAGTAGTGAACACAATATTTTCACTGGCTGTTTGCACCTAACTCATGATTGGCTGTTGTTGCTTCCCGTCAAATGATCCACCATTACCAATGTCAACATATCCTGCAAAAGGAAAGAAAATGATGCATTTTAACTCCAAGAGGTTCTACTATGCTGCTGTATAAAACATTTACCTTTTATAGGCTTGATAAGTTTTACTGCCCCAAAAACAGTAGACTGTCACTTAAAATGGAAAAAGTACATTTCACCCCCCCCCCCCCAAAAAAAAGTATATTTGCCTGAGAAAAATTGTATTTTTAACCAAGAAATCTGGGGAAAATCTGTTTTTCTTTTCTTGTCCACATATACATGTTCACTCTGGTACATGTGGGGCTCATAATTGTTTTTAGTGTTGTTTGCTATACAGTATTATTGGTTTACAATTTAAAAGTGAGACTTATTTTATAAATGCCTCCTATATTTAACAGAATTTTTTGTCTGAATACCATTGTTTTTGTCAAGTGCCCTGTGTGTGAGGTTCTACATCTACATATTTGCTCTGCAAGACACATTTAAGTGCCTGGTATTGGGTTTGCTGAACTTCTTTCATAAAATTTCTCTGCAGTTCCATTCGCCAATAGCATGCAGGAAAAAGGAATAACTAAATTTTTCCATTTTTGATCGATTTCAGTAATTTTTTTACGATCATAATAAATTTCTGGTTAACTTATTTCAAGTTATAGTATGCTTCTCATACAGGCAAATAAAGATGATTATAATAGTTTGTTTACATAAATAGTGTTACATAAAGAAAATTCTACTTCTCTCTTCATTTTACATAGTTAAGGTAAAGCTATCCAGCAGACTGACAGCAGTGAGTAACTTAAGGAGGTGGCACATCAGTTAACACCCTGCCGTCACATTCTTGAAAAGTGGAGCTCAAAACACTGTACAGCTATCCTAATTTAATATTATTATGACTCCCTTAAACTGATGAAGTTCAATGCTGGGACACTTCCTTTGGAAGGAAAACAACCGATATCATTTCAAAAACTTTGTCCTAGCAAATCTTGTGCTCAGTTATGTGTAATATTGCCATCAATGATGTTGTGGTGATTACTGGAGGCAGGGAAGCCAGATAACCATGCACTTTACTGTTACACAACTTTATTCACTGTTGATCATACAACGTTCAAACCGTGACTGTTTAAACATGGCGGCAGCCAAACAAGCCAGAGCCAAAAGCAAAGATCGTCACCAAAAGATGTCACACTTCACTCGAGTTGGTGGCTAGTGCCGCCACACAGCCCCCCCCCCTCCCCCCGAATATGGAGTACTACTGAGAGCTTTGGTGGGGGGGGGGGGGTCGGATTCACAGGCACTGCGGGAAACATACACTAAGGGCATTACACAAATTGTGAGTTCAAGTGTTCCCTCTGGTAAAGTTGGAGGGGTTAGTAGCCAACAATCTGTGGGGCCGCGAACAATGAAATTCTGTAGACGAGGTGATAGCGTGACCTATCGTGAGAGACTCTGGCTCGAGTGGGAGCCACAAGCTGCAATAATAATAAGCACAATGCTTGATGGGAGCAAGAAGACCCGAGCCTCAGATGGGACAGAATCAGGGGCCAGCTGAAAGCATTTCATGAGCTCGCATTTGGTGGATGACGTACACACAATGAAAAAGCTGTAGTCTTGCACCACGAAGGACAATTCAGTAGTGAGAGGTGGGGGAACAGGGACCGAGAATTGATAGCAGGGATTGGAGGGAGGGAGGGGACGAGAGAATCCTCTGAAGGGAGAGGAAGGGGAAGAGGGGTCAACGGTCGAGGGTGATGCATTACTCAACGGTGAAGGGGAAGGGAGAGATGCACAGGAGGGAGGGGGAGGAGAGACATCGAAAGAGGAGAAGGAAGAGGGGGTAGCCTTGACCTCAGGACAGGAAGCTGGATCGAGGTGTGCGGGCTGAAGACGATTGATGGAGACTGCGGTGGGTGTTCCATTAAGGAGGATGGTGTAGGTATTTGCCGCCCAAAGGAGGATAGGATGAGGACCAGAGTAAGGGGGTTGTAAGGGCGAATGGACGGTGTCATCACGCAAGAATATGAACTTGCACGTCTTCGGATCTGAAGGTACCCTTAGAAGTGGAGAAGAGTGGCTGGCAGGAGGGGGTGAGGAGGCCACAGTACAGAAGTGGCGGACCGGGGCAACAAGCTCGCCAGGTAAGGTGAGCTGTTGCCCGTATACGAATTCAGCAACAGTGCCATGGAGGTCCTCCTTATAGGTTGAGCGCAAGCCAAGAAGGACCAGAGGAAGGGCATCAAGCCAAAGAGGTCCGTTGCACCGAAGGGCCGCCTTGAGGGTCCGATGCCACCGCTTTACCATCCCGTTACTTTGAGGATGAAAGGCGGTGGTGTGGATCCTGCAAATGCCGCAAAGATGACAGATATTGATAAAGAGGGCACTCTCAAATTGGTGTCCCTGGTCAGTAGTGATAACTGAGGGGCAGCCAAAGCGAGCGATCCAAGACGAAATGAAACCCCGAGCGACGGACTCGGCAGTGATATTAGGCAGAGGTGTGGCTTCCATCCATCTCATGGTGCGGTCGCTCATTGAGAAGATGTATTGGTAACCGTCGATCGGCGGGAGAGGACCGACAAGGTCCAAATGGACATGCTGGAATCTGCTGGACGAAGGAGGGAATGAGCCAAGAGGAGGGGAGGTGTGAGACGAGACCTTATTGCACTGGCACACGACACAAGAGCAGGCCCATGCCTGGCAATCACATCTAATGTCGCGCCAAATGAAACGTTCGCACACCAGGAGAGTCAAAGCCTTGCCACCCGGGTGCGCGAGCTTGTGTAATTTCTGGAAAATGGGATGTCGAAGGGAGCGAGATATGAAAGGGCGTAGTTTGCCCGACGAGTCATTGCATCATACCTCGCGAGTGATGCCCGGAAAGATGGTGCAGATGGGATGTAGGGAAGAGGAAGGTCTGAGATGAGGGCAAGGAGGTCAACGTCAGCGGATTGTAGGGCAGAAAGGTTGGAGAGATCGATGACAGTGGACACAGTATCGATTCGTGAGAGGGAGTCCGCCACTACATTATCTGCGCCCGTAATGTACCGCACATCTGTCATTAATTGCGAAATGTAGTTCAGGTAGCAGAAGCGCCGAGGGGGCGGGTAAGCCAGAGGTTTTTTGATGGCAGCCGCTAGCGGTTTATGATCGGTAAGAATGTAAAAGGGATGATCCTCAAGTTCCGCGCGCAAATGTTTAATGGCCTCGTAGATGGCAAGAAGTTCTTTGTCAAAGGTCAAGTACTTGTGTTGAGCATTGTTCAGTTTTTTAAAAAAGAACTGTAGGGGGGAGATTACACTGCCGTGAGACTGGCTAAGAACCGCGCCGATGGCAGAGTCACTAGCGTTAGTTGTGAGGAAGACTTCCGCGTCAGGATGCAGTAGAGCAACTGTGATTGCTCGAGCAAGTAGATCTTTGAGTTTATTGATCGATTCTGTCATTTCGTTCATCCAGGGAACTGCACGGTCACCTGACGCGTGTTTGCCAGCCAGTGCATTCGTAAGGGGGGCGCCTGAACCTCAGCCGCATTTGGCAGGTGCTATCTGTAGTAGTTAATGGTGCCGAGGATCCGACAAAGCTCTTTGTAAGTGTGGGGACGCATAATGTTTTGCACCAAGTTGACATTGTCAGAGGGGGGGGGGGGGCAACGCCTTCTGATGAGACTGTATACCCGAGGAACTGTATCAAGCGGAGATGCAGTTGACGTTTGTCTTCATTCAACTCGATTCCTGCCTTGTATAACCTGTCAAGAATAATCTGCAAGTGCCTTTTGTTTTCCTTGACTGAGGAGCTGAAGATTAGTATGTTGTCTAAGTAGAAGGTAAAGCAGTCAACAATCCGAAGATTGGTTTGAACACCTAAGTATACAAAGTATACCTAAGTATACAAAGCAAAATTTGGAGTCTTGTAAAACCTCACTAATGAACCGTTGCCAGGTCTGAGTGGCGTTCTTAAGCCTGGAAGGCATGAAACGATACTGGAAAAGGCCGAGCGGGGTGGTAATGGCCGTTTTTTCAATGTCCTCAGGGGTCATGGGAATTTGATGGTAAGCACACTGACAATTGACAACCGAGAAAATTTTCGACCTGGCAAGTAGTTTGGAAAAGTCATTCACGTTCGGAAAGGGGAAGCGGTCCATGATAGTCTAGCATTGAGCTTGCGGTAGTCGCTGAACATGCGCCATGGGCCGTCATGTTTCTTAACTAAGTGAATGGATGAGGCTCAACCACTGCAAGATCACTCAATCAAACCATTCGAAAGCTGTTCAGAAAAATGCGCGTCGACCGCTGCTAATTTCTCGGACACAGTTTGGTAAAAACAGGGACATTGTCAATGAGGCGCAGCCTGTGAACCGTGCCATTCATGATGTCAGCAACTTGTAAGGCAGGCGAGGGCTTGGCACTATGCTCGGAGGACGTAGCGTGCGGGACATTAGGTCACGCAAAGTGGCATCGGCATGCCGCGCAGGCAGAGAGGTTGGCGGCAGGGAGGAGGTAGCTGTGATGGCCGTGGGCAGTGCACGCATAGCCAGCTGACTCGAACTAGTTGCTGTGGGAGCCGTGCGAGAGGATGGCGGCACTGGCTGAGCAACAGCAGATGACAACAGTAGCCGTAGGTGACGAGTTGGTCGCTAGGGCCATGTGTGGCACCGAAGCAGCTGTCGCGACAGCGACCGGAGTTGACGAAGCTGCCACAGAACAGGTGAGCCGCAACTGCAAGCACTTGGTGCGCATATCGGCCACAGTTGGTGCGCAGGCGAGTGTACGTGGCACTGAAGTGGCAGCAGCTGCGAGTGTCGGAGGAACAGGAGCCATAGCTCAGGGGTGGGGAGGTGATGCGCAAGTGGCTGGGCAAGTGGTAGGCGAGGCGTTGTGTGGGCTGGAGGGGAGGCAGCATCGCCAACATCACAGCGAGAGCTGGCGAGGCGGTTGGTGAAATTAGGTTCCGCAGGGTGGTGCACGTAAGAGAGTTAGATTGAGGATTTGCGTGGAGCAGAAGAAGGATTTCTGACAGGCACACACTGAGATGCTTTGCTATCATTTGTAGAGGAAGGGATAGTGAACACAGTGGGTTGGTTTAGGAAAGTCACTCGTGGAGCACTCAAATGAAGGTACGATTGATTGATTTGTGTACAGTTTGAGGACGCAACAGATTGCAGAGCACGTGAACGAAGCAAGAGTTTGCAACTGTCTTTGCAGATCTCCGCATACAAGCAGGAAGAAGCAGATGTGATACTCGGAGAAGGTAAAAGTTCCGATGAAGGTGCGGAGTCACTAGGAACACGAGGCAAAGCAGCACTGTGACTAACCTGAGATTTGTGTGCCGTGGAGCTAGACAGCTGCTCAAGGACTTGTTTTGCGGAGTCAAGTGCAGATAGATTGTCAGCCAGCCGTCGAGGCAATCGTCGCGTGCACATCATAGCTGTTCCACTTGCGCGTGTTCCGTACTAACCTTAACGATGGCACTTTGAAGTCTGAGCACTCACAAATAACACTAAGGTGTTCACATTGTAACTGCTCGACTTGAGCTTGTTCCACATATAATTTGTCAATAGTTCTGCCTAGTTCGGAAACAGTGTCTAATAACACTAAAGTTGGCACAGCTCGACGGAGCACACTCGATAAAAGTATGAGAAGGAGGGTGAAACACTGCACGTCAAACGAAGTCCAGCGATAGTCCATGAAACGAGAGAGTCAATGCCGAGAATAGGCTCAGGAACACTGGCCACTAGAAAATCCCACTCGAACACATGTGAAGGTAAAAGCTGTACTTTGAGAGTTGTAGAGCCCAAGCAGTGAAGGTGTGAGGCGTTGGCAGCTCAAAGGAGCATGTTGGTTGGTCACACAGGATTCGGGAATAGACCAGGAGGCAGAAGTGAGACGTCAGCACCAGTGTCAATTAGGAAGTTTAAGCCAGAGTTCAGCTCAGTGACATAAAGCCGGGAGCCAACCATAGTGACGTCGCGTACAGAGTGGAGAGTAGCGAGGCGCCTACAATCCATATGGCAGGCAGCGGCGCCTAGACTAGCCTGCCTACTTCGTTTGGGTAGCTGCAAGGAGACCTGCACTGGCTCACAGCACTGCTGAAATGGGCATGAAAGAAACGGTATGGATAATGAGGTTTCCATTCTTGCAGGAATCACGGAGGAGAAGAAGGCATGCTCTCTTCTCCGGAGCTGACACTGTCTGGAGCCGGCAGTGGTTTCAGCATGATAGAGACGATGCGGTGGGGTATGCCAGGCGGATCCGTGATCTTTGGGTAGCGGTACCAGCCTCGTGCGAAGGTAGGTGAACGTGGCGTGAGGCACGGTGCAGCTGCCTGCGCGAGGCGAGACTCACGAAGATGAGCTTCATGAACTCAGTCTGCAATGCATATGCGCTTATTAGGGGACTCGAGAATGTTGTACATCAATGCAGTCTGCACAGTCAGGGGTAGCTTACTGGTCCAGATGGCCATGATAGAGGGGTCAGGCATGACCTGCTCACTAACCAAGAGCCGAAGGCATCGCAAGTTCAGAGGGACGTTTGACACTCCTTCTTGCTCCTCAATTATATGTCTAACTGCCTCTTCCACATACCAGGTGACACGCTTCAGGATTGTCTTTTTGGCATTGTCGTAACAACTGACGGGGGTAGAAGTAACCAGGTCACAAATTAGATCCACATGGTCATGCAGCGAGGTTATTAAACACAGCTAGTGAGGGGAATCGTCCAAATTATAATGTTCAAATAAGCGCTCGATGAGAGCGAACCAGGTGGTCAGGGAGTCGAATGAGAACTGAGGCAGCTTCGGCAGGCGGCAGAGACGGAGGCGAGCCACAAGGTGGCGGAGTGACTGCAGCATTTGCATCATCGAACGGCAAACGCTCGGAAGCATCTCTTGACGCAGCAAATGCCACAGGCGGCACCAGGGCATGGGTCAGAAGTCCGGCAAAATGCGGGTGTGGAAGGGTATCATTTTGCAGTGCAGAAGGCACGCTCGGAGGTACGGCACAAGATAGCACATACTGAGGAGCACCCACATTTGCGGGGTTCACACAGTTGATGAAACTGTGAGCATCATATGTCAGATCAGTGCCTTGCATGTTCACTGAATGCATGGAGTGAGGCAGCTGAACCGGCACAGCTGTAGGGGGGCAAGCTGCCGGAGATGAACTCGAACGAGAGACGTAGGCACAATGTTCAGCACAAACATGGTTACTGTGTTGTCCAAGTTCAAAAAGGTGCACTTTGCGATACAGCACTTGATGAGGTAAAAGTACGGAAGCCATCCGGGTGTCGGAGGCTGGGCACGGAGATGGCGGAGTGATACACTGGCGTGCCTGGCGAAGCAGCGGGCGGTTGCACATTTGAATTTTGCACAATATTCATTTTGCAGCTTGCATTGTTCAAAACACAAAAATGTTGAGAGTGCTCAAACGACAGAGGAGCATACACAGGAGCACTCAAAAATGTTTGTGGCATAACAAAGCCTCAGTCACATCGCTGAGGCACGGCATTGTTGAACTGTGGAGACGAGAACATGTTTTGTGGCGAAAGTGTGGACAGGAACGGCAGCCTGGCGTTATGCGGACTGCTGTCACTTGTGAAGACTCTGTGAGCCACAGGTTGATGATGAAGTGGGAGTCCAGGTGGCGGTTGCACGGGTGTTGATATGCTGAGCTTAGGTGTGGGACCATTGGCGTACTGAGTGCGAGCGAATCACACACCGAAAACCGTGAAACTGCACTGTTCGAACGCGTAGAAACAACTTTTCGTACGGGGTCACCACTGTGGTGATTACTGGAGGCAGGGAAGCCAAATAACCACCCACTTTATTGTTACACAACTTTATTCATTGTTGATCATACAACGTTCAAACCATGACTGTTTAAACGTAGCAGTAGCCGAACAAGCCAGAGCCAAATGCAAAGATCATCACCAAAAGATGTCACACTTCACTCGAGTTGGTGGCTAGCGCCGCCACAATGTGTTACAATGCAATATTTTTTTTAAAATACATCAAATACTATGTATCACATTAACTAACAAGCACTACTACATCATTCATTAAAATATTGACACAAAAATAGATTTCTTGGCATTGTTGAAAACCCAAATTCATGTTCACTAATGCTAGAAGAATCTCATATATCAGAATTTCCCACTGTTTCTGTGCCTTTGAACAATTAAAAGGATTCCCCTGTAATGATTGATTTGATTTGATTTGATTTTCTCAGGGAAGCCAAAACAGTTTTGGTCCAACCCGCCACTGCCCGCACCGAAACTTAAGTTTATTGTGCGGTATCGCTCCCTGTATATCTAGTAAAGCCAACCAATGCCCTTGAACAGTGTAAGGAGGCCCTTTACCAGTTCTTTATTAGACACAATTTCTTTGGGTCTGGTTGTCCCAAATGTTCTGTGCCTTTTATTCTCCAATGCAATGCATTCGAAGATTAGATGTGATGCAGTTTCATCACCGTCATCACAGATCCAACATTTAGGGTCTTCTTCTGTTATTCCCATTGTATGTAGGTGTTTTTTGAAATTCCCATGGCCTGTCAGCAATCCAACTATGAGTCTAATCTCTCTCCTGTTCAGGCCAAGGATTGCAGAGCTTCTTTTAAAACATGGCTTTGGCATCATTACCTTGCCATGTTTTTGTTGATAGACTTTGGTCCAATATTTTACATGATGTCTTCTGAGCCAGTTACATAGCTTCAATTTGATCATTGCCTTGGTGATTGTCAGGACAGGTTCCGGTCCAATAAATGGAGTCTCTGCCCCCATTCTGGCTAATCTGTCGGCATGTTCGTTGCCACTGACCCCAAAGTGCCCAGGGACCCACAATAGGTTTACTCTATTGCTTTCCTCTAGCTCCACCAGAACCCTGTGACATTCTGCAACAATTTTAGACCTTGTTGCAGGAGCTGCCAGTGATCTCAGGGCTGTCTGAATAGATATAGATGCTACGGTCTTTGTAACACCTATGCAAATTCTCCTCCACACACGCACTGATGGCAGTGATTTCGGCCTGGAATACTGAGGCCAGTTTCTGTAGAGAGATGACGCCCTCCAGTCTTGGCTGCACCCCGTATATCCCGGCCCAACGCCCTGGTCTGATTTTGACCAATCAGTGAACCAGACAATATCCTCCGTACGGTGTCGAACTAGTTTCTCCCACTGCTCCCTACTTCCAATTGTTATACTGAAAGGCTTGTTGAAGCAGTATGGGGCTATAATATAGTCGGTTGGCATTTCCCCAACCTTTCCTATATTTACCTCACTCACTATTTTAGTGTGTGATTCCAGTTTTTGCCGGTTTTGAGTCTGCAAGCACCAGCCGCTGCCTCCATCTTGACCCAAGGGTGTAATGGGGGCCTATCCAACATGGTTTTCATCCCAGCAGTTGGTGTGCTGCTAATTCTGCCTGATATGGCTAAACAGGCTAATCTCTGCACCTTACCAAGCTCCTTAGCAGCAACCTACTGTTCTACCTTCTTCCACAACATGACCGCCCCATTGGTGATCCTAGGTCTAATCACCGTGGTGTATATCCAGTGCATACCCTTGGGGCTCAGGCCCCAGTTTTTGCCACAAAGTCTCCTGGTACTTCAAAGAGTACCTTTTGCCTTGGAGCAAATATTCCTAATGTGAGGGATCCATGTTCCAGTTCCAGTTCTATCTCATTATGGGCATTTTAAGCTTTTGTATGGAATTTTATCCTTGTCAGTAAATGATTTCCATTTTGTGGAAAACTGATTTGTAGCATGGAAATTCAGTGCTGCTACTCTGATATCCTCCTGTTCAATATAACTCGAAAAACCATAACTTTCATACAACAATGGCATGATTCTTTTGTCTTTATTTTTATTCTTTAAGTGAATAAGAGATGATATTTTATTTTTAACTGAAAATTCTGCCTTACTGTAACTTAAGTTTGTAATAAACAGTTTCTGTTGCGAAATTGAATAGTATTCATTTTTAGTGTCTTGTTTGAATTGATACAGCTATCTTTAGACTGCCAAAGATGGAATGTAAATTTTAGCATAGCAAGTCCCATGCAACATATGTCAACGAGTGGAAGTTCTTGGGAGCAATGTGCTGCGGTGGGCATGATCGTTTGCCTCGGGGGTTCGAGTCCCCCTTGGAGATGGTTGTTTGTGTTGTCCTTAGGTTAGTTTACCTTAGTTCAAGTAGTTTGTAGACTACAGACTAATAACTATGCCACGTGGGAGTAGCCGAGCGGTCTGGAGCACCACATTGTGTATTGTGCAGCCTCCCGTGTCGGAGGTTCAAATCCTTCCTCGGACATGGATGTTTGTATTGTCTTCAGTATTAGTTAGTTCATAAGTAGTTTTTCGGTTTAGGGACTGATGATCCCGCAGTTAAGTTCCATAAGCTTTACAAACATTTGAACATTTGAATTTGAACTAATAACCACACAGTTGAGTCCGATATATTCACACACTTTTTCTTTTTACAGCTCTTGTTAAGTTCTTTAAGTTTACATTTCATGGCATCTTGACCATGCTGCATGCTGCAACCAGACAACTACTCCTGCGCCAAAATTTTCTCTCCAAATTTGACAGTCAAGATAACTTCATCAGGTGAAATGTGTCACTGTCAATAAATACTACCTCAATTCTGCAAACAAAAAGTTTTTATTTCTGGATTACATATTATGGGTTTCTGTAGACTCTTTGACTACAGTAAAGAGGCATCCTACATCATCTGTTTAATTACTGGTCCATTACTGTCTTTGTATTATGTTAATGGTCTATCATTTATCTGAAGTAGTCATGATTGAAGATTATTCAAATAGGAGCTGAGCAAAGAAGCATCTTTGGAGAAAACAGTAAGGGATGTTTTTATGAAAGATACTAAACTTTGGTGGCATGAAACTTAAACTCGTCCAGTTTTGTGCAGGCAAAAACTGGGTAAAAAATTCTAAGGTCTTAGGTGTGCATATTGATGAATACTTAAATGTGGAAAAATCACATAGAAGACCTGTCAAAACATTGAAGTTTTGTTACTGTTATTGTAAGAAGACATTGTAATTCTGTCAGAGACAGCAAAGGAGCTGGGCGAACTGTTGAACAGAATGGCCTATGTTGAAAGGTGCATATAAGATAACATTAACAAGAACAAAACTAGGGTAATGGAGTGCGGTCTAAGAAAAGCAAGTAATGCTGAAGGAATTAGATTAGGCAATGAAACAATAAAGGTGGTAAATGAGTTCTGTTACTTGGGCAGCACAATAACATATGATGGTCGCAGTACAAAGGATATAAAATGCAGACTGGCAATGGCAAGAAAAGTGTTTTCGAAAAAGAGAAATTTATTAACATCGAATATTAATTTATGTGTAAGGAAGTCCTTTCTGAAGGCATTTGTGTGGAGTGTTGTCTTGTGTGGGAGTGAAACTTGGACGATAAGTAGTGCGGACAGAAAGATTATAGACGCTTTTGAAATGTGGTGCTACAGAAAATGCTGAAGATTAGGTGGGTTGATCACGTAACTAATGAGGAGATACTGAACAGAATTGGAGAAATTAATTTCTGGCATACCTTGACTAAAAGAAGTAATTGATTGGTAGGATACATTCTTAGACATCAAGGAATAGGAATCGTGAATTTTGCATTGGAGGGAAGTGTTTGGGGTAAAAACTGCAGAGGGAGACCAAGAGATGAATACAGTAAGCAGATTCAAATAGATTCAGGTTGCTGTTCTAATGAGGAAATAAAGAAGCTTGCTCAGTATAGAGTAGAGTGGAGAACTGCATCAAACCAGTCTCCCGACTGAAGAGGCAAATACAGCAAGCAGGGATGTGGGTTGCTATTTTATTCAGAGAAGAAGAGGCTTGTACAGGATATAGTAGTGTGGAGAGCTGCATCAAACCAAACTAGTCTTTGGACGAAAGACCTCAACACCAACAATATCTGAGATTTAGCTTAAATACATTATCCAACAACTGACCACCCTAATCATTAGTTAATAAAGAGTTTAGTTGTAAGATTTTGACTTCCTAGGAGGGAAATATGATAGAGATACCTTTTTTTTTTTTTTTTGCAATAGCTTTAAAGAGGTGATAGTTTTTGTGAGAGAATAACAGACACCTTGGCTCTCTCTATAGTGCTTTTACACCCCTCACCTCCAATAAAAATCATCTGTGCATATGGCAGCCTGTAAAGAAAAATAACAAATAAAAGCCAATACATAATTTCGTAGGATTGACTGAATTTCTCCCAGTGTCATAGAGCACCCATCATTTGGTACTCATAATACCAAAGAGCTAACCATTTCATGGTGCTCAATCATAGTTGCAGCCTGCCTGTCTAATATCCTGCAGGGCCAACAAAAATGTGATTTAAATATTTTATATAATTATCCCTGAATTTAAAATGTTCTCATAATCTATTCATTAAGAGACAGCATCTTATGTTAAAGATTTATTGCAATAAGAAGAACAAGTATCAAGTGTTATGAACTGTTTCTGTTTGAGACAGAGGAACTGAGTGCTCATATTACCCAGATTATATTAGTCCAGTATTTGAGAAAAAGCATTTATGACTTCCATCAAACTTAACACATACTTGAAACCTTTATTTATTTTTTTATTAATTTTTTCTCGCTCATCTCTAAACAAAAGGAAAAAAGTATTATTTTCTACAGTTTTGCTGTTTGTGTAGCAAAACTTCAGAATCAGGCATAATGTTTAAATTTATTACTTCCTTACTACTGTTTCTCACCAAAACGCATTCTGCAGAGAGTGTGTTCATGTACCACTGAATGTAACTGCAAAATTATATCACTGTACAACACATAGTTCAATAGATATGATATCATAAACCTTGAGATGCATGAAAAATTAGCTTTTCTTTTAAATAGATAGCAAATTACTCTGATTGTACTTACCCATTGTTTGATAATAAGAGTACTTAACAGAGATGAACAAACTTTAAACATTTTTAAACCAAACTCATTTGTGAATTAGTCAGACATTGGAAACTTTGATACATAGGAATTCTAATATTTCAGCAATCTGGATTGAGGGAGTTTCTGGTAAATTTTACAGGAGCTCATCTGCAAAATTTTCTTAGCTTTAATTGTGGACGAACAGAGTGCATCATTGTTTTAAAAAAAATTAAGTAATGAATATTGATCATTTTTAGTTACGCCAATTGTCTATTGAAAGCAAAAGTTGTAATGATATGAATTCGAATCCATTAAAAGGCATACATGCCCATTACTGTATATTTCTTTTGCTATTAATGTTGATGCTCAATCTATACTAGCAGAAAAAATGTATCAGCTCCCTTCAGGACAAGGTAATTTTATTGAGAAATGAGATGACAAAGTGTTCATCACTGTAGTAGTATACAACAGCAGATTCATATCAATTGAAACACTTGTCAGTAAAGGGTTCCCAAAGAACTGCAATTCACTGTATACCCTTTTATA
This sequence comes from Locusta migratoria, assembly GCA_026315105.1. Lineage (NCBI taxonomy): Eukaryota > Metazoa > Arthropoda > Insecta > Orthoptera > Acrididae > Locusta > Locusta migratoria. The sequence goes on from CM048746.1 coordinate 197,449,749, forward strand.
GCGACAATACAGGTCTGTATTGTTGCAAGCAAACAACCATAAATGTTCAGAATGTCATCTTGCAATAGATTGCTCCAAGCATCTTGCACCTTTTATTGCATTTAACAATGGCTCCTCTGGACCATTGGGAATGGGTAAGTTCCAACATCAGCACATCCCATACATGATCAATTGGTGGAAGATCATTGATCTTGTTATTCGGAATAATTGCTAATATTACAAAGTGCATGTTGTGTCAAAGCACCTGCATGTGGAAGTGTATTGCCCAGCTGTGAAAGTACATCATCTTCCTCTCAAACAGAACCAGTACCGGTAACATGGAAATAACAGGCATTAAGCATTTTGGTGGTAATTTTGCATAAACATCACATGTGACACATGTGATCTCAAGTTTGGGCTGATGGGATGCATCTCATGTACAAATGCTTTTTTGAATAGGTGGTTCACCATGGCTGTTGAATGATGACAAAGCACCATTCGACTCTCCTCCAATCAACTATTTCATTATATCATATTTGATGGTTTTGTAGTGTCAGTGGTAACATGGCCATTGTATCAACACATGCCATTAGTATTGGTACAAGCCCCTCCACGACCCCCCTCCTCCCACACACCCACCCACACACACACACACACACACACACACACACACACACCACACCACACCACACACACATACCAAGAAGACAGGAATAAAACCTATGTGTTATATGGTCACCCCTCAGGGGCAGGATATTAGTGGGTGTGAAGCCTGAGCAGGTGAGGTTGTGACCATACAAGTGTCAGATTTTGAGCTCAGGAATTGGTGAGGAAAGCTGTTGTGAATCCCTAAGTTTCAAGTAAACAATATTGTCTGAAAACATATTTATTCTTTGTGATATTACATCAAGATTTGTCTTCTGTAGCATGGCAGAGCTGGGCATGTATAGCATCACAATACAGCACTCCGTGATGACTTGGCACATATCTGAGCCATCTGGTGATGCCATGCAGGTAGCTGCGTTGGGAGACTCAAAGCATACTCTGCTGTGGCATGCAATGCATGTCTCAGTGCTTTTGTAATGACCATGCTCATACAAATGCCAAAGTAATTATTATGAAGAAGGAAGTACAGGACCCCAAGAAACAATTCAACTTACAGCCCAAGTGTAGCCCAACATGTTGACAGAAGCAGTTTGCAGTCAACGCGTACAGCCCTTCACTGAGAAAGTTGCTTCATGTGTACATTTTCTAGCAGCTGCCAAATCTCTGCAGCTGGCTGGCTGGAGACTGAAACAAGAAATTGTTATAAACACAGCAGACAGCATATTTTTTCGTGCAAGTTAAGTTTTTCTATAATTAGTGAGACTATCAGTCCATCAGGAGACATGATACATGTGATTTTTGTATAAAACACTGAACAGGATGCTTACAAAGCTGTGGCATTTATACTGACCATAAATTCATTACATCAGGCTATGTGGTCATCCATCACCAGAGGTGTTGGATGTTCTATTCCAGTGTTTTTCAAACTGTGGGTCACAACCTCCGGAGGGGGGGTGGGGGGGGGGGGGAGGTCACAAAGTCTTGCTCGGAGTTCGTTGTTACAGGAGGAATTACTTGCATCATATAATAACTAGGGTTTTTAATAATTAAAAAGTATCCTAAGTGAAATTAATTTAACATTAAAATTACAGAGTTCCTTGTGTAACATTAATTATGGATTGGCTAGATATAGATTGTTTTATAATACAGTGTGTTTATGATGAATAAGTGCCATGCCTGAAGAATGTTTTCAGGAACCAACTGATAGGTAAAGGAATATGATACTAGAAGTAATTCTGAAAATAAAATAATAATAATCTACCTCCTTACAAATTGTCTGTGAGACATTTCTTAATGAGCATAATTTGCTTCTGAGTCTTCCATGAAATGCCAAAACACTCAAAAGCAAAATATATTTTTCTGTCGAAAATCATGTAAAAATAGGATAATGTGTCACATTCCGAAAAATACACACAAAAAAAGCTTCAGCCAACAATTTAAAGAAAGCTGTAGCAAAAGAAAAAGAGACTAAATTTGTTTCCTTTGAGATAACATAGTTTTATTATGATTCATGTAGAGGGTGGGAGCTCACCAGAATATTTTTATTTGGAAGGAGGTTGCATCTTCAAAAATGTTAAAAACACTGTACTGTGCTATTTCCCAGTATAGCATGGCTTCCAGTGTGACATTTTAAGCCACTATATTCCGATTAAAATTATTTTGCAATAATGAGAATAGGTTGCAACTCAGTGTGAACATGATCACTGAGCTGCAGATATGCATTTAGAAAAGACAATCACATTCACACAACTTAAATTTTAAGTCAAAGCCTTTGTCAGGAAAAGATAATCCTGTTTCATCTAAATAGTTTGGGCACTAAAGTAAAAATAAGTTGGTTTCAAGTAAGGAACAACACTGTTAGTTATTTAATCTCATTGCATTTCAGCCCTATGGATTTAAGTAGTAAGTTTAGAGTAAACTTCTGTTTCTGAGTGTATGATATGAAGTATTAGATGCTAAATAGAAGTTTTACAAGTACTAGGCTTGCAACTGCATTATCTATTTTTATTGAATATGGTGACAAATAAATTCCAGTTATCTTCCCTACAATGCAGAATATTTGTAAATGTGAGATGTGATCTCTCTCTCTCTCTCTCTCTCTCTCTCTCTCTCTCTCTCTCTCTCTCTCTCTCTGTGGTGTGCGTGTGTGTGGTGTGCGTGTGCGGGCAGGCGCGCACACACACACGTGTGCACGTGCATGCAAGTGTTAAGTGGCAGACTTGATATTATGTTACAGAGTATCATCTTACATGGGAGGAAGTAAAACAAAAGATCAGAGTTTCTGTTACAGTATGTCCTCCATACTTCCTGAAACACTTCACATCGCTGCACTTTTTTAAGACACTTGGAAGTACTCAACTGTAATACTTTTTGTGGTAACAGAGCTATGAATGTATTAAATGAGAGAGTTATCTTTTATCAAAATTAATATATTAATGTTAACTATTAAATAGGAAATATCTGAATGCTTATACATTATTTTGTAATTTAATTCATCAGCCCAAACTGTCACTTCAGTTTTGTGTGTTCTGCTCTGTCTGCCACCACTATCTGCCATCAAAGTGGTCTTTAGCCTTAAGATGGCATTGACCAAAACTGGTAATAAAATAAAATTTGAAATCTATAACTTTAACTATTTTAATTATAGGAAAACAGAGACAAAAGTTTGTACTTGGTTTGATAATTTGTCCCCAATGAACTCATAACTACTAAGGACATTACAATTGTGTAATCATTCTGATCCAGTCAGTTTCCTTCAAATTCTACTCTCTTATATTTGTATACTTCTAAATTATGTCTAATTCCGTTTGTGTTTCCTAAACAGACACTTCTTGTATCTATTGTGTTTCAACTCATTCTTGACTGCCTGTGAGTTTCTCATTCTTCCTTTTATGTTCCTTTAGACCCCATCACAAAGAGGAACCTTCAGTGACATGAACGTGTCAAGCTCTTCATTAACAACAAGAACAACAACAACAATCATCTACTAGAAACCACACTGGTAACTGCCTAGTGTCAAACTATAAGGAATAATCCAAAATTTTCCATTTGAGGTCATTGCTGCAGTGTATATGCAATGTAGCAGTACTTCAATCTTGGTATATAAGCGACAACATATAGGAAGGAATTGGTGTGGTTGTCATGTGTTTCTCATGTACATGCATTAAATGCAGAAATTTGAACTATTACAGTGTTAGTACCAGATGCGTTATCTTTTTGGTTACAAAGTATAAACAGAAGCAGGCATCCATTGGAGAGAAATAATGTATTTGGGGCAGTGTGTCTGTTGATAACTACCATTGTGGAATGGTGTGTCAAAGTTCCTTGTTTCCCACAATTTTATACAATACACCAGGTGATATGAGAGGCCAACTTCATCCATTATGGACAACAATATGTGGGAGGTACTTGAGCACTCATCCAATAGTCCTGTGCCCACATGTTTTTCATATCTTTGGTCCTTTAAAAAGTCTTGAAGGGTCAATGAATCCTGGCAGATGGGGATGTGCATCAGGCAATTAGAGACTTTTTCATGCACCAGGAAATAGTGTTTTAAGAAACATGTATCTTTATAAACTGCAGGGCCTAAAACAAAACCTTTCTGTGTCTTATAGGCCCCCTGTAAACTGTTTATGGGGCTTCTGACTAAACCGAACATTATAAAATTAGCAAGAAATTTATGATTTTGGAGAAAGTTAATAAATAGTATTTATAGCTTAATATTCACATGACCACATTACCTGTAATGGGAACCCAAATATCGCTATGTAAACCTGGTAAATAAACAACTTATCACACCTTGTAATTCTGCTAACACAGAGCTCATAAATTTCTTGAATGTACTCGGAGCTGTCTTGAACCCCATGGGCATTTGTTCTCATAACGCCCTTAAGTCAGACTGAAAGTCGTCTTTTCGTGATCGTAATTGACTATATCTTGATAGAGATCTTTGCTAAATTTAGGATTAAGAAGTACTTTGCTTTTCCTTGTCTGTCAAGCTTTTTTTCTATTCTTGGCTATGGATACTTTTAATTTACAGAGCTTTCATTCAGTCACCTGGAGTCCACAACTTTCTACTCACATCTCTCTATTTGGGGATTAGTACAGTGATCTCATACTAACATCTTGACAGTTTCCTGCTGCAGACCTCTTTTTGAACTTCAATATTTTGTAGAGTCACAAGTTGTTATCCTATCTTCTTCTTCTTCTGAAAGCAGTTTCATTTCACACCTGATACTGTTTGCATATGACAATCTGTCCCCTAACAAAGGAAAAACATCACTATAAATGATACCAACCTCTATAATAGCTGTTTTCAAATGATTCACTTGCATAATTTATTTTAATACACTTATTAAATTTTACAGTGTTCTTACTGACATGATTCACATGACCACTTCTTGGTTTGGAAATTCCATTACTACTTCTGCAACTAAATGGGGACATGCTACTGAAATACTTTCGTCTCTAGTGTTGAGCACACTTATTAGACTTTTTCTGGAATCTAGTTTCACTAAAGTCTCTCGTAAATACTATTGGTTATTTCTTGTGTAGGAATGACAGTCTTCTTTATTCTGTTTGCTTCTACTTTTAATTAGTACACCCATTCCTGTTAGGTTCCTAATGTTATTCTTGTTTTAGCTGTTGACCTGCACCGTTTCTGCTTTTCTCCAAAAATTCCTGTTGCCTGCGTTTGTATGTGTGTAAGTAGTTTGCTTTCCGTCTTTACTTGCCCTCGCCTGTTTGCCAATTTCTTGCTCCACTCTTAAGTCTTTCTTAAAAGAACCTTCTCTTTTCTACATCTACATAAATACTCCACAAATCACATTTAAGTGCATGGCAGAGGATTCATTGAACCACTTCTATGATATTTCTGTACCATTCCATTCTCTAATAGCATGCAGGGAAAAAGGAACATCTAAATCTTTCCATTTTCAACCTGATGTCTTGTATTTTATTATGATGATGATGTCTCCCTACTTAGGTTGGTGCTAACAAAAATATGTTCACATTCGGAAGACAAAGTCGGTGAAAGAAATTTTGCAAATAAATTTTGCTGCAATGAATAACACCTTTCTTTTAATTATTTCCACCTTAACCTATGCATAATTTCTCTGACACTCTCTTCCCTATATCACCATAATACAAAATGAGCTACCTTTCACTGAATTTTCTTTATATCCTCCTTCAGCCTTACTTGGTGGATATTCCATATTGCACAGCAATACTCTAATATAGGAAGTGCAATTTTAGTGTAGGCAGTTTCTTTAGTAGAACTGATGCATTTTCTAAGTGTTCTGCCAATGTTGGCCTTTGGTTCACCTTCCCAATGTGTTTTTTTCCAATTTTAGTTGTTCGAATTGTTATTCTTAGGTATTTAGTGGAATTTACAGCCTGTAGATTTGACTGATTTTAATGTAAAGGAAGTTTAATGGTTATCTTTTAGTGTCCATATGGATGACTTCACACTTCCCTTTATTTAGGGTCAATTGTCAATTGCAGATATCTTATGTAAATAATTTTGCAGTTGTTTTTCAGTTGTGCAACTGTATTATCAAGTATCTGACTTCTAATACCAAAGAGTAATGTGCAGAACTAACATCCTTGTTCTAGATTCATTTCAATCCATTTTCTGTGTACCCACAGACTTCCAGTTGCATAACTGATTATGACTTTATTTTAAAGAGAGAGAGTGGCTGGCCAGTACTTTCCTCAGCATGTTATCACTGATAGTCATCAAAAAAGAAACAAATGAAAATGAAAGTAAATGTTGACACAAGCTTTCGGAAATTAATTCCTTCATCAAGTGTGAGGGAGCAGATAAGGGGTAGAAGAGAAGGGTTTCTCAGTGCCTAGGCCGCAAGATAATGATTAGATGAAGGGTGATCACTTCCATCCCCCCCTCACCCTTTCTTCTACCTAAGGAAGGAATTCATTTCCAAAAGCTTGTGTCCATGTTCATATTCAGTTGCGACTTTTTTATGTGTCTATTGGTGCTACAGAGTTGAGGTAAGTACTGGCGAGCCACACTATCTCTGCTGAATAATATTAATCATCTCAATGGAGAATTTCCATCAGATTAATCGAGTATGACTTTATTTTCCTTGAAAAAGTCTTGGCCCACTAGTCTGTAAAACAGAAGTGTACAACTTTCCCTTTCACATGGAAGCAATGCTTCACTTTCATTCTGCTTCCTGTTATTAAACTGAGGTCTATAGTTCCCTTTGTCCTTGCAAATGTATTAGCAATTTCCCGACTCCTGTTACCATTGGCCGGACCTTCTGCCATTTCTCAAAATACTTCTCATGACTAGCCTTAGGTGTGACTCACATCCTTGAGAAATTTGGGGCGGATTTTCATGTTTTATGGACATTTTTATTTTTACAATCAACAGTTAACATCATTTCAGGCAGGAATTATGGTGTCTACTGTCTTGTGCCTCTAAGTACTTAGTTTTCCTGATGATTATTTTTGTTCAGCATGATCTGTGCATGGAAATCACTCTCTGTGCAGTCTTTCATGTAGTTTGATTACATTAAAAACATGTCACAGCCCTCAACTGTACTCATAGGTCTCTGTGACTTTGGCAGTTACATTTTATATACTTTACTATCCATGATGTGTCTGTTTCCCTACAACTTCCAGCAACAAACAGCCCCCATTTTGTATTCTTCTATCTGCATGATGTGCTGTTACCAGGGATGGAGTGTTGGGGTATCAGTACAGTAAGAAGCAAATTTCTATTTTAATTTCATTTTTTATTATTAAAAACTAATAATAATAATAATAATAGACAATTATTAATTAATGTTGTGCAGAAAAAAAATTCATCTGTGGAACTAAAACAAAAAAAGTGGAAGAGCAGTATTTTTGCTTCTTAATTAGCAGTCAGTCTTGTCTTGTCTTCTCGAGTAGTTAGAAGTGATGAGCTATCTTGTTTTTTGAACTTTCAGTTGTGATGTAAATGTTTTTAGAAAAATACAGATCTTTCTCAAGAGTGAAAAGTTTTGTCTTAGTTTATTACTTAGGCCTTAAAGTGAACCACATAATGACCCTGAGATGTGATGAAGCAATCAACAATAAGAAGACATTCAGAAAACTGTCAGTATATAATCATTCAAATAATTTTTAAACTGCAGTTCTTCTTTGCTAATTTTCATTAACAATTTTTAAAATTCATGCTTATATGTGTCATTGTGGAACATATAAAATGATGTTTCACAATGACAATCTCGCACCAGGTGGGGAAAACACTTTGTGCCTCTCTTATCATTCCTAGATGTTATACCACCTCCTTAGGTTATTATCTTTTCTCGGCTCAAGGCAGTTGTGCTCTCCTCTGTCGGAGCAATCACTAAAGCCTCTGCCAATGTTAACTGTTCACCACACTCGCACATTACAGTCTTTATTCTGTCCTCATATTTCCCCTGAATAATGAGGACTCTGCTGAAATTCCAAAAGAGTCATGCTACTCTCGATTAGTAAGTTAGAATGCAATATCACTATTTTTGACAAGCTCATTGAGGGTTTTCTTGTAGTATTAATTTGGGTGCCTCCAGTAGATATAAAATATTGCCTAATGATTGAATCTTGCATGTCTGTGCCACTTCTCAGACATGCCAAGCATTATGATTTTTCTGTAATTGTCACGATTTCTAGCCTAAAATTATGGGCTTATGGAAGCCCCAGCTGAAATTATGGATTGCACTATTTCATTTATTTTTAGTAGTTTTGTCGCATACTATTTTTCATTGCACTCGTATTCAGAACCAGTAATATTTCAGAAATAATGCAATACTTTGTTGTCATCTGCCTAGCACAGACTGTAACATACACTACAGTTGTTTACTATAGTGGTGCTTCGCTAACTTCACTATTGTGGGTACACTTGTAGTTAAGCTATGATTTTATGTACTGATGCTCATGTTTTCACATTACTATTATGTGTAAAAGAACTATTGAGTCCCTTTCAGTTAACTATGACACATGTCTCTTGCTTCCTGGAGAATGCAAAACAAACATAAAGTTCAGTGTAATTATTTGTCATGAATACTGTACCAACTATTTTATTATTCTCTCTCTTTCTCCTGGCTTCAGAGTTTTTCTTTTTAAGGAGTCACAGAAATGCCTCGTACAGACGGTTTATTGTCAATAAAAAAAATTTCGATACCGTTCTAGTTCCCTCTCCTCCAGCTCATCAATTCTCTTATCCCCATTATGATTATATTCTTTCGAAACTTGGCATCTCTGCAGTACTGGATTCATTTTCCCTGTTGCATGACATGCCTGATAGTTATTTCGCTCACTATCTGAATTTTTTAACGCTGGTCCTTGTGCTGCTGTGTGCCACATGCTACAAGCTTTGTGTTTGTGCTGCTATTCATCCTTGCTGCTAATACTGCTCATGATGTACATGTTGGCTGATGCCGCCTTTCTTGTGCTGCTGTCTGTTCCATTAGATAACTCTGTGCCACATCCCTGCAACATTTGGGATGTCTTGTTACTTGCTATTTACAGTGCTGCCATGAGCCGATGTGCCATCTATGACCTCAGCTGCTTTGTACAACAATGGATGCCACAGCATCACCTGCGACCTCGCAGTGCTGTCTGTCAGCTGCTACTGGTCGCCTTCTTTGAACCCTGGCTCTCACTGCTGCTGCCTCCCTCCCATCATCTGGTAGGGTCATCCCAACCTCTACTCCTTTCTTTTAAGAAGAAGGGGACTGCTTGCTCTCCTGGCTACTAGATTTTCCAATGGCCTGCATATTAGTAGTTCAAATAATGTCAGATGGGTTCTCAATGTCATTCTGTGACATCAGATTGAGTAGTTTTGACATTCCAAATTGAGGTAACATATTCCTATAATTTGTAGCGTAATAACATCCACAGCATTATTTCATGACCAAACAGTACACCCCAGCCTATATACTCTTGCTGTGACTCTGCTATTCTGGCAGTCCGTGTGACCATATCTTTTTCTTGGTGCTTTCTGCTGCTCCTAAACCAGCACCCTTCCCAAGTCTTTCCCTCTGCACACAACATACTCTCAATAGAACTTACCATTTTTGGATTCTGTTCATAGCCATTCAGACGTGTTTTCTAAATATGCAACAGAATTAGCAGCTCATGTTCTAGTGCTTAGCACTGTTGCTTCAAAATTGCAGTGTACATTGTTCGTTAACCAATCAGGTTTGGAGTATTCTTCACTTGGCACAACTTTTTATTACTTCATCTCATCTTCATCTGACATGTAACCTGCCAAAGTGGCATCAAATAAAAAGATTATTGTAATTAGATTCCATATTTTGCCAGCCCACCACAGAATTATAATGAAATAAAAGGTTTCAGCTTGGTAGGTGATGTGAGATGTTTATTTTATTAAATTCACAACATATCGATTTCGTCCCTATGATGGAACATCATAAGTGCGTGCAGAATTGCAAGTCATGATGACCTATGTGCTCTGCTTAAAACATTTTTTCGTTATATCATAAAATACATTTTAAAAGGTCTTGCTGGTACAAGTCACAAGGATAAAAATCTTTTCATACTTGTATCACAAGTATAAAAAACTTTTTATGCTTGTGACTTGTACCAGCAAGACCATTTAAAATGTATTGTGGCAGTTTCATTTATGATGAAAATACCCCAAATTATACGCTGTGTTGATGTGTGAGTACAGGTGATATCTTGACTCATTGAACTCATTAGATCATCTTGAAAAGACGTGACTCATGCATCATTAGCAGGATTGCTACAACCAATTAAATATAAAGAAACATAAAGTACAGTGTCTGTATTTTAATTTTTCAGCCTGTTATTATCCCATAGGAATGATACAACAGTATTATGAAAGTTATTAAGAACATTATGTTTGAAATAAGTGGAAAGATAAAGCTTTATTAATTATTTAAAGGCATATAACAGTCTTTTGTCTGCGTACAATACTAAGAAAATTGCAATTGGAAGATACTTAAGAAAGTATATTACATAATTATGATCTATGAGTAATCTTATTGCTGAAACGTGTCATGAGGGTGACTTAATAATGTCAGGGAAAAGTAATGTTGTGCTTTATCAGATGCCATTTCACTAAATGGCATGGAAAGGTGACACACATTTAACAAAAAAAAAAAAAAAAAAGAGGTTAGTAGAATTTCTGATGTCAATTTTCAGTTATGGCCCTCAAGATTGAACATCAGAATCCATATACCAATCACATAGAAAAGTTATTGCAGAAACGGCCATCAAACTATGTGACTATGTATATCAATTGTGTTTAATTTTTCTCCATCTCAATGTGGTCAATGAAAGGAGTTATATTTAAAGTGGTTGATTTTTGTATACTGGAGGCACAGTTCAAAGCAATGGTAGAAATACACAATGCCTGCTCTTGTACATTTTCAAATATCCAGAATATACTAAATTTAAATAAACTTGACTTTTAATTGTTAGAGCTTCACTTTGTTTATTTATGTGTGTCACTTTATTGACATTATATAAGATTCTTTACAATAAATGAAAACATAACTTAGGGCCTTTCACCCCCCCCCCCCCTCCCCCTACCCCCACATCAACACTTTTTCCCAGTAAATACTAATATTTTCTCCTCATGACCATTAACAAGAGAGATCCCCCAGTTACAATAAAATGATAAATTAAACTATCTTTTGTACAGCATCTGTCTTTTGATATGGAGACTGTTTACAGAGTGTGGAGAAAGGCGATATCCATGACAATGGTCTGATACCTCTTGACACCTGAGACCTAGCATCAAGTTTCTCAGGTACCTCCAGGCGAGAGATTATGCGTTCATTCTCCTGCTACTCTCCTCAGTAGGAAGGAAGCTTTAGCAATGTACGCACAAAACCCAAACAAGCGCCAGAAGACAATCAACAGTCGAGAAACAGCTCGAAACTTGGAAGCCAATGACTTCTTTCCGGGTAAGAGACCTTCAAACTAACATTTCTCTCTCTGTAATATATTTTGTTTTTTGTTTTTATGATTGTTTATGGTGAAATAATTTATCTTCTTTTCCCCAATTATATAATTTTTTTTAAAAATTATAATCAGCCAACTTAATAACAGTAAATTGGAAGTCTCCTTCTTTTTTAGTGGATGTAATGTCTCATAATTGTTATTATCCTCTTTTAGATTTAATTTCAGTTGTGTTGGTTGGACAACAATACTTGAATGCTGTTTTGTTATAATTATTATGCTTCATTAACAGCATTACAATTTAGACAGTAAAATAAATGAGTAATTGTTACCTATTCATTATTTTTTAATCATTGAAACTAATACAATTTTATATTAAAAACTCCCCAGTTAATTTTTCCATTTTGTATTTTCATTTTCCTGTAAAAATCAACCATCTGCATATACTCAAAAATTAAAGACTTCAGAAAACTCCTACTAACATTCGAGCAATACGCAGGTATCATTAATGTAATACCTTTTATCATGGTAGGTGTAATAAGAGTTATGAACAACTATTGGTTGTAACATGTAAAAGTTTAAATCAAGAACACAGTTCTTGTGACATTGATACTGGGTGCTTGCTTAGTTTGTCTCTGAAGCTTGTCCTGTCTTTTTTTTCCCCTGAGAAATTAAAATAAGACAAAATAAACACTTCATAATATGTGTTTATGATAGTAGACTTGTGTCTTTTCTGGACAGGTTCACCAACCTCATTCAGTTATACATAATTCTTCTTTGTTTTTATGGCCCCCTTCTCTGCGGTTGTACAGTTTGTATAGGTTAGATTACCGACTTTTGAAACTGTGAATTAGTCTATTTTAGACCAGATGCATATCACTTTATTTTAAAGCATCTTCAGTGGTCAAGGGGTGGTTGGGTGTTTTTTTTTTTTTTTTTTTTTTTTTTTTTTTAATGTTATTCTTTTCACGTGTTTCTTGTAGCACATTGACACTTGTTATCACTATTTATTATAATTACACTATTTACAATTACACTTTTTTACAAAAGTTGACGAAAACTGCCATTGCTGAAACCTGGCTAACCTATACAAACTGTCATTCAGTTATGTGTCTAATGCTGGCGATTTGTGTGTCTTCTTAAAACTGTAGAAGAAGATTGTTCATGGTCACTGAATCATAGCTCACAAACACACAAACATAAAAATATGTTTGTAAAGTAGAAGTAAAGATATTACACTATTATTAAAGGGATGGAAAAGTTGCCACAAATCAGGGAAAGGAAGCACATCGTATGAAGGCAATGATTATGAAATAATCACTAATCATCATGATAGAATAACTAAATAAACAAAGCAAAAATAAAAGTATTGTTATTCTCCTGACCATGGGTTACGAGGAACTCTTCCTTCCCTTTTGCATCACTTCTCTCATTCTTTCTGTTCCTTATTCTGATGAAGAAATGTTAGAAAATTCTTAAAATTTACTTGTGCTCTTCAGTCCAGAGACTCGTTTTATACAGCAGCTCTCCACCCTATTGTATCCTGATTGAGCCTCTTCAGATTCTTCGTTACTACTGACTAAATACTGTGGAATAGGCTTTCATAGTAAAATTAATTTGACATAAAAATTACAATTAATGTTAAAACTAGTTTACATAGTGCAGTAAAATTGTTATAAAACATTATAATTAATGTTCACAATACATGCACAAATTAAATATTTTTGTGATAGTATAGTATCATCTTATATGTTAATATTATCACCATCCATATCACAAAATTATTTTATCTTCTTCAATAGACCTAACACGAGGTTTGGAGTTTTGTCTGGATTGCATACAAGTTTATTTGCTGTAAACCAGTTTAGTGTTGAGTCTGGAGCTTCTCACATATTTTTATCAAGGGCTTGGATGTCGTTACGAGAAATAAGTAAAGTAGTATCATCAACATACCAGATTACAGACTGTGATACACAATGGGGCATAAGAAAGACAACCACGCCTATATGAATCTGCTTACTCTATTCATCTCTTGGTCTCCCTCTGCAGTTTTTACCCTGATCCCTTCCCTCCAATGCTAAATTCACAATTCCTTGATGTCTAAGAATATCTCCTTCCATTGAATCCCTTCTTTAATCAAATTATGCCAAAAATTCTTTTTCTTCCCAATTCCATTTAGTACCTCCTCATTTTATATCACCACATTTCAAAAGCTGATATTCTCTTCCTCTCTGAACTATTTATCATTCATCTTTCACTCCCATACAAGGCAACACTCCACACAAATGCTTTCAGAAAAGACTTCCTTACACTTACATTAATATTGGGCGTTAACAAATTTCTCTTTTGCAAAAATGCTTGTCTTCCCATTACCATATTGAATTTTATATCCTCTGTACTGTCCCATCACATGTTATTTTACTGCCAAAGTAACAAAACTCAACTATAACCTTTATTGCATCATTATTTAATCTAATTCCTTCACCATCACCTGATTTTCTTAGACTACATTCCATTACCCTTGTTTTGCTCTTGTTAATGTTCATCTTATAACCAATCTCCAAGACACTGTCTATTCTGTAAAAAAAGATTTAAAAACTGTGTTATCTGAAGAACAGTATTGTACCATGTCAGCAATATTCATAGATAAACTCAACAAAATTCATTGCAGTATGCAAGCTACACACAGCGATAAGCTCAGACATTTAGTGAAATAAAACTGTAGTCAACTTGATGTGGAATCTCAATGCCCTTTGCAGTTTGCTGCCACCAGTGTCTCATTGTTCAGAGTGCTAAGTAGCGTAATCTAATTTGTGTGCAATTTCATTATCAGTCAATTTCTTTATGTTTGTTAATGCTTTTGTTTTTAAGAAGTTTATTTTCACATACTCGGCAGATTTTGTTTGTACTGATAGCTATGTTATTCAATTATTAACTGTATTTTTCTTACTTGTCACTTCTTTATTTTGTGTGTTTTGCCTTTAGAATGGTTTTATTCTTACATATTTAATAATATTGTGCTCCATAGATTGTCATTTTTATTTTGTAAACAGCCAGAGACAGTTTCATTGTTTTTGACAGTATAGTTACAACTGATCACTGTCCAATCAGCTGCCAGCCACCTTTATTAAAGTAATAGACTGGTTACAAGTCGGTTAATTAGTTTTCTACTCTTCACAGATAATTGTATCAATAGGATTGATAGGATGTGTGTCTGCTGTGTGCGCACACAGGAGTTCGCCGCAGTTTGCGAAAAGCAGAGCGTGCTGTGGTTACAGTCAGCCATATTCAGGCTGCTGCCTCGAGGTGCAGTGGCGGTGAGGAGTCTGGTGTGTTGTGTGGGACACCTCAGGTGTCTCATGCTTTGCCCTCTGTCCTTGCTGTCGAGGCATTTTCAGGTGTACCAGACATGGTCGAGCCACCCTCCCTGCAAAGGGAAGAGGCAGGTTGAAAGGCATTCACCTCAATTGAATGTGCAGTGATCCTGTGAATGGGACCCTTCAGCAGGAGTGCAGGGGGAAGGGATTATTTGTTATTGGGAGCTCCAATGTTAAGTGTGTGATGGAGCCCTGTAGGCAGATAGCGTCGAGATCCAGAAAGAAATTGAATGTGCACTCAGTGTGTCTGCTGGGGGGCCTCATCCGAGATGTAGAGCTGGCCTTACAGTTGGCTATCGAGCGTGCTGGGTGCGGTCGGCTGCAAGTTGTGGCTCATGTCGGCACCAATGACGCTTGTCACTTGGATTCTGAGGACATCCTCAGTTCCTACAGGTGGCTGGCGGAACTGGTGAAGACTGCTGGCCTTACACAGGGTGAAAACAGAGCTATTGTTCGGGGCCCTTTCGTTTGGAGCCAAGAGGAGGGTCTGAACCAGAGGCTTCGCCAAATCTGTGACAGTCTTGGCTGAAGATTTCTGGATCTGTGTTATTGCGTGGGGAATTGTAGGATACTCCTAGATAGATTAGAGGTGCACTAAGCTAGGAAAGCAGCTACTTGGGTACCATAGTACTTGTGGAATGCACTTGGGATTTTTATGCTAGGTGCTAGCTCTGATGAGCACTTGCCAGTCAATATTTGGTCAGCCAATTCAGGTCACATTTAGAGCAATAATTTGACTGTCAAAATATTACCCGTAAACTTTCAAAGTATTAAAAACAAAGTTCCTGAATTTGCCTCGCTGCGTGGAAATTATTGTGCTCAGGTAGTTTTAGGCACTGAAAGCTGCTAAATCATGATGTGGCAAGTTCAGAAATATTTAGCAAGGCACAGAATGTCACAACTGGAGGGGGAGTGTTCACTACTGTGGACAAAGATATTGTTTCTTCTGAGATTGGGGCTGAAAGTAACTGTGAAGTTATCTGGGCATGTATAAGAGGTCTAAGAGAAGTAAATAGTTGGGTGTTTTTACCAGCCTCCCCCCCCCCCCCTCCCCCCAGTGCTGCTGTAGCAGTTTGAGTCATTCAAAGAAAATTTATGCCAGGTAGTATGTAGGTATCCCGACCATGCAATAGAAGTTGGGGAGACTTCTTCCTTAAGAGTATAGATTGGGACCTCTCTCATTTCATTTCGGGCAGTTCAGACAAGCAGTCTTGCAAACTGCTATTTGACACATTTTACAAAAACTGTCTTGAGCAGTTAAACCGACAGCCCACATGCAATGGAAATATTTTAGACCTTATAGCTGCAAACAGGCCCAACCTTATTAGCAAAGTCAGTGTAGAGACAAGAGTTAGAGATCATATTGTCATAGCAACAATGGTGACCAAAGTTAATAAAACAATCAAGAAGGCCAGGGGTGTATTTTTGCTTGAAAGAGCCAATAACCAATTGTTAACATCACACTTAGAAAATGAGTGGACGTTGTTTAGTTCCAGTACAATGGATGTAGAGGAATTGTGGACTAAATTTAAATGTTTTGTAAGTAAAGGGTTAGAGAAATGCATGCCTATAAAGTTGGTTAAGGATGGAAAAGATCCACTGTGGTATAATAATAATATTAGAAAGCTACAGAGAAAGCAAAGGCTGTTGCACTCTCGGTTCAAAAAAGAACATGCGAATCAAGACAGGTAAGTTAGTAGTGATTTGTGCTTCTATAAAATGATTAATGTGTGAAGCGTACAACAGTTACCACAACCATACCTTTGCAAAAGATCTATCTGAGAACCTGAAAAAATGCTAGTTCTATGTAAAATTGATAAATGGGTCAAGGCCACTATCCAGTTACTCGTTGATCATTCTGGGACAGTAATAGAAGAATGCAAATGTAAAGCTGAAGTTCTAAATTTTAACATTTAGAAATCATTCCTGTAGGAGGAGTGTACGAAATGTACCCTCATTCAATCAATGTACTTACTCCAAAATGGAGGACACAGTAACAGGTATTTCCAGTGTAGAGAAACTTCTGAGAGAACTGAATACAAAATAGTATCCTGGTCCGGATGGAATACCAGTTCGGTTTTACAAAGAGTATTCTGCGGCATTGGTCCCTTACTTAGCTTGCATTTATCATGAATCTTTAATTCAGCACAAAGTTCCTAGTGAATGGAAAAAAAAACACAGGTAACTCCTGTTTATAAGAAAGGTAAAAGAACTGATCCACATAATTACAGGCCAATATCGTTGATATCAGTTTCCTGTAGAATTTTGGAGCATATTCTTAGTTCAATATAGTAAATTTCCTTGAGATGGATAAGCTTCTATGAATGAGCATGGCTTAAGGAAACATTGTTCAAGTGAAACTCAGCTTCCCCTTTTCTCACATGACATCTTGCGAGTTGTGCACGAAGGGCAACAGGCAGAGTGTGTGTGTTTTAATATTATTATTATTATTATTATTATTATTATTATTATTATTATTATTATTTCAAAAAGGCATTTGACACTCTGCCACACTGCAGACTGCTAATGAAGATATGAGCTTATGGAATAGGTTTACAGATTTGTGACTGGCTGGAAAACTTCCTAAGTAATAGAACGCAGTATGTTGATCTCGATGGCGAGTGTTTGTCAGAGGCGAGTGTATCATCATGCATGCCCCAGGGGAATGTGATAGGACCACTATTATTTTCTACCTATATAAATGTTCTAATGGACAAAGTATCTTGTAATTTACGGCTGTTTGGTGGTGATGTTGTGGTGTATAGGATAGTGTCATCATTAATTGACTGTTATAGCATACAGGATGACTTAAATGAAATTTCTAGTTGATGTGAAGAATGGCAGCTAGCCCCTAATGTAGAAAAAAAGTAAGGTGATGCACATGAGTAGGAAAAACAATCCCATAATGTTTGAATACAGCATTAGTAGTGAGCTTCTTGATACAGTCGCATCATTCAAATATCTAGGCGTAACATTGCAGAGTGATATGAAATGGAACAAACATGGCTGCGGCCAAGCACATTGAGGCACTATGCTACGATGCGCGAAGCCTTTACCCGTCGGACGTTCGAATCCCCCCTCAGGCATGGATGTTTGTGCCATCTTTAGTATAAGGTACTTCCTGAGTAGTTTGTAAGTTAAGGGACAGATGACCACGCAGTTAATTCCCTTAAGCTCTACAAACATTTGAACATTTTTGAACAAACATGTAAGGACAGTTGTGAGTAAGGCGGATAGCTAACTTTGGTTTATTGGGAGTATTTTGGGAAGATTTACTTCATCAGTAAAGGAGACCATGTATAAAATGCTTGTATGATCATGTCTTGAGTATTACTCAAGTGTTTGGGACCCACAGCAGGTCAGGTTAGTTACTGATAGGTTTGACCAATGTGCAAGTATCACAGAAATGCTTCAGGAACTCAAATGGGAATTGCTGGTGAAAAGACAATATTCTTTTTGAGAAATTCTGTTGAGGAAATTTAAAGGGCCGGAATTTGAAGCTGACTGTACCTACTTACATTTTGTGTAAAAATCACAAAGACAAGATAAGAGAAATTAGGGCTTGTACAGAGGCATATAGAAATTCTTTTTTTCCCTTGTTCTATTTGGGAGTGGAATAGGGCAGGAAATGCCTAGTAGTGGTACAGTGTACCCTCTGTCATGCACCTTGTGTTGGATTGCTGAGTAGGTATGTAGATGTAGGTGTAGAGCATTGACAACATGACAGATATCATCTTTACGGATCAAGAAAAAAAGTTGTTAGACACTGAATTACAATATAGTATTCCAATGAACTTAAATTGCTTTAGACTCCTCTAGTCGTAACAAACATGAAAGTACAGCTGCCATTATGAATGAGACTAGTCATTAGTACTTCATAAGAATTAAATGGACATTGTCAGTGCCATTAATGATAAATTGTATAGTAGCAAAATTACAGTCATTAAAGCAGATAAAAGCAGTGCAGTGCTGCAGTTGTCCTTTATGAAAAGGACTACATTTGCAAAATCAAACATCTTTTTAATGAGAGTGGTATTATCCAGATTGATAAGAATCCTATCAATAAATTTAACAATGAAATTATAAAGAAAATGGACCATTCTTGTTTTTTGTTAGACAAAACTCACTTTTTCAGACATGCTTTGAATTAACATCTCTGTTATGACTGTACAATGAAAAAGCTGTGAGTGAAAAACTTATTTCTATGGCTCATTCCCCATTTACTTGAACACTGTTGTCTGCAGTTGATGTCAATGGCCTTCCTTCCGAATCAGCATCCCCCTTGTCTTTGAAGCTGTGATCTAGTTTTTGGCACTATTTCCATATGACCTCACATAACATTTCATTTGGTCCCTATACCACCAGAATTTCATGGTGAAATTTTGTGCAATCTACTAATTTATCTGTGACTATTTTACTGTCTCAGGTACTTCAACTTTGGAGTCAGTTTCTCATTGCCACACCATTTCACTTCCACATTGTTTTGCATCTGCTATCTGCCCTGCAGCAGAACTGTGTGTACAGAAAAGCTGAGGACATGAACTCGTTTTTGACAGTGCATTGTCTTAGCATAGGATAATAATATTTGAGACTAACTTTTTAAAGTCCCTTCATGTGTTTATTGTACAACATGCTGGATAGTACTTGATACACCAATGCAATTACTTTTACTGCTTAACTTAAACATATGTGATATTGTTATATCGCCGGCCACGGTGGCCGAGGGGACTGAGGCGCTCCAGTCACAGTATGCACGGCCACTACAGTCGGGGGTTCGAATCCCCCTTCAGGCATGGATATTTGTGTCATCCTTAGTCTTAGGTAGTTTGTAAGTTTAGGGACTGATGACCCTGTAGTTAAGTCCCATAAGCTGAACAAACATTTGAACATTGTTATATCATCTAGTTTAACATTGTAAATAATGTAACTAATTTTCATTCATGGGAGTTAATGACTTACATGTGTTGTGATGTTTATTTTCTTTTATTAGTCTATTTGTTAGATGTCTAAAGATTATATTTCATTTGATTTTACAGGATTTAATCGAGTAGAGTTTCATGCAGATGCCGCTTATGAAGATACCCTTACTTATCGATATTATAATGCCACTGAGCGCATTCATGGAAGAGCTATGGAAGATTGGCTTCGGCCATGTATTTCATTCAGAAATGCATTCTGCCATTCAGGCAAGTATCTGTTAAAAGAGTATGGATGTCTGCATACGAGTGACAACCAGTACAACAATACGTGATATGCTCTGTCAAAGTGGGTAACCTCGGAAAATGACAGCATGATAGGAGTGATTTCTTAATTTATTTATTTATTTATTCATTCATTCATTATATTGCTTAGAGCCAGTAATAAAGGCTGAGTTTCATTGATAATGAATGACTCAAAGTATACATTAACAAGGAGAAAGAACTATCAGAAGCTGTAATAGTAAGTATTTATTGTTTGACTTTTATGAATTACTTGTTTTTTCTTGTTAAATTTAACATAACAGTAATGTTAAAAAAATAATTAAAAATTTCAAAAAAAATACTAACTATTGTTGCGAAAATCTACTACTGTTTTAGTTCATTTTTCTACTCTGTTAGTATCTACAAGATCACATGGATTCCATAGGCTCCAAAAACAGAAAGCTGTTTACAGTGAGCATTGCATGCACTTAACAGCAAAGGGATTTTGATGAAGGCTTTCTTACTAGAATATGGAATGGCATTTGGATTTCTACATGCTGAGACACTGAATGCGCAATGTATCATTGGACCATAGGAGAGGGGAGGGATGTCCATGATGGAACAAATCATACAACTGCCCAGTAGAGACAGCTGTTGATCAGGAGGTTGCTGGAGATGGTGGTGGCATTACGGACCACTACAGGCTGCAGTGGGGTGAAGTCTCTCTGCTGTCTCTGGTCAAATTCAGTTCAATCTAACAATGGAAAGGCTAAATAGGAGTGACAATAATGTAATGAGGGCAGGTAGCAAATCACTTTAAATATGATGACAGACATGTAGAAAGACCACCACATTCACACAAATTAAATTTTCAGTCTCAACCTTTATTGGAAAAGGGCGTACGTCCAGTCATGTGCGTGAGTTGGGCCTAGGTGTTTGTGTGATTTTATGTGTTCTCTTGTTCTCATAAAGGCTGTGGCCAAAAATTTAAATGTTATTGTGTTTTCTATGTGCTTGATAATAGCTTAGCAATTATCTTTACAGTGAATATCAACCTGTACTCATTAATTATTGAAATTCAATTCAAGGTATTGAAAACAAGCCTCTGTTCTTACAAATTCTGTTACTGTTTCCTTTGAAAAATAGCAATGTAGTCAGCTTCCCATTTCGTAGAAATACAGCAAGTAAATATCTGCCATGCTAGGTACAACTTACTGTTGTAGAATCAAATTAATGCAGAAGATAAATATAAGCATTCAACAGAAGTAAAATAGCAGTTATTGAACCAAACAAAAATAGATGTTACTTTTTTCAGAGTAGCAGCTTCTAATTATAAATTTTAAAGGATTTCAACACTTGACTACAGTGAGCAGCTCGAGTGTTGTAGGTTCCAGTTACTGTGAAGAGATAAAAAAAATAGCTTTTAATGGAACAGACTAGCAGAGAGGCCTGCATAAGAACAATTTTCATACTAATGACAATAACAATTACTACTACTACTACTAATAATAATAATAATAATAATAATAATAATAATAATAATACTTCTATGAAGGCAATTCGGGAAGTAATGTCCAGTGTCTTACCTCAATCAAATGTGTGGCACTAGTGTAGTCAATTCTTTTCAGTTATGTACCTTGTTTCAGTATGCTCCTGGCAGTATAGCTATAAGGTCATATTCAGTCATTTTTCTCATCAATACAGGTGTTTAAGATGATTTTCAGAAAAAGAGGATCCCACAAAGTGAGAGGTATATGGAGAAATACAATGTCAGTGGCAAAAATAAATGACACTGGTAGCAATTTATCACGAGATTACTAAAGAGTATGTGAACATTATAAGCATAAGAGTTGTTCAAAGGTGCTGTCTTGGATTTTCTGACAGATGTACTATCATCCATGATGAAGAGTGAAATGGCTGACTGATTTTGCAAAACTGGATGAAGTAAAAAAAGGTATTGAGAAGATTGCCAAACTCCAGTGGGAGGTACTGCACAGTAGATGTTAAGCATCACAGTATGGGCTTCTATCACATTGCTGAGAGCATACATTTCTTCACGAGTCAATTCTTTCATCTTACATAAATCTGATGAAAAAACCATGAGGATAAAGTTAGATAGATTAGAGCCCACAGGGTGGTATATCTGCATTCATTTTTTTCTGTGAACTATACACAACTGGAATAGGAAAAGGTGGAAGTGACAGTGATAAACAAAGTATACTCCACCACACACTCTTATGTGGCTTGCATAGTATGGATGTAGATGAAGATGTAGTCACACAGAATTGCCATTTTGCAATTTCCGAACTCTCACAGCATTTTTCACAAATCATTCTGTTGGTTCTGTATGAAATCGTGGCAGAATGTTTACACTATCACATGTTTTGTGCTCAATCCTGATTAAGCCCAAAAAGTACTAAGATGTACTCTTCCATCTTCTTACTGGCACTTGACGAGAGCAGGCGGTGGCATCCGCGTAGAGTTGTCAATGCTACCAGACAAGCAACACTGTATGAACTAACCACAGAGATCAATATGGCAAGTATGATAAAAGTATCAATTAGGTCAGTGTGGCATAATTTGATGTTAATTAGCTATGGCAGAAGACAACCAACATACATACCTTTGCGAACAGTACCTGACCACCTCTTGTGCCTCTCCTGTGGATTTTACCATATTGGTTGTATCCTAGATGACTAGAAAATTATGTCTTGGTCAGATGAGTTCTGATTTCATTTGGTGAGAGCTTGATGGTAGATTTTAAGGGTGGTGCATACCTCACAAAGCCATAGCTCTAAATTGTCAACACATTTGATGGGGGTGGAGGGGGATGCATTACTTTTTGGTTGCAGTCAGCGAGTTTCACAACAGCATCCAAGGTAATCTCTATCCGTGTTATGACAATCACCTTTACCTGAAGTGGCAGATGGCTGCCCCACATTGTGCTCATAAGATTGTCAGACACTCTTCTGATGTCCACTTTACTGCATAGGTGACACAGTTACTGGGATGTTTTCCTTTCACATGTTCCTTGAGACACCAATTTTAACAGGTTTTCCTGTGATGCTGCAACTTTACAAATAAGTTCAGTTTTTAATCTTTCACAGGTGTCCTCTGCCAGCAAAGCTGTGATTACAACCTGAGCATCAGAAGTGGCTTTGATCTATCTGACATCCTATTTATGCAAATTTAGTAGTTTCTCCCACGACTCCTGCATAGCAAAAGCCATTCTCGACCTGGGTGAACCACAGTAACTGGGTTATGTGGTCAAAATAATGGAAGGTGATTGGCCAATTGAGACACCAGAGGGGGAATCCAATATTGTAGAACCAGTCTTTTCAATGCTAATAACATCAGGGTCACCCCAGATGAATTTATTGTGGCATGTTTCAGCACCCATCTATCTTCTGTCTTCTATAGCCTATTTATAAAAATTTATGGGTGTATATATGTTCTCTTTGGACTCCAAGGTGGCTGGAGTAGTTTTGGTGAAATCTTCAAATTAGCCCAGCAGGTGGTCCTGTGATGTTGGTGGCAATCAGAGCAAAACATTTATTTATTTTTAGAATATGATATGAAATGTGGAACAATAATCAATCTTTGAAAAACTATTTACTCTTTGATATTCAAATTTACCATATTTTAGAAAATGCTTTTATTTGTTGCCATCAGTAAGCTCAAAGATAATCCGGAGTTTGTACTATGTATTATGAAGTCGTGGCACTGGACGCCATATTGGTCAATGTATAGCTAGCTGTCCCACTCTACCTAGTTGTTAGTATTATGTTCTCACAAAAAATTAACATTCTGAAATTTCTAATCATTTCTACTAGTTGCTTTCATAGAAACTAATTCATATACAATGGACACTACCTGTTGTAAAATAATGAATACTATTTACAAAATATATGAGACATGTAATTAAACACACACCTGCAACAAAACAGTAGAAAAATAAACGAATTGTGTAAAATGTTCAGTAAGGTTATATTATGATTCAGAACTAATATTTCATCCACATTGCATTTAATGAATAAATTACACTGTTATAGACAAATAAATAAAGATTAATAATGACAGATTCGAGGCGTATGAGATAAGTGTGATTTTCCACACAGCGTGCATATCTAGTCTGCGAGCTCAAACAAAAAACAGTATAGAAAAGAGGCAAATATAAACTGAAAACAAAAAATACCATCTACAGCAATGCAATTAATTAATTAAACTGGGGGCTGATGACCTCCACAGTTTTGTTCACCTAAAACATCCAACAACAACAACAACAAATTCATTAAAGGAAAATGTGATAGCAACAGTAATTCTGAATAAAAATAAAACTTACATATTGATCTGAACTCTTCATCCTTTCCTTTGACTTCTCTACAACCATAAGCGACACAAAGTTTACCATTATGTATTTATTAAAGTAATCAGTCATTCATAACTGATTTTCAGAGAACACATGGGTCATAACAACAACACGACCTATATGTATAGAGTTGCCAGCATAACAATAATAGACCATCACGATTTTCACAGATCATAACCACTACACTTGTGTATACATTGATAATAATTGAGATCAATTGTTGTGATGTTCTGCATAACATGATTCAACACAATGAATACAATGCATATATAATCAATATTTACATACCAATATCAACACAACAATATAATGTAAACCTAAAAGTTTACATCTGGTACTTGGAACAACAGTAGCAACCGTAGCGGCACTATCAATCCACAGTCTAATTTGAAGAGTCACAGAAAAAAATGCTAGTGCTCCAAGTGGCAGCACAGCAGTAACATAGTATATACTTTCCAATTAGTTTTAAAGACAAGTGGGTTTTTCCCTTGGTTGTAGCAAGAAACTGTAACTGTAAATATATCTGCTCACACTTCATCATGCAATCTTTCCTGTCCTTCCACCAGAAGTTATCTAGCTACAGTAATTAAGCAGGACCATAGTCAGATTTTTTTTTATTATTTATTTATTTATTTTATTTGGGGGGGGGGGGCTGAATTGATCCCCCTCATTCCCTCCTTGGCTATAGCCTGGTAATTAGTGCTACTCACACATAAGTGGGGCAGTTTGCCATTACTTAATAAATGTTCAATTAACTTAGAATAAGCTGAACAGTTTTTTATTGATACAAAAATAAACAACTTACATAGGCAACTAGACTGTACAGTGCTAATAAAGTAGTGAAAAGAATAAACACAAAGTAAGTCATAACATTACTCAGGGTTCCAAGGGACACATATAAACTAGGCAGTTCACTCGATTCATTTGGAACAACATAGTCATTCCACAATACAACTGCACTTATAGATGGTGCAAATGGAACTACCAAATGCAACGACAGTGGTCAAAGTCTGTAGCAGTCACTACAAGCTAATGTACTTCAGAAAGAAAAATTGAATAGTATAAGAATTGTTATTTATATCAATATACACAATTCTAAAGACAACTATCTAAAGCTTATTTTAAAATATGGAAAGTGTAATTTTCTTGTTACTATTATTTGTCAATATCAGCTGTTTTGCTTCAGATCTGCTTTATTTATATCTTTTTAATGGTGGCTGTTGGTATTACATTCTAGGTGGAGATTACACCTTAAATTCAGCACTCTGTAAATCATGGGATGATGGGTCTCATACAGAAGAAAATTACAAGCGGCGTTTGAAGGCAGCCTTTGAGCTTTATTCCAAACTTGGTAAGATCTGAATGTCATTTGTGCTGAAGCAGTTGTGATTACAAAAACAAAAGAGAAGAAAATGTAAATGACTCAATGTTGTTCATTTAGGTGTTAAACATTGGACCCTATTTGATACTGATATTGCTCCCGAAGGAGATACTCTTGAAGAAACACATCATTTTATAGATGAGTCCACTCAACTTATACTTGATCTACAACAACGAACAGGTATAAAACCACTTTGGGTTGCTGCTGATCTCAGGAACAATTCCAGGTAAGGCCACTTAATAAAACATACTGCATTAACATACTTCTTTATAATTCTAATCAAAGAATTAATTCTAATTAAAGCATATAGCTGTGTCATTAGTCTGTTTTCTGAGCTCCCTAAAAATAATAATAACAGGAAAAAAAACTGGAAAAGTATAATGAGTATACAACTGGGGGTCATTAGTTCACACTTTTACCAAAATAGTTATTTCTTCTTGTTGCCTCACTTGCTTAAAACCTTCATATTTGTAAAAACTTTCATTTGTTAATACACTGTTAAATTTAAAACTTTGTATTAAATGTTTCCAGTAATCTTTTCTTAAACAACTATGCATTAGTGTTAATAGTACACATGCTGTGCATAAACAACAACAACAAAAATTAACAAACATGCACAAATTAAGAAGTATGACATACATTTTGTTTTGTGGTTAATCTGTGCTTCTGATAATGATTTTCAACAGAGTATTGATGGAATAAACAAAACAATTTAAATACCAGAATGTAAAACACACATTGTTGCTTTAGATATGCAAGTGGAGCTGTTACAAGTCCAGAGGCGCACATAACAAGTTACGCAGGTGCACAGCTCAAGAAAGCTCTTGATATTGCACATAAGTTGGGCGCAGAAAATTTCCTTTTCAAGGGATTTCATGAAGGATACTCAAGCATATTGAACACAGATATTTCTCGTGAACTACGCAACTATTCACGAATTTTGAAGATGATTGTAGGTAAGTCTTATCCTAAATTTTTTTATTGGTTGTGTTTTCTTTCTTTATTACCAGGGATCAAAATATAAATAGGTACATTGGTCATATGTTTTTATGCCACATCACTTAATTCTTAACAGTATCATGACATTCCTCTTCTTCATTTTCCTTTACTTTTGTTTATAGAATTAGATGTCAGCCTTCACTCCAATCTATATTTGTTGGTAAACACTAAAATTCTCCACAACTGATAAACACACTTTATTCATGTCATTTCTGGAAGCTACATTTATAATGAAATTTTTGCCCTTCTGGAACTTTAAGAAGTGATAACAGGGAATCCCGACATGTAACAGGCAAGACCTATAGCAATATTTAAACACAGTTACCCTTCATTTTCTCATTTAAATATGCTAAATTGAAACTGTAACTAAAGGTAAACAAAGGTCCACAAAGCATATCTGAGTATACATTGGGAAAAATATGTATAAAAAAATCACACTGACGTGTTTTATGGCCCACTTTAGATTTGTAGTTTTATAAGTTTTTGCAAACATTTTGGACCAAAATAGTAATCTAAATAATAAAAAATTAATTAATAAGAGTGTCTGAAACCCTTTTAGGGCGAAAAATTTTTAGTAGTGGCAGGTTCCGAACCACTGACCTTCAGCGTCACAGTCCAACGCATTACCCACTATGCTACGGCTAACAGTTAGAAGTTGCGTTCTTTAATCTCATACTATTCATTGCTGTTGTTAACTGATGCTAATGTGGCATTTGTAGACACTAGATTATCATTTATCATACAAAGAATGACATGTTTTTGTTAATTATTCAGTGCGCCATTGCTTTGAAATGACAACGTGTAAGTTACAATAATAAAATCATCAAATACACAATGCAAGATGGTGTATGCCAGAGAGAGTTCTGGGCGAGGAATGTCTCACGTGACATCTGCAAACGGCTGGTTTTTGTTAATTCAATGGAGGGTGTCAAAACTCCATTATTTTTGCAAATATCTCTGAACCGATACAAGATATCAAAAAAACATAAGGGAACAAAGTTGTAGAGAATTTTCTCGTCTACAAATTCATTTATTCAGTTTTCACGTCAGATGAATGGTTTATTTGCAATTAAAATTACATTACAAACGGCTTTTTTTGCATTTGAAAGAGGGAGGTTCTGGTCTCTGGTGGCCTACAATTATGTCTGTAAAATTTGGTGCTGATCAGTTGAACGGTTTGTCTTTAAAACCAGGGAACATGTTACAGACAGACATCCCAAAATTGCCACTATTTTTGCAAATACCTCTGAAACGATACAAGATATGAAAAAACATAACAGAGCAAAGTTGTAGAGAATTTTCTCCTCTACAAATTCTGTTATTCAATTTTCATGTCAGATGAATGGTTAAGCCGTTATTTTCATTTAAATTTCGAGCTGTCAAAAGACAATTGCAAAGGCCCACTTTTAGTGTTAGTACCGTAACCTAATGTGGGCCAAAAATAGAGACCATTTAACTTACCCAAAGCAGAGGCTTGTTGACAGATACAAAAACACACACATACACAAAGATTCAAGCTTCCACAACCGTTGGCTACTTCATCAGGAAAAGAGGAGGGAAGGAGGGGAAAAAGGGAAGGATGCGGGTTTTAAGGGATGGATGAGGAGTCATTCCAATTCCGGGAGTGGAAGGACTTACCTTCGGGGAAAAAAGGAAAGGTAAACAAACACACACACATACACACACAAACACACCAATGGCAAACGAACTTGGTGCGAACCCCGAACGGCGGGGAGCACATTTTATTCAGCAAGTCCATAGGGATTCCAAGGACAACAGGGCTGCCGCCGGTGCCTTCTTCTTGGCTTTCGAGGGTGATTCATTGCCCGAGAAGGTCAAGGTGATGATCTACCTGTGTGACGTGAAGCCCTATGTCCCCCCCCCCCCCTACCCTATGCGTTGTTTGAAATGCTGGAGGTTTGGGCATATGTCCTCCTGATGTGATGCCAACCCTTAATGTCAGGATTGCAGATGTGCCGTCCATCCAAACTTCCCTTGCACCCCTCCTCCAGTATGTGTTAACTGTGGCCTGAATCACTCCCCTTTCTCACGTATGTGCACAGTTCTGCAGCAAGAAAGGAAAATAATGGAATACAAGACCCGGGACCAACTGACCTACTCAGAAGTAAAGAGAAAGTATCAGAAACTCCATCCTGTGTGCCTGATTAACTCCTATGCCACGGCAGCCTCGCCATCATCATCTACTGTGCCTATTTTACCTTCTGTGCAATAAATGTCATTGTGCCCCCAGGCCCAATCAACCGACCTGCTCCCTAGACATCGGGGGGCACTTTCTCTTCATTGGCTCCCACTCTTTTCACTGTTGGAGCAACAACCCCTAAAACCTCTAAGCTGGAGAAGGAGAAGCCTCCTCCAGCCCCTCTCACTCAGAAGGGGTCGCTCGATACACCCCCTTCCGAGGCTACTCAGAGTGCTCCAGAGTATCCTGGCCACACAACCTGGCAGTTGAAGAGCCTCCCACTCTTCCTCCATCCCGGATGCCACTTCTGAGAAGCCGTTCTGGCCCTGCGAACCAAAAGGCCAGTGAGAGGAAAAGAAGAAGAGAAATACGAAAAAGGAATGTTCGGTGGCTTCAACGCCAAAATTACCCACATTCTCTGCTTCAGAGGATGAAGTTGAGATCCTTGCATCTCCTGTGGATCTCGCACTTACTGATTCACCAGACCATAAGCTCTCTGGTTCTGTGGATTCTGAGCAGATGGTAGCAGATGATCCAATGGAATGATCTGCTTCTTTTCTTCATTATGGCGGTACAGCCTGTAGAAAACATAATCCTCCAGTGGCATTGTGGCGACTTTTTCCCCCACCTGGCTGAACTACGACAACTTCTAAGCCTAACACCTGCTCTCTGTATTGCTCTCCAGGAAAACTGGTTTCCAGCAATGCGGTCTCCTGCCCTTTGAGGCTACTGGGGCTATTTTAAAAATTGTTCCATCATGACAGAGTTTCTGGTGGAGTCTGCATCTACATCCTAGCCTCTGTCCCAAGTGCCGCTGAGCCCCTTCAAACATCTCTAGAGGCAGTTGCTGTTCAGCTCTGGTGGTGCATGATGTTACAACATGTTCTGTCTACCCCCCACCAGATGAGGATGTCTGTCCTGTAGACCTCCTGCCTTGGTCGCCCAACGTCCCCAACCCTTCCTTCTTTTGGGGTATTTCAATGCCCACCACACTTTGTGGGATGGTGCACAGACCTCGGCGCAGGGTAGAGATGTTGAGACCCTACTAATACATCTGAACATTTGCCTCCTCCACACTGGTGCTGCTACACACTTTAGCATAGCATACGGAACATACTCCACCATAGACTTGTCTATCTGCAGCCCAAGCCTGTTTCTGCATCTCACTTGGAGAGTCCATGATGACCTGTGTGCCAGTGACTATTTTCCTATCTTCCTGTCGCTCTCACAGTGTCCACCTGCTGACCATCTGCCTCACTGGTCTCTCCATATGGCTAACTGGCCAGCTTATTCCATAGCTGCTGCAATTACATCGGCCCTTCCAGCTGCTATTGATGCCGCTGTTCAGCAGGTCACAGAGGCCACCATTTCTGCTGTTGAGAAAACTGTTCCCACCTCACTCGCATCACTCCACCGTGAGTCGGTTCCCTGGTGGACACCAGAGATTGCTGAGGGAATCCAGGAATTTCGGCAAGCACTACAGCCCCACCAATGCCACCCTTCCATTGATAATCTTATTGCCTTCAAGCATCTCCATGCATGGGCCCAGCCATTGATCCAACAAAGCAAGATGGTCTCCTGGAAGCAGAATGTTGCCTCCTTTGGTTCCCATGCATATCCTTCACAGGTATGGTCACAAGTTTGACACCTCTTCAGGCACCACCCACCGGTGGAAATCCCATGTCTCAGCATTCAGGGTACAATCTGTACTGACCCTCTCACCATAGCTGAGCACTTGGCTATGCTTTGCACCTCAGTGACTGCTGCATATGGCGTGGACTTCCGCACCCTTAAAGAGTGCATGGAGCGAAATACAATATCTTTTCGAACATGATGCCAGGAAGCATACAACGTCCCTTTTATTGAGTGGGAGTTTGACAGTGCCCTTGCTTCTTACCCAGATACCTCCCCTAGACCTGATCACATTAACAGTCAGTTCCTCCGGCACCTATCAGCAAACTCTAAGCACCAGATTCTTGCCTGCTCAATCGTCTCTGGGTTGAGGGTATTTACCCATCTCAGTGGTGGGATAGCATCGTCATCCTTGTGGTGAAGTCTGGAGCAGATCCACAGGTGACTGATAGTTACCAACCGATCAGCCTCACTAACGTTCCATGCAAGCTCCTTGAACGGATGATGAGTAAGAGGCTTATGTGGATCCTCGAGGACCGGAGACTCTTTGCCCTACAACAAGGTGGGTTCCGTCATGGCCACTTCACTATCAACAAACTTGTGTCGCTGGAGTCAGCCATCCATACAGCCTTTACTCACCGTGAATATCTGGTTGCCATTTTCTTT
This sequence comes from Locusta migratoria, assembly GCA_026315105.1. NCBI lineage: Eukaryota > Metazoa > Arthropoda > Insecta > Orthoptera > Acrididae > Locusta > Locusta migratoria. The sequence continues at coordinate 197,481,076 of CM048746.1, forward strand.
GACCTTTGGAAGGCGTACAACACCATCTGGCGCCACCACAATTGTCTGTGCTGTACAACTGGAGCTTATGGGGTCCACTTCCTGTATTCATATAGAACTTTCTCACGCTATTTTCTTTTCATGTTCGTTTTGGTACTTGTCTCAACTCACCTCGTTATCAAGAAAATGGTGTCCCACAGGGTTCTGTACTTAGTGTCTTTCTATGTTTAGTCGCCATTAATGGCCTTGCTGCTGCTGTGGGGTCATTGGTTTCCACCTAGTTATATGCCAATGACTTCTGCATGTATTTTAGTCCCACCAGCATTGGAGTTGCTGAACAGCAGTTGCAGATAGCTATTCGAAAGGTACAGTCATAGGCATTCGCCAGTGGTTTCCAGTTTTCTTCATCAAAAACTCGGGTGATGCATTTCTGCGATGTCGGGCGGTACACCCGGACTCTGATCTATATTTGGCTGATGACCTGCTGCGTGTTGAAGAGATGCACCATTTTTTTAGGCATGTTGTTCGATGAACATTTCACCTGCGGGCCCCACCTTTGCCAGCTCAAACAAAAGTGCTGGAAACACCTCAACATCCTGTGCTGTCTCAGCCACACTGTTTGGGGAGCCTCATGCCCAACACTACTGCAACTCTATAACGCCCTCATTCAGTCTTGCCTCAATTATGGATGAATCGTTTATGATTCGGCTGTGCCTTCAGCACTGCAGGTATTGGACCCAATTTTACATTGTGGTGTACGTTTGGTGACAGGTTTTTCGCATGAGCCCTGTGACAAGCCTCCTAGTTGAAGCTGGGGTCCTTCCCCTACAGTTCTGCCAGCAACACCTGTTAGCTTTGTACATTGCCCATGTTCAGGCCTCGCTACACCACCCAAACCACTGGCTCCTTTTCCCAGACACTGCACTCCCTATCCCTCCACGACAGTCCAGGTCGGGTTATCCGATGTCAGTCCGTGTTTGTTCTCTCCTTTCATCCATTGAAACCCATCCACTCCCTGCCACTTTCCAATATTCCTTTCAAACCCCTCCTTGGTCCATCCCTGTTTGCTTCTGTGTCCCGTGCATCAAAGGACTCCGTTTCTCCAATACAACTCTGTCGCCAGTTCCTGCAACTCGATTCTTTCTGTGGCACCGAAGCCATTGATACTGATGGTTCCCTAGCAGATGATCGTACTGGGTATGCATGTCTCCATGGAGACCGTGTTCAACAGCATTCATTACCCCATGAAAGTAGTGTCTTTACCGCAGAGCTGGTCACCATCCTAAAGGCTCTAGAACATCTCCGAGCCTGCCCCAGGGGTCATTTGTCATCTGTAGTGACTCCCTGAGTGGCTTGCAGGCAATCGACCAGTGCTTCCCACACAACCCATTAGTGTGGTCCATTCAAGACACTGTTTTCTCTCTTGACAAATCTGGCCGTTCTGTGGTCTTTCTGTGGACCCCTGGCCACATTGTCATACCGGGGAATGAACATGTCAATCAGTTGGCGAAGCAGGCAACTAGAGCACCACCTCTGGAGATAGGCATCACGGAATTGGACCTCAAGTTTTGTGCACCAGAAGGTACATGAGGTTTGGAGCACTGAATGGGCTACCACGGGTGCACAGAATAACCTTCACACAGTCAAGCTATCCACGGTACTGTGGAAGTCTTCACTGCGGCCCATACGTCATGAATCAGGTGTCCTCTGCCGCCTCCGCATAGGGTATACATGCCTGATCCACGGCTATCTCCTTCACTGTGTGTCAATGTGGAGCAGTGCTGACAGTATCCATCTACTGATGGACTGTCCACTTTTAGCCACCTTGAGGCAATTTTTTAATATCCCAGACATGCTACCCTTAGTTTTAGGTGACAACTCCTCCACTGCTAACACAGTTTTAAGTTTTATTTGTGCTGCTGGTTTTTACCATTACATCTAGTGGTGGGTGCTATAGCCTGATATCTCAGGTGTCCCCACCTATCCAGCACTTTTAAAGACTTTTTAAAGGCTTTTATGTAAGATGCCTATGGGTTTTATTGCGTTTAATGTGTTTTTGTGTGCGTAGCATGGCTGGCTTATCCTGTTTTATTTTTGTGATCAGCCAGGCTTGATATTCTGCTGTGTGTGTGTGTGTGTGTGTGTGTGTGTGTGTGTGTGTGTGTAGTCATCGAACTGTTCATTGTCAGTCGGTCCCTTTTGTGAGTCTCCATTGTCTATTTTTAGTCTCTGAGAGTGAGCTCTTATCTAGGAACAGGGGACTGATGACCCAGATGTTTAGTCCCCTTAAAACAAGAACAACAGATCTGGGTGGTGGGAAAAGCAAACACTTTGCCCTGGCCACATTATGATGCAAGTGATGCAACTGTCTGTATCCACAGCTATGGGTTAGACTTGGAAGCTCTGAACCTCTCTGTAGGAAACATTACTATTTACTGAAAGGGACAGACATCCACAATGCCTTATATGTCATTAAATATTTAATGCTAATAAGAAAAAGTGTCATTATACACCCCTTCATGCAGTTCATTACAGCTGGCAGAATCATTAGCCAGGCTTAGAATTTATGTAACAGGGGACATAAAAATAATGTTTTAAAAAATGCAAGTTATAGAAATATCCACCATGTACTGTAATCTATTTGCATTTTCCAGGTGAATGACAGTGAACCAAACATAACAAAGGCAGCAGTTTGAGCACACAACAAAATTGGTCACCCAGTCTAATAGTGAAAAGGTGTTCAGTTGGATGTGTGATAAAATCTTGCTTGATATCAGCTGCAAAATATTCCTTTCAAAAGAGATTGAATTCTTTTGCAGGAATTTCTTTTTGAATCCCAGATATGACAGGAAATACAAAGGCATGGCTTACAGAAATAATAATAATAATAATAATAAAATAATAATAATAATAATAATAATAACTGAGAGCTTTGTAGCATTTGGCAAAAGCACAGTATGCCGAAGTTTCAATATTTGTCCATAATGTCGATATGCACCTACAAGTAATTGTGGAACTTTTGGCAAACTCAAAGGATTCCTGAAAGATTTGGAAGTGAATGTAGCACAGTACAGTTTGATGCCTTATTGGGAGAAAAGCTTTTGGTGTTTTCCTTAACATTTGTGATGACATCTCTCACTTTGTCAAGGTAAAAGGAGAAGAAATTATTATCTGAAAGATTAATAATGGATTTAAGACCTAATGATGCTAGCTGACATACTATGCTGCTGAATAATTTAAATCTGTCACTTTAGGCAAGAGCATCCAGTAGCTCACAGGTATGACCAAATGAGAGCTTCATATTTGTTTGAGGGGCAGATGAGTAATTTAATTTTAACATCCTTCAGTCATCTGACTTTTTTTAATAAGTGTGTAGTGCCAATTTCAGCAATTACAAAATGAAAAGGCAGAAGAGGAAGGAAGATTAGGGTTTAACGTCCCACCAACAGTATGGTCATTAGAGGTGGAGCGCATGCTCAGATTGTAGGGGTAAAGATAGTGGAATGAAACTGACCATGCTCTTTCACAGAGACTATCCTAGCATTTGTCTATAGGGATGTAGGGAAATCAAGGAAACCTAAGTCTGGATGCCAGAGGTGGATGTGTACCACCAGTCTCCTGAATGTGAGTCCAATGTCTTACAACTGTGCCACCTCACTCAGTCCAAGTGAATATAAAGCAGCTCATCACATCTATTGAAACAAGATTTTGAGAGCTCACAATTTAGAAAAGAAATATAAAATTGCTCAGCACTCCTTTCTCAGCTCCATCTGATGATTTTCTATTGTCGTAATTATTAATTTGCAAAATACAACTCTGCTGAAAGACAGTCTGCTCATTATTCAAAAAATAATAATAATAATAAATAAATAAATAAATAAAAATTGCTGTCTGCACAAAATGCCACAAAGATCATGTGTATGTTTGGAGAACATATTCTTATGCACAACTTTTTTATGCAATGAAAATCATAAAAACCAAGGAAGAATGTTTTGTACAGGTAGGAGTCATAGGGTAGGGATAATAGGTTCTGGACATATGCAATAAAGTGTCTGTACACATCTAAAGAATTTGCAGCAGATATAAAATTATTTAGGGCCACTGTTCAGTTTATTATTTCAAGTCCTAATGCAGGCAAAATAACTATCCCCATACACACAACAGTAATAATAATCATGGAAAGTCCAGGTTGGAATTAATAATATAATAAGGATAATTTACAACTCACCGCAAAGATGCAGCGACGAGCTGCGATAGGCACATACAAAAGACACACACATACAACACAGTCATACTACCATCACCTCCGACTCGGAAGTGCGGCAGCCGGAGGTGATGGTTGTATGACTGTGTTTTGTGCCTGTGTGATTGCATGAGTGTTCTATTTTCTGAAGAAGGCCATGACCGATAGCTGAAAGTGTTGTATGTGTGTGTCTGTTGTATGTGCCTGTCGCAGCTCATCGCCACATCTTTGTGGTGAGTTGTAAGCTGTCCTTACTAGATTAATAACAATAATAATAATAATAATAATAATAATAATAATAATAATAATTTTATTGTCTGTAGATCATATTTTACAATGATATTAGACATTTAACATATCATAAAACATGTCAGTGTTTTCAGTTTTACATATAGCAAGTGAATTCTTAGAAATTCAACATTTATATATGTAATTTCAGACAATTTCAGTAATAATTTTACAAAATTTCACTAGATCACACACAGTCTGTTGCTTTTCCCCCCGTTTTCATAATTTGTAAGTGTTATGCTCTGTTACTTGTTTTGAATTGAACTTTCTGTTAAGAATTCATTTATATTATACCAACATCCAGTGATAAGGTGTTCATTCAGTTTTCTGTTGGAGGTACTTAGTTCCTTTATGTTCCTTAGGCAGACATACTGTAGAACTGTAGTTCTACAGTATGTCTGCCTAAGTGTACTTGCGTCTGTGTAAATGTGTGGGTGTGTGTGTATTTGTTTACCCTCCTCCTTTTTTCCCCCCAAGGTTAAGTCTTCCCTGTCCCGGGATTGGAATGACTCCTTATCCACTCCCTTAAAACCCTCATCATTTCCTTTTCCCTCTCCTTCCCTTCTGCCTGACGAAGCAGCTAGGCTGCGAAAGCTTGCGTTTCTGTGTGTGTGTGAGTGTGTCTGTGTGTTTGTTTATTGCTACCACTTCAACAATATAATATGGAAAGTTTACAACTCACCACAAAGATGTAACTATGAGTTGACAGGCACAGTTACACACAAAAATGTGCCTGTGTCATTACGCCTTGGCAGTAATTATTAACTGCCCTTATTATATTGTTGAATTGCAACCCTTGAGTTTCCTGTATTAAATATTATAAATAGTCAGTTGAACTACTTATTTCTGAGTATATCACAAATGAGCATGCTTTTTATTGCTCATCCTTACATAGAGCTCACAGATTTTACAAGTACTCACTGTGTCATAAAAATATACCTTTGACCATTTTTAGTGCCTCACTTCCTATTAACATGAAATGTGTGGTATTACAAAACATCTACCTCTGTTATTTTCCCTGATACTCTACATTTCCAATATCAGTACTATACCTTAAAATGTTTTGTTTTCCAGACTATAAAGAAAGGCTTGGATATAGAGGGCAGTTGCTTCTGGAACCATGCTACGATTACGATAACAGTAGAAAACATGATAATTTCCTTCAACACAATTATATAAATAGTGTTACAAGTGCACTGAGCTTCCTTAAACATTATAATTTAGATCGACATTATAAGCTCAGTGTGCCTGCAGGGGATCAGCTTTTTATGGCAGCAGCGTAAGTTTTCAATATCTGTTTACTTTAATATTAGTTTCTATGACAGTATGAAACACTCATAGCATTTTGTAACTGAAACTGTGTTATTGCATTATAGGGTTTAACTTTCAACAGAGACACTAAAATGTGATGCAATTGTATTTTGTACTCAGTACCATTTTAGTAATTCATAATTAAGTAAATGTAAATAACTGCAGGTTAATAATTGCAGCATGTATTTTAATTAAAATTCTGCTAGATGTACCACTGTCCAATAATATGAAATTCTGAAACACATAACAGTGCCACCTATGTAGGGCAAACTTAAGAGCAAATTAGCATACACACACCATACATACATATTGTGTGTGATTGGGATCACACAATTAAATGCTAATATTTGAACAGCAAGATGACTGTTAACAGATTTTAAATCTCGCTACTTTCAAGACAGCTACGGATGCAACTACATAAAATAAGAGAGGCAGTCACAATCCTCTGTCAGTTGAAGACCATCAGTACGGAGTACAGTGATAAGCTGCCAACATCCTTCCTACCAGTGTTCCCAGCATGACAAGTTGTGAATGGGTGCCTTGCAACTGTGTAACAAACAAGTAGAACTGGATTCGTATTTGTGTGATTGAAGCCAAGGAAACATGGCTCCAAGATGCTTGTTGTTGTGTTCTGGAGTACTAATTATCAGAAAGCTTCTAAATCCATGAAAAGTGTCCCATATACAGCCTGTCTCTTCTGTGACAACCAGTATAGTTTTGGCGCCAGTTAAAAAACTTATAATAGTCATGTAATTGGCCTTAGAACATTTAAAGATGTAGTAAGTAGCTGTTAATGATGTGACAACATGGACAGTGAGATGAAATTATTGCAACTGTCCAAATCAATCCTCACTTGCAGTCTGCACCACCAGTGGCCTGTGAGCTGTGAGCCGTCACTGCATTGAACTCTTAAAGCAGTAATTGCTGCATCACCTTGTGGAATCCTGTGATCATCTGCCTAATATAAACAGGTGTTCCACCAGGAACAGCCAAATTCTCAACTGCACTATGGACAGTTTGTCTGTACTATAAATTACACTACAATACACAACAAGCTGTATGTAATACTTAAAACAGTTCTGAGTGTAAATTGAAAATTTATTGTACAACTGAATTGTAATGGAACTTGGTATGTCATGCTGCATAATCAATTATATTACCACAAACAGTAAGTAAACAAAAATGCATAGAATATTTTAGGACTTTACAATAAACTTCTTTGGATCAACAATTTGTAAAATTACACAAAAGTATTTAATCACATAAACAGTGTCCAAAAACTAATGAATGTAAGTAATTATGACATAAACATCCCACAAAATTATTGTATCCATGTATCCTCTATTAAAAATGAACATTGTTCTCTGTAATAGGTGGCTTAAGAAATTGGGCATATTCTGAAACTAATCAGCATGTCAATAATAATTTAAAAAAAGCAGCTCTGATACAACATATCTATAAAATGTATTTTCTCCTGTATCTGAGAACTGCAAATAGTAACATAGTAAAAGAAAAAGGTCTTGACTATGAACATCTCTTCCTTATACTGGGCCTTGGGAGGATTACACACTCTCATTAATCTGGCACTGAAAGGATTAATAAAATGCATGTACAATATTACAATTTTGATACTGTTACTCGCCAGGTACCATGGACCCACAGGGTGAGCTGGTGTTATGTCATCCATGCACAAAAGAAACATGGTTGTGAGAATGGAGAATACTGGAGCCAGATATAGAACTCAAGAACAACATAGAAATGTTGAAACAAGTAAAAGGAAGGGAGAAATATAAATTAAGCAATATATGGAGGACTATTAGGTATGACATTGTGGGTTGAACTGGAGGGCAGAGCGTAGCAAAAACAGAGATCAGTGAAGAGAACAAAAAATTCTCACATTTATATTTCAGGATTAAAGTCTTGAGTACAAGTATTCAGATGGGTGTATAGTCATACAGCTGCTCATTAGCTACAGTAAACCAAGCATCATTAAAAAACAAAACAATAAAGGAAATTAAGTTTGGACTTGCTTTGATAACTGCCATTGATAGAAATGATTGTTTTGCTGGGCATACCAGGTAAAAAAAAAGTGTGCTATGGTTAGAACAAACTTAGGACATAGTGCTCCCAGAAGACCCAACATTGGATATATTAGATCTGGAATAGTTAATTGGATGCATGGGATAGCTCTCTTAAAGAGATATTACCCCAAAAGTAACTGAAAGTAGCATAAAGTTGGAAAAGATATTAGTTAGATTGGGTGATGCTGGAAAATCACATAAGAAGTGGTGTTCTGGGGGCATTAGGTCACATTTCATAGCATGAAATAATGTAGTTGAAGTCCTCAGGTCAGATGTGCTGCTGCTCTTCCTGCCTGCTAGAAGATGAAACTGGTAGTAATATTCCAGGTGGGAGGAGGGGGAGGGAATCAGCACTAGGAAGAAATGGCATAGATGATGATCTGTTTTTGGAGCAAGCAAGGGAGGGTCTTTGTAAAGATCTTGGTGAGCTACTTTTTATTTTGATGAGAGGCTGTGTATCACTTTAGACGTAGCTTCTATGAGTGGTAAGGCTTTAGGAAAGAAACTTAATGAGGTGGAAGGAATATTAAGTGCTGAACATTGTAAAACTGGCTTGCTGAACTGAAAATGATCGAATGAGGCCAGTCTGAGAGGTGTTGAATTTCGGAAGAACAAGGAATAAATTCCGATCATGATGATGTTAGTGAATCTTAATCAGATGACGATTTTTTATCATTATGTAGGATTTCTCTAAATGGCCCATGGACATGTTAGCAAAGACATATTTATATCCATGAGCTTGTAGGATATGAATGATGGTGATGTATGGGAAGACCATATCTATATTTTTATTGACATTATAGACTGAAATGAATTTTTGATGTGTGGCAGAAGATACTATAATTTCCACCTCTTCTTTGCTATATACCTGGATGGAACAAGTTGAATGACTGTTGGTAAGCCTCCATATGATTTCAAAATTCTCTCATATTTTCTCAGAGCTATTTCAAGAGGTGTATGTTTGAAGAATTTATGTACTATATAACTCAGTGTGGAATGTACATTAATGTAATGTTAGAGTAAATATTTCTTGCAGCATATTGGGGCATCTGTGATACTCTTGTACATACTAATGAATTTAAAAATCTTGCCATTCCATTTTTGCGTGGTGTTGTACAGCAAACGTGTTAAGTCGAATTCTTGAATAAAAGAATGTCCAATCAAGTCATTCTTTTATTCAAGAATACTAATGAATTTGTGTATAAATCTGTCCATTTTCTTTGGATCTCTTCTATCTCGTCCCATAATACTACAAAATTGTGTCACTGTAGTGGTGGTTCTCATACGGAAAGATTATGGTCTTTTTAGGAGTTGTCTGACTGTTTTAATAGAGTTCATTTTAATATATACTGCCTGAAGACGCAACTGGGTTGCGAAAGCTTGCGATTGTGTGTGTGTGTGTGTGTGTGTGTGTGTGTGTGTGTATTCATTTATTTATTTGTGATGCTGTCACACCTGTGCTCCTTCGCCTGGTGAGTTATCTTCGTCTATTTTATGCTTTCGCAACCCAGTTGCGTCTTCAGGCAGTAGGGAAGGAGAGGGAAAAGGAAATGATGAGGGTTTTAAGGAAGGGGGTAAGGAGCCATTCCAATCCCGGGAGAGGAAAGACTTACCTTGGGGGAAAAAATGGAGGGTAAACAAATGCACACATGCCCACACATTCACACAGACACAAGTACACCTAGGCAGTACACAGTATGTCTGCCTAGGTGTACTTGTGTCTGTGTGAATGTGTGGGCATGTGTGCATTTGTTTACCCTCCATTTTTTCCCCCAAGGTAAGTCTTTCCTCTCCCGGGATTGGAATGGCTCCTTACCCCCTTCCTTAAAACCCTCATCATTTCCTTTTCCCTCTCCTTCCCTACTGCCTGAAGACGCAACTGGGTTGCGAAAGCTTGCGATTGTGTGTGTGTGTGTATTCATTTATTTATTTGTGATGCTGTCACACCTGTGCTCCTTCGCCTGGTGAGTAATCTTCGTCTATTTTTATATATATATATATATATATATATATATATATATATATATATATATATATATATATATATATATATATATATATATATTTCAATCTCATAACACTCAAAAGATCTTCCCGTGATCTACCTCAAGACTGATTATAGCCTAGTCAATTTCTCAAAGACCCCCACCACTATCATAGATGTTATGATAGAGCTCAGTGGTTCAGTAATGAAAGATTTCTAGGAAATATGTTTCAGCTGTTCACTCATTACAGTTAGTGGCCTTTATGTGTAAATGACCATCATCATTATATTATGTTATGGTGGGATTCCCCTTCCCCAAATTAGTGATCTAACACTGTCATATACTTTATTAGTTTTCTTTTGCAAATTTCTCTAAATTTCAGTTATTTATCATTCTTTACAGTTTACAAATACTGCCAATTAGATAAAATAATTAATTTAATTTACTAATCACAGGTATGGAGTTCTCGGTTCCATTGATGCAACAAACTTGAAACCCCTATCAGATATTTCTGATGCCACATTGCTCTTAAAAACTGTGATTGAACAGGTATGTTTGTGATTTTTCTACTTTCCTAAACATTATATATATTCTCTTAAATATTATATATGTTTTTCACACAACAACAGTTTAATATTCCCTTAAAATGTAGTATTTATCATTGAGAAATTTAAAGTGTAGAAATATTGACACACACATGCAAAAGGGAGACATAAAAAATAGAGATGAGTAATATTAAGGAAAAAAAGGAGGAACTTTTAACAGTAATGAGCTCTGTATTGGTATGTCAGAGTGAGTAGCTGTAATAAGTTTGTATTATTATTATTATTATTATTATTATTATTATTATTATTACTGTGACTCAATAAGCAGATAGTCACACAACACACATTTATTGGTTATTCAACAGTACAATAATTATGATAGAGTAACAAAAACTCCGCTTCTGGAGTATGGCAAAGTTCCTAAGTTGCACAAATTGACAAACTCTTAAGTCCAGTGAATGAAGCTGATAGTACTCTCACAGGTCCCACTACTGACAGGCAAGCAAAGTTCCTTACACCGAGAGAAGTAAGTCCACGAGGAGTAGCTGGCTGAGAAAGTCCAAGTCTGTAGCCAGTCGAAGGTAAGCACTGATAACACAAAGTCCAAAATACAATGTCCAGAGTAGCCAGAGTGTAGCCGAGGTCGTTGAACTGGTTTCCATCCGGAGAGTACTCCATATCCCATGGAACACCAAGCTGAACTGTCCTTGATGTCTGCCAGCCGGTTCTTTATAGGGAGGTCGGACCAATCACAGCCAGAGGCGTGGCTCTGCGTGACTGCTCTGCTAGTGGCCTCTGGCTGCAGGACACTCTCTAGCAGGATGCATTGGAGGCTCGCTGGACACACGGCGGTTCGGTCTGTTTATGTTGATTCCATGTTTGTCATTGGCCACCATGTGTGTTGTCTCATCCTGCCTGCGGCGCTCCGTATAGCCTGATCCTTGCGGCAGCGTGGCTTAATGTCATGTCGTTTAGGTTGTTGCCTGTCGGTGTGCAGGTGCATGGCTGGCACAACAATTATTATTATTATTATTATTATTATTATTATTATTATTATTACCACCATCACATTTCTTCCAATCTTGTGTTAGTCCATATTCTCTTCCTCTCCCTTCTATTCCTCCTTGCCTCTCTCAGTTCATCTCTTCCTCCGTTCATCTATGAAAAATTACATATATCTATCAACTTTCTGGCTTATTAGTAAAATGGTGTCGAAGTATATTGCAAGTGACAGTGTCTTAAGAAGTATATAAACCTTGTCCATGAAAACATACATGTGTTGGCAACTTTCATAGTAATCAGCCAAATTGTATTGAAGTCTGTTGTTGACATAGGTGTACACATTCCAGTTTTAACCTGCTTGTGTTTGTCTGAAGTCAGGAAGGCAGGCTGCCACATTTTGTCAACAGAATGGGCAGGCTGCTTCACTCCCAGCTGAGCCAAACTCAATCAACCCAAGGGGGCAATGGGAGATTTGCTTGCCTGCCTGTCTCTTTTTTGTGCTACATTACAAATCAGTTATTCTGTGCACATCATTATCGTGTTACAGAAGTTCATGAAAAGTTCCTTTTCTACCTGAGCATTTACATGTACACAAGTACTGTACAATCAGGGTTAATCAAACTTTTTATGACACTTCTGTACCATTCCATTTTGTAATAGCATTTGGGGAAAACGGAACACCTAAATCTTTCCATTTTTTATCTGATTTATCTTATTTTATTATGATGACAATGTCTCCCTATGTAGTTGGGAGATAACAAAATATGTTTGCATTCAGAAGAGAAAGTTGGTGAAAGAAATTTCACAAGTAGATCTCATCATTGGATAGGGAAATGCTCACCAGATATGGTGGGTACCGGGAAAATAAAATACCCAGGGTGGACCGAAACCAGAAACTGCTGCCTTGTAGTACGATATTGGCTTATCAAAGGCTAAAGGAAGAAAACCTCGAATACAAATTACCTGGTCCTCCAGATTGGGGGTTGTGCAGTGGGCCAGCTCCTCACTCACATAAAAATGTAAAACCTAATAATATGCCTTGGAAAAATTGTAACTGTGGATGACAAACTGGTGAGGAAAAACGGAAAATGGTGTTTGGATGCTGGAATGTGCAAGGTATTTCCACTAAAACAAATATACTACCCACCGAACTTGACATGTTCAACATGGATGTTATACTCTCTGATACAAAGTGGAAAGGCAAAGGAGAAGAACTTGACAATTATGTACATATCTGGATTGGGTTATCAAAAGCTGTAAGACCCAAAGCAGGAGTCTCCATTATGATAAAGTAAGTATGGAAAAAAGAATAAAAAAATTGTTTGTTTATCAATGAACATATTATTACTGTTGAAATGACATTATTTGCCAGGGAAGTTGTGATTATTGGAGTATATGCACCCACGAATGATGCAAAAGATAAGGAGAAAGATGTATTTTGGGACACCCTCAGAGAGAATATTGAAAAAATCCCAAGGATAAAAGAACTGATTATCATGGGGGTCATGAACAAAAGAGTAGGAAGTAGAGAATCATGTAGAATAGTGGGAAAACATGGAGAGGCGGAATATAATGATAATGGAGAACGACTGATTGATATTTATGCACAATTTGATCTAAAAATTACCAACACATTTTTCAAGTATAAGGATATTCATAAATATACTTGACAACAGAATACTAAGGAACTTCGGTCTATAATAGTTTATTCTGTCATTAGACAAACAAGTAGTTCCAAGGCAGCAGATGTCAGATCTTATAGAGGAGCCCAGTGTAGATCAGACCATTATCTAGTAAAAATGAAATCTTTCTGGCCATGGAAGAATGCAAGGAATGACACAAGTAACAGAAATAAAATTAACTGTAGAGAAAGATCAAAATTTACATTTTAATATAGACAGCATATGAGATGAAAGTATAAGAACCTTCTTTAAGGCCAGGATGGAAAGGACACTGGATGAATCATTTGAATGCAAAGGAAATATATGAATACATAAAAACTAATGTGAAAAACATAGCATCAGAGGTGCTGGGCATAAAGGAAAACAACCACGAATGTGCAGCAGAGTGGAGGTCAGAGGAAATAGAAATATCAGTTAAAGAAAAATGAATGCATTCATTCAGTGGTTGAATGATAAATCCGAAGGAACAAGATGAAAATACAAGGAAGGAAGGGGGGAAAAACAGAATGAAGTGGGTAAAAAAATAAGGTGAGCAAAGAATGAAGCATGAGAAAGAACATGTGCCAATATTAATAGGAAACTAGGATTTGGGAGAACAAAAAAAGCATGCTCAATATTAAAAGGGCTTCAACAAAATACAAAAGGCAAATCCAATCTTCAACTGGTAACGCAAAAGGAGTGGGAAAAATATTTCCAAAAATTATTGAATGAGGACAGAAAAGAATATCTAGAGGAAGGAACAACTTAAGAAAATGGACATCATGATGATGAGATCCAAATTTCAGAAAGTGAAGTACTTCAGGTATTAAGTACAGGGAAGAATGGAAAATCACCCGGACCAGTCAATATCAATATGGAGTTTCTAAAGTATGGTGGTGACAAAATTGTGAAACTGATTACGCGGTTATTCATAAAATGTTACATGGAGATTCTATACCCAAGGAGATGAAACTAGGTTATATTAGTGCCATATTTAAGAAAGGGGATTGCAAAATTTGCTCGAACTAATGAGTAATTTGTGTTACAAACACATTAATGAGGATTTTTGGGAAACTAATTAAAAAGAAACTGGAAAAAAATTTAGAATCCAAGAAGAACAATGTGGTTTCACAGCTGGTAGATCATGTGTAGACCATATTTTCACATTATGACAGATTTTGGAGAAACATAAGGGAAAATTGAAAAATGTAGGATTTATTTTTATAGATCTAGAAAAAGCATATGATACTGTTCCAAGGAAACTACTCTGGAGAGCACTAGATATGGCAAACATAAATACTTCCTTAATTACAATAATACAACAGATGTATAAAAATAACATTTGCCAAGTGAAAATTGGTAATACACTTTCACAGAAATTTAGATCAAGCAGAGGTCTGTTGCAAGGCTGTCCCATGTCACCAACTTTATTCAAAATCTAGATAAATATTTGCATTAGAAAGTGGTCCCAGAAATGTAATAGTATGGGGTTAGAAATTAGACATGGATTTTATCTACATCATTTATTATTTGCTGATGATCAAGTTGTCGTAGCACGAGATGGGAAGGATGCAAACTAAATGTGTAATCAACTAGCAATAGCATACAAAAATTGGGATCTGAAGACTAATCATCAAAAACCAGAATACCTGACTAATGATTCAGATGAATTATACATAGAGGGAAAGAAAATTAAAAAAATTAACACTTTCTGTTATTTGGGATCCATTTTAGAAATTGAGGGAAAATCCGACTCAGAAATTAATAAAAGAATTAGCAGTGGACGAAAGGTCATTCGGATGCTCAACTCAGTGCAGAGCATGGAGCAGAAATGTAATGAACAGAACAAAAAAAAATTGTATATAAATCTATATTTGAGAGTGTAGTTCTGTACAGAGCTTGGACCATTAACATGAAGCACACTCAGATACTACAAGCTTTAGAGAAGGATTTCTGGAGAAGATTGGTCAGAATTTCCAGGAAAGAAAAAAGAAGAAACACTGAAGTAATAAAGAGGATGGAAATAAAAGAAAGACTAGAGGAAGTGATGGATAGAAAGAAATTGCAGTGGTACGGGCATGTATGAAGAATGGAGGACAGCAGAATACCGAAACTGGTACTGTAGTGGGAACCTGAGGGGAAAAGAATAAGACGACAACCTGTGACCACCTGGATCTGAAATGTACAGCTCACAATGAGAAGACTGGGTGCAGAAGAAGAGGACACACAAGATCGAGACACCTGGAGGTATATAGTGAATAGTTAATGTAAAACCTTACGTACTAGGTGTACTCATTTATGGGGGAATTATTATGTTGGAGGTAAATGTCTGTAATGAGGAAAATCTGAATAAATAAATAAAAAATAGATCCCATTGCAACAAATAACGCCTTTCTTTTCATGATTTCCATCCTAACTCGTGCATCATTTCCATGACACTCTCACCCCCTATATGACGATGACACAAAACGAGCTCCCCTTCTTTGAACTTCCTCTAAATTGTTGGTCAGCCCCACTTGTTGGAGATCCCACAATGGGCAGCAATACTCCAAAATTGGATGCACAAGTGTTGTGTAGCCTGTTTCTTTAGTAGGACTGTTGCATCTTCGAAATTTTCTACCAGTGAAACATAGACTTCGTTCACCTACCCTATAATATTTTCTGTGTGTTCTCCCAATTAATGTTGTTCATGGGTGTTATTCCTGGGGTGTTTAGTTGAGTTTACATACTTTAGATTTGAATTAGTGTAAATGAATTTTAATGGATTTCTTTTAGTGCTCATATGGATGAATTTACACTTACCATTATTTAGTGTCAAATTGCCATTTTTTGCACCATGCAGATATCTTATCTAAATCATTTTGCAGTTGCTTTTGATCTTCTGGTGACTTTACTAACTAACAAATGACAACTACCTAAGATAGCTGCTCATATTTTCTTCTAAATCGTTTATAAAGACAAGGAAGTAGGAGCCCTATAACACTTCCCCCGGGGAATGCCAGATATCACTTGTTTTACTCGTTGACTTTGTGTCGATTGCAACCTACTGTGCCCCTTCTGACAGGGAATTGAGAATACAATCACAACTGTGGCAACATTCCATAAGTATGTAATTTCATTAGAAGCTACTTGTGAGGAACAATGTTAAAAGCCTTTCAGAAATCTAGAAATATGAAATCAATTTGAGATCCCTTGTTGATAGCACTCATCACTTCATGCGAGTAAAGAATCCATGTTGACTATGGGTCAATAGGTCATTCTTTTCAAGGTAGTTCATAACGATTGAGGAAATTTTGTGTTCTAAAATCCTGCTGCAAACTGATGTCAATGATATAGGCCTTTATATTTGTGGATCACTCATATTGCCTTTTTTGTCTATTGGATTGACCTACACAACTTTCCAATCTTTAGGTATGGATCTTACATTGAGCGGGTGGTTGTATATGATAGCTACGTATGGAGCTATTGCATCAGCCTACACTGAAAGGAACATAAATGGTACACAATCTGGACCAGGAGACTTGCTTTTGTTAAGTGATTGAAGTTGCTTTAATACTCCAGGAATCCCTACTTCTAAATTACATATGTTGACAGCTGTTGTTGTTACATATTCTGGAGTATTTGTTTCCTCTTCTTTGATGAAGGAATTTTGTAAAGCGGTGTTTAGTAGTTTTGATTTAGCAGAGCTGTCGTCAGTAGGATCACCATTACTGTCACATAGTGAAGGTATTGATTGTGTTTTGCCGCTAGTATACTTCAAAAATGACCAGAATTCTTAGGATTTTCTACATTATGTGACAGGCTTTTGTTGTGGAAACTATTATAAGCTTCTTGCATTGAAGTTCAAGCTAAATTTTGAGTTTTTGTATAAATATGTCAGTAGTTGTTGATATTACCCCTTTGAATGTAAGCCATATCTGATGTACACTCAAATTGTTAGTCTGGATAGAGTGGAGATCCTCACACAAGAACGCTTTAAGTGAATTATTATCTGCCTTTTTGAATAGATATCTCTGTTTGATTCTGGTGGGTTTGGGAATTTCGATATTCAGTCTCGCTATGACATTAATACATGAATCTCAATATAATGTGATTTTTCCAACCAGGAATGTTTCCCTCTATAATATTCAATATAATGTGATACATACATATATTTAATTTGATTAAAAATGTTGACTTTTATCTATTTTCCTTTTCAGCATATTCTTTGGGATTACTAATCAACTAATTATTTATTTTTGAAAGGTTCTCTCTCAAACAAGAAAATGCTATGAGCTGGCCAGTTATATGGTGGTCATAACCTAGCATCTTAGCAAAGGCCTTCACTGAATCAATTTGAGAATGAACTGATTGAAGCATGTCAAAATAACAATTCCAACAGGTTGAAAGACACTGCTGTAAAGATGAATTCAACCTGCCATAGAGACCTCTTTTCTAGAAGTAGGAAAATGTAGCTTTAACTGTATTAAGAATGGCTGGTATATTTTGGACATTTTCTTTGAAAAACTGTTTGCTCAGAAATGTTTAAAGACTGTTTATGCTGTGAGCCATGCATGGAGGGTCAATATGGAGATAGATCAGCTGCTTTGGGCAGCTATTCTGTCAGACATGGGTTTGGTTCCTGCTGATGCTATTGGTAGGTGAGATTTCACTAGGCATGGTCTGCATCTCAATAGGAAAGGGAAGGGAAACTGGCTGGGTTGATAGCAAAATCCTTTAGGGGAGATGCCACAATTCATGGAAGTATTTCTTCTTCAGTCTAAGATCAGTATCCAGTGAGAAACTCAGACAAGCAGGTGCTAAAGAAGATTCTCACAAAAGTAAAAAATAATGTTAGCATTTTTCACGAGAATATTAGGAGATTCAAGAATAAAATAGATGAGTTTCTGATTTATATAGATGATGCAGAAACTGATAAAGTAATAGATATACTGTGCTACATTAAGAAAAGTTATTAAAAAATCCAGAATATATGCATCATGTCTGAGATTAGTTCCTCTGATAGTAAAAGAATATTATTAAAAGGGAGACAGGGTAACCAAGAGCACAGGAAGATGGCATTACCATCATTGCAAGTGAAAAATTTACTGACAGAAAGAAGTTGAAAACATTTTAATGAATATTTTTTAAATCTTGTGGAGAAAATATGATCTAAAAGTTCATTAGAAGCAGCTTTGCAGTTAATGGAAGAGGCCATACCCAAAAAAATTGATACAATTGAAATTCCACCCAGATCTACCTCGGAAATTAGGAAAATAATAAACTCTTAAGAGTAACAGCTCACATGTACTTGATGGCATTTCCAGCAGGGTATTAAAATCTTGTTCTCAAGAGAAAAGTAGTAGTCACATATGTAATAGCTCTTTAAAGCAGGGTATTTTCCCTGATAGACTGAAATATGCTATTGTTAAAACATAAAGTAATTGTTAAAACATTGCATAAAAAAGGAAATAGGTCTGATGTCAACAACTACTGCCCTTCTCACTTCTGACAGTAATATCCAATATTTTTGAAAAAGTAATGTATGAGTGTTGGAACCTAAATAGTGGCAACACTGCTGTGGAGACACTATGCAATGGAAACTATCATTGTTGCTGATAGCACACATTCTTGACATACCTACATTCCTCTGAGCAAATAGGCTTGCCTGTCCCATGTCACCAGCATGTGCACAATTTAGGGAAACAGTCACTTGTGAGCGAGTAAAAGGGTTACAGTTTCATCTACCTTTCCTGGCAATCAAATACCAGACATTTTTCTGTGACAAAAACTGTTTGCAAAACCACTTGCCAGAATACACTATCATCAGAGAGCTATTTTAATTTTTACTTGGTGTATAAGAAAAGAAAAATGAGGAAGAAGATATATGGAAAGAACAACTATTGACTCACACAACACGAATGTTCTTATCATTCACACTGCTTCAGTACAGGCAAAGTGAACTAACACCACTTTTTTGTCTCTCTGCAGTAACCATTTGTTCACATTGATTACAAAAAGTCAATAATTTGTAGTAAAGGTGAAATTATAACAGTCTTAATTAATTTATTTATTTACTTATTATATTTTTAATTGTTTTTTTTTCTCTTAAAAAAAGGGTGTCATTACCTTGTAACTTGGATTCCATCTGAAAAATGCAATAATTTTTGTTTTGATATTTTTCTTGTATGTTTGTCACACTATTTAAGTCATATATCTATTTTAAAGGGAGGAATACAGCCTGGCGGCCTAAACATTGGAGTTTCTCTGGCTCGTGAATCAACTGAAATCAAAGACCTATTCGTAGCATATGTTCAACAAATAGACAGATTGGCAAGAGGTTTACGAAATGCAGTGAAAATTGTTGAAGATGGCTTGTTTAGCAAGAATTTGCAGGTAAAGCATGTTTGGAAATTGCTACCTTTTTCATTAATGGCATTTTTGCTGCTAAATTAAAACAGAAATGTAAATAAAATGTAAAATCAAACAATGGAAATTCCCAGAAGGATTCAACAATATTTTTTAGAAGGATAGGTTTCACTCACCACAGAGATGTTTCAGTGAGTTGCAGAAAGGCACACATACAGATTATAATTTATTAAAAAGTTTGTGCATGTGACATGCATTATCATAGGAAAGATAGACACAAAACCAACACTGACCACAGTAATATAAGTTTATATGCCAACTACCTCTGCCGATAATGAGGATATCGAAGAAATATACGAGGAGATAAAAGAAATTATTCAGACAGTTAAAGGAGAAGAAAAGTTTATTGTGGTGGGGGAAAGAGAAGGAAATGTAGTAGGTGAATGTGGACTGGGAAAAAGGAAAGAAAGATGAGATTGTCTGGTAGAATTTTATGTAGAGCATAATTTAATGATCATTGTCATTTGGTTTAATCGTAATGAAAGAAGGCTGTATATGTTGAAGAGATCAGGAGACACTGGAAGGTGCCAAATTGACTTTATAATGATAAGGCATAGGTTTAGAAACCAGGGGCAGATATAGACTCTGACCATAACTGTAGATTAAACTTTAAGAGACTACAAAAAGGTAGAAGACTAAGGAGATGGAACCTGGACAAACTGAAGGAACCAGAGGTGGCTGAGAGTTTCAGAGGGAGTATTAGGCAAGGATTGGCTGAAACTGGTGAAAATAATACAGTGGAAGAAGAATTGGTAGCTCTGAGAGATAGAGTAGGGAAGGCAGCAGAGGATCATAAGGGCAGAAGGACAAGGCTTAATAGAAATCTTGGAATATCACAGGGAGATACTGAAATTTAATCGATGAAAGGAGAAAATATAAAAATGCAGTAAGTGTAGCAGGCAAAAGGGAGTACAGACGACTAGAAATAGATTGACAGGAAATGCAAATGGCTAAGCAGGAGTGGCTAGAAGGCAAATGCAAGGATGTAGAAGAATGTATAAATAGGGGGAAAATAGATACAGCAAAAGCAGCTGCATGAATATGAAGCACTCAGATGGAAAACCAGTACTAAGCAAAGAGGGGAAAGCTAAAAGGTAGAAGGAATAGATAGGGGGGCTATACAAAGGAAATAAACTTGAAGGCAGTATTCTAGAAAAAGGATACATGACACTGTAAGAAGAATTTGGCTTAGCACTGAAAGATTTGAGTTGAAACAAGGCCGCTGGAGTAGATGATATTCCGTCTGAACTGCTGATATCATTAGGAGAACCAGTCCTGAAGAAATTGTTCCACATGGTATGCAAGATGTATGAGGCAGGGGAAATACCCTCCAACTTCAAGAAGCATTCCAATTCCAAAGAAAGCAAGTGCAGACAAATGTGAAAATTACAGAACTATCAGTTTAATAAGTCATGGTTGCAAATTACTAACACAAATTATTTACAGACAAATGGAAAAACTTGTGGAATCTGACTCTGGGAAAGATCAGTTTGGATTTAGGAAAAATGTAGGAACTTGGGAGGCAATATTCATACTACGACTTATCTTAGGAGATAGGCTAAGGAAAGGCAAACCTGTTTTTAGCATTTGTAGATTTGGAAAAAGTTTTCGACATTGTCAACTGGAATAAACTCTTTCAAATTCTGAAGGTAACAGGGTAAAATATAGGGAGTGAAGAGTTATATTTAACTTATACAAAAACCAGATAGCTCTTATTACAGTCAAAGGGCATGATGGTTGAGGAGGGAGTAAGACAGGGTTGTAGACTTTCCCCAATGTTATTCAATCTGTACATTAGAAAGGTGTGAAGGAATGCAAGGAGAAATTTAGAGAGAGAATTAAAGTTCAGGGAGAACGAATGAAAACTTTGCAGTTTGCCGATGACTTAGTAATTCTGTCAGAGACCACAAAAGATCTGCAATTGAATGGAATGGACAATGTCTTCAAAGGAGGCTATAAGATGAACATTAACAAGAGTAAAATAAGGATAATGGAATGGATTATCAAGTAATCAAGCAATCCTGAAGGAATTAGATTAGGTAAGTAGTAAATGAGTTTTGTTATTTGGGTAAGGATATAGATTGCTGTTTTTATTCTCAGATGAAGAGGCTTGCACAGGACAGGGTAGCCTGGAGAGCTGCATCAAACCAGTCTGTACACTGAAGACAACAACAATAGCAATGTATCTGTGCATTGTGTCTGTTGGCACAGGACACAATTTTACTGTGGCTACTGTTCAAGCTTAATAATCAGTAGATCACTTAATCAAGTCCAACTAATTGTAATTGTTTTTATTACTTGTATTTTTTCAGGACTTGTCCTATTTTTCACATATATTACATTAGAAAAGTAATATAATTAAAAATACATATATTTATAGCCAGTGCTCTCTTTCTAAATAAAAGTTTGGGGGTACTCTGACATTAGATCTTATGCAGCAAAAATTACTTATAACTGAAGCATGGGATACAACCCGTCGGCTTTTACCCATGAAGTCATCATGTCAAAAAAAGGGGGTATTGACTTTACTACAGCTCAAATGAAGCACCCAAGCATACAAGAGAATGTGGTATCGAACCATTTCTTCTTTTCTGGGACCACCTGAAGATGACGCAGATACGGTAGCCCAAGGCATTGCAATGTTCATGCCTTGTTTATTTCTCTCTACGCCTAAACTTCCTACTTCTTTGCAAATTCTGCAACTGAGCTTTTTGTTTGAAATGATTAACCAGTCATTTTTCTCACAAAATGCAATTTCTTGTTCCAAAGTCCAACATTCTGAATGATCATTTAATTTTCTTATCATGCACATGTTCGTTCACTGCATTTTCACATGTAGGTTCAGTGCTCAGGTTTACAGTTTCACTTTCGTCATCCACTGATGTTGAACTTCCTGGCTTTTCACTCTCACATGAATTATTGACACTTTTTGGTTTTTTAGATGCAGGAGAACAAGTAAAATAGTTTGTTATTTTTCTGCTCATCTCTCACCTCCAACTTAACTTACAAGTTGCAATGAAAGACAGGATGCATTGTAAAACTTTGCACAACCGACAAGAACGGAACAGCAAACACGAACGTATAAATAACAACAAAACAAAGATGGCAATGAATCGTGAAGGATTATAGTAGTGGGACCATAGAGACAGCTATCGGTAGCTCGACGTTCGAGCGCACGCATAACCGTTTAGCACTACCATTGGCCACAAGGAGCGGGCGAAGGCACTACATGCATGTTGAACTGGCTGCCAGCAATGCAGTTGTCGAGAACAGTTATCGCAGCTTTGAAATGCTTCTAACAGTCATGACATCGCTTTTCCCACTAAAAACTACACTGGTATGGTTCGCTACTGTAATTATCAAATGAAAAATTGAAATTAAAAAAAAAAAAAAATACATCCATGAAATAAATCTTTGGCTTTCTTCCAAGTTCTCAGTATTGTATAAATGCAATTATTAGTGAGTAAGAAAGAAAATTCATTAAGTTTTTCTCAAAATCTATGCCACTGTGATCTACAACTGGCCTGCTCAGCAATCTGCTCGAGCGAGCTGGCTCGTGCTCGCATCACAGCAGTGAGCTTTCAGCCGGCTCGCAGTGGCTAGTGGTAGTGGACGAGTCATGAGGGACAGTGAGGGGAGACAGGAATGCCAGCAAAGTGACTTCGCAACGGAGAATTGTCAGGGAGTCTAATTCTACAGCCACTGATAAGTTCTATGGAGATGTTACACTTGTTGTTGGTTCAATAATCTATTTTGAGGAAAATTAATTGTATGAAACTGATGTGTGAATAGAAAACACAATTTATTTCCTATGAATGAGAGAGAGTTCTGATAATGAAAGAGAAAATACAATATATTTCTTATTTTTATTGTTTTTGTACTGTGTATCAGAAATGAAAAAGCCGTAAACTGGTAATACACTTGCTTGAATGTTAATCACACTTCCTGATGCTCTACTTCAAAATATAGCAAGAAAAAGTATTATATTATGAGAATATTATCAAACACATCTAAAAAAAATCTCTCCAAAATTGCCATGATGGGGGTTCGAACCTTGATCCACGGATGAACAACCGAAGCATTGGAACACTTATTGTTCTATGGGTAGTTCATTGTGGTTGTTGTTCCTTTTTGTTCATTGTTGTTTGGTAAGTTTTTGGCTCAGCTTTTTTATTACAGAGAAGCGTTCAGCCCTCTCTCCGGGCACGCTGAGCCATGGCACCTGGCTACCACTCAACCGGCGACGGCGCTCATTGTTCATATTTACGAGTACCCAAGCTACGGCATGAAAAAAAAAAAAAAAAAAAAAAAAAATGTTTATTACTTGAATGTCATTAACTTTCGACACCATATTAGTAAAAAACTGCTTGAGTGTCTAGCAAAAAGCCGAAACACATGCCTCTTCACGTTCAATATAGAAATTCGATCGAAATTGGTGACCCACATGTCACACCTTCTCCTTGTTAGTCATATGTTATTCAATATTTCGACCTGCGTTTCCCGCTCTTCACCTTACCAGTGCCCATAATCTTTCCCATGGAAGGTACTGTAATGACGTTGTAAATTTTGGTTGTGTTAAGGATTTTGAAACATGCTAAGCATTTTCAGACAATCACATATAAGAAACATATATGTTTCTTGCACTGACGTGTTATACATTGATGTGTCTGCTTTTCATTTAAAGTCGCCATACTAAATTTCTTCGCCATGAAAAAAGATGCCCTGTACGTAATGTACTGCATGGTGGGCATACGCACCCGCATCTAAAGCCAAGCCAGAATGACGTTGTGCTTAGTCGTGTGAAGTCAGCGCTCATTTCCACCTCCCCTCTGCTGCAGTCCGTCACAACGCCTGAGCATTCAGCCCCATTCAGCCGTGATCGCTCATGGCACAGGCAGCGAACGAGCAAGAGCGCTCATGCTTGTCTAGCCACCTCTTGGGCAGGTCTGATCTACAAATTCCCAAAACACACACACACACACACACACACACACAATACACAGAAGATTGCAATGACATTATTTTTGAGCTCTAAGGACCAAAGGCAACTATGTCTGAGGTGTGCAGAAATCTCAGTTGGGTGGATAACAATAAGTACATAAATACACAGGTTGCAGGAACAGTTCCAACTTGAACAATTCAGAAAACCAGGTGCTGATGGGAATAATACAGATGGCACTGATTATGGAATGGTTATGAAAACCAAGTGCAACTGCGTGCTCCACCTTTCAATTGGCCGTAGTTTTATGATGATTGCAATTAGTGCAAAAAGACAGCGTTTTGAGCTCATGCAAATATAGAATGTTGTGCAGTAGATGCAGGTAAGTTGGTATATGATATGGATGCTTTCACAGGTAGTTCTACCTTTGAGTGATAGGGTAGAGGTGTCTAAGGTGGGACTAGAGTATCTGGTACTGGGAGAATGTACAGTCTTGTAGCAATTCAAATCATGAGTGATAGCAGCAGTGGAATATAGAGGGAAAATAATATTGCATAGGTTGGGTGGTTTGTAGAATACCTTTATGGAAAGGATGATGAGGAACATGGGAAGGATATTTATTATTTCTGGGAACAAACTTCGCAGATAACTAGATTCATTTCATCCAATCCTGGTTGGTTCTGTGTCATCTGGGAGATAATAGGTCAACAGGGAGACAAGGCATGGGAGAGATTTTGCTAGACAAGGTGTGGATGGTAGTTTTAATCAGTGAAGGCCTCAGTGACACCCTCAGCATATTTGGAAAGTGACAGCTTAAGGTGTGATGAACATGGGTGGTTAATCTGTATAAAAGCAGCTTCTTGATGTGGAACATGTTGCTTTCCTTGTGGACTAACACCTTCAACTTATTTTCCTGCCACCACCACCCCCATGTAAAAAACACCAACTAGTTCCTCTAATGTTCCTCTGTCACTGTAGATCCACTTCCCTCTGCAGTAACATAGCTAAAGCTTATACTTACCAATACTTACCCAGTATTGAACACTACACTACCTATTATCTGACCAACTTCAAACCTACAAGCCCCTGCCTGGTGACTTGATCGTGCTTCACCTTCAGTTACTTCTCATTTGAAGTCATGATCTATTTATGGTACAGCAATGGATATCCTCATACCAAAGTGATCATGAGCAGTCTTAGGAATCCTTCATAGCCACCCACAATCCCATATATCTCACCTGGTTCAAGTTCTTTAACAACACCTTTAAAACTAGACTGATGATGTGGCCACCTTGTCATATTCCTCCACCTCCCCATTCAGTTCACCGTACTCCTAAGCCCAACAAACTATCTTCCTTGATATAAATCTCCACCTCGAGGATGCCTACATCAAGGCTAACAACCTGCAACAATATCAAGAATTTACTTCGATCCACACTAGCCACCAGTAGGTGCCACACCTGCTGTGACGACAGCCCTCCAAATGTACAGTCTCTTCCAGAGGCCCTCACAGACAAAAACTCCCCTTCCCATGTCCACAACCAGATTGCTCACACTTTGTCTCCCCAGTCACCTTCCACTCCCTTACATACCCAGTTCTGTCATGAAGTAGTGCCATCCTTGTGACTCAGTAGCACACATAACTGGAACAAAAAGGGTATTCCATTAACCCCCCAACATACGCACTATTTCTGTTCATCTATATTGTTGTCGTATCTATTTCCCTAAGGCTCATATCACTGCAATAGACCTACCTGTATATGTGAGGTCTGTCCCACACATCCTACCACTACCAGCTACTACAATCATATTGTAGCCCACTTCAGAAAACAGCCATATGTTATGACTACTTATCTGCATCCATTATGTAATATTCTACGTGGGCAGGAATACTAATAAGCTGTCTGTCCGCATAAAACTGTTTTAAGCTGTCTGTGGCCAAAGGATAACTGGACCAGCCAGTTGTTGCAAAGGCCACCAAGCATTGTGCTCGATTTCAGTGGCTATTTCACAACCTGTTCCATTTGTATTCTATCTACCAACACCAATTTCTTGAATTATGTAGATGAGAACTCTCCGTGCAAAATGTCCTTCATTTTCATAAGCGAAATGGTTACTATTGTCCTCCACCTGTCTTATCCCCCATATCCCTCCAGCTCATCATTATTATGCACATTCTCTATGTCTCTCCTCTCCTCTTTGTAGCTGCCCTCTCATTTCCCCCAGCACAGCCAGTGATGCTACACCTAGCAGTCCACTATTGTGTCCTGTTGCATCTCTCCATGCTCTCAAAGGCGGCACTAGTATCTAACTTCAGTTCAGTCTTTTCTTGCTACCCCCAGCTCAGATTTATCTTGCCACTCTCTCCCTCCATGCCCCACAGTTCTTCTGTACTCCCCCTACCCTCCACAGTTGACATTACTGCACACCTAAGACACTGTCACACTGTGACTTTAGTGCATAGAGGTAACACTGTTCATGTCTGTTAAGTTATGCTAATATGAATGTCTGTGTGTTTTATCTATGCATGTCAATGGATGTAGTCTGATATCTAAATAATCACAGCAGTCTTTATCCAGTGTGCCTTTTTACCATAAACACTTTTTAATGTAGTGAGCAGCAATGTGTTCTTTTTATATTATTGTTATTAGTACTGGATTTTCCATTGTTTGATTACACATTCAAAGCTTCTACCCTGTAACTTATTATTAGTTGTGTCATCTACTGCATAATCATCAGATTTTGACGACAAACTGTGTTAACATGACAGCGGGAATGTTCGTTCTTCATTCACCAAGTGTGTCATGTCTCAGCATCAGTGTCTCTTGACTTTGGAGGTGGGATGTGTCTGTGTAATATTTTAGTTATTATAGAGATTGTACTTCATCATAATACTTTCTTATTGTTTGCTAGTTATTCCCTATTTGTTCTCATAAATATTTCCACTGACGTAATGCATAGTAAATAAAGTAGTGTCATCCTTTGAGGAGTTCAGCGGATTATTCTATAATTTTCACATCTGTGTCCATAACCCCAATTATTCATAGGCGGGCATGCCAAGCATTTTGTTCTTAGATTATAATAGCCTCTTGTGCTGACAACAAGGGAATGATACCAATTGTTACATTTGTTGGCTGAATAACACTCCATGAAATACTGTCTAAAGCAGTTCAACCTATACAGATTGAGATGTAAAGAAACCACATTTCAAAGGCAATGTCCATTATTCCTTCATAAGAGGAGTGGCAAATGTAGGATCGCTAAACAGTATGTTACACAACGGCATGTGACTGCTGGAAGTTTTTGTGACATAGTATTAATCAAGCAAGTGTACAAACACTTGCAAATGTTTTAGAATCATAATAACCTAAAAATTTACTTTACTCTAGTATGCTTATAACATCTATAGAAAGAAATAAGCCTTTATTACAAAGGTAATTTACATTGTTGTTTAATCACAATAAATATGTACACCATAACCTACATTTAAATTTACTTATTAATCACTTTTCAGCAAAGATATCTGAGTTTTCATACTGGATTTGGAAGCCGCATAGCAAGTGGTGAAGCTAATCTTGAAGACTGTGATGATCAGGCTCGGAAAACCCATGGTGAAACAGTGTTTACATCTGGAAGGACAGAGCACTGGGAAGCTGTGTTCAATAGATACATGTAGTTTCATAAGGCAATTATGATTTAAGCAATACAGATTTATAAAATCATAAACTTTTTTCTTCCTTTTGCTAGCTATCTATCAGAACTTTAGGAAATTCTAAAGAAAGTTCAAATGATAAAAATTAACTCTCTGGTTTTAGTTGTTTTCTAATATACAAACATTAGTTCAAATAGTAGCTATGAAAAAAACATATTATTATCTGTTCAATGAAAAAAAGTTTCTTTTGCCTCTTGAAAACAAAAACAAAATAACACATTGTCAAAGAAATGAAGTAATACAATAATTTATGTGTAGAGCGATAAAAGTAACTTTGTGATTGATAGGTAGAAGAATGGAGGGCTGGAGTTGGAAAGTATATTGCCACACAGTGATCAATTTTCTGATCTTACCTTTTTTTGCCAAGGCTGCAGATAAGATAGAAAATGATGCAACCTAGTTAGTTAGCATGTAAAATTACTTAAATATCAATCACAAAGTTAATTTAGTACTGATAATGTGAAACATTGTAATACAACATTATTTACACATTTCATGTCATCAGTAATCATTGGCAAATGAAATATTTACTACAAATGTGAAAGTTACAAGAAAAAGTAGAATAATGTGTGCTTCTTACTAATATCTAATGTTTGTGTAGAATGCATTTGTATCAAGGAAAACAATTTATGGAAATACATAATTAGAATTTTCACATCATTGAGATGTTCTTATTTGAAACATTGAATGGTGTGTCCACAGAAAATTCCACAGTGTTTTTTTTTTTTTTTTTTATTAATTGTCACCAATATTACATGATTTGCTTTTATCAATGTAAAGTACAAATTTGAATTCAATAATATAATGAAGATAGTTCACAACTCACCACAAAGATGCATTCAAGCTGTGACAAGCACATAAAAAACTCATACACACAGAGATCTAGCTTTCAGCCATTAGCCTTCACCAGAAAAACATCACTCGCACAATCACACTTCATAAACACACAACAGTCCTCTGAATCAAGAGTGTGACAGCTGGAGATGATGGCTGTGTGTTGACAGTGCAAACCATCCTCATTATATTTTATATATGTTATTTGCTACTTTCATACAAATAGCATTTCTTCTATAAAATTAAGCAAGTAAAGCTTTAATTCTAATACTAGGTTCACTATAGAAGAGCAGAAGAGTCTTCAGTTTAAATAAGTGGTTCAAATCTCTCTTGACAATAGCTCTTGCTTTCCAACTACAATCTTATGCTTAAATTTGCAACTTATCTCGAACCAAGTCAGAATTCCTTCAGCACATCAAATCATCACAAATATCACGATAAAGTATCTTTAATTCCATTAAGATACGTATGTCACCTCATATATGAGTTTTTATTCATCCACAATAATATGGTTATACAGTCTTTGGTGGTAATAGATTGCTCTTCAATATGAAAGATACATTGTCATATTACAAAACAATAACTAACAATATAGTAATAGGACAGTTTACAACTCATCACAAAGACACGATGATGAGCTGCGACAGGCACACAAAAAAGCCTCACACATACAACACTTTCAGCTATCGGCCATGGCCTTCTTCAGAATAAGAAACATTCACGTAAATACACAGTCACACTACCATCAGCTCTGGCTGTTCTAAGTGCAGCAGCTTGAGCTTTATATTATAAAAGCAAAATTAGTACTTTTCAGATCATGAAATGCAGTTCCTTTTGCTATATGTTAATAATGATCAGGGGAAAACTGCTCAAAGACATTCATTGGAGTGATGTTTAGAGCACTTATAGCATTAATGAGACATTCATAATCCTTCCTTAACTTATTGCAGGACCATCTCTGCCATATCTGTGCTGCATTCCCGGGGCCAAATTCATGAACTTGCTCTCAAATATGTATAATGATGTTATAATGGCCATCTTCGGAATGTCTTCATTGGCCACTGGAATTTGCATGTAAGCCTTTGCACCATGCAGTACACTGTACACATGACCATCACTCAGGGCATAATTGAAATCACGAAGTAATGGTACTGTGTACTGATCAGGTATTGTTCAGATGTTTAGTGTCCTGTAATGTCCCCAAGATCACCATCATCACTCTTCTTTGAGACAAGATGTAATGGCAAGGACCAGGGGGGGCTACAAGATGGACGCATTATGCCCTCCTTGAGCATGTTGTCAAATTCGGCCTTCGCAATCTTCAAACAATCTGGTTCTAAACTACATGGTCTGCAGAAGATTGACAGCCCCTTGGTAGTTTCAATATAATGTACAGTATTGTGCTTGACTTCCTTTGGAACACTGGGTGGTTTAGTCAGTGCTGGAAAGTTTATCAATAGATCGAAGTACTCACTGTCTTTAACACTAAATCAGCTGGGCACACTGGATTTGGTTTGGAATCGAAATCCTGAGGTTATCAGTCCTGTGATCTGGTCCACTAGGTGGACATTAGACATATCTGGCAAGAGATTGTAGTATGCCAAGAAATCTGCACCTATAATCATCTCAGCCACGTCTGCCACAGTGAAGTTCCATGGAAATGTGTGGTGGAGGGCCAAGTCTAATTTTACCCTATGTGTTCCATATGTTGCAATGGAAGAATTATTTGCAGCTGCCAGGCAGAATGATGTACATGGTCGGCACTTATGTAATAAAGTCCGTGGAAACATGCACAGCACCAGTGTCAATTAGGTACTTACAGCCGGTGCATCTATCACTAATAAACAGGCACTGCGATGATGGCCAGCAATCAGACGAAGTGACTACGTTTGATTGCCGCTGGTGTCCAGGAACACTCAAGTTTTGGTGCAGCGTTGGACACAGCTCTACTGCGAGAGCATCTTCTGTACTTCTGCCGTCCGCGATCTCCCTGATGCAAACACAGATGACACAAATATTGCAATAAATAATAAAACAAGTATAGCCTTAGAAAGGTCAGCAAATGACATTTTCGTGGACATTAATAAATGGTTCCACCAATTATCTGTCACTAAACCTTGAAAAACACACTATATGTAATTTAGGACTTGTGAAAGGTTTCCTGCTGAAAATATGATAATGAGACAGAAGAAGTTAACAATGTCAGATTTTTGGGATTAAAGCTTGATAATAAGTTTAATAGGGAAGGAGCATACTACAGAACTGCTGAAACACATTACACGTTGGCTGCCGTGTGGCTACCGGCAGGCACAGCAGGCAGCTCTGGTACGCCTCTGACATCTCGCAGCAGTCAACGTACTAAGCAAAGTCAGCACCCTCACCTCATCTTCTAATTTTCTACCCCTAATAATTAGCTAATTTTTTTCTTAACTATAAACCTGAACAGTATACACAGTAAAAACACTAAAACAGCAAATATGTAAATAAGCCATCCCAAATGTAATTTTATTATTTAGTATATTCTTTGTAACAATAGAAACACATTGTGATAATTGAATCAGAAACCACTTGATTAATGACATATTGTTAACTAAAAATACACTGACAACTAAACCATTTATATTTTACTGGCAGAAATTGGCATATTTCAAGGTAATGACCTATATCATTGAAAAGTTGAACATCTCTGTAAAGTAACGTTTCTTGAATTAACCAAAACTTGTTTTACACGCAATTGTAATTAAAATTCTTACTAGTGCTGACTTTCAAGGTCAGTTACTTCAAAACCATTGTTAGATTTCAGACTTCGATTCTATACTTTCCTTGCCATTGTTTTCCTCTTTCTTTTGATGTTCCACATAAATTTATTTATGCACTAATGAAAAAGTTGAATTATTTCACACAAGTAATTAGTTTACTTTATATGACTGCCAGTCATAAAAAGAAACAGGAAATCCCCATTCGAAACAATGATAGGCTCCATATACTTCATTAATTTTTTGTCCAAGAACCAAAATGTAATAGCAACATGTAGTTTAATGTAAACGTCAGATTTTTACCTAACAATTTCATGAACTATTGTGCCAATTCCAAGATCACAAAATTATTCTCATGCCTTTCTATATGTAGATGGAAGAATGTAGAATTCAGTCAGTCTGCAGTGGTTGGTATTATAAGTAACACCTATGCCATTTATCAGTGATGATGTACTGCACTCACATTATCTGAGCACCAATTTTTAGTTATTTTAACTTTTACTGTGTGAACATAGAGTAATCATCAATTTTGTGTTCATCTTAAAATGTGACAAGGCCCGTGTATCGTAAACTATGTTAATGAGTTTACCACCAACTTCTGTGCTCTAGTTAAATAACTTTGGGTTATATTATTTGTGTTAAGTATCCAAGACTATCCCGTGACCATTTCTTGTTCTTGTTGCTGAACGAAAGTAATTATAGACTGATGTGCAGTTATAGTGAAGATACTATGCTAGAACTGTCAGTGATTTTTTTTAATGACCACACACTGTCAAGAAAATACAAACACATTGTTTCTCTGCTAGAACTAGGTACATGTATGCAGCATCTTGTCCCCCAGGACATGGACCAGTAATCACTGCAGTAGAGGTATTCAAAGTCTAACAAAAGATTCAAGACAATGTTGTCTGCATTATATATCTATAGAGGACACTGAAAACCTCGTAATTCCATTTTCTTACATTTTACAAGAGAAGCAAAAATAGTACCTTAAATAATATAAAGTGGTAAGAAATGAAGTTAATCTGAGTTCCCTAATGCTTTTTCAGCAACAAACATAATGTTACTGGAATTAAAAGGTTGTGACCAACAAATGGAGTTATGAGGTTTTCACTACCATTGGTGTGTGTGTGTGTGTGTGTGTGTGTGTGTGTGAAGATGTCTTACTGTATTAATGAGCAGCATTTACAAATATTTGCCAGACTGGTTCTTGGACCTAACTGCACATCACTGAATATAAAAGCCACATGATGATAGAATGAACAGTCCAAGTTGCACAACAATTTAGATAAGCTGTCTACAGGTCACGAAAATTGGCAGTTCATCCTAAATATGAAAAGTATGAAGTCATCCATGTGAACTCTAAAATAAATCTATTAAACTTCATTTATATGATAAATCAGTCAATTCTACAGATCATAAATTCAACTAAATACTTAGGAATTACAATTATGAAAAACTTTGATTGGTAAGAAAACACACAAATTTCTCTCACCAACTTTCTCCTCCAAATGTGAACATATTTTGTTAGCACCCAACTACGTAGGGAGACGACATCATAATATAATAAGAGAAATCGGATCTAAAATGGAAGATTTAGGTGTTCCATTTTCCCCTTTGCACTCTTAGAGAATGGAACTGTAGAGAGTATTATGAAAGTGATTTGATAAACCCTCTGACAGGCATTTGAATGTGATTTGCGTAGTACATTTGTAAATGGAGATTATCAATAATGAGGATGGGAAGTAACTCACCATAAGACTTTACTGAGCCACAGACAGGCATGCAGAAAATATCATTAAGGTCACACAACTCAAATTTTTGGCCTCATCTTTCATCAGAAAAAGAGCACACAAACACATTCAGGCAAATTGTATGCACACAGGCCTGGACCTCTGGCCAATTTGGCTAGACTGTTTACTACTGTAAATGAAGAGGGTACGGCAAGGGAAGGGGAAAGGATGCAGGACAAAGGTGGGGACACAATGTTCTGCATTGCCTGATTGAATGTAAATGTACTGAAATGTGTTAATGTGAGTGTGAGATGCAGCTTGGAATTCAGTAAAGGAGAGGGAGCAGGGACTGTAAAAAAAGGGTGGGTAGGTAGCAGCAGCACACACAGGGGCGATGGGGTGGGTACGGGACGAAGTTTGGAGGTGGTTTAGGATGATGGGAGGGAGGAGGGGGGGGGGGAGAGAACTACGAGGCCTGGGGTATAAGGTCCCATTAGGTTACCATAAGTTGAATGCAGGATGGTTGCGAGACCCGAGGATAATACCCATCTGTGTAGTTCAGAAGATATAATGAAGGAAGGGAAGTAATGAGGGCAGGGTGCCTTGGTTTTGAGGCAAAAATAATGTAAATACCATCAATGAGTCTGAAACAGACCAGGGTTTTTGGGATGCTAAGAAGTTTCTCATAGATAGGTTAGAATAGTTATTTGTTAGGATGTGATTGGTAACAGTTATGAGGAATGACGTAATAGACTCAGAGAAAATTTTGTAAAGTGGCAAACCAAGGAAATTAGGGATATTGTACAACTAGAATTTATTGTTATTAATCCCGTAATGGGCATGATAATTTCGAGATGTTTTTCATGGCCAGAGCAGTGAGGGAAGGGCCATGTGTCGAACCACCAGTGCTGATGATAATTCAGCACCGATGTTACGATGTGACCCTGGTAAACAATAAGATTTTTTCAGATCTTTATACCAGTAGCAGACCAAAGAGCCACTCTCCTACGTTACTAACCATGGCACTCATCTGATTGATCTTGAAGACAGGCAATATAACTGCACTTCCTCCTCCTATGTAGGCCCCTGCATTCCTTTTCCTAAATAAATCACTTTCTGTGTCAATCATGAGTTTAATTTATCATCGTGACATTCTACACCTATCCTGTAGCCCGCAGTCCTAGCTTGACCATTCTGTACATCTGGTGTGCAGAAGTGCGATGTAACCTGCAACCTTTTAGCCTGTGCATAGCTACAAAAAGAATCCAGAACAACACATCCACAACACGCCTTATGTCATTACAGGGTACGAGAGTGTTGGACAGCTATTTGCTAAGCTGTCAGTGTCCGATTTCACTATGTCAGGCAGACTGGCTTACATGCAGCTCTAATTTCTGTGAGACTGGATTCTATGCGGAGTGTTAATGTTCTGCTGTCAGTCAAACTGGCCAGGCACAACACAATACACAGTGGGCCCGCATGTCTTGTGGATGCAGCCACGTCATCACCTGGACAGCTGGCTGCCTGCTGTTGTCATAGTGGAGAGCTGTGGGTTTGACTCCTGCTCCACATAAACTACACGTCACGTGCCGGCTGTAATTCCACACAGTTGTCACAACATGCATCTTGAATACTTCGACCACGAGTTAACTTCTATTATATGTATTGTGATGCTTTGAGTGAGAAAACAGAATAAGAAAAGCGAATAAAAGCTAATTAGTCACAAGATGAGGCCTGAAGAATTTGTTTTATTTGAAATAACAAATGGTTGCAGGGTTTCCTTCATGTTATTAACACATTAGCTACAGACAGAAGTGTGGGCTATTAACGCTCTAGGCAAACACCTATAAGCGCACATGTGCTGAAAGCTGAAATCATATCACTGTGAAACATGTAAGTTCATGTTGTGCACATATGTAATATTGACAGCGAATATAACGTCTGCGGAAGATTTGGTGCCAGATATAGCTGCATGCCAATAATGTAATAAATGCTGCATGCTATCTGACATTCATAAGCATCATATGCATTTATTGCAAACAATTCTAACAACGCCTCTAATTTATTGATTTTATTGCAAACAATGCACAACACAAACGACTAAAAACAAAAACACACAACTGCAGACAGGAAAATGTTACATGATATTTCATTTGTGGCTTGTTCTAACACGAGTGCACAACCAAACAAACTAAACAGAGTACTCAGCTAGCGAACGTGCCGCTTATAAGCGTTACTCGCTCTTGCTTGTTGATCGCAGAAACACTTATAAGTGTCAGCAGCACTGGCGTGTTGATCGCGGAAACTCTTATAAGCGTCAGCCGCAGCGAACGTGTTAATATTGAATTGTTTAGTTGAAGTGTGGCAATCTACTGTACTTTTCATTACTATAATTTATTCTTGTGTGATGGCTGAGAAAACTTTTAGAATGTAGGCTTGTATTAAAAGAATGGATAGAACTAGAGCTCAGGAAAAAGATACATCTAGTCAAGGAATGTCCACTGTAGTGGGTATTATTATTAGTAAATGTATGGTGAATGAAGTAAATATTGATCAATTGGATCAGTTGACAACAGCAAATCGCTGCACCCATGTTAGAAAATCAACAACTGAAGAAGTTTGAATTGGCCAGTTCCAGTGGCAGCAGAGTATTTTGGGCAAGAAACTAGCCCTCCAGTAGCAGGTGTATCTGATTCACAAACCTCTCATCTCTTCACTACATGGAACAATGATAGTTAATTTGGTTGTAGACATTTCCTTGTGTAATTTTATACAGTCGTTCTCAGAAAAGTCGAATGAAAAAGTACACATGTTCATTCAAGATATTGGAGATTTGAGATGTATGCACACATGGTCAAACAAGTTTCAATTGAATATTACTTTACTTACATTGTCTGGAGATGCCAGAAACTATCTCGAGTCAGTAGATTCATTTAATAATGCTTCTTCTTTCGAAACACATGCGAGTTAGTGGAGCGCTTCGCAGATGAAAAACTCCGGTAACTCCCATTTATAAGAAAGGCAAAGGAACGGCTCACATATCATATTTGTGAGAATATAGGCTGTGTGTGAATATAGGCCACACCTAAACTTTTGACACGAGATTATTGTTGCTGTTGTTATTGTTGTGATCTTCAGTCCGCAGACTGGTTTGTTGCAGCTGTACACGCTACCCTTTCCTGTGCAAGTCTCTTCATCTGACAATACGTTCAGCAACCTACATCCTTTTGAATCTGCTTACTATATTCGTCCCTCTGTCTCCCTCTACGATTTTTACTCCCACGCTTCCTTCTAATGCTAAGTTGACAATTCCTTGATGTCTCAGAATGTGTCCAACCAATCTATCCCTTCTCTTAATCAGGATAGGCCAGACACTCCTTTTCTCCCCGATTCGGTTAAGCACCTCCGCATTAGTTACATGATTTACCCATCTAATTTTCATCATTCATCTGCAGCACCACATTTCAAAAGCTTCTATCATCTTTTTATCTGAACTCCTTATCGTCCACGTTTCACTCCCATACAATGCTACACTCCAGATAAATGCTTTCAGATAGGACTTCGTAACATTTAAATTAATATTGGATGTTAACAAGTTTCACTTCTTTGGAAATGCTTTTGTCCCCATAGCCATTCTGCATTTTATATCTTCTTTACTTCGGCCATCAGAAGTTACCTTGCTACCCAAATAACAAAATTCATCTACTACTTTTATTGTCTCATTACCTAATCTAATTCCTTCAGCATCGCCTGATTTTCTGACATTGCATTCCATTACCTTCGTTTTACTCTTGTTAATGTTCATCTTATATCTTCCTTTCAAGACACTGTCCATCCCATTTAATTGCTCTTCCAGATCTTTTGCGGTCTCTGACAGAATTACTATGTCATCGGCAAACCGCAATGTTTTTATTTCTTCTCCCTGCACTTTAATGCCCTCTCCAAATTTCTCCTTCCATTCCTTCACTGCCTGCTCAATGTACAGATTGAACAACATTGGGGAAAGGCTACAAATCTGTCTTACTCCCTTCCCAACCTCTGCATCCCTTTCCTACTCTTCGACTCTAATAACCGCTGTCTGGTTTTTGTATAGCTTGAATATAATTCTTCGCTCCCTATATTTTATCTCTGACACCTTCAGAATTTGGAAGAGTTTATTCCAGTCGACATTGTCAAAAGCTTTCTCCAAACCGACAAACGCTAAAAATGTAGGTTTCCCTTTCCTTAGCCTATTTTCTAAGGTAAGTCATAATGTGAGTATTGCCTCCTGTGTTCCTACATTTCTCCTAAATCCAAACTGATCTTCCCCGAGGTCGGATTCCACAAGTTTTTCCATTCATCTGTAAATAATTCGTGTTAGTATTTTGCAACCATGACTTATTAAAATGTAATTTTCACACTTGTCCGCACTTGCTTTCTTTGGAATTGGAATTATGATTTTCCTTGAAGTCCGAGGGTATTTCCCCTGTCTCATACATCTTGCATACCAAGTGATACAATTTTTTCATGACTGGCTCTCCTAACAAGATCAGCAGTTCAGACGGAATATCATCTACTCCAGGGGCCTTGTTTCGACTCAAGTCCTTCAGTGCTCTGTCAAATTCTTCTCGCAGTATCATATCTCCTATCTCATCTTCCTCCACTTCGTCTTCCAATTCTAGAAAAACTGCCTTCAAGTTTATTTCCTTTGTATAGGGCCTCTATATATTCATCCACAGTTCAGCTTTTCCCTCTTTGCTTAGTACTGGTTTTCCGTCTGATTTCTTGATATTCATACAGATGCTTTTCTTTCTCCAAATATCTCTGTTATTTTCCTGTAGGCGTTATCTCTTTTTCCCCTAGTTATGCATTCTTTTACGGTTCTGCATTTGTCCTCTAGCCACTCCTGCTTAGACAGTCTGCACTTCCTGTCAATCTTATTTTTCAGATGTCTGTACTCCCTTTTTCCTGCTTCACTTGCTGAATTTTTATATTTTCTCCTCTCATTAATTAAGTTTAGTATACCCTGTGTTATCCTTCTGCCTATATGATCCTCTGTGGCCTTCACTACACTATCTCTCAGAGCTACCCACTCTTCTTCTACTGTATTACTTTCCCCCGTTTCAGCCAATCCTTGCCTAATGCTCCCTCTGAAACTCTCAACCACCTCCGGTTCCTTCAATTTGTCCAGGTTCCATCTCCTAACCTTTCTGCAGTCTCTTAAGTTTTAATCTGCAATTCATAACCAATAAGTTATGGTCAGAGTCTATATCTGCCCCTGGATATGTCTTACAGTTTAGAACCTGGTTTCTAAATCTATTCCTTATCATTATAAAGTCAATCTGGTACTTCCAGTGTCTCCTGGTCTCTTCAATGTATACAGCCTTCTTTCGTCATGATTAAACCAAGTATTGTTGATCATTAAATCGTGCTCTGTGCAAAATTCTATCAAGCAATCTCCTCTTTCATTCTTTTTTCCCAGTCCATATTCACCTACTACATTTCCTTCTCTTCCCTTCCCTACTACCGAGTTCCAGTCTTCCATCACAATTAACTTTTTGTCTCCCTTAACTTTCTGAATGATTTCTTTCATCTCCTCATACATTTTTTCGATATCTTTATCATCGGCCGTGCTAGTTGGCATATAAACTAGCACTACTGTGGTTGGTGTCAGCTTCGTGTCTATCTTTACTACGATTATGCGTTCACTATGCTGTTCATATTAGCTTACCTACACTCCTATTTTCTTATTCATTATCAGACCTATGCCTGTGTTATCACCAACTGATTTTGTAGTGATAACCCTGTACTCACCTGACCAGAAATCCTGTTCATCCTACCACCAACTTCACTAATCCCTACCATATCTAAATTTAACCTATCCATTTCTCTTTTCAAATTTTCTAGCTTACCTACACAATTAAGAGTTATAACATTCCACGCTCCGACCCGTAGAATGCCTGTTTTGTTTTTCTTGATGACGACATCTTCCTGAGTAGTCTCCGCCTGGATATCCGAATGGGGGACTATGTTACCTCTGGAATATTTTACCCAAGAAGACACTATCATCGTATAGTCATACAGTAGAGCTGCATGTCCTCGGGAGAAGTAATGGCTGTAGTTTCCCCTTGCTTACACCAGTTCGCAGTAACTGCATGTCAAAGCCATGTTACAAGGCCAGCTCAGTCAATCATCCAGACTGTTGCCCCTGTAACTACTGAACAGGCTGCTGCCCCTCTTCAGGAACCACACATTTGTCTGGCCTCTCCACAGATACCCCTCCACTGCGGTTGCACCTATGGTACAGCTACCTGCATCGTTGAGGCATGCAATCCACCCCGCCCTGGCAATGTCTGTGGTTCATGGGGATGCTGGTACTGTATATGGACACAAAATGCATTCACCATTTGAACTAGATAAGTTGCTGATGCTCCAACAGTAAAACAGCTGTTTCGACACTTGAAAGCTGTCTGAAAGCAAGTACAGAAAAATGAATGCTGTGCTGTTGCTAGACAAGTTAAACGAATCCAAAAGAATGCAATGACAAAGAAGTTACACCTCTTTGGGAAGGCCTTACCAAATCATACAAATCTAACCTCACCAATAAATGCAGAATTACAGTTGCCAGATAGAGTAGTTGTGGTACATTTTGTCCGACTGCAACTTTACTAGGGTTGTCATGGCAGTGATCTATAGAAATCAGCTGTCACAGCATCCCAAACACGAACAGACCTGCCACGTGTTCTGAAAGCATATACTACTCAGCTGCATACTGTTCACTGCCGGTATAACCTACAATTGGCTCCCCC
Source organism: Locusta migratoria (assembly GCA_026315105.1). Taxonomy (NCBI): domain Eukaryota; kingdom Metazoa; phylum Arthropoda; class Insecta; order Orthoptera; family Acrididae; genus Locusta; species Locusta migratoria. The sequence continues at coordinate 197,521,341 of CM048746.1, forward strand.
ATACCAGGTCCATTCTAAGGACTGAACAGGTACATATATAACAATGGATTATAGAAGTTGCTGCTTGCTGCTCAAAGATTTATTATTGTTAATGTAATTAATTAATTATTAATATATTACTCTTTTTATTATTATTCTGTTTATTGACAAAAAATAAGCAAGCTTTTTGTATTTCATTGCTGAATAAAGTGTCTCAAGATTAATACCAAGTGTATTAATTCAAAAAATGGACACTAATTTTGATGAAAAGATGAGCTACAATGTGGTAACCCCGCAAAAGAACAGAAATTTACAAGCAGATATGCAGAATCAAGCAACATCGTTAATCCAAGATGTGGCACGAGCACACAAAAAAAGAAATTAAAAATTAAAAAACTGAAGATTTACGTGACAAGTTACAAAAAGAAATCAAACATTTGCAGGCGAAAATGGTACTACAAGAGAATATGGAGATGAACCCAATCGTCAGCAGATATACAGCAGTAAACAAACCACTAACGAAAGTACGTACACCACAGTTTATGCCACAAAAACCAGAGCTTTGGTTTGCCATGTTAGAGCTGTCTTTTGAACAGAATGGAATTGTCGACGAATTGCAGTAGTGGTAAACCCATTGGATTCAAGAGCAGCTGTTATAGGCGCTGACATCATTCTCACACTGCCGTCGGAATGCTCATATACACAGACACATAATATATGTCTGTGCTCATATACAAGTTTAAAATCACTGCTCATCGATAGGATGTGCAAGCCACAAATCAAAGACTACAGCAAGTTCTTAGGTATGAAGACATGGGAGACAGAACACCGGCTGAATATCGGCGGTATCATAGCAGAAACAGGCGTTCCAGGGTTCGTTCAAAGAGCTGCAGGGCTGCTACTGCGCATGCAGAGTACGGAAATTCATGTTCAAAGAGCAATCCTACAGCCTGCTGGCTATTCAAGGAAGCTCCCAGCTGCAGCGTCCTGGCTGCAGGGAAAATTTCCTCCTGCAGCCTGACTGACGTCATCGGTACCGCGCATGTGCAGTAGTACCTGCTTTGCTGCTGCAGCTCTTTGAATGAACCTCCAGACACAATTTTATGACACATATGGATGACGAAATTGCCTGGGACAGTTAAAGCATTGGTGGCAGCTTGTGAAAAAGATGACATTCGTTCAATTATAACTGTAGCAGACAAGGTTTATGCTGCACTGGAAAACAGTTATCCCAATTATTACAAACTAGAAAGGATGACAGTGTCCACAAGACAGGTAACGACCAAAAAAACCAACCAAGTTCGCAGGCAGAAGAATATTTGTTGGTTTCACGGACAGTTTGGTAGCAGAGCTACGAGATACATGACACCTTGTGCATTTGAAGGAGAGAACAGCGGTGGACTCAGTATAGTGAGTAATTTAACAACTTCTCCTATTCAGTCACAGAGATTGTATGTTGCAGATGTAAAAACAGGACTGTGTTACCTAATTGATTCAGGTTCTGATATAAGTGTGTTGCCAAAGGGTACTGTGAATAGTGTGTCATCGTTTACAAATGACCAAGCTGTAAATACGGTAAGACCATTACTTCTCACAGCAGCAAATAAATCACAGATATCAACTTTTGGAATATGTGACATTGAAGTAGACTTAGGATTCCATCACAGTTGTAGATGGAATTTTGTACTGGCAGACGTGTCTGAAACCATATTAGTCCCCGATTTCCTGTGTAAAAGTAATATAGAGGTGCATTTCAATACAGCACAAATTATGAAAAATTGTGAAATGGTCACAGGTATATGTGGGCGGTACATTTGTCAGACTAAAGATTGTTTAAAAGCTGGGGTAGTAAACAGCAAAAAGTCGAATATAGAGACACTGACGCTGTTACATAATACAGTACACCGCATTAAGACTACACCTGGTCAACCAGTTTCCCCAATGACCCAGAAGATTAGTTACAGGCCGTTTCGTAGAAGTAAGGCAGAATTCGAATGTTTGTTACAATCTGGCATGTTACGTAGGTCCGATAGCCCATGGTCGTCACCAGTCCACCTAGTGAAAAAGAAAGACGGCTCATGGAGGCCTTGTGGTGATTACACAGCGTTAAATGCCCGTACAATCCCTGACCGTTACTCAGTAACGAACTTAAAAGATTTTACTAACATGCTAGCAGGTGCCACAATATTTAGTGTGATTGACTGTAAAAAAACTTATCACCAAATTCCTGTTGCAGAAGAAGATGTACCCAAGACAGCAGTAAACACGCCTTTTGGACTTTTTGAGTATGTCCGAATGCCCTTGTAAGTGCGAGACTTAAAACTTCCATAGCAGTTGTAAATATATGTTAGACAGCGATATCCGTATGTAACTATATGGATTAAACACGGCGAGGATTGTATCAGTTTTATATTCATTGCGTTGAATCATATTTCGTAGAACATAGCTACCAAGGAAACGATTTTCAGAAATACGGTAAATTTGAAAAGTCAAAGAGTAAGTAGTATTTTCAATGGGTAATAATCCAATCGCTGCCCCGAACTCCACACGAACACCTGCAGCGCTATCTATTAGTTCTTTACTGCATTATGCCATTCTTTCCAAGCATGAAATACACCTAACCCTTGAAATTACAATATCTTTTACTTTCCTGATCTTATTTTGATAAAATGAAGCCTATGTGTTGCCTCAGGATATTCTCTATTTTTCTGTGATACCCTCATGAATGTTCATTTAGTACTTTTGGAGATTACTCTCTACAAATAGACACACGCAATTGCTTTCAGAGAAATGATTAAATAGTGATATCTTTTCTGATCCGATTTTGTGAAATGAAGCACTTTTGTAACCGCAAGATACCCTCACATTTCCTGTGAAAAACCTCAGAAAATTTGTCTATTAGTTTTGGAGATGAAAGAGAAAGATAGACATGACGGTTGTCGATGAAAAACTTTAAATTGTGATGTTGTTCTTTCCGTGATCCGATTTTTATGAAACTAAGTCTATATGTTGTCCCAAGGTACCTTGAAGTTACCTGCGAAAACCCCATGCGAATTTGTTAAGTAGTTTTGGGAAATGGTTTCTAATAGATGAACAGACACACACTATGGTCTATGAAAACAATTCATGAACCAATATTCGCTCATGTTTCCTGTGAAAACATGATTTATTATTAGTAGTATAGATATGTTGTACAATTGTAAAATTTTGCAGGAATATTTTGATTTGTATAAGTGCTGTATGTCTAAAATCTGTTGTGAATATGGTTAGCAGTAAAGGAGTAATAGATTAAACATTATGCTTGATGGGGCGGTATTCCATGAACGTTACTCTTTACGTCCTCATATCTCGTGAACTACGTGTCTTACTGTGATAAAATTTCAAATGTACATTCAGCTTTAAGTGTGTATTCTGTCTGCAAAATTTCCTGCGAGTACAATTGGTAGTTTAGAAATTATAAATTGTAACATTATACCAAATGCCATAGCTTTGGTTCATAAACAGCGAAAAAGTAGTAAGCGTGAAACTTTTTTCCTTTCATTTTTTGATGTGGTTGCCTATGAGAAAAAGTTTAATAAAGGTTTGCAATTATGTTTAAATCTTGTTGCAAGTCACCAAGTACTGTCATTCTCATACAGTGTATTTATAAAGTCTTGTTGCATTATGTACCAGTTTTTCCGAATTCCTATTCTTCATGACATATCTCCTGAACCATGTGTCATATGTGGCTCTTACTCCTACAGCAGTTGTTACCTCAGGTATGAAATGTGTGTACCAAATTTGGGTGAAATCAGTCCAGTGGTTTAGAAGAAAATGTGCAGCATTGTCGTTTGACGCAGCAATTTTTTGCGCATCTCATTGTTTATGATATCATATCTTCTTACGTATGTGATTCTTACCCCGACAGCGACTGTTGACTGATATTAAAGAACATGTGTACAAAGTTAGGTTGAAATCGGTCCAGTAGTTTAGGAGATGTGGAACATACATACAGACATACAAACATACAGCCTATTTTATGATGTAAGATTCCAACCTGGGCTTTCCATTATTATATTTTTATTACCTATAGTAAAAAAAAAAAATCACTCCTTTTTTATCAGTAAAGTTCTGACTTTAAGACATTATCATTAGCTATAGTTGATTTACTACCAGATATTCAAATAAATCAGTTATTTCTTTAAAAAAAGCCACATGGGTTGCAGAGTGTTTTTAATTTGTTATTTATTTGGTTTGTTGCAACCAAGACAACTTTTATTGAAGAAATATTTAATATCATTGGTTGCTGTACCACAAATTGGTAAATATTTCATAAAATCAGTTTGAATATAATTTGTTTTCTTGTCCAATTTCCACAGGGAAAAAGGGCAGTTGTACTACTCAAAAAATTCCGGACCTGAAGTCCAGGAGGCCCCTCTCAGCAGCCACTCTGTGGCGCCGGAATTCTGGATCCTAACTAGTATTGGCAGTAATGGTAGCGAAGTAAGTAGCCATGGTGTGGGCAATGTCTGTTTGTAAAGTGCCGTTACCCATTACGGCAGCTATGGGGCACCTTCCTCCTCTTCCAGAAATCCTCCTGATGGTCTCCCATACTTTCATGCTGGTTGTAGAATGGTTAATGGAAGTCAGGAACTTCTCCCATGACCTCCGTTTGCTCTCTCTAATAACATGACGACACTTGGCCCTTGCAACCTGAAAAGCAGTGAGGTTTTCTGAAGTCGGATAACACCTGAACCAACGCAGAGACGGCCGCCTGGACCTGATAGCAGATCGGCATTTGTCATTACACCACGGGACTGGCTGCCATTTTTGACGTCCCGAAGACTGTGGAACAGATGCATCAACGGCAAAGTGCATCACGACAGTAATATGGTGCACCCATTCTGTGACACTGTCATGATGTTCAAGGTGAGCAAGTTGGCTGTAAAGTGCCCAATCCACTCTACTGAGCATCCATCATGGGGGGTGTCTTTCAGGTTCGATTCCATATGGTTGGGAAATGAAGACTGGAAAGTGATCGCTTACATGGAGATCTTCGACCATGTCCCATTGTATAGTGTGGGCAAAGGCTGGAGAGGAAAGACTGAGGTCTATGGCAGATAATGACCCTGTCACAGTACAAAAGTGTGTGGTCTGACTGGTGTTAAATGAAAGTGTATTCGACGACTAGAGAAGCCGCTCTATGGCTCTACCCTGGGGCAAGTAGTGATAGAGCCCCAAACCACATTATGTGCATTAAAGTCTCCACAGAGGAGAAATGGCTGGGGGAGCTGGTAAGAAGGTCCTTGAGGGCCTGTTCATTGAGTGTATCATGAGGGGGCAGATGGAGGGAGAAAACACTCAGGCGATGATGCACATATAAAGATACTGCGACTGCTTGTGGTGAGGGAGAGGGTCTCTGAGTGGTAGACTGTACAAACAAAAATAGCCACTCCACCCTTAGCTCTCTCCCCACTTATATCATCTTTTCAATGTAGAGTGTAACCACATATCTCTTGTGAATCAGAAGGCTTGAAATTTGTCTCCTAGAGACACACACACACTGAGGTTGATCCTGAGATAAGAGACGAAGTTCCTCCACATAGGTCCTACAGACCTGTGTATTCCATTGTAGTATGGGAGACATTGCTTACGGAGGCTTCACCCTCACTTTCTCTTTCTGCTGAGGCGGCGAGACTCTATGGCAGCAGTTGGCAACTGGCAGACCACGGTCCAGGTCTGGACTGCGGAAGGCCAAAAACTGACTTGTCAAAAATATTTTCAAAATATGTTACATATTCAAATTATTAAAAACTAGTATTGCCTGTGGTCGAAAATTGACCAATTGTCTTTACAATGGTCACTGGGTATAAAATTTTAAATGTTATGTCGGCGGCCTCGCGTGATTATGTTGGCAACATCAACATCACTATAGAAAAATCTTTGCCCATTTGTTCGAACCACATAGAATGACTATTAGTGTATCGTACAGACCATGTAGTAAACAAATAATGCTGTTCTTGCTTTATGGTTGACAAGTTCTTGTACGTACCCTTGTCCACTCAGTAAAAATAATTGCCCTCATAAGACAAAGATTCCATGAGAAAACATCAGCGTTGTCAATGGATAGGCTAAAATGAAGACTCGCAGATTTCTCACTATTCAGCATCTGTTGCCAACACTATCATAGGAGGCCGCTGGGATATTTGGTAAAATTTAACTGGCACTGGGAGGTATGAAACTGTATCTTTTATGTGTTAAGGAAAATGCCTGACACAATAACAACAAATAAAAACTGAAGTATATAATTCTCATGCCTTTTCGAATTATATAACTTTCATTAGCCTAATATTTGAAATGAAACTACAATTTCGGTGTTCGTATATTTATACAACGCCAAGAAATAATGTTATTTCGATACTGCGATATTCAGAATTCCAGAGCTGACAACATGTCGACTTCGTAGTTCCACCCGAGCACCGCTAGATGCTTCTCCCAGTGCATCATCCTTTATATCGGCATTCATATGAAAACATCTATTTCCTTTAACCACTCTTAATTACTGCAAAAAAATGAAGCATTTTAACGACACAAGAAAGTGAGTTGGGAGCACTCCATGTTTCGATATTCAATTATTTTAATATGTTATTTTAATACTGCAGATGCGCTGCATTACAGCGTCTTTGGTCAAGGCGAATAGCCAATCAGTGAGCTGATTGTTGGAGAATGTAGAACTTGATCCAAGCTGTAGATAGAAAAGTTTCTACTTCCTTTTACCACTTTTAATGGCTAAATGAACACACAGTATTTATATTCGTGAAATCTATGACAAACAATCTTCGAATTACGTAACTGTCATTGGCTTCCTTGTACGAATAAATTAGTAATCTGAACCACAATTTTTGTGTTAGCGTATTTATATAATGATTCTATAGATAACATTTCGTATGAGAGCCACCCTTATTCTTTTTTCTAGAATTTTACAATTAACTGCTGTATAATTAGAACCCTTAATGATTATTACTGGTAGATTAAATAAATAGTTGTCATGATGTGCAATGCCTAGGAGTACACTGATGAGCAGTGGCAGAACAGAGGAAGCTGGTGGCAGGTGATCTGCATAAAAGCTCTGAACACACGAATGCAGCACCAGAACTTTATTTAATGACATTGAAATTCTATAAATCAACTTTACTCGAAACCTCTACTTTAGCAGTCCAGGCGTATCCATGTGAACACCATTTCTGTGCTAATGAACGATATTTTGCAAAGCATTTTCAGGCTAACTTAAAAAATAAATAAATAACTTATTTCGTATTAATTTGAGAGCGAAAATTAAAAAAAGGTGAAGAATTTTACTTTTTCTGGATTTTGTGAATAAAAAAGATGCCTGTTTGCTGTATTTCATATCATTTTGTGAATAAACATTAAAATAAAAAATTAATAAGGAATATGAGATTTTACTTGCAGACGTCGATAACAATTTTCAAAAGTATCCGGACCCCATCTAAGTTTACTTGCCGACCTCGGCTCTATGGAGTGCAGGTTCCAACTTGGGGCGGTTAGGTGGCCCAAAATGCACACAAGCTTCATCGGCTCTGGAGCAGAGTCAGATGAAGCATCTGTTACAAGTAAATGGACAGGCTCAGACAGTGTAATTTCCGGTTGATCCTATGACAGACTTCTCAGCGGCTTTTTTGGCCTTCAGTGGTTTCGGATGGGTGCCTGTTGCAGAAGTAATGGCTGTGGTGGATTCTTGGGCAACCTCTGCTACTGGAAGGGGAGGGGGGGAGGGGGTGCCCATCATCTCTACAGTAGATGGATCAGTGTCTTTTTCTGATGTTTGGGGGTCAACTGGACTGGAAGCTTCTACAGCTGCAGCAGCCACCTGGCAGGTGCAAGTGTTAGTACTAACACTAACAGACTCAGTTTGCGTGACAGCATCACTTTTAGCAACAAGCCTTTGGACAACAGAAGCAAAAGATGCAGCAAACCTGGTGGTTGCATGGCCAGGAAAATTTTCTTGGCCTCAGCATACAAGATGTGCTTTGTGGTCTTAATTTCCTGCAACTTTTTTTCCTCCAGGAAGACTTTGCACTCATGACTCCAGACGGGGTGATCCCCAAAGCAGTTTACACATATGGCGGGTGGTGTGCACTCAGCTCCATCATGCGTGATCTTGCCACATTTGCCACAGTGACCTCACCCTTGCACCCCAGGGTGGTATGCCCAAGAGCACTGGCATTGAAAGCAGCACATTGGGTTAGGGACTTAAGGTTGAACTTCCAGACGAAGGAAACCTGCTTCGACATGATCTGGAAGTTGGGGATTATTGAAGGTGAGGATGAATGAGTCTGATTTCACCAACTCATCATCCACCCTTTTCAAAATATTTTGTACATCCAAAATAACCTACTGTGCCCACTCATATTTCAGTTCTTCCAAAAGGATGTTTACTAGATCTCTACAGGTCACTACACCTTTGCTATAGTTCAAGGTGTTATGGAACTCTTGTCTCTATGGCATATTCACCCAGGAATTTCACCTTCTACAGGTTGGGTGCCTGCTGGGAACTCAATGTTTCAATCAGTAATGTACCATTTCGCAAACGTTTCACTGATGTCAAACTGCCAGCAATTCCCTCAAGGCCTTTTTGAATATAGAAAGGAGATCCTCCCTCAAACAAGCAATCTTTTTGTTTCACAACAATAAACACATTCTGTACAAGAGCCTGTGTTCTGTTACTGTACACAACTCTTTCTTACTCCCCGAATCAGGAGGACTGGATATCATAGCCCTCTTTTTGGTTCGGGTGTTGGTACCCCCCCAGTGGTACACCCATACCACTGGAAGGTTTGAGGGACAAATTGAAATTGTTCATCTCGCTCCTATGAGTAGCAAGGGAAGTATGTATCCACCTAGACAGAGCCCCGCCTTACACAACTGAGGTGTGGCAGTAACTCCAGGGGTTGCTCGCCCTGTCCCACTTCAACAGCCATGCACCCAATCAGCACTTAGCACACCTTGGGACTGAAGGTCATTTTTTTTTTTTTATAGTGGTTTGTACCATCCTCACGACCCGAGCGGTCAAGCGAAGATCCCCATTCCCTGATACACATAATGTTCCACCGTCACGCCACATGGTGGTCGCTGAAGCATGCCCAACGGTTGTGCTGTCTAGAGGACTGGCGGCGCTTACCAGTCCTCTGCTCAGGACCCCATGTTCGCCAAGCCCGTGCTCAGCAAATTAATGCTGAGCCCCTGAGGGGGGGCAAAATTCATTTGTGAAATAATAATACATATTTATGGCCACTATGTAACTACAAGAATGTTAAGTTTCATTGCTGTCAATGTACCACTAAAAATACAAGAAACTCACCTAGCTTTAAGAACTATAGTTCTAGGCTGGGGAAGGTTGGTTAGAACAGAAGGGCACATTACTCACATGCCAAATGAGGAAGAGTTAATATGTTATGAGAATGAGAAGGAATAAAGATGAAGAAGGGAGAGACACAAGAGAGCCTTTCTGATCCTACCCCATCATCTTTTGTTTCCTTCCACCTCACAACAGATGAGTTGTCTTCATTTTGGAGTGTGAGTAACCCCAAACGTTCCCTCTTCTTGAAAACAACTTGGGAGGTGGGAAAGTAACTACATGTAATTTTGATGGCAAAAGGCCACAAGGTTTTTTTCATGTCCCTGAGAGCTTGGAGCTTGCCTTGCCTTGCACCGGTGTATGGGCATATGTCCATCTTTCAGCCAGAAAGTGTGCTCTGCAACATGTGTATATAGATAAAACAAGTATTCTCACATTTCTCCATGCATGTTGAGTCTATAATTAAAAAAATTTGGGATAACACAGTGCTGTCTTCCTGCAATCATTTGGAAGAAGAAAATCAGCAAATATACCTCAGGTAAAATATATAATGCAAAATATCACACACAGGAGGTTACATGAAATAATTTCATAATAAAGGCAAAACTTACTAATAATATTAGAATGACATTTATCCTCCAAAAGTGAGCACCAATACAGATTATTTTTGTGAACCATTAGTGATATAACTGCACTTGTAAAGGAAATCCAAGTGGTGATCTAGTAAGAAAAATAGGTAACTTCCTCTAAAAAAACTGAAAGGCCTCATTAAAGTTGTGCTTTTAGCAAATCAGATGTCACACCATTAAAAAATTTTGCAGTATATATTTCATATCGAATAGGATTATCAGCACCATTCTCTCCAATGGATGATCACCAAATAGAAACAACTGAGATTACTAAGCAATACCAATAAATTGTTACTTTTATCACATAAGTGTGGACAATATAAATATTTCTTATGAAGAAGCTTACAAGTAGGTAAATTACATAATTAAAATTGCAGTGACTTAGTTTTGTATAACCTGTTACTGCAGCTCAAGCATATCAGCTACAAGGCAGTACCAAAAACCTCATGTGGATTTTAAATTGCATCCCTTGCAGAAAGAATTTCACAAAAATAACTCTCTGGTGTGATTTATTTTAAAGAGTAACTTTACAACTCAATTCCAATATGAGCCACAAAAGTATGAAATATTCATACAGGTATGTAAAAATTCATCATCATGTAACAAATGTCACATACTGAATTTTAGTTGACTAGTATGATTCACTTGCTTGTCTTATACATTTGATATAATATGTCATATCATTATACTTAAAATACAATAAGAAATGTCAACAATTGTTGGATAAAACAAACATCTTAACACAATACACAAACAGAAGATGTCTTTGGTAGAAAAAGTCAAATTAGTCTCTGCTACCTTTCTCCAAAAGTGAGAAAGTACACCATATACTATACTGTCACTTTATTCAATCAAATGAAAGGAATTTTTCTATCAGTATTCAGCACTCATGTGTAAATTATTGTCATGGCCAATATCAGAAAATGTTTTGAGACTGTATGTTTCATCCACATTGACTAAGAAGGCTTGTTCAAATTAAAAACACATTTAGAAAAGTACCAATTTGATGGCAACATATTTTTCCCAAGACACAGTAATTTTGGAACAAGCTCATCTATTTCATTTTTAGTGTGTATAAGCTACATGACCGACTGTTGTTAAGTACACATCACATGATCAAATCATCTTTCTTTTGTTCACATAAATAGCAACAGATTGTTGTTAAGTACAACAGCACATGATCAAACTGTCTTTTTATCCATTCAACAAAATATTTATTTTTCAATGCTGAATATGGTAAAATAATAATATTTATGTAAATGATGATGATAAAGCAATAAGAAATCAAGAATAACAACCAAAATCAACAACTAAAATGAATGTTAATATTTATGCACACACTTCTTAGATTTCTGTACTAGTGTGAATAAAATGTTTTTGTGTTATCATACGGTTATCGTATGGCCTCTGTATCAGAAGCCGCTGATAATGGGCTGTGTGCCTGATCACACGTCTAGCAAATAAATATTATTGAAGTGGAGCTTATGACATGCCAAAGAAGATCATTAACACCATCAAGGAAATGTATCAGAACTATGAATGCAAATGCTACATAATGGAGACCTGACAGCCTTTCCAAGTTAATTTGGGAGTACAACAAGGGTGTATTCTTTCACCAACATTATTTCTTTTGGTGTTGGGTCAGGTGATAGAGTGATGAGGGAACAGCATCGAGATGTGCAGTGGAGGATACAGGATATACTCAAAGATATAGATTTCACAGATAAAATCTGCTTAATGGCACAGCGATATTGAGACATCAAAGAGAAACTGGCAAGGTTACAGAGGGGGGGGGGGGGGGGGAAGAAGCTGCAGGCCTCAAGATAAATGTTCACAAAACCAAAGAAATGTGGATAAGCTCTACCATTACGACTCGGCTGGCCATTAATGGAGAGCATGTAGAACAGGTCCAATTTTCCTCTATCTTGAAGTTTGGTCACGAGTACAGGAGGTGGTGAGGACGATGTCTATAGTCGCATCCGAAAAGCAAATGGTGTGTTTGTACAGCTGTACCCTGTTTGGAGAAATAGGAACATTTCAAAGAAAACTAAACACTGGCTCCTCAATAGCAATGCGTTGAACAGCTGTACCCTGTTTGGAGAAATAGGAACATTTCAAAGAAAACTAAACACTGGCTCCTCAATAGCAGTGCGACGGCAGTTCGCATGTATGTTTGCGAAATTTGGAAAGTGACTAACCACCTCAAAAATAAACCTGTTAATAAAGTAAAATTTTATTAACCATTGCCTCAGGCATATTTTAAGTGAGAGATGGCTGGATATAATGATGAATGAAGATATCTGGAGGGAGACAAATCAATGTACAAATGAAGGAAAGAAAATGGAAACAGACTGGGCACACCATGAGGAATCCTGATGGACCTATTGAAAAGGTGGCATTGGACTGGAACCCTACAGCAGTTAAAAAACGTGGTCATCCCAAACATACCTGGAAAAGAACTATCGAGAGAGAAGCTGGATAGGATGGGAAAACCTGGAGTGAAGTGGAGACACTTGCTAGAAATCTTACCAGGTGGAGAAATTTCGATTTGGCCCTATGTTCCAGATGGAATGACAGGAACTAAGTCAAGGAGCTTAGGTTGTACATGATATCCTTTATCATATTCATACAAGCTGTGTACAAATGGCACAAAAGTTTTTCAAATTAATACAAAAATGGAAGGTGGTATATGTTGAAAAGAGGTCACTTACCCACCAGAAGCAGAAAATTTTTTACCTTACCCTTGTACAACTACACAGTTATTCTTTCCACTTGTATAACAATATGTCTACAAAAAGACACAGTTAAAATGTTTTCCACTATTTCACAGACATCAAAGAACTTCCTTCCTTCCTTCCTTCCTTTCTTACAAACTTTGAATTTATTATATTTTTACTCTTTCTTTATACATGAAGCAATACAAAACAATTGCCAGTATTTTTCCTCAAATTTAAAAATTTGTACACCATTATTGTCCTTAATAATTATTTTAAAAAAGTACTCACACCTAAAGCATCCTGTTACAAAGACAGTCACTGACAAAAAGCACAGTGATTACTGGGTGTAATGTCTTTCCTAATGTTCATATAGCAAGCTACCTTTGAAAGTTTTTGTTGATTATGCAATTAATGAAGATAGAACTGCACATCCGTAACTCTCAATATACTATTCAAATCATTCATAGTGACCTTGACTGGCATACTAAGATGGCTGATAAGTAGTACTTTTCTCATACTGATGTCTAGATTGATCTAAACAGAACAATTTTTCAACACCATTCAATAAAACTAATGAAATGTAATATCATCACAAGACAACATTTAACATAATTAATGGTAAAAAAACCATAATTGCGAGGAACAGTGAGGGCCACTGCAATGGCCAGTAAACAAATGCTGTACATTACAGAATGATAGACTAAGTGAGTATATGTGATAATAAAGCAATTTCTTTTCTTTTTTTGCCAGTTTTCTAACATTAACTGCAAATGAATTACTGTGTTCACAAAGATAACTAAAATATCTCGTACAGAAACATTTTTCCTTTTATTTCTGATGGTAACACACCTAAATAATGGTAACTTATGACATACACTGAAATAACATCTCCTACAAAACAGTAATGTAAATACAAAGTGTAACTTCAACTATATAAACAATAATTTTAACAAAAATTCAAGTCAATAAAATATAAATAGAAACTTTGCATTATTTGGAAAATTGATGAATGGAAAACTTTACATGCTGTGGAAAAGTAACTGTTGGAATTTTCCGGATAAATACCTAACGGCAGTAGTGGTGGTGGTGGTGGTGGTGGTGGTGGTGGTAATAAACACTAGTGCCACCAATTAAAAATAAATAAATAAATAACAAGTACAACAAAAGTATCACTAACCCACATGAATCTAATGTTTACCTCATTTATGTTTTACATGTTCTTTTAAGATAGATCTGTCATTTGTGTGATCATACAGTATCAAATAAATTTCCTTTTCTTTGTGGCAAAATGAATTCGTGTGTGCTTAGTAACACATACTGTAACAGGATTGCAGAGGTAAACTGATTCTGTTTTTTAAGTACAACTTAAATGATAATCAGCAGTTTATACTACACACAAATAGTACACACATCTACAAAAGTTGTTTAGTGATAGTTCACCCTCCAAACATTTTTGGGAGACCATTCACTTTATTTACCTATTAATTTCAAATAAAAGGTTACCTTCCTAAAAATTACACTGTTTCAAAAATATAAAGGAAACAGAATGCTCTATACCAGCTAATGAACATTTAAATTCAAAAGTGTAACAATACTCATTCCAACATAGACTTTCCACTATTTATTGAAAGTAACACTTTTTTTAATCAAATACCACTTTTCACTTTTTGGAAAACAACTGTGCCATAAAGACAAAATTATAGCACAATTACGCAAAATGTGTGCCCAGAATTTTAAACAATGGAAGTGTTCAGTTGTTTCTCCCCCAATTTCTTATAAATTTGGAATCATATTAGTGAATGCAAAAAAATATCAACTACGAGATTTTTGTTGGAAATTTTATTTTCTATTTGTGCTGAGAACCCAAATATCCCCAATCTTTTGTAATGCAACACAACACAACAAGTAAATGTGTTCCCCTCCACAATAGGCACACATTACACTTGGAAATGCTGTACACTCATACACATTTCAACAGTGAACTGACATGGTAAAATGATTCATCACATACCATTTTAAAAAAGCAAATAAATAATGATATGATACACAGGTGAAAGCATGTCATCAGATAAAATAAGGAGTAATATAACATCTAATTAAAACACACACGCGCACACACACGCACGCACACACGCACGCGACGAACTCATAAGCCTCTAACTTTCGCAATAATGCATAAATAAGTACTGGAAACAATGACTAAAACCCTGTATCATTAAAGAAAGCTCCATTGAACAATTCCAGAAAATTACATTTGCTTTTGTTGCAGTGCAGAACTCTCTTTCACTGACCATTTCAGCAATACTGTTTATTTCAAGCTGCAACAGTTTTTACACAATATCAGAAGGACTCCTCCGAGGGCTCAGTTCCAAAATAACGGTCACCAAAATTACCGATTCCCGGAACAACATAAAATTTTTCATTAATTTCTTTATCCAAAGCTGATGTGACTATGCGGACATGTGGGAACGCATATGCTATGGAATGAACACCTGTAACAACCAACACACAACATTGAATTAATGTCGTTCACATTTTAATATTTTGACATACTAAAGCTGTGACTATTTTGCACTGAAGAACAACAAAGAGAATAAGTGAGTCAAAGTAATCTTCATGACGGAGCAGAAATTTCTAAAGTATTTGGTCGACAGTCAAGCATACAGCTTTAAATCAATCAGTAATATGTATTAACAAGAAACAAGAGACAAAAACACGAGAAATATATGATGTTTGACTCTATACACAAAGTATTAGAAACATTACAGTGGAATGGATAAAAGAGGATGGAACTCATTTTGTGTGTTATCTGATTGTGAAAATTTAAGTCACTTGTGTTATGTAGATGTTCTTTATAATATTTGTATTTTGCTAGCAGACAGGATAAAGAATCTTTTACCAGCAGACTCAAAATGAACATAATACTTAAGACAGAAAGTCAAATTAAATAATTACAAGTCTAGCAAGATTTTATAAAAAGTAATGAACTAAATATTGATGCAGTTTTTCAATGTTACTAAATTAACTGCCACAAAGGAATTAATTTTCAGCTGATATTTCTAAAATAAAAACTATACCATAATTACTGGATTACCTGAAATGCAAAGCTTTTCGGCAGTATGCTCCAGTAGTATACTTTCTGTAAATTATTACAGAGTCTAACAATTTAATTAAAAATTAAATGTATTTTACTAGGTATTATAATCACTACCTGATTCTGCCATCAGCAAAGAAGCCAAGAGGATATTTTCTTCTGGAACATCATGATCCAGAAGAACTCTGATGGCCATCATAGCCGCTGCACCTGTAGCTACAGTGGCATCCATTAAAATTACTTTGTAGTCCTTTATATCCTTTGGAAGTCTCAGATAGTACAACTGAAAAAGAAAAATAAATAAATAAATAAATACTTTTTCCATGATGAATGAAAACAAGCTAGTCTGATTCAAGGTGGTACATTAGTTAGAAACAATATATTCATGCTGTAATGAAACAGCCAGAGGGAGTACATGTTGAACTTACTAATACCATTCTCTTATTAAACATTGGTTTACATAACATATAGATACATATTTGTGGACTTTCCTAAAACATATGATTTAGTTCATAACTACATGCTACTTCTTCACTTTCATCAATTTTACGAATATATATTTATAATTAGCAAATTGGAACGGCTTCAGTAAGCTACTTTAATTAATGATAGAATGATTTATGTATAAACCTATATTTTATTATCATCAAATTAAGTGCAACACATTTCCTTGTATGTAAAAGTCCAGAACTTTCTCTAAATGTAACTGTAAGAACACTATTCGCAATTGTACCATAATAATGAAAGTGTTTATAAAATTATATATAAAATGTAGATGAAAAATACCTACCAGGCGAAGGAACACAGGTAGTGATAGTCACAAATTAATAAAACACACATACATACACACACACACACACACACACACACACACACACACACACACACTAGCTTTTGCAGCCTACTTGCTTCTTCAGGCAGAAGGGAAGGAGAGGGAAAAGGAAATGATGAGGGTTTTAATGAAGTGGGTAAGGAGCCATTCCAATCCCTGGGAAAGGAAAGACTTACCTTGGGGGGGGGGGGGGGGGGGGGTAAACAAATACACACACACCAACACACACAAAATTATTAGAAGATCTGAAATTAAATGTAAAATCAAAGTTTCATTAATGCCATATGAAGCAATAAAACATTTAGATAAGAGATTTTTCCACTTACAGATATTCTGATTGGACAAATTAATCTGAATTTTTAAGATCAAACATTGGAAATTCCAGGAAGGACAGGTCACTACTCATCAGAGACCTCTTATGAGCTGTGGAAAAGTACAAACAACAATACTACTACTACTACTAATAATAATAATAATAATAATAATAATAATAAAAAACTGCAAAGTTTTTGGCCAATACGGTCTTCGTTGGTTGGAGAAAGAACACACACACACACACACACACACACACACACACACACACACACACACACACACAACCGCTGTCTCTGCGTTGTCTGTGTGTGTGTTTGTTTCTCTATTGACAAAGACCGTATCGGCTGAAAGCTTTGTAGTTGCTTTCTATTATTTATGCCTTTCTGTGGCTCATCGGACGTCTTTATGATGAGTAAGCAACTTATCCTCCTCAAAAATATTGTTATATACTTACAAGTACCCAACACAACCATTTTAAATACAAACCTCAGGTTCTCCAGTGTTCAGATTTGTCTGTATTAGTATTTTGCCTATTCGTATGTCTTTACAAACATCACAGACAGCTTGTTCCATTGTTTCACCAGCTCTCAAAATTGATACTCCACATATCTTTTCAGTGGCACTTTTTTTACCAATGTATTGTGTTCCTTGTGGTGTCTCAACTATATGCTCCTGAAATAAAAATAATACTTTTATTTAACTGACAGGTTTTAAAGCAAATTGAAGAGATTATAAAAGAATCACTTAAAATGGTGGGAGGGAGTGCTACAGTCAATAAACAAATAACAAAGGACGGAAGCTTAGGGTTTAACATACTGTCAACATTGTTGTCATTAGATATGGAACACATACTCAGCTTTTGCCAGGGATGGAGAACAAAATCGGCCGTGCCCTCAGAATTTGCCCGAGTGATCTAGGGAAAGCCTAAATCAGGATGTTAGGACACAAGTTTGAATGACTCTCCTCCCAACTGCCAGTGTGTTACCACTGTGTCACATCACTTTGTTAAAATGAGTAAACCTAAATGTCATTTACAAGTAGCAAACACAATGTGGTGGGATACACAATCATAATTTGAGACCTACCCCCCCCCCTTTCTCCTGCTAGTTTTAGTTTTTCCATTTCAGCAGCTGTGAAACATATTTCCCTATTTAAAATGATTGACAATTAAACCCTAAGAGCTGAAGTTCAAAAATTATGTTTGTCTTAGGTGAACCATCACTCCAAGAGAACTAAGAGACAGAACATTAGGGACAACACTGCAACACTTACCAAACTTCATTGTGGTTAATTTTGGCTATCATTATTTTGAGGAAACAGAGCATTAGGCTACAATACAATGACAAAATATGTATTGTTGCTTGACATCAAAGTAAGAGTACACACAATGAGACTCAAAATATTATACAAGATAAAGGAAACAAAGTAGGCTAATTGGAAAATTTCATTAATGAATTATTGGAAAATTATATTAGGTACAGTAAAGGAAACATCTGCATCTACACACACACACACACACACACACACACACACACACACACACACACACACATTCCACACTTCACCCAAAAGAGTATTGCAGAGGGTACTCATTATCACTACTAGTTATTTGCTTTCCTGTTCCACTCCCATATAGAATGCAACAAAAATGAATGCTTGCGTTGTTGTTGCTGTTATGGTCTTCAGTCCGGAGACTGGTTTGATGCAGCTCTCGACCCTACTCTATCCTGAGCAAGCCTTTTCAGCTCCTCATAAGAAAGGCAACCCACATCCACTTGAATCCGCTTACTATATGCGTCTCTGTCTCCCTCTGCAATTTTTACCCCACACACTTCCTTCCAATGCTAAATTTAAGATTCCCCGATGTCTAAGAATGTGTCCTACCAAGCGATCCCTTCTTTTAGACAGGGCGTGCCAAAAATTCCTTTTCTCACCAATTCTATTCAGTACCTCTTCATCAGTTATGTGATTTACCCACCTAATCTTCAGCATTCTTCTGTAGCACCACATTTCAAAAGCCTCTATTCTCTTCCTGTGCACACTGTTTATCGTCCATGTTTCACTCCCATGCAAGGCAACACTCCACACAAATGCCTTCATAAAAGACTTCCTTACACTTAAATTAATATTCGATGCTAGCAAATTTCTCTCTTTCAAAAACACCTTTCTTCCCATTGCCATTCTGCATTTTTTATCCTCTGTACTATGACCATCACATGTTATTTTACTACCCAAGTAACAAAACTCATCTACCACCTTCATTGTTTCATTACCTAATCTAATTCCTTCAGCATCGCCTGATTTTCTAAGACCGCATTCCATTATTTTTGTTTTTCTCTAGTTAATGTTCATTTCATACTCTCTCCAACACATTGTCCATTCCATTCAGCTGTTCTTCCAGGTCCCTTGCTGTCTCTGACAGAATTACAATGTCATCAGCAAAACACAATGTTTTTATTTCTTCCCCCTGAACTTTAATCCCTATTCCAAATTTTTCCTTGCTTTCCTTCACCGCCTACTTGATGTACAAATTGAATAACATCGGAGAAAGGCTAAAACCCTGTCTTACTCCCTTCCCAACAAATGCTTCCCTTTCATGCCCTTCGAGTCTAATAACTGCGGTCTGGCTTTTGTACAAGTTGTAAATAACTCTCCTTTCCCTATATTTTACCCGTGCTGACTTCAGAATTTGAAACAGTGTATTCCAGTCAACATTGTCAAATGCTTTCTCCAAATCTACAAAAGCTAAAAATGTAGGTTTGCCTTTCCTTAATCTATCTTCTAAGATAAGACAAAGTGAGTATTGCCTCCCGGGTTCCTATGTTTCTCCTGAATCCAAACTGATCTTCCCTGAGGTCAGCTTCTACCAGCTTTTCCATTCTCCTGTAGATAATTCATGTTAAAATTTTGCAAACATGACTTATCAAACTGACAGTTCTGTAATTTTCACACCTGTCTGCACCTGGATTCTTTGGAATGGGGATTATTACATTTTTCTTGAAGTCTGAGGGTATTTCACCTGTCTCATACATCTTACACACCAGTACAAATAGTTTTGTCATGGCTGGCTCTCCCAGAGACTTCAGTAGCTCTGAGGGAATGTCATCTACTCCCGGGGCCTTGTTCTGACCTAGGTCTTTCAGGGCTCTGTCAAATTCATCTCTCAGTATAATAATATCTCCTATTTCATATGGATCTACTTCTTCTTCTCTTCCTACAACATTATCTCTAAGTTCATTTCCTTTGTAGAGCTGCTCTATGTACTCTTTCCACCTTTCAGCTTTCCCTTCTTTGCTGAGAACTGGTTTCCCATCTGTGTTCTTGAAATTCATAGAGCTGTTTTTCTTATCTCCTAATATCTCTTATTTTCCTGTAGGCTGTATCTATTTTCCCCCTATTTATACATTCTTCTAGAGATTTGCATTTGACTTCTAGTCACTCCATTTTGCATTTCCAGTCAATCTCATTTCTTTGTTGTCTGTACTCCAATTTGCTTGTTTCAGTTACTGCATTTTTATATTTTCTCCTTTCATCAATTAAATTTAGTATTTCAACTCACTGCAAAGACATGACGATGAGCTGCAACAAGCACATACAAAAGAGACACACATACAACACTTTCAGCTATAGGCCATGGCCTTCTTCAGAAAATAGAACACTCACGCAATCACACAGGCACACAACACAGTCATACAACCATACCTCGAAGCATTGGAAATCATTCATACATCATGAAAACAACAGACACATATTGATTTTGGCATACCACCCTTCCAGCAATCTGACAGAAAGATACATGAGGGAAATTGGCAGATTGTTCAGGACATATTGTAACAAAAATCATGCATCATGGATAGATTATGTGCAATTTGAGAAGATTTTGAACAGCCTTCAACATACTTCCACGAAATTCTGCCCTTACGAAATCATGTTTGGAAGATCGTCACCTAACCTAATCAGTGAACTCGTCAACTATCCACCTAGTAAAGAATTGAGCAAACAAGAGAGAGAGGAGATCGTACGTAGGACGATGAAGGAACAAGCTGAAGCCTGGAAGAGAACACATGACAGAAGTTTGAAACTTACCAGATTTGATATCAGACAAATGGTTTTGGTCAAAGCCCAAAAAAGCTCTAAGACTATCAACCATGAACTCAAAAAATTCTTTGAGATTTTTCTATTTTTCATTTTTGTTTATCCCACGGGCAAAGTTTCCCTCTATAATTTTCATTTCATCAATTTGAATCTCTCTCTCTCTCTCTCTCTCTCTCTCTCTCTCTCTCTCTCTCTCTCTCTCTATATATATATATATATATATATATATATATATATATAAAGTACAGGCTGGTCGATAGGAACACTAAACACACACAAAAACACACAACCATTCGAGCTTTCGCCACCAGTGGGCTTCTTCGGGAAAAAGAGGGAGGAAGGAGAGGAGAAAGGGAAGGATACGGGTTTTAAGGAAGTGGAAAAGGAGCCATTCCAATCCCAGGAGTGGAAGGACTTACCTTAGGGGACAAAAAGGAAGGTAAACAAATACACACACACTCACACATATCCACATCCAAACACACTTCAAGTGTGTTTGGATGTGGATATGTGTGAGTGTGTGTGTATTTGTTTACCTTCCTTTTTGTCCCCTAAGGTAAGTCCTTCCACTCCTGGGATTGGAATGGCTCCTTTTCCACTTCCTTAAAACCCGTATCCTTCCCTTTCTCCTCTCCTTCCTCCCTCTTTTTCCCGAAGAAGCCACCACTGGTGGCGAAAGCTCGAATGGTTGTGTGTTTTTGTGTGTGTTTAGTGTTCCTATCGACCAGCCTGTACTTTAGGTAAGTCAAAAATCTTTATTTTATACCATTTTCCTACCTGGAAGGTCTCCTTCTATAATATTATATATATATATATATATATATATATATATATATATATACGAATATTATAGAGGAAAAATTCCTAAAAGGAAAAATATACGTAAAAAATAGATGAAGTACACTTACCAGGCGAAGGGGCACAGGCAGTAATAGCAACAAATAAACACACAGACACACACACACACACACACACACACACACACACACACACACAAAAATGCTAGCTTTCGCAGCCTAGCTGCTTCATCAGGCAGAAGGGAAGGAGAGGGAAAAGGAAATGATGAGGGTTTTAAGGAAGGGGGTAAGGAGCCATTCCAATCCCGGGACAGGAAAGACTTACCTTGGGGGAAAAAATGGAAGGTAGATAAATGCACATACACCCACACATTTACACAGACACAAGTACACTTAGGCAGACATACTGCATTCTACAGTATGTCTGCCTAAGTGTACTTGTGTCTGTGTAAATGTGTGGGTGTATGTGCATTTATCTACCTTCCATTTTTTCCCCCAAGGTAAGTCTTTCCTGTCCCGGGATTGGAATGGCTCCTTACCCCCTTCCTTAAAACCCTCATCATTTCCTTTTCCCTCTCCTTCCCTTCTGCCTGATGAAGCAGCTAGGCTGCGAAAGCTAGCATTTTTGTGTGTGTGTGTGTGTGTGTGTGTGTGTGTGTGTGTGTGTGTGTGTGTGTGTCTCTGTGTGTTTATTTGTTGCTATTACTGCCTATATATATATATAGATGAAACGAAAATTATAGAGGGAAACTTTCCCGGTGGGATAAACAAAAATAAAAGTAGAGAAGAGATGACTTACCAAAAGTACCGGCTCATCGATAGAAACAAATAAAATAAATAAAATCACACACAAACACACATACAAGCTTTCGCAGCCTAGCTGCTTCGTCAGGCAGAAGGGAAGGAGAGGGAAAAGGAAATGATGAGGGTTTTAAGGGAGTGGATAAGGAGTCATTCCAATTCCGGGACAGGAAAGACTTACCTTGGGGAGAAAAAAGGAGGGTAAACAAATACACACACACCCACACATTTACACAGACGCAAGTACACTTAGGTAGACATAATGTAGAACTGTAGAAAGCAAAGAAGTTAGAAGTTAGACAGAGATGCCACTTGAGGCAGAGGCTCTGTCCAGAGAACCAAGGCAAAGATCTTAAGATGGTGGGTGGGAATTCGAATTTAGCGGAGGTTGAGACCAGGTGGGCAACGAGAAGAGAGAATATGCTGAAGGGATAGTTCCCATCTCCGAATTTCTGAAGGATTGGTGTCGGTGGGAAGTATCCAGATAACCTGGACGGTGTAACACTGTGCCAAGATGTGCTGGTCATGCCCCAAGGCGTGTTTAGCCACAGGGTGATCCTCATTACCAACAAACACTGTCTGCCTGTGACCATTCATGTGAATGGACAGTTTGTTGCTGGTCATTCCCACATAGAACGCTTCACAGTGCAGGCATGTCAGTTGGTAAATCACGTGGGTGCTGTCGCAAGTGGCTCTGCCCGTAATTGTGTACACCCTCCGGGTTACGGGACTGGACTAAGTGGTGGTGGAAGGTTGCATAGGGCAGGTTTTACAACGGGGGCGGTTACAAGGGTAGGAGCCAGAAGGTAGGGAAGGTGGTTTGGGGATTTCATAGGGGTGGACTAGGAGGTTACGGAGGTTAGGTGGGCGGCGGAAAGACACTCTCGGAGGAGTGGGGAGGATGTCATGAAGGATGGATCTCATTTCGGGGCAGGATTTCAGGAAGTCGTATCCTTGCTGGAGAGCCACATTCAGAGTCCGCTCCAGACCTGGAAAGTACCCGGTGACAAGAGGCGTACTTCTGGGGTTCTGTTGAAGGTTCTGAATTTGGGGGGATGAGGAAGTGGCTCTGGCAATTTGCTTCTGTACCAGATCAGGAGGATAGCTGCAGGATGTGAAGGCTGTTATCAGGTTATTGGTGTATTGGTTCAGGGATTCAGGACTGGAGCAGACTCGTTTGCCATGAAGACAAAAGCTGTAGGGAAGGGAACGTTTGATGTGGAAAGGATGGCAGCTGTCATAATGCAGGTACTGTTGTTTATTGGTAGGTTTGATGTGGACAGATGTGTGTAGTTGGCCGCTGGATAGATGGAGGTCGACATCGAGGAAAGTGGCATGGGATTTGGAATAGGACCAGGTGAATTTGATGGGACCAAAGGAGTTGAGGTTGGAGAGGAAATTCTGGAGTTCTTCTTCCCTGTGAGTCCAGATCATGAAGATGTCGTCAATGAATCTATACCAAACTTTGGGTTGACAGGCTTGGGTGTCCAGGAAGGCTTCCTCTAAGCATCCCATAAATAAGTTCGCGTACGAGGGGGCCATCCTGGTCCCCATGGCTGTTCCCTTTAGTTGTTGGTATGTCTGGCCCTCAAAAGTTAAGAAGTTGTGGGTTAGGATGAAGCTGGCTAGGGTATTAAGGAAAGAGGTTTTAGGTAAGGAAGTGGGTGGTCGGCGTGAAAGGAAATATTCCATCGCAGCGAGGCCCTGGGCATGTGGGATATTAGTGTATAAGGAAGTGGCATCGATGCACACTGCAAGTATACACAAGACCACACACACACACACACACACACACACACACACACACACACACACACACACACACACATGATCGCACATTCACGCACCACTCAAAATAGGTGAGGTTTGGGATAGAGAGGGAAGAACTGTAAGGTATAGGAGAAAAAAAAAAAAAGTTCTTTTAGGTTGAGGCCTGGTTGATTTCAGGATCGGAGTATGTAATGTTATACGCTGAGAATGTATTGTTATCCCTACAATACAATACATTCTCCGATCCCGAAATCAATCAGTCCTTAACCTACGATAACTCTCCCCCCCCCCCCCCCCCCCATACCTTACAGTTCTTACCTGTATCCCAAACCTCACCTATTTTGAGTGGTGTGTGAATATATATGTCTGTCTGTGTGTGTGTGTGTGTGTGTGTGTGTGTGTGTGTGTGTGTGTGTCCTATTTGCTGGTATATAAGAGACACTGGCGTATAAGAAGCACCCAACTTTTAGGACTATTTTTAATGAAAAAAATAAATACATATATTGCAATATAATTATAATACTTTTGTTCACGTATATCAAATATTTAAGGCAGTGCCTTCAAGTTGTGTTCGTAAACGTTACACAATCAAGTTTCTTGACAGTTTTTACTTATTTGAAAGGATATTTCGCCTATCGCTATTTACAGTTTACAGAGCGCACCAACTATGGCGCGATGGTAGACAAGAGCGTCGTAAAGGCTTACGACATTGACACCTAGGTGGCTCTGTTTACGATTGCTCCGATCAGACACCACGCCGAGTATCAGTTCGCAAACTTCGTGCAATGAGTAGGGGGTTTTGATTTTTAAAATGATGCATTTTGAGAATTTATTGTGAAGCGCAAATATTTATGAAAGTATTATTGTGATGTTCCATAAACTGTGAGAATGATGGATGGTTTGCATCTGTGTATTGGTTTGCGCACAGCATGTTATAACCTCAAAATTAGGACAACTGTGAGACGCAGAAGCTGTGGAAACATCACAAAAATACTTATGTACATATTTGCACTTGAGAATGCAAATAAATTATCAAATATCATTAGACAAGACGTGGACAAATTCGTGAGCAGTGCTTAATTATTCAAATAATGAATGACACCGTTACAAGATTGCTGTAAAAATCCGTTATGATGCACGAAATGACGTCAAACGTTTCTACTTCCTATGATTTTTTGTTGTTGTTGGTAGTTAAAGGGGGCTAGACAGCTAGGTCATCAGTTCCCTCTTCCAAACGAAGGTAGTGCAATGTAGGTGATATGAAGATAAAAGGAACATGAACACTTACAGGGAGAATTGGCATGTTTAACAGATTGACAATAACAGCTAAACATGTAAAAGACACATAAAACAATAAAATTCTAAAGGCCCAGACTTAAAGTGTGACACAAAACAGTACGGCAGCATACCATGGCTGTCTGATCACGTGACTAACAATGGATGAGACAGTCACTCCGCATACACCAAAATTGCCAGTCAGAAAGAGGACTGACAAGACATGTGTAACAACAGATTAAAACTGTTTGAACGGTGAGAACCTTAAAGATCAGGCTTAGGTATGCCACATTAAATAACATAAGAACCAGCTTCATGATTAAACCTAAAACCCGGTCAACCATAGCAGCAACGCACCTGCCAGGTTAAAAGACTGCCGCAAGGCAGCTGAAAGGGGACAGTCCGACAGAATGTGCACCACTGTCAAGGAGGCGCCACAGCGACACTGGCGGGCCCTCCCGACGGAGGTGACCATGTGTCATCCACATGTGACCAATTTGCAGGTGACAAAGAATAATCGACTCCCTATGAGACGACCTGAGTGAGGACTTCCATGTAGCCGTAGAGTGTTTCACTGCACAGAGCTTGTTTGGTTAAGCCAAGTTAGCCCACTCAGAATTCCAAGCCCCCGTATCCTCCAATGTAACTCCAGACGGAGATCCCTGTCTGGAAGGCCAATTTACAAGGGATGTAAGGTAGCAGCCTGCTTAGCCAGCTGATCCACATGTTCGTTTCCAGGAATGCCAATATGGCCCGGGGTCCCAACGAAGACCACAAAGCGACCAGACTGGACAAGACTGGAAACAGACTCCTGAATTGTCGCACCTTAGGGTGTTTTGGAAAACACTGATTGAGGGCTTGCAAGCCACTTAGGGAGTCAGAACAGATAACTCTAGACTCCCCGGCTCAGATGTTCAAGGGCCTGAAAGATAGTGACCAATTCCGCAGTAAACACACTACTCCCCTGGGGAAGTGAATACTGTTCAATATGCTCACCAAAACATACCCAGCACAGCCGCCAACAAGGCAACCAACCATGTACATGAATTCTGCACCATGGAACGATTCCAAAACCACCTGAAACTGTGACAGAGATTCAGCGGTGCAACAGAGGGTTTCGAGTTATGTGACAAGTCCAGCCAAAGCTGCAGACATGGAAGGGACCAAGGAGCAGTATGGTAAGGGTGGTGAAAAGTGGGAGGGGTGAGAAGGGACTCACATGATGACAGGAGGGAATGAACACAAACCAAGGTCGGGAGACCCGACCTCGCCCGTCATCGTGGGGACAGGAGTACTACAACTGGGAAGAGAAGCCTGCAATTGGGATGGTGAGGGGAAGATTAAACATGGGCAGCATAGGAAGATAATTGCTGCCGGCGAAATCACAGGGGGAAGGACTCCAGCTTCAACAAGGAGGCTTGCCACTGGACTTGTCTGAAAGGCTCGTCGCTAAACGGACATCACTATGGAGAATAGGGTCCAAGACTCGCAATGCAATCCTGTCTGGTCCCGAAGAGATATCGGGGCATGCGGCGTGGGCAGTATGGAATTCCCATTCACCGAACAGGGAATTGTATGTTTCTTCCCAGCATGTGTGGAAGGATAGCTGGTGCCATTCAACCCACTCTTTCGAGTGCATGGAAGACTGCATTGTATGCTGCAGTTTCAGAACTGCGAGCATAATGCTCCGCCAATACTCAGCGATAGCAGATGCGTCTGCGCATACAGTACCCAGGATCTGTAAGCTGGGGATTGCTGCCGATGGACAGTACCCAAAAAGGCGTCTAACCTGGGACCAACCTTAGATGGCAAAGCACAAGAGCCTATGCTGGTGACATACTTCTCACGGCTATCATGCTTGCTCTGCCAGATGAGCTGACAAGCTCGGGCCCGGAGCCGTTTGAAGGCTATAAGGTTTTCTATGGTGGGGCGGCACTGATGGTACTGGGGTGCCTGCCGATGATCCCGGATGGCTGCAGTAATCTTTGGCGTCCACTATGGCACGGACTTACACCAAGGGGAACCAGAGTTGGTGACAACAGTGGCCTCAGCGGCGGAAACGATAGCAGCAGTGATTTGACGAACTACCATGTCCACATCGGCAGGCAGTGGTACAGGAAACGTAGCAACTGAAGTGTAATCCTGCCAAGCAACTCTACGGAGAGACCATCGAGGTGGGCGGCCTGTAGGTTGGAAATGTAGGTGCGACAGAAGGATCATAAAATGATCGCTACCGCAAAGGTCATCATGGGTCCTCCAGCGGAAATGTGGGAGCAGACTGACTACATAGAGAGGTTGATTGCTGAATAGGTGCCTTGCACCACGCAAAAATTCAGGGAAAACCAGTGTTCAATAGACAGATATCGTCCTGCGATAAAAGCGTCTCTACATCCCTATCACAGCCTGTCATCTGCGTCCTACCCCAAATTTGGTGGTGGGCATTAAAATCCCCATATCCGGGGGGGGGGGGGGGGGGGGGGGGGGAAGGTAAATGGAACAGATGACGACCTTCATGACCTAGGTCGTGAACTACCTTCCCCTTCTGTTTCCATCCATTCTTCTTCCCTTCTCTCCCACCTGATGAAGGAACTGTGTTCCGAAAGCTAGTCCTTTTTGTCCCCTTTTATCTGTTTCTTCATTTGTGTTACTATCGGCGGTACAGCACAAAGGTAAGTACTGGCCAGCCATTCTATCTCGTTTCAACAATATTTATCATCTCTGAGGAGAATTTTCATCATTAATCAAACCATAGTTTCTGGCGATTTTGTAAGTGAGAGTTCCTCGGGGGATGCAGGGATCTCGACTTCATCCTCTGAAGGAGAGGATGTGAGCATCTGTAGCTTTGAAGCCACCAAGGTGTCTTTCTTCTTAGGTTTCTTTTTCTGTGCCTCTCGCTGGCCTTTAGGTTTTAAGGGCCAGGAGGGCTTCTCAGATATGGCCTCAGGGGCTGATGAAGAGCAAGAGGCCCTTTGATCAAGCAGCAAGGGTATCCAGCAGCAAATTACTGGGATCCTCTTTGCCATGTGGAGAAGCCTCAGAAACGGGTGTCCCAAGGGACCCCTTCCAAGCGAGAGGAGACGGAGACGGCTGTTGCATCTCCGACTTTGAAGTGGGGACCAACGGCTCCAGTGTGTGAGAAGTCGTTGCTCCCAACTGTCAAAGGGGTGCGTGCGGTGGACTGGGCCTGGAGGCCCACTGGTATTGAAATCGCTGAATGAGATTTGGTCACCATAGATGTCAATGGTGAAGCTACTGTGTCATAAGTGGTTGTCAGTTTGTCTAGTGTTTTGTACTCCATTATTTTCTGTACCTGGTGCAAGACTTTGCCATCTGGTGAGCACGGGAAGTGGTGTAGGCCACAGTTAACACACACAGGAAAAGGGGTACAACGGGCGTCCAGATGATGTGCATGTCCACATTCTCGACAGCTGGGGTCAGCATCACACTGGGAGGACATGTGACCGAACCTCCAGCACTTATAGCAGCACATCGAGGAAGGAACGTAGGGCTTAACATTGCAACGGTAAACCATCACATTGACTTTCTCAGGCACTGAGTCACTCTCAAACGCCAAGATGAAGGCACCAGTAGCAAACCTCGTCCTTCGGGCCCCAGTAGATGCGCTGTATGAAGTGCACACCTCGCCACTCTAGATTTTTCCGCAGCTCATCATCTGATTGCAAAAGGAGGCCTCTATGATAGATTAAGACCTGCACCATGTTAAGATTCTTATGCAGGGTTATTGTGAGCAGAATGTCAACCAGCTTGTCACAGATGAGCAGCGCCTGAGACTGAGCTGGGGATAACGTGATAAAGACCGACCCAAACCTCATTTTGGACATACCTTCCACCTCTCGAAATTTATCTTCCAAATTCTCAATAAAAAATCTCTACAAAGGATTCCCCATCTGTTCTACTGCACACTAAATACCGAGAGGCATACGCCTCACCTCATTCTCTCGCCCTACGTTCATCCCATGGAGTGCCCATGGAAGGAAACGATTGGGGATCATATTGTGCAGCATTGTAGTCTCCTCTACCTAACTTGGAGATGGCAGTTATACATCTGCCAACATTTCATGATGGTTTCATGGTGGTCCCACAAGCAGGTGGGGAACTATACGTCCACCCAGGTAGACCCCCACTTGCCTGGGTAAGTCTTATACAACTGAAGTGTGGTAGGTTCCTCAGAGGTTACTTGCTAACAACTATTCAACCTCAACCGCCATGCATCACCTTGAGATTGATATTTATTTATAGATGTTTGTACCGTCCTTGCGACCTGGGCGATTAAGCCAAGCTCCCCGGGCTCTGAAACGTACAATGTTCCACCATCGCACCAAACGATGGTCGTTGAAGCATGCACAGAGCTTATGGTGTGGCAGAATGTTGGCACGATACAGCCCACGGCTCAGGACCCAGGGTTTGTCAAGCCCGTACTCAGCAAATTAATGCTGAGCCCCTGAGGGGACTTCCTATGAAGTATGAAGTTTGCAGTTTCACTTACGCTTGGCACTAAAAATAGTTCAAAATTCAGAAGTGCATATTATGTACATATATCAAATAAAAACTATGAAAATGTAAGAGACCCTTAAAGTAAAATTTTCCACTTAAAACATAATTTTCCCACATTTTACACCATTTTTTTTTAAAATCCCTTGAAAGAAATAGCACTTGTAGGTACCTACTTTAACTGACATATAAGACATATCCAGTTTTTGGACCAACTTTTGTAAGAAAAAAAGTGTGTCTTATATGCCGGCAAATATGGTATATACTCCGCAATCCACCGTAAGGTGCGTGGCGGAGTGTACACTGTACCATTACTAGGTATTTCCTTTCCATTCCACTCCCAAATAGAACTAGGATAAAAATTATGTCTCTATGCCTCTCTACGAGCCCCAATTCTGCTGTGGGTCCCAAACACTTGAGCAATGCTCAAGACGTGGTCGAACAAGTGCTTTATACACAGTCTCCTTTACAGATGAACTGCATCTTCCCAAAATTCTGCCAATAAACCAAAATCGGCTGTCCACCTTACTCACAAATGTCCTTACATGTTTGTTCCATTTCATATAGCTCTGCAATGTTAAGTCTAGATATTTGAACGACACGACTGCATCAAGAAGCTCACTACAAATACTGTGTTCGAACATTATGGGATTGTTTTTTCTACTAATAATTGAAATGAATAAAAGTCGGAAATTTCATATCATTCACAGAAAATATTTTAGCTCTTTGGATTATTTGCGATCCACAGACCACAGTTTTGGAACCACTGCATTACAGGATTGAGAACTCTAAGATCTCCCTACACTGTTCACTTGTACATTACACATCAAACACTGCTCATGTAGCCGATTGTGTGTCGGGTGGACAAATGGGTTTCTTCCTTGTGTCAGTCAGCACCACTCTGACACAACAAATCAACTTAATAATTGCAACATCAACATCATATCTGTATAAATTCTTTTCTTGACTGGTTTTCTAATATTTGCAGACTTTTGAAATCAGGGTAATAAAATGTGATCTTTCTGTGTCAAATGGATGACCAGTATTTTACAACAGTTTTTGTGAAACACTTTTGAATGCTGATTAATTACTAATTGTTTGAGAAGTCTAGCACAAGTGTGGTGAGCAAACACAGTGACTGTGCAGCTTCCATGTCTTCAATATTCAACAGGTTTATGTACAATTCTCAGCAGAAAATCTATCTTACCAAAAATGTGACAAAAATTGACGAAATGCTTGTTCCTTTCATAAGGAGTTCCAAATTTCTCATGTATATGTTAAAAAAACCTGTAAAGTATGGTTCAACACATGCCTGACTCACTCAGTTTACACCATTTCAATGTTTACAATTATATTGGATGGAGCAGTACTATCGTGGATTAAAGGAAAAACTTTTGAAACTTACTCAAGCAACAATGTGCTTATGAAAAACCTATTTAAGATTTAAACAGAAATGTTACTGCGTATAACTGTTCGTTATCCATTTGTTGGAACCATGAAAAAATTAAACTTATTATACCAGAATTAATGACTGATAAATGTAGAACCAATTAATTACTTTTTTTGGAACACCAGTAATTTACCTATTACTTTGTTGTTGCCCTACGATACCAAGGCACAGAATAAGAAGTATACAGAAAGAAAACTCCTGCTGCAGTCTGTCGTCCAAAATTTAGTGCGCATGCGCGGAATAGGCCATCTCGAAAAGCAGTAAACGCGTGATCGCTCCCTACCCTTGTAGCGTGGTAATGCGCCGTCTTTGTTTGTTAATTGTGGATTTTAACTGCCCGATTCGCATAAACATAAACAAGTATTTGGTACAGTGCAGTGCAGTGAAAAGAAAGAACTGTGTGTCAGTTGTTGGAGCTGTTCTGTTTTTATTATGAGCAGCAATAAAAGAAAAGGCGGCCGATGGTGTTCAGCTCCTAATTGCCGCAATAATTCCAATACGAATAAGGATATAAGCTTCTTCACCTTCCCTAAAGACGCTGAGCGGAAGTGAACTTCGCTATATGTGTAGTAAAAGTTAAATGTTATTTTCGAATGAGAGCAATGTGTGCATAATTATTAAAAGTAGCCGGTTAAATTGTACGATGCTTCTCGCCCGGCTGCAGTGGTTATGTTGGCACCAATGGTAATGACGGAAACTCAAATTACCAATACATGTTTTTTTGTGACAACGTCAATTAAAAAGATTTTTATTTTTTTATTTTTTCTGAATGGACAAGGTACATACAAGAACCTGTCAACCATAGAGCAGGTACAGTATTAATTTTGCTGCGAGTGAAACAAGCATCAATAACATTTACTCTGTAGCTCATGAAAAATATTAACGCAATTCTACACTTCATTGCTCATCTGTTGCCAACATAAGCACTGGAGCCCGGCGAGAAGCGTCATAAAATTTTATCAAAGTAGCTTTGCTTCTTCTCTTGACGGTAACTCTCGCTGATGCTGTTGCTGCAGCAGTTCAACAGCATCGAAATGTTGAAGTACATTTATATTCTATAATTATAAGTTTAACGTTGCAGGGAATAATATAAAATGAAAGACAAGAATAGTGCGAAAGTAGGCAGATACATTTTACTTACGGCATTGGAGGCGTAGTGTGCTAATGTTGGTAACGAATGCTTTTCGGATACTCAAACAAATAGATCAAGCGGAATAATTACTTTCTGCTGTTCCTGCTCTACAGTTGATAGATTCTTCTATATGCCCTTCTCCGATCAGTAAATCAATTATCCTCCTAAAGCAAATACAACTTTTCCAACATTAAAACAAAACTACATCACTGCCATAAGTAAAATATAACATATAGGTAAGTTTTAAATGCAATATTTATTTCCAGTGCTAAAAAATGGACTATGAATTCAAGGAGAGCTGATTTACTTCCAAAGGATGCACAATACTTAAATAAAAACTGCAGAATATGTAGTGTGCACTTTGAAGAAGTCATGTTTGCAAACTTTTTGAAAAACCTATTAAAACCCGACGCTGTTTCAACATTGTTCAATATACCTAATCCACCAAAGTCAGTATCACTGAAAAGGAAATCACCTAAGGAAAGGACCAGTGAAATACGTCCAGACCCTAAGAAGGCTAAATCTGACATACAGGTAAATCTGATGCATATAACATATTTTTGTGCACTTATGATTGTGGTGCTAACTCAGAATATATATAAAGCAAACTTCATTACCCACTGAAAGTAATACCTCTGTGCTACTTTGAGGTGACAGTGTAATTGATAATTCCAGAAGAGACACTAACACTGAAATTCCTGCAGTGTGTCCCATTACAGCTGTTTCTGTTGGAAGTGAAGTTGTTTTGTCTGCTCACAATCGCAGGAAAAGACAGTTAAGAACTAAAATGAGATTGTTGCAAAAGAGAAATCTGTATCTACAACACAAAGTTGCTTCATTGTCCTCTGAAGCTGAAAGCAGTGGTAGTTCACATCTTTCACATGTTGACAGAAATGACTAAAACATTATGTGATAGATTTTTAACCAAAGATTTATCACAACTTGTGAAAATGCAGGTAGATTTAAGGGATCGTAGCAAGAAGGGAATGCGGTACCCACAAGACTTAAAAAAACTCGGCTATATTTTCTTAGCCCAAATGCTTACCAATTTATGCACAACATATTGCAATTGCCCACGATTAGGTGCTTAAGGCTTATGAGAAGTGGAACTATTCTCCTGGTCCAAATGAATTCATTTTCTCATGTTTGAATTTGAAAGTGGATAATTTAAGTGAAATGGAGAAATATTGTGTCTTAAGTGCTGATGAAATGTCACTGAAAACTTTTCTCTTTTACTCAGTTTCACAGGATGAAGTAGTAGGTCTCCATAATACAGGTACTGTGCAGTTGCAACCTGCAACATCTGTACTAGTGTTCATGATTTGAAGTATATCGGGTAACTGGAAACAACCAGTTAGTTATTACTTCACACATGGTAGTTAGAACTGAAAGCTATGGTCCATGAAATAGTTAAGACTGCATAACATTAATATCAGAATTTGTTTATTTGTGAGTGACATGGGCTCCAACTTTCTGCAATATGCACATATTGAAGGAGTGATCCCTGAAACACCATATTTTACAGTTGAAGATCACAAACTATTTTATATGTTTGATGTGCCACACCTATTTAAGTCTTTGAGAAATTGCTGAAGTATGACTTTCTGTTTCATGATAAGGTAGCTTCTTGGCAGCATATTATCAAATTCTACAACAAAGACAAGCAGCAAAATCTGCGACTGGCTATGAATTTGAGTGATGCTCACCTTTTCCCCGATGGATTTCAAAAAATAAAGGTCAAATTAGCTACTCAAATTTTCAGTCGTACGGTTGCAAGCTCATTACTAACATATGTCAGTCTAGGTGCTCTTGATTCATCTGCAGTGGGAGCAGCAGAATTTTTGGAAATATGTAACAATGTTTTTGACCTGTCAAACTCAAGTTCTAAGGTTTCAGACACATTCTTTGCCAAAGCTTGGATAGGTTCAGAGAAACAGCATGAACTTTTAAATGATTTTTTGCATTTGTTAAGATCTCTCTGGATAAAGAACAAACAAAATAATGATGTAACAAGTTCCGTGAAATGTATCCAAGGGTTTAATACCACTGTAAATGCGTTTCTGCAGCTGTTGTCATATTTAAATAACGAGTCATTTTCTTTTGTTCTTACTCGAAGATTAAATCAGGACTGCCTTGAAAACTTCTTTTGCAGTGTACGCCAACAAGGAGGAAACTCATTCAATCCTACTCCAATACAGTGTCAAAGGGCATTCAAGAAACTAGTTTGTCTTAATTATTTCCAGAATTCAGGAAGCTCAAACTGTGCTGCAGATTTTGATACTCTGCTTTCAAAATGTAATGACCACAGTGATTCACTGAAGTCATGTCTTACTAAGCATTCAGTTTCAAAAAGTATTGCTGTGAACTGTATAGATTACAGACAAAATTTACCTGCTACAAATGCACTCCAGTATATTTCTGGGTACTTAATTAAAAAGTGCTTATCAATTCATGAATGTGATGCATGTGTAGCATATTCAGAGGCATAAGCAAGTAATTTTGAATGTACCAACATTTATTCTTATTTTAAATCTTATGAAAACAAGAGTGAGGACATGTTTGGAAACCTAAAATGTCCAAGCTCAAACTTTATAAACTACATTGGACAACTGGAGAGCATTTTCACTGACAACATTCTCAGTTTAATGACAACAGAATGTGTTGGAAATCAACTTATTAATTTAATGGGGAATGTAAAATTCAGCCCCCATGTAAGGCGTTAAACTAAAATTGAAAAAAATTTCAAACTGATAAAAGTGACCATCTGTGAGGTACAAATGGTGTGTAATGTTCTAGTGAATGCATATTGACAAGGAAGACTAAGACGAAACTGATGAACACTTTTTCCTTTGCTATAACTGAAACAATGTGTACCACAATATTACAAATACAGAGTAAGTTTGTTATGTGGTTTTATGTTTTCGCTATCTGTCCTTCATTTGTGTGTAATTTAACAGTTTTATATATGCCCAGACGTCATTGGTTCTCTGTAATCACATTGTACTGCTCAGTCTGACTCAATATTTTGTGCAAATTTATTCGTGTCAAATAAAATCTGGCAGTTGTAAAGTCACTTTCTTGTTTGTAAGTAATTTCCCAAACATAACTCCGCGTTATTAGGGATTTTTCTAGAGATAAGCACCAAATAAAACAATCATTGATTCCATCGTACATTTTCGTAGTTGTATTAAAATTTATGCCTACCTTTTTTTTTTTTGTTGTTGTTGGATTACAATCAGGTGCAAGAACAGGCCGCAAAATAGATGAGAGCATAACGAAAAGCCGTTTCATTTCGTAAAAGTCGGTGAGATTAGCTGCAGTTCGTAAAAAGTCCATTTCTAGCCAAAGTAGCCTACTAAGTGGCTATAGTTCCGCGTTTACTGCTTTTCAATATGGCGTCGAGCGCAACACTTGGTAACATGCAGATCAAAGGCGCTGCCCCCAGCTTTCCCTTCTGTATACTTCTTATTCTGTGACCAAGGACCTCATGTACCTTACCGGATCTTAGTTCGTTGCTCTCGGTAGCAGCTGGCTGAAATTTCATGGGGCAAAACTAATCTTCTACAAATAATGTAGGCAACACCTAGGACTCCAGTTCATTGTCATTTTAATTCCTTATTGGTGCCCAATTGCCCTGATTTATGGCCAGCGTAGAAGTCTCATTAATTACAATTACTATCGCCCAGTAAATATATTCCATACATCAATAATACGAATTTACACAGTTCGTGTACAGTGTGGTACAAATATGGATTAATCACTGTAACTGTTCAAATTTAAAGTTAAAATTTACGTGGATTGTGCCTCAGATCACTGACTAAACAATACTCATTTACATGGCGCAAACACATCCTATTTATATCAACCAAACAATGCCATTGAAAATTACATATTGTTAATTGATTTCATTACATTAATTATAACAGAAAAGTAAACAATTACATACAACTGGCTACAGTAAAAGCTAGTGTAAATAATACTGAGTTAACTGATATATAAATCTCAATTACAGTAATTGTGTTTCATTTATGTATTTAACGAAATAGGTTTATCAACAATACTTTCATAATTAACAGTAACTGTACAGAAACTAATGAGGGCAAAACTTTGCTAACATTACTTCAGAAAGATAGTAATACCTACTTTAATATTATGAGAAAGAATTTAATTAGTTTTAACAGAAATACTAATTAGCATACTATCTGAACTCTAACAATATACCTCTGGTACAAACTAATTAATATTTGCTAATTAAACAAACTTCTGTGACACCAAATTATAGAAAATAAGTTCAGCTAGTCACATTAGAAAAAAGAATAACAAAAGTTTTGGAAAAGAAAATGATTCTAGATTAATTACATTCATATCTATTATTATTCAATAGTGGTATCAGGAGGTTCCATAATGCAAGCAGATGGGAATAAATCCCAACATACTTCATTACACTCATATGACAAAAAATCCACAAAGAAAATCTACTGCAGAAAGAAATGGTTTGATATCAAGTAATAACCTTTAGAAAAGGAACACCTGCTTTAAGTATTCATCTTCCAAAGATCAAACGACTTCCTATATCTGTATATAGTGTAGGAAGCCATTATGTTTGGAGTTTCATAAATGTGTGCACCACACGTATAACCAGAAATGAGTGAACAATCATTTCCGTAATGGTTAAAATATTAAACACACAAACAAATTATTAACAACCATAGATCTATGAAAATTATGAAGGAGGAAAAATCATATCTCTCATGATTGACATTTTAAACTATGTATTACCTACTAATGTTTCTGTTTAGTTGATAACACTATCTTACCTTAAATGGTAGCAGTGACAGGGCAAATTCGATGACAAGACGAATGAGCCTCTTAGAATAAAATATGAATTCGTCCCTTGGCGTCTCTTTATTACGAATAAAAGTATGCAATCCTTTCACTTGCGGTGTTGAAGGAAGCAAGAAGACCGAATCCGGAAGAGGTTGTCCAATGTATGAATGTGCTAGCTGTTCTCGTACCTTGAACCCTCTCTGAAACAGACATATTGGAATATACTGCAATTACATATGAAAAAAATAGGCCTTTAAATGAAAAACTTTTTCTCTAAAATTGGGAAGGTTTAATATTTACTACTCTACTACTATTTTTTTTGTGATTACTCAACATATCAATCACTCCCAACTTTTCCGCTACATCTTGGTAAGGAAGCACTTTTTGCTGCAATACTGCAGCATTCTTTATATTGGAGCAACACCAAACATTATGAAATTTAATCCCTAAGATAAAACGGCCAGAATGAATCAAAATACAGTGGATGTATAACAACAGTTGCCTCTATAGTATGACCAAAAAGGTCACTGCTTTGATAATCTGCCAGAAAATAGTCACCAAATGAAATAAAAGTGTATAATCAACTGCCAATATGACCCATTGATTTGTTTCAGAGACAAAGTGATTAGCATCTGGGAAATTCATTTTCACCCCAAAAAGGGCTTATTGAATCTGTGGAGTAAGAAGGATGGGGAGGACGTATAAAAAGACAATGCAACCCCAACAGAAGATCAATATCGTCTTGTCTGCATGACATGATGGACTGCACAAGCTTCATCCACAATGTAGAACGGTTTTTTGTACAGTGTAAGTCTGAAATAAATTCAGTGAGTAAATGATGCCATTCCTCCAGGCCTATTCAATGACTTCTTGTCCAAAAAACAACATACACCTTAAGCTGCAATGGGTATGTGAACGCAGTTATCGGCAGAGTTGTAAAATGTAGTTTCATACAAATCATTCTATGCTGTATCCTACAGTTATCAATGGCTACGATGATCTCCATACCCCTCTCAACTCTGTGAACTTGATTTGGTAAGGCCCCATTTTGAGAAGCAAACCATCTTGATTTGAGAGAAATGCTCTTTCTTCAGGCAATGTACAAGATAGGCCAGATAATGGGCATAAGCAAATTGTTGACTAGTTGGGGGTCAGTAAAAAGACTGGACAACAAGGTTAACAGCCCATATCGATCCAAAGAGGATAGTGGGGCAGATTAATGGCCTTGAGCACCCAGACGGGCGGGGGGGGGTGGGGTGGAAGACAGAGTTTCAGGGACTTATACTACAGATAGTATAAAGCAGTAAAGGAAATAAAGGTGTACACCAAAGCCATTTATTTTTATTCAAAATCAGAACTTTCGATATGACATGCCATGTCATTCTGTAGGATTGACAGAGGCTGATGGCCCCTGTCTTACTTTGCATCATGTGTGCTGCATTTTACTACCATTTACATTCCAGACCAGCTGAACCAGGAAGTACTGCCAAGCCCTGCAACTGCGGGCACAGAACTGCTGACCAGGATGCCTATGTTAGAAACGTCTTGACATGGAGCTTTGCCAATCAAACCTTACTTGTAGCTAGGGAACAAAAGTAAGCTTTCAAAACTATAAAAAATAGAATAAATACAATGTAACACCCATCACGCTAGGAATGAGTTAATTTATTGTTCATTAATACTTGTAGAGAGAGGGTGCAATAATCTGAGCATATTTTAAAAAGAAAATCACTAAAACATGGACAAATCAATTCAGCATCTCTATGGACTTTGGTTCTCTTCAAATTTCAAGATCAACAAATTAAAATGGTTATCACTTGTTAGCTGATTTAACACAACCTTTGTTCTGCCTCCATAAAGTTATACACAATACTGTGTCCCATTCTGGTTTTGCATGTGTTTTTTAATCTGAATTTCACTTCCCGGACATATTTAGCAATGGTGAGTAATAGCTGACTTCTATTCAAGCATTACTATGAGAAATCCTGATGACTGCATTTCAGTTTTTCCATACAGATGAAAGAAATTCTGACTGCCACTATCAAACCATTTTGTTATTCATTCCATAGTTTAACACCTCTTGCAACATATTCTATTGGTTCATACTGCTCTACACTAATCAGTTGACGACACAGAAACAGCAATAAATCACACTAGATCGCACTGTCACTCATTTCTATGGCATTCTATAAACTCAATATTTTTTTTAAAGTAACTGCTAGCATCAGAAGCCATTGAGGTGAGACTAAATACTGTTGTTACACGACTGAATTATAATTCACATGTCAACTCTAGTTGATAATGTGCCTTGGCCTAATATCTGTAGACTGTACTCAGGTGAAGTGCAAAAGTCAATAACGTAATTTATTTTTCTACTGTCATGAACTGTAATTTTGCAATACCCATTTAGGATTGTTTTGTTTATTTAGATTTAGTCATTTTGTTTGTTGGATAAGATGATTATTTTTGTAACTATTTTGAACTTTTTTGTTCAATGACGCTTAATTTCAGAAGTTGTTTATAGAATTTTATTCAGATTAACAGTATTTCGTTTGGCTACTTTAAGAAGCATAATATTTTACGGTTGTCATTTAATACTTTTACAAATTAAATCTGTTATTTCATATGTCATTCTAGTTCAGTCAGTCAACTTGATCATTTTAAAATATTAATACATTTCAGTTTTACAACTTCTCTTTCGTGCCAGAATAGACTGAAATCAACATTAGCAAAGCCACCCTGCCTATCAAATTACGCCACTGTATTACCTGATGAGTGCAACTTCAGGCTGTTGAAGCCATGGCTGAAACGCTTCATGCTCTTCTGTTACAGATGCGTATCAGAACAGTTTCTTTCATTTTCCTTTCTCCTTTGAGATGGTTCTAGGATCACTTGAGCTACCTTCCATCACCCATCCTGGCAATAATTACAATGTATTCCCCATGAGGAAATAAACCTACAAGGTTTCTTGTTCTAAATCTGAATACTACATTTTAATTTCAAGCCCATACCAGATCCGTTAAAACTCCTCACCCACTCCCTTAAAACCCTCATCCTTTCCTTTTCCCTCTCCTTGCCTACTTTGCCTGGGGGGGGAAGGCACAGCCGGGCTGGGGGGGGGGGGGAAGGCACAGCCGGGCTGGGGGGGGGGGGGGGGAAGGCACAGCCGGGCTGGGGGGGGGGGGGGAAGGCACAGCCGGGCTGGGGGGGGGGGGGGAAGGCACAGCCGGGCTGGGGGGGGGGGGGGAAGGCACAGCCGGGCTGGGGGGGGGGGGGGGGGGGGAAGGCACAGCCGGGGCTGGGGGGGGGGGGGGAGGCACAGCCGGGCTGGGGGGGGGGGAGGCACAGCCGGGCTGGGGGGGGGGGGAGGCACAGCCGGGCTGGGGGGGGGGGGAAGGCACAGCCGGGCTGGGGGGGGGGGAAGGCACAGCCGGGCTGGGGGGGGGGGGGAAGGCACAGCCGGGCTGGGGGGGGGGGAAGGGCACAGCCGGGCTGGGGGGGGGGGGAAGGGCA
Source organism: Locusta migratoria (assembly GCA_026315105.1). Classification (NCBI taxonomy): domain Eukaryota; kingdom Metazoa; phylum Arthropoda; class Insecta; order Orthoptera; family Acrididae; genus Locusta; species Locusta migratoria. The sequence continues at coordinate 197,562,434 of CM048746.1, forward strand.
CAGCCGGGCTGGGGGGGGGGGGGAAGGGCACAGCCGGGCTTGGGGGGGGGGGGGAAGGCACAGCCGGGCTTGGGGGGGGGGAGGCACAGCCGGGCTTGGGGGGGGGGGGAAGGCACAGCCGGGCTTGGGGGGGGGGGGAAGGCACAGCCGGGCTTGGGGGGGGGGGAAGGCACAGCCGGGCTTGGGGGGGGGGAAGGCACAGCCGGGCTTGGGGGGGGGGGAGGCACAGCCGGGCTTGGGGGGGGGGAAGGCACAGCCGGGCTTGGGGGGGGGGAAGGCACAGCCGGGCTTGGGGGGGGGAAGGCACAGCCGGGCTTGGGGGGAGGGGAAGGCACAGCCGGGCTTGGGGGGGGGGGAAGGCACAGCCGGGCTTGGGGGGGGGGAAGGCACAGCCGGGCTTGGGGGGGGGGGAAGGCACAGCCGGGCTTGGGGGGGGGGGGGAAGGCACAGCCGGGCTGGGGGGGGGGGAAGGCACAGCCGGGCTGGGGGGGGGGGGAAGGCACAGCCGGGCGGGTGTGGGGGGGGGAAGGCACAGCCGGGCGGGTGTGGGGGGGGGAAGGCACAGCCGGGCGGGTGTGGGGGGGGGGAAGGCACAGCCGGGCGGGTGTGGGGGGGGGGGAAGGCACAGCCGGGCGGGTGTGGGGGGGGGAAGGCACAGCCGGGCGGGGTGTGGGGGGGGGGGAGGCCACAGCCGGGCGGGTGTGGGGGGGGGAGGCCACAGCCGGGCGGTGTGTGGGGGGGGGAGGCCACAGCCGGGCGGGTGTGGGGGGGGGAGGCCACAGCCGGGCGGGGTGTGGGGGGGGGAGGCCACAGCCGGGCGGGGTGTGGGGGGGGAGGCCACAGCCGGGCGGGTGTGGGGGGGGGAGGCCACAGCCGGGCGGGTGTGGGGGGGGGGAGGCCACAGGCGGGCGGGTGTGGGGGGGGGGAGGCCACAGGCGGGCGGGTGTGGGGGGGGGAGGCCACAGGCGGGGGCGGGTGTGTGGGGGGGGGAAGGCCACGGGCGGGTGTGTGTGTGTGGGGGGGGGGGGAAGGCCACGGGCGGGTGTGTGTGTGTGGGGGGGGGGGGGAAGGCCACGGGCGGGCGGGTGTGGGGGGGGGGGGCCGGAAGGCCACGGGCGGGCGGGTGTGGGGGGGGGGGGGGCGGGAAGGCCACGGGCGGGCGGGTGTGGGGGGGGGGCGGGAAGGCCACGGGCGGGCGGGTGTGGGGGGGGGGGCGGGAAGGCCACGGGCGGGCGGGTGTGGGTGGGGGGGGGGGGGAAGGCCACAGGCGGGCGTGAGGGGGGGGGGGGGAAGGCCACAGGCGGGCGTGAGGGGGGGGGGCGCGAAGGCGGGGCGTGAGGGGGGGGGCGCGAAGGCGGGCGTGAGGGGGGGGCGCGAAGGCGGGCGGGGGGGGGGCCGCGAAGGCGGGCGGGGGGGGGGCGCGCGAAGGCGGGCGGGGGGGGGCGCGCGAAGGCGGGCGGGGGGGGGCGCGCGAAGGCGGGGGGGGGCGCGCGAAGGCGGGCGGGGGGGGGGCGCGAAGGCGGGCGGGGGGGGGGCGCGAAGGGGGGCGGGGTGGAGGGGGCGCGAAGGCGGGCGGGGGGGGAGGGGGCGCGAAGGCGGGCGGGGGGGAGGGGGCGCGAAGGCGGGCGGGGGGGAGGGGGCGCGAAGGCGGGCGGGGGGGAGGGGGCGCGAAGGCGGGCGGGGGGGGAGGGGGCGCGAAGGCGGGCGGGGGGGGAGGGGGCGCGAAGGCGGGCGGGGGGGAGGGGGCGCGAAGGCGGGCGGGGGGGAGGGGGCGCGAAGGCGGGCGTGGGCGGGCGAAGGCAGGCGTGGGCGGGCGAAGGCAGGCGTGGGCGGGCGAAGGCAGGCGTGGGCGGGGCGAAGGCAGGCGTGGGCGGGCGAAGGCAGGCGTGGGGGGGAAGGCAGGCGTGGGCGGGCGAAGGCAGGCGTGGGCGGGCGAAGGCAGGCGTGGGCGGGCGAAGGCAGGCGTGGGCGGGCGAAGGCAGGCGTGGGCGGGCGAAGGCAGGCGTGGGCGGGCGAAGGCAGGCGTGGGGGGGGAAGGCAGGCGTGGGGGGGGGGGGAATGCAGGCGTGGGGGGGGGGGGGGGAATGCAGGCGTGGGGGGGAATGCAGGCGTGGGGAGGGGGGGGGGGGAATGCAGGCGTGGGGGGGGGGGGGGGGGGGAATGCAGGCGTGGGGGGGGGGGGGATGCAGGCGTGGGGGGGGGGGGGGGGGGGGGAATGCAGGCGTGGGGGGGGAATGCAGGCGTGGGGGGGGGGGGGGAATGCAGGCGGGGGGATGCAGGCGGGGGGGATGTAGGCGGGGGGGGGGGGGGGGGGGGGGGAATGCAGGTATGGGGGGGAATACAGGCGTGGGGGGGGAATGCAGGCGTGGGGGGGGGGGGGGGGGGGGGAATGCAGGCGCGGGGGGGAATGCAGGCGTGGGGGGGGGGGGGGGAATGCTGGCGTGGGGGGGGGGGGGAATACAGGCGTGGGGGGGGGAATGCAGGCGTGGGGGGGGGGGGAATGCTGGCGTGAGGGGGGGGAATGCAGGCGTGGGGGGGGGGGGGGGAATGCTGGCGTGGGGGGGGGGGGGGAATGCTGGCGTGGGGGGGGGGGAATGCTGGCGTAAGGGGGGGGGATGCAGGCGTGGGGGGGGGGGAAGCAGGCGTGGGGGGGGATGCAGGCGTGGGGGGGGCGGGGGGGAATGCAGGCGTGGGGGGGGGGGGGGAATGCAGGCGTGGGGGGGGGGGAATGCAGGCGTGGGGGGGGGGGGGGAATGCAGGCGTGGGGGGGGGGGGAATGCAGGCGTGGGGTGGGGGGGGGGAATGCAGGCGTGGGGGGGGGATGCAGGCGTGGGGTGGGGGGGGGGGAATGCAGGCGTGGGGGGGGGATGCAGGCGTGGGGGGGGGGGAATGCAGGCGTGGGGGGGGGGAATGCAGGCGTGGGGGGGGGGGGAATGCAGCGGGTGGGGGGGCGGAATGCAGCGGGTGGGGGGGCGGAATGCAGCGGGTGGGGGGGCGGAATGCAGGCAGGCAGCAGAGGAAGACCTGTTCAAGTTACATGCCCCTTTCACAACCCAGACTGTCTGGATCCTTCGTTCCAGCACTAGTTTTTCAGAACTACACTTACAGGATTTACCTTTGCAACATACCAATACCTTTATAACCCTTCTGGACTGTATCTCAGTTAATCTAATGTCCCTACACTGTCTACCCTTGTAAAGACTCTTAACCAAAGCGATGGTATATGTTTATACTGTGTACCCACAAGCCCCATCTTACTTCCCTTCTTTCTTCAGCATTCTTAGGCTCCAATACTGTTGCTTCCCTCTGAATCATTAGGTGCCCATCCAAAAATCCTTTCCGGCTTCTCACGTCTCCCCCATCCTTGCCCCTTCTATGCTTCCCACCAATACTATCCCCATCCCACCCGAGTTCGCTTACCATGCAGCTCAATGTAGCGAGAAGAATGCACTTATCATACTCTCTAGCTTGGCAGAACATTTACTCCAAAGGATAACACATTTTCTCTCCCTTTTGTGTGGGTCCTTCAATGCTAAATTATTTACATCCTTCCAGAACTTTCCCTTACTATACGTTCTTGTAGTCATGAATTGAAACTATTATATTACTCGAGATAACATATGGAGACATAGCTTGATATTTCATCAATCTGTTGTTGAAACTTGCCAAGGACAATAAGATAGATTCTCATCTAGGAAGTGATCAAGATTTTTACTGTATTAGTGATCAGAAAACATTTATGCAATGGCATTGTCGTTTTGGAAGAGCACATATCCCTGACAATATAAATAGTAGAATTGGCAAGAGTACAATCTCTATGTATTTATTACAGTTCAGCAGTTCTTCAACAGGTAGTAAAATTGCATCATCATTTTAAGATGGGTCTCCCTAAGCAAGGATGCTACTAGTTGGATTTTCATGTTTCTGCCTTTCACATTTTCAAAGTGCAGCTCTAAAGATGATGTCGCAGTCGGAGCGAGTGTTGAGGCACTTTCGGACCATTCCGAGGTTGGCAACATGCTACATTTCACATAGCCAATGACGTGGTACTTTCATGTCATTATGGCAAGCCAGTAGATTAAATAGATGGAGTTGAGTGCAGTGATATTGCATGGTGGCATTACTAAATGTCACGTTTTACACTACAAACTGAGCCATTTACATTCAACAATCTTCTCACCGAGCCCCACAATTTAATTAAAAAATACTAACCACTTGAAAGCTATCATTTGCAATGGACCATGCTGTGAGGTCAAAATTAAATATTTCATCAGAACACAGCTGTCTAATTGGGGCACATAAGCAACTCACTCGCACTTCATCCCAGCATGCCATATGACTGCTGCAACATTGCCATGCCATTACACTTAACTGCAGGATGCTCCTAACTGTTGTCAACTTTTGTTCAGTAGTCTTCGTCAGCACAGCACTAGCCAATGCAGGTTCGGCGCAAGCCCAAGTGCCGCCCCGTGCGAGCTGCTCAATTGCCGCCTCCCCCGTTTTTTTTTTTTTTTTTTTTTTTTTTTTTTGCTTGTTTTACAAATCGTTTGTGGAATTTTATTTAAACCAATCTGTAGGAAATGTCATCAATCAATCGCAATTCTTGTTTTTACTTTTCACATGTACCTAGGTTTCGGCCACTGAGTGGTCAGTCTCGAAGCTTTTAATATGTGCTTACATCTAAACCACCATGTTGGCAGTTCAGCATGACTATATTGATGTAAACAACTCAAAGCACTGAGAATAGCCACACTGTGTCCGATATTTATATAGATCTCGAAAATTAAAAAACAAGAATTGCGTCTGATTGGTGACATCTACAGATTTGTACAAAACAGTCGCTGAGCACCAGCTCAAAAACGGAGTCAAACTTGATTGAAGAAATCTAGCATAAGCATTGTGAATTAAATGTTCAAATCTGTGTGAAATCTTATGGGACTTAACTGCCCAGCTCATCACTCCCTAAGCTTACACACACTCAACTTAAATTATCCTAAGGGCAAACACACATGCACCCATGCCCGAGGGAGGTCTCGAACCTTCACCGGGACCAGCTACACAATCCATGACTGCAGCGCATAGAAAGATCAGCTAATACCACACGAAGTGAACTTACAGTTAATGTAAATAAACATTTTTCAGTGGTTGTGGATAATGTATTCAACGGAAAACAGTAAATAAATGTTGGCAATGTGATGTTGGGCGAGTAGTATTGTCAAACAAAAGTGCCGATCAGAGTTTAATTGTTGTTCGCGCAGGCGGGAGACAGGTGTTTCATGGTTCAAAACGTCCGACTAACACTCAGAAACGAATAGCAAATTTTAAAAAAAGTACATCAAACCCATTTTATGCCAGGCTTACTACCAATGTCTTTATCCCTTGTAATTACTCGCAGCGTATTTACCCTTTGGGAATACTTCTAGCCACTGTAGATGTTCGACATGTTTGACTATAGTAATGTTCAACGATTTTTTTTCCGTAATGCGGGAAGAATAAAACACTCGGAAACTGCCATTGAAGGACTTAGCAGAATCGAACATTGCATTCGAATTTCCAAATTAGATTTCGTCACCTGCAAAAGTAGTAGTCAGTAAACGCACGGCTCGTAACAGGCTGGCAGCACTCCACTCATATGAAACTGGCGTGTACGCCAGACTGCTTCCCCCTCTCTGCTCCTGCGGCGTAAACACGACGGTGCTGCCACAGTGGCGAGCAAGAAATAAGTCCTCCTCCCTCCCCTTGTTCAACAGGGGCGGCCGGCAGGTAGTCGAGGCGCCGTGCCACAGTTCCCGAAGACGCCCCCTCCAAGGTTTGGCTTCGAACCCCCTCTTGGGCATGAATGTTGAATTTTGTACTAAAAAATATAAAAGGGGGGGGGGGGGGGACGTCAGATTTGCCGCCCCTCAGAAAGTGCCGCCCCGTGCGGCCGCAAGTTTCGCACGTGCCTTGCGCCGTCCCTGAGCCAATGACCATCAATGGCAGCATTATCAAATATACTCACATCACTGAACTCCATTTGGCGCCATTCATGAGTGTTTAACTACATAACTAGAAGTGGCCCTTGTAGTAATAAGGTTTTCATACAAATCATATTGGCCTGCACACTTACATGTAGATAAGAGACCAGCCTAAAATTTATGGCCTTGGCTGCTGCTTTGGGTGCAATATTGATTCTAACAGCTTTATAGTTTGGATCTGACCAACAACTTTTAGTGTTATGAATAAAGAGTAGACTACATGTTAATTATCACCTATAAAAATAAATGAAACTTACATGGGTGTTTCATACAATTAAGGCTTTCATGACAGGAGCCAGATATTACAAAAACTTTGTTGTTATGAAAAAATAATATTTCAAATTAGTAATCTGCCCACATGAACAAAATCCAATGTTTCCTTCAACATAACTTGTTTTCCAGACAAATGTCTTCAAACTGTTCCCATGCATATACACAAGCAGAAAATTCCTAGTGTACATTAGAACCCCATTTTTATGGTTTTGAAGGAACTTTGAGAAAATGGTGTAAAATGCAAGAAAATGTAAAATGTGGGAAATAATGTTTTAAATAGTAAAAGATGCTTACTGGAGCATGTATGTAATAGGCATCAAAATACTCGACAGGAAGTTTATTTATTATGTAATAAAGGTTACCTGAATTTTGTACTATTTTAAGCACAAGGCAGAACTGGAAGTGGTATCTCTATAGGCAGTAGAAATTTTTGACATATTTTCATTCACACAATCGACTTTGTCAGCAAGCCTTCAACTGGCATTCATTATTTACGTAGTGACACTGGACAAGTTCCGAACTTTTTGTATTTTTAATGTTTCACATTACGATATTCTACAATTTATTCACATTCTCGAGTGTGAATATGTGCGTAAGTATTTTTGTGACATTTCCATAAGGTCAGCATCTCACACTATAATTGCAAATTTTAGGTTATAATATACTATGCCCCATTCAATCTGCAGAAAAACACACACAAGCAAACCATCAGTCTCACCATTTATAAGTCACAAATATACTTACATAAATATTTGCATACCACAATAAGAATAAATTCTCTACACGCTTCATGCAAAGCATGAAAAACTACCAGTTGCGTAAACAAAGCTAAGCTGACAATCTGGACGGTGACTGACGGGACACGGATACTCTCAACAGCCTCCGCGTCATGAGTTAACTAGGCCAATATTACAAACAATAAAGTGCAAAATATAAATTTGAATAAAAACAAAGTGTCAAAAAACTTGACTGCATAATGTTTATGAACACTATACTTGCAGGCGAAAGCCATGTCAGCATCAAATTATACCAATTATGTCATTTTTTATTCGTGAACATGGTTTCAAAAAGTGTAAATTGTAAGGAAAGTGTAATTATGTTAATGCAAAAACAGGGGCAAATTAACATTGTGAACATAGGAAATTTGATGGGACTGACAAAAAATGGTGTAAATGGTGGGAAAACTTTAAATTCAGGAATGTAAAAGTGGGGGTTTACTGTATTTTTAATTATGCATGAAACCTATTCTTAATCTTACCAAACATAAGTTATCATACTAAGATATTGTTCCCACTCTTTTCTTCACTGATTAACAATATAAAATTATTAAGTAACGTATATTAATACAGTGCAAGCAATAGTAGACAAAAATATTTTACTTACAAGTTGAAGCTGAGTGTGGACATGTTGAACTATGAGCTCAATTGCAACTTGGTTATCACCACCACGAGGAACAATAATGTCTGCATGCACCATAGAAGGTGCTATATAATGGAAAAATGCAGGCTGTACAAGGTTGCAATACTGCTTAAGAACACCTTCAAGATCACGGCCCCTCTGTGAAATATCTCGACGTAATCTTCGTGCTAACCGAACATCAGCATCAGTGTCCACAAAAATTTTCATGTCGAGCAACTGTAAAGAGAGATCGTGTTAAATGAGAACAAAAATTTTGAGAAGTGCATAAGGGAGCTAATACCCAATCAATCTGATCAAATTTTACAATTTTTTTCCCTTTTTATCATTTTTATGGCAGTGTCTTTAGTCAAAATTAATTTCAATGGAAAGTAAACTGCAGTCCTGACAAATTCAGAAGCAATTTTGGCTAAGTCATTTCAGAGGTTGTTCACCACATATAAAGGAATACTGTATTTACTCAGCTATAGTACCCCACTGCCTAAATTTTTCAGATAAAAATATAAAATTTTAAAAAACAAAATTAGAAAATTAGTGAATTTGTTCATTGCGAGGAATTTTGTAGCACTAATTTACATGAAATTATGAAACATTTCCTGCCACTAGCTCCTGGAACAGTGGTACTTTTACAACATAACATTAACTATAGCTGACAACCACTACACCTGTCCCACTGTGCGTTCAGTAGCTCTAAGCTTACATTATCCCGCAGTTATTGTTGAATTCAGACATACAGCATATGAAAATGAGCACATGTGATCAGGTAATTGGCTTTACGGCTTCGTTTAACTTAGGAATTGTTGAGTTTGCAATGAACAATGATGTGCTTGCAGCAGCTCGTGAATTTGAACTTTTTATATTTCAGTTGTCACTCGTAATAGCATATGGCTACTGGCATCCATAAAATTCCACATAAAAAAGAGCATAACACGTGAGCTTTTCCGATAGAAAGTGTGACACACAGAATAATGCATTAGTTCTATCTATATATTGATTGCATAAAAACTTATAATAAAATAGGCATAAAGTGCTATTCTGCAGCTCATAAAACCTATATAATATCCTTGTCCATCGCTGCTCCAAACCCCTTGCGCTATGGCTCATATCCCTGGAATATACCTAGATGCAAAACCTGTCGTATCCACCACCACACCACACCTTTTTCCAGTCTTGTCACAGACATTTCCTGTCCCATAAAAGGCAGGGCTATCTGTGAAAGCAATCACATTATCTAAACAATGAGCTGCAACCACTGTGCAGCTTTCTGGCCATTACCAGCACCCAGCTGTCTATCCGAATGAATGGCCATTGTCAAACTGAGGTCAGGAGACAGCTAGACCATCCTGTTGCAGAGCATGCAGCACTTTGTAATATGGTTCACTTCAATGATTGCTACGTAGCCTGTGCCATATGGATCTTCCCCATGAACACCAGCTTTTCTAATTGTGCAGGTGGTAACTCTCCCTGCAATATATCTTACACTCCAACAATCTTCCAGGCCTAAACTTTTGCTAGTTCCTGCCTCTACCACACTTCCATCCCTTTCCCTGTCCACACTAGCCTTAAATTCGTCTCCCATCCCACCGCACATTTCAGTCTCTTCTCTTCCTTCCGCAGTGTCGGTCAGACAGCACTGGCTATTCCCCCACCAATGCCACACATCCACCCCTCCCCTCCTGCTTCCCTCTCCTTGCCTTGCCACTTCCTCACCCCCGCTACTAGTTGCCCTTATCTAGGCTGTACTGGGTACCGCAGATTGGCCATAATGGCTGGAGATGGTAGTCATGTCTGTGTGAGTGTGTGTATGTGGGTGTCTAATTAACCGATGAAGGCCTAAATGGCCAAAAGCTTTAAAGATGTATTCTTTTATTTGTGCCATTCTGTGGCTCATTGGACATCTCTGCGGTGAGAAGCAACTTATCCTTCTCAAAAATATTGAAATTATTTTAAAAAAGGCGGGTACTATAGCCGAGTAAATACTGTAGTTCCAATTTTGACCAGGATTAAGGAAGTAAAGTATTTTAATCTTACTGAACACTGAACCACAACAGTTTTATGTGGTCACAAGAAACACTGATCTGGCCTATCTGATCTCGGAGATAGTACTAAGGATTATAACTTTTTTTTTTTTTATCAGTAATGATAAATGTCCACCTTTGTAATTTTGCCGACACTTAGTACAAACATATTTCCTGACTGAACAGACCACTTCTGTTGCTCGGAAGACAACATGCTCTGCATCAAATGATTCCAACACTAACAAAAAAAAAAAAGAAAAAAAAAAAAAATACAGTCAACTAAATTCAAGATGTGTCCAACATCGGCTACTTTTGTGGAAAGTTAATTTTACTTCAATCCCAGTGTTAGCCATATGATGAAGTGACCAATTTTTTGCCCAGCAGAGAAATATAAATCTTCAAGTGCAGTGTATCTCTCAAGTATGGAATTTTGAACAGTAGCATTAATAGTCATAAGATAAAAAATGGTCACCATACAGTATTGTGCCTCTACTCATATTGGGAGGATTCATCCCTTTCTACTTTCTTTCCCCCCTCTCTCTAAGCATAGTCTGAGGGGTTTGAGGAGGGTCTGCAGCTCAACAGCCACCCCCCTCCCTGGATACGCCACTGAACCTGTCCAATTAAAAACTTAAAAGTGTTAAGATTACTTTATATTCTTGAATGTTCCGAAGGAATTAGACACAAGTGCATCTGAAGATTTACTTGGAATGAGAGGAAAAAAATTAGCAACAAATTGCTGAATGATCAACTGTGTTCTGCAGTTGTCAAAGTTCTTCACAAGTCTAGTCCTACAAGTCTACTGCTACAGAACATAGGATACTTTGCTTTCATGAAACCAATTACAGATGAATCTACAGCTCAATTTAAAATCCAAGCCAAATGCAACTGAATTTTTGTTCTACATACGGCACTTTGGAAAGAAGAAGTCTCTTTTTGCATAAGGAAAAGTTTTATACTTTTAAGGACCAAATATATGTTTTGTACACACATTGTCTTCCCAAATAACACAAAAAATAATGGTTAAAGAGTAGTGATGGGATAGAAGACTAATTGGGCATGTAATGATCAAAGAAATAGTACAAAGTTCAACAAGTACAAACAAATATTATGAACTTCTGCAGATTGTCCCACAACTATCAACTGTATGGAAGGGAGGAATAAATTGAACAGAACTAACAGTATGAATATTATTAACACCATACTTACCATAAAACTATTTCTTCCTTAATTCTGCAATTGATATGACAATCTAAGATGACAATAATGGACGAGTACTGATATGTCTGTCCCTACATCTACACCTACATGGGATACTCTGCAAATCACATTTAAGTGCCTGGCAGAGGGTTCATCAAACCACCATTATACTATTTATCTCCCATTCCATTCTCTAATAGCGCGCGGGAAGAAAGAACACCTGAATCTCTCTGTTCGAGTTCTGATTTCTCGTACCTTATTCTGATGATCATTTCTACCTGTGTAAGTGGGAGTCAACAAGCCTGAATGCATAAAATGCATTCAGAAGTACATTAAAAATAAAAATGTATTAATGCTATGTTACTGGTTATAATGCAGATGACAATGTTTACCACTTACCTTCAAAACTTCTGCATTGTAAAATGCCAAAATTCCTTCAAATATGATCACATTTGCACCATACATTGTTTTCTGCAATAAAAGACAAGAACATTATTGATAGATATGAAGCATTGAAAACATGAATACTGAATATTCCTTTTCCATTCTTAAGAGAAAACATATAGCAGTTGGATCAAAATTATCATTTTCATCTGTCCACAATTTTCCAGTTAATGTTTTAATACCACTGCACATTACATTGCACCAATACACAAACATAGAAAATAAGAGGAGAGAGGGGAAGGGGATACAAGGGAAGGAGGGATGGGTAGATAATACAGAGACAGAGTTGCTTCTAACAAATTCTTTCCATGTCTTATCAGAACAAAAATGATGTATTTAATAAATACAGTAAAAATTGAGTATGCTAAAGAGTACATATATAAAAAGTGTAAATATTTAACATTGTTATTTTCATGTAAAATCAGTACTGAACGAATAAGGGAAAAGTGAAAGAATGAAAGAATCGTATAGAAGAGCACACAAGAGAAACGAATTTCGTTGCTATATTGTACAAAGCGAAGAGAAAGCAGATGAAGACAGGATAAGAGATACTATTCTAAGAGAAGGATTTGACATAGCACTGACAGATTTGATTTGAACAAGGCCCCTCAAGTAGATGGCATTTGTTGTTGCCACTGAAGTCTCTGGAAGAGCCAACCATGACAAAACTATTCTACCTTGTAGCGAAGCATGTTGGAATTTAATCCTATCTGCTTGCATTAAGAAACCTCCTGATACCAATGTTGCATAATAATTTATTAGTCTTTTTTCTAACATGACTAGCTGAAGTTATTTTCTCTTATTTGGTGCCACAGAAGTTTGTTTAGTTAGCAAATATTAATTAGTTCATGCCAGAAGCATAGTGTTACAGTTCAAACAGTATGCTAATTATTATTCCTGATAAAACTAAGTAAATTCCTGTCCCATAATATTAAAGTAGGTATTATGTTTCACAATTAATATTAGGAAAGTTTTGGCATCATTAGTTTCTGTATAATTACCCTTAATTATAAAAGTATTGTTGCAAACCTGTTTCATTAAATACGTAAATGAAACATTATTAATTTAACTGAGATTTAGAGAGTAATTTACTCAGTATTATTTACGCTATCTTTTACTATAGCCCTCCCATGAACCACAGACATTGCCGAGGTGGGGTGGCTTGCGTGCCTCAACGATACAGATAGCCGTACCGTAGGTGCAACCACAGCGGAGGGGTATCTGTGGAGAGGCCAGACAAACGTGTGGTTCCTGAAGAGGGGCAGCAGCCTTTTCAGTAGTTACAGGGGCAACAGTCTGGATGATTGACTGAGCTGGCCTTGTAACATCAGCTAATGTGGCTTTGCCACACAGTTACTGCGAATGGCTGAAAGCAAGGGGAAACTACAGCCGTTACTTTTCCCAAGGACATGCAGCTCTAATGTATGAACACATGATGATGGCATCCTCTTGGGTAAAATATTCCGGAGCTAAAATAGTCCCCCATTCGGATCTCCGGGCGGGGACTACTCAGGAGGATGTGATCATCAGGAAAGACAACACTGGCATTCTACGGATCGGAGCGTGGAATGTTAGATCCCTTAATCGGGTAGGGAAGCTAGAAAATTTAAAAAGGGAAATGGATAGGTTGAATTTAGATATAGTGGGGATTAGTGAAGTTCGGTGAAAGAGGAACAGGATTTCTGGTCAGGCGAGTACAGAATTATAAATACAAAATCAGTTGGGGGTATTACAGGAGTAGGTCTGATAATGAATAAGAAAATAGGAATGCGGGTAAACTACTATGAGCAACACAGCGATCGCATTATCGTAGTCAAGATAGATACGAAGCCAACACTGACCACAGTAGTACAGGTTTATATGCCAACTAGCTCTGCCGATGATGAGGAGATTGAAGAAATACATGAGGAGCTAAAGGAAATTATTCAGACAATTAAGGGAGAGGAAGTCTCAATTGTTATGGGAAACTGGAATTCGGTAGTAGGACAAGGAAGGGAAGGGAAGATAGTAGGTGAATATGGTCTGGGCAAAAGGAATGAAAGAGGAAGCCGACTGGTAGAATTTTGCACGGAACATAATTTAGTTATAACAAACACCTGATTTAAGAATCACAAAAGAAGGTTGTATACTTGAAAGAGACCAGGAGATACCAGATAGATTTTATAATGGTAAGACATAGATTTCAGAACCAGGTTTTAAGCTGTAAAACATACCCAGGGGCAGATATAGACTCTGACCATAACTTGTTGGTTATGATCTGTAGGCTGAAACTGAAGAAACTACAAAAAGGTAGGAAAATAAGGAGATGGGACCTGGATAAATTGAAGGAACCTGAAGTTCTTAAGAATTTCTGATGGAGCTTTGGGCAACAATTGACAAAAACGGGGGGAAATAAAACAGTAGAGGAGGAATGGGTAGCATTGAGAGATGAAATAGTGAAGGCAGCAGAGGATAAAATAGGTAGGAAAAAAAAATCCTTGGATATCACAGGAGATACTAAATTTAATCGATGAAAGGAGAAAATATAAAAATGCAGTAAAAGGAAATGAACTTAGAGGCAATATTGTAGAAAGGGGAGAAGAAGTAGATGACGATGAAATAGGAGATACTATACTGAGAGATGAATTTGACAGAGCACTGAAAGACCTAAGTCGAAACAAGGCCCCTGGAGTAGATGACATTCCCTCAGAGCTAATGAAGTCTCTGGGAGAACCAGCCATGACAAACCTGTTTCACGTGGTGTGTAAGATGTATGAGACAGGTGAAGTACCCTCAGACTTTAAGAAAAATGTTATAATCCCCATTCAAAAGAAAGCAAGTGCAGTCAGGTGTGAAAACTACAGAACCATCAGTTTAATAAGTCATGGTTGGCAAATATTAACACAAATTATTTACAGAAGGATGGAAAAGCTGGTAGAAGCCGACCTCGGGGAAGATAAGTTTGGGTTCATGAGAAATGTAGGAACATGGGAGGCAATACTCACTTTACGGGTTATCGTAGAAGATAGATTAAGAAAAGGCAAACCTACATATCTAGCTTTTGTAGATTTGGAGAAGGCTTTTGACAATGTTGATTGGAATAAACTCTTTCAAGTTCTGAAGCAATCAGGAGTAAAATATAGGGAGCGTAAGGTTATTTACAACTTGTACAAAAACCAGACAGCGGTTGTCAGAGTTGAAGGGCATGAAAGGGATGCAGTGGTTGGAAAGGGCGTAAGACAGGGTTGTAGCCTTTCTCCGATGTTATTCAATTTGTACATTGAGCAAGCTATAAAGGAAAGCAAGGAGAAATTTGGTGAAGGAATTAAAGTTCAGGGGGAAGAATTAAATACATTGTGTTTTGCCGACGACATAGTAATTCTGTCAGATACAGCAAAGGACGTGGAAGAGCAGTTGAACGGAATGGACAGAGTGCTGAAAGGGGCATATAAGATGAGCATTAACAAGAGCAAAACTAGGGTAATGGAGTGCAGTGTAAGGAAATCAGGTGATGCTGAAGGAATTAGATTAGGTAATGAAGCAATAAAGGAGGTAGATGAGTTTTGTTACTTGGGCAGTAAAATAACAAATGATGGTCGCAGTACAGAGGATATAAAATGCAGAATGGCAATGGGAAGAGAAGCATTTTTGAAAAAGAGAAATTTGTTAACATCGAATATTGATTTAAGTGTAAGGAAGTCCTTTCTGAAGGCATTTGTATGGAGTGTTGCCTTGTATGGGAGTGAAACATGGACGATAAACAGTGCGGACAGGAAGAGGATTGAGGCTTTTGAAATGTGGTGCTACAGAAGAATGCTGAAGATTAGGTGGGTGGATCGCGTAACTAATGAGGAGGTACTGAACAGAATTGGGGAGAAAAGAAATTTCTGGCATACCTTGACTAAAAGAGGGGATAGATTGGTAGGGCACATTCTTAGACATCAAGGAATTGTGAATTTAGCATTGGAGGGAAGTGTGTGGGGTAAAAACCGCAGAGGAAGACCAAGAGATGGATACAGTAAGCAGATTCAGACAGATGTAGATTGCCGTTCTTATGTGGAGATGAAGAGGCTTGCTCAGGATAGGGTATTGTGGAGCGCTGCATCAAACCAGTCTCCAGACTGAAGACCACAACAACAACAACAACAACAACAACAACAACAATACTATAGCCAGTTGCATGTAATTGTTTACTTTTCCATTATAAATAACATAATGAACTCCATTAACAATACATTAATTTCAGTGACATTGTTTGGATGATATAAATAGGATGCGTTCGCACCATGAAAAAGGGTATTGTTTTGTCCATGATCCCAGGTGCAATTCATGGCAGTAGGAAGTTAATTTGAACAGTATGTTGAAAGTTCTTCAATGTTAGGCATGTAGAAAGTGTATCTACAGTGATTAATGCACATTTGTGTCGCACTGTACACCTTCAACTTTTGTATTCCACACACGAACTGTGTAAATTTGTATTATTGATGTGTGGAATGTACTTACCGGATTGTAAAGAATGTAATTAATGAGACTTATACACTGGCCATAAATCGGGCACTAATAATAAATAGTTAAAATGTCAATGAACTGCAATCCTATGTGTCATCTATGTTATTTGTAGTGGATTAGTTTTGTCTCATGAAATTTCAGCCAGCCGCTACCAAGAGCGACAATCAATGGGAACATGAAGAACCATCGATCTACGACCCGGTAATTTACAACATGTGAAATACCCCCAAAAGTAGGGTGACCAGATGTCTTGCATTTTGCAGGATACTGTTCTAATTTCTTTCTTTAAGCCTTATCCTGAGGCACGCCATGAGGTTAGAAAAACTTAAAAATATCCTGCATTTTAATATTATCCTGCGACCCATCCTGTGAAATTTGATTATCTTCTTATTCAAGGGAAATCAATTATCCAGTTGATGAACAGTTTATGAACAGTAATAGCTTTTCCAAGGAGACTTCTATCATCTCAGAATCTATAAGAGAAACACTGATGCTCAGCTGTTTTATAATTTGAGTTATATACTTAAAATCGACAAATGTCTTGAATTACACACTTTCAAAAGTAGCTATAGTGTTCTTAAGCATTCATGCTGTCTCCATATCCAATTTCATCACAATCGGTTTAGTCGTGAAAGTGTAACAGGCAGAGCTTCTTTCACATTTATAATATTAGCAAGGATGTAATTTCTGTCACTTCATCTATGTTTTCAAAGAACAGTTTTCAACTCACCGCAAAGATGTGCGATAAACACATAAAGACACTCACCCATGTAACATTTAAGTTTTCAGTCACTCGCCCACAACAGAAAGAGCATTCACAGAATTATAAAGACACACTTCCCAGACGCACAATCATCAAATCCAGTCACCGCACTCCGAATACGGAGTGTAACAAAGGGAGTTGATGGCTGTGTAACTGCTCTCTTTTCTGACACGGCTAGTCACCCATAAGTTGTATGCGTGTCTTTTTTATTAAAGATAGGTTGCTTACTCACCACAGAGATGTCCAATGAGCCAAGGAATGGCAGTGTGCGTGACCAATGAAGACATTAATGGCCAAAAGCTATTGAGTTATTAAGTTGTATTCTAATATTTGTGTCTTTCCGCAGCTCATCGGATGTCTCTGTGGTGAGTAAACAACCTACCGTCCTCAAGAATATTGTTGAATCCTTCCTGGAAAATAAAGGCAAGTGATTGTTACCAAAAATCGCAAAGTTATTGTTCCATATTTTATTTCGTAGTAATATTCAGGAAAAAAAGATTATTTCATCAATTTCTGAGCCCTATTCATAACAGTATAATGAAAGCAAACAGAATAAATTGGAACATAGTGTAGCATTGCAGTAAGATGGGCAAGCAAGCATGTTCCCATAACATGTTTGGGTTGGATTTAGCTTGGTTTGGCTAAGAGTAAAGCAGCCAGCCTTTATGTTGATTATGTGTGGCAGACTGCCTTCTTGGCTCCCAGGCAAGCATGGGCAGGTTAAAAGTGGAGTATATACACCTCTAAATGAATTTGAGTGCATTCTGCAATAGAAATTACATCCATGACTGAAAAATTTGTGTACTGAAAATAACTATTTTTTGTGTAGAGTTGTTTTTAAAATCTGCATAATTTTCTACCACTTTTCTTGCCACTTCCATCATAATAGGAAAACTTAACACTTTGGCATCAAAATTGTTCAATAGTTTCACACAGATATTCCACAATAAAAATAATTGATCATGTCTGAATGGCACCATGTTTGTTGGTCAATGAATTAATCCTGTGTAGCATTCCCACAAAATTATAAAATTAGTCAATACTATTCACAGATTACTCACCGTCCTGCTCTCTCTCGAATGTGTTACAAAATTATAAATAGGAACTTCCACCTTCTTTCCCACTTTCAGGCGCTGCAGTGTGTTTATCAATAGCTCAAAGTCAAATGCATCAGGATGGTCAAAATTATATTCATTTCTGGCTGCTTGTTCATGCTGTTTCTCATTCAATACCTATTAAACATCAAAATCAATTAATCACACAATGTAAGCTTCTAAAGGCAGTCACCTTCCTTTAAAATTTCCGGACTGAGAGACTGCGGTTTGTAAGTATGAGTTTCCCCTAAAGCTTCATCTCTGGCTGTGGAAGAAATCAGAGGCCAAGCAGTGAACTGCGGCCACAACTCAAAAGAGTACAGACTATTAGGGGTGTACAGGGCATCACAATCCATTACAGAACATCAGTACTACATCTGATTGGACACAACATTTGTGAACCTATTTATTTAAAAAGTGACAAACATCCATGATACACCCTCAGTAAGAATGGTTATTCTACCGGAGAGACTGAGCACTTTGTTCTGAGAGCTAACCTATAAACAACTGTCCAATGGGAAATTTGTTGTTATTGTTTTTGTTGGTTGGATGTTTTAGGGGGACAAAACTGCCCTTCACGGGGTGTCACAAGGAGAGGCATAAATGTAGAAAAGAGCCCAGAGTTTAAAATAGCAAAGTGCCTGAGTCAGTAAAAGGACAATAAGGTCAACAAGAGAAAACACAAATGAGACAATCACATTGAAACAGATAACGACAAGCAATGGAAGGGAAGAGTCGATGTCTGTGGTTGACCGACCATGAGATTAAAAAGAGGAAGGGTCAATCATACGGCAACACAAGATTACTTCCAATCGGAAGATACAAGACAAGAGGAACATAGCCAATGAACTGAAGCAAAGTTTTATAAAGAGTGGTAAAAACCACCATCATGAATTCAATTTAAAACTGAATCACCCATTTTGGTGTGGGAAATTTTTTTCTTCCATTCATTAGTATGGTAATAGATTACACTGGAAAGATCCTAAGCAAGTCCTATATATTTTCTACTCACTCAAGTTCTGGTGACATTTTACCTATGATGTGTTCTGCAGCCAGAGATGAAACATTAGGGAAAAGTTTTACTAACAACCTCAGTTTGCCAGTCTGGAAATTTTAAAAAGCGCAGCCAGAAAGTAGCCCCCGCACCTTTTTTTTTTTTTTTTTTTTTTTTTTTTTTTTTTTTTTTTTTTTTTTTTTTTTTTTTTTTTTTTTTTTTGACAAAGGCAATATAGTTACATGAAAATTTATATTTAACGGGTAAGCAATGTTTGGGCTATTTTTGACATAGTAAAAAAAGGAGAGAGACTTGCCATTTCATTGTCATTATTTTATCCCTAAGTTGTAGTAGTCTGTTACCTGAGATCGGAACCAGGTAAAGACAACACATCTTCAGCTCTTTGTCATTGTCAAAACGTTGGTCGGAGGACAGGAATATCTTGAGGTGTAAGAAAAGATGGAAATCACTAGGAGCAAGTTCATGACTGTATGCTGAATGATCATTGAGCTCCCTGACAAACTTCTGGAAAACAGTTGCTGTACAACAAGCTGTATGCGGATGAGCACGGTCAAAGCAGCACAACATCTGCAGTAAGCGTTCCACACCATTTTCTAAATAGCACATTGCAGTTTCTACATTGTTTCATAGAATGTTCAATGTTCCCTGTTTCACCTCTGTGAAGGATTGTGATGACCAGAATGCCCTCACTGCCCCAAAACACTGTGCACATCACTTTCTGCACCAACAAGGTATGTTTGAATTTCACCTTGATCGGAGATCCATTGTGAAGCCAATGAAATGGCTGCAGCTTGTATGCCAAAGTAAAGTTCGAATTTCATGTTTCATTGACTATGATAATCTTGTAAAGGAACTTGGCAACATCATTATGGTACCGCAGCAGAAATGTATGTTTTGAGATCAGTTGTCTGGTTTTTCAGCACCCAACTGGCAAACAGCAGGGATCACAATAACCTGTGGAAAATGCCTGCCGAGTTCCATAATTGTGAAGTGACAGTTCCTCAGGATGTGCGGCCACACCAGTTCAACTAGGTCATCATTGATGACGCCACCCATTGCACTCCTCATTACAAATACTTTGGTCACCTATGGAAGAAAGTCTGTAACAGAGATGCATCATTATTTGATCATAATGCTCTGCATACAGACTTGACAGATCTGACAATGAATTTCTATGGGTGCAATGTTTTGTGCATTAAGAAAATGTATCATCGACCAAACCTTGCAGGCAGCAGGAGAACAAGTAAGATGTGCCATTATGGGACACTGCTGCTGCAATACAAGCGCAGAGGGGACTTGTCTGGCCACCATTTGATTGGCACGTCATAGTTATGTTGTGCAAGCAGTTAAATACATCTACTTTAAAGGAAATAAGATCGGGACTCTTACTTTCTAGAGGCACCTCTTAAGTGATATAAAAAATAAATACAATAAAAATATTGAATTAGAAGTTTTTTTTTTTATTTTTCATGTTTGAATGTACCTGTACATTTCGACAGTACTTACTTTATAAAAAGAGTCCATGCTCAAAAGTGTGACCCAAGGAATGTCCAATGACTCTATAATTTTTGTTGCCACAGTTGTTTTCCCTGAAGCAGTTCCACCACAGATACCTGAAAATATTTTAAAGCTTTTAACCAATCATATAGAGAATATAGTGAAAAAGCATGTAATGTTAGAAACTAAGAAAATATTTAAAATTATGGACTGAACTATTTCAAAACTATGAGTAAGATCAAACAATGGAAATTCCACACAGAATTCAACAATATTTTTGAGAAGGATAAGTAGCTACTCACCAGAGACTATGACGAATGCCGTAACAAACAAAACCTTTGCAGTAAGTTTTATTCTATTGACTGTGCCTTTCTGTGGCTCATCGAGATTTATTTGTTGTGAGTAGCAACCTATTATTCTCAAAAATCTATAAGTAACATATCTAAAATCAAAACTATGTCATTCTGCTGATCATCTTTTATGGTCTAACAGTCAGATGATTGGAGAACATCAGCAACGAAAATTAACTAGCTTGCAGAACGTTTAGTCCATTAGAAACAATGACCAAAAACATATCTCAGGTGATCATTTTTCCTTTGCAAACCGGGTGGTTAATTTGAAATAGAATTTACCTAACAATGAAATTTCCTTCTTAATAAAGGCTTGAAGCATAACTTTCAACCCACAATGAGCAACCAAAGATTAACTGATTTAGTAGTAGATTTTAAGCTGGCCCTTGACTGGGCCCTTGATGACAATACCAACAAGATCAAAATAGCATGTAAAGCTAATATCATGATAGAAAAGTTTGTTAAAGCACCAAAGTTTAGTAATGAACAATCAACCTTGAAATCAATTCTAAACTTAATAATGGAGGATAGGTAACAACTCACTGTAAATAGGTTCGCTGAGCTGCTGACAGGCACGAAAATAGATAATCACATAAACAAAACTTAAATTTTTGACCATGGCCTTCATCAGAAAAAGAAACACATACATTCACGCAATCACTCAGACAACTTTTCTTAAGGTACGGTTTTCCCTGCAAGATGTAAATTACTTATTTCACTCGCTGAATAACTTTCACTCATCACTATTTGAATGATTAGCTCCTTTCTACACATAGTAGACATAACTTTCATCTTCAACTACAATGCACACTTGGTTGATACCGTATTTTTGTTCAAGGGTCAGGACTTCTATATGCAAATACATCATCTAAATTGCCACAGATGCTTGAAGATACTTGTCAACTATGCTATACAAAGTCTTAAGAATTACTATTAAATAAGGAATCTATCTAACATTGCTAGAGGTTGCTACTTGTTTTATCATTCCTCTATGTTCGTCAGTTCATTGGTGTGGGGAAAAATGTGTTGTGGGTATGACAGACCCAGCGCATCTTTTACATCAGCTTTTATTTGCTTGTGTAGATTTATTGTATACAGACCATGAACAATAGAAGTGCCCGAAAATGGCTTGGCAGTGCTCACTAAGGCAGGAGGAAATTGAAAAATTGTTATTGGAAAGTGACAATGATGATTCGGATATAAATCCTGATTTTATTCCTGATAGTGATCACAACATAGTGAGTGAAATGAACGATGAAGGTCAGTGATGAGAATGTCACTATGCCTGTGAGAAACACGAGTACACTCACTAACGGTCCCTCTTCAAGTGAATCAACTACTTGCTATTTGTCGTGAGACGGAAAAACTAAATGACAGAAAAATATTCCCAACCAAAATGTTCATACCAGGTCTCACAATATAATTAAACTTTTGCCTGGTGTCAGTAGAGAAGCCAGAAATGTCAACCCAATTCTTGAGTCCTGGAATCTATTCATTGATGACAATTTGCTCAATTTGATAACAGAGTACAAATATTTACATAGATAATGTAAAACCACTCCATAAAAGTTATCCAAATACTGTAAGAAACTTCAAAAAAGAGGAGTTCAAGGCATTTTTGGGTCTTTTGTATATTTCTGGCATTCTTCATGGTGGAAAAATTTGGAAGAATTTTGAGACACTTTTGGCACAGGGACAGAAATCTTCCCTCCAAGTATGTCACTCAGGAGTTTTTGTTTTCTTTTGAGATGTGTTATCTAACCTAACATTTACATAAGAACAAAACAAAGAAAAGTAATAAGTTGGCCCCTGTACATGATATTATAGAGGGTTTTACAAAAAAAGTTGTATAAAGACTTATTGAGCCAGTGAAGGATACAGGAAGAAATATGACTCTTGACAACTGGTTCAAAAGTTATAGCAAGACTATAAAACTTCTAACAGATTGTAAGCTTACATTAGTTTGAACACTACGCAAAAATAAAAGAGAAATTCCTTTAGAATTCTTGCCTCACAAAAAGTGACAAGTACATTAATCCATTTTCGGATTTGGCGACAATTTGACAGTGTCGTATGTGAGAAAAAAGAGGGAAACATTCCTGTTCGGAAAAATATTTATAAAAAGTAAAGAAAGTTAAGACTTAGCAGGCAAAAATGCACCGGTTCGTTGACACACACACACACACACACACACACACACACACACACACACACACACACACACACACAGAGAGAGAGAGAGAGAGAGAGAGAGAGAGAGAGAGAGAGAGAGAGAGAGAGAGAGAGAGAGAGAGAGAGAGAGAGAGAGAGAGAGAGAGAGCTTTCGTAACCTTAGGTTTCTTCTTCTGAAAAAGAGCAGGGGTTTTAAAGGAGTGGGTGAGGAGTCATTTCAATCCCGGGAGAGGAAAGACTTACCTTGGGAGAAAAAGGATAGGTAAACACACACACCCACACACTCCAAGGCAGACATATGATTCTGCACATGTATGCTTTGGTGTGAGTGAGTGTATATGTGTGGATGTGTGTGTTTGTTTACCCATCGTATTTCTCCCAAGGTAAGTCTTTCCTCTCCCGGGATTGGAATGACTCCTCACCAACTCCCTTAAAATCCACACGCTTTCCTTCCCTGCTCTTTTTCTAAAGAAGCAACCTAAGGTTGTGATAGCTCAGTCTCGCGCGCGCGCGTGTGTGTGTGTGTGTGTGTGTGTGTGTCAATGAACCGATGCCATACAAATAATAAAATTGACAAAGAAACAGGTAATTTGAAGAAGCCCGAAATCATTATGTTTTATAACTCAACAAAGAAAGGAGTGGATGTGGTTGATGCCATGTGTTCAGAATATAATGTTGGAAGGCAAACAAGATGCTGGCCATTGTGTATGTTTTATGCTATGTGGAACATAGCTCGTATAAATGCATGTGTAGTGTTCAAAGCAAATATTGGAAAAGATATTTCAAGAAGAGTATTTCCAAGGCACTGGGTTTGGAACTAAAAACCACACATGGCACAGAGAGCTAATTAGAAGATAAGAAAATATAGAGCAGTAACAGATATTGTAACAAGTCACAATCATTTTATATTTCATCATACTATGGACTAAATGTTTAATATGGTATAATAATGTGTGTGATAATCCTAAATTCATACCATATAAACATATGAATTTTGAAAAATAAAGAAAAAAGAGGCTCTAAGTATTCAAGAATATTTTGTAAGGACAGAATAATATAATTTTCAGATTTTTGATGGAATACAATGTTATTTTTAAAGAAATATTTGTGTATTAAAATACCAATAAACACTAGGAGAAGTATTTTGGGTAGTTTTGTTGAAAGCTTGGTTTTTACTCGTTCTAAATAAAGCATTCGGTCTGTCAGACCCAGCCCGTCCGTTTGTGCTACTTTTTTTCGCCTGTCCATTCTAGGTTTAATCAGTCATTCTTCCCTTTTTTTCCAAACATGAAATGATCATAGAAAAAAAATGTTGATATATAATGCAATGGGAGGTACCCTCTGCTAACCCTCTAATTGTGGTTTAAAGAGATTTATGGTCATGATAAACTTTACTCCTTCCATACTTTTTTATTCCTCTCAAGTATTTCCAGAGCCATATATTTTATGGGGTTACTCGATAACTAAGTGGATTATTTTCAGATTACAAATTATATGTATATTTTTTTCCTCTAAAGATAAACCCATACTTGCTTGTATGTATTTGCAAAAATGTATCTAAATTGCTAACATTAAACATCATATTCTTACCAATCACAAAGGGTTCTACTTGCTGTCCAGCAGAGTTGTACCATGGTGGTCGACCAGCCGTGTAAATAGTGCGTCTATGACTGCGAAGTATTGATTCAGATGCTGTTTTCTTCGATGACTGTGACAGTGAAGTAGTTCTTTGTCGCTTTGAACGTGGTGACTTCTGAGAGCCTTCAACAAAAAGAAGTAGAAAATAAAACAATAATAAGCAAAATTACACATTACAGGTCTAATTTTTTTATCAAGAAGGTTGTACTCAGGACTTCAGCTAAGAAAGTAGGAAGGAAAGATAGCAACAAAGTAAGTTGTATTCTACTGTATGCCAAACAGTAGGGTACAGTAGATAATAAAATGGTAAATCACTTTGCTAAAGCTCATACAACTTGCCAAATCCAAAAAATTTAATATTCAATACCTAAATTTGCAAACATTGGAAAATACCAGTTTAAGAACTTTTATTTCCATACAAAGGTAGCAGTTTTATAAACAAAAAGGGTGATGACTGTTCACTTTGGTAAGATAATATCATTATTAGCCCCCTATGAACAGTTTTCCATCATTCCAAATCTTCTATAGCTAATTTGTTTTTTCTTGGTTGGAAACAGTTTTCTCAATGCTAACGTGTGAAATCATTAACACAGGTAACCACATAATTAAGATAAAAGTAAGTCAACATTTGTTGTTAAGTTCAGTTGTGTGTGCTGTTTAGCCACCTGTGTATGGGACAGTGCAGATTGTGTAGATAATAGTGTCTCAAAATATTTCAAACATTCAGATCATTCCAAACTTAAATTATGTGTAAATTTAACATTATATGACAAGGAGGTTTCAGTACCACATGTTGCCTTACATCACAGCAACAGTAATCAAACATTCAACTACTAACATGAGACACAACACACTGAAGGTCTGTATCTTAACAGTCACACACAGTCTACACCACCAGCTATAACTGTTACCTGTAAATTATACTGATCAGCCAGATCATCATTACCACCAACATACAATCAATATATAACCTTTTAGCAATAATGAAAGGAGCAGCACTAGCCGTAAAATCTTTTGCTTTATTTAGGCAAATCAATTTCGGTTTTCCAAGAAACCATCTTCAGTGCTGTCAGCAAGTTCAAAACAGTATATTTGTAAAATGTCAGTTTGACTTTGTATGACACCAGATAGTATCACATGTATTTAACTATGTCAATAGATATGTTAGACATAAATGTCATTGTACATTTTACAAATATGCTGTTTTGAACTTGCTGACAGCACTGAAGATGATTTCTTGGAAAACCGAAATCGATTTGCCTAAATAAAGCAAAAGATTTTACGGCTAATGCTGCTCCTTTCATTATCGAAAAATGTGATTTTATGGCCGTTGAGCACACCCCTCCAGATAATGGAATCCAATTTAAAAAAAACAATATATACCCATCTAGGTGATACCAGTAACAAGGAATGACTACTACTCAGATACAGACGTTAGTTGCAGCATCAGTGAGCATGCTGTCCATGCACAGAATGAGGACGGAGAACAATCTGAATTTGACCTAGGGCACATAATGATTGTCTGAAGGCTTGACACAAGCATTTAGAAAACTGCAAAACTTGTTACATGTTTGTCTTCAACAAATAATGAAACCACATTCAAACATCAAGGAGTTTGGCAACCAAACCTCATCACAAGTGATGGACATCAAAGGCTAAGCATACTGGTAAAATTATGCTCTGGGAAACATTCACACAGGCATCCACAAGTCCAGTGGAGCTTGTTCCAGGCACCGTGATGGCTCAGAAGTATTGTACCCTCGTTGCAGACCATGTACACCCCTTCATGACAATCATGTTTCCTAGCGACAGTGACAATTTTCAACAAGATTATGTGCCATGTCAAAAGCAGTCATGTGGTTTGAAGAACACAGTGGTGAGGTGCAAATGATTTTGTGTGTGTGTGTGTGTGTGTGTGTGTGTGTGTGTGTGTGTGTGTGTGTGTGGGCGTGGGCGCGCACATGGGGAGGGAGATATGCATGCCTGTTTGCATATGCAGATGAAGTGCCAACTCCCTCCGGTGACATACCAAGGAGTCGCTGACTCTGTACCAAGATGAGTCACCGTTGTTCTACATGACAAATGTGGGAATATTGGTTATTAGGAAGGTGGTGATAATATTCTGGCTGAACAGTGTAAAGTTCATTGGTATCCCGAATAGAATGAAACAGAACAGCACTCTAGCTTTTGGAGGCAACTGCGAGAGGAGAACTGCCAATCCAACAGTACTTTTTCTACTACCTCATTTTCACCCCTGGTGGCTCACTATAAATAATAGTACAAATCTCTCACCACTGTGGAACATTAAGGAAAGGGAGGTGTAATAGCCTGAACAAATTCCAGATCAACTACGTCAGGTTTTTTCTACAAAGAGTGCAAGATTTGACTGATGCCACATGAACTCCATAGAAAGATGTTTAGGTCAGTAAGTAACATGACATACCTCAGGCATTTGGTTCCATTAACTCAATAGTACATGGGTCAATCCTGTTTTGGATGCGAATTACATTTTCACAATCTAGGATAATTTGAGGGCTGTGTAGAACCGGGGCAGTCCTAAAACCCATTGCAATAAAACTATCAGGCAATGGATTCTTCTTTCAAGATGATAGTGTAAGAGGTGCTATCCAAAATTTTCAGGACTGGTGCTGCTATCTGTTGAAAACCTTACCTTTGGACTAATGTTCACCATCACCCTCAAATTAGTTCCCATCCACACGTAAACAGTCTTCGCGCATCTACCACTGGACAAACGTTTTCTGGAAGTCCTGTTCTTTGACGATGTTTACACTGCCAGCGATGCTTCTTGAATCCTCTCTAGAGTGGTGTCAAATTGTGGCCTTTCAACCAGAGTTTCAGTTTAGAGAATAGCACAAAGTCTTAAGATGCCAAATCTGGTGAGCACGGTGGGTAGGGTACAACTGCCATGTTGTTTTTTGCCAAAAAGTTCCTGGTAAGCAAGGACATGTGACAGGCGTGTTGTCATGATGCAGCAGCCAGTTTGGGCCATCATCACAGCACGTTTTCATGGAGCTGGTGCAAAAGGTCACAGTAGTATGCAGAATGAATGGATGAATTCTTTGTGCACAATTCCCTTGGTATCAAAGAACTGATGATCATGCTCTTCACCCGTCTCAATTTTTTGGGTCTTTGAGAGCCCGGGCTCTTCCACTGGGACATTTGTTGCTTTGTCTCTAGGTCATAACCATAAATCCAGCTCTCATTGCCAGTGATAACTTGTGACAAGAAGTTTGGATCATCAAATGCAGTCTGACAAAGCTCCGTGCATGCTTCAACACACTGTGCCTTTTGACTGGCAGTCAAGATCCTTCGCACAAATTTTGCGGCGACACGGTGCATGCCCAATTCATCAGTCAACATTTGTTGACTTGTCACATAACTGAAACCCACTTCATCCACAAGGTCTTGAATGGTTTGACGTCATTCCACACAAACCAATAGTTGAAGTCTGGAAACACTGTCTGGCATTGTGCGGCTAACGTGCCTTACAGAGTGAGCATCATCTTCGATGTCTATACGGCCAGCCCTGAAGCCAGCATGCCACTCAAACACATGCTTACAGCTCATCCTCTGTCCCCCCCCCCCCCCCGCCAAACACTTATTGAATCTTTACAACTGGGCCTCCATAGCACTTTTCCCAAGATTTGCACAAAATTTGATACAAATGCACTGTTCTGTTCATGGATCCATCATAAAGTGTGTGTGTGTGCGCGCATGTGAGTACACTTCTATTTCTGTTAAAGGATATTAATCCTCCTCCCTTTTTTATCCTTTTCCAACCTGACCTGCACGATTGTGCAAGTTTGGTTTTAATAATGCTGCTGATCAACAATGAAACTATCGGCTCTAACTCTGAAAAGCGATAATAGTGGAAGTTCCTGGTTTGTCATTCAGTAGAATTCACATCAAAGATAAGCATATCATTTTAAACTTGCATAAGAAGATAGAACCATGCAGGCACAAGGTAAACGCAACAATTTCTTATGTCCCTAAGCAAACTTATGAAGCATCAGTCGTAAATTGTACATGTTTTTATTTTCAGTAGCATGATCATGCAGGTCAGGCGTAATTAGTGCCAACATTGATTCTACCTCTTTTTTACAACATTCGATACTGTAAATTTTTGCACTAATACCTATCAACAAATAGTACTGCTTCATATTTTAGTAAACAGAATTATATGTTATATTTTTACTTTTAGGTTTAACAGAAGAAGAAGTTGCAAAACTTCTATTGAGTGATTCATAGTTAAGTGATGTACCGAGTGAAATTGAAGACGTTGATGAGGATTTTCAGCCAAGTAATTGCTAGTGCAATATTTTAGAAGGCAGTTATAGTTCTGATGATAGTAACACTGGCGATAATGGTAACGAAAATTAAGATTAAGGAGAGCAGCAGAAATCTCCTGTTTCTTGTACAGGCAGGAGGCTTTTGTCACGGAAAATAAAAACAGTTTACATCAAAACCACATCGACCTCCTTGGTGCTATTGTAGTAGTTGAATGGAAAGGCAATCAAATATTAGTTTTAGCTTTCACATGTGCTTGAATAGAACCATTTTCCACGGTAAAATGATGCAAAAAAGAGAACAAATATATCAAAATAAACCATCCATTTATTGTAAGCAATAACTGGTACATGGGAGGGATTCACATTTGCGACCAACGAATGGAGTATTACAGAACATTGTTTAAAACAAGAAAATGGACTCTTAAATTAATTCTTAACTTCCTCGATTTAAGCACTATCAATAGCTGGCTGCAGTAAAGAGAAGATTGCAGGGAAAACAAAATTCTCAGAAGAGGTATTTTGGACTTACTGAAGATGGCCATTGGGCAAGCTTTGATAAAACCAGAAAGGAAGACAAGTGAAGATAATGATAATGAAAAATGCGCCAAGATGCGCCCATATGCAAAACCAGTAGTTGACAAGTGTTACGATGTGTATAACCACAGGTCCACTGTGGACATCATTATCACCAAGATCTGCAGGTTTGAACAATGTAACAACAGGGTGATGACACGGTGCATAGTGTGACCAAGATTTGTGCATGTCGAAAGAAAAAGCCAGTTTTTGTTTATTCAATTCAAAAAAATAATTTGTGTGTGTGTGTGTGTGTGTGTGTGTGTGTGTGTGTGTGCGCGCGCGCACACACGCACTCTATACATATTAGTTTTTCTTTCACAATTGTTAAATTTTTATTAAAAAACTTGAACGTTATTTTTCTATTTAATTTCATTGAAAAAATCTCAATAAAAGCATGTGTTTAATAACCCAAAATAACTAGCACAATTGTGTGGGTCACTTTTTGAAAAAAACTATGACCTTTAAAATTTTTTAACACATTTTTACCTGAATCATAGAGGTCTAAATACACGGAAACTGGTACATTAAGGGAAAAGACTTAATTTTTTTCCCCAGGTCGTAAAGAGTTATGTGACCTTGTTGACACATCACTCTGCTTTTCAGTCAGTGGTCTGTTTACTCCCAAGTACAAGTATTTTTCAACTTGAACCCTCCGACAAAAAATTGAGCACCTGTTAGGTGACCAGTTTGGCTGTAGGAAAGGCAAATGCACTAGAAAGGCAGTCCTGGCATTGAGCTTGATAATGAAACCAAGGCTTAAGAAAAATCGATACATATTATTAGGCTTTTTCTACCTAAAAAAAGTGTTCTAAGAATGTAAAATGGTACACAATGTTTGAAATTCTCAAAAAAATAGGAGTAAGCAATAGGATAAAAGGGATAATACACATTATGTTTACAGAAACTCCTTCTCAGCCACCACTAGCACCAATTTTATTTTACAGGGGCAACTGAAGTGGGTGATACCACTCAACGGCTTTGACCCCCGACAATGGAATGTTGTGTTGCGATGTCATCATTAAGCAATATTTATAAGCTGTTATGTTTACAAGTGGTGTGAGTAGGCATGTGGTGGCATGCTCTTCCAGTGAAAGTCAAATTGTTTGCAATATTTTTTGGTTGCAATGTCCTTATTCTTTGTATTCATGTGGTGTGGTTGCCTCTTTTAAAGTTGCTTTCGGTCGTGTATGTGCATTACTGAGAGTTTAAGTTGTGTGATAATACTGGTTTAGTTCACTTTTCTATTATTGCATGTGTTTTATTGTTCTGTTTTTGTTAGGACAGATATTAAAGTTTAATTCTTTCTCGCTGTGTGACGCACTGGGGGAAGACCATGTTAGCCATGATAAAATTTCTTCAGCTGCTTGGTGTTGTGGTTGGTTGAGTTCGGTGCACAACATGTAAGCAACCAATGAAGGTTATGAAAGTCATGGTGAAGGATGGTGGAGGGTTGCATCAGTGTTTTGTAAATTGGGGCATGTTTTTGTTTAAGGTTTCTTTTTAGTGTAGTTGCTATTGGTGTTATTGATAGTTGGGGATGTTGGCAAAACTTTACAACTCTTCTCGCCAAGCTCCAGTGCTTATGTTGGCAAAAGATGAATAATGAAGGGTAGAATTGCGTTAATAATTTTCGCGAGCTACAGAGTAAATGTTATTAATACTGTACCTGCTCTTTGGTTGACAGGTTCTTATATGTACCCTTGCCTGTACAGAAAAAAAAATTGTTTTAATTGAAGTTGTCATCTGAGTTGCCTCTGATACCATTGGTTGTTTGCAAAAGTTACATGTCAATGTAAGGGGGATGTTCAGTGTTATTACCTTAGTGAGTGTAGATTGGCAACATACAATACTGCATGTAGGTGGTGTGGTGATTTTCTTGCTTTTGGTAAAGACAACAAAGGTGAAAAGTGAGAAACTGGTTCTGGTGGCAGACTGATACCAAGTGTAGACTAAGGTCTAGTCTAGGTTGGGAGGTAATAGTCTTCTTGCAATTTGACGAAGCCAACAAATGTGAGAGGCGAAAATGTGATTTTGGTGACAGGCTGATCTGTAGTAGCCCGAAGTCTAGATGAAGTTGGGAGGCAACAGTGTGGTTGTGAGTTGGGGAAATGTGAAAATACAAAAGTGGTTTTGGTTAAGAAGATTTCAAAATAGAACATTTGAAATGATTGAAACGACTGATACTATTTCATATTTGTATGTTGCTTGGGAAAGGGGGGGGGGGAGTGGTTGAATTGGTATCACTGTTTTCCATTTGATGTGTATTATGGGTCAATTTAAGTTTTGATATAACAACAATGGAAGGTCCAGTAAGGAATGTTAATAATAATATGTAGCTAGGGAACAACTCACCGTAAAGACGAACACTGAGCAGAAAACAGACACAAATAAAAGATAAACACACACACACACACACACAATTCTAAATTTTCAGCCGCAGCTTCCTTAGAAAGAGCACACTCATCCACATAATCACTCAGGCACACTCATCCACACACATCAGCCATCTCTGAGACGGCTGACGTGTGTGGACGAGTGTGGTCTTTCCGAGGAATGTCGCGGCCGAAAATTTAGAAATGTGTGTGCGTTTGTGTATCTTTTATTTGTCTGTTGGGGGCTGAACGTTCTTCTTTACGGTGAGTTGATCCCTAACTTCATATTATTATTAAGTATTCAATTCATTTTAATGCTGATGAGATTTGGACAGACAGTGTTAATTGGTATAATTTTCTCGATTTTAGGTGTAGCATAGGTTATCTGAAGTATTTGATATTTTTTTATGCTATTTCTTTTTTGCAAGGGTGTTAATTAGTATTGTCACCTTCATTTGAGGTGTGTCATAGATCATTTAAACTATTAGATTCCACATATGCTCTTTTTGGTCATTTATAGTTTTTACTTAGCATATTTTGTGTGTTTTTGATTATCTTTTATCTTTTTTCCCCACTTATATATTCTTTCTGCCATCTTGATGACATCATAGGTCAACACAGACAGGTAGCATCAGGTCCCATAAAATGTACTAATCACTTGAAACATTGTAATGGCAACTGCTTGGCAGAACACTATGGTAACAGGATAATTTCTTTGTTAATAACAGAAAGTTTTATTTTATGACCATTTTTTCTGTGTTCCTCCCCTCACCCCACCCCCAATTCAGTATGTCCATGCTATTGACATCATGATCACAACAGGTTCTTCGGTACCGTATTGCCTTTTTACTTAAGCACTACTAATTTCATAGTCTGAGCCATATTATCTGGTGCACATTTAAAAGTTAAAACATGGTAATCATCACCTATAAAAGTATTCATAAGAATCATGAGGATATAAGACTGCAAAACTAAGAATGAAGTGCTTGGATTGAAAATGGTGTCTGATCGGGATGATGCAGTCTTTCAACCCCTACTGTACAGTACATACATCAACAAAGCAAAGCCAGAAATAAAAGTAACTTAAGAGAGTGGTACAAAAGTTAAAAATAGAAGGATGTTAATGGTAAGAGTCACTAATTATGTAATCCTCAGTGACAGTGAAGAAGAATTGAAGGATCAGTTGAATTGAATCAATAGTCTAATGAGTAAGGAATAAGAGTAAACAAGAGAAGGGCTAATATAATGAGAAGTTACCAAAATTAAAATATGTACCGGTAGTGAGAAATTTAATATTACGACACACATGAAGTTAAGGTTTCCTTAAAAGCGTACTAACCCATACTAACCTAAATTGAACATAGCAGTGAGGTCATAAAACGTAGACTAACATAGACAAGAGAAGTCTACTGGTATCCGTAGCTGCCAGCCTAGAGAAGAGGCTGGTTAGTAATCAAGTATCAGACTAAAGAGGAGGAAATAGCGGATTAGGGGAGAAGTAGGGGATTGTCGAGAAGGAGTGAGGGATCGGGATGTGCTCCCTTCCAAGAAAAAAAATTAAATATTATATGCCTAATTTCAACCATAAATGTTATATTTCTAACTTTTCTGTTTGTAAATATTTTCCACAAATAAAATTTATTCTAAATGAAAACAGACACATTATGTGGAAAAACTTGAAAAAAAGGCAAATACTGCGGGTGGCTTAAAAACATTCCTGTAATTTTTAAATACTTGTGATTACAGAAAGTTAACAGTTGCTGAAGGGCAAAAAAGTGAGTAATTCCTTGCATTTTTGACATAACAATATACAATCCTTCACAGCTAACACTATATGCAAAAATGGTTTTGGATTTTAAAATGACAAATAAAACCACTGAACACAGATACTGTCACAAATCACTGAAATTCCATCACTCATTTAGTTCTAGCTGAACAACTCAAAACTCTCCTATGAAAACAAATACTCCCAAGGGCGGGGAGAGAGGACGAATGAAGCTAACTTATGCTGCCTGATGAAACAAGTGGACTGTGAAGCTTGAACCAAAGTCCATGTACTCATTGTAGACCATAAAATTTATGTAGCTCTTAGTGGGTGAGCATGCATTAGTAGGAAAAGAGGGATGAACAGGACTTTTGTCAGAGAAAATGCTATCATTAGTGTTTCCTTCAGCTTTGCTATGTATTCAGGAAGGAAATAAATACATCTAAAGAAGTTTAAGTATCACTATTATTAGCAAAATGTAAACCGTAACTTACCTATTCCAATCTTCTTAGAAACATCAGATCTTAAAATTTTTTATTTCCATAATTTTTTTACAGACTTTTCATATCTTTGTAAATAAGGTGATAAATCCTTAACAATTATGGACAATCCATAACAGTTGGCAGCTATGGGTATCAAACATTGATAATGAGATGAAGAAATTTCTGATGTCTTGAGCACAGCTTTGTATGGAACAGAATCACGGACAGAAAAACTTGGATCAGAAATTATTTTAAATGTTAAAGATGTGATGCTACAGAAGAATATTGGCGACAAAAAGTTAACGTCACAAGGATAATAAATTTACTGACCAGACTAGGGTGCATACAAAAACCTGTTAGATGAGAACAGCATTAATTATTTATTTCATGATCAACACAAAAGACTATTCTTTTCATTCTATTTGTTTGGGTTTTTAAATAGCACCCAACAGTTGTTGCCAACATCAGTACACTACACTGTCACGGCAATAAGTAAAATTTTACCTGCAGACTTTTCACAATTCCCCTACAGTGCTCCATGCAGATGTTAGGATGGTTCCATGAAATGCGATGAGCTTGTGGTCAGTTCCTACTGACCTTGTTTTGAAAGCCTGCACAACAAAATTACTTCCTACTATACTGAACTACGCAGA
Organism: Locusta migratoria; assembly: GCA_026315105.1. Taxonomy (NCBI): domain Eukaryota; kingdom Metazoa; phylum Arthropoda; class Insecta; order Orthoptera; family Acrididae; genus Locusta; species Locusta migratoria. The sequence continues at coordinate 197,596,977 of CM048746.1, forward strand.
CATTTTATACTAGAATGGAAATACTAGAGCTGGATGACCAAAAGATTTAAATCATAGGCTCTAGAATAGAAGGGTGGAGGGGTTATTATCAGGTCAACTGAAGTTCAAAATACCATCATTGACTTTGGCTCCTCATGTCTGCCTGTTGCAACATGGGGCCTATGTCTAGTAACATTGGTCATTTCGCTTATGAATGTGTCATTTTTTACAATACGATCAATTTATGTTTACCTATCCATCTATGCAATCCCCACATTAAAAAAAAAAAAAAAAAAAAAAAAAAAAAAAAAAAAAAAAAAAAAAAAAAAAAAAACCATAATCACTTTAAACGTTAAACATTTGTAATGGCAACTGCTTGGTGGAACACTGTGGTGACGGAGTTTCTTAGAGTGTAAGGAAAATTTTTTAACTTCATAAAACTATAATATTTTTATTTTTGTGTTTCGGAACACAGTTTATCGTCTCCCTCCCCCCCCCCCCCGGATGTCACCACCAAGAAGATCATGGGTCCTTCGGCCCAGCTATTTTACGATCTTCACATTCGACTTGACAATGTGAATTTCACGAGTGTACTACGTTACGAGATCTCAAATGGTAAAGCTAAGTCTTTTCAATATTTAGAATAGTTTCAGTATTTCATATTTCCGAACTGATTAATCGCAGCATATTTATTTTAAGGATATCGGTGGAATTCTGGCACACTCGTTAATCCAAATGCCCATTTCTCTTTAGTCAAAAAGAGACATACCTGTTGAAGGGGGTCTTGGTGACTGAGGAGGAGGTGTGTTCGGCACAGGATAATAATCACAGCCTCTCTCTTCTTCCTCTTCTGCATCGTCTGGCAGGAACACCGGATCCACTGTATCAAGCTCACCCTCATCACTAAGACACAAAATGAGAACTTATTTATGAAACCACTAATCATTGTGTTTATAGACGATGACATGTATAATAGAAACTGCAACTTTCTGCTGCAGTGTAATTATTCTAACATACTCTTACTTAGCATCCTTGATATTTTGCAGTTGTCGACAAGTTCTGCATTGTTTTTGCTGAGTGGTGAATTGCATCCCTTGACCGGGATTTTCTTTTACAATGTGGGATACAATTTTAGATGACATCGTGCTAAACATTTAGCCAAGCTAAATTAGGAGAAAGAAATGATGCAGGTGGAAAAATAAAGACTTTCATCGCGATTTTACGTTTACCTCTCGGAACTCGCTGAGCTAGGTGGATCAAACACTTGCACTGTTGCAGCCATGTTTACAAGTCTAAAATAAACTAACGTCATTGGCAACTACAGCTCTCAAACATTTCTAATTTATGTTGGCACCCGTGTAGCATTGTGTGCGTGTGTGCCTAGAAACAGCAAATCTTAGTGTCAAGCTAAAGGGGACAGACGTCCCGTATTGAAACTGGACATTAAAGGAGATTTGACACGATCATGTTTACGTATGCCAATGGACTTCAATTTGCGCAAGTGACTGTTCACACGAACACGTAAATTTTGAGTCCAATCAAATCCAATGTCTGTCTCTAATGACCATGTTGTCGACGGTGGTTAAATCCTAAGCTTTCTTCCTCCAAGTCCAATGTAGCTTTTTAAAGGCCATTTCACACTGTCCGTCACGTCACCGTCCGTCAGAACATTCCGCAATGTATTTCTAATGGCGGCATTCACACTGTGCGTCACCGGACCGTCACGTCACGTCAACGGCCGTCAAGCTTTCTCGAGAAGAATGTTTTGACGGAACGACCGTCTGCTAACATCGGAAGTTAACCTATTTTCGACACGCGAATTACGTGTATTTTTCATTAAAGAACATTTTAAATGAAAAAGTCAGTTCTAATCAAAGACAAAAATTCAGTTGTTTACGATGGTACTAACAATGTCAGCGGGCAAATCGTAATGGATAATGTAAACAGGCGCTATCCGTGCTCTTACAAGTATTGTTTGATGTTTTCATATGTTTATTTTCTCGCTTGAAAATAGATGTCGATGTTTTGAAATGTTGTTTCAGTTCCCAGTAAGTTGGCCAAAAACATGCGTTGTACAGTTTTCTTTGGCCGTCAATAACATTTAGCATTGTTTTCCCTCGATTCTGGTGTTAAACTATGACTTTCTACATAACAGATCTCCACTCAGAACCTTACTTTCAACATCGCGTATTGAGATGGACGAATTGACGTGACGGACACGGACGGACAGTGTGAATATAGCTTGACGTGACGGTTCCGTGACGTGACACAGTGTGAATTGGCCTTAACATGGCGCCAACTGATGTGCTACGTGCAGGCCTCCGAGTAGTGGCTTTACTTGCCATCCACAAAATCACATAATGTTTAAACAGAAAGAAGAGAAGACGCAGATATTGCATACGCAAGTGGATTACGAGAAGGAATGAGTTGGGGCCGTCAATGGTGTTGATCAGGAAACTGGAAAACGAGGACGAAGCGTCCTTTGAAAATCATTTTAGGATGAATGTAATCACTTTTGAATATTCATTAAGACTAGTAGGTCCTTCCATTCAAATAAAGAACTCTCTATTCCTACCCATTTAAAGTTACAAGTAGCTCTGAGATGTCTTGCTTTCAGCGAATCACTTATTTTATTATATTTATTTTTCTTTATTGTATTTCACGCCTCGTGTGAGGCATCCTGGCAGCAGCTTCATTGCTGCTCTGCAGCCGAGAGAAGTATCAATTGGTAAAATGTGAACATATACAGCCTTAAAGGAGAGAATAAAAGCAGAATTAACAAAATAGAGACAAGGAGAATTGAAAAACACATATTCCGAAATTAAAAGAGTCATGGTGGTTAAAAATGCACATACATAGAAAAATAAAAGCCACGGCGAGTAAAGTAACACTTGATGACACAAGGACGTTGACACAGCACAGAATTATAACACATGGCAACTCGAATATTCGGCCTGATCGGCGGCTACTGAAGTATTAAAACACCACCTGAGCGCGTAGCACAAACACTGGCATAACACTAAATGGCACACTGTTAAAATATGTCGACACTTGTGCCCTGCAGTGGGAAAAGGGGAGGAAGGGGAAGCATGGTGGGAAAAGGAAGGGAGGGGGAGAAGGCGCAAGGACTCACCATAAGAAGGAGCTGGAAGAGGAGAGCCAAGTGTGGGAGGGAAGGAGGACAGGAGATGTACAAATAAGGGGATGAACTAAGGTTGAAAGGAGGAGTAGATGTCAGGATGGAGGGCGTCATCCGGGAGAGGTAGTTGATGGAAATTACCCTCGGAGAGAACGTGGAGAGTGTGAAAATAAAGGGAAAGAGGGATAATAAGGTATCGAAGTGGCAGAGGCCCAGGATGCAGCAAGAGGTGGGAGACGACTGGATTGTGGAATTCTATTTTATGGGACACATAGCAGAGGTGTAACAGGAACATCAGAAGGTAAGGAAAGGGAATTGTAAAGGATCCGCATGGGGGATGGGAGGTAGATATGGTAAGTGAAGTGGTGGGTGTGGCATTGTAGGATCTGGAGGGACTCATAGTGGGTAGGGAGAGCAGAGACCCAGGCGGAATGGAAGCAGCAGACAATAGGATGCATGATGGAACAGTAAGTGAAGAGGATGGTGGAGAGGTAAAGGCCCCATGTCCGGTCGTACAGGATCTTGAGGAATTTGAGGCGGGAGAGGGCTTTTTCACGGACGGATTGGAGGTGAGGTTTCCAGGAGAGGGAGTGGTCAAGGGTGAGGCCAAGGTACTAGAGAGTTTTGGTTTGTGGGATGGGACAGCCATGGAGTGTGAGGTTAAGGGCACGTTGACAGCAGGAAGGGGTGATGCAACCTATGATGATTGCCTGGGATTTTGTGGCGTTGACAGTGAGGAGCCACTGATTGCACCAGGAGGAGAATTCGGAGAGATGGGACTGAAGGAGGTGTTGGGAGCAGGCAAGGGAGGGGCGATGGCAAGGAAGGAGGTGTCGTCAGCATATTGGATGAGATGGACATGAGGCTGGGGTTGTGGCATATCATCTGAATATAAAAGGTAGTGGAGGGGGGAGAAGGGGGAGCCCAGTGGCACTCCAGTGGAGGGGAAAAACAAATGGGAGTTGGAGTTATTCACAGTGACATAGGATGGTCGATGGGCGAGAAAGAAAGCGATGAAGTGGACATAATTAATGGGAAGGGCATAGAGCTGGAGTTTGAAAAGGAGAGGCGATTCATTTGCCTCGCTGCAATATGTATCGATTTCCCTAGTCCAACATACCAAAGTTCATGCCTGAAGTGCTGGATGCAATACACAAGGCATTAGAAGTGCATCTGAAGGAAATTCGTTGTCCATTTTAATCAGTGTTTTGAAGACTGTTGTGTTATACTTATAAATAGGCAGACGTATGTTCTACCATCGTGCACTAGTATACTCCCAGCCTCCCCAATCTGGGAAAAATCACCGAAAGTCAGGAAGAACTCACATTCGCACTGGAGCGCTGCAAGCATGCACTAGTCTGACCATCCGCCACTGTACACACTTATGACATTTGTTGCATTCGGATTATTTTTCTATGTATGGGATTGCTATTTAAACACTTCACCCACTCAAAACGTTCTGTCACTTTTGCTCCAATGTTTTTCTAAGACAACTGGTATAATTGTTTTACATATTACCTCGTCTAATTTTTCTGTATGTTCTGAAGTTTCACTTGTGCACTGTAAAACTTTTGCAGTGTTCCAACACATTGACAACTGGAGAAGTTAACGTTGTACAAGCTTGAGTGCTGGCAAATTTGGCAGCTTCACACAAGAAATCATACACAATGTTCACAATCCACACCACTAACTCCGAAGGAAAGTAGAAAACATTGAGTGTGTGTTGCTGAAAAATAATGTTCATTAATGGAGAACTACACTTTTCCTGCTGAATAAGGCTTCGGCATGATTTGCAGGTAATGTCTTTTCTAGTTTCCTTTACATGGAAACCACAGAGAAAAGAAAGAGATGCATGTTAAATTGATACAGTCCCCAGAGCTGTAAAGGAAAAGGACATTAGATGATTTTGTTATCCTGACATTGTTATGAAACAACTAACAAAAAATTAATGTTTTGAAAAGACTATATGTACTTTGGGGTCCATTCAGTTTGGGCAGAATTTTTGTCACGATTTCTGAAATTCTGGGCAACTCTTCCGACGAAACTGACTGAGATGTCTTGTCGCAGCTAATAATATTCATCTTGCTTACTTGTGAAAGAATTCCGATCTTCAAGATTCTTTTGAGGGCAAGTACTACAGCTCTTGAATCCAGCATGCCATTGTTGCCTGATGTTCTCCTTAAAGTACCGAAGAACATCTCTGTAGCATCGCTGTTAAATGCTTTAGTTAGGATGAAATGAGAGCTCCAAAACGGTAAGTAGCGAACTCACTGAACTATCGCGCATGTAGTCAGGCGAATTGCCTCGTAAGTCTCGTTACTGAGGAAAACAACTCCTTGCTCGTGTCATGATTTTTTTCACATCCTCAATATAGGTAAGGAAATCATTTTCCAGCCAATGAAGTCTGTCATCATTTGTGTTGAAAAAAATGGATGTTAGCAGGAGAAAACTTTGCGTTGTTATACTGTAACTGATAACGTCGAACATGTTAAACCATTTTTAATCATTTTCTTAAAATATACGCTCGCTGTGCAGTCTTGAAAACAAATGCGCTTTTGGATGTCCTTGTGGGAATCACCTTGATTGTACAGTGGTTGCAAAAGAAATTCGTTAGGCCTATTCTTTGTAGTGGTGCCAAGTATTATGATTTTTATTTATTATCTGCTTAATTGATGTTTGTGATCGCTGATTTATTTCTGTTGTTATAGTAATAGTGAATCAATAAATGTAAAAAGTTCGAAGTCATAAATTCAAATATTTCATTGCTATTACTTGTATGCATTTTTATGTCTAAAATGGTGCCACCGAGCGAGCAAGAAGACGCGGTGAAATCAGAAAAGGCACACTGCGAAACCATAACTTCGCGGTACGAAATGAAAAGAAGCCGTCAGGAAGAACAAATCGCACAGCTCCAGGAAGATTTGGAAAGGCAAATAACTGATTTAGAAACACAGAGCGCAGTCTGTATTGGGAAAAAATTACGCCGGCAATCTATAAACGTATTAGAAGAAGCAAATGCAACAGCAGACGCGGGAACAGGAGCAAAGATGAAAACGCAAATGCCGAAGTTTTTACCAAAAAAACCAGAGCTTTGGTTTACTATGTTGGAATTAACTTTTGTACAGAACAAGGTAACTCATGATTATACGAAATTTACAGTAGCGGTAAACAGCTTGGATGTCCCTGCAGCGGAATTAGTGTCTGACGTCATAACAAAGCCACCCTATTCAAGATAGATATCAACGTTTACGAGAAATGGTAATTCTACGCATGGGAAAATCTTTAAACCAACGGTTGCAGAAAGTTCTACGCTTTGAGAGCATTGGTAATAGAACACCGTCTGAATTTTGGCGGCCTCTTGGAAGTATTGTGGACAATAAGTCAATATCAGACCAGAACCTACGATATGAGTGGCTCAGACAGTTGCCAATAGCAGTAGTCGCCCGTGAGACAAACAGCATTAGCTCTCTATTGTCAGTGGTAGATAAAGTACATGCAGTAGTAGGACAAGCAAGTACTTCAGCGATTACGCAAATAAACGAGAGAGAGGAAATAATGGAAGCAGCAGCTATAAGACACGTCTTCAAGTCAGTCAAAAGTCTTCAGAGTCCAAAAACGTGTAATACGTATTATTTGTGGAGTAAATTCACGGACGTCTTGTAGAAGCCTCTTCAAAGAACTGGGTATATTAACTACTGCCTCTCAGTATATTTATTCCTTAATGAAATTTGTCATAAATAATATATCCCTTTTCCCAACAAACAGCTCAGTTCATACATACAATACTAGAAATAAAAATGATCTACACAAGGATTTAAAAGCACTTACTTTAGTTCAAAAAGGGGTCCACTACTCAGGAACACACATTTTCAATAATTTACTATCAAGTATAAAAAATTTAGCTACAAATAAAGATCAGTTATAGAGGAACCTAAAAGACTTTCTGTGGCCAACTCCTTCTACTCCATTAGTGAATTTCTAAATTGTACCAAATGATGCATGCACTCATACTATATTAGTATTATTATATTATCAGGAAAAAAAAGGAAAAAAACCTTAAAAAATTATGTATCTGTATTTATATTATAAGTGTATGTATTTGTATTTATATTATTAGTATTATTTGTTATTCAACTTGTAAATTTTGTTTCTTGACATGTTCCACATCCTCGAGGATCCCCTCAATATGGATCTACGGAACAAATAAATAATCTAATCTAATCAAAACCAATTGAAAACTATGGAAGAACAATTACGGAATGTACGGTTGCAGTTTGATGCAATGCAGAAACAGTGGACAACATTAATTGAAAATAAACAAGTCAACACGCATGCAAAAATCAAACCAAGACACAGCGAAGAAGAAACGACCAAAGGGGTGACAGTTGAATTCAGTCTCGTTATTAGGGGCTGTCTTATGGATAATGCAAAAACATTAAAGCACACTTGTCCACTTACGCTATCACGTCATTTGTTTGTATCGGACTAGAAGAATAGTCTATCACCTGATAGACTCTGGATCAGACGTCAATGCATTACCGTTTGAGACAAGAAAAGGACAGGAGTGGGAGCAACATTACACTTAATGGCCGCTAATGACTCGCAAGTCAAGACATAAGGCGAACATGAGGATTCGGTGGACCTCGGATTTAGCAAGATTTTTAAATGGAAATTGTACTAGCTGACGTGCACGAGCCAATAATAGGGGCCGATTTCATTCATCATCATGAGCTGGGTCTACAATTAAGTTCAGCGCAAATTACGTGGAAGGATGAAATGGTAGTGGGCATATTAGGCAAACGTACAAGCGCTGTAGTCAGTTTTGCAGTAGATGATAGCCAAACGACAACCAGTGAAGAAGAGAAAGTGTTATATACCACAGTTCGCCAAATAAAAACTACTATGGGGCAACCTGTTTTTCTACGACCAAGAAGGTTGGCACCTCAGAGGGTGACAGAATGTTACAGGCAGGGGTGATACGAAGGTCAGATAGTCCATGGGCCTCACCATTACATTTAGTAAAGGAGAAAGATTCTACATGGAGACCTTGTGGTGATTATAGGGCACTAAACGCGCGAACTATTCCCGACTGCTATCCTGTGCCAAACTTGAGAGACTTTACTAATGTGTTGGCCAGAGCTACGACTTTTAGTGTCATGAACTGTAAAAAAACCTACAACGAAATACCAGTGGGCAAAGAAGACATACCCTAGACAGCAGTGATTACTCCTTTCAACCTTTTCGAGTATCTTCGCATTCCGTTTGGGTTAAAAAACGCACCACAAACTTGGCAGAGATTCGTGGATGAAGTGTTTAGAGGTCTGGAGTTCTGTTTTGTTTGCCTGGACAATATATTGATTTTTTCAAAGGATATTGAGTTTTAGAAAGATATAAAAAAGCCAAGATCGCTGATCATCAATTTTTTATGTCATTAAAAAAAATTGATGATCAGCGATCTTGGCTTTTTTATATCTTTCTACAATAACATAATTGGATCGCCTCCTAGAACATAAACAAACTCAATATTGAGTTGCATGAAGAGCACATCACTACAGTGTTGGATAGATTAAAGAAATATGGTGTAGTGATTAACGAAAATAAGTGTGTTTTTCGACAAAAACAAGGAACATTTATGGGACACATGGTATCAGCTGCAGGAATCTGTCTCCTCAAAGAAAAAGTGGAAGCTATAGTGAACATACACAGTACCAAGAGCTTTGAAGATTCCTCAGAGCCGTAACATTTATCGGCGACACCTGCCTGGAGCAGCAATAATACAGGCACCATTAACAGACACACTGGCAGGTAACGTCAACACTGGGAAGCAGCATCTATAGTGGACGTCAGCAATGCATCTCGCATTTGAGACGGTAAGAGCAAGTTTGCAAAAGGCAGTACTTTTATCTCACCCAGTCCATAACGCACCATTGGCTATTGTAATGGACACTAGTCAGGTGGCCATTGGGGCAGTCCTTCAGCAGAATGTGGATACTGTAGTGATTGGAAACCTTTAGGAAGGTTTTCACGCAAGTTAACGAGTGCTCAAGCTAAGTGGAGTGCATGTGATCGAGAATTGTTGGCAATTTACGAATCTATACGACATTTCCGTTCACAAGCTGAAGCACGACCTTCTATAGTGTATACAGATCATAAGCCAATGACGGTTGCATTTAAAAGTATGAATGAAGGCTATTCCCCCAGGCAATTCAGGCAACTGGAGTTCATAGGACAGTTTACGACTGACATAATGCACATCAAAGGGGCTGAGAACATAGTTGCTAATTATTTTTCTAGGATAGGGGCGATTGTTGAAGCAGTAGCCTATGATCGACTGAGAGCCGAACAATCGACTGACGAACAACTATGGAAATTGTTACAAGACTATTCAACGTCATTAAAGTTCAAACAGGTGCAGTTAAAAGATAGGGGAGACTTAATCTCGTGTGATGTGTCCAAGACTCTCCCAAGGCCATTTGTAACAAAGTCATTGCGAAAGGCAGTTTTTGACAGCATACATAACCTAGCACACTCCAGTGCCAACAACATTATCAAGTTATTGACAGAGAGATTTGTGTGGCCTGGTATTAAGAAAGACTTCCGCCAGTGGGCAAAAGCATGCTTGGCATGTCAAAGATGTAAAGTTGGCAGACATATTCATCAACCAATAGGAGAATTTCCTGTAACAACGAGTCGGTTTACCCATGTCCATATTGACCTTGTGGGGCCACTTGAACCATCAGAAGTTATTGGTATTTGTTTACAGCAGCAGACAGGTATACGCGTTAGGCAGAAGCCATTCCTATAAGTGACGTATCAGCAGAAACAACTGCAAGGACTTTTTTGAGCACATGGATCTCCCATTTTGGATACCCTGGCCATGTAACAACTGATCAAGGTCGACAGTTTGAATCAGTATTGTTTGCAGAACTGTCTAAACTATGTGGATTTCAACACCACCATACCACCAGCAATCATTCTGCTAGATGGTATGGTGGAGTGTTGGCACAGGACACTAAAAGCAGCACTTATGTGTCATGGCAGTTGCTGGACATCAGCTCTACCACTAGTACTGTTAGGAGTGTGTACACCTGTCCAATCCGCTATTGGTATATCAAGGCTGAGATGGTATATGGGGAAACTTTGCACCTGCCATCAGATTTTTTTTTTTTTTTTTCAGAGCAGAGACATGTGAATCAGGAACTGCCGTATATACTATAGCAGGGGAAACTCAACATAGCAAAGCTTCGACCAGTTCCAGTGGCACGTCAGTGTACACATAAAGGTTTTGTTCATAAAGACATTGCTATGTGCATACATGTGATGTTGCGAAATGATGCAGTGTGTACTCAGGACCTTACAAGGTGTTGAAACGCAACAAGCATACAATGGAGTTGGCATATAATGACTGACCATTAACTGTTTCATGGGAACGAGTGAAACCTGCATATATGCTTGCAACGGACTTGCCTACTCAATAGGAGAGGGAAGTCATACTTCCATCAAGCTCAGATAATCAGTCGGCAGCGGGGTTGTCGTCAGAACAACAAGATGACAGAAGAGAGACACACCAGACAGTGCTTACATATTCAAGAATAGGCCATCAGATACGTCATAAATACCCACACATATCCGGAGCTCCGCTCTACACGTGCGCCTAGGGGCCGTAATACGTGGGGGGGGGGGGGGGGGGGCGGCTGTGTGGGAATCACCTTGATTGTACAGTGATTACAAAAGACATTCATTATTCTTTATAGTGGTGCTAGGTATTATGATTTCTATTTATTCTCTGCTTAATTGATGTTTGTGATCGCTGATTTATTTCTGTTGTTATAGTAATAGTGAATCAATAAATGTAAAAAGTTCGAAGTGATAAATCCAAATATTTTATTGCTATTACTTGTATGCATTTTTATGCCTAAATCCTGAAAGCTTTTGGAGATATTCAAGAGCTGTTATTACTTGTGTAGAAAATTCTCCATTGCTCTTTTCGCATTCATTATGTGTTTACACATCAATAAGTGTACAGGTTTTACTACTTGATTTGTTTCCAGTTCATAAAGATCTTTTACATCAGAGCCACTTATTTCGTCTTCTCCATCAAACATATTCTTCTCCAAAAAGACGTTTCTTACATTTTTTTAACATGTGGCATTGATCGAACGCAAGAAATAATGGTCAATTGGGATCATATGGATGAATAATTCGTGACTTTAAAATTCCACAGTTTCAAAGGCGTCTCATCATGTTTACATTGGTGTTATGTTTATCAGAAGAGATACTACAAGCAATGCACACTCATCGTTATCTCTGATGACAGACAGTGTCATATTGTACAGTTCCTTTCCTGAGATTCGTTTTGTGAAGAAGTATGTACTTAGTACATAAACTAGTTATCATACAGCAAAGTAAATTGTTTGCAAGAATTTCACATTCAGTCACATTCTTGCCCTTAACTTCGATTTACGATTGCTAGTATTTTGATAGCTTTTACTACCAGGTGTAGTTTTATTACCATAGAAAGCAACCAACTTTCTATTATATTACAGTTGTTGTTTGATCGCCATTTCATCCACTATGAAAAAACAAGATATGTCAGCCTCATTCAGACGTTTAGCTTCAAAGCTCTTTCGTAATTGCAGGATATTTTTTTCTAGCATATCTATACGTTTCATGTTTAATGGATTCCCATACTATAGTACGTTTTATAGTATTTTCTGTCACTCTCAGAGAGGATTTATTGAGATTTTCTATTTGTGGAAGAAAGGAAGATTTAACATTCTTTAGCCCCCTTTAAAAAACCCAACAACAACAATTTAACATTCGATGTATCATGCTTAGCAGTTTTAATTATTCGGAGCAAAGTTTTGTTATAATTCTCGTTATAAGTCTCCAGCTCATGTGTGATTTCTATAGGTTCCTTTGCAAGATGTAAAAGTTTAATCTAGACCTCCACAATTTGACAGGCACTTTATTTTGTTCCTATTTTTTCATCTTTTCGTCTAAAATACCACATTGTATGTGAATGGAAGATTGACAACTATTACAGCTGTTGCGACTCGTAATAATTTCACAGTAGCATTTCTTGAGTAACATATTCATATATATCCATCACAGAATACAGAAACAAAAACAGAATAAACACATATAGAAAAATGAATGAGCATTAGCAAAGATATTACGTGAAGTAATCTCTGTTCGACTCCCGCACGTCTATATCTCGAGGAACAGCACTGCACAAACTTGACACCACCACTACATCACTCCCCCCTTAAGAGCTAACGATAATTACGATTAAACCTGACGTGCCGTCCTGATCCAAAGACAACTGGTTTTGATGTTGTAGAGCTGTCAGTTGAAGTACTTGGTGTCGGTGGTTTGCTGGTGGCAGGTGGTGGGAAAGCAGTTGGTTCTGCCACGTCTTCAGGTGTTGTGGTTGGTGGATCATTTGCATCAGTAGCAGCAGTGTTGACAGTGGGTTAAGGCGGTCGATGGAAACTGTTGTTGGTGTCCCCATGACATCAACTTTAGAAGTTTTCTCCTCTCTGCTCAGCGTGGTATATTGTGCGTCATATGGCGGTTATAGAGGCTTACGCACCGCATCATGTCGAATGAACACTTGTTTGGAGTTCGACAAATCTGCAAAGATTAATGGGCGGCAAGTCACTTTTCTCTTGCTGTAACAGGCTGAAGTTGTATCTGTGAGCGTAGTTTGCTGACGAAGTCTGACGCATCAACAATAGTGTCTGGCATGTTACAGAGGAACTCGCCAGGTAGTCGAATACATTGCCCATAGACTAGGTCAGCTGCAGTTGTTTTCAGATCGTCTTTGATGGCTGTGTGTAGACCCAATAATACGATCGGTAGTGTCTCAGTTCAACACTGTGACTCATGACAGTGAAGAGATATTTTTAGTTGATGGTGGAAGCGTTCCACTAGACCATTCGCTGCCGGATGATTCGCAACTGTCCGAATATGCTTCGTGCCAAACAGGACAGCAAGTGCTTGGAACAGGTAAGATTCAAACTGCCTCCCCTGGTCAGTGGTAATGTGCAATGGTACGCCGAAACAGGCAATCTTCTGGGCCTTCCAACCAGGTACCACTTAGCCAAAACAAATTAAGTGTTCGGCCATGTTAATATGATAGTGGTTTTTTTTTTTAATGGAAGCCATGATGTTAGCAACTATTTTGGAATAGCCAAATGTACATGGGGCTCTGTAAGTTAGCAAATCAAACGGGCGAGGTACTGGCGGAAGTAAAGTTGTGAGGCGCCATCATGAGTCATGTCGGAATAGCACAGTCGTTAGTGCGCTTGCTCGCGAAAGGCAAACGTCACAGGTTCGAGTCCCAGTTCCGGCACCCAATTTAATCCGCCAGGAAGTTTCATATCAGCGCACACTCCGCTGCAGAGTGAAAGTTTCATTCTGGAAACATCCCTTAGGCTGTAGCTAAGCCATGTCTCCACCATATCCTTTCTTCCAGGAGTGCTAGTCTTGCATGGTTCGCAGGAGAGCTTCTGTGAAGTCTGGAAGGTAAGAGGCGAGGTACTGGCGGAAGTAAGGTTGTGAGGCGGCGTCGTGAGTAGTGTCGGGATAGCACAGTCGGTAGTGCGCTTGCCCGCGAAAGGCAAAAGTCCCAGGTTCGAGTCCCAGTTCCGGCACACAATTTTAATCTGCCAGGAAGTTCCATTATCAGTGCACACTCCGCTGCAGAGTGAAAGTTTCATTCTGCAAACGGGCCTCGTTTCAACAGCTTCAGCAGTAATAATATTTCGAAGTACATTGTTCTCTACCTGAAGGGCGGTTTTAGGTGTTATGCAAGCAATTCCGCCCTTGACATGAAACATGTTATAATAACCCACAGTTTGGGCTCTGTAGTGTGCATTATCAAAAACAAATTGCACGTATCCGCTCTCAGGTCTTGAATTCTCTTGGGAAGAGACCAATCTCTCATATTTTAAAACTTCCTTTTACGGTACACAAATACCCAAATTGCACAGGATGTCGATCAGTAAATATTAGCCAAATTTTCTGTGTAATGAAACACCCGTTCCAAGCTCAACAGGGAACAAAAACGAACTTGGACGTACAGCGGTGATTATACTATGACTTATTGAAGCTTTTTTGTTGTTTTTTTTTTTCTTTCAGTAATTTGTTTCGTCCATTAAACTTTCTCGAGTGTTTGTCTTTTAGAAGTAGGCTGTATTATTTCAGTTATCAAGCCATTGGGCAGTTTAGGTATCAGTTCAGCTTCTCCTCTACAAATTTCTACAATTGCTGAAAACTGAATAGTCGTAGCTTTTGGACTTATGTCGATTAATAGTTGCTGCAGTTTTCATCACTCTCAGTTCCTCCTGAGCTTCGTTATCAGTGTTCCGCTCCTGAGAAACAAATCACACTTCCTATCCCTGGTAATTCTGTTACATTCAACCTATTACAATAGCGCGGGATAAGTTTTCCTGACATGTCTTTGTCAGTATATGGCTCAACTTGGGGACTCAGTTGAAGGAATATAATTTGTAATTCTTCAAAAAGTACTGACATTCATCATTTTCTTCCAAATAATCACACAGCTTTTCAAAAGCGTCTTCTCTTTTAGCATCAGTACTTGACCCACCTTGGTTGTTGCCGCTCCCTTCTGATGACGTGATGATCATGCCTGCTAACGGTGCCAGTGGTTCTCCCATCAGAAACAATGAGGTCTATGACCTGAGAGAGCCTCACAGGTACATCACCTCTCCAGTTGTGTTGCCTGTAATTTACTTCTGTTTGGATGCTTTCATCGGTTCGAGTTTCTGTACTCCACTTTTCTTCCTGCATTTAGATACATCTACACATTTGCGAACACAAAGAAAACATGTTGTTGTTGTTATGGTCTTCAGTCGGGAGACTGGTTTGATGCAACTCTCCACCCTACTCTATCCTGAGCAAGCCTTTTCATCTCCTCATAAGAACGGCAACCCACATCCCCTTGAATCTGCTTACTATACGCGTCTCTTGGCCTCCCTCTGCGATTTTTACCCCACACACTTCCCTCCAATGCTAAATTTACGATTCCTCGATGTCTAAGAATGTGTCCTACCAAGCGATCCCTTCTTTTAGTCAGGGTATGCCAAAAATTCCTTTTCTCTCCAGTTCTGTTCAGTACCTCTTCATTAGTTATGTAATCTATCCACCTAATCTTCAGCATTCTTCTGTAGCACCACATTTCAAAAGCCTCTATTCTCTTCCTGTCCGCACTGCTTATCGTCCATGTTTCACTCCCGTACAAGGCAACACTCCACACAAATGCCTTCAGAAAAGACTTCCTTACACTTAAATTAATATTCGATGTTAGCAAATTTCTCTTTTTCAAAAATGCTTTTCTTCCCATTGCCATTCTGCATTTTATATCCTCTGTACTGCGACCATCGCATGTTATTTTACTACCTAAGTAACAAAACTCATCTACCACCTTCATTGTTTCGTTACCTAATCTAATTCCTTCAGCATCGCCTGATATTCTAAGACCGCATTCCATTATTTTTGTTTTGCTCTTGTTAATGTTCATTTTATACGCTCTCTTCAACACACTGTCCATTCCATTCAACTGCTCTTCCAGGTCGTTCGCTGTCTCTGACAGAATTACAATGTATCAGCAAAACGCAATGTTTTTATTTCTTCCCCCTGTACTTTAATCCCTATTCCAAATTGTTCCTTGCTTTCCTTCACCGCCTGCTCGATGTACAAATTTAATAACATCGCAGAAAGGCTACAACCCTGTCTTACTCCCTTCCCAACTGATGCTTCCCTATCATGCCCTTCGAGTCTAATAACTGCGGTCTGGCTTTTGTACAAGTTGTAAATAACTCTCCTTTCCCTGTATTTTACCCCTGCTGACTTCAGAATTTGAAAGAGTGTATTCCAGTCAACATTGTCAAAAGCTTTCTCCAAATCTACAAAAGCTAAAAATGTAGGTTTGCCTTTCCTTAATCTATCTTCTAAGATAAGACGTAAAGTGAGTATGGCCTCCCGGGTTCCTATGTTCCTCCTGAATCCAAACTGATCTTCCCCGAGGTCAGCTTCTACCAACTTCTCCATTCTCCTGTAGATAATTCGTGTTAAAATTTTGCAACCATGACTTATCAAACTGATGGTTCTGTAATTTTCACACCTGTCTGCACCTGATTTCTTTGGAATGGGGATTATTACATTTTTTTTAAAGTCTGAGGGTATTTCGCCTGTCTCATACATCCTACACACCAGTTCATATAGTTTTGTCGTGGCTGGCTCTCCCAGAGACTTTAGTACCTCTGAGGGTATTTCATCTACTCCAGGGGCCTTGTTCCGACCTAGGTCTTTCAGGGCTCTGTCAAATTCATCTCTCAGTATAGTATCTCCTATTTCATCTTGATCTACTTCCTCTTCCCTTCCTACAATATCGTTTCCAAGTTCATTTCCTTTGTAGAGCTGCTCTATGTACTCTTTCCACCTTTCAGCTTTCCCTTCTTTGCTGAGAACTGGTTTCCCATCTGAGTTCTTCATATTCGTAGAATTGCTATTCTTGTCCCCAAATGTCTCTTTGATTTTCCTGTAGGCGGTATCTACTTTTCCCCTTCTTATACATTCTTCTACAGATTTGCATTTGGCTTCTAGCCACTCCTGTTTAGCCATTTTGCACTTCCTATCAATCTCATTTCTTAGTCGTCTGTACTCCATTTTTCCTGTTTCATTTACTGCATTTTTATATTTTCTCCTTTCATCAATTAAATTTAGTATTTCCTGTGTTATCCAAGGATTTTTTGTAGGTCTTGCCTTTCTACCTATTTTGTCCTCTGCTGCCTTAACTATTTCATCTCTCAGTGCTACCCATTCCTCTTCTACTGTTTCGGTCAATTGCTGCCTAAATCTCCCTTTGAAATTCACCAGAACTTCACGTTCCTTCAATTTATCTAGGTCCCATCTCCTTATTTTCCTACCTTTCTGCAGTTTTTTTCAGTTTCAGTCTACAGTTCATAACCAACAAGTTATGGTCAGAGTCTACATCTGTCCCTGGGTATGTCTTGCAGTTTATAACCTGGTTCCGGAATCTATTTTTTACCATTATAAAATTTATCTGATACCTTCCAGTGTCTCCTGGTCTCTTCCAAGTATACAACCTTCTTTTGTGATTCTTAAACCACGTGTTTGTTAAGATTAAATCATGTTCCGTGCAAAATTCTACCAGGCGACTTCCTCTTTCATTCCTTCTGCCCAGTCTGTATTCACCTACTATTTTTCCTTCTCTTCCTTTTCCTACTACCGAATTCCAGTCTCCCATCACAATTAAGTTTTCCTCTCCC
This sequence comes from Locusta migratoria, assembly GCA_026315105.1. Taxonomy (NCBI): domain Eukaryota; kingdom Metazoa; phylum Arthropoda; class Insecta; order Orthoptera; family Acrididae; genus Locusta; species Locusta migratoria. Next base: position 197,614,413 of record CM048746.1, read on the forward strand.
TTAACTGTCTGAATAATTTCCCATAGCTCCTCATATATTTCTTCGATCTCCTCATCATCGGCCGAGCTAGTTGGCATATAAATCTGTACTACTGTTGTCGGTGTTGGCTTCGTATCTATCTTGACAATGATAATGCGATCACTGTGCTGTTCATAGTAGTTTACCCGCATTCCTATTTTCTTATTCATATCAGTCCTACTCCTGTGATACCTCCAACTGATTTTGTATTTATAATCCTGTACTCACCCGACCAGAAATCCTGTTCACCCTGCCACCGAACTTCACTAATCCCCACTATATCTAACCTCAACCTACCCATTCCCTTTTTAAATTTTCTAATTTTCCTACCCGATTAAGGGATCTAACATTCCACGCTCTGATCCGTAGAATGCCAGTGTTGTCTTTCCTGATCATCACATTCTCCTGAGTAGTCCCCGCCCAGAGATCCGAATGGGGGACTATTTTACCTCCAGAATCTTTTACCCGAGAGGATGCCATCATCATATTTTCATACAGTAGAGCTGCATGTCCTCGGGAAAAGTAACAGCTATAGTTTCCCCTTGCTTTCAGCCATTCGCAGTAACCTTGTGGCAAAGCCACATTAGGTGATGTTACAAGGCCAGCTCAGTCAATCATCCACACTGTTGCCCCTATAACTACTGAAAAGGCTGCTGCCCCTCTTCAGGAACCACACGTTTGTCTGGCCTCTCCACAGATACCCCTCCGCTGTGGTTGCACCTACGGTACGGCTATCTGCATCGTTGAGGCACGCAAGCCACCCCACCACGGCAATTGCTGTGGTTCATGGGGGTGGAAAGAAAACATAAGTTTTTAAAATCAAATGATTCACGTGGAATCTTTGGTAGAGGTTCCTTGTCATGTTGAGGTGACTTCGAACGTAGCGTATAAGTTTGTCGACACTTATTATATACCTGAAGCGATTTATTCTTCAGGGACTTCTTTCACACCATCTTTACGAATATCACTGCATTGTCCACTGCCTTTCAACTCAGAGTAATTGGCTTACCACCCTTGTCCTTACAAGGTTTCATCACACTCCACCACAATTCAAACACCTACCAGTGATTATCACATAGTTCGCCCAGTATTCTAAAGACCAGCAATAAAAACTTACCGCAGAACACAAATTCACTCAATGGGTCTCACAATATGACTGAGGGAAAGACAGTGGATAACAGAGTGTGTGTCAGGGAGGGCGGGCATCAGGATGCAGGCACAGCAGTCGGCAGGTCCCTTATACAGTCAGCTTTGTTCTGGCGGTCACACTCCGTTCCCAGTATTTCTATGCTTTTAGCCCTCTGTGCTGACTCTTTTAGCCTCTCTTGGACTCAATACGATTTCTCACTATTACTTTTTATTAAAAATGTTTAGTTATTTAGGTACAATTTTATTTTTACGAGAAAATCTAAATAAATTCCAGAAATTTCTCTTTTCACCTTCCGTAACTCTGAAACCATTCACTTTAGCAGGATTATGCTTCAGATCATTTTTGTTCACAATATCATCATCATCATCATCGTCATTAGAGACTGATATGCCTTTCAGCATTCAGTCTGGAGCATAGTACCTCTAATAAAATTCCTCCATGATCCCCTATTCAATACTAACATTGATGCCTTGTCTGATGTTATGTCTTTTACTTCAAAATCATTCTGCACTGAATCTAAGTACTTTCTTCTTGGTCTATCTCGAATCCTCTTACCCTCCGCTGACGAGCTCATGAGTCTTTTCGGTAACCTTGCTTCTCCCATGCGTGTATCATGACCCCACCATCTTAGTTTCATTGCTCTAACTGCTTCATCTATGGTGTTCATTCCAAGTTTTTCTTTGATTTTCTCATTATGGACACCCTCCTGCCATTGTTCCCATCTACTAGTACCTGTAATCATTGTTGCTACTTTCATATCTTTAACCTCTACCTTATGAATGAGGTAACATGTAACATGTGTCCACCCACACAACAAAGTTGGTCGAAAGATAGAGCGGTGCACTGCTAACTTAGTCTTGGTACTGACTTCCTTCTTGCAGAAGAGAATAGATCTTCGCTGAGCACTCACTGCATTAGCTTTGCTGCAATTTGATGTAGATTATTTTCCTATCTAGTACTTTTCGCTCTAAACCCCATAGTTTCCTAATTAAGAAAAGCTGATAAAAACTACTGATTTGTATATCTTCACACCCTCTTCTCCCTAACCCGATGCTCGAAATGGTGTAACTTTTTACCAAAGAATATGTGGACTGAATAGAACACTTTACTTTGGATGTATGGGTTAGGACATTTTTGGCCTAATTGCACTGTACTAAACAGGAATTAACGGTTCTCATTTGTTTATATTCTCTCACTTTTAGTGGAATAGGCTACAAAATATACACATATTCGTATTTCCTCATGAACAAGTTGTTGTTTATATCACTGAAACAGGGAAATTCGGCTGTTCTTACATTTATTTCACAATTATTTACGTATCTCGATAGTTTACTAACGTTTGGAACACAAAATTACAGAAACTATTTGGATAATTATGTAGAAAAGTAATTACAAACAAATATTTCTCTCACGGCACCTTGCCCACCACTAGGAGCGCTAGTGTTGTTGCAACTGTCAGTTGGTAACAACTTTTACAGCAGTGAGTGTCGCGACTGTGTATGTAGACTGTGGCACTATTTTATTGGCGAAAAGACCCAAAAAGCATTGAGTTTGATTCTACATGTTACCATTAACTACTGTAGTGAAGTTAAATGCAATGCATCCTCTCTGTTAAAAATGAGTAAAGCTAGCTCCCCACAATTATGATATTTACATATCTAATTCGGCGCGAGTTCTCACTTTGTAGAGCAGAAACACCACAAGCTAAGTATTGCAACCAAAGGAGCGAGGAACATTTATAATGTGCAATGGCAAACGATAATCTTCTCTCACTTAAATACTGTGCATATGTGCGAAAATGGCATTCACTCATGCATGGTTTGTATTCGTACTTCTTCTTTGCTCGCTTTCCACTAGTGGCCAGGAGTTGGTTTAGCGAATCATCAAACGATGTCCCTGTTGTCCACACTTTGGTGCAAGTTTTATAGAGAGATTCTGTCTGCTATTATACCGCCACATGCCAATAAGGTTTCCTGAATGGTAGCTCACACGTCAGACATGAAACGACGTACAAATCACATGACGTGGGAGATCAAGGTGGTCGCAGAAGAATACAGATATCGAGAATGAACGACCTCATCAACACGCTGAACACTGATGATGAAAGAGCCTGGAGAATTTTTGCGCTGTAGCCATTACATTTCAACCTTGCAAGACAACAAAGAGTTCATCAGCCAGCCAGATGCAATAGCCCACTTCCTCATCAATGTAACCCTCTTAACTGACACTGTGGATGAGGATCACATCGCCGTGGTGGAGTAGCCGAGCGGTCTAAAGCACCTCGCTGTGGAGCGCGCGGTTGCTCGCCGTGGAGGCTCGAATCCTCCCTGGAGCATGGGTGTGTGTGTTTGTCCGTAGGTTAGTTTATCTAGGTTTAAGTAGTTTGTAAGCTACAGACTGATGACCACGCAGTTTGGTCCGATAGATTTACAGACATTTGAACATTTCTTTTTTTTGAGGATCACATCTGCAGAGTCGACGAGCAACTACCCATTCTTTTTCAACAAGGGAGGAAGCTGCCGCTACTCATCCAGTCACTGTGAAGGAAGTCACCACTCAACTCGAAGGCATCAATACCTGAAAAACCAGTGGAGACGATGGCCTCAACAACGTCCTGGAGTAGCCCAGCCAATAGCCGATATCTTCAACCATATATTACGTTCAGGTGTCTGCCCTACTGTGTGGAAATATGCAGAAGTTGTGGTCATGCTGTAGACTGACAAGAACCCCAGTAGACGACCATTTGCAGACCCATCAAACTACTCCCATCGCTCTCGAAAGTAAATATCAAATATTCAATGTCCAGAGACATATTTTGCCTCGATATCTACATCGAGACAAAATATGTCTCTGGACATTGATTACTTGATATTTATATATCACCTGTGCCTGAGGTATAAGGCAGGGTCGTTAACACTCTCGAAAGTTTTTGTGAGGCCATACACAAAAAGGCTGCTTCAGCATGTCAACCAAGAAAACATCAACACAGATGAACAGTTTGGATTTTGGAGCAGTCAATTGACATCACACCCGCTGCCCAGACTACTGGAACAGGTAATGAGGCAACTGGACACAAGGGAGTTCTTAGGGTTGGTATTCCTTGACCTTCCTAAGGTCTTCATCTCCATGTCGCATATGACGGTCTCGATCAGGAGCGGATCGAGTACGGACTGTTGGGGGGGGGGGGGGGTGAAGGAATTATCATCGTCAGCTAACCTCTGGCTCAGTAGCCAGTAGTACCCATCACACATTTTTATCTCACGCCCAATCGAACAAAAGTCTCATAATTTTGAAGACTCAGTGTGCAGTAATAGCACACTAGCTTCTCATTCGAAACAGAGAGAGAGAGAAAGAGAGAAAGCTGCTGGGGAAGGGGGATGGCGAACGACCCCTTCGACCTCGCCACCCTCCTTTGGCTCCACCTATGGGTCTCGTGTTCATCCTGTATTTCAATAGGTTTACCACATAGGCCTATATATAACTGTTGAATATTTACCACAAATTAAATTTAATCTGTACACTAGTTATTTGTTGTAAAACGCATACTAGGGTGTTCAATCTGTATGTCAACATGTATAACACTTGTATGTAACTATAAATCTTGCCTTACACAGCCTGAAAGCTGTCCAATGGGCTAAATAAATAAATAAAGTTGAACTCAGAATACCAACCTTACATGTAACTCTACTACGCATCTCCTTTGCAGGAAGCACATTCCATGAGCGAGTAGACAATAGGAAGTAGGGCCTACACGAATCTGCCGATTTATGCAGGTGTCGGTATTCTGCCCCCTGGTCTATGCCCTGTACACATTGGACATTCCACGAGTAGAACAGGTGCAGTTGGAGTTTTATCCTGACAACATAGCTCAAGAGATGAGATGGCTGACTCCAGCATAGAAATGAAGTGGTGGCTGAAATTCAACTTTGCTAAGAGCTAAGCAGTTGTTTTCACAAGTAAAAGATTGGCACCAGATTTGCTGCCTGTCAACACCTCGGGAGGTCTCATGCTCGGGATTAAGATGGTGACATACCTCAACCAACATCTCACCTGGGAGCCACACATCCATTAAGTCAGAAGCAAAGCAGTGGGGCGCTTACATGTCTTGTGACCACTGCTAAATCCAGAGTCTACGCTGGCTCTGCTCTACCTGTCTCTAGTTAGGTTACAATATGTGTTCATATTGTGGGGCAGTTCTGCCGAGACACATATCGTGACACTACAAAGGTTGAAAAATGTAGCTTGAAAATGACTCTGTGCTTACTAAGGGAGTACCCCACCCATCTAACAGTTGAAGACACAGTAATCTCGAGACAGATTCAAACCGCTGTCTTGTACTTTCTGTGAGAAATCAGGTGCTTCCCGCAATCAGCTTATCATGGAACTGAGCGACCAACCACTCTGCTGACCAACTAGTCATTGTTGTAAATGAAGAATCTTTATCCGTTACTTTTGGATTTATTTGACTAGTTTCGAGCGTACACTATTCTCTTCTTCAGCCCCTTTAAGAATCCATGCTGTAATGCATACTAGCCTTGCATTGCGTGTATTGCGTATCAACTTATCACTTCAAGAGTTATCGGCTACATCTTGAAGTAATAGGCTGATACTCAAGACACACAATGGAAGGCTAGTATGCATTACAGCATGGATTCTTAGAGAGTCTGAAGAAGAAAATAGTGTATTCTCGAAACTAGTCAAATAAATACAAAAGTAACTGCTGAAGGTTTTTCATTTATAACAATAATAGAACGCTGTCGTCCCAACTTCCACCTAATTAAGATGGATACACAAACAACTACACATTGGGCCAACTTACTGAGAGAAAATTTTTCTCTTAAGTGGTATAGAGGAAACCGATTCCACACAACCAGAGGTCAATCCATCAAGAGAGGTTATCGAGTTTCACCCCAAGAGGAACAGCAGCATTAATATTTAAATGATTGCACTGCTCACAATTCTAGTAATGTTTTCTCTATAATTAGCAAATCGAGCCAAGAACTGTCATTTGTACTCTTATGTTACATGTTATTGTGGCCACATGAAGTGAATTGAGGCATTGGACGTGGAAAGTATTTGGTTCTGGACACTTTGGACCTTCTTTGTCGGATATTCAAATCCAAGATTCACAGTGTCAAGAGTGTGCTGAGAATAGCAAATTTCAGACACTGACTTTCACCAAGGACTGCACAGTGGCTGACATCCTGCATTTAATTAACACAGAGTTGCCTGTGCTAAACGACAAGCGATAGTGTGTGAATTAAGTGCAGGAATAGATGTGGAGACACGCCGAACATATTCGCCAGAACATTGGTACATAGTTTGGCGTTCACAGGCTATGGCAGCAGACCACTGATGAGCACCTTTGCTAACTGTACTACACTGCCTGCTGCGACCCTCCATAGCTTGTAATTATATCAGTTTGACCCTAGACTGCAAACGACGTTAAGAGCTGATAGTAAGATGTAAGTGTGGTGTAGACACCATGAAGCTAAGGACCCCTGTAGTCAACAATGGGTTGTGCAAGTTGGTGGTAGATCCTTAATGGTTTGGACTGTTTTTTTTTTTAAATGAAATGAAGTCGGTCCTCTAGTCCAACTGAAGCAATCACTGACTGGAAAAGGTTATATTCAGCTAGTTGGAGGCCATTTAAAGCCATTTGTGGACATACATTTCCAAACTATTTATATGAATGAAAATGCTTCATAAAGGAAGAGGTCACTTGTGTACAAAATATTGCACCTTCGTAATTGTGGACAACTATAGGGGTAACAATATTTCTACAGAGGACTTAAAAGTACAAACCCAGGGCCAACCCAAACAAATTTGGTGCCTTAGGCAAATTATGTAAATGGAGCCCCATTTAATAAAATCGCAGCAAATCATCAATGTAAAATACAAATTGCAACTTTTTTATTCAAATACATAATCACAACATATACATTACAAAAACATATTTCCACATTAAAATAGGACAAGTCATACACTTTTATACAACAACGTTTCTTATTCATAGTTTTCATATTTTGTCTTTTAAAAAGGTTTTGGTTGATAGTTTACAATAATTGATACTATTATAAGCGTCATTATACAAAGGGTGACACAAATTTCATTTTTCTTGTCTTGGCTTTTGAAAAATCTGAGATGATCTCCTTTAAATCAACTGTGACTGCCGTTTCTCGTTCTGTCGACAAAGTTGCCAACCCTACAACTCTTTCTCAAGTCATTGTAGATCGCAGATATGTTTTATGAGTTTTAATCTTGGGAAGCTGCGCTCACCACTGGCTACAGACACAGGAAGAGGAAGCAACACTCTTACTGCAGTAACTAAATTAGGTACAATGTCCGTAAGTCCATTTTTTACAAATATAACTCAGAAAATTACAACGGGAAAAACGTCTACAGGGAGTATGTTAACCGGTCGTGTATCATTTTCTTTCCTCCTCCATGTTACCATGGATGACGTGTTTGTACCGCAATGACAGTGTATGCGAAGGTTTTAGTAACTCCCCACTGCACTGTGTGAAGAATAGAAACTCTAAAAGTTCACCAACCTGACGTCTTCTATAGATGTCCACACGCAGATGATAACATGCAGGTCAAAGTTCTTGATTGAGACTAAAATTATTAAACTATTGGCAGGAACTGATCTAATTACAAAATAAAAATGAAGTCTTTGGGATGCTATCTGATTTATTTAAAGAATGCAGAAAACCAGCAAACTGCATAATAACATCCACTTGACACGTATTGTCTTAACTGAAATTAAATAAAAGTATTTCACCTTGATCTAAGATGATTAAACAACGTCTTATGACCGCTTACGTATCTGACATGTTACTCCTTGAGTGTGCATTCAGTACTCACATGGTACTCCACCGAGTGCTTGTACTGAACTCTAGTGTGGCGGCTCGATGCAAGGCTGCCTTTGCCCTGCAATTTGGCGCGTAAATATGGACATGTGGATCGTCCGTCTTATATTAATTGTTTTGTTTATGAATTTAGCGATAATCAATATGTTTTACCTACTCAGGGCATAGTTCAGCTTTGACGGGTATTTCTAATTTGAGTTTGACATTGAATAAATAATTAATTTATAAAGTATAAATAAAAATATGATTGAGTTTTGGCATGTGACCGCCAGTGCTACATCCAATCAGCATCCAGTGCCTGGTGCTCGCAGACTTCCCTAGAATTCGGGGAAACTTGCCAGTGCTCTTTCCCATGAGAACCCAACCTATTGTACCACCTGCCGCGGTTCTCATCAGCTTTTACCATATTTCGCTTAATGGTCCTAACCGGTTGCACTGAAGCAATACTACGATCGTAATATGATGGCTTTAAGCCAGAAATATTAAATATCCCTTTCCTTCTATCATTTTCCAAAATTGGAGGTTCTCAAAGACAACCAACAATTTGGAAAAATCTAAATTTTGTTCTCAAATTTATAGAATTTTTTAATCTCTCAAATGTCAATATGTCATTTTAACCTGTGAATTTAATTTGTTTTTACATCTGCAAAATATTATGAAAATTTCTATCTGTTTAGTTGTTAACATTACTAACTAGTTTCCTGCAAAGAAATAATTAATTGTTACCATAGTACATACAAATATACTCTACATATATAGTACACAAGTTTCAACATACTTATAAAGGTAATTCATATATATATATATATATATATATATATATATATATATATATATATATATATATATATATATATATATATACACAAAAACATGACTGTCAGCATATTACTGTCTTTTTGTCTATTCTCTGTTCATCGAAATGAGATACGGAATCTAAACACATTGAGGCGCGTGACCAGGGGTGGAGAAAATAGCGGCTCTCAGTCAATGTGGCCGTATCCATTCCTGGTGTAAAGACGCTGTGTGTGATGTTATATGGTGGAGATATTGAAAGCTCACTGTAAAATTCATCTTGAAGAGTCACTTGCTTCACAGTGGTGTATGTTGTTTTGTAATTTAGAGGGAACTAAACTACAAGGCCATAAGTCTCCTGAGTGGCGTAAGTATTGGAGTTTGTAATCACATTCAGCATTCATAATTTGTTCAAATGTTTGTGAATGTATGGGACCAAACAACTGTGGTCATCAGGCCATAGGCTTACAAACTACTTAAACTTACCTAAGGTCAAAACACGCACCCATCATGGATGGAGGACTCGAACCTCCGGTGGGAGCGGCCACACAGTCCCTTACATGGTGTCTAGTATCACACTAGCATGCCATCCTCCATTTTAATTCCACCCAAGAAGCGAGCTAACAAGAATTTAGTAAGTTGCTTAGAGAAATTTAAATTCTTGGAGTGCATAAAACGAACCTGTTGTGTCCAGAAATCAATGACATATTATTATGAAAACAGTTGCATCTACTGGCATTCTTCATTCCTCAGTGTATTTAGCGTCAGGCCAGTATCAAGTGGAGAAAAGTACATGACGTTTTTTTCTGAATGGTTAACAACTGACAAACTGCTTGCTGTACTTAACGAACATGAAGGTTTGGGAAATTTTGTAAATTATTAAAAGAAATGAATTTTAAATATGTACTGTTTCTATAACCACTGTTCTGTGACAAAACTTAAAGCGACCTTACACCTGAAATGGACTAGGCGACACTGAGCGAGCGTCCCTGTCTTGTCCACCCCTGGTTACGCGCCTACGGTGTTTACATTTCGTCTCTCGTTTCGGTGAACGGAGTATAGAATGCCACATTAACATGTTATTATTAAGATAATACTGAATCACCAGAGTCACATGACTCTCAAATGCATTTGACCTACGAAACATCGTCCAAATAAAAATTTTCATATTCCATATATGATTGCGCCTAAATCTGCACTTTGCCGTCTGCAAAAATTTTATTCTGGTAAACACCACTAGAATTCGGCACTTTGCCGTCCACAACATATTGATACTTGAAACCACTACACTCAGCAGTAGACCATTCAGATTTTAGTGAATACACTACATTACTTCTTTTAAAACAAAATATTTTACTCATGGATCACTTGGCTTTCTTTGCTATTAGTTTTACTAACACACATAGCGTAATACTGACTTGGAACTAATCATGTGGTTTGGACAGTTCTAATCTGTCTACCATGTCACAGTGCAAGAAAAGTTGCAATACATATAACAACATACAGGTGTTACATTAAGTTAAATATAACAAAATTTTATCACCATTCATAGATACAAAATTACCATGAAATACATAAGTGAAATACTAGAATACACACAATAATGCAAAAGAATATCAAATTAGTGTAAAGATTATTACATACATAAAATACATGAGTACATAATCAGTCATCACATGTTGTATTAGCATAAGTGTTGACACACAAAGAAATACGAAAAAATTATAGAATTTGTTAAATATTAATTCATGAATGAAATCTAATATATAATAGGAGACAACTGATGACTCTTTTGTCAGGTCATTTATGTTTGTTTTTGTGTCTGTGTTTATGTTTGTGTTTTTGTTTGGGTCAGTGTCCTTCAGGCATTGACCTACTTTCATACAGGCGTGCGCAGGCACTACCTGCTCTACCCCTACCACCATACCATGTTTACAGCGACAGCTGGTGCTACTGCCCAGCCAGCTGAAACATTGACGTCCTGCTGTTTCGTTTACTGTCCTTAGTAGTAATTCTTATCACGTTTTCTTTATTGTTGCTTTGGTTCTGTGGTCTCATTTTCATACAGGCATACAAATACGTTTCATCACATATTGCGAGAATGCGAACGTTTCTAATACCAAAAATCAATAATACCCAGTTGAGAAGGGACAGACAGTTGCTCTATTTGACATCCAGCTTTCTTGTTTCTTAACGCAATTCAAAAAATTATATGTGATTCAATGTTTTATCTGTTGTGTTTGTATTTCATGTGACAGTGAAACATTATTTCATAGTCGTCGACTAACCTCGTTTTTACTCTGCTAAATCTGTGAATATTACTATACTTTGTCGTTCTTAATACTTGAGGTAACATTTCTACGACTAAGTGTTCAATGATAAGGAAAGGGATCCACTTTAAAACTTATGGTCGACGCTTGCGTCGCCTTATATTATTCCACCTGTATTCCTTGCAAGTGTGGCTGACTTATCGTCGCCTAAAGATCCTCAGCACCTACTTCACTATTACCACGACTCTCACTTCACTAATATAAATTGGACGACTACTTGTCGCCATAAAACTTCAACTCACCACAGCTACCTAAGTCACACAATTGGCCGACTTACTGTCGCCTTATATATATCTCCTTACCAGGCACGGCTCGTAATTAAAGACTCTGAGGCGGAGCCGCCCCCCAAAAAAATACTTGAATTATATGTATCAACAACAGATTACAGAATTATAATCATCAGAACTCATTTAGCATTTTTGCGTCACACGAATGTAAAGAATGAAGATGAATCAGGCTTGATTCCATATTGGACTGGGTGCTCCACAACTGTATTTGATTTGTGGTAATTATTCAGCAATCAGTTGTCATAAATATAAATTCTTTATTTGTTGGCAAATCCGGATTTCGACCACTGTGTGGTCATTATCAATGCTTAAAATAAATTAAAAAACTTAAAATATCTCGATCTCCATGTAGGAGGTTGCGAGATATTTTAAGTTTTTTAATTTATTTTAAGCATGATAATGACCACACAGTGGTCGAAATCCGGATTTGCCAACAAATAAAGAATTTAAATTTATGACGACTGATTGCTGAATAATTACCACAAATGAAGATGAATGTTTTTGGAACTGTTGATATTGAACGATGTTTTTCAATCGGGTAGTAGCCTTAAGGCTGCGCCTTGAGGTGCGGTTTAGCTCCATGTAGTGGAGGGTTGGGAGTGTGGGTTCGTTGGTGTATTGCTTTTATGGGCGTCTCAAAGGTTCCAAGCTTGTAGCCTAAGAGTGTCCTACCAACTTCCATTCTATATTCAAGTTCTTCTGCTTACTTCAAAAGAGAATAAGAGTGGCTGAAACTCCACTATCGTAGCTCTTGTCTCTGTATATATCTATTATGTTTTGGTGTGCGGTTTACCACTCGTTAGTTTTACTGTTTTAATAGAGTTTTAGATAACTTTTTGTTTCTGACATTGGCTGTTGTATCCGGTGTTAGAATAAGTTCGCAAATTTCTCACAATTGTACACTACAATGCGGTACCGTAAAGTGTCACCACCTAGCGAGAGAGTTGCGAATGATTTAAGAAAAAAACGCGGGAAATATGTGCTGTTACTTTAGATTTCGTTGAGTTTGCGGTTAACATGTGTTATTAGTTTTAGTGACTTTTACTTCAAAATGATCTGCTAGAATCGATTTATGAAGTATGCCTCAATCTCATAAGAAGTGAACTGTCATAGTCAAATTACCTCGCAATTGAAGTTGACGAAACGACTGACTCTGCAAATTTGTCTCAATTGGTCTTCATAATTCACTATGAATTACTGAGGAAAATAAATGAAAGATTTATTTCCTTTGTACAAGCGAAAAGCCACACTGCAGAGAATGTGCAGAGAATTCTCGGCGAGCTGGAGAAAATGAATATACATCAAAAACCGGAAAAACTGATAGCTGTGTTATGACAGTGCTTCTGTTATGAGTGGTCGCAATAATGGAGTTCGGATAAGAATGAAAGAAGTGTATCAAAATGCGCACTTTATTCACTGTTTCTCACAATTATATATTACACCTCATGTTTACAATTGAAATTATCACAACTTTAAGCAAGCAGCGTAGTTTATCCATACCACTTTAAAGATTTCTGCACATTGGTGTCATTTAGTACTGTTTATTGTGATAAAGTCTTGAGACGTAATATCAGTAGATAAAAGCTATCAGAGGGCTTTATGTTGGTTTTAGCCTTTGATTTTTAATTGCTTCTGAAACAGGAAGAAGGTGTAGTACGTAAAGTTTCAGGTAAAATATGACATTGCCCCCCCCCCTTTTCTGGAAATTGTCGTAGTTACAGACTGATACATTGCTCGAGGTCTAGGTTTGTTCCGATTGGTAAATGTCAGAGCCTTCCCTAGTATGAAAACCGCAAGCCGCGCCTGCTCCTTATAATAGAATGAGTACCTTCCTTACGTAAATTTAACAACTTAATGTCGTTTTATAAATTTTCTCATATTCTGTTGCACCTCATGATCCCTTGTTCCTTAACATCTCACACATAGAGCAAACCATCTACCTCTACAATTACTAAAACTATATCTTATTTACTTATCCACTTACCTCATTTGCAAAATCTCCTCTTCTTGAGCTTCACTGCTTTATTATTATTATTTTATTTATTTAATCTATTAGATCACTTTATTGGCACAGAAGTACCATGCGATGTTAGAGATGACATTAGGTTACATGGCTCATAAGGGGTAATTAGGCCTAATAGACAATAGGGTAGGGACATCTTAACATTATACATAAGGCTACATGACTAATACATAGAAAATTCCTATTATATTATTTTACAGTATTATATGTATATTATTTTACAGTACTATATATACAATATGGTTGAAACATCTTATAATGGCAATACAATGTATGATTTTAAAATAAAGAGTAAACATATACACTCAGAATTAAGCACATTGTACATAATCAGCATATTGTACATTTAATAAAAACAACTGAAATTTTAGGTTACCTACATTTACTCATTAACAGAGTAAAAACAGTGGTGCAGCAGATATACCCTGACTGCTTTCTGAAATAAGTTAATATTCTCAATGTTTTAATATGGACTGGTAATAACAATATGGTTTTCTGTTCCACAGGACCTAATTGAGGAGTGAGACTCCATAGTCGGGGAACAAGTCAATACATGAAGTTTAACACAAGAATAGTAATAGAAAATTTTTAAATAATCCTATGTACAAGGCAATCTAAAGAAAAAGTGAAAAGAATCAATAAAGGAAAAAAATGAATTAGCTTAATTGTTTAACTTTTTTAGAAGTTCATTGACAGAATAAAAAGAGTGACCCATGAGGTAACTCTTCAATTTAGATTTAAAAGCGTGTGGGTTAGCGCTAAGATTCTTTAGTTCTTGTGGCAGCTTATTGAAAATGGTTGCTGCTGAATACTGTACACCTTTCTGCACGAGTGTCAAGGTGGTCTGATGCAAATGTAGATTCGACTTTTGTCTAGTATTCACCGAGTGAAAACTACTAACTCATGGAAATAAGCTGATATTATTAACAACAAACGACATTAAAGAAAAAAACGTATTTTGATGCCAGTGTCAAAATTCCCAGACTACTGAAAAGGGGTTGACATGACGTTCGTGAACTAAGACCATATATTGCTTGAACCGCCCATTTCTGAACCAAAAATATCCTTTTTGCATCAGGCAAGTTATCCCAATAAATAATGCCGTATGTCATAAGTGAGTGAAAGTAAGCGTAATAGACTTCTTTTAGCGTTGAAAAATCACTTATTTCGGATATTGTTCTAATGGTAAATATAGCAGAATTTAGTGTTGGAACAAGATCCTGAACATGGGTTTTCCATGATAGCTTACTGTCTATATGAACACCTAGAAATTTGAACTGTTCAGTCTCACTTATCATATGCCCATTATGTGTAATCAAAATGTCAGCTTTTGTTAAATTATGTGTTAGAAATCGTAAAAACTGAGTTTTACTGTGATTTAACATCAACTCGTTTTCTACAAGCCATGCACTTATTTCCTAAAATGCATTATTTGATACTATGTCAATATTATGAACAACATCATTCATTACCAAGCCGGTATCATAGGCAAACAAAAATATTTTACAATCACCTGTTATACTCAAGTCATATCATTTATATAAATAAGAAACAGAAGTGGTCCTAAAACAGACCCCTGGGGCACCCCACACTTAATTGTGCCCCATTGCGATTGTACGTCATAGCCATTTTCTACACTGCGGAGAATTACCTTCTGTTGTCTATTATTAAAGTAAGAGGTGAACCAGTTGAGAGCTACTCCTCGTATTCCATAATGTTCCAACTTCTGCAACAATATTTTGAGATCAACACAATCAAACACTTTTGTTATATCAAAGAAGACGCCTAATGTCCATAGTCCCTTATTTAACTCATCAAGTGCCTCACACAGAAACGAAAATATAACATTTCAGTCGTTAAACCACTTCTAAAAAAACTGTACATTTGACAACAAATTATGTGAACTGAAATGATCAATTAATCTTGAATATACAGCCTTTTGAATAACTTTAGAAAAACCGATGGCATAGAAATAGATGTATAGTTGTCTACATTATCGCTTTCTTCTTTTTTATAAAGTGGTTTCACTACTGAGTACTTTAATCTGCCAGGAAACTAACCATTCTGAAAGGAAAAATTACAAATATGGCTTAGTACTGGGCTAACATATGGAGAACAGTACTTTCGAATTCTGATAGATACCCCATCTTATCCACAAGAGACCTTAGTCTTAGTGGTAGTTTATTGTACAGCTTAATCCACATATGAAATGTTCCTTTCTGGCATAAGCTTGATTTTACATGCACTAGATGGAGATTATCTTTTACTCTAGTGTTGCGGTCATGGACCACGTTTTTTCTTTGCAAACTGCTGTCACAACCTAATATACTAATTTTTAAAAACTTCAAAATTTCAGCTATATACAGGCATGTTAACGATAGTATTTCCAGTTGTTTGAAGAGGCCTACATTATTCCCTACTTTTTTTCCTGTACCTAATTATTATAATAGCTGTTTTGTGATTATGTAAGTGCTTGTTTCTGTTGTAGAGTTTCCCCAGACGATAACTCCATAAATAAGGTGACTCTGAAAGCAAGCATAGTATGCACTCATTATAGTGCTCTTATTTGTACATTTTTTAAAGATTCTTAAAGCATAGCAAGTTTTACTCAATTTAGAATTCATGTATTCAATGTGCTTTTTCCATTTCATATTATTCTGGATCCATATAACCAGTAATTTTGTCTCATTGGTGTTATCTATGTTGTCATAGTTGATGGTGGCAAAGTATTATATGCATGCTTATTGCATGAATGAGATAAATTTAGTGTAACAGTTTTCTTGCTGTTAATCATAATTTTAGTGTTGAAGGCCCAGCCACTCAGTTCATTAGTAACAGTATTTATAGTTTGCTGAAGTTCATCCTTGTTGTCTCCCTTTACTATTACTGTTGTGTCATCAGTAAAAAGTATTGTTTTATGTGCCTGTATATTACTATTTAAATCATTGATGTATATAAGAAAGAGCAGAGGTCGCAAAACAGAACCTTGGGGTACACCATATGTTACTGAACCTTCATCTGACAGATGTTTGATCATGAGTTTTGATTCCTTATCTGTGAATCTCATGCAAACTCTTTGTTTGCGATTACTCAAAAACGACCTGATCCAGTCATTATCAATTCCGTGTATCACATACTTATCCAGCTTAGTAAGTAATATGTGTTGATCTACCATATCAAAGCCTTACTCAAGTCCAAAAATATTCCTGCAACAAGTTGTTTCTCATCCATACAATGTAAGATACTCTTCAAACATTCATAAACTGCCATCTGTGTTGATTTCATACTTCTAAAGCCATGTTGAGAGGAGTTTAGTACATTATTCTTGTCTAAAAAGTCCAGTAATCTTTTATACATAGTTTCTTCAATAACTTTAGATAGGCTAGATGTTATGGATATGGGACAGTGATTATTAATATTATCTTTCTCACCAGTTTTGTAAACTGGTATGACTTTGGTTGTCTTTAGAATGACTGGAAAGGTTCCATGCTGAAGAGAACTGTCACACAGGTGAGTCCATGTCACAACAATGTTTTTGCAACATTGTTTTAATAGCATGGAAGATATCTCATCCATTCCTGCTGCCTGAGTATTCCTCGGTTCGTCAATGGCTGTTGCTACTTCATCAATTGTGACACTACTTATGGATATGGATTTGTCATAGTTCTCAAATTTATGGTTGATGGGATGAAGATTCGCACTAAATTGCGTTCTCCGCATTTCCCCAGCTATTTAAGAGAAATGCCTGCAAAATATGTTTGCAATTTCCTTTGGGTCATCTGAAGTTGTGTTGTTTACAGATAGAATGATATTATTATGAATTGTTTTATGTTGGCCAGTATCTTTCTTTATTACATTCCACATAGCTTTGGCCTTGTTGTTTGATACCCTAATATATCCATCATTGCTCATTTGTTTAGCTTCCTTAATAATTTTTCTAAGTATCTTTGAATATGCTTTATAGTATGTGTTGATTTCAATATTACCTTGTTTCAGCGTGCATATTTTCTGAAGAGTTCTTTTATTCTTGCTGGATATCTTTATTCCAGTTATAATTCAACTTGTACTTGCAAAGCCTACTGTGCAATTCACAGTCTTTCTTGGGAAGGTATTTTTAATGTGGATAGTTAGGATGTTAATAAATGCATTAAATTTGTCTTCTATACTTACAGTGTTATACACTTCATTCCAATTTTGCTTTTCTAGTAACTTATTAAAGTAGTCAATATTATTTTGAGTGAAATATCTGTGATTCAGTTTTATCCCACTGTTTTCAGAGACAGTTGTTTTGATATTGATACTTAGTATCTGATAAAGATGGTCACTAAATGCTGCACTATCAACTTATCTATCATAAATTATAGATAAAGTTTCAAATATCATTTGTTGCTTAACTTTTCACCTAGTGTCTGTTCGTTGTTGTTGTTCTGTACTGGCTTCTGATTTATGTGTAGGTGTTATACTCGTCTTAAGTTTGAGCCTGTGTTTAATTTGCAATGTGGTACTAATTTTGGTCGATTTATATCTTTTAATCTTATGTTACCATCGGTTGTTTTTGTTTTATTGTCTGGTTCATGTGATAGGGAAGACATTTAAAAACGATAGATAATAGTTCTGAATGATGAAGATGGAAGAACTAACAACATGAAAGAAAAGAAGTAAGCTGTTAGTTAACTGGGGTTCCTGGTAGGCGTCAACTACCTAGCGATGTAAAGTATGTTATCGCTCCCTGAGGTATTTTCTTTCGTACATAATGTTTTATGATGTCTGTTGTGTTTTGTGTTTCTTTGATCGCTCTTCTTTCAAAGAGCCTGAATTGATACTTTCGTCCCTCACAGACGAATGAAAAATATTCATGAGAATTTTCTACTAGATGAATCTTCCAGAAGCAGGCTGTCATGTTTGATTCATTTTTACTGGATCGACTTTGTTTAGTATACTGTCAACTAGCATGTTGGGTAAAGATAAATCGTTCCAGGTGCTACAATTCATTTTACTGGAATGTTTTCTATGATAAGATCCACTAGCTTTCGTTTGCTGCTTTGTGAAGTGTACATGTGTACTGTCCTTGGACACACTCCCTTCCTGGGATTACAGCTTGACAATAAATTTAGTTGGGAGGAGCACACCACAGAACTGCAGACACGACTCAACAAATCTGTATTGTCAATACGAGTGTTATCAGACATAGGAGACATAAAAATAACAAAGCTTGCATACTTTCCTTACTTCCATTCCATAATGTCATATTGTATAATATTTTGGGGTAACTCTTCAAGTCAGCCAAAAGTCTTCAGAGACCAAAAGCGTGTAGTACTTATTATTTGTGGAGTAAATTCACGGATGTCCTGTAGATGCCTCTTCAAATAACTGGGTATATTAACCAGTGCCTCGCATTATATTTGTTCCTTAATGAAATTTATCATAAATAATATATCCCTTTTCCCAACAAACAGCGCAGTTCTTACATACAATACTAGGAATAAAAATGAGCTACACAAGGACTTAAAAGAGCGGCATCATTTACATTTTGTTTAGTAATTAGTTCTATGTTTAGGTTAGTTACAACATCTACATTGTCAGAGCCACTTACAGAACTAGAACCTGCATTTTCATCTACAGTGTTTTCTACATTATCATTTGCCTCGCAAGATTGATTGACAAAATTTAAGCTAACATTTTCTATGTGCTCCATTTGTGGCTGATCCAATGGATCTTTACCAGTATGGTGAGCAGAATTTCGTTTCCTGCTTCTCAGAGAATACTTTTTTCACTTTGACTAGCCATAAAGGCCAATTCACACTGTCCATCACGTCAACATCACGTTATGGCATCATCACGTCAAGTTGTATTCACACTGTCCGTCAGTGTCCATCACGTCAATTCGCCGATCTCAATATGCGATGTTGAAAGTGAGGTTATGAGTAGCGATCTGTTATGTAGAAAGTCATACTTTAATACTAGAATTGAAGGAACAACAATGCTAAATATTATTGACTGCCATATAAAACTTTACAGTGTGTGTTTTTGGCCAACTTACTGGGAACTGAAACAACATTTCAAAACATCGACATCTATTTTCAAGCGAAAAAATAAACATATGAATACATCAAACAACACTTGTAAGAGCATAAATAGCGCCTATTTACTTTATCCATAACAATTTGCTCGTTGACATGGTTAATACCCTCATAAACAACTGAATTTTTGTCTTTCGTTAGAACTGACTTTTTCATTTAAAATGTTATTTAATGAGAAATGCGTAATCAGATTACAATCTTATTCTAATAAACAGTTTGCTTCAGTCTTTTCTGTTAGAATGTTAAGTAACATTAACCATTTTTTGGTTTCAGATATCCGACCTCGATTTTAGGGGGACACTTAATTGACAAAAACATTTAAGTTGTCATGAAACATTTGAGTTTACCCCTAAAACGAGGTATAACAACAAAATAAAGGCGAATAAGACTTATTTGCATATAAACAGTGTAATCGTCGACTGCAACATTTAATTCGCGTGACGAAAATAGCTTAACTTCCGTGTTAGCAGACGACCGTTCCATCAAAACATTCTTCGCGAGAAAGCTTGATGTGACGTTGACGTGTCGTGACGGTCCGTGACGGACAGTGTGAACGCCGCCATTAGAAATACATTGCGGAATGTTCTGACGGACGGTGAAGTGACGTGACGTGACGGCCAGTGTGAATTGGGCTTAATAATACTATTTCTTTGTGCCCTACTGCTGAAATTATTTTACTTATGTTAAGAATATAAAATACAAGTGTCAACCTCACACTTGCCTCTCTTCTGGTGCAGCTCTGCCGTTGTTTTGTTTTGGCTGCCGATCCATGCCACGCTTCCCAACAAGAATATAAGGACAGTAGTGCGTCGGTCCCCAGATACCGTACCAACCGATAGATGTCTCTACGGTCGCTAACTATGTGCTGCAGAAACGCCCTTTTCCATTTCGTATTTTCATGCTTGTCTCCTTATAATTCTTGTGTTGCATCTCAAAGTTATGGCACACTTAAGAGGTACCAAAACCATGCCGTTCTTAGTACAATTAGTTGTAAATTACAGCCAATAAATGCCATATTTCCGAGTAACCCTTGATATTGATGGCAATGTGAAAGTGAATGCTTTGACTTACATGCTTCTTGTAGCATATCGGATAAACGCATCACCTTCAGGAGTTGATAAGTATCGGTGGTGGTTCGCTTCGTGGTCCTGACAATTTTTTTTTCTTTTTTACCATGACTCCTAAAAGTTTTCTTACACTGTTGTTAATTAAAAGGAATTTACATTTTGCGATATTTCGACATATTTACGTATACAAGCGCTTTCTCTAAAATGTGCGATTGTTCTCTTAGGTGAAAATACCGTGAAAGATGGGCCAACGGATTGTAAATATTGTCTCATGAACCACCTGTACATAAACTGTAGACACACTACAATAATTAATGTACGAAATTTCATGCTGATTGAAATACTTTTACACATAGATTACGTACTAGAGTTATGTGGCAACTGTCGTATCTTAATGAGACTGAACTGCCTTTTTCCTTTTTTGCAACAGCTGTTATACACGTTCTTGTGTCCTATAAGCATTGTCTGTAACTGTAGCCATTTAACTGATCTCAAGAGCTTTGTATTTTCTAGTAAATGCATGAAACTATTTGTATCATCATGTCATTTGCAACATTCTCTATAACAATGTGTCCACATTTTATGTGCAGGTACTGTGGTTCAGAAGACAATGTTTACAATCTGGACCATATTTCACGGCATATTCACTAAATAGAAGAAACGCACTTTTAAGAAGTGGCTGCTGTACTTGCAAATATGTCGGAATATCTCAACTCGTAAATTTTATTTAATAAATGTGTCAGAAAACTTTTGGTAGTCAAGGTGAAAAATAAAAATATTGTCTGAAGCGAGAAACAAACCACCGCCACCGCCCCCTCTCCCCCACCCACCCACACCCACACATCTGTTTTCTTTTTAGTGTTTTCTTTGATTTGCAGTTTTTCTCTTTTGTTGTTTTCTTTACCATAAAAATTTCCCATAAGTTTGCCATTTCAGGCGTTGGCTACTGTCACCTATATTGCCACCAAAAATTTACTAAATAAACCTACATAACAAAATATCTAGTGCCACCGCCACTTTCGCCGTAAGCTAAATTGACATAGTATCGCCAATTCTTCAAGCGCTACTGTCAACTAAAAAGGAATACATTCACTTTCCTCTAAAAGCGGATCTTTTCTCCATCTGTGAAATAATAACAATATTTAATATTCCAATGCCATTCATTCTCATGCAAATGACACTCGAAAACCAACACGTGAATATTCTCAATAACAAAACAGAAATTCATGTAGAACCTCAGCTCTGCTTTCCGCTTTATTTATCAGGAAAGTAACCTCAGCTTTATGTCGCACCTTTTTACAGTTTTAGTTTCAAACTTCAAGTTTTAGACTAATGGAAAGACTTACTTGTCATTTTAATAGTGCAGTGTTACAGAAATATCATGGAATATTACAGACATACTTCTATTACAGTACAGAAATACTGAAGTCTTAGAATGATTCATATTTCGAATGTCAAAATACGAAGGTAGAAATATTAACGTAAATTAAACCGCAGGATTGATAAATAGAAGCCATGAAGGCGCGTAGCATCATGGTAGCATAACCGGAGAGACATCTATCGGTTCATATGGGTAAGCCCGCCTCGCATGTTGTTTTGAGCGTTGTGCCATCTCATTGCTAGGTAGCCAGCTGATGCTTTAGGCTGCCACTGGTCAGCCAGTCGTAGCAACTCTGGCGAACGCTACCCCATATATCCACTTCGTGCCACGGTGTGCATGGCTGCTGTTAGTTGCTCTGTCTGGTTACACCTTACACCCCGCCGTTCTTGTACAGAAGTGATGTAATCCCATGAGCCGCACATTCACTATTAACACTTTGCCTCTTTTGATATCACTTTCTTTGAGATTATTTGCTATGCAAATTCTTCACACGCAACACTAAAAAGTCTGCATAGGACGATCACTTTTTTTTATTCACTGTTCACAGTTCCCGCGAATTTCATGCCTCTTTTATTCAATGTACGTACTGTAAGTGAACAGTCCTGCCAGGTATGCCATGTACAACGGGAAAAATGTCGACAGGCATAGTGCTAAACCAGTCCTACATCATTTACTTTCCTCCTCCATGTTGCCATGGATGACGCACAACAGTGTGCGTTTGTACCGCAATGACAGTGTATGCGAGGGTTGTAGTAACTCCCCACTGCACTGTGTGAATAGTAGAAAATCTAAAAGTTCTCCAACCTGACGTCTTCTATAGATGTCCCCACACAGATGATAACATGCAGGTCGGAGTTCTTGATTGAGGCTGGAATTATTAAACTATTGTCAGGAACTGATCTCATTACAAAATAAAAATGAAGTCCTCGGGATGCCATCTGATTTATTTAAAGAATGCAGAAAACCAGCAAACTGCATAATAAAATCCACTTGACACATATTGTCTTAAATTAAATAAAAGTCATTTCGCCTTGATCTAAAATGATTAAACAATGTCTTATGACCGCCTACATATCCGACATGTCACTCCTTGAGTGCAGGTTCAGAACTCACATGTTACTCCACTGAGTGCATGTACTGAACTCAAGTGTGGCGGCTTGATGCAAGGCTGCCTTCGCCCTGCAATTTGACGCATAAACATTGCCACCGTGCATCGTCCGTCTTATATTGATTGTTTTGTTTATGAATTTAGCGGTAGTACATTTGTTTTACCTACTCAGGGCATAGCTTAGCTTTGAGGGGTATTTCTAAGTTGAGTTTGACATTGAATAAATAATTAATTTATAAAGTATAAATAAAAATAAGATTGAGTTTTGGCGCGTGACCACCAGTGCTACATCCAATTCTCACCCAGTGCCTGCCGCTCGGGGACTTCCCTAGAATTCGGGGAAACTTGCCAGTGCTCTTTACCATGAGAACCCGGCCTATTGTACCACCTGTCGTGGTTCTCACCAGCTTTTATGTTGTGTCGCCTACTGGTCCTAACCGGCTGCACCTAACCAATACTACGATATTAATATGATGGCTTTAAATATTACAACGTCCTGTGCCCCAAAGTTACTGAGTACTCTTCTAGTAATGGCTGGTAATTCCTTGCATAGTTCCGCAACATCAATATCTTTATAGTCTTTGTAAGTTAGCCACTCATCCAAATAAAAAGCTTTGAGAGTTTTATTTTGTACATCATGTATGTTGTACAGACAGGCAAATACACGATTTAAGTTGTTAATCTAATGATGTCTCTCGTTAACTGAATTTATTGCAGTATCCAACATTGGATAATAAAAATTAATTTTGAAATGATTTTGCTCATCACGAATAGGTTCTTCATCAGCTTCATTATCAAACTGTCTTTTTTGTGACTTAGACAGATTGGATTCATATCTAATGAAAGTAGTGCGGAAATTTTGGCTGATTCTGAAATTTCTCTTGCTTCTACCACCATTTTTCAAATCCCAAATCACTTCTACAATCTTAAAAAAGTTTTTGTTTTCAGCAGTGTGTTTGTAGCAGCATTAAGATAATTTTCATTTGATTGAAGAAGTCTTCTAGTCAAATTTACTTTGAACAACATATTGTATCATGCAACATGTGAAGCAATACACCCAAAATTCCCTTTCCTTTTTTTTTTTTTTTTTTTTTTTTTTTTTTAATCAATGGACTGAGCTTCATTTTGCGTTTGAGTTCCAGCTGAACCAGTCAATGTATGAGCGTCATAAATATCCATGAGTGCATCTTGCACATCAGCTAGCTGATAAAGCAAAGGACGCAATGCATCAATCCTGCTCTTCCATCTACACTCCTGGCCATTAAAATTGCTACACAACGAAGATGACGTGCTACAGACACGAAATTTAACCGACAGTAAGGAGATGCTATGATATGCAAATGATTAGGTTTTCAGAGCATTCACACAAGGTTGGCGCCGTTGGCGGCACCTACAATGTGCTGACATTGGGAAAGTTTCCAACCGATTTCTCATACATAAACTGCAGTTGACGGGCGTTGCCTGGTGAAACGTTATTGTGATGCCTCGTGTAAGGAGGAGGCATGTGTACCATCACGTTTCCGACTTTGATACAGATTGCGTTGTAGCCTATCACGATTGCAGTTTATCATATCACGACATTGCAGCTCGCATTGGTCGCGATCCAATGACTGTTAGCAGAAGATGGAATTGGTGGGTTCAGGAGGGCAATACAGATTGCCGTGCTGGATCCCAAAGGTCTCGTATCACTAGCATTCGAAATGACAGGCATTTTATCCACATGGCTGTAACGGATCGTGCAGCCATGTCTCGATCCCTGAGTTAACAGATAGGGACGTTTGCAAGACAACAACCATCTGCATGAACAGTTCGACAATGTATGCAGCAGCATGGACTATGAGCTCGGAGACCATGGCTGTGGGTAACCTTGACGCTGTATCACAGACAGGAGCACCTGTGACGGTGTATGCAATGACGAACCTAGCTGCACGAATGGCAAAACGGCATTTTTTTCCGGATGAATCCAGGTTCTTTTTACAGCATCATGATGGTCGCATCTGTGTTTGGCGACATCGCGGTGAACGCACATTGCAAGTGTGTATTCATCATCACCATACAGGCGTATCAGCCGGCGTGATGGTACGGGGTGCCATTGGTTACACATTTCGGTCACCTCTTGTTCGCATTGGTGGCACTTAGAACAGTTACCGTTACATTTCAGATGTGTTCCGATCCGTGGCTCTACCCTTTATTCGATCGCAGGACCGCATGTTGCAGATCCTGAAATGAAATGTCTGTAAATCTATCGCACCAAACTGCGTGGTCATCAGTCCGTAACTTACAAACTACTTAAACCTATGTAAGCTAACCTAAGGACAAACACACACACCCATGCCCCAGGGAGGACTCGAACCTCCACGGCGAGCAACCGCGCGCTCCACAGCGAGACGCTTTAGACCGCTCGGCTACTCCACCATGGCTGCAGATCCTGCACGGGCCTTTCTGGATACGGAAATGCCCTGGCCAGCACATTCTGCAGATCTCTCACCAATCGAAAACGTCTGGTCAATGGTGGCTGAGCAACTGGCTCGTCACAATACGCCAGTCACTGCTCTTGATGAACTGTGATCGACTTGAAGCTGCATGGGCATCTGTACCTGTACACGCCATCCAAGCTTTGTTTGACTCAATGCCCAGGCCCAGGCGAATCATGGCCGTTATTACGGCTAGAGGTGATTGTTCTGGGTACTGATTTCTCAGGATCTATGCACCCAAATTGCGTGAAAATGTAATTACATGTCAGTTCTAGTATAATATATTTGTCCAATGAATACCCGTTTATCATCTGCATTTCTTCTTGGTGTAGCAGTTTTAATGGCCAGTAGTGTAGTATCACTCACTTGTTTTTGCATTCAATACAGGGATATAGCGCAATAGGACATCCAAATATGTTGAAGCAGAAAAATACGTATAAATCGTTTGGATCATTTTGAAGAAGGATGTGGCAGCGAAACAACATTTAGAAACAAGATTTAGTATGAAGAAAGCGCGTGGATTTTTATTCAAAATCCATTTTTGGACACCACCATGCTTACCTCACGCATTACTTGCATTATCATATCCCTGTTCACGCACATTTTCTAATGAAAGGAACATCTCATCCAACTGTTCAAAATTTTTTTTCAGTTAAGCCACCGCCAGTTGTGTTAGTAAGAGAAATAAAGCCCGAAAATGTTCTTTGATTTCACTCTTATGCTCGGATTCTTAGGTAGACCTTGCAGGTGTGATGACCACTGTGTCCCCAGTGCTGTAGTGATCAGTGCAACTGCCTAGAAAGCATGAGACCCGGGTTCCAATCACGGCTGGGTACACATTTTCAGCTTTGCCCATGCACAGTTGGTATCATACATTCTGTGAATATGAAAGAATAACGACTGTAGGATAAGAAGTGACATCTTTTCTTCCGGAACAGACGCCATATGTATATACTCAATATTATTTGTGGCAAGTGCCATGGTATGTGTTCAAATGGTGCACCATTAATCTCCAAGATGATACAATTGTGTTATCGTAAATAGCGGAGGTTGCGTCAGACCCAATTAAGGCATGCCAGTCTTCATGGTATATATGTTAGTGCATGTCAATGAATAAAATAACTAAGTCGACATATTCAATTATTATTGTGACGATGGAGTGCAAGGCAACTTGCTCTGAAGCACATCCCACTATTGTGAGAAAGTAATTATTATGAGTTTTCTGATTCGTGAACCTATCTAAACCATAAAATGGCTTAATAAGTAAATAGTGCGATGGTAGAAACATACATTAAAAGGCTCTGAGCAATGCTGAGCTTACTCCACTACTTAAAAACAAGCCCAATTAAATTGTTGCGTCCATTCGCGGAAGAGAATTGGACAGAAAATGCTGGAAAGGGTTATAGTCTGTGCATAAACCAAATAGCGATCGGTTCTCCTGGCGGAAGGGGAGGGGGGAGGTTTTCCACGAAAAAAGGGCCACAAACAATAGTGTAACGGACTGGAACTCTACTTACTGTTTCAAGTGTCCGCGGGCAAGGTGTACTCAAAAGATGGCGATGGGGGTAGCTGACATCTCATACGTTCCTACAGATAAACTAAAATGCTTCGTCCAGTCCCGTTCCTGTAGTCTGTGGACGTATAGTTTCGACAGCAATAAAAGTATATAGTTTGGAAAGCCCTCTCCTGCTTCACTTGATGAGACATAGACTATCTCTTTAATGAGAGAGGCACAAGCTTACAATATCTTTGTGCATCACAAAACCATTCTGCACCTAAGAATAATTATGTATAGCATCATTATGAACAAATAGGAGGGGATCTTTCTTACCAAGAAACATAACCTGATGGGAGCCGTAATATACAGGGGGCTTCATTAAAAAATTATTTATTGAACTTTTCCCTTTGATTAAGCCGGGTCCACACGCTACGATCTGTCTGCGCACACCTCGCAAATCGTTGCGTGTGGACAGCACATTTGCGCAGATATAAGATGTGCGCAAACCTGGAAGTGGGAGTTGGAGGTTTGAGCAAAATTGCTCAGATCTGTGGGTTCAAATCACTTCTGTGCAGACAAGTTGGAACGTGTGGACAGGAGATCGCTGCAAATCTGTGTCAGTGTATACTTTTTTCGTGTGTTTACTATATTAACAGTGGATGAAAATGCCTGAGAACTGAGAATCCCGACTGGGAAACAAAGTTAGCCACATAAATAATATAAAGTGAAGTGGGCGTACAGTGTTTCAAACATATCTAACACACTGACAATTTTATTTGTATCTTGTTAGAAGGTAGGCCTACTTCACTTGCTTTCGTGAAATCATTGTTCAGGGCAGCGTAAATAGCTTTGGGGATGATTTCACTCAATGCTAATTTAGAAATTGCTGTTGAAAATTCGAGGTCTTTGTAGGTCTTTCCTTTGGCCAGGAATTTTAATGTAACTGTCAGCCACTCGTGCTGAGAAAATTATCTCCTCATACAAGTGTCTTTACGTATTATGCGAGAAGTTACCAATGTCAAAAGATAATTATACGTTTCCACATCCATTCACAAATAATTACGCCAGTCATCGGATTTGCATTCCAACTCACGAAGTAAAATCACATGTAACTACTGCCTTCGTTTAAGCGGCCATTGCCTAGACAATTTCGTTCGTCTTTACCGTTTATTGCGGTTTGTTTGCAATATTTTTCCTTGCAAGCCACGTTGCAAACAGCGACCATAACAAGATTTTCTCCATCACTGCCAAAAATAAACTTAGAAAGAAAGCTCATAGTATTCGTTTGCCAGTCCGATTGCAGTCTGTACTTCCTAGTTTCTTTTTGATGTCGGGACTCGGCCCTAAAAACCGAAAAGTGCCGCCGGAAGTAACCAGAGGGTGAATTTAAGTCGATAGCGGCTGCTATCGAACCTCGCAGTCGATTAATGTCATTCAACGCCATGTTTGTATTAGTTTATTATTTATGTTGTGGTGTTATGAGTGGAGTGTACAATTGGGCGTTAACTGTAGTTTCTGTTGCTCGTGTATTTAGTATGGCGCGTATGTTGGCAACAGTAAATAAATCGTTTCTGGACCAGAGATTCGGGCGCTACGCGCCCCCACACACTAGAGAAAAACTTCTTGTTTAACCTATACCTAAATTAACTTTCTCTTAAAATGATCACTGTTTAGTACAGATCACAAAATAAATAAAACATATATCTGCTCTATGGTTCACTGCTGTGGTGTTGCCAACATTTGCAGACCTTGGGCAACACACTGCAGTTTAGCCATCAATATCAATATTGACGCATGTGTTTGTAATACATTGTGGACTTCCTTGATATGTTCAGCAATTTGTGCAGAAATCATTGACGAGGTGTGTTTGCCACAGCCGACAATAAAATCATATCCACAGTAATAGAAATTTTAACTGTTTGTGAGGCTAGCTGAGCACTACATAATACTGTGTGTGGCCGCAAAGTTATAATTGCATCTTACTATCGACTCACCTGGTAACTTCAGACTTTCTAAAGTTCGTACGTTCCCCCACCGTATTGTCACAATTGGAGGTGATTTTCAATATACAACTTTAAGTTGGGTAAACTACAGATTTGCAAGTGATTGGAGTGACGGGACTTATTGCAAAACATTAGGCCTATTAACTTCCGGTACCCAAACATATTAATTGGAATCCCACTTATGATGGAAATATGCTGCTGTCATAAAAAGTCGGAAGACGTTTGGTGCTTTCCTCAACATCAGTTTCTTCTATGCAAACATCTTCATTTCAAAAGTACTCTGGCAGCCCACTTCCACTGTAAGCTATTTACTGTATTCCTTCCTCTCTGCCCCACCCCCACCCCCTCTCTCTACTCTGCCACCACACTTCTCTTCAAATCCAGAACTAGGAAATATTTGATGAAACAGTATGTGCCTTTCTAACATACATTTTAACAGAGGTGAGGATAAATTTCTTCTCTAAGTGATTTCAATAGCTGCTCATTAATTATGTGAACTACCCATCCATTCTTCAGTATTTTTAAGTAACACATTTCTAAAGCTTCTACACTCACGTTTGAAATGTTAATCATCCATGTTTCACTTACATACAAGACTGCACTCCTGATAAATTGCTAAGGAAAAGGCTTCCTAATGTCAACAAATAGACCAGACCTCTTTAGTGACTACAAAAGTACAACGAGAAATTAGAGCAAGTAGTTTGATTTATATCTTCAGCAAATTAGATAAAGAGGAAGTGGTGTCATTAATAAATTTATTAGAGTAGAGCATATTGATGCGTTATGGCACATGTTTGTAAAAATATTGGACCATGTGCCTGATGGGCGTGTTCCTAGAAGAACAGTTAATGGAGTGAGGGACCCTCCATTGTGTACAGCCACTGTAATGAAACTTCTGAGGAAGCAGATACTACTACATAACAGATGTAAAACAAAATCTGACAGTACAGCTACTGGTGGTGATATGCTAAATGAAACGTACTTGTCTGTCCAGAGAATAGTGGGTGAAGCCTTCAGTGACTGCCATAGCAGAATATTTATGTAAGGATCTCTCTCAAAACATAAAGAAGCTTTATCATATGTAGCTGTTGTTAGTGGGACTGAAGTTATCACCCAGACACTCATGGCCGAGTGAGATACTGAAATTGAAGATTGCAAAGCAGATCTACTGAACTCAGTTATAGGCCTAAGATGTTACTTTCAAATGAAAATCAAGAGCCATTAAGTTACCTAAATGTAGTTCTGGTTCCAATGCAAGATGAGTGAGGCAGATATGAAGTTCACGGGCCTGAAGCAATACCCATCAGATTGTTTACTACATTTGTGGTGAGTTAGTTCAGGACTATTTTAATTCTTTAACTCATTATCTTGGAACAGGCTAACTCACGCTCCCAAATTTTTTGTGGCATTGCAACATTATCCCGATTAAAATTAGTGTTCTTTCTGCTGCTGTTAGTAGGCATTACCTAATGTCTTGTGTTGTATTTGTATGCTTTTTGCTGCAGTACTGTGTCCTATAGTATAATTTTGGTGTTGCTGCACTTTGTATACTTCCTATATTGAAACCAATTATTTCCTTGTTTGTAATAAATAATGTTTCAGTGAATATTTACATACAGTTTTTGCAAAAACTGAGCTTATATTGTGGAACTACCTTTTATCCGTTCCCACCTTAAATAACTCCATAGATTTTAAAGGAATAAAAATTATTAGCAAAAGAAATCTGTATTTCAGAAAGCACAAACTTACATTGAAAAATTTGAAGCTTTTACCTTTTGTGTAAGAAATTGGTACATTAGGAGCTATTTTTCCTGTACTCATAAAAAGAAACTAAGAATTGCTTTAACACAAAAATCTGGAAAAATTAAATGTTTTAGTTAATCCTAAGAAGTTTGCAATTTTTCAAACAAATAGCCTACTTTAGTTAAATTGTAGTTTGCATGAACTGAGCTGCTGCTTGTCATATTGATGTTTGTAGGTGGTGACAATGAATGATAGGTGAAGGCAACCACAGTGAGAAATGGTTTTACATTTTATGCTTTGAACACAAATCAACATTGTGAATGTCCATGTTTTTATGAGTAACATTGAAAATTCATGACATTACCGAAGAACAATTACACATTACACTTTTGTCACAGAATAAATTAAAGAAAAGTACACCGAGGACTCATTACTACATGGATGTAAGAGTTTATTTTAAATTACACAGCTTTGGCTGAAAAGTCTCTTTAACTAACAACAAATAAATAAACAACAATTAAATAAATGTCCATTTACATTACATAAAATGAACTGTTTCTTCCATTTAGTGGCTGGTCCTTGATGTACTTTCCCGAAGCATTGTCTTGTAGCAATTTGTATTCCCATAGAATTTTCATTGACATCTACGGTGATGACTTCCAAACGTGTAGCATTAGGGTGTTGAAACACAGATAACTAGTGTGCCAGATTTATATTTTCTGTAAGTAATGGAAATTGATGCTAATTTCATTGCCAATAGTAGAAGGTCCTTTTTGATGTGGTGCATTGTAATTGAATATAAATGATTATATAAGTGACCAATAAGTCACTGATCTGCAACTACAACCCACCACACCTGAAAGACCTCTAAAGCTCTTCCTCTTTGCAAATTAGTTGACACTGAACTTGTAGAAAATTCAGGAAGGATGCAGCAATATTTTGAAAGGGATAGATTGCTGTGCATCACATAGATGTCTCAATTGGCCGAAAAAGGGTTCTCACTTGTAGCTTCTTTAAACATGGAGCCAAAATTACAATCATACTTACAGGAGTGCTGTCTTCAGGTCTTGTGGCAAAACTGTCTAAAGAAGGCTGCACTAGCCTATTCGCAATTCTTGTTAATTCTTTAATATCCGCATTACATAACTGTTTCACAGTATCATCATGTAACTTAACTGTTCCTTTGCTGTACATTATGTATGGGGCCTTGGAAGGTGGGTATAGCCAACTTTTCATTTATTATTCAGTCATAATTCCGAAAGTGAATACAGATATGAAATAAATTAAATGTTCTTATTTACACGAATATTTAAGCCAATGGTTGAACATGTCATTTTAATTGTAGAAGGGCATACATTTTCATTGCACTCTTTTTAATGGTTGTAATGACCTACAAGTAATTGAATTTTTTTATCTGTTTTGATTTTGAAAGTATTCATTCAGTTCATTCAAATAAATTAATTTCATTTTTCACCTCATTAGCTTCTTACATACAACTTTTAGCTGGGTATGATTTCATGCTGTATACAGGCTTTTAAGAGGGGATATACTGGAACACTAAGGTGTTTCTACTTATACACATTACATTATAAGGAGTTTATTTAGCTCTCCACATTGTCATGTTGAAATACATTGCTGAACAACAGTTTTTCTCGTATAATTATTTGCTAAAGTCACAGAAATTAACTTTCGTACGGTAAAACTTTATGATGCTTCTCGCTGGGCTCCAGTGATTATGTTGGCAACAGATGAACAATGAAGTGTGGAATGCGTTAATATTTTTCACAAGCTACAGTTAATGCAGCTTGTTTCACTCGCAGCAAAATTAATACTATACCTGATCTATGTTTGACAGGTTCTAGTATGTACCTTTTTCCATTCAGTAAAAATATCATTTTAATTGAAGTTGTCAAGACAAAACATTTATTGGTCATCTGAGTTGCCATCATTAACCATTGTAGCCAACATAACTAATGGAGCTAGGTGAGAAACTTCATACAATTGAAACCACTTGTTATGTTTGAAATACAACTTTGCATGTGAGGTAAATACAGCAAAGTAACATTTCTTCTATTTGATGTACTATGAATTGACATTCCCCATTTACAAATATAAAATTATTGATTTTAAAAGCTTTGACACAACCTTCTTGTTAACATCATCCACTACTTATTGATTATCCACCAAGTTAGATATGGAACACAATTTTGTTACATTAACTGTTGGACCAAATAGCACTGGTCACGGTGGCTGAGCCGTCTGCGGCGCGTCAGTCATGGTCTGCACAGCCTCTATGGTCGGGGGTTCGAATCCCCCCTCGAGCATGAATATTTGTGCCGTCCTTAGTATTAGCTAGTTCATAAGTAGTTTGAAAGTTTAGGGACTGATGACCCTGTAGTTAAGTCCCATAATCTCTACAAACTTTATTTATTTATTTTTACCAAATAGCCTACATTGTACTAGTTAAACAAAAAACACAGCATAAATATCTTACATGTTCATAGCATAAGTGTTCACTTTTTTTTCGCATGGGTTGTGTATTAATTGCTATTTCTCACATGTGAGGAATCTCAATTTGGCTGCTGAACACATTTTTGTTAGAGCAATGGACAAGATTAAATAGTTGCCAAAAAATAGAATTTATATTTATGGGAAGGATGAGGCCTAATAAGCATTTAGTAGGCTGTAACATGCAGTACATGACAAAGAATGTAAACACCTTGAGCTATCTGTTAAAACAAAACAAAAAAGAAACGGTGTTTAATTTTTTTCTGTTTATTTTCTGTAGGAAAAGAAGAGAGAACCACCAGTGCAGAAGCAGAGGTCTACCTGTACATCTTCAGATTTGGTTACTGTCTACAACGAAGATAAAATAAAAGTTTCACCTCTTCTTCTGAGAACACTGCAGGGCTATTAAACCTGTCTCAGGCAAACTACTGAACTGAACAGAAACTCCGATCAGTTTTGATAAAAAAAATATGAACAATATAGGAGGCACATTAAAACTCTACAGCAGTCTAAACGATGACTTAAGAAGAAAGTGGCTTCTTTGAGTGCTGTCAGCTAGTCTAGATCAGCGGCATGGGGAGCGTTGTAGTGCATCCGAAGCAGCATTAGGTTGGCAATGTAGTACATTTCGAGTATCAAATGGCATGTATGAAAGTGTAATGAAGTGATTCTAAATCTTCATTTTAGGTGACCAATTACTTTTACTGACCGTACGGGTACATGCAAGAACCTGTCAACCATAGAGCAGGTATAGCATGTTTTGTTTATTGTATGATCTGTACGAAATGATCAAGTGATTTTAAATCTTCATCTTATGAGGGCAATTATTGATTTCCCGTAGTCGCTTGCGGAAAAGTTGCCAATGTACGCACCATGCGAATAACATGGCAACAGTCTGCATTTAAAGGACAGTAGGCTTAACTGATATTTATACTCTGAAGTGTGGTAAATGAGGTGTCTAATGCCACGCTCTCAATTTAATTAGTTATCTTAATTGACTTCTGCAAGTTGTTTTTGGAGGCAAACTGAGGTTGTGAAATTTCTATTTAATAAATGTTACACACTAAAGGGAATTATGATTTTATCTGTGTGTTTAAACCATTCGGATATACCTTCCACACACAATTGTAAATATTAATAACTGCCTTAGATATCGTTTTTAACAGATTAATACTCGACCATACCAGTATGCAGTACTTGATCTGCAGTAACTTGTAATCCGTTTGCATCCAACTGGGACACACAATTCTGGAAATATTTACCCATTATTCAACAGTATGTTATATTTAATTTGTTCTAGCCAGTATTGTGATGAATGAAGCCCCCCCCCCCTTTTGTGATAACATATTAATGAGAAATAGAATCCTAAAACTATACAATCCCCAGAAGTTATGGTAGTTTACTGATTTGGGATAACTTTGTCGGTTCACAAACTATGGTGAATAACACTTCTGGTCTGACAAATCATATGCATTCACAGTAGGTTTTTCATTTGAGGGAATGCTGGATGCAATCATGGCTATTTGTCAGAATTTTGTTACCATAAATGAAGATCGGGATACCACCCGTCGGCTTTAACCCATGTCATTTCTCAATGTGGCAGCAACGTAAACATTAGACTTTGAAACCAGTTAATTTTGTTAGC
This sequence comes from Locusta migratoria, assembly GCA_026315105.1. Lineage (NCBI taxonomy): Eukaryota > Metazoa > Arthropoda > Insecta > Orthoptera > Acrididae > Locusta > Locusta migratoria. The sequence continues at coordinate 197,649,395 of CM048746.1, forward strand.
ACAATCATTCTTTGGCTTTCACATTTGCTGGCTTCGCCAGCTCACAAGTAAAATGTTACCTTCTAACCTAAACCTCGGGCTGTGCTACAGATCAGTGTGTCGCCACAACCAAAATTTCTGCTTGGGTCCAATATCACACTTTAACTCACAAAATATTACTCTATTTCCTTGTAAACTACTGCCTTTAACACCACACAATTAATCAAGCAATCTGCAAACATGCATGCACCTCAAGATTACTACAAACAATGACATCACAGCGGGCGGTATCCCCATCTTCAGATGACCCATTTTCTTTTAATCATATGAAGATGTATCACTATCTCTCTGCAGGTAGTTTGCAGAATGTTGCATTTGTGACCCTATTTTTCTGAGGTCATACTTATAACACAGGTCATCAAAGTCTAATTACCATTATATGAATACGGCTTGTGTAAAAATGCTCACACTTCTTGTTTTCACTGTTTCCATTTACTATAGAAAACCCTGAGGTTCGTGCTGAAAAATGTTTTTTCTCACATAGTTCCATCCAGAATGGTTTGTTATATTGTTTTGTGGAGCACATTTGATAGTGGACACACATTATTCAGTAAATTCGTTTTAATATGGACCTTTCTGCTGCTATTTCATATAACACTGATATTTTTTCACATTGAACTGTGCTACCTTGTGAAAAATTGAAAAGAGTAACATTGTAATAATTTTGATGTATGATGATAAAAAGCAAATGTACATGAATTGAATAACAAATCAAGAACAGTTTCTTTTTATGAAATAAAATTCTGAATACAGTATACAGTGTATATGCTTTATTTCATTCCTTCCAGTTCCTATACTTTCCAAAAATGAATTATGTCAGTGAATTCAAAAGCAAACCTAGTTTCAATGTAAATATTACTGCACAAAGCTGTCTAGTTCAGGAATGGAAAAGGTTTTTCAGTGATTTTCTTTTTGTTTTGCTTTTAGAGTTGGTTAATTTTGTGTAACATCCTACCAATAAAACACATTTGCATAAGATGTCAAACAAATTTTTTCTTTCTCTGCCTGTTTTAAGACTGCCTGTCATGCCACCTCCATTTATGCAGTGACAATCAATGAAGCCTCAGCTTATTTATTAACTTTATTTTAGTGAACATGAATCCCATGCATTACAATTTGTCATGATTTAAAACATAATTTAAGAGTGGAAGAATAAAGTGCAAATTAAAATTTCAGCATTGTCTTTCAGAACATGGGTTACCAATTTTAGAACAAAAAGACAATGAGCCATAATAAGAGAAGAGTGAGGTGTAATTTTGACATCAAACAATGCTGTAAATTCAAGGTATCAATTGTTGATATTAAAAAAAAAAAAAAAAAAAAAAAAAAAAAAAAAAAAAAAAAAAAAAAAAAAAATGAAAATCACAGCTTTCCTTGTGACTGCAAGTAAACTATCAAATTTCAGATAAAAAATCTTTTTTAACAAGTGTCAAAGAATTACAATTGCAGATAAAAATACACTGAATTAAAAATCCCTAATTAAATTTAGACAACATACTTTTTGCCAAGAGTAAGTAGTCCTTACACAATGTCAAATTTACCAGCTTGCTTTACATCACATGCTTGGTATCACATATGAAAGCAAAAGGAGACTGTGTCTAAATATAGTGAAGGATGAATAAATTCATGCTTTGTTCTTATAAATCAATATATGCAAGCTCTCAGTATTGAAAGTACTAGAGGTTACTTGTCATCTAGGCTGGATTCATGTGAAGATAGGGGTACTGCCTGTCAGCTTTGACCCTTCTTGTGTCTCTAAAAAGGGGGTTTAAGTAATTATTTGATAGCTGAGTTAAAGACAACAGTTTGTTTACAAGTAGATTATATATTAAGTTCTTGAGTTTAAAAAGTGACCTGTAGCTTCACTCTGATAGTGGGGTATAGGTTAACAGTTTTTTTTCTTTTCTTTTGGAAGTGTATGGGAAGGTACGAAGTTTTGGGCTGAGACCTGTGATTGATGGTACGATCTGTAGTTTGTGAGGATAATCACACATTATTTATTATCTACAATACATAAAATATTATCCCTTATACGGGTTTTCCGACAAGTTGACATCGTGGGTCAAAGCTGACGAGTGGTATTCCAGTCTTCAGTTATACCCTAGGCTTTAAGATCATTTGAGATATAAGACAGTTCTTTCAGGCAAGTAAGTTGGCAATTTATTATAAGAGAGAGCTTCTTTCCCATAAGAGCTGTTCACAGTTCTGGTAAAGTTTCTTCTTATTCTGAAGCAATCATATATATAAAGTAGATGAAGTTTACTTATCAGGCGAAGGAGCACAGGTAGTGATAGTAACATAAATAAAACACACACACACACACACACACAAACACAAGCTTTCGCAACCCAGTTTTCTACAGTATGTCTGCCTAGGTGTGTCTGTGTTTGTGTATATGTGTGTGTATTTGTTTGCCTTCCTTTTTTTTCCCCAAGTTAAGTCTTTCCTCTCCCGGGACTGGAATGGCTCCTTACCGACTACCTTAAAACCCTCATCATTTCCTTTTCCCTCTCCTTCCCTTCTGCCTGAAGAAGCAACTGGGTTGCGAAAGCATGCGTTTTTTGTGTGTTTTTATTTATGTCACTATCACTACCTGTGCTCCTTCGCCTGGTAAGTAAACTTCATCTATTTTTTATTTATATATTTTTCCTGCTAGGAATTTTTCCTCTATATATATGGGGCCATTCCACACCCTTAGAACTCTTCATATAGGGGTTTGGTGCATATCACAATCTTAATTCTTTCTTCTCATTTTGTACCACTATAAATACATGTCGAATTGTCAAAGGACTAAATTTAAAAGATTATGAATTTTTTTTTTTAAATAAATACTAGTACATAACAAAATAAACAAAGCTTAGTTTCTCATGTGTAAGTTCCCTCATGGGACACTGTTAAGAAACAACTATATTTCATACCAAAATAAGATATTGGAAATTGGTTTTAGATCTCAACCTAATTAATAGTGCAATAACAAAAGACTCCATACTAATATTAAAATGACTTCCATAACAGATGATAATTGCAACACTTATACTGCCTTGGCTAATAGACATGTGTCGAAAATGCTGAAACAGCCCCACATGAACACTATTACATTTGTCGCTATTGTAACAATATGTCTTAATAAGACTTTTCTTCATTTACTGGCCAAATCCACCTGCATAACTGCAACAAGACTTCCAAACTTGCAACATATTCCAAGTCTTCAGGGTCACATACAAGGAGGGCTATAAAGTTTTGTATTCTATATGCAAACACTTTTTTTCCCTACCATTTCCACCAAAATCTATATTCCAGCACAGTACCTACAGATATAATTGTTATGTAATGGACCAGATGGAAAACAGGAAATACAAATTGTGTTCCAGGATTGTGATTTTGGAATCACACAATCAGTATATAACTTCACAATCTCTTCATAGGCTTGAAGGTGTTATCATCATCATACATTTCGGCACCACTTCTTTCCCCTCAGTGTGACCTTTTATGGTAACTGCCCCCCTCTTCACCTAGTTCAGTTCTGCTAATATCACAAAGATAAGACTGCATTTCTTTATTCATAATTTATCCCCCTTTTCAAGTTATGAGGCAACTTGCCTGGAAGTACTTTGCCCTGACTGATGATTTTGGCTATGTCTTTGTTTCATCCTTCATAATTTTAACATTTTACACTCCACTGAACAGTAATCTACATACTGAACTGATCTTCTTTAAGTTGCTCTCTAAACACACATGATAATCCTCAGTAGGGACATTCTTAAAACTACGAAATAATTTAAACCCTAAAAGCAAATAAAAAAACCCTAGTTTACATAGTGTATAACATTGTTGCAGAAACAGTAATAGGAGTCTATAGTGTCATAAAGTAGTGTCATACACACAATGCAATTTTTGGCAAAAAAAAAAATTGTTGTTATAAAGAAAAGTTGTTATACAAAAATGTAAACCATTTGCATTACCTTACTTATAGAAGTTTTCAAATTGATAATTCAATTAATTTAGTGGAACAGAAAGAAAATCATGTTGTGTGTTGCATGTGTGATGAAAGTTCATTGTTTTCATTTGATACAGAACACATGGAAAAACTCCCCTCATTTGCTTCAAAATTTCCCTCAAATATCTGAATAATTGATCAACCAGTGAGGGAAATGGTTGCGATAAGAAAACAAGACAGTCATCCTACCAGCTGTAATCACTCTTTATGGAGCTGTCCCACAATGGTTAAATTCAAATACGTTAAAAAATAGGCTACTTCACTATTTTTTTTATAAACACTGTAAGCTGTTAAATGATGAGAAGGTGCCTTCTGCTTCAGAAATGTTATTTTTGTGATACGCTTGAACTATTTTGGTATAAAGGGTTGTTTTTACGTGGAATGATGCATGAGCTATTTGAGAAAAATAACTTTAACAGCATACAGTTGTCAGCAACTATGTGCTGTTTCATGTATCATAGCAGGTTACTTTGCCTAAGTTATTCTCTTAATAGCAATTGTATAGATTCCCTAAATATTAACGACAATGGAAGGTCCAGTAAGGACTGTTAATAATAATGTAGATAGGGAACAACTCACCCCAACGACGAACGTTGAGCTACTGACAGACACAAATAAAAGACACACAAATACAATTCTAAATTTCCGGCTGCGGCCTTCCTCAGAAAGAGAACACTCATCCACACAATCACTCAGGCATGCTGACCCACACACACCAGTCGTCTCTGGCCGCCCAATACAGTCTCACAGGCTGATGATGTGAGGGGATGAGTGTTCTCTTTCAGAGGAAGGCCGCAGCCAAAAATTTAGAATTGTGTGTGTATGTGTCTTTCATTGGTGTCTGTCGGCGGCTCATAGTTCTTCTTTACAGTGAGTTATCCCCTAAATTTTATGGTGATTTGGCATCATTACTCTAGGTGTTTTTACATTTTGGAGGTGACACACAAAAATTTAGCTCAATATGAAAACCGTGCCATATTTATTCAGTTGCTTAAAAACCATTCACTTATAAATCATATTATACTATATCATGTAGGCAACAGACAGTGTAATATGAACTAACACAAAAAAATTAGTGACGGTAGGCCTACATTCTCTTGGAACTCAAAAATATATTTGTTAAACAATTGCTGTCACACAGAAATGAAGAAATCTGAAGATGGAACACTTAACATGGAGCACTTTTTCGTTATTAAAATCAAATGTATCTGAACTGCTGTAAAATTTATAGGCTAGTTGTTCCATAATTTTTTCACATGATGCTTCTTACTTACGAGGTAACATGTTTGTTTGAAATTGTATTTTTCTGAGATCACAATCATGAAATGTGAAATATGTCACCTTTCAGAAATAATTACCAGCCGTCTTGCTTTTAAATATATTTATCTCATTTTGCACAGTAAAGTACAGTACATGTAGCAAATAATGGGAATTTATTTTATTTTATTATTTTTTTTTTGTAATGCACATGAATGGGGTAAAAGCAATATCTCAAACTCTGCAAGCACTGCACACTGAAAATAGACATACACAACGAACTTTGTGGTGTCACTTCTATATAGCACAGTCTAATTTATTTATCATACAAGATACACCTATTACTTCTATTTCATTTGACGTTTTACTCTATCTAAATATTTGTAGTATTAAGTGTCCAAGAAAGCACTGAAGCACAACCACAAGCATTGCTCCCACTTGTTTACAATGAAACCTGTATCATTTTCCTAAATACCAAGTTTCAAGAAAAGGTGTAATGTTTTGTTCATAAACATGGGCGTGAAATTTCTAAAATTTCAACAAACTTGATCGATTTTGTGCTATGTACAGGCGATGTTATTCGATTCAACTGATGTTTTCTTCTCTGGGAGATGCAAACCTCAATTACAGAACTGATTTTGAAACAACATGCAGGCAAAATTACGAACTCGTTGGTTCAAGATTTCCAGCACAATTCGGAGTTACTCTTGAAAAAAACACTATGTTTTATACTCGTTATGCTCATTACACAATATAATCCACAATTTCCGACATTCTTTAGCTGCACACCGCATAGTTTCCAACTTTCCACTTTCCATTTTCGAATGAACTCAATGAAGTTCGCGGTTTTCCATGACCATAGATATGGTAGGAAGTGTAGGTGACTTCCGGTAGTCAACTTCCGGCGGCACTTTTCGGTTTTTAGCGTCCACTGATGTCGGGCACGAGAATTTGCAGCGATGTATACACCCGTCCACACGCAACGATTAGTGTGCGCAGACTTTTACACAGACATTTGCGCAGACAGATCGTTGCGTGTGGACCCGGCTTTATGTACGAATGTTAGCCATGTCGTGAGTTTTTTGGCGCCCTATACCTTCTACTCTTTTTTTCTTAATTTTTTTCTTTTTACCGCTGGTTATAGGTTCGTTCCAACAGCTGCCAGACGGCTAATTTCAAGCGCTAAGAAACAGATATTACTGCGCATGCACAGCTGCTATGACATAAAAACCCTTGTTTGATACTTGCACTGCTGGAACGTTTTTTGCACTGTTTCTGGCTGCAGGCGAAGGTGAGTTTAAAAAAATATTTAAATACTTTCCTTTCTAATAACGATGAAGTGTAAACGAGAAACATCTGATACCAAGTGGGATTGCAGTGACTTCGAAATAATCAAACAAACACGCTACAAACAAACACGTATCACGTGATGGCTACCCCCTCTCTAAGTCAGACCTTTCTGCGCATGCGCAATTTGGCAGCTTGCCCGCGCTTCAAATAATTTTCCGGTTAGCATCTGGCTGCTTGCGGCAACTGCTGTAACACCAAACAGCCACACTCCAAGTAGCCAGAAGCAAGAGAAGACGCTGGAACACAATTTCAGCGTTGCGCATGCGCGTCAAGCAGGCTGGCAGCTGCAGGAACGAACCTTGTGTGTGTGTTTTTTTTATGGTGAGGTCATTAGCGCCCATAGACCATAAATAACATTTATGGTCTGTGTTAGCGCCATTGTATATTACAGAGACCGCAGAGCGGCGGACTGCGCGGGGCCCTGAGGGCGCCCAGCTGACCCGATGGGCGGCACGCCAGCTTTAATCACAGAGTGATTAGCTGCAAACTGCTAATCGTCTATTCATTAAACGATTACTAGCAAAATTCTGGAGAGCCAAAGAGAATGCATGTAACATTGACTTGTGTTCTGTCTCTTGTCTGTTGCACTTTCTGTGGGAATTCATCGTTCCTGGAACCGCCAGAAGCAGAGTAAACCGCATCGCGAGCGCACGAGGATTCGTCACGCACGACAATTCTGCCGCCCCCCAAATTCGAGCGCCCTTGGCAATTGCCTAGACGGACCGACCCTGTCCAAACCACGTCTAGTTGTTGAAATTCTATATTTAAAAGAGCTTTGATGTTGCTTCAGTTTATGACCGACAGGACTCTTTGCAGTAAGGTAAACTATCATAATTTAACTGAATATACAAATAGCGTTATATTATATGAACACGACTGTGTAAACACTGGAAACACTTTCCTCTTGCTTGTGTTTCGCTCCACTAGTTGATTTACGTTGCCAAGCAACAAGCTCAACTTTTCTGTGCAGTTATTACGTATTGTGTACGGTAGTGCTCAGAACGCGTACGGTACGTTTTAAAAAAGAAAGGAAACAAATTTCTTTATAACTTTGGTTCCCTTCTAATCGCAAGAAATGGTTAGAAGTAAGTACTGGTAACGATATTGAAGGAAGGAGCAATGAACATTAGTAATGTGACAAATTATTTCATGTATTTTTATATTCAATACTCAGTTCCATGTCGCATAATTCACATACCAAACAATGAAAAGTGTTCTCCAGTTATAAAAAGACTAAAATCTGAAAAATGGAAATTTTATTACAAGTTCATGGATGAGTTTCTCTGTATAAATCAATAGTAATCGAAATTGATTAACAATATCCGTATTGTAAGTTCAATTGTAAGAATTGTTAGGGAAACTGGGAAAAGTAACAGAACTCCCAAATTTGCTCAAATGTTTGTTAATTTAAGGGACTTAAATGCGGGGTCATCAGTTCCTAAACTTACAAACTACTTATGAAATACCTTATACTAAAGACGTCACAAACATCAGTGCCCTAGGGGGGATTCGAACCTCGGCGGGGAACGGCCTCGCTCATCGGAGCGTACCATTTATTACCAGCTCTGTGTCGTTCACCAGCCATGGCTGGAGAGACTGCGTCAGAATTACAATATAAATACATTAATTTACAGAATTACATCTCATTTACATAGCTCCTCAATGCGCTCCGCCGCGGCTCTCAAATTTGACTCGTGGCAGGACGTTTTGTAGCATCGTGTAGTCGACGCAACAAAATTAATTTGATTCATTTCATAGTAATACTGATTTTATCTAAGTGTTTGGTTGATATATGCATATCCTTAGTTCTAATTGGTTAAAAATATAAATAAATTATGAAATCGATTATAATACAATACGGTAATCTGTTCCATGTTGCATAATTAATTTGATAAACAAGGAAATCGCGTGGGCTAGTTTTTAAAATGTTAAAAAATGCTCATTCCAAAATTTGAAAATAATTAGCTGGGAAAGACAGCTATTTCCTCTTTGTGTTTAAATAAAGACTTTAGTGAGTTTTGGAATTTGGTGACTCAAATATAGAATTACCTTTAGGCTATATTAAAAATAAAATAAAGCCATGTAATGAAACAGGTACGGTAAACTTGTATTTTCCCTCACACAGTAACTTTATTTTGATATAGGCTAGCATGCGGCATCAAAATTATCTCAAATGGGAGACACATATTGAAAAACTTCATAGGAAACTAAGTACCGCATGCTACTTAATGAGAATATTAGAAGGATGCTGCAACAAGGACTGCCTGAAAACTGTTTACTTTGCCTATATTTACTCTCAACTAAAATATGCCACTATTTGCTGAGGTAACTCCCCTCTGTGTCAAAAACTCTTTAGGCTACAGAAAAGGATTATAAGAGTTATGGAAGGTGTAAAATTGGAATAAAACCTGTAGACCACTCTTTAAAAAAACTAGAAATCCTTCCACTTCCAAGTATGCATGTATGTATATGAGGTATCTGTTTTTTGTGTAAAAACCTACTCTTAAAAAAAATGAAAATATTCACTCTTACAATACCAGGCATAAAGGAAACTTTCATATAGAGTCAGTGCACACTAATCTCAATGAAAAAGGACCCTTGCACTATGGGAAAGTTATTTATAATATAAACTCCTCCCAGAAATTAATACAATAAATGACTTGTCAAAGTTCAAGTCAGCTACAAAGGCATATTTGAATCATCACTGCTTTTATAGTTTGCACGAGTTCCTTGAGGAAGTTCACTAGAATTTTTGAGTGTGCCCTAGTGATGTGTTCTATAAATGTTTCTAGCCCCATGTGTTTTATAAATTTATACTTGCTTCAATTTCGTATTTTTTGTACAAAAAAAGTAATCAATGTAAATTTAATTTATCCTCTATAATATTATTCTGTTACACACTGACTTGTCCAACATTAGCATGTACCATATGTGTACTACATGATTACCAGGACCAATAAAGATCTTATCATTGCGTGTACATGCCTCTGTAATTGCCTACAAATTCTTGAAGATGGATGAATAAAAAATAAATAATATCGAAAAGAAGGATGCAGTTGCAAACTTTCCCTTATTCTTAGTTTTTTAACTATGTAGTGGTATATTTAGAACTGCAGGGGACCAATGACCTAGCAGTTTAGTCACTAGAAAATTCTAACAACTTTATGCTGCACAATTATGCAGTGGAAGGAAATCTACCAAGCAGCTACAATTATTACGAAATTAACAACTAATAAATTTATTAAGCAGAGTGGGTGGTTGGCAATGTTCCTTTTTGCCACAACTTATCATTTGTACATTCCCACCTTTTGAGTGCATAATTAAATGTGGTAGCCAAACATCAAAGTGTAGAAACCATACTTCTACTTCATCGGATGACCTGGCTCATGTAGCAGTATTTGATAATTTAACTATCTCAATGATTCAGACATTGAAATGTCTTAAGCATATTAAATTTTGCAAAAGTAGAAACCAATAACTCTAATCAAAGAAACAGAAAGAAACAGAAAATGAAACCAATGAAGACAGCCATTTCCTTTACAGTGGTACTGAGACAGTAACTTTATTAATCCTAAGCCTTGAAGAAGAGAAGATAAAAGTACAGTATAGAATTGGACACTTATGGTTAAGTGAGTCACCATGTGCAACAGATGTTCAACTTAGCTATTAACAAAGAATAAATAAATTGAAACAGCAAAAAATTCAAAACCTATGCAACAGAAATGAAGCAAAGTACTCCTCAGTAAAACACAACTAAATGTTATACTATATATATTGGTGATCACTGGCTAAATGAAGGAGAGTTTTGCAATGCAGTAATGAAAAACTGTGAGATATAAAATTAAACTTTCCTGGTGGGATAAATATGTATAAAAAATAGAAATCGGATAACTTACCCAAAGCACAGGCTCGTCGACAGATACAAATAAATGTGTATGTTTTTATTTGTAACAGTCGACAAGCCTGTGCTTTGGGCAGAAGGAGACTTTCCTGGTGGAAAAAACATGTATAAAAATAATGATTGTTTGACTTACCCAAAGCACAGGCACGAAGAAACACAAATAAAAAGACACACAAACATTCATGCTTTGGCAACCGTTGGTCACTTCTTCAGGAAAAGAGGGAGGAAGGAGAGGAGAAAGGGAAGTATACAGGTTTTAAGGAAGTGGAAAAGGAGTCACTCCAATTCCAGGAGTGGAAGGACTTACCTTAGGGGAAAAAAAGAAAGGTAAACAAATACACACACACACACACTCACACATATCCACATGCAAACACACCTAGACCTGATGGTCTCATTTTGTTTTATCGCCGCCCCGGTACCACTGATGGGAGACTTTGCAAACACAGACGAACTGTCACATAGGCTAGGTGATACACAGCAAGGAAAGTGAATGAAAAAGTTAAAGCATTTGATATGAAGATATCTAGCAGAAAGGACCAGGAAATCCTCAAAAAACTAGGTAGAGACAATAAAATAAACTTCCCAAGTATGTCTGCACAATAGGATGAAAGCCAATAACAGATAATGCACAGACTGCTGATAGCCATTACTCCTCAATTTACAATATGTAATGAACTTAGCACCTTCAACACAAACTGATGCTCTTTCGTCCAGTAGTCCTCAGAATTTCCAAATGCCAAAGACAGAGATTTGCTTTGTCATGGCAATGGGAAACTCACCACAGAAATACGATGTTCAAAGGTCATCACATTGCTTAAGCCTGGAAAATCAATTGACCAACCAAATAGTTGTAGGCCTGTTGCTTTACTCAGCACCATATAGAAGCTGCTTGAGAGGCTCCTGTACTATGGATTAAATTTAGATATACTGTAGTTCCAGATGGGCAAACAGGATTCTTATCTGATAGTAGCAGTGCATATAAGGTACAGTCTCTGGTGACTAATATAAAGACAGGCTTTCAAACTAAGGGGAAAAACCCTCTAGTGATTTCATAGATTTAAATGAAACTTATGACACTGTCTGGAGACATGAGTTATACAAACTAATTCAGATAATGCCATGCACCAATAATATTCTAACACTGAAACTACTTAAAGTATTTACCAGAGAAAGGATTAGCTCTGCCAAAATATCAGGATTGGGCTACCAAAAGGCTTAATCCTCGACCTACTTTTTTCTTCAGTCGTCATATTTCCAATATGCTGTACACACACATTCCAGGAATTTTGTTTATGCATATAATTGGGCTATAGCTGAACAACATGAGCCATTTGATGCCCCCCCCCCCTCCCCCAAATCTCCTTGACCTCCAACTTAGTACAGTAGGCCTATATACTTCCATAAATGTAGGCTGTAGATGCACCTGTCCAAGACAGAGGTATAATGAAAAAATGGAAATTACAGGAAGGATTCAACAATATTTTTGTAAAGGATAGGTTGCTATTCAACACAGAGATATGATGAGCCACAGAAAGGCACAAGTAATAGAAAACAACTGCAAAGCTTTTGGCCAATATGGCCTTTGTCGGTTGGAGAAGCACATGCCCACACACACTCACTCACACAGACATGACCACCATCTCTGGCCACTACCAGTGGTGGGGATGAGGAAGTGGTGGGGATGAGGAAGTGGCAAGGAGAGGGAAGCAGGAGGAGATGGGAGAGGTGCACAGCAGGGGTGGGGGAATATGCCAGTGCTGTCTGATGGATAGGGTGGAAGGAAGGGAAGGGACTGGAATGTGTGGCAGGATGGGAGATGTACATAAGGATAGAGTGCCCCAAAAATGGGAAGGGGAAGGTGGTGGATGAGGAACTAGTGAAGATCTAGACCTGGAGGATTGTGGGAGCATGTGATATATTGTAGGGAGAGTTCCCACCTATGCAATCCAGAAAAGCTGGTATTAGTGGGAAGGATCCATATGGAACAGGCTCTGTAGTAAATGAAAAATGCAATCTTGGCTGCATAATCATTATAAACAATTATAGATCGCCCCACTTAACTATAAGTTCCTTATAAGTGCAGTAATCATTGAAGTGAGCCACATTATGCAGGGCTGCATGTTCTGCAACAGGATGATCCAGCTGTCTCCTGGCCACAGTTTGATGGTGGCCATTCATTCGGGTAGACAGCTTGTTGCTGGTCATGTTCATGTAGAAAGCTGCACAGTTGTTGCAGCTCAGTTTATAGATAACATGAATGCTTTCATTCTTAGAGAATACTGCAAGATAAGCAATAATCCTCAGGTATCCACAAATAATGATGTAGCATACCTGGATCTCAAAAGATTGATGTAAAGAAGGCAACCACAAGTCACAGCTAAAGAACTGATAAATTCAACGTTTTACATTCATAAGGGCAGAAAACAACAGTGGCAACAGCACTACCCACATCAATGTCCAATTTTCACAGCCACAGATAAGCATCCTGGTTTCAACTAATTGAGAAAAGTGTGTATAACATTAAACTGAATATGCTCTGTTCATGGTAAGTCTTGATGTCCTTCATAAAAGGGGAAAGATACCACCTTCATATAGTGGCTATGGGGCCAAACAGCAAAAAGACTGACACATTGTGGGAAAATGTCCAAAGCAAGCCTACAACGGACATATCGGCAATTTTCCAGCAGCAACAGATGGGGCAATTCTATGTGTTTTTGCACCTTCCGGTGGGGACCAACAATAGGCCCAATTATTAGGCATGACGAAACTGCTATGGCCACCCTTTCTTGAAGGCATACTGTGGTCAAAAGGGCCAGTGTACATGTACAAATAAAACAACTGCTCAAGAGTTGACAATTTTAAACAAATTAACTAATAATATGTACTTCCATTGACATGTGATCAGTCATCCACCAGGTAGACACATTTTACCAAAAGTGTTATGGCACCGAACATGTTCTACCCTTTGGAGGAAAGTCTTTTTCACCAATGAGTGCACAATTGAGTCCACAAGCAGAGGTCCTGTTCATGTTTACCTCACAGATAGGCAACAATATGATGCCCGCTTCGTAGCTACATGCACTAGAAGTGGGTGCATTAAGTGTGAAATGTTGAGGCTGGATCTCTTATATGGGTGCAGGAACCTTACAACGAACCCAATACAAGTTCAATTCAGCATGCTATGAACATTTCCTTGAAAATGTAATCATTCCTGGAGCTCTTCTTTGGTATCCTGAAGGACGTGTCATAATAATCAATTGCACACCAGCAATAGGATTTAGAGCTGGTTCCAAAGAAGAGAGAATATTATTCAATGCCTACCATGGCCTCCAAAGCCACCTGATCTGAATCTCATAGAGAATGTATGGGCTTAACTCAAGAAGACTGTGCGGGATAATTGGCCAGACCATCCGTCAAGAACTTCAGATGCCTTGTGCGATTGTGTTTATTCTTCATGGGAGAGAATTGCCATGGATGAGGCCTTTTTCCACACTTTTATATTACCTTCCAAGGAAGATTATGCATAAGGACTTCGAAGATTATGTCTATCTGCTAATACGTTTATCTTAGCTTAACACTATAGATTCACCATGTGGCAGTCAAGGTAATTACAAATACAAGCATTTTCAACATTTTTACTATATCTATCATTGGTCTCATTGATTAATTATTAAGTATTACCTGCACAGGTATAAAAAAAAGTAGACTCCAGAGGTACTCAAACTAGCTACTATTGTGTTCATAAACTGTCATCATATCCACTCAGCAATGTACCCACATGGGGTTCTTATACCTCAACTGCTTCTAAGTACTCGAATAACATTTTTCAAAATACATGATATATGAGTTGACGTGCTATGAATCTCAACGTATACTGTCCTAACTATTCTATTGCTTCGATTTGACAATGTAAATGCAAAGTTGGCAACACTCGCACTTTGGAACTAGGGCATGCACAATGCTCTGTTCTTGGACTTTAAATTATTCGGCCTGGGTAATCTTCTTGTCCCCCATTGTACACATATGGTCACTGGTGATTCCTGACTGTGTACTACTATTTCTCCTGTAATCTCTCCAATGTGTAAATAAAACTAACTTCTGACTCTTCAAACATACAGAAAAACTGAGCAGCACCCCCCTTTGTGATGAGTGAATCAGGAGGATGACAAGACATTTATATTATGTGCTATCAATTTTGTCAGATGATTTTCTTGTAAAGGCATTACATTTTGATTTATTTATTTATTACATGGATTACAGGATCATATATTAAAGGTGAAAGCTGCCAGTAGTTTACATCCATTTCTCATCATAGTTTATATAAAAAGTAGATGAAGTTTACTTACCAGGCAAAGGAGCACAGGTAGTGATAGTAACATAAATAAAACACACACACACACACACACACACACACACACACACGCGCGCGTGCGTGCATAAACGCAAGCTTTCGCAACATGTTTGTGTATATGTGTGGGTGTGTGTGTATTTGTTTACCTTCTTTTTTTCCCCCCAAGGTAAGTCTTTCCTCTCCTGGGATTGGAATGGCTCCTTACCCACTCCCTTAAAACCCTCATCATTTCCTTTTTCCTCTCCTTCCCTTCTATCTGAAGAAGCAACTAGGTTGTGAAAGCTTGCATTTATGTGTGTGTGTGTGTGTTTTATTTATGTTACTATCACTACCTGTGCTCCTTCGCTTGGTAAGTAAACTTCATCTAGTTTATATATATATATATATATATATATATATTTCCTGCTAGGAATTTTTGCTCTATAATATTCTCATCATATGATCGTGATTGTTAGATTTAAATTGATGAAACGAAAATTATAGAAGGAAACTTCCCTGGTGGGATAAACAAATATAAAAAATAGAAATTTCTAAAAAAGAAATGTCTGTCTAGGTGTGTTTGCGTTTGGATATGTGTGAGTGTGTGTGTATTTGTTTACCTTCCTTTTTGTCCCCTAAGGTAAGTCCTTCCACTCCTGGGATTGGAATGACTCCTTTTCCACTCCTTTAAAACCCGTATCCTTCCTTTTCTCCTCCCCTTTTTTCCTCTTTTTCCTGGAGAAGCTACCAGTGGTGGCGAAAGCTTGTATGTGTGTTTGTGTTTGATTATTTGTGCCTAGCGATGAGCCGGTACTTTTGGTAAGTCATCCGATTTCTATTTTTTATATTTATATTCTCATCATAGTTTGATATACATTCCTGCTAGTTAATTGCTGCAGGTGTTGCATCTATGTTTCTTGAGTCTCTGCAGGTACTGGTGAATGCTCTTAATGTGCAGTCATGCAAGGTGAGTTCCAGAGTTTTTTCCAGTTGTTGGTTGTAACAAGATGCAGATTAGTAATGAAGTGGGGAGGTGGGGGAGGGGAGGAAAGAACATACACACATACACATACAAACACACACAGCACACAGAATAGGAGAGGTGTAGGATAGAGAGGGTAGGAATTGTTGAGTGTGGAGAAAAGGCTAATTGTTGTAGGTTCAGGCCTGGATAATTTTGGGCTCCGAGAATGTATGTAAGGATAGCTGCCATCTGCCAGAAAAGCCGGTAGTGGGTGGGAGAATCCAGCGTTGAATCAAGCATATGCTCCACTGCGTGTTCTGACACAGAGGGTCTCTTTGTCTTCAAGCTTGATATCTCATTCCTCATAACCCTCACCAACTTTATCCTACTTTTCCCCCCAAGGGGGGAGAGTTTACAATCAAATCTAGGGCACAGCTATGGAAACCTGCACTACAACCTCTTATGCCATCTGGAAGAATTCTTCCTAACATCCCAAAACTCCAAACCTCTGGTCTGCTTTAGTTTTATTGATGACATTTTCATGATCTAGACTCAGAACCAAAACACATATCCTCCCTCCTTCAAAACCTCATCTCCTTATTCCCCATCTACTTCAACTGGTCTTTCTCAATCCACCATGACACATTCCTGGATGTTAACCTTCACTTAATTGATGTTTCCATCCACACTTCCATTCACAATAAACCTACCAGCCAAGAACAGTATCTATACTTTGACAGCTACCATCCCTTCTACATCCCTTACAGCCTAGTCACCTGTGGACAGTGTATTTCAATGACAAGAATTACACCAAGAAGAAAGTACTTAGATTTGGTGAAGAGTGATTTTGAAGTAAAAGGCTTAACATCAGACAAGGCATAAATGTTAACATTGAATAGGGGATCATGGAGGAATTATATTAAAGGCACTATGCTCCAGATTGAATGCTCAAAGGCATAATTAGTCTCTGATGATGATGATGAAGTAGAATTCCCTTCATCAATATGCTGAAAGTCTCACAAAGGCCTTTACAGACAGAAACTACCCCACATACCTAGTCCACAAACTGATCTTCCATGCTATATCCCCACACACCCCAGATCATCCCTCAAGCACCAGTAGTTAGCCACAAAAGAACATGCCCCTTGTAACCCATTACTGCCCTGGACTGGAACAATTAAACTGCATCCTTTGCCAAGCTTTTGATTTTGTGCCTTCATGCCCAGAAATGGAAGACATCCTGCCCAAGATCCTCCCCAACTCTCCTAAAGTAGTGCTCTGCTGCCCTCTCAACCTCCATAACATCCTAGCCCATCCCTATGCCACTATGAACCCCAGCCCACTCTCACAGATATCAAATCCCTGTCAAGTTCTGTCCAATCCACCCACTCAGCACTTACTATTCCAGTCTAATTACAGGCTTTTCCTATCCAATCTGAGGCCATGCTACCTATGAAAGCAGCCATGTAATTTATCAACCGTGTTGCAATCACTGTGCCGCTTTTTATATTGGCATGACCACTAACCAGTTGTCCATGAGGATGAATTGCCACTGCCAAAGTGTGGTAAAAAACAAGGTAGACCACCCTGTGGCACAACATGCAGTGGAGAATATGCTTGATTTCAACGGCTGCTTCACAATCCGATTCATCTGGATTCTCCCACCCAACACCAGCTTTTCTGAACTACATAGTTTTATTTATTTATTTCTTACTCTGTTGATCCTACTGTGATAAGTTCACAAGGATATAGAGTGTGTCAGTTACAATCCACAACATTAATAATAGTAAATAATTATACAAACATAATATTAAAACCTATTATCATTACTCTTATGTAAGTGACAAAGTTGCACTAAAACATTAGATACGGACATATCTAAACTCAATGAAAACAATTATGAATTTTACAGCAATAGCTACATCATTTCTTACTCTAAAATATCTCAGACATAAATTTCTAGTCAGGAGATCTAAGTTTTTACATTGTGTTGGAAAAACTCCTCTAAACTGTAAAATGACCTTTCCAATAATAATTGTTTCAGATGCACCCTAAATGTGGATTTTTTATCAAACTTGCTTATAAGATCTGGAGGAAGAGCATTAAAACCTGTAGCACCAGAGTACTGCACACCTTTTTGCACCATAGTCAGATTTTTACAATTATTGTGAAAATCATGCTTTCTTTGGGTATCATATGCATTGTGCTATACACTATTTCTTTTAAAATGCTCCATATTCCTGCTGATGAAACACATGAGTGAGAATATGAACTGTGAAGTAACAGTAAGAATTTTTAGTTTATGGAGGAGGTTTCTACAACTACATCTAGAGTCAACTCCACTCACTATTCTTATTGCACATTTTTTTTTTTTTTTTGCTGGTGTCTGGTTACCCAAAATGTAATTCCATAAGTCACAAGAGACTGGAAGTAGCCATAGTATGCTGCTTTCATAGTGTCTAAATTCACTATTTCAGAGGTCACACATAGGACAAAAACCGATGAGTTGAGTCTCTTCTGAAGGTTTGTTATGTGATGGGACCAGTTTACTCTGGAGTCAATTGAGACACCTAGAAACTTTGTTGTATCAACTCTATCTAGTGCCTCAGTGCCACATTTTACAGTTAGGTCTTCCTCTGTTTTAACAGTTGCAGTGAATTGCATATAGTTAGTCTTGTTGAAGTTCAATGAGAGCCCATTTTAATAGATCTGTAAGAATATTTTTATTAGAACCCTGAAGATTTTCACATGTATCATCATCAATTATAATGTTTGTATCATCTGTAAAAATAGTAAAATAACACTGTAGGTTTGTAAGTCATTTATAAAAGTAAGGAACGGTAAAGGATCAAGAATGGAGGCTTGGGGCACTCCACATTTAACTGTTTTCCAATCTGATGAAACTGGGACATGGCAGAGCACATCAGTACTATCTAATACTACTTTCTGACTCCTATCTTTGAGGTATGACTCTAACCACTTATTTGCTACACCACTTATTCCTAGAAGGTTGGCTTTCTGAATTAGTATCTGGTGGTTCACTGTGTCAAAGGCTTTTGACAAGTCACAAAATAATACTATTGTTACCATTTTGTTATTAACAGACTCCAGAACTGTATTTGTAAATGAATAGATTGCTTTTTCGGTTGATAGTCCCTTTCGGAAACCGAAATGACTTTTGCTGAGAATGTTGTATATTTCTAAATGCTCCAAAATTCTGTATACATAATTTTTTCTAATACTTCTGAAAAAGCAGTTAGGAGAGAAATTGGCTTGTAATTGGTGACCTCAGTTTTCTCACCCTTCTTGAAAGGGGTTTTAAATGGGTGCTATCCTAACATTACATTCTCTGATTCTGAAATTATCCTACAATACCTCTCTTTTTATCCATACTCAACAGTTCCTTTCCACTCTATCCTACACCTCTCCCATTCCATGTGCCTTTAGCAGCTCGTCATATGTCTTTGCGGTGAGTTGTAAACTATCCTCACTGTATTGTTGAATTCCAACCTTGACTTTCTATTATTAGATTTTACCTAACTTTTTTATGTATGAAGGATGTCCACTGTTTTCTCAATTTCTCTTTTATTTTATAGCTGTCTGGGACAGTTTGGTCACTGTTTATGCAGAAGGGTATTCTAGGTCATAATTTTGGTGCATGGTAAGTTGTTCAGTGTTTCATGAATTGGCAAGTGGCATGATCTTTGACTTCTGACTGTCACCCTTCACTCCATTTTTACTTCATGGCCTAGATTGTGAGTAATCCTTCCCTTCTATACCCTTTCTCCTCCAACCTCTCTCCTACTTGCCATAGGAAATTTAGTTTAATTTGGTGTGACAGAGTTATTCAGCTGAGGTAAGTACTCAGCAGCCATTCTATCTCTTTTGAAGAATTTTTATATCTCATTGGAGAATATTCATCAAGTTAATGATGAATCATTTATAAACAGTTACAGAAGAACTAATTCGCAAAAGATCAGAACACAATGAAGGGGAAATATCTACTTTAGAAGAGATAAGTCTGCATCAAGAAGACATTGAGAAGATAGAACACATTCAGAATTGGTGCCGTAATCTTCAGATACTTCTTCTGCAGTCAAACTTAATTTCCAGAATTGGTAAGCAATATGTCAAAATTTTTATGGTACCTTTTTATGTGAGAAGAGACATGTTCTACTCTCATATTAAAAATATTTACTTTATGATATCCCTATGAAGGTTCTAAGTAATATAAAAATTTACACATAAAGCAGATGTGGGGTTTAAAAATCAATCTGGTGATTAAGCTTTAAATTTTAAATGGTTCCTTTTAAATCTCTCATGTAAATACTAGAACAATTTGTTGTAACAGATTACAGATCATGCTTAACATGCTGGCTTCCATGTGGCCACCAGTGGACACAGCAGGTGGCTCTGCTGCAGTGTTGATGTGACTGTGGCAGTCAGTGTGTTGAATATATATGCTCCACATGACTCTGGGGTGTGTTACAGAGAGTTTCTCTAACTTTATTTTTATGATCATTTTATGAGTGTTTGGAAGAAATATAATATATTGCTTGACTCCTTTTGGAGCACATGCATATTAGAATTTCAGCAGTCAGTATCTTCATTGTGCATAATGCTTGTCTTGTAATGCCTGTCACTTGAGATGAATGAGTGTCTCACTGAAAGGCTTGCACTTAGTAAATGAACCAATAGTAAAACACATTACTGATCATTGGTTCTTGTCTATTTTGTGTCCTAGCCTACCTAATAGGACTACCGTACTAATGAAAATTATTGTGGACTCCACAAAACATAGATTTTGTAAGCTATGTCTTTAGTGTAAATTATGTTTGTTTAGAATTCCTTCCTTGACTCCCAGTCTGGCATTTTCCTCTTCCACAACTAGTTTCATATTATTATTCTACTTTAAATCACTGGATGTATGTTCATAGCTAAGTAATACTTGTGACAGTTGTCACTGACTGTAAGAATTCAGCTCTAACCAAACTTTATCTGCTACTAATGTTTTGAAATCCTTCACCCACCTTTGTAGCAAGCCGAAACTACTAATTTACCCTCTTACCCATTGTTGACATGGAGTGGAATATCAGCAGTTACTGTGGGTTGTTTGTAGGATGCGATTCAACTTGTACATTTTGACTCGTCATGTCAGCTAGATGTGTTGTGATGTCATCATTGTGTGACAATTTTCAGTTGTCTGCATTTATAGATGGTGTGTGTGTATGCTTGTGGTGGTGTGCTCTTGTAGTGAAAGTTAAATGCTTTTCCGTCATATTTTGTTGTATTGTCTGTATGGTGTGTAACATTCTTCGTTTTCATGTGGTGTGGTTGCTTCTCATAAAGTTGTTTTCTGCTTTTTGGGGTGAAATAAGTGACAGTCTTTCTGTAGTGTGAGCATTACTATGCATTTTAATAGTATGATGTCTTTGGTGTAGTTCACCTTTCTGTAATTTCATGTGTTTTATTGTTTTGTTTTTGTTGAGATAGCTATGATAAATAAGTTTAATTCTTTATTTATGCATGTTACGCTGGGGAGCAGGGGGAAGACCATGTTGGTCACAATAAAATTTCTTCAGCTGCTTGTTGTCACAGATGATTGTGTTCAAGGTTCAAGATATCGGGAACCAATAAAGCTAACAAAAGTCATGGTGAAGGAGGGTGGGGAGGGGGATGGTTTTTAACTTTTATATGCACATTTTATTGCAAGAGAAATGTTTTACATCATGGAAACAGCACGTATATGAGTTGCAGCATGGCCACCTAATGTAGGCATCAGTGGCCGCTGCTTTGCATTGCGCATGTGCGACTGAGGTTCAAATTCTCTTCTGAACCCCATGTAGTCAGCATATGGATGCTCCCACAGCAGGGGGGGGGGGGGGTAAGGAGAAACACCGCTTTTAACATTGGCGTTGGAGCTGGTAGAGAGACCAGCTCCTGGGTACTCAAGCTCTGATAGTTATGCATGAATGGTCCCGAAAGATAGGCAATGGAGCTCTTGCGCACCTTGCCTTGTGCATAAGCAAATTCTCCATTAAGGCTACATGTCCCTTTCATTTTTATTTGTGGCACATTGAAGATTAATCAAAGACATTTCATATTTAGTGAAATATCTTAAACCAAAATTTAGGGTGCATCAACTGTAAAAGCTTTCAGAAGATCCAATCATGAACAATAATGAAGTCACAACTCTCCACGTAGTAAGAATAACCATGTGATTAGCAGCATCACACAGCACTGTCGAAGGTAGTATATTCGATACCAATTGCAAGCAGTTTTTTTAACAATATTTTCTTTTTAACAGATTTGGGAGAAACAATGACTTCTTTATTGTTACTTGCCACATATCTTTGAACATTTTAGCAACTGTATCACAATTTTGAGGGTAACTAACATTTATACTCTTCATTGTAACAAATATTTAATTGTTTCAAAATATGTAGGGGAGAGGAGCCTTTTTGCATGCATCAGATTAGGAAGGATGCTGCTAACAGTGTCGTGTGACCCGAAGGTTGTTTGTCTCTTCACTGTAACAGATTCATTTTCATATAGTCATTTAACAGAGTAATCAATTGCGTACTGTGTTTTGCTGTTCATGTGCATATTCATATGTTCTTGGTGTGTATTATCAAAGAAAAATGAACAACTCAATATCTTTAAGCTTGGAACAAAAATGTGATGTTTCAGCTTGAGTTGAAGATAAGACATTTTGCAGATCTTTTAATGAAAATATATCTAAAGGGGGGAAGGGGGCAAACTGGGTCGCTTTCCCCTGGTGCAGCTCGCAAAGGTGTGCCAAATTGTCTCTTTGAATGACAAGTGGAGTGGGGGGGGGGACATCAAGTGGGAGCAGGGAGGGGCGGTGCTACTATCAAGATCTGACACTGAAAGAAGTGAACCCCCAGTCATCTGAAGCACCAGCCACCACTGATGTGTGTGGTTTATTTCTTTCCTTTAGAGTTTTGTATACTGGGACATATTTTTGGTAAGGGTTTTTCTTTTTCTTTTCTTCTCTTTTTTATTTAATTAATTTTTTAATTTGTTGATTTCTTGTAGTGTAGACCCTATTGCTGTTGGTGATAGTTGAGGATGTTTGTCTAATGTTCAGATCATTGTAATGGTGATTTTCAGTGGCATTTCCGTAGTGTGTGTAGGTTGGCAACATACTATACTGCATTAGGCAGTGTGGCGTAGTGTGATTATTGATTTTGGCAAAACTAACAAATGTGAAAAGGGAAAGAGTGGTTTTGGTGACAGACTAATCTGTAGCATAGCCTATGGTCTAAGTTAGGTTGGGAAGCAACAGTTTGGTTGTGAGTTGGTAAAGTCAATGAATGTGAAAATAAATAAGTGGTTGTGGTGAAGAACATTATGTTAGATTGTAACATTTTCTTTGTTGTTTGTTGCTTGGAAACAAGGTTAAATTGGTATTGCTGTCTTCATGAGAGCTGTTAGGTCAATTGAAGTATTCAATACCATTTCAATGTTGATGGGATTTGGGCAGGGGTTGAATGGTAACATTGTTTTGTTTTAGATGGCATATTACAACTTGTACAAAAGCCAGACGGCAGTTATTAGACTCGAAGGGCATGAAAGGGAAGCATCAGTTGGGAAGGGAGTAAGACAGGGTTGTAGCCTTTCTCCGATATTATTCAATTTGTACATCGAGCAGGCGGTGAAGGAAAGCAAGGAAAAATTTGGAATAGGGATTAAAGTTGAGGGTGAAGAAATAAAAACATTGTGTTTTGCTGATGACATTGTAATTCTGTCAGAGACAGCAGTTGAAGGGAATGGACGTGTGCTGAAAGGTACATATAAGATGAACATTAACAAGAGCAAAACTAGGGTAATGGAGTGCAGTGTAAGGAAATCAGGTGATGCTGAAGGAATTAGATTGGGAAACGAAGCAATAAAGGAGGTAGATGAGTTTTGTTACTTGGGTAGTAAAATCACAAGCGATGGTCGCAGTACAGAGAATATAAAATGCAGAATGGCAATGGGAAGAAAAGCATTTTTGAAAAAGAGAAATTTGCTAACATCGAATATTAATTTAAGTGTAAGGAAATCTTTTCTGGAGGCATTTGTGTGGAGTGTTGCCTTGTATGGGAGTGAAACATGGACGATAAGCAGTGCGGACAGGAAGAGAATAGAGGCTTTTGAAATGTGGTGCTACAGAAGAATGCTGAAGATTAGGTGGGTAGATCGCATAACTAATGAAGATGTACTTAATAGAATTGGTGAGAAAAGGAATTTTTGGCATACCCTGACCAAAAGAAGGGATTGCTTGGTAGGATACATTCTTAGACATCGAGGAATCGTAAATTTAGCATTGGAGGGAAGTGTGTGGGGTAAAAATCGCAGAGGGAGACCAAGAGATTTGTATAGTAAGCAGATTCAAGTGGATGTGGGTTGCCGTTCTTATGAGATGAAAAGGCTTGCTCAGGATAGAGTAGGGTGGAGAGCTGCATCAAACCAGTCTCCGGACTGAAGACCATAACAACAATGGCATATAGGCTAACTGAAGTATTCAGTATTGTTTCTATCCTCTTTTTTTTTTTTTTTTTTTTTTTTTTTTTTTTTTTTTTTTTTTTTTTTTTTTTTTTCCAAGGTTGTTGATTCGTGTTGCTGCCTTCATTTGAGGGGTTCAATAAGTCAATTGAACTATTCGATTCCATAAATTGTTTTTTGCTCATTTTTGGTTTTTATTTCATGTATTTTATCTGTCTTTTAAATTATAATTTTTTTGTGTTTTTTATCATTGTCCCTTATAATGTCCCAACTCAACAACTGCACAATCCACCATATGTTCTGTTAGTGTCATTTTATTGGTTTTATGTTAATTTTCATGTGTTTATATGTGTGTTTGGTGGTGTTTCTCATGTTTGTTTGCGTTGCCATATTGGCTATGGGTATCTGCATCATTTTGATATTGTCATGGGTCAAAGCAGACGGGAAGAATTGTGCACTTAAATTATGAAATTGCAGTTTTTTTACTCTTCACCCAAAGGATTGTAAAAATATTAAAATGTGCCAAACACCCAAAGAAATGGGGAGAAAGTGTATGATTAACACAGTAAAAAGGACAGGTAGTCAGCTGAAGGACTTAAAAATAAAAGGCTAGTTAACATCTCATATAGCAAAGTTTTTATTATATTTTCCTTGTATTCTTTATTTTATTTATTTATTTTTAGACTTGAGCTCCAGCATGGTGAGCCAACTCCATAGGTCTACTGTTACCGTTACATGTGTTAGTAAGTTAATGTAGGAGTCACAAGAATGGGGCTGTGCTGTTTTCAGTAAGCGTGGGCATGATCATCCATTGATACAATCCATAAGGAGATAGATAGAGGTCAATAGCCTGAAATAAGAATGGTTTTAAGGGTAGAGGGAAAAAACTGCCAAAGCAAGTGTCAGGGGAGAAAAATATCTCTGTGACACTTGAGGGCAGGTAGTAAGGGCAGTAGTTTCTTGCTATCTGTGTCAGATCATGCAAGGATGTTGTATGTTAGTGGTGGGTATCATCCATCAAATGACATGTCAGTGCTCATGTTCACCATAAAGATGTCAATCCAGTCATTATTGGCAGCATGATTTGCTGCCTATGGTCTTCATTTGGACACCTGTCCATTTGGGAGCTGTGACAGTGTGCCTGTTTGACTTGCAGCTTCTCCATAGCAGCATTATTGTCCACCTTTGTTTCCTTCCTCATATATCAGGGGGTGGTGGAGAAATTCTGGTGGCTTTTTTCCTGCCACTGGGCATCATGATGCTCAGTGCCTCTTCGTTGCAGGATACAGCTTTCCTTTAGTGACTTTCCTTATAGCACAACCATCTGCTCCTGGAAGACTTCTAGTGCCTTTTTTATGCTGGAGTCATCATGGCAGCTGTCAACTTTGAGTGTATCATCAGTGGCACCTTTCCCTGAGTGCTGGTGCGGCCACATCTTCCATCCTGTGAAGGTCACATACCAGTTTGGTGCATAGCTGCCAAAGTTCTTGGCAGTTCTCTGGTGTCTCCTCAGTGTGTGTGGCTTGAAAGGCTGTCTTTTCTGCTTCGATAGCAGCTTTCAAAGCCGTTTTTGCCTCCTCTGTGGCTGCCCGTAGATCATTACTGGGACACGTCTTCTTCTTGGAAGCAGGAGGTGCTTCCCCCCGTCTGTTCTTGGTTGGTCAACTCCTTCATTGATGGGGCATTCTGGCCGATCACAAGCTGGAGGAGCAGAAGCTACATAATTCCTTCATTGATGTTTTTGACATCTTTATTGTCATTGTGTAATATCAGTTGCAGCCTTCATGCCATGTTTGGTTTGGCTGCAGTTTGAGATGACCAGCCAGCCTTGCCAGATGGCAAGGTGAGGCCTATCACACAAGTCAGTGCACCTTCTCCACCATACATGCAGATGTGAACATCATGCTCATCAGAGCATACCAACAGGAAGAGCTTCCACAGTTACAGGGATACCCAGAAGCTAATGCAAAGAGAAAACATCACTCACATCATCAACTGTTTGCATGGCCACAATATAGAGTGGTGGCCTTCTTGTGTTGGTCTGGTTATGCAACTTAGCAGTCACATTACCCTTCCCAGACAGCTGCTTCATCTCAACACCATGGCAATCCTGAGGAGCATCCTCGTGAATTTCTCACGCTTCCTAGTCTCTGATGTCATCTTTGAGGGAGCTGTGTCAACTATGTGGGCAACCACAGTGCTCTTGAGTTCCATGTGGCTTGCCATAGTTGCTGCTTGCTGTGAGACAGTGGCTTCAGAGTCTACTAACTCAATGTTGGCCTCCCATTTACAGCAGCCAGTTGTTATATTTTACATCTCTGAACACACATTTCCCCATAAGTTGTATAGAGGTGGGATGGGCATACAATTGTCCTCTGGTTTCTTGTTATGATACTCAGTTTTGATGAGTTGTATGGTTGACAGCCCCTTCACTGCAGCAAGTTTCTTCTGTCTGCTTCTCTTCACTATGTTGTGGCGAAGGAAAGTACAACAAGACTGGTTTTGTTGTAAGGACAATGCAATGACAATTGCTCAGTTTCCCGTCATAGCACACATGCTTCTTCTGAGCTCTCAGACAGCCCAGCATGAAGCCCACAATACCATTGATGTGCTCAACTCCATGCTTGTCTACAAAGTGTTCCCAACCATGAGTAAATTTCATATGAGCACATGAGAATCATATTGGAAGAAATATATTACAAATTACGCAGTTATACACTACACTGACTCTTATGTGAAAAAGTTATTTAAATAGAAAAAAGTCTTACTGGGGGCAATATGTGAAACCTATTTGCAATCAGACTGAAAAATTCTCCTATGACAGCACAAACAAAAGGTGAATATGTTTTATCCAGATTCCACAATATAAGAGAAGAACTAGCTTCTTGGTTTATCTTTCAGATTAAAAAGTAATAAAATAAAAAATGACTTATTGTTGTTATTATTATTACATTTTTAAAATTCTTTTCTGAAAAATTAGTTAATTATTATTTTTAATGAGTAAGCTTTTATTTCATAGTGCAGCAAGGTCTTGAGGAGGAGGGGGGAAGGGGTTTACATTTGTAATATTAAGTACTCTGAATTGGGGCTGTATGCTTCATGAACTGCAATGATATGTAGTGTCATGACATTATGTTGTGTATATTATACTACATGGCATCATGCATAATGTTACTTTACTTGACACAGTGCAAAATATTGCATACAAATGGTGTGTCATGTAACATTATAAAACATGCACTATGTGATAAAAAGTGGAATATTAATTCATTAAACCATTAAATGGTCAAAAACCTACCTGAAAAACAGGTGTTTTACATGTAAAATTCAAACAAAATAAGATGTTTTCAAACTGATAAAATATATCAAGGTACAAAACCTCTATGGAGCAAATTTGAACCATAATTATCACTCCAGTAAAGTGTTACTGAAGGCTGATGACTTTCTCTCTCTTTTTTTTCTTCCATGTGTAATCTGCATGTGGCTGACTATATTTTCATCTAACGTCTGAACAGTGCACATACAAATAGTGCCATTAGCTCAACAGACTTGCACAGTGCAGCAACTCAAATTAGTCATTCTAACTTTTTTTTATATTTTTCAAGATAACTACAATATAACTACTAACAATTGAAAGTACAAGTTGGAATTCAACAATATAATGAGGATAGTTTGCTACTCACTGCAAAGATATTAATTAAGCTGTGACAACACATTTAAAAATAAATAAATAAATAAATAAATAAATAAATAAATAATATATATATATAAACCCACACACACACGCACACTTCACATACATACAGCCATCTTTTCTGGCGTCTGCATTCCGAGGTAACTTGCATCCTCCCTGTTACTGATCCCTTCCCAACTCATACCCACAGTATGTTGATAGAATGGAGCAGCTGGAGATGACAATTCTGACTGTGAAGTGTGCCTTTGTGATTATATGAATTATGGTATGTGTCTTTTTCTGATGAAGGCTGTGGCCAGAAGCTGAGTTGTGTGTGCGCGTGCGCATGCACGCGCGTGCGCGTGCGTGTGTGTGTGTGTGTGTGTGTGTGTGTGTGTGTGTGTGTGTGTGTGTGTGTGTGTGTCTTTTTCATGTGTCTGTTGAGCCCCGACCAATGTCTTTGCAGTGACTGCAAACTATCCTCATTATATATTTATAACATAAGTACTGTAAGACAAATGTTTGAATGTTTCTACAAATGAGTGCTGGTTCTGGATAAATCAGTTATTTTATCTTTGCTACCATCCCACAAACCATGATTCTTCGCCCACCCTTTTCATACATCAGTATTTCTTCATCTACATACGTACTCTGCAATCCATCCAAAGGTGCATGACAGACAGTACCTAGTACCACTACTAGTTACTTGCTTTCCTGTTCCACTCCCATATAGAACGAGGGAAAAATAAATATTTTTATGCATCCGAGCCATAATCCCCCTGATCTTATTTTTGTAGTCTTGCTCACTTTGTATTTTTCACATTATCAAAGAATTGCGATAAACACAAGCTAAGTATTGGGCCAACGCTGCAGTATACTCTTTGTGAAAATGGAATGGTACCCCCATCTAGAAGGGGTGACTGTCTTGTTTTCAACTCTTTCAGCTGTTTCTCTACACTGGTTATACCTAGTACTATGTCCTCAGGAGTAAGTGTGATCATCAAATGAAGGTATGTTTGCATGGTCCTCCTGTGTGAATGATTTTGCTTCTGCACTGTAACAGTAGCTTCCTGAAAACAAAACCAGAAGGATGAAACAGATGTCAAAATCTCAACATTTTTGTTGCATAACATCCATTGCTTGTATATGTTATTCAGATTTAGTGAGTATTCAATGTAATATTGTTGAACTGTACCTGAAGTATAGGTTGTCCATAATTAAAACTGCAGTTTCAAAATTCTACAGAAAGAGAACCACTGCTCAGAATGATGTCAAACTTTAATGATATATTGTCGCAGTGGGAAATGAAATTACATTTATGTATAGATGGCTCTGTAAGTGTCAAAGTAAGGATATTGACAGGCATGCAGCACAAAGATGAACTGTAGAGTAGCCTCAGGTTATGTTGGAATTTTACAGTTTTAATGTGAATTGTTGACGAAGCCAATGCATGTGAAAAGACAGAAACTTGCTGTGATGACAGATGTATCTGAAGCCTAGGATATATTAAAATATGACAGTTTGGTTGTTCACTTTCAGAAATCACTTTAAAGAAATTGTAAAAACTTCATGGGATATAATTTTCAGATTTTGAAGGTAGTTTTTATGCAGGACATTAAGGGTACAGATTACATTTTGCAGACAATTCCATTTTATGTGTCAGCATTCTTCACAGAAAGAATTCATTATACCACTGTGCATTTTCATGTATTCATTATGATAACATTTATCAACTATCTGTATTTCTTTGGTTCCACCATTTTCTGTTATCATGGTTATAGGATGACTTGGCAAATACTTTCATTTTTCCAAGTAAAATATAAATGGAGCTTATTAAAACAAAGAGTAAGAGTTTTTAATGCACAAAGCATAATCAGTAAATACATTATCCTAGTCAAGTCTTTGGTGTATTGCTAAATTAAAAGTACCATCTATTGGTTCCTTGATGTACTGTGCCATACTAAGTGGTACAGATTTCTAATACTTAAAATTACAGTATATTTTTTTTCCTTGATTAGGTTTTGATTCAATAAAGGGTGTATGTTTTTTATTAGTTTGTTACTATCTTTCCCCAAGATACCTTCAAGTTACCTATGAAAACTCTGGAAATATATATGGTAGTTATGCAGATTAATATGTTGGAATAGACAAACAGATAGACATGACAGTTTCAGACTAAACTGTAATTTACAATATCCCTTTCTTTTCATGATAAGAGTTTGGTTGTATATAACCTATATGTTACCCCAAGCTTTGCGCGAGTTTTCTGTGAAAACATCTTACAAATTCTTCTAGTAGGTTCAGAGATGAGGGTGTTAAAAATAGTAAACAATAAGATATGATTGTTAATCTCTAATGAAATAAAGCCTGTACATTGCACCAAGATACACTACACTTACTTGTAGAAACCCCATAAAAATCCATCTACTGTTTGGCCACGATAAGCTGACAATTTGCATGGTGGCTATTGGGAGCTACGAGAGGCTTGTCTTGCATCCCTGTTAGGGCTGCTATGGGGAGTGGAGCACTCAGGAAAAGGCAGCATCGGCTGTTTGTTGCTGTGCTGAAACTGTTACTGTAACAAGGGATACAGTAATACTTTGGGCCAATAAATACTGTAATGCTGCAGTACTTGTAAATAAATGAATATCTTTCATCTAGTGCCGATTTTCACTACTTGTGGCAGCACCAATAAAGTTGTCAAATTATCGTGGCCAAATAGTACTAATTTTCCAGATAAGCTTGTACTAACAGACAAAAGAACAGTTAAAGCTAAAACTTTAAATCATATTATATTCTTTTTCATGAACTGATTGTGATGAAGCAGTCCTGTATATTGTCACAAACAATGTTCATTTACCTATAAAAACTGATAAAATTTGTCAAATAGATTTGGAGATTAGTGTATTCAAATAAAATAATCACACAGATGATGGTATTACAATTTTATTGTTGCATGACTTTTGTTTTATGCCTTATCAAAGACATCTCATGTGTTGAGGGCTTGTATGCTTCAATGAAGTTGATCACTGTGCCAGTGGTACAATAGCAGACAACATAGGGCAAGATGGGCTCTCGGAGCTCAATCAAGCCATCTTCCCCAAGGGGCATAATGTTGATAGAAAATCAAGGGGATTGTAATGTACAATGTTTAGAAATGAACACACTAGAAGAGGATGGAATATTTTCCCATGAAAGAAAGAAATGAGAAGTACCACGAAACTGGCGACAATACCAAATAAAAATACCAGGTCAAAATTCCCCAAAGATCCTAAACTACAAGCTAAATGTAAAAAGAGTTATTGGAAGATGTCAAAAAAGGTGGGGATGACTTCATTATGAGTTTAGAACAGGCATTAAGCTAATCTATGAAAGAAAATTATTGATGATAATGGCTGGTGTTATAATTGTGTACTTCAATGCAAATTTACTTTAATTAAATGGTTTATGAAACTGAAGGTTACTTACTTTGCTTGACTAGTTAATAATGTTTACTTATTGTTGGTCAGTATAATAGAATTTGCTTCTTGTTTATTATCAACCTTTTAGTATGAATTCATTCAGCTGGTTTTTTCAGTACATAATAATATATAACATGAAGTTCAAAAATTAAACAAACATTATGTTAAATAGCTACATTGGCTAATATATTCTTATTTATGTTAGAGTGGTATCTTAATTATGCCTGTTAATTTACTTACAAACATACTGTATATACATATACTGGTGTTGACACAACTTATGGCCTTAATCGCACTGATCAAGACTTGGTGCTATGGCACTTACTTGTGATCACTTAATTCTAATGTTTACATTGTTCCCTTCAACATACTCCCCTCGTTTATGCTGTAAACATTTATTATTAGTATATAAATTGTAAATAGTGGTGTTACTATTCTGGGATACTTTTGTTGTTGTTGTTGTTGTGGTGGTGGTCTTCAGTCTGGGGCACTGGTTTGATGCAGCTCTCTACCTTGCTCTGTCCTGTGCAAGCCTCTTCATCTCTGAATAAAGACAATCCACATCTATTTGAATCTGCTTACTGTATTCATCTCTCATTCTTGCTCTGCAATTTTTACACACTTCCCTTCAGTGCAAAATTGACAATTTCATTATGTCTCAGAATGTGTCTCGCCAATCAGTCCCTTCTCTTAGTCAAGGTAAGCCCAAAACTTCTTTTCTCCCCAATTCTGTTCAGAACCTCCTCATTAGCTATGTAATCTATCCACCTAATCTTCACCATCCGTCTGTAGCACAACATTTCAAAAGCTTCTGTCATCTTTTTATCTGAACTCCACCTCAGCCATATTTCACTTCCATACAATACCACACTCCAGACAAATACCATCAGAAAGGACTTCCTAACATTTAAATTAATTTTTGATGTCAAAAAATTTCACTTCTTCAGAAATGCTTTTCTTCCCATAGTCATTCTGCATTTTATATTTTCTTTTGCTACCAAAATAACAGAACTCATTTACTATCTTTATTGTCTTGTTACCTAATCTAGTTCCTTCAACATCACCGGATGTTCTTACACTGCATTCCATTAGCCTTCCTTCAAGAAACTGTCCATTCCATTCAGTTGTCCTTCCAGGCCCTTTTCTGTACCTGACTGAATCTCAATTTCATTGGCAAACTGCAAAGTTTTTTATTTCTCCTGCCTGAACTTTAATTCCTTCTCGAAATTTCTCCTTGTATTCCTACATGTACAGACTGAATAACATTGGGGAAAGGCTACAACTCCGTCTTACTCCCTTACAAATCACTGCATACCTTTCATGCCCTTCAACTCTTATATCTTGTGTCTGATTTTTGTACAAGTTGTATATAACTTGTTGTTTCCAATATTTTATCCCTGCTACCTTAAAATTTGAAAGAGTGTATTCCAGTCAACATTATCAAAAGATTTCTCTAAATCTACAAAAGCCAAAAATGTAGATTTTCCTTTCCTTATTCTGTCTTCTAGGATAAGTCTTAATGTGAGTACTGCTTTGCATGTTCCTACATTTCTCCTAAATCCAAACTTATCTGCCCTGTGGTCTTATCCTATTGGTTTTTCCATTCATTTGTAAATAATTTGAATTAGTATTTTGCAAATACACTGATTAAACTGATAGTTCTGTATTTTTCATGCTTGTTTGCACTTGCTTTTTTGGAACTGTGTTTTTTTCTTGAAATCTGAGGTTATTTCCCATCTCTCATATATCTTGCACACAAGGTGTAACAGTTTTTTCATGACTGTCTCTTCCAGCGATGTCAACAATTCAGAGGGATTATCATCCACTTCAGAGGCCTTGTTTTGACTCAGATCTTTCAGTGATCTGTCAAATTCTCCTTGCTGTAATGTATCTTCTACCTCATTGTCATTTACTTACTCTTCTAATTCTACAATACTGCCTTCATTTCCCTTGTATAGACCATCTAAATATTCCTTCCATATTTCAGCTTTTTTGAGCTCTTGATATTCATGCAGTTGCTTTTCTTGTCTCCAAATGTTTCTTTTACATTCCTGTTGGTGGTATCTATCTTTACTCTTGTTATATATTCTTCTACATATTTGTATTTGTCCTGTAGCTACTCCTGCTTAGCACTTCCTATCGACCTCATTATTAACAATTAATACTCCCTTTTGCCTACTTCAGTTTCTGCATTTTTATATTTCCTTCTTTCATCAATTCAGTATATCCTATGTTATCCAAGGATTTCTATTAAGTCTTGTCCTCTTGCCTATATGATCTTCTGCACCTTTGACTACTTTATCTCACAAAACTATCCATTCCTCTTCTACTGTATTACTTTCCCTCATTTTGGCCAAACCTTGTTTAATGTTCCCTCAGAAACTCTCAACAACCTCTGGTTTCTCCAGTTTATTCAGGTTACTTTCTACATTTTTGCAGTTTCTTAACTATTAAACTACAATTCATAAACAATAAGTTTTGAATCATAGTCTATCTCTACCTCTGGATTTGTCTTACAGTTGGAAACCTGGTTTCAAAATGTGTATCTTACAGTTATAAAGTCAATTTGGTACCTATCATGTATACTATCTTCATTCTTGATGCTTAAACCAAGTGTTTGTGATGATTAACCTGTGCTCTGCGCAAAATTGTACCAGGCGACCTCCTCTTTCATTACTTTTCCCCATTTCATATTCACCTAGTATTATTCCTTCTTTTCGTTCTCCTACAACCTAGTTCCAATCCCAAATAACAATAAAGTTTTCCTCTCCATCGACTGTCTGTATAACTTCTTTTATCTCATCATGCTATTTTTTCTATATCCTCAGCATTGGCAGAACTAGTTGTTATATAAACTTGAAGTACTGTGATCGGTGTTGGCTTCAGGTCTATCTTTGCTATGATAATGCATTCACTATGCTGTTGATAGTAACTTACCTGTATTCCTATTTTCTTATTCATTATTAGTCCTACTCCTGCATTCCCCTCAAGTGATTTTGTATTTGAACACTGTATTCTCCTGACGAGAAATCCTGTTCATCCTGCCACAACTTCACTAATCCCCAACATATCTAACTTCAATCTATCCATTTTTCTTTTCAAATTTTGTTACTTACCTACCTGATTAAGGGTTAGTCAGTAATGGAGGATAGATAACAACTCGCCATAGAGAGGCTCACTGAGCTGCTGACAGGCACAAAAATAGACAATCATATTCATTCAACTTAAATTTTCAGTTAAGGCCTTCATCAGAAAAAGAAACACATACATTCACACAATCACTCAACAACTATACACACACAACCACCATGTCCGGCCACTCCAGTGCAACAAGCATCCAGACTGTGTGTGAGGTGGGGAGTGGAGAGGGAAGGATGCTGGGTAAGGGTGGGGATTGAAAGTTCAGTGTTGCATGATGGACTGTAAAGGCTCTGTTAGGTGGGAATTTGAATTGTGACAATGAATACAGTGAAGGGAAGGGGTGGGAAAGGATAAAATGGAGGTGTAGGGGAGCGATGGGGATTTTAAACAATAAAAATAATGAGGAAAAAAGAAATCCTGGGTGGGTGGATTGGGCAGGTTTTACCTCTGGGTCTTCTACAGGGAAGATCCCTGTGGTAAGGGGTTAGGGCTTGGGAGTTGCATAGGAATGGACTAGGATGTTGTGGAGGTTGGGTGGGTGACAGAACACCAGTTCAGAAGGGGTCAGAAGGATCTTGGGTAGGTTGTCTCTCGTTTCAGGGCATGATGACGGATAATTAAAGCCATGACAGGATGTGATTCAGTTGTTCCAGTCCAGGGTGGTACTGATTGACAAGAAGGACACCCCTTTGTGACTGGTTATTGGGTTTGGAGGGAGGATGGGTAATGTGTGAAGATATGGCAGGGAAATCTGTTTGCAGGCTAGGTCAGGAGGGTAATGTCTGTCTGTGAAGGCCTTGATGAGACATATTGGGTAACGAACTTCTCATCACTGAAAATTCACCATCCTTGGATGACAAGGCAGTATGGGAGAAAATTTTTATATGGAATGGATGGTAGTACAGGTACTATTGCTAATTAGCAGGTTTAATGAGGACAGAGGTGTGGACGGAGCCATTAGTGAGGTGGAGCTTAACATGCAAGAATGTGACTTGCCAGATTGAGAAGGACTAAGTGACACTGATGGGGGAGAAGGAGTTGAGGTTGTGAAGGAATCCAAATCATTAGTGAACCAGACTGTTGGTTTGGGATTTTGGGAGGCTAGAAAGATTTCCTCTAGATGGCCCAGAAATAGGTTGGTGCCATATGGGTACTCATGGCTGTGCCACAGATTTGATTGTTTCCTTTTCTTTCAAAGGAAAAGTAATTGTTTGTTAGGATGTAATTGGTAAGGGTTGTAAGGAATGAGGTATCAGGCTTGAAGACTGAAGGACGTTGAGAAAGGTGGTGTTCGAGAACAGGAAGACCATGAGCATGTGGGATATTGGTGTGCAGTGAAGTGGCATCAATAGTGAGAAGTAAGGATCTGGGAGGTAAAGATTTGGAGATGGTGGAGAGTCTTTGAAGGAAGTAGTTGCTATCTTGGATGTGGGAGGCTGCGTTTCGAACAATTGGTTGGAGGTGCTGGTCAACAAGGGCTGAAATTCTTTCTATGGGAGCACAGTAACCAGCCACAATTGGGTGTCCAGGATTGTTAGGTTTATGGATTTTTGGGAGCATGTAAATTGAAGGTGGGTGGGGTGTTGTTGGAGTGAGGAAGGAGATGGATTCGGGGCAGAGGTTCTGGGAAGGGTGATAAGATTTTAGCTGGGGTTGTAGGACATTTTGGACTTTTGGGATGGGGTCATCCTGGCACAACTTGTAGGTGGAGGAACCAGCCAATTGACTTAGGCCGTCTGTCATGTAATCACTGTGATTCATCACCAAAGTGTTAGAACCCTTGTCTGCCTGGAGGATGATTAGGTTGTGATCTGTTTTGAGGTTGTGTAAGGCTGTCCTTTCTTCTGCCAAAAGATTGGTACTCTTAGGAAGGGTCTTGGGGAAGGATGGCAATGCCAAGTTGCATGTGAGGAATTCCTGGAAGGTGACTGGACGGTGGTTAGGTGGGAGTGATGGCAGGTCACGATTTGATGGTGGTATGAATTGGGAGTGGCAGGGTTCAATGTTGGAATTAGATCAGCACTGATTGGAGGGATTGGTGGCAAAGTAATTTTTCCACTATAGGGATCAGCAGAAGGAGAGGAGGTCTTTGACAAGTCCAACAAGGTTAAATTTTGCTGTGGGGCTAAAGGTGAGACCTTTGGATAGGACTGTAACTTCTGTGGGTTTGAGGGTTTTATGCAGAAAGGTTAACAACAGAATTTTGGGGTTGTCTAGGCTTGGGGTATTGTGAAATATTGGTGGGGAGTTTTGGTGGATGTGGCAAGTGGAAAAGGTTTGTCTAATAATGGAATGTCCAGGTTGGAATTAACAATATAGTAATAAGAACAGTTTACAACTCACTGCAAAGATGTGATGACGAGCTGTGACAGGCACATAAAAAACACATACACGTACAACACTTCAGCTCTCAGCCTTGGCCTTCTTCTGAAAATAGAACATTCACACAGGCACACAGCACAGTCACACAACCGTCAGCTCTGGATTTGTAGTGCGGCAGCTGGAGCTGTTGGTTCTGTGACTGTGTTGTGTGCCTGTGTGATTGAATGAATGTTCTATGTTTGGAAGAAGGCCATGGCTGATAGCTGAAGTGTTGTATGTGTGTTTCATTTTTTGTGCCTGTCGCAGCTCATCGCCACATCTTTGTGGTGAGTTGTAATCTGTCCTTATTACTATATTGTCGACTATCATTTAAATATGAAGTACAATTCAATTCATTTAATTAGCCTCAAAATTACATTCTTAATACATATATAGGGAATTTAGTGAATTCACAAAGTAGGTTTGCGAATGTTATATAATCTTTAATTTACAATTGCTTAATATTCACGGTTGTAACTTGGTAATTAATTAATGTGTACTAATGTTGACATTGAGAAACAACAGAGACTTCTAGAAAGTTCCACATTGTATAATTAGTTCATTATTCAAGATTTATGATTCTACTTGTTGATTTTTTTTTAGCATAATATGACTTCTTGAGGTTAATTAATTACATATAAATTCAAGTCATACCACAAATACCATGTAATAGCGGAAATGGAGTAGTTGGAAAATAGGAACGGAAGTAGTATCAGTCTGTAAGGTAGGAATATGGTATCCAGGTCTTCACTAAAGAATGGTATCTTCTACTTCACAAATGCACTGCTCATGCCATTAGAAGATGCACCTTTAACGATGCAAAACCAGTCGTGACCTAATAAAGGTATATAATACAGCTCGGGCGGGGTATGAAAATTCATTGTCTCTGTTACCTTTTGTAATTTCTTAACTACATTGGGATTATTAATTTACTCATGCAAATCGTAGATCATGAATATGACACTTCGTAATGATGTGGAATGTGTCAGGTTAATGAAGGGTGTCTGTACAAGATGTTACATTACACTAAATATTACATGACACATTCATTTTTATTTATTATTTATTTAGTTTTTATTTATTTATTATTATTATTATTAGATTTACTAATTTATATCTAAAAACTCATCCAATGAGTAGAAGGAGTTGTCATTCAGAAATTCTTTTAATTTATTTTTAAATGCTAGTTGGCTATCTGTCGGGCTCCTGTTGCTGCTTGGTAGGTAACCAAAGACTTCTGTGCCAAACTCAGATTTAACCCCACATAATTAAGATCATCCTTTTTCCTAGTATTATAGTTGTGCACACTGTTATTACACTTGAACTAGGTTGGATTATTAACAACAAATTTCATAAGTGAATATATTTATACTGTGAAGTTACTGTGAGGATACCTAAATCCTTAAA
The DNA here is from genome assembly GCA_026315105.1 of Locusta migratoria. Taxonomy (NCBI): domain Eukaryota; kingdom Metazoa; phylum Arthropoda; class Insecta; order Orthoptera; family Acrididae; genus Locusta; species Locusta migratoria. The sequence continues at coordinate 197,687,790 of CM048746.1, forward strand.
TAGATGTCTACAGGATGATTACATTCTTTTGTGCAATGAATACTTTTTTCTCAATGATGAATTACCGCAGAATATGATGCCATATGAAAGCAGTGAATGAAAATAGGCATAGTAAGCTAATTTACTGAGATTCTTATTGCCAAAATTTGCAATAACCCCAACAGCATATGTAGCTGAACTCAAACCTTTCAGCAGATCATCTATGTGTTGCTCCCAGTTTAATCTCTCATGAGTGCACACACCTAAAATTTTTGAAAATTTTACCTTAGTTATATACTTATGTTCAAAGTCTATATTTATTGCTAGAGTAGTGCCATTTACTGTACAGAACTGTATATACAGTGTTTTATCAAAATTTAATGATAGTCCTTTTGCAGAGAACCACTTAGTAATTTTGTGGAAAACAATATTTATGATTAAATCACTTAGTTCTTGTTTTTTTTTTATGTGATTACTATATTTGTATCATCAGCAAAAAGAACTAACTTTGCATCTTCATCAATGTAAAATGGCAAGTCAAGTATATCAAGAACATAGCTTATTGGCGTATTCAGAAAAATGATACGTATATCATTTGATGTTGAATAAAGTTTTATTTATGGGTGGCAATTAATGTTGCTACATTTACATGCTTATAACTCATAATTTGTAGTCATATGATATCCAGACATTTTAATTTAATTTAATTTTTTTTCTTCACAGTAGAATGCCAGTATTGTGGAAATACTTTCTGTCTTTATGGCATGAAGTAAAATAATTATCATAAACAGAACATATCTATTTGTTAATATCAATATTTTCTCATTTTTCTACAGAAAATCTCTCCAAACTTAAAAAGCTTGAATACTTGAATTTGGCATTGAATAACATAGAGATAATAGAAAATCTTGAAGGATGTGAATCATTACAGAAATTAGATTTAACTTTAAATTTTATTGGTCAGCTACAAACAGTTGAAACTTTGAAGAATAATATTCATTTACATACTCTGTAAGTAAAAAACAGCATGTGTAGTAATTCTGATTTTGCTTAGATGATCATAGAGATACTTTCTTCCTCCTCCTTTCTTTCTGCTTTCACCTTCATCTCCTCTTGTTTTCACAACTTTTAGTCCTCTCTCAACCTGGAATGTGAACAACCTTCTCCTGTTTTCCCAGCCTTCCCCATATAATTTGTTTTTTCTTTATATAAATGACCAGGAAAGTTCCAAAAGCTTGTAAAGTTCATAATATTTTCTCCTGGAGGTAATTTAACAATTTTTGGAAATATATCCTGTAATTCATCATAACATAAATTGGATTAAGTTTAATAAATAGCGTAACTAGCAGGGTTGTGTCAATCCTTTTGGCAGACTCAAACAACAGTTTTGTAGTTTTCAACTAATTCCCGCAGCTAGCTATTAAAATGGTAGTACATGTTTCAAGTGTCAGTTCAACAGCAGCAATTGTGATGGAACTTCAACTCAATTGGTAGCTCTTGCTGTAAATCCAATAGATCATATTTCAGTGTACAGCATATGATTTTTTTTTTTTTTTTAAATTCTGAATCTTCAAGCTTTATTGTGTGTCTGTAATTTCATTACATACTGTAGCATATAGTGTAAATATTGTCTTTAAATTGGATTCCATTATCTGGAGGGGTGTGCTCAATGGCCACAAAATCACTTTTATCAATAATGAAAGGAGCAGCATTAGCCATAAAATCTTTTGCTTTATTCAGGCAAATCGATTTTGGTTTTCCAAGAAACCATCTTCAGTGCTGTCAGCAAGTTCAAAACAGCATTTTTGTGAAATGTACAATGAGATTTATGTCTAACATATCCGTTGACAACATAGCTACATACAGGTGATATTATCTGTTGTCATCAAATAAAGCAAACCTCTCCTTACAATCCCTCACATGAGTTTCCAATTGATTCCCAAAAAGTGCTAAGCTTTTATCAATGTTGTCATACAATAATTTCAATTCTTTATCTGTATTAACTGTTCTTTCCTCACTTCTATTTCCCATTTTTTTCTATTCCTTCTAATGTAGCCTCATTTTTTTCACCAATTTTTCTATTCCTTCTAATCTAGATTCTAGTCTTTGCATGAACATTTCTGGAGTAAGTTCTTTCTCCGCCTGAGCCATTCTTCAGATTTCAGGCATTGCTTCCTGCTTTAACAAAACACACAACTACGTAAAACACAAAACAGTTACGTTCAGGTACTCTCACCACAGTACTGCACAACGAGCTGCAACAGGAAGCTAGCCTACCAACATGACAAACTCCGCAGTGCTGGGACTGAAATTTCAGATCAGATACACAGCTGGAATCAGCCGGCCGGAACACCCATGATGCTCATACAGCTTGGCTCTTCTCTCGACGTAATCTTGTTATACAGTAACACCAGAAAATACTCGTGCTACTTACTGGCTTAATCGGTCTTCTCCTTGTGGTTATGTTGTGTTGAATGGTTGCTATGGCAACTAACCAGAGCAACTTTTTTATCGTTAAAAATTTGAATTTATTCGTTTTTAGCCACTTTTCTGTGGATTAACTTACTTTCTCTCTCTTCTTTTTTGAGTGCTGCTTATATGGTTGGCACTTTTACTTGTAGTGTTACCTCTGCAGAACTTGAAATTCTACAGGACCTTGTATGGTAAATTTATATGGCACCATCACTACAAGAACTCTTTATTTCATTGTAATTTAAGTAAAATTTAGTCTTCTGGCTTGAGTCTTCTCTACAATTAAGATGACACAATTTGAGGGTCAGCTACCCTGTTCCTCTTGCATTTTCTTCTTTGTATAAGTATACTTGGACTAGTAATAATTCTGGAGATAACTTTTTTGGACAGATCAGAAAAAATAATTATAAGGAGTATTTACTGCCTAGTAACTTTATAGAAGTTTATGGAAGAATACACTCATTTATTCTTACAAAGAATACATTATTGTCTCGAACTTGAGACCAACACTCTCATCTCACATCAGTCTCCAACAATAATCTAACAAAATATCAACAACTTCTAATGGTGTTACACACCGTTAGAACCACATTTTATGTATTTCATAAATAAAAGTCATACATCATCTTATTGTCTTGGTCGTTCAATGATAGATCCATTAGTTTGAACAGCTCGCCTGCATATTATTATGAAAGCATCAGGTGCTAAGGTATATAACCATAAAATGTGACCATTTTGATGAACCAAGTTATTCACTGAAGTGTTAACACACACAAAGAAGATTTACACTAACATAAAAATGACTGGCTAGACTGACCATTGTAAGACTGAAGTAAGACTAACACTGACTATCAACAAACTATTGACTGCCTGTGTTTGTGCCAATTTGCGCTGATTTTTGAGAACATTCTAAAACATGGAAATAGTTAAATACAGTTTTAAGAAATGTGTTGGTTTAGTATAGATCAACCTTTTATGAAATTAATATGTATAAAATTATTACAGTTATATTAAAAGCATTTTCATGACAAAACAAAACCAATAATGTGAACATAATTATTTTAGGATAACAACAGTACAAAGTTTTTTTAATGATTTTTATATTTCTGAATTTACAATAATAGATTGACATCAAGGTAAGTAAATTATAACATAATACTTAATACAATTCAATAGGTGTCTGAAAATGTTAGTGACGAAATTTGTGTTAAAATTATAATGTTGCGTAATACCGCTATCAGGTTTTGAACATATACAGTTTTAACAAAATAATTCAAAGAATATTGTCACTGTTGTAATAAAATAGTTTTATATCATATTCTCACATTTCATAAACAATCACATCAATATACATAGATAAAGGCTTGGTTACAGAAGGTATCGTATACTTCTTTATTATAAACAAATGAGATTTTCTAGGCCAAATAAATTACAAACTCGTCAAACAAAAAGAAACAAGGTTTATAGAGCAAGCAAATTACATACTTATTCCTTGACCTTTAAGTTCATTTACATTCAAATTCACTTTACATAATACTTTTCATTAAAAATAATGGATAACTAACTTGAAAAATAGAGACAAAAAGAAATCAGAAGAAAATATGTCTCCATAAATGGTATTTAAATAAACTATTTGACATTCTTAAGTTGGTTCATTGGGTTGTAGTGCCACTTGTTATACTGCAACACTAGTCACTTCTATTAAAGGATAAAACTAATGTGATATATGTTATTTATTTTCAGTATCAATAAATTTCTAATATAACTGGTTAATTCTTTGTTCTGTGTGAGTGGGGGGGGGGGTTTGTTTTGGGGAGAGATTAAGTGTATGTTGCTGGACATTGTTTTTATCTTTTGTGTTATGGCAGGTATCTGACAGGGAATCCTTGCACTGACTACAAAGGCTATCGTCAGTTCGTCATTGCATCCTTACCACAATTGAAACAGCTTGATGGGACTGACATTGAAAGATCAGAAAGAATTTTAGCAGTTCAGGCTTACAAAAATGTGAAGAAATCTATGGAAGTGGATCAACAACTCTACCAAGGTATGGTGTCCAGTTCCAGTAAAACTCAGATTGCACAAATCATAATATATTTGAAACTTCATTATACTTTTTGATGTAGGGAAGAAGGATAGATTGAAAAATGCATAAAAATAGTAATTTAACTCAGGATATGTGGTAGTGCTGTGCAGATAACGGGAACAAAGATCTATTTTTGTTCTCCCTTCACATGCACAACAGGTAGATGTCTCTCATATAGAGGTAAGAGAATTTTTACCGTTATTCGTTACCTTCCCCAATGAAGAGCTCTTTTCTACTTGAGACAGCAATTGTTAGTTCTGAAATCTGGTGATGTTTTTATTTATGTGACTTTTGACATTACTTAAATTTTACCCATTTCACAATCATTTACTGAGACTAATAACACATTTATTCAATAGTGCAGGTACTGGATATTTATTTTCTGATGTACAATACTAGGCTAGTTTAATAGCTTAACTTTCACATTTAGATGATTAATATTGTTCAAGATAGAAACATTTTTAATACCTGAAACCTCAGTGTCACCCAAAATTTATTTGTATCAAGTTTATTACCTTGGCTTTTTCTTATTCCATTTAACTTGAGAAATTTTATATTAAGACAAGAGAACTTGTTTCCTGTCTTGGAAAAGGAAAGGGCCTGTATATTCTCTTCAGTCTGAGGCAGCCTTTTTTTGCGTTATTTGTTTGGATACCTTTTGATATCCATGTTTAATGAGTCAGTCTTTGACTTCCTTTTCCCTTTGTTCTCTTGGAAATTTTTACTCTGAGCTTCAGACAAGGATTCCATCACAGCTTGGTCTAACATTTTCATCATGATTTCCAATTCTTGGACATGTCTATCACCTGTGTACAGTTTGAGGTCTAAAGTCCCACAGTATTTGTTTTGTTTTTTGTGTTTTCCATTTTAGTTTCATGAGAACTGGTGATATAAGGTTGACACCAACAGAGCCACATATGGTGTATGGCTAATTACTGAGAGATGTCATCCAGTTCAGATTCAGATTCTTTATTTGCTGTTGACCACATATAATGGAATAAGCAGCCAGTATGTTACAATTACGTTCAATTAATGTTCACATTATCTTTACAATTGAATAACTTATATTACACATTTATATAATTTTAAAAACAAGACATTAAAAATCAATTATAATATTACAAACATAAAAAAATTTTCTCTCATACTGTAGAATGGGTTCTCAGCTAATCAGTTATAAGCTTATTTTTGAAATTATTAAAGGGTGCAGTAAATGCAGAATGTGGCAACTTATTAAAGAATTTAAGACAGTTAATTTTATGTGAGTTTCCTGATTGTGTCAGTCTGTGACTAGGGATATCAATGTTAGTTTTGCTTCTGGTGTCATGATGGAGTATACAGTCTCTAGTATAAAAATCTGTTATGTTGTTCTTAACATGTATCAACGAAACATAAGTATAAAGATTTATCACTGTCAATATTTTTAATTTTTTGAACAGAGGACGGCAGTGCTCCTTAGGTCCAACCTTACACATTATTCGTACTACCTTTTTTCGTACTAATAGAATATCACATACATGATAAGTGTGTTCCCTTAGAAACAGACCATAAGATATATGAGACTGTAAAAGACCAAAGTATGGTGTTCTCAAACAATTCTTACTTATTAAATCAATTAATTTCCATATGAGGACTGTCACACACGATAGATTTTTACAGACATGGTTGATGTGAGGTTCCCAGTTCATTTTTGAATCAATGAATATGCCTGGCAATTTGTCAGATTTTGTTTCTATTTCTTTAGTTAGTTAAATAACTGTATACATTATGTATTTGTTCCACAATAATATTTATTGTTGTTGTGAACTAGCTTTCAGCTTCTTAGGCCATCTACAGACAACTTAATACTACAGATTATCCACATCACGCCAGCTGCTGTGTTTCGAGCACAAAGATTTTACAAAGATAAATATCAGTCATAGACTATGTAGCCTTTAAGTATTTTATAAACAGAGACGTCCAACCAATTAAAACAAAACTGTAACTAAGACATAACTGTAAATAGAAAAAGGTTGGATCTTTCAACTGTGCAAAGGAAAACTTTCTCCTAATTACGGTCTGATTTCTGTGCATCCTTAAAGTTGACATTCACCAAAAGAAGCCAGAAAAAGCACACTTTTTCTCAAATGATACCTCGTATGTCGTCCCCTTTTCAAATGAAATGTAATATTCATACATCAAATGAAAGTAGATATATCAACGATTCTGAAAAGTTAAAAAACATTGGTGTTTGTCATGCAATCTGACCAGAATATGAGCTCAGAGTCTGAGGTCAATCATTATGAAATGGACAATAGTGAGTGGTGCAACAAGGCAGTGTCTCCTAGAGAGTTAATGTTGGATATTTGACATTGCCGGCTTAAAAAAGACCATATTATGTAACCCAGATGTTACTAATTTTTTTCTGTTCCTTCTAGTTTAAAAGATAGTTTATTACATACCTAATTGATAGTTCAAATATTACAACATTGATTTTACCCAAATTGCACCCTTAGTCTCGGCATAGGCCATCCTTCTGGAATGAAGTAAAAATGAAAACACTACTATTATATGTTAGATGCCACATTTTAATTTAAATCCATTCATATGTTTCTGAATAATAAAAATAAAATTGATGTGTAAGTACTAACACACCCAAAATCATGAATTAATTCATAGATTGCTTCTGAATCCCTGTCTTCAAAGGTGAATAATATAGAATAATGTGCTAAAACAATGATTGTTAGTATTTGAAGTCAATGATCGACATTAAAATGGCAGTCCAATGTTCAAAAAAGTGTTTTGTGCCACAAGGAGACAATTTACTTTCAATGTTTAAAAACACGAAACACCATCCTTCAGGAAGGACGTCAAGATCATCTGGATTAATATAAAATGATCGGCTAAAAGCTGTCTGGCTAGGTGTGTTTGCATGTGGAGATGTGTGAATGTATGTTTATTTGTTTACCTTACTTTTTTCCCTCTAAGATAAGTCCTTCCACTCCTGGGATGGAATGACTCCTTTTCCACTTCCTTAATACCTGTATCCTTCCCTTTCTCCTCTCCTTCCTTCCACTTTTCCTGAAGAAGCGACCAATGGTTGCGAAAGCTTGAATGTTTTGTGTGTTTTTATTTGGCCTTTTTTTTTTTTTTTTTTTTTTTTTTTTTTTTTTTTTTTTTTTTTTTTTTTTTTGTGTCTGTCAGCGAACCTGTGCTTTGGGTAAGTTAAACAATCTTTATTTTTATACATATTTTTCCCACCAGGAAAGTCTCCTTCTATAAAATATCTATACATGTAGATATATATAAATACACACAACTACATCTGTGCATACAAACATATACGTATATGCATTTGTAAATATACATACATACATACATACAAACATACATACATACATATAGACATATACACTTATGGTATGTGGCATTGGAGTGGTAGTTATTTGTTTCTCTCTTCTGTATGAATACAGTTGAGTTTAACCTGGGAACTAGAAACAATAGCAAGAATTCATCTCACCTTGGCCGCAGTTTGACAACTCCGTTGCATTCTGTAGTGGTTCCCTGTTCACTTCTCCACTGCTGCTTGCGCCAAACCAGATGGTAAATGTACACTTTCTACACCCATGGTCTTCTTGGGGCAGTCCTCTCATACATACCTCAAATGTTTGCGAGCAGTGTGAATTGTCGAGAGTGGAATACGGAAAATTTGTTTGTGTAGCAATTACCGACACAGTGTAACAGAGGTAAAACAGGAGATGCTGCTCACATTCACTGAGAACAATGGAAAATGACCATAAAACTACTTTCAGTCTGGTCGGAACTTGGACCCATGTGATTAAACTACTGCGCAGATTAAATCCATGGCCAGCACACCTTCCCAACCAGGAAACTGGTGTTTCCTGTGGATTCCTGTCTTCTGTTGTTCCATCTTCTATAGCTATCCATATCTTCCTCCCTCTTCTGACTGTTCATCAGCGCCCACCCTTTTTTCTCTGTTCAAGTCCTCCTCTCTATCTGTCAGTCAATTTCCTCCTCCCCATTTATGAAAAATTCCTTGTGTCGCTTAACTTTCATGATGATTCATCAAATAATCTGGAAGTGTATTGCAACATACTCTCCATCATACACCATAAGGTAGCTGCAGAGAAGAAAACCCTTCTTAACAAAAACATGCTTACATGTACAAACTTTCATAGTGATCAGTTACCCAGTGACAAAATTATTGAAATGTACTTTCTGCCATGCACCATACATTGGTTTGTGGAGTATACAAATATTCTTCATGAAAACATACATGGTTTCATGATTATTGGTCTAACAGTGTTGAAATATACTTAAAGGTACCCTCCACTTGCAATCCTTGGTGACTTCTGAAAGTTAGCCTTTTTGATAATTCAGGGTGTATACATTCTAAATTTGCCCAACTGTGTCTTGCCATTTTAGCATGAAATTTTAATACAAAATTACTCACATGAAATTTTGTGTATGTGTATATCTACATAAATGTTTAAACTTAACCACATTCACTGATAACTAATCAGTGATGGCATTACTATATAAAAATCACCATTTCCCTTGGTCATGAATGTAGCGGCAACACCATGAACCTTTCTAATTACTTGTTTAATTGTGTATGTGCACTCCTTTCTCCCAACTTGTATCTGACAACAGACTTGAGTGACATGTTCAATTGTACCAGCAGTGGCTGAGACAAACAGGTAGAGTTTGCGAGCACGTGGAGAAAGCGAGTATGGAGATAATGTCAGAGGACCTGCTAGTGAGTTGCAAGCGAATATATGGAGCTCATTTCTAGTAAATATGAGCCCAAGATATTAAGCAACAGCAATGCTACTGCACTCAGCCTTGTGGTACTTGCAGAACTACAGCGGGAATGAAGGAAGGCAGCAGGAATGAAGGAAGGCATTGAAACACAAATGTAATGGCAGCACCTTGTTTTCTTAGTATATGCAACCTATAACACCTTGCTCATACTTGCTCAAATTATAATCTCTAGCTTGTATTACTGGCACTTCGTAAAGGAGAGTTTCTACCTGCACCCTCCACTCCCAACTCCAAATTGCACTCTCATTTGGGGCACCACTGAAGCTGCATTGACTGGAGAGAATAGCTAGGTATGTGCATGAGTTCTTCCATCTGAACTCCTTATTTCCTCTTTATTGCTGTCTACATCCCATCTCATAATGTGTTTAAAATTAATTATCCTCTCATATATAGCCTACACTTGTTGCATTTAAACTCCGTCCTTTTTTATTTATTTAATATACATCTCCTTTACTGATTGATAATTGTTGATCACCAACAAAAATTGTTGAATTGTTTACAAATGTTTAATATTATTTTGACTACATTTCCAGTGGAATTTTCATCAACCCAGGTCTCTAATGACACTATCTTTGTTTATCAGTTGTTTTCCCATATATTTTGTGCCACTGGCAATATTTTATGTGCCACTAGCTCTTTCTTAAACACTAGAATTTCCCCCTCCCACTTTCTCATATCTACACCTATTTTAACCAATTTAATCACCAAGTATTCTATTCATACACCACAGTACTTACAGTCTTTCTGTGAACACGTGTGCAGCATAGTCAAATTGCAATCACACATACTTTTCCTCTAGTTGTGTTTGATATTTGGGTCAGTCTCTAAAGGAATCCTTCTTTTCATCAGTCTCTTCTTGAATTCCAAAATCACCAATCTTTAGCTCTCACCCTTGTTATCAGTGAACCTGTTTTTTGTAACTCCCACTCCCAACAGCTTCTCTCTCTTTCTTAAAGTCCTTCTTCTCACAGCACTTGGCTCAATCAGCACATTCAGAAACTTCATACAACAGGCCAACTATAAACTCGAATTGTACACCACACACAGCACCCAAGAAAACTATTCACTGGTCCATCACGTCAGAAGAAGTGTCCCTTTTCCCATCATCCATAACTACCTACCACAAGAACACCACAACCCCCCACCCCCATAGCCAACAAACCGAGTCTGGTTTCCTTATTGAATAATAAAAACACAGCACAAGACCCATCAAGAACCTTCCATGTCCATCAACACACGCAAACATCACTTAACACCAACACCAATCCCAATCCCTCATTATGCCAGAGATATCTGTCCTGTTGAAAGACTTATCTTTCAGTCCTACACATAAATACAACTACAATGTCTCTGTCAAAAATTCCCTCTCATTCCTCTGTAAACTAAACTGAAAATACCACTTCACCATCCAGTCACAACTGCCAGGCAACAGAGCCTTTGTTGAACCCCGCCTTGAACAATTCCAACCACCTTCCAAAAGGAAACCTCCTGCTCTTTTCCCGAACCATCCCTAGCAGGCATTCGAGGAATTCCTCTCATCCAGTATCACTTCCCAATTCTTTCTGAAAAACATATCAACTGATGTTTAAAGCTTTCCCGGCATACAGATATTTCCATAAAATCTCGGGCGAACTGCTGGATGTCTGTAACTTCTTGCCACGATATTTCGGCACAAAGTCTTCTGGCCATCTTAATGTGAGTACCACCAAAGTACTGGCGAAGACGCACTGAGCTGTGCTAATTATGCCCAATTAAATGACATTGCACATGCGCGTACTTAGCGTGAGCGTTCAATACAACTATGTACATTGCTCTGAGCACCCTCTGTAGTGGAGACTTGCCGTTTCAGATTGATTATCATTGTCATTCAGTTGCAGGGAACTACGCCGACTACGAAGTTTTTCAATGACAGGATTCGATGCAGCATTTATTTGGAAACCGCTAAGTACGCGCATGTGCAGTGTTGGCTGAATTGGGCATAAATAGCACAGCTCAGTGCGTGTTTGCCAGTACTTCAGCGGTACTCACCTGAAGATGGCCAGAAGACTCTGCGCTGAAATATCATGGCAAGAAGTTACAGACATCTGGCATATCGCCCAAGATATAATGGAAAAATATCAACTACTTCAAACATCAACCCAGCTGAATCCCATGCCATCCAAGAGATGAAAGCAGACTGCTCCATTTTAATTCTTCCAACAGGCAACTGTTCTCCAACCTTCTACCTACCCCCTAAAATCCACACCCTGGCCGTTGTTGTTGTGGTCTTCAGTCTGGAGACTGGTTTGATGCAGCTCTCCACAATACACCTTTGCCTAGCATTACACAGCTTTTTGTGATGGAAAGTAATATTACATTTCAAGTAAAAGTTTTATCAGTTTAATATGATGGCATTTCTTGAAAACTGCAGAGTTGTTTATTATATCACGCTAATGTTTGCCAACAGTCACGTGGTCCTATGTTTGAACCACGCCAAGTATATAAGTCGTTCTGCTGTTTGTCCGGTCTGTTAGTATCTATGGTCGAAGGTTACTATTCAAAATGTTATGTATTCACTGTCCTCTACAAGCCATAAAAATTTGTAACGGGAATTTCCGACCTACCTTGTATATTAATAATTGAATTCCTAATGGTGGATTCTTCGTTGATATGAGCCATTTAGAAATTCAAATACGTCTCTTATTACAAAGAGCATCACCTTGTCTGCATTTCATTTGCGTTTACAAATGACATATCTGCAAATTTCCACAGGCTTGGTAATCAAGAACTTAGTCGGAGTCACCGATATTCTGCTCTCATGGCGCGACTCACGAGTTCATCATGAGGAAACTTTAAATGGAACAATTTGTAGAACACGAATACCAGTAGGAAATGCAAAATGAGCCATTTGCAAGCAAAACTAGACTTTTTCCTCGTCTTTCGAAGCTTTTCAATGAAATAATGACCAACATTGCGAAGTTTTAATTATTCAAAGGAAACTTCACGTAAACCACAAACCTTTGGCGCTCCCTCAAATATTCCAGTGTTTCATATCAAGCAAAACATGTTACGTTACATGAAAAGCTGTTGCTCTCCCATTAGAAATAGGAATATAGTAACCTTTATTACTGTTGTCTGTTCTTGGTAACCACTGAAAGGGATGTGTTAGATCGGTATTATACGTTTGAAAAAGCCGGCCGCGGTGGCCGAGAGTACTGAGGCGCTCCAGTCACGGTCTGCACAGCCACTACGGTCGGGGGTTCGAATCCCTCCTCGGGCATGGATATTTGTGCCGTCCTAGTTCGTAAGTAGTTCATAAGTAGTTTGTAAGTTTAGGGACTGATGACCCCGTAGTTAAGTCCCTTAAGCTTAACAAACATTTGAACATTTGAATTTGAATTTGAAAAATTTGATCAAATATACATCATATTTCTTTTAAGAAAGGTTATTAACATGACGTAAAATAATATCTTCTGTATGGCAAACAAAGTGTTGTATGGAACAATCCTTTGCAGTTGCGTGTACTACAACTGATATATTTTTTTAATGACAGCAGAAAAAGTAAAACTTTTTTACATTTTTTTTTACATTTTTACATCCTGGCCATCCCATCATAATACATTTCAAAGCCCCAACATAACACATCTCAGCTCTGGTGGACCACCACCTCCAACCTATAATCTGTAACCTCCTATCTACATCAAGGACATGGACCACTTTCTGGAATGTCTCAAATCAATCCCCATGCCCCTCCCAATTGAAAGCTTCCTTGTTACCATAGATGCCACATCCCTCTACACCAACATGTTCCGTATCCACTGTCAGGCCTGCACTAGGGGGCAACGGGAGGGGGGGGGGGGAGGGCAGGGGGCACAGGGAGCTCAGATCCAGCCTCCCCCCTGAAATATATTGACTTGCACTAGATACAATGGAATTTTTCTACTACTAATAAGCTTATATCTTTAAAAGAGCAATTCTTGTATATATGAAAATTTGACTTACCAGGCAAAAAGGCACCAGTTCGTTGACATACACATAAATAAAAACATGCACATACACACACACACACACACACACACAAACACAAACACACACCCATAAACTGATCAGCTCTTGGAGTGGCCTGGCCTTGACACAGAAGTCTTTGATAAAATGTCGGCAATAGGAACATAATCCAAGGAAGCTCCTTACATCACTGGTACTTCTAGGGATGGGAAATTCTGTTATAGACCTCACCTTCTCTGGATCTGGCCGCACACCTTCATTGGATACAAGATGTCCAAGTATTTGGATTTCTTTGGCTCCAAACAGGCACTTTCTTGCATTGTTTTAGGCCACCTTGCCTAAGACACTCAAGTACTGTCCTCAGTCTCTTGATGTGTTCGTTAAAAGTTTCAGAGAATACTATGATGTCATCTAAGTAGCAGAGAAACATTGTCCATTTGAGGTGATGCAGAAGATTATCCATCATCCATTCGAAAGTTGCTAGTGCAATGCACAAACTGAATGGCATTACCTTAAACTCATATAGGCCTTCTGGTGTGATGAATGTGGTTTTCTCACGTTCAGCCTCGTCTACTTCTGTTTGCCAGTATCCTGAGTGCAGATCCATGGTAGAAAAATACTTGGCGCATTTAAGACAGTCCAGCATATCTTCGATTCGGGGAAGAGGGTAAACATCCTTTTTAGTTATCTTATTGAGTTTCCTGTAATCGACACAGAACCGCCAACTTCCCTCTTTCTTCCCAAGGAGAACGACCGGCGATGACCATGGACTCTGAGATGGCTGAATGATGTAATCCATCATTTTCTCTATTTCTTCGCGGATTATACGACGTTCCGTGCCTGAAACACAATATGCTCTTTGACTGATTGGCTGATGATCGCCGGTGTTAATTCGATGTTTCACCTGCAGCTTGTTTAATTTGCTCTTTACCCGTGGATCAAAACATTCAGAAAAATCTTGTAGAACAGCGAGTAGCTTCTTTTGCTATTCCTTTGTTAGATCAGGTGACAGTAGAGCAGAAACATCTCGTCTCACTGTGGTAGTACTAATGTTGCCTGTGGATTCATTGTGAGAGGTATCCATGACGCACAGGTGCTCTCCAATTCACGGCTCAGCTCTGGCTATACACGTGCTGCTTGGAAGGATTTGTGGCTCTTGGCAGCAGTTAACCATCCACAGTTCGCCAATTCTATTCTTAAATGTAAAGATAGAGGCTGGAATAACTAAGTCTTTCTCCAGTGGTATGTTTCTGTTACATTCCACTATGAGGTCCATGGGCTGATGTGCAGCATGGCATACAACAGTTACCTTTAAAGTGCAGACTGCAGGAACAATCACTTCATCTAACACAAATAAGCTCCACACACTGGGGCTTTTGTCTTCTTCCCCACAAACTATTTCGTCTAACATTATCTCTGAATGACCACAATCTATAATTGCTTGTGAAGCCTTCAAAAAGTCCCAGCTGAGAATAACGTCGTGACTGCACTCCTGTAAAACAATGAACTGAAATGGCTAGGTATGGCCATCTTTACTGACTTGAATAATGCATCTTCCTACAGGTTGTACATACTTCCCATTTACCACCTTGAGATGAGTGATTTTGCTGTCGGCGAACAGGGTCTTCTGCAAATGGCGGCGGTACTTCTCCGAATTAACTGAAAATGATGCTCCAGAGTCCACAAGAGCTCGGGCTGGTCGGACATCCATGAGCACCTCGATGTAGTTCCCTGTCATTTTCGTAGGGATCGACAACAGGATTTTCCTCTTTGGCAGCCTCACCCCCAACGTAGGTCGCGCCCTTTAGTTTTCCAGGCTTAGGCGGCTAGGTGACCGGCTGGAGCTTCTAAATGGCGACGGAGATCTAGTTCGGCATGTCGGTTAGTGTCCTCTCCAATGGCTAGCTCATGGTGATGGTGACCTACGTTGGCTCTGGAAACCGTCCTCTACTATCTCGCCGTCCAGGGTTGTCGTCAGCTCATTTCAATTTGGCGTCTGCTGTCACGGGCATCATTAAATATCTGCCGCCTTTCCCGGCAGTAGCACACCACATGTCCTGGTTGCCCGCAGTGGAAACATACTGGTCGGTTATCCTCAGTTCTCCAGACGTCAGTCTTCCTTGGAGTATACACAGGTTCCTCACGCTGTGTTGTGGGTGCGTAGATTCGCCTTAGCATCCGCTGTTTTGCTCATATTGGCGGAAATGGGTGTCAAGAGATTGGAGCCAATGTGTGTAGTACTTCCTCTCTTATGATCTCCTGAAGTGTATCGGCTTGTGGTTCAACATACACTCCCAGTGCCTTCTGAATTTCTTCTCGCACTATTTGGCATATGGTGTGTGTAAGATCTGTGTCTTCCTCCATTCCAGCCATTGATACAACGGTCGGTAGTTGTCGATACATCTTGCGTCCAATATGTTTCTGATGCATCGCCTCATTGCGTTGGCACCATGTTATGAAATCTCCTGCTGTAGAAATCTCCTTCAGTAGAAGTCCCTGGTACATGTCTTTTTATGTAAAGAAATTTGAACTTACCAGGCGAAAAGACACCGGTTCTTTGATACACAAATAAAAATAAAAACATACACATACACACACACACACACACACACACACACACACACACACACACACACACACACACACAACTGAGCTTTCGCAACCTAAGGTTGCTTCATCACAATCCTGAGAGGAAAGACTTACCTTGGCGGAAAAAGGATAGGAAAACAAACAAACAACACACACACACACACACACACACACACACACACACACACACACACACATATGCACACACACCAAGGCAGTCATATGCAAAATGCAAAGAGGTTGGACAGAGATGCCAGTCGAGGCAGAGTCTCTGTCTAGAGATTGGAGGCATAGATGTTGTAGAATGTTGGGCGGGAATTTCAAACTAATAAAGGTTGAGACCTGGAGGGCAACGGGAAGAGAGAATATGTTGAAGGAGTTCTGAAAGGTTGGCGTCAGTGAGAGGTATCCATATAACCCGGATGGTGCAACACTGTGCCAAGATGTGCTGGCCATGCACCAAGGCATGCTTAGCCACAGGGTGATCCTCATCACCAACAAACATTGTCTGTCTGTGTCCGTTAATGCGAATGGACCATTTGTAGCTGGTCATTCACACATAGAAGGCATCACAGAGCAGGCATATCAGCTGGAAAATCACGTGGGTGCTGTCGCAAATGGCTCTGCCCTCAATTGTCTACACCTTCTGAGTTACAGGACTGAAATAAGTGGTGGTAGGAGGATGCATAGGGCAGGTTTTACACCAGGGGCAGTTATATGGGTAGGGGCTGGAGGGTAGGGAAGGTGGTTTTTGGATTTCATAGGGATGGACTAGGAGGTTACAGAGGTTAGTTGGGCAGTGGAAAGACACTCTCGGTGGAGTGGGAAGGATGTCATGAAGGATGGATCTCATTTCAGGAGAGGATTTAAGAAAGTCGTATCCTTGCTGGAGAGCCACATTTAGAGTCCGCTCCAGTCCTAGAGGGACACTAAAAGTGCCCTTCTTGTTACTGGATACTTTCCAGGACTGGAGCGGAGTATAATTCTGGCTCTCCAGCAAGGATACGACTTCCATAAATCCTGTCCTGAAAAGAGATCCATCCTTCATGACATCCTTCTGAAAAACATATCAACTACTCAAAACATCAACCCAGCTGAATCCCGTGCCACCCAAGAGATGAAAGCAGACTGTTCCATTTCAATTTTTCCAGCAGACAATGGATCTCCAACCTTCTATCTACCCCCTAAAATCCATAAAGAGAACCATCCTGGCCATCTCATCATAATACATTTCAAAGCCCCAACATATCGCATCTCAGCTCTGGTGGACCACCACCTCCAACCTATAATCTGCAACCTCCAATCCTACATCAAGGAAATGGGCCACTTTCTGGAATGCCTCAAATCCATCCCCATTCCCCCCCCCCCCCCCCCCCCACACTTGAAAGCTTCCATCAATGCCACATCCCTCTACAGCAACATCCTCCATATCCACAGTCAGGCATCCAATAGGGGTCAGGAGGGGGAGGGGGGGGGGGTAGGAAGCACAGGAAGCCCAGATCCAGCCTCCCCCCTGAAATATATTGACTTTCACTAGATACAATGGAATTTTACTACTACTAATAAGCTATATCTTTAAAAGAGCAATTCTGGTATATATGAAAATTTGACTTACCAGGCAAAAAGGCACCAGTTTGTTGACACACACATAAATAAAAACATACACATACACACACACACACACACACACACAAAACTGACCTTTCACAACCTTAGGTTGCTTCTTCAGAAAAAGAGCATGGAAGGAGAGGGAAAAGGAAAGGATGCGGGTTTTAAGGGAGTGAGTAAGGAGTCATTCCAATCCCGGAAGAGGAAAGACTTACCTTGGGGGAAAAAGGATCGGTACACAAACACACACACTCCCACACACACACACACACACACACACACACACACACCAAGGCAGACATATGCAAAATGCAAAGATCTTGGACAGAGATGCCAGTCGAGGAGAGGTTCTGTCCAGAGACTGGAGGCAAAGGTGTTGTAGAATGGTGGGTGGGACTTTCAAACTAATGAAGGTTGAAACCTGGTGGGCAACAGGAAGAGAGGATATGTTGAAGAGCAAGTTCCCATCTCCGGAGTTCTGAAAAGTTGGTGTCATTGGGAAGTATCCATATAACCTGAATGGTGTAACACTGTAAGATGTGCTGGCCGTGCACCAAGGCATGCTTAGCCACAGGGTGATCCTCATTACCAACAAACACTGTGTCTGTGTCTGTTCATGCAAATGGACAGTTTGTTGCTGGTCATTGCCACATAGAACGCTTCACAGTGCAGGCATATCAGCTAGTAAATCACATGGGTGCTGTCGCAAGTGGCTCTGCCCTTAATTGTGTACACCTTCCGGGTTACAGGACTGGTATAAGTGGTGGTGGGAGGATGCATAGGGCAGGTTTTAAACCAGGGGGCAGTTACATGGATAGGAGCCAGAGGCTAGGGAAGGTGGTTTTGGGATTTCATAGGGGTGGACTACGAGGTTATGGAGGTTAGATGGGTGGCAGAAAGACGCTCCTGATGGGGTATGAAGGATGGATCTCGTTTCGGGACAGGATTTAAGGAAGTCGTACCCATGCTGGATAGCCACATTTAGAGTCCGCTCCAGTCCTGGATGTATCCAGTGACAAGAGGGGCACTTTTAGTGGAGCAGACGCATTTGCCATGAAGACTAAGCTGTACAGAAGGGACCATTTGATATGGAATGGATGGCAGCTGTCATTATGGACATTTTAAAATGTATTCGTTTTTCAGAATTTATGTAGACATAAGTAGGCTTTGTGTAATAAATTGAATTATAACAATCAGAACTATTTATGATTATTTAAAAATTGCTGTCTGTCAGCCCGCACCTGGGACAGGGTGTAACAGAAAAATGACCTTGGAAGCTAAGGGTTAATCATCAAAGCAAAGATTTAGGCCCAAAATGGCTGTGTGTGGGCTATTTTTCAGCAGAAAAGCTCTTAAGTTTAGAATCTTAATTTGTAAACTTGTGAAGGTAAAGAGATCCCTTTCACAGTGCAAAAAAAATCAAATGATTTTAGGAGGATGGATCACAGGGGATTAGTAGATATGGGCAGTTTAAGGCTTTCACAAGTACCACAGGACTGAGGTTAGCACCGAGAATGAGTTGGGGGGGGGGGTGAGACTGGGGGGTAGGGGCAAAATTGAGGGAGGCTCGAAATTGAGGGGGACCCGATATTGATCACTGCCTCCCAAAAACTTCATTTCTTGTCATACTTGCCAATTACATCCTATGCCAACCTTTTCATGTTCCACATGGAAGAGGCATTCCTTAAGACTCAGCAGTTGCACCTGTAGGCTTGATATAAATTCATAGATGATATCTTTGTGGTCTGGATTCATAGTGAAGAAAATCTTCTGATCTTTCTTCAAGACCTCAGCCCCTTTCCTAACCTGAAATTCACATGGTCCTACTCCAGAAACCAAATTACCTTCCAGTACATTGACCTTGACCTTGTTGAGCCTCACAACCACACTTCTGTCCATATTAAATAGCAACAAAAAGTACCTCCAGTTTGATATCTGCCATCCCTTCCACATCAGATGATCCCTTCGCTACAGACTAGACATCAGTAGTAAATGTATCTGCTTCAATGACAAATCCCCCACCACCTGCTCCAGTAGCCTGCTGCAACATGTCCAACACTTTGCTCTCCCTGGTTCTTACAGATCTTGTTTGCAAACTGACCTTCCAAGAAGTCCATACATCCCATTCCAGTAACAATGTTCCTGACCAAAAACCACCCGGAAGCATCCTATTAGTCACCCAGTATCATCCCAGCCCAGAATGTCCTAACATATTGCTCCATCTGGGCTATGACATTCACATGTCATGCCATGAAATATCATACCTTAAAGTATGACTTTCACAAGTCATGCCCTGGAATGTCATCCCTTTGTCTAAAGTATCCTCTGCACACCACCCCCCCCCCCCCTACTCAATGTTTCTTACCCATGTAACTGACCCCACTGACCCCTGCCTGAGGCATCCTCCCACGACCACCTACTCCAGTTCCACCACTGGAAAACTTACACCATTCAAGGAAGGTCCAAATCTGAAAAAAACATGTCATTTACCAAATGACATGTGTTCACTGTACAGCCTTTTATGATGGTATGGTCATCAGCAGTTTGGCTAAATGCATGAATGGTCACAGACAAACTGTTCACCTGAGGGACAATCAATTTCCTGTGACAGAACATGACTCCACGGACCTTGGCATGTTTTACATCACCCATGCCATCTGGATACTACCACCTTGCACCAGTACCTCAGAGCTACAGAAGTAGAAATTTGCCCCCAACACATCCTTTCTGCCATCCTCCTGACCTAAACTTGTGTTACCCTCGCCCCTTGCACCACCTTCAACTTACTTATTCATTATTCCTTTCCCACCTCATATTCTCTCTTCCTCTCATTACATATTTGTGTGTTTCTATATCTATCCCATTTTAATTAATTTTTATCCCCCCACCTTTCTCACTCAGAATTAAATAATTCACTTCTCTTTACTTCTTGATCTATCCTTTTTGGTTTGTTACTGGCATTGCTCAATACTTCTCAACCAATATGTTTGACTGCCATCTATTATGCTTCACAACATCTTTACCTCAGGGCCGAGGTTGTGTGTGACCCATCTCTTCTATACACTACTCTCTCCTACCTGATGAAGGAAAAATATTTCTGAAAGCTTGAATCACAGTTTATTTTTCCCATTATTTTCATATTTTTGTGTGACTGTTGGTGGTACTTAGCTGAGCTAAGGATGAATAATCTTTTGAATAATATTGTCTCATGTCATTGGAGAATTTCCATCAGATAATGAAAACTAAAATGTCTGACAAAAAATTGTGAAAATGATGAGGGCTGTTATAAAAATAAATACCTAGCATTTGGAGTTTACCCAAAAGTATACTTCATATCTATCAAGCAGCTTTTTTATGTAATTGAAAAGATGAAAAGAAATTTTCCTTATTTATTTATTTATTGTTTTATGTTTTGATCCTCAGAAATGTAACATGGAAATATTATGTTACAGCAAAAAGAGAAAAGCAGAAGCAAGATAATGAGCTGAAAGAAAAACAATGGTCTCAACCTGACTGTTATGAAGATCCAGAGAAGGTCAAAGAGTAAGATCTATTTGATTTCTATATAGTGTAATGGAACAGTTCACTAATTTAATACTAATGATATGTAACTTTCTGGCAAATTAAATTGTGTGCTGGACCCGGGATTCGAACCTGCAACCGTTGCCTTTCATGGGCAAGTACTCTACCGTCTCAGCTATCTGGGCATGCTTCACAGTCGTCCTCACAGCTTCATTTCTGCCATTATCTCGCCTCCTACTTTCCAAACTTCAAAGAAGTCGTCCTACGACTTGCAGGACTAACACTCCTGCAAGAAAAGATGTGGGATGTTTCCAGAATGAGGAGTGCTAGTCGTGAAAGGTTCACTGAAGAACTTCTGTGAAGTTTCGAAAGTAGGAGGTGAAGTATTGGCAGAAGTAATGTTGTGTGGCTGGACTGTGAAGTGTGCTGGGATAGCTCAAATGGTACAGCGCTTGCCTGTGAAAGGCCAAGGTTCCAGTTTTGAATTCTGTTTCTGAACACAATTTTAATCTGCCAAGAAGTTTCAAGTGTAATTTTCTTGATCGTGAAAACTTTCTTGAAAACTTATCTCGTTTTTACAAAGCATGAAGAAGAAATTGATTCAGTACAATGCAAAGACAGAAAATCTGATTTTAGGTTTTGAGGGAATATCAAACTTAGCGCAATATATTTACTGGCTGTTTATTTCTGATGCATAATTGGGTGACATTTAGGATACACTGTTTTTCCAATGTCTGCATTGTTTGGTAATGATGCAGCTACTCCAGATACTCTACTGTTCGTCCATGGAAAGTTGACGATTCGTGCAGTGGCTGTTGATTGCAGCAGGAGGCATGTACCATGGCTGCCAGTGGGGCAAGCATCAGCGAGCAGAAGGCAGCATTGCAGTGTTGGAAGCATTACTCGTAACAATGTATACAGTAATATTTTGCATCTGCAGCAGCATAACATTGGCAGCGCTCCGAAATAAATGGATGTCCTTTAAGTAGTACAGATGTTTTCTGCTGCAGGTAAAAATCATCGTCATCTAATTACCAATGCACTACTAGTTTCGGCGCACTATGGCGCCATTCTCAAGTTCCTATGATTACAAAAAATATTACAAGATTCAACAACATTGAACAGTGAAAAGTATAATAATTTACCACAAAATAATAAAGAGTATCAGAAGACTGTATTTACCAAAATGACAATCAAAATGTGTGCCGCACAGGAATGGTCATGTGATCTGGGGTGCAACATTGCAGAGTACATGGCTACTCCCATCAGAGGTTGGAGTCCTCCCTCGGTCATGTGTGTGTGTGTGTGATCCTCAGAATACATTAATTTAAGTAGTTTGTGATACTATAGATTGATGACCTTAGCAGTTTGGTCGCTTCGGATTATAAACTTTTTTTATTTTTTTTTTTTTTTTTTATTTTTTTTAACCACACGCTCTAGGTTTTTGTACAATCACCATTAAGTCATTTGGCTCATTTAATATCATAATCCTGTGGGCATCATTGTACAAAACTGTTTGAATTTTCAAGTAGTCAGTCTTTTCAGCCTTATAGTCCAATTATTCCAAAGATGCAAGTATGTAGAGAAACCTATGACAATTTTGCATGGCTTCCTCTGTATAGGGATTAGCATATACCCATCTGGCAAAGCTCAGAAACAGTTGCATATGAAATTAAATTCAGAGCCTGAATGCTCTGTGTTCAACTGAGACTGATGACCCTGTAGTTAAGTCTCTTAAGATTTACAAACATTTGAACATTCGATTTTACTACTTGTAACCCCCTATGGCACCCCTTAATAGTTGAATTTTGAAAAATACTCCAACATGTGTCTTTTAAATTCTAACCAGGTATGAAAATATCATTTTTCATAATTCTGGGTTCAAAATTGGCTTAGTAGCAACTATTTTACCCCTTAAATGATTAATTTTCTGAAAATACCGAAACACGTATATTTTAAGTCTAACCAAGAAAACATATACCAATTTACGTGGTTGTGGCTTCAAAATTGCCTTAATAGCAAAAGATTTTTGAAAAACATCCCCTCTACAATTTAACTCCCTTGATGGCTGAATTTCCAAAAATACCGACACACGAATTTTTTAAATTCCAATGAACAATACAAATACCAATTATTGCAGCTTTAGCTTCAAAATTGTCTTAACAACAATGTGTTTTTGAAAAGCATTTTTGATCCCTTATTTTACAGCGTTAGTTGTTGATTTTCCAAAAATACCGAAACTAGTGTCTTTTTAATCCTCACCAAGAGTCCATATCCTATGTTCTGTAGTTATAGCTTGAAATTTGAGTTAACAGCAACATATTCTTGAAAATCAATTTTTGCATCCTGAATTTCACCACATTATCAGTCAAATTTCCAAAATTACCAAAACACATGTCTTATAAATTCAAATCACGAATCCAAATCTGAATGAATATTTCTAGTTCTAACTTCAGAATTGTCTAAATAGCAACAGATTTTCGAAAAAAAATCCCCTCTGTGATTTAACCCACTTGATGGTTGAATTTCCAAACTAACGAAACACATGTTTTTTTAAATTGTAACCAACAATACAAATATCAATTTTTGCAGCTCGAGCTTCAAAATTGTCTCAATAGCAACGTGTTTTCAAAAAGAATTTTTCATCCCTTATTTTATGCTCTTATTGAGTTTCAAAAAAATACTGAAACTTGTGTTGTTTTAATCCTAATCAAGATTTAATATCTGAAGTTTAGTAATTGTAACTTAAAATTTGAGTTAACAGCAATATATTTTTGAAAATCAATTTTTTGTGTCACCTATTTTACCTCCATATTGGTTGATTTTCAAAAAATGCCGAAACAGGTGTCTTTTAAATTCAAACCCTGAATTGAAATCCAAAATTTTGTAGTTCTAGCTTCAAAATTGTGTAAATAGCAATGTATTTTGAAAAAATGTTTCATCCCCTATTTCACTCTCCTTGCAGAGGGAATATTGAAAACTTGCTTCTTAAATGACACCTACAGAGTAAGATCAATACCCGCTTCAAATTTCAGCAATATGTCTGCCTAGGTGTGTTTGCGTGTGTATATGTGTGGGTGGTGTGTATTTGTTTACCTTCCTTTTTCCCCCCAAGGTAAGTCTGTCCTCTCCCGGGATTGGAATTACTCCTTACCCACTCCCTTAAACCCCTCACCATTTCCTTTTCCCTCTCCTTCCCTACTCTTGCCTGAAGAAGCAACTAGGTTGTGAAAGCTTGCTTTTGTGTGTGTTTGTGTTTGCTTTATTTATGTTTGCTGTCACTACCGGTGCTCCTTCGCCTGGTAAGTAAACTTCATCTATTTCATAATATATATAAGGGTGGGAGGTTAAACTTAGGCTCACAAAGCCCTTAAGGACATGTTAACCCTCATCAGTTGTCAGCCTTGTGCCCCCTCCAGAAAAAATTCTGTATCCGCCACTGCATGGAGCTGTAAGGAGGTGGAGGTTAACGTCCAGGAATGTGGCATGGTGGGTTGAGGAAGACCAGGTGAAGTGTAAGGGAAAGGGGTTGAGGTTTTGAAGGAAGGAGGATGAAGTGTCCTGGCCCTGAGTTCAGATCATGAAAATATCGTCAATAACCATGAACCAGATCAGAGGCAGGGCCGTCCTTAGACATTTGCAAATTGTGCAGTCACACAGGACCCCGTGGTTCTACGGGTGCTGCCAAAGACCTTGTAAAAATAGCTAGACATCCTCATGGCACTGCTATCGCAGGATAATTTGAATCTTTGGCTGGCCACCATGGTAGTGGCAAGCATCAGATAAATAAGTGTTGTTAGAAGGTAAATCGTGTATTAAATAGCTAATGCAGGATATATACACAGTTGACAGTCACGTCTGTACTGTACATTGTACTGTACATAAAGCATGATGGTGAAAAGCTGCTCAGCATATAAATGCATAAATCAATTTAAGAAAGGAATAAAAAGATCGAATACTGTTTTCCCATTCATATTTCTCAGGAATACAAGTAGCCCTACTACTTGAGTTCAGAGATAGTTACTCTTGCTTAACAGTCTGTTAGTCAAGACAATATAGTATTGAATGAAATAAATAACAGTCTTTTACAATACTGGCAGCTCTTAAAAAGGAGCTATTTTAGGCAGTACTGGTGGACAGGAAGTTCAAAAACTTTCATTTTATGATTGTGTAAAATAACTATTGGGGTCACGAAATTAGTTGCCTCACTGCAGTTCGAATTTTTTTTTAATGAAATTAATATCAGCAACTTGCAATGCAGAATTTAAAGGTAATCTGCTTTACGTATAGGTATAACAACTGAAAGGGGTTTGCAGAACTGTGTATAGTTCCATATATGAATGACACATAGCCACACTGGATGCACTTTGTTAAGTTGAACCCTATGACAATAGTTGTTGCCTTTTGAGCAGTTCATGCTACTGTAAGGTATTTGGCTTACAGCAAAAGTATGCTAATATTCTTGCTAGATACCCTAATGCTAATTTTAGATGCATTAGTCAAGATAAAGTTATGGCATACTTTGCGTTCTTAAAAGAATTTGGTAGTGACTGGTTGCTGTATTCGCAAGGTAAAAAGCTATTTTTCTGTTATGTATCTGATGGCATATTTCACTTTCACAACCGATTTTTAACATTAGCTGTTTCAGACAGCCCTGTTTTACTTTTTGATGCTATGAAATATCTAAATATTGGAGAATTCAGCACTAAAGCAAAGACATAAAGTGTGAAATTCTTCCGAATTAATGTTTGTACAAAAGTTTCACAATCGTAGAATATACTGAGAAAGGGCCAAAAATTGTGTCTGATGGTAATTCCATTCATATGCTGCACTTTGAAAGCTAAAAAACTAAATGTTTTAGTTTGGTTTTGTTAGGAAGAGGAATCGTTGTTGGCCAATTTCTACACTGAATGTGTAATAAATTTACATACAACCGATAGTTGCTCTATATTCAAGGAGGCTGAAGCTGTTTTGTAGTTATATATTTTGATTAAATATAGTTTTCGCAACTTAACTCAAATGAATAGTCCCTCTAATCAAAAGAATCTTACGCACATTTAAAGTTCACGTGGAAGTTTGCCACCACAATGTCTGCCGAGGCACATACTACACAGTATATCTCTGCACATCGTCTTGCACCTGTAAGTGGGAAATTGATTGTTGGGCATACTGTACATTTGTTGCGGCTTATTTCTGGGGAAGGCACCTTGCCGCACCATGAGAACTGCTTGCTCTTAAACTACAGCCATCATTTTCTCTCCAGTTCTCTTATGTGAGTAATGAAAACAACTTTAATGTGGAGCGAGTTTAGTGGTTCTTACGTTTGTACCTCATACTTTTTGTTTGTGCTGCCATTTAATGGTTCAGGTAGGTTAACGAATAAAACTTTTCATGTAATAATTACTTCATAACTAGTTGCATTTTACATGATGGTGCACTAAGAGCGTGGAATGCGTTACTGATAATTAAATATTGCAACAGAGACTGTCTTATATTTTGAATTCATTTTATTAACTGATTACTTATATTCAGTAATTAAGAATGCTTGTACATGAAATATGTTCCTATAACCAATAGCGGAAAAGTGTTTGATTTGCAATTGTGATGATGTCCGTGACCTATGCAATGTTGGAGGGAAAGGAATACATGGATTGCTAAATGCCAGTTACTTGAGAAAACATGGGCAAGCTGAAGGATCCAGGAACAAAACAAGTGGTGGTGTTCTTGCACCTTGCAGGAAAGACTACACCAGAGGTGAGTCAATTAAAAGGTTTGTAAGAGAATCTCTTTCAGAGGAACAGCCTTCAATGTCGGCTGGAGTCAAGAGATTGTGTTCAGCTGAAACAAAATTTCACTTTAAAACTAACTGCCTGTTCTATGCAGAAACAATTGATGATTAATTTCTTGATAAACAGAAGGAACCCCCCCCCCCCCCCAAAAAAAAAAAAAAAAGGCAGTGAAAGGTTTACAGTGTTTGATCCTTCAGTTACGATAAAGCAATTATAGTTCATGCACAGGAGAGGAAGAATGAATTAGGACATATCTAGTCTGTTATCACAAGGATTGCTATAAAAGACAGTGCCTATATCTAGACAGAGTGGATGCCCTGATCATGAAGAAATCAATGTGTCAATGGAGGAAATATTCAATTATATAAAGGGGAATGATTACTGCCAGTTCACCTTAGACGAGTTGTTGGAGCAAGTTTCTGGAACATTGCCTCATATATAGACAGTTAAGGAGAGACTGAGAGAAACGTATGGGGACACTATTGTTTATCATACGATCTGCAGCAGGAAAACTGTTGTGTGCTTTTGTAGTTCAGGTGAAAAAATTTTATGTGATGCTTGGTATTCTTCAAAGTGTAAAGATAAAACAAACAGAACAAGAAAGAATTGAAAAGGCAGCTGCCACTATAATTTTAGATGATGTTCAGTCAGTGGCATATGATAGTTATGTTTTTCCACCCTGTGACAAATTCTGTAGTGAAGCTGAGGATATGGTACCTCGTTCACTCCAAGTCTTCATAGACTGCATATCGGTGAAAAAAAGAGCAAAAATGGAAAATTCAAAAGAAGCTGGCATCTATATCCCATGCCCTCATTGCTGCCATTCACTCATGTTCATTCATATCACCTATACTACATACTGTCACATACTGCGTCACCATTTATTTATTAGGTGTGCTGCAGAAGAATCGGTATAACTTGGTGAAACACCCTGTACTTGCTTCTGCGACATAATGGGGTTGGGACTCACTAGCTTGCTCCTCGTTTTGCAGAAGCACAAATATGGGAAGTGCTTAATGTCATTCCAGCATCATGCTTTCCCTTATCTTCAACCCTTGCCGCCACAGTCCCCAAATTCGCCTTCTCGCGCTGCCATCTGGCACATACTCAGGACAAAATTTATCCCTCAGTACTGTTCTACTGTACTTAAATGAAGGCTGTTCCTCTGAAAGAGATTCTCTTACAAACCTTTTAATTGACTCACCTCTGGTGTAGTCTTTCCTGCAAGGTGCAAGAACACCACCACTAGTTTTGTTCCTGGATCCTTCAGCTTGCCCATGTTTTCTCAAGTAACTGGCATTTAGCAATCCATGTATTCCTTTCCCTCCAACATTGCATAGGTCACGGACATCATCACAATTGCAAATCAAACACTTTACCGGTATTGGTTATAGGAACATATTTCATGTACAAGCATTCTTAATTACTGAATATAAGTAATCAGTTAATAAAATGAATTCAAAATATAAGACAGTCTCTGTTGCAATATTTAATTATCAGTAACGCATTCCACACTCTTAGTGCACCATCATGTAAAATGCAACTAGTTATGAAGTAATTATTACATGAAAAGTTTTATTCGTTAACCTACCTGAACCATTAAATGGCAGCACAAACAAAAAGTATGAGGTACAAACGTAAGAACCACTAAACTCGCTCCACATTAAAGTTGTTTTCATTACTCACATAAGAGAACTGGAGAGAAAATGATGGCTGTAGTTTAAGAGCAAGCAGTTCTCATGGTGCGGCAAGGTGCCTTCCCCAGAAATAAGCCGCAACAAATTACACATTTTTACATATATTTTAATATTTGGTCTTAAACCACTTCATTTAACAACAAACATTAATTTTATACTATTAAATGATTGTTTTCTTAAATTGCCATTTTTTACACCCCTTGTAATCAGAAAACTATTGGTCCTAGAGAAAAAAATGAATAGGACCTTTTCTGTAGGAAATGTAATGTACTTTAATTTTGTACTGGGAAATATTTTCAGTACAAGCTATGGGTTTCGAGTTATTTCAGAAAAATGTGAAAACGCCAACTTTAAAAGCACCCCCATCCCAACGCTCACACTCTACAGATCAGGATTTTTAGTGTTGTTCACGACACTCCCTCTACCATTGTACAAAAATTTGTGACTACTTGAATTTTTTCCTCTAATTTTCCTTCTTTGACTGGGCTATAAGGGCCGAAAACTCTTAAGTTGTATTGTGTTATTTGTACCTCTCTGTGGCCCATCGGATGTGACTGTGGTGAGAAAACAACCTATTCATCTTCAAAATATTGTTGAATCCTTCCGCGAACAATAGTTACACATTGTTAAAATTTTTAAATACTTTTGAGCTGTAGCTTTTCTTGTTGCTAATTAATGTAAGGAAAACTTATATAAGGAGATGACTGTAATGTGTTACAGATTTTGGTCAGAAACCTGTGATCACAGTCCTGAAACCAGAGTCCATTTGGCTTTGGAAGCAAGAAGGAAGGACAACAAGGATGTGAGTAATGCTGATTTAGAAAGTAAACCAACAAGTGTTAACCTCTTTGACAAAGAGGGAAAACCACGAAATGTAAATGAAGCAAAGGTTCCATTTACTCTTAAAGAAGAAGATGGATGTTACATATTAGATATTTCTGTCTTCAGGTAATCTAATTCTGAAATTACAGAAATGTTAATTATTGTAAAATTTTAGAGTAAGGAATACAATTTATAACAAAGTATAATAGTATTTGTAAAAAAATGTCTGTCTAGGTGTGTTTGCGTTTGGATATGTGTGAGTGTGTGTGTATTTGTTTACCTTTCGTTTTTTCCCCTAAGGTAAGTCCTTCCACTCCTGGGATTGGAATGACTCCTTTTCCACTTCCTTAAAACCCATATCCTTCCCTTTCTCCTACCCGTTTTTCCTCTTATCCTGAAGAAGCGACTAACGGTTGCGAAAGCTTTTATGTGTGTTGGTGTGTGATTTTATTTTGTGTCTATCGACGAGCCGGTCGTTTTTTCCCCTAAGGTAAGTCCTTCCACTCCTGGGATTGGAATGACTCCTTTTCCACTTCCTTAAAACCCATATCCTTCCCTTTCTCCTACCCGTTTTTCCTCTTATCCTGAAGAAGCGACTAACGGTTGCGAAAGCTTGTATGTGTGTTGGTGTGTGATTTTATTTTGTGTCTATCGACGAGCCGGTCATATATATATATACGAATATTATAGACGAAAAATTCCTAGCAGGAAAAATTATGTATAAAAAATAGATGAAGATTACTCACCAGACGAAGGAGCTCAGGTGTGATAGTAGCACAAATAAATAAAACACACACACACACACACACACACACACACACACACACACACACTAACGCAAGCTTTTGCACCCAGTTGCTTCTTCGGGCAGAAGGGAAGGAGAGGGAAAAGGAAATGATGAGGGTTTTAAGGGAGGGGTAAGGAGCCATTCCAATCCCGGGAAAGACTTACCTTGGGGGAAGAAAAGGAAGGTAAACAAATGCACACACACTCACACATTTACACAGACGCAAACACATCTAGTCTGCCTAGGTGTGTTTGCGTCTGTGTAAATGTGTGTGCATTTGTTTACCTTCCTTTTCTTCCCCCAAGGCAAGTCTTTCCTCTCCCGGGATTGGAATGGCTCCTTCCCCTCTCCCTTAAAACCCTCATCATTTCCTTTTCTCTTTCCATCCCTTCTGCCTGAAGAAGCAACTGGGTTGCGAAAGCTTGCGTTTGTGTGTGTGTTTTATTTGAAAAAATTCCTAACAGGAAAAAAATATATGTAAAAAGAAATAGATGAAGTCTACTTACCAGGCGAAGGAGCACAGGCAGTGATAGTAACAAATACACACACACACACACACACACACACACACACACACACACACACAAATGCTAGCTTTTGCAGCCTAGCTGATTCGTCAGGCAGACGGGAAGGAGAGGGAAAAGGAAATGATAAGGGTTTTAAGGGAGTGGGTAAGGAGTCATTCCAATCTCGGGACAGGAAAGACTTACCTGGGGGGGAAAAAGAGGAGGGTAAACAAATACACACACCCCCCACACATTTACACAGACGCAAGTACACCTAGGCAGACAAATGTCTGCCTAGGTGTGTTTGTGTGTGCATATGTGTGAGTGTGTGTGTATTTGTTTACCTCCCTTTTTTCCCCTATGGTAAGTCCTTCCACTCCTGGGATTGGAATGACTCCTTTTCCACTTCCTTAAAACCCAAATCCTTTCCTTTCTCCTCTCCTTCCTTCCTCTTTTCCTGAAGAAGTTGCCAGCAGCGGCGAAAGCTTGAATGTTTGTGTGTGTTTTTATTTGTGTATTTTTTGTTTCTATCGGCGAGCCTGTGTTTTGAGTAAGTCACACAATCTTTATTTTTATACATATTTCTCCCACCAGAAAAGTCTCCTTCAATAATATATAAATTGGTGAAATTGTAAAGGTACCGTAAAAGCTCCAGTGGACATACAATATACTGACAGCAAGATCACATTTAATCTTCCCAACTATTAATTTCTCATTAAAAACCTATTAAGGCTTATTATAGTAATTGCTATATTTTTCCAATCATTTTAAATTGAAAAAAAATGTTTTTCATTTCAGACATTTGGATACAGCACTCATTGATGTGGATATTCAGCCATGGTATGTTAAGGTGTTAATCAAAGGAAAAGTATTGCAGCTAAGATTGTTTACTGAAGTAAACATCAGTAATTCAACTGCTAAGCGGTCACAGGCAACTGGCCATTTAATCATTACAATGCCTCAGGTATGTTTAAATACTAAGTGATATGCTTGTGACCAGAAACTACAATTAAGGTTATTCAAACAGAAATATTCTGGAGGTGGAAAAATGAAAACCTCATAAGCAACTCTTGGGTGCTCACCAATGTGACAACAGAATGACATTAGCACATCGACCATTGGCTGCATTTCATTTCTTCTGAAAGCAGAGAAAGGACAAATGGGAAGGATAGGTAACAACTGTCTGTTGCAGTTTTATTGACATATTTCAGACTTTCACCTATAAAAAGCCATCATCATTGCATTTTAAGAGTTACTTGAATTTAATCACTTGCCATACATGATACCATTATTATGGTGAATAGTGGTGTGATTTCTACCAATACTAACATACAATAATGCACAAAAATGCTGGCATATAATCACATTATTACACTCTAGAACAGAGAGAGACGTTATTAGTTCAGAGTGCAGGGAAGCACTATTAGTGCACCTTAACCAAAGAAGTTAATTTTGCCTCTCGTGTGTAATAGCAACTCATGGGATACCCCCAACCCCCGGGAGTGTGGATCATGAGGGAGGCATTGGCATCAATGCCGTTGGTGTGTTGTCGTGTGTCTGACAAAGGGCGTGGATCGGCACACATCATAATGAGGCCATGTGATGTGGCCTAGTCGCCGAGGGGGGCATGGCCATGGTAGCACAATGAGTCAGAGACTGTCAGCGCGGGCTGTGGTGTGCACAGTGGGGTGGGGAGGTCACGTGCTTCCAGCACATGCGATGATGCAGGTGGCATAGAAAGTTGTGAGTATCGTCCCAATGGAGAGGCGAGTGGTTGGGAAGATGACATGAAGTACTCCAACCAGCATAGGCAACGGAGGGGCCATCGAGCATGGGAGATGAGAACAGCAGAGGTTGGGGAACGCGAAGGAAGGAGGGGAAATTGACAGTACTAGAAAACCTAACATGCTTAAAGATGGCGAGATCTTTGAAGAGTTGGCAGAAGAGGATAAGGGGAGGTGTTTGAATAAGGTGATGTTTACAGGACAGTAGGAGTCGTTGTAACAGGACTGGAAGTATAGGACTGTCTCTCATATAAAATGCATTTTTATATTTTTTCCTCTCATCAATTAAGTTCAGTATATCCTGTGTTATCCAGGGATTTCTATTAGGCCTTATCCTTCTGCCTATATGATCCTCTGCTGCTTTCAATACTCTATCTCTCAGAGCTACCCATTAGTCTTCTACTGTATTACTTTCCCCCGTTTCAGCCAATACTTGCCTAATGCTCCTTCTGAAACTCTCAACCACCTCTAGTTCATTCAATTTGTTAGGTTCCACCTCCTTACTTTTCTTTAAGTTTTAATCTACAGTACATTACCATTCATGTCTCAATGCTACCCATTCCTCTACTATTGTTTTATTTCCCTCAATTTCTGTCAGTTATTGCCTAAAGTTCCCTCTGACATTCTTAAGAACTTTATCCAAGTCCAATCTCCCTATTTTCATATATTTCTGCAGTTTTTTCAGTTTCAGTTTACAGTTCATGACCAATAAGTTATGGTCAGAGTCTATATCTGCCCCTGGGTATGTCTTACAGTTTAAAACCTGTTTCCTAAATCTATTTCTTACCATTACAAAGTCAATCTGGTACTGCCCAGTGTCTCCTAGTCTCTTCCATGTATACAGCCTTCTTTCATGGTGTGTAAACCAAGAGCTGGTAATTATTAAATTGTGGTCTGCACAAAATTCTACCAAGCGATCTCCTCTTTCATTCCTTTTCTCCAGTCCATATTCACCTACAACATTTTCTTCTCTTTCTTTTTGTACTACCGAGTTCCAGTCCCCCATCACAATCAAGTTTTCATACAGAAATAATGGAATGGAAATAAAATAATGAAATATAATTGTTTGTCATGAAGAAAGTAAAATTCATTAATGTTAGTTTGCATGTGTTTTTGTATCATCTATTCACATAAGGCCATGAATATCAATTATTAGGCTCTAAAAACTTGTGTTGTTTTCATATAGTTTTTAAGTGAGTGAAATTTAGTTTATTTTTCCCTGTGCGACCAACTCTTACTACATGTTCGACTCTCCTCTGAGCACAGACCTACTGTTCCTGCTTCTTTAAAAAAAAATTAAATGTAGGTACACATGTTCAGTTAACACCAGAAGAAGATCTAACAGTGGTTTACCATATGCAGTACAGTACAGGTACAATGTAGCTACAAACAAATAAATGAAAAACTATTTTTACTGTGTAGTGCTATGAGGATCACTTCTGTCTTGTAGAAATCTTCAAAATCCTGTCATCCAGTGCAGAAGTGTCTGGGAGGATCATTGTAGGGATCAAGAAGGAAAATATTCTCATTGACTTAATTTCTTACTCACAAATAAAAAACAAAGAAATAAGCACAGAACACATTTTTATTGAAAGTTCATTACTTAACACTTCTTTGCCATGTCAAATGTAATAATTTCATGCTGCTCTACTAAAAATACAAGAGAAAGAAACATGATTTTAACAATGGAAAATCCGATAGAAATGTCAATAATGGAGGTTAGATAACAACTCACTGCAAAGAGGCTCACAGAACTGCTGACAGACACAAAAATAGACAATCACATTCCCACAACTTAAATTGGCCTTTGTCAGAAAAGAAACACACACATTCATGCAGTCACTCAGAAAACTATACACACACAACCATCATGTCCGGCCACTCCCCTATAAAAAAAAAAGTATGACACTGGTGTAATATTCTACATCTTTTTTAACTAACTAGTTTTCAGTTGTGACACTGTTGTTTGTTAAAAATAATAAATATTGTATATTGCACCATTTTCATGTGTTTTTTAATGACCAGGTATCAAATATTCTACCAGGCATCAAAGCAACATTCAATCAATGCAAAGGAGACCCTTATTTCAATCCCGCTACACTTTAACCTTTGTGGCAGACCACGAGGTTTGATGTCTCACAATCTGGCCTATAGCATCTGCGAACGATGATTACTATCACTGCTTCGATAGCCATTAGTAACACAGCCCATGATTGTCTTGATTTGTGTGTATGTGTCTACTAGCTAATAAAGTATTTACTCATGGCATATTGTGCATTATCTTTCTGTTGGGGCCCCTAAATCCCACACCTTTAAATATCTTTACTAGGAGCTATATGTTTGAATTGAGATAACTTGTTATCAAATGCACTGCTGCAGTCAAGTGAACTTTAAGAAGATGACTTCTAAGCTTCTACTACTTAATTTCATTGTTGGAAAGTACTTTCACACAAATATGTGGTCCCAGACATATTGAAGACTCAAGCAGCTGTTAGAAAACGGTGATGGAACTAGTTTGGAAGGAAAATCTTGTAAAACATTTCAATCTTCTGTAGTGAGAAATCTCTCCCTGAGCACACAGTTTCAATGACAGTCAGCAAGTTCCAACAGAATTTCAGAAGCAGCACTTTAAATGCACACTATGTTCCAATGTTTGTGAGCCTAAGGGACCAAACTGCTGTGGTCATCAGTCCGAGACTTACTATCTACTTAACTTGCTCTAAGGACAACACACACACACACCACACACACACACACACACACACACGCACACCCGATGGAGGACTTGAACCTCTGATGCAAATGGCCATACCATCCCTGACATGGTGCCTAGAACCGCATGGCCGTTCCTGCTCTTCTGAAAGCCCACTGCAAAATAAGTTGCTAAAAACAGATTCAAATCAATGTTAAGTCTAAATCCTGCTGAGCTGCTGACAGGCACAAAAATAGATAATCACATTCACACAACATATTTATTTATTTATTTATTT
The DNA here is from genome assembly GCA_026315105.1 of Locusta migratoria. NCBI lineage: Eukaryota > Metazoa > Arthropoda > Insecta > Orthoptera > Acrididae > Locusta > Locusta migratoria. The sequence continues at coordinate 197,723,229 of CM048746.1, forward strand.
ATTTATTTATTTTTTTTTTTTTTTGCCATGGCCTTTGTTAGAAAAAGAAACACACGCATTCTCGCAGACAACTATACAAACACAACCATCATGTCCAGCCACTCCAGTGCCACAAGCATGTAGAGTGTGAATGATGTGGGGAGTTGGGGGGGGGGGGGGAGGATGCCGGGTAAAGATAGGGGTGAAAAGTTCTGCATTGCATGATGGATTGTAAAGGCTCTGATAGGCAGGAATTTGCAGAGAAGGGAAAGGGTGGAAAAGGATAAAACGAGATGTAGAGGAATTTGGGGGGGTTATTTCAAATGATAAAAATAATAAGGGAAAAAAAAACCATCTTCCCTCTCCTCTTCCTTTCCACTCATTATCCTGTATTTCATGTCTTCCTTGTAACTGTGTGTAACCACTCACAACAATAATGAAAAAAATGAAAATAGGAAAAAGATAGGATTTTTTTTTTTTTTTTTTTTTTAAGTAATTAATTAAGGGGATATTGTAAGTGGCGACACATAGTTGCAAGGAAGACATGAGATGCAGGATAATGAGTGGGGAAGGAAGAGGGTGAGGGAGATGATATTTTCTCCATATTTTTAACATTTCAAATCCCCCCACCCCTCTACACCTCTTTTTATCCTTTCCCACCCCTCCCTTCTCTGTATTCATTGCACAGAAACCCAGTCTCTCCCATCTACTCAATCTCCCACTTCCAGCTCCACTCCCCCCCAAACCTCACAATCCTAATCCACACAATCCTGAACCACAACATCCCAATTCAGTAGTCAACCTCTCTAAAACTCTGTAAGTGTGTTTTGAGTGTGATTTTTATTTCTATTTGTGTCTATTGACGAGCCGGTCCTTTTGGGTAAGTCATCCGTTTTCTATTTTTTATAATTATATATGCTTTTTACAAATGTCTGTCTAGGTGTGTTTGCGTTTCGATATGTCTGAGTGTGTGTGTATTTGTTTACCTTCCTTTTTTCCCCTAAGGTAAGTCCTTCCACTCCTGGGATTGGAATGACTCCTTTTCCACTTCCTTAAAACCCATATCCTTCCCTTTTTCCTCTTTTTCCTGAAGAAGCTGCCAGTGGTGGCGAAAGCTTGTATGTGTGTTTGTGTGTGATTTTATTCGTTTCTATCGACAAGCATATATATATATATATGAAACTTTCCCGGTGGGATAAAAAAAATAAAAATAGAAAAGAGATGACTTACCAAAAGGACCGGCTCGTCGAGAGAAACAAATAAAATCACACACAAACACACATACAAGCTTTCGCCACCACTGGCAGCTTCTTCAGGAAAAAGAGAATAAAAGGGGAGGAAAAGGGAAGGATATGGGTTTTAGGAAGTGGAAAAGGAGTCATTCCAATCCCAGGAGTGGAAGGACTTACCTTAGGGAAAAAAAAGGAAGGTAAACAAATACACACACACTCAGACATATCGAAACGCAAACACACCTAGACAGACATTTGTGAAAAGCAAAGAAGTTGGACAGAGATACCAATTGAGGCAGAGGCTCTGTCCACAGAACCAAGGCAAAGATGCTAAAGATAGTGGGCGGGAATTTGAGTTAGCGGAGATTGAGACCAGGTGGGCAACGGGAGGAGAGAATAAGCTGAAGGGCAAGTTCCCATCTCCGAAGTTCTGAAAGGTTGGTGTCGGTGGGAAGTATCCAGATAACCCGGATGGTGTAACACTGCGCCAAGATGTGCTGGCCGTGCACCAAGGCATGTTTAGCCACAGGGTGATCCTCATTACCAACAAACACTGTCTGCCTGTGACCGTTCATGTCCTTGATCGTGTACACCTTCCGGGTTACTGGACTGGAGTAAGTGGTGGTGGAAGGGTTCATAGGGCACACTTAGGCAGACATATTGTAGAAAGCAAAGAAGTTAGAAGTTAGACAGAGATGCCACTTGAGGCAGAGGCTCTGTCCAGAGAACCAAGGCAAAGATGTTAAGATGGTGGGTGGAATTCGAATTTAGCGGAGGTGGACACCCAAGCTTCTGCCTTTCTCTTTTTGTCTGAATTTCTTTCACTTGCATACAAGGATGCTCCTTTAACAAATATATTCAGAAAATACCTCTTAAAACTTATCCCTTTTCTGAAATTACCTTGATTTTCTTCATTGCTTACTCATGTACAGATTGAATAACATGGGGAACAGGCTGCAGTAATCCCATTCCCTTCTCCACAGTGTTCTTCTCTTATTACTGCAGTCTGCTTAAGTTGTAAATAACCCTTTCGCTCCCTATTTTATCCTCGATGTCTTCAAAATTTTACAGTGTAGTTCAGTCAGTATTATCAAAAGCTTAATCTCAATTATTCTGATAGAAGGTCATCTTCTCTGGTGTCATGTTTTGACTTGATGATTCAGTGATCTGTCAAATTATTCTTGAAATATTGTATCAATATCTTCGTCTACTTCTTTCTCCATTTTTATAACATTGCTATCTTATGGAAGACATTTCCTCAACTGGCACTGACCGACAGACCTTAACCTAGTGGCAACAGAGCAGCACAAAGTCTGAGTGGTTTGTACTTCATTCACAGAGGTAAAAAAAAAAAAAAAAAAAAAAAAAAATCGCCCATACCAAGCTGATAGAGTCAGATACTTAAATATTCTATAAGGGGATTCAGGATCAGAAATTTAAGATACTGACAGAGGATTCATACTCTCATACTTTCTAAGGAAAGGGCACTTATTGGCAGCAAAATGGAAATAAATATCATACATTTATTCCAGTGACAACTGAGGGAGGAATAGTGGAAATCACAAGGCCAGATATAAGAATAAAACTGTTTGACAGATCAATTCTCCAGCTACTATTCATTTGCCCAAGACCAGGAAAAACGTACTGCTAGTACACCTTACGACCATAGTATGGAAAAACTGGCTGAAAAGGAATGAGATATTTCAGTGCAACAACCAACTTTATCCGCTCAAACTAAACTTGAACTGTCAAACAATGGAAATTCCAGGAAGGATTCAACAATATTTTTTTAGAAGGCACACCCTCACACTCACACTCACAGTACCGCCATCTCCGGCCACCATGGCCAGTCTGTGGGACTCAACACACCTGTGGTGAGAGCAACCAGTGGTGGGGGTGAGGAATTAACAAGGAGAGGAAAGCAGGAGAGGAGGGGAGAAATGCACAGCAGGGGTGGGGAAATACCTCGGTGCTGTTTGATGGACAGGACAGAAAAAGGGAAGGGACTGAAAGATGTGGCGGGATGGGAAACATATGTAAGGATAGAGGGGGGCGGGCAGGAAAGTGGAGGGGAGGGTGGTGGGTTCAGAAATTAGCAAAGGTTTAGGCCTGGGGGATTGTAGTGTATATTGTAGGGATAATTCCCACCTGCACTAGTTCCTGTTCCCGCCATCCCCCCTTCCGCTTCCCTGCCCACCCTCTATTCTTAAATAAGTCTCCCATCCCGCCACACCTTTCAATCTCTTCCCTTCCTACCACCTTGCCTGTCAAAAAGTACTGTGGTATTCACCCACCCCTGCCATGCATTTGTCCTTCTCCCCTGCTGCCTTCCTTTCCTTGCCTTTTCTTCGCCCCACCACTAATTGCTCTCACCTGGGCTGAGCCGTGTCCTACTGACTGGCCATGACTGCTGGAGATGGCGGTAGTGTCTGTGTGTTTATCTAACTTACGAACGCCATAACAGGCGAAAGTTATTAAATTGTATTCTATTATTTGTGCCTTTCCGCAGCTCATCAGATGCCCCTGTGGTCAGTAATAAAATAAACTTGTATTGTACTATTTTTTTGAAATAGAAAGAGTAATAATTTTAATAATTGACACGCGGAATGTAAAACTTTTTTTCCCATGACTGATACAATTTTTCTTCTAATTTTGACCTCTGTTTGTATTTTATATTCTAAAATAAATCATATTTGTCTTAACCTCTTATCTAACACCCACAGAAACTGTGCAAAGAAAAAGTAGTAGCTGTCTTAAATAGACTTAAAGGGCCACATGAATAATTTTACAGGAACTTTTTTCAAAATTAAATTTCTTACCTGTAAGTAATTATTGTAGTTTTGACTATTTCTCATGAAATGTCTGAAAACTAGTCTTTTTGGTACAAAGTCCAGAACATTCTCACATTTTACAGCCAAGTGCCTGGGAAGACAAAAAAAAAAAAAAAAAAAACCTACATATTTCTTTTTGCCCATAATCTGGCAAGTGTCCAAAACTATCATATTGTACATCATTCACTGGTACAGAAGATGCTGTTTTCTTCTGGGCTGGTTGTCCTTTCAATAGTGATCTGTGAGCCCTCCTCTTCCCAATAAACATGCCCATTTTCAGTGTCCCAGATAAGAATTCGCCAACACTTTTGCATGATACTTTTTAAGGCTTCCAGTTTTTCGTTAAAAGCAGTTCTCTGTGTTAAGAAATGAATATCACCACAAAATTAAAAGAAACTAGAACCACGGAAAATTATGCTTAAAGTCTCTTCTAAAGATTCATATTATTGCAAAACTTTTCACAGAAGACAACAAACCATTGCTGTATTTGAGAGCTTAAATGTTGGTTTCAACCACCATTGCCCTTGAAACACACATGTTGCAGTAAATAATACACAATTTTGATGTTGCTTGAGAGCAGCAGTGCCATATAAAGGGTTAACATACATATTTTACTCTTCTAAATGATACAACTATCAATTCCTAACACATTTCTGCATTTTAAGATTTGATTTAAGAGATCCCATACTTTGCCAATTCATAGCCAAGTATTGTGTATGAAGGGGGCAATGTTGAAAGTTAACTTTCCCTTTCTTGCTTAGTACTGACTTGTCAACTAAGCTACAAATGTTTGCTTCCTTTATTTTAAGCAGAATACTCCAACCCATAAATTTCAGTACTTACCCACCCATTATGGTGTTATTAAATTGACTCCTTACCAATACACCTTTCTTGTTCATTCTTTTCTTACCTCTGACCTTTCCCAGCTGAACCCACTACCTACTGTGCTTTATTTCAGTTAACACTCTACACTGTCTGCATTATCTGACATTACACTGTTTGCTGCTTGAATATTTTGAAGTTCTCTTCGAAAGCCATGTTATGCCTTCATATCTATTGAAAAATTCATTGCCTCAATAATTTTCAGATTGTTCACAGAACTGATGCAGATTGTATTGTAAGCAGTGCGTGAGCATTCTTCCTGTGTTAAACTCTGATTAACACAGACTACCATGAAGCCAGTGGCAGCCACAATCGAGCCTTATGCCTGATACAGTGTGCCCAGTGTTTGTGAAAGCAGAACCTTAGACTGTTGACAAGGCCTGCCCTGGCCTTAAAAGTGAAACTTTCCCCACACTTACTTTGTGATATTCTACTTCTTGTACATATTAAGGCTTTCCTTGCGGGGTGTTGTCATCTTGGAGAATCGGGTTTCTGCAGGTAATCCGTGTCATACTAGCACTATATTTTGATCGCATTACTCGCGATCTTCATCAGGTGCTTCAGGAAGCGATCGAAATATCATACTAGTATGACGCGGATTACAGGCAGAAACCCGATTCTCCAATTCTACTTCTTGTCCACCTTGTGTAATCTTTGTTCAAACTAATTCAATCTATTTACTCCAGTATGTTACTTTTATCACTTGGTACATCAGTGAAATGAAGTAAGTGTTTGGGGGAGCATAAGTGTACTTTGCAAAAAATTGGCAGGGGCATATTCTTAGACTTTTTTGTCACCTCCAGAAAATTCATTCTTCTTTTTTCTTCTTAATTACAGATAAATGGCATAATTACGTCAAAAGTGAAGGAACTGAATAAAAAGAACAGCACTGATACTCCACCGCCATTTACACATAACAGGTAACAATGTATTATTTTTTAAACTTAGAATATTATTAAAATTGTGTATTAAAGAAGTATTTTCATTCATTTTAATTGAGTTATCAAAAAATAACAGTAATTTAAATTGGTGCATACTGTTTTTAATTCAGCAAAAGACAGTTCCTCGAAATTGGACCTCCTACACCACTAGATTTTGCCAATATTATCAACACCAAAGAAATAAAAACCTCACTGTTGGATAATCAATATTATTCCTCAAGATTTAGACCCCAAGAGAAAAAAACACAAGAAGACTACATTGAAGATCCTGATGTACCACCACTTGAATAAGAGAAAATATCTACTGCTGCTGTTAATGGGAAAAATATATGAAGTTATGTACATGATTCAAGTATTTTTTTGTGTATATAGGAAAAACCTAATGTTCAGAGAGAAATGTAACTATGTCAGTAAGCAAATATTTGTAGAAATTTACATGCCTATAACTTCTCTTAAAATTGTTGTCTGTCTTGTTGTGATATATGAAAAACTGTTCAATTCTTTATATGCTACATTGGCTCGAGGGTGTTTAGAAAGATTTTTATGTCGGTTTCTTTACACTACCATAAATGATGACATAGCAGGACAATGGACTGCATATTGTTTTTTGCTGTATAATGTGTACTCATTACAACATCAATAATCATGATTACTCCAACATTTGTATGTTCTGTTGCTTTAATCTTACAGCCTAATATTTCTTCTTTGAAAATTCAAAAAGCGAGGGAAAACTACAATGAAATGAGATAATTTGAAAGAAAGATGGGATTTGAAAGTGCAAGTAGTCAAGGAAACAAAGGACATCTGATTACAGCATACAAGCAATGATGAAAATAATTATAGATACAAACTTCAACAGCACAAGTTGAGCCTCCAGTTACATTATACGATGGAGATTTGTTTAATCGATTACAGCTCTTTTGACTTTAGCTTGTGAAGAAGAGGGAGTAAAAAAAAAACAAAAAAAAAAAAAAAAACAAAACACAATTTCTGATGTTTAGATAATATCTGCCAATTCTGTTAAGGATTTGGCTTAACTCTGACTGCAAAGTGGTTTCTGCTGGAAACAACAGAAATGCAAGCCTGATGCAGTGTGTCTGGGCCTGGCAGTGAAACTCTTCACCATGCGTGCTGCAGTGACTATATTAAATAGTCTTAGTGTTATCTTGAGTTGTCTTATGCACTTCCTTTACATTACTTCACCTGTAGGGATTGCTGTTTAGGGCTTGCATCTAATTTTAGTTTGAGCTGTCCTCTTTCATTACTATTTCTTTAATAGCCATCATTATAAACCTCCCTCAAAATTTCATTATGTAGTAAAGTTACTACAATTCTGCAGTCCACAAGCTCTGGCTTAATGTAATATTCTTATTGTTTTGGAGGAAGGGGTGATGAGAACAGGCTAAGCACACCAGAGATCATCTGTGGCCAAGTGTTTGCGCAGTTCTGTTTTGGACAACATGGACGCTCCATGTCAAATTTAAGTATTATTTGCAATCTGGATCTCTTAGATTTATTTGAAATTTGGCATTCACATAGGACTCAACAAAGTAACAAAACAACTTTTTTCATATTTCTCCTAATGTTACTGAGCAATGGGTGCTAAAAAGTGTGAGAATTGTTACTTTCATCACAGTGTTGATTTGTTCGCAGTTTATGGTCTATTTAATGCAAGTTTTTCCTCTCCCGGGATCGGAATGGCTCCTTACCCCCCCTCCCTTAAAACCCTCATTTCCTTTCCCCTCTCCTTCCCTTCTGCCTGAAGAAGCAACAGAGTTGCGAAAGCTAGCGTTTGTGTGTGTGTGTGTGTGTGTGTGTGTGTGTGTGTGTGTGTGTTTTATTTGTGATACTATAACTACCTGTGCTCCTTCGCCTGGTGAGTAATCTTCATCTATTTTTTATATATATTTTTACTGCTAGGAATTTTTCGTCTATAATATTTGAAGCATAAATTTAATTAATCAATCATGATACGAATAATTCCTAGCAGGAAAAAAAAAATATATAAAATAGATGAAGATTACTCACCAGGCGCAGGAGCACAGGTGGTTATAGTAGCACAAATAAAACACACACACACACACACACACACACACACTTTCACAACGCAGTTGCTTCTTCAGGCAGAAGGGAAGGAGAGGGAAAAGGAAATAATGAGGATTTTAAGGGAGGGGGTAAGGAGCCATTCCAATACTGGGAGAGGAAAAACTTACCTTGGGGGAAGAAACAGAAGGTAAACAAATACACACACATCCACACATTTGCACAGACGCAAGCACACCTAGGCAGACATACTGCAGAAACGCCAATAGTTGATCAGCTAACATGATGTGATCACTGTATGGACATTGCTGACTTGCTCAAATAGCCAATCATTTGACTGTTGGACCGACTCCTTTACCATTTACCCTGAGAGGTGGCTGAAAAATGGCAGGGGGCTTCAATATGAAAATCACAGTAACACAGATTATGTACGTATTTATTATTTCTATAATGAGCTACTAGTCAGTATCATTAGTATTCAACAATTGTACATATTTTAAGGGGTTTTAGTCCTGGACAAAATTGGCATTCACCAAAGTAGCAAAGAGGTAATAAAGGGTTACATGCAAAACCAGCCCGAGGAGGGAGCAGGGTCAAAATCCCCAGGGCCCAAGCCTCACAGGGGCAGTGAAGGGTTCTGGCCCTACAGGGTGCTCAGTTAGAAAATATCAGAATGTAAAATATCACATAGCTATTGAAAATACATTTTGTATCATACTGCACACGCAGGGTTAAGGCAGCCCAGAGTTTGTAAGGCACTCTCTGTGGCCCAGTGAGGCATTGCACAACATGCAGACCTACTGTAGTAGAGGCAGCAATCAAGTGTTATATGATTAGGCAGTTTTCTTGTGATAACTGCCAGTAGAACTCCCTAATGTTTTCCCACACCTTCTGTAGCACAGGCCACAGTTTTGCTACCCCTAGATTACATAAACTCTAAAGGTACTGCTAATTTTTCCTTTAGTAGGTATGTGCTCACATATACTAAGTTGTTTTCCTTATCCTCTAACTGGGGGATTCTCTCAGAAGTAGCACCCATTATTCCAATTACCGTGTGTTATTCACTTTGCATTTCACTAGTTACAACTCCATAGAGACCTATCACTGCTTTTATATTATGAACTGTGTAACTAATACAGATTCAAACTTTGACTACATGAATAGGTTTGTGTTACCAGTAGTCCCAATTCACCCTCGATCGGGATGCCGAATTTTCTGCTTTTGGGACAATCAAAGTTCCAAATCTTAAACAATGGTGCTATACACATATCTCATTATTGACTCATTCTTTTCACTGGTGTGCTACTTCGGCCACTAGGGCCCCCTCACATGTATATTCCTAGCCACGCAGACGTTTGTGTGAAAGCATCTTGCAGTCAGCCATCGGTCAGTTACGACCCATCTCGCGCCTATCGCTATCTGTGTGAGGACCTTTACTGTAAACTCTCACGCCTGTCGATTGTCATGCATACGCTCTAGCCCGCTCCACAATTTATGCAACGAGACAGGCATGTTGAATTGTAATCATTCTGGATGCCTTACAGTTCTTTATGCAGAAACTAATCTAATTTGTATTCAAGCAATACTTTTATATACCTATTGGAGCTGTATTTTTGACCCTTTCGGAGGGTTGAAATAAACTCAACGACAAAGTTGAAAATTTGTACTAGACCGCTGCCCGCAACAGTCGATGGCAATTTCAATGCGGACATATTCAAACGCTCAATCCATTGCGCGTATCTGGTATAGGCTGCAAGCATGAGTAATCAATGGGCAGGGGGCTAGAAATTGAGAATGTGGGTTGGAAGGGAAGTGTGCCTTGATAGCCTAATTAGTTAAGGCGACTACTGGCCCAAAGCAGAAAATCTGGGTTCAAATCCCCAGTCCAGCACTAATTTTCAACCACCCTTATCCCCAGAAACGTTTCAATATTTTGATTTTGTAAATTTACAGCTGTTACTGTCCACTATTGGTGTCTGTCCTTTTAGCTGTACATTTAAGGTTGCCCTATCCTTAAAAATGACCAATTTTATGAAAGGAACAAAGGAATGAAAATAAAACACATACGGAATATTCCTGTGGCTGTGTATAGTGATGTGATATAACTGAGGGCAATGGTTGTGCTGAAATTAGTGAAGAAGCTTCAGTAAAAAAAAGTATTCTTGTATTTCTGAAATCATGCTTCTGACATAAGTGGTATTCTTTATTCCTTCATTTTAGTGTATAGTTTCAAAACAGTTACTCAACTGCCTACATTGAACTTCACAATAAACATTGAAAGTAGTGTTTCACCTGTAAGTGCCAATTTTTCCATCCACATATATATCATCAACAAAAAATACGCCCTCGGTAGATGTATTCGTCCCTGACAAACACAAGGTATAGCTCGTGCCCTTCTCAACCTGGGCACTGGTTGAGTCCATTCCTCTGTTTTGGCGAGTCTGCCACCTCAGTTGCGTGTTGCCTACATGTCGCGGGATGTAGTTGACTGCTGGCATTAACAGACTAAGTGTACAGCTCACCAGACAACGTGCAAATTAGCCGGCCACCCTTCAGAAACAAAGGGATGGACTTGCCCTGTGCAGAACTCGAGAATGCGTTTCTGCCACAGGCCAAGACTTCTTGCATGAGGCATGCTGTATGAGAGCAGGCAACTTTTCACTGGAATTTGCCATTCTTAAAGTTTCCCCCGAACACATTTCATTGTCGTGTCTGCACTGCTCGTCATCTCTACCTACTATCTCATAAAATCATGCTGCTTGAAGGTTTGAAATGTATATATATTGATAACAAAGGAACTGTAAACAAACCATCCTCTTTCTGCACATGCTGCACTTATGTATCGCTTGTCAATATGATTGAAAAACTACCTATTGACACACATTTTAAATTGCATGATCTTTATGATGAAGTTTCTGATGTCAAAAAAGTATAATTTCATGACATCCTTACCTGTTTCAAATGCTGCAATAGACAAAATATAGTTACTCAAAATGTCGTGCACAGAATTTTATAATTATTCTGAAAGCTGTAAAATCTAATTCAAATATATTTTCTATAAAAATAATTATTTCATAGAAAGATATTGTTAATTTTAATGAGATAAATGTAATATATTCAGGATGAACAAGTCGCCAAGGGTCAGGCATTAGGCACATTATGACTTCATTGCAAATGTGACTCTTTCAGTTCCGAAACTGATCATAGGAGCAAAGTATACTAGATGTTCGACTTTTGCCTTTGCTACCTTCTAGGCCATGAAAGAATTGTGGTAGTGGTGGTGGTATTCTTTCTTGGTTTTTATTTATTTACTTTCTGGGGACTCTACATACATACCAAATTTCAAAGAAATTAAAGAGGGTCAACATTGTACCACTTGTTGATGTGACAAAAAACTAAATGGTAAAAATGAATACATCTACATACATACTCCGCAATCCACCGTAACGTGCGTCGCAGAGGGTACACTGTACCACTATTAGGCAATTCCTTTCCTATTCCATTCCCAAATAGAACGAGGAAAAAAAGAATGCCTATATGCCTCCATATGAGTCTTATTTATCTTATCTTGTCATTGTGATCACCAAGCGAAATGTAAGTAGGTGGCAGCAAGATTTTACTACACTCAGCTTCAAATTCCGGCCCTCTCAATTTCCTCAACACAAATTCAAGAAAAGTACTTCTTTCCTCCAGCAATCCCCAATTGAGTTGCCGCAGCATTTCTACAACACTCACGCACTGGTTGAACCTGCCAGTAACACACCTTGCTGCTCGCCTATGAACTGCTTCTCTGTCTTCCATTAAACCGATCTGCTGCGGGTCCCAAATACTTGAGCAATACTCAAGATTTGGTTGTACAAGTGTTTTATATGCGGTCTCTTTTACAGATGAAATACATCTTCCCACAATTCTCCCAATAAACCGAAGTCGGCTGTCCACCTTACTCACAATGTCCTTACATGTTCGTTCCATTTCATATCCCTCTGCAATGTTACGCCTAGATATTTGAATGACACTACTGCATTAAGAATCTCACTACAAATGCTGGATTTCAACATTAAGAGGTTGTTTCTTTCTAACACTATTATTATATCACAGTGGATCTTTTCCATCCTTAATCGACTTTACAGGCACATATTTCTCTAACCCTTTATGTAAAATGCACTTTAAATTTAGTCCACAATTCCTTTACATCCATAATACTGGAACTAAACGATGCCCATTGATTTTCTAAGTGCAATCCTAAAAATTGCTTATCAGCTCTTCCCAATAAAAACACGCTCCAAGTCTTCTTGATTGGCTTATGAAGTTTGGTCACCATCGACACTATGACAATATCATGGTCACTAATTCCGGTCTCTACACAGAAATCATTAATAAGGTCCGGCCTATTCCTGGCTATAAGGTCTAGAATATTTCCATTGCGCGTGGGTTGCTGGTTTAACTGCTCAAGACAGTTTTTGGGAGAATGTGTGTAAAAGTAACTCTCAAGACTGCTTGTCTATACCACCTGAAATTTAACTAGAGAGGTCCCAATCTATACTCTTAAGATTGAAGTCTCCCCCAACTAATATTACATGGCCCGGATACCTAATCACTACCTGGTGTAGACTTTCTTTGAATGACTAAAACTGCTACAGCAGCATTGTGGGGCTGGTAAAAAACACCCAACTATTAACTTTTTTCTGAAATTGCCACATGACGATTTAGACAGCTTTCGGTGGGTAAAACTATCTGAGCACAATAATTTCCATGCCATGGGCTAATTCGGGAGCTTCGTTTTTAATACTTTGAAAGTTTGTGACTAATATTTTGACGGTCAAATTTTTGAATTGAACATGATTTGAATTCGCTTTCTTAATGTTGACAGGTGAGTGCTCATCGGATTTAGCACCTAGCCTAAAAAAAAACCACGTGAACTCCACAAGTACTCTGCTACCCGAGTAGCTGCTTCCTTAGTGTAGTGCACCCCTGATCTATCTAGGGGTGTCCTACAAATCCCCACCCAACAAAGCACATCAAGAAATCTGCAGCCATGACTGTCACAGAGTCGGCAAAGCCTCTGGTTCAGACCCTCCACTCGGCTCCAAACCAAAGGATCCCGATCAACCCTGGGAACAATGCTACAAATCGACAGCTCTGCTTGCACCCCGCGTGCAAGGGCAGCAGCCTTCAATTCCGCCAGCCAACTATAGGAACTGAGGATGTCCTCAGAACCCAAGCGACATTCATGCCGAAGTGAGCCACGACTTGCATTCGGCCGCACCCTGCACGATAGCCGCCAGCAAGGCCGCCTCCACATCTTGGATGAGGCCCCTCCGGCAGACACACCAAGTGCACATTGGACTTCTTCCCGGATCTTGACACTATCTGCCTAAGGGTCTCCATCACACGCCTAACATTGGAGCTCCCAATAACTAACAATTCCCCCCCCCCCTCCCCTCACTGCACACCTGCTCAGACCCTGCTGACTGAGTGGCCACATGTCCACTTACAGGATGAGTAGGTGCGGACGAAGGGCCAGCCTCCACATTGGCCTTCAGTCTTGAGCGACACGAATACCATTCAACCGGCCACTCTCCTTGCAGAGAGGACAGCTCGACCGTGTCCGGTACACCTGAAGGTGCTTTGGTAGCAGGGACAGAGGGCAAACCATGAGATATCTGAGTACCACTCAACGCACCGGACTCCCCGACACTGCTGCAACCCAAGACAGCAGCCCAAAGATGGCTCACTGTAGCCAACAGCACGCTCGGCTGTCCGCAAACTGTGGCCAACTCATCCTGCGTCCGCACACAGCAGGCACTCATCCTATCCATGCTATCGATAAAATTAACTGTAGAAATTATAGAACTAAATAATCAACTTTTAACTAGCCCAGTAGTTTAACAAAGGCAGCTGGCAGCTGACTTAACTGTGGTTAGTGGTTACTACACTGTCAAAACAAAGAAACTAAGTCCTGCAGTTTTCGAAATAAAACAAAAAAATCTATGGAATACACTGTTATCAAACACAAGGGAATATAAGCTTTCTTAAAGCAGAACACGGAATAAGGAAGTGACAATAAGATACTTAAATCGCACAGCTTGCAGCAGACTAAAACTATACACATGGTATTTATCAAAATATGCGATAATAAACTCTTGAAACGATAGCACAAACGAATCTGCCAAGTAGGTGAGAAGAAACCTCTTAAAAACAAGTTGCTTTTATTTTATCAAGTTGTTTGCTGGAGATATTCCATATGCCATTTACAGGCACGGGACAAACCTTTGTGTCAATGCCAGTAGTATCTGGGCTTTCATTTTTGTTGGTACCTGAATTATCAACTCCCCTTTAATAAGAAAAGAATTAGTGTGTTGACTATCATGTGGCCATCTTTAGCTACAGCAGTACTAGATGTGTAGTAATGATGTGTAGATGGCATTTTGGCCACAGCAGAGCCTCAAGCCAAACACCATGTGCCTGACCTGGTGGTGAAACATCCATCACTTAGTAACTGCCAATCAACAAATTAATTTTGATAATGAGTGACAACATGGACCTGTCAGTGTAAATAATAACTGAATACAGAACTTCTGAAAAATTTTAACATTTTACATTACTGATGAAACACACAGTTTTGGATGTTTGTATCGCCACTAGGCCATGTCATTAGGGGCTAATGTAGTTGGCACCAGCCTCATGTTCATGTACACATTAAGCAGGTGAAACAAAATTTACATCTTGAGAAATTTTATCACTGAACTATTATGAAAAGTTCATAAAAATAACAAATCAGAGTAAAATCAAAGAATTTACATAATGTGAAGTAAAGGTTTTAATAATGTAAAGAATGTTTATTTACAAAATATTGTAATAAATTTGTTGCTTTTTTCTTAAACTTATACATAAGTCCATTACATCTTTCTCTGAGCCATGTAACTTAATTAATTTGAAGGAAACATAGCAAAATATTAAATTCTTGTATGTGTCCCTGTAACACCACAAATTTTGCAGTTATCGTAACTATGAAGTACTCAAAAACAATTAACTATTCAATGGCTCAGATTGTGGTAACTGCTGGTCTTACACTCCCACTTTATAAAATTAGGTACTATGCAAATGGAATTTTTGTTACACACAAATGACTGCACTTCAGAATACTCCATACTGGTTTCTCAGAAAGATAACTGGTATGTTCTTTTACTTGAATATTTCAACCAATGACATACAATTCTTCAGTGTTCTCTTTTTCCTATTAGCCCTGATAAATCCATTTTTTCCCCTTCTCCTTTTTCTACCTTAGGGTTTCATACACAGCCACTGACAATGGCTCAAGTACTACTATTGATATTTAAGCACTATTGGTGACATTTATTTAGTCAGGTTTGTTACACATATTAAGATTTGTATTATTAACTTTAAGATTCAGTTTGATTTTTTGAACTGGGAGAATATGACATTTGAAGTTCATATTGAGAAAATCAATGTAAGTGATTCAATATATAGCTTACACTTAATTCTCTTCCCTGCCACTTGCCTTAGTCACCCACATAATATTGATAAAATTTTCCATGAAAATTTACAGTATACACTAACTTTTGTTCCACTGTATCTACATCACATACATGTCTTCCAATTTTCTATTGACGAGTAGCAAAGTACATTTTTTCCCCTAGAAAGAAATTTCTTTATAGCTCATCTGCCATTGCTTTGACTTTTTATTTCCCTTTTATATTTAAGTACTTTGTTTGGGATTATTATATCCACTTTTTTAACAATGCAAAGTCCAGATTGGTATTCAACAATATAATGAGGTTATGTTGCAACTGACACACACACACACACACACACACACACACACACACACACAAGATAGTATATTAGTGAGTTGAAACACTAACACATTGAAAACGCAGCAGCCAGAAATATCCCAAATTTCTAGCCTATTATAATTGCAAGTATTTTAATTTAGTAATCCTTTCAATTTCATATCAAAACATAATCCCAGACACATACAGTAATTATAAATGACTTATTTAATTTTAAAAATAAAGAATTTACAACATGCTAATTGGAAGGTGAAAATACTCTTAATTTATTGTTGCTTTATTATAAATTTAATCTACTCTAAACAAACCTGTAATGATTAAACAATTTTAGACACCAACTGGATCTTTCTGTTAGTAATCAGGGAGTAATAGTATGCATGCTAACATTGTCTTACTAAACAGTGAAATCTTATGTAAAACCAGCAGTACCCTTAGTCTGTCAATTTCATGCATATACTGCAAATACTTTTCTAGTAATAATTTCAAACATCAAATCTTTACTAGCGCAGGCTTTAAGCTTATAGTAATATACTCATCAGTGGCTTCAAAAAGCGAATTTGATCACTTTTTTTGCCTTGAGAAGTGCAAATCAAAGTATGCCATGAAGCTGTTCTCACAAGCCATAGTACTGGAGATGCTCACAGTGCTGCTGACAATTCCTCACATATGAATAACTTCTTCCCCGTGTATTTTAAAGCAATTATAGCATATTCAAGTTACCTGTCAACTTTTGAAGTATTGCAAGTCCACAAAACATGCTGATTCTAAATATAAAGCAAAATCACTTGCAGAATAAGTAAAAATTGAAAAAATCACAATCAAAATGCCAGCAGATAAATATAATCGTTATATATAATCTTATAAATACAATGGGAAATTATTTGGTGGTTTATGAACTGCCAGTTGCACTGTTAACTACCAGCATTGCAATTTATTTAACATGCTAATGGCAATCTTCAGTTTACAAGTGAATTTTTGAAGAAGCAGGCATGAAAATACCATCTTATACAAAAGGTTTAACTCTGACGATCACACAATGATAAATTGTATCAGCACACACAAAAAATATGTTCACGTAAAGGAGCATATACTTCTGTACATAAAAACCACTCCTAGTGTCACTTTTCTTCAGTACACTTCACTTACACACCACAAGTCAGTCGTACATGGGATTTACGAGACACTGTCATTTTCTAGCACCATGGTGTTTCGGTTCCTTTTCTTGGTTCCTTATAAAATCTAAACAGAGACTCTGTTTTTTAATGAGAATTATGCGACAAGTTCAACTGAACTCTAAAATGTCAGGAACTTGCAGCAATCAAACTCTTACTGACAAGTTTGATTTACTGTATTACGGCAGACTCTGACAAAAAGATGCAACAAATCACAGAACTTTAAACATGATATGAAGTGTCTTACAAAACTATAAGAGCTTTCCATACATGGAATTAAAAGAAATATGTATATACATATATATAAATAAAACTGAAACAGAGAACCACAATCTTAGAAAATTAAGTAAAAAAATACATGCACTAATATGCTTAAGGTTTCTTTTGTATTACAATTTCCTTCCTGACAATATGAAGTTATACATCACTTCTGTTTGATATACACTGTGCTTCTGTTTGATTGAAAATACATATACAGACTAAAGAATAATGAGCAGGCTCTCTCTCTCTCTCTCTCTCTCTCTCTCTCTCTCTCTCTCTCTCTCTCTCAGCTTCTTGCATAACATTCAACTGCTTTATTCTCTCTCATACATTTGATATCATTCCCACAAAAGAGTGAGGTCTATTTTGAGTTGTAGAAGACTTTCATAACCCCTTTTTATTCTTTGGCAATACATCACAGCTTGTAATACAGCAAATCAAACTGGTCTGCATCCCTGGTAGCATAAGAGTTTTTGTTTCTTGTTTTTGTTTTTAAGCTACACCTAGCAGCACCTGTTGGAGCCTCTTTCTCCCCGTCTATCTGGAACTATCACTCTGTCCGATGCTTCTGCCGGATCTCTGCCAGCAGTTTTATCAAGGATAGCCTCTGCTAATTCATTAAATGCCCGTTCTATATTTATGTTTGCTTTTGCTGATGTCTCCATAAACCTGATTCCATGCTCTCGTGCAATCTGCAAAAGTTAATAATAGTATAATTGAAAATTCCACAATTAAATCTTTAACACTACATTATTAATGAAAGTGATTCTTGTTACTTTATAGCTTCATACATAGAACAATATGTAATAAATATTGTAGAGAGTGACAGCATAAATATTACTGCAGAGGCAAGCTTGATTAAAACATTATGCTATAGTGGAAAGTCCAGTTTGGAATTAAAAATATAGTAATAGGACAGTTTACAACTCACTGCAAAGACTTGACAATGAGCTGCGACAGGCACATAAAAACACATACAACACTTTCAGCTATCAGCCATGGCCTCCTTCAGAAAATAGAACATACACATAATCACATGTGCACACAACACAGACAACCGTCGGCTCCAACTGCCACACTTCAAATGTCCACCACTGTGTCATAATTTTTTTTTTAGGGCGCACAACTGCTAAGGTCATTAGTGCCCAAATAAGAACGGAGATTCGCTAGATCTCGAAAAAACAGTTCAACAAGCCTCGAGCAGTATACCAAATCCGGGGTGCTCCCCTTGGGCAGCGAACTAAGGTCAAGGTGAGTGTGAACCTGGGCCTGATGCCACAATGGCAAAGGGCTCTCGCTCAACCTAAAGGTTGAAGGAAGGGTAAAATCGAGCCGCTGAAGCAGGCGGTGAAACTGAACTCCAGGTGGTAGCAAGGCTATCGCAGACAACTGATATTGGTGATCGAGTGAGTCGTCAAAAAATAATCTGTAAGATGGATGGTTGGGCATCGACCGCAAGCGGCACGCATACCGACACAAGAGTATGTCACGCCGAGTGGTCAAGGGTAATACAGCAGCTTCGGCATACAGACTTTCAACAGGGCTGATATAAAATGCACCAGTCGCCAGGCGTAATCCCCGATGGTGAACTGAGTTGAGTCGGCGGAGAATCGACGGCTGTGCAGAAGAGTATACAAGTCTTCCGTAGTCGAGCTTCAACTGAACAATGGCCTGGTAAAGGTGAAGCAGGACGGTACGAAACCGCTCCCCATGATGTGCCACTGAGGACACAGAGAACATTGATGGATCGGGCACAACGGGCAGCCAGGTAGAACACGTGTGGGGACCAGCAAAGTTTCCTATCCAACATTAGCCCCAAGAATTTCGTTGTCTCCACGAAAGGGAGAGCTACGGGGCCGAGACGTAGAGATGGTGGAAGAAATTCCATGTATCTCCAGAAGTTTATACACACCGTTTTCTCAGTGGAGAAGCGGAAGCCGTTCGCAATGCTCCAGGAATATAGGCGGTCAAGACAGCATTGAAGACAACGCTCCAAGAGACACGTCCACTGGGTGCTGCAATAAATTGCAAAATCATCTACAAAAAGGGATCCGGAAACGTCGGCTGAAAGGCAGTCTACGATTGGATTGATTGCAATGGCAAAAAGAGCCACGCTCAAGACGGAACCCTGTGGCACTCCATTCTCCTGGCGAAAGGTATCTGACAAAACAGAGCCCACCCATACCCGGACCTTGCGATCCGCCAAAAACGCTTGAATAAAGAGAGGGAGATGGCCACGAAGGCCCCATGTGTGCCCTCCAACAGGTATCATAAGCCTTCTCTAAGTCGAAGAACACTGCTACCGTTTGACGCTTCCTTAGAAATTTATTCATAATGAAGGTCGAGAAGGTAACGAGGTGATCAGCAGCAGAGCGGTGTTTACGAAAACCACATTGGACATTAGTCAGGAGGCGTCTAGATTCGAGGAGCCAGACCAACCGAGCGTTAACCATGCGTTCCATCACCTTGCAGACGCAGCTATTAAGAGAAATAGGACAATAACTTGAGGGAAGATGCTTGTCCTTCCCTGGTTTGGGAATGGGGACAACAATGGCTTCACGCCAACTTGTGGGAACCTGACCTTCATTCCATATGCGATTATAGGTGCTAAGTAGGAAACACTTGGCCACAGGAGAAAGGTTCTTCAACATCTCAATATGGATGGAATCGGGCCAGGTGCAGAAGATCGGGACAGGGTGAGAGCATGGTCTAGCTCCTGCATGGTGAAGGAGACATTATAACTTTCACGATTAAAAAAGTGGAAAGAAGGTGGCCGTGCCGCCTCTACCTGTTTGCGAGGGAGGAAGGCAGGGTGGTAACGGGCAGAGCTCTAAGCCTTCGCAAAGAAACGGCCCGAAGCGTTGGAAACATCAACAGGGTCCACAAGGAATGCGTTCTCTACGGTCAGGCCAGAAATCAGTGAGTGGACCTGACCTTTATGCCGGATAAACGGCGTAGGCCACCTCAGACAGCCGAGGAGGGAGTAAACCGGTTAAAAGAACTGGTAAAAGCAATCCAGCAAGCTTTTTTGCTGTCGTTCATAACTCCTCGACATTGTGCTCGCAGTCGTATAGTTCATCTATTCTCCAACGTTGGGTGGCGGCGGAAGGTGCATAAAGCACATCGCTGGGCTCTGAGAGCATCATGGCAGGCTGCAGTCCACCAGGGGACCAGGACGCGACGTGGAGAAGAGGATGTATGAGGTATGGAATGTTTGGCAGCTGTGAGGATAACCTCTGTGAGGTATTCGACCTGACTGTCACAGCTGGAAAAGTGCTGATTGTAAAAAACTGCCATGGAAGAATAAAGCCGCCAGACGGTTTTAGAGATGTTCCAACTGGTGGGACGAGGATATGGGGAATGATGCAGGAAGTGGATGACACAAGGAAAATTGTCACTTGAGTACGTGTCAGAAATTGCATACCACTCAAACCAACCGGCAAGTTGAGGAGTGCTTATGGCGAGGTCTATATGGGAATAAGTATGTGTTGTGTCTGAAAGGAAGGTTAGTGCACCGATGTTGAGGCAGATAAGATTGAGGTGTTGGAGAAGGTCCACCAAAAGGGAGCCTCTCTAACAAGGTGCCAGAGAACCCCATAGGGGGTGGTGGGCATTAAAGTCGCCTACCAACACGAAAGGTGGAGGGAGCTTGTCAAAGAGGTGTAGCACATCTGCCCTAGTAAGGGCGGATGACAATGGCGAATAGATATTATAGAGGGAAAAGGTGGATAGAGTGATGTGGATGGCAACTGCCTGTAGGTGAGTATGCAATGAAATGGGATGGTGATAGACGTTGTCCCGAATGAGCATCAGAACCCCTCTATGGGCAGGTCGAAACACACAGAGGTGTAGAGGGGGAAGTCTGCACGATCACTTGGACGCAACTTAGTTTCTTGGAGACAAACTAGAAGCGGGCAGTGCAATCTAAGGAGTAGTTTTAATTCCTCCCGACTGGAAGAAAACCGCAAATATTCCATTGAAGGAGCGCCATGATAAAAAAATAAGAGAAGAAAGGAAGATAAAAAGGAACAAGCAGGTGGCGTCACCTCGACGGCCGCTGAGGACCGGACTTCGAGGGAGCACTACTGTCGCCATCTAGAGGCACAGAGTCATGTTCCATAGGTTCAACTGATACATCTGCCACCTTCCCAAGTTTATCAGGAGGGGCAGCTTCCACCGCTGGTAAAATGCCGGTTGCCCGGCTAACAGTAGTGCGCCTCGGTGAGACAGATGATCGGTGCCGACTACTGTTGGGCGGCGAGACGGATGGGTCACGCCTCGGCGGGGAAGGAGAGGAACTCTTTGTTGGCTCATCTGGAAGAGTGACGGTGAGAAGAGGCAGTTGACGGTTGGGAAGCCTGAGTTCACAGAAAATCTTCACGGACGCGTTCCTTTTTCAAAGTCCGGGCGTCTTGTTTAGGTGCCCACGGTTTATTAGAGGTTGACGAAGACTGAACTTTAGAAGCAGCAGGAGGAGGTGGGGACATGAAATGGGCCATCTTCGGGCTGGCGGATCGTACAACTGTGTCAGCGAAAGTGAAGTCACAGGTCTGGGTACCTGAATCCTTAGTAGGTCGAGTGGAGGTGAGGACCTTACTGTATGTGCCCGCTGGGAGGACAGTAGGCTTTCGATTCGCCAACAACTTACGAGTAGCAGATGTTTATACCTTTTCCGTAACCCGAATTTGCTGAATGACCTTTTCATCTTTATATACAGGGCAGTCCCAAGAGGAAGCCGCATGGTCACTGTTGGAATTGAGTCAGTGAGGGGACGGAGTTGGGCAATCCCCCTCATGGGCGTCCCTACCACAAGTGACACATTTTGCTGCATTTGGGCAAAATTGACAGGTATGGTTGTATCTGTGGCATTGGAAACAGCACGTTGGGTTTGGTACATAAGGGCGGACAGAGAGAACTTCATACCCTGCTTTGACCTTTGACGGGAGTTCAACTCTGTCGAACATCAAAAACACAGTACGAGTTGGTGTCAGCTGGTTATCGACCTTTTTCAACACCCTATGCACGGCTGTTACACCCTGATCAGACATATAGCTTTGTATGTCTTCGTCAGACAACCCGTCAAGGGATCTCGTGAAAACTACGCCCCCGTGCCGAGTTGAGCATGCGATGCGCTTCTACCTTGACAGGAAACGTGTGTAATAACGTAGTCCGTATGAATTTTGGGCCTGGAAGGCACTGTCCGCTTCCAGCAACAATGTACCATTGCGCTGATGCGAACATCTCTTAACAGGGTGCCAGCAATCGCATCAACACCTTTCTGAATGACGAAAGGATTTACAGAATTGAAATCTTTACCATCGGTTTGAGAGACAACTAGGAATTTCGGGAGATTGGGCAAAGTTTTCTTTTGCTGAGGTGAATCTATCTTTCATTTCTGGGTCAAAGTCACAGAAGAAGAAAAAGAAGTCATTGCAGAAATGTCCCCCGTGATTACTGGCGTCTCCAATGGTGCGCTTCTTCCTAATGGGGGCCCTCTCTGAGGGCTTACCCGCCTTAGGTGATTGTTCACACCTCAGGTCACACCTCCCGAGAACTGACGGAGGGACCAATCGGCATGTTCGGAAGGTACCAGCTCGGGTAATCACCCCTCCCTGGGCCTGGCCTTTACCAGGGGGTACATACATGCCCTACTTGTCTACCCGGGGCGGGGAATTACGCGTTACCCCATCACCTGCTACGCATGATAATGCGTGGGTCGGCCTTCAGACAAGCACAGGGAGGAAAGAAGAAGAATAGAGGAAGTGAAGAGAAAGAAGTGTCTCAAATGCCGAAGTGGAGACTAATGAGGAGGAGAGAAAGGCTAGGAAAGTACAGCAAGGAGAGAAAGACAGAAGTAAAGGTTAGGAAAGGAAGAAACCAAGGAAAAACAAAGACTATGACAGGAAACCACTTTGACTCACAAAAGACACCCGTCTCCGGGCGAAGGAATGAACCAGGAGGGAAAGTGAAGCAGCCTGGGACGGACAGAAGGCTGCCTCAGCTCGGGGCCACACACGTACCCACAAAAGAGCTGTGGGCTCCCTGGGGGGTCATAACGTTTCTGTGGCCCCCCCCCCCCCTCTCCTATTTCAACACCACAGTGTGATTCGAAGTATGGCAGCCAGAGCTGACAGTTGTGTGGCTGTGTGAATGTTCTATTTTCTGAAGAAGGCCATGGCTGATAGCTGAAGTGTTTATGTATATGTCATTTTTATCTGTGTGTTTCAGCTTGCATCACATCTTTGTGGCAAGTTGTAAACTGTCCTATTACTATATCATTATGCTATAGCTCATGCAAGATGATGTGGCCCATGCACAGAAATGCATTCTTGAGTTGTGCACAGGGAGAGTCCATTCCATCGTTTTGGAGGGGTGGCTGCCTCAGTTGCTCGTTGCCTGCCAAGCCGTATGCTTCGTCTATTAGTTGGCTAACAACTACGCCCCATGACAAGTAGGCAACACGCAACTGAGGCGGCCACCCCTCCAAAGCCAAGGATTGGATTTGCCCAGCACATAAGCCAAGAAAGCAGGGGCCATAACTTCTTGCAGAAGCTCTACTAGTGATTCTAGTTAAGTAGCTCAAATTAAAAACAAGTAGTATCACAAAAATAAAACCATAAGGGGAGCCATTATCACACCCCCTCCCCCCCCCCCAAGAGAAGGTAACATTTTAACTTTTAATATCAACAAGAACTTTTCATAATAATCTACTATATTACTTATTTATACAATCTTTGTTTTATTAACAAAATTTACAACATGGAACATTAATCTTTCACATAAAAAATCCAGTATTAACCTTTAAAAATAGTTAACAAAATGACTCCTTCCTTCACCTCCCACAAAAAAAATCTGACATCTAATATGACCCAATACAAAATTGTATACATTGCTGTAGTCGTTGATCTGAAGACTAGTTAGATGCTGCCTTCCATGCTTCTTTATCCTGCGTCTACCTCATCTCCAAATAATTGCAATCCACAACCATTTGTATTAGCTTCCTACACTTATCTCTATCTTCTTTTGCAGTTTTTACACCCCACATTTCCATTCAATACTAATTTGACAATTCTTTAAGGTCTTAGATCATGCCCTATAAACTTGAGTACATATTCACATTTACCGAACATTCTTCTGTAGCAAATACCTCAAATGCTTCAATATTCTTGTCTGAACAGTTTATTATCCATGTTTCACTTCCATACTCTTAGACAAATGCCTTCCAACGTAACTTCTTAACACACATTGTTCAGTTTTAAACTTATCTTTTTCAGATGTATCAAACAATGCTATAAACACAAGTTTGGATTTCTTAAAACCACCTTCTAAGAGTCTCAGCACTGGCTTGCTTGTTTAAACATTTCTCTAGAATCTGAAATGAAATTAGTGCTTTTACTAGTTTTTTATCCTCCTTCATTCTTCTGTAAGTAATTTTTGTAGCCATCACTTACTATACAGACAGTTTCCTTATATTCACACCTCTCATCAACTACTTTATTTGTAATTCAAATTATTATATTACATTAAATGTCTGGAGGTATTTCACGTCTTATACACACAAACTGTCACGGCGGCTCTACCGAGGATATCAGTATTTATATGGGTACATCATCTGCTTCAGGACCCTGTTTCAACATAAATGTCTCAGTGCTCTGTCAAATTCTTTGCAGTTTCATATTTCCCTTTTTTGTCTTCCTCTAATTCCTATCTTCTATATATTCCTCCCTCTTCCAACTTTCCCTTCTTAGTATCTGTGTACTAGCAGTATTTTTGTTATTTATGCAGGTACTTTTCTCCAAATGCCTCTTTCATTTGCATGTGGGTGGTATCGATCTTACCTCTGGTTATATATGCTTCTATATCCTTACTTTTATCCTCCAGTCATTCCAGCTTAGAAATTTTGTAGTTTTTGTCGAACTCTGACACCGTGATCCCTTAGCATGCTTCATACTGTTACTTTTTTATTTTTTCAACTAAATTCAATATCTTATGACACTGGGAGATTTTTATTAGGCCACATCTTTTTTACTTTTTGATACTCGGCTGCCATATTGTCCACCACTGTATTCTTTTCCTTTCACTAAATCATTGTCTGACACTTGGTTTGAAACTTCAACACCTGGTTCATGCAACTTATCCAGTTTCCATATGTTTAAATGGTTTATTTAGCTTTAATCTGCCATGAATTACCAGCATGAAAAAGCCAAATGTGTTCCAGTTTAAAAGACTGTGTGGCAACTGGTTACCCCATTCCTTGGCAGTCTTCATCGACCTTCCTCACCAAAATTTTTGGTATGCAAACAAATTTGTGGTCTCTCTCTCTCTCTCTCTCTCTCTCTCTCTCTCTCTGAGAGTGGACTTTTTTGTACATAGTATTTCTCATTCACTGCCATAGTCTATTACATATGTATCTTTCCTAATGCCTCCTTTTTGTCCAACTGCAACTTTCTTCTGTCTCTACCATAGTCACTGTCTTCATTCCTTTCTCCCAATCTGCCATAACACGTCTATGACTCGGAGGCTGAATCCCATCAGCCACCATACTGATTGTCAGCTTAATAGCTTTGTTTATGCAACCGGTAGTTTTTCATGATTTGTTTCAAAAAAATTTTCTTATTGTGAAATGCAAATATTTATCTAAATTTTTTTGTGAAGTTTCATAAACAGTAAGAATAATAGTTGCTTGTGTACGTTTTTCTGCACATTGAAGGGGGCGCGGTGTATTACAACCTCAAAAACACGATTATAATGCAAGATGCCAACCTTGTGCAAATATCACGAAAGTACTTGTGCATATACTTGGAAATGTGAATAAATTCTCGAATATCATTGTGCAAAACATCGAGAAATACAAAAAGTACGGAACTTGTGCAGTTTCAGTACATAAATAATAAATGCCAGTTGAAAGCTTGCTGACAAATTCAATTATGATGAATGAAATTATGTCAAAAATTTCTACTTCCTATAAAGTTACCAGTTCCAGTCCCACTTGGTGCTTAAAATAGTACAAAATCCGGAAAACCATCGTTATGTAACAAACTTCTTTGCAACTATTTTGATGCCTATTATGTACACATATCACAAACTACAAAATACAAGGATGATCCAGTAAGCATATTTTATCATTTAAAATATGCTTTCCTGCATATTACACCATTTTCATTAAGTCCCTTGAAACATGTAAAAGCGGGGTGATACTGTAATAATAAGGTTTCTTGCTTGTGAAGGAGTTACAGCGGCATATATTTGCCAGAGATTGACTGACAGTTCAGGGATCAAACATTGTCAAGGGCATATGGGTACGCCAGGCATAAAAAAATACAAAGGAAGGATAATGTGTGAAAAACAGCAATGTCATCACTGTCCTTGGATCAGCATTACGGACAAAAACATTCAGCAATATTGATGACAACTGACAAGAAACACTATCAGAAACTGCAGAACAAGTCTGAATCAGCTATGGGAGTTTTCAAGTAATCATCAAAAATGACCTCAGTTCCATGAAATATGTTCCAGATGCCCCCCCCCCTCACCTTTTTAACAATAATCTGAAGCTGCGGCGTTTGGAGATTTGTCAGAGGCTTAAAGCGATGTTTGTGGAAGAAGGTGATCCATTTTTTAATCAGACTGTCATCTGTAAATAAACAAGTGCACCACTACACTGCCAAATCCAAACATGCCAGTAAAGAATGGCAGAGTTAAGTGGAAGACAGCACCACTGAAACCCTTGCTTACTAAGTCTGACGACAGAGGACGACCCTGTTACTCAACGAACTGACGCACGATGAACATACTGCTCTCTCAGAGTGCCAAATAAGCCGTTGGCAAAGAAATGTTCAATTTACAAGGATAATTGATTTATTGACAGTGGCTCGTACAAGAACAGCTAACAACAATGCAGGAACTGGTCAGCTGGCAACTTGCCTTACAAGTACATTAGCAGATGTCTTCCTAAATACCCTAGGAAATGAGTTATTCACATCCAAACAATAAATTTTTAAACAAAATTTTGTATTAGTACCAATATCTAGCTTACTCGCTGAACTTGTAAATGGAACAAATGATGACGTACAAAAAAATTTCCACATTTTTAACAACCCAAACCAATTTATTATTTTTAAGACATAATTACTACTAAAAATAACAACTAACAACTCTGAAATATACGTAGATCCTACTATCACAGACTGTATTATATATACTGACTCAGTCCCATGTCAAATTAGTGTACTTCAACTCAGTCATTAACAAGGCTAATCAATTTACCTGTTTCTGTGAACTTATGGATCAGAACATACAGGACACCAGATACACACACACACACACACACACACACACACACACAACAAACGCTAGCTTTCGCAGCCTAGCTGCTTCATCAGGTAAAAGGGAAGGAGAGGGGAAAAGGAAATGATGAGGGTTTTAAGGGAGTGGGTAAGGAGTCATTCCAATCCCGGGACAGGAAAGACTTACCTTGGGGGGGGGGGGGGGGGGAAGGAGGGTAAACAAACACACACACACCCACACATTTACACAGACGCAAGTACACTTAGGCAGACATACTGTAGAAAGCAAAGAAGTCTTTCTACAGTATGTCTGCCTAAGTGTACTTGTGTGTGTGTTTTACTATCACTGCCTGTGCTCCTTCGCCTGGTGAGTAGACTTCATCTTCTTTTTTTTTTTTTACACACACATATATTTCTCCTGTTAGGAATTTTTTCCTCTAATACATATATGCACCCATCAGGCCTCCGATGTAATCAAGATTTGCCACCGTCGTAGGTACTGGTTGGCAACTCTGGTGCCATACAGATTTTAGTCTGGTTTGTAATTCTGAAGTCTGCTGACTTTGTCGATTCGATTAAATATTTTAAACAATTCACATCAGAATATTTCACACTGTAGTAGTGAACTGAATTTGTGCGTGCTAAAGGTAGTCATTTCAGGCACTAGCTACTTGTACTCTCTATCATGTTGCAAGCAATGTATCTCGTCTGTAATTTACTAAGGTAGCATTTACAGCTTTAGCACCTAGCTGTATAATGGTCACTTTCTAAAGAGACAGCTCATTTCGCAATCTGTTTGTACCAAAGCTTATTGGGATTTATTCCATCTGCTTGCATTACTAAACTTCCTGATACCATTGTTGAATAATAACAACAGGTATTAATGTAATTATCTGTTATTTTCTTTTTCCAAAACTTTTAATATTCTTTTTGCCTAACGTGACTAGCTAAAGTTATTTTGTAATATTTGGCATTGCAAAGAATTGCTTAATTAGCAAATATTAATTAGTTTATGAAAGAGGCAAATTGTTGTAGGTCATATATTAGGCTAATTAGTGTATTGTATTGTATTGCATATTTATTGGTCCTGTAAAATCATACACTGTACAGCAGTACATAATGATATAGGACAAGTCATAAAATGTATATAGTATCTTCAAAATACAATAAAATTATTTAAGCCATACATAAAAAGCACATATATGGCTCTTTCTAAAATACACGTACATTTCCAAGTTTAAACACTCACATTTTTTATCATATATACATATTTACACTTTTTCATTTCTCAAATTATTTTACAGGAAAAAAAAAAAAATTCCTCCACACTATAACAGCACTTTTCAGACACAGTTACTTAAAGCAGTTTTGAATTTATGCAAGGATGTTATTGCTTTAATGTTCTTCAGTAATTTATTAAATATTGTTGAAATGAGATAGAATGGCTGGCCAGTACTTACCATTGTGCTGTACCGCCGATAGTAACACAAAATGAAAAAAACAGAAAAAAAGGGACAAAGGGACAAGCTTTCGGAACAGAGTTCCTTCGTCAGGTGGGAGAGAAGGGAAGAATAAAGGATGGGAATAGAAGGGAAAGGTGGTTCACGACCTAGGTCATGAAGGTGGTGTTTCGGAAGTGTGGGCGTCAGAGATACTGCATGTATGTACTGAGCCAAGCCAGAGAGGATAAATATAACTAAAAAGGAAAGATCAAGTAGTAAAGAGAAGAGAAGAGAGTGAAATTAATGATGCTGAGGGGTGTAGGAGGGGCGGGAGGGGGGGTGTCTAAAACGTTTTTCATAAACAGGGAAATATGGATGGATACACACACACACACACACACACACACACACACACACACACACACACACACACGGAGAGAGATAGAGAGAATGACAGAGAGAGCGAGAGGGCGGTAGAGAGAGAGGGGGGGGGTAAGGAACGGATAATGAATAGGTGAGCTGAGGATGGAGGAAGGGGAGGGGTTAGCGTAGATTTAGGCCAGGGGGGGTGGCGGGAGGAGAGGATATGTTGGAGGGCAAGTTCCCACCTCCGTAGCTCTGAGGGACTGGTGTTGGTTGGTACTATCCAAATGGCACGTGTGGTGTAACACGTGCCCAGGTCCCTGGAGTTATGCTGGAGGGCATGTTCTGCCACAGGATATTGGGTGTCCCCCAGGCGAACAGTTCGTCTATGCCCATTCATCCGCTCAGCCAATTTGTTGGTAGTCATACCAACATAAAAGGCTGAACAGTGGACACATGTCAGCTGGTATATGACATGCGTTGTCTCACATGTGGCCCTGCCTTGAATTGGGTAGGTTTTTCCTGTGGTGGGGCTGGAGTATGGCACCCCCCCCTCCCGCCCCTCCTACACCCCTCAGCATCATTAATTTCACTCTCTTCTCTTCTCTTTACTACTTGATCTTTCCTTTTTAGTTATATTTATCCTCTCTGGCTTGGCTCAGTACATACATGCAGTATCTCTGACGCCCACACTTCCGAAACACCACCTTCATGACCTAGGTCGTGAACCACCTTTCCCTTCTATTCCCATCCTTTATTCTTCCCTTCTCTCCCACCTGACGAAGGAACTCTGTTCCGAAAGCTTGTCCCTTTGTCCCTTTTTTTCTGTTTTTTTCATTTTGTGTTACTATCGGCGGTACAGCACAATGGTAAGTACTGGCCAGCCATTCTATCTCATTTCAACAATATTTATTATCTCTGAGGAGAATTTTCATCATTAATCAGTAATTTATTATAATGTTTTGTCCCTGCCTGCAGGGGGCCTTTTTGCTTTAGTGTCGTACGAGCAAACTTTACATGTATATCACGATGCTTCCTTGTGTTGTATGTGTGAATACTGTGATTTGTTGGTACGAGCTTTTTTTTGAAATCTAAAATTTTTTTCGTATGAACAGTACTACTTCAAGTATGTAGAGGCTCGGTAGTGGAAGAATACGCAGTTTTTTTTTAAATTAAGGTTTGCATGAGAAACATGGTGCTGCACCTACCATGGCTCTTATTATTCTTTTCTGGGCAATGAAACAACTTTTGCTGGTTGGTGAATTTCCCCAGCAGATTAAACCATACCTTAACTGTGATTCTATTTGAGCATAATACACAGTTTTGAGGACTTGCATTTCTGTTAAAGTTAAGTAAATTCTTCTCTCATAATATTAAAGTAAGTATTATTATGAATCAGTATTATTTATGCTATCTTTTACTACAGACTCTGCCTCTGAAAATTACGTATTGTTCACTTTTAAGTATTGCAAATAGGATGCTTTCGAACCATGCAAATGGGACTTGTTGCGTCTTGGACAGGAAGCACAGTCCACGTCACTTTCAATCCCGATTATGAACAATTATGTAGAAGTTCATCAGTGTTAGTTATGATTAAGAGCCAATTCTTCACATTCTTCCCACACTAAATTTACACTTCAAACTTTCATATTCTAGACACAAACTGTGAAAATGTTTATCACTGACATGTAGAATGTGCATACTGGCTTGTAGTGACTTATTAATGATACTTTTACACTGGCTAGAAATGGGAACAATTTGGCACCAATGAGTCATTAAAAGTGTCAATCAAACTCAATTCTACATGTTGCCTACATTATTAATAGTACACCAGTTTTACCCCATGAAAGTTTAGCCATCCTTTACCAATCGCACCGATCAACGAGAACTGAGACGCATCTAATTACAATCCGGCATCGTCATAGGTTTCAATTTTGTTCCTAAAGCTGTATCTTATTACTTTGTTTCTTTACTTCTTTAATTTATCCAGTTACTGTTACAATTAAACCCTCTGCATCATTTGTCTCCTGATATCCTCATAGCAGATGTCGCCATCTACTTAGCGAATATCAAGCTACATCACAAACAAAATGAAAATAAGTCTCTGAAAAGAAAACAACTGTAAGGGACACCAATTTGTATTCTGTTCAATATCTTGGTATCTAGCAATAACGTAAAGTGAAAAAAAATATGAATGTGCACAAATACACACCACTTCTGTGTTGTTTCAGCTTCAAGATCAATGCTTTGGTATATTTTCCATAATAGCAACACATTTTGGTCATAGTCCTGATATGCGAGCTGTGCGTGATACAAGACTGAATGTAAACAAGTCCTTTTGAGACAACATTGCATAGTACATTTGGAGAAAGTAATCATTTCGCACTCCCACTCTTTCATTTTGTTAAAAGAAACTCTTGCTGAAAATTGATAAGAGTAAGTTATCAATTCATCAGCATTTTTCAATGCCGTAATCTGCTGTCGATCTTAAACGACCTTAGAATGGCATTTAGAAGTGCAAATACTGTGCAGCTTTCTACGTTGGCATGACCAGCAACAAGCTATCTGTCCGAAGGAATGGCCATCGTCATACGGGGGCAAGGAGACGGCTGGACCATCCTGTTACAGGGCATACAGCACTGCATGATGCTACTTCAATAACTGCTACACAGCCTGTGCCATATGGATACTCTCCACGAACACCAACTTGTCCGAATTGAGCAGATGGGCACTATCCCTACAACATGTACTATGTTCTCACAATCCCCCAGGCCTAAACCTTCACTAGTTCCTGCCCTCAACCACCCTCCTCTCCCCTTCCTTTCCCTACCCGCACTCCAGATTACATACATCTTCCTTTCCGTCACAACTCCAGTCCCTTCCTGTCTGTCAGACAGCATTAACATATTGCTACATCCCCACCAGCATCCCTTCCCTCTTCATGCCACTTCCTCTCCCCCACCACTGGTTGCTTCACATCGGCCATGCTATTATTAATTCAGCTGCAGAAGCTGATCCTGTCCCTCCTTCAGGCTGGTGGATCAGTAAGAATGGGTGGTTTGACAGAAAACACACAGATTTAATCTGGGCATCTTGTGTTCAGGACAAGAGGACAAACTTACGAAGACAACGAATGACACCAATGACTCGGGCAAAGTTTTGTAACTATTTCTGTTTATGTCACATAGTGATAACAAATAGAAGTTGTAGGTGGAAAAATTCGAAGTGCTTGATAACTGTTTCGTGACGGATGGAGGCAAAGTTTATTTGCATTAACTTTTTAACGAATGCTAATTTTGGCGTCATGGAATCTAACAAACTAATTGTTTTATTTATTTATTTTATTTTTTTATTGTAAGGAAAACTGAAATGTATAATCTTCCACCACAATTACAATCTTTGACCTGCCATGTATTGCATGCACAATATCAGTAGTATACTCCAACTCTTCTACTGATTTGCTGAAAAACAATGCTGCAAAGCTTTAAAAAAAAAAAAAAAAAAATTTCAAACCTGGTTATGGCCTAATTGGATGACTTAAATACCTGCAGCTTAAAAGTGATGTTCGACACTAATCAGGCGATAGCACTGCATATTAATTAAAATCCCAAATTAACCAAATTCCCTTTGAAAACCCATATGAGACAAGTGTGGCTTGCACATCACTACTGAGGTCTTCCTAGCCAGCTACGAACTTGCAACATTATTGCTAATATTTGGCAAGACTGACAGTGGAGTTACTTCTGCAAGCGGTACTGAACTGTCTCGCTCAATTCACTCATCCACATCCATGGCTCATGCTACATAATCCTCATGTGATGCGAGAGACAGGCAGAAGTTCTAATATTAGCACTTGAGGAATGACGTTATTTGTGTAAGTGACATTTCAGGTTATCTTTGGCAATGCGTCTGTGGCTCAGCATTGAATACGACAGAACAGGGGTAACTGACAGCAACGTATTGTTAGCTCTGTACTCTGCCTGGGTCTTATGATGCAAGCTTGGTGTGAACTGGCAGTTTTACTTGCGATGGGAGACAGTATGGTTAGTGATGGTACTTTATTTTATGGGCTGAAAATCTGAAGAAGAAATTCATTAACAAAATCAGTAGGAAACCTTTACACATTAAGTCTTTCTGAAAGGTCGACTCCAATTTATGAAAAAGGTCTTGGATATAAATCCCCCGCCCCCCCCCCCCTTTTTTTTTAAACATTGTTTAGCCATACGAACACCTCTAAAGAAATTTGAATTTACCTTTTTCAATACATTTCATTTTTATTAGTCCCTTAGGATCTATGTATTGGGGAGGGGGATAATTATGGAGGAAGTAAACGTAATGATTAATGTAGTTCCTTTATGTGAAATATCTGCTCTGGAATTAAAAAAAGTGAGCAGTTGTGCCATCTGCAGCAAGGTGCCTTAGAGAGCATGGCTACTCCAGTGCGGTTGCAGAATCTTAGCTACACCATGTATTGAAAGGCATTCACATATACTTACTGCAAGGAAATCAAACAATGACACTAAACCATTTTAGCGTAGTTACGCGCCGTGGCTTGATTAAAGCATACAAATTGATGACAATGACAAATTACATGAAGGGCCCTTGTAAAAGGAAAAATAATGAGATTTAAACTACACATTACAGTGTTAACAATTGTAGAGTGCTATTTGATTGGATCAACGACTATGGCAATTTTGACACTAATGTATTGTGTATTAGTGTAATAATCTTTCATTATACAAAAACGGGTGGTCTGCTCCGCTGATATCTAGTGTGAAATACAAATTGCAACCCCCCCCCCCCCCCTTTTTGTGTGTGTGTGTGTGTGTGTGTGTGTGTGTGTGTGTGTGTGTGTGTGTGTGTGTGTGTGTGTGTGTCACCACTCAACAACACTAAATCATGACATATCCAGAGTGATGAGCAGTAGCAGGCACTTTGGACAGATGGCGATGTTGTGCACCACCACCACCAATGCCGGCTGTCAGGGAATGGGCCATTGAGAGCTCTGCCACATGCTGCATCCTGAGATAGCTATGTTTTTGGGGCAAAATGTTATTACCAATGCAGCACAAGTGAAACTTGGCACGGATAGGCTCCCATTACACTCATATCAGTATGCACAACATAATTGAAATAATTTTCTCTACAACTGTTTTTAATTGCCAGCCCTAGCACTTGCAAGTCCTGCAATTTACCACGAGACCACTAACGTTGCTGGCCTACACCCCTTCTACTGAACACAAGAGTTTTTGTATGAGCTGTCGCATTATTAGCGAAACAGAAAACTGTGTGCCTGTAATATTGTTTGCAGGATGCAAGAAAATGTTAAAAGAAGAATTCAAGTGATGACTGGAAACAGAAGCGATGCACAGTGAATAACAGTGCGCCGCCTAGGAATAAGACGCTGCACAGACATTGCAAGAGAAACGATGTAATCTCTTGCGTTGTTTTTTGTTTTATCAGTATTAAGGGACATACCGTGAAAGTTGGATGGAAACCAGTTCCGAAGTTCAATTCCTCATTCAAAATTTTAAGAAAGAATTAATGTTATAATACAAGTCTTAAGATGAAAAAAGTCTTGAATTAATTTTAGTCTCAGTTGGAAGTGTTTTTCCAAGTTATTTCATCCCTGCAAGAAGAAATGAAGTCCTATGTATTTGAGTGGATAGAGGAAACCGACTAGCGGGTTCCTCAAACCATCCATTCAGTTATCCGAAGGCGACTGTGTCATATGGCAGACTATACAAGTGGTACTTTGAATGACAAAAAGAGGAGTAAAAGCCAGGTCGGTTATCGATAGATGTTATATCGATTATTTATAAATGCTTCATACTTCACGCATGAAAGTATTTTGTCACACAACGAGAAGTATGTCACAAGGCAAAACCTAGACTTGCGGGACTCAACATACAGCTAAACAAAGGGAACATAATGATAGTAGGAATACCAGAAATTGGGGAAATAACCAGTATGACTACCACCAAGAAAGGAACGTAAATGAAAATTGGAGAAATAACTGGGGTAGATGGAATGGTGACAATAGGAATCAGAGGGATTCACGGTGAAGAAATAACAGGGATGATCGAAGGTTAACACAGGAAAATGGAGAAAGAAGACTGGAACAAAATAGAAACAAACAACACAGACAACATTAGGAAAACTAGAATTTATTCCAAATGAGGTCTGTTTTGGGTCAGAATACAAGGCACGAAATAGGACAGAGAAGGATAAATAATTACAAACTAGATAGCAGGGGATCAGCTAGGAATAGCTATGACCTGGAGAGAGAGAGAGAGAGAGAGAGAGAGAGAGAGAGAGAGAGAGAGAGAGAGAGACAATATGTAATTTCGTTGCAATGTTGTGTAATGAAGAAATGGTTGGTGGATGGTTCACATGGCATGATAAGAGAAATGCAAGTAAGAAAAGAAAGCATAAAAATCCAAGTGGAGATTGTAATGTGGGACATTTGTTTAGTGAAAGAGTAAGTAGTGGGAGAGATGTTGAAGGAAACAGCATTGGTTTGGCTTCTGTGTTAGGTGAATCAGGGTTGCATGTGGAGCATTTTGAGTGTAAGAGTATGCCAAGTGGATGTGTGAGTGGTAGCAAGAGAGTCATTGAACTAGACGAAACAAAATCTGTTCCTATAGGTTCTGTTCTGACCACTGACTACTCCAAATCTTATGAATTTGAGTGCGACTGAAAACAGTTTATCAAAAAATGAAAGTGATATTTGTTGTGAGCAGGCAGTTTCACGCAGCCAGTGATGCATGCACTATCGTTAAATCAAATGTTAACATGTGTGGAAAAAATGTGGGTATTCCAAAATTTCAAGCAAACAAGAATGGCAGTGTAATGAGAGCTGTATCTGGTTCAGTGCATGTTGATGTGTGGTTTGATGATGTAAATGTAAATAAGAATAAACAAACACCTATAATTAATGACAATTGGGAACAGGATGAAAAAGAGTAAATTTAAAGGCTGGATGAAGAAGGTCAATTCAATTAGGAAATGGGCACAAGATGATTGGGCAATTCATATTTATGACTACATAAAAAGATTAGGAGAACAATGTGGGGGAAACAAGACCTTTTACAATTTTCTTAAAGACATATTTGGTGAAGATGCAGAATTTGATGAATTGAGGGGACAAAGCATGTTCTCATTGGAAACTAGTAAAATGAATGATTAACACGAGTCTGTAAATGAGGGATCTAATGATGAACAAGAAATACAGAATGATATACAAACTTTTGTCGTTGTATGAGGGTATGAAAGAGGGTGGAACGAATGCAAGGTGGATGAAGAAAGAGGAGCATGAGTATACCGTTAGTGATTGGATCCAAATTTTAAATTACAGA
The DNA here is from genome assembly GCA_026315105.1 of Locusta migratoria. Lineage (NCBI taxonomy): Eukaryota > Metazoa > Arthropoda > Insecta > Orthoptera > Acrididae > Locusta > Locusta migratoria. Next base: position 197,759,833 of record CM048746.1, read on the forward strand.
AAAATTGTAGAACCAAAGGTTTGGGAAAGGGACAAGTTTGGTTTTGCAAGGAAGATAGCAACACTAAATGCTGGAAAGCTAGAATTCAAAGAGGTGTTTGGAAAAGTATTTACAGATGATGATTATGATGATAACATAGAACCATATAGCCCTAGTAGTGAGGGTCAAGTATGCAACATGGTACAGCACTGCATACACAAGATAGAAGACGACTTGTTAACCGAGACTGAATTAGAGAAAAAAGTTAATGAATATGTGCAGCCAATCATAAATGTCACTGTTGGAGGGGTACGTGAAAATGCAAGCAGTGAAAGATTTAGTGGCATGTCTGCACAAAGCCAAATGTAGTGGATGAGGCGGAGGTCAAGGAAGAGATTCAAAGGAAGATAAACAGTACTAAGGGAATTAATGGCCATGCAAAGAGGAGCTGTATTATTTACTGACAGACAATAAGAATGTATTTTATGAAAAGCCAGGTAAGGTAACAAAACTTTAATATTGAATAAGGGTAAAACCACATGAGCCAATTATTGTGAGCAAAGGTAATGGGTAAGGCAGTCTCCGAGTACGACCAGTGTATATAGTAGGGTAAGAATTTGGGTAAATTTATTTTTGTAACTTTAATATATATATTTGTGATTAATTTATGTGAAGTAGTAAGGACAGGGTTTAAAATTCAGAGGTATATGCATTTATAAATGATTACATTATATTAAAAATAATGTGTGAACTGGAGAAAGAGGCATATTTAATCATTAATAGTGATCAGCTGTTTAAGGAGAACCTTGGAACAATGGCTGAAGATAAATTATTTTGAGTTATACATGTTTATACTGGATCCATGGATGTCTTATCTAACAAGTCCATTAGTCCCAGATTAGGATTAGGCTGTGCAATTAGTTTTAAACAATTTGGAATAAGTGATGATAGTGTGACATTGCACAAAAAAATAAATAAATAAAATATTGATGCATTAGGGATAGAGAAATGTTTGTGTAGGGATATTGGGTATCCAAGGGATGCTATGTGTATCGTGAAATTCTTTAAATTTGCTGAATCGATAACTTTATTATGTTTTTATGTCCTCTATGTGTTCATAAACCATTCATTCGATTGCAATGAAACTTTGGTGAACTGTTCACCGTACTCCCATGAAAGTTCCTGACTCAAAAACAAGAGAGCACAACACATAGCTCAGGAGATATGATGTCATAAATAATGAGGACACTGCGTGAGAATGTGTGTCAATTATAGCAAAATGGGAGTAGTTCGGGACCTGCAATAAAGTTTGCATGTAATTTTGGACAATTATGAAGCGCTTTGTAACTGAACCCTCTCCCCCAACAAAATGATGAAACCAAAAGAAGTCTACCACTCACAACAGCTTCGCTGTAGATACCGTAAAACTGTAGCATCATGCATGACCTTGTATCAAAGTTAGCAATACAGATTTGCATGTTACTATTGATTTTGTCTGCAAGTTTCCCTTAATTCTCATGCATCCAAAATTAAGCAATCTGTTTTCTTAATCTCTCTCTATATCAAAAGCAAAAGGGGACACACAAACACAACTAAACAAGAAATCTCAAAAACTACTCACCTATAAAGCTGAAATTTGGCAGGAATGTTATTTTGTAGGTAGAAAAATGTCAGCTAAGAAAGTATTTCACGATAGGTGCATGGCGGAGCATACTTCTCCTACAGAATCACAAAATTTACAGTTTCATTCCGATGTTCACAAAATTTCGCACGCTTTACCTTCAAAACATGAGGAAAGGCACCGTCTATCTTAAGTTACATACGGTGCATGGGGGAGGGTACTTTGCAACATAAATATGGATTCCTAGATACTTTGGCCAAGCCATAACAGGAGAATGGCTCAACCGATTTCACAGATCTTTTTAATTTTTGTTATTTTCGTTATTCTCAGAACAAGAGTTGTAAGAAATAAAACTGGAATATTTGAGAACAACAAAGTGCGTTTTTCAATGTGATCCTGCATTTCTATTGGATAGAAATCTGTAGTTTGGTTCAGATATTTATGAATATTTGCACATACTACCTTAAAAACAAGATGAATGTCAATGTCTGCATAAAATTTCGATCGGTGCATGGTAGATGGTACTTAATTACGGAATTTTACAAAATGTATAGTTTTGCTCCAATCTTTATTAATTTTTGCACACATGACCTTTAAACCAAGAGGAAGATCACTGGGTAAATAAATGTTTTTATTGTACATGACACAGGGTGCTTTGCAGGAAACTTTGCCGAGAGAGGGGAAGGGGGGAAACAGAGAGAAAGAGGTAGATACAGAGAGAGAGAGGTGGGAGGGGTGGGGGGGGGGGGGCAATGTCGACTACAAGAGTGTAGGATAAACAAACACCCGGGCAACGCCGTGTTTACAGCTAGTAAGATTATGTTCATTTTGTGAGATGGGTAAATTTGGCTACCCTTTTTCTGTTAGACCAGTTATCTTAGATTACAGTCTCTAAATCCGCATACAAATGACAATCATGCCACATGTTGAGTTTATTTTTCCATTGGAGCAGCCTGAAGGATATATAAAAGACTTTGGCTTTTCTGCCTTTGAACAGAATAAATTATTTATATGACCTCAGTAACTTAATGTCTGGAACTGTATGAAGTTCTGTCATGAAATACTGTTTTGATTGTGCTAAATCTGGATAGAGGGGCGGGGTGTGAAACTGACCAATCACTGGTATTCATACAATATGTTTGTCAAAAGAAAAATAATTTGGTATCTTTTTTTCCCCTCCATTGTTTTCATGCCAGCTGAGGACAAGACAGCTCCAATCAGTGCAAATATCCTGAGCTGCATCATCTTACAAACTGAACAAGACAGAAGTATAAGGACCAATGCCCATATATTGAAGTGCAACACAAGGGCTGTTGAAAGCGAAACCTTTCAGTGCAATGGAATGTGTATGTTAAAAATGATGGATATTCATTCCATAATGAGACAATGACATGGGGCATATCCAACTATATTAGTGATTTTTTTATATGTTCCTGTTGCTGTGTGTCACATATACAGAGTTTAAATATGAACAATTTCACAAAATTTAATATTTGTCACTAGTTATGTTTCCTTGTAAAGTATTGCCGGGAGATCCCAAGTTAAGCAACTGCCGCTGTGGGGCAATTGATGGCATCATAGATTGCGGTGCTGAAGGGTCGTCTGTACAATCCCGTAAACTAGTAAAAATTTATTTCCTTGTAATTATAATTTCCAGAATGTTCTACATGTTTCTTATGTTAACTATTCTTCTAATTTGTGGTACATTCTGTCTGTGTATAAATAGCAAAGCACTCTGCCCGAGAGGCAGTCAGTGCTGCATGTATGTTTCAGTTCGGAATAAACCTACTTGCAGTATAAATGCTGTGTTCAGTTGACAACCCCGCCTTCGAAGTCAAGCCTGCTTGCATTTTAACGCGACATTGTTTGGTGGAGGCACCAGCTATCCTGTGTAATAGCTGCATCACCACAGCTCCGATTAGGCAACGTAAAAGCCATTGCTTACATTGACTAGAACCAGAATACAAGGTATATACCAAGTACATCCTCCCGAAAGTCCATATCAGCAGAAGACCCATGGACACGAAACCAGCGGTAAGCCAGCTGCACATCAGACACCCGATGGTGTTCTCTGGAGACATTGGACAGGACCCCAACAAATGGCTAAAAGGGTTCAACCGAGTCGCCAAGTATAACAGGTGGGATCATACCATGTGCTTGGCCAACGTTTATTTCTACCTGGATGGAACAGCCCAGCAATGGTTTGAAAACAACAAAGACAAGCTGAATGACTGGCAAATGTTCCCCATAGAACTTTAACTTGAGAAGACGTTTGGAGACCGCCAGCGACAATTCCGCTCAGCGGAAGAACAACTGAAGGGCCGGGCCCAACAACATGCTGAGCCGACACAGTCATACATACAGAATGTTTTGGCCCTGTGTAACATAGTCAATCCGAATATGACTGCGGCTGACAAAATCGTGCATCTGATGAAGGGTATTGCAGAAGACATGTACCAAGCTCTTCTTATAAAATATGTCGCTACGATGGAAGAGTTTATCAAGTGGTGCCAGTGAATTGAAAAGATACAACAAAGGTGGGTTGGACGAGTATGGCAGACTCCCCAATGTAGTCCCTATGGCCATTATGGAAGACCAACTCGACTTTGACTTTCTCATACGACAAATAGTGAGAGAAGAATTACAACAGTTTATGGCAGACAGGACTATTTGACCGAGTGAGCATCAGATTATGGCCATGGATGTAAGCCCTCTAAGTCACAAGGGAGCCGACGCCCTTCAGGAAGAGGTATTTCGGACATTAGCTCCTCTCTGGCCCGCCAATCTCACCCGATGTGAAGAATGGTGTTATGCTGCTATGACTTATGCTGCTGCCGCCAAACAGCAGCCTATGAACCGGCAGACGTGGCCGCAACCAACTGCCCCGACAACTATGACGCCCTGCAGGAGAACAGACGTTTGGAGGACAGAAGACAACACACCACTGTGGGCGCCCTGGACATGTCTTACACTACTGCAGAGAGAGAAGGAGAGTATTCAACGATTATTTTGCCGCAAGATGTCAGCCATCCCAGGCAGTCACCTGCCGATTAGTCCAGACGACCTAAGGGAAGAAGCCCATTGCCGTACTCTGAACGCGATCGCTCCCTGACGCGCCACTTCCATTCACCGTTGCCATACAGAGGTACCAGGCACTCCCCTAGCCACCGCGCCCAGGTAAACTAAGCGGACAACCATCTACGGAGGTGAGGTCACCGCGGATGAAAATCCTTTCATGGACGACAGTCGCTAAGATGTCGGCAAAATCTCTTAGACTTCATAATCGACAGCCAACCTGTCCGGGCACTTGTTGATTCAGGAGCTTCTTTCTCTGTACTGTCGGATAATTACCGCCGCACACTAAAGAAGACAATGTTCTGTGATTCGGGGGCAGCTGTGCTGAAGGTTGCGAATGGAAAGTACATCCAGCCAGCAGGGACTCTTGTCGCAAGAATAACCATCAACAACAGGACCCAGTCATTTGAATTTGTCCTGTTAACAGAATGTAGCCACATTGTTATCCTCGTATGGGACTTCCTTCAGGCATCTCAAGCTATCATTGACTGTAGAAGCTCTCCGCTACAAATTGAGGAAGTCGTTTTGACGGGTACACGTAATACAGAATTTTCTGGGAAGTTATTTGCCATTGACAATGTGACGATGCCGCTGTTGACAATGAGAAGAGTTCCAGTCACAAACACAGACGACCGGTTGAATTGTGGAGTGCTTGTCAATAGTAAGAAGTATATTAGGCTCACAAAAGAAATTTGCATACCAGCAGCTATCATAAGCATTACCAGTGGTCAACGAGAGTTTTGCATCACTAATTGTCACGAGCAGTCACAACTTATCCCCAAAGGAATGTTTATCAGGATAGCTGAACCAATCCAGGACGATGAGCTCAACTTTATCAACGAAGACCCTTGCTCAGCTGTTAATACAGACAACACACTTGAGGAAACAACTGTGGAAGTGCCAATAGGGCCCGGAGTGACTGAGGAACAATGCCAGCGGGTGTTAGTTATACTACGCCAATTTTGAGGTGCATTCATACCCCAGCAGGAGGAAAGTCAGATGAAATGGCCCACAATAAGGCATCGTATCAATACCGGGGATCATCCACCAATTAGCCAGTGTTCGTATATAGTGTCGCCAGCTGAAAGACGGATAATTCGGGAGGGAGATGTTGCACATTGACATAATTCAACCTTCGTATAGTCCTTTGTAGTCTCCGGTGGTCCTCATAAAGAAGAAGAATGGCATGTGGCGATTCTGTGTGGACTATCGGTGGCTGAACAAAATCACAAAGAAAGATGTCTACCCATTGCTGTGCATTGATGACACCTTAGACTGCTTGAAAGGAGCTACATACTTCTCAACTAGGGACATACAGTCAGGTTACTTGCAAACTGAGGTTGACGAAGCTGACAGGGAAAAGACAGCTTTTATTACACCTTATGGCCTCTATGAATTCAAAGTAAAGCCATTTGGGTTGTTTAATGCTCTGGCCACATTCAAACACACGATGGACAACTTGCTTCGACACCTTAAGTGGAAGACGTGTCTTTGATATTTAGATGACATTGTCTTTTCTCGGAAACATTTGAAAAACATCTGAGTTGTCTGTCAACAGTGTTTAATTGTGTTCAGGCTGCAGGACTCCGCCTCAATCCAAAGAAGTGCCTCTTCGTCACCAAAGAGATAAAAATCCAGCAGCACCTAGTGAACAGAGATGGTGTCCGTCCTGATCCAGATAAAGTTGTGAGAAGTTTTCTCGGGTTGGGTTCATACTACCAACATTTCATAAAAGGATTTTATAACACGGCACGTCCATTGCAAGAACTTCTGCAGGGAGATGTGAAGTTTTACTGGGATGAGACAAAAGAAAGCGCTTTCCGGGCACTCGAGGCTCTACCTTCTGCACTAGTTCTTCGCCTTGTACAATGAGAATGTGGAAACTGAGCTTCACACAGATGCCAGTGGTTATGGGATTGGTGCAGTGCTTGTACAAGTTCAGGAAAGTGCTGAAAAGACGATAGCCTATGCATCTACCCTCAAAGTCCGAGAAACTACTCTACAACTGGGAAAGAATGTCTCGCAGTTTTCTGGGCTATTAACAAGTTCAGACCATATTTATTCAGCAAACCATTCTTTGTGGTGGCTGACTAGCTTGAAGGATCCATCGGGTCAAACTCCAAGCGGAAATCATACAGTGTAATCCCCTAAACAAGCACAAAACATTTTTCATTCAGAAAGAGGTCGCAAGATAATATACAGGCAAAAAAAAATCCTGAAACTTCCTGGCAGATTAAAGTATTCAGACTGCCTCTACTGACAGTGCAACCTGTTCACACATCTCAGTCCATCATCACACCTTTCGTTCTGTTGGTAACTTAGCTCCTAACTTCCAAATTTCACAGAATTTTACCAAAGTAATTTTGCAATGTAGAAGTCTAATGGAGTGAGGCCAGGAGAACAAGCACATGACGAACAAATTACTAACATAATCCACATAGTGAAGTGGCCTGTGTTATGTACACCACTATGAACACCTGCAACATGGTAATGAAAGCAAATAAACCACATGTTTACAGGAAGTATTCTGCTTGTTTTCCACCCCTCTATCTAATCCCAGGAGCTTTACCACATATTTACATACAACCTGTATGTGTGCAAAAGATGCAGAAGACTTATACTATTTGGCCACAATAACTTTATGATTTGTTGGTGCTGCCACAAGCAGAGAAAAATCGGCACTAGTTGAGAGATATTAATTTACTTACAAGCACTGCCAACATTACAATGCTCCTTGACATGAAGTATCATTGTAAACATTGTTAGGGTAACAGTTGCAGCAATGCAGCAAGCAGCAGATACTGCCTTTGCCTCACTGCCATACTCCCCTCGGCCGCCGTAACAAGGGTGAAAGACACGCCTCCTGCAGTTCCTGGCAGCCACCGTAGCAAAGCAGTACATAACCTTCAAGTAAAACACTGGCCAAGAAATTCAAATATCTTGACTCTTACATTTGAAGTGATTATGAACTGCAAGCTGAAATACAGGACAGGGTAAATAGTGGGCTGATGAACTGGAGGAAACTGAGTGGAGTACTGTGATATGAAGGTTCTAGCTGCAGGATGATAGGAAAGTTGAATGTCTGTGGTGAGGCCTGTGATGCTCAGTAGTGCCTAAACTTGGCCTATCACAAAGCCCAAGAGGGGAAGATAGAAGTGGCAGAAATGAGAATGTTAAGGTGGATGAATGGAGGTACTAGAAATTATAAAATAAGGAGTGAGTACATCAAGGGAACAACAAAAGTGGTGCCAATAAAAAAGATCAAAGAAAGTAGCCTAAGAAGGTATTAAGAGGGTACCCGCTTCATAAGATTCTTTCTGTATTGCGATTTATTGTCACCCTGTCGTCAATAACCAGGTCCTCCACTAATATCAATATATTCTCATATTATTCAACTCAAAATACATACTGAAATAGCTTCCACTGGGTAATTTAAGGATTTATTTTCCACAATGTATATGTCATGTAACAACAGATAGCACACTTGTGTATATATAATGTCCTGTTTTAAATATGGAAAAACCGATTGGAATGTCAATAATGAAGGATAGATAACACCGTAAACCCGCTCGCTGAGCACAAAAAATGGCCTATCAGCAGCTCGGCGAGCCTCCTCATGGTTAATGTCCTGTTATACTAATATATATTAGGTGACAACTTTGTGTCCCCCAGATATAGAATTTCACCGGAGGGAAGCAAGGGTACATTGCACGGCATATGGCTTTCAAACTTCATGGCTGTGCAATTAGTTTGAATGGAGAACCTGTGCCACCACACAACTCTCATGAGCACCTAAAACATAACAAAACACCCAACACAATGACCATTGTGCAGCGACCAAACAAATACATATTACATCCATTTTAATGAACGCAAATTAGTCACTTCACGCTTACTCAATTATGAATTGCTGCCGAAGGTATTTAAGGTCTTGATACCCTCACAATATGAGCACATACAAAGAAGAGGGAATAACTGAGTGGGGGAGAAGAGGAAGACCAAAATGAAGTTGGGAAGACAAGGTAGCAGGAGATCTAAGAGAAAATGGTTGGAAGAGAGAAGAAGCACTGAACAGCTGTTTATGGAAGAAGAATCCATCAAAGCAACACTGGATGTGGGAAGAGGCCAAGATAAGAAAGACGATGACTGGCTTGTTTGAAGATGGTTCCTTTGTTAGGGTGATTTCCCTAAATCAGAAATACATTTCAGCTGACTTCAATTTAAAGAAAATGTTTCAAATTTTTGTAATCGTATGGGACTAAACTACATTGGTCATCAGTCCCTAGTCTTAAAAACTACACACATCCATGCCCGAGGGAGGATTCGAACCTCCAACGCCGAAGGCCGCGCAATTTGTAACATGGCACTTCAGATCGCTCTGCTACTCCCATGCGGCTCAAGTTAAAGTCATGAAGCTCAACAAATTACTATAGAAATTTTCTTACCTTCCATGCATTGCACTGCTTGAAAGTAAGCTTTGCAAACCTCCCCTTAACTGTTGAGGTGCAAAATACATCAAGTGGGACCTAGTCTAGTGGTAGACCCAAAATTACATTTCAGTCATACCCTTTATTATTGGTGCCTCCACAAGCCTCATTTTAATGCACCTCAACAGCTGCAGGTTGTTCATGATACAAACTGATGCATAAGTGCACCTTTGTGCCTCCAGTTTCAGTATTTGGTTTTTGAGAAGAATAAAGCAAAGATCATGATGATAGGTCCTGTGTCTGCACGTTTTGAATCAGTAACATATTATGCAGAGTTGTAGAAAAAGTGGTAACATTCAAACCTATGTTTATCTAATGCCATATTCATATCCTTGTATGTGAGGAATTTGCTGTGAAATTGGTTCATCTCTTTTCTCCACAGCATAATTGTTAAATGATCTGTTACAAACTAAATTCTTTTGTTGTGAATATATTTCCTTCCTTACTTTTTACTTATTTTTCACACAGGAAGACAAGTAAATGGATTATCAATCTTAAGTATACATACTGCTTCGCCTCGTTCTCTGCTTACTACTCGTTTGTCCTCCATATCACTCTTATTACCCAGAATCATTTTCTCCACATCTTCATTGGCATGCTGAAATAGCAAAATAATGATAATAAATAAATATGTTCAGGATATTATTTCCTCCTCTTACAACTTTCATAATGTTTATTAACCCAAGCATATAGCCTCTATGAAGGAAAGAGTCACTACACAAACTTCTACAAACTTAAAAGTAACTAATTGTTTGGAGTGGGGAAATAATTTAAAAAATAATTAATGGAAAACTTTAAATTGTTTTTTTTTCCTAATGTAATTGCTAACATCTTTAAACACAGCATAAAAGAGGAAGATAACAATTGTGTCTCAATGAACATGCAATGACGTTTCATTTTAATATAGCCGAAGTGACCACTAAATAGATAAGGGAATAAACTCAACGGATAAGGAGAGCTAGAGATTTTCATAAACTAATTATGTACTGTAACTATCAAATTTAGCTGATTAAGCATTAATAACAATTAAAGATGCATGTTAACTTTACTAAATTTATCTACTGTTACATAAATAACATCTATACACATTCATTCTTTATGATTATTTCTGTCATAGTCACTTACTTCATCAATATTTCGAAGCCACTTCACTATATTTTCAAAACTCTTTTCGTTTGTTATATCATAAACTAGCATTATTCCCATTGCACCCCGATAATATGATGTCGTTATGGTGTGAAATCTCTCCTGGCCTGCTGTGTCCCTAAAAAATTATCAAAAGTAAGTAAATAAAACCTATGAAAAACTTTACAGTGATTTGTATAAAATATTTTTACTTACCATATCTGCAGTTTGATCTTTTTTCCTCTAAGTTCCACAGTCTTTATTTTGAAGTCAATACCTAAAACAAAAACAATCTGAAACTTAGTCATAAGTAGAATAAACTGCAAAGCTGTGACCTATTGTAAATCCTAAAGCACTACTTCAAATTGGAGTTCTTCAGGAGGCAGCTAGGTGAGTTTTAGCACTGTCACCACCTGGGCAGTGTGCACTCTTGTAAAAATAGTGTGGTCTATCATCTTTACATAGTACAGACTAAAGTGAATGCTTCAATTGTAAGGTTCGGCACAGTCTCAATTTTTGAACCAATAAAGTTTATATCTTCAACTTCCTTTTTGGTTTAATCATGTCTGACTAAAAGGGAAAACATTCTACACCAGAGACAGAACAAAACAACCTACCATTATATACGTTAAACTGCAGAGGAATTCTGTCATACGCAAAACACTTTTCTGTAGTTTTTTTTTTTCCCCCCCCCCCATGTGTGTTACAGCACTTAAGAGCTATCTTCTGAAAGACTGTTGTTACAAGTTACAGTTTTTCGTGTAGGTTATATATCTTTTGACCAAAGTGTTTACATTTGTTAATGGAGTAGCATGTACAAGTATCTTAACATATTTTCATAAAGAAACAGTTTTAGCATGTGTATGTGAGGTGTTCGTTTATGGTAAGTCCAAAGAATTTTAGTGCTATAGTACCCCTCCTCCCCTCTTAAAAAGGTGGATTTTTAGGCCAAAAGAGTGCCTGGCCCAAATAATTGGGAGTCTAACAACAGAGAATGTTGCATGGCGAAGTTCAGAAGTGCCAGTATCACACATATGGGAACTCTCCCTACAATATATCATACACTCTCGCAATCCCCCAGGCCTAACCTTCGCTAGTTCCTGCTTCTACCACACTTTCCTTCCTTTCCCCGTCACACACTATCCTTACATTCATCCCGCCACACATGTCAGTCCCTTCCCTTCCCTTCCTTCCACACTGTGTCAGATAGCACTGGTGTATTCTCCCACCCATGCCGCACATCACCCTCCCCTCCTGCTTCCCTCTCCTTGCCACCACCTCGCCTCCACCACTGGTTGCTCTCGCCTAGGATGCTGGGTAGTGCAGATCGGCCACAGCGGCCAGAAACGGCATGTGTGTGTGTGTGTGTGTGTGTGTGTGTGTGTGTGTGTGTGTGTTTTGTGTCTAACCGACGCAGGCCTAAAAGGCCGAAAGCTATAATGTTGTTGTCTTGTTATTTGTGCCTTTCTGCAGCTAATCGGACGTCTCTGTGGTGAGTAAGCAAGCTATCTTCAAAAACATCACAAATCGAAGCAACATAATAGTTGTGACATAGTGTAAGTCGCAGTTCGTTGCAATTTAACACATCATAGCATTTATTTTGAAAAATCAATACTAGATCATGTAGAAAGAATTTAAATATAAGAACTCCACATTGATAAAATTGCTATGTGGACAAGCTTTTCACGTCTGTTTCAGTGGCTGCATAGATAAACTGACAAATTACAAATGTGAAGGACACGAGTTCAAATCTAACTGGAGTTAATTTTTTGAGCTTTAAATTGCTATTTTTATGAGAGATCAAATGATTATCGCCTATAAGGATGATTACTTTTATTCTTATTAGAGGTCATAAGTATTAACTTACAAGAAACTTAACTTTTTAGACATCAAATTCACAAACTTAGTTCTTTTTTAAAATAAATGATTTAAGATACAGCTACCAATAGAGTAAGCTGAAACGTTACCAAGGAGCTAAAGACCCCGACTCTCTCTCTCTCTCTCTCTCTCTCTCTCTCTCTCTCTCTCTCTCTCTCTCTCTCTCGGAAACGGTACGGTAGAGCAGACGTCTGTATTTGAAAAACGAATATTAAAATGAAAGTAGCAGATGCCGGAATGCACATCCACTCACTCTAGTAAACTGTGCGTGAGAACTTTGGGGAGGTGGGGCGGAATTAAATAGAGTTGACTTCTTCAATTAGATTTGCAGGCCATCCACCACATTCGTAATCTGTCAGCCTATCTATGGAGCCACTGAAACAGACATGAAATGCTTGTTGTCGTCGTCATAATTTTACTGGCTTCAGCCATTTCTATGTGCTCGAATAATGAGTTTCAAAAGAAATTATACAATATGATGTGTTAAATAGCAACAAATCTCAACATTTACTTCATCCTGACTATTTCTTCTATTTGACGATGTATACACCTAGTTGAAGCACCAGACAGCTAGAGTTGGGAACAATGGCACTTATGAGCTTGGGCATGCGCAATGCTATGTCGTTCAACTGAATCTGACTGGGCAATCTTTTTGCCTATCATTGTACAACATACTTTACAGTTTATATGTTGTTGCTGTTCTCTTCAACTGAAGATTACTATATAGTCCTATTGAAGTATTTAGTGCCGTATATTTTCTGTGTTAATGTGTCATTTTCTTTTGTATTTTTCATGCGGACATGTTTACTCTTCTGATATTCAAGTTTTTGGACTGTTTGTTATCAAAGCAAACGGTTATGCCACCATTTCACATACTTTGTGGCATTCATTTCATAGTGTATGTGAAAGAGAGAGAGAGAGAGGGGGGGGGGACGTTACATCAGTTTCTATATTTGTTGGCTTTTGATTCTATTTTATTAAGTGCTCCTCAATTGCTAAGTGGGAGCTGTTACTTTTCAGTGTCCCAAGTTGGTCTATATATCTTTTCTTAAAATTTCTGTGCGATTTACAGTTATTGCAAGTTTATCAGATTGACTGTATTTGTCAGTGTTGCTGGTATGTATCCCCTAACATTGTGTAATGTGTTGTCAGTTTAGTATGCTGTGTTTATTCTTGTATCTTGGGTATATTGCCCATCATGTGTGATTCACTTGGACCGATGACAATTTCTACTATCTTTCAGCCCCACTTTATCAATGTCTCTTTACATCTCAAAAGAGACACACACACACACACACACACACACACACACACACACACACATTTTGAATCACCTATGCATACAATAAAAACACTCCTCCTGGAACTACACTGACATGATTCAAAAAGTTTTTCCTTTGACATGTCACACAATGTAAACAAAGTTGCTTATAGTCCCATCTAATTAAAGCTTAACCATTTTGTGTAGAGTAGGTGCGGCAATAACAATTGTACCTTTATTAAATACACAGTGTAGGAATAGGATAGGGCATTTGTAAACATTTTAAGAATGTGGTCAAACATTACCTCCAGCTGCTGCATTCCAAGTAATACCTTGCAGTGAGAGCAACTCTGAGTGGGTATGAGAAAGGAGAGGGAAGGATGCAGGGAGAGGATGAGGATAAATACACTAGCAGAGAAAGCATGAGGGAGAGGAGTAGAGAAAGGGGTGGCTTTGCCAGTTTGGCACCAGCTATTCAGCCTAATGAACAGCTGGTTGTCATACAAATATAAAAAGCTATGCAGTGATTGCAGCACAGTTGGTAAATCACATAGCTGCTTATACAGATGGCCCAGCTTTTGATGGGATACGTAAGTCTACGAGGGAAATGGAATGGGAAATGCTAAGAGGGTGGGTTTCACAGTTCTTGCAGTGGTGTTTTCCACAGGGATATGATCCTTTTGACAAGGGGCTGGGGGCGGCGTAGACATGGGATAGGTTGCTGGGGGAGATGGGTGGGCAATCTAATGCCACTTTAGGAGGCAGGGCGAGAACCTTGTTTACGATAAGTCTCATTTCAGGGCATGATGAAAGGAAATCAAAGCCTTGACTAAGGATGTCATTTAGTTTTTCTATTCTATGGTGACATTAGGCGATTACTGGAGTTGGTGGGAGGAAGTATGTTTGCGGACTGGGTCTGGAGAGTAATGACTAACTGAAGACACTTCCAAGACCTCATCAAATAGATGCGAGGGAATTGTTGCACTGCCAACACACTGTCCACAGATGGCCCTGCTCTAAGTGAAGTGGTGGGGATGGAAACTGTCAAAGTGTAGGAACTTTTGGTGGTTGGTATGCTTGTAGATCGAAGTGTGGAAGGCGACATCAGCGAGATGGAGATTAACGTCCAGCAAGGTGGCACACTGGGATGAGGAAAATACAGTGAAGAAAATGCAGAAGGAATTGACATTTTGATGGAAGGAGGATAAAAGTGTCCTGGCTCTGAGTCCAAATCATGACAATACCACCAATGAACCTAAACCAGACCAGAATTTTGGGATTTTGTGACATTAGGTGTATTTCCTGCAGATGGCCCACAAACAAGTTGGCATAAAGACTGCCATATGGGTGTCCATTTTCTTTGCTAAATGTCTGTCTAGGTGTGTTTGCGTTTCGATATGTCTGAGTGTGTGTGTATTTTTTACCTTCCTTCCCCCCCCCCCCCCCCCTAAGGTAAGTCCTTCCACTCCTGGGATTGGAATGACTCCTTTTCCACTTCCTTAAAACCCATATCCTTCCCTTTTTCCTCCCCTTTTTTCCTCTTTTTCCTGAAGAAGCTGCCAGTGGTGGCGAAAGCTTGTATGTGTGTGATTTTATTTGTTTCTATCGACGAGCCGGTCCTTTTGGTAAGTCATCTCTTTTCTATTTCCCACCGGGAAAGTTTCCCTCTATAATATTCTTATATTTCCTTATTCATATGCTTATCCTTACAGAGAAGGAGCTGAACACAATGTAGCATGCATAGACCAAAGATATGGTCTGTGGCATCATGTTTCGCTATATATAAACTCCTTGCTATAGAGTCGCAAATGTCATCACTGGCCTTCAGTCTGAATTTTTTTTTTTTTTAAATAATTTGACGACTATCAACCACCATATCTTCCACCCCCTTATAGCTACCGGCATGGAACTGCTATGGTGTGCAACGGGATACTTCGGACAACAATTACACACAAACCATTCGTTTGCGTTCTGTAGGTTTCGCTGCAGAGCGAAATATTAAAACACACACACACACACACACACACACACACACACACACACACAATTTTATATACATCGATAACTTTCCATCCTAATATACTCCACCGTTTTATCATTATCAACCCTCAAGCAACATTGCAACCAATAAAGCCATTTTCAAAGAGTAAATATAATTGTCAAAGATTATTGTTCGGCATTTCGTGTTGTATTCTTCAAAATACTAAATATCTATCAGATCGCTATAAAACCGTGCCTAAAACCTTTCTCAGGTATAAATTAGTAACTGTACAAATATTTTAAGTCTCTGCATCTTGTGGTTCAGACGTGATAAACGTACATGCCACAGAACCCAATGAAAAATGTGGGAAAGCTAAAAGACCATTCCACTAGGAATTAAAATCATCTCACTGACAAGACTAAAACCAACTTAGGGCAGCGAAAGCTACAGTGTCCGCACCCATAACTCCGGGAGCGACTACAACCTTCTAAACCACAAGTTACTAACGGCACAGTGGTCAACAGAACACAACTTCAGAGTAGGGTGAAATAAAATATAAAAAAGGGGGACTGGGGTGGGGGGGAGAAGGCTCTAAACCCTGAAAACAGCAAAGAGTCACAAATCCACTCACCCCGACCAAGCGAGTCCTAGAGCTGAGAATAAAACCTACCTTCACGGAGGAAGGCAAGGACACGATAAATCATCCGTGGGTCATCCGCCAAAACTAGAGGCAACAAAGGCAGTAGGCCATAGTCGCCATGAAGTGTCAAATGGAGAAGATATTCAACCAGAATATGAACCACGGATTGTACAGCTCCACAATCACAATGTGGTGGATTGTCATTGCGTAAAAGAAATCCATGGGTCAGCCTGCAATGTCCAATAAGGAGGCAACAGAGGACAGTCGATTCTCTTCGGGAAGGGCGTAAAGATGAACTCCAAGCTGCAGTTGTATCTTTGACAGTGCGGAGTTTATTGGAAGGGACAGTAAATTTCCAGCTGCTATCCCAAAAGGAGTGAAGCAAAGACTGATTTGCACCCGCAGATCCACACCCAGAATTAGAAAGGGAGGTGGGCAGCGAGTAATTGCCGATCGAGCCAACCAGTCAGCCTGTTCATTCCCTTTAATACCAACATGGCTTGGCACCCAGAGAAAGGTAACAGAGCAGGAAGCATGATGGAGGTCAGCCAGGAGATCGTGGATGGAAATAACTAAAGGATGGGAGGGGAAACATCGATCAATGGCCTGCAGACTGCTCATGGAGTAAACACAGATTAAACCATGTTCCACAGCAGTCTGTTTAATAAAACAGAGGGCTCTATAAATCGCCATCAGCTCTGCTGTGAACCCACTGCATGCCTCTGGCAGAGAATGGCATTCCGCCCCAACGGGAGATGTAAACGCATATCCGGAGCGGCCCACAGTTTTCGAGCCATCAGTGTAGAAAATAGATGCTCCCTGAAACTCTTCTAGTACTGGACGCACCAAACGCCGAAAGACCATGGGGGAAATTAAAGCATTTTGGCCCTGGAAGAGATCCGCCCGAATTAGTGGTCGCAGTACAATCCACGGGGGTGTGCGTGCAGTGAAACGGAGGGTGCTATCCAGGGAAGGGAAAATCTCGACAAAGAGAGGCAAGCCACAGTCCGACGGGCAATCCCTCCCACGGCCGGGTATCAGGGGGTCGAAGCCCTTCATATACAAAAAGAACCTGGTAAGTGGGATGAGCAGCACATTGCCAAATGGCTATGGCATAAGACGCCATAAGCTGATGCTGCC
This sequence comes from Locusta migratoria, assembly GCA_026315105.1. Taxonomy (NCBI): domain Eukaryota; kingdom Metazoa; phylum Arthropoda; class Insecta; order Orthoptera; family Acrididae; genus Locusta; species Locusta migratoria. The sequence continues at coordinate 197,777,020 of CM048746.1, forward strand.
TGACCTGAAGAGGGCAGATTCCCGCCTCAACAAGGAGACTGTCGACAGGTCTAGTCCGGAACACCCTAATGGTGTACCAGATCTAATAACTTCAGGGCAGGAAGAGTTGCCGAGCCATAAACTTGACACCCATAGTCCAATCAGGACAAGATTAGAGCCCGATAGATACGAAGTATAGTTGTTCGGTCTGCACTCCAAGATGGATGAGCAAGGAAACATAGGGCATTAAGTTTCCTCATACAACCAATATGGGGCACCCACGTCAATTTTTTGTCGAAGAGAAGACCCAGAAAACGATGCTGTGCTACAAATTCCAGGCGTCGAGTACCCAAGAACAGTTCTGAATCAGGGTGAACAGTAGTACGACGACAGAAATGCATCACCCTCATTTTTGACGAGGAAAACTGGAAACCATGGGGCGTAGCCTACGTTGAAGCTTGCCGAATGGCACTCTGGAGCTGACGTTCAGCAGAGGCTATTGAGTAGGAGCTGCACCATATGCAAAAGTTGTCGACATTCAGTGCCAGGGTTACCAGCGACCCAACAGAGCTCACCAACCCATTGATGGCTATTAGAAAGAGTATAACACTCAACACTGAGCCTTGGGGGACGCCGTTCTCCTGTATTCAATGGGAGCTGCATGAAGAGCCAACTCTGACACGGAACAGACGGTGAGATGAAAAGTGGTAAGGAGCCTCTGACGCCCCAGTCATGAAGAGAACGTAAAGTATGACAACGCCAAGCAGTGTTGTACGCCTATGAACATCGAAGAAGACTGCAACAAGATGTCGTTTAGAGAATGCCTGTCTGATCGCCGTCTCCAGTCGAAATAAATCGTCAATAGGGGATTGTTCCTCCAGGAACCCACACTGGCAAGGTGAGAGAAGTCCCCAGGATTCAAGAACCCAGCATAATCTGTGGGCTACCATCCTTTCAAGTAATTTACAGGGGACATTTGTAAGGCTTATTGGCCGATAACTGCCCAGCGACAACGGGTCCTTGCCAGGCTTGAGGGTAGGGACCACAATACTCTCCCTCCACTGGGAGGGGAAGACCCCTTTAAGCCAAATACAGATAAGCTTGGAGGAGGAATTGTCGTTGGGAAGGGTTGAGGTGTTTCAGCAATTGATTATGGATATCGTCGGGGCCAGTTGCTGAATCACGAGAAGTTGAGAGGGCCAGCGATAGTTCCCAGTCAGTAAAAGGTTCGTTATATGGTTCCATTTGGTTATAATTAAAACCTAATTTGAAGGTTTCGGCATGGGGTTTCTTAAGGAGAAAGGTCGCCGGATACGAAGTTGTCACTGATACATTGGCGAAGTGAGTTGCAAGATTTTCTGCAAGGACAGATGGCTCTGTACAGACCCCATCAGGCAGGGCAAGGCCAGGGATGGAAAACGGCTGCCAGCTACTTTGGATAGATTGGAGCATAGCCCATACTCTTGTCAGAGGGACAGAATAGCCCAAGGAGGAGACAAAATGCTCCCAGCATGCCCGCTTACTTTGTTTGACTAAGTAACGGGCTCTGGCAAGCAGATGTTTGAAATGTACATGTCCAGCGAGGGATGGGTGGCGCTTAAGATGTTGCAAGGCCCTACGGCGCTTGCGAATGGCTGCGGCAACAGTTGCGTTCCATCACGGAACCGGCAGGCGAGTGGGAGGGCCTGTCGACTGGGGAACAATGGAGTTGGCAGCTTGAGTAATCATGTTGGACATATGGCTTATAATATTGTCAATACAGCCTAAGAGGGAAGGTGGGAAAACAACCTGGGATGTATATAGCGGCCAATTAGCACAACGGAAAGCCCAACAGGATACCCTGTGAAAGGATCAATGGAAAGTGGTTGCTATCACAGAGGACGTCATGTGCCGACCAGTGAAATAAAGGGAGGAGGAGGAGGAGAGTGAGAGAGAGCTCTATGGCAGAAAAGGTGCCGTGAGCAGCACTAAAATTGGTTAGGGAACTATCATTGAGAAGGCACAGGTCGTGGTCAGCAAGAAACTGGTCCATGAGGTGGCCCCGGATAGATGTATAAGCACTGCCCCACAAAGGATGGTGGGCACTGAAATCCCAAAGGATGAGGTAAGGAGGGGGGAGTTGCTGAAGGAGGGCAAATAGGGCAGCAAGTGTAGGGGGCCCGTCAGGGAGAAGGTAGATGTTGCAAATGGTTAACGGCATGTCCAAGTGAACCTGGACAGCAACCACTTCCAATGGAGTTTGGAGAGGAATCCAGGTACTGACATCTGTCTGGACCAATGTACAAACCCCACCAGACGCATGGAGGGGACCAACCTGGGTCTGACAAAAGGCACGGAACCTACGGAGGGTCAGTGAATGTGCATTCATAAACCGAGATTCCTGAAGGACGACGCAGGCCGCAGAAGAAAGAGAGATTAAACAGCTAATCTCCAAGAGGTGACGGTAGTAGCCATTACAATCCCATTGGATGATCACATCACGAGGATCTAGGCAGGAATCGAATGGGGTAACGTCCGTCATGCCGCTTTGTCAGCGTTCGTCAGCAAAGAAGGCACGACACATATAAATAGCTGATCAGCCTCAGGCTCAATGGGACGAGAGAGTTGCGAAAGCACAGTCGGCACCTCTGGTGGTACCGGAGGGGCTTTATCTTGCAACTTTGGTTTCTTCTTCTCCTCCTCCTCTTTTTCTCTTGCGGGACGGGGAGGACCAGTCCCAGAGAGAGAACTTTTGTCAGTAAGGTCTGGTACTGACGAAGATCGGGCGACATTTGAAACTACTCTTTTCATCTCAGATTTGTACCAAAAATAGCACAAAGTCCATATCCACTAATCACCTGTATGCAACTATATAACTGCTCTCTCACCATACAGCCCAAGTACAGAATCAGATTTTGGTAATTTACCAGGATTTCGAATTGAGAAGAGTCGTGGTAGTTTCTCACACGCGATTTTTTTTCCACTTAGTTTGTAAAGTGTGCTTCAATGTCGTTGACATGGAAACTGCTGATCCCTCGTCTGAGCGATCCAGTGAAATCTTTAGAATTCTGCTGTGAATACGGATTACTGCCCAGCGATACACAAAGGAAATGTGTAGACTGTGGGAACGACGAGTGCGGCACATTGGTGAAAGGAGCAGAGAACGATTTCCCGTGGCAATTTATGTGCAGGAAATGCAGGAAGAGGACCAGCATAACTAAAAATACATGGTTCGAGATGTCAAAATTGAGTGTGGAACAGTATACTTTCATGGCATCTTGGCTTCGCAATTACACTGTCGAAGAGGCAGCTTCTGAGTCCGGAGTGAACGTGAAAACAGTGGTCGACTATTTCAATTTCTGTAGAGAAGTGTGCTATGTGATAGTGACTAACAGTGTTCCTATAGGAGGTGAAGGGAAAGTCATCGAAATCGACGAATCGCATATTGTGACTCGCAAATATGGAAAAGGACGAGTTCTAAAAAGTGAAAGCGAAAAAATTTGGGTTTTTTGTGGTATCGAACGCGAATCCAAAAAATGATTCATATTGAGAGTACATTCAAGTGGAAAAGAGGCTCTAGTTCCTCTTATTAAACATTTCGTCTTACCTGGTACAAGAGTAATTACTGACGGGTGGCAGTCTTATCAGTGTCTCAATGAAGAGGGTTTCCATCATGAGCTTATAAATCATTCACTGGAATTTATGTCGTCTGAGGACCCCTCAGTACATACACAGAATATAGGGAGACTGGAAATCTCGTAAATCTTCTATTAAAAAGGAAGGGATACCGGGAGATAACGATGATCTCTTTCTTTTCCAGTTTCTATATTTCCATAATTTGAAACTAAGTGGAAAAAAAATCTAGCGTGTGAGAAACTATCAGTTTTCTTAACAGACATTGCGAAAGTGTATCCTGGCTACAGAAGGAAAGGATTGGTGCCACTTGCATACAGCTCAGAAGTAATGCATGGTGAATAAGTAAGTGAAATTACTCTTTTCTTCATAGGTTAAATTTGAATGTATGTAAATATCACTTCTAGGTACTTTACCTCAATGAATCTTGTCTTAAAATGTGTGTTATGCAAACATCTTTGATGTGGTGTTTCATTTTTACTTCAAACATTGTCCGGAAGTGACATTTATGTACGCTAAAGCGGTACCGTGTAGCCTTAGGAAGGTTAGGTATAGGTTAAACGAGAAGTTTTTTTTTTTAGTATGTGAGGGTGCGATGCGCCCGAATCTCCGGTTCAGAAAGGTAGTATACTACAGTACAACATTTATTCCTGCCATCTTAGTTTAATGACAGCGGAGCGAGAGTCGAAGTTATAGTGCTGCCGTTCCGTGCGATGTACACGAGTCCTGGTAAATTACCCAGATTTCAAAGCTATTCACAAGATCAAAAAAAAAAAAAAAATCTTTTGATACCTCCCCAAGTAAATTTAACATCAGCTTTTAACAACTCCTGGATGGATCTGACTTTCATACAGACAAAGAGTCTGTAATAAGAACAACCCAGGAATCTCTTCACAAAATAGTACTTTTAGGAATAAGTAATTCCATTCAAGATCAAACCTATGTGTTAGGCAACACCACTTTGTTTGAAACAATATTTCAAGTATTTCCTTTGCTTCAGAAAGATTGTTCTGAACAGTTATTCTTTTTGTGTGTTCTTCAAAATTTTCAGGAAGTACTATAATGGAATTTAATTAAAGACATTTTCTACTTTATGTGCTGTAAAAGATTAGCCACCATCCATTCAAAAGTAGTTGGTGCATCAAGGGGTACTGAACAATATTTCAACAGAAAGGCTACCTTTTTAAAAAAAGGAACGGAGTCAACAGAAATATTACATGAAACTGCCTGGCTTGAAACAAAGTGATTTAGTTGTTAAAGAAGTAGGGAAAAAACAGATTCCTCAGTATTATAGCCTAGATGATAAACATTTGAAATATTTCAAATGAGGAAGATGTCTGACTCCTAACACAGACATAGGCCTACCATGTATAATCATAGCCTTGTCTCAACAAAATTTACCATACTGCATACTGGTACCAAAAACAACACTACATTATTGTCATAATACTTGCATGGTAAAAATGCAGTATATAAATGGGTTGCTCCAGAAAATTGTTGGCAATTTGGAAGAAACCGCGTACATCGAAGGAAACGGCAATGCGATTGATATATATATCAAACATTCGATTCTTGCTCCACATTCGACATGACAAACGGAAAGCAGTTAATTTAAATTGTATTTTTGATTGCATTGAATTTGTGACATCTTCTTGTAGTTTTCTGACTAAATATGTGGTTGCCAATTGAAATAACAGTAATTTCCAAGAATGGTATATACCAAACTGCAACTGTAAACAATTCAGTGTTTCTGAACTAAAGACCCACTAAGGTAAAGGTAAAGCAGTCAGCAATCCGAAGATTGGTTTGAACACCACAGTGCTTTACTAGGCATGATCCTGTTTGGAGGTGGTATGCCGTTGCCTTCCTCCGACCTTCGAACTGACTTACCCAGCCAGCTATAGGGGGACCTACAGTGTAACGTGGTTTCCGAACCACGGTGCTACTCGGTATTTTTCACATGAGCAATACTGCCAGAGGTGAAAGAAGTGGAAAGTGACAGATAAAAATCCTAGGACCCGGTGGGGATCGAATCCGCGACCTTTGGATTTGCAGTCTGGCACTCTACCACTGTGCAACCGAGGCGCACTAAAGACCCACTATAATAATAATAATAATAATAAAATAAATAAATAAATAAATAAAAATAAAGTGTCATGTTTGATCTATACTTAACCTTCTTAAGACTACGCTACAGATCATTTTCTAACAAAGTGAAAGTTAAGTTAGGTATAACTTAAACAAGAAGTTGTTTTTTAGTATGTGAGGGCGCTATGCCGGTTACGTAACACTCAGTCGATTTACAGTTGTACATTATATGTACATCATTTCAGGCCGAGGTTCTTTGATTGCAAGCATTATTGGAAATTAAATATCGGCAGAATTGAAGACAGGGATACCACTCGTCAGCTATAACCCATGATGTAATCACAATCTCAGAAAACACTTATACAGGATAATATCTAAATACTTACATATTGCAAACAGTAAACAATCTGTGGTTATCATTGGATATTTCATATTACAACAGAATACACCATCCCTGACATATCATCGTCCACAACTCAGCCACAACATAATTACTCATGCCACCTACAAATACGCATGTACATGACAACAAGCCAATGCCATGGGTCAAATCTAACAGGTGATATCCCAGTCTTCAGAGAAGTCAAAATTTCATAAAATCATCCTGTCAAAAAATCACATCGTAATTAGCTATATAAATCAGCTGTTGCACCATGACAGTTTTCCGTCATTGGTAGCGGAGCGAGAGTCGAACGTTCAATATATAGCCTATATCTATCAATGTACACGGATTCTTCCAAATTACCAATTGCTTAATGGCAATTAACCCCTCCCCCTCTGCAAAAATAAATAAATAAATGAAATATAATAATAGTAGTCAGCAAAGTTGTCTCCTCCTTCCTGTAGTTCTAATTTCAATTATATTGAACAGTTTAATGCAGATTTATTAAGCCTGCTGCAATACAAGAAATCTTGATGATTAGGCTAACTAACATAAGCAATAACTACTAATTCCCCCAAATTTATCAGATAATTTGTTGGATGCACATGATCATGTAAATATCTTGCTAAGAATAGGTTCAGATATGTTGATTTGAGTGTCCATTATGGTGATTTATATATATTTTTATTAAGCTCTGCTTGTTTAATAATCTGTATTTAACTACAACTCAGTGAATACATCAAATAATACCAATGTTGTTTAAGTGCCAATGATATAATAGGCAAATGTAAAGCAGGCCTACTATAAATAGAATTTGCACATATACAGTCTACAACTTCAGTGGTACACATAAACACAAAACTGCATGGGCAAAAAAAAAAAAAAAAACCCCACACATCTCTATTACCACCAAAACAAAGTTGATTAATATTGGTCTTTATTATGAAATATATAGTTAAATTAGGAAGGCAATACAATCATTTTACTACAAATGACGTCTTTCACGTCAGATTTAACAACACATATAATTGACAAGGAGTCACTGGTTCTACATATGAAAGGAAGGGAGATTGAGATCCAGTATGTTAAATGCCCTACATCACACCATACACACACAGTGTTACGGTATCCATTTCGAATAGTGTTTAATTATTACTCCATAAAAGTATATTTTAAATTACAATTACAAAACTGTTCATTAAACGACGTGAAATGTAGTTAGGCCTCTGCAATTAAACCTTACTATTATAAGACGACCAGAATGAGACAGTGCCGACTTTTATAAAGGAGTTATCGTTCTTACAATTTGGTGACAATTTTTGTTGGGGCAAAAAACAGTAGTTAGCGTTGAAATTCCTAACATTACAAAATGATAAACATGTGTCACATTGAAGGAAAAGTATTGCAGTTTTATAAACAATTCAACAGGTTTGGTTGCAAACACCGTACAGCATAAGAACGCCTTTGTTGCACGGAAATGTAATTCGAATATTACATAAATGCGTTAATTGCAGTCATTAGCGTCGAAGATATTCCACATTCCATTTCGACCCCACCCCACAAAAAACACAGTATTTCATGGGACTACCAAAAATAACACGGTAAAAGTTTTTTTTCCAAGTCACTGAATCATTACATACAGCACCAAACGAATAAAAATAGAGGTATTCAGTTGCCAACAGCATAGAAAATCGGGAGTTGCTCAGCATTTTTTTTAATTAAAGATATAAAACAACTAGTTACTCTACATACACAACTAATATCTGCAGTTGACACTCACCTATTGTGGAAATGAAAGTTGTTGTGAACGCATCATCCGAAAACCTAAATAGGATACACGTTTTCCCTACACCTGAGTCACCTATCAACAATAACTTAAATAACAGATCGTAGGTTTTCTTCGCCATTTTACGTAGTTCTCACAGGCCCACAGACGTCACTTCAAGATTTTCTTTCCTTTAAAGAGGAAGTAGTACAGCCTCCGATGTACGGTATTGCCAACGTGGCAAATTTTATTTAATCAAAAATTAGCATACAGTAATATATATTTATTTATTTATTTATTCCTTGCAGAAGAGGCAAGCAAGCCCGGTTTGAAGCTAATTTGAGATTCATGCCACTAAAGCGAATGAAATGTTTGTTTTGGTAATTGTGAATTTCTAAGTTGTTGGCCATTCTGATTACATATCTTTAACGTTGTTGTTGCTGCTTTCGTGATCTAGTTATCTCAATAAAATTTCGGTGAAAATGTGTGACTGAGTTGTTGAGTCGATTTCGATAGGAATCAGGCGGCAGTTTTGTCACCAATATATAGTCTCCTGTCTGCAACAGATACCAACTGAACGACTGGATCAGCTGTATCTTTCTAGAAGGAAAACATTGCACAACTATCGATTTACACAGGTAATCACCGTCGTGTGACTCGAGACTGACGTTTCTGTCCGGGGTTTTATCGTTACGTCGCACGGTTGATACTATCCAGCGAACTGAGGAAAGGTATAAATTATTGAAATGAGAACTGTCTTCTATTGCAGATGTAAAAGAATGAATTAGCTGATGTTTATTTTATTGAGAGCTCTGCTTTTCGTTCAAGAAAAAGTGTCTAATGCAATTTTGAAATATTGCAGTTTCCTTATTTCTTCCATTACTGGTGTTCGCAGCTTTACCGCAGGATGACAACTTGGCAGCAAAATCCACCGACAGGCTACTATCCAGGACAACAAGGTTTATTTTATATTCTACATTAATTTGTGTTCTATGCACAAGACTTGGGGATCACTCTCAAAAACCATTACTGTTATAGATCATAATGGCTTAGTGTACCTCTTAAACGTTGTGCTAGATTCATTACGCAGTATGTAGCATAATGTAGGTCTATTTCTATCTCAGGATTAATTGTAACATACTTTGACAGTACTCATCAGTTCATACAGTCATAGGTAACGCTTACTCTAATCCTAGACGATGTGTTCTGTTAGTGTTACATACCATAGCAGAATGTTGAATGATTGGGAGAATTAAATTTAGTTTCTTTTTAGCAACCAATAAACCCGTTTCATATTCCTTTTAACGCTTTAACCTCTCTTACTCTTTTATATTAACAATTTCAAAATAGCCAAAGTTGCAAATTTTTGGTGGTTTTATTATTATTATTATTATTGACGACTAGTTTTGGGCTTGCCTGAGCCCTTTATCAAGTCAGTCTAAGAGTTAAGAAAGTCAGTGGCCATCTTCAGTAAACTTAAGACATATCACCAAATTTACAGAATATGAAATATTATTCCTCTTAAGGCGTATCATGAAATTTACAGAACAAAACATATTACTCTCTACAAAACCAACTATCAACTAATAGTATCATTGTGTACCATTTAATCAGAGAGAATTTGGGCAGAGGGCACTCATACCATCTTTATTTTTATTACTTGACACACAATAAAACAATGTCAAAATGAAAAACATTTTTCTCTTTTATAATCATAAAACAGAAGTAATATATGTAACATAACATTTAATATGTAAAGGTGTAGCTCACAATAAACACCAAACCAGGAATTAACTTCCACACCTCTGTAATACTTGTTAACAGATTCGAAAGATGTTGTTATATTTATGTGAAGGGGAGTGTGGGTAGGAGGAAGGGAGGGCAGGAAGTTTCGGAGGCTCATACTAGCAAGTCTTACTATAATCATCTGCATGTTATTAATCGGAGTATATAACAATACAATCAAAGCAATCGAACAGAGCATTTGAAAATTTAATATGAAGAAAAATTTCAGCGAGGATACAAGTAGTTTTAGGTGAAATTGAGCTGGGGGAAGGTTGGGAGACTTACATCCATATTGAGAAGTGTGCACTGTGTTACATTCAACTTATCTTTATGGTCTAACCCATTGAAACTAATATCAGGTGTTTTGGCCAATCGGCCAGGCCTTAATCAAGTTGATTTTTAATACTGTGAAGAGATTTTGTTGTGACATACACTGTACCATTTTCTTCGATGGATAGTGTTAGTAGGGGTAGGATAGAGGTGGGACAAACTGGGGGAGCAAGGGGGGAGGATTTGGTGGACATCAAGCGGCTCTCATTAACCATCTGTTCACAATATATAATGCTTCTGACATACAGTATTCATCCTTTTTACAATTTTTCTGGCTTGACATACTGAAACTGAAATTTGGAAATTGACATTTTCGTAGAATGTTTCTGGTGGTATTCATTGTAATTTACAATATAGTAAAAAGGACTGTTTACAACTCACTGCAAAGACGAGACAACATGCTGTGAGAGGCACATAAGACACACACACACACACACACACACACACACACACACACACACACACACACACGCACACTTGCAACACTTCAGCTGTTGGCCATAGCCATCTTCAGAAAATAGAACATTTGAGTGATTGTGTGATTCCATGAATATGTTCAGTTTTCTTAAGAAGGCCATGGCCGATAGCTGAAGTGTTGTATGTGTGTGCCTTTGCGCCTGTTGCTGCTTGTTATCTTGTCTTTTCAGTGAGTTGTAAACTGTTCATATTACTATATTGTTAATTCCAACCTGGACTTTCCATTAATGTAATGTAATTGGGAATACACATTATGTGTCCATACAGTATACTTTTCTAATAAGAACCAGGACGAAATGTCATTTTTATTTGTATATCATCATCGTCGTCGTCGACTAATTATGCCTTTCAGCATTCTGTCTGGAGCAAAGTACCTCCTAATAAAATTCCTCCATGATCCCCTATTCAGTGCTAACATTGATGCCTCATCTGATGTTATGCCTTTTACTTCAAAATCATTCTGCACCGAATCTAAGTACTTTCTTCTTGGTCTATCTCGACTCCTCTTACCCTCCGCTGCCGAGCTCGAGTCTCTTAGGTAACCTTGCTTCTCCCATGCGTGTAACTTGACCCCACTATCTCAGTCTGTTCGCTCTAACTGCTTCATCTATGGTGTTCATTCCAAGTTTTTCTTTGATTTCCTCATTATGGACACCCTCCTGCCATTGTTCCCATCTATTAGTACCTGCAATCATTCTTGCTACTTTCATATCTTTATTTGTATAAAGAAATAAAAATTACAGACAGGACTTTCTAACAATGGAAATTCCAGGAAGGATTTAAGAATATTTTCATGAAGGATATAATAATGGCAAGTCCAGGTTGGAATTAATAATATAGTAATAAGGACAGTTTACAACTCGCCGCAAAGATGTGGCGACGAGCTGCGACAGGCACACACAAAAGACATACACATACAGCACTTTCTGCTATCGGCCATGGCCTTCTTCAGAAAATACAACATTCACACTATCACACAGGTACACAACACAGTCACATAACTACCATCTCCGGCTGGTGCACTTCGAATCAAGTTTTAGTACTGATGAATGTGATGATGCAAAGAATTTGACTATCACATACTGGATGGTGAGTTCCTAATAAACAGTTGAATTCCTCCACTTGTGGTAGTGTGAGGTTTGTAGCACTTTGATCTCAGAGTCTCCAGCGTAATTGTGAAATATGAGTAAAATTTCAGACAGTAAATTTAGTAATAAGGACAGTATACAACTCGCCACAGACGCAGCGACGAGCTGCGACAGGAGCATACAAAAGACACAAACGTACAACACTTTGAACTATCAGCCATGGCCTTCTTTGGAAAATAAAACATTCATGCAATCACACAGGCAAACAGGTTGTATGACTGTGTTGTGAGCCTCTGTGAGTGCGTAAATGTTCTTTTTTCGGTAATCCCCAAGGACCGGTGTAAATCGAGGTAGTGGCATCTGCTGATGTGAGCCAGTGATATATCTCGAACTGTTTGAATCTGACAATCGGTTGATCCTAGTTGTAAATAAGTCCTTTTATTTTGACACACAGAAATTGTTCCGGCCAATGAGAACTCGCTAGAAGTCAGCCAATCAGATGGTGTGTGTTTCTTAACTGGAGATTTGGGCGCTACGCGCCGTCACGAACTGGGAAAAAACTTCTTTTTTAACCTATACCTAACCTAACTTTCACTGAAAAAAGTAATCTGTAGCGTAGCCTTAAGAAGGTTAAGTATATTAAACAAGAAATAGTATGTGAGGGCGCGTAATGCCCGAATCTCTGGTTAAGAAATGCACACCATCTGATAGACTGACAGCTAACGAGTTCTCTTTCACCAGAGACAATTTCTGCGTTTTGAAATAAGAACTCGTATTTACAACTAGCAACAATCGATTGTGCGATCCGAACGGTTAGAGATATGTCGCTGGCAGTCACCAGCAGACGCCCTTACTTCAATGTACACCGGTCCCTGGGGATTACCCTTTTCTCTGAAGAAGGCCATGGCTGATAGCTGAAAGTGTTGTGTGTGTGTTTGTGTGTTGTGTATGTGCTTGTCACAGCTTGTTGCCATGTCTTTGCGGTGAGTTGTAAAGTGTCCTATTACTGTAGTATTTTTCATGAAGGATTGATTGATTACTCACCACAGGGACTTCCAATGAGGATGAGTTGTGGAAAGGCAGTAATAAGTCATAAACAAACATGATAACTTTCGGTCGTTAAGGCCTTCATCAGTGAGAGAAAAACACACACACACACACACACACACAACCTGGACCTCCCTATTCATCAAGACCTAAAACCTATAAATAGGCTTAAATCCAGGGCAGCTTTATGGAAAATTGGCACAGAACTTCAAGGCTTAGACTTGAAAACTGCTTGGAAGGAACTATGGGCCGCAAGTCAGCATAAGAACTAAAATCTGGTGGTTGACACCAGCAAGAAGGTTGAGGGATTTAATCTCCCAAGGAAGTTATGGACAGTGTTGAAATGCACAAGAACAAGCATTGAAAGATGCGAACAACTGATGTACAAGTGAGACCTGTCAGACAGCCGTGTGTGCGCGCGCGTGTGTGTGTTTCGAACTACAATCTATGGACGATCTTCGCATATGTGCAAAGTGTAAGGCTTCAATGGTGAATTGGACATTCACGGACTCAGCGGCAGAGTGAATTTCACTGCAGGCTTGTAAGAGCTGTTAAAAAAAAAAAAAAACTGTCATCATAGAACTATAATAACCATGCAATTAATTAACATATGTGGTGTTTGCCTTTTGTTCATGCCAAATGAGTAAATAAACGACTGAGAACTATTCTCTTTGCCTTCACTACTGTTCAGTGAGGTCCTACCAAGGACCCCTTAAAAGATACTATCATCAGGCCCTGGTGAAACTTTATTGTTAATATTGTTGTTGTTGTTGTTGTTCTTATATCTGTGCATTCATTGGATAGTGTGAAGTGTGTCCCCCCCCCCCCCAAAAAAAAGGGGGGGGGATGCTTCTTTTCACACTCGCACTCTCTCTGTATAAATTCATTTTCCATTTAAAATGATGTTTATTCACTAACATTCAATATTAAAAATAGTGTGCATTATAATTTGTGGTATTGACCCATCATAAACTTCTGAAGTTCTTTGTTCTGGATTTTTTTACTGCCTTTAACTCCCAGTTTTAATTGGTTCTTGTTTTTCCATTAAGGTTTCATAAAGAAACCCACATTGACCAGTCTCCAAGGGTCTGCATTAGGCAGTGGGCTACGTGAGCACAAAAGCAAGTGACAGTGTATGACATTCAGCTAAAAGCATAGACATTAACAAGTCAGTGCAACTGCTTCTCTCTACTAGAGAGCTGCTAGAACAGTGATCAGCTGTTATCAAAATTTCGCACTCATAAACTATAGAATATGATAGCTCAAAAGGTAATAGTTTTATTTACTTTACGAAATAAAGCATAAAGAGTGCTGTGCATTAAAATTACAAAGTGAAAAATGTTCTTGGACTTTGTCATAAAGTTTTGACCTATAAAATATTACAATCTGAAAAGTAATATTTTTACTGCATCCCATTTGACTTATATAGACATGTAATTTACTCAGAATTATTTCACTTGGAAGTGAAAGGAAGAAATGTGTGTTTGGTGTACTGACCACTATTGATTTTGGGTGGGGCTTAGACTACTGTGGATGGTGGTCATTTAAAAGACCACATTCTTATCTGGAATATATAACTAAAAATGGCATTTGGAAAGCAAAGAAGAATAAATTTATTGAATAATGTACCAGTATAGATTCCAGTGGTAAACTTACTTAGAATGAAATGGCTGAAAACAAGGAAAGGCAAAGAGCAATGTACACTGTTTTGCCCTCATGGTAGGTGGGTAATATATCGACCTCTACCATATAAAGGGTTAAGTCATAACTTCAAATATGAAAGTAGACTGTGAAGATCACCAGCTAAATTCTTCGATAATAAGACGATGTGTACAGATACTTCAGACTACGTTGTCAATTAAATCATTGAATTTTGCTTGGTTATGTCAACAGTCATTGTAGCACAGGGTCATTGTCGCACTGGCTCGATTCCCATTCCATCTTATATCTTAATTCCTGTTATTACAACCCTTTCACATGTTATTTGTGAAAAATTTTATATATTCTTTTACAAAACGCCACAAATTATTTTATTTTGTTACTAGTATAGTTTCTTTAACCCTTTGAGTGTTGCTCCTGCATGTCCAGCTGGCCGAGTTAAGCCTGTCCTTGTTGTTGCTTAATCCATCTACCTACACTGGCAGCCATCTGTGGGGACTAGTGTGTGTGTGTGTGTGTGTGTGTGTGTGTGTGTGTGTGTGTGTGTGTGTGTTCTCTCCACTTGGCTGTCCTCGTCCTGGCCCAAGTATTTCTGACACCATGGTGGCCGCGGCAGTCTGGCAGTCACTGTGCTCGCTTACGTAACAAATAAACATAATATTGCCACGAGACACCATGTAAACAGATTGCCGGCGTGGTGCAGGAGATAGCGTCACCGACTGCGGTGCAGAAGGTCGCCGGTTCAATCCCATCCACCGGCAAAAATATATTTCTTTGTAATTAACGATTCCAGAATGTTCTACATCTTTCTTATGTACACTTGTAAATTCAACTTCTTTCTTATGTTAACTATTCTTCTAATTTCTGATACATTCTGTCTGTGTGTAAATAGCAGAGCACTCTGCCCGAGAGGCAATCAGTGCTGTGTGTCTGTTACATTTGCAATAAACCAGCTTTCAGTCAGTGTAAGTGCTGTGTTCAGTTGACAACCTTGCCTTCGAAGTCATCCTGATTCCATTTCAACGTGACATTGTTTGTTGAAGGCTCCAGGTATCCTGTGCAACAGCTGCATCACCGTGGCACCGATTAGGCAACGTAAAAGCCGTCACTTACACGAACTAGAACTGGAATATAAGGGGTATACAGAGTACATCCTTCTGAAAGTCCGTATTATCAGAAGAATGATGGACACGAAACCAGCAGTAAGCTAGCTGCACATCAGACACCTGTTGGTGTTCTCTGGAGACGCTGGACAGACCACAACAAATAGCTAAAAGGGTTCGACAGAGTCGCCAAGTACAACAGGTGGGATCACACAATGTGCTTGACCAACATTTATTTCTATCTGGGCAGAACAGCCCAGCAATGGTTTGAAAACAATGAAGACAAGCTGAATGACTGGGAAACGTTCCAGGCGAACTCAAGAAAACGTTTGGTGACCGGTAGCGACAAATCCACTTGGCGGAAGAACAACCGAAGAACCGGGCCCAACGACATGGTGAGCCAACACGGTCGTACATACAGAATGTTTTGGCCCTGTGTAACATAGTCGTTCTGAATATGACTGAGACTGACAAAATCACGCCTCTGATGAAGGGTATAGCAGAAGACATGTACCAAACCCTTCTGATAAGACGTTGCTACGATGGAAGAATTCATCACATGGGGCCAGCGTATTGAAAAGATGCAACAAAGGAGAGTTGAACGAAAGAAGTATGACAGACTCCCCAATTTAGTCCCTATGGCCATTGTGGAAGACCAGCATGACTTCGCTTCTCTCATACAACAAATTGTGAGGGAAGAATCACAACAGTTTATGGCAGCTGGGACTATTTGACCAAGGGAGCATCAGATTATGGCCGTGAATGTAAGCCCTGTAAGTGACGAGGGAGCCAACGCCGCTGAGGAAAAGGTATTTCAGTCAATAGCTCCTGTCTGCCCCGCCAATCGCACTCAATGTGAAGAATGGCGTCGGCCTGCTATGACTTATGCTGCAGCTGCAATGAATCGGCTGACGCAGCCACCACCAACTCCCCCGGAAACTATGACTCCCAGCAGAACAACAGACGTCTGGAGGACAGAAAACGCACCACTGTGTTTCCACAGTGGGCGCCCTGGACATGATGTACACTACTGCAGATGGAGGAGGCGAGTATTAAACCATTAATTTGCCGCAAGCTGTCTGCCATCAGAGCAGTTCTATCGCAGGCAGTCACCTGCTGATGAGTTCAGTCAACCTATGGGAAGAAGCCCATCGCCGTACCCTAGGCGAGGTCGCTCCTCAACGCGCCACAGCCGTTCACCATCGCCATACAGAGGGACCAGTCGCTCCCCTAGACGCCGCGCCTAGGAAAACTGAGCGAGGAGGTGACCATCTACAGAGGTCAGGCCGCTGCAGATGAAAATCCTCCGTGGACGACAGTCTCTAAGATGTCAGGAAATCTCATCGACATCATAATCGACGGCCAACCTGTCCGGGCTCTTGTTGATTCAGGAGCGTCTTTTTCTGTAGTGTCGGATAATTACCGCCACACCCTAAAGAAGACAATGTTCTGTGATACGGGGGCAACTGTGTTGAAAGTAGCGAATGGAAAGTACGTCCAGCCAGCAGCAACTTGTGTTACAAGAATAACCATCAGCAACAGGACCCAACCATTTGAATTTGTCATGTTAACAGAATGTAGTCACAATGTCATCCTCGGATGGGACTTCCTTCAGGCATCCCAAGCTATCATTGACTGAGCTGCAAATTGAAGAAGTTGTTCCGACGGGTACACATAATACAGAATTTTCTGGGAAGTTATTTGCCGTTGACGTGACGATCCCGCCATTGACGATGAGAAGAGTTGCAATCACAAACACAGATGAGCCATTAAACTGTGAAGTGCTTGTTGATAGTAAAAAGTTTATTAGGATCACCAAAGAAATTTACATACCAGCGGCTATCATAAGCATTACCGGAGGTTGAGGTGAGATTTGGACCACTAATTGTCATGAGCAGTCACAACTTATCCCCAAAGGAATGTGTATTGGGACAGCTGAACCAATCCAGGACGGTGAGCTCAATGTCATCAATAAAGACCCATGTTCTGCTGTTAGTACAGACAACCTGCTGGAGGAAACAAACGTGGATCTGCCAATAGGGCCCGGACTCGCCAAGGAACAAAGCCAGTGGGTGTTAGCTATACTATGTCAATTTTCGGGTGCATTCACACCTCAGCACGGGAAACATCAGACAAAACGGCCCACAATAAGGCATTGTATCAATACTGGGGATCATCCAACAATTAGCCAGCGTTCTTATAGTGTCTCCAGCTGAAAGACAGATAATTCAGGAAAAAGTAGTGAAGATGTTGCACGATGACATAATTCAACCTTCAGATAGTCCTTGGTCGTCTCCAGTGGTCCTTGTAAAGAAGAATGGCATGTGGCGATTCTGTGTCGACTATCGACGGCTGAACAAAATCACAAAGAAAGATGTCTACCCACTGCCGCGCATTGACGACACCTTAGATTGCTTGAAAGGAGCTACATACTTCTCAACTATGAACATACAGACAGGTTACTGGCAAATCGAGGTTGACAAAGCTGACAGGGACAGACGGCGTTTATTACACCTGACGGCCTCTATGAATTGAAAGTAATGCCATTTGGATTATGTAATGCCACATTCGAACGCATGATGGACAACTTGCTTCGACACCTCAAGTGGACGACGTGTCTTTGCTATTGAGATGACATTGTCGTTTTCTTGAAAACATTTGCAAAACATCCGAGTCATCTGTCAACAGTGTTGAAGTGTGTTCAGGCTGCAGGACTCCGCCTCAATCCAAAGATGTGCCTGTTCGTCGCCAAAGAGAGAAAAATCTTGGGGCGCCTAGTAAACGGAGATGGTTACCGTACTGATCCAGATAAAGTAAGGGCAGTCACAGAATTTCCAACTCCTCAGCACATTCGTGATGTGAGAATTTTTCTCAGGCTGTGCTCATACTACCGACGATTCATAAAAGGATTTTGTAACAAGGCACGTCCATTACAAGAACTTCTGCAGGGAGATGCCAAGATTTACTGGGATGAGACAAAGAAAGAGCTTTCCGGGCACTTAAGGAGGCTGTAACTTCTGCACCAGTGCTAGCCTTGTACAACGAGAATGCAGAAACCGAACTTCACACAGACGCCAATGGTTGTGGGATTGGTGCAGTGCTTGTAAAAGTTCAGGAAGGTGCTGAAAAGGTGATAGCCTATGCATCAAGAGTACTCTCTCAGAGATAAACTACTCTACAACTGAAAAAGAATGTCTCGCAGTTATCTGGGCTATCAACAAGTTCCGGCCATATTTATTCGGCAAACCATTCACTGTCATGACAGACCAATGGACAGTTGTACAAGAGCAACTACAATCTACAGGGCCCCAAATGGCTACTGGGCATTCCAGCTCATCTCCAGCTTGCTATTCTCAAGTATTTCCACGATACTCCAATATCCGGTCATCTGGGATTCGTGAATACCCTAGACAGAATCAGATGCGGGTATTACTGGAAATGTCTCTACCGACCTGTCAAGCACTATGTGTGTCACTGTAAAGAGTGGCAGCAACGGAAGCATGTGCCACAATTACCTCCAGGGCATCTCGTACCGATTCCACCAGCAGCAGCAGCAGCTCCATTCCACCGAGTTTGGATCGATCTTTTAGGGATGTTTCCAAAGTCGACAACCGGTAACCAAGGGATAATAGTCTTCACTGACTACCTCACATGTTACGCTGTTACCAAACCTGTGCTGACTGCAGGAGCTCCAGAGATCGCAAAATTCCTTGTAGAATACATTATTTTGAAGCATGGAGCACCACGTGTCATGTTATCCGATCGTGGAAAAGTATTCCTGTCAAAACTATTATCAGAGGTAATGTCACGGTGCGACATTGTACACAGAATGACAACTGCATACCATCCTCGGACAAATGGTCTTACAGAACGTTTTAACAAGATGTTAGTAGATATGCTGTCGACATACGTCGATGTTGAGCAAAAGGATTGGGATACAATTCTGCCAGTCGTGACATTTGCTTACAATACCGCAAGAGAAGACACCAGAGGCTTCACGCCATTTTTCCTACTCCATGGCCATGAAGCTGATCCAACAATGGATACGCTGTTCCAACCGAATGACACTCGGGATGACTACGTTAAACAGCTCATCGGGGTCAAAGAAGCAAGACAGTTGGCTTGCATACGGACACTGGACTCCCAAGAGAAGGACCGTCAGCGGTATAACGACAAGCACTGACCTGTTGTGTACAGCCCAGGAGATCTGGTATGGGTTTTTACCCCTATATGGTAGGTTGGACTGTCAGAAAAGTTATTGAAGCGGTACTTTGGTCCGTATAGTGTCATACGCCGCTTGTTGGACGTCATATACGAAGTTGAGGATTATGAGCCGTCTTCGAAACGACAAAAAGAAGAGACATTATTCACGTCCTGCGCATGAAGCCTTACTATGATCTTTAAGAGCAGGTAGGTGACAATGGCTTCTTGTTCAAGGACTCTTAAGGACGGTAATGTTACTGATGAAGCCACAACAGGAACATTTGTCGTCAATAATCGTGGAGAAGGGAAGGATTCTCCAGAAATGCCATACAGAGGATCCATGACAAGGTCAAGATCCAGGACATTGCAGCTGGCTCCACAGGGAACATAACAGCGGGTCGCTGTTTTTCCAGGAGAGGGAGCAATGCCGCTAGACACCATGTGAACAGACTGCCGGCGTGGCGCAGTGGATAGCGTCACAGACTGCGGTGCGGAAGGTTGCCGGTTCAATCCCACCCACCGGCAAAAATATATTTCTTTGTAATTAACAATTCCAGAACGTTCTACATCTTTCTTATGTTCACTTGTAAATTCTACTTGTTTCTTACGTTAACTATTCTTCTAATTTCTGGTACATTCTGTCTGTGTATAAATAGCAGAGCACTCTGCCTGAGAGGCAGTCAGTGCTGCGTGTATGTTGAGTTTGTAATAAACGTGCTTTCAGTATAAGTGCTGTGTTTAGTTGCCTTCGAAGTCAAGCCTGCTTCCATTTCAATGTGACAATATGTCTGTATACATATTCCATAGCTTTGAAATGATTACTCTGCAGACATAATGTACAGTGAAACTTGCCCTGCTAACATGTGATTCCTAGGTCATTTCACATCAAATCACATAGTTTCAGAACATTTTCATGCTTGACAATCATAGGAAATTTTATGTGAACGTTCAAGCGTGCCCCTAATGAACATTTGAAAATTTCAAGATTCGTTGAAGCAATACTGACCTAGATGTAGTCACTTGTTTGATGCCATGCACGTCTTTGTGCAGGGCGAGTATGAATTCCTTACAACTTTATAACTCTGGCAATATTTCATTGAGACATGAAATTTGATCATCATGTATGCATTCTCACAGGAATAATATTGAAAAGAATTTTATGTTCTATATATAGCCAGAAAAGTGCTCAAAAAAAAGAAGACGGGGGGGGGGGGGGGGGGGGGGAAATTGTGCCCAAAGAAACTTCAAAAGTTGGGCATATTATATCTCAGGTACTAAAGCAATGATGAAACTTGGCATGTGGTAACTTAACAATACAAGGTTCTAAAACATGAAGTTTTGTTTGTGCCAGTTTCGAATAGTGGATTAAGTGCAAAGAAGAAGATTTTAGAAAAGGATATAAATGCAGTATTTTCAACTTAATTTTTGCAAAAAGTATGTTCTATAAAACTTTCCAAACTGGGCTGATTAGATAGACAATTAGTTTAACTGAATAATAAATAAGTGTGTTTGGTCATCCAATGCAGGCCAACAATGCTAGATAATTTGAATCAAAGTTGCATGCCTAAATCACGGCATGAAAAAAGTGTAAACTTTAGATTCGTATATCTCCTAATGTAAATGCATGCTGGACATGAATCTGAATACTTAATAAGTTGGCAAAACAGAGATGTGGAAGAAAAAATTTCATCCCTCTACCATTTTCCAATAGTCTAAAAGATTGTTGTAAACATGGCAATTTTTGTGAGAAGGTGAAAATAGTGTAGGCTATATATGACACTTATTTTACAAATACCAGTTGCCAGTAAATTATGGGCTTCAATTTCTGTTGTTGTGCCTGTGTATACAATGAAATAAAAGATGTATCCAATTTTACAGTTGCATATCATGAATGTCTTGATTTCAAATCTACTTTGTTTGGAAGGAATGGACTATTTAAAAGACAAGCAAGCTTTGAACAATAATGGGCTTTTATTGACACAGTTTTTGTATGAATTAAATGCACTGTGGAATGGCACATCAACTGTAGCACTTATTTTCCTAATTTTAAACCCTGTCATCTCCATGTTGGCCAAGCTTTCACTAAAATGGAATATTCTCAAAAGTAACGTAAAACAGTCAGAGGACAAAACTTCACCAAAAACTGGAGTACTCAGAAGTACATCTCCGGATCATTCCTCAAAATCTGTAGCTTTCCTTGTGGATAGTTGGAATCTGTTCATTCTCAACATATTTGCCATTGTGAGAATGTAAAATTGGTTCAGGTGCTATAAATTTCAACAGATCTTTTGATAGAAATAGTATGAAAAAGGATAGAACAGGTGCCTCAGCCATACCGGTTGGGGAGCAGCCCGTTCCACCCTCCTTCAGCTCTACAAGGCTCTTATTCAGTCACGGCTTGACTACGGGAGCTTGGTTTATGACTCAGCAGCCCCTTCTGCCTTGCGGGTCTTAGACACCATTCACAACGCTGGTGTGCGTCTCGCGACGGATGCTTTTCGCACCAGTCTCCTAGCCAAAGCTGCGGTTCCCCCTCTGCGGTATCGCCGGCAACGGTTGTTGGTGTGTTACATTGCCCGGGTACAGGCTTCACCCCACCTTCCAAACCATAGGCTTCTCTTTCCACTTTCTGCACTCCCTTCCCCACGACGTCGGCCCAGTTCGGGTCTTCCGATTGCGGTCCGTGTCCGTTCCCTTCTCTCCTCACTTGGTTCCCTTCCTCTCCCTCCTCCATACCACTACTCCCGCCATATACCCCCCTGGACAATTTCTCTCCTGGAGCTTTGGTTGGATGTGTCCCGGGATACGTAGCCTCCATTCCACCACTGATTCTCTGTCGCCGGTTATAAGCACTGGTTGACGTATTTCACACTGCACCCATTATTTACACGGATGGTTCTCTGGTCGATGGTTATGCTGCATATGCCTTTGTCTGTGGTGAGCACAATGAAAAGTGATCATTGCCTTGTGGAAGCAGCATTTTCACTGTGGAACTGGTCGGTATTTTGAGAGCTCTTGAACACCTCAGAGCTCTCCCCAGGGGGTCGTTTGACATCTGCAGTGACTCTCTGAGTGGCTTACAGGCCCTCAACCAGTTTCTGCCCCAACACACTGTGATGCGAACAATTCAAGATGCTGTCTTCGCCCTTGGCGAGTCAGGCTGTTCTGTCGCTTTTGTCTGGACGCAGGGCCACATAGGTATACCAGGCAATGAACACGTCGATGAGCTGGCCTCACACCGGGAGGACATGTGCCCAAACCTCCAGCACTTAAAGCAGCGCATAGGGGGAGGCCCTTGGATATTGGCCTCCCAGTCTCAGACCTCCGATCCCAGTTGACCCGCAAGGTCCTTGGGGTTTGGAATTCTGAATGGGCAGACTCAACCGAACCCAATAAGCTCCGTGTTGTCAAGCCATCTACCGCTGCATGGACAACCTTCCTGAGGGCTTCTCGCAGGGAGTCGGTTGTTCTTTACCGGCTCCATATAGGCCACACTCGGCTCACCTGCGTCACGAGGATCCTCCTCAGTGTTGATGTGGTGCCCCTTTGACAGTTGCGCACATCTTACTTCAATGCCGCAATTTAGCTGAAAAACGACAACATTTTAATATCCCTGATGCTTTGCAGCTTGCTTTAGCTGACAATGCCTCCGTGGTTAGTTCTGTTTTAAATTTTATCCAAGAGTGTGGATTTTACAAGTACATTTAAAGTCTGGGTGTGTTTGTCATTACTCTAACCTCCACCTGCCTAAGTCTTCTAGGTAGGTGTTTTTAATGTGTCCCAGAGTGGCTGGATGTGTTACTTATATTTCTGTGATCACCCAGCAGCAACACTCTTGTACTGTTTCTGCCCTTTTATCTCTTCTTCATTTTAACTTGTATCTCTTCTTCATTTTAACTTGTATCCCTTCTTCATATTTACTTGTTCCTTTTACACTGACTTGTTAACGCATCTACTTAGGAACGGTTAACAAAATGTTTTATCTCTGGGACTGGAACGAGGCCCCTCAGGGGCTCAGCATTACTTTGCTGAGTACGGGCTTGGCAAACCCGGGGTCCTGAGCTGTGGGCTGTCGCGCCAACAGTCCGCTACACCGTAAGCTCTGTGCGTGCCTCAACGACCATCGTTTGGCGCGACGATGGAACGTTGTACGTTTCAGAGCCCAGGGATCTTGGCTTAATCGCCCGGGTCACGAGGACGGTACAAACCTCTATAAAAACCCCTCAATCTTAAGGTGTGCTACGTGCTGAGGAGATGCATGGCTGTTGAGGTTGAACAGTCGCTAGCGAGCAACCTCTGAGGAACCTGCCGCACCTCAGCTGTACAAGGTTTCCCCAGGCAAGCAGGGCTCTGCCTGGGTGGACCTCTTTTCCCTAGCTGCTCGTGGGAAGACAATGAAACGAGCAAACAAAAGCATGGCCGGTCATGAAAACGGCGTCTCTAAGCGTGGAAGAGGAGATTGCAATGCTGCTGGATATGACCCCCGTACGTTTCCTTCCCTGGCTACGCCATGGGAGGAACGCAGGGCCAGAAGTCAAGGTGAGTCGTATGCCACCCGATACCAAGTTTGTCACGCACTGACGGGGAGTCCTTTGCGTTGACTAAGCCAATGTTTTTTGTTGAGCATCTGGAAGACAAGTACGGAGAGGTGGAGGGTGTATCCAAGATGCGATCTGGGTCAGTCTTGATAACGACAGTCGCGGGCGTTGCTCGCCTGTGAGAAGCTGGGTGATGTTCCCGTTACCATAACACCTCATAAGAGCCTTAATATGGTCCAGGGTATCGTCTACCATCGAGATATGTTGTTGCAATCTAATGAAGAGCTACGGTCACACCTAGAGCGGCGTGGTGTCCACTTCATCCGACTCATTTATAGGGGTCCGAAGGACAACAGGGTCACCACCGGAGCTTTCATCTTGGCTTTTGAGGGTGACACATTACCTGAAAAGGTCAAGGTGATGGTTTACCGGTGAGACGTAAAGCCCTACGTCCCTCCCCGTACGCGCTGCTTTAAGTGCTGGAGGTTTGGGCACATGTCCTCCCGGTGTGAGGCCAATCCCACATGTCGGGAGAGTGGACGTCCATCACACCCAGACGTCCCTTGTGTCCCACCTCCAGTCTGTGTTAACTGTGGACAACATCATTCACCCTGCTCACCAGATTGCACAGTCCTCCATAAGGAAAGGAAAATAATGGACTATAAGACCCTGGACAGACTGACCTATTCAGAGGCACGGCGCAAATATACTAAGCTGCACCCCGTCGCCATGGGCAAAAGTTTCGCAACAGCAGTCCAGCTAAATTCAGCTCTGTCATCTCTGACCCCATCTGTTCAGCAAATCTCGGTGGGCCCACAGGCCCAATCATCCACTCTCCCCCCCCCCCTTGACAGCTGGGGGTGGATCTCCTTGTATTGCTCCCAAACCTCTACCTCGGGAGCAATACCCCCCCCCCCCCCGAGCCAGAGAAGCAACAGCCTTCCCTGGCTCCTCTCGCGAGGAAGGGTTCAGTTGAGTCCCACCCCTCCTCGGCTTCTTCCTCTGGGACGACAGCTACCAGCCAGTGGCAAACCATGCCCAAGAAGGCTGGTCGTCGGGCCGCAAGGTCTTCCTCCGTCTCGGAGACTGAGTCTCCGACGCCCTCCAGACGTGAGAAGCCAAAAGACAGCGAGAGGCTTCCAAAAAGAAGCAAAAACAAGGGAAGAATAAAGAGACATCGGTGGTTCCCCCACTTCTGCCCCCGCCCTCATCCTCAGAGGACGAGGACGAGGTGAAGATACTAGCGTCCCCTGAGGACCTAGATCTCGAAGGACCATCGAAACCGATGGAAGTAGATTCTACAGCTTCGCGAGCAGTGTCAGCGAGTGATCATGAGGTATAATAAGTACTTCATATTGCCTCATGTCATCCCAGTTATCAGACAGCGTTATTCTCCAGTGGAACTGCGGCTGTTTTTTCACCCGCCTGGCTGAGCTGCGACACTTTTTGAGCATAATACCTGCTTTCTGCATTGCCCTCCAGGAAACATGGTTTCCGGCAATGCGGACCCCTGCCCTCCGGGGCTACAGGGAATATTATTGTAATCGCAGCCAGTATAACAGGGTATCAGGTGGTGTGTGTGTGTGTGTGTGTGTGTGTGTGTGTGTGTGTGTCCTTACCTCTGTGTATAGTGAACCTGTGCCCCTTCAGACGCCGTTAGAGTTCACTGTTTGCAGTCTTTACCTCCCTCCTGATGGTGATGTCTCTGACTGTTTTGGCTGCACTACTTTCTCAACTCCCCCCCCCCCCCCCCCCACCACCGTTCTTACTACTGGGCGACTTTAATGCCCATAACACCTTGTGGGGTGGTTCCACAATTTCTGGCCGGGGCAGAGAAGTCGAGGACTTACTATCTCGTCTTGACCTCTGCCTCTTGAACACGGGTGCCCCCACACATTTTAGTGTGGCACATGGCACGTTCTCGGCCATTGATCTGTCTATTTGCAGCCATAGCCTTTCACCAGCTGTCCACTGGAGAGCCCATGATGACTTGTGCGGCAGTGACCATTTTCCCATTTTCCTGTCACTCCCACAACGTCAGTCCCCAGGGCGCCTGCCCAGGTGGGCCCTACACAATGTTAACTGGGACAACTTTACCTCTGCTGCCACTGTTGGTCCTTCCCCACTCGACAACGTCAATGTGGCGGTCGAGGGCGCCACGCGCACCATTATTTCAGCTGCAGAAGCTATTGTTCCCCATTCGTCGGGGTCCCCACGGCGTAAGACGGTACTATGATGGTCGCCAGAGGTCGCAACGGCTATTAAAGATCGCCGACGGGCCTTACAGCGGTACAAGCGGCACCCGTCTCTGGAGCACCTCGTAGCTTTCAAGCGGCTCCGTGCACGTGCTCATTATCTCATTAAGAGACGAAAACAAGAGTGTTGGGAGGGGTACGTCTCCACTATTGGCACAGGTACCTCCCCCACCCGGGTCTGGAACAGGGTCAGGCGTTTAAGGGGATACCCAACAACAGCTGGAATCCCTGGGATCTCCGTGAATGGCATAGTATGCACGGACCCAGCCACGCTTGTAGAGCTGTTTGCCGCACATTATGCTCGTGCCTTCTCCTCAGCCAATTACCCACTGGCCTTCCGTACATTAAAAGAGCAGGTGGAACACCAGACCCTCTCCTTTACCACCCGCCATACGGAGGCATATAACATGCCGTTTACAGAGTGGGAATTCGTGAGTGTTATTAAGCAGTGTCCCGACACGGCTCCAGGACCCGATAGCATCCACAGCCAGATGTTGAAACACCTTTCAGTGGAGAGCCAGCGTAATCTCCTTGCGCTCTTCAACCACATCTTGTGCGACGGGGTTTTCCCTTCGCAGTGGCGGGAGGGTATAATCATACCAGTGATTAAGCCAGGCAAAAACCCCGTCACTTTGGATAGCTATCGGCCCATTATGCTGACCAATGTCCTCTGTAAGCTGTTGAAGCGTATGGTCAGTAGGCGGTTGAGCTGGATCCTAGAGACTCGGGGCTTATTGGCTCCATGCCAGGGCGGGTTCCGCCAGGGTCGCTCCACCACCGACAACCTGGTGTACCTCGAGTCTGTGATCCGCACAGCCTTTTCCAGGCGCCAACATCTGATAGCCGTCCTTTTCGATATGCAAAAAGCATATGATACGACCTGGCGACACCACATACTTCGCACATTACATGGTTGGGGTCTTCGGGGCTCACTTCCGATTTTTATTAAAAACTTTTTAGCTGTCCGTACTCTTAGTGTCCAAGTAGGTGCCTCTCGTAGTACCTCTCATGTGCAGGAAAATGGGGTTCCTCAGGGCTCTGTTTTGAGTGTCCCCTTATTTTTAGTAGCCATTAACGGCTTAGCCACAGCAGTTGGGTCGTCAGCATCCCCTTCACTATATGCTGACGACTTTTGTATTTATTTTAGCTCTTCCAGCAATCACGTCGCCGAACGTAGGCTGCAGGGAGCCATTAGGAAGGCGCAGTCCTGGGCTCTTACCCACGGCTTCCAGTTCTCTGCTGCAAAAGTAGAGTGTCATGCACTTTTGTCGGCTTCGAACAGTTCACCCTCAGCCTGAATTGTATCTCTGTGACGACCTCTTAGAGGTCGTGGACACTCATCGTTTTTTGGGGGCTTGTTTTCGACTCACGGCTGACATGGCTCCCCCCACATCCGTCAACTAAAACGGGAGTGCTGGCGCCGCCTCAATGTCCTCCGCCACCTGGGCCATACTTCCTGGGAGCTGACCGCTCCACCCTGTTGCGGCTCTATCAGACTCTGGTGCAGTCCCGTTTAGATTTTGGATGTGTCACCTACGGTTCTGCGTCAGCCTCAGCATTGCGCTTGCTGGACTCCATTCACCACTGTGGGGTCCGCATCGCGACAGGTGCCTTTCGTACCAGCCCTGTGACCAGCTTGCTTGCTGAGGCCGGTGTACCGCCTTTGTCGATCCGTCGCCGACAACTGCTTGCAGCCTATGCAGCGCTCGTGCACAGCTCATCAAGCCACCTGAACCACCGTGTTCTTTTCTCCTGCATGGTCGCCCATGACCAACGACGACGACCCAGGTCGGGTCATACGATCGCCTTCAGGGTCCAGTCACTGCTGCAGGAACTTGAGTCTTACACACTACCACCTCCATATCGGGTCCACACACGCACGCCTCCATGGCGCCTGCCAAGGCCGTGTATTTGCCTGGACTTGGCCTGTGGACCCACCTGAAGCTCTCTGTCGCCAGTTTTTAGCACTCGTAGCTAGATTTCCTGGACACGACCTAATTTACACGGTTGGTTTGAAAGTTGAGAGCCGGGTTGGTTTTGCATTCGCCCATGACACCCATGTTGAACAACACTCTCTGCCGGCTGGCTGCGGTGTGTATACTGCAGAGCTGGTGGCTATTTCCCGTGCTCTCGAGCACGCCAGTTCCTGCTCAGGTGAGTCCTTTCTCATCTGCATTGACTTCCTGAGCAGCCTTAGAGCCCTTGACCAGTGTTATCCACGGTCTCCTCTGGTGTTGGGAATTCAGGAGGCCCTATCTGCCCTTCACAGGTCCGGTCGATCAGTGGTGTTCCTCTGGTCCCCAGGCCATGTCGGTATTCCGGGCAACAAACGTGTTGATATGCTGGCCAAGCAGGCTGTTGAGGCGCCTGTTTTAGAGGTTGGCCTCCCGGCTGCTGATCTGCGGACGGTGCTGCGACAAAGAGTGCACGAGCTCTGGGCCACCGAGTGACGTTGTATGGCAACAGTCAACAAACTTGGGGCTATAAAGGAGACGACAGCTGTGTGGCATTCTTCCATGCGGGCCTGCTGCCGGGACTCCGTAGTCCTGTGCAGGCTTCGCATTGGCCATACATGGCTGACACACGGCCATCTCCTTCGTGGCGAGGCACCGCCTCTGTGTCGCTGTGGCGCCCGCCTGACGGTGGCGCACATCTTAGCTGCCCTGTTTTAGCACCTCTGCGGCGGAGTTTTAATTTTCCTGTGCTTTTATCCCAAGTTTTAAGTGATGATGCCAAGATGGCTGATACTGTTTTAAGTTTTATTCGGGACAGTGGTTTTTACTGCTCCATTTAAAGCTTTCGTTCAGTGTCTGTGTCCGTCCTGTCATGATCTCCGATTGGAGGTTTCCCTTTGTTTCCGTGTGGCTGACTTTTCCTATTTTTAGTCTCACGGTTGGTCAGCCACAGATGTCGGCTATTACATTTTAATTTTTGCTGTTAGTCGGTTATACTGTGTGATTGTCATTGTTTTCGTTGTCTCTTGCTGACTTTGTTGTCGTTTTACTGACTCGGGGGATTTTTCTCCCCCTTGTTGTTCTCCACTCAGGCTCCTATAAGCGTCCACGCCTTTTGAAGTGACGCCTAACAATGGAATGGGGGACTGATGACCTCCATAGTTTTGTCCCCCTAAAACATCCAAACAACAATTGGAACAAGAGACTGATAACCATTGCAGTTTAGTGCCTTCCAAAAACCAACAACAACAACAAGTTGACTCGGGTGCTAGTTGGCAATTGTATCCTGAAGACGAGTCATGATATGGATGAAGTGCTGGGCTGAAATAATTTTTTTGCCAAACAATTTCTCATTCTCATTATGACATGGCCTTTTATGGATCAATTTGTCTTCACTTTCAGAATCTGACGAACTGTCCTGGCGAGCTTTACTAGGTGAAGTACATCAATGTGTATTACTAGGACATTCTTCCGATGAATCATTGTCACTACATTCATTGAAGATGCCATACTCACTGTTACTGTCAATCCTTGTCAGTATCTCTATTAGTGCAACGACGCCGACGTGCCATTGTCTGTGGAACTCAAAAGTGATACCACACTAAAAAGCCTGATGAAATGGCAGAAAGCTAAATGACACCATAGAAGCAGAATTGCAAGCGATCACATGAATCAGCTAGCTTGAATGTCAAACAGCAACTATGAAATCTATAGGAGAATATTTCCCAGATAACGGGGGCAACAGTGCAGAATAATAAATAGGGTACATCCATCCTAGGGAGTGCATAGGAGAAATAATTTGAGACAGGCTGGCATGCTGCTCTGAGTGGCTATTGACATCCACAGGCAGTGAAACCATCTGCGGTATACACCGTCATTAGGACTTGGGTATCGGTCTGGCCGTTCGGTGAATGCCAGCTGCAGGCCCCATGGGAAATACCGCAGCAGCGGCAAAAGACGTCCGCAGGCACGACGGCAAGGTAGAGCACTGTGGCATATCACGTCTACCGCACTCAAAGGGTTAATTGCAGACATGTTAAATTCCTAATGAAACATTGTATCAAGATAAAGGCCATGTCCTATGTGAGCGTCTAAAGCAATCAACAGCTTCAAGTGACGAATCTCACTCACATTTAAGCTTATGGGTCTTTCCTAGATGAACGACATCTACTGCACTGTGTCGAATGGAACATTGGACGATGTTAGAGATTCAAACCCGATTGAATCTTATCGCTGTCCCACGTGCTACAAAGTGTTGAGGTATGTCGAGAATGATCTGCTTCCAGATGTTATGAAGGATGAGGCAAGAATTCTGTGAGCTAATAATCCCTAAGGGTCTGAATCTGCAACTGTTTCTGAAATAACAGAATATAAAATTCAAGTTGTACATATAATGAAGAATTTTGATTTGGATAAGAAGTGTCCTAAAAGAACTAGATCCCAAAATTTCTTTTGGACTTTATAGGTGACTGAAATTAGCTTTTTTAAACTGTTTCTAATATGTCAGTCTCGTGTATTTTTATTCCGAGTTATAGTTTAACACCAGGATGCACACGTTTTTAACAATTACTTGCATTTGTGTGCTTTATGCATTTACAGTAAAAAGAAACCTGTGAGAGAGCACCAGGATGTCAAATGAGGTGCTTGTCAAATTAAGTTTCTGAACTAAATATCTTGATATTATGCTTCAGTAGGAATTTAATGTGTTTGGTAGGTCTACAGTGGCATATTTGTTTGCAATAAAGACGAACTATTGGTATCAAACTAAAATAATAATAATTTGTGTTGCTTTGTAAAGAAAATACACAAAACTTTGCATCAGTAATAGGTGAAAGGGTTGTAGTTACAGGAATTAAAATATAAAAGGGAATGGGGAAGCAAAGCAGCGACTGCAAAACTTAAAACTTGGTAGCCCAGGTGTTACACTGACTCTTATCATATCTGTCCAGAATTAAAAGATTTAGTCATCTTCCAATAAGACTCATGTCTTACTTATTCAGTTGTTGATGGTTCGTAGTCAAAAGTATCTGTACTCGTCGTTGTATTTTCGAAGAATTTGGCTGGTGACCATCAGTCTATTTTCATATTTGAAGTTATGAATGAAATAGTCCACAAACATTCCTTGCTTTGTATATTTGATTTACTCCACTCTTTTGATGCCCGATTTCCTAAACTTTATTGCCTTACTCTGGAGCTATCATTATTCTATGGTTTATGGATGACAAATTTTAGAAACAGCTGATTGGTTCTAGTGACCATCTTGTAGCGAGAAGCTGTCACGCTCACGTAGGACACACAGCCATGTCGCTGCTTGTAGTCACTATTATCACTCACGTAGGACATAGCCTAATTGTTCAAAACATGTGTGAATCAAACTACCACTCAGAAGAAAAAAGAGAAAGAAACACAAGAGACTGACATTAGAAACGGTTTAAAATTTTAATTTCATTCATCTATAAAGTCAAGAAATATTTACGAGGTAGTTCTTTTAGGACACTTCTTATGCAAATCAAAATTATTCATTATATGTACAACTTCAATTTTATATTCTCTTGTTTCAGAAACAGTAGGATTTTCATAAAGATGACAAGATTCAAGCAGGTTTGAATCTCAAACGTTGTTCGTTGTCACATCTTCACGTGCAGTTCAGCAGATGTTGCTGACCTAGGGCAGACCGGTAACCATGCATGCATCTGAGATTTGTCACTTGAAGCTGTAGGTTGCTTTTACCACTTGTGTAGGACACAGCCTTACTGTCATTGTAAATGACTCAGTATAGTAATGGGTGCAGTTTTGCAACTGGCATCAGCAGTGCATCATATTCTCGAAAATCATTAGTCTAAATTTTGATGGCAGTGGAACCTGCCCCCCCCCCCTCTCCCCCCCCCCCCTTATTGATTTGGAGAGAGATAATGGATGGCCATGACACTTGAAACTTTAGAGACCACTCATTGATGTGATAGCCATACCAAGCATTGTATACAAGTAGCTATATGTTCAAAATATAATAGATGCCAAACTAAGATAAAAATGAAGACTTAACCCTATTCTGCAATATCATAGATAGCAAATGGTGCCTTACCATGATGATCTTCACTGATAGCTATGATACATATTACGCTTGGTAACAATTATTTTTCAAATATCAAAATAAATTTCAGCATTGGTCGTAAATTACCACTTATTTATTGCAAATCAATGTAGACTATTCCATAGTCAAAATACTTTTTGAATGAATGTAATATTCACAAGCTCAGATACATATTTTTGTGAGGACTACCTTTCACCCTTCTTGTAAGTAAACAGTTCCCTAAAATCTATCAAAAATACACTGTAAATGTGTGTGTTAATGTGCAGCTAAAGAGCATCAGTGTTGAAAACGTTAAGTGGTTGACACTTTGAAAAGTTGCTAATTGTGAATGGATTTTGTAGGTCCACAATTTGGGCAACCGGGCTATCCACAGCAACCAGGCTATCCACCACAACCGGGCTATCCATCGCAGCAGGGCTATCCTCCACCTCCTGCTTACACAGCTGGTGGGTTTGTACCTCCACCTGGAGCCCCTCCATACGGTAACGTCCCACCTCCAGCTCCAGGCTTCGCTGCACCACCTCCACAACCAACTATGTATGGATCATATGGAGATGAACCTCTTGCTTCGGATAGCATGGAAAATTTTGGATTCAGTGAGAAAACAATACGGCATGGTTTCATCAGGTATGATTTTTATTTTTACTCTTTTTTATGCATATTGTCTTTTCAATTACAGAAAAATTGCCCTGAAGTCACACATTAAGACTTACTGATATAAATACAATTTTGACATTCTTAGTAAAACAATTATTCCATGTTGTGTAAGTATTTGATGCAAGTGTATATGTTAGCATGTATTTAAAAAAGTCATATTTAATTTACAAATTGTTTCCTTATATTACATTTTAAACTGGCTGTTAAAACAGTAACACAAGAAAACAGCACATAAGAAATAGCAAACTACGACTCTTCAAATTGATACAGTGTCTCAAAACATGCCTTAAATTCTTATCAGAATTAAATGTTCAAACACATTGGTTTTTTCAGGACATTAAAAATTTTTACTGGGGGGGGGGGGGGGGGGGGAACTCATAGATTTCTAATTATGCCCAGTGATAGCCTTAATCATTAGGCTATCTAGACACATGTCCTCCTCCTCCCCCCCCCCCCCCCCCACACTCACACATATTGATAACCGGAATTGATATTGAATCCATAATTATTGGTGGAATCAGGACTGCAGCTGGTCAAGAGTACGCAGGAAGTAGCATACCAACAGCTGTATGTTTAACAGAAAACATTTATTCCTTTACTACCAGTTTTGGCATTCCATTATGCCATCTTCAGGCCCCTATATCAGAATATTACATCCATTAAATAGGGAACGAAACTGGTTGTGTGGATTTCTAGCTCTCAGTAAGCTCCCCAGAGGCAACATCTATACTGGGGTTTCCACCACATTTGGCTTTGATGTCTTCCCCTTGCAATGGCGAGGTAGCATAGTCCTCAAGTGAGGCAAAAATCCCAATACGTTTAGACATCTATTGGCCAATTAGTCAGACCAAAGTCCTCTGTAAACTACTTGAAAAAATAGTTTCCTGCAGATCATGCTGAGTTCTGGAAGCTTGGAGCCTTTTGTAACCCTATCAATGTGGTTTCTGTGAAGGACAATCTACATTCAGTCCTCTGATTCAGTTGAAAACAGTAATCTGTCAGGCATTTTCTAAATGCCAACACCTTGTTGCAGTCTTGTTTGCTTACATATGGCATATGACACAGCTTGGTGTCAACACATTTTACATACCCTTCATGACGGACCTGATTTTTTTTTTCTTTTTAACCCAACAGTTTATCACAAGATTCTGTGTTTAGTGTCACTGTTCCTTATCATTGATGGACTGGTCACTTCTGTCGGACCACTGGTTTCCCCTGCATTGTATGTTGATGAGTTTTTGCTTCTGGTACAGCACCAACTTGATATCCTCTTCTGAACACCATCTCCTAGGTGCCATTTGAAAGACCTCTGCATGGGCAGTTTTCCATGGTTTCCAATGTTATCAATCAAAAGCAGGTTATGCATTTTTGTCACAGTAGAGTTCACCCTGGTCCATAACTCTTTTTACACACCTAGCATCAGGATGTAGTTACACAGTATCATTTCTTGAGCCTCCTGTATGATAGAAAATTCACTTGGTTGTCCCATATCTGTTAACTGAAGAGTGGCTGTGGGTGGAAACTAATGCTCTCCACCTCATTGTTCACTTAGCCTGGGGTGCAGATCATACTACACTTCCGTGTGTTTATAAGAGTGCTGGCTTCTTCTAGATGAGATTATGGTTGTCTGGTTATCATTCTGGGTGCCTAATTTTCAGAAACTGCTGGTCCCCATTAATTGTTTTGGTGGACAGCTGGCTACTGATGGTTTCAGGGTGGTTCTGTAGATTTTGTCCTCATTTCAGTGAAGATCATGCCTCTCCATATTCAACGGACCAGCTTCTGATCTTGTTTGCAATCACCATTTGCCATTTCCCTGACCACACCACCCCTGACTTCTGGATACAAGGGGTACTTACCTCCTGATTCCCCCCCTCAATTGGGTTTAACAATTAGAATGTGCCTTGTTTCTCTTTGCCAATATGTCCATCTCTGCTTCCTAGACTGTGGCTGCCCCCCCCCCTCCCGCCCACAGTGTCTCATACAACCCCCTCTCAGATGGTGCTTAGATCACAGATGAGGAATTACCTGTCTTACAGGCCTCGGATTTGGTTGGTCACTTCCTCAGTTTTGTGACCTCTGTTACACCCAGTTCTTGAAGAGTTCCAAGGTGCTACCATCTTTTACTCTGATGTCTCTAAAACTGTAGATAAGGCAGAGTACTCTTTTAAATTTCCCATTGGTATGAAACCCCACTCACAGCTGGGAACATGTACATTCACAGTATTCTAATAGCCATGGGTCTGAAAATTTAGCATCCAATTTTTGGCAAAATTAGCACTCAATTTTCGGACATTACATGCATATAGATAGCTTAATTAATAAGTATCTCGTTACTTCATCTTAGAAATGTACAGTATATCACACCTTTTATGTCATAAATGCTTTATTAACTACTATTATTTAATCAATCTGTTTAAAGGAAAGAAAACAGACATTTTACAACATATTTTAAGAGTTT
Source organism: Locusta migratoria (assembly GCA_026315105.1). Taxonomy (NCBI): domain Eukaryota; kingdom Metazoa; phylum Arthropoda; class Insecta; order Orthoptera; family Acrididae; genus Locusta; species Locusta migratoria. The sequence continues at coordinate 197,812,494 of CM048746.1, forward strand.
TATTTATTTATTTATTCAAAAGAAAGTATTGTACATATTTCAGCATTGCTCTCTTTGAGATTGCATCTCCTATCTGTCACTACTGTGTTGTAGTGAGATAAAATACGCTCGCTGTCAACAATGTTAGTTGGAGTCCACGGCAAAGTCAAACAATGTTTTGCAAATATTTCGTGATCTCTTTCAGTGCGAATGGCACTCAAAATATCACTTTCTTTAAGCCGCTGTTGTGTTTGTATGGATTCTTTTCACGTCTTTGTCTGTTAAATCTATATATATGAAAATGAATGTTTGTCTGTATGTTCTCTGTGTGTTCACAAACCATTCATTAGATTGCAAAGAAACTTTGGTGAACTGTTCGCCCCACAAAGTTCCTGGCCCAAAAACAAAAGAGCATGACACATAGCTCAGGACATATGTCATAAATAATGAGGCCACTGTGTGAGAATACCCTAATTTATGTGTCAATTATTGGAAAATGGGAGTAGTTAGGGACGTGCAACAAAGTTTGCTTGTAATTTCGGACATTTATGAAGCATTTTGTAACTGACCCTCCCCCACAAAATGATGAAACGAAAAGAAGTCTACCACTCACAACAGTTTCGCTATAGATGCCGTAAAACTGTCAAATCAGGCATGATCTTGTATCAGATAATGTTAGCATTACAGATTTGCATGTTACTATTTATTTTTGTTTGCAAATTTCTCTTATTTCTCTTGCATCTAAAAATAAGCAATCTGTTTTCTTAATCTCTATCTATATAAAACGAAAGGACACTCATTGACCAAACACTAAATCTCGAAAACTACTTCACCTATGAAGCTAAAATTTATCAGGAATGTAGTTTGTAGGTAGAAAATGTCAGCTAAGAAAGTATTTTATTATAGGTGCATGGCAGAGCATAGTTCTCATATAGACTCTAGAAATCTGCAGTTTTATTCAAATCTTCACGAAATTTCTCACACTTGACCTTCAAAACAAGAGGAAAGGCACTGTCTACCTTAAGCTTCATACGGTGCATGGGGGCGGATACTTTGTAACATAAATATGGATCCCTAAATAGCTTGGTCACACTATAACTTGAGAACGGCTCGACCGATTTCACAGATATTTTTATTTCTGTTGTTTCGTTATTCTTAGAACAAGAGTTTCATGAAATAAAACTGGAATATTGGAGAACAACAAAGTCCTTTTTTCAATGTGACCCTGCATTTCTATCGCATAGAAATCTGTAGTTTGGTTCAAATATTGATGAATTGTTGCACACACTACCTTAAAAGCAAGAGGAATGTCAGTGTCTGTATAAAATTTTGTTGGTGCATGGTAGAGGGTACTTAATTACGGAATTTTACAAAATGCGTAGTTTTGCTCCAATCTTTATGAATTTTTGCACACATGACCTTTATACCAAGTGGAAGATCACTGGGTACATAAATGTTTGTATGCATGTAGCAGGAGGGTACCTTGCAGAAAACTTTGCCGAGAGAAGGAAAGGTGGAAACGAACAGATGGGAGAATAAGAGGTGGATGCAGAGAGGGGGAGGGGGGGAGATATGGACTAAGAGAGTGTAGGATAAATAAACACATGGGCAACACCGGGTTTACAGATAGTTTTTTAAATAAAATTTACACCACAGTTATTTGCCACCTCATTTCTGGCAACTTAAAGAACTCTACAATGCCAAGGAAATAATTTTCTAAATAGAAACTGACTCAAACCAGCTGTTCCACCGAGTGACTACTGGTAATGGAAACTATTTAGCTTCCTTGGAATCATTCTTTGCCTTGAGAAACTGGATGTATTTTTATTTTCACTTCCTTGTACTTAGGAATGCTGATTTTACTATGGTCACCACTTCAATTCACACATAACTGTTGTGAAGCATTTACCAATTCAGTTGAGTTTGTGTGCCCAACAGTGCACATGAATCAGATGGTTAACAAAAATCACTTTTAAAGTATCATAACAGAGTGTCATATATGGAGCACTGTCACAAAGAAATAAATTAACAGTATCATATGTCATTTTGTGCTCATTTGGTGTTTCTAATATTATTATTCTGTGACAGTCTGTGGGATTTGCTGCTTCTAGAAATTTCACAACAGCATGCAATGTCTTACGTTCTTCAGCATCATACAGTTGGAAAATAACAACAAAAACACAGCATCCCATTGTGTCCATTGCTTCTTCACAAAGAATTTTTTTGCCAGATATAGCTTGTGGTTAGAAGCGAAATAAAGAAATAAAAACATGTAACACAAAAGACATAATAATCATAAGATTTCATAACAGTTTCTCTTACTCTTAATTTGTGGAGTGAAATTGGTGTAGATTTTAAAATTAATTTTATTCATTAGCTTTCAACGATATAAATTGTTAAAATACTTCTATTATATCCAATAGTCTTTTTTTTTTTTTTTGTGAGAGACTCATTAAGACAAAACCTTGTTTCACAAACCACATTTTTTACTGCAAAGTGTAATCTTAAATGTGGTCTGCTGTATGTGAGCTGTTGCAACATTATAGTAACTAAAATTTTCCAGTAAGTAGGCATACTGATGTATCTTGTTTTATAGCTAGTGCCAGATATAAAAGTAATTGTAGTCACAAAAGAAGTGAAGTATGAAAATGTGGAACATATGAGTTTTTGCATAAAAGTTCAAAATTTTGTTAACTGCAATTAGTTGAGGATTTTTATGTTTTAGTTGCGGGGAAAATTCGCCACTGGTTTCAAGAAAGAAAATTTTCATTTGTCTCTGAGCGCCACCAATTTTTCTTTGTATCTCCCAAGTTTCTGTATAACCACTGTGGGAAGTAATAAGCGCAGCTTTCCTCCCGCCGCTACTCGCCCGGCAATTTAAAAGGCACAGCAAGGCGCGCCCCCTGCCGCTCGCGACAGCCACTTCATGAATCGTCAATTTATTGTGACCAAAAGCAGCCAACACTAGCAATGGAATACAGTAACACAAACATTTTGCAGTGGGCTTATTCATGAAAATGCATTTGACTGAAGGGTAATTTAAAAAATATGTTAAGATAGTCGCGACTGCTAGCAGAAACATTTTAAAAGTCAAAACTACTGTACTAATTTTGAAGGACACGAATTAGATGTTCAGAATATGCATTTTTTGCTCTCATTACTTTAACTACGAACTTCCATTCATTGCAAATAATGTGATATTTTCGTTGTACACAAACATCGCATATTCTATGGATAACATTTTGGCACTGAAACTAAGGACTGTTTTACTATTATTATTTGTAACATTCACGATACTGTCAAGTCACAAACGCATATAACTTACCTGGCAAATATTCATCACACAATGTCCTTAAACACAAGGTAGATCTTTGTTAGATATTTCTTTAATCCACGATTGTATGGCTTGACTTTCAAGCTTTTCAAGTGGAATGTTGGCTTTTGCAACCACTTCAACAATTCTTTTTGCGAAATTGTCTATTTCTAATTTTCTTCTTTTAGCGCTGTTTAGTGTTTCAACAATAGACGACTGTTTGTATTTAGAAGCACCAGTATTTTCTCGCACGTGAACAGTGCGTTTCTATGATTTAATGTGTTTTTCGATATTGTCTGTCTTTTCCCACCCAATTTGCAAAACAGTTTCGGCATTGGTTGCATATAAGCCCTCACGAGCATACTGTTGAACCCTCCGTTTTCTATTTTTTATATATGTCTTATTTATGTGTGAGTATTCAAGAAATAAATAGTGTTGAAACGAGATAGAATGGCTGGCCAGTACTTACCATTGTGCTGTACCACCGATAGTAACACAAATGAAGCAACAGAAAAGAGGGGACAAAAAGGACAAGCTTTCGGAACACAGTTCCTTCATCAGGTGGGAGAGAAGGGAAGAAGAAAGGATATATCAAAGATACAAACCACTTTCTGGAACGCCTCAAATCCATCCCTACGCCCCTCCCACGTGATAGCTTCCTTGTACACCAACATCCCTCACTCCCATGGTCTATCAGCTCTGGAACACTATCTTTCCCAACGCCCACCTGAAAGCCTCCCAAAAACCTCATTCCTTGTCACACTTGCTAATTTCATACTCAACAATAATTACTTCACCTTTGGGGGCCAGACCTACAAACAAATCGGGGGGACAGCTAGGGGTACCAGGATGACCCCTTCCTATGCCAACCTCTTCATGGGCCGCATGGAGGAGGCGTTCCTTAAGACACAGAAGTTGCCTCCCCTGGTTTGGTATAGATTCATAGATGATATCTTTGTGGTCTGGACTCACGGTGAAGAAACCCTTCTGAACTTCCTCCACGACCTTAACTCCTTCTCCAGCCTTAAATTCACCTGGTCCTTCTCCAAAACTCAAACCACCATCCTTGATGTTGACCTTCACCTTGCTGAGTCTCACATCCACCCCTCAGTCCATATTAAATCCACTAACAAACAACAGTACCTCCACTTTGATAGCTGCCATCCCTTCCATATTAAACGATCCCTTCCCTACAGCCTGGGCATCCGTGGGAAACGTATTGTTCCAGTTCCGAATCCCTCACCAGCTACAACAACAATCTATCCAATGCTTTCCTCTCCTGCAACTACCCTAAAGACCTCGTCCACAAACAGATTTCCCAAGCTGTCCATTTCTCTCCCTCCAAAAACAATGTTCCTAACCCCAGACCACCCAGAAGCACCCCCTTAGTCACCCAGTACCATCCTGGCCTGGAATGCCTCAACAAATTCTTCAAACAGGGCTATGACTTTCTCAAGTCATGCCCTGAGATGAGACCATCACTCCAAACTGTTCTTCCCACACCACCCAGAGTGGCCTTCCGCCGTCCTCCCAACCTCCGCAACGTCCTTGTCTAACCTTACAACATCCCAAAACCACCCTCCCTACCTAATGGTTCCTACCCCTGCAACCGATCAAGCTGCAAAACCTGTCCAATGCATCCTCCCACTACCACATACTCCAGCCCCACCACAGGAAAAACCTACCCGATTCAAGGCAGGGCCACATGTGAGACAACACACGTCATATACCAGCTGACATGTGTCCACTGTTCAGCCTTTTATGTTTGTATGACTACTAACAAATTGGCTGAGCGGATGAATGGGCACAGATGGACTGTTCGCCTGGGGGACACACAATATCTGTGGCAGAACGTGCCCTCCAGCATAACTCCAGGGACCTGAGCACGTGTTACGCCACATTGGATAGTACCAACAAACACCAGTCCCTCAGAGCTACGGAGGTGGGAACTTGCCCTCCAACATATGCTCTCCTCCCGCCACCCCCCTGGCCTAAATCTACACTAACCCCTCCCCTTCCTCCATCCTCAGCTCACCTATTCATTATCCGTTCCTTACCCCCCCCCCCCCTCTCTCTCTCTCTCTCTCTCTCTCTCTCTCTCTCTCTCTCTCTCTCTCTCCGTGTGTGTGTGTGTGTGTGTGTGTGTGTGTGTGTGTGTGTCCATCCATATTTCCCTGTTAATGGAAAACGTTTTAGACACCCCCCGCCCCTCCTACACCCCCTCAGCATCATTCATTTCACTCATCTTCTCTTCTCTTTACTACTTTATCTTTCCTCTATATTTATCCTCTCTAGCTTGGCTCAGTACATACATGCAGTATCTCTGACGTCCACACTCCCGAAACACCAAGGTCGTGAACTACCTTTCCCTTCTGTTCCCATCCCTTCTTCTTCCCTTCTCTCCCACCTGACGAAGGAACTGTGTTCCGAAAGCTTGTCCCTTTTGTCCCCTTTTTTCTGTTCCTTCATTTGTGTTACTATCGGTTGTACAGCACAATGGTAAGTACTGGCCAGCCATTCTATCTCGTTTCAACAATATTTATCATCTCTGAGGAGAATTTTCATCATTAATCGAATATTCAAGAAATAATGTGGTCTTGCATAAAGTACAAAATGATAACTGCAATATCCAAGCAAAGTAAGTCAGTCATCAAGATGTATATGTCACCATAATACATTCATTTAATTCAAAACTTGATTATAAACAATAGTTATGATTGCTTGTTCAAAATCTAATATGAATAATTTCCTTGGAACCCACGCTTGAGTAAATGACAGATAGTTGTCCGTGTGAGAAATAAGGAGATATTAAAGTCTCACTGGAAACTACAGTATCTTGAAGTGAAAAGATAGCTCTGCAGAAAATAATGGCTATTCATTGGATGTACAGTGTTTCATTCTATTCAGTTGTCAACAGCATTGTCATCTTTCAGCTGACTGGAATACGGGAGTGTCTTTGTAGTAAATATGAAAATGAATTAAAACATGGTGCATGATGTGAAAGGATTTTACCCATCGCAGTATATACAATCTCATATTTACGGAATTATATGTTGTAAAATTGTATAATTTTGTAGGTATACATTCGTTTGCAAAAGTGCTGCATTTCGGTAAAATCTGTTACGAATAGTTAGTAGTTGGAGCGTGTGGGGAAAGTTTTCCATGCATGTTACTGATTAAGTTCTCGTATCTCATGAAGTGTGTCATACTAAGATACAATTTCGAAGGTACATTCAACTATATGTATATACTGTCTGTAAAATTTCGTGTGGCTACAATTTGTAGTGTAGAAATTATAATTTGTAACATCATACCGAATGCTGTAGTCCATGAGCAGCGGAAAAGTAGTACGTGAGAAACTTTTTACCTTGAATTATTTTGAAGTGATTATCAGTGAGGGAAAAGAGGGAATGGAATGGACTGTATCTTGAAAGAAGTGTGTAAGTTTAACATTAACAGGAGCAATATGAGGGAATAAAATCCAATTTAAGAAAACTGGACAATGCTTAAGGAATTAGTAAATGTGGCAATAAAGTAACATGAGTTTTGTTATGTATCTATACTAACAATAAATCTGTAAATGTAGGCCTGTCGCTGTTCCCTTCAATCTTCAAAACTACTGGACGAATCTTCATGCGGTTTTCACAGGAAACATGAGAAAGGTTTGAGCCAACATATAGGCATAATTTTATGAAAATCAGATCGCGGGGAAAAAAGATATCGTAATTTTAAGTGTTTCCAGTAACCGTCGTGTCTGTTTTTTCAACTATTAAAAACCTATTATCTCCAAAACTACTTCACGAATTTGCATGGGGTTTCCACAGGTAACTTGAGCGTAACTCTGGACAACATATAGACGTAATTTTATAAAAATTGGATCGCGGAGGGGGGGGGGGGGGAATCGTAATTTGGAATATTTTATCAACTACCGTCCTGTCTGTCTCTTTGAACACGTCTGTCTCTTAAACTACTTAAGGAATTTTCATGGGGTTTACAAATGTAACTTGAGCATATTGTGTGATTACATAAAGGCTTCAATAATTAAAATCGGATCAAAGAAACTAAAGATAGCATAATTTAATCATTTGCCTAAACGGCATTGTGTATGTTTATTTGTTGAAGGTAATCTCCAAAAGTACTACTTGAACTTTCATGGGTTTCCACAGGTAAATTGCGAATAGTTTGGAGAGTAACATAGGCTAAGTTTTATCAAAAGCGGATCAAAGGAAGGAAAGATATCGTAATTTGTAGTTTCTGATGTATGCTATGCATGAAATGCAGCGTAGTACAGCAAAGACCCGATAGAGGCACTGTTACTGACATAGTATACCAAATAACTAATAGATGGTGATGCTACATTATTTATTCTCATAACTGGAGTATAGTACACTGAAACAAGGGCTATGATTTTCCTTACTGCAGCAGTGTAGTGTATTGATGTTGGTAACGGCCGTTGAATCCCTTTTGAAAAATCACACACATACAATGAGGGGAATAATTGTTAGTGTTGATAATGAAATAAATAATTAATGTTGTTCCAATCAGTAAATTAATGATCCCCACTAAAACGAATATTTCGTTGCCAATGTTAAGATACCGAACCGCTGAAACTGAAAGTAAAATTTAACCCAGGTACGGCATAAAAAAATTATATATATAATATTACTATCTGTATCCCGCATGCCTTGGAATACCATGGAAAGAAAAAAGTGCTTCCTTCCATGGGTATCATACGAGTTTAAAACATAACGACTTTCCTTTGCGTCTATCGATGTTTTCATTTACTAAGAATTTACTATGTTGTTTCCTTTCTGATTTTGGTGCGTACTTATGACATCTTAGTCCATTCTGTTTAGGAATGCCTAGAAAATGGTGTAGTACACTACAGAACTAATAGAGGCCCTATTGATTACGTAGTGCACCAAGGAAACAATACATGATCGTGTTCTGCGTATTCCCCCACAAGCTAGAATTTCGTTGGTATTCCCTCAGTAACAGAAATATTTTGAACTAAACCTCTTTGATTTTGAATTAAGAGCGGCAATCTTATTTCTGCAAATACAAACAAACATTGAACGGTGAGTTCCTGATTAAACTTTGTATATTCATAGCTTAACGACATCTTTGATTCTTTTGACAGGGATATTTGAATTTAAAGCATAACAACATTCCTTCGGGTCTATCGATGCTCTAATTTACATAAGAAGTCTTAGCAAGGAAACTGAAATATATGTAGTTCCCTTTCAGATTTCAGTGTATCCTCATTACATTGTGAGTGCATCCTGTTTAGGAATGCCTCGAAAACGCCATAGTACAGGAAAGGACAAAGTGAGGCGACGTTAGTTACATAGTACACCAAATAACTAATTATGGCATTGCTGCTTGCTTTTTTCTTTTTTCCATTCTGATAACTATGGTGTAATACACTGCAAGACGGGGTACAATTTTACTTATGGCGGCGACGTTGTATGCTAATGTTGGCAACGGCCGTTGAATGCTGTTTCAAAAGTCAGTCACGTAGAATAAGGGGAAAAACTCTTTATGTTCACGATGAAATAAATAATTTATTCCGTTCTGGTCATTAAAATTAATCATCCTCCTACAGCAAATAGTTAGTTTCCAACGATAGCAAACTAAACCGCTGCCACTGCAAGTAAAGTTTAGCCCAGGTAGGACACAATATTTTTTTTTTCTTTCTAGCTGCATCCCATATGCTTTTCAATGTCATGGAAAGAAAGGTGCATCTTTCGATGGGTATAACCAGTAAATTATACACAGAGTAGAAATATATGTGGAGTGAGCATTGGATTTTGTGCATCTTCTCAACATTAAGCAGGAATTACCAAGTTATATTGAAACAAATCCACTCTTTCCACACATTTATTTGCTCCTATGATTGGTTTGCACCGCCTTGCTGCAAAGAAGGCCCACCTTCTTTTAGCAGAGCAACCACGTAACATGAAATAATACCTAAATAAATGTCACAGAAGCAACAAGAAAGTTGAGTATGTGTAATTGGTCCTATTAGTGACACTTCGTCATCAGTCTTAATCAACCAAAAAAAGGCAAAGATAATGTCATTGATTAGTAGATTTTTCCCAATATCAGGTGAGGACAGAAAATCTGTTCTGCGAATCTGAATGTTCACTCCAGAGATATTTCTGCTCTGTGCCTGCCACTAGAGATGACATACACACTACAGGCGAGCGCCAAACTCGTCAGAAACCTCCCTGCTTTCATAATTGTTCAGTACAATATTGTTATTATAATTTGTAATTACTTACTTTTGGTGCCGGACTACATTAACATAGAGAAAGACGTCTTATTTTGCAGAGACAATTGTACTTAGTTATAATCTGATTTCTTAATATATAGCTCTATTACGCAAGATCGATTTCAACTTAGTACTTTACAAAGCAATCACTGCAGGATGTGGGGACATCTATTAGCTGAAAGAGTGGTAAAGACAATTCACTAGAAATGCCATATTTAATGGAAAGTTCTTTACAGAACCAATACAGGGTGCTATTATTATTATTACTATTTCTCATCTCAACGATGGAAGTGTTTTCAGAAGTTTACTCTGAATAGCCAATTACACACTGCAGTCTTAACTTTATGAACACAACCTAACATTAATTTACATCGTTCCAGATTACGGACTTAATTTCACTTTTTGTATGAAAAACTTTATGAACATTCATCGTTTACGACAATGATTTCTGCTTAAATTTGACATCTTGGTTAGAACAACTGAGTTTATTGACAGAAAGCCAACAAGGATTTTGTTTTTGCTGACCTAGGTCCGGAACACTAATAAAACATGATATACACAGGTCCTTGTATAACAACCGTTGCGAAGCACAGGCATATAAGCTAGTTTGGGTACTAAAATAGAGAAAATATAAAATGCAGAATGGCTGTGGGAAGAAAAGCATTTCTGAAGAACAGACCTTTCACATTGAATATTAATTTAAATTTTAGAAAGTCTTTTCTGAAGGCATTTGCTTTTCAGTGTAGTATTGTAGGGGAGTGAAACGTGATCAATAATAAATTGAGACAAGAGGAGGACTGAAGGTTTTGAAATGTGGTGCTACAGGCCAATGCTGAGGATTAGATGGGTAGATCGCATAACAAATGAGGTAGTACTGAATAGAATTGAGGGGGGAGGGGATTTGTCATATCTCAACTAAAAGGAGGAATTGATTGGTAGGACACTGAGACATCAAGGAATCGTCAATTTAACATTGGAGGGAAGTGTGGGGTGTAAAAATTTCAGAGGAACACAGACACATAAGCAGGTTCAAAAGTATGTAGGTTGCCATTCTTATTCAGAGATTAAAAGGCTTGCACAGAATAAGGTAGAATGGAGACTGGTATCAAACCAGTCTTAGTGGAAGACCACTTTACAGCAACAACAAAAAGCAGAGATAGACAAAATGTTCTTTTGTTGTATTTGTTTTTCCATAGTAACACATTCCAGAAGGTGTGATGTAGCTGCCCCCCCCCCCCCCTCCACACACACACACACACACACACACACACACACACACACACACACACACACACGTGCACGTGTACACACACTTGTCTACTTTGATATTACAAAAAGTCACTGCAGAGTAATGGTCATATTATTTTGGTTTGTGACCAATAAACAGAGCGGAAAACCATTTACTGTTTAATGCAACTCTTTATCTGGGGGGGGGGGGGGGGGTTGATGATAAATTTTATTCTTTTTCTTTCTCTTTCAGGAAAGTATATGGTATCTTGATGTGCCAGCTGGCTATAACAACTGCATTCATTGCACTTTTTCTTTATCATCTCCCAACCAAGAGATATGTGCAATCCCATCAAAGTGTTTTTTGGGTTGCATTCATTGTGGTGATAGTTACTCTCATAGCCATGTCGTGCTGCACAAATGTAAGAAGAAAGGCTCCAATGAATTTCATCTTTTTGTTCCTGTTCACAATTGCTGAAAGTGTACTGCTTGGTGTGGCTGCTTCAACGTATGATGCTGAAGCAGTAAGTACAGTTTTTAAATTTTTAATTATTTGTGTTAGATTAGTGTGTGTGTGTGTGTGTGTGTGTGTGTGTGTGTGTGTATTGACAGAATGTATGGCCTGGACAAAAATTGGTAGGTAGTAGTGGTCCAACATTTATCTTTTTGTACATTTTTTCCTCCCCCCCCCCCCCCCCTCCCCATCCGGTAGTAGCTTGACCTATCCTTTGTTTCTGTGGATAAGTTTTTGTTTGGATTCATTTCTAGAATTCCTTATTATTGTATTTATAAAATATTCTTAAGAAATATTCACATGGAATTTATCCTTCAACATGTATGTCAGAATTATGCCCACCCCACTTCTGAATGCTTAGAAATAGTCTGACTTGTGCATATGGTACAGGTGCTTACCATACACAATCACAGTATGTTCTAACGGCATTTACTGCTATAAATGATGCATAAAAATTATACAGAACTCCTCACAAAATTTCTGTAATTGTATAAACATAAACCAGTTGCAACTACTTTAAACTGTCAGGACTCATACTAGATGCTACAGCTGATATAGACATTAAAACCAACTGCCCAAGATGCTGCAGCCAAGTCACATTGTCCATGCTGTTTAACTTAATTAGCTTATGTACTTTGATGATTTACAAAGTGCAACACTCCCTAGCAACAGTTTTCAGTTGCATTGGACTCATAAATCATATTTTGTTCACAAAATTATTGAAAATCAAATTACTGTGTTGGCTCTATTGAAACATTTTCTCCATTGTCCATAAGCTAATTATGTTCCTACTTTAGTGTATGCAATTGAAATATTAATGCATGCAATACATGGAAAGGCAAGGAGCAAAGTTCAGTGTCCAGTCAGTGAAGTCACCAGATTACAAAACTTTCATTACAAATAGTACAACATAACTTTACTATAGTGCTTCATGTACAATCGAAAACAAAATTAAAAATAATAATAATATTTTTGTACCTCTTTTTAGTTAAACCTTAAGTTCATTTCTACTTAACCACATTTCTGTTCAGCAGCGGAAACTTTAGAACATTTGAAATAATTTAACTTGTAATGAAAAAGTGTGAAATGTTTAATTGCAAGTACTGAAAGTTCTCTTGTATGACCAATCACTCCTCACAGGTGTAAACTTATATTTTGGCATTAAAAATTCTATTATTTCCTATTAAATTAATAATAAAGTATCAGTACCTATTACAAAATTCAAGGGCGAGGAAAAAATGTATTCAGTAGAAGCAAACCACCTACACATCACATATACAGTAACTTTTTCGCCCAATTTATTCATTAATCTGCCCTTCACTTTCATAATATGTGACTTTGTCTTCTATCTTACTGATTGCTGATATAATGTTATTAACTGAAATTTGATACTAACAAGCTGTACAGAAAATAGTTTTTTATTGATCTTTGGCTTACCATTATCTTTAAACTTCATACTTCCATAACACATTACAAATTAAAAATCCTATGACACCATTCACGTTATAACTATTAATCATACCAATCAGGTCGGTTTTCTGGAAATCCTGATTTAACTTGTGATTTTAAACATCATATAGGCATGAGATGGCTGATAGTTGTTGACTGCAATCTTCTCTCCTCTGTTATCTCTGCAATTGAGAAGTTCTAAAAATACTTAATGTAATTAAATCACTGACAGAATATGCAACTATTTACAAAATTACTCTTAAACCTCTATATAAGGAGCCACAAATTCTGGACACTTTGTAGAGGAAAACACTATAAAGACGAATACTTCCAATTGTTAATTACATTACACTAGTCAAATTTACTGATGATATATTGGATATATTACATAGAAACACAGTAAATAGTAGAAATTAAAGAAAAGTAGTTACAAAAAACTAAATGTGAAATGCATTTTCAGTCAAATTTGCACAAAACTCTTAAGAACATGTGGGATTCTTGGTCCCACAAAGAGGAAAACTGACCACTGTAAAGTAAAAAAAAAAAAAAAAAAAAAATGACAGTTCATTAAGATAGTGGTCGAAACAGTAGCAACATACAACAGACTGAAAGTTAGCAGTGCAGTTTTGCCTATTTGGGTATATTGCAAAGCACATAGGTCTTGCCGTTATCATTGTTGACATCTGTAGCAGTCGCCACAGGTTCCCCCCACCCCCCCCCCCTCCTCCTCCTCCAGGACTGTAGACCCTGGTGGAGGCGACAGATGAACAGAAATCTTGTTAGATGGCTCAATAATGAACTGTTGTTGATGAGGATGCTAAATAGCAAGCAGTGAAATTGCAGGTTCAGTGGGGAGCAGTTGTATCTGGTGGTGTGTTCAGTCAATGAGTGTTATGTGACATCCGGACTGGAGAGTGTGTGAAAATGTTGACTTCATAATCAGCAAACCAGTGTGGATAATCGAGAGGGTTGCCAGTCCAAGACATAGGGATGAAATTGTGGGGGATGGGGGGGGGGGGGAGTAGAGGTGTCAGTAATGGGATTGTTTGCAGGTAGGATGCCTGCAGAGTCCAAGAATATGCTGATTTGTTCAGCATCTGCGGTAGGAGGAAGACGAAAATGATTGATAAGCCTCATAGTACGAAAGGCCACAGTTTGGTCAGGAATATAGAGGACAAAGAGGGTGTTAGACCGAAAGGTCATTCGGGGAAAAATTGTAGATGTTGGTGTGCCACAATCCTTTGCTCTCCTGAATTACCTCCAGTGGTGTGAAGGCTCATAGAGGTGAGAATGTCACACTTAAACTGGCGTATGCAACACTGGTTGAAGGAGAACATTTGTCATATACCGATGGGGCAAGGTAGGGTCACTTACATCACATGGGTGTGATATGTTGTCACACAAAACCTCAACGAGAGGAATGGGGGGCAGGTAGGTCATCCTTAAGTACCCATGTGGTTTTCAGTCTGTTTAGCAATACAGTTGTTGCTTGTTGTTGATTCCAAATGTTTAATGTGTTGCTACCTTGAGACAAAACTTTGTACTGGGGGGAAGGGTTGGGGAGCTACAAAAGAGGATGCACAGAATGTCATGCAACATTCCATAATCACATGCTGTGAGGTCCTCATGGATAAATACTCAAGCACATTGGTGATTTAAGAGAGTATATGCTCACCTAGGTGAGGAAGTTGCTCGGTTGTCAGTATGGTAGTGTTGTCAACAATTCATGCTGGTAATATTGGGATTGCCATTAGTAATGTCCATTGAGGATGCCTTAAGGTCCTCTTTAAATGCGGAGCAGACACCAAATGACATCCATGGCAACTTCTCAGTCCACTTTTTGCCTTGGCACATCAGAGTGGCCTGTAATGTCCTATGTCACTGCTCTACCAACTTGTTCCTTTGCAGATAGTAGACAATTGTGTGAAATTTATGCTCCACACAGAGCACCAAGTCTATAAAAGTTCAAATTGGTGGCCCTGGTCAGTTGTGATGCAAGTATGGAAGCAAAACAAGCGATACAAGTAGCGACAATTGCCCACACAAGTTTTTCCACTGAAATAGCTGGTAATGGAACTGCTCCTACCCAACAAGAAGTATGGTTGATCATCAACAAGAAATATTTGAATTCGTTGGAGAGTTGCAGTGGCCAGACGAGATCAACATGGATGTACCAAAATCATCCTTGGGGACACTTTGAAATGGCCTAATGAGGATTGTACATGCCGTTCCACTTAGATGCACATAACAGGTGATAAGAATGGGGTCACTTATAACGTGTGGCCACACAGATCGCTCCATGATGAGACGGCTAATCACAGGTCCCCGAGCCATTGCAGACATTCTTCTTCTTTTTTCCAGGCTATTATTCCTTCTAATTCCCCTCCTCCCCATCCTAATTCCTCACTGTCCCCACTCGTCTCTCCCCTCTAGGTGCTTCCCTTTAAAACAGCCCAGCTATTGATAATGGTTGCGATGATGGTTGTAGTGATTTTGGCCTCCATGTTTACCCACGTTTTTAATGTAGGGTTTGAACTCCTCCACAAATTCACATGGTTTGACCTCCACCATAAATTCACAGTTAATAGTGTGAGCCATTTGGGGAAGAACTCCCAACCTAGTCCCTAAGGCATGGATCCCCATCCCTTCCTTTCCCACTTCCTCCTTGCTGTAGGTCCCTCCCCTGTTCAGTCCCCAGCATGTGTAGCCAGTCCGGGTGTGTTGGGTGGGGGGGGGGAGGGGGGAGTTACATACTCTTATGAATGAGCCCCTTGAAAACACAGGGATCACACTGTTGGTACCAGGGCTGTAATCTCGCCATGCAGGCCAAGGACTCTGGTATCAAGACTCCTGGCAATGGCCATTGTGCCAGGTGGCCTTCGCTGTGGCTGGTGGCACCCATGGGGAGAGCCTCTGATCAGAGTGGGTAGTACCAGGGCAGATGTTTCCTACAATAAAACATGTGAAATTGGAAAATGGTTGTACTAGGGCCGTCTTTGAAGCAGGAATAGTGAATTTAATGCAGCTGCCTATGACAATATTCCCTTAACTCTCTACCCCCTGGGATCAGGTCAGGCTCGTCAGGGTTATTGGGTTTCTCCATGAAAGCAGTTTTTATTCTCAGGTGTAAGATTTTATCTCTGACTTGGACAGATGGGTGGGTTTGTGGCTCTTCCTGCGAGGAGCAAGGTTTGGAGCTTTGCCCCCATCCCCACCCCTCTCTGAAAATGTCAATTTCTCCATTTACTTTGGTTTTAATATTGTTTCCTTCTTTATTTTTTATTATTAATATTTTTTTCTTTTTGGCTTCTGCTTTAGGAGTGTGACTGTTCACCAGTACATGCTAGTCATCAATGAATGGGAGTTATAGAGCTGTAGAGATGTGCATAGCAGAATTCAGCATTTTCTGTCGATTTTAGTCCTGTTGTTATAATTGATTTTAACGTCCCTTTTAGTTCCTCCATTTTACTATTGGAATGTCCTTAGCTGGACCACAACTCTGCTTGCATTCCATTCTGAAATAACAGGACTGGTGATCTAGCTGTTTGGTCCCTTCCTCCCATCAACCAACCAACTAGTAGTGGTTTTAACATCCTGGTGCACAAAGTTATGTAGGGCGTTAAAAATTGCATGCCTAAACTTTTGTTGTAATAATGTGTCAAATTTTATAGGTTCCAAAAGTTAAGATTTTCTGTAACATCTGGATAAGATCACTGTAGCTGAGACTATTTATGATTTATTCATAAAAAAGTGATCGTGCCAACAAACAAAATTCAGTAATCTGATGCTTATACAAATTACTTTTCTTTTAAAAATCCTGGTGATTTTCAGATTTTACAGATTCTTTCTGTAGTAAAACCAGCAATTCCAATAAATTGCATAAAATGAATGTTTCACCCAATAGTCAAGCTGTAGTTGTTTACTAAACTGATGTGCTGTCTCTCCAAAATAGGTGCCTTAGTCTAACTAGGTATGAGACACCTGTGACACCAGTAAAGCAACAAATTATATATTTAGCTTTTTCTGTGTTTCTTTGCAATGGAATTTATATATTCTGTACCTGCTTTTACATTTAAAAGGTATTGTATTGTGTACCACACGTATTCATAATTACCCTGTTGAAGTGTGGCCATTGGCATGCTCTGAAAGTATTAGGACAGCAGGAGCCAACACTTCAGATATTTAATGCTGGCTGGCTAGTGTACCAGCAATACATACTAGAGGGGTGTGGTAGTGGAATCCAGTAGCACCCTAAATCACATCATCAGATGCAGGACCAGTTAACTGATACATAAACCAACAGTTAACACCACTGTGTTGCTATGACTTGTGATCGTGTGGACAGGATCGGGATTCGTCGGTAAAAACAATGTTATTCCATTACTGACTCTACCTGCACCAGCACAACCAACATGACCATAATAGTAAGATTAATCTGGTGGAGATACTGTGGTGAGATACTGTTGGACAGTTGCTTTATGTGTTGCCATACTGTCTGCATCCAGTATTTGGGTTTGAGGTGGTATTGGTTTAAATTTTCACAGCCCTCAAGTACCCATTGCCAGTACACTAATTAACCACGTTACCCCTCTGACATGTTGAAGCTGACTGTCATCCCATACCTTTTGGAATTTGCTGACAACCAAATTGCAAGAGGATAATGGGTGAGAAACTTGTGGTATGTAGTGTTAAAGACTTTTCCATTGGCTATCAGATTACATTACTGCATCAGCTTCCCTGTTCTCTCAGTCTCTCATTATTGAAAACATGGTCAATGTTTGTAGAATGACTGGCTTGGGATACACAACCTACAGTTACAACAGTTTCTTTTTGACAATATGTGGAGGCAGCATTGACTGTTTCAAACAACATATCCAAAGCTACTGTAATTCTATGCCAAGGCTTGTACAGCATTTATAACCAGCAAATGCAGCAACACTTGATGAAATTAGTATTATGTTTCTCACTTCACATGGGACTGTATTTTCAGTCATATTGTTTTTGCCCAGTGTGTTATCTCCCAAGTAAATTTGGCTGTGATACCTCTGGCCCTTGTTGGTGTTGCATTTTGGTTGGCCAGCAGTGTATCATCAATGAACCTGAACCAGACTAATGGTTTGGGGTTTTGGAAGGCTAGGAAAGTGTTTCCTAGGCGGCCCATGTACAGATTGGCATAGGAGTGTTCCAGATTTGACTGTATACCTACCCTTCAAAGGAATTGTTGATAAGGTGATGAGTAGTGCATTTTCAGTCTGAACGACATTGGGAGAGAGAACGTCAGAGAGCAGCAAGACCATATGCATAATGGAAGTTGGTATATAACAACAGTAACGACTAAGGATTGAATGCTGTATAAATTGCTGCTGTTCAATGAGGTAAATGTCTGTCACTAAGTAACAACCATTGTGAGCAGACACAGCCCATAGTACATCATTGTTTGCAAGTGTACCGACCTCTGTCGAGAAGTGACATATATTGATTTTTTTGTGTGCTTTTTACCTTAATTTTCTTAAATTCATTGTGTTTTTGTGTGTATATTAGCCTCAGGTTCACATCGTTAAACTTAAGTGTCATCCCCATAATATTATGACGCCATTGGTAGGGCAAAGAATACAGTGCACAAAATATGTCCACTGTGACTTAGCCAAACTGCCATGCCTGTAATATTAAATTCAGCCCATTTCCTTCTACTCATAGCTACTGTGTATAATACAATGTGTCCGCAAAGTCACTCCGCAGAGGCGAGTTCCGCATGTCTCGCCTTGCAAGGCATGTAAGGGTGGCAGCACATTTATTCCATCATATAAGCAACACTACCCCCACCCTACTATCATTGCAGGTCCATGAAACACGTGCAGGTGCGCTTTATCTGTGCTGCCAACCTTACATGCCCCGCAGTGTGAGGCACGAGGAGATAACCACTGCAGAGAGACTTTGGAAACACACTGTATTATTGATCTGGCAGTTCTCAGGAAGGAAACACACTTGAAGTACACATTTCTGCCACTCCGGCATGCCACAAAGCTTTTGGCTGTCGAAAGTGGGTTTTGTGTGTTTATGTACATAACATCAGTTATTAGTTCTTGTTTTGAACAGTCATGCTGCAGCTACAGACCCAGTAATAGCTGCAAAAGTAAACCATTTGACAAGTTCCTAACTAGCAGCTATATTATTGTTGTTTCTACCTGTGTGCTTTGGTAGCTTAATTTCTGTGTCTTAGTCTGATGTTATTGTTAGTGTATACTGACAAGTTCACTAGTGTTCGTTAGGAGTATATTGCTCGGACCGTCCAAATCCCCTCCACCCCTGTGAATTATCAGTCTGCAGCTGTGGCCGGGCATGCTACTGCTTGCCTAGAAGTTGATCGTGTGGTTGAGTGGGAGATCATCTCGGGTCATGACAGGGAGCAAAAGATGTCCTGGAGGGCGAACAGATGATCTCCCTGGTTCATCTGACAAACATGTTTCAGGTGCTTAGCCAGGTGCAGATGATAGCCCAGTTTTAGATGAAACCACTTAGCCTGCAAGAACTGGGTTGTCACAGAGGGTGGGGATTCTTGTAGTTGGGAGCTCCAATGTCACACACCGTATTTGCACGATTATAGGCCGCACCTAAACTTTTGACACAAGACTATAGAAAAAGCCAACTGCAGCTTGGTAACTCACGTCGTGTGTTTAGCTTTGGGTCAGAGGAGATTCTCTGGCTTCCAGTGGCCATCTGAAGGGATCAGGCCACAACTCTTGCTTACAAGATGAAAGGCTCATCATCGGCAGCATAATCATCAGGACAGACTGCAGACCTCTAGTACAGAGTGGAAGGTCTGAATCAGAGGCTCACTGTTCTGTGACAGTGTAAGCCAGAGACAAGTTCAGCTGAAATTTTTGCAAAAGATAAAATGTTTAGAAATGATTTATTAAATAACATGTGTGGTGGAGTGTTTGTCATCATCAAAAGTAAAATGGAAGTTGATAGTTCTTGTGATCGTCTGGATATAGGTCATACCTTAGAATTTAATGTTGATAATCAGCTCCTTTTACTGGACCCCTGACTCAAGATTGGTGGTCTCTCACAGCAGCTCAAAATGTATTAACAGAAAACCCAAAGAGAATCTCTTCACATGTAAAATAAGTGGAGGCAACAAACAATGCTTTCACTACGAGACAGTTAAGCTGATGTTTATGATGGTGCTGCTAAACCAAAGTTACTAAACACAGCTTTCAGAAATTTCTTAACAAAAGAAGACTAAGTTAAAACACCATAGTTAAACATAGTGAAACAGCTCGAATTGCTTAACATAAATGTCTTCTGATCCTTCCTATTAGAGTATGCTGATGAAATAGCTACACACTATGTCATGTACAACCACTTGCACAGTGAAGAACCTGTATCCAAAGATTAGAAAGTTATGAAGGCCACACCAATATTCAAGGAAGGCAATAAATCAATCCACCAAATCACTGATGTTGGTTTGCAACAGGGTTTGGGAATACGCACACTGTGTTCAAACCTTATGAATAACCTCAAACAGAATGACCTGTTCACCCATGGCAAATAGATATTTCGGAAAGATTGAAACACAAAAAGTTTCTTTATGTGCACAAAGTGATGAGTACTATATAGATGAGATCTCAAATTGATTTCATATTTCTAAATATCCACCCCTCAGGGGCTCGGCATTAATTTGCTGAGTTCGGGTTTGGCGAAACCGGGGTCCTGAGCCGTGGGCTGTGTCACACCAACAGTCCACCACACCGTAAGCTCTGTGCGTGCTTCAACGACCATCATTTGGTGCGACAGTGGAACGTTGTATGTTTCAGAGCCTGGGGTTCTTGGCTTAATCACCCGGGTCGCGAGGACGGTACAAACCTCTATTTAACAAAAAAAACTTCAATCTCAAGGTGTGCTACGTGCCGAGGAGATGCACGTCTGTTGAGGTCTAACAGTTGCTAGCAAGCAACCTCTGAGGAACCTGCCGCACCTCAGTTGTATAAAGCTTACCCAGGCAAGTGGGGCTCTGCCTGGATGGACCTATTTTCCCTAGCTACTCGTGGGAACACCATCAGGTGTCTCTAAGAGAAGAAGGCCTGATTTAAATGCAGCAATGTATGCCCCCACTTGTTCCTTTCCCTGGCCACCCCATGTGAGGAATGCAGGGCTCGTCAACAAGGTGAGGCTTATGCCCCTAAATACCTTGTCTGTAGCAGGACAGATGGAGGATCTTTTCAATCGACGAAGCCATTATTTTTTGTGGCGCAATTGGAGGATAAGTATGGAGAGGTTGAGGGCATGTCTAAAATGAGATCAGGGACAGTCCTCATAACGACGTCATAGTCACGCACACTGCTTGCCTGTGACAAGCTCGTGATGTTCCCGTTACAATAACACCTCACAAGAGTTTAAACATGGTCCAAGGCATTATATTCCATAAAGACCTTCTTTTGCAGTCTGATGACAAACTACAAGCAAACCTAGAGTGGTGAGGCTTTCCTTTTATCCAGCATATTTTTAGGGGTTCGAAGGAGAAAAGGGTTGCCACCAGTGCCTTCATCTAGGCTTTAGAGGGTGATTCATTGCCCAAGAAGGTCGAGGTGATAATTAGTGCGACATTAAGCCCTAAATTCTCCCCCTATTTATTGTTTAAAGTGCTGGAGGTTTGGGCACAAGTCATCCCAGTGTGATGCCAATCCAACCTGCGGGGAATGTGGACATGCATCTCATCCAGACGTCCCATGTGCCCCTCCTCCTGTCTGAATTAACTGCAGTCAACATCGCATGCCCTGCTCGCCACATTGCACAGTTTTGCACAAAGAGAGGAAAATCATAGAATATAAGACCTTGGACAGGCTGTTATACTCGGGGGCTAAACGTAACTACTTGAAACTCCATCCTGTAACAATTATCACCTCCTATGTTACAGCTGCTTCGTCATCGCTACCTACAGCGCCAAGATCACTAACTGTTCAGCCAGTTGCAGTGGGCCAACAGGCCCTACCACCTCCACCCGCCCCCCAGGTGGTTGGGGAACCTCGTCCTTTGTTGCTCCCAAAACTCGCAACTTTGGGATCAATTCCCCCCCCCTCCCCAACACCAGGGGTCCTCACCCCCGAGCCAGAGGAGGAGCGATCTCCTCTGGCTCCTCTCACAAAGAAGGGATCGCTTGCATCCTATCCTTCCTCAGCTTCCTCTGCTGAAAAAGCGGACCCCAGCGAGTGGCAGAAAGTGCCAACGGGGGCTGGGTGTAGGGCTTAGAGGTCATCCTCATTCCCTGAGACTGAGTCAGTGAAGCCCACCAGATGTGAGAAGCCGAAGGAGCAGCAAGAGACACAAAAGAAGAAAAAGAAAACTAGTGGAAAGACAGAGACTATGGTAGTTCCTGCACTACCGCCCCATACCTCTGCCTCTAAATACGAGGTGGAGATTTCAGCATCCCCTGAGGACCTGAATCTCAACGGTATCTCAGAAACTATGGACATTGATCCAACAGCCTCAGCAGCAGTGAAAGCAACTGATCCTGGGGTATAAAAGCCGTCCTTAGTACCTCATGTCTTACCAGACCATCCTCCAGTGGAATTGCGGTGGATTTTTCCAACACCTGCCTGAATTACGATGACTTTTAAGCACCACACCTGCTTTCTGCATTGCCCTCCAGGAGACTTGAGGGCAAGTCGCAGCATTTATCTTAGGGTGTCAGGTGGAGTCTGTGTTTACATTCTTCACTCTGTTTATAGTGAAATCTTGCCCCTGCAGACACCTTTAAAAGCTGCTGTCAGAGTAAGGATACCACATGACGTAACTATCTGCAGCTTATATCTCCCACCACATGATGATGTACCACCAAACATATTAGCTGCACTGATATCCCAAATCCCACCGCCATTTTTACTACTAGGAGATTGTAATGCCCATAACACCTTGTGGGGTGGCGCAATAGCCAGTGGCCGTGGCAGAGATGTCAAGAACCTCGATCTCTGCCACTTAAACACCACTGCTCCCACACACTTCAGTGTGGTACACTGCACTTTCTTGGCCATTGACTTGTCGATTTGCAGCCCTGGCCTCTTACAATCTGTCAACTGGAGGACGCACAGCAATTTATGTGGTAGTGACCACTTTCCTATCTTTCTGTCACTACCCCATCGTTAATGCCCAGGACACACCCTTCGATGGGCTTTAAATAAGGCAAACTGGGACGACTTCCGTCCTGATGCCACTCTTGAACCTCTCCTGAACAATACAATCAACATAGTGGTAGAGAATGTCACTAAGAAGATTATATCTGCTGCTGAGCATGCAATCCCCCATACATCCAGATGCCCCCGAAGAAAGACAGTGCCTTGGTGGTCCTCGGAAGTTGCGGAAGTTATCTGAGATCATAGGCGTGCTCTTCAGGGCCTTAAGCACCACCCATCGCTCGATATTCTAATCGTGTTTAAATGCCTCCAAGTTTGTACTCGGCAAATAATACAGGGGCGCAATGTTGGGAGAGATACGTCTCGCCATAGGGTCGCATACCTCCCCTCTGCCAGTCTGGACATAGATCCGACACCTGTATCACTACTCAGACAGCAATTCCTGGGATCTATATATGTGGATCTGTCTGTACGGTGCATGGCACCATCTCCAAAGCTTTTGCTGAGCACTACGCTCGTACTGCTGCATCCCAAAATTATCCGCCTGCGTTCCGCATGTTAAAACAGTGGACTGAATACAAACCCCTTTCATTCACCACATGCCACTCTGAGGGGTATCATCCTCAGTTTAATGAGTGCAAGTTTCTCATTGCCCTTGTGCACTGCCCCAGGACCAGACAGAATACACAATCAGATGTTGAAGTATCTATCTCGCGCTTCTAAGAGACATGTTCTAGCCTTGTTTAATCAGATCAGGAGTGAAGCTGTCTTCCCATCACAGTGGCGAGAAAGTACCATCATTCCACTGTGTGAGCCAGGTAAAAACCCACTAGATGTGGACAGTTATCGGCCAATCATCCTTAAAAATGTCCTCTGCAAACTGCTAGAATGCATGGTAAGCCAGTGGTTGTGGTTGCTTGAATCTCGGGGCCTGCTGGCTCTAAGCCAAGGTGGTTTCCATCGGGGATGCTCGGTCTTGGATAACCTGGTCCATCTTGAATCCGCCATTCGGACAGCCTTTTCTCAACGTCAGCACCTGGTTGCCCTGTCTAAACTACAAGCCTATTTCATTGACATCAATTTGCAGCAGGGTTTTGGAACATTTCCTGTATTCAAATATTATGAATTATCTAAAACAGAATGATCTATTGACCCAAGGTCAACACAGATATAGAAAATATTGTTCATGCGAAACACAACTAGCTCTTTACTCGCATGAAGTGATGAGTGCTATTGACAAGGGTCCTCAAATTGATTCCATATTTCTTGATTTCCAGAAGGCTTTTGACACCTTACCTCACAAATGGCTTTTAATCAAATTACCTGGTTATGGTATTGACCCAAATTTGTGACTGGATAGGGGACTTCCTGTCAGATAGGACACAGTTTGTAGTAATCGTTGGTAATGCATTGACTAAAAAAAGAGGAGATATTGGGCGTTCTACAAGGTAGTATCATTGGTCCTCTGCTGTTCCTTATTTACATAAACAATTTGGGAGAAAATCTAAGTAGCTGTCTTACGGTTGTTTGCAGATGATGCCATCATTTACCGTTTAGTAAAATCATCTGAAGATCAAAACCAACTGCAGAATGATTTAAATAAGATGTCACTATGGTGTAAAAATTGGCAATTGACCCTAAATAATGCAAAGTGTGAAGTCTTCCACATGAGTACGAAAAGAAAGCCATTAAACTTTGTTTGCAAGATAAATCAATCGAATGTGAAGGCCATAAACTCCACAAAATATCTAGGAATTACTATTACTTCAGACTTAAACTGGGAAGAACATGTAGAAAGGCAAACCAGAGACTGTGTTTTATTGGCAGAACTCTTAAGAGATGCAACAGACAAACTAAAGAGACTGCATACACTAAGCTTGTCCGTCCTCATTTGGAGTATTGCTGCCCAGTGTGGGATCCTTATCAGGTGGGTTTGACGGAGGA
Organism: Locusta migratoria; assembly: GCA_026315105.1. Classification (NCBI taxonomy): domain Eukaryota; kingdom Metazoa; phylum Arthropoda; class Insecta; order Orthoptera; family Acrididae; genus Locusta; species Locusta migratoria. The sequence goes on from CM048746.1 coordinate 197,837,324, forward strand.
CATCAAAAGAGTTGAAAGAAGGGCAGTTCGTTTTGTATTGTCACGATACAGGGAAGACAGCGTTACGGAAATTATACAGGATCTGGGATGGGAATCATTACAACAACGGCACTTATCGCTGCGGCTTGGGCTACTTATTGTTGACTCCCAATTACATAGGTAGAAAAGATCATACGAGAAATCAGAGCTCGAACAGAGAGATTAAAGTGTGCTTTCTTCCCATGCGCTATTTGCGCTATTCGGCGATGGAGTGGGAGATAAATAGTATAAAGGTGTTTCAATGAACCCTCTGCCAGGCACTTAAATGTGATGTGCAGAGTACCCCATGTAGATGTAGACAACACGAGCTGGCGACGCCACATCCTTACCACCTTCAGGCTCACTCCCACTTTTTATCCAAAACTTTTTAACTCTACATACCTTCCATGTAAAGGTCGGGGCGTTCCGTAGCTCCTTACATACCCAGCATAATGGGGTCCCCCAGGCCTTGATATTGAGCATCCCCCTGTTTTTAGTTACCATTAATGGCCCAGCAGCAGCAGTTGGGTCGCCAGTATCACCTTCACTGTATGTTGATGACTTCTGCATATATTTTAGCTCTTCTAGCATGTGTTGCAGAATGCCAGCTGCAGGGCGCCATACACAAGGTGCAGACATGGGCCCTCTCAACGGAGTTCCAGTTCTCGGCCGCCTAGACATGCGTTATGCACTTCTGTCGGCATCAGACAACCACCCACAACCAGAGCGTTATTTTAACGACCAACTACTCACTGTAATAGAAACTAACCGTTTCTTAGGTCTGGAATTTAATGATCGGTTAACGTGGATACCACATATTCGCCAACTTAAACATAAGTGCTGGTGGCACCTCAACGTCCTGTGGTGCCTTAGCAGTACCACTTGGGGTGCAGATCGTATTACCCTGCTGCACTGTTACAAAGCCCTTGTTCTGTCACATATGGGCTACGAGAGTGTAGTATATGGTTCCGCATCACCCTCGGCGCTACAGCTTCTGGAACCTATCCACCAATGTGGCGTTAGACTCACGACGGGGTCTTTCAGAACAAGCCCTGTGGACAGTCTCCTTGTGGAGGCTGGGGTGCCTGCTCTGTGAATCAGGCGGCAACAACTGCTGGCAAAGTATGCAGACAATGTCTGTAGTATGCCTACTCATCCCAAGTACTGTCTCCTTTTTCCAAAGAGAGTAATCCAGATACCAGAACAGTGGCCAAGATCTGGCTTGACGGTCAGTGTCCTCATTCAGACTCTTCTGAGTGAGTTGGAGTGATTCCCTCTATCATCTTTGTTCAAATTCCAATCAGGCACGCCACCGTGATGTCTACTTTGTCTGGACTTGACAAATCGCTCCAAACGCTGCGTTTACCCAGAGGCACTGCGAGCAATTCCTGCCAATTCTAAATGGGTACCAGGACTCATCGGTAATCTTCACTGATGGCTCGAGGGCAGATGGTTGTGTCAGCTTTGCATGTACGCATGCCGGACATCAGGAACTGCATGATAACGGCTGTCACGTTTGTTTTTTGTGGGTCCCTGGCCACGTGGGTGAGCCCGGGAATGAGACTGCAGACATTGCACCCAAGGCAGCGGCTCTTTTGCCTCACTTGGCTACCTTCTGCCAATATTCAACTGGCTCTGCTGGTGTATTGTCATCCTGGCATATTTCGTGGTTCTGAGAACTGTAAAACCGATCCCGACCGCTTGGATGTCCTCCTCACTCCCCTCTCGGCGAGAGGTGGTCATCCTGGACCGGTTGCGGATCGGCCACTGCCGATTCAGCCACCGTCATTTGCTAACCGCTGACCCTGCACCGCTGTGCTCCTGTGGTGAATTGCTGACGGTGTGACATATTTTACTGTCTTGTGTTAATTTTAATTATCTCCGCGTAACCCTTAATTTGCCATCTACTCTGGATAAACTTTTAGCCGATGACACAAGAGTAGCTGCTAGAGTTTTAAGTTTTATCACCATGGCTAATTTGTCAAAGGAAATTTAACCCTTCTAATTGTTATTTTATCCTTCTGTTTTAACTTTCTCTTGATACTCCCCTTCTGGCAGTTAAAAATTTTTTCGAGATCTAGCGAATCTCTGTTTCAATCTGGGCGCTAATGACCTGAGAAGTTATGCGCCCTAAAACCACAAAAAAAAACAGGAACTGCATTCCCTGCCGGATGGCTGCAGTGTATTCACTGCTGAGCTGGTATCCATCCTTCATGCAGTCGATCATATTCGTTCCTGCTCTGGGGAGTCTTTCCTCATATACAGTGACTCCCTAAGCAGTCTACAGGCCCTCGATCAGTGCTTCCCTCGCCATCCCTTGTTTAAGGCCATCCAAGAATCCCTATACGACATCGACCATTGTGGGCGGTCAGTAGCATTTGTCTGGGCACCAGGGCATGTTGGGATAGCTGGAAACAAGATGGCTGACAGGTTAACGAAAGAGACTACACATAAACCAACCCAGGATATAGGTATCCCAGCTCCTGACATCCATTCGATGTTACATAGTCCCGTTTTTGGTCTGTGGAGTACAGAATGGCGCACTCTAAGGTCACCCAACAAATTGCAACTAATAAAGGAGACAACCAACGTGTGGAGGTTCTCTATGAGGAACCCTCGCAGGGATTCTGTCATTCTCTGTCGACCCCACATTGGCCATACTTGACTTAAGCACAGCTACATTCTCCATTGCAAGGATCCTCCTCGCTGTCAATATGATGCGCCTTTGACAGTTGCTCACATCTTACTCGAATGCCCAACCTTCACCCCTCAAAAGCAGACTTTTAATCTTCCTGACTCCTTACAACTTGTTTTAGGCGACAATGCCTCTGTGGGTGATTCTCTTTTAACTTTTATTCGTAACAGTTGATTCTACAATTCCATATGACATTATTGAGTATGCTTTATGTAATTATTCTGCACCTGCTTAATACTTTTAGGCAGGTGATTTTAATGTGTTGCAGGGTGGCTGGACGTTCTATTTTTATTTCTGTGAACACCCAGTCTGGACACTCTGATCTTCTTTTAAATCTCTTCTTTCTTCCCTTTCTGACATTTTCCATGTATGGTTTAATGTAGTTTAACACATTATGTCCTATTTTAGCAGTCTGTTATGTTGTCTCTGTGATTGGAAAAAGGGACTGATGACAATAGTAGTTTGGTCCCTTTCAAACCCCAACCCAACCAACCAACCAACCTAAATTTCCAGAAGTCTTTTTGACACCATAGCTCACAAACGATTTGTAATCAAATTTCATCATGATAGAATATTGACTTTTGTGATTAGATTGTTATAGGGTAGAGTTCATAGAAACTGATGGAAAGGCATAGACTAAAACAGAAGTGATAGCTAGCATTCTCTAAAGTAGTGTTATTGGTTCTCTGCTGTTTCTTGTCTATAAAAATTACTTGGCAGAAAATCTGAACACTCCAGTTAGTTGTTAGCATACTATGCAGTCATTTATCATGTAAATTATCAGAAGTTCAAGACCAAATGCAGATCAGTTTAGGAAAGGTATCGGTGTGGTTAAAAAATTGGCAGTTGACCCTAACTAATATAAAGTGTGAAGTCATCTAAAAGTGTGAAAAAACCCATTAAACTTGTGTTTACAAGATAAATCAATCAAATCTGAAAGCCTCAGAGTTCAACTTAAATACCTTGGAATTACTATTAACACAGGCTTAAAATGGAAAGAACACATCAGAAACAGAAAATGTTGTGAGGAAGATGAACCAGAGACAACATTTTTTTTTCTCATAGAGTTTATTTTATTCCCCTCTCCATTCATTAATAAATCTCTGGAGTTACAGTAGTAAATAAAAAAAGTGCAAAATTCATAAGTGGGAAAAACTGAATTTCTATCCTGTATCCTTTTTTTTCCCTTAGATGTAACACCACATTTATTCTTGATATCCTTATAAGGTATATTGATGGTTGAATCACTGTCTTTTTTACCCAAATGTGAAAATATATTGTGGTTGGCTGGTGGTATGAACTGGGAGAGGCAGATTTCTATGTGGGTTGAACTTTTGGTGAACAGGTCAAATGCACAGAACAAAATGTCTTAACAAAAACACTGAGATTCGATAAATGAAACAAACACACACACACACACACACACACACACACACACACACACACACACACACACACACACACACACACACACACACAGAGAGAGAGAGAGAGAGAGAGAGAGAGAGAGAGAGAGAGAGAGAGAGAGAGAGATGGGGGATACTGTTTTAAAGTTTTAAATACTTTTCAAGAAAAAATAATGTGCTTTCTCTATTTGCAGGTCATTATGGCAGCAGGTATAAGTGCAGCAGTATGTTTGGGTCTCTCAATTTTTGCTTTCCAAACGAAGTGGGACTTCACTGTAATGGGAGGCGTCCTTTTTGTCGCTGTTATCATATTAATGATTTTTGGAATAATAGCAATATTTATTCCAGGCAAGGTCATTATATTAATTTATGCCTCTCTGGGGGCCCTCATCTTCTCAATTTATTTGGTTTATGATACACAGTTAATGATTGGTGGCAAACATAAGTATTCCATTTCCCCAGAGGAATATATTTTTGCAGCTTTGAATTTATACCTGGACATCATTAATATTTTCCTTTATATATTGACTATTATTGGTGTGTCAAGAGACTGAAATTTGTAATTGTAAAGTATCTTATTTTTTCAGTTAGAACTATAACAAGATGTGTAAAAATAATGCTGATTACTTATTATAGTGTTATGGCATTGTGTGACTGTAGAGTTAGGTCTCATCAAGATCTCGTGAGTTTACCTTGTATGTACTAAATTCATTGTTTAGTTGTTTAAAGTTGAATGCGTGGAAACATAGTTTTTTGCAATGTTATATACTTTAAGCAAATTATATTATCATGTTTCACTTCATTATACTGCTATACAAATGTAATTGATGTTTTTGCTCAGGTGTTGAACAAAATTTTATTAATAAACTTTGTAGTACTGCAACAGTCTCATATTGAAAATATGTAAAATAGTGGTAGAAATATTTAGTATTCATGTTTGCTAGTCATATGCATAAAAAATAATATTCTGAAAGAATTTATGCATCTGCAGTCTGGGAGGATATGGAGAAAGGTACTTGGATGCATGGAAACTTGTCAAATGCTGAAATTCCACTGCTTCTTGTTCTGGGCATTTGCAAACAAAATGCCAGTAATCTGAAACACCACTAACAATCACTTTTCAATAATTCTTGTAACTACAAAATTTAGCCTTAAGCAAGATCATAAAAAGTTGATACACCGTGAATATGTTCGAATTTCTCGTATATCAAACTTATCTAACATCCACATTAATTAAATAGGAAACCAGATAAAATGAATGCAATTCACATATGATATCTGCATGTGGGTAGCTGGCAGCTTGTGTCGTTGTTAAATACAAAATGAGGTTTGGCGTCAGGTTAGAGACTATTCAGCAAAAGTAACAGATCAGAGAGGGGGAGGTGGGGGATGGGGCGAGAACCTAGCAACATTGGTTCTTGTTCTCAGTATGGCAAAGTACATTAATTAGATTATTATGTTACATAGAATTAAGATTCCCTGGTGATCTAAAGCTACAGTCACTTAATTTATTAGCAAATTTTTATGTGGTACATATTAATAAACTTGTAATATACTTGGAACTGCATAGAATCACTAGCAGCTGCATCAGATGGAAACAAACTCATGTTTCACACACAAGATAACAAATGCATGTAATCTTTAATGTCCATATTGAGATCCACATTTTTAAGACTGACTGGACTTTGAAGAGCCATTTTCTTCAACATATTAAAGGAAAATGGTATCACATTCCTTGAAAGAAGTATGTTCTGGAAACTAGTTAGGAGGTTAGTATTGTGGAAGCAGTAATGAAGTATCTGAATAAATTTAAACAGATTTACACAGGACAATGTAATTACATATTGTATATATCCTTACCACTCCTCATACTTGTAAATATTTGTTTTAATGTATTGATACATATTTGATGTGCTGATAAACACAGTGTAATTGAAATACTACTGCTGCATTGATTTACTCGGTATCACTGTCCCACCACTATGATCTGATTTTCCTGTTATCACTTTCTGTACATCTGCAGTTTGGCTGCAAGCAGTAGTTGTTGTTATTGTTGTCATTGTTACTGCTGCTGCATGTGTATCCTGCCATGAATGTACCTTAACAACAGCTGCTTTGTTTGTAAATATTGATGATGATAAAAGTAAATTTTATTAAACCCAGTTATTTACTTATATTCCAATTGTGAACCAAATGTTCAGTAAATGCCACATATAATACATTGATTGCCTAAAATTTTTTCTTGTATTCTAATGTATTGTCACAATTATATTCTTTGTATTTGTTAAGTCTTGCATAATTTTGAAAATCAGAATAAACATATAGTAGGCATTGGATATGGCTAAATCATTATAAACTCACTTAGTGGTTTTTTATTCATCTGCTTCAAAGAGTCACTATTCCTGACATTCCAGTTATTTTTCTTCTATGTAGTTCTTATATAACTTTTTTAATAGGGCTGAAACCATTTCCGGTTTATCAGTGAATGCTAATGCCACAGACCTTTAATGAAATTGCGTGCTTACGGAATATCGCCCCAATTGGATTGGATTCACAATTTCCTATCAGAAAGGACACAGTTCATAGTAATTGACGGTAGGTCATCAAGTAAAACAGAAGTGATATCTTGCGTTCCCCAGGGAAGTGTTACAGGTCTCCTACTCTTCCTTGTGTTTATAAACGATTTAGGAGACCGTCTGAATAGCTCCCTTAGACTGTTCACAGATGATGCTGTCGTTTATCAGTTAGTGAAGTCAACAGAGGATCAAAAGTAACTTCAAAGCGATTTAGACCAGATTTCCACATGGTGCAAAAAATTGGCAATTAACACTAAATAATGAAAACTGTGAAGTAATATACATGACCTCTCCGCTGAACTTCAACTACACGATAAATCAGTCAAACCTTAAGGTCATAAATTCGACAAAATACCTAGGAGTTAAAACTACAATCAACTTAGACTGGAGAAAACGCACAGAAAATATTGTGGGGAGGGCAACCCAAAGGTTAAGTTTCATTGGCAGAACGCTTCAAAGGTGCAACAGCTCCACCAAAGAGACTGCCTACATCACACTTGCCTCCTCCCCTGGAGTACTGTTGCCCATGGGACCCTCACCATGTGGGACTGACGGAAGACATTCAAAAGGATCAGATACGGGAAGCTCATTTTATCGTGTTACGGGGGGGGGGGGGGGGGGAAGCGTCACGGAAGTGTTGCACGATTTGAGGTGGAAATCATTAAAAGAAAGATGTTATTCGTTGCAGTGAGATCTATTAGCGAAATTTCAATCACCGACTTCTGAATGTGAAAATATTTTGTTAGCACCCACCTACATGACCATCCTAATATGTTTCTATCACTGTGCGGTGAGGGAACAACTTCTTTTTCACTTTCACAGTTTTCGTGATCAGTAACCTTGCGATCTATGATCTCCTGCTCTGATTCCATTGCTACATATTGTGTATTTTCTTTCCCTGACTCTTCTGTCTCGTTCATTGCTGCCGAGAGAATTTCTGTCTCACTTGTATTACTCCCATTAACGAGATTATCTTCACACTTTAACACTCATGCTCTCCTCGTAGTTACAATTAAACTATCTTTGACAACCCGTGATTTACACTATCAAACTCCCATGAACAAATTTTATAAAGCATACATATCTTTAATACTTTCGCTGCGGCTGACGCTATCCTACAGTGAGTGCGGATGCTTGTAAGCGTCAGCCACAGCGAAAGTGTTAAATACGAGACCAATGACATTTATAAACATGAACTTTTAAACAAAATTTTACAAAATCCTTAGGCACCGTCAAACGATACATCTATTCATACATTTCACTATGACAAATACATCACCCATCCAAAATTAATCACTACGCTGTGTTCAACGCCATTCATTTATGTGGTGTCGCACAAGTCTAAAGTGCGCGTCACCTATTTTCGACGCGCGCCGCCATGCAAGCACGGCGCGGCGTTCTTACGACGTCGGCCACGAGCGCCCTCTGCTACAACTCCGCTTGTGGCCGCCACTGAACGACATCGTTCACTTGGGACTGAGATAGGAACCAGCTAACACTTCAGAATCTGATAGGCACCAGTGAAGACTTGGCTGTCGGATAGACACTAGGCAGGCCTCTAGCTCAACTATGTATCAGCATTCTGCAGTACTGAGCCATGTAAAAGTTAAGTATTCTAAGTCTCGAAGAAATATATATCTCGTTCTAATTCACTCTAGTGTTTCAAGTTTCTGCTGTCGCACTGGCTGGTCACCTCCTACCTGCACAAGCGTGTATCCTTTATTCCTGTGTCGGTCTTTCTACTCGGGCCACCGACACCTACGACGGAAACGAGACACACAAGCGGCAACGAGGCTGGGACACAAAAATTTAACACTGAGGTGGCACAGAAACCACCGATATTCACGATAGTGACACGGAAATCACCAAAACACACAAATAAAGTGACAAAGAAGCCAGTAGCACATACAAATAATTGCTGAAAGAAAATATGGTTATTCTACTACTAAGCACTGTGTATTAATTAACAACTACAAAAATATTTATGTGAATGGCCAAATTAACACAAGGATAACTATATCTGTCCCGTCACAGAAGTAGTGCGGAAGTGTGATTCATGGCAAGGACTGCCAAATGAAAGGAACCTTTTTTATTTTCAAAACACCCGCCATAAGGGGGGGGGGGGGGAGAAAAAAAAGAAATTTTCACAATTTAGGTGTTCTTTCTTCGCGCGCACTATTAGAGAATGGAACAGTAGGGAAAGGTTATGAAAGTGGTTAATGAACACTCTCCCAGACACTTAAGTGTGATTTGCATTGTATCTGTGTAGATGTAGATGATTATTTAATCCATATCAACAGTTATTAAGGGTAACAGACTAAAACTAACTAGCTTAGATACAATAAGCTACACTTTACAGTTCAAAGAATAAATGATTAATTAAGACACCAGTAAACACAGCACTCTAAGCAGCGAATAGAAACTTGGCGGCTGACTGTTTGTCACTGCAGTATCACATCACACTCGCTGCAAAAGACATATTTGGTGGTGCGAATGGAGTTAACGTAAATGGCCACTGCAATTGACGTGTGTAGCTGTCGCTACAATGCGGTTCAATAAACATTTTCAAAATTCAAATTGCCCTCAATTCAAAGCGTGTTTACCTTCACAGATTTAAAACGGTTTCTAACAGCGTATCAATAAAGGTTACATCGAACCCAGGTAATTACTGCAGTTTACATGATACTACTACTACTACTACTACTACTGGTGGTGGTGGTGGTGGGGGGGGGGGGGGGGTGGGGGGGTGAATGCAATATTGTTGCTATGGGCGCATTTATCAAATGTCAGTAGCAGAGTATTGGTGTTAAAGTTGTGGGGCTGTGTTTTAGTTTCAATTTACATTGATATTTTCGTTTTGATTTATTGGTCGTGTGTAGGAAATATATAAAGGAAATTCTGCTGTTGATTGTAGAAAAAATAGCATGCGATTTGCTAACACCAGGCTACCAGATTAAAGAGTTTACTCAGATGTTCAATATACGCCATGACAGTGTACAGCATAGTTGCCAATTGTTGCAGATTGTTCATAATTGTTATGGATGTATCACCTTATTTAGAGTTACGGGAGGTTCCTCAACAGTTATGGAAATAAAACCTTTTACAAATTGATGTTTTTAAGAAAATCTGAAAAGGTACTGTTTACATTTCACTAATAATCGTGTTACTTAATTTTGAAGTAATGATTTCCTTCCAGAGTCATAGCAAAGCTGAAGGAAACTTCTATGGTAGCATTTTCGTTGGAACAAGACATACCTATTCATCCTCCTTCACACCTACCGAATGTATGCTCACCTGCCAGGAGCTTTATTTATTTACCCCCCCCCCTGCATGTACTTATTTTCATAGCAGTGTGCTGCAGCTAGAACTAAATATGAGTGACGAACTTACAGCAATTTGTGACATTATCTGTGTGTATATACATGTGGCGTCTGTTCCGAAAGAACAGACGTCACTTCTGATCCTGCAGATGTTATTCTTTTCATATTCACAGAATGTATGTCTTCAACTGCGAAAGGGCAAAGCTGAAAATGTGTACCTAGCCAGAACTCGATCCCGGGTCTCCTGCTTTCTTTCTGTGTGTGGTGACTTTATTCGCTGTCTTAACACACTCAAGACAGGCGTAAGTGATCTTGGATAGGGCAGCTGGACTGCTGTTTCTAACATGTTTTTTGAAAATTACAGCTTTCTGACTTCGAATGCAATAATTGAGTTGGTTGTTTCTTTTGAAACAATGAAACCTCACTTTTTCCCTTTTCTCCTCACCCCTATCCCCTCGCCCATAAAAAAAGAAAATTGTACATATGATTGTTACAGATAATCACATTTTTCTTCTGATTCAGCATCATATATTTCCTCTTCCAGGGTATTGGAAACATCACTCTCAAGTAAATTTGCCATATTGAGAATATGCAGAGTGTGAGCAATGCAGGTAGCGCACGAAAGCAGTGTAGGGCTCAACAGAGAGCGAGAAATACAAAGCCCTTTTGTGGTGTACAAATAGTTACAACTCTTCACTATGTGGTAGCACAATGCAGAAAATCTTTCTACTTCATTTTATGTGGTTATCAACAGAGAGCAGGTTGCAAAATGGCCACTATAATTTTTTAGCTTTGCACGAGTCAGACTCGGGTGCCGTCTGCCTGGCTAACTACTGCTGAACGACACTTTCTTGGGCACTATCCTCAATGTCTTAAAATCCAAAATCATTTTGTATACAGTTTTGCTGTTAACAATTTTATTTTGTTATTTAGAAAATGCAAGGAATTACATGCTTTTTTTGTTCCTTTGGCAACTGTTAACTTTCTGTAAAAACAGGTATTTGAAAGTTACCAGATATGGTGATTGTGTGTGATTTCGTGAATGTATGTGTTTCTTTATCTGACGAAGGCCATGGCCAAAAATTTAAGTTGGGTGAATGTGATTATCTATTTTTGTGTCTGTCAGCAGCTCAGCAAGCTTCTCTATGGCGAGTTGTTATCGATCCTCCATTATTGAAATATGAATGAAGAGTGTCAGATATATCAAATTTAATGGGTTAAATCTGGTACATAATTTTTAAAATGTTTTTGAGAGTGAGCGCATTCCACTCCCCCTCACTGACACCCTTCTTCCCAAACCCATTGTTTCCTCCTCTTTGGTTTTGTGCATGATTACTGACACCCTCTTCTCAAGGTTGGCAGTTGAGGTATAGTGCCCAGCAATCATACCACATCTGAAAATGTAAATAAACCACAGTTGATGAAGTAGATGAAATTATTCATTCTGTGAAAATGTAATCCTTAAAGTACATGTAGAATTTCTGTATGTACTGGTTACTAATGATGGACATTACATCTGTATCATTTACAGATCACTCAATATCTAGCAGCAGATGAAGATAGACAAATGGAATCTTGAAAATCATCAAGTAATCCCATTTTTACTCTTCACTAATGAAGCCACTTTCCTTCGAGAGGGCGTCAATAGCACTCATACTTCATATCAATGGACCAAAGAAAACCCACATGCAATTGTGGAGAGACATTTTCAATAACACTTCTCTGTAAATGTGTGGTGGTTTGATTGACAATCAGTGGATTGGGCCTGTTGTGATTTCACATCGTCTTACAGGACTCTGTTATCCACACTTTCTTGGAACTGAGCTTACAGCATTATTGGAAGAGATTCCTTTATCTAGAAAATGCCTATTTTTTTCTGCCATGATGGAGCTTGTGCATAATCTAGTCATCAAGGTGACACATCATCTAAATCTAACATTCCCTGGAAGGTAGATTGGTAGATATGAGCCCATTTTTTGGCCTCTTTGGATTTTGGCCTGTAGGGATGGTTGAATGATGAAGTCTACGAAGGAAAGTGCAAGAGCTGATTTGATTGTTTGGATTACAAATAGTGCAGTCCTTATACATAACACGAAGACCACCTCAGAAGAGTTACACATGGTGTTAGCAAAAGAAGTCAAAACTGTATTGAAGTTAGTGACAGAATTTTTGAAAATGAACTTTGAATGCTCTCTTATCCCTTTGCTTTAATATTATTTGGGTTACATACTATCAGATACATTTTTGTTCTCAATACAAATTAGAACATGTTATATGGCATTTTTAATTGCAATTCATCTATACTATCACCATCTAAAATATTTACTATTGCTCCTGAAATGCTGTGTAGATATGTCACAGCCTTCATCAGAAAAAAGCTACATTCACACAATCACTCGGACATAATGCATACATGACCATCATATTTGGCCCCCTCGGCTCAACTTGCATCTTGATTGTGAGCAGGCAGGGGAGGAAGGGGGGGGGGTGAGGGGGCAAGAGGACATAATGTTCTGCACTGCTTGCCAGAAAGTAAAAACTCTGATAGGTGGTAATGTGAGATGCAGCTTTAAATGCAGTAAAAGGAGGGAATATTAAAAATAATACGAACATAAGTTGCACACAGTTGTAAGAGGGAGACAAAAAGTGGAAGGAGAAACAAGATAGTGAGGTTGGGTAGGACTGTCTGGCATGGGGTGTAAGAATGACATGTTATCTTATGGTGACACCAAGATCCTTGAGGGACCATATTATGTGTTGTACGGGCAACTCCCATCGACAGTTCAGAAGAGGTGGTAGTGGAGGGGAGGAACCAAATGGCTTGGGTTGTAAACCAGCCATCCTAGTTCATCCCAAACCCTTACCATAGGCACTTATCCCTGTGGACCCCAATGCAAGGCCTGCCAATCTACTCACCCAACACTTTCCATTCCATGCCTGTCACAGACATCAGAGGCGGGGCTAACAGTGAAAGCAGCCATCTCACTTAACAACTCTGCTGCAGCTTCCATCAGGATGAATGGCTAAGGTCAAATTTTGGCCAAAAGCAAGATGGGCCGCCCTGTGGCACCACACACACACACACACACACACACACACACACACAGAGAGAGAGAGAGAGAGAGAGAGAGAGAGAGAGAGAGAGAGAGAGAGAGATATTTCATACAGATTATGGGCTACATTTAAATATGTCGGGAAACGATCAACTTGCAGAAAAACTAGAATATCGTATGCTGGAGAAGAAAAACCCAAATTTCAAAATTGCCAGATAGCCACAAATTACTAGATGGTTTGGACAAAAAACAGAAGCAGAAGAGTGTTAACCTCTCAAAACCATCTCATCTACCAAAAATTGCCTGCAAGAAGACACAGAAGAAAAGGACACTGCAATTTTTTTAGGGTAAGTGCTTTGCCAGATCTGCCTTTAGAAAAACAGTTAAATTTTCAACGGACAAGCCACAAAAACCATCATTTGTTGTGTTACATTATAATCTCCATTTGCTCAAAAATAAGATTCCAATGTTGTAGGTGGTATTTTTGTCTCATGCAAATCCAGATGTAACATGTATTACTGAACATTGGCTATATTAAGCAGAAATTCAGTCAATCTCTATTACAAGTTACTCACTAACAAGTTTCTATTGTATGCAATCATCCTATGGTGGTTCTGCCATCTATGTAAAGGACCCATATAAAATTTTGTGGGGTTGGCTTTGATAAATATTTGCATTAGCAGTAGATAAGGACTTTGAGCTTTCCTTGATTAACCTGACTGAACTTAACTATATAATTATAAACATATATAGAGCACCAAGAAGTAATATTAACATCTTTTTAACCAAATTAGAAGTCTGCTAATTAATTATGAAAATAATAATTTGTGGTGATTTTAACATTGATTTTTCAGAAAACAATATTATCACACATGCTATGAAAAACATGAGCACATCAGTCAATATGATCCCCACATTATACTCTCCAAAAAGATCAACTGAACACACAGATTCAATAGTTGACCAAATCTTCATAACTGCCACTAACTCGAGATTCACTGGCGAAGTACTGAGCATGAGGTGCATTGACCATGATGCACAACTACTGAATATTGATATAGGAAAATATGGAACCTCCTCCAAAAAAGTAGTCAAAACAAAAGAACTCTTTCTGATAACAATGTTAGGTTTTTTCATTTCCTATTTCCAAGGAAAATTGGGAAAATATTAATATGCAAGCCACTGTTGGTAGAATGGTCTTAACCTTTCATAACACCTTCCTTTTTTAGTTTAATACAGCATTTCCTCTTGAAACAAAAATTGTAGGCAATAAAAATAGAAAGTCATGGGTAACAGTGAATCAAAATTTCCAGTGAGAGGAATAGATATCTGTAATATTGCTGCAAAAAATATAAAGTCATGCAAGACTAGCAGTCTATTGTAAAACCTAGAAAAACAGCTATCTGAGAAACAAACTGCGATGGAATAATGACAATAATAAAATTGTTGAGCAACAAAATCCCTAGTGGCTATGATGTAGAAGTACTTGACTTTCTACTCAAAGCATGTGCTCCACTCATAGTAAACCCATTTTCAACCATTAAAAACTTGCATCTTTCCAGATGCCCTCAAAATAACTGAAGTCTCACCACTACTGATTCAATAACCAATTATGAACCCTTGTCCATTTTAAGCATCTTTTCAAAAATCCTAGAAAAACTTTTTTTATGATAGACTTATAAATTACATAAATAATCATACACCTATCAACATTCAGCAGTATGGCTTTACAAAATCTATGTACACACACACAAAAAGCAATTTTTGAACTGTTGGACCACGCATTAATATCACTCAATCAACATAATGTAGCTGCTGGTATCTTCTTAGATCTTTCTAAAGTTTTCAATGCATAGATAATAAAATATTGCTTGATAAACTGGAAAGGAGAGGAATAAGAGGTGTGGCACATAGCTGCTTACACACTTTCTTACAAAACTTGCACACACAATGTATCACTTCAATTCAATATTAATGTACAGTAAAAATCAGTAGTAAAGTTTTCCACTCTGATGAAAGAGCAATAAAATATGGTGTTACTCAGGGATCTGTTTTAGGTCAATTAGTTTTTCTCATTTATGTAGATGACTGTTTTGATCATATGAGCCCTGTTGATCATATGAGCCCACAAAAAACTTCTGTTTACTGATGATAAGAGCATAGTGTTGACAGAATACCTCCAGTCAGTGTCTTATAACACTATCAAAACACTACCTGAATGGTTTAACAAAAGTGGCCTAATTGTTAACAGTGGAATAACTGTATGTATTAACTTCCACTTAATTCCACCATCTTCCTTAATATTTATCTAATTGAAAATGTAAATGAAACAATTTTTGGGTGTATGTTCAACAAAATTTAACATGGGGTACACATATAAGCAACTCACCAAAAAACGCCCTTTGTTGTGCTACGGATTAAGAATACTACAAGTAAATCCACAGGATTGCAAATGTACTATGCACAGTTCCACTACCTGCTTCGCTATGAAATCATCTTTTGGGGAAGCTCAAATTATAGTGCCAATAAGGGCCTATATGCAAACTACAAAAAAGAGCACTGTGGATAATTTGTGGTCTCAAAAAGATGGAATCCTGTAAATGTCACATTATAAAATTAAATCTTCTAAATGTCCTATGCCCAATCATCCTAGAAACAATCATATTCACCATGGAATACCTCATAAGAACAGGAAAATTAATCCCCCCAAAAAAGAACCTTCTCGCACATTTTACCAGAGGACAACCAAATATCCACCAGAACTTTTCAGGGGCTTCATCATACCAAGAAAACCATAATTCGCCTTTGTGTTAAATCACACAATAAGATTTCAGATCAAATAAAACTTGCTCCAGATCCAATATTTAAAAAGAAGCTAAAGGCATTTCTGACAAACCAATACTTCTATTCAATACAATAATTATTGGAAATGAAAAACTAAATGTGTCTGCTTTCTATGAATTATACTGTGGTCAAGGGTATAACATGTTATAGACATTGTAACCTAACACTTAACATCCTTTATGTATTGTTACACCTTGTTTAGCAGTAATTTTCATTGTCTGTGCATTCCCAATGATTTTTGTTCTTGTTTAATATATTTTTTAATGTAGTTCTCCTTGTTTTATATTTCCAGTGGTCATTTTCAGTATTTTTTACCTCAGTGATTATTTCTGTAAATTTTTGAGTGAAAATCCATTGTCTACATAATTCTTAGTTAATCATGTTCATTGTTTGCATAATTTGTGTGTTACTACATTCATCAGTAAGCAGTTTATCTGCTTTCATACTCATTCTGATCCCTTATATTGTTAAATTTTTATTTTAACAGAAAGAAAACAATTTTATTTTATTTACAACGTTTTAATATGACATAAGGAGATTATTTACATTGGATACTAATTTAGATCATGTATATTTTTAACTGGCATATCTTTTCTCGGTCTTTGGCTCTATGACTGAGTAAACAACATGGAATTCTTGCCTGAGAACTGTCAAAATAGGTGAAATGATTTGAACACACTTGTTTTTGTGTTATAAACAGTAATGACAGTGAATGGTTTGCCAAATAAATACAGCCGGAAATTGTTGATAGCCCAGATAACTGCGAGACATTCTTTCTCAGTTGTAGAGTAGTTTATTTTGGACTTTGAAAGTCCTCTAGATGCATAGACTATCACCTTTTCAAAACCTTCCTGAACTTGTACAAGCACTGCACCAAACCCACAAGCACTGGCGTCTGTGTGAAGTTCAGTTTCCGCATTCTCTACATACAAGGCTAAAACTGGTGCGGAAGCTAAAGCCTCATTAAGTGCCCGGAAAGCACTTTCTTTTGTCTCATTCCAGTAAACCTTGGTGTCTCCCTGCAGAAGTTATTGCAATGGACGTGCCTTGTTACAAAATCCTTTTATGAAATGTCAGTGGTATCAGCACAGCCCGAGAAAACTTCTCACAACTTTATCTGGATCAGGACGCACACCATCTCCGTTGACTAGGTGTCACAGGAAAACTCTTTGGTGATGAAGAGGCACTGTTTTGGATTGAGGCGGAGTCCTGCAGTCTGAACACAGTTGACAGGCAACTCAGGTGCGCTTCAAATGTTTTCGAGAAAACGACAATGTCATCTAAATATCAAAGATACGTCTTCCACTTAAGGTGTCGGAGCAAGTTGTCCATCATGTATGTGAATGTGGACAGAGCATTAAATAACCCAAATGGCATTACTTTGAATTCATAGAGGCCGTCAGGTGTAATAAAAGCCGTCTTTTCCCTGTCAGCTTCGTCAACCTCAGTTTGCAAGTAACCTGTCTGTATGTCCATAGTTGAGAAGTATGTAGCTCCTTTCAAGCAGTCTAACGTGTCATCAATGCACAGCAATGGGTAGACATCTTTCTTTGTGATTTTGTTCACCTGCCAATAGTCAATACAGAATCACCACGTATTATCCTTCTTCTTTACAAGGACCACCAGAGACGACCAAGGGCTCTCCGAAGGTTGAATAATGTCATCATGCAACACCTCCACTTCCTCTCGAATTATCCATCTTTCCACTGGTGACACTCTATACGAACGCTGGCTAGTTGGTGGATGATCCCCAGTATTGATATGGTGCCTTATCGTGGGCCATTTCGTCTGACTTTTCTCTTGCTGGAGTGTGAATGCACCTGAAAATTGGCGTAGTATAGCTAACACCCACAGGCGTTGTTCCTTGGTCAGTCCGGGCTCTATTGGCAGTTCCATGGTTGTTTCCTCCAGCGTGTTATTTGTTAATAACAGCAGAGCAAAGGTCTTCATTGATGATGCTGAGCTCACCGGCCTGGATTGGTTCAGCCGTCCCGATACACATTCCTTTGGGGATAAGTTGTGACTACTCGTGACAATTAGTGATTCAAATCTCTCCTCGACCACCGTTAATGCTGATGATAGCCGCTGGTATCTAAATTTCTTTTGTGAGCCTAATAAACGTTTTACTATTGACAAGCAGTTCACAGTTTAACTGGTCATCTGTGTTTGTGACTGGAACGCTTCTCACTGTCAACGTGGGATCGTTATATTGTCAATGGCAAATAACTTCCCAAAAAATTCTGTATTACATGTACCCATTGGAACGACTTCCTCAATTTGTAGCTCAGATCTTCCACAGTCAATGATAGCTTGGGATGTGTGAAGGAAGTCTCATCCGAGGATGACATTATGACTACATTCTGTTAAAACAACAAATTCAAATGGCTGGGTCCTGTTGTTGATGGTTATTCTTGTGACACAAGTTCATGCTGGCTGGACTACTTTCCATTTGCGACCTTCAGCACAATTGCCCCCGTATCACAGAACGTTATCTTCATTAGTGTGCCGCGATAATTATCTGACAATACAGAGAAAGAAGTTTCTGAATCAACAAGTGCCCGGACAGGTTGGCCGTCGATTATGATGTCGTTGAGATTTCCTGACATCTTAGCGACTGTTGTCTATGGAGGATTTTCATCTGCAGCAGCCTCATATCTGTAGATAGTCGCCTCGCTTAGTTTTCCTGTGCGCAGCAGCTAGGGGAGCGGCTGGTACCTCTGTATGGTGACACTGAATGGCAGCGGCGCATGGAGGAGTGACCTCATCCAGGGTACGGTGATGGGCTTCTTTCCATAGGTCGACTGAACTCATCAGCAGGTGACTGCCTGCGATAGAACTGCTCTGATGGCTGATGTCTTGCGGCAAAATAATCGTCGAATACTCGCCTTCTCTCTCTGCAGTAGCGTACAACATGTCCAGCGCCCACAGTGGTGTGTTGTCTTCTGTCCTCCAGACGTCTATTCTTCTGCAGGGCGTCCTACTTGCCAGGACAGTTGGTTGTGGCCATGTCTGCCAGTTCATAGGCTGCTTTTTGGCGGCTGCAGCAGAAGTCATAGCAGAATGACGCCATTCTTCACATTGGGTGCGATTGGCGGGCCAGACAGGAGCTAATGTCTGAAATACCTCTTCCTGAGCGGCGTCGGTTCCCTCGTGACTTACAGGGCTTACATCCATGGCAATAATCTGATGCTCACTTGGTCAAATAATCCCGGCTGCCATAAAATGTCGTAATTCTTCTCTCACAATTTGTCGTATGAGAGAAGTAAATTCGAATTGGTCTTCCATAAAGGCCATAGGGACTACATTGGGGAATCTGTCATACTTCTCGTCCAACCCTCCTTTGTTGCATCTCTTCAATTCGCTGGCACCACTTGATGAACTCTTCCATCGTAACAATGTCTTTTATCAGAAAGCTTGGACAATGTCTTCTGCAATACCCTTCATCAGATGCGTCATTTTGTCGGCCTCAGTCATATTCGGATTGACTATGTCACACAGGGCCAAGACATTCTGTATGTATGACCGTGTCGGCTCACCATGTCGTTGGTCCCAGTTCTTCAGTTGTTATTTCGCTGAGCGGATTTGTCACTGGCGGCCTCCAAATGTCTTTTTGAGTTCCATCTGGAACTCTTCCCAGTCATTCAGCTTGTTTTCGTTGTTTTCAAAACGTTGCTGTGCTGTTCTTCAGGTAGAAATAAACATTGGCCAAGCACATTTTATGATTCCACATGTTGTACTTGGTGATTCGATAGAACCCTTTTAGCCATTTGTTGGGGTCCTGTCCAGCATCTCCAGAGAACACCCACGGGTGTATGATGTGCAGCTGGCTTATTGCTGGTTTCATGTACATGGCTCTTCTAATGATACGGACTTTCAGAAGGATGTACTTGGTATATCCCTTGTATTCTGGTTCTAATCCATGTAAGCGATGGCTTTTACTTTGCCTAATCAGAGCCACAGTGATGCAGCTGTTGCACAGGATACCCAGTACCTCCACCAAACAATGTCGTGTTGCAGGCTTGACTTCAAAGACAGGGTTGTCAACTGAATACAGCACTTATAATGAAAGCAGGTTCATTGTGAACTGAATGTACATGCAGCACTGACTGCCTCTCAGGCAGAATGCTCTGTTATTTATACACAGACAGAATGTACCAGAAATTAGAAAAACATTTAACATAAGAAACATAATAATCGAAAGTTCAAATAACGACGATACGGAGATTTTAGGTAATATTTTGCGGTATTTTAGCGGTTTGTAATCCTGCAATTTTCATACACATTGTCACTTAACCGGTTGTTAGCAGTGTAATGAGCAAAATTCTACTCGTTAACTTAACGGCCCGTTTGAGGTCTTTAACATTAGGTTAACTCATAACGAAGGGCCGGTTTGTCAATGTCTCATTAAGTTCCAGTTAAGATTTTAACTTGTCATTAGCGGAGAATTGTGTTTGTCATTGTTTCGTTATGAGTTAACCTGACGTTAAAGGACTCAAATGGTCCGTTAAGTTAACAAGTAGAATTCTGCTCGTTACACAGTTAACTATCAGCTAAGTGAGACTGTATGAAAATAGAAAGATTCCAAAGCACTAAATTACCGCAATATATTCATGCGATAAGACTGATTTATCGAACAAATTAGATGACTTTGATATAATCCAGGTATGCAACATAACCTTAAAATTATTGTTGCAATATCAAAATACAAACTTATGGGTAAAGGCCAATTCACACTGTCCGTCACGTCACGTCACGTCACCGTCCGTCAGAACATTCCGCAATGTATTTCTAATGGCGGCATTCACACTGTCCGTCACCGGACCGTCACGTCACGTCAACGTCCGTCAAGCTTTCTCGAGAAGAATGTTTTGACGGAACGGCCGTCTGCTAACATTGGAAGTTAACCTATTTTCGTCACGCGAATTACATATTGCAGTCGACGATTGCACTGTTTATATGCAAATGTGTTTTATTCATCTTTGTGTTGTTGTTGTACCTTGTTTAGGGGTAAATCTCAAATGTTTCATGGCGACTTGATTATTTTTGTCAATTGAGAGTCCCCCTAAAATCAAGGTCGGATATCTGAAACCAAAAAATGGTTTATGTTACGTAACATTGTAAAAGAAACGACTGGAGCAAACTGTTTATTTGAATAAGATTGTAATTTGATTACGCATTTTTCATTAAATAACACTTTAAATGAAAATGTCAGTTCTAATGAAAGACAAAAATTCAGTTGTTTACGATGGTATTAACAATATCAGCGAGCAAATCGTAATGGTTAAAGTATACAGGCGCTATTTATGCTCTTACAAGTATGGTTTGATGTCTTCATATGTTTATTTTTTCACTTGAAAACAGATGTCGATGTTTTGAAATGTTGTTTCAGTTCCCAGTAAGTTGGCCAAAAACATACACTGTAAAGTTTTCTTTGGCCGTTAATAACATTTAGCGTTGTTGTCCCCCCTTTCTAGTATTAAACTAT
This sequence comes from Locusta migratoria, assembly GCA_026315105.1. Classification (NCBI taxonomy): domain Eukaryota; kingdom Metazoa; phylum Arthropoda; class Insecta; order Orthoptera; family Acrididae; genus Locusta; species Locusta migratoria. The sequence goes on from CM048746.1 coordinate 197,858,721, forward strand.
GACTTTCTACATGACAGATCGCCACTTATAACCTCACTTTCAACATCGCGTATTGAGATGAACGAATTGACGTGACGGACACGGACGGACAGTGTGAATACAACTTGACGTGACGGTTCCGTGACGTGACGTTGACGTGACGGACAGTGTGAATTGGCCTTAACGAGTAGTTCAGTGAGAATCGATATGATGAAAATTGTTGGAATAAGAGATTTGGTTGACAATGAAGACGAAGTCAACACCTATAATGCGACCTAGACGTATTTATGTTCGCCCAAATCATTTTGAATGCTGAGATGATGCCAAATTTGTTACACTATTTCGTCTTGGAAACGCTACATCACCCCGTTTACAGGGGCTCCCAAAACCGGATTTCGTAAACCGATTTTCCAATTCCACTTTTGGTTGGTAATGTAAACACTCCAAAATCGATTCTGGAAATCAGCTTCTCTAAGATGTGGTACATGCAGTACGTTTACATGTACATGCACTACGTTTACATGTAACACATCTTGCGGAAAACGAAAACCGATTTTCGTAAACCGTTTTTCGCTGTCGTGTTTACATGGCACAGCCTGAATCGGATTTCCTAATCTACTTAAGATGTCGGCTGAAAAACAGCTGATTCAGTCCCCGATTTAGTCAGCATAATCGCTATTTTTCTTTACTTAAAAACACAGATTCATGCTCACTCTAATATTAATACTTTTATTTCACATTAGAAAATATCACTCTGTTCATATGTGCCGAAAATTCTTACCAAAAAAACACAAACTGACAAGCCAAGAACGCTTCAAAAACGGTTGCGTTTACATGGGCACGAAAATCGATTGTGGAACTGGAAAACCGCTAGAGAAGTGGATTTCCAGCATCGACCAACTAAAAGCGGAATTGGGAAATCGGTTTACGAAATCCGGTTTTGGGAGCCCATGTAAACGGGGTTATGGAAACGTAGTGCATGCAAAACTCCACGACCATCTGAAGAGTCCAACAGATAGTTACGTATTTTGTAAGTTATCTTTCATAATAGAAAACAGAATACATTATTTATGCCTGCAAGCTTATTAATTCAGTATTTGGTTAAATTGTACCACGCTTCTCGCCGGGCTGCAGTGGTTAGATTGGCACCAATGGTAATGACGGCAACTCAGACGACCAGTAAATGTTTTTTCGTGACAACTTCAATTAAGACGAAACTTATTTTTTTCTGAATGGACAAGGGTACATACAAGAACCTGTCAGCCATAGAGCAGGTACAGTATTCACTCGCAGCAACAACATTTACTCTGTAGCTCGTCAAAAATATTAACGCGATTCTACACTTCATCGTTTATCTGTTGCCAACATAAGAACTGGAGCCTGGCGAGAAGTGTCGTAAAATTTTACCCAGTATTTACTTATGCTTGTTGCGCCTAGTGTGAGGCCTAAAATATGATTCCTTCCTCCGATCTACCGGAACAGCATATTTTTGAGTATGTGCAAGCCTGCACTAAGATACTACGCACTTGGCACATTATCTTACTAAGTCCTAAGCATTTTTACTGTCCTACGTTTTTCGTGGAAAGCACTGAATTCATTTGCCACACGTGATTATGTCGCTATTTTCTTCTTCTTCCATGTCGTACTTCCATTTTTTTACATTCCAATGCACCCTAATATTTCTCTAACTTCTTATAAAATTCGAGCTTCTTAAACGTTTGTTTTCCATAACGCCAATTAACAACTATCTGCTAACCTCTTCCCTGATAGTTAAATAAGGGAAACAGCTGTTTATTCAGACGGCACTTGTTTCTGTTGCCAACCTAGTCGATTAGCAAACGAGAGGTGTATCTGGCAATGACAAACGCAGTGCACTTAACGAGCACATTAAACTAGACGTTAAAGGCATATTCTCGTTTACTAACGAGAAGATTAACGAGAGATGGACGAACCGGCCCTAAATAAGTGGTGCTGATTTAACGCCCTGCTCTCGAGAAACGCGAGACGCTAAGTCAAATTCTCGAGATATTCTCGAGTACTCTCGAGTATTTGTCAACAGCGCTGCGCTCTCTGGAAGCTGAGCGAAACTACGTGCAAGCGTATTTGGTCGCTAGTCGCTGGCGTCTGTTGTCGCTCGGTGTATGGGCGAGTAGCGAATGAATACTCTGACGCAATGACACGCAGCGACTTCAGACGCTAGCGTCTTCGTAAAAACAATTGAAACACGATGAAGCATATGATATATTGTTTAGGAGGTTAGGTGATACCAAACAGTTCTGTTTCCCAAGGTACGACATGGTCGCGAATTTATATCAGTGATCCATTTTGTAATTACTTTTAATATCTTTATTTACGTCGATCACAAAATTTCTCATCTTTTGACGACCGGTTTCGGTCAGTGATGACCATATTCAAGTCTACAGGAAATCGGAAACAGGACGAATTTAGTAATAGAGTACGGTACCTTATAAAACATAAATAAGGCGTTACAGTCATCAATATAAAAAAAAACGTGTTAAAAAATATTATACATCATATCTGTTGTTACATTCCTTAATGAAGATACACTTATGCTGTGATGAAGCCATCTCGCTATATTACATGTATTGATGACTAAGTTAATGCCTTATTTATGTTTTCTAAGGTAGTCTAATACTAGATGTATCCCTCTGTTTTGATTTGCTGTAGACTTGAAAATGGTCATCCTGACCGAAACCGGTCGTCAAAACGGCCAGAAATTTTGTGATCATTGACGTAAATAAAGATATTAAAAGTTCTGTGTCCCACTAAACAAAATATGAAGTGGAATTGTAATAAAATTTCTGAAGTTTTCCAGTATTATGAAACATTAAAAATAACGATTATTTAAATTTTATTCTTGGCGAGATCGCTATCCTCATGATGGTATTCTGTTTCCTTATTTTTTCCTCTACCATTTACAGTAATCTATCAAAATATTATTATGTAATCCTCATTATATTTCTGTAGACAGAAGGACATCCACACGATAATTCACCCAAAAGATTTGCAGAAGCACCATATTTATCCCTCCTCGCAATCCACCTTCTAATCCATTCTCTTTTATTCTTTTCCACTTTTCCATTTTGCTTTTGGTTCATTAATTGTTCTTTTAAAACTGTTGCGTGAAACACAACGCCAGCATTCACAATTTCCTTCGACTTTTTGACTCGACTGGTGGCTACTTTAGACGCTCCCGTATATGACACGGGCCGACCAAAAACGTCAGCGACCAGCGTCTAAAGTTATTCTTTTGTACACAATGGAGTGAAGTACATGGCTTAGTTTTGTGTATAATGAGTTAGTGGTAGTAGTAGAATGTTTCGCAGAAGACGAAAATGATAGGACTACGAATAAAACACATATTTCGCACGACACGAAAGTTCATTCTTCCTTAAGAAAAAAGAATCGTATGCATTTTTGCGTGTATTTATACTTAAATGTAAGAAATGCTAAAACATATTTGACCTAAAATCTCCTTGCATACGTTTACTTATTGTAGAAAAAAAAATCGGTAACCGTATCGTCGGTTTTTGCTTCCCCCTTATAATTTCAGCTTAAAACTCAGGTACTTTCTGAACAAAGCTACCTCAATTTACAACTACAAATAGCGATTGTTGTTTGTTTTACTCTCATATTGTCCAAAATTTTGGATGGTGTTAATTTTGATGCATGTTGTATGCTGTCAGAGCTAATTAGTAATTAAAGTTTTCCAATACTGGCAGACTGTTTCCAGAACTACCATATCCAACTTTTTTTTTTACCGAATTTCCTTTTCATCTAGTATGAATGCATAACACATATAAAACTTTGGCTGTTTTGTCTGAATTTCATTAATAGAAGAGTGCACTTCTCTATTCATGGGTCGTATGTGTTTAATTGGTGGAATTGTTGGTTATATTGCGTAACTTTAAATGTCTTTTCATGCCTGTTGCATTTTTTTCTATATTGCGGAGCCTTTTAAAGACATTTATTGCAAAAGTGTTATCTCCATTCTCAATAAAGTACTGCCAGCTCCACGACTTTCGTTTCGTGTACCGGTATCCGTATTTGAATCACAATCACAGCGAGCGTTGGCTGTCAGTAGTCACTCAGTTCAAATAACCGAGCGACCCAATCAAATGGCGCAAAGCGATACGCGCCGCTGTACCGCGTCGTTTCTCGTAAGTTTCTGGAGAACCGCTGGAGCACCGGCAGCTCGAGAAATTCTTGGTGCGCTCGAGTCGCCGCGCCTAACAGTCCCATGCCTAGATGGCACTAGACAGCATATATAGGGAGAGAGTGGCCAATGCGAGGAGTATACGGTATGTTAAGCCCGCCTCAGACGATGCTTGATTTGCTACAGGCAGTGAGCTCAGTTTAGTATTGAGCTCACTGGCTACAGGATTGCATGCTGGGAGTAGCGATGGCTGCTGAGAAGGAAAATGACGTCATTCCTGCTCAGCTGTGTACTTGCGTGCTGGAATTCGGATATAGAGCATGTCCTATTTTCTGGCTTGTTGTCTGTGGTGGATTTTAACGTTAGCGATTGAGGAAGACGCATTTCGTCACGTGAGAGTATGTTTTCCAAGCTTGCCGCTGTAGTCCACTGATACTATTGTGTGCTCCAAGCGTCGTGTTGACATTTTTTTTGTTGGTAGCAGCCTATTACCAGACAAGATATGTGTTATAAAATAAAAAAAGTTTTATGGAGTACGTTTCATACAAAACCTCAAAATTAAAAACGTATGTTGATATAATGTATAAAGACGTTCCTTTACAAAATCATAGTTATTAACAAATCCTTTTCTTCAAGCAAATTTAATTATTATGATGATTTGTGCAAGTTCGTCAAATAATATTGTGAAAACACTTTGCACGTTATCATGATGAGATAACCACAAATTACTCTACAATCTATAGTTAGCATTTTCACGTCGTTTTCTTCGCCTTATTTCTTCAGTAAATATCACGCTGATTTCTCGTCCACTACACTATGCTACATCTACTATTCAAGCGTCCATGTTGACACTGTGAAACCTCACAGGTCTTCTACCGATCTAGGGTGAACGGAAGCGCCGTGTGCAGCCAACCTCACACAAAAGCCGTCACAGTGCCCAGTGCAACACCATGCTTGACAGCCCAATGGGAATCCAAATACGAATTCCAGCTAGGGTTGCCAGATTGATCTCGAGGCGGGCCCGTAGACGACGTGCCTCCCTCCCGCTTGGCCAATGACTCACCCCCCCCCCAACCAGGATTACACGTGAATACTGAAGAAAAAGAAAAAACTAATCATCTCCTCCCTCCCAGCAAGTATCCCCCTCCTCCTCCTCCCCCCCTCCCCGGTGGAACACTGCTAGGGGTGGTCTTCACATGCCGCAGCTGACTGGCCAGGCCGCCAGTTGAATCGGCACACTTCAGTCGACGTGGCAGCAGAAGTGGCGGCAGCATCAAAGCTGCTTACATCAACAGCTGCGCCTTCCAAGAGTTGCCGTTTGCGGCTCCGCGCACTGGGAAGGATCGCACGCCACCAAGAAGAGCTTCTCACTGGCTCCATGTGAAGGGGCGCAGTTACCGTCTGCTCCCTGTTACGACCACTTGCTGCTGCATAAAGAAGTAAATTTGAGGGCATAAAATGATTAAACGTAATAGTGCTGCCCTTTCTATGAGAGATAAATACGAGATTATTACTGCACTAAGAGATGGCTGTTGTTATAAATACATTTACTGTAAAGTACTCATTGGCAAATGAAACTGTTCAGTTCGATTATTCTAATAAACCAGTTTTCCGAACACCCATGTTCCCCAATTAGTTCGGATAATCGACTTTCTAATGTACTATCAATTAAACATTATACACCGAAGTACAGGATATCAACAACGATCGCGAATTGTGTAGTGAATTGATCGACAGTGCTATACTATGTACGGCGAGAGTCGAGCTCTGACAGCTAGCAGCGCAGTTGCCAGGTTCGACAGGGAAGTGCAGTTGCCAGTGACTGGTGTTTCGTTCTCCATTATGTTGTACTTACGCGAAAATTACTTCACTGTCATGACATAAGTAAATAACAGTGCACTGCGGGAGATTTGGACAATGACATGATATCTTAAGAGCCTGTCATTACTTTTTCCAATACAAATTGATCCATTTACGTTCACGCATCCACCTACCGTGCCCAATGTGTATTTAAAAAATACTTCATACATCTTGGTGAGGCGATCCTCGGCAGTAATAAATTTTGAAAAATGCATATTTGTACACTTTGCTGACCAAATTTGTTCCGCTAACTAGTTTCGGTGATTACACCATTTTCAAAGCGTAAAATATGGGGCAAGTTACATTATATACATTTTCGTAGCTCCAGCTGCACAAAACATCTAATTTCTAGCGTACTGCAGTGCAGTGTGTTTTAAAGGTGTCTTAATTTTTATTAGGTATTTGAGTCAATTGGATCAGGTTAGATGTTTTTTACAGCTTGAATTACCAAAATGTATATAATGTAGCTTGCCTCATATTTTATGCTTTGAAAATGGTGTAATCACCGAAACTAGTTAGCGGAACAAATTTGGTCAGCAAAGACGTGCCCAAACTCGGACACCTTCGTTCGCCGCGGGCAGTATAGCCATCCACAAGACACTTGAACAGTTCATTTTTTTCTGATTGTACATTTGACTAATTGGGGGCAGTCTTTGTCAAACAGATCTTTGCGTATAATTACGGTCACAAGTTTTACAAACACAATAAAATTAACTTCTATTACTATATATGATCACCAATCACTTACTAATGCCGCCATTACTAGTTTACCACTAATCGAACCTACACTGAAGCAAATAAAAATAACAGTAGTAAAATATTACAGTTACAGGCACATACCTTATTATTCATATTTTGGTGATGATCTCGCTGCATTCAGAAGAGTCTTGTTTTTAAGAGCCACGTTGTAGAAATCTTCACATCTCATTTTCAAATTCATCTGAACACATATCTCGGCTTTCACAAGTTCAACGGACATTCTGTTTCTAGCATCCAACCGTAATGCACTCATTACACTAAACACTCGTTCAACGTGCGCGTTATTGACAGGAATTGCGAGAACGTGCTGCATTATATTGAACAAGTTTGGTGCATCTGCTTTTTCAAAAAACTCGCTCCACCCTTTACAACAACAAACTACATTATTTACAGTCAAACCATTTTCCAATAAAATGGATTTTAGTTTGTTTGTGATGGTTTCTGCAGATTCCTTAACATCTTCATAGAAATCAAGAACTTCACTACATTTTCCCTTATCTTTGGAGAAATATGTTATAACTACCGGATAATGTTTTTATTGCCCTTGTTTCAAGCGTCTGAACCTAATGAAAACGGAACATTTTGCTTTAATTCGCTTAATAGCTTCTATTTAGCATAGGGCAGAAGCACATTTTTTACTAATGCCTCGTTCTTTGTTCGGCCGCATCTTACTTTCGTTGCCACTGAGGAATCTCTAAAAACACAACGATATACTGTTTGGCCACGATAACTTGACGATTCGCGCGGTGGCTGCTGAGAGCTGCAGGAGGCGTGTCTCGCACGAACGGACGGCAGCATCGGCTGCTTGCTGCAGTGCTGGAACCGTTATCCCAACAATGTATACAATAAAGGAGAGTTGACACGATCATGTTTACGTGCGCCAATGGAGTTCAACTTGCGCAAGTGGTCGTTCACACGCCCGCGTAAGTTTTCAGTCCAAGCAAGTCTAGTGTAGCTTTTCAAAATGGCGCCAAATGATTTGATACGTGCGAGCATCTGTGTTGTTTCCTTAATTGCAATACAAAAAATCACCGAATGCTTATATTGGAAGAAGAGAAGATGCAGATATTGGGTACGAAAGTGGATCGCGAGGAGAAATGAGTTGGGAGCTTCCACAGTTCTGATTAGGGAGTTAGAAAATGAGGACGAAGCATCATTCGAAAATCATTTTAGAATGAACTTGATCAAGTTTCAGCATTTATTGAGTCTGGTGGGCCCAACTATTCAGAGGAAAAATGGTTTCTCTTGCTGCCACAATATTATTTAAAAACCGATCAGCAATGTTTAACCACAGCAATGTAGGCACATAAATTTCACTTTTTGATGAGCCACTTTCATAGAATTTCTAACTTTGTTCTTCTCTATGAGGTAAGTGTTCCTTAAACTCCTTATTTTTGGCTTCGCCGCATTCTCATCTATCTGTGGCACGTTTTCTCGCATTCCCTTTATGATTGATTTTATTGCGTCCTCTTTCATGTTTCCATCTTTATAAATTGGAAGATGAATGTTCCATAAACACGGACGTTCTTCGTAGAGCTTCAGAAACTGGATTGTAAAGTGCAACGGACACTTTCTTGTAACTGACATTGTGTTTCACAATAAAAAAAATAGAGATCAAAACCAACACGTGAACGTAAAAACAGGGACTACAGATGTTATTCGACACCAGTGGCCATCTTGCGGAAACGATGAAAAAGTAGTGGGGGAAAGCCAACTTGCGCAAGTAAGTTGACTCGACCTCAACTTTCATTTTTACTTGCGCAAGTTGCGAATTTGGGTGTTCACACCAAACCCCCACAATCGCGTAAGCGGCCGACTGCGAACAGTGGACAAATTGAAGAGCGCTTCCGCGGCCATTGTAGTGGCAAACTTTAAATGTGCGTTAAGATTCTTTTGATTAAAGGGAGTATTTATTTGAGTTAAGTCGCGAAAACTAAGTCTAATTGAAATATGTAACTACATAACAACTTCAAACTCCTTGAATATACAGCAACTATCGGTTGTGTGTAAATTTATTACACATACGGTGTAGAAATTGACCAACAGCATTTCCTCTTCCTAATGAAACTGAACTACAACATGTACTTTTTTGTGTTCTAAGTGTAGCATATGAATGGAATTTATCGTCAGACACGATTTTTTGTCACTTTCTCAGTATATTCTACGATTCTGAAACTTTTGTACAAACATTAATTTCGGAAATGTTTCACACTTTACATCTTTGCTTTAATGCCGTATTCTCCAATATTTAGATATTTCACAGCATCAAAAAATCAAACAGAGCTGACTGAAACAGCTAATATTAAAATTCGATTGTGAAAGTGAAATATGCCATCAGACACATAACTGAAAATTAGCTTGTTACGTTGTGAATACAGCAATCAGCCACTACCAAATTCTTTTAAGAACACGAAGTATGCCATAACGTTTTCTTGACTAAGGCATCTAAGATTAACATTAGGGTATCCAGCAAGAAAATTAGCATTTTTAATGCTGTAAGCCAAATACCTTGCAGCAGAGTGAACTGCTCAAAAGTCAGCAACCATTGTCATAGGATTCAACTTCACAATGTGCATCACTGTAGCTATGTGCCGTTCATATATGGAACTATACACATTTCTGCAAACCCCTTTCAGTTGTTATACCTATATGTAAAGCAGATTACCTTTAAATTCTGCGTCACAAGTTTCTAATATTAATTTCATAAACAAAAATTCGAACTGCAGTGAGGCAACTAATTTCGTGACCCCAGTTGTTATTTTACACAATCATAAAATGAAACTTTTTGATCTTCCTGTCCACCAGTATTGCCTGAAGTAGCTCCTTTTTAAGAGCTGCCAGTATTGTAAAAGCCTGTTATTTATTTCATTCAATGCTGTATTGTCTTGAGTAACAGTCTGTTAAGCATGATTAACTATCTCTGAACACAATTAGTAGGACTACTTATATTCCTGAGAAATATAAATGGGAATACAGTATTCGATCTTTTTATTCCTTTCTTAATTTGTTTTTTGTATTTAAACACTGAGAGGCTCTTCACCATCGTGCTTCATGTAGACTGCGATAGTCAAACAGTACAGACATGATTATCAATTGTCTACATATCCCGCAGTAACTATTTAATACAAGATTTACCTGCTAATAACACTCGTATTTACCTGACGTTTGCCACTACCATGGCGGCCGGGGGAAGGTTCAAATTATCCCGTGACAGCAGCGCCGTCAGGGAGTCTAGTTATTTTTACAAGGTCTTTGGTTCACACGTACATTTCGACGTGCGCAAGTCAACGTGCGCCAACGATACATGTCCGTGTCAACCCCCCTTAATTCTTAGCATGAAGGAGCATTGTAACGTTGGCAGCGCATGCAAATAAATGAATATCTTTCAATTCATGCCGATTTTCTCCGCTTGTGGCAGCACCAACATAATCGTCAAGTTATCGTGGCCAAATAGTAGCTTACTACCACAATCTTGAGAATCGTAAGAAGGTGGTGTTTTACACCATGGTAAGTCAAAGTTGATTCCATTGCAGTGACTTTGTCGTCTTCTGCAGAAAATTGTTTCGGCAAGAATTTAAGAAGAGCCTGATTCTTCTTTTGTGTGGTAATATTCGCTAAGACTAAGAAATGAGATTGACAGGAAGTGCAAAATGGCTAAGCAGGAGTGGCTAGAAGGCAAATGCAAGGATGTAGAAGAATGTATAAATAGGGGAAAAATAGATACAGCCTACAGGAAAATAAAAGAAACATTTGGAGATAAGAAAAACAGCTCTATGAATATCAAGGACACTGATGGAAAACCAGTTCTCAGCAAAGAAGGGAAAGCTGAAAGGTGGAAAGAGTATATAGAGGGGCTCTACAAAAGAAATGAACTCAAGACAATATTGTAGGAAGGGAAGAGGATGTAGATGAAATAGGAGATACTGTGCTGAGAGAAGAATTTGACAGAGCCCTGAAAGACCTAAGTCGAAACAAGGCCCCTGGAGTAGATATTCCCTCAGAGTTACTGAAGTCTCTGGGAGAACCAGCCATGACAAACCTGTTTCACCTGGTGTGTAAGATGTATGAGACAGGCGAAGTACCCTCAGACTTTAAGAAAAATGTAGTAATCCCCATTCCAAAGAAAGCAGGTGCAGACAGGTGTGAAAACTACAGAACCATCAGTTTAATAAGTCATGGTTGCAAAATATTAACGCGAATTATATACAGAAGATTGGAAAAGCTGGTAGAAACCGACCTCGGGGAAGATCAGTTTGGGTTCAGGAGAAATGTAGGAACACCGGAGGCAATACTCACTTTACGGCTTGTCCTAGAAGATCGATTAAGAAAAGGCAAACCTACATTTCTAGCTTTTGTAGATTTGGAGAAGGCTTTTGACAATGTTGATTGGAATAAACTCTTTCAAGTTCTGAAACAAGCAGGAGTAAAATATAGGGAGCGTAAGGTTATTTACAATTTGTACAAAAACCAAACAGCGGTTGTCAGAGTTGAAGGGCATGAAAGGGATGCAGTGGTGGGAAAGGGAGTAAGACAGGGTTGTAGTCTTTTTCCAATGTTATTCAATTTGTACATTGAGCAAGCTATAAAGGAAAACAAGGAGAAATTTGGAGAAGGAATTGAAGTTCAGGGTGAAGAATTAAAAACATTGCGTTTTGCCGACGACATAGTAATTATGTCAGATACAGCAAAGGACCTGGAAGAGCAATTGAACGGAATGGACAGTGTGCTGAAAGGTGCATATAAGATGAACATTAACAAGAGCAAAACTAGGGTAATGGAGTGCAGTGTAAGAGAATCAGGTGATGCTGAAGGAATTAGATTGGGAAACGAAGCAATAAAGGAGGTAGATGAGTTTTGTTATTTGGGCAGTAAAATAACAAATGATGGTCGCAGTACAGAGGGTATAAAATGCAGAATGGCAATGGGTAGAAAAGCGTTTTTGAAAAAGAGAAATTTGTTAACATCGAATATTGATTTAAGCCTAAGGAAGTCCTTTCTGAAGGCATTTGTATGGAGTGTTGCCTTGTATGGGAGTGAGACATGGATGATAAACAGTGCGGACAGGAAGAGGATTGAGGCTTTTGAAATATGGTGCTACAGAAGAATGTTGAAGATTAGGTGGGTGGATCGCGTAACTAATGAGGAGGTACTGAACAGAATTGGGGAGAAAAGAAATTTCTGGCATACCTTGACTAAAGGAAGGGATAGATTGGTAGGACACATTCTTACACATCAAGGAATTGTGAATTTAGCGTTGGAGGGAAGTGTATGTGGTAAAAATCGCAGACTAAGACCAAGAGATGGATACAGTAAGCAGATTCAGACAGATGTAGGTTGCCGTTCTTATGTGGAGATGAAGAGGCTTGCTCAGGATAGGGTATTGTGGAGAGCTGCATCAAACCAGTCTCCGGACTGAAGACCACAACAACAACAACATTCGCTTTGTGTCTTTCTGATTGTAAATGTTTATTCACAGATTTCACTCCGTCGTACTTAACAGTAAATGATATATTGCATATTCGGCACTTACACATACAATCATCGGTATCGACTTTTTGTAGCCATTCTTTATAATTTTCTTCCTGCAACCATTCTTCATGGAACGAACTTAGATATCGTCTGTTCATTTCACTGTTATTACTCACTAATCTGAGTTAATGTAAGCTTGTCTGTTCACACACAATCCGACTTTCCAAAAATTGCCGGTAAACTGATAACAAACAATGAGCCAAATAATAGACGTCGCCAGGTGACACATTGCCGCAACAGTGTTTGCTTAATAATATGCTAGCCGATTACTACCGACGCAACAATGAAAAGTTTTCAGAGGAAGAATAGAAAAGTAGTGTTTTGTTGTAATAAGAAATTGATATTTACATAAAGTTATTCATAATTACTAGAGAGGAGCCGGCCGGGAATGGCCGAGCGCACTGAGGCGTCTTGCCACGGTGCGCAAGGCTGCTCCCGCCAGAGGTTTGAATCCCCCCCCTCCCTAGGGCATGGATGATGTGTTCGTCCTTAGTTTAAGTTACGTTAAGTTCGATGTAGATCGTCGCTACATGAGCATAGTACTTAAAAAGCGTAGTAAAAAAAAAAGTTAAGATGAAGGTTACATTCAAGCCCAGAGATGAGAGTCATTGGCCCGTAGACCCGGAGAATTCATTCCAAACCCGGGCACTCCGAGCGGCGCCCGGAGATCTGGCAACCCTAATTCCAGCAGCAAATCAAACGTCGTCTGAGGCAGGCATTAGCACTCCTAAGGAAGTGGTGCCTTTAGAGGCGGAAAAATAGAACTTCTGTTTAGGACCAGAGACTATAAATATCATAGGTACAATCTTAGACACGTCATTTGGGAGAGCTGACTGTGGAAGTATCTTCCACGATTGCTTTGACCTGGCTGTCTTTCAGGGTAAACGCTGGCCTCACACCGTGTTCACTTGGAAGAGACGTCAAAATGACGTCAGGTGTCAGCCCAACACCGCCTAGAAGACGAGGCCTGACAACTGGCCGTGCCTATGACACACCGAGAGGCGGCGGACGCAAGCTGACTGGCCAGTCGCTACGAGGTGGTGAGCGTGCCCCAGCTGGCAGCAGCCACCTCTTGGTGTGACGTAGGCACCGCCAGTTGTCAGTCCTTGTTTTCTAGGTGGTGTTGGTCAGCCTGGTGTGCGTGAAGCATACATGTCGACTACTATGGAGTTTCGCGGTTGTTGTCGAATCGAGATTCGTTTACTTTATGAATTCGACCACAACCGCGAAACTCGATAGTATTCGACATGTGTGCTCCGCGCATACCAGGCTGACATAAGGCTTCTATAAACCCGAGCTGAATTATACGCCATTTTCCACCCAAGCTGTAGGAGGTGCCACGTTCCAGACGAGCTCACGTGTTACCTTGCATTTCATTCAACTCGCCCACACTCGCAAACCACTCACTGTACAAACGTGGAACTTTCATCAATGTCTTCGTTAAGAACTACACTACATTTTCTTTTTAGTTTTATTTGTGGCAATAATTTATAAACAGCATATACTGATAATTTACGACCATGCACTTTCTGACGACATTACGGTATTTTCGACATACGAATTACTTTTTTTATCTGTTGAAGTTAGTGAATGAAATGTTCAAAATACATCAAATTTTCATCCTCTCCAAACAGCAACTCCGTGAGAAATGTATAACTTGAGATAATGTCAGTTAAATGAAACGCACTGGGATCCACCCGCCCGTCTTCCATATTAGAGATCCTAATAATTAGGTACATGTTGTTACTGCATAACATCCATACTTGAAGATACTGGTATTGACTTTTAATCCATTAAATTTAATAGTTGCACACTACAAAAGTGCTATGTCTCTATGTAATATGTAATTTCAATTTTTCTGTTATTTGAAAAGGACCTTGGTTGCACAGTGGTAGAGTGCCAGACTACAAATCCAAAGGTCGCGGATTCGATCCCCGCCAGGTCTGTCACTTTCCACTTCTTTCACCTCTGGCAGTATTGCTCATATGAAAAATACCGAGTAGCACCGTGGTTCGGAGCCCACATTAAACTGTAGGTCCCCCTATAACTGGCTGGGTAAGTCAGTTCGAAGGTCGGAGGAAGGCAACGGCATACCACCTCCAAACAGGACCATGCTCAGTAAAACACTGTGGTGTTCAAACCAATCTTCGGATTGTTGACTGCTTTACTTTTTACTATTCTAAATATCTCAATACAGAGTGCTTTATTATGTGAGGAAATGAGAACAAGTCACTTAGTTAGCTAGCGAATAGATCCTTGCTATCTGTCATTTTCAAGTATTCTCACATAAAATCCTCATTAGATCTAGTAAGTTCCACTCTGTTACTGCTAGGCTTTAAACTGAAGGAAATGTAACTCCTGTTAGGTTTTGGAAGCTGAGTAGTAGCTCTGAAACACAATGGACAAGAAGCAAAGAAACATATGTGAGTGCCGAAGGAATATCTGCAAATCGAATAATAAATCACTAACTTTACTCTTTTTCATCCTACAACTATGTATTTTCTTGAATAACGCGACAGTAAATGAAGTTTTGCGTAATAACCCCTCTAGGTTATCATTTGTCAAAATATATCATTCTGACACCTCTAACCGTGTATGAGATATCAATGATTCATTCTGGCCTTCTCGCCATCAGATATGAGTGCGCTAAATAAAATAAAGTTTAGCGGTATGAGTGAAAGGTAAATATCTCCTCCTAAGTCAAAAATAAAATTCAATCCATTAGGAAAGTTTCACCCGCAGCAACATATGGTGCAACGAGCACCAAACGGAATATTATATCAGCCTCTATTTTTTACTGCAAACTTTTCCTAATGTAGCACAGTCTCTTATTTCGAAGCCAATATCTTATTAACTATGACTATTAACGAAATGACGAGCATTTCGTCACAATGCTGACATATAAAGATTTAAGTAGCGGAAAAATTAAATATTTCTACCAATTAGTTTTTGCGAAATGGTTTGTGAAAGATGGCAGGGCATGCGCCTCTAAGCTGTTAGTGCAGTGCGATTCCAACTATGTTGGGGAAAACATGGCGGACGATTGAGCCTGGGTATTGAGGAGCTCTACGCTGACACCTGACGTCATTTTGACGTCACTTCCAAGAGAACACGGTTTGAAGCCAGCGCTTTCGAACTTTCAGGCGTATATTTGATGATCTTTGACGATGATGTGGGCGAGGTCGACGTTTAATTTTAATGGCAGTAGATAAGTTGACAACATGCTGTGTTTGTTGTTTTAACAATAATACGCAGAGCCCAAGAAAAAGTTGTGTTTCTGGTCAGTAGCAAATCAAAGATCCAGTAAAAATATCTCGTTCATAACTTTCTTTTGTTGTTGTTGTAAAAACGAATTACTAAGGAAATAGCTGTTTGAAGAAAAACGTCGTTCAGACAATGTTCTATAAAAACAAATTATCGAGAAAAAACCTTTTACAAGACGATACTTCATCGACCCTTTTTTTCTTGAAAATGTATTTATTGTATTGTTAAAAAAGAAACTAAGAAAGACTGCTTTTACTAGCAGTGGATGGTTAAACGTCAATTCACACTGTCCGTCACGTCAACGTCACGTCACGGCACCGTCATGTCAAGTTGTATTCACACTGTCTGTCCGTGTCCGTGACGTCAACTCGCCCATCTCTATACGCGATGTTGAAAGTGAGGTTATAAGTGGCGATCTATTATGTAGTATAGTTTAATACTAGAAATGAGGGAACATCAACGCTAAATGTTTTTGATGGCCAAAGGAAACTTTACAGTGTATGTTTTTGGCCAACTTACTGGCAACTGAAACAACATTTCAAAACATCGACATCTATTTTCAAGCGAAAAAATAAACATATGAAACCATCAAACAATACTTATAAGAGCATAAATAGCGCCTGTTTACTTTATCCATTACGATTTGCCTGTTGGCATTGTAAATACCATCGTAAACAACTGAATTTTTATCTTTCATTAGAACTGACTTTTTCTTTTAAATTGTTATTTAATGAAAAATGCGTAATCAAATTACAATCTGATTCAAATAAACAGTTTGCCTCAGTCTTTTCTGTTACAATGTTACGTAACATAAACCATTTTTTGATTTCAGATATCCGACCTCTATTTTAGGAGGATACTCAATTGACAAAAATGTTCAAGTCGTCATGAAACATTACAGATTTACCTCTACAACGAAGTATAACAACAAAATAAACCTGAAAAAGACACATTTGCATATAAACAGTGCAATCGTCGACTGCATCATTTAATTCGCGTGACGAAAATAGGTTAACTTCCGATCTTAGCAGACGGCCGTTCCGTCAAAACATTCTCTGCAAGAAAGCTTGACGTGACGTGACGTGACAGTCCAGTGACGGACAGTGTGAACGCCGCCATTAGAAATACATTGCGGAATGTTCTGACGGATGGTGACGTGACGTGACGGACAGTGTGAGTTGGCCTTAATTGTGTGTGTCTTTCGAGGTGGACCATGGAACGAAATTCCCGGCTCTCACCTCAGTTTTGCTGTATAAATCAGATTTTTCTTCCTACAACTTATTACATTACACTTCCCAACAGGAAAACGTAATTGCCAGTCGTCTAACCAAATGTAGTAGTACTTGCAATGGAATAGATTTTCAACACATCACCGAACCTTTGTTGATGTAGTGGAAACATTTGATTATAAGAAACCAAGTACTGTATCTTCAGTGTATCTGTTACATTCATTTATAACTGTGTAGGCCAACATTTTAATAAATAAAGAAGGAGGGTACAGAAAGAAGAGCATTTGTACTGATTTTCAAATGTATACCTACTGTTGGTGTAAAGCCATGCTAGTAATAATGTTTCAATTAAAAAAAAAAAGTTCTTTCTGTTTGCATTGCAGTTTAATCATTCTCTTATTGTATGTGGTGACTTTAACATTGATTTTCTCACTCAAAATAGAAACAAGGACACATTTACCAATCTTGCAAAATCATATAACCTGCAGGGTCTTGTAAATGAACCCACAAGAGTAACACACACACATCCAAGACTACCTTAGACGAAATTCTCATTTACAAAATTAAACTTGGATCAACAGTTACAAGTATATAATGCAGGATTCAGCGATCACAATGCTGTTATACTGTCAGTCATAACGAAGATATGAAGACGGGGATACCACCTGTCAGCTTTGACTCATAACGTCATTGCAGCACTGTAGTTTTGAGATGTGTGCGTGTTTGTAGAAGGTATGAGCCATTATTTGGTCACTAGGTTAAAGCCAATAGTTCATTTACAAGCAGACCAAATTATAGACTAATATTTTTTGTTTAAAAAGTGATCTGTTGCTTCTCTATGATGGTAAGGTATAGGTTAAGTTGTTTTTGTTTTTTGTATTTTTTCCTGCATGTGAGCGCTGAAGGTGCGAATTATTAGGCTGAGACCTGTGATCGATGGTACATTCTGTTACCTGTGATTTACGAGGATAACTACAGGTTGTTTATTATCTACAATACATAAGTATTAAGATAACCCCTGTACGGGTTTTCCGACATGTTGATGACGTCTTGGGTCAAAATGACAGGTGATATCCCAGTCTTCAGTTATTTCACTCCCAGTCCCACCTAAAGCCCTTCGAAGGTAGGCCTATATCTTCAACAAACTTTGTTCTCCTAAGAGAACAAGTGTATGCTGCAAACGATGTCAATGCAAACAATGTTAGTTTCTTTTTTGTCCTTTGGTCCTAGTTACTTTTAATAATATAATGTAGATATTTATTGAAGCAACTGAATAACACAAGTTTATTTTCCCAGATGAAATTCGTCCTTATTTGAAAGGCATCTTCAGTTATTAATATTTGGTCAATGGAATAAAAGGCGGAAACAAAACAATCCAAAGGCACAAAAACAGCACCGAATGTAGACCAGCATCCACCAGAAATTGCCACTAAAAATGCCTTACAAATATAGGCGAAATGCATATGGCAAAATAAATTTGTATTATTCAGTTACATACACGGTTTGCATCAATAAATATCTACATTATAACATAGA
Source organism: Locusta migratoria (assembly GCA_026315105.1). Taxonomy (NCBI): domain Eukaryota; kingdom Metazoa; phylum Arthropoda; class Insecta; order Orthoptera; family Acrididae; genus Locusta; species Locusta migratoria. Next base: position 197,877,054 of record CM048746.1, read on the forward strand.
TGTCAAAGCACAATTTAAAATATTTGTAGACACTGAGAAACACAACTGAACAACATTCGCGAAAAAGTTCAAAACAAACAAGGCAAAGGCGCTCTTGAAAAAAATATATACTCAGCCAGGTCAAAGAAATCACGGTAGAAACTTCCGCAGCAAGCTGTCACGAACGGCATGTCAAACTGATGTACCTTTATTTGTAAAAGTCAGGGGGGAGCAGTAAGTGATGCACAGTATGAAACACGTTTTCGCCATTCTGCGCGTGACGTCATTGTGGGACACCTGGGAGTAAGACGATGTGCACTGTGCAGTGTTGGATGCTCACTCGTGTAAGAGTATGTTACCATTTCTGCTGTATTTGCTTATACAATTTATTTCGCTTCATAGTAAAAAGTGTACAGTGGGAATTATATTGATTTCCTGAGTGCTTGTTACAAGCGCTATTTTTTCTGCTGTAATTCTTTTAAATACTGGTGTAATTGTTTATACAGTGCCAGGCTGTGCTACTACATATTGTAATTCCCACAGTCGGGACACAAAGGGAACCGAAATAAAGTTTCATATTTTTCGTCGAGATGAAACGTTAAAGAAAGTGTGGCTCTCCAAATGCTACAGGAAGGACACTATAAACGTTGCACATTCTCGAATATGCTCCCAGCATTTCGAAGAAACCCATTGTGTAAGGGATTTACAGCTGGAATTCCTTAATTTGCCACAGAAAAGTGTTTCAAAGATTCCTGTTCTTTTAAAGTCAGCAGTTTATCTTATACACATTGTCGATATGTTTGTGATCTGATATATTACTGTTACATAACATTTAAATCTACGATAGAATATGACCCAGCAGTCTTAACTGCAACATTTTACAGCAGTATATTACTTTGTATTTAAGGTAGAAAAATATCTTTAGTAAAAAAATTAGAAATGCTCATTCCGTGCCATAGCACACTAAGCCTGTGCAGGCCGATTGGGAGTGCGCAGCCCTATAGTGATGTCACAGCTAATGGCAGAGCAGAGTGCTTCCTGCCCAATCTTATATTTATTAACCTTGTTTTCGAGTGGTAGAGTAAAGGGAGATATATTGGTGATAAATTTGTTATTTTGCTAATTACATCTGACGTTTACGAAATTAATCTTTTATGAATACTTGTTTGTTAGGAATCAGACTAATACAATGGTTTTATACAGTAATTGTTATTAAAATAGTCTACTGAATAAATATTGCAGCATCTTCCAAATGTAAAAAAGTTTGTAACTTCGTGACATAGGTAAGATAATAGCAATCTTATTTCGTGATATATCGTAATTTGATAATTTCACAACAAATTTATTGGATTGTTATTATTATTATTATTATTTACAATATAAGATTACAAATGGTCAAAAAAGGTGAAAATAGTCTTCATTGTTGTTGTAACATGCTGCTAGGCGCTGTTGCTTACACTGTCTGAATTCTTGAACAGTTGTTGCACATATGATCACCCTCCTCTGCGTCGGAATGCTGGTAGGGCAGATGGTATGGTATTAATCAGAACAAGCATTCTTTTTTGCGAACATCATAGATTTATAGCATGTACCACAAAACTAATCATCTTCTATGATGTCTTTTTTGCCTGTGGTTTTTCTTATCTCTGATTTCGATGTAGAGGATTTTATTTGCAGTTCGTTATTGAGACACTTCTCCCATGAATCTCTTTTAATTCTCTTCTGATTCATAGTATTGGATTTTATCGGTGCTGTTGGCAAGTATCAACAGATCTTTTTCCATGTCTTGTGCCATAGGTCTATTTTGTGTGAGTTGAACTGACTTATTTGTTAGCTGTGAAGGGGAAACAGCCTCTCCAGAAATAACATTTCTATTAAAGGGGATAAATTCCAGTTTTTCTGAAGGCGTTTTGGATATTCTTCACACAAAAACTCCTAATAAATGCACGATTTAAAAAAGTATTGTAGTGGTGCAGACTCTTGGCCCAGTGAACCTTCATTGATTTATACAGTTCCACATCAAGTAGCTGCAGCAGATGTAATGTGTGGGCTGGAAGAGTCAACAAGAAAATTTTATTGGCATTAGCCACTGCTATTGCAACAGTGTTAATATTGCAGCGAGTCCTTCGACTGTACGCATAGTGCAGTGCTTAGCATCACAGATTGCTGTGCTTGCGGTCCCCAGTTCAAATCCTACCATGGGCAGAAGAAAGTTTATTTACTTGTTTTTACTATTTCTAGAATGTTCTTATGTTTGATGTACAGAGGATATAAAATGCAGAATGGCAATGGGAAGAAAAGCATTTTTGAGAAAGAGAAATTTGCTAACATCGAATATTAATTTAAGTGTAAGGAAATCTTTTCTGAAGGCATTTGTGTGGAGTGTTGCCTTGTATGGGAGTGAAACATGGACGATAGGCAGTGTGGACAGGAAGAGGATAGAGGCTTTTGAAATGTGGTGCTACAGAAGAATGCTGATGATTAGGTGGGTAGATCGCATAACTAATGAAGAGGTACTGAACAGAATTAGCGAGAAAAGGAATTTTTGGCATACCCTGACTAAAAGAAGAGTTCGCTTGGTAGGACACATTCTTAGACATCAAGGAATTGTGAATTTAGCATTGGAGGGAAGCGTGTGGGGTAAAAATCGCAGAGGGAGACCAAGAGACGCGTATAGTAAGCAGATTCAAGTGGAAGGGGGTTGCCGTTCTTATGAGGAGATGAAGAGGCTTACTCAGGATAGAGTAGGGTGGAGAGCTGCATCAAACCAGTCTTCAGACTGAAGACCATAACAACAACGATGTACTTGTGAGTTCCAGAAAATTCTTTCTATATATAAATAGCGAAGCACTCCAAGCAGTAGTCAGTCTGTATTGAGTGTATGCTTGTGTTCACAAGAAACGTGCTGTAAGTTTAAAGTGTGGTGCTCTATTATCAACCAGCCTTGTAATTCTGCACCACCTGCAGTTTGCAACGTGACATTTTCTGGTGGAGGCTCTGGATATTTTGCAATACATCTGCATCATAGTGGCTCTGATTAGGCAGTGTAACAGCCGTTGCTTACATGGACAAGAACCGGAATACAAAGGGTATAGTGGTTACCTCCATTGGAAGGTCCATGTCATCAAAATAACCATGGATGCCAAACCACTGGTAAGCCAGCTGCACATCAGACACCGATTGGTGTCCTCAGGAGACACTGTACAGGACCAAAATAAATGGCTGAAAGCATTCGTCCGAGTTATCAAGTTTAATAGGCGGTATCATATTATGTGCTTGGCAAATGTATTTTCTACCTGGATGGGACAGCCCAGCAGTGGTTTGAAATTAACAAGGACAAGCTCAATATCTGAGAAAAATTCCAGACAGAACTTGAGAAGACATTTGGAGACTACCAGTGGCAAGTCCGTTTATCAAACCAGCAACTGAAGAACAGAGCCCAGCGACATGGAGAGTCAACACAGTCGTATACACAGAGTGTTTTAGCCCTATGTCTCGTAGTTAACCCAGATACGATAGAGAATTATAAAGTTTCACACCTGATGAAGGGTGTTGTGGAAGACATGTATCAAGCTCTTCTGCTAAAAGACGTTTAGACGACACAGGAGTTTATGTAGTGGTGCCAGAAAATTGAAGAGATGCAACAGAGGGCGGTTGGATGAAAGAAGTATGATAGACTTCCAAATGTAGTCCCTATGGCTGTTGTGGAAGACCAGCACGACTTTGCTTCTCTTATATGAAAAATTGTGAGAGAAGAATTACAACAGTTTATGGTAGTTAGGACTGTTGGACCAAGCGAACACCAGATTATGGCCATGGATGCCAGTCCTGTATGTCACAAGGAAACCAACACTGCTGAATAAGAGGTATTTGAAACATTAGAGCCTGTTAGCCCTGGCAGTCGTATTCCCTGTGAAGAATGGCCTCGCCTTACTATGAATTACGCCGCAGCCACCAGACGGCAGCTTAGGAACCAACCGACGCGACCACAACCAACTCCTCCAGCAACTGTGAAGCCGCGCAGGACAGGTATCTGGAGCACAGAAGACAACATGGCATTGTGTTTTCATTGTGGACGTCCCAGACATGTCGTACGATACTGTAAGGAGAGAAGACGAGTATTAGACAATTATTATGTCGCAAGACGCCAACCATGAGAGCAGTCCTTTCAGTGGCAGTCAACTGGTGATGATTGATGTTGACCTACAGGACGAAGCCCATCGTCATATCCTGGACATGATCGCTCTGCAACAAGCCACCGCCTTACAGAGATACCAGCCGCTCGCCTAGCCGCTGTGTTCAGGAAAACTAGGTGAGGCGACCATCTAGGTAAGTCAGGCCGCCGAGATAAAAAAATCCTCCGTGGAAGACAGTCGCTAAGATATCGGGAAATCTCATTGACGGCCAACCTGTCCGGACTCTATTCGATTCAGGAGCTTCCTTCTCTGCATTGTCCAATGACTACCGCCACAAACTAAAGAAGATAATGTTCGGTGATACAAGAACAATTGTGTTGAAGTCGCAAATGGAAAATACCTCCAGCCAGCAGGAACATGTGTCACAAGAGTAACTATCAACAAAAGGATGCAACCGTGTGAATTTGTCGTTTTAACAGAATGAAGCCATGGGACTTCCTTCAAGTATCCCAGGCTGTCATTGACTGTGGAAGAACTGAGCTACAAACTGAGAAATCTGTTCTGATGAGTACAGGTAACATGGACTTCCCTGGGAGGTTGTTTGCGGTCGACAATGTTGGGATCCTGACATTAACAATGAGAAGAGTTCCAGTTAGCCGACATGACCAGTTGGACGGTGAAGTGCTTGTCGACCGCAAAAACTAATAAGTATAACAAAGGAAATCTACATACCAGCGGCCATCATAAGCATTACAGGTGGTCAAGGAGAAGTTTTGAACATTAATTTTCATGAGCAATCACAACTCATTTCTAAAGGAATATGTATTGGAACATCCGAACCAGTCCAGAATGGTGAGCTCAATGTCCTCAACGAAGTCTCATGCTCTGCTGTTAGTGCCGACAACGCACTAGAGGAAACTACTATGGCATTGCATATATGGCCTGGTCTGACGCAGGAACAACATCAGCAAGTGTTAACCATTCTACACCAATTTTCGGGTGTATTCCAGGTCAGGCAGGAGAAGAGCCAGGTGAAACGACCGACGATAAAACACCGTATCAATACTGGGGATCATCCATGAATTAGCCAGCGTCCATACAGAGTGTCGCCAACTGAAAGACGGATAATTCGGGAGGAAGTGGAGAAGATGTTACGCGATGACATTATTCAATCTTCAGAGAGTCCCTGATTGTCTCTGGTGGTACTCATGAAGAAGAAGGATGGCATGTGGTGTTTCTGTGTCTACTATCGATGACTGAACAAAATCACAAAGAAAGATGTCAACCCATTGCCGTGCATTGACGACACGTTAGACTGTTTGAAAGGAGATACATACTTCTCCACCACAGACATGCAGACAGGTTACTGGCAGATCAAGGTTGACGAAGCTGACAGGGAGAACACTGCGTTTATTACACCTGATGGCCTCTATGAATTTAAGGTCATGCCGTTTGGACTAAGTAATGCTCTGGCCACAATCGAACGATTGATGGACAACTTGCTTCGACATCTTAAATGGACGACATGTCTTTGTTATATAGATGACATTGTCGTTTTCTCACGGACATTTGCGGAACATCTAAGCCACCTGTCAACTGTGTTGAAGTGTGTTCAGACAGCAGGACTCCACCTCAACCCAAAGAAGTGCCTCTTCGTCGCCAAAGAAATAAAAATCCTGGGGCACCTAGTGAATGGGGGTGGAGTGCGTCCTAATCCAGATAAAGTAAGGGCAGTCACAGCATTTCCAACTCCTCAGCACAACCGTGATGTGAGAAGTTTCCTTGGTCTGTGCTCATACCATCATTTCATAGATATAACAAAGCACGTCCATTGCAAGAACGTGTCCAGGGAGATGCCAAGTTTTGCTGGGATGAAACGAAAGAACGAGTTTTCTGCGAAGTTAAGGAGGTTCTAACCTCTGCACCAGTTTTAGCCTTATACGATGAGAATGCAGAAAATGAACTTTACACATACGCTAGTGCTTATGGGATTGGTGCAGTGCTTGTACAGGTTCAGGAAGAAGCAGAACAAGTGATAGCGTATGCATCAATAGGCCCCTGAAAGTCTGATATGGACTACTCGACAACCGAGAAGGAGTGCCTCACCATTATGTGGGCTATCATCAAGTTCTAGCTGTATCTATTCTATAAACCATTCACTATCGTCACAGACCACCATTCTTTATGTTGGCTGACCAATTTGAAGGAACCATCAGGTCGACTAGCAAGATGGGCACTAAGACTCCAAGAGTACGATGTCACAGTGGTATTCAAAAATGGGCACAAACCCAAGAACGCCGACTGCCTATCGAGGAATCCATTAGTCAAACACAATTGTGTGGATGAAATTACAGCCCTCACTGGTTAGGTGACATTGCAGCTGAACAGAGGAAAGATCCAGCATTATTACACACTATAGAGGCCTTGGAGAAAGGAACATCGACCAAACGAGAGTTTCAATTTTTAAATGGGACATTGTATAAGAGCAACTACGATCCACTGGGCCACAAATAGATACTGGTTGTTCTAGCTCATCTCTGGCCAGCTATTCCCAAGAACTTCCACAATTCTCCAATATCCAGTCATCTGGGATTCGTGAAGACCCTAGACAGAATCAGACATAGATATTACTGGCAAGGTCTCTACCGATCTGTCAAGCACTATGTGAGTCACTGTAAGGAGTGCCAGCGAGGGAAGCATGTGCCGTAATTACCTCCAGGTTATCTGGTATCAAATCCATCTGCAGCAGCTACATTCCACCGGATTGGAACTGACCTTTTATGTAGGTTCCCAAAGTCGACAGCCGAGACATCTCGGAGAACAACAGAGCGTCAGACGGCCTATTATACGTCCGCTCACGCACGGTAATTGCATGGCTACTAGGCGCGGGCTCTCCGCCGGGGACCCGCATTTCATTCATTCGGCCGGTGATGTCCCCGAGCTGGTTCTTCAATTGAACAATCTCAGACTCCACCGTACCTACACGTCCTCCTACGGCACCAACAGAAGAGATCACTTCATCAACGCAGCCGGCTACTACACCGACGCTCGCATCAATTGTATCAACTCAGTTACTCACATCGCCGACACGTGCTTCTGCATTGTCGACGCGCGCTTTCACCTCATTAATGCTCGTTACAATACTGTTGGCGCGTACCTCTACCGTGTCGACCCTCGTGTTTACCTTGCCGATCTCTTCCTGGTTTACTCTGATTGCGTCGGCGTTCTGTTCAATCCTTTCGGATACTACCTTCGCCATCTCGTCCAGGTGACCGAGAACCTCGTCCTGTCGCGTTTTTACACCGGCTATCTCTTTTTGAAGGGTGATCATACCCTCCTCTTGCCTACCGAGATTCTCTTACACTTGTGTTTTTACACCAGCTACTTGTGTTTTAATTCCACCTATCTCGCTTCGAATTTCAACGAGGTGGGCGAGTAAAATTGCTAGATCGTTGTTCATGGGGGCTGCCACTGGCGCTGAGCGGGTGGAGCATCCGGCTTAGCTGCTGGGCCAGCCATTGCTTTGTCTCCAAGAGGACGCGACTAGCTTTCAAGCGCTACCATATTAGGCGCGCCACGGCTTCCGGTGAGTGTAAGCTCTGGGTTTCCAATGTTCTCAACCCACAGGGCTCCCCGAGAATCTAACACCGCGTTACTTTCAGTTTCACGCGACCTGTCTCTTTTACTCTCTTGCTCTTTCATTGCTGCGTGCCTACACGTTTCAATCGCCGAAGCTGTAGAACTATCCATTTCAATCTTACAGCGAATACAACGAAACACAAAGCAACAGCCTAGCAACCCACATGGCAGAACACGGGTGCTTCAATAAAATTTCACACGCAAATTCACACGTTCTTCAAAGCATGAAAATTGCCGTTAATAAATACACTCCCCCAAAATAAACAAAAATATACTGCTGAAAGAGAAAGACACAAATTTAAGCGCTTGCTGCCCTACTGTTCTCACACACTCACATAATTGCAGGGGACGGATGGATATTTGAATTAATAACATAATTTAAAAAAAATATCAGAACACGCCAGAAGGACGAATCCTGGCAGCGGTACGCCAAGTGAAACTCGCCCGCTGTTCTTTTGACTGTTAACTAGCCGTGTCTGTGAAGTTAACAATCGATTGCTTGCTCACAAAATCTAATTACAGAAATATTCACACAGCGGCGGAAGAATACAGTTCCCTTAAGCAAAACTCTGATTCTATAAGTTAAGCAAACAGTTCTACCTTTACTGTAATCTTTACAGGAAACTGCACACAATTAAATAATGATCCGTAGTCATGGATCTAAATCAAAAATAAATGTTGGTAACGGAAACACAAATATTCTCTACTCCAGAAGGGAGCAGAGACACAAGATACATGAACAAATTACCCCACATTAATCCAAATGATGAGGGGAGGATTTAAATTAGCACAAAAGGATTATAGTTTAACAAATTAATTTATTGTTCAAAACAAGAACAACAAGGGGGAAGACCACTTTTGTAATTACAATAAATTACACACCTTACAAAATATTCAAATTATCCACAATTACATGGCCCTAAAATTGCCCACCTGCAAATTGAGTACAGGATAATTACGATCACGTTTCATAGGGGGGAACGGAGGAATTGCAGCACATTCACACACAGATTCATACGCCAAGCCATGCAGGTTCTCACCAAGCACCCGACACCAATACATCAAGACGACAGCCAAGCAATGTGGAGAATGCAGATCGAAGGTTCACTTGCGCACAATGAAACAGTACCTCGCTTCCATAACGTGTCAAGCTAGTGGCTTAGCCTCATGATCAACTATCAGAAACAAATGCACTTGGTTTAAGACCACAAAGTGCGGTGTACAGATGGAAGTTAAGGTTTCCCTAGAACTTCTAACTATACATTAAATCAAAATTTCATTTAATAATATCTAAAAACTGTCGCTCTGGCGTTCGTTTAACACAGGGAGAAGATAACTACAGAAGGTTAAAGTTGTTAGATCAATGCAGCACTCTACTAAGTCGGAACACAAAATGTGCAAAAGTCAACAAAACCAATTTCGAAGAGAATAAGATCGCGAAATATATCTTGTAACCATTCTTTCTAATCAGAGGAATGATATCTATTAGATAAGCAAGGTTACAGATTGCTACAGCGCAATACAGAGTTCGGTCACAAAAATTCAGAGAAGTGAAATAATTCTATTTCATGAAAATTAAAAGCACGATAGATGTCGTGCAACGGTTCTTTCTACACAGAGGAAAAAGATCTATTTAATGGTAATAACCACGACGGGGAACACGCTGATCGGTGCACATGTGGGCTGACAAGTACACAGATTACAAGTTAGAATAGACAATTTTTGGGGTAAATTATCACGCCACACTCACTAGGAAACACATTAGCAAATTAGCTATATAATTATTAACTACACATGTGCACTGAATGATGGAAAAGCTGAAAGCTTAGTTTGATGTCGTCCACGTGTTCCGACGACAAACTACGAACAGTATAGGCACCAGGAGTCCCCGAAAATATTACAATTCAACTACGATAAGAACGCGAAAGACATTGAACATATTTAAACAGGCGAATAAATGATTTAAAAGTTATAATGTGCAAGAACTATGCTAACGAAACACCATCAGAGCCTCGGAATCAGATTCCAGCAAAAAACGACATATAATTAGCAATCCTGTAGGAAATTAAGCAAAATCTCACTGCTACACATAGTGTAGCTGCTACTCCCAGAATTAAACTCGCGAAAAGGCATAAGTACAACTATGGAGCCTGAACTAAGTCCAGCCACGAGGACACAGCAGAACCAAACCCAGAGGTACTTACCCTACCAGGAACCAAGAAGCGAATGAATAGCTCTCTTGACCACTGCCTAGCCGTTACCAAGGTGGGGTAGTGGAGAGGAGCCCAGAGAGTATCACCGTTCGTCAGGCAGCTAACCTGACCAACTCCCAGCCAACGAGGTTAAGAGCAAGCTACATTAGAAATCTTTGCTAAGATTGGGTTCTGCTCAGCAGTTGGCAAACCTACTTCTCGCCCAGAGACATACAATACCCAGCGTTTGAAAGAAATGACGACACAAAACAGATAAGGTGTGCCTAGCACTTTCTAAACTCTCTTACATATAAAGTTTCATTCATTCTGTGGAAGCCAGGGCCAGTGGGAGCACATCACAGTACACAGTAATAGATATTTGGGGCCTCATTTACAACATAGACACTTAGAATTTTACATACAGAAAGAACTAAATCAATATACAGGGTGATTCAAAAAGAATACCACAACTTTACGAATTTAAAACTCTTCAACGACAAAAGGCAGAGCTAAGCACTATCTGTCGGCGAATTAAGGGAGCTATAAAGTTTCATTTAGTTGTACATTTGTTCGCTTGAGGCGCTGTTGACTAGGCGTCAGCGTCAGTTGATGCTAAGATGGCGACCGCTCAACAGAAAGCTTTTTGTGTTTTTGAGTACGGCAGAAGTGAATCGACGACAGTTGTTCAGCGTGCATTTCGAACGACTATGGTGTTAAACCTCCTGATAGGTGGTGTATTAAACGTTGGTATAAACAGTTTACAGAGAATGGGTGTTTCTGCAAAGGGAAAAGTTCTGGACGGCCGAGAACGAGTGATGAAAATGTAGCACGCATCCAGCAAGCATTTGTTCGCAGTCCAGGAAAATCGACTCGCAGAGCTAGCAGAGAGCTACAAATTCCACAATCAACTGTATGGAGAGTCCTACAAAAAAGGTTAGTTATGAAACCTTATCGTCTGAAATTGGTTCAAGCACTGTCTGCAGCTGATAAGATTAAAAGAATCGATTTCTGTGATTTTATCCTTGCTCAAATGGAAACAGATGAATCTTTCATTTCAAAGATTGTGTTTAGTGATGAAGCAACTTTCCACACTAACGGGAAAGTCAACCGTCACAATGTCTGTATATGGGGCACTGATAATCCGCGGGAAACAACTCAGTATGAATGTGACTCGCTTAAGGTGAACGTTTTCTGTGCCATTTCAGCCAATAAAGTTTTTGGTCCCTTTTTCTTCGAAGGTGCTACTGTAACTGGACTACAGTATCTGGAGATGTTAGAGAATTGGCTGTTCCGTCAGCTCGAACAAGAAGCACAAAAATTCATATTTCAGCAGGATGGAGCGCCACCACATTGGCACTTATTTGTCCGTAACTACCTGAACTACCTGAGGCGATGGATCGGCCACCAGGCAGCCCGTGACAGAGCACTGCATCACTGGCCTCCAAGAAGCCCTGATCTTACCCCCTGCGATTTTTTTTATGGGGGTATGTTAAGGATATGGTGTTTCGGCCACCTCTCTCAGCCACCATTGATGATTTGAAACGAGATATAACAGCACCTATCCAAACTGTTACGCCTGATATGCTACAGAGAGTGTGGAACGAGTTGGAGTATCGGGTTGATATTGCTCGAGTGTCTGGAGGGGGCCATATTGAACATCTCTGAACTTGTTTTTGGGTGAAAAAAACCTTTTTAAATACTCTTTGTAATGATGAATAAAGAAGGTTATATTATGTTTCTTTCATTAAATACACATTTTTAAAGTTGTGGTATTCTTTTTGAATCACCCTGTACAATGCCTGGTATCTCGCATATTGCGAGTGGAGTGTCTTGCTACACTCAGAAAAATGTTTGAAGCTCATCAACATTTGTTCATGGGGAGTCAATTAAATGGAACACGTTATGTGGACGTGTTTCAAGTGTTATCTGGAATGCAGATAGCTTATACGCTGAATTAATGCATGAGCTACCTTTATGAAGCCACCATACGGTACATGGCAGAGGGTATCTTACAGTGGGTTAACTCATTTGTTACTTTCACACTGATACAGCTGGACAGAATTGAATGAAATGTGGAATGAAGATAGCTTATGCCCTGAATTAATACAAAGGCCACTTTTTGTAAGCCTCCATATGTGCCTGGCGGAGGATATGTTACAACAAACATCCAAATTGTTTGACTGGTCACAATGAAAGTCGGCACATAAATGTATGTTTTCATGAAGAAGATTTTTATAATCTGCAAGGCAGTGAATTTAGCATTGTGGAGGGTACCTTGCGACTTTGACACCGTTTGACCAGTCACCATGAAATTTGGTACATATATGTATGTTTTTATATATAGGAGGGAGAGGAGTAGGTGGATGAGAAGACATACAGAATAAAGAAGGACGAGATGGAAAGAGAGAGACAGAGGAGAGGAGGAGACAGATAGAGAGAGGGGAGATGAGGAGAATGAGAGAGGAGGAGAATGAGAGAAGGGAGATAGTGACAGATAGGTGAAAAGGCCAATTTACACTGTCCGTCACGTCAACGTCACGTCACGGAACCGTCACGTGAAGTTGTATTCACACTGTCCATCCATGTCCGTCACGTCAATTCGTCCGTCTCAATACGCGATGTTGAAAGTTAGGTTATGAGTGGCGATCTGTTATGTAGAAAGTCATAGTTTAATACAAGAAAGGGGGAACAACAACGCTATATGCTATTAACGGCCAAAGAAAACATTACAGTGTATGGTTTTGGCCAACTTACTTGGAACTGAAACAACATTTCAAAACATCGACATTTATTTTCAAGCGAAAAAATAAAAAATATGAAGACATCAAACCATACTTGTAAGAGCATAAACAGTGCCTGTATACTTTAACCATTACGATTTGCTCGCTGACATTGTTAATACCGCCGTAAATAACTGAATTTTTGTCTTTCATTAGAACTGACATTTTCATTTAAAGTGTTATTCATTGAAAAATGCGTAATCAAATTACAATCTTATTCAAATAAACAGCTTGCTTCAGTCGTTTCTGTTACAATGTTACGTAACATAAACCACTTTTGGGTTTCAGATATCCGACCTCGATTTTAGGGGGACACTCAATTGACAAAAATATTTAAGTCGTCATGAAACAATTGAGATTTACCCCTAAAACGAGGTACAACAACAACACAAAGATGAATAAGACCCTTTTTGCATATAAACAGTGCAATCGTCGACTGCAACACGTAATTCGCGTGACAAAAATAGTTTAACTTCCGATGTTAGCAGACGGCCGTTCCGTCAAAACATTCTTCTCGAGAAAGCTTGACGGACGTTGACGTGACGTGATGGTCCGGTGACGGACAGTGTGAATGCCGCCATTAGAAATACATTGCGGAATGTTCTGACGGACGGTGACGTGACGTGACGTGACGTGACGTGACGGACAGTGTGAATTGGCTTAAATGAGATGAACAGAGGGAGGTGGAACTGTAAATGGAGGCGACTGGAGAAGGAGCAGGTCAACAGAAAGAAGGGAAAGGAGAAGTTGGACTAATTATTTCATCTGTGGCAGCATGCTCTGGCTACTAGCTAGTATTACTATAAAAAACTTCTTTTATCTCTCTCTGGTGCCATATATACACAAATAATCACTTATTTTTATTTGGAAGTTCAATGATTCAGTGTTCTGTGTTCTTTTCTCTGGATAAGCTGTCAGATTTTGGCTGTACGTATGTATGCTATATCTTCTCTGGTATATATGCAGCTACCACCACTTTCGAGGACTTCTCTACAATAAAATCCACTTAATTTGAACTGTGAAATGTATTTCATGTTAAACTTGATTTTTTCCAACCAGAGTTCAGTAAAACACAGATCAGAAATATCATTTAGACAATTTAGTAATACAGGCCGCCGCCACCACATCCGCCGGCCACAGCTGCACCTAATTTTTGGACTCTATCATGCTGCGGGCGCATATGTTGAGTTAAAGTCTAATAAACATTGCCATCTAAGTAACCTAAGCTTACCTTTATTTACAGTAGATGTTCAAAATAATGTCGCTCTATGGAAAGAGTGGCCTGACATCTCTTGAATACATTTGCGAACACTGCCGAATTTCGGCTGCCGAAATCTGGCAAATGACTAGTCGAATCCTATCTTACAACTCTTCGAGTGCATGGGGATTGCTTGATAATTCCTTGTCTTTTAACATTCCCTAAAGATAAAAGCGACAGGGATTTAGATCTGGAGAACAAGGAGGCCAGTCAACTATCCTATCATCAAAAACACTTCATATTGCTGCCATAGAAGCGTTGGCAATGTGTGGTCTTGCATTGTCCTGCATGAAATAACCGTACAGATTTTCGTTGGGCGAAAGTTCTTGAAAAAATGGATGCAGCGTACTGTTCACATACCTGTCAGAAATTATTGTTTCGTGAAAAAAGATTGGCCCAATTATTCGCCTAGCACTTATTGCACAACACACTCCAGTTTTCATGTCATTAAGATGTTGTTGATGTAAATCATGGCGATTTTTTGAGCTCCAACGCCGATTGTTCTGCGAATTTACGTACCCTGACAAATGCAGCCAATGCCTCATTAGAAAAATAAAGCATATCAGGATCAACTTCCCCATCGTGCACAGACTGTAAAAGCCAGTTAAGTAAAGACATCGAGCAACAGTATCTGAGTTCGTGAGTTGATGCACTACCGTTATTTCATATGGCTTAAAATTCAGATTGTGTACTGCTCTGTGAGTAGATGCTCTTGACACACCCGTCTGAAGTGCCAAACGGTGAAGAGATTTTCTTGGGGTTTTTCCAAGGCGTTCCCTATCTCGTCTAATTTATTTTCAGTTAGAACACTACCTCGTCTAGGCCTTCGTTGATCTAAGACAGATCCAGTCTTTTGAAATTTCTTCACTAATCTGCATTTCGTGAATTCATTGGGAACATGTACACCGGGAAATTTCCGTATGAGAAACACTCATTGATCCTTCGTGTATACCATACTGAAAGGAAACTCAACAGAAAACTCAAAACAAAAGACCCGAACACTCTGTCATGCAGTACAGAACACAAGAGCACGGTGCTTATACCTGACGACAATAGGGTCGGACTTGGTGCTGTTGCCAAGTGTCCCAGAACACGCATAGCAGAAGCCGGAAGGCGGAGCGCAGCAGCCAGCAAAATCGCTTCGCAACTCGCAGACCTTTCCCAAGTGTCTTTCGTGAGACACCCTGTACTTTTTACGACAGGGAAGTACGTAGTGCCATATAAATTGCAATAACTAAAAAATAACTCCACATTTGTCTCTATTAGGTTTCCTATGTACCATTGGAAGGTACTACAATTCCACTCAAATCAGTAAGTGTTAAAAATAAGAAACTCATAGGGAATGCAATTCCTACATTATTCAATGTACCATATCAGCCCCTACAACTGTAGCTGACGTAAAATCCTCACAAACATCACAATAAAACATTGAAAGCAAAAAACAGTTTCCCAACAAAGCAGAAACCAAGTCCACAATTCTTGCTTCATCTGAACCACATATGGTAAGATTCTTTGAGACATTCACTTTAAAAGCAAAATTAATCACTCTCGAAAGTATATACGTTTATATGAAAGACGAGTGAATTGGAAAAAAATGTTCGATTGATTAGATTGCGCTTCGAATTTATACATGTCAATGAAAGTGCCTCTCACATATGAACAGACCACAACAGGATTAATGTTTCTCGTCTTTTATATGCTCTTACTTTCAGTGGATTTGGCTGCAAAGAAATTATAAACAAACATTATTCTTAGGACACTTTGCTCACCACTAGAAGCGTTAGTGTCATTGGCATTACAACTGTCAGTTGGTAACAACTTTTACAGCAGTGAGTGTCGCGACTGTGTATGTCTTAGCGTGCTATACGCAAATAGTTTCGGCTTGAGCTCTTAAACCAACAATTTTAAAATTACTTGACTGTGGGTTTGCGAGACGCTTTTGCAATTTTGCGGAACATTTTCACTAATTTTCCGTGTGCGGGATTGTCCCACAGAAAAGGGGACAGTTGGTCGCCTTATGCTGGGTTCAGACAAACAACGAATGGTGTGCAACTGCTAGTTGCATAGTGATATTGTAGTCCAGTAGCAAGTTTTAGCAGCGCCACGTAAGGTGCGCTACTTTCTCTACGCAAGAAAAATTTCAACATGTTTGTACTTTGTTTCGTGACTTTCTTATGTGCCCTTATATCCCAGGCGAAAAGATCTTTCCCAGAGGCATTAGGCAAAGATCTAAAACGTTCATGCAGTATAGATGTAGAGATGTCAGCAGACGACGTTGTTCTGAATGAGTATTTTGTATACACTTGAAACAGAAATTAAATTTATCCAGATAGTATCTTAGTTAACCTCACACACTGTAATCGTGACATATTCAGAAACAAAGTACCAAATATTGGTGACAAGTAAAGAATATCGGGCTAAGCACACTCTTGGAAATAACGATATATTCAAAACTAAGCAGTGGAAAAACAAGAAATATCAGCTTTTCCATACCCTCGCAAATAACGAGATATTCGGAAATAAATAGACAAATCTTTTGGACTAGCCAATAATGTAGGCCTAAATGTCATTTATACTCGTTTCACTTACTGTAGCAGCAATTAAAACGTTCGCATAGTTTTGTCTCCAACAATATTCTCGTAAACCTCAACATATTTGGAACAAAGTCAAAAATTTGTGAGAAGGAAAAACACAAATGTCATTGCTGATCGTACCACTTGCAGCAGTAATTTCATTTTCCGTTGTTCAGTTACACATAAGTCACCAGATTGATGTTACTAACTCCATAAGACAGCACATAAGATTACTGAATAACATAATATTGATATGATAATAAGAAAATCCCACAAAGTGTTGTGGCTAAATAACTTCTACAATGTGTTTCAAATCATAAGATTAAAAGAAATATTTTTATTTAGAGGAGCTTTGAACACAGCACCCCTTTCTTTGTAATCCATTACACTACCCATTACACTACAACAACTCGATGGCATTTTGCCCTTTATGATTTGTATACTAGTTCCCACATGTTTGGTTGTCAATGTTAATATGATTTCATAATATAGTGAGGACAGTTTACAACTCACCGCAAAGACGTGGCGACGAGCTGCGACAGGCACATACAAAAGACACACACATACAACACATTCAGCTATCGGCCATGGCCTTCTTCAGAAAATAGAGCACTCACGCAATCACACAGGCACACAACACAGTCATACAACCATCACGTCCGACTGCCGCACTTCGAATCACGCTCTGCAGCGAATTGGTGACGGGAGGGGAGGGGGAGGGGATAGAAAGGTTACGTCACGGTGGTGGGGATGGGTTAGATGGGAATAACGAGATAGAGCTTAGGAATGGAGTGGGGAAGAAAGTAAAATAAATATATATATAAAAATGCATGCACACTGCAAGTACACAAGACCGCATACACACACACACACACACAGACACACACACACACACACACACACACACACATATACACACACACGATCACACATTCACACACCACTCAAAATAGGCGAGGTTTGGGATAGAGAGGTAGGAACTGTAAGGTATGGAAAAATATATATAGGGAAGTTATCGTAGGTTGAGGCCTGATTGATTTCGGGATCGGAGAATGTATTGTAGGGATAACTCCCATCTGTGCAGTTCAGAAAAGTTGGTGGTGGATGGGAGGATCCAGATGGCCCGGGTTGTGAAGCAGCCATTGAAATCATTGTATGGAATTGTATGGAATTGTATGTGCCTGTCGCAGCTCGTCGCCACATCTTTGCGGTGAGTTGTAAACTGTCCTCACTATATTATTAATTCCAACCCCGGACTTTCCATTATCAATATGATTTTAATTACATTTAGTTATAATAGCCGGCCGCGGTGGCCGAGGGGACTGAGGCGCTCCAGTCACGGTCTACACGGCCACTACGGTCGGGGGTTCGAATCCCCCCTCGGGTATGGATATTTGTGCCGTCCTTAGTTGTAGCTAGTTCATAAGTAGTTTGTAAGTTTAGGGACTGATGACCCCGTAGTTAAGTCCCATAGACTCTACAAACATTTTTTTTTAGTTATAATAAATTGATTCAGATATTATTTTGTAATTCATCTTCAATTTGCTGTAGCCCTGAAACTGTTTATTGTGAGTTATAAAACCAAAACTGTGAGATATACAGCAAATCAAGATCTTCATACTTTCCAAAGTCGTCGTTCATTGGCTTATCTAACAGCGAATTTCATGGAGGGAAAGAAATTTTTGCCTGGGATATAACTCCTCACTTTCTTCCCCCACCACCAAATATCGACATTTGACTGTCACCTTGTGGGGTTTTTCGAACCAGTTTACTTCGTATCAGTGTGTTTGCGTTCGGGGTTTACGTTTTGGCGTCTTTGTTTGAGGCTAAAATGTTGAATCAATTAAGAAAACCCTTCATGAGCTTGTGAAACAAAGTGTTAAGTTCGTTTGGACGCGAATTAAATGAGCCGTGCATATCGCGATCAGCTGACACTGCGGATGCCATGTTGAAAACTGCACAACTAAGTAGTATTTGTAATGTCTATAGGTTCGTTCCAGCAGCTGCTAGACGGCTAATTTCAAGTGCTAAGAAACAGATATTAATGCGCATGCGCAGCTACTGTGACGTAAAAACCCTTGTTTGATACTTGCACTGCTGGAACGCTTTTTGCACTGTTTCTGGCTGCAGGCGAAAGTGAGTTTAAAGAAATAATTAAAATACTTTCCTTCCTAATAACGAATAAGTGTAAACGATAAATATCTGATCTCAAGTGGGATTGCAGTGACTTCGAAATAATCAAAAAACACGCTACAAACACACACATATCACATGATGGCTACCCCCTCTCTAACTCAGACCTTTCTGCGCATGCGCAGATTGCCAGCTTGACCGCGCCTGAAATAATTTTCCGGGTAGCGTCTGGCTGCTTGAGGCAACTGCTGGAACACCAAACAGCCACACTCCGAGTAGCCAGAAGCAGAAGAAGGCGTTGCTGGAACACAATTTCAGTGTTGCGCATGCGTTGCGCGTCAAGCAGTCTGGCAGCTGCAGAACGAACCATATGTGAATGATAGCTCACAGTGCGACTGCAGAAGGACAAGTATTGTTGTCTCAATTCAGTTGTTTGTGTGAACCCAGCTTAAATTCACTTTCTAGGGGAACTGTAGTCTGTACTACTGTATCTCCCTACCCAAAGATTGTTACATGCAGATATATCCAGAGATTGCTGTGGGTGGACCTGCATAGTGGTGGTGGAGGAATGCACAAACCGTTTGGATACAGTGTTGCTAATTTAGCCATTTTGTGACTAGATCTGGCCATTTTGAAACGTAACTAGCTACTAATTTGTGAAAAAAGCCACCAGTGGCTTTTGTGGCCATTTCCTCTCTTCTCATTAGCCACTTCTAGTCATTTTCATTTCCCCTTACAATGCAATATAAGCACTGTTGGTTATTGATTCACCTATTTCGTAAGAAGTCACTGCACCACAATTGGTAACAAACGGAATAACCGCTCACATGACCTCATTTAGCATGTGCCTCTACATTGCTTTGTTCAGTTGAATGTGTCTTATAGTGTTGCGTGTCGTGGGTAGGTGCTGGAACAAAAATGCGTTTAGGAGGATTAGATATTGCATTCAGTCCGCTCCCTCGGATAGAACAAATGCGTTTTGCAAATTTTGGAAATCAGGATAAAGTGTTTCACTTGAAAAAACATATTACGACAAGCAAACATATAAAAGTTCAGTATTATTATTGATGAATCAATATCAGTTCCAAAGTTGTTGGTTTTTTAGTGCTGAACTGAAAGAATTGTGTCAACCGTCCTGGGTAGTGTCTAAATAGAAACATGTGATGCATCTAGTATTAGGGCCTCACACATGAGCGACAGATCGCAGCAATCCATCGCATGGGCGACCGATCGCTTCATAGATCACACGTTTGTGGACAAATCACAGCGATCGCTGATCGCATGAAAATCCCATTCAATCTGCTAGATCACATGCGATTCGTGGCTGCAATATGGCAGCCTGGCTGCTTAGCAACGATGTGTACAAATATGCCTGTGACTCGTTTCTATAGTTATTATTAGCATTTGTGCAGTTTTGTTTCGTTTCGCTTTAATATCTTTACGTTAGAATGAATAGTTATTCAGGGATCACGAACTACTCTGAACAATGGGGGCCAGAATTATTACTTACATTAAGAAGTAATACAAAATTCACTGTAGAATTTCTGCAGTGACCAGAGTTTTGAAGCTTGTGTTCATAACACTGGAATCGGTAGGATTCCAAGCCAAGTAACAGTCAGTTCAATCTGATGATTTTGATTTATTTGTTAAACAATTGCAGGTTTCATTAAATTTAACTTCAAAGTAGAATGATTAAAAGGTACCATAACATTAAGGGGATATTTTAATTTAATTGTTCAGGTCAAGTCAATAAAGGCCAATTCACACTGTCCGTCAGATCAACGTCCCATCAATGGCACCGTCACGTCAAGTTGTATTCACACTGTCCGTCAGTGTCCATCACGTCGATTCGCTGATCTCAATACGCGATGTTGAAAGTGAGGTTATGAGTAGCAATCTGTTGTGTAGAAAGTCATAGTTTAATTGAAGGAACAACAACGTTAAATGTTATTGACAGCCAAATAAAACTTTACAGTTTATGTTTTTGGCCAACTTACTGGGAACTGAAACAACATTTCAAAACATCGACATCTATTTTCAAGCGAAAAAATAAACATATGAATACTTCAAACAACGCTTATAAGAGCATAAATAGCGCCTGTTTACTTTATCCATTACAATTTTCCCGTTGACATTGTTAATACTGTCATAAACAACTGAATTTTTGTCTTTCGTTAGAACTGACGTTTTCATTTAAAATGTTATTTAATGAGAAATGCGTAATCAGATTACAATCTTATTCTAATAAACAGTTTGCTTCAGTCTTTTCTGTTACAATGTTAAGTTACATTAACCATTTTTTTGTTTCAGATATCCGACCTCGATTTTAGGGGGACACTTCATTGACAAAAACATTTAAGTCGTCATGAAACATTTGAGATTTACCCCTAAAACGAAGTATAACAACAAACTAAAGGCGAATAAGACTTATTTGCATATAAACAGTGCAATCGTCGACTGCAACATTTAATTCGCATGACGAAAATAGGTTAACTTCCGTGTTAGCAGACGACCGTTCCGTCAAAACATTCTTCGCGAGAAAACTTGACGTGACGTTGACGTGACGTGATGTGACGTGACGTGACAGTCCGTGACGGACAGTGTGAACGCCATCATTAGAAATACATTGCGGAATGTTCTGACGGAAGGTGACGTGACGTGACGGACAGTGTGAATTGGGCTTAAAACTGTAGCAAAGTCCTTAGCCGTTTCATACAAACTAACTCTTCTTTTCACAATTTATAGTCATGATTATTTGCAGTGGGGCTATTTACACCATTTCTGTAAAGATATCGAGACTGAAAAACGAATTATGTACTCGAAGCTAATCTGTAAGACGAACCAATAAAAAGAAATTGACAACTAATAAATGAAAAATAAAACGTATTACGGCACTATAAATGTAACTTAACCAAAACATTCCAGGAAAACAGATTCAAAACAATTTTAATATTATTACGGTTCCCATTTTTAATACTTTTATTTTAAAAATATTACTCGTGAGGATGCACAAATCAAATATGACTGCCGTTAATAATGAAAGTGTCTTTTCCATTCCAGGAATAAGGCCAATTCACACTGTCCGTCACGTCATGTCACGTCACCGTCCGTCAGAACATTCCGCAATGTATTTCTAATGGCGGCATTCACACAGTCCCTCACCGGACCGTCACGTCACGTCAACGTCCGTCAAGCTTTCTCGAGAAGAATGTTTCGATGGAACGGCCGTCTGCTAACATCGGAAGTTAACCTATTTTCGTCTCGCGAATTACATGTTGCAGTCGACGATTTGCAATGTTTATATGCAAATGTGTCTTATTCATCTTTGTGTTGTTGTTGTACCTCGTTTTAGGGGTAAATCTCAAATGTTTCATGACGAATTAAATATTTTTGTCAATTGAGTGTCCCCCTAAAATCGAGGTCGGACATCTAAAACCAAAAAATGGTTTATGTTACGTAACAATGTAACAGAAACGACTGAAGCAAACTGTTTATTTGAATAAGATTGTAATTTGATTACGCATTTTTCATTAAATAACACTTTAAATGAAAATGTCAGTTCTAATGAAAGATGAAAATTCAGTTGTTTACGACGTATTAACAATGTCAGCATGCAAATCGTAATGGTTAAAGTATACAGGCGCTATTTACGCTCTTACAAGTATGGTTTGATGTCGTCATACGTTTATTTTTTCGCTTGAAAATACATGTTGATGTTTTGAAATGTTGTTTCAGTTCCCAGTAAGTTGACCAAAAATATACACTGTAAAGTTTTCTTTTGCCGTTAATAACATTTAGCGTTGTTGTTGTTCCCCCTTTCCAGTATTAAACTATGACTTTCTACATAACAGATCGCCACTCATAACCTCACTTTCAACATCGCGTATTGAGATGGACGAATTGAGGCCAATTCACACTGTCCGTCACATCAACGTCACGTCACGGAACCGTCACGTCAAGTTGTATTCACACTGTCCGTCCGTGTCCGTCACGTCAATTCGTCCATGTCAATACGCGATGTTGAAAGTGAGGTTATAGGCCAATTCACACTGTCCGTCACGTCAACGTCACGTCAAGTTGTATTCACACTGTCCGTCCGTGTCCGTCACGTCAATTCGTCCATCTCAATACGCGATGTTGAAAGTGAGGTTATGAGTGGCGATCTGTTATGTAGAAAGTCATAGTTTAATACTAGAAAGGGGGAACAACAACGCTAAATGTTATTAACGGCCAAAGTAAACTTTACAGTGTATGTTCTTGGCCAACTTACTGAGAACTGAAACAACATTTCAAAACATCGACATCTATTTTCAAGCGAAAAAATAAACATACGAAGACATCAAATCATACTTGTAAGAGAATAAATAGCGCCTGTATACATTAACCATTACGATTTGCTCACTGACATTGTTAATGCCGTCTTAAACAACTGAATTTTTGTCTTTCATTAGAACTGACATTTTCATTTAAAGTGATATTTAATGAAAAATGCGTAATCAAATTACAATCTTATTCAAATAAACAGTCTGCTTCCGTCGTTTCTTTTACAATGTTAGGTAACATTAACCATTTTTTGGTTTCAGATATCCGACCTCGATTTTAGGGGGACACTCAATTGACAAAAATATTTAAGTCGCCATGAAACATTTGAGATTTACTCTTAAACAAGGTACAACAACAACACAAAGATGAATAAAACACATTTGCATATAAACAGTCCAATCGGCGACTGCAACATGTAATTCGCGTGACGAAAATAGGTTAACTTCCGATGTTAGCAGACGGCCGTTCCGTCAAAACATTCTTCTCGAGAAAGCTTGACGGACGTTGACGTGACGTGACGGTCCGGTGACGGACAGTGTGAATGCCGCCATTAGAAATACATTGCGGAATGTTCTGACGGACGGTGACGTTACGTGACGTGACGGACAGTGTGAATTGGCCTTTGACGTGACGGACACGGACGGACGGTGTGAATACAACTTGACGTGACGGTTCTGTGACATGACGTTGACGTGACGAACAGTGTGAATTGGCCTATATGCGTTCGTATTTCTCGTAGAAATTGCTCGACAAATTGGTCGTGTGTGGCGAGGAGGAGGCGAGCGACGGATTGCAGCGATAACGAATGCGACGGATTGCTGCGATTCGTCGCTCGTGTGTGGGGCCCTTTATGATGATGTATAAACGCCAAGTGCTGTTCGAACCGGAAATTATGTTTTTCGAATTGAGTGATGCAGAAAATACGAAAAAAAATTGTGACTGGATGTCAGACTTTTCTTTTTTGTCGACAGTAGCAATGTTGAGCTCCTCCCCCGCCTCCCCCCCGTTCCTAACGACCAAAGTCCGGTAATCGCCACCGAGAAATGTGGTCAATTTGATTTTTGCCATTTTGCGGATTTGGATCTAGCCACATTTTGTCATTGTCTGTTGGCGACACTGTTTTGACGTCATAAAGTTAGCCAATGAGCATGCACAGGGGCGCAAGATACCAAGATTTGCTGTTCCTAGAAGCAAGCGTCATCTATGATCTTTAAAGAGGTTATTACTTTCATGCTGAAATAAACACTCCACTGTGTGTATATTTACATGATGTCAGGTGTAGGGGGAAATAAATCGCTGGATGATGGCAGTATGTATGATTTATTTTCTCTTACTTATGTTAAATTATATTACTTGTTTTTCTCTGAAACAAACACTTGTACACATACTATGGAATATTTGACATTTGCCGTACTAATAAGCGGCGCGCGCGATGCACGGCTTTGAGAATACTATGAATTACTGTAGTTATTTATGAAAATAAAC
The DNA here is from genome assembly GCA_026315105.1 of Locusta migratoria. Classification (NCBI taxonomy): domain Eukaryota; kingdom Metazoa; phylum Arthropoda; class Insecta; order Orthoptera; family Acrididae; genus Locusta; species Locusta migratoria. The sequence continues at coordinate 197,901,552 of CM048746.1, forward strand.
TATGTAAGTTAATATGATGTTTATCCACAACCAAGAGAGTTTTCGTATGCAAGAGATTCTTTTATGGCCAACATATTGTACTTCCTTGTAACGTTACTTCCTGCTTCCTTCTATCATTATTTGACGTCTTGTGACCGAAACCTTAAAGTCTAAGAAACACATGAATACGGTGAATTATATTGTTACAAAATTATGTATTTCTATTGTATGGTTTTCATAAATCACATTCACAATTTCAAATAATATTTGAAAGCAGTTATACTTTCCGGAGACAAAAGAACAAACAGCTCCATGACCTCATTTGATGTTACACGCATAAAAAATAGAATGGGCGAGTTGTCTGGTTGTCATGAATTTGTATTTTATGAAGCAAAAGTAGCCTATTGTGCCCTTTTTTGCTATGCCAGGTAACACAAGAATGACAAAAGATTATTAGACACCATATTAGAGAAGCCAACATGATCTAAAATCTCTTCTAAAATTCTGTGTCTCTTTTCAGAACCTTTCCCAAAAGATGGTATCCCTCCTTCCTCCGACAGCACCCTGGAGCACACCTATCTTCTACCCTCTCCCAATCATCCATAAACCTGAAATCCTGGGCACCTGATTGAGGTTGATTACTGTGCTCTCACTGAAAGAATTTTGGCCCTTGTTGATGAACACCTCTAACTGATTACTAGAAATCTAGGCTCCCACATCCATGATACTAACCACTTTCTTCACTGACTCTCCATTGTCCCTACCCCCTTGCTTTTTGTATCCTTACTCATCACTGTTTTTGCAACTTTCCTATATATAAATATCACATTTACCCATGGCCTTGCTGCTCCCTAATGCTGCCTTTCTCAGCATCCTCCAGATTCCAAGCCTAAGACCTTATTCTTCATAACCCTTCCCATTTACATGTTAGCAATTACTTTTCCTTTGAAGGAAAAGTGTGCAATCAAGTCTGCAGCACAGTCATGGGCACCCTCCTATGCAAATCTATTTATGGGCCGTCAAGTGGAAACCTTCCTCACCTCCCAAAACCCTTGCTGTAGTTCTGGTACATTTATGATACTTAGGGCCAGGACAGCCTCTCCACGTTCCTTCACAACCTCAACTCATTCTCTCCCTTCTTTTTCATAGTGTTTCTACTGCACCAGGAATCTTAAAAACACCTGGAAATACTCAGGATTTTTGCCCATTTTGAAAAAAACTGGGGAAAACTCAGGAATTTGATTTTAAGTTTTAATTTCGTGTGTTAAGCTAAACTGTTGGAAGAGGAATTGCATTAATTGCGTCCGCGGGTATGTTCTGCAGTCGATTCTTCCTGATGTCACTTCTTCAAACACCGTGAAATACACCCAGAACATTTTTTTTTTTTTTTTTATCTCATTCCTTTTCAGTAAACTTAGATTACCAGACTGCGGATAGCTCCTGCTGCAGCACGCAGCACAAAAGCTATGTGCATGTGATGTAATCATGTTATGATAAACATGTTTAATCAAAGTAGTAGTCCACCAGCAGTAGGATTACAGCACAATATGATGTCACAACACACAACATAGATAAAAAGTCATCACTAAATTCAGTCCATAGTCTTTTTCATTGATGAACTGTGTTTAACAATAATTCTGTATTGAAAAAAGGTTAAGTTGTAGCATGTTGTTATGATGAAAACTATAGTGTACCATATTGTGTTAACTGTGTCATTAATTATCTTACATAAGATGGGTTGTTGTTGTGCTGTTTTCAGATTTGATTGCCTTTAATTTTTTGTTGCCTTCTGAATAAGTCTGTAAGAATATATGAATTTGAATTAAAATACTCATTAAATAATAGTGGACATGCAAGGACAAATAATTTAAATTTTGAAGCCGATGCATGGTAAAGGAATGAACAATATTTTCTCTCTCCAGCGGAGAGTGTGCTCTGAGCTACTATGACTGCCCAGTCCAGCATACAGTTTTAATCAGGAAATTTCACTATAGGAAATGTGTTTTTCCTCAAAGTGGTTTTCTAACAAATCCCGTTGGTCAATAATTGCACATGGTGCTTAAAAGTATAAACATAAGATCCACAGGAACACCCTCTGTTCAGTGTTCCACTAATCAAATCAGCACATGTAGTATTTTAATACTTGACTTGTCCAACTAACAAAAGATACATAATAAAACATTAAACTTAATCCTGGAGAAAACCAGGAATTTGAAATTTAGTTCAGTGTAGACACCCTGTAATTCACTTGGTCCTTCTCAACGCAGCATGCCACCTTCACTGACAGCCCCATCCACTTTAAATCTACTAATTACCAATAGTACATCCATTGTGTCAGCTGCCATCCTTTCCACATCAAAAAATCCTTTACCCAACAAGCTGAAGGCCTCCCAAAAGCCATCTGACAGATTATCCTCCAGACCTAGTCAGCACACAAGTTTCCAATGCCTTATACCGACTCACCACCAATTCTCCCTTCACCCTCAATAACCCAATAACCAGCCAAAAAGGAGTGATTATATGCCATCATGCCCTAAAATGAGACACATCCTAATCAAGATCCTTCCAACCTCTCCTAAAGTTGTGGTATGTCGCCCACCCAACCACCACAACATCCTAGTCTATCCAATATTCCAGTCCCATCACATACTTGTCCTTCCGTATTAGAAGCCGAGCTACCTGTGAAATCAGCTATGTGATTTACCAACTCTACTACAAGCATTGCACAGTGTTTTATATAGGCATGTCAACAATCCACCTCAAATGTTCAAATGTTTGTAAATCTATCGGACCAAACTGCGTGGTCATCAGTTCGCAGCTTACAAACTACTTAAACTAAGATAAACTAACTTAAATACAATACACACATCCATGCCCAAGGAAGGACTCCCACTGGCGAGCAACCAAGCACTCCACAGCGAGGGGCCTAACACCATTCGGCTACTCCACCGCGGCACAATCCACTTGACCATCAGGATGAGTGGTCACCATCACCTTGTGGCACAACATGCAGATGAATGCAACACACTTTAATTTAATGGCTGCTTTACAAGCTGGGCCACCTGGATCCCCCCCCCCCCCCCACACACACACACCTCTTCACCACCAGCTCTTCTGACCTGCACAGATGGGATTTGTCCCTACAGTCCTGCAACCTAAGATAACTTGTTATCCCTGCATCCCATGCCTAACAGTCTTCCCCTTTTGAGGTCACTATCCCATATACTTGTGAGTAACATCTTTTTTCCAAATGTGTGTTGTCCTTTTTTTTTCTGTATTTAATATGTCAATATCCTTTTAATTAATAATAATATGTAGATAGAGAACAACTCACTGTAAAGACGAATGTTGAGTCACTGCCAGACACAAATAAAAGAGACACACACACACACTCACACACAATTCTAAATTTTCAGCCACATCCTTCCTCAGAAAGAGAACATTCAACCCCACACACACACATCAGCCATCTGTCCGCCCAACACATCCTGTGTTGGGTGGCCAGAGATGGCTGTTGTGTATGGATGAATGTTCTATTACAATATTTACATGACAATATTTCAAAAATTTCTAGCTACAAACCAATCTGAAACTGATAATAAGAAATTGTGATGATGTACGGTACTAATGTTTTATCTACTCTGTGGTAGAGGGTGTTTAGATTAAAATGCAGTCGTAGGTCATCTTACAGAGACAATAATATGTAAACCATTGATCTGCTGCAACATTGACCATTTAAAACAGATTGATACATTGTTTAACTGAATGGATATTGCGACTTGCATCAGAATAGGTACCTACTGGTACTGCCCGGGGCAGCATTCAAATTTGTACTGCGAGTAACCACCAGTAAAGCTTAGTGCTGCCACGAGACTGTAGGTGTTAGGTTGACCACTGGTGGACCACAGATGGGCTGTAAGTGTTGGCCAAGCTATATAAGATTAAATACAAGATAATGAGGGCAGGTTTAAACATAACGTTCAATAAAAGATGCCTCACGGAGAAGTTGATCCTATTGTATGTACACAAATATCTTAAAGTGAACAATTTCCAAAGTTTCTCTCCTGCAATGTGGAAACATGTGAGATCTGTTATCTCTAATAAAATTAGGCAGTGGCACATTGAAAAAGACAGACTGAACACTGTGGCATACTCTCTATATTTTAAAACAGCTCAAATGCTCCAAACTCTAGATATTGATAAGCTGTTTCCCATGAACCACAGACATTGCCGAGGTGGGGTGGCTTGCGTGCCTCAACGATACAGATAGCCGGACCGTAGGTGCAACCACAGCGGAGGGGTATCTGTGGAGAGGCCAGAAAACGTGTGGTTCCTGAAGAGGGCCAGCAGCCTTTTCAGTAGTTATAGGGGCAACAGTCTGGATGATTGACTGAGCTGGCCTTGTAACATCAGCTAATGTGGCTTTGCCACACAGCTACTGTGAACGGCTGAAAGCAAGGGGAAACTACAGCCGTTACCTTTCCCGAGGACATGCAGCTCTACTGTATGAACATATGATGATGGCATCCTCCTGGGTAAAATATTCCGGAGGTAAAATAGTCCCCCAATTGGATCTCCGGGCGGGGACTACTCAGGAGGATGTTGTCATCAGGAAAGACAATACTTGCATTCTACGGGTCGGAGCGTGGAATGTTAGATCCCTTAATCGAGTAGGAAAATTAGAAAACTTAAAAAGGGAAATGGATATGTTGAAGTTAGATATAGTGGGGATTAGTGAAGTTCGGTGGCAGGATGAACAGGATTTCTGGTCAGGTGAGTACAGGATTATAAATACAAAATCAATTGGGGGTATCACAGGAGTAGGATTGATAATGAATAAGAAAATAGGAATGCAGGTAAACTACTATGACCAGCACAGTGATCGCATTATCATTGTCAAGATAGATACGAAGCTAACACCGACCACAGTAGTACAGGTTTATATGCCAACTAGCTCTGCCGATGATGAGGAGATCGAATAAATATATGAGGAGCTAAAGGAAATTATTCAGACAGTTAAGGGAGAGGAAAACTTAATTGTTATGGGAGACTGGAATTCGGTAGTAGGACAAAGAAGGGAAGGGAAGATAGTAGGTGAATATGGTCAGGGCAAAAGGAATGAAAGAGGAAGCCGCCTGGTAGAATTTTGCACAGAACATAATTTAGTTATAACAAACACCTGGTTCAAGAATCACAAAAGGAGGTTGTATACGTGGAAGAGACCAGGAGACACCGGAAGGTATCAGATAGATTTTATAATGGTAAGACATAGATTTCGGAACCAGGTTTTACAGTGTAAGACATACCCAGGGGCAGATATAGGTTCTGACCATAACTTGTTGGTTATGAACTGTAGGCTGAAACTGAAGAAACTACAAAAAGGTAGGAAAATAAGGAGATGGGACCTGGATAAATTGAAGGAACCTGAGGTTCTTAAGAATTTCAGAGGGAGCTTTAGGCAACAATTGACTGGAACAGGGGAAAATAAAACAGTAAAGGAGAAATGGGTAAAATTGAGAGATGAAATAGTGAAGGTAGCAGAGGACAAAATAGGTAGGAAGGTAAGACCTACAAAAAATCCTTGGATATCACAGGAGATACTAAATTTAATCGATGAAAGGAGAAAATATAAAAATGCAGTAAATGAAACAGGCAAAATGGAGTACAGACGACTAAGAAATGAGATTGACAGGAAGTGCAAAATGGCTAAGCAGGAGTGGCTAGAAGGCAAATGCAAGGATGTAGAAGAATGTATAAATAGGGGAAAAATAGATACAGCCTACAGGAAAATAAAAGAAACATTTGGAGATAAGAAAAACAGCTCTATGAATATCAAGGACACTGATGGAAAACCAGTTCTCAGCAAAGAAGGGAAAGCTGAAAGGTGGAAAGAGTATATTGAGGGGCTCTACAAAGGAAATGAACTTCGATACAATATTGTAGGAAGGGAAGTGGATGTAGATGAAGATGAAATAGGAGGTACTGTACTGAGAGAAGAATTTGACAGAGCCCTGAAAGACCTAAGTCGAAACAAAGCCCCTGGAGTAGATGATATTCCCTCAGAGCTACTGAAGTCGCTGGGAGAACCAGCCATGACAAACCTGTTTCACCTGGTGTGTAAGATGTATGAGACAGGCGAAGTGCCCTCAGACTTTAAGAAAAATGTTATAATCCCCATTCCAAAGAAAGCAGGTGCAGACAGGTGTGAAAACTACAGAACCATCAGTTTAATAAGTCATGGTTGCAAAATATTAACACGAATTATATACAGAAGGATGGAAAAGCTGGTTGAAGCCGACCTCGGAACACGGGAGGCAATACTCACTTTACGGCTTATCCTAGAAGATAGATTAAGAAAAGGCAAACCTACATTTCTAGCTTCCGTAGATTTGGAGAAAGCTTTTGACAGTGTTGATTGGAATAAACTCTTTCAAGTTCTGAAACGAGCGGAAGTAAAATATAGGGAGCGTAAGGTTATTTACAATTTGTACAAAAACCAGACAGCTGTTGTCAGAGTTGAAGGGCATGAAAGGGATGCAGTGGTTGGAAAGGGAGTAAGACAGGGTTGTAGTCTTTCTCCATTGTTATTCAATTTGTACATTGAGCAAGCTATAAAGGAAAACAAGGAGAAATTTGGGGAAGGAATTAAAGTTCAGGGGGAAGAATTAAAAACATTGCGTTTTGCCGACGACATAGTAATTATGTCAGATACAGCAAAGGACCTGGAAGAGCAATTGAACGGAATGGACAGTGTGCTGAAAGGTGCATATAAGATGAACATTAACAAGAGCAAAACTAGGGTAATGGAATGCAGTGTAAGAAAATCAGGTGATGCTGAAGGAATTAGATTGGGAAACGAAGCAATAAAGGAGGTAGATGAGTTTTGTTACTTGAGCAGTAAAATAACAAACGATGGTCGCAGTACAGAGGGTATAAAATGCAGAATGGCAATGGGTAGAAAAGCGTTTTTGAAAAAGAGAAATTTGTTAACATCGAATATTGATTTAAGCCTAAGGAAGTCCTTTCTGAAGGCATTTGTATGGGAGTGAGACATGGACGATAAACAGTGCAGACAGGAAGAGGATAGAGGCTTTTGAAATATGGTGCTACAGAAGAATGCTGAAGATTAGGTGGGTGGATTGCGTAACTAATGAGGAGGTACTGAACAGAATTGGGGAGAAAAGAAATTTCTGGCATACCTTGACTAAAAGAAGGGATAGATTGGTAGGACACATTCTTAGACATCAAGGAATTGTGAATTTAACATTGGAGGGAAGTGTGTGGGGTAAATATCGCAGAGGAAGACCAAGAGATGGATACAGTAAGCAGATGCAGACAGATGTAGGTTGCCGTTCTTATGTGGAGATGAAGAGGCTTGCTCAGGATAGGGTATTGTGGAGAGCTGCATCAAACCAGTCCCCGGACTGAAGACCACAACAACAACAACATTTGGGAAAGGGGAAAATTGATCGGCGATGCGTAAAAAAAAAAAAAAAAAAAAAAAAAAAAAAAAAAAAAAAAAAAAAAAAAAAAAAATTGACGGGCTGAGAAGAAAGTTTTATGTTAGAAATGGGTATGAAATTAAAGATAAACAAATATCTGGCTCCTCGTTCGCAGATCCCATAGTAAACCTCATTGATATAAAGCTTGATTCTAGGCAGATGGCTCTATTAAATAAAGGGTTAAAATACCAAGTTAACACTTTCGCTGCGGCTGACACTTATTAAGCGTTTGCGCTCAATGTGGGATAGCGTCAGCCGCAGCGAAAGTGTTAAACCACACCTAACCGACAGACAACTTGTATGTGTTGCTGCTGACTTGAAAATTGCCTTTGACAAAACCAATTTTTATTATTATTATTATTATTATTTTTTTTTTTTTACTGTTCTTTTTTGTTTCATAGGACCCAATTGAGGAGTCAGACTCCATGGTCATGGAACAAGTCAATACATTAATTGTTACACATGAATGGTAATAGAACATTTTTAAGTAGTCCTTTGCATACGACAATCTTAAGACAAAGTGAAAAGAATCAATAAAGAAAAAAATGAATTAGCTTAATTGTTTAACTTTTCTAGGAGTTCCTTGACAGAATAAAAGGAGTGAGCCATGAGGTAACTCTTCGGTCTAGATTTCAAAGCGTGTGGATTAGTGCTAAGATTCTTTAATTCTTGTGGCAGCTTATTGAAAATGGATGCTGCAGAATACTGTACCCCTTTCTGCACAAGTGTTAAGATGGTGTGATGCAAATGTAGATTTGACTTCTTTCTAGTATTCACTGAGTGAAAGCTACTAACTCGTGGGAATGAGCTGATATTATTTGTAACAACAAACAACATTAAAGAAAAAACGTATTGTGACGCCAGAGTCAAAATTCCCAGACTACTGAAAAGGGGTCGACATGACGTTCGCGAACGTACACTACATATTGCTCGAACCGTCCGTTTCTGAGCCAGAAATATCCTTTTTGCATCAGGCAAGTTACCCCAAAAAACAATGCCATACGTCATAAGTGAGTGAAAGTAAGCATAATAGACTACTTTTCGTGTTGAAAAATCACTTATCTCAGATATTGTTCTAATGGTAAATATAGCAGAATTTAGTTTTGGAACAAGATCCTGAACATGGGCTTTCCATGACAGCTTACTGTATATATGAACACCTAGAAATTTGAACTGTTCAGTTTCACTTATCACATGCCCATTATGTGTAATCAGAATGTCAGCTTTCGTCAAATTATGTGTTAGAAATTGTAAAAACTGAATCTTTCTGTGATTTAACATCAGCTTGTTTTCTACAAGCCATGAAATTATCTCTTGAACTGCATTATTTGATACTGTGTCAATATTACGAGCAACATTCTTCACTACCAAACTGGTATCATCAGCAAACAAAAATATTTTACAGTCACCTGTTATACTCGAAGGCTTATCATTTATATAAACAAGAAACAGCAATGGTCCCAAAACAGACCCCTGGGGCACCCCATACTTAATTGTGCCCCATTGGGATTGCAAGTCAGCCATTTTCTACACTGCGGAGAATTACCTTCTGTTGTCTATTATTAAAGTAAGAGGTGAACCAGTTGTGGGCTACTCCCCGTATTCCATAATGTTCCAACTTCAACAATATTTTGTGATCAACACAGTCAAACACTTTTGTTAAATCAAAGAAGATGCCTAATGTCCATAGCCTCTTATTTAACCCATCAAGTGCCTCACAGAGAAACGAAAATATAGCATTTTCAGTCATTAAACCACTTCTAAAACCAAACTGTATGTTTGACAATAAATTATGTGAACTGAAATGATCAATTAATCTTGAATACACAGCCTTTTCAATAACTTTAGAAAAAACCGATGGCATAGAAATAGGTCTATAGTTGTCTACATTATCCCTTTCTCCTTTTTTATAAACGGTTTCACTACTGAGTACTTAAATCTGTTAGGAAACTGACCATTCGGAAAGGAAAAATTACAAATATGGCTTAGTACTGGGCTAACATATGGAGAACAGTACTTTAGAATTCTGCTAGACACCCCATCATATCCACAAGAGTCCTTAGTCTTTAGTGATTTAAGTATTGACTCAATCTCACCTATGGAAGCATCATGAAGGACCATTTCAGGTAACAGCCTCGGAAAGGCATTTTCTAAAAACGTTAAATGATTACCTGTAAAAACAAGAGTTTTGTTTAGTTCCCCTACTATATTCAGAAAATGATTACCGGTATTGAATATTGCACTTATATCTAACTTGTCAGTAACAGAAACATTCCTACTATGCACTGACGTTATATCTTTCTACCTGCTGCTGCTGACACACTTCCTTCACGACTGACCAGATAGTTTTAATTTTATCCCAAGAGCTTGCTATTCTTTTTGCATACCACACACTTTTTGCATTCTTAATGACATTTTTCAGAATCTTACAGTACTGTTTGTAATGGGCTACTGCATCTTCATTCTGACAGCTTCTAACATTTTTATACAACTCCCGCTTAGTTCTACATGATACTCTTATCACCTTTGTCAGCCACCCTGGCTGTCTGTTACTGGAAGTACCCTGTTCTGAGCATTCTAGCGGAAAGAAACTTTCGAACAGCATAAGAAATGTGTTCAGAAAAGCATTATATTTATCATCTGCATTATCAGCACTATAAACATCCTGCCGTTCTTGTTCCTTAATTAAGCTTAAAAAGGTCTGAATTGCAACTGGATTAACTTTTCTGAGTAGTTGATATTTATGTTTAACATTTGTTTGAGAACAAATACTTTTTAGAATTAAAAGTTGGGCATCGTGGTCTGATAGGCCATTTACTATTCTGCTGACAGAGTGCCCCTCTAATAATGAAGAATGAACAAAAAATATTGTCAATGGTAGAACTGCTATTTCCTTGCACTCTCGTTGGAAAAAAATACTGTTTGCATCATGTTATAGGAATTAAATAGATCTAACAGCTGACTTTTCCTTGAGGTATCACATACACAATTAATGTTGAAATCTCCACACACAATTAAATTTTTATACTTCCTATACAGTGAACCCAGAACCAATTCCAGCTTGGGCAGAAACATTTTAAAATCTGAGTCAGGGGATCTATAAATAACAACTATTACTAGTTTAGTTCCATTAACATTAACAACTCCTGCACAACATTCAGATATCTGTTCTGTGCAGTGTTTAGAAAAATCGATTGACTCCGATGAAAAATCGTTCTTTACATACATGGCAACTCCCCCACACTGCCAGGATCTCCTAGAATAGAAGGCAGCTAACCTGTATCCGGGCAAAGGAAGTCTCTGAATTGTCACTAAGGGTGAGAAACTCCATCTTACTTGTAAGGCAAATGAAATTGTTAATAAAGGTAAGCGAAATTCCTTGCCAGGCCAGGAACATAAGATCTTAAAAACAATAACTAACAAAATGCCGCAAGAGGATGCCATTCTTGTACGCGCAGATAAGGGTAATACGGGGGTTCTTTTTTATAAGAGAGACTAAATTGACAAAATTAAGGCTTTATTTAATGAAAACGGCATCAGTAGTATTGATTCCGACCCAACAGCAGCATATGACAAGATCCTAAGGGCATTCCTTGACAGTTGTCTTCATATTATACCCCCAGAAGAGTTGTCACTTGCAGGCATCCTTCCCGTTCACACTGATGCCCGTTGCAGCTCTGTAGGCGAGGTGTACGCATCACTGTGCTACTTTATAATGTTTACGATTATTGAATCGCCCCCCGCATTGGAGATACGTTCAGTGATACGTTTTGACCGTGAGAAGCCTAACAGCTGCAGAAATTCATTGTCAGTTAACAGAAGTTTATGGCTTGAATGTAATGAGTGCAGGTTAAGTGCGCCAATGGGTTAAAAATGGCCGTCAAAACGTTCATGACAAAGAACGCTCTGGACGGCCCTCTGTGATAACTGATGGTTTGGTGGCTGCAGTCGAAACAAAGATTCGTGCGGACAGAAGATTCACAATTTCCACTCTTTCTTTGGAATTTCCACAAGTTTCAAGATTGGTTTTGTACAAAATTATGTCTGAAAACCTAAACTTTAAGAAACTGTGTTCTCGGGGGGTACCCAGACTCATCACAGATGACCACAAAGGGAAAAGATTTGCCAATTCATTGGACTTTTTGATTTGTTACGAGGAAGAAGGGGATGTCATGTTGAGTCAAATTGACACTGGAGATGGAACATGGGTATCCCATATCACTCCCAAAAGCAAGCGACAATCGATGGAATGGCAACACACAACCTCACCCGTCAAGGTCAAAGCCAGACAGATGCTGTCAAAGCGCAAGATTATGGCAACTGTGTTCCGGGACCGGCGCGGTGTTTTGCTAGTGGACTTTCTGCCACGAGTAACAACAATCAACTCAGATGCCTGCTGTGCAATTCTAAAGAAGTTCCACAGAGCAATTCAAAACAAAAGGCACGGCATGCTGACAAAAGGAGTTTTGCTCCTGAACGATAACGCTGGGCCTCGCACCTCTGAAAAGACTCGGGATTTGATTGATTCTTTTGGCTTGGAAGTTTTGGACCATGCACCATACAGCCCCGACCTTGCTCCTAGCGATTTTCACCTTTCCCGGTACCTGAAACACCATCTTGGCGGGCAGCACTTCAATGACGACGATGAAGTGAAAGCGGCTGTGAACTCTTGGCTGTCGGAGCAGGCGGCTGAATTCTTTGAAGAGGGCATTAAAAACTTAGTTGTACAGTATGACAAGTGCTTAAATAAACAAGGCAACTATGTAGAAAAATAGGTAAAAGTGTGTTGAATCAGAAAATAAAAGTTTTTTAACAAAAATATTTGTATTAAAAAAAAAATAGCCCTTACTAAAAAACAACCCTCATATAAGCAAAAAGATTGTTTGGCAATGGGGAGTTTGTAGCAGACGTTTTCGTCAACCACATTGAGTGTGAATACTTCGCAAAAAAATTTATGTTGTACAACGATATTTTAATTATTTTTCAATGCAGTGAAGCTGATATAACCTCCCTGGTTAATTACTTTAACAGCCTTCATCCAAAACTATCCTACACATAGGAATCAATGGATGTGCAGGGAATTTTGAATTATCTTGATATGTTTCTGCAGTTGGTGGAAAACAAAATACAGTTCAACATATTTACGAACGCAACAACGAGTGCTTCAATAATTTACTCGACATCTTGTCATCCTAGAAGCTATAAGCTAAGCTTTTTCAGATCTGCTATAACATGTATTTTAGAGCTCCCCTTTTCTGATGAATCCATCTGTGGTCCACCGGCTGTATAGGGAGTGTGTCAGGCTTAAAGAAGAGCAGAGGCATACAGTGGCCGTGAAGAATACAAACTGCAATCCCCTTCCTAGGACCTTTGACATATAATATAGCCAAATTGTTCCGTAATACCAATGTACAAGTTGTCTTTTCCTGTGGAACAAACATTTAACAAAATCTACCACATATCGAATAACGAGCAACCTATCAAACAACCACATGCAGGTTCGGGTGTTTATAAGCTTGAATGTATAGACTGCCCAGCTGAGTATGTGGGACAGACAGGGAGGGCATTCAAAACATGATTCAATGAACACCTATTAACGAAAAAGTGGAAATAAAGAAATACTCTCCTTTTGTCGAACACTTTAAGGCTTATGGGCATCAAGCTCCCACCCTAGACAATTTAGACATTTTGCATTATGCCCAAAAAGGGCGGAAGTTAAGCATCCTGGAAGAATTTGAGATATCTAAGCGGGTGTATTTTGAACACCCGAGACTTCTAAATGATCAGTTGACCTCAAAAGACCAAACATTTTTCGATACTTTTATGCAAATTTTTAAGTAATATATCTGTTATAGACCTTGGCATCCTTACAAATTTGATTCATGTGATATTGGTATTTTATGTAAATGGTGTCCATATTTTAAATTAACAACTGTTATCCGATCGACCCAACACCTACAGTGTCGTGGAGCACTAAGCTTTATTGGCGGTTACTCGCAGTACAAATTTGAATGCTGTCCCAGGCAGTACCAGTAGGTACCTATTCTGATGCAAGTCGAATTAATAAGTTGATGACCTAATCCATGGTACATGGACATCACACAAGGTAAATCTTTCGATATCCATTCAGTTAAACAATGTATCAATCTGTTTTCAATGGTCAATGTTACGCAGGTCAATGGTATACATATTATTGTCTCTGTAAGATAACCTACGACTGCATTTTAATCTAAACACCCTCTACCACAGAGTAGATAAAACATCAGTATCATACATTTTCACAATTCCTTATTACCAGTTTCAGATTGGTTTGTAGCTAAAAATTTTCGAAGTATTGATATGTAAATATTGTAAGTTCTATTGAAGATGCCCTAACTGGGGGAAACACGTTATTGAAATAAAAAATATTTGCAATCAAGACGTTCTTTTATTCAAGAATCCAATATTTTCTGTAAATAGTGAGGCCCACTTAACGTTGATGTTTGCGGTCCACGCACGCCTGGTGTCACTGGTGTTGTGTCTTTATAAGCTTACGAGCTGGATTCCAAGCAGTGGTGAAGTGATATCCATTGTCACAATTGATTAGATTACCCGTGAACTTGATCTCGATGGCTACCTTTATGACACTGTCCCGAAGTCTTGGGGGTTTGTGTCACAAACTTGCTATTGTTGTAGTCCATCAAGTGACAGCGTTCTACATGGTGCTCCGCTATGGCAAATTTTACTGCCTTTCAGTGTCTGGTGTGCCTCTGGTGTTCTTTACACTTGATGTCCACAGTCCTGGTGGTCTGGCTGAAGTATGTTATCCCACACTGGCATGGAATTTTATAAATGCCTGGCTTGTGAAGCTTCACACTCTCCAGCATTGTCCCAATTTTGGAGAATGGACAAAATATACTCTTGATGTCGTATTTCATAAGAATTCTGCTTATTTTGACAGAGATTGGCCCAGCATATGGCACTTATGCCATCCTCTTTGCCTGTTCTGTTTCCTCTTCTGGGCCCTATAGTTTACTGGTAGCTCGAAGTAGCGTCTGGAGGAATGTCCATTTCTGATGAAAACTGACTGTATGTGTTCTACTTCTGTTGCCAGACTTTTTGGCTTCTCAGGAACTCAGCATGAACTTGCTGAGTACAGGTTTGGCGAATCTGGGGTCCCAAGCTATGCACTGTGTTGCGCCAACAGTCCTCCACACCATAAGGTCTGTGCGGGCTTTAGCAACCACCATAAGGCGCAACAGTAGAATGTTGTACGTTTCAGAGGCCGGGGATCTTGGCTTAATTGCCCATGTCTCGAGTACTTTACAAACCTCAATCTCAAGTGTACTACATGCCGAGGAGATGCATGGCTGTTGATGTTGATCAGTTGCTAGTGTGCAATCTCTGGGGATCCTGCCACACCTCAGTTGTATTAGGCATACCCAGGCAAAGGGGTCTCTGCCTGGGTGGACTTTTATTTCCCTAACTGCTCATGGGACCACCATGATAAGATCTCGAAACGCTGGCAGGTGTACAGCCGCTGTCTCTAAGAGACGCAGGGCTGACTTCAGTGCAGCACAATATGACCCCTAATTGTTCCCTTCCATTAACTACCCCATGGGAGGAATGACAGGCTAAAGAAAGGTTTGAGTCATGTTCAGTAGAACAGACGGGGAATCGTTCATGAATTGTAAATCTCTTTTCTTTATGGACAACTTAAAAGAGAAGTACATGGCGAAATGGCAGCAATGTCAAAAATGAGAAGTGGTGCAGTCGTCATTAAAGCAACATCCCTTGCACAGTCATGGGCACTACTGGCCTGTGATAAGCTGGAGATGTTCCTGTGACCATCACACCTCAAGATAGTAAATATGGTTCAGAGAATTATTTACCATCATGAACTACTCCTGCAGTCTGATGATGAGCTATGTGCCAACCTTGAATGTCGGAGTGTCACTTTTTCAGACCCATCTATAGGAGACCTAAGGACAACAAAGTAGCTACCAGTGGTTTCATTCTGGCCTTTGAGGGCAATTCTTTGCCCAAAAAGGTCAACGTCATGATATACTGGAGTGACATAAAACGCCTTCCGATGCGGTGCCTTAAGTACTCCCCCTCCTGTATGTGTCAACTGTGGACAGCACCATCCTCTTGCTCGCCAAATTTAACAATGCTCAATAATGAACGTAAGATCATGGAGTATAAGACATAAATAAACACTGTTACTTGAAGGCTAAAAAGATATAATAGCGACTGCACCCTGCCACATTAAAGTCATTGTTTGCTGCTGTCAATGTCGTCACCCCTTTCTACTTTTTAATGAAAGTCCAGCTCTAGATGCATTTATTGGTGCTTTATTTAAGCCCACACTACCGGTTTCGGTCTCTATGTTAGGTCATTTTCAAGTGTGACAAACCTGCATATAATGTGTAGCAATAAGTTTACAAAAATTACATGGTACAAGATAGAATGTTACATATATTAAAAGGTAATGTACAGAAGCAGAAGGAAACTTATGTTATGCCATAGAGAAAGCAATGTCAAGTAATTAAAACAATAGAACTCAAGACACGAGAAAAATGGCCATTCAAAAGACACAGTCGTGGGCCTCAGCACCTGGTTTTACGTTCTCGGCATCCAAAACCCGGGTCATGTACTTTTATCATTGTCGGGTTGTTCACCCTGACTCAGAACTCTACTTAGTTGATTAACAGCTTCGCCTTGAAGAAATGCATCAGTTTCTTGGCATGCTGTTTGACAACTGATTCACTTGGAGGCCACACCTTTGTCAGTTGAAGCAAAAGTGCTGGTGGTATCTAAATATACTGCACTGCCTCAGCCACACTGCTTGGGGAGCTATTCGTCAAACTCTTATGCACCTCTATAAGGCCTTAATCCAATCATGCTTGAATTATGAGAGCCAGGTGTATGACTCTACGTCACCTTCAGCACTCCTGATCTAGGATCCCATTCGTCTAGAGATGGTGGCTTTCCACATCAGCTTTGTGCCAAGCCTCCTCGCTGAAGCTGGGATCCCTCCCTTGAGGTTTCACCAGCAACAGTTGTTGGCCTCGTATGTTGCCCACGTTCACATTATGCCTCACCATCCAAATGACAGACTTTTGTTTCCAAATATTGCCCTTCCCTCTCCACAACATTGACCCAGATTGGGTCTCCCGATCACGGTCCAGGACCATACTCTCTCCTCACTTGAGTCCTACCTCTTCCTACTGCATTCTCCTGCCAATTCCATACCCTTCCTTGGTCCATCCTTCACCTACAGTTCCATCTGCCTGATCTTTCAGACACCCACCACTCAAAAAGTTTTAATCTGTTGTCACTTTTGTATTGTCAGTCCTATTTTTGACTTGCAGTTTTAGTATGTGGAGAGTGGCTGGCAAATCCATCATTAGCCTCGTGGTCAGCCGCAGTATTCTGCTGTACAATCTTTGGGCGTGGGCCATTAGAATTTTAGTGTTTTATACTTCTTTTATGAGTGTAGCCATTATTGTCACCTTTTCCACCTTGTGGGTTACCCCTGTAGGTGTTAAATGATAGTTTTATCTTTGTATAACCTATTCAGAACTGCCTTGTTTGGAACAGGGGACTGATGACTTCTCAGTTTAGTTACCCTTTAAACAACAAGACTTTGTGGAGAAGTGAAGAAGTGTTTTCAGCACTCTGTTCTTCTATGACGGGTTGTGGCAGCTATTGGCTTGTAAGTATAAGTCAGTGTGGGTGGGCTTGTGATACACAATGTGCCCAAAACTGCCATCTGTATTCCTCTTGAATAGTACGGCCTTGTGCCACGCAGGGCTCAGATGACCACTGCAGCCACAGTTGATAGCCGGGCCGGGTGCGGACATCTGTCAGGCAACTAGCGGCGGGTGGGCACTCTCTGGAACCACTACAGGTGGGATGGACCACAATCTGAACCCTCAGAACTGCAGGCCCCATACAACAGCCCCAGCCTCAGAGGATGACTGCACGGGGTATGGACGGATGTCGGGGACACCAGATGATGACTGAAACTATACAAGTCAGGCTCGACCGCAAACAGAGCGCCCGACTCAGTGCAGGCCTCAAATGATCACCACGGCCACAGATGATGGTTGAAACAGGCACGAATGTACGTTGGAACTCCAGGGACAGGAGAGAACCTCTGAAACCATGCCAAGTGGTTGTTGTCTGCAATTGGAACCCTCAGGATGACAGCCATGGCCCCAGGTGTCAGCTAAACAGGGCGCGTACAACTGTCACAACACCAGGAATGAGTAAGGGCCTCTGAAGAATGCCAGGTGGGTGCGGATTGTGTAGGGAACACACGCTGTGTTGCAGGCCTCAGCTGATGTCCGTGGCCCCAGAGGACGGCCGAGCTGTATGCAGACGGCAGATGGAGCACCATGAACCAGAGAGGACTGTTGGAACCATGTCTTGTGGTTGCAGACCAATAATGAAGAGCCCAACTCCCCCAGGGCATAAATAGTGGACTCGATCTTTGAAGGTGGCATTCTCAGGGGGCACCTGAAAATGTGGCGAGTTACGCCTCTGAAATATTGTGTTAGAATGACGTGAGCATCCATCTGAATTCCTGTTTACACCATGTCATCTTGGGATGTTTTGGAAAGTCGAATTCATACCAGGTCTCACTAACCTACATTGATACCTTTCCTCAGAGCAGCACTCTGTGAAGAATGAGCTGCCATTCCCCAAGAAACATTCCAGCATCTGATTGAACTTATGCCCTCAAGTGTGGTAGCTGTTGTCAAGGTTAAGGGTAGGCCAACACCATATTGAAATCCTAGATTACCGATGGAGGGCACCACAAAATTGTAAGTCATTTTCAGCCAGGATCACATAGAGTATTGTGGCTTTCACTCCAGAGAGACAAGGATTTATGAGCTAATTCCAAATGATGAAGCATTCCAAATGATGAAGCATTCCAAATGATGAAGCATTCCAAATGATGAAGCATACATTTTGTCTGATGACACTTAAAATGTCCGAAGGATAACCGAATAGGTACAGGCACTTTCATCTTAGCTTTTGTAGGAAATGTATTCCCAGAGAAAGCTGAAGTTGTGGTGTACAAATATGAAATTGAACCCTCCCACGAGTTTCCAGTGGTTAGATGCCATGCTGCTGCAAGTCAACACAAAATGCTGACACTGTGACACCTGCTCCATAGAGGAGATTACTCCTTGTCAACATCTGCATTTGTGTGTGAAAACTGCCCCGTGGCTTCAAGATTTGCTTAGAATTAGAAAAATAACAAAAAAGTTGTCTGTGTACCAACAGGAAAAAATATGCATACCTACGCCTTGTTGACGGGATGACAAGTTACGCAAAAGTTCAGTTGTCCTCAGATTTTCCAAACCAAATCTAAAACTGTCCTAGTGCTCCTTCTCAGGAACTTTCTCTCCAGAAACTCGTGGATCAGAGGCACAACACCAGCAATGGCTAAAGAAGCTGTGGTGAGTGGGTTCCATGAGCTGCTTGTTCTTGATCTATCCTCACACCCACAGCAGTTAAGACCTTGCAAGAATTGAAAACACAGTAGTTGTGAAGCTACTGATGATGAACAAGAAGAAGAATGGGTAATTCTGGAGGTGCCAGCACTCCCCTCACTGCTCGATTATGGTCTAATGTTTCATAATCAATAGCCAACTGGCATTTATATACCTCTGCGGTCAAGTTCACACACTCAAAGTGCATCAGCGTGGTTACAGAAGATACCTCTGAAACAATTACTTGCACCTCTCGAACCTGCATTCTCTGTTTTACATGCTTCCTACACTTTCTGCCAGAACTGTGGTAGACCGAAGACATTTTAACAGCTATTCAGAGTCGCCAAAGAGCCCTGTAATGTTCCAAACAACATCCCCCCTACTTTGCAGTGATTCCACACTGACACTTGCTACCTATTTATACATAGTCAGAAGGAATACTGGGAGCATTATACTTCCTCCATGGGAAAGTATCCCTGTTTTTCTGAGGTGTGGGACCAAGCTCTGTAGTCACTTGAGGCACCAAAGATTGACAGCTTTGTGTTTCATCCTTCACGGTGGTACTTGCACTAATGCATTGATTCTTACTTAACCCCTTACACTCTACTTTCTGATGCAGTTAATGGCCTACTTCATATCCAGTTGCTAAGTGTTACCTCCCACTGCCCCACCACCCTCAACTGAGACAAATCATGCAATGAATCTTTCAGTGATTTAGGTCATGATTAGATTGTTCCATTGTCTGAATATCACTCGGGCTCCAGGGTCTTCAACTGCATTTGGCTAGATGGCACCTCCTCCTTCACAATGGTGAGATAATGTTATCATCCTAATCCTTATGCCAGAAAAAAAAAGGTCCGTTGACAGCTACTGACCATTTAGCTCACCAATATATCTGAAAACTGCTTGAAAGGGTGGTAGCCTGATGGTTATGCTAGGTTCTTGAGCCACGGGATCATTTGTCCTCTAATTGCTGTGGTTTCCATGAAGTATTATCCACAAACAAACAATTGATTAGGTGTGAAACAACAATCAGACAAGGTTTTGTCTAAATGCCAATACCTCATTGTATCCTTCGCATTGACATGTGTATGGCTTACAACATAACTTTGCACCATTAGATTTCATATATTTTCTATGATTGGTACTTTTAAATGCCGTATACAGATTTTGCCCTCACAAAT
The DNA here is from genome assembly GCA_026315105.1 of Locusta migratoria. NCBI lineage: Eukaryota > Metazoa > Arthropoda > Insecta > Orthoptera > Acrididae > Locusta > Locusta migratoria. The sequence continues at coordinate 197,921,703 of CM048746.1, forward strand.
TGTTTCAGATTAGAGTTACTGCTTTAGTGATAAGTCAGCCACTGGTTCCTCCTCCCCTCCCTTCATGTTGTACAATGGGGGACAAAAAGATTACCCGGCCTGAATAATTTAAAGTCCAAGAACAGATCATTGCGCATTACCGAGCTCATAAGCACGAGTGTTGCCAACTCCTGCAGTCTGTGCAGCTTTGGCTTGCTGTTTACATAATTTTCAAATAGAAGCAATAAAATAGTTTAGGTACAGTATATGTCGAGATTCATTGCACTTTAAATCACTTATCATTTATTTTGGAAAACATTGAATAGAAATTGTTAGGATATAAGAATTCCACGTGGGTACAACTGAACCACTTCTCAAATATGTTTCATTTGGTGAGTGGATAGGCTGATGGTTTATGAACGCTGTGGGCACACATTCGAATTCCACTAGAGTCAATTTATTTTTTATTTATTTTTGAGACCTCTTGCAGATAATATTTCAAATATTAATTTGCTACATGTTTTTAGAAGATTCTATTTTATAATAATCTAATCTTTCATCAGACAGACAAATGTTCAGAGTAATAATATTGAAAATGGATGTATTTTGTTTGTAATTACTTTGACTGCCCTTCAAAATGACTGATGTGAATGCAAGCACATAATTGCTCTCTTTGAAAGCAGTGATAGTGCATCTGAGGCAGGATGTAGTTAAGGTGGTGCTGCCTCCACAGCAAGGAGATGGATCAGACGTTTCAGAGATAATGGTCAGGTAAGCAGATGTCCAATTGCTGGAAGACCACAAGTCTCCACTCGAAGAGATGATGATGAATTAGTTATAGCAGCCCAGACTGCCCCTTTCCCTAGCATCTAGGAACTAGGGAGAGCTTTACATTTTCGCAGGCTCGTTGAAAACTACACTCAGACGATTAAATTAATATGGAATCAGGTCTCATCATGCTCTCATTAAAGAATCATTATCCGACAATCAAGCTGTGGACAGACTGGCAGTTGTGAGTTCCTGGCAAAGTGTCGATTGGAGGAAAGCAATGGTAATACTACCGATGACAGTACTGCTAAGGCAGAATTACTAAACACAGCTTTCCAAAATTCGTTCACCAAAGACGACGAAGTGAAAACTCCAGATTTCAATCCAAGAACAGCTGCCAGCTTGCGAAACTTAGAAGTAGATGTTCCTAGAGTAGTAAAACATCTTATATAACTAAAAAAAAAATTCCGGGCCAGATTGTATACCATCAGATTCCTCTCAGAGTATGCTGATGCAATAGCTCCGTACTTAGCTATCATTTACAACCGATCACTCGGTGAAAAATCCGTACCCGAAGACTGGAAAGTTGCCCAAGTTACTCCAATATTCAAGAAAGGCAATAGGAGTGATCCCCAAAAGTACAGGCCAATCTCATTGACGTCGATTTGCAGTAGGATTTTGGAACATATACTTTCTTCGAACATTATGAATTATCTCAAAGATAGTGACCTATTAAGCAATAGTCAACACGGATTCAGAAAGTATCTATCTTGCGAAACACAGCTTGTCCTTTATTCACATGAAGTGATAAGTGCCATCAACAAGGGCTCTCAAATTGATTCCATATTTCTGGATTTCCGGAAGGCTTTTGACACTGTAGCCCACAAGCAGCTTCTAATGAAATTATGTGCTTATGGAATATCTCCCGAATTGTGCGATTGGATTCTTGATTTCCTATCAGAAAGGACACAGTTCATTGTAATTGACGGTAAGTCATCGAATAAAACAGAAGTGATATCTGGCGTTCCCCAGGGAAGTGTTATAGGTCCCCTACTCTTCCTTGTGTTTATAAATGATTTAAGAGACAATCTGAATAGCTCCCTTAGACTGTTTGTGGATGATGCTGTCGTTTATCAGTTAGTGAAGTCAACAGAGGTTCAAAAGCAACTGCAAAGTGATTTAGACAAAATTACTGCATGGTGCGAAAATTGGCAATTTACACTAAATAAAGAAAAGTGTGAAGTAATATACATGGCCACTAAAAGAAATCCGCTGAACTTCAGTCAGGCGATAAATCAGTCAAACCTTAAGGTCGTAAATTCTATTAAATACCTATGAGTTAAAATTGCAAATAGCTCTTCCAAAGAGACTGCCTACATCACACTTGTGCGTCCTCTCCTGGAGTAATGTTGCCCATTGTGGAACCCTCACCAGGTGGGACTGACGGAAGATATTGAGAAGGTTCAGAGAAGGGCAGCATGTTTTATTCTATCACGTTACCGGGGGGGGGGGGGGAGGAGTGTTACGGAAATGTTGCATGAATTGGGGTGGAAATCATTAAAAGAAATATGTTATTCATTGTGGTATGATCTGTTTGCGAAGTTTAAATCACCGACTTTTACTTCTGAATGTGAAAATATTTTGCTAGCACCCACCTACTTAGGGAGACATGACCATCCCAATAAAATAATAGAAATCAGACCGAAAATGGGACGATTTAGGTGTTCTTTCTTCCTGCTCTCTATTAGAGACTGAAACGGTAGGGAAAACTTATAAAAATGGTTAATGAACCGTCTCCCAGGCACTTAAATGTGATTTGTAGATGTATCTATGTAGATGTATCTATGTAGATGTATCTATGTAGAAGTAGAAAGTCATTTTCACCGATGAGTGTACAATTGAGTCCACAAGCAGAGGTCCTATTCTTTCTTACTGTACAAATAGGCAATGGTATGATGCCTGCTTTGTGGCTACAAATGTTACAAGTGAGTGCATAAGTGTGAAATGTTGGGGCTGGATGTCTTATATGGGTGCAGGAACCTTAGAACGAATCCAATACAAGTTAAATTCAGCATGCTATGAATATTTCCTTGAAAATGTAATCATTTCTGGAGCTCGACTTTGGTACCATGAAGGTTGTCTCATTTACCAACATTGTAATTCAAAGCTGGTTCATTGTTGGTTCAGTGGCTACAATGGCTTCCAAAGTCACCTGATCTCAATCCCATAGAGAATGTATGGGCCATTACAAGAAGACTGGCCAGACCCTCCTCCAAGAAATGTGGATGCCTTGTGGGATTTGGTTTATTCTTCATGGGAGAAAATTGCCATGGATGAGGCCTTTTCTGCAGACTTGTAGATTCTATGCCTCAAAGGATCTGGGGTGTTCCTGATGCCATTGGTATGGGGTCAAAATACTGAAGATATACGTAGTTTACATTATATTATTTTTATTTTAATGGGAGATCATAATATTATCAACCTCCAAGGAAGATTATTTTTATTTTTATGAGAGGTCAGATGAATAACACCCTCCAAGGTAGGATATATTTTTATTTTTTATTTATTTATTTTGTTATGGGAGGTCAAATAAATGCTCCTTTCGAAGGATGATTATTTTTATGGGAGGTTGAAGAATGAGTATTAAACTGGAAAGAACAGATAATGGAAGGCACAGCCACTCACTCTTGTAAACCATGTGTAAGGACTTAGAAAATTATGCCTATCTGTTGATATGTATATCTTAGCTTAATACTATAGTTTCACCATGTGGCACTCAAAGTAATTACAAATACATGCACCCATTTTCAACATTTTTACTACGTCTATCATTTGTCTTGTTGAAAGATTAGGCTATTACAAAATGGAATATCTTTAAGAATGTGAAATCTAGAAAAGCCTTTAATTGTATAATTCGTAGCAAATTAACGTTAAAAAAATTATGTGCACAGGTATAAGAAAAAAAAAAAAAGTTGACTCCAGTCGTACAGGAACTCGTGCCCCTTGTGTTCATAAAGCATCAGCTCATCCACTTTTTATCTATGGGTAGTTCTGTTCCTTGCGGTTGCAGACCATGTTGGTTCATTGTTGTTTGATATGTTTTTGGCTCAGCTATTCTATTAGAGAAGGTGTTCAGCCTTCTGACCGGGTGCGCTGAGTCACAGCACCTGTCATCCACTCACACAACGAAACATATGTTAGACGTGTTTCACTGTAGTAAGTCTACCCACATGGAGTTCTTATACATAAACCGAGTCTAAGTGCTGGAATAATGTTTTCCAAAATAAACGATAAGTGATTTAAGCTGCTATGACTTTTGATGTGTACTTCATCCTAACTATTATATTGCTTCTATTTGATTATGTAAATACCAAGCTGAAGCTCTGAAGACCACTAGAGTTGGCAAAACTTGCACTTCAGAACTAGGGCATCCCCAATGCTCTGTTCTTAGACTTATTACACAGGCTCGGTAATGTTTTTGTTCCCCATTGTATATCAATGACAATTGAATCTGGTACAACTCCCAATTTGTAAATTTGGCTATATGCCAGCTCTATGCTGTTTGGAGGGCCTCCATTGGAATCCTTTCCGATGTTTTCCATTTATCTTCTGTGAAAACACAGTTCACGCATTTCTGTCATTGCACCACAATCCATTCTGGAGACTTTGGTACCCACTGCTTTGACATGATTGCACATGATTATAAAACACTGATTTGACAGGCCCATATTTGACAACTGGACTAAGAATGTGCAGCAGCTTAATGTTGCCTGCCTTCTTGCCCACATCTCTTGGAGTGCAGGTTTCACTACTCTGTGTTGTATTTACAGAGCCGTGGTTATGATTTGACACACCCACCCACCCACCCACCCACACACACACACACACACACACACACACACACACACACACACACAAATATATACTCATTAGTGTGGTATCTGTACCAGGTAAGTTTGAAAGAGGAGACAGAGAAGCTCAAAAGGAGAGCAGCAATCTTCATTGTAGGTTCATTCTGGAAGTACGAAAGCATCATAGAGGTGATCTGTAAACTAGTTGCAGATGCAGCAAGAGTGTCAGTCTGTATCACAGTATAGACTTTTGTCAAAGTTCTGATACATCTGTTCCGTGAAGTGTCATTCAATATTTTTATATATACAGTGTTTTCCTGCTTAACACTTTAACAAATTGGGAGTGGAACCCCTCCTGTCACCTGCAGAGGCCCCTCAGGGGCTCGGCATTAATTTGCTGAGTACGGGCTTGGCGAACCCGGGGTCCTGAGCTGTGGGCTGTGTCGCGCCAACAGTCCGCTACACCGTAAGCTCTGTGCGTGTTTCAACGACCATCGTTCGGCGCGACGGTGGAACGTTGTACGTTTCAGAGCCCGGGGATCTTGGCTTAATCGCCCGGGTCGCGAGGACGGTACAAACCTCTCTAAAAAACCCCTCAATCTCAAGGTGTGCTACGTGCCGAGGAGATGCATGGCTGTTGAGGTTGAACAGCCGCTAGCGAGCACCCTCTGAGGAACCTGCCGCACCTCAGTTGTATAAGGCTTACCCAGGCAAGCGGGGCTCTGTCTGGGTGGACGCTTATCTCCCTAGCTGCTCGTGGGAACACCATGAAACGAACACGAAACGTTGGCGGACGTACAACCGCCGTCTCTAAGCGTGGTCGAGGCGATTACAACACTGCAAGCTATGATCCCCAAACGTTTCCTTCCTTGTCAACACCATGGGAGGAACGTCGGGCGAAAATTCAGGGTGAGGCTTATGCCCCGAAATATCTGGTCTGCACTAGAAATGATGGGGAATCTTTTGTGACGACGAAGCCGATGTTCTTCGTCGAACATCTAGAGGATACGTATGGAGAGGTGGAGGGTCTTTCAAAGATGAGATCTGGATCGGTTCTGATAACGGCGTCATCCCCAGCGCAGTCACGGGCTTTGCTAGCCTGCGACAAGCTGGGTGATGTTTCCGTTTCTATTACGCCACACAAGACCTTAAACATGGTCCAGGGTATCATTTTTCACAGGGATCTGCTGCTGCAATCGGATGACGAATTGAGAGCTAATTTGGAGCGGCGTGGTGTGCATTTCATCCGCCGTATCTATAGGGGTCCGAAGGACAAGAGGGTTGCCACCGGTGCCTTCATCTTGGCTTTCGAGGGCGATTCATTGCCTGAGAAGGTCAAGGTGATGGTCTACCGGGTCGACGTAAAGCCCTATGTTCCTCCCCCTATGCGCTGCTTCAAGTGCTGGAGGTTTGGGCACATGTCCTCCCGATGTGATGCCAACTCAACATGTCGGGAGTGTGGGCGTGCATCCCACCCTGACGCACCCTGTACCCCGCCTCCAGTTTGCGTCAATTGCAACCAGCAGCATCCTCCGTGGTCTCCCAACTGCTCTGTACTCCACAAGGAGCGTAAGATCATGGAGTACAAGACCCTGGACCGGCTGACATATGCAGAGGCCAGGCGCAAGTACGCAAAACTCCACCCAGTGACCATGACGACCCCATACGCAACAGTAGCTTCATCGTCGATCCCCACAGTTTCTAAACCACAGAGTGCACCACCAATGCCAGCGGGCCCCCAGGCCCGACCCACTCCACCTGCCCCCTTGACAGTTGGGGGCCCAACACCTTCAGTTGCTCCCACACTATTCACGTTGGGAGCAACAGATAAGCCATCACAGGGGACATCTGTCCCCACCCCACAGCCAGAGAAACAACAGCCTTCCCCGGCTCCTCTCGCCCGGAAGGGGTCCCACGGGACACTCCCTTCCGAGGCTTCTCTTCGTGGGAAAGTGGATCCCGGCCGATGGCTGAAGGATCCCGCGGCTGCTGATCGAGGGGCCTCCACCTCTTCGTCGGCACCTGCAGCCCCTGTTGAGAAGCCCCCACGGCCCTTAACACCCAAGGGCCAGCGAGAGGGTAAAAAGAAAGAGAAGAAGAAAAAGGATTCTTTGGTGGCTTCCAAGCCACCCACACCCGCATCCTCTGCCTCAGAGGATGAGGTCGAGATCCTCGCTTCCGCTGAGGATCTCACACTCCTTGATTCACTCGACCATAGGAGATCTGCACAACCGGAATCAACTGATTCTATGGTCATAGATTCTGTTGAGCCTGACCATCAGGCAGCAGGCGCTCCTATGGATTGATCTTCTTCTTTTCTTTCCTTTTATGGCCTTAGAGCGTGGAGGACATGTTATCCTCCAGTGGAATTGCGGCGGCTTCTTTAATCACCTGGCTGAGCTGCGACAAATACTGTACAGCTACCCTGCATTTTGTATCGCCCTACAGGAGACATGGTTTCCAGCACAGCGGACCCCTGCCCTCCGTGGGTATCGGGGCTACTACCGCAACAGGACCCTTTACGACAGGGTGTCTGGCGGTGTCTGCCTGTATATCTTGGACACTGTCCCCAGTGCCCCCGTGCCACTCACAACCACTCTTGAGGCAGTGGCTGTTAGAATCCGGGCGACGCAGGAATTTACTGTCTGCAGCTTGTACCTTCCTCCGGATGAGGCCGTGTCTCTCAACACCCTTACCGCTCTGGTCTCCCAACTTCCCCCACCATTCCTCCTATTGGGGGACTTCAACGCCCACAACCCTTTGTGGGGTGGGCTCCAGACCACAGGCCGCGGTAGGGATGTTGAGACGTTATTGGCGCACCAAGACCTTTGCCTCCTGAATACAGGTGCCCCCACGCATTTTAGCATGGCACAGGGCACGTATTCAGCGATCGACCTCTCCGTCTGCAGCCCCAGCCTTCGACCACACCTTGGTTGGCGTGTGCATGAGGACCTATGTGGCAGCGACCACTTTCCAATCTTTGTGTCGCTCCTGCGGTACCAAGCTGCAGACAGCTTACCCCGTTGGTGTCTCCGTAGGGCTGATTGGAGTGTGTATGCTTCAACTGCCGTCATTGCTCCACCGCTACCAGATGACATTGACGACGCAGTCCAGCAGGTGACTAATAGTATTGTCATGGCCGCTGAGGCGGCAGTTCCACAAACCACCGGTTCCACTAGGCGTAGGTCCGTGCCTTGGTGGACACCGGAGATTGCTGAGGCCATCCGGGAACGTCGGCGAGCGCTCCAGCGCCATCGACGCCACCCATCCGTAGAGAATTTGGTGGCCTTTAAACGGCTCCGTGCGCGTGCTCGACGACTCGTACAGCAGAGTAAGCAGGATTCCTGGGAGCGGTATGTAGCCAGCATCGGCTCCCGCACCTCCCTGACTAAGGTATGGACGCAAGTCCGACGCGTCTTTGGATACCGCCCACCGACAGGAATCCCATCCCTCACCATCCAGGGTGTGCTCTGCACGCTCCCTACAGCTATCGCCGAGCATATGGCAGACCACTACGCACAATGCTCTGCGACTGCCACGTACAGTGCCGACTTTCGCTCCCTCAAAGAGCGGGCCGAGCGGAAAATGTTGTCCTTCCGCACTCGTCGGCGGGAAACATACAACGACCCGTTTAGCGAGTGGGAGTTCCGAACTGCCCTTGCTGCGTGTCCTGATACAACTCCAGGACCTGATAGGATTCACGGCCAATTCCTCCGACACCTTTCACCAGAGTTTCAACGCCGCATTCTCACCCTGTTTAACCATCTATGGGCAGAGGGCACTTTCCCGTCGCAGTGGCGGGAAAGCACTATCATCCCGGTGCTGAAACCTGGTGCAGATCCCCTGGTGGCTGACAATTACCGTCCGATCAGCCTCACCAACGTTCTCTGCAAGCTCTTCGAACGTATGGTGAGTCGGCGGCTTATGTGGATCCTTGAAGAGCGCGGACTCCTTGCTCCACAACAAGGGGGCTTTCGCCAGGGCCGTTCTACCATTGACAACCTCGTGTCATTGGAGTCGGCCATTCGCACTGCCTTCGCTAGGCGTGAACATTTAGTTGCTGTATTTTTCGACCTTCGAAAGGCGTATGACACCACCTGGCGCCACCATATTTTAACAACTCTTCATGACTGGGGCCTACGGGGTGCCCTTCCTATTTTTATTCACAATTTCCTCTCCCATCGCTCGTTCCGGGTGAGGGTTGGGGCATCTTTTAGCTCCCCACGTATTCAAGAGAACGGTGTCCCACAGGGCTCCGTCCTCAGCGTTCCATTGTTTTTAGTGGCGATAAACGGTCTCGCTGCGGCTGTGGGGTCATCAGTCAGTTGCTCCCTGTTCGCCGATGACTTCTGCCTGTATTTCAGCTCCGTTAGCATCGGCGTAGCTGAACGGCGGCTGCAGGGTGCCATCCGAAAGGCCCACTCATGGGCCTCTTCTCACGGATTTCAGTTCTCCGCACGGAAAACCCGCGTGATGCACTTCTGTCGCCGTCGGGTAGTTCACCCTGACCCAGAGCTCTACCTGGGTGGTGAACTACTTCAGGTTGAGGAAACACATCGCTTCCTGGGCATGGTCTTCGATGCCCGGCTGACATGGGTGCCACACCTACGTCAGCTGAGACAGAAGTGTTGGCGGCATTTAAATGTCCTTCGATGCCTCAGCCATACTAGTTGGGGAGCAGCCCGTTCCACCCTTCTTCAGCTCTACAAGTCACTCATTCTGTCTCGGCTTGATTACGGGAGCTTGGTTTATGACTCGGCAGCCCCTTCTGCCTTGCGAGTCCTAGACCCTGTTCACCACACAGGTGTGCGTCTCGCAACAGGGGCTTTTCGCACCAGTCCCGTAACGAGCCTTCTAGCTGAAGCTGGTGTTCCCCCTCTGCGATATCGCCGGCAATGGCTGTTGGTGAGCTACGTTGCCCGGGTTCATGCTTCACCTCGCCATCCGAACCACAGGCTTCTCTTCCCACTTTCTGCACTCCCTTCCCCACGACGTCGGCCCAGGTCGGGTCTCCCGATTGCGGTCCGCGTCCGTTCCCTTCTCTCCTCACTTGATTCCTTACCCCTTCCTCCACCTTACCATTACTCCCTCCGTATCCCCCCCTGGAAAATTCCTCGCCTGGAGCTTCGGCTGGACTTGTCCCGGGATTCAAAAGCCTCGATTTCACCACTGCTTCTCCGTCGCCGGTTCTATGCACTGATGGATATGTTTCACGGAGCAAACATTGTGTACACGGACGGTTCTTTGGTCGATGGCCATGCTGGATATGCCTTTATCCATGGTGACCACATCGAACAGCGGTCATTGCCTTGTGGAAGCAGCATCTTCACCGCAGAACTGGTCGGTATTTTGAGAGCTCTTGAACACCTCAGAGCTCACCCCAGGGGGTCGTTCGTCATCTGTAGCGACTCCCTGAGTGGCTTACAGGCCCTCGACCAGTTTCTACCGAAAAACACAGTAGTGCGAGCAATTCAAGATGCTGTATTCGCCCTTGGCGAGTCAGGCCGTTCTGTCGTTTTTGTTTGGACGCCAGGGCATGTAGGTATACCAGGCAATGAACGTGTGGATCAGCTGGCCAAGCAGGCCACCACTATGGGGTCCCTGGATATCGGCCTCCCAGTTTCCGACCTCCAAACCCAGTTGACCCGCAAGGTCTTAAAGGTTTGGAATTCGGAATGGGCAGACTCTAATGAACCAAATAAGCTCCGTGCTGTCAAGCCGTCTACCGCTGCATGGAAGACGTCCCTGAGGGCTTCTCGCAGGGAGTCGCTTGTCCTTTGCCGACTCCGTATAGGCCATACTTGGCTCACGCATGGTCACCTTCTGCGTCGCGAGGACCCTCCGCAGTGTCGATGTGGTGCGCCTTTGACGGTCGCCCACATCTTAATTGAATGCCACAATTTAGCCGCAGTGAGACGAAATTTTAATATCCCTGACGTTTTGCAGCTTGCATTAGCTGACAACACCTCCATGGTTGACTCTATTTTACATTTTATGCGTGAGTGTGGACTTTACAAGTCCATTTAATGTTTGTGTTTCTCTGTCGTTTCTCTGTCCTCCGCCTGCTTAAGTCTGTTAGGTAGGCGGTTTTAACGTGTTCCAGAGTGGCTGGGTGTGTTCCTTATATCCTTGTGACCACCCAGCAACACCACTCTTGTAATGTTTCAGCTGTTTTATCCCTTCTTCGTTTTTAATCGTATCCTTTCTTTCTATTAGTCTGTAAGTTTTAAACTTTGACTTGTTAGTGCATTCACTTCGGATCGCTTAACACAATGTTTTATCTCTTGGACTGGAAAAAGGGACTGATAACCGTCGTTGTTTAGTCCCTTCAAAAACCCAACAACAACAACAACAACAACCTGCAGAGGCTTGGGTGACACCTGGCAGTACATCTTGCTAACCTGATTTCTCCTGGCTTGTTTTTTTTTTATGTTTGCTGTAACTGGTGTCCAATACATTTTTAGCTTCCCATCACTTATTGTTAAGTCTCTTGGACAGAAACCTATCTTCTGTGCAACTGTTGCCACATTTAATTAAGATGGTGAGGGATTAAATATAGGCCATTGTCTGCACTGCCTTACATTTCAGCTCATTCCATATATTATTATTTCTGTGTAAATCATTTCTTAGTTCTAACATTTATTCTGATTTCAGTGCCATGGTGTTTATTACTCCTGCATACTCTCATAATCAGATTAGTTTCCTGGATGAACTCTTGGTACTCATGTCCTTGTTCAACCATTTAACCAAAAAATAAGAAAAAAACCCTTCGGCTCTGAAGTCATCATTAATTAAGAACAGTACCTCTCGGTTTCCTCCATAAAGCATATATTTACCCGCACACACACTTATGAAATTGGTCACTCCCAGAAGAACCTTAATCATCTCTCAAATATGATGATATTCACAAAAGACTTGGGCCTGCTGGACTGGTTAAAGCACTCGGCTGGAATTTGAGACATCGCAGATTCACAAGCAGGTCAGATCTTGTGTTTTTCAATTTGAGTTTTAACCTAGCCTTCACTTCTCAATTATGTGAGGAGTTGTTAGAAATGGCATATGATTCAGATTCCATGTTTCTTTTCCCCAGTTGGATAAATGTGGTAGGTTAGGGACATGCAAGTCATCGAATTTGTCTGCAGTTAAAGGACTTGTACCAGGCCACTGTACAGTGGAGGGTTTTCATATTTGCCACCAGCAGGCTATTCAAATTTTGCCGTTCCTACTGATCTCTATGATTCCATGCCCTGTTTCACAATCATACTAATTATATTTTTTGTCAATAAATTGTAGCTTTGGTTTGTGAAATATCATCCTAATTATACCACCTTTCTGTAATTGGTATGACTGTGAACTATGTGAATTGAAGTGTTATTTCCTGGATTATTTTTACTACCCAACTATTTGCTTAACATTGCACAAGAAATAGTTTTTATGCATATTTATGGGCTAATAAAAGGAGTCATGTACTACTAATAATCTGGGTTAATATATACCTTAATACTGCTTACACAATAATGTTCATTTGATAAAGGTAACTAAATTTTTTAATTACACTTACAGTATAAAGATTTTGGCCGCAAATTTGCCGCCTCTAAAATCTGCCACCCTAAGCTCCAGCCTACTGGTAAATCCATCACTGACACTGTAACACATGTTGTTGTTATTTACAAAACAGTGTTTATGTCACCTTGTATTACAACATAAAGAATAACAAATGTTTAGCAAGGTATATACTCATGACTTTTCTCTTACTAGTGGAAAGATAATTTATAATCACTAAGTAACTATTAGTGAAGGAGCTTGCAACTCACTCCAAAGCCTATCATTGAACCACACACAGGCATAGAAAATAGGCCATCACACACACACACACACACACACACACACACACACACACACACACACACACACACATACCGGACACCTCCAGCTGTTGCATTCCAAGATATAGTGTGGTCAGCATTTTGTTACAGTAATTTTCAGTGTTCATTACATTTCTAAATTCTTATTGTATGTTCAAGTTATTTATGAACTAATGACTTTCGGTGTTATTTGTGAAAGTTTTATGTGTAATCAGTTGAGGTAATGGAGGTCTGGTGTTACATTATTTCTTGTAATTACAGATTTGCAGCCAGCTAATTGTTCGGCCCAATTCATCTCAGCTGAGCAAGCTTCAACTGTTACATCTAAACAGTGCCCTCCATATCCGTCTCCATCATCTGTTCCAATAACTGGATCAGGTGTTTGTTTTATGCCTGCAACAAAAGTATATGATCACCAGAATGAAAGTCCATCCACTTTTATTCACTCAGATGAACAGCCTATTGTTCAGGAAACTTCAAATTATGAAGGAACAGAAAATTTTGTTTTTTCAGATAAAACAATACGTCTTGGATTTGTCAGGTATGTGATACTTCAGTAAAAGTTTACTTACTTTGCTGTGTTGTGGGGTAGTGTGCTGTTTGGCGATGACCGGAGCCAAATGATCATGGTACAGATGGAGACAGTCAATCAGATATTAGCTCTTAACAGATGTTTTTTCTTCACAATAAACAATATCATAAAAACAAAATACTCACAAGGTGCTGACAAATCTGCTTTATTCCACTCACAGAAGTGCCAGTATTTGTGTTTTTATTTTATTTAGTTATTTATTTATTATTATTTTTTTTTTTTTAAAGAAAAAGTCTCACAGGATGTGGACAGATCTATATCTTATTCTGTTTTCTTTAATATGAATACACTTATGCTGAAGTAAATAATTGATGCTGTTCCTGCTCTATGGTTTACTGATTCTTGTATATGCCCTTGTCTACTCAGTAAATAAACTGGAATTGTAACCAGAACATTTCACAAGAAAATCGCGAACATCAATTTATTTTCTTTGAATATTCCATGAAAACAAATCACCAAATGTCATGAATGTCATTGGGTGCTGATTACTATCACCTGATTAGCTAATGTTGCATGTAGCGGCCTGTGCCAACATCACTACACTATGCCACAACACTATGAGTGAACTTCAGCTTATTACTTCAATATGTGTCCTCATCTTGTTATGAAATGGATTGATTCTGATATTCAATGTTAACTGGACCTTGTTGGTGGATGGGTATTTCTATTTTTTTTAAATTTTGTTACGACATTGCTTATTCATTCAGTTACTGTTAATTATAAACTCTGTTTTTTATAATTGCAGTGTATTGTTAATTAAATATAATTACGAAATTATAGTAACAGCAATTATATAATGTAAGAGTGTTTAGTTGCTTCTTTCTCTATCTGACTTTTTGCCTTTGTATTTCAGGAAGGTGTATGCCATACTTATGTGTCAACTTGTGGTCACAGCTAGTTTTATTGCTACCTTTGTATATGTGGAAAAGATCCAGGGATTTGTTCAACAAAATCCTGTGTTTTTCCCAGTGACATTCATCACAATGTGTGTAATGCTGATACTTATGAGCTGTTGTACTGAACTAAGGCGTAGAACGCCAGTGAACTACATTTTATTGGCACTATTCACTGTAGCAGAGAGCTTGCTCTTGGGATGTATAGCAATGAAGTATGACCCTGTTGCTGTAAGTATTGATGAAGCAGGTTTATGCTTATTGAAATATCATAAAGATATTGAATTCATTATAGATTAAGAATAACTAACCAATAAATTTACCATACTGGTGCATTTCTTTGCATGGAAATTTGTTTATCATGTCTTAACTTTAAAAAAAGTAAGCTTTTTTATGTTTTTAGTGGAGGTGTATTTCTGTCTATTGAACTACATGAAGGAGATTTTTGTGCCACATGCCTTTCACTTCTTTATTTGTGAAGCATCATCACTGTTTAATTGTAAAAAAGCCTCACAAATCAAATAAATCTGTCTATCCAAGAACCAAAATACACATGCACCTGGAGAAACACAAATGCCTCCACGAAGACATACATGGAGTAACCTCCTCCGGGGCTCAGCATTAATTTCCTGAGTATGGGCTTGGCAAACACGGGGTCCTGAGCCAACAGTCCGCTACCCCGTAAGCTCTGTGCATGCTTAAACGACCATTATTCAGCTAGGAACATCGGGCTAAAGATGGGGATGAGTTATACTCTCCAAAATATCTCGTATGCAGCAGAACAGACGGGAACAGTTTTATGATGACAAAACCTCTTTTCTTCGTCAAAAACCTGGAGGATAAGTATGGAGAAGTTGCGGGTATGTCGAAGATGAGGAGTGGTTCAGTGCTGATAGAACCTGCATCATCTGCTCAGTCGAAAGCATTGCTTGCTTGCAAGAAGCTGGGTTATGTTCCTGTAAGCATAACACCCCACAAATCACTGAACATGGTCCAGGGTCTGATTTACCACAAAGACCTTTTCCTACAGTCTGACAAGTAGTTACGTGCCAACTTGGAGCGACAGGGTGTCCACTTCGTCCGGCACATGTATAGGAGTCCGAAGGATTGTAGGGTTGTCACCGGTGCTTTCATCTTGGCCTTTGACAGCGATACATTGGCCGAAAAGGTCAAGGTTATGATTTACCTGTGTGATGTAAAGCCTTATATCCCTCCCCCTATGTGATGCTTCAAATGTTGGAAATTTGGGCATATGTCATCCCTATGCAACTCTAGTCCCACATGTAGGAATGTGGGTGTCCATCCCATCGAGATGCTCCATGTACTCCCCTGCCAATATGTGTCATCTGTGGGCAGCACCATCCGCCCTGTTCACCAGACTGTACCATTCTCTGCAAAGAGCATAAAATCATGGAAATTAAGACCCTGGACAGACTGACATACACCGAGGCAAGGAAAACATATGACAGACTCCATCCCGTATGACATGGTTGACATTGAGCATGCCCAATAAGCTCTGTGCAATGAAACCTCCAACAGCAGCTTGGAAGACTTTGCTTATGCCTTCTCAAAGGGACTTGGTCATCCTATGTCACCTGCGTATAGGCCATACATGGCTCACACACGGCCACCTCTTATGTCGAGAGGACCGACCAAACTGCCGTTGTTGTGCTCTGTTGACTGTGGTCCACATCTTGTTGGACTGTCCACTTTTAGCTGCATTGCAGCAGTCATTTAACCTGCCTACTGCGCTTCCTTCGCTCTTAGCTGACGACGTCTCTATGGTTGACCATGTTTTAAGTTTTATTTGAGCAGCTGGTTTTTATCATATGATTTAATGGTGGCTTCCTAAGATTGATCTACTGTGGTAGTTAATGATTTGCCATGTGTTTTTTTTTTTTTTTTTTTTTTTTTTTTCCTATCAGTTGTGGAGCATAATGTAAGAGCAGCAGTATGTATATTTATTTCTCTTGCTTTTCTGATAAAACATGCATGCAAGAGTCTCTGAAGAAGATAACTGCATTTCTTGTGTCATATAGAATTGCACACTGAGAATTACAACAAGCTTTTGTGCCTTCCACAGTGCACCCAAAGGCTCAGTCAAAAACATAGATTTTTCTTCTTCTATTTTCAGTGTGCAGCAAATGGGGAAAATTGTTAGGTCAGAAAACCATACAATACTCCACCAAGAAATGATCATTTTGTATGGATCTGATCCTTTTCAGTTTTGTGAATAGAACAGATCTGCATAGATTAGAGGTTTGTGTCATTCATTGCTTATGTGAAAAATGTAAGTACTGATTAATGGTCACTGTTTTACATTTTTCTGCCATTGGATTGTAGAAAAGGATTGAATCCAAGCTTTGTGAGACCACTTGAGAAAATACAGAGGAAATAAGAGGGGAATTAACAAACAAGCTGACCAAGAAATGTCAAATCAAGAGGAGGGGGAGGCACAAGCTATATATTTTTTATTGCATGCAGTAATTTTAGTGCTTATTAATGGATGGCTATCAAGAGGAAATTGTGGGATTTGATTAGGTCGTAGGAAATAAACTGCAGTGCTGTACCAACTTCAGATTTATTCTTCAGCTATTGGGAAACTTCTAAAGTTAATCTAGATTGTTTTCATTAAATGGAATGTTAATAGTATAAATGAATGCTATTTTTCTACTATTGTGATTTAGAAGTTACCCAGTAATTGGAAGATAATACATAAGATATGGAATCATCTACACAAAACTTAATTCAATAACAACAGTAAATTGCCTTTGTTTCTGAAGGATTTGTTCTGTGAGGTTGTGATTTGTACTTTTTATTTATATCAGAATAATTGTTCATATTCAATACAAAAGCAAAGCAAATGTTCCACAGTAGATATATGAAGATGCAGAATTGTCTTAAACTTTTAAAGCAGAAATACTTGGAGCTTCTTAATAATTCGATAACTTTTCCAAAAAGACCCCTTACACAAGACATTGTGATGACTAGTAGTCTCAGGAGGTGGTGTCAGACTTTATTAGTATATTTTGCAATATTTGTGACAGTTGTGAGCAGGAGGTACCTTTATATTTTTTATAAGAAGAGTTTTTTGTTCATAGTGGTGAGTTACTTGTAACAGTTTTTGTTAACTGTATTATGTAACTCAGCACTATGAACAAAAAGCTCTGTTGCCAGTCGAGGCCTGATGGAAAAACAGCACAAGTAAATAATATGTAACAGTTTTTTGGAAAGAACAGAAACCAAAATACCACTCCCTTAGAGGAAAACATAGATTTTGTGAAAATTTGTGATCAGCAAGACTGAACTTAGGCTGAAGACTTGAATGGTAAATGAGTCAAGTCTAATTTTCACTTGAAAATAGAAGAAAGTAACATAGTTGAGATCAATAGCAATACAAAGTTCTTGGTCACATATGATTCAGAGGCCAAAGCCTAGTGACAGTGAAGGCAGGTAGACATGGTAGCTTCTTCAGTGACTTGTAGATAGTGGAGTGTGGAATCATGTAGTGAAAATTCCTTATAAAGAGTGATTAAAGAACTACGGGTGCAGTTGGCACCTCATTCAGTGCTTAATGGAAGATGGAACGGCTTTGAGTTGTATTGATGCACTAGAGGAGTTATTTATCACATGCCCCACGGAAGTAGTTTTGTGAAGCCAGCAGTCTCCAGTGGTGTTTGTGCTCCTGCCTTCTGGCTAAGTCAGTAAGCATGATTGATCTCTCATCTGTGATGCAAGCCATTCAAAGGTAGGTTGCTAGTACACCATTCCTGCGGTAAGGAAGAAGGGTTGCTGGAGTGCTGAGCATCGCTGGAGGATATGTCAAACATAACTGTCAGAATAGCAGAAAAATAAAATATCTATACCAACTAATGAGCATTTAAACTGCAATTATATGCATTAATTGTAATAAAATTATACCTCCATGATGCATTATCGACGTAGCCTAATGGTGACCACAGTGCCGAAATAGGCCTTTTTCTATATTAATAAACAAGAAGCATTTTGGTTTTATTTGTATTAACAATATGTCTGTCAAAGACATACACAATGCTGCAGGCCCAAATGAAATGGAAAGAAGTTCGTCCACCCAGGGGGCCTACAGCTTGGGGTTAGACCTCTACAAAAATTCCCAGTGTGAGCCATTTGGGAAAGAACTCCCGACCTAGCCCCTATGGCGTGGATCCTATTCATTTCCTTTCCCATTTCCTTCTTGCCATAGCCCCCTCCCTCACTAGGTCCCCAGCACGTGAGCCAGTCTGTGTGTGTGTGTGTGTGTGTGTGTGTGTGTGTGTGTGTGTGTGTGTGTGTGTGTGTGGTGGGGGGGGGGAGGGGGGCTGTTATGTACCTTTATGGCTGAGCCCCCTGACAATGCAGGGATCACTTTGCTGGTACCAGAGCTGCAACCTTCCCATGCAGGCCAAGGACTCGATACCCATCCTCGTGGGGTATCTGGGCTCCCGGCAATGGCCATCATGCCAGGTGACCTTTGCTGTGGCTGGGTGGCACCCATGGGGAGAGCCCTTGATTGGAGTGGTTGGTACCAGAGTGGAATTTTTACACAATGAAACATGTCAGATTAGATAATGATCTATTGTTGTGATGTGAAGCCACATGTTCCACCTCCCATGCAATGTTTCCTATTTATTCGGTTTGAGCATATGTCTTCTCATTGCACAGCAGTCCCTTTATGCGGTGAATTTGGACGTCCACTCCATGAGGGGAACCCCTGTATTCCACCTCCCGTATGCGTCAGCTGTCACAAACACCACTCTTCTCGCTCTTTGGATTGCCCTGTATATAAAAAGGAAAAGAAGATTCAAGACTACAAGTCCCTTGACCGCCTTTCATACCAGGAGGCCCACAAAAAGTTTGAGTGTCTGCACCCCATGCAAATGTCTACTAGTTTTGCCTCAGTTACATCCTTTACCCCTCCTCATCCCATTCCCACCATATTCTTCCCCCTCCCCCTCTGGCACCTCCCTTGCCCCTCCCCCCCCTCCCTCAGTGTTCCCCTTCTCCCTCCCAGCCAGAGAAGTGCTCCCCTTCTCTGGCACTTGCCTGTGAAGGTGCCGATTCCCAGGGTTCCTCTTCCCGGCGTCCACCAGATAGGAGGTCCTCTGCCTCAAGCTGGCACCTGGACAGTCAGTCCGATAATACAAAGGTCGCCCGATCTTCGTCACTGCCAGACTTACTGACACCAGTTCTCTTTCTGAGACCTGTCCTTCCTGTGCTGCAAGAGAGAAGGAGAAGAGGAAAAAGAAGCAAAAGTCACAGGACAAGGCCCCTCCGGTAGTCTTGGAGGTGCCAAATGTGTCAACACAGCCAAATAACCCCACTGAACTTGTGTCTGATCCGCTGTTCGTGGTTGTTGTTCCTTCCTCGTTGGTGTCCGATGTTGACACAGCTTTGTGAAATGCATCACTCCTTTCACCTTCCATATGGATCATCGATCTGTTCTTATCCAATGGGACTGTAATGGCTACTACCGTCACCTCCTGGAGTCGAAACCTCTTATTGTCTCTTACTCAGCAGCTTGTGTTGTTTTGCAGGAATCACATTTCACTGATTGCCATTCATCAACGCTCCATGGGTTCCGTGCTTTCTGTCGGAACTGTGTTCGCCCCCCTACAAGCATCTGATGGAATCTGCACCCTTGCTCGTACGGCATTGTTAGTTCATGGATCCATCACCGTACCACACTGGAAGTGGTTGTTGTTAGGGTCCACTTACACAATCCGTTAACAGTTTGTAATATGTATCTCCCTCCTGACAGGCCACTTACGTCTGCTGCCCTCGCAGCACTCCTTCAGCAACTCCCTCCTCCCTCCCTCATTCTTGGGGACTTCAATGCCCATCATCTTTCATGGGGCAGTGCTTTTACAACTCCCTCAGGGGCTCGGCGTTAAGTTGCTGAGTACGGGCTTGGTAAACAGTCGTGCCATTAGTCTGCTACACCCTAAGCTTTGTGCGTGCTTCAACGACCATCGTTCGGCGCACTGGTGGAACGTTGTACGTTTCAGAGCCCGGGGATCTTGGCTTAATCACCCGGGTCCCAAGGACAGTACAAACCTCAAAAAAAAAAAAAAAAAAACCCTCAGTCTTAAGGTGTGCTACTTGCCAAGGAGATGCTTGGCTGTTGAGGTTGAACAATCGCTAGTGAGCAACCTCTGAGGAACCTGCCACACCTCAGTTGTATAAGGCTTACCCAGGCAAGTGGGGCTCTACCTGGGTGGACGTATAGTTCCCTAGCGGCTCATGAGAACAGAATGAAACGAGTAATCAATTGCGTGGGCGGTCGCAAAAATGTTGTCTCTAAGAGAGGAGAAACTGAATTTAATGCTGCACAGTATGACCCCCAATCGTTCCCTTCCATAGCTACCCCATTGGAGGAATGATGGGCTAACGAAAGGGTTGAGACTTGCTCTCCTAAATTTCTTGTATGTAGTACAGCAGACGGGGAATCGTTCATGAATACCAAAACTCTTTTCTTTGTACACAACTTAGAAGACAAGATGGTAAAGCGTCAGGTATGTCGAAGGTGAGAAGCTATGCAGTCCTCATTGAAGCAGCATCCCCTGCACAGTTATGGTTGCTTCTGGCCTGTGTTAAGCTGGGAGATGTTTCTGTGACTATTACCCCTCACAAGAGTTTAAACATTGTTCAGGGCATTATTTTCCACTGTGATCTCCTCCTGCAGTTCGATGATGAGCTACACGCCAACCTTGAACGGCGGTGAGTCCACTTCGTCCGGCGCCACTACAGGTGGCCTAAGGACAACAAGGTACTGTATATTTCTGCAGATAACACGACGGTTGAATCATAAAAAAAGGCCCCAAAACCCGAGGTCATCTTATATGATGGTACAAAAGAAATTGATTGAAATTTAGTCTGAAATTGGTAATTCTGCATAGCGCAGCTATAGCGAGGATTCGACCTCCAAACGATGTATATCGAAGAGATTAAGTATCGAAACGATAGGTAACAAACAGACGAATGTTATGATTTTTTTCTCTCTCTCTTTTTTTTTAAATCTTCTTAGTACATGGGGGCGCGTAGCGCCCAAATTTGCGGTTCAGAAACATTCGCTTATTCCATACATATTGTTTCAAAACGTATCAATACAATATATATCGTTTGAAGGTCAAACCACACTATGCTGCACATCTGCGAAATTATCCTGAAATTTACATTGTTGAGGAAAGATTTATGAAAACAAAGTTTTGGGCAATTTTTTTAAAAGTATATTCGCTTTATTAATTTACTGAGTGGACAAGGGTACATATGATAAACTATATGCCATAAAGCACGAATAGAATTAATTACCTTATTTACAATGTATCTTGATTTTACAATGTCGCTTGTCAAAAATAATTTCTCAATATATCCAGAGTCGCACTGAAACAATTAGAGTATACCGATGTACAGAGCAGTGAAAGGGTTAAAATATTTCGGAGCTGTATACAACAATTGCGGCTTCCTTTGAAATCCTTTATCTTCTGTTCTCGTACAATTCATGTGCTTTCACCCGCATAATGTGTACTCGGCACAATTAAATGTCGTCTCTGTGAAAGAAAATACTTTGTTTAAAAAGCCTTTGTTTAAAAAGAAAAACCCATGCTTCTTCACGATTGTATACAAGGTAGCACTAAACACACGAAATTTCAAAATCTGAACACAAACACTGCAACAAAGGGTGAAATCCAGGTGTATCAATATCAAAAACTACTTATGGCAGCTTTTAAAGGCATTTTTCGGAACTTTCTGAAACTTTGCCTCCGCAAGCATAGTTTTAGATCACAAAAATGAAAAAAAAAAAAAGTGTGGCAGCATTTGGGTAAATACGGTAACTTTGGGGTCATCTAATAGGCCAGATATATGCTTATACTATAAAATTTTGATGAAAATTTGTACCTCGTCTTATCTGTGGAAATATACAGTAGCCACCAGTGCCTTCATCCTGGCCTTTGAGTGCGATTCATTGCCCGAAAAGGTCCAGGTTATGACATACCGGTGCGACATAAAGCCTTATATCCCTCCTCCGATGTGGTGCTTTAAGTGCTGGAAATTTGGGCACATGTCCTCCAGTTGCAATTCCAGCCCCACCTGTAGAGAATGTGGACGTCCACCCATCCCACCCGAACACCCCATGTACTCCACCAAATGTATATGTCAACTGTGGACAGCACCACCACCCCCCACTCCCCCCTTGCTCGCCTAACTACATGATACTCCATAAGGAATGTAAGATTATGGAGTACAAGACCATGGATAAACTGTCATACACAGAGGCTAAAAAGAAGTACGAGCAACCCAAATGGTCCCTCAGGGCCTTCAAACTCATTTAGTCCCCTGGATGGTTGGGGGTGCACCATCATCTGCTCCCACACACAAACCTCCTGTCGGAGCACCTTCCCCCACACCATTGGGGATAACTGTCTGTATTACTCAATCGGAGGCACAACAGCTCCCTCTGACTCCTCTCACTCGGGAGGAGACCCTCAGGGCTCTCCCTTCTGAGGTTTCTCTGTGTGTGCCACAAGATCCCAGCCGTTGACTGAAGGATCCACAAACTGCCAATCCATGGGACTCTGGCTCTGTGCCAGTCCCTGATGCCACTCCAGAGAAGGCTCTTCAGCCATTACCACCAAAGGGCTAGCGGGAGTGAAGAAAAAAGAAGAAAACGAAGAAAAAGGAATCGTCAGCAGCCTCAACAACTTGTTCTCTTATGTCTTCTGCTTCTGAGGATGAGGTGGAGATCCTCACATCCCCCAAGGATCTCGCCATTGCAGGTCACCAGAACATATGGTTCTTGACCCTGCAGATTCTGAGCAATTAGCAGCAGGTATTCCTACGGAATAAGCTGGAATAGCAGACAATGCCTCTATGGTTGACCGTTTTAGGTTTGATTCACGCAGCTGGTTTCTATCATATGATTTAATGGTGGCTTCCTAAGATTTATCTTTCAGGCACCCACCATTCAAACGGTTTCAATCTGTTGTCACTTTCATCTCGCTAGTAATATTTTGGTTGGCACTTTCAGTATGTGCGGAGTGGCTGGCTCATCTATTATTATCCTTGTGATCAGCCACCCACAATCTTCAGCTGTGATGTTTTAACAAAGTTGTTTGATCCACAACTTTTACGGTCTTTGCTTTTATGTTGCCATTTTAGCACTCTTAGTCTCTTCAAAATCCTGGTGAACTGGCTGTGAAGTGCTTATTTTCCAACAGCTAACCACATTTTGTGAAGCCTCAAATTTATGTTTCTCCATCACCAGGAAGAACATTATAACAAACCCTTCACGGAATGGGAACTACGTCTGGCCCTTTCCTCTTCTCATGATTCTACACCTGGGCCTGATTCAATCCATAATCAACTTCTCAAACATCTCAGCCCACCACAACGGCAATATCTTCACCAGATATTTAACTGTATTTGGCTCCAAGAGGTTTTCCCCTCGCAGTGGAGGGACAGTATAGTGGTTCCTGTTATTAAGCCTGGCAAGGATCTGTCGTCCCTGGACAGTTACCGGCCGATTAGCCTGACAAATGTGCCATGTAAATTGCTCAAACGGATGGTTGCCTGCAGACTATGCTGGGTACTCGAATCACGTGGACTTCTGTCACAGTATCAGTGTGGGTTTCAGGAGACCAGGTCTACTATCGACCATGTAATTCAACTGGAAACAGCAATCAGAAATGCCTTCTCAGAACGTCAACATCTTGTTCCTGTTTTCTTTGACTTACATAAGGCATACAACACCGTTTGGCGTCGTCATATTTTATGTACCCTCCATGACTGGGGTCTACGGGTCTCCCTACCAATTTTTATCAGTCAGTTTTTGTCCCACCGCATGTTCCCTCTGAGGGTTGGCTCTTCCTTTAGTATCCCACAGATCCAGGAGAACGAAATTCCACAGGGTTTTGTGTTATGTTTTACACTCTTCTTAATCGCCATTAATGGGTTCCTGAGCTCTGTTGGGGTCACTTGTCACCCCTGCATTGTACATAGACGACTTTTTCATATGGTACAGCTCCCACTCGGTAGCCTCAGCTGAACGCCAGCTATAAGGTGCCACTCGGTGGGCTTCCACATGAGCTCTCGCATGGTTTTCAGTTTTCCCCTTCTAAAACGCGAGCGTTGTATTTCTGCCATTGTACTACAGTCCATCCTGACCCTGAACTCTTCTTGGGTACTCAATGCTTGGAAGCTGTGGCACAGCGCCGTTTCCTGGGCCTCCTATTTGATAAAAAAGAATCCACTTGGCTACGGGTGCTGTGCAGACGAGCCCTGTTGACAGTCTCCTTGCTGAAGTGGGAATCCCCCCTCTTCAGACTAGGCACCATCAGCTTTTGGTGTCCTATGCCAGTGCCATTCGTCCATTACCTTGTCATCCCACATACCTTGTTCTCTTTGAGGGCGACGGTTTTAGAACTCCTGATACTCGCCCTCAGTTGGGTGTACCCGTTGGATTGCGACTTGCTTCCATTTGTAGGGACTTCAACCTCCCTTTCCTTGACTGTATGTGTCATGCTATACCATGCAACCCCCCCCCCCCCCCCCCTGCCTTCGGTGGTGCCTCGGTCGAAAATCTGATTGGATCTCTACCAAGCCCTGAAAGCTTCAGTCTCCTCCATATTCTTCTGGTGTTTGTTGCACACATTACTTGCAGAGTTCCAGGGTACCAAGATTTTCTATACTGATGGATCTAAATTTTGCTGGTCATAGGGGATACGCATTTACGTCTCCCATTGGCGTGGAATGCCATTCTCTACCAGAATCATGCAGTGTGTTTACGGCAGGACTAATGCCTATTAGTAGGGCTCTTCATTTTATCAAACAGGTAGCCCTGGACTGTGTTTTAATCTTTTCTGACTCAATGAGCAGCCTGCAGGCCATAGACTGTACTACTCCTCACATACTTTGGTCATTGGTATCCACACTCTCCTTGCTGTTCTTAGTTACACTGCTTGCTCTGTTGCTTTTCTCTTCGTCCCCAGTTCATGTAGATATCCTAGACAATGAACAGGTTGACCAGTTGGCTAGAGTAGCCGTAACTCCCTGTCCCTTCCCCTGGGCAATCCAGGTTGCAGATGAGTTCACTACTCATACAGGACTGGAACAGCAACTGGCAGGCTACTGCTCCATCTAATAAATTGTGCTCCATAAATTCGACCACTGCAGCTTGGAGTTGTTCCTTACGTCCTTCTCGAAGGGAATCCACTGTCCTTTGCTTTCTCTGCGTCATTCATTCCAGGCTGACCCATGGTTTTATTTTGCATAATGAGCCTTCCCCCTGCTGTGGTTGTGGAGCCCTGCAATCTATGGCTCATATCATAGTGGAATGTCCGCTCCTCTTGGCGCTCTGTGCCAAATACGGAATTCCACATTCATTGCCCTTTGTTTTGGTGAATGATTCACATATGGCTGACAAGTGTCCTTGGATTTCTCTGTGAAAGCAGTTTTTACTCTCGGCTATAAGATTTTGTCTCTGATGCTTGGACAGGATGGGTGGGTTTGTGGCCCTCCCTGCAAGCAGCAGGGTTTGGAGCTCTCCCCTCCTCTCCCCCTGACAACTTCCGTTTCTTATTTTAATTTGGCTTTAATTTACGTTGTTTCCCTTTCTTACATTTTAGGTTTCTGGTCTAGGAGCAGACACTGTTCTCCTGTATGTGTTTGTCGTCAATAAACAGAAATTCTAGATCTGTCGCAACGTTCCTTGCAGAATTCTGCTTTTTCTGTTGGTTTTAATCCTGTTCTGCTTGATTTTATTCCCCCCTTTAGTTCTTCTATTTTACTATTGGTACAGTCTTAGCCGACCACACCCTTGCTTGCATTTCATTCAGAGGTCATGGGACTAATGACCTAGCTATTTGGTGTCATCCAACCATTGAAGAAGAAAAAAAGGGAGTTCATATCAGTGATTGATGGTAATGGTTGAAAGGCAACCGAAACATATGATCAAAATATCAATGAAAGTATGTGCAACATTGTGCACCAAAAACCATGAGAGTGATGTTGCCTCGACCAATATTGTTGTGCGGTCCATAATGTACAGAATATATCGGAAGCCATTGGAGGAAGGAAAGGTGCTGGCAAGGTTGAGGTGGATGTGATCGAACCAGCCTTTCGGAAACTTGAAACTTCCTAAATGTGGTTGTCCGTGATGCCCAGTTTTCCTACGTTGACACTGTATGTGTACGCATACTACCTCATGACAGTCATACGAAACGTTCAGATAACAGTTTTGTTATTGATTTAACTCTGGGTCCGACAACCAATCGATCGAGCTGAAAATGTTCCAACATAGCTGGTACGATAGGACTAAGGATGCCCTTTGACATGTCACAGAGAATGGGAATGTCAAATCCAAATATGTTTAGTTCGACATGGAGAGATGAACTAGAATCACTTGGTAATGCTTGCACTTCCTAGTCCTGTTGTACTGACACAAGGTGCTCC
Source organism: Locusta migratoria (assembly GCA_026315105.1). Lineage (NCBI taxonomy): Eukaryota > Metazoa > Arthropoda > Insecta > Orthoptera > Acrididae > Locusta > Locusta migratoria. The sequence goes on from CM048746.1 coordinate 197,948,116, forward strand.
ATATATATTTATGTGGAATTGGAGGCGATGTGAGACTAGTTGTTAGTGACAGTGTTGTCCGCCTCCTCTGATGTAGCAGACATTGGTCTTGTACTGACAGGTAAGGTTCTTGTAGCACCAGTGCCAAGGAGGCATATTTATAGCTGTATTGAAGATGGCATTGACAAGAGGGCGATGATCTGTATAAATGGTTACTGATCTGTCCTCCATACCAACATGCAAATGAAGACAGGCAAAATATTGTAGAGATTTGTGCGTGTATAAAAAGGTGATGCCCATAGCATACAATAATTACCACAGAAATACCTTAGCAAAAGATCTCTCTGAGGACCCAAAAAAATTCTGGTCCTATGTAAAATTGATAAGTGGGGTCAGAGACCAGTATCCAGTCACTCGTTGATCATTCGTGGACAGTAATAGAAGAAACCAAATGGAAAGCTGAAGTTCTGAATGTAACCTGTAACAAATCATTCTCGCAGGAAGACCATACAAATGTACCATCATTTGATCAATGCACTAACTGTCAAATGGACAACATAGTAATAGGTATTTCTGATGTAGAGAAGCAGCTGAGAGAGCTGAAAACTTCTGCTAGTCCAAATGGAATACCTATTTAGTTTTACAAAGAGTATTCTGCGGCATTGGCCCCTTATTAGCTTGCATTTATTGCAAATCTTTAATTCAGCGCAAAGTTCTTAATGAGTGGAAAAAAATGCAGGTGACTTCCGTTTATAATAAAGGTAAAAAGCTGACCCGAATAATGACGGGCCAATATTGTTGACATCAGTTTCCAGTAGAATTTTGAAGCATATTCTCAGCTCGAATATATAAATTTCCTTGAGACAGATTAGCTTCTTTCTACGAATGAGCATGGGTTTAGTTTGTGTGAAACTTAGCTTGCCCTTTTCTCACATGACATCTTATGAGCCATGGATGAAGGGCAAGAGGCAAATTGTGTTTTTCTCAATTTCAGAAAGCCATTTTGACGTAGTGCCACTCTGCAGATTGGTAAAGAAGATACGAGCATATGAAATAGGTTCACAGATTTGTGACTGCCTGGAAGACTTTCTAAGTAATAGAATGCAGTACCTTGTCCCCGAAGGCAAGTGTTCATCAGAGATTAGTGTATTATCAGACATGCTCTAGGGGAATGTGAAAGGATCACTATTATTTTCTATTGATATAACTGATCTGATGGACAGAGTAACTTGTAATTTGTAGCTGTTTGCTGATGATGCTGTGGTGTATGGGAGGGTGTCATCACTAATTGACTGTAATAGTGAATGACTTAGATAAAATTTCTAGTTGGTGTGAAAAATGGCATCTTACTCTAAATGTAGAAAAATGTAAGGTGATGCACATGACTAGGAAAAACAATCCCATAATGTTCGAATACAGCATTAGTAGTGAACTTGTTGATGCAGTCGCATTGTTCAATATCTATGTGTAACATTGCAGAGCAATGGAATGAACATGTAAGGACAGTTGTGAGTAAGGCAGATAGCTGACTTTAGTTTATTGGGAGAATTTTGGGAAGATGTACTTAATTTGTACGACCATGTCAAGTGTGTGGGACCTGCAGCAGATCAGTTTAAAGGAAGACATCGAAGCAGTTCAGAGGCGGGCAGCTAGGTTTGTTACTGGTAGGTTCGACCAATGTGTGAGTGTCATGGAAATGCTGTGGGAACTCAATTTGGGATTGCTGGAGAAAAGACAACATTCTTTTCGAGAAATTCTGTTGAGGAAATTTAGAGGGACAGAATTTGAAGCTGACTGCAGAATGATCTAGCTGCCGTCTACTTACATTTCATGTGAAGCTCACGAAGACAAGATAAGAGAAATTAGGGCTCGTACAGAGTCATATAGACTTCCTTTTTTCCCTTTTTCTATTTGGGAATGGAATAGGATGGAAAATGCCTAGTAGTATATATGTAGATGTAGAATCTCCTCCCAGAATTACTTCACTGCCAAAAGAAATGGAGTGTTCTGAAATACTTCCAACATGCTGTAATACTGCACACATTGAAATGTCACTTGTTTCTGTTGTGATGGAAATGTGTGCGACGGGGATGGGTGGGTGAGGGTGACTGTCTGCATTAGGGCTGTTTTCAGGTTCACAAAAGTGGTAATCATACCCTGCACCAAGTCACTTTGCCCTTGCCTGAAATACTTTTGCCTGCCAAGACATATGTGAAGGTGGCCTTTAATGGTTCTGCATGGGGAATATGGCACCTGAAGATATTTACCATACCAAGAAAATGACATAGTCCTTTAAATGTCTTCAGAAGGTGTAAGCCCACTTTGAACGAGACGCGGTCAGAGGTAAGGTGGATTCCTTCTGCGAAAACTTCGTGACACAGAGAGAGAACATTTGAGCTTGCACAACATTCGAGCTGTGGATTTGTGCTGTGTCTTGTCATTACTGATAGTAACACCATTGTCTGTTTAGCCTCGTTAGCAGAAAAAAATAAGGATGTCATCCAGATTGGCATATCAATAGGGGATTATTTCAAATCTGTTGATACTTAATTGATCAAAAGATACTGAAGCAGGGATGCAAGTGTCATTTACTAATGTGTAACTAGAATGAAACTTCACTCTGCAGCGGAGTGTGTGCTGATATGAAACTTCCTGGCAGATTAAAATTGTGTGCTGGAACCGGGACTCGAACCTGGGACCTTTGCCTTTCACGGGCAAGCGCACTACCGGCTGTGCTATCCCGACACGACTCATGATGCCGCCTCACAACTTTACTTCCGCCAGTACCTCGTCTCCTACTTTCCAAACTTCACAGTAGCTCTCTTGCAGACACGCAAGACTAGCACTCCCGGAAGAAAGGATATGGTGGAGACATGGCTTAGCCACAGCCTAAGGGATGTTTCCGGGATAGCACAGTCGGTAGTGCGCTTGCCCGCGAAAGGCAAAGGTCCCAGGTTCAAGTCCCGGTTCCGGCACACAATTTTAATCTGCCAGGAAGTTTCATATCAGCGCACACTCCGCTGCAGAGTGAAGTTTCATTCTGGAAACATCCCTTAGGCTGTGGCTAAGCCATGTCTCCACCATATCCTTTCTTCCAGGAGTGCTAGTCTTGCGTGTCTGCAAGAGAGCTTCTGTGAAGTTTGGAAAGTAGGAGACGAGGTACTGGCGAAGTAAAGTTGTGAGGCGGCATCGTGAGTCTGTCATAATGTGTAATTGTTTCCAAAAATATACTTTATTCAGTTACTATGTTTTCAATTCAGCCCTTTTTGCACTTAACAGTGTTAATACTTAGGGCCATCAAATTGTTCTGGAACTAAGTTTCCGGTAATTACAACGGAGGTGGTATGATATCTTTTTCCAAGCCAAGTGAATTGGAGATGACGAATCAGTAGAGCTGGGGGGTGGGGGGCGGGACAGATGATATCATTGTTGAAAAGTTCCTGGATCACGGATTTAGTAGAACATTGTTCATTCGTGAGCAGTGAGTGCTTTGTCACATGGGAGTCCCTTTACTGTGTTAAATGTTAAATTTGTGGCAGGTGCTGTTAGTCTTTGCAATGGCATGGGAGGAATGGTGAGCACTCACAGTATTAGAATTGTAACTGACCTTCTAGACACTCATGCCAGAGGCAGACATTGTATTTTATGATGTGGTGTGACAGATGTGCACTTGTTGGCTAACTTGCAGGCACTAGATCGGTCTGTCGAGATGTCAGGGATCGACTGCAGTGTGCTTAACAGTTTGTTGGCAACCTCCATGAGCAATTGGCCCAGGGTGTCTTTCTTGCAGAAGAGTGTCATACTCATGGATATGAACGACTTTGGTAGTACATGTCATCAGCTCACTAATATCATAAGAATCCTTGATGTGACCAACAGAAGAGGTGTCCATTCATATAGATGGAGGTGCAGGTGGCGCGAAAGTGCACAGAGGTTAATGCCTGTTGTATGGTGAAATAATGAGGCTGCAGAAATATCTGGAGAAAGGCCGAAATGTTTTAGGAAATTGATGACAAGTACTGAAGCCTCGACATTTTCTACATAAAATGTCCACTAGAATTTGCAGTGTGGATCAAAACAGAGTTTCAGCTTGGTGGCATTGTAAACTTTGATGGTGGCATTATTAACAGTATGTAGACATCCAAGTGTAGGAAGTCAGTCATTTGAAGGAAGGTAGCACGGAATGACACTGGCACCTGTGTCTGAGTCGACAAGGAAACAGGCTTGTGAATTTCGTTCTACTGGCACTATGGGTAGACGAGGTGAGGGGCCTGTCGAGCTGTGCCACTTGTGTTGCCATCTTGCATTCCAGTAATAGTACTACAAGTGTGCAATGGTGTAGGAAATGCACATTACCTGCTGACAGTAGGCTCCTTCACCATGGGAAGAGAATGCAGTCTTGTGTGGCTGATCTCCGGAAATTGGTGGGTGTTCATGTAATCTGTGTTATTGGCAAAGGTGTCCTATTGCTGGAAGCCAGGACTATACGCCGGTGCTTTTAAAACTAATGAATTCAATGAGCAAACTTCAAACTGTTGTGCAGAGGTGCTGCATACATCGACAACAGCTGAAGTTGGATGCCCTGTGGCAATTTCAGAATCCTTAGTATGCTATCAGAGTGAGTCTAGTGGGAAGGGGAATTATCATACTTGTGTTTCCCATGGATTGTGTGTCCATGACATATTATGGGTTGTATCATAAACTTTCAGTGATTGTTTCCTGTTCTCTATCATACAGAGGAGGGGGAGCAGGTGATAAAATATCATTGACGAGTTCCAGTTCCTCATGAAGATGGCCGATCAAGCACACAAAATGGGCATCATCACTGGTGACGCCATGAATGTCTAGAATAGAGTCCAGCAAAGGAAACAAAGTTCCAGTTCTGCCTTTGGTTACAGCTGGGAGCTTTGGGGAGTGGCAGTTAGGAGTGGCCTGTTGTATTGCAAGTGATGGAACTAGGTGCATGTGTGTAGCTGCAGCTTCTTGTTGTACGAGACTTGTGTAGTAGATGAAATGGGTAACAGTGGCAAGAGGCTGCAGCTGACCAGGTAGGTGTAAAATATGACAGTGGGAAACCAAGCAGCATGGGTATCACTGGAAGGACGACCCAGGGGTCTCTTGTTATGCACAGCGACATCTTGGCACGGTGTTGTACTGTGAGAAGGCTGAAACCAGTTGGTTGGTATAATGATGGAATGTTGTGTGGAGGCAGTTTTGTAGAAGATGCCGAAACCATACTGTGGTTGCACGTACAAGGAACGCATAACATCCTGACAGTGGCCACTCTTATAGGTGGTAGACTGCACAGCAGGTTGACCTTGGTGCAGTTGCTACATGGCATCCTGCACAGTGAGGTTAGGCAGTTTGTTCTTGAAATTGAAATAAACAGTCACAAAGATCTGCGATTTGACTGCATCAGCATTTGCAGTCTCCACAGGTATATCTATAAAATTGAAACAACTCGGTTAAATTCCTGAAACTTTAATTTTTCAGGTTTTTCCAATTATTTGGCTGTACTTATATAAGTGCTTATTTGTTGTGAACCTTAGACTTCCCTTGGACTGAAGAAATAGTTGTTTATTTGTAGTGAAATTTGTGTGTAATTATTGAACCCTTTCACTTCATAAGATTGTAAAGAATGTTTATGATTTTGTCTTGCTGTTGATTAGTGTTATTCTTTAATGTCTTTTGTTGCAGGTTTTAATGGCGGCTGGTGTCTGTGCTGCTGTCTGTCTTGGACTTACAATGTTTGCTATGCAGACAAAATGGGACTTCACAGTACTGGGGGGCTCACTTTTTGCTGTGCTGATAGTTCTAATTGTGTTTGGTATAATTGCAATAATTTTCCCATCAAGAGTAATGTTACTGTTGTATTCAGCTTTTGGTGCAATCCTTTTTTCTGTGTATCTAATATATGACACACAACTCATGCTTGGTGGGAAGCACAAGTATACTATTTCACCTGAGGAATATATTTTTGCAGCACTTAACTTGTATGTTGATGTAATAAATATCTTTCTATATATTCTTGCAATAATAGGTCTTGGCAGAAAGTAATACATCTAAAGTTCAAAATTCTTTGTCCAAGTAATGGCTAATTATTGGTGCTGTAGATCCTATTTCAATCAGCCAATAACTGTGTCTGTATGTGCTGGAATCTAGTTTTATTAAGCCAATGCTGGCTGACATTAGGGTCACAGATCTCTGAAAATGATTTATATGGTTTTGTATGTAGAGATAAATTTTTGCGTGAAATAATGTAGCTGCCAACACGTTAGTCAGCTGCAAAAATAATTACAAGAAACAGGTATCTACAAAAATAAAAAAGTACAAGGCATTCAGAAATATGAAGTGAACAGGCACTTAGAAGGAGGCACCAGAAAATAAATTGAAATGGCAACGATTTCTTTTTGTACAATATATGTTTAAGTTATTGTTGTTTATCTCTTGGAAATTTATTTTTCTGCCTTGCAGTCTAGACATTGGTGGGGAACTTGACAAGATCCTGTATCCCCCCCACTCCCTGTGGTAAGGGAAGGTGGAATGTGCTGTAATGTCGCTGCCTTTAAACATGTGAAATATACTACATGCACAATAGGCAGTGTTGATTTCTTTACTCTCGCTGATCCTATGTTTAATGACCACAGCAGAGATTTAGAGTAATGATGGATGACATATTTCTGAGTGCTGTTACTCTGAAAGAAAAGTGGCAAATTAAATTGTAATTTGAAAAATTTTGGTGTAGAGGATCATCAAAACAACATTGTTCACTTATCATAATATATAAATCTGTTATATAATTTTTGTCATTTATTAGAATATTAAAACTAATGTTCAGACGGAAAGAAAACAGTTGCTCAACTTAGAACATTGTGATTTTACTTGGGACTTGAAGTTTAACTGATGGATGTATTGTTAGATGTAATCCTTTCTTTTAGCCCTCTGAATCTGTTTTGTTTCACACAATTGATCATTACTGTATGTCATCTGAGAAAGATCTGCCCCCCCCCCCCCCTCCCGGATCTAACCAACACATTCTTTCTTCGTCTTCTTTTTTGGTTGGTGTTTATATGACATATAGCCGTAGGCTCTTTCAACATACAGTACTGTGTGGTTTTGAAGGGGTACTGTGAAAGCATGTTTTGCTCATTGGACTGCAGGTTTTAGTACCTGATGATGTTGACCATCTAGTTATAATGAGGAAATCTTAGGTGACTTTAATTAGTTTGTCATCTTAAAATATCATGAGTAATTATTCTTCACAATGGATTGATCTCAGAAGGTATTAAATGCTTGTAATTGTACATTAAATATGTGTTACTTTTAACTTTAAGGACTATTAAAACCTCCAAAGTTTTTGTCATTTATTGATAATAGTTGTTTAATTTGATGTCACAGTAAATGTAGTGGTCAGGACTTGCAATAGTTTACTTTATTGAACTGATAATTTTAAGATATTCAGGATAATTTTGATTGAAGATCAATTTCTTGCCATAAACTGGTTAAACAGTAAGCTTCACAAAGCAGCACAGCAAATTATTTTATGTTAACTTGCATGAGAGTAGCCCTGCTAACCACTGAGAGTTGGTTGATTGATACATTTGTTTTTGTTATAGGACTGAAAGTAATTGCATTTAAAAATTGGGTGAAAAGTGATACTACAGAGTGCCTTATAATGTAAATGGTAATCATTGTTGTGAAAGGAAGCCGTAATTTAGCATTTCCCCCCTTTTTACATTTACTGTTTAGCAGCATTCTCTCTATTATTTGGTGCTTTTATTTGGAATAGTAAATGTGTGTGTGTGTATGTATGTATGTGTGTGTGTGTGTGTGTGTGTGTGTGTGTATGTGTGTGTTTCAATATTAATTTTTTATTATTTTATTATTTTGTATCAATTGTCAACTTAATGTGATTTTGATGTAATTATATGGAAAACTATTGTTACCCAGTATTTGAGTGTCACAATTATTACCTTTCTCATTCTTATAATTCTTGATATATCTGTGAAAGAGTTATGTATTTCTTTTGTATAGAAGAAATTTCTTTATGGAAAACTTTGTGAGTTTTATATATAAAATGTAATGACTCCTGGTTGCTCTCACAAGTCATGTAATAATACTTGATTTGTGAAATTGAAGATCTTCAAATTCTCTGCAGTGATTTGCAAATGATTAGTTCTCATATTGAAAGATTTACAACTTGTGCTGCGATGGAGTGGCTGAGCGCATTGAGGCGCTATGCTACAATGCGCGAGGCTGTTCCTCATCAGGGGACTGAATCTCCCCTTGGGCATGGATGTTTGTGCTGTCTTTAGTATAAGGTAGTTAATAAGTAGTTTGTAAGTTTAAGGACTGATGATCACACAGTTAAGTCTGATAAGCTTTACAAACATTTGAACATTTACAACTTGTAAGGCAATATCATGAGACTGTCAGGCAATAATGCTGAATCTGCACAGAAAATCGTAAAAAGTGTTACTTAGAAGATATATGAAGAGCAGGAAAATGTTGATAATATTTGGAAAAACATATGTCAAATTGCTTAGATTACTGCCTCAGGACTTTCCAACTACTAAGCTTCAATTTTACAGTCAGGATGAACATTGATACCATACAAATGCACCCAGAATGAGGCTGTCTTCAACTAATGGATATGATAGCTAATTTATTGGGTATTTATATTTGGCACACTGTGTAGGTACTGAATACTCTGCCTCTTGATATCCATCCCAAAACTTATAACACCCACACAAACAGTGTACCTTTCTCAGTTTTACACCTGTTCACAGAAGGTGAAAGATGTTCACCTTTTCTGCACATCAATAATTTAATACTTAAATCAACAAACTTAAATGTTGGGCTAACAGTGTCACCATAAAATGAACACAAGTGATTTGATTATTTCTATACTTTTAAGTAGCGCCAAAAACCAAGTGTTCCATTTATCAAATCTTGTAGAACGTCCTTATTAACATCGAATTTGTTTGACGATTCGTATGTAGTTTAACAGTGCTGTTTACTAAACATATTGCAATAGAATGAATGTCTTTTCATTCATTTGTGTCCATTAAGCAGCCCAGTCAGCTTTGAAATCAAGACTTCAGCAGTTATCAGAAAGTAGATTGCACTAATTGGCCAACTCTTACAGATTCAGTACTTGCCAAATTAACATGGATTTCAATCATAAGCACCCTCCTTTGTCAATGTTTTTTGAGCAACATGTGCCATAGAAAATATGGAGACTATCTTGAGTATAGGGAAACCAATTAAACTTTTCATTTTATTAAAAATTATTACCTAGCCAATTTGAAAATGTGTTTCCCAACATGCTAAATTTAGAACAAGAAACTAACAGTTGGTGCATAATGCATATGCTACACCATTTTTTCAAATGAACATAGTTTATTTTGAAATATGAACAGACTCTCAAAGCAGCAGCATTGCTTAAAATGCTATAGGTAGGGGTCTGCGCAGATAAGAAAATTGTTATCCACCTCCACAAGGCCCGTATGCACATTCGCGGCACTTTATGCGCATCCGCTAGTTCGTTATCCGCATCTGCAGATATTAGTTTTGTATGGGTAATAGATAGCAGTATTTAAAACCGTGGTATGGAATGATGTAATTATTGTTAGTGTCATTTCTGAGACTACTTAATTACTTTTGATTTCTCAAATCATGGTACCTGTTCTATACCTATTCCAAAACAGAAAATCATTGGTCCTCCAGGCACACGCATTAGCGATGCGGAGCCCATGTGGTTGGATCACTATGTCAGCTGTTTAATATATATTATAGGCATCTTCTTAAATTTCAGTGGTTAAAACTGATCGGCATAGAGCAGATTTTACTGTATTTACACAAAAAGAGAGAGAGAGAGAGAGAGAGAGAGAGAGAGAGAAGAGGTTATGTGACACAAAGCAAAGCCTGTCATTTCAAGTGTTAAAACTGCCTTCTACTTCTAATTGGTAACTGTCAGCAAAAAGAGACAATGTCGGCTGCAGCTACGGTCAGCCTATACAATCTAACATTCTGTATCTTCCTAAATACATTACTTTCACTGTTCCACCGTATCTGATTATAAAAGTTGCTATAAAATGCTATTATAAATCTTTGTTACAATGATTCTAAAACTGCTAGAGATTATTTGAATAATCACTAGATGTTATTAGTAGATTATTTATTTTCAATTCACAACATGTTTCGGGCTTAACCCATCATCTGGTGATCGATATTATATATATGTATTTAGATTTGATGCATTCAAATTTGTCACGTTATGAATTGCCAAATAAGAATAGACATAACAGTATTTTAAATGACAAATTTGAATGCATCAAATCTAAATATATATATAATATCGATTACCAGTTGATGGGCTAAGCCCGAAACATGTTGTGAATTTAAAATAAATAATCTAGTAATAACATCTAGTGATTATTTGAGCATACCTCTACCAAGACTTTCAGTCTAAAATAATCTTTGTTACTTCTGTCACCATTTATCTAATACATAAACATGAATGTTTGTTTGTTCGTATTTTATGCAGAGCTGTACTGTTCATCTGTTTGTGATGAAACTTTGCTTACATATTGCATGCACTTTCCCGACAGTTATTGACATAATTAAATGACTGTTAGACACATAGTTCAGGAGATATGCCCCCACATCAATAAGAAACTGTGCTGTTTGAGAAACCCAGATCCACATGCAACTCTGAATGGTAAAATGTCGTTGCTGACAAGATTGATTAGTTTTTCAGCCACAGTTGTCTTCAAATTTGGCCGAATGTCAGGAACTTTTGCATCTGTCTTGGTATTTAAATAATTAATTATGCTACTTTGTCAAGTCTCACACGAATGTTTCAGCAAATTTTAAGTTCAACTTTTGTGTCCAGTGTAAGAATATTCTTTTTTTTTACACACAAAACAGGCCACTATAATATTATTGATATTTTCCTTGCCATCAAATGCGTATCCAAATTTTTTCCAAATTGATTATTTCAATTTGTTTTCCTTCACTAATGTCAAACCACCTCTTTTTACTTAACACAATATAGTATTCATTGATGTCATGTTCATTTTAAAAAAGAACTATCACTGTATTCACTACGATATACATTGTCACTTGGTCACTACAAATCGCTAACTGAAGGCAGCAGAAAATTGGCATGGTACCTCAGGTGGGCAATCAGCTGATATGCCCCAGGAAGCTTTTGACAGACCTGCAAGGATTCCCAGAATGTTCACAGGCTTGAAGTTTTCAGCTATCATTTCGCCAGACGTACTGGGCATGTACCTCACTCTTTATCTGCATAAAACATGCAGATATCCACGTTGCTCACAATTTTTTTATCCCCAAAGTAAGAAATACTGTGAATATCCACATCTGTGCAGACCTCTAGCTATAGGTGTTTGAAGACCTAAAGTAAACATGTTACTTATTGCCATAAATAAGTGGTCTTTTCTGTCAACACTAAAGCTTTTATCTCTTAAGTGAAATAAGCGTTGCTTTGTTACATTTATAACTATTTTAGACATCTTTAGTAAATCTCATCTGCAGCAAATATCACCTGTATTAGAATTTCAGTGAGGGTGTAATCAATATCTAAACCTGAGTAGTATGAGATACAAAAACAGGCAAGCTTCAGATTCTTGCTCAACAGACTAAATGGAACACTCATCAGCAAACACAATTTCACCCAGGAACTGAACACAATAAAACAAATAGCATTGGAGAATGTTTATGACACCCATATAATAAATATTGTTGAAATGAGATAGAATGGCTGGCCAGTACTTACCATTGTGCTGTACCGCCGATAGTAACACAAAATGAAAAAACAGAAAAAAAGGGACAAAGGGACAAGCTTTCGGAACAGAGTTCCTTCGTCAGGTGGGAGAGAAGGGAAGAGTAAAGGATGGGAACCACCTTTCCCTTCTATTCCCATCCTTTACTCTTCCCTTCTCTCCCACCTGACGAAGGAACTCTGTTCCGAAAGCTTGTCCCTTTGTCCCTTTTTTTCTGTTTTTTCATTTTGTGTTACTATCGGCGGTACAGCACAATGGTAAGTACTGGCCAGCCATTCTATCTCATTTCAACAATATTTATTATCTCTGAGGAGAATTTTCATCATTAATCGAACACCCATATAATAGACAGACTAAACCAACAAACATGCAAAAAGTAAACAGCACAACACACAAAACTAAACAAATGGCACATACTCACCTACAACAACAAAATAGTCCACGGGATAGGCAACATATTAAAGAAACAGGGACTCCAAATAGGATACAGGACAAACAACACAGTACTAAAGAAACGCAGACAACACCAACAGACAAATTCAACAGATCAGGCATATATGAACTGACATGCACTACATGTCAATCAGTATACATTGGATAAACTTGTAGCAATTTCAATACCAGATATTCAAAACATCTCAGAGCACTAAAAAGTCACAGTTCCCATAGCACAACATAGCACATTTGCAGACCACCTAATACCTCACAACCATGATCCAACCAAAATAGGAACAAGACTTAAAGATACTAAAATCAAGCCACAACCTATACCACAAACTAACAATAGAAGAAAACTATCACATACAAAAAGCAATAGCAGAAGGAAAGACAGTCATGAATGAGTACACTACACTATGTAAAAATATATTATTTAACCCATTAAATGAGCTGTACAGAAAAGATGAGACACACAAACACATAACACAGAGACATAACAAACACTATTCAAATCCACTGCCATTCAACTGGAGAACAACTGAAAGTCTACCAAAACATATGCATATCAACGTAGTATACACAGGTGAATTTCTAAAGCGAGAAGTGATTGTGACAGAAAAGGAATCCGCAGAATATGTTTATTTTGTGTGCTATCTACAAAAACGCGGAAGAGGAAGTACACACCAAAAGAAACTGTAAGTAATAGACAGTAGGCAGATGATCAAAATTTTATGTTTTAACACTATAAGTAGCATTTTTTAAAATCCTTGCAAGGTTCAAAGAGATAATTTTGGTTGCAGATGACAACGCTGCCCTACATAAATATGTAGAAAGGGTCCCACATGACCACAGAATGTAAAAACCAAAATAAGACTGACGACTTTTTAGGCCTATATTTATGCTATTATAATAATAAAATCAATGTATTTGTTTTCACAGCATTAAATAAATGGAAAACCCACTGATGATGGCACAGAGGAGCTGAATCTAATTTGGGTGTATAATAAATCAGTGTTTTGCATATCAGGCGGACCTCGTAACCAGGAAATTATACACACAGTTTGCCCAATTTCCAAAGTACTGTTCCTATTTAAAAAACTCAAAAGCCTACATGATCACTGATATTGTATAAATTTTGCTTTATCTTGTAAAGTGCGTCATCTGCTTCTAAGCCTGCCCAGTGCAGTACATAAATGAATACTACTGCACCTCCAGGATTATGAAATATAATTATAACAGTCTTTTTACAGGCAGATTTAAACTATTGAAAGGAATGTTACATTGAAAACAAAGATATTTGAAAACTGCTGTAGCTAAGATATGAATTGATAAACTTATAATTGAATCGTTCATTATGATTCACTGTTTTGCTTGTTGAAACAAATGCACTTAGTTGTCTACAAAGAAAAGAAAGAAAGAAAGGCCAAATATTTGTGACAAGCAAGAATATAAATGTCATTGTGATTCAGATTGCTCAAGAAAAATAGATCAAGTTCAGCTATCTATATATCTAATTCAACACTGGGGCTGTGAATGAATCCAGTGCCCATAACATCTGTATACCCACCTATTAGCAATAAATCTGGAATACAGACCAATCTAGCAGTATAGGTAGTCTTGCAGTAAGAATATAAAAAAGGCAATGTTCATTGAATACAAATACACAAAGAGAACATTCTGCTACAGTGGAATTTGCTCATTTTTCATCCTTTGATCTCTTTAAAAGTGATATTAGGTACATGTTTTACAGAGTACTGGTAGTAACAAAAAGCTACATATTATTTTCAATTAGCTTTGGAGTTTACACCATATAAAACTAAAATTACATTTGTACATTACAGAAAGCAGTAACATAAAAGTTTGGAAGTATATTTAATTGTGAATATGTACTGCATTCAACTTGGCAATTTTAGAAGAATCAGTTATGTACATATTCCGTAGACATGCATCTAAGAACTTTCTTACAGTGTAGTGACAATTTGAGACCAAGTGTCATATTGTGATAGATAGCATAATGTTTTTTTAAGTTCTTTATTGACGTTTGTTATGAAATATACATCCAGCTATTTCAGGGTCAATATCAGGTATTGGGCTTGAGCTTTAGCCAAACCCTTCAAGGGAAAAACTTGCAACCCACATCCTGTTAGTGCTTTTCGTCTGAAAACTCTCAAGATCTAAGGAAAGTAAGAGACAATGACAGTTTACTGCACACTTATATTTTCTGAAAACCTCATGAAAAGAGACTGGGTGAGATCCAATCCACTCAAACTGTATTTCTTTCTAAGTTATTATATCCATTTGTACCCTACCTTTGAATTGTCTGCATGTCTAAAATATATGACTGTCCATTAGGACAATGTAAGTTAAGGCACAATGTTGTCAAACAAGAAGCCACGTTTACAAAGGAATGATAAAATCACTAAAACATGTGTATACGACATAACAGTATGCTCAAATAATCCAATTCAGTCTGTCAGAATGCAATCCATGATAATCAGTGTCATGTCTTGTAGATCCTATTTCACTACAATTGCCATTATTATAAACAAGACCTTTACACAAATGTCTCCAAATATGCTTAATTATGTTTGGTAAGACCTCTCTTATTACAGGGATTATGGAAGAAATGAGAAAAAAGGTGTGTAGAAACAATCAGAAAAATTCTGTTTACAGAATATAACACTTGTTGTTTTGTTATGGTCTTCAGTCCAGAGACTGGTTTGATGCAGCTCTCCACCCTACTCTATCCTGAGCAAGCCTTTTCATCTCCTCATAAGAACGGCAACCCACATCCATTTGAATCGTCTTTACTGTATGTCTCTCTTGGTCTTCCTCTGATTCCTTTTCTCAAGAATTCTGTTCAGTAACTCCTCATTAGTTATGTGATCTACCCACCTAATCTTTAGCATTCTTCTGTAGCACCACATTTCAAAAGCTTCTATTCTCTTCCTGTCCGCACTGTTCATTGTCCATGTTTCACTCCCATACAAAGCAACATTCTGCACAAATGCCTTCAGAAAAGACTTCCTTACACTGAAATTAATATTTGATGTTAGAAAATTTCCCTTTTTCAAAAATGCTTTTCTTCCTATT
This sequence comes from Locusta migratoria, assembly GCA_026315105.1. Lineage (NCBI taxonomy): Eukaryota > Metazoa > Arthropoda > Insecta > Orthoptera > Acrididae > Locusta > Locusta migratoria. The sequence goes on from CM048746.1 coordinate 197,963,436, forward strand.
GCCATTCTGCAGTTTATATCCTCTATACTACGATCATCATATGTTATTTTACTACCCAAGTAACAAAACTCATCTATCACCTTCATTGTTTCGTTACCTAATCTAATTCCTTCAGCATCGCCCGACTTTCTAAGACCGCATTCCATTATTTTTGTTTTGCTTTTGTTAATGTTCATTTTATATGCCCTCTTCAACACACTGTCCATTCCATTCAACTGCTCTTACAGGTCCTTTGCTGTCTCTGACAGAATTATAATGTCATCAGCAAAACACAATGATTTTATTTCTTCGCCCTGAACTTTAATCCGTATTCCAAATTTTTCCTTGCTTTCCTTCACCACCTGCTCGATGTACAAATTGAATAACTTCGGAGAAAGGCGATTAAAATTTTGCAACCATGACTTATCAAACTGATGGTTCTGTAATTTTCACACCTGTCTGCACCTGAGTTCTTTGGAAGTCTGAGGGTATTTCACCTGTCTCATACATCTTACACAGCAGGTGAAACAGTTATGTCATGCCTGACACTCCCAGAGACTTTAGTAGCTCTGAGGGTATGTCATCTACTCCTGGGGCCTTGTTCCGACCTACGTCTTTCAGGGCTCTGTCAAATTCATCTCTCATTATAGTATCTCCTATTTCATCTGCATCTACTTCCTCTTCACTTCCTACAACATTCTCTCTAAGTTCATTTGCTTTGTAGAGCTCCTCTATGTACTCTTTCCACCTTTTAACTTTACCTTCTTTGTTGAGAACTGGTTTACCATCTGAGTTCTTGATATTCGTAGAGCTGTTTCTCTTGTCCACAAATGTCTCTTTTATTTACCTGCAGGCAGTATCTACTTTTCCCCTTCTTATACATTCTTTTACAGATTTGCATTTGGCTTCTAGCAACTCCTGCTTAGGCAGTTTGCACTACCTCTCAATATCATTTATTACTGTACTCCATTTTGCCTGTTTCATTTACTGCATTTTTATATTTTCTCCTTTCATTAATTAAATTTAGTATATCACTCACCGCAAAGATGTGGCAACGAGTTGCGACAGGCACATACAAAAGACACACACATACAACACTTTCAGCTATCGGCCATGGCCTTCTTCAGAAAAAATAGAACACTCACGCAATCACACAGGCACACAACAGTCATATAACCATCACCTCTGGCTGCCGCACTTCGAATCACGCTCTGTGGCGAATCGGGGACAGGAGGGGAGGGAAGAAGGGATAGGAAGGTTACGTTATGGTGGTGGGGATGGGTTACATGGGAATAACGAGCTGCAGCTTAAGAATGGAGTGGGGAGGCGAGTGAGGGGAGAAAAATAAAATAAAATAACTGGACTCAAACAACTAAATTACATCCTTCGCCAAGGTTTTGATTTTCTATCCTCGTGCCCAGAAATGAGAGACATCCTGCCCAAGATCCTTCCCACCCCTCCTAAAGTGGTGTTCCGCCACCCTCCCAACCTCCACAACAACCTAGTTCATCCGAGCTCACTGCCACAAGGATCATATCCTTGTGGAAGACCCCACTGCAAGACCTGTCCAATCCCCCCACCCAGCACTTCCTTTTTTCCAGTCCTGTCACAGACTTATCCTACCTTATCAGAGGCTGAGCCACCTGTGAAAGTAGCAACATAATTTACCAACTGTGCTGCAAACACTGTTCAGCTTTCTATATTGGCATGACCACCAACCAGCTATCCATTAGGATGAATGGCCACCACCAAACTGTGGCCAAAAACAAGGTGGACCACACTGTGGCACAGCATGCAGTCGAGCACATGCTTGATTTCAATGGCTGCTTCACAACCCGGGCTATCTGGATCCTCCCATCCACCACCAGCTTTTCTGAACTGCACAGATTGGAGTTATCCCTACAGTACATTCTCTGATCCCGAAATCAACCAGGTCTCAACCTACGATAATTTCCTTATTTTTCCCCATACCTCTCTAACCCAAACCTCACCTATTTTGAGTGGTGCGTGAATGTGCACGTGTGTGTGTGTGTGTGTGTGTGTGTGTGTGTGTGTGTGTGCAGTCTTGTGTACTTGCAGTGTGCACGCATTTTGTATATTTATTTTGTTTTGTTTTGTTTATTTTATTTTATTTTTCTCCCCTCACCCGCCTCCCCACTCCATTCCTAAGCTGCATCTCGTTATTCCCATGTAACCCATCCTCACCACCGTTACGTAACCTTACTATCCTCTCTCCTCTCCCCTCCCGTCCCCGATTCGCCGCAGACCATGATTCGAAGTGCGGCAGCCGGAGTTGATGGTTGTATGACTGTGTTGTGTTCCTGTGTGATTGCGTGAGTGTTCTATTTTCTGAAGGAGACCATGGTCGATAGCTGAAAGTGTTGTATGTGTGTGTCTTTTGTATGTGCCTGTCACAGCTCATCACCATGTCTTTGCGGTGAGTTGTAAAATGTCCTTACTATATTATTAATTCCAGCCTGGACTTTCCATTATATTTAGTATTTAGTATATCCTGTGATATCCAAGGATTTTTTGTAGGTCTTGCCTTTCTACCTATTTTGTCCTCTGATGCCTTCACTATTTCATCTCTCAATGCTACCCATTCCTGTTCTACTGTTTTATTTCCCGCCGTTTCTGTCAATTGTTGCCTAAAGCTCCCTCTGAAATTATTAAGAACTTCAGGTTCCCTCAATTTATCCAAGCCCCATCTCCTTATTTTCCTACCTTTCTGCAGTTTTTTCAGTTTCAGCCTACAGTTCATGACCAATAAGTTATGGTCAGAATCTATATCTGCCTCTGGGTATGTCTTACAGTTTAAAACCTGGTTACAGAATCTATGTTTTACCATTATAAAATCTATCTGATACCTTCCTGCGTCTCCTGGTCTCTTCCAAGTATACAACCTTCTTTCGTGATTCTTAAACCAGGTGTGTGTTATGATTAAATCATGTTCCGTGCAAAATTCTACCAGGGGACTTCGTCTTTCATTCCTTCTGCCCAGTCCATATTCACCTACTATTTTTCCTTCTCTACCTACCGAATTCCAGTCTCCCATCACAATTAAGTTTTCCTCTCCCTTAATTGTCTGAATAATTTCTTTTAACTCCTCATACATTTCTTCAATATTCACATTAGCAGCAGAGCTAGTTGGCATACAAACCTGTACTACTGTTGTCGGTGTCGACTTTGTATCTATCTTGACAATGATAATGCAATCACTGTGCTGCTCATAGTAGTTTACCCGCATTCCTATTTTCTTATTCATTATCAGTTCTACTCCTGTGATACCCTCAACTGATTTTGTAGTTATAATCCTGTACTTACCTGACTAGAAATCCTGTTCATCCTGCCACCGAACTTCACTAATCCCCACTACATCTAACTTCAACCTGCCCATTTCCATTTTTAAATTTTCTTCCTTCTGTACCCGATTGAGGGATCTAACATTCAATGCTCCGATCCTAGAATTCCAGTGTTGTTTTTCTTGATAATCACATCCTCATGAGTAGTCCCTGCCTGGAGATCCGAATGGGGGACTATTTTACCTCTGGAATATTTTACCCAAGAAGACGCCATCATCATATTTTCATACAGTAGAGATGCATGTCCTCGGGAGAAGTAATGACTGTAGTTTCCCCTTGCTTTCAGCTGTTCGCAGTAACTGCATGCCAAAGCCATGTTAGCTGATGTTACAAAGCCAGCTCAGTCAATCATCGAGACTGTTGGCCCTGTAATTACTGAAAAGGTTGCTGCCACTCTTCAGGAACCACACGTTTGTCTGGCCTCTCCACAGATACCCCTCCACAATGGTTGCACCTACGGTATGGCTATCTGTATCGTTGAGGCACACAAGCCACCCCACCACTTATTTTTCAAAATGATTTTTGTTTTTAGAAATTGAGAACTGCAATCAATATGACCTGGGAATTTACAGAAAAATTAATATCCTTACTGGGCAGGAAGAAAGCTGGCAGGAATTCTCTTTCATCTGGCGAAACCCTTCACTGGAGTAAAGCACTTACTACAAATTTGCATAGTGAAGGGGAATTTGATCAGCATTGTTGCATTACAGCTTTTACACCATGAAAGACTTGTGAAATCAAATGGAATTAACTGTTATTCTCGCTGTAAAACAGCTTCTTACATATTCTCAGAATTTTGTATACCATTTCCACATTTGTTTCAGTTGAGTCAAAATGTTACATTGTTTGTGTGATGACAGACAGGCTATCACTAAATTTTAAGCAATAACTTAAATGGGAGGGTATGTTGAGAATTCACTGCAAATAGATTAAGTAGTTCAAATTTTTCATAGTTTCTTGTTATAGCTAATGCCCCAACTATCTTACAGCATTCAAGGTTCCATGTTTTATACTCAGGCCTGCCATCTGCACTGGGTTTTGCAGTTGATTCCTGTGTCACTTCAAGCAAATGCCAGCCATGCATCTTAAGGGCCAAACCACTTCCTTCCCTTCCAATAGTTAAAAAACCAGGCAAAGGCATATTTCAAGTGATTGTAGCTCATTCAAGAGTCATGAAAATACCAATTGACCATAGTTATTAGAAACGTGTTGGCCACAAATGTGAAACATGTTATCTATTGTGGTACAATACATTAGTTATTTAGTAGGCCTAAATGGCTATCATCATGACTTGGATTATTTTCAATTTTTACAATAAACAATATAAACTTGAAACTTTACATTAAAATTACACATATTGAGTAAAAGCTGTGGTCACAAAGCAATCTTTATACTCCTGACATCAGTTTAAACTGCGTATGGGGCTAAAACTTGATTATGGCATATAGACGTACTAAAAGATAGAGCCAAATTCGTTATGGTAATTGCACATATACCATTAATACTTTCTCAATTGATTTAAATTCTTTTTAATTCATCTAAAAACATTCAAAATGTCAGCGATACTTCATGAAATTAACTACATCCTTAACACTTTCGCTGCGGCTGACGCTCGTAAGTATTGCAAGAGGTCATGAGCCAGTGCGGCTGACACTTATAAGTGTCCTAGCTCACAGTCAGATTACTCAGTCTAGTTACAGCGTCTAAGGTAGCAATAAAGTGTGTAAACTTTTGTTTTGTATGGTCAGTTATTGAATGTATACTGTTCGTACAGGCAGCTAATGAACCGACACCTGGACTTTTCAATGTGAAAAGGAGCAGGAAAAGTGTTAAATTGACAGAGGAACAGTTACTTAGTATTCTAGATGAGAGTGATTTTCTGTGTAGTGAGGCATACCACAAAGACTGTCATTTAAAGGCTGCAGAAGAACTGCATAGTGATAATAGCGTGGAAGCACTCGAGTGTTACCGACCCGCACTTGCACATTGCCAGGCTGCACTGGAGAGTTGTGCACCTGCACCGATGCTGCAGTGAAAGTGTTAAACATGAAAGCCAGTCTAGATATTTTAAATCCCATCTAGTAAACGAGTTTACATCTGTTTGTTGTGACATATATAAATTGAACAATCTGTATCAATCTCCACAGCATGTACTATGTCTTTGCAACCAATGTTCTCTAGAGGCAAACTTGCAATTTGAAGAGTTGCTACCATTACTTTAGTCTGTGCTGGAACTTTGTACTGTTAATGTGAAGTTTAGTCTCTCATATACGTGGTTGGTTAGTGGGGCTTACAACCACTTGACCCCAGTGTTTTTACAGTGATTTCGTTCATTCATAGTGTTTTTTTTTTTTTTTTTGTGCCTACGGGGACAGTATTTCTCCCCAAATACGACAGTCAACAATCCAACAGAAACAATGGCTTTGCCAGTTCTACTGCCACCAGTATTTTGCTTTGGAGTTCAACCCAAGCTATGCGTGCCTAACTCGCATCGATATCCAAGTGCATTGACCACCTCTCCACTGCTTTCAGCCTCACAGCATTTACAGATAACATTTTTCAAGCCACAGAGTGCGAACAAGGTTACGTACAAGTAGTGTGACTGGTTTTGTGGCACCTAATGTGCTCACTTGTGCTTTGTCAATATACAGTGTCCAGGACAGTGCTTCCAGACACCTAACTCTTTCACGAGTGCTTGACAGTTACCTACTGCTATTTTTGAGTGATTGAAGTTTCATAATTTGAACGACAGATCTCATTTCCTGCTGGACACCTGCATGGATGTGTCACTCCTGCCGATATCAATGAAAACAGATCAAGTACAATCACACTGCACATTGCTTCATGCAGTCAATGCTACCCAGCTTATGTGCACAGGTTTTACCGTTTTCATGGTTCATCTGTTACCAGACTAAAAGTTAAAGTGGAACTTTATAGTGGCAGTTATTCTTGAGCTAATCATGGGTACAGATATTTTGTCTCACTATAAGGTTTCCACCGGTGTTATGCACTGTACAGTTTATCTACAAGCATGCATTTCTCATGTGCTCGGTCGAGCTCAGATATAACACTTCACCCACTCACATGCAACTTATTTGCGAGAGCATTAATACTTTGGAACAAATCCACAAGTTTATGTGTAAGTGGTTAATGCAACACGACCAAATGCAGTACCTACGGTATGAACAGGTGGACAGCACATGGTTTAAACATGCCTTCATGTTAAACCTGGTAATGACTCTACACCAGGATTCAGTGGATAATTGTACTAAGGTTAGTAAACGTGTTCCTAGATCGAGTGTTGTCAGTGATGTTGCACCCTTGTGCGAGGTAGATAGTGCATTTTGTGACTGCATTTCCACACCACTCCTATGCAAACACTTGTAAACAAAACTCTGTTGCCATGCCAATGCTGGCTGATGACACTCCAGCAGTGCTGTCCAGTATCCATGCGGCTGCTTTTAGCACTGCTAACATTCAAATTTTGCCTGCACAGTGAACTTCTTATGTTTTGCACCCACCAGTTTTCTGTCCACCACAAATGAATCCGCACTGCCATATTACAGTGGTGAAATACACAGACAAAATTGTTTTGACTTACATGTGGCCAGTGGCGGCGCTAGGCATCGGCGACCGCCAACGGCCTCGCGCCTGTGGGGGCCTCTTAAAACATTGTCAAATTTTCAGATTTTTTCTTCTTTTTTATATTTGATGTTTAACGGCGCTTTTCAACCGCTAGTTTATGTAGCGATGACCTGATCTAACTTACACTAGCTTAATGAAAGGACGAACACAACATCCGTAAAAAGGGTGGGACGAGAGCCATCTCGCTCACCGTGGTATGACGCCTTAGTGCGTTCGGCCATTCCCAGCTGGCAGCTATTTAGTTGTCCGTATTTATTTCCGTATGAGTGCAGCAATGAAGTAATTTTTAGTTAAATACTTGCAAAACAACTTCTTCAGTACATTTTAGAAAACAATTTGGAAAAAGTATATTTATATACCAATCAGAATCATGTTGACAGTTCCAGTCAGTACAGGTTCGGCCGAAAGGAGCTTCTCAAAGTTAAAGTTGATTAAGACATACTTGAGAAGCACAGTGAGCCAAGAAACACAATCTATGTTGTCAGTAGTATCAACTGAAGCTGAAATAGCGGCTAGTATTAGTTAAGATGCGATCTTAAAAAATTTAGTGAAACGAAAAGCCGAAAAGTTTCTCTATTTTAATTTGTGTATATCTATGGTAATTTTTGTCATTGGAATAATACTAATAAAATTTTATTATAATGATTACTGATGTATAATTCAGATAATTTTATTCAACATTTTCTTTCTTACTGGAAAAATGAAAGGGGCCTTGCAAAGACGAGTTCGCTGACGCGAAGTTTTCTTCTAGTGCCGCCACTGCATGTGGCACGCTCTAGTATGTGTGACTACCATGCACCTAGCCAATTGCCAGACATTTGCGATAACTCATCCTGTCGGAAACCTTCAATGTCCCGTACTCGGTCTGGTCACGTGACCACTCCTCACCTTGGTAGCCATATCTCTCTCTCTCTCTCTCTCTCTCTCTCTCTCTCTCTCTCTCTCTCTCACACACACGATTGTGTCACCATCACCTAAGCCAGTGGCCCCTCAGGCTAGTACTCCTCTGCTTTGGCAATCTTCGGTTGCTCCAAACTCTGTTGAGTCTTGTGACCACACATCACAGGAGTGTCCAGTTTCACCTCAAGTACCCAATGTTATTCTGCTGCCTTGGGTAACTTTGGACACCACAACTCCCTAGCCGGCCGCGGTGGCCGAGGTGACTGAGGCGATCCAGTCACGGTCAGCACGGCCACTACGGTCGGGGGTTCGAATCCCCCCTCGGGCATGGATATTTGTGCCGTCCTAGTTATTAAGTAGTTCATTAGTAGTTTGTAAGTTTAGGGACTGATGACCCCGTAGTTAAGTCCCATAAGCTTAACAAACATTTAATGTTTTAACAACTCCCTACGAGACGTGGCCTCACCTCACGTCACCTTGTGCCGCAGCAACAATGGGGCAATTCCTTTACAAACAAACTTATTTACACGCACACGCAAACATTTCTGTCATTACTACTGGCATGGTGCACAAGCTATGTCCTAGGGACGGCCCTCTGATCTCTAGTATATTGAGAAGACTGCCCTGAGATGCTTGCTGTAGTTGAAGAACAGATTGCTGAACTTTGAGAAACTGGAGTGTTATAAACTTCTTCCAGTAACTGGTCTCATTTCCTGCTGGACACCTGCATGGATGTGTCACTCCTGCCGATATCAATGAAAACAGATCAAGTACAATCACACTGCACATTGCTTCATGCAGTCAATGCTACCCAGCTTATGTGCACAGGTTTTACCGTTTTCATGGTTCATCTGTTACCAGACTAAAAGTTAAAGTGGAACTTTATAGTGGCAGTTATTCTTGAGCTAATCATGGGTACAGATATTTTGTCTCACTATAAGGTTTCCACCGGTGTTATGCACTGTACAGTTTATCTACAAGCATGCATTTCTCATGTGCTCGGTCGAGCTCAGATATAACACTTCACCCACTCACATGCAACTTATTTGCGAGAGCATTAATACTTTGGAACAAATCCACAAGTTTATGTGTAAGTGGTTAATGCAACACGACCAAATGCAGTACCTACGGTATGAACAGGTGGACAGCACATGGTTTAAACATGCCTTCATGTTAAACCTGGTAATGACTCTACACCAGGATTCAGTGGATAATTGTACTAAGGTTAGTAAACGTGTTCCTAGATCGAGTGTTGTCAGTGATGTTGCACCCTTGTGCGAGGTAGATAGTGCATTTTGTGACTGCATTTCCACACCACTCCTATGCAAACACTTGTAAACAAAACTCTGTTGCCATGCCAATGCTGGCTGATGACACTCCAGCAGTGCTGTCCAGTATCCATGCGGCTGCTTTTAGCACTGCTAACATTCAAATTTTGCCTGCACAGTGAACTTCTTATGTTTTGCACCCACCAGTTTTCTGTCCACCACAAATGAATCCGCACTGCCATATTACAGTGGTGAAATACACAGACAAAATTGTTTTGACTTACATGTGGCCAGTGGCGGCGCTAGGCATCGGCGACCGCCAACGGCCTCGCGCCTGTGGGGGCCTCTTAAAACATTGTCAAATTTTCAGATTTTTTCTTCTTTTTTATATTTGATGTTTAACGGCGCTTTTCAACCGCTAGTTTATGTAGCGATGACCTGATCTAACTTACACTAGCTTAATGAAAGGACGAACACAACATCCGTAAAAAGGGTGGGACGAGAGCCATCTCGCTCACCGTGGTATGACGCCTTAGTGCGTTCGGCCATTCCCAGCTGGCAGCTATTTAGTTGTCCGTATTTATTTCCGTATGAGTGCAGCAATGAAGTAATTTTTAGTTAAATACTTGCAAAACAACTTCTTCAGTACATTTTAGAAAACAATTTGGAAAAAGTATATTTATATACCAATCAGAATCATGTTGACAGTTCCAGTCAGTACAGGTTCGGCCGAAAGGAGCTTCTCAAAGTTAAAGTTGATTAAGACATACTTGAGAAGCACAGTGAGCCAAGAAACACAATCTATGTTGTCAGTAGTATCAACTGAAGCTGAAATAGCGGCTAGTATTAGTTAAGATGCGATCTTAAAAAATTTAGTGAAACGAAAAGCCGAAAAGTTTCTCTATTTTAATTTGTGTATATCTATGGTAATTTTTGTCATTGGAATAATACTAATAAAATTTTATTATAATGATTACTGATGTATAATTCAGATAATTTTATTCAACATTTTCTTTCTTACTGGAAAAATGAAAGGGGCCTTGCAAAGACGAGTTCGCTGACGCGAAGTTTTCTTCTAGTGCCGCCACTGCATGTGGCACGCTCTAGTATGTGTGACTACCATGCACCTAGCCAATTGCCAGACATTTGCGATAACTCATCCTGTCGGAAACCTTCAATGTCCCGTACTCGGTCTGGTCACGTGACCACTCCTCACCTTGGTAGCCATATCTCTCTCTCTCTCTCTCTCTCTCTCTCTCTCTCTCTCTCTCTCTCACACACACGATTGTGTCACCATCACCTAAGCCAGTGGCCCCTCAGGCTAGTACTCCTCTGCTTTGGCAATCTTCGGTTGCTCCAAACTCTGTTGAGTCTTGTGACCACACATCACAGGAGTGTCCAGTTTCACCTCAAGTACCCAATGTTATTCTGCTGCCTTGGGTAACTTTGGACACCACAACTCCCTAGCCGGCCGCGGTGGCCGAGGTGACTGAGGCGATCCAGTCACGGTCAGCACGGCCACTACGGTCGGGGGTTCGAATCCCCCCTCGGGCATGGATATTTGTGCCGTCCTAGTTATTAAGTAGTTCATTAGTAGTTTGTAAGTTTAGGGACTGATGACCCCGTAGTTAAGTCCCATAAGCTTAACAAACATTTAATGTTTTAACAACTCCCTACGAGACGTGGCCTCACCTCACGTCACCTTGTGCCGCAGCAACAATGGGGCAATTCCTTTACAAACAAACTTATTTACACGCACACGCAAACATTTCTGTCATTACTACTGGCATGGTGCACAAGCTATGTCCTAGGGACGGCCCTCTGATCTCTAGTATATTGAGAAGACTGCCCTGAGATGCTTGCTGTAGTTGAAGAACAGATTGCTGAACTTTGAGAAACTGGAGTGTTATAAACTTCTTCCAGTAACTGGTCTACACCCATTCATTTCGTCGAAAAAGAAGACGATACCTGTCACATGTGCAGTGATTATTGAAGGCTCAATGCCAGGGCCATAATGGACAATTATCCAGTACCTAACATTGCAAATTTTGTTCATGCCCTGTCAGGTGCCATAATGTTTTCTGCTATATATATGAGGCGAAGGAGCACAGGTGATGATAGTAGCACAAATAAATAAAACACACACAAACACAAGCTTTTGCAACCCTGTTGCTTCTTCAGGCAGAAGGGAAGGAGAGGGAAAAGGAAATGAGGGTTTTAAGGGAGAGGAAAGACTTACCCTGGGGGGAGGAAAAGGAAGGTAAGCAAATACACACACACACACACACACACACACACACACACACACACACACACACATTTACACAGACGCAAACACACCTAGGCAGACGTACTGTAGAAAGCAAAGAAGTTAAGGAGTTAGACAGAGATGCCACTTGAGGCAGAGGCTCTGTCCAGAAAACCAAGGCAAAGATGTTAAAGATGGTGGGCGGGAATTCAAATTTAGCGGAGGTTGAGACCAGGGGGGCAACGGGAAGAGAGAATATGCTGAAGAGCTAGTTCCCACCTCCGGAGTTCTGAAGGATTGGTATCGGTGGTAAGGATACAGATAACCCGGACGGTGTAACTCTGTGCCAAGATGTGCTGGCCGTGCACCGAGGCATGTTTAGCCACAGGGTAATCCTCATTACCAACAAACACTGACTGCCTGTGACCGTTCATGCGAATGGACAGTTTGTTGCTGGTCATTCCCACATAGAATGGTTCACAGTGCAGGCATGTCAGTTGGTAGATCACGTGGGTACTATCAGAAGTTGCTCTGCCTTTGATCGTGTACACCTTCTGGGTTACGGGACTGGAGTAAGTGGTGGTGGAAGGGTGCATGGGGCAGGTTTTACAACAGGGGCGGTTACAAGGGTAGGAGCCAGAAGGTAGGGAAGGCGGTTTGGGGATTTCACAGGGATGGACTAGGAGGTTATGTGGGCGGCAGAAAGACACTCTCGGTGGAGTGGGAAGGATGTCATGAAGGATGGATCTCATTTCAGGGCAGGATTTAAGGAAGCCGTATCCCTGCTGGAGAGCCATATTCAGAGTCCGCTCCAGTCCTGGGAAGCATCCGGTAACAAGAGGGGTACTTCTGGGATTCTTCTGTTGAAGGTTCTGAATTTGGGGGCATAAATGTGTGTGTGTGTGTGTGTGTGTGTATTTGTTTACCTTCCTTTTCTTCCCCCAAGGTAAGTCTTTCCTCTCCTGGGATTGGAATGGCTCCTTACCCCCTCCCTTAAAACCCTCATCATTTCCTTTTCCCTCTCCTTCCCTTCTGCCTGAAGAAACTGTGTTGCGAAAGCTTGTGTTTGTGTGTGTGTGTGTGTGTGTGTGTGTGTGTGTGTGAGTGATTTATTTGTGCTACTATCACCACCTGTGCTCTCTCGCCTGGTGAGTAATCTTCATCTACTTCTTTATATATATTTTTTTCTTACTAGGAATTTTTCATCTATAATATTCGTATCATTAATGTAAATAATGTGTTATACAACTATGCAGTTGTGTGCTTTGCTATGACTATGACAACAGGGTACTTTGTTTGGATAAATGTGAGAAGGATATAAAACTAAAATACACTGTAATAATTGTAGCTGTGTAAAATCATGTATATAATTCATTATTATGTTACTTTGTCACCACACCATGCTTTTGTGCAACATCAATTGTATGTTTTGTGCTTCACCATAATGTCTTTTACTAGACTGACTCAAAGGACATAAATTATTATTGTGGAACAATATGTAATGGTTTTTTGAAACCAAAATTAATACTGAACTTTTGATTTATTTGGAGTTATATTTGATAACTGAAAAAACAATGTGAAATATGTCTCTTGCACATAAATTAATTATACATCCAGTAAAGCAGAGGGCATTGTTGAAGGGATTTTATAAATAACTTCCAAGAATTTAAATATCTCTAAATGCAGGTACATGTATTTGTATACATTGAAAATGAGACGTTAACTTTGGTCCTCTGGACTTGAGATTTAATGTTCAAAATAAAGAAGAAACAATTCCTCAGTTAACAGATACTTTACTATTGTTATACTTGTCATTATTGAAATTTGTAGTTAAAGAAACAGAAATGAATGTTTTAAATTAACACATCACTTGGAAACACATTAAAAAGTCCTTTTCTTCAAATTTGTTGACAAGCCCTATTTATATTTAAGTGCTTGAAACCACTGTGGATCATTTTTGGAAAATTTTTCGTGTCGGCCAGTGCTATTATGGTAGTGGAATTCTGAAACCCCACGTCCTGGAATTCCATTTACTTTACATTTTATGAATCGTTCTACCATTCGTGCTTCCCATTTCCAACCTACATAGTGAGTTGATAAGTATTCCACATTAACTTGTGCATGATATACTGTCGAACCTGTAAAAGATTTGAAGGAAACAGTAATATATATAATGTGTATGATATTTCATGTTATATTTTACACTGTTCATTTTATTAAGACTGAATGTAGATTTACAAAGTGAAATATAACAATGAAAAATTCAGGTTTGAATATCAGTAACAGAGGATTGATAACAAGTCAACGTAAATGCGTTTGCTGAGCCACAGACAGGCAAGTAAAATAGATAATTACCTTCACACAACTCAAATTTTTGGCCATAGCCAAGGTAAACATACATTCACACAATCGCTCATACACAACTCAAGCACACATGACTACCATCTTTGGCTTCTCCAACACAACCAAGTGGCCAGAGATGGTGGTCATGCTTGCTTGAGTTGTGTCTGAGTGATTGTGTGGTGGTATGTATATTTCCTTCTGATGAAGGCCATGGCTGAAAATTTAAGTTGTGCAAATGTTATTGTTTCTTTACTTGCCATCTGCGAATCAGCAATCAACTTGATAGAGAGTTGTTATCTATAATCTATTGTTAATTTATGAAGTGATATTTTAATAATAATATACTTTTGCATTACACAGTTACCATCTATCAATTCTACTTTATAGTCTTCAGTTACTCATATCAAAATTCAATTTGCTGTTTTCTAATATTAGATTAATTATGGACATTCTATACTGAGATTTGAAAATAATGAGCAGAAGAGAGGTAGTAAACATAACAAGAATGACACAAAACGTGATAGATCTAAATGTTTATGCTAACTTTCAGAAATTTATAATTCCTTCATCAGGTAGGAGGAATGAAGAGAGAAAGGACAGAAGGGAAAGGTTACTCACAACCTAGGTCATGTTGTAGGGATGGTAAATTTGGACATCAGAGTCATACCAATGCAAATCAAAGAGGATAAATCAAGAAGTGCACCCAATAATGCTGAGTGGCAGGGGTTGGTAAAAAATATAAAAAAGGAAGATTAGAAATGCACACACACACCCAAGGGAGAGAGAAAAATTACTTCCGCAGTGGATTAGCCATGCGTACTGGGATGCTGTGCTGTGGTGTATGTGGCTGTTCGCTGTGAGGGGGTGTTCGAATCCCCTTGGGCATGGGTGTTTGTGTTGTCATTTTTCCTTATTTTAACCCTTTCCCTCCCAGTGTTGCCACATGGAAACATCATCTTTATCTGTTGCTCTAACTACAACCATTTGACTAAAGATTGTAAACAACACTGCAGGAGTCCAGCCGCATAAAGTTTACTTCTTCTAATATTTTGGCTGAGAAATGTTCAGCCATCTTTAGAGATGAGTCGCAGACTGACGCTCCAGCACACGCTTCGTGCTTATAAACGCGTGGGCTGCGCTACTGCGCATGTGGCCACAGATACAACAAGGCGCCAAAGACGTTACTCGGCGGCAAGAAAGTACACGTATATGTAAATTATGTCTGTGGCTGCATGGTCGATTACTGTGGAGAAATCTATGTATTATGATCTGTGCTGTGGCAGCATCTTTGTAAATTTATTAAAGAAAGTGCCGGATTCCATGATTTATCTAAACTGAAGCCACTGTATTTGTCAATTAAATTCGTCCCCAAGCGAATTTCTATTAATCCAAAGAATTGCATTATGTCAACTTCTTCCATAAATTGATTGTTAAACTGTCCACAGTGGACATAGTATGGCAGCAGGTGACAGTGGAACCAGAAAACTACAATGTGTTTCAGAAAACAGTGTAGCCTTTTGGTCTGGTTGCCAGAAAGAGACTGACGTGGGGTAGCAAGTGCTGACACCCACAGATGATGCTTTGTGACAAAGGCGAAACGCGTATGGGTGACTTATAAATATAAAACCCTTCATTCACAGTAGCAAAAGGCATTTCCTTTAAAAACATTACAGTGAAATATATAATATTCAGCTGCTGCTCAAATGGCCACTGCAAGCAACGTAGGGGATTATCTGTAAGGATGAAGTATAGCGGGGACTGCATGTGCCAGGAACCACTATAGCCACTGTGAGGGCATCAAAGGAACCAATAGATCTCTGGTGAAGCTATGTTAGGCTCAGCAAGCCAGTAGTGGATAACCAATTTGCTTCCACTCATCAAATGAGCCTCAGATAAAAACCAATGCCGAAAGTGACAAAGCCTTTGAGCAAATCTGCCAGGACTGATGGACAACGTGGTCTTGCTGAAAGATGTTGTATGATTTTACAAGAATATTGCGGAGGATGGTGAAAGGTTACTCTAAGTGGTATGGGGAGGATACTTTCGAGGATTGATCTCATATCAGGACGTGAGTTGTGAAAGTCGCAGTCCTGACGGAACAATTTGTTAAGGCATTCCAGGCCAGAATGGTTCTGGGTGACTATGAGGATGCTTCTGAGTGGTCTGGGGTTATGATTATTGTTACTGGAAGGGGAGGTATGAACACCTTGGGAGATCTTCTTGTGGACAAGCTCTGTAGGAGTGATGGGGTGGGGCCATGAAGAACAGGTTTGTAGGTGGATTGTCCAAGAGTTGACACAGTCCCTCGCCATATACTCCTCTCAATTAAGTACTACAGTTGTCGAGCACTTGCCAGCTGGGAAAATGGTAATGGAGTCATCTGCTTTAAGCTCTTGGATGGTACGGGATTCAGCTAGGCTGATGTTGGAAGCAGTGGATATGATATTCAGGAAGAGCAGGGGGATCTCTTTGGAAGGGTGGTCAGAATTATTCAAGGCAAGGTTCAAAACTGGCTCTGTTGCCTGGGGTTTGTGACTGGGTGCTGAAGTGGTATTTCTAGTTGAGGTTGCGGTTGAATGAGAGGAGATTTTGATCAGGGCAGTGTGGTTGAATTTAGGAATGGGACTGAAGGTTAAGCCTTTCAACAGAACAGATATCTCAGGTGTAGAATGGTACTTGGATGAGAAGTTAAGGACTGTATTGAGACTGGCGTTTGTGTTAGGTGGTGTTTGCATTTGGTGATGGTTGTGGTAGGTTATAGGTGGGACCCGTGCGGGATTGGAAGAAGCCAGGCTCAGTTTGTTGGCTGTGGGGGTAGTTGATGGTGTTGTTGTCATAGGTGGTTATGGGTGACAGGAAGAGGGACACCGCTTCTGCAGTGGTGGACTAGCAGGGTGGATAATTTTCTCAGGTGCTGTGTGGCATACAGTTAGAGTTTATAGGAGGCTTGTTGTATTATGGTTCTAAGTGGCTTGTTGTATTATGGTTCGGAGTGAGTCGGTTGAGCCATGTGTTGAGAGGAGGAGGATTGTAGACAGAGAGAGGAACTGTTGGGAGTGATGGTTACAGGAAACAACGTAACATTCAAATAGAAGGTGAGTGAGAGCTAAGGACTGGTGATTTTGGAATTCAAGGAGAGACTGAAGGACTGCACTCAGAGATGGGAACTTTTAGAGTGAGTCCTTTTGCGGGTGTTCGAAATAACAAACAAGACAGGAACAAAAGAAGTGCAGTTTGGCTATGGTGAATACATGTTTGTGGAAAGATTGTAGGTACTGTGATATAGGTTTGGGATGCATGGTATTAAATTAGTTGTAGATATGAAAATGGGGAGAGGGTTTGGGTTTTAGAGCATAAAGAGAGTGGAACAGAGAGAAAATTTAGACAATAATTTTGACAAAAAACTGTCATACAACAAGCCTACTATATACTTGAACTGTATGCCACACAGCACCCGAGAAAACTATCCACCCTGCTGGTCCACCACTTCAGAAGCAGTTTCCATATTCCCATAATCTTTAACCACCTACAACAACAACCACCTTCAACAACTGCCCCTCTTAGGCAAGAAACCGAGCCTGGCTTCGTTACTGAATCTCCAATACCAGCACATCTCCCACCTAGAACCTATCACACTATAACCAAATGCACACACCACCTAAAAGAAACACCAATCCCAATACAGTCCTTAAACTCTCATCCAAGTCCCTCTCTATGCCGGAGATATCTGTCCTGTTGATAGATTTAACCTTCAGTCCCATACCTAAATTCAACCACACTGCTCTGGTTGAAGATCTCGTCTCAGTCACTCACAACATTAACTAGACATACAACTTCCCTACCCAGTCGCAACCCTAGGCAACAGAGCCTTTATTGAACCCTGCCTTGAGCAATTCTGACCATACTCCCAAAGTGATCCTCCTGCTCTTCCCCAAGACCATGCTTTGCAGGCATTCCAGGAATTTGTCACACCCATCATCTCCTCCTAGTCTCTCCTGAATAACATATCCACTACTCCCATCATCAGCCCAGCTGAATCCCGTACCATCCAAGAGCTAAAAGCAGACCTCTCTATTACCTTTGTCCCAACAGATAAGGGCTCCACAACTGTAGTAATTGATTGAGAGGAGTATGTGGCAGAGGGAGTGTGTCAACTCTTGGACACCTCTACCTACAAACCTGTTCCTCATGACCCCATTCCTTCAATACAGGCTGAACTACAAAACCCTAGGTGCCTAACAAGGTCTCACGACTGACTCAATAGAACTTCTCTCTCTACCCGAACCACTCACCCCAACCTTCTACCTAATGCCTAAAATTCATAAAGAAAATCATCCTGTCCATCCCATTGTAACAGGCTTAAATGCCCCAACATAATGTATCTTATCTCAGGTAGACAAACACCTCCAACCTATAACCTGAAACCTCCTATCCTACATCAAGCATACAAACCACTTCCTGGAACACTTGGTTTTTCAAATCTTCTTTTTTTGACTGTTGATGAACTTTCCATATTAGAAAGCTCTGTCCATTACAAAATATTCCGATATTTTTGCCATTTGTTATAACACAGTTAAGACATGTTTTGTACATGTTCTTGATTCTCAGTTATATTTCTGTTGATAGTTTCAGTCTGTTCAGATCTTGTCATATCTCTTCCCTACTATATATATATATATATATATATATATATATATATATATAGTAGGGAAGAGATATGACAAGATCTGAACAGACTGATATATATATATATATATATATATATATATATATATATATATATATATATATATATATATATATATATATATATATACTTTGCTTTCTACAGTTCAACAGTGTGTCTGCCTAAGTGTACTTGCGTCTGTGTAAATGTGTGGGTGTGTGTGTTTTTGTTTACCCTCTTTTTTTCCCCCCAAGGTAAGTCCTTCCTGTCCCGGGATTGGAATGACTCCTTATCCACTCCCTTGAAACCCTCATCATTTCCTTTTCCCTCTCCTTCCCTTCTGCCTGACGAAGCAGCTAGGCTGCGAAAGCTTGTATGTGTGTTTGTGTGTGATTTTATTTATTTTATTTGTTTCTATCGACGAGCCGGTCCTTTTGGTAAGTCAAGGAGACCTTTCAGGTGGGAAAATGGTATAAAATAAAGATTTTTGACTTACCTAAAGTACAGACTCGTCGATAGGAACACAAAAACACACAACCATTCGAGCTTTTGCCACCAGTGGTGGCTTCTTCGGGAAAAAGAGGGAGGAAGGAGAGGAGAAAGGGAAGGATACAGGTTTTAAGGAAGTGGAAAAGGAGCCATTCCAATCCCAGGAGTGGAAGGACTTACCTTAGGGGACAAAAAGGAAGGTAAACAAATACACACACACTCACACATATCCACATCCAAACACACTTAGGCAGACATTTGTCAAAACATTTCCCCTTTGTCACAAAGCATCATCTGTGGGTGTCAGCACTTGCTACCCCACGTCAGTCTCTTTCTGGCAACCAGACCAAAAGGCTACACTGTTTTCTGAAACACATTGCAGTTTTCTGGTTCCACTGTCACCTGCTGCCATACTGTGTCCACTGTGGACAGTTTAACAATCAATTTATGGAAGATGTTGACATAATGCAATTCTTTGGATTAAAGGTAGACAAAAACTTAAGTTGGCTGAAGCATATTGATTTCGCAGTTATATAGAACTTCTCTCTCCACCTAGGATTAACAACTTAAATTGGAAGGAACAAATAGAAAATATTGTAGGGAAGGCAAACCAGAACCTACATTTCATTGGCAGAACACTTACAAGATGCAACAGTTCTACTAAAGAAACTGCCTACACTGCTCTTGTGTATCTGATTTTGAAGTATTTCTGCACATTGTGGGATCCACACCAGATGGGACTGATGGTCAATTTAGAGAAAGTTCAAAGAAGAGCAGAGTGTCATGGAAAGGATTCAAGAGTTGGGGGTGGAAATCATTAAAAGTAAAGCTTTATTCATTGTGGTGAGATGTTATTCATTGATCTATTTGCAGAATTTCTTTCACCAATTTTCTCTTCCGAATACAAACATATTTTGTTAGCACCCACTTACATAGGGAGATATGATCATCATAATAAAATAAGAGAAAACAGAAAGATTTAGATGTTTGTTTTTCCCAAGAGATATTAGAAAATGGAACTCTAGAGAAATATAAAAGTGATTCCATGAATCCTCTGCTGTGCACTTCAATGTGACTTTCAGAGTATTTATGTAGATGTAGAACCAAGCACCCTGAATTCTACCTACTCTGTGAAATCCATAAAGAGAACCATCCTAGCCATCCCATTGTAGCAGGCTTCAAAGCCCCAACAAAACACATCTCAGGTCTGTTAGACCAACACCTGCAACCTATAACCTGCAGGCTCCCATCCTACATCAAAGATTCAAACCACTTTCTGGAATGCCTCAATTCCATCCTTTTGCCCTTCCCACACAAAAGTTTTCTTGTCATCATAGATGCCACATCCCTCTACATCAACACCCCCCACACCCATGGTTTATTAGCCCTGGAACACTATCTTTCCCAGTGCCCATCTGAATGCCTCCCAAAAACTTCATTCCTTGTCACACTTGCTAATTTCATCCTAACCCACAATTACTTCACCTTTGAGGGCCAGATCTACAAACAAATCAGTGGCACAGCTATGGAAACCAAGATGGCCCCTTCCTATGCCAACCTCTTCATGGGCTGCATGAAAGAGGCATTCTTTAAGATGCAGCCGTTGCATCCCCTAGCTTGGCACAGGTTCATATATGACAACTTGTGGTCTGGGCTCATTGTGAATAAACTCTTATGAACTTCCTTCAGAACTCAACTCCTTCTCTAACCTAAAATTCACCAGTTCCTTCTCTAGAACTCATGCCTCCATCTTTGATATTGACCTTCACTTTGTTGAGTCCCACACCTACACTTCAATTCATATTAAATACACAAGCAGACAACAGTACCTCCACTTTGATAGCTGTCATCCCTTCCATATCAAACAATCCCTTTCCTACAACAACCTGTCCAA
The DNA here is from genome assembly GCA_026315105.1 of Locusta migratoria. Classification (NCBI taxonomy): domain Eukaryota; kingdom Metazoa; phylum Arthropoda; class Insecta; order Orthoptera; family Acrididae; genus Locusta; species Locusta migratoria. The sequence goes on from CM048746.1 coordinate 197,984,230, forward strand.
TGTTTTCCTCTCTTGCAACTACCCTAAAGATCTTGTTTGCAAGCAAATCTCCCAAGCACTCCATTCTTCCCCTCCAACAACAATGTTACTAACCCAATACCACCCAGAGGCATCCCCTTAGTCACCCAGTACCATCCTAGTCTAAAATGCCTCAGCGTATTGCTCTGTTAGGGCTATGACTATCTCAAGGCATGGCCTGAAATGAGATCATCACTCCAAATTATGTTTACCATACGACCCAGAGTAGCCTTCCACCTTCCTCCCAACCTCCACAACACCTGCATCATACCTTACAATGCCCAAAACAACCCTCCCTACCTAATGGTTCCTACCCCTGTAACCAATCCTGCTGCAAAACCTGTCCCAATCTTCCTCTCGCAAACAAATACTCAGCCTGACCACAGAAAAAAATCTACCCCATTCCAGGTAGGGCCACATGTAAAACAATGCATGTCTTCTACCAACGAACATGTATCCACTGCACAGCCTATTATGTTGGTATGACCATCAACAAATTGGCTCAACACATGAATGGTCACAGATGGATTGTTCACCTGGGGGACACACAATATCCTGTGGCAGTGCATGCCCTCCAACAAGGTTTTAGGGACCTTGGCACATGGCATCTGGATATTGCCACCTAACACCTGTGAGTTAGAGCTATGGAGATGGGAACTTGCCCTACAACATATCCTCTCCTCCTGCCATCCTCCAGGCCCAAATATATGTTAACCAATCCCCCTCCTTCATTCATTACTCATTTCAAAAACCATGTATGTGTGTGTGTGTTTGTTTCTCTATATCTTTCCCTCTTAATTAAAAATATTTTACCTTAACCCCATCCCCCACTCAGCATTACATGGTTCACTTCTCTTTACAGCCTGATCTATCCTCTTTCCTTATCTATCCTATTTGGTTTGCCATTGGCATGGTTCAGTACTTGGCATGCAGTATATCTGATTTCCACATATCACCCACCAGCATCTCATATGGCCTATGTCAAACCTTCCACTTCTGTTCCCTGTTTCTTCCCTCCTCTCCAACCTGATGAAAGCACCGAGTTCCAAAAACTAGTGTCCTATTTCTTCATCTCCATTTTAATTTTTTGTGTGAGTCTACTGGTGGTACAGAACTGAGGTAAGTACTGACCAGCCAGGCTATGAATTACAACAAGACTAATGAATTCTACATCTACATACATACTCTGCAATCCGCCGTAAGGTGCGTGGTGGAGGGTACACTGAACCACTACTAGGTGTTTCCTTTCTTATTCCATTCCCAAATAGAATGAGGAAAAAAAGAATGCCTATATGCCTCCGTATGAGCCCTAATTTCTACATCTACATACATACTGATGAAGGGTTCTCAGTACAACTTCTAGTTACTTGTTTTCCTGTTCCACTCCCATCTAGAACGAGGAAAATACGAATGCTTTTATGCATTTGTATGAGCCCTAATCTCTCTAATCTTACCTTTGTGGCCTTTTGTGAAATGTAGTTTGGTGGCAGTAGAGTCATTCTGCAGTCCACCTCAGATTCTGGCCCTCTAAATTTCTTCAACAGTGCTTTCTGAATAGAACGCCACCTTCCCTCCAGTGACTCCATTTCAGTAAAACTTGCATTTTGATCGAACCTACAAATTACAAACCTAACCACCTGCCTCTTAACTGCCTCTATGTCTTTGTTTAAACTGATCGGGTGGGGATCCAAACACTTGAGCAATACTCAAGACGGGGTCATACAAGTGTTTTATATGCGGTATCCTTTACAGACAAATCACACCTTCCCAAAATTCTCCCAATAAACTGAAGTCAACCACTCACGTTCTCCACGACTGTCCTTATATCTTCGTTCCATTTCATATCGCTGTGTAGTGTTATGCCTAGATATTTAAATGATGCGACTCTGTCAAGCAGCACACTACTAATGCTGTATTCAAGCATTGCAGGATTGTTTCTCCTACTCATCTGCATCACCTTACATTTTTTCTACATTGAATGCTAGTTGCCAGTCCTCACACCATCTAGAAATTTGGTCCAAGTCATACTGCATCCTACTACAGTCATTCGATGAGGACACCCTCTTGTACACCACAGCATCATCAGCAAACAGCCACAGATTGCAGCTCACTCTGTCCGTCAGATCATTTATGTAGATACAAAATAACAGAGGTCCTATCACACTATCCTGGGGCATCCCTTATGATACCCTAGCCTCTGATCATCGAGGACAAGTACTCGGTTCTATTACTTGAATAGTCTTCGAGTCACACACATGTTTGGGTACCTATTCCATAAACTTGTACCTTCGTTAGCAGTCTGTAGTGCAGTAGCATATCAAATGCCTTTCAAAAATCCAGAAATATGCAGTCTGCCTGTTGCCCTTCAGCCATAGCACGCAAGATATCATGAGAGAAAAGGGCAAGCTGGATTTCACACGATGAATGCTTCCTAAAGCTGTGCTGATGCATTGACAAAAGCTTTTCCGTCTCAAGGAAATTTACTATATATGGAAGAATTCTACAGTAAACTGATGTTAATGGTATAGGTCTGTAATTTCGAGGGTCCATTCTTTTGTCTCTCTTATACATGGGAGGTGCCTGTTCCTTTTTCCAGTCACTCAGAACATTGCATTGGGTCAAAGATTTGTGATAAATGCAAGCTAAGTAAGGGGCCAATGCCGCTGAGTACTCTTTATAGAAGCAGATTGGTACCCCATCTGGACTGGTGACTTGTTTTCATCTCCCTCAGCTGCTTCTATACACCAACTATGTCTAATTACCATGTCCTCCACATAGGAGTTAGTGCGACCATCAAATGAAGGTACATTGGCATGGTCCTCCCGTGTGAATGATTTCTTAAATGTTAAATTTAAAACTTCGGCCGTCATTTTACTGTCGTCTAGCACCATCCCAGATTGATCAATGAGTGACTGGATAGAGACCTTTGAGATTCTACAAAGCACCAGAATAGTTTTGGATTCTCAGTGAGACCTTTTACTAAGGTTTGATGGTAGTAGTTACTGCACGCTTCATGCATTGCTTTTTTTTATAGAAGTGTGAATCTCTAATAACATTTGACTGATTTGATTTGCTAGACCTTTTGTGAACCGAGAGAGCAACTGCCTTTTCTTTCTCAGCATTTTTCGAATATTACTATTAAACCACAGTGGGTCTTTCCCATCCTTAATCCACTTTGTCGGCACATATTTCTCCAGTGCTTTATTTACAATGCATTTAAATGTTGCCCATAATTCCTCTACATCTACCGTACTGGAACTAAACAATGTCCATACATTCCTTCAGTGAGACTAATAACTGCTTATCTGCTCTTTCTAGCATGAAGACTCTCCTAGGCTTTTTTTCTGATTTATAGCCATTGTTGCTATGAGTCATCATGATCACTAACCCTTATCTCTACAATGACATCATTGACAACGTATGGCCTGTTTGTAGGCATAATGTCCAAAATATTTCCATTACAGATGGGCTAATGATTTAGCTGCTCAAAGCAGTGTTTGGAAAATGTACTGAGCAATAGTTCACAAGACTGCTTGTCTGTATCCCCTGTAGTGAAAGCATAGGCATTCCTCTCTATACTTGACAGGTTGAAGTCACCCCCAACTAATAAAGCATGGTCTGGGTACCTTTGCACAACCATTTGTAAATTTTCTTTGAATGACTGTGATGGTGAAACTGAATGGCTGGTAAAATCACCCAACTATTAACAAGATTTTGCCTACACCTGTTACACATGTCCAGATAACCTCACAGTACCTCTCGATTTCGAGCTCAGCAGAAGGAATGCTTTTGTGCTCTACAATTAACACACCCCCTGCAATCATATCTGATATAATATACATCCCATTATTTACTAAATATTTTGAGGCTTCCAAGTTCAGGATTCAGCCTACTCTCAGTTGCAAGGATTATTTCACATGAAGACTTTCCTGCCATGTAGTGAATTCGACAATTACAACTTTTTAAAAAAAAAAAAAAAAAAAAAAAAAAAAAAAAAAAAAAAAAAAAAAAAAAAAAAACCCTTAACATTTCATGGATCAAAGTTAAATAGCATATTAATAGACTAAAATATAAATTATACATTTGTTTATTTGGAAATTGTATGTGACAACACACAGATAGCACAGAAAATGAAGAGGGAAGGAAGATTTGGGTTTTAATGAACCATCAACATTGTGGTCATTAGAGACAGAATACATGCCCAGATAGATTTTGTTATGGATGTGGAAGAAAAATGGCTGTGCCCTTTCAAAAAAACCATTCTGACATTTTCCTGGAGTGACTTAGGGAAATAATGGAAAACCAAAATTGGGAATGCCGGAGGCAGGTTTGAGCCACCATCCTCTTGAATCAGAGTCCGGTTTGTTACCACTGTGTCACCTTGCTCAGTTATATACCCAAAGAAACAGACTGGTGGTCATGAGGACGTATCAACCTAATTTATTATTGACATTGTTTTTATAATGGAAAGTTAAGGTTGGATTCAACAATATAATAAGGATAGTTTACAGCTCAATGCAAAGATTTATGACAAGCTGTGAGAAGTACATAAGAAAGACACACACACATACAACACTTAAGCTATTGGCCATTAGCCCTCATCAAAAAGAGAACATTCACATAGGCACACTTCAGTCACACAATTCTGATTCAGTGTGCGGCAGCCGGAGATGATGTTTGTGTGACTGCAAAGTGTGAGTGTGTAAATGCTCTCTTTTTCTGACAAAGGCTAATGGCCAATGCTTACAGTAATTGTTGTATGTCTGAGTCCTTTTTAACTGCCTGTCGCAGCTCATCATAAATATTTGTGGTGAGTTGTAAACTATCATTATCATATTGTTAACTTCCTTCTTAATTGGTTTAAATTTTTAAAACTGTCTGAAAACAGTTTATTTCTATATGGATACTATGTCTTTCTTTCTGTTTGTGGTTGGAGCTACCTTGTGTCAGGCTGCAATACAGAATTTTCCTATGCTGACTCCATTCACATGCCCACACAGAGAAGATACAGAGTGCCCCCTGAAATGTTTGGACCTACACTAGATACAACGGAATTTTTCTACTACAATATGATTTCTTAATAATAATAATAATTATTATTATTGCTATTAATAATAATATTGTCAGGTTGCAAACTACAGGTGGTCTGGAATTCAAAGGCTTGTCGCTGATAGAACACAACATTTTACACTTAGAACACGTTTATTGCTACCACATGTGTACACTCGGTACAGACTGACTTCTGCTTGGAGTGTTCTCCTATTGATACATAGAAAGAATTTTCTGGAACTTACAAGTACATCAAACATAAGAAACATGTAGAACATTCTAGAAATAGTAAATACAAGGAAATAAATTTTCTTCTGCCCATGGCGGGATTTGAACTGGGGACCGCAAGCACTGCAATCTGCAATGCTAACCACTGCACCACGCATGCTGTCGGAAGACTTGTAGCATTGCTTCTCTTTCTGAAGGAACAGTGACCCACTGTTAGGTTCCCTTTGCAGCCAGCTGCAGCGTCCTGGATCGTGTCATGGGTCCTCGGAATGGCAGTTCCGGAGAATCCTTACCTCATGCCTGTACGCCTTCCTTGTGTTGACGATGAACAGTGCCTTCCTATCGTGGCTTCATCATTAGCATAACGGTCTTCAGAGTCCTTGAACAAGAGTCTATTTCTGTCTATTTGTTCTCTAGGATCATTGTAAGGCTTCATATGGAGGATGTGCACAATGTCTCTTTCTTTCTTTCTTTCTTTTTTTCCATTTTGAGGATGATTCATAATCCTTGACTTCATATGTGACTTTTGACAGACGGCATATGATAAGATTCGGACCAAAGTATCACTTCAGTAAGGTTTCCGATAGCCCAACTTTCCATAGAGGGGTAAAAATCCATTCCAGATCTCCTGGGCTGTAAACAACAGTTTGGTGCTTGTCGTTTTACCGCTGGCAGTCCTCCTCCTGGGCGTCCAGTGTCCATATGTGCGCCAGCTGTCTTGCTTCATCGACACTGGTGATGAACTGTTTCATCCTGAGTATTGTCCGTTTGGAACGGAAACAGTGTATCTATTGTCATCTCAACCTCATGACCATGGAGCAGGAAAAACGGTGTGAAGCCTGTGGTGTCGCCTTGCTGTATTATAAGCAAATGGTATGACTGGCAGTATTGTATCCCAATTCTTCTGCTCTACATTGACAGCATATCTGCTAATATCTCATTAAAATGTTCTTTAAGGCCATTAGTCTGAGGATGGTAGGCAGTTGTTAGCTGTGGACATTGTCATAATGCGACATTACCTCTGATACTAGTTTTTACATGAATACTGCTCCTCGATCATATATCATCGCACATAGTGCACTATGCTTCAAAATAATGTCTTCTACCAGGAATTTTGTGATCTATGGGGCTTCTACAGTTGGCACAGGTTTTGTGACAACGTAGCGGGTGAGGTAGTCAGTGCAGACAGTTATCCATTGGTTACTGGCTGTCGACTTTGGGAACCTACCTAAAACAGAAACAGGCTTGTTTGCTCTTAAATTTGAGAGTTAAAAACATCACATTAGACATTATGAGTCACAACATACTTTTAGAGAATCATTTTGCATAATGATACTGCAATAATGTAGTTATGCTTCATAACATAATGGGAGGAATATGAGACTTTGTCAAATGTGCAAAGTATTTTGATAGATGTAAGGTAGACCTTTCTGAAAGATTTCAAAAAATATTCAAGTCAGAGTCTGCTTACAACTCCACAAGCAAATAGTGTCCAGAGGTGCCCAGGTGTCGCTTGTTGCGGAATGCTGACAGAATGCAACCTGAGTATGTGCTTCCTTGTTGGCTGCTGTATGGCTACTAGTCACTTGAGTCTGCTTTTAGAGTCAGTCTTAGAACACACTGTGAGTAATGAGCTGTTAACATTCTCATGCAGAGTAACTTCTTCTGACTTCACAATGTAGATCTTTCAAAATGCCAAATAATTTGATGTCAGACAGAGTTGTGATGGGTATACTTGGCGTACACAGTATCTGTAAGGCTTACATTAAATATCAATGAAGAAGGAAGATTGGTTAGCCAGCAAATTCAATAATTTGTATCCTTTCTTTAACTATATGGGTCATTGGATGGTTGGAAGTAAACTGTGTTAGAGTTAAGCAGAAGGCCAGTGCAGGCTGACCAGATTATGCGGTGTCTCATATTCACCTAATAATGACAGAATTTTGCAATTTTATTATAAAATAAATGCAATAATTGCCATTTCTGTGATATTTTGATGATCAGCATGGTGTTTTGGGTGACACAGGAAATTGTATTTGAGGAGTTCTGATTTTAATTAAATGTTATTTGTAATCATTTTTATGGCCCAACTTCTTTGAGAAAGAGAAATATTGCAAGCCATTCTCCATAACATGTAATTCATGAGTAAAGGTTGAACTACATTTCTTGAACATTATTGGTAACCATTATTTACATCACAAACTAGTGAACCACCCCAGCTTCGCATGAGTGCAATTTATTAATGAATAAAATGAGAGGTTCTTTCAGAGAAAAAATATCAATTATAATATTTCACAAAAATGTCTATATCACCAGCAGTTGTACCATTCAGTAAAGCAGTTCGTCTAGAAGAGATTACTCCAAACGAATCTTTCCTAAAATTTGAAACAAGACAATTTCAGTACGATCATGAATTTATTGAAATGAAATAAATCTGATTTCAGATTAGTGCTGTGTCTGTTGCAAAAGAGATTGCTTACTCATATGAATTATTTATCATTGAATAAATCAGGATTTATTGTTTTGATAGTTATTTGTTCGTGTTTTCAAGGCATTCACCACAACATTTGGTGATAAATTACTTTTTTTTTTTTTTTTTTTTTTTTTTTTTTTTTTTTTTTTTTTTTTTTTTTTTTTTTTTGGCTTTCTATTTGGGTATTTGTTTTAGTATTTTGTTAGTCCATCTATACTTGTCTCCACTCACTATTCATCTCCTCCTTCCCTCCTCCTGATATAAACGATGGCACATTTTAATGTACATATTGTCATGAGACACCACATAAACCAACTGCCGGCGTGGCGCAGGGGATAGTGTCACCAACTGCGGTGGTGAAAATCGCCGGTTAAATCCCGCCCACTGCCAAAAATTTATTTCTTTACAATTAACAATTCCAGAATGTTCTACATCTTTCTTATGTTCATTTATAAATTCTACTTGTTTCTTATGTTAACTGTTCTTCTAATTTCTGGTACATTCTGTCTATGTATAAATAGCAGACCACTCTGCCCGAGCAGCAGTTAGTGCTGCGTGTATGTTATATTCGTAATAAACCTGCTTTTAGTATAAGTGCTGTGTTCAGTTGCCTTCGAAGTCAAGCCTGCTTCCATTTCAACGTGACATTGTTTGGTGGAGGCGACGGGTATCCTGTGTGACAGCTGCATCACTGTGGCTCCAATTACGCAACGTAAAAGCCGTCGGTTACATGGACTAGAACCGGAATACAAGGGATATACCGAGTACATCCTTCCGAAAGTCCGTATTATCAGAAGAACGATTGACATGGAACCAGCGGTAAGGCAGATACACATCAGACACCCGTTGGTGTTCTCTGGAGACGCAGGACAGGACCCCAACAAATGGCTAAAAGGGTTTGACGGAGTCGCCAAGTACAACAGGTGGCATCATACAATGTGCTTGGCCAATGTTTATTTTTACCTGGACAGAACAGTCCAGCAATGGTTTGAAAATAACGAAGAAAAGCTGAACGACTGGGAAACATTCCAGACGGTACTCAAGAATACGTTTGGTGACCGCCAATGACAAATCCGCTCAGTGGAAGAACAGCTGAAGAACCGGGCCCAACGACAGGGTGAGCCGACACAGTTGTACATTCATCAGAATGTTTTGGCCCTGTGTAACATAGTCAATCCGAATATGACTGAGGATGACAAAATCACACACCTGATGAAGGGTATTGCAGAAGACATGTACCAAGCTCTTCTGATAAAAGACGTCACTACGACGGAAGAGTTCATCAAGTAGTGCCAGCGTATTGAAGAGATGCAACAAAGGAAAGTTGGATGAAAGAAGTATGACAGACTCCCCAATGTAGTCCCTATGGCCGTTGTGGAAAACCAGCATGACTTCGCTTCCCTCATATGACAAATTGTGAGAGAAGAATTACAACAATTTATGGCAGCCAGGACTATTACACTGAGCGAGCATCAGATTATGGCCACGGATGTAAGCCCTGTAACTAACGAGGGAGCTGATGCCGCTGAGGAAGCGGTATATCAGGCAATCTGCACCGCCAATCACACCCGACGTGAAGAATGGCGTCGCCCTGCTATGACTTACGATGCAGCTGACAAACAGCAGCCCATGAACTGGCTGACATGGCCACAACCAACTCCCCTGGCAACTATGACACCCCGCAGAAGAACAGACGTCTGGAGGACAGAAGATAACACACTACTGTGTTTCCACTGTGGGTGTCCTGGACATGACGTACACTACTGCAGAGAGAGAAGGCGAGTATTCAATGATTATTTTGCCACAAGACAGCCATCAGAGCAGTTCTATCCTAGGCAATCACCTGCTGATGAGTTCAGTCGACCTATGGCAAGAAGGCCATCACCTTATCCTAGACAAGATCGCTCCCTGACTCGCCGCAGCCATTCATCATCGCCACACAGAGGTACCAGCCACTCCCCTAGCCGCCGTGCCCAGGAAAACTAAGTGAGACGACCATCTACGGAGGTTAGGCTGCCGTAGATGAAAATCCTCGATGGACAACAGTCGCTAAGATGTTGGGAAATCTCATCGAAGTCATAATCGACGGCCAACCTGTCCGGGCACTTGTTGATTCAGGAGCTTCTTTCTCTGTATTGTCGGGTAATTACTGCCGCACACTAAAGAAGACAACGTTCTGTGTTCCGGGTCAACTGTGCTGAAGGTCATGAATGGAAAGTACTTCCAGCCAGCAGGAACTTTTGTCGCAAGAATAACCATCAACAACAGGACGCAGCCGTTTGAATTTCTCGTGTTAACAGAATGTAGTCACAATGTCATCCTTGGATGGGACTTCCTTCAGGCATCCCAAGCTATCGTTGACTGAAGAAGATCTGAGCTGCAAATTGAAGAAGTTGTTCCGACGGGTACACATAATACAGAATTTTCTTGGATGTTATTTGCCGTTGACAATGTGACGATCCCACCGCTGACGATGAGAAGAGTTGCAGTCACAAACACAGATGAGCTATTAAACTGTGAAGTGCTTGTTGATAGTAAATAGTTTATCAGGCTCACCAAAGAAATTTACATACCGGCAACTATCATAAGCATTACCGGAGGTCGAGGTGAGATTTGGAACACTAATTGTCACGAGCAGTCACAACTTACCCCCAAAGGAATGTGTATCGGAACAGCTGAACGAATCCACCGGTGAGCTCAATGTCATCAACAAAGGCCAATGCTCTGCTGTTAGTACAGACAACACGCTGGAGAAAACAAATGTGGAACTGCCAATAGGGCCCAGACTGACCAAGGAACAACGCCAGTGGGTGTTAGCTATCATATGCCAATTTTCAGGTGCATTCACACCTCAGCAGGGAAAAAGTCAGACGAAACTGCCCACGATAAGGCAACAATACAATACTGGGGATCATCCACCAATTAGCCAGCATTCTTATAGAGTGCCGCCAACTGAAAGATGGATAATTCAGGAAGAAGTAGAGAAGATGTTGCACGATAACATTATCCAACCTTCGGAGAGTCCTTGGACGTCTCTGGTGGTCCTTGTAAAGAAAAAGGATGACACATGGCGATTCTGTGTCGACTATCGGTGGCTGAACAAACTCACAAAGAAAGATGTCTACCCACTGCCACGCATTGACAACACCTTAGACTGCTTGAAAGGAGCTACATACTTCTCAACTATGGACATGTAGACAGGTTACTGGCAAATCAAGGTTGATGAACCCGACAAGGAGAAGACAGCTTTTATTACACCTGATGGCCTCTATGAATTCAAAGTAATGCCATTTGGTTTATGTAATGCTCTGGGCACATTTGAACTCACAATGGACAACTTCCTTCAACACCTTAATTGGACAATATGTCTTTGCTATTTAGATGACATTTGTCGTTTTCTCGAAAACATTTGAAGAACATCTGAGTCATCTGTCAACTGTGTTGAAGTGCATTCAGGCTGCAGGATTCCGCCTCAATCAAAAGAAGTGCCTCTTCGTTGCCAAAGAGATAAAAATCCTTGGGCACCTAGTCATCGGAGATGGTGTTCGTCCTGATCCAGATAAAGTAAGGGCAGTCACAGAATTTCCATCTCCTCAGCACATTTGTGATGTGAGAAGTTTTCTCAGGCTGTGCCCATACTACCAACATTTCATAAAAGGATTTTGTAACAAGGCACATCCATTACAAGAACTTCTGCAAAGAGACGCCAAGTTTTTCTGGGATGAGACAGAAGAAAAAGCTTTCTGGGCACTTAAGGAGGTTCCTAACTTCCGCACCAGTGCTAGCCTTGTACGACGAGAATACGGAAACAGAACTTCACACAGACTCCAGTGGTTATGGGATTGGTGCAGTGCTTGTACAAATTCAGGAGGGTGCTGAAAAAGTGATAGCCTATGCATCAAGAGTACTCTCAAAGTCCGAGATAAACTACTCTACAACTGAGAAAGAATGTCTCGCAATTATCTGGGCTATTAACAAGTTCCAGCCATATTTATTTCGCAAACCATTCACCATCATGACAGACCACCATTCTTTGTGTTGGCTGACTAGCTTGAAGGATCCATCAGGTCGACTAGCAATGTGGGCACTAAGACTCCAAGAGTACGATGTCACAGTGGTATGCAAGAACGGGCGCAAACACAAGGATGCCGACTGCCATTAGTGGAAAACAGCAGCATGAATGAAATTTCAACCTTCACTGAATTATATGATGTTACAGCTGAACAGAGGGAAGATCCAGCACTATTAAAAATGATAGAGGCCTTGGAGAAAGGAGAGCCAGACAATGGTGAGTTCCAACTTATAAACGGAACATTGTATAAGAGCAACTATGATCGACTGGGCCCCAGATGTAGAGATGTCGAGTCATTGATATCTCAACTTGACCTCTGCCTTTTAAACGATGGTGTCCCCATGCACTTTAGCGTCGTACATGGTAATTACTCGGCCATCGATCTTTCAGTGTGTAGCCCTAGCCTCTTCCCCTCTATCCACTGGAGTATCCAGTTTTTACTTCTGCTGCCACGGTTGGTTCTCCTACGTACCCGACATAGATGTGGTAATCGACAGCTTTACCTCAGCCATTATTTCTGCGGCTGATCATGCAAGCCCCCACTTTTTGGGATCCGCTCGGTGGCAGACAGTGCCCTGGTGGTCACCGGAGATTGCTGAGGTGATTAGAGAGCGCAGGCAGGCTCTGCCACAAGCGGCACCCATCTATGAAGAACCTCATTGCTTTTAAATCGCTTCGTGCCCAAGCCAGACAGTTGATTTGACAAGGCAAACAGGAGTGTTGGGAAAGGTACGTATCTACCATTGGGTCACATACCTCTCCATCCCAGGTGTGGGCGAAGATCAGACATGTGTATGACTACCAGTGCCCTCTTAGTGTGCCCGGAATTTCCGTGAATGGAGCAGTTTGCACAGATCCGTATGCAGTTGCTGAACTGTTTGCTGAGCACTACGCTCAGAGTTCTGCATCTGCGGCCTACCCAAGGGCCTTCCACGCCCTGAAAGAGCGGGAGGAACAACAGCGCTTATCCTTCTCGACTCGGTGCTCAGAACTGTACAAGCTCCATTCAGCGAATGGGAATTTATCAGTGCCCTGGCACTTTGCCCTGACACAACCCCTGGGCCAGATAATGTCCATGAACGATGCTGAAACACCTGTCACTCGAAACTCAGCATAACGTTCTGGCTATCTTCAATCACGTCTGGAGTTCTGGTACATTTTTATCACAGTGGCGATAGAGTCTTATAGTCCCAGTGATCAAACCTGGTAAACACCCGCATGAGTTGAACAGCTACCGACCAATCAGCCTCACCAACATTCTTTGCAAATTGCTGGAGTGTATGGTGAGTCGACAATTGTGCTGGCTCTTTGAGTTCAGGGGTCTCCTAACTCCATGCCAGGGTGGTTTCCGAAAGGGACGTTCAGCTGTGGATAACCTGGTCTACCTTGAGTCTGCCATACGGACAGCCTTCTCTCGCCGCTAACACCTGGTGGCAGTTTTCTTCGACTTGTCTAAGGCTTATGACAAGACCTGGAGACATCACATCCTTACCACATTACATGGGTGAGATCTCCGGGGCTCGCTTCCCATTTTTATCCGTAATTTTTTATCTTTGCGTACCTTTTGTGTACAAGTCGGTGCCTCTTGTAGCTCTTTGCATATACAGGAGAATGGGGTACCCAGGGCTCTGTCCTGAGTGTTCCTCTGTTTTTACTAGCGATAAATGGTCTAGCAGCAGCAGTAGGTTCCTCAGTCTCCACCTCGTTGTATGCAGATGACTTCTGTTTATATTTTAGCTCTTGCAGTGTACGTGCTGCTGAACAACAGTTGCAGGGAGCCATACGCAAGGAGCAGACATGGGCCCTCTCCCATGGGTTTCAGTTCTCTGCTGCCAAGACCTGCGTTATGCATTTCTGCCAGCGTCAGACAGCCCATCCACATCCTGAGCTTTATATAGATGGCCATCTGCTCAATGTGGTGGAAATGCATTGTTTCTTGGGGCTACTGTTTCACGACCAGGTGACATGGCTTCCTCATATCCGTGAGCTCAAGCAGAAGTGCTGGAAGCACCTTAATGCCCTCCGCTGCCTCAGTAACAGCACTTGGGGCGCAGACCGCAGTATGCTGCTGCGGTGCTATAAGGCACAAGTTCTGTCGCGACTGGACTATGGCAGCATTGTTTATGGTTCATCATCGCCATCAGAACTGCAGTTGTTGGAACCAGTCCATCACTGTGGTGTTAGACTTGCGACAGGAGCTTTCCAAACTAGTCCTGTTGATAGTCTCCCTGCAAAAGCTGGAATTCCACCACTACAAACCAGGCGCCAGCAGCTGCTGTGTAATTATATTGCTTATGTTCATGGCTTGCCTCGTCACCCCAACCATCGTCTCCTTTTTCCCATCAGGCCACTGCCTATCCCACAACGGCAACTGAGGTCAAGTATGACAGTTGGTGTTCATGCCCGATTGCTACTTTGTGAACTGGACTGTTTTCCACTCCCACCGCTCTTCCAGTTCCAATTGCGTACTCCACCATGGTGTGTAAGCCGTCTGCACCTTCGCCCTCAAACTGTCACAGTCCCCCAAACTCTCGGTTCACCCAGAGATCATTCGTCGCCAATTCCTGTCTCTCCTTGACGTGTTGCAGGGCTCAGAAGTGATTTACACTGATGGCTCGACGGTGGGTGGTCATGTTGGGTACGCTTACACACATGGAGGGCATAACGAATTGTGCTCTTTGCCGGCTGGCTGCAGTGTCTTCACTGCAGAGTTAGTAGCCATCTTCCGTGCACTTGGCCACATCCGTCATACCTGCACTGCTGGGGAGTCCTATGTCATCTGTAGCGACTCCCTCAGTGGACTTAGAGCTGTTGATCAATGCTTTCCCCACCATTTCTTGGTCACAGCCATCCAAGAGTCCCTCCATACCATCGAACAACGCGGGCAGTCAGTAGTATTTATCTGGACTCTGGGGCACATCGGGATTGTGGGAAATGAACTGGCAGACAGGTTTGCCAAAGAGGCCACCACTAAACCTCCTCTGGTGGTTGGTATACCCTCTCCTGACATACGTTCAATGCTGCAGAATTGTACCTGCAGTTTGTGGTATGCAGCATGGCGTACACTCCAGATCCCCAACAAGTTACGGGTTATAAAGGAGACAACGAACGTCTGGAGGTCCTCTCTATGGGCCCCACGCAAGGACGCTGTCGTCCTCTGTCGACTCCATATCGGCCATACTTGGATGACACACGGTCACCTTCTCCGTCGTGAGGGCCCACCTCAGTGCCGCTGTGGACTGTACTCACCTCACTGCCCAGAGATGGGGTTTTAACCTCCCTGATGCCCTGAGCTCGTGTTTAGCAGATGATGACTCTATGGTTGATAGAGTTTTAAATTTTATCCTTGCGAGTGGATTATATAATTCCATCTGAATTTTATTGAGTTTTTGGTATATATTTATCCCCCGCTTACCTGGCACTTTCAGGTTGGTGGTTTTACTGTGTCACAGAGTGGCCGGATGTTTTGCTTTTATTACAGTGATCATCCGGCCCAGATCCTCAGGTATCATTTTTAATTCTCTCTCTCCTTTCTCGATGTTCTTTCCTTGCTGCTTTTATTCTTCGACACATTCACGTCTTTGCTTGGTGCTTTTTATCACGTAGTCTTATATGCCTTTTTAGCGATCATCCCTGAACTCTTTACACATCGAACAAGGGACTGATAACCTTTGTCATTTAGTCCCTTTCAAAATCAAACCAACCAACCAACCATCATTTTTCTGTGGGTGGTCCATGCACTGTGCTTTAACCTTTGAAACATTTGCCCTTCATTTTTAAACACTACCCATATTTTTCCGAAAGTGTGTAGCAATTCTCATAGATATAATTCCTTTGTATGTCAAAGTGACAAACTTCTTTTTGTGAAGCTAACTGTGATAAATTTAACACTGGAAACTCCAACTGGAATGTCAATCATGGAGGATTGATAACAACTCACCATAAAGAGGTTCACTTAGCTGCTGACAGGCTCAAAAATAGACAATCACATTCACACAACTTAAATTTTCCACCATCGGAAAAAGAAACACATACATTTACACAATCACTCAGACAATAACACACACACAGCCACCACCCTATGGCCACTTCAGTGCTGGAGAGGAATTATAATACAAAGAACATTGTAGCAGCAATAGCTGGACAGAATTTGGAAGGCATATAAAAGACAGGAAACAAGAGTTTAGTGAGCAACTAGAGGCACTACAAAGAGCACTGAAAAGTTTTCATTTAAATGTTCTTGAAGAACTTTAAAAATATATCCAAACTGGAGAAAAAACCAAACTATTGAAGAAAGAAGGTGATTTCATGAATAAGAACTTTCATGAAATATTTAAAGACATCCTGTAGCCATGCCTGGATTAGGGCACACTGCCAAACACTGGCTGTGGCGGAAGAAACTTTGGTATTATGTTGGTTGTGGCCTGACACAAGAAAGATCCATCCACAATTAGCAAGGAAGATATAATATCCAAATATAAATAAACTTTTAAAGGTTTTTGAGACAATTGGTTAAACATATGTTTTAAATACTTAATACTGAAACCAACATGTACATATTTTTAATGTTCTTTTAAATTTTTTTTAATAGTTACCTGATTTCGTTTATACGCATCTAATTTATATGTTGACTTTACAAAGTATTTCAATTATTAGTCTTCCAGCAATCAGACAAATGTATAATGTAATATAAAAGTCACTATATGTGACTGTATTTAGTTCCGACAGTGAACATCATGTCCAGAAAGGGACAAGATACTCTGTAACTGTAAAAATATCTGGTATGTTTTTAATACATTTTTAATATGTTTATATTTTATAATTGTAACTCTTTAAAAAATTAGTTGTTATTCAGTTGTTAACGGATCTGAAGATGAGCAGCTGTCCTGAAACTAGTCATTTAAGAAATGTAAGCTATTGATAAACTGACATTGTAGTATTTAAAAGACAACATGCTAAGTTGCAGACAGGCATGATGAAAAGGCAATCACATGGCATTGTCTTATAAAGGGGAAGCTCCTTTAGTAGGTGTTTCATGGGGTTGTAGCAGGACTGAAGGTCTTTGGGAAGTATGGAATGGGAAATCTGTTTGCTGACTAGTTCTGGGGGTAGTACCTGCCTGTGGCAGACTTTATGAGACTCCCACCCCCCTGAGTGCAAGTCCAGTGTGTTACCAAATGCACCACTGCCCTCAGTTATTTAGTAATCATGTCAATGTTTATATGCCTCTTCTGAAAACTACACCCCCCCCCCCCCGCCGCCTCAAACTATATGTTATATTCACCACTGGTGTAGAGGTTGTGAAAGAATGGTGATAGGTTGTCTTTGCTCCGAGTCCAGAGGCTTTCCATCTTACTTGATGTGGACCTCTGCTTCTCTTATTACTTCATCCACACCTCTGTCCACATTAAACCTCTAACCATGAACAGTACCCACATGTCAAGAGCTGCCATCTTAGTTCACCCCTATGTCACTCCAAATTCCAATTCCTTGCACAAACCCAAGTGTAAGTCCTGCCCAGTTCTCTCATCCAGCATGTACTACACCAGTCTGGTCAGAGGCTTGTTATACCTCACCAGAGGCTGCACCATCTGTGACAGCAGCCTTGTCACTTAAAAAATCTGTTGCAATCATTGCACAACTTTCTATGTTGGTATGGCTCTCAACCACCTGTTTTCTAAGAAGAATGATCACCAACAAACTGATCAAGAACCCAGTAAGCTTTAATGTGGCATAACGTTCAGCTAAACATAACATGATTGATTTCAGTGGTTATTTCACAATACAGACCATCTGCATCCTCGCCTTCGCCAACAGGCTTTCTGTACTGTGCAGATGAGAGTTATTCTTACAACACATTCTCCATTTCTGAAATCAATGTGGTGTCAATCAGCATTAACTTACTGTCTGCACACCATCCACCCAAAAGTTTCCACCACACCTATTGTACACCTCCCCCATTTCATTTCCATTCATCCTCATTGTTTGAAACTCTATTTTCCATTTCCATGCTTCTCTCCTATTCCACTCTACCATCCCCCTCCCCCTGAAACACATCTGCCCAGTGTTGCATCAAACAACCTCAAGCCTCATCCAGCCATCTAGCCGGTACATGTTTCACCAGGTGGTGCTGATGTTACTATCCCCACCTACACTCAGCATCACTCTAGTCTGCACTCCGCTCACAATAGATGGAGACAGCAAACATGATTGCTTGAAGTGCCCCTCAATGATTGTATGTATCTATGTGTAGGTACATATGTATGGGGGGGGGGGGAGGAGTTGGGGGCTGTGTGTGTGTTTTCTTTTCTTGGGCAAAAGCTAAGTTGTGCAACTGTCTTTTCATTGTAGTCCTTATAGTGGGTAGCAATCTAGTTTTTGTTGCCCAGTCACCAAAGCAAACCATGTAACCACCCAGACACACCTTCATATAAACTTCTCAATATTTCAACCTGGACTTTCCATTGTCTAAGTTATTATTTTTCATGTGCATACATATGAGTCCTTACTTTTTACTGCGGGTGACTGCAGAGTTTGCTTCCTATCATTTTTAAATTTTATCAAGTACTTTACATCATCATTTTATACAGAGTAATTAGTTAATGACCACTGCCAATCGCAATGAGGGTATTCTACTTTGTTAAAAACTAATGATAATTTTGTCTCAAACACTACAAAGAAAAATAGTAGTTGATCACTTTTCATGACTTTCTATAATTTTACATTTGAAATAATTTCTTGAGCCTTGAACTGATCATTGGACCTTTTTAAGCAGAATTTGTACATCTCTAAATGCAAAATTTAATTTCTCCCTCCTGTCATGGCATTCTAACTTATTTATGTGATAATTTCTATATTAATGAAACAGATCATATTTTGCCTGTTACATTTGTCCATGAAGAGTAAAATCAGTTTTCTTTTTGTAACAACAATTATTTGGAAGTTGATGTGAATATTTAAATCAAATTATTACCTGCTTTAAATGAAAATGCATGGTCCACTGGTGGAGTCCCATTTTCTCCATGTTGATATAGTTGCAGGTCACACCATTCAAGTGGATGAACATCACCTTCTGGTGTATATACATATCCTGTCTCCAACCTGGAAACATTACTCTAGTGAGACCTTTCTTCTTTGCAGAGCAGTTACTGAATAAGGAACTACTTACTTCAGTAAAGAATGTGACAGAACACTGGAATTCTGCTGACAGAACAATTTGTTTTGTTTTGTTTGCTCAGAAAATTAAGTATTTTATATTTATCAATATCACTTTTCTTTGCATTGCACATAATGACATCTTGCTACATTTAATTGAGGCAAATAACAGAAAATAATCCAAATATGGCTGAATGACAAGGTGGGAAGCTGTGAAATAGTTAGCACAGCCTAGGCTGTATATCAGAAATACAAAGGAGTCCCATCACTGCAGTCAACAAAAATATTGTTGCTACAGAGACTGAAGTTGGGCGTGACTATGACTTTGTAAGTGCACAGTAGGTCTAGGAGAAATAATGTTAACTATTGCATGTTTTTGCTGGCCTTCTGGTTCCACCTTGACAGTTTTATAATAATTTAAAGTATACCCTCACAAGATACATTTGCAAAGCCTCTCACTAATACTGAAATAATATGAATTAAAACAGGATACTTTATTTATTTATTTATTTACTTTTGGTCCTCTGAATCATACACTGTACAGAAATGCACATAATGATACAGGACAAGTCAGAGTAGGTGAGGTGATGGGAGATGATGTGATGATTACATGTAACATATGCTATAAAATTAATACATAATTATATCAAAGGTATTAAACATAAGGAGAGGCATTGAATTAAAATTTATGCGGTGGCCGGGATTAGAACCCGGGACCTCCTACTTACTAAGTGGGTGCTTTAGACCACTTTTTTTTTTCTTTTTTCAAACATTTTGAACCAAAATAATAATCTAAATAATAAAAAATTAATTAATAAGAGTGTCTGAAACCCTTTTAGGAAAAATAAAGTAGGTAGTGGCAGGTTCTGAACCACTGATCTTCAGTGTCACAGGCCAATGCACTTGCCACTACACAACTTCTTTTTTCCAAACCTCCCCTTTTAGCCCAGCCTTTCGCTCTCTATGATTGCCTTCACCGGCAAGGCTTCATTTATATCTCCTTGGATATAAACTGAAATAAATGTTTTCCATTCGGTCGAAAGGATTTGTTGCAGTTTCGTCTCCATTGCATTTATTTATTTCCACAACACATGGCCATATACATCTGAAGAAAATAATTGGGCTCCTGCCCAGTAAGAAAATCAAAAGAAATGTTGGAGTTCTTCATAAATAAATAAATAAACATAAGCTAAACCGAAGAGAAAAGTTTAATTGAATAAAATAAAAATCTTTCTCCCACGGTAGTTCTGTCTGCACAGTGCTTCAAAGCTCGTCTTCTCGATAATGGGGGTTGTTTTTCCTTCATGGATATTGTAACTTGTCAGATCTGAGTAATTCATTGATGTCGACGGTGTTTGGGACCGTACGGTCAATTATCGCTAGGCATTGTCCCATTAGTGTAATAATCTGTCCCGTTGATTCACAGGTGAGCCTGTGAGGTAAAGTGTCAAAGAGACAATACGTGGCGAAAGCCGGCGAAGGACACATCTTGATGTTGTGGCGCTTTTTGGGCATGGGAACTTTATCGTTGACGATCATGTACCACACAGATCTAATATGTGATGGCAGCACAGAGCTATGGATTTTCTTCCAGATGATGTTCCATTTGACATTTGGGTATTTCTGGATTACTCTGTTGTCACGTATTTCTCTGGTAAGAAAGTCATAGATCTTGATGTTTGTATAAGATGGGAAAACGTCGTTGGCATGGTGGATGTAGCTGAACTCGCTTTAGTAATACCAGATGTGATGGAGGATTATCAGTATCAAGTCTTTGTTTAGCAGAGGGTTGAAGCTGCGAGGCCTCAAGGGAGATGAGAGGTCCTTTATTAAACTCGGAGTGGTTATGGTGACAGTTTTATGCATACAGTTTATTAGGAGAGTCCGACACTTGCGTTTGTTACTGATGAGACCAACTCCCCCCCGTGAAGTTGGTAATGTCAGTGTTTCAAAACGTACTTTGAAGAGGTGGCCTCTCGATATGTACCAACAAAACACTTGTTGTATGCTTGTTACGAGTGGGTCGAATACTGGCAGGATTTTGCTGAGGTAGCACATTCTGCTTGCTATGGAGATTTTAACTGTATGAACTCTGTGCAAAAGATCTAATTCTCTGTCAGAATAAATGCGCGTTGTAGCCCTGATCTTGTGCAGCATGTCCAGTTCTTTGTTGCCATAGAATCTGGCTCTGCTCTCCAGAAGACACCGAGACTTTTATGTTCAGTCACTGTCTCGTACCAATCGAGATGCGTAGCATCACCAATTCCTGCACCTATGTTCATCAGTATTGCCTTCCTGGTGTTGAGCTGTGCACTTGTAACCTTGGTAAAATCTTTTACAATTGTCTGCACCTCCATGAGGATTGCAGTGGATTCAACAGCTAAGCAGATGTCATCAGCATAGGCAATACAGGTCACCTTTTTGGCTCCTATGTTGAGTCCTTGTGATCGACAGTTGATGTTGACAAGCAGAGGTTCCACTGCAATGGCATACAATGTAATGGATAAGGGGCAGCCTTGTCAGATAGATCTTTTAATAGTTATTTTGTCTGTCAAGTGGCCATTGAGCAAAACATGAGAGGGGGCATCAGAGAGGAAGTGTTTAATTAATCTGACAAAACGCTGGCCAAAGCCCATCTTCGTCAGTACTTTAAGGAGATAATCATGGTTGATGCGGTCATCCTTTTCGAAGTCTAGGAACAGTGGCGCGCCAGGATCTTGATTGTGCTTCAGGGTGCATATGACGTCCCGTAACTCGCAGGCAGCTGTTATTGCGCTGCACTGAGGCACTGCAGCATATTGATGTGGTCTCAGTATTTTTTGGAGTAATGGTTGCAGTCACTGTTTAGCAGCCCTCGATCTGATTTTGAAATCTGAGTTTAACAATGTGATAGATCTCAGTTCGGTGAAAATTTTACCATTGCCTTTTTTGGGTATAGGCACAAAAAAACCTTCCTCAAGTTTGTTCAGAACAGAGTCGAGTTGCCACATTTCATTGGCCAGTTGAATCAGTGTTTGGGCCAGCAGATCCCAAAATTGTTTGTAAAATTCAGCGCAGAGTCCGTCAAGTCCGGGAGACTTTCGCTTTGTGGCATTGAACACGGCCTGTTTTATGTCATCTTCAACAAATGGACTCTCAAGTGTGGCAACGTCTTCACATGACAAGAGGCAATGTATTTCACTAAGTACTTCATTGCAAAGTGCATCATTGATTTTGTGGATGTCATACAGTTCTCTGTAGTACGTGCATACGTGTGATAAAATGTCCCGTTGTTGTGTGACTGCGTTCCCGCTACTATCTTCGACCACATCAATTAACTTTGCTTTCTGACACTTCATTATCCATAACGTATGATAGAGGGAAACTGTTTCTTGCGACGCAATGTCCTTCGGTTACAACCTTGTGATGGTGCTTTCCATTTGTTGGCAATACAAATTCGTTATTTTCGCTTTATACTTCTGTATAGGTGTCTGTTACCAGAATGTCATTAGAATGGTACAGCTCACGGAGACATGTGAAGTAGAATTCTATCCTTTGTTTGTACCAGTATGATTTCTGGTAAGCATATCGTTTAACCGTTGCTCGAAGCTTCTATGGTCAACCGGTACCTGGTCTGAGAGCACTTGGCCTACTCCCATGCCTGTTGTACTTCTGTGTGTAGCTGTTGGTCGCATAACAGACCGCTGTCCATCCACCAATAGCTTCTGCTGCGAAAGACTTGCGGCCGTTGGAGATGGACATAGCACTGGTGAGCACTATGGTCAGAAAATCTGATGGGTGCAATATCGCTGTTGGCTACATTTCTGCGAAGGGCGTCAGAAACATAGATCCGATCTATTCGACTGGCGGAGTTGTTGGTGATGCAGTTAAAGTATGATCCTCTTTGCTGATGTTCGCAATTGTGAGAAATCCCCCCACCTGTGGTTCTACACAGACTTCTTGCAGTAGCCCAATGTCTACGTTAGTATTATACAGGAAGGCCGTAAGGGCTCGAAGTTTGACGTGGTTCTCAATTCTATTGATATTGATTGAAGTAATGTTGTACATAAAATTAGCAGACATTAAATTATCTTTTATGTGTGTAGCCATAGGCATGCACAAGTATGATTAGGAGCAGACACACTAACAATAGAATGCCACGTATCCACGTACACACACTCGTGCACTTGCAGTAATATACTTTATTAGTGTTCCTCATGACCCTCCATGTCATCGTCCGCAAACCACACATGGTCTGGCAGTTTTTCTCTCGTGTCGTCGGACTCCACAGGCTCGCCGATAGTAACTGTGGCTGCTTTCAATGTTTCCGGCTGGCTGTTTTTGAGTTTGACAGCTACCTCTTGTGCTACCATTCTCAATTCCTTAGTGGCCTCCGTAGCACCTTCGCGAGCAACACGAACTTTCTTTTTCTCAGGTGACGAAGGCCTGTCACATCTTTTGGTAAGTTAAAAGATGACTACTTCGATTTTTTTGAAGTAGGAGTTGCAGGTGCAGGAGCAGTCGAATTTGAATCACTTGTCTCGGGAATATCATGAGTGACAGGTGTAGGTGAGGGAGGGTCTCCTCGTTTTTCAGTTTGTAATTGTTCCATACTGTTCAACAGCATAGGCGGAAGGACATTTGTGGCATCATGGATGGCTTCCACTTATTCGCGGGCCTCGTCCTCATCTCTCGTAACAGACACTGTTACATTGGTATCGTCAGTGATGTTGTCTTGTGCGGAACATATTTCGGAAACAAAATGGGAGTGCACATCTCTCGTGGAGGCTGCGTGATCGTCAGACATTTGCATATCATCTTGTATGGCAGGTGAACATGGCTGCGGTGTGGCGGCCGAGGCTGCCGCGGCAGTGACATCACCGGGCAGGTGGGCCGCACTCCACTCGCGCGTAAACAATCAGCTGGCGACTGTGGCGTACTGGGCCTGCGGTCTGTTGTCCGCGTCTACCTTGGCAGGCAACTGTACAGGTTTTTGCGCAGACATTCTGCCATAAGGTGGCCTGGCAAATTATACACAACAAGGGCCCGGAATCCAAATACATTCACACAGGACGGTATATGACATTTCAAATCGATCTTCACAGTTCGTACACCATTGTCAACCTTGTACTGCATGTTACCTCCCCATTTATCAATAGTTACACCGTACATGGTGCCGTATTTCAAAAGAGCCTCCGCGATATATTGCCTATCTAGCTCAAATGGTAACAGGTGAACTTTAACTGTGCGAAGGCCTAACCCAGCATAAGTAATGGTAACTCGACTAACCTCATCAGAGCTGGTCTTGTACTCGGCACTCCTGTTAGTCGTGGCCATTATCCTCAGACAGATTTTAGTGTTCCTCAGTTGCTCAGGAAGTCGTAAGACATACCAAAGAGATCTTCAGGTACGTTAAACTTTCCGAAGAACCAATCGTCAAATTTGAATATTTTATGACGTTCTATATCGAAACTAAAACCAAACTTCAAAGTATACTTTCTCAATTGTGACTCCATTTCAAATTAATAACTTATCAATGCAAGCATGCGCAAATGTAAACACCAGTGAACAACACTGGCAAGAGAGCTTCACACATGCGTCCGACTGCTGCGACGGTCAAGCCGCGACTGACCACTCAGCTAACACTGCGTTGTATCCAAAGCAACTACACGGACTGTCTTAAAGCACGTCTCCCTCCACACCATATACTTTAATTCTGCCTCATGTTCCCTGTGAAATGTGTATCAAATTGCCAGGAAAGAGTACATTATTAGATGAGGATGCAGTGTAATTTTTATGCAGGTCTCATACTCATACAATATCAGAATTTAACATTTATATGAATAAGATTACATTCATTTATATACATTTCCTTACATTCATTTATATTACATTCCTTTGGAAAATGTCAATAACTGATGTACAGTTTCTTATGACAGGTTGGTTTCAATAAATTCCTGTATGCTGTAAAAGCAGTGTTTAATTAGGAGTGACTGCAGTTTTACTCTAAAAAGCTTCACTTGTACAATATTCTTCACATCTGTTGGGAGATGATTGTACAGTTTTATTCCCTAACATTTAACACCTTTACTGAATATTTGATTCCATTTCCTGGATGGTGCTCAACGACCACACAATGATGAACACACCTGATGTATTGAGCAGTATTGGCAGTTAATGTTTTATTTAAAAACAACAGAACTATTTCAGTCACATAGTGACCATCTTCAGTGTCCTTCAAACAAGCATTATGAATGCCCTGATTATAACTCTATATATTCAGGGCATTCAAAATGCTTGTTTGAAGGACACTGAAGATGGTCACTATGTGATTGAAATTGATCTGTTGTTTTTAAATAAAACAATAACGACCAATGCTGCTCAATACATCTGGTGTGTTCACCTTTACTGAATAGCTTTGTTCAATAAGGGACTAACAGTAGATAATTTTTTGATCTTGTTCATGGTGGTGCCAATCTGAGTTTGTGTCTAGATTGCTAATGTTTTTCTTAGTGTAACACAGTAGGTCTAGTATGTACTGACATGGGAGGAGCAATATGTTCAGTTTCAGTTTCTGCTGTTTGAACAGTAGTAATTTAACTGTTTTTTTTTTTTTTTTTTTTTTTTTTTTTTTTTTTTTTTTTTTTAAACAGCTTCATAGCCTGTGCACTATGGCCCCAGCAGATAATTCCATAACTTAGTACAGAATGGAAAATAGCATAGTACATTGATGTGAGGGTGCTGGTATTTACAACATATCTACACTAGGTGTGTTTCCGTTTCGATATGTCTGAGTGTGTGTGTGTTTGTTTGCCTTCCTTTTTTTCCCCTAAGGTAAGTCCTTCCACTCCTGGGATTGGAATGACTCCTTTTCCACTTCCTTAAAACCCATATCCTTCCCTTTTCCTCCCCTTTTTTCCTCTTTTTCCTGAAGAAGCTGCCAGTGGTGGCGAAAGCTTGTATGTGTGTTTGTGTGTGATTTTATTTGTTTCTCTCGACGAGCCGGTCCTTTTGGTAAGTCATCTCTTTTCTATTTTTATTTTTGTTTATCCCACCGGGAATATATATATATATATATATATATATATATATATATATATATATATATATATATATAGTATAAAATAAAGATTTTTGACTTACCTAAAGTACAGGTTGGTCGATAGGAACACTAAACACACACAAAAACACACAACCATTCGAGCTTTCGCCACCAGTGGTGGCTTCTTCGGGAAAAAGAGGGAGGAAGGAGAGGAGAAAGGGAAGGATACGGGTTTTAAGGAAGTGGAAAAGGAGCCATTCCAATCCCAGGAGTGGAAGGACTTACCTTAGGGGACAAAAAGGAAGGTAAAAAAATACACACACACTCACACATATCCACATCCAAACACACTTAGGCAGACATTTGTAGAAACCAAAGAAGTTGGACAGAGATGCCACTTCAGGCAGAGGCTCTGTCCACAGAACCGAGGCAAAGATGTTAAAGATGGCGGGCGGGAATTAGAATTTAGCGGAGGTTGAGACCAGGCGGGCAACGGGAAGAGAGAATGTGTTGAAGGGCAAGTTCCCATCTCCGGAGTTCTGAAAGATTGGTGTTGGTGGGAAGTATCCAGATAACCCGGACGGTGTAACACTGTGCCAAGATGTGCTGGCCGTGCACCAAGGCATGTTTAGCCACAGGGTGATCCTCATTACCAACAAACACTGTCTGCCTGTGACCGTTCATGCGAATGGACAGTTTGTTGCTGGTCATTCCCACATAGAACGCTTCACAGTGCAGGCATGTCAGTTGGTAAATCACGTGGGTGCTATCGCAAGTGGCTCTGCCCTTGATCGTGTACACCCTCCGGGTTACGGGACTGGAGTAAGTGGTGGTGGAAGGGTGCATAGGGCAGGTTTTACAACGGGGGCGGTTACAAGGGTAGGAGCCAGAGGGTAGGGAAGGTGGTTTGGGGATTTCATATGGATGGACTAGGAGGTTACGGAGGTTAGGTGGGCGGCGGAAAGACACTCTTGGTGGAGTGGGAAGGATGTCATGAAGGATGGATCTCATTTCGGGGCAGGATTTAAGGAAGTCATATCCTTGCTGGAGAGCCACATTCAGAGTCCGCTCCAGTCCCGGAAAGTATCCGGTGACAAGAGGGGCACTTCTGGGGTTCTTCTGTGGAAGGTTCTGAATTTGGGGGGATGAGGAAGTGGCTCTGGAAATTTGTTTCTGTACCAGATCAGGAGGATAGCCGCGGGATGTGAAAGCTGATATTAGGTTGTTGGTGTACTGGTTCAGGGATTCGGGACTGGAGCAGACTCGTTTGCCACGAAGACCTAAGCTGTAGGGAAGGGAACGTTTGATGTGGAATGGATGGCAGCTGTCATAGTGTAGGTACTGTTGTTTGTTGGTTGGTTTGATGTGGACGGATGTGTGAAGTTGGCCGTTGGACAGATGGAGGTCGACATCAAGGAAAGTGGCATGGGATTTGGAATAGGACCAGGTGAATTTGATGGGACCAAAGGAGTTGAGGTTGAAGAGGAAATTCTGGAGTTCTTCTTCACTGTGAGTCCAAATCATAAAGATGTCGTCAATGAATCTATACCAAACTTTGGGTTGACAGGCTTGGGTGTCCAGGAAGGCTTCCTCTAAGCGTCCCATAAATAAGTTGGCGTATGAGGGGGCCATCCTGGTTCCCATGGCTGTTCCCTTTAGTTGTTGGTATGTTTGGCCCTCAAAAGTGAAGAAGTTGTGGGTTAGGATGAAGCTGGCTAGGGTATTAAGGAAAGAGGTTTTAGGTAGGGAATTGGGTGGTCGGCGTGAAAGGAAATACTCCATCACAGCAAGGCCCTGGGCATGTGGGATGTTTGTGTACAAGGAAGTGGCATCAATGGTTACAAGGATGGTATCTGGAGGTAACTGGCTAGGCAAGGATTTAAGGCGATCGAGGAAGTGGTTGGTATCTTTGATGAAGGATGGGAGACTGCACATGATGGGTTGAAGGTGTTGGTCTATGTAGGCAGAGATTCGTTCAGTAGGGGCTTGGTAACCGGCCACAATGGGGCGGCCGGGATGATTGGGTTTGTGGATCTTGGGGAGTAGGTAGAAGGTGGGGGTGCGGGGTGTCGGTGGGGTCATGAGGTTAATGGAGTTAGGTGAAAGGTTTTGTAGGGGGCCTAAGGTTTTGAGGATTCCTTGAAGCTCTGCCTGGACATCAGGGATAGGATTGTGTTGACAAACTTTGTAGGTGGTATTGTCTGAAAGCTGACGCAGTCCCTCAGCCACATACTCCCGCCGATCAAGTACCACGGTTGTGGATCCCTTGTCGGCTGGGAGAATGACGATGGAACGGTCAGCTTTCAGATCACGGATGGCTCAGGATTCAGCTGTAGTAATGTTGGGAGTAGGATTAAGGTTTTTTAGGAAAGACTGAGAGGCAAGGTTGGAAGTAAGGAATTCCTGGAAGGTTTGAAGAGGGTGATTTTGAGGAAGAGCGGGTGGGTCTAGCTGTGATGGAGGACGGAACTGTTCCAGGCAAGGTTCTATTTGAGTCATGTCTTGTGGAGTTGGATCATTAGGAGTAGGGTTAGTTTTCTTCGTGGCAAAGTGATATCTCCAGCAGATATATATAAATAGAAAAGAGATGACTTACCAAAAGGATCGGCTCGTCGAGAGAAACAAATAAAATCACAGACAAACACACATACAAGCTTTTGCCACCACTGGCAGCTTCTTCAGGAAAAAGAGGAAAAAAGGGGAGGAAAAGGGAAGGATATGGGTTTTAAGGAAGTGGAAAAGGAGTCATTCCAATCCCAGGAGTGGAAGGACTTACCTTAGGGGAAAAAAAGGAAGGTAAACAAATACACACACACTCAGACATATCGAAACGCAAACACACCTAGACAGACATTTGTGAAAAGCAAAGAAGTTGGACAGAGATACCAATTGAGGCAGAGGCTCTGTCCACAGAACCCAGGCAAAGATGCTAAAGATAGTGGGCGGGAATTTGAGTTAGCGGAGATTGAGACCAGGTGGGCAACGGGACGAAAGAATAAGCTGAAGGGCAAGTTCCCATCTCCGGAGTTCTGAAAGGTTGGTGTCGGTGGGAAGTATCCAGATAACCCGGACGGTGTAACACTGCGCCAAGATGTGCTGGCCGTGCACCAAGGCATGTTTAGCCACAGGGTGATCCTCATTACCAACAAACACTGTCTGCCTGTGACCGTTCATGCGAATGGACAGTTTGTTGCTGGTCATTCCCACATAGAACGCTTCACAGTGCAGGCATGTTAGTTGGTAAATCACGTGGGTGCTATCGCAAGTGGCTCTGCCCTTGATCGTGTACACCTTCCGGGTTACTGGACTGGAGTAAGTGGTGGTGGAAGGGTGCATAGGGCAGGTTTTACAACGGGGGCGGTTGCATGGGTAGGAGCCAGAGGGTAGGGAAGGTGGTTTGGGGGTTTCATAGGGATGGACTAGGAGGTTACGAAGGTTGGTAGGCGGCGGAAAGACACTCTCGGAGGAGTGGGGAGGATGTAATTAAGGATGGATCTCATTTCAGGGCAGGATTTAAGGAAGTCGTATCACTGCTGGAGAGCCACATTCAGAGTCCGCTCCAGTCCCGAAAAGTATCCGGTGACAAAAGGGGCACTTCTGGGATTCTTCGGTGGAAGGTTCTGGATTTGGAGGAATGAGGAGGTGGCTCTGGTAATTTGCTTCTGAACCAGATCAGGAGGATAGCTGCGGGATGTGAAGGCTGTTATTAGGTTATTGGTGTACTGGTTCAGGGATTCGGGACTGGAGCAGACTCTTTTGCCACGAAGACCTAAGCTGTAGGGAAGGGAACGTTTGATATGGAATGGATGGCAGCTGTCATAATGGAGGTACTGTTGTTTGTTGGTAGGATTGATGTGGATGGATGTGTGAAGTTGGCCGTTGGACAGATGGAGGTCGACATCAAGGAAAGTGGCATGGGATTTGGAGTAGGACCAGGTGAATTTGATGGGACCAAAGGAGTTGAGGTTGGAGAGGAAATTCTGGAGTTCTTCTTCACTGTTGGTCCAGATCATGAAGATGTCGTCAATGAATCTGTACCAAACTTTGGGTTGACAGGCTTGGGTTTCCAGGAAGGCTTCCTCTAAGCGTCCCATAAATAAGTTTGCATACGAGGGGGCCATCCTGGTTCCCATGGCTGTTTCCTTTAGTTGTTGGTATGTCCGGCCCTCAAAGGTGAAGAAGTTGTGGGTTAGGATGAAGCTGGCTAGGGTATTAAGGAAAGAGGTTTTAGGTAGGGAAGTGGGTGGTCGGCGTGAAAGGAAATACTCCATCGCAGCGAGGCCCTGGGCATGTGGGATATTTGTGTATAAGGAGGTGGCATCAATGGTTACAAGGATGGTTTCAGGAGGTAACAAGCTGGGTAAGGATTTCAGGCGATCGAGGAAGTGGTTGGTGTCTTTGATGAAGGATGGGAGACTGCACATGATGGGTTGAAGGTGTTGGTCTATGTAGGCAGAGATTCGTTCTGTGGGGGCTTGGTAACCGGCCACAATTGGCCGGCCTGGATGATTAGGTTTGTGAATCTTAGGAAGTAGGTAGAAGGTAGGGGTGCGGGGTGTCAGTGGGGTCATGAGTTTGATGGACTCGGGTGAAAGGTTTTGTAGGGGGCCTAAGGATCTGAGAATTCCCTGAATCTCTGCCTGGACATCAGGAATGGGGTCTTCTTGACAGACTTTGTAGGTAGTATTGTCTGAAAGCTGGCGCAGTCCCTCAGCCACATACTCCCGCCGATCAAGTACCATGGTCGTTAATCCTTTGTCGGCAGGGAGAATGACGATGGAATGGTCAGCCTTCAGATCACGGATAGCTCGGGATTCAGCTGCGGTAATGTTGGGAGTAGGGTTAAGGTTTTTCAGGAAGGACTGAGAGGCAAGGTTGGAAGTAAGGAATTCCTGGAAGGTTTGAAAGGGGTGATTTTGAGGGAGAGCGGGTGGGTCTCGCTGTGATGGAGGACGGAACTGTTCCAGGCAGGGTTCAATTTGAGTGATGTCTTGGGGAACTGGATCAGCAGGAGTAGGATTATTTTTCCTCGTGGCAAAGTGATATCTCCAGCCAAGGCTACGAGTATAGGATAGTAGGTCTTTGACAAGGGCTGTTTGGTTTGAATTTGGGAGTGGGACTAAAGGTGAGGCCTTTGGATAGGACGGAGGTTTCAGATTGGGAGAGAGGTTTAGAGGAGAGGTTGACTACTGAATTGGGATGTTGTGGTTCAGGATTGTGTGGATTAGGATTGTGAGGTTTGGGGGGGAGTGGAGCTGGAAGTGGGAGATTGAGCAGATGGGAGAGACTGGATTTCTGTGCAATCAGAGGAGCTTGTGGTTTATTGGAGAGGTTGTTGAGGGAGAGAGTATTGCCTTTCTGGAGGTGGGTGACCAGGAGTTTGGATAGTTTTTTGAGGTGGAGGCTGGCATGCTGTTCCAATTTGCGGTTGGCCTGTAAAAGGATGTTCTGAACTCTAGGTGTGGATGTGGGAGTGGAAAGGTTGAGGATTTTGATCAGGGATAGGAGTTGACAGGTGTGTTCATTGGCGGAGTTGAGGTATAGGTTAAGGATCAGGCGGGTGAGGGCTGTGGATTGTTCTGTTTGGAATTGGTATAAGGCAGGATTAAAGGATGGGTTACAGCCAGAGATGGGAACTTTCAGTGTGAGGCCCTTGGGGGTGATGCCAAATGTTAAGCAAGCCTGAATGAATAAAATGTGTGAGCTCAATCTGGCTAGGGCAAAGGCATGCTGACGGAGGGAATGTAGATAAAATTTGATGGGGTCAATGTAGGGTGACATGAGTAGTATGGAGGAAAAAAAACTGTTGGTAGAATAAGGTTGAAGGATGAAAATAATCTACCGAATGAATAGAAGTGAAAACGTGTAGAAAAAAGATCGGAAAAGTCGGAAAAACAGACGGAAATATCGAAAAACGGGAATGGAAATAATCGGAAAGTTGCTACGAAATTCCGAAAATTGTTATGAATTGAAAACGTGTAGAAAAAAAGATCGGAAATGTCGGAAGAACGGACGGAAATATCGAAAAACGGGAATGGAAATAATCGCGAAGTTGCTATGAAATGCCGAAAATTGATATGAAAAGCCGAAAATTGTTATGAAGTGCCAATTAAAGGTTATAGTAAATGAAGTTCTGAGATGATGTTTGCAGTAAAATGAGAAATGTAGATGAAAGGGGGTGCCCCTTTTGTCACCGGATACTTTCCGGGACTGGAGCGGACTCTGAATGTGGCTCTCCAGCAGGGATACGACTTCCTTAAATCCTGCCCTGAAATGAGATCCATCCTTAATGACATCCTCCCCACTCCTCCGAGAGTGTCTTTCTGCCGCCCACCTAACCTCCTAGTCCATCCCTATGAAACCCCCAAACCACCTTCCCTACCCTCTGGCTCCTACCCATGCAACTGCCCCCGTTGTAAAACCTGCCCTATGCACCCTTCCACCACCACTTACTCCAGTCCAGTAACCCGGAAGGTGTACACGATCAAGGGCAGAGCCACTTGCGATAGCACCCACGTGATTTACCAACTAACATGCCTGCACTGTGAAGCGTTCTATGTGGGAATGACCAGCAACAAACTGTCCATTCGCATGAACGGTCACAGGCAGACAGTGTTTGTTGGTAATGAGGATCACCCTGTGGCTAAACATGCCTTGGTGCACGGCCAGCACATCTTGGCGCAGTGTTACACCGTCTGGGTTATCTGGATACTTCCCACCGACACCAACCTTTCAGAACTCCGGAGATGGGAACTTGCCCTTCAGCTTATTCTTTCGTCCCGTTGCCCACCTGGTCTCAATCTCCGCTAACTCAAATTCCCGCCCACTATCTTTAGCATCTTTGCCTGGGTTCTGTGGACAGAGCCTCTGCCTCAATTGGTATCTCTGTCCAACTTCTTTGCTTTTCACAAATGTCTGTCTAGGTGTGTTTGCGTTTCGATATGTCTGAGTGTGTGTGTATTTGTTTACCTTCCTTTTTTTCCCCTAAGGTAAGTCCTTCCACTCCTGGGATTGGAATGACTCCTTTTCCACTTCCTTAAAACCCATATCCTTCCCTTTTCCTCCCCTTTTTACCTCTTTTTCCTGAAGAAGCTGCCAGTGGTGGCGAAAGCTTGTATGTGTGTTTGTCTGTGATTTTATTTGTTTCTCTCGACGAGCCGATCCTTTTGGTAAGTCATCTCTTTTCTATTTTTATTTTTATTTATCCCACCGGGAAAGTTTCCCTCTATAGTTTTCGTTTCATCAATTTATATATATATTCAGCTGAGGTTTGGTGGCACAATGTTACAATAACGGACTACCAATCCAAAATTTTGGTTTTTTTCTTCAATCAGTCCTGGGATTTTATCTACCTCTTACCATTCTTTCACCAATGGTAATGTTCATTAACATGAAAAATGCTGAGGGCACCTTGGTTCAAGATCCACCTAAACTTTAGCCTCCCCACCCATAACTGGCTGCATAAGTCAGCTCAAAACTTGGTGGTAAACAACAGCATAGCAACTCCATTAGGATAATGACTAGTAAAGCACTGTGGTGTTCAAAATGTTTAGATTATTTACAGAATTACTTTACTGGAAAAAAACTGACCCAACAAAAAGTATACAGTATACTTACATAGATCCTGTACACGGCTGACATATAACACCTATGGTTGCCGACATGCCATTTTCCAAGAAAAACATGTGAAAGGCATACCGATGCATCAAGTCCCAGTCTCTTTTATTACCTGGTGTAAAAGGTAAAATAATGTTAAAACAATCACATATTTTTATAAAAATCTTACTTATAAAATATGTTCTTATATATGTGATACATGTGTTCAATGATCTATTTGCAAATCGATGTCCTTGGATAAAACACCAAGAAAGGCTTCTTTTTAAAGTGTTGAAACAGTCAATTATAGGAAACATAATTTCAATCACAGAATAAGGGCACTTTTTTGCGGTTACAGCACTGTACCAGGTAAGAAATTTGAATTTCTATTATAATTGTATCACAGGAGTAGGACTGATAATGAATAAGAAAATAGGAATGCGGGTAAACTACTATGAGCAGCACAGTGATCGCATTATCATTGTCAAGATAGATACGAAGCCAACACCGACAACAATAGTACAGGTTTATATGCCAACTAGCTCTGCCGATGATGAGGAGATCAAAGAAATATATGAGGAGCTAAAGGAAATTATTCAGATAGTTAAGGGAGAGGAAAACTTAATTGTGATGGGAGACTAGAATTTGGTAATAGGAAAAGGAAGAGAAGGAAAAATAGTAGGTGAATATGGACTGGGCAGAAGGAATGAAAGAGGAAGTCGCCTGGTAGAATTTTGCACGGAACATGATTTAATCGTAACAAACACGTGGTTTAAGAATCACAAAAGAAGGTTGTATACTTGGAAGAGACCAGGAGACACCGGAAGGTATCAGATATATTTTTTAATGGTAAAACATAGATTCTGGAACCAGGTTATAAACTGCAAGACATACCCAGGGGCAGATTTAGACTCTGACCATAACTTGTTAGTCATGAACTGTAGGCTGAAACTGAAAAAACTGCAGAAAGGTAGGAAAATAAGGAGATGGGACCTAGATAAATTGAAGGAAACTGAAGTTCTACTGAATTTCAGAGAGAGATTTAGGCAACAATTGACAGAAACAGGGGGAAATAAAACAGTAGAAGAGGAATGGGTAGCATTGAGAGATGAAATAGTGAAGGCAGCAGAGGACAAAATAGGTAGGAAGGCAAGACCTACAAAAAATCCTTGGATATCACAGGAGATACTAAATTTAATTGATGAAAGGAGAAAATATAAAAATGCAGTAAATGAAACAGGCAAAATGGAGTACGACTAATAAGAAATGAGATTGATAGGAAGTGCAAAATGGCTAAGCATGAGTGGCTAGAAGCCAAATGCAGATCTGTAGAAGATTGTATAAGAAGGGGAAAAGTAGATACCGCCTACAGGAAAATAAAAGAGACATTTGGGGACAAGAAAATCAACTCTACGAATATCAAGAACTCAGATGGGAAACCAGTTTGCAGCAAAGAAGGGAAAGCTGAAAGGTGGAAAGAGTACATAGAGCAGCTGTACAAAGGAAATGAACTTAGAGACGATGTTGTAGGAAGGGAAGAGGAAGTAGATCAAGATGAAATAGGAGATACTATACTGAGAGATGAATTTGACAGAGCCCTGAAAGACCTAGGTCGGAACAAGGCCCCAGGAGTAGATGACATACCCTTAGAGCTACTAAAGTCCCTGGGAGAGCCAGCCAGGTCAAAACTATTTGAACTGGTGTTTAGGATGTATTAGACAGGCGAAATACCCTCAGACTTTAAGAAAAGTGTAATAATCCCAATTCCAAAGAAATCAGGTGCAGACAGGTGTGAAAATTACAGAACCATCAGTTTGATAAGTCATGGTTGCAAAATTTTAACACGAATTATCTACAGGAGAATGGAAAAGCTGGTAGAAGCTGACCTCGGGGAAGATCAGTTTGGATTCAGGAGGAACGTAGGAACCCGGGAGGCAATACTTACCTTACGTCTTATCTTAGAAGACAGATTAAGGAAAGGCAAACCTACATTTTTAGCATTGTAGATTTGGAGAAACCTTTTGACAATGTTGACTGGACTACACTCTTTCAAATTCTGAAGTCAGCAGGGGTAAAATACAGGGAAAGGAGAGTTATTTACAACTTGTACAAAAACCAGACCGCAGTTATTAGACTCGAAGGGCATGAAAGGGAAGCATCAGTTGGGAAGGGAGTAAGACAGGGTTATAGCCTTTCTCCAATGTTATTCAATTTGTACATCGAGCAGGCGGTGAAGGAAAGCAAGGAAAAATTTGGAACAGGGATTAAAGTTCAGGGTGAAGAAATAAAAACATTGTGTTTTGCTGATGACATTGTAATTCTGTCAGAGACAGCAAAGGACCTGGAAGAGCAGTTGAATGGAATGGACAGTGTGTTGAAGAGAGCATATAAAATGAACATTAACAAAAGCAAAATAAAAATAATGGAATGCGATCTTAGAAAATCAGGCGATGCTGAAGGAATTCGATTAGGTAACGCAACAATGAAGTCGGTAGATGAGTTTTGTTACTTGGGTAGTAAAATAACATGCGATGGCCGCAGTACAGAGGATATAAAATGCAGAATGGCAATGGGAAGAAAAGCATTTTTGAAAAAGAGAAATTTGCTAACATCACATATTAATTTAAGGGTAAGGAAGTCTTTTCTGAAGGCATTTGTGTGGAGTGTTGCCTTGTACGGGAGTAAAACATGGACAATAAGCAGTGCGGACAGGAAGAGAATAGAGGCTTTTGAAATGTGATGCTACAGAAGAATGCTGAAGATTCATAACTAATGAAGAAGTACTGAATAGAATTGGTGAGAAAAGGAATTTTTGGCATACCCTGACTAAAAGAAGGGATCGCTTGGTAGGACACATTCTTAGACATTGAGGAATCGTAAATTTAGCATTGGAGGGAAGTGTGTGGAGTAAAAATCGCAGAGGGAGGCCAAGAGACGCGTATAGTAAGCAGATTCAAGTGGATGTGGGTTGCCGTTCTTATGAGAAGATGAAAAGGCTTGCTCAGGATAGAGTAGAGAGCTGCATCAAACCAGTCTCCGGACTGAAGACCATAACAACACAACATTAT
Source organism: Locusta migratoria (assembly GCA_026315105.1). Lineage (NCBI taxonomy): Eukaryota > Metazoa > Arthropoda > Insecta > Orthoptera > Acrididae > Locusta > Locusta migratoria. The sequence continues at coordinate 198,020,910 of CM048746.1, forward strand.
AATTGTGCTCTGAAATACAAACTGGTTATGAAGAGCCATTGTTGATATACTATTTTGTGACATTTACTTTAAGTGTCATTTATATCAATCAGAATTCACAGATTTTGCAAGTCTTTGAGTAAATAGCATATGCATGTCAGTTTTGCAATGTAGGGTACACACAGTATATTAGTGTAACAGTAGCAAGTGTCATTATTGTTTGCCACTATAATTTTATACATTATAATTGAATACTCTGAAAACTGAGTGATAACAGAGTTTCTGTTGTCACAAACAACTTCTTATTATAAAATGAAGCCACCAAAGGTTGTTTAGTGCAGCAACAATGAAAACAAGAGGCAAGAGTTACTTTTGTAACTTCAAAAGATGATAAGCAAAGTTACAACTTACATACAGAAAACTGGCACTATACGAAGAGCATAAAATACATGTGGGATTTGAAGCAGTGAGTCTCGATGTTTCAACAAAAATATGTTTCCCATCTTTGAACTTGTGAAGACATCGACTACTGTCAAACCAGACATTGTCTCTGGAGAGTGGTTTGGAGTCTCTCTGGCCAAAGTGGAAGGAATTCAGTGCATTCTGGATAATGACTCAATGTAAATATATGTATGTTCAATAAAATATTATTAAATATGAGGCCCTTAGAACAAAAAAAGTCTAAGTGACATTTCTTAAATATCAAATTTAACATGGCATATGGTAGTTAAAATTGCTATCTTTTTACTGGTAAAGTGATCTAAGTACAGCAACTGTAACTACCATAATTAATGTTAAACTGGACCTTTAAGAAATGTCACTCAGACCCTTTGTGCTCACAGTGTGCTGTGCGAGGGCTTCCTTACCTCTATCTGTCTGATGGGACTGAAGTTTGATTCAAGTTTCTCAACAGAGGATGTGATGGTGCAACTGTGTGCCATTCATTCGGGTGTTGATGGATAGTGGACTGGGCAATGGCAGTAATGGGAAGTTCCGGCTGGAGTAATGTGACCAAGAGTGGAGCTATGACAAGCTACTGGAGATGTCGGCTGTCTGTCTTGAATGTTGTGGCTTTTGGTGGAATTATATGGCTGATGTAACATGTGCATGTGCATGTGTGCCTTGAAAGCTTTTGTCAGTGTCTAACAAACCTGACCCAGGTCTCGTGTAGTGTATCTGGAGAGTTGTGGCACTTGCAGTCTATTACTGATATTGCTGTGGATGGAGGTTTCAGTGAGTCCATGGTGATGCTAACTGGTGATGCTGACTTATTGCCAAGTTTTTTTAGACTCTTTCAATTGTTGTAAAATTAAAATTCTTTAACAGCATATGTCGTGGTTCAGTACTAGTGATATCAATTAAAATGAATGTTATTGTTGTGATAAATTGGTTTTAGTAAATGTCTAGTATAATTAAGGCCCAGTATCTTACCACTTCCTCACAGCTCCTGCCATATCACTCAAGGTCCACATATTTTTACCATATCATGGCACGCCTTCTTTTTATAGGAAGTAATAATCATCCTTCACGTTAACATCATTTAACAGTGCTAACATGATTGTAGTACTGGAGATTCAGTGTGCCCTTTGTGCATATACAGTAGTGGAAATTGAGTGTAAGGATAATGGTTATTCAATATTATTGGAAATTGAGTTTAAGGATAATGGTTAGTCAATACTATTGGTAAACACTGGCCATGCCACCCATCAATAGTGGTTACCTGCAGTGAACTCATTGATAGACATAGGAGCAAGACTGAGGCAGACTCTCAATACTGTTTTTGCACTATCTGTGCCACAAAATATGCTGGAACAACCATTCTTCTGATTAACAGCCATCTTGCCTTTTACAACATACACCCACAGTGTAAATGCTGCACATTTGTCACAAAGGTTTGGCTCAAATTTAAAATCACTAAATTGACACCTAGCACCTGTTCTTTTGAGTAACAATAACTGCGTGCTTTCTAAACAATAATTCTAAGTATGTCAACATATTGTTCCCACCGGTTGGGAAATGATGACATAAACAGTGATGTCATAATGTAACAACCTTTCAAGAACAAGTATGACACAGCCAAGGCAAACATACTACAGAGTCATCCTGAACAGGAGAACAGCAACTACAGGAAGTAATATATGAATAGAAGGTCTACAAGAATGTGCATCTTCGGTGCCATCATCTTGTGATGGTCAATGCCTCCCTCGTGTCTACAATGATATTATTAACATCAAGGTTTGTTAAATTGCCAACCCAATTACAAGTGCACAATTATGAATGAGTCTGTTATAGCAGATCAAATCATATGACACCATGAAACATAATGATGTAGTCCCATGTACAGTGTTTGTAACAACCAAATCCTTGCTCACTTTGGCTGTCATTAGGTGAATGTATTAGAAGTGAACTGACTTTGAAGAGAGCTTTGAGGTGGCCAGAAGTGTTGTAAGAAAGGAAACAGGTGGCCATGTGGATATTGCTTATTTTTGTGAATTCTCTGTTTTTCTTTGAATATGTTTTACTATCAAGTTGTTTATGTCTCTTTTATTATTGAATAACATAGTGTCAATTTAACCTTTTGTGCTCTACTTTGTTTATTGAAAATCCATTTTTAATGTCTATTTCATAGTAACATTTCTGTAATGTATATAAATTGTATTTTCTTGGCTCGTCCTACATCCAAGCGAATCACTTTGCCAACTGGATACATGAGATTCGCAATAAATAAAATAAAATAATCTTCACAAGATGAACTTATCAAAGATTGTCTATGGAAAAGCCACCTGTATTGTAAACATATTGAAAACTATTCTTTAATTTGACTTTCTTCATTATACTTGTCATCAAACCGATTATCTGCATGGATTTCCTATCACTTTATCTACTCTCCCCGAGTGTAGTACAGACATCTCTCATACATCACACTAAAGGAAATTGTACACAAGGGCTTTCTGGTCAAATCATCCCTAAACACCAGACACCAGTTCGATGGATGCACCAGTACTCCATCACAACTATTATATATACTAATATTATAGATGAAAAATTCCTAGCAGGAAAAATATATTTAAAAAATAGATGAAGATTACTTACCAGGCGAACGAGCACAGGTAGTTACAGTAGCACAAATAAATAAAACACACACACACACACACACACACACAAACACAAGCTTTCGCAACTCAGTTGCTTCTTCAGGCAGAAGGGAAGGAGAGGGAAAAGTAAATGATGAGGATTTTAAGGGAGGGGGTAAGGAGCCATTCCAATGCCGGGAGAGGAAAGACTTACCCTAGGGGAAGAAAAGGAAGGTAAACAAATACACACATATTTACACACCTAGGCAGAAATACTGTAGAAAGCAAAGAAGTTAAGAAGTTAGACAGAGATGCCACTTGAGGCGGAGGCTCTGTCCATAGATCCGAGGCAAAGATGTTAAGATGTTAAAGATGGTGGGCGGGAAATCAAATTTAGCGAAGGTTGAGACCAGGTGGGCAACGGGAAGAGAGAATATGCTGAAGGGCTAGTTCCCATCTCCAGAGTTCTGAAGGATTGGTGTCAGTGGAAAGTATCCAGATAACCCGGATGGTGTAACACTGTACCAAGATGTGCTGGCCGTGCACCAAGGTGTGTTTAGCCATCATAAGTTATTTTGCTATCCAAGTAACAAAACTCATCCATCACTTTTATTGTCTCATTACCTAATCTAATTCCTTCAGCATCGCCTGATTTTCTGACATTACATTCCATTATCCTTGTTTTACTCTTGTTAATGTTCATCTTATATCTTCTTTTATCTTCCTTTCAAGACACTGTCTATTCCATTCAATTGCTCTTCCAAATCCTTTGCAGTCTCTGACAAAATTACTATGTCATCATAAAACCACAAAGTTTTTATTTCTTCTCCCTGAACTTTAATTCCCTCTCCAAATTTCTCTTTGAATTCCTTCATTGCTTGCTCAATATTCAGATTAATCAACACTGGGAAAAGGCTACAACCCTGTCTTACTCTCTTTCTAACCTCTGCGGCCCTATCTTGCCCTTCAACTCTAATAACTGCTGTTTGGTTTTTGTATAGGTCGAATATTACTCTTTGCTCCCTATATTTTACCCCGGCTTCCTTCAGAATTGTAAGAGTGTATTCTAGTCGACACTGTCAAAAGCTTTCTCCAAATCTACAAATGCTAAAAATGTAGTTTTTTCCTTTCCTTAGCCTATCTTCTAAGATTAGTTATAATGTGAGTATTGCCTCCCGTGTTCCTACATTTCTCCTAAATCCAAACTGATCTTCCCCGAGGTCAGATTCCACAAGTTTTTCCACTCATCTGTAAATAATTCAAGGTAGGATACTAAAAAGTTTACATAAAGTACAGATTGCACACAACAACATGTGTAAATAGTTTAACATGAATAAGTGTTACAGATAAATAATGAATGTTACATGATTAATATAGTTTTGAAAATATGATTATTAAATTTTAACAGATTAATACAATTTAACACACAAATGTATACCATACTTTTACATTATAAAACTGCATTTTATTCTTTGATGACTTCATCTATAGAGTAAAAGCTGTGGTCCACGAGAAACAACTTCAGCTGTGTTTTGTACACACTTTCTTCTTTCATCAACACAGTGTTTTCAGATAGGTGATTATATAATTGTGTGCCTCAAATGAATGTCACTTTCCTGTTAGGCTGATGTTCTGTCATAGGAGATATGAATGTTATTGCCATTTCTTGTACTATAACTGTGCATGATTAGCTAATAAGCACTGGTGGTTCCTAAATATAAAAACACCTTTGTTTCAAATACAAGTAGGCTTGGAAGGTTCAGTATCTTTAATGTGGGGAAGAAAGGATGATATGAACATTGCCTCTTCATATTTTACAAGGCTCTGATAGCCCATTTTTGGATTTTGAATACAACCTAACTACAAGGTGCATTCCCCCATAATATTACCAGTATTACATTCTAATTGCTGACTGTAAATATGTGTGATATGTCTGTACTATTACTTCACTTTTACTTATTGTGCCTAGTATCCATAACATATAAATGGTGGATGATAGTTTGGCTGTAAGAGCTTTAGTGTGACTGTTTCATTTTAGATCACTCAATAGATGTATTCCTAGAAACTTCTATCCAACTCTCTCTCTCTCTCTCTCTCTCTCTCTCTCTCTCTCTCTCTCTCTCTCTCTCTCTTTTTTTTAATTACGTAAATGAAATTTCATGGCTGTGTGTATTATTTTCAAACCAGTGGGTAGCTCCAGCAATGATGGGTCAGTAGATTGTTGAAGGTGATTTTGATCTAGCCCTGTAATTATAACACTGATGTCATCTTCAAATAAAGTTTTCTATATATCTTGTACATTGTCCTTCCAGTCATCTATATACAAAAGAAAGAGGCTCTGATTCAATTTCAATGCTTGTGACACACCATAGTTGAATGTAATTTTCTCTTATGTGTTTGTTATTCTTCTGAAAACGTTTCCAGTAGTTGTATCTCATTTAAAAACAACTCTTTGTTGATGATTAGTAAATTATAATATACGTAATCCATTCATTTAAAATAGGCCCACCCCTAATTCCCATTATTTCCAACTTATATAGCAGGATACACAGGATCTATAATGTTAAACACTTTGAACAGATAAAAGAGAAACTGAGCTTTACTCACAAACTTGGCCATGAGGTAAAGATGGAGTGAAGGGTGTTGACTGGAGGTCAGAGTTATTGAATGGAGGTCAAAGATACTACATAATTAGATCTCCATTCAATATCTGGCCATATCATATGACATTCTCACACTCATTACCCCAACCTCAAGCTTCTTAACCCTATAGTGATCTTCAACTGTCTTAACTATCAAGTTAATAGTTACTTCATTTCACCTAGTAAATGCTGAAAGATAAATGGATGAATAAAATTTGAAATTGCTCATATTATCTAATTACTAAAAGATTTCTTAAGTAGGAATGATCCCCAACTGAACTCAGCAAGCGTACGAATGGACACAGAAGAATTGATCACCACCGAGCGAGGTGGCACAGTGATAAGACACTGGACTCACATTCGGGAGACTGGTGGTTCAAATCCACCTCTGGCCATCCAGATTTAGGTTTTCTGTGATTTCCCAAAATCACTTCAGGCAAATGCCAGAATGGTTCCTTTGAAAGCACATGGCCGCTTTTCTCGCACATTCTTCGCTAAAAATCTGAGTGTAAGCTCCGTCTCTAATGACTGCACTGTCGATGGGATGTTAAACCCTAAGCTTCCTACCTTCCTTCCAATTGATCACCTTGGGCACAATAGTGCCCAGTTGTTGTTCATGCTTTAAAACTTAAAATGCCTACTGTACCAAATGGACATTTCTGAACCTTTCATCAGTCCCATACTCATTACTCTGAGCACCAAAGATGTGAACATTCTCTCCAACATATTCTCAGGTCATGTCAATCACATGGACTTAGCCTGATCAGCAAGGCTTCTTTAACACAGTGGAAAATTTTATTATTGATTCAGGTATTTTCTTATCTATTTTTCTTCTTTTCCTCCCTTTTTGGGTTTTCTTATTTTTCTCTCTTTGCTCCTGTTTGTCAATTGTATTTTTCAAATCCCTTTTCATATCTCTCTCTCTTTAACCCCTTTTGCATGACAGCTGCCAGTCTCCTCTGCCTAACCCCCGTCCTCCCCACAAATAAGAACAGTGTGTTGAATACTATATGCTATCAAGTCTTGAATGGAGTCACAAAATCTTATCCAATACTCATATGCTTGTATTTTGTTCTTTAAATGCCAGAGGAGAACTGTACCGAATGCCTTCTGAGTGTCAAGCAATATGCTCTGGATATCACACACAATATTTGTTTATAGAGTGTTCACATATTCTACAATTCTACCTAAGATTGACTTCAGTGATATATGCTTATAATTTCTTAGGTGGATCTGTGTAATAAACCTTTTTGAAAATAGGAATTACCTGAACTTTTGTCCCAACATATTGGTACCCTTCATTGCTCTAGCAATCTTTACATTGCCATCCTTGTGTTCATTTTGGTTTCATTTGTCAACTAGACTTTGAAGCTATCTTTTTTTCCCTATAGACTTTATAAACAGTTATTGCACCTTGGTAGAACATTCTCATCTCTCACAACTTTGCTTGGCACATTTTACCTAAAACATACTGTAGAATTCTTCTGAATTATTTCCAGTCTTGCACCACAGCTTCATCCTTAGAATAAAATACCGGTATTTGATTATAGCTGTTCAGACATTCTGCAACTTGTTTCCTAACAGTCCAAAAGAAAAATATTTTCCTAGCTTTCTTAACATTTCTTGTAACACCTTAGTTAATAATGATGTAACAATCTTATGATGTTTCTAGATTATGTAATTCAAAAGATATGACCTCTTATTTGTTAAGAGATCTAAGACCTGACACTAAAAATTGGTGTTTTAACTATCTGCATGTAGTTCAATGAGGCACCTGAAACCTTCTCACCTTATAGAGGCAAAGAAAAGCAGAAAAGTGATTTACTCTTGAAAGAAATAACAATATTTTGAACCATACAAACCATGACTGTGATCTCGGAATGCTTGCATATCTTCTTTATATGTATTTCCATTAACTTTAATCACTGCAGTCATTGAACCCATTTGTTCATAATGTGACTGATGTGCCCTGAAAGTCACATAATAAGTTTTTGAGCTTTTAAAGCATTTTCTAATAAATCAAAACTAATTTACATTTCACAATATAGTAGATCCTCATTCTTTTGAAATCAGATAAACCGAAAACTCGGTTAACCCATATTGTCTGTTTTGTCCCTGCCGAATTATATCGAAAAATCTCCTACTTCTACTGATTTTCAGGTAATTCATACTACAAACTCAAATCTGCTTCCCCACATTAGATATTCCATATTGCCTCCGTTTAAAGCGAATAAGTATGTGTTGCGCACTAAGGTATTATCCATTATACATTAGACATAAATTTTCTCAGAAAGTTACTGTACTGTAATATCACAACAGTGGCCTGATCACTTGCTTGCTGCTCATGTATCACTTCCACAGTGTGGGCCCTACACACAATGAGGATGATAAATGCAGCACCCAACATTTCACATGACTATTGCAACACGCCGTACTGGCAACAGGTGCAGCTGTTGCTGTGAGCAGCTGTGATGCTGCCATTCTGTGACTGCTATGGAAACGTCACTTTCCAATTGTTCGTGTATGCGGTGACCCAGTACTTGGCCAGTCAGCAGAACCCACCGAATGGAGTTATATTAAGACGGCTCCGTGGGAAGGGGGCCAAATGATGCCAGGGTGGACAGGGGTGGAGGGAGGGGGGGGGGGGGGAAGGCATCAGCAGATCTCACACAGCACGTGACATGCTACAACCCAGAGATCTCTCTGGCTGTTTGTTTGTTTGTGGACAGTGAACATGTTTTTCCCTTTCACTCCATCACTCACAATAAAATATGCCACTGAAACAGAAATGCTTTCATAATGCTTTGATGCTGTTTAAAAGCAGCAAATTCTGTTATGGTCGACAGAGGAGAGAAGACTAAAGCTCAGGTTGCAGAACACTTTCATTCTGAAGGCTACTCTCTCATCATAATAGGTTCTAGAGACAAAATAGACGCAAGTATTGTAAGCTGTTCATTTAGTGGCAACAGTAAATGCATTAGCCTGAACAAAAATGAAGAAGTTGAGTATTCCCTGTTTGAATGGTTCCAGCGCATGTGCTCACAGCAAATTCCATTGTCTGGAAGCATGCTTAGTAGAGTTTCGATGATGTTTAAAACCATGTCGATATATTTCGTATAATATGACAACCTTGGTTTTAAACCATTTAATACCAGGTAGTATTGGTATAATGGGTTAGATACATATATTCAATGTGCAAACTGAAACATTAGACATCCTAAATGTTACAATGGGTATTTTATTTCCTACATAATTTTATAGTCCACAATATAGAAATATAGTATATTTTTATTCGATATGTGACTCAAAATTGTGTATAAAGCACACTTGACATATTATGAAACATAATTACACTACAAGAAAACATTGTCAAATGTCTTCTTCATGTATGCCACTGTACGTGACTGCAAAATATCAATCAAAACTTTACATTACAAACAACAACAATAATAATAATACCAACCGTCTCTGGTACAAATACAAATAAACATTCTGGTAGCCTCTTATCATAATATTAATTAGATTGCTCCTCCCAGGATGACATCAATGTATCGATGTCTTGTGAGTCACCCATGTACCTGAGGTTTCACTGTAAATACACTAGTTTTTCAGTTGTATCTGGAGACAAGGGTTGTTTCATACATAAGCCTTTCCACCATACAGATGGATATATATGTTTTGTTGCAGACCATAAGCTGTGTTGTTCGAAAAACCTTCTGCCGCCCGAAATGACGCCAAATTTGCCATGATAATGCCACTGTCACATCCCAAGACTTCACTCAATGTTGTGATGTAGTCTAGAGCCTGCATTTCCTCCCCCTGATTAAGGGTTTCCCCCTTGAAACATGGATCCAACATATTTGCTGCAGCATGCATAGCTTTACATGCAAATGTGTGCCTTGAGCTCACAGCTTCTTTGATCGATGCTTTCTCTGCTTGAGAAAGTGTATTACACTCAAGAAGTACAGCATCTACCTCCCTAGACAAGCTAGGAAAGGCATCATGTACATCCGAAAGTACTGCATTATCACCTTCAACCTTGTGTATGACTTCTGACATTGGTTGCAAGATACGCCATGCCTCCTCAAACCGCTGCCATGTTTCGTCTGCTAACACAGAACATTTAAGTGCTTTAACGCACTGAACATTTGGACAAACAATTGTTTCTAACCCAGGCTCTTTATTCTTGAGTAAGCTGTCCAAAAAACCACTGTACATGCGCAATAGATTGGTGATGGAAGTTTTAGTGTCACAGACGTGTGACTGTATTTTTCTCTTTGTTTTGTTTTCAATAAAGCTTGGGGGACATGATGCTCCTGAAAGTATTTTACTATCTTCCTCGCTAGACTGAAGCACTCTTCCAGCATTCTCAATGACATTATGTCTTTTATTAATAAGTTGAATGTATGTGCTGCGCAACCTATGCAAGTTGTGTGTGTATATTGCTCCTCTACTATTTTCCACGCAGCACACATATTTTGTGCATTGTCTGTGACCACCGCTATGAACCTCTCCGCACCTATTTCATGAACGACTTCTGTTAGTTGTGAAGCAATATACTGTGCACTTTTCCTTTTGTCACCAGGTCGTATACTTTTATAGAATATCGGCTGGGGTGTTGTCACGATGAAGTTAATGACACTGTTTCCTGATACATCGGTCCATCCATCTGAAATCAATGCAAGAGCAGTTGAGCGCTCCAACTTATTTGTGACAAACATCTTCACATGTTTATATTTGGCAGAAAGCAAAGATGTGCTAAGCTGGTGGGGACTAGGTGGCTCATAGGTGGGCCGTAGTTTCTGCAATGCTCCCGCCAGTATTTCGAATTCAGCGTAGATAGTGGAGCAACTGAAGCATATATTGCCCTAGCAATGGCTTTATCAATATCACCATCACTTACTGGTTGGGTATCTTTATGACCAGATGTTGAAGGTTGTTGCTGTGATTTTGTTGTAAGCTGTTCACTGAGAGCAGAACCAGAAGGCAATGACGATAGCATAGATGAAGACGCAGTCCCTGCTACATCAATATTCTGCACCCCAGTATTTGTTGGCATATCTGTTTTGTTCCTTTTCACCTGCGATGTATGTTCTGAAGCTATATGTTTAACAGACTGAGGGCACAGATCGCATCTGATAAGATATGTTCCTTTAATCGTGATGCCAAGACATTACGATATGTGGTGTTACAATATTTACTTGTCGCGTGTCTCTTACCCTCAACTTGCCACACATTGAAGAGATCCCACCCCTTTGATCGAGGATGCATTGCACTAACGCTCCTATCCTGTCTGATTGCGTATGACAGCTCAGCGTAACAGCAGCTGAGGAGTGTCCACACTACCTGGCTTTATATAAACCTGTCCGCTATGACCCCAGTTTTCTAGTTGTTTCCGGATTCATTCTGTTCATTCCCGAATGGTAACGCCTGATGTGTATGCAGTTCATACTGTCGTATGGTACTGCGGGTTGCCTGACAACCAGGACGAAATGAACCTCTCTCCAGAATCATACACGGTTTTAAACAGTTTAAAATGACACGTTTCCAAATTCAAACGTATGAAACCATATTTTTATATCTCTAATGGTTAGAGAATCAGCAGTTTGCTCCCTTAAAAACTCTCACACATTTGAACACTTTTTTTTTTTTTTTTTTTTGGGGGGGGGGGGGGAATGGTGGCAGGCATGTGACAATATGAAAATATACTGCACTTCCTCAACTAAACAAATACCAGTAATACATTAGTACATATGCAGTCTAGTTACTGTAATTTTATTTTCTGTTCAAGGTCATATGACAGAGGACCCTCATTCATTGAGGAACAAAAGAAAAAGTCAACTCAACAGCCTTATATTTTTACAAAAAAACCTTGTTAATTCAAACTTTGTTAAACCAAATTGGCTATTTATTGGTCCCTTGAAATTCAATTAAAAGAGGGTCTCCTGTACTCTCTACATTTTGCATTATGACAGAGAACAGAAGAAATAAGCTGTGGCATTTCTTTGAGGATGTAATGATCACTTTTTGTCTTGACCTGACCTCATACAATACTTGAAAGATTTTTCTACTTTCAAAGCATATGGAATACAATTTTGGTTGGTTTATCCATGAGCTGGTGCCATCTCATTTGTCATCCATATGGATGCCAATGAATTTCACACTTCATTGGTTTCTAATTCTGATAGTTGTAAATAATTTTATTGTTTTTGTTTCATTATTGTACTGGCTGTGTCTGGTCTGTGTGGATCTCAGCACTTTATCAGATTGTGCATATCATTATTCCTGAACGTCAATAACATGAGTGAGTCGAAACTTGTGAGTCACCACATTTAATCATTCCTTGCCACAAATTTAATGTTCTTCCTATGGGGGTCATTTGATAGTGTTACTCTCACTTAACTTATCTTGAGATACATCAGCATCTAAGCAATGAAAAGGAATGAAAATATGTTGCAACCAAAAAAAGGGAATTGAATCACAGCAAGAAATAGTAATGATCCAGAAACATTCAGATATTACAAAAAGTACAGTGTTACATTAAGAAATGAAATAAAAATTCCAAAAGCATGTGTTCCATGTCTGAGATTAGAACCTCTGACAAAAAGAAAGAAAAAAAATTGGAAAATTATTGAATAGGAATCAGGGCAACCAAAAGCATGGAAAGATTATTACCATCAAACTAAATTAAAAATTTACTAACAAATATTCAGAAGTTGAGAATGTTTATAATTATCATTTTTAAATACTGTGGAGAAAATAGGAGCAAGAATTTCGTTAGAATATCCAAGACTACTAATAGAAGAGATCATACCTATGCAATTTGATACAACTGGAATTCCACTCACTTCCCCCTCTAAAATTATTAAAATAATAAACTCACTAAAAAGTAAAAGCTCACATCGAATTGAAAGTATTTCCAGCAGAGTATTAAAAGCTTGTTTCCCACAGGTAAGTAGGATTCTCTGCCACACATGTAACAGCTCTCTAAAGCAGGATATTTTCCTGTATAGACTGAAATTTGCTATTGTAAAGCTATTGCATAAAAAAAGGAAATAAGTCTGATGTCAACAACTACTGCCCAATCTCACTTCTGTCCATTTTATCCAAAAACTTTGAAAAAGTAATGTATTCAAAGTAATGTATCCACAGAATATGCTATATATGCTTTTACTGATCAAATATTAAATACTATGAACAACCAGAGACCACCCCTTGAGATTTTTTGTGACCCCTTAAAGGCTTTTTATTTTGTAAATCATGGAATTATTCAAGATAAGCTCAAGTAATGTGATACGAGTGGGAAAATGGACTAATGGTTTAATTCTTACTTAACTGGAGGAGAACAAAGTTGAAATAAGTGGTTCACATAATGTGCAAAAATCAGCCATTTCGTTCAGCTGGGGAGCCATCAAGAATGAAGTCCAACAGAGATCGGTCCTAGGTCCTTAGTCATTCTTAGTATTATATTAATGACTTGCCATCATATATCATCAATGATGCATAGCTAGTGCTTTTTACTGACAATACAACTATTGTAATTATACTTGACAAACAAGAATGAACTGATGAAATTGTGGGTAATGTCTTTCAGAAAACCATTCAATGGTTGTCCGCAAATAGACTCACACAATTTTGATAAAACCCAGTATATACAGTTCTGTACAGTAAGTGACACGACTCCAGCAATAAACATAGACTGTGGACAGAAGTCTGTAGCTAAGATGGCATATTAAAAAGTTTTAGGTGTATGCATTGATGAGGGATTGAATTGGAAAAACACATTGATGATCTGCTGAAACATTTGAGTTCAGCTACTTATGCCATTAAAGTAATTGGTAATATTGGTGATAAACATCTAAGTAAATTAGCTTATTATATCTATTTTCATTAATTTTTTTTAAATATGGGTCTTATTTTGGAGTAATTGATCAGTAGAAAAGTATTCATTGTACAAGAGTGTGTAATCAGAAAAATTGTTGGAGTCTGCCAAAGATCATCCTGCAAACATTTATTTAAGGAACTTGGGAGCTTCACAGCACCTTCACAGAACTTATATTCACTTATCATAAAAATGATCACTGAGGTGCAGACATGAATATAAAATAGACAATCAAATTCACACAACTAAGGAGTGAAACTCATATATATAAAGTAAGGACGGTTTGACTTACCAGGCAAAAAGGCACCAGTTCATTGACACACACATAAATAAAAGCATACACACACACACACACACACACACACACACACACACAAACTGAGCTTTTGCAACCGTTGGTTGCTTCATCAGAAAAGAGGAAGGAAGGGAAGGGAAAAAGGAAAGCATGTGGGTTTTAAGGGAGTGGGTGAGGAGTCATTCCAATCCCAGGAGCGGAAGGACTCACAGGAAAAAAAAAAGGCAGGTAAACAAACACATACACCCACACACATATACATGCACACACACCAAGGCAGACATATGCAAAATGCAAAGAACTTGGACAGAGATGGCAGTTGAGGCAAAGGCTAGAGGTATAGATGTTGTAGAATGGTGTGTGAGAATTTGAAATTAATGAAGGTTGAGACCTGGTGGTCAACAGGAAGAGAGAATATGCCGAAGGGCAAGTTCCCATCTCCAGAGTTCTGGAAGGATGGTGTTGGTGGGAAGTATCCAGATAACCTGGACAATGTAACACTGTGCCAAGATGTTCTGACCGTGCACCAAGGCATGATTAGCCACAGGGTGATCCTCATTACCAACAAACACTGTCTGCCTGTGACCGTTCATGCGAATGGACAGTTTGTTGCTGGTCATTCCCACATAGAACGCTTCACAGTGCAGGCATGTTAGTTGGTAAATCATGTGGGTGCTATCGCAAGTGGCTCTGCCCTTCATCGTGTACACCTTCCGGGTTACTGGACTGGAGTAAGTGGTGGTGGAAGGGTGAAGTGTCCATTCATACAAATGGACAATTTATTGTTGGTCATTTCCACATAGAAGGCTTCACAGTGCAGGCATGATACTCATCTGGTTTTCAGTTATTGGTATAATCTGCTTGCATGCAAGATAGACTAGCAACAGAATGGCAGGACGATCTTTAAAAAAAAAAAAAAAAAAACAAAAAAAAACAAAAAAAAAAAAACTTGAACTTAGTCTTTATTTCTGCTTTACACAGCTCCATCCATCAAACTAATAACTACAGAATGTTGCAAATTGACCATCGCATCAATAACTTCACAATTCAATTAATCATACACAACTACTTCCAACAACAACTCAACAACTACGCTGGTGCCAAAAGTTCAGCAGTACATATAACACAGCAAACAATGTATCTTCTTACAACCACTCATGGTGGTGATAACACATCAACTATCAACCACCTCCATTGAAGAGTCAGTTCTGTACAAACTTTGTTGGCTGAGCCGTCTCTTGGCTGCCATGTTTACTTTTGTAAGAGTCTGTGTATCTTAGTGCTCAGAGCAGGAATAAAGTTTTGTCAAATAGAGTATGGTGGTTTTACTAGGGCCACAACCCCACTAAATCCCACAGTGGTGATCCTGACTGTTTTATTCTGCTCCTAAGTGTACATTTTAGTGTGTTTTCTGCCACACATGCCAGTTTTTCTTGTTTCACAATGAGTCATGGACTAACAGCCTCCCACCACAATGACTTCTCCTGTGTGATCTACTCCAAGCTACATTCTGGCCCCGCCACCATTCACATCTATTCATCTGAATATATCTATTCATTCAATCGCATCTATGCCAAGATTCGTCAAAACCTTCACTTCAATGTCTTTTCAACCAGCTTGGCACTATTCACAGGAATCTTTCACCTCGAACAGTCATAACTGTAGATATGTCCTCACAATGGACTCAGGCTTAGTTATCCAAACATTCCATACAGTGCTCAGGACTAGAACAATATATGTTGACCGCAGTGCTATTTCTCATCACCCAGTGTCGAACATGAACAGTTCATATTTTAATGCTTCTGATTTGGATTCATGCACCGCCATGTGATTTAGTGTATCACTCCACAGCACACATGCCTGTCCAACAGTTGCACAGAACTTTGTTTCCACAGGACATTCTCCAATCTGCCACACCTTGTGCCCCTTTTAGTGGACATATTCTGGTCTCATCCACAAATCCCAGTCTACAGCTCAAATTCCTGCTCACAGGTTTCAGCTGCACCTTCTTCTTTGTGTGCAGTTTCAGTGACTAGCAGTGCATTCCGTCCTCTTTTGTGCAACTCACAGTGCAGTTTCTCCATTGAGACAGTGCTATGAACACCCAAAACGTGTAAAGTGATTTAACTGCATGAACATTTTGACTAATGACTACATATATGATGTGCAATCATGCTTGGCATCCTGTGATGCATCTGCCGCGTCGTGACCACTGGTGCCGCCCTCATTTGCTCATTTGACTAGTGCATCGCAGGAATCATTCACGTTCTCAAGCACTCAACTACCCATTTCTCCAGCACATTTTCATGCTGCTGCCACGTCAGCCAACCATGTCAGCTTGCCACACTGTGTCACCACGCAATCACAAGCTTTCCCAGTCCCCCCGGGGACCTCTGCCACACTGCATGATACAGTGGCATTGCCACAGCAACAACAAGCAGATGTCGCTACCGCAGAAGCTGGGACTCGGGTACAACATTCGCTTTCATCTCCTCTGCCTGGCCATCTACCCAAGCTGCCACTGTTTTCTTTTGATGCACTGATGACGTGGGATGTCTTGGTAGAACATATCTTTGATCACTACACTCTTGACGACGTCACTCATTACCTATACTTGATAACGAATCTGCACAAACATCTACATCTGCAGCTACATGGGATACTCTGCAAATTGTTTTTAGGTGCTCTGTTTGAACCACCTTTATACTATTTATCTCCCATTCCATTCTTGAATAGCACGCGGGAAGAAAGAACACCTGAATCTCTCCGTTCGAGCTCTAGTTTCTCATATTTTATTCTGATGATCATTTCTACCTATGTAAGTGGGAGTCAATATATTTTCACATTTGGAGGAGAATTTTGGATATTGGGGTTTCACAATGCAGCGATAAGTGCCGTTGTTGTAATGATTCCCATCCCAATCATTTCCATAATGTTGTCTCCCCTGTATCATGACAATACAAAACGAGCTGTCCTTCTTTGGACTCTTTCGATGTCCTCCGCCAAACCCACCTGATAAGGATCCCACACTGGGCAGCAATACTCCAAAAAAGGATGGACAAGTGTAGTGTATGTAGTTTTTTTTAGTAGTTCTGTTGCATCTTTTAAGGGTTCTATCAATAAAACACAGTCTCTGGTTCGACTTTCCTATGAAATTATCTATGTTTTCTTTCCATTTTAAGTCTGAAGTAATTGTAATTCCTAGGTATTTAGTGGAGTTTATGGTCTTCACTTTTTATTGATTTATCTTGTAAACAAAGTTTAACGGATTTCTTTTCGTACTCATGTGGACGACTTCACACTTCTCATTATTTACAGCCATTTGCCAATTTTTACACCATATTGATATCTTATTCAGATCGTTCTGTAGTTGGTTTTGATCTTCAGATGATTTTACTAGACAGTAAATGATGGCGTCATCTGCAAACAACCTAAGAGAGCTACTTAGATTTTCTCCCAAATAATTTTTGGAAATACAGGTGCATGTTGACCATGTCTATGACCTAGTCACATTGCCTCCTACCTCTCACTACTACTACTCAGCCTAATGGACTATTCTTGAGTGTGTTATCTGCACACCAGATGACATGATCCGTCACGTCCTACATGAGGAACACCTTGGCAACAAGAAACCTTTCCAGCTGTGGACATGCATCTGCCTGCTGGTCAGTGTTGAGACTGAAGCTCTTTGCTCAGATAGCCATTAAGCGTGGCATCTCACTGTTCAAATATACTGCTGCCATCGAAATATAGTTACACAATTAATATTTATCATGGCTTTTGATACAAATATATTCAGTTATTGTCCACAAATACTTATAATTGTTTATATATAAATTATCTGCTGCATATCTACTATTTTTAGTCTGCCATGACTTTGCATGGGTTCATGTTTTGTGTTTCTGTGGTGGAATCTATGTTCTGACACAAGAATATTATTACCTCTATGAAAAGCAGAACAAGAGAGTAAAACAAAGTTTATTGAAAGAATAGGAAATAATGTGGTACGTCTTTTTAGATAGGTAGTGTGGTGCAGTGCTGCCCATTTGCTTCTTAAATTTTTACTGATAAACACTACATATCAATAATTGTAAATATAAGACTTATAATATTATTATTATAGTACTGAAATTTGTCAGCTTTTTATCTCTAAGGAATACTGAAATTGTAATTACAGCGTTTGATTCTCCCAAGTCTCCTGAATCCATTCATATAATTATATTTGACTTACGATCATTCCCTGATTTTATATGGATTTTTAGAATAATGTTTGTGGCTAGACTGTATTTCAGTTGCAATCTGGGATAGCCGCCCTTGCTCGGCCAAGAGTGTTTCTGGTTTCTGAGTACTTTAGGAAAACCCTGACTACCTAGGTTTAAACTGTTAGCCAGCCGGCTGGGGAACCCAACAGCCTGGCAAAACCCGCTTTTCACATGGAAACAATCAGCTTCCCCCTGTATCTGTAATATCACACCTCTACCTACACAACTGCATTTCTGGTACCCGCTTCCTGATCGACAAGGGTGCCGACGTCTCTCTGCTTCCATCGTCCATGGTGACTGGCACTCTACAACCTCACCAAACAGTTCTTTGAGCTGTCAGTGCCTCTCAACATTGGTGTGCTGGTTCTACCTCATACTCTATTCACCTGTATTCGGAGTGCATGTTAAAATGGAACTTTGTTTTGGCTGATATTCTGGAACCTACACTAAGCATGGATTTTCTGGTTCACCACAATCTTTCTCCTGTTGTTGTGCATCACGCTGTCTTTCACAATACCTCAAAACAGACACTTCCAATGTGATTTGTCGAGCTCTACCCCTCCTGTCACATTTGTAAAGACAGTTCGCGATTGTTTGACAATGATTAACAAGTTCAACATACTTTTGTCAAAGTGTTCTAGTGAACACGGTGAAATGATGAAACTGTGTCGCGAAAGGGAAAACATTTTCCACAAGTGATTTGACACTATTAAACAGTCGAAGTGGTCTACTGAACTTGAACAAGTGTTGCACCTCTGGCATGAGAGAGTGGACATCCTTCACTGCCTCACTGATGCTGAATCTCACATGTCATCAGCCAAGCAGCACCATACATCTCTCCGAGCATCTTTGAAGGGCACTAAATTCAATGTTAGTACTTGTTTTCTCAGTGCAAACAGTGACGTCGTACCTGTGTGCAAGGCTAACAGTGATTCTGACAGTTTGGTCCCCCTCCCCACTCCTACATAGAGGTTTGTAAGCAAAACTCGATTACCATGACTACACTATGTGCTGTCAACACTGTGCACACAGCCTGCCCTCTCGCTCCTGCCCTGTGCAGCCAGCAGCCAACTTAAGAACAGGGACTTTAACTTCCCCAGCCTCATGCCAGCCTTCCTATTCTGCTTCTGTGACTTGGCACCCCCTCTTATTTCAGAGGCTACTTGCAGAACTTCATCCTCTCCTGGCCTATCTGCTGCTGCCAGGCAGCCATCTTGCCCTTGTCCACAAGTGGTACCACCAACTACACCAGGGGCTGCCCTTGCTACTGCCTGGACTGCTGACCTGTCCACTGCCATGGCTTGGCAGCCATCTTGCTCATAAGAGTCAGTGGTGCCTCCAGCAGCACCAGTGGTAGCCAACACAACCTCGGTACCACTTTGCCTCCTACCGGCAGCCATAACTGATGGGCTCCCTGCCCACACAGTGGCCCAGCTGTCGCTGTCATATGTGGCGGATCCCATCACAACAGTGCATATGAACATTCTCTCTGCCACATCCCCTGAAGACTCACGGGACCCTGCCATTAGCAAACCACGCTGTCTATGCGCAGAGAAGTTTGCAGTGGTGGAAGCACAGATTTCAGAGCTGTTTGATACCGGTATTATCAAACTTTCATCGAGCAATTCATCTTCTCCCATCCACTTAGCTAAAAAACGCGATGGTTCTTGACATATTTGTGGGAACTATCGCAAGCTCAACACCAAGACAGTCATGGAGAGGTCTCCAGTTCCAAGTGTCCCAGACTTTACCCATGCACTCACAGGTGCAAAGATTTTTTCTGTCATGGACTGCAAACAAGCATAACATCAAATTCCAATGGCTCCGGGCGACTCCGATCATTTTAAAGCATTACCACTTCATGCCTTTTGCACTAAGAATGCCACACAAACTTGGCAACACTTCATAACTGAGGTTCTCTTTCCACTTAAATTCTGTTTTGTTTACCTGGATGACATCCTAATTTTTAGTGACTCTCTCAAAGAAAATAAGCAACACCTGCAGGTCCTATGCAACACTCTAGCTGGGGTGAGCATTGAGTTAAACCACAACAAGGACCAACTTCATCAAACCTCTGCTCACCTTCTAGGCTATGCTGTCTCTGCAGATGACATCTCCTCTCCAGTTGAGAAAGTGAATCTGTTAAGGACCTACTTCACCCTTAAAACTTCAAGGAACAGGCATTTCCTAGAAACAATAAACTATTATTGACATCACTTGCCACGTGCTGCTGACATTCACACTCGACTTATGAACTTGCTAGTGGGAAAACACAACTCTGGCTCTTGTCCCATGCCCTGGACCCCTGAAATGACTGCCTCGTTCATGGCACTTAAAGACCTTTTGACTTCTGCTGTCACTATTGCTCATCCCCACACTGATGCAGACATTTTCATTACAACACATGCCAGTGACACTGCAATCAGCCCAGTTCACTGCCAGCCCCTCACCGGTGCCATTTACCCCCACAATTTTTCTCTAAAGAACTAAACAATGAACAAAGATAGTATTCAGCCTTTGACCACGAATTGTTGGCCATTTACAAGGCAATCAAACAGTTATGATCCAACTTTGAGTGTCTTCCTTTTTATGTACTCACAGATCACAAATCTCTAGCGGCAGCAATTCAGAACCCCCTGGCCAAACCCCCTCCTCGCCACTTTCGCTACCTTCACTTCATCTCACAATTCACAAATGACATCAGGTACATCAAGGGTGGGGAAAAATATTGTTGCTGACTTTGTGTCTCGGGTTGATGCCGTGTCCTCGCTGATCAACCTTTCCAACCTCGCTTCCTTACAAGCTGGATATGATGACCTCATGCAACTCTAAACCAAACTGCCTCTCTTCACTGCATCTGCAGTTCTTTCCTGGGTGTTGTGCGTGAAATTTGGTGTGATGATTAAATGGACAAATTTTGCCACCTAATCCCTCAGCTGCTCCAATGCAAGATATTTCAAAAACTACATACCTAGCACATGCTTACATTCGCGCCTCCACCAGACTACTGACTGAACGTTTTGTCTGGTGGAATATTAAACATGAATGCCAGGCTTGGGCACACACCTGCCTGCCCTGTCTATGCAATAAAATCTTCACACACAATTCCTCACCTTTGGTTCCATTTCCTGTCAATGAAGCAGATTTCAACATGTTCACATGTACCTTGTTGGCCCACTTCCTCCTGCTGATGGGTTTCGTTACATTCTCTCTGCCATTGACCGCACCACTCACTGGGAGGAGGCCACACCCCTTCCAATATCAAAGCTGCAACAGTTGTGAGGGCTTTTACTCAGTCATGGATAGCCCCCTTTGGCTGCCCCTTGATCATAACCACAGACCAAGGCTGGCAGTTTGAATCGGTCCTCTTCTATGATCTTTGCCACCTGTTTTATTAAGTGTATCCACACCCACTGTCTATCATCCCCAGAACAACAGACTGGTAGAACAGTGGCACAGGACACTTAAACACATCCTCCAATGCCATGACACTCTTTGGTTGGAGGCTCTTCCCCTGGTCCCACTCAGCTTTTGTGCCACCTACAAGAAGGACGTCAGTGGTTCTGTTGCAGAGTTCATCTATGGACAACCTCTGGTCTTACTGGGGGAGCTTATTAACCCTTCCCCCTTCCCACCCTAGTCGTCATGGTTCAACTCCACTGTACCAGGATAAATCCTCCACCTCCATCCATCTTCTCCTTTCATTCGCATCCTACAGGAGCTAGACTCATGTGACTTCATAATGCTATGAGATGACATAGTTCATCCCCTTCTCAGTTCCCCTTACTCTGGCTCAAATCGAGTTTTCAAAAAGTCCCCGAACACCTTCATAATTTCAATCAACGGCAAACCCACTACAATCTCAAAAAATTGGGTTAAACCAACTTACATAGAGCCCACTTCCCTACACTTAATTACAGAAAGTCATTTAATTTAATTAATTGATTTCTCTACTAATAAAGTTCCTTGGGCTACAAAATGTACATAAATCAAAATAACAGATCATGACATCTTGATTAGTCTGACAGTTGTCTGCACAATATGTCACCTAGTTTGTTAGCCTAATCACTGTAATCAAACTAAACACTGTTCTATGTCACATCACTTAATTTAGAACAGGTCTGTGTAGACTGTATGCGGACATAACATAACTGGTATCTCATTCTTCAGTTTCCTGCCAACCAGTATTTTGTTATTTAGTTACTGCTGGGAGAGCCGATATTATTATAAGCTACCACTATTTAAGTGTACCACTTATTGGTTCCTCAAGCAGTAGTAACAGATTTGCAGACACAACATTCATACACGAACACATCACTTAGATATCAAACAAAGTCATTCTCTTTTTTCATTTAGCTTCGCTAGAAGTCAGATGGGTACTGTGGTGCTTCAGTGGGACATAAAAAGGATATATAGACAGTCCCTCCAGTAGTGACAGCACCTGGGTTTCCCACAGTGCCTGCTGCCCTCCAATGTCAAAATTGGGTATAATTTCATTTCATTTTAAGTTAATTTAATTATATTTTGTATTTTATTTGTATATCTCTATAAATGTAGATACTATTTCAGATAGAACTGAAGATGATCCACACTAGGATAAAACCAGTAGTCAATAAATTTAAATGGTGTGATTTAGACTGTGTTCTTATTGTCATTGATTTTCACATTGAGTTAAATGTAGTAGACATATATTTTAAATTGATTATCTGTGATAATATAATGTGAAAAGCAAGCTTGATACCAATTTCACATGTTACTAATTCCCTAACCAAAGGTATTTTACATTTCAGAATAACAAGAGCAAAAAATTATAACATCACTTCTTAGAATTTAAATGCTAACTTGTCAAATTAATGAATATTTTCTGGATGACAGAAATTTTATTATGAACAATGTTTTATTTAATGACGTAGATAATCACAATTATACAACTCAGCGTTTGGCCCTAAAGTGTTCCTCAGAAAAAGAACATATCCACAATCATACAAGCACAACTCACATACACATGATCACTGTTCTCAGTCACCATGGCCATAATAGCTTCTCTAGGAAAGCTGTGGTTGAAAACTCAATTATATGGTTGTGATTGTCATTTTTTCATGTCTGTTTTGGCTAAGTATGTTGTCTTTATGGTGAGTAGCAATCTATTCTTCTCGTAATATTATTGATATTTCAACTTGGACTTTTCACTGTTTAAAAAACAGAAAATGGTTATCTCTGAAGTACGATAATAGTAAATGTGGTTTCTCTACTTCGCTGTGTTTCAGCTCCAAAACTGGGCATGACTCTTTAGATAGATGTTCAAAACAAATCTGTGACTGGAGAGTGCATCATTGAGGACAACTGTTTTAATATACTGAATACTGTTATATTTCTAAATGTGTCTGTAGCAAATTTTTGAGAATATATATTTAGGAAGTTCTTATTGAGATAATTACTTCATTTCATTTACTTACAGTTTCAGATTATCAAAATACTGCCTTGTCCATTTTTCAGTTGCAATTGTTCTAGCAATTGAAGCTGCATCTAAATCTGTATCAAAATTGAAATATGGTAAGTCTGATGTCCAATCACCATCAACTTCAACTTCATATTCCTTTGCAGGGTCTGACTGTAACCTGGCAAAATATGATAAACAACTTGGCTGTAGATACAGATAGAGGATGCAATATTTACATCATTCTGATTGGATTATTTGAGTGTATCTGAAATCATAGAAGGCAATTTCAGAAAATGTCAAGTTTGTGAAATTAACAATATTTTCACAGTTAAATATTGAAGCAATCACAGAGAAGTTGTGATATCCTAAAAACTTTTGAAATAATAAGCCTTTACTGTAAATAAGGACTGTGAAAATAATTTAAGATTTAGTTTAAGCACATTATAAAAGTTACATATTCTATCATTAAGGTGTCAAATTGCTAAAAATGTTCATTTGACAATTTTTGTAATAAAAATTAGAAAATAGTCAGCAGGCCCAATATAACAAATAAATTAAATGACTACAGAAACTCAAGTCTGGTGAGATATAATTTAAGTTTGTATAGTTTCCACTAGAAATCAAAGATTCCGTCATTACATCCTGGATGGCTAAAATGCTGAAACTGTATGTAGTTTAAATCTGTTACAAAATCTGGATGAAGAAATAACTTGTCATTATTTTTCTAAACAGGAAACACTAAGATAAATGAAAGATATATAATGGGGAAGATTTTACAGGAATTCTACTGAAACTGGAAGAAACATGAGGATATGATGACATATATACTACAGTACAGGACTTCACTTAGCTTAAATTTTGAGCAG
This sequence comes from Locusta migratoria, assembly GCA_026315105.1. NCBI lineage: Eukaryota > Metazoa > Arthropoda > Insecta > Orthoptera > Acrididae > Locusta > Locusta migratoria. The sequence continues at coordinate 198,045,350 of CM048746.1, forward strand.
GTAGCAAATCTAATGTAAGGATGTGATTTTTAAAGTGGTGGCAATAAAAACAGCAAGTATAGACATATACTGGATATGTTGCTGAGGAGAACACTTTATATATAGAATACTGACAAGTAGGAGTGGTCAGTGATGATCATCGGAATATTTTGTTACCTTTCAAAAGCCCTTGACTGTGTGGAATGTAAATTTCTACTTCATAAGAAGAGTGCCTCATTCACAACTCCAGAAAACTCCAGAAAAGCAGGAATTTCATATAGGGATCTGCAAGGACCAGTATTGGATACACTTTTGTTCTTAACCTTCCACTGGCTGTAAATGGCAACTCAAAGCTGTAATGTTTGTCGATAACATTAAGAACACTACTCAAGGGTCTTACCTCAACATTATCATACATATTCCCAGAATTTATAACATTAAATGTGAATGTGTAAAGTTACAAGTTCCCATCCAGGATTCAAACCTGAGTCTCGTGCTTTCTAGTCAGTTGTGCTGATCCCTACATCACTGGGGACACCACAATCATTACAACTGAAAGGACTACTCCACTGGAAATAGGATACAAATATGAGTTTGAATAATAGTGGACAGATAAAAGTTGAGAACTTGTATTTAGTGAGAAGCGTGCTTGAGTAGTCCTTAAAGTTGTGATGATTGCCGTGTCCCCAGTAGTGTAGGGGTCAGCACAACTGCCTAGAAAGCAGCAGTCCCAGGTTTGAATCCCAGCTGGGTACATATTTTCCACGTTACCCATACACAGTAAATGACATACAATCCATGAATATGAATCGATAGGAACTGCAGGATCAAAGGTGGTGTGTGTTCATTCAGACATGTCTGAAAGACCAGACACCATATATATATAACTCATATAAGTAGCTGATGATGAGCAATAACTAGGTGTCTGTGAAGAGGCATTCTTGGACCCTTAATCTTTACAGGAATAGGTTACAAATAGTTTGAATAATAGTGGTCATGGAAAAGTAGAGAACTTGTATCTGGCAATAACCGAGATTGAGTAGTCCTTGCAGTGGTGATTATCGTTGTGTCCCCAGTGGTGTAGGGGTCACGACAACTCCCTAGAAAGCAGACCTGGATTGGAATCCTGACTGGGTACACATCTTCAACTTTATCCATTTGCAATTAATGTCATTATTCCGTGAATATGAATAGCAAATAACTGCAGGATCAAAGATGGTGCCTGTTCTTTCAGACATCTCCAAAAGATCACCAAACATATATAACTTTGATAATTATTCATGCTGAGTCACATAGAAAAACAGTGTATGTTTATTCAGAGGAGCAATTACAGTAGAAAGGTTGACTCCAAGCACCCAAAATATGTGCTATCACAGCAAGAACTGGAAGGCTCATCTAATCCTGTTTCGTTTCCAGGACAAGCTGACCAGCCTACAGGCAGAAGTTGTTCTTTCTCCAGTCGCACAAAGTCACTAGGTGACACCTATAGCCTTACTCGAGAAGGCAAATGATGCCATACAAATCTGTGGTGATTTTATGGTCAAGGTGAACTCTCAGACAGTCATTGATGTGTATACTGTACCACATCCAAAACCTGCCTCCCCCCACCAACATTCAACAATTACAATCTGTCCTTGGGTGCATAAATTATTATCAGCATTTTATACCACATGCTGCTGAACTATCAGCACCCCTTATGAGGTTATTGCAAAACGGCGGCGTCTAACAATTGTGTAAAAAATGCATCCAACCCATAGAGTCCGAGGCATCTACAGAGACGATTAGGGGCAGAGAAAGTTTGCAAACAGCTAGACATGTAGGAACGGAGGTTGAAAGACAGCTGGACACCGACTATTGCTAAGAAGAAACCAAACAATGGAAATATTTGGAAATGATAGGCTGCTACTCACCACAGACACCCAATGAGCTGCAGATAGGCACACATAACAGAAAAACAACAAATAAAACATATAGCTTTTGACTGTTAAGCCTTCGTATATCAGAGAACATGCTCTCTCTCTCTCTCTCTCTCTCTCTCTCTCTCTCTCTCTCTCTTTCACACACACACACATACAACCAACTGCTGTCTCTGGCTGTTGTGGTCAGACTGCAACACATAGCATGGCCAAGGCAATAGCAACAAGTGGTGGGGGGGTGAGGAAGTGGCATGGAGAGGGAAGCAGAAAGAGAGGGAAGGGATGCCAATGGGGATGGAGCAATATGTCAGTGCTGTCTAACAGATAGGAAGGAACTGTAGTATGTGGCAGAAAGGGAGACATACATAAGCTGGAGTGTGGGTAGGGAAAGGAAGGGGAGAGGAGAGTGGTGGGGCCAGGAACTAGCAAAGGTTTAGGCCTGGGGGATTGTGGGAGTGTAGGATATATTGTAGGGAGAGTTTCCATTTGCACAATTCAAACAAGTTGGTGTTCATGGGGAGGATCCATATGGCACACGCTGTGTAGCAGTCATTGAAGTGAGACACATCATGCAGTGCTGCATGTTCTGCAACAGGATGGTCCATCTGTGTCCTTGCCTCAGTATGATGAAGGCTATTCATCTGGACAGACAGCTTGTTGCTGGTCATGCCCATGTAGAAAGCTGCACAGTATTTGCATCTCAGTTTGTAAACAACATGACTGCTATCACAGGTTGCCCTGCCTTTTACGGGATAGGAAATGCCTGTGACAGGACTGGAGTAGGTGGTGGTGGTGGGATGGTGCAAAGGACAGATAAGGCATCTAGGGATATGAGCCATGGGGTAAAGGGTTGGGAGCAGGGATGGAGTAGGGATGGACAAAGATATTACGTAGGTTTGGTGGACAGCAGAATACCACTGTAAGGGGGTGGGGAGGATTTTGGATAGGGTATTTCTCATTCCAGGGCAGGATGAAAGGTAATTGAAATCCTGGTGTGGTTTAACTGCTCCAATTAATTTTTGGTGGTATTGGGTAATGAGAGGGATGCTCCATTGTGACCAGACGGTGTGTGTGTGTGTGGGGGGGGGGGGGGGGCGAGTGACTGGACAGACAGGGCCTATGATATCTGTTTCTGGACAAGATTTGGTGGGTAATTGCTTCCACCAGTTTTCTCGAGGGCCCCTTAGGCCATAAAATGTTGTTCCAGTCACTGTACATAATTCAGCCATGGTTCTAAAGACCTATCGAAATCTGGAAACATTGGCAGAGACTTCTACATCTACATACATACTCTGCAATTCACCGTAAGGTGCGTGGCGGAGGGTAACTGTACCACTACTAGGCATTTTCTTTCCTAATCCACTCCCAAATTGAACGAGGAAAAAAAGAATGCCTATATGCCTTCGTACGAGCCCTAATTTCTCTTATCTTGTCTTTGTGATCTTTACGCGAAATGTAAGTAGGCGGCAGCAAGATCGTACTACACTCAGCTTCAAATTCCGGCCCTCTAAATTTACTTAACAGAAATTCACGAAAAGAACATCGTCTTTCTTCCAGCGATCCCTAATTAAGTTGCCAGAGCATTTCTGTGACACTCGCGGATTGGTTGAATCTACCGGTAACAAATCTAGCTGCTCGCCTCTGAACCACCTCTATGTCTTCCTTTAAACTCATCTGCTGCGGGTCCCAAACACATGAGCAATACTCAAGATGTGGTCGTACAAGTGTTTTATATGCGGTCTCCTTTACAGGTGAAGTACATCTTCCCAAAATTCCCCCAATAAACCAAAGTCGGCTATCCGCCTTACTAACAACTGTCATTACATGCTCGTTTGATTTCATATCGCTCTGCAATGTTATGCCTAGATATTTGAACGATGCGACAGCATCAAGAAGCTCACTATTAATGCTGTATTTGAACATTATGGGATTGTTTTCTCTACTCATGCTCATCACCTTACATTTTTCTACATTGAGAGCTATCTGCCATTCTTCGCACCAACTAGAAATTTTGTCTAAGTCATCATGTATGCTATTACAGTTAGTTACAGATGGCACCCTCCCATACACCACAGCATCATCAGCAAACAGCTGCAAATTACAACTTACTCTGTCCATCAGATCATTTATATAGATAGAAAATAATAGCGGTCCTATCACGACCCCCTGGAGCACGCCTGGCAATACACTCGTCTCTGATGAACACTCGCTGTTGAGAACAACGTACTGCATTCTATTACTTAGGAAGTCTTCCAGCCAGTCACAAATCTGTGTTTCACATGAACGATGTTTCCTACACCCGTGCTGATTCATGGAAAGAAGCTTTTCCGTTTCAAGGAAATTTACTATATTCGAACTGAGAATATGCTCCAAAATTCTACATGAAACTGATGTCAACAATATTGGCCTGTAAGTGTGTGGGTCAGTTCTCTTTCCTTTCTTATAAACAGGAGTCACCTGCGCTTTCTTCCAATCACTAGGAACTTTGCACTGAATTACAGATTCACGATAAATGCAAGCTAAGTAAGGGGCCAATGCCACAGAATAGTCTTTGTAAAACCGAACTGGTATTCCATCCGGACCAGCAGACTTTTTCGTATTTAGCTCTCTCAGCTGCTTCTCTACATGCAAATACCTATTGCTATGTCCCCCATTTCGGAATTAGTATGTTTTTCATCATGTTCACTAGACTATTTTGACAAAAGATTGTTGAAATTGTGAATTGTCAAACACTCACAAACTGTTGTTAAACACTTGACAGGAGGGGTAGAGCTTGACGAATCATATAGGAAGTATCTGTTTGAGGTATGGTGGGAGATGGTGCGATGCACAATATTGGAAGATAGTTTGTGGTGAGCCAGAAAATCCATACGTAGTATAAGTTCTGGAATGTCAGCCACAAAAAAGTTCCATTTTAATACCCACTCGGAAGACAGTTGAACAAAATATGAGGTCAAACCAGTACACAGAAGCTGAGAGGCATTGATGGCTCAAAGAAGTGCTCGATGAGGTTGTAGAGTGCCAGTCACAATGGAGGATGGAAGCAATGAGACGTCGGCATCCATGTTGATCAGGAAGCAAGTGACAGAAACGCTGTCATGTAGGTAGAGGCAACCACCTGGGGACAGAGACTCTCATACAGAATGCAGTGTATATAGGCGCCTGGTTTCTGCCAAGCAGGACACGTTGCCTAAGTCATCCTGCACTCTGTGTTTGGGCAAAGGCATGGCTGCCAGCATTTCTGAGTGGCATCCTCAAAACAGGTGTGGAAGTAGCAGAGAGGATAATGTGGAGTCAGTTCCTGTGGATAGCAAATGAGCGGAGGTGGGCCCTCGTTGGAGTCAGTAGTTGTTTGCATTATGTGGAGGGTGAGGCTGCGGCATCTCGGTGGTGTAGCGGCAAGGCAGCTCAATCAGTCTATCAGGTACCTGGAAACACCCTTGGATGAAGCTGTGGGTCATGAGACTGTGATTGCAGCTTGTATGCCTCCAGAAGGTATGCATCATGCACTTGGTCCATGATGTGAATGCGTTCGCTAGGTCACTCGAGTATGTTGCAGCTAAGTGCTGTCTGGACCAGGATCGGAAACTTGCTGGTTCAGACCACCATGAGTGTTGAGCCAGGCATAGCATGTTCGCTGACCAATAGGCTGAGGCGCTGCCACAGTTGCGAGGATTTCTTGTTGCCAAGATGTTACTCATGCAGGATGTGGCAGATAGTTTAATCAGGCATGTGGGTTACCCACTCAAGGATAGTCTGCTTGGCCAAGTGGTAGCAGTGAGAGGTGGAAGGCGAATGACCAAGTCGCAGATGAGTTATTAAACACAGGTAATGAGCCAAGTTGGCAAGTGAGTAGTGGTCAAAGATTTGTTACACTAAGGTGAACCCTGTCATCGGAATGTTGAATGAGCATGGTGGCAGCTTCAGTAAACATCCAGGCAGAGGAGAAGCAGTTGATCATAGTGCCTGAGTGACAGTCCCTGTGGCGGTGTTGTGGTTAACACCACAGTGCGACCGACATGGCAGAAGTGAGTGGATGTGTGGCGACATGGTGTTGCAGGGTGTCACAGCCAATGCAGCAGCAGCACCATGCTGGAGAAATGGGCAGTTGACTGCAAGCAAACATGAAAGAGTTTTGAGAAGCGCCAGTCATAAGAGCAGAAGAGGGTGGCATTTGTTGTTGCAGTGTGGCCGGTGCATCCCAGGATGCCGAGTATGACTGCACATTCTGAAAATTGTCATTGTTCAAAATGTTCATACTTGCAATACCATTTGCAAGATTTTGATTGTTCAGAGAACTATCATAATTGAGAAACTGCACTTGCGGTTGCACAATGGAGGATGGAACAGCGCCGCTTGTCACAGCGACTGCCTACAAAGAAAAACATGCAGCATAAACTTGTGACTAGGAACTTGAGTTATAGACAAAATTCGAAGAAGAGTCTAGAATGTATTCACTAACAGTAGCACAAGGTGTGGCAGATCAAATACTGAAGCACATGGCAGCACAGTGGTGGGCTGAGAATTCAAATTCAAAGCTGGAAATTTGCACTATTAGTGTATGACACAGGCAGATGTTGAGCACAGGAATTTTTCATATCCTGGGCACTGTGCGCAGTGTTCAGCATAACAAAGCCTGAGTCTATTGTGACGCCTTGTCCACTGTTACGAAGATCAGAAGCAAAAAGATCTTGCAAAAATTGCTGTGCCGGTTGTAGCAGTGTTGAAGAGAAGGAATTTGACGTGTCTTGCAGTTTAGGTGAGGTCTTGAATATATGTGGGGCCAGAATGTAGCTCAGCATGGGTCACACAGGCAAAGTCATTGTGGCAGTAAGCCGTTAGTCCACAACTCATCATAAAAATAAATAAATAAACTGCAGGCGGCACAAAACACACTAAAATGTATGTTTGGGAGCAGAAAAAAGCAATCGTGGTCAACACTATGGAATTGGTGTGGTTGTAGCCCTACAGAAACCACCATATACAACTTAGCAAAACTTTGTCAATGCTCAGAGCATGGGCATACACAGACTGAATCACAAGTGAACATGGCAGCAGAGATGCAGCTTACCCAAAGATATTGGTATAGAAATGGCACATGCAAGGAGGTGGTTGATAGTTTATAGGTGCTATCACCACCAAAATTTATAATTTAGATCATGTGGTCCTTGACTTTTACTATCTAATTTATGCCATATGTTCTAAACCTGATATTTTTTATTCACAAAATATAAGTTAATTCAATTCCAACAATACACAGTTGTTTCAAAAATTTTGCATTTTTCTCTAGGGGTGATACATTACATCATGCAGAATAATTTTAGTTTGAGTGAAAATGTTTGTTGATACTTCTCAGTGAGACTACTCAACTTCTGTAGTTATTGGGCATGTTCCTGAGAAGCAGCGAGGAATAAACCCTCTGCAGTGTTGATATGCACTGTACTGTTGCTGATACTGCAAAAACATGTGTGGAACGGGTAGGTTGATCATCTGAAACATCTACCTCTGATTAGAGACACTATTTCTTAATATTCTGTTGTTTCCTAAGGTAGTACTACGCAGATGCAGAACCCCTGTTTAGTACACTCTGCTGGTTCAGTGGCATACTATATTGCCTTCCTTAAGCAAGCAAATCCAATAAAAATATGCCCATCATTGCTGCAAAAGATCACTGAACATTTTGGCCTGTAATAAAACTTGTTCCTGACAATGTGATCTATCACATCTACACATTCAATGAAAACACTCTGAAACACCCAGTATAAACTAGTTATATTTTATAGACTGAATTACGTACCACATTTTTCCTTTAAAACTCACTTTCCATTTCTTCATTGGTGAAACAGGTTTAAACAGGATCCCTTCAGCACCAAATTCATTATCATTAGCTCCAAACAAAACAGTATCAGGTATTTTCTGGCTGCACAGAAGACCTATTCCAGGAACCTAAAATAAATACAATTGAAAAAAAAGTACATTTGAAGACTTTCGACTGAGCAAACAAATACTCTCACAATATACTTACAATTAAATAACAAAGACCATTTATGACCCCCAGTGGCCTGCGTTCACTACCAGCAACAAAATAAAAACCTTTGCTGTTTGTTGCCATGAAGAATACAGCATCAAATGCCTGAAAATAACCAAAGAATACAAATTATTCTATTAAGAATCAAACTCTTATAAGTAATGAGGCCTACATGAAATCAATAATTTGGTTTGAATTTCAAATTACTTTATAAGGTGTGGTCCTATTCAGTTTAGATGGCTAAGGGTGGAATGGAGTTGGGGAGGGGGGGGGGAAGCAATCAATAGAGGAAATAAGGTAGCCTACCACATAAATAACTAATTAGATGCAGTATGAGAAGTGTAAATTACATTATTAATTGATACACTGTGTATATGAAAACACATGATGAAGTTGTTGGGGACACTGAATAATTCGTTACACATTAATAGGCAGCAGCAGCCATTGGAAGCTACCTTTGACATGTGAATCAATACTTTGTACCAACATTTGAAGCTGATTGCTGAATGACATTAGTGCCTCTAACTTACATTTTGCATAAGGACCAGAAAGGTAAGAGAAATTAGAGCTTGTATGGAGGCATGTAGACAGATGTTCTCCCTTGATATGTTCTGTGCTAGAGGTCACAAGTCAGGCCCATTATTTGAAGAATTATATGGATTTTTTAATGGGAAGGGAATCAGCATCCCTACCAGAGGACCAATGGAGGCCCAAGAGCTGGCAGGGGTAGAACAGTAAATGCTGTGGAAAGCTGCCAATAGAGGCTGCAGGTGACGCATTGTTTGCAGAGACCCCCACAACCTGAAGCATTTATTTGCGAGTGGCATTAAGCTTGGTGGGCTAGTTGCCATGGACCTTGCCTCAAGAAATGGTGCCAAGTACTATATCCATGTGGTCCAGTATCCTTCTTTGCATCTGCTGTGTGTTGTGCTATACCATGTTCATTTCTACACTATACCAAGCTCTCTGCTTCTTCATAAATTGACTCATAATTTATTTCCTCTCATACGGTTCTGACCACAGCTTGTGATTGAACCCCTGTCAGATTTAAATTCATGTACCGACAGTGTTGTGTAACAGTGTTGTTGATGCCTGGGTAGATACTTAACATTTCGTATGCCATATTATATAAAGATGTCAACAATTTTTAAAGATCTTATGTAGTCCTAATCTAATAATGGAAAGTCCAAGTTGGAATTAACAATATAGTAAAAAGGACAATTTACAACTCACCCCAAAGATGTGGCGACATGCTGCAACAGGCACATACGAAAGACATACACATAAAACACTTTCAGTTATCAACCATGGTCTTCTTCAGAAAATATAACATTCACACAATCACACAGGACACAACACAGTCATACAACCATCATCTCCGGCTGCTGCACTTCGAAGCTGGAAGTGAAGAAGGCCATGGCCGATAGCTGAAAGTGTTTTATGTGTGTCTTTTGTATGTGCCTGTCACAGATCTTCGCCACGTCTTTGCGGTGAGTTGTAAACTGACCTTATTACTATATTAAGATAAGATAATTTTATTGTCATTAGGCCATTACAGCAATAGACAAAATACAGCATAATTTTTCCATTTGTACATACAAATATTAGTAATTTACTACATGCTTCTTACAATTCCATGTTACAGTAAAAAAACACTTTTAATTCATAAAAATGGGTTTGTAACAAGGGTAGGTAGGTATGGTACCTTCTGTGGAAGCCGATTAAATAGTTTATGTCCTACCTGCTCATAACTGTTGGTTGTCTTTGTTAATCTATGGTATGATGCATGTATTTTTCATTGTATTGCATTCATGAATATCGTTACTACATTTTACCCCATGCAGATTCTTTTTTGTATGACAATGATTACTCACCAGGCGAAGGAGCACAGGTGTGACAGCAGCACAAATGAACAGAACACACTCACATACACACAAACGCAAGCTTTCACAACCCAGTTGCTTCTTCAGGCAGAAGGGAAGGAGAGGGAAAAGGAAATGATGAGGGTTTTAAGGAAGGGGGTAAGGAGCCATTCCAATCGCAGGAGAGGAAAGACTTACCTTGGGGGAAGAAAAGGAAGGTGAACAAATACACACACACCCATACATTCACACAGATGCAAACACACCTAGGCAGACATACTATAGAAACCAAATAAAAAAAGAAAAAAAAGAAACTTTGGTTTCTATAGTACGTCTGCCTAGGTGTGTTTGCGTCTGTGTGAATGTATGGGTGTGTGTGTGTATTTGTTCACCTTCCTTTTCCTCCCCCAAGGTAAGTCTTTCCTCTCCCAGGATTGGAATGGCTCCTTACCCCCTTCCTTAAAACCCTCATCATTTCCTTTTCCCTCTCCTTCCCTTCTGCCTGAAGAAGCAACTGGGTTGCAAAAGCTTGCATTTGTGTGTATGTGACTGTGTTCTGTTCATTTGTGCTGCTGTCACACCTGTGATTCTTCTTCGCCTGGTGAGTAATCTTTGTTTATATATATATATATATATATATATATATATATATATATATATATATATATATATATATAATGGTCATTATTTTACACTCTGAAAACAAAGGCTTACAATGGGCTTTATACTGAGAATGTGTGGTGACTCTGATTGCCTTCTTCTGCAGGAGTAATACATCTTTAACATGGCTTGAGTTCCCCCAAAGAATAAGTCCATGTGAAATAATACTTTGAAAAAATGCAAAGTATGATTTTTTAACATATGCTGCTGGTACACATTTTACAAGACATCTTAATAAATAAATTACCCTAGACAATTTAACACTAATGTAATTTATGTTTAACCCCCAGGACAATTTGTCATTCACGTTACTCCCAAGAACTTTACACAACTGGGGTCATTTAAAGGGTTTTTGTCCTTAATACTAAATACCACTTGTTGAGTTTTGTTTTCGTTCAGGAGAAACCCATTTGACTTGAACCAACAAGAAGCTTGTGTTAATGTATTGTCAACACATTATTTTAGTTTGGTGAGATCATTATTATAATTTAGTAAGGTAGTGTCATCTGCAAATAGCACCGTATTAGAGGTTATATAGGAGTGTAGGTCAATTGACCATTACCAAAATCAAAAATGGTACTAACACAGATCGCTGTGGAAGCCCGATATTAGTTTGTTTCTCGGTAGACTTTTTTGTGCCAATTGACACCACTTGCCTACATTTTGGAGATAAGCTGTCAATAGTTTTAGGCTGTTGTCTCTGATGCCATAAAAGTGGAGTTTCTGTAAAGGTGTGATGTAGTCCTAAAATAGAAATTAATTGTGGAACTGTGACAACTCTAGATATACCAGTGAATATTTCAACAGATTCTTTTTAACTTCAAACAAAATTAATGACTTCTCTAATTATCATGTAAATCCAAATGTATTGCAGTGCAGCTCTGGAGAATTAAAGTCTTCCCTACCAGGAAGAGGCCAGATTATAAAATATTTACAAACTCTTAAATACACAAACTGAGATGAAATTACAACAAAAATAATAAAAGCAGGATATCATAATATTGACTCCTAACACTTCATACTGATCATTTCTTGATTTCCAGAAAGCTTTTGACACCGTACCTCACAAATGGCTTTTAATCAAATTGCATGTTTTGGTTTATTGTCCCAAATTTGTGACTGGATAGGGGATTTCCTGTCAGAGAGGACACAGTTTGTAGTAATCGTTGGTAAGGCATCAACTAAAACAGAGGTGATATTGGACGTTCCACAGGTTCCTACTGTTCCTTATTTACATAAAAAATTTGGGAGAACATCTAAGTAGCTCTCTTAGGTTGTTTGCAGATGACACTGTCATTTACCATCTAGTATAATCGTCTGAAGATCAAAACCAACTGCAAAACTGCCGTAAACTCCACTAAATACCTAGGAATTACTATTACTTCAGACTTAAACTGAAAAGAACACATAAATAATGTCCTGGGAAAAGCAAACCAGAGAGTGTGTTTTATTGGCAGAACCGTTAAAAGATGCAACAGAACTACTAAAGAGGCTGCATACACTATGCTTGTTCATCTTTGCTGTTGTAGCCACAGGGGGGTGCAGAGGATGAGGCTCCCCAAAGTGTGGTGGAGTCGCCAATGGGAGGGGATGAGGTTCCCCTAAGAACCACCCCCCTGGCAGGTATGTCTGCCACTGAGAAGTCAATGCCCATGGGGACAGAGGATGGGTGTCCATTTTGTGACGGATGTGATTTTGGTGACGATATACCTCCCAGTCCCCCCACCCGTAAGGAGTAGAGCCTGCGGCTTTTGCGGCGCAGAACAACTGCCAGTATCCAGTGGGAAATGCGGCCAAACCCCCATGCCCACACCGATGTACCAGGCGGGAAACCTGGTACGGTGTGGCACGGGGTCTGGCAAGGGTCAAGATGGAGGAGAAGCAGAGTTTGCAGTTGGCTCCCATGGAGGAGCTCCGTGGGGCTACATTTACCCATGGGTGTAATTCAGTATGCAGTCAAGAAAAACGTCAATGCTTTCTCAAAGAGAAATTCATGAAGATACTTTTTCATCTGGGTCTTGAATGTCTGCACCATGCACTCGGCTTCCCCATTTGATTGTGAATGAAAGGGGGACAAGCAAACATACCGAATGCCGAAGCATGTACAAAAGTCCTCGAAAGACTGTAAAAGAAACTGTTAGCCATTGTCAGATACCAGTGTGACTGCCAGACCTACCACCAAGAAAATTTTGGAGAGTGCTTGGATGGCTATCTCGAAAGTGATTGAGGAACCACATATGGGAAATTGGAATACACATCAAAAAACAACAAGCCAGTAAGCATTTAGAAACAGTCTAGCCAAATCTATATGAACATGGTCCCAGACCTGGGTTGCAGGGAGTGAATGCCAGCCTGGAAGACACCTGTTGGGTCGCATACTGGGGGCAGACCACCACTAGATGCTCTATTTCTCTGACAATTCCAGGCCAGTATACATGTCTGCAAGGCAAGGAGTTAGAACATGAAACACCCCGAGGTCCCTCATGTAGTAACTGGAAAACTTCCCTTTACAAACTTGTGAGAACCACACGGAGAGCTGTATCAGCAGTAGAAAGAAGAACTCCCTCTAAGACTGACAGGTGGTCTTGCAAACCAAAGTAATTACGAAGAGTTTTGGAGGCACGCCCCGGAAGCCCAGAAGTCCATCCCTGTTGAATGAGACACATGATTGCCGAAGCACCGAATCCATCTCTTTTGCCTTTGTGACTCTGGAACTAGTGACTGGGAAGTCATCCACTGGTTGAAGGGAAGCAACATCCAAATGAAAACACATTATCTCTTCCTGATCAAACTGCAAATCTGTGTCCACTGGGAGTCTGGAAAGAGCATCGGCGTTGGGATGTTGGCCAGTAGGGTGAAAATGAATGTCATACTGGTACTTAGAGAGGAACAGGGCCCAGCTCTGCAGTCGGTGGGTAGCTCTATCTGAAATCTTGAAGGAGGGACTAAACAATAATATTAATGGGTTATGGTCCATGATTAAATGAAACTTTGTACCATACAAGAAGGGGTGAAATTTGGTCACATTGTATACAATGGCCAAGGTCTCCTTCTCCCCCTGCGAGTAAAGGGCCTGAGCTGGATTAAGAGTTTTGGATGCAAATGCCAGTGGCTGCTCGGAGCCATATGCATTGTGATGGGCAAGGACCACCCACACCCCATAATGTGAAGCATCTGTAGCCAGGACCAATGGCTTTGAGGGGTCGTAATTATCCTAGTATGGTGCCGACGAGAGGTGATCCTTCAATGATGTGAAAGCCCGCTCATATGCGGGAGACCAATCAAAAGTGACACTCTTGTGCAGGAGGTCATACAGGGGGTGAACTATGGTGGAGGCCCCAGGGATGAACTGGTAGTAATAGAAAATTTTGCCTAAAAAAACTCGCAATTTGTGCAGCAACAATGGGTGCAGAAGGTCTGTGATACTTTGGACCAAACTCGCCAGCGGCTGCCTAGAGATGACATGGCCCAAATACTCAAGGGATGGTTCAAAGAACTTAAATTTAATAAGATTGCACTGCAAGCCCACAGACCAGAATTTGAGGAATAGGGCCATTTAGTCATATGGGGGGAAAGAGGGAGGGTATGGAAGAAGACTGTTTTAAGAGCAATGACGGAATTGTCTGCTGCATGGTTTCCATGAGCTCTCTCTGCTGCTCACACAAAACCTGAACTAAAGCTTCCATGCCATGACTAAGGTACAAAACAAGAAGAACAACACAACATGTGAAAGGACGACCCTGCTCATTGTGGAGTACACAACACACGATTGTCTGTACCACTGTGCGTGGCTTAGCGGAGTCTGTCACTGGGCACAGCCGACTTGGCACTGACTCAGCCCAGGCCCTGCTGACAGAGATGATGTTGTTCTGCCGGTAGAGTGCTCTGCTGAGGATCTGCACACATCGTGCAGTCTGGTGGACAGGCCTTACTTGCTGTCTGTTGTCTGTAGCATGCTGTGCCGGTGCGCATCTCGCAAGATCATCCTGGGGGCTACTGCAATCCTGATCAGATTAGTGCCATCAGGCCCTCTCTTACATTGGATCAGGTTTTTACACATACTATACAGGTGAGTTACCTATAATATTACATTGACTTTAATAGATAATTGATTAATAATATAATTTAAACAGACTGTATACATGTAAAGAAGATGTGAGTAGCTATCCTTCACAAAATATTGTTGAATCCTTTCTGGAATTTCAATTGTTTGATTTTGTAATTAAAAAGTATTAACTAAACTCTTATAAGACTAATACTAGCGTACTACTGAGACAGCTTCTGCAGCTGCTTACGTAATAATGGAAGTAACAACATTGCTATAATGAAGTCATCATGGACAGAAGAGCAAAGAAGGATGCAAAGTATGAGAATGAAAGAATATTGGAAAAGGAGGAAGAACAGAAAAAATGAAGATGATATGAATTAAAATGGTCTTAAGATGGCCAAATGAAAGAAGAAGATGGTATAGATTCCTGATATTTCTGGCTAATGAGCCTAGGAAGACCTATCAGAATCATTTATGTTTTACTTGTATTGAGCTTTAATTCAATATTCTGTGCCCATTTTGATAGTTGACATAGGTCAGTATTGAAATTCTCGATTCCTTTTTTTAGGTTTCTTTGTTTTGCACGTTGTCATCTGCATACATATGGTATTTACAAAAGGACAAAACAGATGACAATGAAAAGAGTATTGGACCTAATACCAAGCCCTGGGGTATGTCTGATAGTATATTTCTCCATTGTGACTTTGTTACTGAAGATGTTATTACGAGTGAAATTATTCCACCGCACATTTAGAAAAATTTAGGCTGCTAAGTTTAGCAAGTAATATATTGAAGTCCACAGTATTGAAGGCTTCGCTAAAGTCCTTGTTTTCACACCTCAGGCAAAACACTTGTGGCTAAGGACTGACTGAATACATCCGTTATGATGGGTAGTAGTGGATCGATAATAAGCTTAATAATTTGGACTGTGATACCATTGTCCCCAGTAGATGCTGATGTAATATGCATAACAGATTTTTTGACTGTGTTTCCAGTCACATGCTTAAGACAAAACTGATCATGGTTACTAATATAGTAATAAGGACAGTTTAAAACTAACTGCAAAGACATGACAATGAGCTGCTACAGGCACAAAGAAAAGACACACACATACCACACTTTCGGCTATCGGCCATGGCCTTCTTCAGAAAACAGAACATCCACGCAATCACACAGGCACACAATACAGCCGCTAACCATTACCTCCAGATGTCACACTCTGAATCACATTCTGCGGCGTGTGAATCGAGAAGGGGTGGGGAGAGGGGACAGCAAGGTTTCATCACGGTGATGGGGATGGGTACAGAATAGCGTAGATGGAATTAATGAGATGCAGTTTAGGAATGGAGTGGGGAGGCGGGGAGGAGAGAACAATAAAAATAATAAAATAAAGTAAACAAAATAACTAAGAAACGCATACACAGCGCACGTATGCATGCGCACGTATACACAAACACACACACACACACACACACACACACACACAAATGCGCATGCGCACACCACTAAAATGGGAGAGGTTTAGCATAGAGGTAGGAACAGTAAGGTGTGGAAAAAAAGGAAGTTATTTACAAACGAATGGAAAAACTTGTGGCATCTTACCTCGGGGAAGATCAGTTTGGATTTATGAGAAATGTAGGAAAAGGGAAGGAATACATTACAACTTATCTTAGAAGATATGCTAAGGAAAGGGAAAACTACGTTTTTAGCATTTGTAGATTTGGAGAAAGCTTTTGACAGTGTCAACTGGAATACACTCTTTCAAATTCTGAAGGTAGCATGGATAAAATATAGGGAGCAAAAACCAGACAGCAGTTATTAGAGTCTAAGGGCAAGATAGGACCGAAGAGGTTGGGAAGGGAGTGAGACAGTCTTAAAGCCTTTCCCCAGTGTTGATTAAGCTGTTGTTGAGCAAGCAGTGAAGGAATTCAAGGAGAAATTTGGAGAGGGAATTAAAGTTCAGGGAGAAGAAATAAAAACTTTGCAGTTTGCTGATGACAGTAATTTTGTCAGAGACTGCAAAGGATTTGGAAGAGCAATTGAATGGAATGGACAGTGTCTTGAAAGGAAGATATAAGATGAACAGTAACAAGAGTGAAATGATGGTAATGGAAAGTAATGTCAGAAAATCAGGTGATGCTGAAGGAATTAGATTACGTAATGAGACAATAAAAGTGGTGGATGAGTTTTGTTATTGGGTAGCAAAATAACTTCTGATGGCCGAAGTAGGGAAGATATAAAACTCAGAATGGCTATGGGAAGAAAAGTGTTTTTAAAGAAGCGAAACTTGTTAACATCCAATATTAATTTAAATGTTAGGAAGTACTTTCTGAAATCATCTGTCTGGAGTGTAGCATTGTATGGGAGTGAAACATGGACAATAAGGAATTCAGAGAAATGGATAATAGGAGTTATTGAAATGTGGTGCTACAGATGAATGATGAAGATTAGAGGGGTAGACCATGTGACTAATGAGGAGGTGCTTAACCGAACTGGGAAGAAAAGGAGTTTCTGGTATATCCTGACTAAGAGAAGGGGTAGATTGGTAGGACACATTCTGAGACATCAAGGAATTGTCAACTTAGCATTAGAAGGAAGTGTGTGGGGGTAAAAATCATAAAAGGAGACCAAGGGATGAATACAGTAAGCAGATTCAAAAGGATGTAGGTTGCCGAACGTATTCCCAGATGAAGAGACTTGCACAAGACAGATTAGCGTGGAGAGTTGCATCAAACCAGTCTGCAGACTGAAGAATAAAAAAATAACAACAACATCGTAGGTTCAGGCCTGGATGATTTCAGGATAACCTATTCATGGCTCATAAATCTCTCTCTTCTCTCCCTCTGTAAGATATTACTGTGTAACCCAAACTACCTACATCCCATATCTCTGATAAAATCCATTGCTCTCCAGGAACTGGAGGAGCACTCCAAACACCACCTCCACAAGTTGTCTGGCCTGCTGACATCGTATTGCTGCCTTGGAGCACCTATATCCAGTCCTTATACGACCCACAGTGTTCCTCCTCATAAACACCTCATACCTCTCAGATCATGCTTAGCTAACATCTTGAACCTACCTCATCCCTCCAAACCCCCTACCAACACTCCAAAAGATCCAATACCAAAACAATCCCAGAACAGTGTGATCAGCCTGTCCACGAAAAACCTAAACCCAATTGAAGTTTCCATTTTATCCACAGGTCTTATCTTTAGCCCTACACCCCAATTCATTCATGTTGGTCTCATGAAAGACCTACTCCCTTTTTCCCAATCCCTAAGATGGAAACACTACTTTGCCATCAATTCCTCTCACCACAGTCAACCTAATCCCAACATTGAACCCTGCTTGTCCCAGTTCATACCACCATCCAATAGAGATCCCCCTGCACTCCCACCTAAACATCCTCTGGTTACCCTCCAAGAGTTTCTCACCTCCAACTTGGCCTCACCATCTTTCCCCAAGTTCCTTCCTAAGAACTCAATCCTTTCAGCAGATGAATGAAGAGCCATACACAACCTTAAAACAAATCCCGACATATCCATCCTCCCTGCAGATAAAGTTTCCACCACTGTAGTTATCAATCACAGTGACTACCTGGCAGAAGGGCTCCACCAACTTTCTGACTCCTCCACCTACAAGTTGTGCCAGAATGACCCCATCCCCAAAGTCCAACAAGATCTCCACTCCCTGTTAAAGTCCTATGGCGCCTCCAAGAAGCTCTCCCCTGAATCCATCTCCCTCCTTTCCCCAACAGCACCCCCCACACCCACCTTCTACATGCTCCCCAAAATCCACAAACCTAATAATCCTGGACACCCAATTGTGGATGGTTACTGTGCTCCTACTGAAAGAATGTCAGCCCTCGTTGACCAACACCTCGAACCAATTGTCCAAAATCTATCTTCCCATATCAAGAATACCAACCACTTTCTTCACTGACTTTCCACCATTCCCACCACTTTGCCTCCTGGATCCCTACTTGTCACAGTGGTTGCCTCCTCCCTACACACCAACATCTCCCATGCCCATGACCTTGCCACTCTCATACACTACCTCTCCCAACGTCACTCTGAACTCAAGCCAGATACCTCATTCCTCATAACCCTCATCAACTTTATCCTAACAACTACTTTTCCTTTGAGGGGAAAGTTTATCAAATCCATTGCACCCTCCTATGCCAACGTGTTTATGGGCCATCTGGAGGAGTCCTTCCTAGCATACCAAAACCCCAAACCTCTAGCCTGGTTCAGGTTTATTGATGATATTTTCATGATCTGAACTAGGGGCCAGGACACCCTGTGCTACTTTCTTCAGAACCTCAACTCCTTCTCCCCCATCCACTTCACCTGGTCTTCCTCAACCTACCATGCCACATTCCTGGATGTCAACCTCCATGCCTCTGATGGCTCCATCCGCACTTCCGTCCATATTAAACCTACCAACCACCAACTGTGGCTATCAACAGGCCACCAACAGTACAGTACCTACACTTTGACAGTTGCCATCCCTTCCACATAAAAAATCCCTCCCTTACAGCCTGGGCACCCATGGACAGCATATATGCAGAGACAAGAACTACCTTTCGGAATATGCTGAAGGTCTCACAAAGGCATTCACAGACAGAAACTACCCCACAGACCTAGTCTGCAAACAGATCTGCCATTTCATATCCGCACACATCCCAAATCCTCCCTCAAACACCAGTAACCATCCACAAAAGTGCACTGCCCTTGTCACCCAGTACTTCCCTGGATTCGAACAACTAAATTGCATCCTTCGACAAGGTTTTGATTTTCTGTCCTCGTGCCAAGAAATGCGAGACATCCTGCAGAAATGAGAGACATCCTGACCAAGCTACCCCTATGAACCACAGACATTGCCAAGGGGAGGTGGCTTGCATGCCTCAATGATACAAATAGCCGTACCGTAGGTGCAACCATATCGAAGGGGTATCTGTGGAAAGGCCAGACAAACATATGGTTGCTGAAGAGGGGCTGCAGCCTTTTCAGTAGTTACAGGGGCAAAAATCTGGATAATTAACTGAGCTGGCCTTGTAACATCAGCTAATGTGGTTTTACCACACAGTTACTGTGAGCAGCTGAAACCAAGGGGAAACTACAGCCGTTACTTTTCACCAGGACAAGCAGCTTTACTGTATGAAAATATGATGATGGCATCCTCTCGGGTAAAATATTCTGGAGGTAAAATAGTCCCTCATTCGGATCTCTGGGTGGGACTATTCAAGAGGCTGTGATCATCAGGAAAAACAACACTGGCATTCTAAGGGTCGGAGTGTGGAATGTCAGATCCCTTAATGGGGTAGGAAAATTAGAAAATATAAAAAGGGAAATGGATAGGTTGAAGTTAGATATATTGGAGATTAGAGAAGTTTGGTGGAAAGAGGAACAGGATTTCTAGTCAGTTGGGGGTATTACAGGTGTAGGTCTGATAATGAATAAGAAAATAGGAATGCAGGTAAACTACTATGAGCAGCTCAGTCATCACATTATCATAATCAAGATAGATACAAAGCCAACACCGACCACAATAGTACATGAAAAACCTTCCGCCGTTATTTTTTTTTTTTTTTTAAAGCTGACATCTTGGGGTGAGCGGGTATATGCAGGATTATTAATGGATGGCTAGTTCTCATATTACTCCATGGTCCTTATAAGGTTCTGAAGATGAGATTATTGGAATCTTGAAACATGTAATTGATTAAAAATTAAAAAAAAACTAATGATGGAAGGTTTTTCATTTGATCGTCCCATCATCCATCTGAGATGGATATACAGAGACAATGGTACACGTTTACATGCCAACTAACTGTGCTAATGATGAAGAGATCAAAGAAATGTAAGAGGATGTAAAGGAAACTATTAAGACAATTAAGGGAGCAGAGAACTTAATTGTCATGGGAGACTGGAATTCGGTAGTAGGAAAAGGAAGGGAAGGAAAAATAGTAGGTGAATATAGACTGGGCAAAAGGAATGAAATAGGAAGCCACCTCATAGAATTTTGTACAGAACATAATTTAATTGTAACAAACACCTGGTTTAAGAATCACGAAAGAAAGTTGTACACATGAAAGAGACCTGATAGATTTTACTGTGATAAGACATAGATTTCGGTACCAGGTTTTAAACTGTAAGGAGCAGATATAAAAGATATAAACTCTGACCATAATTTATTGGCCATGAATTGTAGGCTGAAACTGGAAAAAAAAAAAAAAAAAAAAAAAAAAAAAAAAAAAAAAAAAAAAAAAAGAAACACTGCAGAAAGGTAGGAAAATAAGGAGATAGGACTTGGATAAATTGAGGGAGCCTGAAGTTCTTAAGAATTTCAGAGGGAGCTTTAGGCAATAATTGACAGAAATAGGAGGAAATAAAACAGTAGGAAAGGAATGAGTAGCAGTGAGAGAGAGGAAAAAATAGGTAGAAAGGGAAGATCTACAAAAAATACTAAATACTAAACTTAACAGATGAAAGGAGAAAATATAAAAATGCAGTAAATGAAACAGGCAAAATGGAGTATAGACGATTAAAAAATGATTAAAAACGAGATAGAATGGCTGGCCAGTACTTACCATTGTGCTGTACCGTCGATAGTCACACAAATGAAGAATCAGAAAAAAGGGGACAAAAAGAGATACTCTGACGTCCACACTCCTGAAACACCACCTTCATGACCTAGGTCGTGAACTACATTTCCCTTCTGTTCCCATCCTTTCTTCTTCCCTTCTCTCCCACCTGACGAAGGAACTGTGTTCCGAAAGCTTCTCCTTGTCCTTTTTGTCCCCTTTTTTCTGATTCTTCATTTGTGTGACTATCGGCGGTACAGCACAATGGTAAGTACTGGCCAGCCATTCTATCTCGTTTTTAACAATATTTATCATCTCTGAGGAGATTTTTCATCATTAATCGACTAAAAAATGAGGTTGACAGGAAGTGTAAAATAGCAAAGTAGGAATGGCTAGAAGGCAAATGCAAGACTGTAGAAGGATGTATAAATAGGGGAAAAATAGATACCGCCTACAGGAAAATTAAAGAAACATTTGGAGACAAGAAAAATAGCTGTATGAATATAAAAAACTCAGATGGAAAACCAGTTCTCAGCAAAGAAGGGAAAACTGAAAGGTGGAAAAGTATATAGAGGGGCTCTACAAAGCAAATGAACTTAGAGGCAATATTCTAGGATGGGAACAGGAAACAGATGAAGATGAAATAGGATATACTATACTGAGAGCAGAATTTGACAGAGCCCTGAAAGAGCTAAGTCGAAACAAGGCCTCTGAAGTAGATGACATTCCCTCAGAATTACTAAAGTCTCTGGGAGAGCCAGCCATGATAAAACTATGTCACCTGGTGCGTAAGATGTATGAGACAGGCGACATACCCTCAGACTTTAAGAAAAATCTAATAATCCCCATTCCAAAGAAAGCAGGTGCAGACAGACATGAAAATTAAAGAACCATCACTTTAATATGTCATGGTTGCAAAATTTTAACACACATTATTTACAGAAGGATGGAAAAACAGGTTGAAGATGACCTAGGGAAGATCAGTTTCGATTCAGGAGAAATGTAGAAACATGGAAGGCAATCCTCACTTTACGGCTTATCTTAGAAGATAGATTAAGGAAAGCGAAATCTACATTTCTAGCTTTTGTAGATTTGGAGAAAGCTTTTGACAATATTGATTGGAATACACTCTTTCAAATTCTGAAATCAGCAGAATAAAATGTAGTGAATGTAAGGTTATTTACAACTTGTACAAAAAACAGACAGCATTTATCAGAGTTGAAGGGCATGAAAGGGATGCTATTCAATTTGTACATTGAGCAAGCTATAAAAGAAAGCAAGGAGAAATTTGGAGAATGTATTAAAGTTCAGGCTGAAGAAATAAAAACATTGTCTTTTGCCAATGACATTGTAATTCTCTCAGAGACAGCAACACACCTGGAAGAGCAGTTGAACGGAATGGACATTGTGTTGAAAGGTGCAAATAAAATGAACATCAACAAACGCAAAATGAGAGTAATGGAGTGCAGTCTAAGAAAATTGGGTGATACTGAAGGAATTAGATTAGGTAACGAAACAATAAAGGTTGTAGATGAGTTTTGTTCCTTGGGCAGTAAAATAACATGTGATGGGTGCAGTACAGAGGATACAAAATGTAGAATGGCAATGGGAAGAAAAGTGTTTTTGAAAAAGAGAAATTTGTTAACATTGAATATTAATTTAAGGGTAAGGAAGTCCGTTCTGAAGGCTGGAGTGTTGCCTTGTATGTGAGTGTGGACAGAGAGAGGATAGAGGCTTTTGAAATGTGGTGTTACATAAGAATGCTGAAGATTAGATGGGTGGATTGCATAACTAATGAAGAGGTACTGAACAGAATTGGGGAGAAAAGGAATTTCTGGCATACCTAGACTAAAAGAAGGGATCAATTGGTAGGACACATTCTTAGACATCAAGGAATTGTAAATTTAGCAATGGAGGGAAGTGTGTGGGGTAAAAATCGCAGAGAGAGACCAAGAGATGAATACAGTAAGCAGATTCAAATGGATGTAGGTAGCAGGTCTTACGAGGAGATGAAGAGGCTTGCTCAGGATAGAGTAGGGTGGAGAGCTGCATCAAACAGTCTCCGGACTGAAGACAACAACAACAACCTTGCCAAGATCCTTCCCACCCCTCCTAAAGTGGTGTTCCATTGCCCTCCCAACCTCCATAACATCCTAGTCCATCCCTATGCCACCCTGAAACCCAGCCAACTGTAACAGAGATCATATCCTTGTGGAAGACCCCGCTGCAAGACCTGTCCAATCCACCCACCCAGTACTTCCTATTTCAGTCCTGTCACAGGCTTATTCTACCCTAACAGAGGCTGGGCCACCTTGTGAAAGCAGACATGTAATTTACCAACTATGCTGAAATCACTGTGCAGCTTTCTATATTGGCATGACCACTAACCAGCTGTCCATTCGGATAAATAGCCACCCCAAACTGTGGCCAAAAACGAGGTGCACCACCCTGTGGCACAGCATGCAGGGGAGTACATGCTTGATTTCAATGGCTGCTTCACAACCTGGGCCATCTGGATCCTCCCATCCACCACCAGCTTTTCTGAACTGCACGAATGGGAGTTATCCTTCAGTAAATTCTCCGATTACGAAATCATCCAGGCATCAACCTACGATAACTTTCCTTACAGATCCTACCTCTATCCTAAACCTTTCCTACTTAGAATGGTGCATATGTGTGTGTGTGTGTGCTCACACGCATGTGTGTATACGCACGCGTGTGTACGTGCAGTGTGTGCATGTTTTATATTTTTCATATTTCTTTTATATATAGTTATTTTTTAACTTTATTTTATTACTTTTATTTTATTTTTCTCCCCTCACTTGCCTCCTCATTCCATTTCTAAGCTGCATCTCATTATTCCCATCTAGTATTTCAGTTGAAATAAATAGTATATATCAAAGTGTTTTTGGGTTTCACTTATGTATCACCACCATATACAACAGTTTTATCCACAGGTATATTGATAAATCATGTTAGATTTTCAAATGATGATTAGCATTTCTAAGATAACTCAGTAGTGATATACACTGATTGCATTGAGCTAACTTATTTATCCAATATTATTTTTAGTTATCTTGTATTACAGGCACCACCATATAGAAATGAATTAATTAATTGATGTAATACAACTATAAATAAAATAATGTTCACAAAGTTTTGCACTAGGAGACAATAAATGATGCCATCTCAAAAATATTTCCACTATGAATTTTTTTTTCTCCAAATGAATTGAGTAACTTTTAAGACTTTTACTGAAATATCACTGCAGAAACATTACAAGATTTTACTGTTTTTGATTGAAAAAGCAAATACCAAAACATAAGCATACCTTTGGATCACTAGATAATTGTTGTGGTGAGTCAAGCTTTTCATCTTGTTTCTCCTTTTCAGCTGACTGAACCTGGTTCCTGGACCACTTAAAACAATGAACAAAAAGTATTAGTTGTCATTGTAACAAAACTTATGAAATCAATTAAGTGAGTTTTCACTGTAAAGCATAATAACTATAAATGTCACAGCTGTGATTTTTCAATTGTATTAAAAGTTAAACTACATGGAAGATACAGTGCAGATCAATGCACAATCCAGATGAATCTATTAATTTTTAATGACTTACAGCCTGTTCATTATTGTTCCAAAATCTCAGCTGATGTTTGTTTATAAATTGTCCCAACTTTTTTTTCAGTAAAAGTGGATTACTGTACAGTACTAGTGATGGACAGTGGATAAACTAGATGTGGCTTTAGAAAGAGCAAATAGGCAACATTTTGTTTTTGGGAGTTCACTACAAGGGGGAGAGGGAGCCACGACCACTGGACACAGTGGATTGTCTGGGCTGAAAGCTAAATTGTTGTGCAGTCTTTTCATTGTGTTGTCTGCAATACATCATGTCATCTATGTGGTGAGTAGCAATCAATCCTTTTCATGATTCTGTCCTGCATTTTCCATCATTTAATAACCTTACATGAACTTTATTGGTCTGTGAATAGTATTAAAATTGGCAAGTCAACTGTATTGCATATGAAGTTATGTCATAGTAGGTTTATTAAGTTTATTAACTGAGAGATAAAAATCAGGAGTTTGCAAGTGTTCAAGTGGAAGTGAAGTACATTCTGTAAACAGGTTAGCAGTTGAAAAAGATGTTTAGAAAGAATTTTTAAAATATAAGAAGACAAGTTAGTATAGAAAATAGCTAATAAATAATGAATATTATTTGTCAGGGGGATTTATCAAAATCATTTGGCTAATATTGATCAAAAGATAAGATTACTTTTGAAAACATTATGGGACATACAGCAATAAGTATGGGAAACTAAAATTAATTGTGAAACAGTCTAGATCACTTTCATATTTATTAATAGGTGCCCAGTTTCAATCATTTATAGAATCATTCTCAGACCCTTGGTTGGTGCAGGTACCAATGATCAACTGATCATTGTCAGGCAGTGGGGGCTGCTCCAGCCATGTGTTTGAGAATGATTCTGTAAAGGATCGAAGCTTATCACCTATTTTATTAAGTATTTATTCAATCTAGACTGTTAAAAATTAATTTTAAAATATAAGAAGAATGGCTATATGGAATTCACAAAATTTTCATGATACAGAAAAAAAAGAACAATATAGTAAATGATGTAATCATTGATATCTCTCTACCTGTGAACTGCATGAAAAGTGTATTAGTGATTAAGCAAGAAATTTAAGTAGATGAAGGAATCATGCCAACAATTTCTGTACTTCAGGCTTGGGGCAGTCTGTATTTATATATTGTATTGATTGTTATATGCTGTGTATTTGTATCATGTTTCTTGTAATGTATATGTTACAGCTAAAGACCGAAATCGGCCAGAGCAGGAACTGGCCAGACAAGTTGCGAATTTGCCAATATTGCTTTCAATTGGCCGACCAATGTCCGATCTTTTCATTATTTCGGGATTTGGCTGGCCAGTTCGCGAAGTGGCATAGACAGAGCAGCCAGAATCAAAATACATATAAATATGGGATACAAAAATGCAATTTATTTTATCAGTTACAAAAATTATACAATCCGTTCACTTTATGAACAGGTCTAATACAACCAGTATACACTTATTACAAGTTAATCTTTTATGACATTTGGAATAACACAATATTTTTTATTTCTGCATTTGCAGAGATTTGTGGCGCATTTAGTAGATCAGTTTCATCGATTGTATCCTCGGCCACTGATCAGTGACTGTAAGGACAACATGGTTCATAAAGATTTCTCTTCTTTGGCCACAGATTCCAGCTTGAGCAATTTCTCGGGCACAAAAGAGAACTTGCTTCTGTAATACATGACAGCACCCAGTGCTATTTAGATGTGGATTCCTATGTGCAGTCACGTCGCGTTGTGGCCAGGAAACTCTGGCCAAGTCGCAAACTGGCTGGCCAAAGTCGGATATACATCAGTTCTTTCAAGTAATCAGAGTTTGACCAATCCCCTTGGCCAAAGTGCGAAATGGCTGGCTAATTCACAATCTTGTCGCTCTTCGGGCTTTGGTTGCAACATATATACCCCATAAAATTCAGTCCATTTGGATAAATGCAGATTGCGATACCACTCGCAACTGAGCCTTTACTTAAGTATAATCACAAATCTATCCATAAAATGTTAAAATATAATACAAAACTATTTAATTGCAACAATGGTAATGTTCTTTAAATCATTTTGTTAAATTGTTTCTGTTCATAAAAAAAAATATCATTCATATTGTCGTGTTGAAATAGAAGCAGGCTTGACGTCAAAGGTAGGTTTGTCAACTGAACTCAGCACTTATACTGCAAGCAGGTTTATTGCGAACTGAAACATACACGAAGCACTGACTGCCTCTTGGGCAGTGCTCTGCTATTTATACACAGACAGAATGTACCAGAAATTAGAAGAATAGTTAACATAAGAAACATGTAGAAATTACAAGTGGACATAAAAAACATGTAGGACCTTCTGGAAATGATAATTACAAGGAATAAATTCTTGCTGGTGGATGGGACTGAACCAGTGACCTTCAGCAACACTTGGTGATGCTATCCATTGTGCCAAGCTGGTAGTCAGATAACTTGCGGTAATATTATGCAATAATAAGTGTTTGCAAATTATATTTTCAACTAACATTATCTGATGTCTTTTGCAATGTATTGATTTGTTTGCTTACCTTAAAACAGTGTAATTACTTTAATATTTCCATTGTGAACAATGTAAAGATATGTAGGTACTGCTCTAGTCTTACTTTCTTTATATACCAAATTTTTGTTACGGTTGTTACAAAAACATTTGCAAATTGATTGTTATAATTTTATGTATATTTTCTTCGTGGAAGATTCATTTCTGTTCATCAGATAAGCTTCTTAAGATGTTATGTTGCAACTTCCTTGTACTAGAATGTTCTAGAAAACAACACAGTATATAAATACGCACAAATTGGCGCACATAGTCAGTCAATTGTAAGTCTTGCTACAGTCAATTAAGGGAGTCTTTCAGCCATAAGTTAGTCTACAACATGTCTTGTGAGTCTTGGTCCAGTCTTTCATTGCTTTGATAAGTTTGAGTATGTCAGCCTTTGGGTGAGTGTCAACTATTATTTAATAAAGAAGATTTTTTTTATTTTTTTTAACAACATGTACATATTTTGTAATTCCATCGATATTGAAGAACCTGTCACTTACAGTGGCGTAACTATGGGGGGGGGGGATGAGGGGGATAGAACCCCCCACCCACCCACCCCCCTAAAAAAAAAAAGAAAAAAATCATATACCAGCAATCTGGTAAAGGAATAGATTGAAAACTTGGAGTGTTTTACCATAATCTTTCATTGGACGGGAGTGAATTATTTTGAATTAGTTTCTTCAATGGGAGTGGAAGTTGGTAGTCTGTCTGGAAACTGACTAAAATTTTGCTCGTCAAGCAGACCTATCCCCCCCCCCCCCCCCCCCCAAAGCCAAGTCCTGGTTATGCCACTGGTCACTTATGTATGAAAATGTCTACCCAAACAACTGTCACATCAGCAAACAATCAGCAAACAAGCAGTCAACATGAGGAAAACAAATGGTGATGTATTAGTCTACATATTTTATGAAACATTGTTAGATTCTGTTCATGCAATCCTACAATATCTGTAAATAAAGTTTTGCCATGCTTTAAAATATTTTCACTATTTAGTTCTACAGACTATATGATTCCCAGTCCAACATGACGTTTCCATTGTCTTTAATTTTCATGTGTCATGTAATGCAATTTGTTTCCAAATAAGTCACAAATTGGTCCTAGTTATGGAATAAGAAACCAACCACCATTTCTGGATTTTTCATATTGCAAAAGGTGCTTGAAGGTGTGTACCATGTTATGCAAAATAGACCCAACTCCGTTCTGTAATGTGCTGCTATATAGAGTATGCAGCACCAATTACCAGCACTAGTATCAATGGTACAGTGATTTGCAATATGGAACCAAGTCATGTCTTTATGAGCCGAGTAATGCAGAGAGCGAGCAGAAAGAATCCCCTACAATTCCATAGGATGTGAAAACATTACTTTAAAGGAACCTCTCAACTTGAAAAGAGTATTGTTTATAGGAAACAAGACATATATCAGAACAAAGTACAGAGTTGTGAGGGGGGAGCGGGCAGCAGAGGAAGCAAGCCCCACCTCATGCCATGACAGCCGCAGAGAGAGAGGCGAGCGGCGGAGACTAGCCATGCCTAAGTCCTGCAGTGCTGACACCACAAAATAAGCGGCATACCACCACGAAAGTACAGGTGGCGCACATTGCTTTAAATGTTGATCATAAATGAAACAAAGCAGCATACTCACGAGAATGGTTGATAATGATACCAACTACAGCAATCACTCACTTAAGTTATGTATTACACAAAGCAGAACACCCAGAA
The DNA here is from genome assembly GCA_026315105.1 of Locusta migratoria. Classification (NCBI taxonomy): domain Eukaryota; kingdom Metazoa; phylum Arthropoda; class Insecta; order Orthoptera; family Acrididae; genus Locusta; species Locusta migratoria. The sequence continues at coordinate 198,074,330 of CM048746.1, forward strand.
CACTGTTATGCAAAAAATAAGAAAGCAGACGTCTATTGTTGCCTCACACAGCACTTTCAGTCAGTACTGCTGGCTGCACCCTCAAAGCAAAGACTGCCGGCGGAAGCCGCTCGACGTCTACCGACTTGTACTGATTCAGGGCTAGGGAGAGCTCTGCCATCTAACAGTTAACACACTGTAAGTTGGCTGCAACTCCATCAGATTGGAATCTTAAAGAGATTCTCTGTATTTAGACAATACAGACAATAATTTTGTTAAAGTTGATGTCAAGAAAAGAAGAGCTGGTCTACCAAAGTCTGCAGTAAATTTTTCATCACTACTGTTATCTTCAGGGATGGACGCAGGATTTTTTTGCAGGAGGGGATTTGAGGAATTGGTAACATCTAATAATTAGAACTAAGGATCCATCCATAAATTAGGTCACATGGGGAGGTCAAGAAAGTGTGAAAAAGGAGGTGGGTAGGGGTGCTAAGACATAAGCTTTGTGATATTATGATTACATATATAAAATATTACAGCTCTTAAATTACAAGTCTAGTGAAAGTGTTTACATTTAATAATTTTTCCATTGCTTAAGACCACAGTCATGCAGTAATGTTTACAGACACTGCCACCATTTGACTGTTTGGAATTCATTTATATGATCATGATTTCAGCCTTTAGGTCATTATCAAGTCTCACAATAATAAAATGGACCGGACTTGTATACACAAAGTCATCATTATAATATATTTAACTTGCATATGTGATGCAAGTGTCCCAGTAAGATAACAGAAACGTCACCACTCTCCAGCTTAAAAAACCGTTAAATTTGTGTGACATTATTTATGGATAGCCCCTACAATAATATATTCATAAACAACAAATTTAATACAAAAAATTACACAATGGCATTTACAAAACAAGGCGACGAGGCTTCTTTGACTTTTCGTCAAGTATTTCATCAATTTTTACATCTATATTTTTGTGAATATACATCAAGGCCAGTCCATTTAATCTGTCCACTCCCATTGTGTAAGTCTTCAAGTAGCACAGTGTTGAGAATGAACATTCTGGAGTTGCTGTAGTTACTGGCAGCATGCAGAAAAGTTGCAGTGCCTTATGAATACAGGGAAATATGATTTCACTACACATATTTAAAGATGTAATGCAATCAGTGGGCAGTAAATGCAGATCTTTCTGGTTTAGGGCACTTCTTCTCCACATCGTCAATTCATTGAAGAATGCATGTGGTGGTGCTTCAATATCATTAGGCCACTTATTTACTATAGCATCAACAGTAGTTTGCAAGTTTTTATCTGCTGCTTGCACTATATTATTTGGTAGCAAAGGCTGTATGTTTTTAAAGATTTCCTTATGATTTAAAATCTGTCCTTGAGCTGGCTGATAAAATAGTCTACAAAGGAAAGAAAAATTGAAAGCTTAAAGTACTCTTCAGGACACTATGTCTCGTAGTTAGGACGCTGTGTTTGCCTCCCTGTGGTTCTTGGAATTTCCAGCTTTCTGCCTCCCTGTACACTGGATGGAAATGTTATCAAAAATGTTCCATTTCTTTTTCTAGATTCTCACACAGATTAATACAAATGTTAAGGTCAATCTGTTTTGATTGTAGTAAACAGGCTAAACCATGTGACAGGCTAAAAATCTGATTAGCTACAACCATTGACACCAAGAACGTCGGTTTCTGTATTGCTGCCAAAAATGAAAATGCTTGGCTTGAAGTTTCTGTATCTTGGAAATATTGTATTTCAATCAAAGATTCAATGACAAGAGGAAATAGTTGAACAAACATGGAGATGGCAGCCAGCCTTTCTACCCAATAGGTCTCACAAAATTTCATTAACCTTGTTCTTCTTGCTTTTTCATTAACCTGTAATACTAATCTGTCAGTATTTGTTCTCTTTTGGGGGAAGCTTTGAAGAATGTGATGATTTTATTTATGCTTGCTAAAGAGTTCTTGATGGTAGAAACAGTACATGAATGGCTAAGAGCTAAATTTAATGAATGGTTAGCACAGTGGACGTAAATTGCCTCTGGATATGTCTCTTGAAATTTTGCAGCACATCCATTGAACACACCACTCATATTTGCTGCCCCATCGAGGCTCAGTCCATGAACGTTGTTCAGATTCAATCCCAGATCATGAATGTTTTGTTTTAAAACATCAGCCAAAGCCAATCCTCAGAGATCATGAACAGGTACAAATATGAGGAAATCTTCACGAATTATAAAAACATTTTTTTCTGTGTCAACATATCGAGCACAAAGCGTAAACGGTTCTGTACCGCAGATATCAGCAGTTTCATCTGCTAGCACACTGAAAAACTTGGATCTGTTAATTTTATCAACAATTTGTTTGCACAATAAACCACCAGCAGTGTCAATAATTTCATTTTGAATGTGTTTGCTCAGATATGTAGCATTAGCAGCTGCACTTTCAAGATGGTGTTTTAGAGCTACATCTCCTGCTTCCATTCAGAACCTTAACAGTGCCCTAAATTTACTGTCATTTCCACCTGCACTTTCATCTACTGATAGCTGTTCATAATCCCCATGTCCTCTCATAGGTAAAAACTCTCGTCCACAAAATAAAACAGTCTTAACTATAGGGAAAAGCTTTGCTCTGTTTTCACTTATTGTTTTCTTCAACTGTGTGTTTAGCTGAATGTTAATTTTATCTGTCTTCTTTTCAAACACTGATATGAAATTCTGAGACAAAATGCAGGCTTTCACATGATAGCGTCTCTTCTCATGGTCTCTGAATTCTTGTTTTGCGTCTTTCCATTTTGTAAATGGTTGTTTTACTAAAGAGATAAGCTGAACATGTGCACCTTTTCCTGCATGGAATTCAGTTGCAAAAATAGCACAGAACTTACAGAAAGTGCCCTCAGTAACTTCTGAGTGTGCTAACCATTGAAATTCGGACAACCACTGAAACTTCCTGGCAGATTAAAATTGTGTACCGGAACCGGGACTCGAACCTGGGACCTTTGCCTTTCACGGGCAAGCGCTCTACCACTGAGTTACCCCAACACGACTCACGGTGCCGCCTCACAACTTCACTTCCGCCAGTACCTGGAAAGTAGGAGGCGAGGTACTGGCGGAAGTGAAGTTGTGAGGCGGCACCGTGAGTCGTGTCGTGGTAGCTCAGTGGTAGAGCGCTTGCCCGCAAAAGGCAAAGGTCCCAGGTTCGAGTCCCGGTTCTGGCACACAATTTTAATCTGCCAGAAAGTTTCATATCAGCGCACACTGCGCTGCAGAGTGAAAGTTTCATTCTGGAAACATCCCTTAGGCTGTGGCTAAGCCATGTCTCCACCATATCCTTTCTTCCAGGAGTGCTAGTCTTGCAAGTTTGGAAAGTAGGAGACAGAAGTCGCGGTAGCTCAGTGGTAGAGCGCTTGCCCGCGAAAGGCAAAGGTCCCAGGTTCGAGTCCCGGTTCTGGCACACAATTTTAATCTGCCAGGAAGTTTCATATCAGCGCACACTCCGCTGCAGAGTGAAAGTTTCATTCTCGGACAACCACTGATGCTGAAATTTCAAATTTCTTTTTCCATAAGGAAATTTGTACTTCATAGGTGGAACCCAAGTTTTCATAATATAATTATATATTTCCTGGTCATCTCGGCAGTTCTGTGAAGAAAAGTTACCTGTGTCATACTGATTATAGTTTTGTCTTGGATTTGGATGGGTATTTTGAATATTAGCCGTACCTGGCTGTGGCCCAGTAGGTTGGTAAAGCTGGCTTTCTTCTAGATTTGGTGTTCCTGAATGTTGTGGGATGTCCTCGTTGGATTCTGACACAATGTTCACTGCCCTTGGGATTTCTGTTTGATTTAAACCCCCACTTTTTTTTTCTTCTCCATTGCTTGTTGTCACACTCACATGGCACAAACCTTGGACAGTGAATGCCTGTTCACAAATGGTTTTGCTCGACCACTGGTCCCGGAGAATTCAAACTCCACAGTGATCAAGTGAGTTGTCCAATTGCACGAGCATGGAAAAATGAATGTGTGTGTCCAACGGTAACAGCGTAGCTGGAGAGCTCACATGAAGCTCAACCCACGTGGCACACAGCAAGCAGAATCACACTCATCGAAGAAACGTTTGGCCAGTCTCCTTGCACAACTAACACTGAACCCCAGTTTGTCACGCACCCTCCGGTGTGTGCCACACCACTGCTTAATGGTAAACCTTTGGGAGCTCTGGTGAATTCCTGGAAACACTAGTATGTACGGCCTACTGGCTGCAAATGCAGGTCTGCCACTCCAGCTGTTCTCGGAGCGGCTGCCACAGACTCACACAGTGTCAATGTTATCATGCTCATTGCTAGACCAGAATTACTGTATATGATCACTGAGAAAACTTCTTTAATCCAGCTACACTATTGGAATTGTTACACTACTGTCAAACTTTCCATCATAGTTCAGGAATTAATGTCAAATAGTTAAGTCTGTACAACAGCAGGTAATGTTGCTGGTGAGTGGGGAGTGCATTTCTTGGAAAGAGAAATTGAAACAGTTATGAGTGAAAGCGCAGATATGGAGAATAAAAGCTCAAAATGTTCACCAGATCTTTCCTATAATGCGAGGACATTACTATGATGTTTTTTTTAATGGGCAACCAAATATATACCTGTAGGTTTGGTATTAGCAGCGAAGACCTCTATGGTGCTGAATTTGCATACATTCACGAAAATATTTCCGAAAGGTTTTGTTCTTCACGGAATTCATCATTATGGTACATTAAAAACCCAGAGCCTATTTCATAACATAGCCACCAGTAAAATTGGCGTTGAACAGTATACAAGAAATAGTTTCATCAAACTCGTTTGATACATTCAACACGTTTTGAAATTAAATTTGTTAATTATTGTAACTCAGATTATCCTTGGCTAAAAATATTTCCCAATGGCAGGGTACTGAATATCTGTTTTGTTAGTTTGGGGTGTCTGAGTACACAAGAATTTGGCTTCTCATTGCCTGGAAAATGTGTTGTACACATTCGCATAGGTTATTCTTAAATCACTGTGTTACATGTTTTATCTTGCTGCTGTTCCAAATTTGTAGAAGAGGAAAGGCTTTTAGTTTGGTCCTCCATAACAGAAGCTGTTAAGCAATTTCATTTGTATTTTTATTTCTTGTTGTAATGTGCTGCTCCATAAAAAGTTTGCATTCTCGTAACTTTTCTGATTTTTTTTTTTTTTTTTTTTTTTTTTGGGGGGGGGGGGGGGGATATATCCCCCTTGCGTCTGCCACTGGTTATCTTAGTGGTCTAATGGAAAGTCTACATCACAGCCAAAATTGGACAAAATGATACCACATTTTACAGTAATATTTCTGTAGCTTTTGGTATTGTGGATGATATTGATGGGGTTGATAGTGAGCTGAACATTACCTTGGAATAATATTGGATTCAGTGTGAAAAATATATTTTATTTCTTGCCACTGTGGTGTATTAGTTTCATATTGTTTGGTAAATAAAGTGAGTTTAATATATTAATACATACAAACATCACTATTGTGAGTTTTCAAGCTCCTGATGTACACTACACAGTCCATCAAAATACAAGATAAAACAACCAAGGGCCATTTTTAACTTATTGAAGGAACCAACTCCTATTTAGGCCCTTACCACCTAGCAAAATTTATATTTTATAGCTTTCTTGATTTTAACAGTTGTTATCTGAAATGAACACTGTAAAAACATTCTCACCTACACTGTACTGCTAGAGTTTTAGTTTTAATGTTTTGCAAAAATTGATAAGCTCAAAATGGTATATTTTGAGTTGGTTCCATATTGCATAACTGGGCCCAATCAATAATTTAATTACAATCACTAAATTATGGACACTAAATTATGGACACTAAAAGTTAGTTGACCACATAGGTGCACAGTGTGATTAACAAATTTTAATACTTTTCTAGTTGCCTCTCATCATACAAACTTATTCTTGTACCCAGTAGATGGTCATCGCTCCTTAATATGACATTCACTTTTTTTTTAAATTTACACTGGTCGATAAGAACATTATGCACCCACAAGGATTGGATGGAAATGAATGAAATTACATATGACAAAAGACCATGTGTATTTACTGAGCTGTTTACAATGAAGCATGAGAGAGACAGGCTGTTGGCAGTTATATGTGGAACGTTGGTGTCACACCCCCCTTTGGCCGCAATGTATGCCCTTATCAGTTTGAAATGGGTGTCAAGCAGTCTTTGGATCCTACCCAGAGGCATTTGTCCACAGTTGTTGCAGCTGTCCCTCCACATCCCACAGGTTGGTATTGGGTCAGAGCCCCTTCAAATGTCATCCCACACGTGTTTGATGAAGGAGAGCTCCGAAGATCTTGCTGGACTCAAGAGGACCGTAAAATACTCCAGGCAGTCCATAGACACACCTTCTCTGTGTGGGGATGCATTATCTTGTTGAAAAAATGTCCCAGGGTGTATGAGTACAGGTGACCTAAATGCATATCCTACGGATTCCCATTCTATGTCATCACTATGATACACAGTCTGTGTATTTGTCCACAATATTGACAGAATTTGTTCTCTGCCCTTTATGCCACCAAACTTGAACATGATGGTCATCAGAGGTTATGGAGAAGAAAGACTAATCACTGAATATGATGCAACGTCATTTGTCTTATGTCCATGCCTCCTAGGCATTCCAAATGCTGGCATTGATGTTCTGGTGTCAATGTCATATGGAAAAATAAGATCCCATTCCAGGAGATGCGAGTTGTTGGAACACTGTTTCTTGTGTGATAGGATCACATTTGTGTTGTTTTTAGTGGCTGTATGGATCTAATATGACTGATATGAAGAAACTATTGAAATAATCCTATTTTATAAATTTTGTATATATTAACAATGTTTATTGTAACACAAATGTGTCTCCAGAATAATTAACTACTGTCAATTTGAAAATAATGGAATACTTAGAATGTAGTATGCATCAAGTCTCAGAACAAGAGGCCAAAGAAAGTCAAACTGAAACTAGTAGTGTTAATTACATTCAAGTAGTGAAAGTAATTGAGCAGTAAGCAGAGCATTTGTTGGCTGGTAAAACCACTAGGTGTGGATCTTCTTTCATTCCCATGCGACTGTCATCATCCTGCTAGAGATGTGTGGTTTCATAATTCTATTAATGTGAGAGTGCAACAGTTTTTGCAACATATTGCTTCATCTGCTTCTGGTGAGTATCAGGCAGCTGCCTATTCACTGCAATGATGATGCCCATGATAGGTGTAGTTCCAGGAGTTGATTCAGATTAAATCAGATTAAAGTCCCTTCTTAAGAAATGAAATCATTTTCCCATCAAGTTACATGTCCAAAAAAAAAAAAAAAAAAAAAAAAAAAGGGTGAAGCAGTCAACAATCCGTAGATTGGTTTGAACACCACAATGCTTTACTAGGCACGGTCCTGTTTGGAGGTGATATGCCGTTGCCTTCCTCCGACCTTCGAACTGACTTACCCAGCCAGTCATAGGGGACCTACAGTTTAACATGGGTTCCAAACCACGGTGCTCCTCGGTATTTTTCACATGAGCAATACTGCTAGAGGTGAAAGAAGTGGAAAGTGACAGATAAAAATCCTAGGACCTGGCGGGTATCGAACCCGCGACCTTTGGATTTGCAGTCTGGCACTCTACCACTGTGCAACCGAGGAGTATCTTCTATGATATAAAATTGAATGTTGATGTTTGACATCTGGTGGCCTTCCTGTGTGGAAAGTCTGCTTCAGACCAGATGTCACTATTAGTCCAAGAAGGAAACTGGCTGGCCAGCTGTAGATGTTATTTCAGTAATTGTTTGTTGGTTGAATCTAGGTTCCACCATATGAAATGTACTCTCTCCCATACCAAGGCTAGCATGGCACATTTCTTCATTCTTCTGGCTGTGGAAGAGTCAGTCCAGAGTAAATTTATTAACTTGGCAAATTCTGACAGTATCTCATAAGAACTGCAGAAGCACTTAGTGAATGGGTCCTCCAATGGTGCAACTTGGCAAATCTCTTTATGCTGTGATACATCTATCTCTGTGGTGTGACATGATCACACCCACAGCTCATTTGAAGTTTAAGAATCTGGTTTTATTAAGCTCCCAAACAACAGACACTAAAAACCGAAAACACCACCACCTTAAGCAGCAGTTGTAGTGTCAAATTCAGTTTTCATCATACTCAATACTGAATCAAAGACAATAACAACTACTGATTGCAGTACTCAAGGCAGGAACTAGGATTTTTGCCAAGAGGGACAGCTCTTCTTTCTGCCCTTTCTTGTAGCATTCAGTGTGTTGATGAATGGGGAGATTATAGGGTGACATGAGATCAACGGTAAGTGTATTTAGAAATTTGCCACTCTCTGAATAACAGAAACCACCAATTTATTTTGTTCCTCTTAACAGACTTCCTCGCTTGGCTAGAAAAAGAAAATCATCAGTAATGCAGCGCAAAACTGCTCTCAAATGAGGATCATGTTTATTCATCTAGTCTTGTAGTTCTCTAGCAATGCCCTTACTTCATAGAGAAGACTCTACAGCAAGTCTGTGCAACCTATTGTGACCTGCAGTCCTTAGTACATAAAACAACAGTTGGCCAACGGATGGCAAAAGCTGGAATATTAAATACTACCCTTAGCTGCTACTTGTCAACAGAAGATCCAATATTTGCATTTTGTGGCAAAAAATCTGACAGTGGCTGGCATACTTTGTGACCAAACAAAAGAAATTTGATTCTGTCAGTCACCAAATTATGTTACAAAAAGCTGCATATCTTGGTGTTAGTGGTGAAGCAGAGAAACATCTTGATTCAAACCTGTGAAACAGGAAACAGAGAGTTTTACTGAATAGTCAAAAGGGTATCCAAATATCTTGAGAATCGGGTACCATCACATGTGGATTGCCTCAGGGCACAGTTCTGGGCTGCCTACTTTTCATTATCTTCATCAATGCTGCCACTCTGTATGGAATATTTTAAATTCATCATTTTTGCTGATGACACTACTTCATAATTCAGTAAATAAACTCGGAGCAACAGCAAATAAAGTTTTAAGTGAACTAGTAAACTGGTTTAACATAGTCTTTCCTTAAATTACTCTAAAATAAGCTACATTCAGTTCCACAGAACATCTAGAGATGAAGAAATAGTAGTAGAAACAGGGGATCAATTATTAACCAGGGTGGACACATCAACATAAAATAGGCTTGCTTATTGACAGCAGACTGAACTGGTCATACCATATCCTGGATCTATGTAAACTAAGTTCAGCAACCTATGCATTATGCAGCATTTCTTCTTATAGAAATATGGAAAACATAAAATCAGCCTATTAATGCTATTTTCATGCCACTGTGGCCAGTGATCTCTATACAAACTGGATGTATAACTCTGGTTCTGAGCATAGAATTACAGCGTGCCTGCACATTCAGATGTTTTCCACACGTTTTCGCATTGTCCGCCATGTTTAAATTTGGCATACAAATTTCCAACAGTTATTACATGATAAAGCATTGTTGCTTACCCTGTTGATTTGAAATTTATATCAATACACGATGTAATAGTCTAATATGGGAGCGTAATTGAAACGTATTTTCTTCTCATTTTCCTGTAATACTTTTTAGCAATCATATTTGAATTTGGCAAGAAACGGAATAATAACATCTATGGCTGGCATGCTCAGACAGCTACTTCAACATCCAGGCAATATAGAGATCATGGACTGTGGCATATCGAATTATACTATGGAGACAAAAGCCACTTGCTGAAAAGTACTATACATGCAAAAAAAGAGCCATAGGGATCGTATGTGAAGTCCATCACAGAGCTACTTGCAGGAATCTTATTAAGGAACTTAAAATCCTTACAACCATACAACCACTTCACAATGAACAGGTGAACCTAAGTATAGTATGGAAAGGAGCTGTAAGATACTTAATGCCCTCGCTTCAAAAAATTGTTTGGTAGAATAAATAATAATAATAATTTACACAATAGAAGAGTTCCTGAACTACTTGCATATTATTACATGTACTGTTAACTGTAAATCTTTATTTGTAATCTTGACTACTTTTATCATAAACAAATATTTTGTGATATTTCTTTTCTGTAACAATCATTATATTGTAATGTTGATTTAATGTGGTAGAACCTAAGTTGTTTACTGTAATATGAAATCATTTTGTTTTCTTTTATGTATTCCCATATTTTATACCCAAACAAAATGTCAAATTGACATGTTGCATATTGTATGATATCGTGGCAGCCGCAGAGCAAACAGAGCAATTGCACAGGGTCCCGCATTTCTAGATGCCTCGCGTAAAACATTAGAATGTAATTTGTAAACTGTCATCCATAATTTTGTTTCTGAAACTACTGTTGTAACAGGCTTTTGAAATATTGCTAGAATGTAAATAACAAACTTACAATTCTTTAGAAGTGACAAAGGTATATAACCTCTGCTGGAGGTGATGGGGAAGTTTTGCACAGGGCTCCTCGCCATTCAAGGTATGTTGTCCAAGGGGCAATTGGTGGCTGTGGCTGCGATGGGTCAGCCCTTGACATCAGAGGCCGGCTGCATGCACATACGCAGTTTGAGTTTGAGATGTGGCACATGGCTGATGCATCGGCCATCGCAGTACTGCACCAGTGAGCACAAAGCAGGGTTGCGATGTGAGTTGCAATGAATAATGGCACTGCAAAAACGTGTCAAGCGAATCAGTCCAAAGAAAAATGGATATGAACCACCCACAAGCTGTGAGCTGGTCTCGCCATGATGCTACTGTTCTTGTATGATGAACAGATTTAGATTTCATGGCATTCTAGTCACATAAACAAGAACAGAAGAAATAAAACAGAAATGAAAGTTGGAAAAGGACCAGTTTTTGTCTCGCTAGTGTTGGGATTAATAATAATTTTGTAGTGCGCCGTACAAATTATCTTAGATCATATGAACAAAAATAAATGTTGTGGTGTAGAATTTAGATTCATCTGTCCCTAGTAAGATATGGATGACATCTTCTATATTTTTAATTCATATTGTTTTCCATATTTCCTAGAAAATGGTTTATGATGGAAACTGCTCAGAATGAAATAATGTAGCAAAAATTCTTATAACTATTTTTGATACATTTAACAAGCTACAGAAACATATTTTGTATGATATGTGTCTGTTATATTCTGATCTCTGTTGAAAAACTTATCGACTATTTGCTTTTGAACACTGACATTGATTTCAAAGGCAGTAACAGAAGGTGAATCTATATAAGTTAAAAAAAAAGTGCAAGCTATATCAGAAGTGTCAGTTGAACACACTTCTGTTCTCATAAACAATGGGACAATTGTACATAAGAAAATAAAACTACAATTACCTTAGCGACACAGCAGGTTTTCAGTTGGTGTGATTGGTTTGTTGAACTGGCTGAGCGATTTTCTGTTGCTCACTCTCTATAAGTTCCAGGCAGAGGTGCCCACAGGGAGGGGGGGGGGGGTCATTACACAAACTACGTCATTGAAATATCTAGGGGGGGGGGGGTTGAAAAATTATAACTTTTGCCCATCCTGGGGGGGGGGGGGGGAGGAGGGGCACTTATAAAACTATTTACAAAATGTGAAATAAAAGATATTTAATTTCAATATTAAATGGTAAAACAAGACCTAGTATCTCAGGGATGGGGTGTGGGGGGATAGGATTGGTCGCGGTTTGGTGGTGGGGGGTGAGTCATTGGCCAAAGACGGAGGGGGGGGGGGGTCACCTCTGATTCCATAACATGTGCAAGTTGGCTGGCATCTAATCGGAATGAAGTCTGAATTTCGTCTCATTCTTTAAAAGGTAGGCCTATGTGATAATAAAAATGTTTTAACTGTCTTCATCGTCATGTGTCACAAAAACGGAACACAACTTTACAGTTCTCTCCATTGATGAGGTATTAAATACTATTTAATTAACACCTCGTTTCCTACGATACCAAAATACTATAGTTACCAATACTCCTATATACCTATAGATAAAAAAGCTTAGAGTACTGACTGTAAAATATGCATTCTTATCATTTGTAACAAAATGTTTTATCTCTTTAACCATTTACATAATGTGATGGTTGTTACAACCATACAGTGCACTTTTAAAAATAAGTTCGAATTGTTAGGTACATTTCATCCCTACAATGTATGACCTAAAATGAACCATACATAAAGTATCCAACGACTAAATTTTTCACTGTAGGGCCTAAACACTTCAAATTTAATGCATTAGGTTACTTATAAATAGTATCGGAATAACTATGAGAGTTGGAAAAATTCCTTTAGGAGGGCCCTTGTCTCCCTGTCCACCTTGTCAGTGGGGTCCCTTTCAATTAGTCTCTATGCTGGGTCATCTAAAAGTTGTCAAACTTTGCTGTCATTATCTGCCTTCTGTAGGATGACGGTAGCACTTCCTTCATCTGCTGGTAGCACCAAAATGCTGTCATCCTCTCGGAGTCATCTGCGTGCTGGCCTCTCATCACCTGAGATATCAGATTTAGACAGCTTCGTCTTAGTGAGTGTCCTGCATGTCTCTCATCAGACTTATTATGCTTCAAATGGAGGCAGTCTGAGAGCCACTTGTTCAACTGCACTGATGAAGGCAGCAACAGGTATATTTCTGGGGGTCACAGAAAAATTAAGACCCTTGCTAAGCACCTGCTTCGTCTGCATTGTAGTCTTGTCGAATTGCTACTCCCTGAGGTTAACAACAGTACGGTACAAATATTCTCGTTCAGCTTCGCTTTATTGTTAATACAATCAAACTTGGCAAGTTGACATGCAACAGATTTTGTCTTCAAGCATTCAGCTAAAGACCACGTGGTGCCATCTACTCGATCCCAGTCTTCTCTGGCTAAGGTTGTGGCAACCGCCAGGTGTAGAGATAGTAGTTCCCTGGACACCACATCTAAATGGTGATGCATATCACATATTCTCTCCCTTACTATCAAACAGAATAACAATATTCACACTGTTGTTAACCTCAGAGAGAAGCAATTTGATGAGACTACAAAGCAGGTGCTTAGCAAGGATCTTAATTTTGCTGTTGCTACCTTCGTCAGTGCAGTTGAGCAAATGGCTCTCAGACTGCTTCTATGTGAAGCAGAAGAAGTCAGACGAGAGACATGCAGGACACTCACCAAGACGAAGCTGTCTAAATCTAATATCCCAGGTGATGCGAGACTAGCACTCAGACAACTCCGAGGGGATGACAGCATTGAGGTGCTACCAGCAGAAAAAGGAAATGCTACAATCATCCTACAGAAAGCAGATTACGACAGCAAAGTTTGATACCTTTTAGATGACCCAGCATACAGACCAATTAATAGGGACACCACTGACAAGGTGGACAGGAAGCCAAGGGGCCTTCTAAAAGAAACCGACATACCAGAGAAAGTCATCAACCAGCTGAGGACGAAAGCTCCAGTACCACCTAGGTTTTATGGGCTGCCCAAGGTGCACAAAGAGATGGCCCCTCTACGCCCAATTTTCAGCAAAATAGGCGCTGCTACATATCCCACTGCACAGCACCTCAAGAAGATGCTCTCGCCATGTATGGGCAAATGTGCACATCACATTCGTAACTCTTAAAGACTTCATACATAGTCTGAAGCAGGTGCACATTACAGGTTCCGACATTATGGTTAGCTTCGATGTGGTGTCCCTGTTCACCAAGGTGCCACTGAATGAATTTCTGGAGCTAATTGGAAAAATGTTTGATGGTGTTCAGACACGTTTTAATGTCGACTTACTTCCTATATGGACGTCAATTTTATGAGCAAACAGATGGGGTGGTAATGGGTAGTCCACTTTCACCAGTGGTGGGAATCTTTTCATAGAGAAATTTGAGGATGATGCACTGGCTTCAGCTCCATTTCAACCAAAGTGCTTTTTCAGATACGTGGATGATACCTTTGTGATCTGGCCCCACGGTAGGGAGACGCTCCTGGATTTTTTGGAACATCTTAACTCCCGTCACCCTAACAGAAAATTCACTATGGGGATGGAAAAGAATGGAGAACGCACATTCCTAGATGTTCTCGTCCCGGGGAGGGCATATGGCACTTTTCGTCACAGTATATAAATGCTCAAATGTTTTTAAATCTATCGGACTTGACTGCTAGGTTGTTAGTCCGTAGCTTACAAATTAATTAAGCTAACCTAAGGACAACACACACACCCATGTCCGAGGGAGGATTCAAACCACCGACGTGGGAGGACTCGTGATCCGCAACGTGGCGCTCCAGACCGCTCGGATACTGCCGCGTGGCCACAGTATATACCGTAAAACAACCCACACGGATCTGTACCTGCAAGCCAGTAGCTGCCACAATCCGGCCCAAAAGAATGGTGCTCTCAGAATTCTGGTTCATCGGGCGTGAACATTTTCGGATTCAGACAATCTGACGCAGGAATTGCAACAGCTTCAGTCTGTGTTCTACAGAAATGGACACTCTTCTAGAAATATTGAGAAGACGCGTTTCCCTGTTTCTCCACAAAAGTCATCAGAAGTACAAGAAGAAAAGAAGACACAGGACCGGCCTTCGCCGTCCAGGCGCCCCCGGCAACTCGCCGTTTGGCGCTCTTTAGCAAATAAACAGCGAACCTTGCAATGCTTTGCCACAGGGTGTGTAACTGTTTCTGGAGATAGACGTAAATTGTTAATTACGTCATCTTGTGCTCTTAGTATGGTGTTTCCCTCGTGAATTAAAGTATTTCACAAAAAGAAAAATCGGAAATGTAATCCAAATGATTTGAAATCCCGCTGAGATCCATCCGTTTGAGTATTGTGTTGCTGTGACATCGCCGTCCAGCAAGCTGCTGCCGCTGTTGTAACACTCAATAGGCATCACTATGCATTGTTGGGCATTAACGTTTTGGAAAATTATCTAAAAAATTACGTTCTACCGCACTGTACAAATACGTCAACAACGACTCGAGAAAAAACTGATTTTACATCTTACAAATAACAAATAGATGCGTAAAATGTGTCAAAAATTCTCTCGTAGATTCCAAACAAAATAGCGATCGATTTGTGCGTTTATTTCTGTATCATATTGATGTATTAGTTCACTGTTAATTAACGTGCTCTGCAACTGCAATCTTTTAAACTTTGATTATTAGTAAACTTGTGTTTAGATCTGCAAAACAGTTATTCACGATATGAAAAATCACCTGTCAGTACACTTACCGGTACTAGAAAAAAAAAGTTAACTCAAAATAAAAGGTATTTTCGGACTTACTAGAAAATTAAAATGTGGTTGACAAAAATGTGTCAGAAATTCTCTCGTAGATTCCAAACAAAATAGCGATCGATTTGTGCGTTTATTTCTGTATCATATTGATGTATTAGTTCACTGTTAATTAACGTGCTCTGCAACTGCAATCTTTTAAACTTTGATTATTAGTAAACTTGTGTTTAGATCTGCAAAACAGTTATTCACGATATGAAAAATCACCTGTCAGTACACTTACCGGTACTAGAAAAAAAAAAGTTAACTCAAAATAAAAGGTATTTTCGGACTTACTAGAAAATTAAAATGTGGTTGACAGACACGACACTTTCAGTTACTATTATTCAGCCACTAAAACATGACGCTTACCTCCGACTCTTACTGACAATTACTAGCATGTGAGTGTAAATCGTTGCGCTGCCAACATATGCAGTGTAACAAACAATGGATGGCGCTGTATTATGCCAGTGCCTTAGGGGAGTATTCTCCATACATGCAGTGCATGGTATATTAATTGCTATAGATTAGTCATCAAGTCAAAATATAGATATATCAAGTCAAAATATAGATATAAATCCATTCGTATTAACGAAACCATAATGTAATGCGCGTATTTTCTTTCATTTGAACCAACAGTTAGTTTCTGCGGTGAATGAGAGAATTTACAGCTGCATGGGCGCTTCCTTGTTGCTGTTCTTGAAACGAATAAGACATGCACTGTGGTAGGTACTGTCGAGTGTGAAATTTGGATGGATGCAGGCAGTAGGAAGATTGCGTTCAGCACGTTTTCTCTCCAGCTATCCTGAATTCAGTGCGCAGTTGTAAGTTAACGACGGATTTTGAATGAGACGGAATAATATTTTAGTTCCGCAAAATGGGTGATTGTAAATTGTAATACTGACGTTACAGTGGCGGTGTTATTGTTTTTTCTCCCCCCCCCCCCCCCCCTTTCTTGTGTTGGCGCCACAGGGTCTTTGCGCCCTGGGCGATCGCCCGGGTCGCCCCATCAATGTTGCCAACTCGTACGATGATTATGTGGGCATACGATAATTTCGGTGTTTGTACGATAGTACCTTGTACGATACTGGCCATGTTGTTGTTATGGTCTTCAGTCCGGAGACTGGTTTGATGCAGCTCTCCACAATATCCTATCCTGAGCAAGCCTTTTCATCTCCTCATAAGAACGGCAACCCACATCCACTCGAATCTGTTTACTATACGCGTCTCTTGGTCTCCCTATGCGATTTTTACCCCACACACTTCCCTCCAATGCTAAATTTACGATTCCTCGATGTCTAAGAATGTGTCCTACCAATCGATCCCTTCTTTTAGTCAGGATATGCCAAAAATTCCTTTTCTCACCAATTCTGTTCAGTACCTCTTCATTAGTTATGCGATCTACCCACCTAATCTTCAGCATTCTTATGCGATCTACCCACCTAATCTTCAGCATTCTTCTGTAGCACCACATTTCAAAAGCCTCTATTCTCTTCCTGTCCGCACTGCTTATCGTCCATGTTTCATTCCCATACAAGGCAACACTCCACACAAATATCTTCAGAAAAGACTTCCTTACACTTAAATTAATATTCGATGTTAGCAAATTTCTCTTTTTCAAAAATGCTTTTCTTCCCATTGACATTCTGCATTTTATATCCTCTGTACTGCGACCATCATTTGTTATTTTACTGCCCAAGTAACAATACTCATCTACCTCCTTTATTGCTTCGTTACCTAATCTAATACCTTCAGCATCACCCGAATTTCTTACACTGCACTCCATTACCCTAGTTTTGCTCTTGTTAATGTTCGTCTTATAAGCACCTTTCAGCACATTGTCCATTCCGTTCAGTTGCTCTTCCAGGTCCTTTGCTGTATCTCACAGAATTACTATGTCGTCGGCAAAACTCAATGTTTTTAATTCTTCCCCCTGAACTTTAATTCCTGCACCTCAATGTACAAATTGAACAACATTGGAGAAAGGCTACAACCCTGTCTTACTCCCTTCCCAACTGATGCTTCCCTTTCATGCCCTTCGAGTCTAATAACTGCGGTCTGGCTTTTGTACAAGTTGGAAATAACTCTCCTTTCCTGTATTTTACCCCTGCAGACTTCAAAATTTGAAACAGTGTATTCCAGTCAACATTGTCAAAAGCTTTCTCCAAATCTACAAAAGCTAAAAATGTAGGTTTGACTTTCCTTAATCTATCTTCTAAGATAAGACGTAAAGTGAGGATTGCCTCCCGGGTTCCTATGTTCCTCCTGAATCCAAACTGATCTTCCCCAAGGTCAGCTTCTATCAGTTTTTCCATTCTCCTGTAGATAATTCGTGTTAAAATTTTGCAACCATGACTTATCAAACTGATGGTTCTGTAATTTTTACACCTGCCTGCGCCTGCTTTCTTTGGAATGGGGAATATTACATTTTTCTTAAAGTCTGAGGGTATTTCGCCTTTCTCATACATCCTACACACTAGTTCAAATAGTTTTGTCATGGTTGGCTCTCCCAGAGACTTAGTTTAGTAGCTCTGAGGGTATGTCATCTACTCCTGGGGCCTTGTTCCGACCTAGGTCTTTCAGGGCTCTATCAAATCCATCTCTCAGTATAGTATCTCCTATTTCATATTGATCTACTTCATCTTCCCTTCCTGCAACATTGTCTATAAGTTCATTTCCTTTGTAGAGCTGCTCTATGTACTCATTCCACCTTTCAGCTTTCCCTTCTTTGCTGAGAACTGGTTTCCCGTCTGAGTTCTTGATATTCGTAGAGTTGCTTTTCTTGTCCCCAAATGTCTCTTTTATTTTCCTGTAGGCGGTATCTACTTTTCCCCTTCTTATACATTCTTCTACAGATTTGCATTTGGCTTCTAGCCACTCCTGCTTAGCCATTTTGCACTTCCTGTCAATCTCATTTCTTAGTTGTCTATACTCCATTTTGCCTGTTTCATTTACTGCATTTTTATATTTTCTCCTTCCATCAATTAAATTTAGTATTTCCTGTCATATCCAAGGATTTTTTGTAGGTCTTGCCTTTCTACCTATTTTGTCCTCTGCTGCCTTCACTATTTCATCTCTTAATGCTACCCATTCCTCTTCTACTGTTTTATTTCCCTCTGTTTCTGTCAATTGATGCCTAAATCTCCCTCTGAATTTCTCCAGAACTTCACGTTCCTTCAATTTATCTAAGTCCCATCTCCTTATTTTCCTACCTATCTGCAGTTTTTTTCAGTTTCAGCCTACAGTTCATGACTAACAAGTTATGGTCAGAGTCTATATCTGCCCCTGGGTATGTCTTACAGTTTATCACCTGGTTCGGGAATCTATGTTTTACCATTATAAAATCTATCTGATACCTTCCGGTGTCTCCTGGTCTCTTCCACGTATACAACCTTCTTTTGTGATTCTTAAACCACGTGTTTGTTACGATTAAATCATGTTCCGTGCAAAATTCTACCAGGCGACTTCCTCTTTCATTCCTTCTGCCCAGTCCATATTCACCTACTATTTTTCCTTCTCTTCCTTTTCCTACTACCGAATTCCAGTCTCCCATCACAATTAACTTTTCCTCTCCCTTAACTGTCTGAATAATTTCCTTTAGCTCCTCATATATTTCTTCGATCTTCTCATCATCGGCAGTGCTAGTTGGCATATAAACATGTACTACTGTTGTCGGTGTTGGCTTCGTATCTATCTTGACAATGATAATGCGATCACTGTGCTGGTCATAGTAGTTTACTCCCATTCCTATCTTCTTATTCATTATCAGTCCTACTCCTGTGATACCCCCAACTGATTTTGTATTTATAATCCTGTACTCACCTGACCAGAAATCCTGTTCATCCTGCCACCGAACTTCACTAATCCCCACTCTATCTAACCTCAACCTGTCCATTTCCCTTTTTAAATTTTTTAATTTTCCTACCCGATTAAGGGATCTAACATTCCACGCTCCAATCCGTAGAATGCCAGTATTGTCTTTCCTGATGACAACATCCTCCTGAGTAGTCCCCGCCCGGAGATCCGAGTGGGGGACTATTTTACCTCCGGAATATTTTACCCAAGCTGATGCCATCATCATATGTTCGTACAGTAGAGCTGCATGTCCTCGGGAAAAGTAACGTCTGTAGTTTCCCCTTGCTTTCAGCCATTCGCAGTAACTGCATGGCAAAGCCACATTAGCTGATGTTACAAGGCCAGCTCAGTCAATCATCCAGACCGTTGCCCCTGTAACTACTGAAAAGGCTGCTGCCGCTTTTCAGAAACCACACGTTTGTCTGGCCTCTCCACAGATACCCCTCCGCTGTGGTTGCACCTACGGTACGGCTATCTGCATCGTTGAGGCACGCAAGCCACCCCACCTCGGCAATGTCTGTGGTTCATGGTAGTGGCCAAACATACGATAATTTCTTTCCAGCTGGAGATACCATATAAACCGTGCATATGAATTGTCAATACAATACGAATTGTCGATACATCTAAGGTAAGTGAAATTATATTAAACTCATCATAAGACTTTCGTTACTATAATAGTGACTACTACTTGTTACCACTACTACTACTACTACTACTACTACTATTACTTCACGTATGTCTGTGGCGCGAATATTTAATAACGAAAAGTGTCAGTTTTCCTAATATCATTTTGATAATTTACAGAGAACAATGTACATCGAAGAAGTGGCATTCGTGTAGCGTAATACTTTGTTTCTGTTTGTTTAAGAAAAATCTCACGGCATGATATGCGGATGCATCAATGTAAATGGATCAGTTTCTACTGTAAAAATTAAAGACACGTTAGCCAAACGTATATATATATACGTTTGACTAACGCTGGCACTGATGCCGCTACTTCGATGTACACTGTTCCTTGTAACGTACCATCATTTTTTCTATCAATTAATGTATTTGCTTTTTTAACATTTTTTTATCAGATGTACTATAATTCTGACTCAAAATCTATAATTTTGAGAGTGTAGTACGATGTTTTCCCATTTACGAGTTGGCAACACTGCGCCTCATAAAGCCGGCGCTGGAAAGACACAATGAAGTGGTGGGGCTTGTATTCTATACAGACTCAGCCTGTGGCTGGAAACTGTGCAAGATGATGATAACATTCTCATGAGAAGATTCTCAGAGCAAAATAACATTATCTGAATGTTTGCAGGAGAGCTTCTGTGAAGTTTGGAAAGTAGGAGACGAGGTACTGGCGGAAGTAAAGTTGTGAGGCGGCATCGTGAGTCGTGTCGGGATAGCACAGTCGGTAGTGCGCTTGTCCGCGAAAGGCAAAGGTCCCACGTTCGAGTCCCAGTTCCGGCACACAATTTTAATCTGCCAGGAAATTTCATTATCTGAATAAGTTTTCAATTTCGTACGAAGGACGTTCATTCTTGCTACTTCCTATCCTTCTTTAGTAAGTTCTCGGTGTGTTATGTCCGACACAGAACAGCTGTTCAATTGTATATTTCTTTTAACTAGCTCAATCAGGCAAATTATTCAGTGTAGAAATATGGAGTAGGCATCTACGTGTTCAGGAACAGCCGTACTATGCTTGGACATAAAAAAAAGCCTGACAATTTACTTTAGAATGAAAAATTCTTTACATTTTAAACATTCGAGTAATATACATGCTCTACTCTCAATAGAACCAAAAAGAAATATATGCTATTGTATTAAACATTGGTATTTACTGCATAAAAATACAATACAATCAGCTGAAAGTTATTTTTCAGCATTTTTCATTTTTGTTTCCTTTTTGAAAGTTTACTTGTCAATAGAATGTACTGCTGAGAGAAGAGGTAAATTTTATCTTTAAGAATACAGTTAAAAAATTCCTCACAAGATATGTCCTTGAAATTGTAATTGACAAGTAAAATTCCTTTTACTGAATCCATTATCAAACGGTTCCTCTCTTTTGTCCACTGAGCAGCTATGAGAGAAAAAACACTTTCAGTAGAAGCATTGCTACCAGGAATAACAAAGAAAAATTGGTAAATTTTCAAAATTTCAGAAAATATTTCGATATTTTGGCACTTTTTAAACAAACAACGCTACTGTTGGTCTAGCTGAGAGTTTTCGTTCAGCGCTATAGATTTGGCACAATTCTTGATGTTGCAAAACTGATCAAACAGTTTCAAATCATCTATGTTCACACCTTTGTTTTGTAAATTCTGCAGACATGGAAGAATGTCCTCAAAACAAATGTATTTTTAGTCTTTGAGTTTAAGCCATTTGAAGCACTTAAATTTTTTCATTGGCTGCATCCACTTTTCAAGGTATTCTGTACAAGTTTAATAGAGCCTACATACACTCCTAGCCATCAAAATTGCTACACAATGAAGATGACGTGCTACAAACAAATAATTTAGCCAACAGGAAGAAGATAGTGTGATATGCAAATGATTAGCTTTCCCGAGCATTCAAACTAGGTTGGCACCAGTGGCGACACTACAACATGCTGACATGAGGAAAATTTCCAACAGATTTCTCATACACAACCAGCAGTTGAACGGCGTTGCCTGGTGAAACGTTGTTGTGATGCCTCGTGTAAAGAGGAGAAATGCGTACCATCACGTTTCCGAATGCACGAATGGCAAAACGTCATTTTTTCAGATGAATCCAGGTTCTGTTTACTGCATCATGATGGTTACATCCATGTTTGGCGACATTGCGGTGAACGCACATTGGAAGCGTGTATTCATCACCACCATACTGTCGTATCACCCGGCATGATGGTATGGGGTGCCATTGGTTACACGTCTCCTTCACCTCTTGTTTGCATCGATGACGCTTTGAACAGTGGCCGTTACATTTCAGATGTGTTACAACCTGTGGCTCTACCCTTCATTCGATCCCTGTGAAACCCTACATTTCAGCAGGATAATGCACGACCGTATGTTGCAGGTCCTGTACGGGCCTTTCTGGATACGGAAAATGTTCGACTGCTGCTCTGGCCAGCATATTCTCCAGATCTCTCACCAATTGAAAACGTCTGGTCAATGGTGGCCGAGCAACTGACTCGTCACAATACGCCAGTCACTACTTTTGATGAACTGTGGTATCGTGTTGAAGCTGCATGGACATCTGTACTTGTACCTGCCATCCAAGCTCTGTTTAACTCAATGCCCGGGCATATCAAGGCCGTTATTAGGACCAGAAGTGGTTGTTCTGGGTACTGTTTTTTCAGGATCTAAGCACCTAGATTGCGTGAAAATGTAATCACATGTCAGTTCCAGTATAATATATTTGTTCAATGAATACCCCTTTATCATCTGAATTTCTTCTGGGTGTAGCAATTTTAATTATCAAAAAGCCAGACATTTTCTGAAAATAAATTCCACCCTGACATTCAGAAAAGCGTAAAAAAGCCGGACATGTCGGGAAAAGGTCGAACGGTTGGTAACCCTAGTCCTGGGTCCCCTCCTTTCTGACGCACAATGTAGGGGTCATTTGACGCTGTATTTGACCGTAGTGATGCGCCTCCTACCCTTCGTTCAGCTCCCTGTGTAAAATAATACCAAACTACTGAACAACACTAGTCACACTTCTTTCAGTTTTCTGATGATTAATTCCTGCGGGTGTCTTTGGGCCAAGTTGTAGACCACCACCTAGAGTTTGCACTGTAACTGTTTGCTGACTGAACACAGCCTTTTTCTGTTTACTGGAGCTAACGCCAAGCCCCGTGACACTCAGATTTGTGTGCAGGACTGGGACAGTTCTGATGGCAACATGCTCCCGCAATTCCATTCATTACCATCGTGTAGTTAATATGTTACGGTTCTTTATTTATATCCTCCCAGGGTGTTGCAGAGCAGTGTAGTATTAAATAAAGAATCTAAAAACGTCGAGTGATTATCAAAGAATGGACTAAAAATAATTTCGAGTAGTGATTAAACATTACTTTATGAATGGCAAAACGCCTCAGGAGACCCAAGAGAAGCTTTATAGACATTATGATGACTCTGCACCTTCGATTAGAACAGTTTGTAAGTGGTTTCCATATTTTCTGAGTGGCCATATGGGGTCAGTGACGCTGACCGTTCTGGACATCCTGTGGAGGTTACGACTCCAGAAATCATTGATATAATCCATGATATGGTGATGGATGACAGAAGAATTAAGGTGCGTGAGATTGCTAGCCGGCCGCGGTGGCCGAGGAGACTGAGGCGCTCCAGTCACGGTCTGCACGGCCACTACGGTCGGGGGTTCGAATCCCCCCTCGGGCATGGACATTTGTGCCGTCCTTAGTATAAGGTAGTTTATAAGTAGTTTGTAAGTTTAGGGACTGATGACCCCGTAGTTAAGTCCCATAAGCTTAACAAACATTTGAGATTGCTATACTCCATTCACCGAAACGAGAGACGTACTGTAAACACAGCTAGACGCGTGATCACAGCGCTGCCGTCGAGGGGTGTACAAGGCAACGGGCCATCTCAATTGCAGGCGTGAGCTCATTAGTGCGTGTTCTACAGCGGCGATTTCAGGATCTCTTAAGTTCGTCTTTAAAGACTACTTGGGCTTCGTGAAGTGGTTCTAAGGAGTTCTTCCTCGGCTTGCAGTTTTTGTTGTTGATAAAGCGCCGTACCATTATCGCAGAAAAGAAAACGTTCCCAGTGCGAATTCCAATAAGGACGAAATATCAGAGTTGCTAAAATCTAAAAAGCTCGATTTTGAAGACGGTATGTTGAAAAAAATAACTTTCAGATATATTTAAAAATTACAGAACAGTGCACAACGAATACGCGATAGATGAAATGGCGAAGAATGCAGGGAAAACTGTTCATAGAATTCCTCCGCACCACTGTGAATTTAAACGCCATCGACTAATGTCCAGTTTCTGAAAAACTTTAGTTACCGTGCAGATAGCTACAGTCACGTTATAATTTAACGCGCTAGATAACTTCCGTGGGTTTCCCGTAGCTCATTTCAACAACCGTTAGTAACTAAATACACCTTCTGTCGAAGCAAATAGTAAGTCTCAACAACAACAGATGGCACTACTAACGAAAATCGCAATTACTCGAATTTTATCGATTATTAAGTGAAATCAAAGACGCGTCTTAGTTTGTATAGCTGTTAGGAGTTTCCTGTTTCTGTTTCCAAAGGCAATGGGCGACAAGCGAGGAAAAAATTTGACTCTGAGAAAAATCTTGTGACCGACCTGATTTTAGAAAGGAAAGTAGTTATAGTAAATGAAAAGGCAGATCGTTTGACTATTCTGGAAAAACAACACGCTTGGAGGTGTCACAAAACTGTACAGTTCCTTAAACAGACTGGAGACAAAACGGTAAGGCAACACAGAGAGCTGTATTCTTTTTTAAAAACAAAAACAAGACAAACAACAACGAAGACATGGTTAACAATAAAATCATACGTAATTATTTCTGTTGTCAACAAATATTTTTCTGAATTTAAATTTTCCTCTTCCCATTGGTTTGTGAATGTGACACTAATTTTCACAACACATACTGGTCAATTTACGTCCACCCATCCACCTACCCGAGCCCCACGTTGTAATAATAATTTAAAAAATTAATCACTTGAAACATTGATTGATCGTAATGGCAATTGCATAGCAGAACACTATTTGCAAAGGGAAGTATCTTTACGCTTAATTGAAAGTTTTATTAAGACAGCATGGCTTTGTGATTCGGATTTAGGAAAATTTTACATCCAGATCGGCGATCGCAAGAGATAATGTTGGCAAATTTCGCTCAGTGTCGAGATGTCACCTGACCGATTGCAAGGGAGATGCAGCTAATGTATTCGTCACCCTTTGTGAACATTATCCTTCGAGACCGCCGAGCGCGATGTAAAATGTAACCCGGAATGTTGTTTTTCGCGTTTCACCCCAGCAATTTCCATGGTCTTCTTATTATTATTCTGAAACGCATATGAAATTCGCTCTCATTACACAGATCAAGTGGTTATCATCTAACACGAAAAACGCGTCGTGGTCTTTCATCAGCACCGAGTACAGCTGTTTTCTTCTTCTGGACAAATGTCCGAACGGCGGTGGCGACGATGACGGAAGAATTTCCATTCTTCAGCTTCAAAAATTTTAAGATTGTATGAAAATTATGCGGAACCCAGTCATAAAAATAAAAACAAATAACTACTGTTATGGACTTGGGTTTGGAAGCCCACTAGCGCTACGTAGCGGATATAGTTAAAACTAACGTTAACGTGTAGGTAACCCCAGGGGAACGCGCATTTATGTTTAACGGACAGGTAACTACGGCTGTGACGGTAACTGTTGTCTCGGAAACCCATTTTGTACTTAACGTTCAGGTAACCCACAGATAACTATAACGGAACAGGTAACTACTGTTTCACAAACCGGCCATAAGTGTGGGCCAGAATCAAAGGCTATGTTGCAGCGAAAGACAAAACATACAAAATGCGGGATGTTAATGAACTGCAAGAAGAAGCAGCAAAAACAGTGACTGCAGAAGTTTGGAACAAGTATGTCCTCCGTGTCGTATTTTTGGTTGAAAGTCAAATCTGGAAATTGTAGAAGAAAAGAGAGTAGCGGTTTGGTATAAACCTCAATGAAAACAGTTCAAGTTTGACAGAATGAACCTTGCTTCGCCGTCCTTTATCATTATTATTTGTGGGAATTGTATTAAAAATTGTGTATGAATGGAGCTTTTGGTAAGCAACCTGTGTGAAAACAAATCTGTTTTATTGTGTTGCAAATGACTGGTAAAGGAAGGGAAGGAAGAAGGATAGGAAAGAAAGGATTGACAGTGACCGCATTTGGGCATTGATAAATACTTATTGTCTGTTCTTTCGGATGTCCGAAAGAACAGACACCACACCAATACAATACGTATTTATACGCGACGACAGCGTTAGCTTCAGTTATTTCACCGCAGATGCAGTCATACGTCCGACCTCACACGGGAATCCGTAATGGCGAGTGTAAGAGGGCATGGACGATAGGGGTGCTACAAACATAGCGTGCGACATGTGGGAATTTGAGACGGACGGGAGACGAGCACGGGTGGCCAAGTGATTAAGGCGACCGCTGGCCCGAAGCGGGAGACCCGGGTTCGATTTCCGGTCCGGCTCACATTTTCACTTGTCGCCATTGCTTAATATCAATGCCCAAATCCGGCCACTGTACATCCCTTCGTATCACGTGAACACAGTGATGCCAGCCTCTGAAGCTCCAAAGTCCCATCCAGGCATTCAAAATGTCCCTTTCAGTGTAAAGTGTCCCACAAAAACACAAGGGGGGAAAAAAATAAAAAAAGGAAAGGAAAAAGAAAAAAAGAAAGAAAATAGCTATTGCTATTGTAAAATGGGATTGCGGAATGCTATGTCGGTTGTTTCACCTTATTATCGTGGCATGTGCCAATCATACCGATGTATTGTGTAAGCAAACCACAACAGACGAGCAATTAAAAAATAAATAAATAAAAATACACCGAAAAAATGTCCCATATTCATCTCACTTTTTGCAAAAAAAATCCCTTTGTCGCTTTCTGAAAAATAATTGGCAATATGTCCCACGATATGGGACAAATCTCACAGACTAGCAACACTGCGTGAACACCGAATGCTTTCTCTGGAAACGATTGTAGTCGCTCACGTGACACTGTTTACGTTTCGTCCCAGCTCTCGGTGAACGGACTATAGTAGTTTGGGCATCTAGAAGGAACGGGTACGTAATATTTTGCATAAACATTTGGGCATGGGAAAACTATCTGCAAGATGGCTGCCGTGATTGCTCACACTTGACCAAATACGAAATCGTGTGAAGTGTTCCAAGAAAGGTTTGCAGCTGTTCAGGAAGAATCCGCAGGACTTTAAGCGTCGTTTCTTCACTGTGGATGAAACATGGATACATTACTATACTCCTGAGACCAAAGAACAATCTAAACAATGTGGGTTACCAAGGGAGAATCTACACCCAGAAAAGGCGAAGACCAGTCCTTCAGCCAGAAATGTTATGGCGAGTCTGTTGGGATCTGAAACAGGGTAAAACTATTACAGGTGCATATTGTTCAATATTAAAATGTTCTAATGTTTGTATAGCTTATGGGACTTAACTACGGGGTCATCAGTCCCTAGTTTAATATTATTCATCGTTATTGGATCGTTTGAAAACCGAGCTGCAAGAAAAACGCCGGCGATTGGTCCACAAAAAGTCCTTTTTCCATCATTACAATGAACCAGCACATGGCACAGCAGTTGTGGTCGCAAAATTATTGGAAATAGCATTCCAACTCGTTCACATGCCTCTTATTCTTCAGACTAGGCTCTCTTGGACTACTATTTGTTCCCCAATTTGAAGAAATGGCTGGCAGGACGAAGATTTCATTCAAACGAAGAGCTGATTGCAAAAACTAATAGCTATTTTGCAGGCTTGGACAATTCCTATTATTCGGAAGGGATCAACAAATTAGAACATTGTTGGACGAAGTGTATAAGTCTAAAAGGAGACTACGTCGAAAAATATAAATGGTTTTTCCCAAACACGTTAGTAGTTTTTATTTTTGCACGTAACTTTCAAACGCCCCTCGTAAATGTAAAATGTTGGTTATCATAATGCGTGTGGCTCAATTGGACTTCTTCAGCGACTTACGTATCCTTAGCCTACCACAGTTTTCCAATTGGGGAAAGGGAACCTACAATTTAGCGTGACATCCGAACCACGTGTCATTTCGGGAGTCTCCTCAGATCGTTTAGAGGCGAAGGCCGGGTTAAAACGCAGACAGAAAAATTCCGTGGTCCGACCGGGTTTCGAACCCGCTACCCTTCGGTTACTAGTCGAGCCCTTTGCTCCAACATCACCAGTCGATTTAATGATGGTATCCTCCTTAGCCTATACAAAATGAAGTTGTTGTCACTGATATAAGAAAATCAAATCAAATGTTCAAATGTCTGTAAATCTATCGGACCAAACTGCGTGGTCATAAGTCCGTAGATTACAAACTACTTAAACCTAGGTAAACTAACCTACGGACAAACACACACACAAACACACACACACCCAAGTCCCAGGAGGACTCGAACCTCCACGGCGAGCAACCGCGCGCTCCGCAGCGAGGTGCTTTAGACCGCTCGGCTACCCCACCGCGGCACTGATGTATGCAATTACAGCTTAAAAATTGTGGTTGTCGTTACTTAGTTGCTAAAGGACACACATGTTGGCGTCAGATGCCAGAATTTAGACATTTGTCTCATAAAAATTTATAATTGTAAACAAAATTGTTACAGTAACTATCTCATTACAGAGCTTTTAGAAATGCAAATAATAAAAATAAATAAAAATTTTAATTAATCTGGATATTTAGAAATGGTCTTAAATTTGAAGTTACTTTTGCTTACCTTGCGTATCTGATAAATGATGTAAAAAATTGCAAACTTGATAGGGTACCACTTTCCCTTCTGTTGATACACTCCAAATATTGGTTTCGGATCTTCTTTGAGACAGTAAAAGACGAAAGAAATAATAAATATCGACACACCGATCAGAAGAATCATTGCAAAGAGAAAAGTGGCCCTTCCTACAACGCCTGCTGACTGTCTGACAGCAGTTCTGGAGTCGAAAACTATGCCCTTCCGCCAGATAAGATAATATCACTGTATCAGCTAAGAGGGACCACCTGGTTATCTGTATAAGAACACCTGCTAGAAGCCTACGTTGAGAAATTTTTGACAGGGTTATATGACCAGTTGTCACTTGCCAATTTCCCATTCAATATTTTTTTCGTGCATATAGAGAAAAAATATCAACAATATGGTATTGTTGAAAGTGGAGGTTCTGAACACACTTTATAAGTCAACTGTTCAAGTAACTGCTGTATATGTATAATCCTGTCACTTTAACTGTTTTTACTACATGATCTAATAGTAGTTTTTGTACAGGTTTTTCAATTATTGACTAGAAATCTTAGGGGATATAAACAGAAGGCGAATTCTACTGTTTGTGCTTGAAGTCGTCTGAAATGTGATAACACTTTGTTAAGTTTCCAAAATTCAGTGTTACCCACACCAGAAATGAATTCAAATAAAAATATAGAAAAAATAGTTATACCGGTACGCTTAGTTTTTTACATATCGTGCACTGTAATTTACTTTTCTTGATCTTGGGCGCTAGGGGCACCCATGTGCCAAATTACCAAATAGACTTAAACACAAGTAGCGTTGAAAACAGACACGGACGAAGAAACAGAACCGAAAGCAAATGGTTCCAATAAATATGGGCCCCGTCGAGTCCTCATTATTTACAGTCAAGGCCTACCTAATTAAGAATACTGTATTACACTGCGTTACAATAATACATTCGTCTCTCGAATGAGTTACGAACTCTTTCAAACTGCTCCAGGTCAACTCGCAAATCTTGAAGAGACTGCTCAATTCTTCATCTGCATGAATAGAAGCACTGTGTACTTCACTTTCGAGATGATACGACAGAAAAAATTCGAAAGGGCTGAGTATGGGTGATCTTAGAGGCCCTGCTCGACCTAAACTCATCTTGGATCATAGTAGGCCGTTAAATGTCGTCTTCGGGAGTAAAATGTACCTGAACTCCCGTAAGCCTGTAATTATGAGAGTTATTCGTTGAGGAACAAATATAAAAGTTTTCCTTCTAAATACGCTCGTAATAAGAGAATATTTTTTTCGTGGGTCAGTGGAATTTATAACCGCACGTTAGTGATCAACTCGTTAATACAAGTTTTCTATAAAGTTTCTGTTTAATTTATCATATGCCTTCACCGTGTCATTTTTCCGTATTAATTTAGAATCACCCAGTTTATATCACTTTTTTTACTGTGAAGCTTACAGATAAATAATAAATCTCCTCTAGCCCACAACTTCTTGTAAATGATTTTATCTGACATAATTTAAGTTATGGGGATCTCACTTTAAAAATATAACCAGTAATTGAACCCAGATCCACCGCATTAAAAATAAAGAGAAAGATTGTTATATGAACTCTATTAAGAAAAATTCAGGAACTTTGTGCACAAATTTTTCCTAAGCTGACCTGTTATTTATTTTGCATGATCTCCTTTGAAATAGTTTCCTCCACAATTGATAGCTGCTCCTAAACCGTTTCCTTTTCCAAAACTACGCTTGCAGTCTGTCACTGGATCGCATGGAGCCCTGTCTGCAAGTTTTCTTTAACTCGACTACAGGTATCGTTGGAAATCTTCGTCCTTTCTGCGGGATTTTGTAATTTGAAAATAAAAACAAGTCCTAGGTGCACGTCTGGGCCGCGGTGGAGTAGCCGAGCGGTCTAAAGCGTCTCGCTGGCGAGCGCGCAGTTGCTCGCCTTGGAGGTTCGAGTCCTCGCTGGGGCATGGGTGTGTGTGTTTGTCCTTAGGTTTACCTAGGTTTAAGTAGTTTGTAAGCTACGGACTGATGACCACGCAGTTTGGTCCGATAGATTTAATGACATTTGAACATTTTTTGCACGTCTGGAGAGGACGGAGAACGATGTTCCAAAAGCTCCTCACAGATTGCGAGGCGATAGTTTCGACCCATGATCCGTTAAACAAACTTGGCAGCAACACGATGCATTTTAAAATGCTCTGTCAGCATTCCATCACGTAATTCAACTGAAATGTTACATGCTTCTGCAATCTCTGGTAGTCAGTCTTCATTGGCAGGCACAATTTCGTCGACGATCCTGAAATGAGAGACATCGGTAGACATCGAATGGCGTACTGAACAAGGGACATCTTTAACATCCTTCCGGTCATTTATAAGCCGCGTGAACCATTCGTAACAATGAGTAAGGTTAAAGGCCGTTTCACACCGCGGTCCACTATCTGTCACTTTAAGTTACGTGACAGATTTTTCAAAAGATCTGTTTCCATTGCCTTAAATGGTGTAATTCACACCGACTTCGCGGAGCCTCACAGACGCCACAGACGAATCTGCGGGATCGCTCCAGGAGCAAGAACATCTTTTCAAAGCATCTGTCGACATCTGAGCCTCGCGCATGCGCATTGGCCCGCTACCCCGCCGCGTGCATGACCACACCTCTCGCGCAGATTCGTGCTGTAACTCGTTACAAGAAGCTGTATTACTATTTTTGTTATTTGTTATGGAGCAGTTAATTGAAGCCGGCAGAACGCGTCCATTGTCGTGGAATGCATATTTGTAGGAGTTTATATGTCCGAAATAAATTTTACCAAAATTATAAACCACCTACATAGCGCCAATCTTTCTCTGCTGGAAATAGATCTCCTGTAGTTGGTGCCTCTTTTACTAATATCGTTACTTATCAACGTTAAGATCTCTTCATACTCAGGTCTATATAGCCGAAAGTATGTTGTGAATCTGTCATCTAGCTCCAAGTCCTCCATCAGATGATGATACTGCCTTTTATTCACAGAACCCTTAAAAGTTTCAACAGAACTACTAAAGAAAATGCATACAATATGCTTGTCCGTCCTTTTTTGAAGTATTGCTGCCAAATGTGGGATCCTTATCAGGTGGTTTTGACGGAGGACATAGAAAGATTCCAAAGAAGGGCAGACCGTTTTGTATTGTCGCGACACAGGGGAGACAGCGTCACGGAAATGAAACTGGATATGGGATGGGAATCATTACAAAGACGGCCTTTATCGCTGCGGCGTGGGCTACATACGAAACTCCAATCGCCAACATTCTCTTCCGAATGCCAAAATATATTGTTGATTCGCACGTACATATGTAGAAAAGATCATCAGAATAAAATTCGAGAAATCTGAGCTTTAGCGGAGAGATTCAGGTGTTCTTTCTTCCTGCACGCTTCGAGAATGGAATGGGAGATGAACAGTATAAGGGTGGTTCGATGAACCCGTCTGCCAGTTACTTAAGTATGATTTGCAGAGTATCTCTTGAAGATGTAGATACTAGCTGCACTGTTCCCGTCGTTGGTTGATGGGTGCACCCATCGCGTTCGGTTTGTAACCGAGTACAACAGTATGAGTTGCTCTTCACCACTTGATTTATCGCCATCATCCAACCAAGGCACATTTTTTTAGTAAACGTGCTATCGCACTACGAATCACTTGCCTTGTTACTTGCTTCAACTGAACAGACTGAAACTATGCCCCACTATCTGACAGACGTCGGTGGCGGCGTGAACTGCACATCTGTCACTCGACATCTGTCACGTTACGTCACGTGACGTAGTGTGACCGCAGCCATCACTGTAGGATTACTGCATAATCTGGTTTGCCTCTATAAAAGTTGTTTTGAGTAACACACAGACTTTTAATTGCTCCTAAACCGCTCCTCTTTCGAAAACTGTAAAATGTACGATACAATGTTCTATTCAATACAGCACTGAGCAATACTAATAGACATACAGCCTCAATGAAACTTCCAGCTGTTGCACATTCAACAAAATCGTCTACAGGAATGCCAACCGCATTTAGCTCTCGCGAAATTACCAAGGTATTGGCTATTTCTTTTCTTTTTTTTTTTTTTTTTTTTTTTTTTTTTTTTACATACGTATTTATGACAGAAGTAAAATGCTTATTGAACTCACGGTATTTTGACTTATAAATTACTATCGCTCGTCATATCAAAATGCTGAACACCTTACTGACAGGGTTGCCAGACGTACGATTGTCCTCCGGACAGTCTGCTTTTCAATGTGCTTGTCCAGTCCAGAAAATTTTGATAGACCAGACAAAAGATTGTCTGGTTTTCGTGAAATTAAGAGTAGTCGGTTATCTGGCGGCCAATTCCAGTAATACAACTGTAGTTCAATCGTAACTAAACAGCACAGTACACTGCTGTTTCCTACTTTCGGTCACACAAAAACAGCAGTGTACTTAATGGGGGTATTACACGACGATCCGCCGCGAAAATATTGGCCTAGCGCGACAGCCATCTAGCGGCAGCTGACAAGGAACTATCAGGAACCATGATTATTAGCACACACTTCATCCGCCCGGCAGAATAGACCCCCGTGCATGCGAACTAGACATCGCTAACGCACGCATGCTCATACCCCCTTTACATGGGCTCCCAAAAACCGGATTTCGTAGACCGATTTCCCAGTTCCGCTTTTGGTTGGTCATGTAAACACTCCAAAATCTATTCTGGAAATCCACTTCTGTAAAGCGGTTTTCCAGTTCCACAATTGATTTTCGTGCCCATGTAAACGCAACCGATTTTGAAGCGTTCTTGGCTTGCCAGATTGTATTTTCTTGTTAAGAACTTTCGGCACATATGGACAGAGTGACATTTTCTACCATGAAATAAAAGTACAAATATTAGAGTGAGCATGAATATATGTATTTAAGTAAAGAAAAATAGCGATTGTGCTGAATCAATCAGGAACTGAATCAGCTGTTTTTCAGCCGCCATATTAAGTGGTCTAGGAAATTGGGTGCTTCTGTTTGCACAAGGCTTCGCGCAATCGTGACGTCACTCGCGCCTCGCAGGCTCGCGCGAAAAATCGATCACAGGTATTGCTATCGACGTTTCGATATGTTCTGAATACCTCGCGCACAGGCCTAGCATAAATATTCACAGGCGTTACCACTGGGTGTCTTTAGTGTGTGCAGCAGTGAACAACTGAACCAATATGTATGTAGGCTAATTATAAAAATGTGTAACAGGGACCAAGTGAATGTGGGGATGACATTACTCTGTCTGTGCATCTTGATTTAGTTTTTCAATGATTTTGATAACACTAAATGGTTTTAGGGATCTGCCAGAACAGTTCCAAAGCAAAAAAACAAGCTGAAACCAGCCAGAATTGATTCCAGTAATGTAAATATTCAACACTGCCATTAATGTCTTTCAACATAATAAGTTTAAGAAAACCTAAAAATTTGTTGGCCTGTAACTAGACACAAATTAAAGCAACACAACATTGAATACCTCTCGAAAACGCTTTAGCATTGGTATAATGTGTTGAAATCCTCATACTACTGATTACAAGATGTACCGGTATGTTAATAAAAGGCCTACTTCTTTGGAATAGTTGTGTCCTAAAAGTAGGTCATGCATAAATTTTTGTTATATAGGCCTACATTGGACTTTTTTTTTTACCTATTTATTTCGAATGATGGTATTATCACAAGATATTCAGCGTGTTCTGAACATTTACTCGCATTTAAGTGTTCAATGCTAAATTTTTGAAGACAATTCATTTCTGGATGAACACCTTTATATGTGCGTAGAATCTTTTAGAATTGGAGGGGACTGTACGTTTCAGGACGCGAACTAACACTTCGTACTGTATGTAATTCGAACACTCATAAACGCAACACCACGAAGAAATTCCAGAATTGCAGACCTTTGTGCTGTTAGATTTTATGAAATCTTAAACCGCCTTTAATTCATTGCGTGATGTTTGAGCAATACAATTAGTGTGAAGATCGAGTTTTATGAATCAGGAAAGTTCCGTTGATGCAAGCGAATTCCATGCACGTCGCCCGAGAGCCCCTTATCGACTATCAAATGCTAACGAAAGAGTCGATAACAATTACTGCACTGTTCGATGCTGCGTGACGTCAAAATGATGTCACTTATGCACGTAGCCTTTTGCAAACAGAATTACCCTAGGAAATCTTCAGGCTATGCCATGTAAACAAGACAGCGAAAAATAGTTTACGAAAATCGGTTTTGGTCTTCAGGAAGATGTGTTGCATGTAAACGTAGTGTCAAGCGAATACTGCAGTGCAGTGTTGCCAACCATAGGGACATGTCCCTATGCGTAGGAACTTTTAGACTCCTTTTCTTTTCTTTCTTTTTTTTCCAAACTGTAGGAACGGAATTCCGATCTCTTTGAAAAACGTAGGGACTCTTCTGAGGGACGATGCAGAATGAAAGTAGGCTACTTTTATTAAATGCAAAACAATAACAATTCATTGTATAATAATGTTAATAAAGAGTAATTATTACATCCAATAGTTTCTTTTAGAAAGAGTGAGAGATCAGTTAGGTCCGTAGGGACTTTCATGATGAACGTAGGGATTTTTGACACATTTAGGGATATGGTTGGAAACGAGTGAGCAACACTGCTGCTGTTGTGTTACTGTTTTCTCATTCGTAGTTAGGACTGATTTCAGATTTCCTTGTTATAGATTTTGTCCATTTTCAGGAGGAAGCGGTATTTTGGTCGACTCTTCACGATACGTATGCTTTTGTAACTTTGACTGGAGTCCATACCGTGATACAGAACGTCTCTCTCTTCCAATGTCTGCCACTGGTGATTACTAATCATCTCTGTGATTTTTTCATGCTTACTAAATGATCTCATAATAAAGCACACTGTTTTCCGTTGGATCTTCTCTACATCTTCTATTAATCCTACCTTGTACAGATCCCACATTGATGAGCAATACTCAAGCACTGGCCAAACGAGAGTTTTGTAACAGAGTTTGTTGACAGGCTGCACTTCCTGAGGATTCTTCCACTGAATCTCAGTCTGGCATCTGCCGTACCTATGTTTTGACTATATGGTCATTCCATTTCAAATTGCTCCTTATGTCTACTCCCAGATATTTTACAGAAGTAACTTCCAGTGTTTGTCCTGCTATTGCGCAGATACATAATAAAGATCTTTCTTTCTATGTAAACACAGAACTTTACACTTGTTTATGCTGAGGCTCAACTGGCATTCTCTATACCACAAGTCAATAAGCCGCAGAACCGCCAGCATTTCCCGTAATGTTTGAATACAGCAATATTAGTGAGCTTCTTGATAAGAGTCGCATCATTCAAAATCCTAGATGTAGCATTGCAGGTTGATATGAAATGAAGCACACATGTAAAGAAAGTTGTGAGTAAGACGGACAGCTGACGTTGGTTTATTGGGAGAAATCTGGGAAGATGTACTCTACCTGTAAAAGAGACTACGTATAAAATGCTTGTACGACCAGGTCTCGAGTATTGCTCAAGTGTATGATTTCATGTTTTCCCGGCGAAATGCTGACATTCTGGAGTAGTCGGGTGTTCTGCCGGATCTTTGTGTCAAACTTGCACAATATTTCGACGGTGTGCCTCACTGTCTTCCTCAGGTGCTTCCTGGGACTTGTCCCTGTTTGGAACGCGTCCAGTATTTATGCCTAGGCGTTAGGCGTTCCATATGCGGTCCGCGCCGAGTCAGGTGCTCTGTGATTGGTCCATTCCCGAGAGGGGGTGTCTGGTTGCTGCCTGGTGCTCCCTCCGCTGTCCGCGCCGTGCCAGGCGCTCCCTCCGCCGTCCGCGCCGCGCCAGGCGCTCCCTCCGCCGTCTGCGCCGCGCCAGGTGATCTCCTAGTCGTTTTTCGTTGCGATTTTAGAAGCTCCAGTGCTGGGTTTCATGCTGCACTGAGTTGATATCCAGTGTCACGGTTGATAAGGTTTTCACTGATTTTAATCTCAATGGATTCTTTTATGACACTGTCCCAGAATCTCGGCGTCTGTGTTACTATTCTGGTGTTGTTGTAGTCCATGGAGTGGCCAAGTTCTAGGCAGTGTTCAGCCACTGCTGATTTGGTAGCTTGTCCCAGTGTGGTGTGCCTTTGATGTTCCTTGTACCTCATTTGAACCGTCCTGGTGGTCTGGTCTATGTATGCCAACCCACACTGGCATGGTATGCTGTAAATTCCTGGCCTCTGTGGTCCCAGATCGTCCTTGGTGTTGCCCAATAGTGCACTGATCTTCGTGTGTGGGCAGAATATGCTCTTAATGTCATGTTTAGACAAAATTCTGCTGATTTTGGCAGATACTGGCCCTGCATATGGTAGGTATGCCACCCTCTTGGCCTCTTCCTGTTCTTCTTCCGGTTCCTTCACTGCACTTATTGAGTGAAAAGCCCTCTGGATGTCTCTGGCAGAATATCAATTCCTGTTGAATACTGACCGCAAGTGTGCCATCTCTGTCCTCAGACTGTCAGCATCAGAGAGCACCTGTGCCCGATGGATAAGAGTTTTGAGCACACCATTCTTTTGTGCTGGATGGTGACAACTGTTGGCTTGGAGATACAAATCTGTATGTGTGGGCTTGCGATAAACACTGTGCCCAAAGGTGCCATCTGCCTTTCTCTTAACCAGTACATCCAGGAAAGGGAGTAGTCCATCCTTCTCCAGTTCCATGGTGAACTTTATATTGGGGTGGCATGAGTTCAGGTGCTCCAGGAAGTTGTCCAGCTCCTCCTTACCATGGGGCCAGATGACAAAGGTGTCATCAACATATCTGTAGAAACATTTTGGTTGATGTGTGACTGATGTTAGTGCCTCTTCCTCGAATTTCTCCATAAACAGGTTGGCTACTACTGGTGAAAGGGGACTACCCATCGCCACCCCTTCTGTCTGCTCATAAAATTGACCTCCGTAAAGGAAGTATGTCGAGGTCAGTATATGCTTGAACAGATCCAAGATGGCACCATCGAATTGTTCCCCAATGAGCTTAAGCAAGTCATTCAGTGGGACCCGGGCGAACAAGGACACCACATCAAAGCTAACCATGATGCCTGAGTCCGAGATGCTTAGCTGTTGAAGGCGCTGTAAAAAAACCTCCGAGTTTCGAATGTGGTGTGGGCACTTCCCCACATAAGGTGACAACATCTTCTTCAAATAAGCTGCTGTGGGGTAGGTGGCTGCCCCAATATTGCTAACAATAGGTCGAAGTGGCACCCTCTCCTTGTGGACTTTGGGTAGTCCGTACATCCTTGGTGGTACTGGCGCTTTTGATAGTAGTTTCTTGATGACGTTGTCAGGTAGGCCTGTCTTCTTCAGTAGCGTCCTTGTCTTCTTGTCCACTTTGTCGGTGGGGTCACTCCTTATTGGCGTGTAGGCAGGATCTTCCAGGAGTTGTTGCATCTTCCCATCATAATCTGCCTTCAATAGGATCACGGAGGCGTTACCTTTGTCAGCTGGCATCACCACAATGTTTTCATCTTCCCGGAGTTGCCTGAGTGCCCTCTTATCTGCACTTGAGATGTTAGTCTTGGGCATCCTGGTCCTGGTGAGTGCCCTGCAGGTTTCTCGTCGGATTTCTTCCGCCACACTAGAAGGAAGTGTGTTGGAAGCCTGCTCAACTGCACTGATAAAGGCCGCCACTGGCACATTTCTGGGAGTCACTGCAAAGTTTAGACCCTTGCTGAGTGCTTGAAGTGTCTCCTCATCAAATTGCTGACCGCTTACGTTGACCACTGTGCGCCTGTCCTCTTCCTGCTGTGACTTGTTGTTGAGGCGCTCAAACTTAGCTTGTTGGCAGGTTCTGGATTTCTTCCTGGTGCACTCCGCTAAGGCCCATGAGGCTCCATCCACCTGGTCCCACTCCTGGTCAGTAAAGGATGTTGCTATAGACAGGTGAAGATGTAACAGCTCCCTGGATGTCACATCTAGTCTGTGGTGTAAATTGCGCACACTCTCCCTTACCAATGCAAGGCTGGCTCGGCGTTTAATTCTGTTGGCCGCCCTGGAATTAACGTGATGTTTTATCTTGGCAAAAACTGGTACCACGTCTTGTTCTCTTCATCTCAGCAGATGAAGGAGCTCAACATTCTCCCCTTCCTTTGTTGGAGCTTGTCCAGCTTCTTGATCTTCTGTAACATCTCCTCCCCGTAGAGTCTTCGGATGTATGATTTCATGTTTTCCCGGCGAAATGCTGACATTCTCGAGTAGTCGGGTGTTCTGCCGGATCTTTGTGTCAGACTTGCACAATATTTCGACAGTGTGCCTCACTGTCTTCCTCAGGTGCTTCCTGGGACTTGTCCCTGTTTGGAACGCGTCCAGTGAAGGAACCGGAAGAGGAACAGGAAGAGGCTAAGAGGGTGGCATACCTACCATATGCAGGGCCAGTATCTGCCAAAATCAGCAGAATTTTGTCTAAACACGACATTAAGAGCATATTCTGCCCACCCACGAAGATTGGTGCACTATTGGGCAACACCAAGGACGACCTGGGACTACAGAGGCCAGGAATTTACAGCATATCGTGCCAGTGTGGGTTGGCATACATAGGCCAGACCACCAGGACGGTTCAAATCAGGTGCAAGGAACATCAAAGGCACACCACACTGGGACAAGCTACCAAATCAGCAGTGGCTGAACACTGCCTAGAACTTGGCCACTCCATGGACTACAACAACACCAGAATAGTAACACAGACGCCGAGATTCTGGGACAGTGTCATAAAAGAATCCATTGAGATTAAAATCAGTGAAAACCTTATCAACCGTGACACTGGATATCAACTCAGTGCAGCATGGAACCCAGCACTGGAGCTTCTAAAATCGCAACGAAAAACGACTAGGAGAGCACCTGGCACATTGAAGACGGCAGAGGGAACGCCCAGCGTGGCGTAGATGGTGGAGGGAGCCCCTGGCGCGGCGCAGACGGCGGAGGGAGCGCCTGGTGCGGCGCGGACAGCGGAGGGAGCACCAGGCAGCAACCAGACACCCCCTCTCGGGAATGGACCAATCACAGAGCACCTGACTCAGCGCGGATCGCATATGGAACGCCTAATGCCTAGGCATAAATACTGGACGCGTTCTAAACAGGGACAAGTCCCAGGAAGCACCTGAGGAAGACAGTGAGGCACACTGTCGAAATATTGTGCAAGTTTGACACAAAGATCCGGCAGAACACCCGACTACTCCAGAATATTGCTCAAGTGTTTGGGACTTACAGCAGATCAGTTTAAAAGAAGACATGGAAGGAGTTTAGAGGAGAGCAACGAGGTTCGTTACTGCTAGGTTTGACTGATGCACGAGTGAGTCCGGGAACTCAAATGGGAATCGCTGGAGGAAAGATGATGCTCTTTTCCAGAAATTCTGTTGAGGAAGTTTGGAGGGCCGGAATTTGAAGCTGACTGCAGAACGAGAAAGCTACCGCGTACTTATATTTCGCGTAAAGATCACAAAACAAGGTAATAGTAATTAGAACTCAGAGGTATGTAGACATTCATTTTTCCTTTGTTCTATTTAGGAGGGGAATATGAAAGTATATGCCTAATAGTTGTACATTGTACCCTCCATCACACAAATTATGGTGGGTTGTAGAGTATATATGTAGATTTCACTAATCTTTCCCAGTTTCGCGACTTCCCGATTAACTACAGCAACATCCACAAAAAGCCTCATTAAACTACCAATGTTATCTACGAGGTCATTTATATATACTGTGAAAAGCAACAGTCCTATTACACTCCTGTGGGGCATATCTGAAATAATTTGAACATTTGAAGATCTGTCTCTATTGAGAATGATGTGCTAAATTCTGTTAACCAAGAATACCTCAGTCGAGACACACACTTGGTCTGATATTCCATGTGCTCGCACTTTCTTCAACAGGTGACAGTGCAGAACAGTATCAAACACCTTGCGTAAGTCAAGCAACATGGGATTCTGCATCCACTGCCCACTGGATCTTGTGGATGAATAATGAAATTATGTTTCGCTTGATTGTTGCTTTCAGAAGTAATGTTAATTTCCTACAAAAGGAGAAGTCCTGTCTCCTGAAATAACATATTTGAACAAAAATGTGTTTCAAAATTCTGCAACTGACTGATGTCAGCGATATAGACCAACAGTTTCATACATCTGATTTTTTCCCCTTCAATCCTTAGAAACACTTGGTTCATCTAGAGACCTTTGGTACATTGCTGCTAGAAGGGGGGCAAGTTTCTTCACATACTGTGTGTAAAATCTAACTGGTATACCATCAGGTCCAGTGGCCTTTCCTCTGTTGAGCTGTTTCAATCCGTTTCTATCCCTCTGACACTTATTTCAATAGTTGACATTTTCTTGTTTGTGTGATGGTTTAGGGAAGGAACCACCGTGCAATTTTGCTCTGTAAAACTGCTTTAGAAAAAGACATTTAATATTTTGGTCTTTCGTGTCTTATAATGTATCAACACCATTATGGTAAGAGTGTTGCAGTATTTGCTTTTGATCCATTTCAGATTTGACGTGGGACCAGAATTTCTTAGGATTTTTTGCTAAGTCAGTACACAGAACATTGCCGTCCAAGTCATTGAATGCCTCTCATTTGGCTGCCCTTATGCTAATTTTACATAATTTAACTTATGCTTGTCTGCTAGACTTTGGCTACGTTTATAACTACAGTAAAGTTTTCTTTGCTTTCATAACAATTTCCTAAGTCGATCATTGAACCATAGTGGATCTTTCCAAACTCTCATAATTTTACTTCACATATACTTGCATAAAGCATATTGTATGGTGCACTTGAAATCCATCCACAATTGTTCAACACTGTCAATGGTAGAGATGAAACATGTTGAGCAGTAACATACTCAGAAATCTGCCCCTTTCGATTTTGCTAAATAAGATGATCCTCTAGCCTTCCATAATCATTCTATTTACAGATGTATTCCTTCAAACCGTCTTGATTACAATTTTTTTATTAGTTAATGACGCATTTCGCCCTGCAGCAGGGCATCTTCAGATTATCTGCGTGACAGAATTTACACAAAATTACAAGGCGGAATTACAAACGGTTATAATGGTACATGGGCTTATTTTGTGTTAAGAAGACAGTATAAATGGTAAACAAAGCTTACAATGCGCTCTCCGTGGTGTGACCCCTTAAGTTGTTATTGCGGTGTTTCTATTTTCCTGGAATGTTTTTTGGATTTCCTTGTGGCCCAACAAATGTTCGGGTAACAACGAATTACAGCTGGAATATACTCGGTAAAGATGTGAGAAACATAAAACCGATTTTTAAGATTACCTTAATCGAAGCAGTGGTCTCTGATGACACAGATAAGCCCATGTTTACAATTGCACTCACGGGCAGTGGGCGGGCGTGGTGTGCTGCTCCGCTGACTTGTACAGACTAAGGGGATGTGGGTAGGGAGTGACATAGGTAGCCGATGTATAAGACGGTAAGGGTGAAATCTAGCTATCTGAATACAAATTTAATGAAAGGGAGGTTATTAAGCAGGACAGAAGTTTATCATTTATGTTGGTATTTGTAAATGAGAGGAATTTTATTTGAACAGAGACATCATAATATCTAGGAATTCCCATCTTATACATCGGCTACCTATGTCACTCCCTACCCAATCTGTCTCCATTCTACACTAACTGAATAGAAAAGTTTGAGACTATTTGTTATCAGTACATTCAACACGTATCCTCCATGAGGCAGCTCCCTATTTAACTGCTCGAAGTAATTTTCGGGTACAGCACTTAGAACAATTTCACTTGATTCTCTGTTCTTGCTGGTAAGTTAAAATTTCCGCCTACTAACAGGAATGTTAGCATTGAATAGGGGATCATGGAGGAATTTTATAAGAGGTACTATGCTCCAGACTGAACGCTGAAAGCCATAATCAGTCTCTAATGATGATGATTATAACAGGGTGGTCACTCTCCTGCCTGACTAAATTTCCCTGATTTTTCCAGAGATTCAGCTATCGGCCATGGCCTTCTTCAGAAAATAGAACACTCACGCAATCACAAAGGCACACAACACAGTCATACAACCATCACTTCTGGCTGCCGCACTTCGAATCACGCTCTGCAGCGAATCGGGGACGGGAGGGGCAGGGAGAGGTGATAGGAAGGTTACGTCACGGTGGTGGGTACGGGTTAGATGGGAATAACGAGATGCTGATTAGGAATGGAGTGGGGAGGCGGGTGAGGGGAGAAAATAAAATAAAGTAAAATAAATATATATACAAAATGGGTGCACACTGCAAGTACACAAGACCGCACGCACGCACGCACGCACACACACACACACACACACACACACACACACACACACACACACACACACACACACACACCACTCAAAATAGGCGAGGTTTGGGATAGAGAGGTAGGAACTGTAAGGTATGGAGGAGGAGAACTATCGCAGGTTGAGGCCTGGTTGATTTCAGGACCGGAGAATGTATTGTAGGGATAACTCCCATCTGTGCAGTTCATCCACCACCAGCTTCTCTGAACTGCACAGATGGGAGTTATCCCTACAATACATTCTCCGATCCCGAAATAAACCAGGCCTCAACCATCCCCCCCCCCCCTTTTCTCCTCCATACCTTTCAGTTCCTACCTCTCTCTCTATCCCAAACCTCGCCTATTTTGAGTGGTGTGTGCATGTGCAATCGTGTGTGTGTGTGTGTGTGTGTGTGTGTGTGTGTGTGTGTGTGTGTGTGTATGCGGTCTTGTGTACTTGCATTGTGCACCCATTTTGTATATATATTTATTTTACTTTATTTTATTTTCTCCTCTCACCCGTCTCCTCACTCCATTCCTAAGCTGCATCTCATTATTCCCATCTAACCTATCCCCACCACCGTGACGTAACCTTCCTATCCCCTCTCCCCCCCATCCCCGATTCGCTGCAGAGCATGATTCGAAGTGCGGCAGCCGGAGGTGATGGTTGTATGACTGTGTTGTGTGCCTGTGTGATTGCGTGAGTGTTCTATTTTCTGAAGAAGGCCATGGCCGATAGCTTAAAGTGTTGTATGTGTGTGTGTGTCTTTTGTATGTGCCTGTCACATCTCATCGCCACGTCTTTGCGATGAGTTGTAAACTGTCCTTACTATTGGTGGAGCTGTATTACCGTCTTTAGCAACTAAATGAAATGCATTTTTTTTGTGTGCCATACGCGTTTCGCTTCTTTATTTATGAAGCCTCATCAGTGGCGGTTTTCTGTTTTATTCCATGTGTGTCTTCATGGAGATGTTTGTGAGGTCTTCAGTTGGATATGGTATTTTCGGTCTTGATGAAAACCCTTGCATCACCACTCCACTGTGTACAAAAAACAAGTACACAGTGAAGTGGTGCTGCAAGGGCGGGCAGAGATGGCTGACGTGTGTGGATGAGTGTGCCTGA
Organism: Locusta migratoria; assembly: GCA_026315105.1. Classification (NCBI taxonomy): domain Eukaryota; kingdom Metazoa; phylum Arthropoda; class Insecta; order Orthoptera; family Acrididae; genus Locusta; species Locusta migratoria. The sequence continues at coordinate 198,118,354 of CM048746.1, forward strand.
GTGATTGTGTGGATGAGTAAAAGATATTTATTTTGTGAAATACAGTTATAAAACTTTATATAGTGTCTAAAGTTTATCTACAACTAGTGTACGGAATGTGGCTGTAAAAATGACAAGATCTGACCGACATCGAATTTCTATTTATTGTTATCTATGTTTGCTAGCTGGAAACGTTAAACATTAATGTACAAAAAGATCCAACAAACAGACTTGTGACTTTAAATTTTCAGTGAATACTCAATAATTGAAATTTTTTGCAATTAAAAATTTATTTAGTTTATTAAAATTTAAATTTATCGTTATAAGGTGCACCCAGTGCTCTCTATCACTGCCAGCAGAGCCTCCTCTAAATTTCATATGAGACCCCTCCCCCTGGCTAGCAAACTGGCAATCTTTTCCACTCTTGTTGCTATTTCCATATGGGGCTCCATCACAAGTCAACATTGAAGCTCCCAATGACTTACAAACCAGCCCTCTGAATCTGTCCAGACCTCTCAGGTGCTGCCGCATGTGAGGCAGATTATGATGGCTAAGAGGTATTATCAGCAGCAGACAATGCCTAAAACCTGTTGCTTGGGTGTAAAGAGGACAGCCATACGGCTGGTTTCCAGTTTTGCTTTCTGCCCAGAGTTTCGTGGAACCTGTACAGTTCACCAATCACTGTCAGGCAACTGTCAACTATCTGTCTTCAGAAACTGTAAACACAATGGCATCAGGGACTGGAGATGTTGCAATAGACTCCAAAGCTACCTCAGCAATCTCCTCAGGTGCCCAAGGAACACTGCAGCCCAGGGCAGCAGTATGAAGACCGTTGCCCATGGCCTCCACAGCCTCCAAGTGCTTGGGTAGTGACCAACTCTTGCGGAATCTGCACACAATATGGGCAGTCCCTATCTATGATTAGTTACTTAAAATTACCCTATGTAGCAAAATCAAAATATGTTCAAATGATTGTAAATCTATCAGACCAAACTGCGTGGTCAGCAGTTTGTAGTTTACAAACTACTTAAACTAAGGTAAACTAACCTACAGAAACACACACACCCATGCCATAGAGAGGACTCGAACCTCCGACGGCGAGCAATCGTGTGCATTGCAGCGAGGCACCTTAGGCCGCTCGGCTACTCCACCGTGGCCCTTTGTAGCAAAATACATGAGAGTAAAGCTCTCAAAAACAGAAACAGTAATGAAATTTAAGAAATTTGACTAATAATAAACCCCCAGATAAGTTAAATTAATCTATTTAGAGCTGCTAAGATGCGACCCTGGTGGCAGCTTGCACTAGACTGACTGGCTAACTAGCTGGAGCAATGTTCTCAGACTTGTTTTGAAAGATACAAATCACAGACAAAAGTTTTACGTACACTATTTCCAATTTCACTATTTCTTGTGGGAGGGGGGGGGGCAACAATAACAAAATGTAAGAAAATGACAAGTAATGAAATTCATTAAATGTTTTTGCAAAGTAACAAAGAGTTGTGTTCCACTTAACTAATACATGAGTAGTAATTATCAGCAGTGTACTGTCATCAACAACAGGGAATTAGGATCTTCATTCAGTAAACAAGGAACATCATGGAACTTTCATGGAAGTTCTATGTCTAGATACATGTTAGACAATTTTTACTATAAATGTACATATGTGCTGTTCTATTTCAAGTAATCAGAACCATACAATGCTGCTTAATGTGTGTGTGTGTGTGTGTGTGTGTGTGTGTGTGTGTGTGTGCGCGCGCGCTGCGGTTCTCGTGTGCAATGGCTGGGCTAAGTGAAGATGATGTTATGTGAATTTTGATGGAAAGTGATAATGAGGAGAATGAGTTTTTATTGTCTTTTGATGATTCCTCAGATGATGAAATTACAGTGCAGGATGCAGTCTCACATGACTGGAAGGAACATAACAATATTTCTGCACCAACTGCATTTACACCGAGTGTTGCTGATGGAAAGCTGAAACTCAAGAGGTACTACTAATGCAGAGCCCTTAGTTTACTTTCTCTCCTTCACCCCCCCCCCCCCCCCCCACACACACACACACCAAGCAAATAACAATTTGGAAAACTGTTTTCAATTGACACGGAATGAGTTCTTTTAGCTTTACTTTTACTGATGAAGATAGGGTTGAAAAGAACGGTTAAAATGTATTATACCAGAAAACAACATGCTTTCTTCTTCCAGCATAGTGTATTGTGCTGAGATTTGAGCTTTATCACCCTCTAAAAATGTTGTAAACAATTTTTAAACCATGATTAAAATTAAAGATAAAGGTGAAGCATTGAATTAAAATTTATGATGCGACAGGGAATCGAACCCGACGTTCATGCTTACTAGGCAGACATCTTACCACTAGACCATCGCATCACTAGTGATTAAGTCGCCTTGGAATAGTCTAAGCACAACTTCCCTCCACGTCACAAACTCTAATTCAGCTTCTGTGTTCCATGACATATTGCCACAGCTGCCAATATTAATTCAATGCTTCACTTTTATTTTTAATGTCTTTGATATATTCGAGACGAAAAGCAGTGTCAGGGTTTATAAATTTCCATTTATATTGATATAAATATCACCTTAGCCTAAGGTTAAAGGAGCCTTGACAGCTGAGAAAATACAGTATATACTTGAGTAATCCACACCCTCGAGTAATCTGCGCACCCCCAAATTTTGATGAGAGGGGGGTGGGTTTCCCACACCGATTTGTGTAGATGAGGATACCACCCGTCGGCTTTGTACAAGAATGTGAGACCAGCCATTCGGATGTCACATCTATTAAATTACAAAACGACACGTAAATATCAAAACACTTGACACCACTCTGATTGAGAGAGAGCGAGAGCTGTACAGGGTTGTCATACAGAGCATGCGAATCTCCCACCAACCCCATAAAATTATCGTATTTTACCTACTAAACATAGTCATACAAACTGCAAAATATTTAATTTGTAACGTATTACTGTGAAAATGTACTCACAGTAACACAAGCTGAAATGAACGCTTATAGAATCTGAACCGTTAATAAATAAATGGAGCCGAAACTGGTATTACACCGTCATATATCTTTATAAAAGTCGATATGTCATCTATTTACATCAAAGCTATTTGATACTGTACTAGGTTGCTTCAACACAGGCCTACATGTATTTTTCATCAAAGAAATATCATCGAATGTAGCGCCTCCCCGTACATTTGATTATGAAAGTTGCTTGTCTTCTCTCCACTGCAATGCAAAAGGTATCCGCTCTGAATGGTGGCATTGCTGTTGCTTATCGATGTGTGTCTGTGTTTGTACATAGCTGCAACGCCGCATCGTAATTAAACCAGTAGCAAGAAATCGTTGTAATCCTGTCTTCTCCAGATATAGTCTTTGTCATGTGCAGATACCAGTATGGTTAATATGGTGATACTGAAACAAATAATACTCAAGTTAAGTAGATAACGAACTTTATTACTCAGAAAGATGGTACCACAAACTAGTAATTCTTACATCAACAATGCAACTGTTCATACGCTCCAACCGTGCTGGCAAAGAAACTGCCGGAAAGATACACTACTCTGGCATGTTTGTGACTGGCTAAGGCAGTGCACAATCAAAAGTTATTATTATCCGCTATCTTGAAATATGACAACCATAACACCCATTTTTAACATCACGAAGAAGAAATATTACAAATATTTGATAATATTTCTTTGTCAAAGATTTTATCGAAAATATTATCATGTAACATCAGCCAGAAGGGATCTGTTTCTTAAAGCAGAATAATACCCACCTATTGTGTTATGTTGTTGCTGATGGAGTAATACCAATCTAAATTTGAATAATACGCGAACCCCAGTTTTTTGTTCATAAAATCGGAAATAAATATGCGTGGATTACTCGAGTATATACGGTAATAAGTTGTGAATTTAATACTGGGTAAACAATAAATCTTAATTGGATCTGCATAAATGTAAAGTCACTAATCACTTTAAAGCAGTACTTTATTTTGCTATTACAGTTTGTAATGCAGTAGACAGAAATACTTGCAATAAAGCATTGTGTTTTTTGGTGCATTTTTTATGGATTACGATGTAGTAGCTCGTATGTATTAACGAGGTAGATGCATGACTTTAATGAACCTCTAATAACAATATGATAGTACAATGCTCTTCTATTTGCATGTTCCTTAATTACAACACAAAACTACAATGTCTGGTACTTTCATTGATTTTTTATCAGTAGAAAAGAAAAAACACCAAACTACTACTCTGAGCCAAACAGTCCACAGATGGTGAAGAACAGAGTATGCATTATTTAAAGTTCATTGTTGTATATACAGTCATTATGTGTGTTAATGAGTTGTCCAAATGAAAAATCTTGTTTCCGACATGAACATTAATTTAATAAAAAATGCCAAGCGTTTTTTGCTAAAAGAAAATATGCATATAGCCTACTAAAACTAGTTGATGCTAATATAGGGATTTGTGCACAGTTATTTGCATCTCCTGAAATTCCAGACACCTTTAAATATTATTGTTAAGAAATGGAGACATTGAGAAGCACTTTGTTTTCGAACCTTCTTCTAAGAGGAAATCGATGAAGACATCATGAATTCAGTCAATTCTCGAGACGTGGTTCAAGCAGTACTGTAAAGCAAATGTTGCCATAGGTGGACAACACTATCTTGACAGAAATGGCCCTGTAAAGCAAATGTTGCCATAGACGGACGACACTATCTTGACAGAAATGGCCCTACATATAGCTGTGCAGGTGGGAATTGATAATTTATGAGTTTCCAATGGATGGAAAGATGTCTCAAAACTGTGTGTTTTGACATATAATTTGTAGTTGTACCATGTCAGAAAATAGCTCAGGTATCTTGTACCCAGACACCAATTTCAATTTTTGAAAAGTTTATACTTGCTGTCACATGTCTGTTATGTCTAAGAAACGATCATAAGTTCATAACCACAAAATATTATATAAACACTGTAGTGTATGCTAAAACAAAAACATAAAACTGGGGTTTCACTGTAGTGAGGTAGGTTATGGACGTGCAAGTTACAGAAGTGGCATCCAATTGAAAGGCACTTATCAGATTTATTGGTAACGCTGCAGAGAAGCTGGATAGGTCACACTAATTAAAGGTTGCACTACAAGCACAGCATGACATGCAGACTAGTTTGCATGTGTTTCTTTACAGTGAACACCTTTGTGATCACCTATGTACCTGCATCTGTTTATGTGTAGCTATCACTCACAAAACAGATTAACATCATATTAAAATCACACTGCAATTAAAGTGTGATCTTTAATTAACTGTAACTAGCTTCTTTGTAGCACTATTGATTAACTAAACAACTTTATGTCACATTAACAAGACTCTCTATCAGGCCCATGAATTTAGTACAGTATTTTAATTAAACTAGAACATATCCAGGGTATTTAAATACAGCGCAGAGGAAAGGTGAATCTGATTCAATAAAACTGATGAGGTTGATCAACTAGACTTTTTTATGATGCAAAATTTCAGTTTTTATATTATATGATTTCTTAATATGTAGAATTAATGACTTTCAAACAGTTTGCTAATCACAGACATTTAGTTGAGTGTTGCACATAATAACACTGTCTTAGCTGCAAAATTACACAAAATATATAACAGTTTACAATTAAAATGCATACACAGTGGTCACTACAATAAAATTCACATCTAACAGTATTTTGATCACTCGAGAGAACATACAGTACACTTTGTTATAGACAAAAATAAAATACAATCAAACATACTGATCTACAGCATGTTGCAATAATAGCTTGACTCTCATATATACCTTCATTTAAGACTATGTTAAGACTAACAGTATTTTGATCACTCGAGAGAACATACAGTACACTTTGTTATAGACAAAAATAAAATACAATCAAACATACTGATCTACAGCATGTTGCAATAATAGCTTGACTCTCATATATACCTTCATTTAAGACTATGTTTGGTATAGTTTTTTTTTCTCCTCCCACACCCTCCCTTCATTCAAACCCATAATGAATAAAATCAATCACGCAAGAGGAGTTATAAACAACAGCCCTCCTGGTGCCTTGCGGATACTGCACTGTGCACCCCAATCAATATTACTCAGATCTGCTGACACTATTATTTCTCTTGAATAACCCACAGTTGGAAGCCATGACAATGGTGAGGTGCCACATAAGTGTAACAATACAGAATTACAGCCCGCAAGATCAATACGTTGAATACATAACTGCAACAGGCGTCGTAGTGAAACTGATGTGATAGATGCATTGTCTTGCAGACGGAGATGCTTGAGGTTTGTTGCTTTCTGCAATGGCCTGCATTTAAAATGAGAATAAAAAATTAATTTGTGGTTTTGGAAGATACTTAATTAAATTCATATTTCTAATAGTAATTATTACTAATTACTCCATGAGCATAATAATACAGCAATCACATAATTTTTACCTCAGTAGTTCCCATATATCTGTATCCTTTAAATTACAATTGGAAATGTCCAAGCTTTCTAAATTCTCTGGATCACAACCTGCACCAGCCAGAAAGATAGCTAATTCCCGAGCAATGGTACTTCCGCTATCTGCACAACCTGACTGTGTACTAGCCAAATTGAGATCTTTTATTTTAACTGCTGATAGTTGTTTAAGAAAGTCTCGAACCCCTTCCAAACCAAGATCATTGAAACTTATGTCAAGTTCTTCAAGTGATCCAACTGAAAAAAATTCATTCAGAAAACTGTTACATTTCACTGTATAAAGCAAGAAGAATATATGATGCTTATGTGTAATTGACCAGATGACACTCCTTTGAAGGGATAGACATTTTAAAGGCACTTGATTAAAATTATTCTTTAAAGCAATTTGTTCAAACAATTCATAATACTACCATGAAAAATATTTTAAAATTGGCTGGAATAAACTTTCATTATTGTTTGTTAAATCTGACTTTCATGGCAAATGAGGTGAATTATGTTCTGTCAATAATAATAATAATAAAGTCACTTATGATGTAAAATAGTTGACAGGTTGGTAAGTTAGTCTTAAAAGCAAACTTAAAATAATGTAGCCATAAGTTTAAATATAATAATGGAAAGTCCAGGTGAGTTGTAAACTGTCCTTATTACTATATTACTAGCCATAAATTTAATTTATCAAACAAATATATACATACGGCACTGATACATATTTTCTGGTCCACTAGTAAGTGAACAAGCATGCAGGTTCAGAGACGTTAAGCTTGACAATGATGTGAATATCACTTGAAGGTGCTTCACAGCCTCCTGTCCTAAGGGATTGCAGCTTAGATTCAGTTGATTCAGGCCCTGCAGTGTTAAAATGTTATTAATTTATTTACACATAAATCAATATGGCACAAATTTCAATTTCACATGCACAAAATGCTCTACACATTTTAAAAGGTCACAGTAGATCTTTAATCTCATTTCAAGAGAAAAGAAATAAAAAAACAAGAAGTCCACAATGACGAACTTTAGTGAGGAATTAAACCTGCTGTCCTGATTGGAAAAAAATTAAATTACTTCTATGACCCAACAATATAATGATAGCTTTGAACTCACTACAAAAACAATCAATTCACAGACAGGCAGATAAAAAAAGGCACCCCCCCCCCTCTCTCTCTCTCTCTCTCTCTCTCTCTCTCTGTCTCTCTCTCTCTCACACACACACACACACACACACACACACACACACACACACACACACACAGCTTGTAGATTTTGGTTACACCCTTCATCATTTTAGAACACACACTCACATTCATGTTGATGATTTTAGTGAAACGAGCAAGTGAACTAAAGGTTTTACCGTTGTTAACAAATAAATGTTTTGATTTGGGAAGTTCAGGTAAGACATAGAAGATTAATGTAAACATATTTAACCAATTAGTTTTGTTATCACATAAATATCAATGTTATGTTTATCTAATGCGTTACATGACAAATTGTTTCAAACAAATGTTTCTGAACATCACTGGGTAAAATGGCACTTTGTAGAAACTTGTACTGTGATACCAGCACTACATACTAAAGATAGCGTTCACATATCATGCTCTAAGTGATAACCAATGGCTTACATACATAGGGTTACTCTGCGGGTGATGGATGCCCTACTTCGTGCTACTGTTTCCTCTTTGATGGCTGTACAAGCATCAATAATGCGTTGCTTCATGTCCTCTGGTGTTGTTGGTTCATGTTGGTAAACAGCATCCTTCACTGCTCCCCAAAGAAAAAAATCCAGCGGTGTAAGGTCCGCAGATCGGGCAGGCCACCTAACTGGGCCACCACGTCCAATCCACCTACCAGGGAACTTACAGTTCAGAAGTTGCCGTGCTCTTAAGTCGTTATGTGCAGGGCATCCGTCATGTTGATACCACATGATCATTCTCCTGCTCAGAGGTACGGTGTCCAAGAGAACAGGAAGATTGTGTCGTATAAATCTGGAGTACTGTCTGCCATTTTGGACGCCATTTACAAAGAAAGGTCCGACAATGGTATCTCCAATAATCCCACACCAAACATTCACTTTTCACGGACGCTGATGATCTACCTGACGGAGCCATTTTGGATTGTCTGTGGACCAATAATGCATATTCCTCATATTGACAATTCCTTTGTTGGAGAATGCCGCCTCGTCGGTAAAGACAACATCTGCGAAAAAATTTGGATTAGTCAGAAGTTTTTGCTGAGCCCACCGACAAAATGTTACCCTGTTGCTGAAGTCATTTCCATGAAGAACCTGGTGTAAATGAACATGGTAAGGATGAAATTTATGATGTTGAAGAATATGCTGTGCACTTGATTTCAACACACCAACTTCACATTCAATTTGACATGTGCTGATGTGAGGATTCACAGCTACGGTAGTGAGCACAGCAATTTCAGCACATTCATCTGTGCGTGTTCTAGGACGATGTCTAGGTCTTGGACTTAAGCTTCCCGTTTCACGTAGACGAGATGTGAGACGACCAAACATCCGGCGTGAAGACGATGGCTTGTCAGAAAATCGTCTTCTGTACAGTCGTTCTGTCTGAACAGAATTTCGCCCGCCTACAAGAGGGTACAGTACAGGTATGTAGAGTAGGGTAGAAAACAGACATATTAACGTAATAATCATAATGTTCTCTAACAGTGCTATAAACAAACAAGCAATCTAATAATGTATTTCCCATCAACATACATTCTCCGTAGATCAGCAGCATTTCTATCATATCTTCATGTGTGTACATAATACAGTATAAGTTCCACAACACAACGTTTATTCACAATATGTACTACCTCCGTGCTGTCACTAGATTACTCCGATGCACGACTACACTGGCAAGCGGTGTACTGCACGCCAAAGCAACAACAAATGGGATGCTCGGAGGGCGGTGGAGTACAGGAGTTTGCATGGGTCACAAATCACAAACAAGGCGAAGTGGTAATTGTGGCTGTAGTGGGAACTACGTTGGACACGTGTCTAGGTAGAGCTAGGCCCTGGATGAACGAGTGTGCGAAAGGCACAATGGGTCATTTACCGCATTCGATATACCTTATTTTGGGTGTGCAGGATAAATAAGACAACCTGACTGGTGTATACCAATCGGTACTGGTTGATATTGTGTACGTCGACACACAAAACATGCAAGAGGGAAACCATTATGTGCTTATGAGAGTTGATAGCAGCAGACTGTATTATTCGTTTCGGACCTCTTGATAAGTAAGGAAGTGTGATTACGCATGTCAATCACATCGCGATTACGGGCAGCATGGGGTTCACGCTTGAGCCTCAGGAAGTGCGCTAGCAGCGTATTTCAGGTTTTTCAAGCATCAACTTCTCGTCGCAATATCTCGGGATGTAATTGGAATATTGCGATGCAATCAATGCCATTGTTTATGTGATTTGTCATGCTATGGATAGCTGAAGAAAAAATATAGGGTGTCCATTTAAAAAAAAAAAAAAAAAAAAAAAAAAAAAAAAACATAAGTGTGTTAAAAACACATTTGCTTTCGTTTTAGAATGTTTCCAAATATGTATATTCATGAGGCCCAGCCGTACATTGATACCTGTGAAGCCGGCCGCGGTGGCCGAGGTGACTGAGGCGCTCCAGTCACGGTCAGCACGGCCACTACGGTCGGGGGTTCGAATCCCCCCTCGGGCATGGATATTTGTGCCATCCTAGTTCGTAAGTAGTTCATAAATAGTTTGTAAGTTTAGGGACTGATGACCCCGTAGTTAAGTCCCATAAGCTTAACAAACATTTGAACATTTTTTTGATACCTGTGAAAGTCATTTTCCAATAGCTGTTATTGTTCCAGAGATATTTTGGGTGGACAAGATAGCTGTGACAACCTGTATATAAAATTAAATAACCAATTTTATACTGAAAAATCACACATAAAACATAAATCCCAAAATTGAAAAGAGAAAAAGAAAAAGGGAAAGGAAGGGGGAATTTCAGTAGCTGTTGGTATACATTATTCCCTTGTAACGATAATCTGCAAACAAATATCGTAGTGACCATGAGGTTGCCACCTGTATGTTGGGCATGACAATTAATGCCTCTAATATTGGTTGTAGTAACACAAATCTGCAGCCACTATTATAATGCATGGTCACTGAAAGGAGACAGTAATTAACAAACATGTATGGCAGTTGTATATGTACATTGTATAGTATTACCACAGGTTATCTATGATGTTTCTTGTTGTGAGACTTCTTTGGTGCATGAAAAGTACCCACATTCCATTACTGGGTTGAGACCAGGCCTGAATAAATCAATTGTGCCTTTTGACACCTAATATTTTTTTAGTTGTTTGCAACCTACTTTTCATAAGTTTATCCTATTTGCCACATAATTACAATTTACTATATATGGGTATTGGTGTAACAACACGAACAACCAATAGTTAACACTCGCGACACTATTAAGATAAGAATAGTCCATTACACTTACAAGTCTGAATGTGAACTGGCCGCCTCCATACTCTTTTCAGTCCTTCCACCACCAACTGGTCAGGTCGCGCTCACGAACTTTCACACTCGTACCACAGTGCCAACAGACATGGCGGAACATTTGAATTGACGCACCTTTTTGTTTTTCACCCATTTGTTGTAGTAAGCCTATGTCCATATTTTCTTCGTCACTCTTTGCGGATGACTAGTAGGCACCTTCCCATATGGCCGATAATGCCCTGTTTGGGCTCGTGATGAGATGATGGGTGACATGGGTGGTGAGGTGCATGATGGTGCATATGCGAAAGACATAGGTAAGACCGGAGACATCTGCGTATCGGTGGCTTCATGGCTGTCTTGTTCCATCTGTTGTGGTGGTGTCCAATCCACTAGGATGTCCAAAGTGTCAGTTTGATTTCTCATTGTAGGTAGGTCCGTGTCGGGTGGTACCAGTACTGTGGTGACTATTGGGTGAAGTTGGTTGATGTGACGAGACACCTCCCCTGCAGGAGTGCTGACGGTGCACAACCACTGGCCCTTCTGTGCGACAACATGGCCTTGTAGGCATTTTGGTTGCTTTCCATAGTTGTGCACCCACACAGGAGCACCCTCCACAATTCTTCTGTGAGTGCTGATAGTGCTTTTAGAAGGCGGGTGTGTGAGGCAGTGGAGGAGAGTACAAGGTTGGCGTCCATGTAAAAGCTCCGCCGGGCTATGGTCCCTGAATGGAGTGAATTGATATGATGCTAGGAACTGCAGGAGTGCATCATCAGTGTTAGAGGACATGAGACGTTTCTTCATTTGGGATTTAAAGGTATGGACCAATGTTCCACTTCCCCGTTGAACTGGGGGTGGAACGGTGGTGCGACGATATGGGATATACCCCTCTGGGCACAAAAGCCAGAAAATTCGGAGGAGGTGAATTAAGGTAGTCGGTAAGCCTTTCAGGGCAAAGATTTTTGCCAAAGGCATGGTGGTAGCAGCTGTGGTTGGTGAAGCACAAAAGGAAAATTGGAATAGGCATCAATGACTAGGCGCCATTAAGTGTGGAGGAAGGGTCAGCATCTATATGAATGCTGTCCCATGGTTTTTCAGGTGTGTGCCATAGAGAAAGCAAGGAATTGGGCGCAGGTGATTGTGCCGCACATGTTTGACAAGCGGCCACCAAGTGTGCAATTTCCGTATTGAGTCCGGACCAGTAGATGTGCCATCTAGCGAGATTCTTCATCCTAGAGAAGCCCCAATGTCCCTGGTGTACAAGACGTAGGACCGCAGGCTGCAGCACAGCCGCAGATGGAAGTAGTTCCGAAGGGGATCTGACGCTTTTCCAGAAGGACGACCTGACCAGCCATTTTCTATGTGATGTAGAATGCGGTGTAGAACAGGATCCTCAGCAGTGGCTGCTGCCACCTGTTGTCATGTGATGAGAAAACTCTCAATGACAGTCTATGCAGCCTCATCAAAATGAAAACAAAGAAGCTCATCTTTGTCGAAGACATGGTCAGGGCCCACAAAAAGTCTGAATAAGTCATCAGCATTCGCATGCTGAGCTGTGGGACGAAAATGAATGTCACATTGAAAACAAGAGAGAAAAAGTGCCCACTTTTGGAGCCTGTGTGCCGTCTTGTTAGGAATGGAAGCAGACAAATACAAAGACCAATGGCTTGTGGTCTGTAATAAGATGGAACTTATTACCATAGAGAAAAACACCAAACTGTTTGAGAGCATAAACAATGGCAAGAGCCGCTTTTTCAATTTGTGAATACTGCAACTGCGAGTCATTTAACGTTTTGCAGGCATAAGCAAGAGGATGTTCTGAACCATCAGGATATTTGTGAGATAAAACAACATCAATATCATGTTGTGATGCATCAGTAGCTAAAACAAATTGTTGCTCAAGGCAGTAAGTGGCCAAACAAGGTGCTTTTTGGAGATGAGCTTTAAGGCAGTGAAAAGCAGCATCGCATTCATCAGACCATGTAAAAGCAACATTTTTCTTGAGCGAGCGAGTGAGTGGGTAAGAGATCTCCGCTATGGAGGGAATAAACTTGTGATAGTATGCTATGTTCCCGAGAAAAGCTTGCAGTTCTTTGACTGACGAAGGACGCGGAAGGGTGTCAATCGTGGCAATGTTGTCACGAAGGGGACAGATGCCATCCTTTGAAAGGCAAAACCCGAGGTACATTATAGATGACTGAAAGAATTGAGATTTTTGAAAATTGCACTTAAGACCAGCCTGTTGTAGGACTGAGAAAAGAGTATGTAGTTTTTTTGAGATGTTCATCTGTGGTAGCCCTGGTAACGACAATGTCGTCCTGATAGTTAATGCATCCGGGAATAGAACTAAGAGCCGCGGTGGAGTAGCCAAGCGGTATAAGGCGTCTCGCTGCGGAGCGCGCGGTTGCTCGCCATTCGGTTCGAGTACTCCCTGTGGCATGAGTGTGTGTGTTTGTCCTTAGGTTAGTTTACCTAGGTTTAAGTAGTTTGTAAGCTATGGACTGATGACCACGCAGTTTGGTCCGATAGATTTACAAACATTTGAATAGAACTAAGAAACCTGTGAAACAGGGCTGGCACACTGGTCACAGCAAACGGCAACCACTGGTAATGATAAAGGCCAAAAGGCGTATTGAGAACAAGAAACTGACGCGATGATTCGTCAAGTAGTAAGTGATGAAAAGCATCAAAGGGTCAATTTCCGAAAAGTATTTGCCACCGGCAAGTTTGGAAAACAATTCTTCCAGTCGAGGCATAGGATAAGTATCAATAAGACATTAAGCATTGATGGCACTCTTAAATTCGACACAAAGCCTGAGACTGCCGTTATGTTTGCTGAAAATGACAATTGGAGAGGCGCATTTGCTGGAAGAAGAGAGGGGCAGGCTCGAAAAAAACCACAGCCTGGTTCCCGGTTTGTGATGGACATGAGCTTCAAAATCTGTGGCACACCCAAGGTCGGGCAAAAAAAAAAAAAAGGAGCAGAAAAGAAAAGTATCCAACTGAGTGTAAGAAATGTTGTCTGATCCAACACTGACAGTATTGTCGACAGAGAATCCACATATGCAGAAGGCATCATAGCCAAACAAGTCAGCCGTCCCCGTATGGTCAACAAAATACACATTGACCGTTCGCACAACAGACCTATATGTGATTTGGACATCCATTTGTCCCAATAGATAGAGTCGCTGCTGATTGTATGTGCGTAAACAGCGCAAGACTGGTGAAAGAGGCGATGAACCCAGGCGAAGATAAGTTTGTGACGTAATTATTGTGGCTTCCGAGCCAGTATCTATTTGAATCTGTACATATTTTCCAAACATTTCCACAGTGAGATAAAGTTTGTTTCCAGAAAAGTTTGTGGAGTCGACATATAATATGGAGCCTATATCTAAGTCAGTATTGTGTATAGCCTGCACTTGGTTAGATCGGCAAACAGAAAAGATGTGACCCTTCTTCCTACATCTGTGACACGTAGCCCAACGTTGGAGACAATCGTCTCGCGAATGCTAGGAAAAACAGTGGGGACAAGAAGGTAAGGCAGGAAGAGATTGCTTCTGTTTAGAACTAGAGTGCTGCTTGCTTTGCTTGGGTTGCATGCAAGAGTGCACTGCCGCTACTTCCTCGTTCACGACACTGCTTGGTGCGTCAACAAACGCCCTATCTGCCGTGACTTCCCTTGTGACACCCCAAGCATCCAATTGCGCATCTGCAGCACAAGTAATTTAAAAATACTCTGCTATGGCCAGTACTTCAGATAAGGATGGGTCATTTAATTGAAGAGGCTTGTGACGAACTTTCTTATCGGGAGCAGCCCTCAAAATTGCATCCCTAACCATTGAATTGGCGTAAGATTCTTTATGAACAATAGTAATGAATTTGCACTTTCTACTAATGCCTTGCAGTTCTGTAGCCCATGCTCGGTATGATTGATGGGGCTGTTTTTTACACTGATAAAATGCTACACGTTTGCTTCTTATAATATGAACTGAGAAGTGAGCACATTTCATCAAATGGCAGTGAAGAGAGGTGCTAATTGAGACAAAAGTTGGTAGAACATTGGAGAAATCCATGAAAGAAACAGTGACTTACAGAGATTAGCATCAACAATACCGAAAGCTATGAAGTGTTGTCGAAGCCACTTCTCATAGTCCGTCCGATCTTCTGCCGTCTCCTTGTACGGCGGAAAAGTGGGTATGGACAAAGTCGATGTGCAATCGTTGTGTGTTGCCATGAGGAGCTGTTGTAGAGCCGTTGTGATGAACTTCTGATGTTCGGTTGGTGATCGGCCTGCAACTTTTGCTGTTAAACAAGAATTTCCAGAATTTGCTCAAGCGTTGAAATCTCAAATGTTGTTTGTAGCTTAATAATTGCGAAAAATCCCTACTCATCACCAAATGTTGTAACAACACAAACACTCAATAGTTGACACTTGTGACACTATTAAGATAATAACAGCCCATTCCACTTACAAGTCTGAATGTGAACTACCTGCCCCCATACTCCTTTCAGTCCTTTCGACATCAGCTGGCGCTTGCGAACTTTCACACTCGTACCACAGCGCCAACGAGCGTGGCGGAACATTTGAATTTACGCACTTGATATACAACAGGTATCTAACAGTACTATAACTAATGACAAGACTCAGGATAAAACAGAACATACCTGCAATGGAAGTGAAGTATTTGCTGAAAATGACTGGCTCAAATGTGAGAGACCAGCAGCCGAAATGTTATTACAGCTGATGTCCAACTTCTTCAGTTGTGGCATTGTTAACACACAAGTAACTAAGAGCTTTGGAAAGGAATCAACAAGAAAAAAAAAAAAAAAAAAAAAAAAAAAAAAAAAAAAAAAAAAAAAAAATTAGTAGTTAAAATAAACAAAGCACTACTCAAACAATGTTATAATAGTTCTAGAAAATAAGTTCAATAATAATCCAGTAGTTGAGAACTAGCTAACATGGTAGAAAAGAACATAATTTTCCTGATTTTGAAATATTCCCACAAATTTTGAGCTTACTACAACACATTTAAAGATAGCGAAACTTTTATAGGTAAGAATAAAAATATGCCCACTAGTTTATTCACATTGTCCTCTCACTTTGTTCATATTTTAACATAAAATTACATATGGTTTATTTATTTAATTATATTTTTTAGTCTCTAACAAGATCACATTATGGTATGTGGCCAACAATGGTAGTAGATTAAGCTATTACCAACTAAAAGATAAGTAAATATTTTTGAATTTGGCAAAAGTCTTCTTGAGGTGAGGATAGAAACCGAACACTCACCACAATGGGTCAATGGTGTAGTTTTATTCAAAAGTAATCACCACATTCATTCCAATGGGTGATGAGACAATCAATTTTCTGATGGATCAACAACTGTACCCACTATTAACACTTCATAGTCTGATTTTAATGGAAATTCATGCATGTCTTTCTTCATGTTGCCATACGGGTTATAAGAAGGTTGTAATTTAGGAAAACCAATTTCTTTGTAAACATGCAGCATTCAAAGGAAAATTGTCATATAACAGTATATATGAACAGCATAAAAATTCAATAAAAAGTTTGTCTCAGCTATATGCAATAAGTACAAACATACGATTAGCGTAGCAAAAGGATTCATAGGGTTATGACAGATTGCTTGAAAATGGCCAAAGGTTGAAATGGCTGTTACATTAATAATAAAATAATTAGCAACATTAAATTTCAAACATTTTAAATAATTTCATTTTATGATGTACACTCTTTGACAAAAAACCTGGCTGCCGGCCGACCGCCGCTGAGCCTAAGTCCGAGCCGATCGCGACATGGGACAATAAAAGTGGCTGCACTGATTGTGTAGGTCAGCTACATCCGTGGTCCCGCAGTAAAGTGCGTGACTTGCATGTGAAAGTATTAGCGATCGAAACCGGCTGTTGACTAAAATTTTAAATTCACGTTCCTCGTGCATGCTGATGCAACATGTGTAAGGGGAGCATATGCGTAACGTATTTCATTTTTTGATACACTGTTAATAACATTTCTGCTCAATAACACTGTTGCCTCTGGCCGCAGCACTCGGCAGATCTCTCCGCGGCCCACTCGCCGGCAGCAGCGGTGGCGGTGCTACACAGCGCTGCCTCGCCCTCTGCCCACAGTGCCTGCTGCCGCTCATCGCCCTGGATATGTAAAATGCTGTAGCGTTGCTGAGTGGTGATAAAAAAAAAAGGTTGCGATGTGTATTTCAGACACGATATCAACGGAGCAGACCACCCATTTTGACTGATGACCATACTATTACGCTAATACATAATACATTACCCAAAACATTTTCATAGTCATTGATCCAATCAAATGGCACTCTATGATGTTTAACACTTATTTCTGCTTTAAATCGCGATCCTTTTCCTTTTAGAAAAGCCCTTCATGTAATTTGTTATTGTCATCACTTCATATGTTTTCATCAAGACGCTGTGCGTAACTGCACTGCAATGTTTAGTGCCGTTGTTTGATTCTTTATGGTAAATGTATGAGCTAAATTATGTGAATACGTTTCAGCGCACGTTATAAAGCAACACAGCCACACTGAAAGGTGTCTCATTTCTACAGTAGATATTTTGCATGAACGAACTATATTAATCATTATGTTCACTTACTCTGTAAGCATCCACTAGCATGTGGGTCCTAAGGAAATAATAAAAATTACCCTCGAGGGAGGTCAATTCGAATTCCTTCAAAGGTGTTTGTATGGTGAAGCAAAAAAGACATCTAATACCGTTTCCGTAATTTGGAGTCGACCTTTCTGAAAGCCTTATTGTATAAAGCTTTTCTTCTGATTCCATTAAAGAGATTCTTCTTGCAATCTGCAGTGTATAAAGTAAAATAAAACAAAGTAAAATGGAATACCTCCGCCAAAGCACTGTCTCCAACCACGATTAGAACTGCCGACCCACAGCTCAGTTGCATCGCGAGACACGAGCAGAACCACACAGCCAACCACACGCTGCTGGCTGGTGCCCTCAGTCTCTCACATATTCAATGCTGAGCCTCTAACGTATCTCGAAAGTTAACCTGAAAGTCACCTATGCGAATAAAAAAATTCCTTGAGTGCAAAAGTTACATTTCTGTCTCTCATATCACATGGGCATTATACAGCATGAGTCATGAAAGTAGAAGGGGAATGTCAAGTGAACTTAGCTAGACAACTCAGTACCACTTGCGAAAGTAACTGCACTGTCACAGTGTTGCCAAATATTAGCAACGATGTAGCCAGTTCTTAGCTGTACTAGGAAGACCTGTGTAGCAATAAGCGACGTGAAATCGCCCTCGTCTCATACGGGCTTCAAGAGGGAAGTCACGGATTTTGGTTAATACGCGGCGCAATCTCCTGATAGTTTCCATCTTCACACTTTAGGATGCAGATATTTAATTCGTCCAATGAGGCCGTAACCAGCGTTCATATATTTTGAAACTTAACAGCATTATGATATAATTTCAGCAAATGACTAGAGAAGTGAAACATACTGATATTGTCCCCCCCCCCCCCCCCCCTCTAAAAAAAAAAACAGACTAAAACAATTACTTTGTTAGATTTCGACATTTCATTAAATGTTACTGGAAATGAACGTTGCCCCATCCGTCACTAAACAGTAAGGTATCAAACACTTACCCTCACCAACTTTCGGTGAGAGCTTTTTGTAACAAAACGAAAAAGTAGTGCGAACGATCATTTTGTCCAATGATAGTAGGCACTGTAGTTCGAAAATGGACTGTATCTACGTTGTGTCTTGTCATGCGCGTCTCAATTTTAAGGTATATTACCTAAATGAGCAGCTATTATGGAAATGTACCCAAAGCATCGACACAGTGTAATAAACAAATTATATTTAGATAAGCATGTTTTGAATTTAGTCCTCTTGAAACTGAAACAAAATAGAGAAAGTGGGTAGTTGTGCATATTAGTAAGTTTTTTACGTTCCCGTAATACTTGATGCAAAGATGAACAAAATACAAATGCGTCATATATCATTTTTTTCGATTCTTTAGACAGTCTTCTTTAGTTTCGACACCTTCACTTCGTCGGCAATCTACTGGTTTCTTGGACAATACAGTAATCAAAATTACGCGGCTATTTGTCCTACATTTTAATGTCGTTGGATTTTATTCCGAACGACAGTAATAATTTCTGTTGGACTGGTTCCATATATCCGGGCCTATTTAATAAAATTTTATTTCCATGACTGATGAAAGTGATTTGAACATTGGGTCTCTGTAATGAATTATCATATGAAATATATTTAACATGAAAATGGTCGTGGACCTGTAAACCAAGGATCTTAATTAAAAAACAGCTGATGCGGTTTCAGAATTTATTATTTACTTTATGTGATGACAACATTTGAAGTAATTTACAAGTAAGTTGTATTATCAATATTTAAAAGTTTACCATCATTTTAGAACAACAGATAAATTCATTTAAGAAAATAGTCTGTCGTTTTGTTTGTGATGTCACTTGATATGGCATCTACTATGAGGTTGTCAGGAGACAGTTGGTACGAATGATTTTGTTTGACAGTAAGCGGATAATTTAAACACATAACACCGTGGCTGAGCGCATCGAGGCGCTATGCTACGATGCACGAGGCCGTTCCCCGTCGGGGGTTCGAATCCCTTCTCGGGCATGGCTGTTTGTGTCGTCTTTAGTATAAGGTGGTTCACTAATAGTTTGTAAGATTAGGGACTGATGACCCTGCAGTTAAGTCCCTTAAGCCTGACAAACATTTGAAAGACATAACGAGATGAATTGATAAGATCCAGCTTTTGCAACAAAACTGACCCGATTTCGAAATAACCTAGGCGTTTAGAAAGTGACTATTATACAGCTAGACATTACTGCTGTAAACCTTACCTCATTGATTTACTCACAGCTGAGGCAGATTGCTCGCAACGTGAAAGAGAGTAGGAGTAGTTAATGTATGAAACGACCTTCTTGAACACAATTCAGCTACTACAATGTGCATATTATGATATTAATTTTACAGAATATTTAATGGAGGTGACGAGAAAAAGTCAACTGTTTGCAGATTTACAAATCAGACTCACATCTACATGATGCCAAAGTTGCGAAACAATAGACCCTAGCTACGACGTTGGAAAATCTTGATTACATTGGTGGCCTGATGAACGAGTTTTTGTAGCTGGCGTCCTGCATTTTTTTGAAACTATCTTTAACGCGGTAGCAATTTTCGAGTGGAAAAAGTTACTTTATACGTCTTAGTTTATTTTAAAACCATTTTACAAGCATTTTTCATTTAGATGATTGTTAAACACTTTTCAAATTTTGTATGTGTGAAATTTTTCATTCAGTTTCAAACGTTTGCATGAGAATACAACAAAGACATTCGATAAATCTGTTTTATTTCTAATTCACCTTACCCTTCGTACGTATTAGTCACGGAAAGATTGCGAAGGTAAAAGATAGGGCCATATGAATTCACATTAAGTCTTACCAGAAGCCGGCCGCGGTGGCCGAGGAGACTGAGGTGCTCCAGTCACGGTCTGCATGGCCACTACGGTCGGGGGTTCGAATCCCCCCTCGGGCAAGGATATTTGTGCCGTCCTAGTTCGTAAGTAGTTCATAAGTTGTTTGTAAGTTTAGGGACTGATAACCCCGTAGTTGAGTCCCATAGACTCTACAAACATTTGAACATTTCTTACCAGAAATTGTTTTAACGGCGAACCATTCACGACTGGAAGAGAAACAGGAGGAAATAGCAGTTGTATAAAAGTGCCCTCCACCACACACCAATTAAGAAATGGCTTTAATGTAGCAGTGCCATCCAATTCTAAGTTGAGTTGAAAGTTTAAGGTCTCTTGTTCAGTGGGAATTAGGTTTGAAATGAACTGCAAAATTTGTACCAACACACTGAAACATAAACAAAATATTGCACACGAGACACGAAAGAAAGAAGGAAGGTTACGGATTGTTGTGATAAGGATGTGGAAGGAAATCGGTCGCACACTGCCGCAGGGACCATTCCGCCATTTTCCTAGACTTATTTAGCAAAATCATGGAAAATTCAAATCCAAATGGCCGAATATGAATCCAGTGTGTTACCACTGCACCAACTCGCAAAAATGAACGCGAGTAGATATTGCATTGTCACATGGTTCTGAGTTACATTAATTAAGTTTCTGGCCTATCGTTAGTATAAAATCAATTGTAAAATTTGTAAGAAACACACAATAGACAATAAAGCAACCTAATAAATACGTGTTACTATGATTAAAATTAAAATTGATCGATGAATTGTGCCACGGTTTAAATCAGTATTATGGAAAGGAATTGCACTGTTGCTTGTTAAAAGATAGTAAATAAACGTATTGACGTATCTCTTATTCATTGATTGAGAACAGATGCCGTAGCATGCGGAGGGTTGTAATTTGCCGGCCGCAGTGGCCGCGGGGACTGAGGCGCTCCAGTCACGGTCTGCACGGCCACTACGGTCGGGGGTTTGAATCCCCCTTGGGCATGGATATTTGTGCCGTCCTAGTTCGTAAGTAGTTCATAAGTAGTTGTAAGTTTAGGGACTGATGACCCCATAGTTAACTCCCATAAGCTTAACAAACATTTGAACATTTGGTTGTAATTTAATTAAATGGACTGAGTACAAAATTTGGAAATAAATCTTATCCTAATTATCATTATCAATGACGTTAATACATCAGTAATCCGTGAATGTCCACTGCCTACATATCGGTTTCAAATGAAGGGTGTTAAAAGAAGTGTTCCACATTTTGAGAGGAAGTTTTACAGATGAAACAAGACAAAAATGATCGTTATACATTAGCTCTAACACGCTTATGTCAATGGATATGAGAACTTGTTGACCTTCAATACTGTCAAACATACTCAACAAACAAATGTAACGGTAATAAAAAATACAAATTCAAAGCTCAACTTGAAATAAAAACTAATGGTACTAACAATAATAAAGCACAGTTCATCCACTTCATGAGGAGAATTATAGGGAGTTGGAGACGAACAGCAAGAGCAAACTATATACGCTTGCGAATAATATTCGTACAAGTAAATATACCAATGGTAAATATACGACCGCCTCCTGCGAAATGAATCATGTGGAGGACATTTTTCTTTCGACGTGAGATCTGGGACCGGCAGAGAAAGTATGATCCATCTAGAGACAACGGAAAATGTAATGCTACTTGCAGAGAAAAAGATATGTCATTATTTTGTGACAAGTAAAGGCAAATATAAGCCTGAAAAATATAAATATAGGAGAAAAATAAAAATAATAGGCAGGTTGTTTCTTAGGTATGACTTCTTTCTTCAACACACAGTTACATCTCTTCTCCACAGAGAACCGGCTATCCGAGCCGAACTGTACTAAAAAAGAGAACCGTCCGCATCTCTGCCTTTCGTGGAGATATTTCACATGGAAGCGTTCTGCCCATGGACGATAGACCTAAAGTAACCAAACAGTTTGGTTTATAGTACAATTTCACTTTTCGCGGTTGCAATTACTTTACAGATAATACATCGAATAAATGGATTAATTTGAAGAGAAACTAATTATTACAATTACTTTGAAGCACCTGCAAAGATAAATATATTTAATGCAAAAAGTTCTTCTGAAGCAACATTAAACAGTAACATTATAATTCACCTAAACAGGGGCATCATTATACGAAGAAAACAGTTTCTTGTCGGGAAAGGTTATGCGGATTTAATAGAAGTCGCTATATTCTGCAGCAAAACCTGTCTGGTCAGTTTTATGATTATCGGTAAAAACTTGCGTAATAGCTGCTCTAAGACGGTACACGCCAGATACTCATTTTTGTGATATTCCTGGAATGTGAGCCGCATATGACAAGACTGAACGTATATGCATCCATTTTGGGACAACAGTCCGCAGGAATTTTGGAGAAAGTAGTCGTTTTGAACTTTCTTCGTTTTGTTAAAAGAAACTCTCCCCAGAAGTTGAGGAGTGTAAGTCATCTATTCATTAGCATTTTTCAATGCTGTTGTCTGCTTTCGGACTGAAGCCTTACTTAGAATGGCCTTTGGTTGCGCAGCATGGCTAAAAGCCAGTTAGCATGCCGTTTGTAGGAATGAGGATATTGTGGGAGTAGTTCTTGCTATTGCTTGGCAGTATTGCTTACAACACTAGACGACTCTGATCGTTTCCTCATTTCCAGCATTCGAGGTATTTTCCAATATTCTTGAGGATATGAGTTTGGTCATTGACTTAATATGACTCTGTTATCCTGAATTAAATTTTCGACCGCAGGAAGGTCGACCCCTGTTCAAATTGCAAACAATTTTGTGGTTTATGTCGGGACTGTATTAACTGCCAACAAATGTCAGACAACTGAACCAGTACTCTCAATTTAGGTCGGTGACGCTATTCTCGTCTCCTGATCTACAGCAAGAATAGTTGATTAGTGAGATATCGTACTAGTGATGTGTGTGGCTTTAGGTCTATTTTTCTCCTCTGAAAAATGTCCTAAACGGTATTCAGCAACTAAATACCAAAACTCATTTCAGTGTGTCAACCAAGAGATCGGCATTTTCTATTGTTATTGTAATCGTTATCATTCTGCTGTAATGAGGTAAACTCCATTGATTACTATCATTATTATCATTATATATATATACATGTGGCGTCTGTTCGGAAAGAATAGACGTCACATTCTGATCCTGCTGCCGGCGAGTGGGCCGCGGAGAGATCTGCCAAGTGCTGCGGCCAGAGGCAACAGTGTTATTGAGCCGAAATGTTATTAACAGTGTATCAAAAAATGAAATACGTTGTGCATATGCTCCCCTTACACATGTTGCATCAGCATGCACGAGGAACGTGAATTTAAAATTTTTGTCAACAGCCGGTTTCGATCGCTAATACTTTCACATGCAAGTCACGCACTTTACTGCGGGACCACGGATGTAGCTGACCTACACAACTTCTAACGGCACAAGAAGTACTGTATGAACTCCCGCAGTCTACAGTGTTGCCAGATTGTGCAGACAGCCGGACTTAGAGCGAATCAGCGCGGCCACTTTTATTGTCCCATGTCGCGATCAGCTCGAATTTAGGCTCAGCGGCGGCCGGCCGGCGGCCAGGTTTTTTGTCAAAGAGTGTACATTTTGCTGTGGGCCCAATATTAAAGACAAATTGCTTTTTGGGACATTAAAAGTAGATTTTAAAATAAATTACTATAGTTTTCTTCCTATGTTTATTCATGGGCCTCAAAGGACTAAAGAAAGCAGATGAAATCTAAAAATACGCGAAAAAAAAAAAATCACAAGAATTATGTTTTCAGCCACTGATAAAAATTACAAAGTAATAAGATGATTTGTCTTTACGGTCCCTGTACAACTTTAGTATTATGCAAAATGCAATTTTTATGTGCATTAAGTTACAAAAGTAATAAACAGAAGTCTTTATGATCCCTGTACAGTGTTTGTATTACACAAATGCATTTTTTGTACACAAAGTTTCAAAATTATAAAATACCTGTAAAATGTAAATTACTGATGCATGCTAAACAGAATCAGAAAGAACCAATACTCCATAGTTCAAAAAGAGCCTGAAACTTGATGAGAATGGGCGAGTGCAGTGAACAATGTGGATTACAGCTCAATACCAAGAAGTGAGCTAGAACTGAAACAGTGACAGAAATGGGACCAGCTGCATGGTCCGCCCAGAACTGGAACAGAAATGGTCATGAGGCAGTCATAACCAGTAGTCGCTGCTACCATCCTGAACCAGGACTGCCACTTGCTGGAACTAGAAGTTGCCACATAAGTTGTTCCTGACTGGGACCACCAAATGACACCGTCCACACTAAAGAGAAAGGCAAACTGATATTTTCTGTGTGTAGTTCCTTGGACCTTCGGTTAACTTTTGTGAACTGTTCCTTTGGGGCTGTTTGTTCACAAATAGCCCATCTCTACTACTGACACATCAAGGATGGATGTGGTGGTCACCTATGGCTATTGTTAGTTTCAGAGGTCAGTAACTTAATAGTTTTTCTTTCGAAGTATGCCAGCTCTGTAACAAGCAAGGAATGTGAGAACCTGTTCCCAACAACTTGCCCATTGCTGTTTCTTTGACAATCTTTCTGAATGCAAGAGGAAGATACAAATATCACCTTTCGTAAATACTTTGATCACAGAGACAAAGTTTTCTGAAAAATCCTTCGAGTGAATCCTTGAACATTATAATGTTTTCTCTCATCTGTAGAGGCTGTTATTCTATTGTTTAAAATAATTAGTTTTATAAAAATATCAGGGTTAAATTCTAATTTTACTAGACCAAAAAAATCATAAAAATATTCCACTTATTGAGATTTAGAATCTTGTAACATTTTTAAAAATTCGTCTTTTAGTTCCAGAATGTGACTTGACATACTACCTCTGGAAAGCCACCGAATCTCTGTGCGATTAAGGAGATTTTAACAGGGTGATCCCATATTTTCACAAATTGTTCTAGATTGTTAAGTTTGCTATGCTTTACCTTCAATAGGCCAGACAACTTTTATCACTTCTGTAAGTAAATAATTCAAATCAGAAGTAAAACTGTGGTTGCCAGAGCTCATTGATGTAGAAAGTAATGTGTCAATAAAATATCTGGCATTATTGGTTTTAATTTCACAGAGAGCTCAGTTTTATATCCAATGATAGCTTATGAAGCAGAATTACAAATGCCAATTTTTCCCTATCAATTTCTTAGATATGAGTTCTTTTTAAAATAGTACAACCACAGGACAGTAGTGTTTGCAGAATGTGCAATGCAAATAGAATATCTTACATGATACTTTCATAGTATTCAAAACAAACAAATACAATAAATAGCCCCCAATCTGGATCGTCAGTACATTCATGAAACTGCAAAGCTAAATGTAGATTGTTCTTCAAGTTTTCAAGTACTTGAATGTCACTATCCATATTGATTAGTCTGCTATTACTAGAACGAGGTACAGTTTTTAACTTATTTGCCTCCTGTTCACCTAACATAATTTCAAGTGACTAAGTCACTAAGTCACTAAGTGACTCGGTAATTAGTAACAATAATGAAAGATCCAGTAAGGAATGTTAATAATAATATGTAGATAGGGAACAGCTCACCGTAAAGACAAACATAGAGCCGGAGACATACACAAATAAAAGACACACTACCATACACACACAACTCTAAATTTTCAGCCGCGACCTTCCTCAAAAAGAGAACACTCATCCACACAATCACTCAGGCACACTCATCCACACACGTCACTCATCTCTGGCCGCCCAACAGTCTGAATAATGGCATGAGTGTGCTCTTTCTGAGGTAGGCCGCAGCCAAAAATTTAGAAGTGTGTGTGTCTTTTACTTGTGTCTGTTGGTGGATCAACGTTTATCTTTATGGTGAGTTTTTCCCTATCTACATATTGCCAGTAATTAGTAAAACTTTCTTGTTAACAATGAATATCAAAATCAGGCAAAAACCATTATAAAATAATCAATATCATAGTAATGTTTTTAATCAACAAATAACAATACTTTTGAATGAATCAAAGCAGTTTTCTATTGGTTTAGTCTTTTCATTGAAGTTTATTATTCCTGACAGTAAAAACCATATTTAAAGTAACTAATGTAATAAAGTATATTTTTCAATTTTTACAAAATGTGGAAAGCTGCACAGATCTTTAGACACACTTCTACATATTATGCTCTTATGGAGCAAAGCCCAAAGACAAAATAACCACGTTCGCATTCACTTGCGTACTCATATACGAATGCTTCTTGCACCCCCATCCAACAAGGTTGCCCACAATGCACTATGACTACCACATTCATTTCTCTACCACTAGAATATCAACAGACAGAAAATTAAATATATGTTGCAAAAGAACAAAGTCGGTCACAAGTTTTTTGTATTCTTACATCACTATCTCATGTCATCTGGTCACAACATGCTACACATACATCAGTTATTTTGATTTAAGAAAAATGCTGTGAAGATATGTATACAAAATGATTTCCAAACTAAAAAAACTTTTCTCCATTTTTTTTTTTTTTTTTTCAAATAAGAGTTTCATTAAACTAATACGACATATAGTACATTGGTTCTGCATCTACAAACCTTCATTCCATCGTCACCCAGACTGTTCCCTGACAAATTCAGTGAGAGAGTATTTTGATAGCGAAGTGCCTGGAACACTGGAGACAGGGCTGCTGAAGCGAGTGCAAGATCTGCAAGCTGTAGGTACTGTGTTGCTTGGCATATTTCCAGTACTTGAAGAAGATGAGCATCTGCAACTACAACATTACAGGAGATATCAATGCTTGTTACTTGTCTTTGGCAATGACAGTGTTTTTCCTTTCTCACATTAAAAATCAATAATCAATAAAAGTAATTTATATTCAGAGAAACAACTTTGTTACGTTAAAAAAGGAATAAATTGCACATAATACACAAAAATGCAGCATGATTGAAATAAAACAAAATAGAATATTGACATTATGGGATGGATAGATAGCTACTTGCAATGGCAATGTCAAAGGCAAACAATGAATAACTACTGAACTTTTCCCTTTCAGACAAATTGTCCTCCTCCAGAATCAGCTCCCCACTGTTTACCACATTCACCTGTGACTTTCCTGTCTAGCCACTCACGCCGGACAGTCTCCAGGCTGTGCCTGCTTATGACAAGGGAAGCAACAGGTAAGTGATGGGTATAGGATAGAATTGCTAGTTGCAGTCAATAGGTTTGAGGGAAGGGGGAGTGAAAAAGGAGAATGTTGGCAGACTTTGTGCTACTGGAGTGGGAGTGGTGGAAAAGATAGGTAAGTGGAGGATAATAACTAGGGAAGGGCAGGGATTACGAGAAAAACATTGTGTTGGGCAGTATATTTAACAATCAGGTGGTTGAGCTGTCTTTTGGCCCCAATTTGCCAGAGATCAATGATGTGGACAGACAGCTTGTTAGTTGTCATGACTACTATACTGCTAGATACAAAATTATTAAAATAATATTAAGAGGAACGAATTTAGGAAACATACTGTTCATCATCATGTCGGATAGTAATAAGATGTCAATGAAAGTCATCAAATCATGGACTGATGCTACTGTCTGTTTTAAGTTATGTAATTATAACTTGATTGTCTCTCAGTGTGTAAGTCTTTTACGATCTGAAAATTAACTTAGACATGTCACACTGTACATGAAATAGAACTACTACATGATTCATAAACTCTTGTATTTTGCAGTTAGCAGAATAATTCACAATAACAGAGAACTGGAACATTGGAACGGTTAACACAAATTAAGATTTCACATCCTCTCTCTACGGGCAGCCCATAACAATTGCAATATCTTATAATGTTAAGGCAGGTGAAGAAACATTTTCCTTTATTATCCAAAGAAACATTTTATGCTAATGTAATTTTGTTATGTACCTGTACTACTGCTTATGTTTTAAAGAAAAAACATGGAATGAGAAAAATAAATTCAAGAAAATAAATAAATTACAGAAAAAGAAAAATAACTTTCTTCCTACCATCAAACCCCATGTATTATCATACCATACAAAAAGCAGCACAGTGATTGCAGTTTAATTTCTATATCACATTGCTGATTTCAGAGGTAGTCCAGGCTTTGAAAGAATAGGAGAAGCTTATGATGGGAATGGAGTAGGGTTAGTGGAGGTATGTATGGGACAAGTCTTACATCTAGGCCTATTGTAGCGATACGAGGCACGAGGCAAAGGGTTTGGGACTAGGTTAGAGTAGGGATGGACTAGTATATTGCATAGATCTGGTAGGTGACACAATACCACTGTGGGAAGCATGGAAAGCTGTGATGGGCCAAATTGTTTCTTTACAGATATCTATTTTAACTGAAACAATTTAAGAATACACAACACAGATCATTAAATGTTACAGTATAAATAAATAAGAGAAGTGAGAACGTCCCTTAAACTAATAAAAGAACAGGTTGACAATTTTTAACAATATCATTAACTTGGATAGGGGAAACTGCTAAATAATAATAATTCTCACAAGCATTTAATTGCTTCCGGTCCCCCCCCCCCCCCCCCCCTTGTAAGATACTTCCAGGAAAAAATATATATCATATAGAACTGTTCAACAAAATTAATTATTAAATTGAAAAAAAAAAAGTTTGGATGCAGAATAAATAAGGTATAAAGCTACTATCATCCTGCATGACCTAACAGCAATTGTATTACAACAGATGGGGAGTACTGAGAGACAAAGAAGGTAAGATGATGATGATTATTGGTGTTTTAGGGCGCTCAACAGCGAGGTTATTAGCGCCCGCATGCTAACGTAAGGAGATGAGAAGAAAAATGGGTCCAGTTGTATGGACATTTAACTTCAATTGTACATTAAAAATTTAAAAGACGGTTCAAAGGAAAGGACTGCATAAAAGGGATAAAAGTTTGATAGATGTATGGGGCCCGGTGACTACTTAAAGAGTGACCGAGCCACACTGTCACACATTAAAATTGAACACCCAATATTTTGGGATGAAGTCCAGATGCTGCACAAAATCTTAGGACACAATCCACGGACGCTTCATCGTCACCTAAAATAGATTTCAGGTCCTGTGAGAGACCTAAAGTTGTCCTCACACCAGCGTATAAATAGCATTCTGTGAAAATATGTCGTATCGACAATTGTGTCCGACATCTGTTACACTCTGGCGGTTCCTCACGACGCAAAAGAAAGCCATGCGTTAGCGGGCAGTGTCCAATTCTAAGGCGAGTAAGGGCGACTTCCTCAGCTCTTCGAGGGCGGAAGGAAGTACGCCATGGACGTACTGAACATTTTAGGGCGCGTAACTTGTTATCCGCCACATCCAACCACTGATCCTCCCACAAAATCATGGCTTTCCTTGTCACATACGAGGTAACAGCCTGCAATGGGACAGAACAGCGTACAGCAGGGGGGAGGGAGCAAGCCTCCTTAGCCGCCACATCGGCAAGCTCGTTTCCCCGGATCCCAGTATGCCCAGGAACCCAACAGAAGATGATCTCCTTGTTTCGTTGTTGCAGTGCAAGGAGAGCGTCCTGTATATCCTGCACCATCCGATCTGATGGGTACATTTGGTCAATAGCCAGGAGGGCACTTTGGGAGTCTGAACAGATCATGAACTTCACTCCATGATGTCTTCTTATCTGTTCTAGTGCCCTCAGGATAGCAAACAGTTCTGCGTAATAAACGGTGAACTGTTCTGGGAGCCCTATCCGAAGGACAACATCGGGGAACACGACAGAGCAACCAATATGATCACCCTGCTTGGACCCATCCGTGTAGACCGTGACAAAGTCAGAATGGTGACTTTAAAATTTCGAGAAATTTACTTTTATAAAAGGTGTCTGAAGTAAAAGCCTTCCTGTAGAGAGTCAACTCTAAAAGCACCCTGGGGCTCTGAAGTAGCCAGGGACATCCCCTACTCCACCCCTGGCGTTGGACCTGAATGCCTTGCGCCTGTAGCAAATCGAAGCTGTCCCTTGCACGGAACCAAAAGGGCCTTGTTGCCTGCGGATGGTTACGGAACAAGCGTACTAATGATTGTTAATTAGCATTGGAAGTCGATAGGGAATTTGGAGTTGACATAGATCGGTACGCTTGACGTGCAGTGAGTAGAAGGCAGCGAATAGAAAGCGGAGGCTCAGCAGCTTCTGCACAGAGACTAACAACCGGACTTGTGCGGTATGCACCTGTGGACAACCTGATACCTTCATGGTGTATGGAGTCCAGCATTTTCAAATAAGAGGGTCTCGCGCATCCATAAACTTGACATCCATAGTCGAGGCGGGGTCGCACAAATGACCTGTAAAATTGGAGGAGACGTGCCCTGTCAGCTCCCCAGGCCCGATGGCTAACACACTTAAGGAGATTTAAAGCCTTGATGCATCGTAATTTTAATTCCTTAAGGTGTGGCAACCAAGTGAGCTTTTCATCAAAAGTAAGACCTAAGTATTTCACCTTCTCCTTAAAAGTGAGAGCAGTCCCCCCAAGTTTGAGAACTGGGTAATTAAAAAGGGAACGGGAGCGATTAAAATCTACACAAACGGTCTTCTCCAACGAAAATTTAAAACCTGCTCTGTTGGACCATTCCTCCAACCGCCTGATCGTCAGATGTAATTGACGAGCAGCAGTTGCGACGGAGGAGAACGCACAGAAAATGGAGAAATCGTCCACAAAGAGGGAACACTGTACTGGACTTCGTACAGTGGAAGTAATACTACTTATAGCAATGGCGAAGGCCGTCACACTTAAAACACTTCCTTGGGGGATACCGTTCTCTTGATGAAAACGGTCAGACAATACGCTCCCGACCTTGTATCTAAAATAACGATCCGAAAGGAAAGACTGAATAAAAATGGGTAGACGACCACGAAAACCCCATTCATGGAGCTGCTGTAAAACATTACGCCTCCAGGTAGTATCGTAGGCTTTTTCGAGATCAAAGAACACACCGATCAGGTGTTGCTTACGTAGGAAAGCTTGTTGGATTTCCTGGTCAAGCAAGATCAAGTTGTCAAGCGTTGAACGGTACCTTCTGAAGCCACATTGGGAGCGGCTGAGTAGGGACCTGCTTTCTAGGACCCAGACTAGGCGTCGGTTAACCATACGCTCCAATATCTTTCCTACACAGCTGGTGAGACTTATGCTACGATAACTACCAGCGTCAGTCCAATCCTTCCCTGGTTTTAAAATAGGTATTAAAACAGACTCTTTCCACGAGCGTGGAAAGTTTCCTGTGAACCAGATTTGGTTAAAAAGCTGAAGGAGGACATGCTTCGATTGCGGTTCCATGTGTTGGAGCATGCTGTACGTTATGTCATCGACGCCAGGGGCAGTATCACAAGGTACTGTTAATGCAGTATCCAGCTCCCACAGTGAGAACGGTTGGTTATATTCCTCAGCATTTGAGGACCGGAAATCAAAACCAACCCTCTCCTGTATAGCCCAATGCTGCCGAAAGGCTGCATTCTGGCTAGAATCTGATGTAATGGTGTAAAATGATTCTGTCATTACCTGAGCAATGTCTCGTGGCGAAGTCAGGAGGTGTCCTTTCCCTTGTACAGCTGAAGGAGGTAAGGATTGGGACTGGAGACTGAAAGAAATTAAGTGAACCAAAAGAACTGTTTTGGTTTTTTAATCAGGCACAGTTCCCACAGTTCAGAACAGGAGACTGTGCTCAACTAAATGAACAAATGGAAACCATTTTAGTCTTCCGATCCTATGCAGTTTACCTAAAGAGTCCTTTTTGTGACCAGACGGTGTAAATCTAAGAGGAGGTAGGTAACTGGATGAACAAGGGAAGGAAGATCTACTTCATATTGACTACTTCATGCCCTTTGTCACCTGGAAACATCCAATACCTGCTTTAACAAAATTGGTCCAAAACATTCTTGGTCTTGTTCATAGAGGGCACAACTACTCAAATGATAATCGAACCCCTCATACCACTAAAACTATTGAGCTATTCAGTCATACTTCCTCCCCTGCCAAAATTCACAACATATCACGCGCTACAACATTGGTGCTCTCTATAGTAAATTTTCAACTTCGCCATTGAATTTGTTTCAATGCCCTGCAACAGTTGAGATGTTCAATTATTTTTAATTCTGAAATTTACAATGCATTTCAACCTCACTTGTAATTATTCTACTTCCATAATAATGGGATTGAATGATGTTCTTTCACTGTTTAAGTGAAATGTTAACAACTGCCTTCTAAACCAGTTTATCAACTTTAGTAACCATCGTTGCCATGGCTACATCAGCATCACAAATACTTGTTTGTACTGTTGACAAGATTAGGCCTACTTATACCCACAAGACCTAAAATATTACTTCTTTGTGCAGACTGCTGATTAAGCTGCTCAAAAGAGTTTTTGGAAAGGTGTTCAAACATAGTTTACAAGATGGCTTGTCTGTACCACCTGCAACGAATGAATAGATATCCCACTCTATACTCAAAGTCAACCAATGGAAATTCCATGAAGGATTCAACAATATTTTTGAGAAGGATACGTTGCCACTCACCACATAGATGTGCCTATGAGGCCAGAAAGGCACACATAACAGATGACAACTTACTAAAAAGCTTTCGGCCGGTACAGCCTTTTCTGGGCAGAGAAACAGACACACTCACACGACTGCCATCTCTGGCCACTGTGGCTCAGGACGACCGAGGCAAAAGCAACCAGTGTTGGGTGAGGAGCAGCATGGAGAGGGAAGCAGGAAGGGAGGAGATGGATGCACAGCTGGGGTGGAGGAATATGCCATTGCTGTCTGATGGACAAGGAGAAAGGGGAGGTGAGGGGAGGGGAGGAACTAGAGTGTGTGGCACAATAGAAGATGTATGTGAGGGCTGAGTGTGGGCAGGGCAGGGTGATGGGGGAGGGAACTAGCAAAGATTTACACCTGGGTATTGCAAGAGTGTAGTATATATTGTAGGGAGTGTTCCCACCTGCACAATTAAGAAAAGCTGGTGTTTGTGGGAAGGATCCATATGGCACAGGCTGTGTAGCAGTCATTGAAGTGAGCCACAACATGCAGGGCTGCAAGCTCTGCAGCAGGATGGTCCAGCTCTCTTGCGCAGACAGACATCTTGTTAATGGTTATGCCCATGTAGAAAACTGCACATTGGTTACAGCTCAGTTTGTAGTTCATATGATTGATTTCACAGGTTGCCCTACCTTTCATGGGACAAGAAATGCACGTGACAGGTCTGGAGTGGGTGGTGGTAGGATGGTGCATGGACAGGTATTGCATATAGACCTATTGCAGAGATATGAGCCATTGGGCAACGGACTGGGAGCAGTGATAGAAAAGGATATTATGTAGGTCTGGTGGGTGGTGGATTACAACTGTAGGAAAGGCGGGGAGAATATTGGGGAGGTATTTCTCATTTCAGGGAAAGATGAAAGATCCTCGAAATCCTGGTGGAGAATGTGGTTTAACTGCTCCAGTTCTGGGCCAAAGAGGGATGCTCCTTTGTGGCCAGATGGTGGTTAGGAGGGAGATGGTGGGTTGCTTTTGCCTCAGCCATCCTGAGTCCCACAGTCTGGCCAAAGCAGTGGCTGGAGAAGGCAGACGCGAAAGTTTTTTTACTAAGTTGTATGCTGTTATGTGTGCCTTTCCGCCTTTCTGTGGCTAATCGAGACATCTCTGTGGTGAACAGCAACCTTTCCTTCTCAAAAATATTGTTGAATCCAGTCTACATTGGGTATTGTATTATTTGGGTATTTCCACACTACCGAGTACAGTACATATGGTCAATAGACAAATACAAACTAATAAACATTTAACAATTTTAAAACAAAGTAACAACTCTTCATCAAAATTAATATTTGAGAATAACTACTAACAATAAATGCTTGTTAGTTTTTTTCTCTCTATTAATTTTGCATTGAAATGACTCAGACAAATGGATTATGATCAAATGTTATTCTAAACATGGTTTTTTGTGGTACTGAAAGTTCGTGGTTGAGAAAGAGAGACTTTCATAATGTAAGAAACAAATCAATAGCAAACATGTGCCATCATGGGTTTGCATACAGTGCCAATAAGGTCTCCTCTTTTTCCTCCTCATTTAATTGCCTTTCCCTCAAAGATCATTGACACCAAGTAGCAAGATCTGTTGTTTATCAATGTTTTTTCTTTACAGCATTTCTGTACTCAGACCAAAATACTAGATAAATTCTTTAGGCAGGATATCTTCCATGTCCTGCACCACATGAGCAAACACTATTACCTTGAAGTATTGGTTACAACAGATTGTATCTTTTGTTCTTCATTATACGGGTAAAATGTTAAGAGCTTTCTTCACTTGATGGCATTGAGTATGTCTAAATCTTTGCTCATATCTACATTATTTCCACTTTTGGGATATTATCTGAACAGTAATAAAGGAAAAAAGGCATCAAGAGAACAAACCAATTGTTCTACTTCCTTCTGTTTGACACACTGTCAGAAAAACCAACCACCACCACCCCTTCACCTTGCCAATAATACTTACTTCCAACAATAAAATGAAGAAAAACATACCCCTGATACTGTAACAACAATGGAATATTTAAGGGAAATAATGAACCAAGAAAAACTGTGTTTATGACAAGGTGGCATTCTTAATGACATTTTAAAAAATAAGGAGCAAAAGATTGAGGGCTTTCCTTTGTGTTTGATAAACAACAACAAAGTAGGTAAGATTGAATGCAACTGTCATTGTGTCTTTTTTGGATACGTAATAATGGAACAATCTAAGTCATTATCCAGCAGAAAAAAAGCCAAGTATGATAAAAAAAACCACATAAAATTACTTTACTAACATACTATTTGCAAACATATACACAGACTTATTATCATACAATTCTCTCTTGCAAACTAAATAAAAATGTATCCTTAGATGGCACTGATGAAGCTCTTAGTTCTTTAAGCTCAAGATAACTTTTATTTCAGAAAAAGAACATCAGTAATAAATATATTTCTGTGATTTTACTATGTTGTACTCATAATTATCAATGTGATGGTAATTAAAAACAGAAGGATTTCAATTATAACACTAACTGATTTTGAGCAGTATTACCTGAATGCAAACTAGCAGCAGCTTCCACATATCTTTCTGTCAATGGTGGTAGGTTCCATGACACAACAGTTGCTATCAATTCACTGCTACCAGTTATTAGAGAAATTGGGTCATCCTCAGCTAGCAATGCTCCATCATTGGTCTGAAGACTGAGTGTTGGTCGCAGGCCTTCTAAGCTGGAAAGGGTTATAATGGTAATAATAATAAATAAATAAATAATAACCTAGACATACTTTACATTGAGCAAGCTATAAAGGAAAGCAAGGAGAAATTTGGAGAAGGAATTAAAGTTCAGGGTGAAGAATTAAAAACATTGCGTTTTGCCGACGACATAGTAATTCTGTCAGATACAGCAAAGGACCTGCAAGAGCAATTGAACGGAATGGACAGTGTGCTGAAAGGTGCATATAAGATGAATATTAACAAGAGCAAAACTAGGGTAATGGAGTGCAGTCTAAGAAACTCAGGTGATGCTGAAGGAATTAGATTAGGTAACGAAACAATAAAGGAGGTAGATGAGTTTTGTTACTTGGGCAGTAAAATAACAAATGATGGTCGCAGTACAGATGATATAAAATGCAGAATGGCAATGGGTAGAAAGGCGTTTTTGAAAAAGAGAAATTTGTTAACATCGAATATTGATTTAAGCCTAAGGAAGTCCTTTCTGAAGGCATTTGTATGGAGTGTTGCCTTGTATGGGAGTGAAACATGGACGATAAGCAGTGTGGATAGAAAGAGGATAGAGGCTTTTGAAATGTGGTGCTACAGAAGAATGCTGAAGATTAGGTGGGTGAATCACGTAACTAATGAGGAGGTACTGAACCGAATTGGGGAGAAAAGAAATTTCTGGCATACCTTGACTAAAAGAAGGGATAGATTGGTAGGACACATTCTTAGACATCAAGGAATTGTGAATTTAGCGTTGGAGGGAAGTGTGTGGGGTAAAAATCGCAGAGGGAGACCAAGAGACGCGTATATTAAGCAGATTCAAATGGATGTGGGTTGTCGTTCTTATGAGGAGATGAAAAGGCTTGCTCAGGATAGAGTAGGGTGGAGAGCTGCATCAAACCAGTCTCTGGACTGAAGACCACAACAACAACAACTATAAAAATACTGATGGAAATCCTTTACAGAGAAGATAAATTATTCTTCAAAAGAGATAGATTGGCTGGCCAATACTGACAATCCTCGAACATCATCTCATCGCCTAGGTCGTGAATTACTTTCTGTTCCCCATTCCTTTTTTCCTCCCTTCTCTCCTACCTGAAGGAGGAACCCTGTTCCAAAAGCTTGTGCTATTTTTTCTTGTTTTTTCTTCTTGTGAATATTGAAGGTACAGCACTAAGATAAGTACTGGCCAGCCAATATATCTCTTTTGAAGAAAATATTCGATTAATGATGAAAATTCTCCTCGGAGATGATAAATTATTTTTCAAAAGAGATAGATTGCCTGGCCAGTACTTACCTTTGTGCTGTACTGCCGGTAGTTACACAAATGAAGAAACAGAAAAAAGGGGACGAAAAAAGGACATGCTTTCGGAACACAGTTCCTTCATCAGGTGGGAGAGAAGGGAAGAAGAAAGGATGGGAACAGAAGGGAAAGGTAATTTACGACCTAGGACATGAAGGTGGTGTTTCGGGAGTGTGGACATCAGAGATCAGTCTCTGATGATGATGATGATGGTGATAATGATGATTACAAAACTTGAACAAACAACTGACAACTTGAACAAAATAATAAAAAGAAAAAAGTTTGCCACTTATTACTTTTCGCTTTTCTTACAATAAAAATATAGCATTTGAAATGAAATTACAATTTATTACTTCTATACTGCTAATTGTATCTGCAAGACATTTTACAGACAGTATACACACGTACTACTGAATTTACCTGCTGTACCTTCAAAATTATATCATACTATGACATAGATCAGGAAATATGAGATCATAATTTGGTTCACGATAAACTACCTCATCATGCAGGATGTTTCTTTCATTTCAACAACTACCTCTATTTGTAACATATTTTGCAGACACTATGAGCGTATACCACTGCATATACTCTCGTAACTTAGTTCAGGAGATATGATGTCAAAAACAATGAAATGCATTAACAACAATGGCAACATGTATAAGATTATAATTTGTTACGACTTTGCAAGGAATTCCATTTGCAACACATTTCACAGACATTTTCCTAATATGCCACTTGTAACATTTCTGGAAAGGTCGCAGTTGGTGGTCGACACAAGCCGTCTCCATATGGGGCGCCAGAGGGTGTCCGCGAGTGTGAGTACTCACATGGGCGGCCGACATGACAGTCTCTCTCTCATTCGCCATCTGGTGCGACTAGGAGCTGGTTCAATTGCATTTCATGTTAATCGTAGCCACGAATATGTTGCTTATGTGGAACTGTTGCAACACACTTGTTGTTTAGTGTACTTATAAGTGAAATTCCATGTAGAGCGCATGTCGCACATTGATGGTTACTTGTACTTGTTATTAATGTAATACATTTTGTTTCAGACAGTAACCTATTATAATTGATACTCCCTTGTTCCAATATGTGTTAACCTGTCCTGAATCCATGGCACCGAGCCTGCAGATTGTTAATAACTGTGTCAAAGATGGGCTTAGGGACATGTGAAATAAGAGGAATAGTGTAGTAGACTTCTGCACGCGATGAAAAATTAATGATCACATTTTTGCAGGAAAAGAGGGGGTGTTATACACTCTACACACCTATAACATTATGTTATTATAGGAAACGTAGTGCAAGAGGGATGATGTAATAAGAATTGAGCTACATGTGAAAACAAAACTGAAATGTCTCTCAGCAACATCACATAAATATACCAATGTGCCGCTATTTTTCAACTTTTTACTTACTTATTTTTTTATTATTATTTTTTATTTATGTGATGGATCCATTTCAGCTAAAGTGCCATCTTCAGATAATCTGCGAAATATACTTACACCTCTTTTTGTTTTATTTAATTAATTTATTTATTTTTACCATTTTGAATAAAATGCATCTTTAACAATCATCTGTTTTATTAAATCCTTAAAATCGACTAGTTTCTGTCCAGGACCACCATCATAGATAAAAAAAAGTATTAAAACAGATTAGTCAACAACATTAAATTAAAGTAAATGTTGCTGAAAACAGCAGGAAT
The DNA here is from genome assembly GCA_026315105.1 of Locusta migratoria. NCBI lineage: Eukaryota > Metazoa > Arthropoda > Insecta > Orthoptera > Acrididae > Locusta > Locusta migratoria. Next base: position 198,157,111 of record CM048746.1, read on the forward strand.
CACTTTCACTAAAATTACAATCATCATACTAGATTATCTTAGCAATCAAACAAACATAAAACACGAGAATTAGTTTGACTGCTAGGATAATCTAGTACGACATTTGTAATTTTAGTTAAATGACTCCTGCTGTTTTCAGCCACATTTATTTCATTTAATGCCATTAACTAACCTGTTTTAATATCTTTTTAACTATGATGATAGTCTTGGACTGAAACTAGTTGATTTTAATGATTTAATGAAATATTTGATGGTTAAAGATGCCTTTTATTAAATACATGATGGCAATTAGCACTCACCTTACCAAAACTTTGATTAATCATTTTGTTTTTATGTAGAAAGATTTTCACGGCAGGCCTTTTTTTCCATACACAAATTTTGTACTTACCCCCATATTACATCAGTGGGTAATGTCACATTGTAACATAACTAAGGTGATGCAGTGACGGATCCGCAGCACGGCACAGGCACCCAGGCGATACCGCGACGCGGCTGTAGCATCCTGGGAGTATATGTCCAGCTCGGGCCGCAGGCGACAATTCCTTTGTAGCGAGACAAGCAATGCGCTGTGCATAGTGGAGTGTCCTCTATAGCTGCCTGCTGTCTGCACATGGGCAGGCAGTGGTCCTGACTCACTTCTTCACGAGCTTTCACCAGAGTTACAACTCAGTTTAGTGTGCCTTGAGAAGTGACAAGTTCAGAGTGGCATAATACCCGGATGTGAAAGTGAAGTGTTTACAAAAGTGGTGGAGTTGGTAGCACTCACATGCGGTTTTCTTTTTCTATTATGTTCATGTGGACAGTGTTCCATTTCTTCAGACTATCAGTTCCCTATCATGGAGACACCGCAGCCTAACTGGGAGGCGCTATTTCAGATTCTTTTACAACGCCTAACAGGCAGCCAGTTTTGCTTCAAACAGATGCAGCTGGGTAACACCACACAGCAGTTATTAGCGGGTCTGGTCAACATGCAAGAAACCACTCAGGTAGTTCATCCGGCCCCATTTACCCCTTACGACGAGGCAGCGGAAGACTGGGATTCGTACGAGAAGCGTTTGCAGCCGCGTTACGTAGCAATTCAGGTAATGGACGCTGCTCTGATGAAGCTCTTGTTTTTGTCTTGGATTCAGCCATAGACGTACCACTTGCTTTGCAAACTGGCCCCATTGATAGAACTGTCACAGATTTCATTTGATGACATGCAAGTTACTGCCGTCATATTATCAGGGCCATGTGCATGTGATGTAAAAAGAAACCCAATCAATCACACAGACCATGGGTGGTGGAACTGCAGGGACTGAGCAGGAAGTGTCGTTTTGGGATGGTTAAACAAGGTGAATCGTATGCAGATGTCATGGTGAGGGATACTACTATTCACTCTGCTCCTGACAAGGAAGTCCAACAACTAGCACTGCAGCTGGATGATCCCTCGCTCTAACAGGTTTTGGAATTGGCACAGGCTTTTGAGGTTTCCAAGTCGGCAGGACAACAACTTGACGCATGGACGAAGTTGCAGACATAAATGCACCACACGATTGACGGCACAGGTCCCTCACTTTGGATAACATGGAAACAGTGGCAGTTAAGCATGTCCATCAACAACCCACTGCACAGGGCACATCCGCCACGGGAAAATGGTCCCCTCCATCTCAACTTCTTTCTTGCCCCACACGCTTTAAAAAACATGCTGTAGATGACTGCCCTAATTGCTGGTCCATTTGTAACGCCTGCCATAAAACGGGGCACATTAACACGGTCTGCCACTCTTCACAATCATGCTCGAGGACACAGCAAAAAAGCCAATGGACATAAACGTGATCCACTCGACGATTTAAAATAAACCGTTTATCATCCATTGCATCAATGCACAACCAGTGTGGCTGCAGGTGGATGAGCCAGCACTTTCTTACTGAACATGTAAATGTACAAGAAACTGGGATCCCCACATCTCTCTGCATTACCGTAACATGTTGTTTGGTGAACTGTAATAAGCAGACGATCACAACAGTTGTGCAGTTTACGGCAGAGGCCAAATGTAACAATGTACCGAATGATCAAATAGTGAGTATAAATTTGGAAACTTAATAAATCACAGAATAATGTAGATAGAGAGGTAAAAATTGACACACATGTTTGGAATGACATGAGGTTTTATTAGAACCAAAATTTCAAAAAATGTCTGACAGATGGTGGTTCATCTGGACAGAAAAGCAATAATTAGCATATCAAATTAAGGAAAAGCAAAGATGATGTTCTATACAGGAAATACTCAATATGTTCACCATCATTCCTCAACAATAGCTGTAGTCGAGGAATAATGTTGAGAACAGCACTGTAAAGCATGTCCAGAGTTATGGTGAGGCATTGGCGTCGGATGTAGTCTTTCAGCATCCCTAGAGATGTCGATCGATCACAATACGCTTGTGACTTCAGGTAACCCCAAAGCCAATAATCGCACAGACTGAGGTCTGGGGACCTGGGAGGCCAAGAATGACAAAAGTGGTGGCTGAGCACACGATCATCACCAAATGACATGTGCACAAGGGATCTTTCTCGTGTCTAGCAATGCCTCCCCCCCCCCCTCTTCCATTCTAATAAAAACCCTTGTCATTCCAAGCATGTGTGTCAATTTTTACCTCTCTATCTACATTATTTCATGATTTATTAAGTTTTCAAATTTATACTGACTTTTTGATCACCTGGTACAATGGCAGTTAACTTTCTTAGTGGTGGACAGTAATACGGCGGAAAATCTTTTTGAGTTGGAAGCCTTAAATGCTTCAGGTGCAGGATTATAGTGGATGTTAACCTAGTGTCTTATCAAGTACCTTTTCTTGCTCTAGACACCCTGTGTGCTGAATTCATGGACATTTTTTCACTGGTCACAGCATGGCAAAATAAGTGAAGGCTCATGTGTCCTTGAAAGCTATGTCACGCCCTTGCTTTTATAAAATTCAACCCATTCTGCTGACGTTGCGTGACCAAGTTAAGGACGAACTCAGTTGCCTCATGGAGTTGGAAGTCATTGAACCTGCTTTGTCAGTCGGCCAAAGATGATGTTTTGTTACAGTTGCTACAGTAATTTTTGTTATTTTCACATGTATGATCTTTGTGGTTGATGTGTCTGTAATATATATCTGAGATTTCTGGATATGTTCATTCATTATTTGTAGTAAACATAATGTTTTGACAGTTGCTCAAAGATGCTATATGGTTGTAGTTGCTATTTACAAATATATGAATGATATGTATGTAAGGTATGTATATGATCTGTAGGTGGTTGTATTATCTGTTATCTTTGGTCAGGAAATCAAAAAAGTTAATTACAAAATTTTTGTGTTTGAAATCAGAGTATTCGTTTAAAATGTCATCACGGTATTGTGAGTGTATATATACTGGTATTTCTACCTTCTCAAGAATGTTCATTACTAGACCTTTAGGAATTATGTGTAGAATTTTCATTGCCACCTTGATTCAACCTGTGCTGTGATAATCGTTTTTAAGGTGGTTGAAAACTGTGTTGTTATCACTTAATTCCTAAAGGTCTGATAATGAACATTCTTGACAAACTGACTGTCAAAACATTACATTTAGTACAGACAACAAATAAGCATAACCATCTGGAAACCTCTGATATATATTACAGACATGTCAACCACAAAGATCATACAGTCAAAAATAATAAAAAATACCATAGCAACTGTAAACACACATCTTCGTCCACCTGTCAAAACAGCAGTTGTCAAATCTGTTAAGAAAATGTCAACTAAAATATTAAGAAAGATGATTGTAGAATTTAAATACACCTTAGTTATATGACAGTGTGACATTGCCCACTGATTTAATATGGACGTAAATACAAAATCTGTGCATTGAAAAACAAGTTGTTACTAAAAGTCTTTCCACATAAAAATAAAGCAATAAATGTTAGGTAAAAGAAGGAATGAATAAAGAGTAGGGTAGGGGATGAGGACAGAAAGGGAACAAGAGATGGTCTGACATAATGAGGTAATAAATAAACACCCAAACAAAGCCAGGAACTAACTAATTATTGATAAAAGGAACCAGTTATACAAAATCATAGTGAGGATCTAACTGTACATAACAAAAACAACCAAAGTAATAATTGAAATAAGATCCATTAAATTAATATACTGACAAAATTATTATTTAAAATATGAACCAACAGAAGCCAGGGTAACTATCAACTACAGAAAATAGAGTTGTCATTGAGTACACTTTATTATTATGAGTGTTTTACGCAAGATTACACTTATACATTCACACTGCAAGAACAGGAGTGAGAACTACCTCATTATCAACACCTCATCAAAAGCATAACTATTGATTGTCAAAGATATGTTCTGCAACAAACGGAGATTCTTTTGATTTATAATTAACATCAGCTTTCATGACTATTAAGAATAATGTATCACTACAAGTGAAAATAAACTGTCACCCTGTCAGACACCTATTTACACAAAGTAATCAGCTATTATGTAAGTGAATTTTAAATTATGTTGGTGAATGTTGATCTGATTAAGCTTGGAATTTTTTGACTAAATTTGATATGTGCATTTGATATGGTAGAAAGGGGAAAACATGTCAATTGAATGATACACATTTAGAATCAACAACTACACAAATAATGTTTTATGTTTCTGATTGTTTTGTTAGTAATGTTTACAGAGTGGCAAATTTTTCTGTGCATGATGAACAGGAGCAGAAACAAAGTAGTAGTCAGCATTGTCTTTAAGTCATTTTTGTGCTCTTTGAAGTAGAGAGATCAAGAAAATTTTATAGATGACTATATGCCTTGGTAGCTGTTCAATATTTTTGTTGGACCTTCTTGAGCAGCAGATAAATTAGAGCTTATTTCCAGTCGCTGTGTTGTTTCTCTGCCTCCCAAATTTCAGAAGGAATTCATCATACACTCATCCCATTCCCTAGTAATTCTGCAAGGCATTTCATCACCAAAGAGGGGAGAAATTACTGATCTATACCAAAGGATTTTTAAACTACTCTTGAGTTTAAACAAACAAACAAAATAATAATATTCTACATATATACATTGAGTAGCACAAATGACATTTAGTACTTATTAAGAAATCCAAGTACTGATTGTCAAAATTGTCACAAAATTACTATTTATTCATCACATTCGAAACTAACATTATTGTAATTTAAGCTGATAAAACGAGGTAAAGAATTCAAGGAGGGCTTCTACACACCTATAGTAGCGACGTGCTGTTTCTTGAACAAGCCATCCAATACTGAGACCAGCATCTGGCACTGGTATAAGAAACTTCTTATCCTCAACACATACTCTTATAGCACATGCCATTGAAGATTGTGAAGCAGATGGAAGTGAACGCTGAGATGATGGAAGTTCACGACTGTGATTGACACTAACATCCAGTTGAGATGGTCGACTTTTTTGATGCTGCTGGCGTTTCCATCTGCAGAATTAAAATTTATCAAACCATTCATTAGTAATGTTGTGTATTTTTTATCAACTTTAATAAATCCATTACATTGTAACTGAAGGCAAGTTAAGAGCCTATAGAGCCATCACAAAACACAAATGAAATAAAAAAAGAGCAAATTCTTTATAAAGGGGAAGTTAAAGAGGGAGCATATACTGGGATCAGAGGAGGGTGGGTCAAGAAATTAGACATTCCTCTTTCTTAATATTGATCCTACAAAAGGAAAAATGCACAGAAATATTTTATTTTACTTATGCACCCAGATGTGTTTCTCATTTTTAGCTAGGCACCCTGAGTGGGTTTAATGTGAGCATGTGAGCATCTAATTCATTATTTCAAAGTCAAACAGTTTTCTCTTTGTTTAAAAGCTTGCACTTTTTCTCAAGGCCATTTATATGCAGAGAAGCAATCAGGATACGTAGATGCAGCATCTGTGGAAAAATCACACATGTCCTACACATATTAATGTTTTTACCAGCATACCGTTTTCTGTGTTCTTTGCATTAACAACTTGAGTCCTGGACTCATGTTATTATTGCAAGAAACGACAGATGGCAACAACAAAGATCCATAATAAGTCGCGGTTTCGTATAGTGAGTAAAATGCACGCCAGATGGCAGCACCTGTTTATACACGCGTCTGATGACTGTGAACTTGTTATGTGTGTGCACTGTTATAGCAATTGCTTATATGTAGTCATTTAGTTTGGTTAATAGTGCACGTTCCTTTGGATTATCTGTGCACAATGTCGAGGATGAGAGTTCCGTACCCAGAACTATATAAAAGAAATGTTATAAAAGCTGCCAATGCAAAAGGAATTAGTTATGTGAATCACAGTGGTAGAGAAATTAATACTGTAAAACTAGGACCTGTCAAGGACTGTGTGAATACCACAAATATACTATTCACAAAGGACCTAACGAAATATGTTCAGTTTTGGTTGATTACACCAACACAGAGGTTCCTGATGGTGTTACTGAATTGCATCTGTTATGAGATGCGTATGCTGCACAAAAGAAGAAGTACACTATGTGCCTTGTAAGTTGCAGCAGATTTAAAGATGTATTCCAGCATTTTCCTGCACATGGCCATTCATTTTTACCATGTGATCATGCATTTGCTTGCATAAAATGAATGATAAGAAAACATGACAGAATATGTCCTTTGTATGACTATGCTGAACATGGTGACGTCGTCCAAAAAATAAAATATCCAAGTGAAGCTTGTAAACCCGGGGGAGATAATGGATTTCAAAGAAATGGTGGCCCAAATTTTGTAAGCAATTCTGTTTTTTGTTTTGTTTTCTTGCAGTTGTGGGGAGAACAGTAAAGATAAATTCACAGTATCCTCATTCATGAGCTTCAATCATAGTGAAATGTTTGCAGAGAAAAATTAGTGTTATCACATGGCTGGCCTAATTAAACACTGCTTTTCATTGTGACAGTCATTACAGAAGAACCAAAGTTGCCTGCAGAAGTGGTATATAATAACAAAGTTTCAATCAATGACAAAAACTTTAAAGATTTGGGTAAACTAATGTAGTGTATTCCTGAAGAGCACAAAACCTTTTATTTGGGGTTGACCGGTTGGCCTTCTATAGACTCTGCTGAAGCTCATTTTTGGTGGAAAACAACATTTTCTGTAGTTTTAATCCTTCATTGTCTTGTTAGGTGAAATAAATTCAAGTCCTAATGTGTGTGCATACATTAACAGTTTTTTCAAGTCTCTTTGTAAAACAATATTAGACAATGTGTAAAGGAACCATACAAGTAAAATTGCATATTAAATTTATACAATTAAGTATTTTATTATAACGTAACCAAATTTTGGTGTTAAAATATCAGTCCAACTTTTCATCCTGCAGCAACAAAATAAGTCCGTGCAATTAAAAAATATAGTACATGCAAAATTGTTATGTTTAAATTACTTGTTTCATTCTTAAAGTTTAACTAACATATACAGTCAATATTAAACTTAATGGATTTATCCTACTATATATTATATAGCTTGTATACAGTTTTCTGCTTCTCCTGAAAAATTTACTTTTTTGGACTAATGTTGTTTTTACTATTACTGATTCAAATGGTTTATGATAAGTGCAACATTATGACAGACTGATAATGAAAATTCATGTTCATATACATTGATGGCCACCCAAAATGCAACATCCTGAAAGAAACACCAAAATCAGGTGAAATTCACAGGATGTGTTTGCAACAATGGTAGGTGCACAAGATTAGAATTACAGCCAGTCTTCCATATAAATTTAGCTGTGATATCTCAGGTCCTTCTAGGTGCTGAATTTTGGATGGTCAGCAATGTAATAAATAATGATACAATTAATTGTACAAAGAAATAAAGTTCTACAGAGGCAAAATAAATAAGTTAACTTGGTTTGACTCTTCACACTGATGAAATGAATTAAGCATTAATGAAATACAAGTCTACAGAATACATGATGGTAAAAAGGGTTTGATGGTAAAAAGGGTAGATCAAATACGGAGTATAAATCAATATAAAATATTGAATACAAATTGCTAACTGAAAACAGTAAGTATATCTTTGTGAACACTGATACGGAGGTAGCACACGGACTGTTGTGACTTGGGACTTTGAACAAGAAAGAAATAAAACTCAGTTATGGAAAGTAAAGTGGGAACATCACGGGTCACTACTAATTTAGTGAATTTTATAATCAAATGTTCTGACAATGATAAGAGTGTAATATCTGCAGCAGGCATAAATACATCAGAAATTGCATGCAAATTAATCTTGGGAAGAGCAATTAAAACTACATATGCTTGAAAGACAAGTAATGTGTATCAACACCAAGACTACTTGTGCTGGGATAAAATATACAAGTTATCTACTTCACCTTTACTGATAGCAGAAAATAAATTACCCTGCTAGTATGATGCTATAAGAGTGCTACTAGGGGAAAAAGGTTTAAGGAAATACGTAATTCTGCCAACACCAAAATTGTCATCTTTTTCTGAAAATGAACATGATTAACAAACTTCAGAGAAATGAAAAAGTACACTTATTCATTCTAAAGTGTTGATAACTAGTAGAATGGAACATATTTTAATACAAGTGGCCCTTCACTGTTTTAACATAATATACCCATATATTACCTTTCATTTGAAGAACAAGGCTGTGATGCATCTTCAATGTTATAGTCATCGTCAGTGGTAGGATTTAGACAATATTCATTGAAGGTGGGTGATGAGTTAGTGTTTGTGGTTTGTGGAGAGATATCCAATGACGGCACATTATCAGAAACTGCTCTCTGTCTTACAACTGGTCCAATTAGTCCAGATCTGCCACAAAGTATGAGAAAGTCACTTATATGACTGATTGGAAAATGATAAAAAGCAGGAGATTAAACATAACTACAAATGATAAAGTGTTGTGAAATTAAAAATGCATCTGACAATGATTTTAATACAGTACACAACCCATTTTATTCGATACAGTACTGTTAATCTGAATTATGAAATTTTGTTCTATACCATGAGCTGCAAATCAAAATACTTGTCAAGCATGTTTTCTGCCGTACAGTAAAATCTGATACAGAAGATAAATAACATGTAGGGTTAACTATGACTAATACAACTTGAATAAATGTATGTGCCCTGCACTAGAATAAGGCTGTTATTTATATACGTTATCGACTACCTTGAGGACAAATATCATTTTACAAATTTATTAAATTATGGCCATGTGGAGTTAACAGATTTAAGCTTTGCTATTGAGACCTATTTTAAAATTAAAATTTTCCCTCACAGATCTGCAACACTTTTATCATATTTTCCAGTTTATAGGACAATTGTTCACTTGGTGCGAAAATGTCCAGGGTGATGAAGAACACAGCAGACTGAATGAAGGTGACGTGTGAAGCTCTCATCCCAATTCCTCACTATTCCATAGGCATCAGATCATTCCCTCTGGAATCAAGCTCTGTAATCTCTACTACTCACTCAAATTGAATCGCAGTTCATACAGAAAGTAAATGAGCAAGATAAAGTAGTCCGACAAATCTTTTCCTTGCACTTCACAAAACTTTCAACGGCTCACCATCAGATGTGAAAAATCATACTGATATCAGTTTCGACACATTTTCATCAAGAAGGTTCTTGAGTTGTTTGTCATCTTTTCTCTCTCTCTCTCAAAAATATCCTATCACGGTTTTCCGTACACTTTCATCAAATGTAGATAATTAGGTAAAGAAATGACCATCATTTGTATGAAAATAATATGGAATGAACTTCAATAAAACATGCATTCAAAAAATCCATGCATTCAAAAAATCTAAGTAATGAGCATCCATACAAATTTTATAAAAGCAACAACAGTTATGTCTGTATTCCACAAGACCAGAGGAGTGTTCCAGTGACTCTGTATTGTGACAGTACAGCCCATGGACTAGCATTTATTTTTATAAACATGCATGCTGAGTGTGAATGCTGCAGTTCCTGGGCAATAGGGTTGTTGAGAGTTGACAGCGCACATGGTTGCAGTGCAGGCACCGGGCCGGTGAGAGCAAATGGTCAGATGTCACGTTACCGGTAAAAGTCCCGGTGGATGTTGGTATGAAACAAATCTGAGGGTGGACTACTGTGGTGGAAAGCCAACACTCTGCCATATACAAAAATCATAGAATGAAATTAATTACACGCAAACCAAGTGTGCTACTGGAAAGTTAGTACACTCAAATTAAAAGCAGTCGAGAAGAAAAAGAGGTGTAAATACACCTGTGGTGACACATTTAGTTTTTGAACTATTTAACGATAAACAATTTTGTAATAACTATAAATTAAAAAATTTATAAGTGGAGAACCAGTGATCTGATTTTAATGTATGAAGCGACAATGGTTTGATCTCGCAGAGCTCTATCAGACTCAAAACTGTTGTAACATTTAGTATTTACTGATTATTCAGTAACAAATATTTTTGTGACAAATCTTTTAATAAGGATAGTTTACAAATCACCACAACGACAGCCTTTTTCTTTTCATGCAACATCTGTACAAAATGTTTCCATTACCTCATGAATCAATATGGCATATCTCTCTGCAGAAGTTACAGATGAAGCTGCAATACTAGTTACTACTAATGCTTTACTGTTATTGCCCTCCACAGCCTCTCCAACGTCACCACAAATCCAATCCCACCTGGGTCGACCAGTAACCCAGCCATGACCAGGATTTCCATGTCGGCATTACACGCCGTGCCTCCAACGTCACTTTCATCGACAGCGACATAGCCCCCTCCCACTGATCTCCAGCCTGTGCTCCATACTGGGAAAGTGTGTGTGTGTGTGTGTGTGTGTGTGTGTGTGTGTGTGTGTGTGTGTGGGAGGGGGGGGGGTTAGGAGGTGGGCTATGTGATGACAAAACCACACCTATTGTTCCCAAATAGACCTTTTCTTCTTCTTATGATCTTTGGACACTTCACACCAGTGGTGCACCAACTATTTCTTTAGACGGGAGGGGGGCACTTAACGTATCCTACTGATTTCAAGTGACTGAGGTCATGAAGCTCTTGTGTAGCTGAGCTGTCTTAATGTTCGTTACCTAAAATAGATGGTTGAACTTACCAAGTAGAAAAGCACAGCTTCATCAATACACACACATAAATAAAACCACACACAAATGCTGAGCTTTCGCAACCCAATGTTGCTTCTTCAGAAAGGAAAGGATGCAGGTTTTAAGGGAGTTGGTGAGGAGTCATTCCAATCCGGGGAGCGGAAGGACTAGCACATATATCCACACATATATACACGCACGCACACCAAGGCAGACATATGTAAAATGCAAACAAGTTGGACAGAAATGCCAGTTGAGGCAGAGGCTCTGTCCAGAGATTGGACACAAAGATGTTGTTCAATGATGGGTGGGAATTTGAAATTAATGAAGGTTGAGACCCGGTGGGCAACGGGAAGAGAGAATACACGGAAGGGCAAGTTCTCTCTCCGGAGTCCTGAGAGGTTGTTTTGGTGGGAACTATCCAGATAACCTAGATGGTGTAACACTATGCCAAGATGTACTGGCCGTGCAACAAGGCATGCTTAGAAGTAATGTAACTCTGAGAGGTGAAGTATTGTAAAAGCCAAAACGATAAAGAGCACGGCGGACTACCTTCAGCTCTACATTGTTTTATGATCATTTACCGTTGTTTACCAATGGATTCTGATTGCACATACGATAATATCATATACATACAGTAGTTTACCTCTAAGAAGATATACGGTTTCGGCTTTGGTTCTTTGGTGTTGCAGGACGACAATAATACCGGGTCTGTGAGCCATGGATAACAAATTGCAACAATGAGCCTGCATAGTAAATTAGTGTGTACTAGATTTAGGGTAAAATTATCTATAATGCCTTAGTAAAATGACAGCTGTTTTTAGCAAGAAGGGCATTATCCAAACAATAATTGCCACCACTGTATCAGTGCATTGCTTAAATATTTTTGCAGGGTTGACTTGTGAGTAATGTGGCCCTGAACAAAGCAGCATGTGCCAGATCACGAATTCATTATGTATTCTTGTGAGACATAAATGGAGGATATGTGTAACTAGTCAAATTAATTATAATTTTCATTCAAATCTGAATGTAGTGAGTGTCATGAACTATGAAGGTCAACTTCCTATAGAATAGTGGTTCGGAACATATGCCACACTTTTCTGAGACTGCAAGAGCTGTGGACTTTCTTTCAGGACAATCTACAGCATGTTATTTTCACTACCCCATCCATTTATACGAGGCAGAATGGTGGTGCACAAATTGTATCATCTCCCTTGAAAGAGTTAAAGCAAGTAATCATACAGATGCACTTCAGTATGATGATGTTCAAATAATAATAATAATAATTTATATGATAACCAAGATCAAATAGGTCTAGGACTAAAGAAAACAATAAGAAAAAACAGTAATACTGTACTTTTCAGCTTCAGTTCTCTTTCGTTTTGTGGGACGTTTTTCAATTCCAAGATCATCTTCCAGCCAATCATCTCCAACATCACCAGCTGATAGAAATCCAGTTTGCTTTCTTGAATTATTCTCTCTGTCTAATGTCTGCAGGACAAAAGAACACAATCATTCTTAGCTTGTCAATTCACATGACAATAAATCTCTTGAAAATCTGAGTTTGACACAATTACTGGGATAAATGTGAATGTATTTTAAAGTCAAGGAACAAATAGAGTGCTTATTTCACTGTAGATAAATGTTAGTAATATTTTAACAATTTGCAATTCAAAATGTTTCTTGCAACTTTGGGAAGGCTGCACTTTCCCTGTCATATATTTCTGTTTGTAGGGTGCACTTTACACACTTACACATTTTGGCAATCATTTTAACTTTGTTACTTCCACAGAATCGCACAACTGTATGCCAGATAAACTGAACAATGCTGTATTACTAAAGCCAAAGTAGAGATGAATTGTTGTAAGATAAGTGTATTCAGATGGCTACTTGCAATTTGTCAACAAAAATATTAAAAATACTCCATACTCCAAAACATCTCCTTCCAAGAAACTGTAATATGAACACTCTTGCTTGGAAGCACTCACTGCAGTACAATAAAAATCAGTAAACACAACTGTCAAGCTATAATTGAATGCACATTGAACTGTGTGGATGAGTCAAAATAATTGCAGCATAACATACTCTATACACATATTACCAATCCCCCTGCCCAAACAAAGTAGATACCTTTCATAAAGACAATGTATAAATTCATCATGTTTATTCTTTATAAGTGTGATTTCGCAATGTCTTGAAGAAATGGAACATCCCAGTAACTTTATTATACTTTGTTTAAACTGACTTGTAGCTAAATTTCTTCAATAAATTACATCGCCTAACACAGAACTCAAGAACCATTGGTATACACTGAAAAGCCAAAGAAACTGGTATGGGCAGAAAAATGCAAACAGAAAGATATGTAAACACTTAGAGGACGGCACTGTGGTGAGCACTGACTATATATAATAACAGGTGCATGACAAAGGCGTTAGATTAATTACTGCAGGTTATTTTGATTTAAATGTGTTTGAACATGATATTATAGTCAGCACAAGAGGTATGTGACACAGCACTGTGAATATCAGGAATCCGATAAAACATCTACAATATATCTGTAGCCGAAAAAAGATCCTGCTAGAAGGGGACCAATGATCACTGAAAAGAATTGTTCAACATGACAGAAGTGTAACCTTTCTACAAATTGCTGCAGATTTCTATGTTGGGTCATCAACAAGTGTCAGAAAGCATACCATTCAACAGAACATGATCGATATGTGCTTTCAGAGCCAAAGGCCCACTCGTGTATCCTTGCTGACTGCATAAAACAAAGCTTTACACGTCGCCCGTGGCTGTCAACACTGACACTGGACTGTTCATGACAAACATGTTGCCTGGCCTGATGAGTCTCGTTTCCTATTGTATTGGGCAGATGGACATTTATCGGTATGGAGATAACCATAGACCCTGCATGTCAGCAGGAAACTATTCAAGCTGGTGGAGGCTCTGTAATTGGTGTGGGGCATTGATATGGGACCCCTGACAGGTGACGCCTACAAAAACATCCTGCTTTATCACCTGCTTCCATTAAAACCCACTGTACATTCCAATGGATTTGGGCAATTCCAGCAGGACAATATGACATACTCGCACGTCCAGAATTGCAACAGAGTGGCTCCAGTAACACTCTTCTGAGTTTAAACACCTCTTCTGGCCACCAAACTTCCCAGACATGAATACTGGCGAGATGGGGTGGCTTGCATGCCTCAAAGATTCAAATAGGCATACTGTAGGTGCAGACACAGCAGTGAGGAAATCTGTGGAGAGGTGTGATTTCTCAAGAGGTGCATTCATCAGCCTTTTCAGTAGTTGTAAGAGAAACAGTCTTGAAGACTGAATGAGCCTGCCTTTAACCCTCCCTACCACGGCTATGCCAGGCGGTTACTGTGAATGGCTGGTAGTAAGGTGGAAACTACAGTCATTACTTTTCACAAGGACATGCAGCTATGCTTTATGAATATATGATGATGGTATCCTGGCAAGAAGAATATTCTAAAGGTAAAATAGTCTCCATTCGAATCTCTGGGGAGACTACTCAAGAGGACGTAGTAATCAGGAAAAACAAAGCAGCCATTCCACGGATCAGTGCCTGAGATGTACCATCCCTTAAGAAGGTAAGTAGGTTAGGAGAATTGAAATACATGTGTTGAAAATAGATGTGGTATGGATTACTGAAATTCAGTAGTTGGTTGAACAGGATTTCTTGTCAGCCGATTAAGAATGTATAAGAAAATAGGAATGCAGGTGAGTTACTGTTAACAGCAAAGTAAATGCATAATAACAGCAAAGACAGACACAAAGCCAACATTGAGCACGGTAGTAAAAGTTTCTATGTCAACTAGTCATGCCGATGCATAAGAGACTGGAAAACAAAAAAAAAAAAGTAATTGAGATAGTTACAAGACAGGAAAAATTGGTTGTGATGAGGGTTTGTAATTTGGTAGCAAGGTAAGGAAGAGAAGGAAATTGGTAGGTGAACATGTTCTGAGGAAAAGGAATAAAAGTGGAGTCGCCATAGAAGATTTTAGTACAAAATACAATTTAATCATCTCTTGGATATTTGAATGTGGGACTATTTTACCTTCAGAACATTTTACCCAAGTGGGGGCTGCTCAGGAGGATGTCGTCATCAGAAAAAACAACTCTGGTATTCTATGCATTGGAGCATGAAATGTTAAATCTCTTAATTGAGTAGAATGGTTAGAAAATTAAAAAAAGACTTACCTTGGGGGGAAAAAAGGAGGGTAAACAAATACACACACCCACACATATACACAAAAGCAAACACACCTAGGCAGACATATTGTAGAAAGGCAGTATGTCTGCTTAGGTGAGTTTGCATGTGTGTATGTGTGTGTGTGTGTGTATTTGTTTACCCCCCCCCCCCCCCCCCCCAAGGTAAGTCTTTCCTCTCCCGGGATTGGAATGGCTCCTTATCCACTCCCTTAAAACCTAATCATTTCCTTTTCCCTTTCCTTCCCTTTGGCCTGAAGCAGCAGCTAGGCTGCGAAAGCTAGCGTTTATGTGTGTATTTTATTTATTTGTGTTACTATCGCTACCTGTGCACATATAAGTAGATAAAGTTTACTTACCAGGTGAAGGAGCACAGGTAGTGACAGTAACATAAATAAATAAAACACATAAACACAAGTTTTGGAACCATTTGTTGCTTCTTCAGGCAGAGTAGGGAAGGAGAGGGAAAAGGAAAGGATGTGGGTTTAAAGGAGCGGGTGAGGAGCCATTCCAATCCCGGAAGAGGAAAGACTTTCATCTCCCGGAATTGGAATGACTCTTCACCCGCTCCTTTAAACCTAGATCCTTTCCTTTTCCCTCTCCTTCCCTGCTCTTTGCCTGAGGAAGCAACAAATGGTTGCGAAAGCTTGCTTTTGTGTCTGTTTGTGTTTTATTTATGTTGCTGTCATATAACATTCAAGCTTTTGCCACCGCTGGCAACTTCTTCAGGAAAAACGGAAGGAAGGAGAGGAGAAAGGGAAGGATATGGGTTTTAAGGAAGTGGAAAAGGAGTCATTCAAATCCCAGGAGTGTAAGAACTTTCCTTAGGGGGGAAGAAAGGAAGGTAAACAAATGCACACACATATCCAAACGCAAACACACCTAGGCAGACATCTGTAGAAACCAAAATATATAATGTCTGCCTAGGTGTGTTTGCGTGTGGTTATGTGTGAGTGTGTGTGTATTTGTTTACCTTCCTTTTTCCCCCCTAAGGTAAGTCCTTCCACTCCTGGGATTGGAATGACTCCTTTTCCACTTCCTTAAAACCTGTATCCTTCCCTTTCTCTTCTCCTTCCTTCCTCTCGTTCCTGAAGAAGCTGCCAGCAGTGGCGAAAGCTTGAATGTTTGTGTGTTTTTATTTGTGTTTTATGTTTCTATTGAAGAGCCTGTACTTTAGGTAAGTCAAACAATTGTTACTTTATACAATTTTTCCCACCTGGAAAGTCTCCGTATGTATCACACACTTAAAGACAGTTGACTTACCAGGCGTGAAGGCATCGGTTCGTTGATACACAAATAAATAAACACATACACACACACACACAAAACTGAGCTTTCGCAAGCTAGTGTTGCTTCATCAGAAGGAGCAGGGAAGGAGAGGGAAAAGGGAAGGAGAGGGAAAAGAAAAGGATGAGGGTTTTAAGGGAGTGGATAAGGAGTCATTCCAATCACGGGAGAGGAAAGACTTACCTTGGGGAGAAAAGGATAGGTAAACACACACCCACACACATATACACGCACACACACCAGGGCAGACATATGCAAAATGCAAAGTGATTGGACAGAGATGCCAGCCAAGGCAGAGGCTCTGTCCAGAGATTGGAGGCAAAGATGTTGTAGAATATTGGGTGGGAATTTCAAACTAACGAAGGTTGAGACCTGGTGGGTAATGGGAAGAGAGAATGTGTTGAAGGGCAAGTTGCAAGTTCCAAAATTTTGCTGTATAATTCTTGCATACACAGTAAGCAGGTTCAAATGATTGTAGGTTGATGTAGTTATTAAGAAATGAAAGGGCTTGCACAGGCTACAGAAGCATGGACATATGCAGCACACCTCTCTTTGAAATGGAGAACATAAGAACAATTACCATCTATTGAGATTTTTCGTAACTCACTACTGTAAGAAAATATAGATGCAAATACTAGATGGGTAAAGTGTGTGTGCCAATGGATATTTTTAAAACTAATAATGCTCTTGCTGGGTAGATGTCAGAGCATTATGAGGATAACTCTGTTTGCAAAATGGTTGTCTCCAAAAGCAAATGCCAATACTTGGCTCTCTAAACAACAAATGATTTTAACAGGGCAAGAAATATCATTACAAGTATTCTGTTGTGGAGTGATATAGTGATTTTGAGAATGTAAATATTCACAATGCAGAAAATGTAGTGCAAAACAGGGATAGAAAAGTTGGCAAGAGAGAGAGAGAGAGAGAGAGAGAGAGAGAGAGAGAGAGAGAGAGAGAGAGAGAGAGTGGTAAAATGCAATGGCAGACAACCTGCAATTAATTGCTACAAATTAAATCATGATTAATTATCAAGAGTCAAGTATGCATCAAGTATAAGATAGGAGTTACAAAAGGGCAAAAGTACATTCATATTAGCTGCTGTTCTGAAGACACAAATTATTTGAGTGCTGAAAAACCACTGTCATAGTAAGAAAATGAATTTCTCTTGTTTCAGGAAATTTTGTTATAATTAATATGGCTAAATACAGCCTAGGGAAGACACTTACAGATCTAAATCTCACATTAACAGGGTGTTTACAGCCAGGAAAAGCCTGGTAATTTATTAATCTGTGAGATATCCAGGAAATTCATGAGAACGTTTTAGAGTTCCAAGAATTTTTCATTGCTTTATTTATCAATTACATTTTTGTAATTTTGTCTGATAAAAACTTTCAAATGTTCAAATGTTTGTTAAGCTTATGGGACTTAACGATAAAAACTTTACTTTAGTCATTAATACAGAATGATACTGTGACAATAAAACCATAAAAACAATAGAATAATATAAAAATAAAACTGCTCACATTCCTAACAGGTCGTGAGGAAAAATTGTGAATAGCCTAGTGGTTTGAGAACTTTTACTTTCAAAGTGAATGTACTTTAAGGCAAGATGAGTAGCCTTAATAGTGAGAATATGCTATGAATTTGTTAAATCACAGACCGTTTGACTTGAACTCAAAATATAACACATTGGAACAGCCACTTTCGGTCTCTGCAAACCATCTATTTACTGCATCATTAAATAATAATAATAATAATAATAATAATAATAAAGCACTTAAAGGGTAACACATGACAAAACAAAAAAATATCCTGGGAGCTTGGTCTTATCATATTTATTTTAGTTCTTTCATAGATGGGTTAAAATTGTTCAATAATAATGGCAAGAAATATATTTACCTTTAACAATCATGGGAAGTGAAGACAGCCAATGAGGAGTTTGTAAGTAAATGAAACAATCATATGGCATTTTGGGCCGGGAGATCCCGCCTGGGGTTGTTCGGCCACCTAATGTAAGTCTTTTTACTTGATGCCACTTCAGCGACTTGTAGGTCAATGATGATGAAAACAATGATGCGGACAACACACAACACCCAGTCCCCTGCTAGGAATCGAACCCAGACCCCCTGTATGGTAGTCAGTGTGCAGCCTTCTGAGCTACAGAAGGCGGGGGTGGACAGTTTATAAATAATTATGCATTATGGCTGTACTTTCGCTGTGTTATTAAGATCATGTCAAACAACATACTCTAAAACTATGATATGAGGGTTGGAACTTAAATAGTGCAACTATTTATCTACAACTGATACAAAAGTGTTAACATGTTTGCACCTGTTACTGTTCTTCAAAGTAGCCATCAGTATTGTGTGGAATCCCTTGCCAGCAATGTGGAACATGTAGTATACCATTAGGAAAGTCTGTTCCGTTGATGGTGTGAATGGAGTGGTCTACTGCCTGTCGAATCTCTGGAACAGTTTTGAAACAAATGCCATGAAGTGATCCCTTCATCTTCAGAACTGAATCAAGATCACAGGGATTTCACTCCAAGGAGTATGTTGGATGGTAATGTACTTCCCAGTCCCATTGTCCAAACAGAGCAGCCACAGCTTGCGCTGTATATGCCCAAGCATTGTCATGCAAAATGATGGGTGGGTTGTGCAGAAAGTGATGCTGCTTCTTTTGCAAAGCTGGTTGAGATGATGCTACAAAAATGAACAATAATACTATGCATTGATGGTTTCTTTTGTTCCTGTTTCAAAAACATAGTGACACTGGTACATTAGACTGCTCGCTCACAAGTGACTGTGTTTTCCTCGATTGTGTGCATGCCGTTGACATGAGACGAGTGAGTCCATTTGCTTGTAGGTAAGATTGGTATGTCAACAACAAGTGCTATCAGTGACAATAGTAGATTCAATTGCTTAGTGTCTCCACAGCAGTGTTGCCACTAATTAAGTTACAAACCTCGTACATTTGAAGAAATTAGTGAAATATTTCTGACGAGTAAGTGGGAAATTTGATAGCACAACTGAAGCTATTCTGTTAGGTTCCAGCCCAACAACATGCCCAAAAACTGTAAAACATTCATAGAAGAAACAACTAAGCATTTCATAACATAAAATAAGTGATAAAACAACATCATAGATTACTTGTGTGTCATCATGAAAAATTTAAAATATATGTGAAACAGAAATAAAAAACAATAGTCTCAAACACTGTTTGCATCATACTCATAATTGGCTGTTCTCATTCCCCATTTATTGTCGCCCATTTACCAACTTCTGTGTGTCACAAAAAAATAGTTTCCAACTCTTTAAGTGCATTTTAACCATGGAAAGTTCTGTGATGGTATATAAAACATTTACTTTTTGAAAGATTAAGTATTACTATTTCAAGCGAAAATAATTTTGTGACCTTTAAAAACAAAAATGTATCCCTCCCCTCCCCCCCCCCCCAAAAAGTGTGTTTTCAACTGGATAAAAGTGTGCCTCTAACCAGGAAATCTGGCATACATATATTTTCTTATTTGCTAATTCACTCTGCTTTAACCACGAAATTAAAGGACATAATGAAGTGCAAGCAATAACTTGAGTGTGGACTGTGATAGTGCACAAATGAAAGTTCCATTTGAAATTTTCTCTTTAAAATCTTATCAAAATTACATTTTTAACACTAAAGAAGAACATGTAATAAGTTACCGAAGATGGTACATGCTGAACTGTCCTAGTACGAAGACTGGCAATGGTCCGTTGATAATCTTCTCTTGCTTGTACCCCATCAGAATCACTATCAGAAGCTGCCATACATGATGAAGAAACTTCTTTATCATCAAACAGAGGTGAGCAAATGGTGTCAACTCTTTCCACATCAACTGATGAAGACACAACAGGTGAGCCACTTCTATCACTGACAGGACTCAAACTACGCAGCCGTCTGCTTCGCTCGGGGCTGGAGTCCTCGAGATGCCGCCGCAAGCCAGAATCGTGTCTCTTTGTCTTCTTGGCCCTATTTCCTTCTACTTTTTTTCTGCGTTTAGCCTCTGGTGTCTCTCTTCTTTGTATTCCTGTTGATGACTCTCCAGTACTGAGCACACACTGCCCCGCTATAATGAAGGTACAAAAGATATAACAGAGTTTATTTTAATTTTTTTTCTTACAAAATATTGTGTAACATGAATAATTCCAATTATATAGCAAAAACACATCCTGAAAGTAATGAGACATCTTACATGTACAGAAATAAAAGCAATATTTTAATTTGAGAAGTTTTCTGTCTTTTTCACGAGACAAATTCATTGTAAACCACAAAACTGTCTTTTTTAAATTAGTCAACTATTATGTAGAAATGACACATAAATAATATATGATTGTGACCTCTCTCACTTCCTCTCAGTAACCAGCAACCTAATTTTTTGATATTATCTCTAAAATGATTCATCAGTGACATCCAACAATGAATTTTACCTGTTTCAATTTCTTTTTTCTTTTTACTTCACACTTCCAATGAAGTGCTACAATCAATTCGAGACAAAAGTTCAGTATAACTTTATTATTCACACAATTTTGTCACCCAATAATATGATAAACAATATTGATGTATTAACACTGTTTAGAAGGTAAGGAACAACTGTCATTTTTTGTTACCTGTGACAAATGACAAAACAATGGATGAAGATATTCGTCACTGTTACCACCACACACCCATTGATATAAATGGGAGTAATTTGGTCAAACAGGAGACAATAAAGTTGCAAATGTAACTTCCAAATGCTCTTTTCTCCTGCCAGCATTGGTTAGATTCAGTTTCTGAGGAAAATGTGTCAACAGTACACATAATATGTGTTCAATAACCCTTCCTTTCTGTCTCCTATTCCTCCCTCCTCTGCCCTACCCGATGACAAATAAACTTAGAAAACTTGTTCTACTCAAAATTGGGGTGCACATAAGGTTTGATGGCACATTAGATTTAAGTACAAACATGAATCGTTTATCGGTGTTTCTTTTCCTATGTGATCTGAAGTAGGAAAACATCTATGAAATTCTGGCAAGAAAATATAAGTATGGTATCTGTGAATTAAAGAAATGAAGATATAAACAGTGTTAAAGGTTATCAAGTTAAAAGAGCTAGTATATGTTTCCATTTCTGAATTCTGTTCGAGGCTTGAGAACAAAATCCATTACTGCCACAAGAGGAAATTTTCTTTAGTCATTGACTGAAGTCGAACATGTATTTGTTGTTGCTCTTTGAAATTTATGTACTGAAGAATGCTATCTGCTGTTGTTCTTATATAGCCACACTGCTTTCTGTGATATTGCTGTTCCTCGCTTCAGCCAAATATATGGTGTGTTTACACTGCACGACTACCACGCCCCATTTAACCTTCCAAGAAAACCTGGCCGGGTCCCATGCTATGCTCAGCCGCAGGTCACCATCTTCTGCTGAGATAAAATAATATATTGTGTTCTACGCAGTGTTTTTCAACAGTCCACATGATTTGTTTGACATATAACTGTCTGCCACCACATAGTATTTTATAAACTCCTGGTGTTCTGAGGCCTATATAAACTTTCACTGATCTCATAAGTTGCCGAATTTTTGCGGGAGGCCTGAAACTCGAATAAATTTTGTGCCTCTTTAGGAGCCGTCTTATCTTTCCTGTTATTGAGTTGCAGATATGCAAGAACGTAAGTTGCCTTGTGTCCTCCTGCTCATGAGTACTCAGAAAGAGAAATCTGACCTTTTTTTTTTTAATATGTTTTGTAAGTTTCTCAGATCTGTCCTGGGTGGTGGCAGCTGGTAGCTTTCAGATAATCGTCTGTGTGGGTGGGTTTCCCTGTACACACTGTGACTGAGGCACCAATTTGTTTTTCGGCAGACAAGATTTCATGGAAAAGTAATGCACCATTGGTGTACTTCAATTGTAAACTTAATATTGCCATGAATGCTGTTGATATGGTTCAAGTGCTGATCTGTTGCATATCTTCCTGCATTTCACCATAATTTTCTAGCTGTCTACTACAGCATCATCGATAAAAAGCATCATAGAACTTCTAACATTATGTATTAAGTCATTTGTATAAACCGCGAAAGGCAAAAGTCTTATAACACTCCCGTAGGGCAATTCAGAAGTCATCTCCCCATTGAGAATGAGATGCCATGCTCTGTTTGGCAGAAACTTTTCAACCTATTCATAGATATGATATGATATTCCATACACTCATATTTTATTCATTATGCGGTAGTGCTAGCCTACTGAATACCTTCCAGATGTCAAGGATAAGGAAATCTGCATGGGCACTTGTATCTATCTCTTTCTGTTTATCATGAACACATCACCATCTATATCAGCTCATAATTGCAAAACATGTAACATAAAAGGGAATGCAACCAGTGAGCCTTCACATGTTATGTACCGGCTCTTATGTCAACCCTGTTCAGCTTCTATTTTAGTACCATAAAGTTTTCAGTTAGGATGAATGGAAATACACAGAGGGTTTTTACCAGCAACACACAATGCCCTACTGCAGATCATGATCTGAAATACATTTTCATGATCATGGGCCGAATCTCTCCTCTGACATCAGCTTTTTAGAACTCGGCAGGTGGGAACTGGTTTTACAAAATGTACTTGCTTCTCACAAACCCCCCTCCCCCTCTCGGCCTGAATTGCTACTTTCTTTGATTCTCGCCATTTCCTTTCAGTAACTATTATTCCTTTCTTCACTCTCTTTACTTTTCTGTATGTTCTGGTTTTGGTCTAAGCATCCCTCTGCCTCCCTTCTTCACGTATGCTGGAATTGTTTTTAAATTATTTATTTATTTGTAATGCCAAAGATCGATAAGGATGTCTGAAACTGGATGGTTCACTATAAGCAAGACAGTGCACCATTTTAGTTCCTCATGGAAGTTCGCTGTTTCCTCAAAAACTACTTCCCAGGATGATGGATTGACCCTAATGGACCAATCTCATGGCTACCTTGCTCCCAGACCCGACACCACTGGATTTCTTTCTTTGGACTGTCATTAAGGCTTTCCTCCACTACAAAACAATTTAGCTGACTTGAAAAATCGAACACATAGCTGTTACACAAGCTACACCAAATATTCTATAACAGGTATGAGAAGAATTCGATTACCTGAGGCATGTTTGCCACATAACAAAAGATATTCAAATCAAACCAAAAAACAGCCGGCACATTTTCTATTGATTCTTATCTCAATCACTTTTTATATCATTCCAAAGTTGTGACTCATCCTGTATAATTAACATAAAGAGGACCTGGCAAAGGAGAGGAGATGGACAATAAAGAGAGAAATCAAGTAAAGCTTAAAATGAGTTCACAAACAATGAAAGGGGGGGGGGAGTACTGTCAAAGATAAATATACTTCTAGGATATAAAACTGCATAGTTTTATTTAGAAAGAAGGTATATTTGTGTTAGCTGCCCACTGATAATGAGAGCATTACAAATGGAATCCAATAATTATTGCAAAGGAAGTCAACTTAGAGATTTGAAAGTTGTTACCTCTAAAAAGGGCTCTTGTAACTCAACAAGTACACTATAGAACTTCATTATGGCATTGATAAAAACTAAGTGAACATTTGGGGCGGGGGCGGGGGCGTGGGGGGTGTGCTGCTGCTGCTAGAGGGCATCCATGTTTCACAAGGTACTGGCAGGCAAGTACATGGCAATTGAAAAAGAACTACAATTGGACTGAAATGTCAACATCAAAGTAATTATAATTAGAGGATAGTCAATACTTTCTACATGTGGGAGTGATCTTTTGAAACTTAAACAAGTTCAAGAAAAAGCTTTCATAGTCAATGTCATCTTCAATAAAATGTTTCCACATAAGTGACCATATTGCAGCATTTATTTATTTATTTATTTACTCAATGCAAGTCAACTAAGGACTATGGTAAGATAACTAATTTTTCTTCTCTTTAATCTTCCTCTTGAACTAATTAATTTTTTGGGAATAAGCTCATTTACTCTCCTTTGAGAGTTCAATTCCAAATTTGTTGTTATCTCGACAAGTTTCATTATTTCAAGTAAAACTGTGGTAATATTTGAGGTAAATTTGAAATGTAAGACTTGCTTTTTTATATCAAAATGTCAGTAGATTAGAAAAAAGTTAAATGAATGCAATGTGAGCTATAGATTACAAAGCCAATGCTTTGATTCTGAGTGCATGTGAAATCAAACAACAATCTCTTCAAAAATTCTTTTCTCACCAGTTGCAAAGGGAGTACTACAGATTGATTTCTTTTGCAACCAGAAAGAATATGGTTGCAGAGTTATTTTCAGATTGAACATTCCTGTTCCCACGAATGGTGCCGGCTGTTATATACTGGCTGTTGTTTTCTGTGAGAATACTTAGCTTGGTGGCGTGGAATCATTCGCAAATCAAGATGTAATAACCTACAAAATGTGGCATGTAGTGTTTATGTGTGCAACTCGTCTAAACAAAATTACATTTATTCCAATATGGCTTTTACACTGCATACATGGTCATGTTTCAAAGTTAGTAATGATGAGAAAGTACATGTATGGACCAAGGACCTCTGAATAATGTAGCTATTATTGGTGATGTAACTTTGTATTTCACTTACTTATCAATATCCACTCCTTTCAAAACAATTAGCTGATCAGGTGAGAATTATTATTCAGATATTGGTTACAATTGTTATTTGTGTGTGATACAGTACAATATTTTTCTGTCTCAAGTTTTTACTTGAGGTTTACACGACATTAACTTAGAATGAGGCACCATGGGGCTACCAAAATAGTGAAAAATTCATTCTCGTTGTGCTCTAATATGGTGCGTGATCACCTCGGACAGTCAGTACAGTTGCAGACCTACGTGGCATGAACACTATGTGGATATCAATCAGCTCTTGAGGGATAGTTGACCATTTTTCCATGAGTGCAATATTCAGCTCTGCAACCACTGTGGGAGGTGCTGGTCTAGCTCCCATACATCTAGCAATTGCCTCAAACACGTGCTCAATTGTGTTTAAGTTCGGTGAACAAGTTGGCCGCTCCATTCATTCAATTTCCTCAGCTTCAACCATATTGTTCACAAGTGCAGCTTTGCAATCATAACTGTCCACCAGAAGAAACCCATCTCCTATGGCACCAGTGTACGGCACCACTAAAGGATCTTGTGTCTTTACCTCTGGGCAATCAAAGCACCATTCAGAACAACATAGAGGTCCATATGTCTGCCAATACTGACTCCTGTCAACACCATTCATCCACTACCATAAAATGGTGATGTTTTCTGCACATCAGCACGACTGTTTTGAGTTCCACATTCTCTCCAGAAGAGGGAATGATGATCGTCCGGCTGAATACAAAATCTTGACTCATCTGTGATGGAATCCAGTGCCATTCATTACAACTCCAATCCTGACGTTCCTCCACCCAGTTTCTGCGGGCTAAACGGTGTTGTGTTTTTAATAGGACACACACCACAAGCCTCTGTACTTTGAGACCACATTCCTAAATGCGATTTCAGATTGTTTGTGTTGATATTTCATGTCTTGTTGCTGCCTGAAAGGTGTGTCGCAGCAGAGTTGCGTTCAGTCTGCTGTCTTCACAGGCTGTTAATCAGAGGTAACAGTCATCTCTTGCTAACGTTACCTGTGACCAATCTGGGCCTTGCCTTCTTCTCGCAGTTCCTATTGGCTGAAATCACATTCAGGTCCTGGAAATTACACTTTGGGATACTTCAATAGCTGCAGCCATCTCCGACTGTGTCTACCCACTTCCAATCCTCCTATAGCTCACCATACCATAGCTTTGGGTAAGTCACGTTGTTGCTGCATTGCACTACCTGCTCACTACACTATCTGAACCCAACTGCTTGACTAGACAGAAAACAAACCAAGAGAAGTGTCACAAGGTCGAGTCTTCAAACTATCAGAATTGTGTAATAAGTAGACCAATGCTGGTACTCTGCTGAAGGAATTTTTTTATATTGGATGCACAAATATCCATAAAGTTGTTATTGAAAACTAGACATTACAAACTGGGTGAAAGATTGGCAATGAAAATGTTTACAGGCCAAGCCAATGGATAAAGAATGTGAAGCAGACACTCATTCTTTAACCACTGTTGACAAAGTGATTTTTTATGCCACATGAGTGTGGAAAACAAGATTGTAGGTACCTTACACTACCATGGAATGAAGACAATAGCAAATTCAGTGCGACCATTTGGTAAAACCAAATAAATTAAAGCCATCTTCTAACTCAACACAACGAATAATAGCTATTATCTCCTTGATATAAAAAAATAAAACTGTCCTCAAGTTGATGTAAATGACCTTGGTGCAGGTACACTGTGAAATGCTTACCAGACTGAGGGAAATCATAATCTGAGATAGTCCTCTTCAATAGCAACTTCAATACAAATTGGAAAATGTGCTCCAATAATAAATAAAAACAGCAGACTACTAGAGATGAATGACAATTACTTGCAAAATAAAAGTACCAATAAAAGCTTTTTCAAATCAATATATTTTTTGGGGACTGAATGATCCTTATTTTTGCCTATATGATTTAATTTAAAAATAAATAAATAAATTCACCATTTTTATAGTTGCCTCCTCCTTCTACCTTCTAAGTTACCAAAACACTCAAAAGAGACTAACTTATTTAATTATCCATAAAATTCTTATCCAAATTTCCCAGATTCTAAAATGCTGTGGACTACATATTCCTATTACATTTCATTTAGAAATAACTGTAGAATCAAAATAATGATTGGAAACTAGTGTCTCTAGATGATACTGATTTCATTCAACAAACATGTGGGATTATTTACTGGGCTACACTCTGGATAAAAATTAAACTTTCTACATTTTTAGTGGTAGTTGTTTAACAACAACAACCATAATGTCTTAAAGAAAGCAATTCATATACCTCTTTCCAAAGCATTCCTCAGCTGCCTTTCAATGGCTTCAAAGAGAATCTGATCATCTGCCTCAAGTCCACCGCTTTGTGAATACCACTCCATAAGGCAGTCCAATGGTGTTTTCCCCTAAGGGAGATGGGAAATTATTTTAACTATATCTCAGATGATTTGCATACACAGTATGGTAACATTATTGTAAATTACACTGTAAGTCTTACACAGTTCTGATTACCTCATTTGTACGTGTGACAACAGATGCTCCACGGTTCAGCAGTACTTGGACAGTTGATAGATTGCCACATAAAGCTGCATCATGCAGAGGTGTAATACCCCCACATAGTGCTCCTCCTCTGTCATTAATCGCTGCACCATGATCCAACAACATCTCAACGATCTCAGGGAAGCCAAGATTGGCTGCTTCATGCAAAGGCAACCAACCGCAGTGGTCCCGAATATTCACAGGATGACCCTGAATCATATGATGATAATGGTAAGAAATTGCAAATTTATACTATTTCAAAATCTATCATTACAATTATTCCTTTGTTTTGTGTTACTCATATAAGATTTGTCTTTAAGTAAAAGTCTTTCTATAAGCTTAGTAAATATAAGAAAGGAAACTAGAGAGCATAACGTAACAACGATGAACATAGCTTATCAAATAGACGTAACTGTGCAGTGGATGGTAAAAGAGAAATTGTCATGCCCAGTGCTTATACCATTTATAAAAGACACCATGAATAAAGGTAACAATGGACAATGGAAAATTTCATTTCACAGCAACAATGGGGCTCTTACACCAGAAACTGAAACAACAAAATCTCCAGTTTTCAAAGTTGAAGGACGCTTTTGGGAGATAAAGAGATAATAATCCGGTCACACCTAGTGCTTTCATACCACACTTTAAGATTTTGTAATCTTCCCCATCTCTGCATGTGTATTTTGGTGTATTTTCTTTGATTCTTGATTCATCGATCCTAGAGTCCCTATTGTCTTCATTGTGCTTCCAAAAATTGTATAATTAGTCAGCACTATCAAATATATAAATATATATATTTTTAAATCTATTTTCAGAATTTACATTCATTGCAATCTCTTTTCCTGATTTAATATACATCCCTGGCCATTAAAATTGCTACACCTACAACATGCTGACATGAAGAATTTTTCCAACCAATTTCTTATACACAAACAGCAGTTGACCGGCATTGCCTGGTGAAACATTGTTGTGAAGCCTCATGTAAGGAGGAGAAATGAGTACCATCACGCCTCCGACTTCGATAATAGTCAGATTGTAGCATATTGCAATTGCGGTTTATTGAATCGCAACATTGCTGCTCATGTTGGTCACGATCCAATGACTGTTAACAGAATATGGAATCGGTGGGTTCAGGAGGGCAATTCGGAACGCCGTGCTGGATCCCAACGGCCTCGTATCACTAGCAGTCGAGATGACAGGTATCTTATCCGCATGGGTGTAATAGATCGTGCAGTCACGTGTCGATCCCTGAGTCAACAGATGGGGACGTTGCAAGACAACAACCATCTGCACGAACAGTTCGACGACGTTTGCAGCAGCATGGACTATCAGTTTGGAGACCATGGCTGCGGTTACTCTAGACGCTGCATCACATACAGAAGTGCCTGCGAAGGTGTACGCAACGACGAACCTGGGTGCACAAATGGCAAAACGTCATTTTTTCGGATGAATCCAGCTTCTGTTTACAGCATCATGATGGTCGCATCCGTGTTTGGCAACATTGCGGTGAACGCATAATGGAAGCAAGTATTCGGCATCGCCATACTGGCGTATCACCTGGCGTGATGGTATGGCGTGTCATCGGTTACACGTCTCAGTCACCTCTTGTTCGCATCGACGGCGCTTTGAACAGTGGCCATTACAATTCAGTTGTGTTATGACACGTGGCTCTAACTTTCATTCAATCCTTGTGAAACCCTACATTTCAGCAGGATAATGCACAACTGCATGTTGCAGATCCTGTACGGGCCTTTCTGCGCATGGAAAATGTTCGACTGCCGCCCTAGGCAGCACATTCTTCAGATCTCTCACCAACTGAAAATGTCTGGTCAATGGTGGCTGCGCAACTGGCTCATCACAATTCGCCAGTCACAACTCTTGATGAACTATGGTATCGTGTTGAAGCTGAATGGGCAACTGTACCTGTACATGCCATACAATATCTGTTTGATTCAATGCCCAGGAGTATCAAGGCCTTTATTGTGGCCAGAGGTGGTGGTTCTGGGTACTGATTTCTCAGGATCTATGCATCCAAATTGCGTGAAAATGTAATCACATGCCAGTTCTAGTATAATATATTTGTCCAATCAATACCCGTTTAACATCTGCACTTCTTCTTGGTGCAGCAATTTTAATGGCCAGTAGTGTAGAATGAGGTACTGGCGGAACTAAAGCTGTGAGGATACGCCGTGAGTGTACCAGGCAGTTCTGCTGGTACAGTGCATGCCCACAAAATTTTGACAACACTAATTTAAAAAAAAATGGCAGACCATCTAGTAACTAACTGAAAATAAATCTGTACTTTAATAACACTGTCAAATAATTATGTCTGGCAATTAATTGATTTGAACAGACTAATCTCCAAAACCACTGGACAAATATTCATGAGGTTTACACAGGTAAACTGAAGCACATCTTGGATCAACATCTGGACTTTATTCATCAAAATCAGATCACAGGCAAAAAGATAGTGTGATTTAAAGAAATTAAATAAAAAAAAAATTTTTTTTAATCCAAAACAATAATTTGTCTGTTGAACATGCTCATCTGCAAAATAATATTATAGAAGGAGACCTTCTAGGTGGGAAAATGGTATAAAATAAAGATTTTTGACTGACCTAAAGTACAGGCTTGTCGATAGAAACACGAAACACACAAAAACACACAACCATTCGAGCTTTCGCCACCAGTGGTGGCTTCTTCGGGAAAAAGAGGGAGGAAGGAGAGGAGAAAGGGAAGGATACGGGTTTTAAGGAAGTGGAAAAGGAGCCATTCCAATCCCAGGAGTGGAAGGACTTACCTTAGGGGACAAAAAGGAAGGTAAACAAATACACACACACTCACACATATCCATATCCAAACACACCTAGGCAGACATTTCAAATGTCTGCCTAGGTGTGTTTGGATATGGATATGTGTGAGTGTGTGTGTATTTGTTTACCTTCCTTTTTGTCCCCTAAGGTAAGTCCTTCCACTCCTGGGATTGGAATGGCTCCTTTTCCACTTCCTTAAAACCCGTATCCTTCCCTTTCTCCTCTCCTTCCTCCCTCTTTTTCCCGAAGAAGCCACCACTGGTGGCGAAAGCTCGAATGGTTGTGTGTTTTTGTGTGTTTCGTGTTTCTATCGACAAGCCTGTACTTTAGGTAAGTCAAAAATCTTTATTTTATACCATTTTCTCATCTGCAAAATACCTAGATGAATTTTAATGGGGTTACTTATGTAATTTGATTATGTCTTGAGGCAACATATAGGCTTTATTTAACCAAAATCAGATCATGGAAAGAAAAGTTACCACATTATGAAATTTTAAAAGTCTTCTCTATTTACTAGTATGGTGTATTGCACGAAATAACTATTAGATGGTATTGTTCATTTCAAAGTATTCCACAGAAATTGTGTGCCGTAACCGGGACTCGAACCCAGAACCTTTGCCTTTCAGGGGTAAGTGCTTGCCCGCGAAAGGCAAAGGTCCCAGTTTCGAGTCCCGATTCCAGCACACAATTTTAATCTGACAGGAAATTTCACATCAGCACACATTCAGCTGCAGAGAAAAAGTTTCAATCTGAAAATATGCCTTAGTCTCTGGCTAAGCCATGTCACCACCCTATCCTTTCTTCTAGGAGTGCTAGTCTTGCAAAGTTCGCAGGAGAACTTCTGTGAAGTTTGGGAAATAGGAGGCAAGGTACTGGCAGAAGTAAAGTTGTGAGGACAAACTGTGAGTCGTGTCGGGATAGCTCAGTGGTAAAGCGCTTGCCCGTGAAAGGCAAAGGTCTCAGGTTCGAGACCCGGTTCCGGCACACAATTTTAATCTGCCAGAAAGTTTCATATCAGTGCACTCTCCACTGCGGAGTGAAAGTTTCATCCTATTCCAAAGAACATGTAGATGAAACTGTTAGTATTTTTAATTCACAACTAGCAACAGTAGTACTTCCATAAGTATATGTCAGCATCAGAATTAAGTGTCACAATTGTATTACGAAAACAATCTGACGAATATAATAGTGGGATATACATATTTACTAATTTCCTTTGTTTCTTTTTCTTAACAGAAATTTTTTGTATCTTCCCTATGGGGGTTATTTGTTTTTGATTACTTGTCTAAGAAAAATGACTGTATTGATTGAGTTAATGATGTACTCATTAACTAATTAATTGACATTTAACATTGCCGTTTGTTGTAAAACAAAAAGTACCCCTATTTTGTCTTATAAAGATATGTGCCATGTAAAATTATTGTATGTATAGTTTTCATTTTATATTGTGATTATTTTTGTGTACATAAAATATTTTCTTTGTGTGTTTGTTAATTGTAAATCAGCATATTCAATTGTTATGAACAATGCATAATATAATGTCATTATTGTCAATGTTACATATTTGCCTCACCGCCTTTTGTGAGGGAGTTCGAGTTTTAGTCGTTTGTCAAGTGCTCTGGAAGCTATGTCAGTCTGTTGTTTTAAAATGGAAGTACTATCAGCTAAGTTCTGTTCCACTGTATACGTTATGAAATGAAGTTGTAATGTTTTGGTGGAGAAGGAGTTCGATTGAAAATTAAAGAAGAAGTGAAAAATTGTACATACGAGTATTTATTTCTACCACGACACCCCAGGAGAATAATTTTGCAGCGAGCAGAACCCCCATACATCGTAATGTCGAAAAGATGAGTATCATTTGGAAGTGGTAGAATGGAACTGTAATTACTTAAGGATTAAGAAAACCATTACAACGTGTTGCAACTGCAACAAGAAAGGTCATGTGTTTGCTGTCTATCGTTACAGAAATGTACAATTAGTTCAAGATGGGGAAGATGAGGATACATCAGTCTACTTCATGAACTCCTCTTTATCTTCCTCCAAGAAGTTGTTTAATGATGTCAAACTTTTAGAACGAGAGGATCAAATGCAGATCGATACAGGTTCTGCAGCCACCTTGATCACTGCTCAAACTTATGATACACTCGGTTCTCCTCCCGTTCCCGGTATCGCAAAACCTGAGAACTTACAACCACCAGAAAATATCACTTTTAGGGAAACAAAGTCGACGTGACTTATAAATCAGTATCGCGCACACTTAAGGTATTTGTAGTAGATAGTTCTGGGTCTCAAAATCTCTTTGGTTACACGCTTTCAAGCTTTTTGTATTTTCTGTGGATGACCCAGTGCACGTCGTATCTGAGGAAATTCCATATTCTCAATTAGAGGAATTATCTCGTGAATACTCCAGTCTTTTTTCACCTGGGCTTAGGAGTGTGTCAAATTTCGAGGCAGGTATCACTTTAAAACCGGCGACCCATACCAAATTCTTTTGTGAGTGCCTAGTACCAGTATCCATGCACAATGATGTCAAACGGGAGATAGACCGGCTTGCTGCGGTGGGTGTGCTACTGCCAATCACCGCAAGTGAATGGGCCACGCCTGTAGTAGTCATCCGTAAACCGAATGGCAACTTACGTCTGTGCGGAGATTTCAAGGCAACTGTAAACTCACAATGCTTAATAGACACGCATCCCATGACCCGCCCAGAAGAGTTATGTTCTACACTTGTGGGTGGGCAATATTTTTCCAAAATTGATTTCTTGGAGGCCTACCACCAACTACCGCTTGACCATGCATCACGTGCATTTTTGGTGATCAATACTCCATTCGGCTTGAATCAATATCAGTGCCGCCTGTTCGGAGTTGCCAGTGCCCCAGCCATTTTCCAATGTTTTATTAAAAAATTGTTGGCTCACATCCTAGGCTGTGTTAACTACCAAGATGACATAGTTGTGACAGGCACCACAGCAGCTGAACACCGTAATATGAAAATCCTTTTCTCGATGCTACAGGAGGCCGGCATAAACTTCCAAAAAACAAAGTTTTTTCAGCCATTGGTTGTCTTTCTAGAGTTTCAGTTATCCAAAGAGAGAATATGTCTATTCAAAGATGATGTCGCCGCAATAGAGGCTTTGCCACACCCTACAAATGTAAAGGACTTACATTTTTTTTGGGGGGCACTGGCGTACTAGTTGCAGAAGTCGCACACCCATTACAAAGACTTCTCAAGAAAAACATTCCTTTTCAATGGTCAGACAATCGTGAATGGGTGTTCACATGCCTCAAAGTCTTGCTTCATTCAACCCTATGTTTAGCCACGTACACCCAGGTCAAATGTTAGTCCTTGCAACAGACGCATCGCAGTACGGCATAGGCGAGGTCTTGGCGCATCAGTATGCTGATGGCTCTGAACGGCCTATCGCGTAAGTCTCCATAACATTGAACGAGGCACAGCAGAAATAGGAGGCCCTTGCAATCATTTGTGCTCTGCAGAAGTTTAGTGTTTTCTTGTACAGAAGTAAGTTCCATCTCATTACTGACCATAAACCTTTGCTATCTTTTTCAATCCCAATTCATCACTCACTGACAAGGCAGCACATCAACTTCAATGTTGGGCTCTTTATCTTTCACGGTTACACTGTGAAATTCATTTCAGATCAACGTCCCACCACGCAAATGCTGATGTCCTGTAGAGACTCCCGCATGGACCCAATCTGAGTTTCGTTAGAGATGAATTATTATGCTTCCACCTTGACAATGAAGAAAACTAAGCCGTTGAAGGTTTCCCCATTACCAGTGAGCACATTGGCGCTGCTACAGAAGCTGATCCAGGGCTTTTAAGGTTCTTCAACACATTGCCATAGGTTGACCTGATCGTCCTACTGGCAAAGCCCCTGACCCCCTTCGCAACTATTTCCACTTACGCTACAGACTTACAGCTCGTAACAGCGTTGTTCTGCTTGCTACAGACTAGAACACGTCTCGAGTCATCATACCAGCTGCACTCAGCTGAGAGGTGTGGCGACTACTTCACCGAGGACACTGGAGCATCACTAGAACAAAAAACCTCCCCTGTCAACACGTCTATTGGCCAGGCATCGACTCGGTGATCTGTCACATGATTGCCTCTTGCACTGCATGTGGCCAACAGGCACAGGCGCCAAAATCATCCATCACCACCTGGCCGACACCGACTCTTCCTTGGGAACGGTTACACATCGACTACACCAGGAGATTTCTTGGTGCCTTCTGGCTTCTAGTAATCGATGCTTATTCAAACTTTCCTTTTGTAACCCGTATCTCAGCACCCTCATCTGAATCCATTATACAAGCTCTAAATAAAATATTCACCCTTGAAGGGCTGCCAAACACCATTGTTTCTAACAATTGCCCACAGTTCACATCCACTGAACTCTCCCAATTCTGTTTACAACCTGGCATACAGCACATCATATAACCCCCATTCCACCCACAATCCAATGGTGAAGTGGAAAGACAAGTCCGCACTTTCAAAAATCAGATGAAGAAGCTCCTAACCTCATCCTCTAATGAAGATAAACTCACTACCTTTCTCCAAACCTACCGGTTCACACCAGCTGGAAATCATAGTCTGGCAGAACTGCTTCACGGACGCCTACTTCACCTTACCTGTCCACCAACTCCACCAGGCAAATTCAAGATTGAGGCACCAGTATGGGTGCACAGTTATGGCCACCAGCCAAAATGGATTCAAGGAGTGTAATCCAACAAGGCAGCCACATATACTGAGTGCAGACTGTGGATAGGGATGTGGCTTATCACGTAGCTCAGCTACGATCAAGAATACCAAAGACTCTCCCCGACCAAGCCAGGAACCAATGGATGTTGATGTCGACGTTCTGCCACCGCCTGGGCCTTCATCACCATCTTCCAGGCTCCAGGCAACAGTAGGGATGCCGTGCCACTGAGCAGTACCCTGCCATCAGCACAAGAAGCCTCACAGACTCCAGTGACCTCCACATTGTCATTGCAGCGCCCTCAACCAGCGGAGATGTCACCAGACCTGGGATCGCGAGCGCAATTCCATCGGAGAGGACTCTATCGACCATACGCCCGAGTGCCACCTTGCGAATTCGCTGCAGTAGGCGAAGACAGCATGGAAGTGAGCGTTGTTCAACAATCACTGTCAATGCGTTGAAAAGCAGTGCATAATCCAAAGGTGTAGCAATATGCCAACCAGTGCAATAAGAAAATAAAAAAAAAAATTCTCTTTCTTTCAAAGTTTCCTTTTGTTTCCCTTTGTGTACAACAAAAAGTGTCAACACACAAACTAAATGTAAAAATTAATGGTCTGTGACTAAACTGTATGCTGTTTTGCTAAAGTAATAATAATTAATATTTACAAGTTCCTGTGCTGCGCACATTCTTCAGCTGACCCAGCAAAGACTTAAAATATTGTACATTGCTTGCCTAATTAAACAGAGGTGCTCATCCTCCTACTGACTTACTTTGAATTGGTGAGATCTGTAAATTGTTAATTTGAGACCCTCATTTACGAGTGCTTGAAAGTTGTTGAGAAATGATTTTTATTTGTTGCTGTTATACATTTATTCTTGTCATTAAGGAAATTTGTCTTTTGAACATATGTAAAATTTGCACGGGGGAGATGTGTAGAGGCCACGCCTCGTTCATATCTGTCACCACTCGGCGGCTAGCCACATAGCGGTGCTGCACACCAGCCGGTTACACGCTAGTGCCAACTAGGCGGCTGGAGGGCTAGGTGGACGAGGACAAGGCTACATGCAGTCGCAATTTAGCTCCGGGACAAGCAACTGACTTGTGGTTCAATCATGTGTACTTGTGAAGTGTAATAAAGGTTTGACATTGACAAGGTTACAACAGATGAGCCACCCACTCTTCAAACACAGTAAAACCTACAGCCTAAAAGCTTAGGCCAGAGTCCAGAAAATTTACAAAATTTTAAAACATTTGTCACACTAGCCTCATTAGCAGCTAAAACGATAGAATGAGGATAGTTTGTAACTCATTACAAAAACATACATATTGCCACAACAGGAACATAAAGAAGACATTCATATACGCAACTCAGGTTTCGCCCATTGTCTATTTTTAAAAAGAAAAAGAAAAGAAAAGTTCTATCATTCATCCAGTCACCTAGGCACACTTCACAGACACACAACAGTCAGTGTGCTTGTGATTGTATGGGTGATAAGTGTCTATCATTTGACAAAAGCTAATGGCGATTAGCTAAGTTACATGTGTATGAATGCCTTTTTTATGGGCCTGTCATGGCTTGACGTACATCTTTGCACTGAGTAGC
Organism: Locusta migratoria; assembly: GCA_026315105.1. Taxonomy (NCBI): domain Eukaryota; kingdom Metazoa; phylum Arthropoda; class Insecta; order Orthoptera; family Acrididae; genus Locusta; species Locusta migratoria. Next base: position 198,194,020 of record CM048746.1, read on the forward strand.
AAACTGTCCACATTATATTGTTGAATTCCAAGCTGGACACTCTATTGTTTCATTTGTATCTACTGACTTTTTATGTATTCACTTTGGGCCTAAGAGTATTCATCAACATTTGACAAAGCTTTCACATTCCACGTAACATCTGTAGAATTATCTGTAATGACGTGGAACAAGAAATTTTGCACGCAACTAACTCATTCACTTGCACATAAGGCTACATGTTGGCCATTTAGAAGGTTAATTTTATTTTACCTGCAAAAACTGATGTAAAATATTATAGGTGTCACTAATTCCTGCCCATAATCGTTTCAAAAATAATAGTAATAGAAAAATTTATCTATGGGACAGAAGGAGATGTCAGAGAGGACTCTTTTCGGTCTGACTTTTCATATCACCAGGTAAGTTATCAAATATTTTGGTTGTTTTTTAATGAACTTTTTTTCCTTTTCCTTTTTTTTCTACAGACAGCCATAAGATAATGTGAAGTCCAAGATGGAATAACAGTTGTTCATTTTGAAGCTTTTTGTCTGAAGGCTGAAAGTTAAGCAGTCTTTTACTTTTGTCTCAACACTTTTGTCACAACTGAACTGTGTTTTATAATTCTTAACAATTTTCGCTTCCTCTCTGTAAACTTTAACTCCTCCTCCAAATTTTTCCATGCTATCCTTCGCAGCTTGCAAAATGCACTGGTTGGTAGAAATTAAGATCATTTGCTACATTATCACTCATACCTACTAATAGAAACTATATTAATAACTGTGTAGGTTAATATATTGGAAAAAGGGTAGTTATGACTTTAACAGTGCAGCAGTGTAAATTATGTTGACTACTTTTTGTCAGCATGTGAATTATTTCATCTGCCTTTATTAGGTTGAAATCTTTATTTGGACATTTTATTTCTGAATTAAACTTACAATATAAAGATGGTTTTATATACCTGCTCAAGAAGTTTTTTGACAAGCGCTTTGTTTCCAGCAATGCAAGCAGTATGTAGCTGTGTCTCCCCTTTCTCATTTCTACGCACTTTAAGACCAACTGATCTTTTTCTTGTAACTCTGGTTCTATCAAATTCTTCAGTTTCTGATTCCGATAAATCTGAAAAGAAATTAAAAAAAATTGTACTATTTGTTTTACTTTTACAGGAATAACTTACATTAATATAAAAGGAAAAAAAAGAAATCCATTCTTTACAGCACTAAGGGAAGGATGTCAGACACAGCCAAGCACTTCGCTTCATTTTTGATGACCTCTCAAATTTTGAGAAAACCGCTCTTACGAAGTTCATGATACAAATGTTTCAGAGTACTGGTTGGGATTAGTGCATTTGCAAGGTAACTAAATTAATAATAACAGCATAATTAATCAACTATCTGAAGTGGTTTCAATAGTGGAGAAGTAATCGTTTAAGCCTTTTGGTATGAGAACAGATGGAAAAGGAGAATGCTGTGAATTCATCACAAGGAACCGCAGCAACCGACCATGGGATGCTTTGTTTAGCCAAGGAGAGTCACAGAGTGCACACAGATACCTGAACTAATGTATGTTGTTACTGTTTTCAGTTTGTCATTGATTGTGAGTAGTTTACTTATGAAAAGTGAGGACTTCCACCAGGAAAAAGTTGTGTTCCATGGTCTGCCTGTTGCAATACTCAAGTGTACTTGCAGTCTTCCAAGGATTTTTTTTTTTTTTTTTTTTTTTTTTTTTTTTTTTTTTTTTTTTTTTTGCGTGTATGTGTGTGTGTAAAGTAACACAGTATTCTTTTATAACATGTTGTTCACCTTGTTCAATAAGTAGTACATCCCATACTGGAACCAAATTATGTATGTATCCGTATTCATACTATTAGTATTATCATATTATCACCTTGTAGAAAAATTGACAAGGATCTCATCAACATGGATCTATTGAGCGAACAACTAATATAATCTTCATATCCTTCTCTTATAAGATGTGGAACAGTACTTGCACATGAAATCAGAATCTGGGTATTTTATTCGCAACTTTGGCATTGACAATCACTTGTTTAACATCAATCACACTAATGCTTAAAGCTACATGAAATTTGTAAATGCTAAATAAATGATAAAAAAAGCTACAGAAGTACTATAAAACTCGTATAAATAAAATTTGGTATTTCAGGGGAATTGATTGCTCAAGTGCTGAAACATAGTAATGTATGGACAGCAGTCTGTTATTGATTATAATAAACTTACAGTTTTATATGAAATGAACAGATAAAGATGCCAAAAGAGTGAAAATTAAGAATAATGAATACTTGTTGTGTAACTATATGTGTGCTAATAAAATGATCTGCTAAAGTTTCCAAGACACATTTGCACACTACTGAGCTACCACAGAGTAGATGGTATATGTTTTTGTTCCAAGGGTATTTCATTTATACCTGGAGGTATAAGGAAAGAAGAAAATGGTAAAACATAAATATCTGTTAGGAAAGTGTCCAATATGTACCAGCTTCTTAAATTTTGGAATGACTGCCTTTTCTCCTATTGTCAATTCATAAAATTACACACTTTTTAACCACTATTGCAAGTTGCTTTGCTCCACATCCTGAGGTAGGCTACTTGCAATAGTAGCTGAAACAAAAATTTAAAATGCATTCACATAGCCTGAAAATTTTTATTGGCAATGACAACAGCCACAGAAGCTTGTGCTTACATTGATTGAAGTATTTTAAAAATGACTACACATTAACTGAGTTTTAGGAGTGGTGCAGTGCCTAACTGAAAGAAGGTAACTACTATGTTGATGACAGAACTTCCTTGGTGTCACTGGGAGGACAACAATGAACTAAAACACTTTTAAAGTGCTTGTTACTAATGTGTTAAGGTATTAAAAAATCAAAGCTCAAATAAATGTCTAAACATATTTTAAAATGTAAGTGCTCGATAAATACTAAATTATTTATTCAAAAATGTTCAAAGTTTATTTGCTATTTTCATGTAGCTCTACTAATGCTGCATATGATTATCATAATGATCATAACAACATCGCTCTTGGTCATCTTTTTCAACCCGTCCCTCACAACACTTCTACTGGTAAGACTAAAATGATTTGTTTTGGAATAACAATGAGTTAAATACAAAATATAAATACTACAAATACCTGTCAAGGATACATCATCACCAATATCTGGAGTTTCATTTTCTTCACTATCTGATGTTTCACTGTCTTCTGTGCAACCAGTCAATTCAAGCTCTTTCTTGGTGATTTCTGAAAGATTATTATCATCATCATATTAGCACTTTAGTTCTTAAATATTGCGTCTTTAGTCACTTAAATTTCAGCAAACAAAGAGATTATAAAATAGTCTTCACAAGCAGAAATAACAATTATTTAATTCTTAATATTTATATTTATATAGGTAACCAAGTGAAGTCTGTGCTAGGCAAATAGTCCATCAATATGGCATGCACACTTTGGCTGGAGTGGGATTGGACTATTTGAGTATTCAACATTAAGTACTGGAACAGTAACAATGAACCATTACAGTTTGTACTATTACCATGTTTACATTTAATATTATTCTATACATTTCATTCCAATCCACGGTGGTGGCTGGTGCAGCAATAGTGATAACAGTCTTATCCTATTAGTGCAGAAAGAATACAAATGTCCAAAGTATCAAATATTTTGGAAAATTGATAACATTAAAAAAAAATGACTAAGATATACACACTTGATTTGAAAATGCACCACAGGCCCATTATACAAATACTTACTTGACTGAACTAAGAAATAGAAAAGAAGGAGAGTATACAAAAACAAAATACAACCTGCCAAATTATTGTATCCTCCTGCTTTTTGTATATAATATAAGCTTCGCAAAACAGTAGCCTCCAATTTCTTGTCATTTGCAAGCACGGCAAGGGCACGGGCTTTGTCATACACATCTTGTATTTCTGACACCGGACTTTTCTTCAATTCCATTAACTGAGCAATTGTAAGTGTTGTTTTACATGCCTGTAATGAATATATCACTGTTAGTATTTATTGTATCTTTTAAAAAAAGTCATTTTCTATAAAGCAGAAACTTACAGCAGTTGCAATGAAAATTGTTTGCTTTTTAGGTCATGCTGAAAAACAGATGAGTAGATTCCCTACAATCTTGCAATAGCATCTTTAAGGATCTTGCTCTAAGGATAGTAAAAAACAGTTTTACGTTGCCTCCATGTTCAAGATTCAGAAAGGAGGTAGGTACACCAATAGTATAACACTCAACAAACTGCCATCTAGCATAAAACAAGAAACAACCACGGACCTGAAAATGTATATTCTAATTTTGTTGACATTGGCATAAATTTAATTTACCAAAACATCTTCCTTTGCTTCCAAACAGTCCATAACAATGGCAAGCCTATACTAATCAGTCAGACACTATTCACTATTTTTCAGATGAAGAGTCAAGTCAATACAAAAAACATTTTAAAAATATTACACTGCTTTTCAAGATATTTGTCATTGATGCTGAGTAAAATTTCTTTGCCATTGTCACAAAAAGAGTTCCTGTCATTGAGTTGTGGAGCAGTCAAATCAAAGGATATCTTTAGGTACTTCACCAACCACACCTCAGATCAGAATATTTTTTTGATTATGCATCACACAAGGTGTACTTAGTTTTTCCATAATCAGAAAACATAAAAAATAAAAATGCAGTGTCCCTGAACGAGAAATTTGGTAATGCAAGGCAATCAGAATTGCTTCTGTTTCCTCCTTTACATTGATCTGATAGGGATCTCAAACATATGACAAGTACTCAAGAGATCTCACAAGCATTCTGCATCCAATCTCCTTTACAGATGGCTGACAAACTAGAGCCTATCATCTACTTTCCCCATAACTGTCTTTACATGCTCATCTACTTTCCCCATAACTGTCTTTACATGCTCATCTCATTTCACATCACTGAGCAACACTATACCTAGATATTTAATCAACACACCTTTCCAACTTGTCTACAACCACTACTTTTTTCCTACATCTATACCTAGCTGCCATTCCTCACGCCAACTAGAAATCTTATCTTTGCAATCGACTACAATCACTCAATGATGACTTCTTCTTGTACACCACAGAATCATCAGCAAATAGCCACATATTTCTACTTGCTCTGTCAGTGAGATAATTTGCATAGATATAAAAGAATAGCACTCCTATCAACTTCCCTGAGGCACTTCTGATGATACCTTAATCTCTGAACAATAGCCATCAAGAAACACATGCTGTCTACCATTACATAAGAAGGGGTATACTGCCACCCTCCCAAACCTAATGTAATATCCTTGCTTATCCATTTCTAATCCACCCTTGTTACAAACCCCTTGCCATATGGCTCATATCTTTGCAATACACCAAGATGAAAAACCTGTCCTATCCACCGTCGCCTACTTCAGTCCTGTCACATCCATTTCCTGTCACATAGAAAGCAGGGCAACCCGTGAAAGCAGTCATGTGATCTACAAACCGAGCTGCAACCACTGTGCAGCTTTCTACATGGGCATGACCAGTAACAAGCTGTCTGTCCGCATTAATGGACATTGTCAAACTGTCGCCAGGAGACAGTTGGACCATCCTGTTGCAGCAAGCGTGTTGTGGTTCACTTCAATGACTGCTTCACAACCTGTACCAAATGGATCCTCCCCACAAACACCAGCTTTTTTGAATATACAATAAACCCCATGATCCCGCAATCCCCTAGGCCTAAACCTTCAGTAGTTCCTGTCCCCACCACCTTCCTCTCCCCTTCCCCTTCCCTACACTCTAGCCTAAGAAATGTCTTCCATTCTGCCACACTCTCTAGTCTCTTCCCTTCCCTTCCTCCCTGACCGTCAGACAGCAGTGATATATTACCCCACCCCACTGTGCATTCCTCCCCTCCCTTCCTGCTTCCTTCTCCATGTTGCCTCCTCACTCCCACCTTGGTTTGCTTTTGCCTCAGCTGACATGAGTCCCACAGTCTGGCCACAGTGGCCTGAGATGGTGGTCATGTTCGTTCGTGTGTGTGTGTGTGTGTGTGTGTGTGTGTGTGTGTGTGTGTGTGTGTGTTGGGGGGGGGGGGGATGAGGCCGTGACGGACAAAAAGAGATTAGTAATATGTTAGGTGCACCTTTTTACAGCTCACTGAGATATCCCTGTGGTGAGTAGCTACATATCCTTCCCAAAAACATTGTTGAATCCTTCCTGGAATACACATAGTTTCCACTAATTCATGTTGAATACTGTGTACAATAATGTGTGTTCTTGTGTCACATTATTGTTCTTTTCAATACATACTCATTGTCAAGAGTACAGTAAAAAATGTATGCATAGGCATAACAAGGAGATATTTTGCGGCTATCTGAACTAAGATACAATCTAAACAGTGAAGCAATTTGCAGCTGCACACATTTCATTTTGGGTGGTTCTACATTGAGATTTTTGACAATTTCAGAATTTTCAAAAACAAAAAATTTAGTGTGCATGCAAGTAACACAATTAAACTTCTTTGGTGGATTCAGCTTCATCAGCAAGTATAATTTCAGTACGCCATTCACACTTGAGATAAAAATTATGGCAAACTTACAACAATGTGATAACTTACGTAGCAGTTTGTCTATGCATTACTTCAGAGCAATGAACTAGTGCAACACATTTTTGCTTTTTCTGTTTCCTCTTTTAACTCTGAAATGAGACAAATATTCAATTTTATTTGTTTCATTACATGAGCTACTAGATCACCAATGGTGGCATTTTCTTTGGATAGGAGATATGAACTTAGTTCAATGTACAGCAAAGCTGCAGTAAATTTCATTAAAATCTGAAACCAATATGCAACCCCAATATGATGATTCCTAATATAATGATACATTTATGTTGGAGCGTGCCATTGCAGCGTATCAAATATGTGCACGACCCCATCCGCCGCAGGATGACACCATCTCTGTGAACTAGCAATGCCGTCACCTCCTGGCGGGCAATGGGCAAGCACATTGTGTGCCAGGCCATGGCCTGTCATGGGACAGCTCTCACCAGCAGCGATGAGTGGGGCATTCTCTCTCTCTCTCTCTCTCTCTCTCTCTCTCTCTCTCTCTCTCTCTCTCTCTCTGTACCTGTGCGCTCGTGTCTGTTGTACAAGTTATCACAGTCAAATGCTGTAAAGCAGTTGCCTCTGAGCAATAAAATAATACCATACACAACAGTACTTTTGATGACAATGATTGTTCTTATGCGTGTTTTAGTTTCAGTCGTTATGGATCCAGCATTGGTACAGTTACTTCAACAGCAGTAGCACAGCTAGATTTGTTCAGGGAATTGCATGTGTCCTCCCAGGCGGCCGCAGCACATTCTCCGTCACCAAGGTGTACCTCTCTCCATGCCTCTAGCTATTCCACCTACTCAAGAGTCTAAGGAAGACTGGGACTCCCACATGCATCAACTGCAGCAGCGTTTATGGTAATAGTTCCCGATTTGCAAAAGTCGTTTTTCTTGTCATGGACAGAACCTGGTACTTTCTGTAGTGGTGTAAAGTCAGTGCCACAAACAAGACGTAGAGAACGATTGTGGAGAAGGCAGCGATCGACCAAACGCCAATAGCAAGCAGGCGCTGCACATCCTGGAGGAAGTAATCGAAGATGCACGCCCTCTACAAGCGGCTATATCTACCCTGACATACGTCTGGACGCCCGTCAGTTACTATTCGGGAATACGTCACTTACTATTCACAGTTACTAGTTAGAAAAGAAGCAGTCAATAGGTCACAGCGCAGCTAGTACCATACAGACGCCGCCGCGAGAATCAAGGAGTGAGAAGAAACAGACACATGGTTTAAAGTTCAGTATTGTACTTTACAGTCAATAAATATCTTGTAACACTAACTACATTAATGTTTTAGATGTCAAAGGATCCACCAATACCTTTAGTGACAACCAGACCGGGATGAGTAAGCAACAAAAAGGCAACGAGGTCACAACAAATGGCACCGAGGTCACAACAAATGGCACCGAGAACAATGAAGAACCAGACTGCGACGAAATATTAATATCTGAAAGTACGCTGCGCTATTAATTTTGCTTTATATCAGGTTTCAGCAGATCCAGTAAATAATCTTTTGATTCTATTGCAGGGTTATGAGTAAATTTCTATATTTTTGCACTATTTGTTTATATTAGTATTGCACAATGTCTAATGCTACAAACCCTGCCACTGCCACTGCACCACAGCTTCCTGAGCTCGATGCACAGCAGCTAATGCAAATGTTCCAGTTTCAGAGCCAACAAATTGCCTCACTGCTGTCCACCTATGTCTCAAAATGCGCAAGTTCCACTGCAGCAGCCACCACCAGTAATTCCACCATTCCAACAATATGACGAAGAAGAAGAGGACTGGTCAGACTGGCTTCAACAGTTTGAAGCCTACGCCAGTGCACCAGATACAAGGTACTATCAAACGTCATTTCCTGTTATCATGTGTAGGCCCCCCTGTGTTGAAAAAACTGTTTTCCACCATGGAGCCTTCAGAACTTTCATACGATTTAGTGATACGAGCCCTCACAGCATATTATGAACAGCAAATCAATGTAGTGGCTGCAACGTATCAGTTCTTCAGATGTAGGAAAAATCCGAACCAAACATACAGGCAGTGGATAACAGATCTTCAAGGTCTCACTAGGAACTATAAATTTGAATGTTCATGTGGAGCTTTTTATTCAGATGTCATGTTGCGTGACAATTGTCTTAGGGCACAGATTCTTAAAACGCCCGATCCATCGTTTCACCAAGTAGAACAGATTTTGGAACAGTACAATACGGGAGACGCAGCAACGGATAACTTTGATTCATTTTCTCTGTGTAGTGTCACGTCGCACGCCAGCAAGCGTCTTGTGAAACACCGTGTACTTCAGCTTGCCCACTCAAAGCGTAAACATGTTGCTAGACACAGAACCATGCCAAATAAGGAAGTGAAGTCTTGCGCGCAATGTTTCTCTTGGCACAAATGGTAAACTGTCTGTCCCAGTCAACAAAATGCTATGCATGCAGCAAGAAAGGTCATATACAAACAGTTTGCTTGCAGCAAAAGAAACAGAATTTGCCCTCCTGGCCCAAACAGCGAAAAGACAATAGTTATTCAATAAATGCAGTATTTTCCAAACCAGTGGCTGCCCCTCGTAACAACAAGGACACAGAAGTAGCACAAGTTGTAGTTCAGGCCAGAAGAATGTATGTCAATTTGTGTGTGATTGACATTTCTGTAAAGTTTCAACTTGACACAGATGCATCAGTCACATTGCTCAAACACAAAACTTATGAACAGTTAGGATCGCCGTGCCTTTCTCACACTAAAACAATACTGACAGCATACAATAGCAATGAAATTCCTGTACTAGGACAGTGTTCACAACCTGCAGTATACTGATCACAAAAGCGCACAGTGACATTTCAAGTGCTTCAATCTTACGAAGGAGAGAATATTTTTGGTTTAGATTCTTTTGATCTTTTTGGTTTTACTGTGCAAGAAAATGTTTTAGTTGTGAACAGTTTGGATGCTAAAGACAGTATACACAAGTTGCTGAAAGACTTTCCAGATTAATTTTCTATGGGACTAGGAAAAGCTAAAGATTTTGCTACACACATTACTCTGATTTCAAGGCTACAGTGAATCCACAAACAATTGTAGACACTTATCCTTTGCCAAGACCAGATGATTTAATGGATAGATTACAAGCAGGAAGATATTTTTCAAAAATAAATTTAAGCAATGCCTACCTTCAGCTGCCATTTGACAAAGAATCGCAGAAAATTTGTGTAGTAAATACTCATCTAGGCTTAGAATGAAACTTTCACTCTGCAGCGGAGTGTGCGCTGATATGAAACTTCCTGGCAGATTAAAATTGTGTGCCGGAACCGGGACTCGAACCTGGGACCTATGTCTTTCGCGGGCAAGCGCTCTACCACTGAGCTACCCCGACACGACTCACGATGCCGCCTCACAACTTTACTTCCGCCAGTACCTCGCCTCCTACTTTCCAAACTTCACAGAAGTTCTCCTGCGAAACTTGCAAGACTAGCACTCCTGGAAGAAAGGATATGGTGGAGACATGGCTTAGCCACAGCCTAAGGGATGTTTCAGAATGAAACTTTCACTCTGCATCGGAGTGTGCGCTGATATTAAACTTCCTGGCAGATTAAAATTGTGTGCCGGAACCGGGACTCGAACCAATTTTAATCTGCCAGGAAGTTTCATATCAGCGCACACTCCGCTGAAGAGTGAAAGTTTCATTCTGAAACATCCCTTAGGCTGTGGCTAAGCCATGTCTCCACCATATCCTTTCTTCCAGGAGTGCTAGTCTTGCAAGTTTCGCAGGAGAACTTCTGTGAAGTTTGGAAAGTAGGAAGCGAGGTACTGGCGGAAGTAAAGTTGTGAGGCGGCATCGTGAGTCCTGTCGGGGTAGCTCAGTGGTAGAGCGCTTGCCCGCGAAAGGCAAAGGTCCCAGGTTCGAGTCCCGGTTCCGGCACACAATTTTAATCTGCCAGGAAGTTTCATCTAGGTTTGTTTAAATATTTGCGTTTACCTTTTGGCAGTTTATCTATGGGGCGGTCGTGTGGTGGAAGAAGGTAGAACAGCAGGTTGCTGCTAAGGAGCTTGGTAAGGTGTAGAGATTAGCCTGCTTAGCCATAACAGGCGGAATTAGCAGCACACCAACTGCTGGGATGGAAACCATGCTGGATATGCCCCACAATATTTCTAAGTTGTTTGCAACAGCTTACAGCTAGAGTGCCTTGTCGTTCAAACTACTTGGACGACATAGTTGTGTCAGGCCGTACTCCAGGAGAAAGTGTTGCAAATTTGAGGAAATTGTTTCAAGTTTTGTCAGATGCAGGTCTAAAGTGACGCTTGGATGAGTGTGACTTTTTCAAACCGGAACTGTAGTATCCAGGACAAGTTGCTCTGGTAAGTACTATGAGAGCTTGTGGCAAAATTTGGGGCCTGAGCCCAAGGGTATGTAGTGGATATACACTACGGTGATTAGACCCAGGATCACCTATGGGGTGGTCGTGTGGTGGAAGAAGGTAGAACAGCAGATTGCTGCTAAGGAGCTTGGTAAGGTGCAGAGGTTAGCCTGCTTAGCCATAACAGGTGGAATTAGCAGCACACCAACTGCTGGGATGGAAACCATGCTGGATATGCCCCCATTACACCTTTGGATCAAGATGGAGGCAGCGGCTGGTGCATACAGACTCAAAACTGGCAACAACTGGAACTCTTTGGGATATCCAGAATCACACACTAAAATAGTGAGTGAGGTAAATATAGGAAAGGTTGGGGAAATGCCAGCCGACTGTATTATAACCCCAAACTGCTTCAACAAGCCTTTCAATATAACAATTGGAAGTAGAGAGCATTGGGAGAAAATAGTTCGACACCGTACGGGGGATATTGTCTGGTTCACTGACGGGTCAAAATTAGACCAAGGCATTGGGGCCGGGGTATACGAGGTACAGCCAAGACTGGAGGGTGTCATCTCTTTAAGGAAACTGGCCTCAGTATTCCAGGCTGAAATCTCTGCCATCAGGGCGTGTGTGGAGGAGAATATGCATTGGTGCTACAAAGACCGTAGCATCTATATCTATTCAGACAGCGAGGCAGCCCTGAGATCACTGGCAGCTCCTGCAACAAGGTCTAAAATTGTTGCAGAATGTCACAGGGTTCTGTTGGAGCTAGGGGAAAGCAATAGAGTAAACCTATTGTGGGTCCATGGCCACTCAGGGATCAGTGGCAACGAACATGCCGACAGATTAGCCAGGATGGGGGCAGGGACTCCATTTATTGGACCGGAACCTGTCCTGACAATCACCAAGGCAATGATCAAATTGGAGCTTCATAACTGGCAACCTGCTGCTCAGAAGACAGCAAGTAGAATATTGGACCATGGATCAAAGTCTATCAACAAAAAAATGGCAAGGTAATGAGCCAAAGCCATGTTTTAAAGAAGCTCTGCAATCCTGGGCCTGAACAGGAGAGAGATTAGAGTCATGGTGGATTGCTGACAGGCCACAGGAATTTCAAAAAACACCTACATACAATGTGAATAACAGAAGAGGACCCTAAATGTAGGATCTGTGATGACGGTGATGAAACTGCATCACATCTAATCTTCGAATGCATTGCATTGGAGAGTAAAAGGTACATAACATGTGGGACAACCAGACCTGAAGAAATTGTGTCTAATAAAGAACTGGTAAAGGGACTCCTTGCACTGTTCAAGGGCATTGGTTGGCTTTACTAGATATACAGGGAGCGATACCGCACAATAAACTTACTTTCGGTGTGGGCAATGGCGGGTTGGACCAAGACTGTTTTGGCTTCGCTGAGAAAATCAAATCAATCTAGAACAAGTGATAAACAGTCAAGGTGTGCACCCCATCCTATCACATTTGCTTGCCATTCGCGACCTGCCAGCACCAAAAGATGTGAAAGAATTACAGACCGTCTTGGGAAAGTTAACGTACTATATTCGGTTTATACGGACCGTCCGATAGCCTTTGCGTCAAAACTTTTGACAGACACACAGTGCCGTTATTCTCGGATTGAGAAGGAAGCTTTAGCGATAGTATATGGCGTCACCAAATTCCATCACTATTTGTACGGGCGAAAATTTTATTTATTAACTGACCACAAGCCTTTGTAGTCATTGTTTCATTCTGCCAAACCAATTCATATGCACATGGCACACAAATTGCAATGTTGGGCACTACTCTTATTGCAGTATCAGTTGGGATTGTGTACAGACCCTCCACCCGCCATGGAAATGCCAACACACTTTCCCATCTGCCGGTTGGCCATGACAAGGACTGTGATGCTTCTGAGATGTTGTGTAGTCAGATCGATGCACAGGAAGATAGTTTGTTGCAATCTTTCCCGTTGGACGATAGAAAAATTGCTCGGCCAGAAACAGATCCTGATTTACGAATTTTGCTGCACTACATTTGCACACAATGGCCTCGTTCACAACGTGGCAATCAAAATTCACTGGTGCGTCGCTATTTTTCTAGGAGGAAGGAACTTTCATTGCATAGAGGTGTGATTCTCATTTTGACTGACAGTGGACAATCGCGTGTGTTGATTCCGCGATGTTTGCAGAAAGAAGTATTGAACTTCCTTCACCAAGAACATTGGGGAATGGTTCGCACTAAGCAATTGACACATCAATACTGTACTTGTCATGGTATGGACGCCCAAATAGAAAAGATGACATCACAGTGTTCAGTGTGCGTTACCAATCAGTCAGCCCCACCTGAGAAATTTTTTGCGTGGCCTAAAGCAGATTCAGCTTAGCAACGAGTGCATATTGACTATGCTGGTCCGTTCTGGAACACTAAGTGGCTTATTATGGTTTATGCTTTTAGTGGTTACCCATTTGCAGTGCCAATGTCTTCTACGACTTCTAGTAGTACGATTAGGGTGTTGTCTTTAATTTTTTGTCTGGAAGGTCTCCCTGAACTGACAGTCTCTGACAGTGGCCCTCAGTTCACATCAGAAGAATTTCGCTCCTTTTGTGAACGCAATGGTATTAAGCATCTAACCAGTGCACCATTTCACCCGCAGCCAAACGGCACTGTGGAACGCTTCGTCTGGACATTTAAGCAGCAGACGTCCAAACTTCGTTCGGAGCACTCACGGGAAGCAGCTCTGCAACTGCTCCTTGCCTCCTACTGCTCACATCCACGAGAAGGATCATCACCAGTCGAGCTTCTACACGGCCGCCGCCACCGCACCCTACTCCATCTGCTCCACCCACTGCACCACCCGGAGCAAGAGCAGCCGTCAGCATGCAAGTATCGCTTCCCTTCAGGTAATGAAGTCTTTTTCAGAGTTTTTGGCGGTCGCAGACATTGGAAGCGTGGTGAGATCATTCGACATTGCGGTGCGCACATGTTTGAAATTTCAGGTCCCGATGGCATCATTCGCAGGCACCGCAACTAAATTTGCCCTTGTCATGTACCCTGTGATCCTTCTGCGTTTCTCTTGGCAGATTCCCACCACACACAGACCGCGCAGTCTCTGCCTCCTGCCCAACGTCGGCAATCGCCCCCGCCAGAGATCTTCACGGCACCGCGGTCCGACGTCATGGAGACGGAGCCCTCGCCATCTGCACCTCTCCTGGACATCCCCATGGATATCGAGCAAGACGCCACGCAGCATCCGACGCCGATGTCACCATCTACGTCATCACTTGGGCCACAGGTAGTGGGCAGGGGTCCTTCGGAGGTTTCCCCAGAGGACTTTCCCCTCGGGCCGAATGGTGGGGTCTGGCGGCAGTCTGCCGTCCTCTGAAGCTACAGGCTCCGGTCCATCAGTATGTCTACGAGCCTGCCTCCTCCCCTGTTGTCGAGGTCCATACACGACAACAGTTTAATGCTTCGGGGGAGGGGGGGGGATGTTGTGGCGTAAAGTCAGCATCACACACACCAGACGTAGAGAACAATCGTGGAGAAGGCAGCGATCAACCGAAAGCCAATAGCAAGTAGCCGCGCATCCTGGAGGGAGTAATCGAAGATGCACGCCCTCTACAAGCGGCTATATCTACGCCGACATATGTCTGGACGCCTGTCAGTTATTATTCGGAAATACGTCAGTTATTATTCAGAACTCAAAGTTACTAGTTACAACAGAAGCAGTTAATAGGTCACAGTGCAGCTAGTATCATACGGACAATGCCATGAGAAGCAAGAAGAGAGAAGAAACAGACACATGTTCTAAAATTCAGTATTATACTTTACAGTCAATAAATATCTTGTAATACTAACTATATCAATGTTTCAGATGTCAAAGGATCCAACAATATCTTTAGTGACAACCAGATCAGGATGATAAACAACAAAAAGGCGACGAGGTCACAACACTTTTCATCTAATTCTGAAACTCACTCCGATGTCGATGCCCAGAGAATCGGCTTTTTCCCATTTGTCACAATTTCATAGCTATTATTATCGCCAAGAAAATGCACATGGTACTCTCTCGTATGGATTTTCAGCCGAACAAAAAGAAACATGGTCAATCATAGCAGTTGTAGGTGGCAGACCTCAGAGGCCAACTGACTGTGCCAATTGTCACCAGTCATATGCCGATTTGTTAATTTGTGACATAGTCCATTCTGCTCTGGATAGAGTCATGTGTTGCGAGGCCTTGTTATTGCAGAATCCCACACTTGACAAGGTTCTGACCATTGCACAGGCATTTTGAGGTTTCTAGGTAAGCAGCAGATCAGTTTGAGAAAATGGTAGAGATGGCGGCGTTGTGAACCACATGTTATGACAGGTGTCGTTCCTTGCCCTCCTCATCGTTGTTGTCCTGTTCTTCATATGTGCCCACTCCAGTTTGTTTCCAATGAAGTGTTCTTCCCTTTTGTCCTAATTGTTTCTGCAGGCATGACTGCCCTAGCTGGCCACTCCGCAGCACACAGTGAGCTTCGTGCAATAATCAAGACCATGTGACAGCTACTTGTCATAGTATGGTGCATATGTAGTCAGTCTCTGTATTGCGGTGAGGAACTTATTTATGGAAGTAAATTGTCTTTGTCCTGCACCAGGACAGAAACTTGTCACCCCTACAAAGTTATATGTGACATTTCATATTCAAGACCGGCTGTTCCATTTTCAGATTGACACCAGCCCCTCTGTCTCTCTCGTCAATTTGGATAGTTCATGATTGATGTGCAGTAACAGCAAGTCATGAGAGCAATCACAGTTTTTGGCAGTTACAAGTGTGGCTTCTGAAAATATTTTTGGTCTCAATGCATTCACGGCGTTTGGTTTCTGTATTCACGATGCTGTTCCCCTTGTATTGGACTCTATTCCGTTTAATGGATTGGATTCCCTTTGCCACGAGTTTAGAGTCCTTTTCTCATTTGGTTTGGGGAAGGCTATTTGTTATGAAGCTCACATCACATCAAACCCATGGCAGTTACAAAAGTTTGTTTGACTCAGCCTATTCTTTTAGCATTGCACCCAGCGGTCAAGGACAAGATGGATAGGTTGCATGGACTGGGTATCACTGAAGCCGATTCTTTTAGCCATTGGACGACTCTTCTCATAATCATAATGAAACCCACAGGAGCCCTTTATTTGTGCAGTGACTAAGTCCATGGTCAACTCGCAGTGGGTGTTAGATTGTTTTCCCATTCCCCGCCCAGATGAAATTAATGTGAAACTCGCAGGTGGTGAGTGTCTCTCTAAAATTGACTTGGCAGAAGTGAATCTCCAACTTCCTTTAGATTCTGCCTTTTCAACAATTCACGGTTCTCACCACACCCTTTGGGCTGTATTGATACAAATGTCTGCTGCTGGTTTGCAAGTATGCTCACCATTTTCCAACGTGTCCTGCAACAGTTGTTGGAAGATGTTCCATGGTGTACCAACTAACATGACGATATTATCATCATCGCTTCCTCCTGAACTGACCATTTCAACAATCTTCGGCTCTTGTTCATTAAATTGCAAGTGCCATGCCTCAAATGCAATCTTCAGAAATTGCAGTTATTCCAACCCGAGATCAAGTATTTGATAAAAACCTGGTGTCGAAAGAAGGCATTTGCCCTCTGTCTGACCTTGTTGCGGCAGTTATCACCTTCCTCACACTACTGATTTGCAGGAACTCCTGTCATTTACAGGCAAGGTCAGCTACTACTCAAAATTTCTTCCTAATGTTGCAGAGGTCACCCATCCATTGAATGCACTACAAAAGGAAGGTGTTCCGTTTGTGTGGTCTGCTGCATGCGAGGCAGCATTCAACCGTATCAAATTGCTGTTTAAAATCTACATTTACACATGGCCGGTAGCTGGCCCTGGCAAAACATGCCTCTCAGCACAGAACTGGAGTGGTCTTGGTGCCCAACTAAATGATGGTTCTGAGCAGTCCATTGAGTTAAACATTGCCAGCCATGCAACGAAATTATTCTCAGATTGAAAAAAAAAAAAGGCCTTGGCTACTGTTTACACTGTTCGGAAGTTCCATATGTTCCTGTATGGCACTACATTCCATCTTACCACGGACCACAAATCCCTTGTGACACTGTCTGGTACATTTTCTCGTCTGCCTGATAGGACTGTCAATGTCTTCAGTGTTGCACTTCGTTTTTCAGTGCTTATCATTATGAGATTCATTATCGGCCCTTGGTGCACTATGCCAATGCCAACGCGCTGTCACATCTGCTCATGGACCCGGACCCTGCCTTTGACAAAGATGAAGTGATGATATTTCAAATTGATGATCACTCTGCAAGGAGCAGTCTGGAGGTTGCCAATAACAGCCCATAGAGTCATGCATTCCACTCGCTGGAACCCTGTGCTCTGCAAGGAACTTAAATATGTTGCCAATGGGTGACCAGAGCATTTTTCTCCCAAAGAGGCTGGCACACTGTGCAAGTATTTTCAGATTCAGTACTGGCTATTAGTCATTGCCAGTGTCCTCCTCCTCAGTACTGATTCACAGGAGTCTTGGGTTATTGTCTCTTCTGAATTACAGACTCTAATGTTGGCTATGTTGCACTGTGGCCACTGAGGTATGATGTGCATGAAGGTGCTCACTTACGATTTTGTCTATCGGCCAGGGTTTGATGCAGCCATAGAATGGCTGGTTCGTAAGTGCACACAGTGTGTTAGCCAGAAGGCAGCTCCTGGATGCAAATTTGGCCCTTAACCTAACCTAAACCCAACCAAGCCTGGGGCTACTTTCATGTGGATTTGGACGGCCCCTTCTGTCAGTCAATGTGGTTAGTGGTAGTTGACACTTTGTCCAATTATCCATATGTCGTTCGTATGCAATCCACTACCATGGAAGATGTGGCCAGAGTCCTTGTGCAGATCTTTGATATTGAAGGTCTTCTCCTGGCACTTGTCTCTGATAATGGCCCTCAGTTAACATCGGTGGGTTTCCAAACCTTCTGCACCAATAACTGCATTTCTCACCTAACTTCTGCCGCCTTAAACACCTAATCTAAGGGGGAGGGGGGGTAGAATGTATGGCACATACAGAGAAGTCATCAGGAGATGCACTCCCATTGTTTCTCAGCACTTATCGGACCACACCAATAAATGGAAGGAGCCCGGCAGTGGTCCTACATGGCCACCAGCCACAGACACTGCTTCACCTACGTGCCCTGTGTCACGGCCCTTGGTGCCTGCACACCGTCAGCGATACGCACAAAGCACCCGTCTGAGTGTGCACCATTGGTCATCCCCCAATCCCCCAGGCCGAACGCCGGGGGTAGTATAGCACACGCAAGGTCAGCAGAGGTTCAATGTTCATGGTGGATGCCAACAGAGTGATGCTCTCCCAACATCTCAACCAGCAGCCCCTTTGGTGGGGCTCCACACCACTGCATTCAGATCTCCAGCCAGTGCCTGTGGGGTGCCCTCCGGCAGATTCAGCAAGTGAGAGGCAGATACATCCAGCATCACGGTGGCACTGGACGTTTCCCAACGGCGGCCCCAGCAGCAGTGTAGCTCCTTCCAGTCACCACCAACAATACCGCACTGCCAGAACCAATGCCCAAAAAGCTGTGTGGGAGGGGCACTACTAATGGTTGTCCACACTGAAAACTGCCGGATGACGGCAACAACGTCAAAATGCGGCCGCTGTCTCCACTGGTCTACACTACTGCCCAGAAACCTCGGTCGCCCCTGCCTCCTGGCTGCTCGAGACCACCTGCAGTGGTGGGAGCACTGGTGGGGAGGTGTCTTCTTCGAGCAGCAATGTCGAAATGCGACCGGACTCTCCGTCTCCGTCACCAGTGCTTGCAGAGTCTCTGTCCCAAACTGTTTGCCGCCATGCTGGGCACTTGCGGCCCAACATGCCCCAGACTGGTTGGCTACTTAGCAGGGTGCTTTGAACTCTCCCTCGAACACAGACGAGCTGATGGAGACAGTAGCTGGCTCCCACCTCACTTCAGTCACCCTCGCTGCCACGGTGCACGCCACAAAGTCACTTGGGCAATTCCCGTGGCCGCTTACATCAAGTGTTACCATCCACCGTACGCCTCAGCCTGCCTCTTTGCCACTTTGTCTCCCGGAAGAGGGGAGAGATGTTGGAGCGTGCCACTGCACACTACGGCCTAAGCAACCATGGCATATCAAATACGTGCCATGGCAGTGTCCGCCATGGGATGGCGCCATCTCTATGGACAGACAGAGCTGTCACCTCCCAGTGAGCACATCATGTGCCAGGCCACAGCCTCAGTCATGGAAGAGATCTCTCCAGAGACGAGTGGGAGCCTCTCTCTCTCTCTCTCTCTCTCTCTCTCTCTCTCTCTCTCTCTCTCTCTC
Source organism: Locusta migratoria (assembly GCA_026315105.1). Classification (NCBI taxonomy): domain Eukaryota; kingdom Metazoa; phylum Arthropoda; class Insecta; order Orthoptera; family Acrididae; genus Locusta; species Locusta migratoria. The sequence goes on from CM048746.1 coordinate 198,213,333, forward strand.
TCTTGTATACATGTACTAGTGTCTGTTGTACAATTTGTCCCATCAAATGGTGTATTGTAGTTACCAATGAGTAATAAAGTAAAACTGGATACAACAATTTATGTAATATCTAACACTGGAAAACCCAGGTTGGAATTTGTAAATATAATGAGGATAATTTGCAACTCATTGCAAAGATATGCGCTGAACTGCAAGCAGTGCTGAATGAAGACACGCTCAAAAACAGAATTAAGCTTTCAGCCATTAGCCTACGTCAGAAAAAAACACCATTTACACAATCTCACTTCACAACGTCATCTCTGGCCACCACACTACTGTGATGTATCGGCCAGAGGTGACAGTTGTGTGTCTGTGAAGTGTGGGTCAAAAAGTTTAAAAATAGAAATTGATATGTTTGAAGGACTTCTGGTGAGTACACTGTTACAAATGCAAAATCAGACTGGGGTAATGCAGGATTATGTCTAATAATGAAAAATAAATACAAAATACCATAAGTTCAGGGCAATGCAGGAGTACGAATAATAATGAAAAATAATACAGGAATGTGATTAAGTTACTGTGAACAACAAAGTGAACACATGATTGTAGCCTAGACAGACATGACATCAATACCCTATGCAGCAGTATACATTATATGACAACTAGCTCTGAAGATAATGACTAAACTGAATGAGTGTATAATGAGATAAATTACAGAGATAGTTAAGAGAGAGATATAGAAGACTGCAGAGGAGTCTGGAACTCAATAGTAGGAAAAGGAAGAGAAGAATGATTTATAGATGAATATGGACAATGGAAATCTAATGGAAGAGGAAGCCACTTAATACAATTTCACACAGAATAAAATTTAATCATTATCAACACTTCCATCAAGAATCATGAAAGAAAACTGACTCAATTGTATCCAATGATATTTTGGTCAGTTTTATATTTACAACAAATTCACTGTTTCTATACATCCTTCACTCTGACTCACAAATGCTTCTGATTTGGTAGCATCCAACAATAAGCTAGTGCAATAATGAACCGCAACAATGAAATATTAGTCTACATTGTTGAATAATGTAGTTTATCATGACAAATCATAGACCCGCCATGTCCTGCTACTCACTGTAAGATGGACGAAAGATTTAGATGCACAGCAAAGAAGTGCCTTTGGTCACTCTGTAAAGACTCAAGATAATAAAGAATAACTAAATAAATGAGAGAATCTCTGATCTTGTAGACCAACACCTTCAACATATTACCCAGAACCTACCTTCCTATATAAAAGACACCAACCATTTCCTTAACCGGCTCTCAACAATTCCTGTTCCTTTACCACCTGGAACCATGCTCGTCACAGTTGATACCACCTCCCTCTGCACCAACATTCCCAATGCTCATGGCCTTGCCACTGTTGAACACTACCTTTCACAACGTCCTACTGACTCCATACCTTCAACCTCCTTCCTCGTTACCTTTACCAATACATCCTCATCCACAATTACTTCTACTTTGAAGGCACCACCTACAAACAAATCTGCAGCACAGAAATGGGCACCCGTATGGCGCCTTCCTACACAAGCCTGTTCATGGGCCATCTAGAGGAATCATTCCTGACTACCCAGAATCCCAAACCACTCATCTGGTTCAGATTTATTGATGATATCTTCATAATCTGGACTGAATGTGACAACACATTATCCACATTCCTTCAAAACTTCTACACCTTCTCAGCCATTCACTTCACATGGTCCTACTCAACTCAACAAACCACCTTCCTCAACATTGACCTCCACATCAAAGTTGGCTTTATCAGTACCTCAGTCCACATCAAACCTACCAACCATCAGCAATACCTCCATGCCACCCATTCCACACCAAAAAGTCCCTTCCATGTGGCCTAGCCACCTGTAGTCATCGCATCTGCAGTGACGAGCAATCCATCTCCAAAGATGCCAAATGCCTCATTGCGGCCTTCACTGACCACAATTACCCACCAAACCTTCTCCAGAAACAGATATCACGGGCCCTGCCTGTCCAGTCACCCGCCGTCCGGCCACAATGGAGCATCCATCTCGTCACCCAATATGACCACAATCTCCATCAGGGTTCCAATTACCTTCATCCTGCTCTGAAATGAGGAAGAACCTACACAAAATCCTCCCCCCAGCCTCCACACAGTGGTATTTCACAGTCCACTAAATCTACGTAATATCCTTGTCCATCCCTACTCCATCCTTGCTCCCAACCCCTTATCCCATGTCTCATATCCCTGCAATAGACCTAGTTGCAAAACCTGTTCTATCCACCATCCCACCACCACCTACTTCAGATTTCCTATCCCATAAAAGGCAGGGCAACCTGTGATAGAAATCATGTTGTATACAAACTAAGCTGCAAACACTGTGCAGCTTTCTACATGGGCATGACCAGCAGCAAGCTGTCTGTCTGGATGAATGAATGGCTATCGTCATACTGTGACAAGGAGACAACTGGACCACCCTGTTGCAGAGCATACAGCACTGCATGATGTTGCTCACTTCAATGACTGTTACACAGCCTGTGCCATATGGATCCTCCCCCACAAACACCAACTTGTCTGAATTGCGCAGATTGGAACTCTCCCTCCAATTATCCTATGCACCTGAAATCCCCCAGGACTTAAACCTTTGCTTGTTCCCACCACTCTCATCTTCTCTTCCATTCCCCTACCCACACTCCAGTTTATGTTCATTTCCTTTTCCGCTACGTACTCAGTCCCTTCCTATCTGTCAGCCAGCACTGATGTATTGCTCCATCCACAATAGCATCCCTTCCTCCTTCGTGTTTCCCTTTCCATGCCGCTTCCTCACCCACACCACTGGTTGCCCTCGCCTCGGCCGTGCTATCTGTTGCAGTCAGGCTGCAACAGCTGGAGACAGCGGTCGGGTTTGTGTGAGTGCATATGTGCATGTGTGTGCATGTTCTCTGGTAGACAAAGGCTTAACAGCCGAAAGCTATAGCAGCAATATTATTTTCAATTATTAATTCAAGTAACAATAACAAGTCAGTCTAGATCATATTCCAAAATTCTACAACTTAACTTTTTGACTAAGGCTGTCAGAGGCCCAGAGCGGCGGCAAAACAAATTCAGACCCTCCATCCACTTGTAAATACATGTATTACAATAAAACAGCAACTTATGCATTTTGGAGGCCCTCCCGGGACGAGAGGTATGGGCCAGTCTGTATGTCACACCCATTTTCAAAACTGCAGAGGATTGAAGCAATAAGTGAACCAATTGTGAGTTACCCGCCTTACTCCATAATGTTCCAACTTACGCAACAATATAAAGGTGTGTCTATTTTCCCTTTCTCCCTTCTTAAGTGGTTTCACTACTGTGTATTTCAATCTATCAGGAAACTGACCATTCCAAAAGGAAAAATTACAAGTATGACTAAGTACTGGGCTAACAGAAGCAGAACATTACTTAAGAATTCTGCTAGACACTCCACCATATCCCAGGAGTTCTTAGTCTTTACTGATTTAATTATTGACTCAATCTCTCTCTTTTCAATATCATGAAGAACTACTTTGGGTAACAGTCTTGGAATGCTATTTATTAGGAGACAATGTTCCGTTTAATTCACATGCTATATTCAGAAAGTACTGTACATATATCTGACTTATCAGTAGCAGATAAATCTCCATTACACAACGACTTCCTCAATTCTGTACTGCAGACCAGATATTTCCTTCAAGACTGACCATATGGTTTTAATTTCATCTGTAGAATTAGCTATTCTTTCTGCATACCACATACTTTTGGCCTTCTTAATGGCATTTTTCAGAACCGTACAACACTGTTTGTAATGGGATACTGCACCTTGATTCTGACTGCTTCTATCATTTTCATATAATTCCTGTTTTGTTCGACGTGATATTGTTATTCCTTTTGTCAGCCACCCATGCTGCTTATTAGTGGTAGCACCATATTTTGGTTGTTATAACAAAAAGTAGCTTTGAAGCTACTCTGCCTGAAGAAGCAACTAGGTTGTGAATGCTTGCTTTTGTGTGTGTTTGTGTTTTCTCTATTTATGTTTGCTGTCACTACCGGTGCTCCTTCACCTGGTAAGTAAACTTCATCTATTTTTTATTTATATTTTTCCTGCAAATAACTTTTCCTCTATAAATGTATTACCAAATCATGTAAAATTACTTACTGTATAACAAAATATTCTGTCTTTATGGTAAATTGCAAATAATTTTAAGTACGAGGGAGAGATCGAAAATAAGTTTCCCCTGTCAACTGTGGGCAGAGTTGTGTATGGAAGGAAAAAAATAGAATGAGACATTAAAGATAAAACATATCTTTATTTTTCAACATAATTTCCAAGTACATTGAGACATTTGTCAAACCCCTTTATAAGCTTCAAAAATTCATACAGGAATAAATTAGGGCATTGCATATAGATGAAGCGTGGAACGGCCATGGGCAGAAGACAGCACAGCAGGTGAACGCACTCATGCAAAACACTGAGACATCAGTGTGTAGAGGTCGACCACAATTAAGCAAATGATGCCATTGCAGTCCCTGCACAAAGCAGAGACCAGCCTCTCAGTCTTTTCACCGAGCTAATGAGAGAAGGTGCAGTTTGGAGTCGTGGTCAAAGGTGGAAGTGAGAGCTGTTTTCCACTATGAATGGCTACGAGGAGAATCAGGCGCAAAAATTCATAACTGCCTTGAAGAGCTGTATGAGCCAGATGTGATGTCAAGGCAAATGGTGTGGAGATGGTGCTGTAAATTCCGGGACGGACATCAGTAAGTGCAGGACATACCAAGACATGAACAGATGTACACAGCCACTACAGATGCAAATGTCAGAAGATGACTTACATGATTATAGTGAACTGGCATATCACCATCTATGGAGTAGTGTAAGAACTTGTAATCAGACATGAGCCAGATCACAAGATCATCCACAACATTCTTGAATATAGAAAGGTAATAGCACAATTGGTGCCCCACCAACTGACCCCGACGCACAGGGAGCAACTCATGGCATTCAGCCTGAAACAGCTGGTGTTTTACCATGAATATGGTAATGACTTTCTGTTTTGGGTTGTGATGGGGGGATGAAATGTGGGTCCACCATTAAATGCCCAAAATGAAGGCCGCATCCATGGAGTGGAAACACCCGTCATCACCTGTCTGAAAGAAGTTCAAAAGCACCCCGTCTAGAGGTAAAGTGCTACTGACATCAAACAAGCTGTTCAACACTTCTTCCATATGCAATGCCCTGATTTTTTCCTGGAAGGCTTTTTGAAGCTTATATGGTGGTACGACAAATGTCTCAATGTACTTGGTAATTATGTAGAGAAATAAAGATATGCCTATTTTTAATGTCTCATTCTATTTTTTCTTTCATACACAACTTTGGTTACAGTCTACAAGGGAAACGTATTTTTCAACTCCCCCTCACATATACTTATTGGTTGTATATGTATTTTACTGACAGGTCACCAGATGATTCGCTATGCCCAAACATGTTGTGAAATTAAAATAAATAATCTACTTTCAACAGCTAAGAGATAATTATAGCAACCTAAAAGCATATTTAGAATCATCATTATTTTTTGGATCTTGACAGTTACATAACAGTACCAAGACATTCACTCTAAAATAAGAATTTTACATTGTGATACTTGCATTTGCACAGTTATAGTGATAAAATATTCCCGATGATGATTAGTGCTTTAGGCCATTAAACAGCCAGATCATCACAGCCCAACAAATATTTCATAGGTAAATTAGATGCATGGATTGTATAGATCTTCAGCTGCATAACATGAAAATAATAAGTTAATGCCCACCCAAACTTAATGCAGAACTCAATATTCAATAAGGTCATGAATACATCAGCATGTTAGTTTTTAATGCTATGCCCAAAACCCCCAAAAATTATATCATCCACAAACTTTAAAAAACCTACCTCTGCAGGGTTAGAATGCCACAACTGCAACTCCTTGTTACTGAATTCAAGTGCCTTGTCATATTCCTTTTTATCTTTATATGTCTGTGATAAAGACACATAAATGGCTGCAATACTGGCTTCTGTATCTCCTATTGCTTCAGCACACTGGGAAACACAAATAGTAAAAGGTTGTAAATTATAAATGTAGATTTCCATTGTAAGTGCAAAAACAGGTCATACCATTCCAAAAGATATTTTATACAAATAAACAAAGGTAAACTCATAAAATCATGATGAAAAAAGATTTTCTCAGGGAACACTGTATGTACAGGTTCCTGACGTCAGTGCAGACACTATGCAAGTGACAGCGCCTCAAATAAGCCATGGGGGCCATGGAAGAGACAACAGTGATATATAATAGCTATATACTATTATATTATTAGAGTTGATTGCCTCTTGTTTCAACATGTAAAATGTTGCAGACAACTTCTAACCACAATTGTGGTAAGTTACCTGTAGTAGTTATAAAAGGGAACAATAAACTCTCGTTGAAGTCAAACTACGAAATTTTAGTTGACCTTCATTTATTTAGTTTGAAGAAGTACTCAGAACATTATCCTCTGCAAATTAAGCAATCTAAGAAATTTAGAAGAGGTCCAATATCAATTTACATTCAGACATTCGTCTCCTACAGGTACGGACTAACCGGACTCTTGAGTAGAGCAGAGTATCAGATTAATACATCACCAAACATAAGAAATGTACTTTTGCTGCTTTAGAATTTGTGGTGGTTACAAAATCTGCCCAGCCATACCATAAAGTATGTGTCACCAATTTTTATACCAGTGTTTTTAATTAGTTTAGTGTGAAACACAAAGACCACAATAACACTCATCAACAAGAGTGTAAAAGAGTGGGCAAAGACGGGGGTCTGAGGATATGCTTACCAGCTCTTTTGATTTCTGCTGTGATTAAATATTACCTTGAGTCTCTGTTGGGTGCACATCTTCGTATCTGTAAGACCATTCAAAAGGCTCATGAACATGCAACGTGGGGCACATTGTATCGTGATATCCGCAAGATGGTTTCGGGATGCAAGATCTGCAAAAGGGCTAAACCTCATAGAGGGAATCACTATATTTCAGTTGTTGTGGATGGTTTCAGTCAGGGGTATTACTACCACACAAAAGTATTAGCCACCTTTGTAAAATCTTTTCTTGGTTTGGTCCTCCTAAAACTATTGTCAGTGACAGTGCTCCCAAGTTTGTCTCTAGGCAGTTTCACAACTCTCTTTTTAAGAGTGGGATTGAACATGTGACCACAACCCCCAGCTACCCTCAACCTTTCTTCACTGAGGGCATTAATTGCAATTTGAAATCAGCCTTGATTGCCTACCATTCAGAGTCTCAAACTAAGTGGGATCTTTCTCTTAGATGGCTCAAATTTGCTTTTAATACTGCCAAACATGAGGCTCACCTTGCAACTTCAGCCTCTCTCCTTTTTGGGTATCCTATCAACACCCCACTTTCATGACTTATTGCCCAAGGTGACCAATGCTGAAACTATCAGCGAAAATTGGTGCCGGGCTAGAGTCAATATCACCAGATCTCGTAGAAGGGAAGCGATGCTGTTTAATTGGGGTCGCAGTCACATTGACATTGAAGTGGTGACTTCGATTTTGTTTGGAATTTTAGGGGGAGAGGCCAAGACTGTAAAGACATTGGAAACTCGCATCCCATTTTGTTGGGCCCATGAGGTCCTAAAGGTGCCCACTCCTCTGTGACAGTGTCTGTGTGTGTGTGATAGCAGGTTGTTTAGAGTTTGTGTGACCATTCTGTAATTACATTGCTTAATTTGTGCTGGGTAGCCCATTTTCCTTGTGCCATCTTTTGGAACCCAAAGTCTAAGTAGCGAGAGACAAATTGTAGCTCTGACCAGCTGTGTGGGGTGTACTAGAACTATTACCAGCAGGAAGCATCGTTCAGACTGTGATAACTCTGTTATATGTTAAATTGCACTTATTGTTGTAATTATGTTTAGAATAACCTTATTCACCTTATCAGATGAAGTTTACTTACCAGGCGAAGGAGCACCGGTATGTGACAGCAAACATAAATAAATCAAACACATACAAAAGCAAGCTTTCGCAACCTTGTTGCTTCTTCAGGCAGAGTAGGGAAATAGAAGGGAAAGGAAAGGATTTGGGTTTAAAGGAGTGGGTGAGGAGTCATACTAATCCAGAGAGAGGAAAGACTTACCTCAAGGGAAAAAGGATATGAAAACAAACACACACACCCACACACATAAACACGCGCGCGCGCGCACACACACACACACACACACACACACACACACACACACACACACACACACAAAGGCAGACATATGAAAAATGCAAAGAAGTTGGACAGAGATGCCAGTCGAGGCAGAGGCTCTGCCCAGAGATTGGAGGCAAAGATGTAGAATTGTGGGTGGGAATTTAAAACTAACGAAGGTTGAGAGCAGGTGGGCAACGGGAAGAGAGAATATGCTGAAGGGCAAGTTCCCATCTCCAGAGTTCTGATAGGTTGGTGTCAGTGGGAAGTATCCAAATATCTCAGACGGTGTAACACTGTGCCAAGATGTGCTGGCCGTGCACCAAGGCATTCTTAGCGACAGGATGATCCTCATTACCAACAAACACTGTCTGCCTGTGACCGTTCATGCGAATGGACAGTTTGTTGCTGGTCATTCCCACATAGAATGCTTCACAGTGCAGGCATGTCAGTTGGTAAATCATGTGGGTGTTGTCACAAGTGCCTCTGTCCTTAATGGTGTACACCTTCCGGGTTACAGGACTGGAATAAGTGGTGGTGGGAGGATGCATAGGGCAGGTTTTACACCGGGGGCGGTTACAGGGGTAAGAGCCGGAGGGTGGGGAAGGTGGTTTGGGAATTTCATAGGGATGGACTAGGAGGTTACAAAGGTTGAGTGGGCGGCAGAAAGACACTCCCGGTGGAGTGGGAAGGATGTCACGAAGGATGGATCTCATTTCGGGACAGGATTTTAGGAAGTTGTATCCTTGCTGGAGAGCCACATTTAGAGTCCGCTCCAGTCCTGGAAAGTATCCAGTGACAAGAGGGGCACTTTTAGGCTCCCTCTGTGGGTGGTTCTGGGTTGGGGGGGGGAGTGGTCCTGGCTATTTCATTTTGTACCAGATCAGGACGGTAGTTGCGGGATCTGAAAGCTGTCATCAGGTTATTTGTGTACTGGTTCAGTGATTCAGGACTGGAGCAGACTCGTTTGCTACGAAGACCTAAGCTGTAGGGAAGGGACCATTTGATATGGAATGGATAGCAGCTGTCATAATGGAGGTACTGTTGTTTGTTGGAGGGTTTAATGTGGATGGATGTGTGGAGCTGGCCATTGGATAGATGGAGGTTAAAATCTAGAAAAGTGGCATGGGATTTTTCCCCTAAGGTAAGTCCTTACACTCCCAGGATTGGAATGACTCCTCATCCACCCGTTTAAAACCTGCACCCTTACCTTGTTCCCCTCCTTCCTTCCTTTTTTTCCTGATGAAGCAACAAACGGTTGCGAAAGCTTTAATTTTTGTGTTTGAGTGTGTTTTTATTTGTGTATCTGTCTACGAGCCTGTGCTTTGGGATATATATTTAGTGAGCAGAAAGAATTTTCTTTTTATGATTTACCTTTGTATTACCTTTCCTCGCGGTGTTTCAATGATAATTTACCTAATTTTTATTTGGTTTTTCTCTATATAAAGTTTCATATTTATATATGAATGATTTTTGATCCTTTTCATGGCCACACCTTCCTAGATTAGAATCCTCTTATCAATCTACCAGTAATAACAGCACAGAGCCATTTCCGAAAGGCTGTGTTCTTCTTTGCATTTTCCTCCTGCACTCTAAATGTTCAAATGTTTGTGAAGCTTAAGGGACTTAACTGTGGGGTCATCAGTCCCTAAACTTACAAAGTACTCATAAACTACCCTATACTCAAGACAGCACAAACATCCATGCCCAAGGGGGGATTCAAATTCCCGATGGGGAACGGCCTCGCGCATCCTAGCATAGCGCCTCAATGCTCTTGGCCGCTTCGCTGCGGCATCCTGCACTCTAGAATTCCACCATGGAGTTTCCTTCCACCTCTTATTCTCACTAGTCCTTCCACACACTTTTTCTGCTGCTTCCAGCATGGTCGTTTTGAACCTTGCTCATTCCTCCCTGGTACTTTTTTTCCATCTGTTGATATATTACTCTTCACTGTTTCTTGGAATTCTTTTTTTATTTCCTCATCTTTGAGCTTCCAAACTCTTATCCTTATTTCCTGTCTTCCTGTTCACCTTCTTTCTTTTGCCCCTGTTACCATCACCACTAAAAGCCTGTGCTCTCTGTTTAAGGCCTCTGATGGTATTACCTTGACATCTGAAATTGATCTCATTGTATCTTGGTCACATATCACATATTCCACCACAGATTTTTGAGCCCGACTTTGGCTGTACCATGTCACCTTGCGATTTTCTCTCTTTGCAGACTACTAAACCATTACTTTTGCAAAATCCAACCTTTCTCTTCCTTCCTCATTTATACTTTCCCATCCATCCGCTTCCATCACTTTTTCATATCCTTTTCTTTCCTTGCCAACATGTGCATTCAGGTCTCCCATAATAATAATTTGCTGACCCATCAATTGTGTCCGGATTTTCTCTTCAAAGAACTTCTCTAACAACCACTGCCACTCCATATCTCCTGTTCTCCTCCATTCTACTCTAGTGCAGTCTGTACTCCTAGTCCTCAATCCCCTGCATCCTGTGCTCTTCCATCTTATTTCAACCAATCCAAGATATCCAATTTTCTTCTTTCAGCTCATCCGAGTCATGAAGTGCGAAACATTCTATCCCGCTATTCCCCTTCACTCCCTTACCCTCCTCACTCACTGTCAATTGTCAAGATGCTACCTGTGATGGAGCAGCAAGGATGGAGGTCACGTTTGCCTGAGTTATGTGTGAGTGATTGTGTTAATGTAAGTGTATCTTTTTCTGATGAAGGTCGTGGTCATCAATTTAAATTGGGTGAATGTGATTGATTTTTCTAAATGCCTGTCTGTGGCTTAGTGGTCGTCTTCACCGTGAATTTTTACCTGTTCTCATATTGTTGACAATCTTAGTGATGTACTTTGTATGCCAAAATAATTAATTTTCCTCATTTTCAGCACCATTGTGACAGCCACATTGAATTTTTTGAATACTTGTAGTTTTCTTTACTATGGTAGAATTTCTCAAGGTAGTACAATGATTTACTAACAAATATAGCAACATTTTTACACTATAAACAAAAAAATGTTGACATAGTCTTTGTATTTGTGTTAGGATATTAATCTGTGTTTACCCGCCATAACAACATTATGCAGTAATTATGTGCATCTTGACTGTAAATTCATTAGTAATTAATACTGCTGCTTGTTTCCTTATCTAAATGATAAAAGCATGGAAAAATTGTATTAAAGATAGCTTTTGTGTCATACTAATTCTGGACAATTGTCACAAAATTTGCTGCATGTGTACAAAGTGATTATCATTAATTTAACCAATTTCACGAATGACGTCCATTTAGGTCATGACTAACTGCCTTGCATATTCTTTCCTATTCTATTTTTCGTATGTTATTTCAGTGAGTAACCAGTAGTATAGATTAATGTAGTGTTCTTAATGATGAAATACTGTGTCTTATAATACTGTAGAGTACATCCAATTTTATGAAAAATGAAACAATAATACAATGGCTATTATTATTATTATTATTATTATTATCATAATTTATTCCATTGCAACACTGTTTAAAATGTAAAATACTAGGTCAATTTTCTTGTAATTTATAGTACTTATAGGAACTTTACTAAGATGAAGGACATCACTAATAATTTTTTCTTTACTTAAAGAGCCATTTTCAGTAATTAATATGGAAACAAAAATTAATGTGTAAGACCAATTTCTTACTTGCAACATTTTCTGATAATACAATAGTGCTCCATCAAAATTTTTCACTGCCACTGATCCATCACCCATTATCTCATATAATTTCTTTCTGTTTTGAAAATCAGTTTCTTCTAATTCACGAAGTTTTTCTTCTGTCCGGCACAAAGCAATTGCTAATAAAAAAGATTGAAGAAAAAGTATGTTATTTCAAATTAAATACTATAATTCGAAAAGAAATTTAAATTATCTTCATTTATCATTTTGACATCTATATTAACGTAGGATTAATTTTTTTTTTTTTTTTCATTTAAAAAATAAACTAAAGTTATTTGAAGAAATTGTATAATTTGTTGTGAATCTCACCTATTTTCAACAACCGCTCAACATTCTTATGATCACTTTCATTAGGAGAATGTATTTTATAAGCTTTTACCAAAGTCTGTTTTGCTGCTTGAAAATCACTTTGACTGAAGTAAACCTGGAAAGAAAGTTATTTTGCAACTTGAATTCAAAATCTGTTTACATTATTTATTGTGATTCAATAAGCATTAGTCACTTACCAATATTATATTTTAGGCATAACAATGTCTTCAGAAACACACTTTAAACAATATGAACAGTTCACACAACAAATGACATTACAATAATAATACCAGTAACCAGTGCCATTGCTACTAACTTCGTCTACATTAAAAATAAGATACAGTAAAACCTCATTTTTAAGTTCTCGGTTTTTACGTTTTCCTGCCATTTACACCATTTTTTGTCGGTACTGTCAAATTTCCTAGGTTCACAATGATAATTCGCCCTCGTTTTTACGTTAACATATTTATACTTTTCCCGTGTTTTACGCTTTTCGAAAGCGTGTTTGTGAAGAAAAAATGACGTAATCTACATAAATTGACCCTAGCATGACTTTCCCCTTAAAGTATAGCGCTTAAAAATTATTCGCAGTCGAGTTTCTTGACACTTTGAATTTATTCAAACCTATATTTCATGTATCGTTGTTGGCAGTACACAGCTAGTTGACTTACGATGCACCGATTTGTGGCGATGTAGTTCCTCTTTCTACCAGCGTCTTTGCCAGAGCGCCTGGCAATATATGTGTGTGTGTGTGTGTGTGTGTGTGTGTGTGTGTGTGTGCAAGCTTGTGACTCGGTTTTGTACAAATTATAATTTCCTACTAAAAAGATTTAATTGTGTGATTAAAAACCGTGATTAATGATGTAATATATTGTTTGCCAAAGCTTAAATACTGGAAAAGACATGCAGTGAGTGAGTGTACAAGCTGTTCATTCAGTGTTGTATAAAAAAAAAAAAAAAAATAAAAAAAATGCGAATAAATGTGTAACGATGAAAATGAACTTGTTGAATACACCACCTGAGATTATAAAATTTACCTATTTAACAATGAAAAATCTTATTGGAATGTCAATAATGGAGGATAGATAACAACTCACTGTAAATATGTTCACCAAGCTGCTGACAGATAAGTAAAATAGACAATCACATTCACGCAACTTAAATTTTCAAACATTGCCGTCACCAGAAAAAGAAACACATACTTTGTCACAATCACTCAGACAACTATACACACACACGACCACCATCTCCAGCACTACAAGTATCTTGACAGTGGAAGAGGAAGGGTGTGGAGGGGGGGGGGGGGATGCTGGGTAAGAATGGGAATGGAAAGTTACATGTGGCATGATGGATTGTAAAGGCTCTGATAGGTGGGGATGTGATATGCAGCATTGAATGCAGTGAAGGAAAGAGGTGGGAGACAATGAAATGGAAGTGTAGAGCTGTGTGGGGAGGGAGGGGTTTGCAACAATAAACATAATAAATAAAATAATAGAAATGTAAAAAAGTAATTAACTAAAGGTATAATGTAAGGGGCAACGCGTAGCTGGAAGGAAGACATGAATTGGAGGTATATAGGATAATGACTGAGAAAGGGGATCAGTGTTAGGCATAGAGTGAAGAGACAGCAAGTTATTTTAGGTTGAGGCCAGGTGGTGGTGGAGGGAGGATCCAGATGGCTCAGGTAGTAAATCAGCCATTGAAATAAAGAATGTAGTGTTCACCCACAAGCTGTGCCACAGGGTGGACCATCTGACTTTTTGCCATAGTTTGACAGTGGCCATTCATCCTGATGGACAGCTAGTTTGTTGAAATGCCAACATAAAATGCTGTGCAATTTTTGCAGCAGAGTTGGTAAAAGACATTACTGCTTTCACAGGTGGCCCGACCTTTGAAGGTGTAGGATAAGCCTGCGGCAGGACTGGAGTAATAAGTGCTGATGGATGGATTGGGCAGGTTTTGCATTGCTGCCTTCCACTTCCACACAGATATTATCCCTGTGGTAACGGATTGGGGCTGGGAGTGGCATAGGGTTGGACTAGGATGATGTGAAGATTGGGTGGGTAATAAAACACCACTTTAGGAGGGGTTGGAAGGACCTTGGGTAGAATGTATCTCATTTCAGAGAACAATGACAGATAAAGCCCTGATGAAGGATGATATTTAATAGTTCCAGACCGGGGTAGTACTGGGTTACAAGGACACTCCTTTGTGACTGGTTATTGGTTGTGGAAGGAGAATTGGTGGTGTGTGGGGATATGGTACATGGAATCTGTTTGCAGACCAGGTCAGGGGGGTAATGCCTGTCTGTGAAGGCCTTCGACATATTGGGTAAGGGACTTCTCGTCACTGCAAATTACCAACAGTACCTACACTTTAAAAGCTGCCATCAATTTTTTAATCAATCTTAATAGCAACAGTTAGCTACTTATGATCTTTTCCTTTTCTATCACCTCATCTCCTTTCCACTGGCAATCTTCTTTCTTCACTGAAACTCCTTCCTAAGAATGATAACCTAGCCTTTGACATGATCGACACTTCTTGGAAAGAGGCAGCAGCAAATGGTGCTACTTTCATAACTGATGCAGTTAGCATTAAGTTGTGGCAATTATTTAGCTCACATGAAATAAAAGCACTCAAACCTCAAAGCTGAACTGTGTGTGTAAAAAAGAAAAGAGAGAGAGAGAGAGAGAGAGAGAGAGAGAGAGAGAGAGAGAGAGAGAAAATAAATCACACAGCTGTCACGGTGACAGAGACATAGTGCCATACTGTTGCTTCATTTGAATGTAACAAATCAACTGATAAAAACACACACACACACACACACACACACACACACACACACACACACATCAGCTGATAAAAGCAATCAATAGTCCCTTCATCAATCTTAACATTTAAGAGATCCATTTGAGAAAATTTTAAATTATGGACAGCATGACTGGGCAGTACTTCATTTCAGAAGGCAAATGTATTAGCGCTGTTAGACACATACAGACCTAATATTGCACCAATAAAAAAATACCTTATAAAAATAACTACTGTTTTGAAAAGGAAAATTGCTTCAAGGTTACAAAAGTAATTAAAAAACACACTTTTGTAAAATATATTCACAACAACATAACTTTTGTATAATTACAAGATATACTCAATGTCTGCTTCTACAAATCAACTTACCTCTGCTTTAGAAAGGAGTGCATCACAGCTGAGCAACGCTTTGTCAGGTAAACGATCAGCAATATCAAGAGCAAGATTAAGTAATGTGAGGGCTCTTGATCGGTTATTCTGACGAACTAGAAGAGATGCCAAGGAACAATAGCAACGGTACAAGTCTTCATACAAATCATTCTGTTTGTTGATGGCTATGGCCTATGAACAAAGATATGAGAAAAAATGACTAATAAAATTTGTTTCAAGGATGAACAAAATTTGCTTTATGTACAATGCATCAGCCATTTAGGATGAAGTCCACAGATGTGACATAATCTAAGCTATAACAATGTAATAAAGACAATAGAGGTAGTTGTTTTTTTAATTATGGACTGGGAATAAACCAAGAACCAAATCTAACTAGAGTAAAATATACCTTTACTCTTCTGTACACACCAATGAATGGGCACATTTGTGAGTCTATTCTTGATATTAACATACTTGAAATGAAAATAAATAATGATATCTTTCATAGAGTAAGATGCATCATTAACTACATGGTCAATAACAATAAGAATATAGTGGAATTAAGATATGGAAATAAGGTCATTAGAGACAGAGAATAAGCTTAGATTACAGACGGAAGATGGATGTGACATTTTCATTTGCCTTAAGAGATTTAAAGAAAGCACCGAAAACCTATATCTGCCAAGCAGGCGCTTTAACCACCAACCAACAGAATTGAAGTCTAGTGTTTCAACATATGCCTACCTCACTTAGTAACACGATAAAAGAGTACATTGAATATAAGTGACTCAAACAGGTAATTTTCATTTCTTTTCTTTTTAAGTGTGGAAAAAAGAAGGGTCATATGATGAATATGAAATAGACTAGACTAGTATGGCAAGCATTAACAGTGGTACATCCCCTCTTGGGGAAGAGAGATCTCAGGAGACATCTATATCTTCATCTTCAGGGTCTCTGTGGGCTGTTACCGGTGTACAAGGGCAGGACAGGCCATACAATAGCAGAGGAGAGGCTGGAGCATCCGTCTCGGCATCTGAGACATGCTGGTGACGGCGGCCACAGTGCTGGTGGTGTACCTGGCTGCCTAGTGACTAATGATGGCATCAGTTGGAGAGAGGACGGGGGGGGGGGGGGTGCTGCAGTGTTCAGGACGAACATATGGTTGTAGGCGATTTTGTCTAGAAAAGCCGGGATCTCTTCTACATATACATCTAAATACATACTCCGCAATTCACCGTAAGGTGCGTGGCGGAGGGTACACTGTACCACTACTAGGCATTTCCTTTCCTATTCCACTCCCAAATTGAACGAGGAAAAAAAAGAATGCCTATATGCCTCCGTACGAGCCCTAATTTCTCTTATCTTGTCTTTGTGATCACTACGCGAAATATAAGTAGGCAGCAGCAAGATCGTACTACACTCAGCTTCAAATTCCGGCCCTCTAAATTTACTTAACAGAAACTCACGAAAAGAACGTCGTCTTTCTTCCAGCGATCCCCAATTGAGTTGCCGGAGCATTTCCGTGACACTTGCGCATTGGTCGAACCTACCGGTAACAAATCTAGCTGCTCATCTCTGAACCGCCTCTATGTCTTCCTTTAAACTGATCTGCTGCGGGTCCCAAACACTTGAGCAATACTCAAGACGTGCTTGTACAAGCCTTTTATACGCGGTCTCCTTTACAGGTGAAGTACATCTTCCCAAAATTCTCCCTATAAACCGACGGACCAATGTGGTCCGTGGCAGAGAGAAAACAGCAGACATGTTATCACAAGGGTGAAGTCCATGTAAGTCTATGAATTACCTGTAGTGACTGTCACCTCCACATCAACCTGCACATGCATCACATTTTGAAAAAGCACAACAGCAATTAAAAGTTTGTGTGCAGAAACTGAAATAGCCAACACCACAATTTTGTCCATTTCCACATCCTGGCTCTGGTGCATATTTTTTGAATTGCACACATGACATGTTGCACAATGTTTGGCACAGTCTGATCAACTGTGGTGCACAAAAGCAGGAAAAATTTGAAAAAGTGGGCATTGAATGCTCACAATGTTGGTGATTGGCATGCTTATGTTTTAGTTGTAGCTGCTGCTGAGAGCGAGGTCAACCGACTTTATGTTGAAACCCATGCGTACCCACAAACAATCTCATCTCCAGCTTAATAGCTGAAAGCAAAGCAGTAGGGAAGGGTTGAATAGTGGAGACATGACATTATACCTCAATCTAATTTCCTGCCTTCCTTGAAACTGCAAACAAATGTGCAATTTGTGAAAGTCAGAGAAGCAGAGGTTTTCAAACTGAAAAGCACATTCTTGCACACCCGTATCTGAGCCCAAGTGAATAATAGCATACCTCACTGTTTGGTCTAAATATAACATGTTGTGAGTGTCTGTGAGAAAATAACAAACTCTACTCAGCCCATGGAGATCTGCTGTTTACGAAAGTGACAGAATTCAAGACTGGCAGTAATAACATGAGTATGTATACAGTAATGATTAGAAAGCAGTGTGCACCGCTGTAGTTAGATATAACTTTGGAATTTTTAATTAATTTATTTATTTATTTAGTTGCAGAAGAGGGGGGGGGGGGGGTTGTGTGAATGTGATTGTCAAAATGTGTATGTGCTATATTCTTAACAAAGGCTGTGGCTGAAACCTCTAATTGTGTGCCTGCAGCTTAGCACAGATATGAGTTACAATACATCCTCATACTTATGTTAAAGTGAATATTACCTTTTCAATGTATTCAATACCCTTTGTGACATCTTCTTGACACTCAAGAACGAGGCCCAAGTTCAGCAGCAACCTGCTTCTCATCAGCATCACTTCAATTTTGCTGACACTTTTAAGCCTACACAAATAAACACACAAATTTTATACACGAAAACATATTTGTCATTTTTTATGATTTATCAATGGTACATTCAAAAACTATTTTATGAGGTGCAAGAAAAAAAAGTTCAAATTCTAGAAAAATATATACATTAATCTGGCAAAGCAAGACATAATAAGAATAGGTAACATGAGAGGGAGGGACAGCGAAAGACAGTTCAAGTATTAGAAACTACACACAAAGATAGGCAGGGTGGGGTGGGGGTAATTAAATGATAGAAAACAGCTCAAAACTTTCTGCAAAGCGAAAATAACTGAAATGAAAAGGGCAATTCAGTGAGGCAGTAAGGATGAGTGACTGACTCACCAACAAGTAATTACATAAAAATTACTGTTGTCACCAGGCAAGAGTAAGAAACGCACTGACCATCACAAAATATGTTTTTAAACTTATTACTGTTTGTGCCAAATAAAGCAGGTTCCTGTATTTTTCGGTCAGGATTGGGTCTTATACAAATTGTGTTCTCCCTTAATTCTACTGACTGGCAATTTCAGCATAAGCCTCCCAAAGTCCAACCCTTCATTCAAGTCGTGGAAGACAGGCAACATCATGAAGTAGGGGATAGCCTATGGGGGTGAGGTATGGTGGAGAAAGTGAGCCCTGGGACTGCTGCAGTAGCTGTCAAGGCCTCAAAGGAACCCTGAAAAGTATTCTGGTAAAGCTATTTTAGGCCCATCAAGACAGTAGTGGATGACCCGTTTGTTTTCAACGAGCCTTGAATTAAAACCAATAGTGAAAGAGACATAGCTTTTGAGCAGATCTGCCAGGTATGATGGCCAACATGATCCTGATGAAAAACAAAACTTGCCCAAAGAAAAATGTAAGAACTGTGACTATTAATGGTGTATTCTTGTGAAAGGATGAAAGAATGCAGGAAACCACACAGATAATTACAGAAAGAAACATATGAATAATGGGATTAAGCAATGTAAGAAAAAAGTGATAAGGGAGACTAATGCTAGAGTTGGGGATGATAGGAGTTTTAACAGTCACAGGAAGCCATAAATAAGATAACAGAAACGAAGATGTGGTGAGATATTGTTAGACAAAGGACTGAAAAATAAATCCATAACAGACTACATTATAATGAGTGAAGAAATCAGGAGATGAAGTGAAGTGATACCAAGCATTAATCTCGAT
Organism: Locusta migratoria; assembly: GCA_026315105.1. NCBI lineage: Eukaryota > Metazoa > Arthropoda > Insecta > Orthoptera > Acrididae > Locusta > Locusta migratoria. Next base: position 198,232,827 of record CM048746.1, read on the forward strand.
GGAGACGACAGACTGGTGGTAGGGTCATTGAAGAAATTCAGAAAAGATACATGCAGGAGGGAAAAATATGCAAAAAGTAAGTGCTAGAAACTGAACCATGTCACTTTATAATGTACACCATGTATATTGTAATCAACTAGTAAGTCAAGTTTGCACAGTTTTAAAATTTGATATGGCCCGATGATGGTGGCATATCCTACTGAAATTGGCCGTCATAAAATAAACAAGTATTTTGTGAGCTTGGCTTTTCACTTTTGAAGATTATTACTATAGAAAGATTCCTCAAGTACTTATCTTTAAGAAGGGTAACAAAGCACTGTGTGAGAATTACAGAGGAACAGTGTTGTTGTACCATTCTTGGCCAATGAGAAAGACAGGCTGTTGCAAGTAAGTCACGTCACGTGATCAAGAGAGGCCTGAGCCATCGCAACCACTAGCTAACTGGCTGACCACTGGGGCACAGCCAACTGCCTCACAGCAGCCATCCAGTCAGCTAGCAAACATGATGGCTCAGGCCTCTCTTGATCACATGACATGACTTGCATGCCACAGCCTGTCTTTCTTGTTAGCCTTGATGCCAGTGCATGTAAATTTATAAAAGATAATTTTAAAGAAAATCAGGAATAAGAAGAAGCACCACCTAAGAGAGGAACCACAAAGATTTTTAACCCTAAGATCAAATATAGATGGTATATTTAGTACCAGACAGGTTGTAGAAAAGCAATGAAAATTTGTTGAAGACATGGTTGCATTCTTACACATAAAAAGGCTCATGACACCATTAGACACTCTGAACACCTGAAACTGTCAAAAGAAATGTGACAGAGAATCAGAAACATGTACAAAATGTGCCTTAAGTGTGTTATAATATGTGGCAAAAAATCTTAAAAGTTTTCTAACAGACAGAGGGTTTCAGCAAATGTGCTATCTCCAGTGCTTTTTAATAAGTCATGGACAACATCATAAAGTAAGTTCACCAAGGGTCTAAAGAAGACAATATGAATATCATAACATATGCAGAAGATTTGGAAAGAAAATTAATATAAATTGGAAAAACAACTAAACACCTGGCAGAGAGTAATTGAAGAAGCAGATATGGACATAAGTTTAATAAAAAGAGAAGTAGCAGGAAAAGTGAAAAAGAGAATAAATAAATAAATAAAAATAAAATTTGAACAATATAATTTGCAAAGGAGAAGTTATTGAAGAAGTAGATGCCTTGAAGTATCTAGGTAGTAATTTAACCAAGAAAGGAGACATTAAGGAGGAAGTTTCAGAAAGAATAGGAAATTGTGGTTGTGGCTGGTGATAGTAGGAGACAGAATGGAGTGATGAAGAGAGGAGAAAAAGGAAGGTCGGGACATTAGTTGTCTAAGGTCTCAAAACTTTTCGAACCAATAATCTTCCCCCCCTCCCCCCCCCCCCCCCCCAGTTAAGAATACTCTTTTCCCCTAGTGAAAACACACTTTTCCCCTAGTGAAAACACACTTTTTCCAAGACGAAAATACTCTTTTCCCCACTTTAAATGGCAACATACTTTCTCTTTGAGTTATTAAAATTATCTATCCCTTGAAAGCTAAATATTTTCTCAGCCAATGTTAGGTTTCGTGGGGTTAAAATGCACTTTTGATATTGGTGATTATTTTGTGACATTTAGATGTTGCTAATGACACCATGACAGGTGGAAAGTAAGGACATCTAATTGTGACTCGGGTATAGATAATCAATGAGAATGTTGTTTTTCCAATTCTTGTGTTCGTATATTTCAATTTTGTTGTGATGAGGCAGATATTGCTACAGTATAACCCCATTTTAAGTTCCCAGATTAGACATTTTTCCTTTCTTACACTATTTTTTGTCAGTTCCGGCAAATTTCCTATGTTCACAGTGCAATTCACCCCCATGTTTGTGTTAACATATTTACATTTTTCCTATGTTTTACACTTTATGAAATCGTGTTCATGGAGAAAAAAGATGATGTAATTGACAAATTGATTCTGGCACGGCTTTCGCCTTCAATCATAGTATTTATAATTGTCACTCAGTTAAGTTACTTGACACTTTGCATTTAAATTCAAATGTATATTTCGCATTACATTGTTTGCAGTACGCATCAATTTGACTTGCAAGGTGCTGGTGGATGCAAGCAACCCATCAGTCACCACGCTGAGTGTCAGCTTACCTTTTTTACGTGAATGGCAGTTTTCCATCGTTTGCTTCGCGCATTTTAAGAATTTACACATAATGTCAAGGACGAATATTTATGTAAGTATTTTTTGTGACTTTTAAACAGTGGGAATGATGATTTGCTTGTGCGTGTTTTTCTGCACATTGAAGGGGAGCACAGTAGGCCTATTTATTTTACGGATCTTGAGTAGACCTATGTTATTATCTCAAAGTATCTGATACATAAACTATGGAAATGCAAGGGTGATCCAGTAAGAAAATTTTAACATTTAAAACTTTATTTCCGCAATTTACATTTTTCCACATTTTACACCATAATACTTCACAATTTTCTTTGAATATGTCAAGATTTTAGAGTAACTAATAACACAGTGAAAGTACACAACTCACAATTATTTACAAAATCCTGATTGGAGAACCTTCAATTTCCATAATTATTTTAATGAAGATTACACTTTTTGCCATTATTACTGCTTAATTTGTAATCTATCTAAGAATTACTAGCTTAAATATGATAAATGAACCATGATGATTGGTATCTTTCAACGTCTGCTACCCTTTAAGATATAACAATTTATTCATTCATGTTTTCTCACAATCTCATTGGCAGATGCTTGCATATGCAAGGATTTATTTTATTTACTGTACTGAAGTAAAGTAAAGATCTTATCAGAGAAAATTACAAAAATTTTACATATATCTAGATCAACACAAAATTCCCAGAATTCTAAACAATTACCAGACTTTTCCTGGATAACAAATTCCCAGTTTTTTTTCCTGAATTTTCCAGTTTTTCCAGGTTGTATACACCCAGAATATATTAATTCTTAAAACAAATACTGGACTTACTTTTCACACACATTGAGACTTCGAAGATACGCCTTCTTTGCTTCTGCCAAATATCTTCCATAGTCTGCATTATCTTTATCCGATATGCTTTCAGCCATACAAAAAAATGTTCGACCAATAGTGGCTAGTGCTCGCTGTTCTTCAATCTGATCATTTAAATCTTTTGCCATTTCTGAAAAATCCATGCGAAATAGAGTTTAGTGTATTTAAGTGGATTTTCTGGATGAGCAGTTATAAACCAATCTACCACACATGTAATAATACTCTAATACAGTCAAAGCAACAAATTGAATGCAATGACATGTCAAAGACACTGCACAATTATACCACAATCTAACAGACAGACACCACACTCACTGCTGTGGAAGTTGTTACTGACTGACAGTTGCAACAAAACTAGTGCTCCTGGCGGTGTCAAAGCCACCATAAGAGTAATGATTGTGTATAAATATTTTTTTTATGTAATTAACAAAATAGCTACTATAATTTTTCATTCCAAGCATTAGTAAAACATCAATAGACACAAATAATTGTGAAATAAATGTAGAAACATGCAAATTTAGTGGATTCAGCTATATAAACAACTTATTCATTAAGAAATACTTATATTTTTACGTTTGTAACTTACTCCTCTGAAAGTAAGAGAACATAAACGTACAAGACACAAATTTCCAATGTGGTCTGTTCTTATTGTGATGGGACATTCTCTGGTACATAATAAATCAGTAAGTCATCTAATGATTCACACATTTTTACATTTCACCTGTATTTCTAATACATGCTTATACATTTCAGTGTAATTGTTTTTGCTTAAAAAGAGGATGTCTTGAAGATTCTTGCAGTTTGTGCATCAGATGTATCAGCAATTGTGGAATAGCTTTCTTCTTTGTTGGAAAACAGTTTTATTGCTTTTGACATTCATTGCCACATATGTTAAGATTTTTCCTTCAGGTCAGCTGTGACGGGTGATTTAGAATACTAAATAACATAAGTAATGCATTCGATCTACAAAGTGCATTTTCAGCTCTAAAACTGAGTGTGGATAAGATGGACCTGGGAATTAATGAAGGGAAAACCAAGTATATGTATATTGGTACTAACCAACCCTTACACCCCACAATAATCGTTGATGGAATGACATCTGAGGGAGTGGAATGCTTCACTTGTCTAGGCTCAAAGATAGAAGAAAATAGCACTACCCTTACTTAAATTATGGCTCGCATAATGATTCTAATCAATGCTACTGTAGAACACAAATTTTACACTTTTCAAGTGCAATGGTTAAAATGAGGGGAAATTATGTTTTAAATGGTAAAATACATTTACTCGTTCGCCCTTGCATTTTCATAGTTTATTTGTGATATATATACATAATAGGCATCAAAATACTTGCCAGGAAGTTTATTATATAATAAAGGTTATCCAAATTTGTACCATTTTAAGCAACAGGCAGATCTGGAAATGGTAATTTTATGGAAAGTAGAAAGTTTTGACATAATTTCATTCATTACAATTAATTACTCAGCAAGCCTTTAACTGGCATTAATTATTTACATAGTAAAACTGCACAAGTTCCGTTGTTTTTGTAATTTTTATGTTTCGCACAACAATATTCGAGAATTTATTTATGTTCTCGAGAGAAAATATGTGCATAAGTATTTTTGTGACATTTACATAGGGTCGGCATCTCACACAATTATCACTGTTTTTGAGGTAATAATGTACCTCGTCCCCTTTAATGTGCAGAAAAACATACACAAGCAAACCATTAGTATCACCATTTATAAAACATCACAAAAATAGATAAATATTTGCATTTCACAACAAGAATAAATTCTCAAAATGCGTCATGCAAAGTATGGAAGAACTTCCAGTTGCGTAAACAAACCCAGCTGATAATTGGCGTGATGGCTGATGGGATACTATACTGCCATCAGCCACCACGTCAACTAGGCGAGTATTGCAAACGACAAAATGCAAAACACACATTTGAATAAATGCAAAGTGCCAAGAAACTAGACTCTGTAACATTTATAACCACTATACTTTAAGGCAAAAGCCATGCCAGCTTCAATTTATATCATTTTTTCTTCAAGGACATAGTTTCAAAAAGCTTAAACACAGGAAAAGCGTAAATATGTTAACGAAAAAACGGGGGCAAATTAACATTGTGAGCATAGGAAATTATACGGGACTGACAAAAAAGGGAGTAAATGGCGGGAAAACGTAAAATCCATGAACGTAAAAATGGGCTTCTAGTGTACTTTGTAATGTTGTGACATTTTAAATCTAAGCGTCTATCACAAGGGACTAAGTGCCAGCTTTATAAAACACTGATAGGCCCAATATTCGCTTATGGTTCAGAAACATGGACAATTACAAAGCAGGATGAATACAAACTAAGATTATATGAAAGACGTACGTAGAGGAGTATTTTTGGATCTGTATATGACAATGGGATCTGGAGAAGGCGAAGAAATGATGAACTTTACGACTGCTATGAGGAGGATGATGTGGTCATGTTCATAAAGTTGTGTAGACTGAGATGGGATGAACATGTAATTGCGACTTTCCTATCGGTATTCACCAATAAGAATTGGGCAATATATAACTTAGGGTAGTAACAGTTTATGGCTCGTTGTCTCTATTCATTGGGGTGAGTTATGTATGTCAGCTTCTAAACAGCTACCCAATCTGTTTACACAAGATCAATAATTAATCTGTAGTTCAGCCAGTCTATTAATCTGCATATGATGATGTGACAATGTATTTTAACAAACATAAATTAAACCTCTGAATGACCAACAAAATGGATTCTAAAATAAAGAAGTGGTTCACTCACAAAGTAATTATTTATAAATGGAGTTTATTTCTCTTTCTGGACATGAAAATGCGGAGGTAGTCCTACTTTATACATCGGTAAATAACTGAATATTCCACCATCTGTTGTTCAAGAGAGGCTCAATAAATATCACACACATTCAAGATTAAATGTTCCAAATTATTACTCATAAATTAGTGAAGTTCCAAATTAATCTGCAGTTACAGAATTTGTTATAAAACACAGTTTGTAATCACATGTGTAGACGATTGCTGAATTATCACAGTTCCACAGCCCTGCTACCATGCATAGTTTATCACTTTTCAAGCAGAGACTAAGTTCTACAGTCCACACATGCCTATCTCCTCAAATCACAAGTTCATAATGCGGCTTCAGACCGCCCAGCGTCACAACCTTTCACCACCACATCCAAGTTATAAGTCCCTTCCCAAGTGTTTAAAGCGTGCTCTCGCTGCTCCCAAACGTGTATACTTCCGGTATCCCAACACCTCATCTTTAAAATATAATTTCCCTTCCAAAATATTATACATCTGAATATCACAGAATTAAATGCTTTGCCCACCTCCCTACAAATTTTATTTAGATTTAACAAACAAATATATATTAAACAATACTAAAAAACGGTTGACACTGAAGATCTTTGCTCAGATAGCCATTAAGCGTCACGTCTCCCTGTTCAAATATACTGCCGCCGTCGAAATATAGTTACACAATTAATATTTAATTTATCATGACTTTTTATACAAATATATTCAGTTCTTCTCCACAAATACTTATAATTGTTTATATATAAATTATCTGCTGCATATCTACTATTTTTAGTTGGCCAGGAAATATTCAAGTGGCAGTGTACAACATAAAACGAACGTTACTAAGAATAATATTAAATACAATAAAATACATATATACATGTAATGCGCTTTGCTGGGTTCATGTTTTGTGTTTCTGTGGTGGAATCTATGTTCTGACACAAGAATATTACTAACTCAACAAAAAGCAGAAAAAGAGAGTAAAACAAAGTTTATTGAAAGAATACAGAAATAACGTGGTATGTCTTTTAAGATAAGTAGTGTGGTACAATGCAGTAACAATTTACTTCTTAAATTGTTACTGATAAACACTATGTATCAATAATTGTAAATATAATTAATATATTATTATTATTATTATTATTATTATTATTATTATTATAGTACAGAAATTTATTGGCTTTTTATCTGTAAGACATATTTAAATTGTAACTATTGCATTTGATTCTCCCAAGTCTCCTGCATCCATTCATATAATTATATTGCCGTATGATCATTCCCTGATTTTATATGGATTTTTAGAATAATGTTTGTGGCTATATTGTGTTTCAGCTGCAATCTGGAATAGACGCCCTCGCTCAGCCAAGAGCACTTCCAGTTTCCGAGCACATGTGGGAAATCCTAACTACCTGTCCATTCACTAGGTTCAAACTGTTAGCCGGCCAGCTGGGGAACCCAACAGCCTGGCAAAACCTGAATTCACATGGAAACAATCAGCTTCCCCCTGTATCTGTAATAGCACACAATGCAGCTTGATGAGACAGATCCTGCAAGGAAAGCCTGCTGCAGTGAACCTGGAGGAAGAAGAGCAAGAGGACAACCTAAGTTAACAAGGAGCGATGAGGTTGGAGAGTACGCTACCCAAGTTGGTTGCCGTAACAGGAGGTCCACGGCGATGTCCAGAGAAGAGTGGCAGAAAAACATTGAAGAGGCTGTACATGTTTTGTGCATTTCAAACTGTTTTGACTGGAATTGCGTTGAAGAAACCTCAAAAGTTCCTGAGAGCAAAAGTGACAGCTTTCCGCAAAAGATCAGAACACCTGGTGTTCTTATGAAGAATCATAAATAAAATGTCTCATAATGTATCATTTTGTGCATTCCCAAGGTACTTAGGAAATTTAAAAAGACAAATGTGGAGTAATGTTTTAATTAGTGACAATTTTGATGCCACTAAATACCCTTCCTGCTGTAAAAATTATGCAACAAAGCAATATAAACAATACTATTCACACTCGTCCAATATTGTATTCAGCAATATATCTTGCTGGCCACTTGGAGCACTACTATCACAGTGTATAAGAAAAATCAGTGGGAGTGTCGGGAATGTATATGTTAGATTATGGTTGTGCATATGACATAACAATGGATCACAAACAAACATACAGAACCAGCCTACAACCACCACGCAATGCTCTAGATCAATATCACAAACATGTAACCATTTAACATGGTTAAGTTTGAAAGGTTTTATTGGATTTTTATTTTTGTTTTTGGTTATTTCTTCTAATGATAGTTGATTTATTTATTTTATTTTATTGTCACCTTAATTGATTTCCCATTTGCCATGTTGCTTCAGACTTTGTGTTTTAGGTTTAAACTCCAAGTATTTCTTGCAGATATAAAAAGGGATGTCAAGTTCCATCTCAGTATCAAATAAAACTGAGAACATTCATTTTTACTTGGTTCTTGTAATTTTTTAACATATAACTGTTACACTCGTATGGAATGCATATACATTAAAGAATGACTTTCATTACAGTTTGTAAATCAACTGTCTTCTTTCTATAATAAACCTCTTTTGCTTTCACAAGAAGTCCTATATTTTTCATGGTCATTTACTTATTATTTGCTTTCGTAACTCTTCATTCACAACCCTGGCTTCAACCCTGTGCAGTGGTCGTTCTGTGAAGGATAGAAGGAAAACATGCCCACAATTTCTCGTCTTTTATCAAACATTTACTTAATTATTTTATTATATCGGGTGATCAAAAAGTCAGTATAAATTTGAAAACTTAATAAATCACAGAATAATGTAGACAGAGAGGTAAAAATTGACACACATACTTGGAATGACAAGGAGTTTTATTAGAACCAAAAGTTCAAAAAATGTCCGACAAATGGTGCTTCATCTGATCAGAAAAGCAATAATTAGCATAACAAATTAAGACAAAGCAAAGATGATGTTCTATACAGGAAATGCTCAATATGTTCACCATAATTCCTCAATAATAGCTGTAGTCTAAGAATAATGTTGTGAACAGTATTGTAAAACATGCCTGGAGTTATGCTGAGGCATTGGCGTCGGATGTTGTGTTTCAGAATCCCTAGAGATGTCGGTCGATCATGATATACTTGCGACTTCAGGTAACCCCAAAGCCAATAATCGCACGGACTGAGGTCTGGGGACCTGGGAGGCCAAGCATGACGAAAGTGGCAGCTGAGCACACGATCATCACCAAACGACACGCGCAAGAGATCTTTCATGTGTCTAGCAAGACTCCCCCCCCCCCCCATAATCAAACCCCATGTCATTCCAAGCATGTGTGTCAATTTTTATCTCTCTGTCTACATTATTCCATGATTTATTAAGTTTTCAAATTTACTCTGACTTTTTGATCACCCAGTATAATAGTAAACATGTTATATCCTGTTAAGGAGAAAGTTCTTTCTCCCATTCTCTTTGTTTCGATTTAAAGGGAATTATATAACTTCAAAATTGTTACACTACAAAAGGGAATCCCTGGATGGAAGATGATGCCCTTCCAGAGAGAAACTATTGTGGAAATTTAGATGCCAGTATTTGAAGCTGACAGAAAAACACTCTCCTGCTAACTTCCATTTTGCTTAAGGACTGAAATGAGATGAAAAATTAAGGCTCATAAGGAGACATGCAAGCACTCCTTTATCACTTGCTCTACTTGGAACTGAACCAAAGGAAATGACTAATAATGTACAAGATACTCCCTGCCATGCACTGTACAGTGGCTTGCTCAGTATGTATGTAGACATTGAACTAAATGAAATCCTTTAAAAAACTTGTTTCACAGCAGATTATTAATTACAGTATGAGCTAGGTTTCAAGTTATAAGCCCTTTTTCCAGTATATAACTGAAACTGAATTTTCAGTTGTTTGTAAACCTGTTGGACCAAACTGCTATGGTCATCAGACTCTTGAATTTCAAACTACTTACACTAAGGTCAATACTCATTGATGGTTAAGGGAGGAGTCGAACCTCCGGCAGGAACAACCACCCAGTACACAGCACAGTACCTTAGACCACGTGGCTATTTCCCATGGCAACTTATACTGCTCCTGAATATTACACCTATTTTCTATTTCTTCTATGTAGTGCTTGTAATATTGTCCCAAAGAGGTGAACACAACTGAAGTGAGATTATTCACATCTCTCAGAGAATATTACATCACTAAATGGAAGACGAATAAACTTTGGGCATTATTTTTTAAGTAACATCAATTACCAGATTTATTTATTTATTTTTTATTTACTGGTTAAAAAACCTGATTCTTCCCAGGTGATAATACACTTTTTTTACATGATAAGTAACACTATACTATCACTTGAAGGTGTGACACACCAATCCTTTGAAAGGTAAATGTGTATTACACCAGCATAGAGCTGCATGGGGTTAAAGTCCACTTAAGGTGTTGGCAATTTCAATCCTGAGTATAGTGGAAAAAGCAAATGCTTTTTTTTTCTTTTATTTCTTCTGTTATGTAAATGAAGTTCATGTATATTTATGAGTGTGACAGATGGAGATGACAATTATGCGACTGAAGTGTGCCTGTGCGATTGCGTGAATGTTCTTTATTCTAAAGAAGGCCATGGCTTATAGCTTTAAGAGTTGTATGTGTGTGTCTTTTTTATGTGCCTGCCACAGCTCGTCGTTACATCACTGTGGTGAATTGTAAACTGTCCTTATTATACTGAACAATTCATTTAAATTTCTCTTAAAAATATATGAATAGCTTTCTGTACCTGATTCATTGTAAAATTTGCACACCGTAAAACAATGACAACAATAATAATAATAATGTTCTCAAAACAACAATAACAAACAAATCAGATATTAGTTTTCTTATTTCAAGTACCTCTGTGCAGAAAACTACAGCAAATTTTAAACAAGAAATTGTCCACACATACAATGCTCTATTTACAGTTAAATTTAATTATAGCAATATTATTGAAAACACTGTTAGTAGCATACATTTGGTGTACATGGTAGGTAAACTAAAAAGTTATATAGCAGCAATTCATTTATTCATTCAAAAATATAAAACACAAAAACCTGCTTCAAATGCCAACATATAAATACATCACCTAAATGATGGCATATTTTTGTCAGCTGATCTGACTGTCATTAATACTGACTCGCACCCTGTCTCCTCCACTTCTTCCATTTGTTGCTGCTCCTTTTCCTGTTCTCCCTCCTTAACAGTTTGTTTTATGAATTTCAATATATATTACAAAGACAGGAAACTGTTCCTTACCAAGATGTTTATTTTGGTGTTCTAATGCTTTTTCATATTCTCCCATGTTGCCATATACTTCTCCTATCATGCGATGTGCCACAGCTACCTCAATAGGCTTGTCCAAAACAGAATACAGCCTTTCTTCCTCCTTACAGAAGAAAAATAAATGATTCATTAATAAAAGAGACATTGATTTTAAACAATTTTATGAAAAAATTACAGGCTCAACTGTACAGCATGTAATGACCATCACAGAAAGAAAACCACACACACACACACACACACACACACACACACACACAACCATGAAAAAGGCAAAATGAATTACATCTATACTGCCTGGTTATTAAACATCTCTCTGACCATGTCAGCTATTGATGTTCATATTTCAATATGTGGTTTGGATTTCATGTTAAGCTGCAGGTCCCCTTTCCCCGGTTGGATAACTGGGGTAGGCTAGGGACATGCAAGTCACTGAAGTGGCGTCCAATTGCAAGACGCACCAGGCCAATGAGCCACACGAAATTATTATTACACATCATCTCTCGCCAAATTACAATCTGACTTCTACAAAATGTTACCAGAACACAGAGAGAAAATATTTTTAAATTTTGCTCCCAAACAAGCTTATTACATTGCATATTGATGTAAAGATCGAAATTCTTTGCCAGGTGCAACACACACACACACACACACACACACACACACACACACACACACACAAACCGCGAACTTCAACTGCTGGGGCCAAAATATGCTTTAGCAAACGTGAAATCAACTGGCTATGTCAGGGTGTTTTTTTTTTTTTTTTGGGGGGGGGGGGGGGAGCAAAGAGAATGAAAAGAGTGGTTAACAATAAGATGGTTGTTGTGGTCCTTTGGTCCTTATTCCAAAGACTGATGTGATGCAGCTCTCCACATAACCCTATCCTGTGCAAATCTTTCATCTCTGAATAAGAAAGGCAACCTATGTCTTTTGAATCAGCTTACTTTATTTATCTCTCGGTCTCGCTCTACAATTTTTACCCCACACCCTTCCCTCCAATGCCAATCTGATAAATCCCTGATGTCTCAGAATAAGTCCCACCAATCAATCCCTTCACTTAGTCAAGATACAGCAGAAATTTCTTTCCTCCCCAATTCTGTTTAGTACCTCCTCATTAGTTACTCTTCCACCTACTCTTCAACATTCATCTGTAACACAATATTTGAAAAGCTTATATCACCTTTCTATCAGAACTCCTTATTGTTTACATTTCACTCCCGTACAAGGTCACACTCCAGACAAAGGCTTTAAGAAAGGACATCCTAACTTTTACGTTAATATTGGATGTCAACAAATTTTGCTTCTCCTTAAATGCTTCTCTTCCCATAGCCATTCTGCATTTTATATCTTCTTTACTTCAGCCCTCAGAAGTTATTCTGCTATCAAGATAACAGAAACGGAACTTCCTAGCAGATTAAAATTGTGTGCTGGAACCGGGACTCGAACCTGGGACCTTTGCCATTCGAAGGCAAGCACTCTACCAGTCCCAGTTCCGGTACACAATTTTAATCTGCCAGGAAGTTTCATATCAATGCACACTCTGCTGCAGAGTGAAAGTTTCATTCCGGAAGATAACAGAACTCATCTACTACTATTACTGACCTGATTTTCTAACACTACATTCTATTACCCTTGTTGTATTCTTCTTAATGTTCATCTTATAACCTGCTTTCAAGATGCTGTCCATACTGTTCAACTTCTCTGCCAGGTGCTCTGCTGTCTCTGAGATAATTACAATATCATAGGCAAACCATAAGTTTTAATTCTTTCTCCACATTCTTTCACAGCTTGCTCAATACATTGATTGAATAACATTGTGGAAAAGCTGCAACCCTGTGTTACTCCCTTGCGAGTCATTGTATTCCTTTAATGCCCTTCGACTCATAACTGCTGTCTGATTTTAGTCTAAGTTGCATATATCTTTTCATTCCCTATATTTTACCCCTGTTAACCTCAGAGTGTATCCAACACATGCCCCTGCCCCCTTCCTAAAAAAAGTAATTATGGTATCTGAATTATTTTAATGAATGATGCATGTAGGCAATGTCATGGTAGACAGTCGTACTTCCCTTTCTTGGTGATGAGAGTGGGATGTTAGTGGTATGAAGTTTGTACCATTTTTTTATTTATTTACTTTTTTTTTAAAAAAAATAAGTATATTTTTTTATGATTTAATATCAACAATAAAAAAGCTTGATCTCAGTAAAGTAAAAGGAACTTCAACACAAATTAACCTCTGAATATGAGCAGCAAAACTGATACAAAATATTGTGGGGTGTCTAATTAATATTAATTAACCCTTTCCTGCCTGAGCTATCTAATAGTCGACCAGACAACTTCATATGTTGTTAATTTACTACTGAAGTGAATAAAATAGAAGCATGGTATATTATGAAATGCTTATCTCTGTTTACATAAGGTGTTGTGGCATATAGTCAGCGCCACACGCCAGACATAAGAGAACGATCATGGAGAAGGCCAATCACAAGCAGGCTCCTGGAGGGAGTAACCGAAGATGCGCGCCCTCTACAAGCAGCTTAATTGGCCGTAGTTGAGCAATGCTGTTTGCTGGTGCTGGCTACGAAGTGTATCTCTATGATATACTGCCAGAGCAAGTCAATTCGTCCCTGGCCGACATTAAGACACAACATAAGGATTTACCACTAACAAACATGTAGAGTTTTTACATTTAAGAGACGTAGTAGATAATATTTTTGAGAAAGATAGGTTGTTTACTCACAATAGAGAAGTCCAATGAGCCGCAGAAAGGCACAAATAACAGAATACAACATTAGAGCTTTTGAGCGTTTAGGCCTTTGTCGGTTAGGCGCACGCACGCACACACACACACACACACAAGAGAGAGAGAGAGAGAGAGAGAGAGAGAGAGAGAGAGAGAGAGAGAGAGAGAGAGAGAGACATGACCGCTGTTTACGGTGGCCACAGTGGCCGGAAACAGTGGTCGTATCTGTGTGAGTGTGTGTATGTTTGTGTGTCTCTAACTGATGAAGGCCTAAACGGCCGAAATCTCTAATGTTGTATACAGTTATTTTTGCCTTTCTGAGGCTCATCGGATGTCTCTGTGGTGAGTAAGCAACCTATCCTTCTCAAAAATATAGTTGAGTCCTTCCAGTAATTTCCATTGCTATACATAGTGGATATTAAGTTACATATAGTTTTGTTTTGGAAGGTAAGAGAACTTAAGAGACAGACAGTCCTCTTAGGACCAGAAAGTAGACATTTTCCCTGACAAAATGTCACCATTAAAAAAGAAGACAAACCTGACTTGTGATTACAAAGTGTTTTCTGAAGTCAGAAGAAAATGACGGAAAATCACGCAGGAAGAAAACATGTTGACTGCACTGAGAAATCTGCATACCAAACTGTTTCGATATATATAATACTCTGGAAAAACATGCTTCAAAATTGTATAAAAGATTTTTTTCGCCCTTCAGATGACATTCACACCTTTTATTCACATTATTAGTGCCTGTTTTCAACTGATTTATTTATTTTAACATTTCTATATTTCTATAAGAAAAAAAAGAATTAACATTTATTTTTGCAAAAAATTTTAAAAAATTAAAAATTTCTTGTTATCAGATAATACAAAAATAATGTTTTGGAGGAAAACTTATTTCTTAGGATTGTCATCTATAACCTCTATCCATCAAACATCAGCAATGAATACATACCTTGTACTGTTCTAATGCTTCCTCATATCTTCCGTCACGGAAATACAGCTGTCCAAGCCTTTGGCAAATATTTGCCACTAATTCCAGGTTATCTCCAGAAAGAGCTTTCCTCTTTTTCTTTAAAAGTTCTGTATAATATGAAAAAAATCATGAACTTTTCTTGAGAAATGGAAAAAAAAAAAAATAAATAAATAAATAAATAAATAAAATAAAATAAAATTCAATGAATTGCTGCACTACACACTACAGAATTATGAAATGAAAACAAATAATCTTGCAGAACTCACTGTGTAAACTACAACATAAATAACTCACATTAGCAAAGTAGGAAGAAAGAGTTAGTTATGTAAATTCTGGATTATACATAATGAATATACTTAGCTTCAAGTGGTGTTAATTTATTTCTGTTGAATGAATCAATAATTAAAGGGCAGTATCTACAATCAAGGATACAAAATTTAACTTCAGAGAAATTGGGATGGTATTACAACATTTTGACACTGGCCGCACACCAAGACTACAGTTGAAAGTGGGTAAAATGAACAAAAGGAGAAGAAATGAGTTACTAGAACAAAGAAGTGAGAAGAGGCAAGACAAATTCAGAAATGAATGGAGCATTGAAGATAAAGCTGAAAATCATAAGGTAAAACTTATAATGTATGCTCAAATGATTTCTAGAAGAGGATCAGAGGACAGTGCATACATTTTGTGAGAGAGAGAGAGAGAGAGAGAGAGAGAGAGAGAGAGAGAGAGAGAGAGAGAGAGAGAGAGAGAGAGTTGAATACAAAGTACATACAGAGATGGCAAGACACACACACACACACACACACACACACACACACACACACACACACACAAATATCAAAGTGTCTCCAACCTGTATTTTTTCGTTGCTGCAACAGCCACGCAGCAACTCTTCAAATTAATGTTTTTAGAAGAAGGATTAAATGAAGATTAGCAACTCTGGATTTTATGGTTTGTATTAAAAATATAACAGGACTTACTAGTGGAAAAAAAAATTAAACAACAGATATTTTACTATGGCACGTGAAGGGTGTAATTGCAATCTACCAGGAGAAAGATTATGGGGGGAATAACAGATTGGCAAAACAACACCAGTGGGAATTACAGAAAGACAAAACAATACTTTCAAATTAGTGTTGCCAATCTGAAATTTCTTTATTACCAACTACAAATCAGAAATGAGCTTCATATACAAGTTTGAAATCTGACAGCAGGTCCAATGACATTAGCTTCAAACTTACTGTCTCTTAACTTGCCAACTCTACTCGCCAGGCTCTGCTGCTACCCTTGCGACTAACAACACAG
This sequence comes from Locusta migratoria, assembly GCA_026315105.1. Lineage (NCBI taxonomy): Eukaryota > Metazoa > Arthropoda > Insecta > Orthoptera > Acrididae > Locusta > Locusta migratoria. The sequence goes on from CM048746.1 coordinate 198,249,075, forward strand.
TTCGCAAGTGCAGACAGTTCATGGGTATAAGAGTGCACTTAAAACAGACATACAACACTAGGCATGATGATTATTTTTGTATCTACCATCTATCCATATTAAAGAAGAGCATCCATTTGTTTGTTTGCAATTCTTACAGATTAATAATTTTATTCCAGTCTCGATTAAATTGTGTTCACTTGACTTTTGAAGCAGGGGGATTTCATTGGTGCATGGTGAAGGGTACCTTACAACAGACTTACTTCAACACCAATCTAGAGTTTCATTTTCTTTTTGTTTGGTTTCAGTTTCGTTTAGCAGAACACACATGCAACAAAGGGCTTCCTTCCCCGTTACACACACACACACACACACACACACACACACACACACACACACACGATTTATGCATTCACGGCCCTTTCAAGGTAGTCCTTCTAATGTCTGTATGAAGTGTAAATCATGGATTTGTGAATGCGCAGAACTTATTTGCACAGCAATCACCGACAGTGTAATGGGGGCAGAGTACACAGTAGAGGGACCAGCCCACATTGGCTGAGGAAGAGAGAAAATGGCCCTAAAAACTCTCTCAGGCTTGCTGCCTGCACATCAACCCGCGTTATTAAATCTACCGGGCAGGTTTGATACAAGGCCGGCACCCTCACTAACCTGGAAACAGATCTTCAACTGCACAGGTAAACATGAAGATCCTCTCATCTGTTTTTCCATCTCCTCTTAGCACTGTCCATATACCCCCCCTCTCCCCCCCCCCCCCCCCCCCATCCACTTAGGATCTCCTATTTACGAAAATTCCATGTACTCCCAATGTTGACCAAACAAAAGGTGTTAAAGTCTACTGTAGTGTATCCTTCACCATTGCCTGTGGAGTACAAAAATATTCTTCATGGCAACATACATACATGAGCCAAATTTCTGGTAATCAGTCAAACGGTGTCTAAGTGTACTTAAAGATGCCATGCACTCCAAAGCAACTTACAAAAGGTAGCATTTGTGGTGATTTTGGTTATGGTTACAGGCTGCCTCCATGCCACGTTTTATCCAAATCCGCTCACTCGTATACGACTAAGGAGTAACAAACAATCACTCATACAAACTTTAGCAAATTTATTATTATAAAATATATGAAGAGATTCAGATTTTATATATTATTCAAGACCAGAAGAAAAGTTCATATTCACAGGACATGTACATTAATTGCTGTTCATATGGGGATGAAGTGTTACTGCAGTGCAAGTGGTGTCTGCAGAATGCTTCACGGTAGGCCGTAGAACATAAGATGGGTCAGGTCACAAGACCTAGAGTGCCTTCCAAGAAGATCAACACTTCATCCAAGTGGCATTGCTGGACAGATCTGTGTCCTCCTTGGTTCTGACACAACAGTGGAACATGTCATACACTACCAGGAATGACAGTCTGTTACCTGTCACTAACGTACAGAAACATGCTAGACGGCAATGGAGGGATGGAACAACACCTCTAGAACCAAGAAAGGCATCAGATGCAGGTTCTGTTTGTGTGAAAATTATGGCTGCAGTTTGGTTTGGCACAGACAAGGGAAGCAGTATCACAATTATGTTACTGAGAACAACCATAAATTACAGTTGTGCGTGACCAGTTTGATCTACATGAGTGACATCCTGCAACCTGTAGTGATAACATTTCTGCACGACTCCACTTTTCAACAATACACTGACCCTCAAATGTTGCTGCACAAACATGTGGCTTCTTGGTGTAACAGGATGTCAGCCTTTTACCCCCGAAGCGGCTTAACACTATACTATAGAAAATGTGTTGTGAATGGGAAACAATGGGTGCAGCACTGTCATCCAATGCCAACCAACAGAGATGAACTTTGGAACCATGTGAATGCAGCACGAATGGCTAAACCACAGGAAACCATTCACACCTTATCTGCATCTATGCCATTATGCATGGAACAAATCACCAGTGCTCATGGCAGAACCTGAGTCTATTCACCACAGACATGTCCGAAGAGCTGCAGAAAGGCACAACTAATAGAATGCTTCATTAGAGCTTTCAACTGTTAAGGACTTCATCAGTTACACGCCCACACACATACACACGCGACTGCCATCTCAGGTCGCTTTGGCCCGTCTACACTACCCAGCACAGCCGAAGTGAGTGCAACCAGTGGTGGAGGTGAGGAAGTGGCAAGGAAATGGAAGCACAAGGAGAGGGGGTGATGCAAGGCATGGGTGGGGGAATATGCCAGTGCTGCCAGATGGTTAGTGTGGAAGGAAGGGAAGGGCATGAAATGTGGCAGCGGCATGGGAGAGGAATGTAAGAATAGAGTGAGGAGAGGTAAGGATGGTGGAGATAGGAACTAGTGAAGGTTTAGGCCTGGGGGATAGCAGAAGCGTAGGACATATTGTAGGGAGAATTCTCACCTGTGCAATTAAGAAAAACTGGTGTTTATGGGGAGGATCCATTTGGCACAGTCTGTGTAGCAGTCATTGAAGTGAGACACATTACTCAGCACTGCATGCTCTTCAAAAGGACGGTCTAGCTATCTCCTTGCCACAGTTTAACAATGGCCATTCATCCAGAGAGACAGTTTGGTGCTGGTCATACCCACGTAGAAAGCTGCACAGTGGTTGCAGCTCAGTTTGTAGATAACGTAACTGCTTTCACAGGTTGCCCTGCCTTTTATGGGATACGAAATGCCAGTGACAGGACTGGAGTAAGTGGTGGTGGGATGGTGGAAAGGACAGGTTTTGCATCTAGGTCTATTCCAGGGATATGAGCCATAGGGCAAGGGGTTTGGAGGAGGGATGGAGTAGTAATGGACGAGGAAGGATATTACATAGGTTTGGGAGGGTGGCAGAATGCCCCTTCTTATGTAATGGTAGACAGCGCGTTTTTTTTATGGCGAGACTAAGGTATCGTCAGAAGTGCTTCAAGAAAGTGTGATAGGACTGGGGAGCTTGTGGGTGACTGGAATGACAGGGCCCGTTGATTGCTCTCGCCTCAGCCGTGCTGGATAGCACTGATTGGCCACAGCGGCCAGAGACGGCAGTCGTGTTTGTGTGAGTGTATTTAAGTTTTTGTGTCTCTCTATCCAACGAAAGCCTTAATGGCTGAAAGCTCTAATAGTGTATTCTATTGATTGTGCCTTTCTGTGTCTCATTGGACATCTGTAGTGAGTGAGCTACCTATCCTACACAAAAATATTGTTGAATCCTTCCTGGAATTGTTAGGTATAAACTGAACCACAGTCACCCTGATAACCAAAGAGTCATTGCATTTTCATATAATAGTCATTTCCGTTCATTGTGAATGTAGGGGCAATTCTGAGTCCTTGGTTATACTTGAATACTCGTGTACCTGTGCTTCTTTCTGTGCATTTTCGAATCCATCTGTACTCGACTACAGATTAGAGTGACATGGTTATATATACAGGTAGTAGTGGAAACAAAGAAGTTGAGTCTACAAGCAAATAGAGATAGCGAGTACAGAGATGAGATGCTTTTAAATGTAATGCAAGTATACAGAGCTCAGGTGATCATTTCTAGAAATTATAAGTATGATACAGAAGAGTGCCACTACACTCTAGCTCATTATATTCGCAGAAATACAGTGGGAACAGAGGAAGGAGTGAAGCAAAGATGGAACAACAGTGCCATTATTTCTAGTGTATGTAAACTAATTCTCAACATTGGACTCGTGCTCAACTCCATTTCGGATCTGTATTAGAAAAATCTTAAGTCTCTGGGAGAGCCAGACACGACAAAACTATTTCACCTGGTGCATAGTAAGATGTATGTGACAGGAGAAATAGCCTCAGACTATAAGAAAAGAAATGGCCATATAGTATTTTTGACTGGGAGATCCCACGCAGAAGGAAAATGCAATAATCTCCATTCCAAAGGAAACAGTCGCAGACAGGTGTAAAAATTACAGAACCATTAGTTTAATAAGTCATAGTTGCAAAATTTTAAGACAAATTATTTACAGACGGATGAAAAGCAGGTATAAGCTGACCTTGGGGAAGATCAGTTTGGATTCAGGGGAAATGCAGGAACACAGGAGGCAATTCTCACTTTATGGCTTAACTTAGAAGACTGATTAAGGAATGGCAAAACTACATTTCTAGCTTTTGTATATTTGGAGAAAGCTATTGAGATTGTTGATTGCAATACACTTTTCCCAGTTCTGAAATCATCAGGAGTAAAATATAGGGAACGGAGGGTTATTTACAACTTGAACAAAAACCAGATAGCAGTTATCAGAGTTGAAGGGCATGGAAGGGAAGGGATGCAGAGGTTGGAAAGGGAGTAAGCCTTTCTCCAATGGTATTCAATTTGTACATTAAGCAAGCTATAAAGGAAAGCAAGGAGAAATTTGGAGAAGGAATTAACATTCAGGGTGAGTAAATAAAAACATTGTGTTTTGCCAATGACATTGCAATTCTGTCAAGACACAGCAAAGGACCTGGAAGAGCAATTAAATAGAATGGACAGTGTTTTGAAAAGTGTAGTAAATAATAAATTCGTATAGTCTGCTACAACAGTTGGCGCCGTCAGAGATCAGGTGATCTCGCCAGCGCCACCTGCTGTGGTGCTGCAGCAGTGCACGGAAGCACGCCGGCTGCCCAGAGTTTGTTTGCTTTCCATAAGGTGCGCCTCGGCGCTTCAATTGCATTGTATGAACAGTGTGTTTTGTTATTGGTGACTTATGTCACGTGTGTGTACCTTAGCGTGTAAATGTTCAATTATGAAATACGAGATTCTTTAAGCATATTCTACGAGTGTTCATAAAAAAAGTGTGTATAAAATGAAAATTAGTAAGAGAAAAACAAGGGTAATGAAACATAGTGTCAGTACATCAGGTGATGAAGAAGGAATTAGATTAAGGAATGGTGGTAGATGAGTTTTGTTACTTGGGTAGTAAAATAACTTACAATGTTCACAATACAGCGGATATAAAATGCAGAATAGTAATGGGAAGAAAAGTGTTTTTGAAAGAGAGAAATTTGTTAAATCAAATATTAATTTAAGCATAAGGAAGTCCCTTCTGGAAACATTTGTGTTGAGTGTTGCCTTGTAAGGGAGTGAAACATGGATGATAAAACAGTGCAGATAGGAAGAGGATAGAGGTTTTTGAAATGTGGTGCTACTGAAGAATGCTGAAGATTAGGTGGGTGGATTGCATAACTAATGAGGAGGTACTGAACAGAACTGGAAAGATAAGGAATTTCTGGTATACCTTGACTAAGGTCATGTAATATGTAACTTACGTAAAACCTCTCAAAATATACTACAGATTCCGGGTAATTACCCACATTCTGGCAAAATTGCTGCCAACAACTTTTTAAGAGGTTCAGAAAAGAGGGAGCAGAGGGAAAGGGGTTCCCAAAGAATATCTTTCACTTTTGGCTGTAGAAGAGGTCATGTAGATTTTAGAGCGAGTTGAATGACATGGTATGTTGGAAAACCTGTTTGTAGTGATAATATGTGGTTGAAGCCACACTTTTTATGCCATTCCAAGCAGCCATTTAAAAATTTTCTTACTAAAGAGTTCAACAAGTCTGCACGCACCCTGTAAATGAGATGAAAGTTGATGACCATAACCCATGAGAATTGAAAATGAACAGAGTGTAATCAACTTCTGAGCAGATGCAAAAAAATTGTTTTTCTGTTTGCTTCATCCTTTTTCCAATTTCTTACATTTTTGTGCACTCTTGGGTATATTATATTTATATTTCCATCTAAGTAACAGTATAGTGTATTCTTCCACTTAGTGAATCAAGACAGTTGTTTGGAACAGAGCTAGAGTAGGTACAGAAACATGTTAGTCAATTTTAGTTTTCCATCATCTTAGAAAGGACTATCTGAAATGGTAAAGGTTGCCAGTCTTGTTTGCGAGATGAAGACAGGACTGACTATCTGCAGCATAGTTAACATAACCAACTGTGGACCACCCCTGACACAGACCCGAGATGGGAGTTTGGGAGTTGGGGGGGGGGGGGGGGTATGAATCTTGAATCAGAGGCTCAGGCAACTCTGACCATGTGGGCCAGTGGGTTTTTGTATTCTACTAAATACGTCAAGTGATCACTATACATAGGGGGTTTCTTCACAGGTAGTGGAGGCTATGTGGTATGGACTGGTCAGTGTTAATTTTTTGTCTCAAAGTTTGCAAGTTGAACACAGGACAAACATAGACCTAAGAACTATCAATATAGCAATTGTAAGTTGTGGTGGTTATGTTGGGAAGGTACCAGAACTCAATGTGTTACTTAATAGAAAACACTGAAGCACAAATTGTTAAAGGTTGTGTGTGTAGGCTGAAATTTTTGCTAAAGTTCCTGTCTCTGCTCCCAACCATCCTTTCAAAATAAATTTCATCTTCTCAAATTGTGTCAGTCCCTGTCCCTCACAAACCCAGTACTGCAAAAAACACATCTCCATGGCACAGTCATCCCAGAATCATCGTTGTTTGCCCCTACAAGATACTGCTAATGTGCATACCCTACTACATAATCACACATCTGAAATTGAATCCTTGCAGTACAACACATGAAAGAGTATTTTAGACACCAACGGCCAAAAGCTTGAATTCCATTTGTATGAATGTCTTTTTTATGTGCCTCTCACAGCTCGATGTACATCTTTGCAATGATTTGTATATTATCCTCATGAACTATCCATTGGCAGATTTATATCACTGTTAAATTATAAGCATAAGTAAAAATCACTATTGAAGTAACATTTTACATGTTCTACATAGGTAACTTCACTTTCAGTTTCATTTACACTAATCAACTGTAATCGCACAAGGCATTTACGCTTTTGTGGAAGCACAGTTGGCAAGAAAACATTGAAGGAGTTTCCAACCCAGTTCAATAGCAATTAAAAAAAGAATTGTCAGTACTGTCTTTGTAAAAAAATTAACTTGCAGGAATATGTAACGATTTTAAAAACAAAAACAAGCAGAAAGTCCCACAAAACACCATGTTCTGCACATGTACACCACCACTACTGGACATGTACAGATCCATGGCAAGAAAAAAAGGCTCTTATTTCTCCTCAGCAGAAAACACTTTGAAATTGTAGAGCCTCCTATTCTGCTGCAAGGTGGTAGGCCATCTACACACGACGTGCACACATTTGTGTTGGGATGGTTACCTGAGTCAATCACTGTGCTTGTACTGAATGACACGAGAAATGCATTTCCATTTCTTTTGTGATTATAATACATTGCAAAAAAAAAAAAAAAAAAAAAAATAAGTAAAATACTTTAGTAACAATGAGCATGTTTGTAACCACATAGATAAACAATATTATATGATGAGAAAACTAAGAAGTATTTTGTTCATACAAGCAGTTTCCAGCATTCTTTGCGAATTTTTTGACAACTAAAAAGTTTTCAAAGAAAATAAAGAGTCTGTACACAAACTGACAAAGCACCTGTGTGTACTGCTTGCATTTTGAGGAAACTATTGACATTTTTAGTAACACTTCTCTGCCCATAACAGTCTGTGTGTAGCGTTGAGTACATTTTATTCTACTCCCACTAAGAGTAGAAGTTACAGTAGATACATTGCATACATGTGACAATAACTGCATATCCATGATTGAAACTTTATTTTGAAATGCAGTATGAAAATGAAATCCATGAACTAGTCTGATGTCATCAAAAGTTTTAAGAAGGGCAGCTTGTTTTTTGTATAATAACGAAACAGAGGTTCATTATCAATTGTGGCGTTGTGTTCCAGGAAAACAAGAGCCCCTGCACACATACACCATCCCTGACAGGTTTTGTAAGAATGACCAGATATCAATAATGAGACTTTGTAGAAAGAAAGATAAGTGATCATGATCCGTCTCTGTCATTGTTACCTGAACAAGCCACTGTTTTGCAGCAAAAATAGTGTATGATCTCCTTTTAAAAAAAACTAGAAGACCACTATTAATCCACTGTGAGACAACTGGAAACTCTTTTTAATGCTAATGGTTTCTTATATGGTATTAGGCAAAGTAATTTGTTTCATTTTTTTGTATTTCTGTATGTTTGTACAACCTGTGTACATTATAATGGACATCGTTAGAAATTATTTCTGCCATTGGTGCTAATTATCATGCTTTTCAAAAATTGTAAGTCACAGTTGTGTTATTAAATGAAACAGTATGACGAGACAGCAGCAAAAATGTTTCATATATTATTTTGAGGTAGTATTTGGTCTCGATACTCTGATGTTTCCAGTATCCTCTCATTTTAAACCAGGACCAATGGTTGACATGAGTATCATGTTCAATTTAATAAAATACATGACCCCATGATGGCGGCTTAGATCTGCTGAAACCAGTCAAAAAATACAGATATTTTAAAGCGATCTTGGGCAACCTATGCTTCTTTGCAAGTTTTGATCATAAAAAAAAAAATTGAAAGCATCGGCGTAACATTTAATTAAAAGAATGTAGAGTCTTGGATTAAATAATAACAATATGGAAAGGATAGATGACTACTCGCCATATAGACATGGCATTGAGCCGCAGACAGAAACAATGAAATAAAACTGTTAAAATATTAAGCTTTCAGACAAGGCCCTTCTGAAATAGATTGAATACATATTTGCACAGCATATCCTGTTCCCATACATTTCCAGTCACAGCAAAGCATCTTCTCCTACCCACTCCTTTGCTTTCCCTTTCCCCCTGGCTGATCCATGCTGTCTTCTTACCCCCCCCCCCCCCCAGCAGTCATATTACACACAGATGCAGTTGTAGCCATGTTCCAGGACTCTGAGGCAATCACAATGCGTGTGTGAGTTTTTGTTTGTGTGTGTATTTTTTTTTGTTTTACTGGTAGAATTGTGAACTATTTGGGAATGTTTCTTTTTTGATGACACTGAAGATCAATACTACATCACTATTTGGACTAAAATTCAGTCTTCTTATTTTCTTCTTTCTTCCCTATATAGCATTTTTCCATAAGAGTTCCAGCTAGTCTGTGCCCCAAGCATAAACCTTTAGTTTTCACTTAATGAAGACATCAGAATTTCTTCTCTAAAGATTGTTTCAGTGTGAGAAAATAAAGAGAGACAAAATATATTATAAATAACTTGTCTTAAACTTGACTTTTAATCTTTAATAAGTCTTTTATTCTCTCCTCTAACTACAAAGAGGCACTTCCATACTTTTTACAGAAGCAAATTACACCAGAAGTGTTCGTCTACTAATGAAACCATCTCCACATAACATATCAATACACAGAACATATATACTCCGTTACGGAATAATAATAGTTTATGTTCCCTCTTTCTCAGTCCATGGAACTTCCAATTCACTAGAGCAAATGGAAAACATCCACTATTTATCTGAAAAGTAGAAAAAGATCAGAAAGAAATATCTGACAACTAACATCTCCTAAATTTATTTGACATTCTTATGCCGGGTCATAGGTATGAAGTGCAATTCGTTACACAACAGTGTGTGTGTGTGTGTGTGTGTGTGTGTGTGTGTGTGTGTGTGTGTGTGTTTTGCTGAAAGAATAACCTTGTCCCGTGTGTGTTAAATAGCAATCTATTTTTCAAGAAAGGAATGATGATTTTCAAAGATCACAAAAATGTAATACTCAGGCTTCTAGTAATATCTGAGTTATTATACCACTACTAACAATCAGTAAAACATTACAACTCCATGTGAATTATAAAAGAGTTAATTAAGTTGATGGAAAACTTTCAGATTTGAAGTGACAACTCTGAGAAGAGTACTGGCTTGGATAAACAATTACTTTCAGCAGTTCTTCTAACAGTTATCAAGACACATAAAGCAACCACTCACTACTCATAATGTAAATCTTCCTCAAATATTGAGTAGTGAGACCATAAAAAGTTTCTATTTGCAACCGCTTATATGCAAGGTATCACGACTCCGGTGCGACTATATAACCACCAACATCTTGATAAGGGTTTACTGTGCCATACACTTGTATCCAACATAAATGCAGTAAATGCATAAACATTAAGTGTGGCGAAGTTAGTACCAAATACATCCAAAAAGGACCAACATCCTGTTATGCATTTCTTGACTACCAAAGGACAATGAATACCAGCAAACATCTATCAAAAACTGAAGAGTGTCAATAGAATGAAAAGTTTTGTTCTTGTTGCACTTTGAAACCAGACCCCAAATACCACAAAAGTCATAACATGAAAGCTACACCACTCAAATGGAAGACTCTCTGGCACCCACCCTAAATTCCTGATCTCCCTTTAATGGGATTAACGCACAATCAGTCCCTTAAAACGACTTTGGAACAGTTGACAATTCCTGCCAGGTAAGAATGAGCAGCAGGCATTTACAGACTTCTTCATACAACAGGGCATGATGTTTTATAAGGGAGTCAATTGTTAAATCCCTTTAATTATATGAACCTCTTTTAAAAGTTTTCCATATTGTTAAAACCCATGTTTTGATTTTGAGAGGTCCACATCTTTAAATATGTGTAAAAATCATAGAGGCACCTGATGATGAGCCTTCAGGGTTCGAAATGTATTGTGTACCAACCAAACACAATCTTGTGACCGAATGAGGGTTTGTTTTATTTTAATGATGTTTTATCAAAGTGGTAACATGATTGCATTGATGTTCACATTGTTTTTGACTGCCTGGCATCATATTTTTGACTGTAAACCCTTCAAAGGAAAACTTTTTATTGTCCCTTCTAAATAAATGTGAATGTAAGTGCTTCTAACAGAAGAAACAAGTCACAAAGTAAAATCTCTCAGCAAATGTCAGCTTCCATAATCATTGATAAACAGCAATTATCGTATCAGAATTTCCTACAGAGAAAATGGACTATATGAATTACAATTTATTGGCATGGTCACTTACTTTCTTCCTCCATGTTGTCTTTTTCCAGTTCTGGAAAATTGGAACTTCTGAAAGAAAGACCATACATCACACACAAATTAAAACATGGAATCCTTCTAATAAATATTACAAATTTAAGAACAGCACTTATCATTTATATATACTAAGTAATAATTATAGAGGCACATAACTAATAGTATGTTGCACACTCATTTGACATTGGAACAAGTGGATGAACTGTGTGATTTCAAGGAGTTCACGAGTCTGCCTTTCCCCAACAATTAAGAGCTACACAGAATAGAAGCAAGGATGACAGGTGGATAGCTTCTGGGAATCAAGTATCCTCTTGCAGGAAGAGAACTCTGCATAATTCAGACAACAAGCTGTAGTCAAGATAAGAAACTTCGTTACCTTCAACAGTGTTGAATCCTTCACACACAATAAGAACAACTCATGTACTATGTTCAAAAACTAAAGCACTGCAAGATTAAGAAAACAACTTTTTGGAATATTATTAAACAATAAACAAACAAAAGTAGTAGGCCAACAGAAACTGAACCAACACAGAGTAGATCTCACAAAAATTAAGACTATTTAAAATCATTGGGTGCCAAATTCAATTATTACTTCATCACAGTAGCTGCAAACACTGCACACAGCAATAAACAATGGAATACAGCTACACCAGATTTGCTTGTGCAGACACTGCACACTACCACCAACAAACATTACTATAAAAACTACAGAGACTGTATAATTCCTCGGATCATTAAGAAGCAGCAATTCTTCTGGCTTTGTGAGTTTATCTAGCAGGGTATTAAATTCTTGTGCACCCTTGCCCATCAAGCTGTATTTGTAATCAATCCATTACTTGGAGCAGATTTCCAGGTGGTCTCAAACACACTGTAATATAACATACATTTACAAAACTGGAGATAAGCAAACCACTCTAATTACAGACCCATATAACTAATTCCAATAGTTTCAAAATTATCTCAGAAAATAGTCTGTGACAAAAAAGTGACTCAAGTAACTAACCCAAACTTAGTAACCATACTCTCATACTTACTTTATTTTTGTTGTTCACTGCCAAGCTTTTTAATTAATTAACTACATGTATTTAAAGTGTAGCCCTAAGTAAACACACAATAATTTTTTGAGCTTTTACATCAAATGTTACATCCAAAATGGTGAGTTAGTGCACATTACACAAGGACATTATGGAAGGGCTCTAATCCCCTGTTAATACAAAGTTGTTACTGGTTTATTCTTGCAATAATAGCAGCTATCATAAAGTTACATTTAAATCTGTAAATGAAATTAATTACTATTAGTAAAATATAGGCTTTACACACATTGTTGTAGGAAAGTACAGTCATATTTAATAAAGTAGCAGTAGAGAATGATTTAAAAACTTCAAAATATTTGAAAATTTAGGAAGGAAGGAAGATTAGGATTTAATGTCTCATCAGCAGCTATGGAGCCTACACTCTGACTGTTTGGATAAGGATGGGGAAAGAAATGTGTTACTCCCTTTCAAAGAAACCATACTGGCTTTGTCTAAGAGTGTTTTAGGGATAACATGGAAACCCTAAATATGCGTGGTCAGAGGTGGATTTGAACCACTGTACTTTCTATGCATGTCCAGTGTGCTAATCACCAGAACACCTCACTCGCTGAAAATCTAAGAACTGCACCCTAAACTAGAACAACTTCATAAAAAAAAAAAAAGATCAGTATTGTTATTGGGAAAATGAAAATATAAGGGGAAAATTATCCATTTAGTTTCTGTTCATAAACATCAACAGGGTTTGAAAATTTATAAGGAAGTCTTTTAGAACTGCCATAAAATGCCATTATGGTTCAAATCACTTAACACAGACAATGTCACCATGAGAAACATTTAACACATTACTCTAGACAATTTTAAACATATTTCTAGTATTTTCAGTTGAGTTCATTCCCATCACTTCATAGCATGAAACTTTTGAATAATGCATGCATAAAAATATACAAAAGTTGTCTCACTACACACTTAAACACTGTGCAAAGTAGAAATGACCCATTACACAACTCTGAATTATTTATAAACTGGTTCTGAACAAATTTATCCAGTTGCTGATGCTTGAAAATGTTTACCTACAGAATAATTTATAGGTGCTTCTACTACTATGATCCACAGGAACACCAGACTTTACCACAACAGTGACATGTTAATAAGAAGATAGTTGTACAAAATGATATTCCACAGCCATTTACAAGCAAGCAGCTGGAGGTAAAATAATCCCCCATTTGTATCTTCAGGCGGGTGTTACTCAGGATGATGTTATCATCAGGGAAAACAACAATGGTATTCTACAGATCAGAGCGTGGAATGTTAGATCCCTTAATCAGGTGGGGAGATTAGAAAATTTAAAAAGGGAAATGGATAGGTTGAAGTTAGATAAAGTGTGGATTAGTGAAGTTCAGTGCAAAGATGAACAGGATTTCTGATCAGGTAAGTACAGGGCTATAAGTACAAAATCAGTTGGAGGTATTACAGGTGTGTGTGTGTGTGTGTGTGTGTGTGTGTGTGTGTGTGTAATAATGAATAAGAAAATAAGAATGCAGGTAAACGACTATGGACAGTACAGTAACCACAGTATTGTAGTCAAGATAGATACGAAGTCAACAACACCGGCCACAGTAGGTATAAGTTTATATGCCAATTAGCTCTGCCAATAAGGAAATTGAGGAATTGTGTTGCTCGTATTCAACAATTCTGTGTACTGTCAGATGGAATTGGACTTCATCTGTCCATGAAATCTTTAATGACTATTAATCAATTATTACATGTGAGCAAGAAATTCTAAAGCAAAGGTATCTCTTGTTGGCAGGTCAACAGGAAGCACACCAAAGGAACCCGTCTTTTCAAATTTCTGAATCATTTTCTCCAGACCCGTGGCAACCATGGGGCCAACACCTTTTTTCAAATCTTTCAGTGTCTGGAATATCTGCAGAGCAACTTCTGCACAGTAATCATTCTTGTAAAACAGCTTTACAAGCAGAGCACGATCCTGCCTGAGAGAATCACAGCAAATGTCTCAGACATGAAATGAGGAAAAGCCATGTACCCGGCATGTTTGTACCAACTTCAATGGGTCGTGTGCATGAAAGGTGTTGTCATTTAAATATCCTGACACATACAGCACCATCTACTGATCAATTTTCACAATTTTCCCCCCTTTCTTTTTTTGCTACCATACGTTTTCCTCCTCCTCCAATAATATTCCAGTGTCATTCTGACCAGTGGTTTTTTTTTTTTTTTTTTTTTTTTTTTTTTTTTTTTTTTTTTTTTTTTTTTTTTTTTTTTTTTTTTTTACAGCAAATGTTCCAGTTCCAAGGGTCAACTGTCAGCATCTGAAATGGCATATGCTCTGCATCCCAGAGTTCTAACGACGCCATTTCATTTGTATTGTGGATTGCGACTAATGGCATGCAGATACCAATCAGTATGTGTCAGCTTTTGGTGAACATCATATGGGTGCCATTGTGTTTTTTATAAACCATTACATCCAAAAATAGTGGTTTCTTGTCACTTTAGACCTCCATAGTAAATCTAATGTTTGGATGAAGGCAGTTAAAATGGGCCAAAAATCGAATGAGCTTATGTCTGTGAGACCAGATGAAAAAGGTGTCGTCAACGTATCCCCAAAACACATTGGTTGCAAAGCTGAAGTTTTCAATGTCCTGACCTCAAAATTCTCCATAAAGAAATTGGTGACTTTGGGTGATAAAGGGCTGTCTATAGGCACTCTCTCCTTTTGTTCAAAGAAGTTTCAACCAAAAGATAAATATGTGAACATCAGCACATGACAACAGAACTTCACCACCTCCTCATCCAGTTTTTTACTACTTAAACTCAAGGACTTTTTCAAAGGTACCTGTGGGAAGAGGGATACCGCATCAAAGCTTGTAGTAAATCCAAAGGACCCAGCTTCAAGGACTTTAACTGTCTAATAAAATCCATGAAATTGTAGATGTGGTGTTCACACTTGCCAATGTATGGGCCAAGAACAGATGCCAAATACTTCACCAGATTGTATGTGGGTGTACCCAAATTAGAAAATATATACAGTAGTGCACTTTTGGAAGATCATGCAACCTAGGCGGAACAACAGCAATGGAATGAAGCTTCTAGTGAAGTTCTATTGACAACATGCTCGTTTTCAAAGGTGAAACAGTCTTGTGTTTAATTCTTTCATTAGGGTCACTCTGTAATTATATGTCCGCTGGGTCATTGAGTAGAGAATCCATTTTAAGTACATAATCATCATGTGTCAAAATGACTGTAGCGTTCCACTTGCAGCTGGTAAAGCTAAAACTTCATCATCATTCATACAGAAGCGAATAGCTGCTCTTCCCACAGAAGAGATATCCCGCAGTGGCTGGGCCCGAAGCAAAGTGTGGGACACTTCTTGTCTTATTTTTTCTGCCTTGTCGTCAGGGAGGCTGTGCAATGCTTGTTCTATAGAGCAGATAATGCTCTCTAACTGGAAGAACCCTTGGGATGGAAGCAAAATTTAGACCTTTCTCCAACAAAGTCACATTAAATAATATCTAATTGTAATGTTTAACTAAGATTCCAGAACCAGTGACTGATTAAGGAAAGGTACCACATATCGTTATGCCCTTTTCCACTAGGGGCGGCGCCATCAGCCCCGTCTAGCAAGCAGCAACTGTGAAGGGCAGCGCATGCACCGTGCATGCAACTGACACCTTATATAGGACACAGAACTTTGGTTTAGCATCAGTATTCAGCCGAAATCAGTGGCAGCGACAGTTCCTGAACACGATGGACAATTGTACCTTCGAAATATTGAACCAGCTAGATTTTAGTATCCATCAGAAAACCCGAAGAGACTACATAGTGTCATCTTTTATTTTCATCTCCATTTGTGTTTCTTGTGTGACTATTGAAAGAACAGAATTAAGATAAGTACTGGCCAGCCAATTTCTCTCTCTTGAAAAATACAGAATGGCAATGGAAAGAAAAGTGTTTCTGTAAACGAGAAATTTGTTAAGTATCAGGTAGTCTATTCTGAAGTCTATTCTGTTGCCTTGTATTGTAGTGAAGCTAAAGTTAGTTCAGACAAGATTATAGGTGTTTTTGAAATGTTATGTAATAGATGAATGCTGCAAATTAGGTGGGTACATCACATAACTAATTAGAAGGTACTGAATAGAAATTAGGAGAAGAATTTCTGGCATACCTTGACTAAAAGTAGGGATCGATTACTTTCTTAGACATCAAGGAATTGTGAATTTAGCATTGGTGGGGGGATGTGTGGGATAAAAAATCACAAAGGTAGACCAAGAGATAAATAAGTAGGTTCAAATTGATGTGAGCTGTTGTTCTTATGAGGATATGAAGAGGCTCGCTCAGGATACAGTATGAGGGACAGCTGCATCAAACCAGTCTCGGTCAAAAGACCACCACTTATTTGCTTGGTTTAAACTTACCTTAAACTTGACATAAATGTTAAGTATAGCCATATATTCCGATAATTCAGGCAAGACATATACACGACTGACATTTGTTTCAATGTGGTATCTGAACGGTGTCATAGAACTTAAATATAGAAAGACTACCCTATCGGCAATTGTCAACAGCGTTGTAACTCTTACTTTTGATTTTATTTTGTATAAAAGCCTGTAATAGGCACTAGAAATAGTTAATATTGTAATTGTACGTATTTGTTATGTAAAAACTAAAATATTATTAAATCAGACATTTGAAAGAAGAAAAGATAGTCACGTGAGGTGACAAGTTGTGACGTAGCCTCCTTATTGAATGGTATTTGAACCCAGGCAACAGATGCCAAGGGGGGGGGGAGTTAAGGTTGAAGTTGAACTTATGGAAGTAGTACGCAGGCAGCAGCAGCAACAGCAGCAGTTAGAAGTATACAGTCTGAGTGTTGCAGTTTGTTGTCACTGCACTTCACTAGTCAGCTTTGAAGGATCATTAGAGTTAACTATTACAATGTTATTGTGCTACAAATTGGAAATATGCTGTGATGAAAAATATGGAAACTTATAACTTTGTTATGACAAGCACTGATGAGGAACTGTAAGTTGATTCGTTTTGTGTAAATTTTGAACTTCGATTTTGACTATTCTCAGAACAAATAAATGTCTGTGTTCTGAAGAACGTAGTGATCTGTGTAGAAATTGGACCTGATAGACTATCCTGTTACATTGTGTTAACATATGAATATTTTTGAGACTTTGCAGTGAAGTTAAATGAAGTTTCATCTGAAGTTTTTAACACACATAATTTGACGTTGAAAAACAAGTCTGGAATGTTTCTCTTCTCTGCAGTTGACTAGTTCTAGTATGTATCCTTGTCCACTCAGTAAATTAATTAGTTTCATAAATTGAAAATTTGATAGCAAAATGTTTGTATTAATATCACACCACTTTATTCTTGTGTGTTTTGGTACTTACTGTATTTTTGAGTATCTAACTTGACAGAGGTGGTTAGGGGCACAGAGCATAGAAGGTAGTAGAGCTGCCTTATGACGCACGAGGTGTGTCAAGCTTCCCCCACCCCAAGTACCAGTGACTGGGGATAATGCGTAATCTACGCCTGGGCACACAATGAATTTTCCACTGCACTTCCATTCATTAGTACTTTCGTTTCACGTGGAGCAGTAACCCGTCTAGAGCATTTCGTTGTCTGTTCAAGTTACAGTTTACAGGTACAACGTAAGTCCATCTGATGCAGATATTATCGTGTGTCGACATTTCCCAGCTTCAACATGTGTCATTGTGTGGCGTATAGATGTAACAAAAGGAAAAAGTTAAACGGAATAAAAATTACTTTTCACCGTTTTCCTCAAGATTCAGAACTGCGACAAAACTGGATTCAAGCAATAAGGAGGGATACTGGAATCCTACAAATCACAGCCGTCTTTGCACTGCCCATTTCAAAGTATATGGTGTCTTCGTTTAGAAGATATTTGAAGAATGATGTGGTTTCATCGATATTTGCAGGACATCCATCACACTTACAACCATCAACAATGACTTCAAAAGTAAGAAGAGTTCTAAAGTGTATTTTCCCGCCAATTTCGCTGCCAATACCTGCAAAATCTATAGCGAATTTCAAACCTAAGTTTTGTTTTGACGAAACTCAATCGTTGTGACACCTTATCTTCTGAACTGCGTGTAACACTAAGTTGTAATTTTGAAGGTATGTTCAGTAATATTAGGATGTCCGAAAGAACAGACACCACACCAATTCAATAAGTAATTAAACACGATGACGGTGTTAGTTTCAGTTATTTCACCGCAGATGCGGTCATATGTCCGACCTCGCACGGGAATCCGTAATGGCGAGTGTAATAGGGCATGGACAATAGGGGCGCTACAAAAATAGTGTGCGCCTTGTGAGAATTTGAGATGGATGGGAGGTGAGCACGGGTGGCCAGTGGTTAAGGGGACCGCTGGCCCGAAGCGGGAGACCCGGGTTCGATTCCCAGTCCAGCTCACATTTTCACTTGTCACCATTGCTTAATATCAATGCCCAAATGCGGCCACTGTAAATACTTTCTTTCCTCTCCTTCTTCCTTCCCTTCCTTTACCAATCATTTGAAAATGACACCTGCTTTTCATCCTTTACTGATCTGCAGTGTCAGAGACTAAACTAAATCTGCACATTTTTCTTTCATTTAAAGTAGAAAAATCGATATGAAAGTACCATGAAGACAAAGAAAATTGTGAGATTCAGGAAATGTTCATAGAAAAGCAGTTCCCATCAGACAGCTTCCTAACAAAATAAATAAAAATTCTGAGAACCATGTAGAGTTCTTTGAAAGTGGAGATGAGCTGAAACATAGTACAGTGTGTCCAACATAAAACCAGCACACCTGACATACCCCCATGGTAATAAGTTGCAGTATCCCTTATCAGGAGGTAACTAAATGTCTGGCACCACTTGATGAACTCTTCCATCGTAGCGACATCTTTTATCAGAAGGGCTTGGTACATGTCTTCTGCTATACCTTTCATCAGGTGCATGATTTTGTCGGCCTCAGTCATATTTGGATTGATTATGTTACACAGGGCCAAAACATTCTGTATGTACGACTGTGTTGGCTCACCATGTCGTTGGGCCTGGTTCTTCAGTTGTTCTTCCGCCGAGCTGGGCTGGCGGTCACCAAACGTCTTCTTGAGTTCCCTCTGAAACGCTTCCCAGTCAATCGGCTTCCTTCATTGTTTTTGAACCATTGCTAGGCTGTTCTGTCCAGGTAGAAATAAACGTTGGCCAAGCACATTGTATGATCCCACCTGTTGTACTTGGCGACTCGGTCGAACCCTTTTATCCATTTGTCGAGGTCCTGTCCAGCGTCTCCAAAGAACGCAGACGGGTGTCTGATGTGTAGCTGGCTTACCACTGGTTTAGTGTCCATCGTTCTTCTGATAATAGGGACTTTCAGAAGGATGTAATCGGTATATCCCTTGTATTCCGGTTCTAGTCCACGTAAGCGACGGCTTTTACGTTGCCTAATTGGAGCCATAATGATGCAGCTGTTGCACAGGATACCTGGTGCCTACACCAAACAATGTCGCGTTGAAATGGAAGCAGGCTTCATTTCGAAGGCAACTGAACACAGCACTTATACTGAAAGCAAGTTTATTATAAACTTAACATACATGCAGCACTAACTGCCTCTCGGGCAGAGTGCTCTGCTATTTATACACAGACAGAATGTACCAGAAATTAGAAGAAAAGTTAACATAAGAAACAAGTAGAACTTATAAGTGAACATAAGAAAGATGTAGAACATTCTGGAATTGTTAATTACAAAGAAATATATTTTTGCCGGTGGGCGGGACTGAACCGGCGACCTTCAGCACCTCAGTCTGTGACACTATCCCCTGCATCACGCTGGCAATCGATTTACGTGGTGTCTCGCAGCACTATATAATACAACAAAATCAATAAACTGTTAGCTGGCTTGTTGAAGAAGACAGCAATCGATCTTCTGCTGACAGTGGGTTGGGATTCCTTACTGCTGGGGACAAGCCCCCCCCCCCCCTCCTACCTCGGGGGGAAAAAAAAAGTGACAGACGCTTCTCATCCTTTACTGAACTGTCCTGCGGTGTCTGAGGCTAAACTAAACCATTGTATGTAAAAAATACGAAAGTACCATCTTGCAGAGAAAGAAAATTATCTTCAAATGATTCAGCAAAATGTTCGTAGAAACATTGTTTGTCTCAGACACGTTCCTTGAACAACTCAGTTCATTCTTACTTTAATCTCAGACGTGAAAGTACCCCATTTATGTCAAGTACATTGTATACAATTATTTTCAGCTTGTGCTACCACATTTTCCGAAAGCTACAAAAGCGAAAAGGTATATATTATGTGTTAGGAGTAAGTGCATCTGTAAATATAAATATTTTTGGACTTCCTTCTTCATTTACAACTAGAAAGCCAAAAACTATAATTTCAGAAAATTTTATTTCAGTCCTTCAACAGCAAAGGTATTTTTCACATGAGCAATACTGCCAGAGGAGAAAGAAGTGGAAAGTGGCAAATAAAAATCCTAGGGCCTGGCGGGGATCGAACCCGCAACCTTTGGATTTGTAGTCTGGCACTCTACCACTGTGCAACCAAGGCGCACTGATATATTCCATGAATTGTATTATGTGGAAAAAACCAGATGTACGGCTCTCATAAAGTCAAGTAAGATCTGACGTAAAATCGTAGCAGATAGCTGTCCATTGCAATTGTTGCCACCAAGGAAAAATTAGTTCATTATTGTTCTCTGGTTATGGATCATTAAGACATCAGGA
This sequence comes from Locusta migratoria, assembly GCA_026315105.1. Taxonomy (NCBI): domain Eukaryota; kingdom Metazoa; phylum Arthropoda; class Insecta; order Orthoptera; family Acrididae; genus Locusta; species Locusta migratoria. The sequence goes on from CM048746.1 coordinate 198,269,756, forward strand.
GGGACCGACAAATGTAGCTAGCAATTCAGTTTTTTTTTTTTTTTTTTTTTTTTGGCACTGAGGTGCTTCACGCTACGCTCTCAACACGGGCCACGGGCTGAGTTTGTAGGAGCATTTTCCAGCTGGTATTAAGTGGTAGTAGCTTTCGTATTAAATTATTTGACTAAACTTAAGACTATTAATACAGAATATAGATTAAGTTTTGATTATGCCTTTGTTTCATGTTAACATAAATTATCTTTACTCATTCCACTTTCCTGAATGTTCTCTTTTTAATGCTATCTACTGTATACGATGAATGAATGAGACAACAAAAGCAGTTTGACGAAAAACAATCAGCAGACGATCAGAGGCATCTTGATCAATAATGTTCAACTGTCAGAGAAGGGTGACTTGTTGCCTACATTTGTCAGATGGTAAAAAATTCCAATACATGTCAATTATGACAAAGATAAAACACACCAGTATCTCATTGCCTAACCATTTTGAAATTAACTGTCACTTAACATCTACACCCAAAAACCACCTCAAGATGTGCAGCAGAAGGTACTTTTTTGTACTACCTATATACATATTCCCAACCGACCACACAAGGGATAAACAAAGTAAAATTTAACACTCATCATCCGGAGGGGGAAACCGCAAGGTGTACAGAGTCGCGTCATATACTAAAACAGCAGTGGCAACACAAAGGAAGGATTACATAAAAAGAAGGCAAGGAAAACTACCAGCCAAAAGCTAGATGGATCGAATAAAATTGTTAAACAGATTAAGTTCAGAGTGGGTGTAAGCCTGAAAAGTCAGGCTAAAGTACTTACCACCAGACGACAGAAATCATCTGTGTGGATAAAACATATGGTGCTATCAGCCATAGAAGCATCATCACCAAGACATAATGGGAGCACAGCATGTAGATTGTAAGACTGCTGCAAAGAGGCTAAAGGGAACAGTCCAGCAAGATGTGGACTACTGTCATGAAAGCACCACAAAACTTAGGCGGGTCCTCTAGATGGAGAAAACGGCCATATGTGAGCCATGTATGGACACTACGTAGGCGGCAGAGGATAACAGAGTCCCTACAAGAGGGTCCGAGGGAGAGCTAACATGCGGCTGTAGAGGGGTTGATCACACAGAGCCCATTCAGCATGCTTGAGGTAGACCATTACAGTCTCCAAGCTGCAAAGACATTACCACGCAAACCCAATCAGAGGTGCTGCTTGGCCAGCCAATGAACATACTCGCTCTGGATGCCGGTGTGGCCTAGGATCCAAACAAAGTCTACCAAACAACCAGACTTGCCAAGGGTGAAGAAGTAGTTATGAATTGATCGCACCAAAGGATGATATGAGAAACACTGGTCAAGGGCTTGTAAGCCACTCAGATAGTCACTACAGATGACAAACAACATTCTTGGGCATACTCTAAGGTGTTCAAGAGCACGAGATATTGCAATCAGATTAGCGGGCAAAACACTACATCAGGGTGGGACGGAACTCGGGTGAAGGTGGTCACCATCATAGGCATATATAACTTGGGCAACTACCAAGGAACCATCAATATAAACCATTTCTGTGTTGAGACTGTCCAGCAACTTGCAACAGAGAATTAGTGGTGAAACTGATGCCTTTGAATCGTGGGACAATTCCAGATGGAGCTGCAAGCAGGGGACCAGGAAGGTGTATGTGGTTGGCAGGAGATAATGGAAGGGAGAAGTGGGGACTCAAGCCATGAAAGGCAGGTACAATCTGGACTGTGAGTGGAAGGCCTGACCTCTGTCGCTGGGATGGGAGGCTGGATAAAGAAGCCTGTAGTTTGTATGGTGGGGCAAGGTATGAAAATAGGCAACATAGCTGTTGCTAGTGGTACTGCAGGGAAAGGATCCTAGCTTCAGTAAGGAGCCTTGTCACTGGACTTGGGCGGAAGGTACCTGTCACCAGTTGGACACCACTGTGTAGGATTGGGTCAAGGATCCGCAATGGAAATAGTGCTGCCGAATCATACACAAGGCTCCCATAGGCAACCAGGATTAGATGAGGGCCTTATACAACTGCAGAATAGTGGGATGGGCAGCTCCCCAAACACTGTGGCTAATACAACGAAGGATGTTCAGATACCAACAGCATTTTAGATTAAGCTGACAGGGGTGAGGTAATCAAGTGACCCTGGCATCAAAGAGCATACCCAAGAATCAATGTGTTTCCTTGACACATAGGAGTTCATCGCTCTGGATCTAGCTGATATGCCCTACAGCAACAGAACTCTCGTTTTTGCAGCAATTTTGCAGCAGAGAAATGGAAGCCACGGGCAAAGGCCCAGGTCTGTGCCTTTCTGATGGCTCCCTGCAGCCGGCGTTCAGTAACACCTATGCTAGCGGAACTGAAATACAGGCATAAGAAATTGGCGAACAAGAAGGATGTGACCAACGACCTGACTGCTGCAGCAAGACCATCGAGGGCGAACAGAAAGAGGGAAACGCTACAAACAGAGCCTTTAGGGACACCATTCTCCTGAACATGGGAAGAGCTGATGGAGGTACCAACACTAATCCTAAAGAAGTGAAGCAAAAGAAAGTTCTGGGTGGAAATCGGGAGTGAAGCACAAAAAACTACTCGAACATATGATGGCACCAGGTAGTATTGAAAGCCTTTCAAAGATCGAAGAAAACCGTGATGAGGTGTTCATGCTGAGTGAAGGCAGTATGAATGGCCAACTCCAAGGATACTAAATTTTCAAGTGCAGAATGGCCCTAATGGAAGGCCTCCTTGTTGTGGGGCCAGAAGACACCGAGCTTCAAGGAGCCACATAAGCCATTGACTCACCATGCATTCGAAGAGTTTGCACAAAACTATCCACCACCAATGGATCTGAGCTCGATTTCAACACCAGGATGAGGATACTATCTCCACATTGCAACAGGAAGACACCCTCTGTCCAGATATGATTGAACAAGGTAAGTAGTTGACAGTGAAAGTCAGCAGAGAAGTGGCAGAGGAATGGGCCAAATACACAATCTGGTCCTGGAGAAGTATGAGAGCATGCAGAAAGAGCACTCTGGAACTCCCACTAAACAGCATATTTTATTTCTCCCTGCAACATGTGATGAACAACCACCGCTTAAGCTCGACCCGTTCTTTGAGGGTGTGGAGCTCTGGGCTGTAAGCAACAGTCACAGAACTGCGAGCACAGTGCTCCACCAAACTGTCAGTGATAGAGGTTGGATAGGTGGAGAGGGTACCCAGGATGGAGAGACAAGGGAATCCTGGAGGTGGGCAGAAGCAGAAAAGACATTGGACTTGGTACCATACTGGAGAAGTGGAGCAGAACTTCCAATGGTGGCTACATACATCTCTCCAACAGTCATGCTTACTCTATCAGATCAACCACCGGGCTAGGGCCTGGAGCTGTTTGTAAGCAGTTAAATGCTCTGTGGAAGGCTGATGTTGGTGGTAGTGGTGCTTAAGTGCCCAATGACACTCCCAGATGGCCTCAGCAACCTCCAGTGTCCCCTGAGGAACTGACTTACGCCAGAGAGAATCAGCAGTACACAGAACCATTGTCTCAGCAGTGGAAACCATGGGCAAAGAGACTTGGTGAACCACCATGTCAATATAGGCTGGAAGCATAGCTGGAACCACAGCAGCTGAGGTGTAAGCCAGCCAGTTAGCCCTGCAGAGAGACTAGTGGGGCGGGCAGCCTGGAGGTTGAAACTCAAGGAGAGAAATATGGATGGGGAATTGGTTGCTACAACAGAAGTTGTCATAGACCCCCAACCTGAGGTGCGGGAGAAGACTTGGACTGCAAAGATAAAGACTGATAGCGAATATGTGCTATGCACCACACTGAAGTGCATGGGAGCACCTGTATTGAGAAGGCAGAAGTGCAACTAAAGTGCAACTATGCTAATAGATCATCGATGTCCCTACTGTGGTCCAGTGTCTGAGTGTCACTCCAAAAGGCTTTGTGGGCATTGAAATCCCCCACAAAGAGGATTGGTGAAGGAAGTTGGGTGACCAAGGCATCAAGACACTACCTAATCCGGGGGAAGGTACACAGTGCAGACAGTAATGTCCCACCCTGCCCAGAGTCTCACAGCCACTGCCTCGAGAGTCATGTGAAGTGGCACTAGTAAACTGGGGACAGTCCCAAACACATAAAAGCAGACTCAACCAAACACCCTGTCTTAGTCTCTACAGTTTTTGTAATAACCCCAGTAGCCACAAAGGACAGGGGCTGCTCGACAGGAGACCAGGTTTCCTCTAGGGCTACTACACAAATGGCAGAGGAGTGGTACAGCAGTTCTTGAAATTCAAGAAAGGTGGTGGAAGAAACCACTGCAATTTCACTGAAGGATGACTTTTTAGTGGGTCGCGAAGACATGAAAGGACCCAGGAGGTACTTTATTTTTCAGCAGTTCTGGTTGGGAGATAGTTGGGTTGATCTGCATTGAATCTGAGGGTGTGGCAAGATCTAGGTCCTGGGTTGATGCTAGATGCTAGAAAGTCAGCTACAGACATGGAGGTGGACTCACTCTCTTTCCTTTTTTCTTCTTCCTCTTCTTTTCGAAACTTTCTTACCTTTGGTTCCACAAACTGGGTGGGCTTCTCTGACTCCATCTCAGGGACCAAGGAAAAGGTGCTAAAATTAATCATACACTTACTTGCTTATGCTGAGGCTAAGTTTCAGTACGAGTGACTAAATCCTGTGCCATCTATTGTGGGTACTCAGGGCCACAACCCATCATCTCTTGATGGTTGGGGACTGCCCATCTCTTGTTGCTCCCACACCACCACCTTCGGGAGCAACAACCACCCTCCCATCGGGGATATCCCTGAGCCACAGAAGCGCCAGCCTCCTCTGGTTCCTCCTGCCAGAAAGAGATCCCTTGGATCCCTTCCTTACACTGTTTGTGCCACTGACTGAGTGTAGGGCTCCAGGTCCTCCTCCTGTTTCTATGGCGTATGGTGCAGTTTAGTGAGTAAGGAGGATGGTGTTGGCCACAGTTAACACATAATGGAGAGTAGGTGCAAGGGGCATCCAGATGGGACAGACATCCATAGTCCCTGTATGTGGGGCTGGAAATGCAACAGTGTCCAAACTTCCAGAATTGGAAGCACTGTATTGGGGGAGGGACATTTGGCTCAATGGTAGACCACTACCATGACCTTTTCCTGTAACGTACCACCTTCAAAGGCCAAGATGAAGGGACTGGTGGTCATCTTTACATCTCCTATGTATGCACTAAATGAAGTGGACAACCTCAATGGTGCTTAGCTCCTCATCAGGAAGCAAGAGAAAGTCCCAGTCAAAGATGATATCCGGTACTCACATTGAGTGACTTGTGAAGAGTAATGGAGGCAGGCACATCACCTAGCTTATTACAGGTTAGTAAACCTGTGACTGGGGAGGGAATGCTGTTTTTATAAGGACCAAGCCATTCCACATCTTTGATAGTGTCGCCACTTCTCCATACTTATCTCCCATGTTGTACACAGTGAACAAGGGCGTATTGGAAGCAAAGGATTCCCCAACAGTCCTTGTGCAAAATAGATACTGGGGTGAGCAGAGTTCTCCATACTTTGCTGCCCATGGAGGAAACAATTTGGCGTCGTATTGTATTGCAATGTACTGAAATATTCCCTGCTAAGAGACGGCAGTTGTACATCCGCCAATGTTGTTTGTTGCTTGTTTCATCTTCGTCCCATGAGAGCTAGAGAAGTAAAAGTCAAGCCTAATACATCAGAGGTGCGGCAGGTACTCCGGAGGTTGCCCACTAGCTACTGTTCCATCTCAACAGCTATGCATCTCCCTGGAACGGTTCTGAAGTGAATGCCACAAAGTGGTTCCTTCACCTTTGGAATCAAATCAAAATCACAAGGACTTAAGTCCAGGGAGTATGGAGGCTGGTACAGTACTTCCCAGTCCCATCAACCAAACAGAGCAGCCACAGCTTGCACTGTATGCGACTGAACATTGTCGTGCAAAATGATGGGTGGGAGAGCTCACAATCATCTGGCATTGATCACTGCCATTAACATGGCAGCAGTACAGTATACATGTCACTTCTTCCTTCAGAGACACTAGGACGACCTGCCCGATGCATGCCTGCCACAGTTTGGCGACCTTCATTGAAGGCTTTTACCCAACGTGCCACCGTTCTGAACAGCAATGTCAGTTCCCCACACGCGTCTTTAAGACCTTGATGACTGTCATGCTGTACAACTTCTGGGACATTCAATCTTGATCCAATTCTGTTGTTCCTATTTCAAAAACATAGTGACACCACTACAATATATATTTATCATAAAAATTAAAGGAAGTTTGACTTACCAGGTGAGAGGCACCGGCTCATGTACACACACACACACACACACACACACACACACACACACACACACACACACAACTGATCTTTTGCAACCTAAAGTTGCTTCATCAGAATGAGCAGGGAAGGAGTGGGAAAGGATGAGGGTTTTAAGGGAGTGGGTAAGGAGTCATTCCCATCCTGGGAGAGGAAAGACTTACCTTGGAGGAAAAAGGATAGGTAAACAAACACACACACCCGCACACATATACATGCACACACACCAAGGCAGACATATGCAAAATGCCAAAGTCTGCCTTGGTGGGTGTGTGCATGTATGTGTGTGCGGGTGTGTGCGTTTGTTTACCTATCCTTTTTCCCGCAAGGTAAGTCTTTCCTCTCCCAGGATTGGAATGACTCCTTACCCACTCCCTTAAAACCCCCATCCTTTCCTTTTCCCTCTCCTCCCCTGCTCTCTCTGAAGAAGCAACCTAAGGTTGCAAAAGCCCAGTTTTGTGTATGTGTGTTTTTATTTATGTGTGTGTCAACGAGCCAGAGCCTTTTGCCTGGTAAATCAAACTTACTTTATTTTTTATAAATATTTTTCCTGAACAGGAATGTTCCCCCCCCCCCCCCCTCTCATATATATATATATATATATATATATATATATATATATATATATATATATATATATATATATATTTATGATACGAATATTATACAGGAAAAATTCCTAAAAGGAAAAATATACGTAAAAAATAGATGAAGTACACTTACCAGGCGAAAGGGCACAGGCAGTAATAGCAACAAATAAACACACAGACACACACACACACAAAAATGCTAGCTTTCGCAGCCTAGCTGCTTCATCAGGCAGAAGGGAGGAGAGGGAGAAGAAAATGATGAGGGTTTTAAGGAAGGGGGTAAGGAGCCATTCCAATCCCGGGACAGGAAAGACTTACCTTGGGGGAAAAATTGGAAGGTAAATAAATGCACATACACCCACACATTTACACAGACACAAGTACACTTAGGCAGACATACTGTAGAACTGTAGAAAGCAAAGAAGTTAGAAGTCAGACAGAGATGCCACTTGAGGCAGAGGCTCTGTCCAGAGAACCAAGGCAAAGATGTTAAGATGGTGGGTGGGAATTCGAATTTAGCGGAGGTTAAGACCAGGTGGGCAACGGGAAGAGAGAATATGCTGAAGGGCTAGTTCCCATCTCCGGAGTTCTGAAGGATTGGTGTCAGTGGGAAGTATCCAGATAACCCGGACGGTGTAGCACTGTGCCAAGATGTGCTGGCCATGCACCAAGGCATGTTTAGCCACAGGGTGATCCTCGTTACCAACAAACACTGTCTGCCTGTGTCCATTCATGCGAATGGACAGTTTGTTGCTGGTCATTCCCACATAGAATGCTTCACAGTGCAGGCATGTCAGTTGGTAGATCACGTGGGTACTATCGCAAGTGGCTCTGCCTTTGATCGTGTACACCTTCCGGGTTACGGGACTGGAGTAAGTGGTGGTGGAAGGGTGCATAGGGCAGGTTTTACAACCGGGGCGGTTACAAGGGTAGGAGCCAGAAGGTAGGGAAGGTGGTTTGGGGATTTCATAGGGGTGGACTAGGAGGTTACGGAGGTTAGGTGGGCGGCGGAAAGACACTCTCGGTGTAGTAGGAAGGATGTCATGAAGGATGGATCTCATTTCGGGGCAGGATTTTAGGAAGTCGTATCCTTGCTGGAGAGCGACATTCAGAGTCCGCTCCAGTCCCGGAAAGTATCCGGTGACAAGAGGGGCACTTCTGGGGTTTTGTGGAAGGTTCTTAAATTGGGGAGATGAGGAAGCCTCTGCCTCAAGTGGCATCTCTGTCTGACTTCTAACTTCTTTGCTTTCTACAGTTCTACAGTATGTCTGCCTAAGTGTACTTGTGTCTGTGTAAATGTGTGGGTGTATGTGCATTTATTTACCTTCCAATTTTTCCCCCAAGGTAAGTCTTTCCTGTCCCGGGATTGGAATGGCTCCTTACCCCCTTCCTTAAAACCCTCATCATTTTCTTTTCCCTCTCCTCCCTTCTGCCTGATGAAGCATCTAGGCTGCGAAAGCTAGCATTTTTGTGTGTGTGTGTGTCTGTGTGTTTATTTGTTGCTATTACTGCCTGTGCCCTTTCGCCTGGTAAGTGTACTTCATCTATTTTTTACGTATATATATATATATATATATATATATATATACACACACACACACACACACACACACACACACACACACACAGGGTTTCCCAGCTATCTTGTCCACCCAAAATACCCCTGGAACAATAACAGCTATTGGAAAACGACTTTCACATGTATCAATGTACAGCTGGGGCCCATGAACATACATATTTGGAAACATCCTAAAACGAAAGCAAATGTGTTTTTTAACACAAGCTTATGACTTTTTAAATGGACACCCTATATTTTTTCTTCAGCAATCCATAGCATGACAAATCACATAAACAATGGTGTTGATTGCATCGCAATATTCCAATTACAACCTGAGATATTGCGACGAGAAGTTGACACTTGAAAAACCCGAAATACACTGCTAGCACACGTCCTGAGGCTCAGGAGTGAACCCCATCTGCCCGTAATTGCGATGTGATTTACATGCGTAATAGCACTTCCACACTTATCAAGAGGTCTGAAACGAATAATACTGTCTGCTGCCATCAACTCTCATAAGCACATAATGGTTTCCTTCTTGCATGTTTTATGTGTCTATGTACACAATATGAACCAGAACTGATCGGTATACACCAGCCAGGTTGTCTTATTTATCCTGCACACCCACAATAAGGTTTATCGAATGCATTAAATGATCCATTGTGCCTTTCGCGCACTCGTTCATCCAGGGCCTAGCTCTACCTAGACACGTGTCCAACTACAGCCACAGTTACCACTTCGCCTTGTTTGTGATTTGCGACCCATGCAAACTCCTGTACTCCACCACCCTCCACGCATCCCATTTGTTGTTGCTTTGGTGTGCAGTACACCTCTTGCCAGTGTAGTCGTGCATCAGAGTACTCTAGTGACAGCATGGAGGTAGTACATATTGTGAATAAACGTTGTGTTGTGGAACTTATACTGTATTATGTACACACATGAAGATATGGTAGAAATGCTGCTGATCTATGGAGAATGTACGTTGACAGGAAATACATTATTAGATTGCTTGTTTGTTTATAGTACTGTTAGAGAACATTATGACTATTACGTTAATATGTCAGTTGTCTACCCTACTCTACATACCTGTACTGTACCATGTTGTAGGCGGGCGAAATTCTGTTCAGGCAGAACGACTGTACAGAAGATGATTCCCTGACAAGCCATCGCCTTCGCGACGGATGTTTGGTCATCTCACATCTCATCTACGTGAAACGGAAAGCTTAAATCCAAGACCTAGACATCGTCCTAGAACACGCACAGATGAACGTTCTGAAGTTGCTGTGCTCGCTACCGTAGCTGTGAATCCTCACATCAGCACATGTCAAATTGAATGTGAAGTTGGTGTGCTGAAATCAAGTGCACAGCGCATTCTTCAACATCATAAATTTCATCCTTATCATGTCCATTTACACCAGGATCTTCATGGAAATGACTTCAGAACAGGGTAACATTTTGTCGGTGGGCTCAGCAAAAACTTCTGACTAATCCAAATTTTTTCGCAGATGATGTCTTTACCGACGAGGCATCATTTTCCAACAAAGGAATTGTCAATATGAGGAATATGCATTATTGGTTCGCAAACAATACAAAATGGCTCCGTCAGGTACAGCATCAACGTCTGTGAAAAGTGAATGTTTGGTGTGGGATTATTGGAGATACCATAATCGTACCTTTCTTTCTAAATAGCGTACAAAATGGCAGACAGTACTCCAGATTTTACGACACAATCTTCCTGTTCTCTTGGACACCATATCTCTGAACAGGAGAATGGTCATGTGGTATCAGCATGACGGGTGCCATCTTTAACATCTTTGACTCGGTTCTCTGGACAGAGCCTCTGCCTCTAGTGGCATCTCTGTCTAACTTCTTTGGTTTCTATAGTATGTCTGCCCAGGTGTGTTTGTGTCTGTGTGAATGTATGGGTGTGTGTGTATTTGTTCACCTTCCTTTTCTTACCCCAAGGTAAGTCTTTCCTCTCCCGGGATTGGAATGGCTCCTTACCCCCTTCCTTAAAACCCTCATCATTTCCTTTTCCCTCTCATATATACATATACAGTTCTATTATGTATTATATTATATATATATATTACAGTTCTACAGTAAGTCTGCCTAAGTGTACTTGTGTCTGTGTAAATGTGTGGGTGTATGTGCATTTATTTACCCTCCATTTTTTCCCCCAAGGTAAGTCTTTCCTGTCCCGGAATTGGAATGGCTCCTTACCCCCTTCCTTAAAACCCTCATCATTTCCTTTTCCCTCTCCTTCCCTTCTGCCTGATGAAGCAGCTAGGCTGCGAAAGCTAGCATTTTTGTGTGTGTGTGTGTGTGTGTGTGTGTGTGTGTGTGTGTGTGTGTGTGTCTGTGTGTTTATTTGTTGCTATTACTGCCTGTGCCCCTTCGCCTGGTAAGTGTACTTCACCTATTTTTTTTTTCGTATATATATATATATATATATATATATATATATATATATATAAAGATTTTTGACTTACCTAAAGTACAGGCTCGTCGATAGAAACACCAAACACACACAAAAACACACAACCATTCGAGCTTTCGCCACCAGTGGTGGCTTCTTCGGGAAAAAGAGGGAGGAAGGAGAGGAGAAAGGGAAGGATACGGGTTTTAAGGAAGTGGAAAAGGAGCCATTCCAATCCCAGGAGTGGAAGGACTTACCTTAGGGGACAAAAAGGAAGGTAAACAAATACACACAGACTCACACATATCCACATCCAAACACACCTAGGCAGACATTTGTAGAAACCAAAGAAGTTGGACAGAGATGCCACTTCAGGCAGAGGCTCTGTCCACAGAACCGAGGCAAAGATGTTAAAGATGGCGGGCGGGAATTAGAATTTAGCGGAGGTTGAGACCAGGTGGGCAACGGGAAGAGAGAATGTGTTGAAGGGCAAGTTCCCATCTCCGGAGTTCTGAAAGATTGGTGTTGGTGGGAAGTATCCAGATAACCCGGACGGTGTAACATTGTGCCAAGATGTGCTGGCCGTGCACCAAGGCATGTTTAGCCACAGGGTGATCCTCATTACCAACGTTCCCTTCTCTACAGCTTAGGTCTTCGTGGCAAACGAGTCTGCTCCAGTCCCGAATCCCTGAACAAGTACAATAATAACCTAATATCAGCTTTCACATCCCGCGGCTATCCTCCTGATCTAGTACAGAAACAAATTTCCAGAGCCACTTCCTCATCCCCCCAAATTCCTTAAATCCTGCCCCGAAATGAGATCCATCCTTCATGACATCCTTCCCACTCCACCGAGAGTGTCTTTCCGCCGCCCACCTAACCTCCGTAACCTCCTAGTCCATCCATATGAAATCCCCAAACCAAGGATAGGAGCCAGAAGGTAGGGAAGGTGGTTTGGGGATTTCATAGGGGTGGACTAGGAGGTTACGGAGGTTAGGTGGGTGGCGGAAAGACACTCTCGGTGGAGTAGGAAGGATGTCATGAAGGACAGATCTCATTTCGGGGCAGGATTTAAGGAAATGAGATCCGTCCTTTATGACATCCTTCCTACTCCACCCTATGCACCCTTCCACCACCACTTACTCCAGTCCAGTAAGTCATTTATACAAAGGCCTATAGCCTTTTGTGAAAAGTAAAAGCAATAGTCCCCTGAGGCACGTACAAATTACTTTCAGGTCCAAAGACTTCTCTCCACTGAGAATGACATACAGTGATCAGTTTGCTAGAAACTCTTCAATCCAAGCACACTGTTGACCTGATATATCACACACTCCTGTTTTGTTTATTAGGAGAATGTGCAGTACAATATAAAACACCATCCAGGATTCAAGAAATATGGCATCTGTCTGGGAGGCCATAATAACTGTCTTCTGGCTCTTTGGAACGAATAGTGTGAGCTAGGCTTCACACATGCACCAATTATTGGAATCCACTTTGATTCCTAAAGAGGATATTTTTTACCTTCAGAAATGTCATCTTACACCAAGCATAAAACGTGTTACAAAATTCTACAACAAACTAACATAAGAGATATAGGCTTATGGTTTTGCTCATCTGCACTATGACCATTCTTGACAACAGGGATGGCCCGCACTTTCAGTAATTAGGAGTGCTTCATTCCTCTAGAGACCTATAGTACACTCGCTGCTAGAAGAGGGCAACTTCCTTCAGATAATATGTGTAGAATAGAATTGGAACCCCATTAGGACCTGTGGCTTTTTCTCTGTTGAGGGACTTCAATTGCTTTTCTATGCATTTATCTCACAATTTGTCACTCTGTTCTTCATGTTAAGATTTAGAGAAGGAAGTACAGTATTGCACCATTTTTCGTCATCGCCTGCCTCAGCGCATTATGGTCACAGACTACCTGAACACAGGGTTTTGATATGTACTGATTCTAAGGTCTTTTCTGCCAAGTTATTACATAGAACTTTACATTCAAATTCATTAACAAATCAGTTGTTGTCCACCTTATACTGATTTTGGCTTTGGTTAATTTTTGCTTGTCTGTAAGACTTTGACTACATTTAAAATTACAGAACAATATCCTGAATGTCTTGCACCATGCAATCAGAAGGGTACATTTGATCGACAGCGAGAAGAGCACTTCATGAATTTGAGCAGACGAGGAATTTTGTACCACAATGTCGTTTAATTTGCTCCAGTGCCCTCAGGACAGCGAACAGTTCTGCATAATAAACAGAAAACTGTTCTGGCGGTCCTATCTGAAGGACAAGTTCAGGGAACATAACAGAACAGCCAATACAGTTACCTTGCTTGGATAGATTTGTGTAAATGGTGCCAAGATCTGGGTGGTGGTGCAAACTCAAGAAACTGAGTTTCATAAAAACTGTCAAAAGTACAAGTCTTCTTAAAAGCAGTCAGATCTAAAAGCAATCTGGGAATATGAAGTAGGCAGGAAGAACTCCTACTCCACACCTGGCGTTTGGACCTTAATGCCCTGCACTTGCAGTATCTCAAGGCTTTCCATTGCTCTGACCGCAAATGGCCTGGTGGCATGAGGACGGTTACAGAACAAATGTTCCAAAGGGTACTGTGTGACGGGGAAGGACACTAGTGGATCAGAAACAGCCATAAACCAATATGCTTGATGTACCACAAGGAGATGCTGACGAATAAAAGTGGAAGCCCACCAGCCTCTGCACACAGGTAAACACAACTGGACTCGTGTCGTAGGCACCCGTTGACAGCCTGATGCCTTCATGGTAGGAAGGCCTTGCCGGTCCATAAACCTGGCATACATATTCGAGGCAGATTTGTACAAATGCATTATAAAATTGGAGCATCCATGCCCTGTCGGCTCCCCAGGATCTATGACTAATACATTTAAGAGGGTTTAAAGCCTTGAGGCATCTTACTTTTAACTCTTTAAGATGTGACAGCCAAGTTAGTCTTTCATCGAAGTTGAGGCCAGAGATATTTCAATTTGTTCTTGAAGTGAGAATAGTGTCCCCTAGTTTTAAAACAGGTACCGGTATATTAAAAAGTGAATGGGAGCGATTAAAATCAACAGAGATATTTTTCTTTGCCAATGTGTTACACCATTTCTCCAACTGCCTGATATCAAATGCAATTGACGAGGATGCACAGAAGATGCAGAAGTCGACCAGAAAGATGAACCACTGAACAGGTGGTCAAACAGTGGATGTAATGCTGTTGATGGCTATGGCAAAATGCTGTCACACTTAAAACACTCCCTTGCGGGACACTTGTTTAAAACAGTCAGAAAAGGCACTCCCAACCTCGTATCTAAAACACTTTTCAGAGAAGAAAGATCAAATAAAAATGGACAAATGTCCACAAAAACCCCATTTGTACAGCTGTTGTACAACAAGACACTGAGAGCGACTAAGTAAGGATCTCCTTTCAAGGACCCAAACAAAGCGCCGGTTGACCATATGCTCCAAAAGTCTTTCCAATGCAGCTCGTTATGCTAATGCTCCAATAACTACTTGGAACGGTGTGATCTGTCCCTGGTTTTAAAATCTGAAATAAAATAGATTATTAATAACTTGGAAAGTTCCCCATTGTCCAGAGTTCATTAAAAAGCTGTAGGAGGATCTCCTTTGACTGGGGTGCCAACTGTTTCAGCATTCTGTCGGTATGTGGTCATAGCCAGGTGCAGAGTCATGAACTACTATGTGGACTCCAGCTCCCACATTGAGAAAGGGTGGTCGTATTCCTCAACATTGGATGAACAGAGGTCAAAACCAACCCTCTCCTGTATTGCCCGATATTGACAGAAGGTTGGAGACTGGTGAGAATCAGATGTAATAGCTGCATAGAATTCTGCCATAGCTTGGGCAATGTCTCTGGGCAGCATTAAAAGACATCCCTGCTCTCGTACAGCTGCAATAGGCAGTTCTGAGTTCCGCCGAGAGATCCTTCTAAATGGCTTCCCACACTTTGCCTGCAGGTGGGGACCTGTTGATAGAGTTCAGAAACTCTTGCCAAGACCTCTGATTACTCTCTGTAATAATTCTCCTTACTCGTGCCCTCACTACTCAAAAATTTGTCAAATTTGTGGCTCGATAGCACAGTGATAGAGTTCCAGACTACAAATCCAAAGGCCATGTCCTAGGATTATTATCTGCCACTTTCCACTTCTTTCACCTCTGGCAGTGCTGTTAATGTGAAAAATATTGAGTAGCACCATAGTTCGGAACTCTCATTAAACTGTAGGTCCCCCTATAACTGGCTAGATAAATCAGTTTGTAGTTCAAAAGAACGCAACTGCATACCACCTCAAAATAGGACCATGCCTAGTAAAGCACTGTGGTGTTCAAACCAATCTTGAGATTGTTGACTCTTTACCTTTTAGGGCACTGATGAAATCACCGCAACACTGCTTTTCTGCCTGTGATCGCTGAATGACAAGCATCGTTCAACTAAGGGACAGCCGGGCTCTAAAGCCTTGGCTTCGATTTCAGAATGGATGTGTCAGCATTGTGAATCATTGTTGTAATGTGATCCACCCAGTTTTGGACACCCTGACACCGCTCAAAAATAGCCAACTGCTGAAAAAGTGTCCAGTTAGCTTTGCTCAGCTGTCATCTCAGTGGCTTCCCACCATGATCTATTTCGACTGGAAAATCTATCCAAATTGGATAGTAGTCACTGCCATGAAGGTCATCGTCCAGGCTCCACTGGGTGTGGTGTGTGCAAAAGCAGGTGAGCAGAGGGAAAGGCCTATGGCTGAAGATGAACCGGCAGCATGATAAAATGTGTAGGCTGGCCTTTATTCAGAAATAGATCAGAGGAATGTATCACAGTCTCAGCCATCCGTCCACTGCCCCATAGTGCATTGTGCACATTAAAATCTCCTAAAAGAAGAAAGGGACGAAAGAGTTCTCCAATAAGCTGTGTAAGCAGTCTCACCAGGCAGTAAGTAAAGGGAGCAAACAGTGTTATCGTGATGGGCCAGTATACTAACAGCAACTGCTTGTAGCATAGTGGTTAATGGCACAGGTGAGGAGTGAAAAGTGTCCCTAACATATACTGCCACACCACCTTATGCCCTGTCACCAGAAATGTCGTCTTTCCTGCGAAGTTGATAGCCTCTCATTACAGGTTTATGTCTGTTTGAAATGTCTCTCTTGAAGGGGACAGAGAAAGGCCTATCCTTCACAAGGAGCTACAGTTCCTCCAAACGAGTCCTGAATCGAGCCAAATTCCACTGCAGTGTGGGAGCCATATCAGCTGTGTTGGTGTACCTTTTCTCTAACTTTGCACCGCAATGATGAGGTACTTTTGGAGTGCTGGGTAGCAGATGAACTGCTTGGTTCCAGCAACGATGCATCGAACTCCGTAATACTGTCCTCCTCGTCAGTCAACGCTGTCATTATGACCCCGAAAGAGTTTCAATTATGTGTTGAGAGCCCTTCCTCAACTTCTTCTTTTTAGAAGATGAGAAGGAAAGGGGGACATGGGGAGCACTCTGCTTTGGTGGAGCATTATGCTTGTTAGAGGTACTTCACTTCTGGGATGCCTTCTCAATTATTTCCTAAGGTCCCTTTTCTTGCACATCTTCTGCAGCAAGAGATACCACAGGTTCTGCAAAAGCAGTAACTGTAGCTTTTTCAGCCATATTTGGATGAGTAAAGGGCAGTGAAGCTTCAGCTGCCTTACATCTGCACTGACATGTGCAAGTATTTTGTACTAACACTGACAGCCTCAGTTTGTGTCGAGGCATCTACTGCGATGACCGGTTTATGTAAAGCAGCAGCTGTAAGGGTATAGACATATTTTTGACATTTTGTCTTTCAAAGAAGGGAACCTTACATTTAAAGCACTAAACAAACAAGTACACGTCAAATAAGTGTTAGGCAGTGTAAGGAATTTCGTTGTACATTTTCTGTTTTCTTCTGAGTTGAAAGAAGACTGCAATGCCGTACAGAGTTCTGGGGAGCACTGAAGATTTGATAAAAAGAAATAAATAAGGGAAAAGGAACTGAAAATTAACAGGAATTTGTTTTAGGAGATGCCAGCTTACAGAACCGAGAATATATTTTCTCGGTTCTGTAACATCTGGTTATGTCCTTAAGTGACAGACATCTCCCCATGCCTAACTCATTGGTATTCTGTTACCCACTCAATCTATGCAATATCCATACTTTCCTACAATGCTTATCCGATAAGTCCTATCCTTGTAAACAGACAGATGCGAGACTTCCCACTTCAACCTACTTGTGTCCTGTCCCGAGTATTTCATACCTCAAAAAAAGCATGCTATGTTGGCAAAGATGTGTGCCAACTTAACAACAACTACCATAATCATTCTCGATGTGCACGGTCAACTAGCTAGCTGTAGGCATAAATGGAAATGACCAAACTATGGCCTAGACACCAAGCAAATAATGCTTCACAGCCCATAAAATGTGAATCATTTTCACCAATAAGACTATAAAATGTTCTGAATTGTGCAAGTGAGAAATAGGCCTATCTGGCAAAATATACTTCCCTTTGCATAACCCACCAGGTTTCAATGTTTGCTACTTAGCATCCCCTTTCATACATCCATTCTAGCTAAATAAACTATCGACGCAGGTCAAATGAACAGTCCAAATTGTTTCTATGCTTCTCTCCTCCTCCTCCTTTTATCACCCAGAAGCGCTACAGGTTAAATCATAGTGTGGGCCAGTCACAAGCCGCTCTTGTTCACTAGACAACGCCTCTTATTACGGATGCCAACTAGTAACTGAAAGATATGAAATTAGGGAAAAAAAGTTGTCATTACAAACTGGTCTGTGACATGGCAAAAAATCAAGGTTAAGTTGAGAGGCAACTGTATGGTTTTGAGTTGGGAAAGCCAACAAATGTTAAATAAGAAAACCTGGTTGACATAATATCCAGTAGGCCTACCTGAAAATAAACCAACATTATTAACCACAACAAATCTGCTGACATTTTGCCATCTTAGGTCCCCATCACCACTTGTGATAGGTGCCATGCTAAGAATTTAGACAGCATATTCTGTAATACTCTATCAAGTAGCATGTTTATCAATTCGCAATACCAAAGGTCACAATACCACCAGTCTCCATCGATCCATAACATCATCCATAATACAATAAAAAACACCTCTCCATGCTGCACAAAGAAATATGTCCTTATGGAGGATGTTATGGATTGATGGAGACTGGTGGTATCGTGACCTTTGGTATTGCGAATTGATAAACATGCTACTTGATAGAGTATTACAGAATATGCTGTCTAAATTCTTAGCATGGCACCTATCACAAGTGGTGATGGGGACCTAAGATGGCAAAATGTCAGCAGATTTGTTGTGGTTAATAATGATGGTTTATTTTCAGGTAAGCGTACTGAATATTATGTCAACCAGGTTTTCTTATTTGACATTTGTTGGCTTTCTCAACTCAAAACCATATGGTTGGCTCTCAACTTAACCTTGATTTTTTGCTATGGCACAGTGCTCTGCCACATAGTTGCCATTATAAATGATCAAAGTTAATGGCATTACACGATTATGTTGGCAATATCAACAACATGGTGGAAAATTGTCCCCAAGACGTAAATAGGCCTATTCTTAGAATCCACACCATTAGAATGACTTGATTACTGTTTCGTACAGACCATGAAGTAAATAAATAATGCTGTTCCTATTCAAAGGTTGTCAAGTTCTTGTATGTATCCTTGTGCACACAGTAAAAGTAACAAGTAACTGCCTTCGTAAAACAAAGTCACATAACTGGCTAATCAGAACAACAAATGATCGCCAGCATTCAGCACCCATTGCCAATAGTGGCATGTGAAGCTGCTGGGATGGAAAGTAAAATTCAATCACTCTTCCATATGGTCAGTAGCAATATGGGTCTATTCTATTCTATTTCACCCTAAGTCATGAAGAAGTTATCATTATAGTTAGTGGGTAAAATTTTACAATGCTTCTCGCTGGGTTCCTGTGCTTATGTTGGCAACAGATGAACAGTGAAGTGTAGACTTGTGTTAATATTTTTCACGAGCTACAGAGTAAATGCTATTGCTACTCGTTTCACTCGACATACCCTTGTCCGTTAAAAAAAATCATTTTAACTGAAGTTGTCACGAAAAAACATTTATTGGTACCGTAATCTGAGTTGTCATCATTACCATTGGTGCCACCACAACCACTGCAGCTGGGCGAGAAGCATCATACAATTTAACCTAGTTTGTGTTTAGTGTTATAAAAACCTATTAAATTCTTTATATACTGGGTAGGCCGTCAAAGATTTTTTTATGAGTGAATACCTTACTCCTTGTTTCACACTAAAGGGCTAACAGTGAAGGTATACCCAATATGTTATCTGCCTAGCACTAGGCCTATATTTGTGATATTACTGTAATTTACAAACCGACTGACTGCTGACAAAAAACTTCCTAATTTACTTGTTGTCCATATGGCCCTAATTAAAGATACTAACAGGTTCAGTAGAGAGCACCTCATTCATTATAGCCTATTTATTACAAACTTCTGTCGAAGATTTTGTCCTTCAAAAACATGTTTCCCCAGACTAAACATCATGACATACTCAATCAAGAAAACAGAAATTGTATCTCCTATAGTTGGATTGGCATAAGTTGATCCCTGACAGTTTGAAGTGTTGTCAAAAGCTTGCATCAATGAAACGCAAATGGGTTTGGACGAAAACTATATGGTGGCACTGACAGAGAGATATTTACAAAATCACATAACACGACTGGTAATAAGAGACCTTTATTTAACAATTGCAGTGGACCCATTTATTAAAAAAATTATGAAAATTCTAGTTTAAATCCAAACCTAAACACACCCTACCCAGTTTCATTATTTTTAATGATGCACCCACACATAAGACAGCAGTGAATTGCTTTTACTGTCTTTCAATGAAGATCATTGGAAATCTATCTGCTAAGTAATAGTTAGGCCTATTTGTTTCCAAGAAAACATGGACATGATGAACTATTCCACTGGCAATATCAATAGAAATGCTGTATCTTTAAAGTGAAGCAAATCTGACACAGGTAACAAGAGAATTTCATCTTGCCTTTGTGAACAAAACTGCTAGAGTAAAGACAACAAAAAAATAGGCTTATTGCATGATAACACATAAAAACACTAAAAACTATGCATGTAAGGTGTATTCAGTGAAAACTGTACTCACCAGAAGAACTGTGACTATTTGTTATATTTGAATGACCAGCCTTGAAGGATTTTATGGTATTACTCCACCATTATTATACAACAAATAAGATCGAAGTACACGACAAGTGGCTATAATACTATTTGCGAGCACAAAACATTATTTCAACCTACTCACTACTGAACGGAGTGTCACTGGCACTGTCAACATGCGCCAATGATGCGTCAGAATGATTGAATCTGAATTGTTACCCTTGGGTGTATAGAAGGAAAAATGAATGAAAATCACAACAAATTGTTAATTCTTCCATTACAAACAATTTATACCAGCAAAATATCTTTGCACATTTTTATGCCCTGAAAGATGGCACTTTTCCCTGTTAGAACATTTCATACTTCCCATTTTATGCTATCCCATTACTGACATCAGTCTTTTTCACACGTAGAGGATAAAATACACATTGATTGCACCTCACACTAACAAATTATTTCAACAGCACAATCAAGTGCCCATAAAAACATAACACAAGATAATAAGCAAGAAGCACCGGTGTCACAACGGTCTAAAATAGATATATGGACATAATGCTTCACAGCAGTGAATTACACAAATTCCTTGTGTCTTGAAAATCCATTTTTAAACCAATGTCCTAATAAATAATATATTAAAAATCCGTAGCATTCACAACAAAAACAAATAAACCTTCAAGTATGTGAAAACTCCCGCGCAAAACTACCGTGCTGATGATCTCTGAATATAAACCAACGATCTTAAGATTGTTATTAAACACAAGGAGGTTACGTCAAAAAAGTGGGCCTGTACAAAAGTTTCCACTAAAAGAAGAGTAAAATTCTAGTTGCATTTACATAGGGACTAAGGCCTCCTTTTACGGCGCACCTCCCCCCCCCCCCAACTCACTCACACTCTGTGTGTGTGTGTGTGTGTGTGTGTGTGTGTGCCTGCATTTCAAACATGCAAATATGGAAATATGTATATGAATCTTTAATTAGGTAACACATTTTTAAAACATGGGAAATTAATTCAATATTATTAAGTGAACAGTTTTATCGGAAATTATTGTTCTAACATAAAATGTGTTCTGGGGGATATTCTGCAATGCATAGAGTTGCCCTAGTACATCTTTGTTTATACAAAGTTCTTCTTAGCAATTCCAGTACCGGTACAGGAACTTCATACAGTACTACTCATATCTCACCTCCATGGCTAAAACGAAGCATAAATGTGGAGTGCTTTCAATGTATTTGAAGAAAGTTGATACAGTTTGCTTGTAGTGTGAACAAATCTGACATAAGAAAAATGTATTGGTTAATATATCAGTTTAAATTAATGGAAAATCAGTAAGACATTAGAAGGATCCATTAAAGACCAATTCACACTGTCCGTCATGTCACTGTTCGTCAGAACATTCCACAATGGATTTCTAAAGGTATGACCACAATGAGCGGAACTGCACTGGAGCGAAGTGGCGCGGCACAAAGCGGCCAAATATTCTTTGTATGAAATGGAACAGGGCAGCACCAGTGATCTCTATACAAACTGGATATATATCTCTGTTATCTAAGCATAAAACCGCAGCGTGTCTGTACATACAGATGTTTTCCACATATTTTCGCATTGTCCGCCATGTTTAAATTTGGCATACGAATTTCCATCAGTTATTATGGGATAAAGAATTGCTTCCTTACCTCTTAACTTGAAATTTGTCAATATGGAAACATAATCGAAACGTATTTTCTTCTTGTTTTCTTGTAATACTTCATAGCAGCCATATTTGAATATGGCAAGAAACGAAATATTAATATCTATGGCTGCCACGCTCAGGCACCTGAAGTTCAGCATCTAGATAGTATAAGGTTCGTTCAAGCTGATGCCAGTTCTAGCAAACTGCGCATGGGAAAAGCTGCTATCGAGTAGCAGCAGCAGCTCTGCGCATCACAGTTTGCTGGAATCTGGCAACTGGCAGCTGCTTGAACGAACCCATAGAGATCAATAAGCAGCATGCACTATGTGGCAGCGGGACTGCGTTGTGCTAGGGTTGAGACTGTGAGGCGCGGCGACTCTAGCTCACAGAGATGCCTCACAACAAGTCCGTGTCACGTCACACCAACAGGCCGCGATCCCAAGCTCACTTCGCCTGCAATGGCAAACTATCCATGTGATGTGACACGAACTTGTTGTGAGGCCTTAATTATAAACGGTATTGGTGTGGTTGTGCTCCAGTTGACTGCAGCAAAACATCTTCTTTTTTATGAGCTGACCGCCATTTGACTCAATGTTTTATTGTTTATTGTCACAAACTGGTTTTGGCCTTAGGCCATCTTCAAGTGCGGTGATAAAAGTTGTCAGACAGATTTCCTTATGTCATGGTCATAATAATAAAAAAAATAAAAATAAAAAAAATGTGGGAGCTCAGATCATGTTGGAAATATAAAATGGGTAATGCATTTGTCCCCACATTTTAATTTAAAATAATAAGACAGGTATGTGTTCACCATTAGATCACAAAGGCAAGTTTGGAAAGTAGGAGGCGAGGTACTGGTGGACGTAAAGTTGTGAGGCAGCATCGTGAGTTGTGTCGGGATAGCACAGTTGGTAGTGCGCTTGCCCGAGAAAGGCAAAGGTCCCGGGTTCGAGTCCCAATTCCGGCACACCATTTTAATCTGCCAGGAAGTTTCATATCAGTGCACACTCCGCTCCAAAGTGAAAGTTTCATTCTGGAAACATCCATTAGGTTGTGGCTAAGCCATTTCTCCACCATATCCTTTCTTCCAGGAGTGCTAGTCTTGCATGGTTCACAAGAGAGATTCTGTGAAGTTTGGAAAGTAGGAGGCGAGGTACTGGCAGAAGTAAAGTTGTGAGGTGGCATCGTGATTCATGTCAGGATAGCACAGTTGGTAGTGCGCTTGCCCGTGAAAGGCAAAGATCCCAGTTTCCAGTCCCGGTTCCAGAACACCATTTTAATATTCCAGGAAGTTTCATATCAGCGCACACTCCACTGCAGAGTGAAAGTTTAATTCTGGAAACATCCCTTCGGTTGTGGCTAAGCCATGTCTCCACCATATCCTTTCTTCCAGGAGTGCTAGTCTTGTGTGGATCGCAAGAGAGCTTCTGTGAAGTTTGGAAAGTAGGAGGCGAGGTACTGGCGGAAGTAAAGTTGTGAGGCGGCATCGTGATTCGTGTCAGGATAGCAGAATTGATAGTGCGCTTGCCTGCGAAAGGCAAAGGTCCCAGGTTCGAGTCCCGGTTCCGGCACACCATTTTAATATGCCAGGAAGTTTCATATCAGCGCACACTCCGCTGCAGAGTGAAAGTTTAATTCTGGAAACATCCCTTAGGCTGTGGCTAATCCATGTCTCCACCATATCCTTTCTTCCAGGAGTGCTTGTCTTGCATTGTTCGCAAGAGAGCTTCTGTGAAGTTTGGAAAGTAGGAGGCGAGGTACTGGCGGAAGTAAGGTTGTGAGGCGGCATCGTGAGTCATGTAGGGATAGCACAGTTGGTAGTGCACTTGCCCGCTAAAAGGCAAAGGTCCCTGGTTCGAGTCCCGGTTCCGGCACACCATTTAATCTGCCAGGAAGTTACAAAGGCAACTGTTTGATGCTCATAAACCAGTTGCCTTTGTGATCTTATGGTGAACACATACCTGTCTTATTATTTTAAATTAAGATGCGGGGACAAATGTGTCACCAATTGTATACCTCCAACATGGACTCAACTCCGAATATTTTTTTTGTTTTTTTTTTATTATGAACATGACATAACTAAACCTGTCTGACAACTTTTACCACAGCACTTAAAAATGTCAAATGGCAGTCAGATCTTTCTTAAAAAAAAATATATGACTGTGGCTTCTGACGCATACAAAGTCATAACGTGCTTGGTTGTTTGAACTGACTGACTGCTGACAGCCAATGCTCGCTGTGATTGTGCTTTAAATATAGATAAACGAAAACGAAAGTTGTGGAGCTAGCAGTACTTTACTGAGAATTGAGATAACGTATGTTGCAAAGCATGCGTTAAGAAAGTTCCGTAATATAGCAAAAATGCAACATACATGAAAAGACATTAAAAATTACACAGTATATCTAGCAGTCAAACACATACATCCACGAATAGAGAAGCGCATTCTTTTATTAATGAGAATTCCCAAGGTTTTATGTATGTTATCCATTCATACTATATCAAAAGTAAATTCGGTAAAAAAAAAGTTGGTTAGTTCTGGAAAAGTATGTCAGTATTGGAAAACTTTAATTTAGCTCCGACAGCATACAACATGTATCAGAATTAACACTATCGAAAATATTGGAGAGTATGAGAATAGAACAACCAAGAATCGCTATTGTAGTTGTAAATTGTGACATATGTGTTCAGAAAGTACCAGAGTTATAAGCTGAAATCATAAGAACAGAAACAAAAACCAACGATACTTTTCAGTTCTGCCGAATATTTTCCTACAATTAGTAAATGTTACACAAGCTCAACTGTACACAGATCGGCACACACAGTAGGCTGGTTCACTAACCCAACCATAACAGCGCACTAAAAATTAGTGTCATATGTTTTAGTATTTCTTTCTAATTTAAGTAAATATACGCAAAATGCAGACTTGTTTTAAGTAAAAATGAACTTTCCTTTTGTGTGAAATAGGTGTTTTATTAGTAGTCATATCATTTTTGTCTTCTGTGAAACATTTTACTACTTACTACTAATAGAGTACGTACATAAAACAAGACCACGTGACACCAATGTGTAAAAAATACAACTTTTAACTTGCACATATGGAAGACAACAGTTGCGACTCCACTGGCTCAATGTTGTTGTTGGTGTTGTTGGTTTTTGAGGGGACTAAACATCTAGGTCATCAGTCCCTGGCTCAATGTTTCCTTCTAAAGTAGTTCTGCTCACTCTCCAGGAAACGAAGCACTTTCGACAACTTCTCGAGAGTAATCGAGAATTTTTCGAGAATTTGTCATAGCATCTCGCATTTCTCGACAGCGCTCATAGCCCATCTCTGTGATGTGCAACACTGAGCGGCAACTTTGATCACCTGGGAAACTCTGTCGCACCATGTTGCATTGCATAGTTCTGCTGAGGCTAGTGCAGTATGGCAAGCATAGCAACATTGCACGTCATTCCCATCGTAACTCTGTTGCAAGTAAACCTGAAAATTTGTTTACAGGAATGGCATTGGATGAGGAAAAGTTAACTATATGTGTAAGATTTATGTCGCTTTTGAAATGAACATTATAATTAATACTACAAGAAAAAGCAACATTTGAAAAGAAATTGCCAAGGAATTGGGAGTACAAGGTATGCGATCTTCATAGTTTTTCTTCGTTGGTCCAAGATACTTATTTTCGGTCGAATATAACGTACAAGAAACTATTTCTTTTATTACTATTTTGTCAAAGTGACACCACAGTTTTTATTAACACAATGAATTTATTTTGAGACATACTAAAGTACTTATGAAATTTCTTTGGATTCTTTTTAAGCCATGACAAAAGTGTGTGATATTCTCCTTCTTCATATCACGAATTCGAAACGTTATGCAGCCATATTCTTCGGCTTTTTGTTGCTTGCTTTTGTTTCAGCCTTACTTACATAACAAAGAAATTGTTACTACATACTTATCACTATCGTCCGTTGTACTCGGAGATTATCCACAGACTGACATACAAAATTTGCTGTGTATTGTCTCGCCGCTGCAGTTCAGATGCGGCATACCACACAGAGCCGCGTCTTGCTGCGCCGTTCCACTGCAGTGCAGTCGTACCTCAATAGTGGCATTCACCCTGCCTGTCACCAGACCGTCATGTCACAGAATAAGGAGTATACAGAAAGGAAACTCCCACTGCAGTCTGTCTTCCAAAATTTAGTGCACATGCGCTGAATCGGCCATCTTGAAAAGCAGTAAACTTGTGATCGCACCCTACTCTGTGGCGTAGTAATGCGCCGTCTTTGTTTGTTAATTGTGTATTTTAACAGCCTGAATCGCATAAAAATAAAAAAGTATTTGGTGCAGTGAAAAGAAAGAACTGTATGTCAGTAGTTGGAGCTGTTCCGTTTTTATTATGAGCAGTAATAAAAGAACAGGCGGCCGATGGTGTTCATTGGCGCAATAATTCGAATACAAATAAGGATATAAGTTTCTTCACCTTCCCAAAAGATGCTGAGCAGTAAGTGAACGTCGCTATATGTGTAGTGAAAGTTAAATGTTATCAGTTTCGAATGAGAGCAATGTGTACATAATTATTAAAAGTAGCCATGCTTCTTCTCTTGACGATAACTCTTGCTGTTGCTGCAGCAGTTCAACAGCATCGAAATGTTGAAGTACATTTATATTTTATAACTTTAACGTTGCAGGGAAAAATTTTAAATGAATGACAAAGAATAGTGCGTAAGTAGGCAGGTAAAATTTTACTTGCGGCATTGGAGGCGTAGTTTGCTAATGTTGGCAACGAATGATCTTCTGATACTCAAACAAATAGATTAAGGGGAATAATTATTTTTTGCTGAATCTGCTCTGTAGTTGACATTCATCTATATGCCCTTCTCCAATCAGTAAATTAATGATACTCCTAATGCAAATACGACTTTTATATATGCCGAGACACCATTAGTTCTGTGTAATCACGTTGTACTGCTAAGTCTGACTCAATATTTTGTGCGAATTTATTCGTGTCAAATAAAACCTGGCAGTTGTAAAGTCACTTTCTCGTTTATAACTAATTTCCCAAACATAACTCCACGCTATTTGGGTTTTCCTAGAGATAAGCACCAAATAAAACGATCATCAATTCCACCATACATTTTCGTAGTTGTATAAAAAATTAGACCTATCTTTTTTTTCTTTTTTTTTTTTTTTTTTTTTTTTTTTTTCTTTTTTTTTTTTTTTGCTTACAATTAGGAGCAAGAAGAGGGCGCAGTATAGATGAGAGCATAATGAAAAGTCGTTTCCTTTCGTAAAAGTCGGTGAGATTAGCTGCAGTTCGTAAAAAGGCCATTTCCAGCCAAAGTACTACGTGGCTACAGTTCCGCGTTTACTGCTTTTCAATATGGCGTCAAGCGCAACGTTTGGTAACATAGAGATCAAAGGCGCCGCTCCCAGCTTTCCCTTCTGTATGCTCCCTATTCTGTGGTCATGTAACATCAATGTCAGGTCAAGATTTCTCGAGAACAATTTTTTCACGGAATGGTTGTCTGCTGAAATCGGAAGTTAACCTATTTTCGTCAAGCGGTTTTCATGTTGTAGTTGACTATCACACAGTTTACACGCAAATGTGTCTTTATTAATCTTTATTTTATTATTATACTTTGTTTTAACGGTAAATTTCAAATATTTCATGACGACTTAAACATTTTTTTCTGTTGTGCATCCTAAAAGCGAGGTCGGAAATCTGAAACCGAAAAATGCTTTATTTTTTGTTGTTCTTCACGGGTTTGCAGCCAGATTATGTCGATCTGCTGATACGATATTTTGGCGGTCCACCTGGCCACCATCTTCAGGTATGACTGGTGGACAATCACGCCGGAACTGTGGTCACATCACTTAAGGCGGCACCTTTATACCGCGGGAACAGGCCAGTGCGCATGTGCAAGATGTGGAAGAACTTCCTCTGGGAAGTGAAGAGTATTGCTGCGCCAACAGTGGTAGAAGTTAGCCAAAGCGAGTAATCGATAATTAAGAAGGCGCTGGTCGAAAACTAGACCGTTGTTGTTCAATATAAGATAAAATGGGATTCCACGTATTACTCAATGGAAATCCTTTTGCCCTATTAATAAGATTAACTGATACATATCATTGTGAAATTAGCAGGTTATTAAAATAAAGGAAGATCTCTGGAAGTTGAGAACCGCAAATGAAACTTAAAACGCTCACTGCTGCTCTAAATTTCTTTATGAGTGACCACAAAACATGCACAACAGAAATTTACCTAAGTGCTCACTCCTTAAGGTAGCAGCCAACGTTTTAACAAACACAAAATAAACGTTAAAAAACAAATGAATAGATAATTAAACATGGGACAGGGAGCATGAAATCATAAAGCAGAGATTTGATACTTTAAAATCATAATCTACTCAGTAAAATAACAAGCAAATAAACGTGGGGAGACCAAATTAAGCGAACACCTTGTACAAAAGTGAATTAAATCATATAATTACTGCCCATATTAAAACTGTTTCTGCCCTTTATGGAGGTAACGTGGGAGAGAATTTTCAAATACACGACGGGTAGCTGAAAACACATTCATTCATTCACAGGCATGCACATAAAGCTAGGCAGCGTATTACAATCCTGGGACACATGAAAGCAGCGGGGAAACGAACCGTCGGCGGTGTCTTGACGAGTGGCAAGTGTCTTGGACGACAAAAGAATCGAAAAGTCCATAAATATCGCCGACGGTGGAAACTGGTGACTTACACTTCATGGTAACATAAGAATGGTGTGTTACTGGGGTATCACTAACGTCTCCCCTTAAGTAATACTAAGTGTCATTGTGATATTTGATACCTGACCATTACCTGTCATCGCTTTAAACTTGATATCTTGTCATCAAAACAAGTTCAATGATCTGATGTAATGTTATGGAGGCTATTTACAACGTCCTGCAGTTTTTATAACAGCATCTCGGGAAAACCAGCAAGGAACAAAACTGGATATGAGGAAGACAAACGTAAGTTCCAAGGGATGAGCTGCACTAATAGACTAGGACAAAAAGTAACGTTTTTGCACATTATTGTACAGTCTCTTAAATGGACTTTTACCTGAAAAACTAAAACTGCAGTTTTCTTTCAGTAAATGAATATTGGCTTACTTGTGAAGAACTTAAATTATGTGTACTACTTGGTTATGAATTAGCAAGTAACTACTATAGAACAAATTTTGAACATGGTGGAGAGTCTATTTATGTTAAAAATAATGTGATTTTAATATATGAATCTACAGATGTAAGTGAAGTGCATAGAGGAAAAATTTGAAGCTGTAACCATAAAATTTCCAAAACAAGAAATTATTGTAGGACCACTATACTGTACACCTAAACCCAATGAATGTTTGTTTGTGGAACTCCTGGAGAAGCTGATACTTTTGTTACTTAAACACAAAAATTACATGATATTAATAGTTGGTCACCTAAATATAGACATTATAGTCGAGTCGAAATATGATGATCCCTGGTGCTTGCGCCATTTGGGTTTGAGCGCCGGCTGCGGCAGAAGACTATTGGAGTAAGTCAAATGTGAATGTTGCTCTGTGCATGCGCGAGTCCGGCTGTGCTGTGCAATCGTGCCAGTTCTTTCAGCCAACACAGCGACGGTGAGCTATACTGTCCGGCAGTGCAATAACTATTTGGAAATATAGTGGTATCATCGTGTTTCAGCTCCCGCCGTTCGGGACAGCCGGCTGCGGAAGTGTCTTCCACAACTGCTTTGACCGGGCTGTCTTTCAGTGTATGTTTGATTATCTTTGACAATGAGGGGAGCGATGTTTAATTTTAATGACAGTAGATAGATTAATTAGAAGCTGTGTTTGTTGTTTTCAGCATACTACATAGAGTCCAAGGAAAAGTTGTGTTTTTGGTCAGCAGCAAAATAAAGATCCATTAAAAATATCTTGTTCATACTATATTTTGTAAAAACTAATTACGAAGAAATAGCTGTTGGAGGAGAAACATCGTTCATACAATGTTCTATAAAACAAATTATCGAGGAAAAAACCTGTTACAAGACAATAATTCACCGACCCTTCTTTTTCTTGAAAATTTATTTATGTTATACTTAAAAAAAGACTTCTTTTATTAGCATAGGCGGATCCATGATCCAAGGGTCGTTGACCCCCCCCCCCCCCACTCCCCAGCAGCTCTTTTCAGCAGCCCGTATTTTCCCTAGTGCGCTATCGCCGCACTGAGTCTTCAAAACTGTGAGACTCATGTTGCTTGATTGACATGGGGTAAACTACAAATAACAATATATTCCCTTCCCCTGATCCGATTTTGATTAAATGATGCTTATATGTTGCCCCAAGGTACTCTCAGTTGACCAATGAAACCCCATTAGGTTCGTTTAGTACTCTTGGAGATTTGCTGTACTACACCATACTTAGAAACATAGTATACAATTATGATATCTATCCTTCCGCAGATTGGATTTTGATGAAATGAAGCCTATGTTACTCTCAAAACTATTCTCAGTTTACCTGTGGAAACCCATGAATGTTAGTGTAGTAATTTTGGAGACTATCCTCAACAAATAAACATAAACGATGGCTTTTAAGCGAATGATAAAAATTATGATATCTTTATTTTCTCTGATATGATTATAATTATTGAAGCTTTTATGTAACTGCACTATATGTTCAAGTTATGTGCAAAAGCCCCATGAAAATTCGTCAATTAGTTTTGGAGATAATCATGTTCAAAGAGCAGACAGACATGATGGCCATACATAAAAAATTTCAAATTACGAAATTCTTTTCTTTCTATGATCCGATTTTTATGAAACGAAGTCTGTGTGTTGCCCAGAGCTATGCTCAAGTTGCCTGTGGAAACCCCATGCAAATTCGTGAAGTAGTTTTGGAGATAACAGGTTTTTAATAGTTGAACAATCAGACACGACAGTTACTGAAAACACTTATGTCTGATATCTTATTGTTCTGTGATCAGATTTTGATAAAAATATGCCTATATGTTGACCCAAAGTTTTCGAAAACCGCATGAAGATTCGTCCAGTAGATTTGAAGATTGAAGCAAACAGCAACAGGCCTATTTTCCAAAGATTTATTTTTAGTATAGATTACGATGTTGTTTTTAGACTTGATGATTTTATAAAATTTTGGCTTATCTGAAGACTGGGATATCACCTGTTAGATTTGACCCATGGTATTGGCATTTTGTATGCGCGTGTATTTGTAGGTGGCGTGATTTGTAGACGATAGTATGTTACGAATGGTGCATTCTATTGTAATATGAAATTTACGAGGACAAACAAAGATTATAATCTACAATATGTAAGTATTAATATATTATCCCGCATAAATGGTGCCGAGATTGTGATTACATCATGAGTTAAAACTGACGGGTGCTATTCCTGTCTTAAGTTAGCCCGATATATCGGTAATTTGAAATAATGCTTGCAATCGTAGAACCTCGGCCTGAAATGATATATATGTAAACTACAACTGTAAATCACTAGAGTGTTTTTTAACCGGAGATTCGGGTGCTATGGGCACCCTTAGTGCTACTTGAAAGGAGCATTCTATGTGTTGGCACAGTGTTTCACTGTATCCCCTCTTCCATCATCTCCAAAACGAACACTGCACTACACAGTTACACAAACATCCATTAAGGTCATCTACATTTAAAAAAAAAAACACTTCAAGAGCTCTCATATTTTAAGAAGGATGCATATAATTTCTAAATTAACATGGCTCCGAATGAGGATCGCGTGTTTGTAAGTCCTATAAATAAATTCATAAACCATGAGGAAAAATGCTTAACATGTGGAAATTTCTCCGTCTATTGTTATAATATGTGTATTCTTTGTCATGCTCATAAAGAAATTCCGGAAAGAAGAAAGGCTACAGCGAGAAAAGACGAAGTGAAAAGTGTATGTGCTCATTCAGCATTGTCTCTCGAACAGTGGCGAAATATTCCTACAACTTCGTCTCATCGGCGAGATATAGATCTACAGACTACAACCCAATGTTACTGCGGAAGAAATGCTTTCAAAGGTATAAAGTGTTTTAACTGTAAAACGATGCTCCACTTAAAATTTGCAAATGCCGATCCAAAACGAACCATTTGGTTCTGTTCAAACTGTTTCAAAGACGATTTCGGCAAGATACTACTAAAAAGCAACTACTCTAAAGACAAAATTATCACAGTGGTATTAGAAGAAATATGTGTTTTGAAATATAAGTGAAATGGCATTTAACAGCTGTGTCTTGAGAGTGAGATATTAGACATTACAGTAGTTTGGTTGGTCTGCACCAGTTGTTTCTTTTTAATCCTGATCAAGAGTCCTTATCTTATGATTCGCAGTTATAGCTCGAAATTTGAGTCAACAACAACATATTTTTGAAAATTAATTTTTGCATCCCATATTTCACCCCCTTATTAGTCTAATTTCCAAAAATACCGAAACACGTGTCTGTTAAATTCGAACCCAGAATCCAAATCCTAAAATTTGTAAGTTTAACTTCAAAATTGCCTAAATAGCAACAGATTTTCGAAAAACATCCCCTCTCCAATTTAACCCCCTTGATGGTTGAATTTCCAAAAATACCGAAACACGTATTTTTTAAAATGATAACGAACAATACAAATACCAATTTTTGCAGCTATAGCTTCAAAATTGTCTCGACAACAAAGTGTTTTAGAAAAGACTTTATGATCCCTTCCTTTACCCCCTTAGTTGTTGTATTTCCAGAAATACCGAAACTCGTGTCTTTTTAATCCTGATCAAGAGTCCATGTCCTAAGTTTCGTAGTTATAGCTTGAAATTTGAGTGAACAGCAACATATTTTGAAAATCAAATTTTTGCGTCCTCTATTTTACCACCTTATTGGTTGAATTTCAAAAAATGCCGAAACACGTGTCTTTTATATTCTAACGCCGAATCCAAATCCGAAAATTTGTAGTTCTAACTTCAAAATTGCCTAAATAGCAACATATTTTCGAAAAACACCCCCTCTTCAATTTAACCCTGTTGATGGTTGAATTTCCAAAAATACCGAAACACGTATTTTTTAACGTCCAACCATCTATACAAATATCAATTTTAGCAGCTCTAGCTTCAAAATTGTATCAATAATAACGTGTTTTCAAAAATAATTTTTGATCCTCTATTTAACCCTCTTAGTTGTTGAATTTCCGAAAATGCTAAAAATCATTGATTTTTAATCCTCAGCAACAATTTTTTTGAAAATCAATTTTTTGCGTTACCTATTTCACACCCTTATTTGTCGAATTTCAAAAATGCCGAAACACGTGTCTTTTAAATTCGAACCTTGAATTAAAATCCGAAATTTTGTAGTTCTAGCTTCAAAATTGCCTAAATAGCTACCTATTTTCAAAAAAACGTTTCATCCCCTATTTCACCCCCTTACGGACGGAATATCGAAAATTCGCTTCTTAAATGACGCCTACAGAGTAAGATCAACAACCTCCACAAATTTCAAGTTTCTATCTTCAGTGGTTTGGGCTGGGCGATGATGAGTCAGTCAGTCAGTCAATCGGGACACTTCCTTTTATATATAGAAATAAACTAAGTGGGAAATGCAAAAAAAATAAATAAATAAATAAATAAAAATGGTATTGTATGTGAGGAGTGTGGGAACATATTTCACTCGCTAAATGGGGACAGAAAACTGTTACGAAATGGAAATGTGGTAAGTGTAAGCGTAATACTACTACAAGTAATGAAGAGAAAAATGGATTGTATGAAGGAGCAGAAACTTGCCACTCAGATCTGTTACTGTATACAAAAACATAAGAGTTGACTGTTTTCGTAAATGTGAGGAAAGTTGTGGGACTGCCAATGGAACCGAAACAGAACGTTTATCTCACAACAAAATTGTGCAAGAACCTCAAAATCTAGAAAATAGCTTATTAACACCTAAGAAGAATCGGAAGATCAAGATTTATTCTGACAGCTATGCACAAGGATTAGCAGTTACGATAAAGAAAAGGGGACCACCTGTAATAAATAATTGTGAAATAGAAGAGAACATAAAACCAGAAGCAGGTTTTCGAGATGTATCAACATGAATTAAGAAAGACAGCAACTCCTTGACAGATGAAGACTTTGTAGTGATAATGGCTAGAGCAAATGATGTCAGTAGATACGAGAGGAAGACAGCTGGATCAACTCTGCAGAAAACTCTAGAAGTATTTACCCACACCAACGTTATCGTCGTCAATGTGCCTCATCGTCACGATTTGCTCCAGTGGTCCTGCGTGAATAAAGAAGTGTATAAAACCAACCACAAGTACAAATCTATCAGTAAGAATTTCAACAATGTATCTGTAATTAACACTAGTAGTAGAAATAGCGATTGGCACACTAAACACGTTCAGCATTTTAATAAATTAGGCAAACGTGTTTTGAGTGACACAATTATCAGAGTAGTATTACATAAGCTGAGAAAAGAAAAAATCAATACTTTTTTGGATTTTGTTTCACCTGAGGTGTTAAAAAACTTACAAGGCTATATCAAGTCAGATACTCCAGCCCCTTTAGGTCACAACCTAGTCAACTGATCTATGGTGATGCTATGTTAAATCAGTTAAGCACACATCTAATGGAAGTACAGCCAAAAGTGAAATTTAAAATAGGCTTCCTCAATATTCAGGGTATGGTGGATAAAAACCTAATTGTTAATGAATTTTCTAATGAAAATATGTTTGACATTTTATGTGTAAGTGAACATTGGTGCAAAGAGGAAGACATATGTTACAAAGTACTTAATGATTGTACTTTAGTTAGTTGCTACAGTAGGAAACAACTCAATCATGGTGGGGTAGCGATATATGTAAAATCACCTCTTACACAAAATTGCAGTAAGCTAGACGTCAACACTCTCTGTGAGGAACTGCACTTTGAAACATCAGGTATCTTAATTGAGTGCCTTAAAATTATGATAGTTGTAGTTTACAGGTTACCCCGTGCGGACCCCAACATTTTTCTTGAAAATGTGATGACTTCTTAATGTCCCTTTGTATACCAAAATGGGATCAATATAATATTGTCATTGGAGGGGATGTGAATTCAAGTTTTGATATTCTGCAAGACAAAAACTCTGTAATAGAATTAAAGAATATGCTTTGGCAATATCACCTGTACTATGCTAACTGTAAACCTACCAGGGGCTCTGCTTGTCTCGCCAATATATTTATAAATATTAAAAGAACTGATATCTCGTCCAATGTAGTTAGCTTCCATTTCTCGACCATGATGCAGTATTTTTTAGTCTTAGCAATGTAACCTCTGACTGCTCTAGCCCAAAAGCTAAAACTGTGACTACAAGATCTGTGAACAGTGAGAGGATCGATAGATTTAGACATGCCCTCATCTGTATCAATTGTGCTGACCTATTTAGTAGACTACAACATTGTTCCTCCGACATTGCTTTTACTGAGTTTTCCTCTGTATTTATAAGCACATTCGAAATTAATATTCGTTTGAGAAAATTTACTGTAAATATTGCCGGTATAGTTATAAGAAACAGAAGAACAGGGAATGGTATACTCCACAGTTAAGACAAATGAAAAACACGGTTATGCTCTATTCTGGTATGTACAAGAACAGCAAATCTGAACTGTACAAAGAGTTATATTCCAGAGCTAAGTATAATTGTAGGCAGTCCATTAATGATGCTATGAAGCTTTATAATAGAGCTATCTGATATATAGAGCTATCAAGTCTAGAAACAAATACAAAAAAGCCTGGAGTGTAATGAACTCTATTACACGGTGTACCGGTAACTTCATACTTAATTCATATGTAGACGGGGAATCTCTTACATGTTCTGAACTGCATGTAGTGAGTCTTTTCAAAGCTTAATGACAATGAGTTGGCTTTAAACTATTCATTAATGTCCATGAGACTATCATTTAGGGACCTTTATATAACAATTGTTGACGTATATTTATTGCAATACTTGCATCATCCGCAAAGAAAACGAACTCTGCTTCTGGTAGTGTAACTGATGAGAATCCTTAATGTACACAAGAAACACCAATGACCCTTAGATGGATACTTGTGGGACTCCACATGTAATTCCTTCCCAATCCGATGATGACAGTTGACTTAATTCACTAGTCACTTGCACTGACACCCTTTGTTTCCTGTTAGTGAGGTACGACTTGAACCATTTTGCAGCATTTCTTGTGACCCCATAGAATTCTAATTTACTTAAAAGAATGTTATGGTTCACACAATCAAATGCCTTTGACAAATCACAGAAAATACCTGCTGCTTGCAATTTATTATCTAATGAATTATGTACATTCTCACTGTAGGTGTAAATAGCACCGTAGGTGTAAATCGGAACCTTTAAAAAATCTAAACTGTGTTCTGGACAATATGTCATTCGTGGTCAGGTGGTTGAGAATCTGCTTGTGCATTACCTTTTCTAGAATTTCTGAGAATGCAGGCAAAAGTGAAATCGGTCTGTAGTTTGATGGTATCTCTTTATCCCCAATAAACTAAGTGTAGAATTAAGAGAGTTGTCTGTGAATATATTTAAAGATAAGTTGTATAGAATACTAGTAAACAATCCTTTTTACACTATAGAAGAAATTTTTGAAGCTGAAAATTCTATCTTTTAACAATGTAATCTAAAAACGATAGAAATGTATGTTATTACCTATTGCTGTAAGAGCTGACCGACAATAAAATTTGTTTGATTTGATTCACGTACCGAAAAAAAGCCCTTCTTGGTCAACTTATACCTAACCTAAGTTTCACTTTTAAAAAACGTAAGCTGTAGCGTAGCCTTAAGGGCCTACACACGCTCCGATTTATCATAGGACCAACAAGATGTCCAACGTACCAACCAATTGGTAGCAACCTACACACGTTCCGACCAACTGCATGCATTGCCACTCTCTTCTGGTGTCCGTTTGTCGAACTGTTTTTGTTTTCGCCTGTTCGCTGTGCAGACGACCTCAGGCATGGAAGTTGATCCGGAAGCGATACACACGGTACAATTTGTAGGGTGAAGTGTCCGAAAAGGAAAGTTTGTCGGGTAGCGCCTAAAACCGCGCAATTTATCGGGTGACCAACGACTTGGTCCAATAAATCACATCGTGTGTAGGGCCCGTTAAGAAAGTTAGGTATAGGTGAAACAAGAGGTTTTTTTTCTACTTAGTATGTGAGGGCGCGTAGCGCCCGAATCTCTGGTCCAGAAACACTAAATCGTTTAGTGTTGTGGCGACTAATCATCGTTTACTGTACGTCGTCGTCGTGTTTATAAAGAGGATTCGCGCCGCCAAAGATGTTGTTGCCGCAGCAAGACTGTTTATTCTTTGTTTTTGCGAGTCTCCTGTTTTTTGTTTAGTACATAGTTACGACTTTAATCTTCTGTTTGAAACATTGTGCTTTGAATGTGACGATTATACTTTAACGTAAAACGTCTCTCATTTGTCTTTAATGTATTATATCTACAGTCACAGATCTACTAAATAAATTATTTCAAAAATGATTTCTGCAGAGAATAATTCCGCGTTCTAGTGGCTTGAAAGATACACGCTAATAAAACATCGGACAGTTCTGCTTCAGCTGCCTCGACAGTGTTTTAAGTTCGATACATACCATTCTATGAAATTACCGATATTTCTTTCGGTGTTTCAAATGGCCACGGCATATTGACTCGGAAAATTACTACAAAATATGACAAATTCGACGCAATCAAAAACACAATTTAAATCAACCGCTTCGCGTTTGTCGTATCGAATATGGAGCAAGAATCCAACGTTTGATATATATCGATCGCACTGCCATCTCCTTCGATTTTCAAGGATTCTCCCAAATTACCCGATGTACTTTGGTGTCGGTCGATATACCTTCATATTCAATTCGAGATATGTGTAGAGTGGTTTATCTCCAAATATCTTGGAGCGTAAATTGTGGAGCTGTTTATGAATTGTTGTTGTGGTTGTTTGATATTTAAGGGCTACTGTAATTTTTGTATAAAAGTTGTTCTTTTTTTTAATGAAGACCTAAAGCACTCTAAATAAAGTTTGTTTAGTTTATTTACAACCATGGTGGTGGCTATTGGCTTTGAAGGGAGTGCTAATAAACTAGGAATTGGAATTGTGAGGGATGGAGAAGTCCTGGCAAATTGCAGACGAACTTACATAACTCCTCCCGGTGAAGGTAAGCGTTTGCCACCAGATTGTAGAACCTATTGATGTACTCCTTTTCGTAACCAATTTGTAAAACGGTATTGTTTAATTCATCACTTAAAGGTACAGGCATGCTTCACATGAGAAGTAATGTAATGAAAATGATGCACGAAAGAAACTACACTGTCTTAATTAAAAAAAAAAAAAAAAAAAAAAAAAAAAAAAACCATTATTTGTAGGCCTACTATGGATTATAAATTATAGTGATTGTAACAGTACTTTAGTTTTCACACTCAGCCATATTGACAGATGTGCTAACCTATCCCTTTTCCCTCCTATTCTAAAACTTGGTATTGTGACAGAAGTAAGTCCAATCACAGTATATGAAAATCTGGTAATTTTGAGTTGTCTGTGTTTACAGTGTAGGTAGCCTGTTTGGTGATGTCCCCTTGTGGTGGAAGTGAAATGGTTTTTGGTTGTAATGCCCATATTTTGTGTGGTATTCTTTATATTCTTGTGGTGTGTTTGCTTTTCTCAAAGTTGATTTCTTTTGTGTGTGTTACTACGCATTTTAGTAGTAGTGTGTTGTTTTCATTTATTGTTCTGTTTTTTTTTTTTTTTTTTTTTTTTTTTTTTTTTTTTTTTTTTTTTTTTTTTTATGATGAAGGATAATTCTATCTTGCTGTGTGATGCACTAGGGAGAGACTAGGCCTATATTGGCCATGGTGAAATTTCTCCAGTTGCTTGGCGGTTTTGTTGATTCTGTTTGATGTACAGGCTAACGAAAGTCCAGACTGTGAGGGTATTATATGTGTGTCTCTTTCTGTTTGTCATAGTATTTTGTACACGGGGATATATTTTTGGTAAGTTTTTTTAATTTATTGATATTGTGTAGTGTAGTATCTATTGGTGTTGGTGGTAGTTGAGGATGTTTGTGTGAGTTTCAAATCGCTATGAGGGGGATATTCGGCAGCATTTCTGTAGTGTGTAGATTGGCCTTTTTGGCTCAGATTATGAGTAGGAACAGGTGGCTAAATCGTAGTATAGGTGACACTTATTTCTCATTGATGTACAGACAGCCAATTAAAAGCGTTGTTGAGAGAGGTGATGTTTGTTTTGTAAACAACACTGCATTGTGTATGTAAATGTTGTCAGCTAAAATTTGTTGGAATTAAATTAATGGTTATGAGTGGTACCTGTACTGTAAATCTGCAATGACATGGTTATTTTTTATAGCGGAATAGTGACAGATTTGTGGGAAATAATTAATTGTTTTTGACGAATTTTGGTGTTCTGTTACTGCTCCAACTGTCACTGTTGCTGCATAATATCATCACCTTAAAAAGTGCAAATGGTCCGGAATTCAAAGGCTGGTCGGTAATAGTGCGCAACACTTTACACTTAGGACACATTTATTACAAACACAAGCGTACACTATGTACAGACTGACTCCTGTTTGGAGTGCTGCACTATTTATACATTGAAAGAATTTCCTGGAATTTACAAGTACATCAAACATATAGAATATTTTAGAAATAGTAAATACAAAGAAATAAATTTTCTTCTGCCCATGCTGGGATTTGAACTGGGGACCGCAAACAAAGTGATTAGCAACACAAGACACTGCACCATGCGTGCTGTCGGAAGACTTGCGGCATTGCTCCTTCCTGAAAGAACAATGACCCACTGTTAGGTTCCCTTTGC
The DNA here is from genome assembly GCA_026315105.1 of Locusta migratoria. NCBI lineage: Eukaryota > Metazoa > Arthropoda > Insecta > Orthoptera > Acrididae > Locusta > Locusta migratoria. Next base: position 198,309,454 of record CM048746.1, read on the forward strand.
AGCCAGCTGAGCTTGTCATGGGTCCTCTGTATGGCAGTTCCTGAGATTCCTTCCATTATGCCTGCACGCCTCCTTGTGGTTACGATGACTGGCCCCAGACCTTCCTGTCTTGACTTCATCATTACTGTAGAGTCATTCCATGTCAACTCAACACAGTTTACATTAAAATTTTACTTCACCAGCTCAGATTTCAATGAAATTTGGTGTACTGGTACCCCCCTTTTAGAGAAAGAAAAATACCAAATTTCAACTTGATATCTCAAATGGTTTCAAAATTACATCTTGTTAAAGTTTTCAAAAAAACCTCATAATTGGCCTGTTTCTGAAACTTTAAACTGTTATAGCGACTCTCAGAATCAAGCTAGAAAGATGAGAGAGAGAGGTGTCATTTTGCAGGATTTTTCAATCCCTTTCCAAAGATATGTAACCCTACAAGGGTCATAATATATCTTTTTTTATCAATTTCAAAATTAAAAATTTAATTTAAAATTTTGAAAAAATTCTCAAATAGTCCTTGTAGAGTGGTTAATTGATAGTATAAGTTTCATAATGGGATCATAATGGGTTCTTAAAAAAAAAAAAAAAAAAAAATGCATTCGAAAACAAACTTACATTAGAATTTTCACTATAATGACTAATTGAGCCAATGTCACATTATACATTATGCCATATGCGTAGTTAACAATGTGCTTTAAACAATGTAATATTACAATGTGCTACTACAATACTGCAAGTGCTGGACCGTAATTGATGGTATGACAAGTATTGTGTTTATGTTTGATATGTGAGTAGAGTGCAAGTGTTTGTGTGTTGAATAAGTGTTTGTGCAGTAATGGAAAACACAAGGCATAAAACATTTCAGTGTTAAAAAAAAAAAACACTGAGAACAGTAACACAATGGATGCTTGAACATTTCCTAGCTAAAGTATGTGACTCTTGCAGAAAAGAGTTATCAACTCTAAAGAACAACAAAGAAACAAATCAAGACAGTGCTACACCAAACCTAGAACTTGAAATTTTAAATACTTCTGATTCTGAAAATGACCCTGATTTCAACTCTTAAGTCGGATGTTGTTGAGACACTTAATGCTTCTCTTCATGAACTGGCGAATCACCCCTTGATTCAAGAAAAATAAAATCAAAGAGATATGCTTCACAAAAAATTTTCAAAATTAATTCAGCCATGAAGCTTAAACTTTTTACTTCTATTCAAGACTCCTCCTCTGATAAAGCTCATGCAACCCTTGATGATTCAATTTTGAAAAATCTAAAATACCACTTCTCACACTGCACTTCAAGGGACAAAAAGATTATGATATTAACTTGTTTGTCTTATTAATGGAGTGTTATTATTTGTATTGGAGTGTATTATTTGTTAAAAACTTGTAAACATGGCAAGAACTTGTTGCTGCCTTAAATCTGTGTTAACTAAGTTTGTTTCTGGTTTTATTTATTTATTTTACAGGTTTCTTGCCAGGTGAAACAGCCCAGCACCATCGATCCAACATAAAAAATTTATTAAGACAAGCTTTGACTGAAAGTGGTCTTAAGCCAAAAGAAATTGATGTAGTTTGTTACACAAAAGGCCCAGGAATGGGAGCTCCATTGGTTGCAGTTGCAATTGTGGCCCGTACAGTGGCTCTTTTGTGGAATAAGCCAATTGTGGCTGTTAATCACTGCATAGGACGTATCCTTTATCATTATTTTAAGAGCTTGTACATTCATTCATTGTAATTTAATTGTTAATCATCCATTGTGCAGTCATTCAGAGCTTAGTAAAGGAATCTATAAAGAGTGTTTATCTTCTTTCAGCACCCTTGAAACTGAAATTGTTAAGAAAAGTGCGAAGTACAGGTTGGAATTGAGCAATATAATGAGGGTATGCAGCAACACTCTCCAAAAACAATTATCAAGCCACAGCACTCGGAACGCAGCAGATGGAGATGATAGTCATTTGTTAGTGAGTTGTGATTGTGTGAATGAGTATGCGCTATGTTCTGATGACGAATGGCTATAGGGTGGAAGTATTGTAGCTTACATTTGGCGTTCAGCTCCGTTCAGAAGAAATCAGAAATCAGTCACATGATATCCATCCTTGCCCAAGAAATTCTATCTGACATAAACTGTCTTGCTCTCTGTATTTTATATTTTTCATATTATAACTCATTCATTGTCATTTCAAAGCATTGGTGCACTAAAGAACTAACAAAAACATGCTGTTCTTAGTACGAAAAACTGTAATCTAGTGTCTAAAAGTGGCATTCTAAACACTTAACAACTGCCACCAATATTATAAAACAGACACACACACACACACACACACACACACACACACACACACACACACAGTAGCTATCGGCTTTAGTGTAATGAGCAGCACAACAGATTGTAATGCACTAGGACCCTAGTTTGAAACCTTCCACATCCCTTTTTATTTATTTATTTATTTTTTGCCTTGATTCGTAAAAGGGTTTCAGGCACTCTTGTTAATTAAATAGAGCTATGTTCTGAAATATTTAGAACTATTCAGATGTAAGAGTGCTCCCTCTAAAGTGTATGTTTGTTCTATTTCGTGAACATGCTGTGAAATACACAGCAACAAATTGAACAGTAGTCTTCCGAAACATAAGCACGTAAACTGGGGAGATACTGTAAAATGAATTTTTTAAAGAAAGTGCTGATACTTGTAGTTTCATATATAAATGAAATACTACATTTCTGTATACTATGCCACATATTACCTTGTTTCTTTTCTTTCCAAGCAGTTATTCACTATTTATGGAATATGATGAAAGTCATTAATTAGATGCAATGCATCTACTAAAATGTTTGTCTTTGGTATGGTTACTATGGATGGTTTTAATCTAGTGTCAATTACCTATTATGTAGTTAGATATGACTTTTTTCACATTACTTTTTTCTGTGCTAAAACAAAGGTCAAATATTCTTTTTCAAATGATGACTATGTTTTGTTTTACAGCGTAAATAACAAACAGAAGAAGTATGGTAATACTGAATTCCACAGAAACCTAGTACTTAGTCTATAGACAAATTTACTATTTATTAATGACATCGTTGACAACAGTCATTATAACAATATTTCCACAGTTTATGTACATTTGATAAAGAAGTCTATGTTTGCAATTTGTTAGTATGTTCTTCATGGCATGTTTACAAAATAGAACAAATGCACTTTTTAGAGAAAGCGTTGTTACCTTTGAACAACTTGGACTGTTGCAAAACATAGTTATATTCAATTAACAAGAATGTGTGAAAACCTTTAAGGCACCAGCATGATGAAGAAGAGAAAAATAAATTAAAAAAATAATAATAATTGGAAATAACGGGTTTCGTGCTACCGACCAGGTGCATCACAGTCTACTGTGCTGCCCACTAACCTGCAGTGAACAGCTTGATATACATTCTTAGAATCTCGTACCATTCATGGCAATTGTTAACTGCTAAAATGGCCTATTTAGACACTTTATTATAATTTATTGTACTAAGAATGACTTTTTTTAAAAATTCTTCAGTGGGCAATTGTTTTGAAATGACAACATGCGATTTATAATAAGAAAATCATAAAATACAGAGCACGAGATGGCGTATGCCAGAGAGAATTTTGGGCGAAGGACGTCACATGACCGATTTCTGATTTCTACAGAACAGAGCTGAACAGTTCCGAACACCAAATCTAAGCTACAATACTTCCAGACTATAGTCACTCGTGTTCTGATGTAGACTGGGTCCGAAAGCCCTGCAGTGTGTGAGTGGGGAGGGGGTGGCGTTTGATTGTCTTTTTCACTTGCTTGTTAGCATTCTCTTCATGTTTGTCTTTGCGGTGAGTTTTGTGGCCTGTCCTAATTATGTTGTTGTTTTCATTATAATAAGCATGTCAGTGAAGCAGAGTTAGTGCCTAGTGGTATCAAGGTAGCTATTATTCAGCATATGAGGTTGCAGTATGACAAATATGGTGTCAGTATTACAGAACAAGAAATACGAAGAAAGATAGCATACATATTCAATAAGAAACAGGTGTCTATTTCGACTTTTGCGGGTTTAACCTCCTGTCAGACTGTGAAAATTGCTCCAATTTCATGACATGGTTGTTACCTAGACAAGTATGTGGTCAGTTGAACTCTCCAGCCTAATTTTGTGATGCATCTCGAAGGACATCATCATCCGTGGAATGCATAGGTGCCGGACACAATATCATTTAAGTTCTCACCAAAAATGTAAAAAATTTTCAGATAAATAATGTCATCTGAAGCCGAAATTTCCATGTTTAAATTGAAGGTGAGCATGCCATTCCAGGAATAGCAGAGGGAATACTGGCCGCTGATATGCATTCAAGTAACCATTTATTTGAGTACTCCTTCCAGACAGGACAGAATCTGAAGGATGCTGTTTGAAGTGATGCTCTACAGAGTGAACTTGTCAGTGGATCTGTCCAAACCATGTGTCTTCTGTGCCTTCCAGCACAGCACGCAGTGGTACTATTTAGCTAGATTTGAATGTAAAGACAGTGTGCAATTTTGTATCTATATATGTGTAAACAATGCAACTACACTATACCGTCAACAAACATTTGTGTGGGCTGACAATAACAAGCCAGGGCAGAACTCTTAAAGAGAAAAGAAACTTGTCACATAAATCAGTAAAAGGGGTAGCAAGGGATCTAAAAACTTTGTACATCACAACATACTGCAAGCAATGATTATTGACAACTGTCTGAGTGTGTAAGCACACAGCATGAGCTGCTGTGGTAGATTTGTTGTAGTCGACGAACAACTGACCCACTTGGCTTACTGCCTCTTGCAAGCAAACACTTCAGTCAGCTTTCTGCAGTATTGCATTGCACTATCCACAACAGCTCATTGGCCTCCCATTAGACTAACTGCTGGTGGGGATAGTAAATAGTTGAACGATCTCTTTCTTTAGTCAAGGTATACCAAAAATTTCTTTCCTCCCCAATTCTGTTCAGTATCTCCTCATTAGTTACATGATCTACAAACCTAATCTTCAGCATTCATCTGTAGCACCACATTTTAAAAGCTTCTATTCTCTTTGTGTTTTCACTTCCTAACACTTAAATCAATCAATCATTTTTTATTTATTTATTTATTTATTTTTTTCGATTTCCATCGTCCTTAGTTGCATATGAAATTGGTGGAGGTGTGTTACCATCTTTAGCAACAAAATGAAAGGCGTTTTTTTGTGTGCCATACGCGTTTCGCTTCTTTATTTGTGAAGCATAATCAGTGGCGGTTTTCTGTGTTATTCCATGAAGACACACATGGAATAACACAGAAAACCGCCACTGATGATGCTTCACAAATAAAGAAGCGAAACGCGTATGGCACACAAAAAAAAAAAAAAAAGCCTTTCATTTAATTGCTAAAGACGGTAATACACCTCCACCAACTTAAATCAATATTTGATGTTAGCAAATTTTTCTTTTCAGAAATGCTTTTCCTTCCATTGCAATTCTGTTTCATTAATTTTTTAATCCCTTATACCTTGACCATTGAACGTTATTTTAATGCCCAAGTAACAAAACTCGTCTACCCCCTTCATTGTCTGATTACCTAATTTAATTCCTTCAGCATCACCTGATTTTCTTAGACTACATTCCAGTACGCTTATTTTACTCACATTATTGTTTATCTTATACACTCCTTTCAAGGTAGTGTCCATTCTGTTCAATTGCTTTTCCAGGTCTTTTGCTGGCTCCAGCGCCGGCCGCGGTGGCTGAAGAGACTGAGGCGCTCCAGTTACGGTCTGCCCGGCCACTACGGTCGGGGATTCGAATCCCCACTCGGGCATGGATATTTGTGCCGTCCTTAGTGTTAATTATTTCATAAGTAGTTTGTAAGTTTAGGGACTGATGACCCTGTAGTTAAGTCCCATAAGTTATACCAAACATTTGAAACATTTGAATTTGCTGTCTCCAGCAGAATTACAATGTCATAGGCAAACTGATAAGTTTTTATTTCATCACACTGAACTTTAATCCCTTCTCCAAATTTCTCCTAGCATTCCTTCACAGCTTACCCAATGTACTGATTGAATAACATTGGAGAAAGAATACAACCCTGTCTTACTCTCTTCCCAACAACTCTCTTTTGTACTGACTACTTATACCTGATTTCTGGTTTCTGTACAAGTTATGAATAACTTGCGTTCCCTATATTTTACCCCTGATGACTTCAGAATTTAAAAGAGTGTATTCCGGTCAAAAATATCAAAAGCTGTCTCAAAATGTACAAAAGCTAGAAATATAGGTTTGCCTTTTCTTAATTTATCTTCCAAGATAAGCCTTAGTGTCAGTATTGCATCACGTCTTCCAGCATTTTTCCTCAATCCAAACTGATGTTACCTGAGGTTGGTTTCTACCAGTTTTTCCATTCTTCTGTAAATAATTTGTTAGATTTTTGCAACAGTGACTTATTAAACTGATGGTTCTGTAATTTTCATGCCTATCCATACTTACTTTCTATGGAATTGAGATTATTACATTTTTTCTTAAAGTCTAAGGATATTGTGCCTCTCTCATACATCGAAATGTCGTCTACTCCAGGGGTCTTGTTTCAATTTAGGTCTTTTACTGTTCTGTCAAATTGTCTCAGTATAGTATCTCCTATCTCTTCTTCATTTACTTCCTCTTCCATTTCCTCAGTATTGTCTCTAAATTAATTTTCTTTGTGGAGACCCTCTATATAGTATGTCAACCTTTCTGATTTCCCTTCTTTGCTCAGAACTGGTTGTCCATCTTGTAATGAAGCAAGTTGGGATTTATTCCCATCTGCTTGCATTCTACATCTACATAGGATACTCTGCAAATCACATTTAAGTGCAGAGGGTTCATCGAACCACCATTATACTGTTTATCTCCCATTCCATTCTTGAATAGCACGCGGGAAGAAAGAACACCTGAGTTTCTCCGTTTTACTAGACGGAAAATGACAGCATCATCTGCAAACAACCTAAGAGCATAGGACCAATAATACTACCCTGTGGAACTCCCGATATCACTTCTGTTTTAGTTGATGCCATACCATCGATTACTACGAACTGTGTCCTCTCTGACAGGAAATCACGTATCCAATCGCAAATTTGGGGCGGTATACAATAACCACGCAATTTCATTACGAGCTGTTTGTGATGTACGGTGTCAAAAGCCTTTTGGAAATCAAGAAATACGGACTCAATTTGCAAACCTTTGTCGATAGCGCCCATCACTCTGTGTGAATAAAGAGCTAGTTGTGTTCTGCATGAACGATATTTTCTAAATCCGTGTTGACCTTGGGTTAATAGATCATTCTGTTTGAGATAATTTATAATATTTGAATACAGAATAAGTTTCAAAACCATGCTGCAAATTGACGTCAATGAACTAGACCTGTAATTTAGTGGGTTACTCCTACTGCCTTTCTTGAATATAGGTGTGACCCGTGCAACTTTCCAATCTTTTGGTACAGATCGTTCTTTGAGAGAGCGGTTTTATATGGCTGTTAAATAATGAGCTATCACTTCAGCATAATCAGATAGAAATCTAATGGGTATACAGTCTGGACCAAAAGACTTGTTCTTGTTAAGTGATTTTAGTTGCTGCACTACTCCGATGATATCTACTTCTACATCACTCATTACGGCCTCGGTTCATAATTCGAAATCTGGAATATTGGTTTCGTCTTCTTTGGTGAATGAGTTTCTAACAGATATGTTTAGTACCTCTGCTTTAGTAGCGCTGTCATTGGTAGGATCCCCATTACTATCACGTAGTGAGGGTATTGTTTGTGTTTTGCCCCTAGTATATTTAAGATGTGACCAAAATCTCTTTGGGTTTTCAGTTAAAGTTCGAGAGAGAGTTTCATTGTGATAAGTATTGTAGGCATCTCACATTGAGATCCTCACTAAATTTCGAGCTGCTGTGTGGGATCGCTAATCCTGGGGATTTTGTGTTCATTTAAATTTAGCATTATGGATTTTCCTAATACCACTGTTGCATAATAATAGATATGATTGTAATTAGTCTATTATCATTTTCTTTTCCAAAACTTTAGTTTTTTTATAACATAACTAGCTGAAGTCATTTTCTATTACTTGGTGTTGCAGAAGTTTGTTTAATTAGCAATTATAATTAGTTCATGCCAGAGGTAAATTGTTGTAGTTCCAATAGTATCCTAATTAGTACTTCTGTTAATGCTAATTAAATTCTTTTCTCATAATATTAAAGTTGGTATTATTATATTTCACAAGTAATGTTAGGAAAGTTTTGCCCTCATTAGTTTCTGTGTAATTACCATTAATTACAAAAGTATTGTTGTAGTATCTCCCAGAAAGATGGCTGCAAGGCGCGTGCCGGTACGGTGCATCCCGGACAGCAGACGCAGCAAGTTCGGCCTGGTCACCGAAGCACATACGTAGTCTTGGCAGCGTGCTCTGCCATCGGATCAACATCAACTCTGCCACTATGGCCTGACTGTGTCAGTGCTTACACTCCTGCAAGCACCGTGTATTGCTAGGCTCTATTGTGTGTTGTGTACCACACAAGTGGCGAAGAGTAGGGTCACCCTCGCATGTGTTGTTTTGGTTGTCAGGATACGCAAAGGTCCAGGCTTGCAAACTTTAGTTCAAATTTTGGTTGAGCAGCAGAAGGAGCTCATGGCCATCATGCAGCAGGCGATTCTGGCATTGCTTTCCAAGCAGTCTGCTTCGGCACTAATATCCCGTTCTTTCCCGCTGTACGACGAGACAGCGGAAGATTGGGAAGCCGATGAACATGGTCTTTGGCAGCATTTCCAGGCCTTTCATGTCAACGACGCGGAGGTATGCCGTGCTCTATTTTTGTCATGGGTATCCCCATCATTGTAGCAGGTGTTGTTGCAGTTAGTGCCGTTGCAAGAACGCTCATCTTTGTCTTTTGATGCTTTATGCTCGTTATTGTCATTCTATTATCTCCGCCGAACACACGTCATGGCTGTGCGGGTTGAGTTTTATCAGTGCAAGAAACAGCCCCATCCTCTCTTATCATGCCAGGGCTGCTACTTTGCACGGCCGCAGTCGCAAGTGCCATTTTGTGATGGAGAAATCAAAAGAGTTGTATGCTCATGTTATGGTTTGCGACGTCTTTGTTCGTTCGGCCGCAGATAGAGAGGTCAAGCTCAGGGCTCTGCAGTTGGAAGACCCTATATCTTCGCAGATATGGAAAACAGTTTATTCCTCTGCTAGCACAGTTCATGACCGACATCACTTACAAATCAGTCACACGCCCTCTTACCTTTAATTTCGTCTGTGATTCTAGTTCCGCCAACCTTTTTGGATTGGATGCCTTTCAGTCTTTTGACTTTGTGATTTCGGACACCATTCCGTGGGTCTCAGAAGATGTTCCATATCAGCCAATAAAATCTTTGACATCTGAATATCAAGACTTCTTTGAGGAAGGGTTAGGGTATGTTTCCGATTTTCGAGGCCACTTAATATTAAAGCCGGCGGTGCACCCGTATTTTTTCTGAGATCCCCTTGGCTCTCTGCCCTCAGGTAAAGGCATAAATGGATCTGCTGACAGCCCTTGGGGTGGTTCTACCAATGTAAGTGAATGGGCCACACCTTTAATCATTGTGAGGAAACCTTCCAGCAGATTGCACCTTTTGTGGCAACTTTAAGGCCACCATCAATTCCCAATCAGTGGTGGACACCTACCCATTGCCTCATTTAGAAATGTTTCCCCAGCTAACGGGAGGCCAATTTTTTTCTATGCTCGATCTTTTGGAGGCATACCACCACCTCTTGGTGAGGTCTCCAGTTGTCTGGCATTAATCAACACCCCATTTGGCCTTTTTCAATACCAACATCTTGCCTTCGGGATGACTGGGGCACCGGCCATATTTCAACATTATCTCGAGCAGGTCATGTCAGCAAACCCCCACTGAATCAATTACCTTGATGACATAATAGTAACACGACGGAACACTTGTACAACCTCCAGACCCTTTCCTCAAATTCCGGTCTGTGGGCTTGCGGTGCAATCTCAGTAAATCAGAGTTCTTTCAACCATCCCTCGAGTACTTGGGCCATGTCATCTCTATGCATGGTGTCCAGCCTCTGGCGAGTTTGATGCAGGGTATCAGGGACCTTCCGTGCCCCTCTTCACTGCAAGAACTGCAGTTTTTTTTAGATAAGAATGCCTTTTACCACCAGTTCATAACTGGGGCTTCCACCTTGGCTCATCACTGTACCGCCTTCTGCGCAAAGGTGTCCCTTTCAAGTGGTCTCCCACATGCAAGCGGGATTTCGCTTCTTTGAAGGACCACCTCACATTGGCTCTGTGTTTGGTGACTTATGACCCCTCTAAGCCATTGGTCCTAGCTGCAGATGCTTTGCAGTGTGGGGTGGGGCTGTCCTTGCACATAGCAATGCGAATGGTTCCGAACAGCTGCTGACATTTGCATTCAAAACTCTTAGCTGGCACAGGCCCATTACTCACAGGTGGAGGAGGAGGTCCTGGCCATAGTCTGTGCTGTGACTAAGTTTCATCCCTTCTTGCAGGGCACGAAGTTTCAGTTAATCCTAGACCATAAACCATTAATATCATTGTTTAGCCCATCGTCCAAATTCTGGATGGGGCTACTCACCGGCTACAGTGCTGTGCCCTGTTCCTTTCAAAGTACCAGTATGACATTTTCACCCTACTGGCCAGCACGCCAACGCTGATGCTCTTTCCAGACTTCTGGTGGGTCCAGATCCGCAGTTCGATCTGGAAGAGATAATGTGTTTTCATTTGTATGTCGCTCCCCGCCAATCAGTGGATGGCTTCCTGATCACTAGTTCTTGAGTCGCAAAGGCGACGGCGGCGGACCCAGTTCTTGAGTCGCAAAGGCGACGGCGGCGGACCCGGTGCTTCGGCAAGTGGTACGTCTCGTTCAACAGGGGTGGCCTTACTGGCCTCCAGGCCGTGCCTGTGACCCTCTTTGCAATTACTTTGTTCTGCAAGAGCGCCTCTCCATTTTAGAGGGAGTCTCCTTCTTTTGACTGTGGATGCAGATCTCCGCTGTTACACGAGGGACACTGGGGTGTTTGCCTTACTAAGTCGTTGGCTCACCGGCATGTATACTGGCCGGCATTGACAAAGAAATAGAACATCTAGTGGTGGCTTGCGCCCAGTGTGCGAGCCAACAACTGTCTCCCAGTGTGGCATTCTCTTCCTGGCCTCTTGCAAGCCAGCCCTGGGATCGTGTCCACATAGATTTCGCGGGCCTGTTTTTGAATGGTTATTGGATCATTGTGATTGACGCATATTTATGTTTCCCATATATGGTTCGCTGCTCTTCAATCACTTCCGAGATTGCCATCCAAGCTCTTTCCAAAATTTTCTCAGCGGAAGGTCTGCCAGTCACTCTAGTATCAGATAATGGCCCTTAGTTTCTTTCATAGGCTTTCCAGGAGTTTGTGCTTCGGCATTCGTCATGTTCGCTCGCTCCCCTTTCATCCACAATCAAATGGGGAAGTCGAGCGGATGGTCTGTACATTCAAGACCCAAATGAAAAAGTACCTACAGGCATTTCCTGCTGAGGAGGCATTGACTTTATTTATTTATTTTTTGATGGCACATCGAACTATATCACCGGGGGAACGCAGCCCCGCAGAGCTCTTTCACAGCTACCAACCGTGGAGTCTGCTGCACCTCCTCCGTCCTGATCCTCGCCAGTCTTCGCCTCTGGGGGTGCCAGGTTTTCCACCAGGTAATTCAGTCTGGGCACAGAAATTTGGTCGCAATCTCCACTAGATACCTGCAGTTGTCCTGTGCCGTACTTACACCTACACCTTAAGAGTAGGGGACCCGAAGGTACGTCATCACCAAAATCAGCTCTGTCGCAGAACAGACACCCGTCCCCCTTCTCCACAGGCGCTGGCTTCTTAATGGCAGACGCTCCAGTCCATTGTAGCAGTTCCTCAGGGTACTCTCATCCCCTTCCCATCTGAGTCTCAGCCTCTTTACAAGGAGCCTCGCCTGCTGCATCCTCCCTGGGCTACATCAACACCACGGTCGCCAGAGATTACCCGGCAAGAGATTCCCACCCCCCCCCCCGGGCTAGCCCACTGTCTCAGGAGGAGGGTGCCACCAATAAGTTGCCATTGCCTCTATCCACACCACCTCCTCATCCACCTCTGATGTGGTCATGGACTCAGAGTTCGACAGTTTGTCACCGGTTCTGTCCCGGGCTCTGGTGGGGGGATGATGGGGACCTTTTCGTGCGGGACATTTCCGCCCATATACATAGGTCCCAGCTAGAGGGTTGGCCGATCCACTAGACTCCAGCACCGCAATGGACATTGAAGTCGTCTCCCCCGTAGGTGCTCCACCTTCCCACTGTGAGAACCACCGGTTCCTCGCCCTGTGAAGGAGGAGGAGTGTAGTAGCTGCCAGGAAGATCATGCCAAGCGTTCTCCGGCATGGTGCGCCCCGGACAGCAGACGCAAGAAGTAAGGCCTGGCCACCAGAGCGCAAGCGAAGCCTTGGCAGCGCGCTCTACCAGCAGATCAACATTGACTCCACCAGTATGGTCTGATCTTAACAGTGTGATGTGGGCTGCACTCAGGCAAACACTCGTGTAAGCGCCTCGCAGTGCTAGGCTCCATCGTATGTTGTGTACCATAATTGTTGACAACCCTATTAAATTATATTTGGATATGAAATACTATTATTATAATGAAGACTTGTATATCAATTTACCCAGTATTGTTTACACTATCTTTTACTGTAGCCAGTTGAATTTCATTGTTAACTTTTCCATTGTAATTAATTTAATGTACGTAATTAACAAGACATAATATTTAGTGTCATTGTTTGGAAGATATAGATAGGATACTTTCGTGCCATGTAATCGAGTATTGTTTCAACCTCGATCTGATGTACAAGCCATGCCAGTTCCGAGTATTGCTTTAAGTCTTGTTTCCTGATGTATCTGAGGCACAACCCACATCACTTTTAATTTTAATTTTGAACTCCGCAAGTTATGTAAAGGTTCATCAATGTTAGGCGTGTAGAAAGTGTTTCTGCCATTATGATTAAAAGCTTAATTCTTCCGTGATAGACTGTACACCTTGTACTCTTGTAATCCACACACAAACTGTGTAAATTTGTTTTACTGATGTGTGGAATGTAAGTTCTGGGTTGTAGGGATTGTAATTAATGAGACTTGTAAACTGGCCATAAATGGGGACAATTTGTCACTAATACTGAATTAAAATGTCAATGAACTGCAATCCTACGTTTCGCCTACATTATTTGTAGCAGATTAGTTTTGTCCCATGAAATTTCAGCCTGCCTCTACCGAGATTGCCGATCTATGAGAACTGCAAGAAGCAACTTGATGTTCATACAGCTGCTTTTTTTTTTACTCCAAATGTTTTATTTTCCTTAGGTGGTGTCCATCTTTCCCTCATTTATAGATTATGCTACAGTCTTGCATTTGTCTTTAACCACTTTTGTTTGTCCATTTCTGTCAATCTCATATTTTAGTCAGCTGTACTCCATTTTACCTGCTTCATTTACTGAATTTTATTTTCTCCTTTGATCAGTTAAATTCAATACTTCTTGTAACATCCAAGCATTTTTTAAAAAACAGTTTTGTCTTTCCTTTTATTTGGTCCTCTGCTGCCATCACTGTTTCATCTCTCGAAGCTACCCATTCATCTCTTGCTGTGTTATTTCCTCCCATTTCTGTGAATTGTTGCCTAAAGCTCCCTCTGAAACTGTCAAAAATGTCCTGTTCCTTCAATTTATCCAGGTCCCATCTCATTATTTTACGACCTCCCACATTTTCTTCAATTTCAGTCTACAGTTGATAAGCATTAAGTTATGTTCGGCATCAGTGTCTGCAACTGCTTATGTCTTACAATTTAAAACCTGGTACCAAAATCTGTCTTCCCATTATAAAATTGATCTGGTCCTTTCTGGTATCTTCTGATCACTTCCACATATACAGCCTTCTTTTATTATTTTTAAATAAAGTTCAGTGAAAACAAAAATGTGTTTCTCTGTTGCAGTTAATAAAATTTTGTTTATTGATCAAAGACACATGTTTTTGTTTTCATTGAACTGAAAATACTGTTGCTGTACCAGATAGCCCAGTCAAATAAGCCGAAAAAAGGCGTCAACCTCGGAATGAGAGGTAACAAGCTGAATATTTGCATAAATCTTTGTTTTGGCATTCCAAACGATGTGTCAAAAGTCTCATAAAATCTCGTGTCCGCATCTTAAAGATATTAAAGATCAAAGGTCACGAAAATCAGTTTTTCGCAAATATCTCGCTTCCTATGCATTAAATGGTATTTACGTCTCAGATAAAAGTTGTAGAGCATGAAATTTTCTACAATTTTTGTTTTAAACATTTTTTGTGCAATTCATCATTTATTAGATAGAGCGCACAGGTCACAGCGCTCGGACATTTAAGACGTAATGCAAGTCAACCACGAATCCCAGTCAATGGTAGGTTGTTTAAAGTTAATAAATCATTGCAACAATTACAATAACAAACCTTCATTCTTTATGAATTATGTTCAATATTTCATAATATTATTAATAAATCAAAAAGATTTGTTTAATAATATTTACTTATTTCATGAAATTATAAAGTTATGAAGCCAAATACTACAAGTGTATTTGAATTAGGTAAAAGGTAAGGTAAAGCAGTCAACAATCCGAAGATTGGTTTGAACACCACAGTGCTTTACTACGCATGGTCCTGTTTGGAGGTGGTATGCTGTTGCCTTCCTCCGACCTTCGAACTGACTTACCCAGCCAGTTATAGGGGGACCTACAGTTTAACGTGGGTTCCGAACCACGGTGCTACTCAGTATTTTTCACATGAGCAATACTGCCAGAGGTGAAAGAAGTGGAAAGTGACAGATAAAAATCCCAGGACCTGGCGGGGATCGAACCCGTGACCTTTGGATTTGTAGTCTGGCACTCGACCACTGTGCAACCGAGGCGCACATATATATTTTACTATGTCTTAATTATGTTTCATGTAGAGAAGAATAAAATTAACTATAATTAAGACTTAATTATATTTGAAGCAAAAACATCTATATCTATAAATGTGAATGTCTGTTCGGTGTACTTTTATCATGTCTGAACCACAGGACATAAAGAGCTAGAAACTTGTACAGTTACTAATGTCTACCCAGGGAAGGCATTAGGCAGGGTTTTATGGCGATCGAATAGCTATTTATCTATATATATGTGAATGTCTGTTCAGTATACAATTATCACGGCCAAACGATAAGACGCAGAGACTTAAATTAGTAATATTTATACCTGAGGGAGATTTTAGGCAGGGTTTATAGCGATCTGATAGATATTTAGTAATTTGAAGATTATAACGCGAAATGCAGACCAATAATTACTCTTTGAAAATTATATTTACTCTTTGAAAATGGTTTTATTAGTTGCATTGCAGCTTGAGGGTTGATAATGCTAAAAGGGTGGAGTATATTGTAATGGAAAGTTATCGGTGTATATAAAATTCTACGCTTGTGTGTGTGTGTGTGTGTGTTAATATTTCGCTCTGCAGCAGAAACTACAGAACACAAACGAATAGTCTGTGTATAATTGCTGTCCGAAGTCTCCCATTGTACACCATAGCAGTTCCATGCCGATAGCTATGAGGTGGTTGAAAGTCGTCAAATTATTTAAAAAATTCCGACTGAATGCCTGCGATGACTTTTGCGACTCTTATAGCAAGGAGGTTACATACAGCGAAACGTGATTCCATAGACCATATCTTTGGTCTATGCGTGCTACAATGTCTTCAGCTCTTTCTCTGTAAGGATAATCATACGAATAAGGAAATATAAGGGTAATAAATAAAGCAGTAGAAAAGAAATTTCTTTTAAAACATCTCTTTAAACAAAATCTATTTGACGTTTCGCGCATTACATCAAGTACAATACTACAAATAACGCAGTTTATCAGAAAGCCCTAAAATGAAATTAAAATGAATTTGGACATTAATCTCACCATACGTGTTGAGATATTGCAACACAGTCTATAAGGAATAATGTATGTATTATTTATTGTAAATCATTAAGCACTTAACATAATTTTATTTTTTTATTTGGATGTTGATTAAAAATGTTTGTTTCTAAGGAAAGTATTGTATTTAATTTCATCCTTGAAAACCAGGCTCATAACACACTACTAAAAGATAGGTTATCTTTCATAATCAACCAACAAGCGAGCGCAGCCGCGAGTTTAAGCTAGTATTAAAAAAAAAGAGAGAGATAGAGAGAGAGAGAGAGAGAGAGAGAGAGAGAGAGAGAGAGAGGAAATACGTTTTATGTAAATATTTAGTACTCATGTATGATTCATTTATTACAATTAGGAGTTCAAATGTGAGGAGGATTTTTATTCACATTAATTATTAATCATACATAGGTCTCAATTTTCATCTTCTTGATCATCATCGTTGTCTTCATCCGGTCGCTCGAAAACGTCCATTTCATTATCATCATCCTCTTAATCGACGATCGTCGTCTCTAAGCCTTCCAAGATTTCGGGGTCATAAGCACTTCATCGAGATCGTTCTGGTGTGATGACGCATTGAGGCGAGCTTGCCCATTACACTGGCCACAAGCTGAAGAACATTGCATCCCTGATTTCCTGCACACACAGTGCGAACCACAACCATTTTTGCAGTTGCAAAATATAGTATTCAGGAGGTCATCTGGTGCAGGTGGTAATTTTGTTAGTATTGGTTCCAAATGTTCATCTTGCAGCACCCAACCCCATTCCTGGGGTTCTATATAATTTCCTAACCATGTTTGTACATGGTAGTAAGCGCGATTGATATGATGATGAGCTGCTGCACTAGTTGGTTGCAGATTTGATAGTTGCACAGGTTTATTAAGTTTTGTCAATTTAACAAATTGCGTGTGTCTTCAGATTTTGGAGTGTTATATGTTGCCAAGAAGATACATACTCCATTTTCAAGTAAAGTTTGCGCAGGGCAATTTTCTTGTTGAAATACTTGAGCTAGCTGATTCAAATCTGGAAGTTTCTCCAATATTTTAAGAAAAGTATTTTGCCTTTTTTAAACAACGCAGATGTCGTGTCACAGCCACTCAATGCTTGCAAAAGTAAAATGTGTTTTGTAGAACGGGGATAATGTTCAAAACTTTTGGAGGAGTATATTTGTGTTTTAACATTGCCTTTACCAACTTTTTTAAAGAAAATTTCTTGTTGATGCGATGGAATACGTCCAATTAAAATGACAATCAAATCAATATCTTCTCCTATGATGACAGCAGTCCTTTGGTGCTCTGATCTTCAACACCTGTTTCGATTATACAAACATCAGCATCATCTCTGGCTTGTTTTGTAGTGATATTAACAGTTTTTAATTTCTCAACAAGCAAGTCAATTAGTTTTTTTTTATTAGATCGATTTGATAAAAATTTCTCTTTGCTGATTGGCACTATCGTTGTTTCCTCAAAGCAAACTTTATACGATTCTGAAAGAACAGAAGTTCTTCCTAGTTGTTCCATTGCTTTAGTATTTCTACTGTAGTCCAAGTATCCGTCAAATATAACAACCATTCTTGAGCCATAATGTGTTTGTAAATACTGTATATATTTATCTAAAACAACGGTGAAAGTATCATCTTTGCTCCATATGACGCAATGCAGAAGAAATCCACCATTGATAATATATGTTACATTACTTTCATCAAGATCGATATCGATAGGTCTCATTTTGTCATATAATGTCGCTTTCGTGGTTCTCCTCATGCCATTATTATCAAATAAAGATGTTGGATATGGACTTAGTTTGTATTTTTTTTGCCTGCAGCTATTCTCTGGAAGAGTAGTAACGGGTCTACAGCAACTTTACAGTTGTTAATCGTGACAGATTTGTTAACAACTGAAGGCAGTAAAACCTTATCAGCATGTTTAAATTTTATCTCGTTAAAGTTCAAACCAGTTATCTTAACCATTGATTTTAATCCAATTTCATAGGCTCTGTGACAATTAATTTGGTCATTTCCAACAATTCCACTAGCTAAAGATACCAACTGTTTCGTATTTGGAAAGGGTTTATGAAGCGTCAACCAATCAACTAGTTAACTGACGTCATTATCATCTTTTTTTACTCGGGAATCCCTAGCGCCAATGTGTTGTTCTGAATAATCTAAAGATATGTTACAAAATTTCTGAATCTCCTCACAAATTGTATTCGTAGCACACATAGCATACACCCACTTACACAGAACACTTTGTTGCGTACTTCTACCTCGAGATATGCCTCCTTCTGCCTTCATAGATTTCATAAGACTTTGCTCGATGACCATGTCTGTCCACGTGCCAGAATTAAATTTTTTAGTTCATTTTACAGCGAAAAATCCATTTTTAAAGTTCTCAAAAGTCGGTTCATCTATTGTATCTTCCAGTTCGCTCATATCTTGCAGATAAAATGTGCTGATTTCCCATATAAAAATGGCGTGAAAATATGGCAACATTTTTCTTACTGCATCCAGATGTTCTTTAAAAAGTCGCAGTCTTTCAGCTCGAATAAAATCTTGTGCTATTGATACCATTTCAAAATATTGTACCCATAACTGTGCTGTACAGCCTTGAGCCTTTAATTCCTTTAATTTATTCTGAAATTGATCAATCAATGAGCTCGAGCTATTTACACAACCTTCTGTATCTTCGTAGGAAACATCGCGGCAAGTCATCTGTTCCGTTAACTCATCTAACACACAATCTTCAATCTTCGTGTCTTCAGAAATTATCAATGATAATGCAAGTCTTAATAATGTGTGGCCTCTGATACTTCATTAAACATGTTGTCGACAGAATTTGTAGCATATATTGTACCAAGAGCTTCCTTGAGTCCACTTCCATCCATTATGTATCCTATGCATCCAAGGAAGGACATCAGCATATGAAATCCTCCTAATTTCACAACTACTTTAGACAAGTCTGAGTTAGCATCTGATGCAGCAATGATTTCACGTGCTTTAGAGTAGAGGGGTTGATCAAAAGTAATTACGCACGTTTTTTGACTATGTGAATTGGCAATATTTACAACATAATGTCAAGTAGTATAAATTGTGTCTAAATTACTGGCATGATGATCAATAAAAGGAAGAAACATAACCCAAGAAGTTGAAAAATTCTTATTATTTTTAGTAATTTATTCAAGAAAGCCATTCCACCCTGGCAACAGTGAAGTATTCCTCCACTTTCCATAAAAAATCAACTGCATTCATATTGTTTTCAGTTGACACTGACCTCGTATTACGTCTTATATGTCTGAGCGCTGTGACCTGTGCGCTCTCCGCACTCTATCTAAAAAACGATGAATTGCACAAAAAAATGTTTAAAACACAAATTGTAGAGAATTTCATGCTCTACAACTTTTATCAGAGATGCAAATACCATTTAATGCATAGGAAGTGAGATATTTGCGAAAAACTGATTTTCGTGACCTTTGACCTTTAATAACTTAAGACACGGACACAAGATTTTATGAGACTTTTGACACATCATTTAGAATGCTAAAACAAAGGCTCATGCAAATATTCAGCTTGTTACCTCTCATTCCAAGGTGAAACCCTAATTAGACTGGACTAAGACCACAGAGGGGAGGAACATAAAGTTTTTGTTATGATTAAATTATGTTATATACAAATTTGGTTGTTATATACAAATCTGGTAGCTTCCCCTTTCCTTTGCTCCAGTCCACATTCACCTACAATATTTTCAAAAAATGTTCAAATGTTTGTTAAGCTTAAGGGACTTAACTGCGGATCCATCATTCCCTAAACTTACAAACTACTTATGAACTACCTTATACTAAAGACGACACAAACGTCCATGCTTGATGGGGGATTTGAACCCCAGACCGTAGCAGCCGCAATTTTTTCTTACTTTCCTGTTCTTACTGTGGAATTCTAGTCCCCCATCACATCAAGTTTTCTTTTGCCTTAACTGTCTGAATAATTCCCTTTCCACCTCATACATTTCTTCAATATTATCATCGGGAGCGCTAGTTGACAAATAAACTTGTACTATTGTGATGAGTGTTGGCTTCATATTGATCTTGGCTATGAAAATGCGATCACTGTGCTGTTGATGGTATCATATCCACACTCCTATGTTCTTATTCATTATTAGACCTATTCTTGTGATATCCTTAACTGAATACAGTAAAACCTCGTTTTTACATTCTCGGTTTTTACGTTTTCCCGCCATTTACACAATATTTTGTCGGTCCTGTCAAATTTCCTATGTTTACAATGTTAATTCGCCCTAGTTTTTGCGTTAACATATTTACACTTTTCCCGCGTTTCACGCTTTTCGTGAAGAAAAATGACGTAATATACATAAATTGACGCTAGCGTGGCTTTCCCCATAAAGTATAGCGCTTAAAAATTATTTGCAGTCGAGTTGGGTATCATAATACCCACAGCCTCAAAAAAGCGATAATAGTGAGAGGTGCAGATCCTATGCAAACGTCACAAAAATACTTATGCATTTGTTTGTACTCGAAAACGCGAATAAATTCTCTAATATCATCGTGTGAAACATCTAAAAATACAAAAATAACGGAACTTTGAGTTTTACTACATAAATAATTACGTAATGCTGGTAAAAGGCAGTAATTTTGAAGATGTGTTACATACCCTGGCAGCAGCGTCCAAACAATATTGAAGCGGGTCAGGTAATTTTGAAGATGTGTTACATAGCCCAGCAGTGGCGTCCTCGATTATAACGAATGAAATTACGTCAAAAATTTATACTTCCCATAAAATTACCAATTCTGTTGGGCGCTTAAAATAGCAGTGTCCTCGATTATAATGAATGAAATTATCTCGAAATTTCTACTTTCCATAAGATTACCAGTTTTACCTGGCACTTAAAATAGCGGCGCCCTCGATTATAATGAATGAAATTACGTCAAAAAATTCTACTTCCCATAAAATTATGTTTTGCCTGTCGCTTAAAATAGTAAAAGTTTGGATAACCTTTATTGTATAATAAACTTCCTGGCGAGTATTTAAATGCCTATTATGTACATATATCACAAATAAACTACGAAAATGCAAGGCTCATGCAGTAAGCATTTTTTACCATTTAAAACATTATTTCCTGCATTTTACATTTTCCTGCATTTTACACCATTTTACTTAAGTCCCTTGAAAAGCGTAAAAAGAGGTTCTACTGTATGTATTGATAACCCTGTTCTCAGCAGAGCACCGAACTTCACTTCACTATGTTTGGCTTTAACCTAATCCCCTTTTTAAATTTTCTACATAGCGACAAAACCACTGAAAACAATTAAAGAGAGCAGAAAAATGTTTGGCAGAAGTTGCTTCAATGTCTTAATCATTTCAACGCACCACAAGCGTATTGGAGTTGGGTAGGAGATATCTGGGTAAAGGCAGATTGAAACCCTTCACTTCTGTAATAACGATTGGATTATTGTGACTTCTCCAGTTGCTGTAACAGTAGCCATGGCTAATTCCTTTCGTAACATGACATCTGATTACTTCAAAGATCCCACAATCATCTGCCAGAGAGAATGTGCAATAGGATATCCAGTTGGACTTAAGATGGAAAAGATCCACCGTAGTATAATAATAATGTTAGAAAGCTGCTGAGAAAGCAAAGACTGTTGCACTCTCGATTCAAAAAAGAACACACAAATGATGACAGGCAAAAGTTAGTAGAGATTCACGCGTCTATAAAAAGATCGATGCGCGAAGCACATAATTATTATCATAGCCATACCTTAGCAAAAGATCTTTCCGAGAACCTGAAAAAATTCTGGTCCTATGTAAAATCGATAAGCAGGTCAGAGCCCACTGTCCAGTCACTTGTTGATCATTCCGGGGCAGTAATAGAAGAAAGCAAACGGAAAGCTGAAGTTCTAAATTTAACCTTTATGAAATTTTTCATGCATGAGGACCCCACAAATGTACCATCATTTGATCAACGTACTAATTCCAAAATGCGGGACATAGCAATAGGTATTTCCAGTGTAGAGAAGCAGCTGAGAGAGCTATAAATACGAAAAGGTCTGCTGGTCCGGATGGAATACCAGTTCGGTTTTTCAAAGACTATTCTGCGGCATTGGCCCCCTCTTAGTTTGCATTTATCGCGAATCTCTAATTCAGCGCAAAGTTCGTAGTGATATAAAAAATAATTCATTTGGACATCTTGTCAATACAAGGTAAGCATGTAGTGTTTGAGACACTACAAAATGAAGTGTAACTTTTTCTTTCCTTTTCTTTATTATTATTAGATTTCTTTTAAGGAATGAAGATTAGGGTTTAATGTATTGTTGACATGTCATTGCAGGCAGTCTTACAAAAAATAAAGAGAAAAGTTTATAGTGTCCATTGTACCGTGTTCCTAGTTAAAGCACTGAAATGGTATCAGACTGGAGTTTTATGAGAAGATTGGGTGACATAAACTTAACTTTACTATCGAAACCCTGTGAAATGAAAAAGAACTGGAAAGTAATGCTGAGTTCACAGCATATGGACATGATGCTTGGCACTAGATGTAGAAAAGTGGAAGCTTCCGTCCGAAGTCTTTGCCAAATAGTCTAATGCTTAACTGTAATAGTGATACAATATGTCTAAACTGAAATTTTGCGATTAACAAATATTCCTATAGCTGCTAAGGATGTTAAGCTGTTAAAATTGAGGCCCTTAAAAGGCATGATATATCAAAAGTTCACAATATCTTGAAAAGGATACATTGTTGCTCACCTGAAAGACAAGGCGATTCCCAAACAGGCATGACGAAACATTTGTCACAGATGAGGTTTTGACCAAAAATGCTTTTTCCAGAAGAGAGAAAAGCACACACTTCATGTAACTTTGAGCAAACATGACCACTGTCCCAATCTGCTCCACCCAGACAAAGATGAAGACCTTTTTGGCTGAAAGTTCATGTGTGACAGTCTCCTTCTAGTCACTGTGTGTGGCTCAGGGTGTCATCTTTCCGTTATGTAGCAGCTATCCTATTCGTAATGTTGTTGATATTCCAATCTGGTTTTCCATTATTTGGTACCAGAAGTGGTTTTTTGCCTTCTTTAAAATAAAATTTATTCTATTTCTTGTTGACTGTTGGTCTAATTTAGTTTGATTGATGCATTTATCTATCTTTATGTTCCTTAATAATGACTAAGATATTGAAATGGGCCGCCTGATAACAAAAAGTGTTGATCCAACTGTGTTATATGTCAGTGGTGGCAACACTCAAGTGATAGCATATTCCCGCCACCGGTATCGAATATTTGGGGAAACAATAGATATAGCTGTAGGAAATTGCCTAGATAGGTTTGCACGAGTTTTGAAGTTGTCTAATGATCCAAGTCCTGGCTATAATATAGAACAAATGGCAAAAAAGTAAGAAATTCCTGTAGGTATCCTGAATTGTTGAAAGATATGTGATAATTTACTACATTACAACATACAAGCATGCTGATTTGTGTTACATAACAGAATATTTAATGCTGAAATTATGATAAAAAATAGATTGCTACTTATAATATAGAGGAGGTGTTGAGTTGTGTGCGCGCAAGAGAGAGAGAGAGAGAGAGAGAGAGAGAGAGAGAGAGAGAGAGTTTCTATTTTGCACAAAGACCTTAAATGTTTAGCGTTGTTGTTGTTGTTGCATTCTTTTTATTTGTGTCTGTTCACGACTCATCATCTCCTGCAAATGGTGAGAGCAATCTATCCTTTAAATAATGTTGTTAGAATTTATGATGATGACTCTGAGATTGAAAGTGCTTCTTTCTGTTATAGGGGTAAAAAGTTCCTCCAACTGCCCTATTCTGTCAAAGGCATGGATGTTTCATTCTCGGGTCTTCTTTCATTTATTGAAGACAGAGCCAAAAACCTTTTGGACAGTGGAGAATATTCTCCAGAAGATCTTTGTTTTTCTCTTCAGGAAACAGTATTTGCAATGCTTGTGGAGACCACAGGTATGCATTTGAGGGGGGGGGGGGGGGGGGGCGTGTACATAATATATTACAGTGATTCAAATGCCTCATATTTTAATATAGTCTTATTTGTGAGCATCTGATTTTATTCTAAATTTTCCCTTTAATTATTATATCTGACATTTTATACCAGCAATTTAATTACATATTTAAGTTTAGTTTTGGGATGATAAAATGTACAGACTATAATAATAGTAGTAGTAGTAGTAGTAGTAGTAGTAGTAGTAATAATAATAATAATAATAATAATAATAATAATAATAGTAATAAATGATGATGATGATTATTATTATTTAAAATCTTGAGAATGTTGTCATTTGATTGCAGTGTCATGTGAGTATAACAGGTGCACTCTTTTCACTCTTTTCAAGGGACTTTATGAGAATCTTGTAAAATGTAGGAAATAATGTTTTAAATGGAGAAATACCCTCCTGGCCATTAAAACTGCTACACTACGAAGACGACGTGCTACAGATGTGAAATTTAACTGACAGGAAGGAGATGCTGTGATATGCAAATTATTAGCTTTTTAGAGCATTCACACAAGGTTGGCGATGGTGGCGACACATACAACGTGCTGACATGAGGAAAGGTCCCAACCTATTTCTCATATACAAACAGCAGTTGACCGTCTTTGCCTGGTGAAAAGTTATTGTGATGCAACAAATCATGTATTGTGGGTATCCAGAGCTGTAGACTTGAGTCATAATGATGTAAACCGTTTCAGCTGTATGGTTTTCTTTATTAACCAACTAATTTCGTGGCATTAGGGCCACATCATCAGGGTTATCTGTATAAAAAAAAGAGCAAATGCCAGTAACAATCGCGTTATGTTATTGTGATGTCTTGTGTAAGGTTGAGAAATGCTTACCATCACGTTTCCAACTTCAGTAAAGGTCGGATTGTAGCCTATTGTGATTGTGGTTTATTGTGTTATGACATTGCTGCTTACGTTGGTCGCAATCAAATGACTGTTAGCAGAATATGGAATCGGTGGGTTGAGGAGGGCAATAAGGAACGCTGTGCTGGATTCCAATGACCTCGTCTCACTAGCAGTTGAGATGACAGGCATCTTATCTGCATGGCTGTAATGGATTGTGCAGCTACGTCTCGATCCCTGAGTCAACAGATGGGGATGTTTGCAAGACAACAACCATCTGCACGAACAGTTCAACATTTGCAGCAGTATGGACTATCAGCTCGGAGACCATGGCTGTGGTTACCATTGACGTTGCATCACAGACAGGAGTGCCTGTGATGGTGTACACAACGACGAACCTGGGTTCACGAATAGTAAAATGTCATTTGTTTGGATGAATCCAGGTTCTGTTTGCAGCATCATGATGGTCACATCCGTGTTTGGCGACATTGTGGTGAATGCACATTGGAAGCGTGTATTCGTCATCGCTATACTGGCGTATCACTCGGCGTGATGGTAGGGGGTGCCATTGGTTACATGTCTTGGTCACCTCTTGTTGGCATCGATGGCACTTTGAACAGTGACCGTTACATTTCAGATGTGTTGCGATCTGCGGCTATACCCTTCATTTGATCCCTGCAAAACCCTACATTTCAGCAGGATAAGGCATGACCACATGTTGCAGGTTCTGTACGGGCCTTTCTGGATATGGAAAAGGTTCAACTGCTGGCCTGGCCAGCACTTTCTCCAGATCTCTCACCAATTGAAAACATCTGGTCAATGGTGGCCCAGCAACTGGCTCGTCACAATACGTCAGTCACTACTCTTGATGAACTGTGGTATCATGTTGAAGCTGCATAGGCATCTGTGCTTTTACCCACCATCCAAGCTCTATTTAACTCAATGCCTAGGCGTATCAAGGCTGTTATTATGGCCAGATGTGGTTTTCTGGGTACTGATTTCTCAGGATCTATGCACCGAAACTGCATTAAAATGTAATAACATGACAATTCTAGTATAATATATTTGTCCAATGAATACACGTTCATCATCTGCATTTCTGCATGGTGTAGCAATTTTAATGGCCAGTAATCTATGTTTACTGGCTTGATGTAGTGTCCTACCTGAAAGAATGTTTTAATTACATTTCATATATGACACCATTTAAATGGCAGTATTAATTGTTTTGACAATTTTGTTATGAAAGTTAGTGGTGACAAAGATAATGTTTATAATTCCTTAATGTCATAGTACATATTGTTCCTATATATTGTTAATAATGCATGGTATGAGGTCTTTGATGATCAGTGTTATCTTGTTCTAAACACTAAATATAACCATTATTGAAGTTATCTGGTGTTTAATTTATGTAAAAAGAATAATTATGATCCCAAATAATTGTTTATTTAGTGAGTTTGATTACAACAATTATGATGCCAATATAAAAGGACAGCCGTCATTACTTGAGTACGAGCATCGATATTTAGGATGGTCAATGGTTTAATAATTGTTTGAATAAGGTGAAGACGTTTTTTTGGTTTACTGTTCTTTTTTGCAGTGTAACATAAAGAAAAGGATATATATATACTTTTGTGGATTGAGTGCATACTGCAATAACGAACGCACATACACAGTCATGAACAGGACACCACAAAACTGGCGCCTAACGTGGGGCTCAAACCCACATCCTGAGATAAATAGTCTCATGCTCACCAACTGAGTTGGGCTTTTTCCAATCTCCTGCCAGAAATCGAACTCGGTCTCCTCGTCTGGTAGTCAATGACCTTGCGTCTGAGCTATGGGAGGGACAGATACACAAATTTCATGGAGTACTATATTTGATATCAATTGACTTAAGATCATCCTACTGGCAAATTCCGCTTACTGAAGAATTGAGAAAGTACACTGCCTTCATTTTTGCGGGAAGAAGTTACCAGTTCCGTGTACTATCTTTTGGACTCAACGTCAGTGCAGGGGTGTTTATTACTGCATTGGATACTGTAATAGGAAACGAATTTTTGGATTAGATTACATTGTACGTTGATGATTTATTAATAGGAACTAAAACATGGCAGGGACATGTAGAAATATTAGGAAAAATGCTACAGAGATTTGCAGATGCAGGAGTCACTGCAAACCTTGAGAAGACGATGTTTGGCTGTGAAAATTTAAAATTCCTTAGGCACATTATGTCACCACTTGGAATTATACCTGATCCGTAGAAGATGTCATCAGTAAAAGAGTTTCCTAGGCCAAGGACCAAATGACAATTGAAGGCTTTCTTAGGAATGGTATCTTTTTTTCGCAGATTCCTGGCACACAATATCATGAACTGTGAAGCTTTGTTTACTCTATTGAAGAAAAATGGATGTTGGAACTGGACAGCTCAATGTCGACAAGATTAAACGTGCTAGGAATTTTGTATCGCCACTGATACATCAGCCTACGGGACTGGTGCATGTTTATTTCAAGTTGAAGATTATGACAAGAAGAAGTTATAGGATTTGCCAGCAGAATTCTGACAGAGTGCGAAAGGAAGTATTCAATTACTGAGAGAGAATGTCTTGTATTGATATGGGGAATTAAGAAATGTCATTATTTTGTATATGACAAACTGATTGAAGTGTACTGTGATCATCAGGCACTGAGTATTTTCTGACTTGTAAGCTGATGCATGAGTGACTTACAAGATGGTCACTGATGTTACAGAATTATCAACTCAAAATAATGTATGTAAAAGGAAAAGATAATGTAGTTGCAGATTGTTAATCAGGTCCACCTCAGAGTTTGGACGAATTATCAGATATTTTGGAACAAGCATCTTGATCATTAAACAAAAAATTAAAAGGAACCATTTCCTGAAAATGTTACAGTTACAAGAATCGGATGAAGCATGAAATAAAATAAAAGAGGACATTAAACAAAACCTCTCCAGTCAACAGAGCAAACATTACCAAATTGTAAATGATTTAATGTACTGGAGATAGAATAATGAAAGTTGTTGGCGTATATGTATTCCACAGACTTGCATTACAGATTTGCTGTGGTATACACATCTGAATTGGGGACACTGTGGCATAGGGAAATGTTTCAGTTTATTACAGAAATACACATACTTTCCGAATGTGAAGAAAGCAATTAAGAAAACCATAGAAGTTTGTGACATTTGTCAGAGGGCAAAACACAGTAATCAAACCTTACAGACATAATTACATCCCATATTGACCAGTCAACCACTACACCTTGTATATATAGATATTGCTGGAAGTTTTCCAATGTCTAGAGGAGGAGTAAAATATCTGTTAGCAGTGTACAATACTTTTTCAAAATTTGTAAAGTTATAGGCCTACCCATTGAAAAATAGTACATCAAACCAGATTGTAAGGAGAATAGCAACAGAACACATACCACAAGTTGGTAAACCAAAAGCGATTGTTTCAGACAAGCTTCATGTTTCATTAGTCATCAGTGGAAACATTTTCTGGAGGAACAAAATATCAAGCAAGTGTTAATTTCAAGATTCCACCCAGAGGTGAGCATGGTTGAAGTGGGTATTTAAAGATTTCAACCAGTTCATTAGATCTTACATTCCAAAGAAACACACAAAGTGGATGGAATATGTACCTGTTTTCGAGAAACTACACAGTCAAGCATCCCATAACTCCACAGGTTACCCTCCACAGCAAGTATTATTTGGTGAAATAGATGATGAATGGATACATCCTTTACCACGGATTAAGATACCTACATAAAAGGAAGATGATGTCATCTTTGAGGTACAAGAAAACCTGAAGAGGAACACTGAGAGAAGTAAAAGACAGTTTGATCGCAAACTTAAGATGATTGTTCAATATAATGTGTGTGACTTGGTACTGCTCAGGAGTAATCCAAAGTCACCGTTACTTAAAAAATGTAATAGTAAATGGCAACCACTATACAGTGGACCACATCAAATAATGAAAATTATTCATGAATGTGCATATGTACTAACATATCCTGAAACTGGAAAGGTGAAGGGTCTGTACTCACACAAGGATATTAAACTGACAACAATAAAGAAAGAAGTGTGAAATGTTTAAATATTTTAAATTAGTTTAATACTAGGAAATGTTTATTCAATGTGACATTTAGAAATGTGTTGCAGTAGGATTTTAACATTAGTGTTATGATTATTTCGAAGTGCTTTAGTAACTCCTGATTCATGAGTACCTTTAACTGGGAATGGATAAGATAATTCAGTGAATAAACATTTGTATCTGTGGGAAAGATCACAGACTAAATCTAGTGGAAGTGTGATTTATAAATAACAGACTGGGTAGGGACTGATGACCCCGTAGTTAAGTCCCATAAGCTTAACAAACATTTGAACAGACTGGGTATGGTAGCCCTGTGAGTATATAGTGTAGTGAAACTTTAGTGACTAGGCAAGATAATCATGTTATGATTTTAAACGAGGTGTATAATGTAATGAACTGGGCATGGTAACTCTGTGAACTCTAATCAAGGTTAAGATAAATAAGCAGAAAAGAGGGGACAAAAAGGACTAGCTTTCGGAACACAGTTCCTTCATCAGGTGGGAGAGAAGGGAAGAAGAAAGGATGGGAACAGAAAGTAAAGGTAGTTCACGACCTAGGTCATGAAGGTGGTGTTTCGGGAGTGTGGACATCAGAGATACTGCATGTATGTACTAAGCCAAGCCAGAGAGGATAAATATAACCAAAGAGGAAAGATCAAGTAGTAAAGAGAAGAGGAGTGAAATGAATGATGCTGAGGGGTGTAGGGGAGGCGGGGGGTTGACTAAAACATGTGCATTAACTGGGAAAGATGGATGGACACACACACACACACACACACACACACAGAGAGAGAGAGAGAGAGAGAGAGAGAGAGAGAGAGAGAGAGAGAGAGAGAGAGAGAGAGAATGACAGAGCGAGAGGGCGGGAGGGAGAGGGAGAGAGGTAGGAAGAGATAATTAATAGGTGAGCTGAGGATGGAGGAAGGGGAGGGGTTAGCCTAGATTTAGGCCAGGGGGGTGGCGGGAGGAGACAATATGTTGGATGGCAAGTTCCCACCTCTGTAGCTCTGAGGGACTGGTGTTTGTTGGTACTATGCAAATGGCACATGTGGTGTAACACGTGCCCAGGTCCCTGGAGTTATGCTGGAGGGCATGTTCTGCCACAGGATATTAGGTGTCCCCCAGGCGAACAGTCCGTCTGTGCCCATTCATCCGCTCAGCCAATTTGTTAGTAGTCATACCAACATAAAAGGCTGAACAGTGGACACATGTCAGCTGGTATATGACGTGTGTTGTCTCGCATGTGGCCCTGCCTTGAATCGGGTAGGTTTTTCCTGTGGTCGGGCTGGAGTATGTGGTAGTGGGAGGATGCATTGGACAGGTTTTGCAGCAGGGTCGGTTGCAGGGGTAGGAACCATTAGGTAGGGAGGGTGGTTTTGGGATGTTGTAAGGTTGGACAAGGATGTTGCAGAGGTTGGGAGGACGGCGGAAGGCTACTCTGGGTGGTGTGGGAAGAACAGTTTGGAGTGATGGTCTCATCTCAGGGCATGACTTGAGAAAGTCATAGCCCTGTACCCAGTACCATCCTGGCCTGGGGCCGCTGTGGCCGAGGTGACTGAGGCGCTCCAGTCACAGTCAGCACGGCCACTACGGTCGGGGGTTCGAATCCCCCCTCGGGCATGGATATTTGTGCCGTCCTAGTTCGTAAGTAGTTCATAAGTAGTTTGTAAGTTTAGGGACTGATGACCCCGTAGTTAAGTCCCATAAGCTTAACAAACATTTGAACATTTGAATCCTGGCCTGGAATGCCTCAAAAAATTCCTCAAACAGGAATTTTCATAGTTTATTTGTGATATATGTATGTAATAGGCACCAAAATACTCACAAGGAAGTTTATTTATTATGTAATAAAGGTTATCTGAATTTTGTACTATTTTAAGAGCCAGTAGGAACTGGTAACTTTATAGGAAATAGAAATGTTTGATGTAATTCATTCATTATAATTGACTTTGTCAGCAAGTCTTTAACTGGTATTCATTATTTACGTAGTGAAACTGCTACAAGTTCCATACTTTATGTATTTTTCGTTGTTTTGCACAATGATATTCGAGAATTTATTTGCATTTTCGAGTGCAAATATACATATAAGTATTTTTTTGACATCTGCACCGGGTAAGCATCTCACAGTATAATCACGGTTTTGAGGTTATAATATACTGTGCCCCCTTCAATGTACAGGAAAAACATACACAAGTAAACCATCAGTTCACCATATATAAAACTTCACAAAAATATGTGGATAAATATTTGCATTTCACCAATAAGAGTAAATTTTTGAAACGTGTCATGCAAAGCATGAGAAACTACCAGTTGCATAAACAAAGCTATGTTGACAATTGGCGCGGTAGCTGATGGGAGCGTCATGAGAACTAGGCACATCCTGAAAATATCCAAGTGTGAAATACACCTTTGAATAAATGCAAAGTGTGAAGAAACTTGACTGCGTAACGTTTATAAACACTCTACACAAAGGTGAAAGCCATGTCAGTATCAGTTAATGTCAGGTACATCATTTTTTTCTTCTTGATCAAGGTTTCAAAAACGTAATATGTGGGAAAAGTGTAAATATCTTAATGAAAAAAAATGGGGTGAATTAACATTGTGAACATAGTAAATGTGATGGGACTGACAAAAAATGGTGCAAATGGCGGGAAAACGTAAAATATGGGAACGTAAAAGTGGGGACTTTACTGTTTGATATTTTGTGTCCAATATCTTTTATTGAGATGAGTACTGTGAATAAGACTTTTATTGCTACTGCAACAGAAGATATAAATTAATGTAACTTGTATAACTGTGGCTGCAGAAAAGGAAGCTGGAAAACAACATTCAAATATTCCTACTTTTTCTCCTGTTTCAAACAAAGCAGGAGACACATTTAGAAACACAACAGAGTGAACAGATATTATACTTTGGAATGTCAATAATATGAGGATAGGTAGCAACTCACCAAAAAGAGAATTGGTGAGGCACAGAGAGGCACATTGAAAAAAAAAAAAAAAAAAAAAAAAAAAAAAAAAAAAAAAAAAAAAAAAAAAAGGAAAAAAAAAAAAAAAAAAAAAAAACCAATTGAATTCATAGAATTGAAAGACTGTAGTATGGTTGCGAAATAATTTTTATTATTTTTTCAGGAATGTAGGATATACTGTAGGGAGAGTACCTATTTGTGCAATTCAGAAAAGCTGGTGTTGGTTGGAAATATTCAGATGGTAAAGGCTGTGAAGCAGTTGTTAAAGTGAACATGTAGGGCTGCAGGTTTTCAGCTCAGTTTGTAGATCACATAACTGCTTTCACGGGTTGGCCTGTCCCATTCAAAATATGCCATAGGTCTCATTGAGGCCTTTACAGAAACAAATCTCACATGCTTTCTCTTTCTGGTCACCCACTAACTTCATCACACCCACCATCCGGCCATAAAGGGTCACTTCTCTAGTGAGTCAGTCCACCATGGACTGTAGATGATAAATCACAAACTCCGCCAGGGTTTTGACTACCTTGTCTTATCCTGCCTTGAAGTGACAAGTATCTTACCCACTATCCTTCCCACCCCTACCACAATGTTATTCTGCAGCCTACGAAACCTGTGCAATATCGTTGTTCATACCTGTTCCTGAACCCTTGACATATGGCTCATAGTCCTGCAGTGGACCTAGATATAAGACCTGTCCTATTCACCATCCCACTATCACCTAGTCCAGTCCCATCACAGGCATCTCATATCCCATAAAAAGGCAGGGCAACCTGTGAAACTGATATGCAATCATTTTGCAACATTCCATGTGGGCATGGCTGTTATGAATCTGTCTGTCCGCATGAATGGTCGTTGACAAACTGTGGCTTAGACATAAGTGGACTTTCCAGTTGCCGAATATGGAGCCCTACATGATGTTCATCTAAATGACTGCTTCATAGCCTTTGCCATCTTGGTCTTTTATACCAACACCAGATTTTTTGAACTGCACAGGTGGAAACTATGACAACACTTAACCTTTGTCCCACGAATGAGACTAAAATTGTACAACCCGTCCCACTTCTGTCCCACTGGGTCGGACGTGTTGTCAGGATGGAAGGCGAAGCGGTGAAGGCTTATGGGTGCCTTAGAAAGGGGTGATTGACTGATGAATAAAAGATAGGATTCAAGTTAATATTGGCCAAATTCTGAAAGTACGAATTACAGAGCGGAATTTGCTCTGAGGTCAGATGCAATGAATGAGTGTCAGGCTTCATCACATTGTCACTACAGATGTTGCACTGGGAGGACACTTGTAAAGCTTAGTCAAAACTTTGAAATAAAATTTTTGAGTTATGTCCTTAAACTATTTTAGACTGGCTGGTCAACCTGTACACTATTTTAGACTGGCTGGTCACCCTGTACACTCTTCCAACAGTTTTTCTTCCTCCCCACCCACCTCCCTCCAATAGCTTACCGAATCACATGGCACATAGTGCCTGTAGTGGTCTATGTAGTCGGTGCATACTGTCAGATAGTGATGGTATGTGCCTTGCATCCCTTTCCTTCTGCCTCTGCCCCCATGCTGCCTTCTCCTACCCAATACTGATTGTTGATGCCATGGACTGTCCATATGTTGCACTCTCAGTGTAGTGGCTATAGACAGTGGTCGCATATATGTTATGTATGTATGTATGTGTGTGTGTTTCTAACAAAGGCTGTAGAGGTCTTAAGCTGACTAATAATAATAATAATAATAATAATAATAATAATAATGATGTGTTTGTACCTTTCTGTGACTCATTTGAAAGTCTGTATCATGAGTAGCAATCTCTCCCTTTCAAAATATTGTTGTAATTGTCCCTGGACCTTCTATTATTTGATTTCATCTTTAAAAAAGATTTTTTTGACCAGTCTTTTAGTGAAAAATTCAAGGCTTGTAAGGGAAAAACTCTTTCAATGTTCGCAAGATTTCCTCACCAAAAACTGAAGAAATGTTGTTCTTTGAAGATTCTCAGAGCATCTTTGAAATGTTCCTTGCTTTCAACTGATTTAATTTTTTTCTGCAGCAATTTGAAAATTGTTATAGGTGGCAGTTCAGTTATCTATTGTTTTGTGCTTGCTAGTGGCACAGAATCCACAATTTCAAAAATGGTGCTTGAACTGTTGCTACAAGTGCAGATCAGGTTGATGTCAGTTGAAAGCAAGAAGCATTACAGAGGTGTTCTGGTGTGTTGTGCTGGAGCATCCATAAAGCAAGGCTTCTCCAGTTTTTGAGGAGGAAATCTTGTGATTGTCAGTAGAGTGTTTCCTTTACGAGCCTTGACTTTTTCACTAAAATATGGGTGCAAATAAATATTTGTTAAAGTTAGCGTGACACAAGTTTTTGGGAGCTTCTCCTTGGTCCAGCAAGTGTGTCCTCTCTCACTATTGTATACCCACTAGATTTGCTTGAACAATTCTAGCTGCTAATAGAGTTCAAATGTTTGTAGAGTCTATGGGACTTAACTACGGGGTCATCAGTCCCTAAACTTACAAACTACTTATGAACTAGCTACAACTAAGGACGGCACAAATATCCATGCCCGAGGGGGGATTCGAACCCCCGACCGTAGTGGCCGTGCAGACCGTGACTGAAGCGCCTCAGTCCCCGGCTAATAGAGTTCACTCGATGACAAAATTCATGGTGATAACATTAAAATCAGATTACATTGTTGGCATCTACGGAGGATTTTGCATATCATTACATGTTGTCATAATTTATAGACAAGTTGCACTGGGTGGTTTTGACACAGCAAAAGCAATATTACCTCCTCCAAGAGATACGAGTATATCATTGTTTATTGCCATGGGAATTGTCGTAGGATGTCTGGTTTGGGCGCCCTGGAGGTCACCTGATCAGTGCTGACATATGCACTAATTCTCTATCTATCCACCTCTGGGATGACACTTCACTCAAGAATTCTCTGGAGGTTTGGGATAAATCATTCACACAACATTTGCAAATAATCTGATTCTCCAAAGTGCAAAAATTGTCAAATATAATGAAGAGGATTTTGCAACTGTTACTACAGTCATTCTATAATTCACAACTAGTTGCTGCTCCAGGTGCCAGCATGGAACGGAACCAATTTCACACTCACACAACTTTAATTTTTGGCCACAGCCCTCATCATAAAAAGAGTATTATGCACATTTACACAATCACCTGGGCACAGTTAATGACAAAGATTGAAGTTGTTCAATGTGATAGTCTTCTCTACCTGTCTGTCTTCATAGTGAATTGCTACCTATTCTCATGTTATGGACATTCCAAATTGGATTTTCCATTGTTGGACATTATTTTGAAAATCGAATACAAAAGAACCTTGTTTCTACACTTTTCTAGGGACTTCAAAGAACATTGTGTAAAATGCAAGAAATAATGTTTTGAAAGGTAAAATTTGCTTACTGGATCACTCTTGCATTTTCATAGTTTATATCCAGTATATGTAATTTTTAACATAATTTGATTCATTGTAATCGATGTTGTTGTGAGCCATTTATTATTATTTAAGTAATGAAACATTCCACAAGTTCCATGTTTTTTTGTATTTTCAATGTTTTGCATGACAATATTTGAGAATTTTTTTTGCATTTTCAAGTGCAAATATATACTCAAGTATTTTTGTGACATTTGCACAGGGTTGGCATCTCACACTGTAGTGATCTCTTGAGATTATAAAATACTGTGTCTCCTTCAGTGTGCAGAAAAACATGCACAAGTAAGCCATCATTCTCACTGTTCGTAAAACTTCACAAAAATGCTTACATAAATTAAATATTTGCACTTCACAATAACAATTCTCAAAACACATGAAAGTGTGAGAACTACCAGTTGTGTAAACAGCGGCTAAGCTGACACTCGGTGGGGTGACTAATGGGATGATCCCATCAGCCTCTGCATCGTGAGTCTACTTGGAATATACTGAAAGCAACGGAACGGGAAATATACACTTGAATAAACGCAAAATATCAAGAAACTTGACTGCATTATGTTTATAAACATTACATTTGAAGTGAAAGCCATGCCAGTGCCAATTTATGTCAGTTGTGAAATTTTTTTTCCACTACGGCGGTTTCATAAAGCATAAAACCCGAGATAAAAAGTAAATAGGTTAATGCAAACATGGGGGTGATTTAACATAGTGAACATAAGAAATTTGACAGGACCACAATAGTGTTAATCGCAGAAAAGGTAAAATCCGGGATCGTAAAAGCGGCGTCAAACAATGTATATGAAC
This sequence comes from Locusta migratoria, assembly GCA_026315105.1. Taxonomy (NCBI): domain Eukaryota; kingdom Metazoa; phylum Arthropoda; class Insecta; order Orthoptera; family Acrididae; genus Locusta; species Locusta migratoria. Next base: position 198,345,709 of record CM048746.1, read on the forward strand.
ATACAATGAAATAAACTGTAAATGGTAAATTTAACTCTTGTCTTAAACATACTCCTTTGAGTAATTTTCTCTTCTTTAATGTAAAAAACAGTTAGTCAATGGATGAAATCTTGGTTTAGAAGTATCTTACACTAGAGAGAGAGAGAGAGAGAGAGAGAGAGAGAGAGAGAGAGAGAGAGAGAGAGAGAGAGAGAGAGCTCTACCTAATTCAGAAGGTAAGCCCTAATTAAGACTCCATAATCACCATTATTGTGAAGTCATACATATATCTTTGATAAGGGAAAACACATGCACTGTACTTAAAATAGTGCAATTATAGAAAAAGGAAATAAATTACATTATCAAATAAGAAATGGACCAAAATATTAATATGGTCCCTAGAAAACAGTTCTGGCAGCTAAGGTAATGCATTTGGCTCACTGAATCACTGTGGCAGCAAACATTAACTCACTATTAAAAACTGATGCTTTACATTTACTTGTGAAGACACCATATTCATCAACAACAAACATTAATTTTGAATATACAAGCTCTGCCACTTTGTCATCTAAATGCTGTAAATTATTATTATTATTATTATTATTATTTTAAAAACACCAACTTGTGCATCTGTCAAGTGAAAGTGTAAGGTTTCTTAACTTAACCCTTTTCATCCCATTGATGCCATATGGCAACATGCTACTTCTCTAATTTCATTTCAGTTCTGTCACTATGCTTCTATAAGTCATTTACTTTGGAATTAATTCCAGTGACTACACCTTTTATGTTTGTAGAACGTGCAATGGCGCATTGTGGATCTTCTGAAGTTTTAATAGTTGGTGGTGTAGGATGCAATCTTAGATTGCAAGAAATGATGGGCACAATGTGTGCAGAACGTGGTGCTAAACTATATGCCATTGATGAACGATACTGCATTGACAATGGTGCAATGATTGCACATGCTGGCTGTGAAATGTTTCAAAGTGGAACTGTCACCCCTTTTGAACAAACGTCTTGCACTCAGAGGTAAGAAATCAGATAATGTAGTATGTTACTTAAAATTTGTAAGTATTCTGATTTTATGAAGTGCCTTTACTGTCAATGTGAGAAGATAATGTCCTGAATATTTTAATTGAAGCTATTGCTGACAATAAGCTATGACAGTAATTTATCATATTTGAATTAATTGAACTTACTGAGATGCTGGCTAATGGTTGATTACCAGTACTGATTTAGTAAAATAATTTTTATGACACTTAACTATAGAACAAGGATTCACAGTTCAAATTTCGCATCAAAGTAATAGAACCATAAGACCTGTGATTCAGGGATTCTAGTTCCCATGCTTGTGTTATGCATTGCCATACTGGTCCTGCACTCACTACTATGATTTGACACCAGCTGTCCTCATATGCATTTGTAGTTACCAGATGATCACACTGTGACACTGATCTTCCTTGCTGTAGCATTTTTTATGCCTAGTGTAAATTGCCAATATTTTCATTCAAACATTAATTTAATTCACTCTGAACAATTCTTTGGTTCGTGCATATTGCACAATTGATCTGTGAGCTTTACAACTATTTATATACTTATATATAAGCAGCTCGGGGGAACACAATGGTAAGTGCCATTGGCGAATATTTTGCATTATAGGGCAGTAAATGCAGCTTATGAGCTGTAGAATACAATGCACAATACACTAGAGGTAAATTGTAAATTTTACCTGGTATATTATACTCTACAGCTTATAGGCTGCATTTACTGCCCTATAATGCAAAATATTCGCCAATGGCGCTTACCGTTGTGTCCCCCCAAGTCGCTCATATGTTAAATGGACTGGACAATACAATTTATAAATGATATCGATACCATATTTACTTGGCTGTAGTACCTGTCTGTTTTTCAATTTCTTTCACTTGAAATTGGGTAGGGTACTGTAGGCAAAAACTTCATAAATTGATAGAGCATCTTGTTGGTTCAGGCTGAGCTATGTATATAAACTACTAATGGTTATTAATCTGTTGCAGTTTCTTTTGCAAAAGTCAGCATGTGTTATGCTCTTATTACTGGGCAGCCCGTGGTTTGCAGAAGCCTTGTGTTATTACAAGTAAACATCTGAAATATGAAAAGTTCAAATTCATGAACTGCTGCACAGATACCATTATTCGTTGCAAACTCAACAGCTCTTAATTTAACTGATGTTGTAATGTTATTTCTGTGATCACCAGTACCCATTTTTATATGTTATTCACAGTATAAATCTGAATTCAACACATCTGTGGGAAAATGCAAGCCTAGCATTACTGAATGAAGAGTGTGGGTGTTGGTAATGAGCTATTGTTACTGTTTATTCATAAACATACTATTGTCCCAGTAGCTAGCGGCAGGCAGTATTCCCAAATTTCACATAAATTAGTGCTGCCAAATTTCATGTACTAACCAAGTTCATGAATTTTGGATTTTTTAAATTTTGTATTTTGACCTCAAAAGTTAAGGGGGGGTCATTATAGGCAGGGGGGTATTATAGCTGAGTAAATATGGTAATACTTCAACAAGGAACACACTGACATCCCATTTAGACACAAGAACATAATGAAGTCCTTCATTGCCCCTTATAAAGTAGACATTAAGTTTATTGACAGTGTTATAAATACCACATAAATGTATATTAACTTCATTTAATTAAAACTATTTAGCTGTTCCCAAGAGAACAGTATTGTCCCCAACGTAAATTAAATAAATATAGAATGCAACCTCTTCAGTTGTCTTATTGAAATCAAGTTAATCAAGCTGCCAATTTTTTTATTATGTCTTACAATCTTCAGGCCCAACTATAATATTAGTGCAGTTAAGACAAGGAGCCAGCACTTATGTGATATTTTTTTTATACTTGGTTAGAGAAAGATATCCCTTCACTCATCAGTTTTCAACTGAAGAGCAGTTGACTAACAATCCCCTAGATTCTTCAGAAATAATAACATAAAAGAAACAAGCAATGTATGACCCTACTCCTAAATTGTTGAATAAAATTCGGAAGCTACTTAAAATCAATTTCCTTTTTAAATGAAGCTAAGCATTTATAACTAGCTGAAAATATTCCTGTCAGGCCACAAAAAGATGAATATATTCCTGTGTAAAAGAGTTGGACAGAAAAGTGGGGAATCATCTGCCGCGCTCATCATTCCACTTTCTGAATAAACATTTTGACTTGTGAACATATTTCACACTAACTTACTAGAGTATGCTAAATCCTTTTACCCAGTTTTTCTTTCATTTGCTCTTTCCTCATGTGTCCTTGTGGATTGGTTGACTGGGCTTGTAACCCCTAAAATTATTTAATGTACACATTGGAGTGTAGGGAACATTGGAAGTGGGCCTTTTTTTTTCCTTTTTTATTGCCACTGTCTCTCTCCCAATATGAATTTCTGTGCTCTCTCTCTCTCTCTCTCTCTCTCTCTCTCTCTCTCTCTCTCTCTCTGTTATTTCTTAAACAACAAATATTTTAATGCCAAATTCCTTGGGCGAAGAAGGCAGAATGAGAACTTAGGCTGTTGATTCCCCACTTCTCTGTCAGGATTTTAACAGGAACATATTTGCCTTTTTTGTGATCTATCATGACCATTTTTTCAATTTGTTCCCTTATTTTCCCTGCTAGAGCAGGTTTGCAACATATATAAAACAAACTCTGTAGTTCAGTATATTTTTAACGATTTGTTTATGTACTTCAACTAATTTACATACAGAATGTGATGAATAACAAAAAGAAATTGCTTTTTATTGAGTGAAGATACCAGGCTGTACAATTTACAAAACTCGTGTTTTTCTCTGAATAGTTTCCTTGAAATTGAGTGATAGGTTTAATAGTGGCTAGGGTAAGGGCAATTACTGTGAAGTTCTGTACCTCATTAATGGCAAGTCATATTGTAAACATTTCAATGAATTGAAATGAATAGAAATTGTAGAAGTTGCAACCTCCACAATTTTATAATTTGTTCTTAAGTGAAAACAAGGAAAATAGTACCATGGCCCTTAGGTTTGTGTACATTTAAATGAAGATGGTTCACCAAAATTTAGAATTATTTTTTATTGTACCATACTGGTTGTGGCCATGTCTCATCACATACTGCCACATGCTTTCTTATACCAAGTTACTTATCAAGTATAAGAACTCGTTGAATGTCACCCGACTCCAATAGCAGACACTGCAAGAAGAGCAAGGTATTCGTTTCTGTCAGATTATAAAGATGTGTGTTTTTTTTTGGAAAGTCATCCAATATATTGTGTCCTCGTACTTGCAAAAAGACAATATGGATAAAATTAGAGTCAATGTGGAGGATTATATGTGGTCTTTTTCCTGTGAACCATAAATGACTAGACCCCGGGGAAGGAGGAAGTGGTAACAGTGGTACACAAGTTACCGTTGGCCACACACCATGAAGGGGCTTGCAGAGAGTAAATTTAGATTTGCATTTTAATGAAAGTCTTGTGATTTTTCAGATTGATAGTGTTTTCTTTGATCTAATACATAAACAGGCCTACCTCTGTGACAGATAATAATTTTGAACCTTGTTTAACTGTTGTATGTTAAAAGACAAGCATTTGCACTCAAGGTAATGCCAGAGTTCTTCAAAAGCTTTTAATGAAAGCAACCCATAATAAAAAATGTTCTGTTTATTAAACTGAATGGACAGAATAAAAAATATAATCTTTTTGTTTATTTATTTATAATATTGTGATAAGGACAGTTTACAACTCACTGCAAAGACGTGGTGACCAACTGTGACAGGCACATACAAAATACCACACACACACACACACACACACACACACACACAAACACACACACTTTCAGCTATTGGCCATGGCCTTCTTCAAAAAATAGAACATTCACGTAATTCACGCAGTCACACAACACGGTCATACAACCATCACCTCTGGCTGCCGCATTTTGAATCATGCTCTGCGGTGTGTAAATTGGGGAGGGGAGGGGATATGAAGGTTGCGTTCTGGTGGTGGGGATGGATATAGCACGTCCTAGATTAGAGTAATGAGATGCAGTTTAGCAATGGAGTGGGGAGACGGGTGAGAGGAGGAAAATAATAAAAATTAAATAAACATAGAGATAAAAAATAAAACACACACACACACACACACACACACACACACACACACACCACTCAAAATAGGAGAGGTTTAGGATAGAGAGTTAGGAACTGTAAGGTGTGGAAAAAAGGGAAGTTATCATAGGTTGAGGCCTGACTGTTTTCAGGATTGCAGAATATACTGTAGGGATAACTCCCCTCTGTGCAGTTCAAAAACATTGGTAGTGACGGGAGGATCCAGATGACCTGGGTTGTGAAGCAGCCATTGAAATCAAGCATGTGCTCTGCTGCATGCTGTGCCACAGGGTGGTCCACTTTGTTTTTGGCCACAGTTTGACGGTGGCCATTCATTCTAATGGACAGCTGATTAGTGGTCAGGCCAATGTAGAAAACTGCACAGCGATTGCAGCACAGTTGGTAAATTATATGATTGCTTTCACAGGTGGCCCGGCCTCCGATATGGTAGGACAGGCCTGGGGCAGGATGACTCTCATTTCAGGGCACGAGGACATAAAATCAAAAACTTGGCAATGGATACAGTTTACTTATTCGTGTCCAGGGTAGTACTGGGTGACAAGGGCAGTGCTCTTTTGTGTTACTGGTGTTAAATGGAGGATTTGGGATGTGGGATATGGCATGGGAGATCTGTTTGCGGACTAGGTCTGTGGGGTAGTTTCTCTCTGTGAAGGCCGTTGTGAGACACTCAGCATATTCAGAAAAGGAGTTCTTGTCACCGCAGATACTGTCCACAGGTGGCCAGGCTGTAAGGGAGGGATTTTTTGACGTGGAAGGGGTAGCAACTGTCAAAGTGTAGGTACTGTTGGTGGATGGTAAGTTTAATATGGAAGTAAGTGTGGATGGAGCCATCAGTAAGGTGGAGGTTGACATCCAGGAATGTGGCATGGTAGGTTGAGGAAGACCATTGTATTAGTTTGGGGTTCAAGGGACCAAATGGTACTGGTCATTGGTCCTGAGGAAGACCAGGTGAAGTGGATGGGGGAGAAGGAATTGAGGTTCTGAAGGTAGGGGGATAGGGTTTCCAGTCATAAAAAAAAATTGTACCACCTGGTATGCAAGATGTGTGAGACAGGGGAAATACCCTCCGACTTCAAGAAGAATATCGTAATTCCAATTCCAAAGAAAGCAGGTGCAGACAAATGTGAAAATTACAGAACTATCAGTTTAATAAGTCCTGCTTGCAAAATATTATCACGAATTATATACAGACAAATGGAAAAACTTGTGGAATCTGACCTCGGGGAAAATCAGTTTGGATTTAGGAGAAATGTAGGAACACGGGAGGCAATACTTATATTACAACTTTTCTTAGAAGATAGACCTACGTTTTTAGCTTTTGTCGATTTGGAGAAAGCTTTTGACAATGTCAAGTGGAATACACTATTCCAAATTCTGAAGGTAGCAGGGGTAAAATATAGGGAGCGAAGAGTTATATTCAACCTATACAAATACCAGACAGCGGTTATTAGAGTCGAAGGGCAAGAAAGGGACATGGAGGTTGGGAAGGGAGTAAGGCTGGGTTGTAGCTTTTCCCCAATGTAGTTCAATCTGTACATTGAGCATGCAGTAAAGGAGTGGAAAGAGAAATTTGGAGAGGGAATTAAAGTTCAGGGAGAAGAAAAAAAAATTGCGGTTTGCTGATGACATAGTAATTCTGTCAGAGACCGCAAAGGATCTGGAAGAGCAATTGAATGGAATGGACAGTGTCTTGAAAGGAAGATATAAGATTAATATTAACAAGAGTAAAACGAAAGTAATGGAATACAACATCAGAAAATCAGGCGATGCTGAAGGAATTAGATTAGGTAATGAGACAATAAAAGTAGTAGATAAATTTTGTTATTTGGGTAGCAAGATAACTTCTGATGGCCGAAGCAAAGAAGATATAAAATGCAGAATGGCTATGGGGAGAAAAGCGTTTCTAAGGAAGCAAAACTTGTTAACGTCCAATATTAATTTAAATGTCAGGAAGTCCTCTCTGAAAGTATTTGTCTGGAGTGTAGCATTGTATGGGAGTGAAATGTGGATGATAAGGAGTTCAGATAAAATAAAATGATAGAAGCTTTTGAAATGTGGTGCTACAGACGAATGATGAAAATTAGATGGGTAGATCACGTAACTAATGAGGAGGTGCTTAACCGAATCGGGTAGAAAAAGATATTCTGGCATATCCTTACTAAGAGAAGGGATAGATTTGTTGGACACATTCTGAAACATCAAGGAATTGTCAACTTAGCATTAGAAGGAAGTGTGTGGGGTAAAAATCGTACAGGGAGACCAAGGGACAAATATAGTAAGCAGATTCAAGAGGATGTAGGTTGCCGAACATATTCTCAGATGAAGAGACTTGCACAGGACAGGGCAGCATGGAGAGCTGCATCAAACCAGTCTATGGACTGTAGACCACAAAAACAACAACTTTTAAGGTGTGTTGGTAGCAGTTGATGATAGAAATGGGCTGAATCATGGGAATTGTGTGGCCAATCTTCTGGCTTTGCAGACAGCCATGGAGCCTTTTCAAATGTAAACAGATCTGCATTTTCATCCTACTTTCACTGTTTTGTTGTATTCAGCTTAACCCAAAACTCAAAAATTATGAAATATTCATAGAAAGGTATCAATATGTTCCTGAAAAGTAAGCGTGTGGAAGTGTCAGTCATTTTCTGTCCAGGATGAGACAGATACCTCATTCTGAAGAAAAATGTGATTAAATGTGAGATTTTCATTATGCACACATAAAAATTAGCTTCTGCACAACACTCCACAAAGCAATTTTAATTTATAATGATCAATGTTTCTAATGATTGGCGTTTTTTAATTAAGTCATTGGGCTAGGTAGACTGTCAGTGAGTCAGTGTGTACTGTTGCCATAATCACATGGAATTGTGACATCACAAATACACATTGCCAGAAACAGTAAACCAGACAATAGCTTCATTTTTGGAACTATAAATTCACACTAATCTTTTATCATGCCTCAGTTGGTACATGGAATTAATAGAAACACATGAGAATATTTCTAACATGCAAAACTGTATATTTTCAAAGTTCAGCTGATAGGCTCCCACACAACATTTTTTTAAAAAATCGTGACTTGTTTAAAAATCATAAAACCTGATATAAAGACATTTTATTTTTGTTGCTGCAAATATTTGAAGGGCAGCTACATTCGAAAGTGAACAGTACTTCATTTCTATTTCCTCTGTTGGACAATGTATTAAAATTCAGTGGTCTAAACTCAGGGTAAAAGTATACTTATCTTCTCCTGTTCTGGTATATTTGTTATTTGTATTTTATTAGCATAGAAGTTTTGGCACCAATATTTATCTTTGAATCTCGGAAGTGTGCCTAGTGCTGCTTATATTTGACAGCAATAGTTAGTTGTGACATATTATAATGCAATTTTTCAGAACTTCTGTTTACTTTGCACAGGTTCTTAGCCAGGTGGTTTTTTGGATCCCGAATACGGAAAAAAAGTGTGGCTTAGATTAGGGTATACTTGTACTACTGATGCTCATTTTTGGCTTTGTGTCAATCTTGGTCACAATAATGTGTTTGTAGTACCTTACCTGCTTTCACATTTTCTTATTTGTTATTAGACTTACTCTTGCATTACCTCCTACTGATCTTTTTATGTATAACCTTGTACTCACCTGGTTAGAAATCCTATTAATCCTGCCAAAGATCTTCACGAATTTACATCATATCTAACTTCAACTTGTACATTTTTGTTTTAAAATTTTCTAACTTTCGTACCTGATTAAGGGATAGTAACAACAATGGAAGGTCCAGTAAGGAATGTTAATAATAATATGTAATAATACTGCATCTAATTTTTCGTCTGACATTGCCTCTGCTTGTTGTATTCCCTGTCCACTCCCCCCCCTCCCCATTCCTTCCCCCTTACCCCTTCCCTCTCCCATCCCTTCTGCTTGCTGTGAGTCAGACTGTGTTGGCCGGCCAGAGATGGCTGATGTGTGTGGATGAGTGTGCCTGAGTGATTATGTGGATGAGTGTTTCTGTCTGAGGAAGGCCGTGGCCGAAAATTTAGAATTTTGTGTGTGTGTGTGTGTGTGTGTGTGTGTGTGTGTGTGTGTTTTATTTGTGTCTGTTGGTGGCTCAACATTCGTCTTTCCTACCTACATGATTAAGGGATAGAACATTTGAGGCTTTGATCTGTAGAAGCCTGTTTTGTTTTTCCAGATAATGATATTGTCCTGTGAAGTCCCCAATTGGAAATCTCATTTAGGAACCATTTTACCTCCGGAATATTTGACTCAAAGGGCCACCATCATATATACTTACAGTAAAGCTGCATGTTCTTGAGGAAATAAAAGACTGTAGTTTCCTCTTGCATTCAGTTGTTCACAGTAACTATGGCAAAACCATGATAAATGATGTTATAGTGACAACTCGTGAGGTTCATGGGGAACTAGTTAAAGACTACATACTGAATTCAGCAGTGACTCATGGGTGCTCATCACTTATCAACTTTTTAGCATTGCTTGATGCTAGCAGATTTATGGTGGCAATCAGTATGTATAGTGGAAAGTGATTAATCTGGGGAAAATAAGGAATGGAGGTTGCCAGGTAGATACTAACAACTATGTCACACTTACTGGCAAGTAAGAAAATAATTCGTTTCCCAACAGAAGACAGCATATAACTATCATTCATGGAAATACATTTATGTTTTTCCTATCTTATTGTCACTGAGCCAGTGTACTCTGTCATGCCATAGAAATAAAAATGTAGCTTCTGTGTGCCCTATCTGAAGATGAAGTTGAAAAGGCTAGAAAACGAAGGAGTAAACAAATGATTTAAAAAGTGACTGCTTACAGTTTCGCTGCATTCTGGTAGTAACGGTTTAAGATGGTGTACAAAATGAGCTACTTCATTGGACTGACCCATGAGTATTTTCCGATTAATTGTAATTCACACATCACAGTGAGGACAAACATATTTTAGGGGCTATAGATGAAAATAATGATTACTGTAATATTTCAGCAGAGGTACACCAAGGGTGCCACTAGAACTGCTTACAAACACTATATAAAGGGGGAACAGATTGCCATGTGTGTGTTCTGGTACTTTCCTTTCTAGTATCTGTGTTGGGTAAGGAACTTCAGTATGCCCCATAGAAGAGAGTAAGTGACTTTAAAGCATGATTTGGTTTTTACAACTAAGAAAAAAAAGTTGCTTATGGGAATCGTGGCTTGACTGCTTGGGTTATGAGGAAGGAAATACCTGTATAAAGATAACCTCAATCCTAAGGTGTGATATGTACTGATGGAATGCATGGCTGTTGAGATGGAACAGTGTCTAGCAAGCCACCTAAGTGAATAAGGCTTACCTAGGCATGCATGGCTCTCTCTAGGTGGACATTTAGTTCCCTAGCTGCTCATGGGGCCGAGATGGCTCTTTCGATTAATTTAAACCTCCTAGTGGAATGGATGTATCACTGAGGGTACCTACACCCAACCTACGGTAGCCAGTCCTCCGGATTCTGCACAGAATAAAAAATGAGTAATATATAGTAATGGAACACATGCTGCTGCACAGAATGTGTTTATTGTTGTGGAGAGGAAAGAGGGTACTTTTAAAAAGTTATTTCCTTATTACATTCAAAAAGGTCTAGAGAGAATTCCTGATGAGATCAAATCTGTCAATCGCTTGTGTATTGGGACTTTTTGGAGGAAACTTCCACTTCCCAACAGGTAGTGAACCTTCAGAAGGCTAAATGTCTTGGTGAATATCCCATAGAGACTGAACTGCATTGTTGATGTCCAAAACATCACAAAAAGGGTGGTTGGGGAGTTAGTAAAATCAGACTTCTTTATCCTCACCTTTAATAGTCCCAAAATCGTGGACAAGGTTAAAGCAGGCTTCGTCCAATTGAATGTCAGACCCTGTGTTCCAAATCCAATGCGGTGTTTCAAATCCCAGCGGTTTAGACACACCACTATCGGCTTTAGAAGTGAGGCTACTTGGGGAAAATGTGGGAAGGTGCTCCATGAAGGTACTGATTGCACTACACCTGAAAAATACGTGAACTGTTTCGGGGAGCATCCAGTTTGGAGTCACTTATGCAGTGTGTATCTTGACGAGAAGAAAATGCATGAGATTAAGATGACAAGACGGATCCCATTTGCAGAGGTCAAAAAGATCTTTAAAGCCATGGAACCTCCTGTTTTTCTCACTTTTTTCGCTTCTGCTCTGCAGAAGTCTGTTGCTAAAGTAGATGCTTCAACCCAGACAGAGGTTGTTAGTGTGGGTACCAGCACTTGCATTTGCCAGTGCATGTGTAAAGCAGTAGAAGCTTTTAACATTGATTATCCCCCCCCCCCCAAAAAAAAAAAAGCTGAAATAGCTGCATGTACCACCTTGCAGAACCCATTGTTCCAACAACTGCAGAACCTCCCCTCACATCCATGACAGTGGCAATCACTTCCACTGCAACATAAACCAAACAATCAAAGTTCAAGAAGAGGTGAAACCAGTGATGCAATTGTCAGATTATGTGGAAGTTGGTATGTCTGTCTCAGCTCCAGAACTCATGGAGCTGAATGTCCCTCAGGGGCAAACATCTCACCCAACACTGAACCTCCACCACGTTCAGTGTTTCCATCTAGGAAGAAAGAGAGAGTAAAGATCCAACCTCCTGATAGAGGGCTCCAATACTGCAGTGGAACTTGCAGGGTTTCAGGGCGCATGTGAAGGAACTACGTTTACTTACTCTGGGTAGAGTGACCTGTATATGCCTACAAGAGACAAATTTTAAATCTATTGACAACCCTGAGCAAATTGGCTATGTTCTTCACAAGAAGAGCGACCTTTGCGGAGAGAGAGAGGTGGAGTGGCTATTTTTACTACTACAGCCTATCACTCCGAGCCTCCCTCTCTCACCACACATTTTCAAGCCATTGCAGTATCTGTGCCACCATTTGACAGTATGCTCACTCTATCTGTCCCTCATGACATGTTTGATATAGAGGCCCTCGAAGACCTTCTTACACAGCTCCCACAAACATTCATCCTTTGTGGTGATTTTAATGCACAAAGTTGTGTTGGAGTTCTGCCAGTACGTGCACCAGGCATCAACCAACTGAGAGACTTCTCTTGTCATTGAGCACACATTTATTTAACGCAGGACAGCTCACACACTTTTGTACTGCAACAGGGTTGTTCTCTGCCATAGATCTCTCACTTTGCCCTTTAGCCCTCACCCACCGTACTCACTGGGAAGTGGTTGAGGACCTGCATGGCAGTGACCATTTCCCCATCTGGATTCACCTGCCAGACTGAGTAGAGCCAGAACACAAACCACTGCAATGGGTGATCAGTAAAGCCGATTGGACACAGTTCAGCCAACTTGCTGAGCTGGAAACTTGTGACAATGTCCAGGAATGGGTGGATTGTATCACTCAAATGATGCACAATGCCGCTGTCTTTTAGGACAACAAAAACGGTAGCTTGTCCTTTTGTGTACTGCTGAGTGTCGATCTGCAATTAGGACCAGGCATGCAGCTCTGCATAGGTTTAAGAGCTGGCCAACTGCACACAACCTAGCAGCCTTTCTGATAGCTAGGGCAAAATGGCACCAAATTATAAGAGATAGTATCGTTACCTGTTCCACTAAAAGTTTCACAGTATGGGAGACCATCAGGACTTCTGGGTAAGGAGGGAGGTGTCCAGTAGCTGCTGTAGTAGGGAATGACATTCTCCAAAGCAGCTTGCGAGACATTGCTCAGACCATGGCTATCTATTTTCTAATGTTACAGCTACTGCCAGTCAGGATCCAGCATTCCAGCACCACAGGGTGGCTGCTGATAGGGGCAATTTGGACTTCAGGTCTACAGTTTGTCAGGATTAAAAATGCCCTTTCACACTGTGGGAGCTGGATTGTGCATTGTCTGCGGACCGTGTTACATCCCCTGGCAATGATAGAGTCCACTACAGTATGCTACAGCACCTAACGCAGTGAAATAAAGAAATCCTCCACAACCTTTTTAATGTTGTTTGTTCGTCAGGTCACTTTCCTGACTCATGGAGAGAAGTAATTTTAACCCCCCTTTTAAAACCCCAGGAGCACATGGCCAAGCAGTTACTGTAGTGTTGCCCTCACTAGTTGTGTGGGAAAGACCTTAGTGCAGATGGTCAACTGCCGCCTTATCTAGATGTAGAAATCCAGGCAGCTCCTTAGTTGCTTCTAATGTGGGTTCAGGAGATATTGTTTCATCTTCGATAATCTGGCCTTCTTGGAAACGGCTATACAACAGGCTTTCCTGTGCTGTCATCACCTTCTGGGTGTATTTTTTGATATCAAGAAGGCCTACGATACTACTTGGAGGCTTCTTATACTTAGGCAGCTTCACGAATGGGGAGTATGCGCTGATATGAAACTTCCTGGAAGATTAAAATTCATTCTGGAAACATGTGGCTAAGCCATGTCTCCACCATATCCTTTCTTCCAGGAGTGCTAGTCTTGCATGTTTCCCAGGAGAGCTTCTGAGAAGTTTGGAAAGTAGGAGGCGAGGTATTGGCGGAAGTAAAGTCGTGAGACGGCACCGTGAGTCGGGTCAGGATAGCTCAGTCGGTAGAGTGCTTGCCCGCGAAAGGCAAAGGTCCCAGGTTCGAGTCCCGCTTCCGGCACACAATGTTAATCTGCTAGGAAGTTTCATATCAGCGCACACTCTGCTGCAGAGTGAAAAGTTTCATTCTGGAAACATCCCTTAGGCTGTGGCTAAGCCATATCTCCACCATATTCTTCCTTCCAGGAGTGCTAGTCAACATAAAAGCCTTTGTGCTGAGGCTGCTGAGCCATCGTTTCACATACGGCAACAGTCCTCATGGTTTGCCTGGTGTATACCACATTGTCCAATCCATATACACACCTGCTTACAATACTGCCGCAAGATGCCAAGTTACCTGACTGCCGGATTGGTGCAAGGGATAGCGCCACCAGTTGCGGAGCTGAAGGTTGCCGGTTCAATCCCATCCACCGGCAAAAATTTATTTCTTTGTAATTATCATTTCCAGAATGTTCTACATGTTTCTTATGTTAACTATTCTTTTAATTTCTAGTACATTCTGTCTGTGTATAAATAGCAGAGCACTCTGCCCGAGAGGCAGTCAGTGCTGCATGTGTGTTTCATTTTGCAATAAACCTGCTTCGGTATAAGTGCTGTGTTCAGTTGACAACCCTGCCTTCGATGTCAAGCCTGCTTCCATTTCAATGCAACATTGTTTGGTAGAGGTGCCGGGTATCCTGTGCAACAGCTGCATCACCGTGGCTCCGATTAAGCAACGTAAAAGCTGTCACTTACACAGACTAGAACCGGAATACAAGGGCTATACCGAGTACATCCTTTCGAAAGTACATATCATCAGAACAACTATGGAGACAAAACTGGTGGTAAGCCAGCTGCACATCAGACACCCTTCGGTGTTCTCTGGAGACGCTGGACAGGACCTCAACAAATGGCTAAAAGGGTTTGATTGAGTCCCCAAGTATTACAGGTGGGACTGGGAAACATTCCAGATGGAAATAAAGAAGACATTTGGAGACCACCAGTGACTAATCCGCTTGGCAGAAGAACAACTGAAGAACTGGGCCCAACAACATGGTGAGCGGACACAGTCTTACATACAGAATGTTTTGGCCCTATGTAACATAGTTAATCCGAATATGACTGAGGCCAAAAAAATCACGCACCTGATGAAGGGTATTGCAGAAGACATGTACCAAGCTCTTCTGATGAAAGACGTCGCTACGATGGAAGAGTTCATCAAATGGTGCCATTGTATTGAAGAGAAGCAACAAAAAAGGGTTGGACAAAAGAAGTATGACAGACTCCCCAACGTAGTCCCTATGGCTGTTGTGGAAGACCAGCATGACTTTGCTTCTCTCACAACAAATTATTATACTGTTGCTCGGCTGCCTATGGAAAGGCTTTTTCATAACTGGCTTCGAGCTACAATGGCTTTTCGGGTTCGTTCTCAGGACTATTTTTTAGATATGGGTGTGGCCAGTTTTAATGTTTCATTGACGTTAGTGTAAATGGCTCACCCAGAGGCCCAGATTACTTTTAGACTTGACACACTTTAAGGAGGATTATACTTATGATTCTAAGTTTCAATCTGTTTTTTTAACATTTTATATGAAAATCATGATTTTTACGGTGCTTTACACAGATGGGTCCAAATGGGGAATCACTAGGCTGCTCCGCAGTGTTCCCCAACCACACCATCAGGATTTGCCTCCCCACTCCATATTCTGTTTTCTCAGCAGAGATACATGCAATTCTGTGACCAATGGAGCAAACGCAGTGTGTTCGTGGCACATGGTTTCTTCTGTGCTCTGACTGCAGTCTTTACGAAATGTGTATCCAGTTGAGAAGATAGTACAGCTCATACATGACAGACTACTCACTCCAGTAGTGGAGGAAGCAAGTGTCATTCTGTTGGGTATCAGGACATGTCAGAATTCGTGACAATTAAATGGCTGATTGGGCTGCCAATGATGCTTGCGGAAGCTGTGATATCATACAATGTGCCATTTCCTTGCAGGACATCCTCTCTGCAGTGCGGCAGAGGTCCCTTCATTTGTGGGAGGAAGCGTGGCTGGCAATAAACTGTGGTTGGTTAAACCAACTTGTCTGCCCATGGCGTGCTTCCTGTCAGTCATTAAGGCAGCATGACGTAGCCTTGACACGTCTCTGAATCGGACACTGCCCTTTGACGCATGGCTTTTTACTCTGCATAGAGGATACCCCATTTTGTGATGCCTGTGGTATACAAATCACTGTAGGCCACATTTTAATTGAACATATTTTATTTCGTTCTGAGAGGGCAGCAGTGAATCTTGGTAGAGCTCTGTCTTGTATTTTAGCTGATAATGAGGTGAGTGTGATGAATGTTTTAAAATTTTATGAACTTTCTGGACTCTGGCCTTAGCTTTTAGGCTGTTACAGAATGACTGGCCCATCCCTTTTACATTAGCGATCAGTCCATGATATCCTGGTATTGCGTTTAGAGTACTTTGGTGTACCTTGGTGGGCAATTTCACATTGCTTGTGTGTTTGCTTTGTCCTCCATGCTGTTTGTCTAGTTCAGACACTTGCCTTCCGGTTGCCTGTTTCTCTTCTTCACTTTTTACTTGGGTCAAATTCATTGGCTAATTATTTTGTAAGGGCACTGAAGTCATAGCTGTCGTGCACCCTCATCATCCTATCCTATCTAGTGCCGGCAATGGTGCGATTAACAACGAACATGGACAACCAAATGGAATGACATTGTTTTTACTGACAAATTCCATTGTTGCCTGCAGTGCCATAATGGGTGGAATAGTGCCTGGAGATACTTTATTGAGAGACTGATGAACTTTACTTAAGCATTGACATACTGCTCCTACAACAACTTTATGGTTTAGGGCCTACTGGATTTCAATCCTGCAGACTCCGTAGAACCCACAACTGGTACATTAACCAACTAGCGTCACATTTCTGAATTGTTGGAGCCTGTAGTCCTCCTGTACATTCCAAACTTACTGACAGCCACATTGCAATGGGAAAATGTTCAAGACTTTTAGGTTCTTCTTTGGATTGCTTTGCTGCTTTGTTCTCTCAGTCTCTCATCTATTGAAAGTGTCTGTTCAATGATTGCAAAAAAACTTGCATGGAATACACCTCTTGATGCTACACAAGGCTAATTTTGGCAAGGAAACAGTGTGGATTTCTAGACCCCAATAACACATCCAGAGACTTTAATTCAGTGCTGAGGCATGTAGTAGTAGTTATACAAGGATAAAATTAGAGTGATTAGAGCCTGCACTGAGGCAACCAGCAGATGTTTTTGTTATGAACCGTTAGCATCTGGAATAGGAGGAGGAAGTGGCAATGGTATAAAAGTACCCTCTGCCACGCACTTTAAGGTGGCTTGTGGAGTATGGATGTAGATGTACAGCCAGCAATCATTTGAAATCTCGGTACTGATTTCAGCATTGTACTTACTTCATAGTGGGATGCATTTTCTATCATATAATCTCTATAGAATATGTTAACTCCCAGATTTGGCTGTGATGTCTCTAGTCCTTCTTGGTGGTGAGTCAGTTATACTATGATTTAAAGATGATCTTTTATGTGTAAAAATATTAAATTGGTTGGTGATCTAACATTTTATTATCATGATTGATCAATGATTTTGAAGTTGGTTTGACCATTCTTATTCCTTGAACTCTCTCTCTCTCTCTCTCTCTCTCTCTCTCTCTCTCTCTCTCTCTCTCTCTCTCTCTCTCTGTGTGTGTGTGTGTGTGTGTGTGTGTGTGTGTTTTCGAGAGAGAGAGAGAGAGAGAGAGAGAGAGAGAGAGAGAGAGAGAGTGTAAAATGCAAGCACTTGTGCAGAGGGGGCAGTGAGGCTCTTCATTGGAATACTTCAAATTTTATTCATTTGCTGTGAAATAAAAGTGCAGTTTTTCTCTTTAGTCTTGCTTAATATTTAATTGATATAGAGGCATTGTCATTGATAATTATGTATGAGTAAACATGACTTACGTTTTGCAGTGCTAATGCACAATGTGTGTATGTAGTAACTAATCTAGTAGAAAGTTATCTCAAAATGTAACACTAAGCAAGAAATAGACTAAAAGGTTTCATTAGATTTTTTGGGAAGGACAAAAGGATCTTACAAAATGGAACTTCAAACTTTGTGTGTAGTCTTTGGATTCTAGTTTGGTAGGTGATTCCTTGCGTAGAATCTGCTCAATCTTTACAATGTTTTATGTACTTCAGTGACCTTCACTGCATGGGGTTGGTAGAACATTGTATTTTAGGGGATGGCTTATCACTTATTTTACATGAATAACCTTAGCTTTCCTATAAAGATATTACCCTCAACACTAGTAGTGTGTCTAGTTGTTGAAAGTGAGCCATATATTTAGATTTGCGAGCATTTGTCAAATCCTGATTTAGTCAAAATTCCTCAAATGGGCAGTTCTCTGCTTGAATGGTTTGTAATTACAGGTACTGTGTATATGGAGATAAATGCTACATAATGGTAACATATAACATACACTATTGAATGGAGGATGACTTACTAAACATATTGGTAATTGCTACTTTGTGGTAACACACTCCCCGTAAATTCTGTTAACAGATTTTGCAATGAAGTAAATAATAATTCTGTGATCAGAATTACGTGTCATTGGCTGTTAAGTCTGTAAATGACCTACCTGACTTCAGCAGTTTATATTACTGACATCAAAACATTTTCTGAGTATGATATAAAAACACTAAGTAATCTTGCTCTATTTATTAGAAAAACTGTTTTTACAATTTAAATAACAGTTCATATACAGAGCATGCAACTGATACCAATGTATGGGGGTCACTACTTTTCCATTGACACTGCTGTATTATATTGTTAAGAAACAAATCTAGTCTTTATTTGAATTTTAATAATTTTGTTACCGTAAATGCACAGATTTTGTACTTCGAATTAGTTTTTCAGGTAACTTATTTCATTTCAGTTCTATTTGACTACACTGGAAGTTATTGATGTAAACTAAGATGTATTTAAACTTTGAAGCATTAATACAGACTAATACTGTTACAAATGATTTTTCATATGAGATGGCTTAAAGGCTTTCTGATCACTGCATGTAAAAAATATTTGTCTTTAAACTAAGTGGCCAGGCATCATGCAAAGGGTTGTCCTATTTGAATATATGCCATTCATGATACTCAATGTTGAGGTTTGGTCCAGGGTATGGTGTTAGTGGGCACACAATATTTGAGCATTATTTTACAGATGTGTGCATGAATATGTGATGATAATTGGTACAAGACGTAAAAGATTTTTAGGGTTGGTCAACAGTATGGCAGAGCTAATGTTTATAAAAATGCTTTAATAGACATACACAATGACTACAAGTGTTTGTTGAATGGATATCATGTTGTTTCCACGTACACCATGTACGATGGTCTACTGCTAGTCTGATTGCTGCCAGTTTGAATTTCTGGAGTCTAGAACTCATTCCTACTACAACTGCATGGCGACCAATACACTGCATGTAGGCTTCAGCAGCTAACAGATCCTAATACCTTAGCTGTCTCCTCTACACAGAATTTAATAATTACCATGGACCCACAACATCATCACTGGACTGTGAACAAAGTACAAATGAAAGAAACTCTTCCTTTGTTGTTTCTAGCTGATGGATTCAGGAAGAGTTCATCTTTTACTCCACTAAGCTACAGCAGGACTTATACCCTCTTGAGATGTAACATGAGTGACATATGATGGACTGCACTTCCTCCAAAGATGGTGGAAGCAAGTTTAATTTTGCTAGATGCCATGCCATATGGAAATTTAGGGAAATGAACGAACTGATTGGGTTGCTAAGGTCTTGCAGAAGGTTTTTGTGTTACATGAGAATTTCATACAGCTGTGGGAAGATAAATGGTGGGTAATAACGGGCAGTAAGCAGCTGTTTGTGAACTCAAGTCTCCAACAGTATCATTCTTTGTACTGTTCTCTCGCATGGGATGAAGTGACCCTTTTACACCTCTGAATGAGGCACTTTCCCCATACGTGGTTCCTTACTGCAGCAAGAGGATGCCTGTGGTGTGCGAATAGCTGTATGCCATATTTTAACTAAGTGCATTTTATATTGCGAATATTATAGAGGAAAAAATTCCTAACAGGAAAAATATATGTAAAAAAATAGATGAAGTCTACTTACCAGGCGAAGGAGCACAGGCAGTGATAGTAACAAATACACACACACACACACACACACACACACACACACACACACACACACACACACAAATGCTAGCTTTCGCAGCCTAGCTGCTTCGTCAGGCAGAAGGGAAGGAGAGGGAAAAGGACATGATGAGGGTTTTAAGCGAGTAGGTAAGGAGTCATTCCAATCCTGGGACAGGAAAGACTTACCTTGGGGGGAAAAAAGGGAGGGTAAACGAATACACACACACCCACATATTTACACAGATGCAAGCACACCTAGACAGACATACCGTAGAAAGCAAAGAAGTTAAGAAGTTAGACAGAGATACCACTTGAGGCAGAGGCAAAGATGTTAAGATGGTGGGTGGGAATTCGAATTTAGCGGAGGTTGAGACCAGGTGGGCAACGGGAAGAGAGAATATGCTGAAGGGCTAGTTCCCATCTCCGGAGTTCTGAAGGATTGGTGTCGGTGGGAAGTATCCAGATAACCTGGACGGTGTAACACTGTGCCAAGATGTGCTGGCCGTGCCCCAAGGCGTGTTTAGCCACAGGGTGATCCTTATTACCAACAAACACTGTCTGCCTGTGACCATTCATGCGAATGGACAGTTTGTTGCTGGTCATTCCCACTTAGAACGCTTCACAGTGCAGGCAGGTCAGTTGGTAAATCACGTGGGTGTTGTCGCAAGTGGCTCTGCCCTTGATCGTGTACACCCTCCGGGTTACGGGACTAGAGTAAGTGGTGGTGGAAGGGTGCATAGGGCAGGTTTTACAATGAGGGCGGTTACAAGAGTATGAGCCAGAAGGTAGGGAAGGTGGTTTGGGGATTTCATAGGGGTGGACTAGGAGGTTAGGTGGGCGGCGGAAAGACACTCTCGGTGGAGTGGGGAAGATGTCATGAAGGATGGATCTCATATTGTGTTGAGAGGTCATCAGTGAATCTTGATGTGGATATGCCCTTTATTTTAGCCAATGATCAGGCAAGTGATAACAAGTTTCAATAGAGCGATCAGTGAACCATGCTGATCTGCTATGTTAACTATCTCCTTTTTTTTTTTTTTTTTTTTTTTTTTTCTGCCGTATGGACAGCTGTGAGACATGCAAGAAGTGTGGCATTTATAGTTTCAATGATACAACAGGAATGCATAACTGTGTAAACTCCAGTGCCATGCCCATCTTCACTAGGTTTTCAGTTGAGAAGCCATAGTGTGAACAATCCAGTGGAAGTGGTTCCACAGATTTTCAGTTGGGTTTAAATCTAGGAAGTTTGGTGGCCAGTATGTAAACTCATACTGGTGCTCTTTGAAAAACAGACATACACATTGAGCTGTACAACATGGTGCCTTGCCCTGTTGGTAGAGGTCATTGTGCTGAGGAAAAACAAATTGCATATAGGGGGTGGGCATGATCCCCAAGAATATATGCAACTTGAGTTGTATTGTGCTTTCAAATTGACAAGATCACCTAGGGAATGCCACGGAAACATTCACCAGTCCATCAACGCTCACTCCTCCAGCATGGTCCTTCTGATGGTCATTACAGGATGTTTTCTTTCAGATGTTTAACACTATATATGTCAATGACCATCTGTCCAATTGAGCATAAAATTGTTTCTCTTTAAAAAGTCGCCTTTCACTGGTCAGTGGATTCACAATTATTGTATTGGCATGCAGATTTCAAATTTCATCACTGATGAACAACAGTCTGCCTAGGTGCAAGGACCCGGCAGTTACTGCAGAGGCCCGTATGCAGTAATGTTCGCTGAATGGTCATTGTGGAAAAACTGTTAGTAGCCTGTTGTTCTTTTGAGCCATCAATCTGCCATGGCCCGTATGCTCCACTGTTACCCCGGCACCACTTTTGGATGAAGCAGTTTTGCCATGCACAGTATATTTTAACCATATTGGTACATGTAAACAGCACTTTTGTAAGTGGTCCTATGGTGGTGGGGATGGGACAGCATGGTCTAGATGGGAGTAATGAGATGCAGCTTAGGAATGGAGTAGGTAGGTGGGTGAGGGAAGGAAAATGAATCTACCTCGCTCCTCACCGCAACAGTATCCTGCAAACCCACCTCTTACATGCTCCCCCAAATCCACAAACCTAATAATCCTGGCCATCCAATTGTGGCTGGTTACTATGCTCTTACCGAAAGAATTCAGCCCTCGTTGACCAATACCTCCAATCAGTTGTCCAAAATCATTCTTCCCATATCAAGGATACCAACCACTTCCTTCACTGACTCTCCAACATTCCCACCGCTTTGCTTCCAGGATCCCTACTTGTCACAGTGGATGCCATCTCCCTATAAAGCAACATCCTACATGCCCATGGCCTTGCTGCTCTCTAACACTACCTCTCCCAATGTCCCTCTGAATTCAAGCCCGATACCTCATAACCTTCACCAACTTTATCCTTTGAGGGGAAAGTTTACCATTAAATCTGTGACACAGTCATGGATACCCGTATGGCATCCTACTATGCCAACCTGTTTATGGGCTGTCTGGGGGAATCCTTCCTATCATCCTAAAACCTCTGGCCTGGTTCAGGTTTATTGATGAGTTTTTCATGATCTTGACTCAGGGCCAGGACACCCTCTTCTCCTTCCTTCAGAACCTCAATTACTTCTCCCCCATTCACTTCACCTGAACTTCCTCAACCTACCATGCCACATTCCTGGATGTCAACCTCCATCTCACTGATGGTTCCATCCACACTTCCGTTCATATTAAACCTACCATTCACCAACAGTACCTACACTTTGACAGTTGCCATCCCTTCCACATCAAAAAATCCCTAGCCTGGCCACCTGTGGACAGCGTATCTGCAGTGACAAGAACTCCCTTTTTGAATATAGTGATGGTTTCACAAAGGCCTCCACGGACAGAAACTACCCCAAAGACCTAGTCCGCAAACAGATCTCCTGTGCCATATCCTCACACATTCCAAATCCTCCTTCCAACACCAGTAACCATCCACAAAAGAGCACGCACTCCCCTTGTCACTAAGTACTAACTTGGACTCGAACAAGTAAATTGCATCTTTCGCCAAGTTTTTGATTTTCTGTCCTGATGCCCAGAAATGAGAGACATAATGCCCAAGATCCTTCCCACCCCTCCTAAAGTGGTGTTCCATCGCCCTCCCAACTCCATAACATCCTAGTCAATCCCTATGCCACCCGGAAACCCAGCCCACTGCCACAGGGATCATATCTTTGTGGAAGACCTTGCTGTAAGACCTGTCCAATCTACCCACACAGCACTTCCTATTCCAGTCCTGTCATAGGCTGATCCTACCCTATCGGAGGCTGAGCCACCTGCGAAGGCAGCCATGTAATTTACCAACTGTGATGCAGTCACTGTGCAGCTTTTTCTACTGGCATGACCACTAACCACCTGTCCATTAGGATGGATGGCCACTGCCAAACTGTGGATAAAAACAATGTGGACCACCCTGTAGCACAACATGCAGCAGTGCACATGCATGGTTTCAGTGGCTGCACCACAACCCAGGCCATCTGGCACCACCAGCTTCTCTGAACTGCACAGATGGGAGTTATCCCTACGGTCCCTAAATGTAGGATCTGTGATGACGGTGATGAAACTGCATCACATCTAATCTTCGAATGCATTGCATTGGAGAATAAAAGGCACAGAATATTTGGGACAGCCAGACCCGAAGATATTGTGTCTAATAAAGAACTGGTAAAGGGACTCCTTGCACTGTTCAAGGGCATTGGTTGGCTTTACTAGATATACAGGGAGCGATACCCCACAATAAACTTAGTTTCAGTGCGGGCAGTGGCGGGTTGGAGCAAGGCTGTTTTGGCTTCCCTCGAAAAATCAAATCAAATCTATCCCTACGGTACATTCCCTGATCCCGAAATCATCCAGGCCTCCACCTATGATAACTTCCCTGTTTTCCACACCTTACAGTTCCTACCTCTCTATCCTAAAG
Organism: Locusta migratoria; assembly: GCA_026315105.1. Classification (NCBI taxonomy): domain Eukaryota; kingdom Metazoa; phylum Arthropoda; class Insecta; order Orthoptera; family Acrididae; genus Locusta; species Locusta migratoria. The sequence goes on from CM048746.1 coordinate 198,369,513, forward strand.
CTCTCATATTTTGAGCGGTGCATGTGTGTGTGTGTGCGTGCGCGTGCGCGCGCATGCATGCGTGCGGCATGTGCATGTTTTATTTTTATATCTATATTTATTTTTATTTTGTATATAAAAAATAGATGAAGATTACTTACCAGGCAAAGGAGCACAAGAAGTGATAGTAGCACAAATAAATTAATAAATTCACACACACACACACACACACACACACACACACAATGGAATGCAGTGTAAGAAAATCGGGTGATGCTGAAGGAATTAGATTGGGAAACGAAGCAATAAAGGAGGTAGATGAGTTTTGTTATTTGGGCAGTAAAATAACAAATGATGGTCGCAGTACAGAGGATACAAAATGCAGAATGGCAATGGGTTGAAAAGCGTTCTTGAAAAAGAGAAATTTGTTAACATCGAATATTGATTTAAGCCTAAGGAAGTCCTTTCTGAGGGCATTTGTATGGAGTGTTGCCTTGTATGGGAGTGAGACATGGACGATAAACAGTGCGGACAGGAAGAGGATTGAGGCTTTTGAAATATGGTGCTACAGAAGAATGCTGAAGATTAGGTGGGTGGATCGCGTAACTAATGAGGAGGTACTGAACAGAATTGGGGAGAAAAGGAATTTCTGGCATACCTTGACTAAAAGAAGGGATAGATTGGTGGGACACATTCTTAGACATCAAAGAATTGTGAATTTAGCACTAGAGGGAAGTGTGTGGGGTAAAAATCGCAGAGGAAGACCAAGAGATGGATACAGTAAGCAGATTCAGACAGATGTAGGTTGCCGTTCTTATGTGCAGATGAAGAGGCTTGCTCAGGATAGGGTATTGTGGAGAGCTGCATCAAACCAGTCTCCGGACTGAAGACCACAACAACAACAACAATATTCGTATAATTTATTTTTATGTTATTATTTTCCTCCCCTCACCAGCTTCCCCTCTACATTCCTAAGCTGCATCTCATTACTCCCATCTAGGCTGTGATGTACCCATCCCCACCACCATGACCCAACCTTCCTATCCCCCTTCCGCTCCCCTCGCCTATTTACACACCACAGAGCGTGATTTGAAGTGGGGCAGCCGGAGGTGACAATTGTGTGATTGTGTGAATGTTTTATTTTTTTTAAGAAGGTCATGGCTGGTAGCTGAAAGTGTTCTATGTGCCTGTCGTATCTTGTTGCCATGTCTTTGCGGTGAGTTGTGAACTGTCCTTATTTCAATATTGTTAATTTCAACCTGGACTTTCCATTATTATATTTTCTACTTGGATTGAAAAATTTCCTTCTTGTACACAAGTAGTAGCATCGGTTATAAAGTTCTAAATCTTCTATTTTTCCAAATCAACTTTGGTCACTGTGTGATTATCCTTGGTACAAGTATAAAGTTGTGGATACCAGTCCAACATCACTGTATATTTTATTTGCTTGTAGTCTACACCTTGATCAATCAGTATGAAAAAGGACACACAGAGGACACACAGTTCGGGAGATACAAAGTTTTATATATGAGAGTTTGATTCTTTAGGAAATTGGCAGGTTGGGGGTTCACTGATGACAAATAACTAATCCATAGCAGGTGATTGTGCTCATTCATTTCTTAATAAAGTTAATTCAGTTTCCATTTTCAACATGATGAATCAATTTCATTTACTAATCAGACTCAGCTATTTGCTTCATCAGTGAATGTGTAATCAAATATGGAACCTCTCGTGGCTATTGCAACAAGTTACTTTTTCCATAACACTCTGCAGCATCTGACACACAACCCAGAATAGTCCTTTGATGAGTATCACAGTCTTTATTTCTAAGTATTGATAACTTGTTGAGATTTGGGGAAAAAGAGCAGCCACTGTAGCTGTGCATGTTACTTTGTATTTCTTTGTGGTGAACAGTAGTTTTTGTAATAATGCTTTTACAGGTATCGGACTGATGAAGTTGAAGTCACGTGGAGATAAAATATGGGGACTGGAATATCCAAACATGGAACAGGAGCCTCTGTTAGTCCAATTACACTTTTGCAAGCAGGGGGCTCTACCTATTTGAATACAAATACTGTTTTTCACAAAATGTAAAAATAAAAACCTGTAAAATAAAAATAAATGCTCATCAAATGATGTTTTGATATTATTGTTCATTGTTAAATATAGAAGTAATGCCTTGTCATTGATCTTACTTGTGAGTAATATCACTGAAGATACCCAAGGGTGTGATAAGAACGCTACTAAGGACTTCACCTACTGTCAACAAATGTCAAGACAAGTAATCTTTTCAGAGCTGTACACCAGTTTGTTTGCAGTTTGTGCAACAAATCTCAGCACCTGAATGTATAGATTTTGGACAACACTTGGTCAAATTCAATACGGTTTGTTTTCTCTAGTTCAATTGGGTGAAATTTCCACATGTAATACTTGTATTGTGAGAAGCTTAAAATTTAGTAAAAGGAGTTGGTAGAATCTAGAGCATCAGAAATACCATAACTGAGATATATCTCTGAATTTTTTTAAAATTTGAAATTGGTTCTTTTCTTACTTATGAAATTTATGTTAACTAAAGGCAAATTATTCACTTAGAATTACCTGATTGTGTGAAATGAAGATACAGGTTATTTGTGAAGTAATTTATTTAAAAAAAATTGCGAGTCAGACAAAATTTGTTTCACACGGACAATATTGTCAAAGTTGCTTCATCTTCTGGAAAAGTGAACAAAGAACACCTACAGCAGTGGAGAGCAGAGGGTTTTTAATAAAATCATCCGAGATGGTAACAGATCAGTTTCAGTAGACTCGTTTTCTGGTCGTAAAGGTTTGTTAGTGGATGAAGGACACGGAGTTGAAGACACCGCAGTTTCCATATTGACAATACCACCTGGTGGCACTGTTTTGTCCAGAGGTTTACCAGCTATGTACGACTTCTGGGTGTCAGTATGAACTTCGGTTGCATAACATCATCCTGCAAATGCAGTCGCTTATTCACAGGTAGTTATGTGAACCAGTGTTTACGTCAGTGTTTCGGTATGCTTGGTATTGAAGCGGCTACACCAGTGACCAGCCAGAACACTATAACATCCTGTGAAATACTGTTTTGACACTGGTGGAGTGCTATGTTCATTATGTCAAAGTGGACGATTTCTAATGTTTAGCTGGTGTCTAAGATCCTTTGATTTGAACATTTTAATACAGTTCTTCACAACTCCAGTGGAAATGAATGAGACCGTTGTTTAACAAGCTGTGTAACATAATTTTTAATACCTTTTATGCATTTTGTTATATGTAAAGCTGACACTATTGAAGTGAAGTAAACTTGAAAGAGTTTCAGTACATTTGTTTCATTTTGTAATATTATTTCCTCATACACTTCCCTAGCTCTTCAAATTTCACATTTCGGGGGACTTGATGTTGACCCTTCATTGCACAGCAGCTGCAGTGAAGCGGGCCGAGTGAGGAACAACCCAAGTGCGTGAATGTTTAAAAGCTGTACTTTGAGGAGGCTTTAGCTGTGTAGTACCTGAATAATGGCCCAAATTTTCAAGTGATATCTATTTCTGTGGTTGATATCTAGCTCATGTATTTTTTTTTTTTCCTAAAGACTGACCCTCCCCATTTTTTTCATACATTAAGGCTTCGAAGGGGAGTGCCCTGACAAAAATTACAAAAAAGCATTAATAATGGTTAATGATGGTAAAATCGGAATATTACCATTGATAATTAGAAGATTATTGAATAATGTTAGTTGCAAAATGGCTGTGGTGAATTCAATTAATTTTAAAATTTGGCACCAAAGTAGGAAACATCAAATCGAAAATCATATATTTTTATTTCAGTATGCTGAACAGCATTATTAATGCATGTGCTTTTTTAAAATTTAAGTAACTCGAACTTCAATCCGAGAAGGTTATAATGAATTCCATAATGAAACCCTGTCACGTAATTTGGTGTATAATCTAAAGAAATTCTGATTGTATGTAAAGTATACTAGCGGTAAAACACCATCAATACCTTCACTACGTGATAGTAACAGTGATGTTACTGATGACAGTTCTGCTAAAGCGAAGTTAATACCTGGTGTATTAAAGAAACTTAAATCACTTAACAAAACTAAGTCTCCCAGTCCTGATTGTATACGAATTAGTTTCCTTTCAAATGGAATATCCCCACAACTAGTTATATACAACTGCTTGCTTAGCAAACGTTTCTGTACCCAAAGACTGAAGAGTTGCACAGGTTACGCCAAAATTCAAGAAGGCAATAAGAGTGAACCACAAAACTACAGGCCTATATCATTGACATCGGTTTGCAGCAGGATTTTAGAATATACTTTCCTCAAATATTATGAACTATCTTGAAAAAAATGACCTACTGACACATAGTCAACACAGATTCAGAAAACATCATTCTCGTGAAACACAGCTAGCTATTTACTCATGATGTTATGAGTGCTATCAACAAGAGATGTGAAATAGATTCCGTATTTCTAGATTTCTGGAAGCCTTTCGACACTGTACCTCACAAGTGTCTTCTAATTAAACTGTGTGCTTATGGAATATCGGCACAATTGTGCAACTGGATTCATGATTTCCTGACAGAAAAGACACAGTATGTTGCAATTGATGGAAAGTAATCGAGTAGAACTGAAGTGATACCTGGTGTTCTCCAGGAAAATGTTACAGGCCCCTACTGTTCCTTATTTTTATAAACGATTTAGGAGACAATCTGAGTAGCTCTCTTAGGTTGTTTGCGGATGACGCTGTCACTTATCGGTTAGTAAAGTCACCAGAAGATCAAAAGCAACTGCAGAATGATTTAGGTAAGATATCTGATGGTGAAAAAAAAGGACAGTTGACCCTTAATAATGAGAAGTTTGAAGTCATCCATATGACCACTAAAAGAAGCCCATTAAACTTCATTTACATGATAAATCAGTGAAAACTACAGGCTGTAAATTCAACTAAATACCTAGAAGTAACAATTACAAACAACTTAAACTGGAAAGAACACACAGAAAATATCATAGGAAAAGCGAACCAAAAATTATGTGTTATTTGCAACAGTTCTACTATAGAAACTGCCTACACCGCATTTGGGCATCCTATTTTGGAGTATTGTTGCACATTGTGGGATCCCCACGAAGTTGGACTGACAGATGATTTAGAGAAAGTTCAGAGAAGGGCAGCTCTTTTTGTATTATTGCGATATAGGGAGAAGAGAGTCATGGGAATGATGCATGAGTTGGGAGGGACTGATGACCCCGTAGTTAAGTCCAATAGACTATATATACATGAGTTGGGTGGAAATCATTAAACCAAAGGCATTACTCATTGTGACGAGATCTATTTGTGAAATTTCTTTCACTAACTTCCTCTTCTGAATGCAAACATATTTTGTTAGCATTGACCTTTAGAGGAAGAAATGAACATCAAAATAAAATAAGAGAAATCAGATTGAAAATGGAAAGAGTTAGATGTTCCTTTTTCCCTGGGAGCTATTAGAGAATGGAACTGTAAAGCAACATCATAAAAGCGGTCTGATAAAACCTCTGCCACGCACTTCAATGTGACTTGCAGAGTATTTATGTAGATGCAGAGACCCCATCTGGGATAGTTAGCCCACCTTGTTGCAAGTATTGTTTCTTTTATTATTGTTGTTCTTTTCTTTTTCTTCTTTTTTTAGTCGTCACACGTTGGTGACTTGACTGTTTATGATAACAGACAGTACCCAGCCCCCAGTAGGGAATCAAACCCATGCCCCCTGCATGGTAATGAGTGACACTGCCACTGAGCGAAGAGGGTGGACTCTGTACTCAATAGAAATTGGACACTTGTTGTATAGCATTTTTATTGCAATTCATTTATACTACCACCTCCTAAAATACGAGGTCCGTCTTTTAAGTATGTTCCATTTGAACAGAAGTACACAACGAAAGGTTATTTAAAAAAAGTAAATTTATTTTCAGAAAGTACATACTGTACTCTATTTTTCGACACAGTTGCCAAGTTTGTTCAAACACTTATCAAGCCTCTCAACCAATTTCAAAATACCCTCTTCATACAATCTTGCCGCCTGTTCCAATAACCAAGAGTTGTAGTGTCTCAAACACTACATGCTCACCTTGGATGGACAAGATGTTCAAATGAATTATTTTTTATATGTTGTAGGAGGTTTTTTGTGGACTAGTACTGTCCTAAGTTATCTTTTACAGGATAATTGTTGAAAATAAACCTCCCCTTTGTCATAAGAGGTTCCAAAGAGACATTTTATTTGTTTAATAAAACTTTGGTGAACCTCAGAATAATTAAAGCATCATGGAATTGTCATTCAGTTGTCATACTTGTTGATTAGTTCTGACTGAGCTAACATGTTAAAAAGTTGTAAGACATCTGGATGTACCGTGTTGTAAACCAAATGCTGGACTCAAATCTTCTGTAGTTATGGGTTAAATAAAACCCTGATGTGTTTATAAGAAATGCATGGTGAAGTGTTCTCATTTCAGTAGTTGCAATTTATCTTCTGGTGTAACTACTTCTCAACATAACTTCATAATTTGTGACAAAGTGTGTGCCCTTGACTACTATTGGAAGAGTGAATAAAAGAGGCACTGGTTAACCAGGACCTCAACTAAAAATTTAACCGGACTAGACAAGAAAGAAAGAAAAAAAAAAAAAAAAAAAAAAAATTATATATATATATATATATATATATATATATATATATATATATATATATATATATATATATATCATCTTTTTATCTGAACTCCTTATCGTCCATGTTTCACTCCCATACAATGCTACACTCCAGACAAATGCTTTGAGAAAGGACTTCCTAACATTTAAATTAATATTGGATGTTAACAAGTTTCGCTTCTTTAGAATTGCTTTTCTTCCCATAGCCATTCTGCATTTTATATCTTCTTCAGCCATCAGAAGTTATCTTGCTACCCAAATAACAAAATTCATCTACTACTTTTATTGTCTCATTACCTAATCTAATTCCTTCAGCATCGCCTGATTTTCTGATATTACATTCTATTACCTTCGTTTTACTCTTGTTAATATTCATCTTATATCTTCCTTTCAAGACACTGTCCATTCCATTCAATTGCTCTTCCAGATCCTTTACGGTCTCTGACAGAATTACTATGTCATCAGCAGACCACAATTTTTTTTTTTCTTCTCCCTGAACTTTAATTCCCTCTCCAAATTTCTCTTTCCATTCCTTTACTGCATGCTCAATGTACAGATTGAAATACATTGGGGAAAAGCTACAACCCAGCCTTACTCCCTTCCCAACCTCTGTGTCCCTTTCTTGCCCTTCGTCTCTAATAACCGCTGTCTGGTATTTGTATAGGTTGAATATAACTCTTTGCTCCCTATATTTTGCCCCTGCTACCTTCAGAATTTGGAATAGTGTATTCCACTCGACATTGTCAAAAGCTTTCTCCAAATCGACAAAAGCTAAAAACGTAGGTCTATCTCTTTTATTTTCCTGTAGGCTGTATCTATCTTTCCCCTAGTTATGCATTCTTCTACGGTTCTGCATTTGCCCTCTAGCCATTCCTGCTTAGCTAGTCTGCACTTCCTGTCAATCTCATTTTTCAGTTGTTTGTACTCCCTTTTTCCTGTTTCACTTGCTGAATTTTTATATTTTCTCCTCTCATCAATTAAGTTCAGTATATCCTGTGTTATCCAGGGATTTCTATTTGGCCTTGTCCTTCTGCCTTCACTACCCTATCTCTCAGAGCTACCCATTCTTCTTCTAATGTATTACTTTCCCCAGTTTCAGCCAATTCTTGCCTAGTGCTCCCTCTGAAACTCTCAACCACCTCTGGTTCCTTCAATTGGTCCAGGTTCCATCTCCTAACATTTCTGCAGTCTCTTTAAGTTTTAATCTGCAGTTCATAACCAATAAGTTATGTTCAGAGTCTATATCTGTCCCTGGATATGTCTTACAGTTTAGAACCTGGTTTATAAATCTGTTCCTTATCATTATAAAGTCAATCTGTCTCCTGGTCTCTTCCACCTATACAGCCTTCTTTCATGATGATTAAACCCAGTGTTGGTGATCATTAAATTGTGCTCTGCAAGAAGAGGGACTACACGGTCAAATCAAACAATGATACCACCCAAAAAACCAAGAAACATCAGAGTTCACTGCCGTTTTGTAAAGCACTGATATCGACACGTCAGGAAATTCATTTGAGAGACCTGTTATTGTGAAGCTCCTGTTCTCACGAATCCTCGCTTCAGCTGAAACCTCCATATTGTATGTAACCGAAGATGGGCGACCGGAGTGGTCCTCATCATGGACGTTTTCACAGTCATCTTTGAATTCTCGTACCCACTTATGCACTTTGCCTTTATTCATAACAGTATCATCATACACTTTGCACATCTGTTGATGAATTTCTGCAGCAGATAGGTTCCATGGTGGCAAAAACAATATCATTGAGCAAATCTGACACACGGCAGGTGAGTTGATAGTCTTAAACATTTTGAAAGCACAGAACAGAACTGTACAGGTTACCTAAACAGCTGAAACTGCCGGTACAGAATGCATGCACTCGTTGTGGTATGTGCGGGAACTACGAGTGTCTACAATAAAACAGAACCTTCTTAAAAAACGTGTCTCGTAGTTACTGTTCCTCCTGAAAAAACACGAATAGTCATATATTATTTATTATTATTATTGTTATTATTATAATTTTTTTTCTATGAAGTCAGTGGTTAATTTTGAGTGTTACATGATTATTAAGTTTTCTGTTGCTTTTCCATCTTCAGCCTCCCTTTCCTTTTACAGTACTGGTTTTACAATCATTTTATGTTAGCTGATAACAATCTTGATTGCCGGCCGCTGTGGTCAAGCAGTGTGCGGCGTGCCTCTGCAAACCTTTGCATCTCTACATAACTACTGAAATCTAGGTATGAGATGTGTCATCGAATGACACTGTATAGTAAATTTGAAAATTTTGTAGAATTGCGCAGAATAATGTTTTATGCGGCAATCTGCATTACCTTCTGTAGTAGTTGACAGGTGAGGAGATTCATGTAGTTTTTCACATCTGTGTACGAATGTTGCTGTATGTTACAAGAATGGTTGAGTTTCAAAAGGTAATACTGCACTTTCCACAGTGGTTTGGTATGTGTCAATAATATGCAGAAAAGTAAATTAACAGTAATAATTGGCAGGATATTAAGAGGAAATGGCTTTGTGTAGCTGATTTAGAACATCAATCATGGAAATGATAGGTAGTTTCTGCAAAATAGCTGCCAACACAGGTGAGCGGAATAATGGTGTTTGGGTTGTTTGAAAAAGGTGGATGTCTCTTACAGTAGAAAACATTTTCTGTACAGTGGTGTCTGTGCCCTGTGGACTGTTTTGGATTAAGAACTTACATTATGTGTACCTTTTGAAATGTTACATTTAAATAATTATGTGACACAAATAAAGGGAATTACTGTTTTATACTGTCATCATAGACATAAGAAATGTAACAGTCTAAACACTGCTATATTATTAAAAGAGAGAGTGAAATGCGATAATCTGTTTGGCAATCAGATAGTAATGTTGATTGTTTTCATGATACAGAATCATGTATGCATTGTGGAAGTGTACTCAAAAGAAGGATGCAAGGACATTAACTTGGAAATTAAATTTGTACGATGAATATTATGCATTGACATACGATGAACAGGTTATTTACTTGACAAAATCCGTGGAAATTGGCTTGCGAGACATGTGAAAGATAGCTAAGGCAGACAAATACTTCATGGAAACAAACTTCTTTCAAATACAAAGTCCAGTCAAAAGAAGTGTGTCAGAAACTTTTGTTTGGCATATTCTCATCAATCAACAACGACTTCAGACTCTTCAACGAAAAGTGAAAGCTGGAGTAATCATTCCTGAAAATAGCCAAGAAAAACATTTCAGTAAGCCACATGCCATATTAAATGAAGGCAAGAATTTACTTTGGGAACACATTTAGAGTTTTTGAAAGCAGATGAGGCATTACAGCAGGAATAAAGCCTAAAAATAATTTCTGCAGCCAGATCTCGGGCTCAGCACAATGTGTCTATTGCTTACTGAAAAGTTTGTTTATAAATTATAAGCGGACCATTCTAAGTAAGTTTCATCAGATTTTTAATTTACTTTATGGAACACCTAGGTCAAATACCTTTGATTTGTTGTTTAACAAAATGATAGCAAATTCAGATGAAATATAACTGCACAACATTGAACTTGAGACTCACTTGCATCACTCTAAAGCAAATCAATATATAAATGTACTTGTTATATGTTCGGGTTCGGGGATAGAATAGGCCCGAGGTATTCCTGTCTGCTGGAAGAGGTGATTAAAAGGAGTAAACTTTTCAGCTGTACAGACACAGTCCTCTTTATGTGTTTGACGACCCTATTTTCAAAATTTTTCCTGAAGTGCGGGCAGGATACCTTACATGGTGCAACATGCATTTACTGTGCAATGAAATCTTAGGCATCCATTATGGAATGGACTTATAACTGTGCGCACTATCCACCCATCGCATATGGAACCTAATGTGGTGCACGAGTTACATGTCTTGTGCACTATCACCTCATGTAACTTCTATCATAATGGTCTTCATAACACCTGATCTCCGGCACGGTAGCCAGTTCATTGTGAGGAGGTTGTCATGTACCCTCTTGGTCGTAGCCCTCCTGACAACACAGGGATTACACTGCCAATGTCTGAACTACAGAATTCTCACATATTCCAAGGAACGGATGACCTTTTACCCGAGGCACCAAGAATCCTGGCAATGGTCATCCTGTCTGTTGATCTTTGCTGTGGCTGGTTGGCGTCCGTGAGGCGAGCCCCTTGTCAGAGTGAGTAGCATTGGGACGGATGACATGAAATGAAAAGGTCAAAATCTGGTAATGTTGGTAGTTACTCGCCCACCAGGGTCTCTAAGAGTGGCAAGACAGAGATCAATGTGATGATATATGACCCTGGCACATTCCCTTTCCTGGAAAGTAAAGCCTGCAATCTGCAATCTGACCCAATACCTTGTATGTAAACAGTCCAATGGGGAATCTTTCTTGTCAAGCAAGCCACTTCTTTGTGGAGAACCTCAAACACAAGTTTGGTGAGGTGGCGTCATTTTGCAATATGAAAAGTCAGTCGCCCCTCAGGGGGGGGGGGGCGGCTCAGCATTAATTTGCTGAGTACGGGCTCAGTGAACCTGGGTCCCTGAGCCAGGGACTGCGTCGTGCCAACAGTCCTCCAAACCGTAAGCTCTGTGCTTGCCTCAGCGATCACTGTATAGCATGACAGTGGAATGTTGTATGTTACAGAGCCCAGGGAATGTGGCTTAATTGCCTGGGTTGTGAGGATGGAAAAAAAACCTGTATTATAAAAACAATCTCATAGTGAGCTGTGCACCAAGGAGATGCATGGCTGTTCAGGTGGAAGGTCGCTAGCGGGCAACCTCCAAGGATCAGCTTCACCTCAGTTGTATTAGACTTACCTAGGCATGCAGAGCTCTGTCTGGATGGACCACATATTTCCCTAGCTGCTCATGGAACCAAAAAGAAAAGAGCATCTCACACTGCCTCTCAAGGCATCTCTAAGTGAGGAAGAACTGATTATGATGCTGCAAGATATGACCCCCGTTTGTTTCCTTACCCGACTACACCATGGAAGGAATATCGGGGAAAAAATAGGGATGAGCCGTACTCTCCCAAATTCTCGGTGTGCACCTGTACTCGTGGCAATTCATTTACATCCACTAAGCCTCTTTTCTTCGTCGAACTTCTCGAAGACAAGTATGGGGAAGTGTCAAGTACGTCAAAGATGTGAAGCGGCGCAGTACTCATAGATGCAGCATTCCCTGCCCAACCGTGATCATTACTTGCGTTTGACAGTCTGGATGATGTGTCTCTGAGCATCACACTACATGGGTCACTTAACATGGTCCAAGGCATAATTTTCCATAAAGACCTTCTGTTACAGTTTGATGACGAGTTGTGCGCCAACTTAGAGCGACAAGGTGTACATTTCATCCTGTGTGTCCATCAGGGACTAAAAGATCGAAGGGTTGCAACTGGTGCTTTCATCTTTCATCCTGGCCTTTGGAGGTGATACACTGCCTGAATAGTTCAAGGTTATGATTTACCGGTGTGACGCAAAGCCCTATATTCCTTCCTTGGTGTTTCAAGTGCTGGAAATTCAGGCACATGTCCTCCTGTTGTAATTCTAGCCCCACATGTTGGGAATGTGGGAGACCACCCCATCTGGACGCTGAATATACCCCCCCACCCCCCCCCCCACACACACACACTACCCACCACCCATTTGCGTCAACTGTGGCCAACACCATTCACCCTGTTTGTCGTACTGTAGAGTCCTCCGCAAATAACGGAAAATAATGGAAATAAAGACCTTGTACTGAGTGACGACATACACAGAGGTGTGGAAAAAATATAAATAGCTCCATCCAGTCACTATCATTAGTTCATTTGCTGCAGCACTTACGTCATCACTGTCCTCTTTGGGAATGACTGTATCCAACGTTCAAGCACCATCTGTGGGCCCTAAGGCCCATCCCTCTAAATCTATTCCCCTGATGGATGGGGACTCTCTTCTTCTGTTGCTCTCTCAACACTCCTGTGGGAGCACCTTCCCCCCCCCCCCCCAACCATCGGGGGCTCAAGTCCCCAATCCCCAGCTGGCCTCTCTCACTAGGAAGGGTTCCCTCAAACCACTTCCTTCTAAGGCTTCTACCACTTCAAAACAGGATTCCAGCCAGTGGCTGAAGGAGCCACAACTTGCTGGTTGAAGGGTTTAATGATCCTCATCAGTCCCTGAAGTTCCTTCAGACCTGTATTTTGCATTGTCCTCCAGGAAATCTGGTTTCCCATGATGCGCACCCCTGGCTTACAAGGCTAATGGGTTATTATAAGGGTTGCACAGACTATGATAGGGTATCAGGCAGTTTATGTATGTATGTCTAGAGTGAACCTGTTCCACTCCAGATGTCCTTGGAAGCTGTGGCTGTCAGGGTAAGGGCTGTAGCGGTCATTACCATCTATGACTTCTATATCCCTCCTGATGGTGAAGTTCCCCAACAAGTCCTGGCTACACTTGACTGCTCAACTGCACCCACCTTTCCTGGTATTGGGTGATTTCAATGCCCATAACCCACTGTGGGGTAGTACTGTGTTTACTGGCTGTGGTAGGGATGTCGGGTGATTACTATCTCAACTTGACCTCTGCCTTTTAAATAATGTTTCCCCCATGCATTTTAGTGTGACACGTGGTACCTACTCCACCATCGACCTATTAGTATGTAGCCCTAGCCTCTTCGCATCTATCCACTGGAGAGTGCAGGATGACTTCTGTTGTATTGACCACTTCCCGATCTTGTCACTATCCCCCAGCATCAGTTCCGTGAACACTTGCCCAGATGGGCTCTTCATAAGGCTAATCGGGAGAACCTCATTGTTTTTAAACGGCTTCATGCCTGACAGTTAATTAGAAGATGCAAGCAGGAGTGCTGGGAAAGGCATGTGTCTAACATTAGAGCACATACTTCTCTATCCCAGGTATGGATACAGATCAGACGTGTCTATAGCTACCGGAGTCTTTGCATTGTGCTACAGGATGATTCTTACAATGAAGAAAACAGCAGCCAACCACATTTGATTTTGCTATTTATTTGTTAAATAGCATTGTTACTGGGAGGGCCGTATTTAGGTAGGTGTAACATGTGCAGCTGCACAGGGCGGCAAAATTTTGGGGGTGCCACAATTTTGCCATCAAAAAATTTTTTTTAATATTATAAATTACTGCACAGGGGGTTCACATGTCCTAAATATGACCCTGGTTACTGGTTTCAAACTTTCCAGTTCACTGTCAAATGGCTGTTCACATCATACATTCTTTTTGCATTCTACATTTCACTTATGCATATATTTTTGCCATTTGGCAAAACTCCTTGGTTATGTGGTGCTGTCGAAAAGTCACGACCATTATGATGAACTGTTGTGTACCGTAATGAGCACTTTGTGTATCAATTATTTCTCGTTATGTGGAACAACAGACACATGCACAAACCAAAAAGTTTTTCCACATTTTAGTTTGTGTGTGTGTGTGTGTGTGTGTGTGTGTGTGTGTGTGTGTGTGTTGTAGTGTAACAGCTAATTCAGCTGTATACTATGGTACTGTTTCACCACAAGATGTGCGGATTCACTATATATAGATAAGTAGATATAAAAGAATTTTATTGTGTGCCGTGTGCTCGTGTATGCAGGTACGAGGGCGTGAGCAGGTGAGACGGCCAAAGACAGTATTGTGGCTGAAGAAGAGGCCCTCAAAAAAAAAAAAAAAAAAAATGTAAATGAATCCTGGAAAAGAACACGTTGAATGGAAGTTCTATGATCATTGTTAAAAATAACAAGATTATGAACTCTGATTTGTAGAAGTAGTTAGTTATAAAACTTCCTGGCAGATTAAAATTGTGTGCCAGAACTGGTACTCGAACCTGGGACCTTTGCCTTTCGCGGGCAAGCACTCTACCGACTGAGCTATCCCAACACAACTCACGATGCCAACTCACAACTTCACTTCCACCAGTACCTCACCTCCTACTTTCCAAACTTCACAGAAGTTCTCTTGCGAAACTTGCAAGTCTAGTACTCCTGGAAGAAAGGATATGGTGGAGACATGGCTTAGCCACAGCCTAAGAGATGTTTCCAGAATGAAACTATCACTCTGCAGTGGAGTGTGTGCTGATATGAAACTTTCTGGCAGATTAAAATTGTGTGCCGGAACTGGGACTCGAACCTGGTACCTTTGCCTTTCGCGGGCAAGCGCTTTACCGACTGAGCTATCACGACACGACACATGATGCTGACTAACAACTTTACTTCTGCCAGTACCTCACATCCTACCTTCCAAACTTGCGCTTGCCCGCGAAAGGCAAAGGTCCCAGGTTCGAGTCCCAGTTCCGGCACACAAATTTAATCTGCCAGGAAGTTTCATATCAGCACACACGCCGCTGCAGGGTGAAAATTTCATTGACTGATGAACCCGTAGTTAAGTCCCATAAGCTATACAAATATTAGAAAGTTTAATTCTTGAAACATCCCTTAGGCTGTGGCTAAGCCATCTCCACCATATCCTTTCTTCCAGGAGTGCTAGTCTTGCAAGTTTCGCAGGAGAACAAGTTTGGAAAGTAGGAGGCGAGGTACTGGCGGAAGTCAAGTTGTGAGTTGGCATCATGAGTCGTGTCGGGATAGCTCAGTCAGTAGAGCGCTTGCTCACGAAATTCAAAGGTCCCAGGTTCGAGTCCCGGTACCGGCACACAATTTTAATCTGCCAGAAGGTTTCATATCAGCGCACACTCCGCTGCAGAGTGAAAGTTTCATTCTAGTTTGTTATAGTTCTATTTGAGACTTGGTCCAGTAATGACCTGTTGTAATATTGGCCTACAGGGCATAATATATGATTTGTTGAAGTGTATTTCTGTATTCTATTAATTTTATAGAAAAGTAGTTTTCTTAGTGAATATGCTTCCCCTACTGCAACAAGACGAAGTCCAACCTGAATCCTAGGTGTAGCTACAGACTTTATATTCCACATGAAGGAAGATTACCATTTAAATAAATCATGTTAATCTGGTGAGAAGTGAAGCAGGGACAATCAAACCATGTACAATTTGGGTGCTTTGTGCAGTGAGAAGAGTTCGATTGTAGCAGCACAGTCATCGCAACTTAATCTCACCGGGAACACTGCATTTTGTGTGTGTGTGTGTGTGTGTGTGTGTTTGTTTCAATTGGTTTCCTGGAAAGGGATCACCAAACAAACTCCATGTGGTCGAGCAGTCTACAGTTCAATGGAAGTCGTCACTGAGGGCCTCTTGTAGGGACATAGTTGTTCTCTGTTATCGAAGTTTGCCATACCTGGATAATACATGGCCACACTCTTTGTCGAGAGGACCCACCAAAGTACTGCTTTCTTGACAATGATCCACATGCTGTCAGTCTGTCCAGTTTTAGCTGTCTTGCGGCAGTTCTTCAATCTGCCTACTGCACATCTTTTAACTCTTGCTGATGCTGCCTCTATGGCTGACTGTGTTTCACATTTTTTTCACGCACCCCCATGAACCACAGACATTGCCGAGGTGGGGTGGCTTGCGTGCCTCAACGATGCAGATAGCCGTACCGTAGGTGCAACCACAGCGGAGGGGTATCTGTGGAGAGGCCAGACAAACGTGTGGTTCCTGAAGAGGGGCAGCAGCCTTTTCAGTAGTTACAGGGGCAACAGTCTGGATGATTGACTGAGCTGGCCTTGTAACATCAGCTAATGTGGCTTTGCCACACAGCTACTGCGAACGGCTGAAAGCAAGGGGAAACTACAGCCGTTACATTTCCCGAGGACATGCAGCTCTACTGTATGAACATATGATGATGGCATCCTCTCGGGTAAAATATTCCGGAGGTAAAATAGTCCCCCATTCGGATCTCCGGGCGGGGACTACTCAGGAGGATGTTGTCATCAGGAAAGACAATACTGGCATTCTACGGATCGGAGCGTGGAATGTTAGATCCCTTAATCGGGTAGGAAAATTAGAAAATTTAAAAAGGGAAATGGATAGGTTGAAGTTAGATATAGTGGGGATTAGTGAAGTTCGGTGGCAGGATGAACAGGATTTCTGGTCAGGTGAGTACAGGATTATAAATACAAAATCAGTTGGGGGTATCACAGGAGTAGGATTGATGATGAATAAGAAAATAGGAATGCGGGTAAACTACTATGAGCAGCACAGTGATCGCATTATCATTGTCAAGATAGATACGAAGCCAACACCGACAACGGTAGTACAGGTTTATATGCCAACTAGCTCTGCCGATGACGAGGAGATCGAAGAAATATATGAGGAGCTAAAGGAAATTATTCAGACAGTTAAAGGAGAGGAAAACTTAATTGTGATGGGAGACTGGAATTCGGTAGTAGGAAAAGGAAGAGAAGGAAAAATAGTAGGTGAATATGGACTGGGCAGGAGGAATGAAAGAGGAAGTCGCCTGGTAGAATTTTGCACGGAACATGATTTAATCGTAACAAACACGTGGTTTAAGAATCACAAAAGAAGGTTGTATACATGGAAGAGACCAGGAGACACCGGAAGGTATCAGATAGATTTTATAATGGTAAAACATAGATTCCGGAACCAGGTTATAAACTGCAAGACATACCCAGGGGCAGATATAGACTCTGACCATAACCTATTAGTCATGAACTGTAGGCTGAAGCTGAAAAAGCTGCAGAAAGGTAGGAAAATAAGGAGATGGGACCTGGATAAATTGAAGGAAAGTGAAGTTCTGGAGAATTTCAAAGGGAGATTTAGGCAACAATTGACAGAAATAGGGGGAAATAAAACAGTAGAAGAGGAATGGGTAGCATTGAGAGATGAAATAGTGAAGGCAGCAGAGGACAAAATAGGTAGAAAGGCAAGACCTACAAAAAATCCTTGGATATCACAGGAAATACTACATTTAATTGATGAAAGGAGAAAATATAAAAATGCAGTAAATGAAACAGGCAAAATGGAATACAGTCGACTAAAAATTGAGATTGACAGGAAGTGCAAAGTGGCTAAGCAGGAGTGGCTAGAAGCCAAATGCAAATCTGTAGAAGAATGTATAAGAAGGGGAAAAGTAGATACCGCCTACAGGAAAATCAAAGAGACATTTGGGGACAAGAAGAGCAGATCTACGAATATCAAGAACTCAGATGGGAAACCAGTTCTCAGCAAAGAAGGGAAAGCTGAAAGGTGGAAAGAGTACATAGAGCAGCTCTACAAAGGAAATGAACTCAGAGACGAGGTTGTAGGAAGGGAAGAGGAAGTAGATCAAGATGAAATAGGAGATACTATACTGAGAGATGAATTTGACAGAGCCTTGAAAGACCTAGGTCGGAACAAGGCCCCAGGAGTAGATGACATACCCTCAGAGTTACTAAAGTCTCTGGGAGAGCCAGCCATGACAAGACTATTTGAACTGGTGTGTAGGATATATGAGACAGGCGAAATGCCCTCAGACTTTAAGAAAAATGTAATAATCCCCATTCCAAAGAAATCGGGCGCAGACAGGTGTGAAAATTATAGAACCATCAGTTTGATATGTCATGGTTGCAAAATTTTAACACGAATTATCTACAGGAGAATGGAAAAGCTGGTAGAAGCTGACATCGGGGAAGATCAGTCTGGATTCAGGAGGAACGTAGGAACCCGGGAGGCAATACTCACTTTACGTCTTATCTTAGAAGATAGATTAAGGAAAGGCAAACCTACATTTTTAGCTTTTGTAGATTTGGAGAAAGCATTTGACAATGTTGACTGGAATACACTGTTTCAAATTCTGAAGTCAGCAGGGGTAAAATACAGGGAAAGGAGAGTTATTTACAACTTGTACAAAAGCCAGACCGCAGTTATTAGACTCGAAGGGCATGAAAGGGAAGCATCAGTTGGGAAGGGAGTAAGACAGGGTTGCAGCCTTTCTCCGATGTTATTCAATTTGTACATCGAGCAGGCGGTGAAGGAAAGCAAGGAAAAATTTGGTGAAGGAATTAAAGTTCAGGGGGAAGAAATAAAAACATTGCGTTTTGCTGATGACATTGTAATTCTGTCAGAGACAGCAAAAGACCTGGAAGAGCAGTTGAATGGAATGGACAGTGTATTGAAGAGAGCATATAAAATGAACATTAACAAGAGCAAAACAAAAATAATGGAATGCGGTCTTAGAAAATCAGGCGATGCTGAAGGAATTAGATTAGGTAATGAAACAATGAAAGTGGTAGATGAGTTTTGTTACTTGGGTAGTAAAATAACATGCGATTGTCGCAGTACAGAGGATATAAAATGCAGAATGGCAATGGGAAGAAAAGCATTTTTGAAAAAGAGAAATTTGCTAACATCGAATATTAATTTAAGGGTAAGGAAGTCTTTTCTGAAGGCATTTGTGTGGAGTGTTGCCTTGTACGGGAGTGAAACATGGACGATAAGCAGTGCGGACAGGAAGAGAATAGAGGCCTTCGAAATGTGGTGCTACAGAAGAATGCTGAAGATTAGGTGGGTAGATCGCATAACTAATGAAGAGGTACTGAACAGAATTGGTGAGAAAAGGAATTTTTGGCATACCCTGACTAAAAGAAGGGATCGCATGGTAGGACACATTCTTAGACATCGGGGAATCGTAAATTTAGCATTGGAGGGAAGTGTATGGGGTAAAAATCGCAGAGGGAGACCAAGAGACTCGTATAGTAAGCAGATTCAAGTGGATGTGGGTTGCCGTTCTTATGAGGAGATGAAAAGGCTTGCTCGAGATAGGGTAGGATGGAGAGCTGCATCAAACCAGTCTCCGGACTGAAGACCATAACAACACGATTTTTAACATTCTATTTAGTGATGGGTACCTTAGCCTGATCTCTCAGGTCCCCACCACTCTAGCAATTTTCATCTGTTGCCACTTTTGTGTTGTCTGTTCTGCTTTGAACAGAGGTTTTTAGTATGTGCAGAGTTGCTGGTTGTGCTGTACCCCCATGGCTGGCAGACATATTTACTATCATAAATTCAAGAAGAAACAACAACAACAACTCTTGACAACTGTAATTACTGTTTCAAAGATGAAGTGGAATATCTTTTGGTTAGTTATGTACCTTTACTTATATATTTTTGATGATGTTACAGTGTTCAAAGAATGAAATAAATCGCAATTTGCAATCAGCTGTGGCTTCACTGTACTAGGTGTAGATGGAATATCAAAGTGCAGCGAATGAAAAGTTGTGCCCGCCCGGGATTCGAACCCGGGATCATATTTTCATTCGCCGCACTTTGGTATTCCATCTAAACCTAGTACAGTGCAGCCATAACTGATTACAAATTGTGATTTATTTCATTCTTTGAATGCTGTAACGTCGTCAAAAATATATAATTGTATACAAGCCGAGGCTGGACTCCTGACAACAGTTAATTGTGTCTCGATACCTCATGGTCTGTTCTCCCTGATGCTGCAATACAGTATTGTGGCTGCAAGCATTACAGAACAAATAGGCTGTGGTATAGGAAAGAGACAGCTTGGCGAATGGAGATTTGCGAGTGGCGGCAGACGTGCAGGGAAGAGTTCTCTGCAGTTGGGCTGGTCACTGTGTCTTCGGTGGTGGAGTAGTCAACGTGTCTGCCTAGTAAACAGGAGATCCCAAGTATAAATCCTGGCCGGGCACAAATTTTCATTTGCCACACTTTGGTATCCATCTAAACCTAGTACTGTGAAGACATAACTGATCGCAAATTGGGATTTATTTCATTCTTTGAACACTGTAACGTCATCAAAAATATGTAATTGTATACAAGCCGAGGCTGGACTCCTGACGACAGTTAATTGTGTCTCGATACCTCATGGACTGTTCTCCCTGATGCGGTAATACAGTATTGTGGCTGCGAGCATTACAGAACAAATACCGTATATTTCTGCAGATAAGATGACTTTCAGATAAGACAAGGTACAAATTTTCATCAAAATTTTATAGTTTAAGCATATATCTGGCCTATAAGATGACCCCCAAGTTATCATAACTACCCGAATGCATGCCACACTTTTTTTCCAGTTTTCTGGATCTAAAAATACCCCACTACTTAGATTCCGAAGCAAAGCTTCACAAAGTTCTGAAAAATGCCATTAGAAGCCGCCATAACTAGTTTTCGTGAACACCTGGATTTCACCCTTTGTTGCAGTGTTTGCGGCCTGCTTTTGAACTTTTCGCGCATGTAGTGCAATTTTTTTTTACACCCTGAGGTGACATTTAATCACGCCGATGCACATATGCGGATGAAAACATACGAAATTGCCTGAGAACAGAAGATAAAGGATTTCGAAGGAAGCTGAAATTGTTGCGTATAGCTCCGAAATATTTTAACCCTTTCACTGCTGCATAGTAAATAATTAATTCTGCATCTGCTTTATGGCATATAGATTGTGGTTTGTACCCTTGTCCACTCAGTAAATTAATAAAGCTCGGAAAGCGAATATTTTTCCTTTCCTCCACGATGTAAATTTCTCATCAGGATAATATCGCAGATATTTTGCATAGTGTGGCTATAGTGAGACTTTGACCTCCAAATGATATATATTGAATCAATATGTTTCGAAGCGATATGTAAGGAATACGCAAATGTTTCTCAACTGGAGATTCGTGCGCTACTCACTCAGACGTACTAAAAAAAAAAAAAATTCTTGTTTGTCCTATACATAATGTTCACTTTTAAAAAAGTTATCTGTAGCGTAGTGTTAAGAAGGTTAGGTATATGTTAAACAAGTCTTTTTTAGTACGTGAGGGCACATAGCGTCTGAATCTACGGTTCAGAAACACTAAATCGATTTAAAGTTGTACGTTCGATATATGTCATTTCAGGCCGAGTTACTTTGACTGTAAGCTTTTTGTAAATTACTCAGAAAGCTGTACTCTTAGGTTCCTGCCTACCCACATCCTTTAAAGTCATGACATATTCCTAAAAATCATAACATTCGCCTGTTCTTTCCATATCGTTTCGATACTTAACCGCTTTGATATAGGTCTTTGGAGGTCAAAGCTTCACTGTGCAGCACATCTGCGAAATTATTCAGACTAAATTTCATTCTAATTTTTTTATACTGTCGTATAAGATGACCATCGGATTTTGGGGCCTTTTTTTATGATTCAGCCATCGCCTTATCTGCGGAAATATATGGTAGGCTGTGGTATAGGAAAGAGACAGTGTGATGAATGGAGATTTGGGTGTGGCGGGAGACGTGCAGGGAAGAGTCCTCTGCAGTCGGGCTGGTCCTCGGTGGCGGAGTGGTCAACGTGTCTGCCTAGTAAGCAGGAGATCCCGGGGTCGAATCTTGGCCGGGCACAAATTTTTATTCGCAGCACTTTGGTATTCCATCTAAATCTAGTGCAGTGAAGCCATAACTGATCACAAATTGAGATTTATTTCATTATTTGAATGCTGTAACATCATCAAAAATGTATAATTGTATACAAGCCAAGGCTGGGCTCCTGACGACAGTTAATTGTGTCTCGAACCGTCATAGTCTGTTCTCCCTGATGCAGGAATACAGTATTGTGGCTGCAGGCATTACAGAATAAATAGGCTGTGGTATAGGAATGAGACAGTGTTGCGAATGGAGATTTGGGTGTGGCGGCAGACGTCCAGGAAAGAGTCCTCTGCAGTCAGGCTGGTCACTGTGTCCTTGGTGACGTAGTGACCAACGCGTCTGCTAGTAAGCAGGAGACCCGGGTTCGAATCCTGGCCAGGCACAAATTTTCATTCACCACACTTTGGTATTCAATCTAAACCTAGTACAGTGAAGCTATAACTGATTGCAAATTGCAATTTATTTCATACCTATAATTAGTTCACATTTCGGACTCATTATTAGCAGTATCTTGCTAGCAGTCTCTCACTAGCATCCACTCTGTGTGGTGTAGGCGTATAGTGTATTAGAAGTAGTAAATAATTAGAATAATTGTGTAAAAAGGAATGTTATTTATTACCAGAAGATTCACACTCAACAAGACTATCATTATTATCAGTATTATTTGCCATATATTAATTTAAAATGACCTTTATTCAGAATATTTAGGAAAAATATGCATCATTTATATTAGTGGTTACAGATTCTTGGGGAATAATTATTAATTTAATGTGTCATTGCAATTTATTATCAGTAAAACGTTCAAAAGTGCACCAAATCTGTGTCTAGTCGCCTTTGGCCCACACAGTCAACTTTAAATTAAAATTCGAGTATAAATGCTCCAAGACAATAGCGGCTAGTATATGGCTCATCCTTAATTATTCTTGTGATCAGCCAGCCATGGTATTCTGCTGTAATGTTTTAGTTCTTAATGACTTGGTCTACTCCTTTTGTGTTTTCTTCTTTTGTATTGTCAGTGTAGTATTCTTTGTCACTCTGTACACCTAGTGGGTTTTCCCTCCAAGTGTTGAGTGATAGATTTTTACTTTGTTGAGCCTCTGCTGTGACAGCTAGGAACATGAAACTGATGACCTAACAGTGTAGTCATAATCAAAATTCCAACTGCAACAACAACAACATGAGATGAATCCATCACAAGAAGAGGTACATCTGAAATAGTTCCATGTCTGTTTAAATTTATGGTGAACAATTACAATATGCTTGAAGAGTGGATGGAATGCAAACTGACTGTATGGTCTTACCGCTGTGTTGGGCAGAACAGTAACTGTTTTAGTGCTTAATTTATGTCTTATCAGCTGCAAGTACTTAAGAGAAATACATCAAAAGTTTTTATCTTTGGGTCATAGTTTCCTGCCAATAATTCTCTGGAATTAGCAGTTTTATTCGATTTCCTATAAACTGCAAAATGCGCCATACAGCATGAAGATGTTTACTGTAGCCAAGCCTTCGTTTTCCTATTCTATATTTAATTCTGCCACTCACCTCCATTGCTGTACCGTTGATTTTTCTTTTATTAATATGCAGATATATATTTATATATACAGCCTAAGCAACTGAAATGACTAATGATATTTTGATGTTGTTATTTACAATTTTCGTAGATGCTGTTCTACATGTGCTATTTATTGACTCAGGTTGCTTTGTTTATTTCTTTCTTTATTTCATTTGGAATTTTCATTCCAGCATTAGGCACGTGCCATTTTGCTTGTGTCATGTTTTTGTTTTGGGTTGGTGTTGCCAACTATTGAATGTGTGTTTGTTCTATCTTTGCATTGTGTCAGTGTGTGTGCTTGCGTGTGCATGTGCGCGCGCGCGTGCGTTTGTATGTGTGTGTTTGTGTGTGTGTTGTAATTACTGTCTCATTTCTTTAATTACGCTTAACAGTGAGTTTTCATTGATGTTTGTCTACTCACTTAACTGTTTCTTCTTGGCTATAGTTTTCTGGATACAGTAGTTTTCTTGTTTTTTTTACAAGTCTTAGTTGGGTAATGGTTGTGTCATCTTATGTGCACAGCAAATGTGGAGTGGCTTGTTTCATATTTCTAGCATCTGATGTGTTCTTGTATCATGTTTTGAAATCTCTGCTTGTCATTCCTTACAGCTTTGGCATTGAAGTTAGTATATTCCTGATCCTCGGAATTTTTCTTTCTTGATATTTTGGGCTTTAGATTTGTTTGCAGTGATTGTGCAATTTTATATGCTAAGTGGAGTCCCTGTTTCTTTAGTATGTTTGCCACTCGTTCTGTTAATTTATGTGTATATGTCATGGTGTACCACTGGGTTTGTATATGTGTGTTGTGTATTTTGCCATTTCTTGGTTGTGTTTGAAATGTTTTGTTTGTTTCATATTTGTCTTTTAATTATCTGATCGAGTTTCTGTACTACTTGTGTGTCATATCCATTGTCCCTTGCTATTTGTATAATCTACATCTGCATCAATACTCTGCAAGTCACACTGAAGTACTTGGCAGATGGTTCATTGAACTGCTTTTATGATACTTCTCTACAGTCCCATTCTCTAATAGCTTGCAGGGAAAAAGGAACACCTACATTTTCCTGTTTTTGATCTGATTTTTCTTATTTTATTATCATGATCATGTCTCCCTATGTAGGTGGGTGCTAACAAAATACATCCACATTCGGAAGAGAAAGTTGCTGAAAGAAATTTCGCAAATAGATCTTACCACAATGATTAACGTCTTTCTGTTAATGATTTTTACCCCAACTTGTGCATAGTTTCCGTGGCACTCTCTCCCCTATATTGTGATAATACAAAATGAGCTGCCCTTCTCTGAGTTTTGTCTAAATCGTTTGTCAGTCTCACATGGTGTGGATCCCAGAATGTGCAGCAGTGCTCCAAAATAGAATGCACAAATGTAGTGTTGGCAGTTTCTTTAGTAGAACTGTTGCATCTTCTAAGTGTTCTACCAATGAAACATAGCCTTTGTTTCACCTTCCCTATGATTTTTTTCTTTGTGTTCTTTCCAGTTAAGGTTATTTGTAATTGTAATTACTAGGTATTTCGTTGAATTGACGGCAATTTGACTCATTTACCATGTAGTTGAAGTTTAATGGATTTCTTTTAGTGGTCATATGGATGATTTCATACTTCTCATCATTAAGGGTCAATTGCCATTTTTTGCACCATGCAGATATCTAAATCATTCTGCAGTTGCTGTTGATTGTCTGGTGACTTTACTAACTGATAAGTGACAGATCATCACGAACAACGTAAGAGAGCTACTCAGATTGTCTCCTAAATATATAACACTTCCCTGGGTAACACCAGATGTCACTTTTGTTTTACTCAACGACTTACTGACGTTTACAACATACTGTGTCCTTTCAGACAGGAAATTACGAATTGAATTGCATAACTCTGGTGATATTCCATAAGTATGCAATTTTATTAAGACGTTTGTGAGGTACAGATTTCCGTAAATCTAGAAATACGGACTCTTTGACATCCCTTGTCGATAGTGCTCATCACATCATGTGAATAAATAGCCACCTGTATTTCACAAGAATGATATTTTCTGAATTTGTGTTGACTATGGATCAATAGGTCTTTCTCTTTGAGGTACTTCGTAGTATTTAAATTAAGTATATGTTCAAAAATCCTGCTGCAAACCGACGTCAATGAGATAGGCCTGTAATTTTGCAGATCACTCTTATTATCTTTCTTGAATATTGTAGTGATCTGCCTTCAGGTATGGAATGTTCACTGAGTGAGCAGTTGTATACGATAGAAAGGTATAGAGTTATTGCATCAGCATACTCTGAAAGGAACGTAATTGGTATACAATCGAGACTGGGACTTAAGTTACTTTAAAACTAAAGGGGTATCTACTTCTAAATTACACATGCTAGCAGGTTTTCTTGATATGAATTCTGGAGTATTTGCTTCATTTCCTCTGGTGAATGAATTTCGGAAAGCTATGTTAAGCAATTCTGCTCTAGTAGAAGTGTCATCAGTAGCATCACCATTTTTATCGTGTATTGAAGGTATTGTTTGTGTTTTGCTGCTAATACACTTTACATATGAGCAGAATTTCTTAGGATTCTCTACCAAATTAGTGACGGGGTTTCATTTTCGTTTTCTTTGCTTTTGCAAGAGTGATCTAACCTCTTTTGTGTACCACAGCGAGGTCAGTCTTCTCTTTTCTTAATTTGTTTGATATAACTCTGTCAATGGTTGTTGACGTTATTTCTTTGAATGTAAGCCACATCTGATCTACACTCACATTATTTGTTTCGAAAGACTGGAGATTCTCACTCTGGAAAACATTAATCGAATTTTTATTTGCTTTTTGAATAGATATAATTTTCTTTTTATATTGATGGATTTAAAAAGTCCGATATATTCTTATTAACTGATGAAAATGTTAGCGAAGATTTGTGATATTGGGGAACCAATAATTACTCCCTCATCTTGTATTCACTTTTGAACTGGAAATAATTTTGTTTGTTAGTTAAGTTGAACAAACTTATTTCTGCTATTGCTTCTGTGGTGAAGTTACTGTGGGCTATCAGATTTTGTTGTACAATTTCTATTGTTTCTTTGATGGGAATAGAGGTGTACATGTTATGTAAAATGAGTCCATTGATGCTGTGTGTGGTATCTCTATATTCTGTATCTGTTCCGTCGTCTGTGTTTTTCACTGTCATTTTCTATTTTGTAGCATTTTGAGATTATTTTTTAGAAGCATTTGGATATGTGATATGTTGGGGTGTTTCTGAAATTTATAACTGACCTTAAAAAGATCTGCTATTGATGTATCTTTGGCTGGCTGTGCAGTGGCAGTGCTAGGTTCTGTGTTACATGATATTTCAGTTTAGTGAGTATATTTTGGATGATTATTAGTGTTTCCTTCCCATTTCCTGAAATCATCTGGTTGGGTCTGATTTCAATGCTATTATGTTGTTGGCTAATATACAGGGTCTCTCACCTAAGAGTTGTCAGGCCCATTTTCTCTGGTGTTTGTGGTGTTTGAGCAATTTGCTATTTCTTTTTTGCAATGTGTACCTGGACTCAGGCCAAACAAATCCTGCTCCTCACGCCATCCCTGCGATGCCCGGTGTAAATGTAAAGCCTCGGTTTGTTTCCCGTCACGAACAAAAAGATTTTTAAAGAGAAATTTTTTGTGCTCAGTCAGTAGAGCAGTCCCAAATTAGTCTACTGTGATATTTGATTTATCAAAATATATTAACACATTAAAACACGACAACCAGTACTCTGGAAGCAGCTGTGTAGCGCATTCATAAGGCAGTAGCAGGTGGCGCGAGGCTTGGCGGCACACGTGAGATGGGGCACGTCGGGCGAGTATGAAGAGGCGAGCACATGGGTACCAATGTGTCGGTGTCTGTCATGGGTAGCAAATTTGTTGGGCACCGGCTGAGAGCAATGCTAGCAGCCACAGCAGTAAAGCAGCACAATACAGTATAATTTTGAAGACAGCGACGCGTTTCAGCTTCTGTATACCTAAAACCACAATATCAATCAAATTTTATGAAGGTCTGAGACTAATAAAATACAGAACAAAGTGACCAAATTTGTTTTAATTTAGCTTATTTACTGCACTTATTAGTGACAAGACTATACTGTACATTTACAAAGTAACTAAACAGTTAATACATTACTTAGTCACTATCAAAGCAAAATCCTGTAACTGATTTGCATTCCATAATTAACATAGAGGCTATTGATTCTTCATTGTGGACATGTAATCCTCGTACAATAAATAAAACCGCTTCAAACTAAAGTAGCCTTCAAATGCTTAGAGCACAACAAACGGATACTCACCGACACCGACGTATCGGTACACGTGTGTTCGCATTGTCTTCCTTTCCCGAATTGACCCATCTCATGTGTGCCACCCCACCATGCAGCGTCTGCTACTACCTTATGGAGGAGCTACACAGCCGCTTCCGAAGTACTGGTTAATTGTCATGTTTTTCTGTCTCTGCTAACACATTTTGATAAACCGAATATCATACTAGACTAATTTGTGACTGCTCTATCAATTGAACAGATAAAGTTTCACTTCAAAAATCTTTTTGTTCATGATGGGAAACAAACCGACCCTTTACATATGCACTGGGTGTCGCACGAATGACGTGATAGGCAGAATTTGTTTGGCCTGAGTCCAGTTACACATTACAAAACCAAAATTACAAATATCTGCTCAAACACCAGAGAAAATGCGCCTGTCAACTCTTAGGTGAGACTCCCTGTGTATTCTTTGGTTTTTGTGATGTATTGCTCTTTGTCCATGAATACTGTCACATTTCCCCTCTGAATATCTCCTACCCCTCTCCACATTTCCTCCCCCTCATTGTGTCAATGTGCTATTGCTTCCCCCTCTTTTCATGTGTTTTCTTTTCCTCTCCTTGTGCTTCTCCTTCTCTCTCTCACTTTGTCCATCTGCTCCTCCTTCCCCTCTTTCTGTGCATCTCCACCCCCCCCCTCCCCACTTCCAGTCTACCTTCTCCCCCTCTTCTTTTTATGTAAATTACCATACCTTATTCATTTCCTCTTACACCTATGTATAGTGTTGTATACAAAATATCTATGACAGTTCTTGACCAAATGATTTGAATTTTTACACACTGTTACATTGTTTTTGAGCATTTTGGTGAACCTAATTTTTTTAATATGTGAATTTATGTAAAATATAAAATGGATAAACATTGTTACATAAAAATTAACAAATGTTGTACATATATAGGTAACATATCGTATATTAAAGAAAGAGGTATATGAAACATCCCCCCCCCCCTAATTAGAATGCCATGTTGTCATAATTTAGAAGCAATTTGTCAAGAACTTTTGGAAAATGACAGTTTTGCACAAACAAACAATTACATTATTATTTATATAGATTGGATATATGCCTTTGAGGGCACATTCATTTCTATGATAGGAGATTAGTCACAAAAGTATAAATTTAACATAACAATAAAACATTTTATGTGACAGAAACATACATTTATTTTAACAGTACAGTTCATATACTTTTTTACAAGAACACAGTTGATCTAATTTAATCTTTTTATGTTCCAGTAGATTAAAAAATAAAGTTGCTTGTGATTGTCTACTCAAGTGTGTCACAAAAGAAAAATAAAATTAGTCACAAATATTCTCATCGTGAGATGTGACAGACATTATGTGAAGTTTCTCTGATATAGACACTATAAATACTGTATAAATTTGTACATTTGTTCCAATAAATAAGTAGCAATTTTATTTTTTATACAGTTGCAATTCATTTATGAGCCAATAATCTGATAAAAGTTCCAGTTTTTTATATGTAAGATTCCCTTTACAGCGTTTCTTTTTGCTGCTGTTTTATTACCTTTATTATTATTATTTTTTGATTAACATATTATAGGCCAATCATGAAAACTATGATATGCAACTCAGGTATTGTGAAATAATGTAAAGTTACTGCATAATTGTTTTTAAAATTTGGTATCATATACGTAAATATGTTTATTTCATTACGCATTTTTATCAAACTTAAATGCATTGGACAGGCAATGAGATAGAAGAAAAAGTTTCAACTTGAAAAGTAGCTTGACAAATAAAAGATTATGGGGCACCTTATTAGATGAAGTTACAGATAAAGAAAGTTTACACAATGATAGAGTTGATGAAGGTATGTCAGAGTAAAATGAAGACAACCATTTCAGATGTAATGGGGTTTTCAGTATTTTTTTTTTTTTTTAGATGAAATGAACTTATATTGACTTTGACAAAATTTCAACTTGAGGAGTATAAGCCATCTCTTTATGAAGGTCAGCCTAAGTTACAGTACTTGGGAAATTAAAATGTGTACCACAGTTTTGTGTGGGTGTAAAACTTTCATCAGTTATTTGCTCTTTTTACAAATACACATTTCGCTTTGCATTCATAAGCGTAGAGTTTTATGTTGCAACAGCATGTTATGAAAATCTTTATATTAAAAATCTGCTTACAGTACTATCAATATATGTATATATATATATTCATATGCATCTCTTTGAATTCCACTCATTGCTTATAATTCATCTAGAATATATTTCCTTGTTTCGTGTCTAACAATCAAATCACACATCACATCATTTCACTAGTAGGCTATCACAGTTAGTAATTCTGTAATCAATCCGATGTGTGAGATCATCATAGTTTTAACATTTTTGCATATCTGTACAGATTAACTGTCAATAAACAATTTTAATAGTTAATTCATGTAGTACTCTGTTTAATGTGATAAGTATTGTGCTGCTTTTTAAAAAAATTAGTATCATATACTGAATGTGAAAGAATAGTATTTTTAAGCACAGTTACAAAATATACACTGCATGTAAGGATTTGCATTCAATAATAAATATACTTTGGAAGATAAGCTTTTGATAATAGACAAACTGCATCAGACACTGTGGTTTCTTCAGAACTGTACACATGTTGCAACACCGAAGAATTCAGTACTGATAGCAGAAAGTCATTTTCATTATTTTTGAAAATAATTTCTGTTTTTAATTGTGCAAGTAAAAGCATATTTTATGTCTAGACAGACTCTTTACCAATTTAGCAGATACATGAACAGTTCCCACAATTTCAAGTATTCAGCATAGCCATTAATGTAAACTGTTACATGAGATGCTGCCACAGAAGCAGCTCACATTTATGTATTTCTTTTTCACCTGTAAAATTACAATTATTAATAACTGTTGAAGCTTTAATTATCATGGACAGACACAAAACTGATTTAATTCATAGAAAATTGATAATTAACACGTTTGACAGGGTGAAAAATAAAATTTGATTCTTTATCTAAATGTGACTTCTTTGTTTCAAAGGAATAACAAAAGAATTAACACAAAAAACTGAAGTTATGCGGAGTATTGTTATGTCATGTGACTGAAAGTAACTATTATGTTCCAGTATTGATACTGGTATATCAGTTATCATTACTAGTTTTGAATAACATAGCCTTTTGTTTTACTGTACCCTCCTTATCACCAGAATTAGTTAAACAAACACAGAAATTGAAGTACTTGAAGAATTGTAATTCATTTGCTTTTCATCTTTGAAGTACTGTCAAAAGGGGTGAATCGGACAGTTTGAGATATTTTCACTAAAACTTTCCTTGGTTTTGTCAGATTTCATTGTTTTTTATAGGAGTGGTGTGGTATATGTATAACCAATAAAATATCCTAGGAATAGAACGTCCATGTGCATCTACTTTTGTCCAAGATAGACTAATAAAGTGTCTGAAATCACCCCATGAACTGGGGTGATTTCGAACACATGTGTATTTTCAATCTCTGTCTGGTATTTCAAAGTATATGGGGTGTTTTCTGACAAAAATTGATTCTTTTATTATTCTACTTTATTTCTGTTTGATTTTAGTGACGTTTAACATATTTTAAGGATGTCCATCATCATAATAAGGGATAAGGACTGAAATAAGGAATTTTATTTATTAAAGGCTTTTCCATACATTAATTTGCCACACTGAATAACTCAAACTACTTTCTTTAAAATTTCCAGGTCATAATTACACTGATCTTGAACATCTTTCTTACTCATATACATTCTTAGCATTGTCCGAAATAACCCCACAAAGTACTCAATTAAAAAAAAAAAAAAAGAAAAATAACTCTGAAAATTTGCACAAAACTCGTGACAAACTGGAACAAATCTTCTCACAGGGCTGCAGCCTACTGATCTCGTTGGCAACTGATGCTACAATAATTTTCCCCAGTCGCAACAACAAAAATCTTCCGCTCCATAACTCAGCAAGAACTTTTGACATGAGACTGTCCAACTGATTATTGCGTTTGTAAACAATTGATTCCAATGCAGGAGTACTGGACGCGGAAATTACAGTCTGGTGCATAAAATAAACAGCGTTTGGAGTTGGAAATTAGCGCTAATTTGTTGCTATGCAGCGGGAAAGAGAAGATAAACTGTATCGTCCGAAATCACCCCTTTTGACGGTACACAAGTTGAACTGCATGGAAGAATTTGTTAACATGAACATAGGGTTATAACACATAGGGTTACCATTTAATTTTGTCTATTGCTCACACCACAACTTTAATTTATTGTCTTGGTATGAGATAATTTTTTAATTATTAATGTTTCTCTGTTAAGAAGAAGAAGAAATAGTAAAGAAAAAGAAACTGCTATGCTCTGCTGATTCATGCTAATATTCTTAAATATTGTTGGATGTTTAGCAAGTTGTTTAATATCCTTGGTTCTAAAGTATTATTTCATAATAAAGAAGTGATTGTTAAAATATATAATAATATGTAGTGCTGTTCTCCAGATATAAAATGCATATTAACATAATGTATTCTCCAAATACTATCACATTGAATTATTCTTAATTGACATATATGCACCTTCTTCTGCAATCTAAATTGCTTCAGCAAAAAATGGACAACATGCTATTTAATATAGTTAAAATTTTAATTTCTTACATCTGCCATTGATTCTTGGAGTTTTACATAAAGAATTATCCAAAATATCAGTAGAAACAGTACTAAAAACTGGCTTCAGTTTTTTCAGCCCTGTATTTATAAACAGTGTTCAATTGTATAGGCAAGTAAATGTTGCCATGAAAACATTATGATGTTTTTGTACTAAAACATTTTCTGAATAATTCTGTTTTAACATCTAGGCAAAGGATAATCACATTGAAAAGAGAAAAATATGCATGTCTTGGGAATTTTCATGCCTATCATGATTGAATATTCTTGTGCATTATCCATATTACTATAATTTGATTAATTTAGTAACTATTGTGGTAGAATTATTTAATTTTAATGTCACAAAAACATTTTTAAATATATTTTCTATGATTTAGCTTTGGACATAATTGATGTTGCATTATTACTTTAAACATATTTACATGCTCATTCAGCTGCTTGTAATTAATTTGAATTATAACTATACAGATATACAGATGCTACTAACTGTATAATTTATATGTGGACTCAACAATCTTCTCGAACGATAGGTTGCTGTTCACCACAATCATGTCTCAATAATTTGCATAATGGCATACATACAAGATTACAAGTTAACTTAGCTTTTGGCCGTTACAGACTTCTTCAGAAACAGAATCTCTCTCTCTCTCTCTCTCTCTCTCTCTCTCTCTCTCTCTCTCTCTCTCTCTCTCTCTCTCACACACACACACACACACACACTGATTCCAGTTGCTGTGGCTAGACTGTGGGACTGTCCAATTGTCCAATGTGATAGTAACCAGTGGTGGGAGTGAGGGAGTGAGGAGGCAGCATGGAGAAGGAAGCCAGAGGGAAGGGATACAAGGAATGGGTAAGAGAATACACCAGTGTTATCTTACATACAGGGAGGAAGGGAGGGTGAGGGGGGGGGGGGGGGGGAAGACTGGAGTGCATGTCAGAATGGAAAACATACATTCTTTTATGTGTGATTTTGTGTGAATTATCAAGATGTCTTTGTGGTGAGCAGCAACCTATTCTTTCAAAAATATTGTTGAATCCTTTATGGAATTTCCATTGTTTATTGTGTGGCGACTCAGTTTTATATAAACTGAAATTATCTAGCAAAACTTGAGTTTCTAAAGTGAAGCATAATACATGAACTAATGCCATTTCAGTATAGGAAAAGGTCAAGAGCAAAAATAAGAAAAGAAAAAGAATTGACAGGAAATATTTTGAGGATCAAATTTTGTACTTTTCTAAGCTGAAAACTCTCTTTCTTTAGAAACTTGCAATGTTTCTGTATCTCCACTGTTCCTTTCGAACACAGTTCCAGATAGTATTGGTCTCATGGGACCAGTGGTGGTGTGCGTTATTGTTTCATTGTTGCACAACTCCCAGTTTATAAAATAATAAATGTCCCCTCTCCTTGTTTAGTTTTTGGTTTAGGAAGCCATGAAATATGTTATGATCAAATACTTGGTCTTACAATGTCCTGTTGCTCGTGCTGGACAGAAAAACACAGCCAGCCTTGTAACAAGCTTCAGTAGTTTA
Source organism: Locusta migratoria (assembly GCA_026315105.1). Classification (NCBI taxonomy): domain Eukaryota; kingdom Metazoa; phylum Arthropoda; class Insecta; order Orthoptera; family Acrididae; genus Locusta; species Locusta migratoria. Next base: position 198,403,527 of record CM048746.1, read on the forward strand.
CATTCCCACTTCAATTCCCTGGCAGACAGCCCCGCGGCAGTGGCAAGTTGGGACCTGACCATGGTCCTGCCGAACATGCTCACCAGTGATGTCATTGGGGGTTGCAGGCTGCGTTCAGACTCAATGCCCAGAAACAGTTCCAAGCACTCCACTAGATATTACCACTGTATAGAGGAGAGGACACTTCTCCCCATGCTTCTCTCAACATTCGTTATTCTAGGGTATGCCGTTCACCCATCACAGCTTAACAATACTGGCATTTCAACGGCAGTTATAATTTTGTTTCATCCAAAAATTTGCTTGTAGGTTACAATTTTGGGGGATATGTTATATCATCAGCATACCTTATGTTGTTTTATAATTTTTTTTTTTTTTTTTTTTTTTTTTTTTTTTTTTTTTTTTGTCAGTTGCAAATAGCACAAAGATTCAATGATAACTTTGTGACACTTGTGAAAGTAGCTAGAATAATGTATACTGATTGCTGGTGTTACTACAGCCATAGTTTTATCACCTGTTTGACTATTATTTCTGAGTATTTTGCATATAGATGTTATTGTATTTGCAGCAAATTGAATATTTTGGTTCTTGATAGTGCAGTTTTGTATGAATTGTTGTATGTGATACTTTCTAGTGAGTAACACTTAGCTCTTTCCATAAAATCTCGAGCAAACTGCCGGATGTCCATAACTCCCTGCCACGATATTTTGGTGCAGAGTCTTCAGGTGAGTACCGCCGAAGTACTGGCGAAGACGTGCTGAGCTCTGCTATTTATCACCAATTCAGCTGACACTGCACATGCGGGTATTTAGCATGTGCATGCGCAATATCAGGTGAATTGGTCATAAATAGCAGATCTCAACGCGTCTTCGCCAGTACTTCAGCGGTACTCACCTGAAGATGGCCAGAAGACTCTGTGCTCAAATATCGTGGCAGTTCACCCGAGATTTAATGGAATTATCTGTACGCTGGGAAACCTTTCAATATCACAACACCTAGCTCATAAAAGTTGTAGCCTGTGGAGTGTGAGTGAAAATGAATAACACAATTTACAAGGTACAGACTTTTTCCATCTTTCTGATGAGGAAAATCTTGATGAGGCTAGGCAGTCTTGGAATACAGTTAAAGCTCTTGAGCAAGTGCAATTAATGGAGTGGGGGTACTACAGTCATAGTGTTCTTTAATTCAAAATTTGGGAAGTACCGGACGTGTGTCTGGATAGCTTAATTGGGTAATGCGATTCGTAGTGCGAAGCGGGAAATCCTGGCTTGTATCTCAGTCCAGAACAAATTTTCAGCTTTGCCATTGAATTTATCTCAGTGCCCTGTAGCAGTTGACATGTTTGAATATTCCGAGTGCATAAAAATGAAACACTCAAACTTCAGTGCAACTCTTTACTTCAGGTACTACTGAACACAACTGATTGTAAAACTTTGATCCTGTTACACTTAATGCTATGTCATGTGCAGTGGGAAAGGTGTAAATCAGCTGAGTTTGTTGGCTGTTGATGGTTGCTGTGGCATCTATCTTTCGATGGTGATATCTGTTTGTATATAGATACACAAATGAGACAATCTACAGAACTTTTTACTTAATCTCAACTAGTTGCATCCAGACATTCATTTCACAATGGAATTGGACATAGACAGCCAGCTCTCATTTCCTGATGTGCTGTATAAATGAAGACCAGGGCACAGCAACTACTGATAACCAACACATATGAAGATATACTTGGATATCTCATGTTGTTATCACTCATTTTAACATAAACTCAGCTTATCCCAGAGATAAACAAGGCTCATGAAATATTTGACTGAAAAAAAGAGATAACCGAGTTTAAAAAAATTTAGTCAATTCCCGCAAAAACAGCCACGAAATCCTACATGTCTTGAAGGCAAAATATCCTATGTTATGTACTGTGAGAGAGGAAGTAGACTAGTTAAGCCAATAGTGTTCATCCCAAATGTTAAAAGTAAGTCTGCTAAAATTGGAAGGCTTCTCAGGAGTTTATCAAGTACTAAAGATATAAGAAGTAGTAAGCTCTTTGGAAGATGACCTGGAGCTACAAAAATTGAGAAGCCTCTACCACATCTTAAACCACAGAGAGAGAGAGAGAGAGGAGGAGGAGGAGGAGGAGGAGGAGGAGGAGGAGGAGAAGGTCGTCATGTTATGAGTTTGAGAGGAACATCAGACCTGTACTTTCTGGAACTGTTTCATTATGGAATTTGTAGAGATAGTAACATTTAACAGATTTTTTAAAAATAAAGGCAGTGTTTTTTAACATAGTAAACTGTGGGACTTTGCTCTGAATCTGCTGAAAGCACATCGCACAGTTTAGAGATACATTCATACAATTGTAACTGAAGAACTGTGACTGAAGATGTGCTGCCTCCTATATAGTGCAGTGGCAGTATTTCTGCTTAAGGTTGTGGCTTGTTTTCCAACAGTGCACCACTCCTCAGTTATGTCAGAGAGTGTAGACATTTAATACAATACCCACTCTAAGATACTGACTCATCATAACTGGCAGAGGATAACAAACTTATTAAAATATAATGCCACCCAAGAGATTACAGAGGAACCTATTATCATAGATCAGGACAACCTTAGAAAGCAAAAATAATATTGAAGCCTTAGATACTATAGAATATAGTACTTTTTTGAGAGTTTCTAATACAGATTGTGTGTTAAATGACTATCACTACAGTCATAATAGTATGGAGGAGACAATGGCTAGTGTGTTCGACCATACATTATACATATATTTTGTTGTGAGTATCTTCACTTTCGGGTAATTGTTTATTAAAGTAGGTGTCGCTGCTCATCACGAATATTATCTAATTGATAATACAGTTATGATTACTGAGATGCAGGAGAGATCGACAGGTCTTGTGGAGTTATTTTATTTTTAAAATTAGTATTTTAATGCTAACTTTCGTATAGCACCTTTCTGTGCGATGACTGGGTTTTAGATTTAACTTGGAGTGCTATGTTGGCATTGTTAATTTCTGTGCTGAACATTATCATTGTGCTTGATAATGGATGTAACATTTACCATGCATCATTGTTGCTCTACTATCTCCACCATAGTTTATTCTGAATTTATTGAAGATATATCTCTCTCTCTTTTTTAGACAAGTACAAAATATATTTAAGTGACACTATCTTCAGAAAGAATCCCAAATCAAAGAAAGGAAGGAGTGATCCTGTTCTTTTGATTATTTGACTGGCAGAAGCAAGAAGAATAAATTATCTGCTATAGTCAAGCTGAAATACAATGATCCCTGGTGCTTGCGTCAATCGGCTTTGAGCGCTGGCTCCGGCAGCAGACTATTGGAGTAAATCAAATGGAAACGTTGCTCTATGCATGTGCGTGTCTGGCTACGCTGTCCACTTTTGCCAGTTCTGTCAGACAACAGTGACCATTAGCTACACTGTCTGGCAATGAATTAACTATTTGTCAACATGGCTGAATTGCGTTTCTGCAATGGGGGTGGTCCCCCAGCCCAGTAGGCGGAGCCATGGATCATCTTATTTTGGCCCGACTATAGACGTGGCTTGAGATTGCAGGAAAGTGTAGTTACTTCCCCTCACCAATTCTCCACGTTATACAGAATAGACCCTAATCAAATTAATGACTTTTGTAAATATCTAGGTCATCCTGTTATTGCAATTTCCTTATATCTCACCTATGCTATAACCTAAAATGAAAAAAAGGCACCAGAAAAAGCCTGTTGAGGTCAGAGATTACTCTGTCAATAGAACTCTATGCATATCTTGTGAATACTACAACAAAAAGCAGTGAACACTAAAAATATTGTAGAACTCTGAATAAACTTTTTATTACTGAGAAAATATTTATTGTTAAAAGCTTAGTAAATTAAACATGAAGTTTCATTCAAACATTAATTATCCTCCAAAACAAATTACATAGTGCTTGATGCAGAGTAGCTAGTATCTGGTCTTGGTGAGCACATATTACTGAATGCTGCAGTATTAATGAGTGTCACTGTTGCATTAACTTAATAAGTTTGATCTCTGAACTCCATAAACAACATTTTTGTAATCATTTGACAAATTCCCATACACTTGTGTATGCCAATGTTTGGCATGATTGCTTTGGACCAATCAATATTTGATTGAGAAATTTAGTTATTTTATATATTTTAATTGCTGATTCTCAAGTTTCACACAATTTATGTTAATGTTATGCTTATACACACCCATCTTGAAGTAACATACATCTTTCCCTGCAAGCTTTTATTGGAAGTGAATGCTTTATAATACACTTCACTTCTCACAACTTATAGGTAGTGCATGAAAGCAGATATTCATTGGACCTGCCGCCTTTCATGCTTGCAACGCAATATCAGGTAGATTGTTACAGGTTTGTGCATAACACCACAAAGAAGTGTTCTATCTATTAAGGTGAACAATTGATTATTGGGATATGGGAGACAGTAATATAGTTTTTTTAAGGGTGGCTTCAATACTTAAATGAAAAGGAAGCATTGGTGGAGGCTCTTTTGTTAAAGACAATGTGGCAGAGAGAGGACACAAGAAAAATAGTTTTTAGCATTTTAGAAACATTAGATATTTCTGTGAATATTATGAGGTGTTGACATTTTCTGCAAATGGTAGTTTTATTTTGTATGTTGGTCTCGTGGTGTTTTGGTGAGAACCAGGTACTGTTCAATCAGAAGAAAGAAATAGTTTAAAATCTGGAAGTCAGCATCTAATTTCAAATGTTTAGTTTGCATGAACTTTGTTTCCATATATTATATAAGTTCCATATCTTTTTTCATCTTTTAGAATGTAACGACAAGTAATATGTTAACATTTTCTTAAAATGAGAAAACAAGACAAAAATAAAGAAATTACACGTTAGCAACAGTATTCTGGTCAGCTCATTATCTGCTGACAAAAGATTGTTCTATAATTGTTACCTAGAGTACATAGTAACATTATTGCCAGTAATTTTGAAGCATGTAAAGAATATAAGTGATATTACTCTGTTCAGTTTTTGTTCCCTGGTTATTAGCAGTTATCCCTTCACAGAATATTGAAGTATGTTTCATGTTTTAATACATGTTAGATGTTCTTAGATTATTTGCTATACCATATAAATACTATCTTCAATAAATCAACCTTTTTTATTGCACACAACAGGTGCACAAAAACATGAATTTTAAAGCAGTGAGTACTGCACATTTGTTCATAATTACTTTTTTATATATTATAAAACATACTCATTAAATTTATTTATTGTATGACATGTTAAGGAAACTTTTCTTGATATTCTAAGTAATTGAAGGGGTTTGTGGAGAAATGTGCTCTTTTGTAAGTGACATGATAAGTTATTGCACATGATAAGATTTCATTGAATACCTCAGCTTATATTCATTATTGTAGATAATGACAGAACCAAGTAATTATTTGATTTGAACATTGTATGTTGGTTACAGTTGAAGAAAAGATATAAAAGACAGAGGAGAGCATCTTGAATATTATCTTTGCAGTTTTAGCAGCTAAATAGGCTATGTATAATGAGCCTCAGCTGTAAATTGAACACATGCACTGCTGTAAGATGTTCATCAAGTAATAACTGAAATATGGTGAGTTTGTTGATAGGTGGTACCTCAAACCTTCTCTGTTTTTTGGTGTAAGTAATCCATCCCAAAAGGTTGACTGAGTATTTATTTATGCCCTGTTTATATAAAATAGCTCCATAAACCTAATCAGTTAATACATTAACCACGGTGTAATTAAATAATTGCCTTTTGTTAATCCTCATTTGAAGATCCTCTGCAGTTATAAATTACTTACATTTGATAGCATATGCTCATAAAAACAAAGTAATCTATCTTTGGTTACAATTAACTGATGTTTTCTTTTTCTTTTACATTCTTCATTATTGGGGTGCTAACACTATACACCAATGTGGTTCGGTTTCTGGTTTAAGTTGTTAGACAAGTGAACAAATCAGGTAGGAGAATATTTGATTTAGAAATATATATTTGTTAGGGGTTTTTACTCTTGTAACACTACTTTGTGAAATTGTTCTTAACAGAGAAACCATACTGGCAAGAAATTCGAAGTTTACATGAGGTACTTTTGATGTAATATGTAACTCTGAGTTCCTTTGACAGTGGTATGTTCTTTATGCAGATACCAAATATATCTCATGTTTAATATAATGTGATTGTTATATTTACGCCCCTACACCAGCACCCCCTTGGGAACTTGAAAGTAACTGAGTTCTTAAATTGTGGAATAAATGTATGAGGTCATATCTGAAATACACAAGAGTTTTACTAATGTATTTTCCTTTCTTTCTAAAGGATGAGAGTTAAAGGAAAATAATCTGATAGAAGTTCAATGATTCCAGTCGGATAATGTTTACAGATACTGTTCATAACTACAATTTTTAAATGTATTTGTCTATTTTCATTCAGAGAGAATATTGAACTTGTGACTGGGATCCATAGTTAAATTTAGCTATAATGAATTTCTGGACGGGTTTTAAGGAAGTGGAAGAGGAGTCATTCCAATCCCAGGAGTGGAAGGACTTACCTTAGGGGGATAAAAGGAAAGGCAAACAAGAGCACACCCACCCACACACATACACACGCTAACACATCAAAGTACACATTTTCAACATGTCTGCCTTGTTGTGTTAGCCTGTGTATGTGTGTGGGTGGGTGTGCTCTTGTTTGCCTTTCCTTTTATCCCCGTAAGTTAAGTCCTTCCACTCCTGGGTTTGGAATGACTCCTTTTCCACTTCCTTAAAACCCATATCCTTCCCTTTCTCCCCTCCTTCCTTCCTCTTTTCCTGAAGAAGCTACCAGTGGTGCTGAAAGCTTGTATGTGTGTTCGTGTCTGATTTTATTTGTGTCTGTCAACGGGCCTGTGCTTTAGGTAAGTCATCCGATTTCTATTATTTATATAAATTTATCCCACCAGGAAAGTTTCCTTCTATAATATATTCCAGTATTTTCATTTATTAGTAGTATATTATGCCACTTGTAAAACACATTGAGTATAATATTCTGTTTACAACATAGTTGTTCACACCATTGCATTGTTATTAGCTCTTCAAAATTGTTTAAATTCAAGAATTTTTATCTTTTTGTAATATAGTAATACAAATGTAATCCCAGCTTCGGAACTCTTTTGTACTATTGACCCAGAATATTTTATTCACAGTACCATTATGGTGTAACTTAATTAAGTAATATTATATTTATTTAACCATTACAAAAGAACATTGAATTATACAATGCTTTAAGGTATTTGGGTAAGAAGGTTCTTACAACAAAGAGAGGGAGTGGGGAACCTGACACAATTATAACACATCTGCTTGTTGATCTACCTGAGAGAGTGCTACGTGATTGTAGCCCTCAACGATAAAGCATATTTTCTGTTCCAGGAAGAAATCAGATGTTGCAGGGATATCCTCCATTGGTAGATCTATCTGAGAGTGTGCCACATTGCCACTGCTTTCCGCGGACTCTGGGTCATGTCTCTCCAGTGGTCTTGCTCAGGACCCTCTTCTTGTGGACCAATTACGCAACATCCAAGAAGTGGAGTGTGTCCAATGAGATCATTGCCTTGGTCCATCACACATACCTAGTTAAAATTAGAAAAATAATTATTTCTTACAGAAGTTTCTTTAATCTATTAAAATCTTAAACATTCTTTGAAAATAGATAGATTGGCTGGTCAAATGTACCTTAGTTCTGTACCACTGACAGTCTCTCTCTCTCTCTCTATCTCTCTCTCTCTCTCTCTTTCTCTCACACTACTCACTCACTCACTCACTCACTCACTCACACACACACACACACACACACACACACACACACACAATTGCAAATGGAGATGAAAATAAAAAGGGGCACGAGCTTTTGGAATGGTTTTCCTTCATCAGGTTAGAAAGGTGGGAAGAAAAAGGGAACCTGCTACATTTTTCTTCCCTTCTCTCCTACCTGATGAAGGATAATACAGTATCTCCAACTTCCACACATCACCCATGATCACCTCATAGCCTAGGTTGTAAGTAGCCATTCCCTTCTGTTACCTGTTCCCTTGTTTTTCTGTCATCTCTTACCTGATGAATGAACACTGTTCCAAAAGCTAATGTCCTCTTTTTATTTTCATCTCCATTTCCACTTTTTGCATGACTATTGATGGTACAGAACCAAGGTAAGTACTGCCTATCTAATCTATCTCTTTTGAAGAATACTTTAGCTTCACAGCACAGAATTTCCATGAGTAATCAACAATTAAAATCTTAAAACATCTTGCTTATCTGAATAATTTTGCTTCTGTTTCCTGTTCTACCCTGTATTGTTACACTTTTATGAGAAAGCGTATTAGAAAGAAACAAAAACTAGATATAGTTTCAGATTCCTAGATAAAATTTGATTGGTATATCAAGGAAAAAAATCAATACTTGAAAATAAAACATAACTAGACACAAAAATCTGCTCACCAAACAGTGGTAGGGAAAAGCACAAACAAAAAAGGTGACAATATGCAAGCTTTCAGAGCCAGTGATACTTTCTTTTGGCAGAAGTATTGAAGGGAAAGCAAGAGGACTGGTGAGGTACAGAAACGGGGAAATTTAACAGAAAAGTCACTCAGAACTTCACTTCAAGGAGGCATACTAGACAAGATGGAAGGAAAAATTGTTGTTGGGAGACAGTAGTGTGAGCGATTTGAATATAAAAAAATTTAGAATATAAAAGGGAGAAAATAGAGGGATAGTAACTGAAAAGAAATGCTAAGACTACATAAATTAGCTTAAATCTAGGCAAGGTGGGTTGCTTGACGCAGCATGTTGTAATGACAGTTTCAACCTGCAAAGTTATGAGAACTGGTGTCAGCAGTAAGAACCTAGATGGAACATATGGTGATATAGGATCCACTGCTATGATTTAGAGCATGATCTGCAGCAGGGTATACATGTTGCCAATACACACTGTTTATCTATGCCCATTCATGTTGACTGATAACTATCTGGTAGTCAGTGGTGGCTGGTGCTTCAGATGACTGGGGTTTCACTTCTTTGAGTGCCAGATCTTGATAGTGGTGTGACGTCCTCTCCCTCTCCTACCCCCTCCCCACTGTGTTGATGTTTTGCCCCCCCTCCCCCCCCCCCCCCGCTCGGCAATCAAATAGACAATTTGGTGCACCTCTGTGAGTGGCGCCAGAGGAAAGTGCCCTCATTTGCCTCCCCCCCTTTACCCCTTTAGAAATACTTTCATTAAAAGTTCTGCAGAATGTCTTACATCTGCTTGTTTGCACTTGTTTCAACATGAGCTGAGGTGTTGGCTTACCAAGCTTCTTTATTTCACACTTGTGTTACAAGCTTAAAGCTGAGTAATTTGTTTCTGAAAAATACTGAATGTTTTTCATTTTTCTTTGATAATAATCACTAAGAACACATGAATATTCATATGAACATTAAAACACAGTATGTAACTTATTATACTGTGAAGTACCTGTAACAAAATGAATCTGTTGCGATGAAGAGACAAGCTACCTTTGGGTCACGTGACACTGTAAGCAGCACCCCCTCCTAACCTTACGCATGCACAAACACTGCTCTCCTCCACCTCTTTTCAATTTAAATATTTGTTACTCTCAAAATCATTACACATTTGCTAAAACATTCAAATATATGTGGCAAGTAACATACAAAAGTCATTGTTCCTGCATCTGTTAAAAAGAAGATTGGGTTTAAAAAAAATTACTTGTAGTTGGTCTCAAACCCACAACCTTCAATGGTGCATAATGATGCCGCTAACCACACGGCTATTCTTACTAGGTGGAGAGTAGTGACTTCATTATTATTCACGATTTGGATCTTCTGTAGGGTTTTACAGTTGATGCGTCTTTAATTTATAGTTATAAGATATTTTACCGAATATAATGTTTTTGATGTATATTCAATGTGCCAAACACAATTATGAAAGTCAGATGTTGCCCTAATGGAGGATTTGCCAATGTGCAAGGCGAGGTGTGCAGTAGCTCCACTGCTTCGGGATCATTCATGTGTAACTGCCAAGGCTCGAGTAGCCAGGAGCTGGTGTCTCTACCAGCTTCAAAGCCAGTGTTAAAAGCGGTGTTTTCCCTCGCCCCTCCCTGCTGCCAATATGCTACCTCAAGGGGGTTCAAAAGAGAAATTGAACCTCAGCAGCTCATGTGCATTGCAATGCTGTGGTTACTGCCACCTATATTAAGTGGTTGCGCTTCGACTCATATATGTGCTGTCTCTGTGACATAAAACTTTTCTCATGCGATAAAAATACTTTGAATGTGCATATAAAATGATCTGATAGAAGAATGATAGTTTAAAAACACTTTTTATTTATTTATTTACTTTATTTTCACGCCGAGCTTTTTCCTAGAGGTCCACTGAACCAATGAACACACAGGACACGCCACCACTGGTTGTCGTCGTACCAATATAAACTGCCTGATGAGATATACTGAGAAGGAGTGTTTGAAAGTGAATGAAACTAGGTGCAATGAAGTACCATGTGAATTTATTGAACTGATTGAGGTATGGGAAAAAGAAGAAAAGGCCGTTGGCAGTTATAGGTGGAACATCGGTGCCAGGTCAGTAGGGTGTCACTCCCCTCTGGCTGCAGTGCATGCCCTTACATGGTTTGAAATGATGTCAGTTATTGGATACTCACCTGAGGCAAGTTTATTCATAGTTGCCTCAGCTGCCCCTCCAGACCCTGTGACTTGGCACTGGGACAGAGGCTTTTCCAATGTCATCACATATGTGCTCAACAATGAAGAAGTCCAAAGAACTTGCTGGGCATAGGAGAACCTCATCATGCTGTAGGCAGTCTATATACACGACTGGATATGCTTAATCTGGTTGGAACACTGTCACAGGGTGCTGTGCCATGAGGGCAGATGAAAAACGTCTGTGACATATCACTGTGCTGCCATTTTCTGCTGAAGCACAACTACAGGTGACTTCAATGCATGTCCTATGGATTTTGGTTCCCCGCACTGTGATACTGGGGTTACATCTGTGTGTCTTTGCAGTATTGGCAGGAAGTGCTTCTTGCTCTTGATGTCGCCATACCTGAATATGATGGTCATCAGATGTTATGGAAAAGCTGAATTTATCACTGAACGTTAAGTGATTCCATTTGTCCTCTGTTCATGCCTACAACCCTGCCAAGCCCAAGGATTTTTCTGTCACTTTTCACTTCATTCACCTCTGGCAGTGATGTTGATGGGCCATATGTAGTTCTGAACGAAGATTGAATACATTTGGTAATTGGTGGATGTGTGTTTGTGACTGTGCACCCGGGTTTGGAATCCATGTTTACCTGTTGGTCCCCCTATAACTTGCTGGGTACGTCAGTTTGAAGGTTGGAGGAAGGCAATGGCATACCACATCCAAACAGGACCATACCTAGTAAAGCAATGTGGTGTTCATACCAATCTTCGGGTTGTTGACTGATTTACATTTTACCATGCCTTCTGGACACGGCACCATTCCAAAAGTTGGTATTGGTTTTCTGGTATCAACAGCAACTTTCACATGGGACAGCATGAGCCCAATAGAGTAGAAATGAGTTGTTGAGAAATTGTGTGGGAATTCACAGGACCGTCAACACACTTTATATTTTGTTGTACATGGCGCATGCTCTGAAATGCTCTGAAATGATCAGTTACATCCCATGGAATGTGCTGCTCATTGTGATTTGCATCTGCAGTGCTCTCCAGTGCCCATTACGCTATCTATTTGGGGCAATAGGACAATGTATTTACAAAGATGGATATGCATAAAATTGTACAGTATCTCTGTTACCAATCAGTAAAAAAGAAACCTAAATATTGTAGCTTACTTATGTTACAGGCAGAGTTGTATGTTTGCTTTTAGCTGACTCACTTGAGAAACTCAAGAAATTGTAGTGATTTTCAAGAAATGCAAAGACAGTACGAATATCTGAAAGCAGCTACATAATAACAACAAAATGTACAACAAATAACATTTAGTAAAAATCATAAAAAACTATCAACGATAAAAACATCATTTGCACCAGCTCCACTTCTCTCTTGTTGTCTCATATATTTCCAGTTTCCATGTTTTACTTCCACCCGAAGGGGCTCATGGTTCTTTCATGAGTATGTACGTGGCGAGCATGGGACCCCGAGCTAAGGCAGTCTTTCTTCCATTTATCTTACCTGGACTGCATTTTCTTTCTCTCCCCCTCCTTTCCTATCCTCAGTCCCAGTAGGGGACTGATGGCCTTTGCAGTTTGCTTCCGCTGTTTCCAACAACCCAACCAACCAACCACGTTTTACATTTTGCATATTGAAAACTTTAATTTAGTTTTCTTTCGGAGATAATAGGTTCTGTCAGAAATATTTAACTTGCTCATACACATGGGACACTGCTTCAGCTAAATAATGTTTGTTGTGATAATTTTTACTTTTAGTATCGTATGCAAACACCTTTCCTCCTTTACTGCATCTGCTTCCGTGATCACACACTAGTTTCCTCTGTCCTAGCAAAAAACTCAACAAATTCTCTCATGGACAGAGTTAATTCTTGTTTGTAATATATAATGATGAATAATGGATATTACAAAATTATATTAAATTAATAAAAAGATCCATAAACTATAATTAAACTAAATCTTTTAAAACTGCGTGGGAGAGTGTAGACACAAACCTGTTATTTACATCTCTCTTTATCCACAGCTTGTGATGATAACTACCATTCTAATCCATATTCTTAAAAAGAAATAACAATGAATATAGGATATTACACTTATATTGACAAGAAAGAACCAGGAAATGTTTAGGGGGGGGGGGGTGAATAAACACAACTTTTGGGGTTAGGTGGACGCAACGCTAAGACACTAGTGACTACTGAAGCTTACGACACTATCAACTATGCCTTCCTTCATTGTTTGACTTCTCTAATATGATTTACAGAGATCTACATATGTATACAAAACCTGTTGTAATTTGTTATTTAGCTATGGTATGGCATTTCAAAGCTGCTTCTATGGAATGGTGTTGTACAGTAACATAGGAACGATATTCTTTTACAGAACACAAATTGTAACACTAACAAATGTTAAATACAATAACCTTTAAAGCTGTCAATATGCAGTTCCATGTTGTTGTTTTTTTGTAACAAATGACATCTAGAATGATGCATTATCAAAGATTCCTCAATTTTCTGTCACCTTAAAAAGCTTATATTCATACAGTGTACACTATAAAGAAAGAAGGCATGAAATACACAGTTCAGTTTGCAATATGGTGGCTCAAAAGTTCTGCTTGTAATGTGAAATCCAAGTCACATTGCACTGGACACATTCCACTCCAAGAAACAAAAATCTAATGTTCCAGATCCTTTGTTTCACACTTTGCAGGGTAGTGAAACATGGAACTCCAACCATGTGTTGCCACTTCCTTATCCACGTGAATTTCCATGTCCCGTGAGAGGACAGTATAAATGTTTGCAGATGGTGGGTGCCCGTGGTCACTGGGTCCCACATTGCTTAGCAGATCAAATGACAATTCTCATATGGGGTGGTGTTTCATGGTTGATCTGAGTCTGTACAATGTCACCAGGTGCTCTTATGTACCAATTGATTCAAAAATCTGGCCACTGTGACATCCGAAAGCCCAAAGACCTAGCAATTGCACGCCCATCTCACTTCATGCAGTCCTTTGATGCAGCCACTGTCAAATGCATTCAGGTGGCAGATAGGCAGTCCGATGTGTCTGTGAGGCAACAGGAGTGCTTCATACTATACATAAATGTCATGTCTCACTGTCTGATTCACGACAGGTGACTGGGACCAACTTTGCAACAGCAGGGTGGTAACATTACAAATGCCTCTGGTGGATGTTCTGCACGTTAAAGCCATGTAACTCTAATTATTTACTCACAAGTTAATTTTATTAATCAATGCAAAAGTGGGATTATATTGGACCACTTCTTCTGGGTGCATAACTTTTTTGTCAGGCAGTGTAGAAAGCCAGCAATGTTTACATAATAGTTATTTGGTATATTACATGTAATGTATCAAGTTTGATTCCATATAGGATCACCATGCTCAGCGACTGTTATAAAATGTGAATGACGAGCAGCAATCATTCACAACTGTTTGTTTATTATTGCAGATATAGATTTCAGCCACTGTTTACAATTTTAAGAAGTCCTAACTTTGTTGAAGTTACCTATTAATACATACAAAATCAGCATGGAACTATGTGACAAGAGGTGTACTCTTAAGCTGTTCTTTTGTGGGGAGCAGGGGTATCAGCAGTATTAGGGTTGGATGGGATGGCCCAAGAAAAATGTTTTGAAACTAGTTTTGTGGCTTCTGGGGTAATTACATTCAGTAAAGGCAGTGTTGAGGATGGTGGTGTATCTATAAAGAGTCTGAATCAGAGCAATTATGATTGCTTCAAATGCCAAGGCTGTGTGTGGGGAAAGTCTGACATGAAAAAGATGGCAACTGTCAAAATGTAAGTACTGTTGTTTATTTGTAGGCTTAATACGAATAGAAGTGTGTAGCTGGCCTTGGTTGAGGTTGAGGTCAGGAACATAGTATGAGATTTGGAATAAGACCATGTAAAATTTATTTGAGAGAATGTATTAAAATAGCTCAAAAGTGTAAAAAGGGCAGAGTCACCGTGAGTCCATGTGACTGATGACCCATGAAAAGTTTGGTATAAGAAGGAGCCATCTTGACTCTCAAGGATGTGCTGCTGACTTGTTTGTACATCTTCCCCTCAGGAGTATACTTTTCTTCATAAGTATAAAGTGGATTAAGGTGAGGATGAAGGATGTCATTGGTTTAGAATCGGGTGAGTGATGGTTAAGGTAATATTCACTAGCAATGTACATGAGGAATATTGCTATAGAGGAAGGTGGAATGAATGGTGTTAAGCACTGTATGCACTGGGAGTGGGGCAGGCACAAGATTTCAGATGATACTGGTAACCATTATTTCACTAGCAACACGGAACACCACACCTCTTCATTAATACTTGGGAATAAAAAGTGTGTTCTCGATAAGTGCACACAAAGTGACAGAGAACAGCAGGAGTACAAACACACACACACACACACACACACACACACACACACACACACACACACACAGTTGCTTTGGGTGCCCAACTGGCACCATGTAGTAATAAAAGTGCATGTGTGTGTTTTCATACTCATGCTTGAAGGAGGTTAAACCAAAAGCTAGCAAATGATTCATCTCTCATTGCTTTGTGTACACCTGCCAATGACAACACCTTTACTTTTTGGCGAGTTGTCTACTCCCAGGTAATTGTTTCCTTTTTTTTCCCCTTTCTTTTTCAGTCTAACCCTCCAATACACCTCTTCATTTGTTAATGTGGCTGAGGTCTTATTAGAAGTGTCATATTTTTGTTAAATTCTGAAAATGATTGGCCTGCAAATTTATTAGGCACAGTTTCATGTTTAAATAACTGCATAATGTCTAGTTCATCAGTGATTATCATATAGAGAGACTGTGATTTCTGTGTTCCAATGTGAGTAGAGTTGGCAAACATTTGATCTCAGCTTCAGGAAGTTCTGTATGTGATCATGCAACTTGAGGCTATTGCTAGTAACCACCACTATGATAGACCAGATATGGGGGTCCTCGGGATGTCCAGTTTGTCCCACATCTCTTCCACCCCAGTTACTGACCACACTGAGGCTGATCCCTCACACAGGGTTGAGTGGGAGTCCACTTCAAGGTATGACATTCAGTCTCAGTTGCTATCTTTGCATGGTAATGATTCTGAGCCAGATGTGTTGGCCCTGTTTCAGAATCAGATTCTAAGTCTGCTAGATACAAACATTCACAAATTCTTTGGGACGCCATGTAGAGCACAGGGTGCAGCCAACTAGAGGTGGTGACTCATGTCGGCACTAATGACATGTCATTTTGGATTGGTTGAGATTCTCTCTGGTTTCCAGTTGCTATATGTAATGATGAAGACAGCCAGCCGTGCTAGTGAGATGAAGGCAGGCCTCACCATCCATAACACTGCAGAGGGCTGATTGCAGTCCTTTGGTACAGTTCTGAGTGGAATTTTTGAATCAGAGGATGATACAGTTCTGCAGTTGCGTAGGCTGTAAATGCCTCAACTTGTGTCTTATGGTGGTAGGGTTTTAGGTTCTGCTAAAGAGATCAGGCATTTAGTACACACAAGAGGTGGCTACATAGATAGCATGGGTTTATGTGATGTGGTTAGATTGAGGTTGGAAAAGTGTAGTAAGGGCTTCAATCACTTAGTGTGCAGATCAAAGAACAAGGGTAGACAAAACAGCAGTCAGTATTGTAGTTGTAAATTGTCATATTTGTGTTGGGAAAATACTGGAATTTTTTTACATTGCCAGGGAGCACTTATTAATTGTGAATAAGACAATGATTGCATTATTATTAATAAATAGCTAAACCTGGCCATGCTTTGCTATGGCTCACACTCATATCAAATGAATAGGAAATACCGTAACTCATGTGAACATAGAATTACCCAGAGAATGCTTCCATAACATCAATAAAGTTTGTTAGGCAACTGTGCTTATGTAAAACGAAAGTTATAAAAATATAGTTTCACAGATACTCATTATCTTAAACCCATAAGATAAATTACATTTTTTGTCGATCGTTTTCTCCACATACACACACATCAGTTTACTGATTCTGGACCATGAGACGTATAATTCAACTTGGTAAAGAGCTATTGTTTTCCCAGCCATGTTTCTCTCCTACTCTCCTCTTCATCCTCCCTCTATCTAATCCCCAGCCTCTGTTTATCACTCCCTTTCCTTCCATCCATCTTCAATCTCCTCCTCCATCAATACACGTATCGTCTTTCGCTCATCGTACCTACATAAAATGAAGAAATTATAAATTAAAGAATTGCTTCAAATTATGTGTTATCTGCTGGAAACTATCACAAAGTTACTGTTACATAAAATTAAATTAAATAACGATGCCCTTAAACAACGTTTTTTTCAGAGTTCGTTTCTATGGTGTTGATTTCCCCTCATAATGTCATGATCGATCTTACTGAAAATTAACCATTAAGCATGAATGTATCCAAAATGTGTTTCCACAAAAAGTTGTTACTTTAGTGTCACAACTTTACCATAGCACCTGACCGGTACGCAAGTTAGAAGATGGTACCACTTCAATTTTCGCGCACACTTATTTGGCAGCTGGAGAATTTTAAGTGTGATCAGAGCTGTAGATATGAAAATATTTGCTTCCTTTTGCCTCTCTCAATGGCTATGTATACACATGATTTTCTTTTTGCACGCAAAGTGCAAAGTGCCTTTTGAATTCTGTAAGTTTCATTTACCTCCTTGTATAATTATAATCGAAAATTGATACATCATTTTTCATATTCTATAATGATTTCGGTAAAATTTCACTTGCAGCAGTGGCTGATGTTGCCAAAATCTCTTGGCTGCTCTTTGAAAACTCAGTGCCAGAGCTGGCTCGCCACCAAGCGGCCTCTGGACAGTGTGCGAGCTAGGGGATGCGGACGGGACCTCCGGCAGTTTGTAATGAGCCTCCTTAGTGCTCACTTCAAAGCTCAACCAAACAGTGTATTAATACTCAAGTGTTTATCAGAAATAAAGGTTGCAGCAAGACTACACTATGCTTGTTTGTCTTTTGCTGCAATATGCTGAGTGGTATGGGATCTGTACCAGAGCACATTGATGGAGGAAAGTGAAATCATTTTGTATTATTATGCAATTGGGAAGAGGATGTGTTGGTTTTGTCATGGAAATTGGTATGGCAACTATTAAAACATTTTTTTTTTTTTTTTTTTTTTTTTTTTTTTTTTTGCGTGTATGTGTGTGTGGCAAGATCTGTTTATGAAATTTCAATCGGCAACAATGTCTCTTGATTATCAGAATGAAATAAGGGAAATGAGAGCTAAAGTGGGAAAATTTAGTAGTTTGTTTTACCTGACTGCTGTTTAGGAGTGGAAGGGTAGTATGAACATTGTTTGATGAACCCTACGCTGGAGTTTAAGTATGAATGGCATTGCAGTCAAACAATGGGAATTCCAGGAGGAATTCAACAATATTTTTATGGAGAATAGGTCACTACTCCCCACAGAGATGTCTGATGAGTTGCGGTCGTGGCGGAGCGGCTGAGCATATTGAGGCACTATGCGCGATGTCGTTTCCTGTCGGTTCGAAATCCTCCTTGGGCATGGCTGTTTGTGACGTCTTTAGTACAAGGTAGTTCACAACCAGTTTGTAAGTTTAGGGACTGATGACCCTGCAGTTAAGTCCCTTAAGCTTGACAACCATTAGAACATTTTTTGATGAGCTGCAGAAAGGCACAAATAATAGAAAACAAATACAAAGTGTTTGGCTGATACAGCCTTTGTCAGTTGGAGAAACAAACACACACATGTATACACACTCACACTCACACAGACACAACCACCATCTCCAGCCACTGTGGCCTGCCTGTGAACGAAGTACACCTGAGGTGAGAGCAACCACTGGTGGGAGTGAGGAAGTGGCAAGGAGAGGGAAGCAGGAAGGGAGGGGAGAGGTGTACGACAGGGGTGGGGGAATATGCCTGTGTTGTCTGATGGATAGCGTGGAAGGAAGGGAAGGGTCTGAAATGTGCGGTGGGGTGGGAGACGATAGAATGGCACAGGGAAGGGGATGGTAGGATTGTGGGGGCAGGAATTAGCAAAGATTTAGGCCAAGGGGATTGCAGGATCCATATGCCACAGGCTGTGTAGCAATGATTGAAGTGAGCCACATTATGCAAGGCTGCATGCTCTGCAACAGGATGGTCCAGCAGTCTCATGGCCACAGTTTGTCAGTGGCCATTGATTCAGATCGACAGCATATTGCTAGTCATGCCCACTTAGAAAGCTGCACTGTGGTTGCAGCTCAGTTTGTAGTGAACATTACTGCTTTCACAGGTTGCCCTGCCTTTTATGGGATAGGAAATTCCAATGACAGGACTGGAGTAGGTGGTGGTGGAGGGATGGTTGATAGGACAGTTTGCATCTAGGTCTATTGCAGGGGTATGAGCCATGGTGTAAGGGATTTGGAGCAGGAATGAAGTAGGGATAGACAAGGATATTAAGTAGGTTTCGTGGGCGACACAATACCATTGTGGGGGGGGGGGGGGAAGAGAGGATATTAGATATTTCTCATTTTAGGGCAGGGTGAAAGGTAGTCAAAACCCTGCCGGAGAATCTGGTTTAACTGCTCCAGTCCTGGGTGGTAATGGGTAAGAGGGGTGCTCCTTTGTGGTTGGGTGGGTGACAGGACAGACAGAGTTCACGAGATCTGTTTCTGCTCAAGGTTTGGAGGGTAATTGCAGTCAGTGAGGCATTTGGTGTATTTGGAGAGAGACTGCTTGTCATTGCAGAAACCATGGCCACGAGTGGCTAGTCTGTATGGAAGGGATTTTTTGGTTTGTAATGGGTGGCAGCTGTGAAAATGGAGGTATTGTTGATGGTTCGTAGGTTTGATGTGGACGGAGGTACTGATAAGACCATCTTTGAAGTGTAGGTCAACATCAAGGTAGGTGGCTCATTGTGTTGAGTATAACCAGGTGAAGTGAATGAAGGAGAAAGTGTTGAGGTTTTGAAGGAATAGTGGATAGTGTGTCCTCACTTTCAGTCCAGATTATGAAGATATTACCAATGAATCTGAACCATAGGAGGAGTTTGGGATTTTGGGTAGTCAGGAAGGATTCCTCTAGATGGCCCATGAACAGGTTGCTGTAGGAAGGAGCCATACGGGTGCCCATGCCTGTACTGCAAATTTGTTTGTAGGTAGTGACTTAAAAGGAGAAGTAATTGTGGGTGAGGATGTAGTTGGTCAAGGTAACAAGGAAGGAGGTTAAGGGCTTGGAACAGGAGCTGTGGAGAGTCAATGGAGGAAATGATTGGTGTCTTATATATAGGAGGGTAGGTCGTGGGTGATAGGTCGAAGGTGTTGGTCCACAACAGCAGAGATTCTCTCAGTGGCAGCACCATAACTGGCCACAATGGGACATTCAATGTGGTTGCATTTGTGAACTTTAGGGAGCATGTAGAAAGTGGGGGGTAGAGGGTGTAGGAGGGGTGAGGAGAGAGAGAGAGACTCTGGGGAGACACCCTGGGATGGTCTTATCAATTTGAGGAGGGACTGGAGATCCTGTTGGGTTTTGGGGATGGGATCATTGAGGCAGGGTGTGTAGGTGGATCAGCAACAGGCTGTCTATCCAATTGAATAGCCACTGTCAAACTGTGGCCAGGAGACAGCTGGACCATCCTGTTGCAGAGCATGCAGCCCTGCATAATGTGGCTCACTTAAATGATTGCTACACAACCTGTACCATATTGATCCTTCCCACTAACACAATCTTTTCTGAAATGCGCAGTTGGGAACTTTCCCTACAACATATCCTACACTTCCGCAATCCTTCTTCTTCTTCTTTCTCTTAGGCCCTTTTCCTGCACATGTTGGGTCATCACTGTGTTAAATGCAGATTTGGCATGTGTTAATATTTACAGAGTGGCCAGATGCCCTTTCTACCCCCACCCCATGAGCCCCCCCCCCCTCCCAGGAGGAAATGTGTATCCCAAATGTTTGTGTATGGTATTATATGTGTAGAAAAATGTAAAGTGTTACGAAATGTTGAATCTTGTAACTGAGACAGGACTCAGGGACAAGCCCGGAATTCACCTAAGGGGATGTGGAAAACCGTCTAAAAACCATATCCAGGCTGGCCGGCACTCCGACCCCTTTTGTTAATCCGCCGGGCAGATTCGAACCGACGCCAGTACGCCTGCCCATCTTGGAATGCGGTGTGTTAGACCACACGGCTAACTGAGTGGGTCCTACGCTTCCGCAATCCCCCAGGCCTAAATCTGCACTAATTCTTGCCCCCCCTCCCTCCCCTTCCCTTCCCTGTGCCACTCTATCCTTATGTACATCTCCCATCCCACCACACATTCCAGTCCTTTCCCTTCCTTCCGAGGCAGAGGTTTGGAGTGGCATTGGAATGGACTAGGATTTTATGAAGGTTGGAAGGGTGCTGGAACACCACTTTCAGAGGGGTGGGAAGGATCTTAGGCAGGATGTCTCTCATTTGCATATTTATGTGTGAATTTGCATACTGGTGTGTACATTTGTATGCCTGATTGCAATTTTTGCGTTACGCTGCATGCTTATGTGTGTGATTTTGTGTGCTTAGTTTTGCATTCTTGGGTATGATTTTGCATGGTTAGGCATGATTTTGTGTGCTTGGCCATGATTTTGCATGATTGGGAATGTTTTTGTGTGCAATTGGTTGCACTTGTGCATATTTTTGTGTGACTGGTGTGTATCACGCATATTGAGGCACCTCCTCTAAGGCCATAGGCTCCTCGTGATCTCTGACTATCATCTCCCCCATCATCTTCCTTACACGTACACCCCTCTCTCTCCATAAGTTACTGTTATTGTGCAACCCAAACTCCATAAATCCCATTGCTCAGATCAAATCTTTGCCTCTCCAGTTCATACTATGCTCAAATATTTGCCTCTCCAGTTCACACTATCATCCAACTGAGATCCCCCTGTTCTCCCAACTAACCACCACCTGGCCACTCTCCAAGAATTTCTGAACTCCAATTCAGTCTCACCATCTTTTTCCAAGTCCCTTCCTAAGAACTCAAACCTTTTGTCAGAAAAAAGGAGAGTCATCAACAACCATAAAACAAATCCCGATATAATCACTCTCCCAGCATACAAAGGTTACACTACTGTAACACAGTCACAGTGATTACCTTGTTGAAGGGGTCCGCCAACTCTCTGATTCTTCCACTTACATGTTGTGCCTGAATGACACCATCCCAACAGTCCAATAATATCTCCAATCTCTGTTGAAATCATATGACCCTTCTCAGAAGCTCTCTCCTGAATCCATCTCCCTCCTCACCCCAAAAGCATCCAATCCAACGACCTTTTATATGCTCCCCAAAAAGTGGGAGTCAAATAATCCTGGAAGTTCGATTGTGGCTGGTTATTCTGCTCCTAACAAAAGAATTTCAGCCCTTGTTGCCAACATCTTCAACCAATTGTCCAACATTTATCCTCCCATATCATGTATATCAACCACTTCCTCCACTGGCTCTCCACTATCCCCATCCCTCTATCTCCTGGATCCTTACTTGTCACAGTGGACACCACTGCCCTATACATCAACATCCCACATGCCCTTGGCCTTGCTGCTTTCTAACACTACCTCTCCTAACATCGCTTGGAAGGCAAGCTTGATATTTCATTTCTCATAACCAACTTCATCCTAAAAGACAACTTCTTTTCCTTTAAGGGGAAAGTTTGCCATCGAATACATGGCTGTGCCAATTGCACTCAGACACACAAATGTACACGGCAGTATGCAAATTCACACATAAATATGAAAATGAGAGACATTCTGCCCAAGATCCTTCACACCCCTCCTAAAGTGGTGTTCTGGCACCCTCCCAGCCATCATAAAATCCTAGTCCATTCCAATGCCACCCCAAACCTCTGCCTGTGGAAACTTGCACTTATTTTTTTAACTACTCAAAATATCCACACTGTAGTATAAATATCTTAAAAAATGGAAATTCATGGAAGTATTTAAAAATATTTTTGAGAAGGATAAGTTGTTACACAGCACAGAGACGTCCGATGAGCCACAGAAAGGCACCCATATGGCACCTTCCTATGCCAACCAGTTTATAGGCCATATGGAGGAAACCTTCTTAGTATCTCAAAACCCCAAACATCTGGTTTGGTTCAGGTTTACTGAGGATATTTTCAAGATCTGGACTTCGGGTCAGGACACCTTATTCTCATTCCTTCAAACCCTCAAACCCCTCTCCACGATCTGTTTCACCTGGTCTTTCTCAACTCATCATGGCACATTAATGGATGATAACCTCCACCTAACTGATAGCTTCATCCACACTTCCATCTATATTAAACTTACTGACCGCCAACAGTACCTACACTTTGACAGTTGCCATCCCTTACACAAAATTAAAAAAAAAATCCCTCCCTTACAGCCTAGCCACCCATGGATGGTGTATCTGCAGTGACAAGAACATCCTTCCACATTATGCTGAAGGTCTCACAAAGGCTTTCACATACAGAAACCACCCCACAGAACTAGTAAACAAACAGATCCCCCATGCCATATCCCTACACACCTCAAATCCTCCCTCTAACATCAGTAACCATTCACAAAAGAGCACTGCCCTAGTCACCCAGTACTACCCTGGACTTGGACTACTAAACTGCATCCTTCATTATAGTTACAATTTTCTGTCCTCATGCCCATAAATGAGTCATCCTGCCTAAGACCCTTCCCATCCCTTCTGGGGGTTCCATCACCCTCACAACCTCCTGACATCCTAGTCCAGCAATATGCCACCCTGAAATCCAGCCCACTACCACGGGAATTATATGCTTGTCGAGAACCTTACTGCAAGGCCTGTCCAATCCACCCACCCAGCACTTCCTATTCCAGTCCTGTCACAGGCTTATCCTACCCAGTCAGAAGCTGGGCCACATATGAAAGCAGTCATGTAATTTACCAGCTATGTTGCAGTCACTGCACAGGTTTCTATTTTGGCATGACCACTAATCAGCTGTCCACTGGGATGATTGGCTGCTGCCAAACTGTAGTCAAAAACAAGGTAGTCTACCCTGTGGCACAACAGACAATGGAGCATATTTTAGTGTGAGCATGTAGAATTTTAGTAATGAGCATCACATAATCATTTTGTAGGTTGCTTCAAACTTTTGGAATATACCTTTTTCTTTTGTAGAGGCCCAGTAACTCTAAAACAGTTTCTTCTTCTATTTGCTCGGACAATAATGAAGGATACTTTTAACTAGATATTAATCATTTCACCATTAAATCAAAACTCTTCAAGAATTTTATACTGAACAAAACATAATGGTTTAATTTTACCCAACTCATACATTTCATCAACATTAAACAGTCTTAACAGTTCTCATTCAAGCTCTATGCATTACATAAGCTCCGAGTCCATAGCTCAAAGCAGTCCAATAATCCATAACAAATGAGAATCATTGTCTTGAGTTCATGGATCACATATAACATGGCTATATTTATTCTTTGACTTCACAATTATTCTGGATCCTGACAGCTTTTACAATATCACTGGGACTTGTGGTTTAACTGCCCGGACATCCACAAACAAAATACCCAGGGCAGTACACATTCTTACAATTATTAAATTATCCCCAAAAATAAATTAATTATTCATTTTGCATCGTTCAGTAGGAATGTAGTGTAATTAGTTACACTAAACATATTCTTTATTTCAATGGCTGTTTCACAACCCGAGTCATCTGGTTCCTACCATCCACCACCAGTTTTTCTGAACTACACAGATGGGAGTTTTCCTTACATTCTACAATCCCAAAATTATCTAGGCATCAACCTATGTTGACCATAAAATCCAACAGCTCCTACCCCTTTTATCTTTCATGCCCTCCCATTTCTCTCTCTCTCTCTCTGTCTCTCTCTCTCTCTGTGTCTGTGTGTGTGTGTGTGTTTTGCTTTCCCCCCTCCCCCACCTACCCATTCCATTCCTAAGCTTCATCTTGTTCCACCCATCTAGTACATGCTCCATAAGGCCATGAAGTATCCATCCCCACTACCTTCCTGTGCCCCCATCCCCTCCCCTCTCCTCCTATTACCTCACCATAGAGTGTGATTCTTTTGGTGTGCAGCAGCTGCAGATGGTGGTTGTATGACTGTTACTACGTACCTCTCTGTGATTGTGTGAATGCTCTCTATTGTGAAGGCCAGTGGCATAAGTGTTGTAAGTGTGTGTCTTTTTCATGTGCCTGTTACAGCTCATTGTATGTCTCTGCTGTGAGTTGTGAGCTGTCCTTATTATGTTCATGGTTTTAATGTGGATGTAGAATACTGTATTTGTCGTAGAGAAGAAATACATGGTCATTCTAGTTTTAGACTTTTAAAATATATAAGGTATTGGTATACATAAATATTATTACCTGAAAGTCTAATGCACACCATATATTATATTTTGTTGAATTCTGACCTGGACTTTCTGTTATTAAATCTATTTATTTAAATTAAAACTACTGTAATTAATTTCAAAATTAACTTACTTCTACAGCAGTCTGTGGTAAAATGCTTGATGCCACATTGAAAGTCAGAGCTTCATTCCAGACTGGATTACAGTTTGATTTTCTTGCTGCAGTCTTCTTTTTCTTTACTCTTTTACCACCATTTAGCAAGTACACTTTCACAAATGGATCTGCAAAGGAAAAAAGAAATCTTTGTCACCATCTGAATATAAAACATCACTGGTACGTTACTGCTTAAGATTTCTTAATACCCTGTACACATATGACTCTAGCTTTAAGACATAAAGTGCAAGAAAGGTAAGGGAATGAGGAGTGCAGAAAAGAGAGGAGCGAAGAAGAGGAAACTGTGGCAAACAATAACATTTACCATCTACGCAACAGTTATTGCAAAGCTTTCTGTATGTGTATGATTACCAGCCAACAGTTCAACAGGATGAATGGCCACCACCAAACTATGTTTAAGAGCCAAGCAGACCACCTATGGTACCATTGCAATTGACAATGACAAGCATAATTTTAACAGCTGCTTCTTTACCGGGGCCATCTGAATCCTTCCATCCACCACCAGTTTTTTTCTGAACTGCGTAGGTGGAAGTCACCCGTACAACACATTCTCTGATCCTGAAATCATGCTGGCTTCAACCTACAGTGACCTACTGTTCCCACACCTCCCAACAATTTTTGTCCTCTCTATCCTATAACCTCCTCCCAATTGATATCCCTTAAGCCTCATTGTTTGCTGCGTTTTTCTCCTTCTCTTCTCCTTTCCTTTCTATGTTTTCCCACCCCTCAGCGCCTTCCAAAGTAGCATCTTAGTCTCACAGCTTTATCCACCCAACCATTCCTTCCATAATAACAATTGTCTGGTAGTTCTGACATCTATATTCCTTCTCTTGCCCAGTATCCTTTCCTTTCCTTCTCTCCTCCCAACTCTAGATTGCTCTGACATTTGATGCAACATTTATGGTGGGATAGCTGGAGTGTTAGGTGTACATAGGTTGTTCCTGTATGAGGGTATTAATGTATTATTTTTCTGATGGAGGCTTACGCCAAAAGCTTTGGTTGTGTGACTGTGATTGTCTTTCATTCTCGAATATATTTTGGTGGCCATTTTCATTGTCAGTTGCATTTTTTCATTAATTGTTGATGTTTCAACTAGGACTTACAATTGTTTGATTTCCTTTACTAAAAAGCAATTGTCATTAAAGTTAATCAATTTTCTGGAAATTAAAAAGTGTTGGTGTACAGTTGGAACCCTAACTTTATAATGGTTGATGTCAGTGTCCTCAGAACTACTCATTATCTGAGCAAAACTCTTCCATTACATTCTATTACAACTCTGACTGCCTTAACCACACACCCTTGACCTTCTGTTTACTCCCTAAAATCATAAAGAGAACCATCTTAGCTTGATCCCCAACAGAATGCATCTCAGCTCTGTTAGACCAACAGCTTCAACCTCTCACCTGGAACCTCCCACCCTACAGCAAAGACATGAACCACTTCCTGGAATGCCTCAAATTCATCTCAACACACCTTCCACATGAAAGATTTTTCTCACCATAGATGCTACAGCCCTCTATACCAGAACCCCACAAGGTGTGCTGCATGCTGATGTGATGCATGATGGGACATTGTTAGTTGAAACATTCAATTCGCAGAAAGAAACAAACCTACAGAAAGCAAAAAGCCTTGATGAATATTCCATCAAAGCAGAGTTGCTCAACACCCCAAATTACAGTAAAGGCACAGTAACATGCAGGGATCTGGTACAGATTCCGACTGAAGAACTGAAAGGTGAGTGGGCTCAGGAAAATATTGTTGATGTGCAGAATATCATGAAAAGGGTGGTTAGGAAGTTAATAAAATTGAACTCCATCATTCTCACCTTCAATATCCCAAAACTCCCTGAACATGTCAAAGTAGGCTTTCTTCTCTTAAAAGTATGGCCCTATGACCCCAACATGATGCACCGCTTTAAGTGTGAGCAGTTTGCCCATAATAATCAGGGATCTAATGGCTTTGCTAAAATGCGGTAAAGCTGCCCATGATGGAGTCACTTGTTCATCACCTCACAAGTATTTCAATTGCTCTGGGAGCATGTGTTTTGGAGTAGGGACTGCAACGTCTACCTGCAGAAGAAGAAAATTCAGGAAATCAAAACAACAAAATGCATTTCCTTTGATGAGGCCAAGAAGATTTTTAAGGCCATGCGACTTTCTACATTTGCTACCACTTGCACCACTGTTATTCAGAAACTTGTTCCCATAGTTGATGTTTCAACTCAAATGGCAGTAGTTAGTGACAATACAAACACCTCAATTTGTCAATGTACCTTCCAGGCTGCAGATGTTTCTGAGCCTGAAGCCCCCTACAAACATCAGAAAGAGCCACTGATGTCAAAATTACGGAACACACTGCCCCTTTTCTGTAGATGTCACTAGTCAAGACCAACAATCGACAAATTACATTTGGGAAGAATCAAGCACAGGTTACACCAGAGAATAAAGCTACAGACCACATAGAGGTCATTATGTCTGATCTATCTTCCATCTCTGCACTAAAGCTCATGGAGCCGAATGTCCCTCAGAGGCAAACTTCTTTCCCCACTACTAAACATCCAGGAAGTTGTGTCCCTGCGTAGGCGGAAAGAGAAAGTAAAGGTACAACTGACATGATAAATGGCTCCCATACGTCAGTGGAATTTGCAGGGATTCAGGATGCTTATGGAGGAACTACACTTATTGATTCAGGGTAGAATGATGTGTATATGTCTACAGGAGACGAATTTCAAGCATTCGTACTACACTGAGATATGTGGTTACAATGTACATATGTCATCAATTGACTGCCTGTTCACTTTACCTTCCCCCATATGACACATTCGAGAAGGAAGCTCTTGATGATCTTCTGACACACCTTCCCCCATATGACACATTCGAGAAGGAAGCTCTTAATGATCTTCTGACACACCTCCCCCACCTTTTCATCCTCTGTGGCGATTTTAACATACATAATGTGCTTTGGGACTGTGCAACTAGCTGGCCCAGGGGTCGAGCAATTGAGAGGCTTCTCTTGTTGCCATCAATATATTTGCTCAATGCTGGACAGCCCTTATTCATATGTACTGCAACAGGGTCATTCTCAGCCATAGACCTCACTCTTTGATCTCCAGCCCTTACCCACAGTACTCAATGGGACATAGTTGATGACCTTAATGGCAGTTATCACTTTCCAATCTGGATCCACCAGCCAGATGGAATGGAGTTTGTTAGACAAGTGACATAATGGGTGCTCATTAGGGCTGACAGGACACAATACAGCCAGCTTGCTGTGTTCGAACGTCAGGTCAGTGACCAGGAGTATGTCATCCCAATGATTCATTATACTGCTGATGCAGCCATACCACAGTCTTCAGGTTGAATGAAAAGGCACCCTGTCCCTTGGTGGTATGATGAATATCATACTGCTATCAGGACTAGGCTGGCAGCTCTGCATTGATTCAAGTGTTGGATGACTACAGACAATCTCATAGCATTATGGATGGTGAGAAGTCATAAGGTTATTAGCAAATAAAAATAAATAAAATCATGGCAATAGACCTTCAATTCTGTTAATCATTCCACAAACAGTTTACAAGTATAGGAGACCATCAGGAGGATTTCTGGGAGAGAGGAGTCCAGTGGCTGCTCTGATGGGGAATGGTACTCTTCAGACTAGCTTGAGAGACGTTGCTCAGACTATGGCTATTATTTCTCTACAGTTACTGTTACTGCCATTCAGGATCCAGCTTCCCTCCTTACATGAGAATTACAAACGCCCCTTCTCCAGTGGGAGCTGGATTCTACATTGTGCGCAGCTCATGACACAACCCTAGGTCACAATAGGATCCACTACAGCATGCTGTGACATTTAACAAGACAGAACAAGGAAATCCTCCTCCACCTTTTTAACTTCATCTGGGAGTTAGGCTATTTTTCTGATTCATGGAGGAAGGCCATTTTAATTCCTCTTTTGAAACTCGGGAAAGACTAATGTGCCCAAGCAGTTATTGTAGTATTACTAGCTGCATGGGAAAGATCTTGGAGCAGATGGTCAACTGCTGCCTTGTCTGGATCTTGAATCCAGGCAGCTCCTTAATTGTTTTCAGTGTGGGTTCAGGAGATTTCATTCCACCTTTGTTAACCTGGCCTTCCTGTAGGTGGCCACTGAACAGACTTTTCTGAACTGTATTCACCTTCTGGAAGGCCTATGATACTACTTGGAGGTATCTTATTCTCAGGCAGCTCCATGGATGGGGGTTTCGTGGTTGCCTTTCCATTTTTATTTGGTCTGTCCTTTCTCCACATTATTTTAGATATAGAGTCAGTCACACCCTTTCAGATCACTTTGAGCAGGAAAATGGAGTAGTATTTTAAGTGTGACTTTGCCATAGCTGTTAATAGTATGGCATCCTGTCCAGTATCTTCTGTTTGTGGATTATGTTTCTGTTTCTTGCTCTTCTTCTAGCCTTGCAGTCATAACATTTTGACAGTTGGATGATTGGGCAGAAAAACTAGTTTTTAGTTTTCAACCAAGAAATCTGTTTGTGCTATTTTTACTGTTCCCATTCTGTTTTTAACTTACCTGAACTGAGGATAATAGGGGCTGTTCTGTGAGATTTCTGGACCTCACATTTGACATGAAACTTTCATGGTTCCACACCCGTAAAATTTGAAACAACACTGCTGCAGAGCACTTAGTATTGTAAAATGTCTCAGCCATACTTCATAGAGAGCAGGCAGGACTTGTCTGTTCTGGTTTTACAGAGCCTATGTGCAATTTTGGGTTAACTATAGGTGCATGGTGCAAGACATTCTTGTTTAAAGATGCTAGACATGGTGCATCTCGAAGAGATTTGGCTTGCAACTGGGTCATTCTGGACCATCCATGTACGAAGTATCTATGCCAAGGGTGCTGATCCCCACTTCATATACAGTGACAGGGCCTCATGGTGTGCTAGGTGTATACCATACTATACATGCCATATACACCAGCACATCATACCATAGCTCAGCCACTGATGGATATGCTTTTTCATACCCATACCCAGCTACAATAAATGAGGCCTTTTGGGATTTGATCTCATGATTGTCTTTTAGATAAGGGTGTGCGTGATTTTTAACATTTTATGTCAAGGTTGGAGTAAATGTCTACCTTTGCTCCTCCAGAGGCCCAGATTAATTGTAGACCTGACAAATTTTAAGAAAGACTTTACCTCTAATTTTACATTTCAGTATATGTTTTCTAACATTTTAGATGAGCATTGCAATTTTACTGTGCCATACATGCATGGTTCAAAATGGGGTGGGGGAGGGGGGGGGGGAATACCTAGGCTGTTCCACAGTGTTCACTAACCATGTCATCAGGATTTGCCTCCCCAGTCCTTACTCTGTTTTCTCAGCAGAGCTACACACGATCCTGAGAGTTTTGGAACAAATGCATCATGTTTGCGGCGCACAGTTTTTTATATGCACTGATTCCCTCAGCTCACTACAATCTTTACAAACCCTGTTTCCAGCTGAGAAGATAATGGAGCTCAAACGTGACCAACTGTACTCACTCCAGCAGTGGGCAAAGCAAATATCATTCTGTTGGGTACTAGGACATGTGGGAATTTGTGTCAAGGAAATGGCTGATCAACTGCTAAGAAGGCCTGCAGAATCTGTGGTATCACACGATGCCTATTCCCTTTCCAAACATCGTCTGGTGCAGCAGAGATCTCTTTAGTTGTGGGAGGAGACATGGCTAGCAGTTGTTGTTGTTGTTGTGGTCTTCAGTCTGGAGACTGGTTTGATGCAGCTCTCCACAATACCCTATCCTGAGCAAGCCTCTTCATCTCCAAATAAGAACGGCAACCTACATCTGTCTGAATCTGCTTACTGTATCCATCTCTTGGTCTTCCTCTGCGATTTTTACCCCACACACTTCCCTCCAACGCGAAATTCACAATTCCTTGGTGTCTAAGAATGTGTCCTACCAATCTATCCCTTCTTTTAGTCAAGGTATGCCAGAAATTTCTTTTCTCTCCAATTCTGTTCAATACCTCCTCATTAGTTACGCAATCCACCCACCTAATCTTCAGCATTCTTCTGTAGCACCATATTTCAAAAGCCTCAATCCTCTTTCTGTTCGCACAGTTTATCGTCCATGTCTCACTCCCATACAAGGCAACACTCCATACAAATGCCTTCAGAAAAGACTTCCTTAGGCTTAAATAAATATTCGATGTTAACAAATTTCTCTTTTTCAAGAACGCTTTTCTACCCATTGCCATTCTGCATTTTATATCCTCTGTACTGCGACAATCATTTGTTATTTTACTGCCCAAATAACAAAACTCATCTACCTCCTTTATTGCTTCGTTTCCCAATCTAATTCCTTCAGCATCACCTGATTTCCTTACACTGCACTCCATTACCCTAGTTTTGCTCTTTTTAATGTTCATCTTATATGCACCTTTCAGCACACTGTCCATTCCATTCAATTGCTCTTCCAGGTCTTTTGCTGTCTCTGAGATTATTACAATGTCGTCGGCAAAACGCAATGTTTTTAATTCTTCACCCTGAACTTTAATTCCTTCTCCAAATTTCTCCTTGCTTTCCTTTATAGCTTGCTCAATGTACAAATTGAATAACAATGGAGAAAGACTACAACCCTGTCTTACTCCCTTTCCAACCACTGCATCCCTTTCATGCCCTTCAACTCTGACAACCGCTGTCTGGTTTTTGTACAAGGGCAGTAACGGGTAATAAACTGTGGTTGGTTACATCAATTCTTCAACTGTGGTGAACATCCTGCCAGTCACTGGGGTGACATGAAGTGACCCTGACTCACCTCCAAAACAGGCACTGCACTTTGACACACAGATTTCTACTCTGTTGGGAGGATCCCCTGCTTTGTGGAGCCTTTGCTATGCAAATCACAAAACCCAACATTTTGAATGAATGTATTTTATGTTGTGCTGCTGAAGGTATTTTATGTCACGCTAAAAGGGCAGTGGCAAATCTTGGTGGTGCTCTACCCTCTTTCTTAACTTAATGTGACCAAAATTTTAAACTTTTGTGAGTTGTGTGGACTCTGGCCTAAGCTTTTAGCCTGCAGGTCTTTGTGTTTTTCATAGAGGCTGGTTCACCCTTTTAGTCTGGTGATTAGCCAGCTGTGATTTTTTGGCCTTGTTTCTTAACCACTTTACAGGTGTCTCTTTTTATAGGCCAACTTATATTGTCTATAGCAACATTTTTGAGCTTTCATTCGATTGCAAACAGTGTTTGGCTAGTTTGGCTTTTATCTATCTGTTGCCTGTTTTTAATCATTTTCTCTGTAATAAATTCACACTCATCTTCCATTATGTTTGTGAGGGCACTAAAGACCTTATTGTTGTGCACCCACAACATCCTATCCATCCATCCTAGAGCCAGTCAAAACGGCCGCTACTCCCGCTTGCTTCCCGCTGTGCTTGGTGCTTGCTGTTGCAGGCTGAGGCCGCGTGGAGGGGAAGCGATGATGTCATACTAGAGAGAGCAAGACATGTGAGGATGGGGCGAGTCGCTGTACTCCCGCGTTCAGTTGGGCCCAGTTGCGCTGCCTCAACCTACTTAGTCAGTGCAAGCCGCCAGCCTGCATGTTCACAATGCATGCCGGGTGGGGCCAAGATGAAAAAAAGGGGAAAATTTTGTAATTCATAACAGTCATTTTCAAATGATGCTATTTGTCAAGTATGTGCACTTGATTTACAAAACGTGTATTGAAAAAGTTAGATAGCAGGCAGCTTTCTATTCCATGCATTTTAGACCATACATTACCGCAAGTGAAATTGAGCTAAAAGTACAGAAAAGTTTTTGAAATAGTAGTTGCACTGATATCTACCTCCTTTCACAAGTAATTGCAAGTTATCTGAGCAGCGTCATGCGGAGACCACAAGCCTGCGAACTTGGTGTGTGTTGAGCATAGCGTGAAGCACTGCAGTGCCGAATTATTTGAATTGTTGGTTATGTGTGTTGGTCACTCGTGATGTGTTAATGATCCATAACAAGAAAACAATTATGAACTAATGTTTCTTGTGTGGTGACCGATTACAATGGACAACAATATGCTACCCGTACATCTGAGATTAAAGTAACTACAAAACAACTCAGTCCTTACTGCTTGACACCAAATTACAGCATTTGGTTGTTGAGAGCTACCTAACAACCACTACTCTTACCAAACCATAGTTTTTGGTTGCTGATCAGATATTCCTCTGCAAGACCTGTACACATGGAAAGTGTAACAACCATTCCTGACATCAAATGAAACCACCTGGCTCATTCCAAGGTGCTTCACATCAGAATGAGCAATAGAAAATGGTGTGGGAGAGTGTTGCATAGAAGCACATAAAAACAGTGGTCACTTTACCAGTATATTTATTCCTATATGAAAATACAGTGTCCAAACTGTTTCGAAATGCCTAATGCCCCTGCAAGTTCAGCAACACACAGAATGTGTTGAGGGCCAATTCCATGATATCCACCACTTTTGTCACAGCTAGCAGCTTTTTGTACCTGGGGCCAGCAGGCCTAAGCTGAAGGGATGGGTGAGTGGCTGTCATACAGTGTTGTGCTAGAGTTCAGAGCACAGCAGGCAGTACCTAAGACATGAACAGAATGGCAGCACAACTCAATGCTTTGAGCCTCCATGATCAATGATTTATATACTTATCACTACTCTGGAAAGAGGCAGTGCATTTTTTTGACATTACTCCCTCCATCAGCTCTTTCTGCCTGCTTCTGAGTCCTATTTCAATCACGAGTTGGTAGTTTGAGATTATAACTTCAATGTGTGAATTTTTGGTAGTAGCCAGCACATCAAATTGCATGTTACAACACATTAGTCCCTGCTATGTTAGCTGTTCCCCTTCCCAGTCTGCTCATGGTCTTGTAACCTTGTGCAGCTGGTGTGATCTGATATAATATCAACACCCCACTGATTTGATTAGCCCATCCACTGCTTAGAATAAATCATTACAAAAAATAAATATTACTCATGAATAAACTTATTAGATGTACTGCACAGGAAAGACAACACCTTCAAAATTAAGACAAGGGTACACGACTTGTTGTTTTGATTGTGGCCCTGCCGTGAATAGTGTAGTTTTTTCTTCTGGTGGGGCTGGAGTAGATAGTTTTGGGAGGATGAATGTGACAATTTTTTTAGCAGGGTCAGTTACAGGGGTACAAACCATAAGATAGGATTGGTGGTTCTTGGATATTGTAACGTTTGATGAGGATATTGCAAAGGTTGGGAGGGAGGGGGGAGGGGAGGAGTGACACATTTCATTTCGCAACTGTTATGGAAGCAGTGAGTAGAGAGCCTAGAAAAACTCATGGGATGGATCAATTGACAACAGTTTTATTGCTTCTTAAGTGACAAATTCTCCTCCGTGTTACACAACTCATCTTCAGGAAACCATCTTGAGATCATTATTCAACATTTCAAATGAGTTAGCCCCACATAAGACTGAATTAGACAAAACTACTTA
Organism: Locusta migratoria; assembly: GCA_026315105.1. Classification (NCBI taxonomy): domain Eukaryota; kingdom Metazoa; phylum Arthropoda; class Insecta; order Orthoptera; family Acrididae; genus Locusta; species Locusta migratoria. The sequence goes on from CM048746.1 coordinate 198,438,269, forward strand.
GTTTGTAATCTTCTCGGGTTTGCAGCCGGATACTAAAGTCAACTTGACACAATATTTCGGTGGCGCAACTGCCCGCCATCCTCAAGTGAGCTTGCTGATAGACAATCTAGTAGTATCACTGAGGTGTCAGTTTTGCATTTTGGCTTAAGCTTATGTGGTCTAAGAATGTGCCAATCACATTTTACTTGTAGATGAGTAAATAATTTGTCTCATAATATTTCAGAGTCTAGGTGGACAGTAATGTTCAATGGTAGTAACTGATAGTGTTTTTGGTATTGGAAGCAGTAAGTGGCAATTTGTGTATTAATTGTAGTAGGAATAAGATATACAAAGTGGCGTTGCTATGGTGGCAAAGACTTTTGTGACTCTGTTAGAGTGAGTATAAGTGTAAACAGATGAGAATTCTCACCAGAGGCAGGAGCAGGAGGCACTCCTTCACAATTAGAGATTGGAAGTTATTCAGTTTCAGTCTCAGTGACGGGAAAATAAGGCAGTGTTGGTTGTGGTGTCTTCTTTTGATCCAGGTGTAGCCCACTTATCAATACCTGTTTGGGTAAAATAATGGTACACATGTTTTATTCATTATTGGTGTGATGGCTACTGTAGTAATGGGTAGCTTGACAGATGAGGTAACCCTTTGTGTGGTAACTAGAGTTTAACATATGTATTGTAGCATGAAACCTTCAATAAAGCACATACATTTCAGGTGCTGGTTGATGGTATGTGCCATTGTTACCAGGTGCAGAATAGTACTTTTTTATTCTTTTTCCCCACAAGAAACTGAATATATAAACTTTGAAATTGGTGGCAGTAATAGACTTACTTATCTTGCATTTATCATGAATCTTTAATCCAGCACAAAGTTCCTAGTGATTAGAAAAAAGCACAGGAGGCTCCATTCATAAGAAAGGTAAAAGAACTGACCCACATAATTACAGGCCAATATCACTGACATCAGTTTCCTGTAGAATTTTGGAGCATATTCTCAGTTCGAATATAGTAAAATTCCTTGAGGCAGATAAGCTTCTTTCTATTAAACATCATGGGTTTAGAAATCATTGTTCGTGTGAAACTCAGCTTGCCCTTTTCTCAAATGACATCTTGCGAGCCATGGATGAAGGGTAAAAGGTAGATTATGCTTTTCTCGATTTCAAAAAAGCATTTGACATGGTGCCACATTGCAGATTGTTAATGAAGATACAAGCATATGGAATAGATTCACTAGTCCCCTCAATACCCAACAACAACAACAATAGATTCACAGATTTGTGACTGTCTGGAAGACTTCTTAAGTAATAGAATGTAGAACGTTCTTCTTGACGGTGAGTGTTCATCAGAGACAAGTGTATCGTCAGGCGTACACCAGGAGACTGTGAGAGGACCACTGTTATTTCTATCTATATAAAGTTATAGTAATAAGGTTACAGTAATAAGGACAGTTTACAACTCACTGCAAAGATGTGGCAACAAGCTGTGACAGGCTGTGTGTGTGTGTGTGTGTGTGTGTGTGTGTGTGTGTGTGTGTGTGTGCGCGCGTGCGCGCGCACATGCACATGTCATGAGCACATTGTATTTTTATATCTGTATTTATTTTAATTTTATTTTCCTCCCCACTCCATTCTTAAGTTGCATCATAATTTCATGACAAACATTGTGGAAGCATTGATAATTAGCAATGCAGAGTTGAGCACAGTGGGACTTTCTTTCAGTTGGGTGATACATTTACATATAGGCGATGTTGCAAAGCTGTCATGAAGGTGATGCCAAGTAAACTGTGGATGAATTTGTTAAAGTTCGATCAGCGTAATAAAATACTGGCAGAAATTGGAAAAGTATTGTTTGGATATCAGTTTGCCTTAGAGGACTATTTTATTTGGTTCAAGCACTGTCAAGTTCTGAAGAATTGGATGGTTCATGGTGTTTTGTTGGCAAAAGAATGGTATGTACAAGTAATATTAAAAGGAAATATATATGGTTCCAGTTGGCATAAACAATGTTGGCAGAGCTGAAGTTAGCCTTTCCAAGGGATAGTAATAGCCACTCTGGAGGTAATAAAGGAGGAAGACTTCAGTGAGTTGAGTCTGTTATGCAATGTTTGTTATGGTATGTATAGGTTTGTGTAAGGTGGATATCTGTCACATACAGTTGTGGCATATCAAATATTGCTCTTATTATCATGAATCATGAATCAATGTATTGAATACAGTGTCGCACATGTTTAGAGCAACCTAACAAATCTAGTATTGCAGAACTTTGTCTAGAGATATTCACCCATGGAGTGCTTACACACTGGTCACCCTATGAAATATAACAACATGGAGTGTCTGGTACATACTTCCATATATTGAAATAGTTTTATTAAGGAAGCAGTTGAATTACACTACTGAATAACCTTATAAATAGACAAGGATATTTTTGCTTAAATTTTGCTCTTTCTCTCATAAAAAACAGAGGAACAGATTTAATAGTGCATAACCTATTAATCACTGATATTGACCATTGGTATTTCTCACTTTAATCATCTTTAGTTGTGTGATGGTGCTGTAGCTTACTATATCATTGAGTGTTATCTTCCCTGTTTTAACTGAAAACCAAGAAATTAAATGTTCCTCTCTGCAGTTACCCTGAAAATGCCAAGGTGTGCTCTTGCCAAAATATTGCTGATCGTTGATCCTCTTATGTAGCTACATACCCATAAGTTTCATTAGAAAATCATCCCATAACTCCATAACTATCGATCTTGGAGAGTATGACAACAGATGTGCTCCCGCCAGATCATCACACATTGTTGCAAATTGCCGTAGCAGTTCATATTTTGGTGCTGCTGTCCCATTTTTTTTGAACTAGTGTTACAAACCAGAACTCAGTTGTTATCGGTATTTTCAGAGTTATTGTGATTCTAAACTTAACTAAGTTGGCATTTGCAGGTCTCACTTTCTTCACTACATACCTGATATTTGAGAAGACAACACTTTGTGCTTCAATATTCTAGTGCATTACAAAGGTGAAAAAAATGACTGCTCATAGATTTACTAAAACACCTTAATTTTCACTGATATTTGATAAGGTAGAAATTTTTAGTATATTACCAACAGTGTCCTTATCTGGAGGTAAGAAAAGGTTTCTGGCCTTCAGAAGAACAACAGTTAGGCGTTCGGCAGATGGAAGGTAACTTAGTGACAGCAACACTTCTTGTAATTCTTCAGGAGGCTGAAATAAGATAAGATACTTTATTGTCACATAACATGTTTTTATACAATTGTTTGACTGAGAACATTGGTGACTCGTCAAGTCTTTAACCTAAATTGTTAGATTGATTTATGCATTAAAGTAAATATGTAATGTATACATTATGAATTATAGAAAACATACCAAATTTCATTATAAATTTTCACACTTCATCATCATTTAACAATAAAACTTCACACACCTATATGAAGTACAGATATACAGGGGTATGCATACCGCCATTTGGACAATAAGTTTAGGGTTAATATATAAAAATGAATATACAGCAAAAGTTTAACTATTTATATGACTTAGAAAGTATGTGGTACCTTTTGCACTTCTATCATTACTATTCCCATTTATAAATTCTTCTGGACTATAATATCATTTGATTTTAATCATTTAAAAATTCTTCTAGACTGTAATAACACTTGCTTTTAAGGTAAGTACCAATGATCTTCAGTGTGGATTCCCCAAATATTGACCTTATTTTATTTCTGATCTTCAGAGCCATGTAATATGAAATGTTTTCGTATAATTTGAGTCTGTGGCAAGGTAGCATGTATTGTGATTTATATCTTGTTTATAGTCATGTGTGAATGCATTCCCTTCAAACAGATGTGAGTTTTTCTATTCAAAGAGCGTATTTCATATATGAAAATTGAAGGGATTGTCCAAGCTTTCAAAGCTTTCAAATAAATGTTTGCATGATTGCCTACTATTTGTTCCTGTCATTGCTCTGATTACTTTCTTTTGTAGTTTGAAAATTCTAAGGAGGTTTGTCTTTTCAACACCTCAGAAAATTATTCCATATTTTATAACTGTTACGAAATCAGCATGGTATACCATTTTCTTCAACTTTAAGTCCATAATTTTGTGTAGTACTTTCATTGCATACACTAAGCTGTTTAAACTCTTCAGTAAACCGTCCACATGGTCAGTCCATGATAAGTTTTTATTTAAAATTATTCCAAGAAATTTTACAGACTCAACTGTGGACAGTTCTTTACCTGAATACTTTATTTGTGATGTACATTCAGTAGTTTGTTTAATCCTTAAGTTTATGATTTGGGTTTTTTTCCAGATTTAATTTCATGGCATCATTTTTTATCCATTCTTCAAGTTCTTGTACAGTTTGTTTCGTGGTCCATGCTAATTCTTCAATGCTTTCACAGCAGTTCACTGCTGTTGAGTCATCTGCATAAAGTATTGTGTTGGTATTTACTTTGCAAGGCATGTCATTTATGTAGTATAAGAACAAGAGTGGTCCTAGTATCGAGCCCTGGGGTACACCTGCTTGTATTTCGTTCCAGCTAGAGCAAGTTTTTTCACCCATTTGATATATCACCACCCTTTGGTGTCTGTTTTTCAGGCAAGAAGAAAACCATCTTATAGATTTTTCATGGAAGCCATATGTACCCAATTTTTGGAGCAGTAGCTTATGATTTACAGTATCGAGCGCCTTTGTGAGGTCACAAAAAATACGAGATACACATTGTTTGGTGTCGATACATTCACTTATTTTAGAGATTTGTTCATTAACCGCTTGTAGAGTGTTTTGTCCCTTCCTAAACCCATACTGGTTATTAAGAATAATATTACCTTCTTTATTATACTTTTATAATTGATTCAATACTATTCATTTAACTATTTTGGAAAAAAAACAGGTATTATAGACCCTGGGCAGAAGTTACCTAATTCATCTCATTTTCCCTTTTTGTAAATTGGATGAACCTCTGCATATTTTAATCTGTCTGGAAAGCAGCCCTCGTCAAATGATTGGTTTATTATTCTACAGAGTTGAGGTGCAACGCTGTCACATCCTGTCTTTATGGTTCTTGTTGGAATTTCATCCTAGCCCACAAAATTAAGATTTTTTAGGGATTTTATGGTATTGGCTACTTCCTGGCATGATACTAGAGTTAATTTAAACCTATTGATTCCTGGGGTATTGCATTAGTCCTTGTTTGTTGCAGGAATAGGTTATTAATTTTGTTTGCATTTATGAAGTACTTATTAAATTCTTCACAGATGTGTCTAGTGTCAGTAACAATTTTCCCGTCGATTTCTAGTTTGTATTAATTTTTTTTCTTCTGTACCAGCTTACTTATTAACAACCTGCAATCATATTGCATTCACAAATAACTGCAGCACTATGACACAGGTGGTATACAATGCTGATATTATCAGTAGAACAGTGTGTATAAATCCATATACTTATATTTAGGGTTATTTAAATTAATACATTAAAAAGAAAACCATGTCAATTTCTTATATAAAACAATATTTTACATTAACTTCCATTCCATAACCTATTTACAATTGCAAGTAATTTCAAACTCTTTGAAACTCATTATTGTAGCATTTATTCACAGCTAAAGTAAGATTTCAAAAATAACCATTTATGTTGTACCTAGCTATAAAGCATTACATTAAGTAGGGGCTAAGAAAGAAATATGGACTCAAGAAAAATACAAAATGTTACCATGGCTAATGCAGTCTGTTCATCCGAGAATGGATAAATATAGGTTCTGTTTGGAAATGTTACCCCATTCTTCTTGCAAAATCATGCCGACTTTGAATAATGATGGAGGAGGTGGATAGCAACCAAGCACCATTTTCTCCTGAGTAGACAACAGTAAAAGTTGTAAAGTTTGCTTTACACGATCTGAACCCCTATGTGAACTGTCAAAGATAAATCCAAATGCAGAATTGACCAGGAGCTGCCATACCTCTCTGTCCTGGAGAGTGGCACTTTAAATCTGTGACTAACCAAGCAGGGAGCATGACAATAATAATTTCTGAAAACAATAGTACCTAGTACTCAAATTTCAACCTACCCTCGGATAAGAACTAGTCTGAAGTGTTAAATAACTAAATGAAATAAATTTACGTTGCCCCTTCCTAGTGCAACATTATTAGTTTGAAGTCACTTTGACAGGATGTGCAACAATTTTGTGGCATATTTTAAAGTTTCTCACTGTGAACCATGGAAATGAATTGACTGAGTCAATGCATGCTAACCTTGAAATGTGTGAGGTTAGGACTGTTCCAAACTTTCACAAATATCTCTGTCATTAATGAATCAGATAACCAAATAAAACTCTTCAACAAACTCATAATGAACAAATCACATTACTGCCAACCATTTGTAACAGTTATACACATTTGTCTTATTCTGTGATCTTTCTGATACACTGATTGGAAAATTTACTTTCATATTTTAGTTATGTTTAACTTTTGAACTTCTTACAACTAGTGTTTGAAGTGAGAGATGGTTAGTTCAACCACTTTTTCTACCAGTAGGAGAAAAAAATCTGTAAAGTGTTACTAACTTGGCAAGTTTACAGAACAGTTACACTGATGTCTTATGATGTATACCTGTGCTGTTTAGATGTAGGATAATATTTGCAGGATAGCATGCATATGGACAGAAATTGTATTCATTATGATTGTGAAGTAAGAGTAAAATAGCAGCATGCTTTGATGTTTAATTGTTTACTAATAGTGTCAGTGGTTATAGCCAGTATTAAAAATTCCATTGAATGTTAGTCGAGGAAGAAGTTTTGGCAGACAGGAGCTATTTGAAGAACCTGTGTTTGTTATACAAACTTATTTAACCTTTGTCTCCAAGCAAACTTGTGAACTCAACTTGTCTGAGGAGTTTTACAGCTATGAAGTCTGCATGAACTGTGATTCATGTTATGGGTTGTTTTAGTTGTTGTTGTTTAGAGGGGACTAAGTTTATCTCATAATGGTTATGGTGTAAATTATATGATTTGCTGGAATATATTATTTATTTTTAAATTAAGAAATAAAAAATATTTAAGACAGTGCTCTACTTTAAGATACAAACCTTTTTGTGTTTGTTGATTTCACCCCACACTTCAACACTAGATGTCACATCTAGATCTTCCATTGACATTCTGACTTCACCTATTACATCATTTCGAGAAAACCTGTCATAGTCAAATACCTGAAACAAGTTCCATTATGATAAATAATGAGACAGATATTCATATTGCTGTCATTTTATTAAGAAAAAGGCAAATAAAGGATTCAAAAATGTGACTACTGTATAACACATTGTTTTAATACATAAAATAAGGGTAAAGGAGCAATATACATATTCATGCACCCCCTCCCCAAAACGTTCACATTTGTGCCCAACGAAAGATCAATTTTTGATGCAATTGAGTATAATAATGTCTTGCTGTGCCGGCCGCGGTGACCGAGGGGACTGAGGCACTCCAGTCCGGTCTGCACATCCACTACGGTCGGGTGTTCGAATCCCCCCTCGGGCATGGATATTTGTGCCGTCCTTAGTATTAGCTAGTTCGTAAGTAGTTTGTAAGTTTAGGGACTGATGACCCCCTAGTTAAGTCCCATAAGCTATACAAACATTTGAAACATTTTGTCTTGCTATGGCCAAGGGAGTGTATATTTGGGTCTCTGCATGGTGGTGTATGTGAACTCATGTACTTTTGCTAGAAAAAGAACATATGCTCAAAAGTTAGTGTTAAAACTCCAGAACGAAACTTTGACTCTGCAGCGGAGTGTGTGCTGATATGAAACTTCCTGGAAGATTAAAATTGTGTGCCGAAACCGGGACTTGAACCTGGGACCTTTGCCTTTCGCACTGAGCTACCCCAACACGATTCATGGCTACCCCACACAACTTCAATTCAGCCAGTACCTTGCCTCCTCACAGAAGTTCTCCTGCGAAACTTGCAAAGACTAGCACTCTTGGAAGAAAGGATATGGTGGCGAGGTACTGGCAGAATTGAAGTTGTGTGGGGGAGCCATGAATCGTGTTGGTGTAGCTCAGCGGTAGAGCGCTTGCCCACAAAAGGCAAAGGTCCCAGGTTCAAGTCGTAGTTCCGGCACACAATTTTAATCTGCCAGGAAGTTTCGTATCAGCCCACACTCCACTGCAGAGTGATAGTTTCATTCTGGAAACATCCCTTAGGCTGTGGCTAAGCCATGTCTCCACCATATCCTTTCTTCTAGGAGTGCCAGTCTTGCAAGTTTCACAGGAGAACTTCTGTGAAGTTTGGGAAGTAGGAGGCGAGGTATTGGCAGAATTGAAGTTGTGTGGGGGAGCCATGAATTGTGTCGGGGTAGCTCAGTGGTAGAGCGCTTGCCCGCGAAAGGCAAAGGTCCCAAGTTTGAGTCCCGGTTCCGGCACACAATTTTAAACTGCCAGGAAGTTTCAGTGTTAAAACTGTTTTATTTTGTGTGTTTTCTCTGTGCTCCACATTTACAATAGATGAGTGGTTGCCTTAACCTCATTCAATGTGTTGCTCTATCCAGGAATTTCCATGATATTATTTTATATTTTATGATGCATTGTCTTGAGTTTTTGAAGTGAAAATGTTTTGCTGATCTACACCCATAACCTAACTTGAACACAATAAGCAACCCTCTAAAGTTGTAATAGACATGATCAATTAGCTTCTCAGTTTCTGCCATAGAGGCTATTCAGAATATTCATATCCATAAGATTTTTGAATGTAGTATACTTCTGAACTTTGTATAATTATGAAGAACTGATGAAAATACACAGTCAAGAGTTAAAACATTAAAGGTGTTAAAATTGTTGTGCTAACCATAATGAGAGACAAAGTGAGAAAACCCATACTTTTAGCAAAAGGGAAATTCAATAAAAGATAAGGATATTAATTTTTGGCAAGAATACAAAATATTTTGTGTTAAGATAAGTGTTGTACAACTATCTGTGTATGATAAAGTTTACAGTACCTGAATTTTTAGCTCAAATATTTTTAGGTCATTTTTCAAAGTTATGTTTCACTGGATATGGACTAATAAATCAAATGTATCATCAAAAAGTTATGTGATTTACAAAATAAAGCTGTGAGCCATTGATGTGGTATTTTAAAGATGAGTACTGGTACAACAATCTTAAAATTGATTTCTGTAGGCTGGTATATGGCAGCAATAGATGCTGTGCAACTAACATATCTCAATAGTAGCAGAACAAAAGTATGATGCTAATTAATATAAAATTTCAATAAATATTCCATAATTACATTATGTTGGGTAATTGGAAGAAACATACCAAACTGGAAATTATTGTTATGACATTGAAGAAGTAACAATTAATTACAAAAGCATTAACAAATGGAAATCTTTTCACTTGGGTATTCACTGTACTTATCATGTGTTTATAGTCCTACAGAAACAGAAATGAGTAAGGGCTGCATGGAATGGCTGTGTGGTCTAAGGTGTCATGCTAAGGACTGTATGACCTTACATGCCGGAGGTTTGAGTCATTTGGGAGTATGTATCATCCTTAGTGTAAGTTGATTTAAGTAGTTAATAAGTCTAGGAACTGATGACGATACCAGTTTGGTCTAATAGGTTTACACACATTTGAACATTTTTGACACAGTACATCATTTATCACATTAGTCTGTGAAACACACACACACACACACACACACACAGAGAGAGAGAGAGAGAGAGAGAGAGAGAGAGAGAGAGAGAGAGAGAGAGAGAGAGAGAGACATTGAATGACTGATGAGGAGGGTGGGAAGAGAAAAAGGGGGGGGGGCAGGCTTTAAATGCTGTGTCATCAGTGCCATTAGAGAAATAATTGGTAGCAAAAGTGTTTTAAACATTAAAAATAAGTAAAGTTCAGGATCGCTTAAAATTACACCCACTCTCTTGCATCCACTTGTATATTCGCATCATCTTGTAATCTTTAAGATTAAGATGCAGTGCATTTTGTTGGTTAATCTTAAATTTATTTTAGAGCCTGGATAGTATCAGTGGAAAAATAAGATCATCGTGCAAGGACATTTAGTTGTCCAATCCCTTAAGAAAACCACGAATGGGACTCTGATAATGCAGTAACAATATTTCTGTTATTTTACGGGTAAAGGAAGATTGTTACTGCCTCATTTCGTCTGTGTGACTGGAATGAGGAACATCATGACCGTGATGTTGATTTCACTAGCCATATATTACTGTCCATTACTTCTAATCATTCTTCATACCATCTAGGTATGACTTTACCCCAGTTACGATCTTTGGATTTTTTTCCAAAACTTGTAAATTACCTGTTGTGGAAGAATATTTTGCTTACGTTACTTGTAGCGATGTTTCCTCCCTAGTGCATTTTTAACTACCAATTTGTTGTTGACCTTGCTTTTAGTGTTATGTCTAATAATTCAAAGTGCATTATATCTCACATTTCATTTCCATATACTCCTCCTTCCCTTTCTGCAATACTGCCTTCAAATTTATTTATTTCCTGTAGGCCCCCATAAATTCTTTCACCTTTCAGTCTTTCATTTTTTGTTTAGTAGCTCAATTTGAGCTCTTGATATTCATAGAGATTCTTCTCATTTCTTAAAGAAGTTTCTTTAATTCTCTTTAATATAGTGTCTATGGGTCTCTTCAGTGTATAAACTACCATGAGTCTTAAACCAAGTGACAATACACACTAAATGTTTAAGCTATGTACAAAATCTTCCTTTCATCCACCAGTCCAAGATCTCATACTATTTTTCCTTTTCTTTCTTTTCCTACTATCAAATTACAATTTCCCACCACCATTAAAATTTTGTTACCTTTAGTATTCTGAGTAATTTCTTTTTGGCCCTCTTTAGGTTATGGTAGTTAATAGTGGTCCTTTGCAATCATCTTTTGACAGCTCGAAATTTAAATAAAAATAACAGCTTTAGCATTCATCTGACACAAAAGTTGAATAACTGAATGTGTAGAGGAGAAAATTCTCTACAACTTTACTCTTTCATGTTTTTTTCATATCTTGTATTGTTTAAGAGATATTTGCAAAACTAATGGCGATTTTGGGATATCTGTCTGTCAGTAACGTTCCCACTTTTTAAGTCGAACCTTTCAACTGATTGGTACCATAATAGTTGGCTACCAGAGACCAGAACCTCCATTCCATTTTTCAAATATTTTGGACAAAAAATATGTTAGTAACACTAAAAAAAGCCGTTTGTAATGTAATTATAATTACAAACAAACCGATCATATTACAAGAAAACTGAATAACCAAATTTACAGAGGAGAAAATTCTCTACAACTTTGCTCTCTTATGTTTTTTTCATAACTCACACCGTTACAGAGATATATGCCAAAATAATGGCGATATGACACTGTCACTTGATTTTATGCAAGCCAGGCGCTTGGAGATGTCACATGAAATTCCTCGCCTAGAACTCTCCCTAGTGTACACCATCTTGCTTCCTGTATTTTATGATTTTCATATTATAACTTACGCATTGTCATTTGATAGCAATGGCGCACTGAAGAATTTAAAAAAAAAAAAAAAAAAAAAAAAAAAAAAAAAAAAAAAAAAAAAAAAAAAAAAAACAAACGTCAGTCTTAGTACTATAAATTATAATCTAGTGTCTAAAATGCCATATTAGCAGTTAACAACTGCCATCAATTGTATGACAATTAAGAAACCATTATATAACTGTGAAGTGTGCAGCGTGTTAGATTGTGATGCTCATGGTTGGTAGTTCGATACCCGCCACCTCCATTCATGTTTTGCCTTGGCTTCTAAAAGGGTTTCGGGCAGCATTATTAATTACAAAGAACTATGTTCTGCAATGTTTAGAATTGTGCACATGTAAGAGTGCTCCCTCTAAAATGTGTGTTTGTTCTATTTTGTGAACATGCTGCAAAATACGCAACAATGAATTGAACACTGCTCTTCTGAAGCATTTGCACAACAGCGGGCAGGACACTGTGATAATGAATATTCTAAACAACATGCAGATAATGGTAGTTTCATATATGAATGGAGTCCTAGATTTCAGTGGCAACTGTCGTTCCTTAATGAAATGGAAGGAAAGTGTATACATTGCTACGAACTACCTGTTTTTCCCCCCCTAGTCTATGTTTACAATTCGTTGGTATGTATATCAGGCCTGTTCTCGAAACAGAACAAATGCACTTTTCAGAGAATGCGCTGTCACCTTGTAAAAAACTTGGAATCTTGTAGAATATAGTTGTGTTCAGTTAACAAGAGTGTGCGAAAACCTTTTAGGAAGCAAGAGGGAAAAAATATGTTAGTCGTGGTTTCCGGCTCGTCGATAGACACAAATAAAAATCACACTCAAACACACATACAAGCTTTCGCCACCACTGGCAGCGTCTTCAGGAAAAAGAGGAAAAAAGGGGAGGAGAAAGGGAAGGATATGGGTTTTAAGGAAGTGGAAAAGGAGTCATTCCAATCCCAGGAGTGTCCCTTAGGGAACAAAAAGGAAGGTAAACAAATACACACACACTCACACATATCCAAACGCAAACACACCTAGACAGCCATTTGTAAAAAGCAAAGAAGTTTGACAGAGGCAGAGGCTCTGTCCAAAGAACAGAGGCAGAGATGCTAAAGATGGTGGGCGGGAATTTGAATTTAGCAGAGGTTGAGACCAGGTGGGCAATGGGAGGAGAGAATAAGCTGAAGGGCAAGTTCCCATCTCCGGAGTTCTGAAAGGTTGGTGTCAGTGGGAAGTATCCAGATAACCAGGACGGTGTAACACTGCGCCAAGATGTGCTGGCCGTGTACCAAGGCATGTTTAGCTACAGGGTGATCTTCATCACCAACAAACACTGTCTGCCTGTGACCGTTCATGCGAATGGACAGTTTGTTGCTGGTCATTCCCACATAGAATGCTTCACATTGCAGGCATGTCAGTTGGTAAATCACGTGGGTGCTATCGCAAGTGGCTCTGCCCTTTATCGTGTACACCTTCCAGGTTACTGGACTGGAGTAAGTGGTGGTGGAAGGGTGCATAGGGCAGGTTTTACCTCTGGGTAGGAGCCAGAGGGTAGGGAAGGTGGTTTGGGGATTTCATAGGGATGGACTAGGAGGTTACAAAGGTTAGGAGGGTGGTGGAAAGACACTCTTGTTGGAGTGGGAAGGATGTCATTTAGGATGGATCTCATTTCGGGGCAGGATTTAAGGACGTCGTATCCTTGCTGGAGAGCCACATTCAGAGTCCGCTCCAGTCCCGGAAAGTATCTGGTGACAAAAGGGGCACTTCTGGGGTTCTGCGGTGGAAGGTTTTGGATTTGGGGGGATGAGGAGGTGGCTCTGGTAATTTGCTTCTGAACCAGATCAGGAGGATAGCTGCAGGATGTGAAAGCTGTTATTAGGTTATTGGTGTACTGGTTCAGTGATTCAGGACTGGAGCAGACTCTCGCAGCTATCCTTCTGATCTGGTTCAGAAGCAAATTACCAGAGCCACCTCCTCATCCCCCCAAATCCAGAACCTTCCACCAAAGAACCCCAGAAGTGCCCCTTTTGTCACCAGATACTTTCCGGGACTGGAGCGGACCCTTTTAAGGGAGTGGGTAAGGAGCCATTCCAATCCCGGGACAGGATATATATATATATATTCTTTTTATATTTTTTGCCTTCAGAGAGATCAATGCTTTGGGGTCATTTGTTCATGTTCATTCTGGGTTGTTCGTTGAGAATTTCTCAGTTTTTTAATTACAGATGGTGTTGAAACCTCTTTCTTCTTCTTCTCTCTTTTCATTGGTTCTTCAGTGTGTTCGGTACTTTGTGAACATTGGTATGTTTTATTCTGTTTTGATCAGTTCATTGTTCACTCAGTTTTCTCATTACAGAGGGCTTCGAGCTACCATGCTGGTAACTCTCTGACAGAGCGTGCTGAGCCATCAAGTCCTAGCAAGTTTCTAACCAACATCTAACATGTTTGTACATCATAAACTAATGCGTCGCCCATTATGCTACGGCGAACATATGGAGAGTAATCCGTAGTTCTCTTACCATCAATGACAGTTATTATCTGCTAACATGGAATTTATAGACATTAGATTATAATTCATTGACCTAAGAACGACGTGTGTGTTGTTTATAATTTTCAGTGCACCATTGCTTTTAAATGACAACGCTTGATCTATAATAAGAAAATTATCAAATACAGAAAGCAAGATGGTGTATGCAAAAGAGAGTTTCAGGTGAGGGATGTCACATGACTGATTTCTGAATGCCAAATGTAGGCCGTGTTCCATCCAGGCTATAGTCACTTGTCCGAAAGGCAAATGTATGCTGCGTTCCTTCCAGGGTATAGTCATTCGTAACCAGTACAGTCAAGGAAAATAAACTTTAAGCAAACTACCAAGGCAAGATAGGTGATCATTTTTAAGGGAAAAATATAATGAAAATGTGGGTGAGATATTAAAATAATATTTTGAATAGGAAAAAAGTAAGAAAAAAGAATATGTTTGTCAAAGCTAAAGCCAAATATCAAATAATTTGGCTGTTTGTTAAAATACAGTCAGAAATAATATTACATGTTGGGTGTATATATATTATCACAATAATAGAGTCGTGATCATATTGCCCATAAATTTTTATTGTTTAAATTTTTATTATTTTTGTCCGAAATGTTTGCAAAAAATCATAAAACTGCAACCAAATCTAAAGTGGGTTGTAAAACATGTCAATGTGATTTTTTCTAATCTTACATTCCTTTATTATCTCCACAATCTGCACAGCTACTTGTTCAAATGTGGTTGGTGTTCACCCAGTGTCTACCTATCTCGGCTTTAATTATATTTTCACTATGCTGTTAATAGTAACTTCCAACATTACTATTGCCTTATCCATTATTAGACCCACTTCTGTATTACCACTATTTTATTTTGTATTGATAACACTGAACTTACCTGAACAGAAGGCCTAGTCTTCCCTCCATTGCACTTCTCTCATTTCCATTATATTCAGATTCATTCTAGCCAATGCTCTCTTTAAGATCATCTGCCTGTCTACTTGATTAAAGAATCTATCATTCCAAATTCCTTCCTGTAGAACATCTAATTTCTTTTCCCTAAGAAAAACTATCCTTCTGGATAGTCACTACCCAGACGTCTGAATGAGGGACTATTTCCTACAGAATATTTCATCCAATGAGTTGTTCTTGTTATTAAGCATACCAAAGTGTTGTAGATTCTCAGAAAATATGACAATAGTTTTCCCATGTTCCCAGACAGTAACAGTGCCAACATAATAAGCTCTTGTAGGTCAGCTCATTCGTCTTGCAAATACTTAAAAGACTGCTGCGTCTCCTGGAGCCAGATGTTGGTCTGACCTTTCTACCTGAAGCTCTTTAACATAGTTGCTATGTGTAGGACTATCAGTGAAGCATAGTAGCCATCCCTATGAAGCAAGGTTCATGGTCCATGAGTCAAGTGTCCTATAAAATTATGGGACATCCACAATCTCTAATAACATTACTAGCTATTATCAAGTCCTGTACAGCAAAAATATGCCACTACCATTGGCATCTAATGTATCCTTGGTATGTATAAAGCACAAAATGTATTATCAGGCCTGTTGAGGAAATCTTCTGAGCTAAACATCTACGAGTACACACTTCATATTCTGTGTCACTGATGATATCTGTGCAGGATATGAGAAATTATAGGAAGTGTGCAATACAAGTAACCACATGGTGTGTTTGGCTATTTGGATTTGTGAGACTGAATTAAGTGCTTGACAAAAAGAAACTATTATTAAATTTGGTACCACCAATAGTACACACACACACACACACACAAACACACAAATTCTCAAAAGGCTGCGAAAGTAATGGTTTATACTAGCTTTCAGAAATTTTTATTTGCCTTGTCAGGTAGGAAGAGGAAAGAGAAAGGGTACATTAGGGAAAGATTACTCACGACCTAGGTCATGAGGTGAGTTTCCAAAAGACAGTACAAACCTTTACTTTCATCACGTTTTGTGTTATTTTTTTGTGTGTACTATCGGCAGTACCAAACTATCGTTAGTACTGGCATGTTACTCTATCTCTTTTGCACATTGTTTTCAAATATCAGATGAGAATTTCTGTAATTAGTCAAATATTATTAAATTTATGTGGCTAGAGTAGTCAGATTTACTCATTTTGCTTTGTATATGACACATTATATGTATATATTTCATGCTATCAAAGTTGTTTATTTTCTGTACATTTTTACATAAGATTTCTTGATGGAAAATATTACCTGCAGTACAAGTGTTTTTTCCTGTAGATCCTGGTGTGATACAGGAAATTTGAAATGCTGATTAAAAAATGGATTTGGATCATGTCGGTGTATGGCTGTTTGTCTTTTACGGTTGTCCACAGGTGGTATAAGACTGAGTCTAACATATGGATCACTGAAACCACCTTGTTCACTGCCCGCTAGGTCATGAGCTGAAAAAAAACTATGATTAGTTTATTAATGTTATGAATATGTCTCTATAATCCAAATAACTC
This sequence comes from Locusta migratoria, assembly GCA_026315105.1. Classification (NCBI taxonomy): domain Eukaryota; kingdom Metazoa; phylum Arthropoda; class Insecta; order Orthoptera; family Acrididae; genus Locusta; species Locusta migratoria. The sequence goes on from CM048746.1 coordinate 198,454,789, forward strand.
AATAGTATATGCAATAATTAATATATTCAGAGTTACTAAATGATGTAATCTGTTATCCCGACCTAGAGGAACTTCAAGACAATCTTGAACAGTGGAGGAAAGCCCTAGAAGAATGAGGAATGAGGATTAACTGGGAGAAAACAGAATATATGTGTATAAAGGAATCAGAAGGCCAAAACATTTCATACAAGGAAAACAATTAATACTGGCCAAGAAGTTTAAATACCTGGCCTCTTGCATTCAAAGTGAAGGAGCACTGGAGGCTGAAATACAGCACAGTATAAATAGTGGACAGATCAACCTGTTGGAAATTTAGTGGCTTGCTCTTTGATAAGAAGGTTAGCTGCACAATGAAAGGAAATTTTTATAAGGTTGTAGTGAGGCCTGCAGTGCTCTATACTGATGAAACTTGGTGAATCACAAAAGCCCATGAGAGAATGATGGAAGTGGAAGAAATTACAATGTTATGGTGGATGAGTGGAGTTACTTGAAAGGATAGGATAAGGAATGAGTACATCAGAGGAGCAGTGAAAGTGAGGTCCATAGGCAAGAAGGTCTAAGAAAGTGGGCTAAGATGGTACTGGCACATGTAGAGATTACTGTGTGGGTAAAAAAGCTGAAAACCTAAAACTTGAAGGTTCAAGAAGAAGGAGAATATCAAAGAAAAAGGTTGGAAGATAGAAGAAGAATTGGCTAGACATTTATGGAAGAGAAGAATTCAAAGAAATAATGCCGACCTCACATGAGATGGGAAAAGCTCAGATGAAGAAGACGACTGAATGTTAAAACTGTTTGAAGTAAATTATGAGGATGTGTTCATTGTTGTTTATATACCATGTAGTGTATTAATGATTACAACAGAAAATGATCCACAGCAATAAATCACTTGTGATGGTTTTCGAGTATTTATATCTTGAAAAGAAGGCACGAATGCAACTATGTTAGTATTAACAGTGATAAACAATATTATTTTATTAGAAAGTTGCAGTATCTGGCATGTCATACAACCTTGATTTTACTGTTATTTTTACAATAGCATATTTTAATCATGGGTAGTGACTGCCCCACAGTATGGCTAAAATGACATTAAAGGAGTCAGAAAATCTATTTACGTTTTTCTGTGAAGAAAACTGTTACTATTTATGTATGAAAAATGCAATTATTGTACAGTGTATACACAATAAACATTTATTTATTAGTTATTAACAAAAAATTATTGTGAAATTATATTTTTACAAATTCACCACAAAGAGACAATATAATTTTTCCTAACATTTACTTCTTCAGTAACAACATTGCTGCTGTGTAGTGGCTGAGCATTCTAATTTACCTTGCTGCAGAGTGCACGGTTTCTCACCATCAGTGGTTCAAATCGTCCCTCAAGTATGGATGTGTGTGTTTCTCTTAGGTTAGTTTGATTAGTATAAGTAATTTGTAAGCCTAGGGACTGATAACCATAGAAGTCACATACATTTGCAAACATTTGATTTCACCAACAACTTCATGATATCTAGAATTTAACCCAGATTGCGGAGAATCTTTTTAGGTTTAATTTTCTTTCAGAAGCTATTAATTATCTTCATTTGACTGCACAAGATCCTTATAAGTGATTTTTTTCACAATTACACCATCAGTGTTCAAATACTGCTCATCTTTCTGAAAGGACATCAAAATGAATGTTTTAGTATTTTAATCTGCTAAATCATTATTGTTAAAACAATATTTAAGATGAAATAATTACATATAATGTCTCAAAAGTTAAAGAAGATGCAAGAAATACAAATCCAATTATGAGGAACCTCAAATTTGTAGCCATATCCAACCACTTTGCAATCAACAATACAAGCTAAAATTGATCTGCAATGGAAGCTTCTATTCAAAGAAATAAAATATGACACTGTGCATGAATTCTTAAATAAAAGAATGAAAAAATAAACTTATGTTTTCATCCTTCTGGTAGGAGGTCGGCACTATCTGAGTTAATGTTGTAAAATTCAAGTTTACCCTTTTATAGGGCACATAATAAAAAGTGGAATAAATACTGTTTTATGGTGCTCTATGAGTATGGCATACTTCTAATATTTTAAATGTTATAATTTTCATAGAAGTTAGCACTTTATAATCTTGTTGAACAGTTGTTATAGATAACTTTATGAATGAATATGTTCTGTTATAAAATTTTTTGACAATTGAAAAAGTATAATATGAAATTTTATTGTAATAGCCAGTTGGAAAGTACTCATATATCAGTAATAAGTTCATTGAATCCTAACCATGAACTTATAAACACTGTTAATTGTGTTCTTAATTTCTTTTGTTTTCTAGAGGGGGAGGAATGTCAGTTGTCAAATTCATTCAGTTAGTATCCAAACTAACTGCAGCTGAATGATTAAGCCATTTTAATGTTTAAAATTGGACTACAGGGGTAGCATTGTGAATGACTTAAAAATTAAATTAAAAAAGCTCCTTGTATATGGCTTTTAGGGGTTGAGGGAGGAAAAGAGTTTTTGGGCTCACTCTCCTCCCCATTACCTATCCCCCTGTTTCCATTCTTTCTTAATTAAATGATAGTTAATTTGTATATAAGGATAATTAATACTCATCTTTCACAACAAATAATGTTTAGTTGAAAAAGACAAGTACTGGTAGCTATTCATTTCTACAATGTCAAGTATATGTATGTTTTTTAAACTATGCACAAAATTCTATATACTGGTAATTGCTTGATTTTTTTCTGAGTCAATGAAAGCTGTGGTTGTTGGATCTGCTTTGATATCCCTGAGAGGTATCACCTCTACTAACCATATTTCGCAGTCAATGACCGAAAGAATGTATTGATAGCATCAGTCTGTGGAAGAGATTCTAGCCGCGGTGGAGTAGCCGAGCGGTCTAAAGCGTCTCGCTGTGGAGCACACGGTTGGTCGCCGTAGAGGTTTGAGTCCTCCCTGGGACATGGATGTGTATGTTTGTCCTTAGGTTAGTTTACCTAGGTTTAAGTAGTTTGTAAGCTACGGACTGATGACCACGCAGTTTGGTCCGATACATTTACAGACGTTTGAACATTTTTTGAAGAGCTTCTATCAGATTCTTTGGAGTCTTTCTCAACATTCAGCCATTCAAAGTAATCTGTGATGTGACATTCTACTGGACAGAAACCAGGATACAACAAATTGTACAAAGGAAAAATGATTTCTCCCCCCCCTCCCCCCTAATAGTGGAAAGAGTGGTGGGCTGATGTGGAATTTTACATCAGACTCCCCTTTTTTAATAACAGATTTGAAATTTGAATTGACCAAAAGAAATAGCGATATTCCACATTGGCCTACTGCTGATCCACTGAGGGGGGAGGGGAGCTTTTTTTTAATTATTTGGTAGCATTCTGAAGCACCATGAAAACAGTTTGCCTCTATTTTCATGCCTAGGTGGTACATTCGTTCAGAAAGGTAGCAAATACTATCTCTTATGATTACAGTGCCATCTGTCATGAATCAGAAGAAATTATGCATGATTTGGGCTGTAGAATTCAAATTTTCAATAAAAAAAATTGGGTTCTCATTTAAGATTTAACACTTGACCCTTGCCTCGCCCCCACAAAGGGGGAGACGTTTCAAGTTTGGTATCGTTTAATTGCCCCCTTGAAAATACTTATGGTTTATTTGCCACTTGTTTTCTTTCAAGGCATATTTTGCCAAATATTCCACCATATTGTTTAAAATAATTCACCCTGTATATACAGTGAAGAGCGAAAGAAACTGGTACACCTGCCTAATATCGTGTAGGGCCCAGTGAGTTACACAAGAGCCACAACATGATTTAGCTTGAACTCGACTAACGTCTGAAGTAGTGCTGGAGTGTACTGATATCATGTATCCGGCAGGACTGTACATAAATCCACAAGAGTACTAGGGAGTGGAGATCTCTTCTGAATAGCATCTTGAAAGACATCTAATATGTGCTGAATAATGTTCATGTTTGGAAGTTTGGTGGCCAGTGGAGGCATTTAAACTCAGAAGCGTTTTCCTGGAGCCACTTTGTAGCAGTTCTGGTCATGTGGTGTGTCACATTGTCCTGCTGGAATTGCATAAGTCCACTGAAATGCACAATGGACATGAATGGATGCAGTTGATCAGTCATGATGTGTCACCTAGTCATATCTAGATTTATGAGGGGGTCCCATTCACTCAAACTGCACATGCCTTTCACCATTTCTTAGTGTCCACCAGCTTGAACAGCCCTCTGCTGATATGCAGGGTTCATGTGGTTGTCTCCATAGCCGTACATGTCCATTCCCTAGATACAAATTGGAAACGAGGCTCGTCAGACCAAGCAATATGTTTCCAGTCTCAAACAGTCCGATGTTGGTGTTGACAGGCTCAGGTGAGACGTAAAACTTTGTGTTGTGTAGTCAGCAAGGGCACACGAGTGGGCCTTCAAATCCGAAATCCCATATGAATTATGTTTCATTGAGTGGTTCACATGCTGACATTTGTTGATGGCCCAACATTGAAATCCACACCAGTTTGCGGAAGGGTTGCATTTCTGCCACGTTGAATTATTTTCTTCAGTTGTCATTAGCCCTATTCTTATGGGATCTTTCTCTGGCTGCAGCCGAGTTGGAGATTGTGTGTTTTGCAAGATTCCCGATTTTCATGATGCACTTGTGAAATTGCCATTTGGGAAAATCTCCATCTAATCGTTATCTTGGAGGTGTAGTGTCGCATATCTCGTGCGCCTACTATAACGCAACATTGTAATATAATGGCTAGAGTAAGCCAATCTCTATTGTATCATTTGATACCCATCTTTATTCTTGTACCCAATACCTCCCGTCTATTCTAGTACTCATTACTCCGATTCTTTTATTAACTACCTATCTTTCGACACACTACTTATAGCATGACATGCAATATTTTGTGTATTGATCCATTCATAATTTTCCATTCATAACTTTGGGTTCACTGAAGTATTCTTGTCTGATCTGTAGTGGAGGGATTCGTTGTCGGTGTCTGAGCAAGTTCTTCACCATCCTATGAGTGCTTCCATCATCGGGGTTTAGAGTGGAGAGAAGATCTACTCACTCTTGGTTCCTATGGACCTCTACTGCTGCCTTGACGTTTCATCGCATCCTATTGACGCTGAGCTTCGTTTCCAGTTGGTCAGTGTGTCAGTGTGAACTGGGTCGGGAGCATAATGTATATTGGCCAGGAGCTCTTTCTGAAAGCGTTCAATGTTCAACCTCCTATAGTTGGGTCGACTGTCGAGTTGAGCTGTGCCGATCATGTCCATTGTGTAGATCACTGGGATGTGATTCGACGACAGGACGTTTTGCGTTTCAGCAGTGATCAATTGTCAATTCCGTTCAGTATAGTGATATCAAATACATCTGGAAGGCCTCTCTTAGGATAATATGTTGGATCCTATGGCCCTGAGGTGATTGCACCGTTCCTCTAAGCTACTTTGAGAAGACGTGTACCGTTGGAATTTGTGAGGCAGAAGTTCCAATGGGTGTGCTTTGCATTGAAGTCGTGGCTATGGAAATTCTGCTACCCATGGAAAGAAGTGCATAGAAGTCCACTTGGTCAATAAAATGTTGCAATAAATGTAATACGTCCTGCATTAATGTTTACTGTCGTCCCATTGCTTCCAGCTTGGAGAGTGCAGGCAGCTGTACTTCATAATGTTGGAGAGAGGACTTGATGTAGATGGCAGTGCCATTCTTTGCAGTGAGTCTGTCATTTCGGTAACAACTGTAGTTGGCAGCCTTCACGTTTACTCCTGGCTTTAGATGGGTTTCATTGACCACACACACATTAACAGATTCTTTGTATAGGAAATGCCAGAAGTCTCCTTTCCGAGGAGAGAGACTATTGGCATTGAAAGAACAATCAGCCAATGTATATGGGTATTGGCCACGTCAGCCTGGAGGGTAACGCCTGAAACCGACACCTGTTGTGTTATAAAGGTGTCGTCTGAGTGTTTTCATACCTCTGTGTTTGCATACGCATGCTTCTGCCAGTTTCTTTGGCTCTTCTGTCATTTGTGCTGAATTGCTTTCTCCATTTAATAAATACGTCACAGTACATTTTATCGTTCATTGTTGCCCTCATATTGTGAAATTCAATCTCAAAGCACTTTTCTTGTCACAAAAGGGGAATGGAGTGTAATTTAAAGCTGGGTTTCAACATGACTCGAACTGTTCGAACAATTTAGATCACAGTTTGGGAAATCTCGGGTTGTGTTCGAACATTACAGAACTTTATCGAACATTCGCTCAGGACTCTACCTAGGTACCATCTTCACGACTTACAGGAATTTGTTAACACGTTCGGAAATTCTTTCGCTACTGTGAGGTAAACTATACAGAACAGTGGAAACAATCTGTCATTTAATATGGGGAATAATAAGTGTGAAGCGCATGCTGTAGTAGTTTCTACGGTGCAAGAGTGTTGCAATATAGAGACGTCCGTTGGTACTACTTACCAGTGGCGAATATAGCATGCATTTTTCGAGGGGGGGGGGGGGGGGGGGAGGGGGTGAGACTGATGTGTCTGAAACAAATGCCTTAAAAAAATAACAAAATAAAAGAAAATATAATTCCATACTTATTTTTTATATCCCCTTATATACTTCACTGCCATCTACACAGCAACTGTTTATTCCTGAGGTCGCAATTACAATTTATATTAACATTACTTATTTCCTTTATTGGGTATGAAATTTGTGATTGATACTTTATTACGTCCAGTTTAATCTTGGTTTCAAGGCGACTGAAACGTGGTAACATTTTAACTGTTACACAGGTCGACATGGATTCTAGGGTTCGGAAAGTAAGTGGTGTTCTTTACTAAATTTGCACCCCTGAATATGAAAATCATATCAGTTTTTTTCCATCACCTACAGTTTTTTCTGCACAGCTACCCCCCTCCAAACCTACCATTGGCTGCGAAATCTATGTTATGCAGTGTCCACAACTACAGAAATGTGCAAAGCTGCATTTTTTGTGTGAAGGTGAGGCAGAGGGGGCTAATGAGCTTGGAGCTGACGTTCCATTATCGCCACAGAAATCAGTGAGTGAGTGCTACAGGTACAAGAAGGTGCTTTCGCGCTTCGTTGTGGGTGATGGTATTTCACTGAAGGTGTGTTAAGAATGTCAGGAAGGCAGTGTGTGAATAGCCCAGATACATTTTGTTATATCTGTGGAAATTATGTGATACGTGCAAGATGTCGACAAATAACAAAATTTGTGCGGAACTCATTTTTTGCATATTTCGGCATGAAGTTCGGCGGTCAGGACAAGTCATTTGCTCCACACATTGTGTGCCATACATGTGTGGAGCAGTTAAGGAAATGGAGAGAAGGTAAAATCAAGTGCTTGAACTTCGCAATTCCTATGGTATGGCGTGAACAGAAGGATCATGTTGATGACTGTTACTTCTGTATGACGAATGTAACGGGCTACAACAGAAGAAACATAAAAAACATATCGTATCCAAACTTAGATTCGGCAATTAGACTTGTTCCTCATGGCCCAGGGCTACCATTCCCCTCTCACCAACATCAGTGGATTCTCTCGAATTCTCTGAACCAGATGTAAGTCAAGAAAGCAGTGAATCCGACTATTCTGAGTGTGGTACCGATAATAGCCCAAAACCTCTTACTCAAACAGAACTTGACACTTTGGTGAAAGACTTATGACTCTCAAAAGATGCAGCACAACTACTGGGATCACGTCTCAGTGAAAATAACTTACTTGCACATGGTACATCATATTCATTGTACAGAAATCGTGATAAAGATTTCAGGGAATATTTTGTTGAAGATGGTTTAATGGTGTTCTGCAAAGACATCGCCGAATTAGTGATAAAAATTGGAGCTCAGAAGTATGAGAGTAAAGAATGGAGATTGTTTATAGATTCTTCAAAGCAAAGTTTGAAGCAGTGTTGCTACATATTGGAAATGACCTAGGATCATTTCCAATTGCGTATTCAGTACATTTAAAAGAGACATATAATACCATGAAAATACTTCTACAAAATGTGAAGTACGAAGAACACCACTGGCTTGTATGTGGTGACTTTAAAGTGATTGGCATTCTTCTTGGTCAGCAAGCAGGGTACACTAAGATGCCTTGCTATATGTGTGAATGAGACAGTAGAGCTTATCACGAGCATTAGAGTGGCCTAAGGGACAAAATCTGACAGTCGGTTCAAAGAACATAGTGAACGAACATTTGGTTAATCCAGATCACATCAAATTAGGACTCATGAAGCAGTATGTTAAAGCACTGGACAAAACAGGAAACTGCTTCCAATACCTCTGTAGGCAATTCCCAAATCTATCGGCTGCAAAGTTGAAAGAAGAGATATTTGTTGGACCAGATATAAGGAAGTTGATGTCTGATGAGCACTTTGACAGTTCTATGACGGAAATAGAACTTCAAGCTTGGAGAAGTTTAAAAAATGTTGTGCATCGTTTCCTTGGCCAGAATAAACAGCCTGATTACAAGGAAATAGTGGAAGACATGCTACAGTCCTTTAAACAGTTAGGATGCAAGGTCTCTCTAAAACTACATTTTCCAATATCACACTTAGAGAGTTTTCAAGAAAATTTGGCTGACACATCAGAGGAACATAGTGAACGATTTCATCAGGAACTTAAAACTATGGACCATCGTTATCAAGGTCGTTGGGGAATAAACATGATGACTGACTACTGTTGGTGCACCATGCGTGAAGGAGAAGTGACACACAAGAGGAAGGATATCAAGCGTTCATTCACGGGTAAACGAAAACGGAAGTAATACTTCTACCTGGTAAGTGCCCACCATAATATTTGCTTCTTATAATTCATATGCCTTTCTTCCAATTCTTTTTTAACCAATTTCCTGTTCCGTTTCGTTTCCATTGTCCCGTAATTGCTTTACAATTTCCAATTTCATTGGGCGCAGAGTTAGACAATGGTGAATATGATGATGATAGTGGTGGTGCAAAAACCTGACGTGCTACAGAGAAACAGGTTGCAGATTTGTGATCAGCAGGGTCAATTTAGTCAGAAATTCATATTTTCATGCAAACCCCAGACAAAAAGTCAAAATTTGTCGACCAGGAAGTGAACTGCTCATTTGACCATAATTCCGACTTAAGAAGGATTCAGGGCCACGAAACGTGTTTTGAGAAACAATATTTTTACCTTTTAGTGGCCAGTGTCAACGTATCTTTAGCCTACTTAAGCCCATTTTAAACGATGAACGAAAGTGAACAAGATATATAATAGTCTACTGAAGCGCTCCTAGCATACTAGCCCTGAACTACAAACTCATGCAAGATGATGTTTAGACAATAAACGTAATCGGACAGTAATACCCGATGTTGAAAGTTAAGTTATGACTGGTGATCTGTTATGTAGGAAGTCATAGTTTAATACTGGAATTGAGGAAACAACGCTGAATGTTATTGATGGCCAAAGAAAACCTTGCAATGTATGTTTTTGGTCAACTTAGTGTGGTAAAGTGCTGGGAAGTGAAACAACATTTCAAAACAATGGCATCTATTTTCAAGCGAAAAACAATAAACATATGAACACATCAAACAATATCTATAAGAGCATAAATAGATATTGTTTACTTTATCTACTACGATTTGCCCACTGACATTGTTAATAACGTCATGAACAACTGATTTTTTGTCTTTCATTTGGACTGACTTTTTCATTTAAAATGCTATTTAATGAAAATTGCGTCATCAAATTACAATCTTATTCAAATAAACAATTGGCTTCAGTCTTTCCTGTTACAATATTGCAAAACATAAACCATTTTTCGGCTTCAGGTATACGACCTCGCTTTTAGGTGGACACCAAATCGATGAGATAAATATTTAAGTCGTCTTGAAACATTTGCAATTTACCGCTAAACTTAAGTATTATAATAAAATAAAGATTAATAAGACAAATTTGCTTGCCAACCATGTAATTGTCGACTATAATATGAAAATCGCGTGACGAAAATAGGTTAACTTTCGATATAAGCAGACGACCGTTCAATCAAAACAATCTTCTCGAGAAAGCTTAACGTGACGTTGACGTGAGGTGATGGTCCGGTGACGGACAGTGGGAATGCCGCCATTAGAAATACATTGTGGAATACATTCTGATCATAAACTTCGACAAAAAGCAAAATATACGTAAATACGAAGGAAAATGGCGGACTAACTGGTACCAAGCCCCCACAATTCCGTAAGCGGGCAACTGCGAACAGCGGACAAATTGAAGAGCGACTCGGCGGCCATTGTGGTGGCAAACTTCCGCGCGAACTTTAATTGTGCGTAAGATTCTTTTTTGATTATAGAGAGCATTCGTTTGAATTAAGTCCCGAAAACTATGTCTAACTGAAATATATAACTACAAAATAGCTTCAGACTCCTTGAATGTACAGCAACTAGCGGTTGTGTGTAAATTTATTACACATACGGTGTAGTAATTGGCCAACAGCGTTTCCTCTTCTTAACGAAAACGAACAATAATATCTAGTTTTTTAGCGTTCTAAGTACAGTGTATGAACGAAATTTATCATCAGACACGATGTTTTGGCACTTTCTCAGTATATTCTACGATGGTGAAACTTTCGTAGAAACATTAATTTCGGAAGAGTCTCACACATTACGTCTTTGCTTTAGTGCTATATTCTCCAATATTTAGATACTTCTTAGTTTCAAAAATGAAACAGGGCTGCCTGAAACAGCTAATGTTTAAAATCTATTGTGAAGGTGAAATATGCCATCAGTTACATAACTGAAAAATTGCCTCTTACCTTGTGAATATAGCAACCAGTCACTACCAAATTCTTTTAAGAACACGAAGTATGGCATAACATTTTGTTAAGTAATGCCTCTAACATTATTGTTAGGGTATCTAGCCAGAATATTAGCATTTTTAATGCTGTAAGCCAAATACCTTAGAGTTGCGTGAACTGCTCAAAAGTCAGCAACAATTGTCATTGGATTCAGCTTCAAAAAGTGCATCCAGTGCGGGTATGTGTCATTGATATATGGAACTATGCACAGTTCTGCAAACCCCTATCAGTTCTTATACCTCTATGTAAAGCAGGTTGCCTTTAAATTATGTGTTGCAAGAGCTCCTTTTTGAGAGCTACCAGTAATGTAAAAGCCTGTTATTTACTTCATTCAATCCTATATTGTCTTGATTAACAATCTGTTGAGGAAGAATAACTATCTCTGAACACAAGTAGTAAGGCTACATGTAATCCAGGGAAATATAAATGGGAAGACAGTATTCGTTTTATTTATTCCTTTCCTAAATTGATTTATGCATTTAAACGTTGAGCAGCTCTTCACCATCGTACTTCATGTACACTGCAATAGTCTAACAGTATAGACGTGACAATCAATTGTCTATATATACCGCAGTAGCTATTTAATACACGATTTACCTGGTAACAACACTCGTATTTATCTGTCACTAAGCACTACCATGGCGGCCAGCCGAAGGTTCAAATTATCCCGCGACATCAGTGCCGTCAGAGAGTCTAGTTATTTTTACAAGGTCTTTGACTGGAACGGTGACTGCAGCTGACAGCTACTAGCTCGCGCGTGCGCAGTGAACGCACTAGTACCGAATTTAGAAGTTGCCTTATTTCTTTATCGCTATAATTATCGCGCTTCGATATTAGCGCGATCACACTATTGCATCCGTTCAAACGACAAACGGCCGCCGTTAACGCGAGTTGTTATCAATCCATTACAAACCTTAAGGTCGTAAATTCTACCAAATACCTAGGAGTTACAATTACGAACAACTTAGACTGGAGAGAACACATAGAAAATATTGTGGGGAAGGCGAATCAAAGGTTACGTTTCATTGGCAGAACGCTTCGAAGATGCACCAGCTCCACCAAAGAGACTGCCTACATCACACTTGTGCGTCCTCTCATGGAGTACTGTTGCCAATTGTGGGACCCTCACCAGGTGGGATTGACGGAAGATATTGAGAAGGTTCAGAGAAGGGCAGTTAGTTTTGTTTTATCACGTTACGGGGGGGAAAGCGTCACGGAAATGTTGCACAAATTGGGGTGGAAATCATTAAAAGAAAGACGTTATTAATTGCGGCGTGATCTGTTTGCGAAGTTTCAATCACCGACTTTTTCTTTTGAATATGAAAATTGTGGTGTCGCACAAGTCCAAAGTGTGCGCCACCTACTTTCGCCGCGCGCCGCCATGCACGCACGGCGCGGCGTTCTTACGACGTCAGCCACGAGCGCCCTCTGCTACAACTTCGCTCGTGGCCACCACTGAACGACATCGTTCACTTGGGACTGAGATGGGAACCAGTTAACACTTCGGAATCAGATAGGCACCAGTGAAGACTTGGCTATCGGACAGGCACTAGGCAGATCCCTAGCTCAACTATGTATCAGCATTCTGCAGTACTGATCTATGTAAAAGTTAAGTATTGTATACATTCTGTGCAATATATATCTCGTTCTAATTTACTCTAGTGTTTCTAGAGTCTGGCTGCTCCCCTCCGTACCTGCACCAGCGTGCTATCTTTATTCCTGTGTCGGTCTCATTCCACTCGGCCACCGACACCTACGTCGGAAACGAGACACAAAAGCGGGGATGAGGCGGGGACACAAAAGTGGCGACGAGGAGCGATAGAAGAACCATGGACCAGCCCGCTTGCAGCAACCAGACAGCAGCAGTCGGAGCACGCAGAAATTGCTCCCGCCCACCCACCCTTATTATAAGATTTTTGGGGGAATATATTCACTTACGTGTTTTGTGGACTTTTTTTGTTGCAGAGTGTCCTCTTTCATATTGCATTTGTGTTTTGTTATAATTTACTTGTATGCGCGGCGCCTAATCGGTCAGCATGGCCGCTAACCCGAATCCAAACTTAATGGAAATTATTCAGTTGCAGACGGCGCAAATGACGCAACTTCTGCAAGCAGTATCCCAGCTAACAGCGCAAGCAGCTAACCAACAACAGCCGCCGCTTCAGCAGCCCACACCTGCCGTCGCAACGCTTCCTACGTTTCGCCAGTACAACGAACGTGAGGAAGTATGGAGCGACTATTTCGCGCAGTTTCAAGAACTCGTCGCGGCTCATCAAATTACAGGTCAGAGAGTGAAGAACCTTTTCTTATCGACTGTAGGAACTCCAACTTTCGTGTTACTGAAGAAACTTTTCCCGCAAGCATCTCCTCGTGATGTAGACTTTGAACAAATAGTAGAGGCACTAAATGCTCATTATGAGAGAAAAGTTCTCGTAGCTGCGGCACGGTACCGATTTTTCAGACTTAAAAAATTACCTGAGCAGTCACACCAAGACTGGATCACTGAGTTAAAGGGCTTAACCCGCAAATGTAAATTTACTTGCTCTTGTGGACTTTCTTATAGTGATGTGATGTTGAGAGATGCGATCACACAGAACATTCAGGACCCCAGAATTAGGGCAGCAATTCTAAAACAGTCTGACCCCTCTTTAGACAGTGTACTGCAGCTTATTGAAGCACATGATACCTTTGACTTAGCAGATGTAGAAATGCAAAGCCACAGTGTTAATTCAGTGCGCCGTAACGGACGCTTTTCTAGCCGTAGTTCTCAGTATAGCACTAGTGATTCTTATTTTACTACCGGCCGTGCTGAACAGTCACTGACCAGTAGGCAGTGTAAAAGTGTGACACAAAGATCGCCCCGTCGGGTTAGAAACAGTAATGTGAATAACAGGCGCCAACGCTCATTTCAGAAAAATGTTCATAAGTCTTGCCCTCAGTGTGTCTCTCACCACAAACGTGCACAGTGCCCTAGTCGCAACGCAACCTGTTATCAATGTGGCAAAACAGGTCATGTACGGACAGTGTGTATGCAAAACAAAAATTCTAAGAACGGTGCCTTTAAGTACAGTGCTTCGCAAAATGCAAAAACAGTTCATACAGTCAATGTCATAGACGCTGTAGAGTTGAACAGTGCTTTACTTGGTTCTCAAATGCAAGACAGTTCTTCTGCGTTTTTTTTTCTTTATTGTCGTTTCAATTCCCCTAAAAAAGGGGCGGGCCGGCAGCGCTCACTTGCGCTCTTCGGCCTACAGAAATAAAATTTGTCAGCGGAGAACATAAAAACACAAAGGAGATAAAATTTTGGAGGTAATACAGACATAAAATGGAGATAGAACAAAGTACATAAAATGGAGGAAACAGTGGTGACATAAAACACTTGGAATGGCGAAAGTGGTGAATAAAAACAGTTACTCGAATGTCAGTGGCGCACACACACAATTAAAATGAGCATAGGGTGGAGGCCATGGTGAGACCGTCCGCTATTTGGAGTTAAAACAAAAAACACAACACACACTTCCAGAGATACACAAGTTAAAACTGACGGTGTCGGCTGCGGGTTGGCCGTCCACTGTTGTAAGATAAAACAATTTAAACTAAAACACACCACACTTGTCGAAGCACAAAGGAGGTTCCGATGATGGTGGGGCACTGACAGCATTGAAGATGTGGTGTGGGGGGAAAAGAGATGAAAGGAGATGGAGAGGGTGGGGAGGAGCCACAGAGCCGGTAGGGAAGGGACGGGGGGATGATGTCCCAGGAAGCCATGGGGAAGAAGGATAGGGGGGGGCGGTAAGAGGAGGATCCGGAGGGACGGAGGAGGGGAGAAGGGACAGGAAGGGAGGGATAGTCGGGGCCCTCAGGGAGAGAAGGGGGAGAGGGAGCAAGGAGAAGGATCAAAGCTGGTATGAAGGGTAGATGTCAGGTCGGAGGGCATCATCCGGGAGGGGGAGGGTACGGAAGTTGCCACGGGAAAGGATCCGGAGGGTGGACAAGTGGAGAGCAGGGGGAATACAGTGGTGGAGGCGCGGCAATGCAGAGAGGAGGGGCTGGACTAGAGGATTAGGCGGATCTGATTTGCGGGATATGTAACGGAGGCGGAGATTTTCAATAAACAGAACGAGTCTGGGGAAAGTAATGAGATCATAGAGGATCCGCGTGGGGGAAGGGGGATAAAGTGGGATACGGAAGGCGAGGCGGAGGGCATGGCGTTCCAGTATCTCCAGAGATTTGTAGAAGGATGGGGGAGCGGAGATCCAGGCGAGATGGGCGACACAGAGGACTGGGCGGATGAGGGATTTGTAGGTATACAGGATGGTAGAAGGGTTGAGGCCCCATGTTCGGCCAACAAGGAGTTTGAGGAGGCGGGAGCGGGCTTTTTCTTGGGTAGCCCGTAGATGGGGAGTCCAGGAGAGGGTGCGATCAATAGTGAGGCCCAGGTACTTTAGGGTAGGGGTGAGACGAATGGGACGGTTATGGAGGGTCAGATAAAAATCTCGGGGACGGAAGAAAGGGGTTGTACGACCTATGATGATCGCCTGGGTTTTGGTAGGCTTTATAGACAGGAGCCACTGGTTGCACCAAGCGGCAAAGAGGTCAAGGTGTTCTTGGAGCAGGCGGTTGGAACGGGCAAGGGTGGGAGCTAAGGCAAGGAAAGCGGTGTCGTCAGCATATTGGAAAAGGTGTACGGGAGAGGCAGGCTTAGGCATATCCGAGGTATACAGGAGGTACAGGAGGGGAGAAAGGACAGAGCCTTGGGGCACACCAGCAGAGGGATAAAAAAGACGGGAGTCGGTGTTGTGGACGGTAACATAGGTGGGGCGGTCGGAGAGGAAGGAGGCAATGACCCGGACGAGGTTGATGGGAAGAGCATAGGTTTGGAGTTTGAGGAGCAGGCCAGAGTGCCAGACCCAATCGTAGGCCCGTTCGAGGTCTAATGACACAAAGATGGCGGCACGGCGGGAATTTAGCTGGAGGGAAAGGAGTTGCGTAAGTTGAAGGAGTTGGTCGTCAGTGGAGAAGGAAGGACGAAAGCCACATTGGGTGTCTGGGAGAAGGCGGTGGAGGTGGAGGTGGTGATGGATGCGACGGGACAGAATGGATTCGAAGACCTTGCTGAATACTGGGGTGAGGCAAATCGAGCGGTAGGAGGAGGCATCAGAGGGGGGTTTATTGGGTTTTAGGAACATGAGGACTCTGGAGATTTTCCACAGGCGGGGGTAGCAGCCAGTGTAGAGGATGGTGGTATAGAGGGAAGCAAGAGTGGTGAGGAAAGGAAGGGGACATTCTTTGAGGTGGCGGTATGTGATGCGATCGTGGCCGGGAGCTGTGTTTCGTTTGGTGCGCAGTATCAATTGTATGTCGTGTGCAGTGATGGGGGTGTTAATGTCCGATGGGGGGATGTGGTCCAGGTAATGGAAGCCAGGAGCCAGGGGTGGGATGGAGACATTGTTTTTTTCATGGACATCTGGGAACAAGGAATAATCAAAGTTAGGATTGTCAGGGATGGAGAATACATCAGAGAGGAAAGAGGCAAAATGGTTAGCCTTACTGGCATTATCAGTAAGGGGATTCTTCTGCGCCTACGGCAAAACTGTAGTGAGCCACGTCGCAAGCGCCGACGAGCGCGTAAATCTGTGCAACGGAAAAGGGTTCGGGTCAAGCAAAATGACTATGTACAGTGCAATCCTGTAGTGAAACTAGTGCCTTCTACAACTTCTCATTGTAATAGTGCCCAGTACTGTGTAGCTAGTGACAGTAGACTGGGTGTAGCTACTCAAAAGTTTAGTGCAGTAGTTAGTGAATCTGTAGTAGCCTCGCGATGTGCGGACACCGATCTGGCGGTAGTGCCATCTAGTGACAGTGTTGTTAATGCGCTGTGTGCCGAGTCTGCGCTGCTTCCTTCACTACGCGGCACGCGCATGCGAAAGTGTAGCACACAAACAGTGTCAGACGTTGCCCACATTCGCGCAACTGTTGACGCCACAAGCAAAAACTTTTTGTGAATCTTTGCATAGAAAATAAGACTGTGCAATTTCAGCTTGATACTGGTTCCACTGTTACTTTAATGAATAAAGACACTTATGAACTGCTGGGTTCGCCAAAATTGTCGCCGTCTCAACATGTGCTAACGGCATATACAGGTCAAAATATTCCTGTGCTAGGAACGTGTAGCCTGCCTGCCTCTTTTCAAGGTGTAACAAAAACAGTTGCTTTTGTAGTTCTTCAGGCCAAATCTACGCAGAATATTTTTGGACTAGATGCATTCGATTTATTTGATTTATCAATTCAAAGAGATGTGCTTCAAATTTCGTCAATAGTGCCTCAGGATAAAATCAGTGCATTGTGTGACAAATATAGTGACTTGTTTTCGCCGGACCTAGGTTGTGCTAAAGACTTCGTGGCACATGTAACTTTAAAAGAATCTGCAGTTCCAAAATTTCGTAAAGCTAGAGCAGTGCCTATCGCAATGCGTGATACAGTTGCCGATGAACTTAAACGTTGGCAAGATAGTGGTGTGATTTCTCCTGCTTCTGCGAGTCAGTGGGCCTCGCCTATAGTAGCTATACCCAAGCCGTCAGGAAAACTTCGTCTCTGTGCGGACTTCAAATCAACAGTGAACAGTCAAACAATTGTGGACACTTATCCCCTGCCCAGACCTGAGGAACTGATGGAGAAATTAGGACAGTCTCGCTTCTTTTCTAAGATTGATTTAGCAGAGGCATACTTACAAATTCCGCTTGATGACGAGCCAAAAAAATTTTTCGTCATTAATACTCACATGGGCCTTTTTCAATTTCAACGCCTACCCTTTGGCAGTTCTTCCGCCCCTGCTATTTTTCAGCGTTTTTTTGGAACAGCTGACAGTTTCGGTACCTTGTTGCTCGAACTATTTAGATGACTTTGTGGTATCCGGACGTACAGTTGAAGAACATTTAGCAAACCTGGAGTGCCTTTTCAAAGTGTTGACTGCAGCAGGTCTACGTTGCAATAAAGCAAAGTGTTCGTTTTTTCAAACTGAAATAGAGTACCTAGGCCATGTGATTAATGCCCAAGGAATTCATCCCTTACAGTCACATCTTAGAGCAATCAAAGACTTGCCTCCTCCTAAGAATGTGCATGAATTGCAAGCAGTAATGGGAAACCTTAACTATTATTTCAGGTTTATTCCCAATGCGTCTCAGATTGCAGGTCCACTGCATCGCTTACGTAGGAAGAATGTTCCTTTTGTATGGTCTAAAGATTGCCAAGTTGCCTTTGACAAATTAAAGTCTGCACTACTCATTGATTCATGTTTGATTCCCTTTGACCCACAGAAGCCTGTAGTGTTAGCAGTTGATGCCTCGTCGTACGGTCTGGGTGCAATGTTGTCACATCGTATTGGTTCTCACGATCGTCCTATTGCCTTTGCATCCAAGCTACTGACGCCGACGCAACAGAATTAGTCAGACAGAAAAGGAGGCCTTAGCAATCATTTACGGCGTCACAAAGTTTCATCATTATCTTTATGGCAGAAAATTCTATTTGTTGACTGACCACAAGCCTCTCACGTCGTTGTTCTCACCCACAAAGCCAATTCCGTCACGAACGGCACAAAAGCTTCAGAGATGGTCCTTAATACTGTCTAATTATCAGTATGAGATTTTTTACCGACCTACCTCTAAACATGCCAATGCGGACACACTTTCCCGACTTCCGGTTGGCCGGGATGTGTCGTTTGATTTTTCGGAAATGGCATGTTGTCAGATAGACTCCAGAGATGCTACCGCTGTCGCAGATTTCCCTTTGAACTCTCGTCGGGTTGCACAGGAAACAGCTGCGGATGCAGACTTAAGTGTGGTAGCACGTTTTGTTCGCTCAGGGTGGCCTGCCAGAGCCAAAGACATTGATCGGCCTCTGGTTCGACGTTATTTTGCACAATGTCATGCATTATCTTTAAGTCAGGGTGTTCTGTTGTTACATACGGACAACGACCAAACAAGAGTGATTGTTCCTCGTTCCCTTCAACGTGAAGTGTTACGCCTCCTGCATCAAGGACATTGGGGTATTGTTAGGACAAAGCAACTGGCCAGACGTCAGTGTACCTGGGTTGGTATGGACGCTCAGATAGAGAGCATGACGTCACAGTGTACTGTTTGTGCGGAGCATCAGGTGGCTCCTCCGCAACGTTTCTCAGACTGGCCACGCCCCAAGGGACAATGACAACGTTTACATATTGACTTTGCCGGACCTTTCTGGAATACGCGCTGGTTATTTGTTGTAGACGATTTCAGCAAGTTTCCTTTCGTGATTGCCATGAACTCAACGACAGCGTCTAGTACAATCAGTGCCTTAACATCAGTGTTTTGCATCGAAGGTTTGCCTGAAACTAACGTCAGTGACAATGGACCTCAGTTTGTTAGTGCGGAATTTCAACAGTTTTGTCGTGTGAATGGCATTCAGCATATCACCACCGCATCTTTTCACCCTCAGTCCAATAGTGAAGCAGAACGTTTCGTTTGAACATTCAAGCCTCACATGGGAAAGATGAAAGGTCAGCACTACAGGCAGCAAGCTCTTCAAATTTTTCTGTCTACGTATCGCTGCATGCCACGTGGCGGCTCGTCTCCTGCCGAGCTGCTACACGGCCGCCGTCACCGCACTCTCCTTCACCTGCTGCAGCCTCCCACGCACCGAGTCGGTTCGTATGGCGCTAGGCGTTTTCAGGTTTCTACGCCGGTGCTGTTCAGGGTGTTTGCTGGCAACAAGAAGACATGGTTGCCAAGCATCATTCAGCGCGTACTCGGTCGCAATATGTATGATTGCGCCTGCACAGGCCGCGCGATCCTGTCTCTGGTTTCTTAATTCCAGACCCAGTTCACCGCCAGGGAGCACAGGCACATCGTTCGTCCCCGGACTACGAGATCCCTTTGGACGTCGACGCACCTCCGACGCAGTCGTCGCCGCCGCAGATGACAGCGTCACCGAGAGGGACTCCGGGACCGTGCGCCCCCCCCCCCCCCCCCAGCTTGGGCCACGCACCTCAGAAGAAGATGAGCTGCTCCCTCTGGGCGGGGGTGTGCGCCCTTCCCCAGGTTTCGGTGGGTTTCCTGGAGGATCGCAAGGCGGATGCCGGGGCGCGGACGGCGTCTCGATCCCAGCCTCAGCTACGACGCCCGTCCCACCAGTAACGCCCCCGCCCAGGCCCTCCTCCCAGTGCCGTCGCCGTGGCCCTCAGCCCTACGCCACGACGGCACGGCGGTTTGGTTGGGACGGGTGTGGTGTCGCACAAGTCCAAAGTGCGCGCCACCTACTTTCGCCGCGCGCCGCCATGCACGCACGGCGCGGCGTTCTTACGACGTCAGCCACGAGCGCCCTCTGCTACAACTCCGCTCGTGGCCACCACTGAACGACATCGTTCACTTAGGACTGAGATAGGAACCAGTTAACACTTCGGAATCAGATAGGCACCAGTGAAGACTTGGCTATCGGACAGGCATTAGGCAGATCCCTAGCTCAACTATGTATCAGCATTCTGCAGTACTGATCTATGTAAAAGTTAAGTATTGTATACATTCTGTGCAAAATATATCTCGTTCTAATTTACTCTAGTGTTTCTAGTTTCTGGCTGCTCCCCTCCGTACCTGCACCAGCGTGCTATCTTTATTCCTGTGTCGGTCTCATTCCACTCGGCCACCGACACCTACGACGGAAACGAGACACAAAAGCGGCGACGAGGCTGGGACACAAAAAAATGTTTTGCTAGCACCCACCTACTTAGGGAGACGTGACCGTCCCAATAAAATAAGAGAAATCAGATCGAAAACGGAACGATTTAGGTGTTCTTTCTTCCCGCGCGCTATTAGAGAATGGAACGTAGAGATAAGTTATGAAAGTGGTTAAAGAACCCTCTGCCAGGCACTTGAATGTGATTTGCAGAGTATCTATGTAGATGTAGAGGTACAAGTTGGTTCGTCGTTTAAAACGGGCTTCAGGTGTGAGTCGAGTACTGACCTTCGATGAGGTGTATGTGTAGGTCGGACTTGTCGAAGTCGTAGTGGAGGCGCAGGTGCAGGCGGCCGAGGCTGCGGCCGCGCGTGCGCGCGTCCAGGAAGAGCGGTCCGTCGCGGCGCGCGTACAGGTCGGGCTGCAGCGCGCCCAGCGGCGAGGCGGGCGGCTCGCGCGACGGCGGCGGCGTGCCGGGCCCGCCGGCCGCCGACAGCAGCAGCGGCGACAGGCAGCGGCCGGCCGCGGCGCGCGGCTGCGGCTGCACCTGCTGCAGCGACGGCGAGGGCGATGGCGCGGCCGCGGGCGCGGGCGACGGGCAGGGGCACGGCGACGCGGCGCGCGCGCCCACCGGCGACGGCGACCGGTCCGCGCACAGCGGCGTGCGGATCACCGGGCTCGAGCCGCGCTGCGACCCCTGGCTCTGCGGCATACACGCACCACACCGCAGGGATACTCGAGGAGCGGATACGGAGCAAACATTCTCACTGCCTTCTTTTACGGCCCATTTTTATATTTTCTCTTAGTTTAATAATTTTGGAAATGTTTCGGACAAAAAAATAATAAAAATATAATATTGTAATAATGTTCCAGATTGATGCTTATGTTTTATTTCAAAATTTTAAATATGGCTGCAATTCAGCACCGATGGAACAACAGTCCAAGAGTCAACACAGTTTCAGCCGACCAGTTGCATAAAATAGTTTACATCTATAAACCTTTACCCAGGTTTCGGCAAAATTAATTTTGCCTTCTTCAGTGCTCACTTGACCTGTGTGTGGACATGCTCCAAAATTTTATAATGTAACTTTGTTTTAAATTTTAAAATTTTAATCTATTGACATGGAGTCAGCCACATTTTAACAACTTTTTTAATGTGAGCTTTATTGTATCCTTCTGAAGAAGACAAAATTATTTGACGAAATCTGGGTAAAGGTTTATAGATGTAAACTATTTTATGCAACTGGTCGGCTGAAACTGTGTTGACTCTTGGATTATGTTTTATTTAATATTGCTACAGCTGTTTCGACAGTTTGTCATTCTCAAGCGCGTCTACGATGTTTGGACGTTAATTAATGTTGACATCTGGCGTAACTGTTGCTTTAACTGTCAGGTGTTCTGCAGCTTTTTACATTAAAACTTTAAATTAAAGAAATTTTTGTATATATATATATATATATATATATATATATATATATATATATATATATATATCGTAAACAGCTTTGCCACACTTTTTTTTTTTTTTTTTTTTTTTTTTTTTTTTTTTACGAAAAAAAAAAAAATAAATAAAAATTTCTTTAATTTAAAGTTTTAATGTAAAAAGCTGCAGAACACCTGACAGTTAAAGCAACAGTTACGCCAGATGTCAACATTAATTAATGTCCAAACATCGTAGACGCGCTAGAGAATGACAAACTGTCGAAACAGCTGTAGCAATATTAAATAAAACATCAGCAGCAATCTGGAACATTATTACAATGTCTTTTTACGACATATATGATGCTGCAGGCCCATCAATTAGGAAAAAAAAATAATAAATCTATCTACAGGGTGTCTCACATAATGCTGCCACCTCAAATATCTCTCGAACAAAAGATATTCAAAAACGGTTTTCACCAGCATGAACGTACGGCAGGCGCCTAAGAAACTAAATACTATGCGAAATTTTAAAACGTTTACAAATACTATTTACAACACAAAATTGTGTTTTTCTTAATAGACACCCCCTATTTTTTCGTATGCAATCAATAGCATAAAAATCACATAATCAATGGCGTTTATTGCATCGCAATACGCCAATTACATCCCGAGATATTGCGACGCGAAGTTGACGGTCCTCATGGAGGACCTAGGATTAGAAACTCGACTATCAATGTGGTTCCAACATGATGGATGTCCCGCACACACAGCAAAAGTTGCCAGAGACGTTCTAAATGCGAAATTTCCAAATATTCGAATGGAAGGGGAGGTACTGTGCGATGGCCAGCAAGGTCCCCTAACTTGACGCTGTGGTGTCGCACAAGTCTAAAGTGCGCGCCACCTACTTTCGCCGCGCGCCGCCATGCACGCACGGCGTGGCGTTCTTACGACGTCAGCCACGTGCGCCCTCTGCTGCGATCCCGCTCGTGGCCACCACTGAACGACATCGTTCACTTGGGACTGAGATAGGGACCAGTTAACACTTCGGAATCAGATAGGCACCAGTAAAGACTTGGCTATCGGATAGTCACTAGGCAGGCCTCTAGCTCAACTATGTATCAGCAATCTGCAGTACTGAGCTATGTAAAAGTTAAGTATTACTAAGTCTCTAAGAAATATATATCTGGATCTAATTTACTCTAGTGTTCCTAGTTTCTGCTGTCCCACTGGCTGGTCACCTCCTACCTGCACAAGCGTGCATCCTTTATTCCTGTGTCGGTCTTTCTACTCGGCCACCGACACCTACGATGGAAACGAGACACAAAAGCGGCGACGAGGCTGGGACACAAAAGACGCCATTAGACTTCTTTCTCTGGGGCGCAGTGAGAGACAGAGTGTATCAAGAACCCCCAAGGACAGTAGAGGATATGCAACATCGTATTACTGCGGCCTGTATGGCAATATCTGTGGAAAGTCTACAAGGTGTGCAACACTCTCTCGTTAAACGTCTCCGAACGTATGTTGATGCAAACGGACGCCACTTCGAACATATGTTGACGTAACACAGTTCCAGTGGTCAAGATGTGGCTGTATTTTCTATGCTGGATGTAATGCAAAACAATACAGCTTCTGTGGATGACAGGGCGCTAGTAAATGTTTATAACAGTAAAACCATGTATGTTATCTCTAATTGTACCTCTACTTATAATTTCGTTACAATAAACATACATTTACAATGTGAAAAACGCAACTTTGGGTTGGAAGTGTTTCTTATTTATTTTTGTGGATTGTTCTTACCTTCCCATTGTGTGAGCTCCTGACATAGGCAGCGTGTGGTTCACGCTTGAGTCTCAGGACGTGCGCTAGCTGTGCGCTTATTTATTTCAAGCGTCAACTTCGCGTCGCAATATCTCGGGATGTAATTGGCGTGTTGCGATGCAATAAATGCCATTGTTTATGTGATTCTTTATGCTATTCATTGCTTACGAAAAAAGAGGGGGTGTCCATTTAAAAAAACACAAGTTTGTGTTGTAAATAGTATTTGTAAACGTTTTAAAATTTCGCATAGTATTTAGTTTCTAAGGCGCCTGCCGCTCGTTCATGCTGGTGATTCACAGTTTTTGAATATCTTTTGTCGTTCGAGAGATATTTCAGGTGGAAGCGTTAGGTGAGACACTCTGTATATATAAAAAATGAATTGCTGTTCGTTAGTCTCGCTAAAACTCGAGAACAGCTGAACCGATTGGCCAATTTTACTCTTGAAATATTCATCTAAGTCGAGGGAAGGTTTAAAAGTTGATAAAATATGGAAAAGTTGACCGGGAAAGAGGAAAATTGGGAAAAACGGAAACAGCTTTTTCTAGTGAGCTATCAATACCGTTCGTCCAGTTGGCATAAAATGTTGTACATTTCATGTTTGAGAGCAAGGAGAAGGGTCGCATGAAATAAAAATTCGGGAAAGTCGCCCGAAATGTAGGAAAATTTAGGAAGAACGGAAAGCGATTTTTTTCTATGAATCAAAATCAATTGGCACATGGTTGTAAGAGCATCACTTGAGTACGGCTTGACAGGACAAGGTTTGTACGGAGAAGGGTAATTTTTGTTTTGCTCATTATGCTCTTGGAAAAGATTTCAGTAAAAAAAATAGGGACAGTTAAAAAGAAAAGTCGCAAAATTCGAACCAAGTTCCTTTTTCAATGTCTTTCTAAATGTACCCCACACTATAAGTTAAGAACCACTCATTTTGATCATTTGACGTTCAGCGAAAGATGAACGTTCTTATTAACTAAAAATTTGGGAAAGTTACCCGAAAAATTTGAAAATTCGCGAGAAATTGACAGAGTTTTTTGCAATGGGATGTCAGTATCGTTCGTCTGATTGGATATTTGCCGTTCAAAGCATGAGTAACGTACTTATGAAATAAAAATTAAGAAAAGCTTCCTGGAAAATAGGACAATTCAGAAAACATAGACAGAGATTTTTCTACAAAATATCAATAAAAGTTTGCACATTTGAACGTTCAAAGCAAGACTGCATACATATTAGCAATTGTGAAGCATTGCCGGGTCGACTAGGTGAAGTGGTTAACTTCATATCACTTACCTCTGAAAATAAACCACATTAATTTAAATCATATCTTTTTTAGACCCAGTGGGCGGAAAGAGTGGGCAAATCACGCACATACAGGGTGTTTCACTAAGTGTGTTTGCCTCTGTAACTTATAAAATAATAGGCGACGGGAAATTTTAATGCGGTAGGTCAACACAAGAAATGTTACACTTTCTGCGGAGCTATGAACATAGTTTATTGTATCATTTTCCACAGAGTTACAGCACAAAGATATAATTTTTTAAATGGAACAATAGTTTTTTTCTATCGTGCATTGGATTCGTTGAAACCAGCTACGTCCAAATCAATTTAAACTACATTCCTATCACTGTTAGTTTGGGAGCTACAACCCTTCAAAGTTTCAAGGGCAGATACCACAAACGCTGCGCATAATGCAATGCGCCTTCTAAATGTGGTGCGGCCGAGTTGTAACGTCGCCCGTGTCACGGAGCGAGAAGCTTCCTCGATGCACTGTTAGACTGCCGACTGTCGCCGCACACGGCCGTATACCCGACAGTTGGAGCCACAAATGTTCAAATGTTTGTTAAGCTTATGGGACTTAACTACGGGGTCATCAGTCCCTAAACTTACAAACTACTTATGAACTACTTACGAACTAGGACGGCACAAATATCCATGCCCGAGGGGGGATTCGAACCCCCGACCGTAGTGGCCGTGCTGACCGTGACTGGAGCGCCTCAGTCACCTCGGCCACCGCGGCCGGCGTTGGAGCCACACCAACAACCGAGGCTCAATATACCACAGTCACTGACATCGGATGACGACGGCATACACGAACAACGAGTACGTTGACGTTGCTGATGCTCGGCGAGTGCCGACACGATGCCACTGCAGCAGCCACGATATATGCCGTGAGATATCCTAGGCGAAGAGCTCCGGCAGCCATTACGTCCTTACGTGCCGAACAACGACTTCGGAAAACAGGCAGCTTGGTAATGCGCCGCAGTAACAGACGAAGACCTGCAAGAAGTGTGGAGACGGTGGTGTTTGTTTTAGCTGCACTACACCACGATCCTCATGTCCGCTTACGAGCCGTTGCTGCAGTCGCTGGTGTCAGTCTCACATCTGTGTGGAGTATAGTACACGGCCACATGTTTCACCCGTACTGCCTGTCACTGACCCAGGAGCTGCATGGGAACGATTTCCGTGCAAGAGTGACATTCTGTGAGTTGGCCATGCGTAATTTTACGCTGGAGTCTTTACAAAGTGTTATGTTCTCTAATAAGTCCACGTTGACAAATTATGGTGCAGTGAATCGTCATAACATGCACTACTGGGCCACAGGCAATCCTCGGTGGGTACGACCTGTCGACCGTCAAGGTAGGTGGTCTATTAACGTGTGGTGTGGAATCCTTGGGGATGAAATCATCAGTCCACATTACTTCCCAGGTACACTGACAGGTGAGTTATATCGCGCTTTTATAGCCGACAGTTTGGGTGGTCTCCCTGAACATGTGTGTCTACACACGAGAGTCCATATGTGGATGCAGCACGATGGTCACCCAGCCCATTATGCGCGTGCTGTTGTGGAAGAACTAAACAACAGGTTTGCAGGAAGATGGTTAGGGCGCCATGGTCCTCATTCATGGCCCACAAGGTCGCCCGATTTAACACCAGTAGATTTCTTTTTGTGGGGATATCTAAAGGATCGTGTTTATGTCACTGAGCCCACATCCCCAGATGATCTAAAACTGCGCATCGAGGACGCATGTCGCTCCGTTCCGTCACACCGGCAGAAAGTGTAACATTTCTTGTGTTGACCTACAGCATTAAAATTTCCCGTCACCTATTATGTTATAAGTTAAAGGGGCAAACACACTTAGTGAAATACATATATGCCTCGGTTGCACAGTGGTAGAGTGCCACACTACACATCCAGAGGTCGCGGGTTCGATCCCCGCCAGGTCTTAGTATTTTTATCTGTCACTTTCCACTTCATTCACCTCTAGCAGTATTGCTCATGTGAAAAATACCGAGTAGCACCGTGCTTCGGAACCCACGTTAAACTGTAGGTTCCCCTATATCTGGCTAGGTAAGTCAGTTCGAAGGTCGGAGGAAGGCAACGGCATACCACCTCCAAACAGGACCATGCCTAGTAAAGCACTGTGGTGTTCAAACCAATCTTCGGATTGTTGACTGCTTTACCTGTTCGTTAGTCTCGCTGAAACTCGAGAACGGCTGAACCGATTTGGCTAATTTTAGTCTTGAAATATTCATCTAAGTCCAGGGAAGGTTTAAACGTTAATAAAATATGGAAAAGTTGACCGGGAAAGAGGAAAATTGGGGAAAAACTGAAACAGCTTTTACCAGTGAGCTATCAATACCGTTCGTCCAATTGCGATAAAATTATGTACATATTGTTGAAAGCAAGAGGTTCGCATGAATTAAAAATTTAGAAAAGTCGCCAGGTAAGTAGGAAAATTTAGGAAAAACCGAATGATTTTTTTCTATGAATAAAAATGAAATGCCACATGGTTGTAAGATCATCACCTGAGTACGGCTTGACAGGACAAGGTTTGTAAGAAATAATTTTTTTGGAAAATCTACAGAAAATTTGAGAAAAACTGAAAGTGCGTTTTTCAATGTGTTTTTGATTGAACTATATCAGACTATTCGCATGATGAAGAGGGGTAATTATTTTTTGTGTTGTTTTGATCATTATGGTCATAGAAAACTAGAGTCGCAAAATTCGGACCAAAGTTTCTTTTACAATGTTCAAATGTTTGTTAAGCTTATGGGACTTAACTACGGGGTCATCAGTCCCTAAACTTACAAACTTCTTATCAACTACCTTATACTAAAGACGGCACAAATATCCATGCCCGAGGAGGTATTCGAACCCTCGACAGTAGTGGCCGTGCAGACCGTGACTGGAGCGCCTGTCTCCTCGGCCACCGCGGCCGGCTTTTACAATGTGTTTCTAAATGTACTCAACACTGTAAGTTGAGAACCGTTCATCCGATTGCGATAAAATTTTGATCATTTGACGTTCAACGAAAGATGAACGTTCTTATGAACTAAAAATTTGGTAAAGTTACCCGGAAAATTTGAAATTCGCGAGATACTGAAAGAGCTTTTTTCAATGGGATACCAATATCATTCGTCTGATTGCGATAGAATTTTGCATATTTGACGTTCAAAGCAAGAGTAACGTTCTTATGAAATAAAAAATTGGAAAAGTTTCCCGGAAAATTGGGAAATTCAGAAAAAATAAAAAGAGATTTTTCTATGAAATATCAATACGTCTCATCTAATTGCGTAAAATTTTGCACATTCGATGTTCAGAGCGAAAGGAAGGTTTGAGTACCTTAAAATTTTGGAATAGTTGTGCAGAAAATAGGGAAATTTGTGAAAAACTGAAAGAGCTCTTTTCTTTTGAAAATCAATATCATTCGTACGATTGCGATAAAATTTTCACATTTGACGTTCAAAGAAAGAGTACATACATATTAGCAATTGCGAAGCATTGCCGGTTCGACTAGTCTATATATATAAAAATGAATTGCTGTTCGTTAGTCTCGCTAAAACTCGAGAACGGCTGAACCGATTTGGCTAATTTTAGTCCTGAAATATTCATCTAAGTCCAGGGAAGGATTAACATTGATAAAATATGGAAATGTTGACCGGGAAAGAGGAAAATTGGGAAAGACTGAAACAGCTTTTTCCAGTGAGCTATCAATACCGTTCGTTCAGTTGCGATAAAATTTTGTACATTTCATGTTGAATGCAAGATGAAGGTATTACATCAAACAAAAATTTGGAAAAGTCGTTCGGAAAGTAGGAAAACTTAGGAAAAAACGAAAGCGATTTTTTTTCTACGAATAAATAGTAAATTGCCACATGTAAGAGCATCACTTGAGTACGGCTTGACAGGACAAGGTTTGTATGAAATATTTTCTTTCTTTGGAAAATCTACCGGAAAATTTGAAAATTTGAGAACAACTGAAAGTGCGTTTCTCAGTGTGTTTTTTTATTGAATTCAGCACTATAACTGACTATTCCTACTACGGAGAGGGAGAATTCTTTTGTTGCTTTGTTCATTGTGGTCTTGGAAAAGTTTTCACTAAAAAAATAGAGACCGTTAAAAAGGAAAGTCGCAAAATTCGAACCAAATTCCTTTTTAATTGTGTTTCTAAATGTACTCAATACTATAAGTTGAGAACCGTTCATCCGCTTGCGATAAAATTTTGATCATTTGATGTTCAAAAAGATCAATGTTCTCCTGAACTAAAAAGTCGGGAAAGTTACCAGGAAAATTTGAAAATTCGCAAGAAACTGATAGAGCTTTTTTCAATGGGATATCAATATCACTTTACTGATTGCGAAAAAATTTAGCATATTTGACATTCAAAGCAAATGCCTTTGGGTCTAAAATACATATGAATTAAATTAGTATGATTTATATTAAGAGGTAAGTGATACGAAGTTCACGAGGTCATCTAGTAAGTAATAAAATTATAGAAAATTAATAAATAAATCTATCAATCCCGCTTGGGATTTTCTAGTCCCTCATCGGGTGCCTAACCAGGTGGCGGATAATGGAATGCTCCCTAAATATAGGGAGTACCACGGAAATAAAATACCCAGGGTGGATCAAAACTAACACAGACAGGAAAGGCTTGCTAAGGCGTAGTGAAGGCAATCTCCTAGGGGCAGAGCACCTCAAAATCAAGGCTCCTGGTCCTCCAGGTTGGGGATTGTGCAGAGAGCTACCAACCCACTCATGTACATCTACATCTACATACATAACTCCGCAATTCACCGTAAGGTACGTGGCGGAGGGTACACTGTACCACTACTAGGCATTTCCTTTCCTATTCCACTCCCAAATTGAACGAGGAAAGAAAGAATGCATATATGCCTCCGTACGAGCCCTAATTTCTCTTATCTTGTCTTTGTGATCTTTACGCGAAATGTATGTAGGCAGCAGCAAAATCGTACTACACTCGGCTTCAAATTCCGGCCCTCTAAATTTACTTAACAGAAATTCACGAAAAGAACGTCGTCTTTCTTCCAGCGATCCCCAATTGAGTTGCCGGAGCATTTCCGTGACACTCGCGCATTGGTCGAACCTACCGGTAACAAATCTAGCTGCTCGCCTCTGAACCGCCTCTATGTCTTCCTTCAAACCGATCTGCTGCGGGTCCCAAATACTTGAGCAATACTCAAGACGTGGTCGTACAAGCGTTTTATACGCGGTCTCCTTTACAGGTGAAGTACATCTTCCCAAAATTCTCCCAATTCTGCCTTACTCACAACTGTGCTTACATGCTCGTTCCATTTCATATCGCTCTGCAATGTTACGCCTAGATATTTGAACGACGCGACAGCATCAAGAAGCTCACTACTAATGCTGTATTCGAACATTATAGGATTGTTTTTTCTACTCATGCGCATCACCTTACATTTTTCTACATTGAGAGCTAGCTGCCATTCTTCGCACCAACTAGAAATTTTGTCTAAGTCAACCTGTATGCTATTACAGTCAGTTACAGACGACACCCTCCCGTACACCACACCATCATCAGCAAACAGCCGCAAATTACAACTTACTCTGTCCATCAGATCATTTATATAGATAGAAATGTGGGCTGATCAGGACACTCAAAGCAAGCCTTGGAAAGAGGGCAGAGTTTACAGGAAAAAAAGTGCCAAAGCAACAAGGTTTTCTCCTTTGGTTCATGGAATATTACAAGCCTGCACCGCCCTGGAAGTGCCCAAACACTAGTGAAGTAAATACAGAGTGCAACTGGTGGCTCTTTAAGAAGTAAGATGGCAAGGAACGGGTTCACTGAAAACAGGAGATGGGAAAATTTTGCATGGAGACTGCGGTCAGCGCCATGAATTTGGAAACGGATTCTACATTCATAAATCAATAAGTGACTCAGTAAAGGAATTCAAACATGTTAATAATTGTATATCATACATTACAATTCAGACGCAATGGTTAGACATTACATTTGTAAATGCACATGCACTCACAGAAGATAAAGATGATGAAGTGAAGGAAGAATTCTATGGTCAACTAGAATACGCATACAACTGAATAAGTAGGCATAATGTAAAAATAATGTTAGGAGATTTTGATGCCAAATTAGGGAAGGAAGAAATCTACAAACTGACCATTGGCAATTTTAGCTTACACGAGAAAAGTTCTGTAATGGGGTACGACTTATAAACTTTGCAATGACCTCAGGATAAGCAGCAGAAAATTCCAACACAAACACATTCAATCAGGGACGTGGATATCACCAGATGGAAAAGTAGTGTATCATATTCACCATGTAGCTATCCAAAATAGATTCCAAAACAGTATTCAAGATGTCAGAACCTTTAGGGGTGCAGATTGTGACACAGATCATATGTTAGTTACATAAAAAATGAAAATGAAACTCAAAAGAAAGGTAAACAGAAATTGGGAGGAAATCACTAGGTATAACATAAGAAACATGGAGGAAGTAAATATGAAAGAAAACTTTACAAAAAATTGAGAACAATCTAACAAAAACGAAAAAGGCCAATAGGAAAACACAAGATGTCCAAAGTAGATGGAAACACCTAAAGGATCTGTTCAAGAAGCAGCTTCCAAAACTACAGGTAAAAGAAAACGAGTTAATCAAAATTGGTTTAACACAAAGTGCCAAGAAAAAGTGCTGGAAATAAGAAATGCAAGAAACGTATGGATTAAAGAAAGAAACAAATGGCATTGAACGAATGATACTAAAAGAGTCAGAGGATGATTTCCAACATCACAGGACAAGACAGATATATCAAAATATAAAAAAAAAGATCTTTTGGTAAATTCACTAAAAGGGAACAGTTTATAAAGGATCAGAATGGTAAAATAATGACCAACAATAATGACACATAAAAAAAGATTTAAGACATACTTTTCACAACTTCTCAACTGAAATGATCCACAGTCTATCTTTACATTTGAAGAACCTGCCACAGTTGAGGTAGAAGTCACAACTTCATCAGTAAATGAAATACAACAAGCAATATAGAAATTAAAGAATACAAAGGGTTGTGGCGAAGACCATATATATGCTGAGTTATTAAAGAATGGAGGACCACAACGGGAAGAAGAAATACAGTCTTTAATAGAAACAATTTGGAAGTCAGAAACCATTCCTGCAGACTGGAAAACCTGCAATTGTATGTCCTATATTTAAGAAAAATGATCCCCTCATGTGTGACAACTACAAAATCCTACCCATCTGTCTATTAAACAGGCTGATTCCCGTAACAGAACTAACTGGAGACTATTTCCGCAGAAATAGATCCACATTAGAACACTTATTCTCTTTAAGACAAGTAACTGAGAAGGCATGGGAGTTGATTGTAGATGTCCACATATTATTCGTAGATTTTAAAAAGGCCTAAAATAGCATACACAGACAGACACTCCCAAATATAATGAAGGAATTTGAAATTCCCTCAAAATTAATCCGTTTAGTCAAAAAGTGTATCGATGGAACTGCATATCGCATAAAGACACCGGTAGGAGAAACTGAAACTTGTAAGGTGTACACTGAACTGAGACAAGGGGATGTCATTTCACCTATTTTATTCAACCTTGTCGTAGAGAATATTCATAGAGAATTTACCAAAACTAATCCACAAGGGATCCAACTAGAAAACAGTAACATTACTAGACTGCCTATGCAGATGATGTAGCATTAATAAGTAGTTCCAAAACAGACTTAATCAGAATGATACAAAATTATTAAAAAATTTATTATTTTTAACACACGACATTTCAAGAGCTTTTCTTCCGAATCTCTCCCGCCATATTGGCGCCGGATGCCCCATATCAGCGGGTCTAGCAACCATAAAATTGGCGAGTTTCTCCTCATAAATTTCTGCTCGAGTAGCCTGCAGCGCTCAATAGCAATATCTGTCACTGCTCCGGCCAGACGGCCTCGGCAGTGTCGGCGCCAACGTAATGGCCTCAGAGGCCCCAAAGCACGGCGGAAGCCATACACGACTCGCCTGGACGCTGAACGCTCTCGACATGCTTAAAAAAAAAAAAAAAAAAAAAAAAAAAAAAAAAAAAAAAATAATAATAATAATAATAATAATAATAATAATAATAATAATAAATTATGACGGGTGAGACAGCAGGAAGCTGTCGGTCCTTCCTGCAACCTGCGACCATAGGACAATGATTTTCCGGGCGGCTGGCTCCACCGAAAGCAGTTATCTTTCTTCGGAACAGGGCTGCTACAGAATACTAACTAGGCGCTTTCACGAATGTTAGCCTACAGGATGCCGATAGAGAGGAACATCTGTCCTGGCATTCTACTGCTTCTCGCAAAGTCCATTTGTATCGGAATGGTTTCCCTCGGCCACAATTTTTCGGAAAGAAAATTACTCATTAAATCAACGTGTGCTTCACCTGAAACCTCTCCAGTTCATCGTGCCTCTAATGATTTATTGAACTGTGTTTTTATATTATAAGTCCCCTAGACTTGAAATGAGCACGGTCGGAGCAAGGGGTTTTTCCTGAACACGCGATAGTCATTTTTAGCTCTCCCCCGTCCCGCCGCCATACCAACGTCACTAACATATTCATATACAATCAAATTAAATACAACACTGAACAAAGATTATAAAAATGAAAGTAAATATAAACATTGTGTGCATACATGTATATAATCGGCAGTTTAGACCTTAAATAAAGGCAGGATAAAATGCAAATAAAGTGGGAAGTGAAATATTGAAAACACCAAACTAATCATACAATATTTATTTTAAATTTCTTTAATTTCAACATCAAAACGTATCGTTGTCAGATTAACATTATAATATCTCACACATACATGAAAGCAGTGTAACAGTTTGACAGCAGCGCAAATCCAGCCACTCGTCAAATATGTGATTTACACTGCACTAATACTGTGGCTGTGGTTAGACTGCATGGTCGTGTCGTGACAGAAAAGTATTGAGCGCGCATCACACTGACTCATCCCCTCACCCTTCACCACCACCAATACACGAGTTTCCTGACCACCTGCGCAATAGTCTTTTGGTGTCAGGTGTCAGACTACAGAACAGCGCAAATATATCAGGGTGCTAAATTTGAAGGTATGGCGTCCTATTAGGGCTTAGATTCTGTAATCTTAAATATTAGAAGGGGCTACAAACAGAAATGTTATGTTTCTTTTAATTGTGAAGTCGTCCACATGAGTACGAAAAGAAATCCGTTAAACTTTGTTTACAAGATAAATCAATCAAAAGTGAAGGCTGTAAACTCCACAAAATACCTAGGAATTACTATTACTTCAGACTTAAACTGGAAAGAAAACTTTGATAATGTCGTGGGAAAGGCGAACCTGAGACTGCGTTTTATAGGCAGAACCAAATGTTCAAATGTTTGTAAAGTCTCTGGGACTTAACTACGGGGTCATCAGTCCCTAAACTTACAAACTACTTATGAACTACCTAATCCTAAGGACGGCACAAATATCCATGCCCGAGGGGGGATTCGAACCCCCGACCGTAGTGGCCGTGCAGACCGTGACTGGAGCGCCTCAGTCCCCTCGGCCACCGCGGCCGGCTAGGCAGAACCTTAAAAGCTGTAACAGAATTACAAAAGAAACTGCATACCCTGCGCTTCTCCGTCCTCATTTAGAGTATTGCTGCCCAGTGTCGGATCCTTATCAAGTGGGTTTATCGGAAGCTACTGAAAGTGTCACGGAAATGATACAGAATCGTTATAACAACGGCGTTTATCGCTGCGGCGTGGGCTACTTACGAAACTCTAATCGCCAACATTCTCTTCCGAATGAGAAAATATGTATTGACTCCCACCCACATAGGTAGAAATTATCATCAGAATAAAATACGAGAAATCAGAGCTCGGACGGAGATGTTCAGGTGTTCTTTCTTCCTGCGCATTCTGCGAGAATGGACTTGGAGATAAATAGTATAAAGGTGCTTCGATGAACTCTCTGTCAGGGATTTAAATGTGATTTGCAGAGTATCCCATGTAGATCTACATGTAGAAATTAAGAAGGAACTGTTAGCCTTGCAAGAAGTTCTGCTGGTTCAACAAACATCTCCGACGATCTCGGCCCATATGTTTAGATCCGCAGCGGAGTGGCCGAGCGCACTGAGGCGCTATGCTCCGATGCGCGAGACCGTTCCCCGTCGGGGGTTAGAATCCTCCCTCGTAGTTGGATGTTTGTGCTGTCATTAGTATAAGTTAGTTTATAAGAAGTTTGTAAGTTTAGGGACTGATCACCCCGCAGTTAAGTCCAATAAGCTTTTCAAACCTTTGAACATTTTATATTTAGAGAAAATATGGCTTGAAATTTTTCTGAGATGTGCAAATTATGCATGTTCACACGACTCTCCCAAATGAACATAGATTCATCTTTCACCAGTATCTTCGAAAGAAAGTACGATGTTTTCACACTTGCAAGAGCCAGGTGCAGGATGCAACTCTTTGTGGGCTGTTTGCTTTGTGGAGAGGCTGAATCTTTTGCTGATGATAAAATTACAGCAAATCTTCACATAACGTGCCATGAATACT
Organism: Locusta migratoria; assembly: GCA_026315105.1. Classification (NCBI taxonomy): domain Eukaryota; kingdom Metazoa; phylum Arthropoda; class Insecta; order Orthoptera; family Acrididae; genus Locusta; species Locusta migratoria. The sequence continues at coordinate 198,490,434 of CM048746.1, forward strand.
CACATGAGATGTTCCTACTTGCCGGGCTGAGCCTCTTGTACTTACGGTGGGTTGTTCGACAACTATTAGTGGAATCCCATTGCGATGACGTAATGCATACGCTTCACGTTGTGGACTACGACCCACTGAACGAGTGCGAAGAGATGCTAGTGTCGTAGTCGTAGGTGTAAGGCAACGAAGGTTCTTACGTTCGGAATACGACGAGTTGGGAATCTATTACGATAAATCTCCTTTGTCCTTAGCCAAGATTTCCCAGCTTCCCCATATGTTAAGTGCATATCAGCTGTCGTCAGATTTGCGGAAGAAGCGGCAGCATTTTCGGCGCAACCTACTCAATATTTTGCTCGACAATGCGCAGGCGCATACAGCGCAATTTGTGGCTGCTCTGTTCGGTCGATGGGATTGGGAAGTACTGTACCATCCACCATACTCCCCGTACTTATTGTGACTTTGATTTTATTCCGAAGATGAAGGAACTACTTCGTGGCATTCGCTTCAGAACTGTTCCAGAGGCCGACAGGCAATAGACCTCTCCATTTGCACCATCAACAGAACAGGTTATGCTAACAGTATACTATGCCTTCCACATCGCTGGCAACGAGTTGTACACAAAGCACAACAGTAACAGGCGCAAACATGTAACGCTGTTGTATCGGTCATGAATAAATAGATGCCACTATTTAGGTTCCAACTCTCGTAAATGGCCGAAACTGGCAACCTTTATATAAATTGCTATCTTCACTGACTTTTAAGTGAATGTTATAGGAAATTGGCGATAGAAGCATAGGTACTAAGTAGTTAGAGGCAATATGTAATAAATAAATAAATAAATAAAAGGAAGGAATCTTATGCAGAAAACATTATTATGGATATGATTATCACGACCGCTCCAGATGTAAAATTCCAAGAAGATGTACTGAACTTGGAAGATCCCGCGCTAGATCAAGTCTTAAGGTTCACACAAAATTTCGAAATTGTCAGAACAGCGGGAAATAACCTGGAATCATGGTCCGACATCACTGCAACATATCATGCGGCCAGCTGAACTTATTGCTTAACGTAAAAGGTGGAACAGATGTGCGGTAAAGCTAAGGAAGACATCAGGCTTCAGGTCTCCCTTCATGCCCAGATTGTATCCCAGAGAGGTCTGCTTGGATTGTTGGACGTATTGTGACGAATGTACATACCTTGTGCCAATGGCAGGGTTCTCAACGCAGTTTGGATAGATAGACACCAATAGATATTAACATAGTTGCGGCGGAGATAACAGATCAGGTGACCACAATTTTTACTAATGTGCTCGCCAATATGTCGAAATCCATCTACAAGTGCTGCAGTGGCTTTAATTATCCTAGCTGTGTAGGGAGAGTACCAGTGTTCCAAGAGCTAACAGAAAGTACTGAAGCACAAATATTTGTAGGTATTGAAATCTGGCTTAAGCAGGAGATAAGTTCAACTGAAATTTTCACAAAGGAACAAATGGCTTTCAGAAAGGATGGATTAAATAAAATAGGTGGTGGCGTATTTATTGCTGTCACAAGAGATTTATCCTATAACGAAATTGAAGTAGATAGCTGCTGCGAGTTTATTTGGGTATAGATTATACCTGACAACCGGAATAAATTAATAATAGGTTTGCGAAACCTTAACTTTCCACGGCGTAATGTATTTTCAAACAACCTACGGGTATGCTGCCGTGTGACAGGAGCACACCCTGCCATTCTTAAGGCACAACTGCACTCAAGAAAGCAATGTGCAAGCGAATTTAATACCTCGGTTTTTCAGATATGTAGACGACACTTTTGTCGTTTGGCTTCATGGTAGTGAGAATTAAAACGGTTTTTTGTAACACCTAAATTCAATCAGTCCGAACATTCCGTTCACTATGGAGGTGAAAAAGAATGGCTACCTTCCCTTCCTTGATGTGTTGGCCAGTAGGAAGGACATGCTGTTTATAGGAAGCCTTCTTACACTGATTTGTATCTGCGAGCTGATACAGCGTGAAGGAGTACTTCGTACCTTGGTTCACAGGGCCCGTGTCATTTCAGACCCTGAAAGTTTGTCATCCGAGTCGTTGCATCTCGAGGTCACCTTTTGTCAGAATGGTTATAGTGAGAGACAGATAAAACATGCGTTGCGCTATCAGCCCACTGTGTAACGGTGAGTGACGATAGTAACGAAGTGGCAACTAAATCTATGGCCTTTTTGCCTTGCGCAAGAAACATTTCCAACAAGATTGGTCGTGTTTTGCGGCAATATGAAGTGAAATGTGTTTTTCGACCACTTTCTAAGATAAATGCTCTACTGGGGTACGTAAAGGATGATTTTGGTTTGCGTAAGGCTGGTGTCTACCGTATTCCTTGCAGTTGTGGAATGTTATATATATTGGTCAGACAATCAGGACTGCGGAAGACCGGTGTACTGAACGTAAACGTCACACACGCTTACAACAGCCAAACAAAGTCGCTCTTGCAGAACAGTCTTGGCACCGGTCATCCTATGGAATATAACAACACAGAGATTCTGGCATGCACTTACACCTGTTGGTGTAGTGTTATTAAGGAAGCTGTTGAAATTAAACTAGCAAGCAACCTTATAAACAGAGATGGTGGTTTTTGTTTAAATTCTGTTTGGAATCCGGCACTGACTCTCGTCAAAAAACAGAGGGATAGCATTAATGCTGCCTCACCTGTTGATTAATAGTCACTATCGATATTTTTGATGTTTGGTCATCTTTGGTTGTGTTGACTCTGTAGTGACTTGTACTGTGTGTGTTATCTTCCTTGTTTACTCTTTGCAAACCGTTTGCATTCGTTTGCATATTGCTTCCTTGAGTGCAGTTGTGCCCTGAAAATGACAGTGTGTCCTCCTGTCGAAATATCGGCGGTGGTAGACGACGTCACCCGACAGCATGCCCTAAGTTGTTTGATAATAATAGGTTCCTTATACCGACTTCCTAACTCAAACGTTTCGATTGCATATCAAAAAAAAGCTTCGGTCTAATTTCAATAACGTACCCAAAGCATACAATTTCAATTAGTGGTGACTTTAACCTACCCTCTATATGTTGACAAACATACGTGTTCAAAATCGGAGGCAAGCGTAAAAAAATGGCAATTGACCCTAAATAATGAAAAGTTTGAAGTCATCCATATGAACACAAATAAATCCTGTAAACTTTATTTACACCATGAATCTTCCACATCTACAGTCCGTAAATTTAACAAAATACCTACGCCGAGGTGGGGTGACTTGCGTGCCTTAGTTGTGCGATTGGATTCACGATTTCCTGTCAGAAAGGAACAGTACGTCGTAACTGTAGATAGTCGTTCCGTAGGTGCAACCACAGCGGAGGAATATCTGCGGAGAGGCCAGACAAACTTGTGACCCTGAAGAGGAGCAGTACCTGACTCAACTGGCCTTGTAACATCAGCTGACGTGACTTTACCATAGAGTTACAGTCGAACGGTTGAAAGCAAGGGGAAACTACAGTCATTTTCCTGAGGACATGCATCCTCTCGGGCAAAATATTCCGGAGGTAAATATAGTCCCCCTTCGGATCATCATCAACAAAGACAACACTGAAATTCTACGGATTGGAGCGTGGAACTTTAGATCCCTTAATGAAGTAGGGAGATGAGAAAAAATAAAAAAAGGGAAGTGTATAGGTTGAAGTTAGTTATAGTGTAGATTAGTGAAGTTCGGTGGAAGGAGGAACAGGATTTCTGGTCATGTGAGTACAGGCTTATGAATACAAAATCAGTTGGGGGTATTACAAGAGTGGGTCTCCTAATGTTCAAATGTTTGTTAAGCTTATGGGACTTAACTACGGGGTTATCAGTCCCTAAACTTACAAACTACTTATGAACTACTTACGAACTAGGACGGCACAAATATCCATGCCCGAGGGGGGATTCGAACCCCCGACCGTAGTGGCCGTGCTGACCGTGACTGGAGCGCCTCAGTCACCTCGGCCACCGCGGCCGGCGTCTCCTAATGAATAAGAAAACAGGAATGCGGGTAAACTACTAGGAGCAGCGAAGTGATAACATTATCGTAGTCAAGACAGATACGAAACTAACACCGACCACAGAACCGGTACTACAAGTTTATAAGCCAACTATGCCGATGATGAGGAGATCGAAGAAATGTATGAGGAGATCAAGGAAATTATTCAGACAGTTCCACCAGACAAGCAAATAATTGCCACCGATGCATCAGAATGCGGATTTGGGACAGTACCCGCCCACAGGATGTTTCTAAGCAGCCCATTGGATTCGCTTCCAAAACAATAACCATAGCACAAATTCGCAACTCACAGATTGAAAAAGAGGCATTAGCATTACGAAAAAGTTCCAGCTCATTACGGACCATAAGTCACTTGTAGCATTATTTAATCATTCACCACAAGTGCCCATAGAGTGCAACAATGGGCATTGTACATGACTGAAATAATTACATAATTTTTTAAAAATATCTCGCAACATGTGAATGCAGTTACTTTTTCTCGCATGAAGCACGATCCGGATCCAGGTTTTGACAGCGAGGAACTGCTAAAAAACCTTAGACACTTTCTACGTAACTTGCACCAAGATAAATGAGGATACTGGTCAAGATGAATTGTTACAGGAAGTACGCAATGTTGGGTTAGCCAGAGCCCCCATCACCTCGAAGGCAGCGCGAAGTTTGTCACTGTTAAAATAAGAGGCTCCAGTTTACTCTCGTGGATGGCGTAATTTTGATTATTGATGACATTCGTGGTTGTCATATTGTGATAACTGAGACCACTAATCTTAAAAGTCATTTTACTAGGGACACTGGTAAATATTATTGACAGAGACTCTGGCACAACGTTATGCTATTTGGCTACACCTAGCTACAGATATTGAATACAGCGTCAGAGAATGCATCTAGCGCACGGCACAAATTCCTGACTCACTCCACCACGCTCCTTGGCGCTCACATATCATTCTGTGGGAACACTTGGATTTCACTGGCCCATTCTTGGATCAAAATAGGTAATCATCATGAACGCATATCGATCGTTTCCTTACGTACCGAAATGGAACAACAATACAATCCAAAGCACAATAAGAGCAATTTCAACGATTTTTGCTATCACAAGACTACCATGTACCTAGGTCATAGATAATGGGGTCCAATTTGCAGTTAAAAAAAAGTTTGTATAGTCTATGGGACTTAACTACGGGGTCATCAGTCCCTAAACTTACGAACTACTTATGAACTACTTACGAACTAGGACGGCACAAATATTCATGCCCGAGGGGGGATTCGAACCCCCGACCGTAGTGGCCGTGCAGACCGTGACTGGAGCGCCTCAGTCTGCTCGGCCACCGCGGCCGGCCAGTAAAAAAACTGAAGCATTCTGTAAGAATGACGGAATTCATTGAATTGGTACCCCGCCATTTCATTCGGAGTCAGTCGATTAACTGGAGCGCCTCGTTTGAACTTCTAAAACATACTTGAAGATTTACCTCGAATACTCGTCCACTGATGATGCCTTAACTCCGTTTCTCAGAAACTGTTGATCAATGCCACTAGGCCAGAGTCCTTCGGTGCGTCTCTACAGCTGCCAACCAAAAACAGTGCTTTATCTGCTCCTGCCAGCACTATACCCGCAGCTGTCTCTCAGGCTCCACACTTCAAACTAGGCATTGAAGTGTGGGCGCAGGATTTCAGACAAAGGTTAACGTGGATGTCAACAGTCAGAGCGCACCGGAAGGGGAGAAATGTTAGCCCGTCATTTTTAGGGATTTTGACCACGTTTTGGGGATTCCGTACTACTGTGCGACGCTGGCAAGCTGGCCATACTTCCCTATACAGAACTTTAGCCCGCACAACAAACAACGCAGACGGAGAATTAGGTTAAACGCCACTTCGCCAGCAAATAAGCAGTCGACGAGCAAAAAATGATCAGATGAATAAAAGAAATCTCAGTTGGACGGCTCGCTGGTGAGCCAAACAAGAAGTACCTATCAAATCTAGAGGGAGGGGAATCTCCCTCCTTGACTTTAAAGCGGGTTTATTACTCAGCTCCAATGGCGCTGTTGTGCTCGTTTTGGATTCTATTCCTGGCGACTGGCGACAAATGGAAGCAGTTGCGCTTGTGGTACCTATATGCAATACATGGGATCATGTTCCTATGGACTGTTCAGTGGGAGACGCATCCAACACGTTCTGGATTGTATTTTATGTACTGGTACCCTCTGCCACTATTGATGATTCGTCTCCGATGTCGCCGGTAACGATCATCGGGATGGCCACACGGACAATAATTCGACTGTTGTGGACTCATTCAACCGTTCAAGCGACACTCTGGACACAGTTGAACATCGAATTCCTGCAGCATTGCCAAAATCGAAACTCGCATCCGTTGGGACCCGACCACTAGGTCCCACTGAAAGGCATAAGTTTGGGACGAAGCTCCATGTTACAAAAATCACTAGCAAAAGGACATCTCAAAGGACTCCTATACAACTATAGCTGGCGAGGGGAGGGGTGGGTGGTGGCTATAAAAGCATAACACGTGCGCCGTTTGATTGGTAAACTGACAAGGGGAGGCCGTCAATTGTGAAATTCAGATTCGATTAATACTGCGCATAACGAAAGCTCATGGCCAGAGGTGTAATTTAGCAAAGCACCGAGATCCACCTCTCAGCCGTTGTCGAGAAAATCGACAATTAAACAAAAAGTCGTTGCGGTGAAATACTCTCTATGATCTCCACGGGCAGTAATATTGTACAGAGGCGTGGCGTAGTGGTAAGCACTCGGGTTCGTAATCCGAAGGTCGCCGGATCGAATCTTGCGGCATGCAACTTTTTATTATTATTATTATTTTTTTTTTTTTTTTTTTTTTTTTTTGTAATTCATATTAATATATATCGCACGAACCAGAGCGATAGTTATCATAGAAATATGGAAAGCAGAAAACAGCACGACATCGAGCACATCTGATAAACGATGCGTTTTTACAAGAACAATTGTTTTTTTAAATTATCTGTTGGGAAACACACCTGATTGACATTCTGAAAAATTGTTCTATCGTTCGTCAGGTTTGACTTACACTATACGTGTTCCGTTTCGGAATATCGTTTATACTTCTTCCGTTAACTATACGTGGTAAACATTATGAAGACAATTAATAACATTAGTGAAATGCAACTTTGTTTTCGGAAAGCGTAATGATGTTCGAAGTCGCCAGTTGCATATAATAAGTTTTTTGAAAGTCGTTTGTCGTGGAAAAACTGGCGACTTCGAACATTAATTGTGTGTGTGTGTGTATACATTTGAATTACAAAAAACAAATAATAAAAAAAGTTGGATTCCCGGGAGATTCTGTCCGGCGACTTTCGAATTACGACCCAGAGCGCTTACCACTACACCACACCTCTGTACAATAGTACTGCTCGTGGAGATCGTAGAGAGTATTTCACCGCAACGGATTTTTTAAACTGTCGATTTTCTCGACAACGGCTGAGAAGTGCATCTTGGTGCTTTGCCAAATTACAGCTCTGGCTATGAGCTTTCATTATGCGCAGTATGAATCGAATCTAAATTTCACAATTGGCGGCCTCCCCTTGTGAGAACACTGCCGACTGCAGTGTATCGCAGGACTACTTCACGCGGGAGAGAAATGCGGCGGCCCGGAGAACGTAAAGTGTTTGCCTGGAGTGGCAGCTTGGCTAGGGCCGGCGTGTAAATCTGGCTGCAGCGGCCATCAATGTTTCAGGAGGGTAGCAACAGGTGCGCCGCGCCGCGCCGCGCCGGGCTGAAGAACGGCTCGCAGACAACCCGGACCTGTCCTTCCAGCGGCGCGGCCAGCCTCACGGCTCCTGCTTTTGAAAACAAAGCGGAAGAGCTGTAATGAATACATTTGGAAAGGTCGACTGCACAATAGCGGTGCTGGGGGTCTTTCTGCTCGATTCATGTTATACTTAGGATCATGGGGCAAACCGTTTTTATTTAGTTCTGGTCAGCGCCCATTTGCCATCTGTCATACTGTAGCTACGTTACAGTATACATGCAAAAATTTCAACGAAAAACTAGAACTGGTGCCTATTTCATCCATTATTTGAGGATGAGAGCACTTAGAGACTTGCAACTAACTTTAAGAAAATTTTTCTCGCTGTCACCAAGAACAAAATGAGTCATCATCATCATTAATGTCAGACCAGGTGGTCTTCGGGTAAAGCGCTCGACTGGAAACCGAAGGGTCTCGCGTTCGAAACCTGGTAGGATCTCGGATTTTTTCAGTCCGTGCTTTAACCCATCCTTCACCTCTCAGCGATGTGAGAAGTCACCAGTAACGACACGTTGTTTGGTTTCCATGTTAAGCTGTAGGTCCCCCTTTCCTCGGTTGGATAACTGGGGTAGGCTAGGGATGCCCAACTCGCCGAAGTGGCGTCCAATTGAAAGACTTGCATCAGGCTAATGAGCCACACGAAAATTTTATTATTATTATTATATCATCATTACTCATAATTAGAGGCTCATTATGCCTTTCAGCATTCAGTTTGAAGCTTAGCTCCATGAACAAAATTCCTCCAATATCCTCTATTCAATACTAATATTGATACCTCGTCTGATGTAGAGCCTGTTATGTCAAAATCATTCTTGAAAGGTGTTGTTAGTGGCAATCTACAGCCGCGACGTATTTTGAATATATATATATATATATATATATATATATATATATATATATATATATATATATATATATATCATTCTTACGCCAAGGCTGCAAAACATTTTAATTTCTTATATTCTACCGGTTTCGGCAGTTTCTGCCATTAACAGGAAAAAAAAAAAAAAATACAACAAACAAGAAGATAACATTTTCACTGTGTACAGCAACGTCTAATTTAAAGTAAAATATTGCGATCGTTTCTGAAAGCCCTTCCATTTTACATCATCTAGTAGGTATTCATTTAATGAATATTTATTACAAATGATAATAAATAATGCAAAGGAATACATATTACGTGATGTAAAATGGAAGGGATTTTAGAAACGATCGAAATATTTTTTTGTAAATTAGACGTTGCTGTACTCAGTAAAAATGTTATCTTACTGGCTTTGAGGTAAAATATTTTGTTGATTTCCTGTTGATGTCAGCAACTGCCGAAACCGGTGGAATATAACAAATAAAATGTTTTTCAGCCTTGGTGAAAGAATTATTTTTTCAAAATTCTTAACAGAATCTAAATATAACTGTTAAGGCTTTTCCAGTGAAAACCTGACATGTAGCATAAACGGGTGTACTGCTCTATGTCTGTCGCTCTGGCACAATATTTCGGCCACATAACTCGCTGCCTTCTTCAGGTGCTTCCTGAGACTGCCTTTTTAGAGGATTGTGTGCAGTATTTATGCCCAGAAGGCGCCGGACGCTTTGTTTGCGTTCGGCGCCCACCTGGCGCTGCTTGTAAGGTGTTGTCTCTTCCCTGGTGCTCTGTGGGACGTCCGCACCCAGCTCGGCCACAGTCAGTGCTTGCAGCAGCTCTCTCATGTCCTACCCGCGTCGGGCGCTCCATTCGTGGTCCGCGCCCGCATGGCGCTGCTTCTGGGGTGTTGACACTTTCCTTGTGCTGCAACCGACGTCCACACCTGGCTCGTCCACTATCTGTAGTCGTGGCAGCTGTCTGAGGCCCGTCTCGCGTAGGGCGCTCCGTTCGCGGTCCGCGCCCGCCTGGCGCTGCTCCTGAGGTATCTCTGCTTCTTAAGGAGTTTCTTGGTTCCTTTTGTTGGGCCCTGATAAACTCCAGTGTCGGACTTCACGCCGAACTGACCTGGTAACTGCTGTCTCGGTTTATTAGATTGTCTGTGGCCTTGATCTCGATGGCATCCTTTATGACACTGTCCCAAAATCTTGGCACCTGTTTCATAATTTTGGTGTTACTGTAGTCCATCGAGTGATCGAGCTCCAGACAGTGCTCTGCTATGGCTGATTTAGTTGCCTGTCCGAGTCTACTGTGCCTCTTGTGTTCTTTGCATCTTAAATCCACTGTCGTGGTAGTCTGCCCGATCTATGACATCTCACGTTGGTATGGGATTTTGTAAATGCTTGGTTTATGTAGCCCAAGGTCATCCTTTAGACTCCCCAGCATTGTCCCAATCTTGAAAGGTGGGCAGAATATGCTCTTTATATCGTATTTCAAAAGAATTCTGCTGATCTTTGCAGAGATAGGTGCAGCATATGGCAGGTATGCCACCTCCTTTGCCTCCTCTGGCTCTTCTTCTGTTCCCTGTTGCTGGCTGGTTACACAAAATGCCCTCTGGATGTCTGTCGACGAGTATACATTTCTGCTGAACATCAGCTGTAGATGCTCTATCTCTGTAGCCAGACGCTGGGCGCAGACGTCAGTCGTAGCACCAGGAAAGTATCAACACATCAAGAGCAGTGTCAGGCTGGCGCAGACCGCGAATGGAGTGTCAGACGCGGACGAGCCTCAGGCAGCTGACACGACTACAGATGGTGAACGATCTGGGCGCGAACGTCCGCACAGAGCACCAGAGAAGTGTCAAAATCCCAAGAGCAGCGTCCTGCGGGCGCAGAAAGAGATGGCGCACCGTGCGGAACACGGCGCTGAAGTGATGCGTGTGGCGGATCGCCGATCGGCAGAGCTCGTCCAGTCGGCGACCCCATCCGGCACCCCAACCAAGACGGACCGGCATTGTGTCACGGACTTCGACGTGGCTGATTCCCCGGAACTAGATGGCGACCGCAGAGTGGCGGATCGCCTTCTGACTGAGCTCGCCCAGTTGGCGGCTCCATCTGACCCTGACCGGCCAGGGAAGATGAAGAAAGAGGACGCAAAAGCAGAGAAAGGCCCTGCTGGAGCGGGAAGCTGCTATTCGACCTCGTCCTTGGATGGGGAAGCTAGTTGCGGTGGGAGTCACCGACTGGGGGGTATTACATTACCGGCGGTTAACCCTGTCCAAATCCTGCAGCAACCCAATCCCAGTCATGGGACAAGAAGAAGAAAAAGAAGAAGCTTACCATCATCCACAGAAGATCCAGTCTATTGGCCCAAAATCAGGCCGCCAAAGCAGACGGAAACACCGCTAAACGACGTCTTCGCCGATATCGTCAAACAGACGGCCCAGTTCATATTGCCGAATGACGAATGAAAGCAGAAGATACAGAAGACATGGAGGCGGAGGAAAGTCATAACCGGAAGCGACCGGCGGCGACAAGCCCAGTAAGCTATCGGAAACGTTCGTCCACTGGCGCTTCTGTCACGGCACCGCTGCTTAGAACGCAGGAAAAGGCGTCGTCAAAGGGGTACAAAGCCGCCAAGACGACCACTGATGCGGACGGCTTCCAAATGCCCATGTACAAGAAGATAGGGAGAGCAGTACGGATGGCCACAGCTGCAGGCATGGCCGTCAAAAACCGGTTTGCTGAACTCGATGATAAGGAAGAGGAGACAGCAGACCAACAGCAGAAACAGAAGGGGCCCCCAATCATCATGGTGAAATGGCCGGGTTCCTTTAAGGACGTGGAGCAGCGATCCTCACGGTTGTCAAAAATAACTTCACGACGAAGGCAGCGAGTCACGATGTGTACCGAATCGTGACAAAAACCACGCAAGACTACGATAGCGTCACTGACCTCGAAACCAACAAAGACGCTCGAAGCTGTTTTCCGCCAAGGGGTATAATAAGGGCAGTATTCAGGATAATCCTGGTCGGCACCCCGGAGCACAAGTAGATATTTCAAGAAACAAGGGTGGGCAGCGTCAGCGGGGTAACAGTAATAAAACTGCGGAGGCGGAGAAGCCCACTCCAATGCTACAACTGCTAGGAAATTGATCACCTGGCAAAAAAATTGCACTGACATGTTTTACGGCCCACTTTAGATTTGTCGTTTTATAAGTTTTTGCAAACATTTTGGACCAAAATAATAATCTAAATAATAAAAAATTAATCAATAAGAGTGTCTGAAACCCTTTTAGGAAGAAAAAATACTAAGGTAGTGGCGGGTTCCGAACCACCTACCTTTAGCGTCATAGTCCCATGCCTTGCCCACTTCGCTACGGCTATCAATCAAAAGAAGAATCATTTAATCTCATACTATTGATGGCCGTTGTTAACTGATGCTAATATGGCATTTGTAGACACTAGATTATCATTTATCGTTCGAAGAACAATGTGTTTTTATTAATTCTTCAGTGCGCCATTGCTTTGAAATGACAACGTGTAAGTTACAATAAGAAAATCATCAAATACGCAAGGCAAGATATTGTATGCCAGAGAGAGTTCTGGGCAAGGAATGTCACGTGACATCTTCGAACGGCTGGTTTTCGTTAATTCAATGGAGGGTGTAAAATTGCCGTTATTTTTCCAAATATGTCTCAAACGATACGAGATTTGAGAAAAACATAAGGGAACGAAGTTGTAGAGAATTTTCTCCTCTACGAATTAGATTATTCAATTTTCGTGTAAGATGAACGGTTCGTTTGCAATTACAATTATATTACAAACGGCTTTTTTTGGTATTACTAACGTGTTTTTTTGTCCGAAAAATTTGAAAAAGGGAGGTTCTGATCTCTGGCGGCTTACAATCATGTCTGTAAAATTTGGTGCTGATCGATTGAACAGTTCGTCTTAAAAACGTGGAACACGCTACGGACAGACAGACATACATCCCAAAATCGCCGTTATTTTTGCAAATGTCTGTAAAACATTACGAAATATGAAAAAAAACCATAAGAGAGCAAAGTTATAGAGAATTTTCTCCTCTACAAATTCGGTTATTCAATTTTCGTGTCAGATGAATAGTTAAGCCTTTATTTTCATTTAAATTTCGAGCTGTCAAAAGACGATCGCATAGGCCCACTTTTAGTGTTTCTACCGTAACCTAAAGTGGGTCAATATTGAAAATGTGTCCACGCGCTGGGGAGCATCTGAGCCGGGAATACCCGCACCCAATCGAGAAGACACCTTCGTGCTGCAACTGTAATGAAAAGCACGTTGCCAGCTTCAGGGGCTGCATAGCCTTCAAGAAAGCAGCTGCGAAGGGGCGGCAAGCATTCGCGAAGAGAGTGCAGGCAGGAAGGAGCTTCGCAACCGCCGCAGTAGCAGCGACCGCGGCAGCGAGCGTACGGGAAACGCCTGCAAGAACTGCGCCGCAACACACCGGGCAGCGGAGCTGGTTACCCGGGCCACGGAAGGCGACCCCCGTCCGCCGAGAGAAGAGCACGCGACATCGGGCAGGGCCGGCCGAAGACGCGGGCGGCCTCCGCACCTCCCCCCCCCCCTCGCCACCTGCAATGTTAGCGGCCAACTAGGCCAACACCACGAGAGAAACAAAGAAGACCCAAAATGCCTGATCACATCATTGCGTATGGAACACAAACAGCATAAGGCAGCAAGAGGGCGAGTTCCGGCAGTTTTTTCGCGACGAGATGTGTGCCTCGTGTGTGAAATATGGCTGAAGCCCTGCATCAACACGAAGGCACCTAATTATAGATGCTATTGTGACGATGGACTGACAGCTTGTGGTGGAACGGCGGTCTACGTCAGAAGTGCTCTGAGGCATAGCCAACTGAAACTACCGGAAATGACGCAACTAGAGGCAACAGGTATCGCGATCAGCACCTCTGTGGGTCATCGCAGCGTACCGACAACCTGGAAGCACCCTGCAACAACACGACTTCAAGACGCTGCTGTTAAGCGGGGCAACATCTTTATCGGCGGCAGCTTTAACGCCAAACACCCGGTGTGTAACTCCAGGGTCGCCACAACGAGCGGCAGGAGGCTTTTAAAGGTGGCCACAGATAACAACTGAAGAGTGTTGGAACCCTACGACCCCACTCACTACCCCAAGAGAGGCCGCCCAGATGTCCTAGACGTCGCTATCATGAAAGGGGCGACCCACGATGCAGTCGCGACGACACATGTGGCCCTGTCTTCAGATCACTTACCAGTGATCTTCTATCTGAGCACAGACGGGAACACACCACCCGAAGGTCGTAAGACCTACACCAATGCCGCGGCACTCGATCCCGACATCGACAGCGTGGACGCCTCACTCGCCGCGTTCACACATCTCGCGATCACCGCGGCCGACGCAGCAACGACGACAAGACGGAAAAAACCGCGGGACGTCTCCCGCCGGCTACTGCCGGACGTGTTGCAGATGATCCTCGAGAAGAACCAGCTTGTCCGAGAAAGGCACGTCACTCGCCAGGCGATGACAAAAAATCGCATCAACACAATGCGCCGCGCCATACAATACGCAGTGGCGGAGCACAGGAATAGGGAATGGGCTGAAGAAACAGCCAGTCTCAACATCGCGGACGGAACTGCCTGGAAAACAACAAAGCAGTTCCTCCGCAATAGGCAACGAGTCCCACCGCTACACGTTGTTCAGTACCCAGTAGCCGAGCCAGATGCCAAAGCCGGAGTACTGGCAGATACTTTCGCGGCAAAACCAACAAAAGAAGTCAACGACACACATCACATATCCGTATGGTGGAAGAAAGGCTCCGCCGGTATCTCGCCACAGAAGATCCTGAGGACATCATCGAACCAGCAACCGAGGAAGAGGTTCGACAGCAGCTAATGCACCTAAACCCGCGAAAAGCGGGTGGGAGCGACAACATCGGCGGCGCGATCATGAAGGAGGTTCCCCCAGAGGCCGTGCAGCTGCTTACGAAGATCTTCAACACTGTCCTTAGGACCGGCCGCTACCCCTCTGCCTGGAAACATGCGGAGGTGGTGGCGATCCCTAAGGTCGGCAAAGATACCAGTCTGGCTCAAAACTACTAGCCCATAAGCTTGCTGGCAACAGTCTCTAAGGTGTGTGTTCGTAGGTTTTCCCGGCGAATATGCTGAGTGAAGATCTCTCGGGAGTGCAGCCGGATGGATTGATCGTTGTAGAACGAATTTTCGATAGCGTAACGTGCCATCATCATCAGGTTACTCCCGCTGACTGAGGCGCTGGACCGGCGGCTGTGCTATATATACCTGCGGTCACCCCCCTCCACTGACCTCGAGTGCGGACACCGGGATGCTGCGGTGGTGGGGGTAGCTCCTGCTCTGGACTCGAGTGGCGGACCTCAGTTTGCGCTCTGCCTTCGCTGTGCTCGGTGTTCTGCTTGCGCCGCGATCGAAGAAATTTTAGTGCCGGATTCCATGCGTGGCTTAATTGAAATCCACTGTCCTTGTTTATGAGGTTCTCGCGTAGCCGGATTTCGATGGCCTCCTTATACAGACAGTCCCACGACCGCGATGTATTGTGGAGAACCTCTGTGTCTTCATATTTCATCTTGTGTGTTGTTTCCAGACAATGTTCAGCAATTGCTGATTTTGTGGGCTGTTGGAGTTCGGTGTGGCGCTTATGCTCAGTGCACCTTTCTTCAATTGTTCGAATTGTTTGGCCAATGTACGCTTTCCCGCACTCGCATGGAATGTGATAAACTCCCGATTTCTGGAGTCCCAGATCGTCCTTCACTGTCCCTAGAAGAGATTTGATCTTTGCCGGCGGGCGGTACACGCATTTGATGTTTTGTCGTCGTAAGATTCTGCCGACTTTTCCGGATACGTTGCCTGCGTATGGAATGTAGGCAATTTTTGCCGGCGGATCCTCCTCGGGTGTTGGCTGTGGTGTGCTCTTATGTTTGAAAGCACGTCGGATTTGTCGATCGCTATACCCGTTTTCCTGGAAGACTTCCTTGAGATGGTCAAGTTCTGGTTTCAGGCTTTCTTCGTCGGAGATCACACGAGCTCTGTGGACCAGCGTAGTTAGAACCCCTTCTCTTTGGGACGGGTGATGACAGCTAGAGGCATGGAGGTACTGGTCCGTGTGGGTTTCCTTCCGATAGACACTGTGTCCCAACGTTCCGTCCGGTTTTCTGCGAACCAGAACGTCCAAGAAAGGTAGCTGACCGTTTTGTTCAACTTCCATTGTGAACTGGAGTACTTTCACAGACGAAACAGCTAAGAAACTCCGTCCTCGTGCGGCCGCACCACCAAGCTACGGGCTTCCAAAGGTACACAAGATGGGTATACCTCTGAGACCGATTGTGAGCACAATAGGAGCGCCAACGTACCAACTCGCGAAGCACTTGACGTCAGTTTTGAGTCCGCAGGTTGGCAAATGTGAGCACCACATCAAAAACTCAGCTCAGTTCGTGGAACGGATACGGCAACTCAGACTGTCCAACTCAGATATCATGGTCAGTTTCGATGTTGTCTCCCTTTTCACCAGGGTACCACTGAAGGAGTCGCTGGAACTCATAGAGAAGAAATTTGGGCCCTCCTTCAGAAAAGTATTTAATTTCGTGCTCACCTATTTTCGTCATTTGGCCTCACGGCGAAGATGAACTTCAGGTGTTCTTGCAACACCTGAATTCCATACACAGCCAGATCCAGTTCACAATGGAAGTTGAACAAAACGGTCAGCTACCTTTCTTGGACGTTCTGGTTCGCAGAAAACCGGACGGAACGTTGGGACACAGTGTCTATCGGAAGGAAACCCACACGGACCAGTACCTCCATGCCTCTAGCTGTCATCACCCGTCCCAAAGAGAAGGGGTTCTAACTACGCTGGTCCACAGAGCTCGTGTGATCTCCGATGAAGAAAGCCTGAAACCAGAACTTGACCATCTCAAGGAAGTCTTCCAGGAAAACGGGTATAGCGATCGACAAATCCGACGTGCTTTCAAACATAAGAGCACACCACAGCCAACACCCGAGGAGGATCCGCCGGCAAAAATTGCCTACATTCCATACGCAGGCAACGTATCCGGAAAAATCGGCAGAATCTTACGACGACAAAACATCAAATGCGTGTACCGCCCGCCGGCAAAGATCAAATCTCTTCTAGAGACAGAGAAGGACGATCTGGGACTCCGGAAATTGGGAGTTTATCACATTCCATGCGAGTGCGGGAAAGCGTACATTGGCCAAACAATTCGAACAATTGAAGAAAGGTGCACTGAGCATAAGCGCCACACCGAACTCCAACAGCCCACAAAATCAGCAATTGCTGAACATTGTCTGGAAACAACACACAAGATGAAATATGAAGACACAGAGGTTCTCCACAATACATCGCGGTCGTGGGACTGTCTGTATAAGGAGGCCATCGAAATCCGGCTACGCGAGAACCTCATAAACAAGGACAGTGGATTTCAATTAAGCCACGCATGGAATCCGGCACTAAAATTTCTTCGATCGCGGCGCAAGCAGAACACCGAGCACAGCGAAGGCAGAGCGCAAACTGAGGTCCGCCACTCGAGTCCAGAGCAGGAGCTACCCCCACCACCGCAGCATCCCGGTGTCCGCACTCGAGGTCAGTGGAGGGGGGTGACCGCAGGTATATATAGCACAGCCGCCGGTCCAGCACCTCAGTCAGCGGGAGTAACCTGATGATGATGGCACGTTACGATATCGCAAATTCGTTCTACAACGATCAATCCATCCGGCTGCACGCCCGAGAGATCTTCACTCAGTCTCTAAGGTATTCGAATGGGTATACGTCAAGAGACTGCAACGTCACGTCGGAGAATAAAGCCTGCTTCCCGACGAACAGTCCGGCTTTAGGAAGGGCCATGGGATGACGCACCAACTGCAGCGATTGGTGGACCAGGCGATGGGGGGTGCTGGAGAGGAGGGAATACCTCGGGACGGTACTCCTTGACGTATCTCGCGCTTTCGACAGCGTGTGGCACGACGGACTCTTCTACAAACTGCTTGCAAATGGAGTCCCGGGATCGCACGCCCGCCTGATCCACTCCTACCTGTCCGGACGCAGCTTCCACATGAGGATCGAAGGTGGAAACTCAACAGCGCGAGAGATAGCCGCTGGAGTGACACAGGGCTCAATGCTGGAGCCCATCTTGTACACGCAGTACACGGCAGATATGCCACGAACGCAGCGGGTGCACACAGTGTTGTATGCCAATGATACAGCCTGGTACACGAAGAGCATCAACCTGATGGGAGGACGCCTGTAGATCGCTTGCAACGAGCTGGGGGCATTGGCCACCAAGTGGCGGGTCAAGTTCAATGCGGCAAAAAGCCAGGCCTTTATATCCACGAGGAAGAAAATCCCAGAAGACCTGCTGCCTATTCGCATCATGGGAGACCGCATCCCATGGACAAACACTGGCCACTATCTTGGAGTCACACTGGATCGACGCCTCACGTGGAAGCAGCACATCAAAGATGTGAGAGAAAAGGCACTTGGAAGAATGCACCTTCCCTATCCGGTTCTAAACCCGACGATAACACTGTCCCCACACTGCGGCAAGACGCTCTACCTGGCTGTCATCAGGCGGTGCTGTGGTGTGGGGCAACGCCGCCGAGACGCACATCAAAAGTCTTCAGAAGATGCAAAACAGGTGCCTGAGAATGGCACTGCACCTGCCGAGAGACTTTAATACGGCAGGACTGTATCGATTAACTGGCTTACCGAAGCTGAAGGACCACTTCAAGAAATCAGCGAGAAAATTCTACGCTGAAGTAAGAGGAAGCGACAACCCGCTTATCAGGGATCTGGGAAACCAGATCCACTGGAAATCAACAACACGCTGGCCAGACCAGCTAAAAGAATAAAAACGCTGCGAAACAGCAAGAGAAAGTGAAACAAAATGTCAAACAAGAAGGAAGAAAAGAAAAAATGAGGAAATGACGAAAACAACCCGCGAAAGAAGAAGAAAAAGCAGCCAGACCTGCTGTCACTTTAACGAGACGAAGCTGCAGCTTCGTAACGAATAGACAAATGCGGGCGCGGACAGCGAACGGAGTGCCTGACGCGGGTCGGGCTTGAGAGAGCTACCGCGGCCACTGATGGCGGCTAAGAGTTGATCTGAGCTGAGCACTCAATTAGCTTTGCTACACCTTGATTCGAGTTCTTTCGCTATATTGCCATCCTGTGAGGAAATACATCCTAAGTACTTGAAACTGTCCACATGTTCTTTGTTCCTCCTATTTGGCACTCAGTCTTTTTAAATCTCACAAACATTACTTTCGTTTTGGGACCTGATCTTCATACCATAACCCTACACCTCTGATCTAGCTCTGAAATATTAGTATGCAACCTCTAATCGTATCTGCCAACCCCATTAAGTCGTCTGCATATGCGAGACTGCTTTTTTTGTTTTCACCTGAAACTACCCTTAACCATGAATTCAATTTACTGTCTATTCTGCTGTCTGCCAGACTACGTAGAAAAGTCTCTTATTCCATAATCTTGATAATTGGCTACCTCTTCCTCCTAGGAATACGGTTATAAGTCTTTTCAAGTTCTATAAAACATAAATACAATTCCTTGTTCCACTAATAGTACTTCTCCATTATTTGCAGTAAGCTAAAGGTCTGGTCCTGAGCCTCTAAGATTCCTAAACCTACATTGATTTTCATCCAGCTTATCTTCAACTATTACTCGTACTCTCCTTTCAAAAATACCTGAGAATATTTTCACCACAACGCTACTTAAAGAGATACTTCTGTAATTGTTATAATCATTTTATTCCTTTGTTTGAAAATTGGTGTGATTACTATTGTCGTCCAGTCAGACGCAACCTGTCGTGACTCTTACGCCATTTCAATTATCCTGTGTATTCATATGAAACCTGACATTCTACTGTATTTTATGAGTTCCGACTAAATTTCATCTACCTCAGCTGCTTTATTGCACTGCAACCTATTGATCATTCTCCATTTCCTCAAGTGTGATCTTTTTTCCTATTTTATCTCAAATACAGAATCATCATTGAACATTGCACCTACATTGAGCAACTCTTCAAAATATAAGTGACAGATTTGCGTCTCTTTACTAGTTACACTTGTTAAGCGTAGTCTAATATCAGTCATAATGATGTTGTTATTGTTGACATTAAATTTATTCAAATTTTTGTATAGTCTATGGGACTTAACTACGGGGTCATCAGTCCCTAAACGTACAAACTACTTATGAACTAACTAAGACTAAGGACGGCACAAATATCCATGCCCGAGAGCGGATTCTAACCCCCGACCGTAGTGGCCGTGCAGACCGTGACTGGAGCGCCTCAGTCCCCTCGGCCACCGCGGCCGGCTTAATTTTATTATTGATAGAAACCGTCGCCTACAGTTTGTCAATGAACCTCACCGAAGCACGTACTAGAACGTAAAAACAAATTGGTATTTGTTATTTCACTTCTTTCGCTGTACATACATTCAAATTAAACCTGTATTTGTGACTTTTCAGGTAATTCCTTCTAAAGAGGACATTTTCACAAAAGTCGATACTTAGGACAAGGGTCTTAAATAAAATTTATTTTACGCTACTTTCACGTTTTATACGAATGTTACAGTTGCCTACCCGAGTCATGTTCAAGATTTCAGCACTGCAAGTTATCGAATCACATAGTAAAACGTCTGCAAGAAAAATTTAACAAAATCAAAAGGAGTGAGGAGTCAGCATACTGGACACAAAGGAGAGAGTGGATAGGTGGAAAGACCACAGGGGTAAGGTTTGGCTGATTATGTGGTAGAAGAAGAAACTGCTTTCGTTACTGACGCTCTCGTATTACAGTCACACGTAGGCATAGATAACAAGCTATCGGACTTTATAGTCACTGAGAGGAAAATAGCATCCACGCAATTTCGAAGATAGCAAGGGCAGGGAAGCGTGACCACTGTCACACGGTAGGCTTACTTGCTCATGCATCCAAGCAGCTGACGACAATTATATACGGAAGAATGGAAAAGAAATTGGAATATCTGTTAGGTAGCTATGAGTTTGACTTTAGGAGAGGTAGTACCGGAGAGGGAGTTCTGACATTGTGCTTCATCATGGAAGGAATAACGAAGAAAAACGGTTCGACAATGTAAAATGGTAGAAGATGTTCTGAAATCTGAGAATAATAAGAGCTATGGAGAAAAACAGTTTATTCACAGTACGGTATGCAGGATGGTCGTAAATTCCCGTTACAAACTTCTAGGACTTGTAGAGGGTAGTAAGTACATAAGGTAAAGCAGTCAACAATCCGAAGATTGGTTTGAACACCACAGTGCTTTACTAGGCATGGTCCTGTTTGGAGGTGGTGTGCCGTTGCCTTCCTCCGACCTTCGAACTGACTTACCCAGCCAGTTATAGGGGGACCTACAGTTTAACGTGGGTTCCGAACCACGGTGCTACTCGGTATTTTTCACATGAGAAATACTGCCAGAGGTGAAAGAAGTGGAAAGTGACAGATTAAAATCCTAGGACCTGGCGCGGATCGAACCCGTGACCTTTGGATTTGTAGTCTGGCACTCTACCACTGTGCAACCGAGGCGCACAGTAAGTACATAACATTTTGAATAGGAAGCCATGTCTACAGACGTATCGTTTCCGTTCTACGATCGTTTCAATTCAGATGATTATCTCATCCACTCCTACTTGAGGAATGTAATTAGGCGTTGAAGAGACACCAGATGGGATGGAGAGAGTGAATCAGAACATGCTTTGGAGGTACAATGTGTGTAACGACATTGGTGGTCGCCACATCGAGTCGCTGTTGTAATGCATCAGTACGTTGCGGTTCGTGCCGTAAATGCTGGGTAAACCATAAGGTGTAAATTGTAATGAAAATGCGTAAGTAATAACGGAAAGGTTCAGTATTATTTTCAAATTGATTGCGACAATTGTGCTGTATCACGCCTAATTACATTCCTCAAGTAAGAGTGGATGAGATAATCATCTGAATTGAAACTGTCGTGGGACTGAAACGATACGTTTCCGGACATGGGTTCCTAGAAGGTTGTAACGGGAATTTCTGACCACCCTGTATACAATACCCAAGGGGGAATAATAATACTGGAAGACGAAAAACGAAGAACTCGAACCAAGAATTATCTAAGACAGAGATGTAATTTTTCGTCCGCACTGTTTAATATATACAGGGCCTTATGTAGTTTTACAATACTTACATGTTGCCTCTGAGGTACATCGAAGAGATCCCAAACCTTTCATCGGGGACGCACTGCACTAACTGTGCTTCCTGTTCTGAATGCGCACGATAGCTCAGCTTAACTGCATCTGAGAAGCGTCTGGCCTGATATTGGCCTGTTGCTTACGACCCCATTTCTCTTCTAGGTGTCTCTGCATTCATTCTGCTCATTCCCGTATGGCATGGATGGTCAACTTCATTATACCCAAGATCTACCGTTCACTGACAAAACACTGTGCTATTTACCACTTAAATACTTCTTCAACTTTTAAAAGAATGAATATATTCCAATGTACAGTTATGCAGTATTTTTATTTCATTAAGAGGAAGAGGAAGTTATTCTTTCTACCACTTACATAATTCTTCAAGTAGTAAATGAAACATTATATTACAGTCTACGCATATGTAGTATACTAATTTTATTAAGAAGAAAAATATTAAATTGAAAATTATTCTTTCTGCCACTAATACACTTCTTGAAATGTTAAACGAAACAATATAGTTCAGTATAAAGTTATGCAGTACTCTTATTTTGTTAAGAGGAAAAACATTAAATAGTAAACTATTCTCTTTGCCATTACATACTGCTTGAAAATTTAAATAAGTCAGTGTAGTCCATATATAGTTATGTAGTATTTTTATTTTGTTAAGAGGGGAAAAATTAAATTGAAAATTATTCTTAGTAACTACTTCATATTAATGTGAGCAATATGACTAGGCATCTTCTGCCAGGTTAGCAAAATCAGGTTTGTAGTTGGAGATTGTCAACCTTAAGGAATCTAATGTGTGAGTGTCTGTCAAACGAGAACAGTATCTACTTTTTGTTTGTAAGTAGGTAAATGCTGATTCATACAAATATGCAACTGCAACTGCAACTGCAACTGTCCAACACATTTATTCAAACAAGTATATTTCTCGTTGGAAACTCATGACCAGAAATCCAGACCAAGGATGACCTTGATTTCAAAAATATATCGCAGTGCTGAGTAATAATTTCATTTTGCAGTATCATGGAGTTCATTTGTAAAGTGTCTCCAAAATTATTAGCAATTTCATGATCAATTGTTAAATGGGTAACTGATGAATTCCATCAAATTCTCAATTTTTTTTTTTAATCCTTGAAACGAATTTCAAAGTCAGAAAGCACTGGCGTAATTTCTGTCGTGTACTTGTCAGGAATGAAATTGTAGTTAGGATGTTTTTCCATGTAATCCTTGCTGTTTATAAATCGATGAAATTTTTTCTTCTCAGTGTCAATTGTCATTGACATTGTTTGACGTTGAAATGCTGCATTAGAACTCATCATTTCTGCTATTGTTTTATTCATGCCTTGTAGTTCCAGAGTTAATGTGCTCAGTTTTCCGGTAAAATCTGATAAAAATGCTAAATCACATTGCCAGTGTAAATCTCGCACTTGCTGATAATCATCACCTCTCTCTTCAAGAAATTTTATTATTTCGTCGAAGAGATCTCCAGACTTTTGCAAAAACGTGCTTCGGCTCAGCCACCTCACAAAGTGTGCAATGCCAAACCGGCTCCTTCTCATCTAATTGCTGCTTAAACAGCCACCTTTGGAGAGATTTTCCTTTTATGGAATTTACAATCTTGAAGCAAATATCCATTACATGTTTTGTGTTTAATCTCTACTCGGCAGTACTTGTTGATGAATTATGCAATGGTAGCTTATGAAATCTGGAAAGTCTTTGTGTCAAAGTGCACTAAAACCATTATGAATACCTATCATTGCAGGAGACCCATCAGTTCTCACTGATAGGAGTTTGTACAAGGGTATCTCAATCTTGTGAAGATGTCAAGTAACCGAGTTTTTCCTTTCAATGAAATCATAATTAGCAGTTCTTCTTTCGTTGAGAAATTGTCAAAGACCATCCGAATAAGAATGAGGAACTGTGCGGTATCAGTGACATCTGTTGATTCATCAAGTTGTAGTGAAAAAACTACGCAGCGGACGATATCTCTCTGAAGTTGTAGGTTTATGTTTTCACTCATCGTTTCGATATGGCACATAACCGTATTTGCAGACAGCTGTAAACCTTGAATAGCTTTTTAAATTTTATTTCTATTTTCGAAATTCACGAACAAGGAATCTCAACCTTTTTCGAAAATTTCCTTGATGTATTCGCCGTCAGAAACAGGTTTGCACTTCTGCGCAATTCTATAACTCACTTGGAAAGAAGCTTCAGTTGCAGCCTTACTTTGTTCAATAGGCCTAGAAAACATGTTTTCTTGGACTGCTAATTCCGATTTCAATGCTTGCAATTTACTCTTTCTTATATCGCTGTTACGTGGAAAGTCTGTCTGATATTTACTGTGAACTATGTTAAAATGTCGCTCTAAATTTTCTTTCCTTGTTATTGCCACTGATGTATTGCGTATTAAGCAGCAACACTTTTCTTTCAACATAGTAAAGTACTTAAGTAATAATATTAGGTTTTATTAAACGCCAATGTGAACGTTCGCTCCTTTAGAATTATTTCTTTTGTTTGCTCGAATAGTAACTGCAGTTTTCAACTAGTATACACGATTGTCAAAATGTTTTCGTGCAATTATAAAATATCGGAGGTTTTTATAAAATTGTTTACTCTGTGGGATGGTTTCGTTATACATATAACCCACCACTTCTGTAATGAACAATGAAATCGACCAAAACTAGTGAAAGTTACAGTGAAAAGAATCACAAAACCACCCGAAATCACCCCATAACCAAATAATAATACGAATATATTGTCTTACTTTATTTGATGAATCTTCCGAAGATTTTTTTCTTCATATGAAGATCTTTCAGCACTTCTCTTCGGCCACTTATCCATACCGTATGAGGTGCGATGCAAACTATGATATTGATTTACGTTGGTAGTGGATGACGTCGTAACTCGTAACAGGCTCAGTCCTCAACTGACATCTGACCCACTCCTCCGTTCCACACGCTCCCCACCTACTTCCATCCAGTGCCGAAAACAAAAGAGAGCTACTGTGCAGAAGAGAGAATTAAATAATGTGATAGAATGGCGTGTGTAAAATAATATAAGATGATGCTCGCAGCTGTTGGTAATTATGTTGCGCAATTTCGGACTTGCAGCCAGATCATGTTGACGTTTTCCAATGATATTTCGGCTGACAAACATGCAGCCATCTTCAGGTGAGCACGAGACTGAAGATTACTGTTGTGCGTCGTTCTATATATACCGAAGATTGGCGCAGGGGCGCCTGCGCCGTGAGGAGGTACTAGCGCGTCCCGTGTCAAATTTGGCACGCTCTGCGGTAGAAGCGGGCCGCGTCTGCGCCGCGGCAATCTTCGGTATATATAGAACGACGCACACCAGTAATCTTCAGTCTCGTGCTCACCTGAAGATGGCTGCATGTTTGTCAGCCGAAATATCGTTGGAAGACGTCAACATGATCCGGCTGCAAGGCCGAAATATGATGGATCAATCAATACGCCGGCAAAACTTCAAGATACACATGTTGCGCAATGTTTTCTACATACAACTGTTATTATGAGGCTTAATAAGCTTACATCATTTTTGAATTTCCAAGATCGACTAAAATAATAGCCGCGATCGACCGGTCGATCGCGATCGATCGATTGGCCACCCCTGCCGTATAGTAACACCGGATGCATATGCCGTTCATACTGTATGTGGTATTGCAGGTTGCCTGACAAGCAGGATGAAGGAACCTATCTTACATGGTTTTAAACAGTTGTTTATCGTTTCAACCACATTAAACGCATTTTAAATCTTTAGCTACAACAGCATGAGCAAAGCCCTATTAAAAGAAGAAAAGTAGATAATCACATAGGTCCTCGAGGATGGGCTTGGTGAAGAAATGAATGTGTTAAGAAGACTAAATAATTTCGTCTTTTAATACTCAAAACATTTCCAAGGTCTTGTAGCGTAGGGAATGTTGGGTGAAGATGTAATTGTGGCTGAATAAAGAAAAGATGGGAAAATTACCCTTCAGAGTCTCCGACTATCATTTTTCCCAGGCAGGAAACTCAACTGCAGATCTGCTGTACCAGACGGTCGGACTTCGTCTGTTACAGCAGGAGTTTCAGCGCCTTGTAAAAGGTTTTCAAAAAGGCACAGTAAGGGAAGCTGCAGAAAAGTGAAAGTTGAGATAGCCAGTCGAAACATATATTAAAATCAGAGCACATAGAGGCGAGACAGCCCTGTCACAAATTTCCATATACCTTCACACACTGAATGCAGCCACTGGGCGTGTAATAGACTTGCTGTAGGCCAAGTCGCAAAATACATACAAGAGTAAAAATATAAATAAGAACCGGGTCCTCAGAGAGAGTTTAAGACGAAAGGTAAGAAACTAGCCAAGAGTTCGCGCACGATTTGTGATTAAATTTTACGTATTATTATTCTTATGACTGTTTCTTTGTCTGAGGTCCGGCCTGACAAATTCTGTGGCTTTGCCGTCTGTTAGCGCTACTGGAATTCAATGTGTTACACTGTTCCGTAGCATACTGGACGATTTCAAATCCAAAACATAGCCTTTGATAAAAATACATGAATAAATGGGGCGTAACATAGAAACTGAAACTGAGTGAGATGTCACAGTAGCTAGTTCACGTGGACTCTCATTCATCTGGACGACAGCTCAAATCCTAACCAAAGCGTCATCGCAGTGAGCATCCTGATTGTTTTCTTTGATTGCACTAAATCGGCCTAGGAAAATGCTATAGAACGATTCCTTTGAGATGGCAGACAAAATTACTTTTCTATCCCTATATCAGAGCTCGTGCTGTGTAATGACCTCGATGTCGACGGAAAGTTTGATTTTCCTGCCTGCTTTTCAACGTAATAAACTAGCGTTAGTTTCCGGCGTTGCCCGGGTATGTATTTATCCATGCTCATGTCATTCCTTCTAATGTCAATTCTCTCCTTCTTACCTGTCTACCTATCGTCTTTGTCCCACTCTGTCACATGTACATGTAGAGAATTTCTAGCTGTAATTTACTTTTCTCACAGCTCAATCTTTAAGACCTCATATTTCCTGAACAATATGTCTTACATAACATAATTTTCCCGTTACGTTCAGTGGAATATCAGGAAAGTATCTGTTAAATATATTACAAATGTAGTTAGCACTAAATTTTTTATTTAAAATATGACGCCTGACACTCATACATCTCACTCTTCACGACGTCATACCTCCTGAACTACAGATCGTACTATAATTTCTAAGATACATTTAGTGGTATATGTGTATTGTCAGTAAAATGCATGCAGAATGCAATTAGTACGGTAGAAATAATAAATTGTAATTTCATACCGAATGCCATAGTTCTAACTGCATGAACAGAGTAATAGTAGGGTTACAATCACTGAACTATATGAAACTAACGTAAATTAGTTACAAACTAAGGCGTCCACACAGTGTATGCAGCTTGTAAACGTCACTAAAGATATTAAGATTTAGTTAAGACATGTTCGATATGCCGATGATATGACAAAGACAAATAGCAAAATTGTACATGACTCGCAGAAGTGTCAGAACATCGATGCTGTCAATGGCGTCCTGAATGGTTGTTTTCAGCTCAGTAATAGTTTTGGGGTTATTGCTGTTCACGCTATATTTAATACAACCCTCCCCCCCCTCCCCAAGAAAGCGGCCACCAAAGTCCTCCTCCAGGACCTCCCTCTCTTTCTTCGATGGGGTCGAGATACGTCTTGCAAGACTCATACTTTGTCGAAATGAGGGTCACCTTGGGTAATGGAAATGAAACCGTCTTCCAACACCCTCAAGTATCGTTTGGTAGTCACCGTGTCATGAAGGAATATCGCACCGATTAGTCCGTGACTGGACGTTGCACAGCACACGGTCGACCGTTGAGGGTGAGGAGACTTCAAGATCACAAAATGCGGATTCTCCGCCCCATAAATGGACCAATTTTGCTTATAATCGAACCCAATGAAAGTAGGCTTCGTCACTAAACCAAACCATAGTCACATCAAAGACCGCAGACTAATTCCCACCGTGCCACGTGGCCGAGCTTGCATATTGAACGTCCTGGCGCAAACCGTTCAGAAATTTTATTTCTTATAGTTCAGTAATTGTCACCCTGTATTTTTGGCTTACTGTAGGTTACGGTAGTAGCACTAAACGTGGGCCTTTGCGGTCGCCTTTTGACAGCTCGAAATTTAAATGAAGATAATGGCTTAAACGTTGATCTGACACAAAATTGAATAAACGTATTTGTAGAGTTGAAAATTTTCTACAACTTTGCTGTGTT
This sequence comes from Locusta migratoria, assembly GCA_026315105.1. Classification (NCBI taxonomy): domain Eukaryota; kingdom Metazoa; phylum Arthropoda; class Insecta; order Orthoptera; family Acrididae; genus Locusta; species Locusta migratoria. The sequence goes on from CM048746.1 coordinate 198,518,646, forward strand.
CTGATTTTTCATAACTCGTACCGTTACAGAGGGAGACCAAGGGACGAATACAGTAAGCAGATTCAAAAGGATGTAAGCTGCCGTTCGTATTCTCAGATGAAGAGGCTTGCACAAGACAGGGTGGCGTGGAAAGTTGCATCAAACCAGCCTGCAGACTGAAGAACACAACACAGTTAAAGGCACATATATTTCTGTTACAAGCGGTTTATCCTGTTGTGAAATTGAAGTAGATAGTTCCTGTGGGTTGGTATGGGAAGAGGTTACACCTGACAACCGGAATAAATTAATAAAAATGTTCAAATATTTGTAAATCTAAGGGACTTAACTGCTGCCGTTATCAGCCCACAGGCTGAGAAACTACTTAAACTAGCTTAGGCTAAGAATAACAGACACACACCCAACCCCGAGGGAGGACTCGAGCCTCCGACGGCAAGAAACCTCGCGCCCCGCATGAAGACGCCTTAGAGCGCTTGGCCACTCCACCGTGGCAATAAATTAATAGTAGATCTATTTACCGACCCTTTAAGTCTGACAATTCGACATAAATTTTAAAGAAAGCAGAATCAAATTTTAAAAACATACCTAAAGCATACAATTGTAATTGGTGCCGACTTCAAATTACCCTCGACGTTTTGACAAAAATAAGTGTTCAGAATCGGAGTAAGTATAAAACATCGTCTGTAATCGTACTGAACGCATTCTCCGAAAATTATCTTGAGCAATTAGATCATGAATCCACTAGAATAGTAAATGGTTCTGAAAACGTAATTGACCTCTTAGAATTAAATAATCCGGAATAAAAAAGAGAATCAAAACTGATGCCAGATTACGCGAACACAGAGTTGTCGTACCGAGACTGAATATCAGGTTTTCCAAATCCACCGAAATTAAACGAAAAATATATCTATTAAAAAAAGGAGATAAAAATTCACTTCACGCTTTCCTTAATCAGAGTCTAACAATGTAATTGTAGATCAGATGTGTCTTACAACCAAATAAATAATATGTACAGGCAATGAGAGGAGCTGATGACCCACAGTACACAAAGCAGGTACGATCAGTATTGCAGAAGCAAAGTAAAAACCTTGGCAGATTAAACAGATACAAAATCCCCAAGACACAATATTTTAAAGAAACTCGAAATTTAGTGACAACTTCAATACGAAAAGCTTATAGTAGTTCCAGAAAGAAACCCTTCTTCGATTGGTGATATGTAAAGAATACTAGCGGAAAAACAATCAGTACTTTCATTACGTGATAGCAGCGGTGATGCTATTGATGAAGAGCTAAACAAAGCTTTCCGAAATTCCTTACTCAAGAAGATGAAGCAAATACTCCAGAATTCTAATCAAGAACAGCTTCCAGCAAACGTAATTTATTAGTAAATACGCTTGAAGTACTAAAGCAACTTCAATCAGTTAACAAAAGCGTCTGCAGGTCCAGATTGTATTTCAATTAGATTTCTTTCAGAGCATGCTAATGCAATAACTCCATACCTAGCTATCATATATAACCGCACGCTCAGCGAAAGATTCATACCACCGGCCGCGGTGGCCGAGCGGACTGAGGCGCTCCAGTCACGGTCTGCACGGCCAATACGGTCGGGGGTTCGAATCCCCCCTCGGGCATGGATATTTGTGCCGTCCTTAGGATTAGCTAGTTGATAAGTAGTTTGTAAGTTTAGGGACTGATGACCCCGTAGTTAAGTCCCATAAGCTATACAAACATTTGAACATTTTTGATACACACCCAAAGACTGGAAAGTTGCACAGGTCACTCCAATTTTCAAACAAGGCAATATGAGTTATCCGAAAAGTTACAGGTCTATATCATTGACGTCGATTTCCAGCAGGATTTAGATATTACACTTTCCTCAAACATTATAACTACCTCGAAGAGAATGACCTATTGGCTCATAGTCAACACGGATTCAGAAAGTATCATTCTTGTGAAACACGGCTAGGTCTAAGGTCTATATTCACATGAAGTGACGAGGGCGATCGACAAGGGATATCAAATCGATTCCAAAGGCGTTTGACACTGTACCCCACAAGCGACTTCTAATCAAACTGTGTACTATGGAATATCGACACAGTTGTGCAATTGGACTCGCAATTTCCTCTCAGAAAGGACACAGTACGTTGTAATAGACGGAAAGTTATCGAATAAAACAGAAGTAATATCTGAAGTTCCCCAGGGGTTACAAGGCCCTTTCTGTTCCTTATCTTTATAAATGATTTAGGGAGACATTCTGAACAGCTCTCTAAGACAGTTCGTGGATGATGCTGTCGTATATCGGTTAGTAAAGTCACCAGAAGATCAAAAGTAAAAGCAAAATGGTTAAGATATCGGCATGGTGCAAAAATTGGAAATTAACCGTAAATAATGAAAAGTGTGAAGTCATTCATATAAACACTAAAAGAAATCAACTAAACTGTATTTAGACGTTTTATCAGACCAATCTATTGGCCGTAAATTCAACTAAATACATATGAATTACCATTACGAACAATGTTAATTGGAAGGAGCACACATAAAATATTGCAAGGAGTAGCGAATCAAAGGCTTCGTTTCATTGGCAGGACACTTATAAGACGCTTGAGTTCTACTGAAGAAACAGCCTATACTACACTTTTACGTCCTTTTTTCGAGTACTGTTGCGCACTGTGGGATAAAAAAAAGTTCAAATGTTTGTTAAGCTTAAAGGAATTAACTGCGGGGTCATCAGTTCCTAAACTTACAAACTACTTATGAATTACCTTATACTAAAGACGACACAAACATCCATGCCTGAGGTGTTTTTTTTTTTTTTTTTTTTTTTTTTTTTTTTTTTTTTTTTTTTTTTTTTTTGCTCTATGGATTGTTCTCTACGTTGCGGACGCGGATCGTGTTTGCTCGATGAGTTCTTGGCTCACCTTTTTTATTACAGAGGGCGTAGAGCTCTCTGACCGGGCGCGCTGAGCCACGGCGCCCGGCTAGCACTCGGCCACTGCGGCCGGCTCTGTGGGATCCCCACCAAGTGTGAGGACATAGAGAAAGTTCAAGGAAGGGCAGCCCGTTTTGTATTATCACAATACAGCGGAGATGTGCCACTGAAATGATGCACGACTTAGGGTGGAAATCATTAAAATAAAGGCGTTATTCCTGGCAGCGAGAAATTTTCATTGACCAATTTCTCCTCCGAATGCGAACATATTTTGTTAGCGTCCACCTACATAGGGAGACACGATCATCATAATAAAATGAGAGAAATTAGGTGCTCCCGTTTCCAGTATCCTATTAGAGAACGGAACTCTAGAGAAATATTCCTATATTACGAAAGCGGTATGATAAATCCTGTGCTAGTTTATGATTTGCAGAGTAAATATGTGGATGTAGATGTAGACTGGAAATGTGCATTGGCTTGTTACTGGTCAGAATACACATCACTAGCGTATGCAGTCGTTGTCTGGTGTGTGCTACCATAGGTATTGTAGAAGTGTTGCTGTGGAAGGCGCGGGCGTTAGCGCCTACTGCTGCTACAGTCTCAGGTTATCGCAATTTTAGGGAGATATGAGGTGATGTTATAGTCGGTGCAATGGAGGCGGAACACAGCACCTCCGACGTAGCGATGAGATGTAAACTTCCCCATACAACCATTATCGGATGAGCATTGATCATCTGAAATACGGTAAAACATAAAAACCTCCGACATCGCTACGGTCGGAAAAAGATCCTACGAGAACTAGACGAAGGACGATTGAACATTGTTCAACGTGACGAAGTGCAACACTTTCTATGGATTTAAATGCCATTAACAAGTGTGAGCATCGATATGGACTTTCGGAGCAAAAGATCCACTTATCTACCCTTGCTGAGTGAACGCCACAAAGGATTACGCTTCGCCTGCGACCCTCAACAAAGACTGGACTGTTGATGACTGGAAACGAGTCACGTTTCAAATTGCATCGAGGGAATTGATACCGTACCACCAACAAACTTCGAATCAAAATGCTTATATCTGGAGTATTGTCTCCGTCTTGCAGCTGGGTTGGTGATAAAAAAAGAGGTAATATTCTGTCAAAAACTTACAGTCGTAGTACTGGACGAAAAACCATAGAGTAAAAACGAAAGGATATCTGTCGTTGGGCAAGGAGGTGTTACACGTCCTTTGTTATTCGTAATCAGAGCAAAAGGCTTAAGAGACAATATGAGCACCCGTCGCAGATTCTTTGTGGATGATCTGTTATTTTCTCCTTATTCAAGTCATCAGAAGATAAGAACGAATATTTAGACAAGATAAACGTAGGATATGAAAAGTGGAAATTGTAAATGTGAGGCTATTCGCTTACATAGTAAAATGAAACCATTAAATTTCGATTTCACGATAAATCATAAACAAATTCTTCTTCTTTACATTCCCCCTCCTTTTCTCGTAGGGATTTCCAAGAGGAGTTGGCCTTTTTCGACCTCCACTTACCTCTATCGTTCCATTATCTGGTCCAAGGGTTTCCGTCTCTCATTATTTTCTGTGTTTACTGGTCGCTTCCATTTTAAAATCTTCCTTGGTCACCTACGGTTGGGCATCGGATCATGGAAATTTATAGGTTGTAAATTTAAGTCAAGGTAAAGCACTCAACTATCCGAAGATTGGTTTGAACACCACAGTGCTTTACTAGGCATGGTCCTGTTTGGAGATGGTATACCGTTGCTGTATGCTGATGGACGACTAAGACACTGACCTTTACCAGGCATTTAAGTGTTAAGGTAAAGCAGTCAACTATCAGAAGATTGGTTTGAACACCACAGTGAGTTACTAGGTATGGTCGTGTTTGGAGGTGGTATGCCGTTGCCTTCAAAAAATGCTCAAATGTTTGTATAGCTTATGGGACTTAGCTGCGGGGTCATCAGTCCCTAAACTTACAAAGTACTTACGAACTAGCTAATACTAAGGACTGCACAAATATCCATGACCGAGGGGGAATTCGAACCCCCGACCGTAGTGGCCGGGCAGAACTTGACTGGAGCGCCTCAGTCCCCTCGCCCACCGCGGCCAGCCCGTTGCCTTCCTCCGACCTTCGAACTGACTTACCCAGCCAGGGACCTACAGTTTAACGGGGTTCCGAACCACGGTGCTATCGGTATTTTTCACAAGCGCAATACTGCCAGAAGAGAAAGAAATGGAAAGTGACAAAATTCATAGGACCTGACGGGGACCGAACTCGCGACCTTTGGATTAGCAGTCTGGCACTCAAATGTGCACCTCGGTTGCACAGTGGTAGAGTGTTCTTTGCCGAATAAATGTGTAGATGCAAAATTCAAGGTTCTGAAATTGGTTTTCCACGGAATATTGTAATCTGTTTCTTCCTTTCAATCGTGGTGAAATAAGTGATCTTAAAGTATAAAATCAAAATCACTCAATAGTGAATCAGGTAATTGTCAGATTCTACAGAGACTACGTCAAAGTACTTGCTCCCCTACCAGCAGCAGCAACGACTACTGGGAAAATAAATGCAGCTAATTGAAAAAGGGTATTCGTTCGGATGCAAATACTTATTTATTTATCCTATTGGCAATTTGATGTATTATTGTGGATCATATTTTATGCTAATGCATTACGATGTTTTTAGAGACTGAAGAGTCAACAAGGGTTCAGTAAAAATGAGGTCTTGCGAAATTCAGCACATTCTCGGTTCGTGAGGTCGAGAGCGCTGTAGACAAAGACGCCCTCATTACTGCCGTGTTCCTTGATTGCGAAAACATTCGATGCCGGTATACTTTCGCGCTATGGGTCAGTGAACAACGTACACGCTTACCGAGGGCCGGGACACAGTTCTGACTGAATGCAGAGCTCGGTTGCAGATAGAAGTCCTGCCAGTCCTCAGGGAATAAAATAGATACGTGTAAAGGTGATTTGGGAGTACGCCAAAGTAATATTAAGGACCCGTTACTAGTTAACTGCAATAAATAATGTAGTGAAAGGCAAGAACACCTAGATCGATGAATGGTACAGGGACTGATATTTGACCCCAGAACTAAATAAATACCACATCGTATTTCGGATAAACAGAGTCTGAGTTCTTCAAGTGAACCTATAAATATTATATTTGTTCACATCTAGTCAATAGTCCCCTACTAACACGTAGGCCCCATGGATTCATGAGGTTGTCTCCATAGACCCGTCAACATGTTTCCAGACATCAACAGTCCATTGTCGGTGACGAGGGCCCTAGGCGAGGCGTAACGCTTTTTGACGTGCAGTCAGCAAAAGTGGGTCTTATGCTCCGAAAGCCCATATCGATGATGATTCGTTGAATGGTTTACAAGCTGACACTTGCTAAAGGCAAATCCACAGTAATTTGCGGAAGGACTGCACTACTGTCACGTTGAATGATTTTCAATTGTCGATGGTCTTATTCTTGCAGGATCATTTTCCGGCCTTTATCAATGTCAGAGAGTTTACGTTTTACCGTATTCCCGATGTTCTACATTCGTGAAATGGTCGTATTGAAAGGAGTACGCAATATAATTTTCACTTAATTTTTTCCCTGTCATACAGCCTTGAGCATTTTTGTTATAAATACCTAAGCTATTATTCTGTAGAAAACAAATTTATGTAATATTTTGTACCATTTCATTAATCGATATAAAATACTGTACTTATTTTCATATCTTTGCTGTAAACCAAAGACTTTTTTTATCTTTGGAGTGTGTCTTGCACTCGCAGTTGTTGCGTTTAAAGAGTCGTTGTGTGACCTACGTGCAGGGGAGTCGATGTGTGACTGTCGTGGAGAGCAGTCGTTGTGTGATTATGGTATAGTTGAGTCGATGAGTAGTAGTCGTCGAACTGACGAGAAAGTCTTTCAGTGTGTTAGACTCGAAGAGTAAAAATTCGGAAAGTTTAAGCCAAGTCTCGAGATTGTAATTTTTGCATGGAAATTAATCTGTCTCAAATAAGCTAAAACTTGTACTTTTTTATTGTTATGTATGGTAGCCGGTATTTTGAACTATTGTAGTTGATGTTTGTCTTCTTTTTGCTAATGAATACTATTTAGTGCAGCTTGCATTTATCATTTAACCCTGGGTCATTTTACCAGTTCCTCGTTCCTTTCACCAATTTGAATTGCAATACGTTCTGATCATTGTTCCTTGTGATAGTATTGTATAATTATTGTGTTTGTAAACTTAGTGTTAATTAGAACAGTTCAATGTAGGCATTTTATCATGATCAATTGGTCTATTAATGAGAGCAGGAAGTAGTTTGTTCATAAATACAGTGAAGTTCATAGTTAGAGATTTTCTCAGTCTTAATGAAAGTTCAAATTATTAAGTCAGTTAATGTTAGTAACAGTTAAAGTGATTTGTCTGATCAGAAGAGAAGCAGATCACGTAAAGAGATAAGAAATACTTGCAGTGAGTGATACTTGAAATCTTTGCCACATTTGTAGAACATTTTTATTACGTTGAATCAGTATGGTAATTGTTGCTCAGAAAAGCACATTAACAAGTGAAGTGATTTTTGGTATCCAAATAATATCAAATATCTTTGTTTGACATCCTGTTTATTCAAGTGACAAAATTATCACAGTAGTAGCACGCTGCTTTGTTGACTATCTCAGTCGAATTGTGTATGTATAGTCTGGATACTGGTAAATGGTGCACGCCAACAGATCAGAACTTTTCATTTGCTCATATTGTTTCTCACACACGAGATTAATGTGTAGACCAATTACGAATTTAATTACTGTTAACTTATTAACTACTGTACAATTTAAAGTGTTATCCGTTGCGCATCAAACAAAACCACATACAGGTAAGATTATTGCATTCCATGTCAGTTGCAATTTATTCTAACAGGGCAAAGGAAGGTACTATGTCTCATTGCTTAGTCACGTTATTTTGTAGCCAAAACCACAACAGAAAATGTATTTGTGAATTTTAGCGGCCATGATCACTTATCACAAACAGTGACACGCTTGTTCCTACACACACACACACACACACACACACACACACACACACTACTTTTATCATTCAAACAAACACACACCACTTTTAGTATGGGAAAGTCTCCATCTCATCGCTACCTGGGAGATGTGTTCCATCTCCCATGCGCCGACTATGACACAACGCCGTGGTGGAGTAGCCGAGCGGTCAAAGCGTCTCGCAGCGGAGCGCGCGGTTGCTCGCCTGGAGGTTCGAGTCCTCCCTGGGCATGGGTGTGTATGCTTGTCCTTAGTTTACCTAGGTTTAAGTAGTTTGTAAGCTGCGGACTGATGACCACGCAATTTGGTCCGATAGATTTACAAACATTATGACACAACGACAAACTCACTGAAATGGTGATAACCTGCTATTGTAGCAGCTATTTACCGATAACGCCTGCGCCAATAGGTGTTGCTGGTCGCAGCGCCATCATCCGTTTGCATATATCTGCATACGCTTGCCTATACCACTTTCTTGGGATCTTAAGTGTATAACGCAATGTAAGTCGAAATTTCAAATTAATTGAATTGGGACAATATCTACTGACATTGATGGACTGAAATTAGGGTAAATTAGAATGGCAGAGGAGTTTGTTGTACGACTCTCTAGTACAAGTCATTTACGAGGTATCATGTACAATACATGTGGTTGCATACACCAAAGAACACGAGTGCATACGCTATTGTCCGTTTAGAGTAAGTTTAGGGTTGGCAGCTAGGACAGAAGTATTGAGGGGAAGGCCATGGACCGGGTTCTGCTAATTTCACGGTACCTGCAGCTGCAGTGGCCACCATAAGGCTGCATATATATACTGCGGTTCGTCTGCTGCAGAGGAACCGTAGCAATTTTTGCGGAGAATCCGCAAATCACTAAATAGCATTCGGTTCAGCCGCAGTGGCCTTGACGACCTTATTACTAGCTGTCGGGCGTGATCAGTAGCGCCAATGGGTTTGTCAGTTAGTGCGAGTTCACTTTCCGTAATGGACACTTCCGTGCAGTTTGCAGTTATATCTTTGAATTTAGAACTATTTCAAGATCTGTGGTTTTCTATAGGGGAGATATTATATTTAACTATTACGTAAGTGAGAATTATATATTCAGGCTAGAGGTCAGCAACTTGTCACAGCGAAGGCATTTGATTTGTTCTGCAGGCCTGGACTGTTTTGTCGTGATATAATCAGTAGGCTGTTGTGTATTTTATATGTAAACCTGTATTGCGAACCAGGATTAGGAATGATCATTAACATGGAAATTTTAAAAAGCTTGCTAGGAAGATGCAGCCTGGATTATCGCAGATTTCTTCACCCAAACTGAACTACCGCTTTTTCATTCAATCATTGTTTTTACAGGAATGCAGAAATCTCAGCGATCTCTTTAGATTATCTATAAAACACTAGCGAACCTGACAATGCTTCACAATTGATAAACGTGTATTGGAATAGCAGATAAACTTAAATTCCTAGCCCTCTCTTCCAGTCTTCTCCTTCCTTATGTATCTCTGTATATCTTCTCCTCCTTCCCCATCTCTTTAGTCAACCCATGAGCTTCATTTTATTATTTGCAAAGATGCACATCGAAATTTTCAAGAACATATATTGTACAATTTTTATAATGTTTTACTTATTATATTTATCCAAAAATGCGTTTGTTAAAAAAATTACATAGATGCACATCGAAATTTTCAAACACCTCCTTGAAAACATAAGTTTATGATCCAACCTTCAGTATAACTTCATGGTAATTTCATCAATTTCATGATCAGAGTAAAAACATAGTTTTTGTCGCATTTCGATAGGTAAGTACTCTCCGCCATGCACCGAACGAATTTTTATGTACCAGTAGGCTTCTTGGTTTAAAGATGAAATGTACAAGCATTAATCAAGATCAGAGGAAAACTATGGATTTTCTTAAAGTCCATAAGTAAAGTACCCTCCAATGTGCAATGTGCGAAGAGTTATGTAGACAGAGCTTGCTTTTGCTTTGAAGGTCAAGCGAACAAAATTTCATCAAGATCGGACCAAAACCGTGAATTTAATCGAAATACATAGGTACCCTCTTGCATGCACCGAACGAAATTTTATGTAGACAGTGATCTTCCTCTTGTTTTGTAGTTCAAGTATGTAAAATTTCATCAAGTTTCAAACAAATCTATTGATATGTTTGTGATAGTAACACAGGAGCACATATTTTCCGGTAGATTTCCCAAAAAAAATTTTTCATACAAACCGTGTCCTTAGAAATACGAAAATAAATAAATAAAAGTAAATAAAAAATAAAATGGATAGCAAAAACTATCGATCTGTGACGAAGGGAAGTAGGGATTAATTTTAAAAAAACGTTCAAATGTTTGTTAAGCTTATGGGACAACTGTGTAATAATCAGTCCCTAAACTTACAAAGTACTTATTAACTTATACCAAAGACAGAAAAAAACACACATTTCCGAGTTTGACATACATGCTTGGAATGACAGGGGTTTTTATTAGAACAAAAACAAAAAAAAAAGTTTAAAAAAAGTGACGGAGTAAAAACATTAATGAGAGTTGCAGCAGATGACTTGCTCTCACTACTAAAATCCTTCTAGGTCATAGGTTTTACCCTCGATGAATCTGGTGTTGAATGTTTCGGTAACAGTGTATGCACCGGTGCTGTAGCCGGCCGCGGTGGCCGAGGGGACTGAGGCGCTCCAGTCACGGTCTGCACGCCCACTACGGTCGGGGGTTCGAATCCCCCCTCGGGCATTGATATTTGTGACGTCCTTAGGATTAGCTAGTTCATAAGGAGTTTGTAACTTTAGGGACTGACGACCTCGTAGTCAGGTCCCATAAACTAGACAAACATATGATTTGAACTGGTACTGTAATAGAATTGTTTAAACAAGACTGGCATTCGAGTGAATCTTCCGATCGGAACTGATAGTGCCTCACCATAACTCCGCACATGCTTTACAGTGCTGTTCACAACATTATTCCTCGACTACAGCTATTGTTGAGGAATGATGGTGAACATATTGAGCATTTCCTGTAAAGGACATCATCTTTTTGTTTTGTCTTAATTTGTTATGTTAATTATTGCTTTTCCATCAGATGAAACGCCATCTGTCGGACAGTTATTGAACTCTTTTTTTAATTTTTTTTTTTTGGTTCTAATAAAACCCCATGTCATTCCAAGCACGTGTGTCAATTTTTACCTCTCCACCCACATTATTCCGTGATTTATTAAGTTTTCAAATGTATACTAACTTTTTGATCATCCGTTACAACCTTCTAGGTCTTGTAGAGGGTAACGTTTTGAATAGGAACCCAAGTCTGGAAACGTATCGTTTCCGTTCCACGACGGTTTCAATTGAGATGATTATCTCATCCACTTCTACTAGAGAATTGTAATTAGGCGTGAGCCAGTACAATTGTTGTAATCAATTTGAAAAGAATACTGAATCGTTCCGTTATTACTTACGCATTTTAATTTCACCTTAAGGTTTTTATTAGTCGACAACAAGAACACACCATCTACGGCACCAGCCGCAACGTACCGATGCATTACGACAGAGGCTCAAATGTTCAAATGTTTGTAAATCTATCGGACCAAACTGTGTGGTCACTTAAACTAAGGTAAACTAACCTAAGGACAACACACACACCCATGCCCCAGGGAGGACTCGAACCTCCGACGGCGAGCAACCGCGCGCTGTGCAGCGAGGCACGACAGCGGCTCGATGTGCCACCACCAACGTCGTTATACACGTTGTACCTCCAAAGCATGTTCTGGTACACTCTCTCTCGTTCCATCTCTCCAACTCTTCAATGTCTTGTGCAACGTTTCTCTGTCCGTAAGCAGACATTGACGAGTTACACACCTGAATTACAACTGTCTTAGAACGGAAAAGATACACTTCAGAACATGGGTTCCTATTCAAAATGTTATGTACTCACTACCTCTACAAGTCCTAGACGTTTCTAACGGAAATTTCCGACCACCTCATATATATTAACAATTCTGTGGTTTTGGCTTAACACTGTGATGTAAAATGTTTACGGTTTCTTTTAATATTATTGTCAACACAAGATCTACAATTATTAAAGAATAACTTTCTTTCGGTGTAATGAACCAGAATCCTTAAAAAACTGAGTCGCAGTTATGTGCCACCCACAAGCTATTAGAACTGTTTCTACACGCCTCGCTGCTCAAGCAAGTACTGTGAGGCAGTCTTGAGTAGTTCGCGAACGAACTAGTTCGGAAGAGCGCTCCCACAGGCGAACTACGTGAACTAGTTCGCAGATCCCTCGCCTCTTAGTTCGTCCACTCCTTTTCCGAAGACTGCCGGGTAACAGTGAGAGGATGCGAGAGCGCGCAGAATCGATGATTTCCTTCTGTCAGTTGCCGTCATTTAGAGCTGAGATGCATCTCAGCTGTAGTTTTAGTAGCGGTAGCTAAAGTCAAAAAGAGCGGACGAATTAAAAAGAGCGACCTATTTCGCGGCCGAGCTGCGAACTAAAAGGAGAGCTACAAGTCGCGAACTAAAATATGCGTGATCGGTCGCGAACTAAAATATGCGCGATCGGTCGCGAACTAAAACATGTGCAATCGGTCGCGAACTAGAACATGCGTTACCGGTCGTGGACTATTATTCCAAACGTATCTCACTTCTTAGGACGTTGGATTCTTTTCCGAAGACGGACGGGCAATAGCGAGAGGGCGCGCAGCAGAATTAAAAATCACGTGTTTGCCTTCTGCTGATAAGAGCCATTTCGAGGGTAGCGTCTGCCTGCTAGATTACATAGTTCAGTGCTACAAAATTTCTGTTTTGAAGTATTCTACACTCTGCAATATCTGACTAATAAATTCCATAATGCCAAGATATAGAGATAACTCTAAACTTAAACGCAAGAAATCATCCACAAACTGTTTCTTTTGGTTTGCGTGATATCTTTAGCGGCTCAAGCAGCAAGTGCATGAAGCAGCTAGGTGGGGGCACTTCTTCCTCCACCTGCGTGCGCAGACCATATCGCTCAGCCGTCACTGGGAGCGGACGAACTAAAAGAACTAACTAGTTCGCGGCAGAGCCGCGAACTAGTGAGCTCTCCCGATCGCGAACTAGTATGTGCAAGTCTACTGTGAGGGCAGGGCGGCACTATTGACTGCAATGACAAAGGTCGCGGGGTTCCGCGCCATAAGCCGCACAGCCGCGGCGGTTTGGAAGTGTAGCTGCAGGTATTGTGACGCCGCAGCGGAAGTCGGGAGGGGCCGCAGAGACAGCCGCGCCTATAAACAGGTGTACATCTACATCTATACTCCGGAAGTCACCCGACTGTCTTATGAGAAACTGCACACTGGAAAACCGCTGTGATTCCTCCGCAGTGGACGAGCCGCATGCTGAAGACAGCCTAATTTGCCAAACCTTCGGCCTACCACCACCACCACAGTTCCGGCTTGCAGCGTTGCTACAGTTTGTCATTCGCTGCCGTGAGTGATCATTGCAAGCTATGACCGTGTTGGCTTTGACAGTTGTAAGAGTTATTATTTTATCTGTTATTGGATGAAGGGCAACAGGCGGATTGTGTTTTTCTCGACTTCAAAAAGGCGTTCGACGCGATGTCACACTGCAGACTGCTAACGAAGATACGAGCTTATGGAAAAGGTTGACAGATTTGTGACTGGCTGGAAGACTTCCTGAGTAATAGTACACAGTACGTTGTTCTTACGGCGAGTGTTCATCAGAGACGAGTGTATCGTCAGGCGTGCCCCAGGGGAGTGTAATAGGACCGCTATTATTTTGTATCTATATAAATGATCTGATGGACAGAGTTATTTGTAATTTGCGGCTGTTTGCTGATGATGCTGTGGTGTATGGGAGGGTGTCGTCTTTAACTGACTGTAATAGCAAACAGGATGACTTAGACAAAATTTCTAGTTGGTGTGAAGAATGGCAGCTAGCTCTCAATGTAGAAAAGTGTAAGGTGATGCGCATGAGTAGGAAAAACAATCCCATAAATACAGTATTAGTAGTGAGCTTCTTGATGCTGTCGCGTCGTTCAAATATTTAGGCGTAACATTGCAGAGCAATATGAAATGGAACGAACATGTAAGGACAGTTGTGAGTAAGTCGGACAGCTGACTTCGGTTTATTGGGAGAATTTTGGGAAGTTGTACTTCATCTGTAAAGGAGATCGCATATAAAACGCTTGTACGACCATGTCTTGAGTATTGCTCAAGTGTTTGGGACCTGCAGAAGATTAAAGAAAGACTTAGAAGCATTTCAGAGGCGAGCAGCTAGGTTTGTTACTGGTAGGTTCGACCAATGCGCGAGTGTCACGGAAATGCTCCGGCAACTCAATTGGGGATCGCTGGAGGAAAGACGGCGTTCTTTTCGTGAATTTCTGTTGAGGAAATTTAGAGGGCCGGAATTTGAAGCAGAGTGTAGTACGATTTTGCTGCCGCCTACTTATAAGACAAGATAAGAGAAATTAGGGCTCGTACGGAGGTATATAGGCATTCTTTTTTTCCTCGTTCTATTTGGGAGTGGAATAGGAAAGGAAATGCCTAGTAGTGGTATAGTGTACCCTCTGCCACGCACCTTACGGTGGATTGCGGAGTATGTATGTAGATGTAGATGTAGAATGTCTGTGGGAAGTTGCGGGTTAGGTTGTTTCGTTGGGATTGGTGACTAAACTACTGAGGTTATCAGTCCCGCGGTGGGGAGGGGAAGGAGTGAGAATAGGAAAGGAGGGGAGAGGGAAAGGAAATGCAGTCTAGGATGTAAAGAAGGAAGGAAGACTGCATTAGCCGGGGGCCCCGTGCTCGCCACGCATGTGATCACGAAAGAACAGTGAGCGCCCTTTGGGGTGTGGGAAGTCCATCGAAAGTTACCAGTGGTGAAAAACTTAATTGTGACCTGTTGCTCTCCATGAACAAGGTAATCGATAGAACTACTGCAGCTCTGAATATAAACAACGACACTGTTGTGGAGATTGGGAAGGAAATGTCTGAGTCAGAAAAACACCAGAACTTCAAATGCTTATGCAAATAAATAATTAAATAAATAATTCAAAATAAGCCACAGTAGGGATAAGCCGGTATAAACTCCTTTGCCGAGGATGTGATTCGTTGTCATGTTTGTGATTACTATCGCAGAAAGGGGCATCCCACACTCTGCAAGTTATTGGTCACACTTGAGAAAGTAGGACTTTTTAAAGGCAATCGCACATTGGGAATTTCAATGGCTGTGAGTTGTTGATGGAGAGGGAGGAATAGCTGCATGACAGTGCCGATTTTTAAGGAATTTCCGCAGGATGAATATCGACGACGTGATACAGCTTGACGAAACGTGGGTCAGTTCTGGTCACGTGATAGGGTTGGCCGGACGGCAGAAATAAAAGAATAATGGCAATGCCTTCAGGCAAGGGGGTCCGGCTTCTTCTTCTTCATGCAGGTAGCTCGAATGGTTTTGTTCCAACGATTCTCACTAAGAAATGAACCACATTACAGTAACAAAGTGGTTCTTAGAATCACTAATACCGAATCTGGGGAAACCGTCAAAAATTGTTCTGGATAATGCTCATTATCATTCAGTCATTGATGATAAGGCTCCTACCAGGGCAAAGTGAAAGGAGGAGATAAGTGACTGGCTTCAGCGACGTAACGTTGTTGTAAGTGCTGACCTTAAGATGGAGTTTTTGGAAAAAATATCGTTCCATAAGTCACAGTTTCCCAGGCACGAAATCGACGAATAGACAGAAAATATGGGCATAAAATAGTTAGGCTACCATCTTATCACTACAATTTTAACCCAATATGGGCCCAAATAAAAGGTTACGTTGCCAGAAATAATAATAAATTTACACTATCTGCAATCGAAACGCTCACAAGCTGTTAGGAACGTCACTTCAGAAGATTGGGAAAATGCGGCCACACATACGCAGAAAATCATAGAAAGAGCATGGCAGAATAAAACTGTCCTAGAAAATTCAGAAGAGGAGCTGATTATTTCATTAAACAAAAAAAGCGACAGTGATAGTGACATTTTAATCACCTATCATAGCGAAGGGAGTGATAGTAGTGGTTTTTTTCAATTATCGCACTAAAAATGGAAGACTGACGGATTCAGCTGCATGTTTAGAGTACACAGTTCACAAACGTCAGTACCCATATAACAAAATTTTATTGTAATAAGTTTTAAAATTTTAATAGGAAGGCATTAACAGAAATTAATTCCAAACGGAGTTGATCTCAGGAATTTAGTTTACATCACACAGTATAAATATTAATGTTAACGATATAATTGCTGCAATGTGGAAGCCTTGTTATTTGTTCGTCGAAGGTTCACAATGTAACTGCTAGATTACTGCAATAAAGATATTTTGTTTCCACTATTATTTTTTCTCTCAATACTCTTTAGCTTTTTTAAGATGCGTTTTCTCTCTGCGGCAGAGTATAAATTTTATACTTTTTTATTTTAGAAATAAGTAAGTGAATCAGAGAAATTACTAACAGGTAAACCAAAAACCTAGAGATCCGTTTCTTGTTGCAAAACCACACGGGCGTCCGCAAAGTAACCGACGCGAGAGTACACAATTGTGCGTCATCTTCAAATGAAATTATTTGGCGTTACAAAACTCTCTGCCGCGGCGGAGCGGCCGAGCGCATTGAGACGCTATGCTACGATACACGAGGCCGTTCCCCGTCTGGGGTTCGAATCCTCCCTCGGACATGGATGTTTGTGCCGTCTTTAGTATAAGCTAGTTCATAAGCTCTACAAACATGTGAACATTTGAACAAAACTCTGACGGAGCTCCGGTTTGCAGCAGACGAACCTTTGATGTATTCTGTACTCACCTAGTACCAACAACAAAAATATTTGGTAGCATCATCAGAATATGCGTTTTCGTAAAAAGTCGATATATCGTCTTAATAATTTGTTGCTGCAAATAAAACTCAAATGACAACAGAGTGCAACATTTGCAGAATACATTTATGGCAATTTCATATTTATACTGTGAGTAAGCTTAGTTTGCGAGTATGATCTAGTTGAATGAAACGTGAGATATCGCGAGAGTTCCGTGCGGAGCGTGGGAACTCTGTTCCAGGCCTCCATGTGTTCCTGCAAAACTATCAATACTGAAGTCACGTTGAACAGAGTGTAGTGATGTGGATACTGACCAGTAACAAGACAACAATACATCTGACCATCACAATCTGTGTTCAAAATGACCACCGGGACTGAAAATACATGCTCACAGTCTACGTATCAATATTTACTCTGAAAATCGCGTGTAAGTGCCAGAGAGAGGTTTTATCGAACCGCTTTCGTAATATTTATCTACCGTTCCATTCTATAATAGCGCGCGGGAAAAAGGAGCACCTAAATCTTTCCGCTTTCTATCAGATTTCTCTCATTTTATTATGATCATCATGTCTCCCTCTGTACGTGGATGCTAACAAAATATGTTTAAATCGGGGAAGAAAGTTGATAAAAGAAATTTCGTAAACAGATATCGCCGCAACGATTAACGCCTTTGTATTAATGATTTCCAACCCAAGTCATACATCACTACCCTGACACTCTCTCTTCTGTATCGTGATAAGACGAAACACTTGGTGGGGATCCCACAATGCGCAGCAGTATTCCAATACATGATGCATATGTGTATTGTAGGCAACGCCTGTAGTATAACTTCAGTAGTCCAGTACATGATGGTCGATGGCCATGTGAATTGTAGGCAATGTCTTTAGTATAACTTCTGCATCTTCTAAGTGTCCTGCCAATGACACGTAACCTTTGATTCGCCTTCCGCACAGTATATTATGTGTTCTTTCCAATTACATTAGTGTGTAATTGTGATCCCTACGTAGTTAATTCAATTTACGGCGTGTAGATTTGTCTGATATACCATATAAATAAAGTGTATGGATTTATTTTAGTGCTCATATGGATGACTTTACACATATCATTATTTAGAGTCAATTTTTAATTTTGTCACCATGCAGATATCTGAATTGTTTCACAGTTGGTTTGCTTTTCTGGTGACCTTACTAACCTACTAACCGGTAAATGACAGCATCTTTCCAGAAGTCCAAGAGCGATCATCATATTGTCTCCTAAATCATTTATAAAGACAAGGAACAGTAACGACCCCATGACACTTCACTGGGGAAGGCCAGATATCACTTCTGTTTTACTCCATAACTTGCCACACAACAGTGGCAATATTCCATAAGCACGCAATTTGATTAGAAGCTGCTTATCAGGTACAGTGTCAAAAGCCTTCCGGAAGACTAGAAATATGGTATCGATTTGAGATCCTTTCTCGATAGTACTCATCACTTCATGTGAGTAAAGAGTGTTTCACAAGAACGATATTTATGAATCAAAAATGTTCAAATGTTCAAATGTTTGTACAGGTTATGGGACTTAACTACGGGGTCATCAGTCCCTAAACTTACAAACTACTTATGAACTACTTACGAACTACGACGGCACAAATATCCATGTCCGAGGGGGAATTCGAACCCCCGACCGTAGTGGCCATGCAGACCGTGATTGGAGCGCCTCAGTCTCCTCGGCCACCGCGGCCGGCTTTTATGAATCCATATTGACTATGAGTGAATAGTCATTCTCTTCGCGGTAGTCCACAATTTTCGAAGAAGTATTCTAGAAACCATCATCAATGATATCGGCACGTAATTTTAAGAGTCATTTCAACATCTACATCTACATGGGATACTCTGCAAATCACATTTAAGTGTTCGGTAGAGGGTTCATCGAACCACCATTGCCGCGGTGGAGTAGCCGAGCGGTTTAAAGCGTCTCGCTGCGGAGCGCACGGTTGCTCGCCGTGGAGGTTCGAGTCCTCCCTGGGGCATGGGTGTGTGTGTTGTCCTTAGGTTAATTTACATAGGTTTAAGTAGTTTGTAAGCTACGGACTGATGACCACGCAGTTTGGTCCGATAGATTTACAAACATTTGAACATTTTTTGAACCACCATTACACTATTTATCTTCCATTCCATTCTCGAATAGCGCGCGGGAAGAAAGAACGCCTGAATCTCCCCGCTCGAGCTCTGATTTTTCGTATTTTATTCTGATGGTTATTTCTACCTATGTAAGTGGGAGTCAACAATATATTTTCGCATTCGGAGCAGAATGTTGGCGATTGGAGTTTCGTAAGTAGCCCACGCCTTTCATGAATATTGCAGTTAGCTGTGCAATTTTCCAGTCTTTGGATATGTATCTTTCGCTGAGTGGGCGGTTGTATATGATAGTTAGATACGGAGCTATTGCATCAACATACTCCAAAAGGAATCTAATTGGAATAAAATCTGGACCAGAAAACTTGCTTTTGTCAAGTGATTTAATTTGCTTTACTACTCAAAGGGAACCTACTTTTAAGTTACGCTTACTGGCAGCCGGTTTAGACTTGAATTGTGGAGTATTTGCTTCGTCTTCTTCGGTAAAGCAATTTCGGAAATCTGTGTTTAGCAATTCTGCAATAGCAGCACTGTCATCAGTAGCGTCAGCATTTCTACTGTGTAACGAAGGTATTGATTAGGGTTTCCCGCTAGTATGCTTTACACATGACCTACATTTGTTGAATTTTCTATCAAATTAAGAGACAGGCTTTCTTTGGGGAAAGTGTTATAAGCTTCTCTTATTGAAGTCCAGGCAAAATTTCGAGTTTCTGTTACATATTGTCAGTCTTGGGGGATTTTGTGTTTGTTTAAATTTTGCAAGCTTTTTCCTTTGATTCTGCTACAGTGATCTGACACGGTTTGTTTATTGCGGGGCATCAGCCCTGTCAATATCCGTCGATATTATTTATTTAGCTGTAAGCTACATCTGATCTACACTCACATTGTTAGTATCATAAGACTGGAGACTGTCACTGCGTTTTTGAATAGATATATTTTTCGTTTAATCTTGGTGAATTTGGGACATTAGATATTCAGCCTTCCTACGAGAACTAAACCCTGTATCTGGTTTAATGCTCTTTATTAGCTCCAGATTATTTGTTGCAAGGAGGCCAAGTATGTTTTTATTCTAGTGGGATCATGAGATAGTTTTCGGAGAATGCATTCAGTACAATTTCAGACAATGTTTTATGCTTGCCTCCGATTTTCAGCGTGTATTTTTATTAACATATCTGAGGTAAGTAAAGTTGACACCAATAACAACTGTATGCTTTGGGAACGTTTTCTGAAATTTCATTCAAGCTTTTTTTGAAAATTTCTGCAAATCGTTTGTCAGTAGATCAGTTTAAAGAGTTAATTATTAATTTATTCCGGTTGTCAGGCATAATCTCTACCCATACCAACTCACAGAAACTATGTACTTCAATTTCGATACAGGATAAACCGTTTTTCACAGAAATAAACACCCCACCATTTTGTTCAATCCAACCTTTCTGAACATGATTTGTCCTATCATAAAAATTTCGGCTGTACTTATCATCAGCTGTAGTTAGCTTTCACTACCTATAATGATTTGTGCTTCAGTATTTTTTATTAGCTGCTGGAGCTCTGGTACTTTACCCACATAGCAATAAAAAATGCGACTTTACACTGTTTCCAACACCGCATTTATTACAACTAAGAGTAAAACAAGTGTGACTATAGGCTATGTACGGTTCTGATTTAGAAGTTTGGCTCGATGTTATCTTTGGGTCTCACCATACATGTTTGCTTTCATGACCCACCAACTGACTTAGTTGCAGATATTATCTTTTACCTGTGATCCTGAAGTTAAAAACACTATGCCTAAGCTGTAGTTTGAGAAACAAATGAGAAATATTACATAAAATAACCGCTTATAAAAAGGATTTTATTCTAACGTTTGCAAATGATGTACGCAAAGTTAGAGATTTAGTTGAATAAGGTTTATTCAGTCAAATTGGTTCCTTATTAGAAGTGGTCAGATTAATTAGAAATCATAAATAAAATAAAATGGTTAAACAGTTGCACTGTCTGGGATAAGAAGTTGGTAGCACTTTCTCCCAACTAATTAATTATAACTTTAAGAAAACAGAAACTCTGTATATTTCGCGAGCACTCAACATGAAATCGTCAACAGGTCAAAATAGTTAAAGTTTCCCGAATACCATTTATACATTAGTAAGTTATTGTGTAAAAAATGTAACACATATCAGCTGCACTGGCGTTCACTTGTTTTCGCCACATTTAGAGTTCCGAAAAGCGATCGTTGGCTGCGCAAATTTTAAAAAGCTGGTCGACCGAATCACTTCCTATCATCCAGGAGCGTCCTTATTTTACCAAAACTAGATATGGAGTTCCCTTTTCTGCGGACCCCTTCGCTCACCTCCTTTCTTCCAAACACACACTTCTCACCCGTTCAGCCCCTTGGCCGCTTCCTGATTGGCCGATCGCCGTCCCTTCCAAAATCGTATACTTCTTGAGATATTTTTAAAATAAAAACTGACCATCTGAAACCACTTCCTTACTAATATAAAATTATTTAAATAAACAAAATATTAATGTTCACTCCCCTGAGGACTATTAGTACTACATAATGTCTGAAATAAATAGACAAACCAGCTTTCATGAGCTTGGCCGCTCATGCCGTACAATATTTACCTAAAGTACTGGCAAATTGCACAATAAATCGACACATACAATTAAATATACAAGAAATAATTCATGCTGCTTGCTTTTTCAGCGTTACTGTGGAGAGTAGGACGTACTATTTATATTTCCCTTACGAATTTATAGCGGTTGAAATTGCCATTAAATAAATATATAAAATTGTTGCGCTTTCAAGATGATAGCTTGAGACAATAAGCTATCATCTAAACCAGAGTTTGTTGAAATTGCATGATGCATTCAAAATTTGATTATTTTAAGCTTAATTTTTCTATAGTTTGTAATTTTTGAGATATTGAAATTATTTTAATTTTTCTATAGTTTGTAATTTTTGAGATTGAAATTATTTTTAGGATCTTGAGATGTGCTTGATTATTACGACATCGTAGATGTCTTAGTGATGACGGTAAATAATTTTATAGATTATTTTATTCTGAATTACTGGAGTGTGGACCTCACAGGTGTCCTCCAGACATACCCTTAAGAAACGCTCGGCTAACATTTTCATTAGTTCTGAGTACAAAGAATGGGCCTTTCCCAGTTTTCCGCCGATTTGGACAAACCCCCAACCGGCTGCTCGTCTTAACCCTACACTACCTGGGCTGTCTGGCAGCTGCTCTGACCGCTGTCCGCCCTTTAATCTTTACAAACGATATCATTACTGATACTAACTGTGCAAGTCTACGGACATTATTTCCGTACGTCACACAATGCACAAGTGTTAGTCCGATGGTTCTTAGATTTGCGTTAGTTCCATGTATGACCTGTAACTTTTAAGACTGACTTTAGCCTTTTTTGTGTGTTCTTAAGGCTGTCTTACATAAAAAGAAAAAGAAAAAAAAAAAAAAAAAAAAACGGCCAGTCCATGCCACACCCACCCGCTAACCGTATATCTGTTTCCTGCGTGAGGTGAACACCTGACCCCATTCAAGAGAAACCCACCCGATGGCACTAGTGGAAGAATCTGCAGCCTTCACAGTCGCAGAACCGTCACAACCTACACTCGGCTTTATAGGTAACGACCTATCAATTATGGAGATGGTGAACTCTGCTTTTATCTTGCAAGCAAGACTGGCAGTTTTTACCTCTTCAGACAGCCGACTAAAACCGAAGAAAATCTCTTTCGATCGAAAGTGACACACATCGCTGTTACCAATGTGTGCCAGCACCTGCAGTCCGCTGCAGCTTGTAATCTTAATGGCATCCGGAAGGACATGTTCCACATCTGGAATGAGTCCATCTGGTATGCACATAAGTGTAGAATGAATATCTTTCTCTTCCTAGCAGCTGCGATGGAGTAGCGCGGTGGCTCCCTGGGGAATGAGTGTGTATGTTGTCCTTAGGTTAATTTTCCTTAGTTTAAGTAGTTTGTAAGCTACGGACCACGAAGTTTGGTCCGATAGATTTACAAAAAAATTGAACAAATTTTGTTCCAAGCAGCCATATTCCTAAGGGGCCCAATTAGAGCTCCCAAGCAGTCCCGCCTTCTGTGATTGCCCAGATCTGACTGAAGGATAAGTGACTTCATTTGGTTCAGGAACACTGTCCGGCACAGGTAGCACTTCGAACCTGTTGGTGAGACGAACTGGGGACGCCTCATGATCAGTCCACCAGGACGTCTTTGCTGCTTGTCACGTTTTGGAGCGATCTCTCACGTGTAAACGAATGGTGTCTCATTGTGACTAGTAAAAGGGCTGGCCACAGTCGCGGATGGATCGGTGGACGCACTGGACGTGCTGTGATCAGCACAAACAGCGGTGCCCTCGAATAGACTCCAGCTGAGCAGCCGAAGTTACCACCGCCTGAAGCTGGGAATGATGAGTCACCAACTCAGCTCGCATTTGTTCTGTACACAGTAGGTATGATACGAAGGGTCGGTTTTTGGTGTTCTTCCATTCGGTCTTGTAAGTTTTTTTTAATTCTCTTCCGTTCGTAACTTCTTACAAATCCATTTTCATTTGCTCTCGCGCCATGTAAGTCAAATTTCACACGGTTGCTCCAACAGGCTCGATACTGTACCGAACGCTGCGCTCTATTGGCAAAACTCGAGTTCACTGATGCATGTCATTTGTGCGGCACTATATTCTGAACACAATGTTGCCAACCCTGAAGCTCAATTTTCCCCTAAATCGTAAGTGAATTCCCCCTAAAAAAAAACCTAAAAGTTTTTGTTAAGTCGCGTTTTGCATCTCTTAAATATTCTAGGAAAGACATTTATATATATATTGCACCAAAGCTGCTTTTTTTATTGAAATTCTGACTAGTTTCGGGCTTTGCCCATCTTCTTAAGCCACATTATTTTATGTTTGGACACTGTGTAGGTCACGCTGTTTATTTCAGATACCTATTTGAAAGAAATAGCGTGACCTACAAAGTGTCCAAACATAAAATAATGTGGCTTAAGAAAATGGGCAAAGCCCGAAACTAGTCAGCATTTCAATAAACCAAAAAGCAGCTTTGGTGCAATATATATATGTATATATATATGTCTTTCCTAGACTATTCATTTTCATTGGTAAAACATTCCAATAAGGCTCTGCATGACGAATTAAGGCAGTCGTTCTAAATGTCTCTTCACGAAAACCTAATTACTAATATTCCATTCTTTAGTGGTCACTAAAAGAAAAAGCAGTAGTTTCTGCATGACATTCTAAAATGTAAGCCGTAGTTTATAGACTACAGGGAGAAGATAGGCTATATAAACGTCCCAGTTCAGCTATGCTAATAAAAATCTAACAAACTGGGAATAAATGTACCTTTCAACAAGGGATCTGATTCCCACGCCTTCGTGTATCTCTGGGAATATTTTTTCTCTCTTGAAGCCATAGTCACTTGAATACACACACACATGCACTTCCAGCGAACTTCAGTTCACAATCGCCAATACAACAGTAGTACGGTACAGTAGACGTTGCAGAAGCGCCTTTAAAGGAGGGCAGTTGCAACGAAAACACAACAATGAAGTGTTTCATTGTTTTGATAGGTATGCGTTATTCATGTCTGAGAAGCCCCTAAAAATTCCCCTCAAAGAACACTTCCCCCTAAATTTCCCCCTGAAGTACAAATCCCTCCAAATTCCTCCAAGACAGCAGTCACCCTAAATTTAGGGGCAAAACGCCTAAGTTGGCAACACTGTCTGAACACCATCACAGTTAACAGTTGTCGACAAGAGAACTTGTAAAACACTATATAATATCCGCATGAGAGTCTTTTGAAGTAATATCCCCTTCAAGAAATTTTGTATTAACGTCACATTCTTTGTATAAAACATCAGTTGTTGCGGCTCTTTCTACAGTTCTTTGTCCGAGTCTCATTATAAGGGCTTGCACGGTATAGAGTAGCATAGATAGTTTCATCACATTTGTCTGTAACAGTAGCCCCTGGGACAAAGAGTGGGATGCAGATGCGAGGTCACGAACGACTCGCAGGGGGGTTGTGAAGGCGGGTTATTCTCTGTGGCGTGCGATCGCGTGAGCCGAGGTCGTGAGCGCGCACCGGAAGGAGGCTATAGAGGCAGAGGCAGCGGCAGCGGCAGCGGCCACGGCGCCCCAGCCATCGATCGACGCCCCCGCCGACAGCAGAGCCGCAGCCGCGCCGGAAGGACGCCACCGCGCGCTGCCTAAAACTCACTGCCGCAATGACGGGCTGTCGCACGTGACACATGTAAGATTACTGCCCAATAGAAATACTGGTAATTAATAGCATTTGATAATTAAACAGTATGAAGTTCACTGCAAACATTGGCCATGCCAATGCACTAAATGTTACACAATTTTAATCTTATTAATTATGGTAGCAATGTATGTATGCAGTTGGGTGACAACATTTATAGTTAGGCCAAAGGTAGAAATTCTCCACGTTGAGATTTGCTGTGTGCTTGTAGCTGACGGGAGGCCAGCGGGCAGGCCGACGTTGGTGGCTTGTTCCAGCTTAGGATTTTCCAGTTTCGTTTCCGGTGAGGGGAGAGAGGGACAATGGCGAGTGCCAGGCACAGTGCAGTGCACAGCGTGAAATAAAATATTCTAATACTAATGGCATTTGAATGGCAGTTAGGAACCTTTAAGGCCCTCATTACAAAATAGCCTGTTGATAAATAAACAATATATTAGCTGATATAGTCACATCTATCATAATATGTTTAAGTGACAATGAAAAGTAATAAATTACCAATGAATACAAGACAGTTACACAACTAGCATGGCAATGTTTGTTTATAAAAATAATATATTAACTATTTCTCATTTTATTTTCAATTAATCTTGTGTATTTTATCTTGAAGTATTCAGTTAAATCACTTATCTGTGATATAAGAAATTGCACGATTATGATAAACAGTACAAAGGATGTTTATACCAATATAAAAACCTAAGAAGAAATTTGATTAATATGTAGTGTAATTATTTTGATTGTAAGTAAAGTTTTAGAAATGTATTGGCAAATCGGTTAGAACAGCTCACACGGGGAAGTTGATGACGTAGGGAAAAAACCCCGGCAGTTGAGCTTTTGGGGCGCGCGCGCGTGGGCAGGAAGTGACGAGGTCGGGAGAACGTGGGGTGGCTGGCCGGGCGGCGTCGCTCTGCATCAGTCGGCATGTGTATCTCCAGATGGAGACTTTAGATTTGTGTGTGGCAATCGCCACGTGTGGTTGCTCGTCGTAGACTGCACCAAGTTGAATCGAGTGCTACTGTGTGTTGAAATATTTAGCCGGTGGAACAAGGTGTGCATCGCATTGAATTAAAGTGACTGTGATTTGTTAATGTAACACGTGTCGTCGCATAGGCACGAACATAAACGGTGTTTGAGACAGCCACATGGTGTGAAAGCAATTTGCGACAAATATTCATTTTGTCTGGGGGCTCACGAACTATAACTTTATTTGATAAATGTGTCGACGTACAGACGTATCAGCCACGGGGTTCTAATATTGTGAAATAAACAACATGAAGTGAACTTTCATGTGTTTTCAAAAATAGTAGCTAGTACACCCTTTTCTCTCAGGAACTTGATTTTATTATGAATTTGTTTTGTTAATCATTTGCAGGTAAAGAAAGCTGCGAACGTGTGATATCATCCCCTAGAAAACGAGTCAAACAGTCGCAATCACAATTCCAGTATTTTTGCATGTTTAGGAATTTGGTTCGCAGCTGGTGGTTGTGAGTTTTAAAAATTGGACTTTCTCTATTTTAAACTCTCACCCCGACCTTCACGCTCGCACACAGAGAATAGTGAAACCCAGAATAAGGACTCTGTTGTACGA
Organism: Locusta migratoria; assembly: GCA_026315105.1. NCBI lineage: Eukaryota > Metazoa > Arthropoda > Insecta > Orthoptera > Acrididae > Locusta > Locusta migratoria. The sequence continues at coordinate 198,545,457 of CM048746.1, forward strand.
AATTGACCTATAAAATCAATGATCAGGTCGTAAATAGCCAATCCAGATATGAAGCAGTCACACAAGGTGTACCCCAGGGCTCCGTTTTAGGCCCTTTTATTTTTATAGTGTATACAGGGTGTTAAAAAAAGGTACGGCCAAATTTTCAGGAAACATTCCTCACACACAAAGAAAGAAAATATGTGGACATGTGTCCGGAAACGGTTAATTTCCATGTTAGAGCTCATTTTAGTATTTCTCTTTAAATGTAAATTGAAATAATTCGTGCAGACAATTGTCAAAATACCCAATTGTTTCGTTAGTATAAACTGTACTTCGCCGGCCGCAGTGGCCGAGGGGACTGAGGCGCTGCAGTCACGGCCACTACGGTCGGGGGTTCGAATCCCCACTCGGGCATGGATATTTGTGCCGTCCTTAGTGTTAGGTAGTTGATAAGTATTTTGTAAGTTTAGGGACTGATGACCCCTTAGTTAAGTCCCATAAGCTTAACAAACAACAACATCTGTACTGTACTTCCTCGATTCACCGCCAGTTGGCCCAATTGAAGGAAGGTAATGTTGGTAATTGTAGGTGATGTCTTGATTGGGCCTCATGTTCTTCCACCTACGCTCACTGGAGCACGTTATCATGATTTCATACGGAAACTCTACCTGTGCTGCTAGAACATGTGCCTTTACAAGTACGACACAACATGTGTTTCAAATGTTTGTAAATCTATCGGACCAAACTGCGTGGTCATCAGTCCGTAGCTGACAAACTACTTAAACCTAGGTAAACTAACCTAAGGACAACACACACACCCATGCCCCAGGGAGGACTCGAACCTCCACGGCGAGCAACCGCGCGCTCCGCAGCGAGACGCTTTAGACCGCTCGGCTACTCCACCGCGGCACATAACATGTGGTTCATGCACGATGGAGCTCCTGTACATTTCAGTCGACGTGTTCGTACGCTTCTAAACAGATTCGGTGACCGATAGATTGGTAGAGGCGGACCAATTCCATGGCCTCGACGCTCTCCTCAACCCTCTTGACTTTTATTTATGGGGGCATTTGAAAGCTCTTGTCTAAGCAACCCCGGTACCAAATGTAGAGACTCTTCGTGCTCATATTGTGGACGGCTGTGATACAATACGCCATTCTCCAGGGCTACATCAGCGCATCAGGGATTTCATTCGACGGAGGGTGGATGCATCTATCATCGTTAACGGAGGACATTTTGAACATTTCCTGTAATAAAGTGTTTGAAGTCATGCTAGTACGTTCTGTTGCTGTGTGTTTCCATTCCATGATTAATGTGATTTGAAGAGAAGTAATAAAATGAGCTCTAACATGGAAATTAAGCGTTTCCAGACACATGTCCACATGACATATTTTCTTTCTTTGTGTGTGAGGAATGTTTCCTGAAAGTTTGGCCGTACCTTTTTGTAACACCCTGTATAAATGACAAAGAGGCGCCTCGCAAATCCCAGTTAGTGACATATGCAGATGGTACCTCACTGTTATTTGCTGGCAAGCAAACTGATGAATTAACGTTGGTTGCAACGAAAGGAATAGGCCAAATTAGAAATTTCTTCCAGGATCAAGGTTTGAAGGTCAACATTAGCAAATGACTTTTAATGCCATTTAAACTTGCAAAAGTCACCAAATCGCTGTCCTTAATATAGGTGGAATTGAAGCAGTAGACACAGAAGACTGTCGATTTCTAGCTAGCTACCAAGATACAAATCTTCACTGGGTTAAACTTATAAATTATATACGTAATAAAATCAGTAGTGCATTATATCTAATTAGCCAATTGTCAAAAATATTCTAAATCAGAGATAAAATATTATGGGACAATATTTCCTCACATGAGTTATGGAATAGAAATATGGGGTTGTGTTGCAGGTATACTCATGGACAGAGCATTAATCCTGCAGAAAAGGGCAGTAAGAATTATCCATGGAATTGGATATAGAGACTCATGCAGATAAATATTTGTACAACATAAATACCTGTCTACTCATTGTAGCCTTATAAATTAATTACAGTTTTTGTGGAACAGCAAAATAAAGCAAACAAATGCTCAGATATTTATAGTCACAAGGAAAAGGGACTGCTATTATAGACAACAAACCAAACTAAAAACAACAGACTATAGCCCACATAGAAATGACCTGATATGGTACAACAAACTGCCAAGCTTTATAAGGAGCCACAAACGAACTACATTCAAAATAAAACTGAAATCATTCCTAATTTTGAAGTGCCTATACTCCTTAAATGAATATTAACATGAAAGAAAACGACAGCTGTATTTTTGTGTAACTTCTGAATATATGTAATAATTGTGATTCTTCAGTTTCTCCCGGCGTATTTGATGATCAAAATATCCACGGGTGTACTGACGGTCTATAGTGTCCAACGGGCCCGTTGGACACTATAGACCGACAGTACACCCGTGGATATTTTGATCATATGTAATAATTATTTATTTTTGTGTAACTTCTGCATATACAGGGTGTTTCACTAAGTGTGTTTGCCTCTGTAACTTATAAAATAATAGGTGACGGGAAATTTTAATGTGGTAGGTCAACACAAGAAATGTTACACTTTCTGCGGAGCTATGAACATAGTTTATTGTATCATTTTCCAAAGAGTTACAGCACAAAGATATAATTTTTTAAATGGAACGATAGTTTTTTCTATCGTGCATTGGATTCGTTGAAACCAGCTGCGCCCAATCCAATTTAAACTACATTCCTATCACAGTTAGTTTGGGAGCTACAACCCTTCAAAGTTTCGGGGGCAGATACCACACGCTGTACATAATACATGGCTATGTGGTGGGTGATGGCTGTTATGGCGGTGGGAAGTTGATTTACATGAGATGTTCAAATGTGTGTCCATGTTCCTCAATGCAAAATAAGTCGTAATGTGAGTATTGACTTGCGTGTTCCTACATTTCTCCTAAATCCAAACTAATCTTCTCCAAGGTCGGATTCCACGTCTTTTCACTCATAACGCTCCTTTTCTTGTCTGCAAATGTCTCTTTTATTTTCCTGCATGCGGTATCTATCTTTCCCCTAGTTACACATTCTTCCAATTTGTTGCATTTGTCCTCAAGCCACTCCTGCTTAGCCAGTCTGCACTTCCTGTCAATCTCATTTTACAGACGTTTGTACTTCCTTTTGCGTGCTTCCCTTGACGCATTTTTATATTTGATCCTTTCATCGATTAAGTTCAGTATCACCTGTGTTATCCAAGGATTTGTATTGGGCTTATTCTTCTGCCTATATGATTCTCTGAGGCCTTCACTACTCTGTCTCTCAGAGCTACCCATTCTTCTTCTACTGCATTACTTTCCCCCGTTTCAGACAACCCTTGCTCAATGCTCCCTCTGAAATTCTCAACCACCTCGGGTTCCTTGAATAATTCCAGCTCTCTAATTTTCTACCTTTTTGCAGTCTCTTACGTTTTAATCTACAGCTCATAACCAGAATCTATATCTGCCCCTGGATATGTCTTGCAGTTTAAAACCTAGTTTCTAAGCATTTGCCGTGCCATTATAAAGTCAATCTGGTATTGCCCAGTGTATCCTGGTCTCTTCCACGTATATAACCTTCTTTAATGTTGATTAAACCAAGTGTTTGTGATTATTAAATTGTGCTCTACACAAAATTCTACCATGTGATCTCCTCTTTCATTCCTTTATCTTTGCTACGATAATGCGTTCATAGTGACTTACCTTGATTCATATTTTCTCTTTCATTATAAGACATACTCCTGCGTTACCACCAACATTTTGTATTTATAACCCTGTACTAACCTGACCGAAAATCCTGTTTATCCTGCCAACGAACTTCACTAATTCCCACCATATCTCATTTCTCTTTTCAAATGTCCTAACTTACCTACTCGATTCAGAAAAGACTTACTTACACTTAATATTCGATGTTAACAATTTTATCTTTTTCAAAAACGCTTTTCTTCCTATTGCCATTCTGTATTTTATATCCCCTGTACTGCGAGCATCATATGTTATGTTACTGCCCAAGTAACAAATCTCACCACCACCTTTATTGTTTCGTTACCTAATCAAATTCCTTCAGCATCTGCAGATTTTCTAAGACCGCATTGCATTACCCTTGTTTTGCTCTTGTTAATGTTCATCTTACATCCTCCTTTCAACTCCTTGTTCGTTGTATCCAGTTGCTCTTCTGGGTCGTCAAACGCAATGTTTGAATTTCTTCATCCTGAACTTTAATTCCTTCTACAAATTTCTCCTCGTTTTCCTTCACAGCTTGCTCTATGTGCCGATTGAATAACATTGGAAAAAGGCTACAAACTTATCGACCTCCCTTGCCCCCCCCTTCATGCCCTTAGACTCAAATAAGCGCCGCCTGGTTATTGTACGAGTTGTAAATAACCTTCTGTTCCCCGTTTTTTACTACTGCGACTTCAGAATTTGAAAAGTGTATTTCAAACAACATTGTCAAAAACTTTCTCCAAATCTACAAATGCTAGAAATGGGGGGGTGCCTTTCCTTAATAATCTAAAATAAGTCGTAATATGAATATTGCCTCCCTCGTCCCTACATTTCTCCTAAATCCAAACTGATCTTCCCCAAGATCAGCTTCTATCGACTTTTCCATTCTTCTGTATACAATTGGTGTTAAAATTTTGCAGCCATGACTTACTAAACCAATGATTCTGTAATTTTCAACCTAGCGTTGTAGGCAAAACATTCTCAGGTATTGTTGAAAGGAGAGTGCGAGTATTAATTGAGGACAAGTTAGATGAAAGTCAGTGTGGGTTTAGGCCTCTTAGAGGCTGTCAGGACCAGATATTTAGCTTACGGCAGGTAATGGAAAAGTGCTATGAGTGGAACAGGGAATTGTACCTATGCTTCATAGATCTAGAAAAGGGTTACGACCGTGTTCCTAGGAGGAAGCTGCTGCCAGTTCTACAAGATTATGGTATAGGAGGCAAACTTCTGCAGGCAATTAAAGGGCTTTCCATAGACTGTCAGGCAGCAGTTAGAGTAGATGGCAAATTAAGCTCATGGTTCAGGGTAGTTTCAGGGGTAAGACAAGGCTGTAACCTGTCACCACTGTTGTTCATACTATTCATGGATGATATGTTGAAAACAATAGACTGACAGGACGGGATTAAAATAGGTCAAAACGAAATAAGCAGGCTCGCATATGCGGATGACTTGGTTGTAATGGTCGATTCGATTGAAAGATTGCAAACTAATATTTCAGAGCTCGATCAGAGATGCAAGGATTATGATATGAAGATCAGCATCTCCACAACGAAAGTAATGTCGGTGGGAAAGAGATTTAAACAGATTGAGTGTCAAATAGGAGGAACAAAGTTAGAACAGGTAGACAGTTTCAAGTGCCTGGGATGTATTTTCTCACAGGATGGCAACATAGTGAAAGAACTGGAATAGAGGTGTAGCAAAGCTAATGCAGTGAGTGCTCAGGTAAGATCTACTCTCTTCTGCAAGAAGGAAGTAAGTGTGGTGTCCCACAAGTCCAAAGTGCACGCCACGTACTTTCGCCATGCGCCGCCATGAACGCACGGCGCGGCGTTCTTACGACGTCAGCCACGAGCGCCCTCTGCTACAACTCCGCTCGTGGCCACCACTGAACGACATCTTTCACTTGGGACTGAGATAAGAACCAGTTAACACTTCGGAATCAGATAGGCACCAGTGAAGACTTGGCTATCAGATAGGCACTAGGCAGGCCTCTAGCTCAACTATGTATCAGCATTCTGCAGTACTGAACTATGTAAAAGTTAAGTATAGTATTAATTCTGTGCAATATATATCTCGTTCTAATTTACTCTAGTGTTCCTAGTTTCTGCTGTCCCACTGGCTGGTCACCTCCTACCTGCACAAGCGTGCATCGGTTATTCCTGTGTTGGTCTCATTCTACTCGGCCACCGACACCTACGACGGAAACGAGACACAAAAGCGGTGACGAGGCAGGGACACAAAAGTGGCGACGAGGAGTGATAGAAGAACCGTGGACCAGAACGCTTGCAGCAGCCAGACAGCAGTAGTCGGAGCACGCAGAAATTGCTCCCGCCCACCCACCCTTATTATAAGAATTTTGTTCCGTGTTCCGTGTTTTGTGGACTTTTTTGTTGCAGTGCGTCCTCATTTACCTTGCATTTGTATTTAGTTATAATTTATTTGTATGTGTGGCGCCTAATTGGTCAGCATGGCCACCACCCCGAACCCAAACGTAATGGAAATTATTCAGTTACAGACGGCGCAAATCACGCAACTACTGCAAGCGGTGTCGCAGTTGACGGCGCAGACAGCTCACCAACAACAGCCGCCAAAACCTGCCGCCACAAAGCTTCCTACGTTTCGCCAGTATAACGAACGTGAGGAAGAATGGAGCGACTATTTCGCGCAGTTTCAAGAACTCGTCACGGCTCATCAACTAACAGGTCTGACAGTAAAACATTTCTTTCTCGCCTTAGTTGGCACCAAGACTTTCGTGTTACTGCAGAACATTTTCCCCCACGCATCTCCTCGTGATGTAGAATTCGATCAAATTGTAGAAACACTGAACGCTCATTATGAGAAAAAAGTTCTCGTAGCTGCAGAGCAGTACCGATTTTTCAGACTTAAAAAATTACCTGAGCAGTCACACCAGGAATGGATCAATGAGTTGAAGGGCTTAACCCGCGAATGTAAATTGATTTGCTCTTGTGGGCTTTCTTATAGTGACGTGTTGTTGAGAGATGCGATCATGCAGAACATTCAGGACCCCAGAATTAGGGCAGCGATTCTGAAACAGTGTGACCCCTCATTAGACAGTGTACTGCAGCTTATAGAAGCGCATGATACTTTTGACTTAGCAGATGTAGAAATGCAAAGCCACAGTATTAATTCAATGCGCCGCAACGGACACTTTCCTAGCCGTAGTTATCAGTTTAGCACTAGTCTTTGTTTCAATTCTACTGGCCGTGCTGAACAGACAGTGAAAAGTAGCCAGTGTAACAGTGCGACAAAAAGGTCGCCCCATTGTGTTCAAAAACCTAATGTGATTAACTGGCGCCAACGTTCATTTCAGAAACATGTACGTAAATCTTGCCCCCAGTGTGTATCTCGCCACAAGTGTGCACATTGCCCTAGTCGCAACGCAACCTGTTATCAATGTGGCAAATCGGGACATGTTCAGTCAGTGTGTATGCAGAGTGTAAATTCAAAGAACAGTAACGTTAGAAACAGTGCTTTGCAAAGTGCGAGAGCAGTGCATGCAGTGAAAGTCATACACGCTGTGGACTTGAAGAGTGCTTTGCTTGAATCTAAAATGCAAGAAAATTCTTCTGCACCTATTGCAAAACTATGTAATGAGCCACGCCACAAGCGCCGACGAGCGCGTAAATCTGTGCAACGGAAATGGGTTCGGGACAAGCAAAATGACTCTGTACAGTGCAATTATGTAGTAAACCTAGTGCCTTCTGCAACTTATCCTTGTAATAGTGCCCAGTACTGTGTAGCTAGAGACAGTAGACTTGATGTAGCTACTCAAAGTAATTTTAGTGCAGTAGCCTCGCATTGCGCGGACGCCGATCCGGCGGTAGTGCCATCTAGTGACAGTAATATTAATCTATGTGTCGATTCTGCGCCGCTTCCTACCGCACGCAGCCCGCGCCTGCACAAACGCAGCCAACAAACAGTATCAGACGTTGCCCATATTCGCGCACCGGTCGTGCGCCAGAAGCACAAACTCTTTGTTACACTCTCTATGGACAATAAGCCTGTGCAATTTCAGCTTGATACTGGTTCCGCTGTTGCATTAATGAATAAAGACACTTATGAACTTCTGGGTTCGCCAAAATTGTCGCCGTCACAGCAAGTGTTAACAGCTTATACAGGTCAAAATAGTCTCGTGCTAGGAACGTGTAGCCTGCCCGCCTCCTTTCAAGGTGTATCGAAAACAGTTGCTTTTGTTGTTCTTCGGGCAAAATCTACACAGAACATTTGTGGACTCGATGCCTTCGACTTGTTTGGTTTATCAATTCAAAGAGATGTGCTTCAAATTTCGTCAGTAGTGCCTGAGGACAAAATTAATGCGTTGTGTGAAAAATACAGTGATTTGTTTTCGCCGGAACTAGGTTGCGCAAAAGACTTTGTGGCACATGTAACTTTAAAAAAATCTGCAGTTCCAAAATTTCGTAAAGCTAGACGAGTGCCTATCGCAATTCCTTATAAAGTTGCAGACGAACTTAAACGTTGGCAAGATAGTGGGGTGAAGTCATTGTTCACTTGGGACTGAGATAGGAACCAGTTAACACTTTGGAATCAGATAGGCACCAGTGAAGACTAGGCTATCAGATAGGCACTAGGAAGGCCTCTAGCTCAACTATGTATCAGCATTCTGCAGTACTGAACTATGTAAAAGTTAAGTATTGTATAAATTCTGTGCAATATACATCTCGTTCTAATCTACTCTAGTGTTTCTAGTTTCTGCTGTCCCACTGGCTGGTCACCTGCGTGCATCGTTTATTCTTGTGTCGGTCTCATTCTACTCGGCCACCGACACCTACGACGGAAACGAGACACAAAAGTAAGTACCAAGACTAAGCTAGCAGTGCACCGCTCTATCTTTCGACCAACTTTGTTGTATAGGAGTGAAAGTTGGGTGGATACAGGTTACCTTACTCATAAGGTAGAGGTTACAGATATGAAAATGGCAAGAATGATTGCAGATACTAATAGATGGGAACAATGACAGGAGGGTGTCCATAATGAGGAAATCAAGGAAAAACTGGGAATGAACACCACAGATGAAGCAGTTAGAGCGAACAGACTGAGATGGTGGGGTCATGTTAGACGCATGGGAGAAGCAAAGTTACTTAAGAGATTCATGAGCTCGGCAGCGGAGGGTAAGAGGAGTCGAGGTAGACCAAGAAGAAAGTACTTAGATTCGGTACAGAATGATTTTGAAGTAAAAGACATAACATCAGACGAGGCATCAATGTTAGCATTGAATAGGGGATCATGGAGGAATTTTATTAGATGTACTATGCTCCAGACTGAACGTTGAAAGGCATAATCAGTCTCTAATGATGATGATGATGATGATGATGATTTAATAGGGATTATTACTTTTTTCTTGTGAGGGTATTTCACGTCATACATCTTACACACAAGGTGAAATAGCTGAATGCCGTCTACTCCAGGGCCCTTGTTTCGACTTAGGTGTTTCAGTGCGCTGTCACTTCTGTCGGTATAGTATCTCCTATTAATCGGCAGAAGCGCACAGCTACTGGAGCGCAGCGCGGTACCTGTCTGGAGAGGCTGGAGTCGAGGCTGCCCTGCGAGGAGACGGAGGGCGTCCTGGCGAGTCGCGCGCCGCCGGTGGGGTAGGAGCGCGACTGGTGCGGCAGCAGCGCGCCGCCCGAGCACTCGCCGGCAGCTGGCTGCGGCTGAGACGGCGGCTGCACCGCGTGCTGCTGCTGGCTCACGTTGAAGTCCTGCAACAGCCGCGGCCAACACATCGATGGGTGAGCAAAGCTGGCAGAACTCAGACACTTGAGCTGTATGTATTTTGACAAACTATAACCAAAGAGAACAGTTGGGGTTCAACAGCTTTAAGATTAATGCAAAATTACATGTTAACCGTAGATATTTACTTTATTAACTCAAAGCTGCAGGAGGATCTGCATCGGATTGCAGTTCAAGATATAAATTCATGGCTTGTAGAAAACAAGTTGATGTTAAATCACAGTAAAACTCAGTTTTTACAATTTCTAACACACAATTTGACGAAAGCTGACATTCTGATTACACATAATGTGATAAGTGAGACTGAACACTTCAAATTTCTAGGTGTTCATATAGACAGTAAGCTGTCATGGAAAGCCCATGTTCAGGATCTTGTTCCAAAACTAAATTCTGCTATATTTACCATTAGAACAATATCTGAGATAAGTGATTTTTCAACACGGAAAGTAGTCTATTACGCTTACTTTCACACACTTATGACGTACGGCATTGTTTTTTGGGGAAACTCGCCTAATGCAAAAACGATATTTATGGCTCAAAAATGGGCGGTTCGAGCAATATCTGGTGTAAGTTCGCGAACGTCATGTCGACCCCTTTTCAGTAGTCTGGGAATTTTGACTCTGGCGTCACAATACGTTTTTTCTTTAATGTCGTTTGTTGTTAATAATATCAGCTTATTCCCGCGAGTTAGTAACTTTCACTCGGTATATACTAGACAGAAGTCGAATCTACATTTGCATCACACCACCTTGACACTCGTGCAGAAAGGTGTACAGTATTCTGCAGCAACCATTTTCAATAAGCTGCCACAAGAACTAAAGAATCTTAGTACTAATCCACACGCTTTCAAATCTAAATTGAAGAGTTACCTCATGGCTCACTCCTTTTATTCTGTCGAGGAGCTCCTAGAAAGGATAAACAATTAAGCTAATTCATTTTTTCTTTATTGATTCTTTTCACTTTGTCTTAAGATTGTAGTGTGCAAAGGACTACTTACAAATTTTCTAGTACCATTCTTGTGTAACAATTAATGTATTGACTTGTTCCATGACCATGGTGTCCCACTCCTCAATTGGGTCCTATGGAACAGAAAAAACTAATAAATAAAAATAAATAAATTGACGCATGCTGCAGGGAATGGCAATTAAAGCTCAATGTAGACAAGTGTAATGTGCTGCGAACACACAGAAAGAAATATCCTTTATCATTTAGCTACACTATAGCAGGTCAGCAATTGGAAGCAGTTAATTCCATAAACTATCTGGGAGTAGTCATTAGGAGGGATTTAAAATGGAACGACCATATAAAACCAATCGTCGGTAAAGCAGATGCCAGACTTAGATTCATTGGGAGGATTCTAAGGAAATGCAGTCCGAAAACAAAGGAAGTAGGTTACAGTACACTTGTTCGCCCACAGCTTGAATACTGCTCACCGGTGTGGGATCCGCACCAGGTGGGATTGATAGAGGAAGTAGAGAAGATCCAACTGAGAGCAGCGCGCTTCGTTACAGGATCATTTGGTAATCGTGAAAGCGTTACGGTGATGATCGGTAAACTACAGTGGAAGACTCTGCAGGAGAGGCGCTCTGTTGCTCGGTACGGGCTTTTGTCGAAGTTTCGAGAACTTACCTTTACTGAGGAGTCTAGCAGTATATTGCTCTTCCTACGTATATCTCGCGAAGAGATCGTGAGGATAAAATCAGAGAGATTAGAGCCCACACAGAGGCATACCTACAATCCTTCTTTCCGCGAACAATACGTGACTGGAATAGGAGGGAAAATCGATAGTGGTACTCAAGGTACCCTCCGCCACACACCTTCGGGTGGCTTGCGGAGTATGGTTGTAGATATAGATGTGGATGTAGAAGCTACCGGGTTCGATTAGTGTACCATTCTCAAGCGCTAGCAGAGTTTATCCAATAGCTTATCTCTCTCTAGATAAAAATGAAAGGATACTCATTCACTCATTCACTCAGTCACTCACTGAATGAACACGAAATCTCAAACACTACTGCACTTACGAAACTGAAATTTTGCCGGTATGTAGTTCATAGGTACAAGACGTCAGCTAAGAAAGCGTTTTGCGATAGGACAGAATTAAGGTGAATGGCGGAAGAGACTATTCCTACAGTGTGATGAATCTACAGTTTCATTCCGATCTTCACAAAATTTTGCACGCTTCACCTTCAGAACAAGGGGAAGCTCACCGTCTACTTAAAGTTTCATACGGTGCATGGGGGAGCGTACCTTGCAACTTAAAAATGGATCCCTAAATACCTTGGTCGCGCCGTAACTTGAGAACGGGTCGAGCGATTTCAGAGATTCTTTTCTGTTGTTTTCGTTAATCTCAAAACGAGATTTGTATGAAATAAAACTGAAAATTTTCCGAACAACAAAGTGCGTTTTTCAATGTGACCTTGTATTTCTATTGCATACAAATCCATCGTTTTGTTCCGATGTTGACGAAATTTTGCACAATTGACTTTAAATGAAGGAAGCTTAGTGTTTAACGTCCCGTCGACAGCGTGGTCATTAGAGACGGAACTAACGCTCGGAGTTTTGGGTAAGGATGGGGAAGGAAACCAGCCGTGCTCTGTGAAAGGAACCATCCCGGCATATGCCTTGGGTGATTTAGGGAAATCACGGAAAACCTAAATCTGGATGGCAGTAGGTTGATTTGAACCACCATCCTCCCGAATGCGAATCCAGTGCGTTACCGCTGCGCCACCTCGCTCGGTTTTGACTTTATGAACAGGAGGAATGTCACTGCCTGTATAAAATTTCGTTCGGGGATACTTAACTTATAGACTTTGATAAAATGCATAGTTATTTCCGCTCTTGATGAACGTTTGCACACGTGACCTTTAAACTAAGAGGAAGGTCACTGGGTACATAAATGTTCGTATGGTACATTACAGAGGATACCTTGGAAAGAACTTTGCCGAGAGAGGGAAAGGTGGAAACGAACAAAGAGATGGGAGAGAAAGAGTTGGATGTAGTGAGAGGAGGGAAGGGAAGGTGGAGTACGAGAGTGTAGAACAATAAAATACTCGGGCAACGCCGAGTTTACAGCTAGTCATGATATAATGATATGTTAAGCTATTGGCTAAACTCTGCCAGCGCTTGAGAATGGTACACTAACCGAAACCGCTAGCTTTGAGCCGGCCGCGGTGGCCGAGGAGACTAAGGCGCTCCAGTCACGGTCTGCACGGCCACTACGGTCGGGGGTTCGAATCCCCCCTCGGGCATGGATATTTGTGCCGTCCTAGTTCGTAAGTAGTTAGTAAGCTTAGGGACTGATGACCCCGTAGTTAAGTCCCATAGACTATACAAACATTTGAACATTTTACGCTAGCTTTGACATAATAAAGTAAACAGCTATGGTCAACACGTCATTTTGCAAAAACTATAACTACACTCATTGCCATACTTCTACAAACCCGCTCGGTTAGCCGTGCGGTCTGATGCACCGCTTTTCGAGGCGGAGAGACGTATCGACCCCGATTCGATGCCGCCCGGTGGATTAACGAATGGGGTCAGTGTGTCGGCCAGCCGTGATATGGTTTTTTGGCGGTTTTCCACATCCGCCTGGGTGATTACCGGGCTGGTACCCCATATTCCAGCGTCAGTTACACGATTCGCAAAAATTTCATAACACTTTACACTTTCACACATATAACATTATACCAGCCATTTGGGGTACACATTTCCTCCCGGAGGGGCATGGGATGGCGAGAGGAAGGGAATCCGGCCACCCCGAAAAAATTATCACTCCAAATCCGAATTAACAAAGCCTGCATGTGCGGGAAAATGCCCAAAGACAAAGAAATTGTCTTGCTTTGACACATTCATCTATTAGAACCGTACACAACTTATTTCTGGTACAGATTCAAACTTAAATACAACATTATAAAGGAAAATAATTTCATTTTCTGTAGCATTTTTACAGAGTCTTTTTAGGTACATAACATGTGAAGTATTTACAAGGAGAGGGCCAGACGAGCGATTTAGACAAAATTTCGACATGGTGCGAAAATTGGCAATTGACACTAAATAAAGAAAAGTGTGAAGTAATACACATGATCGCTAAAAGAAATCCGCTGAACTTCAATTACGCGATTAATCAGTCAAACCTTAAGGTCATAAATTCTACTAAATACCTAGGAGCTACAATTACGAACAACTTAGACTGGAGAGAACACATAGAAAATATTGTAGGGAAAGCGAACCAAAGATTACGTTTCATTGGCAGGACGCTTCGAAGATGCACCAGCTCCACCAAAGAGATTGCCTACATCACACTTGTGCGTCCTCTCCTGGAGTACTGTTGCCCATTGAGGGATCCTCACCAGGTGGGACTGACGGAAGACATTGAGAAGGTTCAGAGAAGGGCAGCTCGTTTTGTTTTATCACGTTACGAGGGGGGGGGGGGGAGTCACGGAAATGTTGCAAGAATTGGGGTGGAAATCATTAAAAGAAAGACGTTATTCATTACGGAGTGATCTGTTTGCGAAGTTTCATTCACCGACTTTTACTTCTGAATGTGAAAATATTTTGCTAGCACCCACCTTCTTAGGGAGGCATGACCGTCCCAATAAAATAAGAGAAATCAGATCGAAAACGGAACGATTTATGTGTTCTTTCTTCCCGCGCGCTATTAGTGAATGGCACGGTAGAGAAAAGTTATGAAAGTGTTTAATGAACCCTCTGCCAGGCCCTTAAATGTGATTTGCAGAATATCTATGTAGATGTCATCGATTTCTTTCAAATTTTCTATGGACGTTCTATATTGAATATAGAGAGACACGTGTTTCAGCGTTTTCCTATACAGTAGTTTAAAAAAAAAATCAAGGGCAAAGTTCATTATGGAAAATCGCTTTTTCAAAGCTATACATCAAAAGGTCTGAAGATGAGCATTTTTACTAATATATATGGGGTCAAAAGTTGATGACGGTCGAGTAATTAACGATTTTGTGTAATGCTGTAGCTTCGTTATTAATAAACGTGAGCGACTTTCCGAGAACCATCGGCGGTCTATTGGTCCGTGTCGAGTCCTCACACGGGCATGGATGTATCTGTTGTCCTTAGTATAAGTTAGTTTAAGTTGTGCTTCTTCAGTTTCTCCACGCGTATTTCATGACGAAACAGATATCAGGTGAACAGCCTGGGGTGTGTAAGTCTAGGGACCGACGACCGCAGCGGTATGGTCCCATAGAATTACAAACATACGAATTTTAAGCCGGCGCGGTGGCTCAGCGCGCTCGGTGAAATGGTTGAACGCTCTCTTTAATAAAAACAATGAGTGAAGAAGTCAACGATGAATCACCAACAAAAAGGAACAAACCTCCGCAACGATCGAACAAACCGGAGAACAAAATAATAATAAAGAGAAAAAAAGCTTTCCAGGGGCCGTGACGAAGTAGCCGTGCGTACTGGAGCGCCGTGCTGAGGTGCGGGCTGCACTTCGCTGTCGGGGGTTCGAGTCCGTCCTCGGGCATGGGTGGTTGTGTTATCCTTAGGCTAGTTTACCTTGCTGTAAGTAGTATGTAAGCTACGGAGTAATAACCCAGTAACTGAGTCCGATAGGTTTACAAAAATTTGAACATTTTTTGCTTTCCAGGGCTTCGATTGTGAAACCGTGGATCCAGGTTCGAACCTCCATCATGGCAATTTTTTGTTAGATTTTTTTGGATGTATTTGGTGATATTATCATATTTGTGATACCTTTTCATGCGTTGTAATGAAGTAGAGCATCGTAAAGTGTGATTAATCTATCTATCTACCTATATATATATATATATATATATATATATATATATATATATATATATATATATATATATATATATATATATGCATGAATGTTTGTCTGTATGTCCTCTGTGTGTTCATAAACCATTCAACCGATTGCAATGAAACTTTGGTGAACTGTTCACCGTACAACCACGAAGGTTTCTGACCCAAAAACAAAATAGCACGACACATAGCCCAGGAGATATGACGTCATAAATAATGAGTGGCCACCGCGTGAGAATACCCAGAGTTATGCGTCAGTTTTGGAATATGGGAGTAGTTAGGGACCTGCAACAAAGTTTGCATGTAATTTAGAACTTTTATGAAGCGTTTTGTAACTGATCCCCCTCCCACACACACACCCAAAATGATGAAACGAAAAAAAGTCTTCCGCTGATAACAATTTCACTGTAGATGCCGTAAAACTGTCCTATTAGGCATGACTTTGTATCAAATTAAGTTAGCTTTACAGATTCGCCTGTTACTATTTATTTTTGTCTGCAAGTCTCCCTTAATTCTCTTCCATCCAAAATCAGTCTTCCGCTGATAACAATTTCGCTGTAGATGCCGTAAAACTGTCCTATTAGGCATGACTTTGTATCAAATTAAGTCAGCTTTACAGATTCGCCTGTTACTATTTATTTTTGTCTGCAAGTCTCCCTTAATTCTCTTGCATCCAAAATTAAGCAATCTGTTTTCTTAATCTTTATCTATATAAAAGCGAAAGGACACACTCACTCACTAAACGCGAAATCTCGAAAACTACTTCACCTATGAAGCTGAAATTTGCCAGGAATGTAGTTTATAGATAGAAAATGTCAGCTAAGAAAGTATTTTGTGATAGGTGCATGGCGGAGCATACTTCTCCTACAGACTCACGAAATCACATTTTCATTCCGATCTTCACGAAATTTCGCACTCTTGACCTTCAAAACAAGAGGAACGTCATCGACTACCTTAAGTTTCACACGATGCATGGGGGACGGTAATTTGCAACATAAAATTTGATCCCTAAATACCTAGGTCGCGCCATAACTTGAGAGCAGCTCGACCGATTTCACAGATGCCTTTATTGTTGTTTTCGTCATTCTCAGAACAAAGGTTGTATGGAATAATACTAGAATATTTGAGTAAAACAAAGTGCGTTTTTGAATGTGACCCTGCGTTTCCATTGCATAGTAATCTATAGTTTTGTTCCGATATTGATGAATATTTGCACACTCTACCTTAAAAACAAGAGGAATGTCACTGTCTGTATAAAATTTCGTTCGGTGCGTGATGGAGGTTACTTACGGAATTTTACAAAATGCATAGTTTTGCTCCAATCTTTATGAATTTTTGCTCCCATGACCTTTAAACCAAGAGGAAGATCAATGGGAACATAAATGTTTGTATGGTGTATGACAGAGGGTACCTTGTAGTAAACTTTGCCGAGAGAGGGAAAGGTGGAAACGAAGAGAGATGGGAGCGAAAGGGATGGATACAGAAAGAGGAGGGTTTACAGCTAGTATTCAATAAACTGTATTATCTGTTTATAGCTATTTAATTTGTTACACACAGAGAGAATTGGAAAAATTGTAGTCACCTTCTCAAAAGCTGGAAAGCGAACTTCCGAACTGTATCGATTATATTTATATCATATTGTGAAACCTGACCTGCAGAAAAAATAAATTGTGCTTGATACAGGATTCATGGGGATGCCAAACCAACAAGACACGCAAACCAACAAGACGAGTGTTTTATATATGTTGTCACAAATTACGTCACCTGTTGATCGTCGTCGACGTCTTGAGCTAGCCTACGTATTTCATTTCAAGTGCTTTCAAAAATATATATGTGTCATCGGTTATTATGTGTTAATGGAACCCCAGTTTGTTTATCAAAATATTTATTGCATATGTAGGATACATGACCAAAACTGAATGTCAGTCGAAGACACAGGCTAGGACTAGACTAGACTATACTGAAATAATACAAGTTACAGACTGAATGTGCGCGCCAATTCGCGCGTATTTATACATCGTGGTATTTTCTAGAATAATCTATTACAAATCTGTTACAAAATAGTTTATGGATTCCTATATTTGTTAAGTATAAATGAATCAATTAAAAACAAGAAATATATAAAATTATTACGAATAGATCCTAAGTATTTTCGTAACAAACCAAAACAGGAATTAGGTGCATAAGTAAATTACGGTTAGAGCAGTGTCGGTTTCTGTTTACAAACTTTATATTGAACGATTGTATCAATAATGTAACTTTACAGTAAACAAACCATGACAGATGGTTGTGTGCATTACAAAATACATTAGGAAATATTAGTGATAAAGTCCGTTAACAAACACGTATTATTGCATCATATTGTTGCTATGTTCTTACGAGCAGAAACAGTTTAACAAAAATGTTCTAGAAAACTTTATTATTGTTATGGTGAAATAATTTCGTATTATATTGTAATAATCTGTGAATATATTCGTTGTTACACATAAGTAATGTCTCCGTTACTTGTGGATCCTGATCATCATATTACAAAACGAGCAGAATCCTATGAGTTAAATTCATTACAGCGATGACAGGACTATTGTCGATGATGCTCAACCGACCTACACTGTTAAAGCGATACCACCGAAATGTACCTTTGTTTGTCAACCTTCTGACGTTTACTTGTTTGGGCAGGTCAAGAATTTTATCGCAAGACTTCAAAATCATGCCACATTACACGAGAGCAGAGAAATTCTTGATAGAACATATGCCACTAAAATTCATGCCTTGGTCCATAATCAGTTGTCTGGGCCTGTCTTTCTAGATATGCTTTTATGTTCTTGGTACGCGTCCATATTAATATATGATATACCTGTTTTCAACAATATAAATTAGGTATGTTTGCCACGAACGTTATCTCGGACAACATATGATGCGTCAATTAGTCGTTCGTGTGCTGTGCATGGTGTGAGAAATATTTATGTGTTTTAGTTGCTTTTATGGCAAGTTTCACCGTACTGGCTGTAAGAACGCTGACGAATAGGCTGACAGTAATTGGGATTACGTAATAATATCGTTTATAATTTATTTACTTTATTTCTTTTTTTCTTATTATTAGAAGATTATCAAATACGTCGAGAAAAAATATGCTATGATGGAGGTTCGAACCTGGAGCCACGATTTGACAGTCCGAGCCCTCGACAACTTTTTTTCTTATTGTTCTTCATATAGATCGATTCTTTGCGGTCGTTTGATCGTGTTCGTTCTAGGTTGTTCGTTGAGTTTTGGTTCAGTTTTTATCTGACACCGCTCGATTCACGACGGCGCTCGGAAATTCGTACATGATTGCGAGTACCCAAGCTACAGCATGAGAACACGAAAACGTTAATTACTCGACCGACATTAACTTTTGACCTCATATATATTAGTAAAAATGCTCATCTTCAGGCGATCTTTCAATGTATAGCACTGGATACGCGGTTTTCAACCATCAACTTTGACCTTCAGTTTTTCAAATCAACGAAACAGTATCTGTTTATTTTCAACCGGGACTCGAACCTGGGACCTTTGCCTTTCGCGGGCAAGCGCTCTACCACTGAGCTATCCCAACAAGACTCAAGGTCCGTCCCCACAACTTCAATTCTGCTATTCTGCAATTCTTGCTACTTTCCAAACTTAGTTGTCAAAATTTTGGAGGAAAATCAGAAAGCTAAAGAATATTCCGAAATAGTAGATAAATTGTTCCAGAATATATAATAGCCATCAGATAATATGAGTGTCAAATTTCATTTTTTGCAGAGTCATTTTAATATATTTCGAAACAACTTGGCCGATTATAGCGAAGAACAGGGGAACGTTTCCACCAGGACATCAAGATAATAGAGGAAATGTGTCAAGGCCGTTGGGATCGCCATATGAGGGAAGGCTACTCCTAAACTTGCAAAGAAAGTGTCTGGACAAAAAATATGGAAACACAAATGCTGTCGTGCTCTTCAGTCCGGAGATTGGTTTGATGTAGCACTCCTGTCCATTCCTGAGGAAACCTTTTCGTAAGATCGGTAACCCACATCCATCTGAATCTGCTTCCTATATTCGTCTCTTGGTCTCCCTCTGCGATTTTCCCCCCACACACTTCCCTACAATGTTAAATTTGCGATTCCTGGGTGTCTAAGAATGTGTCCTACGAATCGATCCCTTCTTTTAGTCAACGTAAGCCAAAAATTCCTTTTCTTCCCAATTCTGTTCAGTACCTTTTCATTAGCTACGCGATCTACCCACCTAATCTTCAGCATTCTTCTGCAGCACTACCTTTCAAAAGCCTCTATCTTCTTCCCGTCTGATCTATTTATTGTCCAAGTTTCACTACCGTACAACACAACAATGCACACGAATGCCTTCAGAAGGGATTTCCTGACACTTAGATTAATAATAGATATTAGGAAATTGATCTTTTTCAGAAACGCTTTTCTTCCTATTACCATTCTGCATTTTATATCCTCTGTATTGAGTTATTTTACTGCTCAAGTAACAAATCTCATCTACCACCTTTATTGTTTCGTTACCTAATCAAATTCCTTCAGCATCTGCTGATTTTCTGAGTACATTACATTGCCCATCTTTTGCTCTTGATAATGTTCATATTATACTCTCCTTTCAATAACCTTTCCATTCCGTTCAACTGTTCCTGTAGGTCCTTTGCTGTCTCTGACAAAATTACAATCTCAACAGCAAAACGCGATGCTTTTATTTCTTCACCCGGAACGCTAATGCCTTCTACAAATTTCTCATTGCTTTCCTTGGAAACTCTAAACGTTGTTCTTAATTCCTGTTGGTGTGTTTTACTTATTGTGATCATGTTTGTATTATTTATTCCACTTTGTTTGTTTGAAATCAGCTAATAGCTTTAAAATATACTTTTAAAAATACTCTTCTCTTCTATAGTTTCCAATATACATGGATTGTATTTATGTCTAAAAGTAGAGTCAATTCACTAAAAATATTATCATTTCCGTGTTTAGCAGACCTGTCACAGTATGCGTTTTACGATGTGTTCTTTTTATTTTTTTTATGTTACGATCGGTTTCGAAGTTAAATCCACATTGAAAATCCAATAAAGTTGGCGGAGAACTGTTAAGCAGTGTCTCTAGTGCGTCCATCGATTGCATCACATCTCCCTCTACAGTTATGAGCATCTGAATTCTAAGTTGTTGTCAGTTGTCTGGGGGTGGTGTCTGACCCATGTAGTCACGGATTATAGTCGCAAACCATTGCAGCCGTAGATTGTAAATACTTTGGTACTATGCGTGTTGACAGCAGCGGCAAGATTACATGACGAACACAGCAGCGTGACTGAGCGGATTACATACTGGAATCGAACTGGATTGCATTTAAATTTAGATAAATAATTTGCCAGATGTCATAAAAACTGTCAACACGCTGGACTCTTCCACACACTGTTTTATCTCCAACTCCCAAAGCGTAACTAGCGCTCCTCAACTACTTTCACACAAATAACTGGACCATTATGTATTAGTCATCTCTTTAAACATTGTATTACTGCGGAATAAGAAAGTGGATGATATGACACCTGAGGCTATTTTGGTGGCTGTGTGATGCGGAGTGTAAGCGGCTGTTGCTTCGGAATCAATTTGTTTTGTTTGATTTGGCGCGAACAGAATGTTGTCAGCGAATTTTTATGAATGGAAATAAGGAAAACGTGCAAAATATTTTAAGCAGTAGTATGAGTAATATTTTAGAGTCCTTTCTGAAGCATGAGTACGGTCATGAAAGGCAAACAGCACAGATACATTGTTGTAATTTCAGTAGATAGCGAATATAATTTGTATAAACGCTTTACATAAATATTAGAGGGGGTAATGTGACTTTACCTAAAAGCAAGGTAATAGTACGTTTTGGAAGTAGTATTTTTTTTTAATTCGAAACCAATTCCATTTTCTGCCTTGGTTGTTTTGCAGTCACTGTCATTTATATCACACATTCATTTGATTATAGCGATTACTCATTATTATGTGCTACTGCTGTCGCAATCTTATGTCGTCTCCCTATGGGAGTGTATAAAAATTTAAGTGTTATTTAAAAGTATAACCACTGCTGTATAAATATATTAAATAATAGACCCACATTTCTATACTGCCAAACAGAGTGGCGGTGCAAAAACACAAGTGGAATACGATTTGATAATGACTCATCGCCGGAATCATCTAATAGCGTTCGTCTGATATAAATGAAAGTTAGAAAACTAGGCAGTAAAATAACATATGATGGTCGCAGTACATAGGATGTACAATGGAGATGGCAATGGGGAGAAAGCGTTTTTGA
Source organism: Locusta migratoria (assembly GCA_026315105.1). Classification (NCBI taxonomy): domain Eukaryota; kingdom Metazoa; phylum Arthropoda; class Insecta; order Orthoptera; family Acrididae; genus Locusta; species Locusta migratoria. Next base: position 198,567,096 of record CM048746.1, read on the forward strand.
AAAAGAGAAATTTATTTAACATCGAATAATAATTTAAGCATAAAGAGGTCTTTTCTCAAGACATTTGTGTGGAGTGTTGCCTTATGCAGAAGTGAAACATGGACGATGAACAGTTCGGGCAGAAAGAGGATAGAGGCTTTTGAAATGTGGTGCTACAAAAGAAACTGAATATTAAATGGGCGAATCGCGAAACTAATGATGAAGGACTAAACATAATTGGGGAGAAAAGGTACTACTGGCAGACCTTGAATAAAAGTAGGGATCGATTAGTAGGACACACTCTTAGACATCAAGGAATCGTGAATTTAGCGTTGGAGGGAAGTTTGTGGGGTAAAAATCGCAGAGGGGAACCAAGAGATGGATACAGTAAACAAATGAATGTAGGTTGCCGTTGTTATGAGGAAATGAAGAGGTTTGCTCAGGATAGATTAGAGTATGGAGATGCACTACAACACAGAAAACTATATTATATTTTACTAAAATTTTGGCTGTGGCACTTAATGCCGGAAAGCTCGTGGAGTTGTTTCATTCAGTAATGGTGTACTTCAGTTAAATTGAAAAATATATTTACTTAATTCAAGTGAATCTTTAAAAAATGTTTGTAGAGTCTATGGGACTTAACTACGAGGTCATCAGTCCCTAAACTTACAAACTACTTATGAACTACTTACGAACTAGGACGGCACAAATATCCATGCCCGAGGGGGGATTCGAACCCCCGACCGTAGTGGCCGTGCAGACCGTGACTGAAGCGCCTCAGTCCCCTCGGCCACCGCGGCTGGCGTGAATCTTTAAATTGTGTATTACAGAGCATACGAGGGAAAATAAAAACTACCATTAATTTTATGTGATAAGCTGAATAAATGAACTGATGAATTATTACATGTAACGCACTGACTATGCATTTCTATGTACAGAGTCGGTAAGTATGTAGGTTCAGACGTGAATAAAGTGCTGTGTTAGATCGTGCTAAGGTTCATAAAATTGATTCATGATGTTTCGTAGGAAAATTTTGTGAAATTTGCAAATATTTTGTGACTGTACTATCTTTTCCACAGCAAACATGATATATTTATAAGGCTCGATACGAGTATGACCTATATTGAATTACCTATTTCCCCAGTTTTGCATAAAATGGAGAAAATTTGTTGTTCGATGTTAGTGAATATCATCAGAATACATTACGAGTTTTAAGATAATCATGGTGTAAAGATACAGCTTGGAGCACTCTCATTGCAGTGAATGAATCATCTTGTGCACTCATTTTCTGACGTGGAACGAATTGCATGTTACATAATACTCTGTGCGGTTGCCGTGCACTTCTGAGAATAGGCCTTGCGGCGCAGTTCGAATGATACCGACAGCGATGTTTATCTGAACCGCTGGAGACCACAGAGAAGGTCACCAAAGAGAAAAAAACACCGAGGGAACGGCGAAATAAGGCAGCGGAAAGTCGCGTGCCAGATCAAAGACGCAAAACCTAACAGGATTCCCCTGGTGTATACTCTTGCAGAATGAACTCTTCCTACTCGCTCAATACCACCAACCAGCGACTCATTGGTATTGATTTCCTCTGTCAGAGCAGCACGGAGTCCACAAAGTTCGAAGTTCAGCGTCGGCGGAGGATAGGATTCGAAAGCTACAGTCAGCAGTGTTATAGGGGGCATTGCTTTTTGTTCGAACAATTGGAGGTATCACTGAAATCTTACAGAATTTACGATCTTTAGATTACGTTAGTAGACATATTTTTCCTTAATGTACCTGCAAACGACTACCGGTCAAAATGAAGATGCGAGGCCAATATTGTGCTTAACGCCATCAGATCTCAAAAATGTTCAAATGTTTGTATAGCTTATGGGACTTAACTACGGGGTCATCAGTCCCTAAACTTACAAACTACTTATGAACTAACTAATACTAAGGACGGCACAAATATCCATGCCCGAGGGGGGATTCGAACCCCCGACCCGGCCGTAGTGGCCGTGCAGACCGTGACTGGAGCGCCTCAGTCCCCTCGGCCACCGCGGCCGGCCCATCAGATCTCACAAGACAAATAAGTCAATTTTTCCTACTCTTTAAGATCTTCAGCTATTGACAAATCCTTATTCCTAGTCGTGTTTCTTAACTTTCAGTGTATCACGAACTATCAAAATATGAGAAAAGCGTTGCTTGATAATTGCAGAACACTCATGCTTTACATACAAAAAATAAACGGAGGAGTGAGTATCTAAGAGTGTTTCAGAAATGTCTAAATTAAATTGTAATGGAAACCATACTACAGCATTTACAAATCAGAAACGTCATTTCAAGTTCGGAAGTCACACACAAAGTTCACCGGAGTGAAATGGTTCTTACGTTTTTCACGCTCAGTTTTCTACTAACATATAAATTTATTTTACTTGGAGAGAAAATGCAATTACAAGAAATATTTCTGGTTGCTATTGGGAATTACACCATAACACACTGACACGCGGGAATAGCAGCGCCGTTGTCAGGGACTGCGTGGCCGCTCCCATCGGATATTCGAGTCCTCCCTCGGGAATGGGTGTGTTCGTTGTCCTTAGTTTATTTGAAGTTAATTTAAGTAATTTGTAAACCAGGAGACTGATGACCATAGTAGTTTGTCTCAGATTAAAATAAATATATAAAATATACCATAACACATATAGAAAAATAACCGTTAGAGTAACAACAAATGTCGTTAGTGGGTGTTCTGTGACCATCAGACTTGCAAACTAGCATCACAGTTGTATTTTGGTGTTTACATGATTGTGCCCGCTAACACAATCCAAAGTTTCAAAAGTACAAATCTCTTAATAGATTAGTCGCTTCCGAGAGATGGTGATATCTTTTCGGAGCTAAATATAATTACCACAGTAAAAACACAAAAACAGTAGTTAAATGGAAGTTACGCCTTATTGTAACAATCTCTTTGATTATTACATATTTTTGGAAACATTTTTGTTTCACTTTTTTTGGGCAACAGCATTCTTATTTAAATTTATATATGGATAACTGTCTAGAGTGCAATTATTTATTTTATTCGACTAGTTTCGGTCTTCTTTTAGACCATCTTCAGGAATTTTAACTCCATCGATGTTGTGGAGCTGGCAGGTAAATGGGAGCTTTCCGTTGATTATTGTTTCGTTCCATTTTTGTTTTCATACGCCATTCATGTGTGCATGATGGCAGCTGGAGACAGGTGGGTGCTTAGTACTTAAGTAAGAAATTTGAACCAATGGAAATTGGAAATGTACTTTTCATAATGATTCATAGTCCCAGTTCATTCAGATGACATGTACAGTAGCAATTGGATGGTTGAATAACAATAAAAAGTCAGGTGCATTTTAAGTCAATACATTTTGTTTTGCGAAAAAATCGTTAAGTGATTTCACTGATTAATATCAGTGTGCTTTCGCAAGGCCTGGAGACATGAGTCATGAGTAATGCTGTTACTGTCTAGGCAGAAGTTAGAATTTACAGAACAGTCTTGATATACTTTTCGTGCCTAACAATGTTTAAAATATTTCCTGCCGTTTTTATTCCTTCAAAATTTTGAAAGTATGATCAATAGCTTATTGACAATTTTACTGGGGCCAAAGGTTTCGTAGTATTTCAGATGGTTTCTTTCGGCGGAAAAATCTCTGCTAATTCATAACTTCTGTTGTGCATAAATAGCTACACAACATATCAATAAAAAGAGAATATTGGCGCGAAAGACCACGTACACCGACTGCGGGCGTGGCGCAAGGGATAGCGTCACTGACTGCGGTGCTGAAGGTCGCCGCTTCAATCCCGTCCACCGGCAAAAATTTATTTCTTTGTAATTAACAATGCCAGAATGTTCTACATATTTCTTATGTTCACTTATAATTTCTACTAGTTTCTTATGTTAACTGTTCTTCTGTCTTCTGTCTATAAATAGCAGCGCACTCTGCCCGAGAGGCAGTTAGTGCTGCGTGTATGTTAAGCCAGCTTTCAGTATAAGTGCTGCGTTCAGTTGCCTTCGGAGTCAAGCCTGTTTCCATTTCAACGCGACAATATCATAAACAGTTTATATTCTTACATGGTATGCCATCATCAAATGCAGAACGCTCAGTATCCATTTCTACAACCTGCCCCAAGCCACCTTACTGCGAATGACATAAGAGCTTTATATACCTACGTCGTTTTCCATTTTTCCTATTTAATCGGACGGGATTGATAGAAAGAATGTTTACTAGTAAGCCTCCATGTCGATTCGATTAATAGTAAGCCTCCATGTCGATTCGAATCCTTCAAATTTTATCTTCACTGAAATTTTGCGAGGTATATGCCGGAGAATTGAATGTTAGTCGACCGCCAGAAACGTACAGTCTCGAAACATTGACAGTAGATCTTAGCACAATACAAAACGCCTGACTTGTAGCGTCTGCTACTGGAGTTGGCTGGTCGTCTCCATGATGCTTTCGTGCTTTTGAAATAAACATGTAACGAAATGTGCTGCCTTTCCTTAGACCTTATCTAGTAATCCTATCTGGTACGTATCCCAAACTGACGAGTAATATTCAAGTATTGGCCGAAGGCAAAATAGAGTGAGTACACACGGCTAATAAGTGAGGTTGACAGAAAATGCAGAATGACTAAGCAGGAGTGGCTACACGACAAATGCGAGTCCTTAGAAGTTAGATACCGCCTACAGAAAAATAAAAGAGGCGTTTGGAGACAAGAAAAGTAGTAGCATGAGTATTATGATCTCAGATGGTAAACCAGTACTAAGGAAAGTAGGAAAAGTTGAAAGTTGGAAATAATATAGAAGTGCCTATACAAAGGTAAGAGGAAGTAAATGAAGATGAGATTAGAGATAAGATATTGCGGGAAGAATTTGACAGAGCACATTTGAGACAATTTGAGTCGACACAAAACCCCTGGAGTAATACTGATATCGTTGGGAGAGCTAGTCATGAAGGGACTGTGACAGGGGAAATACCACCAGGCTTTAAGAAGAATATAATAAGGTAATTACAATTACAAAGTTAGTAAGTATATGCAAATGTAACATTAAAGAACGTTTCATGAGTCATTATTGCAAATTACTAACACGATTTATTTACAGACGAATGGAGAAACTGTTAGAATCCGATCTCGCGGAAGATCATTTTGGATTTATGAGGCAATATACAACGACTTATCTTAGAAGATAGTTTGAGGGAAGGCAAACCTACGTTTTTAGCTTTTGTAGATTTGGAGGAAGCTTTTGATAATGTCCATTGGAACACACACTTTTAAATACAGAAGGCAGCGAGAGTAAAACAGAGGTATCAAAACTTTACATTCAACTTGTAAGAAAACCAGACAGCAGTTATTTGAATCGAAGGTCAGGAAAGCATCGCAGTGGTTGGGAATGGTGTAAGACAGGGTTGTACCTTTTCACCAATGTTAATCAATCTGTACATTTTGAAGGAAAACAGGGATAAATTTAGCGAGAAAATGATGTTAGAAATAACTTTGCGGTTTGCCGATGACATTATAATTCTGTCAGAGACACCAAATGACCTGGAAGAGTAACTGAATGGGGTATTGTCTTGGAAGGAGGGTATAAGCTAAACATTAACAAGAGCAAATCAAGGGTAATGGAATGACCCAGTGGAATGGTCCAGTTACTTTTCTATCCCTCAGTTATTTATTTAGATATCCTGCGACCATTAAAAGGAGCTACGGTGTGACATTCCTCAATTAAATGTTTTGGGAAAATATGTTTATATTTCGACTTTTCGTGTGTCATCCTCTTTTTCAATGGGATTATAATCTCACAATATTTGGACATATCGTTTCCACTCGTTTAATGATTTGCTGTCCCTGAAGCTGTGTGCTTAGTAAGTATACTCGACGTAGCCGGCCGCGGTGGCCGTGGGGACTGAGGCGCTTCAGTCACGGTCTGCACGGTCACTACGGTCGGGAGTTCGAATCCCCCTCGGGCATGGATATTTGTGCCGTCCTAGTCCGTAAGTAGTTTGTAAGTTTAGGGACTGATGACCCCGTAGTTAAGTCCCATAGACTATACAAACATTTTAACATTTTCGACTTACACTTTTGTTTGTGTTTTTTCGAGATTTTCCAGATCCACCCTGATTCACGGTCCGCAGTGAAGCGAATGTCCACAAATCGATGTCTGGAAGAGGCGATAACTTGGCCATAGGAAGCAAATCTGAGGAAACTTTGGCCGGTGTACGAATCGTGCTATCGGACATGCTACGGGGCGAAACTGTTGAATAATGTACGGAATACAAAGAGTTGTTTCGACGTTGTTGCGGTCTGCACAGGGAAAAGGTCGCAAGCAAAAAATAGCGTCCGAAAGAGATAACGACTGGGCCGAAGACTTGCGTCTGCCTGTTGTGGTGACTGAGGAAAGAACCAGCCTTGTCGGCTGTAGTGGGTGTGCGCGCCTGCAGGCAAATCAGTATGCTTCCCGCGCAGCACACGCTGCTCACAACCAACGGCGGTTGCCGGTACAAGACGCTGCCACCGAAATGCTGGTCAACATTATTTTTGATACTGTCAGTACAATTGAAAGGACGGCCGCGGTGGCCGAGGGCACTGAGGCGCTTCAGTCACGGCCACTACGGTCGGGGATTCGACTCCCCCCTCGGGCATGTATATTTGTGCCGTCCTAGTTCGTAAGTAGTTCATAAGTAGTTTGTAAGTTTAGGGACTGATGACCCCGTAGTTAACTCCCATAAGCTTAACAAACATTTGAACATTTTTTTTTTTTTTTTTTTTTTTTTTTTTTTACAATTGAACCGGTCGCAGCTTAAGGGCATTAAGTCCATTTTTCACAACTTCTCCCGAAGTAGCAAATAACTGTATAAATTAAAGACAAACGTGAAGCAATGAATTACAATTCGTAGTTCGGCCGGGAATCGAACCCGGACCTTCATGCTTACTAGGGAGACGGCTTACCGTTAGACCACCGCACCTCTAACGGCTGAGGCGCCTCGGAATAGTCTAAGTACGATTTCCCTCCACATCACAAATTTTAATTCTGCTTCTGTGTTCCAAAGATAATTGTCACTACTGCTAAGGCTCTCCATGCAGCGGAATAGCTCCTCGGCAATGGACATAGTGGAACATTCCTGCTAAGATGATATAAATATCAATTTAAATATAGATTGAGAAACCCTGAGACGGTTTTTCGTCTCGAATATGTCCAAGACATTAAAGACAAACGTGAAGCGATGAATTAAAATTTGTGGTGCGACCGGGAATCCTACCCGGACTCCATGCTTACTAAGTGCACGTCTTACCGTTAGACCACCGCACGTCGAACGGCAAATGCGCCTCGGAATAGTCTAAGCACGATTTCCGTACACATCAAAAATTTTTATTTCTGCTTCTGTGTTCTATAGATAAGGGTCTAACGTTAGAGGTTCGGTGGTCTAACGGTAAGACGTCTGCCTAATAAGCAGGGATGTCCGGGGTCGATTCCCGGCCGCATTACAAATTTTAGTTCAGTGCTTCAAGTTTGTTTTTAATGTCTTGGACATATTCGAGACGACAAACCGTCTCAGGGTTTCTCAATCTATATTTAAATTGTATAAATGCTACAGAACCAAAGACATATAGATTATTACTGCTATCTTTATATATAAAGCAGAGTGTACGTATGTTTGTTTGTGTGTACGTGTTGAATACAAATTAACAGTTTTGTTCCAATCTTTATGAAATTTTGTACACGTAAGATTCAATTCATGAGGTCTGTCGCCGTAAGTGTAAGAACCACGTACGATACATAGTTCACGAGATATGACGTCATAAACAAAGAGATGCGCGGAAAACTGCTGTATTTAGCGACAATGCTGCTCATTTTCTCCTAAATCACTGGATCGAGTTCAACCAAATTTGGTACACACATGTCTTACTGTGAGGTAATAATTGCTGCAGGGTGAAGAATCACATACGACTCATGGTTCAGAAGATATGACATCATAAACAAGAGGAATCGCAAGAAACTGCCACATAATGCGACGAGACTTTATAACTACACTATATGAGAATGAGTGATGAGTTCCATCAATGTCGTTTTGTCAGTACATATTTATATCAGAATCTAATCATGCATACACGTACAGATTACTGTGACATTTCTCTATTTCTATCAGAAGACGTTTTATCGTCATGTACTCGCTTGGTTACTCCGGTTTTAACCTCCATACTTAAACCCGTAGGAAATACTTTATTGTATGCCGTAGCAAACGCCACGGTGTTTACCTTTTTGTGTTATGATCCACTACAAGACCCTCACACTTATCGTATTACGTTAGAAGGAACTGATTTAGTATATAATATTACCCGCTGTGATGTATTCACATCCCATCGCATTTATGCATCCTTGAAGCTACCCCCTCCAGTGTTATATCTGCCAGAAATACCTTACCATACTTACACGAAGACTGGACAGAATTACCAAGATGGAATTCTACCGGGATGGTGCACTCATTACAACTATTGGTCCCTAGGGAACAAAATACAATTTCCCTCGACCGAGCCTTAGCGTACATAGATGCGTGGAAGCAAAAACAATTTCAAATAAAGGTTTTGGCGCTCTCTATTCCCGCTGCTGTTCTGATCTTTATAACAGTAATCAACGCGTTCTTCCTTATAAAGAAAAAGCCCTGGAAAGTCGGGATCCAGCTCGCGAAATTCCAGACCCCAAATCTGCTGGAATTTGGCAGTTGTAGTCTACTTATTCCCCCTATTCACATCTAAGCATATCTTAGTCATGAAGCAGTACTGACGTAACACTCACACCAATTGAATTTACTATGTAAACCACATAATCATACACCTCAATTAAGTACCAATGTTCACCTTTACTTAATGCACTCAAATGTTACCACTTTCACACTTGTATTGCGTAGAATTATCATCAACCAGATATATTGTAATACACTCTCGCTCTACACCAATGTATCTTTGTTTCACACGTCATTTAAGAAACCTATGTAACTCACTTCGTATATACTTAAGTGATATGTCACACATTGCTCATTTATTTGATCGGATGTTGTTATTGCCAACTCAGTTAATAATTCGTGACTCTAGCAAAAACTAGATTGCTACACCCAGTTTCATTATCATGATGCTCCTTGATAACAACAATTTTACTACATTGTTACACCAACATTCATTATACGTCATGAACAACACACAATCAGTAACGTTAGAATATGTAATACTACCGAGTCTAGCTCGTGCTACTCAATATTATGTATTGTATCAAATCAACCCTTATATGTTAATTGTTGTATCCTTTAGGAGCCTGACTGCTAAATGCTTAACGTGCCATGAGCACCCTATTGTAAGGGTCGGTGGACGAAAATGTGCCACCACCCCACGATAAGCCCTATTTGATGCCCGCGCGGGTGAGTTTCAGCCATGTACAACCGCCACTGCGGAGCCAGGCTCTTCCCACGGGACGCATTCCGGGAAGTCGGCCACCTGCAGCCGGCCGCGGTGGCCGAGGGGACTAAGGCGCTCCAGTCATGGTCTGCACGGCCACTACGGTGGGGGGTTCTAATCCCCCCTCGGGCATGGATATTTGTGCCGTCCTTAGAATAAGGTAGTTGATAAGTAGTTTGTAAGTTTAGGGACTGATGACCCCCTAGTTAAGTCCCATAAGCTTAACAAACATTTGAACATTTTTGGCTACCTGCACCTGTGACGCGCCCCTGGACCACGCCCCCACCCCGCCGCGCCGACGCAGTCGTGTGTCGTGACAGGGACGGGCACCGACCAGTAATGTACACTCAACTTATGTATTTCGGCCGTGCGGCCTAACGCATCAAATCTAGAAGCCACACGTTATAAATCGATAACCAACTTCGTCAACTACCTCCAACCAATACTACGAACTTATTCACTTAAAAATGTGAAATGCATTTTGAATTTGTTGTAGCTACCTATATTCTCAAAAAATCAGTGCAATTTCTTTAGTGACAGAAACAATTAGCGTAGAACTAGTAGTGTGAAACTAAAAAGAACTAAAAACTATATAGTATATTAAGAAATCTCAAGCTGATATGTTTTCTTAATCTATTTCTATCACGTCTGAACCACACGACATAAAGAGCTAAAAATTTGTACAGTTACTAACGTCTGGGTAAGGCTTTAGGCACGGTTTTATGGCGATCGGATAGCTATTTATCTGTATATATTAATGTGAATGTCTGTTCAGTGTACGCTTATCACGTCCGAACGACCAGACGCAGAGACTTAAATATTTGTACAGTTGCTAATTTATACCCGAGGAAGGTTTTAGGCACGGTTTTATAGCGATCTGATAGATATTTAGTAATTTGAAGAATATAACGCGAAATGCGGAACAATAATTACTCTTTGAAAATTATATCTACTCTTTGAAAATTGTTTTATTTGGTTGCATTGTTGCTTGAAGGTTGATAATGATAAAAGGGTGGAGTATATTGGGATGGAAAGTTATCGGTGTATATAAAATTCTCCGTGTGTGTGTGTTTCATACTCTGCAGCTAAAACTACTGAACGCAAAGGAATGGTCTGTGTGTAATTATTGTCCGAAGTCTCCCGTTGTACACCATGGAAAATCCATGCCGATAGCTATACGGAGGTGGAAGATATGGTGGTTGAAAGTTGTCAAATTATAAAAAAAATTCGAAGGCCAGCGAAGATGTTTGCGACTCTATAGCAAGGAGGTTACATACAGCGAAAGTTGATGCCACAGACCATATCTTTGGTCTGTGCGTGCTACAATGTCTTCAGCTCTTTCTGTGTAAGGATAAACATACGAATAAGGAAATAAAGCAGTAAAACATAAATTTCTTTTAATACTTCTCTTTAAAAAATCGATTTGAAGTTCAAGTGATTAAAATGTTTGCTTCTAAAGAAGGTATTGTATTTCATTTCATCCCTCAAAACCAGTCTCATAGCACACTACTGAAAGATAGCTTATCTATCATACTCAATCAACGCGCGAGCGGAACCGCGGGTTTAAGCTAGTTGAATATATATGTCATCTTATTTGGCTTCTGTTTTGATAGCAGTCTCTGTTAAACACTTCTTGTTAGTTCAATTTTGTGTGTTATAATTTTCTGAAATTTGTGTTAATGGAATTTACTGGCCCTCTGAATTAGCATTTAACGAAACCAACAATCATCTCAACTCCCCCAACCACCCTTATTCGGAACGGGGAGGGATTGTACGGATCGGCGCTCCTCCCCTAGCAACATGGTACGGAAATTAATTTATTTTTAATTTTTTTCCAAATATTTAGTTTTTTCCCTCCTACTTTAACCATCGCCCGACTAAGTTGCAAACCGCTGACTTGACATTCGGCTCCCTGGTCGCCACAATCACGGCTGTCGTGGGGAGGCCGACTGGTGGCACTCAGCAGTGCATCGTGGCCAGTCAGGAGCGACCACGTGGGCCGGACATCAGGCCTCGCGGCGCCGGCGATCCGGGCCGCCGCTCTCTTCCAAGCAAGCCGCCACCGCGTTCACACGTCTTTTCCTGCCTTCTACGCTCCCCCCCCCCCCCCCCTTCTTCTACACCAACAAGTTGCTCCGTGACGGGCGCCAATCCTTCGTAGGCCCCATTTCCCGTAACTGTTATCTTCCGTAATAAACCTTCAAGTGTGCCAGTAAACCCTGCATTTCTCATTTAGCCGCCCCATCTAGCCCACAACATCCGCTCATCCACTTCTGACAATCGACACCTGGTACAGTCATTGGCTTTCTGGTGCTCATACATTTTTGAAAACAACGTTCAACAGAGCTTATTGCTTCATCTACAATGATTCACAAAGACATTTTCTTTCCATTCTTTACGTGCTTTCTTGGTAAATACGCTCAATGTGATTTCTTCTTTCTCTTATCAGGCACTGATGTTGTTGTGAATTTCGAAAGAAATTCGTTGAGTCTGGATGATTAAAGTTATTCAGTGGAATTCGTTCTTTTGCTGTAGCTCTACACAAATCGATATTGAATTCAAATTCAAATGTTTGTAAATCTATGGGACTTAACTACTCTGGTCAACAGTCAGTATTTTGATGACTGTCATTGTTTATGACGCCATACCTCAAGAATTATGTGTCGTAACTGTTTTTAACGCCATAGCAATTGTTTCCTCACAGGAAGGAATATTTGTACCAAATTCGATTGACACTGGTCCGGTGGTTTAGACGGAGATGTGGAACATACACACAAACACACACACACACACACACACACACACACACACACACACGCACGCACGCACACACATACACATACAAAGACCACACACCTAAATACATACATTTTTATAATATATATCGATTTACGATCGAATTTCTTGACAGAAAGCAATTTCTGGATACCACTGTTATTTCTTCTTTGGATGGACTGTGTCTCCTTTAAGGCAGATTCACATACAGTCTTAGAGTAATACTGGAGTTCCAGGTCCATGACGTTATTTCTCTTGACCTCACGGTGAGGTTTTGTCAGTTATTTTTTTCGTTTCATTGCTTTATGCATGTACGCAATCTGAATTGAACAGATAATACAACAAATGATACTTGCATACTAAAGTAAACAAAAAAATGTATAATAAATATGGAAAGTCAAACAACTGTTGGCTTGAATAAAGCCAACAATTGTGGTACGGTGACGTTGATAAGAGGGTGGCCAGTGAAACGACCACGCGCCGGAGTGGTTCAAACATGCCTAGTCAGGATGTGGGGAAAGCGCATTTAACTTTTCCGCACCTCTGACAGGTCTTGTCACGCCTAGGATGAATGCAAACCGGCGTCTGGTTGGTAGCACACGTAGCCCTCCAGCATGCTGGGTTGAAGGATCCCCTTCGCAAGCTGAAAATATGCTGGCAGTACCACCATGTTCCCTCGCGCTAAATCCATTTTCATAGCCGCCGTAGGCTGTCAATTTTTTATGCAGATGTACTTTATTGCATCACGTATTACACTGTTAGCCAGTTTTGGCTTGTTCGCATATTCAAATGTAGTTATGGTGGTAAAAAGTGCCGCGGTGGAGTAGCCGAGCAGTCTAAAGCACCTCGCTACGGAGCGCGCGGTTGCTCGCCGTGGATGCATGGTGTGTGTGTGTGTGTGTGTGTGTGTGTTTCTCCGTAGGTTAGTTTACCTAGGTTTAAGTAGTTTGTAAGCTACGGTCTGATGACCACGCAGTTTGGTCCGATAGATTTACAGACATTTGAACTTTTTTTATTTTTTATTTATTTATTTTTTTGTAAAATGTAGGTCATTTGTGCACAGGCCGAAACTGTCTAGTAATGTTAAACTTAATGCAATAACGACCACCTGTACACATAAACTGAGAGACTACACTGGACATATGAAATGGATTTCACATTAAGAAATTACGGTGTGGCTTTATCGCACAGATGGAGAAATTACGCAGTTGGTTGCTTCAGGGCGTATTGTATTCTGGGAATCGCTTCCTACTGATAACGTTATGATTCACAACGGTGAATATAGAAATACTGTACCGTATATAATCCTAGCCCCTAGAATCATTATGGAGGAAGGTCAAATCTAATGCAAACTGGCATGGGGAAATTACTTTTGGTTACTGAAATTAGTACCACGATACAGCACGATAAGCTAGAGGAAACATCCTACCCAGAAACAATACCGTTAAGCATTGGCACAGGCACTAACGTGACAAAACTTATGGTGTGCTTTCTGATATCGTATTGGACATCCTTCTGCCCGGCGACGTGCAGCAATTCGATACCACACGCAGCAGGAATTTTAGGCAATGATACCTTTATGCCCGTGCATAATTTCAAAAGCGTTGCCAGTGCAAGATTTCTACATGAACTGACCTCTCGAATAAGTCACAAAAGTGTTCGATAGGATTCATATCGGACGATTTGGAAGGTTAAATCATTCGGCCGCGGCGGAATAGCCGTGCGCACCAAGGCGCCTTGCTGCGGTACGCGCGGCCGTTCCCCGTCGGAAGTTCGAGTCCTCTCTCGGGCATGGGTGTATTTGTCGTCCTTAGTTTAACTTAGCTAGTTTGTAAGTCTAGAAACTGAAACTGGGTCCCATAGGATTACAAACAAACTTTAACTCAACAATAATACAGTTCCTTGAGACAAACATTGTCTCGTTATACCAAAGGTATTACATCGAGCCTAAATACGATGATCCCTGGCGCTTGAGCCAATCAGCTTTGAGCGCCGGCTGCGGCAGCAGACCATTGGAGCAAGTCTAACGCGAACTTTGCGCATGCGCGAGTTCAACTGCGCTGTGCACTTCTGCCAGACAACAGCGACCGTTATAGCTACACTGCCCGCAGCGATCTCGCTATTTGGCAACACCGTTCCATTTCGTTTCTCCGAAGGGGCGGTCTCCCAGGCCGAGCCAGGGATCATCGTGTTTCGTGCCGACTATAAACATAAGGAGAGGCACTGAATTAAAATTTGTGTTGTGGCCGGGATCCGAATCCGGGACCTCCTACTTACTAGGCAGGCTCTTTATACCGCTCAGCTAACACAGCGTTACAAACAAAGTGACTCCACGGATTATCTAATGACTACAGTCCGTGTAGTCACTTTATCCGCAATGCTGTGTTACCTGAGCTGTTTGAAGTGTCTGTCTAGTAAGGAGGAGCTCCCAGGTTCGAACGTGGCCACAGAACAAATTTTAATTCAATGCCTCTTCTTATATGTAAACATTAAATCATTCGCTTGAAATTTTAGGCAAAATAATTGTGAACACCTGTGGCTCGATCACTTCCATCGTCGGTTAGAACTTAAAGTCCATGAATGGCTGCAAATAGCGTACGAGTAGGACAACAGAAACATTTCCAGTCAAGGATCAGTACACTTGAATCAGAGGACCCAGTCCAATCCATGTAATAACAGTTCACAGCATTATGGAGCCACCACCAGGTGGCACAGTGGTCTGTTGATAATTTGGGCCCGTTGCTGCGTTGGGTATGCGCCACACTCTAAAGGCTATTCTACACGACGACACTAGGTTGCGACATTCGTTTCATGAAATGAATTGCGCGCAACTGGTTTCGTGTGTGTCTGTAGACACTGCGCCAATACCATACACTTCAGTTTCGTTGTTTTGTGAGCGCCGTAGTCGCCGTAGAATGAAAGTTTTGGTAGCTGTAAGAGCTGTGACGGAGCTATTGCTTCTTTATGTGAAGTCACTGCATAAGACTAAACACAAAAAGAATAAAAAACGTGTTTGGTTTGTGACTGGATTAAAAAAATACTTCAGCTCGGTTGGTTAGCGACCTTGCTGAAAGAAATTCTAATTGTAATTGAAGACCCTAGAAGTTATTTTAATCAACTCAGAATGTCACCAGAGCAGTTTACGTTCCTTTTAAACAGAGTTAGTAATGCAATAAAGAAACAAGGTACTGTTATGCGTGAAGAATTGTTACCAGCAATTAAAAATTGCATTACGTTTCTTGTCAAGTAGCTATTCGTCTCTACAGTACCTGTACCGTGTTCCGAAATCCAAAAGTGCCACAGTTCGCAGGTGAATGTATTTTAGTCTGCAATCCACTAATCGTCAACCCATCAATATTTAAATGACGAATAATTGCTTCAAGAGCAATAACACGCCGCTGCTTAAAATCGCACAAACACCTATGCATCACATATATGTTCAAAAACCGAATAATATCTTCCGTTCCCCCCTGTTCCCCCCCGTTCCCCCCTGTTCTGTATTGGTTATCACCTAACCTAAAAACACGCACAATCAGTTTCGCCAAAGTTGGAAGGTGCCGAAACTGTTTAGTTTCGCCAACGAGTTGCGCGAACGCCTGGCGCGCATGCGCAATGGCCAGTAGCGCAGTTTCATGAAACCTAGTGTCGTCGTGTAAACTAGCCTTAAGCTACCGTCAGCACTCCTATGCAGGACACTGTTTTCTAGTCGCCTAGGGTCCGAACGATATGAACAGATGCAGTGCCATCTAGTTAGCAAAGGCACTCGCATCGGTCGTCTGGTGCCAGAGCTGATTATTGCCAAACTGCGCCGCACTGTTCCTAACAGATACGTTCATGCGGTGTTGAGTGTTGTTTGCACTGAACACCTCTAAGCAGACGCCGCTGCTCCCGGTCATTAAGTGCAGATCGTCGGCCACTGCATTATCCATGGTGGGACGTAATGTTTGATGGGGGAATAAGAAATGATTTAAGTGAGAATTAATTAAATTTAACACGAACAATAAATCCAAAAACTATGACAGATTAACTGTAAACGATACTGTTATTTAACTAAGCTGACAACGCCGAAGGCAAAGAACTATTTTAACTAACGAGAAACATAGTCTATCACAGTCGCGAAACTCTCTAGGGAAAAATCGCAGCTGAAGCGATACTAGCGCTTCAAGCGGCCAGTGCGGAGTAACACAGGAGTGGCATGATACAAACTGAGAAGTTGCCTTTTTCAATTCTGTTACATCCCAATTTCCTAGTCACTGAACGTTGTTGTGAACTTTCTAATACAAATATGAAAATATAATTAAAGTAATATCACTGATTCTGTTAATGGCAGTCTGTAATACCAAATGGACAGTGCAGTCTAATTCATAAAGTTCACAATATTCAAGTCGTATTCATATCGTCCAAAACTTTTTGGAAGCAGAAATGAATTGCAACATGGTGTGCTGAAGTGCAAAAGAAACCTACTGTGATTATGTTCGCGTGCTCAGTGCGTAGTGACATGTTGCAGGAGTTTTGTTTTAACGGATTTCGGACGTTGTAATATTTTCAAGACTACACACGATTTTTACATTGTAGGAGACTAGATTTTACATCGTCTTATAAACCCTCTTTTCACCTCGTCCTTGCTTCCGTGCCTATCGTGTAACTATCAAATATTAACAGCTTATATATGGACATCCGATTTATTTGTAGCTACGTATTCACTTTATCAAATTAGCAGGTAACCGCCAAAATACACTCATTAAAACTGCTACACCACGAAGATGACGTGTTACAGGCGCGACATTTAACCGACAGGAAGAAGATGCTGTTATATGCAAATGTTTAGCTTCTCAGAGAATTCACACAAGGTTGGCGCCGGTGGCGACACCTACAACGTGCTGACATGAGGAAAGTTTCCAACCGATTTCTCATACACAAACAGCAGTTGACCGGCGTTTCCTGGTGAAACGTTGTTACGATGCCTCGTGTAAGGAGGAGAAATAGGTACCATCACGTTTCCTACTTTGATATAGATCGGATTGTAGCGGTTTATCGTATCGCGACATTTCTGCTCGCGTTGGTCGCGATCGAGAGACTGTTAACAATGGGATCGGTGAGTTCAAGAAGGCAATACGGAACGCCATGCTGGATCCCAAACGCATCCATGCTCTGTTATTACGGCCAGAGGTGGTTGTTTTGGGTGCTGATTTCTCAGGATCTATGCACCCAAATTGCGTGAAAATGTAATCACATGTCAGTTCTAGTATATATGTCCAATGAATACCCGTTTATCATCCGCATTTCTTCTTGATGTAGCAATTTTAATAACCAGTGGTGTACACTCTTTTTCGAAATTATAGATGTATGTTGTGCGGAATAATTACATTTCTTAAAATAGTGTCGAATTTGTTTGGAGTCTGTTTCCTAGCCACAGAAAAAGTATTCCAATTTTTCATATCAAATTTACATATGTCTTCTTACGTTTCAATGTCAAATGCAACTGCGGCAGCAGCACGGCTAAAAATGTTCAGGCGAGTCCCTAATTGAGGGAAAAAGGCGTTAAGACGAAAGTTAGTGTTGCTGTAAGTCACGAAACTAAATAGATAAATTTACATTGCAGTCGTGGTGGGCGTATTACGTCACAGTTCAGTGTATATTGTCACGTGGATCTCGAGGATGCCATAGCTTAAGCACGAGAGTGTAATTACATCTGTACTCTCGGGACAATTTCGAGACTCACACAGGAGTAACTCGCAGCGTGGAAGCCGAGGTAATCTGTATTAACGAGGCACACTTTGTCCTTTTACCTGACGCTTCACGCGATGTTGCACGAGCTAAAGTGAAAGCTGCCAACGCGAAACTGCCCACATTATCTCTGACACTCACTGTGGAGTTGTAGCGTGATTTACGCAGAACAACGCTGTGTCGGCTGTAAAAGTTATTTAGAGAGTATACTGTTGCCGGCAGCAGACACAACAGCTGATTTCCTACGCTCTAGATGGAACCAGGTGTTTGTAACAGAAAAAGATGGAAATTAAGGTACACAATTTTGTGTTTGTTCTACAGGTTTGTTTGTTTCGTGAATCGATTTTCGGCTTCTTAGGTCATCATCAAATATTTAATTAAATTTAGTCAAAGAACTTGTCAATAAACCAGAAGAGATGTTACAGCATAGAAATAAACTAGCTTAAACTCGCGGCTCCGCTCGCGTGTTGGTAGATCAAATCACACGTAAAAAATGTACTCGTTTCGAGGAATCCAAT
The DNA here is from genome assembly GCA_026315105.1 of Locusta migratoria. Lineage (NCBI taxonomy): Eukaryota > Metazoa > Arthropoda > Insecta > Orthoptera > Acrididae > Locusta > Locusta migratoria. The sequence goes on from CM048746.1 coordinate 198,585,554, forward strand.
CACGAAATTCAACAATAATGATTGTAATAATATCACAGATCGATCACATGATGTAATGCACAAAACGTCAAATCGATTTTTAATAGCTATGTTAAAAGAATTTTCTTTTTTACTGATTTATTTATTTTTTCTTATATTTCCTTATTCATATGCTTATCTTTACAGAGAAAGAACTGAAGACATTGTAGTATGCATAGACCAAAGATATGGTCTGTGGCATCACGTTTCGCTGTATGTAACCTCCTTACTATAGTGTCGCAAACGTCATCGCTGGCCTTCAGTCAGAATTTTTTTAAAAAAATAATTTGACGACTTTCAACCACTATATCTTCCACCCCCTTATAGTTATCGACACCACCATATCTTGAACCCCCTAATAACTATCGGCATGGAACTAATATGGTGTAGAACGGGATACTTCGGACAACAATTACACGCAGACCATTCGTTTGCCTTCTGTAGTTTTCGCTACAGAGCGAAATATTAACACACACACACACACACACACACACACACACACACACACACACACACACACACACGCACACACACACATCCCAATATACGTCACCCTTTTATTATTATAAACCCTCAAGCAACAAAGCAACCAATAAGACCATTTTCAAAAAAGTAATTATTGTTATGAATTTCGCGTTATATTCTTCAAATTAGTAAATATCTATCAGATCGCTATAAAACCGTGCCTAGAACCTTCCTCAAGTATAAATTAATAACTGTACAAATATTTAAGTCTCTGCGTCTTGTCGTTCGGACCTGATAAGCGTACACCGAACTGACATTCACATTAATATATATAGATAAATAGCTATCCGATCGCCAAAAAATCGTGCCCAAGGCCTTCCCCGGGTAGACATTAGTAACTGTATAAATTTCTAGCTCTTTATGTCTTGAGGTTCAGACGTGATAAACGTACACCGAACAGACATTCACATTTATAGATATAGATTATCATCTTTGATGAAGCAGTTACAATGTAAATAAATATTTAAATGAAATTTGTAAATAAATAGTACTGCAAAAAGGAAACACTGATACTATACATCGGGAAACAGTGCAAACATAAAAATCTCATTACAACAATGACTACAGCGAATAAAATAAAATAAAACAAGTATCTAAAGATTGAAGGGTGTCCAAAACACCTTTAACTACAGGGTTTTGCTACTATGCCAATAACACAACTACCTAGTTTATTTTCAATAGTTAAAACAAGGCCCAGCTATCAGCCAATGGTGGTGTATACAAACTTATTTACACAGATTGTGATAAGTTTTACATTGGCCAATCAGATAGCGACATAGCAACTTGGCTAAGAGAGCATGAACGCAGTTGGAGGTTGCAAAATCATGACTTTACTTTTGATGAACATGTTGTAAGTGAAGGCCACAGATACCAACCATGTCCCACGTATTCCACTTTGGTAACAAAGGTCAGAAACTCAATCTACTAGAGGCCTTAGAAATAAACAAACACTTGGCTCACAGTCTAGGCTTTATATAAAATGATAAAAAAAGTCCTCATCACCACTTATGAACCCATCCTAATCTGCATAAATTGCAATAAAACTCACCAGGCCTGTCCCATTTTATTTCTCCAATTCATGTATCTTCTTATTTTACCTTACTCTGTTTCTGAGTCAGCATATGTTTGTAATAGGTTTCAGTACGTCTTACAATTACTTTACTGATATTAAATTGTAAATCTAATTTAAATTTGGTAATACCAGTTTAGGTTTCCAATGTACTGCACCTGTTTTGTGTCTTTTTTTGTTAGTAATAATATACGGTACCAAATTACTCTGTACTCTATCCTTACATTAATTCATATTTAACTGTGATCACTATTTATTTCCACCCTTTTTCAGTTCGAGTGCATACCTCCGATATCTTAAGCTTCACAATTCTCCAATGCATCCCACCTTTACATCTCACCCTTCTATTTTTATATATTTGTTTATTTAGTTATAACAGCGTTTCTAATATTTATCCTATATTTCTTAGGTTTTTGTCATCTGTGGTTTGAACACCCTTAATAGATTCTTGTTTAATTTTATTTTATTCACTGTAGTCATTGTTGCCATGAAATTGTTATGTTTTCACTGTTCCGATGTGTAGTATCAATGTTTCCTTTTTGCAGTACTATTAATTTACAAATTTCATGGAAATATTTATTTACATTGTAACTGCTCCATCAAAGATGATAATTTATTTCTCTGCATGTAACATCTCTTCCGGTTTGTTGACAACGCAAGTTCTTTGACTAAACTTCAGTAAATGTCTGATGATGATAGTTTAAGAAGCCGAAAATCGATTCACAAAATAAACAAACCTGTAGAACTAATACATTTTGTGTATTTTAATTTACTTAATGAATTTGTTCTACCAAGAACCGACGGAAGAATCAGTTAACATGAGAAAAAAAGATGATTATTTTCTTACGGTTATGAGGAATCTTAGATCGCTTGTTCGTACAATCGATAACTGTATTTAAAATAGTCATTTAGAAAGGAGAAAGTGAAGCATTTCGTTCTTTGAGTTGAGACTTACACCGCACAGGCAGTAGGCTAATACAGTTTAGGAATGAGAGATCTATCAATAAAGATGTTCCTATCGGCTCACAAAAATATGGTTTATGCTTCAAGATTTTAAATATCACAATTTCAAATTCAATTTTCCCTGGAATTTAAGCTGTTAGTACCCTCATTGATTTCAATGCCCGACTTTAATAATTAACGATAGTGCTGTGAGCCAAGCCCCGCTGAGAACTAAATTAACATTGTCAGAATTTGACAAGAAAGTGATCAGAAGATGTTAGTGTAAACATCCTGACAGCAAATTACATGTCAATACTCCGCAGCGTGTATTCAGGTGAGAACGTGCTACATGGTTAGCTCATCAGCCGGGGTTTACACAGCGCTGCTACCCACATTATCGCCACTCGTTGCGAGGAAGCTGTTCATTTTGGAAATAGAGGTCTCACTGCGTAGCATCAGTTTGCGAAATACGTCCTACTTGTGTATCAGTTCTCCATAAGGACCACCCGACCACTCGGAAGGCAGGAGTTTCACCCTTTCCAACCTCACTCATTCGGCTGTAGAAAGCACGCGCACAAGTGCGTCTCTGTGGCATGGCGAATGTTTGCTCCAAATGCTGATATCACACTGTGCAGCGTGTCTGAAAACATTCGGTATTTAAAGGCAGGGTGATCAGATGTCCTGTATTTCGCAGGATAAAGCTTTTTGGCCCACTTTAGGTTACGGTAGTAACACTAAAAGTGGGCCTTTGCGATCGTCTTTTGAAAGCTTGAAATTTAAATGAAAATAACGGCTTAACAATTCATCTCACACGAAAATTGAATAACCGAATTTGTAGAAGAGGAAATTCCCTGCAACTTTGCTTCCTTATGATTTTTTTTTCATATCTCGCAGCGTTTCAAAGACATTTGCAAAAATAACGGCGATTTTGGGATGTCTGTCTGTCTGTCCGTAACGTGTTCCCTGTTTTTAAGACGAACCGTTCAACCGATCCGCACCAAATTTTACAGACATGATTGTAGGCTGCAGGAGACTAGAACCTTCATTTTTCAAATTTTTCGGACAAAAAATACGGTAGTAATACAAAAAAAAAAAAAAGCCGTTTGTAATATAATTGTAATTGCAAACGAACAGACACTGACTCGAAAATTGAATAACCTGATTGGTAGAGGAGAAAATTCTCTACAACTTAGCTGCCTTATGTTTTCTTCATATCTCGTATCGTTTGAGACATATTTGCAAAAATAACGGAGATTTGACATCCTCCATCGAATTAACGAAAACCAGCCGTTCGAAGATGTCACGTGACATACCTCGCCCAGAACTCTCTGTGGCATACGCCATCTTGCGTTGCGTGTTTGATTATTCTCTTATTGTAACTTACACGTTGTCTTTTCAAAGCAATGGCGCACTGAAGAATTAACAAAACCACATCGTTCTTCGTACGATAAATGATAATCTAGTGTCTACAAATGCCATATTAGCATCAGTTAACAACGGCCATCAATAGTATGAGATTAAAGGTCTCATCTTTTGATTGATAGCCGTAGCGTAGTGGGCAAGGCGTTGGACTATGACGCTAAAGGTCTGTGGTTTGGGACCCGCCAGTACCTAATTCTTTTTTTCTAAAAGGGTTTCAGACACTCTTATTAATTAATTTTTTATTATTTAGATTATTATTTTGGTCCAAAATGTTTGCAAAAACTTATAAAACTACAAATATAAAGTGGGCCGTAAAACACGCCAGTGCGATTTGTTAACTCTTATCCTCCGAACCGCCACTTGGTTACAAAATATTAAAAATATCCTGCATTTCAATATTATCGTGCGAAACGTCCTGTGAAATTCAATTATTTTCTTAATCAGGGCCGCGACGGAGCGCATTGAGGCGCTAGGCTCCGATGCGCGAGGCCGTTCCCCGTCGGAGGTTCGAATCCCCTCTCGGGCATGGATGTTTGTGTCGTCTTTAGTATAAGATAGTTCATAAGTAGTTTGTAAGTTTAGGTACTGATGACCCTGCAGTTAACTCCCTTAGGCTTTACAAACGTTTGAACATTTCTTATTCAAGAGAAGTAAGAAATGAGAATGAAACTCATGTAGAAGATTTTTACGGAGGAAAGACAGAAAATTCTTTGATAGAATAGCGTGTGCTACGCGTGTCGTCTGCAGTCATTGCAGACGTAAACATAATTCGCGCCGACCAGAGATGCGAAATATCTGACAACCGTAATGCTATGACGAAGAGCTGGTAGCAAAACTGACAGTCGCAATGCTACCGATCTTATACCTCTCTCTGCAATAATCGCGTATGCCGATGATGTTCAACACATCTGTCATTAACGGAACGAATAGTTACGTCAATGTATGTTTTACCGCACTCACATGGTATTTTTTAAACTCTAGGCTTCATCAGACCTGTCTTTAACAGAGCCAGAAAGTGCTCTGATCTTAGCTGACGAACGAAAAACACATCTGATTTCATTTTTCTACAACATTCTACCAGATTTGGCAGATACTTTCCCAGCGGATGGTAGAAAAGCCACAGAATTGGAAATGTCTTCAGCTGGTTTAGGTAGAGGTCCAAACTCAAAGGCACGTTTAATCTCTCTGTCCGTATAGCCGCTTTGATTGAGCACATACTTAAGATGTTCTCCTGTGGCAAGTTCTCAGCATCCGAAATACTATAGCATAGATCCTATGCATCTTGGTTGAAAGAGCGAATGCAACAAGTAGTGGATTTGCAACAAGTAGTGTAGCGTAATTTAGTTTTAATATCTTTTATGTATATTATTTTCTTTGACATGTAGAACTGACACCATCACAGTGCAGTACGCTTACAGTACATGAGTTTCATTTCATGATGTAAGTCCCTCCTCCAGTTTTCTAGCTTTTGAAATTTCACATTTTGGAACATTCCCTGACATTTTGTCACTTCATGACACGGTAGTTCGCGTTCGGGCATTAAGCGGCCACAGTGAAGCGGGCCGAGTCACACAACCAGAGCGCGTGCATGTTTAAAAGCTGTACGTCCAGAATACTATAACACCGTAGTAGCCAAATAGTGGTCAGAATTTTTACGCGATGTCGATTTTTGGGGTTGATATCTTCCTCATGTATTATTTTCTCAAGAAAATATGAGTACGAGTTAATTACGTTCCCTCTTCAGCACAACACTGAATTACATATAGTGGCTTTAGATCATTTTAATATACTGAAATTAAATGTAAAGTAATTGTTTTCAGTTAACTATCTTAAACATAACAATATCAGCATAACTGGCGCAAATTTTTATGAGACAAATTTCAACAGACAGAATGCAAATAACTAGTTTCAATAGAGAAACGCATAAAACTTTCACTAGAAGTTGAAACATAATTGTTTCAAGGTTCAAAGGTTCAAAGGTTTGTTAAGCTTATGGGACTTAACTACGGGGTCATCAGTCCCTAAACTTACAAACTACTTATGAACTACTTACGAACTAAGACGGCACAAATATCCATGCCCGAGGGGGGATTCGAACCCCCGACCGTAGTGGCCGTGCTGACCGTGACTGGAGTGCCTCAGTCACCTCGGCCACCGCGGCCGGCCATAATTGTTTCAAGACCTGTTAAATTCCAGATATATTTCATTACTTTTTACCTTAAAAAACCCGAACTAGAATAGTATTATGTACATATACTAATAATAAATCATTGTTTGTAACATATATTATTTAGAAAATTAATTGACCAAATATAATTAATTTTACGAAGATTTGTTACGATATTTTTATTTCAGTACCAGCCTTATACCCTTGTCTTCGCCCTTGTATGAGTATGTTATATATTGCACGCATCGTCTCCCCCCACTAGGTCAATCTCTCTCACCCCGGCTGCCTATCACCCCACTCTCCTCATTCCCCCTTGCTGCACGTACCCTCTTCCTCCTCCACCTCCAGATCTCCTTCCCTTTCCTCCCGCCCCCCTCTCTGTCCATCTCTTTCCACCTGCTCCTCCGCTCTCTATCCTTCCCCTTCCTATGCCTATTCTCTCTCTCTCACTGTTCATCTGCTCCGCATCGCCTTCTCTCTGTCCATTTATATCCCCCCCCTCTCTCTGTCTCCTCCATTCTCTCTCTGTCCATCTCTTCCTATTTCCTCCTCCACACCCTCTCTGTTCTCTTCCTGTACTTTTCCTCATCCTGTTCACCTCTCCCTGTCTCTTATATTTGTCCCTCTCCTCACCCTGAAACACATTCCAATAATAGCAATGTAATGCTCCTATGTTCTTATTACCTATTTATCAGGTAGTGTGAACAACATATGGATGTGTTTTAAATAATGCCTATGGAACAATTTGCGCGGTGGAGTGGCCAAGCGGTCCAAGTCGCCTAGCTGCGGAGCGCGCGGTTGCTCGCCGTCGGACGTTCGAGTTTTCCATCGGGCATGAATGTGTTGGTGTTGTCTGTCTTTAGCATAAGCTAATTTCAGTTAGTTTCAGTAGTTCATAAGCCTAGGGACTGACAACCGCTGCAGTTAAGTCCCTCTAAAAATTAAACAAAGTATTGCACAGACCACTAAGTGAATCTAATCAAAACCAGACGATTAAAGGTAAAAAATAACCTATGAGGGAAATTATTTCAGACCGCCCCAACGAATTTACTTTTAAAGCAGAGCTAGGATAGAAAATTAGCAACAGGTCACTCCATTTGGTAAAAGGTAAAAATCAGAAGAAGGTTCAGGTACATTTCGTTAAAATGGGAGGGAGTACCCAAGCGCAGGTTTTGATTATTCGACATCAACTTGGAAAAATAAATGTAAAATTTTACTGAAAGATAATCTGAGTGTACAATCTGAAATTGAAGATAATTGTGCGTTTGGCGAAAGTAATATATTAAATGCGGGTCAACGCTACAATAATGATTTTGTTCTGTGCTATAATCAAGCGTGGATTAATTAGTATACACCCATGTTCAAATGTATGATAGGGTTAATTGGTCAATCAGTTGCGGATTAATTATTGTCATAACAACCCGATATCAGGACATATATACATTAGCTCGGCGACCGCAAAGATTCATTAGAGCAATTTAGTGAACACGTACCGAGAAAAAGGAGTCGATCATCAGAAGAATCAAAGCTGGAATGTCTGGAATGTCAGCGAAGAATACAAGCGGCACTAAAGGAAGGTAAAAATGTGATAAACACAAACTCGAGACCAGCAGTGGTCCTGTATACAGTCCGTGACACTTCCTTGTCCTCAGACAGTGGGGAAATTTGTACTAATCATCACGATTGCAAGTGACTTAGTTCAAAAATTCACTAAAACTCAACAGAGATAGAAATATGGAACATGATTAATTAAAATTCACTAAGGGAGCACTTCCGCCGATCATTCCCCATCAAATAATGATTTGAAAGGCATAACTAGGTAGAACGCCTTCGCCACTGACACAGTCAATGAAGAACGCCTGGACGAAGGGCATATAAAACCGTGGAGCAAAGGATAAATCCTTCATCCGAAATCTACGATGTTTGATGGTACGTGAACAATCACGTGGGTCACTAAAGTAGTACATTCAATCACGTTAGTTCCTAAACATAAGAAATAAACATATTCCGAGATATAACATAATAGTGTAGTCAAACTATGTCTGCATTGTACTCCCTGCCACGTTACAATATTATTGGCCAGTCGCAGGGAGGTAAAAACCATTGGGACGTGAGCAATTACAATATCAAGCATGAAAACAAATTGTGGAAGAGATACAAATAGATAGAATAATCCATGAATCAGATGCCCATCACCGCCTACAAAATATATTTTAAAAAGTTTATGTCCTCTCTTGCATTGATAAAATGATCATTAGACGTATTAAAATGTAGGCCACCCTTTTGTAACTCCATGTAATAGCCCAGGGATTGGCAACACGTCGACCGCGATTTACTGGTAGATCGCCAGTGTTTGTATAGTAGATCGCTTGGATACTGAGAATGCAGAAGAGTTGGTACCAATATCTACCTTCAACATCTCAAACTGTTTCTCTCGCATTAGTTCAATCAGCCACTACTTGCGCGCCACTCGTTACTACACAATTTAATTCATCTTTATGCTCTGTATAGTATTGGTTCAGTACGTGTTTGCAGAAGTGGGCACTGTTCTATGACGCTAGAATATTAACTTCTTTGGTGCCGTTATGATGACTTACCAACTTATGCGTTTTTGTAGTGTGAGGAAGTGATATTTTGCGACTAAGATCGGCACTTTGAGAGATGGTTCCAATTACCGGCTTTCAGATTTTCAAAAGATATCTGAAGAAGTAATTGTTTTCAAATATGAGTATTCTTGAAAAATTGCTGAAAACCCGGCATCTCCCAGATACTTATTTATTCCAGTCTTATAGTCGAGCCAAAATACGATGATCCCTGGCTCCGCCTATTGGGTTGGGAGACTACCCCGGTCGCGAAAACTGAATGCAGCCATGTTGTCAAGTAGTTACTTCGCTGCTGGACAGTATAGCTAACTGTCGCTGTCGTCTCACAGAACTGGCAAATGTGCACAGCGCAGCCGGACGCGCGCATGCGCAGAGCAAAGCTCGCATTTGACTTACTCCAATGGTCTGCTGCCGCAGCCGGCGCCGAAAGCTGATTGGCGAAAGCACCAGGGATCATCCTATTCCGGCTCGACTATAGTCCATCTCTCCTTCCATTTTCTCTTTCTGTCCACGTTATCTTCCCTTCTCCCTGTTCATCTGACCTGTCTCTTTTCATCCCCTACTCCTTTCTCTCCCATCTCCCTTTCTCTGCCAATGACGTCCTCGCCTCTCTCTGTCGAACTCCTCCTCCTCCATCTCCTCAGGCTATTGCCTCCTCCATGTGTGAAAAATTATATAATTCCAAGGTGACCAGTCAATACGTTTATTGCAAGATACCCTTCGCCATGCAACGTATGAAACTGTAGGTAGTCGATGATGTTCCTCTTGTTTTGAAGGTTAAATGTGCAAAATTTCATAGATATTGGATGGAAATCTTGTCTAAATTCATAGGAAAAGTACCCTCCGCTATGCACCATCCTTGTTTTAAAGATCAAGTATACAAAGTATCATTGCAATCAGATGAACGGTATGGTAACGTATAAAATACGAACATTGATGCTGCGACAGTGTCCCAAGCGTCTCAGTGTTTATGACGCCATATCTCCGGAACAGTTACATGATTATGCCTATAATCTCCGCTATAGATCAAGCAATATGTTACCAAAGTTTCATCGCGATTGGATGAACGGCACAGTACAAACATTCATAGATATACACACAGCGTGCGCCTCGGTTGCACAGAGGTAGAGTGCCAGACTACAAATCCGAAGGTCGCGAGTTCGATCCCCGCCAGGTCCTAGGATTTTTATCTGTCACTTTCCACTTCTTTCACCTCTGGCAGTATTCCTCATGTGAAAAATACCGAGTAGCACCGTGGAACCCACGTTAAACTGTAGGTCCCCCTATAACTGGCTGGGTAAGTCAGTTCGAAGGTCGGAGGAAGGCAACGGCATACCGTCTCCAAACAGGACAATGCCTAGTAAAGCACTATGGTGTTCAAACCAATCTTCGGATTGTTGACTGCTTTACCTTTTTATACACACAACAATGTTAATTGACGAATACTTGGTCTCCTTTATTTGACTAACAAGGAAAGTACTTGGGCTCGAACAAACATATCTGTATGAACGTTTGGTTACAGTAACTGTACGTACACCTCAATGTGATGGTGGGTGTCGTTTTTATGCAAAACTTTGCAATCATGCTCTAGATAGCACTGCGGATGTAACTGTAGACGCCATACGTAATGCAGATATCTGAACTATAACTTATGTAATAATTGTCGTACATGTTCTCTAGCGAATTGTCATCAAAAGCCATGATGATAGTTGCAACTTTAACCTTCTTCTCGGTAGACTGTTATTCACTGCCACTGCTTCCATCGCCTCTTTCCGCACTTACCGTAGAGCTACCGCTAGCAATGAGTTCTTCGTCATTATCATCCCTATTATCATCGTTATGTGTTAGTGTTACAACAGTATCTAACTTATGCTCATATTTCTGTACCACAACAGATACGAGAAAGCATGCGAATGATTCATCTTCTACACTAATACCATCTTCACGAAGAATAGTTCTTCGTAATTTCATCTCAATCAATCGCAACACTTTAGCAGGACTGATTATCAATCGCCGCTCCATCTGACGCTTCACCACACAAATAACACCACTAAACAACTTCGGAGGCACACTGCACTTTCCGTACTGGCGAACCGACAGGTCAAAGTGCAATGTGGCAAGGCACACGCAGAGGCCTCTAACGGACGACTGCAGAGTTTTGAAGATGCGGGAGTGTCACTAGTGCAATAAGGGATCTTTACATTATCTCTCATACGATTTTGATGTATATGTGTTTGTTCGAGCCCAAGTAAGTGTGAAAAGCTTTACACCAAATATCAAGGACGTTGTAAATAGAATATCTACGCAAATTTCACGTTAAGTGGAAGATAATATTTGTCAAGTATTATCAAATGAAATTATTATGTTTTGAACCAATAGTGAACGTGTAAAAGTTTAATTGTTAAATATCGTTGTTTTACAGCATTGAAAAATTTAAAATGCTGAAATTACTGTATTTTTGTAAGATATAGATCATTTTATATGGTTGTATGAAATAGTAGATAGCGAAAAAGTCTTTGCGGTTGCCTACACCCGTATTAGCCAATCTAAATAGTACCATGTAATCTCTTGTTAGATGGTACGTCTCCAAATGTTAGATAATCTGTTAGGCAACGAGACGTCTATTTACTCTATGAAGCGCTGCCCCGTGACGAGTGGAGATAATGTGTTTAGCGGGCCTGCCGTCCACCGGCTGCGGACGACAAAAGGAAGGGTCGGGAAGGGCCCTCCGCCTTGGCCCCTCCCTGCGCCCTCCAGTGCCGGCTCAGGCACTCAGCCGCGAGTGGCCGCTATTGTTCCCCCTACACAATTACGCCGACGCAAGGGCCGCTGAACGAGGCGTACTTCCTAGCGGCGTCCGAAGACAAGGCGATGAAGCATTACAACCTACATAACGACTTTCACAATCTACATCTACATAGATACTCTGCAAATCACATTCAAGTGCCTGGCAGAGGGTTCATTAACCACTTTCATAACTTTTCTCTACAGTTTCATTCTCTAACAGCGCGCGGGAAGAAAGAACACCTAAATCGTTCCGTTTTCGATCTGATTTCTCTTATTTTATTGGGATGGTCATGTCTCCCTGAGTAGGTGGGTGCTAGCAAAATATTTTCACATTCATAAGTAAAAGTCGGTGATTGAAACTTCGCAAACAGATCACGCCGCAATGAATAACGTCTTTCTTTTAATGATTTCCACCCCAATTCGTGCAACATTTCCGTGACGCTTTCCCCCCGTAATGTGATAGAACAAAACGAGCTGCCCTTCTCTGAACCTTCTCAATGTCTTCCCTCAATCCCACCTGGTGAGGGTCCCACAAGGGCCAACAGTACTCCAGGAGAGAACGCACAAGTGTGGTGTAGGCAGTCTCTTTGGTGGAGCTGGTGCATCTTCGAAGCGTTCTGCCAATGAAACGTAATCTTTGGTTCGCCGTCCCCACAATATTTTCTATGTGTTCTCTTCAGTCAAAGTTGTTCGTAATTGTAACTCCTAGGTATTTGGTAGAATTTACGACCTTAAGGTTTGACTGATTTATCGCGTAATTGAAGTTCAGTGGATTTCTTTTAGTGGTCATGTGTATTACTTCACACTTTTCTTTATTTTGTGTCAATTGCCAATTTTCGCACCATGCAGAAATTTTGTCTAAATCGCTTTGCAGTTGCTTTTGATCCTCTGTTACTTCACTAACCGATAAACGACAGCATCATCCGCGAACAATCTAAGGGAGCTATTCAGATTGTCTCCTAAATCGTTTATACAAAAGAGGAAGAGTAGGGGACCTATAACGCTTCCAATCAAGGAAAAAGGTGATTTTATTTATTTATTTATTTTTTATTATCCGATGTCGGCAGTTGCCACCTGGGAGATAGTAAATGTACTGATCATGCTTAACTGGAGGAGTGCAGAAAGTTGAAATAAGCAGGATCAATTAGTTCCTCCAACTGGGGAGTTATCAAAAATGGGGTCCCACAAGGTTCGGTCTTGGGTCCTTTGCTGTTCTTAATATATGTTAATGACTTCCCATTCTGTATTCACGAAGATGCTAAGATAGTTCTTTTTGCTGACGATACAATTATAGCTATCACGCCTGACAAACAAGAATTAACTGAAGAAATTTTAAATGATGCTTTCTGAAAATTATTAAGTGGTTCTCTTCCAATGGACTGTCATTAAACTTTGATAAAACCCAGTATACACAGTTTCACACACTAAATGGCATGACACCATTAACAAAATTAGTTTTTGGACCTAAATTCAAAATTTTTAGGTTTTTGCATTGACGAGGGATTGAATTGGAAGAAACACATTGAAGATCTGCTGAAACGTTTGAGTTTAGCTACTTAGGCTATCAGGCTCATTGCAAAATTTGATAGTATACATCTCAGTAAATTAGATTACTATGCCTATTTTCATTCATTGCTTTCATATGAGGTCATGTTCTGGGAAAATTCAACATTGAATAAAAAAGTATTCATTGCACAAAAGCGTGTAATCAGAATAATTGCTGGAGCCCATCCAAGAACATTCTGCAGACATTTATTTAAGTATCTAGCGATCTTCACTGTAGCTTATATATTCACTTATGAAATTTGCTATTAACAATCCGACCCAATTCAAAAGTAATAACAGTGTGCATAGCTACAACGCTAGGATAAGGGGGATATTAACTATTCAAGGTTAAATATAACTTTGTCACAGACAGAGGTGAATTATGCTGCCACAAAAGTCTTCGGTCAATTACCAAGTATCATCAAAAATCTGACTGATAGCCAACTGGTGTTTTATAAATAAATTAAAGGAATTTCTGAATGGCGACTCCTTCTACACTTTACATGAATTTTTAGATAAAACTTTAAAAATATAAAAAAAGTAAATAAAAATAAAAAATCCTTAAAATATTGTCATGTATAGACACCATTTACTAAACTGACACGTTCCACATCATTACGAAAAGTCGTATATATGATCTAAGGAACAACTATTAATCTAGTCTAATCTAACTGATAATGGTTTTCAATATGTGCGTCGACAATTAGCTTAATAACATAGCTGCCACTGCGCCATTTGTATGTACCCTTTAAGTAAGATGACCGTATGTTCAGACCCGGTTATGTAACATAATTTTACCAAAGTTACCTCACCTGTTATATTTGATTTTTTTAATGAATATAAGAACAAGCAACAAGTATAACAGTCATTCAATCAAGTTCGTTACACACCAATAATGGTGAAACTGATAATGGTGAAATAAAATTAAGTCGGACGTTGCCAATAGTATGTGTAATATCCAAATGTTTGTAATTCTATGGGACCGGACTACGTTGGTCATCAGTCCCTAGACTTACAAACTACTTAAACTAAGGTAAACTAACCTAAGAACAACACATACATCCGTGTCCGAGGGAGGATTGGAACTTCCGATGCGGATGGCCTCGCGATCCGTTACTTGGCGCTCCAGATCGCTCGGCTACTCCCGCACAGCAGTCTGTGTATATAGTAATATAATTTACATTCTCCAAATTCTTTTTCAATTCTAACGTTGCAATTGGCCTATCCCGTTTGTCACAAAAGCCTCACAAAATAGTTTCTGCACATGAATTTTGAGGGCTGAAATACTTTTGAACCAATTTCGACCTGCAGTTCGTTGACTTAAAAGTTTCGTTACGCTGAACGCTATGGAAGGCAAATCTATCTTTAGCAGGAGCCAGTTTTTCTTCAGCGGACCCCAGATTTATCCGTCGGAAAAAGTTTTTAGAAAGGCGACGGACACAGCAGAATTTATCACCTAACCTATGCTTATCTGTTTCCGCTTGCCTCGATATTTCATTCGTCCTCCGTTCGTTATTAAAAACACAGCAAAATATGAGGGTTGGAACTTAAATAGTGGTAACACTGCTGTGGAGACACTATGCAATGGAATCTACTATTGTCGCCAATAGCACAGGTTGTTGACATTCCTACCTTACCTCCGAGCAAATGGACTCGCCCGTCTCACATCACTGGCGTGCGCACAATCAGGGGAAACACAGTCACTTGTGAGTGGGCGATCTAACGTAACGGTGTCACTATGTTTTCGAAACAGGAACATGGAAGTTGGATCAAGATTAAATGTGCCAGAGGTCGTACAGCACGACAGTGTCATCAAGGTATTCGAGTCGTGTGGGAATCGGTATTGCTGTATAGAACAGTGGCAAGTTGGGTAAAAGCCTTCAACGAAGGTCGGCAAACTGTGGAAGACGTGTATTGGGCAGGTCGTCCTAGCGTCTCTGAAGAAGATATGAAATCAAAGTCACCAGGACTTACGTCCGGGGAGTATGTCAGGTGGTACAGTACTTACCAAGTTTCCGGTACCATCGACCGAACAGAGCATTCACAGCTTGCGCTGTATGCGCCCGCCCATTGTCGTGCAAAATGATGGGTGGTTTTGCAGAAAGTGTTGCCGCTTTGTACGCAAAGTTTAGCCTTGTGACTCTGATTCCGAAGATGAAGGAACCACTTCGTGGCATTCGCCATTCTGTTCCAGAGGTTCGACAGACAGTCGACCGCTCCATTTGCACTATCAACAGAACAGGCTCTGTTACATAGCTGGCAACAGTTTCTACACAACGCTTTCAAGGACAGTAATAGGTGCAAACATGTAACGCTTTTGCATCGGTTGTGAATAAATCTACATCTACCCGGGATACTCTGAAAATCACATTTAAGTACCTTCTAGAGAGTTCATCGAACCACCTTTATACAATTTACCTTCCATTCCATTCTCTAATAGCGCGCGAGAAGAAAGGGCACCTGAATCTCTCCGTTCCAGCTCTGATTTCTTGCATTTTATTCTGATGATCATTTCTACCTATATAAGTGGGAGTCAACAATATATTTTCGCATTCGGAGAAGAATGTTGGCGGTTGGAGTTTCGTAAGTAGCCCACGCCACAGCGATAAATGCCGTTGTTGTGTAATGATTCCCATCCCAGATCCTGTATTATTTCCTTGACGCTGTCTCCCCTGTATCGTGACAATACAAAAGGAGCTGCCCTTCTTTGGAGTCTTTCGATATCCTCCGTCGAACCCATCTGATAAGGATCGTACACTGGGCAGCAATACTCAAAAAAAAAAAAAAAAAAAAAAAAAAAAAAAAAAAAAAAAAAAAAAAAAAGGACGGACAAGCGTAGTGTATGCAGTTTCAAATGTTCAAATGTTTGTTAAGCTTATGGGACTTAACTACGGGGTCATCAGTCCCTAAACGTACAAACTACTTATGAACTACTTACGAACTAGGACGGCACAAATATCCATGCCCGAGGGGGGATTCGAACCCCCGACCGTAGTGGCCGTGCAGACCGTGACTGGAGCGCCTCAGTCCCCTCGGCCACCGCGGCCGGCGTATGCAGTTTAATTAGTACTTATGTTGCATCTGTTAAGGGTTCTGCCAATGAAACGCAGTCTCTGGTTCGCCTTTCGCACGACATTATCTACGTGGTCTTTCCAATTTGAAGTAATAGTAATTCCTAGGTATTTTGTGGAGTTTACGACCTTCAATTTTGATTGATTTATCTTGTAAACAAATTTTAACAGATTTATTTTCGTACTCATGTGGACGACTTCACACTTCTCATTATTTAGAGTCAATTGCCAATTTTTACACAACAGTGATATCTTATTTAGATCGTTCTGCAGTTGGTTTTGATCTTTAAATGATTTTACTGGACGGTAAATGACGGCATCATCTGCAAACAACCTAAGAGAGCTGTTAGATTTTCTCCCAAATCGTTTATGTAAATAAGGAACAGCAGAGGACCAATAACATTACCCTGTGGAACGCCCGATGTCACTTCTCTTTTAGTCAATGCCTTGCCATCGGTTACTACAAACTGTGTCCTCTCTGACAGGAAATCCCCTCTCCAGTCGCAAATTTGGGGCGATATACCATAACCACGCAAATTGATTAAAAGCCATTTGTAAAGTACGGTGTCAAAAGCCTTCTCGCTGCGGAGCGCGCGGTTGCTCGCCGTGGAGGTTCGAGTCCTCACTGGGGTATGGGTGTGTGTCAGGGCCGGCGCAAGGCACGCGCGAAACGTGCGGTCGCACAGGGCGGCACTTTCCGAGGGGGAGGGGCGGCAAATCTGCCGTCCCCCCTTTTTTTAATTGTTTTTCAGGGAACACTCAACTTTCATACCCAAGAGAGGATTTGAAACCAAACCTCGGAGGGTGCGGCTTGGGGAACTGTGGCATGGGACCTCGACTGCATGCCGGCCGCCCCTGTTGAGCAAGGGGAGGGAGGAGGACTGATTTCTTCTCACCACTGTTTCAGCGCCGTCGTGTTTATGCCGGATGAGCAGAGAGCTAGGGGGGGGGAGAGAGTGGCCTGGCGTACACGTCAGTATTCTTATGAGTGGAACACTACCAGCCTGTTACGCGCCGTGTGTTTACTCACAACTATTTTGCAGAAGAAGAAATCTAATTTGGAAATTCGAATGGAATGTTCGATACTGCGATTACGTGTTAAGCCTGAAGCAATTTTGCTAAGTCCTTCAATGGCAGTTTCCGAGTGTTTTATTTTTCCCGCATTAAGGGAAAAAATTTGTTGAACATTACTACAGTCAAACATGTCCAACACCTACAATGGCTAGAAGTTTTCCGAATAGGTAAATACGCTGCGAGTAATTACAAGGGATAAAGACATTGGTAGTAAGCCTGGCATAAGTTGGGTTTTGACGTATTTTTCAAAAATTTTGCTCTCCGTTTCTAAGTGATTGTCGGACGTTTTGATTATGAGCCATGGAACACCTGTCTCCGCGTGCATGAACAACAATTAAACTCTGACCGGCACTTTTGTTTGACAATACTGCTCACACTCTATCAAATTACCAATATTTATTTACTGTTTACTGTTTTCCGTTGAATACAATATCTGTTCACAAACATTGAAAAATGTTAATTTACATGAAGTGTAAGTTATGCCGCGCGGGATTAGCCGAGCGGTCTAAGACGCTGCAGTTATGTGCTGTGCGGCTGGTCACGGCGGAGGTTCGAGTCTTCTCTCGGGCTTGGGGGTGTGTGTTTGTCCTTAGGATAATTTAGGTTGAGTAGTTTGTAAGCTTAGGAACTGATGACCTTAGCAATTAAGTCCCATAATATTTCATACACATTTGAACATTTTTGTAAATTCACAAGGCTTATTAAAATTAGCTAGATTTCTTCAATCAGGTTGGACTTCATTTTTGAGCTGGTGCCCAGCGACTGTTTTGTAAAAATCTGTAGACAATGTCACCAATCAGTCGCAATTTTTGTTTTTATTTTCCAGATCTACATAGATTTTGGGCACAGTGTGTCTATTCTCAATTCTTTGAGTCATGTTGAACATAACTGTCTTTTTAGACGGCGCAATGGTAAGGCAGTGGACTCGCATTCGGGAGGACGGTGGTTCAAATTCACCTCTGGCCATCCAGATTTAGTTTTTCCGTGATTTCCCTAAATCACTCTAGGCAAATGTCCGGAAGGTTCCTTTCAAAGGGCACGGCCGAATTACCTTCCCTCATCCTTCCCCGAATATCAGTGCGTAAGCTCCGTCTCTAATGACCACGCTGTCGACGGGACGTTAAACCCTAAAGCTTCCTTCCACAACTGTCAACATGGCGGTTTACATGTAAGTACATATTAAATGCTTTGAGACTGGCTACTGAGTGGCCGAAACCTAGGTAGATCTGAAAAGTAAAAGCAAAAATTGCGATTGATTGCTGATATTTCCTACATATTTGTTTAAATATAATTCCACGAACGTCCTGTAAAAAAAAAACCGGGGGGGGGGGGTGACGGGAATTTAACAGCTCGCACGGGGCGGCAATTACGCTTGCGCCGGCCCTGGTGTGTGTGTTTGTCCTTAGGTTAGTTTACCTAGGTTTGAGTAGTTTGTAAGCTACGGACTGATGATCACGTAGTTTGGTCCGATAGATGTACAACATTTGAACAAAAGCCTTCTGGCAATCAAGAAATACTTTGCCACTATTTAAGTTCGAACCATCGTATTTTGTGCAGCGAACATCAGTATCAGGTTTTTATTTTTTTATTTTTCCTTTCTTTAAA
The DNA here is from genome assembly GCA_026315105.1 of Locusta migratoria. Classification (NCBI taxonomy): domain Eukaryota; kingdom Metazoa; phylum Arthropoda; class Insecta; order Orthoptera; family Acrididae; genus Locusta; species Locusta migratoria. The sequence goes on from CM048746.1 coordinate 198,604,382, forward strand.
GCCTACAATGGATGGAAACAAAGAACCCAATTTGGCATTCAATACACATTTTCTTTTCACTTTGTCCTGATAATAATTTACACATTATTGATATATTCCCAGTGCCGGAACACTGCTTTGTGGAGGGGCACGGGATGCAGTATGATGAAACAAAGTGGTTGCAAATGCTTCGCGATACTGGGATTTAGTTTTAAAAGAATCTATTGAAATGAGTCTAACAGGTTATATAATTAACCGAGATAGTGGATACACGCTGCGTAAAACATGAAATACTGTGTTATCAGATATGAGGAAACACTGGCATCTGAATCGGGCGGCCACGAGTGATACTCTTTTGCGAACCCCCGACCGTAGTGGCCGTGCAGACCGTGACTGGAGAGCCTAGTCCCCTCGACCACCGCGGCCGGCGAAAAGGCATTGAAATGTACTGAAAAACTCGAAGTAATACGTGGCACGCAAGAGCCAGGAAACAAAAGAAACTTCTGAGCTACTTGTACAAAGTGTGGTCAAATGACTATCCGACACGCGATGGAGTACTTTCGAGATCAAGCATTCACTTTCCTATTCAAGTTAATATTGCAGGGAAGAGTAAGTAAGCAGATACAGAAAAGTTCTTTCCAGTTCTTGCAGCCTTGATGCAAGAGCGGGAATGTGAAATGAATAGGCTATCCGGTGCCTCGCTAATTACTTATGGGTGCTCCCTTGGATGAAGTGAAGTATAGAAGAATTCGGATTTTTACGAAATGTGATTCACTTCCAACTGCCAAAGTGCGTTAGCCTTTCATTTAGACATTGCAGGATTCGCCAATTCGGTGTGACATGTCTGACCGGCATTTCCGGGGGTTTGACATAAGACACATTAATGACGACGTAATTCATATCAACTCTCTAATCGCAATTTTTGAGTGCGAGCCCCAGGCTGTGGCTCAGATACACGTTTCATGTTTATTTGGTTATGATTTTTGGTGTCTCTATGAAGGCAAAAATGTTATTCTCGGAGAATAGCAGTGTAGAAAATAAGAAGAAGTCCGCAAGCAGCCACTGTTAATAGTGCTATTTCTTCTCACAAGTATTGCCTTTACCAGTCTGCAAACGATCTTCAGGTGGCTATTTGCGATTAGATGCTCAGTTGTTGATGTTTAAATGAGTTTTCGTCGGATTATCCCACCTTAAGGTGAAAGTTTCATGGGTTGGTTGTGGCCTGCAGAAAACACCCCTACTAGAAACGTTCCATTTAACTGTAACAGTACCTAATAACGATCGAACACAATGTCACCAATTATTTTACTTTGAAGTTACTTCCGTAAAAAGTTTTGCGTCTCATTAGCAAATCAAAACTTCATCCCTTCAATGAATAAACTGAGATAGCCATTTAATTCCCAGCTTTAGAATTTGAAATACACATAAACACTGCTGCCTACGAGAATAAGAACGTGTAGATAGTAGCGTAAAATCAAGTGTAAGAGCTTGAAATGTAATATGCCAGATCAATAATTAAATTAATTTAAATTTTCAGCTTGCTATCATGTTGTAATATAATATCACATTTTCATAATTTATTTTGTTCCCTGTTCAGAAGACAATATTTACATAATTTCTGCAACATTTCCTTCTTGTTTACTTTATTTTCAGTCAGTACTCATTCAATGTACGTTCCATGTAAGTAAGCGTTCATACTATGTAAATTTTCCACTGTCATGGCAATGTATACATACTAACATCTGTGGACGTCGGAACCAAGTGAAACGATGCTTAGAATAACACTCGTTCACAAAATATCTGTGGTCTGTGTCATTTCCATGCAAAACGCCGTATTCTGTCACAAATGACATTTTATTAGAGAGAAATAAAATGAGGAGACGTCATTAATAATAGGAAAATTATACGTAATTCAGCGAAATCAGCGTGTTATTACATTTTCTATAAATAGTGCCAAAAACCATCTGCTTAATGTAATTATTATTGGACAAAACATATACCGCCTACTTAACTGGTAGTGATAAGTATATACAGTGGAAATGAGAATCTTCGATTAAGTAGCCTACTTAAAACAAAGTGGAAGAGAAAATAATGCACACCTCATTACAGAGACATTTTTATTTTTCATTTTTACATTCAAGCTGTCCAATTCATTCTGAAAGGGTGATTTAGACATGGCAACATCATAATCTGCCATTCACCAAGCATATTGCTGCAGAAAAGTCATTGTAATTCACAGAGTGAAATTTGATGATGAAATAAAAACAAGATATCTCTTCCACAAAATCAAAATAGCACATGTGCTTTGACGATCAAGCTCCGAGATGGCCCTAGTGAGAGAGGAATTCTGTGGTACTCTTACATTTGTGATAGCGCCATTCCGATGTGGGAATTACCTTTTTGTGTGATGGTACACCAAGATGAAAACATAAAAACTGCTTTATATACTCTAAACTATTTTGTTAACATAACCAGCATATGCTGCAACATAATGACACAGTATTTTCGGTGAAGTAACCTAATATTAAAATGGTTCTGTTTAAAATTGTTTACATTGGTTTTACTCGTTTTTAAGTACATTTACCGGTAAATAGGCAATTTTTCAAGTGTTTTTACTACAGGACACACAAAAACCCCAAAGAACTTCCATTACAAGGAGGAATAAGAGCCGAACGGTAATTTAAATATCAACAGATGTTATTGTGAAAGCGAACAACTGTATGAAGATGAACCTGTTAGTAAGAAACCAGTAACGCGCTATTTGTGTTAATGAATATTATTTTTGACTGCTGTTCTTCTTTGCAAGAATTAAGCTACTGATGTAAGATCCGGAAAAAAACTGTAGAACAGGAAAAACGACGTCGATTTTGATCAGATAGTGGCAGATACCACGTGGGAGATCGGGGCAGTGTTTAAACTAGAAAATAAAACAATGTCGCAAAAATGCACAATTTTTATATTTGTACAAAATATGAAACGTTTGTGCAACAAACAATAGAGATCAAAAACACAACCGTTCAATTTGATCGGGCCGTAACAGGCCGACAGGACGTCGAAGCATTTTTGCGAATGCTATTTTAAAGCTCGTCGCATTCTACAACATTCACTAAGTTTACATGCAAAACATCTTCCGGAAGACGAAAACGATTTTCGTAAACAGTTTTTCGCTGTCGTGATTTCATGGCATAGCCTGAATCGGATTTCCTAGCCGACTTAATATGTCGGCTGAAAAACGCTGATTCAGTTCCTGATTTAGTCAGCATAATTGCTATTTTTCTTTATTTAAACACACAGATATAAGTTCACTCTAATATTTTATTTTTACTTCACATTAGAAAATGTCACTCTTTTCAAAACACACTCTGACAAGCCAAGAACGCTTCAAAAACAGTTGCGTTTACATGGGCACGAAAATCGATCGTGGAACTGGAAAACCGCTTTAGAGAAGCGGATTTCCAGAATCGATTTTAGAGTGTTTACATGGCCAACCAAAAACGGAATTGGGAAATCAGTTTACGAAATCCGGTTTTGGCAGCCCATGTAAATGGGGTAATTGAGTAGCATCATGCGACAAAAGTGACTGTGACTGAAACCTTGGTCACTGGGGGACAGTAGATGTACTGATAATGGTTTCAACGTCCTCCATCAACAGATAGCGTAGTGATGTAGCTGCCAGAGCGCCATATGTGTGAACTCTTCAGTAAGCAATGTTTACAGCCAGGAAGCTCAGTGTGATGTCAACCTATGAAGCAAATAGGTGCTCTGCGGTGAACTTCTAGCCTTCTAGTGTTTGTAGAGTCCGCGCAGGACAAGAGGGACAATGCGCAGAGACGAGTTTTCGTAGGAAGCGCTGGCCGAGTTTGTTCTTTCGTTCGGAAGGGGAGGCCGCGACAGTCCACTTCCGCCTGCCAGTCAGTGAGCTGGCCACTTCCCCTCCAGCGCTCGCTCACTGCTCCGGCCGCTATCCCCACCACTACCGCTCTCCCCACGCTTGCCAAGCCATGAGCGCATCTGTCAGCCAATTTATCCTGCGTGCACTCTACAGCCAGCAGAGTAAATGGTATCAAATTGTGGCCTTTCGAGTAGCGGAATGGCTATTTCCGACAAGTTGGACACATTGCGCCAGTTTTACAACAAAGCTGGCTGCAATGGTCACAGAACTCACACCTGTATATGAGATCTGCACATACACCCACTACAGACATCCACATAGATTACTGTATTATGACAGCAGCAGTGGCAGACTGTACAGCTATCACAGTACAGATACGACGGTTCACGAGCCCAGAAGCGTTGCCAAAGGGAGTACCGGCATGCACACCTCTAGCCTGTCTTCCACTCACGGCACAGCTTTGATGTGCATGGTCCGACTGGATCCATCAGAGTATCACTTGGAATGATGGGCCATGGTCTTAAGCAATGAAGATTTTGCCTGCACGAAAGTGATGATTGTTCGTGCATATGACTTAGACATGGTGAGTGCTGTCTCGTAGAGTGTACTCGTCCAAGACACAGTGACTCAACACGGGCCTCATGGTTTAGGGTGTGATAACTCTCGTTCAACTTTGCTGTTTGTGGTAGGAAAATTGCCAACTCTCAATATGTGCCTGATGTTCTAACAACTTTTGCCATTCTTGCAACATGAAGGGGATGTTTCAATAGGATAATGCTTACCTACACACTGCGCATGAAAATGAATGTGTTTGGCTAGATGTGAAACTTGTAGCAACCCATGGAGATACGATATGACGCTGTTTCGAATTCTAATCAAAAACATAAGCGCAATGGTGTCAAAGATAAAGTGTTACTCAAGAACGTGAATAAACTATTTTTTGCCACAACAAAATTTTAATATCGCCGTGAATGTTATCTCTGCTCGTTGTTATCTTAGTATTTAAACCAGTGATCCTATGTACCCTGGATGTATAATTCTGGTGTCTGAGCATAGAAATGTATCACAGACTAACATATACAGTCATGACACTTCAAGACACGACACGACACGTACTCGAAGACAAGAGAAGGAAGATTACACATTGTACAATTGTTTAAATCTATACTACCTGGATGTTTAACTACAAATTTCTTAGTGTGCCAGCTAAATATATTCGTATTCTGTTTCTTGACTAATTGCAACATGGCTGCTATTAAGTTATAAAAAATGTTCAAATGGTTGTAGAGCTTATGGGACTTAACTACGGGGTCAACAGTTTCTAAACTTACAAACTACTTATGAACTAGCTAATACTAAGGATGGCACAAATATCTATGCCCGAGGTGGGATTCGAACCCCCGACCGTTGTGTGCTATTATTACAAGAAAACGAAAAAGAAATATGTTCGATTCCGTACTCACGCGAATTTCTTACTTACTGAGGTAATTTAGCTATTATTTGTCACGTACTAGCTGGTGGAAATTCGTTTGACAATTACAATTACTAATTACAACATGGCGGAACATGCAAAATCGTGAGCAAAACATATGAATGTGCTGGCACGCTACAGTCACAGTCTAACATACACAGAGGAGGTAGCGTTATATATGCTGAGAACAGGATTGGTTGAAGCCAAGAGGGCCATGCTTTTGTGTCTAAAATAAAGATTTCTCACTTTAACCCTGTGGGAATGTCCTCTTTACGTAATAACACTCTTTTGCCAGTCACATTGGAGTATTTACTTAGATATGAAGTACATTTCAACGAATAGAACTGCTATATACCCGCACTACGATAAATGTTTTGAGCACAAACGTCGTCGTCCAAGCTGAAAAATAATTTTTAAAGTCCAATTTTATTCCAACACCCGTCCCTGAATCATTTAATAATTATTAACTTGAATTAACTACGAAATGGTGGCGGGTTACTGCAGTTCAGCGGCCGATGTTGAAGATGCTAAAACTAGAGCTTAAATCCTGAAAATGCTTAAAATGTCTGTATGGTTGATGTTAACACGAAGAACACGATATACTGCTTAACATTTATATTTCCGTTCTTTTTTGACATTTTACAATCGTTTCACAGACATTGAATAGTATTTATTTTTTCGGGTGAATCCAGGTTCTGTTTACAGCATCATGATGGTCGCATCCGTGTTTAGCGACATCGCGGTGAACGCACGTTGGAAGCGTGTATTCGTCATCGCTATACTGGCGTATCACTCGGCGTGATGGTATGGGGTGCCATTGGTCACACGTCTCGGTCACCTCTCGTTCACATCGGCGGTACTTTGAACAGTGGCCGTTACATTTCAGATGTGTTACGACCCGTGGCTCTACCCTTCATTCGATCACTGCGAAATCCTACATTTCAGCAGAATAAGGCACGACCGCATGTTGCAGGTCCTGTACAGGCCTTTCTGGATACGGAAAATGTTCGACTGCTGCCCTGGCCAACACATTCTCCAGATCTCTCACCAATTGAAGACGTTTGGTGAATGGTGACCGAGCAACAGGATCGTCACAATACGCCAGTCTCTTTTGATGAACTGTGGTATCGTGTTGAAGCTGCTTGGGCATCTGTACCTATACACGCCATCCAAGCCATCCTAACTCAATGCCCAGGCGTATCAAGGCCGTTATTGCGGCCAGAGGTGGTTGTTCTGGGAACTGATTTCTCAGGATCTATGTACCCAAATTGAGTGAAAATGTAATCACATGTCGATTGTAGTATATTTGTCCAATGAATACCCGTTTATCATTTTCATTTATTCTGGTGTAGCGATTTTAATGGCCAGTAGTGTAATTTTCAAGCTGAGACTAGTCAGTGATTAGTGAAACTTTTAATTTAATTTTTCAGTATACTGTTTTATCAACTTTCTACGTAATAGCTAAGAAAAAGTAAATCCTTAAATATTTTTATTAAAATCAGTTCTTTGGCTAATTCATTCTATTTGCTATAAAAAGAATGCCATACCTAATACAGTGTGCAATAGTTTAGCAAATTTCTGTTCAAGGAACAGTAGAGCAGAATATTTTTTATTTTATTTGCTGGGAACCCACATGCTACTTTCCCGGCCAACACAACTCTGAAACTGTCTCTAATCGAGCATGTGTGGGATATGATGAAACCTTACACGCGCGACTTGTCAACCCACAACTATTTAGAACTACGTGATCAGATCAAGCAGACGTGAAATAATCTATCCGAAGACAATGTTCGAACAGCTGTGTTGGCGTTCATGGCGGCTATATCAGTTAATAATATGGCTGTTACGGCATGGAACGCCACCTGGTACATCAGTACCGGTTGAGCTATTGATGTGTAAATATAATAATTTCATTTACTCCATATACACTGTTTTAAAAGTAAGTGTGAGTGAATTTGTAAACTCTAAGAGACAGAGAGAGAGTACAAATTTTTTCTCGGGTCACCGTCTGGGTCTGCCGAGAGCTGTTGATAAGCGGGAAGCACTCATGCCTTGTCAGCTCAATTGAACAGCTACGTGATTGAGATTGTTGTTGTTGGGCCATCGCTGGGCGTCACCATGATTGAGAACACGAGGTCATGCCGCATTCGTTTATGCCTCCAGAGAGAGGATGTCACGGCAGTTGGTCGGTATCTGTTGGCCCTATCGAGGCCTGTAATACGTAATTTAAACATAAAATACTGGCTCTCCGTCTTACTCTATAAATCAGATCCTTCTAAATAGTATACAATAGGCAGGGCATTTCAGTATTCACGATGACCCTTACGAGTGACGAGTGGAACCCCTGAAGCTGGGAATGTTTATATGGACCTGTTGACCGGGTCTATCAGTTGTGGATGTTCTGTCACGTTAAGTGGGGGAGTCTTCTAAAGAAAACAACTTGGAAGTATGGTCATCTTAATATATATATGAACATTGATGTGTTCGTGCCTATATTTCACTCTGCACTCAAAACTACACATCGCAAACGAATATTTATATTTAGTAGTAGGTATCAGTCTCAAATTGTTCAAATGTTCAAATGTTTGTTAAGCTTATGGGACTTAACTACGGGGTCATCAGTCCCTAAACTTACAAACTACTTATAAACTACTTACGAACTAGGACGGCACAAATATCCATGCCCGAGGGGGGATTCAAACCCCCGAACGTAGTGGCCGTGCTGACCGTGACTGGAGCGCCTCAGTCACCTCGGCCACCGCGGCCGGCGTATCAGTCTCCAATTGTGTACTATGATGGTAGAGGGTTGATAACGATAAAAGGGCGGATGATATGGGAGTTGAAAGTTACCGAATTATATAAAATTCTACGTGTTGGTGTTAATATTTTGCACTTCAGCAAAACCTACACTATGGAGACAAACGATCTCTCTGTGTTGTTGTAGTAAAAAGTATCCCGTTGTACACCGTAGCAGTCCCGTGAAAGTCGTCAGCTTAAATAAAAATCGGACTGAAGACCAGCGATGACTTTTCACAGTATAATAAATAGCAAAGAGGTTTTATACAGCGAAACTTGATGCCAAGGAGGTTAGAATACAGGAAGACGCCCTTACGCTGAAAAAGTGAAGCCTGACTCCGCCATATTGTTAAATTTTGTAGAAGTTTTCGTATTGTAGAGCTAATGTTTTATGTCACTTAAGAACGGAAATAAAAGGTACGACGGTATTGCCGTGTTGACCAATGTGTTAAAAGAGTGCGAATTAGCCGTAAAAAATTACGTTTTCAAATATATTATGATGAGTATTTGTTAGTATGTATTCAAGAAAGTATATTGTTTGAAAGTACGTACTTTCCAGTGACTGTCAGTTCAATACATTAACAGTAATAGGGCCGACTTAATGCATAGTTTGAACGGAGAAATAGCATTCCAAAACTGACCAAGATAGCGGACAGGCTTCAACTGACATATGTGCTCGGCAGAGATAATGCTATCTCCCTTTATTCTAACTTCCTTGCTTCATGCACATTCTTCAGTTGTTTTTCTGCAACAAGCGTACAAATAAGGACAAAAAAGTGCATATTGCAGTTTGAAAAGTAAAACTACGAAGAAGGATGCCAAACCGTAAGAAAGAAATTTCGCGTTCCGATCCGTTTCTAAAAGACAGAAAACGGCGCTGAAAAGTGAATCTACATACGATAGATATTTGAAATTTGTAGACGTTGTTTATCTTACACTGTGGACATAAGAGATTTTTCGATATTTCGATCAGGGTGAAATAGGGGTTGAACGTTTTTTTTTTAAAACATGTTGCTATTAAGGCATTTTTGACTTAAGAAATACAAAACTTCTGATTTAGATTTATGATTGGAATTTTAACAATACGTGTTTAGGTATTTTTTGAAATTCAACCATTAAGCGGGTAAAATAATGGAAACACTTTTACGGGTACCACTAAGACTATTTTGATGCTAGAAATGCGTAAATTTGGATTTGGAACCATGGTTAGAATTTTTAAAAATATATGTTTTGGGATGTCTTATTTCTGCCGCCAATTGTGCAATAGGGATGGCAAGTTGTACCAAAATACCGGGTGATCAAAATGTCTGTATAAATTTGTAAACTTAATAAATCACGGAATAATGTAGATGGAGAGGTAAAAATTGACACACAAAACCAATGCAGAACATCCTGTTTACTCCTGTGAAGCAGCAGGAATTAAACTAGTGTGAGCAGCTCGTTTCGTATTGTCACGATACAGGGGAGACAGCGTTACGGAAAAGCTAGGGGATATGGGATGGGAATCATTACAACAACGGCGCTTATCGCTGTGGCGTTGGCTACTTACGAAACTACAGTCGCCAACATTCTCCTCCGAATGCGAAAATATATTGTTGACTCCCACTTACATAGGCAGAAATGATCATCCGAATAAAATACGAGAAATCAGAACTCGAACGGAGAGATTCAGGTGTTCTTTCTTACCGCGCGCTATTCGAGAATGGAATGGGAGATAAATAGTATAATGGTGGTTCGATGAACCCTCTGCCAGGTTCAAATGTTTGTACAGCTTATGGGACTTAACTACGGGCTCATCAGTCCCTAAACTTTCAAACTATTTATGAACTAGCTAACACTAAGGACGGCACAAATATCCATGGCCGAGGGGGGATTCGAACCCCCGACCGTAGTGGCCGTGCAGACCATGACTGACGCGCCTCAGTCCCCTCGGCCACAGCGTCCGGCCCCTCTGCCAGGCACTTAAATGTGATTTCCAGAGTATCCCATGTAGATGTAGATGTAGTTTATTCACTACAGATACAAAGCGTTACATGTTCGCATCTGTTACTGTACTTGAAAGCGTTGTGTACAAACCGTTGCCAGCGATGTGGAAGGCGTAGTATACCGTTAGCACAGCGTGTTCTGTTGATGGTGCAATGGAGGGGACTACTATCTGTCGAATCTCTGGAACAATTCGAAGCGAATGCCACGAAGTTGTTCCTTCATCTTAGTGTCACAAGGCTTAAGCTTTGAGAAAGAAGCGGCAACACTTTCTGCACAACCATCCATAATTTTGGAGGACAATGCGCGGGCGTATACAGCGCAAGGTGTGGACACTCCGTTCGGTCGATGGGACTGGGAGGTTGAGAAGTTGATTTTTGTGATTTGATTTTATTTTCTCAGGGAAGCCAAAACAGTCTTGGTCCAAACCCCCACTGCCCGCACCGAAACTAAGTTTATTGTGCGGTATCGCTCCCTGTATATCTAGTAAAGCCAACCAATGCCCTTGAACAGTGCAAGGAGTCCCTTTACCAGTTCTTTATTAGACACAATTTCTTCGGGTCTGGTTGTCCCAAATGTTCTGTGCATTTTACTCTCCAATGCAATGAATTCAAAGATTAGATGTGATGCAGTTTCATCACCGTCATCACAGATCCTACATTTAGGGTCCTCTTCTGTAATCCCCATTGTATGTAGGTGTTTTTTGAAATTCCCATGGCCTTTCAGCAATACAACCATGAGTCTAATCTCTCTCCTGTTCAGACCCAGGATTGCAGAGCTTCTTTTAAAACATGGCTTTGGCGTCATTACCTTGCCATGTTTTTGTTGATGGACTTTGGTCCAATATTCTACGTGCTGTCTTCTGAGCCAGTTACGTAGCTCCAATATCATCATTGACTTGGTGATTATCAGGACAGGTGCCGGTCCAATAAATGGAGTCTCTGCCCCAATCCTGGCTAATCTGTCGGTATCTTCGTTGCCACTGATCCCCGAGTGGCCAGGGACCCACAATAGGTTTACATTATTGCTTTCCCCTAGCTCCACCAGAACCCTGTGACATTCAACAACAATTTTAGACCTTGTTGCAGGAGCTGCCAGTGATCTCAGGGCAGGTTGAGAAGTACTGTACCATCCACCATACTCCTCGGACTTAAGTCTTGGTGACTTTGATTGCATTTCTTCTTCGGACACGCTAGAACGATATGCCCTATTCATGTCTGCCACCGTTTGCCGACCTTCGTTGAAGGCTGATATAAAATGATTTCCAATCCATGGTGTACAACAGCAATCAGTTAGAATAAATATTCCTTAAAACCGTTTTGATTGCAATTTTTTTTATTAGTTAATGACGCGTTTCGCCCTTTAGCAGGGCATCTTCAGATTATCTGCGTGACAGAATTTACACAAAATTACAAGGCGGAATTACAAACGGTTATAATGATACATGGGCTTACTTTGTGTTAAGAAGACAGTTTAAATGGTAAACATTGCTTACAATGCGCTCTCCGTTGTGTGACACCGTAAGTTGTTATTGCGGTGTTTCTATTTTCTTGGAATGTTTTTTGGTTTTCCTTGTGGCCCTACAAATGTTCGGGTAACAAAGAATTACAATTGGAACATACTCACATCTTTACCGAGTATGTTCCAATTGTAATTCGTTGTTACCCGAACATTTGTAGGGCCACAAGGAAAACCAAAAAAACATTCCAAGAAAATAGAAACACCGCAATAACAACTTACGGTGTCTCACCACGGAGAGCGCATTGTAAGCTTTGTTTACCATTTAAACTGTCTTCTTAACACAAAGCAAGCCCATGTATCATTATAACCGTTTGTAATTCCGCCTTGTAATTTTGTGTAAATTCTGTCACTCAGATAATCTGAAGATGCCCTGCTAAAGGGCGAAACGCGTCATTAACTAATAAAAAATTTGCACTCAAGACGGTTTTAAGGAACAAATATTCATTGAAGGCTTTTACCCAACGTGCCACTGTTCCATGCAGCAATACTGATTCCCCGCACGACTGTTTAATACCGCTGTACGACCTCTGGCACATTTAATCTTGATCCAACTCCATTGTTCCTGTTTCCAAAACAGAGCATCCCATGTAGAAGTAGATATAAAAAATGTGATTAGAGATATTGTAATAAATTGATGCTGTCAGGCTGCCCACAGCCCGCAAGTGGGCCGCGTCCCCTGGGCTGTGAGCCGTTGGGGCAGATCGTAAATCCTCATTTGCCACAACGGAGTAGGACGGCGAGTGAGTCGTGTGTGGTTGTCGCCGCAGGCTGTGACGACACGTGGTTGACCGGAGGGGGCGTTGCCCGGCGCGGCGCGGCGGTTTGTTTGTGGCGCCTCTGGGCGTGCCCAGCGGCCGCCGTGGCTGCGGTCGATAGCTGACTGGTCGACCCCTGACCTTTGCGCTGACCGACGCGCCACCGCCGCGCAGGCCGCTCCTGCGGAATTCGCCCTTGGCTGACGTCACGCTGTGGAGGACGCCTGTACGGAAATGTTTTGGCGTGTGTTTACATCGCCGCCGGGTGTCGGCTGCGCTATATACTCGCGCACCCTGTCGTCCCAATACATTATTCACGTCGACCTGTACGCGTCACACTTATACATCCACCTCCCTTGCGTTCCTAGTTGATTGGTGTGAGACAGTATTTGTGTTACCTGTTTACCGTGTCTAAATTAGTTTTCCATGCTCTGAGTAAATGCTGCAGACTTGGCAAACATTTTAAAAACTCCACTTTTAGTTCAAATGTTCAAATGTTTGTAGAAGTTATGGGACTTAACTACGGGGTCATCAGTCCCTAAGCTTACAAACTACTTATGAACTACCTAAAACTAAGGACGGCACAAATATCCATGCCCGAGGGGGGATTCGAACCCCCGACCGTAGTGGCCCTGCAGACCGTGACTGGAGCGCCTCAGTCCCCTCGGCCACCGCGGCCGGCACTTTTAGTTAAAAAATTTGTTATTTTGTACGTCTAACTGTTCTAGTTTAAATGACAATTTTAATTTTTTTCAATGTAACATTTAAATAAAGTATTTGTACATGAAAAAATTTTTTCATTAAGATGACTATACCTTATGCTATTGGTGATACGCTACATACTAAAAAGTCGCAAAACTATCCTGTTTGTACAGTCAACACACACACACACACACACACACACACACACACACACACACACACACACACGAATATACACACATTTAAATCTACAATACTAGTAAAGCAAAGCTTCATCGTTTTTTCTTCATCCCACAACAAGTTTACATATTTTAAAATCAGACATTCTCTCTCTCTCTCTCTCTCTCTCTCTCTCTCTCCCACACACACACACACACACACACACACACACACACACACACACACACGCGCTCGTGTGTGTATGTATGTTTGTATATGCTGTGGAATAAAGAAAAAAAAAACGATGAAGAAAGGGTTACTAATAGTGATATTAGTGGGGTTTTTCAATTATCGCACTAAAAGTGGAAGACTGACGGATTCAACTGCATGTATGGACATACAGTTCACAAATGTCAGTATCTATATAACAAAATTATCGTGTCATAAGTTTTAAAATTTTAATAGGAAGGCCTTAACAGCAGTTAATTCCAAACGGAGTTGATCTCAGGAATATAGTTTACATCACACGAAATAAATGTTATTGTTAACGATATAATTTCTGCAATATAGAAGAATTGTTATTTTTTCGTCGAAGGTTTACAATGTAACTGATACATTCCTGCACTAAAGATATTTTGTTTCCACTAGTATTTTTTCTCTCAATACTCGTTAGCTATTTTAAGATGCATTTTCTCTCTGCGGCAGAGTATAAATTTTATTCTTTTTTATTTTAGAAGTAATTAAGTGCATCAGAGAAATTAATATCAGGTAAATTTAAAACCTAGAGATCCGTTTCTTGTTGCAAAACCACACGGGCGTCCGCTAAGTAACCGACGCTAGAGTGCACAATTGTGCGCCATCTTCAAATGAAATTATTTGGCGTTACAAAACTCTGACGGAGCTCCGGTTTGCAGCAGACGAACTTTTGATGTATTCTGTCCTCACCTAATATCAATAAAAAAAAAAAAAATCGGTAGCATCATCAGAATATGCGTTTTCGTAAAATATCGATATATCGTCTTAATAATTTGTTGCTGCAAATAAAACTCAAATGACAACATAGTGAAACATTTGCAGAATCAAATGTTAAAATGTTTGTTAAGCTTATGTGCCTTAACTGCGGGGTCATTTCCCTAAACTACTTACAAACTACTTTATACTAAAGACAGCACAAACATCCATGCCCGAGGGGGGATTCGAACCCTCGACGGAGAACGGCGTCAATGCGTTCAACCACTCCGCCGCGCCGTAGAATTTTTAATGGTACCTTATTTACTGAAGTCGTTCACATTGAAATTGAGACATCATCTATCTTATCACTCTATAATTCCTAGACATTAAATGAACAGTCTACGTAAAAATAACAAAAATTGAGTAGCTTCGTATAACCAAAAACGTACAAATTGACAAACATTCTCAGTTACGTTTTTGTTGTACTTTCGAGCTATAATTTTCCTATCGCACTCCTTGTACATACTAAGCTTCTTTTTACAACCTGTACTTTGGATTTGAGAACTGTTTTGTTATTTTTAAAGTTCTTTTTCATCCGTTTCAGCTAACTCTATTACCGTACCTTTGGAGTTAGTTCAAAATTGTGCTGCCTTTTTATTGCAAAGGGACTCACCGCACCTTATAAAATCCTGACACTGATAGCCAAGATGGCTGGAATCAAATAAGCCCTATGTAAGTTATTGTTAGTACAACTAATCAAACATTTGAAAATAAAGTATTTAATTATAATACACCAAGAACTAATAACGACGCCTTGTAGATTTTGAAGGGATATTTCCATACTTGAGAGCTTAAGTAAAACTTCCTTGATCGAAATGAAAATTTATTATGGCCGGGAGTCCACTGAAGAACTGTAGCGATAGTACCATCCAGCGTCTTGCTAACACTTCCGGTTTCCATGTCAAGAAGCGTCGCTGCTAATAGGGTGGATATACCGGTTATTCTGGCTGATCATTTTATAGATGGTGTGGTGCCTGTTGTTTCGGATATGCCCCGAAGTATAGATACCAAACAATCTATATATGTATAAACTCAGACATATTGTCAATAAGGAGTGCAACTGCTAGAAGTTTTTAAATTGGCGACATTTAAACAGTGCACTTATATGCCACAGAAGCTATTTTACTTTTGTCTTTTGTCATTTATTATGTACAACTAATTTCGGTGAAAATCTGTCACCATTTGCAAGTACTTCTTGAACATGTCGACAGAATGTGTGGTCATGTTCCATTTTGATTCATTCATTAACCCAAAGTGTTTGTGCATCATTAATGTTATCTATTTGTATGCTAACTACTTTATTCTTTTTATTATTAATCAATGTCCCACGTTTATATGTTTCCACCCATATATGGAACTTGTGTGTGCCGGCGGCAGTGTGCGAGCGGTCTGCGACGCGCCAGTCACAGTCTGCAAGGCCGCTACGATCGCGGGTTCGAATACCCCCTCCGGCATGGATGTTTGTGTCGTGTTTAGTATAAGGAAGTCATAAGTAGTTTGTAAGTTTAGGGACTGATGACCCCGCAGTTAAGTCCCTTATGCTTAAACATTTGAACATTTTGAACTTGTGTGTTCGTATGAATGTGGATGGTTGCTCTTAATATTGAATGACTGCCGCGCAATGGATTACAGTCGCCGCTTCGCGTTTTAGGCCGCGTTTTGCTGTAGTTAAGAACGCATGGCTTCGTTTGTCGTCTGCGCTGGCGTCTGCTGTCTGGCCATCGACAAGCTTACTTGGCACCGGCCGCGGTGGCCGCGGGGACTGAGGCGCTCCAGTCACGGTCTGCACGGCCACTACGGTCGGGGGTTGGATATTTGTGCCGTTCTTAGCAAAAGGTAGCTCATAAGTAGTTTGTTAGTTTAGGGACTGATGACCCCGTAGTTAAGTCCCATAAGCTTAACAAACATTTGAACGTTTGTTTACTTGGCAAGATGGCGATGTGGCCGTGTTCTTAGTGTCGTACCAACCCAACCTTGGACGAAAGAGGTTACAGGAGACCTCTCTAGGAGCGGATGTAGAGGGAAATGTCTTCGCCATGTAGCAAAGGTTGGTAGACAGGAGGCTCTGAAAGCACTCTGCATCGTTTTTAGCGCGCTCTGTACATCCGATACGTGACAGGGGGAAGGTTTTTCCCGTGGCCTGAGAGGGACTCTCTTGCTGCAACCATGGAAGTCGAATCATGCTGAGGGAAAGACATGCTGTTAGAACTTTACTTTCTTTGTGAACAGGCAGTCTTGGTTTTTCAGTGATAGTTTACTTGAGTAATTCTTTCACTATGCGAGGCGAAGTGTTTCTTAATTTACAGAACTGGAGTAATACAGTGTGAATTTAGTATTTGCATTTTCATTCCAGTGATGATTTTGTGTTCGGATTTTCTCAAGTTAGAATACACATGTGTGGCCCATAGCGTTTGTGTAAAGTTAGTATGTTTGAATTTCCTTGCTGTTATTAACTAAGGTTACGTGTTGCGTCTCTACCTGTAAGTATGCTAAATATTATCTCAGATTTTCTAGTTTGATTCCGTCTTTCTTGTCTTTTTATGACTGACTGTAACGGTCATTACTTCGGCCTTCAGCTATACTTTTATTAATACTAGCTTTCTTCTATATGAATTCATGCATGTGCTTTACTTGCTTATTCTAAATTAAATTCTGTTTGTAAATGCTATGAAATTCAGTGTGGTCACACACCACGCGGTACTTTAGAATAGTGAGCCACTGCCTCCCCGAACACGAGTTCTTTGTCTGTATAGTGTTCTTAAACTTGTGATCAAGACACCCGCTGACGCTTCGTTTCGACGCTGCTCGCAAATGTTGCCGTGTTGTAATATACTGCAAGCATTATACGCATGTCTGTGAATGAATGAATGTGCTTTCAGCTACCCGTTGTGTATTTGCAAATTTCCTCCTTCGCTACCTCCATATTCATAAAGGGCAGATGCCATTTTTATTATGGGCAGTAATTTTATGATTTAATTCACTTTTGTACAAGGTGTGTATTTAATTTGGCATCCCCACATTTATTTGCTTGTTCATTTTACTGAATAGATTATGATTTTAAAGTATCAAACCTCTGCTTTATGATTTCATGCTCCCCGTCCCATGTTTAATCATCTATTCATTTATTCGTTAACATTAATTTTGTGTTTGATAAAACGTAGGCTGCTCCCTTAAGGAGTGATCAGTTAGATAAATTTCCGTTGCGCAACTACTGCCGCCACTCGTAAAGTAATTTAGAGCAGCAGTGAGCGTTTTTACATTTGCAGATCTTACCTACCCGAGATCTTGCTCAGAAAATATAACAGGCTTCTTTCATTCTGTATGGTTCAGGAATGATGTAACTACCTTAGCATATCAATATTTTGGTAATATAAAGTCAGTATTTAAGTTTGTAAAGATGTAGAAATTCATTTTAGAGGAAAAATTTGTAGCTGATACATGAGTACATACAAATGGTGACAGAGTTTCACCGAAACTTGTTGTACATAATAAATGACAAAAGATAAAAGTAAAATAGCGATTGTGGCATATAAGTGCATTGTTTAAATGTCTCCATTAAAAAGATCTATATATGTCTCTTACCCAGTTGCTCATGAGTGTAAAATCCAAGAAGCGACCACCTGCTGCATGGTACCGTCAGTTTATTATGCATGGGTGTCTTTGAGCAACAGAACTGAACAAATGAGCCAGGAAGGCAGTTTTTATAGCAAGGTCGCACCTGGTAACAGTGATTCGTTTTGGAATTTGTACTGTTTTATCTGAGACGGGAGTCAGCCCATTAAATTCAGTTGCAAATGTTCAAATGTTCAAATGTTCAAATGTTTGTAGAACTTATGGGACTTAACTACGGGGTCATCAGTCCCTAAGCTTACAAACTACTTATGAACTAGCTAAGACTAAGGACGGCACAAATATCCATGCCCGAGGGGGGATTCGAACCCCCGACCGTAGTGGCCGTGTAGACCGTGACTGAAGCGCCTCAGTCCCCTCGGCCACCGCGGCCGGCAAATTCAGTTGCCAAACAACTGCTACAAAGAAATACATTAGTGAGATACAGGCCTACTAACACACCTGAATGTGAAATATAATCAAGTTACGTAAGTCTGTGGAGTTTCCAGAGTCTGTTATGCAACATCCAACGCGCGTCGCAGTTGAAAAGTATGTCATGGGATAGTCTAGTTGTTTACTCGTTCGTCGGCGAAGTGTTTCTTCGCTAACCACTTCCAATCCTTGGCGCATATCGCCGTTCCTCGTCCGCACGAATGGAATGAATTTTCGTCTGAGACAGTAATGGTCCATTCTCCCTCTGCCTTCTCTTTACATATATGAATGCTGAGAAGACTGGAAATTCTTGGCCGGCCGAGGTGGCCGAGGGGGCTGAGACGCTTCAGCCACGGTCTGCACGGCCACTACGGTTGGGGGTTCGAATCCCCCCTCGGGCATGGATATTTGTGCCGTCCTTAGTCTTAGTTAGTTCATAAGTAGTTTGTAAGTCCCATAGACTATACAAACATTTGAACATTTTTTGGAAATTCTTGCATTAGTATTCTTCAGCATTTTTGACCAGTCCATGGATGCAATCCTGGACAGAGGCAATCCTGAAACTTGAGAGAATCTAGTGGAAGTGAACGACAGATATGAATAATGATATAACAGAGATGATGAATGCACTCTAGACGAATTTCAGAAAAGTAATTCAAATGACAGCCGAAAACACGTCGTCTAAAATAGAATGAAACAAGAATTAGCTTAACGGTCATTGTCAAACGGTAGTAGAAGCTAGCATCACAACTACAGAGAGGAGAAAACGGATTAGAACAGGGCTGCAGGGGGAAACAGATCGCCTACGAAAAAAAAAAAAAAAAAAAAAAAAAAAGGTTGTAGCTCAAACGCAGTGTAGAGATGACTAGAAAGACAGCAACAACTCTTAAGTACATGTCGATGTAAGTAACATCAGGAAAGAGTATGAACCGTGGACACATCTCTTTACGGCGTGGATGGAAACATTATTGCACGGTCAGACGATATATTTACAGGCTTGGATAGAATATGTTGACTTCCGAAGGAACGGCTCGGAACCAGAAAACAAATCGGAGAATACTTGCCTTACAGCAGCTGAACCTCTCGTAAATGACAAACAGACAAAGTGGTTACTAACAGTTCGAAATAAATAAAACAATAAAAATAAAACTGAAATACCGCAAAGCGATCGGAGCTGACGCAATACCACGAGAACCGCTGAAATATGTCGCTCATAAATTTCATGAAACATTGCTTCACATTACTCTTAAAATTTAGCGAGATGAAAAATGTAGGACGAATGGAAGGAATCAATAATCGTTCCTATACAAAAGAAAGGATCTAAACGCAACTGCAGGAATTACAGAGAAATGTGTGTCACGTATAATATTACAAAGCCTCAATCTGTATTGATGACATGATGGGAAAACGTGCCAGAATACGGAAACTGAGAAATTCATCAGCCTGGTCAAAATATGAATGGATAATGTGGTATGCATACTGCGCTGTCTACCTGGAGAGCAAAACTGCATTGAAGTAAGGTGATGCTCCGTCCGCACTTACGTTCAACTTTCTTAACAACCAAATATACTGTCCTATACAGATTACGTAGTTTTAATAGGAAATAGGATCAGTGAAACTGAAACACCATTCAAGAAAACGATGAAAGCGCCATGTAAATAGTTTTGAAATTAACTCAGAATAATATATATATATATATATATATATATATATATATATATATATATATATATATATATATATATATATATATATGATAGAGACGCAGAATCTGACTACTAAACAAGCAGACAGTCTTCACGCATAAACATACATTTTAAGAACACTCCTAATTTCAAATATCTTTGTGTAACTATAAATGACGACTACTGATGTCAAGTCGAACTACGCTACGGGACGCAAACAAAGTACACTTATCCGTCAAACTTCTACCCTTCAAACTCTTGACCAGGAGAACCAGAGACACAAAATCAGGCCAGTACTGATGCATGGACGCGAAGCATATGTCATGAGAGAAAGGAAAGTGCACCAACACAAATTCTTAGAGAATAGAAGTGTACAGAAATATCTTGGGGCCAAAATTTGACCAAACAACACAATTGGAGATCCAACGAAGAACTAGCTAAGTAAGCTGAACAATGATGCTTGGTGAAGTTCGCGAAAGAGAGACATTTACAATGGGCAAGCCACGTCGTATTGAACTTTGGCAGAGTGGCTCGTACGGTTGCGAAAAGGAGGTGGAACTTTCAAGACTCCTGGACGACCACGAAGCAGATGTTAAGGGAGTCACAGTCACTGAATGGAAGGAAGCGGCACGAGGCACAATGAACTGGAGGCAGATGGTCAGAGCGTCGTTGTATCCTAGCATCCCAAAGAAGCCAAGCCAGTGATCTACTGAGTGTGTAACCAATCTCTTTTGTTTCTTATTTCAGGTATTGACTGTATGGTCAGTGAATTTAAGTTTTTGTAAAGGATAGTAATCGGATTAGAGAGTAAAGGTTAGTAATCAGATGGAAAGATCTGACTAAATAAATACCGACGAAATACTAAATTAAGAATCACATTGTTTCCGTCTGTAGTAGATGTAGTCTTGCAATTGTAGATCGTGCATTAATTGTGATATACTGAAACTTCCCTCAAGAGTGCAGCTAACAAAAACCTACCGTTATGTGTACAACCATGGAGGCGCTGGGATGGATGATCATTTTGAGAAGCTGGAAAGCCAATTTCTGCATTAAAAGGGAGCTTGGAGTATAACGTCCCATCGACAGCGTTGTCATTAAAGTCGGAAAGTACGCTCCGATGTTTGGGTAAGGAAGTGGAAGGAAATCGGCCGTGCCCTTTCAAAGGAACCATCCCGGCATTTGCCTGGAGTGATTTAGGGAAATCACGGAAAACCTAAATCTGCTAAATCTGGATGGCCGGAGGTGGATTTGAACCACCATCCTTCCGAATGCGAGTCCAGTATGACACCACTGCGCCACCTCACTCGGTAATTTCTGCATTAGACAATTTCAGTTCATTTGGATATAGAAATTTTTAATTTTATTAATATTAATACATTTTGTATTTCAGATTCTATTATTAAATGTAATGATAATAGCATCTACATACGCACTCTGCAATCCACCCAAAGGTGCGTTGATCTCTTTGATCTTATCTTTGTGGTCTTTACGCGAAATGTAGGTTGGCGGCAGTACAATCGCTCTGCAGTCTGCCTCAAACTCCGGCCCTCTAAATTTTTTCAACAGAGCTTCTCGAAAAGAACGTCGCTTTCAGTTGCCGAAGCATATCGGTAACACTCGTGTATAGATGAAATCTACCAGTTACAAACCTAGCCGCCCGCCTCTTAACTGCTTCTATGCCCGTGGTTCGGAACCCACGTTAAACTGTAGGTCCCCCTATAACTGGCTGGGTAAGTCAGTTCGAAGGTCGGAGGAAGGTAGCGGCATACCACCTCCAAACAGGACCATGCTTAGTAAAGCACTGTGGTGTTCAAACCAATCTTCGGATTGTGGACTGCTTTACCTTTTTTGTCCTCCTTTAAACAGATCTGGCGTGGATCCCAAACACTTCAGCAATACTCTAGACTGGGCGTTTTATATGCGGTACCCTTAACAGACGAATCACACCTTCCCAAAATTCTCCCAATAAACCGAAGTCGACCATTCGCTCTCCCCACGTCTATCCTTATATGCTCGTTCCATTTTATATCGCTGTGCAGAGTTACGACTAGATATTTATCTGACGCTACTACTAATGCTATATTCGAACATTGTGGCATTGTTTATCCTACTCATTTGCATCACCTTACATTGCCATTTCTCACACCACCTAGAAATTTGGTCCAAGTCATCATGCATCCTTCTACAGTCATCAAATGCTGACATCCTCCTGTACAACTCAGCATCATCAGCAAAAGTTGCAGATTGCAACTCACTCTGCCCGTCAGATTATTTATGCAGATAGGAAATAATAGCGGTCCTATCACATTTCCCTCGGGAAGCCCTGACGATAGTCTCTTATGAACACTCGCCATCTAGGACAACGTACTGGGTTCAATTACTTAAGTAGTCTCGAGTGACTCACATATCTGCGTATCTATTACATAAGCTCGTACCTTAGTTAGCAGTCTGTAGCACGGTACCGCGTCAAACGCCTTTAGAAAACCAACAAAATGTAAAGTCTGACTGTTGCTCTTCACCCATAGCACACAAGATGTCATGAGAGAAAAGGGCAAGCTGGGTTTCGCACGATATATGCTTCCTAAAGCAGTGATGATGCATGGTTATTGGTATTAAGACTAGTCTCGGGTACCTAGTGCCCAGGGCCACATTTCTCTGAAGAAGAGCTCCAGGTGCCCGAAAAAAGTGAAAAATAAAAATCTATGTTACTCAACTAGTTGAAGTGTAGTCTTGCATGAAAGTGAAACATGGATGGTAAACACTTCAGAAAAGTAGAGAATTGGAGCTTTTAAAATGTAATGTAACAAAAGAATGCTAAAGATTACATTAGTAAATTGTGTAAACAATGATGAGGTACTGAATATCAGCGAAGAGAAAAATTTAGGGCAGATCATAACTAACGGAAGGGATCGCTTGATAGGACGCATTCCGAGATGTAAAGGGGACAGCGAGTTTGTACAAGGTGTAAGAGGGACTATGTAATAATTGTAGGAGGAGACTTTAGTACGTTCAGAAGAATGCGGGTCACAGTAGTTATTCGGAGACGATGAGGCTTGCACAGTACAGAGTAGTGTGGAGAGCTGCATCTAACCAGACTGAAGACGAAATCAACTTTATACGCAATCCACCGCAATGTGCATGACGGATGGTCTCGTACCGCTACTAGTCTTTCTGTTTCAGAAAGAACGAGGTATAAAACAAAACTACTGTGCTTTTTACGAGGAACCTCGTAGGTATGGCAACCCTGGCGTTACACTGAATTCTTCGGTTAACGAATTCTTTAGCACCAACAATTATTGCACTACACGTAACAATCGTCAAAACAATAAGAAGGAATACGCCGAGTTTCAAAGGTCTCCATTGTTGCTAACAAGTCGGATACGTCCATTATATCAATTTTGCATTAGCCTTTTGGCTAATAAATCACAATGACGAATCCGGACCTATCAGTACCTTATCTGTTCGATCCTTGAGTTCTGTCGTTTCACTACGTCGACCGCTTCCTTCTTGACGCTGTTATTGGTCCTAGTTCACCCATTCCTACAAACTTCGTCTGATAATGACATCGCGCATACTGAAATGATCGACTCACCGATTACTCAACTCGGCTTTCCTGTCCAACTAAGTACATGCAATGAAATTCGCAAACAATTCATGCTGCGGTATCGAAATGCCGCCTGTTTACTTCATTTTCTAGCTGCGCGTTCATCGATTATTCACGAAGCAATTTTGTATTTTCCGCGACATCTGGGTGAATATTAGTTTGCATAATTCCTCTGTGGTGTACTGAGCGAGTTTACGCTGTGGATAGCATATTGGATTTCGATCTGCATAAGATCAGTCCATACTTCTAAACTGGGGGTGGAAGCGGTGACGTTGAGAAGGAACCATAAAAGGCAGAACCTGTTTTTCCTCCTTCGCGTACCGTCTCCACCTACCACCTTTGAGTTCAATATGAAGCTGACAAGATGAAGATCGAAACCGGTCACTATTTTAAATGAATGTGTACATGCACTCCAGACGGCTTTTTTTTAATTAGAAAAATTCGTATAATACTGTCCTGTCAAATCTAAAACTCTGAAAAGCACCGCAGTTTGTTTCCCACCACTGTTGCGTGGTGGGGGGATCTTCGTGCCATTGACGCGTGATCGACGGCATTGTCACTACTTCTGTCTTTTGAATTTTACTTCAAACTATTTGATCTCTGTTGTTAATTTTATCGTCTTCTGCCACCTGGTAGCTAAACCTAAGTTAGTTGTACTGTTTGAAGCTTTCTCGACGTATTAAGTTCTTTAAAAGTTCAGGAGCGTGTCATGTGGTGGTATTTTTACGAGACCGCTGCTCTTCATTTTCTGGTGCTTACTACATTATACTATTGTATTGCTACTTACCCAACTACGTATGGTGTGGCTGGCTAGAAAAGCGCTAGCACCAAGACAGTGGTGGGGAAATGACGTCATTTCAGACTACTCATAGTCGGTAAAGCCCTGGATATAGAATATAGCGACGACCCTGTATGTGTGGATTGCCGACAATCGCGCCTTACCGCATACTACGCCGCTGCCTCAGCTAAAATTTAATCATCACCTCAAAGCGATAAGAATGACGAAATTATATATGTTTATCCGTAGCCCTGAAGTTTGTGTTATGCAGTATCAGCATGATTCTTTGTGCGGTGGGGGGCTATTATTTGGCACTCAAGGAATCGATGTTCATCGTACATCAATTCATTGCATAGCATGGCTGTCCTTCCAGTTCAGTTGCACTTCACGTGGTACTCGTCAGCCATTCTTGGGCCAACCTAGCCATTACGTATTTTGCAGAAATGTATTAATTTAACGTTTATTTCTCTATGTGTACTTTATGCGTCATAAAAGTTCGTTTCCTTAATATACAGTTTATGGAACTGGGGGCTCCTCAAGTCTCGTACCTCTTGTGAAGGCATCACTAGTGTACGTTGTTTACTTCATTTTGTTCTGGTGTAATTTTTTCTTCCTTCTTCCTTTCACTTTTCCTGTACTTCATATGTACGATGTAGGTATTTGCAGCATGTTATAATAGTTAAGGACTGTGATGTGTAGTTGTGTTGATGAACTGAATTACTACTGTTTTTCTTTTTTCTTTCTTCTTTTGTGTAATAAAAAGTATGGTTTCTTGTCATTTGAATATTTGAGCTTCTTTGTTTTACATTTTGTATGTTGTTCGTAATGAAAGATTTGTATGAATTAAATGTATTCTGTGACATAATAAACTAAGCAAGAACGGGCAAAGACTATCGATAGTGGCAGTCGAGCAGCAGGCATATGAACTAAAAACATGCTGTGGCTAGTCTGCATAGGCGCCACCTTTGTAAAATTTTGGGGTGTGCTCAGTGCTAAGTGGCGTATCCGTGGGGCGGGGGAAAGGCCTTTGCCCGTCTGCGACAGACTCCCCCCTCCCCCAACAGGTATTAAAAAAAACCTTCATACAAAGCATTTTTATTTTAACATTAACTAACATATTTACAATCCATTGTTACATCACACACCAATTCAGTAAACAGGATAAAAATGTCACGATTTACACTAACACGATTCATTGAAGACAATTGAATTGTAAGAGAATACAAAAAACATTTTGGGCATCTTTCCCTATAGATAAACCAACAAGGACGCTTTTCGAAATATCACCTGCACTAAAGGAGCCGAATTCGACATCGCGCCGCTCTGCATGTGAACAGATAAGGCACACTGCTCGCTCTATTTTCAAAAGGAACTGCTTCTTTTTACATTCTGTTAGAAAAACAAATATGTAGCTTATGTTTAACACTTCGATTGTCCCTTTTGTAATCATAGTAGACTCACTATAACTGTGTGTAATTATTGTTGACTCCTAATTAATGTTAATTTTTCCTGGTGATGAAAAGAGATCTTTTCCAACTACACTCCTGGTCATTAAAATTGCTACATCACGAAGATGACGTGCTACAGACGCGAAATTTAACCGACAGGAAGAAGATGCTGTGATATGCAAATTATTAGCTTTACAGAGCATTCACACAAGGTTGGCGCCGGTGGCGACACCTAAAACGTGCTGACATGACGAAAGTTTCCAACCGATTTCTCATACACAAACAGCAGTTGACCAGCATTGCCTGGTGAAACGTTGTTGTGATGCCTCGTGTAAGGAGGAGAAATGCGGACCATCACGTTTCCGACTTTGATAAAGGTCGGATTGTAGCCTATCGCGATTGCGGTTTATCGTATGGCGATCCAATGACTGTTAGCGGAATATGGAATCGGTGGCTTCACGGGGGCAATACGCAACGCCGTGCTGGATCCAGCGACCTCGTATCACTAGCAGTCGAGATGACAGGCATTTAATCCGCATGGCTGTAACAGATAGTGCAGCCACATCTCGATCCCTGACTCAAGATATGGGGACGTTTGCAAGACAACAACCATCTGCACTAACAGTTCGACGACGTTTGCAACAGCATGGATATCAGCTCAGACATCATGATGCCGTTACCCTTGACGCTGCATGCTGTAGACGAAGAACTTGGGTGCACGAATGGCAAAACGTCATTTTTTTCGGATGACTCCAGGTTCTGTTTACAACCTCATGATGGTCGCATCCGAGTTTGACGACATCGTGGTGAACGCACATTGAAAGCATGTATTCGTCATCGCCATACTGCTATATCACCTGGCATGATGGTATGGGTGCCTTTCGTTACACGTCACGGCACTTTGAACAGTGGTCGTTACATTTCAGATGTGTTACGACCCGTGGCTATATCCTTCATTCGATCCCTGCGAAACCCTACATTTCAGCAGGATAATGCGTGACCGCATGTTGCCGGACCTGTACGGGCGTTTTGGATACCGAAAATGTTCGACTGCTGCCCTGGCCAGCACATTCTCCAAATCTCTCACCAATTTAAAACGTCTGGTCAATGGTGACCGAGCCACTAGCTCGTCACAATACGCCAGTCACTACTATTGATGAACTGTGGTATCGTGTTGAAGCTGCATGGGTATCTGTACCTATACACGCCATCCAAGCTCTGTTTGACTCGATGCCCAGGAGTATCAAGGCCGTTATTACGGCCAGAGGTGGTTGTTCTGGGTACTGATTAATCAGGATCTATGCACCCAAATTGCGTGAAAATGTATTCACCTGTCGACTCTAACACATTTGTCCAATGACAAATCATCTTCATGTCTTCTTGCTGTAGCAATTTTAATGGGCAGACGTGTACATTTTTTATTTTCTTATGTAGCGTTAATAACATTGACAATGCGATTCTTTGCTGATTTTCCAGTGTTTGTACTGCTTTCGTTCTATTTCCTGTGAATGTTTTACTTTTAAGTGTCTTATGCAAGGTGACAGTAAGTTCAGATTTGGGGGAGAAGAATTGTTGTTTTCAGTTTATATTAAACTTAAAGGCTTGCTGGTGCGTTGGTGTATCAGTTGTTTTCTCCCTCACTCCGTGGTTGATTTGCGACTAGGGCGTGGTGTTTTGGGGTTAGGCTAGCTGTTTATGTGGTAATACCGAGTCGTAATCGCCACACTCTCTGCCTTGCGTCGCGCGCTGGTCAATCAGAAGAAGAGGGCTCGCCAAGATATGCCGGCGCGCCGACAGCCACGACAGCGCTATAGCGGAGGATACAATAAAGCAGACAACGACCAATGGAAGAGTACGTCAGTAAAGGAGAAATCCGTTTACAGCGAACCAGCCTTCTACGTTAGCACGACCCGGAACACTACTAGTGACATACAGGGTGCTTCACTAAGTTTGTTTGCCTGTGTAACTTACAAAATAATAGGTGACGGGAAATTTTAATGCGGTAGGTCAACACAAGAAATGTTACACTTTCTGCGGAGCTATGGACATAGTTTATTGTATCATTTGACAAAGAGTTACAGCACAAAGATATATTTTTTAAAATGGAACAATAGTTTTTTTCTGTCGTGCATTGGATTCGTTGAAAGCAGCTGCGTCTAAATCAATTTAAACTACATTCATATCACTGTTAGTTTGGGAGCTACAATCCTTCAAAGTTTAGGGGCGGAGGCTACTGACTGGCTGGTGGTCATGAGACAGTGGGCCGTGCCCCAGGGGATAGCCACTCGGCCAGTTAGCTACGCTATCGCAGTCTCCACCCACGGAACTTTGAAGGGTTGTAGCTCCCAAACTAACAGTGATAGGAATGTAGTTTAAATTGATTTCGACGCAGCTGGTTTAAACGAATCCAATACACGATAGAAAAAAAAAACTATTGTTCCATTTAAAAATTATATCTTTCTGGTGTAACTCTTTGGAAAATGATACAAATAACTATATTCATAGCTCTGCAGAAAGTGTAACATTTCTTGTGTTGACCAACCGCATTAAAATTTCCCGTCACCTATTATTTTATAAGTTACAGAGGCAAACACACTTAGTGAAACACCCTGTATATTGGAAAACTGTGTACATTGTAATAGGCAGTAGTGTATCACAAGCACATAAAATAAAAGCTGAATATTCTGTTTATTGTAATAAAAGTATCTGTGAACTAATCGCTTCTTTCTGTTGCACACCTTGCCAGCCACGGCCCACCTCCCGAAGCACACAGAGAAGCATCTCGGGATTTTTGCACAATAAACAAACAATTGTGGAATTCTATCATCTCATAACACTCTTACAAATCCAAGGCTGCATTACGAAATACTGTTGTGTACGCGTGACATAGTCGCATGGTTGTTACATCTTTAAGTAAATGCAGTTCAGTCCTTATGATGTCATGCCTTCCGAACTATTTGTCCACCAGTAAAATAATTTTCCATGTTCGTAGAGTATAACATGGAAACTGTGCGTGGGTACAATTCCCGCCGAATTTGTTTTTCTTTTCAAAAAAAAGTATTCAAATGTTTGTAGAACTTATGGGACTTAACTACAGGGTCATCAGCTTACAAACTACTTATGAACTACCTAAGACTAAGGACGGCACAAATATCCATGCCCGAGGGGGGATTCGAACCCCCGACCGTAGTGGCCGTGCAGCCCGTGACTGGAGCGCCTCAGTCCCCTCGGCCGCCGCGGCCGGCGTTTTTCTTTTCCTACTTGTCAGATACGTAACAGTGCAAACCAATATCACATCATGACCAGTGGGAATTATCATTTAATCAGATTATTACGTAAGACAATTTAGTAAAATTGTGTTTGAGTGACGGCTATTACACATACCGGTACGGTAATACGACTATTTCTCACTCTTATTACTCTTCCAGGAATAAAGCCTCAGTGTTATGCGGTTAGATACTGCTCAAATCCAGGTTATGTGTACAAACAATTCAACATTTCACGAGGAGAAAGCAATACGAAATGTTTGCATACATTTGCTTATGGATCTCATCTGTGAGCTAAGACACCATACATCTGTAAATGTCTTATTATTACATCAAGGAATGATTTCACATCCTGCAATTTAGCCTATGGTTCATATCAAAGAGACGCTTCCCATGAAATTCTGGGTGGTCTGAGTACATACTTTCGAAATAGCATAATCGAATTTGACGAAAAACAGTTAGATTATATTAGATTAATACTTAGAGAATCATATATACGACATTTCATAATGATGTGGAACGTGTCAGTTTCGTAAATGACAATCAATATTTTAGGGATTTTTTTATTTCATTTTTATGTTTTTTTTTTTAAATTTTTAATTCTTTTTTAATTTTTTAAGTTTTATCTAAAATTCATCTATAGCGTAGACGGAGTTACCATACATAAAGTCCTTTAATTTCTTTTTAAATACTAGTTGGCTATCTGTCAGACTTTTGATGCTACTTGGTAAGTGACCGAAGACTTTTGTGGCAACATAATTCACCCCTTTCTGTGCCAAAGTTAGATTTAACCTTGAATAGTGAATATCACCTTTTCTCCTGCTGTTATAGCTATGCACCCTGCTATTACTTTTGAATTGGGTCGGATTGTTAATAACAAATTTCATGAGTTAATATATATATATATTGTGAAGCTACAGTGAAGATCCCTAGATCCCTAAATAAATGTCTGCAAGATGATCTTGGGTAGGCTCCAGCAATTATTCTGATTAGACGCTTTTGTGCAATGAATACTTTTTTTAACCAATGTTGAATTGCCCTAGAATATGATCCCATGTGGAAGCAGTGAATGAAAATAGGCATAGTAAGCTAATTTACTGAGATGTATATCACCAAATTTTGCAATGACCCTGATAACATAAGTAGCTGAGCTCAAATGTTTCAGCGGATCTTTAATGTCTTTCTTGCAATTCAATCAATCGTCAATGCAAACGACGAAATTTTGAATATTCTACTCTAGCTACAGATCTATGTTCAAAATCTATATGTATTAATGGTGTCATGCTATTAACTATATGAAACTGTATATACTGGGTTTTATGAGAGTCCATTTGTAGAGAACCACTCATAATTTTCTGTAAGACATCATTTACAATTTCATCAGTTAATTCATGTTTGTCAGGAACAAAAATAACTAGCTTACAATTTTCGTGAATGTAAAATGGCAAGTCATTAATCTATATTAAAAACAGCAAAGGACCCAAGACTGAACCTTGTGGGACCCCATTTTTGATAACTCTCCAGTTATAGGAATTAATTGTTTCTTTTGTGTCATGTTAACTGATTATTTAAACTTTCTGCACTCTTCCAGTTATGTATGATTTAAACCATTTGTGTAATGCCCTACTTATACGACAACACTTACGCTTATCAAGAAAAATCCCATGATTTACACAATCAGAAGCCTTTGAGAGATCTCAAAAAATCCCAACTGGTGATGTCCGGTTATTCAAAGCATAATTCATGAGCAAGAATATGAGCTCGAGAAATGCATAATGAGTTCGTAAATATTGTAAACATGATGTTCAGTCAGGTACCATAACATGAAAATAATTATTTGGTTTTTAAATTAATTCTTTTTATTAATTTATTAGTAATATATATTGTGATCGTGATCATAATCGTAATTTGAACCTTCCATTTCGATATTACTGTGACGTATTTGTCATATACCTAGTGATCTGTAAGGGTTATTTTAAGGTAAAAACAGATACTTTTTTAAAAATGTTTGGCAATATTTAAGGAAGCTATTGATAATTCATTGGAACAGCAATTTATTATGATTTCATTCCTGCTAGCAAGAAAATGAAAGTCTGTGTCCTCGAACTTGCTCTAGCAGACGGATTACAAATTCCGTCATGCTGACTGCTTGTATCTGTATCTCTAGCATTCAATGACGTAATATTGAGCTGCAGTATATATTTGCACCATTACGATATAATTTGCACATTCACTTCCGTCGTAAGGTGATTATAAACTCGATTCAGTGCAACGGTCCCATGCTATATGACAGCACGCCAGCCGCTTGACCCAACAATCTGCATCATCTGGTCAAATAAAATAGTTTTACAAGGCTATAATCTTGTAATGTCAATCAGTTGTTATATAACAACTGATTGACATTACAAGATAATGGCCTTGTAAAACTATTTTATTTGACCAGATGAAGCTGACATAGTTCAGCGAAACCGGTCGTCGTAAATAAAAATTGATGATCAGCGATCTTGGCTTTTTTATATCTTTCTACAGTAATTAGCAGTCTTAGAAACGGAGAGAAGAAGGAATAAACAAGTGTTTTGGACAAGTACGGAAAGCCGCTAGTGAATCCTAGGTAGATCGAAAGAATTTTTTTGAAGAACTGCTAAATGTAGGTGAAAAGTTCAATGATGTGCCAGATTTTGAGGAATGATGATGAAAACAGGATCACATGTGAGGAAGTAGAGAGAATAGTCAGTAAATGGATTGCAGTGCAATAAAGTGGCTGGGGTAAATGAAATTAAGCCGATACTCGTCAAATACAGTGGAATGTCAGGTCGCTAATGGTTACACAGCATAATCAGAATAATTAAAAAGGCGTGGGAGTCGGGACATGTTCCGTCTGACTAGACGGAAGCAGTAATTACGCCAATTTTCAAACAGGGGAACAGGCAAGATCGTAACAGCGAATGAATCTGTCTTTTATAGGTTAGTGAAGTCAACAGAGGATCAAAAGCAATTGTAAATCGATTTAGACAGTTGACACTGGTACAATGCATTTAAGTTTATTCTACAATTCCTCTACATCAGTACCGGAACTAAACGATGCCCATTCATTTTCCAAGTGAGATCCTATCACTTACTTATCAGCTCTTCCCATCAAAATATACTCCTAGCCTTCTTGATTGGTTTATGATGTTTGGTCACCATCGACGCTATGACGATATCATGATCACTAATTCCTGTCTCTACACAGACATCGTTAATAAGGTCAGGTCCGTTCGTAGCTATAAGGTCTTAAAATATTTCCATTGCGCGTGGGTCGCCGGTTTAACTGCTCAAGACAGTTTTCGGAAACACCAGCTTTTTACTCACATCATGTTATGAGTGCTAGCGACAAGGGATGTCAAATAGGTTCCGTGTTTCTAGATTTCCTGAAAGATTTCGACACTGTACCTCACAAGCGTCTTCTAATCAAACTGTGTGCTTATAGCGCCACAATTGTACGATTGGATTCGTGATTTCCTGTCAGACAGGATGCAGTACATTACAAATGACGGTAAGTAAACAAAAGTGATGTCTGTCGTTCCCCAGGGAAGTGTTACAGAGCCCCTAATGTTCCTTAATTTTATAAACGATTTAGGAGACAATTTCAGTAACTCCGTTAGACTGTTCGCGGATGATGCTGTCACTTGTCGGTTAGTAAAATCACTGGAAGATAAATAGCAACTGAAAAATGATTTAGAAAAGATATGTGCATAGTGCAAAAAATGGAAATTGACCGTTAATAATGAGATGTGTGAAGTGATCCATATGACCACTATAAGAAACCCGTTAAACTTCATTTACACGATAAAACAGTGAAAACTACAGCCCATAAATTCAACTAAATACGTAACAATTAAAAACAATTTAAATTGGAAATTACAGTTTAAAAATGTAGTAGGGAAAGCGAACCAAAGACTACGTTTCGTTGGCAGAACACTTAGAAGATGCAACAGGTCTACTAAAGAAACTGCCTACTCCACACTTGTGCGACCTATTTTGGAGTATTGTTGCGCATTGTGGGATTCCCACCAAGTGGGATAACAGACGATTTACGGAAAGTACAGAGAAGGGCAGCTCATTTCGTATTATCGCGATATAGGGGTGAAAGTGTCACCGGAAATGTTGTACGAGTTGGGGTGGAAATCATTAAAAGAAAGGCGTCACTCGTTGCGAAGATATCTATTTGCGAAATTTTTATCACCAACTTTCTCTTTCGAATGCGAACATATTTTGTTAGTTCCCACCTACAGAGGAAGACATGATCACGAAAATAAGAGAAATCAAATCGAAAACGGAAAGATTTAGGTGTTCCTTTGTTCCGCGAGCTGTTACAGAATGGAACTGTAGAGAAACATCATAAAAGCGTTTCGATGAACCCTCTGCCATGGACTTCAAAGCGACTTGCAGAGTATTGATGTAGATGTAATTAAAGTGAAGAAGTTTTCTACGTGATTACGACCGCACGACGGGAATTAGCAGACTTTGAAGGCAGAATGCTAGTTAAAGCTAGATGCATAGGTCCTTCCATTTCGGATATCGTTAGGTAATTGAATATTACGAGATACTCAATGCAAAGAGCTTGCCGAGAATACAAAATCTCAGGCACGCATCTCACCGCGGACGAAGCAGTGACTGACGGCCTGTAGTCAATGTATTCAGATTGTCAGTAATGCACTTTGCACGCTAGTGGGGACTCCATGATGGTATGCGTTGGTTTTACATGGAACGGACAGCGTCTTCTTCCTCAAGTAAACGGAATTAAAAAAAAATATTTATTTTGTTTAATTTCCGTGTCCGGAACACCATCCTTTACAGTCTAGTTTGAGACCGTGTAATAAATTTTAAAATTTAGATAATTCTTGCCCAGTAATGAGCCACACAGATGGCCTTGTCATATGCTAGCTATAAATCCCGGAGGGTACATCTTGTGCTGAGGTTTGGGCCCGTCAGTAAGTGGTCGTCTGTCTGGACATTCCCACAGTCGCACAGAGATTCCCCGTCGAGGTAGCCCCATCTTGAACGGTTGAACTTGCAGATTGAGACCCCAGTCCTCAGCCTGTTGAGGGCCTTCCAGGTTGTGAAGGATTTGTTACCTACAGCTGCAAGGGCCAGGATAGGATTAGGTGTTACCTCCTTCCATAGCTGAAGCCTCCTCTCTTCTACAGTGACATCAATTGGCTCTGATGTCCAAAGGAAGCTCCTTCTTGAGCCGCGTAGGCTGTTGTTGCTGCCCATGTAGGGGGTGGCGATTGTCTGTCAACTGTTTCTTCCTTTCCACCTCGGCAGCTACCTGCCGCCGAATGCTAGGGGGAGCTATGACAGGGTAGATCTTCTCTGCTGGCGTGGGTCTCAAGCACCCCGATATGATGCGGGCCGACTCATTTACGGCCACGTCGATATGTTTCACCTGATTCGAATTCTTCCACACAGGCGCGGCATATTCAGCTGCCGATAGACTAAGTGCCATGGCCCTTGTTCGAAGCACTTGTGGATCAGCACTCCAGTTTGTTCAAATGTTCAAATGTTTGTATAGCTTATGGGATTTAACTACGGGGTCATCAGTTCCTAAACTTACAAACTATTTATCAACTAGCTAACACTAAGGACGACACAAATATCAATGCCCGAGGGGGGGGGCTTCGAACCCCCGACCGTAGTGGCCGTGCAGACCGTGACTGACGCGCTGCAGTCCACTCGGCCACCGCGGCCGGCCCCCAGTTTGTGTTTGTCAGTTTACGAATGATACTATTCCTAGTACTGACCTTTTTCTTAGTGTCTAAACAGTGTTGTTTGAATGACAGAGTTTTATCCAACAAGTAAACGGATAATTGCCTGGAAATGGTTATGTTCGACTACTTCATTTGCAGCCAGACATGGGTTTCAATGTTCCAAAATGACGATGTAATTTTTAAGCTCGTTTCACTAATATGATTCAACGATTGAAGAATGTTTTAGACAACACCAGTAATTGGTTTGGAAATCCTGTTCGCCCGACGTGAGTCCCCTTCAGCCATATGGGGGACATTATCAAGAGGTCAGTTTGTGCATTATATCTTATACTGCGAACACTCGCAATATTATGGACGGGTTTAGAGGCTGCATGGTTCAATATTTCTGCGAGAGTCATCCAATCTACTTCTACTACGTCGAGAAAAAGGAGGGCTTATTGTGTCAGATTAGGAAAGAAAATGGCGACACTGCTTTTATCTCGGTGCTGGCTACTACGGCTTTAGCGCCGTGAAGTTATTCGGTAACTGGTGTCAGCTGCGAGGCGAGCCTGCAGACAACGGGAGCGGGAGGCGGCCTGTTCCGCATTTGCGGTCCGTGTCCGACCGCGGTGTGCGATATTAGAGTGGGCGGAGCCTGGGGTGGGGGGAGGGGATGGAGAGCAGCGACTGACCCACCGCCCCCTCCCCCACTACTCCCCTAGCTCCAGTCCACTTACGGCGGGCGCTGGCGATATTGCATTCCGAGCCGGGACTGTGGGTCCTGCCAGACGAAAGCCTGTGAATCAGCTGGCAGGAATTCCAGCCCCAGTGTCTATCTCGAAATACAGCGCCGCGTACACGCGCCAGTCTTTATTTGAGACCGTGAACGCGGGTTCGTCTCGCTGCGGTACGACTTCCTCTCGTGTTGCGGAACGCAAGCAGAAAATTATTTCTACAAACTTGTCTCTCACGGATTACAGTGTCCGTTGCGCTTTAGGTGGACAGAAAATATTTAAGTCCGCGGGGCGAAAAAACATTTATGAAAATCCAGCATTTTGGGTGGTTCTTGAACATAAACTTGTTTACTATTTATATTAACAATTTACTAGCCAAAGTTACAGTCATCTTCATCGTCACTAGAGATTGATTATGCCTTTCAGCGTTCATTCTGGAGCATAGTACCTCTAACAAAATTCCTCCATGATCCCCTATTCAATGCTAACATTGATGCCTCGTCTAATGTTATGCCTTTTACTTCAAAATCATTCTGCACCGAATCTAAGTACTTTCTTCTCGGTCTACCTCGACCCCTCTTACCCTCCACTACCGAGCTTATGAGTCTCTTAGGTAATCTTGCTTCTCCCATGCGTGTAACCTGACCCCACCATCTCAGTCTGTTCGCTC
This sequence comes from Locusta migratoria, assembly GCA_026315105.1. NCBI lineage: Eukaryota > Metazoa > Arthropoda > Insecta > Orthoptera > Acrididae > Locusta > Locusta migratoria. Next base: position 198,640,609 of record CM048746.1, read on the forward strand.
TAACTGCTTCATATATGGTGTTCACTCCCAGTTTTTCTTTGGTTTCCTCATTATGGACACCCTCCTGCCATTGTTCTCATCTATTAGTACCTGCAATCATTCTTGCTACTTTCATATCTGTAACCTCTACATTATGAATAAGGTAACCTGTATCCACCCAACTTTCACTCCCATACAACAAAGTTTGTCGAAAGATAGAGCGGTGCACTGCTAACTTAGTCTTGGTACTTACTTCCTTCTTGCAGAAGAGAGTAGATCTTAGCTGAGCACTCACTGCATTATCTTTGCTGCACCTCGATTCCAGTTCTTTCACTATGTTGCCATCCTGTGAGAAAATACATCCCAGGTACTTGAAACTACCTACTTGTTCTTTGTTCCTCTTATTTGGCACTCAATCTGTTTCAATCTCTTTACCACTGATATTACTTTCTTTTTGGAGATGCTGATCTTCATATCATAATCCATGCACCTCCGATCGAGCTCTGATATATTAGTTTGCAAGCTAAAATCTGGTCCTGACAGCCTCTAAGAGGCCTAAATTCTCACTGATTTTCATCTAACTTGTTCTCAACTAATACTTGCACTCTCCTTTCAACAATACCTGAGAATATTTTGTCTGAAACGCCAATTAAAGAGATACAGATTGCTGTTTTTTTGATTGACGACATATCATCAAATTCACAGAATATGAAATATTATTCTTCTGAAAGCGTGCCATGAAATTGATGCATGGTTTAGAAGATAGTAATACATTTCGTTGTGTAAATTTCATAACACGCCTTAACAGGAATGTGTTGGTGTTGTTCTTCAGTCCGGAGACTGATTTGATGCAGCTCTCCACCCTACTGTATCCTGTGCAAGCCTCTTCATCTCTTCATAAAAACAGCAACCTACATCCATTTCACTCTGCTTACTGTATTCATCTCTTGGTCTCCCTCTGCTATTTTTACCCTAGAGGCTTCCCTCCAATGCTAAATCCACGATTCTTTGATGTGTAAGAATGTGTCCTACCAGTCGATCCCTACTTCTGCCAGAAATTCTTTTTCTCCCCAATTCTACGCAGTACCTCCTCAGTAGGTACGCGATCCACCCAACTACTCCTCAGCATTCTTCTGTAGCATCAAATTTCGAAAGCCGCTATCTTCTTCCTGTCCGCACTGTTTATCGTCCATTTTCCGCTATCATACAAGGCACCACTCCACACAAATGCCTTCAGAAACGACTTCCTTACGCTTAAATTAATATTTGATGTTAACAAATTTGTCATATTCAAAAATGCTTTTCTTCTCATTGCCATTCTGCATTTTATATCGTCTAATTACTTCAGCACTGCCTGTTTTCTAAGACTGCATTCCATTACCCTTGTTTTGCTCTTCTTAATGTTCATCTTATACGCACCTTTCAATACACTCTCCATTACGTTCAGCTGCTCCAACAGGTTCTTTGCTGCCTCCGACAGAATTACAATGTCACATCGGCAAAATGCAGTATTTGTATTATTTCACCCGGAATTTTAATTCCTTCATCAAATTTCTCCTTGCTTTCCTTTATAGCTTGTTCAATGTTCAAATTGAGTGACATTGGAGAAAGGCTACAACCCTGTCTTACTCCCTTCCCAACCTTGCATCCCTTTTATGCCCTTCAACTCTGATAACTGCTACCTGGTTTTTGTAAAAGTTGTAAATAACCCATCATTCCCTATATTTTACTCCTGCTGATTTCAGAATTTGAAAGAGTGTATTCCAATCAACATCGCCAAACGCTTTCTCCAATAATATTTCATATTCTGTAAATTTCATGGTATGTCTTATGTGTATTGAAGTTGACACTGACTATGCTAATGGGCTCAGGCAAGCCCGAAACTAGTCGCGAAAAAAAAAAAAAAACTTTCAAAATCTGACGTACTAACTTCGATGTGAGTTTTTGTAACTTATTTCTGTGTAATGAAATGTATATGAGCACTTGTCGTGTTAAGAATTTTCTAGAGTAATCGTAGAGCGGATGTGAAAATTACAGATCTAGCAAGTTAATAAATCATGGTTAAAGATACTAACGCAAGTTACTTACAGTCGAATGGGAAAATTTGGATTCAAGAGAAGTGTATGAAAAAAAATAGTAAGGAAGGTTAGAGTTTAACGTTCCGTCGACACCGTTGTCATCAGAGACGGAGCTCACAATCAGCTAGTTTTTGTCAGGGATGGCGAAGGAAATCGGCTGTACCCTTTGAAAGGAAACATTTCGGCATTTGGGTGGATTGATTTGGGAAAATCACAGAAATGAGGATGGCTGGAGGCGGGTTTGAACCACCGTCCTACGGAATGTGACTCCACTGCACCATCTCGCTAGATAAATGTTTGAGTTCATGAGGCAATACTTCCTTTACAACGGGAAGTTCTATAAAACTTGTACAGAAGGTGCTTTGGAAGAAAGTTAGACTTGGTTATAGCCTTTATCCAATGTTACTCAATCTTTACTTTTAGCAAGATGCGAAGGAAAGCCACGAGAAATTTGGAGAAGGAATTAAATTTCAGAGAGAAGATATAAGACTTTACAGTTTGCCGATGACATACATATTCTGTAATAGACAGCGAAAGACTTGGAAGAGGAATTGAATGGAATGGACAGGGTCTTGAAAGGAGGGAATAAGATGAACATTATCAAGAGCAAAACAAAATCTGGCGATGCCGAAGGAATTAGGTTCGGAAACGAGGCAATACAAATTTAGGTTTTTTTCTGTTTTTGTTGTTTTTTGTTTGAGTAATAAAATAACTGTTGATGGTTGAATTATAGAAAATGCAGAATGACTATGGGAAGTAAATGATTTTTTAAGGAGAGAAATTTCTCAAGTTCGAATATTAATTTAAATGTTTGATATCTTTTCTGAAGGCATTTGTCTTGAGTGCAGCACTGTATGGGAGTGACACGTAGGCGATAGGGCGTTCAGACATAATGATGATAGAATACATTGAAACTATGTGCTTCAGGAGAATGCTGGAAATTTGATGGGTCTATCTGAACTAAAAGAAGGCATCAGTTGGTAGAATACATTATAAGACATCAAAGGTTCCTGAGGATTGACTCGAACCTCTGACGAGAGCGACCACACAATGCGTGATATGGCGTCTTGGGCCGCGTTGCCATTGGCTCGAGGCTAAAAACTGCAGAAGCACAACACATAAACAATGCTGGATACTCATTTGTAAATCTAGAGCAAAATTTCAAAGTATTTCTTGGACAAAATAATAATCATAAAATGGATCTATTGGAACAGATGCTGGAAACATTTTCAAATCACTAAAACTATCAAGAAAAAGTGCTGAAAAATGGGTAAGTAAATTTCTTGACATGTTCAATTCATTAAATCAATCACAACGGTATGGTAATATAATGAAGTAAGTACCTTTATAGTTATTATATGAGCAAGTAATGACTACATTTTAATTGAAAAATACGCTCAACAATTAAGTAATACGTTTAGTGGATGATATGGAACATATCTCTGTTGAATATATGTAAAATACATTTGATTGTTGCCATATGTTCTGTTTTGAACGCGAGGCCCCTCCCCGTCGGGGTTTCGAATCCCCCATCGAGCATGGATGTTTGTGCTGTCTTTAGTATAAGTTAGTTCATAAGTAATTTGTAAGTTTATGGAATGATGACCCCACAGTTAATTCTCATAAGCTTAACAAACATTTGAACATTTTGTTTTGAAAGTTCAAAGTGAACTATAAATTTTATGACAGTATCATGTTCTATGGATCATATGGAACGAGTTACTTTACTTCTAAATCACAATTTTTTATTTTATTGTTTATTTATTATTATTTTTTGGAATAGGTACAGAAGTGAGCAAATCATAATGACCACCTGTAGCAGACAGAAAATGAAAGATACAAAACCTGGCCATTAAAATAGCTACACCACTAAGATGACTTGCTACAGACGTGAGATTTAACCGACAGGAAGAAGATGCTGTGATATGCAAATGAAGAGCTTTTCAGAGTATTCACACAAGGTAAACGCCCGTGGCGACACCTACAATGTGCTGACACGAGGAAAGTTTCCAATCGATTTCTCATACAGAAACAGCAGTTGACCAGTGTTGCCTGGTGAACCGTTGCTGTGATGCCTTGTGTATGGAGGAGAAATGCGTACCATCACGTTTCCAACTTTGATAAAGGTCGGATTGTAGCCTATCACGATTGAGGCTTATCGTATCGCAACACTGCTGCCACATTGGTCACGATCCAATGACTGTTAGAAGAATATGGAATCGGTGGATTCAGGAGGGCAATACAGAATGCCGTGCTGGATCCCAACGGCCTCGTATCACTAGCAGTCGAGATGACAGGCATCATATCTGCATGGCTGTAACGGATCGTGCAACCATGTCTCGATCCCTGTGTCGACAGATGGGGACAACAATCTGCATGAACAGTTTGACGAGGATGGCAGCAGCATGGACTATCAGCTCAGAGAGCATGGCTGCGGTTACCATGGACGCTGCATCACAACAGGAGCACCTGTTATGGTGTACACAATGTCGAACCTAGGTGCACCAATGGCAATGTTTTACACCGAGCACTTGAAAGTAGTCTGTTATTAAAATAAGCAAGATCTCGCCAGTTGAGATCTACAAATGTAGTTAAAATGCTCACTGCTGCTCTAAATTACTTTATGAATGGCCACAGTACATGTGCAATGGAAAAGTATCTAACTGCTCACTCTTTAAGGGAGCAGCCAATGATTTAACAAAATCAATGTCAAAAAAATAAATGAATAGATAATTAAACATGGGACAGGGAGCATGAAATCATAAAGCAGAGTTTTGATACTTTAAACCATAATCTATTCAGTAAAATAACAAGCAAACAGATGTGTGGAGACCAAATTAAGCACACACCTTGTACAAAAGTGAACTAAATCATATAATTATTGCCCATCTTAAAATTGTTTCTGACCATTGTGAATATGGAGGTAATGTGGGAGGAAATTTTCAATACAAAATGGGTATCTGAAAGCACATTCATTCTTTCACAGACACATGCATAATACTTGGCAGTACATTGGTCTCTGGGAACACTTGAAATCAGTGGTGAAACGAGGTGTTGGTGGCATCTTGATGAGATGGCCGGTGTCTTGATCATTAATTTTAAGTACACTGTCCACTAAACGAACTCATGTTCGGGGAGGCAGCAGCTGACTATTCTTAAGTACCACGTGGTGTGCGACCACATTGAATTTCATAGCATTTCATAAAAAACAGAAATTAATTTAGAATAAGCAAGTAAAGCACACAGGAGGTATCGAATAAGAGAAAGCTAGTATTAATAAAGGCATGGCTGAAGGCTGAAGTAGCGACCATTACGAAAACACGTGGTGCAATCGGTCATACAAGACAGGAAAGACGGACTGAACCTAGAAAATCTGAGAAATATTTAGCATACACACAGATACAGATGCAACATGAAAAGTTAGTTAAAAATACGAAAGAAATTAAAACACACTAGGTTTACACAAAGGCTGAATGCTACACACGTGTATTCTAACTTGATCAAAACTGGACACATAATCATTACTGGAATGAAAATGCAAATAATAAATTTACACTGAATTTACTCGAGTTCTGTAAATTAAGAAACACTTTGGGTCGCATAGTGAAAGAATTATTCCAGAGAACTATCACTGAAAAATCAAGGCTACCTGATCACAAAGAAAGCAAAGACCTAACAGTATGCCTTCCCCTCAGCATGATTCGGCGGAGAGCTTACTTCCACAGTCGTTGGAGCCAGAATGAAAAGTGAAGAGTGTAGCTCCAAGGCCACGGAAAAACCTCCCCTTGCCACACACAGGATGTAGAGCGCGCTAAAAGCGACGCAGAGCGCATTCAGAAACTAGTGTTTACCAAACCTTGCTACCTAGCCAACACAATTCCCTCTTGAACCGCTCCCAGAGAGGCCTCCTGTCACCTCTTTCTTCCAAGATTAGGTTGGTACGACACTAAGAATACGGCCACCTCGCCAAGTAAGCATGCTTCAGACGGTAGCGCAAACGAAGCCATGCGTTCTTAGCTACAGCAAAACGAGGCTTAAAGCGGGAGGCGACGACTATTAATCCATTGCGCGGCAGTCAGTCAATATTAAGAGCACACTTCCCCCTTTCACATGAACATACAAGTTCAATCGCATGGGTGGAAACATATATAAATGTGGGGCAAACATCTATAAACATGGGGCATTGATCAATAACAAATAGAATTAAACACTTAACACACAAATAGATAGCATTAATGTTGCAGAAACACTTTAGGTTAATGAATCAATAAAAATGGAACACGACCACACAATCAGTGGACGTGTTTCACACTGGTGGTTTGCCTCTAGATGTGCAGCAGAACTAAATACGTTTTGTATTTTTAGAACTGAGAGAAAAAGAGTGACTGATACTTGTGAGAACTTTGTTTATTCTGTCGCAGTATGTTTGCTTGTATTGACTATAATACTAGCGGAATTCGCAAAACCACTAATTCGGATTACATATTAGACGGAAGGACGTTTGCAGTTATGAGCAGCAGAAGTGACCTGAAACCGAACAGCCTATCACTCACCCCGCACAAGACCCGAGTGCTGCCAGCTTGTCAGCCAGTTGTTTCTCAAATAAATTTCCGAGCTCATCGAGAAGGCATATTGACCGATGGCACTTGGCATGAGCCGCATCTCTATCAGCACTCTTCTTTATTATCACTACGTCGGCTTTTTCCATATTTTGGATATGTACCATTTCTTAGGCACTCGTTGTAGATGTCTCTAACTTTGGAACTAACTGGGGTGCCAAGAATTGCACTACCTCGGTTGTCATCCCGTCCGGTCCTGGGGCTTTCCCTCTCTCAGATTCTTGCTCATGCTCGCCACCTCCTCTTGCGTGAAGGGGTAAAGGGGCGTTTCATTATTATACTGTTCTTCGGTTTCCGCTCGTATTCTCGCGTGTGTTTACGCATTAGTCCGTGGGTCGTCGTCTGGGAGTAGACCGGAGGAGAACCTGAGCAGCTTACCACCATGTCTCCGTTATTCAGTCTCCATCCAGTATACCGTGAGGGAGTAGCCGAGCGGTCAAGTCTGCTTTCCGCTGCGACGCGGCGAGGACACGCTGTTGTGTTCGCTGCCGCGGAGCCAGCGCCCGGGTTTGTTTACGCCGTACTCGGCCGTTTCCACGCGTGCCGGCATATTTACATAGATCAGCATGGCGAACCAGTACTGCAAATCTACGCTCAAATTCACGTTCCAAAACGAATTTGCAAGACCGAAGGCAAGAACTAGAACGATTTATTCGGGATGAAGTGAAAATTCAGACGGCCGATGTTCTCGGCATACACCTGTCAATAGTGAGCAGTGTAGCTTATGTGAAGATCATCAATGGCCGGCCGCGGTGGCCGAGGGGACTGATGCGCTCCAGTCATGGTCTGCACGGCCACTATGGTCGGGGGTTCGAATCCCCCCTCGGGCACGACGGCACAAATATCCATATTTGTGCCGTCGTAGTTCGTAAGTAGTTCATAAGTAGTTTATAAGTTTAGGGACAGATGACTCCGAAGTTAAGTCCCATAAGCTTAACAAACATTTGAACATTTTGATCATCAATGACGCAACATGTGAAAGGATTCTTCGGGAGAGGAGACGAGAGCTTCGTTTATGTCACTCTGATGGCAATGTGGGTATTGTGACAGTCGACCACGCTGGATTGGGACTTCGTACCATCAGGATCTTCGAACTTCCAGCAGAAGAGGTCGTGGCGGCACTCCACTCCTACGGCACGGTGCAGAGTCACGTTGCTGGGAAGTGGATGCAGTTCCAAACATGTCTTGAACGGCGTGCGACAGGTCGTATCGAACTTCGACGCCACATTCCCTCCGTGGCTGACGCGCTATAGTCATATAAGATGGACAACCGAAGACCTGATAGGGACACCTCCGATCCGAATGCATGCAACGCTGGATTAAGCACCTGCCTTCGACGGACATATTGCCACCGATGCAGCCAACGATACTTTCCGTGACTTTTGCTGCCGCCCTCATAAATGATACAATTTTGTCGAATCATCTGACAGCTTCGAACACAATGCACGAACCTCCGACACAGAGCGATGAGGCAACGTATACTCCGCGTACTGAGGAATCACTTCTAACGGCACCTCCCTCTACGACGGAGGAACAACCCAGTGACACCAGCATGGTGATAGAGTCACTGACTGTGTCGACTTCGGACATTGTGCCGGAGCGTCGCGACTCGTTGCTGTCGTCGGATTCGGAAGGACACACCCGGAAGCAACGATCGCCGAAGCGACGCAAACGGAGGCGTAAGTCTTCCGCACAAAAGATGGAGAACCATGCGTAGGAGGATGAGGACTCTGCTGACAATGGCGACACTATCTCGGTGGCGACAGCCGCTGACATCATGATACAAGATACCGATCAGCTCGCTTCGCAGATGCCCGCGGTAGAACGCCTGAACGACGAGACACAGAATGGACGTGGCCCCACCGGTGCAGGAGAGAGCGCGCCCAACCTCTGTCCTGAGGACGCAATGGACGAAGACACTCATCCGCGCTACACGGCATGGGCGGACAACACTGAAGACGACCACACGTCGGTGACGGCGGCACACTAGGAAACAGTCCGGTAGAGGTGATGGGGGTGGGTGGCAATATCGATACTGCATGACGCTCAACAGACATTTTCGTTCTCATGAATAACTTAGCAACTGCAGCACAGCAGCAGGCTTATCGGATTGTAACGATTAACCTTAAGACGATAATTAGTGAAGTATCAGTTGCTGCGAGAGATGCTCCAGGCGTCCGACGTTGACTTTGCTTTATTACAAGAACGACTCTCCAAGACATTTATGGTTATAGGACGTACAAGAGACCTGTTGATCCGAATGACAGTGGGACAGCAATGCTGATTCGTGATGGCATCACTGTTGAAGAAGTGACATACCTCCCTTCAGCCTGAGGGGTGGCGGTCACAGCGTCGGGAACGCGTATAATCAACATCTATGCTCTCTTAGGAAAAGATGAATGCCGAGAAGTCGCAGTTCTACACCGAGAAAATCACCCCCATCTTTCTTGGTCGTTGTTATCACTGTATCCTGGAGTGTGACTTCAACTGTGTTTTATACAAGAAGGATCAGATCCCACATTTCTCGACGTGTCCTGGTCTTCTGTTAATTGTAAGGGACTTGCTTCTCGTCGATACTTGGGAGAAGATACACGGGGACCGCCCAGGCCACACCTATTTCACTAGTCACTTGGCCAGTCGTCTTGACCGTATCTACGAGATCTTGGTCCACGATTGATAGACGCCGAACGTTGGCCGCTTGCCTTATCAGACCACAGCGCCTTCATATGCACGGTCACCCTTTCGAAACAGCAAGTATGGAAAAGCCGTGGGCTCTGGAAGTTGAATGTGGCACACCTCCAACACCCGGAATGTCGGGAACTGATTGCCGCGGCATGGGCGAACTTCGAGCGCGGCTTCCAAGAAACCGGTCAACTCTGGAATGGTGGGTAGAGTGTGCAAAACCGACGTGCCGGCGGGTGTTAACACAGTATGGGAAGGACGCTGCAACATCGACCCGTCACACTTTGGACTTTTACTATTCGATGCTTGGGGAAATTAAATCCCAACCGCCGTCCCTGGAAAGACAGATGGAAAATCGTGGCATTAAAGTGAGAATATTGTCGTTGACGCCGAGAAGATTAGAAGGGATAGTTATGACATCACGGCATCGAGCCAGAGCGAGTGGAGAACCTCCTACAATGCATCATATTGTGCTTGACAACCGTCAACGCAAATGGCAGCTCATCACGAAACTGTCCTTGCCAGACGACCGAAATGAAACGACCCAAGAAGCCATTGTGAAAGCTTTTGCAACTCGTTAACGACGATTTTACGAGGAAGACAACACAGACGAGGGAGACGGAAACGACATCTTGCAATACGTCTCACACACCCTCGACGCCATGTTTGCGGCTTCACTTTTAGAGGAGATTTTGCGGAATGACATCGAGGATGCAATCGATGAAACTGCGCTGAATAAAGCACCCAGGCCAGATGAACCGCCGATCGAATTTTATCGAGCTATCCGTACCATAATGATGCCCCGTTGGATCAATATGAACCGAGAACTGATGTCTCCTGGTTTTCATAACCCATAGACTTTCGTCGAAGGACTTCTTATCCCCATACACAAGCCTTCAAGAGGACAGAGGATTGAAGACTACCGTCCAATAACGTTGTTAAATTCGGATTATTAAATTTTCGCCCGACTACCAGCGGCACGTATCAAGAAAGTCCTACCAGTAATCCTTTCCATAGAACAAACTACACGAGGAGGAGAGACCACCATGCAAACAGCCACTAGTGAATGTAGGGATTTGATAGACATTGCCGCATCCAGTCATCTCGCAACAGCGTTGATCGCCATTGATTTAGATCACGATTTGACAGGGTACACCACAATTTTCTCATGGTAGCGTTGGACCGAATGGGCTTTCCAAATGATTTTAAGAACATCATACTGTGTCTTTTACGCGACGCTACATCTCGTGTACTAGTGAATGGCCGTGTAACAGATTCTTTGCCATTTCGGCGTTCGGTTCGACAAGAATGCCCACTCTCCATGATCTTTTGCGCGATTGCTCTGGAACCACTCATAGGAGAATTGAAAAGTCGTAAAGTGAGTATTGCCTCCCGTGTTCCTACATTTCTTCTGAATCCAAACTCATCTTCCCCGAGGTCAGTTTCTACTAGTTTTTCCATCCTTCTGTAAATAATTCGTGTTTAAATTTTACAACCATGACACATTAAACTAAAGGTTCTGTAATTTTCACACCTGTCTGCACCTGCTTTCTTTGGAATGGGGATTATTACATTTTTCTTAAAGTACGAGGATATGTTGCCTGTCTCGTACATCTTACGCACCAGGTGAAATAGTTTTGTCATGGCTGGTTCTCCCAGAGTCTTTAGCAGTTGTGAGGGAATGTCATCTACTCCAGGGGCCTTGTTTCGAATTAGGTTTTTCAGGGCTCTGTGAAATTCTTCTGTCAGTATAGTATCTCCTATTTCATCTTCATCTACATCAACTTCGCTTCCTACAATATTGTCTCTAAATTCATTTCCTTTGTAGAGCCCCTCTATATGATCTTTCCACCTTTCAGCTTTCCCTTCTTTGCTGAGAACTGGTTTACCATCTAAGTTCTTTATATTCATACTACTGCTTTTCTTGTCTCTTTTATTTCCCTATAGGCGGTATCTATTTTACCCATATTTATACATTCAGTTGCCTTCTATCCACTCCTGCTTACCTATTTTGCACTTCCTGTCAATCTTATTTCTTAGTCGTCTGTAATCCATTTTGCCTGTTTCATTTACTGTATTTTTATATTTTCTCCTTTCATCGATTAAATTTAGTCCTATGATATCCAAGGATTTTTTGTACGTCTTGCCTTTCTATCTATTTCGTCCGCTGCTGCCTTTATTATTTCATCTCTCAATACAACTCATTCCTATTCTGCTGTTTTATTTCCTCCCGTTTCTGTCAATTGTTGCCTAAAGCTTCCTCTAAAATTCTTAAGAACTTCAGGTTCCTTCAATTTATCCATCTCCTTATTTTCCTACCTTTCTGCAGTTTTTTCAGTTTCAGCCTATAGTTCATGACTAATAAGTTTTGGTGAAAATCTATATCTGCCCCTGGATATGTCTTACAGTTTAAAACCTGATTCCGAAATCTATGTCTTACCATTATAAAATCTATCTGGTATCTTCCTGTGTCTCCTGGTCTCTTCCAGGTATACAACCTTCTTTCGTGATTCTTTCGTATGTTATGATTAAATTATGTTCCGTGCAAAGTTCTACCAGTCTCTTTCATTCCTTTTGCCCAGTCCATATTCACCTACTATTTCTTCTTCCCCTTTTTTCCCTTCTACCGAATTCCATATTACCATCACAATTATGTTTTCCGTTCCCTTAATTGTCTGAATAATTTCCTTTACTTCCTCATACATATCTTCGATCACCTCATCATCGGCAGAGCTAGTTGGCATATAAATCTGTACTATTGTGGTCGGTGTTGGCTTCGTATCTATGTTGACTACGATAATGCGATCAGTGTGTTGCTCACTGTAGTTTACTCGCATTCCTATTTTCTTATTCATTATCAAACCTACTCCTATAATACCCCCAACTGATTTTGTATTTATAATCCTGTACGCACTTGACCAGCAATCCTGTTCCTCTTTCCACCGAACTTCACTAATCCCCATTATTCCTACTTCAACCTATCCATCTCTCTTTTTAAATTTTCTAACTTTCCAACCCAATTAAGGGATCTAACATTCCACGCTCCGATCCGTAGAATGCCAGTGTTGTGTTTCCTGATGATACATCCTCCGGAGTAGCCCCCACCCGGAGATCTGAATTGGGGACTATTTTACCTCCGGAATATTTTACCCGAGAGGATGCCATCATCATATACTCATACAGTAGAGCTGCATGTCCTCGGGAAAAGTAAGGGTTGTAGTTTCTCCTTGCTTTCAGCCGTTCGCAGTAGCTGTGTGGCAAAGCCACATTAGCTGATGTTACAAGGCCAGCTCAGTCAATCATCCAGACTGTTGCCCTGTAATTACTGAAAAGGCGTCTGCCCCTCTTCAGGAACCACACGTTTGTCTGGCCTCTCCACAGATACCACTCCGCTGTGGTTGCATCTACGTTGAGGCACGGAAGCCACCCCAGCTCGTCAATCACATTGGTTTATAGGGGTGGAGAGGGTTACACAGCTTAGAAATCACAGCCCTTACAAAAGTCGTGCTAATAACGCCTGAAGCACTCTTATCAGTAATGCTGTTTTTCTTAGGTACAAATGAAGAAAAAAAGTTACATTTTCCGTCAGAAATGAATTATACTTGTGAAAATAGCAATTTTCTTGTGCATCTTGTTAAGATTTATAAATTTATAACTGGCATTTTTTTCTGCACAGGCAGATTGACACTGAAACAAATTCCAAATTATTATGATACGTTCATGAGTATCGTCTTACAGGTTCCTCCAAAGTTTACAGATGCTTATATCATATTGTTACAGGTTTACATTCGAAGGATTTCGGCTATCGATACATTATTTTTGATTAGCTATATATGAAGTAAGAGGAAGGTCAGGATGTGGAAAAACCACTTACTTCCAACAATATGAGTATATCTATGTATTCGACTGAAGCACAAAGGATTTGTCTAGGACGTACTATGCCAACATGTGTCCAACATAATCACCAATTTTGAAGATCAGGATGCTTTCAAATCCATAGCGTAACATTTCTAAGAGTAAATATCCTTACCTAAGCGTAACAGTAAATGGCAACTTAGGCGATTAATACTAATATTAAGCTGAAAATGCAAGCTAATAATAACAAGTGATATAACATCATAGTGTGTTTCTGAAATTATCTACATAGATGCTATGGATTCCTTATCACTATTACAAAGATTCATTACCTATTATTATGCAGATTTCGGGAATGTATAATAAATATATTTTCCAACTGTCTGATGGCCTAATAATTAGTTGGTGAAAAATATTTAATGGATGATAAAAGGCTTCTCATTCGATTGTTGTAGTGTTATACAGCAATAGTATGAATTAGAATTTCTTGAATAAAAGCATTTTTGTTTTTGTTTGTGGGTTTCAGGGCGCTCAGCATCGAAAAGCATCTATTCAAGAAATATTAATGGACTACGGTTTGAGCAAGACACATTGCCTTGTTCATACCAAACTCTGGACTGGAAGTTTTACCCAGTGGGTTCTTCGTACACATAAGACTAATAAGACAGCACTCAGCCTGGTAGCAGTTGGAGTCTCTGTGAGTCGCCAAATATGTATTTATCACCGGAAATTAGTCAACTTGTGACGTTACTGAGGTGACAAGAGTCATGGGACATCTCCTAACATCGCGTCTGACCTTTTGACCCCGGAGGAGTGCAGCACCTCGACGTGCCAGAAGTGTCCTATAGGAATACTGAGCAATGCTGCTTCCATAGCAGTAAAAAAAAAAAAAAAAAAAAAAAAAGCCTCTCTGCTATGTCCCACAAATGTTCTATGTGATTAATGCCATATGAACTGTTCTTCAGACCAATCGCGAACATTTGTGGCCTGATGACATGATGCGCTCTCACCCATAAAAATTCCATTCTTGAGCGTTTTACTGGGACTGGAACACCCAGGAAATTTCATGTAAAAACAGAACCACCATCGGCTTCCATAGTGCCCTGTTGATGACGTGAGCTCATGGCTTCGTGGGTTCTGTGACCCTACTATCAGCTTACCAATTAAAATTGGGACTCATCCGACCGAGCTACAGTTTTCCAGTTGTCTAGCGTCTAATTGATATAGCCACGATACCAAGGAGAGGTGCTACACGAGATATCATCCTTTAGCAAAGGCTCTCGAGTATGTCGATGCTGCAATAGCCCATTAACGTCAACTTTCACCCCATTGTCGAAACCAACCTGGCGGTCACCGTCTGTTCGGGTGTCCACCAGGAGTGATGATGTGGTGTCATTTCATTTCACAGGACGACGCCTATGGTTGTCTTCTGCAGCACTCTACCAGCACAGCTGCACATTGGCGGTAGTCTACGTCTAGTTTTGTTGCCCTTCATGGCAGGCATTTCTGGCAGGGGCGGATCCAGGACGGCCTCCTATGTGAGGGGCGGGGAGTGGTGAAAGAATTCTCATTGTCAGCTAAGCTCTGGCTCAGTAGATAGATTCTAGTACTGGCCACTGCTTTTCACCCCACGCCCAATCAAACAGAAAGTCTCACAGTGTTGAAGACTCAGTGCACTGATAGCGCGCTAACTTCGCAGTCTAGAAAAATAAATAAATAAAATTAAAATAAAATAAAATAAAAAATTAAATTGGAGCTGCTGGGGACGGGGGGGGGGAGGACCCTTCGCCCCCTTCCCCCCCCCCTCTTCCCCCCTCACCACCCGTTGGATCCGCCTATGCTTTCTGGACTTACATTTCATTAATTCCGACCCGCACGCAGGGAGAATTTTTACTGCTAGTCTCATTGCTTACCAAACCCTACCTAGGCCAACAATATAGCCGGTTCTCTTTCCAATGAGAACAATTGGAGTATTATAAGCAGGACAGTCCAACGATTGGACAGAATTTGGCAGAATTTCTTCAGAAAGACATCCAGCAACTATCAGTCAATGGCAAGCCGAATGATTGTTTCCATTAGGGTCAGAGGTGGACCAACGCGTTATTGAAAAGCACTATTTGACAAGCCCTTTCTCTTGAACAAATCATCCGTTTTTTTCTGAAACTGTAATAATTTTTTTGTCTTTACGTACACATCTACCGACTTGCTCAGTGGTACATTTCTTTCTTTCTCTGCCTTGGAGAGTATTTCGAACGTATCTACCTACTACACCATCAACTGATGGCTGTTATTCATTGGGTCGTTGCTGTATTCGCTGTCTTGCATCATTTGTAAATAGCCTTTATCTTCTCCAAGCAGCTACTACCTGGCCTGTGTGTAGTCTGGCCTGCATTATGACCTTTTACATGCATTATCCTGCTGCAATGTAGAGTTTCGCAGTGATCGAATGAGCCACGTGTCGTAACACATCTGAAATGTAACGGCCAGTGTTCAAAGTGCCCTCGATTCGAGCAAGAGGTGACCGAGACGTGTAACCAATGGTACCCCATACCATCACGCCGGGTGATGAATAAACGCTTTGTGAGATTACAGCCCAATAGAAATACTGGTAATTAATAGCATTTGATAATTTAAACAGTATGAAGTTCACTGCAAACATTGACCATGCCAATGCACCAAATGTTACACAATTTTAATCTTATTAATTATGGTAGCAATGTATGTACACAGTTGGGTGACAACATTTATAGTTAGGCCATAGGTAGTAATTCTCCACGTTGAGATTTGCTGTGTGCTTGTAGCTGACAGGAGGCCAGCAAGCAGGCCGACGTTGGTGGCTTGTTCCAACTTAGGATTTTCCAGTTCGTTTCCGGTGAGGGGAGAGAGGGACAATGGCGAGTGCCAGGCACAGTGCAATGCACAAATATTGTAATACTACTGGTATTTGAAGTAATACGAGGCAGTTAGGAACCTTTAAGGCCCTCATTACAAAATAGCCTGTTGATAAATAAACAATACATTAGCTGATATAGCCACATCTAACGTAATATGTTTAATTGACAATGAAAAGTAATAAATTACCAACGAAGACAAGACAGTTACACAACTAGCATGGCAATGTTTGTTTATAAAATAATATATTAACTATTTCTCATTTTATTTTCAATTAATCTTTTGTATTTTATCTTGAAGTATTCAGTTAAATCACTTATCTGTGGTATAAGAAACTGCACGATTATGATAAACAGTACAAAGGATGTTTATACTAATATAAAAACGTAAGAAAATATTTGTTTAATGTGTAGTGTAATTATTTTGATTTTAAGTAGAGTTTTAGAAATGTATTGGCTGAGCACTGTACGTTGGCAAATTGGTTAGAACAGCTAACATGCGGAAGTTGATGACGTAGGGGAAAAAACCCCGGCAGTTGAGCTTTCAGCACGCGCGCGCGCGAGGGCAGGAAGTGAGGACTCCGGAGCACGTGGAGAACTGGCCGGGCGGCGTCGCTCTGCATCAGTCGGCATGTGGATCTCGAGGTAGTGACTTGAGATTTGTCTATGGCAATCGCCACGTGTGGTTGCTCGTCGTAGACTGTACCAAGTTAAATCGAGTGCTACTGTGTGTTTGTGAATATTTAGCCAGTGGAACAAGGTGTGCATCGCATTGAATTAAAGTGACTGTGGTTTGTTAATGTAACACGTGTCGTCGCATAGGCATGAACACAATCGGTGTTTGAGTCAGCCTCGTGGTGTGAAAACAATTCGCGACAAATATTCATTTTGTCTGGGGGCTCACGAGCTATAACTTTATTTGGTAAATGTGTCGACCTACAGACGTATCAGCCACAGGGTTCCAATATTGTGAAATAAACAACATAAAGTGAACTTTCATGTGTTTTCAAAATTAGTAGTTAGTACACCCGTTTCTCTCATGAACTTGATTTTATTATGAATTTGTTTTGTTAATCATATGCAGGGAAGGAAAGCTGCGAACGTGTGATATCATCCCCTAGAAAAAGAGTCAAACAGTCGCAATCACAGTTCCAGTGTTTTTGCATGTTTAGGAATTTGGTTCGCAGTTGGTGGTTGTGAGTTTTAAAAAATTACTCTTTCCCTATTTTAAACTCTCACCCCGACCTTCACCCTCGCAGCTTCCAATGTGCGTTCACCGCGATGTCGCCAAACACGGATGTGACCATCATGATGCTGTAAACAGAACCGCGATTCATCCGAAAAAATGACTTTTGCCATTCATGCGCCCAGGTTCGTCGTTGCGTACACCATCGCAGGCGCTCCTGTCTGTGATGCAGAGTCAAGACCAACCGCAGCCTTGGTCTACGAGCTGATAGTTCATGCTGCTGCATATGCTGCGAACTGTTCGTGCAGATGGTTGTTGTCTTGGAAACGTCCCCATCTGTTGACTCAGGAATCGAGACGTGGCTGCATGATCCGTTACAGCCATGCGGATAAGATGCCTGTCATCTCGACTGCTAGTAATACGAGGCCGTTGGGATCCAGCACGGCGTTCCGTATTGCCCTCCTGAACCCACCGATTCCATATTCTGCTAACAGTCATTGGACCGCGACCAACGCGAGCAGGAATCTCGCGATACGATAAACCGCAATCGCGATAGGCTATAATCCGATCTTTATCAAAGTCGGAAACGTGATGGTACGCATATCTCCTCCTTACACGTGGCATCATAATAATGTTTCACCAGACAACGCTGGTCAACTGCTGTTAGTGTATGAGAAATCGGTTGGAAACTTTCTTCATGTCAGCACGTTGTAAGTGTCGCCACCGACTCCAACCGTGTGCGAATGCCTTGAAAAGCTAATCATTTGCATATCACGGGATCTTCTTCCTGTTGGTTAAATTTCGCGTCTGTAGCGCATCATCTACGTGGAGTAGCGATTTTAATCGCCAGGAGAGTCTTTAGCCGTGTGAGGGCGCGTGGGCGTGTCCATACAAACTAAAACTCGAATTTTGTATTGTATGTATTAAAGATCCTCTCATAGTCAAGATGACTTACACAGTAGTTCAATTTTACAACCAGTTTTGTTTATACAGCATTAGAAATCTGCATCTTTCGTAATAAACGCGACGCTGTTTCCGAGACTTGCAGAGGATTTCGCTTAATTACTGCAACAAAATGCTGGTATGGTTCATTTCAAAGGGCACGGCCGATTGCCTCCCCCATTCTCTTGCAGAAGAAGAAGAAGGAAAATAAAATTGGTTCCGTTTTTCATGACCATATTATGGACGGTATGTTAAGCTCTATTCTTTCTCTCGCACTTGCCAAAGCTACCTGTAACGAAATGGGCCACTATTTATTATTTCTATATCTTTTCTCAATATCTACAAATGCTATTCAGTACGGATCCCACACAGACGGTTATTCAAATAATGTTGGAACGACTGTTTTGTACGCTACTTGCTTTGCTGGTTGGATAATACTTTCTGAGAACTCTTGCAATGATTGTTATTTGCTTGACCATCGATTAATTTTTCTGCGATCGTTCGACTTCATATCAACCCGTGTGCAAATTCTCATATATTTTATGTAATTAACTGAATCAACCACACTCTCGGAAATCACGAATCATTCGAAAATAAACAGCCCAATGTTGAGATAAGCTACGAATATCAGCCTAACCACACGCCGCAAATCACAAGATATTCGGAAATAAACAGCGAAATATTTTTGAGAAGCGAACAATATAAATGGCATCGACACTTATTTTACTCATCAGCAGTTTATTCATTTATTCATTCTTTGATTGCTGTTTGGAGAGATATTGTATACCGTACATTGTCTTTTACTATTACAATGTAGCCTATTAAATGTTTCCCTTAGGCTTGTCTCTAACCATATACATATTTGGAACAGAGGTCAAATATTTGTGAGAAGGAAAACAAATGTGACTGCTGGTCGTATCATTTCCACGAAGTCCATTCTCAACAGAAATGTCATTGCTGGCCGTATTACTTCCAGGAATTCCATTCTCCGTTTTCTAATCAGACCAAAATCACTAAATCGATGTCACTAATTCGTGAGAGAGCGCTCTGTTACAGAAAACTTCATGTATTGCTTACGATACTACCTTTATGTGAGTAAGAAAGTTCTCCAACGTGTTACGATTAAGCAACATCTATATTATGTTACAAACTGTGAGATTTTTAAAAATTTCTATAGCAGGAGTTTCGAACAAAATACCTTTGAATTGTGGAATTCTGACGCTAACCACTCCATTGTGACGACTTTTAGAATCGAGAGGTTTGAGTGTACTTATCTACTGTTTCTGGAAGTTTTGACTCTTGGTGTATTATTATTTGTATGTAGTGATAAGAAATGGAGGGAGCCGAGAACGGTTTTTGTGATTCATCTGTAATGTGTTGTATCCATGAAACGGCTTACTGCGTATTATAATACCAAAACTGTTAGAAATACGGCAAATCAAGATGACGTCTGTTACATTGAAGTATCGAGTAACAGGGAGTAGTCGATAGCTGTTTGCGCGATCTTCGATACAGCGTGTGACGTAAAACTAACGTCACGTTTATTCCACGTGGTGTGAGCAAAAAGCTACCCCAATAACATTTGTGGTGACTAGTGTGTATTCGACTGTCGGGTCGGTATTTGTCCACAACAGTATATTATATCAAATATATACTCGACAGTCATTTAAATGTTTGAAAGTTTACAGTGCAAGAATCAGAGTGCTTTAATCTGAAAACTCTTGGCTCCACAAGATGGCGGAGTGGCTTCAATCAACAGCTAAGCTTTGAATGGTAGCGCCGTCTCCCCTTATTTTAACCTCCTTGAAACAAACAAAGACTACCGTCGTCAACTAACAGTGAAGCCAATACCGTAAAAATTTACGTTTTTTTTATTGAAACTATCATTGCCCTCAACATTTAATAAAATATAGCAAAGTACGAATACACAAAAATAAGTGCAATTTTCGTAAAAAATGCCATTAGATATTAACATTGTGTAAGTAACACCCTCGGTCAGCCGTGTGGTCTAATGTACTGCTTTCCGAGAGGCGGAGGTGTGCCGGCCTCGGTTCGAATACGCCCGGTGGATTAACAAAGGGAGTCGGAGTGCCGGCCAGATTAGATTTGGTTTTTCACATCCCCCGAGGAGAATACTGGGTTGGTACTCAAGTTCCGCTACAGTTACACGATTCGCAAACATTTCGTAACACTTTACACTTTCATGCCTATAAGATTATACACAGACATCTTGGGTACACATTTCCTCCCGGGGGGCCATGGGGTGGCTACTGGAAGGGCATACGGCTACTCCATCAATATTAACACGCACCAAATCCGAATTTAACACGCCGACCTTGCATGTGCGGGAATATGGCCAAGAAAGAAGAAAGATTAAAATTGTGTAAGTATTTGAACACAACTAGAAAAAAAAAATGCCAGAGCAGGATTCGAACCACCGACTGTATGGGTGGAAAGCTACAACGCTATCACCTGAGCTACACTGACAGATATTGCAGATGTTTTAAGTATTGGTACTTACGTGTACTTTGAAAAACTTCAAATTCGATTTTATCGGGAATTTTTTGGAGTTGGGTCCAATGGCTTTGGCTGATTGTTATTTGAGTTCTGAATTTCACGTACCATAAATATCAAAAAATTCTAAAATCCAATACCCATGTGGTCTCCTTGTTAGGAAGTACGAGTGCGTCTCCGTGACATGACGCCTGTATGCTTCCCACGCTGATATCACACTGATTCTTATAGCTGTAAGCATTGGTGTGTTGTAATTCTTTTCGGTTGTGTATATACGTCCTATACGTCCATTTTCATAAGGATATATTCCTCCTAAAATACACCGTGTTTCTGGGTGTCTGGATTGGTATTCGACCCTGAAACAGGCACACGCGAGTTCACTGTGTCAACTGTTATATCCCTCAGTCGGTTCAGTACTTTCGCGGGACTTGTGAGAAGGCTTCTGATAACTACGGTCACACTACCAGGTGAAGCAGGTCCAAGGTCGTTAACTGGATGCCCGATCTCCCATAAGGCAGCGGGCCTCAAAAGCCGTTCTCTACTCGTTCGCTATAAGCTGAATTAAATAGAAAGTTGCTGTACGAACTATAAGGGGCAATTTATCTGCAAATTGGAAAATGTGATGGAATTAGGTTGCAGAAGGATGGTGAATCAAATTCCTTTTTCCCCAATTCTATTCATTACCTCCTCATTAGTTACGCGATCCACCCACCTAATCTTCAGCATTCTTCTGTAGCACCACATTTCAAAAGCCTCTATCCTCTTCCTGTCCGCACTGTTTATCGTCCATGTTTCACTCCCATACAAGGCAACACTCCACACAAAAGTCTCCAGAAATCCTTAGGCTTAAATCAATATTCGATGTTAACAAATTTCTCTTTTTCAAAAATGATTTTCTACCCATTGCCATTCTGCATTTTATATCCTCTGTATTATGACCATCATTTGTTATATTACTGCCCAAGTAACAAAACTTATCTACCTCCTTTATTGTTTCGTCACCTAAACTAATTCCTTCAGCATCACCTGATTTTTTTAGACTGCACTCCATTACCCTAGTTTTGCCCTTGTTAATCTTCATCTTATATGCACCTTTCAGCACACTGTCAATTCCGTTCAACTACTCTTCCTGGTCCTTTGCTGTCTCTGACAGAATTACTAGGGCGTCGACAAAACGCAATGTTTTTAATCCTTCACCCTGAACTTTAATTCCTTCTCCAAATTTCTGCTTGCTTTCCTTTATAGCTTGCTCAATGTACAAATTGAATAACATTGGAGAAAGGCTACAACAATGTCTTACTCCCTTTCCAAACACTGCATACCTTTCACGCCTTTAACTCTGACAACCGCTGTCTGGTTTTTGTATAAGTTGTAAATAACCTTACGCTCCCTATATTTTATTCCTGCTTGCTTCAGAACTTGAAAGAGTTTATTCCAATTAACATTGTCAAAAGCCTTCTCCAAATCTACAAAAGCTAGATATGTAGGTTTGCCTTTTCTTAATCTATCTTCTAGGATAAGCCGTAAAGTGTTCCTACATTTCTCCTGAACCCAAACTGATCTTCCCCGAGGTCTGCTTCTACCACCTTTTCCATCCTTCATCTGCAGATGACAGCTGAATATCGGAGACAAAGTTAACACAGAAGATACACAAATGTTGCATAGGGCATCATGACATTAAATGCATACAAAACAATTGTATTGTATATAAATATATCCATGTTATGTGGATTGTTTTGAGGTCTGCGACTATGATAAACTGCCTGAAATAATTTATATTGCAGCAGTCACTTATTACTAATATTTTTATTAGCACGACGCATTTCGGCAGCAAGCTGCCATCACCGGGTGCATTTTTACAGTTGTATGTTCATTATTCTTTTGTTATGTTTTGTGTTGTGGGTGCCAGTGAGGTTATGGTTGGATGTTTTAACCTGTTCAGGAAGATACAGCTACTTCAGTATTATATATCTTCCTGAAGAGGTTAAAACATCCAACTATAACCTCACTGGCACCCACAACACAAAACATAACAAAACAGTAATGAACATGTAACTGTAAAAATGCACCCGATGGTGGCAGCTTGGTGCCGAAACGTGTCGTGCTAATAAAAATATTAATAAAATGTGACTGCTGCAGTATAAATTACTTAAAAAACAATTGTATTAACTGAACTAGAAACAAAGTTGCTTATCTGGGTGTTCATTTTACAACTTATGAAATATTTTACTTTCGTCAATTATTTTTAGCTGAAATTTAAGACCTGGGAAAATGGAGACAGAGTCTAATCATCAAGTACATTATGTGTTTTAGGTTTCATGATTTCCAGCATTTTCATAGGGTCGTATTTCTACTTTTCTTTACAGAATGTCATAATTTGTAATCTATATCATATGGATAGCTTTAGTGGCTTCTTTATTTGATGAACCGCTAAGTTTGTTTTTACTGTTTAATCTCTGGATGTGCTCATGTTCAGACAACATATCCATCACGGCTCTGCCTGACTGACCTACGTGTATATTTCCACAGTGTTAACCTCAGATGTTTACATACAACACTCTAAGCCAAATATGACAGTTTATCTTTACTGTTGCGTGGAAATGTTGATATATTATAATGTTGTAAATTACATATCTAGAGTTCCAGTAATTAACTTTTCGTTGAAATTTGAAATTTAGCCCATATACGCTAGACAGCAGCCATTGATTAACGGGTACAACAAATACTGCTACACATCCTATACGGGAAAAAATTAAGAAAACCTTAGCAAAATGTTGAAACTCGAAACTATGGACTTGGATTTTACACCAACATATCAAAATTGTTATTCATCAGTAAAAATGCGGCCTTTGGCTCAAAGGGGAGTGTGTAAAATAACATGGAAACGGAGTGGAATAGTAGTTAGTGAGAACTATGTGGATTAGCATATCTGAATGTGAGAATATCTGGAGTGAAAGACTCAATCTTTGCCAACTGTCTCATATAAGAAAACCACCAAAACCACCATATGTAATAGAACGCCAAGCATTACATTTTATATAGAAAGGTAGGAAGATGGTCTTGCTGAAAATACTAGAAGTTCACGCAGAGTGTACTAAATGGCCCGAATCGGTTTCTATTTTCAACCATCTCAATTTACTTTGCAGTAAAAAATAGTGGAGTATTATACTACATTAGTGGTTAAATAAACATTAACATAAACTTGTTTCCATTTTTAGTAAATAAAATTATTTATGCATGCATTTAATGTAGCACATTCCTTCTTTCGTAATATTTTTGTCTCTTCTGACTAAATAAAACTTTCGTGAGTCGCTTGCTATTGTATCTATGCGAAATTCACTTGTTTTCTAAAGATGTTGATAACCTGTTAGTGACCTAATAAGTAAATATTAACGACTGAAACACGGTGCTTAGTGGGTTGTAGGCTTACTTCAGACCACGTTTTTATTCATCATTATATATACATACATACATACACACACACATATATATATATATATATATATATATATATATATATATACAGGGTTTCACTAAGTGTGTTTGCCTCTGTAACGTATAAAATAATAGGTGACGGGAAATTTTAGTGCGGTAGGTCAACACAAGAAATGTTACATTTTCTGCGGAGCTATAAACATAGTTCATTGTATCATTTTCCAAAGAGTTACAGCACAAAGATATAATGTTTTAAATGGAACAATAGTTTTTTCTATCGTGCATTGGATTCGTTGAAACCAGCTGCGTCCAAATCAATTTAAACTACGTTCCTATCACTGTTAGTTTGGGAGCTACAACCCTTCAAAGTTTCAGGGGCAGATACCACACGCTGTACATAATAATTGGCTGTGTGGTGGGTGATGGATGTTATGGCGGTGGGAAGTTGATTTACATGAGATGTTAAAATGTGTGTCCATGTTCCTCAATGCATAATGCAATGCGCCGTCGAAAGGATCTGTAACATTGCCGGTGTCACGGAGCGAGAAGCTTCCTCGGTGCACTGTTAGACTGCCGACTGTCGGCGCACACGGCCGTATGCCCGACAGTTGGAGAAACACAAACACAACCGGGGCTCAATATACCACAGTTAATGACATCTAATGACGATGGCATACACGAACAACGAGTATGTTGACATGTTGCTGATGCTCTGCGAATGCCAACACGGTGCCACAGAAGCAGCCACGGCGTATGCTGTGAGATATCCTAGGCGAAGAGCCCCGGCAGCCATTACGTTCTTACGTGCTGAACAACGACTTCGGGAAACAGGCAGCTTGGTAATGCACCGCAGTAACAGACGAAGACCTGCAAGAAGTAAGGAGACTGAGGTGTTTGCTTTAGCTGCACTACACCACGATCCTCATGTCAGCTTACGAGCCGTTGCTGCAGTCGCTGGTGTCAGTCTCACATCTGTGTGGCGTATAGTACACGGCCACAGGTTTCACCCATACCGCCTGTCACTGACCCAGGAGCTGCATGGGAACGATTTCCGTGCAAGAGTGACATTCTGTGAGTGGGCCATGCGTAATTTCACGCTGGAGTCTTTACAAAGTATTATGTTCTCTGATGAGTCCACGTTCACAAATTATGGTGCAGTGAATCGCCATAACATGCACTACTGGGCCGCAGACAATCCTCGGTGGGTACGACCTATCGACTGTCAACGTAGGTGTGGAATCCTTGGGGATGAAATCATCGGTCCACACTACTTCCCAGGTACACAGACAGGTGAGTTGTATCGCGCTTTTATAGCCGACAGTTTGGGTGGTCTCCTTGAATATGAGTGTCTACACACGAGAGTCCATATGTGGATGCAGCACGATGGTCACCCAGCCCATTCTGCGCGTGCTGTTGTGGAAGAACTAAACAACAGGTTTGCAGGAAGATGGTTGGGGCGCCATAGTCCTCATTCATGGCCTGCAAGGTCGCCCGATTTAACACCGGTAGATTTGTTTTTGTGGGGATATCTAAAGGATCGTGTTTATGTCACTGAGCCCACATCCCCGGATGATCTAAAACGGCGCATCGAGGACGCATGTCGCTCCGTCACACCGGCGATGTTACATCTCGTCCGCAGATCCTTTCGACAGCGCATTGCATTATGCATTGAGGAACATAGACACACATTTTAACATCTCATGTAAAACAACTTCCCACCGCCAGCCATAACATCCATCACCCACCACACAGCCATGTATTATATACAGCGTGTGGTATCTGCCCCTGAAACTTTGAAGGGTTGTAGCTCCCAAACTAATAGTGATAGGAATGTAGTTTAAATTGATTAGGACGCAGCTGGTTTCAACGATTCCAAGGCACGATAGAAAAAACTATTGTTCCATTTAAAACATTATATCTTTGTGCTGTAACTCTTTGGAGAATGATACAATGAACTATGTTCACAGTTCCGCAGAAAGTGTAACATTTCTTGTGTTGACCTACCGCATTAAAATTTCCCGTTACCTATTATTTTATAAGTTACATAGGCAAATACACTTAGTGAAAAACCCTGTATGTGTGACTGTGCAATTGCCCCCCCCGCCCCCCCCCCCCCCACCTAAAATAAAATCTATACGAATAAAAATTGACACATGTGTTTAAGAGTATCACTTGAGAACGGCTCGAACGATTGTGCTTAACTTTTTGTTGTGTTTTAAGTCTATGGAAAAGTTTTGTATGAAAGAAAATTTTTGGAAAATCCACCGGTAAATTGGGAAATTTGAGAGGAAGAGGAAGTGAATTTTCAATATGTTTTTGAATGAACTCACGCTTCGGGCGATGAGAAGAGTAATTGTTTGTTCGTTATGATTCTGTAAATTTTGGAGAAACAAAATCGTGATAGTTACAAAGGATAGTCGGAAAATTCAGCTGCGCGAAAGGAAATATCCCATGTACTATTGATTCCAACTGATTAACCCATTCGTTTTGAATACTATTGCCAATCAAGGTTTCCTTTTGCATAAACATTGAATTAGAGAGGGGGAGTAGGAAATAGGAAAAGGGGCATGAATGGATATAAGGAAAGGGAGGGTGGAGGAGAGGCTATAGTATGGGAAATGAGATGTACAGGGAGCAGGGTGAAGTTTGACAGAGGTGTGTGGGGCAGGTGGGGGCGGAGGAGGATGAAATGGAAAAAGGAAGGCGGAGACGGAGATGGACAAATATATAATGAAGAGGTAGAGAGAGGGGATGAAAAGATGATCTATGGTGTATATCCAGTTTTACACATATAGCAATTGCAAAGTACTGAAAGGTGCCCCAATTTTTCTGTATGTAAAAATGAATTCCTATTTCATTGGTCAATCTATAACTGCGAACAGCTCATCTTTTATTTCTGATGTGTTCGTCTCAGGAAGAGGTTTTTGTGTAATAACATGTTGAGGGATATCTACTGGAAAATTAGAAAAATCGGAAAAAATCTGAAAGTGCGTTTATCAATGTGACCGTGTGTTTCCATTGCATACAGATCTAAAGTATTGTTGATATTGTGATAAAATTTTGCGTATTTGACCTTCAGAACAAGAGGAAGCTCGCTGTGAGCATAAAATTTCATTCAGCACAGGCGGGTGTAATGTATATACCCTAGAAAATCCTGTTTGTTTTAACAACTGAAGTATACGATACAATAGTTGGTCGTGGCATTATACCATAATATTCCTATATATATATATATATATATATATATATATATATATATATAAGCATTCTATGGCACTTCTGGCAAGTCACATTGATTATCACTTTCATTACTTGGGTCTTTTAATAAACTAAATTAATTAATTAATTATTGAAAGTCGTAAGCTTAGTGTTGGACAATAATGTGTTTGTTAATGAAATTAATAACTAACAATATCTGAGGTCCTCTGTGATATTTTGACCGTAATGTGATACTTTGCTGACCGTAAAATTAAATAATAACTTTAACTTAACAATTTTAAATAATGTAAACATATATCAATACTGCGCTTATTGTTATCGACTTACGTTCTTTCATATTGTTTTGTTTTGATATGAAAAACTTATTATTACATTTGTCATGATTTTGTGTATTTTTACGTAAAGCAAGATTTATTTATGTTGCATGAACAAATTGTTTTATATCAAATATTGTAACTTCCGTGTTCTAGAATGTTCTAGAAAAGTGCGAATTGACGCGAACGCAGGGAGTTGTGAAGTTAGTATCACCTTGACAGTTAGTAATAACTTAATCTTGAGTCAGTATGGAAGTTAGTGGTGAAGCAGTCTTACTTTTGTCATTACGTAACAAGCAGTCATCAAGAGTGGAAAAATAAATGTATTTTAAATGAAGTGTCACATGTGTAGTTTTCTGGACGCATAAGAATCCGTCGTCCTAATGTTGCCATATTTATTTAAAGACAGGCGAGCAATTAAAACATCTACCACTGAACAACCGACGGGCCTGAGCCCCAAGGGTATGCACTGGGTATACACCACGGTGATCAGACCCAGGATTAACTATGGGGCGGTCGAGTGGTGGAAGAAGGAAGAACATCAGGTTGCTGCTAAGGAGATCGGTAAGGTGCAGAGATTAGCCTGCTTAGCCATAACAGGCGGAATTAGCAGCACACCAACTGCTGGGATGGAAACCATGTTGGATATGCCCCCAAGATGGAGCATACAGACTCAAAACTGGCAAAAACTGGAACTCTTTGGGATATCCAGAATCACACACTAAATTAGTGAGTGAGGTAAATATAGGAAAGGTCGGAGAAATGCCAGCCGACTATATTATAACCCCATACTGCTTCAACAAGCCTTTCAAATCTAACAATTAGAAGTAGGGAACAGTGGTGGAAAATAGTTCGACACCGTACGGGGGATATTGTCTTGTTCACTGACGGGTCAAAATCAGACCAAGGCGTTGGGGCTGGGGTATACGGGGTGCAGCCAAGCTTGGAGGGCGTCATCTCTCTAAGGAAACTGGCCTCAGTATTCCAGGCCGAAATCACTGCCATCAGGGCGTGTGTGGAGGAGAATTTGCGTAGGTGCTACAAAGATCGTAGCATCTATATCTATTCAGACAGTCAGGCAACTCTGAGATCACTGGCAGCTCCTGCAATAAGGTCTAAAATTGTTGCAGAATGTCACAGTGTTCTGGTGGAGCTAGGGGAAAGCAATAGAGTAAACCTATTATGGGTCCCTGGCCACTCGGGGATTGGTGGCAACCAACATGCCGACAGATTAGCCAGGATTCCATTTATTGGACCGGAACCTGTCCTGACAATCAACAAGGCAATGATCAAATTGGAGCTACGTAACTGGCTCAGAAGACAGCGCGTAGAATATTGGACCAAAGTCTATCAAGAAAAACATGCCAAAGCCATGTTTTAAAAGAAGCTCTGCAATCCTGGGCCTGAACAGGAGAGAGATTAGTCTCATGGTTGGATTGCTGACAGGCCATGGAAATTTCAAAAAACACCTACATACAATGGGAATAACAGAAGAGGACCCTAAATGTAGGACCTGTGATGACGGTGATGAAACTGCATCACATCTAATCTTCGAATGCATTGCATTGTAGAGTAAAAGGCACAGAACATTTGGGACAACCAGACCCGAAGAAATTGTGTCTAATAAAGAACTGGTAAAGGGACTCCTTGCACTGTTCAAGGGCATTGGTTGGCTTTACTAGATGTACAGGGAGCGATACCGCACAATAAACTTAGTTTCGGTGCGAGCAGTGGCGGGTTGGACCAAGACTGTTTTGGCTTCCCTGAGAAAATCAAATCAAATCGAACAACCGACAGATAAAGGTGACGTATTCATAATGTGGCTTTAATGTAAGTGCATAAAAAGCGCCACACGGGGGATGCTTTACTTAATTATTTTGCCAAAATCCTCAGTTGTGCTCCGATCTTGATGACATTTTGTACACTTGACTTCAAAACAAAATAAAATTTTGTATAGTGTTTTACTTACGAACTTCAGCATTAGAAAACAGGTAGGTCACTGTTTACATAGTTTTTGTATGGTGTATGGCAAATGGTAGCTTTTATCACTGATCCCCACGAAAGTTGTCGTATATTTGTGTCCTAGATGGGGAGGTGGGGATGAACCGAGGAAGCGGGAGTTTGGAATAAATGGGCCGAGAGAAGGGGTGTGTAGCTGTTCAGAGAAATGTAAGAGAGAGATGAAGATGAATGCCCGGACAGCGCCGGGTTTTCGGCTAGTACTAAATAACCATTATTTGTTTCCCGGCGCTCGGTGCTGGGCCACCTGCCGCCGGCTGCGGAGCGCTCGCCTCGGCGGCACGCCCCCCGGCCGCGGCCGCGTGCATCGGCCGTATTGATCTGGCGAATTTCCAAGCCGCTCATAAGGAGGCGCGCCGCTCCGCCAAACAAACCACTTCTCGCCGAGGGCGCCGGCTGACGGTAATTCACACCAGCGCCGACGTTAATGCGAGCCCATAGCGCCCTCGTGGTGGGGCGAGGGGAGCTCTTAAATTTCAGGTGGAGAAAAACAGCGCGGAGCCCCGGTCGCTATACTGGTCACTTATTCCAGATTACCGGCGTCGCTAAGCAATATTACCATCATCTTCTTTTATTCTCTAAAAGGGAATAGGGCCTGTACAAGTTTTCCCCTGTCCAATGCGCACTTTTTACGGGAAAAAATTTGAACAGGCACTAGTCTATTTTTTGGAGAATTAAAAAAGGAACCCGTAAACTCGGATAGATGACCAGTTCTTTAATCTTGGCTACGCAATAAGTTAATATGATCTATTGACAAGCAAAGCCACTGTAATACCACACGTGAAGGACAAGCAGGTAGACTGCTGTTGTCTTTAAATGCTGATGTTGTTGTGGTCTTCAGTCCGTAGACTGGTTTGATGCAGCTCTCCACGTTGGGCAAGTCTCTTCTTCTGAGAATACGTTCGGCAACCTACATCCTTTTGAATCTGCTTACTATATTCGTCCCTCGGTCTTCCTCTACGATTTTTCTCCACACACTTCCTTCTAATGCTAAGTTGACAATTCCTTGATGTCTCAGAATGTGTACAACCAATCTATCCCTTCTCTTAGTCAGGATATGCCAGAAACTCCTTTTCTCCCCGATTTGGTTAAGCACCTCCTCATTAGTTACGTGATCTACCATCTAATTTTCATCATTCGTCTGTAGCACCACATTTCAAAAGCTTCTATCATCTTTTTTTCTGAGCTCCTTATCGTACAAGTTTCACTCCCATACAATGTTACACTCCAGACAAATGCTTTCAGAAAGGACTTCCTAACATTTAAATTAATATTGGATGTTAACAAGTTTCGCTTCTTTAGAAATGCTTTTCTTCCCATAGCCATTCTACATTTTATATCTTCTTTACTTCGACCATCAGAAGTTATCTTGCTACCCAAATAACAAAATTCAACTACTACTTTTATTGTCTCATTACCTAATCTAATTCCTTCAGCATCACCTGATTTTTTGACATTACATTCCATTACCCTTGTTTTACTCTTGTTGATGTCCGTCTTATATCTTCTTTTCAAGACACTGTCCATTCCATGCAATTACTCTTCCAGATCCTTCACAGTCTCTGACAAAATTACTATGTCATCGGCAAACGTCAAACAAAATGGCATGTCACTAGCGGTGCTAGCTGTGAAGTGCTGGAATAACAAACACGAAAAATGAACGTAAGTGTGGCCGAGGTGACTGAGGCGCTCCAGTCACGGTCAGCACGGCCACTACGGTCGGGGGTTCGAATCCCCCCTCGGGCATGGATATTTGTGCCGTCCTAGTTCGTAAGTAGTTCATAAGTAGTTTGTAAGCTTAGGGACTGATGACCCCGTAGTTAAGTCCCATAAGCTTAACAAACAATTGAACATTGAATTGAACGTAAGTGAATCAGAACAGCCGGAAGCCACCAATGAGCACTAGATGTAAAGTAATATCCACGAAATATTGCCACTGATGATGCCTTTCAAATAAAGGCGAAATGCATATGGCAATAAAATATTTTCTTAACTCAGTTGCATAGAAGGACAATCTAAATATCGACACTATTATAAAATATGAACAGACACTAGTTTATTTTTGGAGAATTAAAAAAGAAACCGGTAATCTCGGATAAATGACGAGTACTTTAACCTTGGCTACGCAATATGTTAATATGATCGACTGACAAACAAAGTCATTGTAATACCACACGTGAAGGATAAGCAGGTAGACTGATGTTGTCTGCCGCGGTGGAGTAGCCGAGCGGTCTAAAGCTTCTCGCTGCGGAGTGCGCCGTTGCTCGCCGTGGAGGTTGGAGTCCTCCCTGGGGCATGGGTGTGTGGGTGTTGTCCTTCGGTTAGTTTACCTAGGTTTAAGTAGTTTGTAAGCTACGGATTTACAAAACATCTGAGAATACGTTCGGCAACCTACATCCTTTTGAATCTGATTACTGTATTCGTCCCTCGGTCTCCCTCTACGATTTCTACCCCATACACTTCCTTCTAATGCTAAGTTGACAATTCCTTGATGTCTCAGAATGTGTCCTACCAATCTATCCCTCCTCTTAGTCAGGATATGTCAGAAACACCTTAGGTTAAGCACCTCGCCATTTGTTACGTGATATACCCATCTAATTTTCATCATTCGTCTATAGCACCACATTTCAAAAGCTTCTATCATTTTTTTTTGTCTGAACTCCTTATCGTCCACGTTTCACTCCCATACACTGCTACACTCCAGACAAATGTTTTCAGAAAGGACTTCCTAACATTTAAATTAATATTGGACGTTAACAAGTTTTGCTTCTTTAAGAATGCTTTTCTTCCCATAGCCATTCTGCATTTTTTATCTCTTTTACTTCGGCCATCAGAAGTTATCTTGCTACCCAAATAACAAAACTCATCTACTACTTTTATTGTCTCATTACCTAATCTAATTCCTTCAGCATCACCTGATTTTCTGACATTCATTCCATTACCCTCGTTTTACTCTTGTTAATGTTCATCTTATATCTTCCTTTCAAGACACTGTCCATTCCATTCAATTGCTCTTCCAGATCCTTTGCGGTCTCTGACAAAATTACTATGTCATCGGCAAACCGCAAACTTTTTCTTTTCCCTCAACTTTAATTCTCTCTACATATTTTTCCTTCCATTCCTTCACTGCTTGTTCAATGTACAGATTGAACAACATTGGGGAAAGGCAACAACCCTGTCTTATTCCCTTCTCAACCTCTGCGTCCCTTTCTTGCCCTTCGACTCTAATAACCGCTGTCTGGTTTTTGTATAGGTTGAATATAACCCTTCGCTCCCTATGTTTTACTCCTGCTACCTTCAGAATTTGAGAGTGTGTATTGCAGTCGACATTGTCAAAAGCTTTCTCCAAATCTATAAACGCCAAAATGTAGGCATCGAATTCTTATATGTACACGGTAATTTTAAATGAAAACCTGTTGAAATTATGGAAATTAATGAAATAACGCGATTAGATCTGTTCATTTCAAAGCATCATCAGTAATGAAAAGTGCTGAAATTTCATACCAATCGAGCTATGTAATAAATAATAATAAAACATCCGTAGTGAGCCTGTGAAACGAAATAGAAGACGATCTCAGAATTCAAGGACATTAGCTGTTTGGAAGCTCATTATACATTCGTTGGTAATGTAGTATAAGGGTAGCTGTGGTTCCTAAAGTTTATGTAGGGATAAGATTCATTTCTGCTGTCTCTCGTTCAGACTATTAGAAACAGCATACTAGATAAAATACTCGATACAGCATGTATGGACCGCGCGGGAATGGCCGTGCGCGCTAAGGCGCCTTGATGCTGAGTGCGCGACTGTTTCCAAAATGTTCAAATGTTTGTTAAGCTTAAGGCACTTAACTGCGGGGTCATCAGTCCCTAAACTTACAAACTACTTATGAACTACCTTATTTTCAAGACTACACAAACATCCATGCCCGAGAAGGGATTCGAACCCCCGACCTTAGCGGCCGTGCAGGACTGTTTACCGTTGGTGGTTCAAGTCCTTCCACGGGCATGGATGTGTGTGTTGTCCTTAGCGTAATTTAGTTTAAGTAGATTACAGAAAGGCTTTCGACACTGCAGCTCACAAGCGTCTTCTAATGAAATTGCGTGCTTATGGAATATCGCCATAATTGTGCGATTTAACTCGTGATTTCCTGCCAGAAAGGACGCAGTACGTTGCAATGTAAATGTCTATAGGATGTATTGTAAATATTTGAACAATTTTCTATCGTTAGTTGTTTAGATATTTGCGATTTACGGTACTAAAACGGCTAAAAATTAGGTTTTGTGATTTTGTGCAAAACTATGATAAGTTTCAACCTCTGGATCTTGGTAACGGATAACAATATCGAAAAAATTTAAAAACGGCCTCGAGAATATCATCATAAGAACATATGGTAAAAATTTCGAGGATATGCAATGAATAGGAAGTATCGAAGTGACCATCCCTACAATTGGTTTTTTTTTGGTACCCAAAAATCATGGTATTTTGCGATTTTTTCAGGAACCTCCCATGAATGAATGGTGCTTTTGTAAGCC
Source organism: Locusta migratoria (assembly GCA_026315105.1). Classification (NCBI taxonomy): domain Eukaryota; kingdom Metazoa; phylum Arthropoda; class Insecta; order Orthoptera; family Acrididae; genus Locusta; species Locusta migratoria. Next base: position 198,674,872 of record CM048746.1, read on the forward strand.
GCTTAAAGCCCACCATAGACTACACATCATGTACAAAAGCCAACTGATTTGCTCAATTTGGATGTGCTCCAGGAAGTGTGTAACTTTGAAAATTTTGACGATGTACTGTATGATAGCTATATTATACCCATTCTTCTAATATGTACGCAAACGATCACTAGGCCAAGATCTATCCATAACACTTTACCCCTTCATACTGAGATGAATAGAACCTGAGATATGTGCCCCTTTAGAATCGCAAATCCACACGCGCCGTTTACGAACATATTAATACATATTTTCCACATCTCGTCCTGTACTAATAGACCGAGTTCAAGCAAACTTGGTGCATACAATCCCTAGCGTCAGACGACAATTACTGTGTGCATAGGATTCCCCAACGAGACATAGTTCATAACGAAGCACGCGAGGAATTGTCTTATATGGAATAATATATCTACGCCTAAACTACTTGACCATTTCAATGAAACTATGTTTACACATCTCTCACCGTCCGGTAACACTTGCTGTGGAAGTAGCAATCACGTGTGATATCCAAGTTACAATATAGGACGTCATCAAAATACCGTCCCACCAGCCAAGGGATTTTAATTTATTATGTCTTCACTACAAATTTTATTTGCAACTCTTTTCGCAGACATAAAATAGTCTTTGTGGGACATCCACAACTGTTGCTGCAATTCCATGTCCAATAAATATTATAGATAGATTATTTATTTGTTCTCAATCGGCCATTAGCGGTTTCGGAATGTAAATCCCGTAATCGGGTGCTACAAACAAGAAGGGAGACTGAGCGGGGTACTAAGTAAAATTAATTACATTAAACGGATGCTTGTAAATAAACATATCATACGTTATTAAAAGTACAAGGTAACCGACAGTCATATTAAAAGAGCTATAAAATATGTTGAGAGCCAATGAGGGTGACGGATGAACACTGAATTCGCGAGTAAATAGGGCCTAAGGAAAAACCGAGCCGCGGTGGAGTAGCCGAGCGGTCTAAAGCGTCTCGCTGCGGAGCGCGCGGTTGCTCGCCGTGGAGGTTCGAGTCCTCCCTGGGGCATGGGTGTGTGTGTTTGTCCATATGTTGGTTTACCCAGGTTTAAGTAGTTTGTAAGCTACGGACTGATGACCACGCATTTTGGTCCGATAGATTTACAGACATTTGAACATTTTTGAAAAACCGAGTGCAGTGCAAGAAAACTCTCACTGATCGAATATACAACCACTAATCTTCTTTATATATAGAGCAGAATGTCCGTGTGTTTGTGTGTTTGTTTGTGTGCACGTATTGCATACAAATCTACAATTTTGTTCCAATTTTTATGAAATTTTGTACACATAAGCGTCAGTCCATGAGGATGGTCGCAAGTTCACAAGATACGACGTGATAATCAATGGGATGCGCGAGAAACTGCTACATTAAGCGACAATGCTGATCATTTTCTCCTAAACTACTGGACCGATTGCAACCAAATTTGGTGCACATATTCCTTACGTTAAACATGGTTCAGGAGATATAACGTCATAAACAATAGGAGATGCAAGAAAATGGCACACAATGTGATGAGACTTTATACGTACACTATATGAGAGTGACAGTACTTAGCGATTTGAAACGAACTTCAAACATAATTTCAAACCTTTATTAAACTTTTTCTTGCTGTGAAGCGCATCAAAATAACGAAATGAAAAAAATATTTTCGCTTACTACTTTTCCGCTGTTCATGGAGAAAAACTATGGCATTCGGTATGACGTTGCAGTTTATAATTTCTACACTACAAATTGTATTCGCAGGAAATTTTACAGAGAGTATACACACACATACAGATGAATGAACTTTTGTAATTGTATCACAGTACATCACGTAGTTCATAAGATATAAGGACAATAACAGTGACGTTAATCGAAAACCGCCCCATCACGCATCAGGTTTTAATCTATTACTTCTCTAGAACTAACTCTATTCAGAACGGATTTTACCGACATACGGCACTTAAAAATGACTGTATAAATACGAAATTATACAGTTAAACAAAATAATTCAATAAATATGAAATTATATATACTGCGATGGGTAAAAACCTGTCACATCATGCAACATGTATTCCAGTCAGCTTACGGAAATTAGTGGAAAGCTGACAGGTTGGAGGGGGGGGGGGGGTGGACAAGACGCAAAGTGAGTCATTGAAATTTCTGTGGAGGGGTGTGGGTGAAAATTAGTACTTTTTGTCAGCCTGGAGGGGGGGGGGGGTTCTAAAACAATTTACAAAACGTGAAATAAAATATATTTAATTTCAATATTAAATGGGTGTGGGAGGAGGGGTTGGTCGCAGGTTTGGGAGGGGGCTGAGACATTGGCCAAGGGGAAAGGGGGACACGTCTGGCCAGTAGTGTTGACAACTTTGCACTATGAAGTGCTCACGGATGCAGGCGATAGCAATAGACGTCTATAGAGTTATAAGGAAAGGAAGAGAATGAAAGAGTACATCCAACGAATACCAATTATTTACGACAGATCTGGAATTTAACTTCAAAAGACTGCAGTTTCCAGTGAGACTTGAATTTTCTATTACGGTTAATAAACCACAGGGCAATCTATTCTATACTGTGGAGTGGATTTGACTTGCCCATGTTTCTCACACGGACAACTTTATGTCACTCTCTCGGGGGTGGCCTGGACAAGTAACAAGAAATATTGTTTACAGTAATGTTGTGAATTAAATGAATGTTACATATCACGTATTTTGATTACTAGCTTTATTTGTTCTGATACTCTACTTAAAATTTTGTATATTATGCAAGATAGCCTTATTTATTATATATTCTCTAATGATTATAACATGTTATTAGAAAAAAAAGGAGTGAATAGAGAGAGAAGGAATAGGAGAAGACTAACGTAAGGCTTGAATAAATAAATACCCTGGCAACGCCTGGTTTTCAGCTAGTCATAAATGAAGGATTCATCTGTTTACAATTGGAGCGGATTCAAACATAAAAAATTTCACTGACAAACATTGAACTACACATATTACGAAAATTATCATAAGAATTGAATTCGTGCCTGACGAGTCTTTCCCGATGGCGCCTCACCTACAGGTGGTAACGGGCTACAGGTAGAGCCGAAGGGGGCAGAGTGGCAGAAAACGATGGACTAACACAAAAATATGAAATAAATTTATAGCTGGCCAACAACGGTTACTAACGCTAGTTATTATTAAAAAACATGTCTGGCGAGACAGCGATCTTCGGAAAATAATTAAAATTAATTTAAATCAAATATTACTTGCAATTTATTTATTTCTCGGTTATCAGTTTCGATCTTTTACAAGGTCATGTCAAGACCACGTCGGAGTAGACAACGGTGGAAACGCGATGGCCAACTCCTCGCATTAAATTTTAACTAGCGCTAGTATTTAGGTAAGGTGGTATTGTTCAAATGTTTCTAAATCTATCGGACCAAACTGCGTCGTCATCAGTCCGTAGCTTGCAAACAACTTTAACCTAGGTAAACTAACCTAAGGACAACAAACACACCCATGCCCCAGGGAGGACTGGAAACTCCACGGCGAGCAACCGCGCGCTCCGCAGCGAGACGCTTTAGACCGCTCGGCTACTCCACCGCGGCGGTGGTATTGTCGTGGGGGCAGTGGCTAGCTATGAGGCAGTGAGTGGCGGCTGACCTTGTTGCGCTCCCTGGCGAGTCGTGCCCAGGTCTCGAGCCCCTTGTGCGTGATCCAGCAGCCGGCGGGGCCCAGCCCGCTCATGGCTGCGGCGCTGGCGGTCGCCTACTGCACGGTCGCGGGGGCCGCGGAGACGGGGGCGGCGGCGGCGGCGGCGGCGGGCGGCGGTGGTGGCGCGGCGGGCATCGCGGCTGCACTGGCGCTGCCGCTGCCCCCGCCGCTGCCGCGCCGCCCCCGGCCGCTCAACAGGTAGCGCAGCGCCGCCCCTCCGCCCCCGGGTGGAACCGCCCGCCGTGCCCGCAGGCGAGTCCACGACGAGCCTCCCGGGGGTGGTCGCCCCCTCGGCCGCTTCTCGCTGCTCTAAAGCCCGCCACTCAAATTCTCTTCGGAACCCCTGGAGGCAGCATATGCTGCGCTCCTGCGGCAGGGTGGGGCGAAGAAAAACGACGCTTTTAACATCGGCTTTGGATCTGGTAGAGACGCCAGCTCCTGGCAACTCGAGTACTGCCGGTTATGTACTATTAGTCCAGAAGCACAGACAATGCAGTTACCGCTGGCGAGCACGACGAGCCTCCCGGAGGTGGTCGCCCCCTCGGCTGCCACTCGAATTCTCTTCCGAACCCCCTGGAGGCAGCATATGCTGCGCTCCTGCGGCAGGGAGGGGCGAGGGAAAACGACGCTTCTAACCTCGGCTTTGGAGCTGGTAGAGACGCCAGCTCCTGGCAACTCGAGGACTGGCGGTTACGCACTTTTAGTCCAGAAGCATAGACAATGCAGCTACTGCGCAACTCGCCTTACGCTTCTTGCAAATCTTCCATTAAGGCAACGGGCCGTATGAATAAAATGAAGTATCTACTTTATACTCTGAGTTCCAGAGAACATACTCAGGTTCGCATGAATAAAGGGAGTCAGAGAATATACTTCAGCCGAGCATGTTCTCGTCGTGAGTAACGGGGTGGGAGAAGTTGCTCACAACAGAGAACATTCTCCAATTTCATATGAATAAAACTACAGAAGTTTCTCACGACGGGAGAACATTCTCAGATTTCTGGAGTGAGCTCTATGGCATACTCTGTGCTGAGTAACTTCTATTAAGGTTACGTTTTACTGAGGTTTATAATAAAAATGACAACAATTTTGTGACTTGACAAAAACAAATTCCTTTATATGTAGTCTTTAAAAATACGAGGGGATCTATAGAGTTAATACAAATAAAAACATTTTGTTGACGAGTATCTTCCTTCGGCAAAATCGTGTGACACTTCCAGCCTTTTATACAGTGACGAGAGTAATGTAAGAGGTGTTTTCATTACCGACATAAAAATGAAATACAAATGTATTCAGCTGCGTGTTTACTCATTTGTTTGGCGTGTATATTTACAGTTGTAAACAGCCACATAGCAAAATAATATTGTTTTTAAATAGGGTCTATTAGTAAGACCTTATGCTGTTAGTTCCAAATAAAGTGTATCCCAGGAATTCACAGTTTCTATCACAAAATAAATATTGCTGCAATACCAAGTAGGCCTACTGAACTACTGTTTCTATCCAAACCGGTTGGCCTATTTATGATGCGTTTTTTGAATCGTAATCGTAACTTCTGTCATGTTAAAAGTAAGTAAAAACGACAGGAAAATTAATAACTGATTAATTACATACCTAGCAGCCTGTTTCTTGTTCAAAATCGCATGGCCTAACGCTTATGAGCAAACCATTGGGTGGATATTTAACAAGGCCTATCTCATGTTAGAACACTCCAACAGTATTCCACGTTGTAACAGATGAATGTGATGCATTCTTAAAATATCGTTCGCAAATTGTGCTAACCCCACTTCATTAACAAACGAGTTTCTCGCGTGACGAAAATTTTGTATCGCCAGGAGAATACATTTTAGTAAAAAGTGCATATTTAGTCTTAATAATATGCTCCTTCACAACAAACTAATATCTAAACATAGTACAGTTCTTTCTGAACACGTAGATGCCTACTCCATATTTGTACACTTAATAATTTGCCTGATTGGGCTAGTTTAAAGAAATACACAATTGGACAGCTGATCTGTGGCGGACATGACACGCGGAGAAGTTACTCGAGAAGGAGGGGAGGTAGCGAGAATGAACTACCTGCTCAGAGCATATGCTTCGAAGTTTTTATTCATACGAAATTGAGAACATACTCAGAGAACGTTCTTTTGCTCTGAGAATCTTCTGTGGAGCATGTGCTCTCTTTTGTTCATGCGACCCAACATCTGCGATTTTGAGGATAAATGGGCCGGCCGCGGTGGCCGAGCCGTCTGCGGCGCTCCAGTAAGGTCGGGGGTGCATACATACTCAAAACTGGCAACAACTGGAACTCTTTGGGATATCCAGAATCACACACTAAAATAGTGAGTGAGGTAAATATAAGAAAGGTTGGGGAAATGCCAGCCGACTATATTATAACCCCATACTGCTTCAACAAGCCTTTCAATATAACAATTGGAAGTAGGGAGCAGTGGGAGGAAATAGTTCGACACGGTACGGGGGATATTGTCTGGTTCACTGACGGGTCGAAATAAGACCAAGGCGTTGGGGCTGGGGTATACGGGGTGCAGCCAAGACTGAAGGGCGTCATCTCTCTAGGGAAACTGGCCTCAGTATTCCAGGCCGAAATCACTGCCATCAGGGCGTGTGTGGAGGAGAATTTGTGTAGGTGCTACAGAGATCGTAGCATCTATATCTATTCAGACAGCCAGGCAGCCCTGAGATCACTGGCAGCTCCTGCAAGAAGGTCTAAAATTGTTGCAGAATGTCACAGGGTTCTGGCGGAGCTAGGGGAAAGCAACAGAGTAAACCTATAGTGGGTCCCTGTCCACTCGGGGATCAGTGACAACGAACATGACGACAGATTAGCCAGGATGGAGGCAGAGACTCCATTTATTGGACCAGAACCTGTCCTGACAATCACCAAGGCAATGATCAAATTGGAGCTACGTAACTGGCTCAGAAGACAGCACGTAGAATATTGGACCAAAGTCCATCAACAAAAACATGGTAAGGTAATGATGCCAAAGCCATGTTTTGAAAGAAGCTCTGCAATCCTGGGTCTGAACAGGAGAGAGATTAGACTCATGGTTGGATTGCTGACATGCCATGGGAATTTCAAAAAACACCTACATACAATGGGGATTACAGAAGAGGACCCTAAATGTAGGATCTGTGATGACGGTGATGAAACTGCATCACATCTAATCTTCGAATGCATTGCATTGGAGAGTAAAAGGCACAGAACATTTGCGACAACCAGACCCGAAGAAATTGTGTCTAATAAAGAACTGGTAAAGGGACTCCTTGCACTGTTCAAAGGCATTGGTTGGCTTTACTAGGTATACAGGGAGCGATATCGCACAATAAACTTAGTTTCGGTGCGGACAGTGGCTTCCCTGAAGAAATCAAATCAAATCAAATGAAATCAAGGTCGGGGGTTCGCATCCCCTCTCGAGCATTATTTGTGCCGTCCTTAGTACACTCTGGCCATTACAATTGCTACACCAAGAAGTAATGCAGATGATAAAAGTGTATTCATTGGACAAATATGTTATACTAGAACTGACACGTGAGTACATTTTCACGCAATTTGGGTGCTTAGATGCTGAGGAATCAGTACCCAGAACAACTAGCTCTGGCCATAATAACGGCCTTGATACGGCTCGGCATTGAGTCAAACAGATCTTGGATGCCGAGTACAGGTACAGATGCCCATGCAGCTTCAACACGATACCATTGGCGTATTGTGACGAGCCAGTTGCTCGGCCACCATTGACCAGACGTTTTCAGTTGCTGAGATATCTGGAGAATGTGCTGGCCAGGGCAGCAGTCGAACATTTTCCGTATCCAGAAAGGCCCGAATGTTCGAATGTTTGTAAATCTATCGGACCAAACTGCGTGGTCATCAGTCCGTAGCTTACAAACTACTTAAGCCTAGGTAAACTAACCTAAGGACAAACACACACACCCATGCCCCAGGGAGGACTCGAACCTCCACGGCGAGCAACCGCGCGCTCCGCAGCGAGACGCTTTAGACTGCTCGGCTACTCCACCCAGAAAGGCCCGTACAGCACCTGCAACATGCGGTGGTGCAGTATCCTGCTGAAATTTAGGGTTTCGTAGGGATCGAATAAAGGGTAGAGCCACGGGTCGCAACACATCGGATATGTAACGGTCACTGTTGAAAGTGCCGTCGATGCGAAGAAGAGGTGACCCAGACGTGTAATCAATGGCACCCCATACCATCACGCCGGGTGATACGCCAGTATGGCGATGACCAATACACGCTTCCAATGTGCGTTCATCGCGATGTTGCCCAACACGGATGCGATCGTCATGATGCTGTAAACGGAACCTGGATTCATCCGAAAATATGACCTTTTGCCATTCGTGCACCCAGGTTCGTCGTTGCGTACATCATCGCAGGCATTCATGTCTGTAATGCAGCGTCAAGGGGAACCGCAGCCATGGTCTCCGAGCTGATAATCCATGCTGCAGCAAACGTCGTCGAACTGTTGGTGCAGATGGTTGTTGTCTTGAAAACGTCCGCATCTGTTGACTCAGGGATCGAGACATGGCTGCACGATCCGTTACAGCCATGCGGATAACATGCCTGTCATCTCGACTGTTAGTACTACGAGGCCGTTGGGATTCAGCACGGCGTTCCGTATTCCCCTGCTGAACCCACCGATTCCATATTATGCTAACAGTCATTGGATCGCGACAACGCGAGCAGCAATGTCGCGATACGATAAACCGCAAACGCGATAGGCTACAATCCGACCTTTCTCAAAGTCGGAAACGTGATGGTACGCATTTATCCTCCTTACACGAGGCATCACAACAACGTTTCACTAGGCAACGCCGGTCACTTGCTGTTTGTGTATGAGAAATCGGTTGGAAACCTTCTTCATTTCAGCACGTTGTAGGTGTCGCCACTGGTATCAACCTTTGCGAATGCTCTGAAAAGCTAATCATTTGCATATTACAGCATCTTCTTCCTGTCAGTTAAATTTCGCGTCTGTAGCACGTCATCTTCGTCGTGTAGCAATTGTAATGGCCAGGAGTGAATTAGCTGGTTGATAAGTAGTTTGTAAGTTTAAGGACAGATGACCCCTTAGTTAAGTCTCATAAGCTCTACAAAGTGGTTGTGATAGAAAAAGTCCGCAAAATATGTGTATTAAATGTGTGCTATGTAAAACAAGGCGGAAGAAGGAGTGTATGCCAAAAGAAACTGTAAGTAATAGATAGAAAGCAGACGATAGAAATATCCCCACATACCAAAATTACGTTTTCGCACCATGAATAGCGGTTTAAAAACCTCAGAAGTTGTTAAAAGAGATAATTTTGGTTGCAGATGAACGCGCTACCACCACATAAGTATCTGAAAAGGGTCCCACATGACCACAGAATAAGGTAAAAACCAAAATAAGACTGACGACGTTGTAGGCCTAAATTTACTAGCACAGTAGTAAAATAAATGTTTTCACAGCATAAAATAAACTGAAAGCCCACTGATGATTGAACATAGGTGCTGAAACTAGTTTGGGTACATAAGAAAACAGTGTTTTGCATATCAGGCGGACCTCATACCCAGAAAAAGCTCTACAAACATTTGAACATCTTATTTTGGTAAATGACATGATAAATTTTACACTCTTCATAGTAACAAATATTTGTTTAAAAAGCTGTGGGGGAGAGCAGCCTTTGCACATGCGTAAGGTTGGGAGGGGGGTGCGCCGGCCGCGGTGGCCGAGGTGACTGAGGCGCTCCAGTCACGGTCAGCACGGCCACTACGGTCGGGGGTTCGAATCCCCCCTAGGGCATGGATATTTGTGCCGTCCTAGTTCGTAAGTAGTTCATAAGTAGTTTGTAAGTTTAGGGACTGATGACCCCGTAGTTAAGTCCCATAAGCTTAACAAACATTTGAACATTTTGGAGGGGGGTGCTGATTACAGTGTCACGTGACCCGAAGGTAGCTTGTCTCTTCTTCGTAACAGATTAATTTTGTTATAGTCACTTAACAGTGTGATCAGTTACTTGCTATGTTTTAGTGTTCATGTGGATATTCATATGTCCTTAGTGTTTATTAGCAATGAAAAATGGACAACGTTCAGTATTTTTTAGAAACAAGCTACTCAGTTTTCAGCTTCGAAGAGAAGTGTGAAATAAAGAAGCTTGGTAAGCCGACGCCTCAGCTAGATTTGAAGCAAGCGCAAACAAGCCGATGTAACACAATCTGCAGAGCTTAAAACGAAAATATATCTAATGGGGTGGGGCAAACTGGCATGCTACCCTCCGGCGCCACTCGCAGTGGCGGAAGGGAGGGGGGGGGGGAGGGTGCCACTATCAAGATCCGGAACTCAAACAAGTGAACTCCCAGTTATCTGAAGCACCAACCGCCAGTGGTGTTGCCTCTCCCTTAGTCTTGATGAAGGCTTCCCCTTTCGCAGGTACACACTCGAGATGGAAGGTTTCTTGGGAAATGGCAGGCTAATCTTCGGTGAAGCCTGGCACGAAGTTGGCGTTCCAAAACATTCCAATCCTATAGGATTCAAGTCAGGACTCTGTGCAGTTTAGTCTATTACAGGGATGTTATTGTCGTCCGACCACTTCGCCACAGGTCGTGCATTATGAACAGGTGCTCGATCGTGTCTTAAGATGCAATTGCTCTTCAACAGGGAGAAGCAAGAAATCGCTTAAAACATCAATGTGAGTCTATGCTGTGATAGTGCCACACAAAACAACAAGGGATGCAAGCCACCTCCATGAAACATACGACTTACAACACCACTGCCTCCGAATTTCACTGTTGGCACTACACACGCTGGCCGAAGACGTTCACCGGGCATTCGCCATACCCACACCCTGCCATCGGATCGCCACATTCTGTACCATGATACGTCACTCCACACAACGTTTTTCCACTGTTCAATCGTTCAGTGTTTACGCTCCTTATACCAAGTGAGGTGTCGTTTGGCAAGGTCCTGCGTGGTGTGCGTCTTATTGACAACCGCTCTACCATCAAATCTTAAGTTTTCTCACCTCCCACCTGTCGTCGTACTTTGAGTGAATGCAGTTTGACATTATTGTGTAATGGTCTGGATAGATGGCTGCCTGTATGCCCCTCTTCAAATGTCAATGAACAGACGAGGTCGGCCCGTACACTTTCGTACTGTAAGTGTCCCTTCACGTTTCCACTTCACTGTCACATCAGAAACAGTTAACCTAGGGATGTTTAGGATCGCGGAAATCCCGCGTATAGACGTCTGACACAAATGACGATCGCCTGGCCATTTTCGGTCGTGTGTTCTGCGGAACGCCGTATTCTGTCGCAGTATCTAGTAACTACTGATATGGAGTACCTGGCAGCAGGTGGCAGCAAAGTGCATCTAAAATAAAAACGTATGTGTTCGGGGTTTTGCTCACATATTGTGTATTACATCGTTACTGTTGACGGGGTGTTCTTACAGTATTTTGAAGGAGGCCACTGTAAGGCGACGTAGGTACACATCATCAGAAAAATCTCACAAATTCAGAAACTGCTCGACTTCGGACGTTCTAAAACTACAATTAGACTGATAAAATCTTCAAAGTCCTCTAACTGACCCTAGAATTTCACAGTTCGTCAAGTAAAGCGTTAAGGAGAGGTCTCTTGAGAAGCGTAACACTACCCTTAATCGTAGTACATCCTGCGGGATCGAAACAGACTGATGAGTTGATGCGCACTCTGCCTTTGTAGCTGTAACTGCAGACTATATACTACGCTACGAGGTTAGACGCACGTCATTGTGTTCATACGTGCGCAGCCTCTCGCGGGAGACCATCAACTGACACTGCCAACTATCGCTGTTCCCTTGGCCGTATCGATAGTGGGGTAGTGGTCTTTGGTGTCATCGCAACATTACAGTTACAATGTTGTAGAGCTCTATAGATTTAATCTCTGATGAGGCTTCTTTGATTGAGGAAAACAAATGAGTAATTTCGTAGATTTTCCCGGCGTAATAATTCCTGCTGACCCTATATGTCAGTGGTCCATTTGGCCGCCATCTTCAGGTGCGATTGGTGCACAATCACGCCGGAACTGGGGAAATACCAGATACGGCGGCTCCTTTATACCGCGGGTACAGGCCAATACGCGGGTGCGAGATGAGGAAGGAACGCCCTCTGGAAGCGAAGAGTATTGCAGAGCTACCAGCGGTAGAAGTTGGCCAAATCGATCAATCGTAAATTAAGAAAGAGCTGGTCGAAAATTAGATAGTTGTTTAATATCTTATGAAATAGGATTCCACGCTTTAGTTAATGGAAATGCTTTTTCCCTTGTTAATATGATCGGGTAATCGTATTTCGATTGATTCTTTGAGTACACAGACCCAATAACGGGATGCTGGAGCAATAATTTGCGTGTCTTTCAATGACATATTATGCCCTTCGTTAAGGCAATGTTCAGCCACGGCAGACTTTTCCGGTTGAAGCAGACATGAGAGCTTTTGATGTTCTACACTTCGGTCATGAATTGTATGAATTGTCCGTCCAATATATACTTTTCTACAATGGCATGAGATTTTATGTACTCCAGGCTTCCTCAATCCCAGATTTTTACAGATCCTAGAAGAGCTCTAATTTTTGCCAAAGTCAATAAAACACTTTTGATATCGTATCTTTTGATGTTTCTTGATATTTTAGAAGAAATACTCCCCGCATAGGGTAAAAATGCAACTGATTTTGAGGTGTCCGTCGGTGGTTCAAATGGTGGTCCAAATTGGAAAGCTCTACTGATTTGATGATCAGTATAGCCATTCTGACTGAATAAAACCTTAAGAGCCGGCGAATCTGATGTTTCTTCAGTTCAGGCGTGACTGTGCACCTGTCGCATTGAAGATGGCGGCCAGGTGGACCGCTGAAATATTGTCAGCATAACGACGAAATCCGGCCGCAAATCCGTGAAGAACACCAACAAATGCGTTATCCACTCCCGGCTTTCTGGGTCTAGTGTAGCTTCAGCAGGGTCCCTTTGACCGTCACTTACTAGCGCTCAAGGTCACACATAGTCCGCGCTGTATTTCACGCCCACAGGTAGTTCCCTACTTCATGACATTCCCGTCTCCCACGACTTACACGACACGTTGTACAATGGGGGGGACAGAAAGATTACTCAGCCGGAATACTATTGAAGTCCAGCTTCAGCTTGATGTTTACATAGTCAAATAGAAGCAATATAATAGGATACTATGCAATGTCAAGATTCATTTGTTTTGGAAAACGTTATTCGTGCACGTAGAAGCGGTTGAGGTACAAGAACTCAAAAAAATGTTCAAATGTTTGTAGAACTTATGGGACTTAACTACGGGGTCATCAGTCCCTAAGCTTACAAACTACTTATGAATTAACTAAGACTAAGGACGGCACAAATATCCATGCCCTAGGGGGGATTCGAGCCCCCGACCGTAGTGGCCGTGCAGACTGTGACTGGAGCGCCTCAGTCCCCTCGGCCACCGCGGCCGGCTACGAGAACTCGATGTGGGTGGATTTACTTCAACGAACCGCTTCTTACATATGTTTCGTTGGCTGAGTGAATGCTGGGTGGTAGGTCAGAGGGCTGAACGCCTTCTGTAATAAAAAAGCTTAGCCAAGAACACATCGAACAGCAACGAACAAATACAATCAGCGACCGCATGGGACAGAACTACCCATCGAGGGGAAGAAATGCGTAGGCTGACGATTAACGAGCACAAAGGATGCCTGTTCGAGCACAACTGAACTTTTTTACACCTATGCAAGTAATATTTTTTAACATGAATTTGCTACGAATTGTGCAATTATAGGCTTTTCTAGATTTAACGTTCTTAAACATATTCTATTTTGTAATAGCCTAATCTTTAAACAACGAGACGATAGACATAGTAAAAATGTTGAAAATTGATGTATGTATTTATAATTATTTCGACTGCCACGTGGTGAATCTATAGTGTTAAGCTAAGATATACATATCAACAGTTAGGCATAATTTTCTATGTCCTTACGCATGGTTTACACGAGTGAGTGGCTGTGCCTTCCATTAACAGTTGTAACCAGTTTAATATTCGTTCTTCAACTCCGGTAGGGCTATTCGACTGTTACGATAACGAGAAAGGACAGGTAGCTCGCCGGCCGCGGTGGCCGAGGAGACTGAGGCGCTTCAGTCACGGTCTGCTCGGCCACTACGGTCGGTGGTTCGAATCCCCCCTCGGGCATGGATATTTGTGCCGTCCTAGTCCGTAAGTAGTCCATAAGTAGTTTGTAAGTTTAGGGACTGATGACCCCGTAGTTAAGTCCCATAAGCTGTACAAACATTTGAACATTTTTTTTTTTTTTTTTATTTTTTTTTTTTTTGATAGGTAGCTCATTGATAGTGTCGGCCTTCCTGGTTAAGTGGCGTGCATAGGATCGCATACCACCAAAACCTTTTATTTTTTATTTAATTTCTTTTTTTTATCGCGGTGCATATGTTTCATGCTTTAGCTACTTTTTCTTATTAAATTATATTGGTTTTACTTTTCCGGTATTCTGTTTAGTAAATAACTAAATATAGTTTATCAATTTGATATCTAACAATAATATTCCTTGGAAGGTAATCTTTATTTGACCACCCATAACAAAAAATAAACATCCTTGCAGGGTATTTTTCCTCTGACCTGCCATAAAATAATCTCACTTGGAAAGTAATATTTATTTGATCTCCCATAACAGAAACATAAACATCCTTGAAGTGTGATATTCATCTGACCTCTCATGAAAATAAAAATAATCTACCTTGGAGATTTATTTTGGTATGACCTCCCATTATAATAAAAATAATATAATGTAGGCTACGAATATTTTGTCCACATGTATTTTGCATCAAGAACAGCTCGGATTCTTCGAGTCGTATAATCTAAAAGTCTGCGGAAAAAAAAGGCCTCATCCATGGCAATTCCATCCCATGAAGAATAAACCGAATCCCAAAGGCTATCCGCAGTTCTTGGAGCAGGATCTGGCTAATTATTCCGCACAGTTTTCTTCAGTTTAGCCGATACATTCTCCATGGGATTGAGATCAGGTGACTTTGGAGGCCATGGTAGGAACTGAATAATATTTTTTCTCTTTTGTAACCACCCCTGAATCCTAATGCTGATGTATGATGGGTGATTATCATGTTGGTAAATTAGACATCCTTCGAGGTACCAGCGTCGAGTTTCAGGAATGATAACATTTTCAAGAAAATGTTCATAGCGTGCTGAATTGAAACAGAATCTTCTAAAAATCTATAAAGGCCTGCAACTGCAAGAATTTTAGCGAATTAATATGTAAGATATTACGTGCAAGAGGTCCAAAAAATAAACTGGGATTCGAACGCGCCTATCCACTCACCCAGCGAAACATATGTAAAAATCGGTTCTTGGTAGTAATGTAGCCACGTGGAATTCTTATACTTCATCCGCTTTTACGTGCTCAAATAATGTTTTCCAAAATAAATGATACGTGAGTTAAAGTCTAATGAATCTCGACATATACTGCATCTTTTGTATTGCTTCTATTTGACGATGCTTTATGAAAAAAAAAAAAGTTCATATGCATGTAAAGTTATGGGACCTAACTGCAGTGGTCATCGGTCCCTAAACGTACAAACTACTTGAACTAACTGTCATAAATAAGGAGGGAGGACTCGAATCTCCAACGTGGAACGGCCGCGCGCACCGTAGCAGGGCGCCTCAGTGCGGACGACTACTCCGTCGCGGCGATGACTTATGAAAATCACGGAAAACCTAAACATGGATGATCGGAGGTTCATTTGAACCACCGTCCTCCAGAATTCTGTTTCATTGTGTTACCACTGCGCCATCAAGGTCGATGCTATATTTTGTAAGTTTCCAGTGACATTATATCTTTTCAAAGTTGTTTTTATTGTTGTATTCAACGAATTTCTGTATAACTGACGTTTGGTCAGTGATCTCTATACAAAATGAATGTGTAACTATGGAGAAAGAGGGGAAAATGACATGATTTCATAAAATTGGCCCAAAACATTAGCAGAATCATGTCTACAATTGCTTTTTATTCTTAATTTCTGACTTATGCACACAATACCTTACTGTTTTCAGTACTAAATATTACTGGCTTATATCAGTAACATATAGTCAGGGAAAGCCGTTCAGGGCTTTTTCTGGTCTTGAATGGATCATTTATTCAGCAATACGACACACCGGATCTCTTTAATGTGATTATTTGTTTATACTCTTCTAAAAACTAAGAAGTATCATATGTGGTGTATAAAGAATTTAGCTCCTAATGCTTTAATAGTTTAGAGTCGTAGTTATTTGATCAAAGAAATGACAATTTCTGTCGTTCGTAGTTGTAATAATTATGACCGTAGTCTGTAGTTGAAAGAAATAATGTTCATTGATATGTGGAGTAATCCACAAATATTTATAGCACGTCTTGCTTTTTCCTCATTACTCATACTTTTAGGCTACGAAAAGAAAACGCAATTATTTCGGAAACGTGACGACTAAAAATGTTTTCACAATGAACATTAAGCTGAAAATGTAACGAATTACTATCATTACCAGTAAGGAAAGAAGCAATCCTTCTGTAATATATCTGGCTTAGAGGCATCATATTTCAGATTTGAGAATCGCTAGCGTACATCAGGTTGGAAAAAGTAGCCGACCGATGGTACAGACAGTGTGAGAAGCATAACAGATGCTACCAGCAGTTTCGGTTCCCATGGGAAGGAATATAGAAAAGATCCCCGAGTTGCCTGTACCTCACGCTGATTGGCTGATGTATAAGGCGGTTGCCCGCCAAAACGCGATCATGTTTTAATCAATATTTAATAAGCTAACTATAGCACACTAATAAAATTCAGAGCAGGGAACCCCTCAATGTTAAGATATGTCATAATATAATAACATGTATAAAAATCGTAAATGAGAACAAAATACTAACAAAAATGCAAACGACGCGCATTGGCAATGTTTTGGCGCGAGGAGAAGCCTACGTGGATCGCGATGCCGAACTCAGTTCAGATTCTGTGGCCAAACTGTGAATCTGTACGAATTCATATTCGATGCTCAGACTAGTACAAGTACAGATTCATTGTTCAGACTTAAAACGTAGCATTTCAGTTCGGAAATACTGCATGTTCACAGCAGATTAATGCAGAGACAAGGAACAATATAGTTCATTATGTGCACTTTGCTTATTTTCTGGAGTTATGACTAACAACGTCCCATCATCTTCACCACTTAATAGAGAGTTGCTAGCTATCTACCATAATTTCAGCCTCAACAGCTATATGCAACGACCTCCATGCTGCTTTCTGCGCTGATTGAAGATTGGTTGTGAAATATTTCTTAGATCTGATGCTTCATAGAGCGGTAGCAGAAAATATGCGCCTCGCGTGTTCCGTAGTCTTGTTACAACCGAGAACGGGTCCGTGGTATCCATAGTAATATGGAGGTTCTGTTAAAAAGAAATTTGAGAAAAGAATAGGTAGTGGTGTCCGCCTATGGTGAAGGTAAAGGGAGAACTAACATTCAGCTCTCGCAGTGCTAATATCAAGTAAAAATTAAAGCCACCGCTACCTAAATCGCTTAGTTTTCTTTTACCCGCCATACTTTCTTAATTCCAGATTCATCAGCTACTAGATCAAATACGCATCCGAGACCAGAATAACGTTTGAAGCTTTCGTGACGCTGCATTATTCATGTAAGCGCCGTAATATGTAGTATTTTAAACAGTTGTCGCTGGCATATTAGAGAAATTCAGAAAAAAGAAGCAATCGTAAACAACAGTCAGTCAACTGTTAACAGCATAAGCCAAGTTGTCACCGAGTGCGGTAGCTGAAGCGACCGTTGATGCATTACCGATTTACACTCGATCCCATCACCGCGCCGAGTGTTAACTTAGATTGCGTAGACAAAACGTTTTGTGACATTAAAGATGGTAACAGGTCCCGCTGTTTTTAAAAAAGTACAGCCAAAATGTGTAGTACCATCTCTCCTCCCTATACTTCCAAGTGTGTAAATCTTGGTGTCTGAGCAATACATCTGCAGCGTGCCTGCGGATTCACATTTCGCGCAAGATTTTGCGTTGTCCTCATGTTACTTCCTGACTTATTGTTTCGGAAAAGATTCAAATGTTTGTTAAGCTTATGGGACTTAACTACGGGGTCATCAGTCCCTAAACCGCGGCCGGCTATTGTTTCGAACTTTATGTCATAAGGAGAGAGAAGACGATAGGTTATTTGCTAAGACATCGGGGAGTAACCCGTACGGTACTAGAGGGAGCTTAAGGAGTTTAACAGGATAACAAAAATAAAGAAAATAATGAAATTAAAACTTTAACCCACATATCTAAATAGTGACCAAGGTGTACATCTCGTCTCACCCATAGTGACTTAAGGAAAGCACGGAAAAGCTAAATCAGAATGGCTGGAGACGGATTTGAACAGCTTTCTTCCGGAGTGTGAGTCCATTGTGGGAATAAACAGCATACTGCAACAGGACTTTAAATATAAAACACTGCGTCTAGAGTGTATCTGTACCATAGTGCTGTAATGTACGGGGTCGTAAGTGGTTGCTTCTTGATGTTCTCGTAGATCGGCGCTCTCCCTACAATGTTTTCAACGAGCTTCCATATCCTGGACTTGGTGGGGATCCCACACTGCGCAGCAATACTCCAAAATAGGACGCACAGGTGTAGTGTAGGCAGTAGAACTGTTGCCTCTTCTACCAATGAAACGTAGCCTTTGCTTCTCCTTCCCTACAATGATTTCCATGTGTTCTTTCCAATTTAAGTTGTTCGTAATTGTAATTCCTAGGTATTTAGTTGAATTTACGGCTTTTAGATTTGACTGATTTATCGTGTAAATGAAATTTAAGGAATTTCCTTAAGTGCGCATATGGATGACTTCACTCTTTTCATTGTTTAGATACCTTATCTATATAATTTTTCAGTTGCTTTTGATCTTCTGGTGACTTAACTAACCGACAAACGACAGCATCATCCGCAAACAGTCTAAGAGAGATGCTCACATTGTTTCTTTAACCGTTTATAAAGATTAGGAACAATAGGAGTCCAATAACACTTCCCCTGGGGAATGCCAGAAATCACTTCTATTTAACTCGATGACTGTGTCAATTACTGCATTCTGTGTCCTTCCTGACAGGAAATCGCGTAAAGATTACGCAAGAAGAGATAGGTTTCCTATTTGAATACCTGAAAAACTAGAAATAATGAACCAACATGCCCCAAACCTTATGGCACAGCCTAAAATGTATAAAATAAATGTTCCTATACGTCCAATAGAAACTGATATTGGGAGTCCAGCATATAATCTATGTAGCAAATTAATACTATTCTTAATGACAACTACGTTTTTGTCCAACACCTTTCAGGAAGGAATAGTTACTGACTGTCTCAAATATTGAAGACATTGCTGTACCATTAGATGTGACTAACCTTTATACCTATGTACCGGTTAATGTAGTTATTCATATTGTAAAGAATAATTTTATGAAACAAAAAGGCTCTCCCTTGGTCAAATAGAGGAATTTATACTGCTGTTCGAACTTGTCCTATCGTATATTTCAGTTTCAGCAATACCATATATCGACAACAAGATGGTTTAGCTATGGGATGCAGTTTATCAGGAACCCTTTATAAACCATCTGGTGTGCATAATGTTTGAACACAATCCTGAACTTACGGACATTATCTTTTATTACTACCATTGTGTAGATGACACCATTTTACTGTATAACGAGGAAAATGAAGACTTCAGTAGAGTACTAGCGATCTTTAACAACTTACATAACTTACATCATAAAATTAAATTCACGTATGAACAACAGGTAAATAAAAAAACTTTTTAGATATCACTTTGATAAATAACACTGGTTCAGATAAATTTTCAATGTACTGATGCTACCTTTCCATTTAAAGCAGCACATTTTAATAAGCACACAGGTCATTCTTTTATAACCTCATTAATAGACTTACCAAATTGAAAAATGAAAATATTGCAAAAAGTTTTTACATTTATTTTATAATAAGGTAATCGGTTTCTATCTACGCTGAGATCATCATCAGACGGATTTTCATTTTTTAATCATATAGCAGTTCGCTGCCATTCTAATAGGAAACAATGTTTTCCAAACTCCTTAATTTTCCCAAATTCGTGTTGACAAGGAAGGAATTGCGAGGGAAAAAAGTATCCTTAAGGATACTGCAGTGAACAATGGTTTGTCTCCTCTTATTGTGGATCACATTAATAAGAAAAACACTCGAATCTCCTTAATGATATCACACTTTGTCGAAATAAATCTGCTCACAGAACGTATTGGTGTATGGATTATAAGGGACCAGAGTCAAGTAGGATCGCAAATGCCTTTAAGACACTAAAGTTAACATATGCTTTATTTAGTAACAGTAACACTGTCAATAAAGTACTAACACATTTGATTGAGCACACCGACCTCTCCAGAAACCAGGCATTTATAAGATTAGACGTAGTGATTGTAATTCATTTTACATTGGCCAAACTGGTATATCCTTTAGGGAGAGATTTCGTCAACACACATCGCTTCATACTATAAAATATTGAAAAGTAACACCTGAAGGCCCACGGTTATGATACTTCAATTTTTATTGCATAACTTGAAGAACTATGGTTTCTCAGTTCTTTGACTATTCTGTTGACTGATGTATACCGCATGACTATCGCACATGTTCTCAGGACTTAGTTATTGAATTACCAGTCCCCCTTTTATTTTATTATTGACGTTGTTAGTGACTAAGGTATACCCTAGCTATCTGTCTTACAGAGACAATTTATTAATTTAATACTATGTTCTGTTCTAAATGATGTATTTTATCCTCAGCTTGACCTACTGATTATACCAGTACTAACCCCCTGCACTATTATTTAATATATTTCACCCTTAAAAAAAGACACATAGCTACTAATGCCCGAGATATCTTAGGTACATAAACAGTCTGTATAAATTTTATTGATAGCATGCAATACACACCATTGCTTCTAGAAATAATATCTTACAGATACGTTGTTACTTGTTTTATTTATAAACATTATTTTATTTTAGTTTATTCTTTTTTACTGTACCATTCATTTTATGTTATTTCAATGCTGATTGTTGTTGCTGATGTGATATGTGTTTCTTGTTCTTCGTATTTTGTAAGACATAATGAAGAGCATGATATGGATACGACACTGATTTGGAACTGAATTTGTATAGGGCCTGAAGATGGGATTAATGTAATATCGTAACTTGCTGCATATACTTGGTTGATAAATAATTACTTTGAAATAAACTCGGCCAACAGCAGTGCCAGTCCTCATTACAACACGGAGCTCCATCGGTCTACCGAAACATGTTGCAAGGGAAGGAAGGTAGAGTATAGTTTAACGTCTCGTCGACAGCATGGTAATTAGAGACGGATTAATTACAGAAGGCACGTAAAGTTGACGCACAAAAGCACAGGCAAGAGTTGTGGACATCAGTCTTCTGTAGAATGCTACAACACGTTTCATATTCTTGTAGAGACTCTCTTTGTCACTGATTCGAAGTATCTATAGCAAGAAGTAGTGAAATGCACGAAGACTTGCAGTTAGTCCAAGCATTCTATGACGCCGTAACGTTAAATTTGCTAGAACTGTTACCTGAAAACCAAAAATATGAGCTTATAGGAAATTAAATTTGAAATAGAGTTTCTATTTAATAAATCTCGAGCCGAGATGGCGATAAATAAAATAACAATTGCAAAGTTGCAAAAACCTGTTTTTCTTAAATAAATAAATAAATAAATAAGAAAAATAAACGATAAGTCTGTTCTGAAAATGTTAAATTAGAAATTTATAGGTCTTAAGATTATCTATCGATTGGGTTTTTGTAGGTATCGATTGATTTGTAATTTTTCTAGATATATCCAAAAAGACACTAAAATCTTTAAAAACAAGATTCCATATAACTCGTCAACTTTCACGTTTCCAAACTTACTATTTGCCGTAAGTATGGCACGATATAATTGAAAAAAAAAGTACTTTTTCGGAAAATTTCAAAAGTTGGGACAGTTGGGAAAGTCGGGAAACATGACTACATTAAGGCATATTAATATTTTTCTGGCCCTTATATTGAAATCAAATACTTTATTAACGGTAAAATGATTGCTTCATGTATCCCCTTTAGATTCAAGCCCTTGAACATTTCCTAAAACTGAAGTTTTTCTAGATAGACCTGTGTTTGTTAGTGATAGTGCCATTCGTCAACTTACCCTACAACGAGGTAAGATGACGAAATGAACATTTTATTTAGAAAACAGACATTTTATTGAATGTTATCTATTTATCACAAAAGACATTTCTTCTTTGCTTTCCTGTAATTTACGCATGAGCATGAGCCCAATCTTGGCATCGAGAACATTGATACCACAATTAAGTCTTTCCAATTTCACTACAGAGGATACAGTCTCTTTCATCGACATAGTCTAAATCACTGACAGCATACTCAGTCTGAATGGATGAGTTCGAAGATGAGTAGGAGAAACCCATTCTAGGATCCTCTCTTTGTTTTGTTCCAGAACATCCGCCGAACGCAAGTTTACGTTTAGGATCTTTTATCACTTTTTTTGCCTCGGCATTCGCATTCTCTTTTAATTCTTTATCTTTCTTAATTTTTCTGTCTTGTTTCTTCTTGTCTTTGTCACTTTTCTTCCAGAGCTATTTTCACGGATGTACTTGTTACGTGTGGAGATGGCAACTTATTTTTTCGTTTTCTTCGACCTCCTTGAGGTAACGGACGTAAAGCAGAGGTAGATCTGGAGTTAGAGGTGGATGAGGGCACTGATAATGCACAAAGTTCTGCGTGGGATAATGAAGTATAACAGAAGTAGATGTATGATTAGTTGAAGGCCCTGGTAGAGATTCTACTTGGGGTAACGGAGGTAAAATAGAGGAAGTTGCAGAGTTAGATGAAAGCCCCGGCAGTGAATTAAATTCTGCGGATGGGTTTGCTGAATTCTCAGGTACAGCATCTATTTTGGATGGAATTTCATTGCTGTTGTTGTCTGTTGTCAATGATGGCGTGAAATCTTCTTCAATAAATATCTGTGAATTTAATGGCTCGATTCCTGTGTCCATAAAATCCTTGATGACGAACTCGTCATCTTAGCCTTTGCATAATTCGTCATCTTAACAGCAGTCGACATTTTAGTTACGAACTTTTAACATGGACAAAATCTCACAGAATAAATTCATTAAACCATTATTAAAACATCAGAAAATCTATAAGGCTTAACAGGAGTCAACTATTATTCATTAAAATAAAAATATTACTTACATGAACTTATTTAGACTGAAGGAAAAATGGTTACGAAAATAGCGTCTATTTCCAAGCCTCTGTTGTCAAGAAAACAAAACAGGCATGCCTGCAGAGTGCGCAATTTTTTTTTTTTTTTTTTTTTGTCTATGGAACTTAACTACGGGGTCATTAGTCCCTAAACTTACAAACTACTTATGAACTAACTTACACTAAAGACGGCACAAATATCCATGCACGAGGGGGGATTCGAACCCCCGACCGTAGTGGCCATGCAGACCGTGACTGAAGCGCCCCAGTCCCCTCGGCCACCGCGGCCGGCACAGAGTGCGCTAAGGAAGCAATACCATAGTGCACGTAGCACCAGCTGTTGAGTTAATGGAGAAATTCAAAATTCATCTTAGACTTCTCGTCAACTTACCGAACTCTCCTGTACAGTAATTTTCGAGAGATATAGATTTTTTGAATAAAAAAGGTCTTTTAAAAAATTGGCTTGAGTTGCTCAGGGGATAGTCTTACAGTTTTTTGTCTCTTTTCTTTGTGAAGAGTTGTAGTATTAGCCTATTAAATAATGTTTTAGATTTTGTCAATTATAAGTATCAAACAATGACTTTGAAGAACTTGCACATTTTTTGGGTCTGCCTTCTTCAACTGACCGTTTCTATTTTGATGTTATGAAAGGTACTCTTAAATAAATATATTGCCGATATTTTGTCAGAGATTTTAAACAAATAATGTTGCTGTACGACCTTCTGGATCCGAAATAAATAGTTTTCTTAGAAAACTTCTAGAGGACGAAATTATAACGATGTGCTTCAAGGAGCTTAATATTGAATACTTGTACTAGTGAGTAAAAATACTTGTATATATTGCAGTGTTTCTAATATTACATTTTCACAAAGGACTTATCGTTTTCAATTTATTTAAGAAAAACCGTATTTTGCAACTTTGAGAATTTTTTCGTAAGTTTCACCATCTCAGCTCGAGTTTCATTAAATAGCAACTCTATTTCTTTCTGTAGAAACTCTTTTTCTTTACTGGTAATGATTTTTGCACCTACCTCTCCCTAACACTTGGACTAAGTTGACCCTAATATACTTCTAGGGACAAAGGTCCTTTTCAAAAATTGGCTCAGGGTATCGACTTAGAGTAACGGCTTTTGGTCTCTTTTCTTTGTGAAGAGTTTTAGTATCATCCTATTAAATAATGTTTTAGATTTGAAAAAGCGATGTGCAAGTACATATGGCGGCTGTATCGCGTACACAGGGTATGGAAGGGCGGTGCATTCCAACTCTGGCATTTATCCGTCGGTGAGTCACGTGAAATGGTTTCCGACGTGACTGTGGTCGCACTGCGGGTTTTAACGGCTCTGAACACGGAATGGCAGTTGGAACTAGAGGCAGATGACATTTAATTTCTGAAATCATTGTGGAATCCAGTATCCAGAGAGCCACAGTTTGCTACAGCCCGCTTTTAATGTCAGAGAGCAGCGGTGTTGAGTAGACTTGTCAGTAGTGCGTGAAATAACAGCAGAAATAAATGTGGAACGTACGTCAGTGCACGGAATTTGGCGTTCATGGGCTATGGCAGCAGACAGTCAACTTCAGTGACTTTGCTAACAACACGAAATCGTGAGTATTGAGTATTTCGACTGAATCCTAAGTGACTGGAAAACGTTCCTTTGTCAGAAGAGTCCAGATTACAGCTGGTAAGAGCTGATGGTAGACCCCACAAAGCCACTGACATAAGTTGTCAATAACGCACTGTACTAACTGATTGTGGCTTAATAACGTCGTGGACTGTTTTTACCCGAAATTGACTGGGTCCTAGTGTTTATTGGTACCGATTATTGACTGGAAATAGTTACCAACTCAGAATTATCAAAATTAGGACATTTCTTCACAAAAAGCCTGACATTAAAATGAAAACCTGACAATTTTAAAATCAAAAAATTGTTTGTATTTTAAACATTTGGGTAATAAACATGCTCTACTCCAAATAGAACCAAAAAGGAATATATTGAAAATATGCCGTAGCATTAAAAATAGTATTTAATGCTTACAAATACAATACAATCACTGGAAGTTATTTGTGTTTCCTTTTCGCAATTGTACTTTTCAGTAGAATGTACTGCTCAGGGAAGAGGTAAATTATATTTTTAAGAATACAGTTATAAAATTCTACAGATTTTGGAAACAGTTTGTTAAATTTGCTTGTGCAATCCATAGTTTGTATGAATGATGCTGGAAAACCGTGTGGTATGTCAGTATGGTTTATGTGGCTTGAACGTTTCTAACTACAGCCGTGTGTGTTTTTCTCACAAAATCGAGCATTGAGCTGGATGTGGGGCTATTTCGTATCATCCTTTTATGTTCTTCTGTGGTCACATATCTTTAAAAGTCAAAAGCACCCTTATGTCCAAAACTAACGTAACTATCACACACTGCACATTTAGCTTCGCTTTCATTCCGTCCAGATACAAAGCACTGATATTTTGTTTTGAATTTGTCTGAGAACTTGCACTGTCTTTTTCGGCTGTCGCTACGACTTAACTGAGAAAACGACATACCGTACTTCGAATCACACAATAACCAACAACGCATCTTAATTCAATGATTATTCCATAACTAAAAAGTAAAAAGTATCTCGAATCATATACATCGACTATTAAAATATCGAGGTAGTGCTAAACCAATAAAATCTGGCATCGAGATACCGTATATGTCGACTATGAATGCAACGTTTCTTCAACAGTTATATCACTGGGTGGGAACCTCGTGAAAAACATATAGCCAATTGTGTGCAGCTTATACTTTGGTGCAATTACGCTACACTGAAACTCGTCAGTGATGAAAGTACAACTTTATTACCAAAAAGCCGGACATTTTCTGAAGAAAAAAAAATTCCGGACTGACATCCAAGAAAGAATAAAAAGCCGGACATGCCAGGAAAAGCCGAACGATTGGTAACCCTAACTGGAAATGATTATGGAAAGTTATACAGGTTACGCCAATATTCAATAAAAGTAATATGAGTGGTCCGCAAAATTACAGCCCTATGTCATTGCCGTCAGTTTGCAGCAAAATTTTAGAACGTATACTTTCCTCAAATATTATCAACTACCTTGAAGAGAACGATCTATTGACCCGTAGTCAACACAGATTAAGAAAGCAACATTCTTGTGAAACACAGCTAGCTCTTTATTCACATGATGAGTGCTATAGACAAGGGACGTCAAATAGATTTCTTATTTCTAGATTTCCGGAAGGCTTTCGACACTGTACCTCACAAGCGTCTTCTAATCAAACTACTTGCTAATGGAATATCGCCACAATTGTGCGATTGGATTCGTGATTTCCTGTCAGAAAGGATAGTATGTTGTAACTGATGGAAAGTCATCAGCCGTTTCCCAGGGAAGTGTTGTGGGGCCCCTACTGTTCCTTATTTTTATAAACGATTTAGGAGACAATCTGAGTAGCTCTCGTAGATTGTTCGCGGATAATGCTGTCATTTATCGGTTAATAAAGTCACCGGAAGATCAAAAGCAACTGCAAAATGATTTAGATATCTTCTTGGTGCAAAAATTGGCAGTTGACCCTTAATAATATGACTACTAAAAGAAGCCCGTTAGACATCAGTTACACGATAAATCAGTCAAAACTACAGGCCGTAAATTAAATATCTAGGAGTAACAATTACAAACAACTTAAATTGGAAAGAACACATAGTCATTATTTTAGGGAAAGCGAACCAAAGACTACGTTTCGTTGGCAGAACACTTAAAGGATGCAACAATTCTACTAAAGAAACTGCCTACACCACACTTGTGCGTCCTATTTTGGCGTATTGCTATGAATTGTAGCTTGCTCCATTAATCCATCGATGTCAACGAGTGAAGGAGCCTCTCGCTCTCTACATATAACGGTGCAACGATTACAAGAAGGCACCTACAACTGACTCCCACAAGGGCGGTGCATTGGCAAACCTTTAATTTGTTCTCCGGTAATTCATGGCCAAAGGTTTCCGACATGATTATTGCAGCATGTCGGAAATCAACAGACTTTAAACATAAAATTGTAGTTTGAGTTATTTACATAAGCCATTTAATTTCGTAAATCGTCAGGGAATTCTTCAGTGAAGTGAGTGTGCCGAAAATACCGGATTTCAGACATTATATCTCACCACGGACAACGAAGTGGTCGACAACCTACACTTGATGACCGAGACTAGTGACGATTTCATAGAAGTGTCAGTGCTAACGGACAAGGAACACGATATGAAGTAACAGCAGAAATCGGTTTTGGACGTACGACAAAAGTATCCGTAAGGACAATTCGGTGCAATTTTGGGTTAAACAGCTACGGCAGCAGACAACCGATTCGAGTGCCATTGGTAACTGAGCGCCTGCAGTGCCTCTCCTGGGCTCATGACCGTACCACTCTGTACAATGTTTACATAGCGATCCAACAGTATGAGTCAGTCGAGTCGCAGAAACTGGAGGCAACGATCATCTTGGCGACGTGTGCATCAGTTGCGTGTGTGAATGCGCGCGCGTGCCTGTGTGTGTGTGTGTGTGTGTGTGTGTGTGTGTGTGTGTGTGTGTGTTGATTTTATGAGGAAGACTGTGCCCGAAAATTTAAGTTGTCATTTTATATATTAAAAGAATCTACGAAAACTATAAAGTCACTCTTGTAGACCAAACTACCCGGCCGATTTCCTTCATCTTTGTTTTAAACGAAAGGCATTCGTCTACAGATTTATCATCAAGCATCAGAATTTACATAACTCTCACCTTCCTTTTTCTATACTCAAATGCGATTTCCTTCTTTATATTTCTTATGGGGAAGTAATTGCTATAAACTAAAGTCGGTCGGTCAGGCCATTCTATCTGACCGATTTCCTTCATTTTTGCCTTAACCGAAAGGTATTCATTCGCAGATTTGTCATCAAATGTCAGAATTAACTTAAGTTTCTCCATTCTTTATTTTTATTCAAACGCGGTATCCTTTTGTCCTTGCCCTGAATATTTTAATCGGTTTATTTTACTGTATCTTAGGTTCTAATTAAGGTATGCAGTTCTTTTCGACTTAACAACACTCAGCGGATCAACCTCTTTCATTTGCGCCTTTAAACATTTGCATATATTGATTCTGAAGAAAGTTATGCGTGAACATTCAACTTTACTTCCATTTTTTCCCAACTTTCCTGTCATTCCAGTAACGGGTCCTATTCGCACCGGTCATCTACCTTATTTATACAGGGTGTTACAAACAGGTACGGCCAAACTTTCAGGAAACATTCCTCACACACAAAGAAAGAAAATATGTTATGTGGACATGTGTCCGGAAACGCTTAATTTCCATGTTGGAGCTCATTGTATTACTTCTCTTCATATCATATTAATCATGGAATGGAAACACACAGCAACAGAATGTACCAGTTTGACTTCAAACACTTTGTTGCAGGAAATGTTCAAAATGTTCTCCGTTAGCGAGGATACATGCATCCACCCTCCGTCGCATGGAATCCCTGATGCGCTGATGCAGCCCTGGAGAATGGCGTATTCTATCACAGCCTTCCACAATACGAGGACGAAGAGTCTCTACATTTGGTTCCGGGGTTGCGTAGACAAGAGTTTTCAAATGCCCCCATAAATGAAAATCAAGAGGGTTGAGGTCAGGAGAGCGTGGAGACCATGGAATTGGTCCGCCTCTACCAATCCATCGGTCACCGAATCTGTTGTTGAGAAGCGAACGAACACGTCGACTGAAATGTGTAAGAGCTCCATCGTGCATGAACCACATGTTGTGTCGTACTTGCAAAGGCACATGTTCTAGCAGCACAGGTAGAGTATCGCGTATGAAATCATGATAACATGCTCCTGTGAGCGAAATACTAAAATGAGCTCTAACATGGAAACTAAGCGTTTCCGGACTCATGTCCACATAACATATTTTCTTTCTTTGTGTGTGAGGAATGTTTGCTAAAAGTTTGGCCGTACCTTTTTGTAGTACCCTGTATATTAAAGGAATCTACGAAAACTAAAGTCAGTCGGCCAAACCAAAATACTCGGCCGATTTCCTTCATTTTTTTGGTAATGGAAAGGTATTCATTCACTGATCTGTCATCAAATGTTAGAATTAACATAACTCATATTTTTCGTCATTCTTTCCAGCATATCTACGGTTGTAATTAAGATATACACTTCGTATTAGCCTAAAAACATTCTAAGGATCCAGACTTTCATCTGAGCCCTTAAACAAATTCATTGGTTGATTTGGGAGAAAGTTATGAGTGAAAAAACTAACAATAGTTATGAAGTCAGTCGGCCACGCTACAGAAATGACTTGAATCCCTAATTTGATACAACTTTGGATTAAACAACGATACACGAACGTCCTTCCTGTCATTTGATTTTAAATAAGTGTTATGAAATGAATTTAAGGAAACACAAAGTTATATAATATTCTGTATACGGTTACTATCTATAATAAAATATTTTTAAATGATAAATATTTAATTTTACTTATTTCCATTTCACATGACTGGCCACTAATGGTGCAAGATATTTTCGCGGGTCATCGAGCTGCCTTCTGAAGGTGCCTGTAAGCGGCTCAGAAATCACATTATCGCCGAGTTGCAACCTCATTATGTATCGCACGAAGACTCAAAAAATTAAGGACATTAACTGCCAGCAGCAGATGTTGAGTAACATCAACGGAGGAAGTTGAAAATTAGCGCCGGACCAGTATTAGAACCCGGGTTTCCTACTCGCTAGACATTTGCGCTGACCGCAATGCCATGTTAACACAGTGGTCACCGCAACTGCAAAAGTTCTCTAGCGTGCCGTCATGTCCAAATGCTCAACTTATCTACACAACATTAACCTAGTGGCTCTGCCCATTAGTTCTCGTTAATCGCGGCATTTAGGTGACTCCCGTAAGAATCAGAGTCTGGTGTAGATCTGCACTTGAAGGGGTCATTGATCTCTCGTCGATTTCATTATGTGTAAGTTGTCTGCTCTTTCGGACATATTCTAAGGAACGCACACCATATACATACCATGCTGTACCGTGGTGGAGTAGCCGAGCGGTCTAAAGCGTCTCGCTGGGGACCGCGCGGTTGCTCGCCGTGGGAGTTCGAATCCTCCCTGGGGCATGGGTGTGTGTGTTTGTCCTTAGGTTAGTTTACCTAGGTTTAAGTAGTTTGTAAGCTACGGACTGATGACCACGCAGTTTGGTCCGATAGATTTACAAACATTTTTTTTCTTTTGTACCGTATTAATCAGAAAGAGTAAAATTTCTTTGGACTTTGGTTTTATGGCTACCGCAGGTAAAAATGAGCTAAAATAGAAATTTGTAATTGGTCACAATTATCTTATTTATTTTGTTGCTGAACATTTCATCTGTCTTCTTTACGTAGCTGCTTTCTACAGAATCCAACGTTCGTAAGTTTGCGTAGAAGTCTTGTAAGACTTGGCAATTAAACTAAGGCTGGTTTTACTTAAAAATGGCAATTACAATTTTTTAGGACATCTAGCTTCTTTGTAGCTCCTGCTCAACGCAACCGATGGCCAACACTACCATGGTATGGTTTGAAGAAGGTCATTTAAATGGTCGAAACCGGTAGCCTACGAATAAATTATAAGTTGCGATCTTGAATGACTTTTAAGTCAATTTAATCATTCTGATCGCTGAATCTCCAAGATGTTTTCAAAAATAATAAGATTATTTTTTCTCTCGACGATTCCCATATTATAAAAAACAGCTTTATACCACTGGAGAAATTGCTAGAGCCCATACAATTATCCCCACACACACTACGCGTGGCCCTGTGAATTTCACTCAGATTTTGCACTTTGACACACAAATATAGATCTACACTTCGCTGCTGTTGACAAGTTGACAACAGTGACACACAATTTGTGCTTCGTATTTCAAGCTTCCCTTGCCAGATCAGCACATGAATACAAAATACCATCTGTGGTGCAAATTTCAAACTGTATCGTCATGAAATTTCAACATTGTGGCTTCAGTGTCAGAGGAAAAAAAATTATTATTTTACTTTCCGACCCTCTTTAGTATTTGGTAGTAAATCAATTGCATACCGTTTTAACAGCATTCGTTTACTTGCTCAGTACGTGAATCCATGCTTCATTTGGTAGGTTGGTTATAAATCATCGGTCCCCATGCCTCGTTTAAATAGATGACTAACCATAAGGACACTTTTAGATACAGATACAATTTTTCAGGTGCACATATCCTGCTGTATCACCAGAAATCCCAGAAATGGTCTTTCCTGTCATTACTATCCAATTTTGTAAGGAAAGAACTGGAAACTTTGAAGGTAGTTTCTGTGCACAATATAGGAGGAACAGTTCCTTCATAGAAAATTTTGCTTTATTAATGGAATTACTTAACATTTTTCTTTCGCGAACCACGTAACGCAAAGCTCAAATCTTTTCGGTCTTACAGTTAGTACGTTTAACAGCAAATCTGTTCCACATATTCCTGAGGACATTTTCTCAGATAGTTTGCATTACACGAGTTCGGAGGTGCACACATGTGGTGCATTGGACCTTGAAGTGATTAAATTTAATTATGTACCTCTCAATGTAAAAGACTGCAAAAGTCTTTGTTCTGTTTTGTTTCCGAAGTACTTCATGAGAATACTTCAAACTGAACTGTGAAACATTTAGACGTTCAGTTGCGAATCGGATGCTCAAATCGCGATTTTAGTAATTGGAATGGTACACTAAATAGGTTACATAATCTTACATAATCCACTAAAGAATATGATGTTCATTCAATGCAACAGACATTGTATTGAAAATATTACAACTTCCTAGAGACGTTTGTGATTAGTGACATTCTAGAAACGTCCTTTCTGTCCTCCACAATCGCCTTAGTCGGGTATTATCGAGTGACCCTGATCTGTATTGGAAAAGTAATTAAGAGCTCATTATCGTTCTCGACCATCTCTTAAGGAAGTGGAACGCTTTGTGAATAATGACATAGGCTTCCGGTAATCACCCATCAAATACTATATAGGTAGGCATATTGATTGACTAGTAAGCAAGTTGATGACAGATCAGGCTGAAAATTAGCAGAGGGTCTTTTTTATGAAAAGAAATAAGAGGGGACGTATTTTGAAATTTGAATTCAATATCAGCCTAGTACAGTAGCGAAACAAAGCCAACAACAGTTCATGCAAGAAGAGATCAGGAAATTTTGAAATGTGGTGCTACGGAAGACTGCGATTGATACACACATCCTAATAAGGACTTGCCTAAGGTCGGTAAGATCGCCCAATCTATTTCAACTGAACGTTTATGGAGCATGATGAAGCAGAAACTCATTATCCAGAGCCTGGAAGTTGCATGGTGAACGGCAACAAAAGTTGCAGGACGCGATTCGACAACTTTATGACCGTTTTCATGCGAAACCCACGCCTGCGTTGCCTTCAGAATGTGGTACACGATCACTGGGACTGTTCTGGAACTCTGTTGTGAGAAGTGTGTTTCACATAGGCTGAATTAGCTGCCACATAATCCTACAATGACAGATTACCATTGTCAATGAAATGACCAGTACTTTGGAGTGCTACTTTCTTTTAACTGAAAATTACGCTCTTAATATACAGGGCGTTTCAAAAGGGACTTTACAACTTTGAAAATTCATATTAATTTATTAGAAAGAGGTGCAGAGCTGGTTTTAGTGTTGTTTCAAAGGACAACACATCAAGGTTTTTACCTTACACTAAAAGTGTTCGATGTGGCTTCCGTTTGTTATCTTGCATACATCTCATCGGTAACTGATTTCTCCCCAACCTCGTATCAGCATTGCAGGTGTAAATTGCTCAGCGGTGGCGTAGATTCTTGCTCTAAGTTCCGGTAGAGTGGCCGGCAAAGGAATTACGTACACCATATACTTGATGAAGCCCCAGAAGAAAAAGTGTAGCGGTGTCAGGTCTGGGGAAAGGGCAGGCCATGCAATGGCAAATGCAATTTTCATGGAAAACGGTCATTGAGAAAATCCTGTCGTCATCGCTCTGTGGTATCAAAAATTTTTGCAACATATCCAGGTTAACTCTCCTGTTCACGGTTTACGTACACCATATACTTGATGAAGCCCCAGAAGAAAAAGTGTAGCGGTGTCAGGTCTGGGGAAAGGGCAGGCCATGCAATGGCAAAATCCTGGACGCCATTTCGTTCTCTGTCGTCATCGCTCTATGGTATCAAAAATTTTTGCAACATATCCAGGTTAACTCTCCTATTCACGGTTCGTTCTTGGGAAAAAAGGGGCCGTACATTTTCTTCTTGCTCAACGCACAAAAACCGTTCACCTTAGGGCTATCCCGAGCATGTTGCAATGTTTCATGTGGATTTTAATTGCCCCAAATCCTACAGTTATGTGTTTTAACCTTGTCAAAATGTTCAGATGTTTGTAGAAATTAAGGGACTTAACTACGGGGTCATCAGTCCCTAAGCTTACAAACTACTTACGTACTAGCTTACACTAAGGACGGCACAAATATCCATGCCCGAGGGGGGGATTCGAACCCCCGACCGTAGTGGCCGTGCAGACCGTGACTGGAGCGCCTCAGTCCCCTCGGCCACCGCGGCCGGCTTAACCTTGCCACCTAAGTGAAAAGTTGACTCGTCAGAAAAGATTATGTTGTCCAAGAAATGTTAATCATTATGTTTCTACTCGGTCAAACATATCCGCACGGAAGTTCTTCAGCGTCTTTGATTGCTGGTAAAAGCGACAATCTGTACGTTTTCAAAGGCAAACGTTTTCTTAACACGTGATAAACTGTTGTATGTGGGACTTACAGTTCACGAGATGCACGCCGGGTCGATTTCGTAGGGCTGTTGACAAAACTGTCTCACTTGCTCAACGACTTCGTCAGATGTGCTTGGACAACCTGGTGCTTTCTTATGTCTTACTGAGCACCCCGTTTCTACAAAACATTTATGTTTCTCATAAATTGCATGCCTACTAGGAGGATCTCTAGCATACTTGGTACGGAATT
Organism: Locusta migratoria; assembly: GCA_026315105.1. Classification (NCBI taxonomy): domain Eukaryota; kingdom Metazoa; phylum Arthropoda; class Insecta; order Orthoptera; family Acrididae; genus Locusta; species Locusta migratoria. The sequence continues at coordinate 198,708,975 of CM048746.1, forward strand.
TACGCTGAACCGTTGTCGCCGACTTTGATTCTTCAAATCAAAACACACAGCTAGCACGCTCGGATCCAGTGAAGGCAGCCATCTTTAACGTAACTGCCGCTAGCGCTTGTTGTCCCGCGAGTCAGAACTTTATGTGTTTCCCTTTGAAACAACACTAAAACCAGCTCTGTACCTCTTTTTAATCTATATCTATAAATGTGAATGTCTGTTCGGTGTACGTTTATCACGTCTTAACCACAAGACATAAAGAGCTAAATATTTGTACAGTTACTAATGTCTACCCGGGGAAGGCTTTAGGCACGGTTTTATGGCGATCGGATAGCTATTTATCTATACATATTGATGTGAATGTCTGTTCGGTGTACGCTTATAGCGTGATGCCACAGACCGTATCTTTGGTCTATGTGTGCTACAATGTCTTCAGCACTTTCTCTGTAAGGATAAACATACGAATAAGGAAATATAAGAATAAATAAATAAAGCAGTAAGAAAGAAATTTCTTTTAATACATCTCTTTAAAAAATCGAGTTAAAAAACTGACGCTGACGATAAATATGCGTGTGCATCTGCAAGGCGGTGAGGAATCGCGAGAATTTTCTCAATAACTTCTACAAATTGGGCAAGGAACATTCACCAGGCAATTATTCAATAACATTTCCAGAAAACTTCTGGAGATTGAGTGAATCGACTGATGATGCAGTTAACAGCGTCTTCCATAACATAGAAGTCAATTACAAAAATCATGAGTGGCTGCGAGAGAGTGCGATTTTAGCACCGCGTAATGACCAAGTTATGAACCTAAACACAGCTATTCAAAACACGTTACCGGGAATTATTACAACAATCGAATTATTACAAGAATCGAATTATTACAACAATAGATTGACATAGTCGTTGATAAAGATCAAGCTGTGAACTACCCTGTGGAGTTCCTGAACCCGCTAGAACCATCAGGAATGCCATCTCATAGATTGCTTTTGAAAGTAGGATCACCGATCATGATCATAGGCGCAACTAGCTATGGGCCCACCGGGACCTGGCCACCCCCGAAATGTCTCTCTCTCTCTCTCTTTTTGTTACAGTAAAAGTCCGATAGTTCGACACGTTTGGGACCGAAACGGTGCCGAATTATCGAAAATGTTGGGCTTTAAGCTAGCGTATACAGCGAAAACGGTTGTAACATGATGCTTTGTACTTAAATATTGATTGGTAGAATCATTAAATTAATAAAATCAGCTCAAAATTAGGACAGCAGGTACCAATTTTTTATTCAATACATTTACTTTAGGTAGGTTATGTGTATTGTACAATATTTTAGATAACTAAAAAAAATCTCGAGTTTGTTTTTATTTCCGAAATTTTTGTCATCTGTAATAAAAGATTTTTCTAATGCTATGTCAATCAGGAAGTCCTGTCCTGGCTTACAGCTTGAGGAAGATTTCGGTTTCGAGATCATGATCGCTGCTTAAATTTAAATGAAACTTCCACAGGTCACTACGATATTAAGTTCACTACTCTAACGATTGCTAAGAATGATGGCAATCAAAGCAATGTGAAACCTGTGCATAATGACAGCCGAGATCTGCCGAATAGGCCTATACGAACGCTTCCTGTCCAAACAATGCTGTCTACATCTTTGACAATCACAGCCGAAACAATCTGTCTGGCAGCATATGAACTCCTGACTATTGGATGCCGTTCTAAAGGAAGTCTACTCTATTGTAATTTAGTACTTTTCTCTATTAACCAAGTTAAACTTAAAGTGTAACCACACGCGAAACTGAAAGGTGTTCATTGCTATAGTACAAGTTCAATACCTACTAATCAAGTACGCCAGGAATTTCTCAGTAAGTTATATATCACGTAGAAGTAGATTAAAAATTATTCAGAGCACACATTCATTGCAACCACATTCATTGCATTGTGGTGGCTGCTTGCCTGCATCTGCATTGTATACTAACTACGGAACTAAAAGTTTCGGTGTTGGTGAACTGATTGTTTATATTCATTTTGTTCTTTTCTTTTGTTGATGTTTCAGATGGGATTGTTGTTTGTTTCAATGTTTGCGTAATACGTTGCGGCAGGCGATATAAAATGATTCCTTCTAAAAAGAAGAAACAATCACCTATTTCGGATTTTTTAATTGAAAATCGTGTAGTTTCGGAAGATGACTGTGACAGTGGTAAATGAAATGTAGTTAGGCCTAATATTAAACAGGAGACAGGTGGCACTGATGTGCCTTCAACACATTCAAGTTTGAGTGAACGAATAAATGACATTGGAAATAAAGTGTGCTCACCGTTTATTTCAGATGAAGAGAGATACGAATATTTAACAAACTGCTGGGTACCGGATCAGCGTTACACGTTTCCAGAAGATAATGAGTCCAAAAAGAAACGTACTTTCCAGCTTCATTGGTTATCCCAATATAAATGGCTAGCTTATAGTAAAAAACTTAAACTTGTCACAGACCCACTGCAGAAATGGAAACATGCTCTAGAATATTTTAGCAAACATAGTTGCAATGAATACCACAAAGCTGCTGTAGAAAAATCATCTCTTTTCATCCAGTCTTATATCAAGAAGGAGAATATTCGTGATAAACTGGACTCTGTGAGATTGCAGCAAAAACGCCAAAATAGAGAGAGGTAGGTAACTATTACTTAGCTCAATTATAAGCAGTGATTTGCTTTTATTGTAATTTCATAGACACTATGGGCTGTGGCATTTGTTTCAGGCTAGTTCCTATCATTAAAAATATTGAGTTTTGTGGACGTAATGAATTACCTTTTCGTGGACACTATGATAGTGGGCCATTAACTGCTGCGAAACCTGCTCTTAAAGATGGAAAATTTAGTGCATTGCTACGCTTCAGGATGGATGCAGGTGATGAAGTTCACATAAATCATTTACAAACAGCTGCACTGAATGCCAGGTATGTGAGTTGGAAGATCCAAAATGAAATTATTGAAGAATTGGGAAATTTCGTGGGCAAATGTATCATAGAAGAAATTCGGAAAGCTAAATATTTTAGTGTTTTAGCTGATCAAACGTTTGATATATCGAAGACAGACCAGTTTTCTATTATTCTCAGGTACGTACATGATGAAAATATCAATGAAAATTTTTTAACGTTCGTTGATGTGACTGGCCATACAGGAAAAGGTTTAGCCAATGTGAATTTAACTACTCTTAGAAATTTCGGTCTTGATGTGAAATACCTCCGGGGGCAGGGATATGATGGCTGTAATACCATGAGTGGATCGTTCAAGGGCGTTCAAGCTGTGATAAAGGAGAGTTGCCCCACAGCGGTTTACTCGCGATGCTCGAGTCATATTTTGAATTTAGCCGTTAACCATGCTTCAAGTGTGACTAACATCAGGAATACTATCGGTGTCATCACTAATATTTGTGATTTCATGACCACCTCTTCAGCCAGAGTACGTTTATTATCCGATTTCGTTGAACCAGAATTTCCTGAAAAAGCACATAGATTGAAACCACACTGTGCAACTAGATTCGTTGAGAATCATGAAGGTATATGTATTTTTCTACAACTAATTCTGCCAATTAGCAAGACGTTGTAATATCTTCAGAAAATTCCAATGACTCTTCAGATGCTACAGCTACATCATATTATTTAAGAGCCATATTGAATTGCCAGTTCTTAACGACCCTTTCTATTATGAACGAATTTGCTTCATTATTTTTACCTCTTTCTAGGCAGCTGCAGTCTCCAAAACTTGATTTGGGGAAAGCAGCTGAATTTGTGGGCAATATCAAATCTATTTTAAGAAAAAAGCGTTTAGAAGCGAATAAAAGTTTTGAATCTATATTTCAGCAAGCTACCACAGTTTGTGAAAACTTAGGTGTGTCTGTTGACATTCAACGAAAGGTTGGGAAACAAACTATGAGAAATAATGTTGCATCAAACAGCCCTGAAGAATATTATTTACGATCTGTGTATATTCCATATTTGGACCAACTTAATATGGAATTCACTTCTCTTTTTGAAACTCAGAATAGAGATTTTTTACTTATTCAAAAGTTGATTCCTTCATTCATTTCGGATGTTGAATTTAACGATCTGGGCTCTGTTCTGAAGATCTATGAAGAATATTTATACGCACAAGACATACCTTCGTTAAAAAGTTATTTTGAAATGTGGAAAAATTTGTGGTTGAACAGGAAGTCAAGGAGTGATGTTCCATCTGACGTAACACAAGCTCTTGCAGAGTGCTCTAAAGATTTCTACCCAAACATTTACACACTGTTACAAATATTTGCTACTATTCCTGTCACAACGTGTTCGGCTGAACGAGCATTCAGCTACTTAAAACGTCTTAAAATTACCTGCGTTCAACTATGGGACAGGACCGTTTAAATGGTATTGCTCATTTGTCAATTAATAGGGAGTATGACATTGATTACGACAAGATAATTGATGGGCTTGCAGAAAAACGTCGCAGACTGGATTTTGTTCTGTAATAAATTTTGTTTTATAATTATCATCGGCATTTTTTGTGTTTAGTGCAATCGATTTGTGTAATAAGGAGAACTTTGCAAAACAAAAAACTTTTTGTTTCACATTTTTCAAAAACTGTCATGTAGTTTTTATAATTTTTCATAAAAAATGAATTGTAGGAAAAACTGTTTTCTGTAGGAAATTGTGAAAATATTACTTGTTTAGATAAATTTATTTTGCTATATTGTTTAAATGTATGTGCTATATATTCTGCATGTATTCGCTTCAAAAGTTTTTATCGAATTGCTACCAAATAATAGATTACCAAAACACATAAGGCAAATAGCCTTGGTTCAGTTTGAAATATAGCTTAAAAATTCTGGCGACAATATTTATAAAGAAGAGAATAACTAAATAACAGCAATATATAATTTTATACTAATCTAAGGGTTATGATATATTATTTTACATTTTTTCTCTATATTAAATAGTATATTTTTTCTGTCCAATAGTTTATATTAATTCTTTGTCATTTAATATGTATTATTTTGTTTGAACTTTGTAAATTATAGCACTATTTGTTTACCTAAGCTAACTTTGTATTTATTGCTCCTATTTTGAACCAATGGCTGGAACATTTCTTCAATAAATAAATGAAAATTAATAAAATACAAAGGTTAAACATTTAAAATTGCACTTTTCTACTTCTGAAACATATAGCATTTATATTCCATAAACGAATTTCACGTTGGTTAATATATCAGGCTATACAGTTAATTGTATGTGTATGTATAAGTAACTATGCATGCATGTATGTATGTATGTATGTAATATGTGTGTGCCTCAGCACTCAATGCCGAAATATATCATTATATACGAGTGCCTCCCCCCCCCCACCCGAAACAAATCCTGGTTGCGCCACTGATTATGATGCTGAGAAATTTGAGGCCTCCTCATTGTCAAAAATTTACATCGAAACCTCATTGAAGCAACGATTTTGTCAGGAACATCAGTCGGAAAAGATGTTTTTATACCTCGCATTCCTTTAATCCCTTCAGATATGCCGTTTCAGTTCAAAAGACTTCAGTTTTCAGTTCGTCTAGCTCTTGCCATGACAACAAAGTCAAGGACAATCACTAAACATCACAGGAATCCATTTACAGCCCTCATGTTTTTCACGGTCAATTATACGTCGCTTGCTCAAGGGTGGGCAACCAAAAAAATCTGTACATTTACGCTCCAAACTATACTACGAATAACTTAGTTTACCAGAATGCCCTAAAATAAAATTAAAATGAATTTGGACATTATTTTCACCATACGTGTTGAGATATTGCAACACAGGCTATAAGGATTAATGTATGTATTATTTATTGTAAATCATAAAGCACTTCACATATTTTTTTTTATTTGAATGTTGATTAAAAAGTTGGTTTCTAAAGAAGGTATTGTAGGCTATTTCACTTCATCCTTCAAAACCAGTCTCATAGCACACTACTGACAGATAGCTTATCTACCATAATCAACCAACACGCGAGCGGAGCCGCGGGTTTAAGCTAGTTTTGAATAAAACAAATTCCGCTAGCAGCTGGTAAATTTTATTTATTAACCAAACACGAACGATATCGTAGCTGCATTTTTAGATACTCCGTCTACGTCATTGAAGTTTTTAGTCGAATCTAACGTACTTACTTGAGTGCCATTGCGAAACCACCCGTGTATGATTAATAAACCAAACTTACCAGCAGCCAGTAGACTTTTTTTTTTTTTTTTTTTTTTTTTTTCGCAGTGACTTCTGTCTAAGTTTTTTCTGCTAAGTCTGGTAAACACTGCACAGGACTCTGGCTCTGGTGCGCTGCTGGAGCGCGCTCACTTTGGAACCCATACGTCAGCAGGTGTAAACCAGTCTGCATGTTTGCATAAATATGTAAGTGCATTTTTGTCTCAGAAGACTAGGTATGTGGTACTGACGAGGTAGATGAAAAAGTAAAGGGATTTTTTTTCATGTCACGGGCTTTAAGGTTTTTTGGAGTGTTGGTAAGGTGACGTAGGTACACTTTAACATTAAGAACCAACTACTTTAGTAACATATTAATTTTATTAGAAACAGTGAATACTCAGTTTTGTATTGAAGCACTGTAGCAAGACGAGGTCACATTTCCGATGGAACGATGCACAACGGGCGACGCGATGAACTCTGGAGGAGACAGGCCGAATGTGGTGGCTGTTTAACAGCCAGTCACACTGCACACACGTGATGGTGTTGTTCGCGGCCTCTTACAAGAATCCAGAAGCTGGTACTACCAACATTGTAGCGTTTCAGCGCCGCGACTATCGGTATCGATAGTCGTGTAATGGCGTCAGTATCTGCGACACTACACTTCACACATCCGATTCGAAATTTTTTATCTTGTTCTACGCATGTTTCCTATACATTCTTGCATTTTCAGTTGTTTTAAATTACTTTTTTAACGGTCGGAAAGGTTATACGAATATTCGAAAATTATGGTTGAAAAAATGTACATTTAATTTTGCATGAAAAATGGAATGAAGTGCAGTACCGTAAGAAAAATGGTGACTAAGACTTTCGGTAAATCCACTAAGAGTGAGACAGGAGTTTGAGAGTGGCACGAGCGTTGAACAAAAAGTAAAATTCACTAACTCGTCGCAGGAGCCCTTTGTGTGTCGCAGTCTTGGGCAAAGCTGGGAAAGGGACATGAACTGAGCCGACTACGGCGGGGTTTAAGTGATGAAAGATACGTGGAAAGAGATTTAGATGAGAGTCATTTGGCCTTTACCTAAAGTATGTCCCTTTCTCTCACTCCGACACTTCCCTCGGCGATATTGCTACCACACTCGTGCCAATGTCGCGAGATTTAATCGCGTAGCACTGCACGTGAGGGCCGTAGAACTACCTGCATCGTCAGTGCGTGTAGTAAATTTTTCAGCTCACTACCCTGGCTTCTTCGTTATATCTGATGTCCCCACGCAGAAGCAGCGCACAGTTCGTGGATCTCCTTCTTTTGAACTAATGTGCTGTGGAAGCTTTGGAACTAGAGACTAGGCTCGTAGTTAATATTTCAAAAAGTCGGGATGCCAGTTGTTTCATAATTTATTGTTATGTCGCGAAACAACAAACGACATATATCACACTGTTCCTTGTTATACACTTGTACAAACATTTCATTGGAACATAACTATTAATCTTCCTAGTTCCATACGTGCTGACCTGTTGTGCGGAACTCTCTCTCTGAACTCTCGCGCGGAACTGCCTGCTACCTTTCAGTGCCGTTCCCGTGAACTCTTACTTTTGGCGGGAATCGCCACTTCTCCAACATAGTTATTCATTTGTTTTACATAATTAAAGCTCTTCTAAATATACAAACACCACAATAAACCTTACTCTAAACATATTTACAATAAATCATATCAATTTCTATACATTAGTTTATCTAATTTTTATTACTAAAGAAACGTAGAGAGGACCTTATACAGAGGGGGGCAGCCAATGAGAAAGTTTCTGGGTAGCATTGGCGCAATTTCTCACAGTAATGCAGTATGCTACACCATGTTATGTTTTCCCACCCATTCCACTTGTGACGTGTCCTCCCAGCTACAAAATTTCTTAACACCTGGTACCTTATGGTCCTAATCCAGCCATCCTACAAGACGTCAAATAGGACGGTTGCTGTGGTTGTTCGTTGTGTTTTGTGTGACTAGCGGGCTAAAAGCAATGGAGCGTCAACTGGATGTTCACTGCAAATCGGAGGTGGGAGTATCAACCCGATTTCTAGGGGACAAACGGGTGAATTGCACGGATATTCACCGTGAAACCACTTCTGTATATGGAGAGAGAGAGAGAGAGAGAGAGAGAGAGAGAGAGAGAGAGAGAGAGAGAGAGAGAGAGAGAGCAATTAAAGAGAAGCAACGGGGAAAGTTGAGCGCCGGTGTGATTTTGTTGCACGATAACGCAACACCTCACAAGGCCCGCCAAACGTGTGAACTGCTGCAGCGATACAAGTGGGAGGTGTGGAGACACCCTCCATACAGTCCCGACTTGGCGCCATGCGACTTTCATCTTTCCGGTAAGCTCAAGACGGATCTCGGTGGACAACGATTTGGAGACGATGAGGAGGTGAAAGCGCCTGTCTCCGTGTGGTTACAAAACGCTGGAGATTTCTATGTATCCGGAACCGAAAAGTTGGTTGACAGTTCCGAGAAATGTGTACAGTCTCTTGGATATTATGTGGAACACTGAACTTACACTGTATGTGATCATGGCCGTGTTGCTTTTGTATAAGTGTTTTAATAAATTGCCATAACGTGGAAGTGCATCTTACTTTTTGATCTGCCCTCGTAGAAACGTTTCAGAGACGTGTAACACCTCGTTTGTATTTCAGTTAATATTTTTAATTATTTAGGGACTAGTAGTCAACTTTCGTAATGGGAAAGTTAGAATTCAAACTACTGTGAATATTAATTTAACAGTAGGTCAAAGTGATTACGGGAGTACCAGCATGGAGGGCGAATAAGATCGTAGTTATTTCTCCGTGGGGTCATATAAAAGCAAAATTTCCGCATTGTTAAAGTCAGTCTCATGTTTTAGCCGAATAAATCGATGAAATGTGTGTGATACGCGTTACTATACTTTATTAATGGACTTTGTACGAAAGATTTAGTGCCGCGTAATAGTTTTGTGATTGGTACTAACAGTATCGAAATCAATCATTACGGTCGATACTTAATATCAGTCGAATGATTGTGTGCTGGTTTAGGCGTGGATTTGACTTGATAATTACAGAAACTACATTTTGGGAGTTGATCGAACTGATCTTGGATATTAGGAACATTTCATTCATATCATTACATTCAAAAGTGACTGAATATATTCGAAGAATCTAGAAAAAGTTACGTCTGTGTACGTTAATTTATTTACATAATATTATCTTTGACTGAACGAACTAACGCGTGTTAACACTCGATCGGACTGTTTCCACAGGAATTTGATATGCAGTAATCTTAAGTGCAGCACTTTCAAGTTTATGAACTACATAATATTATTCCAGAGCGTGAAATGTAATCAGAAACTTTTAATTATGCAGATCTCGCCGTTTTATGTACTGTTTGATGGATGTTAGAGTTTTGCTAGGCAACGCGCTTGTTTCTCTGGATATCATTTATATAGTAAATTACGGATATAAGTAGTGGAGTCTAATACTATCTAAATCGAAACCAGTTTATTAAAAGAGGAAACAGTTAGTTAATTTCGATTCCGAGAAAGCGCTTGTTGTGGTATTCCTGCCAATGGAAGCATTAATTTAAAAAAAATAAACATTAACAGCCGGGCATATCACGCTTCGTACATTGGTTTGTGTGTGGTTTAACAAGAGGAATGCCACAGAGGACTGAGTTAGCTGAAGACGGCCGTGGTGGAGTGGCCGGGCGCTCCAAGGCGCCTTGCTGCAGAGTGCGCGGTTGCTCGCCGTCGGAGGTTCGAGTCCTGCCTCGAGCATGGGCGTGTGTGTTATCCTGAGCAAACTTAGTTATAGTTTAAGTAGTTTGTAAGCATAGGGACTGATAACTGCAGCAGTTAAGTCCCTTTGATTTACAAACATTTCAACATTTAAAGCTTATAACGGAACGAGCTATTTGACACTCAATTCTAGTACCCGATACCATCCTATTTTATTGATTAGTTCGATACCAGTCACTTAATATCCAGAATATTTCATTTCATCTTAAGCAAAGCTTTTAAACAGCGTTTTAAGAAGCTAAGCTATTATATCTTGGGGACTGACACCTACCACACACATAGTATATTTTCACTTAAAATATAGATAAACAGTTTACTTACGTAATTAAGTCATGTTGTAGATGTAGCACTCATGTGTTAATTGTTCATTAAGGTAAAATTCACACTATAAATCATATGTGATGCACTATTTACGTAAAAGATTTTTAAGCCTTTTATCTCACCAAGTATTGATTCAGGTTTCAATGTTGATTTAGCTCGAAACAGTCACATGTTACAAAACTGAAGTTTTAAATAACATTTTACGTTCACTACTTTAATCAAGATCGATACTATTATTTTATTTTCAAAAGTTCATCGTTCATCGTCTGATTCAATTATGAATTAACGGTGCTTCCAATGTTCCTGCATTTTAATCGCAAGCGAGAATCATACTCCATAGACCACGTTGCCATTAACTGGAAATAGTTTCATATCTCGCAACTACAAATAGCGAGATATTGTTACAGGTCGACTCTGCCAAACAACATTAACCAGTTTGGTAGTTTACAGTTGACACCATCTGGACATCATTCTACGAGTTCATCAGGCGGAATTCTGCGGGCATAAATGCAGAATTAAGTCCTGTAATCGGCGGAGTTGTGCCCCTGTTACAAGCTGAAGACGGATAGCGGTCTATACGCTGTAGTCCATAAATTACTGACAACTATGTGGCGGTAGTTAGCGATGTTGTTCCAATCATGCAGCCTGCGTATTAGCTGCCCTGCGTCTTGGTTCTCTCGTGTCCTAGTGCTGGGGTAGCCAGCCATCCGCACCCGCCCTGCTTGCCCTTGGGCGCTTTTAGCCACCACTTCTCCCTCACCCCTCTCTGCTAGCAGGATGGTGCAATTAGACCGAAACCTCAACGTCCAAAGTTTCCCTTCAGCCCCCGGTTGTTCTATGTAGTCCATATAGTCTTTAGCAAAAAGTTACACCATTTTAAGCGTTGGGTTTCGGGAACAGGAGGGGGGAGTTTGGCGGGGGGGAGAAGTTGTTTAAATTTGAAGTTTTTATCAATTTGTCTTAAATTTTTAGAAAACTATGCCGTTTACCGTGAAAAGGGTAAAATACGATAATAATAATCTACATTAAATTAGGAGGAAAAATGAACCTGTGTATAATGCTGCTGAAGTGAACGGAGGGTGTAAAAGTAGAAACTGTTTGTACTGATTAGATTTTTTCTGTAAAAATATGACATTATTACTAAGGAAACATTATTTTTAATACAGGATTGTGTTTTGTAAGAGCAATCAGCGATTTTTGGAAGCTGGTGGTATGTTAGTGATAAGCCCTCGAAGGAACAACCACACCAACTTCTCAAGGGACGCAACTTTTTACGGGCCTAGGCCATATGAACCAGTGTCATGGAGAAACCGACTCTGAATTTTCTCTCGACAATGCCACATTATAAATGAAAAAATTTCTAAAATGGTTTACAATTATAAAAATATTATCTGTATAATAATTATGATGTATAATGATACCTTTTTAACCACGATATTTTTAAACTGTAAGTTTTGCAGGTTTTTCTTTGAAAATTTTGGCATATTAGACTGTATATTGGAATTATATGTTATTAAAATTTTTGTTTAATAAACTGAGTTCAATAGTAATACTGAATAAAATTGTAGTATGCTAATGTAAAGTATTCATCAGCTTTTAGTCCCCTTGTAACATAGCAACTTCGTCTCTTAGATCTTCGTCTTACATGTTCGAGTATCAGTTATCAGCAGGTACATGATACGCTTGAGCAGTTGAAACCACTCTCTCTGGACTCTCAGTTACGGAAGCATTCGTCTTTGCAAGCGCACACTATGAGGGAAAGTAATACCTGGGGAGCTGCAGGACCTACTGTTGTAATTGATTTTAGGTGATCGCCAGTCTTCTACCACCCTCATTTTAGCGGATTATTATCACTCAACCATGCTGCACCTGATGGTGGGTTCTAAATGCTGTCGGAAAGCTGCTGAAGTGGTGGTGGAGGGGGGGGGGGGGGGCTGGCTGCAGCTAAATTGAAAAGTAAATTTATAGAATGCTTCGAAATAACCTGCAGGTAACAATACTACCGAGAACTATATAGATCTTTAGTGTTCTCGGCGCCGAACATCGCAACAGGAAATTGTTAAAAAAAAAAAAAAATGTTCAAATGTTTGTATAGGTTATGGGACTTAACTACGCGGTCATCAGTCCCTAAACTTACAAACTACTTATGAACTAGCTAACACTAAGGACGGCACAAATATCCATGCCCGAGGGGGGATTCGAACCCCCGCCCGTAGTGGCCGTGCAGACCGTGACTGGCGCGCCTCAGTCTCCTCGGCCACCGCGGCCGACGAAATTGTTTCCAGTGTCAGCCACTGCACTGGAGCCAACTTTGTGGCCGTTGAAAGACTAAAAGTTTCGTACGAAGAGAGTTATTGGTTTGTACTTTCCTGTACAGTATAATTTTCCCTTCCTACATAGAACTGATACAGTGTCACATCCAATTACTCGCTGAATGTGAGAAATAGTGTACATTATTTTCTCCTGCTGATTGCCTTTCTTTGGTACCACCATTATTAGTTCGTTCTCTGACGGTGCGCGGAAATTGAACGAGATTAGTAAGTTGCAGCACGAAATACTCAGACTTCAAATCCTTTATTAGCTTCATCAATCGCTTTTAAAACATTAATAAGCGTCAACCGATGTTTCATAAACTATACAACCACGTCTTTGCAAGTGCAGAGAAATAAAGTCCATTTTATTCTGAGCGTTAGCTAGAAAATGATAGATATTTACATGGATTGTCTTCTAATTTCACTTCAATGTTAGTGGTAGGAAGTGATCTGCATAGGTGTTCTTTATCTTTTATGTTTCTTTGCTCGTATGCATCACAACCACAACTTATGATCCATAATGAATAATTATGTAATCTGTGTTTTCCTCGCAAATCAGTGTGAAGGAAGCTGGGCGTCGCCAGACCACACGATGATTGAGGTGACCTCCATCCATGATGTAGGACACTTTCTCTGAATTCGGGGTGATTGATGATTCATTTGAATCTGAAACCAAAACAGTAACCATTGAAAATTTGCTTTTCTTCCTCATCAAGCCAGATTCGTAGAAGAAGATGGAGTATAGGCAGACAATTCAAACTAATTTACTTACTGAAGTCTCTTATCACTCCTTACTGTACACACCATCCAATGTAAGCGACTGTTAAGGTTCTCACATACAGCGTTTTTAATTGTCATAGACTTGTATCTAGAGGCTAGGGACTTAACGGTTAACTTTCTTTTGATGTGTATATCATTGTTTTTTCTCAACCTCTTCCAATGTTACTGTTCCAATTTCAGACGCTTTTCAGTTCAAATTTTCGTTTGGTACAATCCTTCTTGATAAGGAGGTGAGTTCAAGCGTTTAAAAAACGAATTGTCTTCCTGAAGCCAAGAAACAGAAGTTTGCAAGTTCTTGGCAGTTTCTTTTCTGCCTTGCCTCTCGTAGCACAAAAAAAAAAAAAAAAAAAAAAAAAAAAAAAAAAAAAAAAAAAAAAAAAAAAAAAAAAAATAAATAAATAAATAAATAAATAAATAAATAAATAAATAAATAAATAAATAAAAATTCTGTTTCCACCCTCAGTAACTAGAACCTTTTACTCTACCAAGATTATGCACGGAACCATTTATTTTTGTTTATGGCACTTTTGGCAATAAACCGCAAAGTTTTCTAAATATTTAAGAAAAACTGGTAAGTACTACTAATTTACTAATTCCCCTCTCTCTTCCTCTCAAACCCGATTCTTAAATGTTGTAACTTTTTGCCCAATAATACGAGGACTGTATAGATTAATTTGGTGCTGTAGGGACACTTTCACTTTGGATATTAGGCCGTTTATTGGACTAATTAGAAAATATTTCACAGTTTCGAAGAGACGTTCCAGTCTTCGGTATGTTGGGGACCACACTATTAATCGCTCATGTGACTGAAGAAAAGTGTTAGGTGACCAGTAATCTTACTCTAAGTAGCGAAAAGTTAAAAAATATAAACTGACATTGTATGCAGGTTATTACTTTCCATCATTGTTGGCCTTAGCCAGAGAAAACCACTTTCTATAGTTGTTTCAATGTCGCTTTTTGCACCTATGCCGAACTGCAGACCATCAAACGCTTTTATATCATCCGTTGGTGTCATCATTACGTGAACCGTATATCTGCATTTCGATTTTCGAATGAAATATGAACATTCAAGGCCATAGTAAATTGGAATATGAAGTACAAACGGGCCACATATATATAAAAAAAAAACTATATATACAGATAAATGTTTTTATATCTTTGAATTCCTAAACCATTCACCCCATTACGATGAAACTTTGGTGAGTTGTTCTCTGTAAGCCCGGGAAGGCTCTTGGTTAAAAAACAAAAGAATACATCTGTGCATCTGCTATTTGAGAATGAGAACAGTTAGCGATTATAAAAGAATTTTACATATAATTTCAAACGTTTGTCATGCTGACAACCTACACAAAACAATAGGGAAAAAGTTTATCACTTACTACGTTTTCACTGGACATGTAAAACTGCCACATCGGCGTGACGTTTTAATATTTGTTTTTCGTTACTACTAGCTCTATTCGCAGCATATTCTGCATACCGTATCGACGTAAATCATTTTATGTGGCGGAAAAAGTTATATCATTTACGACATGTAGTTCAGGACGAATGACGTCATGTACATTGCGACGGGTGAAAAACTGCTGCATCAGACATAAGGTTAAAATTTATTATTTCTTTACCCCTAAAGCTATTCGCAGTTCACTTTATAAACGTAATACAAAAGTATACAAAACCACGGGCCTGTTCCGGAGCACTGTGGTATCAATATTTCGAAGCAATTGTTCAATAACTTTGAGAGATTTGCGATAAGGAACAATTAAATTTTCTATTCGTTTGTTTCCTACCAGATTTATGAAAGTTTTTTATATACTGATTTGAAAATTGGAAAATTTTTTAAATTCTCATACGGATATTGCAATGGGTGACAGATACAGCCCCCTGTCAAATATATGGGGAAAAAATGAGGTGGAGCATACAATTACATACTGTTGTTTCATTCGTCAGTACGCAGACTGATTTGATGGAGCCCTCGACGCTACCCTATCCGTTTAATCTCTGAATAAGAAAGGCAACTCACATCCATTTGAACCTGCTTACTGAATTTGTTTCTTGGTCTCGCGTCCCCACCCAAACACACTTCCCTCTAATGCTAAATTAACCATCCCTTGATGCCTTTCTATGTGTCCCGCCAATATATCATTTCTCTTAGTCAAGAGATGTCAGAAATTTTTCTCTCCAGTTCTATTTACTACCTCTTCATTAGTTACGTTTCTACACATCTAATCTTCAGTATTCGTCTCTAGCACGAAATTCCAAAAGTTGATTTGACTTTTTGTATGAACTCCTGGTAGTCCACGTTTCACTCCAGTACAATTCTACACTCCAAACAAGTGCTTTAATAAAAGTGCTTTGTAACATCTAAATTCGCCCCGGGCACGACGTTAAACTGCCTCCCAACCCAAGGTGTGGTGCGACCCGTGCTGAGGGGTGCATGGCACATGGATTCAAATGGGACTCAACTACGTGGTCATCAGTCCCTAAACTTACAAACTACTTATGAACTACTTACGAACTAGGACGGCACAAATATCCATGCCCGAGGGGGGATTCGAACCCCCGACCGCAGCGGCCGCGCAGACCATGACTGGAGCACCTTAGTCCCCTCGGCCACTGCGGCCGGCTACATGGGTGGATGTGTCTCGAACGGAGCCTCAGGGATACCGGGCGACCTCCCTGAGTAAGTTGCCTTGCACCGCGCGGGGTTGTCGTGGTGAGGACCATATAAATCCCCAAATCTCGTGGGACTAAGATGAACACGGAGAAAAAAATTATTTTAAAAGAATCCGAGGGGCAATCTGAGACCTCAGATACTCAAACATCGGAATCAGGACCGATGGAGTGCATTCCTACTTCTCAGTCAGGGTCTAGACCTGAGCAAGAAGTGGGAACTGTAACAGAGAAGTTGGACCAGATTAGGATTAAGGCCTTGTCTGGGGCTCAGAGGAGGAAACTTCTCAAGGAACAGAAGCAAAAGGAAGGAAAAGAATGGCTTCCTAAACATAAGTGGAGGGAATCAAAAGGGCGTGAGCCCAATACCCCCAATAGGGTCCAGAACCCAAAAGTCTCGACAGAGGATTGGAGGGTAATTAACCAAAAGGTCGTTCCGGAAGGACGAACCCTGGTGGTGGAGGTAGGAGAGAAGTCCCTGAAGGCAATGCGAGAGCAAGGCCTGAAACTGTTTTTAGGGTTCTCGCATGTCACCGTCAGGGTAATCAAAGACCTTAAAGGCAATAATGGCAGCAAGATGGGGACTGGAAGAGCTGCAGATAAACCTGCAGCACAGTAAAGGGGCCACTGCTGCCCTGAGCCGTCGCCTTGGGAGACAGGAGGTGGACGTGGCCCTGATACAAGAACCCTATTTATACAAAGGGGGTGTATCAGGCCTCGGTGGTACTGGAGGTAAGCTGATTTATGCCAGAAATCTAAAAAACTCCAGAACATGCATTTATGTTAGAAATGGAATACCTTTCATACCAATGATGGATTTTTGTTCCAGGGACCTGGTGACCATCAGGATGCAGCAATGTGAGGAAGGTATCAAGAGGGCCTCAGCATACCTTCCTTATGAAGACAGCTCTCCTCCTCCTTTGGAAGTGAGGAGACTGACAGAAGCCTGCCATCGGCAAGGTGAGGAACTGTTGGTGGGATGTGATGCCAATGCCCACAATCTATCGTGGGGCAACAAGGACACCAACAGTAGAGGTGAGCACCTTCTTGAATTTCGCTTATCTAACATCTTGGAGATCCTGAATAGGGGTGATGAACCTACATTCAGGAATAGTAGAAGGGAAGAAGTAATTGACATAACTTTTGGTTCCATTATGATGGGAAGTTATGTCAAACAGTGGCATCTGGTCCTGGAGCCATCCTCATCAGATCACATGTATATTAAATTCAAGGTTGAAATGGGAACCAGACAGACCATGACCTATAGGAATCCCAGGAAAACGGACTGGGAGACACATAGGATAGACCTTGACTTCAGCCTATCAGAAATTAAAACTTCGATAAGGAATCCAGCAGAGTTGTTTGAGGAAGTAGCAGAGGCTATAACCTCTGCTATAGTGACCTCATAACAGGACAACTGCTCAATCACCAAGAAGTGCACAAATAGGAGTGTGCCTTGGTGGAATAATAACCTGGAAATGCAAAGGAAACAGGTACGAAGACTGTTTAACCTTGCGAGGCGCAAAGGACAATGGGCAAAATATCGTGAGGCCCTTGTCAATTACAACCTTGCCATCAGACGGGCAAAGGAGGCATCCCAGAAGGTATTCTGTGAGGAATACGGCTGCTCAAGCTAGACTTCATAAAATCCTCACTAGGGTACCAACTAATCCAGGAGGAACATTGAGGAAGGAGGATGGGGAGTATACAAAGGCAGCAAATGAAACGCTGGAACTGCTCCTCAAGACTCACTTTCCTCAATATACTCTGGGGGATAACTCAGACCAGAATGCGATTCCTGAGAGACAACGGTTCTCAGGTATTTGCAAAGAGGACTGGGATCTGGCCAAGGAGTGTGCTGATTTCAGTAATGTCCGATTAGCGGTGGGAACATTTCAACCGTTCAAGTCACCTGGCCCCGATGGAATCTATCCAGCTCTCCTGCAACAAGCGGGAGAAAATCTTATTAGATTCCTATGCAGGTTATTCAGGGTTAGCCTAGCAGCAGGAATCATTCCCAATGTCTGGAGAGCAGTGAAGGTTGTCTTCATTCCAAATCCAGGGAGAATTGATCATACCAAGGCCAAGGATATGAGACCAATCAGCCTGTCCTCCTTCATTCTTAAGACATTGGAAAAGCTGGTTAATGTGCATGTTGGAGAAAGGAGGTTAAGTAGGGCTCCTCTACATTCAAACCAACATGCATATCAACCAGGTAAATCATGTGAGACAGCTCTCCACCAACTTGTTGGGAAGGTGGAGAAAGCAGTACACTTTCAGGAGATAGCCCTCTGTATCTTCCTGGACATTGAGGAGGGTTGAGCAACATGACCTTCGATTCCATGGTTAGGGCAGCAGAGGTCCATGACCTAGGGACCACTATATGTAGGTGGACTAGGGCCATGCTCAGTGGAAGAAAGGTAGAGGCTACCATGATGAATGAAAAAATGGTAATCAACACGACTAGGGGTTGCCCGCAAGGAGGAGTTCTTTCTCCTTTACTGTGGAATCTAGTGGTGAATGATCTCTTTGGAGAATTAAACTCTAGGCAGTACTTTTGCCAAGGATACGCAGATGATCTTGTCATAGTAATACTTGGAAAATTTGCTAACACAGTGAAGAATATGACACAAGTTGCATTGGACATTGTGCAAGACTGGTGCAGAAAACAGGATCTGGGGGTTAGTCCTAAGAAGACTGTTGTTGTACCATTCACAAAGAAGCATATACAACATTCAAGTTGGAATCTAAAGCTTTTCAATGAAGCGCTACCTGTGAAGGGGACAGTGAAATATCTGGGGGTTACCCTAGATGAGAAACTGACATGGACCCCTCACATTAGGAATATTTGCTCCAAGGCAAAAGGTACTTTAGTAAGTACCAGGAGAGCTTGTGGCAAAAATTGGGGCCTGAGCCCCAAGGGTATGCACTGGATATACATCACAGTGATTAGACCCAGGAAGAAGGTAGAACAGCAGGTTGCTGCTAAGGAGCTTGGTAAGGTGCAGAGACTAGCCTGCTTAGCCAAAACAGGCGGAATAAGCAGCACATAAGCAGCACTTTTGGGTCAAGATGGAGGAAGCAGCTGGTGCATACAGGCTCAAAACTGGTAACAACTGGAACTCTTTGGGATATCCAGAATCACACACTAAAATAGTGAGTGAGGTAAATATAGGAAAGGTTGGGGAAATGCCAGCCAACTATATTATAACCCCATACTGCTTCAACAAGCCTTTCAGTATAACAATTGGATGTAGGGAGCAGTGGGAGACAATAGTTCGACACCGTACAGGGGATATTGTCTGGTTCACTGACGGGTCGAAATCGGACCAAGGCGTTGGGGCCGGGGTATATGGGGTGCAGCCAAGAATGGAGGGCGTCATCTCTCTAGGGAAACTGGCCGCAGTATTCCAGGCCGAAATCACTGCCATCAGGGCATGTGTGGAGGAGAATTTGCGTAGGTGCTACAAAGATCGTAGCATCTACATCTATTCAGACAGCCATGCAGCCCTGAGATCACTGGCAGCTCTTGCAACAAGGTCTAAAATTGTTGCAGAATGTCACCGGGTTCTGGTGGAGCTAGGGGAAAGCAATAGAGTAAACCTATTGTGGGTCCCTGGCCACTCGGGGATCAGTGGCAATGAACATGCCGACAGATTAGCCAGGATGGGGGCAGAGTCTCCATTTATTGGACCGGAACCTGTCCTGACAATCACCAAGGCAATGGTCAAATTGGAGCTACGTAACTGGCTCAGAAGACAGCACGTAGAATATTGGACCAAAGTCCATCAACAAAAACATGGCAAGGTAATGATGCCAAAGCCATGTTTTAAAAGAAGCTCTGCAATCCTGGGACTGAACAGGAGAGAGATTAGACTCATGGTTGGATTGCTGACAGGCCATGGGAATTTCAAAAAACACCCAAGTACAATGGGAATAACAGAAGAGGACCCTAAATGTAGGATCTGTGATGACGGTGATGTAACTGCATCGCGTCTAATCTTCGAATGCATTGCATTGGAGAGTAAAAGGCACAGAACATTGGGACAACCAGACCCGAAGAAATTGTGTCTAATAAAGAACTGGTAAAGGGACTCCTTGCACTGTTCAAGGGCATTGGTTGGCTTTACTAGATATACAAGCAGCGATACCGTACAATAAACTTAGTTTCGGTGCGGGCAGTGGCGGGTTCGACCAAGACTGTTTTGGCTTCCCTGGAAAAATCAAATCAAATCAAATCAACATCTAAATAATTATTGGATGTCAACAGATTTCTTCAGAAAGTTCAAAATGTTCAAATGTTTGTAGAGCTTATGGGACTTAACTACAGGGTCATCAGTGACTGGCGCGCCACAGTCCCCTCGGCCACCGCGGCCGGCTCTTCAGAAAGTATGTTCTTACCACTGCCATTCTGCATTTCTTATCTTCTCTACTTCGATAATCAGAAATTATTTTACCGTCCATAAAACGAAACTCATCAACTGCCTTTATTGTCTCAATAATTAACCACAGCCTCATTTCCTTCAACTACGTTCCATTATCTTATTTTGCTGTGGTTAATGTATCTTACATCCTTCTTTCAAGATAGTGCCAACTCCCTTCAATTGCCCTTCATGACCTGCTATTGATAACAGAATCACAATTACAAATCTCAAAGTTTTTATTCTTTTAACTGAAGTTTAATTTTATCCGTATTTATTTTTGTTTTCATTCACATGTTGTTCAATATACCCATTGAGTAACATTGAGGAAAGGCCTGTCTTACTCCCTTCCCACTTACAGTTGATCTCCGACTCATAACTGATCTGGTTTACGTAGAACTTGATTTTTCGATACCGACATTGCTTTTACCCCTGCTGACTTTAGAATTGAAAAGTGTATTCCAGTCAACATTGTCAAAAGCTTCTATAAAAGCACATAAAATTATTATTATTGTAAAATTAGTCATTTCTATGCCGCAGGTATTCCTAAATTTCTTCTAAACACAAACTGATCTTGGTTATTTGTTTCTTTGGGATAGGGGGACCAAACTGCTAAGTCAGCAGTCCTCCGGCGAAGAGGGTAAGGAATGAGGATAAGAAGGAGGGGAAGGGGAAGGAAATGCAGTCCATGGAGGAAAGAAGGAAGGAAGACTGCACTAACTCGGGGCCCCATGCTCGCCTCTGGGGGACATACTGTTTTCCCTGTGGCCAGATTCTTCCAATTTTTCCAATCGCCTATAAATAATTCGTGTTAGTATTTTTCAAGAGAGAACTATTGTGAGCCACCTTAATATCTACATCTACATACATACTCCACAATCCACCGTAAGGTGCGTAGCGGAAGGTATACTGTACCACTACTAGGCATTTCCTTTCCTATCCACTCCCAAAAAGAACGAGGAAAAAAAGAATGCCTACATGCCCCGTACGAACCATAATTTCTCTCATCTTGTCTTTGTGATCACTACGCGAAATGTAAGTAGGCGGCAGCAAGATCGTACTACACTCAGCTTCAAATTCCGGCCCTCTAAATTTCCTCAACAGAAATTCACGAAAAGAACGTCGTCTCTCCTCCAGCGATCCTCAATTGAGTTGCCGGAGCATTTCCGTGACACTCGCGCACTGGTCGAACCTACCAGTAACAAACCTAGCTGCTCGTATCTGAACTGATTCTATGTCTTCCTTTAAACTGATCTGCTGCAGGTCCCAAACACTTGAGCAGTACTCAAGACGTGGTCGTACAAGCGTTTTAAACGCGGTCTCCTTTACAGATGAAGTACATCTTCCCAACATTCTCCCAATAAACCGAAGTTGGCTGTCCGCCTTACTCACAACTATCCTTACATGTTTGTACCATTCCATATCGCTCTGCAATGTTACGCCTAGGTATTTGAATGACGCGACTGCATCAAGAAACTCACTGCTAATGCTGTATTCGAACATTATGGAATTGTTTTTCCTACTCATGCGCATCACCTTACATTTTTCTACATTGAGAGCTAGCTGCCATTCTTCGCACCAACTAGATGATGATTGGTGTTTCAGGGCGCTCAACAGCGAGGTCATCAGCACCCGACCAACTGGAAATTTTGTCTAAGTCATCCTGTATGCTACTACAGTCAATCAAAGACGACACTCTCCCATACACCACCGCATCATCAGCAAACAGCCGCAAATTACAAGTTACTCTGTCCATAAGACTTCTATAGATACAAAATAACAGCGGTCCTAACACAATCCCCTGGGTCACGCCTGACGATACGCTCGTCTCTGATGAAAACTCGTCGTCGAGAACAAGGTACTGCGTTCTATTACTTAGGAAGTCTTCCAGCCAGTGACAAATCTGTGAACCTATTCCATAAGTTCGTATCTTCTTTAGAATTCTGCAGTCTGGCACCAAGTCAAACGCCTTTTTTGAAGTCGAGAAAAGCACAATCTGCCTGTTGTCCTTCATCCATGTCTCGCAAGATGTCATGTGAGAAAAGGGCAAGCTGAGTTTCACATGAACGATGTTTCCTAAACCCGTGCTGCTTCGTAGAAAGAAGCTTTTCCGTCTCAAGGAAATTTACTATATCCGAGAATATGCTCGAAAATTCTACAGGAAAGTGATGTCAACGATATTTGCCTGTAATTATGTGGGTGAGTTCTGTTTTCTTTCTTATAAACCGGAGTCACCTGTGCTTTTTTCCAATCACTAGGAACTTTGCGTTGAATTAAAGATTTACGAAGCGATAAATGCAAGCTAAGTAAGGGGCCAATGCCGCAGAATACTCTTTGTAAAGTCGAACAGGTATTCCATCCGGACCAGGAGCCTTTATCGTGTTTAGCTCTCTCAGCTGCTTCTCTACGACGGAAATACCTATTACTATGTCCTCCATTTCGGAGTTAGTACATTTGTGCGGTCCTCTGAAAGGTTAAATTTAGAACTTCAGCTTTCCGTTTGCTTTCTTCTCTTGCTGCCCCGGAATGATCAACTAGTAACTAGATAGTGGGCTTTGACCCGCATATCGATTTTACATAGGACCAGAATTTTTTCGGGTTCTCGGAAAGATCTTTTGGTAAGGTATAGGGTTTAACGTCCCGTCGACAGCGTGGTCATTAGAGACGGAGCATACGCTCGGATTTTTGGGGAAGGATTAGGGGAGGAATTCGGCCGTGCCCTTTGAAATGAAACATCCCGGCATTTGCCTAGAGTGATTTAGGAAAATCACGGAAAACCTAAATCTGGATGGCCGGAGGTGAATTTGAACTACCGTCCTCCCGAATTTGAGTCCAATGTCTTACCATGTTAACTATTGTATGCTTCGCTCATTGATCTTTTTATAGACACACGAATCACTACTAACTTTTGCCTGCCATCATTTTCGTGTTCTTATTCGAACCGAAAGTGCAACAGTCCGCTTTCTCAGTAGCTTTCTAACATTATTATTATACCACCGTGGATCTCTTCCATCCTTAGTCGACTTTACAAGCACATATTACTCTAACTCTTTATGTACAATGCACTTAAATTTAGTCCACAATTCCTCTACATCCATAGTATCGGAACTAAACGATGCCCATTCATGTTCTAAGTGCGATCCTAACAATTGATTATCGGCTCTTCCCAACAAGAACACGCTCCTAGCCTGCCCCATTGGTTTATGAACTTTGGTCACCATTGACGCTATGACGACATCATAATCACTACATCTCTACACAGACATCGTACATAAGGGCAGGCCTGTTCGTAGCTATAAGGTCTAAAATATTCCCATTGCGCGTGGGTTGCCGGTTTAACTGCTCAAGACAGTTTTCGGAGAATGTGTCCAAAAGTAGCTCGCAAGACTGCATGTCTGTACCGCCTGAAATGTATCTAGAGAGGTCCCAATCTATACCCCTAAGGTTGAAGTTTCCCCCGACTTGCCCGGATAACTACGCATTACCTGGTGTAGACTTCCTTTGTTGTTGTTGTTATGGTCGATGCAGCTCTCCACCAAGCCTCTTCATCTCTCTTCAAGCCCCTTCATCTCATTAGAACGGCAACTTACTAAATGCGTCTCTTGGCCTCCCTCTGCGATTTTTATCCCCATACACTTCCCTCCAATGCTAAATTTACGATTCCTCGATGTCCAAGAATGTGTCCTACCAAGCGATCCCTTCTATTAGTCAAGGTATGTCAAAAATTCCTTTTCTCACCAATTCTGTTCAGTACCTCTTCATTAGTTTGCGATCTACCCACCTAATCTTCAGCATTTTTCTGTAGCACCACATTTGAAAAGCCTCTATTCTTTTCCTGTCCACACTGTTTATCATCCAAGTCATCCAAGTTTGACTCCCGCACAAGGCAACACTCCACACAAATGCCTTCAGAAAAGATTTCCTTACACTTAAATTAATATTCGATGTTATCAAATTTCTCTTTTTCAAAAATGCTTTTCTTCCCATTGACATTCTGCATTTCATATCCTCTGTACTGCGACATTCATATGTTATTTTACTACCCAAGTAACAAAACTCATCTACCACCTTCATCGTTTCGTTACCTAATCTAATTCCTTCAGTATCGCCTGATTTTCTAAGACTGCATTCCATTATCTTTTTTTTGGTCTTTCTTTGAATGACTCTAAAACTGTCACAGCAGCACTGGGGTGGGGGTGGGGGGTAAAAACTATTAACTTTACTTCCCTTAGACCTGTTCTAAGTGCTAACTTTACAGTTGCTTTCAACCTACATTTTGAATCTACGGCAGTTCCAAAGATGCTGCAGTGCGTCGTAAGTACATTATAGCCTAGTCTTATAGCAATAACTATGACAAAGCAAGGAATACATACCGCTTCTGAGAATGACAGCAGAGAACGACAGATGCTTGTGTATCGTGCCCTCACGGCGATGAAAATGCACGCGCAGCCGGTATCATCGTGGCCAGCCAACACCACCTAGAAGACAAGGCCTCACAGCTGGCCGTGCCTACGTCACACGTAGAGGCCGCGGCAGTCAGCTCACTGGCTGTCCGCTGGGGCACGCCCACCGCCTCGCAGCGGCCGGCTAATGAGCTGGCGGCCGCGGCCTCTACGTGTGACGTAGGCACGGCCAGCTGTGAGGCCTGTCTTCTAGGTGGTGTTGGGCCAGCTCACCTGCCTGGCCCAGTACTGGTGCATCACAGGGGAACACCGTGTGTATTGGCGATGCCTCGCTACAGGCACACGAGAGAGTGCCTGTAGGACAAGATATGGGTATCGATTTTTGTATGTTTTTATACTTTTGGTACTTGCTTCAGGATATATACGCTCCGGGAGATCGTGGAAAACACCCGGGAATTTTTTCAGCCAGGAGAAATCGGAGAAACGCCTGGGTGTACTTTTATTTTTTTATTTTTATTTATTTATTTAGAATTCAGGGAATTTTTCATTTAGTTAACAGTTAAATTTTTGCCATTTTGGCTGGTACTTCCGCCCGCTACTGCAGAATAACACTGCAACAATAAAACATAAAAAACAATAGTATAACGCCAAAATAAAATTTCGTTGAACAGACAATGTGTGATTTACACCAACAAAATACAACGTGCACACAAGCGTCTGACGCAAGATGAATTGCATAATAGTGAAAATGTGCTATGACCATTTGGCAACCATTCAAAACTTAAACCTTTGGGGACCATCCACCAAGAAACCATATCATGCGCAGACGACCACCAAGTTATACCATTACTAAACATTTTAACGTCACGTTTAAGTTTGTGTATCTTTAAAGGTATCAGATGTATAAAAGGACCAAGCTTCACGATTAGTTTATCATAATTATTTCAGTTCTATCATAGGACAGTAACTATACACTATCTGTGGTAAAAATATAATTATCCTTAAAAAACATGGGAAGTGAAGAGAGGCAAGCAGGTGCTTCCTTGTTTATTAGGTTCTTGCCTGACAATTGGTAATCTAAAATTGTGACACATTCGATGAAAAGAGCGAAATATTATTGACAAGCAGGAGTGTAGTTGGAATACTACATTTAAACCTGTCCTATTGGGTTCCTCCAACAATATACTCGAAAATCGTAACATAATCATAGAAAACAGCGAAATATTTTACAACAGATACAATAACAGATAAATGACTTTCTCATAAAGTATAGCGTCTGTGTCATCAAGAGAAAAATTAAATTTATAAGCGAGCTGCATTTATGAAACACAAGAAGTGAAAATGTGCGCTTGGCCGTTTTTACATTCCATTCATTGTTGCGCAGTTATCAACAACGAAAAGTCACGAAAAACAGAGAAAAATAGGAAACGCCACCACGGTAAGTACATTTTAACCCCAGAAAGAATTACCCGGTATATAAACATGACCTCTGAAAGTATTGATTAGTTTTACTGCTTCATGGGAAGATATATTGTGACATAACGAAAAAATGTATGAACTTCGGAAAGATTAATCTTTTCAGAAAAAAAAGTGGTTTGATCCGGGAAGAAATGTGTTTTTTAACCGGTAACCGGAAGACCCGGATATTTTTCCCGCGTATACACACTGGTGAAGTTCAGAACTCAAATTGAAATCAGCCAAAGCCATTCGAAACAACTCCAAAAAATTCTCGAAAAAATTTAATTCGAAGTTTTTTGAAGATCTTTAACTAAATGAAAATGAGACAAATTTTCCGACGGTTGTCGAGGCACAATGGCAGCATTGTGGATTGACAACCAGAAAAACTTTCCGGTCAATTGTTCGAATCCTGCCTCCCGTTTATTTTTAATTTGAATTTATTTAATTTTCGTTGTGTTCAAACATCTTTAAAATCTAAATTTAAAATAATATAACACATGGTAATTAACACACATGTAGCTTAGTTTTTTGACGAAACATACACATCTCCTTTTTATACTAAATCTTAAATCTCTATCTATATAAAAGCGAAAGGACACTCATTCAGACACTCACTCACTCACTGACTGACTAAACACGAAATCTCGAGAACTACTTCACCTATGAAGCTGAAATGTGGCAGGAATGTAGTTCATCGGTAGAAGACGTCAGCTAAGAAAGGATTTTGCGATAGGGCCGATAGTTCAGGAGATATGACGTCATAAACAATGAAAACTTTCCCGTATTGCGGCACGTGATAATGTGACTTCATAAATCCACTATTTGAGAAGGAGAGGACTTAGCGACTTGCAACAAACTTCAAACATAATTTCAAACCTTTAGAAAACTTTTTCTCGCTGACAACAACAGCAAAATGATGACACGAAGAAAGTTTGTCGCTTACTACTTTTTCGGCGTTCATGAAGTAAAATTACGGCATTTGGCATGACGTTACAATTTATTACTCGTAAACTATTAACTGTATTCGCGAGAAATGTTCCAGACAGTATACACACATACCACTGAACGTACGTTCGAAATTTCATCATATAACGGCACACAGTTCGTGAGATATGGAGTAATAAACAATTAGGTTAATGAAAAACCGCCACATCACGCATGACGTTTTGATTTGTTACGTCTTTCCTATTAACTCTATTCGCGACGTATTTTGCAAACGTTTTACATATGCACCACTGGATGTATCTTCGAAATAATATCATATTACGACATATAGTTCAGGTGATATGACATCAAGGACATTTAAATACATGAAACTTCGCCCTAAAAAGCATGAGGTTGTAATTTACTACGTCTTTACTACCAAGTCAATTTACAACACATTTCGCAGGCAGTTACCTAATATTCCTCTCTACGGACTACGGACCTGATAAATAATGTCTTTATAGGACCCATAATTCAGGAGATATCTCTCTATATATAAAAGCTAAAGGTAACTCACTCACTCACTGACGAAACACGAAATCTGTAAACCTACTGTACCTATGAAGCTGAAATTTTGCCGGTATGTAGTTTAAAGGTAGAAGATGTTAGCTAAGAAAGTATTTACGATAGGACGGAATGAAGGTGCGTGACGGAGGATACTTTTCCTACAGACTGACGAAATCTACAGTTTCATTCCGACCTTCACGAAACTTTGCACGTTTGACGTTCAAAAGGAAGGTCACCGTCTACCTGAACTTTCATACGGTGCATAGGGGAGAGTATCTTGCAAGATAAAAACGGATTCCTAAGTATGATGGTCGCGCCATAACTCGAGAACGGCTCGACCAATTTCACCTACACTTTTTTTGTTGTTTTCGTTATTCTTAGAATACAGGTTGTATGAAATAAAACTGGAAAATTTGAGAACAACAAAGTGCGTTTTTCTATTGCATACAAATCTATAGTTTTGTTCCGATATTTATGAAATTTTGCACACTTCACCATAAAAATAAGAGGAATGACACTGTATAAAATTTCGTTCGGTGCACGGTGGAGGGTACTTAACATAGGAACTTCGACAAAATGAATAGGTTTTCTCAGATCTTGATAAATTTTTGTACTCACGACACTTATACCAAGAGGAAGGTCACAAGATACATACATGTTGGTATGGTACATGACAGAGGGTGACTTGCAATAACCATTGCCGAGAAAGGGAAAGGTGGAAACGAACAGAGACATGGGAAAGAAAGAGATGAATGGAGGTTGAGGAGCGAAGGGGAGGTGGACTACTAGAGTGTAGAATAAATAAACACCTGGGCAACGCTGGGTTTACAGCTTTGAACTAAAAAACACCATAAGTTACATTTTTTTTACAGAATGCACTTTTAATTGACAACAGTTGCCTTTGCTTGTTCAGTTTATGTAGAGTTTTCCTGTATTGCGCTAAAATGTAATTATTGATGTTTGTTTTGTTAAATCTCTGATTATTAAGAGCCTTATATAAAATATTTAAGATTAAGAATAAGAAAGCCGTACATCTCTATGTATTTTTTTGTTATTTTAATGCGTCGGTATTTTGTATAAAAAGAGAAAACTGAAGGGAACTGCACAAATATGAACAATCGAAATTGGTAATTTTGTATGGGCATCGCCATTTCGGATTGTATTCCGTTCACCAACTGCGGCAAAAGTTTGTGTACACTGGACCTTTAAAAGGACCGGCCTATCAACATAATAATCTTGCAGCGAGAGACCACGAACACCTACTGCAGTTCCGTCGCGTCTGCGGCCAGGTGCGGACGGTGTTTACCTGTCGCTCGCGGCGCGTGCTTTCTGACGGTGCTATTCTGCTTTAAGTGCTGGTTACGATATTACTATGCAGTCATCGATTAGACATTGTACGTTGAAATTTGGTTTTCCGTTTGGTTATGAGCGTCCTAAAGTATATGGTATTGTCGATTGGCTGTTTGACGAAATAGGTTTAAAAGACGAAGACGTCGTGGGACTGCAATACGATTTCTTGGAGAATACACTGTACGTCAAAATAGTAGACGAAGAAATCTGTTTGCGTATCATGAGAACGACAGGCGGATCTACGAACTTTGTTCACGAGAATGGGGAAGTTTGCAAAGTGTCTATCAGCTTCGCTGGCTTAGGTCTTCGCTCTGTCCGCATTTTCAACGTGCCTTTTGAAGTGCCACTTGAAATGTTCCGCCAAGCTCTTACTCCGTACGGAAATGTTTTGCAGATCGAACGGGAAAAATGGTCAGGTCTGAAACATTTCAATGTCGATAACGGTGTGAAAACTGTCAAAATAGACTTACGGCAACATATACCGTCACAAATTATGGTGTATGGCTTTAGGGCTCTTGTAGTTTACGAAGGACAGCCAAGAACTTGCGCCAAATGCAATTCCCCCGATCATCTTCGAGCTGACTGTCCGAACATAAGGAATGTGCGCAGAACCGTCCAGCCTGTGCAGCTTCCCACAGCTCGCTCAGAGTCGGACGGCACGTCGTACGCGGCAGTCCTTTTGAACCCTGCTCCGAGACAAAATGTAGAGCAACAGTCGCCTCCCGTGGATACGTCTGACGTACACCGTGAATCAATTAGTGCGCCTCAGGTTTCCGAGCCTCCTCGCGGCGGTGAAGTCTCAACGGATAAGCAGGAGGGGAGCGGCGGCAGCGGCAGCGGCCCGGCGGCGGAGCAGGCGGCCGCGCCGGCTGCGGCACAGCGCCCCATCGGACAGCAACAGCAGCAGCAGCACACGGCGACACCGACACCGACACCGCCGGCCGGCCAGGCAATTCCGCCGCAGCGCGACCAACAGACTCTGTCCATAACTGCACCTATACCTCTCCGCAACCCGAGTCTGGCAACGCAATGGACACTTCAGAACCAATGTTCATTTCTGAAATGTCCGAGCAACCTGCCAATACCAGTCCAGATAATAGTGAAACAGCTGACAAACAACGTTTGACCGGCGACTCTTGTCAACAGAAAACTGTGAAATCCAAAAAGATCAAGAAACAATCTGAAGAAGAGTCCCAAGATCTAGAACGGAAGCGTCAAAAAACTAAAAACACCTTTAAAAAAGGAGACGCTGAATCTGCAAGCAAGAAACAAGAGGAACGGGAGAAGCTACAGGTTGATGAATTTTTGTCATCCAATACTCAACCGCCACAAGACGAACCAAAGGGGACAACCCGTCAACGCCCGCCAGATACATCTACTTCTTGGGCGGAACACATGGAAGATTAAAGCTACATTTACCAATGCAAGACTACAAAATTGGAACTTTAAATTTACATAGGATAGAATCGGACAGGAAACTACAAGCTCTAAAAGACTACATTTATGCTGCAGATATTGACGTCCTAATGCTTCAAGAGGTATGTACAACCACATTAGAGAACATACACGGATTTGACGCGATTTTCAATATTGGACAGGACAGTGGAACGGCGGTATTGATACGACAAGGAATACGATACGAAGCGAAAGCAGTTTTAGCCAACGGAAGAGGCATGACGTTACAGTTCCAGGATCTACTATTAGTTAACGTCTACGCTCCGTCAGGTACCAGTAATAAGCGCAATAGAAGTCACTTTTACCGAGAAGAACTGATGCATCTTATCACTAGCTCCAGCTCAAGCATTATTTTTGGGGGCGATTTTAATTGCGTTTTACGCAAAGAAGACCAAATTCCTAACTTCAATTACTGTGAAGAACTAAAAATTCTAACGGATAGCCTACAACTGACAGACACTTGGATACATCTCCGACCCAATTCACCTGGATATACCTTTATTACAAATACGTCATGTAGTCGATTAGATAGGATTTACTGTACGGCAGATCTCTCCAGCTACGTGACCAATTGTGAAGTATGGCCTGTTTGTTTCTCTGACCACAGTGCTTATCACATCTGGGTTAAACAGGCTCGGCAGAAAACCTACCTTGGTCGCGGTGTATGGCAGCTAAATTTGTCGCTTCTTAATGATGCAGCTTTACGAAATGAGATAATACACGTATGGGATAAATGCGTTCGAACGATGCACAGATTTCAACAACGCGTAGTTTGGTGGACCAGTTACGTTAAACCACAGCTAAAAAAATCGATACTACAGTACGCAAAACAGAAAAACTACTGGAAGAAGAGGACTATTGAATTTTATTTTAGCAGCCTTCGGGATTTATACAGAAATTCACCAAGCCCTTCTGATAATATTATTCAAATTCAACGCGTTAAAGCCAAACTCATATCGCTAACTAGCGTTTCTCTCCAGGGCAGGATTGTGCGTGCTAGAAACATCAACAACCTTCACAAT
Source organism: Locusta migratoria (assembly GCA_026315105.1). Classification (NCBI taxonomy): domain Eukaryota; kingdom Metazoa; phylum Arthropoda; class Insecta; order Orthoptera; family Acrididae; genus Locusta; species Locusta migratoria. Next base: position 198,740,653 of record CM048746.1, read on the forward strand.
GAAAAAGCGTCACTTTTCCATCTCGTTCGAGAAACAAAAATAGCGAAACAGAAACTAATAAATAGTCTTACTGATGACCAAGGAAATCTATATAACGATCAACGTGCTGTTCAACGTTATGTATTCAATTATTTCCAACATCTCTATTCGGAACAACAAACTCAAGTCGAGGCCGAAGAGGAGTTGTTATCTGGATTTACGACGCGAATAAATGAAAACGACAATGCAGAGATATGTGCACAATTCATAGATGAAGAAGTCAGAACATCTTTAAAGCAGGCGCCGCGGAATAAGTCCGCCGGAATAGACGGCTTGCCTGTTGAGTTTTACATAACTTATTGGGACATCATAGGCACAGAACTGACAAAGATGTACAACGAGCTTCTGACGATTAATGAGATCCCGGCTACCTTCACCGAAGGCATGGTGGTCTTAGTTCCTAAAACACCACGGAGTACGATGATTACACAATATCGGCCGATTACATTGCTCAATGCTGACTTTAAAATATTCACTCGCTTAATCAATGACAGGTTGAAGCCAACATTACCAAAAGTTTTCGGATCATACCACGCACATCCGTCCACAGGAAGGACAATGTCTCACGTTTTGGCGGAATATCGAGATCTAATTCATCTTGTTTGGATCAGCAAAAGTGAGTTAGCTCTTGCGTTTCTGGATTTTGATAAAGCTTTTGACAGGTTGAGCCACCAATTTTTACTACACACGATGCGACGATTAGGATACAACGAGCAAGTTGCTCACATAATTCAGAATTCGATAGGTGGCTCCTATTCGAAAATTAAAATAAATGGACAGTTGACAGCCGCTGTCCAGATTCAGCGTGGTATACGGCAAGGTTGTCCTCTTTCGTCAACTCTGTATGCCATTGGCATAGAGCCACTACTTAGGAAATTTCACGAACACCTACGAGTTCTCCAGACTTTGCATTGTCGGACAGTGTGTCATGCATACGCCGACGACATCAGCCTCATTATTAATAACGAAACAGAATTGGACGTAGCAAGACAAATTATAGAAAGTTACGCAAGAGCTACTGGTGCTCAATTAAACATTCGAAAGTCCAACATCCTTATGTTAGGACCTCATCCACCCTTGATGAGATCTCCATGGCTTCAGCGTACGGAGGAAAGGACACAACTGGGACTCCGAATCACCGCCAACCCAAGAGATATGAGCATTGTTAACTGGACACGGAAACTTAATGCGTTGCGGTTCATGCTTAAGGACCACCAAGTGAGATCAATGGACAGGCTTCAGAGAGCTGATTTTGTTAACATCTACGTGCTGAGCAAAATATACCACGTTGCTGCGATACTGCCCTTACCATCTAACATTGCGACAAGATTACTAGCGACGGCGTGTTGGTTTATTTGGAGAGGCAACATCTTTAAGCCTCCATTCGCCACTACCACATTACCGCGTCTCAACGGTGGGCTAGGAGTTAAAAATATTCAAGCACAATGCACAGCAATCTTCATCCACGCGACCACCAGAATATTACAACTAAACCAAAACACTTTGACGAAACGTTTATTCTCTTGTCTCGATCCAGGTGATAGAACGCCACCGATAAACGTAGGTCATATAAGCAATGAACTAGCTTATGTTCGCCAGTACTACTTGGAACTGAATTATTTAAAGGAAGATGGACGTGAACACAACACGAAGGAACTGTACCGTGCACTGACTGCGAATCAACCGACCCATCCGATTCAGAGAAAATACAAAACTTTCCTTTGGGAAAACATATGGAAGAATGTCCATAACAAGGCACTTCCTTCTAAAGTTCGAGCCGCGTGGTATGAAGTCGTAAATGAAGTCATCCCTACCGGCGAGAAACTGCATAAAATACACCTTCGACCGACGCCATATTGTGATAAATGTCAGCTTGTTGATACCCTTGTACATAAATTTACATGCAGAGACCAAAATGAAGTATGGAATTGGACACGGAAAAAGTTGGCACTTATAACCCGAACAACAGCAGCCCATATACCACCCACGCACATACTTCATCCGGACTGGACTTTCTTCCCTAAAGCAAAAAACAATAGTTACGCATGGATTCTTGGCAACTACGTATACTATACCATACTTTTTAAGAGTAAATCGCTATGTGACTTTTTGCACTACTTGTCAAGTGAGCACCATAAATTACTGAAAACCCCAAAGTACAAAGATATGTTCCAAAAGTTTCTCGTTATTTCACTATCGGCGAACAACACTCCATGAGTACGGTAAATTGACGACACGACATACGAAATATAAGAAGACTATTTTATTTTCATTTGAGAATTATTATTCCCATGGCTTTTTAAGTTGGCTGTCATTCTTTTTGTACTCTGTGTGCCCTTAAGAGGTCGAGAAGTGTGTGATATATTCCACACAGTGATGACGTTTGAAATTATGCGTCACGCTAGAGGGGCAAATCTTTTCTTTATTTACTTTGCTGAAGGAAGCTGAGAATGGCAAATGTCATATAAACTATATCAATAAATAAATAAAACAAAAAATTCCAGTTCCAAAAAAAACAAAAAAAAAAAAAACGTTAAGACGTCTGCCTAAAAAAAAAGGGACTAAGGCAAAAAAGAAAAAAAAAGTGACACCGCTGTGTTTCCACTGTGGACGCCCTGGACATGTCGTACGCTACTGCAGAGAGAGGAGGCGAGTATTCGATGATTATTTTGCCTCAAGCCGTCAGCCGTCGGAGCAGTTCTATCCCAGGCAATCACCTGCGGATTAATTCAGTCGACCTATGGGAAGAACCCCATCGCGGTACCCTAGACGTGGTCGCTCCCCGACGCGCCGCAGCCGTTCACCGTCGCCGTACAGAGGTACCAGCCGCTCCCCTAGCCGCCGCGCCCAGGAAAACTAAGTGAGGCGACCATCTACGGAGGTGAGGCGGCCGCAGATGAAAATCCTCCATGGACGACAGTCGCTAAGATGTCGGGAAATCACATCGACGTCATAATCGACGGCCAACCTGTTGCACTTGTTGATTCAGGAGCCTCTTTTTCTGTATTATCGGATAATTACCGCCGCAAACTAAAGAAGACAATGTTCTGTGATACGGGGACTGAAGGTCGCGAATGGAAAGTACGTCCATCCAGCAGGAACTTGTGTCGCAAGAATAACCATCAACAACAGGACGTTGTCGTGTTAACAGAATGTAGTCACAATGTCATCCTCGGATGGGACTTCCTTCAGGCATCCCAAGCTATCATTGACTGTGGAAGATCTCAGCTGCAAATTGAAGAAGTCGTTCCGGCGGATACACGTAATACAGAATTTTCTGGGAAGCTATTCGTCGTTGACAATGTGACGATACCGCCGTTGACAATGAGAAGAGTTGCAGTCACAAACACAGATGACTGGTTAAACTGTGAAGTTCTTGTTGATAGTAAAAAGTTTATGAGGCTCACAAAAGAAATTTACATACCAGCGGCTATCATAAGCATTACCGGTGGTCAAGGAGAGATTTGGATCACAAATTGTCACGAGCAGTCACAACTTATCCCCAAGGGAATGTGTATCGGGCCAGCTGAACCACTCCAGGACGGTGAGCTCAATGTCATCAACGAAGACCCATGCCCTGCTGTTAGTACAGACAACACGCTGGAGGAAACAAACGTGGAACTGCCAATAGGGCCTGGACTGACCAAGGAACAACGCCAGCAGGTAGGTATACTACGCCAATTTTCGGGTGCATTCACACCTCAGCAGGGGAAAAGTCAGACGCAACGGCCCACGATAAAGCACAGTATCAATACTGGGGATCATCCGCCAATTAGCCAGCGTTCGTATAGAGTGTCGCCAGCTGAAAAACGGATAATTCGGGAGGAAGTGGAGAAGATGTTGCGAGATGACATTATTCAACCTTCAGATAGTCCTTGGTCGTCTCCGGTGGTTCTCGTAAAGAAGAAAGATGGCACGTGGCGATTCTGTGTCGACTATCGGCGGCTGAACAGAATTACAAAGAAAGATGTCTACCCATTGCTGCATATTGACGACACCTTAGACTGCTTAAAAGGAGCTACATACTTCTCAACTATGGACATGCAGACAGGTTACTGGCAAATCGAGGTTGACGAAGCTGACAGGGAGAAGACGGCTTTTATTACACCTGACGGCCTCTATGAATTTAAAGTAATGCCATTTGGATTATGTAATGCTCCAGCCATATTCGAACGCATGATGGACAACTTGCTTCGACACCTTAAGTGGATGACGTGTCTCTGCTATTTAGATGACATTGTCGTTTTCTCGAAAACATTTGAAGAACATCTGAGTCGCCTGTCAACTGTGTTGAAGTGTGTTCAGACTGCAGGTCTCCGCCTCAATCCAAAGAAGTGCCTCTTCGTCGCCAAAGAGATAAAGTCCTGGGGCACCTAGTCAACGGAGATGGTGTCCGTCCTGATCCAGATAAAGTAAGGGCAGTCACAGAATTTCCAACTCCTCAGCACATTCGTGATGTGAGAAATTTTCTCGGGCTGTGCTCCTACTACCGACGTTTCATAAAAGGATTTTGTGACAAGGCACGTCCATTACAAGAACTTCTGGAGGGAGACGCCAAATTTTACTGGGATGAGACAAAAGAAAGAGCTTTCCGGGCACTTAAGGAGGCTCTAACTTCCGCACCAGTGCTAGCCTTGTACGACGAGAATGCAGAAACGGAACTTCACACAGACGCCAGTGGTTATGGGATTGGTGCAGTGCTTGTACAAGTTCAGGAAGGTGCTGAAAAAGTGATAGCCTATGCGTCAAGAGTACTCTCAAAGTCCGAGATAAACTACTCTACAACTGAAAAAGAATGCCTCGCGGTTATCTGGGCTATCAACAAGTTCCGGCCGTATTTATTTGGCAAACCATTCACCGTCGTGACAGACCACCATTCTTTGTGTTGGCTGACTAGCTTGAAGGATCCATCAGGTCGACTAGCAAGATGGGCACTAAGACTCCAAGAGTACGATGTCACAGTGGTATTCAAGAATGGTCGGAAACACAAGGATGCCGACTACCTTTCGAGGAATCCATTAGTGGAACACAACAGCATTAATGAAATTTCAGCTCTCACTGAATTAGATGACGTTACAGCTGAACAAAGGGAAGATCCAACACTATTAAAAACGATAGGGGCCTTGGAGAAAGAAGAACCGACCAATGGAGAGCTCCAGCTTATAAACGGAACATTGTATAAGAACAACTACGATCCACTGGGCCCCAAATGACTTCTTGTTGTTCCAGCTCATCTCCAGCCAGCTATTCTCAAATATTTCCACGATGCTCCAATATCCGGTCATCTGGGATTCGTGAAGACCCTAGACAGAATCAGACTCAGGTATTACTGGAAAGGTCTCTACCGATCTGTCAAGCACTATGTGAGTCACTGTAAAGAGTGCCAGCGACGGAAGCATGTGCCGCAATTACCTCCAGGACATCTCGTACCGATTCCGCCGGCAGCAGCTCCATTCCACCGAGTTGGGATCGATCTTTTAGGGAGGTTTCTGAAGTCGACAACCGGTAACCGTTGGATAATAGTCTGCACTGACTACCTCACACGCTACGCTGTCACCAAACCTGTGCCGACTGCAGAAGCTCCAGAGATCGCAAAATTCCTTATAGAAGACATTATTTTGAAGCATGGAGCACCACGTGTCATGATATCTGATCGTGGAAAAGTATTCCAGTCAAAACTTGTATCAGAAGTAATGTCACTGTGCAACATTGTCCACAGAATGACAACTGCATACCATCCTCAGACAAATGGTCTTACGGAACGTTTTAACAAGACGTTAGGCGACATGCTGTCGATGTACGTCGATGTTGAGCAGAAGGATTGGGATACAATTCTGCCAGTCGTGACATTTGCTTACAATACCGCAAGACAAGACACCACAGGCTTCACTCCGTTTTTCCTGCTCCATGGCCGTGAAGCCGAGACAACAATGGATACGCTGTTCCCGTTCCAACCGGAGACACTGTATGTTAAACAGCTTATCACCAGGGTCGAAGAAGCAAGACAGCTGGCTCGCCTACGGACACTGGACGCCCAGGAGAAGGACCGTCAGCGATATAACGACAAGCACCGACCTGTTGTGTACAGCCCAGGAGATCTGGTATGGATTTTTACCCCTGTACGGAAGGTTGGACTGTCAGAAAAGTTATTGAAGCGATACTTTGGTCCGTATCGTGTCATACGCCGCCTGTCAGACGTCACATACGAAGTTGAGGATTATGAGCCGTCGTTGAAACGTCAAAAACGAAGAGACATTGTTCACGTCCTGTGCATGAAGCCTTACTACGATCCTGAAGAGGAGGTAGACGACGATGGCTTCTTGTTCAAGGACTTTAAGGACGGTAATGTTCCTGATGAAGCCATGACAGGAACGTCTGTCGTCGATAATCGCGGAGAAGGGAAGGATTCTCTTGAACTGTCATACAGACGACCCATGACACGGTCAAGATCCAGGACATTGCAGCTGGCTCCACAGGAATCATAACAGCGGGTCGCTGTTTCTCCAGGAGAGGGAGCAATGCCGCGAGAGACAACGAACACCGACTGCCGGCGTGGCGCAGGGGATAGCGTCACGGACTGCGGTGCAGAGGTCGCAGGTTCAATCCCGCCCACCGGTAAAAATTTATTTCTTTGTAGTTAACAATTCCAGAAGGTTCTACGTCTTTCTTATGTTCACTTGTAAATTCTACTTGTTTCTTCTGTTAACTGTTCTTCTAATTTCTGGTAAATTCTGTCTGTGTATAAATAGCAGAGCACTCTGCCTGAGAGGCAGTCAGTGCTGCGTGTATGTTGAGTTCGTAATAAACGTGCTTTCGGTATAAGTGCTGTGTTTAGTTGCCTTCGAATTCAAGCCTGCTCCCATTGCAACGCGACAATCTATATGGTGCTTGGCGGAGATGGTTGCAATGTTTGTCAACCTAAGGAACCCAACTAATTAGCTCATCGGTCCCTAGACATACAAACAAATTAACTTGTGCTAACGAAAACACTCACACCTATGCCCGAGGAAGGACTCGAAACCCCGAAGGAAGCGGCAGCGTAATCCTTGAGATGGCACGTCAGACCGCGCGTACATTCTCACAGGGCGAGCTTCGTTACAAAAGGAGTACCACTGTCTGCGTAACATTTTGTACGGTGAATGGTAGTAGGTACGTTACGGCTCCGTTTGAGCTACTACCGTGAAATTTGCCAGATACCTTTAATATTCAGTGGTGGATGGAGAGTAGGAGAGAGAGGCAATGAGAGGAAGATGGACAGGTGGATAGATGGGGGGGGGGGAGAAGGAAGAGGAAGAAGGTAACAAAAGGCATATAGGAGGGGACTGGTGGCCAGAGAGAGTAACGGAAAGAGTGTGCGATGTATATCCGTTTGCGAAGCATTGCGGTGTTTTCTAGATTTTTAGAAAAAATGTAGAATGTATTTGATGAATTTCATATTTAAGGGGACGTTTCTTCTATGTTGCGCGCTGCCTACAAACCGTTGCCAACATCACGAACACGAAATATCGGACACCTAAATAAAACTTCGCTACCGGACATGTAAAATATCATATTCTCGCGTTCAGTTTGAAATACTATTAACACTATTGGTAAAACGCGTTTAAGAAATAGTATGTTGATTTAAACATAGCTTGGGCTGTCCTTTGTACGTAATTTTCAATTTTGATACTTTCGTAAATAATAACTAGAAACACTAAAAATGCATTACACTTATTTATGGAATATGCTGAACCTATGAAGATACTTATTTGTATAAAAACAACAATTTACATGTTATAACTATTGCACAACGTTATTACATATTTACCTTTTATTTAAATAAATTAAGGCAGACCATGTTTTATGTATCACTGGATCCTAAATTAAATAATGATCAATTTTCACGCACTAAAATTAATAATCTGTTTGGTACTAGGAAACTATCTTTGAAATTAACAAAACTACTACGACTTTCGAAATTTCTGGCATACCTTGACTAAAAGAAGGGATAGATTGGTAGGACACATTCTTAGACATCAAGGAATTGTGAATTTAGCGTTGGAGGGAAGTGTGTGGTGGAAAAATCGCAGGGGAAGACCAAGAGACGGATACAGTAAGCAGATTCAGACAGATGTAGGTTGCCGTTCTTATGTGGAGATGAAGAGGCTTGCTCAGGATAGGGTATTGTGGAGAGCTGCATCAAACCAGTCTCCGGACTGAAGACCACAACAACAACACTACGACTTTATACAAATCTGTATTTATAAAAAAATAGACCGCAATTTGAAATACATTAAAATTCCATATCTCAATAATAGTACGCCTACACAAATATATGTCTGGTTTAAGTCTCATTTAAAATGAAAAAAAAAAAAAAAGTTTCCATAACCACTGACATCATCTTTATGATTTACAAACCTATCCTGAAACAATCCTTTAGCTCACAACATAGTGGACCTCAGCCAGCATATAAGTTCCTTTTTATCATCTTCACCTACAGTGAAATGACTGTCAGAGGCTGTGAACTAATAAAGCTTCCCGTGATTTAGGAAAAAAATAGTGATTAGTTATAGTCATTCCGAAAAGGGGTGACAACGTTAGAATCCGGACGTGAACACGCTGCATTTTCATTCCTTGCTTTTCGTGAACGTTACTCTTGATCTACAATGCGGACGAAGTTGCGAATTTGTACCAACACTGAACAGCATTAACTCAAACTGTAACAGGAAATTTATTGAAATAACTGATTGTTAAAGAATTACAATATTTTGCCTAATAGATGTTTTTATAATACACGTTCGCATTCTGGAACCATTTTTTTATGCATCGTCAGTCTTAGCATTTAAACTGTGGCAGGCTGCTGTCAACATTCGTAGGAACACATTACGCCTCTTGTTTTGTTGTTTGGAGTATATCTGAGGCAGTGGCGTAGCTACCATAGGGCTAGGCGGGGCAGTGCCCCGGGGCCCCCGAGCTCCAGGGGCCCCTCGACCTTAGACGAATTTTTTTTTTTTTTTTTTTTTTTTTTTTTTTGCCAGCCAGTGTGTCCAACAATCGGCACACTTCAGTCTGCAGAAGTAGCTGCAGCATCAAAGCAGCTCACAGCAACTGATGCGTCTTCCAAGTGTTGCGGCGTACAATGTGAAGGATCGCGCTCCTCTAAATACAGTATACATACGTTTACTGTACAGTAATTCTTACTGGCAAATATAAGTGTACAGTTCGAATATCCGAATATCCATGTCCCAAAATTACTTCGGATAATAGACGTTATACTGTATATAATATTTTAGTTGAATGAAGGAATTTCGACTGTTAATTTCTCCTGCCGAAATTGACCCCAACATGGACAGTTCGCCACTTATGTAAGGAAATTATAACAAAATATGCATTATTAGAATGTGAGGTTACGGAAGTATTTGCCGCAGTTTTATTCTTCTGTAGCAGCCGAAAGGTTGTTCAGCAAATTAAAAATTCTCAAAACGCATCTCAGGTACAGTATGCCTCAAGCTTGACTTGGACATTTGGCACTCATAGCAATCGAAATCAAGGCTGCACCAAGTCTAGATTTAACATACCTTATTGATGATTTTGCAAAACCCAAAGCTAGAAAAGATTGTAAAACAAGTGTTAAAATAAAATTGACTACTTTTTGTGTACCCATATTATTACTATAATGTACTGCAGTCACGAGAACGCTTACGCGATAATTACCGATCAGAAATCATATCTTTGCCAACATCTGCAATCTAACAGTTTGAAGCACTGTATTACTCCAGTAAGTATTCATTCATTCTGACTTTGGTACGTGAGGAAACACGAACGAAGTCCCCACGACTTGAAAAACACCACTCATTAAGTTCGTGATACACAGTGACGCGCGAAAAATAATTATGGATTTTTTTCGAGAACTGATAGTATTCCTGTTACAAGAAATAGAAAAATTCTCAACTTTTAGAAAACAATGTTTTAACACATTGACTGCCACGTGAGTTAAATATAAATCACAGGGAGTCTTCTCTTCGGGCCACGTGAAGTAAATACAACTCACGGACAGTTTTTCCATTTAAGGCTCCGTGGTGCAGTTGTAACTCACAGTAGCGTGCTGTGACTTGGTGTTACAGTACGTTGTGGCCCCTATGACAAATCATGTTCGTGGCCTCCAGTTTCCAAGAGCTCAAGAGTAGTTATTGACACTTGAAATCATGAATTATATATAACTCACATGGCCCAGTCATATTGGAGTTTCCTTGTTTTTATAATTTATTATTCGGTGTTACATATTTCTTATACAGTAGGTTGTATATCACATACAGTTTTAATTACATTCTCCAACTCTAATTGCAACAACAGTGAAACAGACTGAAAAAATTGGGCAATTCCACTTTGTATCTCTAACACCTGCATGCACTTCGCAAAAATATGAGTCACAATTTCTTATATTTCCATGTAGTTTGTTTGCATTTCTTGACAGCTTGCTCCCGTCCAAATTCATTCTTCATTTTTTCGTAGCATCCGTACACCTCTGACTTGCTGCTCCCATGTTCACAAGAGCACCAGCTGCTGGCAGCTCGGTTGCTACGATGAGAGATATCTCACGGGCATCGGCATCTTCTGTATGGAGTAGTCTCAAAGTCACTTCCTCTTTGAATTCTGTGATTGAGTTGATCTTATTGTTGATGTATCGGTAAATCACAAGAGCATTTACCAGTGCTGACCCTGTCAACAGTTCAATTGCAAGCTTCCTCTACCATTTCACACCCCGCCTTAGACAATATAGGACTTAATTTGGTGAGAGGGATCTATAAATGACTGATTTTAGTCAGTTATTATTGCTGGTTTTTTCTTTGTGCCCCTCTTGGTTTGAACTTAAGCTTCTTCCTCTCCGTGAACAGTACTCAGCATCAACACATTCCTCTTATTTTTCCATTTCAGTAGTATCTTCATCTTCTTCACTTATGTCCTTAACTTCATCTAAAAGCTTCTGTACCTGCCTTTGTTCATCTACGTAACTTCTACGAGACACTTTTTCCTGCTACAATATCACCGTGTTACGGAGCAAACAAGATTGGATAGACTGTAGTAACAATGCAGAAAAACAATAATGGAACTATACGCAAATAATGTTGTGGAGTGAAAGACAGGAGTACCAACCCAAAATTATTAGCAATATAGCAAATGACACACCTGGCACTTTACTCTGGCGGCATGTGATCCATATGTAACTCACACAAAAAAACATAAACTAAGGTACTGAATTGCAATATTTTCAACTTATTTGTACTTAAATAACTTACTTCAAGCAAACTAAAGCATAATATGGAACAAAAGTAAATGGTCCCTGGGGGTCGGTAACCCAAGTATACCTTTGGCAGCCAAAATGTTAATATAGTTATTGTTAAACATAACGGACTAAGACAAAATATTAAATGTATACAGCATATTTAAGTACAGTAGAACAGTATTGGGCATATGATTTATTGTGGGGATGTGACAGGCGACAGCAGGAAAGGGGAGGGGGGGGGTTGAAGGGCAGAAGGTGCGGGAAAGGGCAGACCGCTGGAATGGTCAGGCATTGCCGTTCTTTGTGCGCCTGCAAAACGAATAGCGAGAAAACGAGCCCCCATCTGTCTACCGCATTACGTCGCAAAAGGAAATTACAAGGTGTTTCACAAAGTTATACGGAGCCTTACACAGTGCACCTCATAAATGACAGATGACGAACTGCACACACACACACCTGAAGAGTGCGCATTTTCCATAAAATGCGTTGCGCCAGGAAACAGGCATGTTTATTTTCCACAAATGCGTTAATACGGAAAGTAATACCGAACAGAAACTACATACCTTTCTACACACTACCTTGCAATGGTAGACGGGAAATGGATTCGGCATTCAGTAGCTTTTTTCTGGGAACGGCGCCTTCCCATACCATAAGAACTATTCGCTCTTCAATTTACGTTCATACTAACACTATACCCTCTGTCGCATTCTGCTCAGTTCTTCTATGTGAAAAACAAACAACTTCTCTGTGTTTTAAAGTAATGGTGAGAATTCAGCACTTCACACAATCTTTTAAGGTACGTCTCTACCCGCACACTATTTGTTTATTCTGCCATTTAAAGGTTTAATTACATTCACGGATCAGAAGTTTCATGTCATAATTACTTTGTCCCATTGTGCATCAAGACGCTGCCCTCTACCCCACTGTCACGATACTAAGAGAAGATATCGACTTAGTTATTTTACTTATTACTTTTTCCTGGCCAGACACTAAGATATACTACAAGAAGCCTGGTAAGGGCATGGCTCAATGCAACGTGTTTCATCAAACAAAATCCGGCAACTTACATTTGATGAAATCATCCTACACGAATGTTTTCCCTATTTTCCTTCCTTGACTGGGCTAACAACGAAATGAGGTAACGGCGCAGTAGTTTAGAGAGGGTGAGTTGTCGGCACTGACAACAGTCCGCCTGCTGTCACCACTGCCGAAAAACATCCCATGGGGCGTTTTCACCTGTATATTCTCCCCAGGTCCAACTCTATCTCTAGCCCTCTGCAAAATTTCATCCAATCACCTAGTAATTTTTGCGTGAAAGCATAACAAACAAACAAGCTTTCACAATTATATTAGAGAATAAGATTAAATATTATCTGCTGCGTGATACGTAATAATTTACTTCGTAGTATTTAGGTGTACCTTATTATGTCTTCCAGTGGGGGTAAGGAGCTGATGATGAAGTAGTTTTGCATGTGTACAGTATTAGTGTAAAGAGGGCCCCAATGTCATTTTTGCCCCGGGGCCCTTGGTGACATAGCTACGCCACTGATCTGAGGAAACAGAAAAACCCTTATTACACTTCGTTACTATTTTGTCTAAAAATTACCGTTAAAATTATATACAGATTGACAAATATCCATCATTTCTGCAGTGTATTAGGCACAATACAAAGATACTGTCCCGTTCTTCAGTTGGGAAAAATTTTGTGAACTTAACTAAAACTACTGTAAAGATATATGTACCTAATGTTCTGAAAATGTTGTTTCGAGAGAGTGAGAAAAGAATGTTCACTGTGTTTCGACTCATCGTTCACCTCTTTCAAAACAATATTGATGGAGAGCTGCTTCTTTATCCTTTGCAGACTTTCTCAGAATTTTCTTACTCTGGACTTTAGTGGTGCCTTTCGCAGTCCTTTCAGCTTCAACTAGTCTTTGACGATCTATGGAAGTCAGAACAGCTGTCATATTATTTCCTGGTTGGATGCCTAATTTGTCCATTACTTTTTTCTGCTAATTACACCAAAACATATAACAGCATCCATTACACCTATTAGAGTGCTGCCCCTCCAACAAAAACAGTTTTCAGTACTCGTCACACGCAGCTGCTGACCCTCTCATTAGGCCATGTAGACATTTGCTAAGTAATCTTTTATCTGACAGATACGTGTGTATTGACTTTATTGTTTCCATGAATGTGGCAGGCATGGAAAGTTTATGGTGGTATTCCTTTCCTGAAGCATCAGCGAGGCCAGTGTGCAGACATTTGTTGCAGAGCGTTTAAGACTAAAATCTTAATATATATATATAGCAATTGAGGTGTTTGTGCCTATATTTTACTCTGCAGCCAAAACTACACATCTCAAACTGATAGTATGTATCAGTCTCCTACGTGCACTATGGTGGTAGACGGTTGATAACGATAAGGGGGTGGAAGATATGGGAGTTGAAAGTTACTGACATATGTAAAATTCTAGTGTGTGTCAATATTTTGATCTTCAGCAAAAACTACGCAATGGAGACGAACGATCTCTTCGTGTTGTTGAAGTCCAAAGTCTCCCGTTGTACACTATAGAATTTCCGTGTCTATAGCTATAAGAGGGTGGAAGATGTAATGCATGAGTCATTAATATGACATTTGGACTGAAGACTAGCGATGACTTTTGACAGTATAATAGCAAAGAGGTTATATACAGCGAAAAGTGATGCACATTCTTCAGTTGTTTTTCTGCAACAAGAAAAATAAGTGCATATTGCAGTATGAAAAGTAAAACTACCAAGGAAGATGCTAAAGCGTAAGATAGAAATTTCGCGTTCTCGATCCGTTTTAAAAAGACAGAAAAATTGAATCTACAGACGACAGAAACTTGAAATTTGTAGACGTTGTTATTTTACACTGTAGGAATCGGCGATTTTTTTATATTCCCATCCCTAATGGGGTGAAGTAGGTGATGAACGGTTTTTTGAAAATACCTTGCTGTTAAGCCAATCGTGAAATAAGAAATACAAAACTTCGGATTTAGATTTTTGTTTGGAATTTTAAGAACACTTGTTTCGATATTTTTGGAAATTCAACCATTAAGAGGGTGAAATAAGGGAAAATCTTGAGGGTGCTACTAAGACTACTTTGATGCTAGAAATGCGAAAATTTGGATTTGGAACTATGGTTAGAATTATAAAAAAGGTGTTTCGGGATGTTTTGAATTCCGCCATCAATGGTGCAATAAGAGCTGGCAAGTTGTATCAAAATACTTGATTAGGAAAGCATTTTTAAAGCTAAATGTATGAAAATTTATATTAGAAGTAGAAACAACCAATGCAGACCATCCAGTCTACGCATGTGAAGCAGCGGGAATTAAGCTAGTAACTATATAAAAGTAAATAAACATTTCATTTTTGGAAACGGGAGAAATTTAATTTTTAGATGGAAGGAAAAAAGTTTCCTATTTTTCAGTCATTTTCACGTCCAGGTCCCCTTAAATGGTGGAAGTGTTCGTACACGACGAAAAATATAGAAGGGCGATATGCGATCGACCTTGCAATTTCTTGTTTATGAATTTACAGCGGTACCACGGTGACTCACGGAAATTTCGCAGTTGAAGCTAATGATTTTGGTTGATTGCTGTTTGAGATCTGATCTTAACATCAATGTCAAAGCAGTTATGAGACAGATAGAGAAATTTAAATATGTCGGAGCAAATATTGATAAGAATGGATTGGGCCATACAGAAGTAAAATACAGAATACAGCAAATCAGTATTTCTGACAACAATAAGAAAAGAGTAGGCAATATAATGGTTGAATCACTGCTGTGCTATGGATCAGAACTATGAATATTAAATGCGGATCTCAAAAGAAGACTAATAGCTGTGTAAATGGATTATATGCGTAGGAGTGCCATATTATCAAGATTCTAAAGAAAAACTAAGGATGAAGTAAGGCAAATTATACAGTGATAGAATTGTAAGAAAATCACTGAAATGGTACAAATATATGATGGGAATGCCAGATCATCGGTGGCCAAAGAAGGATTATGAGTGGAAACCACCCGGCACACGTAAGCGCGGAAGACAACGACGTTCTTGGACGGACCAAATAAATGGAGTAATGGAACATCGCAGCATCAACAAGGAAGAAGCGCTGGATAAAGAGGCTTGTTGCAGCATAGCAGGAATACGACAAGATGTTGTTGTTAATCAATCTTTGTACTGATTAATCCTGTAATAATAAATAAAAAACATAACAGAGCAAAGTTGTAGAGAATTTTCTCCTCTACAAACTCGGTTATTCAATTTTCTTGTCAGATGTACGATTAAGCGGTAATTTTCTTTTAAATTTCGAGCTGTCAAAAGGCGATCGCAAAGGCCCACTTTTAGCGTTACTAACGTAAAGTGGACAAAAAAAAAAAAAAAAAAAAAAAAAAAAAAAAAAAAAAAAAAAAAAGGAGAAGTTGCAGAGAATTTTCCCCTCTACAAATTAGGTTATTCAGTTTTCGTGTGAGCGAACGGTTCGTTTGCAATTGCCTTTTCATTACAAATTGCTTTTTTGGTGTTACTAACGTATTTTTTTAGTCCGAAAAATTTCAAAAAGGGAGGTTCTTATCTCTGGTGGCGTACAATTAGGTCTGTAAAATTTGTTGGTGGTCGGTTGAACGGTTCGCCTTAAATAGTGGGAACACGTTACGGACAGACAGACAGACAGACAGACAGACATCGTAAAAACCCCATTATTTTTGCAAATATCTCTGAAACGATACGAGATATGAAAAATACGTAAGAGAGCAAAGTTGTATAGAATTTTCTCTTCTACAAATTCGGCTATTCAATTTTCGTGTCAGATGAATGGTTAAGCCGTTATTTTCATTTAAATTTTGAGTTGTCAAAAGACGACCGCAAAGGTCCACTTTTAGTGTTACTACCGTAACGTAAAGTGGGCAAAAACGTAAGGGGACATGCTCGTGAAAATGACCAGAAATTAGCAAATTTTTTTTGACCCATAGGAAAGAGCTTTTCATGCTGATTTCAAAAATGTATAGTTTATGGGCATTATCATTTTCCGTTCGTTCTAAAATTGAGGTAGAACGTAATGGTGCATAGGGGCCACGCCAATCTGTCAGTTTGAAGTGAGCCAGATTCCGTGATGCATTATTTTAGTGGGGACACACTGATAGAAAAGTTTGAATGTGTTGGGCATGTACAAAAAAGAATGGGAGCTCGGCTGAGAAAATTATGTAAAGACTACAGAGGAAAACAACTATCAGACTGAAAACACATAGGTGGTGCAGGTCTTCTTACAAAAAGTGAAATTGATTCTTTGACACAATATTATGGACTAGCAATAAGGAGAAATGTAGGAGATTTAGAGAACATGAGACGAGCTGTTTGGGCAACATGGTTTCACAGTGTGTCAACAGATGAAACCCCACAGCATGGTTTGTATCCAAAAGGGGAAGATTCATGGTGCAAGTACTGTTTGAGCAATGCTACAGGCATACAATATACCCACAAGCATTCCTTGCCACTTGTTGTAATGGAGGAAATTAAGCCTATATATAGGGATCTGGCAAATAAAAATCTACTTAGGAAATGTATGCACTCGCAGAATGCAAATGAAAGCTTCAACAGTTGTATATGGGAGAGAATACCCAAAACTGTATTTGTTGGGCTAACAGTGCTGAAGATTGGTGTAATGGATGCAATAATAACATTCAATGATGGTGCAATTTCAAGGATCAATGTTATGAAGAAATTGCACATCCAGACGGGAAGGAGTATGGCTTTGGTTCTAACTGCTATTGATAAATGACGGGTAGCCGAAGCAGAGACAGCTGCAGAACCTGCTACCAAGGAGTCAAGGATAAAGAAAAGAATGAAGAGAAAAAGTATTGAGGATAAGGAAACAGGACAACAACTGGATTATGCAGCTGGAATGTTCTAAATCACCATAGTGGGAAGTTAATAAATCTGTAAATCTTCGTTTGCGAATTATCGAAAACTTGAATTTTCATCTTTCAGGTACACTTTTCTCCTAAATGACTGAAGTTAAACTCATAAAAATTTGTACAGATATTTAGAATGACCTCCGCTAACTCCCTTGCCTATTATTTCTTTGAAAAACTTATATCATGATGATATCGGTGATATTTGAGCTACTTTTTTAATATTTTTGTTGTTGTAAAATAAATTACTTGTCTTCTTCACAGATCAGCATTAGGAAAGGAAATTAGAGGCATAAAACATTTATGTGAATGTTGTGTGTACTGTGACTCTGTTTTCCAAGCTATGAGGTGAGTAGTTCCAGAGAAAATGGTACCTCAGTGAAATAGTGTTCCGTTTTTTATACTATTGTAAATATTTTTGACAGTACCAATTTATAATTAATATTCCAATAATTTTTTGGAAACTGCTTTGCCTAATGACCCTAACTGTTTGCAAAAAGTTTGAGCTATCTCTCATTTATAGATCAGTACAAACGTGAGGGAGAATATAGAGCTGAAAATGCAGCCCGTTCAGGAGCGTGTCCCCTTAAGGTACCGTGAAAATGAAAAAAATCGCACTGACGTGTTTTAAGGCCCACTTTAGATTTGTAGTGTTATAAGTTTTTGCAAACATTTTGGACCAAAATAATAATCTAAACAATAAAAAATTAATTAATAACAGTTTCTGAAACCCTTGTAGGGAAAAAAAAAAAAAAAAAAAAAAAAAAAAAGGTACTGGCGGCTCCGAACCACTGACCTTCAGCGTCACAGTCCAACACATTGCCCACTAAGCTACAGCTAACAGTTAGGAATTGCGTTCTTTAATTTCATACTATTGATAGCCGTTGTTAACTGATGCTAATATGGCATTTGTAGACTAGATTTATCGTACGAAGAATGTCTTTTTGTTAATTCTTCAGTGCCCCATTGCTTTGAAATGACAACATGTGAGTTACAATAAGAAAATCATCAAATACGCAACGCAAGATGGCGTATGTCAGAGACAGTTCTGGGAGAGGAATGTCCCGTGACATTTGCAAACGGCTGGATTTCGTTAATTTAATGGGGGTGTCAAAACTCCGTTATTTATGCAAATATCTCTCAAACGATACGAGATATGAAAAAAACGTACGGGAACAATGTTGTAGAGAATTTCCTCTCTACCAATTAGGTTCTCTACCAATTAGGTTATTCAATTTTCGTGTCAGATGAGCGGTTCGTTTGTAATTACAATTATATTACAAATGGCTTTTTTGGGTATTACTATCGTATTTTTTTGTCCAAAAAATTTGAAAAAGGGAGGTTCTGGTCTCTGACAGCCTACAATTATGTGTGCAAAATTTGGTGCTGATCGGTTGAACGGTTCGTCTTAAAAACAGGGAACACGTTACGAACAGACAGACAGACATACATCCCAAAATCGCCGTTATTTTTGCAATTAACTCTGAAACGATACGAGATATGAAAAAAAAAGAGAGCAAAGTTGTAGAGCATTTTTTCCTCTACAAATTAGGTTATTCAATTTTCGTGTCAGATGCATGGTTAAGCCGTTATTTTCATTTAAATTTCGAGCTGTCAAAAGACGATCGCAAAGGCCACTTTTAGTGTTACTACCGTAACCGACCTCGGGGATGATGAGTTTGGATTTAGGAGAAATGTAGGAACACGGGAGGCAATACACACATTACGACTTATCTTAGAAGATAGGTTAAGGAAAGGCAAACCTACATTTTTATCATTCGTAGATTTGGAGAAAGCTTTTGACAATGTCGACTGAAATACACTGTTCCAAATTCTGAAGGTATCAGGGGTAAAATATAGGAAGCGAAGAGTTATATTCAACCTATACAAAAACCAGACAGCGGTTATTAGAGTCGAAGGGCAAGAAAGGGACGCAGAGGTTGACAAGGGAGTAAGCAGGGAATGAAGGAATGGAAGTAGAAATATGGAGAGGGCATTAAAGTGCAGGGAGAAGAAATAAAAACATTGCGGTTTGCTGATGACATAGTAATTCTGTCAGAGACCGTAAAAGATCTGGAAGAGCAATTGAATGGTATGGACAGTGTCTTGAAAGGAAGATATAAGATGAACATTAACAAGAGTAAAACGAATGTAATGGAATGCAGTCAGAAAATCAGGCGATACTGAAGGAATTAGATTAGGTAATGAGACAATAAAAGTAGTAGATGAATTTTGTTATTTGGGTAGCAAGATAACTTCTGATGACCGAAATAAAGAAGATATAAAATGCAGAATGGCTGTGGGAAGAAAATCCTTTCTAAAGAAGCAAAACGTGTTAACATCCAATATTAATTTAAATGTTAGAAAGTCCTTTCTGAAAGCACTTGTCTGGAGTGTAGCATTGTATGGGAGTGAAACGTGGACGATAAGAAGTTCAGACAAAAAGATGATAGAGGCTTTTGAAATGTGGTGCTACAGACGAATGATGAAGATTAGATGGGTAGATCGCGTAACTAATGAGGAGGTGCTCAACCGAACCGAGGAGAAAAGGAGTTTCTGGCATATCTTTAGAGAATGGATAGGTTGGTAATGACACATTCTGAGACAACAAGGAATTGTCAATTTAGGATTAGAAGCAAGTGTGTGAGGTAAAAATCGTAGAGGGAGACCGAGGGACGAATACAGTAAGAAGATTCAAAAGGATGAAGGGTGCCGAACATATTGTCAGATGAAGAGACAGGACAGGTTAGCGTGGAGACCTGCATCAAACCAGTCTGCGGACTGAAGACCACAACAACAACAACAACAACCCTAACCTAAAGTGGTCCTAAAATTAAGGTTCTGTGAAAAAAAAAAAAAATTCAAAAAATGGCTAGTGAGGCCGGTGTAGGTGGAGAGGACGGGGTCAGTTGTGGCGCAGAAGCCGCAGGCGGCATGAATTGGGTCGCGCCGGTGGGCGCGGCAGTGCTGGGCCACGCTGCGGGCAGGGGCGGCGGGGCGGCGGGGCGGCGGGGCGGCGGCGTCCGCTATCGACCGCTGGAGGCGGCCGGGGGCGGCGGCGGCGGCGGCGGCGGCGTGATGGGCCGCGCCGCGCCACGACACGACACCGCCGCTGACGAATTGCGGGCGCCGCCCACGCCGCGCCGGACACCCGCCCATTGTCCGCAATAAAGCCGACCCGCGACGACCCGCCGTAAACAAAACACCCGCCTCCCGCCTCCCGCCGCGCCGGCTGCCCGAGCCACCATTAAAACGTTCGACACGTCCTCACTTGACAGCTACATTTCAGCTCTTCCTTCGACATTTCTATATCTACATCTACAACCACACTCCGCAAGCCACCTGACGGTGTGTGGCGGAGGGTACCTTGAGTACCACTATCGATTTTCCCTCCTATTCCAGTCACGTATTGTTCGCGGATAGAAGGATTGTCGGTATGCCTCTGTGTCGGATCTAATCTCTCTCATTTTGTCCTCACGGTCTCTTCGCAAGATATACGTAGGAGGGAAAATATACTGTTAGACTCCTCAGTAAAGGTAAGTTCTCGAAACTTCGACAAAAGCCCGTACCGAGCGACAGAGCGTCTCTCCTGCAGAGTCTTCCACTGGAGTTTCACGATCATCTCCGTAACGCTTTCACGATTACCAAATGATCCTGTAACTAAGCGCGCTGCTCTCCGTTGGATCTTCTCTACCTTCTCTATCAATCCCACCTGGTACGGATCCCACACCGGTGAGCAGTATTTAAGCTGTGGGCGAACAACTGAACTGTAACCTACTTTCTTTGTTTTCGGACTGCATTTCCTTAGTATTCTTCCAATGAATCTAAGTCTGGCATCTGCTTTACCGACGATTGATTTTATATGGTCGTTCCATTTTAAATCCCTCCTAATGGCTACTCCCAGATACTTTATGGAATTAACTGCTTCCAGTTGCTGCCCTGCTATACTGTAGCTAAATGATAAAGGATCTTTCTTTCTGTGTATTCGCAGCACATTACACTTGTCTACATTGAGATTTAATTACCATTCCCTACACCATGCGTCAATTCTATGCAGATCCTCCTGCATCTCAATACAATTTTCCATTGTTACAACCTCTCTATATACTACAACATCATCCGCAAAAAGCCTCGGTGAACTTCCGATGTTATCCGCAAGGTCATTTATATATATATATATATATATATATATATATATATATATATATATATATATATATATATATATATCATGAACAGCAACGGACCCACGACACTCCCCTGTGGCACACCTGACATAACTCCTACTTCGGAAGACATCTCTCCATTGAGAGTAACTTGCTGCTTTCTGTTATCTAGCAATTCCTCAGTCCAATCACACAATTGGTCTGATAGAAAATATGCTCTTATTTTGTTCTTTAAACGTTTGTGGGGAACTGCATCAAACGCCTTGCGGAAGTCGAGAAACACAGCATTTACCTGAGAACTCGTGTCTATGGCCCTCTGAGTCTCGTGAATGAATAGCGCGAGCTGGGTTTAACACGAACGCCTTTTTTGAAACCCATGCTGATTCCTACAGAGCAGATTCCTAGTCTCGAGAAATGTCATTATATTCGAACATAATACATGTTCCAAAATTCTACAACTGACCGACGTTAGAGATATAGGCCTATAGCTCTGCACATCTATTCGAGGACCCTTCTTGAAAACGTTGCTAATTTCATTTTCTTTACTTCCGCTTGTTGTTGTTGTTGTGGTGGTCTTCAGTCCGGAGACTGGTTTGATGCAACTTTCCACAATACCCTATCCTGAGCAAGCTTCTTCACCTCCACATAAGAACGGCAACATACATCTGTCTGAATCTGCTTGCTGTATCCATCTCTTGGTCTTCCTCTGCGGTTTTTACCCCACAAACGTCCCTCCAACGCTAAATTCACAATTCCTTGATGTCTAAGAATGTGTCCTACCAATCTATCCCTTCTTTTAGTCAAGGTATGCCAGAAATTCCTTTTTTCCCCAATTCTGTCCAGTACCTCCTCATTAGTTACGCGGTCCACCTACCTAATAGGGGATTTCCTCTCAGAGACGACACAGTTCGTAGTAATCGATGGTAAAGCAACGAATAAAACAGAGGTGATATCGGGCGTTCCACAGGGTAGTGTTATTGGTCCTCTGCTGTTCCTTATTTACATAAACGATATAGGGGAAAATCTAAGTAGCTCTCTTAGGTTGTCTGCAGATGACGCCGTCATTTACCGTCTAGTAAAATCATCTGAAGATCAAAACCCACTGCAGAACGATCTGAATATGATATCACTATTGTGTAAAAATTGGCAATTGAGTCTTACTTCAGACTTAAATTGGAAATAACACGTAGATAATGTCGTGGGAAAGGCGAACCAGAGACTGCGTTTTATTGGCAGAACCCTTAAAAGATGCAACAGAACTACTAAAGAAACTGCATACACTACGTTTGTCCGCCCACTTTTGGAGTATTGCTGCCCAGTGTCCTTATCAGGTGGGTTTGGCGGAGGAAATCGAAAGAGTGCAGAGAAGGGCAGCTCGTTTCGTATTGTCACAACACAGGGGAGACAGCGTTACGGAAATGATACAGGATCCGGGATGGGAATCATTACAACAACGGCGCTTATCGCTGCGACGTGGGCTACTTACGAAACTACAATCGCCAACATTCTCCTCCGAATGCGAAAATATATTGTTGACTCCCACTTAAATAGTTAGAGATGATCATCAGAATAAGATACGAGAAATCAGAGCCCGAACGGAGAGATTCAAGTGTTCATTCTTCCTGCGCTCTATTCGAGAATGAAATGGGTAATAAAATAGTATAACGGTGGTTCAATGAACCCTCTGCCAGGCACTTAAATGTGATTTGCAAAGTATACCATGTAGATGTAGATATTGAAGTAATCTTTAGCATTCTTCTGTAGTACCACATTCAAAAGCCTCTATCCTCTTCCTGTCCGCACTGTTAATCGTTCATGTTTCACTCCCATACAAAGCAACACTGTACACAAATGCCTTAAGAAAGGACTTTCTTAGGTTTAAATCAATATTCGATGTTAACAAATTTCTCTTTTTCAAGAACGCTTTTCTACCAATTGCCATTTTGCATTTTATATCCTTTGTACTGCGACCATCATTTGTTATTTTACTGCCCAGTAACAAAACTCATCTACCTCCTTTATTGTTTCGTTACCTAATCTAATTCCTTCACCATCGTCTGATGCACTCCACTACCCTTGTTTTACTCTTGTTAATGTTCATCTTATAAGCAACTTTGCACACTGTCCATTCCGTTCAACTGCTCATCCAGGTCCTTTGCTGTCTCTGACAGAATTACAGGCATTAGATTAATGCCTCAGAAGTGGCTACACGCTGTACAAAGCTGCAACATGTCTTACTACAAGCATGTTGGTCATCAACAATAATGCGACTTTAAGGACTGATATACAAATTGCGGTATAAATCAGCTTTTAATATGTTGTTGTCGAGGAACAACACTGGGAATGAAAGGATTAACGCGAAATCCGAACCACGTGTCGTTTCTGGCGACTGCTCATATCGTTGACAGGTGAAGGCCGGGGTAAAATGGAAACTGAAAACATCCGAGATCCGACCAGCTTCGAACCCGCGAATTTTTGGTTTCCAGTGGAGCGCTTTATCCCGAGATCAGCAGGCCCGACTGTTCAGTCTCAAGCACAGTCATCTAATCTTTCCAACTTGCTGTCCCTCTCAGTCAACGCACAGTTCAACACGCTGTAACCAACCATCGCACACTCGCAGAAGGATTTCCTCAGAAATGTTGGCACACACTTCACATTGCGTTCCTAGAGATGGTCTCTGCCCGGAGATAAAACTAGTGTGAGATCAGGTGCTCTGGATGCCAGTTCCCACAGAACCATGTCGGCCAATCCAGTGACCAGGAAAATGACCGTCTCGTCACTGTTCCTTAGTATGGTGGAGACACATCCTACTAAAAGTAAGAGGGAAAGCTGCCATATTCATTCAGATCTGAAGGAAACACCACTTCTTGTAGCATTCCCTTGTTCCTTTGAGCATGTGGGTTCTATAATTGGACCTACTAATGACAGCGGGTAACGCATGTCTTCACAAGCGCCATTTCAAGTAGGCACATATATGTGCTTTGCGCTTGAATAAACCTTATGGCCCGCAAATAACGGCTCTCTCTTGATTAGTCAGAATTTGTTACACCACAACAAATATACTATAATACTCTGAACAACTCGCTACAATCGAGCTTACGTTTGACAATGCCTACAGACAGTCGCAGCAGAGCTTTCAGAACATTACCGAACGCACATTAGCTATCGACGAATGCGTGACGTGGATGCACAAACCAAGCCTAAACTCGACCGTTGTCATTCGTGGTTCCAACTATGAAATGAACATGGGTCCATTTACAGGCGTAGACGATGTTTCACGTCATACCGTAACCTTTACTTCACCTACTACCTTTGAAGGTTGCATCCACTGTGGATTCAAAGTCAGTACAGTATTTGTGGATATGACAGTTCACTTCATCATGACAAAAGTCAGTGAACAACGTACCTTGTGCCAAGGAGGGATATTGTAGTTAACTTTTGAACTATAACTGCTTCGTCGAATTTTTAACAGGAAAGAACTTGTCAGAAAATGCTAATATTACCTGGTATATTAGAGGATTTCCTTTCCATAAAAAAGAAAAAAACCAGACGTACAAGGACACCATATGGGTATCGGATTTTATAATTTTTTTATATTTACGGTACGAGAAGTTCAGAACTAAAACAACAATCAGCCAAAGCCATTCGAGGCAACTTTTAAAAATTATCGACAAAATCAACTTTGAAGTTTTGCAAGTACACGTATCAATAATTGAATGAGTTGCAACATCTGTTCGTGTAGCTCAGACGCCGGGCGCCGTGGCTCAGCGCACCCGGTCAGAGGGCTGAACGCTCTCTGTAATAAAAAAATCTGAGCCAAGAACGTGTCGAACCGAAACGAACAAACAAGACTTTTTTTTATTCGTGTCAGAAGCATCATGTGTACAAAAGTTTATAAAGGTATAACATACAGAGATTACTTACATACATGTAAACTACGAACTATAAACAAAAAGACAGATATATTATATACATTTGGCCCAAAAGCGGGCTACGTCGACAGCATTTGTGGCTGCCAACATGAGGTCCTCTAAGGTGCAGTGTGAAGGACATTCTGGGCAGTTATACATGTGCTGGGTGGTCTGCACGTCTCCACAGTCACAGAGGTTAGATACAGTAGAATATCCCCACTTCATAAGATTATCTCTTGACCGTGCAGTTTTGGTGCGTAGCCTATTTAGTGACTTTCAAACCCTCCAGTCCTCATTGTGGCTTGGTGCCAATTCTTCCTTTGGTTCCATACTGTGCATTTCTCTCGATCTCTTCCATTTGTCCACTCTAGATCCGGGTTGATCACTGAGGTTGTCGGTTACTCTGTGAAAGCTCCGTCTGGATTTCAGGCGTCTGGTGGTTGGCTGACAAGCGACCACAATGACCAAAACTACCCATAGAAAAAAAAGTGGTAGTGTTGTGGCCTTACAACCATAGGATCGGTGGCTCGAATTCTGCAATGACAGATTTTTTTATCCATTGTTTTGGAATATTTACGCAGTTCTAATATCTAACGGTAATTTTTATGAAAAATGCACTTTTTTTTCTGTGAAAGACAATTTGTAATGGTTTCAAAAAAAAAAAAAAAAAAAAAAAAAGTTCCTTTTTTTTCAGGATTTGCTTCACTATTAGTTGACGACGATTGTTCAGTTTATGAAGAGCTACAACGCTGTTTTTGGAAAGTTAACTCCATAGTTGCTAATGGAAATCCAAGCAGATAACCTACTTAACCATCGTTTTAGGTGAGGACAAGGTGTTCAGCTCGTCTACAAACACAATAACAAAAACTGACATAAAACGTGGAAAGTATTATGTATATGAATTCAAAATCGAAAAAAAAAAAATTGTCACAGCGGAATTCGACCCTATATACGCCAGAACGCTGCCACCTGATCTACACCAACAGATACTGCGAGTGGTACTTACAAAACTGCAAAGTCGATTTCTTTCGCAGATTGTAATTTAAGTTCTGAACTTGACGTAGCAACGCAATTTCTAAAATCCGATACCCATGTCGTCTCCTTGTTAAATTCAAGATGATCGAATTCAAGGTGGCACCCATCTTCGGTTCATACCGTAAAAAACAACGGTACTCATACACAGGAGCGGTTCTAAAACTCGAAAAAATGTTCCATTGTTTGATAAGCTTATAGGAGTTAACTGCGGGACTATCAGTCCATAAACTTACAAACTACTTATAAACTACCTTGTACTAAAGACAAGCCAAACATCCATGTTCGAGGGACGATTCGAGTCCCCAAGGACGAACTGCCTCGGTCTTCGCAGCATAGCGCCCTAGAAGTCGATTACATCTACATCTACATGGGATACTCTGCAAATCACATTTAAGTGCCTGGCAGAGGTTATGGAGGAGGGACTGGGGAAATGGACAGCGGCAACAGTTTGGATGATTAACTAAGCTGTCCTCGTGACATCAGCTAACGTGGTTTTGCCATACAGTTCCTGCGAATGGTTGATATCAAGGAGAAAAGAAATCCGTTAAACTTTGTTTACAAGATCAATCAATCGAAAGTGAAGGCCGTAAATTCCATAAAATACATAGGAATTACTATTACTTCAGACTTAAACTAGAAAGAACACGTAGATAATGTCGTGGGAAAGGCGAACCAGATACTGCGTTTTATTGGCAGAACCCTTAAAACACGCAAAGGAACTAAATAAATAAGTAAATAACTAAATAAACTGCATACACTACGCTTGTTCGTCCTTTTTTGGTGTATTGCTGCCCATTGTGGGATCTTTATGAGGTGGTTTTGACGGAGGACATCGAAAGAGTCCAAAGAAGGGCAGCTCGTTTCGTATCGTCACGATACAGGGGAGACAGCGTTACGGAAATGATACAGGATATGAGGTGGGAATCATTACAACAACGACGCTTATCGCTGTGGCGTGGGCTACTTACGAAACTCCAATCTCAACATTCTCCTTCGAATGCGAAAATATATTGTTGACTCCCACTTACATAGGTAGAAATGATCATCAGAATAAAATACGAGAAATCAGAGCTCGAACGGAGAGATTCAGGTGTTCTTTCTTCCTGCGCTATTAGAGAATGGAATGGGAGATAAATAGTATAACGGTGGTTCGATGAACCCTCTGCCAGGCACTTAAATGTGATTTGCGGAGTATCCCATGTAGACTTAGATGTAAATAGATGTTCTGGTTAATGATCTATGCGCCCAAATTGCGTGAAAATGTATTGACATGTCATTTCTACTATATTTGTCCAAAGAATACCCGTTTTCTGCATTTCTTCTTGGTGTAGCAATTTTAATGGCTAGAAACCAGACACAACATATGTCGAAACGCTGTACTTGTATTCAGAAGTAACAGTGCAGAAAATCTGTCCAGTCCTTCTACTTTGGTTCTGAATGTTACAAGGTGAATACTGGAAAGTTCCTTTCATGCCTTTCCTTGTGCTGTCCCTAGCTTTTACTCCGCCTGTAATCTTATCATATCTCCGGTTTGTTTATAAAGCCCATAGAAACAGTCGCACGGATTGTTAACAATCGCTGCTATTATTTCCCGGCAATATGTGTTATACTACATTTGCGGGCCTGAAGTGTTTACGCATGCAACGAAGATGCTATCACGGAGTGTACGAAAGCCAGCTAGTGCGATAGGATGCGGCCCCCTTGTAACTACATCCCACAACGAAAGAATTTGTAGATAAAAAGCGAAACCGTCCTAAATTTAATCGCGTGATCTGATACTGGCACAGTCACCTGGAAATTGCTAAGACTTCCACTTTCTACTAAGTGGCGATTTCCTCTCAGTTCGTGGCTATTGGATAACATGTAAAGAAGTTCGATGTACCCTGTCCACGTGCAATTCTTATTGGTATGCCTTTTGCTACTAAATATATGCAACGATTTAGTGGAAGGTCAAGGTAGTTTGAAGTATTAAATGTTTTGGTTAATATTTTGTCGTGGTTCAGTTGCACCGTGAGAGAACTGCGACTTTCGTAAATGTAATACACTTTAACTAACGGAGTAATGCGCTCTGAAAAATGTGTACAAAGATAGTAATAAAAGTACGATACTGTTGAAAAATTTGATGTCAGCACGCCATGTTTTGGTACTACACTATCCCATTCTCAAGTACTATAAAATTCGTCTGCTATTAGGCTACGTCATAAATAAAATACATGAAGCGTATATTTGTCAGCGTAATGTTGTTCAAATGTTTGTTAAACTTAAGGGACTTAACTGCGAGGTCATCAGTCCCTAAACTTACAAACTACTTACGAACTACCTTATACTAAAGACGACACAAATATCCATGACCGAGGGGCGATTAGAACCCCCGACCGTAGCGGCCGTGCAGACTGTGAACGTAATGTTGAGGTTTGAAAGAAAACGTGCTGACGACCTTACGTTGACAACGCATATATGCTGCATATATTTTATTAACGACTTTGACTAATGACAGACGAATTTTATAGTACTTGAGAATGGGATAATGTAACTCGAAACATATCGTGCTGATACAAAATTTTATAAAAGTGAAAACTGTTGCGTAATTTGTCCCATTTTTACGTTGACGTCAAAACAGATTAAAAGCAGGATATTTGCCAAGTTACTGCCTATTAACACAAAAGAAAACGCAATGAAGCATGAAAAAGTTTGAAATAGAATAAAAGGGGAAGATAACAATTTCGCTTCACCGGTGCACATTTGATTATATGAAGGTAGCAGTAAGAATGATGTTCTTCAGACTGCACTCATATATTAGATGTTGTCGTAGATGTAAGTATCGCGTTTATGAATTACTGTATATTTCGTTCTAGCTCTTTAGTTTGCGCCCTCTTATATTCCTGCAGACAGCGTACAAATTGAGAGCCTCTTCGTAGGCGCGCCATTTTTATAACTGAAGCGAAATGATATGTTTCAGCGCTCAGATTGCGCGATTTGTCATTGGAGGAGTCTGTGTGAGAGAGGAGAAGCCAGGCTGACGGATGACGTAGAGAGATATGGCCTACCCAAGAAAAACATTCACCAGCACAGGGAGCGTCAACAACAAACGCCTGTACCATTTTCCAAATGTAATGTTCTCCGGTCATACAGCAAGATAAGCAGTTAGTGAAGCAGAATTCAGCGGTGCGGGCGGTAACACTATTGCCGTAAAATATGGTTCGTGTAAACGAACGTTAAACTATGTTATTCCAGTCACATATCTACAGGAAAATAATTGTTCAAGGGTAGTAATACACACATACAGAAATGGGGAGAAAATGCTCAGTCAGTTATCATACAAGTAAACCTACTCATGAGACAAACTTCGAATTTGATCGGTTTTGAGCAGTGGCATACCAACTATTTCTTTAGAGTAAGGTGGGGGGGGGGCAAGGTAACATATTTACTGATTTCAGGGGACTGAAGTCATGAAGCTTTTTTGTTGTCGAGCTGTCTCAATTTTCTTTGGAAAAAAATGGTAACAATAATAAAAAAGAGAGTAGTGTCAAAAGTCAGGTCACTTTTTCGGGGAGCAAGATATGATCGTTATTTTATTTTAATATTATGGAAGACGAATTGCAAATAGCTGTTAAAAAGGTCCAGTTATCTGATATCCTTAGGAGAGCCAGCCATGACAAAACTTGTTTCACCTGCTATGCAAGACGCATGAAACAGGTGAAATACCCTCCGACTTTAAGAAGAATGTAATAATTCTAATTCCAAAGAAAGCATGTGCAGACAGGTTTGAAAATTTCACAACTGTTTGTTTAATAACTCATGTTTACAAAATACGAACATGAGCACAGATGACTGAAATTTTTTTTATGAGAAACCGTCATTGGGGAAGATCATTTTGGATTTAAGAGATATGTAGGAACACTTTACCACTTATTTTAGGTTAAAGGAAGGCAAACGTACGATTATAGGTGTTGAAGCTTGGATAATGCTTTTGTCAGTGTTGTTGGGATATCTGTTTAAAATGTAAAATTCTGACGATATCAGGGGCAAAATATAGGGAATGAAAGGTTATATACCTCTTGTACAGTAAGCAGTTGTAAGAGTCTAAGGATATTGAAAGGACACGGTAGCACACTTTCCCCATTGTTTTTCAATCTGAACATTGAGCAAGCAGAGAAGGAAAACAATGGTAAATTTGGAATTAAATTTCAGGAAGATGAAATATAAATTTTCTGTTTACCGATGACATTGTAATTCCGTCGGAGACTACAAAATATGTGGAAGACAACTTGTGTGGGAGAGAGTCTACTGAAAGGAGCGTATAAGATGGAAATTAACCAGTTCAAAACTGAGGGAATGGAATGCAGTCGAATTAAATAAGGCGATGCTGAGGGAATTAGAGTAGGAAACGACACAATAAAGGTTGTATGATTTTTGTGTTATTTAAGTAGAAATGAATTCCTATGGTAGGAATAGAATGGCAATGGGAAGAAACGAATATCTGAAGAAGAGAAATTTAATTTGTTAGAAAGCCTTTTCTGAAGGCGTTTGTTTGGAGAGCAGCCTTGTACAGGTGAGAAACGTGAACGATAAACAGATCGGACAGGAAGAAGATTGTAACTTTTGAAATTCTGAAGATTAGCTGGGTAGATCACGTAGGAAATGGGGTACATAACTGGAGGAGAAGAGAAATTTGTACCACACCATGACTAAAAGAAGGGATCGATTGATAGGACACATTCTGAGACATCAAGGAATCTTAAGTTTGGTATTGGATGGAAGTGTGTGTGTGTGTGTGTGTGTGTGTGTGTGTGTGTGTGAAGGTGGTTGGGGGAGGTTAGTACAGGTATTAATAGCCAATATCCTCATTCCACACCCTCTCTTTTCTCTCTCGTCGTTCTTTCCCTCTCTCTTTGTTCATCTGATTATCCCTGTTCTTTCCCCAATCCCCTCTGCCCTCTGACTCCTCTATCTGACCTTGAACGCTTTCACGATTATTGCAAACTAAATTTTGCCAACGAATCTCTTTGGTGAATATTCCGCGTAGTTTAGCATACAAGAATTGCTGTGTTCCATACTTGAACTTTTGCGGGGAAACCTGGAATATGCACTATCTTCTGATAATACACAACTCTTGTTGCGTAGTGTCCTTAACCTAATTCGATATTTGCAGCTTACTTTTATATTCCTTTCGAATTTTTTTGGACTACATTCTAATCTCTGTATTCCACTACTGATTTTACCTTCTACAGCTATGTCTACTATTGTATAGTAATTACTCATTCTTCTCTTAATACATGTACTATCACTGCGTCTTTTATACTGCTGAACGTTGCCGAATTTTGTTCCCCTCACCGAATCTACAGAGACCCTTCTTATTTCTTACCAGTTGTCCTAATTTTCAACTTCCTTCCATAGCGCAACATAAACGCTGCAACTCCTATTCCTGTTTTCCCCACACTCCGTAATTAATTACCATACAGTCCTGTTCTCGAAACGTAAATATTAAGAACTTTCTTATCAAATTACGGCCATTCTTTGACAATAGTAGACTCACTTTGGCCAGGAATGACCATTTTACTTGTAAGTCTGCTTCTTCTATCATCCATGCTTCACACGCTATCTGAAGATTACTTTAGTTTGCATGTTTCGTGACTGTGTTATTATTTCTACTCTCAATTTTGCTGCTAGTCTTTATTTTCGCCTCTCTTTGGTTTACTGTCAACCCATAATGTGTGTGCATTCCCCTATCCGTTTCATTCAACAGGTGGTGGCTTTCCCCATTACCGCCGGCGAGTTGAGGAGTCTCATCTGTGTAATCGAATTTTAAACTTCAGCAGTCGTCTGTGGGAAAGCAGTAAATGAAGAAATTACATTATTACCAATGGTCGAACGGTGTCGAAGTCTGCTGTAAGGCACCCTCGCCATGCACCGTGGCAGACAGTGAAGATGGGAAAAATTCTTGACATTTTTGATGGACACTCTTCTGTATTTCAGTCTTTGGGTCTTCTGCATTGTTACCTTTTTCTGTCTTTTAAACGACGGTAAAATCTGATTTACGGAAACGCGGCAAGAATTTATAAACCAATCTGTTCGTTATTACACGTTTTTATTAAAGCCTGAATGACGGAACTGCGCAATGAACAAACAATAAACGTATTTTAACATTACGGTGTTCTTTACTAAGAAAATGTATTGCTCCTTATTTCGTGGGTTTTTGGGTGCCACAATCCCCGACACACAGCTACTAAACTCCGTTACTAAAAGCAAGACAGCAAGAGCTTTCTAACATTACAACCACGAGCGACTGGCTGGTTGTGGAAAAATGCCTGTTAGTACACAGACAAGCCTTTAAACACTCATGTTGAGAAAAGTACACCTTAAATACTAGAAACAGAAATGCAAGCGTAGGTTTTCGCGGCCATTGTGACTGTCAATAAAATTATTCGGGTATGAGACCGCGTCGTCATTTTTAAAAAATCTACCGACGTTTCGGTCATTGTTGCAAGCGGCCTTCATCAGGGTCTCTGTCAGACACAGACTCTGATGAAGGCCTCCTGTAACAGTGGCCAAAACGTTGGTAGATTTTGTAAAAATGACGATGCGGTCTCATACCCGAAGAATTGTATTGATAGAGACGGGAAGTTCGCATTCATTAGTGGTGAAGAAATGATTATCATTTCATTCACCTCAGTTTAGCATGTGTCCTATTTCGTAGCAGATAACTGATAACATGTTTCATGCTTGATGTAATAGACAGGTATAAGGAGCGGATGGCGTCCAGTGATATAGCTATCCATAACTCACCTAGTTCCATAGTTCATCTGTGGTAGTTAGTAATAACGTGTGGTCATGCTTTGTCTTGCTGAAAAATTGCGTCTGGGGTGTCTTACAGAAAGGGATTGGTTACAGGTCGCTGGACACGTAAAAATTGTGGGGTGGTATCGGGCACAACCATGTCTTGAGTTGGCGTTGCGAAGCAGTCACTGTGATGCGAGGAACCAAAAGGTGGCCATCATTTTTAAAACGAAAACAACCTAGATTGGTCCGAAAATTATGTGATGGCATTCCTTTACCTTTTGACGTCAGTCCACATACCATTGTCGACAAACTTGTTTCTGCTCATTAGTCAAGGGTAGGCGAAGAAGTGGTCGTTGCGCACGTGACCCAAGTCCTAATAACCCCTGATAGTGTGCGGTGCGTTTCACTGTGTAGCGCCAGAGACGACGAGGACGCATGGATATCCTGCAATGCCATTCTGATGACGTATCGATCTTCTCGGGGGATGATCTGGGTGGTGCGGCTTGACCCATTTCGTGTACTAAGACGTTAGTTGAACTATACGCATTGCACTGCCGAAATAACACACAAGAGCAGCAGTTTCCCAGATGGATACACCACATTCTCTCACGCTGATAACGCGTCCTATTTCAAACGCGCTGATTTGACGGTTCGCTCATACGTCTGCGAAGCATCCTGCACCTATGCCTTATGACACGCTGATCCATTACCTTCTGTTTACAGCAATAATGAGAGCCAGAGACATATTTTTGTGGAACGTAGGTGACCCTGGACCCGCGGGTCGACGTCGTTCAAATACAAATTATTTTTGTAGATCATAGTAATGTAACTGACCTGTGAATATCAGCTCCCATATCTAGTCTTTGGTCAACTTCAGGTTAGGGTAGTAATACTAAAAGCGGGCCTTTGCGATTGCCTTTTGTCATATCGAAATTTAAACGAAAATAACGGCTTAACCGTTCATCTGACATGAAAATTGAATAAACGAATTTGTAAAGAAGAGATTCTCTACAACTTCGTTGTCTTATGTTTTTTTTTTTTTCATACCCCACATCGTTTCATAGATATTTGCAAAAATATTTGACACTGACTGTAACGTGTTCCCACTTTTTAGATGGCACCGTTCAACCGATTGGCAACAAATTTCACAGCCGTAAATGTAGGCTTTGATCTCTTTTGTTATTTCCGTAACTCGCACAAATTTAGAAATATCTGAAAAAATAACTGCGATTTGACGCAGACACCTGAGTTTACGTAAACCAGTGCAAGCAAAGAAAATAAAGAGGACAAACTACCACGGCAAGACAGGTGATAATATTTTAAAGGAAAAAGGTAATGAAAATATGAGAGAGATATTGAAATAATAGTTTAAAGAGGTAAACGTTAACAAAAAAAGTGTAAGTTTGTCAATAGTAAACACAAATATCAAATAATTTTAGATGTTTGTTGAAGTACGGTCAGAGAGAATGTTACGTGTTGAGTGCATAGATATTATCACAATAGCAGTTTTATAATAGTATCGTTCATCATTTTATATCTCTATTTATATAAAATCGAAAGGACATTAAATCACTCACTCACTCACTAAACACGAAATCTCGAAAACTACTTCACTTATGAAGCTGAAATTTGGCAGGAATGTAGTTTATAGGCAGAAGACGTCAGCTAAGAAAGGATTTTACGATAGACCCGATAGTTCACGAGGTATGACACTTGCAACAAACTTTAAACACAATTCCAAACGCCGGCCGCGGTGCCCGAGGAGACTGAGGCGCTCCAGTCACGGTCTGCACGGCCACTATGGTCGGGGGTTCGAATCCCCCCTCGGGCATGGATATTTGTGCCGTCCTAGTTCGTAAGTAGTTCATAAGTAGTTTGTAAGTTTAGGGACTAATAACCCCGTAGTTAAGTCCCATAGACTATACAAACATTTGATTTGAACAATTCCAAACCTTTAGGAAACTTTTTACCGCTGACAACCCCAGCAAAAAGATGAAGGAAAAAGTTCGTCTCTTAATGCAGTACAATTACGGCATTTGGCATGACGTTACAATTTATTACGCCCGCAGGGGGTTCACGGTTCTTTCGTGAGTACGTGCGTGGCGAGCACGGGGCCCCGAGCTAATGAGGTCTTCCTTCCTTCTTTACTTCCCGGACTGCATTTCTTTCCCCTCCCCTCCTTTCCTATCCTCACTCCTTCCCCTCCCCACCGGGGGACAGATAACCTCAGTAGTTTAGCCCCCCTATACCAAACAAACAACCCAACCCACAATTTATTACTCGTGCACGATTAATTGTATTCGCGAGAAATGTTACAAAAAATGTTCTAATGTTTGTAGGACTTATGGGACTTAACTACGGGGTCATCAGTCCCTAAGCTTGCAAACTACTTATCAACTACCTAAGACTAAGAACGGTAAAATATCCATGCCCGAAGGGGGATTCGAACCCCCGACCGTACTGGCCGTGCAGACCGTGACTGGAGCGCCACAGTCCCCTCGGCCACCGCGGCCGGCGAAATGTTACAAGCAGTATATATACATACCACTGAACGTACGTTCGAAATTTTGAGTTAGGGAGTCATAAACAATTAAGTTAATCAAAAACCGCCTTATCACGTATGAAGTTTTGTTTTATTACGTATTTTCTACTAACTGTATTCGCGACGTATTTTGCAGACATTTTACGTATACAACACCAGATGTACTTTCGAAATAATATCATATTACGACTATAGTTCAGGTTCTATGTCGCCGAAGACAATGAAATGCATAAAAATTCGCCCTAATAAACATAAGGTTGTAATTTAATACGTCTTTACTACCAACTCCATTTACATTTCGCAAGTAGTTTCCTAAAATTCCACTCTACGAACGTGGTAAATAATGCTTCTGTAGGACACACAATTCAGGAGATATTACGTCATAAGCGTGACATCCGTAAATAGGCACTGCATTATGTTTAAGACTTTATTACTCTGTTCTCAGCACATTCCGCAAACAATATCCAGACATACTACTGAAAAGATCTACAATATTATATCACTGAACGACACATTCATCAGCAGGGCCGCGGTGGAGTATCCGAACGGTCTAAGGCGCCTCGCTGCGGAGCGCGCGATTGCTCGCCGTCGGAGGTTCGAGTCTTCCCTGGGGCATGGGTGTGTGTGTGTGTGTGTGTGTGTGTGTGTGTGTGTGTGTGTGTGTGTGTGTATGTGTGTGTGTGTGTGTGTGTTGTCCTTAGGTTAGTTTACCTTAGTTTAAGTAATTTGTAAGCTACGGACTGATTACCACGCAGTTTGTTCCGATAGTTTTACAAACATTTGTTCAGCAGGTACGACGTCATAACCACTGAGCTGTTTGAAAACGAAACTACAAGTCGAATTTTGCTGTAGATTCAAGCGAAACGTGTGTACAAATACCGCAGGTGTCTTCATGATGGCGATGATGATGCCGAAGGCGTACGTCTACTAACTGGGGGACCTCATCGGTTGCAGCGTTACACGAAATATTAATAGTGTCCTGGAGAAACGTAGGTTTTTTTTTTAGAGAGAAAAGGAGCCAACACGAAACGTGCTAACTCAATGCAGGAATAAATAAATAAATACACTGGCAACGCCGGGTTTTCAACTTGTTATTTATTTTTTAATTTAGCTTTCCGAAATGTATGCAAAAAATCATAATATCTCTATTTATGTACAAGCGATAGGACACTCATTCATACACTCACTGACTAAACACGAAATCTCAAAACCTACTTCACCTATGAACCTAAAATTTGGCAGGAATGTAGTTTATAGGTTGTAGACGCCCGCTAAGAAACGATTTTGCGATAGGACCGATAGTTCAGGAGATATGGCGTCATAAACAAAAACTTTCCCGTCTTGCGGCACGTTCACTATTTGATGAGAGCACTTCGCGACTAGCAACAAACTTTAAACTTAATTTTAAACCTTTGGGTAACTGTTTTGTCGTTGACAACCGCGGCAAAATGATGAAAGGAAAAAAGTTTGTCGCTTACTACTTTTTCGGCGTTCTTGCAGTTAAATTTGGCATAACGCTACAATTTATTACTCGTACACTATTAATTGTATTGGTGAGATCTTACAGACAGTATACACACATACCACTGAATGTACGTTCAAAATTTTGTCATATTACGACACAAAGTTCATGAGATATGGAGTGAACAATTAGGATAATCAAAAGCCACCTCATCAGGCATGACGAATTGATTTATTGTGTCTTTTCTACTATCTCTGTTTGCGACGTATTTTGCAGACATTACATATACACAACTGGATGTACCTTCGAAATAATGTCGTATAACGACATATAGGTCAGGTGCTATGACGTCAAAGACAATGAAATGCATGAAAATTCGCCCTAATAAGCACGAGATCGTAATATACTACGTCTTTACTACCAACTTCATTAACAACACATTTCGTAGTCAGTTTCCTAATATTCCACTCTACAAATCTGGTAAATAAATTTTTTGTAGGACACATAATTGACGAAAGGTCAGTCACGCACTCATTCACTCACTGACTGACTAAACACGAAATCTTAAAAACTAATGCACCTATGAACTGAAATTTTGCCGGTATACAGTTTATAAGTGGAAGACGTCAGCTAAGAAAGTATTTTGTGATAGAAATTAAGATGCATGGGGGAGGATACTTTTACTACAGACTGACGAAATCTACAGTTTCATTCCGATCTTCACGACATTTTGCAAGCTTGACCTACAATACAAGAGAAAGGCCAGCGTATACCTAAAGTTCCATACGGTGCATGGGGGAGGGTATCTTGCAACGTAAAAATATATCACTAAATACCTTGGTCGTGCCATAACTTGAGAACAGCTCGACCGATTTCACAGATCTTTTTGGGTTGTTTTCGTTATTCTCAGAACAAGGGTTGTATGACTTACATTTTCCAAATGATAAGCCAAGATCGCAAACTACCAATTTATTAAATGACGACCGGTTTCGGCGCACTGTGTCACCATCATCTGGTCATATATATATTATAAGCTGGTCATCTTGTTAAAAAATTGGATATAAAATAAGAAGTGTAACATTGCACTTAGTCACTATATAAAAAATACTTAAGTTAAAAACATGACAGCTTACAAAATACTTACAAAATAATTAATTAAAACTGGAAAATTTGAGAACAACGAAATGCGTTTTTCAATGTGACCCTGTTTTTATTGCATACACATCTATAGCTTTTCTCGATATTGATGAAATTTTGCATGTCTGAGCTTAAGAGGAATGTCACTGTCTGTATAAAATTTCGGTCGTTGAATGATGGAGAGTACTTAACGTACGGACTTTGAGAAAATACATAGTTTTGCTTTGATACTGATTAACTTTTGCACACATGACCTTTAAGCTAAGAGGAAGGTCACTGGGTACGTAAATGTTGGTATGGTACGTGACAGAGGGTAACCTTGTAAAAACCTTTGCCGAGAGAAGGAGGGGTGGAAACGAACATAGATGGGAGAGAAAGAGTCGGATTAAGAGACAGGAGGGAAGGGAAGGGGGGACTACAAGAGTGTGAAATAAAATAAATACCCGGGCAATGCCGGGTTTACAAATAGTTTATGTTTAAAACTAACTGATGTCCGGAATCCTAAAAATCCATGATACGCACATGCTCTTCTTTAAACAGCGTTGAGAAGCACGGGCATATAAGCTAGTTACGGATAAACCTAAAGTGGGCTGTGAAATAATCCAGTGCTTTTTAACATGATTGCATACAGATACACATTAGCCTGTTGTTTCACAGCGCCAGACTCCCTTCACGTCAGTTACAAGTAAAGCAGCATTTCTGTGTGCTAGTGGTGTCGGGACGTGGCTTGCGGCGGTTAGTGTTGTGGAGCCACCTGTGGGCAGCGGCGCGCTACCTGTGGCTGCGGCGGCGGCGGCGGCTGCGGTGCCCCAGCTGCATCGACCGCGACAATTGCCCGGCAACAACAGCTGACCCCAACACCTGCTGCCGCGCAACAGCCTCCCCTCGCGCGAGGCCCGGAATGGGGACGTGTGTCTTGAAAACCACTCTGCAGTATCCCAGGTGCTATTACAGTACTTGCTACTGTTATGTGCTACGAAATCATTACTCATTTACGTTCTTTCTTCGACATTATAGCGCCCCCTTTCTATGAAAAACTCAAGAAAACAATATGTTTTGGAACAAGTTTTGTGGTCGAGTATTGTGATATTTAAGGAGACCTTAAATCCAGTGCCGGCTCGTACAAAATTTGACCAGAGTGCTACAATATTACAAAAATAAACAGGAAACAAAATATACTAAAATAAAAAGTCAACCTTTGTGTGATTACCTTTAATTAAATATCAATTAATACTGTATTCACAGTAAGACCTTCAGGGTAATCTATAACAGCGCTGCCAACTGCTTGTATTCACTGCAGGTAGTAAATATAACATTTAAAAAATATTTAATTTTATTTACAGAAATTAAAAATTGAGACTCAGAGGTGTTTGAATACGAGCCTGAGTCAGCGCGCTATTTGACTCTGTAAGCCGTTACACGCAGCGCGGAGAGAAATATTGATCTGGTGCTGCAGTCGGTCTCAGCACTCAAGAGTCGCCAGGCCTGACGTCACGTCTGCGCATGCGCACTCGCGAACAGACGACTGCGCCGCCTCTCTGCGCACGTACCAGCGCGGCTGAATCCCACTCCAGCACACGGACCTGGTTCCAGCTGGTTTCCAGAATGCGTTTTCATCCTTATTACTAGCGTTCTAATACGCATTGGAAGGGAATTGGCATAATTTTATTGTGATATCTGGCACGTACTCCAAGAGAAAGGCTGTAATTTTACAACGATTTCTCGCTTGCATTCGAAGAGAAATGGCATAATTATAGTAATATATTTACAATGTGCTGCAGCACATTAGCACATTATCACCAGCCGCCACTGCTTAAATCTCTTTGGTAAGAATTAACACGTTTACTGAAAGCAACGATCATGTGAAACCGTCCTCACACTATTCATCCCCGAGATCCAGAGAGCAGTAAATAGAGGATCACAGGTAGACGCCACACCTTGACTTCCGCAAAGCGTTCGATAACGTTCCCCGCCGTCGCCAGATGAAAAAAGTTCTAGCATGTGGAATATCAGACCAATTGTGTGATTGAATAGAAGAGTTTGTATCTAACTATACGCAGTATGTCATACTCAACGGAGAGAGGTCTTCAGACGTGAGTTTCAGGCGTGCCCCAGGAGCATGTTATCGGACCGTTTCTTCTCACAATATATATTAATGGCCTCATAAATAACGTAGAAAGTTCAGGGAGGCTTTTCGCGGAATAGAATTCTCGAAGTTGTTAATGTTAAAAAGTACACAGGATGATTTTGTAAGCAAAATACACTGACGAAGTTTTTTTACTCGCTACGGAATTACTGATTTCCATAACATTAACACGTGGAGTGTACTTATTCCTCTCAAAAGTAGGCTAGTAACAACACATTTTCAGCAACACTTTGCCG
Source organism: Locusta migratoria (assembly GCA_026315105.1). Taxonomy (NCBI): domain Eukaryota; kingdom Metazoa; phylum Arthropoda; class Insecta; order Orthoptera; family Acrididae; genus Locusta; species Locusta migratoria. Next base: position 198,781,304 of record CM048746.1, read on the forward strand.
TAAATGTGTGGATGAGTATAAGCTATGATTATCTTATTGGGGCTTAAGTTTTACTTGAAATTTTCAAACTTTTATAGAGAAAACATTGCTACCAACGTTATTAGAAGCTATTTCATATTCCTTCACGATTACGCTCCGGCCACATAGTACGAAGATATTTGAATAAACGATATCCAGGAAGATGGATAGGACGTTTTGGTTCACATCAATGGGCAGAATACAGTCCTGATTTAAATGGACTTGGTTTTTACTTTTGAGGCCATATGGAGGAAATTGTTGATGCTCAGGAAGTAAATAATGTGGGAGAACTGAACGCAGACGATTATAATGCTACAAATACCACAGAGGCTAAGGTGCATGTGGGTACACGAGTGTGATGAAACTGAGTGCGCAATAATGGTGCATGTGTAGAATCGAATGGTGGGCATTCTTTAACACTTATTGCAGTATTGGTGTAAGACGAAACGAAGTAATTTGGGTCTCTTTTTCGGTACAGTACTGTTCTACAAAAGGAAAATCATTTGGATTTAATTTTCGTTGCGGTTGTGTTGTAAAAAGAGTAAATAGTGTATTTTAAGAAATGCACCACGAATTAGTAGGTAATTGATTGGTTTGAACTACGGGGAAAATTTTCTTTGATGTTAGCTTTTCTTTACTGCCATAAACTTGCTTATGACATTGTAAAAGAGGAAACGCGTCGTTGTACTTGATTGTTTACGAAAAATTATTTACACGTCGTGGCAAACCAATGACTGTTTACAATGGTAACCGATATACCCCGTCGATGTACTGTACAGTCCATAGTTAACATTTCGAGACACAGAGTGTATTCGCGTGGTCTGTTTCGCACATCCCACGCACGTGCTGGCAGCACGGGTAGACCACGCGGTTGCAGGGCTGTCTTGTTTATCGGCAATTGACAATGTAAACAGAAATAGTCTACTGTCAGTTCTACAAAAATTAATATTTCGTAATACAAAAGGAATCATGATGCAACAATATTTCATTATATTTTTTATCAAGCAAATCTAGATGTACCGTATGCTAATTTTGACAGCTTGTACCTCTTACACCCTATATATTTCATACAATGCAGTCAAATGAGCATTTCAGAAGTATGTAAGTGATCGATACCAGCCAGTTTATGTACTTCCTGCTGACGACTTTAAATAAAATGCTGCTTATAGGCGACCATATCTTCGCCACTGAGAACAGACCACCTACTAATCTAGCCAACGAATTAGGAGCACAAGGAGTAGTGACTAAGCGTAATACATGACTGTATTTATAAAATAAATTGGCAATTCACCCTGAATAAAGAAAAGCCGTAAATTCAGTTAGGAATTACAATTACAATTTAAATCTGAAAGAACACATAGAAAATATATAGTGGTGAAGGCGAACTAAAGGCTACTTTTGCCGCGCGAGAATGGTCGTACGATTTTAGGCACCATGTATGTGACAACCCGGTCTTCCTACCGGAGCTTCGAGTCCTCCCTCGGGAATGGCTGTGTGTGTTGTCCTTAGGTTGTTTAAGTAGTTTGTAAGCCTAGCAACTGATGAGCACGGTAGTTCTCTCCCATAGATTTAGAAACACTTTTTGAAAGGCTACAATATAACAGTTCTACTAAAGAACGTGCCTAGACCAATGCGTCCTATTTTTGAGTATTGCGTACTATGGGATCCCCAGAAAAATGGGTCTGACGGAGGATAGGATGTGGAGAAAATTCAGAAAAGGGAAGCTTGTTTTGTATTATCGCGATAGAGGGGAGCATTACTATTTACAACGTACTATTGTTGCTCAGTGGAATGTTGCCTAGAGGTTATAATGGTTGAAAACGGCAATATAGACCTTTGGCGCAAATATCTCATCCCAGAGAACATTTATTGAGTTCTCCGTGTCGTATTGTGTTTTTATTCTTCCCCTATTGTCTCTGGAAATGTTCTACACTACATACCATTCTTTACACTGCTCACTCACACAAAATGGTTTGCTTAAGAAGACGAACATGACAGGTGCGTGCATGATCGTCCAATAGCGTAGCACATTAAAAGATTGGAAACGGAGCGGAACCGGGCCAGTGTTGCGGGTTGCATACGTCGCACATCGGGGCTTGACGTTTACGTCAGTACCGTACTGCCTTTTTCCGTTCCCATCAGGGCCGGACTCAGAATTTTGTTTTTTGGGGTGTGGGGAAAGCAGCCAATAGAAATTCTAAATTACATCATACTAGCTGTTATCCTGCGCGTTGCTGCAGCAGAAGAAATAATTGTGCAAATAACTTTCCAATCTTCCACTGGTCCATCCCCTCCTTTCCCTTCTCTCTGTTCACCTGCTTATCGCATCTCCTTCTATCCCTTTCTCTGTCCATTTCCTCCTCCCCCTCCCTCTGTTCATCTTCTTTCACCTGTCTGTCACCATCTCCCCTCTCTCATTCTACAGCTCTCCTCTCATTATCCGTCTCTTCGTCTACCGCTCCCTCTATCTCTCCGCCCCCACCCCCCTCGTCTCCTCCCTCCCCATTCTGTTTCCTTCTCCACCCATTCCTCTCCCTCCTAAATATATGAAAACATACTGAGAGGGTGGAGTTGCGGAAGCGGTGGGTGAAGTTAAGCAGGCGTACTCAGTTCAGGTTCCATTTATTTTAAATCAAAGGCTGAAGACCCAACAAGACAGTTCAGATAAATGTTGCAAGGCAGAAGGTCAAGTTGAGAAAAGCAATTTCTGGTAAGATAATAAGGTTCCAAATTTAGTAAACCAACTCCTTAAAATGCGAAGACACAATCAGCTCAGCAATTTAAACAAGAGTGGAAATTTTTAAATGAAAGGCAACCCTAGTAAATACAATACTAATTACAAATGACCCCTGCCTTTTAAATGAAACAGCTCAATTATCAAAATCACACTAAAGTGGGGCTCCTAAATTTAAGCGAACACAGCCGTTTAAAAATACAATTACCAAAACGCACTAAAGAGGAGCTCAAAAATTTAAGTAAAGTCTGCTGGCAGCAGGAGACTGTGCTCAATGATACCAAAAGGCAGAACGCCAATAAAACAACACACAATAAAATTTACAAATGAGCCCTGCACTTTAAATGAAAGCTCAGCCTACTTATCAAAATCACACTACGTAAAGTGGGGCTCCAAAATTTAAGTGAACACAGCTCTTGAAAAGCAAAAAGCACAATTACCAAAACACACTAAAGACGAGCTCGAACATTTGAGCAAAGTTTGAGTTTCATTATAGAGGTTGGTAACAGGCAGGAAGGCCAATAAAACAACCCAGAAATTTACAAATGAGCCCTGCACTTTAAATGAAAAGAGCTCAGCTTACTTATCAAAAGCACACTAAAGTGAGGGGGGCGGAGGGGAGCTGGCTACTCGTTAATTAAATACACCCACATAGGTAAACAGATGAGCTGACTCAAACAGGAAAGAGAGGAATAAGGTGCCCAACGGTCAACAAGAACTACAGCTCTGACACGAATTACACCAACGGTTAGAACGCCAAAGAATAACCGCGGGGTGGCGATGCCTCATGGAAAAATTTATGCGACGAGAAGATAAAAAAAGAAAAACATAGCTATACAAATACCGCCCGTGCTACTCAGAGCAAAGAGCAAAGAGAAAAGAATGATTCAATTGAATCGAACTAAAGGAGCGGTATAACACTTAACTAAACGACGACCCCTGGGGAACGACCACTGATTCTGAGAAATCCAGATACACAAATTTGCGGAGCAGGTTTTATCAGTTATTTATTTCTTACTCCATGACAAGTGCAGGCACCCTCTCGATGGTGTAGGAGGAGGGTGTCAACCAACGCCCAGAAATATTTCGTACATCCCAGATGCAAAGTGGCTGAAACGACGCGAGGTGCGGCCGGGGCTGGGGGCGGACTACCAGTTGTTGACAGGTCCGCCGCTGGGCGAGGGACGGACGCGGTATCGCACTGCCGCTAGGAAAGTGACCGGGCAGCCAGGAGACGAAGTAAACAGCCAGCGACGAGGTGCTCTTATCATCTGACAGAAAACGCCTCTGCGGACGAACTTCAGCTCACGGCATGCATGGCTCCCCTCGGACAGTCCCACTGCATTATACTCTCTCCTCTCCGCGCAGCGACTCCCTCCAACCTTCTCCCCCTGCCTTGGGCGCCACCCGCGGCATACAAACACGCGTCAGAAGACAATCGACACACGCTAAATCAAACAGCGCCACGAGCGGTGCACGCACATAGAGATCGATGGTACTTGCGCCAGTAATTAAATCAAGGACAGGGTCAATCGAAGAAACAGAAGCCGGGACGGCTCATTCTTCCACCTTATCCAAGGACCCACACGCTAGGGACATGAAGTGGCATGAGAAGTGACAAACGTAATTTGATTAAGATGAACCTTGAAGGTTTGTTGGTGGCTAATTCCCGAACTAAGAGATTAACGTCCTACAGAATTTTCAATGTAGCACACCAGCCTACAACACACGATAATCAATGGCTAAAACCAGCCCAAGTAAGATAAATTAAGACATAAAGCCAAAAGCGTCGTCAGTAGTAAGAGCCAAAAAACAAATGACAGACCGAAATCAGAAGACGGCCCCAACGGTATACATCAAAGAAAGTTGACACGGCTCAAAAAAATGTTCAAATGTTTGTAGAGCTTATGGGATTTAACTACGGGGTCATGAGTCCCTAAACTTACAAACTAAACTAGCTAATACTAAGGACGGGACAAATATCCATGCCCGAGGGGGGATTCGAACCCTCGACCGTAGTGGCCGTGCAGATCGTGACTGGTGCGCCGCACACCACTTGGCCACCGCGGCCGGCTAACACGACTCACATGTATACAAACTTCAAGTTGAGTGCTGATTCGTCAAACGGTGTCAAAGTCGCGAGGTACCCTCCGCCATTCACTGCCTGGCAAATTATAAAAATCTCCCTCATAAAAACAAACATTTATGTTCTAATTTTCATGGTGACCAGGAAAACGATTGTGATGTTTGTAGTAACGTACCCTCCGCCATGCAAGTACGAAGGCTTAAGGAAGGTAGCACATGTATTAATTAGGGTATAAGCTACCCCTGTTCTAAATTTTATTCACATCTGTTCAGCCCTTTCAGCGTCAAGGTGAAAGAAACGAATTAACTAATTGTAAAGCACCCCCCACCATGCACCATTTTAATTTTTGTATGCCTATAACCTTCGCACGAACGCAAGAAACGAGTTGACAAAGTTTTATCGCAATCGGGTAGACGCTATCACCGTGCCTAACATACTAACAAAAAGACAAACATTAATTTGTATATATTAGATATATTTTCAAATTCGCATTAAAACCATACATTGGTAACAACAAATTCCTTCTGCTGGTGGTTTTTACCCCAATGATTCGGTACGCTTGGTATGCATCAAAGCTGTCAGTAAAAAAAAACCGTCATTTAAAAAACTGAATGAAATATGCTTTCCACTGAAGCACATTTTATAAAAAATTTCTTTCTTTAAATTGCTACATAAAATTCGCATGACGTGAACAATATGTAAGTTTTAAATTTTTCTTTGATGATTATCAGCTTAAAAAATGTAACGTAACTTCCATAGAGAGCTGTTAGAGTTTTCAGAAATTTTAATTCATTCGAAACGTCGTCGAAATCTGAAAATGAATTGTTTTTAGTCATGTTAATTAGTTGAAATGGTTGTAGGTAATCTGAATATACTGCACTGATGAACTGAATTGTTCATTCCCATTTAAAAATTTCATCAGGATCGAAATACAAGGGTAGAATCTGAAAGAGTCCAGGTGTAAAAGTATCCTCCGTCATGCACGATCCAAAATTTTATGTGACGGTGACCTTCCTCTTGTTTTGAAGGTCAAGTGTCCAAAATGTCACGAAGATTTTAGGATGAATAAAGTGTCCTTACTCGCATGTCACATGATGCCACAGGTTTTAAACCATATAATTGTCCTGAACTATATATGTCTTAAACAGTTCTTACCCCTACGTCAATTGTTACGTCCTGGAAGGTATATGTGTACCACATTTTGTTGAAATCGGTACAGTGGTTTAGAAGCATGATGCAGCACATTTCCGCGCATTTGATTGTTTATTACGTCATATCTCCTCAACTATTTGTCGTACAGTCATTTAATGGCCCCATGACCATCACGAAAGTGCAAGTAATATGTTGACACAATGGGCTGTACGATACGGTACGGCCGCACATAACATACGAACACACATACATACATTTTTATATATTAGATTTTTTAACTGTAAAGCTCTGCAACAAAATTTCGGAGAGGGGGGGGGGGAGGGGTGAGAGACGGAAGGGGCAATTGATACTCTTCATTCTCCTCTTGGCTGTGGCCCTGGTTTTCACTGCATCTAGGCGAATATAAGGAATTTGAAAACAGTAGCAACGCATTTGCCTCCTACTAGTAGACTCGTTATAGCTTACTGTAGTGCGCAAGGCCCGTCGTGACCAGGGATTTTACCGCCATGTCCGAATGTGCCATCAGAATGCTCGGTTATACCCCAGAGACATATTCAGAGAGTCGTTCATTTAATGTCCAGGCGTGTAGCTGTGGTTACAACTAGCAATGACGGCAACACTCAATCCCGATTTCATCATCTTCCTCACTTCACACGGAGCTCTGTTGGCAATGACGAGCTCTAATGCGCAACGTGCTATCTCCCAGATAAATGTGGATTCGATATCCCCATTCCTTTAAGGTATTGCATTTTGGATGATCAGCAATATATTTACGTGATGGGATGGGTGAGCTGCGTAGCTAATCTGTTGAATGTATACACTATGCACGACGGCCTGAATTACTTCACAGATCTAATAGCCATTATGCTTATTTTGACGTAGCTATTTTAGGAAACGGCACTATCACGTGGAGAGTACTACAGTGAGGTTTATTTTAATTTCACTAGGGTTGAATGAAGATTGGAAAGATCAGCCAAAAAGTTAAAAGTGGTAGTATTCTGACAGTGGAAAGTAGTTCATAATGTGATAAATCTCTATTATGATGCATTTAATTGCTTAAAATAGGAAATTTTCGGAGTACTTTTTCATTAGCTTATAACGCTTTTCATTACGCCATCACACCATAACGGATTAAAATAGATGATCGACAATATAATACCGTACACAGCTTACAAATAGCGCTTACTATCGTTGGGCCACGTGGGAAATTTCTGTGTGGTCTGGGGCGTCACGTTACGGATCGCTCGGCCGCTCGTATCGGGGTTCGACTCCTTCCTCGGACATGTGTGTGTGTGTGTGTGTGCGTGTGTGTGTGTGTGTGTTGTTCTTAGTATAAGTTAGTTTACATAGTTAGTAAGTCTAGGGACCGATGATCAGAGTAGTTTGCTACCTTAGAATTACAAATATTTGAGCATGTGAAATGTCGTTGGTTTCCTGTTTTAACAGAAAGTAACATCTTAACTGTGACATGAGAAACGAAGAAAATTCCCTCGTTTCGCTGTTTCAAAATAAATTTGCAAATATTTGCAAACCTACTACTATGAGCATTAGTGCACACTAAGGACAAAACACACACATACACACACCACACATGCATGCCCGAACCACGGGCGCCCAGACTACGTGGCCAATCCTTCGTGGATAGCTGTTTCTATCCACGTTCATATCAGATATCGATTGAAACTCGTGTACAAAGTCCGGGATCAGCCTGCAACAGCAATCTTAAGATATACGAAATCGGTAGTGTACTTACTTGCAAATTCTTCGCCTTAAATGTTGTTTGGCGAAGTTGGAAATTGTCTTATCAGGTATTCCCACTCTAAGGTATTTAATAAATGGTGTGCAAATTCGTTGTTAGCACTGTCTAGTAAATTATTGTAGTTTCAAATGACATCGCCAAACACTAAAATGCCTGAAGGCAAATTCGACAAAATGTACAGGAATAACTGTCATAGTAGAAGAGGAGATATTAAATAATAATAATAATGTTTGTAATCCTATGGGACGAAACTACGTTGGTCATCAGTCCATAGTCTTACAAACTACTTAAACCAAGTTAAACTAACCTAAGGGCAACATACAGATCCATGCGCGAGGGAGGATTCGAACCTCGGACGCGGGAGGTCTCGCGATACGTAAACGTGGTGCTCCAGACCGCTCGGCTACTCCTGCGAGGGATATTTTTAATAATATAATGCTCAATGTGAATATTTCATTTGTCTACCTATTGAGAAACAAATACTTTGGAAATATTTTCTGATCATTAAATTAAAAGTACATGCAAAATATGAAAATGTGGAAATAAATGCGTTTACGCTCTAAGACACAGCTCGAATGACTTTCCTTTTACAATGAAAGAGCTTGGTAAGTGAGTGCTTCACTAAATTACAGTGACAAAATTCAACAATTCACCATAAAGTGAAAGTGTCTGCAAAAATTCTTATATGGCATACATTACATTGTATGCTTTAAGAAAATTCTCATAATGTATACGAACAATTGTTTATGTCATTTTTACATTCGAGTTAGAGGATTTTATTCTCTTTTGTCATTTACGGTTATTAATGACCTTTAGACTGTGTTCTGTTGTAATTTATGCATGAAAGGATTGAAGAATCTTTAATCAGTAACTACCGAAAACCAACTATCGCAATTCCCAAAATGTCTTCGAAAACTGGACTATGAATCGTGAAGTGCATCGCTTTGTAATGAAACGGTGGCATAATAATTCGGTATAAATGGTTATACATTAATGGTTGTTGTAGAAGCGAAATGACAGTTATATCAACACTAGAAAGGAACAAATGAACAGTTAAAGGAACTTGAAAGTGACCGGGTGATAGCAAGATGCTTCCGTGGTGCGACACCGGTGGCAGCACCGCCGCACACCGAAAACTAGGGCACAGCGCCACTGCCAGATGGCAGCACAGACGTTTGTTCAGACCGCTGCTAAGAGATGGCGCGTAATGCGCCCCTGGTCCAACGCGGTCGGCCTATCGTTTGCACTTCGCTGGTAATGAGAAACTTTTCCTAACGATAAATTGTACTGAAATACACACTATTCTCGAAATATAGAATATATAATGAAATGTTGTTGTATCAGGTTTTTGCAAAACTATGAACGGTATTTAATATACAAATCTGTGAAAATATGAAGCATAAAAACGCGTTGCATAACGCATTTCCCTACAGTTTCAAGGTTTTCTCCTTTACGTAACTGCGGCGATGGGGAGCATGAAACAATTAATGAAATCTTGGCTCTCCTCCGATAGCGCACATCTACCGAAAAGTTACCACGTCTCCCATTGTTAGATTTAGTTTTTTGATTGGAGAATAGTTTCACAAATGCAAAAGAGACTAACAAACAAACTGAAGTGAAAGCAGAATAAAAAGATTTCAGAGAAAGAGATTATAGCAAAGGGGAAGTAAATGAAGTTACAATTGGTTCATAGTTACCTTAAACAAAAGGACGAAAAACCAAATGAATTAGTAAAATAAACTTTAGCTATATTATCAACCTCCTCACAAACAGCATTACGGCTTAGAAAGTAAGCAATTATAATTTTTATGACCAAACAAAGCGAAAGAATAAATTTATGTTAATACAAAAAAAAAAAAAAAAAAAAAATAAATAAATAAATAAATAAATAAAATTCCTCTCTAATATTTGTAAAGCTACTGGACCAAACTGCTATGGGCATCAGTCCATAGACTTACAAACTACTTAAACTAACTTATATTAGGGTATCGCATACACCGGACTCCAACGTTCGACGAGATCGGCCACAAAGTCCGTAGCACAGCTGTATAAATACCAATGTGCATATTAAGATATAAACTCAGATGAATGATACTGGCTGTTAATATTACCTACATCTAAATAAATATGTGTGCTAGTAAACTTTCTTTCCTACCGAAATCGTTTTTCCCGGGCATTCCCGTTTCTACACCAGTGATCTATTATTTCAGAAAAATCAGTATCGCGTATACTTTCAGCATGAACTTTTAAACCGGGCACCTTTGCTCGCTCACAGTAGAGAATACACTGCCTGAATTATGTTGCCTACCGAGTACCATCGTATAGTTCCATTCGTATTTCATCAAATTATGTGAGGTGGTTTATTGGCTGAAGCAAACAAAAATTAAACTAGGAAAGTTAAGGTGTTTCATCTTCAGATAAACAAAGTGCAGAATTAAGGTTATGAGAACATCAATGATGCAGAGATCTTCTTAAGATTTCCTTGTACATTGTTGGTCCTGAAATTTAAGAAAGAGGTGTGCGACGGTACAAACGGGCGGGTGGTATATGCTGCTCATTTATGATGCAAGGTTTCCACTTTTAGTGAACACTAAGGAATTTAAAATTGGTCACATGTAACTAAAGAATTATTGTAGAGTAGTAGACGGTAATTTTGATTCCGACACCGGTAATCATATATAAATAAAAATGTAGCGATCTTGACTAGGAAGTGTGCTTCTTTCAATTCAATAAATTACGCAGTTCTTACTGTTACTTACTTTTAGACATCAACTGCAGTTTTGCATGAAATAAGTAATACAGCTAATTTATAATACTCAGTTATTTGTTCATAGTAGCTTTTCTGTCGCTTGTTTTCATTGTAAAGATCACAATACTTGTTCAATCTTGATTATACAACCAATGCACCAATGCACCAAAAAATGATAAACGTATGCTAAAGCGTTTCTCAGTCTTGAGCACGCTTAAGGTTCAAAAAAATTGTGGCTGTTATTTACTTATGGATTTATGTCAGCGCAGCTTAGTACCCAGTCCAGTCTAGCCACTAAGTCTAATTACATAAGTGCACTTATAATCCGGCCCTATGACAACGCTGAGATATAACCTACACTCCTAATTCTATCTATGGAAACCATCGTCTATGTTAACACATTTTTCCTGTGTTAGTACAATGGGAAATATTGCATAATACGCTTGGCAAATCTGTGAACTTCACATTACTTTATGGACTGACACTGAATTAAATGCAAACGCAGGCTTCCGCGGCTGTTGTCACTATCAATAAAATTCTTCTGAAGACCCTGATGAAGGCCGCCTGCAACAGCGGTCGAAACGTCGGTGGAATTTATAAAATGACGACGCGGTTTCATACCCAGAAGAATTTTATTCATAGTGACACTGAATTAGTTTCCTAAGTACACATTATATCTTCTTGTCAGATGCATTAAAAATCTGTATAATTTACACATATTACACGTATTGCTTCTGACTCCAGAAAAGTCGTTAACGGAGACACAACTAATCACGTCAGTTACGTCGCATATGATCTATGTCAGTCATTATGGAAATGACGGAGATACTGGGGCACAGATGCTCTCTGACGCAATGGTAACGAGACAGTCATTGAAGAAAGACCTGAATAACAATCGGTTGAAATCTTGACGGAGTAATACTATATAGAATCTGTGACTTACCCTTACTTTAAATTTCAAGATTTAAAATGACAACGACACAGAATATGGACAAGGAAATTTAGAAAATGGTGGTATTATGATGTGTGCAGTCAACAAAGCACACTACACCAAAATTTTCTATGAATATATAATGTGATTAACAATTTCTTGATCAGGCGACAATTTCGTATGTGTCTGACGTTTGTCGTGGAAAGTAAAAACTTCATGAAGAAACTGGCGTAATTTATACTATAGAAGGATTAATTGGACTGTTTTCACAGTTTCGACGTTGCACTGGATCCTATGCAAGCGTTTCAGTCGTGCAGTGAAAACTGCAATAATAATAGAATAATAATAACAAAAGTTAGACGTGTAGAAGATAAATATATCGTGTTTCACGCTATACACAAGCAGTTACCGGTAGTGATCAGAATTTTTATTTTATATTATTTTTTATTTTGGATTTCTAGCCTACTTAAGGTTGGTCTCCACAAATGATATAAGAAATGAACAAGAAACGTTATCTACTCATTTCGATGTTGTTTTCTTTCTTTTTTTTTTATTTGGTAAGTCTTCGCCACATGCAAGTAAGAAACAAGGGAAGGTATAACTTCAACTACGCACTTTTATCTACTTCTCATAAGCGACGGTTCATTTACTTTTTACTTTCCATTTTCAACTACTTCTAAAAGTGGCCATCTACAAGACTCATTTAGTTCATCGTAGATATACGTTACGTATTTCTAGCAAGCCAACTAAAAGGAAATCGAATACTCACGTTGAAAGTCTTTATTACTTTTTGCATATGCATTACAGAGAGAAAAAGGACCTCTTTCTTTATTTTTGTTTGGTTTTGTTTTAGTAAAATCCACCTTCATTTATATCTGCGTACTAATCATTTCTTTCTTTTTCCAATCAGCAACTCGATGAGTACAATAAAGTACGTTCTCAATGATTTTTTAATCTCTGTTGTGGCCCTTTAACATTTACCTATGTTCTTTACCGCAGATAAACTCCTTGCCATTACAATTGCTACATCATGAAGATGGCGTGCTACAGACGCGAAATTTAACTGAGAGGAAGAAGATGCTGTATGATTATATTTCAGAGCATTCACACAACAATGACGCCGGTGGCGACACCTACAACGTCCTGACATGATGAAAGTTAAACCGATTTCTCATACACAAACAGCATTGCGGTTTATCGTATCGCGACCTTGTTGCTCGCGATCCAATGATTGTAGCAGAATATGGAATCGGTGGGTTCAGGAGGGTAATACTGAACGCCGTGCTGGATTCCGATGGCCTCGTATCACTAGCAATCGAGATGACATGCATCTTATCCGCATGGCTGTAACGGATCGTACAGCCACTTTTCGATCGCTGAGTCAACAAATCGGAACGTTTGCAAACAGCAATCATCTACACGAACAGTTTGACGACATTTGCAGCAGCATGGACTATCAGCTCGGAGACAATGGCTGCGATTACCCTTGACGCTGCATCACAGGAGGGCCTGCGATGGTGTACGCAACGACGAACCTGGGTGCACGAATGGCAAAACTTCATTTTTTCAGATGAATCCACTTTCTGTTTACAGCATCATGACGGTCACATCCGTGTTTGGCGACATCGCGGTGAACGAACATTGGAAGTGTGTATTCGACAACGCCATACTGGCGTATCACCCGACATGATGGTATGGGGTGCCATGGGTTACACGTCTCGGTCACTTCTTGTTCGCATCGACGGCACTTTGAACAGTGGCCGTTATATTTCAGATGTGTAACGACCCGTAGCTCTACCGTGCCGGCCACGGTGGCCGAGGGGACTGAGGCGCTTCAGTCACGGTCTGCACGGCCACTACAGTCGGGGGTTGGAATCCCCCCTCGGGCATGGATATTTCTGCCGTCCTTAGTCTTAGTTCATAAGTAGTTTGTAAGCTTGGGGACTGATGACCCCGTAGTTAAGTCCCATAAGTTCTAGAAACATTTGAACATTTTTTTTGGCTCTACCGTTCTTTCGATCCCTGCGAAACCCTACATTTCAGAAGGATAATGCGCGACCGCATGTTGCAGGTCCTATACGGGCCTTTCTGGATACGGATAATGTTCGACTGCTGCCCTGGCCAGCACATTCTCCAGATCTCTCACCAATTGAAAACGTCTGGTCAATGGTGGCCGACCAACTGGCTCATTACAATACGCCAGTCACTACTGTTGATGAACTGTGGTATCGTGTTGAAGCTGCATGGGCATCTGTACCTGTACACGCCATCCAAGCTCTGTTTGACTCAATGCCCAGGCGTATCAATGCCGTTATTACGCCCAGAGGTAGTTGTTTTGTTTACTGATTTCTCAGGATCTATGCACCCAAATTGCGTGAAAATGCAATAACATATCAGTTCTAGTATAATATATTTGTTCAATGAATACCCGTTTATCATCTGCATTTCTTCTTGATGTAGCAATTTTAATGGCCAGTAGTATACTTCTAACCGAAAGCATCCGCGAATTTTATTTTCCCCTTCTGTTTGCTGTATAGCAATACTGTTAAGATTTTCCATTTATTCTAGGATGTAACATGGCAACTATCCCCATATTCTACTTGAATTTACATGCCGACCATGGTATCTGGAGTAAGGTCTGCTGTGCCCAATAGCGTCCTCGTGACAGTCAACATGTTAATTAAACGCAGCAGTAGTTTTGTATGGTGTCCAACCGGTTAAATGAGACAAAAGTAACTGGCAGAGAACATTGTTGCTAGGAGGCGAGGTACTGGCGGAAGTAAAGTTGTGAGGCGGCATCGTGAGTCGTGTCGGGATAGCACAGTCGGTAGTGCGTTTGCCCGCGAAAGGCAATGGTCCCAGGTTCGAGTCCCGGTTCCAGCACACAATTTTAATCTGCCAGGAAGTTTCATTGTTGCTATTGTTTGTTGGTATTTATTAGTCTTCCACAGGGTCAATCTGTAGTTATAATGTGCACCATAAAGTTTATAATAGTAAGATTTTAGCCAAATAAGACGTGCTAGTTTTTCTTAGACACATATCAGAGCACTTTATAGACCTAAATCTTTGTTCGCCTTTGGGCTTGTGATTTGACACTTAAATTCATTACGTATCTTTACAATGGCTAATCATTGTTCTACATCACAGTGCTATTTCTCCATTGTTCTTGTTGCACACAGAATCTGTGATTTGATGTTAGGTATGAACATACCTCCAATTCCTTAAAAATTGTTAAATAAGGAAATACCATTCTGCTCATAACTGCTAGAATATCCCAGGCGGCCCACCCACCCGGACAGATAATTTTCCGCCGTCAAATTACACTTATGATACCAGCTCAAAGCCCGACGTTGCTCGGGTATTTATTTGTTCCAACCTTGAGTTAATCCACCTCATATAGCCGCCTCCCTCTGTTCATCTCCACTTTCCCTTCTGAAATGAACGATGGTGGATGTAATTAGTAGCAACATTCCCTAAATTATTTATTTAATTCAATCTTCCATTAGTCGATCTCTCACTCTCCGTTCTGCCGCGGTGGAGTAGCCGAGCGGTCTAAAGCGTCTCGCTGCGGAGTGCGCGGTTGCTCGCCGTGGAGGTTCGAGCCCTCCCTGGGGCATGGATGTGTGTGTTTGTCCGTAGGTTAGTTTACCTAGGCTTAAGTAGTTTGTAAGCTACGGACTGATGACCACGCAGTTTGGTCCGATAGATTTACAAACATTTGAACTTTTTGAACTCTCCGTTCTCCTGTTCGTCCTGCCATTCCATTCTGTCTGCCCCTGTCTCTGTTAGTCCCAACCCCCCTCCCCTCTCAGTTTATCTCCTCCCCATTTGTCTATCACCTTATCTCTCCTATCTTTGTCAATTTCCATCTCCACGTCCCTTCATTAATATTCTTCTCCCCATCTTTCGCCCTATCACAAGACTTCTATCTGCTCGACCTCTGTGCCGCTTATCCCATTCATCTCCTCTGATCATTTAGTCTGTGTCGAAGTGCAATGCAAGGTGCCCTTCGCAATTTACCACAGAAAAACTTTTCCCCTGAAAATCTATACATGTGCCAACTATCATGATAAGCAGTTATACGGTGTCGAAGCTTAAGATGCGTCCCATCGAACCATATACGGTGGAGTATAAAACATTTTCTATGAAAGAACCACAAGCATGTCAAGTTTTACGGCGATCGGTCAAACGATATACAAGTCTAGTGTCATGTACCCTCCGCTAAAATTCAAATGTTTGTAAAGCTTATGGGACTTAACTGCAGGATCATCAGTCCCTAAACTTACAAATTATTTATGAACTACCTTACACTAAAGACGACACAAACATCCATGCCCGAGGGAGGATTCGAACCTCCGACGTAGGAGGCCGCGCGATCCGCAACGTGGCGCTCCAGACCGCTCGGCTACTCCGGCACGGCATACCCTCCGCCGTACGGTGGCTTTCGTAATGTAGCAATTGTGTTCGCTCAGGGCATCAGCTATTTCCATTGCAAATGTCATCTAAATACGTCCACCAGATCCATCCTTACAGAGTGACAAACATGCTCTCTCACCCCATCTCTCCCTCCCACCACCCCTCCCCCCCTCTCTCTCTCACACACACACACACACTTTCTCGAGGCTTGTTATATAAACTGAAGATTCTGACACTTCCAATCACATAATCATGACGTGAGTTACAGTAATTCCTTCTAAATGTGAAAGTTGGTAACGCCGCTCTTCAAATGCTACCTACGCATTGATGTAGACACAGGAGAGTACGATCAGTATCTGGATTATGTGATGGGGCGTGTTTCTTCAGTACACTCTCAGTATATAGTGTGTGTCCGTTTAACAGACCCTGCAAATCTTCGTCACTTTACAGAGGCTGCGGAGCGCGCGGTTGGTCGCCGTGGAGGTACTAGTCCTCCGTGGGGCATGGTTGTGTGTGTTTGTTCTTCGGTTAGTTTACCTAGGTGTAAGTAGTTTGTAAGCTACGGACTGATGACCACGCAGTTTGGTCCGATAGATTTACAATTGATTTGAATTTTTTGAAATAAGCACCTGATTATGCAAATTTAATTTGCGGAACCGGTCGTGAGCTCTTAGTAAAGAATTTTTAACAGTCGTAGCGGTGTTACATATATATATATATATATATATATATATATATATATATATATATATATATATATAAAGAACCAATTCGACTGTGGTTGCCTGATGAATAAAGTATTGTGTTCAATTTGGACATGGTTCACAGACTGGAACGTCGTGACATCAAGCCACCATATATATTGCGAGCAGAGAAGCAACAGCGGCAGTTCACCTGAAGATGGCGAGCAGCTGTCTCGCAGAAATATTGTGCGATTATTACAGTAGTATCCGACGGTACTCCCGTGAACCATTCAAAAATATGTTACGTCGGGAACGCCTGAAACAGCACAATTTTTCAGTAGTTTTCAGATAGTGTAATAGCATCTGTTGCTGTATGAAATCCCGTTTCTTCCTCGTCATTTAGTCAAGAACTAATTTTCATCATCTGCATGTGCAGCATTACTCATCTGAACAACATTTGTGGAGCATTCTCCAAGGGGATCGACATGATTCATGCTGTCGTCACTCTCCAAACAGACGGCTGAGTAAGAAGCAGCCTCCTTTCTTGTGAATTTGCAGTGACTTCGCTCATAGGCGTTGTCCGTTGGGTGTACTTATTTGATGTTTGGAAGCTTTACTTTTACAGCAATATGTTGCCTCGCACGGTTGTGTGGGAAGGGCGGCAACCCGCGGTACACAGCCACTAGCCGCAGGGGACAAGCGCCTGCTCTGTGTACGTCAAGCCTGTGCCACATAGCTAATGCAACTGATCCATATTTTTTCTTTATTTCATGTATAATAGTCTGACTTGCCTTACAACGTTGTATGTTTAATACCTTACAGATCTGAAGATGGCCCTGTAAACAGTCCGAAACCGGTAAGCATTTGTATAAATGATAGTTGATGCGATTTGTGACTGTTTTTATTTATAAAGTAATATCTACCATTTAGTGCTGCTTGGTTCGTACAGACTATGTGCCACAGAGAAGTGCGAGGGTCTGTTGCTGTTAACGATATATATAAATTACCTTGCGGATAACATCGGAAACTCACTTAGGCTATTTGCAGGTGACGCTGTAATATATAGAGAGGTTGTAACAATGGAAAATTGTATTGAAATGCTGGAGGATCTGTATCGAATTGACGCATCGTGCAGGGAATGGCAACTGAATCTCAACGTAGACAAGTGGAATGTGCTACGAATGCATAGAAAGAAAGATCCTTTATCATTTAGCTACACTATAGCAGGTCAGCAAGTGGAAGTATTTAATTCCATAAATTATCTGGGAGCAGGCATTAGGAGTGATTTAAAATGGAACGACCATATAAAGTCAATCGTCGGTAAATCAGATGCCAGACTTAGAGTCATTGGAAGAATCCTAAGGAAATGCAGTCCGAAAACAAAGGAATTAGGTTACTACAGTACACTTGTTCGCCCACAGCTTGAATACTCCTCACCGGACCCTGGGACCCGTACCAGGTAGGGTTGATAGAGGAAGTAGAAAAGATCCAACGGAGAGCAGCACGCTTCGTTACAGGATCATTTGATAATCGTGAAAGCGTAACGGAGATGATCGTTAAACTCCAGTGGAAGACTCTGCAGGGGAGACGCTATGTTGCTCGGTACGGGCTTTTGTCGTAGTTTCGAGAACATACCTTTACCGAGGAGTCTAGCAGTATATTGCTCTTATGTATATCACGCGAAGAGATCATGAAGATAAAATCAGAGAGATTAGAACCAACACAAAGGCATATCGACAATCTTTCTTTCCGCGAACAATACGGGACTGGAATAGGAGAGAGAACCAATAGTGGTAGTGGCTTGCGGAGTATGAATGTGGATATAGATGTAGATTGCCTCAGTAATAAAGGTAGTTCAGTACGGATTGAATGCGTCGGTGCGAAGGCAGTTAGTAGGAAACGCCGCGAACAGAGCTGTGGGGTTCCTGGGGAAGGGGCACGGCACGGCACTGGCCAGGATACCAGGAAGGACGGACCTTGGCCGTGATCACAGTCGACACGTTTCAGTCCATTGTCACTGAGAAGTGGGGGAGGGGGGGAGGGGATCGAGACGAATCAGCTGTCAGGCAACAACGCAGTGTGCCGCTCCTCGGGTACTGCGCACTGGCCCGCCAACCGACAACCTCTTTCAGGCGCGGAGCACGGTTTGCGTTCGGTTGCGTTGTTTGGTTGGGACAGGGTGGGAGGGGAAGGAGTGAGGATAGGAAAGGAGGGGAGGGAGGAAAGGAAGCTTAGGGTTTAACGTCCCGTCGACAGCGTGTTCATTAGAGGTGGAGCTTACGCTCGGATTTTCGTGGAAGGATGGGGGTGGAAATCGGCCGTGACCTGTCAAAGAAACCATCCCGGCATTTGCCTGGAGCGATTTAGGGAAATCACGGAAAACGTACATCTGGATGGCCGGAGGTGGATTTGAACCACCATCCTCCCGAATGCGAGTCCAGTGTGTTACCACTGCGCCACCTCGCTCGGTAGGAGGGGAGGGGGGAAAGGAAATGCAGTCCGGGAAGTAAAGAAGGAAGGAAAACTCGCGGCGTTGGCCACGCACGTACTCGTGAAAGAACTATGAGCCCCTGATGGTGGGGGGGGGGGGGAGGGGGGGTCAGGGCGCACGGTTTCCCGGTCTTCGGCGCAAGCCCTCCAGAAAGCCGCGGTGTTCGGACCAGTTCTGTCACCTGTTCAACTGGTCCCGTTCCAGTGTTTGCTGTCTGAGGCATTGTATGGGAATGCGGAGAACGAACAAAATTTTTTGTTTTAGATTTTCTTTCTTTCTTTCTTTTTTTCTTTTGTAATATGTTTGCTAAGGGCGCTGTGACCTTTAACTCTCTGTACGATGCTTTAGAAATGAAAAACGTCGCAGAAGCAGAAACATATGTAATGGCCTCATCCTTTCTAGAAAGAAAAAGAAAGTCCCTTTTTACAAGGAGTTAAGAAACTCTGAGCATACATTTTTTTAACTACAGCATGATATTAGCGTCTTTATTCGACGAAGTACTTTAAAAAAAACAACAGAGAAACGACAACTGAAATGACGACAAACTTGCGAATAATATTTTGATGCCATAAAGTTTTGCAGGATGAAATACGTATATCAATATAACAAAAAAATGTCATTGAAACTAAATACTACTTGTTTACACTATTATGCTGTTCATTACGGTCACTTGCTTGAGAATGATCCTGTATACGACAGGAACTTCCTAGAGATCTTTTTTCTGCTACATTTTCATACAAATTTCAGTAGCTACTTGTTGGATGTCCACTATTTATGAAACCTATATTCCATGGGGTGGCGTTTTCACTTGACAAGATGTATCCATGATTATTTTCACGATATTAATTTTCGTTATTGCCTTAAAACGCTCAAGTACTCATTTAAATTCATTCAACAGTGACAACAGAAAGAGACGTTCAGGCTCATCGTTTTTCCTTGGAAGACTCATTTCAGTATCCCAAGAAGTTGTACTTCTATGTTCGTTTCTGTGCCATTGTCCTTTCTCTCTTTCACTCTTTTGAACTTAGCTTTGAAGTCTCATGGTTCCTCAGTAGGCTCAATTTCTGTGTCTTGCTATATTACTTCAGTTGAACTCAAACTGTCATCCGTAATATTTCCTGCAATAAAATCCGCAAGAAACATAAGCTGACTGAAGTAGACATACGTGGATTTCCGTGCAGCACTGCAGCGTATGATCCACTTTTCACACTGCTGACTTTCCGATACTCTTTCACAAGAACATACTTGTTTCCTTTCCTCTTGTGACAACTCTTGTAAATTTGTCTATTATGTCTTCTCACATTTAAACTTTAAAATTCTCTCACCAAATAAGTTCGCCTTCATATTCCACGTGGCTGGACGACTTTCCACTTGGAAAATAAGTTATTCGTATGGAGATCCATCTCGGCGCGATCGTGGCAGAAGTCACACTTGAATCGAGGAAATTTGTTGCCTCCATTTGCCGCGTCAACTGTCGAAAACAGCGCCACCGCTCAACCGCGCGGCTTCCGAGTTATCAAAATGTTTGTAGAGCTTATGGGACTTAACTACGGGGTCATCAGTCCCTAAACTTACTAACTACTTATGAACTAGCTAATACTAAGGACGGCACAAATATCCATGCCCGAGGGGGGGGGGCATTCGAATCCCAGACCGTAGTGGCCGTGCAGACTGTGACTGGTGCGCCACAGACCGTTCGGCCAGCGCGGCCGGCTCGCAGTTTTCCGCGGCCCGCGCATCCACGCAGAGAATCGGCGACCAGTGCGAAATGTTCAAATGTTTGTAGAACTTATGGGACTTAACTACGGGGTCATCAGTCCCTAAGCTTACAAACTATTTATGAACTAGCTAAGACTGAGGACGGCACAAATATCCATGCCCGAGGGGGGATTCGAACCCACGACCGTAGTGGCCGTGCAGACCGTGACTGGAGCGCCTCAGTCCCCTCGGCCACCGCGGCCGGCCGACCAGTGCGTTGGCCTCTATATGGAACCACACAAATTGGCAGTCGCTTACCCGCCAACCACCGCAGGAGGCGGGCAGTGCATTGTTACCCTAACGGCGCAGTATGCTTTTGGTGTGAAATTGACCTCGGCGCCAGCAAGTCGCGGTGGATTAGCCGAGCGATCTAAGGCGCCTCGCTGCGGAGCGGGCGGTTGCTCGCCGTCGGAGGTTCGCGTCCTCCCTGGGGCATGGATGTGTGTTGTCCTTAGGTTAGTTTACCTTAGTTTAAGTAGTTTGTAAGCTACGGACTGATGACCACACAGTTTGGTCTGATAGATTTACAAACATTTCGGCGCCAGCAAGACGCGACGAAAATAGTCTAAGTAGCACCCTTAAAAGATTTTCCCTTATATTACCCACTTAATGATTGAATTTCCAAAAATATCGAAACACGTGTTTTTAAAATTCCAATCAAAAATCTTAATCCGAAGTTTGTATTTCTTGCTTTAAAATTGCCCTAATCGCAGCGTATTTTCAAAAACCCGTTCAACCCCTATTTCACCCCCTTAGGGATGGTGATATAAAAAAAATAACTGATGACTACAGCGTAAGATAAACAACGTCTACGATTTCAAGTTTCTATCGTTTGTAGGTTCACTTTTCAACGCCGTTTTCAAATGTTCAAATGTTTGTTAAGCTTATGGGACTTAATACTGGGTCATCAGTCCCTAAACTTACAAACTACTTATCAACTACCTTATACTAAGGACGGCACAAATATCCATGCCCGAGGGGGGATTTGAACCCCCGACCGCTGTGGCCGTGCAGACCGTGACTGTAGCACCTCAGTCCCCTCGGCCACCGCGGCCGGCTCAACGCCGTTTTCTGTCTTTTAGAAACGGATAGAAAAAGCGAAATTTCTTTCTTACGTTTTGGCATCTTTCTTGGTAGTTTTACTTTTCAAACTGCAATATGCACTTACTTTTCTTTATTGGTACGCTTGTTTCAGAAAAACAACTGAAGAATATGCATCACGTTTCGCTCGCTGTTTATAACCTCTTTGCTATTACAGTGTCAAAATTCATTGTTGGTCTTCAGTCCGAATTTTATATAAGCTCACCACTTTCAAGCACTATATCTTCCACCCTCTTATAGCTGTCGACACGGAGCAGCTAGGGTGTACAAAGGGAGACTTTGTGCTACAACAACACAGGGAGATCGTCCCCGTTGTGTAGTTTTTGCTGAAGGAATGGAAATGAGCGTATGGCTTTCTTGGCCAGGAGATCCCTTACGGGATTGTTCGGCCGCCTGAGTGTAATCTTTCTATTTGACGCCGCGTGGCGACTTACGTGCCAATGATGATTATCAGGACAACACACAACACCCAGTCCCCCGCCGGGAATCGAACGCGGATCTCCTGCATGGTAATCAGCGACGCTACCGCTGAGCTATGGAGGCGGACTTTTTGCTGAGGAGCAAAATATCGATACCAACACGAAGAATTTTATGTACGTTGGTAACTTTCAACTCCCATATCTTCCACCCCCTTATCGTTTTCAACCCTCTAGCACCATAGTGCACAATGAGAGACTGATCCCTACTACCACATACAAACACTATTCGTTTGCGTTGTTTAGCTTTGCAGATAAATTATTAACATAACAAAATAAGAAAAACCTAGCAATATTAACTAATATTTTAACACATGAAATAAAAATGCTATTCCTCAAGCCTTGAAAAGAGTGGGGTTCAAGTTTTAACAAAATGATAATGTAGCAACATTAAATAAATTATAACTTTACAGAAGTAACCAAAAATATATGGAAGACGACAGACGTTTGTTCAAATGTTTGTATAGTTTATGGGACTTAACTAGGGGGTCATCAGTCCCTAAACTTACAAACTACTTATGAACTAGCTAATCCTAAGGACGACACAAATATCCATGCCCGAGGGGGTATTCGAACCCCCGATCGCAGTGGCCGTACAGACCGTGATTGGAGCGCCTCACTCCCCTCGGCCACCGCGGCCGGCACAGACGGTTGTATTTCAACTTTTATATAAAGATAAGATAGACAGTTTTTAGAAACATTTGACTCCAAATAAACGAGGAAAGTATTTGAAAATATATATATAGTAATGTGCCGAGTATCTAACTTCAGAATTTTCAGACGCGTCAGTACCTACGAGCCTCGCATTCCAT
Source organism: Locusta migratoria (assembly GCA_026315105.1). NCBI lineage: Eukaryota > Metazoa > Arthropoda > Insecta > Orthoptera > Acrididae > Locusta > Locusta migratoria. The sequence goes on from CM048746.1 coordinate 198,804,470, forward strand.
AACGCTACGCGTGCACTCTGGCAGATAGCACATAAATCTGCTTTCGCTGCTGACACCTGCCGTCTCTCATACTACACAGCCCTGCCCTCAGTTCCCAGCGAACTGCTTCACACTGTTCGGAGCAGTGATATATAACTGTTTAGTCAGAAGCAGTGTAAATCATCTCAGACCAGTGATTTATAACACCAGAGTGGAGGCAACGAAAATACTGTCATCTTTCGCACACATATACTCACAGAATTGGCCAAGACTGTCCGGAAACTAATAACGGTTCATATATGGGCCAAACTATCCTCTAATTAGCATGTATTAGGGAAAAGTGTACACTACCGGCAATGGTCTATGTAGCTCCTACGCTCGATGGGCTGGGCGTACACCTATTCCTTTAAATGTCGCTGTAGTAAAAAATTCCACGAATTCGCGTGCACTGAACACGAAGGCCACGCTACCACACCTCCTCATCCAACCCATCGTCCACGATCCGTTGCAGTGATGTACTGTTGGATGATTCGTAGAAAATTGGCTGGTGCCTGTCTTGCAGAAGCGACGACTGTTTTTCTGTAGGGACAACGTTCTCCACCATTATAGTCCTGGAAGTGACAACTACGCAGACACTGAATAAGACGCCTACATAACAAAATATTACATAATATTTCTCCTCATAATTTTATTTTCACATGTATAATTTTGGATACTTACCCAATTATTATTGAATAATACCGCCACCGCTTACAATACGTGACATATTGCTAAAACAGATGTACCTAGAAATTAAATAATTATGGTAGTAATGACACTGGTGACGTCCGAAAGTGCAACACCCTGAAAGAAGCATCCAACGTCAATCTGCAGCATGGGTGTGCGGCGTTATTCACCTACAATCGCTGCATAAAGGGGAAACGGGGGGCACTGATGGGCATACTTGCACAGTTACTTCGCGCTGTCGTTTTTCGTAAACAATAAGTATCACTTTGTAGTCAAACGAGAGAAATCAGAGCTTCCCTTGGAATATTTAGATGTTCACCCCCCGCCCCATCCACTTCGTCTATTAGCGTGGAGCGATGGATAAAAAGTGTGAAAATGACCCTGTGAATCCTCTGCCAAGCACTTGAATGTTGTAGATCAGTGACTTAGCTCTAGATTAAGAAAACTCAGTGGATGAAAGTAAAATGCATAATAATGAGGAGGAGGGGGTATGAACACCTAAATATTCCAAGGGAAACTCTGATATCTCTTGTTTGACTACAAAGTTATACTCATGCCGCCAACTAACGTTTCGGGTATGGATAGCAAGAGAAAATAGGGCTCGAAGGGAACATATAGATAGTCGTTTTTTTTATTTGGAACTGGAACAGGATATGAAATGAATGGTAGTGGTACTCTCTGCCAAGCACTATATGGTAAACTGTGGAGTATTTAAGTAAATGAATAAAGCTGGTGTCTTAAATGAAGTGAAAACATCTCGCCGCAACGGAATTGCTTTTCTTTTAATGATTACCACTCCAATTCGTGTACCATAATGATGAACTTTTCTTATTTTTAAATAATACAAACGATGCTCCTGTCAATTTTATCTCGTTAGGTTTCAATACCGCGCTTCAATGATATAGGATAGGAACGACAATCTTCTGATTTGTTAATGAAACTCCAGATTGTTATCAATGTTATGGTTCGAAAAATCAAATGTTCAAATGTTTGTAGAGCTTATGGGACTTCACTACGGGGTCATCAGTCCCTAAACTTAGAAACTACTTATGAACTAGCTAATACTAAGGATGGCGCAAATATCCATGCCCGAGGGGGGATTGAATCCCCGACCGTAGTGGCCGTCCAGAACGTGACTGGCGCGCCGCAGACCGCTTAGCCACCGCAGCCGTCTGGCATGGTTCCAGTTCAAGTTATTTGTGTGTGTGTGGATGCGTATGTACGGGCGTTTGGAGGAGGTAACTCCTTCCTTGACTTTGAAAGACAAGTGATTGAACACAGTTAAAAATTCATATTCACGGAATGTATGACATTCACTGCGAATGGACGAAGTTGAACAGGTCTCGAACTCGGGTCTCCTGCTTTCCAGACAGTTGCACTAACCTCTACACCATTGGGGACACAGCGATCACCACGACTGCACGGAATTACTCAAGTACGCCTCCCGTCACATACAAATTCTCAACTTTACCCTGCCCACAAGAACTCAAACTCGTAGTTATTGTAAACTAATTCCCATAAGAGTAAGGACATAGGAGTGCCCTCGCACTGAAGAAAGGACCATTGCCTGTCATCGCTGAGACGCCAGTAGTGTAAAGGTCAGCGCAATTGCCTAGAAAGCGGGAGACCCGGGTTCGAGTACCGATGGGGTTCGCATTTTTAATTTTCCCCACTCGCAGTTAATGTCATACATTCCGTGAATATCAGTAGCTAATAACTGCAGGATCAAAAGTGTCCGAAAGAATAGACGCCACATATAAATAACTTACAGTTAAAAATGTCGCACAAAAATAACTGACGCGATTATGACATACAGTGGAATACACACTCAGATGCAAAACAAAGATATAAAACAACTCACTGATGATGGCACACTTGTACTGAAACTAAGTCAAGGAGAAAAAAATATTTGTTTTGCTTATTCAGGTGTTACTATTAACGGAAGATATCTTACTCAATGCATTCATAATTTATAATAGTTCATTTCACAAGTGATTCTCTATGTTCTTCAATATCACATGCTGTTTCTTCAATGAAAGACTACGTACTGTGCACGTTTTGAGAAGCAATCACATCAGTTTTTTTTTTTTCAAAGAAAAATCCATATTTAAATTTTATTCCATGTTTTACATATTTAGCCACTTTTTAGCTGTTGGTAACAGCACAAAAATTAAGTCTATAGTTTATTAGTAGCTGTCTCTTTCAAAGGAACAGACGTTGGCAGTGATCCACAGCAGTGGTCAATATTTCAATATATGTATATATACTTCGTAAATAGCGAAATTTTCCGATGTCTGCTATTTGGACAAAGGATCTGTAATACATGAAAATTTGTACCAGACCGGGACACGAGCCTGGGACTCCCTCTTTTATATGCAAGAAAGTGAGGGATAGAGATAAGTGCAACAAATGGAAGTGTGGGCCCGCCCGGGGAGCGTGCCCGGGTGGCCGAGTATTTAAGGTGGCCGCTGGCAAAAAGCGGGATGCCCGGTTTCGAGTCTCGGTCCGGTACGAATTCTCATGTGTTACAGATCGCTTGTCCATCTTACAGGAGCAGCAGACGTCGGAGGATTTCTAGTTTCGAACGTCAAATACTAGAATGTCCATAGTTATTGGTGAAATCCTCTGACATTTATTATTTGTTCATATTAAATAATTTTGTAAAATGACTCCTCAAGTAGTAATGTATTCTAAGATTAAATACCACAGAGAAATTTGATGCGTCTGGAACTAACAAATATCAGGAAATTCATGCGTTTGTTTGTAGTCCATAATTACAATGTAAAAAAAACCCTTAATTTGAAATTTAACAGAAACAATTACTGTTGTCATACCTCTTGAAACTGTGAAGAACTGAAACAAGTCTTTAAGAGAATTCACGAAAAAAAAAATTGATTCACAGTACTATTGATGCAGCAATGAAGTTTTCTGTACTGAACCCCGCACCGGCAGCGTGTCATAAGGCGGCGCCCTGGAAAGAGGGCAACCCGCGACACAGTCTCCAGAGCTATCGACCGAAGCGTGGACCCCCAAACAAGCGGCCAGGCGTGTTTACAAACGCCCCGGCCAGCGATGTATCAGCCGACTCCACGGTACGACTCGCCGGCCAATCTGTGCTTCAGCTGCTGGTCGATCCAACAGGCGGACCAGCATCGCGACTCGGAAGCGAGTCACTACAGGCTCCACTAGCGCCACCACGCTCCGCCGGCAAGTTCTTTTAAGACGGCCACCCAGCCTCCAGCGGCAGTTAGTCTTCGCCGATGATACCCGACGCATTGGAGAGTCCTCCAGAAGCCACGACAGATGAACACCTTTCTCGACGGATCGCTGTCAGCCTACCTATACTATTGTTGGATTAATTTACTGGTTGTAATAAACTTCTTACTACTTCAGATTGGTTGTGTATTGATAATAACATTTTCAATCGCAACAATGATAATCTCATCTAAGTATTAAGGTCTACTGGATAAAAAATCTTCAATACAAAAGTATAGACATATATACATAAAACAATCTGTACTCTTACAGGAAAAATTTAAAAATGCATACAGTCTCTGACAATAAAATTCGGTGAATAGTCCTGCAACATTAAAGTAGATGAACTATGAACTGCAGTTACCTTACTGCCCTTTGAAATAGTCGCCTCCCATAACTGTGCACCTCTCAGCTCTGCGATAAATTTATTGGAAACTTTGCGCGAAGTCTTCCTTTGGGATGGTGTTCAGAAACCTCGTCATGTTTCGCTGGATGTCAGGATTAACATGAAATCTCTTTCCTTTCAAAGCGAGTTTGAGTCGAGGGATCGGAAGAAGTGTGTAGTATTGAGATAAGGCGAGAGTGATGTATGTTCAAGTTGCATTCAACGCTCGCTCACTCACAGCCAATATCGTCAAACAGTTCCTGGCAGAAAAGGGGGTGTTGCAACTTAACATCCACCATACTGGCCGTGTCACAATCCTCCAGACTGTTTGTCATTACCTTGACTCAAACTAGCTTTGAAAAGAAAGAGATTTGACGGTATTTATGACTTCCAACGTGACACCATCCCAAAGGAAGACTTCGTGCAAAGTTTCCAAGGCACGTACCGCAGTTCTCAGTGGTGAGTAATTACGGGAGATGACTAATTCTAAGGACAGTAAGGTAGCTGTAGTTCATAGTTCATCTACGTTAATGTTACAGGACTAGTCACCGCACTGTATTACCAGAAGCAGTACGTGAATCCAGTCCCCTGTCTTACCTGCATTTATACACAAGACGTCAGGCATGCGTTCGAAAGCAAATATATCGTTCTGTAGATAACGAAACCAAATATGAATTGTCTCACTTTTACACCTACAGGATGTCCACACGAAGTATGGCGGCTTACAGCACGTCATGCATGACAAGGAGAGGTAAATCACCTGCCTTAGTCTGTCTATGCATTATTGTCTATGTCTTTGGCATCTTCGTGTCTGTACACGTATCCGTTAAAGCGCACTGAGGCTATCATTTTGTAGAATTACCGTACATAAAACAGACAAGTTGCTCTTAAAGTAGCCTTAACCGTCGCTTTAACAAGATTGCTGCTTATTCAGAAGCATAAGGGGTGCCCGCATTAACTTTTGCATTAAGAATTCCTGAGGGCGTTGTAGGGGGGCGGTTCTTGCTGGCTCTCATAATGTATGCAGACTGTGTAAGCCGGCGGAGGCGCAAAAAAAGGCTACGCGGCAGCATTATTCAGATCTCTCTCCACGGGCAGCCAGCCCGCCAGAGGATAGCAACGAGGTGCTGTCTTGTTGCTCCTGCAGAAACCACACAGTCTGCAGTGTTCACTCTGTATCGTCAGGATGTGTCTTAGTCTCCTGTACAAATTATATATTATGTATGCCTTCACTAAAGTCATCGGTATTCATCAGTTTTCATGCCTATGTATTCTATAAAAAAATGCTTTGAAATCTGAAACAATGTAAAATATTAGCAACGATTATTTTTACACACACACAATAAGTTTTGCATTACCACGATTCTAGAGTTTCACGATCCTTTACATAAAAATAAAGCATAGATAAAAAAAATGTCATTTAAGTTCTCTTTGCTTACAAATTGTACACTCCCGGCCATTAAAATTGCTACACCAGGAAGATGACGTCTACAGATGCGAACTTTAACTGACAGAAGATGCTGTGATAAGCAAATGATTAGCTTTTCAGAGCATCCACACTAGGTTGGCACCGTGGCGACACCTACAACGTGGTGACATGAGGAAAGTTTTTAACCGATTTCTCATACACAAACAGCAGTTGACCGGCTTTGACAGATGAAACGTTGTTGTGATGCCTCGTGTAAGGAGGAGAAATGCGTACCATCACGTTTCCGTCTATGAAAAAGTTCGGATTGTAGCCTATCGCCATTGCGGTTTATCGTATCGCGACATTGCTGCTCGCGTTGGTCCCCATTCAATGACTGTTAGCAGAACATGGAATCGGTGGGTTCCAACGGCCTCGTATCAGTAGCAGTCGAGATGACAGGCATCTTGTCCGCATGGCTGTAACGGATAGTGGAGAGACGTCTCGATCCCTGAGTCAACAGATGGGGACAACCATCAGCACGAACAGTTCGACGACGTTTGCAGCAGCATGGACTATCAGCTCGGAGGCCATGGCTGGGGTTACCCTTGATGCTGCATCACAAACAGGAGCGCCTGCGTTGGTTTACGCAACGACGAACCTGGGTGCACGAATGGCAAAACGTCAAGTTCTGTTTACAGCACCATGATGGTCGCATTCGTGTTTGGCGACATCGCAGTGAACGCACAATGGTAGCGTGTATTCGTCATCGCCATACCCGGCGTGATGGTGTTGGGTGCCATTGGTTACACGTCTCGGTCAACTCTTGAACGCATCGATGGCACTTTGAACAGTGGCCATTACATTTCAGATGTGTTACGACCTGTGGCTCTACCATCCATTCGATTCATGCGAAACTCTACATTTCGGCAGGATGATGCACGACCGCATCTTGCAGGTCCTGTGTGGGCCTTTCTGGATACGGAATATGTTCGACTGCTGCCCTGGACAGCATATTCTCCAGATCTCTCACCAATTGAAAATGTCTTGTCAATGGTGGACGAGCAACTGGCTCGTCACAATACGCCAGTCACTATTCGTGATGAACTGTGGTATTGTGTTGAACCTGCATTGGCATCTGTACCTGTATACGCCATCCAAGCTCTGTTTAACTCAAAGCCCACGCGTATCAAGGCCATTATTACGGCCAGAGGTGGTTGTTCTGGATACTGATTCCTCAGGTTCTATGCGGGCGCATATGATGAAAATGTAATCACATATCAGTTCTAGTATATTTGTCCAATGAATACTCGTTTATCATCTGCATTTCTTCTTAGTGTAGCAATTTTAATGGCCAGTAGTGTATAACAATAACCTAAACATTCTGAATTTGTGTTCCAGATTGCAGCATACACCTGTACCGCTATTATCCAGGAACACGACCCCTTGCACTCTAGTATGTGTTCGTCGTGGAATAGTGTCTACTAGATCATCAATGAACTGTTGGCTCCTAATCCTCCCACTCTTGAACGACGATCTGGCGTAAATATCTCAGATTGGTTGGTGGGTCGTCTCTTCCAAAAACAACTCTTTTAATATTTCGAGGCATGTTTGATGCTGCACATTCTATTCTTGCAATGTTATCATGTAGAAATGCATTTATAAGAAGTGCACGATGAGTGCGAGAATTGTTGTCCATTATGACGAATCCCTGATCTGAATAATGTTTGAATGTTTGTTAAGCTTAAGGGACTTAACTGCGGGGTCATCAGTCCCTAAACGTACAAACTACTGATGAACTACCTTATACAAAAGACGGCAAAAACATCCATGCCCGAGGGGGAATTCGAACCCCCCGACGGAGAAACGGCCTCGCACTTCGGAGCTCAGCGGCTTAATACGCTTGGCCACTCCACAGCGGATCTGAATAATGCCGTGGTTATAGTTGCACTATACGTCGGAAGATGTCACCTCTGTACCGTGTAGTTGTTTGATTAGCTTCTAAGACTTCTTATGGCGTTGGGGCCCCACCAAATGCCACCGCAGAACCTCAGAGAACAACCACCTTGCTGCACTCGTTGTATGAAATTCCTAAGACGATCGCCTGCCGCGGTGGCCGAGGGGACTGAGGCGCTCCAGTCACGGTCTGCACGGCCACTGCTGTCGGGGGTTCGAATCCCCCCTCGGGCATGGATATTTGTGCCGTCCTTAGTCTTAGCTACTTCATAAGTAGTTTGTAAGCTTAGGGACTGATGACCCCGTAGTTAAGTCCCATAAGTTCTACACACATTTAAACATTTTCCTAAGACGATCACGCTGAGCAGGCTGTCTCTAAACACGTCTCCAACGATTGTCTGGTTGAAGGCAGCTGCAAGAATCAGTTGTGAAAAATTGTAATAAATGATGGCAAGGCATCGACTGAAACAGAGGTGATAACCAGCGTTCAACAGGGTAGTGTTATTGGTCCTCTGTTGTTCCTTAACTACATAAACGATCTGGGAGAAAATCTAAGCAGCTCTCTTAGGTTGTTTGCAGATGACGCCTTCATTTATCATTTAGTAAAGTCATCTGAATATCAAAACCAACTACAGTACGATCTAAATAAGATATGGTGTAAAAATTGGCAAATGACTCTAAATAATGAGAAGTGTGAAGTTGTCCACTTGACTACGAAAAGAAATCCGTTAAACTTTGTTTGCAAGATTAATCAATCAAATGTGAAAGCCATAAACTTCACTAAATTCCTAGGAATTACTATTACATGAGACTTAAACTGGAGAGAACACGTAGGTAATGTAGAAAAGGCGAACCAGAGACTGCGTTTTATTGGCAGATTCCTGAAAACATGCGACAGAAGTAGTAAAGAAACTGCATACACTTCGCTTGTCCGTCCTTTTTTGGAGTATTGCTGCACAGTGCGGTATCCTTATTAGGTGGGTTTGACGGAGGCCATCGAAAGAGTCCAAAGAAGGGCAGCTCGTTTTGCATTATCACGATACAGGGAGACAGCGTTACGGAAATGATACAGGATATGGGATGAGAATCATTACATCAACGGCGTTTATCGCTGCGGCGTTGGCTACTTACGGAACTCCAATCATCAACATTTTCCTCCGAATGCAATGATATATTGTTGACTCCCACTCACATAGGTAGAAATGATCATCAGAATAAAATACGAGAAAACGGGGTGATTCAGTTGTTATAGTTGCTAGTAGATGTTCCGGGTTATAAGGCCGTGGTCCATAAAACTTTTCAGTTTCACCTAACGTTTCATCCAGAGCTGCGCCGGACATCTTCAGAGGTCTTCTTACTTGTGTTGAGTCTTGCCGACTGATGAGTCGGGTGTCTGAGAGCGCCATATATACTGTGAAAAGTGGGCGTGGTCAAGCTGTCACGTTATCAGCAGAGATAGTCCTTGTCAAAGATAAAACATCACAATCGAATTCAATCGATCAGAGATAAAACCTGTCGATCTTTCAAAGCTACTGTACATATGTCGCTTCATTGCATGTCACTTCATTGCATGATTCAGCTGTTCTTTCTTCCGGCGCGCTATTCGAGAATGGAATGGTAGGTGAATAGTATAGAGGTAGTTCGATGAACCGTCTAGCAGGCACGTAAATGTGATTTGCAGAGTATTCCATGTAGATGTAGAATCGCGAACTTGATGCCAATTCTGACGAGTCCATTCAGTATGCTGTTGAGCTCATCTGCGTGGTGTCTGTGTCAAAGCTAGACATCGCCTTGGACGAGAATCATCGCTTTGGTTCACTGCGAGATGTCTGGGAACTTCCCATGATGTCAGCCCTTCCTCACACAACGTATTGGCCTTCTGGGTATGGCAGACCTACAGTCAACACAATCAGTATACTTGCTTCCTGGTGTTGTAGCTGGAACTGATCGACCATCTTACCCGTTGTCACCACCAACGCATGGTTGTTTACATCTTTATGCGGGTTGAATGACATCTGTGGAAATCAAAGGAGGCGTGTTCTTGACGCAGTATACTCATTTAACGTCAGTATATGCGAAATATAGGAACAACGTTATGCATCAACTTTCTTCATGTATGTATCTAAAGTAAACAGCAGTTCACGTTGAGCCGTAAAATTTCAGTTAATTTTACTATGGTACCAATTTAGATGTTACTTTACATTCTCATCAGACCCATTCACGTAAGGTATGAGGTATAATGCAATTACGTGCAGTCATGAACCGTGTCAAAACTCAGACCTGTGTATTCCATCTCAGGAACAAACAAGTAGCAAAACCCCTCCAGTCGTCTGGGGAGAAACTGAGCTCGAACACTGTCCAACTCCAAAATACTTTATGGATTGCACACTTTCCTTTAAGAAACATTGCCTAAACACGAAACAGAAAGTATCTGCCAGAAATAACTCAGTGAGGAGGCTGACGGATACCACATGGGGAGCCCATCCAGGCACTGTGAGAACAAGCGCCTTAGCACCGCGTTACTCCAGTGCTGAAAATGCATGTCCGGCGTGATACAAGTCTAGCCAAGCCAGAAACATAGATTTGGCGCTTAATGAATTCTGTCGCATCATCACGGGCTACTTAAGACCCACACCCATAGATAAACTCCACTGCCTCACTGGCATAGCCCCCCTTAAATCAAATGAGAGATAGCAGCTATACTCGACAAAAGCAAGGCTATGACTGTGAAGCCCATCCCCTATATGGCTGACAGCCAGCACAACCTCGGCTGAAATCAAGAGATTTCTGGAAACTACAGACTCACTCATAGAGACAACAGCAAGCCAGTATTTCAAAGTGGCGGGCAAAATGTCAGTATTTGGAGGAGTTGATGATGCCGATGGAAGAGCTTCTCCCTGGCTACTCAGAGAAGTCAACATGCAAGGCTCTCAACAGTCTACGCTCTGGTACCATGCGGATACGATCAAACTTCGGAATTGGCCTTCTGGGTATGGCAGACCTACAATCAACACAGTCAGGAACAAACAAGCAAAACCAACACGCATAAGTGGGGCCTTCCTGTGGATTCAGTTCTATGCACGTGTAGTTCTGTGCAGGGCAATAACCACCTACTGCAGTGTCCTGCATCTCCAGCTACATGCACCATGACACACTTGACACCTAATGCACTCCGCCACTATATTAAATGACAGAACAATGTTTTTTCCTTTGTTGATTTTATACTTTTGTGTATTTTACTTATATTTTGACAATCCTTCTTCATGTCATTGTATATGTATTCTGTATTTTGTATTTTGCATTCTGTATTATGTATTTTGAATACTGTCAGTGTATTTTAGATTCTGTTCTTCTGACACGATAAATAAATAATGCAGGAACCGCAGTCAGATAGCGGGTGTTCGCAGGTCTCCGATACACACGACGTGATTACTTCATGCATCGATACTGAGCGCTCCAGTTACAGACGATAAATGAGAGTGCGAATTCAGAAAAACGTACTGCTATAAAAGTTTAATTCGGGGAAATGTAATTCAAGACTCAGAACTGAGTTTTCGAAAATTTTCGAAGGCTCTAAGTATTTGCCATGCACTACATTGTGCAGGTACAAGACAAAAATTTGCGATATACTGCACTCCTGGCCATTAAAATTGTTACACCACGAAGATGACGTGCTACAGATGCGAAATTTAAGCGACACCAAGAAGATGCTGTGATATACAAATGAATAGCTTTTCAGAGTTTTCACAAGGTTGGCGCCGGTGGCGACACCTACAACGTGCTGACATGAGGAAAGTTTCCAAGCGATTTCTCATACACAAACAGCAATTGACCGGCGCTGCCTGGTGAAACGTTGTTGTGATCCCTCGTGTAAGGAGGAGAAATGCGTACCATCTCATTTCTGATAAAGGTAGGATTGTAGCCTATCGCGAATGCGGTTTATCGTATCGCGACGTTGCTGCTCTCGTTGGTCGCGTTCCTATGACTGTTAGCAGAATATGGAATCGGTGCGTTCAGGAGGGCAATACGGAACGCCGTGCTGGATCCCAACGGCCTCGTATCACTATCAGTCGAGATGACAGGCATCTTATCCGCATGGCTGCAACGGATCGTGCAACCACGCCTCGAACCCAAAAAGATGGAGATGTTTGCAAGACAACGACCATCTGCACGAATACATCTACATCTACATCTACATACATACTCCGCAATTCACCGTAAGGTGCGTGGCGGAGGGTACACTGTACCACTACTAGGCATTTCCTTTCCTATTCCACTCCCAAATTGAACGAGGAAAAAAAGAATGCCTATATGCCTCCGTACGAGCCCTAATTTCTCTTATCTTGTCTTTGTGATCTTTACGCGAAATGTAAGTAGGCGGCAGCAAGATCGTACTACACTCAGCTTCAAATTCCGGCCCTCTAAATTTACTTAACAGAAATTCACGAAAAGAACGTCGTCTTTCTTCCAGCGATACCCAATTGAGTTGCCGGAGCATTTCCGTGACACTCGCGCATTGGTCGAACCTACTGGTAACAAATCTAGCTGCTCGCCTCTGAACCGCCTCTATGTCTTCCTTCAAACCGATCTGCTGCGGGTCCCAAATACTTGAGCAATACTCAAGACGTGGTCGTACAAGCGTTTTATACGCGGTCTTCTTTACAGGTGAAGTACATCTTCCCAAAATTCTCCCAATAAACCGAAGTCGGCTGTCTGCCTTACTCACAACTGTCCTTACATGCTCGTTCCATTTCATATCGCTCTGCAATGTTACGCCTAGATATTTTAACTACGCGACCGCATCAAGAAGCTCACTACTGATGCTGTATTCGAACATTATAGGATTGTTCTTTCTACTCATGCCCATCACCTTACATTTTTCTACATTGAGAGCTAGCTGCCATTCTTCGCACCAACTAGAAATTTTGTCTAAGTCAACCTGTATGCTATTACAGTCATTTACAGACAACACTCTCCCATACACCACAGCATCATCAGCAAACAACCGCAAATTACAACTTACTCTGTCCATCAGATCATTTATATAGATAGAAAATAATAGCGGTCTTATCACACTCCCCTGGGGCACGCCTGACGATACACTCGTCTCTGATGAACACTCGCCGTCGAGAACACCGTACTGCGTTCTATTACTTAGGAAGTCTTCCAGCCAGTCACAAATCTGTGAACCTATTCCATAAGCTCGTATCTTCGTTAGCAGTCTGCAGTGTGGCACCGTGTCGAACGCCTTTTTGAAGTCGAGAAAAACACAATCCGCCTGTTGCCCTTCGTCCATGGCTCGCAAGATGTCATGTGAGAAAAGGGCAAGCTGAGTTTCACATGAACGATGTTTCCTAAACCCGTGCTGATTCATGGAAAGAAGCTTTTCCGTTTCAAGGAAATTTACTATATTCGAACTGAGAATATGCTCAAAAATTCTACATGAAACCGATGTCAACGATATTGGCCTGTAATTGTATGGGTCAGTTCTCTTTCCTTTCTTATACACGGGAGTCACCTGCGCTTTTTTCCAATCACTAGGAACTTTGCGCTGAATTAAAGATTCGCTATAAATGCAAGCTAAGTAGGGGGCCAATGCCGCAGAATTGTCTTTGTAAAACCGAACTGGTATTCCATCCGGACCAGCAGACTTTTTCGTATTTAGCTCTCTCAGTTGCTTCTCTACACCGGAAATACCTATTGCTATGTCCCCCATTTCGGAATTAGTACGTTGATCAAATGATGGTATATTTGTGCGGTCCTCCTGCGTGAAAGATTTCTTAAAGGTTAAATTTAGAACTTCAGCTTTCCGTTTGCTTTCTTCTATTACTGCCCCGGAATGATCAACTAGTGACTGGACAGTGGGCTTTGACCCGCTTATCGATTTTACATAGGACCAGAATTTTTTCGGGTTCTCGGAAAGATCTTTTGCTAAGGTATGGCTGTGATAATTACTGTATGCTTCACGCATCGATCTTTTCATAGACGCACGAATCTCTACTAACTTTTGCCTGTCATCATTTGCGTGTTCTTTTTTGAATCGAGAGTGCAACAGCCTTTGCTTTCTCAGCAGCTTTCTAACATTATTATTATACCACGGTGGATCTTTTCCATCCTTAATCGTCTTTACTGGCACATATTTCTCTAACCCTTCATTAACAATGCATTTAAATTTAGTCCACAATTCCTCTACATCCATAGTCCCAGAATTAAACGATGCTCATTCATTTTCTAAGTGCGATCGTAACATTTGCTTCTCGGCTTTTCCCAACAAAAACACGCTCCTAGCCTTCTTGACTGGTTTATGAACTTTGGTCACCATCGACGCTATGACGATATCATGATCACTAATTCCTGTCTCTACACAGACATCGTTAATAAGGTCAGGCCTGTTTGTGGCTATAAGGTCTAGAATATTTCCATTGCGCGTGGGTTGCCGGTTTAACTGCTCAAGACAGTTTTCGGAGAATGCGTCCAAAAGTAGCTCGCAAGACTGCTTGTCTGTACCGCCTGAAATGTAACTAGCGAGGTCCTAATCTATACTCTTAAGGTTGAAGTCTCCTCCGACTAATATTACATGGCCCGGATACCTATGCACTACCTGGTGTAGACTTTCCTTGAATGATTCTAAAACTGCTACAGCAGCACTGGGGGGCCGGTAAAAACACCCAACTATTAACTTTACTTCTTTTAGACCTGTTATGCGTGCCCAGATAACTTCACAGTTACTTTCAACCTCGATCTCAGTAGAAACAATATCTTTGTCCACAGCGATGAACACTCCTCCTCCAGTTGTATCAGATCTATCTTTCCGATATACATTACACGCTTCGTTAAATATTTCTGAACTTGCCACATCATCATTTAGCCAGCTTTCGGTGCCTAAAACTATCTGAGCGCAATAACTTCCATGCAGCGCTACAAATTCGGGAACTTTGTTTCTAATACTCTGTAAGTTCGCGGCTAATATTTTTATGTTCGAATTTTTGTTCCGAACGTGGCCTGAATTCGCTGTTTGAATGCTGACAGGCGAGTGCTCATCAGAGTTAGCGCCTAGCCTAAAAAAAAAACCATGTGCACTCCTCAAGTACTCTGCTACCCGAGTAGCCGCTTCCTTAGTGTAGTGCACCCCTGATCTATCTAGGGGCACCCTACAATTCCCCACCCGATAACGCAGATCCAGAAATCTGCAGTCATGACTGTCACAGAGTCGGCGAAGCCTCAGGTTCAGACCCTCCACTCGGCTCCAAACCAAAGGACCCCGATCAACCCTGGGAACAATGCTGCAAATCGACAGCTCTGCTTGCACCCCGCGTGCGAAGGCAGCAGACTTCACCAATTCCGCCAGCCGCTCGTAGGACCTGAGGATGTCCTCAGAACCCAAGCGACAAGCGTCATTGGTGCCGACGTGAGCCACGACTTGCAGTCGACTGCACCCCGCACCCTCGATAGCCGCCGGCAAGGCCGCCTCCACATCTCGGATGAGGCCCCCCGGCAAATAGTTAATGACGTTTGCAGCAGCATGGATTAGCAGCTCGGAGACCATGGCTGCGATTACCCTTGACGCTGCATGACAGACAGGAGCGCATGCGATGGTGTTCGCAACGACGAACCTGGATGCACGAATCCACGTTCTGTTTACAGCATCATGATGGTCGCATCCGTATTTGGCGACATCATGGTGAACGCACATTGGAAGCGTGTATTCGTCATCGCCATACTGGCGAGTCACCGGGCGTGATGGTTTGGGGTGCCATTGGTTACACGTCTCGGTCACCTCTTGTTCGCATCGACGGCACTTTGAACAGTGGCCGTTTCATTTCAGATAAATTACGACTCGTGGCTCTACCCTTTATTCGATCCCTGCGAAACCTGCTTGCAAAGCTTGGGAACCAGCGATTGGGTTAATTAAGAGTAAATCTAGCAAACGTAACGAAGTGACGACCACGGCGGACAGAGCCCTCACACCGACGTCTTCTCAGACGCCGGCGCAATCAGTTCCACTGCGCGGCCGCGGCGCGGGGCGCGGACCGCGGAGGGGTCGCTCCGCGGGCCGAGGGTATTTAAATGGCCCGCTACCGGGCCAGAACCCAGTTCCCTTCGAGCAGCCGTAGCGTGCGGATCTCCGTGCCGGCGCGTTTCCAGGAGCTCAGTTCGTCAGTTCACCTGATGATGGCGACATGTTTGATCGCCGAAATATTGTGCCCGTTGGACACTATAGACCGGCAGTACACCCGTGGATATTTTGATCATCAAATACGCCGGGAGAAACTGAAGAATCACAGTAAAAATAATGATTATTCGATTAAAAACTCGTTTTGACTTTCACCATTTAGTCACCTTTGTTTAAAGATGATAGTCATCCATACTAAAGTATAGAATAAACGCGTTTGGAAATCCTCTTAAAAAAGGTTTTTTTGAATGTAAAATAAAATGCGATCGATGTGCATAACAATGGTTCATTATTAGTTCCTTTTGTGAAAGGAATAAATCGAATCGCATACTTTGTTTGTTCGCTTGTTCTGGTTTGGCGTTCAGACTTTATTAATAAACTACAGCATCCATCCATTAAGAGTTATAATGGCTGTACAAGCAGACTGGTGTGAACTAATACAAAATATTTTACCCTAGGATCCTATCTCCAACAGCAACCGATCATCATGACCCACGGAATAGCGTTTTCAAGCATATTTCTATATTGAGGAGAGCTCGTCATTTTGCTCCATTTTGTCTCATATTCGTGTGTATCTGTATGTTCTATTACGATTAATAGGAATCAAGTTAATAGGGAAGTCTGAAAAAATTTGATGAGGAAATGCATGCGAATTTGTCCTACTTCAGCGCTAATATAAGATAGATTTGCAATGCTCGTTAAGAGCACATTAGTCATTCAGTTCCTAAAATTACTGAACAATTTTGTATCTCGAAAAGTGTTTAAAACATAATTTTACTTTATTTGCCATTAAAATGCAAAAATTAATATTTCTTTCAAAAATATTTGCCTCAGTACCTCTTGTGCTGTTGTTAATGGAATGGTGTGTTTGATATAGCACGTATTATAATGGTGCCGCCCTGAGGCAAGGTTGAAAATGGTGATACGGAGCAATGAGCTACTCGCCAAAGCATACTGCAGCCAAAAATGCGTACCCGTCAAGCCTAGCTGCCATGTGCCAGAGACTGCATACAGTACAGCCACTGTGGAATGGCCGAGCGCTCTAAGGCGTCTTGCTGCGTACCACGTCCTACCTCGGGCCTGTGTATGTGTGTGTGTATGTGTGTCTTCCTTAGGGTAGTTTAAGTAATTTTTAAGCCTAGATAAACACGGTAGTTAAGTCCCATAGATGAAAAAATACACCCACAGCGAGACTTCACTTGTTCATACTGGCGTATGTGTACTACTTCAATAGTAGCCGATTTCGCTTCGCTACTAATAATGCGATACGATATCTTCTATGAACGTACTTCACACAGCTGCTGTACGAGAACCTTAGACCTTGGTGGGGTGGGAGAGAGGGGCACCAAATGGTGTATCCCCTACGAGCAAAGATAAGGGGTGGGGGAGGGGGGGGCTACAAAGATGGACGCAGAGCTTGGGTTCGGGCTCGTCGCTGTTTCTGCCCTCATTGGGATGTATCGTTGTTCCGGTAATGTTTAGCGGTCCAGTCGTCATGTTAACATAGAACTTAGTCACTGTCAGAAACTTAGTAACAAAAGTGTGCAGGCACTGTAGGTAAAATTACCTGAACAGTTAAGGTCAGGTAATCAGACTGTCTCAAAGGACTCTACTGCTCGAACCACTCGTTACGTAAGAATATTATAGTTTAGCTTGTGTTGACTAAATATTTCCGGTCCAGTGTAGATAATACGAGAACTCACTGTGCCGTATACTCCTCTCCAACCGTTATGCTACATTCTGGCAAAAATAAGACTCGAACGATATGGAAGAGAAGAAACAGTTTATATATGAGGAAGATAACGCTGTAGGCTATTCTTGATGTTACTGAATCTCTACACTGAACAGATTGTAAAGAAAATTGAGAGATATTTGTAATTAAAGATGTGGGGAAAAAAATAAAAGTTTAAGATTTCATAATGACTTTTCTGTTGTCAGTGAATGCGAAAGACTTCGTAGAAGTGTTGGGCGGAATGATTAATATTTTGAGATGAAAAAGAAACAAAAAAACCCTAAAGCTACTTGCTTGGTATAGAATTGAGTTACATGCTGGAGTGCGAAAGATTAGAAACTGAGACACTGAAATCAGTAAATTTGGGCAGCAAAATAAGTGATAAATTCAAATTGATATAAAACGCACATTGTCAATAGCAATACAGTGTTCTTCAAAACTAACAATTTACTGACGTTTTAGGAAGCCTTTGATGTAGGTATTTGAAGCGTAGATATGTACGAAAGTGAAACGTGGGCGACAAAAGTTCATTCAAGAAATTTTACGGAATATTGTAAGATGGATATACGGAAATAAAGAGAAGAGAAATGTATTACACAAGCCAGTTAAAAGATAGGATCACTTTATAAGACACAAACTGAGGCATCTAGAGATTTTTATTTTATTTTTATATAATGGATGGTACTATACGAAAAGAACCATGGCTTTCTACAATAATCAGATGGATACAGGTTGCAATAGTTATGCAGAGATGAAACGATTTGCTTAAGATTACCGTGGAGAGCTGCATCACCTCAGTCTTCGTACTGATGACAACAACAACAAGAGCAGCAGCAACAACAGAGTCAGATATTTCCTGTATGGATATATTTGGCATGAAGCGATTGTTAATAAGATGAGCAAATGGGTCACTTGCCAAATCAGAAGATAATTAAGTTTTTTGATTATGTTGGAGTCTATTGGGTTCCAGCAATCCTTTGATCAATCTCGTGGGAATGACATTAATTCAAATCCAGAACCTCCAAAAACTCGTTGTCAAATACAGACATGTATGAGAAATTCCAGCTTGCATGTATCATAAGGAATTTAGATGTTCCCTCCTCCAGAATATATCCAATGATACGGAAAGCAGAAACATTACCATTGTTAAGGCGTGATGGAAACACACAAAGTTATTTCCAGATACCTTATTCTGGTGTATGTATGTCCGCTTTGAATAAAGAAATTTTTCATTGGCATTATCACTCCAAAAATTGTTATGTATATTGCTTTCACGTGGCGATAACTTCATTTTCACATGAATTGTGACCAGTTTTGTTATTATCTGAATCTCAGCAGCTGGTCAGGATAAATTTGACACATGCCGTTTCCACTAACCTTTGATTTTTGTTTAGATTACATGTGGTGAATATTGTTAACATGTTTTCGTTGCGAATTCCAGCCAAATGAACGGTTCTGTTCTTCATTCTACAAATATTTTAATATGAAATGGTATACCTACTTCCATGGTTTAAGACATGCGAAACATATAGCAAATTAAGTATACTCCAGAATCTTAAATGCGAGTCACTTATAACAGACACTCCATTTATACAGAAGTAATTTTTTTCTTGTCTTCTGAATAGCGGCCAGCTAAACTTACCATCGGAGCTTCATGATCTGAGATTGATAGCAACATCTCATTCAACTGCTGTGCTTTACAAGACGGCTCATGATGAAGGTGGTAAAACATGCAACTTGGGTACCCGTTATTATGTCTGTGGTATATCAATACGTTAGTGAAAAAGATTGGCACAGAAAAATAACGTATTACAGAAATTAACTTAATAAAAGATTGTGGGTGAACTATGCGTGCAGCTACAATTATAAAGAAAATTATTTAATTTAATTGTCATAGTGATTGTAAGGTGATCTTATATCCATTATTACCGTATTATATTCGTTATCATGATATAATACTGTAGCATGATACCCTAAACCGATAATAACAATTAAGTAATGTCTTTCAAAAGTATTAGTTACTTAATTGAATTACAGCATTAAGCCTGTAACATTCTGCATTAATAATGTATCATTAAATTAATAATGCTTTTAACAAGTGTTCATTATCCTGACTTTTGTGGAAAAATAATTCAGTGGTGGTTATTTTAGTTTGAGAACAAGTACAAAAAGTTCCAATACTTGTGATGGATGTATGTTGTATTTTATTCCTGTTGCTGAAAATTTTTTGAAAATTCGTCTGAAGATGTGTTGGGATCTGCAACTGGAAATGTTCTTAACATATTATTTATGTACTCCTCCGTCACAGTTTCACATTTACTTAAGTGTTATGACTAGTTTCGGACTGTTGCATTCATTTTCAAACCTCTAGCCTGTGCTTAAAATCATAATAAAACCAACTAAATTAATTTTAAAATAATAGATGATAAAAATGTTTTTGTACACGCTTGCATTCGAAACTAGTCACAACATCTAAAGGCATAGATTTGTGAAGAAATCCTCATAGGACTGCACCATCACAAGATGATCATCTTAAGCTATCTGCAACTATGTCGGAAAACATATAAATAAAACATATTTTAGTAGCTTTTAAAGTTGTTGTGTTTTTAATAAATTTAATTATTCGTGTATCACATATAACAGGCTCGTTAGGTAGAAAAACTGTATGATGTTCTAAATTACTGATTACATAAACATATTCCATATTATCATACAAAAATATAACGAAAATAATGTTTCTATAGAATGTAGTGGTACTGATTGTTGTTTGTTTCTGAAAATGACACTATTTAATGAGATTGATCGTTACTCTATTTCAAGATTTCCTATTTAGTTATAAAGCCACACTGTTTGGATACACATAAAATAAACTACAAGTCAGTATTGAATTGATTGGGACTGCAGCCGCAAAGCACTGATACTGAATTCAAATTCATCATTGGAGAAACAAGTGTCACATACGGAGATAGGCTGCAGAATACACTGGATGTGTGTACATATTTTATCAGCACCGTAGGGCTTCTGTCTTAAAGAACTGTAACTATTTGATTATGAATTTTATTTTGTCAGTGCTTGCAGCCCATCAGTACTTCACTTTCCAGTGTAACTGCGTTACTACCTTCTGCAAAAAAACTAAATGCGAACTTTTTAGAACTCCGTAATGGCCTCCAGTTGCGACGCAGAAGTTTGAGACTTGGCTGAAAGCTGCCTACACCCTTCCTCGATAAAAAAGTGTGGAGCCCTGCGACGTCACCCTTGCGCTCGGCGATGCTATAAACATCGAGGTGGCGACACTGCCCAATGAAAGGCCAGAGATCAGGACTTCTTGTGAGTTTTATAGGTGGGTTCATGATTGACACAAAATTTCAGCACCTGCCCAAAGCCTTCCAGGTCGTGTCATAAGATGTTAAAAACTCGGTACACCCCTTCTTACTCCCATTTCGCCTCCTCTTTTGATGCTTCTGCGGTTGATATGGGAATTGTCACCCAGAGTCAAAACAATGCGTTTTTCTTATTGATGGCCGAGTAAAACATTTCAGACACACCGCTGTTCAGGATTTATACGAAAAAAAAACACAGGAGTTAATACGAATACCACTTCACTGCAGGATTAATTACCATACATTTCACGGTCAGGAACGACTGTTCGCATTGCGATGAGCAACACGACGACGTTCTCGACAAGACACTGCGGATAACTTCTGGAATATCAACTCATCTCTAAGGATATTGTGGGTCTGCAAAACCAATGAACGTGGTCTGTACCCCTTTGGAGTAACGTGCGCCAGCAAGTTTCGGTCTGGTATATAAGATGGAACCCCTATGGACTGTTCAAAACCATTTGACGGAACTTGAACACGATCCGAAGCAGCAAAGGATACTTACATTTCTTCAGTTCTTCTGTTTCTCCCCATCCTGCGAAATAAAAGGCCGCTTCTAACTTCCCTCCCCCGTAATTTTTTACTTGTTACTCTATGTATTTTTGAAACTCTCTGCTTTATAGCCTCAAAATTCTAAAGATACATACGTTTCTTAACTACATATGTGAACAATTTACATAATGATAATTTATAATAGTAATAATAGTTTATATAACTGATATGCCTTCTATATAACTGATAATTCTAAAATATTTCTGCTTGCTGATGACCCAAGCTTGATAAGTGAAGGACGTTGTTTGCAATATTGATACACTATCACATAATGTCGTTAGAGAAATATGTTAATGTAGAGAATAATTGATCTTAAGTCACAGATTTACTGAGGTTTAAAAGTTTCTAACAAACTGACGTTTTGATCACACAAAGTGGCATAAGTGAGACTATATCAAATTTATAGGCGTTTAGATAGATAGTAAGCGGTCGTGGAAAGCCCATGTTCAAGAAAGGTGCTTAATTTACCATTAGAATAGTATACGAGATCAGTGATAGTTTAATACGAGAAGTAGTATACTTTGCTTATTTCCATTCTCTTATGACCTGTGGTATTATCTGTTTTGGTTAACTATTCTGAAGCAGAAAGGGAATTTTGTCGCATGAGCAATACGCCTCTGAATAATATTTTCTTTCGTTCGTTGTTAACAATATCAGCTGAATACCAAGAGTTAGCAGCTATCACTGTATCATGCAGAAACCGAATCTGCATTCGAATCACACTTTCTTAACTCTTGTGTAGAAAAGCGTTCAGAATTCTGATGAATCCATTTTCAATAACCTGTTACAAATATTCAAAAATCTTAGTAGTAATTCACACACTCTCACGTCTAAACTGAAGAGTTTCCTAATGGCTCACTCTGTCCATTCTCTCAAGGAATTTCTGAAAAAAAGTTAATTTTTGTGTTAAGTTGTAGATCGTATATACTAATCCTAATATACTAATCCTAATATACTAATCCTTAGGCCTCTCTTGTGCGTAGGCTTGCTATAGTTTCATTTTATTTGTCCTCTGTCACAGTTTCCTTTACTGACTCGATCCATAACAGTGAGGTTAGCTCTTCAATTGGGCCCTACGTAATACGATAAATAAAATAGGAATGAAGATTAGAGTTTAACGGAAAAATAAATATGTGATCTTAAAATTATCGCGTCATTCATATATATCCCCCTGTGGAGATGCTTAGAACAGAAACAACTAAACTATTATCTGTTTCAGAAATATTTAAAGTTGCCAAAGGGACTGAACTATTACATTGTTAAAATGAACAAGCGTATTATTATCCCTCTGCATGCTACCTCCTGACATTAAGTGCCACATAATAGATAACAGTTGGAGAACTGCTTTTAGTCAAGTGATAAATGCAACTTTTAACCACACAATTGATTTACAAATAAAAATCATCGATATATTGTCACAATAAGATAGTTATAGCACTTCCAGTGGGTACAGACACCAATCACGTATATACTTAGACCTAATTCTCACTAGTGGTAGATAACGTAGTCTAATAAGCCATACACAGAATGTCTGACTTCGTCCCGCAGCGGAACACTGTGAAATCTCAATGGAGAAACCTTTACAAGTGATAGAAGCAATTTAATCTACTCTGAATGCCAGCGAGCATGACAATATCACTACATCGACAGCTTACTGCCGTACTGCAGCGACAACTATTGAAGATTGTCTGTGTCGGAGTTGGCTGCACCCGTTCAATATTAAACTCAATTTTACCCTTAAACAGCAGCTCAGTGTCCATTATTTCACAGTATTAAGTAATACAGCGCAACAAATTCTGCATTTGCGAGATGTCAGAAGTCATGAAAGGAGGGGGGGAGTACTGGTTAACCATAAAATTTAAGTAAATTAAGTTGAAAGAATGTTTGGATGTAGCTATCAATGAAGGAAAAAACTAAACGAACCAGGTAGCAAATTTGATAATACTTTTAAGGGGAGTGAGTAGGAAATGTATTCTTTGCTAAGGTAAGCACCATAAACATAACAATTATTTGCACTAAGGAGGAAACATGCAGCACTAACAACTATCAATGTTTCTCGGTATTTAGTTAAACTGTATTATAAAAAGGCTGAAATTATTGGAAACGCTTCCAAGAATATATAGGGATGAAACAGTGTCAGTTGATGTTGTGAGTTATAGAGATTATAATTTTATCATGCTTTAGAAATTACGAAGGTAACATGGACATATTTAATTGTGCATGAAATGGCATCTGTAATGGACTTTGGACTGATGCCGAAAAGAACTGATGCAGCAAGTAAAACTATACAAAATTCTCAATTATCAGTACTAGTCATAGTTGTTAATAATCACAATTGTCTTTTACAAAAGAGAGGCGTCTCGATGGGAACAAAATTTCAGAGGAAAGAAAATAAAAAAATTATAAAATGGAAAAAATACTTTTTTGAATACATAAAATAAAGTTGTCAGCCATGCGAGTTGCTTACAGCCGATATGAGGAGTCCTCTATCGAGGCGTATGAATTTTTCAGTTTTTTTGGCATAACATTTAAAGTGCAGGAATTCCATTTATTGTATACAAACACAAAAACGTGTTCTCAGGATTACTCCAGATGCATTTATGAAAAAAATCGCTAACATAAAGTCCAAAAGAAGGAGGATAAACTGAGAGAACTACTCGATTTCGCCGTTACGTTTTTGTAGTTGAGAGATGAAAGTCACTCATATAAGGTAATAGAAAACAACAATCATCTGTGCTTGCAGAGGGTGACATTACTGCAATTTCCCTGCAGTATCCCAGAAAGTCTTTAGTATTAAAAGATAGACATTTAATTGATTTCAGTTCACCAGAAAGTAAGTTTGGTTTGAAATATCCCTTATTTTCACAAGGGCTGCTAAAATGGAATTTATAGCAATTTCGAGATGCATTTCTATCTTCTCAGGATGAAGGATTGAGTTAACTGCTGGAAATGAAAATTCGGTGAATGTAGAAGAAATAAATATGTTTTGTAATACTGACACTAAGCAATTCTTATCACTAAATAACTGAAAAGTTAAAAATTTTCTAAATAACTGAAATATGACCATGTCTTAGAATTCTAAAAAATTTCAGAAAATGTTCAGGGATCAAACATTCACTTCCTGGAGTGACCACTTCGCAGGGAACCACCGACGGTAACCACTGACGCCCTCTGCTGCTTCTGCCGAAAACAACGCAATGTAAATGTAAAATGACTGTTTGCCGCGGTGCTGTTGAAGGGTTCAACGATGAACATCTTCTACACAACAGACGAAGATGTAGATGGGTAGATGGACAAGCATCACTAACATGAGATCAGTCATGCAGCCTGCCAATGTAAGATGCAAATTTCGACAAAAACATTTTATGTTATGACTTTAATACTGTTATATTAACGATAAAATACCTTATAAGATTGTAAAGCTTTATTTTATGTAAAGAATTATACGGCGCGATAATAGGAAAAAAGATGGGGGTTAATGTTTCTAAAGTTCGAGAAAGTTAATTATCTGAAAGTGAGTACGTAAGTTTCTAACTTTTTCCCTTCATGCTACCATCCATCATTTTACCAAGACCCTTTGTGCCAATGTTTCTTTTCACTAACCTGAAATCTACTTTCGCTGCTGTTGTCCCCTGCGCAGAAGCAGCACTCAGATCTGAGATCCGTTGTTTTTTGATGTGAGGCTGAAATAGTAATGTAATGTGGCTAGGTTTTAGCAATAACGAATATCATAGGAAATTTCGGGATGCCAGTGACTTTTCTTTTTATTTATGCTTCTTTATTCCTATACAGAAATGAACAACTGTGCAATAGAAATTCACAAACGTTGAACAATATTATATTATACGCGATACACGCACTCGATTGACATAGATGAGGCCCTTAACTCGACTGACTATGGCAGCGGCTACATTTTGGTGCCAACGGGACATTCGAGCGTGTTACGCTTGTCATCTTTCTATTAAACCAATATTTCAATAATTGTTTTAAATAACAGAAACATAGCTTAACACAAGGTAATTACATTGCATAAACATATTTAAATTGTGGTGTATTAAATATCAATAAAATTGATGGAGGGTTTTGGCGTACTAAGATTACTTGTAAGAGCCAATCAGATTTTAGGCGAAAAATGGCCGGAGTTTCCCCACGGGATACTTGTTCATTGGATCATATGCTCTATGTTTTACTCACACCATATATTAAATACTGTTCCCAACACTGTAAAGGTATGTTACAGAATAAGAATATGAAACAGCGAGTAAATGGCTACAGATCATTCTAGTCATAATGTAATTCTTGTACTATTTTGAAGGACTTAAGGATGTAAAGAACAACAGTTAATGTGAATAAAAATGGCGAAAAACAACCAATGAGAGCGATTTTGTTGACGACAGCGTTTGGTGGGTAAGAGACGTGAGGAGTCCTTTGTGATAAAGGGCTGCATTCCCCAAAGGAGTATACGGCACCCAGTCCCACTCGACGCCAGCAACGTAGGCAACGAATCCGCTGGCGCTTTGGAAACCTCGAACAGAATCATATTAAGTCAGTTTAAAATAGTGACTGTACATATTACATCAGTGTTAACATGTTTTTCTTCTCATTGACGTGTTATGTAGACTTACTTCATAAAAGAAGTCGAAAAACAGCTGAACACTTAACCAGGTATGTTGTACAGTGCACTTATTGCCTTTTGGAAACAATGTGGAATAAAATCACGTCTGTATACTAATTAGCACAACAGAATTACACCACATGATGGTCCCTAAACGAAACAGGTTGTGAAATAAAAATATTGAAGTGATGTAGCTGTTTCTGCAGGTATGTCGTTCCAAAAGAGAACACTGCGTTCGAAGCTCAGTTCAAAGCGATGACCAGATGTGAGGAACTGGAGAGATTTACAATTGGACTCGGTTCTTGGCAGGGGCAGAGTGTCAGGGGCGTATATAAGAGGGCGGCGGCAGGGGCTCGAAGTAATGAATAATAAAAATTAAAAAAAGTACGGTATCTGACTTATTTTAATGAATGATGTGTGAGGACATCGCCGTGGTAGTCATAAATTCCTGTATTGGTGACGGAAATGGGGTGTTAGAGATCTGAAGTTCGTTCAACTTTATTTAAAAGTTTTATTTTATAAGAGTAATGTCAACAATAAAATAGCTTGATCTCGATAAAGTAAAAGGGGCTTCAGCGCAAATTATCGTCTGAATATCATCAGCAAAAAAGCATGTGCTGTCTACTTAAAATTACTTTACATTAATTTTGTCCCCCTGGAAAATATATGCTATATTCGCCACTGAAGAGAGTCTTTCGTACAAGTTTTATAAACCCAGGAACAGCGGGAACAGAGGGTGCAGTTGTCAGTACGGCATGTTCTTTTCCGTCTTTAATAAATTTGTTTTGTGGAGCTGATATAATATTGAATCTGGCACTCAACACCATAGCTAAAATCGATAACTTCTAAGATGTTGCTTCCAGAACAAAAATGTAGTTTCTGCAGGGGTTTGCGAATTATGGGTCGTGATTTAAAGATTAAATGTCACGAAAAGATGTGTGTTTTAGTATACCCCAATGGCTGCAGATTCTCTTCATTTCAATTACTGATATGGTGTCTATTATTTTTGGACATCCTGGTCCAGTACAAATTTTCAACTTCGCCGGTGATTTTATTTCAGTGCCCTGAAAGGGTCGAAATGTTTAAATATCTCCAATTAGTCTCTTCATTAGTTGTCAAGCGTACCCTTCTAGTCTTCCTTTTATGATGTACTTATAAACTTCTATTCTCTTGTGTGTTCGTATGTTTTCCCGGCGAATACGCTGATTGAAGGTCTCTCGGGTATGACGCCGGATAGATTGATGGTTGTGCAACGAATTTTCGACTGCGTAACGTGCCATCATCATCACTCCTGCTCACTGAGGTGCTGGATCGGCGTTTGGATATCTGCGGTCCGCCTCGCTCTCCCGCGCATGTGGTGCCAGCGGGATGCTGCGGTGGTTGGGGTAGCTCTTGCTCTGGACTCGAGTGGCGGACCTCAGTTTGAGGCTCTGACGATTGCAGCAGCAGTAATCTGACGATAATGGCACGTGACGCTGTCGAAAAATTCGTTGTACAACCATCAACCTATCTGGCAGTATATCCGAAACCTTCAATTCTCTTCTAGTTAGTACCTTTTAATGTCCACGTTTTACTTCTGTAAATGCAAAATAAAACTTTTAAAAAGTAAGTAAATTTTTAACCTTTCAGATGCTGAAATTTTTCAAAAACGTCTCTCTCACCATGTCCAAATACCGTCTCATCTTCGTAGTCTATGGATGGTTGTTTAGATAACCAAATAATATTATATTCGAATTTATACTGATGAGACATAACTGGATGTAGTGAGACAAACTTGGCAATGGGGGGACACCCAAACGCCAACCTGGCATAAAAAATATCACTTCAAGGTAATTGCCATACGCAGGGAATTAATCTAAATCCATCAGTATAAATTCGAATACACACCATTATCATTGCTTTACTGTGGTTAAAGTTTATCTTTTACCATCTTTTTAAGATACGATCCTTTCGTTGAACTAATTGTGCAAGTCACTGGCTACTTTGGCAGAATTATAGCAACAGTTGCATAACATTCACCCTGAATTTTAAATCCATTTCCTTCTTGCTCGCTCAATCAATTCTTTCTTACTCATGATGTTTGTTTTATTATCATAATCTGCACTGTGAACAACCTGTTGTTAACCTTTCATTCATTTTATTCCTTCTATCTTCACAAGCGCGAACCGATTGAATAAAATAACTTTCTACAATCTAGACTGTTTCTGAACAAAATGATTTTTTAGTTCCAACAGTAGTTATCCATTGTTGCACAAAAGTATTAGCTAATTAACTTCAACGGTTTTGACCTGCAAATTTAGTTCTCTCTTCTTTAAAACTCCCCGCAACGGTTCAGTTACGATGAGACATGGCGATTTTGCTGTCAAGGGGAGATGCTGACAATTTTCTGGTCCTGTAGAAACCGCACCTAAACCTTTTAGACTGTATGTATGTGGGCGCATTATCATTTTGGAATATGGCAACGTTCGTTAGAAGACACAGGAAGAAGTTTGTTCTCTTGGGTTGTGAGATATTCATTAATAGATATATGACCAATGAGGGTAATAAAATTGAATACCACGATGTACATGCCCAAACAATGATGACAGAGCCTCCCCCTACGCTTGACTATAGAAAGCAGACACGCCTACTGTAGTCTCCTTTTAGGATTTTCAGTATATAAACGAGGTTGTTCGTAGAAAACAATGTAAATGACAATTCGACGAAGCGTGCCATATACTACCAATTAATAAGTGTGCAGGTTTTATGATCGTGGTTCCATTGCTTAGCAGCTTTGCGTAGGTTTCCTCTATTAAGGGTTCAACAACTGGAGCACATCCATGAATTTAAAGCTCCAGACTACCGATTTCGTTGATAATGGATTACTGAAGTGAGTGTCGAGTATTGCAGTCACCTTTTTCGTGATACTTTCCTGCTGTCTGTCCACAATTGTTCTTAATGCTCGTCGGTTGTTTCGCCCACTATTCAACGGTGTTATACGTCGTTCTTTGTGTTTTCTTTGTTTTGTTATTAAAGCTGTGGGAACAAACTGGAATGGTCAGCGATCCCTAGACTTACAATTTACTTAAAGCAACTTAGGCTAAGAACAACACGCACATCCATGACTCGGACCTCCGGTGGGGACCTCCGCTCGCACCGCAACAATGCGCCTTAGCGCGCACGAAGATAGTGTCATTACTGTGTATATTGTCGCTAGCGAAATGTTAAGAGTGCAGATGCCCCACCATGTAAACGCTATCGAGCTGGTCTCTTTGAATGTGTGACAGATCACTCATTTCACTGATGACTTGTGTTGACCATCACAGAACAAATGTACAATACACTGCAAAATAATGCCCAAGGCGTAGTACGTCAATTGTCCAATGCGGTAGCGTCGCACTGGTAACTTGTACGTAGTGCTACTAGATTCCAACAAGATGATGTACAATGCATAGTTTTGATATTATGAAGACCCTGTAGTAACGCCTCATGTCTTTGTGACATTACAGATACAGGGGGAAGCTAATTGTTTCCATGTGAAAGGCGGGTTTTTTCAGGCTGTTGGGTTCCCCAGCTGGCCAGCTAACAGGTTGGATTTAGTGAATGGAATACGGGTAGTTAGGATTTTCCTAATCTGCTCGGAAACTGGAAACGACGCTCTTGGCTGAGCGAGGGCGGCTCTTCCAGATTGCAAATGAAATACAATATAGCCACACAAATTATTCTAAAAATCCATATAAAATCAGGGAATGATCAGACGGCAAATATAATTATATAAATGGATTCAGGAGACAATTTCATTATTCCTTACAGATAAAAAAGCAGACAAATTTCAGTGCTTTAATAATAATATTATAAGACTTATATTTACACTTATTGATACGTAGTGTTTATCAGTAACAGTTTAACAAGCAAATGGGCAGCATTGCACAACGCTACCTATCTTAAGACATACCACGTTATTCCAGTATTCTTTCAATAAACTTTATTTTACTCTCTTGTTCTGCTTTTCGTTGAGGTAGTAATATTCTTCTGTCAGAACTTAGGTTCCACCATAGAAACATAAAACATGAACCCAGCAAAACGCATTACATTTTATATATGCATTTTATTATATTTTATATTATTCTTAGTAACATCAGTAGATATTCAGCAGATAATTTATATATAAAGAATTATATGTATTTGTGGACAAGAACTGAATATATTTGCATAAAAAGCCACGATAAATTAAATATTAATTGTGTATGTACGTTTCGACGTCGGCAGTATATTTGAACAGTGAGACGCCACGATTGATAGCTACTTGAGCAAAGAGCTTCAGTCTCAACCGCCATGTAATATTGATAAATATATGTTTGTTTGTTACATGTAAACAATATTTGTAGGGTCAAGCGTATAATTCTGTGATATTCAAATGTATATTTTGGAAGGGTAAATTGTATTTTAAACATGAAGCGTTAGGATGCGCGGAAGGATACAATTTTGGGAGCAGAGAGAGCATGCTTTCGAACGACTGTGAAAGGACTCGTAGCGTGGACGTGGTGGTGAAAGGTTGTGACGCTGGGCGGTCTGAAGCCGCGTTACGAACTTGTGATTTGAAGAGATAGGCATGTGTGGGCTTAGAAAATTTACGGGACTGTGACTGCAGAACTTATTCTCTGATGAAAACTGGTAAACTATGTATGTAGTAGGGCTGTGGAACTGTGATAATTCAGCAATCGTGTACTCGCGTGATGACAAACTGTGTTTCATAACAAATATTATAATTAATCGTGGATTAAGTTGAAACTGCAATGTTGGATGGACTTCACTAATTTGCGAGTGATAATTTGGAACTTTTATACTCGAGTGCGTGACATACTTATTGTGCGTCTCTTGAACAATAGTTGGAGAAATATTCAGTTATTTACCGATGTATAAAGTAGCACTTTATACATTTTCATGTCTAAAAAGAGTAATAAACCCCATTTATAAAGAATTACTTCGTGAGTGAATCACTCCTTCAGCTTCGAATCTATTTTGCTGGTTATTAAGAGGTTCAATTTATGTTTGTTTAAATATGTTTTGACGTCATCATACGCAGATTTATAGATTGGCTAAACTACAGATTAATTATTAATTTTTTTTAAACTGTTTGGGTAGCTGTTTAGGGCATAGAAGCTGACATACATAACTCACCCCCTATGAACAGAGACAAAGAGCCATAAACCTTTTACTACCCTGAGTTATGTATCGCCCAATTCTTATTGGTGAATACCGATGAAGGTCTCATCTTTCACCAGTATTTCCTGCGTTGTAACCGTAGCGCACATTGAATTAGACGGCTGCAACATTTTCTCAAATTCCCCAAATGCTGTTTAGCTTAATCTACTTGTTAAAGTCTTATGCCGATTGCGAATGGGATGTTAAGTCGGTACCGAAATTTCCCGTGTTGCATTTTAGGACACGTTCTCCTCTTGGTCAGTCTGCTGTGTAATCACAGACGCCTCTCTGCCGCAGGTTCTCCGAAATGCGGCATCACGGTGCGGCTTGTAACTCTCTGGAGCTGTCGCGTCGCAGCCCGCTTGGTTCCACTAGAGCCCTTGAGCCCCGCTGTTCTGCTCTCCGCAGGGCACGCTCGGATGCCCTGCTTAGTAATGGTGTATGATGTGCTGGCCAGGCGAGCACTCTGCGGCAGCGGGGTGGGCGGCATAGAGCAGTGTCACGGATGGGCCTCATCTGCATAGCCGCCAGCGTACTAGAGGCGGGGCGTAGCGCGGGCCGGCCGCCCTGCCAGGGGCTAGCTGCTAGCTGACGTCCACAGCTGCCGCTGAGTTTAGGCTCCTTTTGCGCACCTATGTCATTAATTCGGCTACAGCCAATGGGCTTTCAGAAACTTTCTGAGCGCTCACCTGTGAATGTCCAGCCATTGACTGGCTTAACCTCTCAAAACACACTTTTTTTTTCCATCGAAAATCATATTTTTCGTATCAGAATTTGTTCAAGGGTGCCAAGAAAAATGTAAAAAAATTATACAATATAAATTGTTGTAAAAAAGTGTATTTCTTACAATTTGTATTAATGGAAAACTGCGTGAAACTTAACATAGAGGTTTTGTTCAATTTATTTTTTATTTTATTTGTTTCATTTATATTCTACAGTTTTATTCTTGCTTGTTTATTCATTTTTTCTTTATATTATATATGAGTTTTGTTTAACTAAATGTTCTATTTATTTATAGTAATTAGATTTAATTATCAAGTTATTTTGGAATTAGTAACTGATTAAGTATTGGCATATTTCGTGCCAGCAGCCGCGGTTGTAAATTTATTCATACTTACCACTTGCACTTATGCAAAACCATGTGAAATGGACATACGTAATTTATGAATGTTCCTGCATGCAGCTATAAAAATGGCCATCAAAAGATACCACTAGCAGTATGTGCTGGTCTGGGAATGCTACAAAGAGCAATACACATTGTCATGTTAGCGAGGACTGTAGAGCATTCTATTGGCAGAATCTGTTCAGTCAACTTTATATGGCAGCACTGATCATCTGCAAGGCAGTTTCCATTGCTAAACTTGTAGGTTAGTGATGAAAAGAAAGTTGGAACTTCACTTTGCTCATCTGCAAAGCAACGCAGTGAAGGGTTAATTGCGAGTTATCATCACCGATGGCGCAACTATGCGACTAATTCGACAAAAGCAAACTAGAAACACAACTTGCAGTGTACACGTTTTTATCGTTCGCAGAGCACATTGCACGTCTCGAGCATTTCTTTTTGAGCGTCAAAGAATCTACTTGTTTGTTATCTCAAGATAACAAACAAGTGCTAGAAGACTTTAGATTCGTTTCGTTTGTGGAACGTGCTCAAGTGACGCTAATAATAGGCTTCCAGGAAAGGGAGAGAAGGACAAATGAACCATCTCGCGACAGGAAATCCTGGAAACGACTGACAAGGGAGAGCTTTGACCTTGAATGCTCAAAATGTTAGTTCAAATGTTTGTAAATCTATCGGACCAAACTGCGTTGTCATCAGTCCGTAGCTTACAAACTACTTAAACCTAGGTAAACTAACCTGCGGACAAACACACACACCCATGCCCCAGGGAGGACTCGAACGTCCACGGCGAGCAACAGCGCGCTCCGCAGCGAGATGCTTTAGGCCGCTTGGCTACTCCACTGCGGCTCTTGAATGCTCATCACCGCACTAAATAATGGTTAGAATAACACTCGCTCCTAACAAAAAAGTAGTTTGTTTCACTTCCAGGCAAAATCTTGCACTCTACTGCAAGTAACATTTTAATTGAGAGAAAGAAAGTAACAGGATATTAATATTACAGGAGGGGAATTATACATAATTTGATTACTTCATTGCAAAATTACAGTTCCAATCAGGACTGTCAAATCCCTTTCTTTAAAGTAATTATATTAGCAAAAGACACGCATGAGCTACACACATGGCTATAAGTAAAACAAAGTGGAAGTGATATATATGCACACCACAATAAAGCCACATTTACATCTATACATTGAAACTCATTTTCAGCAGTTCAATATCGAAACCCACACTAATTACATTTTGAAATGATCATATGGGTATGTCAATGTCGTAACATAGATTTTGCTAAGTAACATATATTTTGATGCAGGAAACTGATTGCGTCTGTAGTGAAGATGGAATGGAATGAGATGAAATAAATATCTTGTATCTCTTCCACATTGTTTTTAAAATATCATATTGAAAGCCTGCATCTGCAGTTTGAGGAATAATGTAAGCACTAGCAACTGTGTAGGATATGTGTATTTTGTGATGTTATAATTACTTTAAGCCGAGGATTCGTAATGATACCACGAAGTTACTGAATTACGAATAATTTCCCCTCCTAAGGTATTTACATCTTTCTTCCTACCTATTAAATTCACACTCCCGCTAGAACGCAACATTTTACACGGAAATGACACATTGATTTTTAATTTTTATTCTCAACATGGTTTCGAGCGATTCCGAGCGTTTGAAGTCAATGGTGGCCGTTATGAGTGTAAAATTTGTAATACAAAAGAGGAATTTTTTTAATTTAATCTTGTTCTTAGGGCGTTCTGTTTTTCGGAAAAGATATATTAGCTCTTGGTGTTATAGACAGCTGGAAATAACGTGGGACCAGTGCAGAAACGCATTCTCGTCGTAAATACTGTCGCCTTCCGGCCTTCGATCGTTCTCGTTGCAATCCATTTTCTGCAGAGAATGAGTCGCACTCTTCCTTCACCACAGAAGAGGAACTATCTGCATAATTGGTACTAGTACTTGTGAGATTACCGCCCATTAGAAATATTGGTAATTAATAGCATTTGATAATTAAACAGTATGAAGTTCACTACAAACATTGACCATGCCAATGCACCAAATGTTACGCAATTTTAATCTTATTAATTATGGTAGCAATGTATGTACGCAGTTGGGTGACAACATTTATAGTTAGGCCATAGGTAGAAATTCTCCACGTTGAGATTTGCTGTGTGCTTGTAGCTGATGGGAGGCCAGCGAGCAGGCCGACGTTGGTGGCTTGTTCCAGCTTAGGATTTTCCAGGCTCGTTTCCGGTGAGGGGAGAGAGGGACAATGGCGAGTGCCAGGCACAGTGCAGTGCATAGCGTGAAATTAAATATTCTAATACTACTGGCATTTGAAGTAATACGATGCAGTTAGGAACCTTTAAGGTTCTCACTACAAAATAGCCTGTTGACAAATAAACAATTTCATACCCAATATGTCTGTGGCACTTAGTAAAACTTACGCATACAACAGATCTTAAACAAATGTATATGATTAAATTTAAACTAAGCGTAATACAGAGATGAGTGAGAGGTCATTTGAATTTTCTTGTAAAAATACATTAGCTGATATAGTCACATCTGGCGTAATATGTTTAGTTGACACTGAAAACTTAATTTCGTTATATGAAAAGTAATAAATTACCAATGAATACAAGACAGTTACACAACTAGCATAGCAATGTTTGTTTATAAAAATAATATATCAACTATTTCTCATGTTCTTTTCAATTACTCTTGTGTATTTTATCTTGAAATATTCAGTTAAATCACTTATCTGAAATTGCGCGATTATAATAAATAGTGCAAAGGATGTTTATACCAATATAAAAACCTAAGAAGACATTTGTTTCATGTGTAGTGTAATTATTTTGATTTTAAGTAAAATTTTAGAAATGTATTGGCTGAGCGCTATACGTTGGCAAGTCGGTTAGAACAGCTCCCTTGGGAAAGTTGATGACGTAGGGAAAAAGCCGGCAGTGGGGGCTTTTGGCGCGCGCGGCCCAGGTAGGCAGTCGAGAGCGAGTGGTGTTGCTGGCCGGGCGCGGCGTTGCTCTGCACGGTTGGCGTGTGGATCTCCAGGTGGAGACTATCGCATTTTGTGTGGCAATCGCCAGGTGTGGTTGCTCGTCGTAGACTGCACCAAGTATATCGGAGTGCCTACATTCTGTTTCTCTTGTTGGAAGAAGTGTGATACCTGACAGAAGTACTTTGTTGTACAGAGAGTTTAAGCTTGTTCGCTTGTAACAGTTTTAATCAGAACCAAGTTGAATCGAGTGCTACTGTGTGTTGTGAATATTTAGCCGGTGGAACAAGGTGTGCATCGCATTGAATTAAAGTGACTGTGTTTTGTTAATGTAACACGTGTCGTCGTATAGGCATGAACATAAACGGTGTTTGAGACAGGCACATGGTGTGAAAACAATTTGCGACAAATATTCATTTTGTCTGGGGGCTCTCGAGCTATAACGTTATCAAGTAAATGTGTCGATGTACAGACGTATCAGCCACAGGGTTTTAATATGGTGAAATAGACAACATAAAGTGAACTTTCACGTGTTTTCAAAAACAGTAGTTAGTTCACCCTTTTCTCACATGAACTAGACTTTATTATGAATTTTTTTAATCATATGCAGGGAAGAAAAGCTGCGAATATGTGATATCATCCCACAGAAAACGAGTCAAACAGTAGCAATCACAGTTCCAGTGTTTTTGCATGTTTAGGAATTTGGTTCGCAGTTGGTGGTTGCGAGTTTTAAAAATTAATCTTCCCCTATTTAAACTCTCACCCCGATCTTTCACCTTGCATACTGAAGTACTGAACATAATCACCGCATTCATTTTTTGCAGCCCAGTTATTTACTGACAGTTGAGCATTGTATCTCCACAGGACATTCGATGGATTATTCTGCCACAGGGCTCATGTCCCTGATGAGATCCTTCTGAGAGTCAGTTATTAAAGAAACTGTATGACTACGTTTGTATGAAGATTCATACCTCCGCGCGGGATTGGCCCCGTGGTAACAGCTTCGCCGCTGCGGACGCGCGGTTTAACATGCCATGCCAAAGATTGCCGGAGCTTAGAGTTCATCTTCGGGAAAGTGTGTGTGTGTGTGTGTGTGTGTTTGTGTGTGTGCGCGCGTGCGGGCGATGTCATTAGTGTAATTAGAAGTTTAGGTACGGATGACCTTAGCAGTTTGACCCGTCAGTTTTACAAACATTTTAATGTTTTGACATAATCGATTTTGAATATCAGAAGATCTTATGAACACTGATGGAGTCTCGTGATTTCATTAATATCTTGAGAAAGAACCTTGTTACAACTAATGTCAGGTCGAATGGGAGTTTTATTCTATAAGAAGTGAGAGTACAAGTACTATCAATGTTACGCATGCGGGTGCGCTACATACAGGATGTAGTATTCAAGAGGGCGCCAAATTCGACAAATAACGCTCATAGAACGGTAGCATCTCCGTCTGAAGGTGTCTTAATGGTTATCAGGTGAAATATAATGGAAAAAGTCGTATTTATCTTGCTGCTATTCTTGAACTTCACGGAATACTCTTTACGCCAGAGAAACCTCAAGAATAACTGATTAACTCAGTTTATCCACATTAATCATTAATCATTTGAAAAAAAAAGGAAAATTGTTGCCTGTTAATCTTCTGACGACCACAAAATTCCAAGCAGATACTTTATTATACTAATTTTATCCACTCATCTTTCTTATTGTGCTACATACACGATAGTTTTTCAGCGTGGTGTCTCACAAACGTACGATGTTTATCTGATTCCTTCTTAGGGCCACACAGTAAGCAGCTAAAATTCTTTCTAAGCGATCCGCATCAGTTTAAGCAGGTATCTCGCAGGCAACAAATCTGCAAGACCCCACTGATATTAAAGGAGAGTATATAAACGAAGGAGTTAGCCACCGAGCAAGTCCTCCTCGCTCATTGAATAGAAGTTGTTCAGGAGAAAGGATTTCTAATTAGATTTAAAACGTTGTGTGCTGTAATCAATGTAACCTTGTCCTCGGCATCCATACGGTATAAGTACGTAGGTGGTTTCAGTATATCCCTGAATTCATCATGTAATGACGGTTCTTGAAGTTTTGTAAATAGTTTTTTTTCAGTACAGTTTGCCTCTTCCTTAAGGTGTTTGGCAATAAACTTTCTGCAGCATATCTGGTACTGTTGTACTGGACATACCTCTGAACGTTTGCGCCGCTCTTTGCTATACAATGTCAATATGCCCTATTACACCTCCCTGATGCGGATACCACACGCTTTAGCGATATTCTAGGATGGGTCACACGAGTTTTGCTAGTAATCTACGTTGTGGATTGGTTGCACTTCCCTAGTATTCTATTAATGAAACGAAGTGTGCCATCTGTTTTATGTACGACTAAGCATTTGTGGTCGTTCCATTTCCTTGCCCTACACACTTTTACGCTTAGGTACTTAAGAGCTGACCGTAGCCATTTGGGATCCATTGATATTACAGTCACAGGATGCTACGTTATTTGGTTATCTGAAGTGCACGATCTTAGGACCACTAAGAAATCTACTAAAATCCAAATGAACATTTGTGCAATTTTTACTGGTAGTATTTTACTAAAGATAACTGAATCATATTCAAAAGTCTCAGGATACTATTAACAGTGTCTGCAAGGGTATTAACGTGTATCATGAGCAGAAAACTCAATGCACTGACAGAGTGCACGTAAGAAGTGACTTCTACTTCTGTCAAGGGTTCTCCATCCAAAACTGATGAATCTAAAGCTGATGGAGGCGGCGTGAAATTAAATGCAGGTAATCAGTGAGTAGTAACTTTGTTTTGGAAACAAGTAAACTACAATCTGCATATTAGAAAAAGAAACAGTTTTAAAATGACACCTCTCAGAGCAGTAAGACGAGCTGAAAATAAACTAAAGTGTGCCTCCTGGAGACTGGTTTACAAAACAAGATTACAAGCTCACATTGTGGTCTCGTTATCAATGAGAAACAGAAAATTAACTGTCTGAAGACCAATAACTGAATAATAGGAGTTGACGTTAATGTCTCGATTCGTTAGGAATTGGAAGTAACGCAACACTGAGATAGCGCGAAAACATGAGTCCACAATGATTCATGCTACGGAGGACAAGAGTCATCGTTATTCGTAAGCAGATACAGGCTGCTCCAAATAACTACGAGAATTGTTGGAGATCTGATTTCACAATGATCCAGACTTGGTCTCTGAAGAACTTTTACAGCGGCCTTCCGATTGGCCAAGAGAACTCAGCCGTAACGAACGTGCCAGGTAGTGATAAGCGCCGACCTATTTGATCACACACCATCCTGTGGAAGCAAGTAAGACCGCGAGACCTCTTGTCGCGGTCCTGCTGCCGCCTGCTCACATTCATTGAACAAGAAAATTGGCCACATATTCTAAATTCCGTAGTTATTTCCCATAGTAGTTTGAAATTTGGCTCTATGTACCTCCAGGTTCCTCTGTAATGGTGCGAAAATGTGGCGCTCTGTGGCTTCAGCCTTTCGCTTTGCAACGCTGCAGGTGCCTAGGCTTGCAAAGTAAGGTTCCGGTTCAGAAATTCACGGTAGGCCTTAGGTGCGTTAAAAAGTCTCATAGATAACTAATTTTGTTGCAGTTCTGTCGAACAACACCGTAAACTTGTCACATGATGGAAACGATGTCACAATCCCTGTTATCACGTTACATTATTCTATTGACGATTATGTGATGGAGATCAGAGCTACGATATTCTGACTTGGAACCACGCATTTTCTGATTTTGTTTTGGGCGGTGGGGAGGGAGAGGGCAGCGAAGGGGGGCGGAGGATTTTTAGGCATGCCGAAGCAATTTTGAAGCCATTTTCGTCAATCACTATCTGCAGTGTCACTAGCGCCTTCTTGCAGTCAATAAAACTGTGTACCTATCGACACGGTTGCTTACTTTTAAGCTCTTATGGTAAACGTTTAGAGTAAAAACTACCACACAATTTAAATTATAGTGTACATAATTTAGTTTAAGAGAACCAGTATGTAGATGTTCTCCAAATGTTCAAATGTTTGTAGAGCTTATGGGACTTAACTAAGGGGTCATTAGTCCCTAAACTTACAAACTACTTATGAACTAGCTAATAGTAAGGACGGCACAAATACCCATGCCCGAAAGGGGGATTCGAACCCCCCGACCGTAGTGGCCGTGCATACTGTGACTGGAGCGCCTGAGATGGTTCGGCCACAGCGGCCGACTAGATATTCTAGTTTACGGGACAGTACCTCAATAAGAGCAAATGACCAAGCATGTCAATCACGTAGCAGCGTCAGCGGCCTACGTTACCAAAACCTCCAACTGCGTGAAGAAACCGTGCGGTCACCAAACCAGAAGGCATCAACCGTAGCCGCAAGGTTCTGTGGCTTGACGAAGAAGCATGTTGTCATCAACGTAGGAAGCACTGAACCGCCGAATGATGCAGTAGAGTGGCGTATTTTAAGATCGCCAACAAGATCATCATGGTTCGCCGCAGCTGGTAGATAGTACGACGTCCAGTCTGTGACACACATCGCTGATGTCATCGGGTGGATTGCGCAGGTCATCGGTAACTCGCACTGTCTCTGCCACACGCCGCGACGCGACGTATCGATAATGGACAACACCGATCTGCCAACCTCGTACTTCTGATGCCGTCACTGACCGACTGTCCAGGCCGCCGCCACGTCCCCTACACACCTACCGATTTATCTTCCGACCAACCAACTGTACCGCGAACCAAGCAAATTAGTAGCAGCCCACACACGTTACGACGAACTGCACGCATCGATTGCGACGCCTCCCTGTCCGAGTGTTTGGTTTCCGAACCGCCTTTTTGTGTGTTCGTTATGCAGACAGCAGACGATCGCATACAGGAAGTTGGTCGGGTGCGCTACACGCGGTACAATTTGTCGCGTGGAATTGGGGGGGGGGGGGGGGGGATGTCAGAAGTCGGACGGTCAGCCCGACCAACCATCCGACAACCGGGAAGCGCCTCCACACGTCCAATTTATCGGACCCAGATAAATTAGCCCCGAGAAATGGAAACGTGTGTAGGGGCCTATAATCTGCGAGGTGCTACGGTACGGCTCGCGCCGATGACGTCACACACTGTCGTCCTTGCGTCTAGAGGAGGATCACCGACGCTAACGTCGCGACAACACAGCTGTGCCGCAGTACACACGCTGCTGCTCTTTCACATCGGACCTACCGCTCAATGGAGGAGTATTGTGAGGTCGGCGCATGATCTACCGTGTGCTCCATCGCTGATCTGATGGTGATTCATGATGATATTTATGTCCCATTGCTTTTATTTTCTGCAGTTGCTCACAGCGTCACTCCTGTCTCCGAAGCCATCGAAAGGCACACGACGTACAGGTTGGGACATCTCCACATCCTAACAAGATCGGGACATTCAGTCAGAAGCACGGACCTTCCACCTAGCCGTATTGTTCATTGAACAACTGCACTGCTGGAATGTTTAGAAAATAACAGTCATGAATTATACACAAGTTGCAATGAAATATGACATAACCCAGTAGTGTCATCCAGAAGAAACTTAAAAAATTAAACAGACTGATTACATTGGTGCATTTCTGTTACCATATGTATGTCAAACGATAAAAAATCATCTTTTTATTGTTTGACATAGGTATGGTAACAGAAAATGCAGCCGGCCGCGGTGGCCGAGGGGACTAAGGCGCTCCAGTCACGGTTGCACGGCCCCTACGGTCGTGGGTTCGAATCCCTCCTCGGGCATGGATATTTGTGCCGTCCTAGTTCGTAAGTAGTTCATAAGTAGTTTGTAAGTTTAGGGACTGATGACCCCGTAGTTAAGTCCCATAGACTATACAAACATTTGAACATTTTTTGAACAGAAAATGCACCATTATAATCAGTCTGTTTAATTTTGTAAGTATCTTCTGGATGACAGCATTGGGTTATGTCATATTTCAATGTAACTTATGTGTAATTCATGATAGTAAAATTTTTAACAGACTCTTCACATGATTGATAATATCCAAAACCGGTTGACTATGCAAAGTATATTGCGACTGTTAACTCACATCTGAGTAAAAATTTGAATGGCACGTAAATAAATATTTTATATTCAAGTATTCTATCCATGAATAAATAGCAGATATTGGTATACAGGATCCGTCTATACAACTGAAAAAAAAACATTTTTATGCCATACTCTTTTTGCCTTACTTTATTTATAAGGCATCTCCAATGACCTGGAAATAATACGAGTTTATGTTTTACGCTCTTTCGTCTTTTACGTTTCTGGCAATTTATGTTATAAACGGTTATGGCATTTTTTCTATCTACGACTAGCGATATTTTGATTTTATCATGACTTATGAATGAACATTTCGCCATTTCTATTGCACGTCCTCTCCGTTGACCTGAATGGTCAAATTCAAATGTTCAAATGTTTGTAGAACTTATGGGACTTAGCTATGGCGTCATCAGTCCCTAAGCTTACAAACTACTTATGAACTAGGTAAGACTACGGACGGCACAAATATCCATGCCCGAGGGGGGATTTTGATCCCCCGACCGTAGTGACCGTGCGGACCGTGACTGAAGCGCCTCAGTCCTCTCGGCCACCGCGGCCGGCCCTGAATGGTCCTTTGACCAAATCTTTTATGCAGTCTATTAAAGAATATATGTGTAACTGTTTCCTGTTTCTTTCATTCAACAAAATACAAACATTTAAAGTAGTCTTAATGTATATTTTTCTTCCGTTAGTCGAACGAAATTATTTAGTCCTTTTGTTCGTCTCACCAGTTCGAACCATGAACACGTAGTCTACTTCATTACATATTAACACTAGTTTGACGAGGAATGGGTAGTACGCATATTTTACATAGCTATTGAACACGGGCATTTCCGACTATGGGTTACAACACATTTTATAGGATAACTACAAAAGCTGTTCATCACACTTCAAAAATGATATGGTTTTCTGTAACCAAATGAGTTGAAATGTTGTAAAAATTTCAGGTATAAAGACGAATAATTAAATTTTAGGAATGAGTTTATGGTTGAGATATTATGAGACTCATTTTCCCCATCTGTTAGCCCCGATTATGTGACACTCTTTCTTTAAAATCAAACATCTGGATACTTTCCATCATCTTTCGGGAGTGCACCCGGGACAGCGACAATTCTTCGTCCGATATTTCAGCTGCAAACCTTACAGCCATCTTCAAGGCGAGTCCAAGATTGAGTTCTCAGCGTCTGCGCGTGCCTATTTATACGGTAAATCACGTGATGCAAAGCTACTGAGGATTAGACTGCGCATGCTCGAAGATATCACATTCGTAACTGCTGCGCTAGTCAGGTAGTGTCTGATGCTGACAGCCTACAGGATGAACTCCTACACTTGGAGGCGGTTTTCAAGAAAAATGGCTATTCGCAACATCAGATTAAAAAAGCCTTGCAAATAAAAACACCAGATAAATCACAGCAGAAAGATGAAGAGGAAAGGGATGTGAAATCTACAGCCTTTCTCCCATACGTGGGTAATGTGTCTTCAAAAATAGCCACAATCATGAAGAAACAAAGTGGATGTGATCTTTCGCCCACCAGCTAAGACCTCAGCTCTTCTGGGATCTGTTATTGCGGAAAGCGGGGGTTTATGAAATCCCTTGTGAGTGTGGAAAACGTTATTTAGGTCAAACCACGCGCACTGTGCAGGAACGATGAGTTGAGCACCAACGGTATACACGCCTTCTTCAGTCCAACAAGTCTGCAGTAGCCGAACATTGTATGTCTACTGACCATTCCATGAATTACAAAGAAGTAAAGATTTTAACCACAGCTTCTACTTTCTGGGACTCAGTTGTAAAGGAAGCTGTACACATACAACTGGCGGACCACCTGCTAAATCGTGACGACGGATTTCATATTGACAATGCATTGAACCCACTTATATCACGCCTTCGTTCTGAAAGAATGTCTGCGTCTCCTATTCCGATTGATGTTACCACTTTTAATGATTAATTATTCATTTGTAAGCATTGTGGATACGTAACAGCTCTGTTTATGTTTGCACTCACTGCTCACAGGTTGTCTTTGAAGTATATATTTATCTATGACTAGCGCAGCAGTTACGAATGTGATATCTTCGATCATGCGCAGTCTGATCCTCAGTAGCTTTGCATCACGTGATTTACCGTATAAATAGGCACGCGCAGACGCTGAGAACTCAGTCTTGGACTCGCCTTGAAGATGGCTGTAAGGTTTGCAGCCGAAATATCGGACGAAGAATTGTCGCTGTCCCGGGTGCACTCCCGAAAGATGATGGAATATTATGTCCGCCGGGAAAACTTCAACAATCACATCTGGATACGTTATTTTGCACCTCTATGTCCTCGTACACGAAGTGGTGGTTCTTTACTCAAGTCTATAGGTAAGAAACAGCTCATTCGTTCATGTATTTGAGAACTGAAATTTTCGATAACAAAGTTTTTAATATACAGCTGCAAATATTGCGGACAGTGGAGTATAATTTAATACTGACTACGTGCAATGCAATCTATTTGTGAATGGCATTTACGCAATTAATTAACAGATAGCACTGTAACTTTTGTAGTTCATTGCATAATTTAATGCATCTTTAAGGATGAGAGATGTGCTATCGATTGAAAACTGTGTAAGAAGGAATTGACTACTGGCGATGATATCATGCACTACCGAGAACGCGGTTGGATTCAAGAGTTCAAAATGTTTGGAAAGAAACGAAAAACTAACGTGAATTAGAAGTTTTGCGGGATGTCCTCTGCAGAGTTCGTTGAAGAAATGGTTGGATCCATGAAAACTAAGCAGAAGTAAAGAAGAAAAGTTTCTTCTGTTTTCCATTTGTTTCCAGAATATATGCTGGACATTTTTCTATCCTATTCCGAAAGTTTCAGTAATTTTTGTTAAGTGCTTCCTGTTTTGTTCATCGTGATACTAAATTAACATTCTGTCATTAAATAAAACGTAACGGTTCATTATAAACACCAAGCTTCCTTCCTTCCGTAACGGTTCATTGATGGCAGAGAATCGCCATTGATTGATCTGTTACTTTCAGCCCTATTTGTTAAAATTCATACAAGGTGTGCATACACAAGTTTTCTAAACAACGTTCAATATTTTACTAATGTAAGACTCGGTTCGAATAATTTCAGAATGTTTGATGACTATGTCGTTCATAATAGCATAAACACACGGGAACCATCGTAGTCTCATAAGCTATA
Source organism: Locusta migratoria (assembly GCA_026315105.1). Lineage (NCBI taxonomy): Eukaryota > Metazoa > Arthropoda > Insecta > Orthoptera > Acrididae > Locusta > Locusta migratoria. The sequence continues at coordinate 198,849,204 of CM048746.1, forward strand.
CAAACATTTGAACATTTGCCGGCCGCGGTGGCCGAGGGGACTAAGGCGCTCCAGTCACGGTCTGCACGGCCACTACGGTCGGGGGTTCGAATCCCCCCTCGGCCATGGATATTTGTACCGTCCTAGTTCGTAAGAAGTTCATAAGTAGTTTGTAAGTTTACGGACTGATGACCCCGTAGTTAAGTCCCATAGACTATACAAACATTTGAACATTTCGAACCATCGTAGAAAAATATTATGTTCGATGAACACGAGCAATTTCGAATCTCGAGATAAATTATAATCACCTGTATGAGTGTTATCGGAACATACTAACTGCGAAATTGTTATTATTGCCCCATTAGTATAATCTGTTCTTCGTTATTTTGTCCGTCTTTCTTGCTCGGGCGTCGTATTACTGTGTCGCAACCCAACGCAACATATTTTCCGGCGTTGTTCCGTTGTTTCGTTACTCAGCACCTCGTTTCCATTTCTCATGAATAATTCAGGCCGCTCACCTGCTTGACTCCCGGATTTTTCCCCTCCTTTGCTTGTATCGCTTCATGATCCCACGGGTGTTACAATGTTTCCGCTGGTGCTTTTTCTCACCCAGCTGCATGTTCTTACGCCTTTTAAATACCACCGTCCATAATACGTTTACGTCTACATCATTTCGTTCCTGGATATTTACAGGTAGTACTACAGCGGCAAAACTATTATTCATAACATCTCGTTTGTTATGTCCTCGGCTAATGAAGAGCATAATTAGCACGTTCTTAACAGCACATTTTTCTCATTAGAAGATCAAGGGAAAGGGAAACGGGAAGATAATTAATTTGACCTAAGAAGACCTACGCTTCTTATTCAAGTAGTCGTTAATGAGGGCAGGTACTTATTAAGAAACAGGAAACAACTTGTCATTTAGACTTTGAAGTTAAAATTCCATTTTTGTATGTGAACATTCCTAAGTCCCTCAAAATTCGAAAACGAATTTGCCTTAGCAGTACAGGCATCATTTCCTGTAATTGCTTACGGAAGTGCTAAATATGTTAGTATTTGATTTAGTCGTTTACAGTTAATATTTGTAATCATGGAACTCCGTAGAACAATTCACCAGTGCACTCGTGAGCTACAGTTCTTCGCCAGGTCATAATGAAAACGCGTTCTGGTCGAAAATAACTTGCTCAGCACTATATTGTGTGTGTACCAAAGCCTCGCGGTGAAATTCAGAGTTATTCAAAGAGGTATCTTGGAGGCAGAACATGTGACAGTGAAGATGGCGGAACGGAAGTCCTGGGGACCCCTCTTTATAAAGCAATATTTTGTAACAAGTAACATCTCCTATTGTTATCGCAAATACAGCACTGTACTATACACAAATAATTCGAGTTCAACAACTTTAAATAGTGAAGGAAACGCCCAAATATACGTACATTCAGTTACGATCTCTCTCTCTCTCTCTCTCTCTCTCTCTCTCTCTCTCTCTCTCTGTCTGTGTGTGTGTGTGTGTGTGTGTGTGTGTGTGTGTGTGTGTGTGTGTGTGTGTGTGTGTGTTTTTCAAATTTTTAGTTTTTTTTCTGAATTTGACGGTATTGAGGATCAGCAATGTGTAATTATGGCTTGTGTTAGAATGATTCGCTTTGTCGGTGAGTGAATGAAACTAAAAATAGAGACATTAATTTTATTACCCTTTCTGTAGTAATATTAGTACTCAGAAGGTGTGTTAGAAAAATCTAATCGAGAAAGTAGTCTTGAATTTAAAAAAAATCGGGATTAGTGAGTCTACATCTACATCTACATGAGATACTCTGCAAATCACATTTAAGTGCCTGGCAGAGGGTTCGTCGAACCACAGTTATACTATTTATCTCCCATTCCATTCTCGAATAGCACGCGGGAAGAAAGAACACCTGAATCTCTTTGTTCGAGCTCTGATTTCTCGTATTTTATTCTGATGATAATTTCTACCTATGTAAGTGGGAGTCAACAATATATTTTCGCATTCGGAGGTGAATGTTGGTGATTGGAGTTTCGCAAGTAGCCCACGCCGCAGCGATAAGCGCCGTTGTTGTAATGATTCCCATCCCAGATCCTGTATCATTTCCGTAACGCTGTCTCCCCTGTATCGTGACAATACGAAACGAGCTGCCCTTCTTTGGACTCTTTCGATGTCCTCCGTCAAACCCACCTGATAAGGATCCCACACTGGGCTGCAATACTCCAAAAATGGACGGACAAGCGCAGTGAATGCAGTTACTTTAGTAGTCCTGTTGCATCTTTTAAGGGTTCTGCCAATAAAATGTAGCCTCTGGTTCGCCTTTTCCACGACATTATATACGTATTTTTTCCAATTTAAGTCTGAAGTAATAGTAATTCCTAGGTATTTTGTGGTGTTTACGGCCTTCACATTTGATTTATGTTGTAAACAAAGTTTAACGGATTTCTTTTCGTACTCATGTGGACGACTTCACACATCTCGTTATTTAGAGCCAATTGCCAATTTTTACACCATACTGATATCTTATTCAGATCGTTCTGCAGTTGGTTTTGATCTTCAGATGATTTTACTAGACGGTAAATGACGGCGTCATCTGCGAACAACCTAAGGGAACTACTTAGATTTTCCCCTAAATCGTTTATGTAAATAAGGAATAGCAGAGGACCAATAACACTACCCTGTGGAACGCCCGATATCACCTCTGTTTTAGTCGATGCCTTACCATCGATTACTACGAACTATGTCCTCTCTGACAATAAATCCCCTATCCAATCGCAAATTTGGGGCGATATACCATAACCACGCAATTTGATTAAAAGCCGTTTGTGAGGTACGGTGTCAAAAGCTTTCTGGAAATCAAGAAATAAGGAATCGACATGCGAACCTTTGTCGATAGCACCCATCACTTCGTGTGAATAAAGAGCTAGTTGTGTTTCGCATGAATGATATTTTCTAAATCCGTGTTGACCTTGGGTATATAGATAGTTCTGTTCGAGATAATTCATAATATTTGAATACAGGATATGTTCGAAAACCCTGCTGCAAATTGACGTCAATGAAATAGGCCTGTAGTTTAGTGGGTTACTCCTACTGCCTTTCTTGAATATCAGTGTGACCTGGGTAACTTTCCAATCTTTTGGTACAGATCCTTCTATGAGAGAGAGGTTGTATATGACTGTTAAATAAGGAGCTATCGCTTCAGCATAATCAGATAGAAATCTAATGGGTATACAATCCGGACCAGAAGACTTGTTCTTGTTAAGTGATTTTAGTTGCTGCACTACTCCGATGATATCTACTCCTACGTTACTCATTACGGCCTCTGTTCGTAATTCGAAATCTGGAATATTGGTTTCGTCTTCTTTGGTGAATGAGTTTCTAAAAGCTAAGTTTAGTAACTCTGCTTTAGTAGCGCTGTCATCGGCAGGATCGCCATTACTATCACGTAGTGAAGGTATTGTTTGTGATTTGCCCTGAGTATATTTAACATATGACCAAAATCTCTTTGGGTTTTCAGTCAAATTACGAGAAAGAGTTTCGTTGTGATAAATATTGTAGGCATCTCGCAATGAAATCCTCGTTAAATTTCGAGCTTCTGAGTACGATCGCAAATCCTGGGGATTTCGTGTTCGTTTGTATTTAGTATGCCCTTTCCTTTACCTTTGCAACAGTGTCCTGACCTGTTTTGTGTACCAAGGGGGATCGCCTCCTTCTTTTATTAATTTATTTGGTATAAAACTGTCAATTGCTGTCGATACCACTTCTTTGAATTTGAGCCACATCTGGTCTACACGTACGTTTAGTGTTTCAAGAAGCAATGAATTTTGTTTCCATCTGCTTTCCTGAACAAATATACTTTGCGTTTATTTTTGGTAACTTTGGGACTTTCGATGTTCAATTTCGCTACGACAACTCTGTGTTCACTAATACCTGTATCCGTTTTGATGCTCGTTATGAGCTCAGGATTATTTGTTGCTAAGAGATCAAGTGTGTTTTCACATCCATATACAATTCTAGTTGGCTCATGAACTAATTGTTCGAAGTAATTCTCAGAGAATGCGTTGAGTACAATTTCGGACGATGTTTTATGCCTACCTGCTGATTTGAAAATGTAATTTCGCCAACAGATCGAGGGTAAATTAAAATCACCACCTACTATTATCGTGTGAGTCGGGTACGTTTTTGTAATTAGGCTCAGGTTTTCTTTGAACCTTTCTGCTATTGTATCGTCAGAGTCGGAAGGCCGGTAAAAGGAACCGATTATTAACTTCTTACGATTTTCGTGTACAACCTCTACCCATAATAGCTCGCAGGAACTATCAACTTCACCTTCGCTACATGAAATACTACTTTTGACGGCGACAAACACGCCCCCACCTATTTTGTTTAATCTATCCATTCTGAACACCGATAGATCTTTTGCAAATACTTCTTCTGAACTTATTTCCGGCTTGAGCCAACTTTCGCTGCCTATAATGATGTGTGTTTCGGTGCTTTCTATTAACGCTTGCAGTTCTGGTACTTTCCCGACACAGCTACGACAATTTACAACTGTTATACAGATAGTTTCCGGATCTACATTTCTCCTGTCATCCACCTGCACCCTTTGAGATTGCCCATTTTCTATTTCCCCGAAGCTCTTTATCCTAAAAAACCGCCCAGTCTACGCCACACAGCCCCCGCTACCCGTGTAGCCGCTTCCTGCGTGTAGTGGACTCCTGACCTATTCAGCGGAACCAGGAAACCCACCACCCAATGGCGCAAGTCAAGGAATCTGCAGCCTACACGGTCGCAGAACCGTCTGAACCTCTGATTCAGACAGCACAGACACAGAGTGAAATTGACAGGGGCATTACGTTAAATGGATAACTTGAAAATTTACGTGTGGCAGAAGGCGTGCAATAATAGCCCATACCGCTATAGTATCCACTGTGCCCAGTGGCGTAGTAGTCAGCGGAACTGCCTAGGAAAATGGAGACTGGGCTCATAGCTTGGCCCGACTAAAATTTCAACTTTTCCCATTGATTTCATTCAGTGCCCAATAACGGCTAATGTCGTAAATCCGGTTGTGTATTAAACATTAATCCCGTTTTCCTGCAAAATGATATGTGGCGCATCACAAAAGGTACACAATTGCAAGGCTAATATCGTTTCCAGAGTATCGAAAATAAACACCAAAACTTCGAGTAATACTATGTATCCTGTAATTCACTGCCCAAGTTACTAAATTAATCTTCCACCTTTATCTCATTCCCTAATCTAAGTCTTTCAACATCGCCTGCTACTATTAGACTACGTTCTATTACCCTTGTATTGATCTTGTTAATGTTTATAATTTATCGTTCTTTCAAGAAAAAGTCCATTCTGTTCAACTGCTCTTCCAGGTGCTTTGCTGCTTCTGACAGAATTATCATGTCATCGGTAAACAGAACAATTTTATATTACATTTCTCTGAACTTTTAATTCCGGTTCCAAATATCTCCTACCTTTCCTTCACAGTTTACTCAATGTACTGGTTATAAAACGTTAAGGAAAGGCTACAATCCTGTCTTACTCCCTTTCCAATCCCTAAGTTACTTTCATGCCCATCGACTCTTATCACTGCTGTCTACTTGCTGTACAAGTTTTATATCCCTTCTTCCCTCTATTTTACCCTAGCTACCTTCAAAACTTTAAAGAATATATTCCAGTCATCATAATCAACAGCTTTTTACAAATCTCCGAAAGTTATAAAGATAGGTTTGTCTTTCCTTAAGCTATATTATAAGAAGTTACAAGGTATTACCTCACGTGTTTGTACATTTCTCTTAAATACACCGACTCTAATAACCAAGCTGTCGATGGGATGTTAAACCCTAAGCTTCCTCCTCCTCTTAAATCCAAACTGATCTTACCATAGGATGGCTTCAAACAGTTTTCCATTATTCTGGAAATAATTCGTGTTGGAATTTGGAACCATGATCTATTCAGCTGATAGTTCTGATAAATTTTGCAACTTTCTGCATTTGATATCTTTGGAATTTGAATTATTACATTCTTCGTGAAGACTGAGCGTATTTCACCTGACCATACATCACTGCCCAACAGGTGGAATACTTTTGTTGTGACTGGATATTAGTATGCCAGAGAGCATACCGTCTACCCAATGACCTTATTTAGATCTTTCAGTGCTCTGTCAAATTTGTCTCGTAGTTTCATATATTGATACGGTGTCTGTTCTTTCGGGCACCATATCTATAATTTTATACATGCTTCAAACAGAGAATTGACAATTTCTGTGCAGATGCAAGAATACGTTCGGTCTCTTGCAGGAATATGCGAGCAGAAGGAAGTAATGGGCAAGAGGCCCTATTATCATAGCTATATGTTGAAAATTCGGCCAGGGCGTGTTGCGTGCTTCGGTAGCGTAATTGATTAAGGCCAAGCGCTGAATAGAAGAATGGAAATACGGGCTCGAATCCCGGTCCCGCACATATTTTCAACTTCGCAGTTGAATTTATTTCAGTGGCCTGTAACGGTCGAAATGTTTGATTATTTCGAAACTATGTCTCATCTTCATTTGCTTCCTCATGTCTTTTAGCAATAGCCTTCAAGTTCATTTACCTTGTAAAACTCCTCCCTATATAACCATTCGAACTTTTGGTTTCCTCTTTCGGAATATACGTGGGTGGTTTGAAAAGTTCTCGGAATCACCACGAGAGGTCAGTGCTAACGCAAGGACTTCAGGTGATATCCATTGGACTGTTGCCTGTTAACACGTGCCACGTCAGTGCTCTTGGAAGATATCTGTGGCGGTGACATGGCTCTGTTCTTGTTCCAGCGCAGTGATTTGCGAAGAAGAAAAAGAATCATATTTGAGCATTGATTAAGTACTTCGTAAACAAAGGTATGAACGCAAAGGACATTCATGCCGATTTATACTCCATAATATTCAACTGTTGTCAAGAAGACAAATGAATTTAAATTTCGTCGGGAGAGCTTAGATGACGATCCGCGCAGTGGTCTCCCAAGATGTGTCACTACTCCAGAAACAACGCGTAATTGCACGAAATTGTCATGGAAGATCGCCGATTGAATATGCGTGAAATAACTCACGCTTGTCAGATGTCATCTGAAAAGGTATATCACATTTAAACTGAAGAATTATACGTGAAAAAAAGTTATCTGCAAGATAGGTGCCGCGACACTTGAAGATGGATCAAAAACCAATGAGAATTGATATATGGAAAATGCTTGGCCTATTTTAGGAGAAAGGAACATGATTTTTTGCGCCGGTTTGTAATCACAGATGAAACTTGGGTGCACTACTATACCTCAGAGACAAAACAAGAGTCAAAGCAGTGGAAATATTCTGATTCTTTCCCACACAAAAAAAAAAGACAATTCTTTTGGCTGCAAAGGTCATGGCGTCAGTGTTCTGGGATGTGAAGGGGATTCTGTTTGTAGATTATGTCCATAGTGGGCAAATAATTACTGGTGAAGACTGTGCTAACTTCCTGTACAAATTGCAACAAAAATACGCGAAGAAAGGTCAGGTTTAGAAAGGAAGAAAGACGATCTTTCATCAAGAAAATGCGCGCGCAACACACATGTGCCGTCATCATGGGAAAGTTACGCGAACTAAGGTATGAACTATTGCCATATACGCGTTATTCACGTTATATGGTTCTGGAAAGTTCAATCTCTTCCCAAAACTGAAAGTATTTCTTTGTGGACGAAGACTCACTTCAAACGAAGAACTGATAGCCAGACAACTATTTTTCAGGCCTAGAGGAAGCCCAGTGCACTAGAACATCGTTGGACAAATGCATTAATCTACAAGGAGACTAAACGTTTCAATGATGTAAGTACTTTTTTCTCTACTCCGATCCGAAAACTTTTAAAACTATGCTCATAAACAATAAGAAAAACCGTTTCACTTAAATTATTGCGCTATCGTTGAACTACGCCATTTGTTACTAAAGTCACCTTGGTCTCTGAAATAACAATTTATATTTCAATCGCAAGTTTTATAACGTGTATGTAGACGTGTTATTCCTGCACTGGAAATAAATTTCATTGTGCTGTAATATCTGTAAATACACATTTTAAAGTCACATTTATAAAAACTGAAACATCTCTCATAATTAGTTTTGAAAAGAAATCTTTCAAAAATTTAACCCCAATAAATTTTTATCTGCTGCTTTTCCTATGTCCAGTGAGTGCTCTCGCTAAATTAATGATACTTCACAAAAAGAAAACTTGAAAAGATAACAATTCTTCTGGTAATGCGGGCGCAGAATTCACATTGGCGTGATGTGAATATTCCCCTCAGTGCACAGCGACATTGTGAGGCAGTGGAAGGAGGACATCGCGCTATCAGAATTTAGACCTTTAACACGGTGTGGCGTGTTGAGAGCGTGTCACGTAAACTCCTGAACTTCCACTTACTACCAGGGGCCATTATAGCGTGCTTCATAACGTGAGTGAGTAATTATCCGCAATTATCGGCAGTGGCAATACTGCTGTATTGTCCAGAAATATAGATAGTAACTGGGTCATAGCTTCACGTTTATCGATACTGAAAGCGTTACAGAAGATATACTTACCCAACCTTAACAAGGGACAAAGAACTGCCTGGTTGTAATTCTGTTGTTGATGACGACGACGACGACAACGACAACGACGAATGATATTCCGGATTGTCAGTCAGTCCATCCCAGTCGGCATACCCCAAACTCTACAGGCATGCAAGTTCCCTACGTCTAACAGCGCAACTCCGTAGCTACCGTTGTGCCTACAGATGTAGAATTTGGCTATCCCGCAGAACAGGAATAGCATATGGGTAGCCGACACAGTATAGTACAACTAGCTTAAACCCGCGGCTGCGCTCGCGTGTTGGTTATGATAGATAATGCTCGAAACGTCAAATCGATTTTTTTAAAGAGATGTATTAAAAGAAATTTCTTTTTTATCACTTTATTTATATATTCTTATATTTCCTTATCCGTAAGCTTATCCTTACAGAGAAAGAGCTGAAGACATTGTAGCACGCATAGACCAAAGATATGGTCTGTGGCATCACGTTTCGCTGTATGTAACCTCCTTGCTATAGAGTCGCAAACGTCATCGCTTCATCGCTGGCCTTCAGTCCGAATTTTTTTTTATAATTTGACGACATTCAACCACCATATCTTCCAGCCCCTTATAGCTATCGGCATGGAACTGCTATCGTGTACAACGGGAGACTTCGGACAACAATTACACACAGACCATTCGTTTGCGTTCTGTACTTCTCGCTGCAGAGCGAAATATTAACACACACACACAAATGTAGAATTTCGTACACACCGATAACTTTCCATCCCAATATACTTCACCCTTTTATCATTATCAACCCTCAAGCAACAATGCAACCAATAAAACCATTTTCAAAGAGTATATATAATTTTCAAAGAGTAATTATTGTTTCGCATTTCGCGTTATATTCTTCAATTTACTAAATATCTATCAGATCGCTATAAAACCGTGCCTAAAACCTTCCTCAGGTATAAATTAGTAACTGTACAAATATTTAAAACTCTGCGTCTTGTGGTTCGGACGTGATAAGCGTACACCGAAGAGACATTCACATTAATATATATAGATAAATAGCTATCCGATCGCCATAAAACCGTGCCTAAAGCCTTCCCCGGGTAGACATTAGTAAGTGCCCAAATTTGTAGCTCTTTATGTCTTGTGGTTCAGACGTGATAAACGTACACCGAACTGACATTCACATTTATAGATATAGATAACGCGGACTTTCACTTCTAGGTGGCGCTGTAATCTTACGCCGTTATACCTAATTGGTCCTATCAGTCTTCATAGGACGTCACCGAAGCACGGAGAGTCAGTTCGACTGAGTATAGTTCCTGGATGCTATCAGATCTATTTGCAGCCAGCTGCCGCCACGCTATCGGGCTTAGACGTTTCCTCTTCGTGGAACTGGACTCTGCTATGCTCTATGTGGGCTGCCTACGGAATCGCATCAGTTCTGCGCTTGGAACTTTAATTTTGGTGATTGTATCCAGGACTAGTTCGTTTCACTGTCGACTCCATGTCCGAATTAGTTTTTGTGTTATTTTCCGACTTCCGGAACTTGCACTTTTCCAAATGACGAAACAAGTTGTTGTGCTATAAGACTTTGTTCCTCCCGATACAACAGCGGCGTTGATGAAGATGATATGTTCTGACCACATTATGACAATCCTACTGGTAAATATAACCCGCAAATTAAAAGTTCAAATGTCTGTAAAGCTTATGGAACTTAACTGCGGGGTCATCAGCCCCTAAGCCGGCCGCAGTGGTCGAGCGGTCTGCGGCGTGCCAGTCACGGTCCGCTGGGCCGCTGCGGTCGGGAGTTCGAATCCCCCCCCCCTCGGGCATGGATGTTTGTACCGTCTTTAGTATAATCTAGTTCATAAGTAGTTTGTAAGTTCAGGGACTGGTGACCCTGTAGTTAAGTCCCATAAGCCCTACAAAGATTATGTTGTCTTTAGCATAAGTTAATTCATAAACATCCATGCCCGAGAGATCATTCGAACCTCCGACACGGGAGACTGCGTGATCCGCAACGTGGCGCTCTAGACCGCTCGGCTACTCCCGCGCGGCAACTCACTAATCACTGTAGTGAGAAAGGATGATAATGAAATTCCCAGTGTATCAGTACATAGTATTTTAAAAGTGCTCGCCTAGTCGTTAGAAAAATTAGAGGGTAATGAAATAAATCACAATTTGCGATCTGTTACGGCTTCACTGCACTAGGTTTAGATGGAATGCCAAAGTGCGGCGAATGAAAATTTGTGCACAGCCGAGATTCGAACCCTGGATGTCCTGGTTACTTGGCAGACGCGTTGACCACTTAGCCACCGAGGACACAGTGACCAGCCCCACTGCAGAGCGCTCTTCCCTGCACATCTCCCCCCACACCCAAATCTCCATTCGCCACGCTGTCTCTTTCCTATTACCACAGCCTGTTTGTTCTGTAATGCTCGCAGCCACAATACTGTATTCCCGCATCAGGAAGATCACAATTAATTGTTGTCAGGAGCCCAGCCGAGGCGGAGTGGACAACGTGTCTGCCTAGTCAGCAGGAGATCCCGGGTTCGAATCTCGGCCGGGCACAAATTCTCATTCGCCGCACTTTGATATTCCATCTAAACCTAGTACAGTGAAGCCTCAACAGATCGCAAATTGCGATTTATTTCATTAGAATGAAAGCTGTAACGGCGTCTATATATATATATATATATATATATATATATATATATATAAATTGTAATTAGAGGGTAGTTCATCATTTAAATTTCTATAGAACATCTTCACGTCCGTCTCTAAAGCTGATTCATTAGGAGGACCTGGGTTAGATTACTGATAGCGCAAAGGATTTTTCCTTGGTAGAAGGATTCGTTGGGTTGCATTGACGCTCGTGATGCCAATAAAAGAGCTACTTGAATGAGCCGTAGGAGCGTAAACGTCTGTAGAGACGACAACCGGGAGATGGATGTCTGGAGCCCATTGCCCCACTCTGAGCTATGTGGATGATGCTATTTGACAGTAGATCAGACCGAAGCCGGCTGACAACGCTTTTTTTATCTGGCTCAAGTCACAGAATTTAATTATTTAACTTATTTTATTCTCGCTTTAGTACACCTATGGTGACCCAAAAAATTTGGCCGTCATTGGTATATGCGCCGTAGGCATCGCATGGTCAGAGTTTCAAGCCACTGGGTAGTGGACTCGGCCGCAGTCTTGATGTAGTAACTATTCCAAATAGTAAATGTATCGGACCAAACTGTGTGGTCATCAGTCCGTAGCTTACAAACTACTTAAACCTAGGTAAACTTCCCTAAGGACAACACACACACACCCATGCCCCAGGGAGGACTCGAACCTCCACTGCGAGCAACCGCGCGCTCCGTAGCGAGACGCTTTAGACCGCTCGGCTACTCCACCGCGGCAGTTTCAGCCCATACCGAATGATGAAAGTACACAGGATTGGCGTGCATTCGCCCACGACACACGTGTCCCATACAAGACTTCATACTGGAGGGCTGAGGCGGCGAGGTGGAGCTGCATCACCTGTAACCATGCAGTGGAATCTACTCAGTGCCCAATTCAAGTTTTTCATGGTCGAACGCAGAGAACACCGTGCTCCGTGTGCGGTTTCTCTAGGGAGACGATTGTCCATTATTATCTGGTCGAGAGTGCCTAATCTACACTGGTCAGTAATATTCTGGAGTACTGCTGCGAATTGTGTGATCATCAGGTGGAACGAAGGACAGAGATAAGGTTCAGAGAAGGGCAGCTCGTTTCGTTTTGTACAAGTATTATCGCTACAGGGAAATGATGGACGAGTTGGGGTAGAAATCATTAAAAGAAAGGCCGCGTGATCTGTTTGCATAATTTATTTCACCAACTTTGATCATCAGTATAAAATAAAAGAAATCAGATCGAAAACGAAAAAAAAAAAAAAAAAAAAAAAAAAAAATAGACGTTTATTTTTCCTGGACGATAACAGAGAATGTAACGCTAGAGGAATATTATGAAAGCTGTCCGATAATTCCTTTGTCAGGCAGAGTAATGTTGTAGATGTAAATGAATTTATCATATACATCTTCAATGATATACTACCTGTCATCAAAATCCAATAAATTGACATCGCCCATGAAGGATTACAATTACGAATAACTTAAATTGGAACGGTCACATGGATTTTATTGTAGAGAAGGCGAACCAAACAGTACTTCTTATTGGATTAAACTTACAAGATGTAATGGATCCTAATGATCATAGTTCCAAAAATGATCAAATGTTCGTAAATCTACGTGATGTAACTACTTTGGTAAAGTGCCTAGAATTACGAGCTACTTAAACTAACATATGCTAAGGTCAACAAATGCACACATGCCCGAGGGAGGGCTCGAACCTCCGACGGCGAGCAAACGGCGCTCTGGGAAACTGCGTGGAAAAGCAATATAATTCCCACTAATAGTGTTCCGCATCTTACAATGTAAGTCGATAACTATCGGATGGATGGTTGGAACGTGAATCGGTCCTCGTATACAATTGTTACGGCCTGGCGAACAGGAAACCAACCCCACACCATCTCGGATTTTGACCATTTCAGTATTTACTTCTTTCTCCCTCTACTACTTTGACATCCGCTCGGCCACTCCACCGCGGCGATCGTAGTTTCTTCACTGTAGTTGTACGTTCCTTTCTAAAGTACAGTTGTGCATTATGTGATCCGTAGCAGAAAGCATTGACGAAGATCGCCGAAAACTTCCGAAGGAGAACCGTTTCGCATTATAATCGTTTAATAGGGAAGATCATCAGAATAAAATACGAGAAGCCAGAGCTCGAACGGAGAAATTCAGGTGTTCTTTCTTCCCGAGCGCTATTCTAGAATGGAATAGGAGGTAAATAGTATAAAGGTGGTTCGATGAGCCCTCTGCCAGGCACTTAAATTTGATTTGCAAGGAATCCCAAATAGATGTAGAGAGAGTGTCACGGATATCGTAAGCGAGTTGGTCGGAAATAATTAAAACTACTGCTATTTTATTTTATTTTATTATTATTATTATTATTATTATTATTATTATTTTTGCAACGACATCTTATCACGAAATATCATTAAACAACTTCTCCACAGAATGTAAAAATATTTTGTTGAAGTAGAAATGATAATCTTAATAAAGCAACTCACTCTGAAAGATTTAAAGGTGGCTTTTTCCCGTATTGTTTTCAAGAGTAGAACGGTTTCGACGAATCCCCTGTGAAGCACGTAAGTATGGATTGAGGAGTTGTCATGGAGACTGAGATGTACATGTAAATGAATTCTGTACCACTTCTCTCATCCTGAACTTACCAATTCGGGTACCAACTCGGTGTAAAGTCAGTGGAATGTGGGAAACCGCCTAAAACCACATTGTAACTAATCCATAAAAAAGGTAAAGCAGACAACAATCCGAAGATTGATTTGAACACCACAGTACTTCATTAGGCATGATCCTGTTTGGAGGTGGTATGCGGTTGCCTTCCTCCGACCTTCGAACTGACTTACCGAACCAATTATAGGGGGACCTACAGTTTAACTTGGGTTCCAAACCACGGTGCTACTCGGTACTTCTCACATGGTAATCCTGCCAAAATCAAATGTTCCAATGTTTGTATAGCTTATGGGACTTAAGTATACGGGGTCGTCAGTCCCTAAACTTACAAACTATGAACTAGCTAACTCTAAGGACGGCACAAATATCCATTCCCGAGGGGGGATTCGAACCCCCGACCGTAGTGGCCGTGCAGACCGTGAATGGCTCGCCGCAGTCCCCTCGGCCACCGCGGCCGGCAGGTATTCTACCAGAGGATGAAATACCAAAACGCAGTTAATTAATTACTTAAGGTACACTTTCATCATTTGATACCATATTGGCCAAATATATTGAAACTTAAAATAAAAAGAATACGGTAACACTAAAAGGTCAAAGCAGTAAGAGATTAAAGCTTAAGCAATGTCTTGATTGGGAGTATAAAAGAGCTTGCACTTCAAATTATCCTTCTTATGTTTCGACCTTACGAACGATTAGGATTAAATATTAAGCGTGTGGCGTGATCTGTTTAATAAGTGTGTGTTGCCTCAGTGATTTACTTAAATTGTGTCTATCGAAACGTAAACACACAGAAGTAACTTTAACATGCGTTAACCTCACTGTAAAGAAAATAGAACGTGCCATGAAATGGCATTACATAGGGCTACTCACTGAAACGTCACCTCGTTTTGCACCTGCACGGGAAGAATAGGATTTAGCTTTGTGTCGACAGCGTGGAATTTACAGACGGTGCATCTGGAGACAGAGGTACGGGCGGGAAAGGTGAAATTTACGGACTGTTACCACCGCTAAGGAACACCGCTAAGTTTTGGTTGCTCTTTCGAGGTGATTTTCGAGGGACAGAAGATGCGAGGAGGCCTGAGAGAAAGAGCTGTCCTAAGCCGCGGAATGGCCCCCGTATTTCGGTGTCTCTGGCTGTCATAAAGTCGCCCTCCTGGGCGACGTTCGGCGGATGAAGTCCGCGCCAAGATGAAAGAAGTTGTGCCCCACTCTCTGCCGCTCCCGTGCACGCACACACACACACACACACACACACACACACACACACACACACACACAGCAGACCTTCGCAGTACACGGTGGCCGCACGCAGATACGTGTCGGCGAAAGTCTGTCGTAGCTTCTGAGGGTCCTGTGTCTTTGGTAGAAAAGGCAGGGGCAGGACTCCTCGGTGCCTTTCAGCAAATTTATTCAGTAGATACAGCCCTCGGGATCTACATCTACATGGAATACTCTGCAAATCACATTTAAGTGCCTGGCAGAGGGTTCATCGAACCACAATTATACTATTTATCTCCCATTCCATTCTCGAATAGCGCGCGGGAAGAAAGAACACCTGAATCTCTCCATTCGAGCTCTGATTTCTCGTATTTTATTCTGATGATCATTTCTACCTAAGTAGGAGTCAACAAGATATTTTCGCAATCGGAGCAGAAAGTTGGCGATTGGAGTTTCGTATGTAGCCTACGCTGCAGCGATAAGCGCCGTTGTTGTAACGAATACATTCCCAGATCCCGTATCATTTCCATGACGCTCTCTCCCCTATATCGTGACAATAGAAAACGAGCTGCCCTTCTTTTGACTCTTTCGATGTCCTTCGTCAAACCCACCTGATAAGGATCCCACACTGGGCAGCAATACTCCAAAAAAGGACGGAAAAGCGTAGTTTATGCAGTTTATTTTGTAGTTCTGCTACATCTTTTAAGGGTTCTACCAGTAAAACTCAATCTCTAGTTCGCCTTTCCCACAATATTATCTACGTGTTCTTTCCAGTTTAAGTCTCAAACAATAGTAATTCCTAGGTATTTAGTGGAGTTTACGCCCTTCACTTTCGATTGATTTATCTTCTCAACAAAGTTTAACGGATATCTTTTCGTACTCATGTAGACGATTTCACAGTTCTCATTACTTAGAGTCAATTGCCAATTTGCACACCATAGTTCTGCAGTCGGTTTTGATCTTCAGATGATTTTATTAGAAAGTAAATGACGGCGTCATCTGCAAACAACCTAAGAGATCTGCTTAGATTTTCTCCAAAATTGTTTATGTAAATAAGGAACAGCAGAGGACTAATAACACTACCTTGTGGAACGCCTGATATCACTTCTGTTTTAGTCGATACCTTACCATCGATTACTACAAACTGTTTTCTCTCTGACAGGAAATCATCTATCCAGTCGCAAATTTGGGGCGATATACCATAACCACGCAATTTGATTAAAATCCGTTTGTGAGGTACGGTGTCCAAAACCTTCTGGAAATCAAGAAGTACGGAATCAATTTGAGATCACTTGTCGATAGCACTCGTCACTTTGTGTGAGTAAAAAGCTAATTTTGTTCCACATGAACGATATTTCCTAAATCCGTATTGACCTTGGGTCAATAAATCATTCTGTTAGCGATAATTCATAATATTTGAAGGTCCTTTTTATAGATGTTCGTTGTTGGTGACTGTAGGACAGCACCGTAAAACGGATTTAACATTCAGTGAATGATCGATTTCTTAGCCATTTTCTGCTTTAGATTTCGGGTTGCTATAAATAAATCCAAAAAATTAAAAATACTGTAAGCTTCTAACTCTTGCAGGTACTTTTTAATACATTAGGAAGTGGCAAATTTTTACATTTTTGTATTCATTACATGAGTAGCCTATTATCAAAGACGGACTTCTGTCGTTTGCCAGAAACTGAGATAAACGTTATTTTTTTATTGCGAAACGTATAGCTAATATATTTATAAGCTGATTTGAGCATTATAAACTTTAATACTCAACTATTTATACCTGGAAGTGGCTAATATCAATTTGGTTACTCATGCACCTTCAAATTGTGTTTAAGGATACAGATGTCTGTCTTTGAAACCAAAACTTGTAGGTGTCCTCTTTTGATGTGAACACGCTTTCAGATGTCCGTTTTTGATACACAGAGATTCGCTTACTGCTGACGAGAATCTTTTACAGGTGTATAATCTGGGAAATTGTAGGAATATGGACATAAAGTGGAAAATATTAAATTCTGAACTCTATTACATACTGGAAAAATGATAACTACAATAATCATAATAATCTTTTTAATTTTATATAAAAAATGAAATGTTACGGCACTGAATCTCTAAAATTATTAGCATAAGGTCTGTTGAAACTGTCGCCAGATTTTTCCGTAAACATCCTTGCGTCATTTCTGACATCGAACGTCTTTCCAACAAGTGATAATTTCGTACAACACACCTTACAATAGAACAGAGTAGTTTACAAGCTAGTCTTGCCTTTGTTTCTTTTCAATGTTTATTTTCCACTTTTCAGATTGTGTCAACCGCTTCCTAGCTTTTCCTTCGAACGCTGGTGATATGTTCCATTTTACACGCTTTAAAATGATTACTAGTAATAATACTATAAAAATTACTGAAACACTTTAAGTACTGGCTAATTCGACTTAGTTCCTGGCACATACTGTCGCCCTCTCTGATTTTCGAGGTCATGTGATCATATACTGTGTTCCCATTGGTGAACACTGCTTCATTCAACAAGTGTCCGAATTTGATATCAAGCTCTTTCGTAGGTGTCGGCTTTTCGTGTGAACAGTCAAATTTAAAGTGTGATTTATCACATTTACGTCAATTTTTGAAAAAAAAACGGATTTCACCAATGAAAATAGCGGAAAAACTTCCTTAATGATCGACTGCTAACTAAATTTCAACCATTAGGTCAGATGTCCAGATTTGATATTAGGCTACTCACATACTCTTGCCATTCAACATAAAAAGATACTTTATTGCTTGAGTAGCTATAACGAAGTTATATAAAGGTCTTTACAACCTACGAATTTTTCGGGTTCAGTGCCACAACTTATGAATATAAAGATTTCTTCAGTTTCACTGTGATGAAGGGGATCTGTATGTTTCCTGAAGATGTTCTCAGTTAACCTGTCAAAAACTCCATGAAAACCATCAAGTAGTTTTGCTGATTACTGTGTTCAAACAGAAAGACAAGTCGTTTTCTATGAGACATTTTAAACTGGGATATCTTCGTGATGCGGTTGAGGTGGAATAAAGCTTAAATAAATAATAATAATAAAAAACTTCCATGTCACGTCATAACAAATTGCCTTTTGCCTAAGTCATTTATATGAATGTATTTCTACATTTGCGCACGGTATGTGTGATAATTCGGCAATCTCTGGGATCTGTCATAGCCGAATTTTGAAATATGCAGGATTATCAAGGTAACTTTTTAAACCCCGAATAAAAAAGGGGTATAGACAATACCTTTAGTTTTAAAATAGCAAAGGAGTAACTTTACTAAACATAACAGAAGAAAATATAGAATAAAGTAATTAAAACCATGTTTTACTCTTTCGTAGAATCAAAATAAAATTAAAAGTTGAGTAGTGTACTGTTCCATTGAATTAGTTTAACTTCAGTTTACATAAATAAAGTCTGTATGCATCTTTGGAAGTAAAATAAACAGCATTGATTTGAAAAGGTAAATAAAAAGCTAATTAATAAAAAAGTCGTCAAGAATTTGGTGTATGTATCGCTGTTTTTGGGAATATTACAGGTATCTGACATCGTCAGGGTGAGGAAGACCCACTACGGTCGGGGGTTCGAATCGCCCCTCGGGCATGGATATTTGTGCCGTCCTTAGTCTTAGCTAGTTCATAAGTAGTTTGTAAGCTTAGTGACTGATGACCCTGTAGTTAAGTCCCATAAGTTCTACAAACATTTGAACATTTTTTTGTGAGGAAGACGTCGGCCTGGTATCCAACATTAACGGCATAGCTAAAATATTCTTGTAAGCCCTCTCGAACATGGCTGAAATGTTTCTTGCATGAAGCTCTTTTTTTTTATAAAAAATTTTGTATGAAAAGTAGTTTATACCCTGTGAGTGTCTCTATTGTTGATACTAGCGCAAATCTAACAATGCAACTGACTTATCTTGGGACAGAACAACTGTTCAATATCGCGACGAGGCAACGCGTTTCTCAAAGGTCCCTGAATGTCATTTAGAACCGCGTTGAGCTGAAAAACGTAATATTAATGCATGAATAATTATACAAGGATTCCAATAAAACTTACATATTTCCAAATGTACTACATGATATGTCCACAAACGAAAAGTAAATAAATATATTAATTAATAAAAATGAGTGTAAGTAGCTGTTAAGAGTCCTAAAATCTGTAATTCCTATCACTCATTAAGGTCTCCTACTATCATAACATCGAAAATTGAAGTTCTGCCATCTTCCGCCCTGCGTATCGATCAGATGGTATGGTAAAATGCCACCCTAAGGTAACATTTCGTGAAATCGCACTTTATGGATAGAAGCTCATTTTCAGACGGTTCATTTTCAGCAGCTCGCAAACTCCGAGCAACTACAGTGCCACAACTGTTAGGAAATCAAAACATCGTAGTAGCCTGTTTTCTATTGGGGTCATTATTTCATCTACTGTGATACGTTTGTGGTCATTTTCCATCGTTATCACGAAAGTTCCTAATTTTTAATTTACTTATTTTGAATAGCTAAGACGAGGGAAGGAGGAATTGGGCAGAAAAGAGGTAGAGAGAGAAAAGATAGAGAAGGGGATAAACAGAAGGAAGAGAAAGGGTAAGATACGGGGGTAGGTAGAAGGGGGAGGAGGACGAGGAGATAGAGAGTGAGGATTTGGAACACATGGACACAATGTAGAAAACGATTGCTTTTCTCGAGAGAAGTAAACATAACATAGTGCGGAGTCGGTAAGCAATCTGATGTGTATATTTGTGTAGAAATCTGACAAACAAATTGTAACCAATTTACTGGTCTTACAGTAAATTCTGGGATTAGGAGGAATATCTGTTTTTCACTGACTTTCCTTTCATCCTAGATACAGCAACCCAAAGAAGGTTATTGATTCTTTGTGACTTTGGGTTTGTGAGAAATCTTTCATATAATTTCCGATTAATTTCATAACAGCCGCAGCGAAACGTGGCGGGCTTCTAGTAGGGCGGGGAAAATTGTGACGCGTGCCGGACTGTTGGTTCTGCCGGATTATAGAGTGCCGGATTATCGCGGTGTTCTCCCCCTCCCCCCTCTCTATCTCTGTATCTCTCTCCCCTGTGGGTTATCAGCAGCATTTTCTGTGGTGTTTCAGCAGATATCTGCAAGTTAGTTTTTCCAACGTGTAGCTGCAGTCAGCTCAAACAAATGCTGCCAATCGCAGCCTTCCTGCTACGTCAGTTTACCTTCCATTATAAACAAAATAATTTTGAAGCGGTAATTTAACGAGCCTATCCGAGGGAACGGTTCCACATTAGTCTTGTGTGATATTGGTTTTATCTATAAGTACTGATAGTGACAGAAAAACATTCATACTAACCAGCACTGTTACAGTGACAGCATCATCTTGAGCCGCATTGACTGCTAGCACCAAGCAGCAGTACATCTACATCTTCATAAATACTCCGCGATCCACCGTAAAATGCCTGGTGGAGAGTGCACTGTACTACTACTAGGCATTTCCTTTCCTATTTCACTCACGAATAGAACGATGGAAAAGAGAACGTCTACATGCCTCAGTAAAAGCCCTAATTTCTCTTGTCTTTGTGATCATTACGTGAAATGTAAGTAGGCGGCAGGAAGATCGTTCTACACTCGGCTTCAAATTCCGGCCCTCTACATTTCCTCAACAGAAATTCTCGAAAAGAAAGTCGTCTTTCCTCCAGTGATCTCCATTCTAGTTCTCGGAGCATTTCCGTGAAACTCGCGCAGTGGTCGAACCTACCAGTAACAAACCTAGCTGCTCGCCTCATAACTGCTTCTATGTCTTCCTTTAAACACATCTGCTACGGGTCCCAAACACTTGAGCAATACTCAAGACGTCGTCGTACAAGCGTTTTATACGCGGTCTCCTTTACAGATGAAGTACATCTTCCCAAAATTCTCCAAATAAGCCGAAGTCGGCTGTCCATCTTACTCAGAACTGTCCTTAGATGTTTGTTCCGTTTCTTATCGCTCTGTAATGTTACTCCTAGATATTTGAACGACGCGACTGCATCAAGAATCTCACTGCTAATGCTGTATTCGATCATTATGGAATTTTTCCCCTTACTCATGTGCATCACCTTGCGTTTTTCTACATTTTGAGCTAGCTGCCATTCTTCACACCAACTACAAAATTTTTCTAAGTCATCCTGTATGCTATTACAGTTAAAGACGACATGTTCCCATACACCACAGAATGATCAGCAAACAGCCGCAAATTAAAAGTTAATCTGTTTAACAGATCATTTATATAGATAGAAAACAATAGAGGTCCTATCACACTCCCCTGAGGCACGCCTGACGGTACACTGGTCTCTGACGAACACTCACCGTGGAGTGTCGATTACTAGAAAATCGCTATACCTAACACTACAGTACATATATAAAACCCTACTTTTACAATTATTTTCAGTGCTAACTTTGTGTGCTGAAATGAATATTGATATGAAAAAGGGGTTTTGGCTTTGTAAATGATTCATGCGGCTATTATAATTTTACCGGGTCAATTACGATGAGGAATGTTAGAGAAGGTTAGGTATAAATATCTCTCAGAGAGTGCAAGCCGATAGCGACATCCTTGGGGAGAGTGAGTGGCGCGCAAAGTTGTGCCTGCGACAGAACTCACTCGGTTTGTTGGATTCTGACGAGCGTAATCGCGGGAGTGTCTTGTCTTGAAGCAGACAGGCCCGTGGCAGGTGGGGCCATATCTGCGGCATGAGAAGCAGAGCTGTCGTGGGCAGAAATAGAAGAGCTCCATTTACATCAAGATCCCGTCCCGAAATTATGCTTTGTTCATCCAAGTAGTCACGCAAATATTGATACGGAGCTACTGCAGTTCTATAATCTGCAGCCAAGAATCACGTTACCGCATTTTAGTCCACAATTATCAGGTGTAGTGAGTCATAACACAGTAGTTTACTATGGTAATAATATTTTTGTAAAGAAATTTAAAACTGTTACCTTGTTATTGTCCTTTGTTATTGTTGTTAGAAATGTTCAAAATGTTCAAATGTTTGTAAAGCGTATGGCACTTATCTGCGGAGTCATCAGTCCCTGAACTTAAAAACTACTTATGAACGACCTTATACTAACGACAACACAAACATCCATGCCCGAGGGGGTACTTGAACCCCCGACGGGGAACGGCATTGCAGCATAGCGCCTCAATGTGTTCGGCCGCTCCGCCGCGACGTTAGAAATGTTTTAAAATGTTGGTTAAGGTTACGGATTATTATTATTATTCTGGGTGCTTATGGTGTCATCAGAATAATGAGTGAAGTAAAACATTCATGTATGTGGCTAGCAAGTTACGTAATACATGGAATGCTGCTGATTTCTACTTAAGGCACCCAGTTATGAGCTAGGAAAATCCGTCTAGTTTACATAAAAACAAAAACAACCAAGTTCCCTTCCCTGCAAAAGAACATAATAGCGACATAAATTATGGCCATTTACTGTAGTTTCATCCTCCCTTGGTCATTAATTGTACAATGAACTGTTTCCGTCTTCTAATTATAAAGGGAACCTGCAAAAATTATTAAGGCTTGAGATCGCCGCGTAATGGCAGCTGGCCACAAGACTCCAGCGATGCTCCCAATCTACCGCTGCTGCTAAAATACGTGAAATTCTCAGCAAAATTATGTTCTACTTTACAAATAACACACATAAGTACAATTTCCATACATCTATTTACATACTATACACATTTTTTGTGTTATGAAGAATCATTATCTACTGAAACAATCTCGTAACTATCGATCTAAGACAAGATTGGAATTCGTCCAATCTCGACAACGTCAAGGACTAAGAAAAGTCAGAATATTTATCTACTGATATTTCCTAATATGGAAAATCACAAAGGTCTCAGATGTAAAAAAAAAAAAAAAAAAAAAAAAAAAAAAAAAAAAAAAAAAAAAAAAAAAAAAAAAAAAATACTATACTTGTTAATAACAGTGGTTAAGGACGTTATTGTCTTTGGAATTCATCGATACTAAGCTCTTTTTGTTAGATAGTTAGAACACTTTATAACGCATATTTTGTTCATAATTACAGAAAACAATCACTGTTTTATTTACAGTTTAAGAACAAGGGACGCTACACGACTTCTTATATTAAAATGAGTCAGAGTCATTTATTAAGTGGAAGAAAATTCATTTTATTAAAAAAAATTAATTCGAATTATTACTGCTTGGGAATAGCAGCGCGTTCAAAGGTGCCATATCACAGCATGCGTAGCTGCTCCCGCCGGAGGCTCGATGTGTGTGTGTGTGTGTGTGTGTGTGTGTGTGTGTGTGTGTGTGTGTGTGTGTGTGTGTGTGTGTCACCAGTAGAGCAAGTTACTTTAAGTAGTTTGTAAGTCTAGGGACCGATGACTTCAAGAAGTTTGGCCTTTGAATTTGCAAACATTTCAATATTTGAATTCGACTTATTCATTCGGCCGTAGTAATGGTACTACAAGGCAAATTCCTTTTTGAAATGCCAAATGTATTAAAGAAAAGCAAATCAGAACTCGTTTTAAATTGACTTCGAAACTTAAAAGACACATCCCAAAGAAATTCAATTTACAGATTGCTATTATTTATTTACTTATTTTAATGCAGTGTTAAATGTGTTGTGTTGCGCAGTTCGCACTAGTATTGTTAAAGAACGGATATTCTTAATTAATTGCTAATAATTAAGTGCAAGTTTATAATATTTACTATCAGTTTTGTTGCTTGAATTCCAAAATAATAAACGGTACAGTGTGGGCACTCAACAATGGAATAACAACAGTTAGATCTCTCCTAAGGTTGTTGAATGTTTGAAGACCCATCGTTCAACATTTCTAAATTAAGTTACTGTGTAAGAAAATGCAGCCTCACAAGTTGCTTTAAAATAATTGAACTTTTTTCTGGATTTCGACTACCTCTATGGGTGTCTTCGTCATAAATAAAATTACAGCATGAGACGTTTGCAAGGAGTATCTGAAAAGTTCGGTGAATGGTCCCATATTTTACAAACCCCCCGGCGAGGATGTGGTGCCCGGGCTTTCGCATTGAAGGACATGTCAACAAGCGCCCCCTATCGTGCAAAATAGAGGTCTGCACCTCGCTCGGTTGCTCGCTCGAACCGCGTGATACACGTCGTTCTATGACAGTACGACAGGTGTCGGTACTGCAGCTTGTGGCAAGGCGGGTGGCTGCGCTCGACTTCCTCCACGTCGTTCGACCGGGGCACGCTCGACAGGCCCGACCGTCCACAATGCCCGTTCGCCACTCGGTCGCCCACCGCAGCGCCACTCGAGTCCAAGGCGAGTGTCGGGAGCAAACTAGATGCTTGAGAATACATCCTGACTGATAAATTTGGAATTTTTTCCTTTCCCGGGTGCTTCGAAAGCTGTTCTCTCGATCCAGTTGAACTAGCCATTCAGTTTCGCATTTTATACTTTACCACACATGTTATTATGCGTGATTAACATAAAGTTTCTGTGCTAAGATCATTCTCTAAATGAGTTTTCCAGGATCTTTCTTTCTCGTTCCCATTTTGCGGACTGTTAGTGCCTGTTTAGTGGTAGGTGTTACTTGCCGTCTTAACGAGGAACTGATTGTATTTTATATCCATTCCTCTTATCACTTTCAAGTCCTGGAATACTTTTTCCGTCTTTTATATTGATATTAAATACACGATATTGATGTAAACCCTTTAGGTTAGTTTTGTGCATCTCTCTCTCTCTCTGTTGCACCTCGTTAATATATATTTCCATAGCAGTTTTGCACTGTGCGTGGTTGCTGCGCCGAGTGAGTCCTTAACGGGAATTTTTCCAGTTGCAACATTCATATATCTCCCACTGGCACTGTCTTGTTTCTTATCTGCATAATAAAGAACGTATGCAAGCTTTTGTGCAATATATAGGATCCTCGCTTTATTCCGTGTCTTGATAAGAGATCGGCCTAGGTACTTTGCAGGGGGAGTGAGAATTAGGGGGACAGCTCAAAAAATTATTTTGATTTTATCGAAGTTGAATCTATGGAATTTGTCTTTTATCAAAAGATACTTTCATACCAAACATCATTAAAATCGCTTCTACGGTCTCTAAGTTATCGCCATGTTTCTATTTTAGCGACAATTTTGGAGGGACCGTTTCACCCCTTAAATATGTTTCTCCGCCGCTAAAAAATAATACGTGTTACATAGTTTTTCCAAGTATTATAACATATGCAAATTTCATAAAAATCGGAGAGTGACACTTGGGCAGGTTTCCTTGTGACTACAGCGGCAGCACTACGCTGTGCGGCCTGTGCCCGCGCCGCCCCACGCAGCCTCGTTCGAGTGTCAACACGCTCGCTGCGAGCGTACACACTCGCCGCGCCACCGCCGAGCGTTGCGCACTCGACCGAGTACGAGCGAGCGAAACCGGTGATTTGCAGACCTCTAGTGCAAAGCACTGCAGTAAAGCGGTGGTACATGTTGCGACTCAAATAACAGGGTCATTCCAACATGGAGCGCAGCATGAAGCAACGCCTTAATTCATATTAGGCAAAACGGCGTGGAGACCAAATGCTCAAACGCTTAAGGGACTTAATTGCTGGGTCATCAGTCCCTAAACTTACAAACTACTTATGAACTACCTTATATTGAAGACGACACAAACATCCATGCCCGAGGGGAGATTCGATCCCCCGACGGGGAACGGCCTCGCGCATGGCAGCATAGAGCCTCAATGCGCTTGGTCACTCCGCCGCGGCGCGCGGAAACCGATGGGATGTTAGTGCAAGTGTATGGTGTTAAATCAGTGAATAAAAAATGTGCGAGTAGTTTAAACGCTTTAGAGTCGGAAAGTTAGGTGTCGAGGATGAGCCACGTTCGGGTCGATCGTCCGCAATCACAGGACTAGACATCATCGAACGAGTGCGACGGATGCTTGCGGATGATCGGCGGCTGTCTTTGATAATGGTGAGAGGAACATCAGCAACGGTCGAGGAGGTCCAACAACGCGTGATTTCAGTGCTTCGAGCGATTCCACAAGAATCGTTTGCTGACAGTTTCCAACAGTTGTACAATCGACTTCAGAAGTGTATTGTAACCAATGGCGATTACTTTGAAGGCCAGTAAAGGTATTTTGTTTGTAACTCTTGTTTCCTATATTTTCTGAGACCATTCGCCACTCTTTTCAGACGCACCTTGTATATTCTCCCAAGGTATTGGGCGTATTTGTGCCTCCGCACAGAAGTTGTCATTTGTTTGTTTCAGGCAGACATACAATGAAATAGCAACAGTTAAATCTCTCCTAAGATTGTTGAATGTGGAGGTGTGGAGTCTGTTCTTATGGACACTTCCGGAAAAAGACAAGGCAAACAACTCCCAAAACACCAGAGAAAATGCTTCTGACTACTCTTACGAAAGTCAAGATTAGCAATGTGAATGGATTAGCATAGGTCTTGAATTGCAATTAGCACACTATACAGAATTTTCCTGGAATGGCTGCTTCTGTCTGCTAATGTGTAAGTTTACTCGTCCACTCTCCTCTGTCCACACGGGTCGATTGTACAGAAACGATATGTGAAATAACGAGTGTGCCCTACTTATATGAAACTGCCTCGTGACAAGTAATCACTGTTCGATCTCTAGTAATGATTTTATTACTATTTCACCTCAATACCACAGTGGTGTTCGGACATGCGATCTATACATTAACGGAGCCACAGGGGTATAAGCTATTATGTAGAACATTAGAGCTGACAATCGCGTGCTTGGCCATCGTGAATTATGCAGACAACAGGTGTCGTAAAGGCTAGTTGCTAAAGTGTTATATCGTTCCTATGGAAACGTAAGCAAATTCAACTAAAGGTGTTATTTAGGCAAACAAATAAGCGTTTTGTTCTCTGTCCTATTCGCCTACCTGCCTGTTGACAGTATAACTAAAAATTACGATTTGGCACAAAACGTACTGAAGGCAATGTGAATTTTGATGTCTCTAGGAACGTATCGCGTAGCTTCACAGAGTGCCCCAAATGTTTAAGTCTTGGTGAAATGCAATACATTAATAGTTATGAAGTTTCTAGCATTCCGAATTCCAATAATATATCAAAGGTGTGTGGTCGGTGTCTAGGATCTATCGAACGTAGCTCTCGGGAATACAGGGAAATGGGATACAAAGAGGAGTACGCGGTGAGAAAGGGATTCATTCGTAATTTCACTTATAATGAATTTCACTCAAAATGTTCAAATGTTTGTAAACGTATTGTACCAGACTGCTATGGTCATCAGTCCCTAGACTGACAAACTAACTTATGCTGACAACACACACACGCCCATGCCCGAGGAAGGACTCGAACCTCCAACGGGAAGCGGCCGCTCGCACCGCAGCGAGGCACCTTAGCGCTCTCGGCCATCCCCTCTCGGCAATAAATTTCACTCATACTGAATATGTGTCCATTACTGACGAAACTAGAACTGTGAAAGCAATATTTGTTTGCTTAATGGTACTGGTCATTATTTGTTACATATTCAACATTCACTTCAAATCCAGAATAAAATGTGATTTCTTTAAATTCTAGAATAACTTTTCTGTTTATCTCCATGTGAAAGCACCATTGAAAGCATGGTGCATGGCACAGACATCACATATCGAAATTACAGGCACCACATACAAAATTACGGTGATGAAAGTTCAATGATTCCTTTAGTGTAGATGCACACAACACCTGAACTGCTGCGTAAATGGGCGAAATGCTACGAGGAATGAAGATAATGGACAGGGCCACACCGCGTCCGTAGTGTGGGATAAGTTTGAAATTCAGGGCCCCGCGGTCTGAGGCCCCATCTCGTGGATAGCGTGGCCGCTCCCATTGGAGGTCCGAGTTCTCCCTCGTGCGTGTTGTCTTTAACGTAATTTAAAGTAGTGTGTAAGTCTAGAGCAAATGACATCGGCAATTTAGTCTCTTAGTTTTATAGATCTGTCATTGTAATGTTTGTAAATCTATCTGACCAAACTGCGTGGTCATCAGTCCGTAGCTTACAAACTACTTAAACCTAGGTAAACTAACCTAAGGACAACACACACACACACCCATGCCCCAGGGAGGACTCGAACCTCCACGGCGAGCAACCGCGCACTCCGTAGCGAAACGGTTCAGACCGCTCGGCTACTCCGCTGCGGCTTTATAGATCTACCAGCTGAAAACCCGGCGTCACCCGGATACTTACGTATTCCAGTCTTAAGTTAGTACATCTCCTTTCCTTTTCTCTCTCTGCCCACCTTCTCTTTCTTTCTCTGTCTGTACATCTCTTCCCCCCTCCCCCCTTTATCCCTCTTTCATGCTAAATTCACTGCCTTGGAGATCATAAAAATCTCTTTCATGAAAACATACTTTCTTGTGCTGACTTTCATGGCCGCCAGTAAAACCATTTGGATCATGCACCTATGGAGGCTTACGAAAGGTAGCCCATGTATTAATTCGGGGTATAAGCTACCTATGTACTAAATTTCATTCATATCCGTCCAGCCATTTCAGCGAGAAGGCGTAAGACACGAATGAACTAATTTGTAAAGCACCCTCTACCGTGCACCATACGAAGTTAATTTAAGTATGCCTATAGCCTTCGCGCGAGTGCAAGCAATGAGTTGACATTTATAGCAATCGAATGTACGGCATGGCTGTGCATAAAATACGAACGAAAACACAAACAAACATTAATTTTTATATAATAGATTTATTTTCAAATTCGCATTAAAACCATACGTTGGTAACAACAAATTCCTTCTGCTGGTAGTTTTCACCCCAATGATTCGTTACGTTTGGTATGTATCATAGCTAAGAGGAAAAAAAAGTAATTTCAAATTCTTAATGACGTATGCTTTCCAGTTAATTCTTACTTTAAATTGCTTATATAAAATTCACATGGTGTAAACAATATTTATGTTGTAAATATAACTTTCAGAGCTTCTAGAATTTTCAGAAATTTTATTTCATTCGAAACTTCGCCGAAATCTGAAAAGTAACTGTTTAGTCACGTTAATTAATCGAACTGATTGTAGGTAATATGAATATATTAATTTTCCATTGATAAACTGAATTGTTCAGTCATATTTAAAAATTTCATCAGGATCGAAATACAAGTGTAGAATCTGACGACGTCTAAATATAAAGTATCCTCCGTCATCCACCACACAAAATTTTATGTGACAGTGACTTTCCTCTTGTTTTAAAGGTCAAGTGTCCAAAATGTCATTAAGATTTTACAAGGAATAATGTGTCTTTATTCGCAGGTCATATGATGGCACAGGTTTTGAACCATAGAATTGTTTATGACGTGATATCTCCTGAACTATATGTCGTAAGCAGTTCTTACCCCCACGTCAATTGTTACCTCATGGAAGGAATGTGTGTACCCAAATTTGCTTGAAATCGCTACAGTGGTTTAGAAGCAGACGTCGCATGATGCAGTACTTTTCCGCGCATTTCATCGTCTATTACGTCAGATCTCCTGAACTATTTGTCGTATAGTCATTTAATGGTTCCTATGACCATCGATGAAGAGAGTAATGAGGGGACGGCAGAGAGGTGTGCAATAGGAGATGCGGGATACGCTCGAAGATCTAGATTTCACAGACGACATCTGCTTAATGGCTCAGCGATATCGAGACATCGAAGAGAATCTGCCCAGGGTACAGAAAGAAGAAGCTGCAGGCCTCAAGATAAATGTTCGCAAAACCAAAGAAATGCGGATAAACTCGACCACCACCACCACCACCACAAGGTTGACCATTAATGGAGAGGATGTAGAGCAGGTCCAATCTTTACTACGAAAATATAGTCACAACCACAGGAGGCGCTGAGGAGGATGTCCATAGTCGCATCCTCAAAGCAAACGGTGCATTTGCCCAGCGGTACCCCATTTGGAGAAACAGTAACAATTCAAGGAAAACAAAACTCCGGCTTTTCAATAGCAACGTGAAGGCAGTTCTGATGTATGGTTGCGAAACTTGGAAAATGACTAACCACATAAAAACCTATCTCCACGTTTTTATTAACTTTTGTCTCCACCAATCAACATACAAATCAAAGAAAGAAAATGGAAACGGATTGGGCATACGTTAAGAAAACGTGATGAAGCTATTGAAAAGGTAGCGTTGGACTGGAAACCTCAAGGAGTTACGAAACGCGGACGTTCCAAACACACCTGGAAAAGAACGATCCAGAGAGAAGCTGCAGAGGCTGGGAAAATCTGAACTGAAGAGACTTGCTAGAAATCGCATCAGGTGGAGAAATTTCGTTTCGGCCCTATGTTCCAGAGGGAACGACAGGAACTAAGTCAAGTAAATCATGAAAAACCGAGAAACTGCAAGCAATAAGTTGACAAAGTTTCATCACAATCGGTTTGAACGGTACGGCCGCGCATAAAATAAGAACATACAAACATTCGTTTTTATATATTAGATAAACATTTTAACATTATTAAGAATTCTGTTCCGATGGCAGGCGTGCTTCGGTACTCCGTGCAGTTGTGGTGACGATACTATCAATGGTCAGCGCACTTCTCAATATGACACCTGGTTTCGCATTCCACTCCAGCCCTAAGTTTCTACTTTCGAAGGTTCAAACGTTTGTAAATCCAAGGAATCAAACTGCTGAGATCATCTGTCCCTAGTGTTACAAAATACTTTCAATAACTTATGCTAACAACCACACACACACACACACACACACACACACACACACACACACACACACACACACACACATATATATATATATATATATATATATATATATATATATACTCTCGAAGGAGGATTCGCGCCTTAGACGCGAGTGGCCTCGCACTCGGTGACATGGTAGTCGTTCTACGCGGTATTTTAATTTCCCCCATTGATGTATAGTAATTCAACGCCCACTGAGAACTAATGTCTATAATTTCTTTGAGTCCAAGTGGCTGCGGTATTAAAAGTCGACAAGTCGAAATGAGATATATCCTTTATGCATCACTGACAGACACACACGTACCTATGTGGGAGAAGCAGTGGTGTTACAAGTGAACTGTTACGCACTGGTGGAAGAAATAGGCAAAACGATACATCGCAAGCCACGTAGAAGTTAAATGAATATGTTGGCTAAACTATCCTTGTTACTCAAGACCGATGAAAGGAAATGAACGTCACACTTTGTTCCAGAAAGGGAGATTTTTAATGTCCTAATATGTGACGTATGGGACTTTACGGTTTATCCTACACCGCATTTGCCACTGCTAATATTAATGCAAGTGTGACTATACCCTGTGAGAACTTGCGTAATGACCTATGTACGGTTTCGATTTTGGCTTAGGGTTGAACGTACATGTCTGTTTTCAGCCCCCGCATCTTCCTTAGTTGCAGATTAATCTTTTACCTGTGATTCTGTAGTTAAAGACACTCTATGCATAGGCATTTATAAGAATATACACATAACTGGTTCGTTAATAAAAAGGATTTCATTATAGCGTTTGTAAGTGACGTATGCAAAGTCAGTGATTTAGTTAAATAACGTTTATTCAGTCAAATTGGTTCCTTATTGGAAGTGGTCAGATTAATTATTAATACTACAAAGAATAAAATGTTTAAACAGTTGCATTGCCTGCGATAAGAAATTGGTAGCACTTTCCCCCAGCTCAAGCACTCAACATGAAATTTTCAACAGTTCAAAATACTTTAACTTCCGAACAGTTGTAAGTTCATGTGTAAAAACATAAACAGCTAAACTGGCATACACTTGTTCTAGCCGAGTTTAGAGTCCCGCGAAGCGAGTGTTCGCTGTGCAAATGTTAGCACTCTGCCGAGTCGAACCACTCCTATCATCCAGGAAGATCCTTCTTCTGCCAAGACTGGACATGGAGTTCCACTTTTTCGCCCTCTTTGGTCCTATACTTCTCAGAAGCATACTTCGCACCAGTTCTGTCTCTGAGCCGCTTCCTTGTTGGCCGATCGCCATCCCTTCCAAAATCGTATAAATCTTAACAAGCGATATTTAAGTAAAAAGTTACCATCTGAAACCACTTCCTTACTAATATAACATTATTTACATACAAAAGGACTGTTAATTAGTATTACATAAAGTCTGAAATAAATAAATGGACAAACCAGCTTTGATGAGCTCATGCCATGCCATACAGTATTTACTTTCACTCTTCAGTGGAGTGTGCGCTGATAATAAAATTTCTGGATGGTTAAAATATTCTTTGCCGGAACCGGGATTCGAACTTGGGAACTTTGACTTTCGTGGGCGAGCGTGCTATCGACAGAACTATCCCGGCATGTTTCACGGTCTGTCCTCACAACTTAACTTCTGCCAGTACCTCGCCTCCTACTTTTCAAACTTCACAGAAGTTCTCTGCGAACCTTGCAAAACTAGCACTCCTGGAAGAAAGGATTCGGTGGTGACATACGTTGGCCACAGCCTAAGTGATGTTTCCGTAATGAAACTTTCACACTGCAGCAGTTGTGTGCGCTGATATGATAAAGTCGTGAGGACGGACCATGAAGCGTGCCGGGGTAGCTCAGTCGGTAATAAAAAGGCTGAGCCAAGAACTCAACGAACAACCAAGAACAAAATAGACCAACGACCGCGATGCATAGAACTACCAAATAATAATTTTTAAAAAAGTCGTTAGAGCGTCTGCCCGCAAAAGACAAAGATCCCAGATTCGAGTCCGGTTCAGGAGCACAATTTTAATCTGCCAGAAAGTTTAGTATTTACGTAAATTACTGGCAAATTGTATAAACACACACTAAATTAAATATACGAGAGATAAATCATGCTGCTTGCATTTTCAGTGTTAGTGTGGAGAATATGATGATCTGTTTATATTTCCGTTATAAATTTATGTCATCTGAAATCAGCCATTAAATAAATATATGCAATGTGTCGCTTTCAAGATGATAGCAAGAAACAATAAGCTATCATCTAAACGAGAGTTTATTGAAATTGCTTGATGCATTCAAAAGTTGGTTATTTTAAGCTTTATTTTTTTATTTTATTATTATTATCATTTTTTTAATAGTCATAAAAATTTGTAACACTTGCTCTTGGGATATTTAAATTATTTTTAGAATCGTGAGATATGCGTAATCTGACCATAGATGTCTTAAATTTTGAAGGAAAATAATTTTATATATTGTTTTATTTTATTCTGAATTACCGGAGTGTGCAACTGACAGTCCTCCAGACATCGTTACGAGGCGCTCGGGTAACAGCCGTCATTAGATTTGAGTAAAAGTCGTGGGTCTTTCCCCGATTTCCACCAATCTGGACTAACCCCGATCGGCTGCTCGGATTAAACCGATAGATGGTCTGTCCAGCAGCTGTCTCAAAGTTTGCCGCGTTCCACTGTCGGTCATTTATCTATACATTCAATACCATTACTTATACTAATTGCGCAACTCTGCGGACATTACTCCAATAAAGTCACACATAGCAGGTTGTCTAATGAGACGGAAATGTTCACTCCTGCTTTTCGTCACTGGAAATGTTTTCTCAACATGAACTGAAATTCGGATATCACATAATATTGCTAATATGAATAAGACATTCTCTTTCAATAGGAAGAGGAATTCGATGTTGCCTGGTACTAGCGTATTGACTTGGTGTTTCTTTGTTCCATACTCTCGCAATATACCTCCGCTGCAATCTCTCTCCCTCTTTGTCCATCTCCTCCTCTTCCGTCTCTCTACCCAGCTTCTTCCTCCCCTCTCTCTTTTCCATCTATTTCGCCTTCCCCCATCTCCTCATCCTCTCTGTTAATTTCGCCTATTTAGTCCATCACTTCCTCCCCCTATCTATGAAAAGTTACATATATCTGTCACCTTTTGCGAGGATCAGTGACACATTATAAAAGTTTACTGCAAGGTACCCTTTGCCATGCACTTTGCGCTGACTTGCGAATTATAAAAACCCTCTCCATGAAAATATTCATAATGAGCGAACTTTCTAATAATTAGTGAAACTGTGTCAGTCTGTTTTAAGATAGGCCACCCATCATCTTTTGATGATCATGAGTGCAAAATTACTTTTAAGCTAGGAATAAAACTGTATGTATGTGTCAATCTGTAACTAACGTACCCTTCTATGCAAGATATGAAATTTTATGTGGATAGTGACTTGCCTCTTGTGTGCAAAATTACATTTAAGATCTAATAAAACTCTAGATTTGTATAAATTGAAAACAAACACACACATAAGATAATCGGTGTACCCGTTTTTCTTCCTACGGCTTCGCTCTCAAACTATAGCGTATGCCGGATTGTCTCTCGAGGGAATAATAAGCGTCGGACCTTTGTTTTCGATTTTTTAATTGTTCCTTTCTGTTCTTATGTTTTCTTAAGCTAATTAACTTTATGTTTTAATGAGATTGTCTCATATTTTTGCAATATGAACGTTAATTAGGAACTAAGAAAACTAAATGGTTGTTAGAATTTGTCCTGTTGTAAGGTATGGTTCTTCTTCTGGACGTTTTCCAATTCATGTTAGTAAACAAATTACAATTACTATAATTCAAAATAGAATTTGGTTTTCTGGGTAGAACAATATTCAGTTTTTTTTCTTTTCTTATTTGTATTAAAGCGATCAGGAAAAAAAAAATCAAATTGACAAAGCAGTTTTTGAGATTCGTCAGTACTAACACACAATTATTGATTTTCCATATACACTGAAGAGCCTAATATATTGGTACACCTAACTAACATCGTGTAGGGCTGCCGCAAACACGCAGAAGTGCCGCAGCATTATGTGGGAAGGACTAATGCTAAAGTAGTGCTGGAGGGAACTGACACCTCGTATCCAGCAGGTCTGCTCGTAAAATCTCTTTTGAACAGCAAGTTGCCAGACATCGCAGACAAGCTTGGGAGTTTGGTGGCCAGCGGAGGTGTTTAAATTGAAAAGAGTGTTCCTGCAGCAAACCTGTAACAATATTAGACGTGCTGGAATAGCCGAAGTCCGTCGGAATGCACAATCGACGTGAATGGATGCAAGTGATCAATCACGATGAATACGTACGTTTCCAGTCATCAGCTGTCCAATGTCAGTGTTGATGGGTCCAGGCGCTGCAACGGTACACGAGTGGGCCTTTGGCTGCGAAAGCCCATAACGATAATGATTAGTTGAATGGTTCACACGGTGACACTTGTTGTTTGAGCAGCACTAAAATCTGGAGCAATTTGCGGAAGGGTTGCACTTCTGTGAGGTTGAACAAATCTCTTCAGTCGTCGTTGATCCTGTTCCGACTGCAGCGTTGCCGGAGATTTGATGTTTTGCCTGATTCTCGATATTCATGGTACTGGTACTGGTACTGGGAAATTCCTGCCTCACTGGTGTCCCATCTCTATAACATCACGTTCAAACTCACTTAAATCGTGACAACTTGTCGCTGTAGCAGCAGTAACAGATCTAATATATGCGCCAGACACTTATTGCCTCATATAGGCATGAGTGTTTGCATATCTCATACGAATGCCTATACCAGTTTCTTTGGCTCTTCAGTGTACAAAGCAGTGTTTTTCGATATGGGATTCTTTTACGTAGTGCCTTGCTTGCAATCTGTCGTTCTGGCTATTTCTTCCACCGATGTGTTACCAGTTCACTTGCACTATTACAAATAAAAATTTATTAAATAGTGTCATACAATAACTTTAAAAAAATTTGAAAAAAATCATTCTTATACCAAGGCTACAAAAACTTTTACTTGTTACATTCTACCGGTTTCGGCAGTTGCTGCCCTCAACAGGAAATCAACAACATATTTTACATCTTGTTGATTTCCTGTTTATGGCAGCTACTGCCGAAACCGGTAGAATATAAACAAATAAAAATATTTTATAGCCTTGGTATAAGAATGATTTTTTCAAAGTACATCGCGGCTGTAGATTGCCACCTAAAAACAACATTATCAACATTAAAAAAATGTTTCAAGTCATGTCACATTGCAATGACTTCGACTACCCCATAGAACCGCTATTTATGAGGCTCCTTTTAGTCAGCTCTAAAGACAGTCGCCGGTTCGTTCAAGGCATCGCACCCGCAGGGGGGAGGTGAGAGTGGACGATGAACGACGGGCAGGAATGGGCACGAGAAAGGCAACGCAGCAGCATGGCAAAGGAAATGTCGTCGGTTCTATTGGTAACACAGCTCCGGCGAGACTGTGTATCAACATACTGCCAGATGGTTCGTTGAAATATTGTCACCAAGTCTGTATAATACGGCTGCTTAGCCAAAAAGAGTGTCACACCAGGATATTCTAATAATTCCATGTGTGTCGTTGTTGAGAATCCTAAGCAAAATACATTAGCAAATTTTGTTTCTGTGGCAATGTTGCATAAATACATTGAAATGCCGGAAGTGGAGTGTTTCTCCGAAGAGCGGTAGTAGGCTAATAATAATAATCTTAATAATAGTGGTAGTAGTAACAGTGAAATACGTGTGCGTGTTTGCTTAGATATTCTTTTATTGAGTTCGGTGATGAGACACTGGATGTAGCACTCTTAGTAAGAGAATGCTAGCAGTTATTCGATTAATTCGGTACGTTCGCTACAGTGACAGTCAGTGAACTTTACCGAGCATGATTTTCTTCTAGACAATCTCATGAAATCTACATCTACATGGATACTCTGCAAGTCATACTGAAATGCATGGCAGAGGGTTCGTCCATTCACTTTTATGATATTTCTTTATAGTTCCATTCTCTAATAGCTCGTGGGGAAAAAGGAACTCCTAAATATTTCTGTTTTATTATGATGATCATGCCTCCCTATAAAGGTAGGTGCTAACAATATATGCGTTCAGTACTATTTGGGACGGTTTTATTCTTGCCTCCAGTTCCTAATACATCGAGGGCAAGCTAAAGTCGCCACCAATTCAAATTGTAAGCTTTGGGCGTGGGGACCTTTTTGAAATTTGATCCAAGCTTTCTTTGAACATTTATGCAATAGAATCGTCTTAGTCAGGTGGCCGTTAGAAAGAACCTATTATTAATTTGTTTTGGATGTCAAGTATAACCTCTACTCATACCAATTCACATGAGCAATCTATTTCAATTTCGCTACTAGATAAGCTACCTGTAACAGTAATAAATACGCCTGCACCTATTTTATTCAATCTATCTTTTCTGAACACCATTTTCCCTTTTGCAAAAATTTCTGCTGAACTTATCTCCTGCCTTTAGGCAGTTTTGGGTACCTATAATGATTTGAGATTCACTACTTTCTATTAGTGCCTGGTGCCGTGGTACCTCTCCCACACAGCTAAGACAATTTACAACTGTTAGGACAATGGTTTTTAGATCTGTGTTCGTCCTATCATTGACCTGTATCGTTTGAGATTATCGAATAAGAGAGTATCCGCGAAGCAGCTGGTCCAACTGAACATTGACTATTCGACGCCATAAAAAACGGCAGTCTTATATATTGACTCTTTAAGAAACCTCTACAAACGCCTTCCGTGGTTGGGAAGTAGTTCACATCATGAAGATGGCTTAGGAGTAATTAACTGGACAATGGGAGTAAAAAAAAAACATGTAAAAAGTACTTATTGCCCATTAGTGACACTGATAGTGTCAAGTATTCGAATGACAGCCACATAAGTGTGATTTACTCCGTTTATAAATGGGCGTTTCGCTTATCCCTACATAACACCACATCCATTGCAGCAAATAAACATTGCACCACATCCATGATAGTGATGTAGACGAGAATTTGTCTGCTTTAGCAGGACGGAACCGACCATACTCCATTCCGCTAAAAACACGATGCGCACGCGCACGTGGTGAATTGCTGTTCGGGAGAAATTAATGGCTTCAGCGGACAGATCTCTAATTGCGGCAGCTGTTATCTCCGACGAAGCACATTAAACGTGTGCAATAAAAGCTGAGTTGTGTTGTTGGCTAAAACAATTGGTTCTCATAAAGTCGCTTAGTAAGCTCTACGTCTGTAGCGATAGTATCGATACCGGGCAAGTGATCAATGATGTTACCCAAAAGTACTCCAGAGTATATACATCTCAAAGTAAAATATCGTCTTCCACACCGTCCATGCTTGTAAAACCACCGACTAATATATATATATATATATATATATATATATATATATATATATATATATATATATATATATATAATTTGGGGTTAACTAGGACCACGTTAAGTCTTGCTGCACTTAGCACTGAAGCTGGCTTTTCTCCGAGCCCAGACTTCCCTCATACGTTGTTAGTGAGTCTGCTTGCGTATTCTGTCCGAGAAACACCGTGTCTTCTTTTCGGATGCTAGACTCAGGTTATTTCCGTTTGTCACTATCTTCTTTTGGAAAAGAATTCTGTCAAAGGCATCTTCGGGTGTGGCGTGTAACATCTGGTGGTCTTCTATGGTGTTTGTAGTTTTTGGTTTTGAATTAAAAAAAAGAGAAATATATTTTTCATTAACCTGTTTCCGTCCATTCGTTTGCGGTGACCATAAAATCGTGCTCGTGTTTTACGGATTGTGTCTCTATTTTTTTCTATTTTGCTGTAGACTTCCTTGTTGGATCTGTTTTGATGGACGCCATTTTTGTACTTGGATCCTAGGATTCCTCTAATGAGTTTGCGCTCTTTTTTTCTCCAGTTCTTCGAGGAGTCCTTTATCAGCATTTAAGGATAAGTCTTCAGCTGCATACAGAACTATGGCTTCAAAACTGTTTCGTTGGGGCGTTCTTAGTGTTTTGGGAAAGGCTTTTCTTGTTGTAGATAGTGTTTGGTAGGCTATTTCTAGTTTGCGTATCCGTTTCCTAAGCGCTTCCTTGTTCAGTCCATTTTTCATTATGATCTCACCTAGGTACTTGAATTCTTCCACCCGGGCGATGACGCCATATTTAGTACGAAGTTCTGGTGGGGCGTCTTTAATGTTAGCCATGACTTCTGTTTCCTCAAATGATATGACTTCTGCTTTCTCAAATGATATTTGCAGACCAGTTTGTTCAGAGGTTTCTTTTAAGAGTTCGGTTTGAATTCTAGCGGTGTCTATGTTATCTGAAAGAATGGCAATGTCGTCGGCAAAGGCCAAGCAGTCTACATCGATCCCCTTCGATTTGGTTCCAATTCGTAACGGACTATAGTTGGTTTCCATTGATCTTTCGCGGCAGGTTCTGATGATCTTTTCAAGGACGCAGTTGAAAAGCATTGGATATAGACCACCAACTTGCCTGACCCCTGTTTTGACCTGAAAGGAATCCGAAAGACACCCAAGCAATTTTACTCTGAATTTTGTATCCGTTAGGGTAGCTCCTGCAGTTAGGATGTTCAGCAGGACCACCCGATCTATGGAGTCGTATACCTTCTTGAAGTCCACAAAGACCGACACGTACTGTTTGGATCTCAGACTATAATATTTGATTATTGTTTTGAGGTTATAGATCTGTTCGGCTGTTGAGCGACTTTTTATGAAGCCCCCTTGGTATTCACCTATTTGATTTGCGACTTGGACTTCTAAGCGTTCCAGAATGGCGAATTAGAGAGAGAAAGCTTAAGAAATAACGGAATAATGTAGATACAGAGGCAAAAATTGACACACATGCTTGGAGTGACAGGGTTTTATTAGAAGGAAAAAGAAAATATTGCTAGACGCGTGAAAGATCTTCTGCGCGCTTCGTTTGGTGATGATTGGTGATGATCGTGTGCTCAGCTGCCACTTTCGTCACGCTTGGCCTCCCAGGTCCCAAGCCCTAAGTCCGTGCGATTATGGGCTTTGGGGTTACGTGAAGTCGCGACTGTAACGTGATCGACCGACATCTCTAGGGATGCTAAAAGACAACATCCGACGCCAATGCCTCACCATAACTCCGCACTTGCTTTACAGTGCTGTTCACAACATTATTCCTCGACTACAGCTATTGTTGAGGAATGATTGTGAACATATTGAGCATGTAAAGAACATCATCTTTGCTTTAATTTGTTATGCTAATTATTGCTTTTCTGATCAAATGAACCGTCATCTGTCGGACATTTTGTGAATTTTTTCTATTCTAATAAAACCCATATCATTTCAAGCATGTGTGTCAATTTTTACCTCTCTATCTACATTATTCCGTGGTTTATTAAGTTTTAAAATTTATACTGACTTTTTGATCACCTGGTATATGTAGAACAATATACCTGCTGCAATTACACTGATTGTTTTCTTTGATTTTCTAACAACTGAATTCGTAATCTGTTGTAATCTAGGTTTACTAACTTTAATAGATACTTGATCTAACGAAATTTAACTGATTACATGTCGCAGGAGTAAAATTAGAATACTTGGAATTTCAGAAAATGTTATTTTATGATTTAAACAATTTCGGTCGTATTGTACTTTAAAAGTTGGTTTGCATTAAAATACTCTGGCGCTTTCTTATCTTCTCTCTTCATTATCAAAAGTGATAAGAACTATTGCATTAACATTAGTGTTAATCCAGTTACGGTAAATATTGCAAATACTAACGGACTGCTGGTCATGAATTAGTACGTTATAGCACCGTTATTAACACTAGTTTGTTGATTACTAATAAATAAATATGACGTTTAATAGCCTCACTTTTAAAGTATACTGATATAAGCATACCGCATGGTTAGTAAATTGGGACAATTTAGTCGTTATGATGACCACTGATAGCTAGTGGCAATGTTAGCAAACCGCAATTGCGAAGCCCAAATGGATGAATGTGAAACAATAATCTTACACAGAGATGCGTCAACACTGAGGCGTTATCTTAGAGACGTTTAGAAGACACTTTACCTGACTGTTTGGGGCAGACGCGTAATGTATGCCAAATGCAGCTGCCTTACGCCATACCTGGAAATTATTCTCAGCTGGAGAGCTCGTGTTCGCTCGAAAACCGGATGTAGAGTTACAACATCGTGATATAGCGGTGGTCAGTTAAAATCGCAACAATAGGGATTCTAAACCAAAATTGCCTTTCTTGACTGTTTCGATTCTTTCAATGAAAAATAGCGAAACGGACAGATCCACCAATTTTAATGCAAAACCCATTACCGGACTTAAATTATCAACTGTCTTGTGCAAACTGATTACTTGTTACCACTCGTTTAACTTGATAACGGTATACATAACGACTCTAGGTGTAACTCAGTTTTGCAGCTCAGATGCAACTTTCGCTTCTCTACACACGATAAATGGTTGGCACTACATAATAGATTCCTGTCGCCAGTTTTGATATGGTTGATGTGTGCGTTTTGAATTTCGTAACACTTCCACAGTTTCCGCTCTGTAATGGTCATCATGTGAGATCTAATGTGTTATTTTCAAATTAATATTATTTCATAGGACTTTACATCATTGAGCAGTGGAATGCACAAATAATAAAAACATAAAATCTATGACTTTTCTTGGCTTCTAAGTAACAGGATGGTCTCGTTGCTCAGCAAGGTTAAATGAGTTAGTAAGTAAAGTTTGTAAATCTATGGGACTTAACTGCTTCATTATTAGTCCCTAGCTTACAAAATACTTAAACCAAGTTAAACTAACGTAAGGACAACACAAACACCCATGTCCGAGGAGGACTCGAACCCCCGACGGCGAACCGCCGAGCGCACCCCAGCACGGCGCTTCAGTGCACACGGCGATACTGCCAAACTAATAATATCTTTTGCTCGAAACCAATGTAATTAAGAAATTGAGATTTATTTTCTCATATCATAATCAGAAACTATCCACAAAAGAGTGTTAGCCATCTTGATATACAGGCGAAGTTCTTTGGCCAGTAATCATAACAAAACAGTTGTCTCGGTATGACAGACTCTCGCTCTACTGAGCAACTGCATACTTTGTCGCTTTTACTACGTTGGTCATCACTCCATGGTCTTACAAACTACTTAAACTAAATTAAACTAACTTAAGGACAACACACACATCCATGACCGACGCAGGATTCGAACCTCAGACGCGGGAGGCCGCGCGATCCTTAACGAGGAGCTCCAGACCGCTCTCTATGTATAAATAAATACATAATTAACACATAATATGATCAGAAGAACCTTCCTCTCCACACTGACAGATGGGTATGTAATTACATCACAGCAACCAATGGATATTTATCACAAACTATGTGAAGTTTATGGGAATGGAAGTGTGTGGTTAATGAGAGAAAGCAGAGTGACGCAATAGTGCATTAATTTTATAAGCGACTGTACGAAACTTCACGATGAGGACCTAAATGGTAGTCTTAGACTTGTGACTGAGGAAATGATGGTAAAGATTAATAACATCCTTGAAAACTGTCGTTTCACGAATACCGAACTCTAGCTACATTTTACGTAAAATACCACGGACGTTTGTATATAAAATTACTAAGGAGAAGCTTGATTACCACAAATTTGGTGCTAGGTGTGTTCACAAAATTGTAACGGAAGAGAAAAAAAGTACACTTGTTGCAGCACTAAAATTACAACAATAGTTATCTGGAGGAAACTCGGGTGAAGCATATTATCGTGAAACTAAAAAGCAGTCGATGTTGTGGGGGTCCACAAATTCTCCAAAGCAAGAGTTGTGAAAGTTCATGGTTTTTACGTTTTGGCGAATATATACGACTGATTCTCTTTGATTTTCTTGAATGTGGAACAACTTTAGCTCAGACAGATATTGTGGAACATTGAGAGTTAAGGCGGGCGTGGTAAAAGAAGTGCTGGGAAAAACTAGAGCAAAAGTCTTATTTTTTTGACGACAGCTCCGTGTCCAGTTGTATCCGAGAAGTCTAACGAGCTTTTGAATGGTAAGTGGTTGATCAACCAAATACAGTCCGCATTTTGAGTGAAGCGATTAAGGCCCCTTCCCGCAATGAAGATGTGGGATATGGATCGGTACACAACGCTTAGATGCTGACTTCGAAGTGCAACCAATGGTTGAAATCGCTGGTGACAAATTTTTGTAGTGAAGGCATTGAAAAACTCTTACCACGGCGTGATAAGTGGCCTAATTTGAATCAGATGTGAACACTGACGGGCCATACCAAAGGCGACCAGTCGATTTCACACGTAGTACGAATATGCTACCGACTGAAATTTGCACATTTATCATAGTTTTAATCAGTTACTTGCAAGTCGACTGTAGTCACACTATCCAGCGAGGCTGTGGGATGATTCCAATCATTTCGTGATTCGTAGCTTCGGTTTTTCGAGAATACTTGTCGTTTGTGCCCAAATCCCTCTAAGACTGAAGATTGCGCTTTTCGCCTTAATGTCGCCAAACAACAGCTGACTGTGTTATTTAATCAACAGAGAGTGAAACACGACTTCCATTTTAAGTATAGGTCCCGCCCTTATATACGACACCTTAAAAATGATGGACAGAAATTAGAAACACGAAATAATATTATTTGAAATTTGCTGCGAACAACAGCAACATCGGCAGTCCACACCACTAAGGAATACCGTGTTCCTATCTGGCAGAGAACTGACTAAACTGACAAGGTAGAAATGCAGCTCCACTAAAGCATGCGGATTATCACTGGCACATTAAAGTTTACTCCAACACCGTGGCTCTCCGTCATCACTAACATAGCTTCACCAAAAATAAGAAGACAAGAAACATCTATTAAAGAAATGGAAA
Organism: Locusta migratoria; assembly: GCA_026315105.1. Classification (NCBI taxonomy): domain Eukaryota; kingdom Metazoa; phylum Arthropoda; class Insecta; order Orthoptera; family Acrididae; genus Locusta; species Locusta migratoria. Next base: position 198,892,904 of record CM048746.1, read on the forward strand.
AAATAATAAAAGCAAATGAAAAAAATTTACCAATGCAGAATGTCATAAAAAGTTTGCCAAAGTACCGCTTGAAATCTCGAAAGCCGATATGGAATAACTGCTATATAAGAGGAGTTCGCCTTCAACCTAAAAGAGAACGTGAAAAAAGTCATGGGAGAAATCAGTCAGTAATCATCATCTCATAAGTGATTCCTCAAAAGCACTAAAAGGGGTAAACTTCTCAAGACAAGACTGGACTAAGCTCAATGGCATCCGAAGAGATCATACCAGGTGTAAGGCCTTGCTTTATAAGTGGGGACTCGTGGACAGTACAAGTTGTGATTGTGGAGCACCTGAGCAGACGCTGGACCACATCATAAGAGTATGCCCAACAGGAAAATACAATGGCTCTGCTGAGGACTTTATAGAAGCCGCACCTCAGGCTATGAAGAGGATTCAAGATCTTCATCTCCATCTATATCTACATCTACATGGGATACACTGCAAATCACTTTTAAGTGCCTGGCAGAGGGTTCATCGAACCACCTTTATACTCTTCATCTCCCATTCCACTCTGGAATAGCGCGCGGGAAGAAAGAACATCTGAATCTCTCCGTTCGAGCTCTGATTTGAACATTTTGAGAAATGTCAGTAAATCTATCGGACCAAACTGCGTGGTCATCAGTCCGTAGCTTACAAACTAGGTAAACTAACCTAAGGACGCCCATGTCCCAGGGAGGACTCGAACCTCCGACGGCGAGCAACAGCGCTCCGCAGCGAGGCTCCTTAGACCGCTCGGCTACTCCACCGCTGCTCTGATATCTCGTATTTTATTCTGATGATCATTTCTACTTATGTAGGTGGGAGTCAGCAGTATATTTTCGCATTCGGAGGAGAATGTTGGTGATGGAGGTTAGTAAAGAAACCACGCCGCAGCGATAAGCGCCGTTGTCGTCATGATTCCCATTCCAGATCCTGTATCATTTCCATGAAAATACAAAACGATCTGCCCTTCTTTGACATCTTTGGATGTCCTCCGTCAAACCCACCTGATAATGATCCCACATTGGGCAGCAATGCTCCAAAAAAGGACGGACAAGCGTAGTGTATGCAGTCTCTTAGGTAGTTCTGTTGCAACTGTTAAGGGTTCTGCCAATAAAACGCAGTCTCTGGTTAGCCTTTTCCACGACATTATCTACGTGTTCTTTCCAGTTTAAGTCTGAAGTAATAGTAATTCCTAGATATTTTGTAGAGTTTACGGACTTCACGTTTGATTGATTTATCTTGTAAACAAAGTTTAACGGATTTCTTTTCGTACTAAAGTGCACGACTTCACACTTCACATTATTTAGAGTCAATTGCCAATTTTTACAACATAGTGATATCTTATTTAGATCGTTCTGCAGTTGGGTTTGATCTTCAGATGATTTTATTAGATGTTAAATGACGGCGTCATCTGCAAACAACCTAAGAGAGCTACTTGAATTTTTTCCCATCTGGTCATTGATGTATAGCCAATAACTTGTCTCGCATAATACATGTCATAATTCCATGTGTTTTGTCATACATATTTGTTCAACCCCATGTACTGAAAATGTACTCTTGGTATGAGACCTACCTGATTTGCAAAACACTATTTTATTTTACACCCAAACCTGTTGCAGCACGTCTGTGCTATTATCAGTAGGTTTTTCATTTATTTGTTGCTAGTTTCTAGATTTTGTGGTCATGTAGGATCCTTTCTTCATAATTACATACTGCTAGCGTTGTCACGGTTTCTTTGGGTGCACACTTTCGCAAAAATTTCAAATTCAAATGTTTGTATAGTCTATGGGACTTAACTACGGGGTCATCAGTCCCTAAACTTACAAACTACTTATGAACTACTTTAGGACGGCACAAATATCCATGCCCGAGGGGGGATTCGAACCCCCGACCGTAGTGGCTGTGGAGACCGTGACTGGAGCGCCTTAGTCTCCTCGGCCACCGCGGCCGGCTACACTTTCGCTTCCGAGTTTTCGTTGACAACATGTTTGGGTGTAAAATAAAATAGTGTTTTTCGTATCAGGCTGATTGCAAACACGGCAATAATAATAGCTGCATATCGAAAAAAATTATTAATGTGCTCTTGTACAATATTTTCTTTATATTTGTGTATCTATTCTTGTGTAATTATATCTGTATATACGAGGCGCGTCCAGAAAGTAAGTTCCGTTTGGTAATAAAATGAAATTGTACACAGATACAGAAGAAATTTTTATTGCACAAAATTCTACAGCTCTTAAACTACTTTTCCACATAACTGCCGAAATTATGTAGGCACTTGTCATAGCGTGCCACTAGTTTTTGCATGCATCATTCACAGAAGGTTGCCGCCTGTGTATTCAACCATGTGATAACAGCTCTTTATCATCGTTGAAGTGTTGACCACCAAGGACAGATTTTAGGTGTAAGAAGAGATGAAAGGCGCTAGGAAAGAGGTCCGAGCTGTATGGAGGATGATCAAACAGGTCCCATTGAAATTTCCGTAAGAAATGTTTGGTCACATTCGGTGTGAGAGGTTAGGCATTATCATGAAAAAAAAACTCTTTTGACAGTTATCCTCTTCTTACACCTAAAATCTGTCCTTGGTGGACACCACTTCAACGATGATGACGAGCTGAAAGAACATGTTACCACATGGTTGAATACACAGGCGGCAACATTCTATCAAAAAGGCACACAAAATCTTGTGGCATGCTATGAAATTTGCCTACAAAATTTCGGAAGCTATGTAGAAAAGTAGTTTAACAGTTGCAGATTTTTCAACAATCGATATTTTGTGAATTTTATCCATTATGGATGTTGAACTTTGTGACTGTTCCTTATAGGTTGTGGAAATAAAATCCGCTACCAGTCACAATTATTGGCGGTTTATTAAAGCACTACCCGTTTCGGGCTTGTGCCCATCTTTAGGTGTTTACATTCAGTGTTGTTGGATATAAGTAAAGTATCCAGTTCGTGTTCGTACATTTCTCATAGATATTAGTTGAGAACATTGTTGTAACAGTAATCTGCTGTGATATTCCTAGCCTGTAGCCACTTCATATTTCTGGCCGCTGGCCGTTTCTTTGCTAACATCGTACGTGTCTTAAACACGGAAGAACGACAGAAGTGCAGCATATGTTGAAATGTCGGGTGGAAAGCAGTAGCATATGGCACAGTAGGTGCTGGTTCCCGTGGGAAAGCCCGCCTATGTTACTGGTGCTCTCCTCGCATTGGCTGCTGCATTTCACGTCACGTGATTTCTTTTGAAATTAGTTTTCTTAATTATATACTAAATACTAATTATTCAGAGCTGAGAATTTCTAATAAATATCTCTCAAGGACAGGCAAGGTTCTGACAGTTTAAAAAGTTTAAGGTGCCTTCTCTTATTGTAACAAGAGAAGAGCGATTTTGCAGAAGGCGCGCGACGGCCATGTTTTGGCGCTAGATAGAGCGTCAGGTGCCCTCTCGCAACGCCCTGCAGTCTCAGTCTCGAGCTGACCACTATACTCGCCGGACCGTGCCGTTCATGAGTAAAGATTTTTGTAATAGTGATAACAGTCGAGGTCTCAACATGAGCTATGGGCAGCATAGGCCGTATCATATTAACAATCGTTGCTCATATTTTATTCTTTATTTAATAAATGGCATCCCTGACAATTAAAAATCTCGCGAGTAGCTCATTATGCTTCCATCATACGGAACTTATTTTAGCATCACTTGTATGCTGTAGAAGAACCTACGACCTGTGTGCTGTCTTCTGCGCTGGGGACATAACTATAGAAGACAACAGGTTAGTCAGAACTCTATGCTTTCCATAACGTTTTGGACAGCAACTACGGCACCTCGTGCGTACTGTAGGGCGGTACAAACGCACACTGCTACGCAACAGCATCCGCAAGGATGTGGAGGTTTTAGGGGACTTGTGGGAGGAAGCAGTACTAACTTCTCCGTCCGCAAATAAAACCCTAGGAAGGTTGTACTGCACTTCCGTGTTTCAGGTTTTGCACAGTACACAGTACACTTTATAACTGTCACTCCAAACATCGCCACAGTACACTTTATAACTGTCATTCTAAACATCGCAATGTTTACATTTGCGTGAATGTAAACATTGCGATGTTTGGAGTGACAGTTATAAAGTGTACTGAGGCGATGTTTGGAGTGACAGTTATAAAGTGTACTGTGTACTGTGCAAAACCTGAAACACGGGAGTGCAGATTAGCATCGTGTTACTGTTACTACAAAGTTCTCAACTAATATCCATGAGAAATGTACGAACACGAACTAGATACTTTACTTATATCCAACAACACTGAATGTAGACACCTGAAGATGGGCACAAGTCCGAAACCGATAGTGTTTTAATAAACCGCCAATAATTGTGACTGGTAGCGGATTTTATTTCCACAACCTAATCGATATTTTTCTGTATATGTACCCGTTCTTTTTATATAACAAAACGGAACGTACTTTCTGGACGCGCCTCGAAGCTGCTGTAATATGCCATACGATAAATAAATAAATTAATAATAAGGAGTGATTCACCAGTGTGGTGGGTGGTCACTGCCCAGCTCTGCAGCTGTGCGGCGGAACTTAGCATTAATCCAGGCGGTGGTGCCCACTGCGGTCGCGTACCCACCCGACCGCCATTCGCCAATACAGCTGCTGCCACTCAACCTCTGGACGCTGACTGACTGCTGCAGGAGGTTTAATTAACTGGCACCTGTAGCGGGCACCGCAGATTTATCGCTTCGTTTAGCAGCGGGACGACCATTCGTATATTTTGCAACAACTAACTGGCTTTAGTTGTCTGATATCAAATGAAGGGGAAAAAAATTACAGAATTCTTGCGGACATACACTCACTGAGAAAGTACTCAAATCAATCAGTATTTATTCTGACTTTGCGCTGCTCTACCTATGTGTAACGAAACGGAAGTTAGGAAAGAATATTTCTCACATAACCACTATTTATTTTAAAACGAGACAAATTTTGTTTTGCCTGTCCGTTTTCTGAATAAACATACACGGTTAACCGAAAAAGCAGCACGCGACGTATAATTGCGCCCTAAGAGTATCAATCGTTTTCTACATTCAGTGCCTCCCACTCTCGCCCTCCCCCCTCCACCTCCACCCTCTATTCCCCATCTCTGTCCTCTTCCTTCATCTCCCCATCTCTCCTCTATGTTCCCACCTCCTCTTCGTTCGCCACTGTCCATTTCCTATTTCTAACGTCAAAGCTTCCCAAAATTAAAAATAAATAAATAAATAAATAAAAAGAAAATAAAAAAATAAAAAAAGTTAAACTTAAAATGTAGTGGCAATGGTAGAAAGTAGGAGGACGTCTCATCAACACTATCAAGTATGCAGACGTCCTGGTAGTGCTCGCTAAAAACCAGAGACAGCTGCAACACATGATGAACCCTTTTGTGGAAACGGGTAGAAAATACGACATGGAAATGAATATCCAAAAATCAAAAGTGATGCGAATAGCAAAACGTGAGAAACACTAAAAGATAATTGTTGACAATCGGGAACTGGAAAATGTGAATAGTTCAAGTACCTTGCATGTTTTATCACAAAGGATGTCCACTGCACCAACAAAATCCGAGCAAGAATAGAGACAGAGACATGGACTATGAGGAAGAAGGAGAAAAAATACTTGAAGAGCTTTGAAATGTGGTGCTGGAGAAGAATGGAAAAGATCAAATGGACAGATCACATGAAAAATGATGATGTACTGATAAGAGTAGGAGAGAAGTATTCGGCATACAATTCTACAGAGAAAGGCCAACTGGATTGGTCACGTACTTAGACACGAGGGACTCCTACGCGATGTCATCGAAGGGAAAATCAGAGGAAACAAAGGACGAGGAAGAAGAAGAATTCAGCATCTGGACGACATGAAAGATGGAAGGAGATACACCAAAGGAAGAAGCTGAAGACAGAGAACAATGGAATCAGAAATTCTGCGTATGAAGACATGGACCTGCCACTAGGCAAAATACTACATCATAATAATAATAATAATGGTAAGAATGACCTCAAAGTTACTCTTACAGAACATTAAACGAAATGGCGACACCAATCAACAACGGAATTTACAGACTTCGTCACTACGATCTTTTGATTTTCACTGCTGACCTAGAAGTTGTGGTATTGTAGATGCCCGATATGTCTGTTACTGCAAATAAACCGTTTAATCATGAACGCCTTAGCATCCCACTTTACGAAAGGTTGTTACTTTCTTGTGGATTACGACTGCACTTGATCAGTAGGCAGAATAGAAGTTGGTAGGACTTCAATCTTCGACGTTTACTTATGCTAGCTGTAGAACAATGTCTGACAGGAGACGCAACATCAGAATTGTTGTAAGAATGAAACTTTCACTCTGCAACGGAGTCTGCTCGGACATGAAACTTCTTGACAGATTAAAATTGTTCCCGTACCGGGACTCGAACCCAGGACATTTGCCTTCCGCGAGCAAGAGCTCTACCAATGAGCTATCCCGACACGACTCACGGTGCCACCCCATAACTTCAATTCTGCCAGTACCTCGCCTCCTACTTTCCAAACTTTAAAAGCAAAGGTCCCAGGTTCGAGTCCCGGCAAATCAAAAAATTTCAAGCTTGGTGGGCAATATGAAGCATTTATTTAAAAAAAAATTGTTTACCTATCGATATCGTTCCCATGATGAAACATCATCAGTGCAGAATGCAAGTCAAGATGGCTCATGTACTCCGCATAAAACATTTAACAGTCAGATTCATAAAATAATTAAAAAGGTCACTTGTCACATGTACTAGAAAAACATTTATAACTATTTTACGGATCAGTGTTGTTTATTTGAAAGTATCTAGTTCTCTTATCAATCTTAACGGCCACGTATACACATGATGTCTGTTTCGTGCACATCTATGCACCTTTCGGAGTGCATCCGTCTCATTGGTCTCTTTGTACAATTTACATTAAAAACATGTACTTCAGTAGACTTTCTGGATCCTTACTCGTCACCACTGATGCTTCTTTCCTATACACCAATATTCCCATGCCACTGTAGAACACTGCCGTTCACAGCGATCCTCAGAATATAAACCCGCCGCGCAGGGATGACCGCGTGGTTTAAGGTGTAATGCCACGAATTGCGCAGCCGCTTTCGCCGACGGTTCTAGTACTTATGTGTGTGTGTGTGTGTGTGTGTGTGTGTGTGTGTGTGTGTATGCGCGTATGCGTGTCTTGTCCTTAGCATAAGTTAGTTTACATTAGTTTACGTAAATTGTATGTCTAGGAATCGATGACCTAAGCAGTTTGCTCCATTAGATTTACAAACATTTGAATCCAAACCCGATACCTGATAAACAACTTTGTCATAACAAACAACTACTTTTCAGAAGAAGGAAAACTGTACATTCAAATGCACAGCACAGCCATGGCGTCCCATATGGCACCTTGCTATTGATGAGTCTTCTAAGGGAAACGTTTGTATCACTTGCCTGAAAGTTGTCGCTGGTACAGGCCAAATTTTATCTGTCCTTCTAAGGACTAGGTATGGGAATTTGAATGTTTTCGATGAACCTCTCGAAGAAAATTAATTAAAATACTTTATAACGTATTTTCTATTTTCTGCCACTTTTTATTACTGATTTGACGTCCTGAAAAGCACATGAAATAAGTAATTTCAAATTCATTTTCTCATTTATTTATTTCCAGTAGTTTCTTCCTCTGCCCCTACGCTTTTCTGTTCTTCCTTATATCCTTATTGCGCCCGTCTTTTACGTTGTATTATTTTGGAAGCCCTTGAAATTTTTTAAATTATTTTTTACGTTTCCACTTTTTTCCTATTTGCGATTTCTGATCCTCTTCTATTTTTGGTATAAAGATCCACTGTAAACTCGTTTTTCTTTTACTTGGTAGGACACGTAGTGTCATGAGGAACTAGAAGGTGATTATTCTGAAAAGGGTGTCTAATTATCGTGAACGGACATAGTTTATAAACGTATGTAAAGTACATTGTTGCCTCATGTTCGACACCTTTGAAACGGATGACTCATTTTAAGCACAACTGTCTTTCTAACAAGGCAGTTTATACTGAAATTTATCGATATCAAAGTATTGTAAAAATGTAATCAGGAATAGAAAAAAAGTTAGTACACCTATGGACCAAACTACTGCGTTCATCGGTGGCTAGACTTACAAACTACTTAAACTAACTCAAACATGTCTTAAGGACAACACACCACCTATTCCCGAGGGAGAACTTGAACGTCCGGTGGGCGCGGCTGCTTAGTCCCTTATACGGTGCACAGAACCGCGCAAGCATTCCTGCGCGTCAAAAATATAAACAGAAGGCAGTAAACAATGTTGTATGATTGACGAGTAAAATTGTGTGAGGACTTTTTATACTAGGTGACTTGAAAAGATGTATGGTATAATTTACACGAATAATAGGAAACAGTAATGCGCATGTATCTCGTGCGTTAGTCGGCCATTATCAAAAGTCAATTCGTAAACAGAACTGTCAGCCATGTTTGGACCATTGAAAGGAAAACAAATTTTGTTTGCCTATTTGTTATTGTAAACTAGCTGTAAGCCCGGCATTGCCCGGGTGTTTATTTATGGTATACTCTCGTAGTCCACATCATCTTTCCTCCTCTCTCTGCATCCACATCTTTGTCTCCCATCTCCCTGTTCGTTTCCACATTTCCCTCTCTTGGCAAAGTTTTCTACAAGGTACCCTCTGTCATGTACCATACAAACATTTATGTACCCAGTAATCTTCCTCCTGGTTAGAGGTCATCAATATAGCAAAAAAATAAATAAAAATAAAAATAAATAAATAAATAAATAAATAAAAACCTATAGATTTATACGCAATAGAAATGCAGGGTCACATTGAAAAACGCACTTTGTTGTTTTCAAATATTACAGTTTTATTTCATAAAACTCTTGTTCTGAGAATAATATAAACGAGAAATAATAATAATAATAATAATAATAATAATAATAATAATAATAATAGAGGATCCTTGAAATGGGTCGAGCCTTTCTCAATTTATGACGAGACCAAGGTATTTAGGGATCCATTTTTATGTTGCAAAGCACCCTCCCCCATGCGCCGTATCAAATTTAAAGTAGACGGTGATCTTCCTCTTGTTTTGAAGGTCAAGCGTGCGAAATTTCGTGAAAATCGGATCGGAATGGAACTGTAGATTTCGTGAGTCTGTAGGAAAAGTATGCTCCGCAATGCAACTACCACAAAATACTTTCTTAGCTGACGTTTACTACCTATAAACTATATTTCTGTCAAATTTCAGCTTCATTGGTGAAGTAGTTTTAGAGATTTCGTGTTTTGTGAGTGAGTGAGTGAGTGTCCTTTTGTTTTTATATACATAAAGATTAAGAAAACAGATTGCTTAATTTTGGATGCAAGAGAATTAAGGGAGACTTGCAGACAAAAATAAATAGTAACATAAAAATCTCTAATGATTGATACAAGGTCATGCCTGATGCGACAGTTTTACGGCATCTACAACAAAACTGTTGTGAGTGGTAGACTTCTTTTCGTTTCATCCATTTTTGTGTGTGTGTGTGGGGGGGGGGGGAGGGGGTAAGTTACAAAATGCTTCATAAACGTCAGAGATTACATGCAAACTTTATTGCAGGTCCCTAACTACTCCTATTTTCCAATAATTTACGAATAATTCTAGGTGTTCTCACGCGGTGGCCTCTCATTATTCATGACGTCATATCTCCTGAGCTGTGTGTCGTGCTCTTTTGTTTTTGCGTCAGGAACCTTCGTGGACGTAATTTGAACAGCTCACCATTCACTGAAATCGAATGAAAGGTATATATATATATATATATATATATATATATATATATATATATATGGAATTTGAGTACGTTACAGCACGCCACGAATGTTCGAATATTTGTAGACCTAAGGGAACACACACACACACACACACACACACACACACACACACACACACACACACACACACACAGGCATGCCCGAGGGAGAACTCTAACCTCCGACGGGGAGCGGCCGTGCAAACCGTGGAATGAGCCTTAAATCACAGGGCCATTCACGCGCAGCCTCAGGAACCAAACAGTGTTCGAAGAGGTGAGTGAAAGATGATGAGGAAGACTGTATTACTGAACATGACCACTAACTAAAGACACTCGCCTTGTGCCGTTAGTATATTTTTGTAATTACTTTAACAGTTTTTATTGAATATTTAGATGATAAGAGCCTTCGAAAAAAAAATAGAAAATCATCATTTACCGGGAAAATGTATCCGTCCATTTAGGTGCTTTGGCAATGGAAGAACTGAAGGGTTCTTCCATTCAGACTTCATCGGTGCCTATATTTTGTGTAAATTTGTGGTTGAAAAATATCTGGTGCATAACGTCAAGACTTTCTCACTCCTTACTCAGATATTTACCGCCATTCGAGAGTCGCTCCCCACGGATGAAATCTAGTGTCTGGAAACTATTGAAGTGATGTCAAAAGCAAATGTTCTTGAACCTTAGAAACTCGCCTTTTACGTTTCCAGAGTTGTTTGTCATCAAATGTGAACTAAATTGTAACTAATAAATCGATAGAGTAGCATCAAAAGAGGCCAGCGTTATAGAAAACTGGAGGACACTTAACGGATGCGACGTTAACACACAGGGAATAATCGATGCGCCCACTACGGCTGTTGTGCTGGGCCGCGCTGTCCTGACAACAGCACACTGCCGTGTTGAATTATTAATTCAGTGTCTATGCGGAGCGAACACTAAGACACAGCAATCGTACATTTGAATCTTTCGTCGTTATTCAGGAAACGATTGTAACTCATAATCTTAACTTTCAGAAACTGCGATATAAAGACCTCTGGTTTAAACTTGGAAAAAATATTACTCGGTCAGTGCATCTGGCCATTTCACTGAGGATGAAGCAGACTGTACAGAGTGTTGAGACCGTTGAGGATTAAATCAGTACCCTGTGACACGTATGTTCGCCCACTTTAGGTTACGGTAGTAACACTAAAAGTAGGTTTTTGCGATCGTCTTTTGACAGCTCGATATTTAAATGAAAATAACGGCTTAACCGTCCATCTGACACGAAAATTGGATAAAAGAATTTGTAGGAGAAAATTCTCTACAACTTTGCTCTCGTATGTTTCTTTCATATCTGGCATCGTCTCAGAGATATTTGCAAAAAACGGCGATCTGACGATATCTGTCTGTAACGTGTTCCCGCTTTTACGTTTCGCCATTCTACCGATCGGTGCCAACTTTTCAGACGTAATTGTTGGCCACCAGCGACCGGAACCTCACTTTTTCAAATGTTTCGGTTAGAAATAGGTTAGTAACATTAAAAATAGGCCGTTTCTGATGGCCTTTTGGCAGCAAGAAATTTAACTACAAATAACGCCTTAACCGTTTATCTGAGACTAAAATTGAATAAATGAAACATTTTGAAAACCACAGCATATCTGTTTTTAACACAGACTTTTGTATTTTTAAATGGAGACACTATATTATTTGATGAGCAATCTATAGCATGATAAATCGCATAAACAATGGCGTTGATTGCATCGCAATACGCCGATTACATTGCGAGATATTGCTAAGCGAAGTTGACGCTTGAAATTGGAGGCTGCCGGCCGCGGTGGCCGAGGGGACTGAGGCGCTCCAGTCACGGACTGCACGGCCACTACGGTCAGGGGTTCGAATCCCCCCTCGGGCATGGATATTCGTACCGTCCTTAGTGTTAGCTAGTTCATAAGTAGTTTGTAAGTTTAGGGACTGATGACCCCGTAGTTAAGCCCCATAAGCTATACAAACATTTGAACGCGCGGCTAGCTCGCGTCCTGAGACTCGGGCGAGAACCTCATGCTTTCTCAGGACGTGCACTAGCTGCGCGTTCCTCCAATTTCAAGCGTCAACTTCGCTTTGCAATATCTCGGGATATAATCGACGTATTGCGACGCAATCAACGCCATTGATTATGTGATTTATCGTGCTATAGATTGCTCATCAAATAATATAGGGTCTCCATTTAAAAACACACAAGTCTGTGTTGAAAAACAGATAAGATGTCGTTTTAAAGTGTTTAAAAATATTTACATTCATGAGACCTTGCCTTACACTGATACCGGTGAAATAGCTGTTGTTGTTTCAGCGATATTTTAGGTGATCTAGATAAATGGGACATCCTATGTAGCAATTCAGTCCGTTGGTGAGCCAAGTTGGTGGGAATGAAAAGCTTTTGAGAGGAAATCAGGCAACAATTATTAATTCATATTTGGTCAATGGTCAATTGTTGGTCAATTGTTTGTTAAGCTTATGGGACTTAACTACGGGGTCATCAGTCCCTAAACTTACAAACTACTTAGGAACTACCTTATACTAAGGACGGCACAAATATCCATGCCCGAGGGGGGATTCGAACCCCCGACCGTAGTGGCCGTGCATACCGTGACTGGAGCGTCTCAGTCCCCGCGGCCACCACGGACCACGGCCGGCAATTCATATTTGGTGACGATCTACAGTGGTCGATATAATTGTATCGAATTTTTTCGAAATAGGGAATTTTTATGCAACTCCACCGTATGGTGTGTAGATGTTCTAGAAAATGGTGGAAGATGAAAATTTCTACCCGACCCTGAGTCAAATCCAGACTGCCCGCTTTTCGCGACTGATCGCGTTAACCATTTGGTAGAACATCAATATTTCATAAATCAGACTTTTATAAAAATTCGCTAATTGCGATAAATGTTCATAAAATCATATCGAGCACTGTAGACTGTCACCACATATGAGTAATAAAAATACCTGAACGAGGCAAACATTATAAAAACGTAGGATAATGCGTCGTTGTTGTCATTCTCTGGTATGGGATTACAGTATATGCTACGAGCGCTATGGGTTGCATTTAGTAGATTGTCTTGTAGATCGTCATTGTGACATATGGAAGTTTGGGTTGGTCCTGGAAACGTATTCGGGTAGCGTAATGGTTAAGACAGCCGCTAGCGAAAAGCAGGAAAACCGGATTGTATTTCCTGCCCGGCGCAAATTTTCTCCTTACACCATTTGGTAGGACACCTACACCTCATGTAGTGGAGTTGTATAAAATTCGTTATTGCGAATATATTTCGATAAAAATATTAAATGAGTTTTGCAGACCTTAAATCACTTGAATAAATCTCTCTATCACTCCCCTCATCATCAAATTTAACAACCGTCGATAAAGACTTCTGTGAATGCTGCCACTATACTACATTCTATCTTGTGACAAGAGTACCACACGAGGTGAGCTATAAGACATGTTTTCTATTAGTCATTATTATAAATAACAGATTATGATATTCGCCTGACAGCGAATGAACCAGGTATTAAGGGAGGAAAGTGAGAGCTCAAGTCTGAAACTCATGTTTACGAAAGAGTTAATTTTAGAAACAACTATGACGTGATAAATATCTTAGATGATAACTCTGCACAGTATGTAATTTGCGCAAAAGTAAAGTTCAGGCCAAAGTTTACCAAAATAAACACATACTTAGCTGAGCTCGATAAAAGCCCATAGAGACTTTCAAGGGAGCATCATATGAAGTAGAAATGTACATTGCGAAATCAGACATACCTTTTCTCTTCACACAGACAATTAATTTCTTAGCCTGTGGTCCCTAAAGAATTACAATTTTACCCTCTATTTTTAAGAAAATCTCTGATATAATCATGGAAGTGTTTGCTTGTAATTTCAGAGCGCTTTAAATTAGCTTCTGCTACACCAACGCTCGGTACACAACGTCGAGGCCTTAAAACAAACAAGGCTACGCCTGTTTCATTTACGGAACAGCACAGAGTTTGCTCCCCGCCACGTAATACCGGTTGCCAGATGCCTCAGACCCACGTCAAAGCTTTCATCAGGACATGCAAACATCACTTCAATAAGAGAGAGAGAGAATAAGAAAGAGGGGAGGTAAATATTCCCGGGTACATTTCCTTTCCGTCCATCTTCACTCAGCTGATGGTTAGCGTTATTTTGTCTGCAATAAAACGTTACTGTTTGGTACAATTCTCGTAAATCCAGATTTCCGTATTTATCTTTTAGGCAATATTGGAGAATGGATCATATCAGGGCAATCGAAACAGAATTGGTGATAATATATATGTGGTGTCTGTCCTTTCGGACATATACGAAAGAACATACGCCACTCTTGATCCTGCAGTTATCTATATCTATAAATGTGAGTGTCTGTTCGGTGTACGTTTATCATGTCTGACCTACAAGACATAAAGGGCTAAAAATTTGTGCAGTTACTAATGTCCACCCGGGGAAGGCTTTAGGCACGGTTTTATGGCGATCGGATAGCTATATATATATATATATATATATATATATATATATTGTGTGTGTGTGTGTGTGTGTGTGTGTGTGTGTGTGTGTGTGTGAATGTCTGTTCGGTGTACGCTTATCACTTTCGAACGACAAGACTCAGAGACTTAAAAATTTGTACAGTTTCTAATTTATACCTGAGGAAGGTTTTAGGCACGGTTTTAAAGCGATCTGATAGATATTTAGTAATTTGAAGAATATAACGCGAAATGCGAAACAATACTCTTTGAAAATTGTTTTATTGGTTGCATTGTTGCTTGAGGGATGATAAATGGTGGAGTATATTGGGATGGAAAGTTATCGGTGTATATAAAATTCTACGCGTGTGTTTGTTTTAATATTTCGCTCTGCAGCGAAGGTTACAGAACGCAAACGAATGGACTGTGTGTGATTGTTGTCCGAAGTCTCCCGTTGTACACCATAGCAGTTCCATGCCGATAGCTATAAGGGGGTGCAAGATGTGGTGGTTGAAAGTCGTCAAATGATAAAAAAATTCGGACTGAAGGCCAGCGATGACGTTTACGACTCTATAGCAAGAAGGTTTCATACAGCGAAACGTGATGTCACAGACCATATCTTTGGTCTATGCGTGCTACAATGTCTTCAGTTCTTTCTCTGTAACGATAAGCATACGAATAAGGAAATATAACAATAAATAAATAAAGCAGTAAAAAAGAAATTTCTTTTAATACATCTCTTTAAAAAAATCGATTTTACGTTTCGCGCATTGTCTATCATAATCAACCAACACGCGAGCGGAGCCGCGGGTTTAAGCTAGTTATATATAACTTATACAATCTGTCGATGACGGGCGATGATTGTTTCTTCAGTGCGGAGGCACTCCTAGGCCCTTACTCTTACGGGAATCAGTACTATGTGACTACTAGTTTGAGTTCTAGTGGGCAGGGTAAAGTTTCGAATTTGTATCTGACAAGAGGCGTGCTTCAGTAATTCCGTGCAGGTGTGATGATCGCTGCGTCCCCAGTGGTGTAGGGGTTAGGGCAACTGACGAGAAAGCAGGAGACTTAAGTTCGAATCCAGACTGGGTACACATTTTCAACTTTACCAACTCGCAGTTAATGTTCCTATCAGTACTCACCAATAAAAATTGGGCAATACATAATTCAGGGTAGTAAAAGTTTATGGCTCCTTGTCCATGTTCATAGGGGTGAGTTATGTGTGTCAGCTTCTATGCCGTAAACAGCTACCCAATCTGTTTAAATAAGGTCAATAATTAGTCTGTAGTTCAGATGATGAGGCAAAAATATGTTTAAACTAACATAAATTAAAGCTATGAATGACCAATAAAATGGATTCTAAGAAGTGATTCACTCACGAAGTAATTCTTTATAAATGGAGTTTATCACTCTTATTGGACATGAAATGCGGAGATGGTCCTACTTTATACATCGGCAAATAACTGAATATTTCTCCTACTACTGTTCATGAGAGGCACAATAAGTATCACACGCACTCGATAGTAAAAGTGTAGTCCATCGAACATTTCAGTTCCTAATTAATCCGCGATTAAAGTATTTACTATAAAACACCGTGTGTAATCACACGAGTACACGATTGCTGAATAATCACAGTTCCACAGCCCTACTACCATGCATAGTTTATCAATTTTCAAGCAGAGACTAAGTTCTGCAGTCACAGTCCCGTAAATTCTCTAAGTCCACACATGCCTATCTCTTGAAATCGCAAGTTCGTAGTGCTGCTTCAGACCGCCCAGCGTCACAACCTTTCACTCCACGGCCAGGTTACGAGGCCCTTCTCAAGCGTTCGAAAAGCGTGCTCTTCCTGCTCCCAAAATCCTTCGGCGCATCCTAACGCCTCATCTTTAAAATTTCACTTTCAAAGTATTATACATTTTAAAATCACAGAATTAAATGCTTTGACCACCTCCCTACAAATGTTGTTTACATTTAACACACCAATATATATTTAACAATACTAAAAAAGGTTGAGACTGAAGCTCTGTGTACAGATAGCTATTAAGAATGGCGTCTCACTGTTCAAATATACTGCCGCTGTCTAAATATAGTTACACAATTAATATTTAATGTATCATGGCTTTTTATACAAATACATTCAGTTCTTGTCCACAGATACATGTAACCGTTCATATATAAATTATCTGCTGCATGTCTACTATTTTTAATCGGCCATGAAATATTTAAGTGACAGTCTACAACACAAAAAGAACGTTACTAAGAGTAATATTAAATATAATGAAATACATATGTAAATGTAATGCGCTTTGCAGGGTTCATGTTTTGTTTTCTGTGGTGGAATCAGTGTTTTGACACAAGAATATTACTACCTCAACCAAAAGCGCAACAAGGGAGTGAAATAAAGTTTATTGAAAGAATACTGAAATAACTTGGTATATCTTTTAAGATAAGTAGCGTGGTGCAATGCTGCCCATTTGCTTCTTAAACTGTTACTAATGAACACTATGTATCAATAATTGTAAATATTAGTTTTATATTATTATAGTACTGAAATTTATCGGCTTTTTATCTGTAAGGGATATTTAAATTGTAATTATGGCATTTGATTCTCCCAAGTCTCCTGAATTCATTTATATAATTATATTAGCCGTATGATCATTCCCTGATTTTATATGGATTTTCAGAATAATGAGTGTGGCTATATTGTATTTCAGTTGCAATCTGGGAAAGCCACCCTCACTCAACCAAGAGCATCGTTTCCTGTTTCCGAGCACACTAGGGAAACCACTAGGTTCAAACTGTTAGCTGGCTGGCTGAGGAACCCAACAGCCTGGCAAAACCCGCCTTTCACATGGAAACAATCAGCATCCCCCTGTATATGAAATGTCACGCCGTGAATATGAAGAATTGGTGATATGTTGCAAATGAACCATTTTTCGTTTACCAAAAAAAGACTTTTTGTAATTACCCTAGCTGTGCAATGATTATTTTCTATTCTTCCAAACCGCGACTGTATTTTGATCCGAGACGCGGTTTCTTTATGTAAGGTACCGGCATTACATTACATACTTTTACTAAATTGAAATCACTGAAAAGTCAGTGCACAGTCTATACGGTTAAATTAGAAAGCACTTTTCTCTTCTGTAAAAAATATTTACAAATATGTGATGTCTCGGTGGAGTGACAAGCGTTCCAAGGCGCCTAGCTGCGGAGCCCGCCGCTTCTCGCTGTCGGAGTTTCGAGTCCTCCCTCGGGCATGGGTGTATTTGTTGTCCTTAGCGTAAGTTAGTTTAAGTAGTTTGTAAGCCTAGGGACTGATGATCAGGGTAGGCAAGTACCACAGATTTAAAAAGAATTGATTTGGTAGGTGATGTCGTAACAGAAATTAACACTGCTGAATTAAAGGGAAACTTCTTGAACATAAGAACAACTGCATTCCACTGTATTTCTTACTATATGCATGAGATTTTTGAAAACATATTAGTTGACTTTTATTAGCGTTCTTTATCAGCTCTGCAAAACAAATAACTCCTAGCTTTTAAAGTAAGAATTTAGAGTACTTGCTTTTCTGGACTTTTTTCTTGTTTCGATCCATCCTACCTCCTCTCAAAATCCTGAAAGAAAAGACTTTCTACAGTATCAGAGATAAAGAAGTGCTCTTAGCGCCACTTGATGACTTTTCCGGACACGTGTTCCTTATGAAAATATGACGTACTCACTTCCCGCATAAAGTCATCGAAGTTGGCAATTTCCGAACACCCTGTAGGTTGGGAGACTGGCAGATACAGAGAATTTGACATCATTATTTGAAACATCAAAAGCATGCAAATGTTCATTGATGAATAAATTAGTTGATGTATCTGCCAACCAGACTATTTAGTTCGACTGTTGGTATAGCATCACACCGTAACGTTTACGTATTATGCTACATCGTTCAGTTATATGACATGCAGTTTTAAGCGTAGCTTTAACTTTCAAACATTGCTATTAAAATATTTTTTAAAGCAAAGAATAACACTGTTAAATGATATTATTTATCCCATTATGTAACGTCAAGACTCAAAGGAATTCAAGACATTAGTTGCCACTGGGCATTCGATTACGTCAATAGAAGTTTAAAATTTGTGCCGGATCGAAGCCAAGCTTAATAACCTAAACTTCACGGACTTTCTTGGCACGCCTTCCGTCAAACTCAAGCTCTCCACTTATTCTCACACTAATGAGGTAGTGTCACTTCCCCCGTTTGCTGATTCTCGTAAGAGGTCGGCCGTGATATCCATCTGCAGTGAAATGATCATTGGTCCGTCATCGCCTAAATTATATTTTCTTCCATTACGATTAGAAACTCATATATTAAATTTAGAAACAGTAATACAAATGTTATACGGCTTTCTCTTTTAAGTTTCTTTTGTGTTTTAAAACGTTCATTCACATAACCACAATCATTTATGAACTCTTGCAATCTGAGTACTATGTTGACTATCACCTGATGTGCAGTACCATGAAATTCTCGGAGGATGGGATAACAGTACAGAATTCAACCAATCTGAGAGACACTGAAAATTATCTGTCCATTGCGCTAATGTAAATATCAGACCATGGGGAATCTGCAGCTTCAAATCCACTGGCGTGACCTGTTTTCGACTGGTACTACGGAACTCTGTTGCAAGTTACAGCCGCAAGTATGTGAAACTGGGCATGAATGGAGACAAATATTTTAACTTCTGGGCGGAATTTTGATGACACTACTGCAACATGCTGTAAGAGTGAGTATGAAAACATATGAAAGAGTGAGGTCGAAATTTTTGTCTCATTGATTCTACCACTATTGCTGGTGTTGATGATCCTTCTGTATAATTAGATACTGAAACGGAAGCATCCGTTGATAACCCTAACATAGTTATACGACAATGACTCCGCAGAAGAATGGTAGGTTTAGGTGTTTCTCTAGATACACATAGAATCGTGAGGTAGAAATTGTGTGTTATCTTGAAATACGGGTATCTGTAGCCAATGCAGCCATTATGAAAAATAAGTCCGCTTTGACTGCTATAACCTATTATTAAAATGCACTAACGGTTTCACGTCATGTAGACGCATCATCAGTTGTAATTGTTATGGTCTTCAGTCCGGAGACTGGTTTGATGCAGCTCTCCACCCTACTCTATCCTGAGCAAGCCTCTTCATCTCCTCATAAGAACGGCAACCCACATCCACTTGAATCTGCTTACTATACGCGTCTCTTGGTCTCCCTCTGCGATTTTTCCCCCACACACTTCCCTCCAATGCTAAATTTACGATTCCCCGATGTCTAAGAATGTGTCCTACCAAGCGATCCCTTCTTTTAGCCAGGGTATGCCAAAAATTCCTTTTCTCACCAATTGTGTTCAGTACTTCTTCATTGGTTATGCGATCTACCCACCTAATCTTCAGCATTCTTCTGTAACACCACATTTCAAAAGCCTCTATTCTCTTCCTGTCCGCACTGCTTATCGTCCATGTTTCACTCCCGTACAAGGCAACACTCCACACAAATGCCTTCAGAAAGGACTTCCTTACACTTAAATTAATATTCGATGTTAGCAAATTTCTCTTTTTCAAAAATGCTTTTCTTCCCATTGCCATTCTGCATTTTATATCCTCTGTACTGCGACCATCGCATGTTATTTTACTACCCAAGTAACAAACCTCATCTACCACCTTCATTGTTTCGTTACCTAATCTAATTCCTTCAGCATCGCCCGATTTTCTAAGACCGCATTCCATTATTTTTGTTTTGCTCTTATTAATGTTCATTTTATATGCTCTCTTCAACACACTGTCCATTCCATTCAACTGCTCTTCCAGGTCCTTTGCTGTCTCTGACAGAATTACAATATCATCAGCAAAACGCAATGTTTTTATTTCTTCCCCCTGTACTTTAATCCCTATTCCAAATTTTTCCTTGCTTTCCTTCACCGCCTGCTCGATGTACAAATTGAATAACATCGGAGAAAGGCTACAACCCTGTCTTACTCCCTTCCCAACTGATGCTTCCCTTTCATGCCCTTCGAGTCTAATAACTGCAGCCTGGCTTTTGTACAAGTTGTAAATAACTCTCCTTTCCCTATATTTTACCCCCGCTGACTTCATAATTTGAAAGAGTGTATTCCAGTCAACATTGTCAAAAGCTTTCTCCAAATCTACAAAAGCTAAAAATGTAGGTTTACCTTTCCTTAATCTATCTTCTAAGATAAGACGTAAAGTGAGTATTGCCTCCCGGGTTCCTATGTTCCTCCTGAATCCAAACTGATCTTCCCCAAGGTCAGCTTCTACCAGCTTTTCCATTCTCCTGTAGATAATTCGTGTTAAAATTTTGCAACCATGACTTATCAAACTGATGGTTCTGTAATTTTCACACCTGTCTGCGCCTGATTTCTTTGGAATGGGGATTATTACATTTTTCTTAAAGTCTGAGGGTATTTCGCCTGTCTCATAAATCCTACACACGAGTTCAAATAGTCTTGTCATGGCTGGCTCTCCCAGAGACTTTAGTAGCTCTGAGGGTAAGTCATCTACTCCTGGGGCCTTGTTCCGACCTAGGTCTTTCAAGGCTCTGTCAAATTCATCTCTCAGTATAGTATCTCCTATTTCATCTTGATCTACGTCCTCTTCCCTTCCTACCACATTGTCTGTAAGTTCGTTTCCTTTGTAGAGCTGCTCTATGTACTCTTTCCACCTTTCAGCTTTCCCTTCTTTGCTGAGAACTGGTTTCCCATCTGAGTTCTTGATATTCGTAGAATTGCTTTTCTTGTCCCCAAATGTCTCTTTTATTTTCCTGTAGGCGGTATCTACTTTTCCCCTTCTTATACATTCTTCTACAGATTTGCATTTGGCTTCTAACCACTCCTGCTTAGCCATTTTGCACTTCCTGTCAATCTCATTTTTTAATCGTCTGTACTCCATTTTGCCTGTTTCATTTACTGCATTTTTATATTTTCTCCTTTCATCAATTAAATCTAGTATTTCCTGTTATATCCAAGGATTTTTTGTAGGTCTTGCCTTTCTACCTATTTTGTCCTCTGCTGCCTTCACTATTCCATCTCTCAATGCTGCCCATTCCTCTTCCACTGTTTTATTTCCCCCTGTTTCTGTCAATTGTTGGCTAAATCTCTCTCTGAAATTCTCCACAACTTCACTTTCCTTCAATTTATCTAAGTCCCATCTCCTTATTTTCCTACCTTTCTGCAATTTTTTCAGTTTCAGCCTACAATTCATGACTAACAAGTTATGGTCAGAGTCTATATCTGCCCCTGGGTACGTCTTGCAGTTTATAACCTGGTTCCGGAATCTATGTCTTACTATTATAAAATCTATCTGATACCTTCCGGTGTCTCCTGGTCTCTTCCATGTATACAACCTTCTTTTGTGATTCTTAAACCACGTGTTTGTTACGATTAAATCATGTTCCGTGCAAAATTCTACCAGGCGACTTCCTCTTTCATTCCTCCTGCCCAGTCCATATTCACCTACTATTTTTCCTTCTCTTCCTTTTCCTACTACCGAATTCCAGTCTCCCATCACAATTAAGTTTTCCTCTCCCTTAACTGTCTGAATAATTTCCTTTAGCTCCTCATATATTTCTTCGATCTCCTCATCATCGGCAGAGCTAGTTGGCATATAAACCTGTACTACTGTTGTCGGTGTATCTATCTTGACAATGATAATGCGATCACTGTGCTGCTCATAGTAGTTTACCCGCATTCCTATTTTCTTATTCATTATCAGTCCTACTCCTGTGATACCCCCAACTGATTTTGTATTTATAATCCTGTACTCACCTGACCAGAAATCCTGTTCATCCTGCCACCGAACTTCACTAATCCCCACTATATCTAACTTCAACCTATCCATTTCCCTTTTTAAATTTTCTAATTTTCCTACCCGAATAAGGGATCTGACATTCCACGCTCCGATCCGTAGAATGCCAGTATTGTCTTTCCTGATGACAACATCCTCCTGAGTAGTCCCCGCCCGGAGATCCGAATGGGGGACTATTTTACCTCCGGAATATTTTACCCGAGAGGATGCCATCATCATATGTTCATACAGTAGAGCTGCATGTCCTCGGGAAAAGTAACGGCTGTAGTTTCTCCTTGCTTTCAGCCGTTCGCAGTAGCTGTGTGGCAAGGCCACATTAGCTGATGTTACAAGGCCAGCTCAGTCAATCATCCAGACTGTTGCCCCTGTAACTACTGAAAAGGCTGCTGCCCCTCTTCAGGAACCACACGTTTGTCTGGCCTCTCCACAGATACCCCTCCGCTGTGGTTGCACCTACGGTACGGCTATCTGCATCGTTGAGGCACGCAACGTGTTGTAAAACAGAATAAAAAACCATGGCAAGCCTACTGACTAAAATTAAAAAAAATCGGGTTATAAATTTGCTTTCCGTGTTCAAATACAATGCTCCAATATTTTTCTCTTTTAGTTGACGCGGAAGAAAATAAAAATAGAATCGAATTATTGACGAACTTGGTAATCATTTCAAATTCACTTAAGAATAATTGCTTTTACCAGACAGCTCGAAAGGCATTTTTGAAGCATAAATCTTTGATTTGTCCATCATATATTGAAATTCTGCATCACTGATGTAATTATTAAAACTGACAACCATTTAATTACATAAAAACGATCCTCAGAAAAAGTAGCAAAGAGGCCGCTATATAATATCGATCTCTGTCAGCAAGTTTCAACCACATTTTATGCATTTCTCGTTCCTTGCAAGATTCAAAAACAAATTTTGTAGAATTTTTAAGATGCATATTTATAGTGCGATATTACGCAATATTTTTAGATAGTTTTCAGGAACGTGACTGTCCAATATATGACTGACTTCCAGCATTCAAATACCCTATCAGTACGCCAGATCGTCAGAATCATGAGTTGAGTTTGAGGTATTGCCTACAGTGCTGAAACATCTCTCAGCTGCGGTGTGATCCGTCGAATTGCTGGCCAAGGTAAGGTTTGGCATGCACCATCACACTCTGTAGAAACTCTCCCCGTGTGCGGGCGGGCATTACTTTGCTTAATTGTTGTTAGCCCGGAATGGCTTGGATAACTACACCCGTGGTAGAATAATCGCTGACGGATCAATGCGCTGTGAGGCGTAGGCCTTCAATTAGATCATCACTGTTGGCCTGTGTCTGTCGGATCGTATGGCGGAGACATCCAGGTAAGTATCCCACTTTTCTGGGTGAAGTCACTAGATATGTCTTCGCTGGTCATCGGGGATCAGAGACAGACAGTCACCACACGTGTTTCACAGCCAAATAGCATTTGCAAATGATTGGTAAAGGAAAGGACCGGGAATCGAACCCGGGTCTTCCGCTTCGGACCAGCGGTTGCCTTAACCACTTGGCCACCCGTGTTCGCCGCCGGTCCGTCTCAAATTCTCACAAGTCACACTCTAAGTTTGTAGCACCCCTATCGTCCATGCCCTCCGGCTCACATTTTCACTTGTCGCCATTGCTTAATATCAATGCCCAAATGCGACCACTGTCAATCCTTTCTTTCCTAGAACCGAGCGAGGTGGCGCAGTGGTAAAACACTGGACTCGTATTCTGGAAGATGGTGGGTCAAATCCACCTCCGGCCATCCAGATTTAGGTTTTCCGTGATTTCCCTAAATCACTCCAGGCAAATGTCGGGATGGTTCCTTTCAAAGGGCACGGCCGATTTCAGTCCACATCCTTACCCAAATAACCCGAGCGTAAGCTCCGCCTCTAAAGACCACGCTGTCGACGGGGCGTTAAACACTAATATTTCTCCTTTCTTTCCTGTCCTTCTTCCTTTCCTTCCTTTACCAAACATTTGCACATGACGATGTTTGTTATTCCGCAAATCACTTGTACAATCCCGTCACAGAAGATATCAAATACCACTGCATCTGTCACAAGGGAGAGTGTCGCGCAGAGGACACAGCTGCTTTATGTGCCTTACTATCGTAAGACATTTTTTAAGTCAGTGTTCTGCACTCTGCTACAGATGGGTGCACTTTTTGAAACTATGTCAGTTCATTATAAATATAGGATAGTGCTTAAAAATAATGTATGTTCCAGTGTATATTATCAGTTTTATTCTTGATGAATTACAGTTTCTTTATTTATTGTAATTTCAATTCCCCTAAAAGGGGCGGGCTGTCAGCGCACGCAGGCGCTCTTCAACCGAGAGAGATATAAAAATACAGACGAGTATACAAGAAAGTAATGGTGATAAAATGTGAAGATAATTAAAATTGACATGAAGACAGTGTTGGAGAAAAGTATACGACTTTTAAAATGGAGCTAAGATTGCAAGCTTGTTAAGACGGACATGGTGCCAAAATGAAGAGAAAAACTAAATAAAAAAGATAAAATAGACTCGGAGATCACATAACACATAAAACAAGAAAAAAAAACACGAGGTGTCGGCTGCGGGTTGGCCGTTCACAGTTCATTAAAACAAAATATCACAGTGAGACGACACCAAAATTTCGTAGCACACAGTAAAACACTGAAGATCACAGATGAATGGAGGGGGGAAAAGGGTGGAGAGGGCGGTGGAAAACACCGGTGATTTAAAACACAGTCGATTTAAAACACACTCGGCGACGGGTTGGTCGTACGCTGTTTGTAAAAAAACATATTTTGTAAAATACACCTGGGCCTAGTACTAGCACAGAATCAACGGCATTGAATGAAAGGGCTGGGAGCTATGGTAGAGGTGGCGGTGGGGGCGGGAGGAGAATGGCGAGGGAGGGGGTTGACAGGGAGGGGCTACAGGGACGGGGGAGGAAAGTGAGGCAGGATATGCCAGCAACCCTAGAGGGGTGGGAGAATGGAGGGATGCCGGAGGGACAGGGGGAGCTTGATGGAATGTCTTGACTCGGGGTGATATTGTTGAAAGGCTGACATAAGGCGCTGAGAGGCGTGCTTGATTCTTCGGGGGTTTGCACTCAAACGCAGATCTGAACATATGGAAGACGCTAATAGCCCTTACTGAAGCACACGGATGTTATTTTCCAAAACAGGGACTGAGTCAGCTAGGCGGCTGAGGAGTCGGTACTCACCCTGACGGCGGTGACGGAGTAGTTCCAGTCCTTGCCGCGGCGCTTGGCGCTGTAGTAGCGCCAGGTGACGATGGTGATGGCGACGAGCAGCGCCAGCCCCGTGCCCGCGGCCGCGCCCAGCACCGCTGACGTCACCATCTGCGGCACGCCAAACAACAGATAAGATTAAGCGCGGCGTCGATACGGGGCCGACAGCTGCCGCACGACAGGGGCTGCCAGCAGTGGCACGAGTCAAATCTGAAAATACTGTGGCCACACGCAGGGAGGATTCAAAGGATATAGAAATAAGATGGTGCGTCTTTTAAGATAGATAGTATGGTGCACTGCTACCCATTTGCTTCGTAAACTGTTACTGATAAACACTATGTATCAATAATTGTAAATATTAGTTTTATAATATTATTATTATCATAGTACTGAAATTTATCGGCTTTTTATCTGTATGGGATATTTAAATTGTAATTATGGCATTTGATTCTCCCAAGTCTCCTGAATTCATTCATATAATTATATTAGCCATATGATCATTCCCTGATTTTATATGGATTTTTAGAATAATGAGTGTGGCTATATTGTATTTCAGTTGCAATCTGGGAAAGCCACCCTCGCTCAATCAAGAGCATCGTTTCCTGTTTCCGAGCACACTAGGGAAACCATGACTACCTGTCCATCCACTAGGTTCAAACTGTTAGCTGGCTGGCTGAGGAACCCAACAGCCTGGCAAAACCCGCCTTTCACATGGAAACAATCAGCATCCCCCTGTATATGAAATGTCACGCCGTGAATATGAAGAATTGGTGATATGTTGCAAATGAACCATTTTTCGTTTACCAAAAAAAGACTTTTTGTAATTACCCTAGATGTGCAATGATTATTTTCTATTCTTCCAAACCGCGACTGTATTTTGATCCGAGGCGCGGTTTCTTTATGCAAGGTAACGGCATTACATTACATACGTTTAATAAATTGAAATCACTGCAAAGCCAGTGCACAGTCTATACGGTTAAATTAGAAAGCACATTTTCTCTCCTGTAAAAAATATTTACAAATGTGTGTGACCTATGTCGAAACAAGGCCGCTGGAGTTGATGAAATTCCCTCAGAGCTACTGAAGTCTCTGGGAGAACCAGCCATGACAATACTATTTCTCCTGGTGTGCTGTTGTTTGGTCTTCAGTACAGAGACTGGTTTGATGCAGCTCTCCACACTACCCTGTCCTATGCAAGTTTCTTCACCTGAGAACACGTACAGCAACCTACATCCTTTTGAATCTGCTTAGTGTATTCGTCCCTCGGTCTCCCTCTACGATTTTTACCCCACACACTTCCTTCCAATGCTAAGTTGACAATTCCCTGATGTCTCAGAATGTGTCCAACCAATGTATTGCTTCCCTTAGTCAGGGTATGTCAGAGACTCCTTGTCTCCTCGATTTAGTTAAGCACCTCCTCATTAGTTACGTGATCTACCCACCTAATTTTCGTCTGTAGCACCACATTTCAAATGCGTCTATCTTCTTTTTAAATGAACTCCTTATTGTCCACGTTTCACTCCCATACAATGCTACACTCCAGACAAATGCTTTCAGAAAGGACTTCCTAACATTTAAATTAAAGTTGGATGGCCGGCCGCAGTGGCCGAGGGACTGAGGCGCTTCAGTCACGGTCTGCACGGCCACTACGGTCGAGGGTTCGAATCCCCCCTCGGGCATGGATATTTGTGCCGTCCTTAGGATAAGCTAGTTGATAAGTAGTTTGTAAGTTTAGGGACTGATAACCCCGTAGTTAAGTCCCATAAGCTTAACAAACATTTGAACATTTTTAATGTTGGATGTTAACAAGTTTCGCTTCTTTAGAAACGCTTTTCTTCCCACAGCCATTCTTCATTTTATGTCTTCTTTACTTCGGCCATCAGAATTTATTTTGCTACCCAAATAATGAAATTCATCTACTACTTTTATTGTCTCATTACCTAATCTACTTCCTTCAGCATCGCCTGATTTTCTGACATTACATTCCATTACCTTCGTTTTACTCTTGTTAATGTTCATCTTACATCTTCCTTTCAAGACACTGTCCATTCCATTCAACTGCTCTTCCAGATCATTTGCGGTCTCTGACAGAATTACTAAGTCATCGGCAAACAGCAATGTTTTTATTTCTTCTCCCTGCACTTTAAAGCCCTCTCCAAATTTCTCCTTCCATTCCTTCACTGCCTGCTCAATGTACAGATTGAACAACATTGGGGAAAGGCTACAACCCTGTTTTACTCCCTTCCCAACCTCTGCGTCCCTTTCTTGCCCTTCGACTCTAATAACCGCTGTCTGATTTTTGTATAGATTGAATATAACTCTTCGCTCCCTTTATTTTAGCTCTGGTGTGTAAGATGTATGAAATGAAGGAAGATTAGTGTTTAAGACCCCGTCTACAGCGTGGTCATTAGAGGCGGAGCTTACGCTCGGGTTGTTGGGGAAAGGAAGGGGGAAGGAAATCGGCCGTGTCCTTTGAAAGGAACGATCATGGCATTTGCCTGGAGTAATTTATAAGAATCAAGGAAAAGCTAAAACGGGATGGCCGGAGGTGGATTTGAACCATTATGCTCCCAAATGCGAGTCCAGTGTGTTACCACTGCGCCACCTCGCTCGGTAGTAAGATGTATGAGACAGGCGAAATACAATTAGACTTTAACAAAAATATAACAATACCCATTCCGAAGAAAGCAGGTGCAGACAGGTGTGAAAATTACAGAACTATCAGTTTAATAAGTTATGTTTGCAAAATACTAAAAGAATGCTCAAATGTTTGTAAATCTATGGGACTCAACTGCTTGGTTATTAGTTCCTAGCTTAGAAACTACTTAGTCTAAGATAAACTAAACTAAGAACAACACAAACACCCATGCCCGAGGGGGGAATCGAACCCCCGACGGTGGATGGCCGCGCGAACAGCAACACTACGCCCCAGTATACGCGGCTAATCCGCCGCGGCTGCAAAATACTAACACGAATTATTTACAGAAGGATGGAAAACCTGGTAGATGCTGACGTCGAGGAACATCAGTTTGGATTCATTAGAAATGTATGAACACGGGAGACAACACTCACTTTACGGCTTATTTTATAAGATAGATTAAGGAAAGGGAAACTTGATTTGGAGAAAGCTTTTGACAATGTTGACTGGAATACACTCTTCCCAAATTCTGAAGCAAGCGCGAGTAAAATATAGGGAACGGAAGGTTATTTACAACTTGTACAAGAACCAGACGGCGGTTGTTAGATTTGAAGGGCATCAAAGGTATGCAGTGATTGGGAAGGGAGTATGACAGGGTTGTAGCCTTTCTCCAATGTTATTCAATATGTACATTGAGCAAGCTATAAAGAAAAGCAAGCAAATTTGGAGAAGGAATTAAAGTACAGGGAGAAGACATAAAATCACTTCGTTTTGCCGATGACATTGGAATACTGTCAGAGACAGCAAATGACCTGGAAGAGCAGTTGAACGGAATGGACGGTGTGTTGAAAGGTGCGTATAAGATGAACATTAGCAAGAGTAAAACAAGGGTAATGGAAGATAGTGTTTTTGAAAAAGAGGAGAATATGTTAACATCGAATATTAATTTACACGCAAGGAAGTTCTTTCTGAAGGTATTTGTGTGGAGAGTTGCCTTGTACGGGAGTGAAACGTGGACGATAAACAGTGCGGACAGGAAGATAATAGAGGCTTTTGAAATGCGGTGCTACCGAAGAATGCTGAAGATTAAGTGGATGGATCGCGTAACTAATGAGGAGGTACTGAACAAAATTGGGGAAAAGGATCGATTTGTAGGACACATTCTTAGACATCAAGGAATTGTGAATTTAGCATTAGAAGAAAGTGTGGGGTATGAAAACCGCAGATGGAGACAGAGATGAATATAGTAAGCAGATTCAGATGGATACTGGTTGCCGTTTTTATGAGAAGATGAAAACGCATGCTCAGGATAGAGTAGTGTGGGGATCTGCATCAAACCACACAGATTTGAAAATTCCATTTACAAACACCACAAAAAATTAAGTATTCCTGAATTTTCATTAAAAACAGCTGCAAACATAAATAACATGCAAGTCTTTATCCTCTGAGTACTGAAGAAACTTAACAAAATATATATTTTTAACTATATTGGTCATTAGTTCCTAAGGTTACAAACTACTTACATTAACTTAAAGTAACTTATGCTAAGGACAACACAAAGTCCCATGCCCGAGGGAGGACTCTAACCCCCGACGGAGAACGGCCGTGCGCACCGCACCTGGGCGCCTTAGTGCACACGGCTATTCTGCCGCGGCCAAAAATAAGTATTCCGGCCTCTATTGTATACCAATTGGTTTCCTATTTGTTGAACGAATGATCTTTACCCAAAGACTGGAATGTCGTACAGGTGACAGCGAAATTCAAGAAAGACAGTAGTAGTACAGAATGAAACTTTCACTCTGCAGCGGAGTGTGCACTGATATGAAACTTCCTGGCAGATTAAAATTGTGTGCCGGAACCGTAGGATCCGTAGGAAAGTAGGAGGCGAGGTACTGGCAGAATTGAAGATGTGCGGCGGTGTCGTGAGTCGTGTCGGGATAGCTCAGTGGTAGAGCGCTTGCCCGCAAAAGGCAAAGGGCCCAGGTCCGAGTCCCGGTTCCGGCACACAATTTTAATCTGCCAGGAAGTTTCACAGTAGGAGTAATCTACTAAATTACAGGCCTGCATGTCAACGGATACTGTGAGGAGAGGGACGTGGTCAGCGCTCCACGCTCCCGGCCGTTGAGTGTGTTTGCGTGACCGGAGCCGCTACTCCTCAATCAAGTAGCTCCTCAATTTGCCTCACGAGCGCTACAAGTGCTTCCAAGCTCAACAGTGCTCAACTTCCAGTATTTGGCGGGAAGCAGTACGACCACTGCGGCACGTCCGATGGCTGCTGAGTCCTCTGCCGGGCACTTGCAGAGCACCAGTTGGTTTCCTATTACAGTATAGCTCAACACTTAATACCATGCGATCAAAAAGTCAGTATAAATTTGAAAACTGAATAAATCACAGAATAATGTAGATAGAGAGGTAAAAATAGACACACTTGCTTGGAATGACATGGGGGACCAACAGAAAACAAAAGTTGAAAATATGTCCGACAGATGGCTCTTAATCTGATCAGAAAAACAATAATTAGCATAACAAATTAAGACAAATCAAAGATGATGTTCTTAACAGGAAATGCTCAATATGTTCACCATCATTCCTCAAAAATAAATGTAGTCGAGGAATAATGTTCTGAACAGCACAGAAAAGCATGTTCGGAGTTATGTTGAGGAATTGTCGTCGGATATTGTCTTTCAGCATCCCTAGAGATGCACGTGCGACTTCAGGTAACCCCAGAGCCAATAAACGCACGGACTGAGGTCTGGGGACCTGGGAGGCCAAGCATGACGAAAGTGGAGGCTGAGCAACGATCATCACCAAAGGACGAGCGCAAGAGATCTTTCGGACATATTTTGAACTTTTTTTGTTGGTTCTAATAAAACCCCATGTCATTCCAAGCATGTGTGTCAATTTTTACCTCTCTACCTACATTATTCTGTGATTTATTAAGTTTTCAAATTTATACTGACTTTTTGATCTCCCGGTACGTCTAATTACGATATGTTACGTAACTACCATACTCCTTTTACTTCGAGGGCTTACTTGTCTAGTAGTTCAGAAATTCATCCTCTGCTGCTGTCCATGTTTGGAATAGCGAACAATCAAAGAGTAACGCAAATGCTTCCATCTTGTCAAGACAATTGCTTCGTACTTATGCTACATTACTTTTTTAATTCAAGGTTATATTTCTCATCGTCTTCGACAATCTCCCCCCTTCCCCCTCCAAATTAATATCTAGCCCTAGCCGGCCGCGGTAGCCGAGGGGACTGAGGCGCTCCAGTCACGGTCTGCACGGCCACTACGGTCGGGGGTTCGAATCCCCCCCTCGGGCATGGATATTTGTGCCGTCCTAGTTCGTAAGTAGTTCATAAGTAGTTTGTAAGTTTAGGGACTGATGACCCCGTAGTTAAGTCCCATAAGCTTAACAAACATTTGAACATTTTGATCTAGCTCTAATTGTAATTCTGTTGGTCGAATTTTGCTTTATTGTGCACTATTTATGACACAGTATGTTTAATTGTCTGTTTCCACACCAGCTGTGACTTATTGAAATATAGGTGTTTATATATACTGATGTTGCTAATGTTGACAGACCAAGCGAGGTGGTGCAGTAGAAACACATACGAATTGCCTTCTGGAGGACGGAGGTTCAAACACGCATCCGGCCATCCTGAATTAGGTTTTCAGTGATTTTCCTTAGGCACTCCGGGCAAATTCCATAATGGTTTCTTTCAATAGGCACGGCCGATTTCCTTCCCGATCCCTGACAACAACGATCCTAGCGTGGGCCCGCCTCTGATGACCATGATGTCTATGGCATGTTAAACCCTAATCTAGCCCAGTTACCTAAAGCAATAAATAAACAATTAAAAAAAAGAAAGTTGCTTTCGGATCAAAGAAAATGCAAATATATTCTTGTTTAAAGGATAGAAACATGAAAGTAGGGAACTAACTGCCCCAGACGGCCTTCCTCGCCCAAAGTTTTGGCATGCAGTGATATTCGCGTTCGAAAGACCCTAGCAGTTTAAAAGTGCTTGCGTGACCGGGATTCAAACCCCGCACCTCTGTCTGTCACGGTAAAGCGCTCTTTCGACTGAGCTACCAGGAACGCCCCAGGAACCCTCCTCACAGCTTTACTGTCGCTAGCGCCTCGCCTCCTACCTTGCAGAAAAGTTAGAATCTTGTAAGACTACCATTCTTGTATGAACGGGTACTGTAGGGACATGATTTAGCCACAGCCTAGGCGATGTGTCCAGAATTATGTTTTCACTCTGCAGCGGAGCGTGGTCACATGTTCAAATGTTTGTTAAGTTCAAATGTTTGTATAGCTTATGGGACTTAACTACGGGGTCATCAGCCCCTAAACTTACATACTATTTATCAACTAGCTAATACTATGGAGGGGGGATTCGAACCTTCGACCGTAGTGGCCGCACAGACCGTGACTGGAGCACCTCAGTCCCCTCGGCCACCGCGGCTGGCTGTTAAGCTTATGGGACTTACTACGGGGTCATCTGTCCCTAAACTTACAAACTACTTATAAACTAACTTATAATAAGGAGAGCAATAAAATCCATGCCTGAGGTAGGATTCGAACCCCCACGGGGAACGGCCTCGCGCACCGTAGCATAGCACCTCATTGCGCTCGGCCACTCCGCCGCTGCAGAGCGTGCTCTTGATGAAACTTAGAGGCGGAATAAGACTGTGTGCCGGACCGGGACCTTTGCCTTTTGTGGGCATGCGCTTTGGTTGTTTCGATGCGTACAGTTTAGCAAATGTTCAAATGTTTGTAGAGCTTATGGTACTTAACTATGGGGTCATCAGTCCTTAAAACTTACAAACTACTTACGAACTAGCTAATAAGGACGGCACAAATATCCATGCCCGAGGGGGGATTCGAACCTCCAACTGTAGTGGCCGTAGGGTCCGTGACTGGCGCGCCGCAGACCGCTTGGCCACCGCTGCCAGAAACAGTTTAGTTTGGTGAGTGTTAGCAGCCTTCTGTATCTTCAAAGCCGTGGAAGACGTCTCCAGTAGTGAAAGAAGAATCCCCAATAAATTACTATCAGTAATAATTGGTTATAATTTGTCTATTTTGAGTTGTGTTAAAAAGTATATTGAAATATCGGGACCACTCTGTCGTGCGCTGTGCTTACTATTTGCCGGCCGCGGTGGCCGAGGAGACTGAGGCGCTCCAGTCATGGTCTGCATGGCCACTACGGTCGGGGGTTCGAATCCCCCCTCGGGCATGGATATTTGTGCCGTCCTAGTTCGTAAGTATTTCATAAGTAGTTTGTAAGTTTAGGGACTGATGACCCCGTAGTTAAGTCCCATAGACTTTACAAACATTTGAACATTTTACATTTGCTTACTATTTGGTACATGGTACAGTCAATAATTTTCGAGACGTGTTACCTGGAGGATAGGCAACCACAATATTCTGTACGTTGCACACGCTGCCGTGTAATGCGACGTATAGAGCCGCGTGGGTGCTCATACTCCAGGCGTAATGTTTCAGAATTTATTGATTGTACGACATGTATTCAAAATCAGATTTTCTTCTGTAGATCTGCATCTGGAGACGCAATAATCATAGCAATCACAGTGAATTACGTCGACTCCATAATGCAGAGTGTGTCGGATCACCACAACATTGCAACAAAAATAACGAATTTACAGCTTCGTCATGTGATAAGAAATATTTATTTTTAAAATCACATATCGATTTCCTTCACATGATGGAACATCATCAGTGCAGATTTCGAGTCATGAAGACTCACGTACTCTGGATAAAACATTTAAGTCAGAACCATAAAACTTATAAATAAAAGGTCTTCCTAGTGCAGTTATAAGTCTAAATAGGCCATTTTAACGAAATCGGTATGTAGTTTTTAAAATAAATATTTGATATCACACCACGAAGCTGAAAATTTGTTATTTTCATAGTGAAATGTGCATATATACTGTAAGGTGACGTTTTGTGGATTCATGATTTTACATATGGGTAGCAACTGTCACTGCGTATTGCAACGATTTCTACATCTGCATCTACAGCCATACTCCGCAAGCCACCCGATGGTGCGTGGGCCGAGTGTACCATGAGTGCCACTATCGGTTCTCCCACCTCTTCCAGTCACGGACTGTTCGCGGAAAGAAAGATTGTCGGTATGCCTCTGTGTGGGTCCTAATCTCACTGATTTTATCTTCATGATCTCTTCGCGAGATATACGTAGGAGGGAGCCATATACTGCTAGACTCCTCGGTAAAGGTATGTTCTCGAAACTTCGACAATAGCCCGTACCGAGCGACAGAGCGTTTCTCCTGCACAGTCTTCCACTGGAGTTTATCGATCATCTCCGTAACGCTTTCTCGATTACCAAATGATCCTATAACGAAGAACGCTGCTCTCCGATGGATCTTTTCTACTTCCTCTATCAACCTCACCTGGTACGGATCCCACACCGGTGATCAGTATTCAAGCAGTGGGTGAACAAGTGTACTGTAACCTACTTCCTTTGTTTTCGGACTCCATTTCCTTAGGATTCTTCCAATGAATCTAAGTCTGGCACCTGCTTTACCGACGATTGATTTTATATGGTCGTTCCATTTTAAATCACTCCTAATGCCTACTCCTAGATAATTTATGGAATTGCTTCTAGCTTTTGACCTGCTATAGTGTAGCTAAATGATACGGGATCTTTCTATGTATTCGCAGCACATTACATTTGTCTACATTGAGATTCAATTGCCATTCCCCACACCATGCGTCACTTTTTTCCCACTTTCATTCCCTTGCCTGAAGTGCGAGGTTTGGCCACTAGAGAGCTTTTCGCCCTATTGGGTCATGGTAAGATTATTCTGTAGTGGCACTGTTAATTATTTTCATTTTCTGGGGGGATTGGAGGGGGAGGGCACTTGTTTTCCAAATTGGGAACATTCCGTGGGCATGGGGACAGCTCCGGTATTCACCTTACAGCCAACAGGAAACCACGGAAACCTGGGCCAGAGCTGTTGGTACTTGGTGTTATCACCTTTTACGGGTGGGGGGACGGGGTATCTTACGTTGACAGCATAATTTTGGATGGTGGAAGGATACCTTGAATTGTTTTCAGCATATCTGGTCTGCCGGCGCCTCGTTAGGTTGGGCTCGACGGTTGACACAGATTGAGGATGGTGTGATCGATTTGGTGGATTATTAGCTTCTTTTCGCAGCCTTCTTCTTTCTTCAGTAAAAAAAAGTTGGTAAAATTATTAGTTCTTGATTGTCTTCTCTTGTTTGTGAAAGCGGGTGTTCTTCAGTCAACATTGTTTGGCAACCGAATTCACACATACGTGTGATTGTTTGGACTGCTCGGTGAGTTAACATCTTCTTTGTTACTGTTTGTGTCATCTTGTTTGACCGATCCTTCGGATTTGGGGCGTTCTCCGCGCCAGTTTCTGTTTCCTGCTATTCCTTCTGAAGACGTCTTCTCTTGTGGGAGTCCCGCAGGAGCAGACATGCCGCCTCCAATTCAGCCTGCAGCACCCTTCGAATTCTGGTTTCTGCCTCCTTTATCTCGGCTTCCATGCCGTTGCCCTCATTCATGACAGCACGCTTCACACGTTGATGAGTCAATCCGATGCAGATCCTCCTGCATTTCAATACAATTATCCATCTTTACAACCATTCTCTATATACTAAAGCATCATCCGAAAAAAGCCTCAGTGAACTTTCGATGTAATCCGCAAGGTCATTTATATACAGGGTGTTTCACTAAGTGTGTTTGCCTCTGTAATTTATAAAATAATAGGTGACGGGAAATTTTGATGCGGTAGGTCAACACAAGAAATCTTACACTGTCAGCGGAGCTATGAACATAGTTTATTGTATCATTTTTCAAAGAGTTACACGACAAAGATATAATTTTTTAAATGGAACAATAGTTTTTTCTATCGTGTATTGGAATCGTTTAAACCAGCTGCGTCCAAATCAATTTAAACTACATTGCTATCACTGTTAGTTTGGGAGCTACAACCCTTCAAAGTTCCGGGGGCGGAGGCTGCGATAGCGTAGCTGACTGGCCGAGTGGCTATCCCCTGGGGCACGACCCAGTGTCTCATGACTACCAGCCAGTCAGTAGCCTCCGCCCCCTAAAGTTTGAAGGGTTGTAGCTCACAAACTAACAGTGATAGGAATGTAGTTTAAATTGATTTGGACGCAGCTGGTTTCAACGAATCCAATGCACGATAGAAAAAACTATTGTTCCATTTAAAAAATTATATCTTTGTGCTGCAACTCTTTGGAAAATGATGCAATAAACTATGTTTATACCTTCGCAGAAAGTGTAACATTTCCTGTGTTGACCTACCGCATTAAAATTTCCCGTCACCTGTTATTTTTTAAGTTATAGAGGCAAACACACTTAGTGAAACACCCTGTATATCGTGAACAGCAATGGACCCACGACACTCCCCTGAGGCACACCTGACATCACTCTTACTTCGGAAGACTTCTCTCCATTGAGAATGACACTGTGAATATTTTAAATCTGTGGAGTAACGCCTATCCGAAAGATTTCTTACTTGCTTTAGGATTATTGGATAAGCTAGCTAAGAGCGACTGATGTGAAATAATCATACGGTTTCCTCTTGCTCGTCTGGGCTTATACGTACACTGAGAATTACTCAGAGGTAAATCAGATATGCAAATGAGACGGAAGTCTGGCTTCATCCGCCCCAGCGACGCCCCGGCATTCGCATCGGAAGCGAGCGACTGTCGTGGAGCAGCGGATGTTTGCGGAGCGGATAAGGGGAGGGACGTAGTGGGGGGAGGGGGTTTGAGTCTCTGTGTGCGTGCCTGAGGGCCGACCGCAGAGAGCAACGACGAGAGAGAGAGAGTGAGGGGGGGGGGGAGGGTGGTGGAGTCAGTCCTGATTAAATTCGCCGCCGAGGCCGGCCGGCTCGCCTGTGATCACCGCCGACCCGCACTCCACTGCCAGCTCCGCACACACCTCTGGCCGCCGCCTCGTGTGCCCTGTCCAAATTCAGGTCGGCAGTACTACGACAAGAGCACTGCTTCACGGCCTAATCACGAGAAGACTAACAAGGAGACCACGCCTATTCGTCATCGCCGAATTCGTCCAAATTTATGGTACATGACATCTACATCTACCTGGGATACTCTGCAAATCACATTTAAGTGCCTGTAAGAGGGTTCATCGAACCACCGAAATACTATTATATCTCCTATTCCATTCTCGAATAGCGTGCGGGAAGAAAGAACACCAGAATCTCTCCGTTAGCGCTCTGTTTTCTCGTATTTTATTCTGATGATCATTTCTACCTATGTAAATGGGAGTCAACAATATACAGAGTGTTACAAAAAGGTACAGCCAAACTTTCAGAAAACATTCCTCACAAAGAAAGAAAATATGTGATGTGAAAATTTCCACGTTAGAGCACATTTCATTACTTCTCTTCAAATCACATTAAATCACAGAAAATCTGTGTTGATGATGTGATTGCACAATTGCGTGAGGATTCTCGTCAGCCCACACATTGTGAAAATTAACAATTTGATCACTTTGGAATGAAGCCTCATCCGTAAATAGAACATTTGCACTGAAATGAGAAGTGACACAGTGTTGGATGAACATTTGCTGAAGTGTACCCGTGGAAACCAATCAGCTGCTGATAGTGCCTGCACACGCTGTACATGGTACGGAAACAACTGGTTCTCCCGTAGCACTCTCCTTACAGTGACGAGGTCAACGTTACCTTGTACAACAGCAACTTCTCTGACGCTGACATTAGGGTTATCGTCAACTGCACGAAGAATTGCCTCGACCATTGCAGGTGTCCTCGTCGTTCTAGGTCTTCCCCAGTCGCGAGTCATAGGCTGGAATGTTCCGTGCTCCCTTAGACGCAGGTCAATTGCTTCGAACGTCTTCCTATCGGGAAACCTTCATTGTGGAAATCTGTCTCGATACAAACGTACCGCCCCACGGCTATTGCTCCGTGCTAACCCATACATCAAATGGGCATCTGCCAACTTCGCATTTGTAAACATTGCACTGACTGCAAAACCGCGTTCGTGATGAACACTATCCAGTTGATGCTACGTACTGTTGTGCTTGATGCTAGTACTGTCGAGCAATGAGTCGCATGTCAAGACAAGCACTGAAGTCAACATTACCTTCCTTCAATTGGGCCAACTGGCAGTGAATCGAGGAAGTACAGCACATACTGACGAAACAAATGGGTATTTTGACAATTGTCTGCACGAATTATTTCAATTTACATTTAAAGAGAAATACTAAAATGAGCTCTAACATGGAAATTAAGCGTTTCCTGACACATGACCACATAACATATTTTCTTTCTTTGTGTGTGAGGAATGTTTCCTGAAAGTTTGGCCTTACCTTTTTGTAACAGCCTGTATTTTCGCATTCCGAGGAGAATGTTGCCGCAGCGATAACAGCCGTTGTTGTAATGATTCCCATCCCAGATCCTATATCATTTCCGTAACGCTGTCTCCCATGTATCGTGACAATACAAAACGAGCTGCCCTTCTTTGAACTCTTTCGATGTCCTCCGTCAAACCCACCTTATAAAGATCCCACAGTGGGCAGCAATACTCCAAAGAAAGACGGACAGTCGTAGTGTAT
The DNA here is from genome assembly GCA_026315105.1 of Locusta migratoria. Lineage (NCBI taxonomy): Eukaryota > Metazoa > Arthropoda > Insecta > Orthoptera > Acrididae > Locusta > Locusta migratoria. The sequence continues at coordinate 198,931,646 of CM048746.1, forward strand.
GCAGTTTCTTTAGTAGTTCTGTTGCATCTTTTAAGGATTATGCCAATAAAACGCAGTGTCTGGTGCGCCTTTCCCACGACATTATCTACGTGTTCTTTCCAATTTAAGTCTGAAGTAATAGTAATTCCTAGGTATTTTGTGAAGTTTACGGCCTTCACTTTCGATTGATTTACCTTGTTAACTAAGTTTAACGAATTTCGTTTCGTACTCATGTGGGCAACTTCATACTTCTCATTATTTAGAGTCAATCAATTTTTACACCATTGTGATATCTTATTCAGATCGTTCTCCAGTTCCTTTTGATCTTCAGATGATTTTACTAGACGGTACATTACGGCGTCATCTGCAAACAACCTAAGAGACCTGCGTAGATTTTCTCCCAAATCGTTTATGTAAATAAGGAACAGCAGAGAACCATTAACTCTACCTTGTGGAACGCCCGATATCACCTCTGTTTTAGTCGATGCCTTACCATCGATTACTACGAACTGTGTCCTCTCTGACAGGAAATCCCCTATCCAGTCGCAAATTTGGGGCGATATACCACAACCACGCAATTTGATTAAAAGCCGTTTCTGAGGTACGGTGTCAAAAGCCTTCTGGAAATCAAGAAATATGGAATCGATTTGCGAACCCTTGTAGATAGCACGGGTCACTTTGTGTGAGTAAGAGCTAGTTGTGTTTCGCATGAACGATATTTTCTAAATCCGTGTTGACCTTGGGCCAATAGATCTCACGAAAGTGCCCAAAGTGGTCAAGGAATTAGGAAATAAAAGGATGTTTGATACGGATCTATGACCATATGCATCATACCTACTGTTCCTGTGACGACGTGTTTAGGAAGCAGTGTTTGGCTCAGCGGTAAAAGATCGGATTCGTATTGAGCATGTCGCGGATTCAACTCCGGCAATGTTTTTTTTCTGCTCCTTGGCAATTCGGTAGGGATCGTGAGGACAGGATTAGATTAATTACAGCACGTACGAAAATCATTCTTCCCACTCTCAGTACGTGAATGGAATGGGGAAACATAATGACTGGTACAGTGCGACGTACACTCTGTCATGCACTTCACAGTGGTTTGCAGAGTATTGAAGTAGACTGACGTCACAATTAATCACATCATATAGGTTATTTTATTAATTAACTAGCTGAAAACTCGGTATTGCCCGGGTATTTATTTATTTATTCCTGCCATTTTTCAGGTATATATTCATTTGTATAAGGGCTGTATGTCTGTAAAATCTCTCGGGAATACAATTAATAGTAAAGAAGTGATAGATTAAAACTTGGTGTGTGATTGGGCGGTTTTCCATGAACGTTACTGTTTATGTGCCAATATCTCATGAAGTACGTGTCTGAATGTGATACAATTTAGAAGCTACATTGAACTATATATGTGTATACGACAATTTCCTGTTGCTACAATTTGTAGTGTTCAAATTATAAATTGTAACGTCATACCGAGAGCCGTAGTTTCACTCCATAAACAGCGGAAAAGTAGTAAGCGAGAAACTTTTTCCCTTTCATCATTTTACTATGCTTGCCAGCGAGAAAAAGTTTAATAAAGGTTTGTAATTATGTTTAAAGTTTGTTGCAAGTCGCTAAGTACTGTCTTTCTCATAAAGTGTATTTCGAAAGTCTCGCCGCATTATATGGCATTTTTTGCGATTTCTGTTGTTTATGACGTAATGTTTTATTAACCATGTGTCGTATGTGATTCTTAACCATGCAGCAATTATTACCTTACGCTAAGGAATGTGTGTACCAAATTTGGTTGAAATCGGTCCTACGGTTTAGGTGAAAATGAGCAGATTTGTTGCAAGATGCAGCAGTTTTCGGCGCATCTCATTGTTTATGACGTCATATCTCGTGAACTATATATCGTGTGTGATTCTTACACTTACGACGACCGTCCTCATGGATTGAAGCTTACGTGTACAACATTTCATAAAGATTGGAACAAAACTGTAGATTTGTATGCAACACGTACAAATATACGGACACTCTGCTTTATATATTAGATAAAAGCACAAAAAGAAGTAAAAGAAAGAATGAGCATTGGATGAAATTCGGGACTACAAACATTTAAAAAGGGGCTGTAGTTAACGCGTACTTGGGGACGTCGGGTATGTTATCGATACTTCCATTCTTTTGCAATTCAAGTCAAATGTGTGTAAGGTCTTAAGCGACCAAACCGCGTGGTTATCAGTCGCTAGACTTACCCACTAATTACTTGACAAACTTAAACTAACTTACACTAAAGACTACACAAACACCCATGACCGTGGGAGGATTCGAACTCCCGACCGTAGCGGTCGTGCAGACTGTGACTGGCGCATCGCAGATCGCTCGGCCACTGCCGCCGGCCTTTTGCAATTGATTAAATACATGTACCGGGGTGATACTGATTAAAGAAACAGGGGAAGCAATAAGTTTGACCGCATCTTGCGCACGTTATGAACACCGCCCATTTGCAGTTACATGGTTTTTTTCTAATGTCTCCAAAGAAAAACGAACTTGATTGACATTATGAAAACAGCTTCTTTCATCTCACAGTACAGCAGTGAACCGTTCACAACCCAAGGTTTGCAAGATAATATGCTTATTTTAAATAATGACGTTCCATGCTGATGTTATGCACATATATGATATTACGATTAATTATGAAGTCAGTAGTGTATGCATTGCCAAGGAACAAAAAAATATTGGCCGCCGGGCGGAATCGAACCCGCGAACCTTTCAATAAATCCGATCTCTGACCGCTAAGCCAAACACCGCTTTCTAAACAGATTCTCTCAGGGACAGTTGATAAGGTACGTATGGTAATAGATCCGTATCAAAATTCCTTTGATTTCCTAAACGCTTAGCCATCTCGAGTTCCCACTTGGTGCACTTTTATATCTCACCACAACCTAGACGTACCAGAATGATCTGTTGACCCAAGGTCAACACGGATTTAGGAAATATCGTTCATGCGAAACACAACTAGCTCTTTACTCACACGAAGTGATGGGTGCTATCGACAAGGGTTTGCAAATCGATTCCGTATTTCTTGATTTCCACAAGGCTTTTGACACCGTACCTCACAAACGGATTTAATCAAACTGCGTGGTTATAGTATATCGCTACAAACTTACGACTGCATAGGGGATTTCCTATCAGATAGGACACAGTTTGTAGTAACAGATGGTAAGGCATCGACTAAAACAGAGGTGACAAGGGAGTTCCACAGGTTGGTGTTATTGGTCCTCTACTATTCCTTATTTACATAAACGATTTGAGAAAAAATCTAAGCAGCTCTATTACGTTGTTTGCAGATGACTGTCATTTACCGTCTAATAAAATCATCTGCAGAAAGATGTAATTAAGATATCAGAATGTTTTAATAATTGGCAATTGACTCTAAATAATGAGAGGTGTGAAGTCGTCTACATGAGTACGAAAAGAAATTCGTTACACTTTGCTGCAAGATAAATCAATCAAAGGTGGAGGCTGTAAACTCCATTAAGTACCTACGAATTACTATTACTTCTGCCTTAAACCGGAAAGAACACGTAGATCACGGGAAAGGCATACCAGAGACAGCGTTTTATTGGCAGAACCCTTAAAAGATGCAATAGAACTACTTAAGAAACTGCATACACTATGCTTGTCCATCCCTTTTCAGAGTGTTGCTGCCAAGTGTGGGATCCTTATCAGGTGGGTTTGACGGAGGACATAGAAAGAGTCCAAAGAAGGGCAGCTCGTTTTGTACTGGCACGATACATGGCAGACAGCGTCACGAAAATGATACAGGATCTGGGATGGGATTCATTACAACAACGGCGTTTATCTCTGGGGCGTGGGTTATTACGAAACTTCGATCGCCAACATTGTACTCCGAATGCGAAAATATATTGTTGACTCCCACTTACATAGGTAGAAATAATCAGCAGAATAAAATAGGAGAAATGACAACTCTAACGGAGAGATTCAGATGTTCTTTCTTCCCGCGCGCTATTCGAGAATTGAATGGTAGATGAATAGTATAAAGATGTTTCGATGAATCCTCTACCAGGCACTTAAATGTGATTTGCATGACTGATTGTGCCAGACGTTGTACAGCAGGACATTGTCATCAAGGTCTTCAAGATAAGTGCGGGGAATTCGCATTGCCGAACAGAACAGTGGCACTTTGGGTAAAAGCCTTCGACGAAGGTCGGCAAACTGTGGTAGACATGCATCGGGAAGGTCGTCCTAGTGTCTCTGAAGAACAACTGCATACTGGTGCCGCATTGATTCCGAAGATGAAGGCATTCACTTTCAAAACTATTCCAGAGATTCGATAAGCAGTAGACCGCTCCATTCGAACCATCAACAGAACAGGCTCTTCTAAGGCTATACTACGCCTTATGCATCGCTGGCAATGGGTTCTGCACAATGCTGGTGACTACTTTGAAGGGCAGTAACAGGTGAAAACATGTAACGCCTTTGTATCTGTTGGAAATAAATAGTTGTCGTGGTTATTAGCTTTTAACAGTTTGATAAATCCACGTTCATGCTACGGTACGATGATATCACATCACGTGCTTGGAGTGAAATGATTAACTAAGGATAAACATCTACGATGCCTTGGCGGAATAGCCGTGCACACTAAGGAGCCTTACTACAGTGCGCGAGGACGTTCCACTTTGGAGGTTCGAGTCCTCCATAGGGCATGGGTGTGTGTGTTTGTCCTTAGGTTAGTTTACTTAGTAAAAGCAGTTTGCAAGCATAGGGACTGATAACCTCGAAGTTAAGTCCCATAGATTTACAAACGTTTGAACATTTAGTATGAACATCTACGACAATCCGATACAATCCTTTTTCTCTTTCAGGACAGAGAAGTACTAGACATTAAAGTAATAAAAAACACTGTAAATGTTGCTCTTTTGGAGAATGTACGTGCCGGTAGACTGGATGTCGCAGCCTGGGTCAAAACTCCGATTCTTAGACAATGGAGCTTATGACGACTACTACAAGGACATGATAGCACCGTTCCGCTATTCACGCAAAGTAGGACAAGAATGTGATAAAGAATTTTCTGATATATTTCAGCCTTAGTTGACAGTTACCGTTATACACTCTCCTAGCAAAGAGAAAGTTCCATACACCATGTAAAACAAACTGATGTGATAATCCAATAGATACACTCATTCTCGGCGAAGTGCTGCAGCTCAATCTGGCATGCTCGACCTTTCGAGGTCTCTTACAGGAATATTAAGCCTTCTAACCTCTTTAGCCACCCGTAATTGCAAATTTGCTGGTGAACGATTTTGTGCACCAATTGACCTTTCGATGACGTTCATCAACATCTACATCTACATGGGATACTCTGCAAATCACATTTAAGTGCCTGGCAGAGGGTTCATCGAACCACCATTATCCTATTTATTGCCCATTCCATTCTCGAATAGCGCGCGAGAAGAAAACCACTTGAATCTCTCCGTTCGAGCTCTGATTTCTCGTATTTTATTCTGATGATAATTTCTACCTATGTAAGTGGGAGTCAACGATACATTTTCGGAGGAGGATGTTGGCGATTGGAGTTTCGTAAGTAGCCCACGACGCAGCGATAAGCGCCGTTGTTGTAATGATTCCCATCCCAGTTTCTGTGTCATTTCCGTAATTCTGTCTTCCCTGTATCGTGAAATACGAAGCGAGCTGCTCTTCTTTAGAGTCTTTCGATGTCCTCCGACAAAACCACCTGATAAGAATCCCACACTGAGTAGCAATACTCCAAAAAAGGACGGACAAGAGTAGTGTATGCAGTTTCTTTAGTAGTTCTGTTGCATCTTACGGCCTTCACTTTTGATTGATTTATCTTGCAAACATAGTTCAACGGATTTCTTTTCGTACTCATGTGGACAACTTCACACTTTTCATTATTTAGAATCAATTGCCAATTTTTACACCATAGTGATACCTTATTAAGATCGTTCTGCAGATGGTTTTGATCTTCAGATGATTTTACTAGACGGTAAATGACGACGTCATCTGCAAACAACCTAAGAGAGCTGCTTAGATTTTCTGCCAAATAGTTTATGTAAATAACGAACAGCAGAGGACCAATAACACTACACTGTGGAATGCCCGATAACACCTCTGTTTTAGTTGATGCCTTACCATCGATTACTACGAACTGTGTCTTCTGTGACAGGAAATCCCCTATCCAGTCCCAAATTTGGGGCGATATACCATTAAAATGTTCAAAAGTTTATAGAGATTATGGGACTTAACTACGGGGTCATCAGTCCCTAAACTTACAAAACTACTTATGAACTAACTACAACTAAGGACAGCACAAATATCCATGCTCGAGGGGGATTCGAACCCCCGACCGTATTGGCCGTGCAGACCGTGACTGAAGCGCTGCAGTCCCCTCGGCAACCGCGGCCGACGATATACCATCACTACGCAATTTGATAAAAAGCCGTTTGTGAGGTACGTTGTCAAAAGCCTTCTGGAAATCAAGAAATACGGAATAAATTTGCAAACCCTTGTCGAAAGCACCCATCACTTCCTGTAATTAAAGAGTTAGTTATGTTTCGCATGAACGATATTTGCTAAATCCGTGTTGACCTTGGGCCAATAGATAATTCTGTTCGAGATAATTCATAATATTTGAATACAAGATATGTTCCAAAACCCTGCTGCAAATTGACGTCAATGAAATAGGCCTGTAGTTTAGTGGGTTACTCCTACTGCCTTTCTTGAATATAGGTATGACTTGTGCAACTTTCCAATGTTTTGGTACAGATCCATGTTTGAGTGAGTAGTTGTATATGGATGTTAAGTAAGGAGCTATCGCATCAGCATAATCAGATATCAATCTAATGGGTATACAGTTCAGACCAGAAGACTTGTTCTTGTTAAGTGATTTTAGTTGCTGTACTATTCCGATGATATGTACTTCTACGTTACTCATTACGGCCTCTGTTCGTAATTCGAAATCTGGAATATTGGTTTCGTCTTCTTTGGTGAATGAGTTAAAGCTATGTTTAGTAACGTTCAATATATGTTCGATGGGGTTCATGTTGGGCGTGCCGAATGGCAGGTCATTCGCAAGAATTGTTCATGTTGTTGTGGTCTTCAGTCCGGACACGGGTTTGATGCAGCTCTCCACCCTACCCTATCCTGAGCAAGCCCCTTCATCTCCTCAGAAATACGGCAAACTCCTTCCATTTTAATTTTCTTACTACATTTATCTCTTGGTCTCCCTCTGCGATTTTTACCCCACACACTTCCCTCCAACGCTGAATTCAAAATGCCTTGATGTCTAAGAATTTGTCCTACCAATCGATCTCTTAGTCAAGGTATGCCAGAAATTCCCTTTCTCCCCAATTCTGTCCAGTACCTCCTCATTAGTTACGCGATCCACCCACCTAATCTTCAGCATTCTTCTGTAACACCATATTTCGAAAGCCTCTATTCTCTTCCTGTCCGCACTGTTTGTCGTCCATGTTGCACTTCCATACAAGGCAACACTTCACACAAATGCCTTCTGAAAGGAGTTAATATTCGATGTAAATAAATTTTTCTTTTTCAAACATGCTTTTATTCTCATTGCCATTCTGCATTTTATATACTCTGTACTGCGACCATCAAATGTTATTTTATTACCAAAGTAACAAAACTCATTTACAACCTTTATTGAATCGTTACATAATTTAATTTCTTCAGCATCGCCTGGTTTTCTAAGACTGCATTCCATTACCCTTGTTTTGTTCTCGTTACTGTTCATCTTATATGCTCCTTTCAACAAACTGTCCATTCCGTTCAATTGCTCCTCCAGGCCCTTTGCTGTCTCTGACAGAACTACAATGTCATCAGAAAAACGCAACGTTTTGTTTTTCTTCACCCTGAACCTCAATTCCTTCACATTTCTCCTTGCTTTCGTTTATAGCTTGCTGAATGTAAAAATTGAATAACATTGTGGAAAACCTACAAACCTGTATTACACCCTTCCCAACCTCTGCATCCCTTTCATGGCCTTCCACTCTGATAACTGCTGTCTGGTTTTTGTACAAGTTGTAAATAACCTTCCGTTCCCTTTTTCTTGCTCCTGCTGATTTCAGAATCTGAAACAGTGTATTCCAATTAACATTGTCAAAATCTTTCTCCAAATCTCCCAAAGCTAGAAATGTAGGGCCGGCCGCGGTGGCCGCGAGGACTGAGGCGCTCCAGTCACGGTCTACACGGTCACTACGGTCGGGGGTTCGAATCCCCCCTCGGGCATGGATATTTGTGCCGTCCTTAGTATAAGGTAGTTCGTAAGTAGTTTGTAAGTTTAGGGACTGATGACCCCGTAGTTAAGTCCCATAAGCTTAACACACAACATTTAGAAATGTAGGTTTGCGTTCCCTTAATGTGTCTTCTAAAATAAGCCGTAAACTGAGGATTACTTCCCTTGTGCCTACATGTCTCCTGAATCCAAACTGCTCTTCCACAAGGTCGGCTTCTACCACCTTTTCCATCCTTCTGTAAATAATTCGTGATAAAATTTTGCAAAAATTATTTATAAAACTGATGCTTCCGTAATTTTCACATCTGACTGCAACTGCATTTTTTTGGAAAGGGGATTATTACATTTTTCTTAACGTCTGAGTGTATTTCCCCTGTCTCATACATCTTACGCACCAGATAAAATAGTTCTATCATGGCTGGCTGTTCATAATGTTCTTCAAATCAATCGCCTTCAATCAATGACCATAAGATGGCGCAGTCTCATACAAAAATAGTTTCGGGATATGAAGTGCATCAGTAACTGCAGATGTCTCTATTTATCGTAACGTAATCATTTCCAATCAACGAACGGTTGAGCTGCATCAGAATCCTTTCCACCTTACACAGACCACACTATTATGAAGCCACCACCAGCTTGCACACCTTGTAAAATTGGATTCATGGCTTCGTGGGGTCTGCGACATACTCGAACCTTACTATCATAAGGCGGCCAACCGTCCCGGATTCTGTGGGACAGTCCCGCATTTAGACTCGCTGTCCCGCATTGGGATAATTCTGAAAATGTCCCGCAAAATGGCAAAAGCGTCCCGCATTCCAGTAATTCTGAAATTGTTGGTCCAAGAGCACACGCCGAAACTATTTGTGCACGGCACACTATGGCACACTGCTTGCAAGTCAACTTCACAATGCATCACTACCTTCGAATAAATGACAAGTCTTCTTACATTAAAAAATAAATAAATAAGTAAAAAAGACACATCATGACTATTTCAAAATGACAAATTCGCTATCAGTGGAAATTGATTTTGTTTTAAGCTGGTAAGACATACTGCATGTGGTGATAGGATGACTTTAAAAAGAATCTGTTTTGGAATATTTTCTGTGCCTTCTTAAGTACATTTCAGTAACTGTAATGGAATATTTTTCGGTGTTCAATGCAGTAAACATGTTGTAATATTATCACAGTCTGTATAAACGTATTTAAGATCTGACATGCAAATACAATATCAGCATTCATCTTACTTCCTTCAGGAGTAAAAAGGTGGTAATATAACACGGGAAGTGAATGAGCATTGCATGTAGTAAGGCACATACTTCATCTAAAGAACTTATGTAATAGAGTAGTTCGAATGATTTTAAAAAGTAATTTTCATCAAATTTAATTCGACTTTATTGCAAAACATAATTCTTTGGGCGAAGTAAGCTACTTATCAAAATAAGTGGAGCCGCTGCTCTAAGAGCTGGAACAAAAAAAAGCAGTGCAGACAACTAAGGTGGTCGTAGAAACATAACGCGGAAAGAATATGTTAAAATGGCGAGAGTCTAAAATTCAAAATAGGAGCATGAGAAAATATTTATTTACTGTAAATAAAGATTGAAAATTATGAATAAAATGTCACTCATGTTAGATACGTTACTTTAAAAGTAAATGAGGAGGCTTACTCTGCTCGCCTAAATTTCTTTCCCAGTTTCAAAATAACTGGCACAATGAGTCACGTGATCTTAGTCCTCCATCACAACCTCGAAATGTCCCGCATTGAGTTTTGAAAAAGTTGGCCGCTTTATACTATCATCTCTTACCAAATGAATGCGAAACTTCTGACGACAAAAGCACGGTTTTAAAGTCCTTTCAGGTCCAGCCGATATGGTGAGGGACCCAGGAGAGGGCCAGGAAAATCGCTACAAGTGATGTCGAGCTGTTAGAGTAGCCTCCCGAGTTTCCTGCTGCTGCAGCCCGTTAACGCCAAATTGCTCCACACTGTCCTGCTTAGGTCGTACGTCCTACATTGATGCACTGGAGCTTCTCTGTTAGCACTGTCATCTCCAATCACATGCCGTCAGAGGTGGGAGGTAATGCCTGAAACTAGGTATTCTCGGTACACTCTTGACACTGTGGATCTCCGAACATTGAATTCCCTAAGGCATTCCGTAACTGACACCCCATACGTCTAGCTATCACAAGTGTTCCGCATACAAACTTTATTAATTCCCATCATGTGGATTTAATTAGGTCTGTAGCCTTTCCACGTAAATCACCGGAGTAAACTGACAGCACAATTACTGTACCGCTAATGTATCCATTCTGTACGCGATACTACCGCCGTTCGTATGTGTTTGTGTGTGTATGTCGATATCCCATGACTTATTTCTAATTCCGTGTATATATGGAATTTTGTGAGATGTGTTCTTCGAGCAACACATACACAGATTAAATTAGGAGTCTTGTACTGTTTTGGTACCCAATGCATCTCTAAAAAACAATTGATTCACAATGAAACAAACTGCTTCTACAGCTGTATTGTAGTCTTGCGTAGTTCGCGAACGAACCAGTTCGGAAGAGCGCTCCCACAGGCGAACTAAGCGAAATAGTTCGCAGATCCCTCGCCTCTTAGTTCGTCCGCTCCTTTTCCGAAGACTGACGGAAAACAGCGGGAGGACGCGAGAGCGCGCAGAATCGCGTGATTCCCTTCTTCGCGATAGGTCACGAAAATGTGCGCGATAGGTCGCGAACTAAAATATGTGCAATCGGTCGCGAACTAAAACATGTCTTACCGGTCGCGAACTATTACGCCAAACGTATCTCTCTTTTTAGTTCGTTGGATTCTTTTCCGTAGACCGACGGGCAATACCGAGAGGGTGCGGAGCAGAATTAAAAATCACGTGTTTGCCTTCTGCTGATGAGAGCTATTTCGAGGTGAGCGTCTGCCTGCTAGATCAGGCTACAAAATTTATGCTTTGAAGTATTCTGCACTCTGCAATATCTGACTAATAAATTCCATATTGCCAAGATATAGAGATAACTCTAAACTTAAACGCAAGAAATTATCCACAAATTGTTTCTTTTGGTTTGCGTGATATCGTTAGCGGCTCAAGCAGCAAGCGCATGAAGCAGCTAGGTGGGGGAACTTCTCCCTCCACCTGCATGCACAGACCGCGCCGCTCAGCCGTCACTGGGAGCGGACGAACTAAAAGAAAGAAAGTGAGCGCTCCCGATCGCGAACTATTATTCGCCATTCTACTGTATTGCTCTAAGCAAAGAGTTACGTACTATTCTGCTGTGGGGTGGTAAAGGCAAATTACAATCCTCTGTTCTGTAAGCTTGTGTACAGAGTTCAATCTTGACCGTTACTAAACTGAAAGCACATTAACTATTTTTGCAAGTTTGACGGGGCAGTGCTGCCATTTTCTTCATGACACGCAATCTGTGTTGATGCCTTTTAAAATTATTACTACCACCAATACAATACAAATTAAAAAAAAAAAGGCGAGATCGGTGCATTCATGCACACAAAAAAGCTTGGCATACAATTCCAATCTGCCAGTAAACGTTTGGTGATATTGTTTGGTATAGCCCAGTTAGTTGTTGTGTGATAGGTAGTGATAAATATTGTTTCACAGCTCGTTTATAAGACGGCGAACAACATTTTAACTATCATACTTCCACGTATTTAAATAGCTGCTAAATTTTATTCAGAAACTCACCTGAAATACAGGCGAACAAGCACGTTTCATGATTTACTGTGAAATAAATGTTTGTGAAGGCAAAAGTGAATTGATTCTTCAGTTATAGCTTCTGGGTGGAGAGGCTGTTAGGGAATAGATACGTGCCAATAAATATTAGATTCTTTAAAAAATTGTAATCTCATTTGTAAAACAACTTCAAACGCCAGTTTATTTAAACTTGAATTAATGTATTTAATATTTGACTTCTCGTAAGCTAGTAAAACTTACGGTATGTTAGAAATTATGTTTACAGTTAGTTGGAATGTGCTAATTAGCCCTACTCCTTCCATGGGCCACTGTATGAATTTATGGGAGTCTGCAGTATGGTGGAATATCCTCATCATTTATTTTTGAGCAAGCAAAAAGATGAAAATCTCCGCATCTATATGTGGTATAATGATATATTTTGCAAGTATTTCAATGGTGGATCTAGTTTGAAGAAAGTGTGTAGTGTATGATCAGTAAAAGGAAGTAAGATATTAAAAGTTTAACTGCTTAAAAAATGTACTAAATGGTGCAATATTCTTCATTTCATTATTTTATGCGGGGAGTTGACGAAAATAGTATTAACAGTTTTAAAACTTATTTGGAAGGACTTTAAGTGTTCTGATGAACAAATACTGGATGAATTCACAGTGTTTCATAAGAAATGGTAAATGTTTTATGAGATGATAGTATAAACAAGTTCCAATAAACAGGCCTTATAACAGATGCCCAGAGATACAACTGTTAATATGTAACCCAAACAAACTTAAAGAAAAGACGAATGAGGACATTATTCCGTGGGTCCTAGCTAGAATTAATTCATATTCTATTAAAAGTTCAATTTTGTGTATGTCCTACACGTTCCTTTTTATTATGCCTATTTTAATGTTCTAGGCTGGTTCGGACTCCACATTAAACTTTAGGTCCCCTACAGCTTGCTGGGAAAAACAGCTGAAAGGTCGGAGGAAGGCTTAGTAAAGCATACTTAAAGCTGATGGCTGCTTCACCTTTTATAGGCAACCTACTGATAATATATTAAATGGGGAAAACTGAATACGTATTTAAGCAGATACATTGAATTAAAAGCACAATTTTGTGTTGGTTCTAGAGGTTTATTAGGATTTCGTTAAATGATTTTCGGCTTACATGTTCATGAAATAAAAATAAACCCGTAGAACATTTTGCTTTTAGTTCACCTTAATGATGATCTACCAAAAAGTAACGGAAGAATTAGTCAAAATGATAAGAAAATATTAAATTAAATCCACTGAGATTTTAATTGGTTTGTAGGCTCAGGCCTTGACCTGTTGAAATCGCAATTGCGCAATCAGTAGCATCATTGTCTGTTCTTGCATGAAAAGTAAGAATTTTCTATTAAGAGTCGTAGTTTGGTATGATGCTTTGTACTTCTCGTTATTTATTTGTCGTGAATAAATAGGAAGGATTTGAAGATATATTGTCTAAACTGATTTCATGAAATATATGCATTTACAATTTGACAAAAACAGGTATGCCTTTGACTAAATAAAGTGCAATTTCATCTATTTTTTTTTTTTTTTTTTTTTTTGCATTGAGAATCCCCAATCCATTTCCTTAAAGGTAGGCTGTGCATACAGTATGGGCAGGACGAATCAAAATGAATAAATAATTAAATTTTTTTTTTAAATAAATGAAAAAATAAGCCTTTAGAATTTAGCACAACGTAGACGAAAGACTCGTGATGGCCTTACGAAAACGCTGTGTTTTTTATTTAAATAAATTTCCACACTTTATTAGTTCTCTTTTTGGAACACATTGCAGGCTCTTTACAGTTGTATTTGGTATAGTCGGAATATGCAACATAAGTTTTTTGTAATTAAAAACTTGCACAAAAAGGACATAATTGACGTACACAATTTAAAATTATCTATGAAAGTATATATATTCAAGCAACAATGCCTCTAATTATGGAATGTAGATAATGATAGAACCTGTCCGTTACACCAAGAAAATTACACTGTTGGTTACAAAGAAACTGCCAGTAAATACGCTGATAACTTGTAAGATGATTCACTAAAGGGAAGGAAAAGAAGCAAGGAAAAATCCATTGCGCATATCACAAAAATCGCGAAGGATTCATGGCACTGTCTGCAAACGTGTAATTTCTACACCTAAAATCGACTCCTCTCATAGTGACGTGATGTTTCAATCAGGGTCAAGGTTACGAAGATTACAATCTCACTCAAATTCACGGATTACTTCACTCTCGGATTTTTAAGCATTGAAAGCATTTAATTATATGAAGTACGAATGATTTTACTTAAAGTGCTGCCAGAATGGTTCCACGGGCATACAACTTAATTGGCAAACAAAGCTCAAGTGGTAATCATAACAATGTTCAATATGGAAGAAACTGCAGATCCGAAAAGAGTAGAAATAAAATAAGAATTAATATGGGACAAGAAAGCGCTGATACTTTCAAGTTCAATGCATTTTTTCTAACAAAAAGCATAGGGGCGTAACCTACGACTGTGTCCATCAGACATGAAAACTGACCCATCGACATCAAGGAGACGACCACTTAAATCGGCATGTTTCCTCTTGTTCAGAGTAGAGTCGTTGCTTTGTGGAATCGACTACCAGGGTTGGCATTTCTAAACATGCGAGGTGCGTGGAACTGCCGCAAAAACCACTTTCTGTTATGAAAAGTTATTCGAATGTTACTGGACACACTTGTGATTGGCATGAATTTGAGCAGAGGGCTCTCCTTTTGGCATCAAATATGCTTGTGAGACGAGGTTTCGAAGACTGGTACATATGGTTGGTAAAATAAGAAAAGTGGTTTGTTTGGTCGCTTGCAAGCGTTCAAACTATGTGGCTATGCTTTTAAGTTCAGCGGTAGATGTGGGATAACGACTCCATCATGGCTACGTAAGAGCTGAGTTTAATAAAGTGAGCTAAATACCTTGTTACCATCCTCTTTTACGAATGAGTGTGGTTTTAGTTTTAGAAAATTACGCACCTACAAGGCATGACATTGTCAAATCAGAATTGATAATTGTAAAATCGCCAGATTGAATACTGTAAGATTTATGAAGGAATGCAGTTTTTAAACTATCTTTTGTATTTATTCAATATTACTCCTATCGATTTCGTTTTAAGGAATCTTCTTCATCTGAGGGAAAGATGAAAATTAATTGGTTTCAGCAAACATTTTTGAAGCCATCTTCTTTAATGCGCACTAAATGTTACCATTCTCACATATAAAACCGTGGGAGATAAGATCTAGTTACATGTCTGTTATAACATTTAGTGTACACTAAGGAGATGACTGTTTCCAACCTTGCGCTGTTCTTAAATGTATGCTTGAACCAAGTGTGAAGATGAATCGGAACCGATAGGTATAATATTGTATTTATATAGATGGTGTTTAAAAATGCCTTACTACAAATATTTTAAATCTCTAAAATGTTGCTAAAAGAAAATGATACGTAATATAAATAATATAATTGCATGACATACAAAAATATGAAGAAGTACAAAATGACGCACGACATTCAGTATAGTTGCCATTATCTTATTATTTCTTTGGTTGATGCAGTTTCCTTGCTTCCATCCAGTAATTTTTGTCTCTCTACTGCTGATTGCGATATCACGAGGCTCACACATGTTAGTCTTCTGCATTAATTCTAGCTCTACACTCTTATTTTACTTCAGTCATTGCTTCTTCGATATACGGGTTGTATATAAGAGAGAAAGACTTACTACCTCTTCCAAGCACTTTTCCAAGTGTTATTCACCTCTCTTGGAAATGCGAACATCTAAAGTTATTGAACTCTTATGTTTCTGTTACTGAAGAAACCGTTGAATCACCGACCGACAGAAACTGCTCGGAAAATGCTACATGAGGAACTGGCAGACCTTCGGGAAGTACTGCGAGAAGTAGATGTCCCGCGGGGCAGCCAGAAATATAAATCTGCTCTGTTTTGCGCAAGTCCGAGTCTGCCAAGAAACTTCCACGACTTTTGGGGACAGCCATTCCTTAACGGAACTGTTTACTGGTATGCTGGCGACAGCAGAACGAATAAACGTAGAGCTAAATCTATGATTAAAACGTAGCCCAGACCTGCAATTCTGTGCTTCTGACAAGTTGATATTTATGTAGTGTTTCCGGTTAGTTTCGCCTTGTGTAGGTGTGTTTCGAAGTTAGGTTATGACTGGCATCAATTTCAGTTTCTACGGAAATGAAGTAAACACAGTTCTATATTTTGCCACGTTTTGCCTGATCGCGTTTACCAACACTGTGCTACATTGTATCTGCGAACTATGCGAACGTGAACAAAACCTAGCGATAGTTGGCGGCGTTGTCCGGGTGTGTATTTCTTTTCTTATGGTAGTCACACTCCTCCCCCTCCTGTCCATCGCCTTCTACCCCACTTTCTACATACCTTTTACGTTTTCATGCAGCTCAATCTTTCATACCTGCTGAAATAGGTGTCTTATAAAAGAAAAAAAAAAGTAAAGGGAAAACATATTTTCATGTTCGTTGAGTATGTAACATTTCTATACATGCGTACTCTATATTTCTACCCAATAGTTCAGCCCCAAATCTTAATACATTTCTGTCCCAAAAAGCTATACCATTAGTATAAAGTGATATTAGTACTGATATAAAACGTCCTGATCAGCTATTTTTCATTATAATACATTTACTAAAACTCGAATCCAAACGATTTATATTTTTCAACTCAAAAAAGTTTTAGTAACCATAAACAATATAGTATATAAAATAGTATTCTGAAACCCATTTAACTACTACACACATACATCACAAACCTGTTTATTAATGTTTAGTTGGTTTTAATGATGCAATCGTCATTGGCATGTGATGCAAATAAGCAAATATTATAAATAAACATAGGCCAAGGTGGAAACGAACAGAGAGAAGAGAAAGAGATGGATGCAGAGACAGGAGGGAAGGGGAGGTGGACTACGAGAGTGCAGGATAAGTAAGCACCCCGGTTTACAGATAGTTTATGTTTAAAACTGACTGAGCTCCGGAACTTCAAAAAGTCATGATCCGAACAGGCCCTTCTTTAACAACCGTTGCGAAGCACTGGCATATAAGCTAGTAAACTGTAAAATTATTCACCATCTGGAACGAAGAGATTCAGGTGTTCCTTCTTCCCGGGCGCTATTCGAGAATGGAATGGGAGATGAATAGTATAAGGGTAGTTCTATGAACCCTTCACCAGGCACTTAAATGTGATTTGCAGAGTATCCCATGTAGATGCAGATGTATAACATTCATGTCCAAAAGAGCAGACAAAAAAATCTACAAATTGATTTATATTGGATTTTTGTGTGTATAGTTTATATATTATAGGTGCAAGTTGGCTGAACTAATCTGAATTAAACTATCCCAGTAGTGTATAACGATACCATTGTCATCTAACGGTGAATGTCCGAACTTTAAAAGACTAGTACACACTGGAACACTGAGTCGATTCTTTTAGTTGGAACAGTCCCGCGTTCGTCTCGGTTGTGGTCTAGGCATACTTGGGATGAATCAAGTGCCTTGCGGGCTAGTTTTTCTGCTGCCTGCCAGTAACTGAATTCATGAACTCAGTTTTGGGGACTAATGACCGAGCTGTTTAGACCCCTCAATCTCCTCACAACAACAACAAACTCAATTTTGCACAGTGCCGACGTAATATCACCCGTGTTTGTTAACCTATTTGGATTTTTTATATCGCAGTTATGTTGTGGAACACAATACTGACCTTGTAGTTCATAGACCAATTGCATACTAATCGTCCTTTTTCGGTATACATCTGTTGTTGTGTACAGCTTTCATGATATAATTTATGTTTAAAACTGACTGAGGTCCGGAACCTTAAAAATTACCTCACTAGAATCATTATAATGCACTGACAACAAATATTGCTCTCACAGACGCAGTTAATGCTAATCACACGAGTAATTACCAAATAAATAAATATAACGGTCCTTTTCAAATCCAGGTACATGTTGATCACAAAAAACGAAATAGCTACACCAAAATACGTTCTATAAAAGTACACACAATTTGATAACACACACAAACTCGATTAAACTGTCACACAAAGTGTCAAAACATTATATTTCTGTTGATAAACAAAACGACAACATTTTTCCAAGTCAAAATAAAAAAAATGTCAATAATACATTTCAAAATGCATTGACGACCACACAAGTCAACACACACGGATTTAAAATAAGAAAACAAAATACTTAATTTATAAACTTTATTTACGTAATTATTTTTCTGTGTTCAACAGTCTTAAAAATTGTTTATTTTAGTGACACTCATTTGTGTTGAGAGGTGAAAGAGGAGTGGAAGACAAAGTGTGCAATCACTGACACTGTCTGCTTGGATGTGGAAGGAGACAGACGTTTTTTTAATGAATTGTAGAAATCCATCTTTGTGAAAAGCAAACTTGTTATATAAAATAAAATTTTGAAGAGCTTAACGTGAAGTGTATTATTTAAAGAATAGTAGATAGAGTTCCTGCAAGATTTACAAGTTTTAGCTCTAGCAGAAAACACAACGCAAGGCCAAGAATAAAAGAAGAATAAGCAGATCAACAACAAAAAAGCTACCATCAAAACCAATGTGAGTATATATTAATGTGTCTTTACAGTTTCACGTTTATTTATTTTTGTGGGCCCTTCTTCCACAAGCCAACAAACATAAACTCTCATTGGTCAATCCCTAGAATTTGTACACGATGGGAAAAAATCACCCTGTGTATATACCGGCGGGGCGGAAAAAAGAAAAATACATTACACAGAGAAGACAAAGTCGATTTTGATACTCTGACAACACAGTTGTGAATAAGGCGGACTGATTTAAGATGCAGTTTTACAGATTTCATTTAGTGCTCATATCGATGTCTTCACATTTATCATTATTAAGGGTTAATAGAGACAAAAAAAGAGGTAAATCTACAATCCCAAGATTGGATTGAACACCACTGTGCTTTAGTAGACATGAGCCTGTTTGGATGTGATATGCCATTGCCTTCCTCCGAACTACGAACTGACTCACCCAGCCAGTTGTACGTGGATTCCTAACCACGCTACTACTCGACATTTTTCACATCAGCAACATAGCCAAAGTTGAAAAAAATTGAAATTGATAGATAAAAATCCCAGGATTTAGCAGTCTTTGAACCCGCGACATCTGGATTCATGGTCTGGCGCTGTCCTACCGAACTACATGCAGGTATCTATCTCATTTTGCAGATGCTTTTGATCTTCTGGTGATTTTACTGATAATGACAGTATCATCAACAAACAGGTTAAGAGAGCCGCTCAAATTGTCTCCTAAATCGTTTATTGGAGAATTTCGGGAAGGAGTAGGCGTATAAGATGCCTGTATGACCACGTCTTGAGTAGTGCTCGAGTGTTTGGGACACGCAGCAGATGAGTGTAAAGGAAGACATGGAAGCAGTTGAGAGGCGAGCAGCTGGGTTCGTTATTGGCAGGTTCGACCAATAAGCGAGTGTCATAGAAATGCTCCTCGAACTCAAATGGGAATCGTTGAGGAAACACGACTTTCGAGAAATTCTGTTGAGGAAATTTAGAGGACCGGAATTGCAAAGCTAACTGCAGGACGATCTTGCTGCCACCTACTTACATTTCGCGTAAAGATCACAAAGACAAGAGAAATTAGGGTACTGGCAAAAGTAAAGTTGTGAGGACGGACCGTGAGTCGTGTCGTGGTATCTCACTGGTAGAGTGCTTACCCACAAAAGGCAAAGGTCCCAGGTTCGAGCCTTGGTTTCGGCAAACAGTTTTAATCTGCCAGGATGTTTCAGAATAATAATCTTTCATAGCCGAGACAACTAAACTTCACTAGTGAAGTTTCGCTTTTTATGTTCACAAAGTTTTCTGTACTCGCATCGACACTGTCGTTACAGTGTGCGTGTACACCTCCCTGTTCTTCCACCACAGATACATTGCAATAGTCAGCCAAACACTTCAGTGATTTATTAATTATATCACGAAAGCTGTACACAACAACAGATGTATACCGAAAAAGGACGATTAGTTGCAATTGGTCTATGAACTTCAAAGTCAGTATTGTGTTCCACAACATACCTGCGATATAAAAAAATCCAAATTGGTTAACAAACACGAGCGAAACTACGTCGACACTGCGCAAATTTGAGTTTGTTGTTGTTGTGAGGAGTTTGAGGGTCTAAACAGCTCGGTCATTAGTCCCCAAAATGGAGTTCATGAATTCAGTTACTGGCACGCAGCAGAAATACTACCCCGCAAGGCACTTGATTCATCCGAAGGCTGCCTAGACCACAACCGAGACGAACTCTGGACTCTGTTCCGACTAAAAGATTCGACTCTGAGTTCCAGTGTGTACTAGTCTTTTGAAGTTCGGTCATTCACCGTTTGATGACAATGGTATCGTTATACAATACTGGGATAGTTTAATTCAGCTTAGTTCAGCCAACTTGCACCTATAATATATATAACTATACACACAAAAATCCAATATAAATCAGTTTGTAGATATGTTTTGTCTGTTCTTTCGGACATGATTGTTCTACGTTACATGGGATACTCTGCAGATCACATTTAAATGCCTGGCAAAGGGTTCATCGAACCACCTTTATACTATGCATCTCCCATTCCACTCTTGAATAGCGCGCGGTAAGAAAGAACACCTGAATCTCTCCGTTTGAGATGGTGAATAATTGTATAGATTACTAGCTTATATGCCCGTTCTTCGCTTATATGCCCGTGCTTCGGCCTGCGTATCATGGCTTTTTAGGGTTCCGGACCTCAGTCAGTTTTAAACATAAACTATCTGTAAAACCGGGTGCTTACTTACACTGCACTCTCGTAGTTCACCTCCCCTTGCCTCCTGTCCGTACATCCATCTCTTTCTCTTCTTTCTGTTCGTTTCCACGTTTCCCTCTCGGAAAAGTTTTTTACAAGGTTACCTTCTGTCATGTACTATACTAACATTTATGTGCCCAGTGTGCAAAAATTAATGAAGATCGAAGCAAAACTAAGCATTTTCAAAAAATCCATAAATTAAGTACCCTCCATCATGCAACAACCAAAATTTTATACAGACAGTGACATTCCTCTTGTCTTTAAGCTCAGATCTGCAAAATTTTATCAGTATCGGAAAAACTATAGATTTGTTTGCAATAAAAACAGGGTCACATTGAAAAACGCACTTCGTTGTTCTCAAATTTTCCTGTTTTCATTCATACAACCCTTGTTCTGAAGATAACGAAAACAACCCAAAAAGATCTGTGAAATCGGTCGAGCTGTTCTCAACTTATGGCGCGACCAAGGTATTCCGGGATACATTTTTATGTTGCAAGATACCCTCCCCCATGCACCGTATGAAACTTTAGGTAGACGCTGGCCTTCCTCTTGTATTGAACGTCACGCGTGCAAAATTTCGTGAAGATCGGAATGAAACTGTAGATTTCGTCAGTCTATAAGAAAAGTATCCTTCCCATTGCACCTTAATTCTATCCTATCGCAAAATATTTTCTTACCTGACGTCTCCTACCTATAAACTAAATACCGGCAAAATTTCAGCTTCATAGGTGCATTAGTGTTAGAGATTTCGTGTTTAGTCAGTGAGTGAGTGAGTAAGTGCGTGCGTGACTGACCTTTCGCTTTCATACGAATCATGTGTCCTACAAAATTTTTTTTACCAGATTCGTACAGTGAAATATTAGAAAATATTAGAAATGTGTTGTTAATGGAGTTGGTAGTAAATACGTAGTAAATTACAGTCTCATGCATATTAGAGCGAATTTTCATGCTATTCATTGTCTTTGACATCATAGCACCTGAACTATTTGTCGTAATACGATATTATTTCGAAGTTGCATCCAGTGGTGTATATGTAACATGTCTGCAAAATACGTCGCGAACAGAGATAGCAGGAAAGACGCAGTAAATCAAAACGTTATGCATCATGAGGCGGTTTTTCATTATCCTAATTGTTTATGACTCCATATCACATGAACTGCGTATTGTACTACGACAAAATTCTGAACGTACGTTCTGTGGTATGCTTGTATACTGTCAGTAAGATTTCTCACGAATACGATTAATAGTGTACGAGTAAGAAATTGTAGCGTCATGCCAAACGCCGTAATTTCACTGCATGAATACCGAATATGTAGTAAGCGAGAAACTTTTTCCTTTCATCATTTTGCTATGGTTGTCAGCGAGAAAAAGTTTCCAAAAGGTTTGAAATTATGTTTAAAGTTTGTTACTAGTCGCTAAGTGCTCTCCTTCTCAAATAGTGGACTGATAAAGTCGTCACAATATCACGTGCCGCAACACGGGGAAGTTTTTATTGTTCATGACGTCATATCTCCTGAACTATCGGTCCTATCGCAAAATCGTTTCTTAGCTGACGTCTAATACCTATAAACTACATTCCTGCCTAAATTAAGCTTCATAGGTGAAGTAGATTTCGAGATTTCGTGTTTAGCCAGTGAGTGAGTGTATGAATGAGTGTCCTTTCGCTTTTATATAAGTAGAGATTTTATTTTATTCGGAATTACTGGGGTGTGGAACTCACAGATGTCCTCCAGACACACCCTTAAGAAACGCTCGGCTAACAGCCCTCATTAGTTTTGAATATAAAGTATGCGCCTTTCCCAAATATACGCCCATTAGCACAAACTTCGCTGTGGAGTGGCCGAGCGGTGAAAGGCACCTTGTTACGGAGCATGTGTGTGTGTGTGTGTGTGTTGTTCTTAGCATAAGTTAGTTTAAGTAGTTTGTAAGCTTAGGGACTAATAACCGCTGTAGTTAATTCCCATAGATTTTCAAACGTTTGAACGTTTATTTGATTTGCACAAACTTCCGACCGGCCGCTCAGTTTAACCCGATACTTCTATCTGGGCTGTCTGGTAGCTGCTCAAACCGCTTGCCGCCGTCCAATGCCAGTCCTTGATCTTTCCAAACAATACCATTACTTCCACTAATTGTGCAACTCTACGGATATTTTTTCCACGAGGAGGAGATGGAGAAGGCAAGAGGGGATGGACAGAGTGAGGAGGAAAGCTCACATTGACTGACAGAATATTATTAAACTAAACTAAACTCGTATAAAACTTTCTCGGACTTCTTGCCGCGTCAATTCTTGATAAAATTTCAAGCTTTCGAAGATATCCTCCATCTTCTTCGTCAGGAGCTGCAGACTGACAGTGCTGGTGCTGTGGTGGCCTTAAGTAGCCCATGGACCGCTTATGATTGGTCGGCCGCTACGTCACGCTGTCACAGATACGGTCTACGTCTGCGCTGGTGGCGCCACTCCTCCCGTAGTATCCAAGACGTTGCGCGACGTGTCTCTGCTGCATTTCTGTATCGAGCGCTCGTTTCCAAGCACCGCTAAGATTATACCCGCTATTACGGTTGAAATTGTTCTCACACATTCTTATTTCTACATCCTCTTTGATTACAGAGTCTCAGTATGTGGAGGCCTGGGACAAAATTTTTGTTTCGTCGAACAAAATTTTATGTTTGTTCGTGAGGCTGTGTTCAGCGACCGCAGATTTTACCAGTTCTCGGTTTTTAATATGCCGCTGGTGTTCTGTACAGCGTTCGGAAACGGTACGAATGGACTGACCAATATAATTACATCCGCACTCACATATCTTCGCAAGCTTGAAATTTTATAAATAATTGACGCGGAAAGAAGTCCGAGAAAGTTTTATACAGAAGACTTCGAACTCATAAACTATACTCCGTTCGACAGGCTTCGAGAGTCCCACTGGGTACTGACCAGCCGCCGTGCCATCCTCTGTCCCAAAGTGTCAACGGATGCGGTATGGAGGGGGACGTGGTCAGCGCCACCACAGAGTAACATATACAAAGGAGCAGCCCCCTCTAAACCACTGTCCTACGCTCCCCTCGTAGTTCTGTAAGATGCTAGCAGGCTTAGGGTGCCTCTCGCACGTCAGAGGGTAGCGTGGAGTGGAGGCTGAGGGGAGAGCTCGTGCCGCCTGCCACGAGGCCACGGCTGTGTCCGGCTTGCTGGCGTTTGAGGGGAGGTGGTGGTGGGGGCAGCCCCTACCTGCCACCTGCTCTGGCCAGTTTAAAGAGCTGTTTCTGATCGCAGCGCCATCATGGGACATCTTAAGGAACTGCTTCAGCACCTCCCTCCCCGCACCCCTGAGCGTAGGACCGGGCCCTTGCGGAGGTTTCCCGTCTGCATATATTTGTCTGTGGCGCCACGCACGCCAGGCCGTTATGTCAGTCTTCGTGACCGGAGCCGCTACTTCTCCGTCAAGTAGCTCCTCAGTTGGCCTCACAAGGGCTGAGTGCGCCCTGCTGGCGAACAGCACTCGGCAGCCAAGCCCGACAGTGCTTAACTTCGGTAATCTAACGGGAACGGGTGGATAAAATGCGGCACATCAGACGGCACAGGAATATTAGAATAAGTAAATACCCAATCGACACCGGCTTGTCAGACAAAGAGGGAGGTAAGAAATAGGTATAGTGATAAGTGAGGGAGTGGAGGGTGGAGGGTGGAGGGTAGGATGTATATCGAACTCGCTCTTAATGTCATATATTCCGTGAATATGAATAGATAATAACTGCGGGATCAAAGACGCAGAGGATACCGCGCTACTGGGTGTGGTTCTTCTAAGGAGACACTTGTAATTTCGTCGAGTTGATCTCTGCGAGTTTAAGAGAGTAACTCGGGCGTCCAAGTTTTTGTTGTCGGGAGTGCACTCGTGCACTGCTGATAATCTATTTTTAGTCTGTGACATTGTCCCAGAGATAAGTTAAATTGGTCCCAATACCCCAGTTCCGACCAAAGTTTTCTGGAGATTTTCCTTGGTTGTAAGGCATATGCCGGAACTGGTAAGCCCCTCCCACTTATTACCAACTGGGATCCTCCGTTGACCCACTATCAGCTTGTCTGATATTGGCTGAATAGAACCGCAACTCTTTATGGGCCGGATCTCAAACAACACGCTCCACTCCTCAGTGTGGAGAATGAAAAGAATAGTTTAAAGTTTATGGGATCAATAGTGGTGTCACTTCATTCGAACATGTCTGAAAGAACAGACACCATATACAATATGCCAATGACGGGCAATGATCCTTTCTTCAGTGCGGAGACACTCCTAGGCCTCTACTCTTATGGCAATAAGTTTGGAAAAAAAAAGAAAAACAACGCGAGTTTGAGTAAAGTTCAGAATCTGATGGGAGGCTTGCTTGAGTAATCCGAGCAGATGCGGTGATCGTTGTGTAGTGTAGGTGTCAGTTCAACTGCCTAGCAAGCACAAGACCCAGGTTAGAATCTTGGCTGGGTACACATTCTCTCGACTTTATCAATTCGCGTGTATGTCATACATTCCGTGAATATGAGTAAACCAATTTCTCTATTAATGGAAACCATACCAAATTCTCTTCACAAATTTCTGAGATTAGCCCAACATAAAAACAGAATTGCATTGGGAAAATTCATACGTATATATACCGGTTGAATCTAAATTCGCACACTCGTGCTTCGTAGCGTGATTCCTCACATGCTAGCAGTAAAAAAATGTCTGTTACAAAATTTCGTCCTGCGCATATTTCCGTCAGTAAACGGACGTCGAAGATTGAGATGGGTGTGTCCCATACGTCACTGTGTTTCAGAATTACACTACTACACCAACGAACGTCTAGCGGATGTGGTAGGTGTCTTGGAGGAACAAAGTGACCATAGACACCCATGCCCGGAAACGTCATCCAATGACGCTACAGAGCGTCGAAGTTGTTAGAGGCAGGAGCTGATGCTTGTAACTTGGACTCCCCGTAGCGTCGTTGAATGGCGTTTTCGGGCATGGGTTTCCATGCTTATTTTGTTCCTCAGGATGCCTAATACATCCCTTACAAATTTGTTTGTGTAATTATGAAACACTGTCGTGTGGAACACACAGCCATCTCAGTCTTTGACGTCCATTTACTGGAGGAAATATGCGCAGGATGAAGTTTTGTGGGAGACATTTTTCATTGTTGGCAGGTGAGGAATCGTACTACGAAGCCCGAGTGCGCGAATTTAGATTCACCCTGTGTATATATTTGTTGTGATCTTATGGTTTATTTTTACCCTACACACTTCCTTCTAATGCTAAGCTGACGATTCCTTGATGTCTCTGAATGTGTCCCACCAACCTATTCCTTCTCTTAGGATATGCCAGAAACTCCTTTTCTCCTCAATTCCGTTAAGCACCTCCTCATTAGTTACGTGGTCTACACATCTAATTTTCATCATTCTTCTGTAGCACCACATTTCAAAAGCTTCTATCATCTTTTTGTCTGATCTCCTTATCGTCCACGTTTCACTCCCATACAATGATACACTTTAGATAAATACTTTCAGAAAGGAGTTCTTCACATTTAAATTAATATTGGATGTTAACACGTTTCGTTTCCTTAGAAATGCCTTTCTACCCGTAGCCATTCTGCATATTATATCTTCTCTACTTCGGCCATCAGAAGTTATTTTGCTACCCAAATTATAAAACTCATCTACTACTTTTATTGTCTCATTACCTAACCTAATTCTTTTAGCAACATCTGATTTTCTGACATTACATTCCATTACCCTCGTTTTACTCTTGTTAATGTTCATATTACATCTTCCCTTCAAGACACTGTCCAGCGCATTCAATTGCTCTTCCAGATCCTCTACAGTCTCTGATAAAATTACTATGTCATCGTCAAACCGCGAAGTTTTTATTTCTTCTCCCTGAATTTTAATTCCCTCTCCAAATTTCTCCTTGCGTTCCTTCACTGTTGTTCAATGTACAGATTGAAGGAGCGCATGTCATCGGGAAAAGTAACGACTGTAGTTTCCCCTTGCTTTCAGCCGTTCGCAGTAACTGCATGGCAAAGCCATGTTAGCTGATGTTACAAGGCCAACTCAGTCAATCATCCAGACCGTAACTATTGAAAAGGCTGCTGCCCTCTTCAAGAACCACACGTTTATCTGGCCTCTCCAACATATACCCCTCCGCTGTGGTTGTACTTAGGTACAACGTTGAGGAAAGAGCCACCACACCTCGGCAGTGTCTGTGGTTCATGGATATAAATGTATGTGTGTGTGTGTGTGTGTGTGTGTGTGTGTGTGTGTGTGTGTGTGTTTGATTCGTCTTTCCTGTTTAGAACAATTCCTCATGGTCAATTTCTTTTCTTCAAATGACAAATGTTATAAAAATCTATTGAATTACTTTAAGGTCGGACGTAACGTAAAGTAGCGATAATTTTCGATTTTCTGATTGCTTTACTGGATAGAATGAAGGTTTAGTAATGACTTTTTAAAATTTCATAATCTATATAGCTTAAGAAAAGTCTTTTGTCGTCCCATTCTTTCATGATTTGATCCTCTGCGATAGTTTGTTATTCAATTTTTTAGTCAGACTATCGAAACGAACTACAGATGTTGCTAGAAGTGCGTGGCAAAGATTAAACCTACCTGTTCCAAGAAATAAATAGTAACTGGAAAGTAACAGACAAAGAAATTGATAGATTATAAATAGATAATGGAAGTTAAAAAATTGAAATGAAAATTTTAAATGAGATTTGCGAAAGTGTTATATTATTGATATACAATGTACATTTTATTAGAAACTATAAGACAATTAACATGCAAAGATTTGGTACAATTGCTTGAAATCACTTATTACACGATTGTAGGGAGAACTTCATCTTGTGTGAGCAAAGTACTGTACAAGGAAAGCAGAGTTGTGCCCATTAAAAAATAAATAAATGAATAAATAAGCTATAACAAACAAAAGTCTTATCAGCCAGTTATGCAGAAATTAAATTTCAGATGTATTGCTTGATTGTTTGGAAATACAATTTGATTTATATTCACAGTAGTCATTAGAAATTCAAATACTCATAAAATAATTTTCTTTTTTTTATATTCTTCACCGTCGCAGTTGCATATTTATTTGAAGGTGTTTGTGACTAGTCCATTTTCAAATTTCTCTGTGCTTCAACTATAAATGAACTGTTTCTGAAATTGTAGCTTAATGAATATTTTTGTTTTTCCCAGATCAGCTGGTTACATGCAAATACAAACAACAAAAATTTTCATTAAGCTACAGTTTCAAAGTCAGTTGACCTATGGTTGAAGTTCAAAGTGTTTGTTAAGTTTATGGGAGTTAACTGCGGGGTCATCAGTCCCTAAAGTTTCAAACTGCTTATACACTAACTTATACTAAAGACAACACAAACATCCATGTCCGAGGAAGGATTCGAACCTCCGACGGGGAATGACCTTGCGCATCGGAGTATTACGCCTCACTGCGCTCAACCACTCCACCGCGGTTATGGTTGAAGCATAGACAAGTGTGAAACTGGACTAAATGTACCGAAAATAGTCACAAACAACTTAAATAAATGTGCAACTTCTACTGTGAAGAAAAGAAAAAACTAAAATGTTTATCAGTTGCTGATCCCATTACATCTTACGATGAATTTTCACTTACAAAATAAATACTAATATTCATGGAATGTATGATATTAACTGCGAATGGGTAAAGTTGAAAATGTGTACCCAGCCGGGATTTGATCCCGGGTTTTTCTAAGCTTTATACATAATAAATGTTCATGCCCAGTATCAAGTAAAAACTGTATGTGACAACGTGCGGTAAGTTCTACACTCCACATAAGTAATAGGTTCCAACATTTTAATTGTGGTATTGTAAATGATATCGACCCGCTGGGTTAGCCGTGCGGTCTAACGCACCGCTTTCCGATTCGGGGAGGCGTACCGGCCCCGCTTCGAATCCGCCCGGCGGATTAACGAAGGGGGTCACATTTCCTCTCGGTGTCTTATGGGGTGGCGGTAGGAAGGGCATCCGGCAACGCCGTAAATATTGTTGTTCTTGTTGTTGTGGTCTTCAGTCCGGAGACCTGTTTGATGCAGCTCTCCAACCTAATCTAACCTGAGCAAGCCTCTTCATCTCCTCATAAGAACGGCAACCTACATCCATTTGAATTTGCTTACTATATTCATCTCTTGGTCTCCCTCTGCGGTTTTTTACCCCACACACTTCCCTCCAACGCTAATTTCACAATTCCTTGATGTCTAAGAATGTGTCCTACTAATAGATCCTTTCTTTCAGTCAACATATGCCAGAAATTCCTTTTCTCACCAATTCTGTTCAGTACTTCCTCGCCGGCCGCGGTGGCCGAGGGGACTGAGGCGCTTCAGTCACGGTCTGCACGGCCACTACGGTCGGGGGTTCGAATCCCCCCTCGGGCATGGATATTTGTGCCGTCCTTAGTTGTAGGTAGTTCATAAGTAGTTTGTAAGTTTAGGGACTGATGACCCCGCAGTTAAGTCCCATAAGCTATACAAACATTTGAACATTTGAATTTTTCTTGAATATAGGTGTGACCTGTGCAACTTTCCAATCGTTTTCCTTCTTTGAGAGAGCGGTTTTATATGGCGTTTATATGGCTTCAGCATAATCAGATATAAATCTAATGGGTATACAGTCCGGACCAGTTGTTCTTGTTAAGTGATTTTAGTTGCTTCACTACTCCGATGATATTTACTTCTACGTTACTCATTACGGCCTCTGTTCGTAATTCGAAATCTGGAATATTGTTTTCGTCTTCTTTGGTGAATGAGTTTCTAAAAGCTATGTTTAGTAACCCTGCTTTAGTAGCGCTGGCATCGGCAGGATCGCCATTACTATCACGTAGTGAGGGTATTGTTTGTGTTTTGCCCCTAGTGTATTTAACATATGAGCAAAATCTCTTTGGGTTTTCTATCAAATTTCGAGAAAGAATTTCGTTGTGATAAGTATTGTAGGCATCTTGCATTGAAGTCCTCGCTAAATTTAGAGCTTCTGTGTAGGATCGCCAATCCCGGGGATTTTGCGTCTAGTAGTTCTGAAATTCATCCTCTGCTGCTGCCCATGTTTGTCATAGCGAACAATCGAAGAGTAAAGCAAATGCTTAAGTCCCTTAAGCTTAACAAACATTTGAACATTTGAGTACATCCTCATTAGTTACACGATCCATCCACCTTCTTCTGTAACACCACATTTCAAAAGCCTCAATCCTCTTCCTGTCCGAACTGTTTATCGTCTATGTTTCACTCCCAACAAAGCAACACTACACACTTCAGAAAGGACTTCCTTATTCTTAAATTAGTGTTCGATGTTAACAAATTTCTCTTTTTCAAAAAATGCTTTTCTTCCCATTGCCATTCTGCATTTTATACCCTCTGTACTGCGAACATCATTTGTTATTTTACTGCCCAAGTAACAAAACTCATCTACCTCCTTTATTGTTTCGTTACCTAATGTAAGTCCTTCAGCATCACCTGATTTTCTTAGGCTGCACTCCATTACCCTTGTTTTGCTCTTGTTAATGTTCATCTTATACGCTCTTTTCAACACACTGTCCATTCCGTTCAATTGCTCCTCCAGGTCCTTTGCTGTCTCTGACAGAATTACAATGTCATCGTCAAATTGCATTGTTTTTATTTCTTCACCCTGAACTTTAATTCCTTCCCCAAATTTCTCCTTGCTTTCCTCAATGTACAAATTGAACAACATCGGAGAAAGGCTACAACCCTGTCTTACACGCCTTCCCAACTGATGCTTCTCCTTTCAGTGCCCTTCGACTCTGAATAACTGCGGTCCTGGTCTTTTGTACAAGTTGTAAATAACTCTACCGTTCCCTGTATTTTACCTCCTGCTGACTTTCAAGAATTTGAAAGAGTGTATTCCAGTCAACATTGTCAAAACGCTTTCTCCAAATCTACAAAAGCTAAAAATGTAGGTTTGCCTTTCCTTAGGATAAGCCGTAAAGTCCGGATTGCCTCCTCAGTTCCTACATTTCTCCTGAATCCAAACTGATATTCCCCAAGGTCGGCTTCTACCAACTTTCCCACCCTTCTGTAAATAATTCGTGTTAAAATTTTGCAAGCATGACTTATTAAACTGATGGCTCTGTAATTTTCACACCTGTCTGCATCTGCTTTCTTTGGAATGGGGATTATTACATTTTTCTTAACACACGCCAAATCCGAATATTACAATGTCGACCCTGTATGTGCGGGAACATGGCCAAATAGAAAGAAATAAAGAGATGATATCAATATTTTAAAGGTCAGTATCTATTTTTACCACTGCCAAGCGCATCGTCTGTGATGCCTTTTTTTTAACGAACTACTTGTCGTCTAACACATGCTTAGTTCACTAATTATTTTCGTAACGAATACAAACTAATTAACTCGTTTAATGACAGAGCTAGTATACATTTCACAATGTGGCAGGGGTCAGTAACGATCCTTTGTAGAGACAGGTAAGTGGCCCTCGTGAATAAACCTGACTTCAGAGCTAGTGGCGTGAAAAAAGTCGCTTAACGAGGATGGCGGGGACCACGGGGCAGGGTATGAAGAGAGTGTCGGGAAATTGGTTGCGTTGTGAGGCGGTAATCAGGGCGAGCAAACGTGGGCCCTGCGCTGCCCGGCGCGTCGCTTTTTTTGGGCGGAACCTCGTTTGGGCGCCTTTGTGTCGCGCCGCGCCACCCAGCGGTGCGCTTGGCCAGCGCTGATATCGCCACGTGGCAGTCAGCTGGGGCCGCCCAGTTATAACCACGGTGCAGCTCACCATCACTCGAACGTCCAGCACTTTGCCTCTATTGAAGACCGTTGCTTTTGTTATCTAACCTCTTACTGCTCTATTAATATTTTGATGCGTTTCATTGTTTTCTTCCACTGGCGTAGCCAGGATTTGGCTCTGGTGTGGGCTCATTCGGGGCCGGCCCGTCCATATAGGCAAACTAGGCAATTGCCTAGGGCGCTCGAATTTCTAAGGCGGCAAATCTGACGTGTGCGACGAACCCTCGTGCGCTCGCCGCCGGTTTACTTTGCTGTTGCGCTGTGGTTCCAGGAGCGATCAATTCCATGTTACTACACATAGAGCAACAAGAAAGAGACAAGAAATGTTCAAATGTTTGTAAATCTATCGGACCAAACTGCGTGGTCATCAGTCCGTAGCTTACAAACTACTTAAACCTAGGTACACTAACCTAAGGACAAACACACACACACCCATGCCCCAGGGAGGACTCGAACCTCCACGGCGAGCAACCGCGCGCTCCGCAGTGAGACGCTTCAGACCGCTCGGCTACTCCACCGCGGCAAAGAGACAAGATTCAAAATGATTCAAATGTTTGTATAGCTTATGGGACTTAGCTACGGGGTCATCAGTCCCTAAACTTACAAACTACTTATCAACTAACTAATACTAAGGACGGCACAAATATCCATGCCCGAGGGGGGATTCGAACCCCCGACCGTAGTGGCCGTGCAGACCGAGACTGGAGCACCTCAGTCCCATCGGCCACCGCGGCCGGCTAAAGAGACAAGACGCAAGTCAATGTTGCATGCATTCTCTTTGACTCTTCAGAATTTTGCTGGTAAACATTTAAACAATATACGCGTAGCAGTTTGCAACCAATCATCCAGTGATCAGAGCTGGTGTGCCGTCCATCGTGTCAGCTGTGGCACCCTCAGGGCCCCGCGCAGTCCGCCCGTCTGCAGTCACTGTAGTATACAACGACTTCTTCAATCAAAATAAACTGATCGTAACACTGCTGAAAATGCTCTGGTAAAAACAAAATTCTTGAAGATTGTAGAAGTAATTTGGGATTTGGAAAAGTGCTGGTAGAAGCAAGAGAAATTTCAGAAGCCGCCAACATTTCCGCATCATTTTCATCAGATATTGAATCGGTCCGTCTAAGACACAAGAGAAGACAGTTTGGTTACGAAGCAAAAGAGGAACCTATTCGTGACGAATAAAATCATTTCAGAATAGAAACAACCTGGCAGATTAAAATTGTGTGCAGGAACCGGGACTGGAACCTGAGACCTTTGCCTTTCGCGGGCAAGCTCCGCTGCAGAGTGAAAGTTTCATTCTGGTAACATCCCTTAGGCTGTGGCTAAGCCATGTCTCCACCATATCCTCTCTTCCAGGAGTGCTAGTCTTGCATGGTTCGCAGGAGAGCTTCTGTGAAGTTTGGAAAGTAGGAGGCGAGGTACTGGCGGAATAGGTCCCAGGTTCGAGTCCCGGTTCCTGCACACAATTTTAATCTGCCAGATAGTTTCATATCAGCGCACACTCCACTGCAGAGTGAAAGTTTCATTCATTTCAGAATTAATTTTTATTTTGCAATGTTGAGCTTCTGCCATAAATTCAGTCGATGAGAGATTTCGTCAGATTAACAACCTAAATCGCGTATTTGGCTGTCTGTACAACACAGATGATATACAAAATAAAACTGTCAAAGCTGTAATTGAAGAATGTGTTAATTTGGAAGAGTCTCTGATTCACAAAGACTCTAAAGATGTTGATGTTACTGATCTTTGCAATGAATTACAAGCCATTGCTAGAAGAGATCCCAGTAACTCAGAGCCACTAGACATTCTGAGTATAATTCTAAAAATGGACTTACACACTTTGTGACTAATTTACTTACTGCGCTAAGAATATTGCTTACTCTTCCTGTGTCTGGTCTGTATCCAGTGGTGAGCGCAGCTTCTCGAAATTAAAATTAATGAAAACATATCTGCGATCTACAATGACTCAAAAAAGACTTGTGGGGTTGTCAACTTTGTCAACTAAACGACTAACAGCAGACACGATTGATTTAAGGGAGATCGTCTCGGATTTGGCAAAAGCCAAGGCAAGAAAAAAAAAATTGTGTGACTCTTTGTACAATGAAGCTTATAATTGTATGAATTATTGTAACCTGTCAACCAAAATCATTTTATAAGACAAAATGTAAAATGATGAAAAAGTAACATTACTATATAAAAGTGTATGATGTGTCCCATTTTAATGGGAGAATATGTTTAAGTAATGTATTATGTTGTGGTTATCTATCTGAATAAAAATACATGCAATGTTTTATTGCAATTTTATTAAATAGGGCGCCATTAAAATAATTTGCCTAGGGTGCCGGATTTGTTCGGACCGGCCCTGGGCTCATTTTTTAAAAATAAAGCCGACTGAGCCGGCCGCGTTGGCCGAGGGGGCTGAGGCGCTCCAGTCTGCAAATGTGCCTGTGGCTCTCGTTATTGCTATAAACCGAAGGTTATGGATCAGTGTGAGTTGAGCAGAAGTGCAGGATGCCTCGCAGACGTATGCGCGAACCGTAACGTCAAATCGCTGTGTGTGAAAGAGGGCGCTTTACCAACACGAGAAAATGTGATCTCTCCATTGGAGAATTTATGGCACGAAGGCGTTTCGGCAGATGCAATGGGCCGTAGAACACTATATGGGTCAGGTCGCAACTCCCAGAACACTACACTTGCGCATAATAGTTCGCATTCGGGAGCGCCCACTTTAGTTCGCGGCTCTGCCGCGAACTAGTTCGCTCTTGTAGTTCGTCCGCTCCCAGTGACGGCTGAGCGGCGTGGTCTGCACGTGCAGGTGAAGAGGTAAGTTCCCCCCACCTAGCTGCTTCATGCGCTTGCTGCTTGAGCCGCTAACGATATCACGCAAAACAAAAGAAACAGTTTATGAATAATTTCTCGCGTTTAAGTTTAGAGTTATCTCTATATCTTGATATTATGGAATTTATTAGTCAGATATTGCAGAGTTCAGAACACATCAAAACAGAAATTTTGTGGCACTGAACTATGTAATCTGGCAGGCAGACGCTGACCTCGAAATGACTCATCACCAGAAGGCAAACACGTGATTTTTAATTCTGCTACGCACCCTGTCGCTATTGCCCGTCGGTCTTCGGAAAAGACTCCAACGAACTATGGACCGCCGGCCGCTGTGGCCGAGGAGACTAAAGCGCTCCAGTCAGGGTCTGCACGGTCACTACGGTCGGGGGTTCGAATCCCCCTCGGGCATGGATATTTGTGCCGTCCTTAGTATAAGGTAGTTGATAAGTAGTTTGTAAGTTTAGGGACTGATGACCCCCGTAGTTAAGTCCCATAAGCTTAACAAACATTTGAACATTTTAAAGCCGACTGAAGAGGTGCCCGCTCCTCCCTCCCCCCCCTCCCCCATTGGCCAATGACTCACCCCCTCCCAAACTGCTACCAACCCCCCCCCCCCCTCCACGACACCCTAGATATTAGATCCTGGATTCCTATTCTTCTTTCTTTCCCTTCAGCCCTTGTCCCGCACATGCAGGTTCGGCTTGGTTAGTCGGATTTGGCACGTTAATATTGACGGGGTGGCCGGATGCCCTTCTTGCCGCCACCCCCTGCCACCCCCCCCCCCCACCCCCTGGAGGAAACGTGTACCCCAAATGTCTGTGTATAGTATTATATGTGTGAAAGTGTAAAGTGTAACGAAATGTTTGCGAATCCTGTAATTGAGGCGGGACTTGAAAACCAGCCCGGTATTCTCCTATGGCAGCAGTCTGCAACTGGCGGACCGCGGTCCAAATCCGGACCGCGGAAATCCAAAAACTGGAGCGCCAAAGATATTTTAAAAGTATAAGTTACATACTCAAATTATTAAAAGAAAACCTTTTTTCCGTTGATAACAATTTATATGAGACCCACCCTTATATTTTTCTAAGATTTTACAATTAACTGCTGAATAATTAGAACCCTTAATGATTATTAAAGGTAGATTTACAAAATAGTTGTCACAATGTGCATCGCCGGGCAGAACGGAGTAAGCTGGCCGGTGACCCGCGTAAAAGTTCAGTACACACGAATCCAACAAAATAACCTTATTTCATGAACAAGGAAATTCTACGAGTATAAATCGCCTGCATACCAACTCTGACAATTACTTATACCTCTACTTAAGCGGTCAGGGCATATCAATTTAAACACAGTTTTGTACTCGCAACGAACGAAAACCTGAAGCTACTTTGCGAAATAACGAAAGTCATTTTTTTCATACATTTCTATTTTACATCTATTGTATTTGATATTAGTTTGAGAGTGTAAATTAAAATTAAAAAAAATGTGTAGAATATTACTTTTCTGGATTTTTTAATATAAATATGCCTGTCTGTTGTATTTATTTTGTGAATAAAAGGAAAAATAGAAAATTAATAAGGAATATGAGATTTTACTTGTGGACCTCGACAAAAATTCCCAATAGTATCCGGACCTCATCTAAGATTACTTTCCAACCTCCAGGCTGCCCGGCACTCCGACCCCTTTCGTTAATCCGCCGGGCGGATTCGAACCGGGGCCGGTACGCCTCCCCGTCTCGGAAAGCGGTGAGTTAGACCACGCGGATGACCGAGCGGGTCCTGGATTCCTAGTTTATTACCTAATAAAAACGTTTTCGCCACTTAATATGAAAATTGAATATTTTTTATTTCATGTTTTGTAAATTGTTTTATAAAGCCCCCACCAGGCTGGCCAAAAATACTCAGTTTCAATAGCCCCTCATCCCAAAAAATAAAAAAATAAAATAAATAAAAAATAAAAAATAAAAAATTCAATGCCGCAATTTGCATCGCGATCCCCCCCCCCCCCCATGGGCACCTCAGGCCTACTGAATTTATTAATGGTAAAGGCTTCTTATCATTCGCTACCAGAAATATAAGAAGCTCTACGATATTATAGCTGTTTAATTAACATGAGACTCTACGTGTAAAAATGGAACTAAAATAACACTATTATTGTTTGCAGTTTTTGGTGGCCATCAGAAGATTCCACTCGGTGGCGCTGCTGATCTGTTAAGCAGCGGGTCGCCGCATTTGAACATTCGGCTCGTAACTTCAGCATAGCAGTAATAATAGCGGAAGCATCAAAACTGGTCGCGGCGGCATTAAAACCGGTCACAGGAACAGCTGCACACGTTCTCTGTGTGAGTGGCGACCCACTGTCACGTTAACGTGTGCTTGGAAAATTATACTTACGTTGTGATTTATTACATGTGTACTATTTCAAATTTCGGTACAGACCTGTTTCTTTTTTTTTTCTTTTTTATTAAAACTCTTTGTGAGGCGTGGAAGGGGGCTCAGCCCCATTAGACGGCCCGCCTCCCCCCCTCCCCCCCCCCCCCACCCGTTCCTATCCCGTGGCTGCGCCACTGCTTTCTTCACGTTTCTTATTCACTGTAGAATTTGAAAAGACGAGGATCAGAGTGTACAGAGTCTGACTGCTGGCACAACGGCAGCCCCTTAGCGTCTTGCCACTACGTTAAAAAATTTTATTTGTTAAAACTGCTAGCCAGTAACTGGCATATCGTTTTTTAAATCCTTTATACAGCTTGAGAATTCCTTATTTCTGTTATAGTCTCATGTGGTAATTTTATATTCTGATTAGACTTCCACAGTGTTGTCGAAATCTAGATAAAAAAATTTGTAATTATTTTAAAGCAACTTGTGGGGCTGCAACTGTCAAAATTAGTTTACATCCGGTTGCTGCATATAACGTCACGTTCAAAATTGTAACGCTATGTTCAGAGCTGCTCCGTAATATGCTTTCTTCCAGGAGTGACGTCCTGTAAGTTTCGCAGGGAAGCTTCTTTGAAATTTAGAAGGTAGCAGGCAGGATAGTGGCTGAAGTAATGTTGAGAGGATAGGCCGTGAGAAGTGCGAGCGATGGTAGCTCGGTAGAGTGATT
This sequence comes from Locusta migratoria, assembly GCA_026315105.1. Lineage (NCBI taxonomy): Eukaryota > Metazoa > Arthropoda > Insecta > Orthoptera > Acrididae > Locusta > Locusta migratoria. Next base: position 198,969,234 of record CM048746.1, read on the forward strand.
TCCCATTGTAATGAATAAGGCCTGGAAAGTATCGTTTGTTTGGATTAATGAAACGTACTATACCACATTTGATCGTAGTATTGTGCCCTAATATTCCATGTTTATATTTTATAACTATTTTATAGCATTTATGGCATTATAATGATTTTTTTTAATTTTATTTATTTATTTTTTTGGTGTCTCTGGTGGGACTCGAAAATGGGGGGGGGGGGGGGGTTGGTTCCGGTGTGGTCTAGTGGCTAGGATACCTGCCTTTTCACCCAGGAGGCCCGGGCTCTATTCCTGGTACCGGAACAAAAAAAAAAGTAAAATCAATTATAATGCCATAAGTTCCATAAAATGTTTATATAATATAAACATGGAATATTAGGACACAATACTACGATCAAATGTGGTACAGTACGTTTCATTAATCCAAACAAACGATACTTTCCAGGCCATATACATTACAATGGGAAATCACTCTACCGAGCTACCATCGCTCGCACTTCTCACGGCCTATCCTCTCAACATTACTTCAGCCACTATCCTGCCTGCTACCTTCTAAATTTGTTTCGTTTTTGTATAGATAGAGATGAAGAAAACAGACTGCCTAATTTTGGATGCAAGAGAATGAAGGCAGAGTTGCAGACAAAAATTAATAGTAACACACAAATATGTAATGCTAACTTTATTTGATACAAGGTCATGCCTGATGCGACACTTTTACGGCATCTACAACGAAACTGTTGTGAGCGGTAGACTTCTTTTCGTTTCATCATTTTGTGGGAGAGGTGGGAGGGGGTCAGTTAGCCGGCCGCCGTGGCCGAGGGGACTGAGGCGCTTCAGTCACGGTCTGCACGGTCACTACGGTCGGGGGTTCGAATCCCCCCTCGGGCATGGATATTTGTGCCGTCCTAGTTCGTAAGTAGTTCATAAGTAGTTTGTAAGTTTAGGGACTGATAGCCCAGTAGTTGAGTCCCATAGGCTTTACAAACATTTGAACATTTTTTTTGGGGGTCAGTTACAAAACGCTTCATAAACGTCCGAAATTGCATGCAAACTCTGCTGCAGTTCCCCGACTACTCCCATTTTCGCATAATTGACGCATAACTCTGGGTATTCTGATGCGGTGGCCTCTCATTATTTATGACGTCAAATTTCCTGAGCTACGTGTCGTGCTTTTTTGTTTCTGGGTCAGGAACCTTCGTGGCCATACGGTGAACAGTTGACCGAAGTTTCATTGCAGTCGAATGAATGGTTTATGAACACATAGGGGCCATACAGACAAACATTCATTTTTATATATAAAGATAAATTATCACAAATCATTTATTGTTATCATAATTATCACCCAAAATTTGGGTTTTCCTGAAATTTGGAAATAAGTTGCCATTATAAATAATCTCATCTTCAAGAAAATATAACACATTCTTAGTTCCTTTATGTCCTGACTTCGCACAGTTGCTTTTTTATATTATAATGTAGATATTTATGTAATCCATGTATAAAACTGAATGATAAATGTTTCATATTGCAATATGCATTTCGCCTTGAATTGTAAGGCATAAACAGTGGTAATATTTGGTGGATGCTGGTCTCATGTAGTGCTGGCTGGTGGCTTTAGGTTGTTTTGTTTCCAGTTTTACTCCTCTCTCTCTCTCTCTCTCTCTTTTTTTATAGCAGTTCACCACTAGCACCACTAAGCAAATGCGAGTTTGTTTGAAGTTTGCTAGTGGTGAAGTTCGAAAAACAAAAACGCCAAGTGAATAAAATCGGGAACCAACAACGTAAAGCCAACAAATAGCACTACTTGTGAACCAGCATCCACCAAAATTTGCCATTGATTATGCCTTACAAATAAAGGCGAAATGCATATCGTAACTAAAAAACTTTTATTATTCAGTTGCATAGACGGATTAAATTAATATACTCGTTATAAGATACAAACATAGTACCTTGAAAAAGTAGAAATAGAATGTTAATATTCAAAAGTAAATGTTCACCAGTACGTCATGAAGAAATTACTACAATTTCAGTCACCTTGGCTCAGCATGTGTCCTGTCGGCTCAGAGGCTCAGGATCAGTAATAGCAGCCGCGTTCGAGTGGCCGAGTGCTCTAAGGCGCCTTGATGCGGAATGTGCGGATGCACGACGTAGGAGACTCGAGTCCTCCCTGGGTCATGCCTGTGTGTGTGTGTGTGTGTGTGTGTGTGTGTGTGTGTGTGTGTGTGTGTGTGTGTTGTCCTTAGGTTAGTGTAAGTTAAAGTAGTTTGTAAGTCTAGGCGCTGATGACCATAGCAGTCTGGTGCAATATTACAAACATTAGGACATTTTTTTCGTAATAGCATCGGTACATATAAGGTGTGAAGGTCCTGTGGTATAACCATTCAAGCTGCATTCGCCTGGTTGGAATGTTCATCTGTAGGTAGACAGTACAGCAACCATACGATTGGCGACAAGTCGGATGTTCTGCCGGGCCAGGACAAGAATCTGACATCTTATGACACTGAGAAGGCACCTGACCGTTTTGTTGGTGCAGGATCGACATCTATATTTTATCTATCTTCAGACCTTCTTCTTTCCTATTAAAATTATTCTGGTGTTTTCCTTGCAGGTGTGGTAAAGTATATATTGGTGCAACAAAAAGAAGCGTCAACACTCTCAAATCTGAACATAAAAGGAACTGTCGTCTGGGCCACACTGAAAAATCGGCAGTGGCTAAACATGTTTTTCAAAAAGGAAATAATGAAATAAAATTTAACGAGACGAGCGTTTTAGCTAGGACAACTCAGTACCATGCACGCATGAATAGAGAAGCAATAGAGATTCACAAACACCAGATTAATATGAAAGAAGATGGTTTGAAGTTAGATAAAATAGGGATGTCGACACTGCACTAACAAAACGACAATCGATTATTTTTAATCGAGAATGACGACGTCATCCAGAGATAGCTACAAAGTCACCATCACGTGACGTTGGTGGTGCCCTCTATGCCCTCTATAAATGCGAGAGCCCCTTGGCCCAAAGTAGCAGTAACCGGAAGACTCTTGATTATGTCTCCCGCAGTTGGAGACGAAACGTCGGGAGGAAGTTTTACATCTGGACCACGGCCCATCAGCCCGAAAATTTTACCTGAAGATTCACTGTGATGTTGCTCCTGAACCAATATTCGACCATCAATTTCAAACAACCACAATTCGTCTGGAAACACTGTCTGATGCCGTCTCTTTCTCCAGTGATGCCGTTCCATACTCCATTGCCGTCTAGCATCTGAGCATTAGTCAAAGGTAGCCTGAGAAGTGGACGACTGGAACGTAGCCCGTACTGTAATAAACGACGATGGACTGTCACTCCTGATAGCGTGGCAACGTTACACGCGCGCTCTTGTGCCAGATCCGACTAAGAGGCACATCTGTACTGCAATGAAATTCGTTGGGTGTTCTGTAGACTTGTGTAGTTCGCGAACGAATTAGTTCGGAAGAGCGCTCCCACAGGCGAACTACGCGAACTAATTCGCGGATCCCTCGCCTCTTAGTTCGTCCGCTCCTTTTCTGAAGACTGACGAGGAACAGCGAGAGGACGCGGGGGCGCACAGAATCGAATGATTCCTTTCTGCCAGTCACCGTCATTTTGAACTGAGGTGCAGCTCAGTTGTAGTTTTCATAGTTCACTGCCACAAGAAAACTATTTTAAAAATAAAGTACTACGAGTACTCTGTATGCAAAGTAGTTGAATACCATTGTATCACCCATTCATGTAAATAAATGGTTTATTTTCCTAAGTATTTGATGTCAATATTCAACTGCCTAGAAAGCAGGAGACCCGGGTTCGAATCCCGGCTGGGTACACATTTTCAGCTTTGCCCAATCGCAGTTGATGTCATATATTCTGTGAATATTGAATAATAACAACTGCAGGATCAGAAGTGACGTCTATTCTTTCGGAACAGACGCCACATGTATATATTTGATGTCAAATTGCCCAAAAATACGGGTAATAGCACACGCGTTGGCAACACTGATTCATTATATAAAAAAGCTGTCATAAAAAAGAGCTCTTTTAGTAGCGGTAGCAAAAGCCAAAAGGAACGGACGAACTACAAGGTGCGGAGGAACTAGGAGCAGCGGACGATCTAGGAGCAGCGGACGAACAGGAGGAGCGGACGAACTAGGAGGAGCGGATGATTATGCCAAACGTATCTCGCTTCATAGTTCGTTGGATTCTTTTCCGAAGACCGACGGGCAATAGCGAGAGGGTGCGTAGCAGAATTAAAAATCACGTGTTTGCCTTCTGCTGATGAATCATTTCGAGGTGAGCGTCTGCCTGCTAGATTACATAGTTCAGTGCTACAAAATTTCTGTTTTGATGTGTCCTGCACTCTGCAATATCTGACTAATAAATTCCATAATGCCAAGATATAGAGATAACTCTAAACCTAAAGAGAAATTATCCACAAACTGTTTCTTTTGGTTTGCATGATATCGTTAGCGGCTCAAGCAGCAAGCGCATGAAGCAGCTAGGTGGGGGAACTTCCCCCTCCACCTGCACGCGCAGTCCACGCCACTCAGCCGTCACTGGAAGCGGACGAACTAAAAGAGCGAACTAGTTCGCGGCAGAGCCGTGAACTAAAGTGAGCGCTCCGGAATGCGAACTACTATGCGCAAGTGTAGTGTTCTGGGAGTTGCGACCTGACCCATATTGTGTTCTACGGTCCATTGCATCTGCCGAAACACTTCGTGCCATAAATTCTCCAATGTAGAGGTCACATTTTCTCGTGTTAGTAAAGCGCACTCTTTCACACACAGTGATTTGACGTTACGGTTCGCGCATACGTCTGCGAGGCATCCTGCACTTCTGCTCAACTCACACTGATCCATAACCTTCGGTTTATAGCAATAACGAGAGCCACAGGTACATTATGCGCCACGATGTTGATGTTGACCTTGAACTCATGAGATGACATGGTTCACATACTAATCATTTCTACAGAACATAATGAATGTGTGGTATGAATGTGAACTTCCATTCTCTAGTCTTTCAAGATGTCCTTGTTTTTCTGAACATGAGTAAAGTATATTCCTACAGGAATGTTTCAGTGTACTAGCAGCTTGTTTTCACGGAATACGACTTATCTTACGACCCTATTTTTCCGGTAATCCTACTGTTAATTTTGACTTACCAGAAACATATGCGCATACAATTTTCGCTTCATGCTGAGAGACTGGTAACAATGTTCACATAACCTAAAAATTCTTTCACATTCACAGAATATATGACATCTACTGCGAATGGGCTTAGCTGAAAATGCGTACCCAGCCGGGATTCGAACACAGGTCGCCCGCCTTCTAGGCAGTTGCGCTGATCATTACACTACTGGGGACACAGTGAGCTCCGCACCTACAACGACTACCTAAGCACGCCTTCCGTCAGACACAAATTCCCAGCTTTCGGAACAAACACCTCATGTATATATGACGGGCAATGATCCTTTCGTTAGTGGGGAGGGGTGGGGGGGGACCCTTACTCTTACGGGAATTAGTTTTTGAAACTATGAGTTTCAGTACCGTGGGCTGGGTAAAGCTGGGAACTTTGACGGGAGGCGTCCTTAGGTAGTCCTAGCGCAACTGCCTATAAGTCGGGAGACCCGGGTTCGATCCCGGCTGGGTACATATTTTTAGCTTTGCCCATTTGCAGTTGATGTCATATATTCTGTGAATATGAAAGATTAACAATGCAGGATCAGAAGAGACGTCTGTTCCGAAAGAACAGACGCCACACACACACACACACACACACACACACACACACACACACACATACACACATATATTCTTTTTTTTTTTTTTTGTTTTTTTTTTTTTTTTTTTTTTTTTGTACTCAGTGTTAGTGGTATGCCAACGCTCTAATATGTCTGCTTGTAAATGTAGTGATCGAATTGTCACTTCTGCAGATAACGTGAGACTCATTGTGAAACTAAATCCCTTTACACTGAAATTTCAGTATGACTCATTATTTTTAACTTCTATGTCCTTCTTCATTTCCATGCTTCGTTTTGAAATATAATTCAACCCACGTGATCACTGAATTTTGCAAGGGTTCCTTATCATGAGAGCAACACAAAAAGTAGTTAATGAGCTAGGAAGGGTGGGGTAGTGTACGGTGTGATTAAGTGAAACTAAGTATTAAATCAATATATTTTCACGCTAGAGTCGAAGTTCGGTAAATAGAGTGCTTAAATGTAGTTTTTGGCAACTTGCTTCACAGTGTTATTGAACTGGAAATTACAATAAACAAATACGATTCTTAAGAAAAATGAGAAGCGCTTAGTTTCGGGAGAGTGAAGTAACTGAATCGAATCTCGCTTCTGGCGCTACTCACACGTATCTCCAAAAACGTTTTATTATATACTAGCTGTAAACCTGGGGTTGCCCGGGTCTCCAACTACCCTACACTCTCGTATTCCACTTCCTCTTCCCCCTCTCTCATCATCCATCTATTTCTCTCCCATCTCTGTTTTCGTTTCCACCTTTCCCTCTCTTGGCTCCGTAAGTTCAGTACCCTCCATCATGAAACAAACGAAATTTTATACAGACAGTGACATTCCTCTTGTTTTTAAGGTAGAGTAAGCAATTTTCATCAATATCGGAACAAAACTAAAGATTTCTATGCAATAGAAACGCAGGGTCAAATTGAAAACGTACTTTGTTGTTCTCAAATATTCCAGTTTTGTTTCATACAACCCTTGTTCTGAGAGTAGCGAAAACAAAAAGGATCTGTGAAATCGCTCGAGCTGAAGTTATGACGCGACCAAGGTATTTAGGGATCGATTTTTATGTTGCAAAGAACCCCCCCCCCCCCCCAATTGCACTGTATGAAACTTAGGGTAGACGGTGACCTTCCTCTTGTTTTGTTGAAGGTCAAGCATGCGAAATTTCGCGAAGATCTGAATGATACTGTAGATTTCGTGAGTTTGTAAAAGTTTGCTCCGCCATACACCTATCACAAAATACTTTCTTAGCTGACATTTTCTACCTATAAACTAAATTCCTGCCTAATTTCAGCTTCATAGGTGAAGTAGTTTTCGAGATTTCGTGTTTAGTCAGTGAGTGACTGAGTGATGTTTCGCTTTTGTATAGATAGAGATGAAGAAAAATGTTTGTAGAGCTTATGGGACTTAACTACGGGGTCATCAGTCCCTAAACTTACAAACTACTTATGAACTAGCTACTACTAAGGACGGCACAAAAATCCATGCCCGAGGGGGGATTCGAACCCCCGCCGTAGTGGCCGTGCAGACCGTGACTGGAGCGCCGCAATCCCCTCGGCCACAGCTGACGGCGAAGTAGTTTTCGAGAGTCAGTGAGTGAATGAGTGTTGTTTCGCTTTTATATAGATAGAGATTAAGAAAGAAGATTGCTTAATTTTGAATGCAAGAGAATTAATGGAGACTTACAGACAAAAATTAATAGTAACGACGTGACGTTAAACTCCAAGCTTCCTTTCTTCTATACTTTTAAGCTAAAGACCGTAAACCTTCGTGACGGTGAAGCCGGTGGTAATAAATTTCACAATAATTGTCTGAATGGCCTGATTCATTAGCAGAAATCTCGGCTTTTACTGGGTGCTCGTGTTTGATTACGTTTCAGAGGTCGGGATCTCTGCACGTAGTATCCGCCAGCAAATCGGCGACCAGCCGGTAGCGTTAGAAATAGCCGTTGGATTTCCTTCATCTGCCGAATAGCCAATTAAGTCCTCAGCGTTCCGCAAATATCTGAGCCCTCCTCTTTCCACTCTGCTAATATTGACCCTCGGCAGATTGGCTGCTGGCTGAGTGCGGCTAACAGCTATGGCCAAGAGCCACGTCTTCAGGCAACTGGATCTGCCTCTACATATGAAGTCCACATGCCACTATACGTGCAGGATGAAAGGAACATCCTACAAATGTTATCCATTTTCATATATATATATATATATATATATATAGTGTTTCACTAAGTGTGTTTGCCTCTGTAACATATAAAATAATAGGTGACGGGAAATTTCAATGCGGTAGGTCAACACAAGAAATGTTACACTTTCTGCGGAGCTATGAACATAGTTTATTGTATCATTTTCCAAAGAGTTACACCACAAAGATATAATTTTTTAAATGGAACAATAGTTTTTTCTATCGTGTATTGGATTCGTTTAAACCAGCTGCGTCCAAATCAATTTAAACTACATTCCTATCACTGTTAGTTTGGGAGCTACAATCCTTCAAAGTTCGGAGGCGGAGGCTGCGATAGTGTAGCTCACTGGCTGGTGGTCATGAGACAGTGGGCCGTGCCCCAGGGGATAGACACTCGGCCAGTGAGCTATCGCAGCCTCCTCCCCCGGAACTTTGAAGGGTTGTAGCTCCAAAACTAACAGTGATAGGAATGTAGTTTAAATAGATTTGGACGCAGCTCTTTTAAACGAATCCAATGTACGATAGAAAAAACTATTGTTCCTTCTAAAAATTATATATTTGTGGTGTAACTCTTTGGAAAATGATACAATAAACTATGTTCATAGCTCCGCAGAAAGTATAACATTTCTTGTGTCGACGTACCGCATTAAAATTTCCCGTCACCTATTATTTTATAAGTTACAGAGGCAAACACACTTCGTGAAACACCCTGCATATACCATTCATGTTGATGTGAAGAAATAAATAAGTCTGCACTCCTCTGCATCCATCGTAAACTCTTACTGCCATGATCAATACGTGAGATATAATCTACTGGCGGAAAAATAGTTGCACAGTCTTCCTTGAATAGAGATTCGTAATCGGAAGGATGGTGGTTCAAATCCACCTCCGACCATCCTGATTTAGGTTTTCCGTGATTTCCCTAAATCACTCCAGGCAAATGCCGGGATGGTTCCTTTGAAAGGGCACGGCCGATTTCCTTCCACATCCTTACCCAAACCTTCCGAGCATGAGCTCCGTCTCCAATGACCACGCTGTCGACGGGACGTTAAACTCCAAGCTTCCTTCCTTCCTTTGAATAGAGATCTTTTAAATTCATCCGACAGAGTTAAGTGGAAACAAGGTCATCATTAAGGATTGACTTTTAAGTACTCCAAACAATTCTATACTCTGTTTCGTATATGATTTACCAATTTCCTAAGAAGTTTTGCTTTGTGTTTGAATTCGTTAGATAAGGAACAACTTTTAAAAACGCATATTCCGAGAAAGTAAAATTTTGAGGTGATGGATAAAACTTATGGTATAAAAAGTTTTTATTAATTTTTCAGATTTTTATACAGAATATGCAGGTAGGAATTGTTATTAAAATAACCTTTACAAAGTTTATTTCTTATTTTTCTTTCAAGATATGAGGACTTTTGTGATGTAGTAAATACGATAGGTATTCGAGAATACGATTTCTGTTGTAAGTTTTCTAGGCGTAATACATTTTGATATTTGGACTTAATGCGTTTTGATCAGTTTTCAGTAATATACACAACACCGCTATAATAGTGAAAAAGAATTTAAAAGTATTCACTTTAGTCCACGAATCTTACATTGTAACCAACGTTGTTTAATATAACAAAATAAAATAATGAACTTTGTGCAGTTTTATTCATCCATAGTAAACGACAAAATACTATTTGTTGCATACTTATCAAATTTGTTTAAGAAAATCTAGAAATACATAGAGTGAATGATAAATAGATAATTTCATATAAAACTCAATTTTGTCCACCGGTGGACATTATGTGTTTTGAAAACTCGCTTCTCAGATGCCTGTTGTCAGGCCTACATGACACGGATTCTAAATACTGGAACTGGTCGCAAAGCATCTTGTATGGTGTTTATTTTACGGTCGCATTTCCTGTCCACAGACAGTGGCGTAGCTAAGTAGTTTGCCACCCGGTGCGGAGATCCAATTGTCACCCCCCCCTCCCTCCAACACCACCACCACTCTCGCCAACCTTAGAAAGAATGGAAAAAAATTCAAGGAGAGAGGAATAAATTTTTGATACGCATAACGAAATGAGCAAAACAGAAAGTTAATTAGTTCGTAAACAGTCTGTATGAAAGGAAATAAATAAAACCAATTTTATAAATACCATAGTTTAATCGATTATTAATCAAGCAGAACAAATAGCTAAAGACTGTGTTAATGACTGGTGACTTTGACATGCAGTTTACAATCTCACCCGTCTAACTTTGCCTGCAGCAAATTTTGAAATTTGAAATCGTCAAAGTCAGTAGCTTTAGCCACACTATTTTCAGTTGACAAAATTGCCAAATTAGAGAGTCTTGCTTGGCTCACAGCAGACCTAAGATAATTCTCAACGAGCCTCAGCTTTGAGAATCTTTTCTCACAGGACGCTACCGAAACACACAAAGTTAAGAAAAATTTTAATGGCAAAGTGAGTTTCGGAACAGATTCAGTAATTTCATATTCAACAACAAATTGTAAAACTCTTAAAGATGTCCACCCAAGTGATTCTTATTATTAGCAGCCTGCCGAAATCTTCGCAGCCGTAGAATTTCGGTGAGGATACCATCTTCAGAAATCTCATCGTAATTGTCAATTAAACATTTTACAATCTTGGGAAGTTCCTTTTCTGAATTGGATTTCTGGGCTGTAAAACAGCAAAATGATCTGATATACACTCCGTGTTTGTGCAACGTGTATCAATTTCTTGTTGGAACTGTCGATGTACTCTAACATTGACCTTCTCAGTTCCTGGTGCAAAGTCAGCGTCTCGTCTGCAGCAATTTCCCCAGGCATCATTTTCTTCTTCCTAATATTTCTTATTTTTTCGACAGGAATACCCATCTCGTCACATGTGTCCGCAAATCGAAAGACTTCGTCCACTTCGTCCAAAATACAAATCTCCATATTGATTTATAGCAAATACTTCTTAGTTGTCTTTAGATTTTTAGGCAAATATTGCTTAAAAGAGCAATCTTCCTGAAATGCAATAAGTTAGTAATCAGTTGTCTGCTGTTGTATAGGAGAAAATGCTTTTATGCATTTTTTACTGATGTCAGATATTTATGAACAGCAAACAATAAGGAGATTTGTTCTGGCCGGCTGCAGAGGCTGATCGGTCTGCGGCGCGCCAGTTACGTTCTGCACGGCCACTACAGTCGGGGGTTCGAATCCCCCCTCGGGCATTGATATTTGTGTCGTCCTTAGTATTAGCTAGTTCATAAGTAGTTTGTATGTTTAGGGACTGATGACCCCAAAGTGAAGTCCCATATGCTCTACAAACATTTGAACATTTTGTTGTATTTGACCTCACAGTTGCATCAAATAATAAACCCATATAGTATTTTTTTGTAATTTACTACGATTTTTCTTACATACTATACCAGAGCTTTCCAAACTCTTCCTATTCGCGACCCCATTTCGAATATATAAAGTTTTACAATAAACACTTACACTGATTTTAATTAGAAATATTTATCTATATAATTGACTAGCTGAATACCCGGCTTTGCCCGGGTATTTATTTATTTATTACTGTCATCTTTCAGGTATATATTCATTTGTATAAGGGATGTATGTCTATAAAATTTCTTGGAATACAATTAATAGTAAAGAAGCAATAGATTAAAACTTGGTGCGTGATGGGGCGGTTTTCTATGAACGTTACAGTTCATGCGCTCATATCTCATGAACTAGGTGTCGTACTGTGATACAATTTAGAAGGTACACTCAACTATATGCGTGTATACTGTCTGTAAAATTTCCTGTGGCTACAATTTGTAGTGTAGAAATGATAAACTATAGCGTCAAACCGAATTCCGTAGTTTTAGTCCATGAAGAGCGAAACATTACTGTTTATGTGCTCATATCTCATGAACTACGTGTCGTGCTGTGATACAATTTAGAAGCTACATTCGACTATATATGTGTATATTGTCTGTAAAATTTCCTGTCGCTACAATTTTTAGTGTTCAAATTATAAATTGTAACGTCATACCGAGAGCCGTAGTTTTACTTCATAAACAGCGGAAAAGTAGTAAGCGAGAAACTTTTTTCCTTTCATTACAAAACTGTAGATTTGTATGCAACACGTACAAACATACGGACAGTCTGCTTTATATATTAGATACTTTGAAGGAATATTAATTTTCATGATTCACTTGTACTTAAAGTGCACACTGAACGAACTGAATGATGTTTAGTATTTTTTGCACAATGTTCTGTCTTATTTTATCTTAAGATTTTGCTGTTGTTGCGACACCCTTAGTGGCACTACGCGACACCTCTGGGTGTTGTGACATCGAGCTCGGAAAGCTATGCACTGAACATTATAACGTACCACATTGATAGCCACGGAGGAAAACAGTTCTGGTTTTATGCTAGACTAGTTCATGCACGTTTGACCACTTGAACACCTTAGCACAAAGTAAATTCGTGATATATAATTAATACGGCTGGTTTGGCTAAATGGCCGTTTATTTTAACGTTCAAATCACGAAAAAGGAACAGAATGACCTTTTATACTCTAAAAGTGGCAGCAACATCTGAATAAGTATCGTAATCACTTTTAAAGCTGGGAGAAACATTTTCAAAAAATCATTAAAAAGAAAAAATTCAGGCATTTGGCATCAACTTTCAAGAAACCCCTTGTTATCTTTCTTACAACTATGGGAAGAAAAATAAGTATTAAAAAAGTTCATAAATAATTCCATTTACGTGCAAATGAATAAATATTTCATTTGATCTTCTGAATATTGCGGAAGAAAACTCTGGCGTTCGGTCACTCACGATAATAGACGAAGAATGGCAACAGCTCCGTCGGTTCAGACCATTAACAATGGTACATTAGCGTGAAAAAAAAAAAAAAAAAAAAAAAAAAAAAAAGAAGGAAAAGAAACCTCTGGCAAGTTTCGTCACCCCCTTGGAGTTGGTACCCGGTGCGGACCGCACTTCCCGCACCCCCCCCCCCCCCCCTAGCTACGCTACTGTCCACAGAATCGGTAATAAAGAAAGAGATAAATCATCCTGCCCTAAAACTGATTTTACGTCATCACCCCATTTCACTGTCACTTATTACTACCCCAAAATATTTACACAGTGTGATGTACTCATGTAATCTGATACTGTTGTAATCTGATACTATATGGTTTTTTTCATTTGCTATAGGTTTTCACTTAATTGACCGACATTTTATGAGAGGCTTTATTCATTATGCCAACTAGAAATGTCGAAGCATTTCTCCGTTTTTCGTTACTGGACACCAACTGGTGAAAGAACCTTAGGTTGCAGTGTCACTTATACACCCTAAGGGAAAATCCGACTAACTTCCATTTGTATAACGTACTGAATCTATTATACATATACTTCCAGAACCAATGACATATTAGCGAAGATTCTCCATATGATTGCAGCCTTCTTAGAAGTGGACGTGTTCGAAAAAGTCTAGGAAGGCGACGGCAACATGTTAATCGGGTTATATTGTTGGAGAATTGTGTAACAATGAACCGTTCTGTGTTCCTCATAAGTGGTTTTTTTTTTCCTGAATTCCAGCTAAGTCGTTGAGAGAATTGTTTACCTGCAGGAACGTCATACTGCTTGAGAGAATATTTTCTAGGATAATGAAATCAACTGATCTGAGTGATATTCGTTTGTAATTCCCTGCACCATGTTCAATGCCATTTTTGTAAATAGGAGTATCTTGCGCACTCGCCCATCAAACTGGACAGTTACCTGCAGTCCTTAGTCGTTGTTGTTGCCGTGATGGAGTGGCCACGTGGTCTAAGACATCGTACTACGGACTGCGCCGTCGCTCTCGCCGAAGGTTCGAGTCCTGCCTCTGGCCTCTTGTGTACATCAAAATGAAATTTTATTCTACACTTGGCAAGAAGTAACAATAACCAGAGGTTGAAGGCTACTGCTGCAGGGTTCCAAAATGAAAACGATTGAGGCGAAAATCGTGGTTCTGGGCGCTCAAGGTGTTGGTAAAACTAGCATGGTTGTTAGATATATTGGTAAAATGTTCAGTCATCATATCAGCCCAACAATTGGAGCATCATTCTTCACTTGCAAAATAAATATTGAAGATACAAGAGTAAAACTGCAGGTTTGGGATACTACTGGTCAAGAGAGATTCAGATCCATGGCGCCCATGTACTACCGCAATGCAAAAGCTGCCCTCCTTGTGTTTGACATCACACAATATGACTCTTTCTTGTCTGTCAAATCATGGGTAAAAGAACTGCAGAGGAATGTCGATGAACCAATGGTGTTGAGTGTTGTTGGAAACAAAACTGATCTATCGGATGGAAGGAAAGTATCTAAAGAAGAGGCTACCGCATATGCAGAATCAATAGGTGCACGGTACTTTGAATCTTCTGCATTACAGGATGAAGGTATTGAGGAAGTGTTTCTGAACACAGCAGTGGGTCTTATACGCCTTTGTGAAAACTCCTCATGTTCCAGCCTCAGAGTGTATGACTCTTCAGAAAGAATGAGCCCACGGACGAATATTTTTAGAGAGCCTGCTTCTCCACCTGCACCACCAACTATTACTCAACCTGTAGTTCATACAGATGTGCCTTATGTACCAGCACAAGCTGAAGTAGAACGCTCTCCATTCTGTTGTTGAATCGCTTCAGTAATGTTGAATTTTATTGAAACCAAAATGATTGAGTCTGCATGGTTACCCACACACATCTCAAATCTGAAATATCAATTAAAACTGTGAAGCAATAAATATTGCTGTATGAAGAATGTTGGTTAGTGAATGGAGTAAATGATGAATGGCATTGTTATATTACCAGTACCATATTAATGTAGTCTGAGGTGTATCTGACACCATGACAGGTATTTTTATAGTGATATTATGATATATAGTCAAGAATAATAATTTGTGTACATATGTTTACTTCTATGTTTGTACTCCACAAGCTACTCTGTGGTGGTGGTACATACAACAAAATAATATTGTTGAAGTAGATGAATACTCGGGTTCTGGCATTTAGTGTTCATAAGATTTTATGAACTTTCTACGATTCAGTATTTAAAATACTGTTTAAAGTAATATTTTATTAATTTAAGGAATATTGCGTTTAAAATGCTTTATATGACTATTTTTTTAGAGTATGAAGTCATTACTACAGACACATAGTGAGATTAGCCTGGTTGCTTTTTGAATTCAGTCTTTAACACAACTTATGAGAATAAAACTAGTGCCAGATTTTATATACAATACAGGGAAGGGATAAAAACTGTTTCTGAAAAAGACTTACTTCGAATCCTTACATTGTTTGATATTATTATATGTGAACTCTTCAATTTTCCTGTTTGAAGAGACATATAGGTTGTTTGAAAGTGGACTTTATCATCTAATGTTGCAATATGTCTTTGAAACCTATATCCATCTATGTTTTTTATATACTTCGAACTTGGCAGCTATATTTGTGATATGTAAGATAACTTGTTACTTGATTCCACGTCAGAAGAGAATTGCACTTTGAACAGTGTTTGACAATAATTTGTTGAAATGTTAAGTGGATGTATTGGGGTTATGGAATTAAATAGAATTAAAACAGTGAGATATATCCATAGGTGATCAAAATATATGAAAAAATTACAAATTGTATGCAATCTGTACATGTCTGGAATAACTATGAATTTTTTTTCCATTTTTAAAGTTAATAACTGAAAAAAATTGTCTTTATGTATCCATTTTCATGTTCCTGATGAACAGTGTTAAGTTTACTGGATACGCAACAAAAATTGTTAGTAGTTTGATTTCATTTGATATACAAGTTACTGTACAGTTTACAATATTCAATATACCATCATATCATTCAATTTTTGTTTCTTAAGGTATGAGGTATTAGACTTTAGCTTAAGCATTTCAGTTTTGGAATATGTATATTTCTTGTTAAACACTGTTTACTAATGCTTCCATTTCCTGCATTTTGTGTTCACATTGTTAGGTTTTTTGTTGTTCTCTGAACATCAGAGATGATGATATTCTGTGGCGTAAATGTTGTGTAGATGTATTGAGATGTCTTTGTTTCGTGTGACAATTTACATATTTTTACTGTAATCTATGTTTTATGGTAGCAACAATTGGTGGAAATTATTATTCCACTCAGATACTGAACAAAATCTGTAATTAACCCTGTTAGTAACTATAGTTATTGGGGACTTCTTTGGGTAATAACCTGTTTTGCCTTGGGTAAGAATTACCCTATTGGCCACATCAAGTCATGACTATTAATTCACTATTTAAGTCAGTTTTATCATAATTCAAGATGTCTACTGTTCTATTTGCTTTGATTCTCTATACTCTGGTCTTCCTTCTTACATTAACATAAAGATCCATTAATAAATCCCCTTGCAGAAATTAGATTTCATTGTCAGATTTTAAAGTAGTTATTTACTAGTTAAAAATTCAGTTCAGAATTGGACACTTTTATCACTATGTTTTTCACTTTCATTGAGTCATTATCTGACTTATTGCTTGAGTAATTAGGAATGGATTGTGGAATTACCATTATTTTTATAATACTATACTAATGAAAACTGCAGTCAGTATCTCTTCACTTTTTAGTTGGTACTGCAATACTGCAACTTGCCATGCTTTTTTACTATTGTTTTAAGATTATTTATACTCATTGTGCAGTGATTGCATTTATCTTGCACCAGACATACAGTATTCTCTCAATTTTTCGGTTAACACATTGGTTATTGATGAAGTTGTTCATATGGTTGACTTTCTGAACTTGATATGTTGTGAGTTTCTTTATATTCTCTTGTAACTACTGGTCCTAAAAAAGGATATATTGGTGCAGTATAGTGTTTAAATTTGCCTGAATCAATCCGAATTTTATGTATTGTAAATTTTCATTTTTCTTATTAATTCCTAATTGTGTAGATTTCAGTCTTCAGTGTTCCTCATTGAAATCCTGTTGTATTGACAGATTTCCTTTGTTTGTTTGTGAGTGTGTGTGTGTGTGTGTGTATGTGTGTGTGTGTGTCAAACGTCACAGTTTTTAACATTTTGGCAACTACTGCTACAAGTGGCCTTCATCACAGTACAATTTTAACTATACATATTCCTAGGCATCTAGTGCAATAGTGTAGGTAAAAATATATTGAATTGTTTAGGAAAAGAAAGAATACTAAAAGACATTTTAAAATTTTACATATAATTGATTG
Source organism: Locusta migratoria (assembly GCA_026315105.1). NCBI lineage: Eukaryota > Metazoa > Arthropoda > Insecta > Orthoptera > Acrididae > Locusta > Locusta migratoria. The sequence goes on from CM048746.1 coordinate 198,986,384, forward strand.
TAGGAGAATGTTCATGTAAGCTTTCTCCGGGATCTGTGATATATTTCGGAAAAACATGACTTTCTTTGTTTTGAGCATATTGTAGGGCATAAAATCACTACTATCATGACAGAATATGTATTCACCATTTTACAGTGATATGGCAAAAATATTGCAAAATGATGCATTGTGTAACTGTGTGTGTGTGGTGGGGGGGGGGCGGCAAGGCATTTTGATCGTGTTGGTGCATTTTTCTTAATTTTTTGTATGGACTGAAAATATAAACAGAAGAAGTTGTTGTTGTTATTTTAAGGGTACTAAACAAAAAAAAAATCTGGTCATGGGAATTTTTGTTGTCCTTATTGGAAGTTAGTTTAAGTAGTTTGTCAGTCTAGGGACTGATGAGCATAGCATTTTGGTCTAATAGGCGTACAAACATTTGAACATTTAGTCGTTGTCGTTATGGCTCAGTTTCTCTCACACTAAACATTCATTTTCCTGGCGAGATACATTTCACCTTTTGTCGGAGATTTCTCTATTCCCTGTTTTAGTCAATTCTCTGGTCCTACTACGTTGTGGAGGCGACTGCTTGGGACGTTAACTTAGCGACTTTACAGATTGCTACAGAAATTAACTAATATTTTGCGATTTTTATTCTTCATATATCAGCTAAACGATTTGTTAAAATAGTTGGTTTACATGATTGTGATTAGAAAATTTGCAAATAAGAAATGCGAATTAATCCAGAAAAAATGGTTGAGTATACGAATAAATAATACGTTCCACAGAAGTGTTCTCAACAACTAAAAGTGTTTCTGTACAGAACAGAACTGCAGCATAAGCAAACAAGTTACTTTATTTGGTTAATGGCTTGTATACAATTTACTTGTCAGGGGACTCATCCTATCTTCAGAATTAGCGTCTTGAAATATAGGTATTGTTCGTACATATCTTCATCTAAATAAAACATCGTTGTGATTACAACTACAGTGGACTTTATTCATTGTGATCAATCCAAGTAACAGTTGTGGATGTCACTGCAGCCATATCCATTCAACTTAGGTTTGAATCTTTGGGGCTGAAGATGAAGTTATTCAGTTCTACTGGACGTCTATTGAAAATGAAACCAGATGAACAGGATAATGTTTCATTCCTTTGTTAATTCATCTTCTTCCCATCCCCTCCCTCCCACCCCCTCCATATCTTCCTCTGGCTCTTGCCCACTCTATGTACTTTCCAGTTTAGTTTTCATCCAGCTGAATCCTTGCAACGTCATATCTCCTGAATAATATGTCCTACAATGATATAATCTTCCAGCCACATAGAATGTAATATTAGAAAAATATCTGTGCTATCTGTTGGAAATGGAGCAGGTAGTAAATATTTAATACGTCACAACCTCATTCATGATGGGAAGGTTTTTCATTAATACCATTGTTTATGGCGTCATATTGGATGTTCAAATGTTTGTAAATGTAAGGGACTTAACTACCTTGGTTATTAGTCCATACGCTTACATTAATTTAAAGTAACTTATACTAAAGACAACACAAATATAAAAGCTCGAGGGAGGATTGGAACCTCCGACGGGGAAAGGCCTCGCGCATCGGAGAATAGCGCCTCAATGCGCTCGGGCACTCCGTCGCACCTACAATTAATTATTATGTTATGTCTAATGCCGTATTGTTACTACAAAAGTAGCTGGAAAGTAGGAAACGATAAATCTACTTCTTTTTTATCATTGTGCTGGATTTGTTAGTAAGAAAAACATTTTAAAAGTTTGAAACTTTCTACGAAGTCTGTTGCAAATCGCTATGTGCTTCCATTCTCAAATAGTGGATTAACAAATTCTCGTTATTCGTACATTGCAGGGTTAGTTTTTATGACCCCCGTCCCTAATGCCTCCACAATCCTGAACTACGTATGATAGGTGGTTTCTACCCCAGTACCAACTGACATGGAATAGTACGAAGTTTCGTTGAAATCGGTCCATTAGTTTAAGAGGATACGTGGAATATTGTCTCACAGTGTGCAGTTTTTCTGGACTACATTGTTTATGAGGCTATATCTCCTGTACTTTGCCCCCTAGAGATATTGCTGCAGGACAGTAAGGCATACATTTGTCAAGTTTGGTTGAAAGGAGTAGATGTTTAAAACACACACACACACACACACACACACACACACACACACACACACACACACTTTTACTGTATACAGCCTCATGTTCTACATCGATGAAGTCACAATGAACCGATTTTACAATATTTCTATACTGTTCTGTTTTCGATCTGATTTATTTTATTACGATGATCATGTCTCCCTATGTAGGTGGGTGCTAAAATATGTTCACATTCAGAAGAGACAGAAATTTCGTTAATAGTTTTCCTAGCAACGAATAATGCTTTTCTTTTAATGATTTTCACTCCAATTCGTGCATCAGTTGCATGACACTTTCTCCCCTGTATCGCGATCATACATAACGAGCTGCTCTTCTCTGAACTTTCTCTAAATCGTCCGTCAGTCCCACCAGGTGGGAAGACATCAATGCGCAGCAATTCTCAAAAACAGGATCCACAAGTGTAGTGTAGGCAGTTTATTTAGTAGAACTGTTGCATCTTGTAAGCGTTCTGAAAATGAAACGTAGCCTTTGGTTCGCCATACCTACAATAGCTTCTATGTTGTTGTTTTTTTTTTGTTTTTTTTTTTTGTTTTTTTTTTGTTTTTTTTTTGTTTTGTTTTTTTTTTTCAGTTTAAGTCGTTTGTAATTGTTATATCTAGGTATTTAGTTGAATTGACGTCCTGACGTGGAACTGAAGTATAACGGATTTCTTTTAGTGTTAGTATGGATGACTTCACACACATCTTTATTAAGGGTTAATAGTCAATTTTTTGCAGCCTGCACATATCTAAATAATTATGCAGCTGCTTTTGATATTCCTGTGATTTCAATAACCGATAAATGACAGAATCATCGGCGAACAATCTAAGACAGCTACTCAGATTGTCTTCTAAATCTTTCATACAATAAGGAACAGTAGGGGCCCTATAGCCCCTGGGGAACGCCAGTGTCACTTCTGTTATGCTCGATGACTTACGTCATGTTCACGAAGTGTCATTATAGGTTCGCCTTAGAGTCCTTTACTCGTCAAAAATAGATAAGACATTGAAACTAAGTGAAGTAAACAAACCTTCGCGTTTTAGTGTCTGAGACATTGTGACTACTTCCTCTAGTGAAAATAGCAGCATTCAGTTTGTGTCCAACATTGTGTAACGTAATACTTCAGAGAAAGCTTCTCTTTTATTCTGAATCCTAATTGAAATAAGTGACATTGTTTGACCACTGTGGCACAGTAAAATGGCTCTTTTCAAGAGTTTATACTGTAGCAGATAAGATACTATCGAGCAAGTCCTTACTCTAAAGTAATAGTGGAAAGTTAAATGAATTCACTAATGCTACAACATAATGTGTCCCTGTGCAGTACAGGTGGACTGAGTAAACAGGCAACTGAAGACACTACCTCGTAAAGGCTGTAGCTAAACTATAATTTACTCATTTGGAAATAGACGGTAACGTAAGTCCAAAGAGCAATGTGGGTTTAGTAAGGTAATTGAATTTCTGGACGGCATTGAAGTAGCAGGGGATATTACATTAGGCAGTAGACTTCGAGATAAGCCCTCATTTCATTCGTACGCTGGCATTAGATTTGTGAGCGCTCCTTTAATTCTTCCTTCCCCGCCCTAAATTCGGATTTCCGAATGCTTTCACGGTCGTCGGCAGTGGAGCTCAAATTGGATGAAAAGCGAATTCCGGCCCCGGCGCCGTGCAGAGCCTACACAGGTAATAATGGAGCAGAAAGCTTCTGGCGGCTGACCGGAGGACGAAGCTCAGAGCAGGCCGCTCTCTTATTTCCGCTCCACTAATGAAGTGAGGCCGCGCCCTGTAATCCTGTTTTAATTGCGAACTGTCGTTCCGTCTCCGTCGAATGCTCATTGCTCATTCGTAAAGAGGTCACGCGGGCGTGAAAGGTCCCCTGCAATCTGCGACGTTTCTCCACTACCGCTACGTCTCCGCCATCTCTGCCCCCCCCCCCCACCCACTCCTTAACCAAATCCTCCCCAGAAGCACCGCTACTCCTCTCACCACCATCTAGACGGCCTCCCGCAGTAACTTCCAATTTGAGTCTTTTTGTAAGAAAACGAGCAGTTTGGCATTAGCATCTCATTCGTATGGCGAAGGACGGAGAACTTTCTCGCAGTATCTGGCTTACCAAACTATACTGTGCTGCCTCTCATTCCAGTACTGCTCCAGCATTTCTCACACCCAAACCTTCAGATGTCAGACACTCAGATCCACACCAAACGTTGTATATCGATAGAGTATCAACCGAAACATCTATATAATTCCTGATTTTTGCTGCCGTCCAGTAGAACGTGCGTAAATTATAATAACAAGTAATATCAAACCTACGGATTAGAGAAAAGCGTGTCTGTGAGGGGCAATCAAGCCACGCCACCGTGGGTTAGTTGGTAGGGCGTTAGCATGTGGTTCAGAAGGTCCTGGGTTCAAGCCCCACCTCGCTTTAATTATTTTTTTTTCATTGTTTAAACTACAGTACGTTGGAAATTGTTAAAAGGGGCAACGTGTTTCTCATATGTAAAATGACTGTTTCGATTTTGTAGCAATGTGTTATTGGCAGTTTACTCTTGCTTCGTTTTATTTGAAAGTAGGAAACCTGTACATTGTTATTACTTTAATTACGCTTATTGTTTTTAACATCACTATTTTTTGTTATTGTTATTACTATTATTACTATTAATACAGCTGTATGTGGGATGCAGTTTTTTTTTAAATTATTTTTTTTATTCAAATGTTCTGATTATGTTCGTTTATTCTGTGAAACTACGAATAAACCCTACAGATTAGCTACTTTCAAATAAAACGAAGCAAGAGTAAACTGCCAATAACACATTGCTACAAAACGGAAACAATCCTTTTACATATGAGGAACAAGTTGCCCCTTTTAACAATTTTCAACGTACTGTGGTTTAAACAATGAAAAAATTTAAGGTGTAGGTGGGGTTTGAACCCAGGACCCTCTCCAAGACAATCTAATGCTCTACTCACTAACCCACGGAAGGGTGAGGTGATTATGCCTCACAGATACGCTTTTGCTCTATTCCGTATGTTAGTTATTACTTATTATTATAGTTTATACACGTTCTACTGGACGACAGCACAAATCACGAATTATATAGAAGTTTCGGTTGATACTCTATCGATATAGAACGTTTGGTACGGATCTGAGTGTCTGACATCTGAAGGTTTGGGTGTCAGTAATGGACACTTTGTCAACGTGAGGATTATTTCTACTTTGGGGGGTTGGAATGCCGTATCTCACCAATGTCTTTATTTGTCTTTAATTTTTGTTCTCTGAACCTAGAACTTTGAAATTTTAACAACTTTCTTCAGCATGCATTGTCTGCTTGCTGAAGTAAGTTTTTTACTTTGGTGTCCGCAGTATGGAATATGTCGTTTAGTGACATAATTGTAATTGGCATTTATACCTGTCACCCTGCTATTATAATGCTTTATTTATTTATTTACAATGAGCTCATTTCGGCTTTTATTGCAATCATCTGGTTTTCTGTGATACAAATGAGGTAATTTGTAAATTTGTTTTGAGATCAAAACTGGAATGAGGAAGAGAGATGGTCTCTCCCCACTGCTCCTCAACTGTGTCCCTAGAGAAAGTAATGAGGGAATGGAGAGTGCCATTAAGAGAAAGCCAAATCAATGAGGGAGTTAGATTAGGTTACAAAAGGGACCACCTACAAATAGACTGTTTAGCATTTGCAGGTGACCTAGCTATTTTTTCACATTCAATAAAAACAGCCATGAGACAAATTGAATTGCTCATAGGGCAAGATGAAAAAGGAGGCTTACAAATCTACTCTGAGAAAATCAAATGTATGGCAATATTGACCACATCTTCAAACATGATTCTAAAAGACGAGAATAATAGTCAATTTAACAATTTATCAGATAAGGTGACCGGTTTCGATCTCTTCTGAGATCATCATCAAACCTAGTCGTCTGTAAAATAAAAGACAATATGCTACAGAGGGAAACAGGTACACCATTAATATCTACGATAAATTTACAAACAGGGCTAGAAAATTACGTAAAACAGTATACCTCGCTGTTGATGTCGAGGCGATGAGCCTGCGGCGACTGCTAACCAGCGAGAGAACGCTGTGCGTTACAAACGATAAGCTCCGCCCATCGCCTGCAGCATCAGCACATCGTAAACCAATGAGGAACGTCATACAGTAACCGGGTGATGAAAAAGTCAATATAAATTTGAAAACTAAATAAATCACGTAATAATGTAGATAGAGAGGTAAAAATTGACACACATACTTGGAATGACCTGTGGTTTTTATTAGAACCAAAAGCAATAAATAAATAGATTCAAAAAAGCCCGACAGATGGCGCTTCATCTGATCAGAAAGGAATAATTAGCATAACAAATTAAGAAAAAGCAGATGTGCTTCACAGGAAATGCTCAGTTTGTTCACCATCATTCCTCAACAATAGCTGTAGTCGAGGAATAATGTTGTGAACAGCACTGTAAAGCATTTCCGGAGTTATGGTGAGGCATTGGCGTCGGAAGTTGTCCTTCAGCATACCTAGAGATGTCGGTCGATCGCGATACACTTGCGACTTCAGGTAACCCCAAAGCCAATAATCGCACGGACTGAGATCTGGAGACCTGGGAGGCCAAGCATGACGAAAGTGGCGGCTGAACACACGATCAACACCAAACGACTCGCGCAAGCGGTCTTTCAAGCGTCTAGCAATACTTTTTTTTTTTTTTTTTTTTTTTTTGATTTAATAAAATCCCATGTCATTCCAAGCATTTGTGTTAATTTTTACCTCTCTATCTACAGTATCCCGTGATTTATTAAGTTTTCAAATTTATACTGACTTTTTGACCACGCGGTTTATATAACACATAATGGATATAAAAAGCGATTTCGTTAACTGTAAAACATGGTTGCCATGTCAATAATACAGAATAATTGAAAGCATTAAACAATAAAAAGAAACTGTCTGTCTAAGAAAAATCTACCATCTACTGGCAGTTGATAACGGTAACATTAAAATCGAAGACAGTGTAAGACAAAAAAAACCACAGCGTTGCCGATGGTTGCCTTGGATACGGCGGCGTGGGAACAAGATGTTTCATGGTTATTGCTGTAATATACAGTATATTTCTGACGATATTCCGCACTACGAATTGTAGGGATGTGTTATGAAGTCACCAAGCTCGGATGTGCGCTGCTTTACTTTGATAGCGACTAAGTAATGTAATAAGTGTTCAGTTGTTTAGGAATTGCTTCGTAAATGTACAGTATAGTCCTGTCTTTAATAAGTGCAGTAACTAAGATAAATTAAAACAAATTTGTGTACTTTGTTTTATTAATCTCAGACCTTCGTAAAATTCGATAGATATTATAGTGTTAGGTGAAAACGTCTTGAAAATGATACTGCATTGTGCTGCATTACTGCTGTAGCTACTAGCATTGCTCTCAGCCGGTGTCCAACGCTGTTGATATCACGACAGACACCAACGTACCGGTACACATGTGCCCCATCTCACGTGTGCCGCCTCACCTCGCGCCGTCTGCTACTGCCTTATGGAAGTGCTACACAGCCGATTCCGGAGTACTGGTTAATTGCCGTGTTTAAATGTCTCTGTTAATTCATTTCGATAAACAGAATATCATACTAGACTAATTTGGGACTGCTCTATCCACTGAGCTCAAAAGATTTTGCTTTAAAAATGTTTTTGTTCGCGACGGGAAACAAACCGACGCTTTATATCTACACCGGGCGTCGCAGAAATGACGTCATGATCAGAATTTGTTTGGCCTGAGTCCAACTACACACTCCAAAAACGAAATTGTAAATATCTGCTCAAAGACCAGAAAAATGCGCCTGACGACTCGTAGGTGAGACACCCTGTATATTGAACTGGGCGGAGACATTTTAATTTCTGGTGGTGAAGCTTTAAAAATTGTCAACTTTTTGAAGCCAGAATTTTCAAATCTGTATGATAAAGCGCAGTGAGCTGCAGTAGAACACTGTGGAGCCCTGGCGTGGCAGTCCAGCGCTGCCCACGTGCCTGCCCTCGGCTGCAGTCGATACGCGGGGTACGAGCAGACACGCGGAGCCAATACGTAGGAGTTATTGTCACGCCGCGGCCGGCACCTCAGTCCGTTCGGCCGGGCAGTAACCCAGCATGGGAGTCTTAACGGGAGGCGAGGCGCGAACAGCTGGCGTGGGAGCGCCCGCGGCGGCTGTAAAACAGGCAGGGCTGCGGTGGCGCTGGCAGGCCGGTTGCCAGGCAACCGTAGGCGCCCCGCGGCGAGGCTGTCAGCGACAAACAGCCCGCTGTAAGGCCGCCCCGACAGCCAATCCCGACAGCGCTGCGGGCGGCTCGCACAGCTGTGCTGCTGCCCGTTCCACTGCTGTTATGGAAGACACAGTTACAAGGCAAGATAGTGTAAGGTGGTTTATTTTCCACGTTCCTTTACTCGTTTCCTGGCGGATCATAACTTGTCGAATGAATGCGAATACACAAAGCCACGCGGGAGTAGCCGAGCGGTCTGGAGCACCACGTTCCGGATCGCGCGGCCTCCCACGTCGGAGGTTCGAATCCTCCCTCGGGCATGGATGTTTCTGTTGTCTTTAGTATAAGTTAGTTCATAAATTTAGAGACTGATAACCCTGAAGTTATGTCCCATACGTTTTACAAACATCTGAACATTATGAACGCTTTCCAAAGCAATTAGGGGATCACGTGAGATATCATACACAGTACACAGGTAGTAGCGTGTTTTATTCGTGTGGCACACTACGATATTATGGTGCCTAAAACTTTTTTGATGTTCAAATACAGGATGATTCTTACAATGAAGAAAACATCAACATCTATATACATACTCCGCAATCCACCGTAAGGTGCGTGGCGGAGGGTACACTGTACCACTACTAGGCATTTCCTTTCCAGTTCCACTCCCAAATTTAACGAGGAAAAACAGAATGCCTATATGCCTCTGTAAGAGCCCTAATTTTTCTTATCTAGTTATTGTGATCACTACGAGAAATGTAAGTAGGTGGCAGCAAGATCGTACTACACTCAGCTTCAAATTCCGGCCCCCTAAATTTCCTCAACAGAAATTCGCGAAAAGAACGTCGTCTTTTCTCCAGCGATTCCCAGTTGAGTTTACGGAGCATTTCCGTGACACTCTCGCATTGGTATAACCTACCAGTAACAAACCTAGCTGCTCGTCTCTGAACTGCTTCTATGTCTTCCTTTAAACTGATCTGCTGCGGGTCCCAAACACTTGAACAATATTCAAGACGTGGTCGTACAAGCGTTTTATACGCGGTCTCCTTTACAGATGAAGTACATCTTACCAAAATTCTCCCAATAATCTGAAGTCGGCTGTCCGCCTTACTTACAACTGACCTTACATGTTCGTTCCATTCCATCTCGCTCTGCAATGTTACGCCTAGTTATTTGAACGACGCGACTGCATCAAGAAGTTCGCTACTAATGCTGTATTCGAATATAATGTGATTGTTTTTCCTACTCATGCGCATCACCTTACATTTTTCTACATTGAGTGATAGCTACCATTATTCGCACCAACTAGATTAGATTAGTACTTGTTCCATAGATCATGAATACGACACTTCGTAATGATGTGGAACGTGTCGGGTTAATGAAAGATGTCTTTGCAAATTATTACTTTGTACTAAATATTACATGACACAATAACTTTTTTTTTTCAAATTGACTAATTTATATCTAAACATTCATCTACATTGGAGAAGGAGTTGCCATGCAGAAATTCTTTTAATTTATTTTTAAATGCTTTTTGGCTATCTGTTAGGCTTTTGATGCTGTTTGGTAGATGACCAAAGACTTTTGTGGCAGCTCAATTTACCCCTTTCTGTGCCAAAGCTAGATTTAACCTTGAAGAGTGAAGATCATTCTTTCTCCTAGTGTTGTAGTTATGTAAATTGCTATTGCTTTTGAATTCGGTGGGATTGGTAATAACAAATTTTATAAGTGGATATATATATACTGAGAAGCTAATGTGAAGATCCCTAGCTCTTTAAATAAGTGTCTGCAGGGTAATCTTGGATAAGCTCCGGCAATTATTCTGAGCACACGCTTTTGTGCAATGAATACTTTTTTACTCAGTGATGAATTACCCCAGAAAATGATGCCATAGGAAAGCAGAGAATGAAAATAGGCACAGTAAGCTAATTTACTGAGATGTATATCACCAAAATTTGCAATTACCCTAATAGCATAAGTTGCTGAACTCAAACGTTTCAACAGATCTTCAATGTGTGTGTGTGTGTTTTTTTTTTTTTTTTTTTTTCAGTTCAACCCCTCATCAATGCTTACACCTAAAAATTTTGAATATTCTACCTTTGCTACAGATTTCTGATAAAAATCTATATTTATTGATGGTGTCGTTACATTTACTGTATGGAACTGTATGTACTGTGTTTTATCAAAATTTAATGACAGTCCATTTGCTGAGAACCACTTAATGATTTTCTGAAAGATATCGTTTATAATTTCAGCAGTTAGTTCTTGTCTGTCAGGTGTGATAACTATACTTGTATCATCAGCAAAAAGAACCAGCTTTGCATCTTCATGAATATAGAATGGCAAGTCATTAATATATATTAAGAACAGCAAAGGGCCCAAGACCGAACCTTGTGGCACCCCATTTTTGATTGCTCCCCAGTTTGAGGACTCAGCTGTTTTTTGCATATTATGAGAACTACTAATGTCAACTTTCTGCACTCTTCCTGTTAGGTATGATTTAAACCATTTGTACACTGTCCCCTTCATACCACAATACCTTAGTTTATCTAGAAGAATTCCATGATTTCCACAATCCAAATACTTGGAGAGATCACAAAAAATCCCAACGGGTGATGTCCGGTTATTCAGAGCATTTAATATTTCATTCGTGAAATATTTTGTCTGTCATCCCGTATGCTATTACACTCAGTTAAATACGACACACTCCCATACACCATAGCATCATCCGATCATTTATATAGATAGAAAATAATAGCGGTTCTATCACACTCCCCTTGGGCACGTGTGATGATACACTCGTCTTTGATGAACACTCGCCGTCGAGAACAACGTACTGCGTTCTATTACTTAGGAAGTCTTCCAGCCAGTCACAAATCTGTGAACCTATTCCATAAGCTCGTATCTTAGTTAGCAGTCTGCAGTGTGGCACAGTGTCGAACGCCTTTTTGAATTCGAGAAAAACACAATCCGCCTGTTGCCCTTCGTCCATGGCTCGCAAGATGTCATGTGAGAAAAGGGCAAGCTGAGTTTCACATGAACGATGTTTCCTAAACTCGTGCTGATTCACGGAAAGAAGCTTTTCCGTTTCAAGGAAATTTATATATTAGAACTGAGAATATGCTCCAAAATTCTACATGAAACCGATGTCAACGATATTGGCCTGTAATTGTATGGGTCAGTTCTCTTTCCTTTCTTATACACGGGAGTCACCTGCGCTTTTTTCCAATCACTAGGAACTTTGCGCTGAATTGAAGATTCGCGATAAATGCAAGATAAGTAAGGGGCCAACGCCGCAGAATACTCTTATGTAAAACCGAACTGGTATTCCATCCGGACCAGCAGACATATTCGTATTTAGCTCTCCCAGCTGCTTCTCTACACCGGAAATACCTATTACTATGTCCTCCATTTCGGAATCAGTGCGTTGATCAAATGATGGTACATTTGTGCGGTCCTCCTGCGTGGACGATTTATTAAAGGTTAAATTTAGAACTTCAGATTTATTTACTAAATAGCGCCGTTACCGGTTTCAAACTTTGCATTTCATCGCCAGACGGCTCTTCACGTCCACATACAAGTCATTTACATTTTGCTTATGCACATAATTTTGCTAGTGGCAAACATCCTTAGTTATGTGGTGCCCTACAATAAAAAAAGGTGATTGGAATTGCTTATTCTAACGTAAATATGACTCATGATACTAGAAAATGTTCTAAACAAATTTTTACGATACAAATGTGCGTATTATTCATTTACTCCCGGCAAAAAGTCGATTCCATTAGGTTGTACTGCTGATTCAACACACGCCATAGACATCCATCCATGGAGGGTACATTCCCTAAGGCGATTTCGGACTGTTTGCGTTTATATTGCACGTCCTGTTGCTGCCTGGAGGGTGCGCATTCAGCATCCTTTTTCGACGGGCGATTAATGGAGATAATTGTCATCTCATGCTGATGTTATCCGTGGACGACCCTGGTTTTGCCTTCTTTTAACGGTACCTGTTTGAAATGGCGTCCACGTCCTGAAAAATTACACTTTGGGACACTTCAATAGCTGTTGCCACCTTCCTCTGCGTTTGTCCCACTTGCAATCTTCCTACGGCTGTCCATGCCAAAGCTTCGGATAAGTTGCCTTGTTGTTGCATTGCACTACCTGCTCGCTACACTATATGAACCCAACTGCCTTTTTAATTTGTTTGGTGGAGCAACACACGTCAACACGAAACCCCTCGGCAGCAACTTTCTGCTATTCCCACTATCTCTATTCCGGTAATGTTGTTGCCTCCAGTCCGTAGAACCGACAAATATGTCGAACCATTTTAGTTCATTCTGCCGATGACGATACTTCAGGACCTAGATACCTCAACTGATCCCCCTAATTGTTTTGACCAGTGTATAAGCAGAATTCTTTAACAAGCGGTGTGATATACATGTATTACGTATAGGGGTGAGCGATGTCATGTGAAAGCCTACGCTTATTATTTAGCACATAATCGGAAATTTACCACTACATTTAGGGACTAAGAAATATGGAAAGAATAGCATTTTCCGTCTGTATCCTGCCATTCTGTTAGTGCCGGCCGCGGTGGCCGAGGGGACTGAGGCGCTTCAGTCACGGTCTGCACGGCCACTACGGTCGGGTGTTCGAATCCCCCCTCGGGCATGGATATTTGTCCCGTCTTAGTTCGTAAGTAGTTCATAAGTAGTTTGTAAGTTTAGGGACTGATGACCCCGTAGTTAAGTCCCATAAGATTTACAAACATTTGAACATTTTATCTTCTGTTACTGCTGTGCTGGTGCTTGGAGAACTCCCGTCATTTCCGTAACTATTCGTGTTGAGCTACGCATAGACAATGCTGCTGCAGTTTTTCTCCGCTGTGAGCGCTACTGTCATTGCAAGTGCCAGACGTAAACATTTACTTATGTAGTGTGTAAATATGGATGAAACACCCTGAGGATTGTATAAGCATGTACCCGTTGTTATCAATGATATTATGTAGAATATAGAAATAAATAAAAGCATTTTCTGAAATACGATCAAGTTGAAAAGTCAAAGAATAAACAGCTTTTTCCAAAGAATGACTATTGTTCCATATTTACCGTTATATTTCTGAATGAACATCTCGATCTGACCGCTACCAAATTTAACGGATCACCCGCTGCGCTAATCTGAAGATTTCAACAGAATTGCTGCAACCGTCTTGGGGTCATTTGGGAACATACATACAACCACATACACATTGATTTTTTTTATAGATATAGGACTATGCGTTACTGGCTTGGGAGTGTTTTATTTCTGAACTCAGTGAAATGCAGCCACTGACGGTAGAATTGCTGGAACTGATGCACAAAAGCTACGCCTGGGAACCGCCGCTGAGCGGATTTTCTGCAGCACTGCGTGTGAAACGATGGCTGGTTGTAGCAGGAGTGTCTTTTGTCATGGACCTGGGTATAAGCGGCATAATGTAGGTAGAAATGCCCCAAGAACAGACGCCAGATACACTTAACATACACAATTTGCCGATGACAGGCAATTATCATTTCTTCAGTGCTTACGCACTCCTAGGCCCTTCCTTATTCTTATGGGAATGAGTTTAAATAACTACGAGTTTGAGTAATAGAGGACAGGGCAAATTTGAGAATTTGCTACCTGACGGGAGGCATGCATGTGTAATCTATTGCAGGTGTGGTGATGGCTGTGTCTCCAGTAGTATAGGGGTCAGTGCAACTGCCTAGAAAGCAGGAGAGCCGGGTTCGAACCAACTTTACCCGTTCGCAGTTAATGTTATACATTCCGCGAATATGAATAGATACTAACTGCAGGATCAAAAGTGATGTCTGTTGTTTCGGACATATCCGAAAGAACAGACGCCACTTTATACATAATCACCGAACCTGACAATGGTTCGTATTTACTAAATATACATGAGAATTGGATATACATCATGTACTCCATTCCCTAAACGGCCTGCCCATCACTTCCCTCAACTCTGTTTTTACTGTGCTTATTTCTTTTCGTCCTCTTAAGCCTCTCTCTGTATTAGCTAGTTGATAACTCGGCTTTGTTCCAGTATTTATTTCCTTCAATAGGCTGATATACTTTCCCTCTGCCTAATATATATATATATACACACATGCCCGAGGGAGGACTCGAACCTCTAACGGCGAGTAACCCCGCGCTCCACAGCAAGGCGCCTTGGAAGAGCGCTCGGTCACTTTACCGCGGCATCTATGACCCCCTCCTCCTCCACGTCCCCTTCTATCCACCGATCCATCTCCCTGTCATTACCTTGCAGCTCCTCTCACACAATTTCCTCTGTTCCCCACCCTTCGTTCATCTACTACGTCCAATGTATATGAAAAATTAAATATATCTTCCAAATTGGTGGTTGGTGAAACTTGGCGAATTCTAAAGTAAGACACCCTCCGCCATACACCTTACGAAATCTTGTGTAGACGGTCATGAATGTCTTGTGTGAAGGACAAATGTACAAAATTTAACTAAGATAGTAAGGAAACTGAAGATTAGTATCTATTTGTAAAGCATCATCCCTCATGCACCGTATGAAATGTCATGCAACCGGTGACCTTCCTCTTGTTGTAGAACTTTATCGCAGTCAGATGTGGCGCAAACAATTGGATGATGATCCAAGCTATAGAACGACATTTAATTTGCAATAACAATATTAGGTTCATTTATTGAGATAAAAAATAGCTTGTGAAATTTTTATTTCTTCTCGGTGAAAATACTGTTGAAGCTGTTGAATGTTAAAAAACAGCTTTGCAAGACGACTCTATGGGAAAAACTCAAGTGTACAAGTCGTTTCCTCGATTTAAAAGTGGGAACATGTCGATTGATGAAGAACGTTGCTCTGGACGTCCATCAATTGCCCGAACACTGAAGGAAAAAAAAGTGTTTGTGCTCACAGACTGTCGACTGACAACTGATTAGTGGGTGCTCTTGGAGTACGGAATATTTTAACGTAAGATTACGTAATGGGGAAGGTTTTATACCAAGTTTGTTTCTTAGGTTCTGACTGACAACGAAAAGGAACCTCGATTTGAAACCTGTCGTTTTTTGAAACAACAGCTTGAAACTGACCAAGATTGTCTGTCAAAGGTCATCACCACTGGTGATAAATGATCGTGCTGTGGTTACTACACAGAAACAAAGCAACAGCCAAGCCGCTGGAAGACGTCATAGTCACTGAGTCTAAATAAAAATAACGCCAAGTCAAATCAAACATTAAAACAATGATGATTTACTTTCTCGATGGAAAGGACGCAGTTCATTCCGAGTTCGTTCCTCAAGGTGAGACCGTCCATCAAACCTTTTATTTGAATGTTTTAAGAAGATTGCGGAACAGTATTCGACCTTAAAGTACCGATTTGCAGTAGATATGTTATTTCACCGTAACAACGCAGCTACAAACACATTTGATTGTGTAAACCACAACATCCTTTCTGTAAATTAGAATTCCATTGTGCCACTGGCAGTGCTGGAAAATGGTTTAAGTTATGCCTCGTCGACAGGAAACACAGGGTGTCAGTGCAAGGGACTGGTGGATTAAGTCATCAGTCATCAGACTGGGAACAAATTTCATATGGTGCCCCACAAGAATCACTCTTAGGCCGATTTCTTTTTCTTGTGTACATTAATGACTTCTCATCAGTTATACTGTCATCATCAGAGTTCGTTTTATTTGCAGATGATACAAGTATTGCAATAAATAGCGTAGTTCTGGAAAGGTCTGCTAATGATATTTTCATGGGCATTAATAAATGGTTTACAGCTAATTCATTAACATTCAACATTGAGAAGACTCACTACATGTAGTTCAGAACATGTGCATATGCATAAGATATGAAGATCAGATACAGGAGGTTGACGATTAAATTCCTGGAATTACAACTTGTTAATATATTCCGTTGGGAGGAGCACATCCTAGAACTGCAGAAACGACTTAACAAATGTGTATTTGCAATTGGAGTGGTATCATACCTCGGCGACATAAAATAAAAAAAATCTTGGGTGCTTACTTTCATTCCATAATGCCGTATGGTATAATATTTTGAGATAACTCTTAAAGTCAAGGAAATGTTTTAAGTGACCAAAAACGTGAAATACGTATTTTTGTGGAGTAAATTCACGGATATTCTGTATAAGCCTCTTCAAAGAATTAAGTGCACTTACTACTGCCTTTCAGTATATTTATTCCTGAATAAAATTTCTTAGAAATAATATGTCCCTTTTCCCAATAAACAGCTCAGATCATACATACAATACTAGGAACAAAAACGACCTACACAATGACTTAAAAGTATTTGCAGTAATTTGAACAGGGGTCCACTACTAAAGAACACACATTTTCATTAATTTACCAGCAAAATAAAAATTTAGCTATCAATAAAGATCACGTTAAGAGGAGCCTGAAAGACTTAATAGTGGCCAACTCCATCTAATCCATTGACGAATTTTTTAATACAACCTAAAGATGTATGTATTTATACTATTAGTATTGTTATATCAGCTTATAAAAGAAAAGTAGAAATAAAATAAAATGAAATTATGTACTGAAATCTTCCACATCCACTAGGATCTAGTTACTATGGATCTATGGAACGGAGAACTAATGTAATCTCAACTCTGTTACAGTCTTTGGTTAAAAACAGCATGATTGTGCTGCCCCAGGCACCTTACTGACCTACATGTCTCCGTGAGACTTATCCTTATTTCCACGCATAAAAAGGGGCATGAAAGGATACCGAATTGACAAAATTGACGAATCCGTTTCTAAGCATTGGTGGGACAAACGTGTTAGCTGCAATGGAGAGTATTTTGAAGGGGACAAGATTATTTGTAAAAATTTGAAAATATATGGTAGACAAATGTGAAAATTACGGACCTAACAGTTTAATAAGTCATGGTTGCAAAATACTAACACGAATTATTTACACAGTAATGGAGACACTGGTGTAATCCGACCTTGGGGAAGATAAATTTGGAAAAAAAATGTTTGTTAAGCTTAAGTGACTTAACTGCGGGGTCATCAGTCCCTAAAATTACAAACTACACCCATGGTCATTAAAATTGCTACACCACGAAGACGACGTGCTACAAACGCGAAATGTAACTGACAGGAAGAAGATGCTGTGATATGCAAATGATTAGCTTATCAGAGCATTCACACAAGGTTGGCGCCGGTGGCGACATCTACAACGTGCTGACATGAGGAAAGTTTCCAAACGATTTTTCATACACAAGCAGCAGTTGACCGCCGTTGCCTGGTGGTGATGCCTCATGTAAGGTGGAGAAATGCGTACCATCACGTTTCCGACATTGATTAATGTCGAATTGTAGCCTATCGCTATTGCGGTTTATCGTATCGCGACATTGCTGCTCGCGTTGGTCGCGATCCAAAGACTGTTAGCAGAATATGGAATGGTTAGGTTCAGGAGGGCAATACGGAACGCCGTGCTGGATCCCAAATGCCTCGTATAAATGACAGGCATCTTATCGGCATGGCTGTAACGGATATACAGCCACGTCTCGATCTCTGAGTCAACAGATGGGGACGTTTCCAAAACAACAACCATCTGCAGGAACAGTTCGACGACGTTTGCAGCAGCATGGACTATCAGTTTGGAGACCATGGCTGAAGCTACCCTTGACTCTACACCACAGACAGGAGCGCCTGCGATAGTGTACGCAACGACGAACCTGAGTGCATGAATGGCAAAACGTCATTTTTTCGGATGAATCTAGGTTCTATTTACAGCATTATAATGGTCGCATCCGTGTTGGTGAACGCACATTGGAAGCGTATATTCCTCATCGCCATACTGGCGTATCACCCGGCGTGATGGTATGGATGCCATTGGTTAAACGTCTCGGTCACCTCTTGTTCGCATCGACGGCGCTTTGAACAGTGGCTGTTACATTTCAGATCTGTTATATTTCAGCAGGATAATGCACGACCGCATGTTGCAGGTCCCGTACGAGCCTTTTTGGATACGGAAAATGTTCGACTGCTGCCCTGGCCAGCACGTTCTCCGAATCTCTCACCAATTGAAAACGTCTGGTCAATGGTGGCCGAGCAACTGGCTCGTCACAATGAGCCAGTCACTACTCATGATGAAATGTGGTATCGTGTTGAAGCTGCAAACGCATCTGTACCTGTACACGCCATCCAATCTCTGTTTGACTCAATTTCCAGGCGTATCAAGGGCGTTATTACGTCCAGAGGTGGTTATTCTGGGTACCGATTTCTTAGGATCTTAGCATCCAAATAGCGTGACAATGTAATCACATGTCAGTTCAAGTATCATATATTTGTCCAATGAATACCCGTTTATCATCTGCATTTCTTCTTGGTGTAGCAATTTTAATGGCCAGTAGTGTACTGATAAACTTACTGATACTTAAGACAGCAGAAATAGCCATGCCCGAGAGGGGATGCAAATCCCCGATGGGGAACGGCCTCGCGCATCTGAGCATAGCGCCTCAATGTACTCGGCCACTCCGCCGCGGCAGATAAATTTGTATTTAGGGGATGTAGGAACAATGGAGGCTATACATTAGGACGTTTTTAGCATTTGTAGATCTGGAGAAAGTTTTAGCATTTGTAGATCTGGAGAAAGTTTTTGGCAATGT
Source organism: Locusta migratoria (assembly GCA_026315105.1). Classification (NCBI taxonomy): domain Eukaryota; kingdom Metazoa; phylum Arthropoda; class Insecta; order Orthoptera; family Acrididae; genus Locusta; species Locusta migratoria. The sequence continues at coordinate 199,005,442 of CM048746.1, forward strand.
TGACTTCAATACACTATTTCGAATTTTGAAGCTAACAGGGTAAAAAATATAGGAAGCGAAGCGTTATATTCGACTTGTACAAAAACTAGACAGCAGTTAGTAGAGTTGAAGGACATGAAAGGGGCGCAATGATTGGGAAAGGAGTGAGATAGGGTTGTAGCCTTTCCCCAATGTTGTTCAATTTGTACATTGAACAAGCTGTGCAAGAATGGTAGGCGAGGGAATTAAAGTTTAGAGATACGAAACAAAAACATTGCCGTTTGCCGATGACATTGGAATTCTGTCATAGGCAGGAAAGTACCTGGAAGAGCAATTAAATGGAATGGACAGAGTTTTGAAAGGAAGGTATAAGATGGGCATTAACAAGAGTAAAACAAGGATAATGGAATGTAGCGTCAGAAAGTCAGGTGATACTGAATGAATTAGATTAGGTAATGAGACAATGAGAGTAGTTGATGAGTTTTGTTATTTGGGTAGTAAAATAACTTCGAAGTAAAGAATATATAAAACGCAGAATGGCAACTGGAAGAAAAACGTTTGTGAAGGAGCTCAATTTGTTGACATCCAATATTAATTTCAATGTTAGGAATTCGTATCTGAAACCGTCTCCCTGGAATGTAGCAATGATGGGAGTGGAACGCGGACGGTAAGCAGTTCAGACAAAAAGATGATACAAGCTTTCGAAATGTGGCGCTACAGACTAATGATGAAGATTAGATGGATAGATCACGTAACTAATCAGGAGGTGCTCAACAGAATTGGCGAGAAAAGGAGTTTCTGGTTTACCCTGAGTATGAGAAGGAATAGGCTGGTGAGACACACTCTGAGACATCAAGGAATATTCAGTTTAGTATTGGAAGTAAGTGTGTGGGGAAACATCTTGCCGGCCGCGGTGGCCGAGGAGACTAAGGCGCTCCAGTCACGGTCTGCACGGCCACTACGGTCGGGGGTTCGAATCCCCCCTCGGGCATGGATATTTGTGCCGTCCTAGTTCGTAAGTAGTTCATAAGTAGTTTGTAAGTTTAGGGACTGATGACCCCGTAGTTAAGTCCCATAGGCTTTACAAACATTTGAACATTTTGGAAACATCTTAGATGAAGACAGAGGGAAGAATCCAGTAAGTAGATTCAAAAGGATGTGGGTTACCTTTGTTATTCTCAGATGAAGAGGGTTACACGGGACAGCTTAGCATGGAGAGCTGCATCAACCCAGTCTGCGGACTGAAGACCACAACAATATTGCTTGTAAAAATAATTCCGGTTTCTTGCTTGTATAAATGGGTACATGAAATCAGAGTTTGTGTTGGTGACCTCTATATCTACATCTACGTCTACATGGAATACTCTGCATATCACTTATAAGTGCCTGGCAGAGGGTTCATCGAACCACCATTATACTATTTATCTCCCATTCCACTCTCAAATAGCGCGCGGAAAGATAGAACACGTGAATCTCTCCGTTCGAGCTCTGATTTCTCGTATTTTATTTTGATGATCATTTCTTCAAATGTTCAAACTACTTATGAACTAAAACTAAGGACGGCACAAATACCCACCGGCCATAGTGGCCGTGCAGACCGTTACTGGAGCGCCTCAGTCCCCTCGGCCACCGCGGCCGGCGATGATCATTTCTACCTATTTAAGGCGGAGTCAACAATACATTTTCGCATTCGGAGGAGAATGTTGGTGATTGGAGTTTCGTAAGTAGACCACGCCGCAGCGATAAGCGCCGTTGTTGTAATGATTCCCATCCCGTATCATTTCCGTAACGCTCTCCTCCCTGTATCGTGACAATACGAAACGAGCTGCCCTTCTTTGGACTTTTTCGATGTCCTCCGTCCAACCCACCTGATAAGGATCCCACACTGGGCTGCAATAGTGCAAGCGTAGTGTATGTAGTTTCTTTTGTAGTTCTGTTGCATCTTGTAAGGGTTCTGCCAATAAAACGCAGTCTCTGGTTCGCCTTTCCCACGACTTTATCTACGTGTTCTTTCCAATTTAAGTTTTCTGTGGAGTTTACGGCCTTCATTTTTGATTTATTTACCTTGTAAAAAATGTTTAACGGATTTCTTTTCGTACTCACGTGGACGACTACACACTTCTCAATACTTAGAGTCATGTGCCAATTTTTACACCATACTTCTGATTATTCAGATCGTTCTGCAGTAGGTTTTGATTTTCAGATGATTTTAATAGACGGTAAATGACGGCGTCATCTGCAAACAACCTAAGAGAGCTACTTAGATTTTCCCCTAAATCGTTTATGTAAATAAGAAACAGCAGAGGAGCAATAACACTATCCTGTGGAACTCTCAATATCACCTCTTTTTTAGTCGATGCCTTACCATCGATTACTACGAACTGTGTCCTCTCTGACAGGAAATCCCCTATCCAATCGCAAATTTGGGGCTAAATACAATATCCACGCAATTTGATTAAAAGCCGTTTGTGAGGTACGGTGTCAAAGGCCTTCTGGAAATCAAGAAATACGGAATCGATTTGCGAACCCTTGTCGATAGCAGCCATCACTTCGTGTGAATAAAGAGCTAGTTGTGTTTCGCATGAACGATATTTTCTAAATCCGTGTTGACCTTGGTTCAATAGATCGTTCTGTTCGAGATAATTCATAATATTTGAATACAGGATATGTTCCAAAACCCTGCTGCAAATGACGTCAAGGAAATAAGCCTGAAGTTTAGTGGATTACTCCTACTGCCTGCCGGCCGCGGTGGCCGAGGGGACTGAGGCGCTCCAGTCACGGTCTGCGCGGCCACTACGGTCGGGGTTCGAGTCCCCCCTCGGGCATGGATATTTGTGCCGTCCTTAGTATTAGCTAGCTCATAAGTAGTTTGCAAGATTAGGGACGACCCCAACAAGCTCTACAAACATTTTTACAATCTTGGTACAGATCCTTCAAATGTTCACATGTTTGTAAATCTATCGGACCAAACTGCGTGGTCATCAGTCCGTAGCTTATAAACTATTTAAACCTAGGTAAACTAACCTAAAGACAAACACACAAACCCATGCCCCAGGGAGGACTCGAACCTCCACGGCGATCAACCGCACGCTCCGCAGCGAGAGGCTTTAGACCGCTCGGCTACTCCACCGCGGCGGTACAGATCCTTCTTTGAAAGAGCGGTTGTATATGGCTGTTAAGCAAGGAGCTATCGCTTCAGCATAATCAGATAGAAATCTAATGGGTACACAATCCGGACCACCTGTCACGGATGCTTCGATAGCAGGTGTTTTAGTGAAGGGGCAGCGACAGGTGTCGCTGGTGTGGCCTGGCCGGCGCGACTGCTGCCGCCTGAATGAAGCCAATTAAGCGCGGGCCAGGCGTAATTGCGCGCAGTCGAGCCAGAGGAGGAGCGCCGCATTACGAGCTGCGCGCGCCGGCCTCTCCCTAACTCAGTTAGCGGGCTGCTCAGGCAAATTGGCCGCCAGCCGACAGCCGGCCTGCCAAAACAGCCGCCTGCGCTGCGCTGCGCTGGCCGCGGCGCCGCCCTGCCTGCGCCACACGGATTTACCAAAATTATACCGTCCGCGCAGCGGTGGCGTAACCGAGCGGTCTAAAGTGTATCGCTACGGAGCGCACGGTTGCTCGCCGTGGAGGTTCGAGTCCTCCCTGGGGCATGGGTGTGTGTGTTTGTCCGTAGGTTAGTTTACCTAGGTTTAAGTAGTTTGTAAGCTACGGACTGGTCCGATAGATTTACAAAACAACAACAATACCATCCGCTTCTAATTCGGTGATGACTTTCACAAACAACGGGTATGACGGGAGAAACCGTGGCAGCCAGTGGCGTAACTAAGGGGGGGGGGGGGAATGAGGGGGATAGAACCCCCCACCCCCGACGGCCGCGGTGGCCGAGGGGACTGAGTCGCTCCAGTCACGTTCTGCCCGGCCACTACGGTCGGGGTCCGAATTCCCCCTCGGGTATGAATATTTGTGCCGTGTTTAGTATAAGGTAGTTTGTAAGTTTAGGGACTGATGACCCCGTAGTTAAGTCCCATAAGCTTAACAAACATTTGAACATTTTTAGAACCCCCCCCCCTCCCAGAACCCGAAAAGGAATAAAGGAAAAAGAAAAGAAAAAAGGGGAAAAAAAGAAGAAAGAAATCTTATAACAGCAATCGGGTAAAGGTAAGGATTGGAAACTTCAGGTGTTTTACCATAAGCTTTCAACGGGAGTGGTAGATGGTAGTCTGTCTGGAAACTGACTGAAATTTTGCTCGTCAAGCAGATCTATCCCCCCCCCCCCCAAAGCCAAGTCCTAGATACGCCACTGGTGGCAGCGTAGTCATTGGCTGCTCCTGGGCCCACGTGAGACTCTTCCGCTGCTCTTCCGTACAAAATTTGTGCTGTTTACTTTCAGGAAAGGAAATTTTAACCGGCGCCAGCACCATTTATTATAACTTCAGCAGCAGCGCGGTGCAGATTTGATACCGCTGTGTATTCCGAGTATATAGCTAACCTATTATATAGCTACAAAGTGATCGTAATGACAAAAAAATCGTACTGACGTGTTTTACGGCCCACTTTAGATTTGTAGTTTTATAACTTTTTGCAAACATTTTGGACCAAAATAATAATCTAATTAATTAATTAATTAATTAATTAATTAATTAAAATTAATTAATTAATAAGAATGTCTGAAACCCTTTTAGGAAAAAAAATTTAGGTTGTGGTGGGTTTCGAACCACCGTCCTTTCGCGTCACAGTCCAGCACCTTGCCCACTACGCTACTTTTTTTATTAACCCTTTTTTTTTATTATTATACAAAGCAGTTATACACAATATGTAAAAACAAATTATCTACTATTGCTTCTGAAATCTATTTTATATTTTAATTATGTTGTTCATCTTTTGTTGGTTTGTTGTAGCTTGCCGGCCGCGGTGGCCGAGGGGACTGAGGTAAAGTTTCTGCTTGCAAGTACTGATTAGTGAGAATAGTGATTATTTGCAAATGTTTGAAATGCTAATGGTTCCTGGTTAAAGAGAAGGCAAAAGTTAATCAGAAGGTTAAATTGTTCATTTCAAAATATTCAGTGTTATCACGTCAAGTCATTAATTAATTTTTGAGCATGCTATCAGCACAGTTAATAGTGCAGTTACAATTTGATTAATGCTAAAGCGCTTTGCACACTTGCTGTTGAATAATTTCTGGTACTTATATATAACAATTAATTACTTGAAACTATAAATAGTAATCATTAAGGTGAGAGTGTTCCATGATCTGCTGCATGTTGCAGTACTTATATAAATAATTGATTACTTGAAACTATAAATAGTAAGCATTAAGATGAGAGTTTTGCATGATCTGCTGTATGCTACATTTGCGTGGCTATGGATTGCATTTCATTGTCTTACATTCAACCTCTGTGTTAACGAACTATTTCTCAGTAATTAGTGTGTTGTCAGTGTCTTTTAAACCGGATTTGAAGCGCATACTCTGATTCCCTGACCACCAAATTGTACGTAAATTTTTCATGTTTCTGATTAACTTTGCTATTGTTAACATCACACTAAATTATTTGCTCGTGCAACGAGCTGGCGACCGTAAATCAAAAAATTATTCATACTATCGACCGTTGTTGTCTACCAAATAAGTACACCAACGTTCCGGTTATAATCTCCGCTATACCATCGGCTCCATTACTTATAGCCTTTCCATCGAATTACGATAATTAGGCACACTGGTTCCAGAATGAAACTTTCACTCTGCAGCGGAGTGTGCGCTGATATGAAACTTCCTGGCAGATTAAAATTGTGTGCCGGAACCGGGACTCGAACCTGGGACCTTTGCCTTTCGCGGGCAAGGCAAAGGCAAAGGTCCCAGGTTCGAGTCCCGGTTCCGGCACACAATTTTAATCTGCCAGGAAGTTTCAGGCACACTGGTCAATTTTTCTAATTATCGTATACTAACTGGTGGTGTAGGACGGTTGAAGGTTATATGACGTCCCTCTTGAAGTTTGTGGAAGGTAAGTATTTTCTTTTGTAGGTCCAATAAAATTGTTAATGAATATGGTTGTTCTAGCTTTTCTACCAAGTCTCCATCCTAATTTGAGTGCCGGCTGCTGTTAAATTCCCCAGAAGCCAACACATCATGTGGCGATGAGGTGACTCAACATTTACGAGTTACTAACGCGGCCTTTACCCTTGCCATACATCGCAGTCAACATTTCGCAGTGCTGCGCTTGCTAACGAACTAACTTTCCTTTCATTCTTTCCGGAGTCGTACTTTGCAACTTTATTACCTGTTTGTTTGCTTGCTTTGTAGTCTGTAATGACTACCACGTCTCCTGCACAAATGGGCAACTGCCTCAGGCGGCCGCTGGCTTTGATCTAATGCAGTTTATTCAGTTTCAGCCAGCTCCTAACGGCGGTGCAGAATGTAATCATCGCGCAAACTGCTGTTGCTTCAACTTCGCCACCTACGCCGGCAACAACCGCCACACAAAATGCATATATACCACCGTTTCGCACATTCGTAGAACAACAGGAAGGCTTCAACGAGTGGTTTGCACGGTATGAAGCCCATTGCTTCACACATCAAATTCAAGCTACTGTGAAAGTAAATTACTTTCTCACAAATGCCGGCACTCCTATTTAGAGGCTTGCACGAAAATTATTTCCGAATTCGCGCCCTCAGTTGATTCGGTCTGGTGACTTAATTAGTGACCTTACTAAACGCTAGTAGTAAATGAATTTTGTTATTTGGATAGCAAGATAACTTCTGATGGCCGAAGTAAAGAAGATATAAAATACATAATGGCTATGGGGAGAAAAGCGTTTCTAAAGAAGCGAAACTTGTTAACATCCCATATTAATTTAAATGTTAGGAAGTCCTTTCTGAAAGCATTTGTCTGTAGTGTAGCATTGTATGGCAATGAAACGTGGACGATAAGTAGTTCAGACAAAATATTATAGAACCTTTTGAAATCTGGTGCTACAGACGAATGATGAAGATTAGATGGGTAGATCACGTGACTAATGAGGAGGTGCTTAACCGAATTGGGGAGAAAAGGAGTTTCTAGCATATCCTGAATAAGAGAAGGAATAGACTGGTAGGACACATTCTGAGACATCAAGGAATTGTCAACTTAACATTGGAAGGAAGTGTGTGGGGTAAAAATCGCAGAGGGAGAGCGAGGGACGAATGTAGTAAGCAGATTCAAAGGGATGTAGGTTGTAGAACGTATTCTCAGATGAATAGACTTGCACAGGACAGGGTAGCGTGGAGACTTGCATCAAACCAGTCTGCGGACTGAAGACCACAACAACAACAACTAAACTCTAGGAGGATCAAGTGCAGCAAGTAGCTGCTGCTCGTTACAATTCTGTTCGTTTGCGAAACGAACAGACAGATCAGACTGTAATAACAGTCACCATCATTATGGAGTCACTATGAGCCTGCACAGTGCTTCGTTGACAACCTGGATCCATAGCTTCGTGGGAAACTAGCACCAGCCGCGAGACAAATGAACGAAAAATAGCCGCGCCACTTATGGTGAAGTAACGAAGAAATATCGATACGCGTGTACGAGCGACTGGTAACTGGAGCCAGTAAATAGTAAAACGAAAACAACGAAAATCGAGCCATCACGGCTCATTGTTTTTCCAGGTGTTGTAATTCTTTTTTCCGTCAATGTAGCTTCTTCGGTGAAGAAATTGAGGTGACCAAATTCACGGGCAGTCAACTAAGGCCCTATCGAAACTCCTTTTTACCAGCGAAGTGCAGCAACTCGGCTCAGCATGAAATCAAAAAGTCGCAGAAAGTCTCCGGGATCTGTGCTGCCTGTATAGCATCTACAAGTGTGAAAGTATTGCCGAAAGAGCACATTGTGCACGAGGTGACACTTCAGTTATGTCCACTAAACTTTCGATGGGATTCATGTCGGGCTACCAGGGTGCCCAAATCATCCGCTGGAATCTTCCAGAATGATCTTCAAACCAACAGCAGATAATGACTAAGCACAGTGTCATCCACACAAATTCCATCGTTGTTTGGTAACGGTCTTCAAGTAGCCAAACATAGGCATTTCCAATGAATGATTGGTTCAGCACAATGTAAAATCAGTCGCCACCATTATGGAGTCACTGTGAGCCTGCACAGTGCCTCGTTGACAACCTGGGTCCATAGCTTCGTGGGATCTGTGTCGTACTCGAAAGCTGCTATCAGCCGTCGCCAACTAAATTAGATATCATCTGACGAAGACACAGCACTTCATGTCTAGATCCAACCGGTATGGCGATGAGCCCAGGAGAGGCGCTTCAGGTGAAGAGCTGTTAGCAAAAGCACTGATTCGTCTGCTGCATACATCTACATCCGTACTCAGCAAGCCACCCGATAGGTGTGTGGCGGAGGGTACCTTGAGTACCACTATCGGTGCTCCCTCCTATTCCAGTCACGTATTGTTCGCGGAAAGAAAGATTGTCAGTATTTCTCTGTGTGGGATCTAATTTCTCTGATTTTATCTTCATGATCTCTTCGCGAGATATACAATATGCTGCTAGACTCCTCGGTAAAGGTAGGTTCTCAAAACTTCGACAAAGGCGCGTACCGAGCGACAGAGCGTCTCTCCTGCAAAGTCTTCCACTGGAGTTTATCGATCATCTCCGTAACGCTTTCTCGATTACCAGATGATACTGTAACGAAGCGCGCTGCTCTCCGTTGGATCCTTTCTACTTCCTCTATCAACCCCATCTAGTTCGGATCCTATTCCGGTGAGCAGTATTCAAGCTGTGGGCTTCCAATTAATCTACTGACGATTGATTTTATATGGTTACAGGCCATAGCCTATTGACGCCAGATTGCGTCACATTGTCCTACCGGATACATCGCCCCACATTGATTTCTGCAATTGCTTCACGTAGTGTTGTCTATTAGCACTTACCAGTCTACCAATTACTGCTGCTCCTGGATATTCAGTATAGGTCGTCGACAACTGCGTTGGCCGTGGTGATATATTTATAGTAATACATAATATTAGGACTTCTCGTCATATTATTGACACTATGAATCTCGCAGTATTGAATTTCCTAACGATTTCTGAAATGGAATGTCTTCGCTTTCAAAGTTTATTACTTTCCATCGCGCACCCATAATATCAACGGTAATCCTTTGACTGGAGGGAAAACGATAGCTCTGCAAATTCACCACCTTTGTTTACACGATGTAACCACCATCACTGTCTATTAATATTTCTACCCTATGATAGTCGTCTGAGTGTACAAAGACATTTTGGAAACTGTAAGGTTCTTCTTGCTGCTGTTCAGTTGTATGGTGAGTTGTATATAATGAGTGGAAAAATCGTTCTTGTGCCAAAAGGTGTATAATACTTTTATTTGTTTCACTCGACCGGTTTCGGCAATTGCTAACATCAACAGAAGATTAACAAAACATTGTACCTCAATTGTAACAAGTTATAATTCTTGGCAAATTTGGCAACATCGAAATTACAATAAGAATTGCTAATGCTTCTTAAAAACTGTCCACTTTCCATCTGTTTGGAAATACTGTTTCATTTTATCATTAACTTTTACTGTTACGCCATAGATCATGATAGTCTCTGTGTTTTCTTGTTGCTTGCAGGCCTCGTCATGAGTACACACTTTGCATATCGTTTACACAGAAAACTGGTAATTAACACTGAAATATAATGTACCCAAAATGGACCGCTAAATCTCTGGCTGTTAGCTGTAGCGGATGGCTACCCTATTAACAAAATGGAGTACAATTCGAAGTCGATACGAAGAATGTCATTCAAAGAAATATCACAATTTTTCATACACCAAATTGGCCTATATTGCTATCGGATAATTCCGTCGTTTTATTTATTCATTTCCTTTTCCCAGCTATCTTAATATCTCCGTTTCGCCCGAGCTCTTATATGATTGGACAAATCCATACCTAGTACTCCTCAGCAGAAAACAGGGTAGTGCCTGAACGAAAATGACGCTAATTCTCAGGAAGGCTCTTAGAAGTCTCTCAGCGTTCGGAGTTGCAATTACTTTAGACTGATGATCATGAAGGATCGACTGATTCCTGATCTGATATACACCATGAATTCGCCACATCTGACATGGTAATATGTGATATTTAAATTTTAACAGACTTGAAAATGGCAACACAGAATTGTCGAAACCGGCCAATAAAGATATTTGAAACTATTGATATTGACTCCTCTGCTTATGCAAATCCCCATTACAAGATATAAGTTCGCACCCCAAGCATGAATTTTGTGAAGCACATTAACGATTTTAGTTATTATTAACTGATATTAACCCGCTTCACTGGGTAGCTAGCAGTTTTATACAAGATACATCAGCTCTCCATGAGGCCAGAAAACTACTTTTCTGAATACCATACTGAATAAGTGCTAGCAGTACCGTTAAAATTGATTTTACAATATGGAGCATATGTATTGGCATACATTTCGGAAATAACCCCAAAAACAACCCAATATTCATCTTACTTTAGTTTTGCAAGCACCCTGGGACATAGGAAATGGTACGTTATAGGACAGTTTACTTTGAGCTTCTTGTAAACTACAGGTATTTACTAAAAAAAATCGGTTTATTTTAAGAACAAAAATTATTTTCTATAGAAGCACATCGTTATCTCAGAAACGGTAATATTTCGCCACAATACTCGTATTTGCAGTCTAATCATTGCATGTGGAACGAAGAGAAAACTTGTTGGAATGCAATACCTACATTATTTAACGACTCAAAGAATTCACCACAAATATATCCGAAAGTAAAACCACATAGACATCAAAAGCAACAAAACTGTTTCCCTCCACAGAAGAAACGAATTTCACAGTTGCTACAAATTTTCATCTGCAAAACAGTCATAATTTTCGTATACCTCGCTTTCGGAACGAAAGTTTTTAAACTTACAGAAAATGTTCGTGAATTAAAAGTCGAGTGGAGTGTAAGAATGTGCAAATCATTAGACTCCATACCAAGTTGTTACGTGTGATGAAAGTGCCTATCATAAGAAGAACAGAATACAAGGTTGTGCAACGGTAGGGGTGCTAATGTCGGAACAACTATCACAGCTGTGAATGACGTGATTGTTTATGTTAGACCGTGGTATTACTAATTATCAGATCTTGGTATGGAAAACGCCCGTACGCTTTGCCAAATGTGTCCTCTTTATGAAATCGTTACCAATACCAGTGACATAGCACTTGCCCTATTATATTCCCACTGTGAATAATTTAAGCAAGAATTTGATGTATTTCTTGCTACTAATTTTAGAGCATTTTAAATTAGCTACCTCTATTATTTTGTAACTCATAATTACAAGCTGATAGGCTGCTAAGCAGTATTACGATTATTGATACAAAGTGACTATAAGAACTAATGACGAACTGTAAGCTTTCACCTACCTACACCCATGACTAAGCAAACTACCATAGTGTGCAATGTGGGACTGAAGGCTGCAGTGTCCAGCTTTGCTCGTAATTCACAGAGTTTATAGCTTTCCCTAGGAGTATTTATTGCTTCATATCTCGCTGACTTTTACTAGCCACACTCCACACAGATTAGTATACCGCGGACTTATGAGTTTAGTCTGTGTGGCTCCATACTGTCGTGGTGTGTGGGATACCGACTGGTGGAGTTGTGATTCAGATTTATTGTACACAACAGCCGTAAATTTTTATTCAGCTTTATTAATTTCGCTACAAGTTATGCTCTTCCAGTGGTATCACCTCCAGGCCACATCAACGACGTTCATCCAGTTACATGTACTATCAATACGGCCGTATTTACCGGAATTCGCAGCTCCTGGACATTCAGCCCACACGTAAGTGTAACCACCATCGTGACAGATAACGGAACAACGCAGGTACCCCTCACAGAGCGAAATGACTGTAAACTGTGATACGTCCTGTCGCCGTTATTGCGAATTCATAAGTCTTGTGTCTAATCTAAGGGTCGCTTTTCTCTGGCCTGGAAATATTAAAAACATTCATAGCAACGATGTGTCTTTTTAAGAGTAGTCACTTCGCCAAGCTTATACAAAGAAAGAAAGAGAGACAGACACACAGAAAGGCAGATGGACATACTGAGGGAGACATGAAGAGCGTGACAGCGAAGAGGAGGGGGTGGTAGGCAAGGGATATATATATCACAGTGGTAAAGTGCCAGACTACAAATCCAAAGGTCCCGGGTTTGATCCCCGCCAGGTCCTAGGATTTTCATGTCACTTTCCACTTCTTTCACCTCTGGCAGTTTTGCTGATGTGAAAAATACCGAGTAGGACCGCGGTTCGGAACCCACGTTAAACTGTAGGTCCCCCTATTGCTGGCTGGGTAAGTCAGTTCGAAGGTCAGAGGAAGGCAACGGCATACCACCTCCAAACTGGACCATGCCTAGTAAAGCACCGTGTGTTCAAACCAATCTTACGATTGTTGACTGATTTACCTTTATATATGTAGAAGGAGAGGAATAGTTTTCTCCCTCTAAAACTGATTTCAAAGACCTGTCACAGAGCGAGACGTTCTTTTGATAGTATGTTGCCACATGTTATGATGTCTCAAAGGCTGACAAAATGATAAGCTTTCAAAAGGCCAACATTCGCAAATTCTCAGAGATAACATTACGCAAAGATAGCTAAATTCTTGCCCTTGGGACGAGCTTTTTTCCTTTATTTATTTATCATGTTTTTGGAGATAAACGTTTTACAGTGGAGCCACTAATATCAAAACTGTAACATTGCCCTGGAGACAAGACTGGGAGTCGCAACACACTTTCTCCCTAGAGCGCGCGCGTGTGTGTGTGTGTGTGTGTGTGTGTGTGTGTGTGTGTGTGTGTGTGTGTGTGTGTGTGTGTGGATGTGTGAGTGTGTGTGTGTGTGTGTGTGTGTGTGTGTGTGTGTTTACGTAAGTTAGTTAAGTACGGACTGATTATTTCAGGAGTTTGATCCCTTAGTTCTACAGACATTTTAATTTGAATTGCAAGGAATCGAATAACGTCAAGTTGTGACGTAGAAAATTCAGAGGAAAAAGAATCTATTAAATTAATAATCATGGTTCTTTATCATCTCCCACAGCAACACTCAGAAAATAAAGTTGTCGTAGTCCTTGAAATAAGAAATGTATAGCTGAAATGAGAACCATATTTTTGTGCAGCCCATGTTCAGCTACGCTTCTCTACTTGAGGTGCTAGGCAACTCGCCAGTGACGGACAGCAATGGATATGAAGTGCTCGGATAGCTAACTTACTCCTCTCCCGAATTTGACGTCTGCACAGTTACTCGTATATCGCTCCCTCGGTCCGTCTCAGAGCGTTTAGCGTTTCTAAATGAGGAAACTTCGGTCTAAAGTTTGCCAGGAACTCAGAGCGCCGCCTGATTACGTTCCTCTGCAACGCAAGACTCTGAGATAGCCCAATCCTTTAGAGTGGTTGCTCAAACTGTACCCACTGGTTATTTTTCCCCGCTCCGAGATAGCATACTACGCCACAGACGTACAAGTCAAAGAATCTACTCATTCCGTTCACAGAGGGAGAGTGACAATTATGACTCTTCATGCACCTCTGGGCTAGTTGCCATTTCCATATTTCAGTCTTACTGTCTGTGTAGCAGGAAACTGTAGAAAAATGCAGAATAGCTTTAGCGCATAAACGCTGTCGCAAATAATAATAAAAATATTGCATAAACATTTCCATCCCGGTCATTGCTGACAAGAATTCACGATAATGAAGTTCACACGATATGTATAAAGAGTGATTTGACCCACAAAAAGACGATCGCTGAGTCGCAGTAAGCCATGTACAAAAGACTATCAGTCATAGTACTCACTTTTTCGGTCACAGGCTTCATCAGATAAAGAGAGCCCACACGAATTATCAAATAGGCGAAGCTCTCATAAGCACGTGACAGTTTGTGATATTACAGATAAGCTGAGTGTGTCCATGTGAAAGGTGGGTTTTTCAGGCTGTTGGGTTCTTCGTCCAGCCGGCTACCAGTTTGAACCTAGTGAATGGACAGGTACTGAGGGTTTCTCTTATGTGCTCGGAAACCGGAAACGCTTGGCTGAGCGAGGGCGGCTATTCCAGATTGCCACTGAAATACAATATAGACACAAACGTTATTCGAAAAATCCGTATAAAATCAGGGAATGATCACACGGCAAATATAATTATATGAATATTTAAATATTTGAATTGTCACGTTCGAACTCATCCAGGGACCAATAAACGTGTTGTGACGTTTTTCTGTGAATTTGTTGTTAGGCGTACTAGGTTCTTGTCTTATTGAACCGTACATGTTATCAAACAAAATGTACTGAATGAAGTACTGTATCTGAGGTATCATCTTGTAGTATTGCTTGAGGATGTTCCTATATAGGAGTGTTTTTCAAACTATGGGTCTTGACCCCTTCATGGTAACAGCATGTTCGATGGCAAATATACGTTTCGTGACGTTCACCTACTATGACAGAAGCTTCACACGGAAATGACAGGAGTAGTCGAGCGGTCTAAGGCGCGTCGCTGCGGAGCGCACGGTTGCTCAGTTTACCTTAGTTAAAGTAGTTTGTAAGCTACGGACTGATAACCACGCAGTTTGGTCCGATACATTTACAAACTCTTTTTGAAATCGCAGGGTTCCTGAAAATCATCCGTAGGTGGAAAATTGGCTTTGTTGGGTCACTATGACACTTTTGATTTCTGATAAAGGGCCGACCTAATCGCCTAAGGAATGAACCCATTTCTGCACACGATGAGTTCTTAATTAAGCGGGTTAAATGTTTGTGCAGTACTGCTGCAGTCACTTAAAATGATCGCAGTCTTCTTGTATTACTGTCAGATGTTCTAATATTGTCAAATGTTAACGTTCATGCCCGGAAATTTCAATATTGTTAAAATTTTCCGGGCTGTTATGCCGTGGTCTTGTGGATTCGTTATTAAAACGCAACATTTTGTCTCCATATGCAGAGGACATTCTCAAGTGGGGTCGTGGCAAAGGTGAATTGCGCGCGCGTATCCAAAATCTCTGACGTCACACCTCTGAACGTGAGGACGCGCAAAGAAGTAAACGAAATTCGGATGCAGTCAGTAACGAGTCAGGGTGTGATCGGACTTTAAAAAGTGTCACGATTCCCCTTGGGAATGTCCTTCGCAGATAGAGACGAAGTGTTGGGTTTTAATAACAAATCCACAAGCCCACGCCATAATAGCCCGTCAAATATTAACATTATTGATGTTCAAATATTGTTATGTCCGAGAGACAATCACTTACTTAATACTATTTTATATCAATACATAACAATATCTTTATACTACTGGATTATAGTTTTCAATTTACCATTGTTGGTTACGCGACTAATAGTAATACCATTTATTACTGGATCTTGGTTATTCGCTGCTGGTTAAGGCTTTTCTGGAATTCTTTCGAAGAAATTAAGAGTTTATGACCATCTTTGAAATAGTAATGCATCAGCTTTGGTGGTTGTATGCTCGCACATGACAACACGTCGGCACAAATTACAAATAGAGATTTACTATTCATGACAGTAAAACCGTACATCAAGCACTTGTAGTCATAAAGTCATTTCTTTCAGTTTTATTTCGTTTCCGCCACTGCAACTTTCAGCAAAGGTGAATGGTTGCGAAGGTTTTAGATTCATATAAGAAGGAAAAGTAAATAGTTTGGAATCACTGGCATAGCTTTATTACGGCCCTCGGAGGGTTTCGCAGGATATTTTTACTCGGAAAGGGGGTCACTAGTGTATGATAGAGCAGGGGCACATTTTAGTGCAGTGGTGAGATGACATGTAACAATGAGACCACATGGGTATCGGATTTTAGAATTTATTTACACTTATGGCACGTGAAATTGAGAACTTAAATAGGAATCAGCCAAATCCGTTCGACGCAACACTAAAAAATTGTCGAAAAAATATATTTTGAAGTTTTGCAAGTACATATAAGTACCAATTGTTTAAAGAGTTGTAGGATGTGTGGGTGTAGCGTAGTGGCAGCGTTCTGGACTGCCAACCAAAGAATCACAGCTTCGAATCCCAGTGTGTGAGATCTTTTTTCCTTTTCTTTTCGAATTCAGTTATTGGGATCTCTAATTGCACGTCTTGTGTCAGTTTTTGTTTAGATGTATGTAGACGAGCTGAACACCTTGTCACTTAGGTTGAGAAGGTTAGCTGCTTGGAATGCCATTAGTAGCTCTTCCCAAACTGAACAACAAACTAATAGTGAAGCCAATCCTGTAAAAAATTGTAAGTTATGTTTTTTTGACTAAGTGCATCATTATTAACAAACTTGTATAAAAAATAGAAAATTACGAATATACAAAAACACGTGCATTTTTCGTAAAAATTACCATTAGATATTAAAATTGTGTAGGTATTCCAACACAACCAAAATAAATAAGTAATCTGTTACGGCAGGATTCGAACAACCGACCCTATGGGGTAAGGGCACAACGCTACCAACTGAGCTTCAACTCATTTAACCCTTCCAGACCCTCTGGCTACAACTGTGTACATAACTTTTACAGTGTTAAGGCAGATCAGAAAAAAAAAATTTCTCAATTGAAACAACATGTATATGACTGAGTGTTCAACCTTTTCATCGTGCACACTTACTGTCAACTGCGGAAGATCACTATAAAAATACCAAGTGGTCAGTGTTGCACTGCGCAGCAGCTTGAGAACTCCAAAGAACACGCAAGTTGTGGGTTACTTGTATTCCACTGTACAACTGAAAAGTAGTAGTAGTTATTTTGCATGGGAACTATTGAATGATCAGTTTATTTAGTACAAAAGTTAGTGCTACTCAATAAAAACTTACTCCATAAAAAGAAGCCTTGCTTATCAGCATATGCAATTTTGTAGTATGTAAATAGATCTTCATCTACATGGGATACTCTGCAAATCACATTTAAGTGCCTGGCAGAAGGTTCATGGAACCACCATTAAACGTTTTATCTCCCATTCCATTCTCGAGTAGCACGCGGGAAGAAAGAACACCTGAATCTCTCCGTTGGAGCTCTGATTTCTTTTATTTTATTCTGATGGTCATTTCTACCTATGTAAGTAGGAGTCGACAATATGTTTTGCATTCGTAGGAGAATTTCGGCGATTGGAGTTTCGTAAGTAGCCCAGGCCTCAGCGATAAGCGCCGTTGTTGTAATGATTCCCATCCCAGATCCTGTATCATTTCCGTAACGCTGTCTACCCTGTATCGTGACAATACGAAAAGAGCTGTCCTTCTGTGGACTCTTTCGATGTCCTCCGTCAAACCCACTTGATAAGGATCCCACACTGGCCAGCAGTACTCCAAAAATGGACGGACAAGCGTAGTGTATGCAGTTCTTTTGTAGTTCTGTTGTATCTCTGGTCTCTGGTTCGCCTTTCCCACGACAGTATCTACGTGTTCTTTCCAGTTTAAGTCTGAAATAATAGTAATTCCTAGATGCATACAACAGCGTAAATCTTGCTTCTAAAATCATTAAAAACATAATTGGAATACAGCAAAAAAAAAAAAAAAAAAAAAAAATCCTTCCTCCAGAAAAAAACAGGTCTGAAAGGGTTAATTATTTGTACTTACGTGTACATGCAAAACTTCAAAGTTGATTTTCTCCATAATTTTTGAGAGTTGCGTCTAATGCCTTTGACTGATACTTATTTGAGTTCTGAACTTCACGTACCATGTGGTCTCCTTGTAAAACTCCGATATGGTTGAAGATGGATTGGCAGACGTGCACTTTTACTGTGGTTTCCCACGTCACCGAATGTGAGTCATTTCTTTGGGCACACTGTGAAGTCCCACCTGTACTGTTAAAATAACATCTACTACTGACGCCACTACAGTTGTATGTAAACGGAGATTTACGCGTTGACACTAAGTTGTTTCATGGACTGACAAATCACATAATTATTCTTATATCATAGTGGATATTAGATTTGCATGATGGACGTACAGCAGTATAGATTGTAATCCATACGTAACTTCTGATTTGGTCTCTTTGTAATAAGTCGTTGAACTGTTAACACGTAATATATGTGGAACAGATGAAAAAGTTTGTTATTCAGCAGACATTAAGTTCAGGTCTGTAACGAAGATTGATTTTCTTCTATTATTTGAAAATACAGTGACATAAAAATATTATGCATTTAATTCAAGTATTTAGAATTAATCCCAGATTTTGAGCATTTTCAGTATATTTGGTGCCGCTGTTTAAAATTCATTGTTGGCTGGAGGCTGCCGCCATAATTATTCGAACCAACGGCGGACAAACCTAAACTGTTCTGACTATAATTACACTAAAGAGGAGAAATGAGACACAAAAACTGATATGAAAATTATTTTCTTTAGCAATTTCGAATTATTGCTGCATTGATCAGTTGCGTAAGTTTCGGTGTGTTGATAAGATTTCCAGTGAGTAGTGAAATTGTCTATATGACAGAAAGTGTCAAAATTTCAAAAGAAATCGCTTGTCACTTTTATGACAGACCTAGTTGTGTTCGAACTAGTTGTGTGCAGGTCGTAGACTGTACAATTACTAAGGAGTCTCAGAGCCCAGATTATATTATTTCAGAGCTAGCGATTGAAAGGAAACAATCCAGATATTAAATTTCGTGGAAGATTAAAATTGTATGCCGGAACCGGGACTTGAACCTGGGACCTTTGCCTTTCGCGGGCAAGCGCACTACCGACTGTGCTATCCCAACACGACTAACGATGCCGCCTCACAACCTTACTTCCGCCAGTACCTCGCCTGCTACATTCCGAACTTCACAGAAGCTCTCCTGCGAACCATGCAAGACTAGCACTCCTGGAAGGAAGGAAATGGTGTAGACGTGGCTTAGCCACAGCCTAAGGGATGTTTCCAGAATGAAACTTTCACTCTGCAGCGGAGTGTGCGCTGATATGAAACTTCCTGACAGATAAAAAATTGCGTGCCGGAACCGGGACTCAAACCTGGGACCTTTGCCTTTCGCGGGCAAGCGCAGTACCGAATGTGAGTCGTGACGGGATAGCACAGTCGGTAGTGCGCTTGCCCGCGAAAGGCAAAGGTACCAGGTTCGAGTCCCGGTTCCGGCACAAAATTTTAATCTGCCAGGAAGTTTCATATCAGCGCAGAGTGAAAGTTTCGTTCTGAATCCAGATATTTATTATGTGAATTTAGTCTCTATATTCCATTAGCAGTGTTAAACTGAATTTTGGTGGTCAATTTTTAGTTACAGTTAACAGTTACAGTTAACTATCAGAGATCATTCGATAACTGCTCTTAAGTCAAAATAGTTTAATGAAATACTGTAGACATTTATGAAATTATGTTTGAGCCGGTACACGTCAAGTACAGTAATGCTTCTACACCGCTACAACAGTTATATTCTTGTGCAATAACACAAGCAACAGATAAAAAAATCTCACACACGCACAGCATATACGCTCGGACACTACAAAGTCTGCGTGCGTACGTGTGTGCTTGCATGTGTGTGTGGGGGGTTGGGGGGTTTGGGGGGGAGGGATTCGGTGGAAGGGGGAGGGGGTGCGTGGCTTTCGGAGTGGTGACAACTTGATCGTAAAGGGGAAATGTGGTGACCGTGCTGAGGACTGTCGCAGGCAGCAGCCAGTGGAGCCGGTGTCACGCCCTCCGCGCTGGCGGGACATGAGCGGTGTTGACGGAACGCCAATGAGATGCAAATGCGCCTCACCCGCGGCGGCACTCGATTACCATGTGAGGGCGCCAGCGGCTGCCAGCGCGCCTAAATGAAGGCGGATGCTGCCGCCACTGCAGCCAGGCTGTTGTCAGGAGACTTCCGCGACACACGTCACTGACAACAGCGGTGTACCTCGTGAACCACATAAAGCTGGCACCGCATTTACGGCAGCAATGGACTGTGTGGTTTCTATAAATAAAAACAGTCGCCGGCCGCGGCGGCCGAGGGGACTGAGGCGCTCCAGTCACGGTCTGCACGGCCACTACGGTCGGGGGTTCGAATACCCCCCTCGGGCATGGATATTTGTGCCGTCCTTAGTGTTAGCTAGTTCATAAGTAGTTTGTAAGGGACTGATGACCCCGTAGTTAAGTCCCATAAGCTATCCAAACATTTGAACATTTTTTAAAAACAGTCACAAATCGCAAAAACTATCATTTATAAAAAAATGATAACCGGTTTCGGCCTGTTTACCGGGCCATCTTCAGATCTGTAAGGTATTAAACAAACAAGGTTGTTAGGCGAAGCGGCGGCGGTATGTTCAATTGTTCAAATGTTTGTAAATCTATCGGACCAAACTGCGTGGTCATCAGTCCGTAGCTTACAAACTGCTTAAACCTAGGTAACCTAACCTAAGGACAACACACACATACACCCATGCTCCAGGAAGGACTTGAACCTCCACGGCGTGCAACCGCACGCTCCGCAGCGAGACGCTTTAGACTGCACGGCTACTCCACCGCGGCGCTGCGGACTGACCGAGCGCATTGAGGCGTTATGTTCCGATGCGCGAAGCCGTTCACAGTCAGGAGTTCGAATCCTCCCTCGGGCATGGAGTTTATATTGTCTTTAGTATAAGGGAGTTTATAAGTAATAAGTTTAGGGTTTGAATACTCCTCAGTTAAGTCTCACAACCTTAACAAACATCTGAACAGTTTTTTTTTCTATTTTAAGGTAAGTCAGAACATAATACATGTAATAAAGAGTACAATATGTATCAATTTCATTACCCACGTGGCGTAGGCTTGACGCCCACGGAGCAGGCGCTTGTGCCATGCGGTAACTTCCGCTTGTGGCTGAGATGCCACGGGTTAAAATCTGTGAAAGACCGCGAGTTTTGCCGCGTGGAGTCTGCCTTAGCCAATAGGAAATGATGACATGACGTGGTGTTGAAATAACGAATTAAATACAATTTGACATTATTTTGGGATGGATGGTGTAGGGAGCCATATCCTACACTGGGCTTTCTCCTCTAGTGATCGTTCTTGAGAACATTGAACAGTGCACAGTACAATGAAAGCTCCATTCAACCCGACTTGCTATCACTCATGCGCCAACAAGGTGATATACTTTTCCAAGAGGACAATGCACGTCCACATGTAACCCGTACCACCCAACGTACTCATAAACTCATAAAATTTATTTCATATATGAAATAAATTTTATTACACTCATCATCACATTAAACAGTAAAATTTTCTAAATTTACCAAATAATAATAATAAAAATAACAGAGAATGTAGAGCTTGAATGCCCCGTGTTCAGCTGTAGGCACACTTGTTTCAACCTTCATTATCATAAAGGATGAAACACTTGACATCAGCTGAACACGAACTCTGGAATAATTGTAATCTAAGACTGACCAGTTGAAAATTCAAACATTATACAATATAGTCGAAAAATAACACTTTTGTACAATGTTGCACACAGGATTATGATATTAAGTGACGTAATAGTGATTACACAAACACCTAGACCATATGGTATCCAATATAAAAAATAAAAAAATAAAAAGAATGTTCACATGTTTGTAATCCCAAGGGACAAAACTGCTGAGGTCTCGGTCCCTAGCCTCACAAACTATTTAACCTAACTCATTCTAAGGACAACACACACACACACACACACACACACATACCCGAGGGAGGACTCAAACCTCTAGTGGGAGTGGCCACATAGTCCGCGACGTTGCGCATCAGATCACACGGCCAATCCCATGCGGCGCACATAGTTTGACTGTCTTTTTGGTAAATGTTGTTTTCCGAAACTCTTATTTTGTGGTATATTATTGAACTTTTCACTGTTTAATGTGGTTCAATCATTTAATATATTTTGTAATCATAGTAACTTGAAAATAACTCAATAGTGCACCGAAAATAGTAGTGCTTTGGTAATTATATGGAAGTATTTAATTTGACAAGTGAAGACGATTTTACCTGGTGATGCCAGCAGCAGAAAACATCTGCACTACTTGAAGGACATCAGTTTATTTCGGAGAGCTGCCAACGTTACGCTGCCCCTAGACGCAAAATATTACTGCACACATTGTTACGGGTAACGTTTCCAACACTGCGACGCTGCCTTCCACTAACTGGTCCTCGCCTCCCGGCAGCCATGGTACACGCCTCCTGCCGCGTTCAACTTACCGGTGGACAAACAAAACTGTATCCCGCGTAGCTGTTTCATTATGAAACAATGCACTGAACAACAATCAAACAGCCATTAAATATGTCGCGCTAAGTTTGATATTCCCTCAAAAACTTAAAACCAGATTTCCTGTGTTTGCATTGTACCGGATCAAATGTTCAAATGTTTGTAAAGGTTATGGGACTTAACTGCGGGGTCATCAGTCTCTAAACTTACAAACTACTTATGAACTAGCTTATACTACAGACGGCACAAACAAATGTTCAAATGTTTGTAAAGCTTATGGGACTTAACTGCGGTGTCATCAGTCCCTAAACTTACAAACTACTGATGAACTGCCTTATACCAAAAACGGCACAAACATCCATGCCAGAGGGGGGATTCGAACCCCCGACCCGGGAGCCTCGCGATTCGCAACGTGGTGCTCCAGACCGCTCAGCTACGCCCGCGCGAGGCGAGGAGCGATTCGAACCCCCCACGGGGAAAGGTCTCGCGCATCGTAGCATAGCGCCTCAATGCACCCGGCCACTCCGCCGAGGATGTACTGAATCAATTTCTTGTATATGTTTTGTAAAGTTGCTAGCTTTTCAAGAAAGCTATCGCGACCAACAAAATTACACTTGAACTTCCTGACAGGTTAAAATTGTGTGCCAGAAATGGGATTATACGCTGAGATCTTTGCCTTTTGCGGGAAAGCGCTCTACCATATCAACTATCCCAGCTCGCTTCATGGTCCATTACTTCTGCCAGTACCTCGCCTCGTACTTTCAAAACTCCACAAAAGTTCTCCTGTGAATCTTTCAAGACTAGCACTCTCATTCTGGGAACATCCCTTAGGCTGTGGCTAAGCCATGTCTCCACCATATACTTCCTGTAAGGAGTACGAGTCCTACATTCTGCAAGGTTTGCAGAACTTTCGTGAAGTTTGGAAAGTAGGAGGCGAGGACTGGCAGAAGTAAAGTTGTGAGGACGGAACGTGAAGCGTGCCGGTATAGATCAGATGGTACAGCACTTGCCAGCGAAAGTCAAAGGTCGCGGGTTCGAATCCCGGTTCAGGCAAACAGTTTTAACCTGCCAGGAAGTTATATATCAGCTCACACTCCGCTGTAGAGTGAAAATTTCATTCTGAAAATTACATTTCACTGTGTTTTAAGAAGAATTGCTACTACCATGAAAATCCTTTCTTTCTGATGTATGAAAAAATGCCATTGAAATTTCTAATTGGTTCCAATAACTGGAAAATCGAAACGTGTAGCTTCAAATAAAACTGTTTATAATGGGTGGCAGTACTCTCTCTTAGTGTCAAGGAAAAGAATCCAGAGAGATGAACCGTTTACCGACAACACCTGAACGCGCTAGCCTGAACGCAGCCATTGAAATTCACAGTTTTCTCTCATAGTTAAATCCTTTATTTACATATGAGAAAAACATACACAATAGCTCATTTATCTCGCAAGCAATCACGAAACGATAAACAACTTTTATTTGTTGTTATCGTAAGTTACAGAGGAAAAAAGAGCAAGAAGCAATTAAATGGAAGCATAAAACAAAAAGTCAATGTTAATTACAGACATGTTGCATTTTTAAACTCACAATAACATGATGCCCGTCAGTAGAAGTTAATTATTCTAATGCTGAGATTCTTTCCCTTCCTCACCCTCTCTCTCTCTATCTCTCTCTCTCTCTCTCATTTTTCGTCGGGCCTTCTGGGGGGCATGTGCCGCCCCCCTCCCCTCCTGAATCCGCCGTTGTTTTTGCTTACATCCTTAAGAATGTGTCAATTGAATTTCCCTCTGCCGGGTCGACGAAATCATGGTGTTCTTTTTTGATTTTCCAGGAGTGTATCTTCAAGCAGAGGTGCCTATCCGCTTCTACGTAATGCGTAAAGTTCCCAGCTTCTTGGAATTGTTGATGAACTGTTGTCAACGTTCCACTCTGAGGGAAAGGATATGTATCACGCAACAAGTGCGCTCCGCCGGCCGCGGTGGCCGAGGTGACTGAGGCGCTCCAGTTACGGTCAGCACGGCCACTACGGTCGGGGGTTCGAATCCCCCACTCGGGCATGGATATTTGTGCCGTCCTAGTTCGTAAGTAGTTCATAAGTAGTTTGTAAGTTTAGGAACTGATGACCCCTTAGTTAAGTCCCATAAGCTTTACAAACATTTGAACAAGTGCGCTCCTCTCGTAGTTTACGATTAGTTATACATGATTTCTGTAATGCTCCATGCCATCACCACACTCTTACAACGCAAGTGACAGACAGTCGTGAGCAACACTCTGTACTACAGTCGTCACCATCTTTTCTTATCTCGAAAATTCAAGCAATGACCCACACCACGGGCTGACACTAAACTAGAAGACCGTTTCATTCACGTCAATTTGCAGTAGAGTTTTGGAACATATCCTGTATTCAAATATTATGAATTATCTCGAAAAGAATGATCTGTTGACCATAGGTCAACATGGATTTAGAAAATATGGTTCATGCGAAACACAACTAGCCCTTTACTCACACAAAGTGATGAGTGCTGTCGACAAGGGTTCGCAAATCGATTCCGTATTTCTTGATTTCCAGAAGGCTTTTGACACCGTACCTCACAAACGGCTTTTGATCAAATTGCGTGGGTATGGTATATCGCCCCAAATTTGCGACTGGATAGGAGATTTCCTATCAGAGAGGACATAGTTTGTAGTAATCGATGGTAAAGCATCGACTAAAACAGAAGTGATATCGGGCGTTCCACAGGGTAGTGTCATTGCTCCTCTGCTGTTCCTTAGATTGTTCGCAGATGACGTCGTCATTTACCGTCTAGTAAAATCATCTGAATATCAAAACCATCTGCAGAACTAACTGATTAAGATATCACTATGGTGTCAAAATTGGCAATTGACTCTAAATAATGAGACGTGTGAAGTCGTCCACATGAGTACGAAAAGAATTCCGTTAAACTTTGTTTACATGATAAATCAGTTAAAAGTGAAAGCCGTAAACTCCAAAAAATACTTGGGAATTACTATTACTTCAGACTTAAACTGGAAAGAACACGTAGATAATGTCGTGGGAAAGGCGAACCAGAGACGGCGTTTTATTGGTAGAACCCTTAAGAGATGCAGCACAACTACTAAGGAAACTGCATACACTACGATTGTCCGTTCTATTTTGGAATATTGCTGCCCAGTGTGGGATCCTTATCAGGTGACTTTGACGGAGGACATCGAAAGAGTCCTAAGAAGGGCAGCTCTTTTTGTTTTGTCACGATACAGGGGTGACAGCGTCACCGAAATGATACAGGATCTGGGGTGGGAATCATTACAACAACGGCGCTTATCGCTGCGGCGTGAGCTACTTACGAAATTCCAGTCGCCAGCATTCTCCTCCGAATGCGAAAATATATTGTTGACTCCCACTTACATAGGTAAAAATGATCATCAGAATAAAATACGAGAAATCAGAGCTCGGACGGAGAGATTCAGGTGTTCTTTCTTTCCGCGCGCTATTCGAGAATGGAATGGGAGATAAATAGTATGAAGGTGGTTCGATGAACCCTCTGCCAGCACTTAAATGTGGTTTGCATAGTATCCCATGTACATTTAGATGTAGACACGTGATACAGGCTGGTGATCACGGTGTACCTATAACCTTGCAAATTGTTCGTTTGGGGGGACAAGTTTACTCAGAGTTTCTTGACTCTACAGTCGCCCACCGTCATCTGCGTGCGTTGTCGCCATTAATTACCATGCTCTCTGTATGAGTGGTACACAAAATTAATCGCTCCGCGCATGAAACACTTTTTCAATTCGTTGACGGTTAAAAGTAATTATACGAAATTTTCGGCTAATGGTTTATTGAGACGAAACGTGAATTCGTACTCTTTTTTTCCCCACGAATGGATGCCATTGAAGAGATATTTCATGGGCAGTATAGTTACACAAAAGAGCCAATTAGTGTTTCATTCAGGTGCTACGCATCGCACGTGCTTTTGGGCGCGTAAAATAGCGACTGCGCTCCTCTTGCGCTGCTGCCAGGCTGTACTTTTTTTTACTGTTAGGACTGTGAACATCATTGCAGACTATTTGCATCTCTTCAAGTTTGATGGCTTCCCTGATTAGAGCCGAAACTCCCACAGTTTAATTACCAGCAAGAAGAGACTGTAAGCACACTGCTATATCGTTGCCTGCACCGCTGTGCATTTTGTCGAGCGTTCAATTTATGGCGCACTGCTTCGCTTAAGTATTGGTGTGAGAACTGAAAGGAGTCACACATGAGCCTCGGTCTGACGCGTCACGTAAACGGACGACAGAGAAACGATGGATCCAAAACTGCCAGTTTCATATTGCGTGCACGGAAAGGAGTGAAATGTATGCCTACGTCACTGGACAGTGCAATTATATGTCGTTTCATGTGTCGTGTCGTCGAGATAATAGATACTAAGGGCCGGTTGCATAAAAGTTAATCTACGTTTAACTACCGAAAACTGATCTCCAGTCAAGCTGAACTTCGAAATTGTGTTGTATAAACTTTAATCCAAGATCATTCTCCCTGATCTAAGTACAAATTTGACTGGCAAATTTTCTCCGATTAACGTTGGTGAACTAAGTTCAGAGAAAGGATTGTTACAAAACTGTTTTGGTGTCAGTGTCTGTAACTTAATAAAACGAAGAAAAATAAATACGCTTTCTATTGCTTCAAATAAATTGGTAAGTAACGCTATTTGGAATTATTAGAATAGTAATCATACGAGTTGTTTCTTACCGACTGTTTTATGCACATGTCTACACGTTGTGTTACCTTTAGCTTTCAAATTACTCTGATGTTTTTACCTGATGTTTCATCCGAGGATGGAAAGTTTGAATGCTAGTGAACTCCTCGCGTGATTCAACACAGAAGGAATCCCCTGGTAGAGCTAAACGACCGGCAATTTAAATTACGGTTTCGATTAGGAAAACACATAGTTGAACAGCTGAAACAGTTGCAGAAACAAACTAAACGAAATCACGCACTGAATCGAATGTTCATGATCTTACTGACATCCCGATTTTAAGCAAATGGTAGCTTCTTGATCGTAATTGGCGACTTGTATTGTAAAACGATATCAGTTAAATTATTTTTTTCCTCTTTCTTGAAATTTGCTGTATGTAAGAGTTTTTTCTCCATTTCCCGTTTTTGTCGACGTACACAGATAAAACTCGACTGACGTCGAGAATCGTCACTCGTTTCTATATAAATCGCAAGTTCGATACAACTCGATTCGATACAATCGCAATTATCTCTGATAGTTAGCGACGTTGTCAAATCTGTTTCGCTGACCTTAGTTCAAGACTGAACCAAGTTCAGTGATCTGAGATTAGTGTTATACAACTCGCACAGAGAAAAGATCCAAGTTCATTTCTGATCTTCGATCAAAACTGAACTACGATTAGCGATATTTATGCAACCGGCCCTAAGACTCCTATAAAACCGAGGTGACTTGTCCGCAATTTTATCTGTAGCTGTAGGAGTTGCCACGTTCCGGACGAGCTCACGCGTTACCTCGCGTTTCATTCAACTCGCTCACACTCACAAACTACTCGCTGTATGAACGTGGAATTTTCATCAATTTCTTCGTTAAGAACTACGCTACGTTTTCATTTTAGTTTTATTTGTGGCAATAATTTATAAACAGCATATACTGATAGTTTACGAACATGCACTTTCTGACGATGTTACGGAATTTTCGACATGCGTGGAATTTTTTTTCTGTTGAAGTTAGGTGAATACATTAAGCGAATGAAATGTTCAAAATACATCGTATTTTCATCCTCTCCAAACAGCAACTCTGTGAGAAAAGGATAACGTGAGATAATGTCAGTTAACACGTCTTCCGTATTGGAGCTCCTAATAATTAGGCACATGTTGTTACTGCATAACATCCATACTTGAAGATACTGGTACTGACTTCTTTTAACCCATTAAATTTAATAGTTGCAAACTACAAAACTGTTGTTTCTGTATGTAATATTCAATTTCAATTTGTCAGTTATATGAAAAGGATATTCTAAATATCTCAATACAGAGTGGTTTATTATGTGAGGAAATGAGAACAAGTCAGTTCGTTATTCATTAGCTAGTGAAGAGACCCTTGCTATCTGTCATTTTCAAGTATTCTCACATAAAATTCACATTAGATCTAGTAACTTGCGTTCTCTTACTGCTAGGCGTTAAATTGAAGGAAATTAACTCCTATTAGGTTTTGGAAACGGAGTAGAAACACATTGGACAAGAAGCAAAGAAATAAACATTTGTTAGTGACGAAGGAATATCTGCAAATCGAATAATAAATCACTAACTTTACTCTTTTTCATTCTACAACTATATATTTCCTTGAATAATGCGACAGTTTATGAAGTTTTGCTTAGTAACCCTGTGGCAAAATACTCCCCTCTTTGCATGTTTGTCAAAATATCATTTTGATACCTCTAACCGTGTATGAGATCCGCAATGATTCATTCTGGCTTATCGCCATCGGAAATGAGTGCGCTAAGTAAAATAAAGTTTAGCGGTGTGAGTGAAAGGTAAATATCCCCTCCTACGTCGAAAATAAAATTCATTCCATTACGAAAGTTTCATATGGTGGAACATGCACCAAACGGAATATCATAGCAGCCTCTATTTTTTACTCCAAAATTTTCCTAACGTAGCGCAGTCTCTTATTTCGAAGCCAATATCTTGTTAACTATGACTATTAACAAAATGATGACAATTTCGTCACAATGATGACATATAAAGATTTAAGTAGCGCAAAAATAAGTATTTCTACCAATTAGTTTTAGCGAAATCCCTTGTGAAAAATGGCAGGGGCCGGCCGCGGTGGCCGAGGGGACTGAGGCGCGCCAGTCACGGTCTGCAAGGCAAGGCATGGATGTTTGTGCCGCTTTCAGTATAAGCTAGTTGATAAGTAGTTTGTAAGCTTAGGGACTGATGACCCCGCAGTTAAGTCCCATAAGCTTTACAAACATTTTTTTGACATGGGCCTAAGCCACGTCTCTACGTACAATATCCTTTCATCAAAGAGTGTTAGTCCTACAAGGTTCAGAGGAGAACAACTGTGAAGTCTCGAAGGTAGGTGGCAAATACTGACGGAAGTAAAGTGCCATGCCGTGAGCGTGCCATGATAGTTCAGTCAGAAGGGCACTTTCGCCGATTGGCAAAGGTCCTGAGTTCCAGTACCGGTCCGTACACAGTTTTCAACTACAGGGGGTGATGTATTCTCATTCCTGGAGTCATGGTGTGGGGAGCTGTCGGCTATAATTTCAGTCACAGGTTGTGACGTTACCCCGCATATCTTCTATGTTATTAAATTAAGACTTTTTTAATTTTTCGGTATGAGCAGCCGTCAGCCGCCCATATCAGCTTTCGTAAGGCTCGTGTGTGCAGGCCTTAGCTCGTCCGTAGCGGTTACAACAGATGGCTCGGCCGACTGTGGGCAGCCGGCCGCGGTGGCCAAGGTGACTGAGGCGCTCCAGTCACGGTCAGCACGGCCACTACGGTCGGGGGCTCGAATCCCCCCTCGGGCATGGATATTTGTGCCGTCTTTAGTATAAGGTAGTTCATAAGTAGTTTGTAAGTTTAGGGACTGATGACCCCGTAGTTAAGTCCCATATAAAAAAAATAAATAAAAATAAAAAATGGCAGGGCATGCGCTTCTACGCTGTTAGTGCAGCGCGATTCCAACCATGTTGGGGAAAACATGGGGGACGATTCAGCCTTGGTATTTAGAAGCTCTAATAGACATCCCTGCTGCGACGATTTTCATGCACGATCGCAAGCGAGACTAGTTTGCAAATTTTATATTGCGTGTGACTATTAAAATTCCTGGTTATAATATTGAAACTGTGGAACTGAAATTTCTGTTTTCATGTGTCGTATCGACGTGATAGTAATCTCCTGTGCCCAGACGGTATAGGGCACTCGTGTAAAATGGCAAATTGTCAGGCTGGACTAAAATACAAATGCAAGGACAGTGTCGTTCAACAACTCACTTTCCAAAATAGGTAGTGAAGCTTATTCCCACTCGGATAGTTTCTTTGTATTGAGTCTAAGCTACGGGCATTAGGGCTTAGTGCAATAATGTAAAATTACTTAACTGACTATTTGTCAAGTTTACTGCAAACCTATCAGCGATCATTAATGTGAACGTTGCAGCCCATTTTATTATTGAAGGTCTGAAATATAATAACAGCAAAATTTTGGCAGTGGAATGTGGTAGTATTGAGTAGTACTGCACACAATCAGGGCACTTTCAGGACAGCATCACACATCGACTGGCGGCAGAGGAAGACGGTTTCGGGGACAGAGGTAGGTAGGTGTATTTTGGAGGCGCGCCGTACGCACAATTTGCAACGCCCAGGGCGTCTTAAAAGACTTGGAGTGGAACAGTGTGCATCCACTGTACGGATGTAATCCCTCACAGCAACGGCTGAAGCCCCTAAGGGCGTCTGAAATGCTTACTGTTTTACCGAAGAAGTCAAGGCTATAGACCAAGACCGCTCGTCTCTGCGGACGGATCCCAGAAACTGGCTGTGATGAAAGACTCTGAAGACATATTCATCATTTTCTTGATTTGCAGCTCTTATTTTTCCGTGTTTGCAGTAAAAATTACTGGGTATGAGGTCCGCCTGATATGCAGAACACTGTTTTTATTTGGCACCCAAACTAGTTTCAGCACCTCTGTGACATCATCAGTGGGCTTTATATTAATTTCATGCTGTTAAAAACAAATTACATTTATTTTACTATTGTGCTAGTTGTAAATTTAGGCCTAAAAAGTCGTCAGTCTTATTTTGGTTTTTTACCTTAATTTAAATTTTGTGGTCGTCTGGGTTCCTTTTATGACCACAAAATTTAAATTAAGGTAAACCAAAGTAAGACTGACGACTTTTTTACGCCTAAATTTACAACTAGCACAATAGTAAAATAATTGGAATTTGTTTTTCACAGCATGAAATAAATATAAAGCCCACTGATGATGGCACAGAGGTGCTGAAACTAGTTTGGGTGCCAAATAAAAACAGTGTTTTGCATATCAGGCGGACCTCATACCCAGTAATTAACTCTGAAGACATTATGGAGTTGTAACATTCGGAGAGTAGGACACATTCTTAGACATCAAGGAATCGTGAATTTAGCATTGGAGAGAAGTGTGTGGGGCAAAAACCGCAGAGGAAGACCAAGAGATGGATATAGTAAGCAGATTCAGACAGATGTAGGTTGCCGTTCTTATGTAGAGATGAAGAGGCTTGCTCAGGATCGGGTATTGTGGAGAGCTGCATCAAACCAGTCTCCGGACTGAAGACCACAACAACAACAACAACATTCGGAGACAACCTGAAGAAATGGGGCCTCTCAACAGGCGCCTCGTCTTGTAATTGGTGACAGTGAGGGAAAGAGTGAGCTACAACCCACACGCTGCAGAGCGCTTTATGCTCCATATCTTGTACAGAAGGCATCCTCGTGCAAGCCACTCTTGTCTTGGCTGTCCTGAAGTACTGCTAACCCCTATTTATATATTACTTATGTCTGCATTTATCATAAATTAGTACGTTTTTGAAATTAGAAAAAATAAAAAAAAAATATCGTGTGACCTACCGTTGCTCAGGAATTTGTATGTTGTAACACTGTGGTATTTCGAAGAAAATGCTTACCACATATGAATATTTTGCAACCTTACGTACATAAGAACATCAGTCATCAAAGGAAAAAATCATAAATTCATATAGTTTTTTGTGACAGTAAAGATTTGTTTCGGGAATTTCCTAAGCGTTTCGAAGTGCACAGGTTGGCCACAAATAAACAAGCCTTACGAGTTTCTTGACGTAACGTAAGAAAACTGTACCTAACGTTGGCTTGAAATCAAAACCGTTAATATAATTCGGTAAGGTTTTTCGCATTTGGATACTGGAACATTTCGTTTCGTCAGGGAAGGCGCCTATAGAGGTAAGCACAAAAAGCAAAAACGTAAATCCATACTGTGATTCAAGTTATTCGAACCGAGATCCAAGAATTAAGAGACATGCGAAAAATAAACAAATATCGCATCAAAAATATAAAGTACAAAAATTCAATTCCCACGACGCAGTACTTCCACAGATGTGAGATCTCAGGTAAAGTACGGTTTTTATGAAAATGTTTATTCAACAACTTTGTCTTAAACTGTTAAATCAGTTATCTATCAACATTTGTAGCGACCGTACCAGTATTAGACATCTCTGTTCCTATAATGAATATAATTACTTTGCAATTGCATCACAGCGTATGGTGTTGTTGTTGTTGTGGTCTTCAGTCCGGAGACTGGTTTGATGCAGCTCTCCACAATACCCAATCCTGAGCAAGCCTCTTCATCTCCACATAAGAACGGCAATCTACATCTGTCTGAATCTGCTTACTGTATCCGTCTCTAGGTCTTCCCCTGCGATTTTTCCCCGGAACCGGGACTCGAACCTGGGACCTTTGCCTTTCGCGGGCAAGCTCTCTACCGACTGAGCTACCCCGACACGACTCACGATGCCGCCTCACAACTTTACTTCCGCCAGTACCTCGCCTCCTACTTTCCAAACTTCACAGAAGCTCTCTTGCAAACACGCAAGACTAGCACTCCTGGAAGAAAGGATATGGTGGAGACATGGCTTAGCCACAGCCTAAGGGATGTTTCCAGAATGAAACTTTCACTCTGCAGCGGAGTGTGCGCTGATATGAAACTTCCTGGCAGATTAAAATTGTGTGCCGGAACCGGGACTCGAACCTGGGACCTTTGCCTTTCGCGGGCAAGCGCTCTACCGACTGAGCTACCCCGACACGACTCACTATGCCGCCTCACAACTTTACTTCCGCCAGTACCTCGCCTCCAACTTTCCAAACTTCACAGAAGCTCTCCTGCAAACACGCAAGACTAGCGCTCCTGGAAGAAAGGAGTGCTAGTCTTCCCTAAGTTCACAATTCCTTGATGTCTAAGAATGTGCCCTACCAATCTATCCCTTCTTTTTGTCAAGGTATGCCAGAAATTTCTTTTCTCCCCAATTCTATTCAGTACCTCCTCATTAGTTACGCGATCCACCCACCTAATCTTCAGCATTCTTCTGTAGCACCATATTTCAAAAGCCTCAATCCTCTTCCTGTCCGCACTGTTTATCCTCCATGTCTCATTCCCATTCAAGGCAACACTCCATACAAATGCCTTCAGAAAGGACTTCCTTAGGCTTAAATCTATATTCGATGTTAACAAATTTCTCTTTTTCAAAAACGCTTTTCTACCCATTGCCATTCTGCATTTTATATCCTTTGTACTGCGACCATCATTTGTTATTTTACTGCCCAAGTAACAAAACTCATCTACCTTCTTTATTGCTTCGTTTCCCAATCTAATTCCTTCAGCGTCACCTGATTTTCTTACACTGCACTCCATTACCCTAGTTTTGCTCTTGTTAATGTTAATCTTATATGCACCTTTCAGCACACTGTCCATTCCGCTCAATCGCTCTTCCAGGTCCTTTGCTGTATCTGACAGAATTACAATGTCGTCGGCGAAACGCAAAGTTTTTAATTCTTCCCCCTGAACTTTAATTCCTTCCCCAAATTTCTCCTTGCTTTCCTTTATAGCCTGCTCAATGTACAAATTGAATCGGAGAAAGGCTACAACCCTATATGGTATGGTATAAGAATAAATACTACACTGCAGACTTTTTAAGTTTGATACAAACTCTTGATAATACCATACACACCTGATCGCATTTGAAAACTGAAGAATCGATATCCCTGAGTGCACATTTCGGAATTACTAATAGAAATAGTAGATTATTCTAAGGTCATTGTGTTTATTATAGAAATAAAAATGTATTATACTGATTTGTCCACTATATGTGTTAGTAGGTAACTAGTTAGATACATATTTATGACAAAGTTGTTGAAAAGATACCGTCATAGACACTAACTAAAATAACTGATTTTGTTTTACATGGTGCATCACTATTTTGTTGGAAGTTGCTTTGTTGGCAGCTGTATTGTTGGCAGCTGCATTGTTGGAAGCTGCATTGTTGGAAGTTGCATTGTTGGCAGTTGCATTGTTGGAAGTTACAGTGTTAGACAATTTATGATTTTTATGGGATGTGATTTCGTTTTGTAGGTAGTCCTTTCTTACTTCTAGCATAACATATTTTGTACAACAATTTATAATTTCTTAAGATCCGTACCCGGTCTTTTGGTTTCTCTCAGAGTGTTTGCTGTAACGAATTTGGTAAGTCTAGATAGTAAGAAATTCTAAGTCTATTATATTCAGTGACTACGCGCTCGTAAACTTGGATAACATGAAAGTTGCTGTTAATTGGATGGAATACACCTAGAGTGTCAATCCCGAATGTGTCTTGTACCCTTGACCGCAAACGAACACTCAAGAATCAGTGATCATCAGCGACTTGTTTACATATTCAGTTTAACATAGTTTTCGAACCACTTTTTGTTTCTGGTGCCTCATCACACCATAGAGTGGTGTAAGCAAGGTTAAAATTAAATTTGAGAAAGAAGTTCGTTCCCCAGAAAGCGAACCTACGCTCTCAAGGTTGTGGGCCCAGACCTTTACCGCTATCCCATCACTATTAAGCTGATAAGGACTTTTATTTTGGAAATGTGTTTGTAATAACCGAAAGAAACAATAGATAACGCTCGAAAACGGGACTGAAATTTAGGGATGTTTGCTTTTTTACCTTTCATTATACTCTAAACACTAATTATATGCAGAAATCTGAACTTGCTCTGTGTGCTACAAACACCTTTGAATTTTGGTGATTGGTGAATGAGTAAGTGACAAAATTAACGACTTTCAACTTGCCATATTTCATTAGCTATAATAATTTGGGAGAATACCTAGTTATAGAAGGTACTCTGGGTCATTGATAATTCACCCTTACAGCTTTATTTACGACTAAATTACATGGTGGTCGAAAGTGAGGTGAATTGCTTCGAGAAAAGAATGATATTGGGTATGGCTGTGCTTATGTTTGCTTGCTGAAGCTCGACTTAACTTAGATGCTTCTGTGTCCCCAGATTATGTCTAATTTACAACTGCTGAAATAAAAAATTAAATGTTTTTAATCTTCATCATTTTGGGCACCTTATAGTGCGCCTTCTAGCCAAGATTATTTGGTGAACTTTCGGTATAGTGTTCACTGTGTTACTCCCAAGAAGTTTGTAACATACAGAGCAACAATTCATACTTCAGCAATATGTATAATAGTTTTTCCTTCAACCTTTCTTCTTCTCATCACTCAAAAAAATTTCAGAAATGTGTGAAGCAATTTTCAAAGGAATCGCAAAGCAAAATAATTGACTATTAAAAATCCTGCATTATAATCAGATTATATTTGGTATGGTCAATGTAGAAACGAATTTTGTTTGAAGAATATTAATTTAAATGGAAAATGAGTTTGGTTGCTAGAAAACGATGTTCCAATAATTAGAATAGAACTGAACACTAATTCTTTAAGGTATAATATCAAACAACTTAATGAGCTAAGAATTCTGCTGATAGCAGACATACAAAAAAAAAAAAACAGTCCTTAATTTTACTGTAATAATTTTATCAGACGAGAGGACGAATGGGCTGGCGGCTCGTGTGATGTACACTCAAGCGCGTACAAGCGTATAGTTTCGCCGTTTCCCGTATGTACTCGACAACTACGTGATGAGCGTGCATATAATGAGGTGCCTCGGGAACTTTGCTCTCCAATTGTTTCGCTCACGCGAATTCCTCCCTTCCTGGAAAGAGGCACGTGTGTGGTATTTCGTCATTAGTTGAGTGGTCGTCCATCAGTATCTATTAACAATTGAGCAGAATTTACATACCAATACTGCCTTAATGCTCTTACTGCTGATATACAATGCTAAAACCTACCATACACATTACAAACGTGCTCCACAGTTCCAGTTCAATCAGATTCCTGTTCAATGTATCCAGTGATCCGTCAGTGTGCGCTGCTGTTTCAGAGAATCGTATAATGGAATGCAGCTGCCTGAAATTCTTGCTGATGGGTCCGTGGATGGGGGCAAATCACAGAGATCGACGTAGCATGAAGATTAATCAGCAAGTGTAACATTTCTCTTGTTTTAATTATACACTCCAGTATGCCCTTTAAAATAGTATCTTCCGGACAATAAGAACAGTCACCAACATCAAGCGATTAATAGATAATAATACTCCGCTTGAAGTAAGTGATAAAAATATCAATTTTTACTCATTAGGGAACGAAACGATTATGGATTCCAAAGTAAATAGAATCCACCAAGGATGGACATTATTTCTTTACTACCTTTACTGCCGGTTTCGGTAAACCTATGTTGTCATTTTCATTTCCTACGAAAATATAACGGACAGCTTTCCAGATCTAGAACTGGATTTCAGAATCTGTGACTTTCTACATCACCCCGTCGCTTTAAGTATGTCACGTTCATTTGAAATTCAGGATTAATTATGATGACGGAGTTCAGTTGAAACCATTCATTTTGAGATCACTGGAGAAGATAAGAGTGGCATGGGCCAATAATCGTAGACTGTCGCGCGTGGGAACGTCGCAGAGTACACGGCCGCTCACAGCGGAGGTTCGAATCCTCTCTTCGTCGGGCAGGGTTTGTGTGTTGAGCTTTGCATCACTTTAAATAAAGTCTAGGGACTGATAACATTAGCAGTTTGGTTCCTTAAGTTAACATGCATTTAAACTATTTTTTTCATCTTTATTCAAATGAAACAAGAATGACAGCGTAAAATACTCATTACCATGCTATGCATAGTATTTCGACTTGTAATGACTATAAAAAATTAAAAAAAAGAGAAGAAGTTGAAGTGTTTGCAGAGCTTATGGGACTTACCTGCGGGGTCATCAGTCCCTAAACTTACAAACTACTTATGAACTAGCTTATACTAAAGACGGCACAAACATCCTTGCCCGAGGAGGGATTCGAACCCCCGACGGGGAACGGCCATCACACATCTTCAGCCGTTAATCTTGAACATTCTTATTACTAGTTTCTGTAACTCCTTAACATCTCCACACCATGGTAAGGCACATGAAGTCTTTTTATGTCCATCTTGGTCAAAGATGACTGTGACACGACTGTATAATTATCTGTTAATAGACCAACCGTGAGTTACTGAAACAAGTAATAAAGAATTTACAACTTTAACAGCTGGAGGTGTATTTTCGTATATTTATAAATAACTAGCTTATATGGCCGTGCCTCACAACAGTTGTTGAAGGAGGGCATGTGTGTATCATGGATTTTTAGGGTTCCGAACCTCAGTCAGTAAAAATAGAATCCTTGTTGGATCGCTCTGTCAATAAACTCAGCTGTCCTACCAAAGATGTCAAATGTAAGTAAAAGTCATTGTCCGAAACGATGTATCTACACAAAGTTTTTGATACAAAGGGTGAAACGTGCCAAAATAATAAGAATAAATGTCGTTAAATACCTAATAGACAAAGCGAAATCAGTAACACTATGTTTAAAGTTTGTTGGTATTTGTAGACATAAGATTGCTTAATTCTGTCACAGACGTTCGCTTCCTTGTAGTGCTACCCAATACCTATTATGCAGCAACCTTGTTTATTAGTTCTTTGGTGCACTACCGTAGTTTAGGAGATTAGGTATTTCTAATAGATGAACACACAGTTACTGAAAACACGTAAGATTGCGATTTATCTTTCTTTCCGTGATTTGATTTTGATGAAATCATGCCTATATGTTTCCCCAATCTTAGCTCAAATATCCTGTGAAAACCGCAAGAAAATGTGTCAGTAGTCTTTTGTAATACGTTTGCGAAACGTGTTAGAAATAGGCATATCTTCCTGAATATGATATAGCTAACATCATACATCTACTATATTCGCCATTTAAAACATTTATTTCATGATCATTCATATCTCTGGACAATGGACTAAGGCATGGAAAGCTGAAATATAATAAGTAATAAGTATTTCCTTAATGAAGTAGAAATATCACTGAAAACAATTATTATTCTTACGGTTGGCTTTCTTTTCGTTAGATGCGCTATTGTCGCTCCAAGCGTGCAACTTAAACTTCCATAGCAGTTATACATTTACATATACGTAAATCCTTATATACACGGTGAGGACTGTATCAGTTTTAAATTCATGGCGTTGAATCACATTTCGTATAAAATAGCAACCAAGAAAACGACTTTTAGAAATATGGTAAATTTGAAAAGTCAAAGAGTAAGTAGTATTTTCAAAGAGTAATAATCCAATCGCTGCCCCGAACTTCACACGAACACCCGCAGCGCTATCTATTAGTCCTTTGCTGCATTACACCGTTCTTTCCAAGCATGAAATACACCTAAAACTTCAAATAACGATATACTTTAATTTCCTGATCTGATTTTGATGAAATGAAGCCTATATGTTGCCGCAGGTTAATCTCTACTTATCTGTGATACCAACCATAAATGTTCATTCAGTACTTTTGGAGATTACTCTCCACAATTAGACACATGCGATTGCTTTTAGAGAAATGTTCAAATTGTGATATCTTACTTTTTGTGATTCGATTTTGTGAAATGAAGCGTTTCTGTAACCGCAAGATACCCTCAATTTCCTGTGAAAAAACCCTGAAAAATAGTCTATTAGTTTTTGAGTTGAAAGAGAAAGAGAGACATGACGGTTGTTGATGAAAACGTTAAATTGTGATGTTCTTCTTTCCGTGATCCGATTTTTATGAAACGAAGTCTGCATGTTGTCCCAAGATACGCTGAAGTTACTTGTTGACAAAAATTTTAAATTCATGTCACTCGTGCGTGCTGATGCTACATGTGTAAGGGGATAAGGGGAGCATATGTGTAACGTATTTCATTTTTTGGTACACTGGTAATAACATTTCGGACCAATAACATCGCCGCCTCTGGCCGCAGCACTTGGCAGAGCTCTCCGCGGCCCATATACCTCGCCGGCAGCAGCGGTGGCGGCGCTACACAGCGCTGCCTCGCCCTCTGCCCACAGCGCCTGCCGCCGCTCATCACCCTGGATGCGTAAAATGCTGTAGCGTTGCTGAGTGGTGATCCATAAAAAAAGGTTGCGATTCGTATTTCACAGACCACCTATTTTGAATGATGAGCATATAATACATTAGAGAGGCAAAAAATTGTCATTGTCCAATCCAATGGCACTCTACGATGGTTAACACTTATTTGTGGTTTAAATCTCGATCCTTTTCCTTTCAGAAAAGCCTTTCATGTAATTTGTTATTGTCATCAGTTCATATGTTTTCATCAAGACACACTATGTAACTCACTAAAATGTTTTAGTGTCGTTGTTTCATTCCTTACGGTAAATGTATGAGCTAAATTATGTGAATACGTTTCAGTGCACGTTCTAAAGCAACACAGGCACACTGCAAGGTTCGTGTCTTCATGTCTCATTTCTACAGGAGATATTTCGCATCAATGGAGGTGAATTCGAATTTCTTCGAAGCCGTTTGCATGGTGAAGCAAAGAAGACATTTAATACCATTTCCATAATTTTAAGTCGACCTTTCTGAAAGACTTAAGGTATAAAGCTTTTCTTATGATTCCGTTAAAGAGTTTCTTCTTGCAATCTGCAGCGTATAAAGTAAAATAAAACGAAATTCCACCCCAAACGCAATTTCTCCAACCAGGACGAGAACTGCCGCCTCACACCAGGCTTGCATCATAAGACACAAGCAGAGCCACACAGCCAACCACACACTGCCGCATAATGCCCGCAGTCTCTCACATATTCAATGCTGAGCCTCTAACGCATCGCGAAAGATAACTTGAAAGTCACCTAGACAAATAACTACATTCCTTGAGTGCAAAAGATAAATTTCTGTCTCTCATTTCACGTGGGCATTACACATCATGAGTCATGAAAGTAGAAGAGGAATGTCAAGTGAACTTAGCGAGACAATTCAGTACCACTTGCGGAAGTAACTGCACTATCACAGTGTTGCCAAATATCAGCAACTATGTTGCCAATTCTTAGCTGTACTAGGAAGACCTGTGTAGCGATAAGCGAAGCGAAATCGCGTACGTCTCAAGCGGGCTTCTAGAGGGGAGTCGCGCATTTTGGTTAATATGCGGCGCTCTCTCCTGATAGTTTCCGTCGTCACATTTAGGATACAGATATTAAATTCGTCCAATGAGGCCTTAACTAGCGTTTAAATTTTTTGAAGCTTTACTGCATTATGATATATTTTCAGCAAATGACTAGAGAAAAAAATACTGATATTGTGGTTGCAACATATGGCAGATGAAAGACTGAGATACGTAAACATGCATCACGATTTCAGTTTCACCCCCCTCCCCCCAAAAAAAGACTAAAACAATTACTTTTTTAGATATCTACAAACCATTTTTTTGTGAGTTACTGGAAATGAACGTTTCATCATCCGTCACTAAACAGTAAGGTATCAAACACTTTGCATCTTGAAAGCGACAGCCCGCAATATTCTCAATCCTACTAGCATCTGGCCTCAACTGGCTTTTAGCCATGCATTGAGAAGAAATTCTGATGAATTGATAACTTACCCTCATCAACGTTCAGTGAGAGCTTTTTGTAACAAAACGATAAAGTAATGCGAATCATCATTTTCTCCAATGATACTATGC
This sequence comes from Locusta migratoria, assembly GCA_026315105.1. Classification (NCBI taxonomy): domain Eukaryota; kingdom Metazoa; phylum Arthropoda; class Insecta; order Orthoptera; family Acrididae; genus Locusta; species Locusta migratoria. The sequence continues at coordinate 199,046,228 of CM048746.1, forward strand.
AGTGTTGTCCGAAGATGGACTGTATCTATGTTCAGTCTTGTCGAACGCGTCTCACATTCAAGGAATATTACCTAAACGAATTTAGTCCTCATGAAGCTGTAACAGAACAGAGAATCTGGTTGGTTGTGCATATTCGTAAGTTTTCTTACTTTGCCATAATACTTGATGCAAAGATAAGCAAAATACAAATCCATCATCTATCAGTTTCTTCGATTCTTTGGGCAGTCTTCTTTGGTTTGTACTCCTTCACTTCTTCGGCGATCTACTGGTTTTATTGAAAATACAGTAATCAAAATTACGCGACTGTTTGTCCCACATTTTAATGTCCTTGATTTTTATTCTGAATGACCGTGATGATTTCTGTTGGACTGGTTTCATATATCTGAGCCTAATTAATGAAATTTTATTCCCATGACAGATGAAAGCAATTAGAACCTTGTGTCTCTATAATGAATTTTCATATGAAAAAAATTAACATCTGAAGATGAGTCTTTGAAAACGTGAAAACGCTCGTGGACCTGTTAAGCAACGTTCTTAATAAAAAAAAAGAACAGCTGACGCGGCTTCAGAATTTATTATTTACTTTATGGGATGATTGAAATGATTTCCAAATAAGTTGTTCTATCTATATTTAAAATTTTACCATCATTTTAGAACAATTGATAAATTCATTTAAGAAAATGTTCTTTCGTTTTGTTTGTGATGTAACTTGATATTCTTGAAGTAGGTGGCTACAACATCTGCTATGAGGTTTCCAGGAGACAGTTGGCACGGATGATTTTGTTTGACAGTAAGCGAATAAATTTAAGACGTAACGAAACGAAATGATGAGATCAGCTTTTGCAACAAAACGGACCCGATTTCTAAATTGGCTAGGTTTTCAGAAAGTGACTATTATACAGCTAGACATTACTGCTATAAACCCTACCTCATTGATTTACTCACAGCTGAGGCAGATTGCTCGCAACGTGAAAGAGAGTAGGAGTAGTTAATGTATGAAACGACCTTCTTGAACACAAATTCAGTTAACTACGACAATGAGCATATTATGATGTTAATTTTTCAAAATATTTAATGTAGGTGACAAGAAAAAGTCAACTGACTGCAGAATTACATATCAGACACACATCTACATGATGCCGAAGTTGCGAAACAATAGGCCCTACTATGACGTTCGAAAATCTTGATTACATTGATGGCCTGATGAACGAGTTTTTGTAGCTGGCGTCCTGCATGTTAGGATCCGGATCAGTAATTCCACTCAGGCTCGAGATACTGTGCTCTCCAAACTGCACATATGTCACGTGGCCAGCTATTAAAAAAACCAATGAATACCTCATTGAGCGTATTACCAGGTTTGGTTCTCGGTTTATGGTTGATTCATATGCAGGACTTATGTTTACTGTACTCCATTAACTAACAATAAGACTCACAATTTGTCGCAGAAAAGTCTTCAAAATAAATACTCAAATTTTGTCAAGTTTCCTTCGAGTTTGCTTCCTGATAAAATAAAATGTTCACGGGTCTTTAAGGAAATTACAAGCAACCTGTTATTGACAGAACATCTTGATACGTTAAATAGCGTTCCATTTGAATTTTTTGAGCACATTCCTTGATGAGGTGCCTCGTTGATTTCATAAAATGTTACGTTGTCTCATGGCCGGATGCGATGCAGACATAGTTTTAATTGCAATGTGTTCATTACAGCGCGGTGATAGGTTTCAAAGTACAAACTTAAGGCGACTTTTAGGTGCCAGGTATCTCACGTCGATAGATCATCATTAGATCGGTGTCGTCGCAGATAGCGGACGACATTAATTTACTAACCATTGCAATGTTCAATGCAATTCGTGAATTTCATTTATTTCTTATATTACAGTCAAAACGCGTAAGTTCCATGAGGTCTACCGAACATCTGTTAGGCTCCGTTTGATGGCTTCCTCTGTTCAGAACGAAAACTGTCCCTCCAGCAGGCGCGCTCCGCCTTCTCCGCTTCCAGACGCGCGAGCCTTCGCTTGCTCGTTGTGCCGTATTTACCAAAACGACCGTGGCTGCCCCCACCGCGTCATACCTCTTATCGACTTCAGAAAGGTAATGAAAGAAATTACCCTTCAAGTTGGTGGCCACTAAACGCTACTGTTAGCATTACTCATGATGCAAGAACACTTTGTGTTCCAGTGTTACTATGATGTCTGACATAGCTCTTAAAAATTCGCAAATTTATTGGAACTATCCCAAACGCGGTAGCAATTATCGAGTGGACAAAAGTTACTTTATACGTCTTAGTCTATTTTAAAACCACGTTTATATGCATTTTCCATTTGAATGATTATTTTACATTTTTCAAATTTTGTGTGTGTGAAATCTTTCATTCAATTTCAAACGTTTTTATGAGAATACAACAGAGACATTCGATACATTTGTTTTATTTCTATTTCACCTAACTCCTCTTATGTATTAGTTACGAAAAGATCGTGAAGGTAAAAAAGATAGGGCGATATGAACTCACACTAAGTCTTACCAGAAATAGTTTTAACGGCGAACCATTCACAACTGGAAGAGAAACAGGCGGAAACAGCAGTTGTATAAAAAGTGCCCTCCACCACACACCAATTAAGAAATGGCGTTAATGAAGCAGCGTCATCCAGTTCTAAGTTAAGTTGAAAGTTCAAGGTCTCTTGTTCAGAGGGAACATGGTTTGAAATGAACTGCAAAATTTGTACCAACACACGGGAACATGAACAAAGTAAGCTCTATTGCACACGTGACACGAAAGAAATAAGGAAGGTTACGATTTAACGTCCCCTCGACAAGGGGTCATTAGAGCGAAGCAGAAGTTCGGATTGTCATGATAAGGATGTGGAAGGAAATCGGCCGTGTCCTGCCGCAGGGACCATTCCGGTATTTGCCTAGACTGATTTAGGAAAATCATGGAAAACTCAAATCCAAATGGCCGAAGGCCAGTTCGATGCGCCGTGCAGCCGAATATGAGTCCCGTGTGTTACCACTGCACTAACTCGTTCCGTAGCAAAAACGAATGCGAGTAAATATTGCATTATCACGCGGTTCTGAGTTACGTTAAATAAGTTTCTGACCTATCGTTAGTATAAAATCAATTGTAAAATTTGTAACAAAACACAATAGACAATAAAGTAACCTAATAAACACGTGTTACAACGATTAAAATTGATCTATGAATTGTGCCATGGTTTAAAACAACATTAGCGAAAGCAATTGCACTGTTGCTTGTTAAAAGATAGTAAATAAAAGTATTGACGTATATCTTATTCATTGATTTTGAACAGATGCCGTAGAATGCGCAAGGTTGTAATTTTACCGCTATTATAAAAATTAAATGGACTGAGTACAAAATTTGTAAATAAATTTGATCCAAATTATCATTATGAATGAAGTTAATAAATGAGCAATCCGTGAATGTCCTCTGCCTACGTATCGGTTTCAAATTAAGGGTGTTAAAAGAAGTGGTCCAGATTTTCCGAGGAACTTTTACGGATGAAACAAGACAATAATGACCGTTATACATTAGCTCTAACTCGCTTATATTAATGGATATGAGAACTTGTTGATCTTCAATATTGTGAAACATATTGAACAAACAAATGTAACGGTAATACAAAATAAAATTCAGAAATCAACTTGAAATAAAAAGTAATGGTACTAACAATAATAAAGCACAGCAGCTCAACCACTTCACGAGGAGAATTATAGGGAAAATATGTGTTTAACAATATTAAGGAGATGAACAGCAATAGCAAACTGTTTACGGTTACGAACAATATTCATACTGCTCATGGACGATAGACCCGAAATAACCAAACGGTTTGGTTTAAAGGACAATTTCACTTTTGGCGGTTGCAATTACTTTACAAATAATAGATCGAATGAATGGAGTAATTTGAAGGGAAACGAATTATTACAATAACTTTGAATCACCTGGAAAGATAAAAATATTTAAGACAAAAAGTACTTCTGAAGCAACATTAAACACTAACATTATAATTCACCTAAACAGGGGCATCACTATACGAAGAAAACAGTTTCTTATTGGGAAAGGGTATGCGGATGTAATAGAAGTCACTATATACTGTAGCAAAAACCGTCTGGCCAATTTTATGATTATCGGTAAAAACGTGCGTAATAGCTGCTCTAGGACGGTACCCACCAGATGCTCATTTTGGTGATACTCCTGAAATGTGAGCCGCATATGACAAGATTGAACGTATATACGCCCAATTTGGGACAAAAATGCGTAGGAACTTTGGAGAAAGTAGTCATTTCACACTTTATCCGTTTCGTTAAAAGAAACTCTCCCCGGAATTTGATGAAGGTAAGTCATCTGTTCATCAGCATTTTCAATGATGTTGTTGGACTGAAGCCTTACTTAGAATGGGCTTTGGCAGCGCAGCAAGGATAAAAGCCAGTTGAAGCAAGCTGCTTGTAGGAATGAGGATATTGTGGGATGGCCAATAAATTCTTCCTATAGCTTAGCAGTATTGGTTACGATACTAGGCAACTCTGATCGTTCCCTTAGTTTCAGAATTCGAGATATTTTCCAATATTCATGAGGATATGAGATTAGTCATTGCATTTAAATGACTCTGTTATCCTGAACTAAATATTCGACCGCAGAAAGGTCTACCCCTGCTTAAATTGCAAACAGTTTCGTGTTTTATGTCGGGATTGTGTGTATTAACTGCCAACAAATGTCAGATAACTGAACGAGTAATCTCATTTTAGCTCGGTGGCGCCATTCTGATCTACAGCAAGCATAGTTGATTAGTGAGGTATCGTTGTACTAGTGCCGTGTGTGGCTTCACGTCTATTTTTCTCCTCTGAAAATGTCCTAAATGGTATTCAGCAAAGAAATACCAAAACTCATTTCAGTGTGTCAACCAAGACAACGGCATTTTCTATTGTTATTGTAATCTTTATCATTCTGCTGTAACGCCGTAAACATCATTGATTACTATCATTGTTACCATCATTATTATCATTAATTCAGTTGCAAAAGCGTTCTTTCCCATGTAGCCAAGAGACTAGAAAGAATGTGTAGTTTGACGAAAAATAGGATCATAGGAGAAAGTAGGTAAAACGTTTTTGACAATTTCTGTTAATTTAACATTGTGACCACAGATACTAAGCAACAACACATGCAAGTCATAGGTTGCAACGTTCGAAAAATCCATCAGACACATGGGTTCGGATTCTCACCATCATTTGTTGGCCCAACAAGGCTGTAACACAACGAAATATAAAGCTGCTTAGTAGTCCATAGATTATATGTATATGTTTGCAGAGGAAAAACCTCAGAATTGCACATATCCCACATACACAGTTTAGTTTCTATGGTCATGGCCGTAATGTTAAATATCCAGTCTTCTGAATACTCAAATGAAATAAATACTTTATTGCACAAATAGTCAGTTGACTATGTTTCTTCTGGCTTTCAAGCAAACCAACACGTAGAAGACATGAAATATTACTTGCACAGTCGTAAGGCTGCATTTTGAAACGCAGTCGCTTTCTAGTTACAAAGTTTTTCGAGACGGATGGGGCATAATTATTTCCAGTAACTTTTCATCAAAAAAATTAGCTTTTGTCGAAATGTAACAAAGCAATTATTTTAGTCTTTTTTTTTGGGGGGGGGGGATGAAACTGTAATCGTGATGCATGTTTACGTATCTCAGTCTTTCATCTGCCGTATGTTGCAATCACAATATCAGTATTTTTTTCTCTAGTCATTTGCTGAAAATATATCATAATGCAGTAAAGCTTCAAAAAATTTAAACGCTAGTTAAGGCCTCATTGGACGAATTTAATATCTGTATCCTAAATGTGACGACGGAAACTAACAGGAGAGAGCGCCGCATATTAACCAAAATGCGCGACTCCCCTCTAGAAGCCCGCTTGAGACGTACGCGATTTCGCGTCGCTTATCGCTACACAGGTCTTCCTAGTACAGCTAAGAATTGGCAACATAGTTGCTGATATTTGGCAACACTGTGATACTGCAGTTACTTCCGCAAGTGGTACTGAATTGTCTCGCTAAGTTCACTTGACATTCCTCTTCTACTTTCATGACTCATGATGTGTAATGCCCACGTGAAATGAGAGACAGAAATTTATCTTTTGCACTCAAGGAATGTAGTTATTTGTCTAGGTGACTTTCAAGTTATCTTTCGCGATGCGTTAGAGGCTCAGCATTGAATATGTGAGAGACTGAGGGCATTATGCGGCAGTGTGTGGTTGGCGTGTCGGAATAGCACAGTCGGCCAGTCGCGGCCGAAAGGCCGTAGCAAGCGGAAGTGTGGAGTTTACGTCTTCGCGGTCGGCGGCCGAGCGCTGTTGGTGAGTTTAACGCCGTAGCGCGTTGCACTCCTGTTTTGTAACGAACACAGAGTTGACGAACACATAATGGAACCTAAAAGGAAAGACACACTGAAGATAACGTTTGACAATACTCTTCCGCGACCGAAATCGTTTGATGTAGAAGACTTTTTGTTCGAAAAATTGCAGTTAACTGATGACGACATTATTGGAATACATCTCTCGATTAGTAGCAGTACAGTTTATTTGAAGTTAAGTAGCCCTACAAAATGTGATCAAATTGTTGAATTATATGGGAACAAATTAAAGTTCACACATCCCGAGGGTAGTATTGGCGACGTTCAAGTCACTCACGCAGGTCTTGGCACGAGGACTATTCGAATTTTTGAACTGCCATTTGAAATCACTTCAGAGGAAATTAATGCTGTTCTGAAACCGTACGGTACGGTTCTTAGTAATACAGCCGAAAAATGGTCTTCCGCTCATAAATTTCAAGTATTAAATGGCGTAAGACAGGTAAAACTTGAAATGACCAAACACATTCCTTCATACATAACTGTCTGTGGATACAGGGCAATTGTAATTTATGAAGGACAGCCGAGAACGTGTTCAGGATGCGGTGCCACTGGCCACGTGCGCGCTCAGTGTGTGCAGCGCCGAGTGACGCAACTGCCGAGAGGTGAGACGGTAGCACAACCTAACATGACGCAGCTCCCGATAACCTATGCAGCGGCAGCTCGCGGGACTACGATACCTACGATAGAAGAGGCTCTCCCCGAAGATATTAGTAAAATTGGGGAAGACACGCGGCGCATGGAAACTGTTAATGTAGAGGAACCCATAGTAGACGCAGTTCCCGGTCATTCTAATGCACAACAACAGAGCAGCACAGTACAGAGCCAGTACAGAACCGCCCACGGACTGAGAACCCGCTCCCCGCACAACACACTGAACCACTGTCTTCAAATGACTTTTTGTCAACGCTAACGGTTCATGATGTGCCAGATAACTCCCTAAAGGACACCAAAAAACGACGTATCGCCCATCAAGGTGCGGAAAATACGGCCCCCACGTTGCGGGAAAAGGCCAAAAATGTACGACAAAAATTACAGTACGAGCCAACCGCAACCCAAGAAGCCAACCTGCAAACATCAAAAAAATCACGAACTACAGAAATGACAGCAGACGTGACGGAACAAACAGGGCAGAAGGCAAATGCCGCCGAAATGTTCCAAGTAGAAGGAGTGACAGGCAAGCAACCTGCAGAAGTATCGAAAGGGACAAAAGGCACACAAAAAACCATCCAAATGCCAGCTTGGGGCGATGAAGAAGACAGCAGCGCCTCAGATCACGAAATGCCGAAATCTCAAGACGAAAAGGGACAACCACAAAGAGAAAATCCAACCCAGAAACCACAACAACATGCAGCACCAGATGTAAATATAGAGACGTCCACGTTTGAAGGAAGGGACTACACTAACCTTCGCAGACAAGAATCTCCGATGGATGGTGTACAACACGATGTTGGACTTTATTTAGAGCCTCCTGCCAGCAGCGTGAATAAAACTGCATCCTCATCTTCTAGAAAGTCTCGTCACGACGACATGGAAGTTAGTCATTCGTCGGCGATACGACGTGGCGCCATGGAGGTCGACAGGCGTGATGAAGACATGGAGGACAACTTTTATTAATAGAGAAACCACTTATTAATGTTATGACAGCTATTACTACCTTGCAGTCATATAGTATAGCCACCATTAATATTAACAGAATTGTAAGCCAGGCCAAAGTAGAGTGCCTACGCGATTTTATTTACGCTTTCGACATTGATATTGTCATGCTACAAGAAGTGTGTACAGACAGGGTACAACACATCGCGGGGTACAATGCAATTCTCAACCGAGGCACGGAAAGCGGCACTGCCACGTTATTGAAAGACGGCATTATACCGAGAAATGTGAAACAGTTAGCGAGTGGACGGGGAATATCGGTGGAAACAGACACAGCCCAGATCATTAATATCTACGCGCCATCGGGCTCCCATGCCAGACAGGCCAGAGTAACTTTTTTCCAAGAAAGTATACTCGAGTTAATAAATCCCGCGACGGAAAACACCATACTGGCCGGTGACTTTAACTGCGTCACTTCTGCAACCGATCAAACACCGAATCCTAACATTTGTATCCAGCTGGGAGATTTAGTGAATGGATTGCACCTCACTGACATCTGGCACAACCGCCCACGAGGGAACCCAGGGTTTACGTTTATCACCAGCCACTCGAAGAGCCGTATAGATAGAATATACACTTCTACTAGTTTGAAGAAGAGTGTACTCAGTGTCGAAACCTCTCCGGTCAGTTTTTCCAACCATCTGGCAGTTTTAGCTAACATTAACATGGCTAAACAGAAGACCTATAGGGGTCGAGGCATGTGGAAATTTAACACTGCACACTTAATTGACAATTCCTTAGAACCGGGATTGAAGCGTGCCTGGGAAATGTGTCTGAGAAATTCACATCGTTATAGGTCCAAACTCGAATGGTGGGTCTCACACGCAAAACCCAAAATCCGATCCTTCCTCAAAAGCTATGCGTTTGAGAAGAAACAGTGGGAAAGACACACAATGGAATTTTACTTCCAGTGTTTACGAGAACTGCATGCCGATCACATCAATGTGTCACGCCACATCGTGAAAATCAATAGAATCAAGGCGAAAATAACCGCTCTGAAACGCCAACAACTGGAAGGTATTAAAATACGATCGAGAGATCATAGTGGCATTTCGGAAGAAAGGCCAGCACTCTTCCATCTCCTGGCAGAACTGAGAAGAGGACGGCGCCAGCACATCAGTGCCCTTCGTACCGATGACGGCGCACAGATTACTTGTCAACGGGGCATCATGACGTTGGCACAAGATTATTACACTAAATTGTATGCTTCAGGTGACACGTATGACAATATCGCTTCTGAATCATTTTTAAATTGCATTCACCCGACCGTGACGGACGAAGAAAATGCAGACCTTGAGGCACAAATCACAGAAGACGAATTGTACAATGCTGTGAAAGGAAGTCCACGGAACAAATCCCCTGGACCCGACGGGTTGCCTGTCGAATTTTACTTAAAATACTGGTCCATATTTGGCAGCACACTGACAGAAGTTTTTAATGAAATACGCACGATTGACACGATTCCCTGCGAGTTTTTAGAGGGCATCATAGTGTTGGTCCCCAAAAATGGCAGAACAAACTATTTGGAAAACATGCGTCCTATATCGCTGCTCAATGCAGATTTTAAGATAGTTGCTAGGGTACTGCTCCAAAGGTTGAACGCCATTGCTGCTCGCATCATCGGTCAATATCAATCGTGTGCCGTGCCTAGGAGAACAATACAGCAAGCTCTGGAGGAATACCGCGATGTCACTGCTGTCACTGCAGCCTCCAACTGCAAAGCGGCCATCATGTCATTAGATATGGACAAAGCATTTGATAGGGTTCGACATAGGTACCTGTTTCGTGTGATGTCAAAAATGGGTATGAGACCGTTTTTCATAAATATTATCCAGCGACTATATACTGGTGCAACATCAAGAATTCTTGTAAATGGCCAATGCACAGCAAAAGTACCCATACTAACGTCGATCAGGCAAGGTTGCCCCCCTTTCAATGATGCTTTTCTCCATATCAATTGAGCCTTTCCTACGAACATTGTATGTTCAGTTACCAGGACTTGAAATTGGGGGACAGAAATACGTCTGTAGAGGATATGCCGACGACCTGGCTGTGTACATAACTGACCCCTCTGATCTCACCAGAATAGAAGATGTGATTCACACATATAGTTACTGCTCTGGAGCTAAAATCAACCTCCGCAAATCTCGCATTCTACAGCTAGGGAAAGGGATAAGATTCATCGGAACTGGCCCATTCGAAGTGACAGATCACACCAAACTACTTGGTATTCGTTACAATAAATGTCCTGTCAAGACAGCAGCCTGGAATTGGAAAATGAAACTCAACAGCCTACGAGCGATATTAAGAGAGAATTCCACTCGCTCCTTAAATATCATACAGAAAATCATTTTGATAAATCTAGTCATTTTACCAAAAGTGTACTACCTTGCGAGTGTCTTTCCCCTGCCTGAAACAATCGGACACCGTATTGAATCAGCACTTGCGTGGTTTATATGGAGGGGGAGTGTCCTTCGGGTTGACTACCTCACGACGACATTACCTGAAACAAAAGGAGGTCTAGGACTCACCAACGTCAAAGCGAAATGTAAAGCGCTGCTAATATCTAGGACGGCTCAGGCTCTAGAAGCTGGAGACGGAAATCTCACAGCGTACATTTTAAAATCGGTGACTCCACCAGACAGCAGGGTGCCAATTATGGTCGGTCATATTAATTATAAGCTTCGACACATTAAAGGATACGTAATTGAAAACAGCTATATTCATCATAAAGTAAGAAACTACACAACAAAGGAAATTTATGAAGTGCTGACGGAAGATAATGGCTTAAGTAAAGTTCAGAAGAACAACCCCACAATCGACTGGAGCAGAGTGTGGAAAAATATTCATTTGAAGACCTCAGCATCTAATGTAAGAGCTACGTGGTACTGTGCAGTAAACAACATCGTAAGCACAAATGAGCGTCTCTTCAGGATCGGCATATCAAACACGGACAAATGCATGGACTGTCAGCAGACAGACACTCTACTTCATCGATTCACTTGCGGTGCAGCTAATGAGATATGGCAATGGGTAAGGCGCAAGCTTGCTATTATGAACCGCACGTCAGTCAGTAATATAACTGTGGAGGAACTGTTAGCCCCAACGAGCTGGCCGTATCCAGACCAAAAGAGAATGTCCACATATTGGTTAATGGGCAAGTTCATTGAGTATTGTTTGGCAAATGAGAGAAAGTCCCTTCTGGAATTACAGCATGACATCATGCAGGAGTACGCGAAATGCTCGAAGCACGGGAAATGGAAAGTAATGATGGGTGGTTATTTACCTGCTGTTCTTGATTTAAACTGACTATAGAGATAGTGAAGATTATATTACAGATTAACTATGAAAAAGAAGCATATATTCTTTCTGGTATTCCACAGGAGGGTGGATTTTGTTGACATACTATCAAGGAGACTGTTGAGAAACAACTGTTGAATTTCATATTATTTGTTTCTAATAGAAGCCCAGAAGTGCTGCTATTTTTTGTTGTATGAAGAGCAAATTATCATTTAGTTTTATGGTTATGATAGATGCACAACACTACTCCATTGTCCTTACCTGGAAGAGAGGGAGAGACAAAGAAATAAGTGGTTGGTATCGTCCTTGTCAGCTGGAACGAAGTCGACGGGTGTGGAGCATCAAGCAGTGCCGCGCACTGAGTTACGAGAAGACGCACAGGAGGAGAGTATTAGACGATAGAACAATCGAACGATTATGGAATACGACAGAAGTGCATTATTTTCGAGAAGACAAACTCAAAGCCGCAGTGCAAATGTGCAAATTCCCGTCCAGCATCGATACCACAGAAAACGAGGAAAGAAAAAATACATAAATTAAAAAAAATACGCCGATGAAGGCGACATTTGGAGAGCGAAAGGAGGGGCTGTGAGGGGAGGTTGGAGGCCAAAAAAAAAAATAAAAAAAAAAAATAAAAAAATAAAAAAAAAAGCTGTGTGGCTCTGCTTGTGTCTTATGATGCAAGCCTGGTGTGAGGCGGCAGTTCTCGTCCTGGTTGGAGAAATTGCGTTTGGGGTGGAATTTCGTTTTATTTTACTTTATACGCTGCAGATTGCAAGAAGAAACTCTTTAACGGAATCATAAGAAAAACTTTATACCTTAAGTCTTTCAGAAAGGTCGACTTAAAATTATGGAAATGGTATTAAATGTCTTCTTTGCTTCACCATGCAAACGGCTTCGAAGAAATTCGAATTCACCTCCATTGATGCGAAATATCTCCTGTAGAAATGAGACATGAAGACACGAACCTTGCAGTGTGCCTGTGTTGCTTTAGAACGTGCACTGAAACGTATTCACATAATTTAGCTCATACATTTACCGTAAGGAATGAAACAACGACACTAAAACATTTTAGTGAGTTACATAGTGTGTCTTGATGAAAACATATGAACTGATGACAATAACAAATTACATGAAAGGCTTTTCTGAAAGGAAAAGGATCGAGATTTAAACCACAAATAAGTGTTAACCATCGTAGAGTGCCATTGGATTGGACAATGACAATTTTTTGCCTCTCTAATGTATTATATGCTCATCATTCAAAATAGGTGGTCTGTGAAATACGAATCGCAACCTTTTTTTATGGATCACCACTCAGCAACGCTACAGCATTTTACGCATCCAGGGTGATGAGCGGCGGCAGGCGCTGTGGGCAGAGGGCGAGGCAGCGCTGTGTAGCGCCGCCACCGCTGCTGCCGGCGAGGTATATGGGCCGCGGAGAGCTCTGCCAAGTGCTGCGGCCAGAGGCGGCGATGTTATTGGTCCGAAATGTTATTACCAGTGTACCAAAAAATGAAATACGTTACACATATGCTCCCCTTATCCCCTTACACATGTAGCATCAGCACGCACGAGTGACATGAATTTAAAATTTTTGTCAACAGTCGGTTTCGATCGCTAATACTGAACATGCAAGTCGCGCACTTTACCGCAAGACCACGGATGTAGCTGACCCATATATCTTCTAACTGCACACAAGAAGTACTGTATGAACTCCCACGGTCTGCAGTGTTGCCAGATTGTGCAGATAGATGGACTTAGAGCGAATCAGCGCGGCCACTTTTATTGTCCCATGTCGCGATCGGCTCGGACTTTGGCTCAGCGGCGGCCGGCCGGCGGCCAGGTTTTTTGTCAAAGAGTGTACATTCAGCTTTAATTGTGTATTCTGTCTGCAAAATTTCCTGCGAGTAAAATTTGTAGTATAGAAATTATAAATTTCAACGTTATACCGAATGTCATAGTTTTGTTCCATGAACAGCAGAAAAGTAGTAAGTGAGAAACTTTTTTCCTTTTATTATATTGATGTGGTTGTCTGGGAGAAAAAGTTAAATAAGGGTTTGAAATTATGTTTAAAGTTTGTTGCAAGTGCCAAGTACTGTTATTTTCATACAGTGTATTTATAAAGTTTCGTCGCATTATGTAGCACTTTTTTGCGATTCCTACTGTTCATGACGTTATATCTCCTGAACCATGTGTCGTACGTGGTTCGTACTCGTACAGCAGTTGTTACCTCACGTACGAAATATGTGTACCAAATTTTGTTGAAATCGGTCCAGTAGTTTAGGAGAAAATGTGCAGCATTGTCGTTTGACGCATCAGTTCTTCGCGCATCTCATTGTTTATGACGTCATATCTCTTTACGTATGTGTCGTAGGTGATTCTTACCCTGACAGCGATTGTTGCCTGTTATTAAACAACATGTGTACCAAGTTTGGTTGAAATCGGTCCAGTAGTTTATGAGGAGATGTGGAACATACATACATATAAACATACATACATACATACACATATACAGCCTATTTTATAAGAAATAAGATAAGATTAATGTATTGACTTCTTCCATGACCATGGAGTCTCACTCCTCAATTGGGTCCTATGGAACAGAAAAAAAAGTAAATTCCATCTTTTATTTTAATTATTTATTTTTTCTTTCTTTTTTTGTTATGTTTCCTCACATCCCATTCGCGAAGTGTTCCATGATAAAGTAATCAGCGACAATATCTGGCCCATTAGAAATCCCGATTTAGCCCCGTTTGATATTTATTTGATGGAACCACTAAAGGATATAGTGTAGACAACAAATTCGCATACGTTACAGGAACTCAGGGATAACTTCCGCAATTCGATTAATTCAATCTCTCAAAGAGAATTATATCGTGTGATGAAGAATTTATTGAGAAGTCGCCATAAAGGCGCGGAAAACAATCGAAAAGAGTTCCAACATCTCCATGGAGTACATAAGAACAGAATTCATTCGGACATATTTTAAACGTAGTACTATGGTCGTTGAAGGGAGACGCGGCATCTGAATCGTCGGGCCGCTGGAGGACTAGGGATGGGGGGAGGGGGGGGGGGGCGCTCCGGGCCTGCGGTCTTGGGGAGCCTCCAAATTAGTCTTGTGTAGTTCGCGAACGAACTAGTTCGAAAGAGCGCTCCCACAGGCGAACTACGCGAACTAGTTCGCAGATCCCTCGTCTCTTAGTTCGTTCGCTCCTTTTCCAAGGACTGACGGGGAACACCGAGAGGACGCGAGAGCGCGCAGAATCGCGTGATTCCCATCTGCCAGTTACCTTCATTTCGAGCTGAGATGCAGCTCAGCTGTAGTTTCATAGTTCATTGCCACAAATTTTCTTTTCTAAGGTATTCAGCAATGTCTAAATATAATCCTCTTTCCATAGTGTAAAGAAGTAAAGAGAAGTCAAAACTTAAAATTGTTTGCATTTATAAGCGAGAAATTATATATCATTACATAAAAAAGCTGTCATAACAAACGAAAGAGCTCTTTTAGTAACGGTAGCAAAAGCCAAAAAGAGCGGACGAACTAAAAAGAGCGACCTACTTCGCGACCGAGTTGCGAACTAAAAGGAGAGGTACCGGTCGCGAACTAAAATATGCGCGATCGGTCGCGAACTAAAATACGTGCAATCGGTCGCGAACTAAAACATGCATTACCGGTCGCGAAATATTATGCCAAACGTATCTCGCTTTTTAGTTTGTTGGATTCTTTTCCGAAGACCGACGGGCAATAGCGAGAGGGCGCGCGCGCAGCAGAATTAAAAATCATGTGTTTGCCTTCTGCTGATGAGAGCCATTTCGAGGCGAGCGTCTGCCTGCTAGATTACTTAGTCCAGTGCTACAAAATTTTTGTTTTGTTCAGCACTCTGCAATATCTGACTAATAAATTCCATAATGCCAAGATATAGAGATAACTCTACACTTAAACGCGAGAAATTATCCACAAACTGTTTCTTTTGATTTGCATGATATCGTTAGCGACTCAAGCAGCAAGTGCATGAAACAGCTAGATGGGGGAACTTCTCCCTCCAACTGCATGCGTAGACCACGCCGCTCAGCCGTAACTGGGAGCGAACGAACTAGTTCGCGGTAGAGTCGCGAACTGAGTTGAGCTTTCCCGATTGCGAACTATTATGCGCAAGTGTACTCCAAATATATCGAAAGCAAGTTTTTTTTTATATTTTATTTTATTTTGAGCGTGCTTGTCATTTCCTTCTGCTGGGGCCTCCAAATCTCGAAAGATATTTTTTTTAGACTGGCCCGTGCCTCTGGTCCTGGAGGGGGTTTCCAATACTTTTTTTATAGTAATACATGTATTTCCAAGTGTACGGTGGGGCCCCATTTTGCTTCGCTGCCGCCCCGGGCCTCCAGCATTTTTAGTCCACCAATGCGTCGGTAACGGGGAACTAGACTTCCGCCATCCGGTGCCCACAGCGTGCGGTTATGAAATGAAGGGACTACGCTGCAGTATAAACTGAGCTGGCAACAGTGCTACCAGTAAGGTCCAATATTTTAAAAGACGCACCCGAGGTGGCTAGTTAATTTCTCATATGCCTCACAATAGCATAATTCTAGAGCACGGGGCTCACGGTTCTTTCGCGAGTACATGCGTGGCGAGCACGGGGCCCCGAGCTCATGCAGTCTTCCATCCTTCTTTACTTCCCGGACTGCATTTCCTTTCCCCCTCCCCTCCTTTCCTATCCTCACTCCTTCCCCTCTCCACCGGGGGTATGATAACCTCAGTAGTTTAGTCCCTCTATCCCAAACATACAACACAACCCTCTACAGGAAGACACTGAATCTTATGAACGGTTTGTATGTGCAGCTTATCTCATATGTTAGTTGTGTTGTTAATCCATAAATTAGGAGCCACATTACAATTTATAGTTTCGCCGCCCTGAAAAAGCAGCCGCCCAGTGCGGCTTGTACGGTTTGTATGTGCAGCTTATCTCATATGTTAGTTGTGTTGTTAAACCATAAATTAGGAGCCACAATACAATTTATAGTTTCGCCGCCCTGAAAAAGCAGCCGCCCAGTGCGGCTTGTATGGTTTGTATGTGCAGCTTATCTCATATGTTAGTTGTGTTGTTAATCCATAAATTAGGAGCCACATTACAATTTATAGTTTCGCCGCCCTGAAAAAGCAGCCGCCCAGTGCGGCTTGTACGGTTTGTATGTGCAGCTTATCTCATATGTTAGTTGTGTTGTTAATCCATAAATTAGGAGCCACAATACAATTTATAGTTTCGCCGCCCTGAAAAAGCAGCCGCCCAGTGCGGCTTGTACGGTTTGTATGTGCAGCTTATCTCATATGTTAGTTGTGTTGTTAATCCATAAATTAGGAGCCACAATACAATTTATATTTTCGCCGCCCTGAAAAAGCAGCCGCCCAGTGCGGCTTGTATGGTTTGTATGTGCAGCTTATCTCATATGTTAGTTGTGTTGTTAATCCATAAATTAGGAGCCACATTACAATTTATAGTTTCGCCGCCCTGAAAAAGCAGCCGCCCAGTGCGGCTTGTACGGTTTGTATGTGCAGCTTATCTCATATGTTAGTTGTGTTGTTAATCCATAAATTAGGAGCCACAATACAATTTATAGTTTCGCCGCCCTGAAAAAGCAGCCCCCCAGTGCGGCTTGTACGGTTTGTATGTGCAGCTTATCTCATATGTTAGTTGTGTTGTTAATCCATAAATTAGGAGCCACAATACAATTTATAGTTTTGCTGCCCTGAAAAAGCAGCCGCCCAGTGCGGCTTGTACGGTTTGTATGTGCAGCTTATCTCATATGTTAGTTGTGTTGTTAATCCATAAATTAGGAGCCACATTACAATTTATAGTTTCGCCGCCCTGAAAAAGCAAGCCGCCCAGCGCGACGGCGCGTTTTTCCGCGTGTGGCGCAGCGCAGGCGGGCAGAACAGCATTTGGAGGTGCGCGACAAAACACGCGCAGCCAGCAGTAAACACAGCTGCCGCCAGCGCAAACAGCGGCACGTGCTGCCAACACCCCCGCCTCCATCTGCGGCGGCCTCGCGGGTTTACCGTGGCCACCACATCCCGACCCGTCCTTACACCATTCCACTGCTGATATTTCCTCCCCTTTTTATTCCATTTCGTGATACTACACACACAAAAAAAGTGCTCATCATCACGAGTCTATGGATTGATGGCACTATACATAGAAATGGAATAAAGAAATCAGTTCCCTTTATTTCTCATTAAAAAAGAAATTGACAAGTTACATTACAATAAACTAGACAATAATTTCCAATCCATGGAGTACAGCAATCAGTGAGAATAAATATTCCTTCAAACCGTCTTGATTGCAAATTATTTTATTAATTAATTACGCGTTTCGCCCTTTAGCTGGGCATCTTCAGATTATCTGCGTGAAATTATCGGTTACTCCACCGCGGCTTGCAAACTTCGTTGCACTGTACAACACATTCTGAAAGTCACCTCAGAAACACTTCGTTCAGCTGTGAAACATGCTATTTCTCGATTTCAACATATCGCAGAAAACGGTGGACAGCTTACTGAACATATTTTGAGCCAATCAAAATCCGATTTGATTTTGATTGATGTTTTTCATGCGGCTTTTGATCTACGATGTGATTTACGCTTTTTATGCTCTTTCTGGCCTCAGTACAGTTAAAAACCATTTCTCTCACCTGATTTGATACGACCTTGTCGTAATGGATGGCCTTAGATAACTAACAATATCAAGAGCTGTGCACCCATGCACAGTAAGTAGTACAATTTGTTAGACGTCTATCTTACTCCTTAGGCGTTCTGTGATTTGTAGTCCACTACTATTAATGATGATGCTTACAGTTCCACGTATTCATTAATTTTCACACTATTGATTTTTCTCCTGCCATACTTTTTCCCCTTCCCCAATTATATGTTGCGATTTAGCAGTGGTATTATTTTTACTGCGTTTAGATAGTTCAACTTCAATTATAATCACTCTGTAAATTAAGTGTTGTTACCTAGGTTCGATAAGTAACTAATAAGGTGAAGTTTGAGCTACTGTTAAAGCGCTTAACAATAGTCGCCAGAAAAGATACGTGGTTCGGATTCCACGTAAAACTGTGATTCGTCCCCCCACCCCTCCGTCACCTGTTGGATAACTGGTGTAAGTCGCCGAAGTGGCGTCCAGTTGAAACACTTGCACCAGGTCACTGCACCACACGAAATTGATATTATATTCGATTACGGACACTTCCTTCATGCTACTATTTAGTTGTAAATCTATCGGACCAAACTTCGTGGTCATCCGTCCGTAGCTTAGAAACTACTTAAACCTAGGTAAACTAACCTAAAGACAACACACACACCCATGCCCCAGGGAGGTCTGGAACCTCCACGGCGAGCAACCGCGCGCTTGGCAGCGACACGCTTTAGACCGCTCGGTTACTCCACCGCGGCCCGCTCTTTCAATTTTGGTATAGGTGGCGCTGAAAACTCTAAACACCTGAGATTGGTAATTTTGGTAACTTCGGATAAGATTCGTATTTTATGGCTGCCATACCGTTCAACTGGCTGCGATGAATTTCTGCACACTGGATCTTCAAAACAACATAAACGGTACTATCTACATAAGACTTTTACGATGCATGGCGGAGGACACTTCACAGATTTCGACACCCATTTACAGTTACATGCCGATCAGGATGAATTTTTTCTCACTTAACCTTCAAAACAAGAGTAACATCATTATATACATAATATTTCCTACCGTGCATGGTGGAGGGTACTTTACTACAGACGTCGACACCGTTTTACCGATCACCGTGAGATCTGGCAAATACGTTGAATTTTTCATGTACAGAAGAGGGAGGAGATACACAGAGAGAGAGGTGAGAGTAGCAGATAGGCAGAGAGTGGTGGTATGTAATGAAACAGGCATGGAAATGGATAGGTGTAGAGGAAGTGTAGGAAGGAGGGGGAGGAGGAGATGGACACAAAGCAGGGAGGTAGAGATTTACAGACAAGGCAGGGAAAAACACGTAGACTGACAGAATATTAGAATAGATAAATATCTAGCAACTCCGGTTTGTCAGCTAGCTAATAGGCATCAATTGGTATGGGAAGGTAATAAATAGGCATAGAAATGAGGGAGGTGACGGTCAGGGAGATTAGGAAGTGGAGAGTAGGATGTATATCAACTTCCATCAATATTCAGCAATCGCGAGGCAATGCTGGCTTCGCCGGTAACATTATATAACTCTGATCGGTGTGTGTGTGTGTGTGTGTGTGTGTGTGTGTGTGTGTGCAGTTGACAGATGCCTGGAGAAGTGCGTCACTATGATGTAATAATATTGAAATGGAATGGTAGGAGTGTGTACCTGATTTCAGACAGGATGAGTTATATAACGAATAGGAGAATTAGTTTTGTTCGATGAGAAAAGAAACATAATGCTCCATACAATCTGGCAGTAGTTAGTATTCCCAATTAGGTTGTTGCTAATACAAATAAGTCATATTCACGGTATCATTTACTAGCTGAAAACCCGGAGTTGTCCCAGTATTTATTTATTTATTCAAGCCTAGAGTTAGTACTTTTCCTATGCCTTTTATCTGTGTCCATCTCCTTTTTTTTTTCTAAAAACATGTTACATTTATGGTAGAATATTTAGGAAATAAAGCTGTCTTGCTTAATCCATTCCTACCCAATCTATCAAATATTCGAGCAGATAACTTCATATTTGGTTATTTTATTACCAAAGACAATAAAAACACATTACTGTATTCACACATTTTTGTTTTCCTTATTTGAGGCAGGAAAAAAATGAAAAATTGAAAAATCGGAATTCAACGAGTACAATTTGTAGTGTTCAAATTATAAATTGTAACGTCTTACCGAACTCCGTAGTTTTACTCCATGAATAGCGGGAAAGTAGTTAGCGAAAAAAATTTTCCTTTCATCATTTTGCTATGGATGTTAGCGGGAAAAAGTTTAATAAAGGTTTGAAATTATCTTTGAAGTTTGTCGCAAGTCTCTAAATATTCTCATTCTCGTGCTGCGTATCGATAAAGACTCGTCGCGTGATGTGACTATTGTTTATGACGTTATATCCCATGAACCATGTGTCGTATGTAGTCCTCGCCGATACAGCAATTGTTACCTCATTGTACACCAAATTTGGTTGAAATCGGTCCAGTGGTTTCGTGTTGTACGTGACTCTTACATTGAACGGCGGCCGTCCTCTTGGTCTGAAGTTCAAATGTGCAAAATTTCATAAAGATTGGAACAAAACTGTAGATTTGTATGAAATACACACACACAAATCACAAATACACAAAGCAAAAACACTAGTGCACACGGCTTTAAATATAAAGATCTCAGTGGAGTCGCGCAGGAGTGGACTAAAACGAAGACTGTAACCTATTCAACCGAATTAAACACAGAGACTTTAAGACAGAATTGTAAGAAGTGTAAATTCTTTGTAACCAATAACCTAAGTAAGAGAGGAGTTAAGTAGAAGAGAAGAATGTAATAAAGAAGGAAATAATTAGAGAAGAACTTAAAAGTACAGCGAAATTAAATGGGAAGGAGTTGTAGATAGCTCCAGGCAATAATGGGCGAAAGAAGGAATAATAATAATAATAATAATAATAATAACGTTAAGAGTGAAGTAGAAAAGCAGGGACAAAGTGTGCTTTAGTATGAAATTAGCAGGAAGTGCAAAGAAGGTTGAATCTCAGTTGAAGGAAGAAACGTGTATAGGGATCAAGAAATACATTGCAGAAAAATTGACACTGTATGCATGAGCGAAAACATAAATTCGGTGAAATGGAATATAAAGAAGTTGTAGAAGAACGGGTAGGAAATGCGGGAAGTACATATGAGGCCTTTGCGATGAAGAGGAACTACGTTACTTGAGCTGCTGCAAAGTAGGTCGGCTCGAGGAAAGAAAGTTTCTGCGGTGAAAGAGCTATACTCGGATCAGATATTGAAATGGAAATGAGGGAAAAGTTTCAGAATTCCTGGAGCCCAGTATTGAATGGAAGTGAGACAGGGGACATCGTAAATCCGGGGAAAGAGGAATTGAAGCTGTGAGCGAAAGCCGAAAATAAGGCGTATAGATGAAACACAAAATGACGTCCTAAAAAGTACAGGTAAGAAGAATGTACTCAACCATTCACAGAGATATCTATAAGAAAGTCAGTAGTGGTCTACTGTTTGCAGTTTGTGCTGTTATCAGAAGATCAATAGCGAACTGAAAAATGATCTAGACGGGAAGTGGTAACTGACCTTCGATACAGAAAACTCTTAGGCCACGTACTTCAAAAGGAAGCATATAAAATGATTTCCAGTCAGTGGTGTACAGCAATCGGTGAGAATAAATATTCTTTAAAAAAACCGTCTTGATTGCAAAATTTTTATTAATTAATGACGCGTTTCGCCCTTTAGCAGGGCATCTTCAGATTATCTGCGTGACAGAATTTACACAAAATTACAAGGCGGAATTACAAAACAGGTATAATGGTACATGGGCTTATTTTGTGTGAAGAAGATAGTATAAAAGGTAAACAAAGCTTATAATGAGCTATCGGTGGTGTGACACCATAAGTTGTTTTGCAGTGTTTCTATTTTTCTGGAATTTTTGGATTTCCTTGTAGCCCTACAAGTGATCGGGTAACAACGAATTACAGTTGGAACATACTCGGTAAAGATGTGAGAAACATAAAACCGATTTTTAAGATTACCTTAATCGAAGCGGTAGTCTCTGATGACACAAGATAAGCCTATGTTTACAATTGCGCTCACGGGCGGTGGGCGGGCGTGGTGTGCTGCTCCGCCGACTTGTACAGACTAACTAAGGGAATGTGGGTAGGGAGTGACATAGGAAGCCGATGTATACGACGGGATGGATGAAATGTAGCTATCTGAATACAAATTTAACGAAAGGGAGGTTATTAAGCAGGACAGAAGTTAATAGTTTATGTTGGTACTTATAAATGAAAGGAATTTTATTTGAACAGAGACATTATAATATCTAGGAATGTTTTATCTTTGCATGCCAACTGATCGTTTAGGAGGTGTGGGTGTCCAAAGTAAGCGCGCTTCGCTATCTCAAACTCTTCCAGTAAATTTAACTTACGCCCCTTCTGCGCAATATGTAAAATTTACTTGTTGTCAATGGTAGGTTGTTGATGGTCGGATTCTTTAGTGTGTTCCGCAAAAGGGGAATGTTTTTTTGAGTTGGCCTTTCTTTGTAAGAAGATGCTCAGCAAACCGTACTTTAAAGGTCCGGCCTGTCTGTCCTATATATTCAGCAGGGCATTTTCGGAGATGGTTGCATTGTAATGCTGTAGAGGCGTATACCAAAATATAGTCTTATAGGGACGCGCGAATAAAACAGCGATATGTAATTGAATTCCTCACCACTGAAGAAATTGCACGGATTGAAATCCATCGACGCTTGATAAGCAACGGACTTGAGCAACAGGAGGCGACAGGTACATGCTGATCGGCGGATGTCCAGAGAATTGTGCGCATACATGAACATCGTGGGTATCGCAAAGTCTGTGCGAGATGGGTCCCGCAGATTCTTACAGAAAAAAACATCCTCATGGAATAGAAATTTTTCGGGGTCTGCTGGACCAATATCAAGATGGAAAAAAGTATGTAGTTAAAATATTGATCCATTTAGCTGCGCTGTCTTGATTTATCTCCTATAGTTTCCATGAACAAAAATGGGTGTTATTACTTTCGGAACGACCCTCTTAAATCCGTTAAGAGGCAACCTACAAAACGCCTGTTCATTTCTGAGATACTGGACCGGATTTGTATTTATATATAAAAAATGAGATATAGCACATCGATAAGATACAAAGGAGTTCTTTTGTATTATCCCGAAGCACGAGGGAGAGTTGTTGTTGTGGTCTTCAGTCCGGAGACTGGTTTGATGCAGCTCTCCACAATACCCTATCCTGAGCAAGCCTCTCCATCTCCACATAAGAACGACAACCTACATCTGTCTGAATCTGCTTACTGTATCCATCTCTTGGTCTTCCCCTGCGATTTTTTCCCCACACACTTCCAACGCTAAATTCACAATTCCTTGATGTCTAAGAATGTGTCCTACCAATCTATCCCTTCTTTTAGTCAAGGTATGCCAGAAATTCCTTTTGTCCCCAATTCTGTTCAGTGCCTCCTCATTAGTTACGCGATCCACCCACCGAATCTTCAGCGTTCTTCTGTAGCACCACATTTCAAAAGCCTCAATCCTCTTCCTGTCCGCACTGTTTATCGTCCATGTCTCACTCCCATACAAGGCAACACTCCATACAAATGCCTTCAGAAAGGACTTCCTTAGGTTTAAATCAATATTCGATGGAGTTTATACGCGATATGTGTTGGCAATCACTGAGAGAAAGGCGTATTTCGTCGCGGCGACATCTGTTTACCAAATTTCAACTAGCAGCTTTCTTCGTAAGCGAAAATATTTTGTTGGCGCCAGCTCTATAGAATGGAAGATTATGTTATTAGAATAAGAGGAATCTGAGCTCGAACAGAAAGTTTTCAGTCTTCGGTTTCCACGTGCGCTATTCGAAAGTGTAACGGTAGAAAAACAATCTGAAAACGGTTCGGTGAATCCAGAAGCGCTGGATTATATAAAAATGTCTGTAAATCTATGGGACTCAACTGCCTAGTAATTAGTCAGTAACTTACAAACTAAGTTAAACTAACCTGAAGACTAGACAAACACCCATGCCCGACGGAGGACTCGAACCACCGACGACGAAGGGCCGCGCGCACCGCAGCACGGCGCCCTAGTACGCACGGCAAATCTGCCGCGGCGAACTAAAGTATGAATTGTAGTCATGAGGATGTAGGTGAAGAACGGAGAGATGAGCGATACATATAGTACGAATTGAACTTAGCAGTGGGAGGACCGGCAGAGCCGAGAAATATCAGTGGTAGGCGAAGGCTGAATATACAAGGTGATGTTTTATTCAACCACGCAAATGCGCCACTTACCTACACTATCAGGGAAAAATAAAGTGACGCGCGGGAATGACCGCGTGGTCTAAGGCGCCTTTCTTCGGAGGTTCGAGTCCGCCTTCTGGAATATGTGTGTGCCTGTTCTTAAGTTGGATTACGTAAATTGTAAGTCTGGGGACCGATGGTCTCAGCAGTTTTAACCCTCAGATTTACAAAGAGTTGTTTAAAAAGTAAGTAATACTAACATATTAGATTACTTACTCCTCTAATGTGGTGGGTAATACTTATTTACCCGCGGTGGAGTAGCCGAGCGGTCTAAAGCACCTCGCTGCAGAGCGCGCGGTTGCTCGCCGTGGAGGTTCGAGTCCTCCCTGGGGCATGGGTGTGTGTGTTGTCCTTAGGTTAGTTTACCTAGGTTTAAGTACTTTGTAAGATGATGACCACGCAGTTTGGTCCAATAGATTTACAAACATTTGAACATTTTGAATACTTATTTACTTCACTGTAATCTGCACAGATTGTACCATGCTGTACTGAACTGTAGAGTAACGGAAGGTCACACCAAGCGATCAGAGAGATCTTGTTTGTGAAGTGGACATTGTAATCCAAGGTGAGAATTCCATTTATTGGTTGTGTTTGTTGAGTATTTAACGCCAATAATGAAAGCGCAATATTCGCCTTCTCTGCAAGTTGGAATGAAAATTTTGCGGCCCTGAGAACGCTCATTTTGTTTTGATGCCACACAAATGCAGAATAAGAATAAGGGGAACAAAACTGCTCTAACATTCATCTTGAAACGTTTCTGAACACACCTGATATATGGTATAGTCAGTTTGCAAAACACCAAGCCCTCAAATAATACCAACTAACAATGTTAAAGTATTGTACTTTACCTAGTGACCAGGTGTAACAGTGAGAAAAATTAATGCTTAAAACTAGGTAATAGCGAAGCAAATAATGTGCAGAATGAAAAATTCTCCCGTCGCAGCCCAACAAAAGGCGAATATACCCTGCCCAGGGTCAAACATGTAAAAGATGATAATAACGTTTCGGCTTATTTGGCAGCTTCAAAAACATTGAAATCAAAAAATGATATAGTAGAGCGTATATAAGAAACTAAACATAATATGTCATCTACAACATGACGCCTGACATAATGTCACCCAATATAGTATTTCTTGCTTCATGCAATATGACACTATTCACGAATACTAGAGAATATACAACATTCCCGTCCCCCTTTAGTGTGTCCCCACTAGGGAATTAGGGTCAGCTAGTGATAATGCACGAATGTATGCCAGTGTGTGTGTGTGTGTGTGTGTGTGTGTGTGTGTGTGTGTGTGTCTATATGTGTGTGTGTGTTTATATGTGAATGTGTGTGTGGTTACAAACAATAACGTAAACTCCAAATCTCACTGAGTTTACAGAAAAACAAGCCTTCCCGTTAAATATGAATAGTAGTTTCCTCGATTTTGTGTAAACTGATCTAGTTCATTTGATATACAGGTTCATTACAAAAGAATACCAGAAATGCGAAGTGTGAAGTCGTCCACATGAGTAGAAAAGAAATCCGTTAAGCTTTGTTTACAAGATAAATCAATCAAATGTAAAGGTCGTAAACTCCACGAAATACCTAGGAATGACTATTACTTCAGACTTAAATTGGAAAGAACACGTAGATAATATCGTGGGAAAGACGAACCAGAGACTTCGTTTTATTGGCAGAATCCTTAAAAGATGCAACAGAACTACAAAAGAAACTGCATACACTACGCTTGTCCGTCCTTTTATGGAGTTTTGCAGCCCAGTGTGGTATCCTTATCAGGTGGGTTTGACGGAGGACATCGAAAGAGTCCAAAGAAGGGGCAGCTCGTTTCGTATTGTCACGATACAGGGGAGACAGCGTTACGGAAATGATACAGGATCTGGGATGGGAATCATTACAAAAACGGCGCTTATCGCTGCGGCGTGGGCTACTTGCGAAACTTCAATCGCCAACATTCTCCTCCGAATGCGAAAATATATTGTTGACTCCCATTTACATTGGTAGAAATGATAATCAGAATAAAATACGAGAAATCAGAGCTCGAACAGAGAGATTCAGGTGTTCTTTCTTTCCGCGCGCTATTCGAGAATGGAACGGGAGATAAATAGTATAATGGTGGTTCGATGAACCCTCTGCCAGGCACTTAAATGTGATTTGCAGAGTATCCATGTTGATGTAGATGCAAATGGTAAAATAAGTATGTAATGGAAGAAACATGATGGAACCTTCGGTAATTAATAAATGTGGAGAGTACTTAACATGTTCATAGATGTCCCTATAAGCCCCTCCAGACATTCGCACGAAATCGACCCGACACACACATTCTGCACTCTCTATGGTACCTCAGGTGTAACAGTTTGGATAGGTAGTTATTCCTCCTTTCGGTTTCTCAAAGTTAGCTGGTAGAGGTGCTCTAAAGAAAATAGTTTTGACTTATCTTCATTCGAAAAATTCACAAAGTCAGTCGTACGTGGAGGCCAATGATGAAGCGTTCTGTCGCAAGTTGCCTGTTGGCCGATTCATTGGTATGGGAACCATTCTTTCAAGTAGGCAGGGACAGACAAGTGTCAATGGAATCTGAATCTTCTTCGAATTGAGAGATCAGCCAGTTCTACAACACTTCAAGAAATGTTGTCCTATTACAGTTGCACATTCAAAGAAAAAAAAATGACCAAAATCTTTCATGGCTGAAAATGTTCAGCTTAGGTGAGTCACCGGCAATCTGAATTGTTTCCCGCGAGTTTTTAGTTTTCCATATATGGACATGTTTGCTTTAAATGTAGCTTCATCGCTAAACACTAGCTTCGAAATGAACCACAGATCTGTTTCCATTTTCTGAAGAACAAACTCGCAGTTTTTTCAGTTTGTCAGCTTCGGAAAGGGCTTGAACCATTTTCAAACGGTAAGGTTACATCACTAATCTTTTCGTTATGACTATCCAAAAGCCGGCCGCAGTGGCCGAGCGGTATGTGGCGCGCCAGTCACAGTCTGCACGGTCACTGCGGCCAGTGGTTCGAATTCCCGCCCCCCTTCGGGCGTGGATGTTTGTAACGTCTTTAGTATAAGGTAGTTCATAAGTAGTTTATAAGTTTAGGGACTGATGACCCCGCAGTTAAGTCCCTTAAGTTTAACAAACATTTGACTGTATCCAAATGTTCGGTTGTGGGATCTGCAGCTCTCTGCTAGCTCGGCAGGTCGATTTTCTTGGACATGCTTTAACTTTTTTTTTTTTTTTTCTACAGAATGAGCTTAGCTCTCCTTTCTTTAATTTGCATACCGCGATTTTCAATTTTGGTATTCATTTTGAATCACTCTTTTTTCCATTCTGTCTTTAAGTAAACAACTCTTACGCCGATTCGATGCTGCCCTTCGCCCTGGGCTACCACGCATTGACTATGCCATCATTACGTAACTACTACACCCAGTTTACTCCGTAATCTGTTTTATGCAGGGCTATTCGGTTGCCCCTAGCAATGTCGTTTAGTGCAACCCCACGCTGTGTGTCACGCTACTCGATTGGGAACAGCCTTGTGTTTCGAACAGATTAGAGGACATACTCCAGTTTCAGTCACTAAAATGGGGTATCACTGTAATGAATATGTTTCAAAGTGCCGAGTAGATATTGGTGACTTCTGGGTGTCTTGGTACTAGCTGCCTATTTGATCTAGGATCGTTCGGTGAATTTATTTAGGACATCTGTCTTGCTGTAGCTATGTTACAGAAAACAAGCAAAGTTCGAATGACAATCCGTAGCCGGCACTTAGGCAAATTATGCAAATCAATTAAGTCCCTTTGCAAAATGTGTCAACTGAGCTGACATTAATGATCAGCTAATGGAATCATTTACATGTATAATGTTGGATTTATTGAACAAATACTATGCTGTGAGGTTTTAAAAGTGCAATACTTCTACCCTTTTACACTTGTACGATACGTCTCGCTGCGGAGCGCGCGGTTGCTTGCCGTGGAGGTTCGAGTCCTCCCTGGGGCATGGTTGTGTGTGTTTGTCCTTAGGTTAGTTTACCTAGATTCAAGTAGTTTCTAAGCTACGGACTGATGACCACGCAGTTTGGTCCGATAGATTTACAAACATTTGAACATTTTGTACGATACGTTTTATATTCAGCAGGGAGCGCTGCGTCATATATGTCGTACAGATACGTTAGAGGAGACGGTAGGAATACTAGATATGCATGTAATATGAAATACCGCATTTTCTCAGACTGTAGTCGTCGACATGTGTCGGACCAAAGAAAAGAAAGGCATAAGAAGAAGGTTTTTTTCTGCAATGGGAAATTTTCTGAGAACTGTAACGGAGAGAAACGAGCCAAGTGCCTGATGAGTAGCATATGGGTGGATACACGCTGTTCAAACGTGAGAAGACTATTTGTCCGGGTATTTATCCTAACACATATAGATCAACGTACCGTCCCATTGTGTAACATGAATTCAATCCTTCAAGGTTCATGTATTAATGTTTGTTCATATTTATTCAGTTTTGGTATTGATGTCTCTATTTTTTTGTTTATAGATGTTTAAAGATATTGTCATTTTTAGCTATGTTAAAACAATAAAACCAATATTTTTCTTTTCTGGCTTATAAGTTATTAATTTCTAGGTATTTTATATTACTACCATACTACCAATACTACTACAACAACTGTCTATGAAGTTTGAATTTTAGATGCATGACAATTAAAGATTGAGCTAATGAAATATTTGAAAGTGAGCAGTTAATTGTAGACTACAGATATGCCAAGTTTCATGAAGGTACGATCAATAGCTTTCCTTTCATCAATGAAAGACAAAAGGGTATCTCACAGTCATACCTCCACCTCTAAAATTATGCTAATACATCAAAGATAACCCTGTTTCATAGCGATTGTTACGTCATGGTATATCGGGTCGTACTGATTTCCGTGTAACATTCATGTCTCAGACCTTTCACGTTATTCGACTATGTTTTGTTTTTGTTGAAGTTTAGGGACTGATGACGCCGTAGTTAAGTCCCATAAGCTTAACAAACATTTGAACATATTTTTTGATACCTCTGTACTTGGACTAAACCAAGTTTAGAATAACACTCGATCACAAAAATAAAATGCAGTGGTGTATGTTCCTTTCATGATAAACATTGCATTTTACCATAATGACTTTTTATTACAGTGAAAGACAGTAAGAAGGTACCAATACCACAGGAAAGAATTATACACACACTGTAGGGTCACGTTGCGGATAGAGTGGCCAACCGCGTCGGATGTTCGAATCCTCCCTCGGGCATGGATACTTGTCTTTAGTATAAGTTAGTTCATACGTAGTTTGTAAGTTTAGGGAGTGATGACCACGCCGTTAAATCCCGTAAGCTTTACAAACAATACTGTAGCGTCACATTTTCTATCAAGAGCGCCAGCAACTGTCTAATGTTTGTAAACATATTGGACCAAACTGCTATTGCCATCTGTCCCTAGACCTTCAAACTACTTTAACTTACACTAAGGGCATCACACATAGACCCATGCCCAAAGGAGGGCTCGAACCTCTGGCGGGAGCGACCTCCCAGTCAGCAACTTGTTGCATTAGGCCACGGTGCTGCTCTCACGCGGCCCGAAAACCATCCGCTGAAAGTGATTACATTAGTTTTAAGAACATAGTCTTACACACCTGAAAGCGCTTACATTAGTCTTCGAAATACAGCTGCGGGATTTCGACGCCTTGGAAGGTGGAAGGGATATCATCAAACTTCACTCTCTGCATCAAAGTATAAACCTATGTTGGAATATGCTTGATGAAAGTTGGTTACCGCATTAACATATCGACATCACTGTTTTAAAATCCTTACATTTGAAATTAAAACAGTCTATATCGCAGAATTGTTATTTTTATTTTATGGCCAGTTTCATTCATCTGGTAGGTGGTCGCGGTGGACACAACGAGCTGCACAAACATGGAGCAGGTAGTCTACGATGACTGAAAGCAGTCATGAAATAAAAATAACAATTCTGCGATATGGACTGTTTTAATTTCAATTTTAACTTTTGTTCTAAGGTCGCTTTTCTCCAATAAGCTTTCTAAAATTATTTTAAAATGAGAGCGGTGTAAAGTATTGGATGGCTTGAACGCAAAAACGTAATGCTGAATTTAAAATCGTGGCCTTACTGTGTGTTACTATTCTCTCCAAGTATATTCAAGACATAACTTTTTAGTAGAGTGAGTCATTTACGCTGATTATTATTTCTGTGCAATTCAGGATGTCTTGAATAATTTATTTTATTATTTCTTTTGATATTTATTGATTTTAATAAAAATAATTTTATTTATATTTGTCATAGTATATTTTATTAAACTGATTTTTTAAATTATAGTTATGTTACTTCCCTGTTGCGGCTGCAGTCCCTGCAATTGTGGGAGGAAGACTGGCTCTCAGTGCCTCACAATAAGCAGCGTTACCTGAAGCCCACTGTCCGTCCGTGGCGTTCCTCCTGCCGATCTCTTAGGCGGGCTGAAGTCGCCATTACACGCCTCCGCATTGACGCATGGTTTCCTACTTCTACGTGAGGAGCCGCCGATGTGTGAGGCCTGTGGCGTGTACTGTCCGCCACATTTTAATTAAATGCGATTTATATCGTACACTGAGGGTTGCGCCGAATCTTGGTGCAGATTTGCCCTCTATTTTTGGTAATGACGAAGCGAATGCGCACCAAGTTTTAAAATTTTGTAATTTGTCCCAACTCTGGCCTAAACTTTTAGTCTGGAAGTTTTAATATGTTGCAGCGTGGCTGGCTCAACCTTTTATATCGCTATGGTCATCCGGCCGTGTTTCTCAGCTTAGTAATTTTTACTCTTTCTCCAGCTTTGGTATTGGGGTACTTTTCACCAGCTTCATGTTTACTATTCATCTATGTATTTCACTTCAGCTGCACGTGTTACTTGCTGGGTCGCTGTCCTTAGTCTCCTTACTGTTCACACTTGTTGGCCCATATATTCTTTAATTTGATAGGGCGCTGAAGACCTAGTTGTCGAGCGCCCCAAAACCCCCTATCGTCATCGTTTAATTATAGTTAACCACTTCCTCTAAATCCTGCTTACGTACTCTCTGGTCTAATGTCAGCACTATCAGATGTGGATAATATGTGTTTGGTGCTATTATTTTGAGAAAACGGTACACCAAAGTAATTGAAATTGGCGTAATTTCCGTCCTGCAGTACTGATATTGGGTAACTCTGTCTGTATTAAAATTTCACTTGAGGTATAATGCGGGCGTTTTCTCGTGGAAATGACGCAGTTCACGTTTTCATCAGCGAGTGCTATTCTTGGCACGGTATTGTGCGGTTCCGAGAGGTGTCCTGTGTAAGGCTCTCGTTTATAAATTCTCGGTAGCGTTAAGAACGAGGGTGGGAGCCGCTTTTGGGGCGTTCTTTAATGAAGCGAGCGACGCCGCCGCATCCTGTCTGCTCGGCGCGGCTCGAGTGTCTGGGAGCGGTTCCCGCCTCGGCGTCATAAAGAGGCTTAGCGGCGCCAGACAGCTACAAAGGGGGCGCGGCATCCTCTCGCCTGTCACCTCGCCGCTCCGCTGCCCGGCCTGCTGAACGACAGCAGCAGCGCGCAGTGCGGACAGATATTTACATGTTCCTTCAAACCGTCTTTAGTTAATGACGCGTTTCGCCCTTTAGCAGGTCATCTTCAGATTATCTTTTCCAGAAGTATTCTTTTTAGCGAGACACGATGCAGTACATTTGTTGCTAAAACTTTCCAGATCAATGGATGCTGCGGGCGGCCTAACGTAGAATAATGTAGTTAGAATCACGTAATTTAAAAACTCATGTCGATCAACAAAAACACGATACGCTGAGATCTGAGAAACGTGTGTTTCAGTATGATCTCTGCGCATGAAGTTATACGACTGTGACGCAGAGTATCGTGTTTTTGTTGATCGACATGAGTTTTTAAATTACGTGATTCTAACTTCATTATTCTACGTTAGACCGCCAGCAGCATCCATTGATCTGGAAAGTTTTAGCAGCAAATGTACTGCATCGTGTCTCGCTATAAAAAATACTTCTGGAAAAGATAATCTGAAGATGACCTGCTAAAGGGCGAAACGCGTCATTAACTAATAAAAATTTGCAATCAAGACGGTTTGAAGGAATATTTATTCTAACTGATTGCTGTTGTACACCATGGATTGGAAATCATTTGATATTTACAAGGGGATAGGGCTTTGCCGGCGCGTCCGCCTCCTTATACACATTCTTAGTTTTAATTGAAAATCCTGTTGTATATAACATTGTTAGTTCCTTTTTTTCTGCTGTCTTCCCACAGTTGCTTTAGTATACTATAGTGTAGGTTGAAACGCTACCAATAAAAACCTAAATAAATATACGATAATTAACTTCGCAAATCAAAGATTATAGATACCACCAAGGATCGTTTTTCTTTCTCTCTAATGAAAAATAATCTCTGAAAATCCTACATTCCCTTGTTTTACCGCCGGAGATAAAGAGCAGCGAACCGCTTCATTTGTCTGTCTTTTGCCGCCGTCGAGTTAAGACGCATTACTAGCAGCTCTGCCTGTTCGCCATTAAAACTGCTGTAAGTATAGTGCTAAATTCAAAGAAAATATACATGGAAATATATAAGTTCATTAATTAAATTGCGGAGGTGTTCTTATTTGATTTCCCGCCTCATAGTGGCGTAGATAATTTACCATTTGCGTATTACAGAACTGGACGCCATTACGGCTGATGAATAACAGTGCAGTGATTGTTAAACATTTTATTAACATTAGAATTCAATCTTCCCCCTTCACAATAGTGTTCATTTTTGTTTCTTTAGAACCTGCAGTCATTTATATGAAGCTATAGTATATGAAAAAACTCTAAATTTTCCATCCCCACTAGGGGAAAGCTTGTCCACTGTTGGTTGAGCTGATCTCTACGAGTAACTCGGGCGTCCGATCCTTGATTGTCGTGAGTGAACTCGTGCATCCGATAATCCATTTTTAGTCTGGGGCAAAGTCCCAGAGATAAAATAAATTGGTCCCAATACCCCGTTTCCGCCCAAAGTTTTCGGGAGGTTTTCCTTAGTTGTAAGGCGTACGCCGGAACTGGTAAGCCCCTCCCACTTATTCCCAATTGGGATCCCCCTTTGCCTCACTGTCAGCTTGTCTGATAACTGGCTGAACAGAACCGCGACTCTTTATGGGCCGGATCTCAAACAGCCCGCTCCACTCCTCGGAGTGGAGAATGAAAAGAATAAGGTTTTTTTTTTTTCATCCCCACGATATTTTACCAACGGCAAACGCGAAGCCCTCAATTAAAATTTATCGCACGATCCACTGCGCATCAAAATTCCACTCTTCCAATTCTTGATCACGATGGTGATTATTCTCATTTTAAATTTACAGATTTCTGGCTGATTTCATCAAAACGATGATCGTAACCTTGAAGGTAAAGCCTGTCGACCTTTTTATAACGTAGTTGCGCCAGCATTACCCTTACTTCTGACGTTATACAAAATTAATCAAAGAATATTTAACAAATCCCTTCATTTATCCTCCATTTCTCCCCGATTCAAAGCTTTCACGTGATATTTTAGTTAACGTCTCAAACCCCAACAACTGATAGGCGCTGCCTTATAAGGTACTTATGTCATCCGTCTAAGCAACTGACTAAGAGTTTTTTTGTTGCCATATGCATTTCGCCTTTATTTGGAAGGCATCATCAGTGGCCTGTAACGTACATTATCATGGTGTTACAATATTTTAGTTTATTTCTTTTTATTTTTATTCATTAATTTATTTATTACCTTTCTTCGTATTTGAGGTTATAAAGACTTCTTGTGCGTTATCTAAGTATAAATACTGATATTAGGATGTTACTACTTTCAATATTACGTGGATTTTGCTTTACATATAGTGCTGATTGGTGGTTTCAGGATGTTTTGCTTTCAATTACGTTTCTTTGGCGATTTTGTTTTTCAGCGCATCCCAGTTAGTATCACTAGGCACATAGCATTTTGTTTGTGTTGTTTCTGTTTTGGTTGGAGTTGCCAACTGTTAAATGTTTGTTTGATCTATCTTTGCTTTATGTCAGTGTGTATGTGTTTTCGATGTAATTGCATAAGGAACTGCACGAGTAATTGATACATACATTTATTTAATGACTCCTGTTTGTGAAGGCAGACAGACAGAAAGCGAGAGATAGTCTCTCTCTGTGTGTGCGTGTGTGTGTGTGTGTGTGTGTGAGAGAGAGAGAGAGAGAGAGAGAGAGAGAGAGAGACAGAGTGGGAGGCAGTGAGAGAGAGAGAGGGAGACAGAGAGAGAGAGAGAGAGAGTGAAGGAGAGGCATAGGGGAGAGAGATGTTCGTTTGAGTGTTTATCTCAGGAAGTCGTGTATTTTTTTTTTTTTTTTCATTCTTTACTTTTTTTTTACTATTATTATTTTTTGTATTTTTTTATCTGTTTGAAATTATTCAAGTCATGGGTGAGATACAATATCTTGTAACGGAATCTGCATAATTTAAGAAACCCAGATCGCTAGGTTCTAATTGCTTTATTTAGATCGGTTTCAGAAATTCTAAGTTTCCGTTTTCAAGTCTGTAGGCCTAAAGTAACATACCAACATATCACACTATAGGTATAACTATAGACCTGAAGTACCAGATCACTATATATCACTGAGGTACCAACAGCCGTAAGTATAATGAAATATTTATTCTATTACAACCAGTTTAGGCATTTCACTATGCCATCTTCAGGTCCCTACATAGGAACATGATATCCAAAAGTGGGGATACTAAACTGGATTCGTGGATTTCGTCTCTTAGTTGGAAAAAACAACAGCACCGATGATGGATTCAATAATAATTATTATATCTGTCCACTTACCTCCAGGAACATACAATATGTGACAATAGACATAAACTTAGGCGTTTTTGTATCTGCTAATGTGCAATTATGTTCTCAATATTATAAGAAATACAACTATGGCTCCTCATTGAGAACATCACTATTACATAATTTTATTGTAAACCTTACTTAATGACTCCATAGGTAAATGGAGGATAGTTTTAAACTGATGACATTGTCAGTTATTATTTTATACAACATATACAGAGGTTGGGAATGGTGTAAAACTGGATTGTAGCCTTCCTCCAATGTTATACAATTTGTACATTGAGCAAGCTATGAAGGAAAGCAAGGAGAAATTTGAAGAAGGAATTAAAGTTCAGGGTGAAGAAGAAGAATATGTTTTGCCGATGATATTGTAATTCTGCTAGAGACAGCAAAAGACCTGGGAGAGCAGTTGAACGGACAGTGTGTTGAAACGTGCGTATAAGGTGAACATTAACATGAGCAAGACAAGGGTAATGAAGTGCAGTCTAACAGAATTAGGCGATGCTGAAGGAACTGGATTAGGTAACGAAAAAAATAAAGGTGGTAGATGAGTTTTGTTACTTGGGCAGTAAAATAATATATGATGGTCCCAGTACAGAGGATACAAAATGAGAATGGTAATGAGAGGAAAAGCGCTTTTGAAAAAGAGAAATTTTTTAACATCGAATATTAATTTAAGCGTAAGAAATTCCTTTCTGAAGGCATTTGTGTAGAGTATTGACTTGTATGGGAGTGAACCGTGGACTTTAAACAGTGCGGGCAGGAAGAAGATATAGGCTTTTGAAATGTGTTGCTACAGAAGAATGCTGAAGATTAGATGGGTGGATCGCATAACTACTGAGGAGGTACTGATTGGAATTGACCAAAAGAAGGAATTTCTGGCATACCTTGACCAAAAGAAGGAATTTCTGGCATACCTTGACTAAAACGAGGGCTCGATTGGTATAACACATTCATAGACTTCAAGGAATCGTGAATTTAGCGCTGGAGGGAAGTGTGTGGGGTAAAAATCGCAGAGGGAGACCAAGAGATGAATACATTAAGCAGATTCAAATGGATGTGGGTTGCCGATCTTATGAGGAGTTGAAGAAGCTTGAGGCCTGCTCAGGATAGAATAGGGTGGAGAGCTGCATCAAACCAGTCTCCGGACTGAAGATTACAGCGACACGCAACAGATTATGAAAACAAAATTTGTGCTTTCACATTATCATTGTTTTATATTGGTACAATGTTAAGAGCATTTTTATTATTAATTTTATCATTGACTTAGTGAAACCAAATAGAGTTTTAATCGAGCATTGCATTCATGAAAATGTAAATACAAGAAATGTGTAATTTTGCAATAAGTTCACTATCAGAAAGTCATTTTACATACGGTAATTTAAGATTAATACCACTGTACTTAACTTTACAGTATACATCGATTTTATAATGCTTGTTTCGATTGTAGAATGCCTTTCATACCACATTGCAACAAGAGTTTAGCTGTTTGCAAACAAGCGTTCTGAGCGATGAGCTTGCGATATGGGTGTGACGTATTTTATAATAGACGCAAAAAAAGTTTCATTTTCGACATACCCATATCCAAAAACAGAACGTAGATGTGACAAAATATTACCATATGGTATTTAAATGTTAAGAGGTATGTAATTATGTCACTTGTGTTTTAATGTAATATGTGACAGCTACATACAGTTGTATACCTTACTGTAATATATGGTTCTGAAACAGGCTACTGTCAGACAAACAGAACAAAATTAGTAAAAAAAATTGAAATGTGGTTATGAAGAAGAATGGAGAAGTGCAATAGAACGCCAGAATAAGAAATGCGGAGGTAATGAGCAGGATAAGACAAGGAACTTCACGCGGATGATACCAATGCGTGAAACATCATGGATGGGACACACATTACGTCGTAGTTCTCTAAGACAGAGTATAATGTCGGGAAACGTTGAACGAAAAAGAGGCAGGGGACGAAGGAGGCTTGGGACGTTAAGAGACGTGAAGATGTGAAGAAAGGAAGACTTTACAAGCAACTGAAGGATGATGTCTTGAACAGAGACATACGGAAGACAGACGTATTTAGATGTAGACGTAGACATCACCTTGTCATCATTGAAACAGAATGTCCAAAACAACATTGTTATCTTCTATGTACTTGCATATCATTGCAATTATGGATACCAAGGTTATGCAGGTATCTGCTGTTGCTGCTGCTTGAGCCGTCTGCCGTTATGTGCCTTATGACGGAATGAATATCCAGGCTTCGTGGCTGACAAGAAACGGTTATTTTATGTGGCTCCATCGACTACCACAAACCAATATGAGGTACAAATAATATAAATAGGAAATAACAAATTAAAGAATACTAGAGACTTCCTTCATTACACACTTGATATAAATGTGGTGCTACAGACGAATGATGAAGAGTAGATGAATAGATCACTTAACTAATGAAGAGGTACTAAACAGATTTGGGAAAAAAGGAGTTTGTGGCATATCCTGACTAAGATAACGGATAGATTGGTGGGACACATTCTGAGAAATCAAGAAACCGTCAACTTGGTATTAGAAGGAAGTGTTTGGGGGGGGGGGGGGGGTAAAAATCAAAGATAGAGATCAAGTAACGAATACAGCAAGCAGATTTAAAAGGATGTAGGT
This sequence comes from Locusta migratoria, assembly GCA_026315105.1. Classification (NCBI taxonomy): domain Eukaryota; kingdom Metazoa; phylum Arthropoda; class Insecta; order Orthoptera; family Acrididae; genus Locusta; species Locusta migratoria. The sequence goes on from CM048746.1 coordinate 199,084,178, forward strand.
TGCCGTTCTTATTCTCCTCGTTTGCTGCTGATTTCTAGCTGTCAGTGACAATAGAAGCAGTGTACAATTTGTGTAATTTATTTAGAATCATCATTCAAGTATCTGAGAATTACAGGTATTACAGTATATTTTCATTTCGGCATTGCCTACTGTATTTAATTTGAGTTTAATATCCAAAGTCTCACTTATTACTAGTTAAATTGTTACAAACGTGGCTTCATTGAGGTGTGCACATTGTTCTCTTATACCTTGTTTTGACCACTTCACTGATATGTCGCATCTGCACTTCGAGGAATTATCTAAAAATTATCACTGGAGCTATGTAATTATTTTCAGCAGGTTGTTTCCGAAATGTAATTTACAAGTAAGTAATTGATACTTTTTTCACTATCAAAATGTCATGTGCGATCGAATGCAACATTTTGCATGGAAATGTGACAGACCACTGTTATCTTAATGATAGTGTTATTTTGACCGTGGTATCGTGCGTTTTCGAGCAGTCAAGGTCAAAAAGTCTCTTGGTAGATGCCACGCCGTAGAAGCTTCATTTGTATTTAGATGTAACATCAGTGTGCTATCAGTTGCGTAGTGAAAAATGTGCATCGTGTATGCCATTACGACTTTGGATTTGTCTGTAAAATTGTTTCTTGCAGTAGTTATTATTGCATGAGAACACTGTGCCGCGAAAATACGGTAATGTACTTTCTAAAAGTAACTAACCTTACAGTGGAAAACAGACGAGAAAAGAAACACGGGATGCACGCTGTGTTCTCAGTGTCCTTAAAGTTCGGATCACGTAAAGCCAGCTCGACCTCCGCCTGACCTTTGGCTGGTTTGATTTGTTTTCGTGTTCCGCCGACCTTCTTTCGGTGAATAGTAATAGGGTCGAGACACCAGGTGAAGTGAGATCCCAAGAGATTTCCTTCACATAGGCACTGCTGCTTCGTTGTGAATCCTTTCGTATATCGAAAAGGAAATCAGCCAATTCACGTTCTAAGGGGATCACACAGTCTTACGGAATGCTCGGACTTGAACGTGGTTGGAAACAAAAGACAGGCGCCAATATACCACAGCGAGAACACGGAAAACAGGAAAGCAGAACGGCTAACCGACGCTTCGCAAATACAGAGAGACTGTCCCTTGTGTGAATAGTGTCCTGCGCGTGGATATTGTTCTGTTTCATGACCTCCTTTCACCTAAAACAAAGCAAAAGTATTTATTTAGTTAGATCAAACATTACAATTGTCTGTCTTCTTTTCAGCTATTACGCAGTAATTGCCTCTTACTGACCCATCTCTGCCGGGATCTTTTCTCTCTCTTCTTATTTCGCATTTAGAATGTCTTGCTTGTAAAGAAAGTCTCTCCATTTTTCTAGCTGTTCGCTCCAGTTTCTTCTGTGATCTCTCTTTTTATCATTAATGCTAAATATTTTTTTTCTCTAACATATCTTGTTTTTTAGGCTGTCTTGCATTGTGCAACATTTGTCTGGAATATCACTTTTTGTGCCTGAATATGGCTTTCTTCTTTTTGGTAATCGTCCAGGACTCGCGGAGAGTGCAAGAGGTTTGTAGACTTTAACTTCGGTATCGTTCCTGATTTGTTTTTACGATTACTCTTAATTGCTCCACATATTCGGCTGATGTAATGCTTTATATCTGGGTCTTTGCTGTAACCATATCTCATTTCCCATCCTAAATGAAATGATTTAGTTATTCTAAAATCTTATGATCTAGCACTATTTTGGGTCTGATGGATTTTTTACTCGAGTTGAGATCAATGTCAGATTTTGCTCTTATTTGTTTTAGCGAGTACATTTCTTTCTGATGGTCGTTTTCTCTATTTGCCAGAATAACTTAACGGTCAACTTACAGCCAATTATTTAAACGAGTTCTGTGTAGTTATATACTTTTTGTAATGCTGTTTGCCACATATGTGTTGAATGTCAGTGTTGAAAAAAGTTGGGAAGATGTCGTATATCTTCGTTAGTTGGTATCTCCTTCATAGTTTTTCCATTGAGATCTAGCGCGATAGTCATGCAAATTTTCTGTGAATTAAAATTTTCGAAACCTTTTTCTTATCTATAAAAGCAATCTTTCTTTATGTTATTTGTGTATGTTAGGTAATTGTCTTATGCAACTGTAAATTAGTTCAATTTTAGACCACAGGCGTTTCGCTTTATTCTAAAGCATCTTCAGTGGTCAAGTATTTTTATGTTGTCCTCTTCATGTGTCTTTTGTAGTACATTGCCACTTGCTGTCACTGTTAATATTTACAATATTGTCTTGTATACGCATTTCACTCTAAACTCCTTCCAGATATTGGACATGTCCTAACTACCAACTAACAAAGGTGTACGACACATCACCAACTTTGTTTAACATTTACGTTCATGACATAGTGCATATATGGGAAACAGAATTTCAAAAAGTATGTACCTACACAGAACTCTTTTAAATAATTGGCTGTAATTTGACGTTAAAGTTATCCTAGCTAATAGAGAAAAGGACCTTCAGAAAGAAATTTACTTGCTAAAACAAACAAGAGCAAAATTCGCGTAGATCTCAACAAGAAACAAAGGCCTCCATGGGTAAAAAACTCATCAGACGTGAAAAAGTGCCAGATCATAAGATTTTAGAGCAACTAAATCATTTCATTTAGGATGGGAAGTGAGATATGGCCATAGAAAAGATGTAAATATAAAGCATTATATCAGCCGAATATGTGGAACAGTAAGAGGAATCTTAAAAACAAAATCAGGAAAGTTCCATAGTTAAATTCTACAAACCTGTTGCAGTCCTCGCACTTCTCTGTTGACGCGAGACTTGGGCGATTACCAAAAAGAAGAAGCCGTATTCAAACACAAGGAATAAAATTCCTAACAAATGTCGCACAGTGGTAGAAGCCTAAAAATCAAGATATTAGAGTAAAACTATAAATATATTACATAAATGGTAAGAATACAGATCATAGAAGAAACTGAAGCGAACACCTAGAAAAATGGAGAAGGAGAGATTTTTCTGCACCTACATATAAGCCAATGTTGCATTCGCTTGGCGAAAGCCACGGTATTACACTGACATTCCAAAATCATCATTTAAAAACGTAATTAGTGTGGCTTTTGATATTGGACTGCGTGAATGCGAAGGTGATTTGGAATGTGATAACGTGGCTTTAGTGGGATGTGCACATTGTTCTTTCTCACTTCGTTTTAACCACTTCATCAAAATCCCGCATCTGCACTTTCAGCACTAATATAAGCACTTTCAGGTGTTTTGTACTGATGTATATGTGTATTTTGCTCTATTATAAGTACTTTAAGCGAAGAGTTTTTAACGCCACTGATTGAATATGTAATTAAATTATGACTTTACGCCATTAAATTACATATAATTTTCATATCTTGTTAATTACTCTCTGTTAAAATGTTACCTGAGGTACAGTGCAACGTTTTGCATGGAAATGACGCGCACCACTGTCCTGTTTATGACTGACTGTTATTACAAGCATGGTATCGTGCGGTTCCGAGCATTGGAGGTCAAAGGTGTCACTCCTTAGTGACTTTCTACAAACAAAAATATAATTTCAGACCTGTACGATAATACTTGTCATGGGGCCAAACTTCAGAATTTACCATGACGTTTCCTTTTATTACTTTTTAACTATTAATTCTATTCTATAGATGCTTTGTAGATAGTATCTACATATTCCAACGAATGCACCACGAAAATTATATAACTGTATGGCAAATAGTTCAGGAACAGGACGTAATAAATATTAAGTTGCATTAAAGAAGTACTTTTATGCAACAAGGTACATTGTATGAATGTTACATATCATTTATATTTTGATTGCAATCTTCATTTGTTTGGATACGACCTTATCATTTTGTATATTATGCAAGGCATATATTCTGATATATTTGCACATAAATAAAACCTTTTTAGAAAAAAGGAGATGGACGGAGCTATGAGGGATAGAAATACTGATTGAAGGCTTGAATTAATAAATAAATACCAGTGTTTTTAGCTAGTAAGGAAAAAAATTGATTTACTTGTGATGAAATTTTCGAGACATTCCATCCTGACAGCTATTATTATCATACACAAATGGACAATTCCTTACTATCTAAAAACACTGGTATTTATTTATTAATTCAAGCCTTCAGTTAGTAGTTCTAACCCTTATATCTCTGTCCACCTCCTTTCTTCTAAAAACGTTTTGTTTATGTGCAAATAATGCACAAAATGATAAGGTCGTATTCAAACAAAGAAAGATTGTAATCAAAATATGAATGATATGTAACATTCATTTAATTTCAAACTTGACTGTATACAATACATCTAGTTGCTTGTCCAGGATCTAATATGAATAAATTCTATGGTGATAGATCTGAGAAAGTGTCATAAAGTTGTCCATGTGAGAAATATGTAGATGTCAAATTGACTTTACAGGATTTAATTGCCCTGTGATTTATTAACCTGTAATAGAGAATTAAAATCTCACTGTAAACTGCAGTCTCTTGAAGTTAAAAGGTAGATCTGTCGGATATAATGGATACCTGTTGGATGAACATAGCTTCGATCTCCTCCTTGTAACTCTATACAAGTCTGTTTGCTTTCGCCTGCAGCTGCGTGCGCTTCACAGCTTAAAGTTGTCAACAGAACTGTCAGATTTCCAGAATTTCCTTAAGCTGACTGGAAAACAGGAGTGTCTTGGTAGTAAACATGACAGGTTTTCACCAATCGTAGTATATATGATCTCATGTTTATTGGATCATGTGTTGTACGATTGTGTAATTTTTCAGGTATGTTTTCAGTTATATAACTGTTGTATGTGTGTAAAATCTGTTGCGAATATAGTTAATAGTAAAGGCGTAATATATTAAAAACTGATGTGTGACGGGACGGTTTTGCATGAACGTCACTGTTTATGTCGTCATATCTCATGAACTACGTATCATACTGTGATTGAATTTCGAAGGTACATTCAGTTATATGTGTGTATACTGTGTGTAAAATTTGCTGTGCTTGCAATTTGTATTATAGAATTTATAAAGTGTAAAGTCATACCGAATGCATTCCAAATTTCAGTGTGAAGAGAATCAAACGTATTAACCCATTGAAACGTACCCTCTGCCACGTACCATACTATGACTTACGAAAGGCAGCCCATATATTTATGAAGGAATCAGCTAACTCTCTTCAAAATTTCATTCATATCCGCCCAGACATTTCAACGTTAAGGTGTAAGAAACGAAGCAACTAAGTGTAAAGTAGTTTGTTAGTTTAGGGACCGAGGAGCACTGCAGTTAAGTCCCATAACATAACAAGTGTAAAGCATCCTCCGCTATGCACTATACGAAATTAATTTTAGTATGTCGACAACCTTCATGCAAGTGCAAGCAATGAGTTGAGAAAGTTTTATCGTAATCGGATGTACGGTATGACCGTGTCTACGATACGAAAAAAAGACAACAGAACAAACTTTAATTTTTGTACGTATATTACATAGATATTTAAAAACCTTATTTCGAACAAGGGCACATTTTGTACAAGTAAATATAAAGTCACAACTTAGATTGAAATGATGTCAAGTGGAGACATAGTATGATCTAATAATTACTTTTCAGAGACAACTGATTATTATCACAATGATTTTATTGCAATCAGTATCTCCCATTTGACTTGTAGAGCAAGCACAATCGGAGATTAAGAGTCCTCCCGCGTGAATAGGTGTGTGCTTTGTTCTTAGCATAAATTAGTTTAAGTAGTTTGTTAGTTTAGGGACCGAGGAGCACCGCAGTTAAGTCCCATAACATAACAAACATTTGAACATTTGAGCAAGCACAATAGGTTTGAAGATTTGAACGACAACGGTAATCATTTGACAATAGACTACAATAAAAATCATAACACTCTTTTCCTCTTCATATATATATATATATATATTCAATTGAATGTAAAATTTGTGGCTACGTAGACTTTGCCGGTGTATCAACTGTTCAAATACTTGTCGGGTTTCCAGCCGGATCATACTGACATGTGTATACAATATTTCCGCGGTCCACCTATCCGCCATAATTAAGTGAGGAAGCTAAAGCCGCTCTCGCCGTAAACGTTATCATGACCTACTGCATAGCGAAATGATTTGCTCGTTCTGTTATACTACCGCAGAGTCTGTCGTCATTACTTCATTAAACATACCGTCAAATACCCGTACACAGTAAAATCAACGATTACTGTCATGACCGTGAAATATGAAGATCTGTATGCCGCGTAAACAGCGTTAGTACTGCTGTGGATAAACAAGAATATTAACTGCAGAGGCTTCCGCGTGGGCGTCGGACTAATGATGAGCTATATTTCGAGCAGAACACATAATCCTTCCGCGTGTATTTTGAAACTATGTGTTTTAAACGCCTATAAATATGAAAATGATTACCCTATAAGCGGACAGAATAGCGTTTGCGTAACGAATACTAACAAAGGAACAGAGTGATGTCAAGAGTGGACATATTTTAACTGAAATAATGGCGTAGTGGAATGAGTGGAAATGATCGTAATGATTAATATAGTCCAGGTAGGATTACTTTCATTTCACATGGTACTTGAACGTATTATATTGACTACAGAAATTTATCAGGACACACAACATTATGTTCAGAGGCAAATAATAATAAAAAAAAAAAATGAATCAAGCAACAGGCTATTAAACTGAGTTAAAAGTATGTTCGAATTGTTGGTATTATGGAAGATTATAGCATTCAATTAACATTTTAGGAAATTATTCTTATAAGAAATATATATTTTATATAATTAATGCTGAAAAATCAATAAATTTCAATATTAGGTCTCTGATCGAGAACACTCTGTTACCGGCTGAAGCTCTGCTGACGTCACATTACACGAGGAAGATTAATCTATATTTGTGTTACAGGATTATTAGGGAAAGTTATTAGATTTTTCTTCGTACATTCCACTTTTATGGGACGGAAAACACATTTACAAATTTTATGTAAGGAGCTTAAAAATTTTTCTGAAGATCGACAGAAACCTCTCACAGTTTATGGTATTTTAACATTCTGGAAATAAGAAGCGTGAAAACTACGATAAAGTAACTTACAAACTACTTATGAACTAGCTTATACTAAAACGGTACAAACATCCATGCCCGAGGGGGGGGGGGAGATTCGAACCCGCGACGGGGAACGGTCTCGAGCATCGCAACATAGCTAGCGCCTCAATGCGTGGGCCTTTCCGCCGCGGCTTCCGTTCAGTTGTCAAGTGATCTGCCCCCTAATCAACAGCATTTGTTTGTTGCACCACATTGAACTATTTATCGTCCATGTTTCACTCCCGTACAAAGCAACACTCCACACAAAATCCTTCAGGAAAAAAAAAAAAAAAAAAAAAAAAAAAAAAAAAAAAAAAAAAAAAAAATAGAAAGAAAGAAAGAAAGAATACTACTATTCGAAGTTAACAAATTCCTCTTTTTCAAGAACACTTTTTTTTCCCATTGCCATTTTGTATTTTATATCATTTGTACTGCGGCCATCTCGTATTATTTTACTGCCCAAGTAACAAAATTCATCTACGACGTATATTGTCTCGCCACCTAAGCTAAGTAATTCAGCATTGCCTGTTTGTCTTGGACTACTCGTTTTGCTCTTGTTTATGTTCATCTCATACGCTCCTTGCAAGACACTGTCAATTCCGTACATTTGCTCTTTCAGATTGTCCTTTGCTGTCTCTGTCAATTACATTGCCATCGTAAAGTCACTTTTTTTCAATATGAAGTTAATCCCTTTTCCAAATTTCTCCTTCACAGCTGTCCCACTGTTCAAATTGAATAACATTGGGGAATGGCTATAACCCTTACTCCCTTCCCAACCAATGCTTTCCTTGTCCTTCGACTTTTGTAACTGTATTCTGGTTGTAAAGAACCTTCCGTGCCCCTGCTGACTTCCGAAGGTGAAAGTGTGTAGTTCACTCAACAACGTTTAAAGGTTTCTCCAAATCTACAGAAGCTATAAATGTGCTTTGCTTTTCCTTAATCTATTTCTTGAGATATATTTTAAGGTTAAATCCAAACTGATCTTCCCCGAGGTCGGCTTCTACCAACTTTTCCATTTTGTGTAAACAATTCGTCTTATAAATTTGTAACCATGACTTATTTAATAAGTACACCGCATATGGGTTCTGTCCCCTTGAATCGCTGTTGTTCAGAAAATTAAAAGAGTAATTCAACGGGCAACGTTGTGAAAATACCGTGATCATGAAGTACACATAGTGAGGCAAGTGATATTTGAATGGAGCTCTTAGTCGCATATAAATATGTTTTCTTTGTGAGAAAGAAAACTTTTACTGCCAACGTTCATTTAGGTTTTCCCGTGATTCTCTAAATTAAATTACTGTCTGGTGACGAATTACAGTGATGATCATATTATCAATATTTTCTCGCAATAGTGGATTTTTTTAGCGTCACTGTGTAAGGTATGGATGTTCTATCAAATTGTGACATATGAAAATTTGTGCCGGTCCGGGACTCGAACCCGGGTTTCCCGTTTATTGCGAGCGGTCGCATTTACCATTAGACTACCCGAACACGACTCTAGAACCGACCCAAACTTCCATATGCCACACTGACTGCACATATGAGTCAACTGCATTCATCCCTTAGCACTCACAGCTTAATCTGTAGTCGCTCACCAGGGAGAATGAAAATAAAGGGGCATTAAACTACTCTGTTATAGTCATTGCCTCGCTTAGGCATCTGTTAAATTACTGTATGGTGACGAATTACAGTGATGATTGACTTGATTTAATTTGATTTTCTCAGGGAAGCCGAATCAGTCTTGGTCCAACTCGCCACTGCCCGAACCGAAACTAAGTTTATTGTGCGGTATCGCTCCCTGTATATCTAGTAAAGCCAACCAGTGCCCTTGAACAGTGCAAGGAGTTCCTTTACCAGTTCTTTATTAGACACAATATCTTCGGGTCTGGTTGTCCCAAATGTTCTGTGCCTTTTACTCTCCAATGCAATGCATTCGAAGATTAGATGTGATGCAGTTTCATCACCGTCATCACAGATCCTACATTTAGGGTCCTCTTCTGTTATTCCCACTGTATGTATATGTGTGTTTTTTTTTTTTTTTTTTTTTTTGAAATTCCCATTGCCTGTCAGCAATACAACCATGAGTCTAATCTCTCTTCTGTTCAGGCCCAGGATTGCAGAGCTTCTTTTAAAACATGGTTTTGGCATCATTACCTTGCCATGTTTTTGTTGATAGACTTTGGTCCAATATTCTACGTGCTGTCTTCTGAGCCACTTACGTAGCTTCAATTTGATCATTGCCTTGGTGATTGTCAGGACAAGTTCCGGTCCAATGAATGGAGTCTCTGCCGCCATCCTGGCTAATCTGTCGGCATGTTCGTTGCCACTAATCCCCGAGTGGCCAGGGACCCACAATTAGGTTTACTCTATTGCTTTCTCCTAGCTCCACCAGAACCCTGTGACATTCTGCAACAATTTTAGACCTTGTTGCGGGAGTTGCCAGTGAACTACATACATACTCCGCAATTCACCGTAAGGTGCGTGGCGGAGGGTACACTGTACCACTACTAGGCATTTTCTTTCCTATTACAAAAAAATGTTCAAATGTTTGTTAAGCTTAAGGGACTTAACTGGGAGGTCATCAGTCCCTAAACTTACAAACTACTTATGAACTACTTACGAACTAGGACGGCACAAATATCCATGCCCGAGGGAGGATTCGAACCCCCGACCGTAGTGGCCGTGCGGACCGAGACTGGAGCGCCTCAATCCCCTCGGCCACTGCGGCCGGCTTTCCTATTACACTCCCAAATTGAACGAGGAAAAAAAGAATGCCTATATGCCTCCGTACGAGCCCTAATTTCTCTTATCTTGTCTTTGTGATTTTTACGCGAAATGTAAGTAGGCGGCAGTAAGATCGTACTACACTCAGCTTCAAATACCGGCCCTCTAAATTTAATCAACAGAAATTCACGAAAAGAACGTCGTCTTCCTTCTAGCGATCCCCAGTTGAGTTGTCGGAGCATTTCCGTGACACTCGCGCATTGGCCGAACCTACAGGTAAAAATCTAGCTGCTCGTCTCTGAACCGCCTCTATGTCTTCCTTTAAACTGATCTGCTGCGGGTCCCAAACACTTGAGCAATACTCAAGACGTGGTCGTATAAGCGTCTTATACGCGGTCTCCTTTACAGGTGACGTACATCTTCCCAAAATTCTCCCAATAAACCGAAGTCGGCTGTCCGCCCTACTCACAACTGCCCTTACATGCTCGTTCCATTTCATATCGCTCTGCAATGTTACGCCTAGATATTTGAACGACGCGACAGCATCAAGAAGCTCACTACTAATGCTGTATTCGAACATTATGGGATTGTTTTTTCTACTCATGCGCATCACCTTACATTTTTCCACATTGAGAGCTAGCCGCCAATCTTCGCACCAACTAGAAATTTTGTCTAAGTCATCCTGTATGCTATTACAGTCAGTTACAGACGACACCCTCCCATACACCACAGCATCATCAGCAAACAGCCGCATATTACAACTTACTCTGTCCATCAGATCATTTATATAGATAGAAAATAATAGCGGTCCTATCACACTCCCCTGGGGCACGCCTGACGATTCACTCGTCTCTGATGAACACTCGCCGTCGAGAGCAACGTACTGCCTTCCATTACTTAGGAAGTTTCCAGCCAGTCACAAATCTGTGAACCTATTCCATAAGCTCGTATCTTCGTTAGCAGTCTGCAGTATGGCACCGCGTCGAACGCCTTTTTGAAGTCGATCTCAGGGCTGTCTGGCTGTCTGAATAGATATAGATGCTACGATCTTTGTAACAGTGATGATAATATTATCAATATTTTCTCGAAATAGCGAATATTTGGTAAAACATCCATACCTTATACAGTGAAGCTGAAAGAAATTCGCTATTGCGAGAAAATATTGAGTCTCTAAATTAGTCCAGGTTGACGTCGAGATGGTTCCTCTGGAACGACACGGCTTATTTCGTTCCTTACCCTTGTGTAAAAATCCTAACCTGAAATTCGTCTTTAATGACCACGCTGTCGACAAGACAACCTCTAACCTTCGTTGTTAGCTAACATTTGCTTTTTCGTTAATTGTCCACTAATGACATAAGCGCTGGGCGAGCGTCGCCAGCAGTAAGTACAGGGCAGACGGACGCGGCGGTAGGAGAGGTCGGTAAGCGCAGCGGTCGCGTTGCGCGAGGCGCGGGTTTGACGTGGCCAGATTACAACGCCGCAAATTGCGCCCGCCTTCTGAGTGGAACGCGGCGCTGACGAGCTCTTCCGCCGCGGAAGTGCCTGTTGCGGAGCGCTGCTCCAAGGGGAATGGCAGCAGAGAGCTTTTTTGCTCGCAGAGTCGAAGATTGCTGTTTCGTGCTGAAATATTTTAGCTCGACGTATTTCAGCCACATCCAGAGAACAGATTTGTCGGGTTTCAAACACACTGTAGTACATGTTGGACAAGTCACTGATTTTCGTCTGTTACACACACTAACAGGCACTTTTACACGTCTGAGCCATAATCTTATTGCCTACATAACTACATATTAGATTAGATTAAATTAATACTTGTGCCATATCATAAAAACGACATTTGGCACTTTAATACATGATGTCTACATATGACACACTATATTTTAACAATTTTTATTTTTTTTTCATTTTTTTTTTTTTTTTTTTTTTGTTTTTGTTTTTGTTTTTTTTTTTTTTTATGTATTTTTATCGAAATTACTAAGTTTTATCTAAAAATTCGTCTAAAGTGTACAAGGAACTGCCATTCAGAAATTCTTTTAAATACTTTTTAAATACTGGTTGGCTATCTGTCAGACTTTTGATGCTACTTGGTAAGTGACCGAAGACTTTCATGGCAGCATATTTCACTCTTTCCCGTGCCAAAGTTAGATTTAATCTTGAATATGGAATATCCTCCTAGTGTTGTAGCTATGCACATTGCTATTACTTTTGAATTGGGACGGATTGTTAATAACAAATTTCGTAAGTGAATGTATATACATTGTGAAGCTACAGTGAGGATTTCTAGATCCTGAAATAACTTTCTGAAGGATGATCTTGGGTGGTCTCCAGCAATTACACTGATTACGCGCTTTTGTAAATACTTTTTTACTCAATGTTGAATTGCCCCAGAATATGATCCCATTTGAAAGCAGTGAATGAAAACAGGCATAGAAGCTAATTTACTAAGATAAATATCACCGAACTTTACTTTGCTATAGCCCTGATAGCATAAGTAGCTGAACTCAAATGTTTCAGCAGATAATGTCCTAATATTTATAAATGTAATATTCACAGAATATATGACATCAACTGCGATTGGGCAAAGCTGAAAATGTGTACCAGCCGGGATTCAAACCCGGGTCTCCTGCTTTCTAGGCAGTTGCGCTGACCCCTACACCACTGGGGACACAGTGATCACCGCACCTGCAAGGACAACCTAAGCACGCCTCCCGTCAGATACAAATTCCCAGCTTCGCCCTGCCCACAGTAGTCAAACTCGTAGTTATGAAACTAATTTCCGTAAGAGAAAGGGCTTCAAACTTGCCCCCCCCCCCCCTCCCCGCTAACGATAGGATCATTGCCCGTCACCGGCATATTATATATATACATGTGGCGTCTGTTCCGAAAGAACAGACGTCATTTCTGATCCTGCAGTTGTTACTATTTAATATTCACAGTAGTCAAACTTGTAGTTATGAAACTAATTCCCGTAAGAGAAAGGGCTTCAAACTTGCCCCCCCCCCTCCCCGCTAACGATAGGATCATTGCCCGTCACCGGCATATTATATATATACATGTGGCGTCTGTTCCGAAAGAACAGATGTCATTTCTGATCCTGCAGTTGTTTTTATTTAATATTCACAGAATATATGACATCAACTGTGATTGGGCAAAGCTGAAAATGTGTACCCAGCCGGGATTCGAACCCAGGTCTCCTGCTGTCTAGGCAGTTGCGCTGACCCCTACACCACTGGGGACACAGTGATCACCGCACCTGCAAAGACTACCTTTGTATCTGACGGGAGGCGTGCTTAGGTAGTCCTTGCAGGTGCGGTGATCACTGTGTCCCCAGTGGTGTAGGGGTCAGCGCAACTGCCTAGAAAGCAGGAGACCCGGGTTTGAATCCCGGCTGGGTACACATTTTCAGCTTTGCCCAATCGCAGTTGATGTCATATATTCTGTGAATATTAAATAATAACAACTGCAGGATCAGAAGTGACGTCTGTTCTTTCGGAACAGACGCCACATGTATATATTTATAAATCTATCGGACCAAACTGCGTGGTCATCATCCCGTAGCTTACAAACTACTTACACTACGGTAAACTAACATAAGAACTACACACAGACACCCATGCCCCAGGGAGGACTCGAACCTCCGACGGCTAGCAAGCGCGCGCTTCGCAGCGAGACGCTTTAGACCGCTCGGCTACTCCACCGCGGCTGTTTCAGCAGATCTTCCAGTTCTATCAATATTCTAACTTAGCTACAGATTTCTGTTCAAAGTCTCTATCTACTAATGGTGTCATGCCGTTTACTGCATGAACCTGTACGTACTGGGTTTTATCACGGTTAAATGACAGTCTTTTTGTAGAGAACCACTTAATAATTTTCAGGAAGACATCATTTACAATTTCATCTGTTAATTCCAGATTGTCAGGTGTGATAGCTATACTTTTATCGTCAGCAAAAAGAACTAGCTTAGGCTCTTCGTGAAAAATTATTCCAGTTGCTTTGTTTTGACCAACGATTTAGCAAGGTTTCCTTCACTTTTAATAGACATTTCAAAGGTGATAAGTCTTCCTAAATCGTCTTGATGGGTAACCTTACGGCTTTAATAAATATGCACTACGATTTGACAGAAACGAATAAAGCTCTTCAACTGGTCGGAGCTGGATGTTCCTTTCATCTTTATTACAGATCTGATGGTGACAAACGCCAAACAAACAGAGTTTTAGCAATGTATATGGTTTAATCACTATTCATAATTGAAAGATGTATTGGTGCCTGATTTCCTTGTCCTGAAGTGTCTCCACTGCGAGAAAGAAGAATGGCACAAAGACACTGTAAGAGTGAAAGTGGCACAGAAGGACACAGTGGCAAGGAAGCTCGAGAGAAAGGGATGAACACACTAACAGTGGGAGAGACAGTGAAGAGAAAGTGCCTTTTTATGGAAGAGGAAAGAATGGGAGAAACATCGCCTAAAGATGACGTAACCATTTTGTCCGATCAGGTACATCCCAAATGTACAATGTTTGTTTCCCAGTGGTGACACTACGTTCTAAGAAGGCAGGTCCCTGTTCAAACAGGTCGTATCGTCCAGGAGTGGTTTTGTGAGCACGACGATGAATTATCGAACCTCCTCCGACCGTCTTAGTCACGAAATCACAATGTCATTGAACTTTGTGATCTACTTTTAAGAACAGATTGTCTGCTCACTGTCTCCATCGACATTATCTGAACTATTTTGCAGGAAAGGTGGTGTAACAAGCTATTGGAAAACATTCGCGGCCTATATTTACCCTTTCCGTAACGAGTGAAAACTGTGTTTAATGACAACGGTTTTCTATACTGTATAGGGCATGTCAGTGTGTTGCGTTTTTTGTTTTCTGTTTCAAAAAAATGTTGAACTGTTTGTAAAGCTTATAGGACTTAACTGCGGGGTCATAAGTCCCTAAACATCCGTTCCCGATGGAGTTTTCTGTTTTCATATTTTTTCCAACCCCTTTACGTCCATCACTAAAGAGTGAACGAAGTACTAAACTCAGTTTATGTGCTGATCACGAGTCGAACGTAGTTTTTCGCGGGTTATAATTGCTAACGACAGCACAAATTAGGTTCCAGTTTCCCTTCTTAAGACAAAATGTTTCGACGCACATGAGGTAAGTTTAATGCATGTCAGTTTATTTTTGTCGAGTAAAATGATTTATTCGGCTAGAGAGAATTCTCTGAGAATTACTTCGAACAATTAGTTCATGAGCCAACTAGAATTGTAAATGGATGTGAAAACACACTTGATCTCTTAGCAACAAATAATCCTGAGCTCATAATGAGCATCAAAACGGATACAGGTATTAGTGAACACAGAGCTGTCGTAGCGAAATTGAATATGGAAAGTCCCAAAGTTACCAAAAATAAACGCAAATTATATTTGTTCAGGAAAGCAGACAGAAACAAAATACATTGCTTCTTGAAAGACACCTTCCACTCGTTTCTAACACTAAACGTAGGTGTTGAGCAGATGTGGCTCAAATTCAAAGAAGTGGTATCGACAGCAATTGAAAGTTTTATACCTAATAAATTAATAAAAGAAGGAGGGGATCCCCCTTGGTACACAAAACAGGTCAGGACACTGTTGCAAAAGCAAAGGAAAAGGCATACTAAATTTAAACGAACACGAAATCCCCAGGATTTGCGATCGCACTCAGAAGCTCGAAATTTAGCGAGGATTTCAATGCGAGATGCCTACAATATTTATCACAACGAAACTCTTTCTCGTAATTTGACTGAAAACCCAAAGAGATTTTGGTCATATGTCAAATATACTCGGGGCAAATCACAAACAATACCTTCACTACGTGATAGTAATGGCGATCCTGCCGATGACAGCGCTACTAAAGCAGAGTTACTAAACTTAGCTTTTAGAAACTCTTTCACTAAAGAAGACGAAACCAATATTCCAGATTTCGAATTACGAACAGATGCCGTAATGAGTAACATAGAAGTAGATATCATCGGAGTACTGCAGCAACTAAAATCACTTAACAAGAACAAGTCTTCTGGTACGGATTGTATACCCATTAGATTTCTATCTGATTATGCTGAAGCGATAGCTCCTTACTTAGCAGTCATATACAACCGCTCTCTCATAGAAGGATCTGTACCAAAAGATTGGAAAGTTGCACATGTCACACCTGTATTCAAGAAAGGCAGTAGGAGTAACCCAATAAACTACAGGCCTATTTCATTGACGTCAATTTGCAGCAGGGTTTTGGAACATATCCTGTATTCAAATATTATGAATTATCTCGAACAGAACGATCTATTGACCCAAGGTCAACACGGATTTAGAAAATATCGTTCATGCGAAACACAACTAGCTCTTTATTCACACGAAGTGATGGGTTCTATCGACAGTTCGCAAATCGATTCCGTATTTCTTGATTCCCAGAAAGCTTTTGACACCGTACCTCACAAACGGCTTTTAATCAAATTGCGTGGTTATGGTATATCGCCCCAAATTTGCGATTGGATAGGGGATTTCTTGTCAGAGAGGACACAGTTCGTAGTAATCGATGGTAAGGCATCGACTAAAACAGAGGTGATATCGGGCGTTCCACAGGGTAGTGTTATTGGTCCTCTGCTATTCCTTATTTACATAAACGATTTAGGGGAAAATCTAAGTAGCTCTCTTAGGTTGTCGCCGTCATTTACCGTCTAGTAAAATCATCTGAAGATCAAAAACAACTGCAGAACGATCTGAATAAGATATCAGTATGGTGCAAAAATTGGCAATTGACTCTACATAATGAGAAGTGTGAAGTCGTCCACATGAGTACGAAAAGAAATCCGTTAAACTTTGTTTACAACATAAATCAATCAAATGTGAAGGCCGTAAGCTCCACAAAATACACAAAATTACTATTACTTCAGACCTAAACCGGAAAGAACACGTAGATAATATCGTGGGAAAGGCGAACCAGAGACTGCGTTTTAATGGCAGAACCCTTAAAAGATGCAACAAAACTTTTAAAGAAACTACATACACTGCGCTTGTCCGTCCATTTTTGGAGTATTGCAGCCCAGTTTGACGGAGGACATCGAAAGAGTCCAAAGAAGGGCAGCTCGTTTCGTATTGTCACGATACGGGGGAGACAGCGTTACGGAAATGATACAGGATCTGGGATGGGAATCATTACAACAACGGCGCTTATCGCTGCGGCGTGGGCTACTTTCGAAACTCCAATCGCCAACATTCTTCTCCGAATGCGAAAATATATTGTTGACTCCCACTTATATAGGTAGAAATGATCATCAGAATAAAATACGAGAAATCAGAGCTCGAACAGAGAGATTCAGGTGTTCTTTCTTCCCGCGCGCTATTCGAGAATGGAATGAGAGATAAATAGTATAATTGTGGTTCGATGAACCCTCTGCCAGGCACTTAAATGTGATTTGCAGAGTATTCCATGTAGATGTAGATGTAGATGAAATAAATAGAGGGATTACTGTCATGAAGTGTGACGGGCAAAAATCGCAGAGGGAGATCAGGATACGAGTATACAAAGCAGGTTAAAATGGTTGTGAGTCATCATTCTTATTCGGATATGAAGAAGCTTGTAGAGGATAGGGTAACGTATAGAACTGCATAAAACAAGAATAAGAAAGAATTATGACACTGTCACTGCTGGAAGATTTCAGTAATCTCTATCTATTTCAAAGCGAAAGGACACTCATTCAGACACTCACTCACTGACTAAACACGAAATCTCGAAAACTACCTCACGTATGAAGCTGAAATATGTCAGGAATGTAGTTCATTGGTAAAAGACGTCGGCTAAGAAAGGTTTTTGCGATAGGGCCGATAGTTCAGGAGATATGACGTCATAAACAATGAAAACTTCCCCGTATTGCGGCACGTGATAGTGTGACTTTATCAGTCCACTATTTGAGAAGGAGAGGACTTAGCGACTCGCAGAAAACTTCAAACATAATTTCAAACATTTAGGAAACTTTTTCTCGCTGACAACCCCGGCAAAATAATGATAGGAAAAATTTTTTTTCGCTTACTACTTTTTCGGCGATCATGAAGTACAATTACGGCATTTGGCATGACGTTACAATTTATTACCCGTAAGCTATTAATTGTATTCGTGAGAAATGTTACAGACAATATACACACATAACACTGAACGTACTTTCGAAATTTTTCACAGTATCACCCACAGTGCATGAGATATGGAGTAATAAACAATTACTTTAATGAAAAACCGCCAAATCACGCATGACGTTTTGATTTGTTACGTCTTTCCTACTAACTCTATTCGCGACGTATTTTGCAAACGTTTTACATATGCACCGCTGGATGTACCTTCGAAATAATATCGTATTACGACATATAGTTCAGGTGCTATGACGTCAAAGACATTGAAATACATGAAACTTCGCCCTAAAAAGCATGGGGTTGTAATTTACTAGGTTTTTACTACCAAATCAATTTACAACATATTTCGCAGGCAGTTTCCCCTAATATTCCTCTCTACGAACCTGGTAAATAATGTTTTTGTAGGGCCCATTATTCAGGAGATATCTCTCTATATATAAAAGCTAAAGGTCACTCACTCACTCACTGACAAAACACGAAATCTCTTAAACTACTGCACCTATGAAGCTGACACTTTGCCGGTATGTAGTTTAAAGGTAGAAGATGTTAGCTAAGAAAGTATTTACGATAGGACGGAATGAAGGTGCATGGCGGAGGATACTTTTCCTATAGACTGACAAAATCTACAGTTACACTCCGACACTTCACGAAACTTTGCACGCTTGACCTTCAAAAGGAAGGCCACCGTCTACGTAAAGTTTCATACAGTGCATGGGAGAGAGTATCTTTCAAGATAAAAACGGATCCCTAATTATGTTTGTCGCGGAATAACTTGAGAACGGCTGGACCAATTCCACAGATCCTTATTTTGTTGTTTTCGTTATTCTCAGAACACAGGTTGTGTGAAATAAAACTGGCAAATTTGACAACAACAAAGTTCTTTTTTGAATGTGTCACTGTGTTTCTATTGCATACAAATCTATAGTTTTGTTCCGGTATTTATGAAATTTTGCACACTTCACCATAAAAACAAGAAGAATGTCACTGTCTGTATAAAATTTCATTCGGTGCACGGTAGAGGGTACTTAACATACGAGCTTTGGCAAAATGAGTAGGTTTTCTCAGATCTTGGTGAATTTTTGCACCCTTATACCAAGAGGAAAGTCACAAGATACATACACGTCCGTATGGTACATGACTGAGGGTGCCTTGCAAAAAACATTATCGAGAAAGGGAAAAGTGGAAACGAACAGAGACATGGGAAAGAAAGAGAGGAATGCAGATAGAGGAGGGAGGGGGGATGGACTACGAGAGTGTAGGCTAAATAAACGCCCGGGCAACGCCGGGCTAGTATTGTATAAGAAGCCTGGTGTGAGACTGGGAGTCTACCGCAGCTGGCAGCTGCAGCGAGATGGGTGGTCACCCGGCGCCTCTCTGAAAGCTCCAGAAAGAGCAGATCAAAGGGCTTCCCTTTCCTGCGAGCCGCTATACACCCGACTCTCGAGAACGGCGCTTTGCGCAGAAACCACCACCTTCACGGCGCCGCAAAGGCAGGAGCAGTGAGAAGAGAAAGTATAGTGAAATCTGGGAAACCCAGAATAACCGAGATTTGAAGTCATGCGAAGCCGCATTTGGACACCATAGACGTTACCTTAAATAAATGCCAAACCAATATAGAACAGAGATTGTTTATGAGGATTCTGTTCTTTTTGAACATGTCTGAACAGACATCATTAGTTGATAGTAGCGGCCGTAAATTTACGAAACCGAAATATTGGAATATTTCGACCGGTTCGGGGGGTTGAAATAAATTCAACGACAATCTTGAAAATTTGACTGAACAGGGATTCGAACCTGGATTTCTCGCTTCTGGCCATAAATCACCTTAGCCATCTTTTTATTTTTTGCTCTGGGTGTATTTCTGTACATTGTGGTCGGTGATCTCTCTCTCTCTCTCTCTCTCTCTCTCTCTCTCTCTCTCTATCTCTCTCTTTTATTTTTTTTTATTTTTACAGAGGGCGTTGAGCCCCCTGACCAGGTGCGCGGAGCTACGGCGCCCGGCAACCAATTACGCTATCCAGCACGCTTCATTTCCAACCCAAATTTTCATTTTGTACCTTACTGCGATTGTAGTGCCCGCTGCCCATTTATTCCTCTTGCTCGCATCCCATACTGGATTCCCGCAAGAGATCGCGCGTTCGAATGCGTCTGCATTGAAATTGTCATTGCCTCTTGTGTGCATATTTACAGTTATTGATATGGTGTCCGAAAGAACAGACGTCATTCGTTGACAGTAACGGTTGTAAATATATGAATGTTCAGAATTTGCGTTGAAAGGGAAGCATGCCTGCATTTTTTAAGGCGACCGCTGATCCGAAGCCGGAAATCCGGTTCGAATCCCGGTCCAGCACAAATTTCGACTTTGTCGTTGAATTTATTGAACCCCCCCCCCCCCCCGTAACGGACGAAATGTTTCAACCTTTCGATCTTATAGAACAGTGAATTTTAATGAACAGGTAGAGAAACGGACCAGCGCGATGTAAGAAAGTTAAGACGAGCATACCGAAGCGTAGCTGTTCACAACTATTCAGTAAGAAAGAAGTATCGAAATTTAGATTAGAATAGGAAGGGAAGTGATGGTAGAGCTACAGTTGAGAGGACAAGGTCTGAAGTTTAGTAAGATAGCTCTGTCGGTAGAGCGCTTCCTCCCGTCGGGGTTCGAATCCTCCCTCGGGCATAGATGTTTGTGGAGTCTTTAGTACAAGTTAGTTCATAAATAGTTTGTAAGTTTAGGGACTGATGACCTTGCAGTTAAGTCCCGTAAGCTTTACAAAAATTTGAACATTGTTTTAGAGCGCATTCCCGCGAAAGGTAAATGTCCTCGTTTCGAAACCCGGTACGGCGCACAGTTTTCGTGTGAGAAAGTTTCAAATATAGATTAGTTGGAAATGAGAAACCGACCGTTCAAATGTTTGTAATTCTATGGGACCAAACTACGTTGTTCATCAGTCCCTAGACTTACAAACTACTTAAACTAAGTTAAACAAATCTAAGGACATAAACCCACATCCATGTCCGAGGGACGATTAGAACCTCAGACGCGGGAGGCTGCGCGATCCGCAACGTGGCGCACCATACCGATCGACTACTCCCGCGCGGCAACTAATTTCCCTTTTAAGAAACCTTCATCCGAAAATTACATGTTCCTGAGAAACAGAGAGAGCGACCCAAGTGGTAACAATCTTAACTCTGAGGAGATCCAACCGCCGATATAAACTAATCACATGATTTTTGATAGAAATGGTGAAGTATAAAATAAAACGAAAAGGGTTCACATGTTTGTAAACCTATGGGTCCAAACTACTATGATCATCGGTCCCTAGGCTTACAAGCTACCTTAACTAAATTAAACTATCCCAAGGACATCTATACATCCCCGAGCAAGGTCACGAACCTTCGGCGGAAGTGGTCGCGCAGTCTATATGAATGAATATATGAGAGATGAATTTGGCAGAGCACAGAATGACCTAAGTCGAAACAAGGCCCCTGGAGTAGACAATATTCCCTCAGAGGTACTGAAGTCTCTGGGAGAACTAGCCATGACAAAATTGTTTCACCTGGTGGTTAAGATGTATGAGACAGGTGAAGTACCCTCAGACTTTAAGAAAAATGGAATAATCCCCATTCCAAAGAAAGCAGGTGCTGACAGGTGTGAAAACTACAGATCAGTTTAATAAGCCATGGTTACAAAATATTAACACGAATTATTTACAGAAGGATGGAAAAGCTGTTGGAAGCCGACCTCGGGGAAGATCAGTTTGGGTTCAGGAGAAATGTAGGAACACGGGAGGCAATACTCACTTTACGGCTTATCCTAGAAGATAGATTAAGAAAAGGCAAACCTACATTTCTAGCTTTTGTAGATTTGGAGAAGGCTTTTGACAATGTTGATTGGAATAAACTCTTTCAAGTTCTAAAGCAAGCAGAAGTAAAATATGGGGAGCGTAAGGTTATTTACAACTTGTACAAAAACTAGACAGCGGTTGTAAATGTTGAAGGACATGAAAGAGATGCAGTGGTTGGAAAGGGAGTAAGACAGGGTTGTAGCCTTTCTCCAATGTTATCAATTTGTACATTGAACAAGCTATAAAGGAAAGCAAGGAAAAATTTGGAGAAGGAATTAAAGTTCAGGGTGAAGAATTAAAAACATTGCGTTTTGCCGACGACATAGTAATTCTGTCAGATACAGCAAAGGACTTGGAAGAGCAATTGAACAGAATGGACAGCGTGCTGAAATGTGCATATAATATGAAGATTAACAAGAGCAAAACTAGGGTAGTGGAGTGCAGTCTAAGAAAATCAGGTGATGCTGAAGGAATGAGATTGGGAAACGAAGCAATAAAGGAGGTAGATGAGTTTTGTTACTTGGGCAGTAAAATAATAAATGAGGGTCGCAGTACAGAGGATATAAAATGCAGAATGGCAATGGATAAAAAAGCGTTCTTGAAAAAGAGAAATTTGTTAACATCGAATATTGATTTAAGCCTAAGGAAGTCCTTTCTGAAGGCATTTGTATGGAGTGTTGCCTTGTATGGGAGTGAAACATGGATGATAAACAGTGCGGACAGGAAGAGAATTTAGGCTTTTGATATGTGGTGCTACAGAAGAATGCTGAAGATTAGGTGGGTGGAGGAGGTACTGAACAGAACTGGGGAGAAAATAAATTTCTGGCGTACCTTGACTAGGAGGGATAGATTGGTAGGACACATTCTTAGACATCAAGGAATTGTGTATTTAGCTTTGGAGGGAAGTGTGTGGGGTAAAAACCGCAGAGGACGACCAAGAGATAGATATAGTAAGCAGATTCAGACAGATGTAGGATGTCGTTCTTATGTGGAGATGAAGAGGCTTGCTCAGGATAGGGTATTGTGGAGAGCTGTATCAAACCAGTCACCGGACTGAAGACAACAACAACAACATATTTATATAGACGACATAGCTACAGGAAAGCCTTTATTGCCAAAAGCTGTATTAATGTTGAGCTATTTTTGCAATTAGTCATCAAAAGAAATGAGACGCTGATCATATCATAGGATCAATTTCTGTGTTCCTGTGTCGTAGAAGACTGCCTGCCGCCTGTGAAGGGAATCGGCATGTGACAGCTGCCTTCGGCTTTTCGTCATTGTCAAAACGATGACCGGAGAACATGAATTTCTTGCGATGTCGGAATAGATGGAAATCGCTGGAATAAAATTTGAACTGTATGCTTCCAGCTTCTACTAATAGTTCTGGGGAAAAAAGTTGGTCTGCACCGAGCCGAATGAAGACGAAAATTGTCATGGCCCAACACAGCACCTGCAGTAAGCATTCTACGCTGCTTGTTAATAATCGCACGTCACAGTTATCGCATTGTTTCTGTGGTAAAGGAAAATTTGATACCACCGTATGGCAAGTGCCTCAATTCTTTTCGCGACTATGTCGAAAAATAACGCAAACATTGCTGTACTTGTTGCCAATAAATATTTTCATGCAACCACATTGTCTTTGTGTAAAATCATAGTGATACTTCCTTTCTGGATGCGCCTAGCAATGTGTAGTTAGTTATCGCTTTCTCAGATAGATTTAAGAAGATTTCTCACTGTATTCAACTATTTTAACGGAAATATCGTGAATAATGGAATTAAGTCGTATTTGCATCTTGCTCTACTCATAATCTCATACATGTAATGCGCATGCGCCAGGGACAAATGTGATATATGTTTGCAATGAACAGTGTTAACAAATGGGGAGTAAAATAAAAATAATATACATAAAATCCACAAGTATTAAGTAAACATTCATTACGGCGCGTGTGATGGATTCCACTCTGATTATCGTTGGGATACTCCTAAAGTGTAGTCCATGAACAAAGGAAGAGGCTTACAGAACATTCATTCTACCATCTTTTAAGTATTTCTCGTCGTTCTGAGACCTATATCCGGAATGAGAGAAACTGACCGCTTAATGCCGACATCGGTATTTTAGTTCTGTATAAATGACATTTTTCGATAGTTGTTTCGTCTCGGCTGTAACCTTTGTTTCTATGTTTCACTAATTGGTTGGAAACACCAGGATTTCAGCATGCCATACCAGTGGTGCTAAAATTTTCAATTTTTAAATACGACTTAAAATAAAATTGGTAATATTTCCTCGTAAAATCTTTAATGGTTTCAAATATGCGGTGCTACAGAAAACTGGGAAAGCAATAAAAATTGTAAATTTGTTTAACGAAGAGACCAAACTGCTATGGTCATCGATCCCTAGACTTACTCACTCAAAAACTTAACCCTTTATTTGGCAATGTTGTTCTCAAGCATCATGAAAATTGCGCACGATTTTTTACAGCTAAGTTCCATTGTCGCTTGCGAAAAGTATCGCAATAGTCAGAGGCTATAGCAGACACTGCAAGCTTACGTTACCAGTGTCGTAGTTTCTTTCGATTTTGTGGCACTGTTTTGTTCTTAGCTTTCCTTGCGTAGTTTTGAAACGGGTTGTCATTTATGTAAAAGTTTTTATAAGAATGTTATTATTGAGTGTCTAATGAAGTAGTGAAATAACCTTCTGTCTTATTATTGTAAAGAATTATTTCTTCCTACTTTGATTAACAAATAATAGTGTCTAAGAACTTTGTATGTGTAAATGATGCAGAGATATATAACCAGAGGCGTATGTTCCGTATGCGTAGAAAGAATCTACAATTTGATTTATGCGAAGGCAGGAATTTATATTCCCCCCAAAAAAAAAAAAAAAAAAAAAAAAAAAAAAAAAAAAAAAATCCCATTAACGTTAACAGAAACTCTCTTGAGAAAGTTATCATTTTATTTACCGAATGAGTTTAAATTACAAGTTTGTCAGATGCGTTAATTAAGAGTAAATTGCTAAATGTTGAAGGTTTAGAAAATATTGTAAAATATTACATTTTTAGTAGCATTTCTTATTAATGTACAGTCGTACAAGAGCAGTGAGAATACTCACACTGCAGAGTGTTTTAATACCAGAACCTTTTAGTGGTGGCTAGAGAGTAAGACAGCACTTTTTATATTTCTTTAAACAAACCTGTTTTCCGCTGCCACTAATCTACGTAACCAACTGCAGGCAAAATTTATGACAAAGCCTTGTCCACATTTAACTTTGAGCAGGGAACTGGATGTCTCCTTTAAAATGCTTAAAGGCTATGCTCTCATTATGAATTTCAAACTCCAGACGTTTCTACAAGCCTCCGTTAAAGTAAATTCTTGTCATATGTATCCACAAGAAAATCCACTGTTTATGAGCATACATTAAAATTGTTTAACGCACTGAGGTTAGATACAGTAATATTAAATATTTTATCAGTGCTCAAAATTACGTAATTCTTCAGTTAGTAACAGTACACCACATATTGTTTGAAAATAGTTCACACAATATTCAGCATTATATGTCACCTAATTCTTTACAATAGGTTTGAGCGCGACGCAACATTAAAATTAAAAGGTAAGTCCCGTCGAATGTCTAGAATTGTCTGTGAAGCAGCAGGAGAAAATTAGTTAAAGCTCGAACAACAAATTGTAGGGCTCTCACTTTAATACTGAAACACAGATGTTTCGTTCCGCGAAGTAGTTCTTGGTCCGACAGATAATTAATTTTAACATAAGAGATTCATCAGTGTCAGTACAGCTTACTTTCCCCAAGTTTAACTGTAATACATATTCGAAAGTTTTATATGCAGCAGATTAGTTTCAAACTGCGTCAAAAGACCAGCAGCGTAACTTATTTTAAATATATAATTTCTCGAGAGATTAATAATATTTGCAAAATATGACTTCTTCAGTTTTGTCAGGTGGCGCTTTCACGAAATACCAATTAGAGCAATTGTGTTTAGATAGTAAGGGAACTCCATTTTTTGATGTAATTGGAATGTATTGGAATGGATATTCTTAGTTCTTACCTGAATGCTGAATTTCCCACATAATAAGGGAAACAGGAATTCGTAACTTTTCAAAATGAAATAATTAAAGATTAGGAACTCTCTTGTAGTAGTATCAGATGACCAAAAACTCATCTTAATACCAAGAAATAACGTTATTCCGTTATCGCGGAATTCAGATTTTCTCTGCTGACAACAAGCTCGACCGGGGTTGCTCGAGTTTTTATTTATTCCAATATTCATTTAGCCTATGCACTCCCACCTATCTCTGTGCACCTACACATATCTCTTTCTCTCTCTATCTGCCTCTCTCTCTCTCTTTCTGTCTGCCAACCTTGTCTCATCGTCTTCCCAGCTACTCCCCTCTATACAACAATCTACCCCCTAACTATCCCCGTCTCTGCCAGTCTCTTCCTCTCTCTGTTCTTCATATCCCTCCCTTGTACTGTACATGAAAAATTACAATACTTGCCAAATTCATGATGACCATCAAACGGTGTCAAAGTATGGAGTAACGTACCATCCACCATGTATATTACAAAATCTTATGTAGACAGTGATGTTTTTCTTGCTTTGAAGGTGAAGTGTGCAAAATTTCATCAGAATTGGATTTCCTGTCAGGGTCTTCTGCTCAGCCATGCAGCATGCGAACTATTAAGTAGGCAGTGGGGTTCCTCTTCCTTAATAGGTCAAGTGTGCGTATTTTTATTGCAGTAGGATGAACGGCATGGCAGCTCATTAAACATGAATCTAATCCAAAATGACGTTAGCCCTATTACCAAATAACCATTGTCAATTTTCATCGACATTTTAAGCTGTTCCATTGGGTTCTCCGTGTTTTTTCCTAAACCAACCCTGTATTAAAATGAAAAAGAACGAAAATTATTAAAATTAGTGAAGCCATTTCTGAGTTTTAGCAAGACTAATGAACAGCAATTAATTTTTTGTATATTACTTATAGATAAAATTAGAATAAAATGAAATACACAAAATTTAAAAAGCATGCTGACTCCTAATGTAAATTTGGAAAGAAAGTGAAATGGGAAACACATTGTATAAATTAATGAAATGCAGCAACCAGTTGCTTGTGATTATTTATTTTTAACCTTAACGACCGGTTTCTGGCGCTTGAGTGCCCTTCGTATGGTCAAGTTTTGTACTGTCGCTTAATGAATGTACATGATAGTAGGAGAATCAACGTTAAGTGCAGAGATTATGACAGATCTCTGCACTTAGCGTTGATTCTCCTACTAACATGTACATTCATTAAGCGACAGTACAAAAATAGACCAGAAGAAGGGCACTCAAGCGCCCGAAACCGGTCGTTAAATTTAAAAAAAAAAAAAAAAAAAAAAAAAAAAAAAAAAAAAAAAAAAAAACAAGCAACTGGTTGCTGCATTTCATTAATTTATAATCTGAACAGTTGCTGAAATGGATAAAATACATTGTAGCATCAATGAATCGTCCTAAATCGAACATAATAATAATTTCTTGTGGATCAGTCAACTGGTGTAAGTCTTTTGATTAGACTTAGGTGACTCCTCAGAACGTTGAGAGGTGAAGGCAGCATTACCACTCAAAGTGAAAAATCTGTGATTTCCGCGATTTTCGAAACCGTGACCTTTCTAACCGAGAACTTTACTGCTAGCCCAGACTTCAAATTGACAAACAGCGCCAATTATTGAATACTAAGCCAATCTACAGTCGTGGCGAAACACGATGATCCCTGGCTCCGACTAGTGGGTTGGGAGACCGCCCCGCTCAGAGAAACGAACTGCAACAGTGTTGCCAAATAGTGAGTTCGCTGCCGGACAGTATAGCTACAACAGTCGCTGTTGTCTGACAGAACTGGCAGAAGTGCACAGCGCAGCCGAACGCACGCATGCGCAGAGCAACGTTCGCATTTGACTTACTTCAATGGTCTGCTGCCACAGCCGGCGCTCAAAGCCGATAGGCTCAAGCGCCAGGGATCATCGTATTACGGATCAACTATAGATAAAAACATTCAATGAGCAATAGAAATAATGTTACATATAAAAATCACCCAGTATTTTAAGGTGGAGCAAATCACAAACATTACACTAAATTTCATTCAGACCCGTTAAGAGTAGTTTCTGAGTTAAACACGGACAAACATCGTGAACCGGGATTTTTACATACAGCGTGTCAATAATTAAAGTTCCCCTTTAAAATGATGTACAAAGAAAACCAAGGGGAAAAATGACAGCAGAGTTGAAGTGAACATACTTGGAGGGGGAAACGGAATGGCATTCAAAATGTAAAACCTGTTAATTAACTACGGACTTGAGCAAGTCATGCTCAGTATGCAGTCCATCAATTTCCGCTAGAAGTTTAAACCGATAAACAGCGTGATCCACAAAAAAACCTCAGTCTTTCGAGGGCATAGTACGAGTGTCAATACGTTGCGTGATTCGTGCCTTAACACGTTGACTGGGGCGATGACGTCAGAGGCGCGCCACAGCCGCCTGTTGTGACCGCCGGCGGCCACACAGCAGCCAACGTGTTAAATTCAGCCTGAGTCGCTAGGTGGTCACCGAACACAAGACTTTTCAAACAACACCATAGCTAGAAGATACACTGATTTATGTTCGGCGAAACTGACGGCCAGGCTATTGGAAAAATCGCACTGACGTGTTTTACGGCCCACTTTAGATTTGTAGTTTTATAAGTTTTTGAAAACATTTTGGACCAAAATAATAATGTAAACAATAAAAAATTAATTAATAAGAGTGTCTGAAACCCTTTTAGGAAAAAAGTTTTAGGTAGTGGTGTTTCTCTCTCTCTCTCTCTCTCTCTCTCTCTCTCTCTCTCTCTCTCTCTCTCTCTCTGGGTAGGCCTCTTCGTTCCGGACGCTGATCGTTTTTGTTCTTGTATGGTGTTTCTTGGCTCAGCCTTTTTTATTACTGAGGGCGTTGAGCCCTCTGACCGGGCGCGCTGAGCCACGGCGCCCGGCTGTTTTGAACCACTGACTTTCTGCGTCACAATCCAATGCATTGCCCACTACGCTATGGCCAACACTTAAAACGTGCGTTCTTTAATCAGATACTATTGATGACCGTTGTTAACTGATGCTAATATGGCATTTGTAGAAACTAGATTTTCATTTACCGTACGAGAAACGACGTATTTTTGTTAATTATTCAGTGCGCCGTTGCTTTGAAATGACAACGTGTAATATGCAACGCAAGATGGCTTATGCCAGAGTGAGATCTGGGCGAGGAATGTCACGTGACATCTCCGAACGGCTGGTTTTCGTTTATTCAGTGGAGAGTGTCAAAACTCCGTTATTTTTGCAAATATCTCTGCAACGATGCAAGATATGAAAAAACATAGTAGAGCGAAGTTGTGAGAATTTTCCCCTCTACCAATTAGGTTATTCAATTTTCGTGTTAGATGAAGGGTTCCTTTGCAATTACAATTATATTACAAACGGATTTTTTTTATAACTGCCGAATTTTTTGTCCGAA
Source organism: Locusta migratoria (assembly GCA_026315105.1). Lineage (NCBI taxonomy): Eukaryota > Metazoa > Arthropoda > Insecta > Orthoptera > Acrididae > Locusta > Locusta migratoria. The sequence goes on from CM048746.1 coordinate 199,113,531, forward strand.
AAATTTGAAAAAGGGGTGGGGGGTTCTGGTCTCTGTCTGCCTACAATTATGTCTGTAAAAATTTGGTGTTGATCGGTTGAACGGTTCGTCTTAAAAACGAGGAACACGTTACGGACAGACAGACAGACGGATAGACATACATCCCAAAATCAGAGTTATTTTTGCAAATATCTCTGAAACGATACGAGATATGGAAAAAAACATAAGAGAGCAAAGTTGTGGAGAATGTTCTCGCCTACAAATTCGGTTATTCAATTTTCGTGTCAGGTGAATGTTTAAGCCGTTATTTTTGTTTAAATGTCGAGCTGTCAAAAAACGATCGCAAAGGCCCACTTTTAGTGTTACTACCGTAACCTAAAGTGGGCCAAAATAAGAAAATGACGGCTGATAACTTTGTCATTTTGGAAATAGTTCTTCATGAACTCCTTCACTGGTTTTACGATGTGCAGAGTTACGCCTTTCTGCATGAAAACGATACTATCCAGGTATCCACGCTGTTGTAGTCTTTGAAGGACGTGGTTGCAAAGAAAATTTTTATACCGTTTACCACTAACGGTACGGGTAACGGGACCTGCAGGAGTAATCGCATCGGAGAAAAAAATGGACATGTAATAAAGGTTTCTGTGAGCCCGCACCACACAGTAACCTTTGCAGAATGAAGCAGCACTGCATCATATGTGATTGGATTCTGCGTTTGCCATATCCTGCACCTATGGGCAAGAAATGCAGATGATAAACGGGTATTCATTGGACAAATATACCTGCAACATGAGGACGTACATTATCCTGCTGAAATGTAGGGTTTCGTAGGGATCGAATGAAGGGTAGAGCCACGGGTCGTAACGCATCTGAAATGTAACGGCTACTGTTCAAAGTGCCGTCGATGCGAACAAGAAGTGACCGAGACGTGTAACCAATGGCACCCCATACCATCACGCCGGGTGATACGCCAGTATGGCGATGACGAATACACGCTTATAACGTGCGTTCACCGCGATGCCAAACACGGATGCGACCATCATGGTGCTGTAAATAGAACCTGGATTCATCCTAAATCATGACGTTTTGCCATTCGTGCACCCAAGTTCGTCGTTGCGTACACCATCGCAGGCACTCCTGTCTGTGATGCAGCGTCAAGGGTAACCGCAGTCATGGTCCCCAAGCTGTAGTCTATGCTGCTGCAAACGTCGTCGAACTGTTCGTGCAGATGGTTGTTGTCTTGCAAAGGCCCATCTGTTGACTCAAGGGTCGAAACGTGGCTGCACGATCTGTTACAGCCATGCGTTTGTCATCTCAACTGCTAGAGAGACGAGGTCGTTTGGATCCAGCACGGCGTTCCGTATTGCCCTCCTGAACCCACAGATTCCATATCCTGCTAACTGAATCGCGACCAACGCGAACAGCAATGTAGCGATACGATAAACTGTAATCGCGATAGGCTACAATCCGACCTTTTTTAAAGTCGGAAAGGAGATGGTACGCATTTCTCCTCCTTACACGAGGCATCAAAACAACTTTTCACCACGCAACGCCGGTCAACTGCTATTTGTGTATGAGGAATCGGTTGGAAACTTTCTTCATGTCAGCACGTTTTAGGTGTCGCCTCCGGCGCCAACCTTGTGTGAATGCTAATCACAGCATCTTCCTCCTGTCGGTTAAATTTCGCGTCTGTAGCACGTCATCACGGCCAGGAGTGTATAAGTTGGAAATGGGCATCATCGATACTCGAATTATAGAGGGAACTTGTGTGCCTCAGTGGCAAGTCAGCAGGAATCAACTCCGGCAGATGCGTGATTTTCACGGGTAGCAATGCAGAATACTGTGTAGAATATTATGTACCGTGATCGGAGATAATTTTAATTATCTGGCAGTTCGACGTGTACTGCAGTCAATGCTTGTTTCTTCCTGTAACGTTAAGGCGAAATCTTCAACAGAGGACGATGGGATTGATTTCCTCCCCCTGCCACATTGTCCTTGAAACGATCGTGTTTCTTCGAACCACTGCTCTATATTCTTCAGAGACTCACACTAATCGGATCACAACCTATCCCCTTGTTGTTTAGTGGCCGGAATTTCCTTAAATCTGCAACTTCAGAGTCGTCATTCTTGTACAAAAAATGAAATAAAATAAAATAAAAATTAAAAGAGCGCCACAAGCAAAGCTCCATCCTCCATTAAAAGAGCCATGAGAGTTTGCAATGGGAGGTGAGCGACATGCCGCGGCGGAATAGCCATGCGCACTAAGACACCTTGGTACGGTGTGCACGGCCGTTCGTCGTCGTAGGTTCGAATTCTCCCTTGTGCACTGGTGTGTGTGTTGTTCTTGGGATAAGTTAGTTTAAGTAGTTTGTAAGTTAATGGACAGATGTTCCCTTAGGCTGTGGCTAAGCCATGTCTCCACCATATCCTTTCTTCCAGGAGTGCTAGGCTTGCATGATTCGCAGGAGAGTTTCTGTGAAGTTTGGAAAGTAGGAGCGAGGTACTGGTGGAAGTGAAGTTGTGGGGCGGCATCGTGAATCGTGTCGGGATAGCACAGTCGGTAGTGCGCTTGCCCGCGAAAGGCAAAGGTTCCGGCATACAATTTTAATCTGCCAGGAAATTTCAGATGTTCAAATGTTTGTTAAGCTTATGGGACTTAACTGCGGGGTCATCAGTCCCTAAACTTACAAACTACTTACGAACTATCTTATACCAAAAGCGACACAAACATCTATGCCCCGACCGTAGCGGCCGTGCAGACTGTGACTGGCGCGCCGCAGACATGGACAGATGACCACTGCAGTTAGGTTCCATAACTTAACAAACATTTGATTTTCGAGCGACAAGAACCCCGCGTGTTTATGCCAAATGCAATGTATCGATTTCCTGTCCCGTGATTTGCACCGTACGCCTCTTACAGTGTCATCTTTTTTAAACTTTTGTGTGTGCCATTGCGTTTCCCCCTTCAAGAATGTTCAGTTCACATCTGCAGTTATTGTTCCCCTTGGCTCGTTTTGTACAGCAATCTGAAAGTGGGCCTTTAACACTAGAGTGTACGCGCGGGCTGCATTTGTAGTCCACGGCATGAAACGGTCGACTGTTTTCAACAGTTGGCGCACAACAATGTCATCGCTTCGTGTATTCCTCAGGTATGAATCACACTTCTTGCTAGTAGCGTGCTGACTACCGTGTCGTAAGGTGTCTGAAGAAATTAGCGTCGAAGTCTGTGGGCTACGTCTGTAGTCCACGCGACAGGTCGTGGAAGTAAAATTTCCAAGTGCACAGCTTGAGAGTGTGACGAAAATATTCAAAATTACTGCAATAAATACTTTAAAATTACTATATATGTTTTGTGATTTATAGTATTGTTGTTTTTACTCTTTTTTGTTGTTAGAGTGAATTTGTAATCTGTGCATAATGACTTTTAGATAGAAGGTTATTCATCTAATATCGATGAACAAATTCAGAGATGGCTGCTGGAGGATGACGCAAGCTGCTAGTGGTGTGGCAAGGAAACCAGAAATCATCACATTTTATAGCAAAACATAGTGTGGCGTCGATATTTTTGATAAAATGTGTGAACAATACGACGCTCTTCGAAATTGTGGACGCTGGCCTCTCACGGAGTTTTACAATTTGCTCAATATGGCGGGCATAAATGGTCTCATTATTTATCAGATGAATAAATCTGAAACGTAAGTCGTCCGCCGCCATTGAAGGAGTTGGATATGGCCTAGCAAGACCTTCTATTGAGCATCGATTATCGCAATAGAGCATACCCAGAGGCAACAAACTGAAAGGCAAATTCTGCTTGCACTCTCAGAGCAACCGATGCATGCTGTTATGCCTGATCGTGGAAGAGCTGATTCGATTTGATTTGATTTTTCCAGGAAAGCCAAAACAGTCTTGGTCCAAGCCGCCACTTCCCGAACCGAAGCTAAGTTTATTGTGCGGTATAGCTCCCTGTATATCTAGTAACCAATGCTCTTGAACAGTGCAAGGACTCCCTTTACCAGTTCTTTATTAGACACAATTTCTTCGGGTCTAGTTGTCCCAAGTGTTACGTGTTTTTTACTCTCCAATGCAATGCATTCGAAGATTAGATGTGATGCAGTTTCGTCACCGACATCACAGATCCTACATTTAGGGTCCTCTTCTGTTATTCCCATTGTATGTAGGTGTTTTTTGAAAATCCCATGGCCTGTCAGCAATCCAACCATGAGTCTAATCTCTCTCCTGTTCAGGCCCAGGATTGCAGAGCTTCTTTTAAAACATGGCTTTGGCATCATTACCTTGGCATGTTTTTGTTGGTAGACTTTGGTCCAATATTCTACGTGCTGTCTTCTGAGCCAGTTACGTAGCTCCAATTTGATCATTGCCTTGGTGATTGTCAGGACAGGTTCCGGTCCTATAAATGGAATCTCTGCCGCCATCCTGGCTAATCTGTCTGAATGTTCGTCGCCACTGATCCCCGAGATCCCCGAGTGCCCAGGGACCACAGTAGGTTTACTCTGTTGCTTTCCCCTAGCTCCACCAGTACCTTGTGACGTTCTGCAACAATTTTAGACCTTGTTGCAGGAGCTGCCAGTGATCTCAGGGCTGCCTGGCTGTCTGAATAGATATAGATGCTACGGTCTTTGTAGCACCTACGTCAATTCTCCTCCACACACGCCCTGATGGCAGTGATTTCGGCCTGGAATACTGAGGCCAGTTTCCCTAGAGAGATGACGCTCTCCAGTCTTGGCTGCACCCCGTATACCCCGTTATTTATCAGATGAATAAATCTGAAACGTAAGTCGTCCGCCGCCATTGAAGGAGTTGGATATGGCCTAGCAAGACCTTCTATTAAGCATCTATTATCGCAATAGAACATACCCAGAGGCATCAAACTGAAAGGCAAATTCTGCTTTCACTCCCAAAGCAACCGATGCATGCTGTTATGCCTGATCGTGGAAGAGTTGGTCTTTGTTCTTTTTGTAGCAGAGCCCGCGACCGCAGTACGCGGAAAGAGTGCAACAAATGTACAAGATACATTTTCAGCGACCATCAGTAGCCTTGTGCCCTGAATGCATGCCAGTGGAGTGAAGATCACTGACAAAAAATTCAATAGTTCAATTAGATGATAATTTAACATGGAACTAACTATTATTACTACCCCACAGACGTTTAATGAACAAAGTATGAGCATATGGTCTAACAGACCAATTGTGTGATTGGATTGACGAGTTCCTAGGTAACAGAATGCAGCATGTCATTCTCAATGGAGACAGGTCTTCCGACGTAAGAGTGATATCAGGTGTATCACAGGGAGTGTCGTGGATCCGTTGCTATTCACGATATATGTGAACGACGTTGCGGATAATATCGGAAGTTCACTGAGGCTTTTTGCGGATGACGCTGTAGTATATAGAGAGGTTGTAACAATGATAAATTGTATTGAAATGCATGAGGATCTGTAACGAATAGACGCATGGTGCAGGGAATAGCAATTGAAATGGAGAAATGTAATGTGCTGCGATTACATAGAAAGATTCTATATCATTTAGCTACACTATAGCGGGTCATCAACTGGAAGCAGTTAATCTTATAAACTATCCGGGAGTAGGCATTAGGAATGATTTAAAATGAAACGACCATATAAAATCAATCGTCGATAAATAAGATGCCAAACTGATTCATTGGAAGAATCCTAAGGAAATGCAGTCCGAAATCAAAGGAAGTGGCTTACAGTACACTTGTTCGCCAACAGCTTGAATACTGCTCACCGGTGTGAGATCCGTACCAGGTGGAGTTGATAGAGGAAGTAGAAAAGATCCAACGGAGAGCAGCACGCTTCGTTACAGGATCATTTGGTAATCGTGAAAGTGTTACGGAGATGATCGATAAACTCCAGTGGAAGACTCTGCAGGAGAGACGCTCTGTCGCTCGGTACAGGCTTTTGTCGAAGTTTCGAGAACATACCTTTACTGAGGAGTGTAGCAGTATATTGCTCCCTCCTATGTATATCTCGCGAAGAGATCATGTCTTTCTTTTCGCGAACAATACGTGACTGGAATAGGAGGGACAACCGATAGTGGTACTCATGGTACCCTCCGCCACACACTATCGGGTGGCTTGCGGAGTATGCATGTAGATGTAGATGTAGATGTAATTTAAAACATGTGAACATAATCAAAGCCCTTGCTTGGACATTCATTTCTAAAAACAACTTTGTTTCATTGTTCAGTATAGTTAAAATGTTAGGGTTTTGCCAATTTCATGTGAAAGTGTGATAAAAACAAAGATGTTTAGTGATTATCCAATGTGTCTAGTTAAATAACTTCCAAATTTGCAAATAACGAAATTTCATGAAATGATTATGGGCGCGAGCGCTCCAGTGTTAATCATAGAGATACTTTATATGAAAGATGATATCAAAGAAATTAAGGATAAAGCAGTCAACAATCCGAAGATTGGTATGAACAGCACAGTGCTTTACTAGGCATGGCCATGTTTTGGCCATTGAACTGACTTACCCAGCCAGTTAAACGGTGACCTACAGCTTAACGTGGATTCCTAACGACGATGCTCCTCGATATTTTTCACATCCGCAACAATGCTGATTAAAAACCTAAAATATGTCCGTATTTGGCAACTGCGTCGAAGAGCAACACTGTAACTTATTTGGGAGATATAATTTCTTGTTCCACTCCCATGAACCACAGACATTGCCGAGGTGGGGTGGCTTGCGTGCCTCCACGATACAGATAGCCGTACCGTAGGTGCAACCACAGCGGAGGGGTATCTCTGGAGAGGCCAGACAAACGTGTGGTTCCTGAAGAGGGGCAGCAGCCTTTTCAGTAGTTACAGGGGCAACAGTCTGGATGATTGACTGAGCTGGCCTTGTAACATCAGCTAATGTGGCTTTGCCACACAGTTACTGCGAACGGCTGAAAGCAAGGGGAAACTACAGCCGTTACCTTTCCCGAGGACATGCAGCTCTACTGTATGAACATATGATGATGGCATCCTCTCGGGTAAAATATTCCGGATCTCCGGGCGGGGACTACTCAGGAGGATGTGATCATCAGGAAAGACAATACTGGCATTCTACGGGTCGGAGCGTGGAATTTTAGATCCCTTAATCGAGTAGGAAAATTAGAAAATTTAAAAAGGGAAATGGATAGGTTGAAGTTAGATATAGTGGGGATTAGTGAAGTTCGGTGGCAGGATGAACAGGATTTCTGGTCAGGCGAGTACAGGATTATAAATACAAAATCGATTGGGGGTATCACAGGAGTAGGATTGATAATGAATAAGAAAATAGGAATGCGGGTAAACTACTATGACCAGCACAGTGATCGCATTATCATTGTCAAGATAGATACGAAGCCAACACCGACAACAGTAGTACAGGTTTATATGCCAACTAGCTCTGCCGATGATGAGGAAATCGAAGAAATATATGAGGAGCTAAAGGAAATTATTCAGACAATTAAGGGAGAGGAAAACTTAATTGTTATGGGAGACTGGAATTCGGTAGTAGGACAAGGAAGGGAAGGGAGGGTAGTAGGTGAATATGGTCTGGGCAAAAGGAATGAAAGAGGAAGCCGCCTGGTAGAATTTTGCACAAAACATAATTTAGTTATAACAAACATCTGGTTCAAGAATCACAAAAGAAGGTTGTATACGTGGAAGAGACCAGGAGACACCGGGAGATACCAGATAGATTTTATAATGGTAAGACATAGATTTCGGAACCAGGTTCTACAATGTAAGACATACCCAGGGGCAGATATAGACTCTGACCATAACTTGTTGGTTATGAACTGTAGGCTGAAACTAAAGAAACTACAAAAAGGTAGGAAAATAAGGAGATGGGACCTGGATAAATTGAAGGAACCTGAGGTTCTTAAGAATTTCAGAGGGAGCTTTAGGCAACAATTGGTAGAAACAGGGAAAAATGAAACAGTTGAGGAGGAATGGGTAAAATTGAGAGATGAAATAGTGAAGGTAGCAGAGGACAAAATAGGTAGGAAGGAAAGACCTACAAAAAATCCTTGGATATCACAGGAGATACTAAATTTAATCGATGAAAGGAGAAAATATAAAAATGCAGTAAATGAAACAGGCAAAATGGAGTACAGACGACTAAGATATGAGATTGACAGGAAGTGCAAAATAGCTAAGCAGGAGTGGCTAGAAGGCAAATGTAAGGATGTAGAAGAATGTATAAATAGGGGAAAAATAGATACAGCATACAGGAAAATAAAAGAAACATTTGGAGATAAGAAAAACAGCTCTATGAATATCAAGGACACTGATGGAAAACCAGTTCTCAGCAAAGAATGGAAAGCTGAAAGGTGGAAAGAGTATATAGAGGGGCTCTACAAAGGAAATGAACTTCCTGACAATATTGTAGGAAAGGAAGAGGATGTAGATGAAGATGAAATAGGAGAGACTGTACTGAGAGAAGAATTTGACAGAGCCCTGAAAGACCTAAGTCGAAACAAGGCCCCTGGAGTAGATGATATTCCCTCAGAGCTACTGAAGTCTCTGGGAGAAGCAGCCATGACAAAATTGTTTCACCTGGTGTGTAAGATGTATGAGAGAGGTAAAATACCCTCAGACTTTAAGAAAAATGTTATAATCCCCATCCCTAAGAAAGCAGGTGCAGACAGGTGTGAAAACTACAGAACTATCAGTTTAATAAGTCATGGTTGCAAAATATTAACGCGAATTATATACAGAAGGATGGAAAAGCTGGTAGAAGCCGACCTCGGGGAAGATCAGTTTGGGGAGGCAATATTCACTTTACGGCTTATCCTAGAAGATAGATTAAGAAAAGGCAAACCTACATTTCTAGCTTTTGTAGATTTGGAAAAGGCTTTTGACAATGTGGATTGGAATAAACTCTTTCAAGTTCTGAAGTAAGCAGGAGTAAAATATAGGGTGCGTAAGGTTATTTACAACTTGTACAAAAACCAGACAGCGGTTGTCAGAGTTGAAGGACATGATAGGGATGCAGTGGTTGGAAAGGGAGTAAGACAGGGTTGTAGCCTTTCTCCAATGTTGTTCAATTTGTACATTGAGCAAGCTATAAAGGAAAGCAAGGAGAAATTTGGTGAAGGAATTAGAGTTCAGGGGGAAGAATTAAAAACATTGCGTTTTGCCGATGACATAGTAATTCTGTCAGATACAGCAAAGGACCTGGAAGAACAATTGAACGGATTGGACAGTGTGCTGAAAGGTGCATATAAGATGAACATTAACAAGAACAAAACTAGGGTAATGGAATGCGGTCTTAGAAAATCAGGTGATGCTGAAGGAATTAGATTGGGAAACGATGCAATAAAGGAGGTAGATGAGTTTTGTTACTTGGACAGTAAAATAACAAATGATGGTCGCAGTACAGAGGATATAAAATTCAGAATGGCAATGGGTAGAAAAGCGTTCTTGAAAAAGAGAAATTTGTTAACATCGAATATTGATTTAAACCTAAGGAAGTCTTTTCTGAAGGCATTTGTATGGAGTGTTGCCTTGTATGGGAGTGAGACATGGACGATAAACAGTGCGGACAGGAAGAGGATTGAGGCTTTTGAAATGTGGTGCTACAGAAGAACGCTGAAGATTAGGTGGGTGGATCGCGTAACTAATGAGGATGTACTGAACAGAATTGGGGAGAAAAGAAATTTCTGGCATACCTTGACTAAAAGAAGGGATAGATTGGTAGGACACATTCTTAGACATCAAGGAATTGTGAATTTAGCGTTGGAGGGAAGTGTATGGGGAAAAAATCGCAGGGGAAGACCAAGAGATGGATACAGTAAACAGATTCAGAGAGATGTCGGATGTCACTCTTATGTGGAGATGAAGAGGCTTGCTCAGGATAGGGTATTGTGGAGACCTGCTTCAAACCAGTCTCCGGACTGAAGACCACAACAACAACAACAATTTCTTGTTATATAAAACTTTTTGGGGTTTGTGAAGCAAGCGTAGGATGCGTCTACGGAATCACCCCGTTTACACGGGCTCCCAAAACCGGATTTCGTAAACCGATTTCCCAATTCCGCTTTTGGTTGGTCATGTAAACACTCCAAAATCGATTCTGGAAATCCGCTTTGCTAACGCTCGGATTTTCGGGGAAGGATGGGAGAGGAAATCGGCCGTGCCCTTTGAAAGGAACCATTCCGGCATTTGCCTGGAGTGATTTAGGGAAATCACGGTAAACCTAAATCTGGATGGCCGGAGGTGGATTTGAACCACCATCCTTCCGAATGCGAGTCCAGTGTGTTACCACTGCGCCACCTCGCTCGGTCGTTTTTGAAGCGTTCATGGCTTGTCAGATTGTATTTTTTAATGTGAATTAAAAAATATAAATATTATAATGAACATAAATCTGTGTATTTAAATAATAATAATAATAATAGCGATTGTGAAGACTAAATAAGGAACTGAATCAGCTGTTTTCCAGCCGCCATGTTAAGTGAGCTAGGAAATCCGATTCAAGCTATGCCATGTAAACACGACAGAGAAACGGTTTACGAAAATCGGTTTTCATCTTCCGGAAGATGTGTTGCATGTAAACGTAGTGAATGAAACTGTGCTCGCCCCTGGCAATGCTACTGCCCCGCGGTGCGCTGGGCCGCCGGCTCGCAGCCAACTGCGCATGCGCGCCTCGAACGCCAATCACGGCCAGCTCGTTAGTGGGTGGCGCGCTCGCCCCCGTAAACAGACCACTCTGGCGCCTCAACAAATTAACCCGCTGCCGCGCTACTTGCTGCAAACTCGCACGTGTACGCAGAGTGCAGTTCGCGGCCGTAAAACTAACTGCTAACGAACCGGCGCTGTACGCTAATGCCAAAGTTAAAGCCCATAACCCAGGGGTGATCACCGCCACCTCGCCGCGGTGGCGTAGCCGAGCGGTCTAAAGCACCTAGCTGCGGAGTGCGCGGTTGCTCGCCGTGGAGGTTCGAGTCCTCCCTGGGGCATGGGTGTGTGTGTGTTTGTCCGTAGGTTAGTTTACCTAGGTTTAAGTCAGAGGTGGGCAATGAGCGAGCCGCGCTCTCAGAGCCGGCTGCCTGAGCAGGAGCAGAGCCACGAGCAGCTGGCGTCCATTACGTAGTTCCTGCTGAAAAGACTAGATAAGTAAGTAACTTATAAACATAATACTGGAAACTCTTCTCTAAAACGTCCAGCCCGTGCAGTCGATCCGGCAAATATCTTATAAAGATAAGAGTGATTTTTTTGTTTGTTTCAGAAGACACCGCTAACAGCGGTTAGTTCGAATTGTGTACTTCATGGTTTTCGTTATAATCTATGATATTACGTTATGGTACAGTACGCTGTAGAGTTGAAATGGCTAGTCAAATCGGCGCGGTAAAGCGACGTTCTATTTTACAGTACAACTCTAGTTGGGAGTGTGATTACTTGTTCACTGAAAGCAAGGAGGAGCAAAATGTTTGGTATGTGGTAAAATACTAGGCATAAAAAGTACAATTTAGAACGCCACTATAGAACATATCGCTGCAACCAGTATGGAAGTGTAGAAGGTGAAATGCGACTTAATCTTCTTAATAATCTACGCGAGGAAGGAAGTAGAGGTATGTATTATAATGCTGTACTTACTTACGAGATAACTTAATCACAGTGTTTTGTTTAATAAAACCAATTTTCTTTTGAAATGACAACTCTGTTAATTTCTTAAACAGGAATGTGATGCCTCATCCTCTGATGCAGCTGTTTGTGCTAGTTACAGAATAGCTTTGCTGATATTCAGTACTTCCCGACCATTTTGTGACGGTGAATTTGTGAAGCAGAGTTTGAAAGTCTTAGCAGACGAACTATGTCCACAGGTATCAAGTTCTTTCGCAAGTTTGAGTCTGTCGCGCCGTACTATAATTCGCCGTATCGAACGCTTGTCAGGTGCGCCAGCGAGCATGCAGACCTCTAGCGGCAACTAGGATAACTACCGGCCGAGCGCGAACGCTGCTCTTTTTCCGGCCTGAGCCGGAGCGCTGCTCATTGAGCCGATTTGTGCGCACCTCTGGTTTAAGTAGTTTGTAAGCTACGGACTGATTACCACGCAGTTTGGTCCGATAGATTTACAGACACCACCACCTCCATATTCAATGTGATGTGCACGTGAAATTGGGGGTGAAAATAGTAAAACAAAGTTGACAGCGTGGTATGTTACTACGTAGGGTGCTCGGGTTCTATTTCTGGTTGGGCCGTAGCTTTCCCTAGCTGCAGGGACTGGATGCTATGCGGTGAACATCAAATGTTCAAATGTTTGTAAATCTATGGGACTTTAGTGCTTGTTTATTAGACTATAGCTTACAGACTACTTAAACTAAGCTAAACTATCCTAAGGGCAACACCCATGCCCTAGGGAGGACTCGAACCTCCGACGGCGAACAGCCACATGCACCGCAGCACAGCGCCCCAGTGCGCACGGTTATTCCGCCGCGGCCTGTGATCATCACTGCATTATCATTGTTGCACAAGTGGCGTTACTTTAAAAGACTTCCCAGAATACGATCCCAACTGCGGTCTAACGGCCACAATTTCCACACGATCATTATCACAGTCATCTGCGATGCTTACAAAACTTGTCGCGGATAACAGGGAGACCACGTGGCTATACGTACACTGGGTATATCAAAAAGGATGCCGTAAACTTTAACGGTTGAAAGTATACGATAATAGAAGCAAAAATGTCCCAGTAAGCATGGGTCCAGGGTGGGGACAGAGACTCCATTTATTGGACCGGAACCTGTCCTGACAATCACCAAGGCAATGATCAAATTGGAGCTACGTAACTGGCTCAGAAGACAGCACGTAGAATATTGGACCAAAGTCTATCAACAAAAACATGGCAAGGTAATGATGCCAAAGCCATGTTTTAAAAGAAGCTCTGCAATCTTGGGCCTGAACAGGAGAGGGATTAGATTCATGGTTGGATTGCTGACAGGCCATGGGAATTACGAAAAACACCTACATACAATGGGAATAACAGAAGAGGACCCTAAATGTAGGATCTGTGATGACGGTGATGAAACTGCATCACATCTAATCTTCGAATGCATTGCATTGGAGAGTAAAAGGCACAGTACATTTGGGACAACCAGACCCGAAGAAATTGTGTCTAATAAAGAACTGATAAAGGGACTCCTTGCACTGTTCAAGGGCATTGGTTGGCTTTACTAGATATACATGGAGCGATACTGCACAATAAACTTAGTTTCGGTGCGGGCAGTGGCGGGTTGGACCAAGACTGTTTTGGCTTCCCTGAGAAAATCAAATCAAGCATGGGTCCGCAAACAAGCCGTTTGCGAGATAATTACGAATGTATGGTTCCAATACACCACTAACGGAATTGTTTGTAACATCGTACTGTTTACCCCTTGCGCACATAAGGCCGTCCTACGTTCGTTGTTTACACATTGGAACATTGCCGACATGTGGAGTTGGAATCACACTATACACTCAGAACTTACAGGACGGATATAGTACACAGCCTCATAGGGTATCAGTCGCGTCTGATGAGTGCCACTTGTGCTGTGTTACAGTTACAATGGAAACTTACAGTAACTAAGAATATGCGGATATGCAGTTCATGTACAGAGTAGGGCTAACGGCAACGCACGGGAGACTGCACGCTTGTACCGAGAAACATATCATGATCGACGACACAAGGGCCCATCAGCGCCTCAGAGAACACGGGGATTTTGCTCATGGCAGGACAGGAGGTAGACCTGCTCGCATGAGATTGAGGATATGGTGTTGGATGCAGTACAGCTCTCTCCAAGAACCGCGACGATACAAATTGTACACACAAATGCTTGTACAAAGCCACAGTAGTGTATGGAGAATTTTACATCGAAATTTCTTCACCTACAAAGATTAGATTAGTCTTTCGTTCCGTAGATCCATGTTGAGGAGATCCTTGTGGATGTGGAACATGTCAAGAAACAAAATTTACAAGTTGAATAATTGATAATACTAATAATATAAATACAGATATAAATTTTTAAGGTGTTTTTTTTAAATAGCTCAAAATATAATAAAAATAATATAGTGTGAGTACATGCATCATTTGGTACAATTTAGAAATTCACTAATGGAGTAGAAGGAGTTGGCCACTAGAAAGTCTTTTAGGTTCCTCTTAAACTGATCTTTATTTGTAACTAATTTTTTTTATACTTGATGGTAAATTATTTAAAATGTGTATCCTGAGTAGTGGACTCCTTTTTGAACTAAAGTAAGTGCTTTTAAGTCCTTGTATAGATCATTTTTATTCCTAGTATTGTCTGTATGAACTGAGTTGTTTGTTGGGAAAAAGGATATATTATTTATGACAAATTTTACTAAGGAATAAATATACTGAGAGGCAGTAGTTAATATACCCAGTTCTTTGAAGAGGCTTCTACAGGACGTCCGTGAATTTACTCCACAAATAATACCTATTACACGTTTTTGGACTCTGAAAACGTTTGACTGACTTGAAGAGTTACCCCAAAATATTATACCATATGACATTAGGGAATGAAAGTAAGCAAAGTATGCTAGCTTTGTTAATTTTATGTCTCCTATGTCTGATAACACTCGTACTGAAAATACAGATTTGTTAAGTCGTTTCTGCTGTTCTGTGGTGTGCTCTTCCCAACTAAATTTATTATCAAGCTGTAATCCCAGGAATTTAATACTGTCAACCTCTTCTATCTTCTCTTCTTCATACTTAATGCATATGCTGGTGGGAAATCTCTTACATGTCCTGCATGTAGTGAGTCTTTTCAAAGTTTAATGACAATGAGTTGGATTTAAACCATTTATTAATGTTCATGAAAATATTGTCACGTTGCAATGGAAGTAGGCTTGACTTCGAAGGCAACTAAACACAGCACTTACACTGAAAGCACGTTTATTACGAACTCAACATACACGCAGCACTGACTGCCTCTCAGGCAGAGTGCTCTGCTATTTATACACAGAAAGAATTTACCAGATATTAGAAGAACAGTTAACATAAGAAACAAGTAGAATTTACAAGTGAACATAAGAAAGATGTAGAACCTTCTGGAATTGTTAATTACAAAGAAATAAATTCTTGCCGATGGGCGGGATTGAACCGACGACCTTCTGCGCCGCAGTGCGTGACGCTATCCCCTGCGCCCCGCCGCCAGTGGGTGTTCGTGGCCTCTCGCGGCATTGCCCCCTCTCCTGGAGAAACAGCGACCCGCTGTTATGATCCCTGTGGAGCCAGCTGCAATGTCCTAGATCTTGACCGTGTCATGGGTCCTCTGTATGACAGTTCAAGAGAATCCTTCCCTTCTCCGCGATTATCGACGACAGACGTTCCTGTCGTGGCTTCATCTGGAACATTACCGTCCGTAAAGTCCTTGGACAAGAAGCCATTGTCGTTTACCTGCTCTTCAGGATCGTAGTAAGGCTTCATGTGCAGGACATG
Source organism: Locusta migratoria (assembly GCA_026315105.1). Taxonomy (NCBI): domain Eukaryota; kingdom Metazoa; phylum Arthropoda; class Insecta; order Orthoptera; family Acrididae; genus Locusta; species Locusta migratoria. The sequence goes on from CM048746.1 coordinate 199,128,958, forward strand.
AACAATGTCTCTCCGTTTTTGACGTTTCGACGACGGCTCATAATCCTCAACTTCGTATGTGACGTCTGACAGGCGGCGTATGACACGATACGGACCAAAGTATCGCTTCAATAACTTTTCTGACAGTCCAACCTTCCGTACAGGTGTAAAAATCCATACCAGATCTCCTGGGCTGGTGCTTGTCGTTATATCGCTGACGGTCCTTCTCCTGGGCATCCAGTGTCCGTATGCGAGCCAGTTGTCTTGCTTCTTCGACCCTGGTTTTGAGCTGTTTAACATGTCCTGAGTGTCGTCCGGTTGGAACGGGAACAGCGTATCCATTGTCGTCTCAGCTTCACGGCCATGGTGCAGGAAAAACGGAGTGACGCCTGTGGTGACTTGTCTTGCGGTATTGTAAACAAATGCCACGACTGGAAGAATTGTATCCCAATCCTTCTGCTCCACATCGACGTACGTCGACAGCATGTCGGCTAACGTCTTGTTAAAACGTTCCGTAAGACCATTTGTCTGAGGATGGTACGCAGTTGTCATTCTGTGGACAATGTTGCACCGTGACATAACCTCTGATACTAGTTTCGACTGGAATACTTTTCCACGATCAGATATCATGACTCGTGGTGCTCCATGCTTCAAAATAATGTCTTCTACAAGGAATTTTGCGATTTCTGGAGCTTCTGCAGTCGGCACAGGTTTGGTGACAGCGTAGCGTGTGAGGTAGTCAGTGCAGACTATTATCCAACGGTTACCGGTTGTCTTCGGGAACCTCCCTAAAAGATCGATATCAACTCGGTAGAATGGAGCTGCTGCCGGCGGAATCGGTACGAGATGTCCTGGAGGTAATTGCGGCACATGCTTCCGTCTCTGGCACTCTTTACAGTGACTCACATAGTGCTTGACAGATCTGTAGAGACCTTTCCAGTAATACCTGCGTCTTATTCTGTCTAGGGTCTTCACGAATCCCAAATGACCGGATATCGGAGCATCGTGGAAATATTTGAGAATAGCTGGCTGGAGATGAGCTGGAACAACAAGTAGCCATTTGGGGCCCAGTGGATCGTAGTTGCTCTCATACAATGTTCCGTTTATAAGTTGGAACTCTCCATTGGTCGGTTCTCCTTTCTCCAAGGCCTCTATCGTTTTTAATAGTGCTGGATCTACCCTCTGTTCAGCTGTAACGTCATCTAATTCAGTGAGAGCTGACATTTCCTTAATTCTGTTGCGTTCCACTAATGGATTCCTCGAAAGGCAGTCGGCATCCTTGTGTTTGCGCCCGTTCTTGAATACCACTGTGACATCATACTCTTGGAGTCTTAGTGCCCATCTTGTTAGTCGGCCTGATGGATCCTTCAAGCTAGTCAGCCAACACAAAGAATGGTGGTCTGTCACGACGGTGAATGGGATGCCGAATAAATACGGCCGGAACTTGTTGATAGCCCAGATAACCGCGAGACATTCTTTTTCAGTTGTAGAGTAGTTTATCTCGGACTTTGAGAGTACTCTTGACGCATAGGCTATCACTTTTTCAGCGCCTTCCTGAACTTGTACAAGCACTGCACCAACCCCATAACCACTGGCGTTTGTGTGAAGTTCCGTTTCATCACGAATGTGCTGAGGAGTTGGAAATTCTGTGACTGCCCTTACTTTATCTGGATCATAACTGACACCATCTCCGTTGACTAGGTGCCCGAAGATTTTTATCTCTTTGGCGACGAAGAGGCACTTCTTTGGATTGAGGCGGAGACCTGCAGCCTGAACACACTTCAACACAGCTGACAGGCGACTCAGATGTTCTTCAAATGTTTTCGAGAAAACGACAATGTCATCTAAATAACAGAGACACGTCGTCCACTTAAGGTGTCGAAGCAAGTTGTCCATCATGCGCTCGAATGTGGCTGGAGCATTACATAATCCAAATGGAATTACTTTAAATTCATAGAGGCCGTCAGGTGTAATAAAAGCCGTCTTCTCCCTGTTAGCTCCGTCAACCTCGATTTGCCAGTAACCTGTCTGCATGTCCATAGTTGTATGTAGCTCCTAAGGTGTCGTCAATACGCAGCAATGGGTAGACATCTTTCTTTGTGATTCTGTTCCGCCGCCGATAGTCGACACAGAATCGCCACGTGCCATTTCTTCTTTACAAGGACTACCGGAGACGACCAAGGATTCTCCGAACGTTGAATAATGTCATCTCGCAACAACTTCTCCATTTCCTCTCGAATTATCCGTCTTTCAGCTGGCGACACTCTATACGAACGCTGGCTAATTGGCGGATGATCCCCAGTATTGATCCGGTGCTTTATAGTGGGACGTTTCGACTGACTTTTCCCCTGCTGAGGTGTGAATGCACCCGAAAATTGGCGTAGTATACCTAAAACCCGCTGGCGTTGTTCCTTGGTCAGTCCAGGCCCTATTGGCAGTTCCACGTTTGTTTCCTCTAGCGTGTTGTCTGTACTAACAGCTGGGCATGGATCTTCATTGATGACATTGAGCTCACCGTCCTGGATTTCTTCAGCTGTCCCGATACACATTCCCTTGGGGATAAGTTTTGACTGCTCGTGACAATTTGTGATCCAAATCTCTCATTGACCACCGGTAATGCTTATGATAGCCGCTGGTATGTAAATTTCTTTTGTGAGCCTGATAAACTTTTTACTATCAATAAGAACTTCATAGCTTAACCAGTCATCTGTGTTTGTGACTGCAACTCTTCTCATTGCCAACGAATAACTTCCCAGAAAATTCTGTACTAAGTGTATCCGGCGGAACAACTTCTTCAATTTGCAGCTCAGATCTTCCACAGTCAATGATAGCTTGGGATGCCTGAAGGAAGTCCCATCCGAGGATGACATTGTGACTACATTCTGTTAACACGACAAATTCAAACGGCTGCGTCCTGTTGTTGATGGTTATTCTTGCGACACAAGTTCCTGCTGGATGGACGTATTTTCCATTCGCGACCTCCAACACAGTTGCCCCCGTATCACAGAAAATTGTCTTCTTTAGTGTGCGGCGGTAATTATCCGATAATATAGAAAAAGAGGCTCCTGAATCAACAAGTGCCCGGATAGGTTGGCCATCGATTATGACAGCGATGAGATTTCCCGACATCTTAGCGACTGTCGTCCATGGAGGATTTTCATCTGCGGCGGCCTCACCTCCGTAGATGGTCGCCTAGCTTAGTTTTCCTGGGCGCTTCGGCTAGGGGAGCGGCTGGTACCTCTGTACGGTGACGGTGAACGGCTGCGGCGCGTCGGGGAGCGACCTCGTCTAGGGTACGGCGATGGGCTTCTTCCCATAGGTCGACTGAACTCATCAGTAGGTGACTGCCTGGGATAGAACTGCTCCGACAGCTGACGTCTTGCGGCAAAATAATCCTCTCTCTGCAATAGCGTACGACATGTCCAGAGCGTCCACAGTGGAAACATAGTGGTGTGTTGTCTTCTGTCCTCCAGACGTCTGTTCTTCTGCGGGGCGTCATTGTTACCGGGGGAGTTGGCTGTGGTCGCGTCGGTCGGTTCATGGGCTGCCGTTTGGCGGCTGCAGCGTAAGTCATAGCAGGGCGACGCCATTCTTCACGTCGGGTGCGATTGACGGGGCAGACAGGAGCTAATGTTTGAAATACCTCGTCCTCAGCGGCGTCGGCTCCCTCTTGACTTACAGGGCTCACATCCATTGCCATAATCTGATGCTCGCTAGGTCTAATAGTCCCGGCTGCCATGCACTGTTGTAATTCTTCTCTCACGATTTGTCGTATGAGAGAAGCCAAGTCCTGCTGGTCTTCCACAACGGCCATAGGGACTACATTTGGGAGTCTGTCATACTTCTTGCGTCCAACCCTCCTTTGTTGCATCTCTTCAATACGCTGGCACCACTCGATGAACTCTTCTGTCGTAGCGACGTCTTTTATCAGAAAAGCTTGGTACATATCTTCTGCAATTCCCTTCATCATTGTCCGCTTCAGTCATTTGTCGCTGGCGGTCTCCAAACGTCTTCTTAAGTTCCTTCTGGAACGTCTCCCAGTCATTCAACTTGTCTTCGTTGTTTTCGAACCATTGCTGGGCTGTTCCGTCCAGACAGAAGTAAACGTTGCCCAAGCACATCGTATGATTCCACCTGTTGTACTTGGCGACTCGGTAGAACCCTTTTAGCCATTTGTTGGGGTCCTGTCCAGCATCTCCAGAGAACACCGCCGGGTGTCTGATGTGCAGCTGGCTTATTGCTGGCTTCGTCTCCATTGTTCTTCTGATAATACGGACTTTTGGAAGGATGTACTCGGTGTATCCCTTGTATTCCGGTTCCAGTCCGTGTAAGTGACGGCTTTTAAGTTGCCTAATCGGAGCCACGGTGATGCAGCTGTTGTATAGTGTACCCGGCGCCTCCACCAAACAATGTCACGTTGCAATGGAAGTAGGCTTGACTTCGAAGGCAACTATACACAGCGCTTATACTCAAAGCACGTTTATTACGAACCCAACATACACGCAGCACTGACTGCCTCTCAGGCAGAGTGCTCTGCTATTTATACACAGACAGAATTTACCAGAAATTAGAAGAACAGGTAACATAAGAAACAAGTAGAATTTACAAGTGAACATAAGAAAGATGTAGAACCTTCTGGAATTGTAAATTACAAGGAAATAAATATTTGCCGGTGGGCGAGATTGAACCGGCGACCTTCCGCACCGCAGTCCGTGACGCTACCCCTGCGCCACGCCGCCAGTCGGTGTTCGTGGTCTCTCGCGGCAATATCATTAGCAGACCTTTCTATAACTATGCTTGACATACTTTTTATTGCAATACTTGTATCATCTGCGAACAAAACGAACTCTGCTTCAGGTAGTGTAACTGATGAGAGGTCATTAATGTACACAAGAAAAAGCAATGGCCCTAAGATGGATCCTTGTGGGACACGACATGTAATTTCTTTCCAATCCGATGATGACTGTTGGGTTAATTCACTAGTCACTTACACCTACATACGTACTCCGGCCCTCTAAATTTCCTCAACATAATTTATCGTAAAGAACGTCGTCTTTCCTCCGGCGATCCCCATTTGAGTTCCCGAAGCATTTACGTGACACTCGCGCATTGGTCGAACCTACCAGTAACGCATCTAGCTCGTAAAATGTTTTATCGATAACGTTTAAGGGTTTGGCTTTAAAAGGGGAAAAGTAAGTCTCCTAGTGCAATCTCTCTTACTCAGCTGCTATCGGCCTGAATTTTAGAATGCCAGTTTAAAATAATGGAAGTTGCTAGGTCAACTGAAGTAGTAAATGAAATTATTCATCTTCACATTCTAAAATCGTTTTCTATTTCCTCTGGTGTATCAGTTTCCGATTTGCGGTACAAGAACGTGTTTCATTACACGACGAACGCATGAAAGGCGACATCTAGTGAACATACTTGACACAGAAAGAAGTAAATTACAGAAGAGTTAAGAATTTATCAAGATAATAAACTATAAAATTTTAATAATGAGAATAATAGTCACATTCGCAAAATGTTTCCATTTGATAGGGTGACCGGTTTCGATCTGCTCTGAGACCACCATCAAACTGATTCGTTTCACAGTTAATGCCGAGGCGATGAGCGTGCGGCGACTGCAGTCATGCCGTCTGCAAAGATCATCATCAGACGATGATGGTCTCAGAACATATCGAAACCGGTCACCCTATCAAATAGAAACATTTTGCGAACGTGGCTGTTATTATCATTTTTAAAACATACACCAGTTCGCTGTTTTTCCAAAAGAAAATTATGTTTTCCAATCTTATGAACTATAAACTACTGCGGAGTACGTGAATTGCAATTACCTGTGTTTGTTTCGAAAGAGTTTAACATAAAACACCATTACAGATTATACACGTAAATACAGGGAATAGACAAAAAAATAATGTGAACACTATGCAACATATGATATTACACCTTCTTACAAAATGACACCATTGCGTAAATGTTGCTGAATCGCGACTGTACCGCCCAATTGTACGAAGGATCGCACGTTGCCTGCAGTATACTACACTTTTTGTTCTGCGACGTTCAAATCAAATGTAAGTTGAAATGCGTATTCTCTCAGACACCTAAAGCGTCCAAGTGGATGCTGCGCGGTTCGTGGGAGTATCTGTGACAAAAAACGGCTCCACTGTTTAACGTTTTCCTTGTGACAGTATCCTCTGTAATGACAGCGGGCACAACACAGGGTAAACACCATTGGTGAAGAATAATACTGGGGAAACCCAAAGTTAACCGCCAACAACCGAGGAGCATGAAGAGCGGAAGAAACGACTGCAAAACTCAACACTCACTTGGTTAACAGCTTTTCTATAAAAAGAGCAAGGCTGAAGTTTAACATTCATGGAAGGGCTACAGTTACTTGACCCTTAATAATGGAAACCAATGAAAATCTGCGAAGGAAGCGGTACCACGATCGAAAAAAATGGACATTTGAAAATTGGAAGTATGTGCTATGGTCCTATGAATCATCTTTTGCATTGCTTTTATGAATCGAAAATCCTAGAAGAATCTTACCGAACGGCATGCATGCTTCTTGCCGTCAAAAATGGGGGAGACTCTATTATTAGGATCGTATTTGCACTGTGGTATTAAAGTATTTCTAACTTTACTCTCACTCGTTGGATAACTATAAATGAATATCTCACCATCCTCGACAGAAAATTGCTGTCTGTGACTAACGCATTGCTAGCAAACACTGCCATAATTGGGACTACAAACGAGACTCTTCCATTCTTTCGCAGGGTTTGCTCAAGAGAGCAATAGGAAAATAGCAGAACATGAGGAGAAGATATGAGCACTTCAGGCTGATTTGGGTAGAGTGATGGAGGAACTGATGAGGTTAAGAGGGGTGGAGGGTAACCAGAGGTGGGAAGCGATAGCTGGGAACAAGGGCCAGACAAAGAGAACAGTGTCTGATAAATTCAAATGTTCAAATGTTTGTAGAGCTTATGGGACTTAACTACGGGGCCATCAGTCCCTAAACTTACAAACTAAGGGGGGATTCGACCGTAGTGGCCGTGCAGACCGTGACTGACGCGCCTCAGTCCCTTCGGCCACCACGGCCGGCCAGTGTCTGACAGTTTTGCAATTGGCACAACCAATAGATTTTCCCTGCTATCACGAGTAAGGAAGAGGCTCCAGTAGGAGTAGCTAAGACGCAACAGAACTTCATTAGGAAACCAAGAGTTTCAAAAAAAAAAAAAAAAAAAAAAAAAAAAAGTGTAGGAAGACAGTTCTGTTGCTAGGTAGCAGCCATGGAAGTGGTGTGGATCAGATGTAGCAGGAAAAATTAGATGACAGGTACCAGGTCACAAACTTTTTCAAGCCCAATGCATGTCTTAGCCAGGTGGTAGAGGATTTAGGTTCCCTGTGCAAAGATTTCACTAAACAAGATCATGTTGTGGTAGTGGGTGGAGTGGGAAACAGTGTCGATAGGAATCAGGGCTACAGTATTGAGTGTGACCTGCTGAGGATAACCTCTGTAACGACCCACACAAATTTTGGTCTGGTGCCTGCTTTCGTGCAACATGATCAGTCCCAGTAGAGCCGCTCTGTCAGGAGGGTCAATGTGGAGTTAGATCAGTTGTATAGGGCGGCCACTCTGTCAGACGTTGGTTTGGTTCCTCTTTAGGCTGTATATGGGTGGGACTTCACAAGGCATGGCCTACACCGCAATAGGAAATGGAAGTGTAAACTCTCAGGGTAAATAGCAAAAACCTTGATGGGGAACACTGCAATTAATGAATGTTCCTCTTTTTTAGTCTAAGACCAGAGTCCAATGTGAAGCTCAGGCAGGCATGTGCTAAAGATGCTCAAAACTCACATGAATCTGAAAAAAGTACAGTAAAAAGTAATGTTACCATATTTCACCAAAATATTGGGATATTAAAGAATAAAGTTAAGTATCACAAAACTAAAGTAAAAAATAATTTTACTATCTTTCACCAAAATATTGGGGGAATAAAGGACAAAGTAGATGAGCTTCTGGCTTGTTTAAATGACATAGAATAAGATAATGTAATATACTACGCCTATCTGATCATCACATTGTGACGGATATGTAAAAGGTAAACATAAGCAGTTACAAACTAGCAGCACATGTGAATAGAGCAAAAGCAAATGTTTGTTAAGCTTATGGGACTTAACTACGGGGTCATCAGTCCCTAAACTTACAAACTACTTATGGACTACCTTATACTAAAGACAGCACAAATATCCATGCCCGAGGGGGGATTCGAACCCCCGACCGTAGTGGCCGTGCAGACCGTGACTGAAGCGCCTCAGTCTCCTCGGCCACCGCGGCCGGCATGTGAATAGAGAGAATAAGGTGAGAGGAGGAGTTTCCATCTATGTCAAAAGTTATCACTTTGTAAAATGTTTTGAAACACAAACGTTTGCCGCGGTGGAGTAGCCTAGCCGTCTAAAGCGTCTCGCTGCGGAGCGCGCGGTTGCTCGCCGTGGAGGTTCGAGTCCTCCCTGGGGCATTGGCGTGTGTGTTGCCCTTAGGTTAGTTTACCTTAGATTTAAGTAGTTTGTAAGCTACGGACTGATGACCACGCAGTTTGGTCTGATAGATTTACAGACATTTGAACATTTTTGAACACAAAAGTTTTGTATAGAGCAACGTATAGAAGCATGTGCCTGTCAGATTAAACTGAATAAACGTCTTTCTTTTATAAGTGCAGACGGCCGCAGTGGCCGAGCCGTCTGCGGCGTCCCTGTGACGATCTGCACGGCCGCTGCGGTCGGGGGTTCGAATCCCCCTTGGGGCATGGTGTTTGTGCTGCCTTTAGTATAAGCTAGTTCATAAGTAGTTTGTAAGTTTAGGGACTGATGACCCCGTAGCTAAGCCCCACAAGCTCCACAAACATTTGAACATTTTTTTTTAAAAATAATTGTAATATGATATAGGTCCCCTTCAGGAAACTTTCAGTTAATTATGGAATATTTGGATGCCTTGTCGTGCTATATGCCAGATATGGAAAAACAAATTATTATTTGTGGGGATTTCAATGTTAACTCACTAAAGGACTGTAATAGGATGAATGACCTGTAAGTGCTACTCGGTTCTTTCAATTTGCCATCTATATTTGATTTTCCTACTCGGGTAGTAAAGGACAGCAGCACACTGACAGATATCTTCTTTATAGACCAAGATAAGTTTAAAAACATAAATGCTTGTCCTGTTGAGAATGGTCTTTGTGATCATGGTGCACAGCTAGTTACAGTAAATGACATAGTTTCTCTCTGTAATGCAAAACAGCCCTCCAAAAATGTGAGTTCAGTTAACGATTCATCAATTAGAAATTTCCGGGATTATTTTCAGCAATTAGACTGGGGTGAATTGTATAAGGAAACTGATGCTAATTTAAAATATCTTATTTCATGATACATTTGTAAGAGTATTTGAAAATTGTTTCCCCAAGAAAATAGTTAAATATAATGACAAGAAACCGTGTAAGAAACCATGGCTTACTAAAGGAATAAGAATATATTGTAACCGAAAAAGGGATCTGTATCTAACAGCAAAAAAGAGTAATGACCCAGAAACAGTCAAATATTATAAAAACTACTGTGCTACATTAACAAAAATTATTAAAAAGTCCAGAAACTGGTGCATCATGTCTGAGATTAGTACCTCTGACAACAAAATTAAAACAATTTGGAATATTATTACCAGGGAGACAGAGCAACCAAAAGCACAGGGAGACAGCATTACCGTCAAAGTGAATGAAAAATTTACAACTAACAAGCCAGAAGTTGAAAACATTTTAATAATTATTTTTAAATGTTGTGGAGAAAATAGTATCAAATGTTCATTAGAAGAAGCTAGGCAGTTAATGGAACAGGCCATTCCCACAAAATTTGATAAAATTGAAATTCTACCCACACCTCCTTCTGAAACTAAGAAAATAATAAACTCTCTCAAGAGCAAAAGCTCACATGGAATTGATGGTATTTGCAGCAGGTTAATAATAGCTTGTTCTCAAGAGGTAAGTAGGTTTCTTAGCCACATATGTAATAGTTCTCTGAAGCATGGGTTTTTATCCTGATAAGACTAAAATATGCTATTGTTAAGCCACTGCACAAACGGGATACGTCTGACGTCAACAACTACCGCCCAATCTCACTTCTGACAGCCTTATCCAAAATTCTTTAAAAAGTAATTTATTCTAGAGTAGCTTCACGCTTAGGTAAAGATAAAGTACTAACAAAATGTCAGTTTGGTTTTCAGAAAGGCTTCTCAACAGAAAATGCTATATATATATATATATATATATATATATATATATATATATATATATATATATATATATACTTTCACCAATGAAAGAGGAAATAGTACGACATGATGACCAAGAACGAAATGTTCCTATATAAAGCCGTGTAAGAGAGGCATGCAGTATTTGCAGTCTTTCTCCTTTCCTGTACAATATATTAATCGAAGAAACACTTACGGAAACAGAAGAAAGCGATCAAAATTCAGGGTGGAAGGATATGAATGATGACATTAAGATATTAGTATCATTAACACGTTCGCTGCCGTTCACGCTCTGGCGCGTGTAAACGTTACTTGAGTCAGGTGCCGCTCACGCTGTGGCGCGTGCTGCGACCTACCATACTATTATGGGTTGTTGTAAACAGGCATCGGCTAACAAAGCTGTAAACTCTGGTAGGCACTCAGGGAAGAGTATAAGTGATATGCAAATTGCCGCGTTTGCATTACCGGCTACGAGCCACACACGCTTCTCATGATGTCATGATGGATTTATTGGATTCTTATGTAAACTAGCAAGCAAGCTTTTGATTATTTTAATTTTATTTCGATTAGTTACCAGTTTATAAAAAAATACTTCTTAGTTTTGATGTTATTCATACTTATATTGCTGATGATATAGAAATAAGCATATGTTTTATGAAATACCTTGTATGTACTGTTTATTTGTTATTTTCACAAAAATACAAATGCAAATGAAAAATCATACTAAAAAAACTAAAAACTAAAACCAAAACATTCAGTGGCTCAAAACTATGAAAAGATACTATCAAAATACGATCACGTGCCAGAGCGTGAAGTGGCACCTAGCATCATCGCGCCAGAGTGTGAACGGCAGCGAACGTGTTAAAAGCTAAGAAACATTACACGATCTGTTGAGTGGAATGAATAATGAGTACAGAATATGGACTCAGAGGAAATTGCAAAAAATAACCTAAAGTGTAACGAGAAACTTCGAAATTGGAGAACATGACGTAGAAGAAATTGCTACGTTGGAAGTAACCTAACCTACTGCAGACGAAACAAGGTGGGCACAAACAATAGAATGGCACAAGCTAAGAGAGCGTCCATGGCCAGTCGCAGGCTGCTGGTATCAAACATTGGCCCTAATGTGAATAAGGAATTTATAAAAAGGTACATCTGGGGAACAGTTTTGAATCACGATTAGTGGAAAAACCGGAATGGAAGAGAATGGAAGCATTTTTAATGTGGTGTTACAGAAGAATGTTGAAAATTTGGTGGACTGATAAAACAATAAATATGAAGTTTCTCTGCAGAATCGGCGAAGAAAAGACTACATGGAAACACTGAAAAGAAGAAATGAAAGAATGAGAGGACATGTGCTAGCAGATCAGGGAATAGCTTCCGTGCAGCTATAGAGGGTAAAAACCGTAGGGGAAAACAAAGACTCGAATATACCCAGCGAATAACTGAGGAAGCAAGTGCTCTACTGGAATGAAATGGCTGAAGCAGGAGAGGGATTCGTGTGGTACCGCTTCAAAGCAAAGATTGATGACTCAAAGAAAAACCTTCCAAACGATATTCCCTCACAGCATCACATACACCGAAGTGACAGATGTTGCGATACCTGCTAATACGGTGTCGGATGTCCTCTTGCCCGGCGATCTCCACGTGGTATAGACTCAACAAGTCAGTGGAATTCTCTTTCATGACGAATGTCGAGCCATTCTGCCTCTATCAAAGTACACAATATGTGTTGCCGGTACAGAATTTTGTACAGGAAGTGACCTCTCAATTAGTCCCATAAAAGTTCGATGGGCTTCATGTCGGGGGATCTTGTCCAGAATGTTTTGCGACGTACTCAAACTCTATATCAGCTGTTAGCAACTGAAATCGCGACTCGTCTGACTAAATGTTCAAATGTTCAAATGTTTGTTAAGCTTATGGGACTTAACTACGGGGTCATCAGTCCCTAAACTTACACACTACTTATAAACTACTTACGAACTAGGACGGCACAAATATCCATGCCCGAGGGGGATTCGAACCCCCGACCGTAGTGGCCGTGCAGACCGTGACTGGAGCGCCTCAGTCCCCTCGGCCACCGTGACCAGCTCGTCTGACTAATGAACGATTTTCCAGTAGTCTAATGTTGAACATATATGGTCCTGGTTCCATGAGAAGAGCTGCAGGTAATGTCGTGCTGTTATCAAAGGCACTATAATCGGTCGTCTGGCGCCATAGCCCATTATCGTCAAATCCTAACGAGTACCACATTATGTTCCACATTGATTTATGCTTTTTTTTACGGAGTGTTACTTGCCAGTTAGCACAGACAGCGCTGTCTAAATGGCACTGTTCTTGATCGTTGAGTGCAGATTTTCGACCACTGTGTTGCCCGTGGTGAGAGGTTATGCCTGAAATTGTGTATTCTCGGCACACACTTGATTGTGGGGCTGTGTATCTCTGTTATTCAATTCACTAACGATTTCCGAAATTGAATGCCACATGCTTCTAACTTGAACTATCATTTCGCGGTCGAAGTCTCTTGATTTTTGTTGTGTGGCCATAATCATAAAGGACAGTTTTCACATTCATCACCATGGAAACAAAGACAGGTGTGTCCTTTCATACCTAGTGCACGCGATGCTAACGCCATCTATAGCTGACTATACCGCCATCCCGTGACTTCCGTCACCTCACTGTGTAGCTTTCGAGTGAAATATAAGATACCGAATGTTACCATTTGACCAATGTAAATAACGTATTCCGGAAGTTAACGATTCCTGATGACCTACTTGTATCGCGTGCTAGTCGTATCGCGTGATGTGCAGCTTGGCAGCTTGTGAGATATGGGGGGTTATCTCGATACGAATGATACCCGCGCGACGCATTGACGTCAACTGGTCTAATGGTGTGACGAATCTGAGTGTCGTTTAGCTTCACTCGTAAATACAGTTACCAACGCGTTTCTCATTAAAACCTCATAATCAAATCACAAATTATCAAAAATTGAAAAATTCCTGATGTCCTGCAAAATTATCTGTTCAGTAACTAACCGGCTTTCGGCTTCTTAGGCCATCATCAGATAACAACTGAATGTCGCTAACATTTCTTCACAGATGTGCGACTTGCAAAGGTGTTATTAAATTACAGAAGATAGAAATTCACATGTTCACAGGAAAGTGTTACATTTTTATAGCACTAAAATATAAAAATATATAAAAAGCCGATTTTATAGGTAGAGGTTCGAAGCTTGAATATTATCTTGGGGGTTGTGACATTGTGAAATACTACTGAAATGGTAACATTGGATACATGACTCGAACAATTTTACACTTCACTCGTCTTTTGTTTAAACACATATACTTTTGAGTGAAATTACTTTTGCTAACAAAACGAATATCTTGAATATTCTTGCCGTTTGTGGTTCAGATGTAGCAACAATTATGGTTTGTTTTCTGCTTGGTTGGGGAACTGTTTCTTTCGCTCTTTTGGAACGTTTTATGAGAACTTTGCTTCAGCTATAGCTGTGCTGCCTGATCTGGTACATTAAGTAATGTAGGTATGGCATTCCATATAAGTTTTTTACGTCCAACACTTCTTGATTTGACTGGAATTGTAGTGAGTAGAAACCGACGTCTTTACGCAAAAATTTGGGTCTTCTGTTGTTTATTAGCCATTTTTGTTCTTAATACGAAATTAAATTCTCATTAAAAAGTCGTAGATTTCAAGAGAATGTTAAATATGACTGTCCTGCAATGTTCCGTTTCATATGTCCCTAATAAAGACAAAGTTACTTGTTGTTAACGCCTTTGTGGCACTATATACCTTTTTGAACAATCCACATAACATGGATAAGTTTATGTTTATATACTATATACCTTACCTGTTGCAAAAAAAGTTTGTTAAAATTAATTTAAACGGTAATACACTCGTTCCATATCGTATTAAGACATGTACCTTACTAGCGGCTTGGAGCGCTGTTGTTGTGGCGTATAACAAAAACTATTCGGATCTCCGTCCGGAGACTACTCAGGAAGATTTCGTCATCGGGAAAAACAAAACAGATATTCGTAGCCTGAAATACTATATCTCTTATTAGAAATTTAAAAAGGGATAGGTTGGAATTCGCTATAGTGAGCATTAATGACGTTTGATGGCAGAATGAAAAGGACTTCGGCTCAAGTGAGTAGACGGCTATAAATACAAAACCACATGTTACAATGTAGGAGTAGGTCTAATACTAAACAAGAAAACAGGAATTCTGGTGAACTGATATCAACAGCGTAGTGGGAATTGTCGCCAAGATACATGCGAAGACAATTCAGTAGTATAAGCGTCAGAAGCTCTGCCGATGATTACGAGATCGAGAAAACTTATGTTGAGATAAAAGAAATTATTCAGACAGTTAAGGGAGAGGAAAACTGATTGTGAAGGAGGAACAGAATTCAGTAGTAGGAAAAGAAAGAGAAGGAAAAATTAGTAGGTGAATATGGAGTGAGGGAAAGAAATGAAAGAGGAAGTTGCCTGATTGAAGTTTAGTTTAAGATTCATCAAAGAAGTTTTTGTATGTGGAAGAGACCCCGAAGTATTCAGATTGAGTTTATAATGGTGTAAGTTAATTTTTGGGACCAATTTTTAAACTGTGAGACAAAGCGAGAGACAGATATAAACTGACGATAACATGTATATTCTTAACGGAAGAAGCTTCACCAATTGTCATATTTTTAGCCGTTTATTATTATTTGTAAATCGATTTCGCATTCATTAGTAGCCATAAT
This sequence comes from Locusta migratoria, assembly GCA_026315105.1. Taxonomy (NCBI): domain Eukaryota; kingdom Metazoa; phylum Arthropoda; class Insecta; order Orthoptera; family Acrididae; genus Locusta; species Locusta migratoria. The sequence goes on from CM048746.1 coordinate 199,143,994, forward strand.
CAGTGCTATAATTCAAGAAAAAATACAAGTAAAATATTGAATGTAAAAGATACGGTAATCAACCACAAAAGAAATTATAAGCAAAGCTCTGTCTTTACATACTAAGTAAAAGCCAGTACAACAGACTTTACCACAATCGAAAATAGAGATCAAGTCGAACAATTTGTACAACTCATTTGAAAAAAATATTGTATCAAAACCATTAGTCTAACATCAGTTATGGTTTTGATAAAGACGTTTTTCATTTGAGTTGTACAAAGTATTTCCTTGGCTTCTATTTTAGATTTAGCCGTAATGGCTTGTACACGGTATGTCAGACTCGTAAATTGAAAACTAACAAAAATGATTGTAGCAATTATTTAGAATATCACTAAAGTTCAAACAGTTAGTGCCGACCTTGCTCATCTATGCTCGTTACTCAGGTGCACTGTCATTTTATGTGGATGTGAATATAAAATCAAATCCATTTTCACGAATGAAAAATAATTATAATATTCATGAAATAAATAGCAGAAAACATACATGCTAACAAGAAGATTAAAATAAGTGTACTATACAAAGCTTAGCTGTTGACTGAAGCCATCAAATGTTCAAATGTTTGTATAGTCTATGGGACTCAACTACGGGGTCATCAGTCCCTAAACTTACAAACTACTTTTGAACTAGCTAACACTAAGGACGGCACAAATATCATGCCCGAGGGGGGATTCGAACCCCCGACCGTAGTGGCCGTGCAGATCGTGACTGGAGCGCCTCAGTCCCCTCGGCCACCGCGGCCGGCTGGTTCGAACAAATGGGCAAAGATTTTCTATCGTGTTGCCAAGAAAATCAAATGAGGCCGCCGACATGATACGTAAAATTTTACCCCCCCCCCCCCCCCGTGACCGTTGTAAACACAATACTAGTAAATTTAACAGTGTCACAGTGGTTAACCTTTGGATCATAAACTTGTAACAATTCTACACTGCCACAAAATAAAATTAGTTCCTCTGGAAAGACGACGTCGATGACGGAAGACGCCACCCGGGGGATAGTATTTGTACTGATAATGGATTCAATGTCAGAGTGGGCGTGACTCAAACAGGCTCCATGCAACGTTCTTCCTACAGCCAAAATATCGATTTTGATAAGTGTCACATTGTGGCCTTCCGAGTGGCGGAGTGTCCTTTCGGAGAATTCACACACACGTTAGACGTGCTACATCAGTTGTGTCACGATGCTGGTTGCTATGGTCACGTGAAACTCCTTATACCAGTAGACATTCATGCACCGACGCTTCAAAATCTTCGTATTGTAAGGGTAGCAGTGGTAAATCGTACAGCTACCACAGCACAGATATTTATTTACATAAACGATTTAGGGGAAAATGTAAGTAGCTCTCTTAGGTTGTTTGCAGATGACGCCGTCATTTACCGTCTAGTAAAATCATCTGAAGATCAAAACCAACTGCAGAACGATCTGAATAAGATATCAGTATGGTGTAAAAATTGGCAATTGACTCTAAATAATGAGAAGTGTGAAGTCGTCCACATGAGTACGAAAAGAAATCCGTTAAACTTTGTTTACAACATAAATCAATCAAATGTGAAGGCCGTAAACTCCACAAAATACCTAGGAATTACTATTACTTCAGACTTAAACTGGAAAGAACACGTAGATAATATCGTGGGAAAGGCGAACCAGAGACTGCGTTTTATTGGCAGAATCCTTAAAAGATGCAACAGAACTACTAAAGAAACTGCATACACTGCGCTTGTCCGTCCATTTTTGGAGTATTGCAGCCCAGTGTGGGATCCTTATCAGGTGGGCATGAAGGAGGACATCGAGAGAGTCCAAAGAAGGGCAGCTCGTTTTGTATTGTCACGATACAGGGGAGACAGCGTTACGGAAATGATACAGGATCTGGGATGGGAATCATTAGAACAACGGCGCTTATCGCTGAGGCGTGGGTTACTTGCGAAACTCCAATCGCCAACATTCTCCTCCGAATGCGAAAATATATTGTTGACTCCCACTTACATAGGTAGAAATGATCATCAGAATAAAATAAGAGAAATCAGAGCTCGAACAGAGAGATTCAGGTGTTCTTTCTTCCCGCGCGCTATTCGAGAATGGAATGGGAGATAAATAGTATAATTGTGGTTCGATGAACCCTCTGCCAGGCACTTAAATGTGATTTGCAGAGTATCCCATGTAGATGTAGATGTAGATGTAGAAGGGCGTTTGTGAGCCAAAAAGCATCGACACGAAACGTTTCCAACACGTTGTTGGCAGTGGGACTAATGGTACGCACTCTTCTAGTCCGCTTCCACTCACGTCATAGTTTCGATGTAACGGCTCGATCATAAAGCCCATTTTACACGAACTGAAAACTCATACTGGGTGAGCCTTTCCCACCTGTGTGTAAATCAGCAACCAACCCTGTCGCTGGTGCATCTATGACGTCAATGATCTATAGATTGTGCCGAGTGTGGAGTTTTAAACTTCCGAGCGTGCTGCGGAATGCGCATGCGCAAAAGCAAGACACTATAATGGCGTCTGATAACATCGGGAGGTAACGTATTCTTGTCGAGATCATTTATATTACAGAAATGCTTTGGCAGTTCTTGAACTTTAGTCTGTTGTTTGTTTTGTGTTTTCATCACACCGAAAAGATTCACCAGTGCCTGGTGTTCTGTCTTTTATTAACGTTGTTTTAGTAAGGTGACGAAATATATACAAGCAGGAAGATATTTACGTTTTATAGGTAAAATGTGTACACTATGCATAAATACGAACGTAAATACATAAACGAGTTTTAATGAAAAGTAATTCAACAGTGAAACAGTCAGAATTATTAGATGAGAAAATCATTTTCAACGATATTTGCTTTTAGCAAGAAAACGAGACATGAAAATTAATGTAAATGCGCTTTTAGCTGAGTTTTCGATACTTTTTGATGTGTTTGCAAGTTTACATTTTCTTCAGCAAATAAATGTATAATTTTTGAAAAGTTAGGACTACACTTTTCCTATTTTTTAGGTTCTCAATAGTGTACAGAATTTATCACATGACATCTGACAACGTCATTAAGTAAATATTTCTCTATTGTCATTAATAAAGTCAGTTATCATTTCCTGCTCCTACGCATAAAGTGCCCTCATAACTTCATCATTCAGATTCGAAAGTACACAGTACACAGCTCTATAGTTTTGTGCTAATGTTTAAACGAAACGACCACTCCAAACAAGAGGAGAATCAGTACAGTATTATTACGCGCCGCGGAGGAGTGGCCAAGCGCATTGAGGCGCTATGTCCCAATGTGCGAGGCCGTTCCCCGGCGGGGTTTCGAATCCCCTGTCGGACATGGATGTTTGTGCCGTCTTTAGTATAAGGTAGTTCATACGTGGTTTGTAAATTTAGGGACTGATGACCTCGCAGTTAAGTCCCTTTAGCTTTACAAACATTTGATCATTTGAATTCTTTTTTTTTTTAACGTAATTATGCTCTAGTTTTAAGAAACAATTGAATGTGATGTTCTAGAAAGTGCGCTTCGCGGCAAAATTGATGGTGCGCGTGACTAGCGTTGCCCAGTTGCAAGGAGTCCAGGACAGACTGCTCTCGCATTAAGACCTAGATTAAATTAGTACATGTGCCATAGATCATGAATACGACACTTCGTAATGATGTGGAACGTGTCAGGTTAATGAAGGGTGTCTGTACAAGACGTTACATTACACAAAATATTAGAAGACTCTTTTTTTATATATTTACTAATTTATATCTAAAAACTCATCCAATGAGTAGGAGTAGTTGTCATTCAGAAGTTCTTTTAATTTAGTTTTAAATGCTAGTTGGTATCTGTCGAGCTTCTGATGCTACTTGGTAGGTGACCAAAGAATTTTGAAGCAGCATAATTTACCCCTTTCTCTGCCAAACTTAGTTTTAGCCCTACATAGGGAAGTTCATCCTTTCTCCTGGTATTGTAGCTGTGCACACTGCTATTACTTTTGAACTGGATAGTATTATTAACAATAAATTTCATAAGTATATATATATATATATATATATATATATATATATATATATATATATATATACCGTGAGGATACTTAAATCCTTAAATAGATGTCTGCAGGATAATCGTGGGTGGGCTCCAGCAATTATTCTGATTACACGCTTTTTTGCAATGAATACTTTTTTTACTCAATGATGAATTACCCCAGAATATGATGTCATACGAAAGCACTGAATGAAAATAGGCATAGTAAGCTAATTTACTGAGATTCTCATCGCCACAAATTGCAAAAACCCTAACAGCGTACGTAGCTGAACTCAAACGTTTCACCATAGCATCTAAGTTTAAGATCAAATGTTCAAATGTTTGTATAGCTTAAAGGGACTTAACTACGGGGTCATCAGTCCCTAAACTTACAAACTACTTATGAAATAACTAATACTAAGGACGTCACAAATATCCATGCCCGAGGGGGGATTCGAACCTCCGACCGTAGTCGCCGTGCAGACCGTGACTGGAGTGCCTCAGTCCCCTCGGCCACTACGGCCGGCCCAGTTTAAGAGCATCAATGCACACACCTAATAATTTTGAAAAGTCTACCTAAGTTCCAGACTTCTGTTCAAAGCCTATACTTATTACTAAAGTTGTGCAATTGACTGTGCAGAACTGCATATACTGTGTTTTATCAAAATTTAATGATAGTCCGTTTTCATGGAATCACTTAATACATTTGTGAAAAACATTATTTACGATTACATCACAGTAGGGCTCTTCAAATAGCCTGTCAGGCAGTTCAAACTTAAATTAACTTCTGTAATTGGAAATCAAGTGTACGAAAATCATGATTGTTACATATGTCGCTTGTTGTTTCACGACATATAAATAAACATCCCGTCTTATTTTAAAAAAAGAAGATAGTAAAAGTCTATCCACCAATTTTAAAAATTTCACAAATCTGCAGTTCAAGATAGGAGGATCGACGGCCTGCGCGAGCTTCGGCGCGTGGACAACAACGGACAGGAAGAAGCCAGGTCAGTGAACAGTAACCTTAACTGCACGCACTGACGATGCATGCAGTTCTACGGTCCTCACGTGCAGTGCTACGTAATTAAAACTTGCGACACTGGCACGCGTGTGGTGCTAACGAGGTAAAGTGACAGAGAAAGGGTTAGACAGTCGGGTAACTTATAAAACTTTCCAATCACTTTTATTTAACTCTCTATACATCCTTTTGTGTCCGGCCCCGCAGTAATGTACTAATTTTTTTTTCCGGCGTTATTTGTTCATGATCGTCGAATTGCACAAATCGCACCTCATGGTTGATAGTCTTAAAGAAACAATAACAGTCATGATACTTAACAATTTTATTTTGGTGCCTATATATATGTGACTATGGGCAGAGTTCAACTTACTTTCAACCATCCCTTCATAATGTTTTCTTTCCTTAATACTGTATGTGACGAAAGTAGCCATTGGGGACGGATTAAACCCGATTGCTACAATTGGAAAATTGTGTGTTTATATCAGGTATTACATGTAACAATGCAGATGATTTTGTAAAGAATATGAATACTGAATTACCTTAACGTTGATCACCAAAAGTTCCTTTAAGATTACTTCTCTTACAAGGAGACAGTTCTAATTTAGAAGAAGGTACTCACAGTTGTAAGTAAATTAAAAGGTACACTTGTGTGTTTATATCAGGTATTACATGTAACAATGCAGATGATTTTGTAAAGAATATGAATACTGAATTACCTTAACGTTGATCACCAAAAGTTCCTTTAAGATTACTTCTCTTACAAGGAGACAGTTCTAATTTAGAAGAAGGTACTCACAGTTGTAAGTAAATTAAAAGGTACACTTTTAGCAGCTAACACTCTGCCGTTTCCGAGGAAAACCTCTTTGAATAATGTGACGCCATTCATTTGCCCGTACGGTTTAATAAGCTATCCCTAAGGTCTCATGTTTCAGGATGAGCGCATTAATATTAACTGGGAGGACCGAATGTTAATTTTCTTTCTTCTCTATTATTCAATCTTCCACAATATTGTCGACTAATCTGTCGATCAGAACAATATTAGCTTCGTTATTTATATTTGACTGATTTTACATCGAAATTAATTTTACTCTGGGTTTATGTACATTTGTGGCGTATAATTATACTGTCGGGTGAAACTTCTGATAAAGTGCTTGCAAAACTCGGGTGATTTAATAAAAGTCCAGAGGTAAATATAATACCGCGAAATTTCCATCAAGCACATACACTGATTGTGACTCAGTTAAGCACACTAATACTTCCAATTATGTTCAAATATTTGTGATTCCCCCTCCCCCCCACCCAGTTTAACAAAACAGGGGGTTGCATTTTTACATGTAAACTACGTAAGCTTGCCTGTGACGGTTGTAAGAGCAAGCTGACAATGATTGCCAGTGAGAGTACATTGCAATTTCTGTTTCGCGTGTTTCTCCAAGTACCATCCCCAAGAACGTGGTGGTTGTGTTCCAGATGACAGCAGCACTACCTAATAATAAAAACGAACTATATTATATAATTTTATAATAAATAATCGTCAATTATGAGGATTAATTACGTTCTAATCCACAGATAATCGACTAAATAATGAATAGTTCGTCGTCAGATAGCAAAAGAAAAGCAAAAGAAAAAAAATAACGTCCGGGACGAGATTCGAAGACGTACTGCCCGGTTAGTAATCGGGTGCCCATGTGCTGACTCGCGCAGCCTTAAAAAGGAACATTCGCTTATCGTCTCGCGGGCATTGTCCCACGTTTGGTAGGTATGCATAACCGATCCACTAGAAAGCGGTGAGTGGTGAGTAAAAGACTGTCAGTTACAGGTAATCAATGCGCTTGGCAGTATAGTGTCGAGGCAGTTCTAGAGACGTATATTCTAACTCTATTGTATTTGTTGTTGTTGTTGTTGTTGGTGGTGGTGGTGGTGGTGGTGGTGGTGGTGTGTGTGTGTGTGTCTGTGTGTGTGTGAGAGAGACACATATTACACATTCCTGGACAATGGCGAGATAACGGTCTCTCTTCAAATGTTCTATCAAATTGTTGTCTGGTTCTCGATTCCTTTTCACTCCATCAACATGATCGTTCGTAATTTCCGATAAACGCTTAAGGGTAACAACCATTCCATCTGGCACAACGTGCTTTGTTCGAGCTTTGAATGTGTACTTCTTTCACCAGTGGAACAAATTCGCTAAATGCCTTTGTAAGCGAGTAAAGTCATATGTAGCATATGGAAACATGGTTTTGTTATGATACGAAAGACAGAAATCGAAGGTACTATTTTACCATTGTCAGATTTTAAATTAAAATATTTTTGTTATCATGTCAGTTTGCTGGTGGATTTCATTAAAAATGTAATAGACTATTGGCCATTAAAATTGCTACATTAAGAAGAACTGCAGATGATAAACGGGTATTGATTGGACAAATGTAGTATACTAGAACTGACATGTGATTAAATTTCCACGCAGTTTGGGTGCATAGCTCCTGAGAAATCAGTACCCATAACAACCACCTCTGGCCGTAATGAAGGCCTTGATTTGCCTGGGCATTGAGTCGAACCGAGCTTGGATAGCGTGTACAGGTACAGATGCCCAAGCAGCTACAACACGATACCACAGTTCATCAAGAGTAGTGAGTGACGTATTGTGACGAGCCAGTTGCTCGGCCACCATTGACCAGACGTTTTCAGTTGGTGAGAGATCTGGAGAATGTGCTGGCCAGGGCAGCAGTCGAACATTTTCCGTACCAGAAAGGCCCGTACAGGACCTGCAACATGCAGTCGTGCATTATCCTGCTACTTTCACAGGGGGATCGAATGAAGGGTAGAGCCACGGGCCGTAACACATTTGAAATGTAACGGCCACTGTTCAAAGTGCCGTCGATGCAAACAAGAGGTGACCGAGACATACCATACCATCGCGCCAGTCAGTATGGCGATCACGAATACATACTTCGAATGTGCGTTCACCGCGATGTCGCCAAACACGGATGCGACCATCATGATGCTGTAAACAGAACCTGGATTGCCATTCGTGCACCCAGGTTCGTCGTTGCGTATACCATGGCAGGCGCTCCTGCCTGTGATTCAGCGTCTAGGGTAACCGCAGCCATGGTCTCCGAGCTGATAATCCAGGCTGCTGCAAACGTCTTCGAACTGTTCGTCCAGATGGTTGTTGTGTTGCAAATGACCCCACCTGTTGACTCAGGAATCGAGACGTGGCTGCACGATCCGTTACAGCCATGCAGATAAGATGCTTGTCATTTATACGAGGCCGTTGGGATCCAGCACGGCGTTACCTAATGCCCTCCTGAAAACCCACCGATTCCATATTCTTCCAACGTCACTGAATCGCGTCCAACGCGAGCAGCAATGTCGCAATACGATAAACCGCAATCGCGATAGGCTACAATTCGACCTTTATCAAAGTCGGAAACGCATTTCTCCTCCTTACACGAGGCATCACAAAAACGTTTCACCAGGCAACGCCGGTCAACTGCGGTTTGTGTGTAAGAAATCGTTTGGAAACTTTCCTCATGTCAACACGTCGTAGGTGTCACCACCGGCGTCAGCCTTGTGTGAATACTCTGAAAAGCTAATAATCATATGCATGTCACAGCATCTTCCTGTCTTCCCGTCGGTAGCACATCATCTTCGTCGTGTTGGAATTTTAATGGCCAGGAGTGTACATTTTCTATGTTTCAATATGCTACATATGACTTTTAAATGACCACATAATGTATTTTAAGTCCTTTTACATTTTTCGACCTGATTAACTATTCTGAGTAAAGATTTGGTTTGTTGCATATTGAAATCCATTGTAGTATAACTTCGGTTAAAACTTATACTCGATTGGAAAACATTTAAATTAGAGGGCGTAGCTTACAATATTTAAAGGACGAAACCGGTTACTAGGGAAATAAAAGAAATTAAGATCTAGACTACCTTGTTACTTGAGTTAATCATCAAGCATGCCTGCCAGAAAGCTACATTTCCCACTGCATGTGTTATTTGGAATACGGAAGATTCTTGTTGATCAACATTCAAAAGCAGAAATGCCTCATTTATCTAGTGAGCATATTTGCGATTACATTTTTATTTAACAGATCTATATATTTAGACCCATAAACATGCTTGATAAAAGGTACATACAACTAAACGGAATAAGTAAATAAATAATGATAATCATGATGTTAACCTGGTACTTGTTTTTCCTGTACTATTCATTATTACACTACTATCTACACTAAAGAGCCAAAGAAACTGGTATAGGCATGGGAATGCAAACAGAGATATGTAAACATTGAGAGAACCGCGCTGTGGTCGTCAACACCCATGTAAGACTACAGGTGCCTAGCGCAAGCGTCGGATGGGTTACTGCTGATACAACGGCAGGTTATCATAATTTAAGTGAGTTTGAATGTCGGCTCAGGAGATATGGGACACAGCATGAACGTACAATTTTGTATGGTGCATGGCATGGAGTAGGGTACTTTAAATAAATATTAAGGTTTTTTTCTTCTTGATGCTGCTAATTACTTTATTATTATTGCAACAGCTGTTTTGGCCTTGGGCCATTTTCAAGCAATCTGTGAACGAACATATACACAAAATTTTGGATTTAGATACTTTCTTACAAAAAATCGAGAAATAAATATAATAAAATTTTCGATGCGACGTGCAATATTTACCTGTCATAAGAGTATTGATCTCTTTCCTACGCTAATTGTACGTTTGTAATTATTGCGTGTAGCTATATTATTTATATTAAATCTTTATGATGTTCGTATGTACTGTTATATGAAAGGTTTCTTTCAATGCTGCATGTTTACAAAGATTTTGCTTATCGTAATTTTATACTATCTTTGATCATGCAACAGTGGGCATCTGGTTTCTTGGGATTTTTTTCAAAGCTTTATTCCTTTGACTGTATCATTAATGGTTGAAGTTTTATTCGTTATTTCGTGCTATCTTTGTATGTGAGAAGGTGTTTCCCTGGATTTACCCAACTTCATAAGATCGATAAAATTTTCTAAGTAAAGATGGTGTTTAAAATCTGCGTGATCAGAATTTCGTTAGGGAACGGTTCTGTGTTTATGTGTATTTCTAATTCTTCCGGGATATTATTTGTGCCTTGGGAATTTTATGTAATATTTTCAGTGCATCTTCAACGTCTGTGGTGGTGTGTTTGTTGTTCCTTAGTTGCTGACAGAAAGTGGATTGGTTGTTATCAGTTATTCTCGAGTGGTTCCCGAATTTAATCATGAAGTTAGTCCTGTCTTGCCGATATAAAATTTCTCAGTTTCCACACGTAATTTTATAGATTCCTAGGCTATTAAATTTTGCTTTGTTAGTTATGGTTTTATGTAGTTTCAAATTTAAATTAATATTCGAACGGAAAACAATTTTTGTGTTTGCATGAAAATTGCATTAATTTTGTTCGAGATATATCCTATGAAAATTGTACGTAAATTTTTTTATGCTGTGGTGTTTCTCTGTCGAGAGTTATGTTTCTATGTATGGTCTTCTTATCTTATTTGGAGCTATTAGAAATTTTGATGATTACTTCTGGACTGAAATCGTTTTTTTGTGCTATATATTTTAATGCATGGACTTCTTTTCCAATTTTGTCTTTTTCTAAACGTAGGTTTTTAATCTATTTACCATGGAATGGAAATAGTCAGTTTTGTATGATGTTGGATGACATTATATTGTCTAATGTTGTTGGTTTACGATAAATGTCAAATGAATGTTGGTAGCATTTATTGCTTATTTACAAGTCGAGGAAGTGTAATGAACCATTCGTTTCCAGTTCTTTTGTGGATTTAATTTTTGACTGTAAGTTGTTGAGAGTTGAGTGTATTTCATATCTTTATCAGTTCCTTGTATTAGCATTAGCGTATCATCCACACAACGATAGTAATATATTATTTTGTTGGTTAAATTTGGATATGTAGTGAAAGATTTTTCTTAAATTAAAAAAAAGTCCGCTAAAGTACCAGCTTCCCATTGCTACGCCATCCTTTTTCGTTGTGAAATTTTCCATTAAACTGAAGGTAGTTTTTGGATAAAATTAAATAGGAGCTTCGACAGAAATCTACTGTTTTGCTCCGATTGATTAAATTTTGAACACTTCACCTCTAAAACATGAGGAACATCACCAACGATCTAAGATTTCATATGGTTCATGACGGAGGGTACCTTGCAATAAACTTAGTCACTGCTTCATTGATCATCAGAGTTACATAATTTTTCAGAGATAAAGTAGTGGACTGAGGAAGTGGAGGAGGATTGCGACAGAGAGAAGAGGAGGTGATTGGCAGAGAAAGGAGAACGTGGAGATGCGCAGTGAGTGAGAGAGAGAGAGAGAGAGAGAGAGAGAGAGAGAGAGAGAGATGAGATGAGATTAACGGAGAGAGGAAGAACACAGAGGAAGAGAGAGATACAGGATGGAGAGGAGGAAATAAGCAGACAGATAGGGAAAGAAATGATGTACAGGAAGAGAAACAGACGGAGAGGTTGAAACGTGTCCATAAAAAATTATTTTTATAAGAAAATGTCTAATATTGTGCCTCCTGTTTTGTATCGAGTAACTTGCTTGCAAGAAAATGTATAATATCGCTTCTACTGTATGTATCGATATGTGTAAAGTTTCATCTCTGGCAAAGATCATGTATTGCATAGCATTGTAGCTCGCACTGAGAGAGAGGAGCACTAGTGGTTCAGCTCGCTTAGAGAGCGGTTGGGTTGTGTGCATGGCTCCGATGTAGAGCAGAGGCTGCTTTGCCAGCAAGTCAGAAGTTGTACTATGTAGGTAATGTAATGCTGTTTATCAATAATAAGTAACTTAACCCTGTTTCATATTTCATTTACGTAGTTAGAAAATTAACCCACTTCCTTCATTTGATAATTACTTGATTTAGTGGAGTGTTGATTTGAATAATATTATTGAACATATTTCATTATTGGTGCCATAGTAAGATAATAGTTGATTTGGATTTCAATAATAACTGATCGAGATAAATTCTCACAGTCAAGCATTAAGAAAGTGATTTGTGGTTTTTCTTATATCTTTCTCGCAGTCAAAATTTTTGAGTATAGTCAGTGTCTGTTTCAAAAGGTTACATGTCACAGTTGTTTTGTTAAAAATATCCGTTGCGCACATAATCAGTTTAATGCACTGTTTCTTATACATCAATATCAGGGCCATAATTAAACCAAATAGCTGTGTTAATGAACAATTTATTGTCTGATTTAACGAAAGGTTCAACATTCCAAAACACGCGTACAGTTTTTAAGGTGAACTATTAGAACTTGTCTTTGGCCGTCTAAACGATAAACCGCTTATCTTTTCTGTGCATTTTTACCTGATTCCTGATTACTTGATTCCATTAGTACCTTCACAATTTATCACAGAAATAAACCCATCACCTGCGGTAGTGATTAATTCGCAGTTTATTGTCTTTCAAGTGCTGTGTTTCATGGCCGTCCATTACAGTATCCAATTTTTCTCCAAAACATATCATTTCGGAGTGTAACAGTGCAATAAATCTTCTGCCGTGAACTTCGATCTCTCTCTCCGGGTTCGTCGTTCGCACGCGTATGTGTGTGTGTGTGTCACACACACACACACACACACACACACACACACAGAGAGAGAGAGAGAGAGAGAGAGAGAGAGAGAGAGAGAGAGAGAGGCCTTGTGTGTTCAGTGGAGGAACAATAGCGTAATAAAAACGCAGCCGCCGGGTCTATAAATCAAGTATAGCGCACACAAAGCTCTGCCGAATATTGGCTCGCCTCTGGGTAAAAACGAAGAAAATCAGAGGCCATTAAAGCAGAGCGGTGCAATACCCTCGCGTATCTCTTTAATGGTTCCACTGACAGTATTATGGGGTGAATTATGTTCACAGTAGTTAATTTGCGACCACACAGTCAGAAGAAATTTTCTCCACATTAACGTTATCGCAGTAAGTTTACGCATAGACATTAGGGTATTTCGCAGTAATTAAGTTGATATAAGTATATGCAATCATTCCATAACCATTACACTGGCGGCTCTTCCATTACGACATAAGAATTTAAGTAATGCACTCCAATGTAGGCTTTGTGTAGGGTATGAAGTTTCTAAGTTGTTCAGTGGTTCTTTAGTTCTGACATGATAGTGAAGGATATAGTACTAGCTGTCATCTACGGAAATACCACTCCAGAGCATATCCTTGTAATTCAGAATAACCATATTGACTCATTTGATTTTATTGCCGAAAATTTCGGTGCTGTTATCTGGATACCAAAAAGGTTGGACGCATCCAGTAAGCGCCATAAAATACAAAGCTAAGTCAATAAATAAGTCCGAAACGTGTGTGTGCAGTATCCATTTAACATTCGGCGCCCAAGTTTAGCCAGCAGATGGCAGCATATTTATGCTTGATCTCACAGGCACTCAGTCAGACCGAGGCTGTTAGTGCACTATGGAACATGTGTTGAATGAGTGTACGTAAGAAGAACAGCGTACAGTTGGGCGTTTTTGGACTGTCAACTTGAGAAGTACACCGTGAAATGCGTCCCGTCTATGGTGTTAAATGCTTCTCATGAAAAGCTGTGTTCAATTGGATCCAAAAGTTTAACCGTGAAAGGAAAAGGATCAGAGATGACGGGCGTCCTGGTGTCAACTGCAACCACGTTGCAGCGTATGGATCAACGGCGTGTGACGATTGAAGACATAGCGCGTGCTGTAGGCTGTTCACATGGAAGCTCGTGGAAGATCGTGCATGAGCAGTTGTAGTTTCGTAAAGTTTATGCACGGTGGGTGTCCCGCCAGTTAACTGAGCAACACAAACTTAACAGAATGGGTCTGTCCTTGCAGCATCTCATTCGGTACATAGAGGAAGGCGCGGACTTAATGGTATGAATTGTTATGGGGGACGAGTGATTCACCGCTTTTAACCCGAGTACAAACGATCGTGTATGGAATGGAAACCTACCGCCTCCCCGACAAGAAATACGTTCCAAACGATTCCCTCGGCCCGCAAGGTTTTGCTCGCCGTGTTTTGGGAAATTCCAGCCTCATTGAAAAACTGTGAATGCCGCGTTGTACTGCACCAATCTGCGGGAAGTCCGACAGGTCATTCGCCGCAAGCGACCTGGACTCCTGTCAGATGGTGTGATTCATCTGTATGACACTGCCCGCAGTCACACAACGAGACCAACGCAGAAGCTATTACTGATATATAGCGAACGCTTGGGACATTCAGCGTACAGCCCTGATTCAGCACCTAGTGATTTTCATCTGTTTGGACCCATAAAATTGATTTGATTGGGCGTTATTTTGATACAGATGATGCCGTAATCTGTGAGGTTACCGATCAGAAAGTGGTTATTTTTCTCTCAATTCGGTTTCGCGTTTTATTTCTTGACTCGCCCTCGTACATTGCGGCCGAGCTCATTAAGGCGCTATGCTAAGATGCGCGAGACCGCTCCCCATCGGAGGTTCGAATCCCCCCTTCGGCATTTATGTTTGTGCCGTCTTCAGCGTAAAGATTCATTCTGGAAACATCCCTTAGGCTGTGGCTAATCCATGTCTCCACCATATCCTTTCTTCCAAGAGTGCTAGCCTTGTATGTTTCGCAGGAGAGCTTCTGTGAAGTTTGTAAAGTAGGAGGCGAAGTACTGGCGGAAGTAAAGTTGTGAGGCGGCATCGTAAGTCGTGTCGGGATAGCTCAGTCGGTAGAGCGCTTGCCCGCGCAAGGCAAAGGTCCCAGATTCGAGTCCCTGTCCCGGCACACAATTTTAATCTACCAGGAAGTTTCATATCAGCGTACACTCCGCTGCAGAGTAAAAGATTCATTCTTGATAAAAATTGCCGATCACTACGAAAATAAATTTACGGAATTATTCCCCTTTCGAAGGAGAATTTCTTTCACAAAAATACATCACGAACTGCATAATCTTAAAGCATTTGTTACCCTCTTCGATCCACAAAAACTTTTAAGGCCAAAACAAATAGCGTGTGGTACTTCGTAGTATGTTAACTGAGGAAATTTATAAATGCGAGTTCTGTTGATCAGGGTTCTGTAAAAAAGAGCAGTAAATTACATAAGGCCATTACAGTATTTCACAAATACCAAACTAGAATATACGGACAGCTCTTTCTATGACTGAAGGACGATTTCGCATGGTGAAAAGGAAACGAAAATCACAGCAATTATCAATCGAAATTATTTGAATAACTCCGTAACGGAAAGACAGTGAAATATATAAAACGGGGAATTATACTGTAAACTTACGAGGGAAAAAATTTAGAGATATGAAACCTGCAAAATATAATGGTGAGCTGTAATGTATTACTTTGTATGAAACATTTGTCGTAACGTGCATACAATTACAGTAGAAATTCACATGTTGCAGGAAAATTCTTGCAAAAGTGGATTGTGTCGCACCAACACTTCTCCGCAGAAGTTATCTGAGTAACTCACGTAAGACGTAAACCAGGTACAGCGAACGCCCCCCCCCCCCTCCCCCTCCCAAGTTCCCCGTTATTACGACTTCCCTCCTTTTACGACTTGCGCGCATCGCTCCTTGTCAACAATAAACCACGCGCATGAAACAAGTTTACCAAGAAGCGGAAGAGTTCTAGGCAACTTTGAGGTGAAAAGCATAGAATATTAGCTTTATTTCTCAAGAACAGACGGACTGATAGGTGTATGAAGAAAAAAACTGCAAAGTATTTTTAAGTCCTAACGAAGGAAGGACAGTACTAAAACTAAATCTTGAAACATATATATTTAAAAGAGAAGTGTGACTCACAAACATTTTCATTAGTAAGATATCAAATTCTTCGACTACGATCGAAGATACTAGATATATTTCTCTTATTCTCACCATGCTGGATGAAGTAAGCAGCAACTTGAAATATTGAAGCAATCGCTTTTAAATAACCGTCAAAGTTGTCCAATGTTGCGTAAATCCAACTTATGTGGCACTCTGAGGATTATTTATTTCTAAATTTTGTGAAGGGTACTTCAATCATTGTAATATCAACACAAGAACTAAATTTACTAAAAACTTTTCCGGTTAATTGAATATTTTTATTCTGATTTACATTCTTAAGGAAACAGGAGTTCTTAAATTACTAAATAATTTTTCAGACTTACCCCTTTTGCTATTTTGAAACGAAACCCGACATGGTTGCACAGTAGTTTATTAATCCTTAACGACGCCTTTCGACCTAACAGCAGGGCCTGCGACATGTAACACAACAGTTACTAAACAGTTAGGACAGCGAAAAGAGAGTCATAATGCTCTTAGTTTGTGCTAAGGAGGCATTTATACAAATGATTATCTATTACAAGGCACACTCCTTGCTGTGATACCGTCCGTTTGCTTTGTCATCGTAACATTAATGTTTGTATTTCTGTAGTTTTTGTAACAGTTTAATTTGCCAGGAAGTTTCAAAAACTTGCAACAGCCATTGACATAATCGCAGTCTGCCATGACATTTTTGTGGTCTTAGGAGCTGTTCGCGCACTGGTTCCAGAGTTTTCGGTGAGCCTAGTACACTCTCCTTCAGTTCAGGCGTGTGGACTTAAGGGACCTTCGGCTGTCAGTCTTCTGGGATATTAGAATACCTGTCCCCCTAAAAGTCCCCTGGAAAAGTATACCGAACAGCTTATCAGAACGCACTCTGTGCTGTGGATACTATTTACTCTACATCTATTTGTTAAAGCTTAGCACAAAATTATATCCGCCATTTCACTCGTCTACAAGTAGTAGAAAAGAGAGACATTTTTATAAGAAGGTAAAACACTACCATACATACGGAGGATACCATACTGTACAATAAGGCACATGTACACGACCGAAAATAACGTGGCCTACGACAGAAGCCAATGAAACTTTCACTCTGCAGCGGAGTCTGCACTGATATGAAACTTCCTGGCAGATTAAAATTGTGTGCCGGAACCGGGACTCGAACCTGGGACTTTTGCCTTTCGCGGGCAAGCGCACTACCGACTGTGCTATCCCGACACGACTCACGATGCCGCCTCACAACTTTACTTCCGCCAGTACCTCGCCTCCTACTTTCCAAACTTCAGACTCCGTTGCAGAGTGAAAGTTTCATTCTGGAAACATCCCTTAGGCTGTGGCTAAGCCATGTCTCCACCATATCCTTTCTTCCAGGAGTGCTAGTCTTGCATGGTTCGCAGGAGAGCTTCTGTGAAGTTTGGAAAATAGAAGGCGAGGTACTGGCGGAAGTAAAGTTGTGAGGCGCATCGTGAGTCGTGTCGGGATAGTACAGTCGGTAGTGCCCTTGCCCGCGAAAGGCAAAGGTCCCAGGTTCGAGTCCCGCTTCTGGCACACAATTTTAATCTGCCAGGAAGTTTCGTTGTTGTATTCTTTGTGAACTTCATGGTAGGCATACAGCCAAACTCATCGTCAGACGTCCAGTCGAACACCTCTGTCCGCTAAAAGGGAGGCTGACTGTACTGAACTGATTTTATCGTAAGCCCTTCACATGCGCATCTACCATCCGCGAACAAGTAACAGCCTGCGACGCAAAGTAAGGTAGGAAATAAGAAACTTCTGTTCCAAGCTATGCTGGCGTTAATACCACAGAAATGGCTGCGTTTACAGTGGTGCCCTGGTCTGGAGTATGGACTACCACTGAATGGCTCACCACCGCGTTCGTCATGAACCAGATGACCAACGTTAGTGAGTAATGGGCGACTTCCCTACAGAGAGATCCAGCTTTTGGTGAGACGTTGCTAGTATGAATTTTCAGTTTGCAGAGGAGTGTGGCTGACATGGAACTTCCTGGCAGATTAAAACCCTGTGGCTAGCCGAGATTCTAATCTGGCACCTTTGCCTTTCGCAGATAAGTGCTCTACCGACTGAGATGCCTGGCAAGCTTCATGGCCGTCCTCGCTACTTTACTTCCACCAGTACCTCCCCTCCTACCTTCCAAAGAACGGGCCGTGAGGCGTGCCAGAGTAGCTCATTCGGCAGAGTGCTTACCCACGAACGACTTATCCCAGTCCGACACACAGTTCTGATCTGCCAGGAAGTTTCGTATCAGAGCATACACCGCTACAGAGTAAAAATAAAATTCTCTTAACAGTAGTATCTTCCAACGCTGGAGCAAATGGGCCTGCCGCGGCGAAGCAGCCGAGCGCTTTGAGGCGCTATGCTACGATGCGCGAGGTCGTTTCCCGTCGGGGGTTCGAATCCCCCCCACCCCTCTGGCATGGATGTTTGTGCCGCTTTCAGTATAAGCTAGTTGATAAGTAGTTTGTAAGCTTAGAGACTGATGACCCCGCAGTTAAGTCCCATAAGCTTTACAAACATTTTTTTGACATGGGCCTAAGCCACGTCTCTACGTACAATATCCTTTCATCAAAGAGTGCTATCCTACAAGGTTCAGAGGAGAACAACTGTGAAGTCTCGAAGGTAGGTGGCAAATACTGACGGAAGTAAAGTGCCATGCCGTGAGCGTGCCATGATAGTTCAGTCAGAAGGGCACTTTCGCCGATTGGCAAAGGTCCTGAGTTCCAGTACCGGTCCGTACACAGTTTTCAACTACAGGGGGTGATGTATTCTCATTCCTGGAGTCATGGTGTGGGGAGCTGTCGGCTATAATTTCAGTCACAGGTTGTGACGTTACCCCGCATATCTTCTATGTTATTAAATTAAGACTTTTTAATTTTTCGGTATGAGCAGCCGTCAGCCGCCCATATCAGCTTTCGTAAGGCTCGTGTGTGCAGGCCTTAGCTCGTCCGTAGCTGTTACAACAGATGGCTCGGCCGACTGTGGGCATGCTGCCGCTTCCTGGTCAGAGTGCCGAGAGCGGGCCATCACTGTTTTCCTAAAGCGGGATCTCCTACGGTTTCTTATGCAAATGTTTATTATTTAACAGATTGATTAATAGCTCCAACATTACCGATGAGAACATTCATGACTGCAGTAACTGTAGCACACTTCATAATTAATAGAAAACCACGTTAATAGAAATCAGGAAATAGATAGAAAAGACATTCTGATTGGTCAATACAAATCAGCCAGTAGCGTGTTAGCTACAGAATTCAAGCGCCAAGTAATAATCGTGACCACCAGTCGCTTCGAGGGCCTCAGTGGAGGTAACACGTGTTTTGTGTTGTAGATTGCAAACCTGTAAAAGGAAGTGAAAGTGTTTTAATTAATTGTTTTGTGATGATAAATTGACAGCTATTAATACTACGAGTGTTCAAAGGTATGGTGTAAGCAGGCTTTGCGTGAATTTTGATAATTTGTGCAAGCTAAAGTTTTCCGATACTTAAAACATCGCGACTTGGAAAAATTTCGTAACAAACGCTGATATTAGCATTTTACATGCATAGAAAGGTGCTCAGAAAAGTTGATTGGACGATACCGTGAGAGTAAAGTGATGATTGTGCATCTGACTTCATACTTTACTGATGTTCATATATAATAAACTGAACGTGACTTACTAAAACCTGCCATTACTTCAAGTAGACAGAACCTACTCCCTAGTAAGTCATTTTTTTTTCTGCAAAACATACTGCAATCCGCGTATCGTTAGAGTCCACCACCTAAGGAGTGGCTCATCCAATAAGACATTTCAAACTACATGGAGGTAAGCAATCTTGAATTGCATATTAGACTTGCGCATAATAGTTCGCGATCTGTAGCGCACAATTTAGTTCGCGGCTCTGCCGCGAACTAGTTCGTTCTTTTAGTTCGCCCGCTCCCAGAGACGGCTGAGCGGCGTGGTCTGCGCTTGCAGATGGAGGGGGAAGTTCCCCCACCTAGCTGCTTCATGCGCTTGCTGCGTGAGCCGCTAACGATATCACGCAAAACAAAAGAAACAGTTTGTGGATAATTTCTCTATATCTTGGCATTATGGATTTTATTAGATATTTCAGAGTGGAGAATACTTCAAAACAGAAATTTTGTAGCACTGAACTATATAACCTAGCAGCAGACGCTCACCTTGAAATGGCTCATCAGCAGAATGCAAACACGTGATTTTTAATTCTGCTGGGCGCCCTCTCGCTATTGCCCGTCGGTCTTCGGAAAGGAATCCTACGAACTAAGAACTGAGATACGTTTGGCATAATAGTTCGCGACCGGTAACGCCTGTTTTATTTCGCAACCGATTGCACATATTTTAGTTCGCGACCGATTGCGCATATTTAGTTGGCAACCGATCGCGCATATTTTAGTTCGCGACCGATCGCGCATATTTTAGTTCGCGACAGATCTCGCATATTTTAGTTCGCGACCGGTAGCTCTCCTTTTAGTTCGCAGCTCGGCCCCGAAGTAGGTCGCTCTTTTTAGTTCGTCCGTTTTTGGCTTTTGCTACCGCTACTAAAAGAGCTCTTTCTTTTGTTATGACAGCTTTTTTATATAACGATCAGTGTTGCTCGAGCCTGGCTATTACCCGTATTTTTGGGCAACTAGACCTCAAATATTTAAGAAAATAAACCAGTTATTTACACGAATGGGCGATACAATGGTATTCAACTACTTTGCATACAGAGTACTCGTAGTATTATATTTTTAAAATGAATTTATTTATTTATTTGATAGGTGATTGAAGGAACATTACCTACAAAATATGCTAAATGTGTCTATTTTCGTGAATAAAAATGCACTTTTATAAATGCAAACAATGTTAAGTTCTGAGTTCTCTTTACTTCTTTACACTATGGAATGAGGGTAATATTTACACACTGCATCACCTTAGAAAAGAAAATTTGTGGCAGAGAACTATGAAACTACAGCTGAGCTACATCCCAGCTCGAAATGACGGAAACTGGCAGAAGGGAATCACGCGATTCTGCACGCTCTCGCGTCCTCTCGCCGTTCCCCGTCAGTCTTCGGAAAAGGAGCGGACGAGCTAAGAGGCGAGGGATCTGCGAACTAGTTCACGTAGTTTGCCTGTGGAAGCGCTCTTCCGAACTAGTTCGTTCACGAACTACACAAGACTATTGCATATTGTTTGGGAGGACACACGCCACAGAGGTTAAAAGGATTTGTATCTGTCGTTGTTAATCGGTGTGTGTCCATATACGGCATTACACGGCTATTACTTAGGTCCTATACATCACAGGTATAGATGGCATCCCTGGCGAAGTAACATTTTTAATTAGCAGCTTGAGGTGGGGACTCTAAAATTAATTTCCACATTCACTAACTCACAGCAAGTTAGAAGCTCGAATACTGTAAGGTGGCAGCTATTGATGCAGCTCTGAGGCTGAACAGTTCCTCACGGACGTTCTGGTTCCTCACCTGTTACCTCCGTGTGAAAGTATCTTTCAGTTAGTTTTCAAGAGGGTGGTGTTTCTCCACACATGGCGATGGAGTACTCCCGTAGCCCACAAATCCTCGACATAACAATTGTGGATCGTCAGTGCCATTTCCGTGCCGAGAATATCGACTACCCTTTACAACTGTGCGCTCATACTACCAAGTTCAGTAAAAATATTTCTCGATTTTGCATTCACTAAAGAATGTTGTACTCTTCACAACCAGCCAAGTTTCACTTCGTTTCGTGCTCCAGTTCTCATTTTTCTTTTTCTTTATTTTTCAAGGTTATTTAGTTTTCAAGGAAGTTAAATCCATTCTAAAGCAGTCGACAATCCGAAGATTGGTTTGAACACCGCAGTGCTTTACTAGGCATGGTCCTGTTTGGAGGTGGTAAGCCGTTGCCTTCCTCCGACCTTCGAACTGACTTACCCAGACATTTATAGGGGGACTTACAGTTTAACGTGAGTTCCGAACCACGGTGCTACTCGGTATTTTTCACATGAGCAATACTGCCAGGGGTGAAAGAAGTGGAAAGTGACAGATAAAAATCCTAGGTCCTGGCGCGGATCGAACCCGTGACCTTTGGATTAGTAGTCTGGCACTCTACCACTGTGCAACCGAGATTCTACGTATCAATATTCTGAAACATTATAAAGCAAGTGGTATCACAGGCGTTGCACTATCTTAATTGTATTATAGCAGAAGAATGGAAGGTTATTGCTTTCAGAAGATTTATAATGTAACTCTGCAATTGAAATTATACATTGACGACCACCCCTGAAGGAA
Source organism: Locusta migratoria (assembly GCA_026315105.1). Classification (NCBI taxonomy): domain Eukaryota; kingdom Metazoa; phylum Arthropoda; class Insecta; order Orthoptera; family Acrididae; genus Locusta; species Locusta migratoria. Next base: position 199,166,115 of record CM048746.1, read on the forward strand.
GCATCGACATCGGATTAAATTTGCAGCATGCGTTCAGTGCGACGAGTCAGAGGCACATGATAAACATTTCAGGGCAGACACACACCATGTGCGGCAGTAGTGCCACCTGCAAACCCCTCATACAGGGGGAACGCACGGTAGCGTGAACGTACAGTCAGACTTCTTTTCTGCGGTCGATTTGCGAAAGCTCATAGAAGAAAGCGAGCGTGTTTAGAGCACATTTAGGTCATCGACGGAGGAAAAATACATGGTTATACAGATTGCGAAATATCCTCCGAAGAAACTCGTGATCGTGTCAGGCGTAAATAACTATGATACGGATCAGTAATCGCTCAATGCTATATCGGTGCACCACTCCACGCGATTACAAGCAATTTGTGCGCATGGCAGCAATATGCGGCTCTGATACATCAGAGCCAAATAACAACAAATTCCTTCTAAGAAACTCGTGATCGTGTCAGGCGTAAATAACTATGATGCGCATCAGTGATCGCTGAATGCTACATCGGTGCACCACTCCACGCGATTACAAGCAATTTGTGCACATGGCAGCAATATACGGCTCTGATACATCATGATCCAAATAACAACAAATTCCTTCTAAGAAACTCGTGATCGTGTCAGGCGTAAATAACTATGATGCGCACCAGTAATCACTGAATGCTACATCGGTGCACCACTCCACGCGATTACAAGCAATTTGTGCGCATGGCAGCAATATACGGCTCTGATACATCATGATCCAAATAACAACAAATTCCGACTGTTGTACGCACCATTTGACGGTGTTTCCTGCAGAGAAACTTCTCCGCTCAACGACAGACATGGGCAATTGAAACTAAAGACACTCCTAGCCATTAAAATTGCTACACCATGAAGATGACGTGCTACAGACGCGAAATTTAACCGACCGGAAGGGGATGCTATGATATTCAAATGATTAGCTTTTCAGAATATTCACACAAGGGGAAGGAGCTACAGCTGAATGCCAACAGTTGAACCCAAGGGTGAAACATTGCGTAACTGGCGACCAGTCATATGCCTAATGAATGAAAATCATTGTCTGTCAGTACGGCAGTGCAGGGGGATGCGCATAACACTTGAAAACTGGGGCGTCTTCGTACATGACGAGAACTATAACCAACCACCGTTACGTTTCTGAAGTCTGTGTTCCTGCTATATCTTCGGAGCCTGCCGACAACCACATTGCAACAGGATAATCCGAGACCTCAGGTTGCACAGTATTCAAGAATTCTTCGTTGCCCATCGGATAGCATTGCTGCCTTGCTCTTCCGGTTTTCCAGATCTCTCGCCTATCGGAAATGTCTTGCCGATGACGGGACCGGGATACAGCGCCCTCCGTTACACTAGATAACTTTGTCAATAAACTGCTATACCCCAACAATTCACAGCCTTTCTGATCCAATTCCTAGGCGTGTAGAAGTGAATTTAGCTATAAGTGGTGGCACTAAGTACTGATTTCATCATCTCCCTCACTTTGCAGACAGATGAATTTTCAGACATTTAAACTTTGTACAAAATTCCTAAATAAAATTAGCTATGATACCTCCGGTGCTTATAAGCGCTGCAAATTAATGACCAGCAGTATACATTGTTAAATAAAGGAAATCAATTACAAGATCGGTGGTTCAGACGACTACGATCTTCCGTTCTCTATGGTGCTGGAAATCCTGCGGCTTTGATATCGTTACTGTGTTTCGCCTGTATCCCAAGGCAGAGGTCTAGATCACATTCAGAGGCAGCAACAGCGTAGATACGTGAAGTGCACCCTGATATTGTGAGGAAGATAGCATGCAAGGGATAGAGATTTTTAAGAGAATCATGTTGATTATGGAATTCCACAGTACAAAAGGACAAAAAAAAAACGCTGAAAATGGTCCGAGGATAGAAAACAAAGGCATATAAAAATGGAGTAAGCAGCAGGAACAACATAGAACGAAGCCCATGACTTAAATTCATTCTTGGTCCCTTGATGATCTACACGAAGGAATTTGATAAAAAGCTAACTACTTCAGGTGCCTGGTCAAAATAATTAGGGGATCAGTTGAGATATCAAAATTCTGAAGTATTGTCAACGGCACAATTAATTGTTCTACGGTGTGGACACAACAACATTAAGGCAACCGAGATAGTGGTAATAACAGAAAGTTGCTGAAGAAATAGTTGGTGTTGACTTTTTTTTTACGCTACCAAACGAATTACACAGGCAGTTGGGTTCACATAGAGTAGTGAGCAGTTACTGCAATGGAACAACGACGTGACGTACCCTAATCTGTCGCAAGGAGAGCCACAGGATGGTTCGAAGCGCGACACATAGGGAGGTGGCTGCAGCTATTGGAGTCTCACAAAGTGTAATTTCCAGGACCTTGCCCCGATTTCAGACAACAGGAACCGTTAAAGGAAGGCGAGACCAAGGTAGTTCATTGGTATCGCCAGCAAGAGATGACCGTGATCTCCGGTTAACAGCTTGTCGAAACTTGAGGCTGAAAGCAACTCAGGTGCAACGCACCCTCCAAGCATCAAAAGGACGGGCAATATCAACACAAAATCCGTAATCGACTTCGGAAATGTAGCCTCTATGCACGGAACCTGTGGTGTATGTCCCATTAAAACCACGTCACCGTTTAGCCCGCAGAAACTGAGTGGAGGAACATCAGGATTGGAGTCGAAACGAATGGCCCGGGTTCCTTCTGGTGGACGATAATGCTCTTGGTCACAGATATTCAATGGTGGACAACACGCTTGTGATGAACCTCATTACACTGACGACAATCTATAAGTGTATAATTAAAGTATTCTCATTCTACGTGAAAATCTGATTAACCAACAACATCCGTGGTTCTCAGTAATTATTATAATTGTTGTTTATTGTAAGGCCATCCATCCACCCATCACGTCTCCTAACGACAAACAGGCCAAACAATTTTTACTAAACTGATTGCCGACTTACCTAAAATGACAAGAACCGCACGGTAGACTGTTTTTATGTTTGACGAAAAGAGATATCTCTTGTTAAAACTTAAATGTGATTCATTTTTAAAAACTATTTTTAATTAATTGTATACTTACCAAATTTTCTCTCTGTAGCATTTAGGAATAATGTTATTGTAACGCAGCTCTGTAATCATACATTTATTATTTTCAATTTTATCTTAATTTCAAATGTTTATCTCAAACAAAACAATGTAAACCATATTTGGTAGAAACTTTAACTCACAGAGCAAGCTAGGTACGATTGCGAAGAACTGGTTCGCCTCCACTTGGGTATGGACGGGCAACGGCGCAGAACACACGAAGCTAATACTTCCAGTTCCTACGACGGCTAAGAAACCAGCAGCCGTTACCAGTGCTACTAACACAGGTAGTATAAGACCCATCTTAAGAGTTTCAAGGTGATGGGTTACTCTGTATTGTTAATGAAAAAATTGAAAATAATAATAATTGACGAAAAGAGGGAATGTGCTTATGGTAGGACCTCACTTTTTATCCACCACAAATATATATATATATATATATATATATATATATATATATATATATGGAAAACTTTGTAAGAAATATTAAAAAATATACTTATTGCAATAACTAGCCTACTTGCTTGTATGCATTTAACTTCCTAATACATAAGTAGTTTGGTTCTTTCCTATTTAATATGTAATGTTTCAATCTAAATATTCATTTTATTAAAACAATTATCATTCTGTACAGTGAAGAGCACCTGAAGATGCCACTTCAAGTTGGAAACCGGTAGTTCTGGTCTCCACAACGCCAATAAAAAAACAGCTCAAGTGGACCAAGGACTTTCATTCAGACAATTACTATTTTAACACCTAATTTTAACTGTGTGAAAGTGTCTTAATTATTTATAATACATAGGAATTAAGCTTAGTTAATGTCGTCTGGTATATGGAACATTTGACAAAAACTTTAGAAACAAAACCAGGAAAGAAACCCAAACTAAATTCTAAGAAATCAATACATTCCCTACATTGTTCTATGGAAGGGGGACCTGTGTGATGATTACCCAAAAATCAAGTCGAATTCGGACAGAAGAAATGAAATACGTGAGGAACGTTAAGGGTTTATAATGGAAAACGGGTCTAAGAAATCAAGATATAATTATAGAAGAGAATGGTACGAACATTTAAACAGAATGGAGAGTGAGAGACGTTCCTTAAAGACAAGAAATTATAGTGGCAGAGGGAGACCCGGAAGAGATGGGTCCGTAAAAAGTAATTTCTGCCTAGCACGTGAAGAGAAGAACAAGCAGAATCTATTCACAACACAGTCAGGTGACGTCTAACAAGGAAAATACTTGGGCTCGAACGAATATAAATACACGAAAATCGTGTGAGAGATAAAGTGAAGGTTCCTCATTGCACTAGTGATATTCCATCTGCAAAGCTCTGCAGTCGCCCATTAGAGGCCTCTGCGTGTGCCACGCCGCACTGCACTTTGGCCTGCCGGTACACCAGTAGTGACGGTGTAGTGTGCCTCTGAAGTTGCGCTTTGTGACGTTATTTGTGTAGTGAAGCGTCGGATAGGTCGGCGATTGGTAAAAAATCCTGCTAATGTAGTGTGACTGGTTGAGATGAAGTTACGAAGAAACCTTCTTCGTGAAGATGGTATTGGTGTAGAAGATGAATCATTCGCATGTTACCTGGTATATATTATATTGTGTCTAATCTATGCTCATATTTCTGCACTATAATAGATACCAGAAAACATGTCAATGATTCATCTTCTACACCGAGACCGTATTCACGAAGAAGGGCTCTTTGGAATTTAATCTTAACCATTCGCAATACATTATCAGGATTGATTACCAATCGCCGACCCATCTGCCGCTTCACTACACAAATAACTTCAGAGGCACACTGCACTGTCCCTAGTGCTGCCGACTGGTGTACCGGCAGGTCAAAGTGCAATGCGGCGTGGCTCACGCAGAGACCTCTAATGGGCGAAAGTATCGCTAGTGAAATAAGGGACCTCTACAAACAATTATCTCTCAGACGAGTTTGGTATATTTGTGTTTGTTCGAGCCTGAGTACTTTCCTTGTAAGTATTTTACTGAAGGTGCAAAACTACGTATATCACTGTGTGGCGCGTAGCTGAGGGCAGAGAAGTGATAGACATTTAGAAGCGTGAAAAATTATTTTCTGCTTCTTCGTGCAATAAAACTTAAGCATCAGGCCTGACATTACATCTTCCATACATTGTCCTTACGCATCACTGAATCTGTCTGCAAAATTGTATCATGTTGTGGCAAAGTCAGGGACGTGATCAACGATAAATACAGGCCTGAGCGTAGATGACGTCATTTTGATTTATGCACTCTATACCGAAGACGGAAGGGCCCTCGTACATACCAGAACAGCATTTGAGTGAGTTACGCTGAAATTATCCGATACACGGCCCCATTCCTCATAGATACACCGTTCCTAAGTCCTAATGACGTCACGTCCGACACTATCGGTATTTACTGTGACGCCGGCACATCCGCCTGCACTCAGGCCGTTGGTCATGATATATGACGTCATAAACAGAGATTCATGAAAACGTTTTGCCTAAAATGTAGCGCAAAATACCTTATAATAACTCATTCAGATTTTAACACTCAACATATATTTCTACCTTTTGGGGTTTAGCGGAAGATCTTTAGGGTTGTTTTTTTTTTAATTTTAATTGTAAAACGGTGTAGATTGTTCCAGATCGCTTTGTTATACAGCCTCTGACAATAAAGTATAAAGTATGGTGAGTAGTCATGTAACATTTAACGTAGATGAACTATGAATTAGAGTTACCTTATAGTTCTTCGAAATAGTCACCTAACATAACTACGGTGAGTAGTCCTGTAACATTAACGTAGATGAACTATGAACTAAAGTTACCTTATAGTTCTTCGAAATAGTCACCTATCATAACTACGGTGAGTAGTCATGTAACATTAACGTAGATGAATTATGTACTAGAGTTCCCTTTTAGTTCTTCGAAATAGTCACCTACCATAACTATGCACCGCTGAGCTCTTCGATATATACACTAGTGTTCAAAATTTTCGTCACTTTTCCATGGATGTCTGAAGTATCGTCAATTCTCTCTCCTTTCAAAGCGAGTTTAAGTCGAGAGAACAGGAAGAAGTCTGGAGAATTGAGATCCGCCTAGTATGTTGGATGTTCAAGTTGCAGCACCCCTATTTTTGCCAGGAACTGATCAACAATATTGACTGTGTGTGGGTGAGCGTTGTGCGACTAGAACGTACACTATAGTCGCCGGATCTCTACCCTCCAGAGTTCTTCCCGTTCCGTTGACTCAGACTCGTTTCGAAGGGAAAGAGATTTGACGACATTCTTGACATTCGAAGAATCTTGACAAGGCTTTTGAACACCGTCCCAAAAGAAGACTTCGTGCAAATTTTCCAGGACATGTATCGCACAGCTCAGCGGTGCACAGTTATGGGAGGTGACTAATTCGAAGGACTATAAGGTAACTGTAGATTCATCTACGTTAATATTATAGGACTATTCACCGAACGTTATTGTCAGAGATTCTGTTTCTATTTTTGAGCGGTTTCGGTAGATCTCATCAGCTGTCTTCGCGGATCTTGTTAACAGGTGAAATGTAATCTTACAAGGAGACCACCTGGGTATCGCATCTCAGAATATCTCTATATTTATGATACGTGAAGTTCAGAACTTTAATAACAATCAGCCAAAGCCATTCGACGCAACTCTCAAAAATTGTCGAGAAAATCGGCTTTGAAGTTTTACAAGTATACGTAAGTTCGAATAATTAAATCAAATATATTATTTATCGATGTAGCCCATGTGGTAGCGTTCTGGCCCTGCAGCCATAGTGTCGATGGTTTGAATCCAGCCGTGTCAGATTTTTTTATTTCTTTCGTTGTGTTCAAATACTTACACGATAAGAGTCACAAACGTCATCGTTGGCCTTCAGTCTGATTTTTTTAAAATATAATTTAACGACTTTCGAGAACCATATCTTCCACCCCGTTACAGATATCGGTATGGAACTGCTATGGTGTACAACGGGAGACTTCAGACAACAATTACACACAGACCATTCGTTTGCGTTCTGTAGTTTTCGCTGCAGAGCGAAATTTAACACACACACACGTAGAATTTTATATACACCGATAACTTTCCATCCCAATATAGTCCACTCTTTTATCATTATCAATCCTCAAGCAACAATGCAATCAATAAAACCATTTTCAAAGAGTAAATATAATTTTCAAAGAGTAATTATTGTTCCGCATTTCGCATTATTTTCCTCAAATTACTAAATATCTATCAGATCGCTATAAGACCGTGCCTAAAACCTTTCTCAGATATAAATTAGCAACTGTACAAACATTTAAGTCTCTACGTCTTGTCGTTCGGACGTGATAAGCGTACACCAAACAGACATTCACAACTAGTCTTCTAATATATACAGCAGAGTCCCCTTTTTTTTACGTGTTCCATACAAATCTACAGTTTTGTTCCAATCGTTATGAAATTTTGTACACGTAAGCTTCAATCCATGAGGACGGTCGCTGTAAGTGTAAGAATCTTTTACGGTATATAGTTCACGAGATATGGCGTCATAAACAATGAGACGCGCGAAAAATGTTGCATTTTGCGACAATGCTGCTCATTTTCTACTAAACCAGTGGACCGATTTCAACAAAATTTGGTACACACGTTCCTTACCGTGAGGTAACAATTGCTGCATGGTTAAGAATCACACACGGCACATGGTTCAAAAGATATTACGTCATAACCAATAGAAGTCGCAAAAAATGCTATATAATGCGTTGAGACTTTCGAAATTCACTGTATGAGAATGGCAGTTTTGAGCGACTTGCAACAAACTTTAAACATAATTGCAAACCTTTATTAAACTTTTTCTCGCTAACAACCATAGTAACATGATGATAGGAAAAAAGTTTCTAGCTTACTACTTTTCTGCTGTTTATGGGGTAAAACTACGGCATTCGGTATGACGTTACAATTTATAGCTTGTATACTAAAAATTGTAGCCGCAGGAAATTTTACAGACGGTATACATGCATATAGCTGAGTGTACCTTTTAAACTGTTTCACAGTAGGTTACGTAGTTCGTGAGATATGAGCACATAAACAGTAATGTTCATCTAAAACCGCACCGTCACGCACCAAGTTTTAATCTATTACTTCCTTTGCATTACTAATTGTATTCCCAAGAGATTTTACAGACATACGGTCCTTATAAAAATGGAATATATACCTGAAAAATGACAGGAATAAATAAATAAATAACCGGGCAACGCCGGGTTTGCAGCTAGTTAATACATATATAGATAAATAGCTATCCGATCGCCATAAAACCATGCCTAAAGCCTTCCCCGGGTAGACAATAGTAACTGTACCAATTTTTAGCTCTTTATGTCTTGTGGTTCAGACGTGATAAACGAACACCGAACAGACATTCACATTCATAGATATAGAAGATATCAGCGAGTAAAACCAGTCCTACCCTTCAGAGAATTTCTGAGATACATTTGCGATCAGAGTGAGTGTTTTCTAAGCTCTACGTTGGCGTCGCAGCTAGTCTGATCTGCCGTGGTCGGAGGCAGCGCTCATCGCCAGACGTACTAGCGTCCGCCTCCACCTCCTCCCCCCCCCCCCTCAATTGTTCCGCAGTCTCTGCGATGAGAATAGAAGCAATCCTTTATCGTCTCCCGCGCACTCAATAGGGTTATTTGCTGGCTTCCCCGCTGCTTTCAGACACATTTAGCGAACCTCCTATCTCACCCAGAGCTTATGTGTGTGTACGAACTCGAATGAAAAGAACAGTTCTTCTATGAAACGTAATAGACGAAAAGTATATAAGAATCGTCACTCAAAAGATATATTAATCCTGGGCAAGATATGATAATATATCGTTCAATACGTTCTGCTCCCTTTCCACACCCTCTGTCTCTACCTTTTAATTGTATTACCAACCACTAACATATGAAAGCTAGATAGATTTAATGTTACTCTAATTTTCTACATACAATTCAAATGTCTGTAAACGTATTGGACCAAACCGCCGTGCCGGCCGCAGTGGCCGAGCGGTCTGCTGCGCGCCATATCACAGTCTGCACGGTCGCTACGGTCGGGGGTTCGAATCCCCCTCGTGCATGGATGTTTGTGTCGTCTTTAGTATAAGGTAGTTCATAAGTATTTGCAAATGATTGTTAAAGGAGGGGAAAAAGAAGGATAGGAAAGAAAGGATTGACAGTGACCACATTTGGGCATTGATATTAAGCAATGGCGACAAGTGAAAATGTGAGCCGGACCGGGAATCAAACCCGGGTCTCCCGCTTCGGGTCAGCGAGTGTAAGAGGGCATGGACAATAGGGGCGCTACAAACATAGCGTACGACTTGTGAGAATTTGAGACGGACGGGAGGCGAGCACGGGTGGCCAAGTGGTGAAATAAAATAAATAAATAAAAATAATAATAAAGTGGTTAAGGCGACCGCTGGCCCGAAGCGAGAGACCCGGGTTCGATTCCCGGACAGGCTCACATTTTCACTTGTCTCCATTGCTTAATATGAATTTCCAAATGCGGCCACTGTCAATCCTTTCTTTCCTATCCTTCTTCCTTCCCTTCCTTTAACAATCATTTGCTATTGCTATTTGGCTGCGAAGCAGGTGTGGTGTCTGTTCGTTCGGACGTCCGAAAGAACAGACACCACATCAATATAATAAGTTCATAAGTAGTTTGTAAGTTTAGGGACTGATAACCCCGCAATTAAGTCTCTTAAGTTTAACAAACATTTGAACATTTGATTTGAACAAACTACCGTGGTCACCAGTCCTTAGACTTATAAACTACTTAAACAAAAACGCACACATGCCCGAGGAAGGACTCGAACCTCCGACGGGAGCGGCCGCCCAGTCTGTAGCGACTACTCCCGCGCGGCGTTCTATACAAATAAATATAAATTTTGTCAATTTAAAAAAAAATAAACTGCTGCTCAATAAACCTTAAAATCATAAATTTAATAGTAATAACTCTAATAAATTATGTTTGTCATAAGGCACTAATTCGGTGTCATATTAACATACGCTACGAAACAAAGCAGTAGTTCCCATCCTGTCCAGTAATTTATTCCTATACAACCGCTATAACATTCTGAGGAGGAGGAAGCTTTGGGTTTAACGTCCCGTCGACAGCTTGGTCATTAGAGACGGAGCTCTAATGGATGGGGAAGGAAATCGGTCGTGCCCTTGGAAAGGAGCCATCGCGGTATTTGCCTGGAGTGATTTAGGGATCTGGATGGCCGGAGCTGGATTTGAACCACCGTCCTCCCGAATGCGCAGTCCAGTGTGTTACCACTGCGCCATCTCGCTCCGTAACATACTGAAACTGTATTTTCTGTAATGTTGCTTTCCAACAATCGTCTTATTACAACCAACCTATTTCAATGCGTTTTTTAATGCAAAAAGCATCGAAACCCAAGGGCGTTAGAAGAAAGGGAGATGGCGGTACTTATGCTGAGAACAGGAGGAAGGGAGGTGGGAGACATGTTTTTGCGTCGACAACAAAGATTTCTCCCATAATACCCTATTGGAATCTTACCCTTGAAAGAGTACATATATTCTGCATTGGGCACAATTTTACCTGACAGTAGGCCTTGGAAACAGTTTTATTGGAATTTAAGCTCTGATTTTATATGCTCCATTTCTACGTAATATTCTGGTTTCATTTTATTGATCTATGTAACATTATGTCTTCGATTTTTTAAATATGGATAAGTTGGTAATCTGTGCCGTAAGCCAAAGACTAATATCTCTGAATCCAGTCTTACGCTGCCAGCAGCAGTGGCAGGCAGTCTGCCAGTTAGTCTGGTAGCTTAGGCAGCCACGCTGTACGTTATAATTCTATGAGATTATTCTGGATGGATGAAAACCTGCCCTGCAGTGGAGACAACTGTAGCACTAGTTGAAAATACGTACTTGTTTTTGGAGGAAGGTAAAGTTTGTACATTTATTATTTGTAATTATTGTATCTTATAAACACTGTTGTAGTAGGTGCTTAGCGTTTTCTTATTAATCAAGTTAGTTACCAGAAGTTCCGACTTTTGATTTAACATGAAATCACTTACCAGTTCACCCATTCCTTTCATTATTTTGAAGCTTAATGATTGAATCATATGAGATTATTTTGTTATATGTTACTGTCGTCTAAATTACAATTTGAAAAGATTAGTAGTGAAAAAATAATTTCTTATGAGATCAGTTTGCATAAATAATGAGAATAAAAAGTAATAAGCAGGTACGCTATGTGAAATTCATAAATAGAGAGTTCTTTTATATAGATGAAGGATCTTATTGTTAGTTAACTAATGAGCTTAATAATTACAGGCAACTCAGTTGTCTAAAGAGGCAGAAAGAAGGCCCATTTGCATTCAGTTATGTTTTCTTTTAAAAATTACTTAGGTTCAAATGAGACAGTGTAGTGATTGTTGTCAATGTTATCAATTTCAGTTAAATTGCTTATTAACAGATTTTGAGTAACTTAAGTTAGAAATTAATTCACCTAAAACTGATAAAAATATTTCAGTACCTAACCTTAGCCGACATTACGTTTCAAACACACGAGATTAGTGTTCAATCAGTTTACAATTTTAATTGCAGTTTTTTCATTAGCAGTGTTGCTTTTACTCACAATGTTATCCGTTATGCTCCAAACAATCACACACATGCAATATTACGCGGTTCAATGTCAGATGCTTTTAGCCTAATTACAGAAAAGAATCACACTAATATTCATAACTTAATGAATTTATGTCATAGGGCTATCAAATACTTTTTGTTGGAATATTTAACCAGTCATTTTCTCATCACAAAACGTTTCATCAAACAATAGTCAAGTTGCGCCCTCTTTATTTAAAGCCACCTAATTGAAAGTGCGTACTCAAGATATGTGGTAAGCTACATTTCAACAGTTACAAAACATAGCACTACAACACGAAATAAAGAAACTAGCTGTTAGTGTCTATTTGCACATTAACTGCAATTTTAATAACTTGTATGTGCAGCTAGTAGCCCTTAACGACAGCAACAACAGTGCTATGCAAAAGTATATATGACGGCATAGAAATACTCAACTGAAACATTAGATAAAAGGCTGATATGTTTGAAGAAGAAAGTTACAGCAGGACAGGGAACGGAAACCCACAGTCAGGAAATTGTATTTGAGGTAGATAGACTTTGAATAGACGTGGAACACCCCCGAAAAACTACGTAGAAATAACGATAATCCTCAATAGTTAGTGAAATAAATCGAATTTCACTAAAGAATGGCCACAGTCTAAGACCTTACTTCACACCATGTTTAGAACCAGCATTTTCTGAAGACGTGACGTAAAAAGCAAAAGAAAATACCACAACAAGAATCAAGGCCAAAATTATTATGAATGACAGAGTTCATACGAGGCGCGTCCAGAAAGTAAGTTCCGTTTCCATTTATCTCCGCTGCAGCGCTGCGACTGTCGACTGTAGTTCCGCACATGCACTGTAGACGATGTGTATCAAGGAGAAAAACGTGCGCTTTTTGTGCTTGTTTGAAATGTCGGCGTTGATTGAAAATCCCAATCCCGTCGCCTGTGAAATCAGGTTTCTGAATGCGAGGAAAGTGAAACCGAATGAAATTTATCGGCAAATTTGCGATGTTTACGGACCAAATGCCTTGAGTAATTCGATGGTGAGAAGATGGGTCCGACAGTTAAATGGCGGGCGTAGTGATGTGCACGATGGGGAACGAAGTGGACGTCCACCTTTGGTTACAGAAGAACTGGTTCACACGATTGATGACAAGATCCAGGACATCTCAAGTCTTTCCTTGGCGGTCAACACTTCACCAATGACGACGAGCTGAAAGAAACTGTTTCCAACTGGTTGAAGACACAGGCGGCAGATTTCTATGAAGAAGGTATACAAAACCTGGTGCCACGCTATGATAAATACCTGCAAAATTTCGGAAGTTATGTGGAAACGTAGTTCAAGAGTTGTATAATTTTGTGCAATAAAAATTTATTCTGTATCTGTGTACAATTTCATTTTATTACCAAACGGAACTTACTTTCTGGACGCGCCTCGTTTTACTAAGTGTGTTTGCGTCTGTAACTTATAAAATAATAGGTGACGGGAAATTTTAATGCGGTAGTTCAACTGCGGAGCTATGAACATAGTTTATTGTATCATTTTCCAAAGAGTTACAGCACAAAGATATAACTTTTTAAATGGAACAATAGTTTTTTCTATCGAGCATTGGAATCGTTGAAACCAGCTGCGTCCAAATCAATTTAAACTACATTCCTATCACTGTTAGTTTGGGAGCTACAAACCTTCAAAGTTTCAGGGGCAGATACCACACGCTGTACATAATACATGGCTGTGTGGTGGGTGATGGATGTTATGGCGGTGGGAAGTTGATTTACATGAGATGTTCAAATGCGTGTCCATGTTCCTCAATGCATAATGCAATGCGCCGTCGAAAGGATCTGCAGACGAGATGTAACATCGCCGGTGTGACGGAGCGTCATGCGTCCTCGATGCGCCGTTTTAGATCATCTGGGGATGTGGGCTCAGTGACATAAACACGATCCTTTAGATATCCCTACAAAAAGAAATCTACTGGTGTTAAATCGGGTGACCTTGCAGACCATGAATGAGGACCATGGCGCCCCAACCATCTTCCTGCAAACCTGTTGTTTAGTTCTTCCACAACAGCATGCGTAGAATGGGCTGGGTGACCATCGTGCTGCATCCACATATGGACTCTCGTATGTAGACACACATGTTCAAGGAGACCACTCAATCTGTCGGCTATAAAAGCGCGATATAACTCACCTGTCAGTGTATCTGGGAAGTAGTGTGGACCGATGATTTCATCCCCAAGATTTCCAGACCACACGTTAATAGACCACCTACGTTTACGGTCGACAGGTCGTACCCAACGAGGTTTGTCTGCGGCCCAGTAGTGCATGTTATGGCGATTCACTGCACCATAATTTGTGAACGTGGACTCATCAGAGAACATAACAATTTGTAAAGACTCCAGCGTAAAATTACGCATGGTCCACTTACAGAATGTCACTCTTGCATGGAAATCGTTCCCATGAAGTTCCTGAGTCAGTGACAGGCGGTACGGGTGAAACCTGTGGCCGTGTACTATACGCCACACAGATGTGAAACTGACACCAGCGGCCGGCCGCAGTGGCCGAGGGGACTGAGGCGCTCCAGTCACGGTCTGCACGGCCACTGCGGTCGGGGGTTCGAATCCCCCCTCGGGCATGGATATTTGTGCCGTCCTTAGTCTTTGCTAGTTCATAAGTAGTTTGTAAGCTTAGGGACTGATGACCCCGTTGTTAAGTCCCATAAGTTGTACAAACATTTGAACTTTTTTTTTTTTTGACACCAGCGACTGCAGCAACGGCTCGTAAGCTGACATGAGGATCGTGGTGTAGTGCAGCTAAAACAAACTCCTCCGTCTCCTCACTTCTTACAGGTCTTCTTCTGTTACTGCGGCGCATTACCAAGCTGCTGTTTCCCGAAGTCGTTGTTCGGCACGTAAGAACGTAATGGCTACAGGGGCTCTTCGCCTAGGATATCTTACGTCATACGCCGTGGCTGCTTCAGTGGCATCGTGTCGACACTCGCCGAGCATCAGCAACATGTCAACGTACTCGTTGTTCGTGTATGCCATCGTCATCCGATGTCAGTAACTGTGGTATATTGAGCCCCGGTTGTTTGTGTGGCTCCAACTGTCGGGTACGACCGTGTGCGGCGACAGTCGGCAGTCTAACAGCGCATCGAGGAACCTTCTCGCTCTGTGACACCGACGACGTTACAACTCGGCCGCACCACACTTAGAAGGCGCATTGCATTATGTGCAGAGTTTGTGGTATCTGCCCCTGAAACTTTGAAGGGTTGTAGCTCTCAAACTAACAGTGATAGGAATGTAGTTTAAATTGATTTGGACGCATCTGGTTTCAACGAATCCAATGCACGATAGAAAAAACTATTTTTGCATTTAAAAAATTATATCTTTGTGCTGTAACTCTTTGGAAAATGATACAATAAACTATGTTCATAGCTCCGCGGAAAGTGTAACATTTCTTGTGCTCCCTGGGGCCTGGGTGTGTGTGTTTGTTCGTAGGTTAGTTTACCTTAGTTTAAGTAGTTTGTAAGCTACGGACTGATGGCCACGCAGTTTGGTCCGATAGAATTACAAACATTTGAACATTTGAATTTCTTGTGTTGACCTACCGCATCAAAATTTCCCGTCACCTATATTTTATAAGTTACAGAGGCAAACACACTTAGTGAAAAACCCTGTATGTGTTTGTGTGTGTGTATGTGTCTGTGTGTGTCTGACAGAACAGTCAGCACTTTTTACGCTGCAGTTATTATCAATTCATATTCACGGAGTTTACAACATTAACTGTAAATGTGTACCCAGCCAGAATTCGCACCCTGCTTGCTAAGCAGTTACGCTGACCTCTACACCACTGGGGACACAGCGATGACTAAAACTGCACTGTCTAGCACGCCTTCCGTCAGATATACGTTCTCCCTGCCCATATCACTCAAACTTACGGTTTTGAGTGATAGTGGGAGGGAAAACTTGAGGATTTGTTTCTGACGGAAGGCCGCATGCGAATAGCCGTGTGTTGTAAGGCGCCTTGTTGCGGAGTTTGCGGCTGTTCCCCGTTGGAAGTTCGAGTCCTCTCTCGGGCATGGGTATGTGTCTTGTTCTTACCATAAGCTAAATGTTATGTTCAAATGTTAGTTAAGCTTATGGGACTTAACTACGGGGTCATCAGTCCCTAAACTTACAAACTACTTATGAACTACTTACGAACTAGGACGGCACAAATATCCATGCCCGAGGGGGGATTCGAACCCCCGACCGTAGTGGCCTTGCTGACCGTGACTGGCGCACCTCAGTCACCTCGGCCACCGCGGCCGGCACCATAAGCTAGTTCAACAGTTTTGGGCTAAGGACCGATGGCCACTGCAGTTGCGTTCCATAGCTTTAACAAACATTTGAACATGTGGTCTGACGAAATGCGTACTAGAGTAATCCGTACAGTTATGGTGATCACTGTGTTCCCGGCGCAACTGCCTGGCAAGTAAGAGACTCGTGTTCGAAACCCGGCTGAGACCACAACTTTACCCGTTTGCAGTCAATTGGAACTTATGTGAATAAGAAATTACTTCATATGTTTAAAAATAAGAAAGGCCTACAATAATCGTTACATTAATGTGATGGGCCCTTTAAATGTGAAAAAAAAGAAGTGACAGTACTTTAAAAAGCATTCAGTTAAGTGCAGAAGCACTGATAATTTTGTGGCGTAAAGTCAGCTCCACACGCCAGAAGCACGAGAACGATCGTGAAGAAGGCAGCGGATGACCGGCAGCCAATCACACGCCGGCGCTCGCCTCCTGGAGGGAGCAACCTAGAAGCGCGCCCTCTGCAAGCTGCTATATCCAGGCCGACAGGCGTCTGGAAGGGCACTCTGAACTGGGCTCCGAACTAGGCAGTAACTATGAGAGAGCGCAGCTAGCATCGTGCAAGAAGACACCGTCGCCAGAACAGACATATTCTCTAGAAGTTGAGTATTTGTATATATTAGTAAATAAAACTTGTATAGCTGTTTTAGCCGTCCACGCATCCCACGTGTCCCGAGCAGATCCTTTCCTGAAAGATAGGCCGGGGAGGACAATGCAGATAAAATGACGGTATTAAGAAAGCAAGCAGCCAACTGAAAAAAAACCTTCGACGTAAGTCTTATGAACGTATCTAGCGATGAAATAATATAATTAAATGATGGAAAGAAAAGCAAGCACACGTCCAGATGGGCAAGAATGGGTGTATCATTTCAAAGCGATATTCCAGAAATTTCTATTATTTGTTTAGAGACTATGGAAAATATCAATTGGAATAGCTGTATAAATTACTAGGATAACCGAGGAACGAAATCTGATACCCGCAAGAGAGAGAATGTATATATGATAAGTGAAGAGTGAATTTTCAATTTCGAACAAAGGAAACAAAAGACGTAAGAAATTAAAAAGCTAGCGTGTAAGACTTAGGAGAAAAGTTGGTAGGAACACTGACAATAAGAAAGTGTTGCTGTGGATAAATAGATATAGCAGTTAAAAGATACGAAATATCGAGGGAGTCTTGAGAAATCAGTTAACGTATAGGACTCTTGCTCTTGGACAGATATTATGGGGAGGCACTTCTAAAGATATACGAGTATTAATAGTGCAGGAAACGCCTTGGTCGCATGAGATCTTTATTACTTCAACCATTGCATATTGATTTCGATCACTGAGTGGCCATCTTCAGTTCTAGAAAAGAAGCCCTGTGGGACCACATCAACTAGCAAATTGCAAATAGCTAGTTTATGTGGGCCCACAGAGCTTCTTTTCTGGCACTGAAATTGGTACTCAGTGACCTAAATAGATATGCAGTAGTTCAAGTAATAAAGATTTCATGCTCTCAAGGCTGCTTCCTGCACTGTTAATGTTATTAATGTGGTCGCTCTGCACGAGACTCCAAATGAAGTCGTCCGTACATACGAGTATGTTGATAATTTCAAACAGGATTTTCCGGAATCTGAAGGAAAATATTGGCTTTCACGCGTCTGAATCAAATAGTTAATCAGAAATTTCGATGAATTTATGAACATATTTTGACACATGATAACTTGAACTATATAATTTCTTATTTGTTATTTATCTCTCTTAATTAAATGTGCAAAGGACATTCCTGTTATTACTTCAGAAAAGTAACAAACATAGAGAAATTTAACTGATTCTGATGAGTGGATAGCGAACTCTAACCGATTCATTGGGTTCTTCTAGGACTTTGCCTGGCATTAGTCGGTCTGTCTGGGTGCACATTCTAGCTTATACTCTAATATAACACTTCATTGGATATATTTCTAAAAAATTGTGTGAAGCGAAAGCAAATTTGATGAAATTTCTTTAAAGTAGCCATAATTTCAGGAAAGGCAAACTAACTTCAAGAACACTGAAATGAAAGTAAGCGGAATAAAGATATGATAGGCAGCAAAACTGATTTACCTAATCTCGATCTGAATATTTAAATTTCAAGTATTTAATCATGAACAAATTTCACTGACCAACATACCCATCGCCTTAGAGTAGAACAAAGGCGTAATGATTACACGTAATTTCTGTAATTCGCTCTGACAAAGCTTTACTAATAAAAATTCATCGTAAGGATTGTTCATGATCCGCAATTGTAAAAACTTTTTGTGAAATTATTTATTTTTTATTTTCTCGTCGCAGTTGCGTAATCTTGAGTTCGGACTGTCCATTTTCAAACCATTAGCCTCGGTTTTAAACCTAATAAATCCTAATGCACGTTAAAAGTGGCTGCTAAAATGTTGTACATTAAAACTCTGTAGATATATAACTAGTTACATTTAAAATTTAAAATGGCAGTTACAACTGGTGTTACTTCCACGAGCCTCTAGCATGCAACTGTTGCGAGAAAATTAAAAAAAAAAAAAAAAAAAAAAAAAAAAAATACTTTCACAAAAAGCTTTACTAATTTTTCCTATTTTGAAATACAAGCTTCAACGGAAATGAATAACGGGAAAGGTCTTGTCTGGACACAGTGACGTGTCATATAACTGTACTCTTTTCTGTTAAATGTCATTTTTATTAATTAAAATAGGTTTCTCGTTGTAGGCAGACTGGAATTAGGACAATTTTTTCATACCAAACAGGTTTCGCTTTCTATTTATAAAGCATCTACTGTAGTTCTATAAATATGGATACACAAGTTTGTACATTTTGTTTTTCATAGATAGATTGAAATTATGGTTGGTACATAATTTACTTATGGTGTTAATGTCTCTTCTTTACACCTTACTGCTGTTTTTTTCTCTTGTTGGCTGGGTTAGCCTTATATAAGATGCCTGCATGCCATTTGTGGATCTAGAGTAAAGTTTTTCTATACCAAGCGCGATGAGAAGGACGAAGTATGTACATAGACAAGCAATTAAATATATGCCTAAGTAATTTGTTCAACTACATTTTTTAAATAGCTGCATCCAGTTGCAGTGAAACAGTTTTATTGACAGGTTACGGTTACTTTTTGCCCTTCTTTAGACGTATGTTGGAACCCATGTATGGCCGGCCGCGGTGGCCGAGGGGACTGAGGCGCTTCAGTCACGGTCTGCACGGCTACTACGGTCGGGGGTTCGAATCCCCCCTCGGGCATGGATATTTGTGCCGTCCTAGTTCGTAAGTAGTTCATAAGTAGTTTGTAAGTTTAGGGACT
This sequence comes from Locusta migratoria, assembly GCA_026315105.1. Lineage (NCBI taxonomy): Eukaryota > Metazoa > Arthropoda > Insecta > Orthoptera > Acrididae > Locusta > Locusta migratoria. The sequence goes on from CM048746.1 coordinate 199,185,503, forward strand.
GATGACCCCGTAGTTAAGTCCCATAAACTTTACAAACATTTGAACATTTTTTGAACCCATGATGTTAAAGCCTTCAACCATTATCTGACTGAACATGTGTTCCAACAATTTTGAAGAAGGCCACTAAGTCTCCGAAACCTGTCAATAAAACTAATTAACTGCAACTGGTCGCTGCCATTTTAAAAACTTATAACGAATACTCAAAGACGACATTTTTGTGATAGACAAGGTATAAGGTGAGGTGACGTTACAGTCCGTGGTGATCAAATATTAAATCAAGGAGGCACCGAAAGAAGCGACAGTTTTAAGTAAAAATTATACATGACATGGAAGAATTCTAACAGCTACAGACTGCGTAACCAACACAGCCCAATTTGGAACTGTTTGCCAACAGACAATGTCAATGTACAGTAGGACCGAAACGTCTGATAAACAGAAGAGTACAAACTAGCTTAATTTCAAAACCATAGACAGTAGTGGCAGAGTGTAAATGTATGGAAAATAATAACACTTTATGTAGAGGCCGTAACGTATCTTCAACAATGGAAGACTGTAAACTGTAAAACATTAATTGAATTATCAGTCGGTGCTTAACAAACATTATATTCTTTTTTGTAGAACATCAGGAATTTTTCCTTTTTTGTAATTAAACTGTAAAACCCTAAGAGAATTCCAAAAAATAATTATGCAGAAAACTCATACTCTTCGACAGGTCCGTTCGTCGAGACAGCTGTTGAGGCACCTGCTGGAATGAACAGTTTGTTATACAAGAATAACGGAACTACCATTCTAGGAGCTGTGATTATAATTCGCTTATGATACCATCGTACCTTATAAAATAATCGGATTTCTGTGATTTTTGTTAATTCATTGATTTACTGTTGTATTGCGTTGCTGAAGCAGTTTCTGCGCTAACGAATCATCGTGTAACGAACACATTCATATTACAGTCGCTAGGAATGAAACTTCGTCAGCAAATTCAGTTAGTGCGTAATGGTAAACTGTTTATTCTAACCACTATTAATTAAGAGATTACACTCGCTGAGCTATAACTAACAGCTTCTTACAATTAGTTATATCTCAGCAACTCGCTTTTTACACAGTCGTCAGTTTGACGCGGTGGAGTGGCCGAGCGCTCTAAGGCGCCTTGCTAAGGAGCGCGCAGTTGCTCACCACCAGAGGTTCGGGTCCTCTGTAGGACATGGCTGTTTGTCCATAGGTTAGTTTAAGTAGTTTGTAAGCCTATGGACTGATAACCCATAGATTTACAAACATTTGAACATATTAACACAGTCACATGACGTCAGCCGTTGGCCTCCTGCAGTGAAAACAGAAAAAAAAAAATTACGATGGCTGCTTCTGTGTGTCACATGTTTCCCTCTGAGAACCTATAATACCGAATTTTTACAGTAATATGTGCGTTATACTCCATCGTCTGTTTGTCCGTACAATTTTCGCCTGCAGCTGTTGTCTCCAGGACCGAGATATCAAATCTGCTTTGAAAGCTGTTTCGATGAGCTAATTTGTCCCATAACGAGAAATTTTGACAGAACTCTTCTTGGTTTCCCTGCCTGTGCTACGTGTTCTAATTCAAAACTCAAAAGACCCTGTGGGCCCATAGTGCATCCTTGAGCGGAAAATGAAATCGTTGATTGTGCTGGAAGTCCTGAAACGTGTATTTTGTTCTGAAATGGTTTTGCTATCACTTATCTACCAGTGCCGTAAATATTCTCGAAACATATGGCAGTACTAAAAATCAATATTTCCATCATAATAAATAAAGGATCAAAGGAAAACATTGGATAAGTCATATTATGCAATGTTAAAGATCATCTAAAGACCGACGTAGAACGTTCTTTCAGTTATGATAAAAGTCTTTTTATCTTATTGACTTTCCACGAGATTTAAAAATTAACTGTCTTGTCTCTCAGACTGCTGGCCACCAGATTTTCAACAAATTCATTCCATAATGAAATGGACTTACCGTTCAATTGTTATTGGTTGCATGTAATTCAACTTGGAGCTTGTCAACATTTGCAAAGTAGAAAATATTCGCAGAGTAAACTAGAAATTTATCTCTAAACGGGAAAGACTGTGCCAACTGCTCGTGATTCTGACATGTGATTTTAAGACTCCTCTCACTGAGTAATCATACCTAAAGAGTTATTTAGGTCCATAATCGAAATAATGAGCTCAAAAATTGAATCAGCGGGTGCAATGTATACTCGGAAACGTAATCCGCCCAAAAGGAGATTTTGCTACCATTTATCATTATCGCACTGTAATAAATAACTTTGAAAAGGCCGAGCACAGAATCCCGATATTAGGTATCTTGGTACTCGACTCATATATGGGCTAGATTCGTGGGAGTGAAACGTTAAGATTTAGCCAGGACCAGTGCACATTTCTTAGCCCATTAGAACATCTGCTTCTCTGTATGTGTGCTACAGCATGTAAGAAAAGTTTGAACAATGCGCCGAGGGAGACGCTGAGGCAAATTGTGCCGATCGAGTAATTCATCTCTTAAAAGGTGCCAGTTGGGCTGAAATTAATGCTCAGCTAATGGCACCGTTTACATGAACACACCTCAGATTATCCGTGAAAAAGAACCTTTTTTCTGTGTGCTTCTGGAAGGATGTCAACTGTGCCCTTTAAATTTTTACGAATCGGTCCAAACTTTACACGCAGGTATATAATTGGATTAGGTCAAAAGGAAAGATTTTTTGCCAAATAATCATTGTCCGATGTCAAAATATATGTTTAAAGACTAGCTAAATATAGAACATAATTACTGGTAATCAAACTGGAGCTATACTGGTAAGTTGTGCGAATCGATTAATCAATGTTACAAAAGAAATTTTGAAGCCCTTGTAATTCAAAATCACTCTCGATTAAGTCAGATAATGAATTATCGTAGAGCAAAGGGCTGGAACCAGAATTGAAAATGATCCTATCACAACACAAATCGATTATTTCCTGGTTACAGTGAATCGTTACATATGTGACAACTTCAAAGGCATTTCAATCAAAAAGTTTCATGGTATTTGGTGTCAAGTTGCACGACATGAGAAGTACCATGCTGGATGACATTATGCCATATGTCATCTTATATGACGTGACTTTAAACGTCATGTCACTTCACATATGTACGAATATGTCAAGATTTATCAACTTAAATGTTTTTAGAGCTGTCGCGTAAGTCGGGGAGCTAGTTCTCCTCTTTTACACGTTTGACTCTGGCCAGGACATATTCGACTTTTGTCCTGCTGTGATAGGAGGATTTTTCATTCTGGTCTGATCATTCTTCAAACTGGTCGCAAACATATGATAGGACTGATTGTATGGTAGCGTGCGGAAACAATTGTGTGTAGCTCCATCTCGCTAGAAAATACTGACAAAGATTACTAGAATAATTTTATATTGATTTGAACCAAAAGCCTTAAATTTTCATAAATAATTTATCTAGCTACAAGCTTTGGCTTCACACTTATCTGTGACCGCTAAAACAAATAGAGGTTCCATGTTCTTTTGTAGTACTAGGAGCCCGCAAGTGGTGTCATGCATTCACGAATTCCTTCACCTGCCTCCAATAAGAAAAGGACGTGGAACCTCTACAGTAAAATCCGATAGTCCGGCATCCAATAATCCGGAACGCCCGATGGACCGGCAAAAGGATCCAAGGGGACTTGTTTTTCCTTTGATGCTGCCGCTACTGCTCCAGTTACGCACACGTCACCGACCACATGAGGTGATCCCCTGCTTGGCCGGTCACAACAATGTCCCACCAGCGATCGTCAACGACGCAGACGCCATTGTTGGGATCGGAAGCATTCAGACCTTACTCAGCAGATCTCGGCTGTTACTGTACTGTACAGAGATTTCATTGTTTGGATTGCCAGCATTGTTTTCGTTTTGTTTGTAGTCTATGGGACTTAACTACGGGGTCATCAGTCCCTAAACGTACAAACTACTTACGAACTACTTACGAACTAGGACGGCACAAATATCTATGCCCGAGGGGGGATTCGAACCCCCGACCGTAGTGGCCGTGCATACCGTGACTGGAGCGCCTTAGTCCCCTCGGCCACCGCGGCCGGCTGCCAGCATTGTTCGCAATTTAACAGTGGTGACGGTGATATCATAGTGATCTGTGGAAGTTTTATTAACATTTAAGCAGTGACAATGTTCTTGAAACCCAAATCTTCAAGCTCTAAATCAGGAGTGAAGTGTAAGCACGTTCTCTGACCATCACCCATCACCATCATCAACGTATGGAGAAATGTTTAGATAATTGAATTTAATGTTGGATCGTCAACCATTTATGACATAAACAAAGGTATGAAGTAATGAAATATGCTTCTAAATCGGCGTCAACTGGAAAATTGGCTTCCAGATAAACTGGAAAATTGGCTTCCAGATAAACTGGAAAATTGGTTTCCAGATAAACTGACCAGGCGGAGACCGTTAACACCGAGTGTCTGTCTTCTAGGATCATCTTCAAAGGGGGACGGCTTCAAATATTAACGCATATAATTATTAGAAGCCCGAAATCAAATGACAGGGAATGAACTTCATCAGTTCTTTGTAATGATTTAATATAACACCTGAGGATGCAACTTTAATTGGGAAACCGGTCGTGTGTGTCCTTCAATAAAGGAATTTAACAGTCGCAGCGGAGTCGTTCTTTTTTAAAAATTATGGAATCTTTGGACTGTGGTTGCCCTACATATAAAGTTTTATGGAACAATTACGTTATTGTAGAACTGGTTATGTGCACTGTCGCAGCTGTTTTCGATGTATAGCTAAGCCTATGCCAGCAGTAACAGGTACCGGCCGACAGTCCGGCATTTTCGGCAATCCGGCACCGGTTCGGTCCTGAACGTGCCGGATTATCGGACTTTTACTGTATTTGTTTTAGGGGTCTGAGGTAAATGTGAAGCCGAAGCTGGTAGCTACATGAATTATTTATAACAAATTGCGACTGTTACTTCAGTTCCAATTTACCGTATCTCGACCAGCCGCAGTCCACATTGCTCGCTAATGATTGCTCCAATTATGGGAATAATTTTTGATTAAGTAGACAATATCTTTAGTCTTGACCGCAAATTTATTAACAGTGATGACCGGTTTCAACTCATTTCTGAGTCATCCTCGGATCAGTTTACGTGTTTGTCAAGTATCTGCCTTCAGCAGTATAACCTTGCAACCACTAAATTACACCTTCTAAACGCCAATTAAAAAAGAAAAAAAATGCAGTACTACATTTGAAGAAAATCACATTGCGTGTTGCACATATGTGACACATGTTGGTTAAAACATTTTCGAAGAAGTGAGCTACATGGTCATACTGTTAACTGTGCTTCAGTATGACATTAGCCACGATCTAGCTCACTTATCTACATCAGTTCATGGAGCTAGAATTGGAAAATGTAATTTTAAATACTATGTGTTTCATGTACAAGATACTGTCAGTGAATTTTAACCAGAAATGCCTGATTTTAGCTACTGTTCTTCGAAAATGATTTAACCAACATGTGTCATATATGTACAACATGCAATGTAATTTTCTTCAAATGTTGTACCGCTTTGTTGTGGCTTTTATAAGTTGTAATTTGCTGATTGGAAGGTTATACTGCTTGATGGCAGATAAAACTATTGACATACAAATAAAATGATCCCAGGATGACTCAGAAATGACTGGAAACTAGTCAACACTGTTAATAAATTTGCCGTCAAATTTGCCAAAAATACGAGGCGCGTCCTGAAAGTAAGTTCCGTTTGGTAATAAAATGAAATTGTACACAGATACAGAAGAAATTTTCATTGCACAAAATTCTACAACTCCTAAACTACTTCTCCACATAACTGCCGAAATTTTGTAGGCACAAGTTTTTGCATGCATCCTTCACAGAAGGTTGCCGCTTGTGTATTCAACCATGTGGTAACAGCTCTTTATCATCGTTGAAGTGTTGACCACCAAGGACATTTTAGGTGTAAGAAGAGATGAAAGTCGCTAGGAGAGAGGTCCGACCTGTATGGAGGATGATCAAACAGGTCCCATTGAAATTTCCGTAAGAATTGTTTGGTCACATTGGGTGTGTGAGGTCAGGCATTATAGTGAAAAAAAAAAGTCTTCTTACACCTAAAATCTGTCCTTGGTGGACAACATTTCAACGATGATGACGAGCTGAAAGAACATGTTACCACATGGTTGAATACACAGGCGGCAACATTCTATGAAAAAGGCACACAAAACCTTGTGCCATGCTATGTCAATTGCCAACAAAATTTCGGAAGCTGTGTAGAAAAGTAGTTTAACAGTTGTAGATTTTTGTACAATCAATATTTTTATATAGTTTTCTAAATGACAAGCAAAGATCGCACACTAACAATATATTAAATGACGACCGGTTTCGGTGCACTGTGACACCGTCATCTGGTCACATCTTAAGAGTATTTTATAAGTGTAACATTTCTTGTGTTGACCTACCGCATTAAAATTCCCCGTCACCTATTATTTTATAAGTTACAGAGGCAAACACACTTAGTGAAACACCCTGTATGTGACCAGATGATGGTGACACAATGCACCGAAACCGGTCGTCATTTAATAAATTGTTAGTGTGCGATCTTGGCTTGTCATTTAGAAAACTATAAAACAATTAGATGGCCTCCAGAGCAGACTATGTCAGGTAATCTTAATCAATATTTTTTCTGTATCTATATCCGTTCGTTTTATATAACCAAACGGAACTTACTTTCTGGACGCGCCTCGTATTTAGACCGCCTCCCTGACAACATGTCAGATAACAATATGGAAATACTGTTTTTCCCAATTGGTCGCATGACACGTACATTTTGATGTACAGTGCTGCTGAAGCGTGTATTGCCCCTTCAGGTGTACAGTTGGCGCCGTGTTTTGGGTGCGGGTTGACAGGTGGGTGGGTTACAGTGGATTTTCCATCGAGCCCCAGGCGTGCGCGAGCAGAGTGTGGGAGGCGAGTGTACCTTGCGCCGGCGCGGCGTCGGTCAGCAGGCGGCGGCTGAGGCGTCGCGTGCTCTGGAGCGCTCTGCTCAGCGGCCAGCCGGCGGGGTGGATGGGACGCGACTGCCGTGGCCGGCGGCGGCGGCGGAGGCGGAGGCGGCGCGGGGGCGGCGGTGGGGCGGCGGTGGGGCGGCGCGCGTGGTGGGGGCCGCCCAGCGCGCGGGGGCGGCAATCTTGGGCGCCGGCGATCGATTCGCGTTATTTCACACGGCCACAGCGCGGCTCGTCCGCAGGTGAGCGGAGCCAAGGTCAGGGTGCTTCTGAGGGCGCCGGGAGGTCCGACACCAATAGCCGAGATGTGAACACCTGCTTGGCGTTTGACTAAATACTTCCAAATTTTACTACTAGCAAATGTTATAGATCCGTAGATCCAAGTGATCCTCTGGTACAGTGAAGTAGCCAGGATATTGTCAAAGGGCCTTTGCGTAGTCCCCTTACAGCCATCCACATAAGTAATGATAAGGACATTCTCTAGTACAGTTGTGTAAGCAAGTTGCAAAAGCAACTATACAAACATCAAAGATATGACAGAAAACAAAAACAGAAATATCAATTTGAAGTAATATAACAAACATTAAAGATATGACACAATATAGTGATTAAACATGGTTTTATCTTTTACACAACAGTTTATAATTCTTTCAAATGTTCAAATGTTTGTAAAGCTTATGGGACTTAACTACGGGGTCATCAGTCCCTAAACTTACAAACTACTTATTAACTACGTACGAACTAGGACGGCACAAATATCCATGCCCGAGGGGGGATTCGAACCCCCGACCGTAGTGGCCGTGCTGACCGTGACTGGAGCGCCTCAGTCACCTCGGCCACCGCGGCCGGCTATAATTCTTTCTTCGCCGCCGTTAGAAAGGAGATAAGTTCTTTGTACACTCCAAAGTCTTTGGTTCCCAATAATGTTGCTACAGATAATGGTAACTGGTAGTCCCTACTCACAATATAACTTAGGAACTTTGAAGTGAGCTCTCACCTGTTCATGCATCCCAAAAAATGTGATTTGTGTTTTCTGCTTCGCCGCAGTCACAAAATGGAGATGACACTATGCCGATGCGATGTAGGTGCTGCGCAGTTCGACAGTGGTTGAACTTAAGCCTCGCTCTGGTGACTGCCAGCTTCCGAGAACACCTCAGACCCTTGTACCAAGGTCTGGTTGGTAGCACTGGTGTTATTTGTGCATAGAATTTCCCTATAGTTGCCTGGGAAGCTTGCCATTCTTTGTCCCATTCAGTCTGAATTTTCTTTCTGTAAACAGGTAAAAAATCTTCCGCTGGAACCTGAGTATATTCTTCCGTACCTGTGGTAACCGCTTCCTTGACAAGTGTGTCAGCTATCTCATTCCCCTGAACGTTGTTGTGTGCTTTAATCCAACACGTGCAAACACTGCGCCCATTGCGTTCCGGATGGTTTATGTGTGCCATTATCTCGTAGGCTATTGGGTGGTTTTTATGCCGCCTACGAAAATATTTAAGAAGTATGAGCGCAGATTTAGAGTCCGAGAAAATGACAATATGTTCCTCCGGAACCGTAGGGCAGTACTTGAGACGCCGGCCGCGGTTGCCGAGGGGACTGACGCGCTCCAGTCACGGTCTGCACGGCCACTACGGTCGGAGGTTCGAATCCCCCTCGGGCTTGGATATTTGTGCCGTCCATAGGATTAGCTAGTTCATAAGTAGTTTGTAAGTTTTGGGACTGATGACCCCATAGTTAAGTCCCATAAGCTTTACAAACATTTGAACATTTGAATCAGTACTTGAGAGCTTCCAAGATGGCTGTGAGTTCAGCGGTCATTATTGTCATTTCCTTTGGCAGTTTGTATTTACATACTATTTTCGCATTGGTATCCCAAAAGAATGGTTAAAGAGGAATTTACAAAGGCTCATGTTTTCCACCTAATATATAAAGCGGAGTGTCCGTATCTTTGTACGTGTTTCATACAAATCTACAGTTTTGTTCCAATCGTTATGAAATTTTGTACACGTAAGCTTCAATCCATGAGGACAGTCCCCGTAAGTGTAAGAATCACATACGATATATAGTTCTCGAGATATGACGTCATAAACAATGAGATACGCGAAAAACTGCTGCATTTTCCGACAATGCTGCTCATTTTCTTCTAAACCATTGGACCGATTTCAACCAAATTTGGTACACACATTCCTTACCGTGAGGTAACAATTGCTGCATTGTTAAGAATCACATACGGTACATGGTTCAAAAGATATTACGTCATAACCAATAGAAACCGCAAAAAATGTCATATAATGCGGCGAGACTTTCGAAATGCACTGTAAGAGAATGACAGTACTTAGCGACTTGCAAAAAACTTTAAACATAATTTCAAACGTATATTAAACTTATTCTCGCTGGCAACCATAGTAAAATGATGAAAGGAAAAAAGTTTCACGCTTACTACTTTTCCGCTCTTTATGGAGTAAAACTACGGCTCTAGGTATGACGTTACAATTTATAACTTGTACACCAAAAATTGTAGAAACAGGAAATTTTACAGACAGTATACACATTTATAGTTGAATATAGCTTCTAAATTGTATCACATTCCGACATGTAGTTCATGAGATATGAGCAAATAAACAGTAAGTTCCGCTGTTCATGGGCTAAAACTACGGCATTCAGTATTAGGTCACTATTTTTAATTTCTACTCTACAAATTGTAGCCACAGGAAATTTTACAGACAGTATACACGCATATACTTGAGTGTATCTTCTAAATTGTATCACAGTACGTCACATAGTTAAAGACATATGAGCACATAAACAGTAACATTCATGGAAAACAGCCCCATCATGCACCAAGTTTTAATCTATTACTTCTTTGTAGAAAGACATAAAAAAGCAAAGATCACTGATCATCAATTTTCATTTTAGACGACCGGTTTCGCTGAACTATTTCAGCATCATCTGGTCCAATAAAATCATTTTACAAGGCCATAATCTTGTAATGTGAATCAGTTGTTATATAACATAATTTACAGTGCATAGGTGCACTATGTCATTATAATAAAACATAATTATCACAGGGAGTGACAATAGCAAACTCCTTACTACTAATTGTATTCCTAAGAGATTATACAGACATTAAGCTCTTATACAAATCCATGTATACCTGAAAAATTGTAAGAATACATAAATAAATACCCGGGAAACGCCGGGTTTTCAGCTAGTTTATTCTAAAAACAAACTTAGGCAAAGATATTTTTTATATTTTATGCACATAGTTTGCGTTTGTAAGAACTTCTTACAAATACTGCAATATTTTATATTCAAAATTGAGGAAAACATTTCATAAAAATGGTTTCAATACAAGCCAGCAGAAACTTCAGTTGTTATTCCAAACGAAGTCAGATTATCAGAATGAGAAGTGTTTCTTTGTATTTGAACGCTGGCAACGACACGGTTGCGCGTCACCGAGATCACTGTCAGCCACGACTGAAGCTCGGTGTTTCGCAAAATTTGCATTAATTTTTGCATCGGTATAAATACCTTGCATATTCATTTAGCAATCGTAGTCTATAATTTTATTTCCAAGATTATTGGTTCTTTTACTCTTGTTGGCATTTTAATGTATCCATCCTCTAGATAAAATATTACTCTTAAACCAACCTACAAAAAAAATTACACATACTGAGTGAGGTGCCTTATGATACTGAAATATTTTCACTCCAAATAACGACTCCACTGCTGTTTATAGATAAATAAGCTATTATAATAGTACACGTATTTTAACTTACCATAAAGCTAGTGGACAAATGAAAGTCGGTTTTTCTCTTTTTTCTTGTTTTGAACTTACTCATAATTGGAAACTGATCTTAACAGCACAAAAGAAATAAATGACAGCGGCAGCATTCCACTGTAGTGCTTGACATAGCAATAATGGAATAAGGCCAACAATGGTCAACTGCGAAAGGAGGACTCGGCAGTAGCCGATGCTGTTATCCATGTATCGATAATTAAAAACTATAGATGGCTTTGTTGACTGTCGATAGTGCGTATACTGTTTTTGACGTTTGACTGATAACAATATCATTCAGTTTCACTACACGGTAGCTAGGTCTTGTCTTATTTCATTTAGTCCCTTCGAAGGTTCGAGTCCATAATCGAGCATGGATGTGTGTGTTGTTCTCAGCATAAGTTTGGGTAGTGTTTTATCGTTTAGGTCATAGGGGGGTCCGGACCCCAAAGAGCCCCCCCCCCCCCTCCTGCTTGTCTGATAGCAGCAGTAGAGCCGTACATGTCGATACTATGGCGTCAGTGAAACAGGGGCTAGACGTGTACGTGCCAGCGGTCCTACTGCTAGTAACCGATGACCAATATTCATTATGTAAAAAATAATAAAAAAAGAAAATAAATGAACACAGAAACAAAAAAGCGAAGATCGCCAATTATCTTTTATGTAGATGACCCTTTTTGGCAGATTATACTGCCATCATCGAATCCGTCAACTTACATAAACCTAACAGAAGTGTACTTGTTCGCCAACATTATTGTTAACATGTCACAACACAAATGAAATTATTAGAAACAGTGAAAAGAGCAACATCGTCCTTAAAAATATATTGCTTTTATTACAGCAAATCGATTTCCGTTACTGAGTAACCATGTTCAGGCCTAATACTAAACAAAAAAAAAGAGTATACAAAACCAAAGCTAAGCTATAATAACAATAATACTAATACTTGAGCACGAATTTGTAAGTGGTTGATCAGATGTTAAATGAATTACAAAATGACACATAAATCTAATACACCGCATGTTACATTTTAGATGTCAGGTATACGTTAAACTGAGCCAGCAGCGTACGTGTACCTGATACCTAAAATGTTTATTAATCACTATATATACACTCTAATGCATGTTTAATTTTGTTATGCATTTAACACCTGCTGTGAATTTTCTGGTTATATTAAACCCAACATTCGTGCTCATTAAAAATTGTAATTAATTTTTGGCTTATCTTTGATTTTGCATATTCTTTTTCCTCTGATTTTATTTATTCTTTTTCCTTTAGCATCAGCACTGAAGATAGTTGCTCAGTAATCGAATTCGATTTGCTATAATAAAAGCAAAAGATTTTTACGGACATTGCTGCTCTTTTGACTGTTTATAATAATTATTCTGTGGCCTTTGAGCACATCCATCCATATAATGGAATCGAGTGTTAACAAGTGAACTGTTACCCACATCTTGGTACAATATGATGCGGTCAGGGTTAAGTTAAAACAAATACTGATGTGGAGGATAATTTACTCAATATTTGGTTTAACAGCGACATGCCAAAAATAATGTTGGCTAAAAAGAAAAGTTCTCTTATATTTCCACTGCGATGTGGCGTATGTAAATTGAAGGATAAGAGGATGACAATATAATCTGCCGAATCCGGTTATCTAAATAAATGATAATCAGTAATCTTATCTTTTCTTATTTACATAATAAATCTAGTTAACCGACCCCCCCTCCCCCCCCTCCCCCCCTCCCCCCTCCCCCTTCCCCCCCTCCCCCCTCCCCCCTCCCCCCTCCCCCCCATGATTGAGAAACTTTTGCGAGTAGCAATAGTTCATGTTGACACTTCCAGTCTCACAAACCCTCTTCTTTTTGCTGTGGCAACTGCATGATCTGCCACTGCGGCACTTACGTCGATCTTATCTTGGAGATAAGACAACCTGAGCCTCGCCATCGGATGTGTGGATGTTCAAGTGAGCATTGCAAAAAAATAAATAAATAAAAACATAGCAGCTATTGTCAGCGACCGTAACAACGTCAAGGGATAAACAAGCAGCCCTCGGTCGCAAATTAAAAAATTATTTTACCATGTTTCCGCAATGACTAAGATTGCCTTCATCATAAAATATAAAACAAAACATTTTTTGGAGTCTGATGCCTCCGTGCAGGCGTGCAGCCCATAGTGGCTAGTTTTATCCAAAAACATTCCTTTTAAACTTTGTGACGTAAGCTATAGAGCTGAATAGTATATTTTATAATGTGATGTCTTCAAAAAATCAAATCTTTGTAAAGCTTATGGGACTTAACTACGGGGTCATCAGTCCCTAAACTTACAAACTACTTATGAACTACTTACGAACTAGGACGGCACAAATATCCATGCCCGAGGGGGGATTCGAACCCCCGACCGTAGTGGCCGTGCTGACCGTGACTGGAGCGCCTCTGTCACCTCGGCCACCGCGGCCGGCTGTGATGTTTTGTCTTATAATTTATGATGAAAGCAATCTTAGTCATTGCCGAAACCTGGTAAAATAATTTTTTAATTTGCGACCGAATTACAAACATTTGAATATATAAGTCTATGGGACTTAACTACTCTGTTTATCAGTACCTAGGCTTACAAACTACTCAAACCAACTTACGTTAAGGACAACAAATACACCAATGCCAGAGGGAGGACTCGAACCTCAGACGGCGAGCAGCGACGCGCTCAGCAGCTAGGCGCCTTGAAAAGCTCGGGCACTCCACCGCGGCGTGAGCATTGCAAATAGCAACTCGGATCCTATTCGAAAATGCCCAGTTTACTGTAGGACGCTCGCATGCATATCCGTATCACGGCCGTTGATATCACACTCAGTCTTGTGGCTGTAAATATTCTCTATGCACACAGTTGTCGCTCTCGCAGCTATATCAATACAGTGCCTGTTTCGGAGACGATGTTGTATGTTTGCAGCGCATACTTGGTTCGTTGGCAGAAAACCGCGAAGGAAATTGGGCAGCCGCTCCCGCCGGAGGTTGGAGTCCTCCCTTGGGCGTGTGTGTGTGTGTGTGTGTTGTCCTTACTGTAAGTTAGTTTAAGTAGATTGTAAGTCTAGGGACGATGACTATAGCAGTTTGGTCCAATATGTTTACAAACATTTGAACATTTCAATTTGATTAGTAGAATTAACAAATGAAACGAGATTATGAAATTACGACGGTTGGAACTGAAGTAGTGACAACACTTCTGTGGAGACACAATGTTGTGGAATCCAATATTGTTGCTGATAGAACACGCTTTTACCTCCGAGCAAATGGACCCGCCCGTCCCACGTCAGAGGCGGTCGCACAATCAAGGGAAAAACAGTCACTTAATGGATCTAACGGTGTCACTATGTTTTCGAAACAACGGAGTTGGATCTAGATTGGATGTGACTGGGCATGCGAAAAATTGCATCACGGTGGGTTCCGCATGAATTGACGGAAATGCAGAAATGGATGCGTAACGATGCACCTCAGACGCATTTGTAGCACTATGAGAGCGAAGGAGAGGCTTTCTTACGCCGTAACGTAACACTGGACAAGACATGGACCACATCGTACGAACCAAAACTGAAAGAAATCCAACAAATGGCGTCATTATGGGTCGTCGCGAAAGTTGAAAGTGCGTCGAAGCCCCACAATGGTGCAAGTTATGGTGATTCTGTTGTACGGCTGTGATGGTGTTGCCCTAACGCATTACGTTCCTACACGGCAGATCGTCAATTCAACTACTGTTCGTTTTTGAAGCATCATCTCCTACCTGCTTTGCGAAAGAAACGGCAACACTTACTGCGCAATCTACCCATCATTTTCAACGACAATGCGCGGGCGAATACAGCGCAAACTGTGGCTGCTCTGTACGATGGACATAGAGAATTTCGAGGAGGAAGCCCTGGCATCATCTGAATGGAAACCTACTTGCTTTTTCCGTTACGTGGATGACACTTTCGTCATATGGCCACGTGGTATGGATAAACTCCTTGACTTCCGTACACATGTGAAGTCCATACACCCCAACATCAAATTCACTATGGACACTGAAACGGAGGGTAAATTGCCGTTCCTAGCCGTCTTGGTCAAGAGAAGAGCTGATGGCACCCTCGGTCATGGTGTGTATCGGAAGACAACGCACACTGATCTGTATTTACACGCAGACAGCTGTCACCACCCTTCACAGAGGAATGGGGTATTTAAAACTCTAGTACATAGGGCGCGCACTATCTCCGCCGCAGAGAGTCTAACCCTGAGAACTGTATTCCGAAAAAATGGGTACTCAGAGTGGCAGATTCAGCGGGCTCTCCGCCCAACCACTACAGCTCAACCTGTGGAAACGGATGAAAACACGAGGGAGAATGTAGGCACTGCGTTCATTCCATATACCGGTGCACTTTCGGGGAAGGTCGCCCGGATTTTGAAGAAACACCAAGTTGGAACTATCTTTTATCCGCCAAATAAAATTCGTGCACTGGTGGGGAGCGCCAAAGATGATCCGAGCAAGTCCGCGGTCGCTGAACATTGTTTGTCTGAGTATCACGCTATGGAGTATGAACGCACTAGGATTCTGGTACAGACGTCCAGATACTGGGACTGCATCGTTAGAGAGGCCATTGAAATTCGCACAAGTGACGACCTCATAAACCGTGACTGTGGCTACAATCTTAGCAAAGCTTTCGAACCAGCGATTGAGTTAACTAAGAGTAAATCTAACAAACGTAACGTAATGACGACCACAGCGGACAGAGCCCTCACATCGACGTCATCTCAGACGCCGTCGCAATCGGTTCCACTGCGCGACCGCGGCGCGGGGCGCGGACTGCGGAGGGGTCGCTCCGCGGGCTGAGGGTATTTAAATCGCCCGCTACCGGGCTAGAACCCAGTTCCCTTCGAGCAGCCGTAGCGTGCGGATCTCCGTGCCGGCGCGTCTCCAGGAGCTCAGTCCGTCAGTTCACCTGATGATGGCGACATGTATGATCGCCGAAATATTGTGCCCGTTGGACACTATAGACCGGCAGTACACCCGTGGACATTTTGTGAATATTTTAATTATCAAATACGCTGGGAGAAACTGAAGAATCACTTATTTGCTTGTTGTTTAATGTGTGTACACTTTTTTTTTTCTGTATCGCCCCCATATCGATTGGGGAGGAAGAATATCGAGTGTTTACAAATGGTGCTCTGAAGGAATTAATGGATCCACAAGCGTGAATTATCCACGCTGTTTCTCTTTTTTTTTACCCAAAGTAAATTTAGTATTGTAAACGATTTACATATAGAAAGTATGATTGACACCAAGGCTAAACACTACCTTAAATCAGATTGAGATAACCATAAACTTTGTATACACTTTTGGGAATATATATGGTTGCTAATTTTTCTGAGAATAAATGTTGGTCCCTATACCAAAAATATTGGAACCATAGTTCTTTGGCCTTGGATTGTAGCGGGAGAACAATATTTTCAAATGTTGGTATAGCTATGGGACTTACAAACTGCTAACTTTAAACTAACCTAAGGGCAATAGATACACCCATATCCGATGTAGCTGAATAATGCAGATAGCCTTAGTAATCAGAGAGTTCTGTGTCTTTTTTAGACAGAGGACTAATTGAATTCTGTTTTGGTTACATTGCCAGCTCATGACATTACATTATTCACTATCCCTAACTATTATACGATTTAATTGGTGTATTTTGACACATTATGCCTACACTATTAGCTCTTCCTTATCCTCTTCACTGTGACTGATACCGTGATCACTGAGGCTGCCAATGTCTGCCCTCGGGCTGTTGTTGTTGCGTTGTATATAGGCATGTCTGTTATGTCGTATTCCTCGTCTGTTAATGAATCTAAATGTATCCATTATTCGAGGTCTCTTATTGTTGCATATTGTAAAGTATCTTAATGTACCCATTATTCATGATCTCTTGTTGCTATAATTTGTAAAGCAGTCAACAATCCGAAGATTGTTTGTACTCCAAAGTGCTTTACGAAGTATGGTCCTATTTGGAGGTAGTATGCCGTTGCTCGTCCGGCTGACCTGACCTGCCTAGCTAGTTTTATGGGGAGGGGGGGGGGGAGCTACCTACAGTTTAACGTGGATTCCGTACCACGATGCTACTCGAAATTTTTTATATTAGCAACAATGCCAGATGTGGAAAGTGACAGATAAAATTCGTAGCAGCAGGCGGGGATTGAGCCAGCGACCTTTGGGTTTTCTGATTCGTGTAGTTTAAGTGTAGTACGTATCTATTTCTCGCGTATTTCCCGCAAAAAGAGACAGGTACGAGAGATGCATGTGGCTAGTATTTCACCGCAAGCGTACATCCTGGGCATCTGTATCGTTTCACGCGAGCCTTATATACCGTAAAGGGACGGTATGGACGCACTGGAATTGTTCTTTCGTGGAGTTGTTTTGCATAACCGGCATCAATATGCATCGTGGAAGACAGAGAGCTTTTTTTAAGCGCATTTAAAGAGTTCGAGAGACGAATAGTAGTTGCCTTTAGCGATTGCGGATTACGCTGCAGACAAATCGGCGATTGTCTTGGACGTAAGCAAGCAACTGTGAAGCGGATCTGCAATCGCTGTTTCAGGAGAAGCAACGGACTGAAGGGACCGATGCCATCCACCTCGTTGCACCATCACACGTGTTGTCAGCTATGTTGTACACGTGGCACTGATGGATCGCACAGTAAGGAATGTGCGCGAGAGCCATTCGATATCGTTTGCAGAAGAGTCGACTGTCATCAAAGCGTTCATTGCTTCGTTTACCACTGTGTCAACGCCATAGGCGTTTGTGTCAGTGCGATGAATAATTTATCGACATTGTTTTTATCGAAGCCTTTACGTATTGGAGCCTTTTACCATCCCACACCTTAGGAGCTTGCCACACACGATAATGTGCGATCAGACGTGGCAAGGGCGCGCGAAATTGCGTGGTCTAAGGTGTTATGCTACGGACTGGGCGGCTGTTCCCCCAGATGGTTCGAGTCCTCCTTTCAGCCATGGGTGTGTCCTTGTGTTGTCCTTAGTTGGTTTATGTAGTTTGTAAGTCTTGGGACTGAAGAACAAAACAGTTTGGTCCGACAGGTTTACAAACATTTGGGCATTTTAAGACGTGATACGTAATGTTTGAGGCTTCTTCGTCGCCCATAGGATCGCATTCCTACCATTAGCCTCCATGTCCTTCCGATTCCTCCAAACTGGAAATGTTTTGCTGAAGATTGTGGAACGACGTTTTCAGTGTACCCCCGCCCCCGGTAACACACCAGATCAACTTTGGAATGTGAACAGTGATGCCTTACTTTCTTCCGGTAGGAGACCACCTTACCATTCTCAAGGCAATACTGCAGCGAGGAAACAATGTGCAAGGACGTTTAAAGCTACGGTTTTGAATTACAACAGGAAAGACAACAGACACGCAGCAAACAAGTAAACATCGCCTCATATGACCAAAGATGAGAACCGTCAGAATTAACGATAATAAACATCACTTTTCATAGAGTGAGGCGGCATTAATTTTGTCATTGTTTTCATTTTTTTCTTTTATTTCTTTTCTTTTTTTTTATTTTCTTTTTTTATGATTCCATGCAGAATTTAAGCAAAAAGAAAAAAACTACCATCCCTATTCGTAAGTTTATCCGTTACTTTCATTTCAATCGCTTCCTTTATAACACAATCCCAACAACAGGAAGTGCATGCCACAATTTCCATATTGTTATATTTCATCGGGTGACTTTTGTCTAGGTAGTGTTCAGCAACAGTAGATTTCTTCGGTTGTTCTAAACGTAAACGTATGTGTCGTTTATACTCCATACTCGGCCTTAAACAATATATGACATGCCACAGCTCCGTGGGATATGACAGACACAAACCAAGATCATCCTTTACGAACCCTAACAGCGCCTTAATTTTAGATGAGTGCTGAAACACTCATTTCAGATCATATTTACGCAAAGTAAGGCCAATCTTGCTGCAGAAACGCCATTATCTTGGGTGCAACTATAACCTCCCCACCCCTACACCACCGGTTGATATGCAATAATTAGAAATGATGACCCATGTGCCTAATGATTCTAACTATATGGTAAGGCTATCGTTAATGCAGCCGGTGATGTAGTGGAGGTTATAACCGGTACGTTGCTGCACCTTTTGGTTGGCAACAACAAAATAAAATTTGGAATAAAAATTAATTTAAGTAAAATGTTGAATAAACAGAATACGGTAAATAATTTAGATAATCAATAAATAACTGATTTTACGGACGCCAGCTCCATTCATGAACGAAACAATTTTAGTGGAAACTTAATGCTAATTAGTGATTTGAACATTACGTAAAATTTAGATGAGCATGGAATGAGAATATGTGAGTCAAATCCGGGTATAAAAGAAACAGATATCACACTAGGAATACAATCGGATCGTTAATACAGAAAGTAAAATCACTAGACAATAAGATGCATGCAAAGGGAAAGCAATTTTCACATGCAAGAAAACATGATGCGTACCATTTACAGCTCAGCTTCATGTAGTCAAAATTATATATATAGATACGAGGCGCGTCCAGAAAGTAAGTTTCGTTTGGTAATAAAATGAAATTGTACACAGATACAGAAGAAATTTTTATTGGACAAAATTCTACAACTCTTAAACTACTTTTCCACATAACTGCCGAAATTTTGCAGGCATTTGTCATAGCGTGGCGCCAGGTTTTGTATACCTTCTTCATAGAAATGTGCCGCCTGTATCTTCAACCAGTTGGCAACAGTTTCTTTCAACTCGTCGTCATTGGAGAAGTAATGACCGCCAAGGAAAGACTTGAGATCCTGGATCTTGTCATCAATCGCGTGAACCAGTTCTTCTGTAACCAAAGGTGGACGCCCACTTCGTTCTTTATCGTGCACATCACTACGCCCGCCATTGAACCGTCGGACCCATCTTCTCACTATCGAATCACTCATCGAATTTGGTCCGTAAACATCGCAAATTTTCCGATAAATTTCACTTGGTTTCACTTTCCTCGCATTCAGAAACCGAATCACCGACCTGATTTCACAAGCGGCGGGATTTTCAATCAACGCCGACATTTCAAACAAGCACAAAAAAGCGTACGTAAGTGACAGCGATCTCCAAATGGCGCACGTTCTTCTCCTTGATACACATCGTCTACAACGCATGTGCGGAACTGCAATCGCAGCGCTGCAGCGGAGATAAATTGAAACGGAAATTACTTTCTGGACGCGCCTCGTATGTATAAAGAACGAGAAAATGTCGAGTCTCGCAATAAAGTCGGGAAACAAAATGTACACAATAAACAATGTACATGGACCTACAATGGATCAGAACAGAAAAAGCCCCAAAATGATACAGAAATTCTAGGAAGACCTTGAAAAGACCATTAAAAACTCCGCAAAACATGTGAAAATTCTTCTAGGGGATTTTAACGCCCAGTTGGGCAAGGCAAAGAAATAAGATGGGAGATGTAGTTAGACTATTTTATTCTGACCTTTACGAACTCTACCTTTCTGTATGGGCTATTTCTTAGTTTATTTACTATTACTCACTCAATTTTGTGAGTTTATTCAGATTTCTGTGCATATGGGAACATGTCAGGGGAGATAGGTTCCTGGAATTGCAGTACTTTTAATTTTAATATTATTTTCTGGATATGTTTACCGTTTTGTTGGTACGGCCTATGCTCTGCTGGAACCGCTTGAGAGCGGTGGATACGTAGCGCAGGGATAAGCTTTGCTGGCAGGCATTCACACCCTCGGCTGCAACTCTCAGAAGGCAGCGTGCCAAAAGCAGGAGGGGGACCGGTCAATGTCCCATTGGGTGGCAGCCGCAGCCTCTAGGTCAGAGAATCGATGTGAGGTTGTCGACCGGGTGCAGATTGCTTTCTACCTGCGAAATGTTTTTTTTCGGGAACGTCCGGGATGTACCACACAATGACTCGTAGACGGTATCCAGTGGACGCCAGACAAGCGCTGCTTTCGAGACAATCGGCCGTTTCGCATGAGGGAAAATTTGCCGATATACGACAATAGCAGGGCTCTCTGGTCGCCAGGTCATTTATGGTGACGAATGTGCTGGCTGTTATCTGTAGAATTTCTCCGAAGGCAGTAGAGCAGGAAATGTTTTACTGTAACAAATAGCGTGGAACGTTCTGGACGCTTTTCATCCGTCTGAGGCAGCGGCGTTCTTTTTTTTTTTTTTTTCCGGTGATTCAGGAGTGGAAGCGCCCTAAAATTTTTAGAGGGCAGTCACCTTGGCGACGGTAAATTCTGTGGGAACATTGCTGGCATGGGCGGAGCCTCTTGGTGGCCGAGATAAGCGCGTTCTGATTCGCCAGAATTTTGTAGGGTGGCAGCTCTTTAATTTGTCAACAGCGCTACGCCATCCCATTGGGTAGGCAATTAGCCGTTGTTGCAGATTGGTGCGAGGGCGAGGGCGAGGGCGTGGCCGCTGGAGCACTTGCCATGGGCTGTAGCAGTGAGTTCGGTGGAGGCTTCCGAGCTGTACGGACCTCTTGATACTTAGTGCAGTTACATGCCGATTCTGTCCAGCAGATCGCAGTGACAATATGGTCGTGATTATTTTCCATCTCACCTGTTGCCGAGCCTGATATGGTGCCATCACCCGTAATTTGTATTGGGTAAAGTACTGCAAGCACCATCGCCAGGACTTGCGTAATTCCACTGTCTTCTTCTTAAAGTATTATTTTATTTGGGTTTGTCTTTCCATTCTTAGTTGCTATAGATAACTGCAAATTTCAGAATGAAACTTTCACTCTGCAGCGGAGTGTGCTCTGGTATGAAACTTCCTGGCAGATTAAAATTGTGTGCCAGAACCGGGACTCGAACCTGGGACCTTTGCCTTTCACGGGCAAGCGCTCTACCGACTGAGCTATCCCGACACGACTCACGATGCCGCCTCACAACTTTACTTCCTCCAGTACCTCGCCTCCTACTTTCCAAACTTCACAGAAGCTCTCCTGCGAAACTTGCAAGACCAGCACTCCTGGAACAAAGGATATGGTGGAGACATGTCTTAGCCACAGCCTAACGGATGTTTCCAGAATGAAACTTTCACTCTGCGGAAATTTCATGTCAGCGCACACTCCGC
Organism: Locusta migratoria; assembly: GCA_026315105.1. Taxonomy (NCBI): domain Eukaryota; kingdom Metazoa; phylum Arthropoda; class Insecta; order Orthoptera; family Acrididae; genus Locusta; species Locusta migratoria. Next base: position 199,207,449 of record CM048746.1, read on the forward strand.
TGCAGAGTGAAAGTTTCATTCTGCAAACATGCCTTAGGCTGTGGCTAAGCCACGTCTTCACCATATCCTTTCTCCCAGGAGTGCTAGTATTGCAAGTTTCGCAGGAGAGTTTCTGTGAATTTTGGAAAGAAGGAGGCAAGGTACTGGCGGAAGTAAAGCTGTGGGGCGGCATCGTGAGTCGTGTCGGGATACAAAAATGTTCAAATGTTTGTAGAACTTATGGGACTTAACTACGGGATCATCAGTCCCTAAGCTTACAAACAACTTATGAACTAGCTAAGACTAAGGACGGCACAAATATCCATGCCCGAGGGGGCATTCGAACCCCCAACCGTAGTGGCCGTGCAGACCGTGACTGAAGCGCCTCAGTCCTCTCGGCTACCGCGGTCGGCCGTGTCGGGATAGCTCAGTCGGTAGAGCACTTGCCCGCGAAAGGCAAAGGTTCCAGGTTCGAGTCACGGTTCCGGCACAATTTTAATCTGCCAGGAAGTTTCAACTACAAATTTCTGTGTAGCTAATGTGTTAGGCCTGCCACGGTTGCTGAGCGTTCTGCGGCGCGTCAGTCACAGTCTGCGTGGCCACTACGGTCGGGTGTTTGGTTCGAATCCCCCCTCGGGCATGGATATTTGTGCCGTCCTTTGTATTAGCTATTTCATAAGTAGTTTGTATGTTTAGTGACTGATGACCCCGTAGTTAATTCCCATAAGCTCTACAAACATTTGAACATTTGAAGCTGTTAACATCCTGTTTGTGGAGTTTCCTGATCCTTACGAAAATTTTAAAAGCTATATAACGCTATTCATTGCTTTGCATACTATTGTAAACTTAGTAATGGTATGGAAACTCATTTGCTTTAAAGTACAGAACTCTAAAATTTTTATTAGAGTTGTTATGAGTTAGAAAGTTCTACTTTTTGGTTGAAACAAAATAGTTTTTTGAGTATATCTTCTTTCCTTTAAAACATCCCTTCTATTTTGGACGGTGAGTAGATTAATTAAATTCAGAGTGTACCAATTAGTATTCGTATAATTTATTTCATAGTACAGCTCATAAATTAGTCAGAGTGGAAATTGATATTTTATTTATTTGTTTTAAAGATACCCATGACCACATAATAAGCATGAAAGCTTTATGGTCAACAATTATTTATTTCCATGTCTTGTGAAACATGACTCAGATATATTAACTGATGTCCAATTAAATTGTTATAAAAATAAAAGTAATACATAATGGGGGAGTATTGAAAGGTGCCACCTCACTTTGAAGGTAGACACATAACAGCTGATAAAAACAAAAACAAAAATCCCAGACTTAGAAAAATAACTTACAATACAATAACATCACAGGACAACACACCGCCCACAAACGCATAAACAAAGAGGCTGATCAATCTCTGTAAAGGTTTCAACCTAAAAATCATGTACACCCAAATTGAAAAACCCCGCCGGAAACTGACAACATGGAAATCACCCAACAATTCCCTGGGTGTATTTCAGATAGACCACGGCGCTATATCTAGGAGAAATTCACAGGAAGTCCTAAATGTGAAAACAAGAAATGGTTTTTTGACTCAGATCATCATCTGCTTCAAATCTAAACACGATTTATCCCAGACATAAAACTCCATAAAAGTAAAACAGTCTTCGGAACAGACTCAGAATATCTCAAAAGTAACAAATAAAAAGAAAATCACACAAGAAATCTCCAAAATACTAGAAACCAATTTGACAGAACTCTCACAGAAAATGAAAGATCTAATAAAACTAGGCCAACCGCCTGGAAGACGGAAACACAGGTGGTGGAATAAATTGTGCGACAAAGAAATCGAGCAGAGGACATTTGCCTGGAAAACGTTAACAATCACAAATCACCTGAAAATTGAGAAACTTTTAAGTCAATGTCAAAACTTTCTTCAAAAACTATTCACAACGAAAAAAATATCTATGAAAACAGCCGTCTCAGAGAGATTCAGGAAGATTTCACCGAAAACAACACACAGAATTTCTTCAGAACCTTCAGGGGAAACATGACCGGATACCAACCATCCAATCTCCGTTTAAAAAAAAATAAGAACTGGGAAATTCTCGCTAAATACTTCAACAATTTGCTTACCTGCAAAAGTCCCCAAGAAAAACTGCACTTCGAAACTTATGAACCGAATCCAGACTTACATGAAATCATTGAAATAACGATATCACTGAAAAACAACAGAGCACCCGGTGAAGACCGTATAATTGCAAAAATTAGGAAATTCTATCATGAAAAAATCACATCCAAAATCCACAAAATTATTGAAAACTGTCGGCTCACTGGAAAAATCCCGGAAGAGTGGAAGTCGGCTCTCATTCACCCGTTCCACAAAAAAGGAGACAAAACTGATCCAAACAACTGCAGAGAAATCTCCCTGCTCCCAGTCACAAAATTCTCTCCAAAACCCAGTTAATCCGACTGGAACCACAGATTGACCCTCAAATTGGTGAATATCAAGCGGGCTTAGAGAAAATAAAGAAAGCAGTTCCTGTAGCGAACAGAATTGGAATCTTCGCACAATCATATTCAGAAGACACTACAGGAATACTACAGTAACATTTGTAGATCAAAAAAAACCTATGACCCATTAACCGAGACACACTCTTCCAGACTCTAAAAGAGATCAAGGTTGACCTTAAAACTCGAAATCTAATACAAGAGAACATCACTAACACCAAATCGGAAGTCAAATTCATGGGAGAATTATCAGAGCCTTTGAAATCAAATCAAGGTAATGGTCTCTCACCCATCGTATTCGATGCAGTCTTAGAAAAAATTATTCGTACATGGGAAAGAGAAGTCGAAGGAATTCAAGTAGGCAGAAATAAGGAAAAGATAGCCCACATAAAATGCCTCGCTTTCGCAGACGACATCGCCATATTCCCATATACGAGAACGGGAGCACCAAATGCACTAGAAAAACTCCACGAAATTGTTATGAAAACCGGCCTACAAATTTCTTATGAATTATGAAAAAACACAATTTTTTATACAAAATCATCAGACAAACTCCCACTAAACACAAAGCACGAAAATTTCTACAAGAGTGTGAGTTTAAATAATTGGGGGAAATCATGGAAAAATCTGGGCTAACCACAAAAGCAAACGAAGAAAGAGCCTCAACGTTACAGAGAGCCTATAAACTCATCTGGTCCCACTACAATAAAAACTGTATTTCCACTGCCGTAAAATTACAACGCTACAACACATTAGTCTTACCAGAAGCTCTCTATGCATCAGGAACTACGAGCACCAAAGGAAAGGCAAAAATCAAGAAGAATGAAAAACAAGACAGGAAAATTCAAAGAAAAATCCACGGTGCAACTTTTAGAGAAAATATCTGGCAAAAAAGACCCACAGAAGAACTATACACTCTGAAATAATCACGAGACATATCAGAAAATGCAGAGCAAATTTTTTGATGTATATCGCCAGAATGAAAGACTCCAGACTAACTAAAAGAATTATAGTTTTCAAAATAAAAAGCCAAGATCTCACATTAAAAATGTATTAAATGACGACCGGTTTCGGTGCACTGTGTCAGCATCATCTGGTTTCATATATGTTATAAGCTGGTCATCTTGTTGAAAAATTGGGTATAAAATAACAAATGCCACATTGCCCTTAGTCACTACATAAAAATACACAAGTTAAAAACATGACAGCTTACAAAATACAAGTATTTTGATTAATTTGAAATTAATCATTTAACTATCTGATCAAATATTGTCTCTGAACATGGAATTAATATTGCCCTGTCATGGAACGCACATTGCAAACAATAACTACTCGCACTAACTGGTGCTTGCTAGCAAAGTTTCTCCTCTAAATGGGAACGCAATGAAATCAATGAAAACTAGTCGTTTTTTTTAATATATTCGAAACGACTTTTTTCTTCGTAAAGGTTATTTTAGCAATTTCAGTGAGACTCGTGAAACCTACAATTAACAACACTGATATTTTTAACTGAATTAACAGAAACTATTATTGGCAAATTAAATATTGTGATTCTTGAGTTTCTCCAAGCGTATTTGATAATGAAAATATCCACGGGTGTACTGTCGGTCTACAGTGTCCAACGGGCCCGTTGGACATGTACACCGGCAGTACACTCGTGGATGTTTTGATTAAATAAAATATTGTGCAACTGGTACAGAGGATTTAGTTAACCTTTAGATTCAATCATTTTTGAATTATTCTCTGAAAAAACAATGGATGAGGAAGGAAACTGTTTGGACAATGACTATGGATAATGAAGTCTTTAAACCGGGTTCACAATTAAAAAATTATAAAAAAAATTCAAAAGTTTATAAATCTGTCGGACTCGACTGCTGGGTTATCAGTCCGTAGGTAACAAACTATTTAAACTAAGGTAAACTGACCTAAGGACAACACACACACCCTTGCTCGAGGTGGGACTCAAACCCCCAACGGCGAACGCCTGTGCGCACCCCAACATGGTGCCCAAAGCGCATGGCTAATTCGCCGCGGTAAAGGTTTTCATTATTGAAAAATTAGCACTACCATGCTGGTTAACTGTACAAGCTAAGTCTGTTAAACTGGCGGATCTTACTTCTTTTGTGTGCGAGGTGCTGCTGCTGATGATGATGAAGACTATGGGCACATAACAATTGACAAACACAGGCTCTTCTTAGCGACGGAAAATAATTACAAGTTTGGGACCATAGCATTCCTCTTGATCCATTGTAAGAGTACACCTGTCTGTATCTTACAGTTTGATTTAACTTAATGTATATATTGTCTTAAATTTGTTCATTTCACGTATTTTTATTTCTTGTATGCTAGATATATTTCTTACGTAACGTCATTTTCTATATTGAATCATTTAGTGTAAACATATACTGTATGTGTAAACCCGCATGAATGCACATACATTCTCATGCTGTAAGTTGGCAATGCGCCAGAGAAAATGTTGAACCTGTTGTAAAGACTGTCTTTGGTACAGAAGTAGTAGCTGTGAGTGTCGCACTCGCCAAAGTAAACACATAAATGTTTTGTTGATGCTGCAGAGGCACGGTAGGCGCAGTGTGGCGCGAATTTAATGCAATAGCAATAAGACTGGGAGGCGTACTGTTTAATTTATTGAAGGAAGTGCGAAACAAGTTTATTTATACTCGAAAGTGATCAGTGTAATGTTTTTTCATGTGTGCAAGAAAAGTAATTGTTTGGTTATAAAGTCTATTGTCACCGAGAGTGATCATTGCTGTTATTACGGAGACTAGAAGGTGTATCGAGGTGATATCAATGCATGGAGATTTCAGCCAGATGAGCTGAACAAAGAGTTGTCGATAAATATAATCATATCTGTCTTGTATGGACTTCAAGACGAAAACAGATGAGTACTATTGTAATATTTTATTTTGTATGCATGTATATGTAGTGTCAACCCAATCAGAATTTTGGTTCAATTATATATGACTTATTTTGAAACCAGTCTTAATTTTGTAATTAGTTGTAGTCACCCCATTATCACCATTATTAGATTATGTTGATAGGCAAGCCTATACATTGACTAACAAGTTCAATCATTTTTTCAAAGTAATTACGATCAGTTATAAAGAAATTGCTAGACGAGTTAAAGAATTGCTAAACGTGTTACATCGAGACTAGTATTTAATGTGCAGTGCTGTTCTAAGTTTTGCAATCAATTATTAAGCCAAAGCTTTTAACTTGCAAGAGAGTTTGCACGTAAAGTAAGGTTGGTTTCATTTATATAGAAAGTAACCAGGCTAACAGCAGTCAAAGTATTATAGTTGATTAACCAGACTTGACGAAAGTAATTTTTATGAAGTACGTTAAATGCTAAACTCTGCTCAGCCAGTTACACGCGTACGCTACCCAGGCCCTGGAACCAATTAATAAAAAAAATAGTTCACGTAAAGTTTTATAAGGAACTTGAATGCTTTAAACAATATTATCAAAATTATTGGGAACTTTGACTGTAGTATTTGTGAAGCTCATTGCACCACGGAGTTTCACAGTACTGAGCTATTATCATTGCAATCGGAGTCTATCAGCTATTACGATTTTGATTATAACACGAACACGCCATCACCACTACATGAATTCTAACACAAATATTAGTGAAGTTGTGCTGTTAGTGAATCGTAAGAGGTGCTAGTTGGAGGCTGTAGTCAATGCTAAGTCAGATAGGGCCAAGCTTAATTAATTATCACAGTGACTGTTTCAAGTTAATTAATATCATTTTTTATATTTTTCTTTTATTTCTTTTTTCTTTCAAAATTTTAACTTTCACTGCGAAAGTGTTATTGCGACCCATCAGTTGTTATTTGCTGCAACAATCAATAACGAAATTATTATTACTACAGCATATCATTACGCATTATGATTTTTTGACATTTTTTGACGACCTCCAATAGGCAACCCTTTTACAATTGGTGACCCTGCTAATTACTTAAGCTGTGGCCACACCAATCAATAGTATTGTCTGTTCGCCGTTTCCTCTTCTCGTTCCAAGCCAACATAGGCAATTCGTCAATACCTTTACGAGGCACCACCCCGCGCTCCGTTTGACTGTTAGGCCCGACTTTTCCCAGCGCTCAACACCGACTCTCTGTTTCGCTGCGCGCTTTCGCGATATCAGTGATAATACTCCCTACTCATAGATGACTGCCGGCCGCGGTGGCCGAGCGTTCTGTGGCGCGCCAGTCACAGTCTGCACGGTCACTACGGTCGGGTGTTAGAACCCCCCTCGGGCATGGATATTTGTGCCGTCCTTAGTGTTAGCTAGTTCATAAGTAGTTTGTAAGTTTAGGGACTGATGACCCCGTAGTTAAGTCCCATAGGCTCTACAAACATTTGAACATAGATGACTATATGATAGTAAAGCCCTTGCTAAACCAGTGTGTCTACGTCATTACAAAATTTATTTTGACACATACACAGACTAAAAGGACATTGCAATTACATCAGATTTATAAAATATAACAAAAACGTAAATAAAAACTTGAGTACAAACAACAAGAGAAAAATAAATCATTATAGATAGTAAATATAGTATGCAGCGTTTGTCATTTTAATTAATGTTTTTGCAGATCGATTTCGGTCACATAATGATCATCTTCAACGCACCAGTCATCGTTTTTGAACATATCAATGTCCAACCATGAAATTTCATGGTTGGACACTACATTGATATGTTCAAAAAATATATTACATTCAGCTAATATGGCATATGATTATGCATAGCTGATATTATGATGACTGGTGCATTGAAAATGACCATTATGTGATCGAAATCGAACTTCAAAAACGTTAATAAAAAACGACCAATGCCGCATACTATATTTACTATATACATTATTTTGTGGTCGCTGAGCACACCGTTCCAAAAAATGGATTCAAACCTCAAAAATTCATTACATCATAGCAAATGCTGTATATACACATGAATGAAAAGTGACCTTAGTCATTGTGTTGTTGTGCCACACCACCTCTGTGCTATCATCACTACCCGTTGCACATTTGATAGACATCGCAACACTCTTTTAATCTGGTATTGACTTTAACCATTCTGGCGAAAAGTTATCTCCAGATAGAACAGCTTAGCTTACAAACTTTCAGGGTCTGAAATGACGTGAGCCCTGTGTACCACCCACCTTCCTCTTGACCAGCACATCAAGGAACAGAGGGCAAACGAACAACTGAGTATTAAAAACTTTCACTATACTAGTTTGCGCAGTTGTGATGAAGACTTGATGATCTACTCTCTATAATAGTTGCAAGCAACTTGGAAAGGTAAACCGCCCATAAAGATCATTATATTAATATAGAATAGAGAAAAGTTTTGAAATTTATTATGACTGCTATGTGATGTATGCATGCATCAGGAGTGATACGGCCAGAGCCTGTTTTCACATACCTGTAACCTTCTCCAACCATTCTATTTCAATACACTAAAGAAATTTGCCGACACGAAGTAGGAAGAGTGCATCGCGAGTGTTAAGTTCTGACAAATAGTATTAAACCGCACGTTTTGATTGAGCAGTTCACTGTTTATATTCTTTAGTTATTAAAGGCATTTAATTAATAAGTATTTTCCGTTAACGAAATCTGTTGATTCATCCCCCCAAGATCATCGGTACTCACATTAATTATGCGTTCATTGTAAGTCATGCCGCAGTGTTTTCCAGCAGAATTTTTCATAATTTTAATCACGCTTTTAGCACTCATTTCTCGCGCGCGCGGTTGGCAAATATTTGCCTCGGCGTTCAGTTCATTCGCTATTCACATTTCTCCATTTTGAACTGACGCAGCGCTAATGGCCCTACATCGTAATTAACCTTTAACGAAATTCCGTTATTTACCCTCATGCGCTAAATTGCGGGCCCGAAAGCCACGTATGCAGGAAATCACTTCACAAAGTCAATCTGTACACACGCGTTCAGCTAAAATGGTGTGCCATTCATGATTCCTTAATTGCAAAATATCATAAGTCAAGGCAGCCACTTGCAATCGACAAAAGAGATTGTTGTTGTTGTTGGGTGTTTAAAAGGGACTCAACTGCTGGGTTATCAGTCCCCTGCAAAAGAGATTGATTATACCATATTCACGTCAGTTGATTGTCATTGGCAATCGTGACGAAAGAGACAAATTCTGATTCCTTTTTAACGCTGAAGCTGTTGTTTCAGAACAAGAATCTACTATCAGAAAGCCTATAGATATGAATAGTAAAAAAAGTTTAAAAATCTTCTATAAAACAGGTCTTACTACTTCGAAAGTCAAGTATTCATGATGGAAATAAAAAATAATTGTACTATTTAATACTTTGAATCATATGGTTTGCACAAATACATATAAAAATAGAACTGTTCGCTACATCACTGTAACTATTTCGAAAAGAATAAATTTAGGATATCAAACACACTGAAATATTACCAACTAAACAGAAAAGTTATGCTAAATTTAAACGAACACAAAATCCCCAGGATTGGCGATCCTACACAGAAGTTCGAAATTTAGCGAGGACTTCAATGCGAGATGCCTACAATACTTTTCACAATGAAACTCCTTCTCGAAATTTGACTGAAAAGCCAAAGACATTTTGGTCATATGTTAAATATACTAGGGGAAAAACACAAACAATACCCTCACTACGTGACAGTAATGTCGTTCCTGCCGATGACAACACTACTACAGCAGAGTTACTAAACATAGCTTTTAGAAACTCATTAACCAAAGGAGATGAAACCAATATTCCAAATACAAACAGAGGCCAGAATGATTAACGTTGAAGTAGATATCCTCGAAGTAGTGAAGCAACTTAAATCACTTAAAAGGAACCAGTCTTGTGGTCCGGACTTTATACCCATTAGATTTCTATCTGATTAGGCGGAAGCGATAGCTTCTTACTTAACAACCATATACAACTGCTCTGTCAAAGAAGGATCTGTACCAAAAGATTGGAAAGTTGCACAGGTCACACCTACATTCAAGAAAGGCAGTAGGAGTAACCCACTAAACTACAGGCCTACTTCATTGGCGTCAATCTTCAGCAGGGTTTTGGAACATATCCTGTATTCAAATATTATGAATTATCTCGAACAGAATGATCTATTGACCAAAGGTCAACACCGATTTAGAAAATATCGTTCATGCGAAACACAACTAGTTCTTTACTCACACGAAGTGATGGGTGCTATCGACAAGGATTGTCAAATTGATTGCTTATTTCTTGATTTCCAGAAGGCTTTTGACACCGTACCTCACAAACGGCTTTTAATCAAATTGCGTGGTTATGGTATATCGCTCCAAATTTGCGACTTGATAGGGAATTTCCTGTCAGAGACGACACAGTTTGTAGTAATCGATGGTAAGGTATAGACTAAAACAGAGGTGATATACGGCGTTCCACAAGGTAGTGATATTGGTCCTCTGCTGTTCCTTATTTACATAAACGATTTGGGAAAAATCTAAGCAGTTCTCTTTGGTTGTTTGCAGATGACGCCGTCACTTACCCTCTAGAAGATCAACTGCAGAACGATCTAAATAAGATATCATTATAGTGTAAAAATTGGAAATTGAACCTCAATAATGAGAAGTGTGAAGTCGCCCACATGAGTAGGAAAAGAACGCTGTTAAATTTTATTTACAGCCCGTTTTGTATTGTCACGATACGGAGGAGACAGCGTTACGGAAATGATACAGGATTACAACAACGGCGCTTGTCGCTGTGGCGTGGGCTACTTAAGAAACCCCAGACGCCAACATTCTCCTGCGAATGCGAAAATATATTGTTGACTCCCACTTACATAGACAGAAAAGATCATCATAATGAAATCGAGAAATCAGAGCTCGAACGGAGAGATTCAGGTGTTCTTTCTTCTCGCGCGCTATTCTAGAATGGAATGGAAGATACATAATATATAGGTGGTTCGATAACCTTCTCCCAGGCACCTAAATGTTTGCAGAGTATCCCATGTAGAGGTAGATGTAGATTAGCTGTTATGAATAGAGCACCTTCCAGAAAGATCATTCGTACACTTTTCGAAGGCTGCACTAATTATAAATGAAATAAATCTTGAAAAGTAGACATTGAGCTAATATAAATGTCAAACAACAAATCAATGTCCATATTCGTCTCGATATATATGAAAGGTATAAATCTGAAGTAGAGGCTTTGAATTAAAATTTGTGTCACGGCCGGGATTCGAACTGATGTATGCATGTATCATGGGTGATATGAGCTAATAGTCCGATAAATTTGTTGAGTCTATACGCTTTGTTGGAAAATATTTGTACTGGATTTAGTGTCGCGCATCTATTTGAAACCGATTTTAGTATTTTTCTAACTGTCTTGCGGTGGGTGTTCTGATATCAAAGGCTTCTTGAATCCAGCTGGAGCTCCACAACGAAATCCTGTATCGTAATCTTTCAGAAAATCCATCAGCGGTAACAGGAGGCCCGGGTTCGATTCCCGGCAGGGGACTGGGAGTTGTGTGTTGTCCTAATCATCATCATCTCATCATCATTAGCACGTAAGTCGCCCACACGGCGTCAAATAAAAAGACTTACACTCAGGCGGCCGAACAATCCCGCAAAGGATCTCCCGGCCAAGAATGCCATACGCCCATTTTCATTTTCATTTCAGAAAATCCAAAGAAATTCTGGTCATATGTGAAGTACACCAGCGGCAAAACACAATATCTTCACTACGCGATAGCAATGGTAATACTACCGATGACAGTACTGCTTAGGCAGAATTACTAAGACACAGCTTTCCGAAATTCGTTCACCAAAGAAGACGAAGTGAACACTCCAGAATTGGATCCAAGAACAGCTGCCAGCATGCGAAACTTAGAAGTAGATGTTCCTGGAGTAGTAAAACAACTTAAGTCACTAAACAAAATCAAATCTTCCGGGCCAGATTGTATACCAACTAGATTCCTTTCTAAGTATGCTGATGCAATAGTTCCGTACTTATCTATCATTTACAACCGATCACTCAGCGAAAGATCCGTACCCAAAGACTGGAAAGTTGCCCAAGTTACTCCAATATTCAAGAAAGACAATAGGAGTGATCCCCAAAATTACAGGCCAATCTTATTGACGTCGATTTGCAGTAGGATTTTGGAACATATACTTTGTTCGAATATTATGAAGTACTTCGAAGAGAACGACCTATTAACCAATAGTCAACTCGAATTCATGAAGTATCGCTTTGCCCTTTATTCACGTGAAGTGATAAGTGCCATCGACAAGGAATCTCAAATCGATTCCACGTTTTTTTTTTTATTTTTTTTTTTTTTTTTTTTTTTTTTTTTTTTTTTAATTTCCGGAAGGCTTTTGATACTGTACCCCACAAGCTGTTCCTAATGAAATTGCGTACTTTTGGAATATCTCCCCAATTGTGCGATTGGATTCACGATTTCCTATCAGAAAGGACACAGTTCGTTGTAATTGACGGTAAGTCATCGAGTAAAATAGAAGTGATATCTGGCGTTCCCCAGGGAAGCGTTATAGTTCCCCTACTCTTCCTTGTGTTTGTAAACGATTTAGGAGACAATCTGAATAGCTCCCTTATACTGTTCGCGGATGATGCTGTCGTTTACCGGTTAGTAAAGTCAACAGAGGATCCGCTGAACTTCAATTACGTGATAAATCAAACCTTAAGGTCGTAAATTCTACCAAATACGTAGGAGTTACAATTACGAACAACTTAGACTGGAGAGAACACTGTGGTATTGCCCCACATTGTTCCCTATTTTATTTCGGGATTTATTCTATTACATTTTCGTTTCTTTTCGTCTGGCCTGCCTTCTGCAGTCCAGACAGTTTTGTTTCGGAAGCGAGCCGAGCTGGTTCATACCGGTCGTGACATACTGTATGGTGCAGTACCGTGGGAAGCATTCGTTCGCTGCGGCAGTCAGGGCGGTTCTTCCCGGCCGCTGTCGAGGCGGGAACCGCGTGCTTTTCATTTCATTATTTTTGCCGATAATATTTTCTGAGACATACCTCCAACCTACCGAAGGATTACGATCATGTCTTATTAGATTAATTACAATTTCAGATTCATTTAAAAGTGCAGCGTTACCATAAACTAAAAATTATAGAAAGTGATTTGTTATTGGCTGATACAAATCAGCCAATCGGGTGAAAGCTTCTAACATCTAGGCGCCAAGTCAGAGCGTGGGCTCTGTACCCACTCTGCGACAGGCCACAGGACGGCCAACACGTATGTGAAAGGCTAGGGTCATAAAGTGTATAATTAGGCGTACTTAACCGCCAGATATAGTGATATTAATGAGAATTAATTGCTCTACAGTGACGAGAAGTGCGTGTGAAGTTTTGGTGCTGATATTGTGTGAATTATACGAGCTACGGCTCCGAGGATAGTCTGCAAAGGAAAAGAAGTTAATATTGTCGTTGCGACACAGTTGATAAATTTAATGATTAACAGATTCAATATTGAGAAGGTGCTCAACAGATTTAATTATCGGGATATTCCAGAAGTTTGTAAATCTGGTTCCAACGTAGTTAGCTACACTAAGGTTAATAAACAAAATTGTTCAGAAAGGCAGCTTTCATTTCAAGTAGGTAGAAACATTTTCTCCTGTGATATTAATTTCCAGCAACACACGACGAGATTTACTTTCCGTCAGTCTCCACGGCCGGCGGAGGAAACATCCAATGGAACTTAATCGAGTCCCTGAACGGTGTTTGAACGAGGTAGGAGGAGAGGGCGCACACCGCAGAGATTTGAAAACTGTTCTTGATATTGACATTTATTCAGAGTGCGCGTGTGTGTGTGTGTGTGTGTGTGTGTGTGTGTGTGTGTGTGTGTGTCCGCGTGTAACCCCATTCGGCAAATTAATTCCGAGCTACGCCGGCACTTTCCCGTAGCTGGCATCCCGCAAAAAACTGTACTGACATTTCATAATTGCCCAGTGAGTAACAACACGTAGAAAATAGAGTGGGGAAGGTGAACCAAAGGTTACGTTTCATTGGCAGAACGCTTAGAAGATGCACCAGCTCCACCAAAGAGACTGCCTACATCACACTTGTGCGTCCTCTCCTGAAATACTGTTACTCATTGTGGGAACCTCACCAGGTGGGACTGACGGAAGATACTGAGAAGGTTCAGAGAAGGGAAGCTCGTTTTATCACGTTATCGGGGGAAAGCGTCACGGAAATGTTGCTCGAAATGGGGTGGAAATCATTAAAAGAAAGACGTTATTCATTGCGGCATGATCTGTTTGCGAAGTTTCAGTCACCGACTTTTACTTCTGAATGTGCAAATATTTTGCTAGCACCCACTTACTTAGGGAGACATGACCATCCCAATAAAATAAGAGAAATCAGATCGAAAACGGAACGATTTAGGTGTTCTTTCGTCCCGCGCGCTTTTAAAGAATGGAACGGTAGAGAAAAGTTATGAAAGTGGTTAATAAACCCTCTGCCAGGCACTTAAATGTAATTTGCAGAGTATCTATGTAGATGTAGATGACTTTCATTGAAATCCTTTGTTCAGGGCAAGGTTTCCCACTGCATTAGGTACTGAAATATTTTACCATAACTGTTATTCTGCAGTTGTTTCCATAAGCTATATATATATATATATATATATATATATATATATATATATATATATTGTTTTATTTTCTGACTCGAGAAACTTGATTTTACAGCACTGAGGATTTACATCACGTGGACGAAATCGATATGTAATTTTTTTTAAATAAATATTTCATATCGTACCACCAAGCGGGAAATTTCTTGATTTTTATTACGTTTGTCACGTTGAGTAAGTAATATTGTCAAATGGTACTTCAATTTTCAGGTTCATGTATTTATATAACGCTAACATATAAAGTCACTTAGTTACCGTGAAATGTTGATTTCTGCTGTTTGACCTCGTAGTTGGAAACGTTCTGCTGCAATATGGCTGTCTGTTAGACCTGTTCCTCTCGCGGCGGGTCGTTGTCTCATGATACCCTCCCCCTCCCTTTTACATATGAATACTTGTACTTCCTTCAGGCACTCTAAACTGCTGCGTACACACTTGATTTTGGTTTCGTGCACATCTATGGTAGAAAAGTCCTTATAGAATTTTACAAATTTCAATGTACAAAATGAAATTTACGATACTCAGTCTGTGCCTTGTTAAAGACCAGTTCAGACAAACATTTAATATATATATATATATATATATATATATATATATATATATATATATATATATATATATATAGAGGGTAATTCGTAATCCTTGGACAGTGCTGTGAATTTATAATATTCATTAAGGAAGACAATTCAACAAGAGTAATTATTTTGCGTGGCTAGAGGTATGATAAATGTATTTGATCATCAGATTTTGAGCTGTAGCCTTTCATACATAATGCGGCGTATATAAATGTATCTTCCATCATAAAATACTGTAATTAAGATTTTCGTGGCGATTTTCCACTGCTATATATGATTAGGTCGTAAACTTTCCAGAACATTCCATTCGCTCATTTTGTGACTGAGGACTTGTGGAAAGTGCAAATTCTAGTAAGAAGATTTAGACAGCTCAGATAAAGAGGATGTGAATTGTATGTTGCTTGTTCATGTTAATTTGTGTCAGTAATTATTGTAAATGTTAAGTGACAATGTCACTTGTTTCCGTATTTCAGAGGATTGTGAACATTAGTGAATAACCCGATTGTATTGTTTTATATAAATCCTTTTGTAGATTACAAGTTTATGTTAGTATCAATTTCTATCATGCTGTAATTAATTGATTCAAGTTTGATGATTTGTATTACTGACATACGAAATTTTATGCTTTGTACAAAGAACTGCAGAAAAGAGAGCCACATTAAATGTTTGTTATTAATCGATCTTTTATTATGTATAATTTCATTGGTTTGTTTAAATGATTTATTAACATTGGTCATTATATTTCAGTATTGATGATTGTTAACAACTGTATCTTACAGACTTATTGTCAGCAAAACTATAAATACAAGCGCCTCAGCGCCATCAGTCAGTCTAGTTTCTGTGCGATTTGAGTCCAGTGTGAGTCGGTTTTTGAGTTATATCTTTGTTCGAGGTCATTGCTGTATGAAGTTATTAACGTGCAGTTTATATTGTGTGTGAGATTTTTGTTATTCCATTGTGTGTAATAAAACATTATATAAAACATCAATGGTTTATTTAGAACTGATTGAGTTTCTACAAGCCTTTATCCACTACATTGCATCTTGGTGGAGCAGATTTCTTAAACCCCATATGTCAAAATAAAAAAGAACGCTAAAGGTGAGTATCCATGCAGTTATAATTCATTATTGACTTTAAGATAGCATTTTTTGGAACTGATTATTTAGTTTAGTTAATGACCTATTTGCTCAGATGTGACAGTACCGCCCAGCGAGTAGCACTCAATCATTGTGCATAGATTAATTGCACTGTAAACACTGACCTTGCCAATGCACAAAATTGTTACACTCTTTTCTTTTGTTAATTTTAGTAGCATTATATCTATGTAGACAGGTGATATTGATCGGAATGCATTATCTGTATAAATCAGTAATTTGGAAGAATCATGTTAAACAGCCGTGACGCTCGGGCTAAGTGGGCTGGACAGTGGAGGCCGACCGCGGTGGCCGAGCGGTCTGCGGCGTGCCAATCACAGTCTGCACGGCCGCTACGGTCGGGTGTTCGAATTCCCCCACGGGCACAGATATTTGTACCGTCTTTAGTGTAAGGAAGTTCATAAGTACTTTGTAAGTTTTGGGACTGATGACCCCGCAGTTCCTTAACCTTGACAAACATTTGAATTTTTTAATTTGGGCAGCGGAGAGCAGGTGTGTGTGTGTGTGTGTGTGTGTGTGTGTAAGGTGGGAACGTCCGGCCGGGGAGGGGTGAGCTTAGCGCTCGCCTGGAAAGGCCGTGACGTCAGAGGAAATCCACCGTTCAGCGATTGAGGCGACAGTGTATTGTGTATGACAAATTTAAAAAGTAAAACATAAATTAAGACAGAGAAATGCGACACAGTTTCCGAAAGGATTTCATATGACACGCCTAGTAACGCACAGACGTCCCTCCTATCACGTACATAATATGTAATTTTAATATTATAACAAGTTTTAATAGAACGAAAACACACCAATTTAGTGTTTAGTTAAAAATTCATAACTTGTAAACCTTTTAAGATACAGAGGTGAGTGAGGGCTCAAATATAAGGTCTCAACAAGGTGCATCACCTTACAGTCAACGTAAGATAATACTGACCACAGAAAACCTAATTCAGTTATACCATTGTTTAAATTTATTAATAACATAAAGTAAAAGACAGATACACGACCAGCATGGCAATGTTTGTTCATAGGTGCCGTATAATAAAATGACTATACCATAAAATCACATTGATCACATCTACTTACACATGTTTTATTTATTTAAATAATTAATTTGTATTTAATCGCTCCATAGGAGAAATGAGATGTAATGAAATGAAATATTAATAAGCTGATCAATTCTATGTTTATTTGTGTTTAGTTTAAGTGTTTAAAGATGTATTTGTATTAAATGTACGGTATACTTGACAAAGCGTTGTGCGTTGGCGAGGAGTGGGAATGGAGAAGTTCGTATGGGTTTCTCCGGTGGACAAGTATAAAGGCTGGGCGGTAGGCCCAGGTGGGGCAGTCCCTACAAGCTGGATGCGACGCCTTGGGGGCATGGGCCACCAAGTGGCGGTTGAAATTCAACGCCGCGAAAAGCCAGGCAGTCGTCTTCACTATAAGACAAGTGCCTATTGGGCTACCGCCGATCGAGATTCTGGGGGTTACCCTAGATCAAAGGCTCACCTGGAAACATCTTGTCAGTGATGTAAGACAGAGGCCGCAACATGGGATCACGATGTACTTGTCACTGGTTCGCCCAGTGCTCGAGTACGCGTCCACAGTGTTTGGGAACGCCGCAGACCTACACATCGAGTCGCTGCAGAGGATCCAGCACCGCGCCCTGAAGACTGCCCTGCATCTTCCGACGCGGTACTCCACAGCCCAACTTCATGACGAAGTCTGCATTTTGCCACTCCAGGAGAGGTTCAGCGCCACCGCCAGGAAGTTCTAAGAGAAGTCGCAGCAGTCCCAAAACCGGCTCGTACGGGACCTTGGGACACAACTACACTTCAGGCCAACGAGTCGTTGGCCTGACCTGCTACGAGGTTAATATTATAATCTCGTAGCAACTGTGGAAGAAACCACATCGTCATTATCTGACACCCTAAGACCCTTCCTCCAGTCAGGCCATTAATATGTGTTTCCTATGTTTCAGGTACCGCAGGAACAGCAGTAAATGCTTAGCCTGCAACTCATCCGACCAAGGTCGAGGTTCGTCAAGAGAAGCGTGAGCATGAGCGTGAGCCAGGTGGGGCAGTCTGTCTTTGGCTAGCGTTCGCGACGGCGAAGCTATGCCGGTGTGTGCCGCGACGTTTCGGAAGAGTGAGACTTAAAAACAGTAGAGTGTAAAAGTGCGGTCGAACTTAGAAAGATTTATCGAGTGTTGAGAGTGCTGTCAAACTTGCAAGATTTCTTCTAGAGTTGCCGTGTGTTACGTAAAATTTGAAGATTGCAGCGTGTGGAATTTGGGCACTGTGACCAATACACTTCGGTTGTAGACCGATTGTAAAAGTGCATCTTATCAGGAAGTGTTAACCGAGTTATCACAAACACTCATTCATTCGATATCTGTTGTTGAACATTATTTTGTTTCAAATAAACTACGAACATAGAGATAGAGTATTCGCGGTCAGGCACAGGCTAATGGAACGTTTTATTCATTTTTTATGCAGTGAGCAGTAGCCTGTTGGGTTAATTGAAATATTTTCGGCGAAGTAAATTTTGTCTGGAGGCTCACGAGCTACAGTAGATACGCCAACGTACAGTACTTTTACCGGTGACAGTGTTTTTGATCTGATAAATAAACAGACTGCTTAATAATTTTGGACAGTTATTTATATGAAATGCACCCTTCTTCTCAATTTTAGTTGTGTTTTAAATTAAATATATGCAGGTGGGGACTGTGGACGAATTTCTATCATCGCCGAGTCAGAGCTGAACTTAGTACAGTGAATTTGTTAGTGTAAATATAAGATTATCCACAGACATGCCTCATAAATAACCTCGCATAGATCATATAATAATGTCACAGACACCACGCAACGCGCGGCATCGCCTCACTCCGCAGGTAGCCGCTAGCGGCCCACGCCTGCCGCCATTGAGCGCTGAGTCGAGTGCTAATCTCGGGTCCATCACTTGTAAGGACACGGCCGCGGGCGGTCGACCTATTGCTGAATGAGGCTGTTCCCTGAGCCTGTATATAGTCGCGGCTTCATTAACGCAGCAGGGCCGTTCTATGCGCCGGTCCAGGTTGTTACCAACTTCGCCCAGACTGCTGCAGAAAGCCATCCCGGTTATTCACACTGTAAGGACGCCTACTCCCTACTCTGAAGATTGCTCGTCTCGACATCAAACTTCCTGTTATATCCATTGCGCTTGTTCAGATTCTTGCAGTTCCAGCTACACATGTTGACAGTGGCGTAACTATGGGGGGGAGGGGATGAGGGGGATAGAACCCCCCCAGAACTCAAAGAAAAAATAAATAAATAAAAAAAAAGGAAAAGGAAGAAAGAAATTGTATAACAGCAATCTGGTAAAGGTAAAGATTGGAAACTCGGGGTGTTTTACCATAAGCTTTCATTGGATGGGAGTGAATTAATCTTCAACGGGAGTGGTAGATGGTAGTCTGTCTGGAAACTGACTAAAATTTAGCTCGTCAAGCAGATCTATGCCCCCCCCCCCAAGCCAAGTTCTATTTACGCCACTGCATGTTGATATGTGTTTGTAATGAAGAAGCCGTTTGTAATTTGTTTTTCATTTCCATAATGAAAGTCCATCCTGAATTGGAATTTTAACAGAGAGCAGCTCTTCTCATCTGCACTTTCCTAATTGAATACCTTCCTGGATTAAGGATGTAACCAAATCAGTAAGTTTTCAGGAGAGAGGAAAATTATTTGTGGGGTCTATTTCGTGATATACACTATTGGAACTCGTTGCATATGTAAGTGTACAAATGTGTTCAGCTGTTAAAAGCAATATTTTATTATGAAAACTTAAGGTTTTACAAATTACGTAATAAATGGAAATGATACAATGAAAACAGGATGTATGATCAGCAATATATTTTGGAGTATTTCTTATATGTAACATAAGAGTCATATTGTACATGCACGTAGTGTACAAATTAAAGAAAGTAATATTAGAATAATAAAGAAAATAACAATGTGAAAGAAGATGACAACAAAATATTTCACAATATAGATGTGATTTGAAACTTCAATGTAAGCATGATTTTACAATGTTATTATGGTTTTCAGGTTTCATTATTTAACTTATTTTCCTCTATGATGCTCAAGTGATTCACCATTCTTAATTTTAGAATGCAGTACCTTAATGTGTTTTGGAGTTAGCGCATAAATATTATGCAAAGTCTTTAAACATACTTGTACTTTCTTCCTATTGCACATCCCTCAGTGTAACGTCTTTGAACATTACAAATCTCCATGCATTGTTTAACCAAGAATGATGATTGGTCATTGAGTGTCTTAGAATAAAACTCGGAGAACAGACGTTCCTTTCCATTGGCGTAAGTATTGTGCATCCTTAATATTTACACTTGCATGCGTTTACCTGCAAACAAAATTATACACAGTTAACTATCAGCTTATTTGCTACTTAGCATGGTTATTTTAATACTCGTAGACGAGACATATCTATTGCTTTTCGCAGAGATAGTTATTGCCATTAGGGTCATACGGGGATAAAACTAAAGCTTCTAAAACATAGTTCGAAAATGTTACATCCTTATTCCACTCCCTCTGTTTTTGGCTTCTTTGCAGTTTTTACAGTGCCTTTCCGTGTTGTATATTCTTTTCCACTCTGCCTTACACGCTCCCTTTTCACATATATATTCATCTATATTTATTTTTCGCCTACGGCCTTTATTTAATTGATTTATTACATCTGGTGATGAACCAGCACAAGCACTATCCGCCATCGTGACTGATGTTCCATCCTTATTTCATGGCGGGAAAAGTTCAGCTGGTTGTAAACCAGCTTGACTTTCAAATATATGACACAAGATGGTACCAAAGCATAGAGCCTTGCAGATACATCCTATATCCACTGAAATCACACTTTTCGAAAATTTGTGGGTTACATCCTTACCCTAAAAATCTGACTGCTCCCGGCTTTTACTTTGTTACCTATACTATGTATTTTATGAGAAATGCTTTGACATTGATAGGATCATCTGTAATGTTCAAATGTTTGTGATGCTTATGGGACTTACTGCGAGGTCATCAGTCCCTAAACTACTTATAAACTAGCTTATACTAAAGACAGCACAAACATCCATGCCCGAGGGGAGATTCGAACCCCCGACGGGAAATGGCCTCGCACCGGAGCATAGCACCTCAATCCGCTCGGCATCTCCGCCGCGGAAGTATCATCTGAGTAGGGCATTTATTAGGATCTTACATAAATAATTGGAAATTTAGTACTTCATCTTGAAGAGATACGCATGTAAAGCTATATATAAACCTAAAAAGTCAATATAGAAAAATGATTGATGTGTATATTCGTTGCGGCCATCTAAGGACCACGCACCAATTTCAATGTTTCCTCCTTTGTTGTTCTTTCTTTTTCCTCCAGTATTCTTTCATCTTTTCACTATGCTTCATTTTTCTCTCCTCAGACCACTTTACTCCTGTCTTCTTCTCCCTCCTGCCTTGGGACCATTTTTCTTTCTTCTTAAAAGTTTCTCTTTCTTTTGCATCTTTTTCACTTATATTGTTTATTTCCAAATCTTTCCTACCTTCTTGAATTCATGGTATTGTTGATTTCTTGTCCCAGAGATATTTAAAAATCTGTTTGGTTAACCTGTTGCTGTTCATTCTGTATAAATGTCCAAAAATATAGCAGTCGCCTCTTCCGTAATGTTTTGTTTATGTTTTCTATTTTGCGATAAACTTCTGCATTACTTCTTAGTTTCCATGCCTCTGTATTTCTTTTGGACCAAGTATTAGTCGAATGATTTTTCTTTCTAGGACTTCAATTTTATATAATTTGTAGTTCAGTACTAAACATTCACTTGCATAAAGACATTCTGACTTTACTACTGCGTTGTAGTGCTGTATTTTCAGATTTTTAGACAGAGACCTTTTGTTGTAAATGTTCCTGGTTATACCATATGCTCTCTCCATTTTATGTACTCTTTCTTCTACAGCAAATTTTTCTAAGCCATTTTCCTGAATCATTTCTCCCAAATAATTAAATTTATTTACCCTCTTTATCGGCCCAATATCTGTTAGCAGGATTTCTGGAGCATTTTTTTAAATTTTTTTTTGTCATAATTTTTGTTTTCTATACAGAAATTCTTAAACCTGCTTTGTTGGCTATTTCTTCTAAGAGATTGATTGGGATTGATGCATTTGTTAGGTTTTCAGAAAGAATGGCAAAATCATCCACAAATTCTAGACAGTGAATTTCAATACCTTTGTGTTTAGTCTCCAGTCTCATTGGTGCTAGCTTCTGGTCTTTTTGTTTTTGTTTCCATTCTCTTACCATTTTCTCTAGGACGCAGTTGATGAAGAGTGGAGACAGACCACCACCTTGCCTTACACCTGTTTTGATGTATAATGCCTTGGAAAAGATATATATTTATTTATTTACTGTTACCGGATTCGATAAATTACGATCACCTTCAAAAGTCACTTGGGTGGTAGGCGGAGACGACGATCAGAGCACAAACGTAGTATAGTACAACGCTGTCGACAGGACCCCCGATGGAGACATTTTGAAGATGATCGCAATTAATCACGAAAAAAATCATTTTGTGATCTTGTTTTAGCTTCTACTCGTCAATGGTTTGTAACAAGACCTCGTTACTCTGTGACACTTCACGTATTTGCTCTGTAATGTATCACCGAATGTAATTAGGTACCAGATTCTCCCTGCGGCTGGAATTTTGGTTAAGACTGACTATAATGTGAACGACTCTCGTAAACCTATACGAAATTGCGTAATTGAGACAATATTTTCAATTGTCTGGTAATTTTAAATTTTTGAAGTGAAAAGACTTGTCTAGATACCCAATTGTTCCGCGATTTGCCTCAGGAATGAGATAAGAGTTGAAAATAGAAACAGACTCGACGTTTGGTGGAACCAACTAAGAGTCCTTTACTTGCTTCCAGTGATTAACCTTAGCGGGAATGCTACGATGAGCTGATCTGGAGAGTATTTCAGCATTACACACGACATCGTTGTTTCGTAATTTAGTAATTAGTATCCAATTAAATTTGTCAAAACTGTGAATTTCCGGCTGTGATGAGCTTACGTCAGCTGAGGTATTAAGTCAGTAATTAACGGCAGTCCGCGCTACAAATGGCGCCCCCCGTGTACCCTCCTCTCATCCCCGCCCCCTCTTCATCCCCATCAAAAGTCCTCATCTATTAATGGCAAAGCAGCACAGCCAGGAGCGCGACTTTCTCCTGAACTTAAAGTGAGAGAGCTTTAATAAACGCTCTGCTGTTCCTCTAGCGCAGAACCTCTATGTTCTTAACGTAAAACAAAATTAAATAATCGTTCCTTTCGAGATACAGTTAAATTGTATTATAAATCATCTTAATTGCTTTGCTGTGTTCCTGATGATAAAAAGTTGCGTTCCACAGTTTTCTAGCTGGGCTTGAAATGCCTGTGCTGACATATTCCCTTGACTTGTGCTTTCCATTATTGCTCATAACAATCCTAAGGGCTATTCGATGGCAAATCAGACTGACCGAGGTGTCGGAGTGCTTATTCGCTGGACCCGCATTCGACATTCGAGAGGCCGCGGGTAGGGCGGAGGGGACGAGACGGTTTAAATCCGCATTTGGGCATCCAGGTTAAGGTTTTTACGATTTACGTAACAAATGCCGGGATGATTCCTTTCAAAGGCCACGACACATTTCCTTCCCGCACCCCTGTGTGCTCCGTCGCTAATGACCACGCTGTCGACGAAGCGTTAAATTGTAAGGCGGACAGCCGACTTCGGTTTATTGGGAGAATTTTGGGAAGATGTACTTCATGTATAAAGGAGACCGCGTATAAAATGCTTGTACGACCACGTCTTGAGTATTGTTCAAGTATTTGGGGCCCACAGCAGATCAGTTAAAAGGAAGACATAGAAGCAGTTAGAGGCGAGCAGCTAGGTTTGTTACTGGTAGGTTCGATAAATTCTCGAGTGTCACGGAAATGCTCCGGCAACTAAATTGGGGATCGCTGGAGGAAAGACGATGTTCTTTTCGAGAATTTCTGTTGAGGAAATTTAGAGAGCCGGAATTTGAATCTGAGTGTAGTACGATCTTGCTGTCACCTACTTACATTTCGCGTAGTGATCACAATGACAAAATAAGAGAAATTAGCGCTCGTACGGAGGCATATAGGCAGTCTTTTTTTCTAGTTCTATTTGGGAATGGAATAGGAAAGAAAATGCCTAGTAGTGGTACAGTGTATCCTCCGCCTCGCACCTACGATGGATTGCGGAGTATAAATGTAGATGTACAATTCTAGTTCTTCCCTCCTTCAAATCGGAGAGCATTGCACTTTTTGTTGGGATCAATTTTTCTGACATTTAAATTAAAAATTAATTACCTTTTCAACTCCTAATTGATATAAACAGTGCTTCCATGTTTAATAATGGACGACGTTAACGTAATAAATAAAAGCACTTTATTTTGACACTCTTAACGCAGAAACTCTCAAAATTCCAAATGAAGGTAATATCGTGCAGTTTATGAAATTTTATGTAATTTCACGTTTCATATTCTCTGTGAAATGTAGCAGTTAAAGACGGATGAAAATTTACCATATTGCTGGCATTTCATTTAAAAACCGTTTTAGTAAATATTTTTATCGTATCTCGTAAAGAGAGCTGTAGAGAAAAAAAAGTAATACTAGAAAGTGACACAATCCACGAAATGTGCTAGGTGTTTGTCGATCACTTGCTATATATGTTTCAGAGCAGCACTTCGTAACCAAAATATACTGCCATGTTACGTATTCTCTGTTTCTTTCAGATAAAAAAATTCCATGAAAATTATAGCTGAAATCTTATAACTATAAAATGATATTTATAAATTGTGTTTTAAGAATAAACTTTAATAGAAGATTTTTTAAAAAAATGTATTAATTATTCTTAGGATTTATATAAGTTTCACATGTAGAAAGGAACCATTTATCTAATCTGTCGTGGGTCCATCTCCATCCAGAGAATCTTTTATCTGGTCTGCTTCATGTAACTGACAACTCAAGCTACATTTTTTTTTTGTTTTATAAGTGGATTATCTTCTCGTTATGACTGTCTGACTCGTACATGGTAAAATTATTTTTATAAGAAGCGAAGATAAGAGCGAGAATCGGTTTAACCCAGACAAATTTGGAAATAAGATGTAAGAAATAATAATATTACCACACGCGAACTTGCCAGAAAAATATTGTTCTTGTGTTATTGTCATTAATCTCTTGTACATTTTCATCACAACAGACGTCCCGCTTCAAATGATCCGTAGTTCAGCTAGTTCTCCTAGCAACAAATAATCCCGAGATAGTAAAGAGCATCAAAACAGATACAGGGATTAGCGAACAGCGAGTAGCGAGACTGAATATCGAAATTCCCAAATGCACCAAAAATAAACGAAAAATATATCTATTCAATAAAGCAGATAAAAATTCGCTTCACGCTTTCCTGAGTGATAGTCTCCAGTCCTTCAAAACTAAAAATGCGAGTGTAGATCAGTTGTGGCTTACTTTCAAAGACATAATATCAGTAGCAATCGAGAGATTTATACCAAATAAATTAATAAAAGAGGGGGCTGACCGCCCGTGGTACACAAAACAGGTCGGATCACTGTTGCAGAAACAAAGAAAAACGCATGCAAAATTTAAAAAGACACAGAATCCGCAAGACTGGCAATCTTTTACTGAAACTCGCAACCTAGCGCGGACTTTAATGCGAGAAGCCTATAGTAGTTACCACAACGAAATCCTGTCTCGTAATCTTGCAGAAAATCCAAAGAAATTCTGGTCATATGTGAAGTACACTAGCGGCAAAACACAAACAATACCTGCACTACGCGATTGCAATGGTAATACTACCGATGACAGTACTGCTAAGGCAGAATTACTAAACACAGCTTTCCGAAATTCTTTCACCAAAGAAGACGAAGTGAACACCCCAGTATTCAATCCAAGAACAGCTGCCAGCATGCGAAACTTAGAAGTAGATGTTCCTGGAGTAGTAAAACAACTTAAGTCACTAAACAAAAATAAATCTTCCGGGCCAGATTGTATACCAACTAGATTCCTCTCAGAGTATGCTGATGCAATAGCTCCGTACTTAGCTATAATTTACAACCGATCACTCAGCGAAAGATCTGTACCCAAAAACTGGAAAGTTGCCCAAGTTACTCCAATATTCAAAAAAGGCAATAGGAGTGATCCCCAAAATTACAGGCCTATCTCATTGACGTCGATTTGCAGTAGGATTTTGGAACATATACTTTGTTCGAATATTATGTACTACCTCGAAGAGAACGACCTATTAACCAATAGTCAGCACGGATTCAGAAAGTATCGCTCTTGCGAAACACAGCTTGCCCTTTATTCACATGAAGTGTTAAGTGCCATCGACAAGGGATCCATATTTCTGGATTTCCGGAAGGCTTTTGATACTGTACCCCACAAGCGGCTTCTAATGAAACTGCGTGCTTATGGAATATCCCCCAATTGTGCGATTGGATTCACGATTTCCTATCAGACAGGACACAGTTCGTTGTAATTGACGGTAAGTCATCGAGTAAAACAGAAGTGATCTCTGGCGTTCCACAGGGAAGCGTTATTGGTCCCCTACTCTTCCTCGTGTTTATAAACGATTTAGGAGATAATCTGAATAGCTCCCTTAGACTGTTCGCGGATGATGCTGTCGTATATCGGTTAGTGAAGTCAACAGAGGATCAAAAGCAACTGCAAAGCGATTTAGACAAAATTTCTACTTGGTGCGAGAATTGGCAATTGACACTAAATAAAGAAAAGTGTGAAGTAATACACATGACCACTAAAAGAAATCCGCTGAACTTCAATTACGCGATAAATCAGTCATACCTTAAGGTCGTAAATTCTACCAAATACCTAGGAGTTACAATTACGAACAACTTTGACTGGAGAGAACACACAGAAAATATTGTGGGGAAGGCGAACCAAAGGTTACGTTTCATTGGCAGAACGCTTAGACGATGCACCAGCTCCACCAAAGAGACTGCCTACATCACACTTGTGCGTCGTCTCTTGGAGTACTGTTGCCCCTTGTGGGACCCTCACCAGGTGGGACTGACGGAAGATATTGAGAAGGTTCAGAGAAGGGCAGCTCGTTTTGTTTTATCACGTTACGGGGGGGGGGGAAGCGTCACGGAAATGTTGCACGAATTGTGGTGGAAATCATTAAAAGAAAGACGTTATTCATTGCGGCGTGATCTGTTTGCGAAGTTTCAATCACCGACTTTTAGTTCTGAATGTGAAAATATTTTGCTAGCACCCACCTACTTAGGGAGAAAAGTTATGAAGGTGGTTAATGAACCCTCTGCCAGGCACTTAAATGTGATTTGCAGAGTATCTATGTAGATGTAGATGTAGATGAAACCAAATAAAAGGTTATTGAGTTTCCTCGGTAAACAATCTGTCGTTCGGAAAATTGCGAAAACTTAACCGAATTATAGGTCGAATACTAGATTTAAAAGATAATCCGAGAGTGTTCACAGTATTTTACAAAACATGCGATGCTTTTTCTCTTTTTTCCAATAGTGCCAGAAACTCGATTATACCCACGTTTGCCGGCACTGCAGTATATTTTGAATTTTGACTATGATTTCAGGATTCTGGGCCATTGTGTGATGCGACGAAGTTCTTTCCACTGCTTGGTCATTTCCGGAAATACAGAGCGATATTTCGTTATTTTAGCGGTGCGGGATTATTCATGAGACATTCGTCTTCTCGGCAACAGCTTAGCTGGCTGTGGGTGAGAGC
The DNA here is from genome assembly GCA_026315105.1 of Locusta migratoria. NCBI lineage: Eukaryota > Metazoa > Arthropoda > Insecta > Orthoptera > Acrididae > Locusta > Locusta migratoria. Next base: position 199,235,123 of record CM048746.1, read on the forward strand.
TCTAGCTTTCAAGGAACAATTAAATAATTCTCAAACTTCATTCTTAGTTACATTTTGCAATTCCTAAGTCTTTTATCAAACACTAGCTGAAAACCCGGCGTCGACCGGGTACTTATTTATTCTAGTATTACTTCTTTCCATTTATCCCTCTCTATCCCAATTCTCCTTCCTTCTTTCTCGCTCGTCTCCTTCCCCCCCCCCCTCTCTCTCTCTGTTCATCTCCCGTCTATCTGTTTATAACCCCCTGCTCCTCTGTCTGCTCGTCACCGCGATGGAGTGGCCGAAATGCCTAAGGCGCCTTGCTGCAGAGAGGGCGATTGCTCGCCGTCGGAGGTTCGTGTCCTCCGTTGGGCATGGGTGTATCCTTAGATTAGTTTAATTTAGTTTAAGTAGTTTGTAACCCTAGGGAGTAATAAACAAAGAAGTTGTCCCATGGATTTACAAACATTTGAATTTTCTCTTTCCATCCCCACCCTTTCATTTCTGCCAATCACGAATTCGTCGATCTCCTCCTCCTCAATCCCTCTATGAAAAATTAAGTAACTTCCATGGTGGTCAGTGAAGTGGTGTCCAAGTTTATTGCAAGCTTTTCTCCGCTATGCACCGTATGAAATCTTAGCGTAAGAGTAAGAAGTAACTTGTAGTTTTGTCGCAATCAGATGAATGTTATGGCCGCGCATAAAATACGAACAAAAAGACATGCACCGCTTCCCGTCTCCTCTTATCCCTTTCTGTCCATTTCCTCCTCCCCCTCCCTCTGTTCGTCTCCTTTCACCTGTCACCATGTCCCTTCTCTCATTCTCCTTCTTTCCGTTCTCTCTGTGTCTCCTCCACTACCCTCTCTGTGTCTGCCTCCTCCTATTTTCTGTCCATCTTTTTTACCTGCTCCTCCCCCTTTATATGACAACATACATATTTGCGCCAAGTTTCATAGTCACTGGTCAAAGAGTGTCGAAGTCGCAAGGTACCGTCCGCCATGCTAAATTCACTGGCTTGTAGATTATAAAAATCTCCTTCATGAAAACGTACATTTATCTGCTGACTTCCATGGTGACCAGTCAAACAATTTGGATTTTTGTTGTATTGCACCCTTCGCCTGCACCTACGAAGGCTTTACCTTTCGTAATCCCATGTATTAATTCCGGGTATAAGCTATTTTCATTGCACATTTCATTCAATTCCACCCAGCCGTTTCAACGTAAAATGTAACAAACTTGCTAAATCACTGTAAGGTACCCTCCGAAATGCACGTATGGTGGCTTCCTAAAGGTAGCTCATGCGGTAATTCATGGTATAAGCGATCTCCAGTTTAAATTTCATTCAAATCTGTCTATCTCTTTTTTTGTGTCCCAGCCTCGTCGCCGCTTTTGTGTCTCGTTTCCGTCGTAGGTGTCGGTGGCCGAGTGGAATGAGACCGACACAGGAATAAAGATAGCACGCTGGTGCAGGTACGAAGGGGAGCAGCCAGAAACTAGAAACACTAGAGTAAATTAGAACGAGATATATATTGCACAGAATTTATACAATACTTAACTTTTACAAAGTTCATTGCTGCAGAAAGCTGATACATAGTTGAGCTAGAGGTCTGCCTAGTGCCTGACTGATAGCCAAGTCTTCACTGGTGCCTATCTGATTCCGAAGTCTTTACTGGTTCCTATCTCAGTCCCAAGTGCACGATGTCGTTCAGTGGTGGCCACGAGCGGAGTTGCCGCAGAGGGCGCTCGTGGCTGTCGTAAGAACGCCGCGCCGTGCGTGCATGGCGGCGCGCGGCGAAAGTAGGTGGCGCGCACTTTGGACTTGTGCGACACCACACCTTTCACCATGAAGAAGTAGCAAACATATTAACCCATTGTAAGGTACCCTCCATCATGCACCATACGTTGGCTTACGAAAGGTAGCCCATGTATTAATCACAGTATGTAAGCTCTGTTCCAAATATCATTCATATCTGTCCAGCCTTTTCAAAGCGAAGGCATAAGAAACGAATTAACCAAGTGCAAAGCACCCTCCGTCACGCACCATACGAAGTTAATTTTAGTATGCCTATAACATTGGTGCGAGGGCAAGTAATCAGTTGCCGAAGTTTCATCGCAATCTGATGTACGGTATAAAATACGAACAAAAAACAAACATTAATTAGTATTTATTATTATGTGTCCGAAAGAACAGACACCATACCCAAATAATAAAAAAATATTTATACGCTAAAACGGCGTTTGCTTCATCTACTTCACCGCAGATGCGATCATATGTTCGACCTCGCACGGGAATGCGTAATGGCGAGTGTAAGAGAGCATGAACGATAGGGGCGCTACAAACATAGCGTGCGACTTACGGAAGTTTGAGACGGACGGGAGGCGAGCACGAGTAGCCAAATGCTCAAGGCGATCGCTGGCCCGAAGCGGAAGACCCGGCTTATATTTTCATTTGTAGCCGTAGTTTAATTTCAATGCCCTAATGCAGCCAATTTCAATCCTTTCCTTTCTAATCCTTTTTCCTTCCCCTCCTTCATAAGTAATGTACTAGAAATATATATTAGATATGAAACTTCCCGGCAGATTAAAATTGTGTGCCGGAACTGGGACTCGAACCTGGGACCTTTGCCTTTCGCTGGCAAACGTACTACCAACTGTGCTATCTCGACACGACTTACGATGCCGCCTCACAACTTTACTTCCGCCAGTACCTCGCCTCCTACTTTCCAACCTTCACAGAAGCTCTCCTGCGAACCATGCAAGACTAGCACTCCTGGAAGAAAGGATATGGTGGAGACATGGCTTAGCCACAGCCGGCCGCGGTGGCCCAGGAGACTAAGGCGCTCCAGTCACGGTCTGCACGGCCACTACGGTCGGGGGTTCGAATCCCCCCTCGGGCATGGATATTTGTGCCGTCCTAGTTCGTAAGTAGTTCATAAGTAGTTTGTAAGTTTAGGGACTGATGACCCCGTAGTTAAGTCCCATAGACTTTACAAACATTTGAACATTTTGCTTAGCCACAGCCTATGGGATGTTCATTCTGGATATATTAGATAATTCGTATAAACATAAATAGAAAAACCCTGCCCACTTTGGACCTTTATTTATATTATTAAAGAAATATGTAAAGACTTGCTTTTCATTTAAACTGTTGTGTACTAAGCCTTATCGCAGAGCGAGACGGGTTGGCTGGCTCCAATAAAACCACAAGGTATTCGAGGTTCACTCATTTGTACATTTCAAGTCATCCAATGACAGTTGATTGGCTCTTTGTTTTTTTTTTGTTTTTTTTTTTCTGACGCCCGACCCCTTGCGGCAATAAAGCCAAGGCTGCGAACAAGAGGTAAAGGGCAAGGGAGCCAGTGTTAACGTAGTGTGCGATAAGTTGAGAATCTAGGCAGGACAGGAAGCATGTCTGCAGAGCCTAATTGGTGCATCACATTGACACCGACGATTTTCTAGAAAGAAAATTGGGGGGGGGGGGATGAAAAATTGATTAAGGCAACTAGCCCGAAGCAGGAATTCCTGTCTCTAGTGCCAGTGCAGCATAAATTTTCAACTTTGGTTTTTAATTGATTTCAATGCTCTGCAACAGCCGAGATGTCTGAATATTTCTAATTCGCATTTTATTATTCTTAGTGTCACAGCTCACTCGCCAAGAACGAACAGATTGCGCTGCACAATATGACTGGTAATGTCCACCTCGGAGAGAGGGCTCTGCCAACTGTGACTACCACGTCCCACCTGGTAGACTCGGTGGCCAATCGTACACTTCGGCCTGCCCGTCCTAGCGCCCCTCGTGTTTCAGCTTCCTCTTTTCAGATTCGCGCATGAGGTATCTTCTACGTTGCCCCCATACGGCAGGAACAAATATCGTCACTCATGCTACCGATCACTGTGCAAGGAAACACGGAAAATACAAATTAATTAATTGTGTTTAATGGAAATTTGCAAGGTGTCCCGAATAAATTACGTTTAATGGTGGTTGACCAATACTACGTATGTGCAAAAACTTAACTTTTAAAAACCGAACAATATGGTGACTACGACCACAGGGGTAAGCCTTAGTAAACATTAATATGCGCAAGCCGGCCGAGGTGACTGAGGCGCTCCAGTCACGGTCAGCACGACCACTACGGTCGGGGGTTCGAATCCCCCCTCGGGCATGGATATTTGTGCCGTCCTAGTTCGTAAGTAGTTCATAAGTAGTTTGTAAGTTTAGGAACTGATGACCCCGTAGTTAAGTGCCATAGACTTACAAACATTTGAACATTTAATATGCGCAACGGACACGCCCAGGAAATAGAGGAAAACACAAACAGTAAAACGTAGCCGAGCGGTCTAAAGCGTCTCGCTGCGGAGCGCGCGGTTGCTCGCCGTGGAGGTTCGAGTCCTCCCTGGGGCATGGGTGTGTGTGTTTGTCCGTAGGTTAGTTTACCTAGGTTTAAGTAGTTTGTAAGCTACGGACTGATGACCACGCAGTTTGGTCCGATAGATTTACAAACATTTGAACATTTGAGTAAAACGTATGGCCCTGTCGAAAGTAATCCCAAAGGGTACAACGAAACTGAATAACTTGAATAATGAAAGGGGGAGACATTCTGACTGTGACTCAGATTAATAAAAATTTCACTTACCTCGTATCTTCTTATTACAAAACTGGAAACAGGAAATTGCAAGCAGCTCGCGTCATGCAGTATTTCAGTATTTAAAATTTTCAGAAATGATAGGTGGGTAGCAATTAAGTTCAACAATACTCATAAATAAAGAAAATAAAAGGAAGGAGAAACTAACTACCAAATGAGGACGCAAACGGAAAATGAATATTAGAAATTATGTATTCTTTTAAAAAATATGAAGTAGAAAAACTCACACAAAGGGCGACACCTGGCAACTCCCTTCCAACACAGCTCGCAAACGACTGCTCTTTCTCGCAGCCAGAGAGCTTACTCTACAATCGAACTTGCAAAGATTACTTCGCCACTTTACATCTGTGGCCAGTTCACAAAACTAAATATACAGAAAACTGACTATGTCGAGACCTAGGAACCTTACAAATTCGCTGGCGCCGACACAGTTCGTTTATAAAACGCTATTCAGTGGTCTCGGCGGTTTTAAGCCATTGTTATTCGTTGGTTTTAAATAGCAAGTTCACAGTTCCTGTGGCGATTTTTCACGAACAGACTAAAGAGTGAAATATTATGATTCTCAGACGGGATTGATTATTCTCTACATCAATAACACTATGATAAGCAAGTAGGCATATAATACGTGAAGTAATTTGTGGTACGAATAGTGCACTAGAGTCTCCTCTGGCCGTGTGGACTGCACTGTGACGCCGTGGAAGTGAGAATGCAAGTCTTTCGTACTCTTCTGGATGAAACTGGCATCAAATCGTATCCAGAGCGGCTGCCAATTTCGGTCAGTTCGTTGGTGCAGCATACGTGGAAGAAGTTTGCATTTCATGATATTCTGGGTCCGGGACGGCCATGCTAGATTTAGACCTCCCTTGCGTTTCCTTGGAACCATTCCCAGGCGCTCTGTCATCTTGACACACCACAGAACCGTCAAGGTTTTGGGGAGTAATGGGTAGGATTAGTCTCCGAACAGCTAAACATACCGAGGAGCAATCAAATTCTCTCAAAAATGTTCAAATGTTTGTATAGCTTATGGGACTTAACTATGGGGTCATCAGTCTCTAAACTTACAAACTACTTATGAACTAGCTAATCCTAAGGACGGCACAAATATCCATGCCCGAGGGGGGATTCGAACCCCTGACCGCAGTGGCCGTGCAGACCGTGACTGGAGCGCCTCAGTCCCCTCGGCCACCGCGGCCGGCGCAAATTCTCTCAATCACGAGGCCCAATTCGTACCAAAGAAACACACCCAAGGCTCTAAGAGATATCACCGTTTTGGAGGAAACATTCTTAATGGACGACATCCATCGATTCAAGTGATTTCCGGTAAACAAAGTAGCTTCGACCGGCATGGCGCGGTTGAATCGTGATTTGTTCGAGCTTATTAGTTACCGACATTGTTACTGTGTCCTTCCTTGGTGATCGGCAACAATTGCAAGCCTCTGAGTCCGATGATGCCATGTTAACAGTTCAATCCGTGTGCGTCGTCAGCTTGCATGTTTCATAGAAGCAGTGTTTCTACAGATTGTCCATTTAGAGTCGTTTTTAACACGACTGGTTTTCAGTTTAGCTGAAATTTCTTGCGCTATTGCCTTTCATCGCTGTTGACCCTTATTTCTAATTTGTCGGAGATTCATTTAAGCCGTCGTGGAATGGCCGAGCAATCTAAGGCGCCTTGCTGCGGAGCGCGCGGTTGCTTGCCGTCGGAGGTTCGAGTCCTCTCTCGGGCATGACTGTGGGTGTTTTACTTAGGTTACTTTAATTAGTTAACGTAGTTTGTAAGCCTAGGGGCTGATAGCCATAGAACTAGATTTAACAGTCGTAGCTTCAGTGAGCCAAAAAAGTAATAACTATAACAATAGGAGATAATTTCGTTTATGAATTTGTTGAGGAATATCAAATGTAAAAGATCAATGATGTCGAACACTCGAAAACGCACAAAACCGTACTTCCATCATAAGAATAACAGAGATATGTGGTTATTACCATGAAAAACATTAAATTCACTGTCGCTTTCAAACTGACCACTATCAAAATCGACACTAATTATATTTTTAAATAATGATATCTATCTCAGTGTCATAATCTGCATTTCGACTAGCATACTGCAACAGACGTAAATTTAGATCCAAAAAATCGAATGTATAAACTTGGTCATTGTTATCTTCCGCTTTAAAGGCATTTCGTCGAAATCAAGCGTGTAAACTTTGAGGACAAATAGAAGTGTCGGATTTTTTTTTTCTTTTGCACCATTGTAGTTACTTAAATTATCTATTTTTGGCACTGAAATGTAATGATGCACATGAATTAGGTATATTTTCCGTCCTACGATATTGATATCGTCTGTATCTACTAAACTGTCCCTTGAAGTAGAATACAACTTTTATATGCAAATAACCGAGTGTTATTCTACTTCAGCGTGAAAACGTTGCAGGACAAACGTGTCCTTTGTGTCTGTGTCAGTGTGACTGGGGGTTGTAAGACTTGCACGAAGTGACATTTGCACAGCGTTAAACTTGCATGGAGCCCGGGGCTCTTGCCCGGCTAACCGGCTTTTCACCGGTACAGTAGAGGCACACGAAGGAGTCCAGCAGCTCAGCACAGCCACAGCCACAGCAGTAAGCAACCGTGTATCCCTTCAAGGTGGCTCATTAACGCGTTTTTAAGACTATTGTAGTAAAAGAAAAGTGACAATGAAATTCAACATAATGGGAGAGGACGATGAAATTAATTATCTCTTCTAATATTCTGATGACGCAAAGATCCATTGGGAGCTAAGCACAAAACATGGTGGTCCTTATGACTGTTACAGCCTTACTGCCATATTATAAAGAATTTTAAATTGAAAAATTTAAGTATTATTAGCATTTTATTCAAATATTAAACAAACAAAAAGTATGTTAATGAATATGATTTATTTTCCTTTTCAATAAGGGAACGATGATACCACTTTTCGGCTACTGCTAATTCGAATACAAACCCGTAATTTCAAATCTGCCAGTGAGTTACTGTGGTTGGATTTCGTTCTCTTCTCTGCGTAAAAAATTAGTTTGTACACGCGAGTCTAAAAATCGACATAATCGTTGCTGGAAATTTATATTGAGGAAAGAGAGGTCTGAGGCTAATTTTGCTATAAAATTAATAACGCAAACTTCACGCTGTAGACGTATACTTTCTAGCTGTAGACAATTTTCCAAACTGTCAACATAACATGAAAATAAGTAAAACTGCACAACCCTTTGGTAGCTGAAGAGCAGTTTAGTAATCTGATCTAGCTACAAATAAATTCGTTCAGTGTTCCTCCTGTAACCGAAAATGTATTTTCATAGTAAAAATTTTTGGAATGTTATTGAGACTTTTATATCTCTGCTAAAATATGATGACTTTCTTCAGTTACAGCTCTTAAAACCATTTTATTTACAGCACTAAGCATAGAATAAACATATTAGGCATCCAGCATAGATGCTGATGTGCCTACCCTGATTATCATGATACTTCCAACTCTTTAAAAACAGCTACTTTCCATTTTTTCGGAAGACTCTAGTCTAATAGTCTTCTGTAGTTCGCGAAGGAACTAGTTCGGAAGAGCGCTCCCACAGGAGAACTACGCCAACTAGTTCGCAGATCCCTCGCCTCTTAGTTCGTCCGCTCCTTTTCCGAAGACTGACGGGGAACAGCGAGAGGACGCGAGAGCGCGCAGAATCGCGTGATTCCCTTCTGCCAGTTACCTTCATTTCGAGCTGAGATGCAGCTCAGCTGTAGTTTCATAGTTCGCTACCACAAGAAATCTATATTAAAAATAAAGTACTACGAATACTCTGTATGCAAAGTAGTTGAATACCATTGTATCGCCCATTCGTGTAAATAACTGGTTTATTTGCCTAAGTATTTGATGTCAAATTGCCAAAAAATACGGGTAATAACACACACTTTGGCAACACTGCTTCTTTATATAAAAAAGCTGTCATAAAAAATAGCTCTTTTAGTAGCGGTAGCAAAAGCCAAAAAGAGCGGACGAACTAGAAGGAGCGGACGAAATAGGAGCAGTGGACGAACTAGGAGCAGCGGGCGATTATGCCAAACGTATCTCGCTTCATAGTTCGCTGGATTACTTTCCGAACACTGACGGGCAATAGCGAGAGGGCGCGTAGCAGAATTAAAAATGATGTGTTTGCCTTCTGCTGATGAGTCATTTCGAGGTGAGCGTCTGCCTGCTAGACTACATAGTTCAGTGCTACAAAATTTCTGTTTTTATGTGTTCTGCAATCTGCAATATCTGACTAATAAATTCCATAATGCCAAAATATAGAGATAACTCTAAACTTAAACGCGAGAAATTATCCACAAACTGTTTCTTTTGGTTTGCGTGGTATCGTGAGCGGCTCAAGAAGCAAGCGCATGAAGCAGCAGACCACGCCGCTCAGCCGTCACTGGGAGCACGAACTAAAGTGAGCGCTTCCGATCGCGAACTATTATGCGCAAGTCTATAGTCTAAAGCTATAAGAAAAAATTACACTATATCACACATTTGGTGGTCTTCTCTAGGATCCCAAAAGATTTGTCTGTATTCTAAATAAAAATATGTCTAATAAATGTTTTAAATACGGACTATGTAAGAGACTATAGCTCACCGAAAGATGCCAAAGATAATTGTGATTTCTGTCACCATCAAACAGAACCATTTTTACTCCGAACTTGCTATAAACTCAAACATGAAGAAACAAGTTGCAAGACGTCCAGGAAAACTGAAGCGAAACAATTCGCAGTCAGTCGTTGCATATCAATTACTTTGCCTGTTGACTGTGTATTAAATCGGGGAATATACTGAACTTCTGTTAAGTACAGTCAATAAGCTCTAAGGAGATTACTCGAGGCAATGAAGAAAAAAAAATGGGGGGAAGAATCGTGTAGTCGCAAATCTTTGTACAGTGGTAGGGAATACCTCTGGGATGTGACATCGCGGTTAAAGATACACGTTTCACGTTTTCCTTTAATAACTCGAAAACCGTGATCTCTGGCGAAAACGTATAACCACAAATTTAATCTGCATAAAATGTACTACAAAAACGTTCCTCTTCATTATTTCTCTAGGCTCAATATTTTGCGAGATACGGGAGAATCAAAATTAACAAATTCTTAGAAACCGATATTTAAATGCTAAAAAGCCAAAATGTAAGGTCGATTGAAGTAGTTTGCGATCAAATAAAAATGCCAATCGACATCTAGTAATCTCATGTAGTCTTTGGGGATACATTGTGACCTTGCGATGTGGTATAAGGAAAGGGGACGGGACTGGACCAACTCCGTCTAGATACAAGACCTCACAAGTCCGTGTCACGTCACACCGATAGGCCGCCATCGCAAGCCCACTGGATGGCGCTACGAGGCAGTGGGCTGTGCCCCAGCGGCCAGCCCAAGACCCCACAATTCCGTAAGCGGCCGACTGCGAACAGAGGGCAAACTGAACAGCGCCTCGGCGGCCATTGTGGTGGCAAACTTTAAAAGCGCTTAAGATTATTTAGATTATAGGGTGTATTCATTCGACTTAATTGCGAAAACCATTCTCATTTAAATATGTAACTACGAAAAAGCTTCAGACTCTTTGAATATATAGCAATTACTGGTTGTGTGTAAACTTATTACACATAGGTGTAGAAATCGGCCAACAGTGTTTCTTCTTCCTAACTAAACCGAATAATTATATTTAATTTTGTTAGCTTTCTAAGTGCAGCGTATGAACGGAATTTATCGTCAGACACGACTTTGTCACTTTCTCATTATATTCTATGCTGGTCAAACTTTCGTACACACAATTTCGGAGGAGTCTGACGACACTTTATGTCTGTGTTTGAGTGCCTGCTGTATTCTCCAATATTTATATATTTTATAGCCTCAGAAAATGAAACAGGGCTGCCTTAAACAGTTAATGCTAAAAATTGACTACGGAAACGTAATTTCCCATCAGATACATAACTCTAAAACAGCGTCTTACATTGTGAATACAGCAACCAGCTACTACCATATTCTTTTAAGAAAACGAAGTATGCCATAACTTTTTCTTAACTAAGTGCATCTAACATTAGCATTAGGTTACCCAGCACTAATATTTGCATTTTAATGCTGTAAGCCAAATACCTTACAGTAGCGTGAACTTCCCAGTAGTCAGCAACTCTCGTTATAAACTTCACAATGAGCATCCAGTGTGGCTAAGTGTCATTCATATATGGAACTATACACAGTTCTGCAAACCGCTTTCAGTTGTTATACCTATATGTAAAGCAGATGACCTTTAAAGTCTGTGTTACAAGTTGCTAATTTTAATTCCATAAGCAAAATTTCGAACTGCAGTGAAGCAACTGATCTCGTAACCCCAATAGTTGTTTTACACAATCATAAAATGAAACTTTTTGAACTTTCTGTTCACCAGTACTGCTTAAAGTAGCTCGTTTTTAAGAGCTACCAGTATTGTAAAATCCTGTCATGTATTTCATTCAAAATCGTATATTGTTTTGACTGTCAGTTAAGGAAGAGAAACTGTTTCTGAACACAAGTAGGGCTAGTAGTATTCCTGGGAAATATAAATGGGAAGATAGTATTTGTTCTTTTATTCCTTTCTTAAATCGGTTTATGCAGTTAAACGCTGAGCACCTCTTCGCCATCGTGCTTCATGTATACTGCAAATAGTCAAAGAGTACAGACGTGACTGCCAACTGAGTAGCCGTGCGTACTGGGGCGCTATGCTGCGCTGCGCGCGACCATTCGCCGTCGGGGATTCGAGTCCTCTCGTCCCCCCTCCCCACCCCACGTCGAGCATGGGTGTTTGTGTTGTCCTTACGTCAGTTTATCTTAGTTTAAGTAGTTTGTAAGCTACGACTAATGACCAAGAGTTCGATACATTTACGAACCATATACACCGTAGTAGCTATGTAATACACGACTTATCTCCTAACGACACATTTGTGACGCTTTGCCGGCCGCGGTGGCCGAGGTGACTGAGGCGCTCCAGTCACGGTCAGCACGGCGACTACGGTCGGGGCTTCGAATCCCCCCTAGGGCATGGATAGTTGTGCCGTCCTAGTTCGTAAGTAGTTCATAAGCAGTTTGTAAGTTTAGGGACTGATGACCCCGTAGTTAAGTCCCATAAGCTTAACAAACATTTGAAGATTTTTTTGTGACGCTTTCCACTATCATGGCGACCGGCCGAAGGTTCAAATTATCCCCCGATAGCAGCGCCGTTAGTGAGTCTTTGGGCCAGCCACTCACGTAGCTATGGCAATGTATCGGTGTGACGTGAAAGGGTAAGGGCCGTAAGGTGTCAGGTAGACGACTAGAGAAAGTGTGGCCGAGTGCCTCCCTCTGCTATGAGACCAACCCCCCCCCCCCCGGCGACAGCCAAGCAGCATCAACAGCAGGAAAGCATTTGTGTGTCAGCTTCAGTTCTCTCTAGTGAGTGCGTGGAAGATCTTTATACTGTTTGTGCCTACATAATTAATTTATTTTCAGTTTGTTACGTTAATATTTGTTTCCAGTTAGTGAGTGATTTTGTCTGTGAAGAATGGCTGAGAAGTGTTTAGCTTGTGAATGTGATATCAGTGACATTTCTAACATTGGGGAAAAATGAATTAGTAGATTGGTTCAGGCAAATAATTTAGGGAAAGATGGGGAAAGCTCAAGGTTTTATGAACAAGAATCACAAATACAAATGTTTGTTAAGCTTATGCGACTTAACTGCGTGCTCATCAGTCCTTAAACTTACTAACTACTTATAAACTACCTTATACTAAAGACAGCACAAACATCCATGCACCAGGGGGGATGCGAACCCCCGACGGGTAGCGGCCTCGCGCTTCGCAGTCACAATACGCTCCGCCGCTGCCAAGAATCGCAGTGTTGTTCGTAAGTGAGATTACACAAGAACACGTTCAATTAGAAATCTTCAGAGCACCAGTCTTTCCTAGCAAAAGCCTTCAACGTCTCGTGATTCCTCATATTTGCGTTAGGTTGAAGTGAAATTTGATTTTAAACCTGTTTCTTTTGCGCTGAATCTGTAGAGCAGGTGTTTTATAACAAACAAAAGATGAAGCCTATTCATTTGAGTCGAAAAGTGTACGATATTCGATCTTTTACGTATACAATTCAATTACGATCTGTGTACAGGAGAGTAAAGATAAATGTGGGGAGACACCATCCTAAGACCCATTCAGTGATGGATTTGCATCCTGCAATACTGTATACCATTAGCAGTTAAAAAGTTCTTTTGTAATTTCTGGAACTATCTGAAGAAAAAGAGGACGTTCCGAAGATCAAGATATTTCTGCAGCAATGGGGGAGATATTTAATTACACTGAAGTAACTGACGACAAAGAGTTTTCCGTGGAAAAGCCAGTTAGTGTTGGAACAAGCGTCAGGAAGAGGACGCCACAAAAAGACAAATGGCAGCGGTGAGAGCATGTGATAAGGATGCCAGCTTGCCCTTTCTTGCTATAATGCTTCATCTCCCATCAAGAATTCCTGACAAGATGGAAATGCAGAATTGTCATATGCCATTGATTCAAAATCTTCCGAGACTTTTGTAGCAGCTGCCCCTACTATACTGTCCCATTCTGCCTGTTCCTGTTTGCAACTAGAAGAACACCACAAAGTATTCAGAACGTATTGGCCTGCTCTACAAAAGCACCAAACATTATTCTTCGAATTCGGTCCCCATTCCTATCTCTCGATTTCTTCTGGAGTGTCTTTATATGGGGTGCTCTTTCTGGCACTTGTTTCAACAACTCGTCCACGGATAACTGGGGGAACTAAACAGTTATGATGGATCCTATGACATGAGAGGCAGCGAATGAACTAAAAGCCACATTCTTGACCGTTCCTGAAGCACACTTTAAATCGATCCGATCTTACCGACAGTAACTGTGATGCTACACGATATTAAGGTGATATATCCTGGGCGGGAGGGGAGGGGGTAATCTTTGTCTGCTGTCCAAATTTAACACGCACACCCCTCCGTCCTAAAGCCCAGTACATATGTGCCTGAAGTGACACAATTCATCAGAATATCGCGTCATCGTTTTCGGTAATTTCAGATAATGTACCACATCTCGATCTAACCACCAATTGGAACGTTCATCCAACCTATAGTGAAATATCGCAGGAATGAACTTCACCGTAACAGACATATGCTGAAGGCATAATTCTAATATCGCGATGGATTGTTAAATCTCGGATCATCTGTATTGGTTGAAGCGGTGACCAACCGTTTTTAACTTTCCTCTCAGATTCTGTTTCGTGCCTCAAGTCTTTGACTATACCATAGTCCTTCCGAAACTGCTGAAGACAATTGCTCGAATCCGACGAATGCTGGTTCTCTAACGACCTCGACTTCGACGCTGCGATAAGCCCCATGTCGTAACGTGAAAGCCATGCTTAACAGTAGCGGGTTTCTTTTATTTTCCGGCGAAATCCTTGTTCTCGCTACCCCAGGGAGAGTGTAGGTCTTGGTCGTTGTCGCCAAACGACTTTTCGAGTGTCGAAGCTACGCGAATGGCTGTTCCATCGATGTGTGTTCGTATTGCCCTTTCGACGTATTCGTAAAGACAACGGTGAGTGCTGTATAGGAGTTCGCATTTTGTTGATTCAATTTTTGTACATGAATGATGCTCAGAATAAATCATGGCAAAATTTATACATAGCGACTTTTACTGGGATTTCCCTCTACATGGAATACTCTGTAAATCACGTCTGAATTACTATCAGAGCATCCATTAAATCACTTTCATACTATTTATCTCATTCCATTCTCGAATACTGCGTGGGGAGAAACAATACCTGAAAACGTTCAAGCCCTTTCTCATCTTTTCTCCCCACGCAGGTGAAAATCAGTAATATACTTTCGTATTCGGAAGAGAAAGGTGATAACCGAATTTTCGCAAGTAGATCTCGCCACAATGCGAATCGCGTTTTGTTTTAACGATGCCCACCGCAAATCTCACCTGTATCAGGATAGTAAAAACAAATTGCCCTTCCTTATACTCTTTCGATGTCCTCCGTTAGTCCTACCTGATAGCGATCCCACATTGCGCATCAGTACTCAAAATATGACTGCAGACACGTAGTGTAGGAAGGCTCGTTAGTAGCATCTCTTAAGTCTGCTGCCAATAAAACGCAGTCTTTGGTTAATCTTGCGCGAGACATTATTTAGGTGATCTTTCAAAGATAAATCTGTCGCAATAGTAATTCCCAGTTACTTAGTTGAATTAATGACCTTAAGATTTGATTGTAGACGAAATTTAATGGATTCATACTAGTACTCAAAATGGACGGCTTACACTTTTAGTTAGTTAGGGAATGTTATCTTGCGTTTTCATTGAGACATATATACGTAACTAAAGTTGAGTTTGAACTTAGTTTTAAGACACAATTTTACGACCAATTACAAGTTTTTAGGTGATAAATCTTTCCGCTCCTATGTCTATACACCTTACGGTATGTGAAAGGGGGTACTGTAAAAATATCTTTCTCTTACTCCGCCGTCTAATAGTTAATACCTCCGTGCATGCTCTAACGTCTTCCTGTAATTTACTTAAGTTTCTACCACTGAGTTTCTACGGGCGCTGATGACCTCGCTGTTGAGTGTTGAGTGTCCTAAAACGCCAATCATCATCATCATCATCATCATCATCTGAGTTTCAGCATGGAGCCACATTTTGCATTTCCCACTATAGGTAGCTCCTGACGGCGGTTATCGCTTGGGGTTTTACGAAATTTACCGTTTCCATTTCTTTATGGTCATCAGGATAATAAAACAATAACAAATTCCTTCGCCTATTTCACCTCAATACGTTACACATATGTATGTTAAACTTCAATAGCCACTCATTACAGCATCATCGCTCTTCTTGCAGTTTACAACAGTCTCATGCATTGCTACCACACTAAAGGCAACTTTATAGTCTGCCAAGAACCACGTTGAGCTTCCAGCGTTATCCGCTAGATCTTTTACTTAAATTGCAGGAAAAACGGAAAACCTCTTAGGGATAAGTACATTTTACTGACAGGCGATGTCAGAAGTAGTTCATCATAATAGTGTAAACGATCGGAAAGGAACAGCCCGCGATAGATTGTTCCCCCACCTTGCAGCTTTTGTTTTTCCTTTTTTCCGTTTCAATGATTTTTAAAGGCTCTACACAACAAGAAAGTTCCCGATTTGACATTTACCAATTAGCGAGAGATCTGGAGATGTTGCTGTGCAGACGTGTTGTACCCCACCACAGAGCACATCACTTCGCAAACAGCCGCACATTGACTTGCTGTAGAAGTACATCACCCTGCTCTCAAGGAAATGGCATAAGCATAGCAGTAACAACCTACGCAGCGAGCGCTGGTTACTTTACGCTGCAGAAACATGTTCTGTATGGGCGTATAGGACCTTGTCTACGGTGTCATATTGTTCCACAGACCACTGCTGAAAGTAACACAATATGTTAAAAATATGTAGCTACGCATCTATATGTCCAACCAGCTTCCTGCAGGATTATCACATTAGTTCCATATCTATCTGTATCTAATGGCAAGAGGGAGTGCTGACCCAGAAACTGTTCAGTATTATTCAAATTTTTGTGCAATACTAAGAAGAGCGTCTGTATCATGTTTGAGATCAATACCACTGATAATAAAATTAAAACAGTTTTGAATATTATTGAAAGGGAAACTGGGCAACCAAAAGCACAGGAAGACTAATACCATAAAACTGAATGATAAGTGTACTAAAAATAAGTCAGAAATGGAAAATATTTTCAATAATCATTTTCTAAATGTTGTGGAGAAAGTAGGATCTAGATGTTCCTTAGAAGAGGCCAGGCTCCTAATAGAAGGGGTCATACCTACACCGTTCGGTACAATTGTAATTCCACCAACCTCTCCCCTTGAAATCAGTAAAATAATAAACTCACTGAAAAGTAAAAGTCTTACGGAATCGAGGGCATTTCCAGCCAGATACTTAAAGCTTGTTTCCCACAGATAACAGTCACTTATGTAATAGCTTTCTGAAGCAATGTGTTTTCCCTGATAGACTGAAATATGCCATTAATAAACCATTGGTAAAAAAAGGGGATATATCAGGTGTTAACAATTACCGCCCAATCTCTCTTCTAACAGCTTTATCGAAAATTTTCGTGAAAGTAATGTATTCAAGAGTAGCCTTCCATATTTGTAAAATCAAAGTACTAACAAACAGTCAGTTTGGTTTTCAGGAAGGATTTTCAACACAAAATGCTATGTGTGCCTTCACCGATCAAATATTAAATGCTCTGAATAACTGGACATCTGTCAATTATGGAATTCTTCTAGATAAGCTTAACCATTATGGTTTGACTGCGGCATTGCACAAATCGTTCATACTTAACTGTAAGAATGCGGAAACTTGAAATAAGTGGTTCATGTAATGTGAAAACATCAGTCGATTCCTCAATTTGGTGGACTATCAAGGATGAGGTGCCACAGGATTCGGTCTTAGGTCCTTTACTGTTCTCAATATACATAAAAGTCTTGCAATTCTACATTGATGAAAATGCAAAGTTAGATCTTTTTGCTGATAATACAACTACAGTAATCACATCCAAAAAATAAGAACTAAGTGATGTAATCGTAAATAATGTTTTTAACAAAATCGTTAAGTTGTTCTCTGCGAACGGACTCATTAAATTTTGATAATACACAGTATGTACAATAAATGTCACAACTCCAGTAATAAATATAGACCTTGAACGGAAGTTGAAAATGTGTAGAATTTTCAAAATTTGTAGGTGATGAAAGATTAAACTGGAAGCAACACAGACGGTCTGCTGAAACGTTTTAGTTCAGCTACGTATGCTGTTAGGGTTATTGCAAATTTTGGAGATAAGGATCTCAGTAAATTACCTTACTGTGCCTATTTTCATACACTGCTTTCGTATGGCATCAAATTCTGGGGTAATTCATCATTGAGTAAAAAAGTATTCATTGCACAAAAGCGTGAAACGAGAATAATTGTTGGAGCTCACCCGCAATCATCCTGCAGACATCTATTTAAAGATTTAGGTATCCTCACAGTAACTTCACAGTATATACATACGCTTATGAAATTTGTTGTTAATAATTCAACCCACTTCAAAAGTAATAGCAGTGTGCACCAGGGGAAAGGTGATCTTCACTATGTAGGGCTAAAACTGACTTTGGCACAGAAAGAAGTAAATTATGCTGCCACAAAAGTCTTTGGTCACCTACGAAGCAGCATCAGAAGCTTGACAAATAGCCAACATGCATTTAAAAATAAAAGAATTTCTGAATGACAACTCCTACTTATTGGATGAGTTTTTAGATATAAATTAGTAAATCTAAAAAATAAAAAATATAATAAAAAATGTGTCATGTAATATTTTGTGTAATTTAACTGCTATGATGCAGATGGAGGTGGCGCCACTGAAAACAGTTCAGGAAATAAGGAAACTAAGGACAGGATGGCAAAATGGTAAACTCAAAATCTCTTGCACACAGGTTTATTAACAGTAATAAAAACCGTAAAGGATTTCTTTAAAGAAATCATTTAAACAATTTCAATCAAAGGAAAACGTTAAGTACAACCCTTTTAAAATAACAATTTTTACAACGACTGAATTGCTTAAAATCACAATTTAAACAATGCTTCCGAAGCAGGTAACAAACTGGCAAATGTTGAAATTGGAAATTTAAACTTTCGACCACCAAGGACAATGGACGTTGGTAGCCATCTTCATGCATACTACTCGGCAGACACTGCAGGACCGCAAAGGAGGAGAGGGGTCGCATAACTGAACGAAGGAAAACAAACCAGCGCTACCACACGCTCGTAGCCGGAAATCACCACAACTTCCTCCTCCGTTGCGGTACCGCCGGGCCAGCCCCAATAATGTAAATCTGCAACATAAATTCCAGAAACAGTATCCGGCACCAAATTACGGCGACATATACTCCTCCAAAACGCATTAAAATATAAAACACTATATGACAAGTGCCAAAATATCAAACCTCCTTAGCAATTTGATAAATACAAGGCACTCAAAAAAACTTTGTAAAATTTAAAAAATCAAATAAATGCTAGTACAAAATTCAAACACTTCAATATTCTTTTGCAGAAACAGTAACGTTTAGTAAAAAACAGCCACAGAACTCGTAACATTGAAGGCATGAAACAATTGCTTTAACATCTATACCACACTTTAGTGTCAAATGCCAAACCACAACTGTCTGTAAGAGATCAGCCCAGCCGGCCGTGGTGGCCGAGGTGACTGAGGCGCTCCAGTCACGGTCAGCACGGCCACTACGGTCGGGGGTTCGAATCCCCCCTCGGGCATGGATATTTTTGCCGTCCTAGTTCGTAAGTAGTTCATAAGTAGTTTGTAAGTTTAGGGACTGATGACCCCGTAGTTAAGTTCCATAAGCTTAACAAACATTTGAACATTTTTTTTGAGATCAGCCCAGTAACAGTTTTCTAACCTACCCTCTCCCAAGACTCAGAGCCAACGTTGTTCCAAAACGAAGCCAGAGGTGCTCCCAGAATCACCAGGGCGTACAGTGCAGACCTCCACAATCAAAACGAACAAGACTGCCCATCAGAATAACGACACTCAGACCGAGGCGGACACCAGACAATGCCGGGACAACCATAAGAAACATCAGACACAATCCACATTTCAAAACAAAGTCAGGAGAAAAACACCCTACTCTCGACGAACTTCTTCTGTTCAAAAGGCACTCAACAGACTATTGCTTAACCAACGAAGCCTGGGGCACCAACGATCACACGGTGTATGGCAGAGCCCAACACGGAAGGACACCAACAATTAAAGCCTTCCGGTGCTCGCACCAAGTCTATCAGGACAGCACTTACACTCGGGAGCAGACGAAAGAGAACTTGCTTGACTAGGTGACACACGCGGCACAGCACGCCGTCGCCCACATTAAGTACTCATCTCCAGCTACCTGTCCTGTTGCCCAAACATTCAGCGACTCCGCCTCTAGGACGCTAGGTGGTGCGCTCGCGTCGGCCCGCACAACAGTAACAACATAACCACAGTTACCCAGGCGACTAGAACTCGTTGGGTGCCAAGCTGTTACTCCATCGCTCCACGCTAGCGGCAGCCCACAAGTCAGTGACAACACCTCCGAAGGAACCCAGACGACAAGCGCTATTCGAATGTCAATTCGTCACTGATTTCGCGTATGTCACACGCCTCCAGATAGCCATCGGTCAGCGATGGCACATCGATAACAACTTCCTTGTGGCAGATCAAAGTGCTGCCTCAGGGGAAACTCATATCTATCGATATACACTCCCCAAACGTGCGAGTGCCATAACAACCTCCCCCCTTCAAAACACACCCAGGGGGAGGAACGAGTGAAGGAGATAGGCACACTAATCTGACAGGCACATCAACACCTTTGCTTAGGCTGAACATTAGAAGCCATCTTGACCTGAGAGACGTGGACACGACGACTCCTCCTCGATCCCAGCTGTTTAATGAGAAGGTTAACCGGCCTCAACACCTTCACAATGCGGAACGGGCCTTGATAAAGCGACCTCAACTTCCCTTTAACGGTATCCGCCCCTGAGGACCTGAAGTCATGGACGAGAACCATACCACCCACCTTGCCTCTAAATGGGTGTCTACCCCGATTATAATAACGAGCTTCCCTCTGATGTGCCAGCAAGACGATGCGTCACGCCCTTTGCCGATTCCTGTGGAGGCTTACTGGGGTAATCTGCTAAGGAAGATCATTAAGACTCCATAAGTTGGACAATGGAGAATTCACTGCATACCAAAAAAAAAGCATTGGGTGTATTATGTGTTGCTTCATGACGTTGTGAACTGAAAGCTTCATTCAACCAGGGCAAGGACAAATCTCAGCCCTTCGGGGAGCGGGCATGAAATAAGCGTAGGGCCGCTTTAAGTTTTCATTTAACGCGCTCCGCAAAGGATCCCTTGGGTAATAGGGAGTAGTACTCACATGGCGAATTCCTTGAGAAAAGAGGAAACCTTTGGAAGCTGCGGAAAGAAAAGACGGGGCATTGTCAGTGACAATAGAGCGAGGTGAACCAAACCGAGAAAATATCGAGGTCAACTATTTGATAGTAATGTCAGCCTTGACTCCCCTGGTGGGCAGGAGCCAATTAAAGTGATAACCACCACCACCAAGATGTATCTATGCCCTCGCTTGGTACGGGGAAGGGGGCGCAGATAATCTACAAACAATCGCTCAAGAGGCGCCAAACATCTCTCAGATTGTAGCAATCCCACACGCCCCCCGACCTCTGGCTTCGCCCACTTACATGCCTCGCATGATGCCACATGCCGCTTGACGTCCGCATACATGCCCGGCCAGAACATCATCTCCCGAACCCAGTTCAAAGTTTTACTAAACCCGAGATGCCCACTAACCACAGAATCGTGGAATTACTTTATGACCATCCCCACCAAAACTTAGGAATGCACAAACAACGGTGGGAATCTCACTGTTTTTTTACACAAAATCCCATGGCATGACTCATAATCGGAAAGCGCTTCACTCATTTAACCCTGTTATAAATGGAACCCCAAACTTCATCTTCCACCTGCTTCTGAGGAAGGTTACAAAGCAACCTCAGTTAAGATGGCCGCCACCTACACTTTCTGTTTTTGCTCATTGAACATTCGACTCAGAGCATCGGCCACACCATTATCCGATCCCCTGATATGTTTAACCCGGAAACGAAAGGAGAAATGCATACGGCCACAGAGTAACATATACAGACGAGCAGCCCCCTCTAGACCACTGTCCTACGCTCCCCTCGTAGTTCCGTAAGATGGTAGCAGGAGTCAGGCGGATCGCTGGCTTAGTGTGCCTCTCGCACGTCAGAGGGTAGCGTGGAGGGAGGGCTGAGGGGAGAGCTCGTGCCGCCTGCCACGAGGCCACGGCTGTGTCCAGCTTGCTGGCGTTTGAGAGGAGGTGGTGGTGGTGGAGAGAGCTGCTACCTGCCGCCTGTTCCGGCCAGTTTAAAGAGCTGCTTCTGATCGCAGCGCCATCATGGGACATCTTACGGAACTGCTGGAAACCCTCCCTCCCCACACCCCTGAGCGTAGGACCGGGCCCTTACGGAGTTTTCCCGTCTGTATATATTTGTCTGTGATACGGCCCACAGGGCAATCCGTCCTGTTTTGCGGGGGCGGGCAAGGACCCTACTGAGCGCCTGATAATCTGTCTCCAATGTGAAGGTGGAATGTTCTAAGTAAAAGGCAAACTTCTCAAGTGCAAATAGCACCGCCAGAGCCTCGCATTCATAAATGGAGTAATTACGCTCCGGCTGAGATAAACTTTGAGATGCAAAGGCTAGTGGGCGTCGCTCCCTTTCCTCCTCTTTGAGCAGTACAGCAGCCACACCGCCCTGAGACGCATCGGTCTGCACGATAAACTGCCAATTAAAATCCGGTATAGCTAACACCGGTGGATTAGCAATGGCAGTTCTCAAGGCCTGAAACACACTTTGCTGTTCTTCTCCCCAACAAAAATCAACATCCTTTCCCCGCAATCTATAAGGGGGGCGGCTAATTCAGCAAACTGAGGCACAAATTTTCTAAAAAAAAAAAAAAAAAAAATTACACATGCCAATGAAACAGGCTATCCCTTGCATAGCCTTGGGAGGTGTTCTGTCTTGATCATTTTCAACACCCCGCTCCGAGACAATATGCCCCAAAAAGGACATTGCCCTTTTACATAAACTAATCTTAGAGTGCCTCACAGTTAGTCCCGCCAGCCTCAGCTAATCCAACACCAGCCAAAGATGCTGCAAATGATCCTCAAACGCTTTACTATAAATGACCATAAGTAATTGTACACACAATCAAACTTCAAATCACCGAGCACTCTGTCTAACACCTTGCTCAGAACCGCCGTTCCAGGGGCTAAACCAAATGGGACTCTGTTGAATTCAAACAAATTCCAATCTGCAGTAAACGCCGTAACTCGCTTGGAACTCTCCACAAGCGGTATTTGGAAATAAGCCTGATTCAGATCCAATACGGTAAAATAGCTTGCACCCTTAAACCACGTAAAGCAGTTACGCAGGTCGGGAAGGGGGACCGATTCCAACACCATTTTCTGATTCAAAAGTCGATAATTCACTAAAACCCAGTGATCATTGTTGCCAGCCTTCGGAACAAGGAAGACTGGAGAAGCACATGATGATGTGGAATAACGGTTTACACCATCCCTCAACATCTGTTCGATCTTGTCATGCAGCACCTGCATTTTAGGAGGTGACAAACTATTAGGTGCTTTATGAACAGGAATCTGATCGGTAAGAAGAATTTCATACTCAATCTGGTTGGTGACTCCTAAACTATCCGTAATGACTTGAGAATACTCAGACAATAAAGCCTTTACCCTTGCTTCCTGGTCGGAAGACAGATGCGACACATCTGGATAATCCTGTGTCACCGAAAAGACATTACCCCTGGCTCCCCTACGACACTCACAGAAGGCAATTCTCATACTAGGTCGCAATTGAAAATAGATCGTGCCCCTTGACAGATCCACTACCAAACCAGCCTTACTAATAAAGTCCCAACCCAAGATGAGCAGCGTGCTCAAATTCTCTGCAACCAACAACTGTATCGGCCATGAAAAGGTTGCAATGAACAGACTCACGGTGCACTCCCCCAGAAAACATTTAACTGTTAGCAGTACGACATTTAGTTATGGAGGGACGCACACTGGAAAAGCGATCATTTTTACAAAATTCGAAATAACACTGCTTACTAACGAGAGACAGAGCGCTATCCGTATCTATCAAGGCACAAATTGGTTCTTGTCCTAACTTGGCGCAAACAAAGGGGAGAGAGAAACCAGACCGAGCCCTTATAGCACGACCGACAATTCACGGGCCAATTACGCTTCTGCTTCCTGCGCCTTCCCCCCCCCCCCTCCCCCCCTTTTCCTCCTGGCGTCACTTCTGATCCTGCGGCGTGCGAACAACAGGACAGGATCGGACTAAATGGTCTGGAGATCCACACAGATAACATTGACACTGGTTGGATATGATACGATGCCCAACCATGGGCGGCACTTCCGAAGGCACACTATTATTAGACCGCTGGGGTGATTCAACCGGAAATTGCCGGATATCCAGCTTATAGACAATAGCTAATAACTCGTCAAAGGTGCGCTGCCTGTCAACAAAAATGAATTTTCCCTTCTCTGCCAATGTCAACCCATCAAGAATCTGAGTGACACTATCACGTTCAGATATTTGTATATTGAGTGCCTCCACCGCGATCCTAACTCGTTCCACAAATTGCATCAATGATTCGCAATTGCCTTGCACCCTCCAAAACTGTTCTTGTTCCAATGCTGCCGGCCGCGGTGGCCGCGGGTACTGAGGCGCTTCAGTCACGGTCTGCACGGCCACTACGGTCGGGGGTTCGAATCCCCCCTCGGGCATGGATATTTGTGCCGTCCTAGTTCGTAAGTAGTCCATAAGTAGTTTGTAAGTTTAGGGACTGATGACCCCGTAGTTAAGTCCCAAAGACTTTA
Organism: Locusta migratoria; assembly: GCA_026315105.1. Lineage (NCBI taxonomy): Eukaryota > Metazoa > Arthropoda > Insecta > Orthoptera > Acrididae > Locusta > Locusta migratoria. Next base: position 199,259,319 of record CM048746.1, read on the forward strand.
CAAACATTTGAACATTTGTTCCAATGCTCTATGTGCGCGATCTGTAAGCTTAATTTTCAACATTTTATCCCTAAGATGCGTAAGTGACCCTACTTCTTGTAGCGTTTCAGCTATTATCCAAGCCAAACTACCTTGGGCCATCGAATACAACGCCGTTAATACAGTGGCATGTGGGGGAGAGAGGGCCTCAATATGTTGCCGTAAACGAACAGTTAATCCCAACACTTTAACTATTTGGTCGTCAGAGTCAATAGCAATATCCGTGACATCTTGCAACAATCTTAACAAAGGATGGGGTAACTTAACAAAGGCGGCAGATTGATCTAATTCCACCCACTGGGACGTACTTTCCTGTACGTCCCAGTGACACTCTACTGTTACTCTCCTCTCCCCCCAAAACTAGCACCAAAAGACGTGAACTCAAACCTTCGCCGCCGCTAAGGTCCGAGCAAAGGTCAACTTAAGCTCGTCTTGGTCCTCGACTGATTGCAAGTCTACTAAGGACTGATGGACATGGACCAATTGAGCTTGCGCTCGGCGAAGCTGCTTTATGGTGGGGAGATCACGCTCAAAAAGAGAGACAGTAGCACTCCATGTAGATAAAAACGTGGAACGTGCTGCAATCCACTCACCCTGATGCGAAAACAGCCCCAGAGACCGGAACCGAGAATGCGCTCAGAGCCGTGGGATTAGATCGCTAACGGTGCCCTCACTTACTTGTCCCCGAATCTGCAGCTCGTAGTGGAGCTGGGCCTTCATAAGCAAATCTAACCCTGGTACTGATTTCGCCATTACAGCTGGGGTTTCGGGTGCAACAGACAAGGAGAATATAAGCAAAGCTAGCAATAATAACAAAAACTAAGAATAAACAAGACCAAGAATATCACATTCACAACACAGACACGCGAAATACCCAAGGTCCGGGAAGGAAAGGTTCTGCTACCATTGCTATGATGCAGATGGAGGTGGCACCACTGAAAACAGTTCAGGAAATAAGGAAACTAAGAACAGGATGGCAAAATGGTAAAAACAACAAATCTCATGCACACAGGTTTATTAACAATAATAAAAGCCCCAGGATAAACATATCAGGGGATCGGATGGCCGATGCTCTGAGTCGAAAGTTCAATGAGCAAGAACAGGAGGTGCAGGTGGCGGCCATCTTATCTCAGACTCCCGAATTGTTTTGTAACCTTCCTCAGAAGCAGGTGGAAGATGAATTTTGGGGTCCCATTTATAATAGGGTTAAAGGAAGTGAAGCGCTTTCCGATTATGAGTTATGCCATGGGATTTTCTGTAAAAACAGAGTGATTCCCGCCTTTGTTTGTGCATTCCTAAGGTTTTGGTGGAGATGGTTAGTGAGAATCTCGTGTTTAGTAAAACTTTGAACTGGGTCCGGGAGATGATGTTCTGGCCGGGCATGTATGTGGACGTCAAGTGGTATGTGGCATCATGCGAGGCATGTAAGTGGGCGAAGCCAGAGGTCGGGGGGGGGGGGAGGGGGGGTTGCTACAATCTGAGAGGTGTTTGGCGCCTCTTGAGCGATTATTTGCTGATTATCTTGGCCCCCTTCCCTGTACCAAACGAGGGTAGGTGGTGGTAGATGCCTTTTCTCTCTTTACTTGGCTCCTGCCCACAAGAGGAGCCACGGCTGACATTACTATCAAACAGTTGACCTCGGTATTTTCTTGGTTTGGACCACCTTGCTCTATTGTCACTGACAATGCCCCGGCTTTTCTTTCCGCAGCTTTCAAAGGTTTCCTCTTTTCTCAAGGAATTCACCATGTTAGTACTACTCCCTATTACCCCAAGGGATCCTTTGCGGAGCGTCTTAATCGAAATAAGCAGCCCTATGCATATTTCATGCCAGTTCCCCGAAGGGTTGGGATTTGTCCTTGCCCTGGTTGAATCAAGCATTCAATTCAGCGCAACATGAAGCAACAGGTAGTACACCCAATGCTCTTTTGTTTTGGTACGCGGTGAATTCTCCATTGTCCAACTTATGGAGTATTAATGATATTCTTCTTCAGCCGATTACCCTGGCGAGCCCCTGCGAGAATTGGCAAAGGGGTGACACAACATCTTGCTGGCCCATCAGAGAGAATCTCGTTATTATAATCCGGGTAGGCGCCCATTTAGAGGTAAGGTGGGTGATGTGGTTTTTGTCCATGACTTCAGGTCCTCAGGGGCGGATACCGTTAAAGGGAAGTTGAGGCCGCTTTATAAAGGCCCATTCCGTATTGTGAAGGTATTGAGGCCGGTTAATATTCTCGTTAAACAGCTGGGATCGGGGAGGAGTCACCGTGTCCACGTCTCTCAGGTCAAGATGGCTTCTAATGTTCAGAAGCGTGCTGGGCCCATAACCCAGAGGTCCGTGGATCGAAACCACACTCTGCTACCATTGCTATGATGCAGATGGAGGTGGCACCACTGAAAACAGTTCAGGAAATAAGGAAACTAAGGACAGGATGGCAAAATGATAAACAAATCTCATGCACACAGGTTTACTAACAATAATAAAAACCGTAAAGGATTTCTTTAAAGAAATCATTTAAACAATTTCAATCAAAGGAAAACGTTAAGTACAACCCTTTTAAAATAACAATTTTTACAACGACTGAATTGCTTAAAATCACAATTTAAACAATGCTTCCGAAGCAGGTAACAAACTGGCAAATGTTGAAATTGGAAATTTAAACTTTCGACCACCAAGGACAATGGACGTTGGTAGCCATCTTCATGCATACTACTCGGCAGACACTGCAGGACCGCAAAGGAGGAGAGGGGTCGCATAACTGAACGAAGGAAAACAAACCAGCGCTACCACACGCTCGTAGCCGGAAATCACCACAACTTCCTCTTCCGTTGCGGTACCGCCGGGCCAGCCCCAATAATGTAAATCTGCAACATAAATTCCAGAAACAGTATCCGGCACCAAATTACGGCGACATATACACCTCCAAAACGCTTTATTTATAATACAGTACATGACAAGTGCCAAGATATCAAACCTACTTAGCAATTTGAGAAATACAAGGCACTCAATAAAACTTTGTAAAATTTTAAAAATCAAATAAATGTTAGTACAAAATTCTAACTCTAAAATATTTTTTTGCGGAAACAGTAACGGTTAGTAAAAAACAGCCGCAGAACTAACATTGAAGGCATGAAACAATTGGTGCTTAAAAATCAATACCACACTTTAGTGTCAAACTCCAAACCACAACTGTCTGTAAGAAATCAGCCCAGTAACAGTTTTCTAACCGACCCGCTTCCACGACTCAGAGCCGACGTTGTTCCAACACGAGGCCAGAGCTGCTCCCAGAATCACCAGGGCGCACAGTGCAGACCTCCACAATCGAAAAGAACAAGACTGCCCATCAGAATAACGACACTCAGACCGAGGCGGACACCAGACAATGCCGGGACAACCATAAGAAACATCAGACACAATCCACAATTCAAAACAAAGTTCAGGAGAAAAACTTTCCACTCTCGACGAACTTCTGTTCAAAAGGCACACAACAGACTATTGCATAACCAACGAAGCCTGTGGCACCAACGTTCACAAGGTGTATAGCAGAGCCTGACATGGAAGGCCACCGAGAATTAAAGACTTCCGGCGCTCGCACCAAGTCTATCAGGACAGCACTTACACTCGGGAGCAGAGGAAAGAGAACTTGCTTGACTACATTAAGTACTCACCTCCAGCTACCTGTCCTGCTGCCCAAACATTCAGCTGCAAAATACTTCAGGAGCAAACAGCGACTCTGCTCTAGGACGCTAAGTTGTGCGCTCACGTCGGCCCGCACGAAGGCAACAACATAACCACTGCTACCCAGGCGAGTAGAACTCGTTGGACGCCAAGCTGTTACTCCATCGCTCCACGCTGGCGGCGGCCCACAAGTCGGTGACAACACCTCCGAAGGAACCCAGGCGACAAGCGCTATTCGAATGTCAATCCGTCACTGAATTCGCGTGCGTCACAAGCCTCCAGCTAGCCATCGGCCAGCGATGGCACATCGAAAACAACTGCCTTGTGGCAGATCGAAGCGCCGCCTCAGGAGAAACTCATCACTACTATCGATATAGACTCCCCAAACGTGCGAGCGCCGTAACGTCTTGTACAGACACCCGTCATTAACCTGACACGTTCCACATCATTATGAAGTGTCGTATTCATGATCTATGGAGCAATTATTAATCGAATATAATCTAACTCTGAACACAAAATGAATGTTGTAAACAAAATTCACCACCATTGACAGCAGAATCAAATCAGAAGGCGAACACACCGCCGTCCTGAGTGCCATCTCATCGTCAATAATGGTGACTAATGGATCACTATAAGATCTTAGTAACCCACATATTATATCCTGATAGCACTCGTACCCTGATACGTGGTACACAGCCCTTGAAAGTATTACATTTTCTCAATAGTGTATACAACAATAACGGCCCCCAATTTGATAAGAAGTCACCAATGACTTATGCGCCCATTTTCAATGTAGTAGTTAAACAATGCTATAAGGGACGCTTTAAAAATTACAAAGGCCACAGATGGTGATGCGACTGTTATTTATTGGCGCGTTTCGCCCTTGTCATCGTCATAATCTGCAATTTTATAACCATCAATTAGCACAGTGTTACAAAAAGAGAGTTATTACAAGATATAGACACAATACACCGTAAACACAATGAAACACATACATACCTAAAACATTCGTTTCGTACAATTCGTTTCGTACAATTGTACCACGTCATGGGCCTGTTGAACGATACTAAAGCAAAGTAACAGACATCACCGTCCAAATAAACGAAAGGTGTACATGATATAAGGAACGTAAAAGTAGGTACCATACAAAAACCATAAAAGTAATAAATTAGGTTGCCATAAGCACATAGAAAATATTTTAAAGGTTAGATGGAGGAAATGAGGTACGAAATGATATTAAAAGGAACTACCAAAATTAAAGTCATACATCTATAAAGGTGACCAATGGCACGACAAGGATGGAGGGCAGGAGATAGGTCGGCAAATAAATATGTTCAAACTAGTGAAGTAAGTCAGTTAAAACGCAACGACCCTAAGGCTGTCGCGATAAGAAAATGCCTACGTTACATTAGTAGGCTTACAAAAGAGTGATGTTCAGATATGAAATCATGTACACCTGTCACGTAGTAGATTAAAATTGGATTTAAAAATGCCTTCGTTGCAGTAGTAGGCTAACAAAAGATTGAAGTTCTTGGAGGCACGTACTTATGACGGTGACCAATGGCACGGAAAGGATGGTGGGCGGGAGATAGGTCGGCATACAAATAGGCACAAACTAGTGAACCAAGTCAGTCAATATAAAATGAAATGGCCCTAAGGCTGTCACGATAAAAATGCCTACAGTACATTAGTAGGCTTACAAAAGCGATGTTCACACGACACCATGTACAACTGTCACGAAGTGAATTAAAGTCGGATAAACAGCATTCTTCTGAACGCTTGCTTTGATAGAACCAAAAGTGTTAAACACAACACCATATACAGCTAACATGAACTTAACAGTCATGTTAAAAAAGTCTTATTTGGTAACAATAGTCCTCACTTCTTGTTTAAGATAACATAAAACGCTAGAGACTTTCAGACCTGGGTCATTGTTTTTTATTTATATTATTATTATTATTAGTGACGCTACTCTGCGTGCTCTGGATATCAACGATGAACAGTCAGCTGAGTTTTGCAGTATCTTTTCTCGATGGATCCATGCTGCTTTTTATAAAGGAGATATTTGGCCTCCATAAATGTCATAATACGTGAGCATTTAACATTGTCCTTAATTCTTGAACAGGTTGCCTCTGAGAAAAGTTTTAGTAGTATATCGTGTTTTATTGCGAGTAACTTTCCTGGTGCTTCTAATGTAAAACAATTAGTCGTGCTGTTCACGTCCTCTCGCAAGGACTCTCTCACTGCAGCTCTTGCCACAGGTGGTGTACAAAAGCAAACCATTACTTTGGTTTACTTTCGTGACGCAGAGGATGCCGCGCTCCCGGGTGATCTCTAAGAGCTTACGAGAGTAACTCGAGCGTTCAATCCTTGATTGTCGTGAGTGTTGTGTCTCCCAATAATCCATTTTTAGTCTGGGGCAACGTCCCATAGATAAATTAAATTGGTTCCAATCGCCCGGTTCCGACCAAGGTTTCCGGGAGGTTTTCCTTGGTTGTAAGTCTCTCCCACTTATCCCCAATTGGAATCCCCCCTTTGCCCCACTATCAGCTTATCTGATAACTGGCTGAATAGAACCGCGACTCTTTATGGGCCGAATCCCAAATAGCCCGCTCCACTCCTCGGAGTGGAGAATGAAAAGACTTTTTTTTTCTTGGTTCTTAACTTCTCCCAGATTTTCCACTTTAGGAATCCTCAATAACCAGAATACAAGCTACAGAGTTCTTTACTCAAGGTGTCTAATGTATCCTTATAACATAAATTTATATATGAAATTAAAATTTCACAACTATTCCCTTCTCCTTTCAGCTAATGTTCCATACCTAATATTATGTATGCTTCATTTATTGTCTTCAATACCTGTTACTAAGTCAGCAATTTACTCCTACTAATATCACATTATCTTTTCTAGGACGAAATTTCGCTGAGATGTCGCTATTTTTTCTTCAATGCGTACTTCACAGTTGTGCTTTATATTTTAAGGCAGATATTAAGAAGAAACATTATATTAGCTGAACACATGATAACCATTTTATTGTCACCTACTCCATCCCCCTCTCTCATCCGCCCCCATATTCCATTCCCACCTCATCAATAAATTTGATGTAGGTCGTAAAAATTTATATGGTACTGTAATGAAATTTCAAACGCTCTGATGTAGTATAAACGCTGCTTTATTATCCATTCTGATTAGTGGTGAACAGGTAATTGTGCCAAGGTTCCAAATCTCCCTCCCCCTTCCTCCTAACCCCTTCCATACGCCTAAAAAATACATTGCAGGCTGTAATACTATTGTTTTATCGGCTAAAATTGTAAACAGAGAATTTTTATGTATTGACGTCACAATTTTGTATAAGTGTTTTAATTTATTGTAAGTAATTTAATAAAACAATTTTAGTATATAACGTTTCTGTATCATAGGAGAACTTTAGAATGGGCTCAGGCCAGTCCGAAAATAGTCACCAATAACCAAAAAAAAAAAACTATTTTGCAGTTTTGCAAATACGCATACAAACGAAAGTTAGAACCGAACATGCTGAAATTTCAAAAACATTATTTTCATATTCAGCAGACCATATTTACCTGAAATTGGTTCCAATGCTTTACAATCAGTGGTGCTCTGTGGTATCATATTACAATAAGACCAGAGTTTATTAACAATATATTAGTCGTAGTAAGTAGTGATTGTGGAGGATGGTGAGATATACAATCATAATCACCCGATCACTGAGAATAATGGTAGAAACAGTTCACTACTACGTTATGGAAACCTTACACCACACTTTTTTTCGTACCTCTATTCCTAATTTTTAATGGCTGTACTGACCGTATATGACATTTTTCGTATAGATTACTTGTGATGTGTGTATGTTAGTTAAAGCTTTTTAGAATGTATGTTATACTACTAAAAACGGTAATTTACTATAGTACTTCTGTGTAAACATTCTTTGCTTTGTAGCACTTTCTTTTTTAAATGTTACGTAAATTAAAAATATTGTGGAGGTTCCGGCTTAGGTCCTTTGTAAATTATATTCATGTATAAAATATGAGGGCATCCCCGTCTCAAGGGAAAGTGATGACGGGGAGGGAAAAGATGGAAAAAGCACGCCCAGGGGCCGGCTAGCGTGGCTAAAAATTTAGTTGGAAAAGGGTCTTTATCTGGACTCTGAACTAGGAGCAGTGCCTGCGAGATGTAATTGATTTAGTAACGGTCTCGGATGAAGGATATTTTTCACTTTGGTTACTAGCGTAATACTGGTGGCATACTGTTTAAATTAATTCGACGCAAAGAAGACTGAATCTTGCCACTTACAGCAAAAGCCACTAATGGACAACATTACGTGACAGTGAGTCACATATCGAAGCTAATCTTTCATCACTGTCAAAGTGTATAAACTTTTAGTGAATACAGAAAATCATAGAGCGTTTTATTGCATAATTATACTATAGAGATTAACTATCAGGGTAGGCTATGTTCAGTTTCTATCTCCACAAACTATAAAATAAAGTCATATATTCTGTGAATATGAAAAAATAACAACTGCAGGATCAGAAGTGACGACTGTTCTTTCGGAACAGAAGCCACATGTATATATATAATATGCCGGTGACGGGCAATGATCCTTTCGTTAGTGGAGAGGGGTGGGCAAAGTTTGAAGCCCTTACTTTTACGGGAATTAGTACTTAGTGACTACGAGTTTGAGTACTGTGGGCAGGGTAGAGCTGGAAGTTTGTGCCTGACGGGAGGCGTGCTTAGGTAGTCCTTGCAGGTGCGGTGCTCGCTGTGTGCCCAGTGGTGTAGTGGTCAGCGCAACTGCCTAGAAAGCGGGATACCCGGGTTCGAATCCCGGCTGGGTACCCATTTACAGTTTTGCCCATTCGCAGATGATGTCATATATTCTGTGAAGACGAGATTGAACAACATTGGGGAAAGGCTACAACCCTGTCTTACTCCCTTGCCAACCACTGCTACCCTTTCATGCCCTTGGACTTGGATAACTGCTGTCTGGTTTTTGTACAAGTTCAATATAGCTCTTCGCTCCCTATATTTTACCCCTGCTACCTGCAGAAGTTGAAACAATGTATTCCAGTCAATATTGTCAAAAGTTTTCTCCATATTCACAAATGCAAAAACTTAGATTTCCCTTTCCTTAATCTTCTAAGATAAGTCGTTGTGTGAGTATTGCCTCGCGTGTTCCTACATTAGTCCTAAATCCAATCCGATGTTCCCCAAGGTCGGATTCCAACAGTTTTTCCATTCGTCTGTAATTAATTCGTGTCAGTATTTTGCATCCATGACTTGTTAAACTGTTCTGTAATTTTGACATATTCTTCTTGAAGTCTGAGGGTATTTTCCCGGTCTCATACATCTTGCATACCAAGTGGAACACGTTCTTCATGACTGGCTCCTCTAAAGGTAATAACGTTTCAGACGGAACCATCTACTCCAAGGGCCTTGTTTCTACTCAAATCTATCAGTGCTCTGTCAGATTCTTCTCGCAGTATCGTATCTCCTATCTCATCTTCGTCTTCAGTTTCTAGAATATTGCCTTCAAGTTTATTTCCTTTGAACAGCCCTTCTATCGTGGCCAGCGAGAAATACAGGCCTGAGCGCGCACTTCATGCTACGTAAGCAAGGTAGTTCCGAGCCGGCGCGATCGCTAGCCGATTGGCCGGCCGCTGGGGCACTGCCCACTGCGTCATAGCGGGCAGCCACTGAGCTAGCGATCGCGCCGGCTCGGAATTACCTTGCTTACGTCGCATGAAATGCGCGCTCAGGCCTGTATTTCTCGCTGGCCACGCCATCTGTATATTCCTTTCACCTTTCATCTTTCCCTTCTATACTTAGTACTGTTTTTCCATCTGAGTTCTTGATAGTCATACCGCTGCTCTTCTTGTCTCCAAATGTCTGTTTTATTTTCATGTAGGCGGAATTTTTGTCCTAGTTGTACATTCTTCTATGGTTTTGCATTTCTCTTCAAGCCACTCCTGCTTAGCCAGTCTGCACTTCCTCTCAACCTCTCTTTTGCCTGCATCACTTGATGCATTTTTATATTTTCTCCTTTCGTCAATAACGTTCACACGTGTCACCCAAGAATTCCTATTAGGCCTTGTCCTTCTGCCTATATGACCGCCTGTGGCCTTCGCTATATCTCTCAGAGCCATTTGTCTTCTACAGTATTACTTTCCCCCGTCCAACAATCCTTGCCTGATGCTCCCTCAATTACCTCTAGTTCTTTCAATTTGTCCAGATTCCATCTTCTTAATTTTTCTGCCATTTTGAAGTATCTCCATTTTTCATCCACAGTTCATAACCAATAAGTTATGGTCAGAGTCTCCTAAACAAAAGTAAATTCCATACTTGGCAGGTCAGATATGGCTAGAAACAACAATATTACAGGTTATTTGGCCCACCCTGAGGACTGTCCTGTCTGAAGGAAGGAAGGAAGAACGTGAATGAGAATGGGCGGTACGTGTTCCAAACGTCGTCCTCCCGAGCGAGTCGTGTTACACTGCGCCACCTCGCTCGGCGAGTGTCCTGAGTGCGGAGCGCTGTACCACCAAGTTTACTCGTCTCCCCTCTCACCGTAAGTCTAGTAAACCTACTGACGTTCTCAGCGGCTTTGTATTCCAGGAACTGTCTCGTGGCAACCAAATACTAGTCCGGCACCTGACATCAGCGTCTCCTTGGGGCTGCCTGTCTGTTATTTGAACCAAGCCTCTTAGCCTATACTCCATCGACCATAATAATAATCCTCGTGTAAACATTACACTATCCTTCGAGGCTGCTGCAATCTCATTGGTTTTCGTTTCACGTGGAGCGGAAGCCCAACTGTCTCGATTAGAGTCAAGTGTAATACTAAGGATGCGTTTTATACTCTGCGCTATATGCACATCGACTCAGCGTAACACGGGACAACAGCTTTACCGGCACATTTAACTTACAAGGAAAGTACTTGGGCCGGAACAAACACATATACACCAAAACCGTATGAGAGATAATGTAAACATGCCTTATTGCACTAGTGATACCCCCGAATCTGAAAAACTCTTCTGTCGTCCGTTAGAGGCCTCTGCGTGTGCCATGCCGCATTGCACTTTGACCTGTCGGTTCGCCAATAGGGACGGTGCAGGGTGTCTCCGAAGTTGCGTTTTGTGATGTTATTTGTGTGTTGGAGACGCCATTGCTAATAAATCCTGGTAATGTATTGCGATTAGTTGAGATGAAGTTCAGAAGAACCCTTCTTCATTAAGATTGTATTAGTGTAGAAGATGAATCATTTGCATGCTTTCTCGTACCTGTTATGGTACAGAAATATGAGCATAAGTTAGATACTGTTGTTACAAACTCATAATAATGATAATAGGGACGATAATGACGAACAAATCATTGCAAGCGGTAGTGCTACGGTAAGTGCGGGAAGAAGCGATGGAAGCAGTGGCAGTGAATACCAACAGTCATTCGGGAAGAAGGTTAAAGTTGCAACTATCATCACGGCTTTTGATGACAATTCGCTAGAGAACATGTACGATGATTATTACATAAGTTATAGTTACAATATCTGCATTACGTATGGCGTCTACAATTACATCTACAGTGCTATCTAGAGCATGGTTGCAGAGCTGTGCAGAAAAACGACACCCACAAGCACATTGAGGTGTACGTAGACATCCTGTAACCAAACGTTCATACAAATATGTTTGTTCAAACCCGTGTACTTTCCTTGTTAGAAGTGAAAAGTCAGCTGGTCCAATTGAACTGAAGCAACGTGAATTTTAGTTAAAATATGGAACGGCACGAGCAGAGGAACAACATAGCTCCGAATATAACTTAAACGAATGAAGTAATATATGGCAAAACTGTGGCTACACGCCTTTTTTGGGACCAGAAAGAAAACATAATATGCCATCGTATATCGCTAACAAATTATTGCGATTATAAAAAAGAGTGACGAAAATTCCTGATTTAAATAAAGGATAATTTTTCTGCGTGAGGTATGGGTGACGTAGAAGCTTGTTGCACAGAATTAGCCGTATGGTTAAATGTTGAAGTCACTGAAATTATTACTCACCCTTGTCCGGTAATGTCTTTAACACTTTCAACATCCGCATCCGAAGAATACATTGCAATATGGGAACTGTAATCCGCTATACTGATCAACAAGAGAATCCATGAAGCCACGTTTTAACAGTGTTCACGTGCGTCTTTCACTACGGAGTAATAAGCCGTTCAGCCATTACAACAATAAGTTTTAAAAGGGAGACAATAGCAGCACATCTGACCTTTACAGAGGCTGTGACCGTACACTGTTTTTCAAATGTAAAGTACAAAGCCAAAGACTGATTTAAGATTCTGTATGTATTACAAGGAGGCGATCCAATTATGATACGTTCGAAAAATGTTACAGCCCAGATCGCAGGTAATTAATTTTATTTTGGACGTTCGGTTTCACTGGACTCTGCCAGCATCATCTTTTTTACATCTTGTAAAGTCAGTTTTTTTATAAAAATCATACTGTCACTCACAGTGATAAGTACACTTTTATTATAATTACATAGTGCACATATGCACTCTAAATTATGTTATATAACAACTGATTGACGTTACAAGATGGCGACCATGTAAAAAGATTTGTTGGACCAGATGATGCTGGCAGAGACCAGTGAAACCGGTCGTCCAAAATACAATTACTTACCTACGATCTTAGCTGTAACATTGACTGATTGCTGTCAATTCGTCAGAAAATGTTCAAATCTACATCTACATCTACATACATACTCCGCAATTCACCGTAAGGTGCGTGGCGGAGGGTACACTGTACCACTACTAGCCATTTCCTTTCCTATTCCGCTCCCAAATTGAACGAGGAAAAAAAGAATGCCTATATGCCTCCGTAAGAGCCCTAATTTCTCTTATCTTGTCTTTGTGATCTTTTCGCGAAATGTAAGTAGGCGGCAGCAAGATCGTACTACACTCAGCTTCAAATACCGGCCCTCTAAATTTACTTAACAGAAATTCACGAAAAGAACGTCGTCTTTCTTCCAGCGATCCCCAATTGAGTTGCCGGAGCATTTCCGTGACACTCGCGCATTGGTCGAACCTACCGGTAACAAATCTAGCTGCTCGCCTCTGAACCGCCTCTATGTCTTCCTTCAAACCCATCTGCTGCGGGTCCCAAACACTTGAGCAATACTCAATACGTGGTCGTACAATCATTTTATACGCGGTCTCCTTTACAGGTGAAGTACATCTTCCCAAAATTCTCCCAATAAACCGAAGTCGGCTGTCTGCCTTACTCACGACTGTCCTTACATGCTCGTTCCATTTCATATCGCTCTGCAAAGTTACGCCTAGATATCTGAACGACGCGACAGCATCAAGAAGCTCACTACTAATGCTGTATTCGAATATTATAGGATTGTTTTTTTCTACTCATGCGCATCACCTTACATTTTTCTACATTGAGAGCTAGCTGCCATTCTTCGCACCAACTAGAAATTTTGTCTAAGTCAACCTGTATGCTATTACAGTCAGTTACAGACGACACCCTCCCATACACCACAGCATCATTAGCAAACAGCCGCAAATTACAACTTACTCTGTCCATCAGATCATTTATATAGATAGAAAATAATAGCGGTCCTATCACACTCCCCTGGGGCATGCCTGACGATACACTCGTCTCTGATGAACACTCGCCGTCGAGAACAACGTACTGCGTTCTATTACTTGTGAAGTCTTCCAGCCAGTCACAAATCTGTGAACCTATTCCATAAGCTCGTATCTTCGTAAGCAGTCTGCAGTGTGGCACCGCGTCGAACGCCTTTTTGAAGTCTAGAAAAACACAATCCGCCTGTTGCCCTTCATCCATGGCTCGCAAGATGTCATGTGAGAAAAGGGCAAGCTGAGTTTCGCATGAACGATGTTTCCTAAACCCGTGCTGATTCATGGAAAGAAGCTTTTCCGTTTCAAGGAAATTTACTATATTCGAACTGAGAAAATGCTCCAAAATTCTACATGAAACCGATGTCAACGATATTGGCCTGTAATTGTATGGGTCAGTTCTCTTTCCTTTCATATACACGGGAGTCACCTGCGCTTTTTTCCAATCACTAGGAACTTTGGCTGAATTAAAGATTCGCTATAAATGCAAGCTAAGTAGGGGGCCAATGCCGCAGAATAGTCTTTGTAAAACCGAACTGGTACTCCATCCGGATCAGCAGACTTTTTCGTATTTAGCTCTCTCAGCTGCTTCTCTACACCGGAAATACCTATTGCTATGCCCCCCCCCCCCCATTTCTGAATTAGTACGTTGATCAAATGATGGTATATTTGTGCGGTCCTCCTGCGTGAAAGATTTCTTAAAGGTTAAATTTAGAACTTCAGCTTTCCGTTTGCTTTCTTCTATTACTGCCCCGGAATGATCAACTAGTGACTGGACAGTGGGCTTTGACCCGCTTATCGATTTTACATAGGACCAGAATTTTTTCGGGTTCTCGGAAAGATCTTTTGCTAAGGTATGGCTGTGATAATTATTGTATGCTTCACTCATCGATCTTTTTATAGACGCACGAATCTCTACTAACTTTTGCCTGTCATCATTTGCGTGGTTTTTTTTTTTTTTTTTTTTTTTTTTTTTTTTTTTTTTTTTTTTTTTTTTTTTTAATCGAGAGTGCAACAGCCTTTGCTTTCTCAGCAGCTTTCTAACATTATTATTATACCACGGTGGATCTTTTCCATCCTTAATCGTCTTTACTGGCACTCATTTCTCTAACCCTTTATTAACAATGCACTTAAATTTAGTCCACAATTCCTCTAGATCCATAGTCCCAGAATTAAACGATGCCCATTCATTTTCTAAGTGCGATCGTAACGGTTGCAACCGCGGCCCGCAGCAATACGCCTTAGAGCGCGAGGCCACGCCACCGTGTCAGTTCGTTAGAATATCATAAATTTCCATCTGCAGTAGCATAGTAATGAGATGGGTAATACATAAGTGCAACCTTCTTCAAAGTACATGTGCTGCGGCTGCTGACCAGTCATCGCTCTGTGTTTGCTTACATTATGTTTATTCCTACGACGAACGAAGTATCGCAGCCAAAGTGCATCTAGTTCGAAAGATTCTATGTAGTGGAACAGAACATTTAAATGGTCTGTAGCGGGTTTTTTTTTTCGAGTTTCCGCTTCAACTTATTACGAAATGTTAAAGAAGAAAAAATTATTATTTTTATTTTTTATAATATATAGGATACAGAAAATTAGCCTGAAAGGCGAAAGAAAAAAAAGAAAGAAAGTTTTATTGATCCATTGTAGTGTTGACCGACCCAAAGATGAAGAAAAAAGACATGAGTGAATTAAAGAATATACAGATAATGCCGAAGAAGAACTGCTGGATCAGAGAAAGCATTTATTTATATTCTTTGTACGCTAGAAAGAAAATATCTCTGTTTTTCCTTTGTTGGGTCGTAGATTTGGTTACCGATCGGTGGAACGATCTGTCAAACATAACACACGACAGAAGTAATTCTAAATTAAAATCCTTCACAAATATCGAAAATACGCTAAAGATTGGCGTTATTGGTTCGTAAGTATATAACTACGAAGTTCAGTTGAATGTGATTCTATGAAACTGAGGTATGTAAAAAAGAAATATGTTTTTCCTATATAGGGAAAATTTGCATAAAATACGTGTGATTGGTTTTACGAAATTTTGATTTAAAGATTTTGAAGATAAACGTAGTGGTAAATGGAATTAATAGCCTATCCTGAGGGGATTTGACTGTGCATTTGAGAGTAGTCGTTAAATATACGAGAATCCTGCTGGAAGTTCTCAAAACGACTTTGTTCGTGTGTTATTATATGATTAAGGCTGGCTCTAGTCTAATATATGCACTAATAAAATTTAATTATCACTGGTTTTTATACATTAACGTAAGAATCAACACATCGTGCATAACCAATGTTATAGTGACGAATGTTTATTACAGAATTAAATTTATTGAAATGTAGGATGATTTTTAGTTTGACATGAACCAATAGAGGTTATATGGAGATATTTTCGAGTAAAGAGTAAACCACCATAACAGTGAAGAGTGACTTAGGTTCTGGTGGAAATTTGCCTAGGACTAGAGTAGGTAAGACGCCCACGCCTGAAGAGAACCTCTAAGTTAATTACATGTTACATTTTCTAGGTTCATAAGTGGCGGAGGTGCTGTAGGGATTTTTATTTTATTTTATTTATTTATTTATTTTGCTACCAATTTGATTCGAAGATAAGAAAGGAGAATATTTTAATAGGAGTCACTCTTTTTCACTGGAATTGTCATTAATCAAATATATATCAGATCGAAAATAAATAATTAAACAAGCCTACAGGCATTAAACATAAAATTCGAGTTTTGTGTTTTATTTTTTTAGGAATTTAAGATAAAACAATGAATGGTAGACTAAGCTCAACCTAAAATTACTATCTATAAGTTACTAGTGAAATTTTGCTTTACAACTCTGGTTTCTGTTATGTTGGTAATAGAATTGATTTTAATTAATGGTGTTCAAATAATTGTGAAAATTTCGTTACAAAAGGAATAATCAGATCTACCTTCCTGTTTGAAATAGCTGTTTTTTTTTTAATAAAAAACAGGTTTTGACAATAAGATATAGACGTCAATTTATTATTATATATTTTTCACTGTGATTTAAAAATATTCATAAATGTACTGTCGCACGATCTAATTAATTAGACGTCAAAACAAATTGAAGGTTATTCTTTGACGTAATACTAGAGGTATAACTTATTTTCAAACCTAACAGGTCATATTGAATATTCATATTACATTAGAATACGTAAAGTGCACTTTGGTAACAATATTTAGAAATTGATATTTTTTGTAATTTAAATCTCATTTGCTAATTAAGGCATGCGACAAGGATAGCCGACCCAAATCATAATTAATAATAATAATAATAAAATAAAATAAAAAATATATATAAAACGATCCGCGACATCTACCCTAAGCGTTTCATTCATGCAACGCAAGCGCTGCCAGTTTGGCGTGCTATATGCACTGTTTCCATCTTTGCGTGCTTTACTTCAAAAACTGTGTAGGAATTGGAAACCTTGAATAGTCCATTAACATATGGGTGAGGTGGTCTATGTGTTACGTTATATACCGAACAAAATCAAACATCTTGAAATCGGCCATCTTAAATGTAAGTCAAGTCTTTTATTTTTATTTATTTCTTTTAATAGAAATGGGTCATGTGATATATCACATGATATAAGAATTTTCCGACAAGTTCATTCCTGTAAACAGATTCGACGATGCAGCTATTGCTCAAACGTTACGAGGGAGCTACGGACTGAACTGCAATCCATAAATATGTTCTATGATATGTTCAACACGCTGTGCCTTGTAACAGCCAGAGTGTGTCAGTTATTGAATTATCCTATACCTTACTACCCAGTAGACAGCACCAGTATTGGTCTTATTACAATAAGCGGTATAACATTCGGTATGGTACACTACGTGATGAAACGTATCCGGACGCCTGGCTGATAATGACTTAAAACTTCGTGGCACCTTCCATCGGTAGCTCTGAAATGCAATAAGGTGTTGGCAAATCCTTAGCCTTGATGACATCTTCCACTCTCGGAGGCAAACGTTCAATCAGGTGCTGGAAGTTTTATTTGGGGATGGCAGCCCATTCTTCACTAAGTGCTGCACTGAGGAGAGGTACTGATGTAGGTCGGTGAGGCCTGACACGAAGTCGGCGTTTCAAAACATTTCAAAGGTGCCCTTTAGTAATCAAGACAGGACTCTTTGTAGGCCAGTCCATTACAGGGATGTTACTGTCGTATAACCACTCCGTCACAGGCCGTTCATTATGAACAGGTGTCCCATCGTTTTAAAACCTGTAATCGCAATCCTCGAATTGCTCTTCAACAGTGAGAAGCAAGAAGATGCTTAGAATATTAATGGCCTGTGTCGTGATAGTGACACGCAAAACAAGAAGTTCAAGCCCCCCTCCATGGAAAACACGACTACACCATAACACCACCGCCTCGGAATTTTACTCAGTGTATCCATCTTGGTTAGACGGATCTGAATTTTACTGTTTGTACTACATACGCTGGCAGATGACGTTCTCCATACCCACACACTGCTAACGGATCGCCACATTATGTAGCGTGATTGTCAATCCACACAACGTTTTTCCACTGTTCAATCGTCCAATGTTTAAGCTCCTTTCACCAAGTAAGGAGTCGTTTGGCATTGACCTGCGTGTTGTGTGGCTGATGGGCAGCCGCTCGAATATGAAATCCAAGTTGTCACACCTCCCGCTTAACTGCCATAGTATTTGGAGTGGATCCTGATGCAATTTCGAATTCTTGTGTGTTGGTCTGGATAGATGCCTGCCTATTACACTGTATGACCAGCTGTCGGTGGTGTCTGTCAGTCAACAGACGAGGTCGGCCTGTAGGCTTTCGTGCTATATGTGTCCCTTCTCATTTCCATTTCATTATTACATTAGGAGAGTGGAAAATCCGCGTACCGGCTTCCGACACAAGTGACCACGTTCGAAGCTTGTGAGTTGTATGTACCGCCCCATTCTGCACTCTCACAATATCTAATGACTACTGAAGTCGCTGGTTTGGAGTACCTGGCAGTAGGAGGCAGCACAATGTGCCTAATAATGAGAACGTGTTCTTTTTTTTTTTGGGAGGGGGGCCTTCGAATGCAATATCTAATGACTACTGAAGTCGCTGGTTTGGAGTACCTGGCAGTAGGAGGCAGCACAATGTGCCTAATAATGAGAACGTGTTCTTTTTTTTTTTTGGGAGGGGGGCCTTCGAATGCTTTTGATCGCGTAGTGCACCTACAGACTACGATCTACGCTGTTTATTTCTGTATCCCAAATACGTAACAGAGAAAGAGAATTCACCCAAACATACAAGCACAAATTGCACAAACCTACAACAGTAAATCTTTATCATTATGCAACAGTTACATTGCAGAATATTTTACTATGCGTTCCAAGACATATTCATTTTACGTAATTTTCAAAATTTGACTAAATAATCTTTAATGTCATCTATGTTATTAAGAAATCAGGATTCTGTTCGTAATGGAAAGAGTAGGGACATTTATTATAAGCATTGTTAAAATGAAGCTTATAATCAACCAACAGTAATGTAGCAATACAAAACTAACGCAGATTGAAGAAAATCCCGTTTCCATGCAGCAAAAAAATATCCTAATTACTCCTGATTTGATATAAAGAGAAAATATAAAAATTCAACCACTGTAGCAGGCCGCGTGGGACTGGCCGAGCGTTCTAAGGCGCCTTGCTGCGGAGTGCGCGTCTTCTCCGCGTCGGCGGTTCGAGTTCTCCGCTGGGCATGGGTACGAGTGTTGTCCTTAGCATAAGTTAGTTCAAGTATTTTTTAAGTCTAGGGACTAAATACCACTGGCAGGTTTGTCCGATAGCGTCAGAAACATTTGAAACAGGCAAAGAGAGTAAAGACGACTGAAAAAAAGGGGTTGACAGAAAGTGAAGAGTGTCTAGAGGACAAATGCAGGACCGTAGAAGAATATACAAGGAATATATCTGGAGAAAGCTTTTGACAGTTAGTGGAATGAAATTTTTTTGAATTATTAAGATAGCAGGGATAAAATACAAGAAACGAAAACTTATATTCAACCAATACCAGGCAGCAGTATGAGAGTTGAAGGGTATGAATGGGAAGCAATGGTTCGCAAAGGAATAAGACAGAGTTTATAACCTTACCGTGTGTAATACTAATAATCACTCCAAACTCTGTGCACATATATTACACGATGACTCTGGGTTAGAAGTGAATGCAAAGTCACCGCCCGTTGTGAGAATTTAACCGTGCGTATACCTAAGAATGAGACACCTCCCCCCCCCCCCCCCCCCCCCGAGGCATATAACTTTGAATAGATAAAGTAAAACGTACCAAGAATTTATCAATTTACTAAATGATATTAATACGGCCGCCAGCCTAATTACGCATTAAAATGTTCAAGCTATTAGCCACAAGTTGACTAAAACCTGCTGTCACTGTTACTTTAAATCAACTATGCATAGAAAAGCAGAAAATGTTATGTTTATGGTCACATAAAAATCTGAGATCTGTATAAAAGCAATGTTAATTACAAGGCAGACCAAACTACTCTTTCCACTGCTCAATCACGATTCTGAATATGAAGGAAGTTTTTGCACTTCACTAAATCATCAAATAGTAAAGAAAGTTTGGGTATAGGTCCTCCAAAATCAGTCACTTTTTATATACAGACATAAACCACCGTACACAAAATTTGCAACAACAATCAAATAGTGATCACCTTTTCGATTAAATATACTATGAGTAATTTGAGTGACGGTATTTCTATTAAACTGGTACAACACATATTTCACAGTTTTCCATTATGCTAATCGATATCAATTATTTATCCAAATACTTTAGGTTAATTTCCACATTTTCATCAATTTTAGTGATATTCACTGTTATTAACTGCATCTGAGAAAAAGAATAGAAAGCAGTGCTGTACTAATTAACTTAAGCAATTCTTAAAATTTGATTACAGCAAACTTACTGACATTGAATTTTTTTATGTTATTTACTTATTTTTATTTATTTTATCATTTCATTATATTACTCTGATATTATCGTAAAATATTTTGAATAAACACTGGAGCCAAAAACTAGTTTTAATTTAACTGTTACAAACATCAGTTAAAGCACTTTAAATTATTAATATGATGTAGCAAGTAATATTTTTCATTTAATTTTTTTTACACGAGACACTCGGATATTTACAAACTAGGATAGGACTATAAGTGCGCGGGTTAAATTACGGTGAAAACAAACTTTAGTTGAAGTGAATGATTATTTCAAATAAATACAGTACATTCTTACAAGTCAATCCGCATTACAAATCTACAAGTACTTAACATTATAAGTACCCCGTCCTGTGGAAGAGCAGTTGTTTAAATGCGCAACTTGAAGCATAACCACCAGACGTTGCTCTTGGTGTATGGCACAATATTTTCTTCTTGGCGTCGTCAGTTGTATTCTGTGTGCCCAGTATTCAGTACCAAGATGGAATGCTCATTACTCCAGCATCCGAGGCTAATTACAAGTAGCAGATAAAAGCCCCCACTTTTCCGAGAGATGCTGCCTCGCTCCCGCCTCGTCACAGACACACACACACACACACACACACACACTGACTCACTGCTTCTCAACCACAATGAATGTATCAGTGCCTCTACATGCGCACAAAACTTGGCGACTTCCACATGAGCAACAGGGGAGAACAAGATGGTTTTACATTTCACATATCTGAACATACACCCTGCATTTGGACCAAGTTACAGTTTCTTACATTCATAAAAGTAAAAGTTACTACAAAACTGCTATATAACGAAGATACATAAAATCGTATTTAAGTCAACAAATAATCCGGTTAGGTAAAAAAATTATAAACACTTTACAGTTCATAAAAAGAATTTTCAAGCGATAGATCAAAGTATTGAATTATCGAATATGAATGGGGCTGAACTGCGGGGTCATCAGTCCCTAAACTTCAAAACAACTTATGAACGACCTTATACTAAAGACAGCACAAACATTCATGCCCGAGGGGGGATTCGGATCCCCGACGGGGAACGGCCGCGAGCACCGCAGCATAGCGTCCCAATGCACACGACCATTTCGCCGCGGCAGACGTTATCTTACACTGCAAAATGTTCAAATGTTTTTATAGCTTATGGGACTTAACTACGTGGCCATCAGTCCCTAAGCTTACAAACTACTTATGAACTAGCTACTACAAAGGACGGTACAAAAATCCATGCCCGAGGGGGGATACGAACCCCCGACCGCAGTGGCCGTGCAGACCGTGACTGGAGCGCCTCAGTCCGCTCGGCCACCGCGGCCGGCTCTTACACTGTAGACATCAGCGATTTTTCGATATTCCCATTCCTTAGGGGCTGAAATAGGGGATGAACGATTTTTTTTTAAACGTTGCTATTCAGGCAATTTTGAAGCAAGGAATACAAAACTACGGATTTATGTTTTTCATTGGAATTTAAAAAACAAGTGTTTTCGATATTTTTGGAAATTCAACCACTACGCGGGTGAAATAAGGGAAAATCTTAAGGGCGCTACTAAAACTATTTTGATGCTAGAAATGCGAAAATTTGGATCTGGAACCATGATTAGAATTAAAAAAATGTGTTTCGGGATGTTTTGAATTCTGCCATCAATGGTGTAATAGGGGGTGGCAAGTTGTATCAAAATACTTGATTACGAAAGCATTTTCAAAGCTAAATCTATGAAAATTTATATTTAGAAGCGGAAATAACCAATGCATATCGTCCAGTCTACGCGTGCGAAGCAGTGGGAATTAAGGTAGTTACAAAAATAAATAATAAAAAAAATCGCACTGACGTGTTTTACGGCCCACTTTAGATTTGTAGTTTTATAAGTTTTTGAAAACATTTTGGACCAAAATAATAATCTAAATAATAAAAAATTAATTAATAAGAGTGTCTGAAACCCTTTTAGGAAAAACAAAATTTAGGAAGGGGCGGGTTTCGAACCACTGACCTTCACTATCACAGTCCAGCAAATTGCCTATTACGCTACAGATAACAGTTGTTAGTTGCATTCTTTAATTTAATACTATTGATGGCCGTTGTTAACTGATGCTAAAATGGCATTTGTAGACACTAGATTATCATTTATCGTACGAAGAACGACGTTTCTTTGTTAATTCTTCAGTGCCATTGCTTTGAAATCACAACGTCTAAGTTACAATAAGAAAATCATCAAATACGCAACGCAAGATGGCGTATGCCAGAGAGAGTTCTGGGCGAGGAATGTCACGTGACATCTGCGAAAGGCTGATTTTGGTTAATTCAATGAAGGGTGTCAAAACTCCGTTATTTTTGCAAATATCTCTCCAACGATACAAGATATGAAAAAAAAAAAAAAAAAAAAAAAAAAAAAAAAAAAAAAAACATGATACAGCGAAGTTGTAGAGAATTTTCCCCTCTACAAATCAGGTTATTCAATTTTCGCGTCAGATGAATAGTTAAGCCGTTATTTTTATTTAATTTCGAGCTGTCAAAAGACGATCGCAAAGGCCCACTTTTAGTGTTACTACCGTAACCTAAAGTGGGCCAAAAACTGATACATTGAAGATGGACGATTTCAAGTAGTCGCCCATGTTCGGTACATGCCGTAAAAGGTAGACTCTCTCACCCATACCTTACTATATTGAGGGTCCGCAGTTTTTGAGAGAAAAGGGTGTACAGCGACTTTCGACGATGCCTGTGCAATATGGAGAACCGCTGACATCATCTCTTAATGGTCGCAGATGCATTTTTTAAGGGTGATAAAGCTTTACGACTATCCATCGCAGTAGGGAACCAAAGATGTATGTCCCGCGAGTATTGAAGAGAAGTTGCGCACTTCATTTGGAGGGGTGGTCCTATCCTACTGGGCGATGTGGGTGGGGGAGGGGGGGAGGGAGTGTCGGTGGTGCTGTCCGCTACCGCTGAGAGCGCTGCGGTCTGGACGCGCGTTTACGACTGCGCGGAGTGGCGCGGCGCGGCGTTAGCATAAAGGCGGCGCCTAGCTGACCGTTAAGTTGGCCCATCCGGCAGCTGCGCCCGTCTATTCATGCAAACGCCGCAGGGCCGGGGAGCTCACTAAAGTTCACCACCACTCTGGCCGTCCGAGCCGAGACACTATCATCCCGTTTACATGGGCTCCCAAAACCGGATTTCGTAAACCGATTTCCCAATTCCGCTTTTGGTTGCTCATGTAAACACTCAAAAATCTATTCTGGAAATCCGCTTCTCTAAAGCGGTTTTCCAATTCTACAATCGATTTTCGTGCCCATGTAAACGCAACTGTTTTTGAAGTGTTCTTGGCTTGTCAGATTGTATATTCTGAAACGTGTCCATAAAAAATATTTTTGTAAGACAATGTCTAATATTGTGCCTCCTGTTTTGTGTCCAGTAACTTGCTTGCAAGAAAATGTATAATATCGCTTCTACTGTGTGTATCGATCTGTGTACTTAACTATGTGAAGTTTCATCGTTGGCAAAGATTATGTATTGCACAGCATTGTAGTTCGCGCAGAGAGAGAGAGTGGCACATGTGGTTCAGCTCTCTTAGAGAGCGGTTGAGTTGTGCGTATAGCTCCGATGTAGAGCAGAGGCTGCTGTGCCAGCAAGTTGATTTGATTGTATTTGGAATATCTGTTGTATTTTTTATTACTATCACCGCTGGAATGAAGGTAATTGCATTTGATGTCATTAGGAAAAAGTTGTATTATGTAGGTAATGTAATGGTGGTTATTAATAATAAGTATCAAAGTTGACCTTTCTTTCCTGTTTCATTTACGCAGTTAGAAGATTAACTACTTCCTTCATTTGATAATTATCAAATAATTAGTTATTAGTGGATTTAAGGTGCGTCATTGATTTTGGTAATCTTGTTAAACAGATTTCGTTATTTGAGCTATAGTAAATGATTGTTATGCAACACTCCAGTCAATTGATTAGGATACTGAATTTTGATAATCAGGTACTGCTGATCTGCATAAAATTCTCACAGTCAAACATTAAGAAAGTGGTTTGTGGTCTTTTATTATCTTTCTCGCAGTCAAAATGTTTGAGTATAGTCAGTGTCTGTTTCATATGGTGACTTGCCACAGTTGTTTTGTTAAAAGATCCGTTGTGCACATAATCAGTTTAATGCACTCTTTCTTATTTAACAGTATATACATCAATATCAGGGCCATAATTAAACCAAATTACTGTGTTAATGAACAATTTGTTGTCTGATTTAACGATAGGTTCGACATTAAACTACACCCGCACAGCTTTTAATTCTTGTTAAGAATTTTCGGTACATATTGAAAGACTGATATTTTCTAATGTGAAATAAAAGTATAAATATTAGAGTGAACATCAATTTGTGTATTTAAATAGAGGAAAATAGTGATTGTGCTGACTAAATCAGGAAATGAATAAGCTATTTTTCAGCCGCCATATTTGAGTGGGCTAGGAAATCCGATTCAGGCTATGCCATGTAAACACGACAGCGAAAAACAGTTTTCGTTTTACGGAAGATGTGTTCCATGTAAACGTAGTGACTGTCTCGTTAATACTTTACATAAGTTTTAGCGAGTCCCTTTACAGGTTCAATAAGAATAAATACCGTCTAGATTGCTAAAATTACATTTAGGGTAAGGTGGCACAAATTAGATATAGGTACAATTCCGATCAACATAAGTTTTCGCGCCATTTGTCTGTCTCGTAGTGTCTCGTTGTGTTGCGTTGTAGAGTAGCAGGTTTCTACAGCCTCTCCCGTCTTTTCCAAGAATACACCGCTTTGTGGTAAGGAGATATACATTTTTTCCCTTTAAAGAGGTAAGTGAAGCTACTTAGTCTAACACGCTTTTATAAATCATCTAGTTAAGGGTGACTGGATTCGCTGCCAAAAATGCAATGTTTGATACCACGAAGTATTAGTTGGTGCGTGGCAGAAAAAGTGCTTTTTATGTGGAAGATGCCCGTAATCAAAATTGTACGAGGAAGTGATCACAATTGTACCTAGTGTGGTACATTTTCGATCGATTTTCTCAATTCCGTAACCTTTTTTTGTGTTTATACCAACATTTGTAACTGTATAATATTTGTGTTACATATTCATTAAACATCCAAGAACAAGTGCCACAGTTAAAATTATTCCTTTTCTCAATATATTTCCAGTTATAATAACATTTCTCCGAAATGATCGAAATTGTACCACCTTA
This sequence comes from Locusta migratoria, assembly GCA_026315105.1. Taxonomy (NCBI): domain Eukaryota; kingdom Metazoa; phylum Arthropoda; class Insecta; order Orthoptera; family Acrididae; genus Locusta; species Locusta migratoria. The sequence continues at coordinate 199,284,895 of CM048746.1, forward strand.
CCCTATTTATTACGTCATTTCAGCATCTACCATCATCAGATCTAAAAACATCTGAACTTGCGCAGTAAAGTGCAGCGGCAGTGATAAAATATCTACTTAGTAGGTAGTTGACGTACCTTCTAGGTAGATATTTTATCATTGTTAGTTCTTTATTTGTCCTGTCTTCCCACAGTTGCTTTATTATATTATAGTCAGGGCCGGTCCGTCCATGTAGGCAAACTAGACAATTCCCTAGGGCGCTCGAATTTGGTTGGGGGGGGGGGGGGCGGCAAATTTGTCGTGCACGACGAACCCTCATGCAATTCGCGGTGCGGTTTACTTTGTTGGCGCGCTGTGGTTCCAGGAGCGATTAATTCCCGGTTACCTCACGTAGACAAAGCAACAGGCAAGAGACACAACGCAACTCAATGTTACATGCATTCTCTTTGACTGCTCATAATTTTGCTAGTAAGCGTTTAATGAATAGACGAGTAGCAGTTTGCAACTAATCACCCCGTGATCAAAGCTGGCGTGCAGCCCATCGTGTCAGCTGGGGCGCCCTCACGGCCCCGCTCTGCTGTCTCTGTAGTGTACAATGAGCGCTAATGACCTCGCCATAAGACCACACACATCATCACTGGTCAAAAACGAGTAGCAGGCTTGGGGTGCCAAAAAACACAGGGCGTGCATTACATTTGTACACAAACAAAGGGGAAAGTACAATAAATGTTTACTTGACCCCTGCTGTATATTACTGCTGCTATTAGGTTATCAATTTCTTGGTAAGAAAGATACCTTCTATTTGTTCATAATGACGCTATAAATAATTGTTAGGTGCAAGTATGGTTTTGTGATGCACAAAGACATCCTGTGTGACTCTACCGTTGAAGAGATAGGCTATGTTTCATCAAGTGAAGCAGGAGAGACTTTACAACAATGTACCTTCGTTGGGGTACAACTAAACGTCCATAGAATGCAGAATGGAACAGGACGAAGTATTTCAGATTAGTTGAAGTAACGTGTGAGATGTCACCTACTCCCACTGTCGTCATGTGAGCGCACCTTGCCCGCGGGCACTTGCAACAGTAAGTAGAGTTTCAGTCTGTTAAACAAGGGTAATGGAGTGCAGTCTGACAAATAAGGTGATAATGAAGGAATTAGATTAGGTAACGAAGCAATAAAGGAGGTAGCTGAGTTTTTTTACTTGGGCAGTAAAGTAACATATGATGGTCGCAGTACAGGTGGATGCAAAAAAAAAAAAAAAAAAAAAAAAAAAAAAGAGTTAAGCTTATGGGACTTAACTACTGGGTGATCAGTCCCTAAACTTACAAACTACTTATTAATTACTTACGAACTAGGACGGCACAAATATCCATGCCCGAGGGGGGATTCGCACCCCCAACCGTAGTGGCCGTGCTGACCGTGACTGGAGCGCCTCATTCACCTCGACCACCGCGGCCGGCTGTAAAATGCAGAATGGCAATGGGTAGAAAAGCTTTCTTGAAAAAGAGAAATTTGTTAACATCGAATATTGATTTAAATCTAAGAAAGTCCTTTCTGAAGGCATTTGTATGGAGTGTTGCCTTGTATGGGAGTGAAATATAAACGATAAACAGTGCGGACACGAAGAGGATTGAGGCTTTTGAAATGTGGTGCTACAGAAGAATGCTGAAGATTACGTGGGTGGATCGCGTAACTAATGAGGAGGTACTGAACAGAATTGGGTAGAAAAGAAATTTCTGGCATACCTTGACTAAAAGAAGGGATAGATTGGTAGGGCACATTCTTAGACATCAAGGAATTGTGAATTTAGCGTTGGAGGGAAGTGTGTGGGGTAAAAACCGCAGAGGAAAACCATGAGATGGATACAGTAAGCAGATTCAGTCACATGTAGGTTGCCGTTCTTATGTGGAGATGAAGAGGTTTGCTCAGGATGGGGTATTGTGGAGAGCTACATCAAACCAGTCTCCGGACTGAAGACCACAACAACAACATTGTTGTTGTGGACCTTTTTTTCGGGAACCCCACCCCCACTCCCCAAGAGAACCGCTCGCTCTTTGAATTTTCTGCCAAGTTCTCTTCCGTGAGTTTGAAACGTGTCCATAAAATTATTTTTGTAATAAAATGTCTAATATTGTGCCTCCTGTTTTGTGTCGAGTAACTTGCTTGCAAGAAAATGTATAATATCACTTCTACTGTGTGTATCGATATGTGTAATTAACTCTGTGAAGTTTCATCTTTGGCAAAGATCATGTATTGCATAGCTTTGTAACTCGCGCTGAGAGAGAGATGCACTTGCGGTTCAGCTCGCTTAGGGAGCGGTTGAGTTGTGTGTATGGCTCCGATGTAGAGCAGAGGCTGCTGTGCCAGTAAGTCGATTTGATTGTATTTGGAATATATATTGTATTGTAACACGGCTGGAATGAAGGTAATTGCATTTGATGTCATTAGGAAGAAGTTGTATTATGTAGGTAATGTAATGCTGATAATTAATAATAAGTAACAAAGTTGACCTTTCTTTCCTGTTTCATTTACGTAGTTAGAAGATTAACCTACTTCCTTCATTTGATAATTAGTTATTAGTGGATTTAAAGTGCAGTATTGATTTTGATAATATTGTTGAACAGATTTCGTTATTGGTGCCATAGTACATGATAGTTAATTGACTATGATACTAAATTTCAATAATCAGAAACTGATCTGCATAAAAGCATTAAGAAAGTGGTTTGTGGTTTTTTAATATCTTTCTCGCAGTCAAAATTTTTGAGTATAGTCAGTGTCTGTTTCAACTGGTGACTTGCCACAGTTGTTTTGTGTTTAAAATATCCGTTGCGCACATACTCATTTTAATGCACTGTTTCTTATTTAATAGTATATACATCAATATCAGGGCCATAATTAAACCAAATTGCTGTGTTAATGAATAATTTGTTGTCTGATTTAACGATAGGTTCAACATCCACAACACACACACAGCTTTTAAGTTGACGAAACAACTTCACTGTGCTTGTTTTTAAATAGTGATGTAACCTCAGCCTTGTAAGGTATGTTTCTTACATCTCACTACTTACTTATAATACCATTTAATGATTTAGATGGTTCACGAATCAGAAAACTCATGTTTGTATAGCTTATGGGACTTAACTACGGGGTCATCAGTCCCTAACCTTACAAACTACTTATGAACTAGCTTGTTCTAAAGACGGCACAAACACCATTGCCCGAGGGGGGGATTCGAACCCCCAACTGCAGTGGCCGTGCAGACCGTGACTGGCACGCCGAACGCTCGGCCACCGCGGCCGGCTAAAACTCATGTAATAATTACTTTGTCACAATAGTGAGATTTGCGTTAGAGAAAGTTGCCTTGCACCACACTGTCACGATAATGAGTGACTTAATTCTCTTATTCAGTGACATGCACTAACATATACATCAGGAAGCCTTGCAGGGTGAAGGCTGAATCCAAACTGTTTTCAACAAACATATTCGAGCAATTGTCCTTTGCTGAAGCCACCCTCCTTCTCCTCCTTCATGCCTTAATCGGGTGTGAAACAACCTCCGCCACCGTCTTTTCTTCAATGACTACATTTCGAAAATCAACAGTTGTACTCAAATTAGCTACTCCATAATGCACAAACGATGAAAAATAGCATTGTTGTATAAAAGTGTATGATGTGCCCCATTTTATCTAATGTATTTTATTTATGTATTTGAATATAAAAGATGCAATATGTATTTTACATTGCGATTTTATTAAACGGGGCGTCATTAGAATAATTTGCCTAGGGCGCCGAATTAGTCCCAGCCGGCCCTGATTATAGTGTAGATATTTATGTTATCCGTGTATGCAACTGACTAATAAGAGAACGCGCGTTGACTAAGAGGGACATCATGCTGAACACATTATAAGAAAATGACAATAAAAAAACTGTTATTAGTCAGTTGCATAAACGGACAATATAAATACCGACACTGTAATATATTTTGTCATTGACGATAAACTTTACTGTAAAAGTTCAGAGGTTTTTAGATCTAATGATGGCTTATGCCGAAACGACGTAATAAATAAATATAATTTTAGCAATCTAGACGGTATTTATTCTTGTTGAACCTGTAAAGAAACTCGCTAAAACTTATGTGCAGTATTATCGATACAGTGTGTTTCGGCTTGGACGGCCAGAGTAGTGGTGAAGTTCTACACAGTTTTTATTCTTATTGAAAAATGAAGAGCGCGGACTCGTACAGGAAATTCGTTTCCTTTATACAAAAATCTTCAGAGGTTGCTAAAAATATTGGAGAACGTCAGTGCAATGTGCAAATACTGGGTACATAGAAATTTAAAGGAAGTAGTAGATCTCGGCGTTTCAGTTTATCAGTACAGTACTTATTTTGGATAATCACTTTATTAAGAACATTCAAAATTACACGCATTTTATTCTTCCCTGCCAAAAAGAACTATCAACCAGACTTCTACTCAAACAATAATAGTTGCCCACTCAAACAATAATAGTTGACCAGAACATAACAATTTAAGAGATCAGTTGCCTGAAACGACAATTACTTGGGTCGGTAACGCCTGGATGACAATATATATGTAGGAGGCGAGTAATATGAAGGTGAGAATGAAGATTCATTTTTCTTTCTATTTTAAGACGGAACATTTCTTTATTTTTCTCTAGAAATGTGAGATATTTCATTTTTTATCCAGCACATGAAAATAAAAAATATCGATGGTAGATTAATTAAACAGCTAGCATTAAATAATAGTGGTATGACAAATGAAGATAATACTTTCATAGGTTTTGTAATAAATAATCGAAGCCAGTCGTTCACTGTTTGTGAAATCAGTCGGACGCAATATTTAGACTATAAAAGATATTTATTTAGTTAAATACAGTTATAAAACTTTAAATACTGTCTAAAGTTTATTTACAACAAGCCTACAAAAAGTGGCCGTAAAAAAGACAAGATTTAAAAAAAAGAAAGTCAAATGTTTGTTCAGCTTATGAGACTTAACTGCGGGGGCATCAGTCCATAAACTTACAAAGTATTTATGAATTAACTTATGCTAAAGATAACACAAACATCCATGCCTGATGGAGGATTCAAACCTCCGACGCGGGAAGCCGTGCGATCCGTAACGTTGCGCCTCAGACCGCTCGGCTACTCCCGCGCGGCAAGACAAGATCTCGCGGGCGTCGAATGATTACAGATATGAGTCCTATTGTTATCAACCTTTGCTAGCCGGAAACGTTAAACATTAGTGAACAAAAATCCAACAAACATATGACATATGACTTCAAATATCCATTCATAACATCTGCATTTCTCAATAAATACTCAATTAAAAACTTTTTCAATTAAAAATTGATTTAATTTATCGAAACTTACAATATACTATCCAGAAAAGTCAATCTCAAATTAGTGGAGATATAAACTTACCCAGTCCAGAAAATTTATGATAAATATCTGCTTAAACAACAATTACAATTATTAAGAAAGGTGCAGATGAATTTAGTAATTGCAAAAGGTGAAGATAATTTTCAAAACGGTAGTTACAATAACACGAGTGGACTCTTGTTAACAAATACATTAATAAGTAAGCCACCACAATTGAAGTTATCTTAGAAAAGTGCCTAAGAAAACATTTATGGCGTAACGGAATTTAGATATAAAAAAATTGCATCTGAACTAGTTCTCAGCACTTGTGAATAACAATATTAAATAAAAGAGGGAAGGTGCTCTAAAACTACAATTTATAGGCAACTTACGGATTATGCTGAACATGAACTTGTTTATACAGATAGAAAACAAGCAAAATGAGGAGCCAATTTCGTTAACACAGTAAAAATGCATCTCTTACATGGATTAATGCAGACGGTGCCCAGCCGAAATTATACATGATTTAACGCTACTGGGGGAAGGATTCACAAGCAACACATATTCTCTCACACTCACGCAATGCCACAGCGAAACTCACCAAAATCAGCGTGCTGAGACGAGGCGGAAACAGGCGCCGTTATCGTAGGCGAAATTCAGCAAGTCGGAGATAGCACAAAACACAATATACAAAAACACTTTGATGCTGGCTCTGGTCTGTTGTGCCTGTTTTGAGATGGTGCGTGTGTATAGCCAAGTTAAATTACATCTGAATTGGACCGCGAGCAAACACGCTAACGGTGACGCACGGCTACGTTACATGAACGCACTCCACTGAAGGTGAAATGATTGAAAATTGGATTCATTATACTAAATCACGGTGGATTCTTAAATTTCAGTCTGTTAGAAATCGATCTAGATACTGGTTTTACATGAGAAGTGGCGTGAACTCAGGCGACTAGCTGCAAACCCCGGACCCACGTGGTTCCGAAAACCGATAAAATTGAATTAATTCAATTTCCAAAAAATAAAGAAAATTAACTACTGCATGTAACCCGTAGAAATGCTTAGAACTATATAAGGAATCGAATGAAACACAGCTACACGCGATAGGGAGCGATTAGAAGAGACGGATGAAATCCAGTCTCAAAAAGAAAAAAAAAAAAAAAATAACACGGTCGGAAAAGTAAAATAAGAATTACGGCATGCAACCCATAGAAATATTCAGAATTACACGAAGAAGCGAAAAAAATGCTACACGCGATAGGGAGCGATTACAGAGATGGGTGAAGTCGAGTCTCCAAAACTTGTAAAAGTGAAATAATTACAAAGTCGAACACATTATAAGAAAATGACAATAAAAAAACTGTTATTAGTCAGTTGCATAAACGGATAATATAAATACCGACACTATAATATATTTTATCATTGACGATAAACTTTACTGTAAAAGTTCAGAGGTTTTTAGATCTAATGATGGCTTATGCCGAAACGACGTAATAAATAAATATAATTTTAGCAATCTAGACGGTATTTATTCTTGTTGAACCTGTAAAGAAACTCGCTAAAACTTATGTGCAGTATTATCGATACAGTGTGTTTCGGCTTGGACGGCCAGAGTAGTGGTGAAGTTCTACACAGTTTTTATTCTTATTGAAAAATGAAGAGCGCGGACTCGTACAGGAAATTCGTTTCCTTTATACAAAAATCTTCAGAGGTTGCTAAAAATATTGGAGAACGTCAGTGCAATGTGCAAATACTGGGTACATAGAAATTTAAAGGAAGTAGTAGATCTCGGCGTTTCAGTTTATCAGTACAGTACTTATTTTGGATAATCACTTTATTAAGAACATTCAAAATTACACGCATTTTATTCTTCCCTGCCAAAAAGAACTATCAACCAGACTTCTACTCAAACAATAATAGTTGCCCACTCAAACAATAATAGTTGACCAGAACATAACAATTTAAGAGATCAGTTGCCTGAAACGACAATTACTTGGGTCGGTAACGCCTGGATGACAATATATATGTAGGAGGCGAGTAATATGAAGGTGAGAATGAAGATTCATTTTTCTTTCTATTTTAAGACGGAACATTTCTTTATTTTTCTCTAGAAATGTGAGATATTTCATTTTTTATCCAGCACATGAAAATAAAAAATATCGATGGTAGATTAATTAAACAGCTAGCATTAAATAATAGTGGTATGACAAATGAAGATAATACTTTCATAGGTTTTGTAATAAATAATCGAAGCCAGTCGTTCACTGTTTGTGAAATCAGTCGGACGCAATATTTAGACTATAAAAGATATTTATTTAGTTAAATACAGTTATAAAACTTTAAATACTGTCTAAAGTTTATTTACAACAAGCCTACAAAAAGTGGCCGTAAAAAAGACAAGATTTAAAAAAAAGAAAGTCAAATGTTTGTTCAGCTTATGAGACTTAACTGCGGGGGCATCAGTCCATAAACTTACAAAGTATTTATGAATTAACTTATGCTAAAGATAACACAAACATCCATGCCTGATGGAGGATTCAAACCTCCGACGCGGGAAGCCGTGCGATCCGTAACGTTGCGCCTCAGACCGCTCGGCTACTCCCGCGCGGCAAGACAAGATCTCGCGGGCGTCGAATGATTACAGATATGAGTCCTATTGTTATCAACCTTTGCTAGCCGGAAACGTTAAACATTAGTGAACAAAAATCCAACAAACATATGACATATGACTTCAAATATCCATTCATAACATCTGCATTTCTCAATAAATACTCAATTAAAAACTTTTTCAATTAAAAATTGATTTAATTTATCGAAACTTACAATATACTATCCAGAAAAGTCAATCTCAAATTAGTGGAGATATAAACTTACCCAGTCCAGAAAATTTATGATAAATATCTGCTTAAACAACAATTACAATTATTAAGAAAGGTGCAGATGAATTTAGTAATTGCAAAAGGTGAAGATAATTTTCAAAACGGTAGTTACAATAACACGAGTGGACTCTTGTTAACAAATACATTAATAAGTAAGCCACCACAATTGAAGTTATCTTAGAAAAGTGCCTAAGAAAACATTTATGGCGTAACGGAATTTAGATATAAAAAAATTGCATCTGAACTAGTTCTCAGCACTTGTGAATAACAATATTAAATAAAAGAGGGAAGGTGCTCTAAAACTACAATTTATAGGCAACTTACGGATTATGCTGAACATGAACTTGTTTATACAGATAGAAAACAAGCAAAATGAGGAGCCAATTTCGTTAACACAGTAAAAATGCATCTCTTACATGGATTAATGCAGACGGTGCCCAGCCGAAATTATACATGATTTAACGCTACTGGGGGAAGGATTCACAAGCAACACATATTCTCTCACACTCACGCAATGCCACAGCGAAACTCACCAAAATCAGCGTGCTGAGACGAGGCGGAAACAGGCGCCGTTATCGTAGGCGAAATTCAGCAAGTCGGAGATAGCACAAAACACAATATACAAAAACACTTTGATGCTGGCTCTGGTCTGTTGTGCCTGTTTTGAGATGGTGCGTGTGTATAGCCAAGTTAAATTACATCTGAATTGGACCGCGAGCAAACACGCTAACGGTGACGCACGGCTACGTTACATGAACGCACTCCACTGAAGGTGAAATGATTGAAAATTGGATTCATTATACTAAATCACGGTGGATTCTTAAATTTCAGTCTGTTAGAAATCGATCTAGATACTGGTTTTACATGAGAAGTGGCGTGAACTCAGGCGACTAGCTGCAAACCCCGGACCCACGTGGTTCCGAAAACCGATAAAATTGAATTAATTCAATTTCCAAAAAATAAAGAAAATTAACTACTGCATGTAACCCGTAGAAATGCTTAGAACTATATAAGGAATCGAATGAAACACAGCTACACGCGATAGGGAGCGATTAGAAGAGACGGATGAAATCCAGTCTCAAAAAGAAAAAAAAAAAAAAAAAATAACACGGTCGGAAAAGTAAAATAAGAATTACGGCATGCAACCCATAGAAATATTTAGAATTACAAGAAGAAGCGAAAAAAATGCTACACGCGATAGGGAGCGATTACAGAGATGGGTGAAGTCGAGTCTCCAAAACTTGTAAAAGTGAAATAATTACAAAGTCGGAAAGATAAAAATAAGAATTTCGGCATGCAACCCATAGAAATGCTTAGAATTACACAAGGAAGCTATTGAAGGAGGTTGTACAAGGCTCAGAGAGAATTATTGACACAGACAGAGTTCGTACTACCAGTCGGAGAAGAGACAGCAAAATTAAAATAGGCGGGGAGAGAAGATACCCGCAGAGATACTTGCCTGATGGGCATGGAACAAACAAGAGTGGAAGCTGAAGGCTTTGTACTATGAACCAACCACGTGGAACACATATCACTCACGGAAGGAAACGATGAGATGATTTTTACATGCACTGTATAAAATGAACCTATCACCTATTAGAAATCGGGCCCTACAAAGGTAGAAAGTATTTCCACAAAGTTCATACACCGGCACATGATCACAAAAGGTTTTAACATATCAGGCCGTTATCAAACTGCAACTAGAATCACACACACCACGTTTATCTATTGGAAATCACTGAATTGAAAAACGAGAACACATTTCCGCACACGATCGTAGAAAATATTCAAAAAAGAAATGCTCCTAAGTTCACGAATCTAATTTAAACGTGCTAGTCAATGAAACGCTATCATCTCCAAAAACAAGAGCAGAGCCAACCTTACCTCACCTGACGACCAGAGCATAATGAATCCGACCGCACGGCCACCGGCGGACGCGGGAAGCCACCAGAAGCCGGAAAATCCAAGGAACAGTGGTGGTGGAGACGGAGGTGAGTACACTCGCGCTAAAGAAGGCTTGCTGAGTGGACTGTAAGCAAATGGTGTAGAAACCTCTTTGGTAGCATGAACAGCTATCGATACTAAGCCAGAGAGAACGATGCAAAGCGAGCTGTCACCCCTCACATTCAGACAGCCAGATTCTCGCACCCACCTAAAAGAAAAACAGTACACATTCTCATAGGGACAGTGGCGTAGCGGAGTAGCCACATTTATGCCACATTAATTAATATAATAATAAATTATTAGCACAACAAAATAAGAAAAACCTAGCAATATTAACTAATATTTTAACACATGAAAGAAAAATACTATTACTCAAGCCTTGGAAAGAGTAGGGTTCAAGTTTTCACAAAATGATAATCTAGTGACATTAAATAAATTATAACTTATAGAAATATATAAAAAATATATGGAAGACGACAAACGGTCGTCTTTCACCAGTATTAATATCATCACTTGTAAACGATACCCATTTACTGAAAAAGGATTTAAAGGACTGTAATTAACAAATAATATTGTTCATGAGCTTTACAGAGCCTTACTAAGCAGTTAAATAAGAAATCGTCCTTCACTCAGACCAGTGGCGGCGCGTCCTGTGTGTTCACGGGTTTAGTGAATCCCCCGGAAAAAAAGAAGGAATTAATTAAAATGAAAAGTGCTTTTAAACTATCATTATTCGTTTCGTTCTTCTATCACATCACTTTATATGCACATTCAAAGTATTTTTATCACTTGAGAAACGTTTTATGTCACGGAGACAGCACTTACATGAGACGTAGCACGGCCGCCTGATACCTGCGGCAGTGACCGCAGTGCTGGCATGCGCGGCGGAGGTTCAACTGTTATTCTCAACCCCCTGGAGAGAGCATATGGGCGCTCCCGCGGCAGGGGTGGGCGGGGGGAAATGCTGCTTTTAACATTGGCGTTGGAGCTGGAAGAGACACCAGCTCCCGGCTACTCAAGCTCTGACGGTCACTCAAGAATGGAGCAAGATAATGGAGCTACTACGCACCTTGCCTTGTGCGTGCGCAAATCCTTTCTGAATTCAACCTCCACCATTCATATTTGTTTCCTTGGCGCATTGCAGATTAATCAAAAACAAGTCATATTTGGTAAAATATCTTAGAACTATAAATTAAAGACGCATCAACTGTAAAATCCTTCAAAGATTCGATCATGAATATCCGTGTGGTTGTTCGAGGCAGTGGGTTCGAGACCAACTGCAAGCATTTTTTAAACCCAACCTTCTTGTTAACAGATACGGGAACAACAATGGCTTTTGTATTGTTACTTGCCACATACATTCGGACGTTTTCGTAAATGTGTCAGGATTTTGAAGATAAACGACATTTATAATCTTCGTTGTAACAAACATTTGAAAAAGTGGAGAGAAGTCTTCAGAAGTAAGAGTGATGTCAGGTGTGCCATAGGGGAGTGTCGTGGGTCCGTTGCTGTTCACGATATATATAAATGACCTTGCGGATTACATCGGACGTTCACTGAGGCTTTTTGCGGATGATTCTGTAGTCTATAGAGAGGTTGTAACAATGAAGGACTGTACTGAAATGCAGAAGAATCTGCATCGAATTGACGCATGGTGCAGGGAATGGCAATTGAATCTCAATGTAGACAAGTGTAATGTGCTGCAAATACATAGAAAGAATGATCCTGTATCATTTAGCTACACTATAGCAGGTCAGCAACTGGAAGCAGTTAATTCCATAGATTATCTGGGAGTAGGCATTAGGAGTGTTTTTAAATGGAACGACCATATAAAATCAATCGTCGGAAAAGCGGATGTCAGACAGATTCATTGGAAGAATCCTAAGGAAATGCAGTCCGAAAACAAAGGAAATAGTTTACAGTACATGAGCTAGAATACTGCTCACCAGTGTGGGATCCGTACCAGTTGGAGTTGATAGAGGAAGTAGAAAAGATCCAACGGAGAGCAGCGCGCTTCGTTAGAGGATTATTTGGTTAATCGAGAAATCGTTACGGAGATGATCGCTAAACTCCAATGGAAGACTCTGCAGGAGAGACACTCTGTCGCTCGGTACGGGATTTTGTCGAAGTTCCGAGAACATACCTTTACCGAGGAGTCTAGCAGTATATTGCTCCCTCCTACGTATATCTCGCGAAGAGATCACGAAGATAAAATCAGAGAGATTAGAGCCCACACAGAGGCACACCTACAATCTTTCTTTCCGCGAACAATACGTGACTGGAATAGGAGAACCGATCGTGGTACTCAAGGTACCCTACGCCACACACCATCGGGTGGCTTGCGGAGTATGAATGTAGATGTAGACCAGCCTTTGCGCATGTGTGTGGTTAGGAGTGGGTGCTGTTTTACAGTGTCACGTGACCCGAAGGTAGCTTGTTTCTTAATCGTAACAGATGCACTTAGTTACAGTCACTTATCAGTGTAATCAGGTATTTACTATGTTTTAGTGATAATGTGCATATTCATATGTTCTTGGTGTTTATTATCAAAGAAAAATTAACAACTTTCGTTATGTTTTAGAAACAAATTTCTCAATTGTAAGCCTGGAAGAAAAGTGTGAAATAAAGATGCTTGACAGGCCGACGCCTCGGTTCAGTTGAAGGAAATGCAAACAAGCCGAGGTAAGACATTCTGCAGATCTTTTAACGAAAATATATACAAAATACAAAAAGGGCGGGGGGGGGGGGACACTGGGGCGCTGCCGCCGAGGTACGTCAGCTTATCTGTTTGGTCGCCGAGTGGGGGGGGGGGGAGCCGCTATAAAGGAAAGAAGTGAACCCCCAGTCATCTGAAGCAGCAGCCGCCACTGGTCAGACCGATGTGAAAATACTGGGTATATAAAAATTTAAAGGACGTGGAGCATCTGGGCGTTTCAGTTTACCAGTAGTATTTTATTTTATTTATACGTCGTATAGCAACAACAGCAGTATTGAGCATTACATATGAGAAAGTTATTTGGTTTTACATTAGATACAAGTTTAATATACAGGATGTTTCACTATCTGTGTTTGTCTCTGTAACTTATAAAATAATAGGTGACGGGAAATTTTAATGCGGTAGGTCAACACAAGAAATGTTACACTTTCTGCGAAGCTATGAACATAGTTTATTGTATCATTTTCCAAAGAGTTACTGCACAAAGATATAATTTTTTTAAATGGAACAATAGTTTTTCTATCGTGCATTGGAATCGTTGAAACCAGCTGCGTCCAAATCGATTTAAACTTCATTCCTATCACTGTTAGTTTTGGAGCTACAATCCTTCAAAGTTTCACGGGCAGATACCACACGCTGTACTTAATACATGGCTGTTTTTATTTTATTTTTATTTGTTTTTTCTGTTCCATAGGACCCACTTCAGGAGTAAGACTCCATGGTCATGGAACAAGTCAATACATTGTTACACAAGAATGGTAATAGAAAAATTTTAAGTAGTCCTTTGCACACGACAATCTTAAGACAAAGTGAAAAGAATCAATAAAGAAAAAATGAATTAGCTTAATTGTTTAACTTTTCTAGGAGTTCCTCGACACAATAAAAGGAGTGAGCCACGAGGTAACTCTTCAATTTAGATTTGAAAGCATGTGGATTAGTGCTAAGATTCTTAAGTTCTTGTGGCAGCTTATTGAAAATGGATGCCGCAGAATACTGCACCCCTTTCTGCACAAGTGTTAAGGTGGTGTGGGGCAAATGTAGATTAGACATCTGTCTAGTATTCACCGAGTGAAAGCTACTAACTCGTGGGAATAAGCTGATATTATTAACAACAAACGACATTAGAGAAAAAACGTATTGTGACGCCAGAGTCAAAATTCCCAGACTACTGAAAAGGGGTCGACATGACGTTCGCGAACTTACACCAGATATTGCTCGAACCGCCCGTTTTTGAGCCAGAAATATCCTTTTTGCATCAGGCGAGTTACCCCAAAAAACAATGCCGTACGTCATAAGTGAGTGAAAGTAAGCGAAATAGACTACTTTTCGTGTTGAAAAATCACTTATCTCAGATATTGTTCTAATGGTAAATATAGCAGAATTTAGTTTTGGAACAAGATCCTGAACATGGGCTTTCCATGACAGCTTACTGTCTATATGAACACCTAGAAATTTGAACTGTTCAGTCTCACTTATCACATGCCCATTATGTGTAATCATAATGTCAGATTTCGTCAAATTATGTGTTAGAAATTGTAAAAACTGAGTTTTACTGTGATTTAACATCAACTTGTTTTCTATTAGCCATGAACTTATCTCTTGAACTGCATTATTTGATACTGTGACAATATTACGAGCAACATCCTTCACTACCAAGCTGGTATCATCAGCAAACAAAAATATTTTACAATCACCTGTTATACTCGAAGGCATATCCATTTATATAAATAAGAAACAGCAATGGTCCCAAAACAGACCCCTGGGGCACCCCATACTTAATTGTGCCCCATTGGGATTGCACGTCATAGCCATTTTCTACACTGCGGAGAATTACCTTCTGTTGTCTATTATTAAAGTAAGAGGTGAACCAGTTTTGGGCTACTCCCCGTATTCCATAATGTTCCAACTTCTGCAACAATATTTTGTGATCAACACAATCAAACGCTTTTGTTAAATCAAAGAAGACGCCTAATGTCCATAGCCTCTTATTTAACCCATCAAGTGCCTCACAGAGAAACGAAAATATAGCGTTTTCGGTCATTAAACCACTTCTAAAACCAAACTGTACGTTTGACAGGAAATTATGTGAACTGAAATGATCAATTAATCTTGGACATTAGAGAAAAAACGTATTGTGACGCCAGAGTCAAAATTCCCAGACTACTGAAAAGGGGTCGACATGACGTTCGCGAACTTACACCAGATATTGCTCGAACCGCCCGTTTTTGAGCCAGAAATATCCTTTTTGCATCAGGCGAGTTACCCCAAAAAACAATGCCGTACGTCATAAGTGAGTGAAAGTAAGCGAAATAGACTACTTTTCGTGTTGAAAAATCACTTATCTCAGATATTGTTCTAATGGTAACTTTGGAAAAAACCGATGGCATAGAAATAGGTCTATAGTTGTCTACATTATCCCTTTCTCCTTTTTTATAAAGCGGTTTCACTACTGAGTACTTTAATCTGTTAGGAAACTGACCATTCTGAAAGGAAAAATTACAAATATGGCTTAGTACTGGGCTAACATATGGAGAACAGTACTTTAGAATTCTGCTAGATACCCCATCATATCCACAAGAGTCCTTAGTCTTTAGTGATTTAATTATTGACTCAATCTCACCTATGGAAGTATCATGAAGGATCATTTCAGGTAACAGCCTCGGAAACGCTTTTTCTAAAAACGTTATATGATTACCTGTAGAAACTAGAGTTTTGTTTAGTTCCTCTACTATATTCAGAAAGTGATTATTGAATATTGCACATATATCTAACTTGTCAGTAACAGAAACATTCCTACTACGCACTGACGTTATATCTTCTATCTGCTGCTCCTGACCAGACACTTCCTTCACGACTGACCAGATAGTTTTAATTTTATCCCGAGAGTTTGCTATTCTTTTTGCGTACCACATACTTTTTGCATTCTTAATGACGTTTTTCAGAACCTTACAGTACTGTTTGTAATGAGCTACTGCATCTTCATTCTGTGTGGTGGGTGATTGATTTTATGACGGTGAGAAGTTGATTTAAATGAGATGTTCAAATGTGTGTCCATGTCCCTCAATGCATAATGCAATGCGCCGTCGAAAGGATCTCGGACGAGATGTAACATAGCCGGTGCGACGGAGCGACATGCGTCCTCGATGCGCCGTTTTAGATCATCTGGGGCTGTGGGCTCAGTGACATAAACACGATCTTTTAGATATCCCCACAAAAAGAAATCTACTGGTGTTAAATCGAGCGACCTTGCGGGTCGTGTTTTGTCACTTCCCATAGCAATTCTGCAATTATATCTTCTTCACTTCTGCCATCAGCAGCTATTTTGCTACACAAGTAACAAGACTCATCACCTTCTTTTATTTTGTCATTTTCTAATGTAATTCCTTCTCCATCGCCTGATTTTCTTACACTACATTCCATTACGCTCGTTAATGTTCATCTTATAACGTCCTTTAAAAACAATGTCCATTCTGTTAAGTTAATCTTCCGGGTTCTTTCCTGTCTCTGATAGAATTACAATGTCTTCAGCAAATCGTACAGTTTTTTTTCTCTCCCTGAATTTTAATTTCTTTTCCATTTTTCTTCTTACATTCCGCCGTAGCTTGGTTAATGTAGAGTTTGAACAACACTCTGTCTTAATCCCTTCCCGACCACTACGTCCGTCTCATGCCCTTCGAATCTAATAAAGGTTGGTGTTTTTACAAGTTGAATAGAGCTCTTCGCTTCCTATATTTTACCCCTAATACCTTCCGAGTTTCAAAGAGTACATTCCAGTCAAGAGTATCAAAAACTGTCTTCAGATCTACAAGTGCTAAAAACCTAGGATTGCCCTTCTTAACCTAAGTCGCAATGTGAGTTTTGCCTCCCGTGTTCCTACATTTTTCCTAAATCCAAACTGATCTTCCCCAAGGTCGGATTGTACCAGTTTATCCATTCGTCCGTAAATAATTTGTGTTAGTATTTTGCAAACATGAATTGTTAAACTGACAGTTTTGTAATTTTCGCATTGTCCTCACTTGCTTTCCTAGGAATTGGAATTACTATATTCTTCTTGAAGTCGCGTGGTATTTCCCCTCTCATACATTCTGCATACCAGGTGGAACAATTTCTTCATGACTGGCTCTCCTAACGATATCAACAGTTCAAACGGTATATCATACTCCAGGGATCGTGTTTCGACTCAAATCTTGCACTGCTCTGTCAAATTCTTCTGGCAGTAACGTACTCCTACGTCATCTTCCTCTATTTCCTCTTCCATTTCTAGTATACTGCCTTCAAGCTTAATTTCTTTGTATGGGCCCCTCTATATATTCCTTCCACCTTCCACATTGTAGCTTTCTTTTCTTTGCTTAGTACTGGTTTTCCACCTAAGCTTTTGATATTCACGCAGCTGCTTTTCTTGTCTCCAAATGTCTCTTTTATTTTCCTGTAGACGGTATCTACCTTTTCCCCAAAATTAAGAAAACAAAATCTTCGGTGCAGAACTCCCGACGATGAGCACGACGGCACCCTTCACAGTTTGGCCCTTCCAATCGGACTGCTTCATGCGTGCAGCCCCACACTTGGCAGGAAACCTAGGCCTGGGAACTCAACAACAGCCAACTAAGGAGGCTACCGCTCTCTGGAAATGTTGTCCACAACGTCAGATGGAAACTGGGGATACACGTGCACCGAGCATAGGAGGCAGAATAACGAGCCTCGTGGCTTATTGCTAGAATCTCTATTGACGAGTTACAATAATTGTGGGAGTAGATAGTGTACATGAAGATGTATCAGATATGGATTACAATGAATTGGTGGAAGACAAAATTCAGGAAAATAATAAATTAACTTACAAACAGAAAGAGGAACTGAAGAATGTGTTGTGGGACTATTATGATGTATTTGATGACCGACAACGAAGAGTAAACAACTATGAGTGCACATTGAAAGTTAAACCACATGAGCCATTCTATATCAATCCTTACGGAGTACCGATAATAAAGAGGAAAGCTGTTGAAAAAGAACTAGACAAAATGGAGAATTAGAACATTATTGAAAGGAGTAGGAGCCAATACATAATCCAATCGAGGTCATTTCTAAGATGTGAAAATTGTTCTAGATTCAAGACATCTCAACAAATATTTGGAAGGAGAAATAGACCATCCAGAAAGCATTGATAGGCATGATAAGTTAAGATGTGACATCTGGTTTTCACCAAGTACCTTTAGCAAAAAATTCTCGGAAATACACTGCCTTCCTGTACAATGGAGATGTTATAAATATTGTGTTGTACCATTTGGCTTAAAGTATCTGTAGCAGAATTCATAAGATCTCTTGACACAGTATTAGGCAAAGAACCCCTGAGTAAGTTAACAGTGTATGTTGATGATATTTTGACTACTGGTAGGACATGGGACCAACATCTGAGTACCCTGAAAGGAGTATGTGAGAAATTAAGACTAGGAGGAATGTCTTTAAAACTAGTAAAATGTAAATTTGCAATGAAACAATTGAGCATTTTAGGACACATTATTACAGAGGATGAAATATTACCTGATGAAGAGAAACTTGAAGCAATAGCTAAATTCCCAGTACCTAAAACAAAACAGCAGTTGAAATCTTTCTTCGGAATTTGTGGATATTATCGGAAATTTCTGAGTACTCGAGCTTTCAATGCATCCTGTTTGAACGATCTGTTGCAGAAGAATGCTATTTGGGCACGGACTGAAGAATGTGTGAAAGCTTTTGAAACTATCAAGACTGAGTTTTGTAATAGTAAAATGTTGTTTAGGCCATATTTGTCACAACCTTAGCCACAGATAGCAGTGATTATGGTCTCGGTGCATATCTCTTCCAAGTATTAATAAATGGGGACAAGACTGAGCATAGATTCATCGCCTTTGCAAGGAGAACACTCCAGGAACATGAAAAGCTTGTACTGTTGCAAAAAAGAAACTTTTGGCAATCTTTTGGACATTCACTAAATTTAAAAATTATCTGGTAGGCCATAAAGTGATTGCACAGACCATAATGCCCTAACCTTCATTTAAAAATGTAAACTGTTTCATAACAGAGCACCAGATGGGTACTGTTTCTTCAGCAATTTGATTACTCGATTCAATATATTAAAGGGAAGGATAATCTAGTTGCAGATTCACTCTCTCGACTTCCAGTGGTGTGGGGGTGTGACTTTGAAGACATTAGTGGAAAATGTATAAAAGAATTCAGGGTGATGTACTTAAAAGGAGAGAGGGAAGAAACAGAAGTCAGGAAGATATGTAACACCATCAGAAGATATCAGAATCATGATTCCAACTGGAGACTAGTTAAGAGCTTAATAGGAAAGAAAGGAGAAAATAAAGTGGGACAATACTACAAGTTTTACAAAGGGATTTTATTCAGGAGGATGAGCACAGTGAACAGTGGAAGTTATGTTGGCTTGAAGACTGTATTGATGTTTTGCTAAAGTATGTGCATGAAAGTTTCGGCCACTGTGGAACACAAAAGTGTATCCAAAAGCTTCAGGAAAATTTATATTTTTACAACATATCCAGAAGAGTAAAGAAATTATTAGCAACGTGCGATAGATGTTAGAGAGTTAAGGTCACAAACCAAACAATCAGAGGATACACGCAAACATCTTCCCCAAAGAACCATTAGAATTAACTGCTGTATATTTATATGGATGTCTACCTAAATCTCGAGGGGGATACTGCTACATTGTAATGGTTTATTTGTTTTCAAAATTTGTCAAATTGTATTCTTTAAAGAAAACTACTAGCAAAAGCATTATTAATAAAATTAGGCATGATTACTTTCAAACTGTTGGCACTCCGAAAAGCATACTGTCTGACAATGGTACGCAATTCACATCAAAGCCGTGGAAAAGTTTCATAGAAGAGGAAAATATAAAGCATATCCTGATTTCGGCTTACCATCCTTCAGGCAAGCCGGCAGGAACTTATAAGAGAGAGATTGGAATATTATTCAGAACATATTGCATCATGTGTCATGGATAGAATATGTAGAAAAATTTGAAGACATAATAAATAGCCTACAACATTCATCTGCGGGATTTTATCCATATGAGATATTACATGGAAAGAAGCCACCAAACTTGATTAATGAGCTGATCCAATTTCCTGAATGTAAGAAGTTAAGCAGTCAAGAAGGGGAAGAAATTGTGAGCAGGAACTGTAATGGAACACCCCTCCCAAAAGCTTTAATGCAGCGATCGATACAAACCGGTGGTGAAGTGAAGCACAGGCCATCCGGATTCGCGTATACCGACGGCGGTATCGGCTGCTTCAGTGGAATTAAGTTCCAGACAAATGCAAGTAGAAAAAGACTAAATCGGGTAAACGTCAAATATAAAGTATGTCTACTAACGTTACTTGTGATTCTGATAATAAGAAACGTTAATTGTAGCGTACTTTAGAAAAAACGGTACGTAGAAGCTTCTAGATAGCACAAGAACAATTACGCCACTAAGGATAAACGAAAACTAGAAAAACTAAAATTTAATTGCAGACATGACTGTTAAACTAAATAAACAGTGTTAAACAGAATTACTTTCATTGTCACTAAGATTTCACTAATTAAATATAGAAATATGTGTAGAACGCTAAATACTCGATTTTGTATTTGTACGTTTATAAACTGTAAAGTCGAAAACTATTGTTATGAAAACTTACCGATGTTTGCCCAAAAGCTGTGTAAATGTTAGCAAGATCATTCATTCAGTATTTAATAACATAACTACGTCTTAAAGCATTTGATTGCTCGTAACTCGTATTTAGTACGAAATTACCGAAGAAAATAAATAAGAGAGGCTGTAATTTTATGTAAATATCATGTACTTCGTATTTTCCGTTATATCATATGGCATGTTTTAATTAACATTAACTTTTGTAATTGTAAATTAACATCTGTAATTGTTATAACAGTCACTCTACAACATCATTATTGTTAATAAGATTTATATAATGGCATGCTCCGGTGCCGAAGTTAGTTCAAGTCCTGCACAGTTAGTGCCGAGGTCCAAGTTAGTTCCAGAGAGTTCCAAGTATAGTTACACTCTGTCAGTCTCAGTTGCGGAATTACATTGCTATCTTTGTCAAAGTGTTATGTGATTTGTTTATTTTGATACTGTGACGTTAACACCAACGAAATAAACCACAAGAATATAAGTTTTGTATCATCTTATTTAACGGGAAAACTGAGAGAAGAGATAAATCAATATTCCTGTTACAAAGTCGAACCTACATTTGGATCACACCTCCTTGACTCTTGTGCAGAGAGGCGTGAAGTATTCTGTAGCATGTATTTTAAACGAGCTCACTAGAAATCAAGAATCTTAGTAGTGAACCACGTGCTTTCAAGTCTAAATTGAGGAGTTACCTCATGGTTCACTCCTTTTATTCCGTCGAGGAACTCCTAAAAGTTAAAAATTAAACTAATTCATTTTATTCATTAATTATTCTTTTTACTTAGGCTTAAGATTGTCATGTGCTTACAACTACTTTAAGTTTTTCTATTACCATCCTTGTGTTAAAATTTCATATACTGACTTGTTTCACGACCATGGAGTCTTGCTCCTCAATTAGGTCCTGCAAAACAGAAAACCATGTTGTTATAATTATAGGTTACGTTTAGTCCCAAGAGACCCTACCGGTTGAGATGACATAGCGGTTTGCACTCTGGAGATGCCTTCGGAAAGACGACGATCGGAAAACACATAAGACAGGACTTCCAGGTTCTAGAATTGGTCCGCGAAACATTTTCATAGGTCGTCGTTGAATTTATTTCAACGCTCTAGAACAGCTAACTTAATAAATTCCTCTTTCGCCATGAGCAGCTGATTACCGTCGTCTTCTGCGTCGTTCGGTTTAACTGGTGAGACGGCGCTTCAACCTACAATGTCTGAAGATGGAGCTTCGTCACTAGCGAATTCCATTATGCACGTCAGTCATGCTATGAAATATTCAGGACTATTACCTCACAACGGAGGCCCCTTATACGGGCATAAAAGGCACTCTGCTCTTCCAGGTGACACCAATTTGCAGCCGCACGTGTTGACGTCCGCGATTCACAGCAAAGATAGCCTTGTCTGGGAGTAGTAGAGCGAAGAATCACGAAGTTGTTACGCCCTGCTACTTTGCCAACGTATGAGGCGCAGCGGAAGCTGCTTATATCTGCCCTAGCGTCTAATGACGTTCCGCTCTGTCTACGAGCTCGCTCCGGGAAAATAGTCGATCCATTGCTCCCGACATCAATATTTCACGACATCTTGTTGTAAGAACAAACTCATCTCTCTCGCTCTTCATTTTTTTCGACATTTCATCCTTGTCCTAGGCGATGTTTGTGTACGAAAAGCAATATTTTTCCCATCTCGCTACAGTACTTTCGGAACTCTTAGAAGAATGAGTCATAAAATCTGTAATATTACTTGCGAACTCGTGCTAACGAATAAAAGGGAACCGTTCAAGGGGTCATGAATGTGCAGGATCAACTGCGGCGAATATCCCAAGTGCAACGTCGTATAAAAAGAACAGGAATTCAGAAGACGTTTCTAAAACCACGCCAGACTGAGTGACTGACAGTAACTTTAATAGCACAGCGTAAATCGTTATATGTGTGCAGCTTCTTGGTTATTTTTTACTATACACAACGACAGCAATGCACCGAGCCGACCGTACGCTGCATTTTACAACACGATATCGCATTAATTTGAAAATCTCGTTAATAGTTATGGGTGGTTCTTACACTTAAATGGTCGCTTCGCATAACCCGTTTTTTCTTTTTATTCTCATTATATTGCAACAGAGGTCTTTTACATCTAATTGACTTGCTAATTATTCAGATACGAGGTCCTCTACGTAGTGATACTATTAAAATACTTATTTTTTCTCATACACGAGATTTTCAGTATAAGCCGACGATATGTCCTTTGTTTTTTGATGGACCATGAGAGGTATCAAACGGTACTTTTGCATCACACTTCGCAAAATATCTACATAATCTCCTACCTGAGATCTTATATAGATGATTTTCTCTTGTTTTTCAGTTGGTAGCTGGTTCGATACTGCTGCTGTTATTAAATTTCAGAACTGTCTTGTTAAATAATAAGATACAAACAGGTATTTCATTTTATTGCTGGGTACTAATCCCGGTGTACTCCAGACTTATGATAACTGAACAACTTGCCAACATTACACACTTAATTCTTAATTTAGGACTAATTAACATATGTGTCCGATTCCAACGACTTTATTTTTATTGTTACCTAACGAACATTAACCCAGTGGCGGATTAAGCCTGTCGCAGGCCCGGGGTCACGGCAAAACAAAATGAGGCCCACCCGTCCACTTTGAAATACATGTATTACTATAAAAAGCGTAACCTTTGAGATTTGGAGCCTCCCCCCCCCCCCCCCAAGACTAGAGGCAACGGACAATCTAAAAGAAAGAATAACAAAATCTTTCGAGATTTAGAGGCCTCAGATCGAGAGGCCATGGGCACTTAAAATAAATACATAAATAATATCGTGCTTTTTAGGTATTTGGAGGCCCCCCAAGACGAGATGCCCTGGGCGATCGGCCACCCCCCCCCTTTTAGTCCGCCACAGCATTTAATGTCATTTTAAGATTTTTTGCGGTCTTTTCAGTCGACCGACACAAGTTAATCAATTTTGGATGCTGGCATTTCACTAACTACAACCATGCAAGTTGATTTCCGGATCGCCCTGTTGAAATTATTTCCACCAGCCACAGGCTACATTGCCTGGCTTGCCTCACCCCTCTCAGACAACAAGTGATTCCCTGCTTCCCAACTGCTGCAGTTGAATGACCGAGCGCTCTAAGGCGCCTTACACCAAAGCGCATGGTTGTTCCCCTTAGAAGGTTCTAGTCCTCCCTCGGCAAGGGTGTGTGAGTGTGCTCTTAGGTGAGTTTAAGTTATTTTAGGTAGTTTGTAAGCCTAAGGACTGATAACCTCAGTATTTAAATCCCATATATTTACAAACATTTGTTCTTTTTCCTTCCCAACTACATGTCCGCGTCACCGAAGTTACATCAGTTCTACCAGCATGCAATCATGGGTACTGCTGCGCACCATGTTCACCAGCGATTGAAAAGACGTCATAGAAGACTACCGTCTTGCGCTCGTATGTACGACCAGCAGAACATGGGAGCAAAATTAGCACTCCTATGGGGAAAGACAATATCCCCTGTTGTTACATTAAATATTTTGGTATTGATTGTAATAAACTTTTAAGAACCTAAACTACAAAAAAGGATTTTTCAAAACAGGTTTTCTTACTCAAAGTATTATTAAAAGTTTTCAAAAGTCGTTGAGGGTTTTTTCTTTTATTACGGGATGGGGTTTAAAGAGGTACGTTACAGCAACTAAAATTTTACAAATTAATCTCTGTCAAGCACGGTTCCGTCCTCCAAGACGACAACAGTAGCGTTCACTAGGCTGCTAGTTTGACGGAATGAGACTCTTTATCGCTTCTTAAGTGGCCCAGTAAATCAATCAGCAGAAGAAACAACATACTTCGTAGCCAAAATCGCTATACCGATCATTTATTCTAGATTTTTGGCTTCGGTAAGTAATGTTATAATCATCTTCATTAAAACTATGTTAGGGCCTGAACAAGTTGTGCATGGCCTAGGTTTGTCACTCTCAATAAAAAAACATGAGTAAAATCATTAATAAAAGGAAGTGTCAGCGGCGCAGGCCCCAACTCATTAGTGTGAGTACCATAATGTCGAGAGAATGCATATCAACACAAGTGAATGCAGCTGAATAGTTCAAAACTATTCTCTGATGCAAAAACCGGATCGAGGTGGTGCAGTGGTAAACTCACTGGACTCGCATTCCGGCCATCCAGATTTAGGTTTTCCGTGATTTCCCTAAATCACTCCAGGCAAAGTCCGGGCTGGTTTCTTTAAAAAGGCACAGCCGAGTTCCTTCCACATACTTACCCAACAACTCCAAGCGTAAGCTCGGTCTGTAATGACCACGCTGTCGACGGGACGTTAAACTCTAAGCTTCCTTCCTTTCTTCTTTCCTGAAGCAAAAGATGTTTGTACTCTTTCATCCCTCCTGTTTCGCTCCTTGTTCTGCTGTGATCAGTGGGTTGTTACACAGACACGTGTGTATGAAGAAGCCAAACAGTTTCTTTCAGTTCTGCAAGATCCTCAGTGCCAGTAATGCACTTTTATTGAGTACTTTAGACAACCATTCAACTCGCAAGGGAAACACCCCATTGCACACCTCTCAGACTTAAGGGTTGGTTGGCGCAGCGGGTAGTCCATCAAGAAATCAACACAATTCAATCATGAAAGCAGGAAGAAGAGCAAGAAGCTCTTCGGAACTGAGGAAAAAGGCAAAATATAAGCAGTGAACTGCCCGAACGCAAAATGTGCAATACATAGGAATCGCCGAGAGCTATGTCATCGTGGTTAAGTGGTCACGCCGTTCGACTGCGTCCGTGTTCAGCTCTCCGTTGTGTTCTCTGTCACTTATTGTTTCATTATTTGTCCTTCCGGTCTTCGACGTGTCTGTTCATTGTAAAGATCGGCGTGAGAGTTTAAAATAGAGAAGTTTAATTTTTAAAACTCACAACTACCAGCTGCGAACCAAATTCCTAAACATGCAAAAACACTGGAACTGTGATTGCGACTGTTTGACTCGTTTTCTAGGGGATGATATCACACGTTCGCAGCTTTCCTTCCCTGCATATGATTAACAAAACAAATTCATAATAAAATCAAGTTCATGAGAGAAAAGGGTATACTAACTACTATTTTTGAAAACACGTGAAAGTTCACTTTATGTTGTTTATTTCACAATATTACAACCCTGGGCTGATACGTCTGTACGTCGACACATTTATCAAATAAAGTTATAGGTCGTGAGCCCCCGGACAAAAATGAATATTTGTCGCAAATTGTTTTCACACCATGTGGCTGTCTCAAACACCGTTTATGTTGGTGCCTATGCGACGACACGTGTTATATTAACAAATCACAGTCACTTTAATTCAATGTGATGCACACCTTGTTCCACCGGCTAAATATTCACAACACACAGTAGCACTCGATTCAACTTGGTGCAGTCTACGACGAGCAACCACACGTGGCGATTGCCACACACAAATCTATAACCTCCACCTCGCGATCCACATGCCGACTGATGCAGAGCGACGCCGCCCGGCCAGCTACCCCACTCGTTCCCGCCTCGTCACTTCCTACCCTAACGCGCCAAAATTACAACTGCCGGGGTTTTTTCCCTACGTCATCAACTTCCCCATGTGAGCTGTTCTAACCGATTTGCCAACGTACAGCGCTCAGCCAATACATTTCTAAAACTTTACTTAAAATCAAAATAACTACACTACACATTAAACAAATTTCTTAAAAAATTTTTATATTGGTATAAACATCCTTTGCACTATTTATTACAATCGTGCAATTTCTTATATCACAGATTTAACAGTGATTTAACTGAATATTTCAAGATAAAAATACACAATATTAATTGAAAATGAAATGAGAAATAGTTAATATATTATTTTTATAAACAAACATTGTCATACTAGTTGTGTAATTGTCTTGTATTCATTGGTAATTTATTACTTTCCATTGTCAAAAAAATGTTCAAATGTTTGTAAAGCTTATGGGACTTAACTACGGGGTCATCAGTCCCTAAACTTACAAACTACTTATGAACTACTTACGAACTAGAACGGCACAAATATCCATGCCCGAGGGGGGATTCGCACCCCCGACCTTAGTGGCCGTTTTCATTGTCAATTAAACATATTACGCCAGATGTGACTATATCAGCTAATGTATTGTTTATTTGTCAACAGGCTATTTTGTAATGAGGGCCTTAAAGGTTCCTAACTGCATCGTATTACTTCAAATGCAAGTAGTATTAGAATATTTTATTTCACGCTGTGCACTGTACTGCACCTGGCACTCGCCATTGTCCCTCTCTCCCCTCACCGCAAACGAACTGGAAAATCCTAAGCTGGACCAAGCCACCAACGTCGGCCTGCTCGCTGGCCTCCCGTCAGCTACAAGCACACAGCAAATCTCAACGTGGAGAATTTCTACCTATGGCCTAACTATAAATGTTGTCACCCAACTGCGTACATACATTGCTACCATAATTAATAAGATTAAAATTGCGTAACATTTGGTGCATTGGCATGGTCAATGTTTGTAGTGAACTTCATACTGTTTAATTATCAAATGCTATTAATTACCAATATTTCTAATGGGCGGTAATCTTACAATTCTATTTTGTGTTTGTGTTGTGGCGTATCATGGCATCGCACAACTATTCCGTTAACAGTCGATTGGAAATGGCTCTTGAATGGGACCCGCGAGCGTTTGATGACAAGACGACAGCTTAATCCTACACTGGAAAACACGTCTGAACATACATAACATTTGTGACAACATGTACTTCATTTGGTAGGAATCACATACGGGCGCACCTAACTTGTACGCCTGGTGAGTGAATGAGATACGCTTCCTTGCCTGATTTACGTGTTCGTTGATGTGATCACTCTCAAATAAATAATGAAAACATAACAGTTTCTCAAGTAAGTTCAACAGATGAACACAAGAGTTCCACAATCACACACTTTTTATGTACTCTATCAAAATATATATTTTTAACGTTTTTGAAGTTTTCCACGTTTACACTATCAAATCTTGCATGTTGTTGTTATGGTCTTCAGTCCGGAGACTGGTTTGATGCAGCCCTCCACCCGACTCTATCCTGAGCAATCCTCTTCATCTGCTCATAAGAACGGCAACCTACATCCATTTGAATTTGCTTACTTTATTCATCTCTTGGTGTCTCTCTGCGATTTTCACCCCACATACTTCCCTCCAACACTAAATTCACAGAACGACATATTGACCATAGCTGTTTATTTTTTGTCAATTCTATCGGTTTCGGTCAATTTACCATTCTCAAGTGTTAGCAGTGATTATTTCATAGCTTAACATGTCGTAACACAATTTTGAATTTTTGTGTTACGACATGTTAAGCTATCAGCTAATCTCTAACGCTTGATAATGGTAAACTGACCGAAACTGGGAGCATTGAGAAAAAATAAACAGCTATGGTCAATATGTCGTTCTGCAATTATGTCAAAGTTGTTATGCCCCACCTGTTCATCTTGCTAAATTTACAATTCCTGGATGTCTAAGAATGTTTCCTGCGAATCGAACCCTTGTTTTATTCAACGTATGTCAGAAATTCCTTTTCTCCCCAATTCTGTTCAGTACCTCCTCATAAGTTAAACGATCCATCCACCTAATCTTCAGCATTCTTCAGTAACATCATATTTCAAAAGCCTCTATCCTCTTCCTGTCCGCACTGTTTACCGTCAATCTTTCACTCCCATATAAGACAACAGTCCACACAAATGGCTTCAGAAAGGACTTCCTTAGGCTTAAATTAATATTCGATGTTAACAAATTTCTCTTTTTCATGAACGCTTTTCTACCCATTGCCATTCTGCATTTTATATCCTCTGTACTGCGACAATCATTTGTTATTTTACTGTGCAAGTAACAAAACTCATCTACCACCTTCATTCTTTCGTTATCTAATTTTTTTTCTTCAGCATCGCCTGATTTTCTTAGACTGCACTCCAATATCCTTGGTTTGTTCTTGTTAATGTTCATCTTGTACGCACCTTTCAACCAATTCCCGTTCTGTTAAACTGGTCTTCCAGGTCCTTCGCTGTCTCTGACAGACTTACAATGTCATTGACAAAACGCAATGTTTTTATTTCTTCACCCTGAATAATTCCTTCTCTAAATTTCTCTTTGCTTTCCTTTATAGCTTGCTCAGTGTACAAATTGAATAACATTGTGGAAAGGCTACAACCCTGTCTTACAACCTTCCCAACGTCTGCATCCATTTCATGCCCTTCAACTGCCGTCTGCATTTGTACAAGTTGTAAATAACTTCCGTTCCCTATATTTTACTCCTGCTTATTTATGAATTTGAAAGAGTGTATTCCAGTCAACTTTGTCAAAAGCTTTCTTCAAAGAAATGTAGGTTTGCCTTTCCTTAATCTATCTTCTAAGATAAGCCGTAAAGTGAGTATTGCCTCCCTACATTTCTTAAGGTCGGCTACTACCAGCTTTTCCATCCTTCTGTAAATAATTCGTTATTAAACTGATGGTTCTGTATTTTTCACACCTGTCTGAGGATTATTACATTTTTCTTAAAATCTGAGGGTACTTACCCTGTCTCATAGATCTTACCCCCAGGTGAAATAGCTTTGTCATGGCTGGCTGTTGCATATGCATATGTCCAAGCAAATCTGAACTTGTAATTCAGAGAGCAAAGTTAATATGTGTGGAAACTTGTACTAGTTAGTTCACACCCATGTATTTGTAGTTTTATGTTGTTCAAATGTTTGTATAGTCTATGGGACTTAACTACAGGGTCATCAGTCCCTAAACTTACAAACTACTTATGAACTACTTACGAACTAGGACGGCACAAATATCTATGCCCGAGGGGGGATTCGAACCCCCGACCGTAGTGGCCGTGCAGACCGTGACTGGAGCGCCTTAGTCCCCTCGGCCACCGCGGCCGGCTGTTGTTTTATTTCTGTGAAAGGTCTATGAGGGATCTCGCCTGTATTCACTATTCATCACATTTAATAGCGACAGAAATATATTTTTACCATATTTTTTCATTCTAAAATTAATATTATGACAGTTGCCAAGGCTACAAAAAAAGAATTTAGATGTCACTGATCGGACGGACAGTTCAAAATTTTGTTAAAAATCAAACGGTAAAAAATACGTAGACCACCTAGATTGCTTCACCACGGAATCATGACTTCATGGCTCTGGATTTCTGCACGATTTTACAAATCCAGCACTTGGGCCATTAACTTTATTTTTTTTTTTAACAGTTCCATACAAATTTGTTTTCGTGTTTGATGTGTGTTCAGTTTTTCATTGGCTATCCGATGCACCATCTTACCATTAAATCTGAGAGGGAGGGAATGGATATTTTCCGATTTCAGGTCTAGCGCTTGAAGGCAGTCACTAAATCAGGAGTCGACGTCTATTCAGCAAAAGGTTGTCGAAATCACTGATTGTAATGTACTTAACAAAGGTTCGTGTGTAACACTGCTTGTTGCAGACATTTGAGTGAAATTTGGTGCCATTGTGGCTTCATTTACCTACCTTAACTCATATGAAACTCTGAGAATTGTCTTTTTTTCGCATTTGTCGACACGGTACTTTTTCACCGTTACATAGGAAGTCTGTAGGCACATTTCAGCCAGATTTTAAACTTATAAGGGCAAAAATTATGGGGTTTCAGCCAGATCTTAAACTCATAAGGGCCAAAATTATAGAGTTTCGAAAAAGTGTTTCCTTAAATCTTTTGCGCAATGTTGTACAGATTGGACTATTTTACCTTGAAATTCTTTGTGTCGGTGTGATTATAAACTGCCTCAATTTTTATTATTTTTATAATTTTTTTTATGTTGTTCCCATTTATGACGCAGTCAGGAACATAAGATCGTTTTTACGAGATATGCAATTGCCTCTAGCAATGACGATCTGTCGCTCCTGAACTAGTTTTTGTGAAGATCGCGAACCTCGTCGTTTGTGCTGAGAAACGTAGGCAGCTATGGGCAGTGATACAGGCAGTCAAGAGGCCCAGCTGGCCACGGTGGCGTGCCCAGGAGACGCGCAGGTAGTGCTGACGTCACACCCGACCAGCCGTCCCATCGATAACTCCGGGCGTTGGGGTAGGCTGCGGGAATCGGACACTGCCGACAACAGCAATTCAGACACATGTTTTTATAAACACGATGCAGTATGTGCAGAAAATATTTCGAAGCTGTTAACGTATTATTAAACCGCTATCCGGGGACCATTCACGAGTTTCGGGGTGCCTGATACAGACACCGAGGGGCACCAAAAATTTTACATTGAATTTTTCGCATAATTATTGACCGATTTAAACATTTAAAATACTTTCTTAATCCACTCACTAAGAGGTTTCATTTTACATTAATAAAAATTCACCTTCTTCAGGTTGTTAAGCCAAGATCGCCAATAAAATATATTTATTTCTCTTAAAAAGAACAGGTAGGAGAAAGCGGCTGTTGGAAATAAATTTGATTTTATAAGCAGCCAAAAGTCGATGTAATTATTTATTCAATTCATCGGTTTCACTCTGTATATAAGAGCATCGTCAGAATACTGTACAAAATAGATATCGATATAACAGAATTTTTTAACTTAAATATTACATCAATTACGAATTATATTTCTAATTTAGAAACTTACATTCGATTTATATAATCATATGTACATTAATTTAAAACAGACAGCTGGATAATAGGATACTTTCAACAGCTGACAGTGACAGCGGAAAAGATATAATTTCTAAGTAATTGTAACATCCATGATATGATCTGTAAACGTCATCTTTGGACGTATCACGTAATTTACATTTTGATCGCCGCTTTTATGGGCGTGTGTACAAAAAATTTTATATAAGATTATTGCTACAAATAATAAAGGAGAGCGCGTATAAAACGCTTGTACGACCACGTCTTGAGTATTGCTCAAGTAATTGGGACCCGCAGCAGATCAGTTTAAAGGATAGAAGCAGCTCAGAGGCGAGCAGCTAGGTTTGTTACCGGTAGGTTCGACCAATGCGCGATTGTCACGTAAATGCTCCGGCAACTCAATTGGGGATCGTTGGAGGAAAGACGACGTTCTTTTTGTGAATTTCTGTTGAAGAAATTTAGAGGGCCGGAATTTGAAGCTGAGTGTAGTACGATCTTGCTGTCGCCTCCTTCCGTTTCGCGTTGTGATCACAAAGACAAGAGAAATTAGGGCTCGTACGGAGGCATATAGGCATTCCTTTTTTCCTCTTTCTGTTTGGGAGTGGAATAGGAAAGGAAAAGCCTAGTAGTGGTACAGTGTACCCTCCGCCACGCGCCTTACGGTGGATTGCGGAGTATGTATGTAGATGTAGATGTAAGTGCCCCTTCACGTTTCCACTTCCCTAGCACATGAGGATCAGTGGACCTATAGATGTTTATACGAGCGGAAATAAATCTCGCGTATAGACTTCCGACGTATGTGACACGGAATCACCTGACCACGTTTGAAGTCCGTTAAGTTCCGCGGAGCACCTCATTCTGCTTCAATGTAAGATACAACTAGAAACTATAATACTTAGCTTTGATCTCGTCGAAGCAATATTATTGTTGGAGATATATTGGTAAGCAGAAATAAATACTTCAAAGAAATCGTATAATTTCCATTTTGAGCCATTTATTCCATAAGACTGACTTCATAGCTCCAAATATCTTCCATAACTGCCAAGAATTCACGAATGTTCCAATGTTCAAAGACTGACTAAAACACCAATCACTTTGGCGCTATAACACACATATGCTCGCAAACAGTGGGTACAATATCAGACATTATTGAATAATACATTAAATGTTAATTACAATCACAAATTTCCATTGCTTTTGTGAATCGTAACAAGAGTACCTAACCAACAATAGCCATTACAAGAACTAATTAAACTCATTACAGAGATCATGAAAATTGTATCTAAAATTTACACAGGTTCTATTTACAAAGTTTTACATAATCATGCATTAGTTATTTACAGAAGTTTATGATTCACTAAGAATTGTCTTTTAATGATTACATCAATTAATTATGACAGCCGGACTTGCAATTCTCAGATAAGGTTCAGAAATAGTTCATATATGCAAAGTGTAAGGATATTCCTCAAACAGCACACGTTTTATATATTGCCAGAAAGTTCTAGATCGATCA
The DNA here is from genome assembly GCA_026315105.1 of Locusta migratoria. Lineage (NCBI taxonomy): Eukaryota > Metazoa > Arthropoda > Insecta > Orthoptera > Acrididae > Locusta > Locusta migratoria. Next base: position 199,317,657 of record CM048746.1, read on the forward strand.
TGTATTATTTATATAGTCGTTAATTTGACGTAACGTCCTTTCTACGTAACTACATATGAGTATTGGTCTGTTTAATGTATTTTATGTAATTCAGATGTTTTTAGAGTTTATGGGACTTAACTACGGGGTGATCAGTCCTTAACTTACAAACTACTTATGAACTAGCTTATGCTAAAGACGCCACAAACATCCATGCCCGAGGGGGGAAAGGAATCCCCGACGGAGAACGGCCTCGAGTATCGCAGCATAGCGCCTCAATACGCTCGACCGCTCCGCCGCGGCCAATGTATTTTATCCCGATCATTACAGCTGCCGAGTCAGTTTTGTAAAAGATATCGTCATTATCTCACGAATCTCATTATCGTTAAGCATGATCAGACCCCAGTACTTGTCACTCAGTTGATGATACAGATCAATTCATAAATACTGCGCACCGACACACATCTCAGTGTCATTGACAACTTGAATAATGATTCTGGCGATCGTGGTATCGAGTTGTCTAATATACGCTGGGAGGATGAATATCATTATGATGCGTACCTTCCAATAAAAATGTTTATGAAGATGGTTTCCTTGTATGATACCCAGATCTTTGCAAATTTTTATTCACTATTTTCCAACTATTTAGCTTCAAATTGTGTCATTTTTGTTTTATCCCCTTTTCATGGATTCCATACAGTGTACACGCTGGTAGTGGCTCGCTTACAGTATGGTCTGTTTTCACATGCAATGGATTGGATCTTCTAGTCCAGCTGAACCAAACAGTGACTGGATGTTCGCCAACTAGAAGACTATTTTCAGCCACCGGTGCACTCCACTTTTCCAAACAACGAAGGAATTTTCGTGTATAGTAGTACACACAATGTTCGTGATTGGTTCGAAAACATTCCAGAGGAAAATTTGACCACCAAGATCGCCCGGATGAATCTCATAGACCATTTATAATAGACAATCGAAAGATTATTTCGTAAACAAACTCCTGCACGGGCATCACTTTAGCAATTATGGATGGCTGTAGCGGCAGCATTGCTCAGTATTCCTACTGGGAAATCTCGGTCTGTTCAATCCACGCAACGTCTAAGTTTGCTGCATTTTGCGGGCAATAGCAGGTCCCACGCGTTATTAAGAAGCATCCCGTGACTTCTGTGAGAGTATTTTTTTCATCAGATAGTGAATTAGCAAAGGTATATAACTTCATATTCACAGAATATATGAGATCAACTGCGAATGGGCAAAGCTGAAAATGTGTACCCAGCAGGGATTCGAACCCGGGTCTCCTGCATCCTAGCCAGTTGCATTGACCCCTGCACCGCTGGGGACACAGTGATCACCGCACCTGCAAGGACTACCTAAGCACGCCTCACGTCAGATAGAAATTCTCAGCTTCACCCTGCCCACAGTACTGAAACTCGTAGTCACTATGTACTAATTTCCGTAAGAGTAATAACCACAAACTTGCCCACCCCTCCCCACTAACGAAACGATCATTGCCCGTCACAGACATATTATATATACAGGGTGTTTCACTAAGTGTGTTTGCCTCTGTAACTTGTAAAATAATAGGTCACGGGAAATTTTAACGCGGTAGGTCAACACAAGAAATGTTACAATTTCTGCGAAGCTACGAACATAGTTTATTGTATCATTTTCCAAAGAGTTACAGCACAAAGATATAATTTTTTAAATGGAACAATAATTTTTTTCTATCGTGCATTGGAATCGTTGAAACCAGCTGCGTCCAAATCACTTTAAACTACATTCCTATCACTGTTCGTTTGGGAGCTACAACCCTTCAAAGTTTCAGGGGCAGATACCACACCCTGTACATAATACATGGCTGTGTGGTGGGTGATGGATGTTATAGCGGTGTGAAATTACGCATGGCCCACTCACAGAATGTCACTCTTGCACGGATATCGTTCCCATGCGGCTCCTGGGTGAGTGACAGGCGGTACGTGTGAAACCTGTGGCCGTGTACTATACGCCACACAGATGAGAGACTGACAGCGACTGCACCAACGGCTCGTAAGCTGACATGAGGATCGTGGTGTAGTGCAGCTAAAACAAACACCTCCGTCTCCTCACTTCTTGCAGGTCTCCATCTGTTACTGGGCGCATTACCAAGCTGCCTGTTTCCCGAAGTCGTTGTTCGGCACGTAAGAACGTAAAGGCTGCCGGGGCTCTTCGCCTAGGATATCTCACGGCATACGCCGTGGCTGCTTCAGTGGCATCGTGTCGGCACTCGCCGAGCATCAGTAACATGTCAACGTACTCGTTGTTCGTGTATGCCATCGTCATCCGATGTCAGTAACTGTGGTATATTAAGCATCGATTGTATGTGTGGCTCCAAACGGCGGGTATACGGCCGTGTGCGGCGACAGCAGTCTAACAGCGCATCGAGGAAGCTTCTCGCTACGTGACACTGGCGACGTTACAACTCGGCCGCACCACATTTAGAAGGAGCATTCATTGCATTATGCGCAGCGTTTGTGGTATCTGCCCCTGAAACTTTGAAGGGTTGTAGCTCCCAGACTAACAGTGATAGGAATGTAGTTTAAATTGATTTATACATAGCTGGTTTCAACGATTCAAATGCACGATAGAAAAAACTATTGTTCCATTTAAAAAATTATATCTTTGTGCTGTAACTCTTTGGAAAATGGTACAATAAACTATGTTCATAGCTCCGCAGAAAGTGTAACATTTCTTGTGTTGACCTACCGCATTACAATTTCCCGTCACCTATTATTTTATAAGTTACAGAGGCAAACACACTTATTGAAACACCCTGTATCAGAAAGTGTAACATTTCTTGTGTTGACCTACCGCATTAAAATTTCCCGTCACCTATTATTTTATAAGTTACAGAGGCAAACAGACTTAGTGAAACACCCTGTATATATAATATGTCTGTGACGGGCAATGATCCTTTCGTTAGTGGGGAGGGGTGGGCAAGTTTGTGGTCATTACTCTTACGGGAATTAGTACATAGTGACTACGAGTTTCAGTACTGTGGGCAGGGTGAAGCTGAGAATTTCTATCTGACGTGAGTCGTGCTTAGGAAGTCCTTGCAGGTGCGGTGATCACTGTGTCCCCAGCGGTGCAGGGGTCAGTGCAACAGCCTAGAAAGCAGGAGACCCGGTTTCGAATCCCTGCTGGGTACACATTTTCAGCTTTGCCCATTCGCAGTTGATCTCATATATTCTGTGAATATGAAGTTATATACCTTTGCTAATTCACTAACCGATGAAAAAAATACTCTCACAGAAGTCACGGGATGCCTCTTAATAACGCGTGGGACCTGCTATTGCCCGCAAAATGCAGCAAACTTAGACGTTGCGTGGATTGAACAGACCGAGATTTCCCAGTAGGAATACTGAGCAATGCTGCCACTACAGCCATCCATAATTGCTAAAGTGATGCCCGTGCAGGAGTTTGTTTACGAAATAATCTTTCGATTGTCTATTATAAATGGTCTATGAGATTCATTCGGGCAATCTTGGTGGTCAAATTTTCCACTGGAATGTTTTCAAACCAATCACGAACATTAGTCGCCCGCTGATATTGTGTACTACTATACACGAAAATTCCTTCGTTGTTTGGGAAAGTGGAGTGCACCGGTGGCTGAAAATAGTCTTCTTGTGGCGAACATTTAGTCACTGTTTAGTTCAGCTGTACTAGAAGATCCAATCTATTGCATGTGAAAACAGCCCATACCGTAAGCGAGCCACTACCAGCGTGTACACTGTATGGAATTCATGAAAAGGGGATAAAATAAAAATGACCCTGTGTGTGTGTGTGTGTGTGTGTGGCGTCTGTTCTGAAAGAACAGTCGTCACTTCCGATCCTGCAGTTATTATTCTTTCATATTCACAGACTATATGTCATCAACTGCGAATGACGGAAATCGGGCGGATGATTGACTGACTTTAGATTACAAAAAGTTGGGGAAAATGGAAGTAAAGTTGAATATTCACGCATATCTTTCTTCAGCATCAATTAATTCAAGTATTTAATAACACAAATGAAAGAGCTTGATCCGCTGAGTGTTGTTAAGTCAAAAAGAAGTGCGTACCTTAATTGTAACTGAAGATATAGTGAAACAAACCGATTAAAATATTGAATACAAAGACAGAAGGATACCGCGTTTGAATAAAAATAAAGGTCAGAGAGACTTAAGTTAATGACAAATCTGCGAATGAATACCTTTCGTTTAGAGCAAAAATGAAGTAAATCGGTCAGATAGGGCCGGCTGCGGTGACCGAGGGGACTGCGGCGCGCCAGTCACAGTCTGCATGGCCACTACGGTCGGGGGTTCGAATGCCCCCTCGGGTATGGATATTTGTGCCGTCCTTAGTATTAGTAAGTAGTTAAGTCCCATAAGCTGTTTGAACATTTGGTCAGATAGAACGACCTGAGCGACTGACTTTAGTTTACAGCAAGGACAGCACTATAAGAAATATACAGAAGGAATTCGCGTTTTATAATATGCCGGTGACGGGCAATGATCCTTTCGTTAGTGGGGAGGGGTGGGCAAGTTTGTGGCATACTCTTACGGGAATTAGTACACAGTGCCTACGAGTCTGAGTACCGTGGGCAGGGTGAAGCTGGGAATTTGTATCTGACGGGAGGCGTGCTTAGGTAGACCTTACAGGTTCGGTGATCACTTTGTCCCCAGCTGTGTAGGGTCAGTGCAACTGCCTAGAAAGCAGGAGACCGGGTTCTAATCCCGGCTGGGTACACATTTTCAGCTTTGCCCATTCATGTTGATGTCATATATTGTGTAAATATGAAAAAATAACAACTGTAGGATCGGAAGTGACGTCTGTTCTTCCGGACATACGCCACGTGTATATAGGTATATAATTCTTTTATCTGGAATCAGTAAACGATTTCTAGAAACACTATCTTCTGCGTCCTCAAGTGATGCATTGTGTATTTTTTAGAGATGTGTAACGCTGACGCTCTTCCTTTGCTCGGGCGCCTGTGCAGCAGGAGTACGGCCTGTGGTGTCCCCCAGTGGAGCAGCGCTACCTGCCGAGGCCGCGCGTTATCGCTCGTCCACCGTTATCACCCACAAGCAAGTCTGACGTCCACCTCCCCACTGACAAGAGCCACTTGACAGCCGATCGATCTGCCTGTGCAGAAAACACAACCCTGCCCGAAAACTACCTCAGTACTTTGCACGTTTCATTACATGCTAGAGGACCCGTGTGAATACTTCGCACCGTTAGTGGAATGACGAAAAAGTTGGGAAAAAATGAAAGTAAAGTTGAATGTTCACGCATAGCTTTCTTCAGAATCAATCAATGCAAGTTTTTAAAAGCGCAAATGAAAGAGCTTGATCCGCTGAGTGTTGTTAGGTCAAGAAGAAGTGTATACTGAGACGTTGCGTAGCGTCTGTGAATGGGGCTTAGGTCGTCGCTAGGGTTGCTTGTTACTAAAACACTCCAAGCCAAGCCACACAACAAATCAAACTACAAAAAAGAGAAGTTCTTGGTCAAGTTAATAGCAGCACATTCTCCAAGGTTCTTCTACCAAAATAAAGTCGTTAGATGAGAACGGATTTTTATTAATTCTTCCATCACACTACAGCACTGTATACATCTGCTCTAAAGCTCCTGGCAACCGAACTTACAAGAACGTAACACAGCTGTGTACGACTTTCAGCAGCTTGCAACTGCTTACAACTTACAACTGCCATCAACTGCTGCTTGCTGTCAGTAGCGACATGTTTAAGTACATAGGTTTTGGCGCCCAAGTCGCGAATACGTCACGTCACGTTTACAAATTCTGTTTCAAATAAATTGACTACAAATATTGAAGAAATTTATACAGTTCGATTTAGTGGTTAACAAATAATATAACTGGTTACAAAAGTTGGTAAAAAAGGTTACAATTCATGCAATAAATAAATTATTTAAAGGTAAGTGGTGCGTATTTCGCTACACGGCCGCTAGGTCATACAATAACATTTGAGCTATAAGTTCGTGTAAACAAACGAGTCCGCACATGACTCTTATGATTGATCTTCAAATTCAAGATTTTACCAAAATTTTAAGGTAACGACAATTTACAAGTGAAAAAATGTTCATAAAGGTGTATGGTTTACCAAAATTTAATAGATGAGAATTCTAGTTTTTCGTAAATAGTTCGAAACTGATATAATCGTTAGACAAACTGTTAACTTCAGAAAATATACAATATTCTCGTTTCAAGAAAACATCTTATCAGTGACTGTTTCTTTTTTTTTTTTTTTTTTTTTTTTTTAACTTAGGATCTTCAATATTTCCTATGACACGTCACAATACCTTAATTAGAACCGAAGACATCGTAAAATAAACCGATTAAAATATTCAATGGAAGAACAGAATGATACCGCGTTTGAATAAAAATAAAGGATAGAGAGATTTGAGTTAATTCTAATACTTACTGACAAATCTGCGAATGGATACCTTTCGTTTAAAACAAAAACGAAGGAAATTTGTCGGATAAAACGGCCTGATTGATTGGCTTTAGTTAACAAAAAGTTGGGAAAAATGGAAGTAAAGTTGAATATTCACGCATAGCTTTCTTCAGAATAAATAAATTCAAATATTTAATGAAAGAGCTTTATCCGCTGAGTGTTGTAAGTCAAAAAGAAGTGGGTACCTTAATTAGAACTGAAGATATAGTAAAACAAACCGATTGAAATATTCAATACAAGAACAGAAGGATACCGCGTGTGAATAAAAATAAAGGATAGAGAGACTTAGGTTAATTGTAATACTTAATGACATTCTGCGAATCAATATCTTTCGTTTAGAGCAAAAATGAAGGAAATCGGTCAGATAGAACGACCTAACCGACTGACTTTAGTTCACAGCAAAGACCACTATAAGAAATATACAGAAGGAAGGTGAGAGTTATGTAAATTCTAATACTTGATGACCGTCTGTCGATAAATACCTTTCGTTTAAAACAAAAATGAAGGAAATGGGTCGGCTAGTTTGGTATGGCCGACTGACTTCAGTTTTCGTAGATTCTTTTAATATATTAGATTCCTTCAAAAACATAAAATGTACGAAAATGCAAGTCTCGCGACGAATTCCTTCCACCATAAATGGGAAACTATGTCGGTTATTTTAGTTATTGTTCATGGAACCACTTATTCATAATTTTTTATCTAATTAATTATCTACGAACATCCGTAGTGACTACATCAAAATTATAATATAATAAATATAATGACTTGGCACTCGCACTGTAATATAACGACATAGGAATAAATATAATGATATGGCAATTGTACATCGTCATAATGACATAACAATAATTTATATTCTATTATGTAACCGAACATAATCACATAAGAATGAAGTACACTAACATGTGCATAAGTTTTTTTTAAAGTATTAGTGTATGTTACCATGGGAAACCAAGTCGGTTATTTTAGTTAATGCTCATAGAACCACATATTAATGATCTACCACCTATTTTTTATCTACCAATATTTATAGTGACTATATTAGTATAATACAACTTTAGTTCTATTATAGATATAATTTCACATTCTCACCATAATATAATGACATCAGAATACATATAATGATTGGGCAATTACACATCGATATATGAGAATAATTTATATTCAACTATGTTTATAACGTAATTACGTAGGAATGGAATACCTAACATTTGCGTAAGGTATTTTAAATATTAGTTTACATTGCCATGCGATTTCCAAGTCATTATATTTATTATAGAAATAAAGATATATAATTTTGATATAGTCACTACAGATGTTGGTAGATAACTAATTAGATAAAAAATTATGACAAAGTGTTGAATAGGTGGTTCCATGAACACTAACTAAAATAACCGACTTTGTTTCCCATAAGATCTAATGATCTCTGTCTGGTTTGATGTAACAGTATCTCGAAAGTCGATTACATTGTTATTGTTCAATCCTTTCATCATATATAGTACTGCCACCTTTTGTGGATCAGTATACATCTACATCTACATCTACATAGATACTCTGCAAATCACATTTAAGTGCCTGGCAGAGGGTTCATTAACCACCTTCATAACTTTTCTCTACCGTTCCATTCTCTAATAGCGCGCGGGAAGAAAGAACACCTAAATCGTTCCGTTTTCGATCTGATTTCTCTTATTTTATTGGGATGGTCATGTCTCCCTAAGTAGGTGGGTGCTAGCAAAATATTTTCACATTCAGAACTAAAAGTCGGTGATTGAAACTTCGCAAACAGATCACGCCGCAATGAATAACGTCTTTCTTTTAATGATTTCCACCCCAATTCGTGCAACATTTCCGTGACGCTTTCCCCCCCGTAACGTGATAAAACAAAACGAGCTGCCCTTCTCTGAACCTTCTCAATATCTTCCGTCAGTCCCACCTGGTGAGGGTCCCACAAGGGGCAACAGTACTCCAAGAGAGGACGCACAAGTGTGATGTAGGCAGTCTCTTTGGTGGAGCTGGTGCATCGTCTAAGCGTTCTGCCAATGAAACGTAACCTTTGGTTCGCCTTCGCCACAATATTTTCTATGTGTTCTCTCCAGTCAAAGTTGTTCGTAATTGTAACTCCTAGGTATTTGGTAGAATTTACGACCTTAAGGTTTGACTGATTTATCGCGTAATTGAAGTTCAGCGGATTTCTTTTAGTGGTCATGTGTATTACTTCACACTTTTCTTTATTTAGTGTCAATTGCCAATTTTCGCACCAGAGTATACAAATATCAACAAGTTAGTGTTGTATTTCGCATCGGCTTGTGAACTTCATAATACACGGAAGTTGCGGATTAGTGAGTTAGTATTACACAAATATCATCAAGTTTGTCTAGCACATGATATAATTATACTTACGGCAGTGGTGGCGTAGTGTGCTGAAGCTGGCAGCGACTGACGAAAGTGACACTTCGGATACCAGTCGCGTAGACTGGGCATAATTATCGATAGTTTTGGTCTTGATAATTATCGTGCGCTTCCTCTATCGCATAAAAAAAAAGGATACGACACATTGGCCTGGAATGTAGGGCGCTGAGGACGACCCTCTCCATAATGCATTCGTTACGCATTCGGCGGCGGATGACTCGGCGGTAGGTCGGTACCTGTTGAGTCTTTGGAGATCTGCAGGACTGAGTTAAGATTTAGTTTTTAATACCATGCTAGGACTAACATTTTCCGTAAGTCATCAGGTAGAACACTGGCGTTCCCCAGGAAAGTATTATGGGGCCGGTACTGATCCTTCATCCCGCTTGTCAACAGCGCTCGCAAACTGTGACAACTTCCGTGATCCGGCGTTATTGATGGTTAATAATCTGTCCTACCAATGTCTACCAAGTTAACTCGTTTTTCCTTCCTCTTCCGCAATCATTACGTTCTTTTCTTTTTCCTACTACCCGACCACCATCACAAGCTGAACCATATGTTTTTTAAATGATTTACTAACAATCTGTAACTTTTCATGATGCACGTTGTAACGTTGTAATGGTACATCCTTTCCCCCGGCTTCAATCCAGCAATCGATACGAACCGGTGGTGCAATGAAGCTGGGAATACCAGTGATAAGTTCGATAAAACCGTCTTAAATAATCTAGTTACAATGAAGTACTGTATTAAACCGCTCGATTGAATAATATCATAGTGCATTAAAATGAACAACCTTTGATAAAAACAGTGAAAATTACATAGTTCGAGATTGTTCTATAACCGAAACTAAATAAATAGCGCATATAGATTGTATTATGATGAAGATAAATACGTATTGTGACAGATACACCTAAGAAAAGATGTAAAGTAATTTAAAGAGCCTTTAAAGATATTTCATTTAATTACACTGTCAATGGCAATTAAAGAACTAAATTAAAGTAGAGCAATAGAAATGATTAAATACCATGGTTTTGCAGATATATACGTAAATTTAATGGACACATGTTAGCAACAATTGTCATTGTAATGTAATTAGTTTGTTAACTAAATATAGTGCACATTGTTAATGTCAATGTGAGAATGTACTTCACAAAGAAAGAAAGAAAAGATACAAATTCTGATTAAGTAATCTTACTCCGTTAATTATGCAATGTCATTTGATAATAGCATTTTTATTAAAACTGTAACTTTTGATTGTAAATCGAATACATTAATTGTTACTAATAATGGGCTAATGAATGATATGTATTGTTTGCTACAGTATAAATACGTGTGAGCTGCTGGAACCAGCAAATTTTAGAGTCTTGTGTTTGGTAAGTATTGTGTTCTGTTGTCTTTGTCTATGCTATGTTGTCTTGGTACTGTGATATTAAAGTCATTCTAATACTACTGTGGTAATACAGTATTTTGTTATTTGCTGGTCCTCAAAACTGAAGTCCACAAAATAAACAAAAAGAAATGATAACTTACGTGTGTCATTATTTAATTGAGTGGTGATATTCTCTAGAACTCACTGCAGAAATTTAACTGGGATGAAGTACATTTTCTCGTTAAAACGCATGGGAGTAAGTTTAATAAATGAAACATCTTTTCACTGTAACATAGAGACACAAGTGAGCCTCTCGTGTCGATAATGTTGTTGTTGTGATCATCAGTCCGGAGACGGGTTTGATGCAGCTCTTCACCCTACTCTATACAGAGCAAGCCTCTTCTTCTCTTCAAAAGAACGACAACCCACGTCAATTTGAATCTGCTCCACACACTTCCCTCCAATACTAAATTTACGATTCCTAGATGTCTAAGAATGTGTCCTACCAATCGATTCCTTCTTTTAGTCAAAGTATGCCAAAAATTACTTTTCTCGCCAATTCTGTTCAGTACCTCTTCATTAGTTATACGATCTGCCCACCTACTCTTCACCATTCTTCCGTATAACCACATTTCAAAAGACTCTACCCTCTTCCTGAACTATTTATCATCCATGTTTCTCTCCTCTACAAGGCAACACTCCAACATGTTTGATGTTAGCAAATGTCTCTTTTTCTAAAACGCTTTTCTTCCCAGTGACATTCTGGATTTTATATCATCTGTACTACGAGCATAATATATTATTTTACTGTCCAGGTAACAGAACTCATCAACTACATTGTTTCGTTACCTAATCTAATTCCTTCAGCATCGCCTGAGTTTCTTAGACTGAATTCCATTACCCTTTATATACACTGCATATTCTTGTCAAATGCTCGTTCTGGTCCTTTGTTGTCTCTGATAGAATTGAATTGTCATCAACAAATTACAGTGTTATTTATTCTTCGCCTTGAACTGTAATTCTTTCTCCAATTTACCTTTGCTTTCCTTCATAGCTTGCTCAATGTACAAATTGAATAATACTGGAGAAAGGCTACAGCCCTGCCTTCCTCCCGTCCCAATTACTGCATCACTCTCATGCCCTTCAACTCTAATAATATCTGTATGGTTAATGTTCAAGTTGTAAATAATCTTGAGTTCCGTATATTCATGATGTCTTCAGAGCCACGGCGGATTTATCCGTGCGCATTGAGGCGCCGTGCTGCGGTGCTCGCGGCCGTTCGCCGTTGGAGGTTCGAGTCCCCCTTCGGGCAAGGGTTGTCCTTAGGTTAGTTTGTCTTAGTTTGAATAGTATGTAAGCTACGGACTAATAACCCAGCAGTTGAGTCCGATAGATTTACTTGTCAAAAGTTTACTACAAATCTACAAAAGCTAGAAATGTTGGTTTGCCTTTCCTTAATCTATCTTCTAAGATAAACCTTAATATGAGTATTACCTCCCATGTTCCTACATTTCTTCTCCTGACTCCGAACTGATCTTTCCCGAGGTCAGCATCTATCATCTTTTCCATTCTTCAGTAAATAATTCGTATTAACATTTTGCAACCAAAATTTTTCTGTAATTTTCACATCTGTTTGTGTCTTCTTTCTTTGGAATGGGGATTATTATATTTTTCTTAAAGCCTGTCTTATACATCTTTCTCACCAGGTGAAACAGTTTTGTCGTGGCTGGTCCTCCCAGAGACCAGTAGCTCATTCCTGTTACGGAGACGTCCTCTTTTACCCGGTCATGTCCTCTTTTTTGGACCCTAAAAATGGTCCGGCCGGGTTTTCAACTAAATGGGGAGATGTCCTCTTTTTTGTGTTGTGCAGTGCTTCAACTTGAAAGTGCGTAAATATAACTCTCTGAACTAACTCTAGAGAATTTAACCCTTTTTGAAACAATGTTATTTTTTCTCGTTTCTGTGCCGTGCTGCTCTGAGATAAAGCTACTTCGTAGCAATTAAAATAATTGGCGTGGCAATTGTCGCAAAATACGAGCTTCGAGGCGGCCAATTACAAACATACGTCTGCAACAATGCTAGACAGTGCAATACACACAGTGTAATATGAAACTCTCCCCTCATTTCTCTGGTCGGAGTGTTGCGTGACACCCAAAAATAAAACGTCTAGACTGTCGTGTTGGGACCCGGCAGTTCTGTGTGTGTATGTCAGCCACACTTATGACTTTAAGATCAAAAGCTAGTGCAATGTTCGTTATACAAAAATTAAAACCTTGTTCAAAACTTCATACAAATCTCAGATGCCACAGTCACCGTAGCCATTTTACCATTCGTCTCTTTAGGACCAAAGAGATGTAACTACATAAACAGTGTTTTGAAAAAATCGATTTAAAGCTTTCGTCCTAAAAACTGAGTAGTTTTTAGTAATTAATTGCGAGCCTTTGTACGGTAAATAAACTTTTTATTTTATTCATGCTTTTTTCACCTGGGCCTTACTTACATGTTCCATTCACTCACTAGAACCTAGATGTTAATCATGTATATAGTCACGTCGGTCTGATCCGAAATGGGAACATAACTATATCAAGGAACGCTTAGAAAATTTTTACAGTTGCTTTATTCGTGACGATTTTACAGTCAACAGTATATGGTTTCCGTAAATGATGCATCGTAAAAACTTTCAGGTGAAAACAGGGATGATCTGCAAAGTATAAGTAAAATGTTCAGCACTTAAGATTATAGTTACAAGTGGTAAAGTGATGAAATATCGGTGTTTCACTGCTATGTAGTGCTGTAATTCGTACTATGGGTCTCAACATTTCATGCTTCTTAATTTGTAAGAAGATGAACAAATTTCGTATGGCGCGTAAGATGTATTACAAACAAGACTCTAATAACACAGTAGAGAATCACTAGTACTTAGTAGCTGTCAATACGAGAGAGTGGTTCTTTTATGAATTTATAAATGTCCTCTTTTCTGCAAACGGACATCTGGTAACCCTAAAGTTATGAAAAAAAAAACTTCATTTCTTCTTAAAATTTATTCTGTTCTTTCTCTGTTTTCAAGTCACATTTGAAAAGCTGAACCATTTCCTAGTATTTTTTCTGCTAGCATTCTAGTGCAAAAGAAGTTAAATATCAGAAAGTGAAATGTTAGTTACATTTTACACAGAAAAAGACTAAACTATGGATAAATACAAAACTTAATAGCGAATTTTGTAATGCGTCAAGCCATACTGAACTCCTCACATCTCAGTTTTGAGTATTCCGTGCTAATGTACGCTGTTTTCTGATTCATTTGATACCTCACATGTAACACTGGAGACAGTAATTAACTATCGTAATGACTGCAGTTGCAGGAATAATTGCGCTTCATACCCGACGTGCATTAGAGTCTGACAAAACACGGACCACTTTTAACGCCTCTCACGCCATTCTGGCAAAAAGTCTCCCGGGGAGTGTATTTCAAAAGAGCGAGTGTATAAATCCATCATGGTGGAAGGAGGACCCTTTTAGGGCACGTTAAGCTGACGCGGGGGCCCACGAGAATAATGGCTTGTTTACGACCTTTTACTGCCCACATCTGCGTTCTGCAGATTTGCACTTGGGACTTGTTTTTCCAGCATGTTGTGTCAGTTTTAACGATACCACAGTATTCATGAGACGAATGTTGTCACTGGACGCGAGTAATGTGCAAAGACCTGGCCGAAAATTCTTACAGTGTTTCCAAATGATTGATGCAGCTGGTCGCGCAATTAACTGCTGTTCAGGTGGAGGATCTTTTTTTAATAAATAATATGGGTTTAGGAGGCTTCATCATGTGTTACACACATTTTCCTGTTCAGTTTACGTAAATTTATACTGACAATAATCACACTGTTAGTCGGAACTGTGACTCTATATTTCGAAATATTTTTCGCAGAAAAGACTAAAACTGTTATGTATTCAGGAATGCCGAAATGGAGATGTCTAAAGTTGTTTGTCGATTGCAAAAAAACGGAAGTAAAGATGACAACATAAAGCTATCGCTCTCAAGAACAAAATCGTAAAGACTACTTGTATTCCACAGATACCTGCTATGGGAAGGTATACATTTCATATTCAAATGTACTGCGAATTTGAGACCAGTGTCAAGCTAGTCAGGCATGGGTTGTTTATATTTGGTTGCAGGCTTATTTTTCGATGGCAGTACTATCGATATTGGAGACCGTGATAGTATTGTTGCCGGGAAGTAGGGCTGTGATTATTGAGAGGGCAGACTTTGCTAGGCGTGCGGATGAGATGGCAGAAGTGTGGGGACAGTGGTTGTGTGCAGTTGTCGTTCTGGCGGGATAGCCGAGGAGATGAGATTTTGAGACTTGAATGCTGAGCCAAGCTGTTTGTTTAAGATACGGAGACGAAAGGAATAGATGACAGTGGAGAAACGACCTTTTGAAGTTTTTATAAGGTAAAGTTTTTCATGAAATACTTGGCATGTTTTTATGGCACAACTTCGCATTGTTAGGCTGAACTGATGGTAACAGTAACGGTCGGGCAAGATCTTACTGTAGCTTGTTGTCTCACCATTCATGCTAGGGACCCCTTTCTGTATTAGGAAAAGTATTTATTGTAATAATTTAGTTTTGAGGGTGCGTTTTTTATGAAATAGGAATTTCATGAGTAGTGTCTTTGAAATATGGTATTTTTGTAATATTGTTTGTGTGAATCGAGTTAAATTTATTAACAGTAAAGAAATGTTTTTCTTTGTTTAAAAATAATTTTGTAGGCAGATTAAACATCTGAGTTATACTTTTGTCTGAAAGATTTTAAAGTCCAAAACATGGCATTGTTAGCAATTTTCATGAAGTTATATCAGTTAGAAAATAAACCAGATATTTCATTTTTTTTATTATTATTATTATTAGTTCGAGTTTCTTAAACAGATTACCAGTTTAACCCTCCTCACATTTTTATTAAAAGTGCCATAGATGTTTCCAGTAGTTAGTACAGCAGGAAGCAGTTTGGTCTTGCGCAAATTTATGCAGTAAGTGAAACTAAGAAAGAATCTGTTTTCGTTGTCATGCTTACAGTTCAGTATGATTTACAGATTTCAGGGTAGGACAATTCAGTACAGGTTAACAAGTGTTTGCACTGAGTCAGATTGCATTGATAAATATTGTGTTCGTTACATTCAGTTAAAGATTGTTATTTCAGTCAGAAACACGTTTGTAGGGCCACAATTATTAACACAGTGATTTTTAGTATCAGTAATTTTCAGGCAGTTAACTTTGTTACGACAGTTTGTTTCATTATAATAAATAATATGCAGTCAGATAGGTTCTGTAATACCTTGACATTCACATAGAATGCAGTTAAAAAGAAATACGCAATCAGATTAACATAAGGTTGTGCAAAGGCATTCAGGTAGAACAAGTTCAAACACATTCAGTTACATTTCATTCAAGTAGCGTCAATCAGTTACATTTCTTAGATCATATGGTAAAACACATAACTTTCGCAGCAGACGTAAATTTTGTAAGAGAGAAGGACAAGCAAGAAACTTTCAACAGTACTTCAGATCCTAGATATTCCAACTGATCGCCTACTTGTTTTGAGCATTGTACTTTCTCAGGCAAATAAACGTACATATGTTCTTTAGGCCAATGTGTATGACGTTGCGTAAAACAGGAAGGGATAACCCCATCGAGTAGATATATTTTTACTCTTCAGAGAACGGTCCACTGGTATGCAAATGTGCAAAACCACAGATATGTAAATTAATTTTAAATATAATCCTCATTAATGTTAATATCAAGGCTCACCACCATATATTTTATTAAAATATGGAAAAAGATCCAACACCATAAATCTACAAGCACGGTGGCGAGATAATTAATCAGTGTGCACCAAATAATAAACACAGTCCTCTAGCTAATTATATAATTACCCCTTCAAAACAGTGGGTTAGGAATTTGTAAAGGAAAGTAAATTTATGACTTCAACAAATAAATTTACTCATTAAAGCACACAAAAGTTCGGGGGAGAGTTAACAATTAGTACAAAGGATTTTGTAAAAGAAATCACAGTTAAAAGTGTAGACAAGCAATGGGTTACCAATGAAAACATATATCAAATGCAGTAAAATCGGTTAATACCGCGGAATACATGCGTTACCAGCAAATTGTCTGAGTTAACTTTTAGAATAATGTTGGACCATATTAGGGAACTAAATACTTGAATAACTGTTCAAGACTTTTTTTAAAGTTTCACAGATTCTCTATTTTGAAAGTAATAGTTATAACCAAATCACTTTCACAGAAAACACTTCGTAAGTTCATCATGCGTGACTATTTTCGTACAATTCTCATTTACATTAAAGTCTCCGGATCCTATTACATTGACTACGAACTTTAATTCTTCCAGATAAGTTTTTTAAATGTCATTTCCTTAAACTTGAAAATAAGTTAGAATTCCGATATCACGAATATTAATTAGTTTATTAACGGGAGGAAGAAGTTTCTAATTCTTCCTTCCTAGCCTATCCCGATCAAAGTCCAAAGGTATTGCACGCATTAGCGTATATATTAAGAAATAAATATTTTATCGAGTTCCTTTCCATCTTGGAAATAAACCCCGTATGATATTTTGAAACTAATCACGGAGAGAGCTGAACACTGAATACTGAGAGATCTGAACTCAAAGAGAGATAAGCACAAAGAGATCTAAGCACTGAGGAATCTAAGCACATAGAGAATTAATAATCACATAGATAATCACATAGAGAGCGAGTAACTCAACTGCGGGTAATATTTATAATGGCAATCTGACAAATGATCTTTGATATACGAAGTGTTTCGACCTACTTATTCCCTGGATACTATTATTCTGAATTACGCTGATATAATTTGACTTTACTAAAAATTTTGAAAAATGAGAAATTTCTGCCTCTTAACAAATAATTAAAATTACGAAACGATGAAAAATGTTGTAATATGGTGATTCTAATGCTATGGTCGCGATGTGGTGTTACACGCTAAACGAACGCCATGAAGATCGCGAACATACACTGCGACAAAATATCGGAAAACTAGCAAAGTATTACAGATTTAAATAAAATCTCTCCACTACTCATTGCAGGAATGTTACAGGCACCATAAGGGACGTGAATGAATATTGTAACGTATTATGCTAACCTGAGCAAAGGCCTAACCATAAGTTCAAATGTTCACCGAGAAACGGCTACTGAGTAGCCACTTACTTACCACAAGCCTGCCCGGGAGACGAATAACTTCCCGCAGTATGTTCGGCTTCCGCGGCCGCTCTTGGGATGGAGGGGAGGGTCGAGCTCAAAGGGTTTAGGTTACTGCAGCTAAGCCAACCTAACGACCTGACCACAAGCCCTGAATGGGGAACCTCTCTGGGCAATCTTTGCTAAAGGCTCGCCCTGGCTCACAGTTGGCAGCGGAGCAGGCTGCTTCCACGATGTTCGAATTAGCAGACGGCAGAAAAGCTGATAAGGCGTCGCAGTGATTGAAAACAAAATGTTGTTGTTATTGTTGTCGTCAGTCTGGAAATTGGTTTGCTACAGCTCTTCACACTACTCTATCCTGAGCAAGCCTCCTCATCTCTTCATTAAGAACGGCAACCTACATCAATTTAAATTTGCTTACTATCTTCATCTCTTGGTCTCCCTCTGCGATTTTTACCCCACATACTTCCCTCCAATGCTAAATTCACAATTCCTTTATGTCTATGAATGTGTCTTACCAATCGGTCCCTTCTTAACGTCAAGATATGCCACAAATTCCTTTTCTCCCCAATTCTGTTCAGTACCTCTTCATTAGTTAAGCGATTCATCCACCTAATCTTCAGCATTCTTCTGTAACACCACATTTCAAAAGCCTCTTCCTGTCCGCACTGTTTATCGTCTATGTTTCACTCCATACAAGCATACAAGACAACACTGCACACAAATGCCTTCAGAAAGGACTTCCTTCCTCTGAAAACAGAAATAACATGACTTATTAAAAAGCACGTATCTCACACGAAATAAAAGTTTTATTCTTATAAAACGAAAGTGGTAGGAGAATTATGCATGATGATGATAATGATAGGGTGTTTTGGACGCTCGACACCTAGGTCGTCAGCGCCAGATCAGATTAAAGAAGTTAAGAACCAAGAAGTGTGAACAGTAAAGAAACTGAAATTTCCTGGCAGATTAAAATTGTATGCCGAAACCGGGACCTTTGCCTTCTGCAGGCAAGTGCTCTACCGACTGAGCTATCCCGACACGACTCACGATATCGCCTCACAACTTTAGTTCTGCCAGTACCTCGCCTCCTACTTTCCAAACTTCACAGAAGCTCTCCTGCGAAACATGCAAGACTAGCACTCCTGGAAGAAAGGATATGGTGGAGACATGGCTTAGCCACAGCCTAAGGGATGTTTCCAGAATGAAACTTACACTCTGCAGCGGAGTGTGCGCTGATATGAAACTTCCTGGCAGATTAAAATTGTGTGCCGGAACCGGGACTCGAATCTGGGACCTTTGCCTTTAGCGGGCAATGCTCTGCCCACTGAACTATGCCAACACGACTCACGATGTCGCCTCATAACTTCAGTTCTGCCAGTACCTCGCCTCCCATTTTCCAAACTTCAGGGATGCATCAGCGCACACTTCGCTGCAGAGTGAAAGTTTCATTCAGTAAAGAAACTGATAAAATAAAGGAGAGAATCCAGCAAGTAAAACGTGCAGCTAAAGTGAAATACAAAAGTTCAACATTACAGATGAAGATGGGAAGAGTACCTCTTTGGAAAAGCTGGCGGAAGAGTTACAACAACTAAGCAGAGGACCATGGCCGGCTGACCACAGCAATAAAAAAGGGTAGCCAACCACCACAAAAGTAACAGGACTGTTATTAAAACACGTATCTTACACGAAATAAGAACTTCGTTACCAAAAACAAATATGCACTACGCATGCTACAGCATGATACCCCCTAAAAACTCCTTACATACATTTACTAAATGAAGAAAAAATTTCGGCAGTGCGTACAGCATTAGCCAGTCTTAAGGACGTAAGGTTCCGTTCTTATTTCACCTTAAGGCTCTGGTACTTTCTCAACACAGCCGCCACAATTTACAACCACAATACTCACTGTCACTAGTTATATCCTGTTTGGATAGTTTTAATTTTTATGCAAGTTGCATGTTATTGGAGCCAAATTAAAAATTACAGTTTTCCGATCCTGGCGGACTGTTTCAGGCACTATCCGATCTTTTCACCGAATTTCCTTTTAATGAAGTCTGAAAGGATAACATACATCATAGCTGAGTATTTTATCTCACTTGAATTAATATGAAAATGCACTTCTGTACCCGTGAAGGTATCTGTTGGATTACTAATTGTATTTTGTAATTTTAAATGTCTTATAACGACTATTGTATTTTTTGCTACACTACGGAGTTTTGCAACAAACATCTCCATCCTCCATAAAGTAGTACCAGCTCCCTGACTTTGCTTTTCGTGCATCCAGTGGCAACATCTTACTCATAAGCAGCTTAAGTGTGCGTCAGTTTGTCGCCGATAGAACTGCTCATGCGCAGAGCTGTTATCGGGTTCCATAACCAGCTAAGCGAATGCATGGATTTGCGGCTTACGTGTGTGTCAGTTTGTAGGCGATAACTATTATAAATGTTTTTCCGCGAAGAGAGAGCTGTTAGTCATTGGTATTAGAATCCATTTTTAAAAATATTTTAGACTTATCCTGTTACGACGAGTGACGGAAATATATTACAACTGAACAAAGACATACAGTACAAAATACAGATTTATGTATACCTACATATCCTGGACTATATCAAAAATTTTATTAGAGAATCCAGAACCAGAGGCTTCGCCGACTCTGTGACAGTCATAGCTGCAGATTTCTGGATCTGCGTTATCGGGTGGGGAATTGTAGGGTGCCCCTAGATAGATCAGGGGTGCACTACACTAAGGAAGCGGCTACTCGGGTAGCAGAGTACTTGTGGAGTGCACATGGGGGTTTTTTAGGCTAGGCGCTAACTCTGATGAGCACTCGCCTGTCAGCATTCAAACAGCGAATTCAGGCCACGTTCGGAGCAAAAATTCGAACATAAAAATATTAGCCGCGAACTTACAGAGTATTAGAAACAAAGTTCCCGAATTTGCAGCGCTGCATGGAAGTTATTGCGCTCAGATAGTTTTAGGCACCGAAAGCTGTCTAAATGATGATGTGGCAAGTTCAGAAATATTTAGCGAAGCGTGGAATGTATATCGAAAAGATAGATCTGATACAACTGGAGGAGGAGTGTTCATCGCTGTGGACAAAGATATTGTTTCTACTGAGATCGAGGTTGAAAGTAACTGTGAAGTTATCTGGGCACGTATAACGGGTCTAAAAGAAGTAAAGTTAATAGTTGGGTGTTTTTACCGGCCCCCCAGTGCTGCTGTAGTAGTTTTAGAATCATTCACGGAAAGTCTACACCAGTTAGTGCATAGGTATCCGGGCCATGTAATATTAGTCGGAGGTGACTTCAACCTTAAGAGTATAGATTGGGACCTCGTTAGTTACATTTCAGGCGGTACAGACAAGCAGTCTTGCGAGCTACTTTTGGACACATTCTCCGAAAACTGTCTTGAGCAGTTAAACCGGCAACCCACGCGCAATGGAAATATTCTAGACCTTATAGCCACAAACAGGCCTGACCTCTTTAACGATGTCTGTGTAGAGACAGGAATTAGTGATCATGATATCGTCATAGCGTCGACGGTGACCAAAGTTCATAAACCAGTCAAGAAGGCTAGGAGCGTGTTTTTGTTGGGAAGAGCCGACAAGCAAATGTTACGATCGCACTTAGAAAATGAATGGGCATCGTTTAATTCTGGAATTATGGATGTAGAGGAATTGCGGACTAAATTTAAGTGCATTGTTAATAAAGGGTTAGAGAAATATGTGCCAGTAAAGACGATTAAGGATGGAAAAAAATCCACCGTGGTATAATAATAATGTTAGAAAGCTGCTGAGAAAGCAAAGGCTGTTGCACTCTCGATTCAAAAAAGAACACGCAAATGATGACAGGCAAAAGTTAGTAGAGATTCGTGCGTCTATAAAAAGATCGATGCGTGAAGCATACAATAATTATCACAGCCATACCTTAGCAAAAGATCTTTCCGAGAACCCGAAAAAATTCTGGTCCTATGTAAAATCGATAAGCGGGTCAAAGCCCACTGTCCAGTCACTAGTTGATCATTCCGGGGCAGTAATAGAAGAAAGCAAACGGAAAGCTGAAGTTCTAAATTTAACCTTTAAGAAATATTTCACGCAGGAGGACCGCACAAATATACCATCATTTGATCAACGTACTAATTCCGAAATGGGGGACATAGCAATAGGTATTTCCGGTGTAGAGAAGCAGCTGAGAGAGCTAAATACGAAAAAGTCTGCTGGTCCGGATGGAATACCAGTTCGGTTTTACAAAGACTATTCTGCGGCATTGGCCCCCTACTTAGCTTGCATTTATAGCGAATCTTTAATTCAGCGCAAAGTTCCTAGTGATTGGAAACAAGCGCAGATGACTCCCGTGTATAAGAAAGGAAAGAGAACTGACCCATACAATTAAAGGCCAATATCGTTGACATCAGTTTCATGTAGAATTTTGGAGCATATTCTCAGTTCGAATATAGTAAATTTCCTTGAAACGGAAAAGCTTCTTTCCATGAATCAGCACGGGTTTAGGAAACATCGTTCATGTGAAACTCAGCTTGCCCTTTTCTCACATGACATCTTGCTAGCCATGGACGAAGGGCAACAGGCGGATTGAGTTTTTCTCGACTTCAAAAAGGCGTTCGATGCAGTTCCACACTGCAAGACTGCTAACGAAGATACGAGCCTATGGAATAGGTTCATAGATTTGTGACTGGCTGGAAGACTTCCTAGGTAATAGAACGCAGTACGTTGTTCTCGACGGCGAGTGTTCATCAGAGACGAGTGTATCGTCAGGCGTGCCCCAGGGGAGTGTGATAGGACCGCTATTATTTTCTATCTATATAAATGATCTGATGGACAGAGTAAGTTGTAATTTGCGGCTGTTTGCTGATGATGCTGTGGTGTACGGGAGGGTGTCGTCTGTAACTGACTGTAATAGCATACAGGTTGACTTAGACAAAATTTCTAGTTGGTGCGAAGAATGGCAGCTAGCTCTCAATGTAGAAAAATGTAAGGTGACGCGTAACATTGCAGAGCGATATGAAATGGAACGAGCATGTAAGGACAGTTGTGAGTAAGGCAGACAGCCGACTTCGGTTTATTGGGAGAATTTTGGGAAGATTTACTTCACCTGTAAAGGAGACCGCGTATAAAACGCTTGTACGACCACGTCTTGAGTATTGCTCAAGTATTTGGGACCCGCAGCAGATCGGTTTGAAGGAGGACATAGAGGGGGTTCAGAGGCGAGCAGCTAGATTTGTTACCCGTGGGTTCGACCAATGCGCGAGTGTCACGGAAATGCTCCGGCAACTCAATTGGGGATCGCTGGAAGAAATACGACGTTATTTTCGTGAATTTCTGTTAAGTAAATTTAGAGGGCCGGAATTTGAAGCTGAGTGTAGTACGATCTTGCTGCCGCCTACTTACATTTCGCGTAATGATCACAAAGACAAGATAAGAGAAATTAGGGCTCGTACGGAGGCATATAGGCATTCTTTTTTTCCTCGTTCAATTTGGGAGTGGAATAGGAAAGGAAATGCCTAGTAGTGGTACAGTGTACCCTCCGCCACGCACCTTACAGTGAATTGCGGAGTATGTATGTAGATGTAGATGTAGAATCTTCAGGATGGAGATTGTAACACTATAGCGTACTCTTTTCCCTCATAATCCATTGTTTATTATTGTTTTATGCAATTGTTAATTTAAATTAATGATTTGATATATATCGATTGTCAATTGTATTGTAATGACATGTCCGTATTCATAATCCTTGACTTAGTAGAAGTAAGTGTTCTGCTAGAAACTGTAAAACTTAATTATTTTTCTGTGACAATGTTTATTTTCTATTTAAACATACTGTAGTTGTTATTATATAAATTGTTCTGTATAAAATATGAAATAATGTGTGCTGGTTCATGTTAGGTCAAATTTAGTAATTTTAGTTAAAAGATGGGGTGCAGTACCTAGGAACGGAAAGGTGGCCAGTGCAGGGTAAAAGGTGGTTGGTTGGCGGGAGATGTTTCTGGAATGGTGCTAACAGGCAAATTTGGCGAAGAGGGAGTCGTAGTTCAGTGGTAGCAGTGAGCAGTCGAATATGAAGTACAGAAGTAGCCAACTACCAAGTTAAGTGGCAATACTGGCTTTCGTGGAAAACGTATTGGAGACTAAGAAGAAGCTGTGCAATTGGAGGCTAAATTAATTTGCTGCAAGTTTACAATAGCCTCGGATCCAAGTATATAGTCTCCAAAGTATTATGGTTTCGTCATGTTGGCTTGTTGTGCAATACTAACGTCGCCACGAAGAGGAAACGTTCTCACACAGCCACACCAACTACTGCAATGTTTCTGGAAGCATATTGTGGCCACTAAACCACCTAATCAGCCACCTACAGTACTGAAAGTAATTTATCTGTAGTTTTGTATTCATGCATGAACCAGCAGTTTGTTTAAAGTTGCACAACAAACTGATCCATCAAAAAAAAAAAAAAAAAAAAAAAAAAAAAAAAAAAAAAAACATTGTACCAAACCGTGATTTTTTTTCAAGTCATACTACCAAGTAGGTTCCTTTCCTGGTGATGCAAATTCCGAGAATCCTGAGAGTAAATATTATTTTTTGCAAGAACTTTTAATGCCGTGTGTGTGTGTGTGTGTTAAGCATAACAGTACTAGTATTAAATATCAGTACAGTAACCAAGTACCAATTATCTGAATAGTGTTCAGATAGACAATTAAAAAATGCTCAGTCTCTGTTGCAATAGTTTTTTCTGCTGTACAATCGGTCGACCAGTACAGCAGAAAAAACTCTAAAAATAACACCTCCCTGCTCCCTAGCACCAACACTACTGAATCCATCTACGTCTCCTTACCATTCATAGGAAATCTTTCTTACAGACTAGCCGAACTTCTTAAAACCACCCACATAAAAGTAGCCTTCACAATCAATGACAAGATCCAGTATCGCTTTCACCACAGTGATCGGCTAGTTAAAGACTCTTTTAGCCAGTCAGGCGTCTACAAAATACAATGACGAGCCTTCAAAACTAGGTTCCAAGAACATCTTTTAACTAAGAAAGGCGCTGCCAAAAATAATTCAGCCTTTTCCGAGCACCTCACAAGAAGCAAACAGATTCAGCCCCCCTTGACAAATTACAAGTTCTTCACACCGCCCGCAAAGGAAAAAAACTCTCACTTCTTGAAGAATTAAAAATGACCAAGTTTGTAAAACGGTCCCCAGAACGCAGTCTCAACGAACAGCTCATCACAAAAAATCAAACTTTTTACGACATCATGTTATCCATCTTTTTCCAAAATGACCCCCCTTCTGACAATTCACAACATCTTTCTCCCGCCCTACCCTCACGCCTCTAATAATTTCGTTTTCATTCATTTATTATTGTTTCATACCAACATGTATTATTTCACAAGATTCATTTCCCCACGTCACAAATATCTATACTAATAATAAATCTGTAAATGTAGGCCTGACGCTGTTCCCTTTAATCTTCAAAACTACTGAACGAATCTTCATGCGGTTTTCACAGGAAACACGAGAAAAGTTTGGGTCAACATACAGGCATAATTTTATCAAAATCGGATCGCGGAAATAAAAAGATATCATAATTTTAAGTGTTTTTAGCAACCGTTGTGTCTGTTTTATCAACTATTAAAAACCTCTTACATCCAAAACTACTTCCCGAATTTGCATGGGGTTTTCACAGGTAACTTGAGCGTAACTCTGGACAACATATAGACTTCGTTTTATAAAAATCGGATCACGGAAAAAAGGAATATCGGAATTTGAAATATTTTATCAACTACCGTCATGTCTGTCTGTCTCTTTGAACACGTCTATCTCCTAAACTACTTGACGAATATTCATGGGATTTTTACACGTAACTTGGGAATACCGTGCGGTTACATAAAGGCTTCGATAATTACAATCGGATCAGAGAAAATAGAGATATCATAATTTAATCATTTGCTTAAAATCCATCGTGTATGTCTATTTGATGAAGGTAATCTCCAAAAATACTACACGAACTTTCATGGGTTTCCACAGGTAAATTGAGAATAGTTTGGAGAGTAACATAGGCTTAGTTTTATCAAAATCGGATTAAAGGAAGGAAAGATATCGCAATTTGAAATTTTATATGTATGCTATGTTGTGGTGTATGGTGTGAAACAGAAAAATCTCCAAAAGTACTACACGAACTTTAATGGGGTTTCATAGGCCTACTGAGAGTAGCTTTGGGCAACATATGAGCTTCATTTCATCAAAATCGGATCAGGGGAAGAAAAGATATCGTAATTTGTAGTTTCTGACGTATACTATGTATGAAATGCAGCGTAGTATAACAAAGACCCGATAGAGGCGCTGTTACTGACATAGTATAACACATAACTAATAGATGGCGATGCTGCATTATTTATTCTCATAACTGAAGTGTAATACACTGAAACAAGGGCTATGATTTTCCTTACGGCAGCGCTGTAGTGTATTGATGTTGGTAACGGCCGTTGAATCCTTTTTGAAAAATCAGCCACATACAATGAGGGGACTAATTCTTAGTGTTGATAATGAAATAAATAATTAATGATGTTCCGATCAGTAAATTAACGATCCCCCTAAAGCGAATATTTCGTTGCCAACGTTAACATACTAAGCCGCTGCCACTGAAAGTAAAATTTAACCCAGGTACGGCATAAAAAATATGTTTTTTACTATCTGTATCCCCCATGCCTTGCAATGCCATGGAAAGGAAAAAAGTGCTTCCTTCCACCGGTATAATTTGAATTTAAAACATAACGACTTTCCTTCGCGTCTATCGATGTCTTCATTTACTAAGAATTCTTTAAAATAAAAAATAAATAAATAAAACAGGAATTTGTTTTTTTTTTTTTTTTTCCTTTCTAATTTCGGTGCGTACTTATTACATCTTGAGTCCATACTATTTAGGAATGCCAAGAAAACGTTTTAGTACAGTGCAGAACAAATAAAGGCCCTGTTAGTTACGTAGTGCACCAAATAAATAATAGTTGGCGCTGCTTCATTTTTTAATTTTTTATTTCTTTTCGAATTTTTATTTCTATTTCAGCAATGAACCACTAAAGGTGCTGTTGGTTTTGTAGTGCTGCAAAGAAACAATACATGATCATGTTGTGCTTATTCCCTCAGTAACAGAAGTATTTTGAACAAAACCTCCTTGATTTTGAATTAAGAGCCGCAGTCTTATCTCTGCAAATACAAACAAACATTGAACAGTGAGTTGCTGATTACACTTTGTGTATTAATACGACGTCTATGATTCTTTTGACAGGGGACATTTGAATTTAAAACGTAACGACATTCCTGTGTGTCTATCGATGCTCTGATTGACATAATAATTCTTTGCAAGGAAAATGGAATTTATGTAGTTCCATTTCTGATTTCGGTTTTTTTTATTTATTTTTTTTTTTTATGGTGGTACAAAGTAACTGAAGTACCATCGTCATGGACGATTTACACTTCACAGTTGAGGATATGGGGGTTAACTATAACTTTATTTATGACAATAAACTTTAGGGGTTAATTTGTAAGGGCCTTTATTTTGGTCCGTAAGGTACCCCTCTCGATGTATTAATGACAATTTCAATTAAACTATGTATTTACATCTAATTTAAAACTTTAGCGATTAGCCAATGCCCGTGGTACTTTGTATCTATGCCATGGAAGTGGCATTGTCCTCCCCAATGTGCGGATGTTGTGTACGGTATCCCGTTGTTGATCAATATTGTGGTGGATCTTCGTCGCTCTTTTTTGGACGGCTTCCATGATAGTATCCATGTGAAGCGCCTCATGGATGTCGGTGTTCCGTGTGTACCTGTTTGCCCTGAGGATCCATCGTAAGGTTTTGTTCTGTATCACCTGCAGCCGTTGAATTTGGGTAGCACTGGCCAGTCCCCAGACTGAGCTGCCATAAAGCATCTTCGATAGAACAGTGGCTTTGTACAGGCGTAATTTGGCGCCAGTACTCAGGTCAGTGCTCAAGAAGAAAGGCATTAGGCTCTTCGCCATTGCGTACGCTTTATTCCGCAAGCCGTCGACGTGTGTATGAAGGAAGAAGTGCTTATCTAAGGTGACCCCTAGATATGTCACCGTATTTCCCCATGGTATGTTTTGTCCGTAAAGTTTCAGGTTAGTTGGCAGTCGTGGACGCTTCTTAGTAAAGTAGATGGCAGTTGTTATTGCCGGATTCAGTAGCACTTTGTTGGTTTTGCACCAGTCCTCCATTGCATCCAGTTGACTTTGGAGACGTCTGATGTTGGCTTGAACGTGTCGTCCGCTGGTGAGGAATGCTGTATCGTCAGCGAATTGTGCTATCTGTACGCCTTCCACCGTAGGTATGTCGTTTGCATACACGTTAAACAGGATGGGAGAGAGCACCGAACCTTGAGGTAGTCCGGCTAATGCAGGTCGAGTGTCCGAAGATTGGCCGTCCACTGTCACCATCATCTTCCGGTCACGCAGGTAACTCGCAATTAACTTCACGTAGCAGTCTGGGATGGTTGTCTGCTCGTGGAGTTTCCTAATGATAAGGTCTCTCCAGACTTTATCATAAGCCTTCTCAACATCCAGGAAGATTGGTGCAGTCGCCTTGGTCACGTTCAGATTCCTGGTGATGTGCTTGGCCAGTCTTAAGAGTTGTAATTCAGCTGACAGTTTACGTTGGAAGCCGTACTGTTCCGCTCGTATCGTTCCGTCTTCCACCAAGGGTTCCAGTATCCGTGTCTGCAACACTCTTTCCAATGTTTTCCCCATGCCACTCAGAAGACTTATGGGTCTGTGGTTCGATGGCTGAGTAGTGTCTTTTCTGGGTTTTGGTATTGGGACTACTTTAGCGATTTTCCATGCTGTGGGGAAGTATTTGGTTGACTAGGCGTATCGTGGTAACTTCATGTTCTCGTTGTGCAGGGTTCAGGTGCTCCCTACGCAGTGTGGTCTGTTGTTTGTATGTTGAGACAAACGTTTCCGCCTTTGTCAAGGGGTCTTCTCTTCGGTTAGCCCATGTGGTGTTCGCAGCGGCCTCTTCGGCGTGGGTTCCGATCTTTTGTTCTTAACCAGCTTCCATTCGTCTTTCGTTTGGAGAAGAAAGGTAGACATTTTGTCTTCCCACTTCTCGACCTTCCACTCAAGGAGGAGCCGCCTTAGTTGTCGTTCCAGTCTATGCTTCTGTCGCCGGTACGCTGGATTTCTGGTGCGCTGCCATAATTTCCTGAACCGGTTCTTTTGGATCCTTAATTCCTCCAGTAGTGAGGGAAGTGGTTCCAGTTGGTATGTATCTTCTGTAATTGTGATGAGCGACCTGTTATGTGCTTTCCGAACTTTCTTCGTAAACAGTTCCACAGCATAGTCGATTTGTACAGGAGTTGCTACTGGTAACGTTGGCGGGACATTATTGTTCCGGAACCTCTTGAACTGATCCCAATTATTTTCTTGGAAGGTTCTTCTTGCACGTATGTACCCTGTTCGTGGCAGCACTGCCATCACCGGATCGTGGTTGGATGATAGGTCATTGATTGTGACCAGTCGTGGGTCGATTCCGAGACCTTGCGTAATAGCAATATCTAGTACATCCGGTTGTTGATTTTGCACTGTAGGCGTATGAGTTGGCTCCATAGGTCCCCATACTTGCAAATCCATGTCTTGTTCCATTTGATGCAACTTTATCCCTCTTGGGTTGGTGACACGGCCTTTCCAAGTTGGGTGCTTGGCGTTCCAATCATCTCCGATGAATGTTTTCCCGTTCGGTGCAAGAACGTTTTCGAGGTCTTCCCTTATCAGTTGTGCCCTGGGTCGAAGATATGTTGCCACCAGTGTGACCTCGCCTAGATCAGTCCAAATGGAAATTGCTGTCGCTTCCAACTGTTGGAGTTGTGGTAAGTCGACGTGGCGATGTGTGATTGAGCGGCGGAGGAAGATGGCAGTCCCACCACCTCTCGCTGGTCTGTCGGTCCGGTAGCCTATCATGTTCCGCAACTTGAAGGGTTGGTGTGGTCTCAGATGTGTTTCTGACAGCAGCACTATATCGACCCTATGCCTGGCGATGAAGTCCTGTAATTCATCCTTTTTCCTTCGTACTCCAGTAGCATTCCATATGCAGATTTTCAGATCTCTCATTTGGGTCCCCATGGTGTTACTCCGACCCTTCCAGTAACGCTAGTGTTTCCACCAGTATTACAATTTTTGAAAGTTTGTCCTTAGCAGCCAACATCTTCTTGCCGGCAGTGACAAGCTTGGTGAGGAAGTTCTGACTGATGAGGAACTTTAACACCGTTGTTACTTCTGTCAATGCTGCATCTGCGTCCTTATCTTTCGGTACTCTGGTTCTACTGTGGTCTCGTCGGTGGCCTCGTAGTGCAGAAGCATATGTATGTGTTCCCTGTTGCGATGCCGGTTCCGTAGTCTGCTCTGGTGGAGTAGTCAAGGGTGGTGGACGTGTGGTGTCCGCCACGACCAGTTTCATCGCAGTGTTGGTCGGTGCTGGTCCCCTCCTCCGTTGTTTGGTTGTCGTCTGTGGCCTGTACTTCTTCAGCGTCTTCTGGAACTCTGCACATCCTTTCCAGGAGGCTGCATGCGGTCCTTGGCAGTTGGCGCACTTAGGTGTCGCGTTTTGCTCCAGTGTGCAGTCTTGCTGGGATGCATATGCCCACACTTAACACATCTGGCTGGTAACCAACAATAGTTGGTCGTGTGAGTCCAGCGCTGGCACTTTTTGCATTGTGTGGGCTCGTTTCGTGAGCGATAATCCTCGACTCGCACTTTGGTAGAGACGATGTAGCGAACGGCATAAATTTCGTTCGCTTTGTCGCTCACGGTATAAACGGGTAACGGATGGAGTTTCCCCTCTTTCTTCTTCTTGTATTGATGGTGAGGCCCTGGTCTTCTAAATCGGTTTTTATCTCTCCTTCTGTCACTGTGGGTGGTAAATCCTTGACCACCACCTTCAGGTCTCTGCTGTTGGCGTCTTGGTAGGTGTGAAACGGTATTTCCTTATTTTTACAATAAGTGAATACCGTATGGTAGTCGTCCATGGTGTCAACAAAGAATCGGTGGAATCTTCTGAGCCTTCTGTGGAGTGGTCACAGTGGGGGTGACATCCACTGCCTGTTCATCGGGGGCTGAAGAAGGGTCAGCCAATACTGCAAATTTGTTTGACGTTCTTATTGGTTGTTGTGGTGGTGGTGGTGCGACCTTCGTCTTCTGATATCGGCGGGACGACTTTTTCCGCTTGACTTGGCGGTAGCCTTCGTCCTCCTCAACATCGTTAGTCGTCTGGTAGTCCATCGTATCTCCTCCGGTGTTGGTAACGGTGTCTTCGTTGAAATCGGATGTCAAGGAATCATCATACTCGTCCTCGGAATCCTGTAGAGATCGATGTTTAATTCTTCTGATTCCTTCTAGGTTCTGTTTCCGTTGTCGATTTCGTTCGGCCATCTTCTCTGCGCGGTATTTAATCTTGGTGTCTGGTTGTGTCAAGGCTTTGACGCCTTGTTTGCTGGTGTCACATTGTAGTGATTGTTGTCGTTGCAGTTCCTTCAAAGTGGTGTCCGTGCCGAAGTCCGTTGTGTGGGCCATGTCGTCATCCAGGTATCAGTCCGGTTGGTAGTTGGAAATGCCTACTCGCGGTTCTAAATACCCTGCGCTAGACCTGTCCTACAGACCGCGGGCTGGTCCCGCCGCAGCAGGGGCCCTGAGCCTGAAATGCCCTGTACCTGTCACCTAAACTCCAGCTAGTCTGGAGTATCTCACCTGACAAAAACGCCCTACCCAACCGCTACAGCGGTAATAAACTACGTCGACAATTTAACGTATACAGACGCGATGCGCCCGTATTCACGACAAACAACAACAAGTACACTCGGAGTCCCGTTCGCTGCGCTTCCTCAAGCGCTACTGATTTCGGTGTATCCTCATTACATTTTCAGTGCATTCTGCCGCGACAGCGACTCCTCTGCTGCTATGGTGAGTTTTATCATATAAAAGCGTTCCATTAATTTCCATACCACACCCCTTTAGTCCCTAGTTATTATAGTTCAAATAACCCTTACGTACTTTGTACGTTTACCTCTTTGCAGGCGCCCAATGACAACACAAATTGTTGAGATACCTCCTACACAGCTATAGATAGCTCTGTGGCTCCATCTCTGTCCAAGTAAGTCTGAATTTTCAAATTTATTCACCTTAGCCACATTAGATTCGCTGCCCGCCAGGTACACGGACTGTAACAAAACATTTGTCTATTTCCAGTCTGACGATGCGCTAACAGCGCCTAACGCGTTATTGGATAATAAAATATTGCAACAGAGACTGAGCATTTTTTAATTATTCAAAACTGTTGCTGCACCAGCCGCCATCACCACTACCATCATGGAATGGAATGAAATGTTCAGATAGACAAAACTAACAAAAGTTTAATATTAACTATTTTGTTGATAGTTACATTTTAGTCAGCAAACAAATCTAATTGCATTATTAAAAGTGTAGCTAGCATCAGGTCTTTCATGAGATTTCAACAATCAATAGTTTCATGTATTGTCTATAAAATCCAGAATCAAACTAGTTGTCAAATATCTTTTAGAAATACCAAACCATGGAGAAGTACTGTTCTCTGTTTAACAAAGAAACTGCAAGGTAAGGTAATGTAATAAAAATTGCAGTTAATTTCAATATTATTCTTGTACCCATTGATTAAAACAATCATAAGGTTACTAAATATTCAAAGTATCAGATATTCTATTGGTTCTTGTTTGTCAGTTTGTTTTTGTGTTAGAACATACTGTAGTCGGAAGTGTTGAACAGTGCAGCACATTAGCTTGTTTGTTTTATTAACCAGTAGCATTCATATAGGCCTATCTTGGTAATGATTCCAAATTTAAACAGACTACTGACTGCACCACAGTGTCGTATACAATAGTAATGGTTCTAGTTTTACTGCCATAAATGTTTCATTTCTATTGGCCTTGAAGTTTTTGGAAAGCTGTGATGACTAATGTAGACCTAAATTCACTTGATTTGAAATTCCATTTTTGATAACAATTTATTTATCTTCGTAAACCAGGGTGGCGACCGTTTTTGTTAAACTTTACAGTTCACTTAATTTGCAGTTTATACAGAACCTAACAGCATTATTTATCTTTAGAGATAAAGTTGAAAAACGATTCCTTGTCCGTTAGACATGCAACACGGTTAAAACAAAAATTCTAGCACCGCGGTATTAACATAACAGTGGTATTTTGCAGGGCATAACACGCGCATAATTTCGTGTTGTGTAAGTGAGAGGGTACTGTAGGAATACCACTGGGGTCTTACAAGATACCGATGGTCCTATATTTTAATCATACCACCGATGTGTTGTTTTAGAAAACATAACACCGATGTAAGAACATCGATGTTTCCCACTAAACACAATGTAATGGAACAGAACTAGAGGTTGTCCAACTAAAAAATAATGTTATAATACCTAAGTATTTGACTGGCTCCTCTGAAGGTGAAATTCATGTCATTCCAAGAATTGACTTGGCTCCATATATAACAGGATTGGCGTTTCAGTTGAGACGCAGACAATTTCCTGTATAACTTGCCTTTGCTGTGACCATCAATAAGTCTCAGGGTCAAACACTCAAGCGTGTTGGCATTTTTTTACCTGAGCCTGCATTCGGGCATAGTCAACTTTATGTTGCCTGTTCAAGAGTTCGTGAAAGAAAGTGCGTAAAGTTAAAAATTATTGATGGTCCTTTGCAAGGAGAGCTTAATAAAGATGGAAGAATTTCCACAAGAAATGTTAGTTTTTACAAGTTCATCCTGTTAATTATAATGTACAAGAATTTAATATACGTATATAACCTTGTCTTACATGTTCGATTGGTTGGTTTTCCTGCACCATCCCTGTAGGTCTTTGCTTATAGTTTGTCATCTGCAACCATATGGCACTTATATACAAAACTGTTCGCTGTCGAAATATTTGAGCTGCTTTCTTGTGTTGTTTTAAGATTAGATCTACTACTTCTACATCTACACTGTACTGCTACTAGACATTTCCTTTCCTATTCCACTCCCAAATAGAACGAGGGAAAAAAGAATGTCTGTATGCCTCCGTACGAGCCCTAATTTCTCTTATCTTTGTGATCACTACACGAAATGTAAGTAGGCGGCAGAAAGATCGTACTAAACTCAGCTTCAAATTCCGGTTCTCTAAATTTTCTCAACAGAATTTCTCGAAAAGAACGTCGTCTTTCCTCCACCGATACCCAATTGAGTTGCCGGAGCATTTCTATGACACTCGCACATTGGTCGAACCTACCAGTAACAAATCTAGCTGCTCGCCTCTGAAGTGCTTCTATGTCTTCCTTTGCCAGCCGCGGTGGCCGAGGGGACTGAGGCGCTCCAGTCACGGTCTGCACGGCTACCTACGGTCGGGGGTTCAAATCCCCCTTCGGGCATGGATATTTGTGCCGTCCTTAGTATTAGCTAGTTTGTAAGTTTAGGGACTGATGACCCCGTAGTTAAGTCCAATAGACTTTACAAACATTTGAACATTTGATTTTGGTCTTCCTTTAAACTGATTTGCTGTGGGTCCCAAACGCTTGAGCAATACTCAAGACGTGGTAGTACAAGCGTTTTATACGCGGTCTCCATTACAGATGAGGTACATCTTCCCAAAATTCTTCCAATAAAACGAAGTTGGCTGTTCCCCTTACTCACAACTGTCCTTACATGTTTGTTTCATTTAATATCGTACTGCAATGTAACGCCTAGATATTTGAACGATGCGGCTGCTACGATAGGCTCACTACTAATGCTGTATTCGAACATTATGGGATTGTTTTTCCTACTCATGCGCTTCACCTTACTTTTTTGTACATTAGAAGCTAGCAGCCATTCTTCGCACCAACTAGAAAATTTGTCTAAGTCATCCTATATGCTATTACAGACGACACCCTCCCATACACCACAGCATCATCAGCAAACAGCCGCAAATTACAAGTTACTCTGTCCATCAGATCATTTATATAGATAGAAAATAATAGCGTTCGTATCACACTCCCCTGGGGGATGCCTGACGATACACTCGTCTCTCATGAACTTTCGCCGTCAGGTACAACGTACTGCGTTCTATTACTTGTTGTTGTTATGGTCTTCAGTCCGGAGACTGGTTTGATGCAGCTCTCCACCCTACTCTATCCTGAGCAAGCCTTTTCATCTCCTCATAAGAACGGCAACCCATATCCACTTGAATCTGCTTACTATACGCGTCTCTTGGCCTCCCTCTGCGATTTTTACCCCACACACTTCCCTCCAATGCTAAATTTACGATTCCTCGATGTCTAAGAATGTGTCCTACCAAGCGATCCCTTCTTTTAGTTAGGGTATGCCAAAAATTCCTTTTCTCACCAATTCTGTTCAGTACCTCTTCATTAGTTATGCGATCTACCCACCTAATCTTCAGCATTCTTCTGTAGCACCACATTTCAAAAGCCTCTATTCTCTTTCTATTACTTAAGAAGTCGCAAATCTGTGAACCTATTCCATAAGCTCGTATCTTCATGAAATGACATCTCTCTCTCTCTCTCTCTCTCTCTCTCTCTCTCTCTCTCTCTCTCTCTCTCTCTCTCTCTCTCTCGCCGGCCGCGGTGGCCGAGGTGACTGAGGCGCTCCAGTCACGGTCAGCACGGCCACTACGGTCGGGGGTTCGAATCCCCCCTCGGGCATGGATATTTGTGCCGTCCTAGTTAGTAAGTAGTTCGTAAGTAGTTTGTAAGTTTAGGGACTGATGACCCCGTAGTTAAGTCCCATAAGCTTAACAAACATTTGAACATTTCTCTCTCTCTCTCTCTCTCTCTCTCTCTCTCTCTCTCTCTCTCTCTCTCTCTCTCTCTCTCTCTCTCTCTCTCTCTGTACAGGATGACCAGCCAGTCTAAAATAGTTTAGGAAAAAATTCAAAAAAATTAATTTCAAAAGTTCGCCTAAGTTTGACAAGTGTTCTTCCATTTCGACATATGCCGTGACAAAGTGACCAAGGCTGTCCACCTTGCAGGACAGAGCCGGACAGAACCAGTATTGAATGCTGATTCTAAAATCACGCCACCCTTCTGGCGTCCGTGCTGAAACTACTGACGTTTCCATGCTACCGTGGAGCCAATAGCAGACACCCACGTTTGATCACGTGTGCTACTGCTGGAGGACTGAGAACTGTTAGCATCAGTTCCTTCGCTCTCTTCAGTTTGCGTTCTCGTACAGAACAGACGCACTCGAGAGGTCCAGCCTCTGTGCGGGGCGAACGGCCGCATGCCGTCCGCTCCCGCCTAGCGGCTGTTCGGCATTCAGCCAACAACTGTGTGAACCGTAACCTATACCGTAACCTTCAACTTTCCCGTTTAGACTGGCATTCATTCATTGCATTCGACCCCAGGGCGAGTCCCGCCATGTATCCCGTATTTCAGAATATACCAAACATTAACTTGAATTCTATCTTTTATTTGCCATTCAGCCACCCTTTCCTAGGGCGCCCACAAGCCTTCACCGCTCCGCCTTCCATCCTGACAACGCTTCCAACCCATTTTATTTATGCAGCACTGGGATTGGTTGTATAATTTTCCTATCATCTGTAGGATAAAGATCAAGTGCTGTACATCTCTCTCTCTCTCTCTCTCTCTCTCTCTCTCTCTCTCTCTCTCTCTCTCTGTGTGTGTGTGTGTGTGTGTGTTTGTGTGTATGTGTTTATTATTTTTATTGTTTGCTAATGACATATGTTGAACTTTACATTTGTTGGTGCCTTCTTCGGTGAAGTAAGGAAGCAGAATGGGAGAACTTTAGTGTTTATTGTTACCGTTTGTGAACTGTTAAAAACAACAGGGCGGATGGAGAAGACAGCTGACTGTGTTTTGAGTGGAAATTTTGAATCTTAGCAAGATGGTGGGTGGAGTGATAGTTGACCATGTTGGGATGGGACGTTCGAATTTTGATTATGTTGTGTAAAGATGTGTGTGTGTGTGTGTGTGTGTGTGTTTGTGTGTGTGTGTGTGTGTGTGTGTGTGTGTGTGTGTTTGTGTGTGTTATAGATTGGTGTTTTCTGCCAGTTTTTGAGTGCAGATAATATAGTTGCATCCAGAGATGTGTGTATTCTTTTATTATTTGTTTTCCTTCAACCATGGCATTCTGTATTTGGTAGTTTTCTTCAATTATTAATTTTTGTGAGGAGCTTTTGCTGCGTTTGATGAGTTTTAGATGTGTGTTTATTTCTGATGGACTGTTTTTAATGTCCATAAGATGCTCGGCAAATGTAGAGTGACAGATGTTACCTTTTAGTACACTTCTGTGTGCTGTATTCTTGGGTTAAAGTTTCTGCATGTTTGCCCAATTTAAATGGATTTCCGGTCGTGACATGTCAGTTGGTAGATACCAGATCTGTTGTATTTGTCTGTGTTTGTGGTGGTTGTTCGTATTTTTCTCTGTATTGAGTTGTCACTTCTGTAGGCTATTTTTATCCTTGTTTGTTGAGTATGTCGCCTACTCTGTGGACTGTTTCGTTGTTGTAGGTGAGAGTGTTCCATTTGTTTGTACTTGCGGGTCTTTTGAGCTCATATCTATTTGTGTATGTGTTCTCTGTGTGTGTGACTTGGGTGTTTCTATTTGTGTGTGTGTGTGTGTGTGTGTGTGTTGGTATTTGGTGTGTGTCAGCATGTTGATGGTAATATGTTTGTTTTTGTGTGTTAGTTGTCCTCTTCATTTTTGTTTTAATTTTATGATTCAGTTTGTCTATAATGTTTGTGTCATAACCATTCTCGACAGCAATTTGCTTGATGGTTTGTAACTCATTTTAGTGATCCTCTTCACTGATTGTAATTTTGTTCAGTCTGCACAGAGATTATTGGAAACTGGGTAGTTTGTGCACAATCGGATGAATGTAGCATGATAGTTACCATGGTCCGACACCTATCTCTGTGATGCTTGGTGTAACCCATGGCTAGGTCTATTTCATGTATGAGCTCTCTCTGAGGACTATATCCAATTTTATTCGTGTGTAAAACATTGTTAGACCCACATGTCCTAGAGCAAGTCTATTTCTCGCCCAGTGGTTATATTCAGTGCGAAATGGTTCTGTTTATGAAAAATTGTGACAGGGATACCTCTCATATGCTGTATGTGCGCGTTATTATGAATGTATGTTAAACCAACTCTCCCCCATTTCATTGTCTGCAGCTTCCCTTACTGACCAATTCATTAAATTAATCATCTACTAGGCAACGAAAAACCTGTTGAAGAAACTAAGTCCAATTGCCTGGGACAGATCATCTGCAGGTGAGTGATCTGTTTGGGAACAACGTTAGTCGGTGATTTATGAATGTTAATACTTTAATTGATTCAGACTCGAAAATGAGATACTGGAGCTACAGTTACTTTCATTAACATCCCTGGGTTATAATATGATAGCTTTATTCTCAGATTTGTCAAGTATTATCCACTCACCTGAGTACCAGTGGCGTCTCGTGAACAAATCTGTTGGCCGTTGGGCTTATGGCTTTCGATGAGCGATAGGGTGTTAGTTTTTTCAGTACCCCAGAAGCGAAACTAACATAGGTTTTTTCAATACTCAATCTACAGTTTATCAGGTAGGGTCAGAAACAGCGTAAAATTATTCGCTCGCTAGGCTACTGTGTACATCAACAGATGTAACATCACAGATTTGTGACTGGCTGGAAGACTTCCTAAGTAATAGAACGCAGTACGTTGTTCTCGACGGCGAGTGTTCATCAGAGACGAGTGTATCGTCAGGCGTGCCCCAGGGGAGTGTGATAGGACCGCTATTATTATCTATCTATATAAATGATCTGATGGACAGAGTAAGTTGTAATTTGCGGCTGTTTGCTGATGATGCTGTGGTGTATGGGAGGGTGTCGTCTGTAACTGACTGTAATAGCATACAGGTTAACTTAGACAAAATTTCTAGTTGGTGCGAAGAATGGCAGCTAGCTCTCAATGTAGAAAAATGTAAGGTGATGCGCATGAGTAGAAAAAACAATCCTATAATGTTGGAATACAGCATTAGTAGCGAGCTTCTTGATGCTGTCGCGTCGTTCAAATATCTAGGCGTAACATTGCAGAGCGATTTGAAATGGAACGAGCATGTAAGGACAGTTGTGAGTAAGGCAGACAGCCGACTTCGGTTTATCGGGAGAATTTTGGGAAGATGTACTTCACCTGTAAAGGAGACCGCGTATAAAACGCTTGTACGACCACGTCTTGAGTATTGCTCAAGTATTTGGGACCCGCAGCAGATCGGTTTGAAGGAAGACATAGAGGCGGTTCAGAGGCGAGCAGCTAGATTTGTTACCGGTAGGTTCGACCAATGCGCGAGTGTCACGGAAATGCTCCGGCAACTCAATTGGGGATCGCTGGAAGAAATACGACGTTATTTTCGTGAATTTCTGTTAAGTAAATTTAGAGGGCCGGAATTTGAAGCTGAGTGTAGTACGATCTTGCTGCCGCCTACTTACATTTCGCGTAAAGATCACAAAGACAAGATAAGAGAAATTAGGGCTCGTACGGAGGCATATAGGCATTCTTTTTTTCCTCGTTCAATTTGGGAGTGGAATAGGAAAGGAAATGCCTAGTAGTGGTACAGTGTACCCTCCGCCACGCACCTTACGGTGAATTGCGGAGTATGTATGTAGATGTAGATGTAGAACATCTTTGCGCCGCAAGAAACAGTACGACATGGGGCTAAGGGCACCACCTTCTGATCTGCGAATGTGTGTGGACTTACATTCAAGGGCAACCGAACAGTAAGTAATGAGGATGATGCAAATACGATAGGCCTATGCCATTATGCAGGTGCAGGGGATAACTGTTAACAAAGTAAAGGGACGACAGTTTTTACAGTCAACATTCCTGCCTTAAGTATGGCGCTCCTACCGCAAATTCGACAAACTAACCACTCTGTATTTTTTTTTTTTTTTTTTTCATAAATGGGCCTGCAGCAGTGAGTATATCGTAATATGACATTTTAATAAATATAATCACCTTTACTGCTGCTTATAACTTTATTTAATTGTCTACTACAGCTGTTTCGCCGTATTTGGTATTGTCAAGTGGTCTGCAATAGTTAAATAAATTTAGTGAAAATATTTTTTTCGATCAAATAGGGAGCATATTATACAGTTTTAAATTTATTACTTACTGTCTATTTGTTGACAATATACACACAGCATCTGTACCTCTATATGATTTTAATAGGTACTTTCTTAGAAAGTCGTTTTTTAATAATTTTTAAAATAATGACTTTCTTGTTTGACTGCTATTTTGATGCTATGTGTTTACAAAGATGTTCTATTGCATTATATCTTTGGTAAAGATCTAGCTTCTCTGAGATGATTAATTTCGAATTTTGTGATATCTTTGTTACAAATGTTTTATACGTTTTATTTTATAGTGTCTCCGATTATGAAATAGTGTGTCTCTTTGGTTTCTGAGGTATTGCTTGCCATTTCGAATTTTGTAATATCTTTGAGTATGAAAATGCTTTTCTCTGGTGTGTGAAATATTGTATGTTAATCTAAATTTTGCGTTATCCTTGACTGTGGAACATTACATCTCTGAATTTATCTGTTGTCAAGCCCAATTAGATCGATAAAATTTTCTAAATAAATTTTGTGTTTAAAATCTGTGTGTTCATTGAGAATTTCGTTAGGTGAAGCTTCCATGTGTATGTATATTTCTAATTCTTCGAGAATGTGCATTTCAGTGCCTTTTGAAATTTTATGTAATATTTTTAAAGCTCTCTCGATGTTAGTGGTGGTGTGGTTTTCAATTTTCAAATGCTGGTAGAAAGTAGATGGATTTGCTTCTGTCATTCTTGTATGTTCGCTGAACCTCGTTCTAAAACTTCGCCCCGCCTGACCTATATAAAATTTGTTACAATTTTCGCAATTGATTTTATAAATTCCTGAACAGTTAAAGTTGATATGGCTTTAAGGATTTTTGTTTGTAGGTTGTTGTTTGTACGAAATGCAAATTTTATTCGTGTTTGTTTGAATAGTGCGTTGATTTTGTAAACACATAGCATCAAAATAGCAGTCAAACAAGAAAGTCATTATTTTAAAAATTATTAAAAAACGACTTTCTAAGAAAGTACCTATTAAAATCATATAGAGGTACAGATGCTGTGTGTATATTGGCAACAAATAGACAGTAAGTAATAAATTTAAAACTGTATAATATGCTCCCTATTTGATCGAAAAAAATATTTTCACAAAATTTATTTTATTGCAGACCACTTGACAATGCCAAATACGGCGAAACAGCAGTAGTGGACAATTAAATAAAGTTATAAGCAGCAGTAAAGGTGATTATATTTATTAAAATGTTCGCTTAAATGGCATAGCAAGGGCGCTCATATAATACTTTATAGGGGGCACTATCAATTTTGAGTGATGAAAAACTAAAGTGTCTTACTACACTTTCAGCGTCAATATTACGTGTTTAAACGTCTGACTTGGTCGCATAAGCAATAATACACTTGCGCGCAACTCGGAAACAACAATGAAACCCAAAGCATCGGTAACTGGATCAACGCCTTGACAGCCGAAAGGCAAGGGGACACACTGGCAGCGCGCATGCGCACTGGCAACGTGTGGAGCTGCCAGAACGTTGGAAGCAGAGGCAACGGCCTGGCGGCTGGCTGGCAGTAGCAGCCGAGAGGGACGATTCCGCACAGCGCGGAGGATGTCTACACTATATGGAACAGAAGAATGAAATTATAATGAACGTAAGACACACTATAATGAAACATTAAGTTGAAACAAATGAAAATAATATATTATCATTCGATTTCAACAGGGCGTTGACACACAAATTGCACACCCTGAGAAAACGCCACTCAGTGGTGAAATAAGGCTGTCGGAGGGCCAGGGCGGCGGCAAAACAAAATGAGGCCCCCCGTCCACTTGGAAATACATGTATTACTATAAAAAAATAACTTTTGCGCTTTGGAGGCCCTCCCAGGACGAGAGGTAAGGGCCAGTCTACGAAAAATAGCCTTCGAGATTCGGAGGCCCCAGACCAAGAAGCGAAGCTTTCCGGGTATTTGCAGGCACCCAAGACGAGAGGCACGGGGCGGACGTTCCCTCCCCCTCCCCCCCCCCCCTTCTGTTCCGTCACTGACACCACTGCTGAGTACTTTAATATTTCCATTTGCTTGATAATGTCCTGAGATATTTTTGAGCTGGCTTGAAGTTCGTTATAAAATCTGTTTTTCGAAAAGAGATTATTACACTCCTGGCCATTAAAATTGCTACACCACGAAGATGACGTGCTATAGACGCGAAATTTAACCGCCAGGAAGATAACACTGTAATATGCAAATGATTAGCTTTTCAGAGAATTCATATAAGGTTGGCGTCGGTGGCGATACCTACAACTTGCTGACATAAGAAAAGTTTCCAACCGATTTCTCATACACAAACAGCAGTTGACAGGCGTTGCCTGGTGAAACGTTCTTGTGATGCCTAGTGTAAGGAGGAGAAATGCGTATCA
Source organism: Locusta migratoria (assembly GCA_026315105.1). Taxonomy (NCBI): domain Eukaryota; kingdom Metazoa; phylum Arthropoda; class Insecta; order Orthoptera; family Acrididae; genus Locusta; species Locusta migratoria. Next base: position 199,359,676 of record CM048746.1, read on the forward strand.
TCACATTTCCGACTTTGATAAAGGTCGGATTGTAGCCTACCGCGATTGCGGTTTATCGTATCGCGACATTGCTGCTCGCGTTGGTCGCGATCCAATGACTGTTAGCAGAATATGGAATCGGTGGGTTCAGGAGGGCAATACGGAACGCCGTGCTGGATCCCAACGGCCTGTTATCACTACCAGTCGAGATAGACATCCGAATGGCTGTAACAGATCGTGCAGCCACGTTAAAACAGGTATGTTGCTTGGTGGATTAAGGTAAGGCTGTTCTATTGACAGGAAAAGCAGGGTCTCTACAGGGAGTTGACAATTGTGAGCCAGCCAAAGTAGGTCTGCTTGAAAGTTACTCGTTCAAAACTGATCTGATGTTAAATGCAGCACTAATAATTATCATCATCCGGTAGTTAATACTCACGATAACTAACTTTTCTATTGGTGATTAAAGATTAGTTGAATATATTTATTATTCATTAACACTATAATTCTGTTTGGTTATGGCTCTAATATTAACACCTGCACAGTTAATTAAGAAACAGTGCATTTGAACAGATTGAAAGAGCAATGGATTTTTGAACAAAACAAGAACAATACGTAGTCTGCATAAGGCTCTCTGACTACACTATAAATTTAACTGAGAGAGAAATCTGAAAAAAAAAAAAAACACAGATCACTTTCTAATAATGCAACTGCGAGAATTTAACCCGCTAACTGAGTGATTGCAAAAACTTAGTATCTTTTTTATTTTTATTTTATTGTTTTTATTATTTTTATTTTATTTCACATGTCCCATTACATAGTAATATTACATGTTTTATGGTTAAATTCAAGCGGTTACATCAGGTATTTTTACAAACACAAATACAGAACATAAGTTGACAGGATTTACAAAAGAAGCGTTTTGATTACACATTATTTGTCGCTTTATAGAAACAAAACCAAACGATATTATACTTGGGGAAATCTTATTGAATTACAGAAATTGTAAAAGTCTACAGTGAATTTATCCACCAAATCAAATTTACTGACAGGCCATCGTCCTCCTTTGTCAGCTATTTTTTCCTGAGGTGGTCCCTCTCTTTCAGTAAGTTGCAGCAGTCGAAAAGCACGTGGTCAATTGTTTGGACAGCTCTGTTATATGTGCTCGTTCCGTCTTCAATTATTCTGAACCACTGACAATAGGCTTCCAGTTTCCCATGGCCTGTTAACATTGCTGTAAATTTCGGAGGTATTAGCAGTTTAATCATTAAACGTTGTCGGATCGTAGGAAAATACGGTTTAGTGCTTCCTCCGTTTTTTGTTCTTTTCCACTCAATGTCCCATTTGTTCTTAAACTCCTCTCGAAGTTCCTTCTTTACGGCACTTGTGGGTATTTTGTAGTAGCGTATCGATTGTCGTGATCGAGCTGTTCTTTTAGCAAGATTGTCAGCTGATTCATTTCCCCGAATCCCTCGATGTGCTTTCATCCATTCGAAATGCACCAGCCAAGTTGTGTGCCTGCAATCTTCTGATTTTACATCTTATTTCTTCAATCAAGAAGTTGTGATTCTTCAGATTTCGTAACGAGTCCAAAGTAATCCTGCTGCCGGTGTGAATTACTGCAATTCTATCAATATTCGAGAGATTGGTTATTAACTCAAGAGCTTTAAGAATGGTGAATTGTTCTGCTTGATTGTTTGACCATTCACTAGACAGTTTTAGCTGTATCTGGTAAATAATCTTCTTATTAACAAATATTGCTATTCCTCAACCCACTCCGTCGTCCGACTTGCTTCCATCAGTGTATACTTCAACAGGGTAGCTTTTTCTTGCGTCCTTCTCTTAGCTTTCTAACTACAAAAGTGAAACAGGTAAAGAAGTTTAACTTTATCAATTATTATTAGCAATAATCATTACATTACCTTACGATTGGAAACAACAAAAATCTTCTCAGGCTGATACATATATGAATGATACAAAATCTTATAAAGAAGAAATGTGTCTGTGAAAATAAGATTTCAAAATTATTCCATCAGCTCGTACAAAACTTGCTGCCTCAGCAGCCAACCACAGCACGTCCGTTCAATACCAGAGCTACACATCGACTCTCTCCTTCTGTTCAGCTATTACTCACATACATAGTCTTTAACAGAGATGTTACACAACAGAGTAAACCATAGACGCAGTTACTCAAAGAAGTTCATAAAACATTTTACATACAAATATCTATACAAGACAGGCGAAACAATATTATTGAATTTTTGCAGACTGAGTCAACAGATGGCGAAGTTTTCAAGACAACAACCATCTGCACGACCAGTTCGACGACGTTTGCAGCAGCATGGACTATCAGCTCGGAGACCATGGCTGCGGTTACCCCTGACGCTGCATCACAGACAGGAGCGCCTGCAATGGTGTACGCAACGACGAACCTGGGTGCACGAATGGCGAAAAGTCATTTTTTCGGATGAATCCAGGTTCTGTTTACAGCATCATGATGGTCGCATCCGTGTTTGATGACAATGCGGTGAACGCACATTGGAAGCGTGTATTCGGCAGCATCGCCATACTGGCTAATCACCCAGCGTGATGGTATGGGGTTCCATTGGGCCGGCCGCGGTGGCCGAGGGGACTGAGGCGCTTCAGTCACGGTTTGCACGGCCACTACGGTAGGGGGTTCGAATCCCCCCTCGGGCATGGATATTTGTGCCGTCCTAGTTCGTAAGTAGTTCATAAGTAGTTTGTAAGTTTAGGGACTGATGACCCCATAGTTAAGTCTCATAAGATTTACAAACATTTGAACATTTGATTTTAGGTTCCATTGGTTACACGAATCGTTCACCTCTTGTTCACATCGACAGCAATTTAAACAGTGGCCATTACATTTCAGATGTGTTACGACCCGTGGCTTTACCTTTCATTCGATCCCTGCGAAACCCTACATTTCAGCAGGATAATGCACGACCGAATGTTGTAGTTCCTGTACGGGCCTTTATGGATACGGAAAATGTTCGACTGCTGTCCTGACCAGCACATTCTCCAGATCTCTCACCAATTGAAAACGTCTGCTCAATGGTAGCCGAGCAACTGGCTCGTCACAATACGCCAGTGACTACTATTGGTGAACAGGGGTATCGTGTCGAAGCTGCATGGGCATCTGTACCTGTACACGCCATCCAAGCTCTGACTCAATGCCCAGGCGTATCGAGGCCGTTATCACGGCCAGAGGTGGTTGTTCTGGGTACTGATTTCTCAGGATCAGTGGCGTAACTATGGGGGGGATGAAGGGGATAGAACCCCTCCACCCCCCACAGAACATGAAAAAAAAGAGAGAGAGAAAGAAGAAGATGAAAGAAATCGTATAATAGCAATCTGGTAAAGGTAAAGATTGGAAACTTGGTTTTTTTTACCATAAGCTTTCATTGGATGGGAGTCAATTAGTTACTTCAACGAGAGTGGTAGATGGTAGTCTGTCTGGAAACTGACTAAAATTTTGCTCGTCAAGCAATCTGCCCCCCCCCCCCCCCCCCCTCGAAAGCCAAGTCCTAGTTACGCCACTGCTCAGGATCTATGCACCCGAATTGCGTGAAAATGTAATGACATGTCAGTTCTAGTATAATATATTTGTCCAACGAATACCCGTTTATCATCTGCATTTCTTCTTGGTGTAGCAATTTTAATGGCCAGTAGTGTATTTTAGTTTTTATTTTATGTTATGTTGCATAATGTTGTGTTATTCATTCATTTCGTATTGCGGTTTAAAACGACCCAGAAAAGTCGTCGGAGATGTGCACTTATTCATTTGGGAAGGCGAGTGTCCATGTGGCACGGTTCTCTTTTTACCGCAGCATCAGACGGAACGACGTGCCAGACGGCGACGCGTTTAACGCCCCTCGCGATGGTGGCACGTGGCGCTAGCGAGCAGATTACTGCCTCCCATTACGACCGCTGTCTCTCTAATGGCCGGTCTTCCTAGCGAACCCCCCCCCCCTTTTTCATCCGCAGAATCCAAGAGGAGCCATTCCGATAGCGTCTTTTTATGGTCCTTTTCACATTGCTAAATGAAATCGAATTTTTCTGCCAGCTGAATCTTTTCTGATATTGTAAATTCAGCGTTGTACTATTGATTCTACGTAATTATTTTTTTCAAACGAAGGATTTGGCAAAATTGTGTTACACTACAAAAGACAGCGGCACAAATTTACCATAGGAAGCTAAGTTTCATTGAAAGCTGCACAGCTTTACAAAGAGATGTAAACACATGACACTATTTTCAGACACTGTCACCAAGTCGCTTGAAACGCTTCAAGCTGTACTAAGCCTAACAATTCATCTCCAAAACGAAAGTAATGTCTGTGGGAAAGAGATTCGAACAGATTGAGTGTCAAATAGGAGGAACAAAGTTAGAACAGGTGGATAGTTTCACGTACCTGGGATCTATTTTCTCACAGGATGACAACATAGCGTAAGAACTGGAATCGAGGTGCAGCATAGCTAATGCAGTGAGTGCTCAGCTAAGATCTATTCTCTTCTGCAAGAAGGCAGTAAGTACCAAGACTAAGTTAGCGGTGCACCGCTCTATCTTTCGACCAACTTTGTTGTATGGGAGTGAAAGTTGGGTGGATACAGGTTACCATTACCTTATTCACAAGGTAGAGGTTACAGATATGAAAGTAGCAAGAATAATTGCAGGTACTAATAGATGGGAACAATGCCAGGAGGGTGTCTATAATGAGGAAATCAAAGGAGAACTGGAAATGAACACCATAGATGAAGCAGTTAGAGCGAACAGACTGAGATGGTGGGGCCATGTTACACGCATGGGAGAAGCAAGGTTACCTAAGAGACTCATGAGCTCGGCAGCAGAGGGTAAGTTCAAATGTTTGTATAGTCTATGGGACTTAACTACGGGTTCATCAATTCCTAAACTTACAAACTACTTATTAACTACTTACGAACTAGGACGGCACAAATATCCATGCCCGAGGGGAGATTCGAACCCCCGACCGTAGTGGCCGTGCAGACCGTGACTGGAGCGTCTTAGTCCCCTCGGCCACCGCGGCCAGCAGAGGGTAAGAGAAGTCGAGGTAGACCTAGAAGAAAGTACTTAGATTCGGTTCAGAATGATTTTGAAGTAAAAGGCATAATATCAGCCGAGGCATCAATGTTAGCAGTCAGCATTGAATAGGGGATCATGGAGGAATTTTATTAGAGGTACTATGCTCCAGACTGAACGCTGAAAGGGATAATCAGTCTCTAATGATGATGATGATGATGAGCTCATAAATTAAATCCGTCTTCTTTTATTTGCTGCTAGACTGCATTTCAGAGGGTAATGCAGGGTATTGTGGACGTCACCCTTTCCCTGACTAAACGAGAAACTCGCGAAGGCTCCCTGACTGTTCGCCAAGGGCGACGCTGCTGACGAAGGCACTGTCCCTGTACTGCACTTTGTTCAAATTCAAAATGTTCAAATGTTTGTAGAGCTTATGGGACTTAACTACGGGGTCATCAATCCCTAAACTTACAAACTACTTATGAACTAGCTAACACTAAGGACGGCACAAATATCCATGCCCGAGGGGGGACTGGAACCCCCGACCGTAGTGGCCGTGCAGACCGTGACTGGCGCGCCTCAGTCCCCTCGGCCACCGCGGCCAGCACTGCACTTTGTAGCAGACGACATGCTGCCGCTGACGTGAGATTGCTCATCTTCCTGCACAGCTATACAAGGGCGACGCCTGCTTCTCGGTTGCATAGGAATGAGGAATAAAATTTTTAAATTTTTCATACATACTTTGCTGAGTCTCTGGCTGCTCACGGGCTGTGCCGCGCACCTGCTGCTCGAAGTTTCCACACGCATGTTCCCGAAACGTGCCTGTTGATTGGGTATTCCTTGGTGGTTTTCCTTTGCTGGTGAGGGTACACCATAGCTTCGTTCGAGTGGCGCTGCTGACGGTCAGGAACAGTTTGAGGCGTTCGAGTGGCACTCTTGACTCTTTCTGACGATATCTGAGTGGCCAATCTAGTGTTCGAGTGGCGGAGCTGATAGTTGGCGACCGTTTGTTTAAGTCAGCGGATTTTCGTCAAACTGTTTTCTGACTGACTCCAAAGCGTTTAACAAGCCTCCTCCAAAAGACAAGCCCGCATATTTACGAAGAGGTTTGTGTTCTAAGTCTTCGATTTTCTCTTGATTGAGGCTGAGCTTTGTATATTAGACAGGCATTCTTTCAACTTATGTGGCCTTCTAATACAGTACGTTCCCTTTTTATTTCACCCATACATACTATAAATGAAAGGTGTGGAAATTTTCATAACATACGAATTTAAAGATGAATGCGTATTTTTTTACAGTTTGGATTGTGATATATTCGCCTGAAAATGAAGTCAAAATAATCCTACTGAGATTTTCTGTGCCATCTGTAAATGAAGTGATTGACACATAAGAATAACATTGTTCACAACAGGCATTGGCAGTGATAGATTTTTATAATCGACATCTAGCTTTATATGTGCCACTACAGCGTATCACAATTACTGTTCCGTGTTTCTCCTTGTGGTTATATATTATAGAAATCTATTAGTGCCAAAGTGGGCGTTTCTACACTAAATGTGTAACTTTTGGAAAAATCGTGTACGATGATAATTCTTGCACAATACCTGCAATTTTTTGTATATTAATTTGTATGTATCATTTTTTAAATTTTATTGTAACTCATAATAATGGGACAAAATACATATGAACTTGTATGTTACCGAATATTCCTTTCACACACCACTATCCTAATTTATCTCATTTTTGTATGAGGTTTTGTCAGGTTGAATTGGCTACAATATTTATAAATGGGGGCACATGTTTAAGTATATTTTGCGTTTTGTCATAGTTTATGATCAGAATGTATTCCACAATGTATTTCTAATGACATTGTCCGTCGCCGTTCCGTCATCTCACGTCACCGTGAGCTTTCTCAAGAAGAATGTTTTGATGGAAAGGTCGTCTGGTAACATCGCGCCTCGCAAGTTAACCTAGTTTCGTCACGCGATTTTCATATTATCCTCGACAGATACACGGTTTGCACGCAAATGTGTCTTGTTAATCTTTACTTTATTATTATAATTTGGTTTAACGGTAAATTTCAAATGTTTCATGACGACTTGGTTTTCTCAATTGAGCGTCCTCCTACATAACATATCGCGTCATAACCTCACTTTCAACATCGGTAGAAAGCAAAGATGCCAACTAGCGCTACAGGTGGCCAAACTGCGAAATAGGTGAAATAAGCGTTCGAGTTGGCTTCGGAGTTGGCAACTGTCAAAAAGCGCTCATGCGCAGTGGAGGCCTTCCAAATCGTCAGTAACTATCAGGAACTATCAGCGTTTGGGCCACTCGAACGAACCTCATACCTGGAGAATCGTCAGAACCCAGCCACCAACCATGAGCTAGACTGTTGATCACGTGGGGTACACTGCAGAGCCCTTCATCCGCGTGGCCTGTCCGCGTGGTTAACACGCCGCGTGCGCCGGTGGTGTGCGAGTGAAAGCGTGAATACACTTCGGGAGTACTGGCGAATGATGCCGAAGAGGACCGATGCTTTCCCGCGTAATACGACAAGCGCGTACACAGGTGCATAGGCCACGCGGACGCCACGCGCTTAAACTCGTCACACATTGGTTGCGAATTTGCAGTTGCACATGCACATGTTCAGCCTGCTTGGTGCATGTCTTTAGGTGACGCTACTTAGACGACTTGCGCGTCGGGGATGATGAAATGATGATGATAACACAACATCCAGTCCCCGAATGCAGAAAGTCTCCGATCGGACCGGGAATCGAACCCGGGCCCTCTGCCAAGACCAACTACAATATCTCAGACCTGAAGGCAGGTATCGATAGTCGAGGTTCGGTACCTCTATGGTGATGTGGAAATCCTAGCATTGTTGATAAATAAAATAATTCAGTGTGTACCTGCTCCTGTTTCTTCCTTTGCCCTGTTGCATATAGTTGACACCATATAAGTAAAATATCTACTTGATTCATTGGACTAAGTGCAGTGTCACTTCACAGGAAATTTTTCACACAAATTTTAATATAAATACAATATACAGTTATGAGAAAGATTTGTTGCATGGGCGTAATCAATTTCTAAATACAAAAACTGATTCATTCATTTAGGAATGGAAATAAATTTTTCCCATAGAATTATTTTTCACCTAGGTAAGTGTGATTGTCATGCAGGTAATACATGATAATGTTGCTCTTAAAGTTTGATATTCTTAATGAGGGAAGGAGGAAGGGGGGGGGGATTATTCCTGTTGTTGAAACTTCACAGAAGCTCTACGAACCATGCAAGACTAGGAAGAAAGGTTCGCAGGAGAGCTTCTGTGAAGTAGGAGGCGAGGTACTGGCGGAAGTAAAGTTGTGAGGCGGCATCGTGAGTCGTGTCGGGATAGCACAGTCGGTAGTGCGCTTTCCCGCGAAAGGCAAAGGTCCCAGGTTCGAGTCACGGTTCCGGCACGCAATTTTAATCTGCCAGGAAGTTTCATATCAGCGCACACTCCGCTGCAGAGTGAAAAATTCATTCTGATCCCTTTTGTTAGTCAAGATTGCATTTTCAGAAAGAGTAATCACTGCTTTTACTTTTTGTTTCATTGAGTAGCATTTATTTTGACAGTATTGGTGGACATGCCTTTATATTTCAACATGTTTTGGTACTGTTATGTAACAAGACGTGAACTTGTGTTTATGTCTAACTCGAAGGTTGTATAACCGAATGTATGAAAATACATTCAAAATTCCCACAGCAGTTTACACCATAAAGGGGGACAAGTCGCTATTCAGTTTTCCTGCTGTTCACAGATGGTCACTGACGCGAAATGTGAGGCCTTGGCTTGGCCTAAGACTGCCGCCATCTTGGATTCTGCCTTTAGGTCTGATATATGGCAGTTGGTCTTGCCTCTGCCATGGCAATCTACCACGCTGTCCACTACACTATGGAGGCGGGCATCTGTAAACAGGAACAACCCTTTCTATATCTTTACCTTTATAAAAACTGAGGTGTTTGCGACTACATTTCACTCTGCAGCCATACGTACACAATGCAGACGAATGGTGTTGGTGTGTACTTGAAGAACCACTATCGTGATTGAGGGTTAATAACAATAAATGGTTGGAAGATATGGGGGTTGAAAGTCAAAGAAATGTGGAATTTTTTTAAGTCGATAACTTTAAACGCCCCTATCGTCCTCCCGTTTGTCGTTATCAACCCACAATCACCATAGTCCACAATGGGAAACTGATAACTAATACCATATACAACCACTATTTATTTGAGATTCGTAGTTTTGGCTACAGAGTGAAATATCGGCACAAACATCTATAACAATTCTACGTGTGTGTGTGTCAATATTTCGCTCTGCAGCAAAAACTACACAACGCAGACCAATGGTCTCTAAAGTGTAGTTGTAGTCCAACGTCTCCTGCTGTACACCATAGGAGTTCCATGTCGATAGCTATAAGGGGGTGGAAGATATGTTGGTGGAAGATGTGAAATTATATTTTAAAAAAAAAGTCGGACTGAAGGGCAGCGATGACTTTTACGACAATAAAGCAAGGAAGTTACATACAGCGAAATGTGATGAAATCACAGACAATATCTTTGGCCTATGTGTGATACAAGGATGTTAGAATCTATGGAGGTGACGTTATCTATGCTGAGAACATGCATTGGTTGAAGCCACGAGGGCCATGCTTTTGTGCCCAAAACAGGAATTTCTCGCTCAAATTCCTGTGTGAATATTGCCCTCTTCACGTAAGGCCACTAATTTGGTAGTGATATCGGAGTATTTACTTAGATATGACATACATTTCAACGACTAGAACTACTTTACCACAGAGTCCGACCACTGTTTTGGGCACAAACAAATTCCGGAATGCGCATTTTGCTGGCTTCACTTTTTAAGTATTAGGGTATCTCCAGAGATTCTAACCTCCTTGGTGTGATAGCAAAGAGGTTAGAAACTCGTTGCGTCGTATTCTTCAGTTGTTTCTCTGTAAGGAGAAGCGCACGAATTAGGAAAATTAAGAATAAGTGCATAGTGCAGTTTCAAAAATAAAAATATCAAGAAAGATGCCAAAGGGTAAGAAAGAATTGTCGATTTAAGAGACAAATAAAATACAATAATGTTGGCAATGAAATGTTCGCTTTATGCAAATAATAATTAATTTACTGACCGGACAATGGTTCACACAAGAACCTGTCAACGATAGAGCAGGAACTGCATTAAGTAATTTTCAGGGCGTCTTTTTTTTTTTTTTTTTTTTTTTTTTTTTTTTTTTTTTTTTTTTTTTTTTTTTTTTTTTTTTTTTTTTTTGCTAATTCTCTGCGGTAAACTGTTACCCATTACTTAATTCTTTTGTATGGACCACGAATAAATAAATAATGCTGTTCCTGCTCCATGATACTCCGCTCGCTAAATTAATTATCCGCCCAAAGCGAACATTTGCGTACTATGTGTTGCATTACATTTCTTTCATATTGGCCTTTTACATATCATAATTCTTTCGTCGTTTGCGACTACCACGCCGACACAATCTCGAGAGCACACCGTTCGATACATATCGATCACAGCAGCGCTCTTACTGCTGATACTTCGATGTACCCAGCTCCTAGGAAATTACCCATGTCTTTCATACACAAAAAAACTGTAACATATATAAATAAATATATGACGAAGTAAAAACCCAGCGAAGCGGGTAGTTGTAGCTAGATAATGGAACAAATTAATACAAGGCCCGCACATTAGACTCATCTGTTAGGGCCTCCTACTTTTCCGTTTCCTTGCGTGCAGTTGATTATCGTACATCTGAATCGTAGGAGGTTGATCTGCATATCGTAATATCAGCGTTTGAGGAGATGGACGCGGAGTTGGTCAGCTGTTCAACTATTCCTAAAACTGTGGGACTTAACTACTGCGGTGGTACGCAATGTTCAAGACTTCTTCGTCAGCCATCAGTTTACATTTCTGCCTGAGCTTCTCTGTTCTCCCGATCGCCTGCGTATCGAAATGTCTGGTCGATTATTGCGGAACTTCTGATCAGTTTTGGCAATATGTCAAAGAACCCTTCACTTCTATACCTTAATAACACATGTAGAGCCTCTTCGATTCAATACCGAGGCATGTAACAGCAGTTATAGACACCAATGACAACAGTCAATACTGATTTCAACGTCTTTCTCACTTCTCATGGAGCTGTATTTTCAGTCATGTGATCTTTGTGCGATGTGTTATTTCCCGAATAAATTGAGGGGTCTAGTGCGAAAGGGGGCTATGGCACATTATATTAAATATTGGGCTTTGTCCATTTTCAGTATTCTCGTGCCAACTTGCGTCTATCCTGTTTACTAGAATCACCTAGCTTGGCTCCCGATCTTTCTGGAGCAGTTGTTGTAAGTTCTTGGGATCATTTTGAGTGAGAGGAGGAGCTATGCCACTTGCTTATGGACTTCCCTACCTGTTCGTGTGCATGAATAGCTGACCAGCGGGCATGTGGGGCAGCGATGGTTGTCTATCCTCCAGCTGTCAATTATCAGACTATTTATAATTCGGGCATGAAAGGATTAAATTATGGTGCTTGCAGCGCCATCTATTGCTACTGTTTATTTTTCTTCTACCATATGTTTTCCCCCTTCGCCAATAATATTCTGTTGCAATTTGACAGCATTCTGATGGGTGGTGTTATTTTCACAGCGTTTTGAAATAAGTGGGAACTATAGTTAATTCAGGCCTACAAGGTCATAATCAGTGCTATTTACATTAAAATTGATATTTTTCCGTTTGCATAATTTGCATAACAATAAGTTACGACGAAAAAATTGACCTCTTTTTTGTATAAATAAAGCACTTAAGAAAACTCTATGTATCTCCATTTCTCCTCAGAGTGGCATAGCTCCCTCTGTCATTAGACCCCTCAATTGGCCTGTGACACCTTCGATCCTTCTTGGTGTAGGATGCGCTCTTATTTTAGAAAAGCAGACAAATCACTAAAGTGCCAAAAGATTTTCCCTTTATATTTATTTTTTCAATAAAATGTTTGTAAAACTATGGGATCAAACTGCATTGGTCGTCAGTCTTTAGACCTACAAACTACTTAAACTAACTTACGCCGAAGATACGCACACAGTGTCCGAGGGAGGACTCGAACCTCCGACGGGGAGAAGTGGCGCATTCCGCAGCAAGGCTATCCCCGCGCGGCTCCGCTTTATTGATGAACATCTCCACAACATCGCTAAATGTATTCTAGTCTGACAATACCTGACATTTCACACTCAGCGAATTTACTTGTCAGCGTTCCAATTAACGAATGCAAAGCAACGCGTTCAGATTACTTGCAATATCATGTTTGCAGACAGAAACCCAAACGACCAATACAATTAAATCACGCCACGGCACAGAGCTGAACTCATTTATTACGTTCTTTTTTCCCCTCGTAAATGTTGCAGGCAGAATTGGCAGACATTTTTAGTTTGTTGGCCCATTCCTGATATCGTTTACTTCCCAAATAATATACTTTTTCCTCTTTGTTTGTTGTATTTTCCTTAACTTATGTTCTTAGACTGGTTAATATTTTCTAATAACTAACTAGTTTGATAAATGCGTCGATTGACGTAAATTTTGTGCTTGTTGTACCGCGTCATAATGTAACATGGTTAGTACATAAACAACCAACGTTTCGGCCAACGTTACAGTGGCCTTCTTATGGGTGTACTGATGTGAGCTAGTTGTTAGGAGTCAACAACTATCTCACTCCAGTATACCCATAAGAAGGCCGTTGTAACGTTGTCTAAATCGTTGGTTGTAAATGCAATAGCCATCTTACATTATGACGCGGTAGAACACCCAGAAAACTTTTATGTCAACTTTCTGGCCGTGGAAACTCACCCAATTAAACATGTATCGATTATTTGGAACATATTTCTGTGTAAACTTTTCTTTGTCGAAATTCTTCTGCGTCCTCATGAGAGAGCAGCGTCACATGCAAATCTATATTCCTCAAATCTACTTGGGCTTTTAATCCTGTTGTGAGATGTTATTACACTTCCCAACTGATTCATGAGAAATAAATTAAATAACGTTAGAAGTAAACAGTAAATTTTGTAAAACTGAAACTTAAAAATACTATAACAGTTTGAAAAGAATGCGAAATATCTGAGCAACCAATGTCGGTTAGCAAAGAATGTACACATACTATCTGCATTCACTATATTTACACGTATATTAACAACCGCAATACAGATAATGAAAGGACTTGGGCGTAAATATGCCGAATTCTGTTGGCTTCTTCTGTGATATCTATATCTATAAATGTGAATGTCTGTTCGGTGTACGTTTATCACGTCTGAACCACAAGACATAAAGAGCTAAAAACTTGTACAGTTACTAATGTCTACCCGGGGAAAGCTTTAGGCACGGTTTTATGGCGATCGAATAGCTATTTATCTATATATATTAATGTGAATATCTGTTCTGTGTACGCTTATCACGTCCAAACGACAAGACGCAGAGACTGAAACATTTGTACAGTTACTAATTTATACCTGAGGAATGTTTTAGGCGCGGTTTTATAGCGATCTGATAGATATATAGTAATTTGAAGAATATAACGCGAAATGCGGAACAATAATGATTCTTTGAAAATTATATTTACTCTTTGAAAATGGTTTTATTGGTTGCATTGTTGATTGAGGGTTGATAATGATAAAAGGGTGGCGTATATTGGGATGGAAAGTTATCGGTGTATATAAAATTCTACGTGAGTGTGTTAATATTTCTCTCTGCAGTGAAAACTACAGAACGCAAACGAATGGTGTGTGTGTAATTGTTGTACGAAGCCTCCTGTTGTACACCATAGCAGTTCCATGCCGGCAGCTATAAGGAGGTGGAAGATACGGCGGTTGAAGGTCGTCAAATTATAAAAAAATTCGGATTAAAGGCCAGCGATGACGTTTGCGACTCTATTGCAAGGAGGTTATGTACAGTGAAACGTGATGCCACAGACCATATCTACGCATGCTACAATGTCTTCAGATCTTTCTCTGTAAGGATAAGCAAACGAATAAGGAAATATAAGAATAAAAAATAAAGCAGTATAAAAGAAATTTCTTTTAATACATCTCTTTAAAAAAAATCGATTTGATGTTTCGCGCATTATATCAAGTGATCCATCTGTGATCATAGTTGTTGAATTTCGTGATTGGATTTTTCGAAACGAGTGAATTTTTTACCTGTGATTTCTTCTATATTGTCTGATAAATGTAACATGTTTTTAGAAAAAAGGAAATGGACAGAGAGAGAGAGAGTGGATAGGAAAAGTTCTAACTGTAGGTTCGAATAAATAAATAAATACCCGGGCAACGCCGGGTTTTGAGCTAGTTTTTTATAATAATGAAAACACATTATTTAAATGGAATTTTCTTACAGTAGTCATGAATAATACACTCCAAAACAAACCACAAACGTCAGTTTTGAAATGGCAACTGTTACATTTTCCAATTATAAATAAGTCCAAATATTATACGTCAATAAAAAAACTGGAAGCTTAAGAAAATAAATAAAAACAACAACGTTAAAATCCTCAGTTTGTGTAACGCATTTGTGCCGAAGGATTTCTGTACTATTTCCCAGCTTTCTCCTCGGAGTATTGCAGCGACAATTGAGTATCAAATATTCCGCACGCTCTTCCTTTGAAACAACAGGTCCGGAATAATTCTAAAAAGGAACAGTCCTCTGTAGCGTATTACGTGAAGCAGTCCGTGAGTTTTCGCTGAGGGGGTTCCCTCCTCCCACTTAACCTCGTTAGTCCCCCGGCTTTAGAACTTTTTTGCCAGCAAACTGATTGGGAAAAGTTCGGCACCCCTAAGTCACGTTGCGCCAAGGCTACGTGCTCGAATAACTCAGATAATTAGAGTGCTTCAAGATAAGCCAAAAACCGGTCTTGTTTGGCACCATTTCGTTCTGAAGTTCTTTTGTGGTTTTTAAGCGCCTAACAAGTAGGCAATCTACACAGTAAAGGCGGACATAATAAAACGCACGGTACCCTACAAGGCGTGCCAATACGTCGAGAACTACTATTCCGAAACAATACACCTATCATTCAAGCAGCCTATTTGTAAAGGGATGAAATACACGTTTTATACTGTTACAATTTAATAAATCATTACTTGAATTGAAAAGAAATTGGTTTTATGTGATTGTTCATTAGTTTAAAGAAAAATTGCAGTAATAAATTGTCACTTATGAAAAGTTTTTTAAAGTTTGATGCATTTGAGTTATAAATCTTTCGACTTCTGCAGTTGTTTACTGGCCAATCATAGTGCATCGAATCTATATAAACTATAAACACCAGTTAATATTTTTATATATGATATATTTCACAAAGTTAAAGCAAAACATACATTGCGTCCGTTTTAGCACACAAACAGTAGCAGACGATTTTCTTCGTCTGTCTTAAAACATTTGAGGTCAAAATACTTTCTTTTGTTTAGAGTTATTTAATGCTAGCTATGTAATAAATCCATAACCGATATTTTCATTATCATGTGCTAGATCGAAATAATAATCGCACTTTCTGAACAAAATAAATATTTTGTCTTCAAAATTGAGAAAGGAAAAAAATTAATCTCCCTGGTCTGCTTCTTATTCCTTGTCGCCTACTATATCGTCACAGTATTATCCGCATATCTACCCCTACATGACCTAGGAAGTTATAAACTCCACACATTGCTTTGTAGTTATGGAAGCATTTAATCTTCCCTGACTGCTTATTATCATCACGTTTAAATGGTATTAGATTTTTACGGTCTTGTTATACAAAATAAATAAAAATGCTGTGCGAGGCAGGAAATAAAAAATACACAATAAAAAACACATTAGACCTGAGAGATACAACAGTTTGACTTATATATAACACATGAGTGTTGGCTAAAAACTAAAGTCGAAGGTTTTGAAGGATAGAATTACATGTGCATGTATACTGGGTGTTAAATAATTTGTGAAAATCTTGGGGAATTGAAAGAACACTTAAAAAAGAAGGAAAAAGTGCATGAATACATATTATCAATGGTTTATTAGTTACATAAACTTTTAGTGATTACATAATGTCTTCTTTTGTCCTTTCTTCTTTTCAAAATTTCGAACTTGCTAACGCTTGACAATGGTACAAAACCGAAACCGGTAGCATTGAGAATTAATAAACAGCTATGGTCAACATGTCGTTCTGCAATTATTCTATAATCAGATAATCCAATTTCTTTGTATTTCTGTTTTACAATTCGTTGTCTATATTTTTCCAGGCCACTCCTTCTACCATTCATGTCATGTGCATGTTTACCAGCCCCTTTAGAGAGTTGATTTTACTTTATTAGGACCTTTCTCGTGGGCGGCTGTTTTTAACAAGAGAAATAGCGAACGGTAGAACAGTTTTCTTTAAACTCCCCCCCCCCCAAAACAAAACAAAAAACAAAAAGAACTCTAATAGACGTCCGTCAGGAACTGTCCATTTATATGAGAAACGTGTAATGCCGGTATGTTCGGTATTGTATATGTGTTTGTTACTATCAACATGGAGTGTGGGAAAATTTACTCAACATAAACGTTTCGTTGCTGAATTCACCTAATTATTTGTGTAATACGAATAGCACGTGTCTCTTGTACTTGCAAAATATTAGTTTCTTAGATCTTACTTAAAAATGGAAAAATGTCACTTTGAAATAATAACAGCTCAGTTCTTCGATTTATTAGCTTTCAACATGCATCTTACTCCCTAAAAATTGATAAACTCATTTGACAGTTAAGCTATGTTCACACTCGTACTGAAGACACCATTGCTGTAACGCATTTGCTTATTAATTAAACAGGTCATGTGCAACTTCCACCTCGGAAGTTGCTGATTAACAAACACAATAATGCCTCATCCACGAATCTCATGAATAATCATGCGCGTCTAGACGCTAATGAACCTAATTACTCAACCACGATCTTCATACCTTAATGCACGGCGTGTCTCCGCGCGAGCGCTTCTTGCGTGCAGATTAAAATGAGGTGGTTACTCACCGTAAGAATGTCGGAACTTCTTCGAGGAAAACTCACAAGCTTTCTATTAAAATTTACTCTGTGATCCTCCAGTCAGTGTTCAATGCATAATGAAAGGATCACTAAATTTATCTACAACTAGTCGACCCGGCAATGCTTCGCAATTGCTAATATAGCTATATGTACTCTTGCTTTGAAAGTCAAATCTGCAAAAATTTTATCGCAATCAGACGAATGATATTGATATCCCATTGCAAATAGCTCTTTCGGTTTCTCGCGAATTTTCAAATTTTCCGGGTAACTTTCCCAAATTTTTAGTTTGTAAGAACGTTCATCTTTCGTTGAACGTCAAATGATCAAAATTTTATCGCAAGCGGATGACCGGTTCTCAACTTATAGTGTTGAGTACATTTAGAAATACTTCCAAAAGGAACTTGGTTCGAATTATCCTAATTTCCTTTTTAACTGTCCCTATTTTTATACTCAAAACTTTTCCAAGACCATAAAGGAAAAAAATTACCCCACTCCGTCCTACGAATAGTCAGTTATAGTGGTGAATTCAATCAAAAACACATTGAAAAACGCATTTTCAGTTTTTCTCAAATTTTCCAATTTTCCGGTAGATTTATCAAAAAAATTATTTCATACAAACCTTGTCCTGTGAAGCCGTACTCAAGTGATGCTCTTATAACCATGTGGCAATCGATTTTTATTCATAGAAAAAAAACAGCTTTCGGTTTTTCCTAAATTTTCTTACTTTTTGGGCGACTTTTCCAAATTTTTATTTGATGCGAACCTTCCTCTTGCTTTCAACATGAAACGTACAACATTTTATCGCAATTGGACGAACAGTATTGGTAGCTCTCTGGAAACTACTGTTTCAGTTTTTCCCGATTTTTCCTCTTTTCCGGACAACGATTCCATATTTTAGCACCGTTTAAACCTTCCGTGGAATATTTCAAGACTAAAATTAGTCAAATCGGTTCAGCAGTTCTCGAGTTTTAGCGAGACTAACTAACAGCAATTCATTCTTATATATATATAGATAGATTATGCATTCCCATACTAAACTGTTGTTAATGTCTTGATTCCAAAACTGCAAAAGGACTCTAATCCGACCGTACATGAATATTGCGAATTTCTGCACTGTTAATGTTTTTTCATCACTGAATACTATGGAATCATAAAAAGTGTTGCACCGCGGCGGAGTGGACGGGCGCATTGAGGCGCTATGCTTCGATGCGCAAGGCTGTTCCCCGTCGGGGGTTCGAATCCTCCCTCGGGCATGTCTTTAGTAAAAGGTAGTTCAAAAATGTTCAAATGTTTATTAAGCTTATGGGACTTAACTACGGGGTCATCAGTCCCTAAACTTACAAACTACTTATCAACTACCTTATACTAAGGACGGCACAAATATCCATGCCCGAGGGGGGATTCGAACCTCCGACCGTAGTGGTCGTGCAGACCGTGACTGAAGCGCCTCAGTCCCCTCGGCCACCGCGGCCGGCAAAAGGTAGTTTATAAGTAGTTTGTAAGTTTAGGGCCTGATGACCCCGTAGTTTTTAAGTCCCATAAGCTTAAAAACATTTGAACATTTTGAAAAAATATTGCTTCAGAGCACTTACAGGAAACATTTCGACATACAGTTTTCTATCTTCCACCGCGTCGACGCGGCAGCAGGCCCAAGAGAATTTTATTAATGGATATCGCCGCGAACAGATGTATTCGTGCATAGTCTGCTTTCATTCGCACCAAAGAGCACATAGCACATAGCAACCTCATATGTAGAGAGAGCTATAGGCCTATCCCAAACGCACATTAAAAACTAGAAATGTGAAATATGATGCGTCGGAATCTAGATGTTTCAAGAACGTTTTGAAAACTTGTGATATAAGTAAAACTTACGCATTGTCGGAAATACTCCGCTGGCTTATTTATAGGAAAATCTGTTTTTGATAAAGAGATTGAGTATGTGTTGTAGTTTCGGTGTTTGATAATGAACGGCCGTGACACAAATTTTAATTCATGGCTCTCCTCCATTTCTATATCTATAACGTGCGTAGTGTTGTGTAGATAACTGTTGGGTAGAAATGGTGGTACTTTGGCACTTTGGGAGGTCGATGCTTAGCTATCAAAGGCCAACCGACGTATTGAGTAATACACTACATAGTACCGCCAGTGATAGCATCGGTACTGGTATTTTAGATTTACCCAGGCTCACATTCATGGCTGCTTAGCTTAGAGGGGTAATACGTCATTTTATAAGACTTGAAATGATCGATATAAAACTTTCTCGGACTTCTTGCCGCGTCAAATCTTGATAAAATTTCAAGCTTTCGAAGATATCCGCCATCTTCTTCGTCGGGAGCCGCTGACTGACAGTGCTGGTGCTGTAGTGGCCTTAAATAGCCCATGGACGGCTTATGATTGGTCGGCTTCTGATTCGTCGGCCGCCGCGTAACGCTGTCCCAAATGCTGTCTACGTCTGCGCTGGAGTTTTGGTAAGGTGCGTGCTAACGGCTGTCATGTATTTAATAAAATGCAAATTTAACCATCAGCAGTTTTATTAAAATCCTTAACATCAACTAGTTTCGGTCCAGGACCATCATCATAGATAAAATACACAAATATATAAAATAAAATAATTAATACACGCGATAAAAAAGGAAGTAAGAAGCAAAATAACACACATAGGATGGAAACGTGGAAGCATCAGACTACTTTGTGTTATAAATACTTACGAGGTATTAAAATAGGCTAGTCAACAGCATTAAATAAACTAGATCTGACTGAAAACAGCAGGAGTCGCTCTCAATACAATTACAAATGTCATACTGGATTATCACAGTCAAAACAATCATAAAATGCGAGAATGCACTGACATTAACATTGCTACACCAAGAAGAAATGCAGATGATAAACGGGTATTCATTGGACAAATATATTGTACTAGAGCTGACATGTGATTACATATTCACGCAGTTTGGGTGCATAGATCCTGAGAAATCTGTACCAATAACAATTACCTCTAACGTAGTAACGGTATTGATACGCCTGGGCATTGAGTCAAACAGAACCTGGATGACATGTACAGATACAGATGCCCATGCAGCTTCAACAAAATACCACAGTTCATCAGGAGTAGTGACTGGCGTATTGTGACGAGCCAGTTGCTCGGCCACCATTGACAAGACGTTTTCAATCGGTGAGAGATCAGGAGAATGTGCTCGCCAGGGCAGCAGTCGAACATTTTCCGTATCCAGAAAGTCCGTACAGGACCTGCAACATGCGATCGTGCATTATCCTGCTGAAATGTAGGGTTTTGCAGCGATCGAATGAAGGATAGAGCCACGGGTCGTAACACATCTGAAATTTAACGGCCACTGTTCAAAGTGCCGTAGATGCGAACTCGAGGTGACCGAGTCGTGTAACCAATGCCACCCCATACCGTCCTGCTGGCTGATACGGCAGTATGGTGATGACGAATACACACTTCCAATGTGCGTTCACCGCAATGTCGCCAAACACGGATGCTACCATCGTGATTCTGTAAACAGTATCTTGATTCATCTGAAGAAATCACGTTTTGCCATTCTGGCACCAAGGTCAGTCGTTGCGTACACCATAGCAGGCTCTCCTGCCTGTGATGCAGCGTCAAGGGTAACCGCAGCCATGGTCTCCGAGCTAATAGTCCATGCTGCTGCAAACATCGTCGAACCGTTCGTACAGATTATTGTTGTCTTGCAAATGACCCCATATGTTGACTCAGGGATCGAGACGTGGCTGCACGATCCGTTACAGGCATGCAGATAAGATGCTTATCATCTCGACAGCAACCTTGGCTGAATGCTCTGAAATCATAATCATTTGCACATCACATCATCTTCTTCCTGTCGGTTAAATTTCACGTCTGTAGCACGTCATCTTCGTGGTGTAGCAATTTTAATGGCCAGGGGTGGATACCACAGGATTAAATGGTACCTCAATTTCAGAAAGTATTTTGGAAAAAAAATGCATCAATTTCTTTGTAATTTTTAATAACCCTAAGCAGGTTCAAAAATATTCAAAACATTTCTAATCTGTTTAAAAAGTGTGCTGCATTAACTGATATCAACAAAAAATCTGTAAATGACGTACATTATAAACAGTGCTTGAAAGAAATAGGTGTTGAATTTTACATAATATTGAGCCGGAAAGTACCCTGTATCATTAAATAGTACTAATTAAATTATTATTTATTAATAATATTTCGTTATTTGCAAAAGGCGGCTTATTATCATATACAAACTGTTTTACTGTTTAATTTTACTATTTAGCTTTTTGTTATTTTCGTGTTTATCTTGTACGTTTCTAAGCTGTTTGGCCCCATCCTTACCAAGACCCGTACTTATGGCCATCTAAATTCGACGTATCCACAGATTAAATGAAACACTAGGATTGCCGAACAGGTTGAAATTGAAGGGAAAATGTAGAGCTGAGAGAGAGAAGATCGAGTATCGTAAAACTGGGGCTCATGGGAGCAGAGTGAAGATAAATAAGCCGCCAGCGCGTGGGCGTCTTTGACAGGGAGGCCTGTTTGCATTGTGATGGAGATGAACATTTCCATTCATATGCGAAAATTTTGCTTCGCTCGAGAGGTAGCGCAGAGGGAATGAAAGCGGGGCGGGCACTTCTGACGTTTCATTTTTAAACTGGACTTTGAAGGGAAGTCCGCAAATTGAAAATTTAACTGCTTGGCTACCTGGCAGCTGACACTGTAAATGTATCACGGTTTATTGCTTTCCCCTCTCTTTCCCTAAAAACAATGAAAAACTTCACTGGAAACTCAACTTTGTCTCAACGTTTAATTCACATAGGTGAGCTACAATTGGGTCTGTGTTTTATTACGCTGTTTCTCCGGTTTATTGTATAATCATGCTACCTGTTGATCAGGTCAGCTAGCATTCTTCCTCAGTCCAGTCTATTACATTCTCTAAATCAATTGAATAAACCACGTTGATATTCCATAAAAAAACGCACTGACGTGTTTTACGGCCCACTTTAGATATGTAGTTTTATAAGTTTTTGCAAACATTTTGGACCAAAATAATAATCTAAATAATAACAAATTAATTAATAAGAGTGTCTGAAACCCTTTTAGGAAAAAAATAGGTAGTGGCGCGTTTCGAACCACCGACCTTTCGCGTCACAGTCCAGCACCTTGCCCACTACGCTACGGCTATAAATCAAAATAAGGGTTCTTTAATCTCATACTATTGATGGCCGTTGTTAACTGATGTTAATATGGCATTTATAGACATTAGATTATCATTTATCGTACGAAGAACGATGTGTTTTTGTTAATTCGTCAGTGTGCCGTTGCTCTGAAATGATAATGTGTAAGTTACAATAAGAAAATCATCAAATACGCGTGGAATGTCACGTGACATCTCCGAACGGCAGGTTTTCGTTAATTCAATGGAGGTGTCAAATTTCCGTTATTTTTGCAAATATGTCTCAAACGATACGAGATGTGATAAAACATAAAGGAGATAAATTGTAGAGAATTTTCTCCTCTACCAATTCGTATATTAAATTTTCGTGTCAGATGAACAGTTCGTTTGCAATTACAATTATATTACAAACAGCTTTTTTTGGTTTTACTACCGTATTTTTTGTCCGAAAAAATTGAAAAAGGGAGGTTCTGGTCTCTGGCGGCCTACAATCATGTCTGTAAAATTTGGTGTTGATCGGTTGAACGGTTCCTCTTAAAAACAGGGAACACGTTACGGACAGACAGACAGACGGACAGACATCCAAAAATCGCCGTTATTCTTGCAAATAACTTTAAAACGTTACGAGATATGAAAAAAACATAAGAGAGAAAAGTTGTAGAGAATTTTCTCCTCTACAAATTCGGTTATTCAATTTTCGTGTCAGATGCATAGTTAAGCCGTTATTTTCATTTAAATTTCGAGCTGTCAAAAGACGATCGCAAAGGCCCACTTTTAGTGTTACTACCGTAACCTAAAGTGGGCCAAAATTAGAAAAATTATGCAGTTGATTGTACGTCCAGAAGACAATATGATGCTGTTCTTCATATCCAGTAAAAGCGAGTTTCTGCTATTAAGTGATCATTTCTGTTGTAAGCCAAAACTCAGTTGTTGAATTGGAATTTCGCTCTACAACAAATGCAAGGTATAGCTTTTATCCTTCGGATAGGTACGCTAATTTGTTTCATACAAAAATTTGAAGCTAGAATGACAATAAACAAAGTCATATGGTTCAAATGTTTGTATAGCTTATGGGAATTAACTACGGGGTCATCAGTCCCTAAACTTACGAACTGCTTATGAACTAGCTAACACTAAGAACGGCACAAATATCCATGCCCGAGGGGGGATTCGAACCCCCGAACGTAGTGGCCGTACAGACCGTGTATGTTCTGATTATTGCTAAGGGTCAGCTTCATTCGCCTAATTGTAATGATAGCATTTATTCTCCTTCACCATTTTTCCCGTTACGTCGTTAGATTCAATCAACATAGTAACGTGAACACATTCACTTGATATCGGTTCCACCCGATTATAATGAACAAAGAAACGTCAAAAGTCGATCATCGTAATTTGTAAAAATAATGAATTACAGTGCAGAGAAACTGCAACTCCGTTTAAGCTCTTCAGAAGGGGCAGAAGCTGCTGTAAAATCTAGCACTCCTACGTCTTCAGAAACATCAGCTGCTTTCTACCTATGAACCAATTGTGATGTAAAATCGTCTTTTACTGGTTTCCTCCCACAGCCAAATAATGAAGCAGTAAGACTATAACTTATTTAAGTGATTTAACTATAACAGTGCCGTACCTTCTTATATTGATGTATTACTATTCCTCTTGCTTGATCTCAAATGTATGCATTTCTTCCATTTAATGCAATTAAGTGTTATACTCGAATTTCTTTTGTGATATATCTATACTATGTTAAACATAAAACATTTGAATCTGCCGTTAATCTGCTTGAACACATTATTTTGAACATTACTTGTCTTGAAACCCGCAACCGTAACAGTTTATTTACTGAAAACGCAAGTAAGCAGCCCAACAAATTCCTTTGTAATTAAATATACGAGGCGTGTTTTTTACGTAAGTACCGTTTTGAAATTAAAAAAAAAACACGTGCTAAGATAACACAATAATTTTATTTTTACATGAAAGCCTGTACCTTAATCTACTTTTCTACACAAATTCCATCAATACTGAGGCACTTGTCATAACGTTGTACCAGTTTTTGAATACCTTCTTCATAGAAGTCTGCCGCCTGGCTTGTTAACCAATGCATCACAACTGTTTTGACTTCGTCATCGTCTTGAAGACCGCCCAGGTGTTTCTTCAAGTGCGTGAACAGATGGTAGTCAGCTTACTGTAAGACATTGCACAATTCAGAACAGAAGACGTGGCAAGGGCATCGTTTTGCTGCAAGACAATGCCCGTCCGCATGCGGCTAATCAGACCGCAGATCTCATCTTTTCGATGGGAAACTCTGGATCAACCTCCGTACAGCCGTGATCTGGCGCCCAGTGACTACCATCTGTTCCTGCACTTAAAGAAACACCTGGGCGAAGACGAGGACGAAGTCAAAACAGTTTTGATACAGTGGTTAACAAGTCAGGCGGCAGATTTCTATGAGGAAGGTATTAAAAAACTTAACGTTATGACAACTGCCTCACTATTTATGGTAATTATGTAGAAAAGTAGATTAAGGTACAGGCTTTCATGTAAAAATTAAATTATTGAGATATCTTAGCAGATATTTTTTAAATTTCAAAACGGTATTTACTTTTTAAAAAAACACGCCTCGTCCTTTACCCGGATTTCGACACCATCTAAGGGTGTCTTCATCAGAAGTATGAAATTATGAGACGAGACGTAAGAACTTAGAGCATGTTGTGTTCAAGTCGTATTAAAATATCAGGTTTGTCCATAATAAAAAATACATGCCAGATGAATGCTAGCGGACTTATGAAAATTAAAAACAGTGTGGTTAGCAACTATGGGCTGCCGTAGTGCTCGCTGTTAGGAGCGGCATTAGACGCGACTAACCGGACTGTAGTTGCAGTATATTGCGTTATGTTCATAATATTTTGTCCACCCCGTTGCATGACTGAGGTGTTTGTGCGTCAAAGGAAAAGACGTGAGGGTGTAAAGTTATCCAGCGGAGATAACTTTACAGAAGTCAGTTGCTAGCTGTCAAAGACTGAACATCTTGGAGTGTAAACTGAGATAAAATGATTTTCATTTTGTTACAAAAGGGACTTCGGTGGATGTATTATCTGCATGCTGCAATGGGATAGAATTTGGACTGTCCTAAGATGTCTGTCAAAAGAAGATATTTAATAGCCCAGTTCGTACGAAGAGCCATGATATTGCTTAGTACTTCCCAATATCATAGAATCAGCAGCTATTTCTTTGTAGTTTGTCAATGCATTTGTAAAATTCAGAGTGCATACATAATGACAACATTATTGATCAAGTCACATAATAAGTGTTACGACCTTGTTCGTTTTCCTGAATGCTTATGCGTATCTACAAATGTAAATTGAAATGTTCAGGTTTTTACTAATATTAATATTAGTGTTTAACGAAATGAGTCAAGTTATTAAGTCATTTTAATAGGTACTTGTTGTTTAGTTTAGTCTAAAAACGAAATTGTTGCAAAAAAATAATTGGGTTAAGTTTTCGTATCGGTCTGAAATTATATGTCCTTAAATTACTGTTTGAAACTTTAACATTTTGAACGACATGTTTCTGCGTTTGAACAGTGCAACGTTTCTAGGGTCGCCAAATTTTAGAAATTGATTCGCCAAAGATACATTAATTTTTATTTAACATATTCTGTTTATGAGTAATTGCTGAACATTAAGATTGTACGCGTAGAACGTTTTATTCCTTGTTCATGTTTGAGATAGAAGTTAAAAGTCCTTGATGTTGCTAACATGTTCTCCCTAATTCCAATAATGAGAAAAAAGTGCCCTATTACCGGTTATCTTCCTTAAATTTAAGATTACAAGTAAACGAGCATCTTAGAGTTATACTATTATTAGGGAATTAGGGTTTCTTAATTACGGGCTGAAAAAGAACTACTAAATTAATATTGCTTTTAATCACGACAAATATTTGTTTCAAAAGTACAGAGGTCTGCATAGAAATCCGGAGAAAATTTTTATTTTAACCACAATACAAAACTAGCTATGTAAGCCGGAATGTTTACATCGTCACCATCAAATTCAGAATGACTTTCTTCGCTGGATATCAAAACTAGTTACAGAGAGCAGTGCCAAACAAGTAAGACATTCAACTATCCGGCATTAGGCAACCACCAGAAATATTGCCACTTACGCCCTACATTTTATTTCTCATTTCTTAAGGAAAGGAAAAAAAATATTAGTATTAATTTTCCGATTTCGACTGTTAAAAGTATAAATTATATTAATTGTTGTGATTACTTAATGATTTTACTTAGAATTCCTTCACGTCAACGCTATGGAAACCAATGGCATTTTGCAGTTTTCATTTTTGAAAAGAAAACATGACATGAGCTATCTGTAAACGCCCATGGATGGCAATCTGTGCATCTATCGCCGATTTTAATGTTTAGTTTTGCATAAAATTTCGTGTAGATTTTTAAATGACATCAGGTACTTCCTTTAATTGGCATATAACTATACGATCTGAGGAAACTTTTCAAGAATTTTTATCTACTATATTTAATTCTAATTAATACGTTTTATGCACTGTGTGTCCGATTGTTTAATACTGACAACACATGGAGGCCGGTGGTCGGAGCATCCACAAGTTAAATCATAACCCCAATGTTCCCATCAGCAGTTCACGTTTGTGTGACCTGCTGTGTCCACTGCCACCGCCTACCAACATGATATAATCTTTCGTATTTGTATTATTATTTTAGATACCCCTCTAGATATATTTACTGTTACTGTAGATATCCCCTGAAATTTTATGTTACCTTGCAGTGGTATTCATCTGAAGATAGTCTACATAGACTGAAACCGATCATAGAATAAAAACAACAATTTTGCGTTCTGGAATGTTTTTCATTTAAATTTTTAGAAAACAGATTTTTTTAAAGTAGGCACTTAATTGTACGACGTTAAGAACTGTGTTTTTAGCACACACCCCATGACTGATTCAAATGTTTGTAATTCTATGGGACCAAACTACGTTGGTTGTCAGTCCCTAGACTTACAAACTACTTAAACTACGTTAAACTAAGAACAACACACACATCCATACCCGAGGTAGGATTCGAACCTCCGACGCGGGAGGCCTCGCGGTCCGCAACGTGACGCTCCAGACCGCTCGGCTACTCCCGCAGGTCCCCCCATGAATGAAAAAAATACGTTTACACCTTCGACATCAAAACAATTGTGACCAAATTGTCACTTATCATATGAAGGTATTGCTACTATCTGTTGAATAATGAATAGTTTCCTGTGTGTTGTTTTCGTATGATAGACTCGCTGCGGTAATATCGGTTTGTTTTTACGATGAACCATATCGACAGCATCCCCTTCTTCTATTCTTCTGAAACTCGTCGATTCCTAACAGTTTCCGAACTTTTGTTTAATCACTTAACATATGCAGTTGCAAATATTTCGACAGGGCGGCAACGTAGTACGCTTTGAGGCACGGTTTACTACCTGCGATACTACTTCATCAGAAAAACAATTAAGTGGTTTAGCTGTAGAGATGTTGGTGCAATGATAGCAACAGTCTACCAATATCTATGGTCGAAGACAAGATTATCAACTAGTGATCTGGATCTGTGAGAATCGTGATATTTGTTGGTAACTCCATATGTATAGGTCGTTTATTCAAAAATGTTCAAATATTTGTTAATCTTATGGGACTTAACGCGGGGTCTTCAGTCCCTAAACTTACAAACTACTTAGAAAGTAACTTACACTAAAAGACAACACAAACATCCATGCCCGAGGGAGGATTCGAGCCCCCGACGGGGAACGGCTTCGCGCATCGGATCATAGCACCTCAATGCGCTCGGCCACTACGACGAGGCGAACCGTTTGTGTCTCTTATGGTTGTAGAGAAGTCAAAGGAAAGAAGTAGAGTTGGATCCGTAGGTGAGTTATATTGTTATTCAGAACTAGTGTTCCTACCAGGTTTCATTTAATGAAAGGCTCGTTCCAGCAGCTCCAGACTGCTTAACGCGCATGCGCAACGCTGAAGTTGTGTTCCAGCAGTGCCTTCTCCCGCTTCTGGTTACTTGGAGTGTGGTTGTTTGGTGTTCCAGCAGTTGCAGCAAGTAGCCAGGCGCTACCCGGAAAAATATTTCTGGCGGGATCGAATGAAGGGTAGAGCCACGGGTCGTAAAACATGTGAAATGTTACGGCCACTGTTCAAAGTGTCGTAGATGCGAACAAGAGGTGACCGAGATGTGTAACCAATGACACCCCATACCATCATGCCCGGTGATACGCCAGTATGGAGATGACGAATACATACCCTTCCAATGTGCATTCACCGAGATGTCGCCAAACACGGATGTGACCATCATGATGCTGTAAACAGAACCTGGATTCATCCGAAAAAATTACGTTTTGCCATTCGGGGCATCAAGGTTCCTCGTTGCTTACACCATCGCAGGCTCTCTTGTCTGTGATCTACATCTACATAGATACTCTGCAAATCACATTTAAGTGTCTGTAAGAGGGCTCATTAACCAGCTACGTCAAGGGTAACCGCAGCCATGGTCTCCGAGCTGATAGTCCATGCTGCTGCAAACGTATTCGAACTGTTCGTGCAGATGGTTGTTTGGCAAACGTCCCCATCTGTTGACTCAGGGATCGAGACGTGGCTGCACGATCCGTTACAGCCATGCGGATGCCTGTCATCTCGACTGCTAGTGATAAAAGTCCGTTGGGATCCAGCACGGCGTTCCGTATTGCCCTCCTGAACCCACCGATTCCATATTCTGCTAACAGTCATTGGATCGCGAGCAGCAATGTCGCAATACGATGAACTGCAATCGCGATAGGCTACAATCCGACCTTTATCAAAGTCGGAAACGTGATGGTACGCATTTCTCCTCCTTGCACGAGGCATCACAACAACGTTTCCCCAGGCAACGCCGGTGAACTCCTGTTTGTGTATGAGTAATCGGTTGAAAACTTTTCTCGTGTCAGCACGTTGTAGGTGTCGCCACCGTCGCCAACTTTGTGTGAATGCTCTGAAAAGCTTATCATTTGCAAATCACGGCATCT
This sequence comes from Locusta migratoria, assembly GCA_026315105.1. Lineage (NCBI taxonomy): Eukaryota > Metazoa > Arthropoda > Insecta > Orthoptera > Acrididae > Locusta > Locusta migratoria. The sequence continues at coordinate 199,389,013 of CM048746.1, forward strand.
TCTTCTTGTCAGTTAAATTTCTGTCCGTAGCACGTCATCTTCGTGGTGTAGCAATTTTAATGCCCAGGAGTGTACATTGAAACATTTGTCATACCGCTCCATAAGATTCAAAACGCCGTCCAGGAAAAAAATCAGGGAGTTGCATACGGAAGGAGCGTTGAACGGCTTGTTTGACGCTAGCATTCCTTCCAAAGCGCCTTCCACCGAGAGTCATATTCAAAGCCGGAAACAGATAGATTGACTTGGTGTGAGATCAGGACTGTATGGCGGATGGTGTAGGCATTCCCAACCAAGAGTTGCAATGTGGTTTTGCATTGCCGTCGGCGAATGTGGTCTCGCATTGTCATCCAACAGCAGAACGCCAGATCTGAGAAGGCCAGGCCGATTTTTCCAAATCACCTCTTTCAATTTCGACAGAGTGGCGCAGTACCGCGCAGCATTGTTGGTTGCATCCTCCAAGAAATCCAGCAATAAAACTGGTTGGGCGTCGCAGAAAACGGTGAGTAGCGGTTTACCTGCAGACGGAGTGCTTTTGAACTTCTTTCGTACAGGTGATGACGGATGTTTCCACTCCATGGATGCGGCCTTCGATTCAGGCGTGTAATGGTGAATCCACGTTTCATCCCTCGTCACAGTCCGAAACAGAAAGTCATTGCCATATTCATGGTGGACCTCTATCCAATGGAGTTTTGGCGTCCTGTACGTGCGCGTTCATCTGCTGTGCCATCTTTCGCCCATAGCCGTTCAACGCTTCTTCCGTATACAATGCCTTTACAAGTACGACACAACATGTGGTTCATGCACGATGGAGCTCCTGCACATTTCAGTCGACGTATTCGTACGCTTCTCAACAACAGATTCGGTGACCGATGGATTGGTAGAGGCGGACCAATTCCATGGCCTCCCCGCTCTCCTGGCCTCGACCCTCTTGACTTTCATTTATGGGGACATTTGAAAGCTCTTGTCTACGCAACCCCGGTACCAAATGTAGAGACTCTTCGTGCTCGTATTGTAGACGGCTGTAATACAATACGCCATTCTCCAGGGCTGCATCAGCGCATCAGGGGTTGCATGCGACGGTGGGTGGATGCATGCATCCTCGCTAACGGAGGACTTTTGAACATTTCCTGTAACAAAGTGTTTGAAGTTACGCTGGTACGTTCTGTTGCTGTGTGTTTCCATTCCATGATTAATGTGATTTGAAGAGAAGTAATAAAATGATATCTAACATGGAAATTAAGCGTTTCCGGACACATGTCCAGATATTTTCTTTCTTTGTTTCTGAGAAATGTTTCGTGATAGTTTGTCCGTACCTTCTCTGCCCACATTCGCCAGAAGAAATTTCCCCCTCGTACTATCCCGCTAGTGGCATCTGCCGTCATAGGATCAAATTCGACATCATCTTTGCAGGAGTACTAATTTTTTCTGGTACTGTATTTGGATGTAGGCTATGACTTTTGTATCATGAATGTATGTTTCTTTTGCAAGCGTTGAAACGGCGTATGGAAGGAGGATGCTTGAGAGGCGCTTACAGACTTCCACAACAAGGGAGCAGTGGCAGTGGCCAGCGAGAGGCAGCCTGGAGCAGAGCGCCCGCTCGTTACCTAACCAGGCCTGCCTGCCGCAATGGCAGCCCACTGGCGCGGACACGCGACTGCCAGCCAGCCGGAATGTGCCATTCATTGTCTGCCGGCCACCGGCGCCTGCGGGTGACGCGCTCTGCTCACAACGTCGGGACACACGCCTTGCACTGATTCTCATACAGCTCTACCCCAGAACCTAATCAGTAAAACGCACAATTACCGTTAGCTTTAAATGCCAGCGTCTGTAATTGCGTTTAATTTGCCCAACATGCTCTTTTGTAACGCAAGAGTTTTTTTTTGAGTTCTTGAGCAGGCGCGCCGATTTTCGTAACACGAGCGGGCGCGCGCCGCACTTTGTACAGATGTAGTCCAAAGCTGCCAATATGCTACCAAGGGAAACATGTATGTGCTAAGTCGAACTTTAATTTTAGTTTATTCAAGCAGCAATACAATAAACTTATATTACATCGCTAATTTACTGTTTGATAAAACAAATAAGAAAACTTTCGTATCGTTTTATTGCCGTAGCTGACATAGCAATAGATTCCGACACTTTGCGTTATAGCATTCTGAAAACTAAACAGGAGTGAATAGTCCTACATTTCACAGGTAAAAAAATTTTTTGGAATCTCGCGTTGGTCTCTTCTCAACATCCCGGTGCATGTTACTTGATGTTTCAACTGGGAGTTGCCTAAAGAGTAGGTAGTGAATGTAACGTTTCTCTCTGAGCCTTTAGTCTGAGTACAATATCACAGGGAGAATTAGAAATATCGTATGGTCCTTTAGGTTGTTTTCCACAATATACTTCCATATTACTAGTCGAGAATATTTTAGCATCTGCTAAAACAAATATCTTTTTGTCGTACTTCGCTGATTTCTTTTGGAATATACTGAACAAAAGAACAGCGACCCCAGAAATCTTGCAACGTTTCATGTACTGTCGCAAATTGTCCTAAACTTAAACGTTCTTGCAGTTCGCCACAGAGTCATACAATATTTGCCTTATTGCATCAAGCTTATCATTTACTCTTCTTTCTTGTACCCTTCTAGTAAAAACGGATACATCATAAAAAAAGGAACAGAAGTCTTCTGCAGCTCATCACAGTTATCGTAATCTCCATAGCAGTACCATCTGCTGTCCACAGTTCAATCACATTTGTGTGGTTCGCTTTCTTAGTGCCGATGAGATACAGCAACCCCACAAAGCCACTATTTCACACCTGCCCTTTCCTTAGCGTCCCTGTCTCTGGAATATTGTATATATTCTTTGTTAGATTGAATATATATGTTCGTGAATTTTAGTGTTTAATCAATCAATCACTTCCAGGTTAATAATTGTACATAAGCCTCTTTTTCACTTGTGACCCCTCTGGCAACACTTGTAGGCCCAGGGAATATTTTCACAATATTCTTTCTTTTTGAAATCACATTAGGACACATTTTATTCCGTTTACACGCTTTGTTCCTACCAATAACAATACCAATGTAGAGTAACTCTTCAGTCTTCATCTGAATCGTGGACTTTTTCAGAATCTGAATAGTGGCCACTTCGTGTGTTAAGTTCCTCTTCTTCCTCAGAGTCGTCATCGTTATCAATGTGTGGTACACTGTTGAAATCTGGATCCTCGTTGAGTAGCCAATCAAGCCCGTTGTCTCTCAGCTTGGATCTCGCCCTGCACAGTAATATATCCACTTGTTACGTGTTGTCATTCCATTTGCATAGAAAGAAGCGAAATAAAAATGGAGGAAAAGTTGCTTACATGACCGGGCGCATGGCGTACTTTGTACACTAAGATGACGAACTGGCAACTTATTTTAAATTACTGTAGCTCTAGTGAACCTATGACAACACAACTTCTCACTGTGCTAGCTGAAACTATGATGCAGGATTAGGTAGAGGCTTTTGTCAAACAACAATGAAACGGTGCAAAACAATGTTATTTGCCGTAGCTATTAGTAAATGCACTTTGCTGTAGTTATTGTATACTAGCCGAAAACCCGACATCGCACAGGTACTTTTTATTCCAGTCTTAAGATAGTCCATCTCTCCTACCCGTATCTCTCTCTGTCCACCTTGTCTTTCTTTCCCCTGTACTTCTCCTACTCTCCCTTCTCTCTCTCTCTCTCTCTCTCTCTCTCTCTCTCTCTCTCTCTCTCTCTCTTCTCGTCTCCCCTCTCTTTGTTCGTCTCCTCCGGCACCATTGTCTGCCCATCTCTAACTCCCACCTTCCCTGCCAATCAACTCCACGTGTCTCTGTCGAACTGCACTTCCACCTTCAGAGACGAATGCCTCCTCCCTCTGTGAAAAATAATATCCATCTCTTAACTGTCATTTTGATAAGCGAAGAGGTGTCTAAGCTCATTGCAAGGTATTCCCCACCATGCAGCATATGGAATCTTAGGTGGACTCCTCATTTGTGTTGCTTTTATAATTGTGATTAGTAATGTTTGTCCGTCTATACAATTACAAATAAGATGCGACTTTTCTCACGAGACGCGTTTCGTTTTAATGCCAATGAAACATCTTCAGTGGTCTGTAGCAGTGTTTTTCAACTTGTGGGTCGCGACCCCCAAGGGGTCGCAATGTCTTGTTCGAAGGGTCGCGGCCAAAGGAGAAAGTCCTAGCACCAAAATCAACAAGCCCAGTGCATGTCTGGGTACTAGGTGTTCCGCAATACCAAAACTGTGTGATTCCTTGTTATCATCAAATCTGATTTGAACAGAAGAGACTTTTTTACAATAAATAAGCCACGTGAATAAACGAAAAGCCTGAAAAATGTTTTCAGGAACCAATCAGTAGATAAATTAAGAGAGGCAATAAGAAATTTTGAGAAATTCGGGAAAAAATTTGCTTCCGAATCTTACATGCAACGCGAAACACTCGTCATGCAACATATATTTTTCCATCAAAATTAATTTACAAATGGAATAATGTGTCCCATTCCGAAAAATACACTAAAAATTCGTACCCCATGAACAGAAGAGAATATCAAAATTCGCTGCCTTTCAATTCACACACAGTTGTATTACAGTAAGCTGAGGGTTGGATGAGGAAAACGGGAGTCGAGTACTGAAAAACTGTCGGAAATCACTGATCTACAGTCACAGATATTTACAATTTATATTGGTTTTTTTTTTTTTTTTTTTTTTTTCTTTTTTTTTGGATCGAAAACAGTTCGTTAGCAAAATATGTAAAGTTCTGTTTTCTTATTCACGGAAATTTTAGTCTTTGTTTTCGCCTTACAGCATGGTGTGCCGATGGGCAGTGTATCAGAGAAGCGGAAATTTGTGCGAAAAATAGTGATACAGAAAGAAGGATCTGCAGTACAGCTTGAAACAAATCGGCACTCCATGATGTAACGTAAAAACCAAGACTAAAATTTTCGTAAGTAGCAAAACATGTAAAGTACACATGTTTTGCTAACGTACTGTTTTCGGCCCAAAAAGCTACTGAAGATTGTCATCAAAACGAAACGCGTCTGATGAGAAAAGTGTTGCATGGACTGACGAACATTACCCGCCGCGCGGGAGTAGCCGAGCGGTCTGGAGCGCCACGTTGCGGATCGCGCGACCTCCCGCGTCTGAGTTTCGAATCCTCCCTAGAGCATGGATGTTTGTGTTATCTTTAGTATAAGTTTGTTCATAAGTAATTTGTAAGTTTAGGGACTGATGAGCCCGCCGTTAAGTCCCATAAGCTTTACAAACATTTGAATATTTTGAACATTACCCGTCATAACCTTAGGTAAATGGCGCAGTTCCTCTTGTTTTGAAGGTTAAATGTGCAAAATGTCATCAAGAACGGAATAAAACTGTAGATTTTGTCGAAGTACATACGCAAAGTGGCCTCTACCACGCACCAATTCAAAATTTTACTAGACAGTGACTTTTCTCTTGTTTTGAAGACCAAGTGTGCAAAGTTTCAAGTTTTATCGCAGTCGGATGAACGATATGGTAGCGCATAAAATACGAACAAACATATGTGGCAGTTTCCCACATGTATCGGTGTTTGTAACGTCATACCTCCTAAAGCATATGTCGTACAAATAAATAATTTTGTAGATACATTCATTAACAGAAATTGATCCTGTTTGCAAAATATGATGTAAATATGTTCAAATTCATGTTGGGTCTCCAGCCGGATGAAACAGTCATATTTACACAATATTTCTGCGGTCCACCCGGCCATTATCATCAGGTGAGAAAAGATATGCCGCTCATGACTGATAGCGAATTTGTGAAAGTTCATGCAGCTCCCTACTGCAAGTGAAGTTACAGTGCCTTCAGTGGTGAATTCAATCAAAAAACGATATATCTCTAAAGATTATCACTCGTGGCTGTCTGATTCAAATGCCGAGGTTTTTCATATCTGACATCACAGTATTACGTGTTTTACTCAGCGGGTATTCACCATCTCTTTTAATGATATTATCTGTTATCAAAACACAAGCCCAATAACGCGAAGAATTCGTAACTACTTGTTTCATCGTACAGCATCCTATGGACTTCTGCAAGGCAATGTCCAGCCACCGTGGATTTATCAGGCTGCAATAATCGCGTATGGCGATGAAGTTCAACACATCTGACGTTGACGATATAAATAGCTTGGCCAATGTAAGCTTTACAGCACTCACGTGCTATTTTGTAAACGTCAGGTTTCCTCAGACCAAAATCGTTTTTAACAGAGAAAATAAGTCCTCTAATCTTAGATGGCGGACGAAAAACACAAGTCTTATTTCATTTTTCTTCAAGATCCTGCTTATCTTGGCAGACACGTTTCCAGCATATTGTAGGAAATCCACAAAACTGAATGTGTCTTCACCTTGTTTAAGTAGAGGTCCAAAATCAAAAGCACGCCTACTACCTCTGTTCCTATAGCCGTTATGGCACATATATGGCTTAAATGCATAGCTTTTCTCACCTGATGGCGCCCAGGTGGATTGCAGAAATACTGTGTGAATATTAGTTTCATCAACCAAGAGACCGGACATGAATCTAACAGTTTATACGCCGGGAAAACCAACATAGCTACATGTTGTGAATATATTAATTAGTACCAAAGAAGTAATATATTTAAACGTTATTCATAATGCGGCTGTTTTTCACACATTTCAGTGTTCATAAAGTTATATCTCCTGAACTATGTGGCATGTAATGATATAATTATGCCAATAACATTCGCGAAAGTGCAAATTGGATGAACGTCGCGGGATATAAACAAACATTCATTTTTGTAAATTAGATAAAGTATGGTTTTGTTCATTTAGGTGTACGGCAAACGCTCTGCTTACTCCAAAAGGTAAGATATTGCATTTTTATTTAATTGTAAATAGCATCTTCCCGTATAAGGCTCAGTTAAGGCAGTCAATAATCCGAAGATTGGTTGGAACATCACAGTGCTTTAATAGGCATGGTCCTGTTTGAAGGGGGTATGCCGTTGCCTTCTTCCGACCATTGAAATGACTTACCCAGCCAATTATAGGGGACCTACAGTTTAACGTGGTTTCCAAACCACGGTGCTCCTCGTCATTTTTCACATTAGCATCAATTGACAGAGGTGAAAGAAGTGAAAAGTGATAGATAAAATTCGCAGAACTTAGCGGGGGTTGAACACGCGACCTTTGGATTCATAGTCTGGAACTGTGATACCAATCCTCTATTTAATATAATTTGAGTTGCATAATTTAATTGAGATTAGTCATGGTGGTCAGGGTACACGTTGTCATCTAGTAGTATAGGACGTACTTTGGGCGGTCCACGTTATTTCGACGTATACATCGACTGTTTTACGATACAGTCTCAGACATACTTGATAAAGACGCCGTGTTACGACATCGAAATATCGGTAGTACGGTACAGCGTCGTAGGTAATTTATTCTTCTGGTATATATGTGTGTGTGTGTTGGGTAGGTGGAAGGTCAGTTCCGTGACAGAACAAGATGTTCATTTAGATAAGCATTCCAAAACATTACCAGCTTAGTTGAACTGTCAATCTGTCTCAACGTTTACTATTTGAACGCAGGTTACACTGTAAATGACATGGGTATGGCTTGAGGGTGGAGGATAGTGGTGGGTAGGTGGGAGGGGCTGTTTGGACCCGTTGATTCTCTCTCTCCGCCCCCCCCCCCCCGCTTATATTTTACAGTATACTCGTTAAGTTATACAATCTATACACGCACAAAAAAGTGTTGCATCACCACGATTCTAGGGGTTCATGACATTTTAAATAAAAATGGAACAGAGAAATAGAAAAAACAACATTTCATTTCTCTTGAAAACAGCAACTGACAAGTTGTACGACAATAACTCAGACGTACTTAATTTGTGTTCCAGACTGCAGCATACTTTAGTAACAGTAGTAGCCGGTAACACGTCATTTTGCACTGTTGCCTGCCTGTAAAGTGAAGTGGGGCAATATTGCGTTCTTAAGTTTTAATTAGCTATATAATGGAGAAAACTTCACAAATTACAATCATATTTTAACTGGCAATTCATCTGACTTTTGCCTGTTATATAACGGAGTACAAAAGTGATATTATTAGCTAAACAGTAATTCGCATTTAATAAAAAAAAAAGTGGTGCATATGCGCATACTTACCCAACCGTGGGGTAAGAGTGCTTTTCTAGTGGGGTAAATTTGAGCGTTATTATTAAAAATGAGAAAAACGTGTCACTCAATTCTTTTTCTTTTTTTTTCATTCATCGTATAAACTTCCAACGAAATATTATTCGTGGTGGGACGTAACTGCCCCCATCTCCTATACAACATACAACCTTTATCAGCTGATGCTGACGCTTCTTACCGCATGTTTCTATTACTTTCGGAATTTTATTAGCAACAGTTGTGATCCCTGATTCATCTATCTTAAATATGCGATGAGGTTAATTTATATCTCTGCATTATTGTTGAAAGATTATCGAAGAAGCTCGTTTGTTGAAATCCATAACATATCTGAGACTACTTTTCTGTGGGATTCGAAGCCTAAGCTTTCGTCTCTGCATGAAATCATAAGCCCATTCCTTCCCATCTATCTTGGTGTATTTGTCACATTTATTTATTATATTATTCCTCCCGGAACAGACATATTCTGAAATCTTTGAGTGTCGCTCCATAATAATATTTATCCAAAATTCTGCAGTGTTCAGCGAGTTTAGTTCTTGCTCATTATTAAAAGTTCTTCCAAATCTTTCTAGTTTGTTCACCCCAAAACCAGGAAATAAAGCAGGGATAGAAGTATTAATTTTGTCTTTAAGTAGCCAAGAGATCCCAAAATAAAAATATAGATCTGAAATGGCGTCATACCTCCTTTATGCGATTTCTGAGGGCAGCTTCACTTATTCTAAGGTCTCTCGTTACTTGTTTCAACTGTCCGTTTTTCAGGCCCTCTTTTGCTTCTTCCAGCATTTTTGGAGAGCATGCCTTCCATTCATTTTTTTATTTTGTAGACGCTATAATAGAAAAAAAATCTCTAAGACTACTATCGATGTACAATATCGACCTGCAATATTCATAAACGTTTCTAGTTTCACAACAACGAAAAAGCTAATAATTGTAGCAGAAGGCTAAGATTACGCACTGCGCAGTTTTACTCCACCCAAAACACGTAAGCTTGACCCGTAATACAAGATTGCAGCTTTTGTCTGCACGAAATACTGTTTCAATACATCACAAGACTGACAATAAATCGTAGTTCACTATAGTATAAAGTTAAACATCGTGAGCTCATTATTGTCTTAGGTAGAGCTTATTTTCGCAAGACAAAATTATATAAGAAAATAATGTAAGACATTTCATACCGCATTGCTCAGCCGTTAGCAGTTAGCACTACGACAATAACCAAACTCTGGCAACAAAGAGTCCTCTACAGAGGCTGATCCATGCCCGCAGAGCAGCCAACTGCTGGATCTTTAAAACTGAGATAGGCGCGTTGCTCAGTCTACCCGCTGTGTAGACTTACCCCATAGCACTCTATTCGTCGTGGCTTATCGTCCACTAGATTATCAAGGAACTATTGGTCCAGAGTGTTCCATTCCTCAACGGCAATTGTCGTAGATGTCTTAGGGTCGTCTGGTCCAAAAACAGCCCTTTTCAATGTATTCCAGCCACGTGCCATAGGTCTCGTGCCTGGAGAACATGCTGGTCATTCTAATCTTGATGTCGTTCTCACGAAGGAAAGATACGAAATGCAGTAGGAATGTACCCATCCCTTTATTGGTATCATCATCTTCTTCTAATATATAAAGCAGTGTCCGTATGTATGTCTGTTTGTGTGTACGTGTTGCATACAAACCTACAGTTTTGATCCAATCTTTTTCAAATTTTGTAGACTTAAGCTTCAATCCATAAGGACGGTCGCCGTAAGTGTAAGAATCGCGTACGATGCATAGTTCACGAGATATGACGTCATAAACAATGAGATGTGCGAAAAACCGTTGCATTTAGTGACAATGCTGCTCATTTTCTCCTAAACCACTGCAACGATTTCAATCAAATTTGATACTCATTTTCCTTACCGTGAGGTAACAGTTGCTGCAGGGTTAAGAATCACTAAGGCAAATGCTTCAGGAGATTAACGTCATAAACAATAGTAACCGCAAAAAACTGTCGCATAATGCCACGAGACTTCATTCATACTCCGTAGGAGAATGAGACTACTTAGCGAATTGCAACAAACTTTAAAGATAATTCAAAACCTCTATTGTATTTTTTCTCGCTGACAATCACAGTTGGTGCGGTATTATGGGAGGAAGGATAATTGGCCCCGTATTTTATCGATGGCAATCTAAATGGTGCAAAGTATGCTGATTTCTTACGTAATGTTCTACTGATTTTACTACAAGGTGTTTCACTGCATGACAGTAAGGCGATGTACTTTCAACATGATGGATGTCCGGCACATGGCTCACGTGCAGCTGAAGCGGTCTTAAATGGAATATTTAATGATAGGTAGATTGGTCGTAGAAGCACCATACGATGGCCCGCACGTTCATCAGATCTTACAACCCCGGATTTCTTTCTGTGGGGAAAACTGAAGAATATTTGTTATCGTGGTTCACCGACAACGCCTGAAAACATGTGTCAGCGCATTGGCAATGCATGTGATCACACTACTGAAGGCGAGCTACTCGTTGTTGAGAGGAATTTCGTTACGCTATTGTGAAATGCATTGAAGTTGAAGGACATCATTTGAGCATTTATTGAAGTCATGAGGTAATTACAGGTAATCACGCAGTAACAGCATGCGTTCTCATAATGTATGATAATTTCACAAAAGTACATTTTTCACATTGGAACAACCGAAATAAAGTACAAACATACCTACGTTCTGTGTTTTAATTTTGAAAAAACCTACCTGTTACCCACTGTTCGTCTAAAGTTGTGAGCAATATGTTTGTGAATATTACAGCGCCACCTATCGCAAAGCGAAAGTGTTCCAAATAAAACATTCATATTTATTTACAAAAATGTTCAAATGTTTGTTAAGCTTATGGGACTTAACTACGGGGTCATCAGTCCCTAAACTTACCAACTACTTATCAACTACCTTATACTAAGGACGGCACAAATATCGATGCCCGAGGGGGATTCGAACCCCCGACCGTAGCGGCCGTGCAGACCGTGACTGGAGCGCCTCAGTCCCCTCGGCCACCGCGGCCGGCCATATTTATTTACGTACTAGACGAATGTGTAATAAAAATGGGAGTACCTACTTAAAAACAAATGCAGTGGATATCCGTTTGCCCTATGGCAGTGCCATCTAGGGGCCAACCACAACGCCATCATCTGTTTCCCCTTTCAAGCTAGAGAAGTTTTGTTCTTTGTAGTTTTTTCGTTTGATGCTTATTTCTTGAGATATTTGGCCCGGTCACTAATAATGGACCACCTTGTATATTCTCCGATAAATATAATATGATTTTAGAAATAAGGAGATGGACTGAGAGAGAACGGATAGTTCTAATTCAATGCAGGAATAAATATCCGAGCAACGCTGGGTTTTCAGCTAGCATTAACACGTTGGCTGCCGCCATGACGTCGTAGGCGCGCCAGAGGAACACCGTCTAGATTAGAGGTGTGCATATTGGTGAATTTGCTTGCTTGTACTTGCTCGATCGCGCCGCGTTCGGTTTTTGCTTGACCGGTTATGAATGCTTGCGCGGCCGGCTGTGCTTGTTTACAGCGCCGTGGGGCTGGTGGACCGGCACACAGCAGATGTGTGTGTCCGCACGCCGCTGCCGCTTCTGTTGTGTTCCAACTACATGACGGAACTTCACCCGTATCATTTTATTTATGCAACAATACTCTTACGTTCTAGCAGGGTTACAATAAATAATACGAAACACGAAAGAGAAAGACTATAAACTATTGTAATGTGGACGTCATGGGCATGAAAACTTACATTTAGCTCCCCGGCAAGAAGAGTAACATAATTTTAAAACCAGCAGTTTTTAGTTTATCACCGAAAAATATGTTTGACGAGCTCCAACCTGGACCAAAAACGCCATATTTTGTCCGCTTGTGGAGAATAGTATAACTTATGTTGTAGTATAGTCCATAATGTTTGTCATGGCAAGAAAAATGTTGCTAATCTCAAGTATTAGAGTTTTGAGTTATGTCACTGTTCAAGACGGAGTGATATTTAAATTTCTTTCCTAACATATATATAATTTATTGATTCCAGTTTAGAAAAGTCAGTATTTCCACCTAATACATTACAAACTTAATAAATAAAACTGTCTCCATATTATTCATTATTAGCATTATAATACAATGAATGGTCAGAATATCATCGACCCGTTTTGGATAAAGTCTGCTTCTTTTGTCGGAGATAAGATTCCCTGCTGCACTGAAACCTCTTGACTAGCTGCGTTTGAGCCCGGAACGCAAAATTGCACCTAAAGAATTCTTATTAAGGTGTTGCGAATTTACTCCTAAATTTATAGGGAAAAAAAATTTAAAAAAGATTCCTCAATATGGTTCTTAATATATTCCCCGGATTTCTGATTCTCAGAAAAATGGGTTGTTGCCAAAACTATGTTCCTTAATGTTCACTGTTAATGAACAAAGTGCGCAGTAACAGACACGTAACATATTTTTCGATATGGATCGGTCCACAAATCAGCTGTGCACGCACATGCATTTGCGTCTACAGCCTGGACAATGCTGGGCACAAAATTTGTCCGTATTTCATCGGCTTCTCTTTCTATGTTTTGTGCGACTGTCGTAGGTTGAGGCAGAATGTTGGAGACGTCCACCTGTCCAAATTCCGAACCAATATTTACAACCTCCTGGTAAACAGAACGAAATCCACTTCCTGAAAACATTGTAAATGGACGAAGATTCCTGGCACACATTTCGACACACTTTTTAATGGCAGAGTCTTTAACTGATTCCGGTAATGCTTCAGAACGTCCTTGTTCTTGTTGTCTTCTGCAGACATGTGTCTGCAGGTGTGTTGTGTTTCTATAAGATATAAGAGCTGAACAATTGCCACAATAAACGTAGCCAACATAATTTCCCTTGATTAAAAATGTTTTCATTTAAAATAATTTCCCTACTTATCATTTACTAATGCTAATGTTTCGCAGACACTACTACGATCAGTATTTTTCGTACTGAGGATAAGTTATTTCATATCAATTTTCTCTTTCTCACGTCCTTAGTCTCGCGTTCACGCGCCATGATCCTTCAGTAGGTGAATGAACGGCAACCGCGTAACAGAGTAGACAGCGGGCAATGCAAGCATCGGGCGGGCGAAGCGGTTACATTGACATCTACCGGACTGTCACTGAACTACGTGATCGAGCAAGCATGACCGCTAAATGCAGACGGCTACCGTCTAGATACAAGGCCTCACAACACGTCCGTGTCACCAATAGGCTGCCCTCGCATGCTTACTGGAGGGCCGCTAGGACACAGCCCACTGCCTCGTATCTTCAGCCAATGAGCTTGCGAGGGCAGGCTGCCGTTGTGACGTGACACGAACTTGTTGTGTGGCTTTGTATCTAGACGGTAGCCGTCTGCTGGGGCCGCCGGCGGCCACACGGCAACGAGCATGTTAAATATAATTTATACGGGAATAATAGAGAGCAAAGGGACATCGAAATACACTGGTCAAAAGAATTTGGAAATCAGTTGGGATATCCAGGGTCGCGGCGGATCGGCCGAGCGCATTGAGGCTTTAAGCTCCAATGCGGGAGGCCGTTCCCCTCGGGCATGGATGATTGTGCTGTCTTTAGTATAAGTTAGTTCATAAGTAGTTTGTAAGTTTAGGGACTGATAACCTCGCAGTTAAGTCCCATAAGCTTGACAAACATTCGAACATCTGATTTGGATATCTATGGATTCTGATGTACTGTCAACAGCAAAATTAACTAAAATGGTTTGACGTTTTTCTGTCGGTTCTAGGGAGTGGAGACAGTAACCTTACGGCAACCGAGATAGTGGTAATAACAGGAAGTTGGTGTAGAGGGGGTTGGTGTTTGCTTTGTTTTTGCTCTACCAAACGAATTACACAAGTCGCGGTGAAGTACCCGAGCGGTCTAAAGCGCCTCGCTGCGGAGCGTACGGTTGCTCGCCGTCGGAGGTTCGAGTCCTCACTGGCGCATGGGTGTATATGTGTGTGTGTGTGTGTGTGTGTGTTGTTCTTTAGTTAGTTTAACTTGGCTTAAGATTTACAAACATTTGAACATTTTTTTTAATTACACAACCAGTTGTATTCAGATAGTGTACTGAGAAGGAAGTTCAATGCAACAGCAACGTGTCTTACCCAAAGCTATGGCATGTACCGCCATAGGAAGGCTGGAAGCAGGACAGGCACAGAGGGAGATGGCTGCAGCTATTTGCGTGTCCCAAAGTGTAATTTCCAGGACATGGACGCAATTTCAGACAACAGGAACCGTTAAAAGAAGGCAAGGCCAAGGTCGTCCATGGGAAACATCAGCAAGAGATATCCATTATCTCCGGTAAGCGAACCGTCGAGACACATGAATGAATGCAACTCAGTCGCAACGCACCGTCGAGGCGACAACACGACGCACAACATCAATTCCGTCCGAAATCGCATTCGGTAATTCGGCCTTTAAGCACGTAGACCTATGGTATGTGTCCCATTGAAACTAAGACACCTTTTAGGCCGCAGAAGCTGGGCGGAGAACATCAGGATTGGAGGCGTTCTTGTTCATAGATGAGTCAAGATTTTGTGTTCAGTCGGACAATTGTCGTGCCCTCCTCTGGAGAGAACGTGGAACTGTCCTGCTTATGGGCAGGAAACATCATCATGTAATGGTGGTGGACGAATGGTGTGGGCAGGAGTCAGTATTGGCAGACGTACGGACCTCTATGTCGTTCAGAATGGTGCTTTGACTGATCAGAGGTTTAGAGACGAATCCTTCGACGTTTTGTTGCGCCCTGCGCTGGTGTCATAGGAGATGGGATCCTTCTGGAGGACGCTTACACTCGTCCTCGCTGAGCTGCACTGGTGTACAACATGCTTGAAGTTGAGGGAATTGAACGAATGGGGTGGCCAGCTTCTTCACCGGACTTAAACCCGACTAAGCATGTCTGTGACGCACTTGTCAGACGCTCCACAACCCGACCAGAACGATGTTGAATGAATTTGATTAGGTAATGAGACAATAAAAATAGTAGATGAATTCTGTTATTTGGGTAGCAAAATAACTTCTCATAGCCGAAGTAAAGAAGATATAAAATGCAGACTGGCTATGGGAAGAAAAACATTTCTGAAGAAGCGAAATTTATTGGAATCCAAAACTAATTTCAATGTTAGGGAGTCCTTTCATAAAGCATTTCGAGTGTAGTATTTTACGGGAGTGACACGTGGACGATAAGGAGTTCAGACAGAAAAATGATGGATCAAGAGAGTAATTTTATGAATAGCGCATTTTTAGAAACTTTGAGGACCTCTTCCAGTCGTCTACTTTGATGCAGTCTCCGAGCGGCAGCCAAGACACATTTTATAGTATGACGTTTATAATTTTATATTTCATTGTATTACATCTCCATTGTTTGGTAAACTTAACGCTTTTTTAATTACCTCATTATATTGTTATGGTTTCATCAGTAGGACCCATTAATTGGTTCGCACTTTTTCTATTCGAACTTAACTGAAAATACAAGGGGTGTTCAAATGATAAGGTACGAAACGACACTATATAATTTAAGTCTTTATTCAAAAATAATCGTCAGAGGCCCCAGCACAACTATCCCACTGTTTAACGAGTAAATGGATTCTCTGTTCACAGAAGTCCTGGGGCCGTGAGCCAGTCCCTACCGTGTCCTTCAGTTCGTCGTCGAAATTGAAGCGCTTTTCTTTGAACTGTTTCTTTTGCGGGGCTGTAAGGCGGATGCTCAAGCTGCTTCCACTTGAACTTGGCCAGTACACTTTGTGTGACCCTGAAACTTTGTTGGCAGCGATCAACTGATAGCCTGATACAGCTGTGCGACATCTTTGTAGTCGTTTAATTCTCTCGAGCGTCTTTGAATCTTGTCGGGAGGTGCACACGGCGTACAGACCGCATCTGTCGTCGCTGCGTTGCTGCATTTGCGGGTTGTGACAGAGAATTGTTGATTTCTGGCGTTGATCGGCGTAGAGGAAGGTTGTAACGATGCCTGGTTGTAGCTCGATGATTCTCGAAGTTCTTGAGGTAGTTAAATTAATTTTCGTTCCGTAGATCCATGTTGAGGAGATTCTCGTGGATGTGGAACATGTCAAGAAGCAAAATTTACAAGCTGAATAATAGATAATACTAATAATATAAATACAGATACATACATTTTTAGGTAAAAAAAGAGCTTGATAATATAATAATACTAATATAGTATGAGTACCGATACATGCATTATTTGGTACAATTTAGAAATTCACTAATGGAGTAGAAGGAGTTGGCCACTAAAATGTCTTTTAGGTTCCTCTTAAAATGATCTTTACTTGTAGCTAAATTTTTTATACTTCATGGTAAAGTATTGAACATGTGGGTTCCTGAGTAGTTGACCCCTTTTTGAACTAAAGTAAGTGCTTTTAAGTCCTTGGGTAGATCATTTTTATTCCTAGTATTGTATGTATGAACTGAGCTGTTTGTTGGGAAAAGGGATATATTATTTATGATAAATTTCATTAAGGAATAAATATACTGAGAGGCAGTAGTTAATATACCCAGTTCTTTGCAGAGGCTTCTACAGGACGTCCGTGAATTTACTTCACAAATAAAACGTATTATACGCTTTTGGACTCTGAAGACTTTTGACTGACTTGAAGAGTTACCCCAAATCGATGCACTCCGTAGTGGTTAGCTGTTATTTCATGGGGCGAGAATTTATTCACTACAAATGACGACGGTAACACACAGAATTGCAGTTCGTTGACACTTTTAATTATTTAAAAAATATTTGTAGAGCTTATGGGAGTTAACTACGGGGTCATCAGTTCCTAAACTTACAAATCACTTACGAACTAGCTAATACTAAGGACCTCACAAATATCCATGCCCGAGGGGGGATTCGAACCCCCGACCGTAGTGGCCGTGCAGAACATGACTTGCGCGCCGCAGACCGCTCGACCACCGCGGCCGGCTTAATTATTTATTATTATTGCCCAATTGTCCCTACTTATGACCAGCTTACAAGTCTCATTAATTACAACCATTTATACCAGGCACGCACATTCCACACAGCCATAATATGACTTTGCAACACAGTTCGTGTGTGGAATACGAAAGTTCTAAGTGTACATCGTAATGTGGCACAATAATAATTAATCACTGTAGATACACTTTCCATACTAACAACACTGACTGACCTTCGTATTACTGTTCAAATTTAAATTTCAAAACTAATGTGATTCGTGGCTCAGATCGCGAACGAAACAATAAACAATATTCTCAACTATCCTGCATTCTGTCAGGTAACTGATGAAACAATACTCTCATACATTCAGCGAGCGCATCCTATTTATATTATCGAAACAATGTGACTGAAAATTACTTGTTATTAATTGAATTCGTTACATCAATTATAATGGAAAAGTAAACAATTACATGCAACTGGCTTTAGTAAAAGATATCGTAAATAATACTGATTAAATTAGTATACAAATCTCGGTTAAATGAATAGTATTTCGTTTGCAAATACATATTTAAATGAATTTTCAAACAATTACTTCGTAATAAACAGTAATTATACAGAAACTAATGAGGGCAAAACTTTTCTAACATTACTTGTGAAATACGTTAATACCTACTTTAACATTATGAGAAAAGAATTTACCTAGTTTTAATAGAAACACTAATTAGCACAATATCGGAAATTTAACAATATACTTCTGGTACGAATTAATTAATATTCGTTAATTGAACAAATGCATCCGGTATCAAATAATAGAAAAAGTCTTCAGCTAGTTACTATATAACAAATAATAACAAAAGTTTTGGAAAAGAAAATGATAATAGACTAATTACAAAATGTTCAAATGATTGTAAATCTATCGGACCAAGCTGCATGGTCATCAGTCCGTAGCTTAAAAACTACTTAAACCTATGTAAACTAACCTAAGGACAACACACACACACACACCCATGCCCCAGGGAGGACTCGAACCTCCACGGCGAGCAACCACGCGTTCCGCAGCGAGGCGCTTTAGACCGCTCGGCTACTCCACCGCGGCAGACTAATTACATTCATATCTATTATTATGCAACAGTGGTATCGGGAGGATCAGTAATGCAAGAAGATGGGAACTAAATTCTCCTTCAAATCAAACGCTGGTTTGACTCGGTCGATAGACGTAGAGGTATTGTAGCCATTAACTAAAATATCCATCGTCTTCTCATGTCTTGCTACTACAAGATGTGGACCAATATATAGTGACTTGAGCCCGGGTGTAACGCC
Source organism: Locusta migratoria (assembly GCA_026315105.1). Lineage (NCBI taxonomy): Eukaryota > Metazoa > Arthropoda > Insecta > Orthoptera > Acrididae > Locusta > Locusta migratoria. Next base: position 199,407,496 of record CM048746.1, read on the forward strand.
GCAGCATAGCATGGATGCAATGTTTTAATTTTCTATGGATAAAAGTTGGTTGCGTGCCATGTCTTGACGCCGGATGAGTTTGCATGTGTGAAATGCGTTCTCTCAAATTTGCTATGAAATGCGGAGATTGTGAAATATCCATCGGTTAGGCACCGGGATCGACAACCTCGCCTGGCTGTTGAATTATTTCTCCATAGACCATTTCAGCAGGTCTGACTTGTTTACAGTGCGGTGGTCGAGCAGAACGAAGGGTAGAGATGAAATCCGTTTTGATTCGTGATACACAAGGGCAGCATTGAGTGACGGGTGCCGCCTCTCTACCATCCCATTGCTGGCTGGATGTAGATAGTAGTCAGGTGATGTGACGCGCCACTGAACGTGCTCAGCTGTGAAGACCAATCCGATTCGAACTGTCATCGTCGATCGGTGGTTATATGTAGTGTACATGCAAAGCGCGCGACCCAGTTGAACATAAACGCATTTCGTAACGTCTCGGCTGAGATATTATCGATAGGAATAGCTTCTGGCCAGCGGTTAAACTGATCCACATTCGTTGGCAAATAACGTTGACCTTCTGATGGTTCTAGTGGTCCCAGGACGTCAGTATGGACTTGGGCAAACCTCTCTGTCGTATCCGGGAATGTGCCTACTGGAGCATGAACATGCCACGGAACTAGCTCGGTCATTGCTCTTACTCCATGGTGACAAATCGTGGAGTCTATGGAATACTTATTTGCGCAGCTCTGCCGGATCGAACGGCCGTGTTTTTCCGTTAGGGGTGTCGCAGTAAACTTTACGTGTTCGTCTCCGAAACATTAACCGGTTGCGAGCCGAAAATTCGATGCAGTATCGTTTAAATAATCTTTAAGTTCTGTGTCGTAATGTTGTGTGTGAGGCAAACGAGCAAGATCGACTGTCTCTGTGATTGCGCTGACGCGTGACGGGTAGTCTGCCATTACATTATTGAGCCCCGAAGCGTGTTTGATGTCGGTGGAGTAGGGGGCAATAAACTATGTGATTAAGTTGTCTTGGAGAGCACTTGTCATTGTTCTGGCGAAAGGTGAAGGTCAGAGGCTTGCGGTCATTATGAATCATAAATACCCTTCAGCTGTGTACGAAAATATTTCACGGACTTGTATATTGCCAACAATTCCCGATCGTGGGCGCGCTCCATTGCTATTGCGCACAGAATTGTTTCCGTGAAAAGAAAGCAAGAGGCTGCTTGGAAGGAAGGAAGCTTGGAGTTTAACGTCCCATCGACAGCCTGGTCATTAGAGACGGAGCTTACGCTAGGATGTTTGGGTAAGGATGTGGAAGGAAATCGGCCGTGCCCTTTCAAAGGAACCATCCCGGCATTTTCCTGGAGTGATTTAAGGAAATCACGGAGAACCTAAATCTGGATGGCCGGAGGTGGATTTGAACCATCATCCTTCCGAATGCGAGTCTAGTGTGCTACCACTGCGCCACCTCGCTCGGTCAAGGGGCTGCCAAGGCCTCGTTAACAAATTGTTCTAATGCTGCTCCGGTAGCCACCTGGCTAGCATCAACTACTAGCGCAAGGGATGCATTCAAAGCAGGGTGAGCAAGAATTGCGGCGTCAGTTGTATTTTTCTTGGCGGCTTCGAAGACGGCTATCATTAACTGTGACCACTGCACGGGTGCCTTGCCTCTTGTCCTAGGACCGGCCAGAGTTGCTGTAAGTTTCTTGACGTTCTGCCACATGTGACAGACGAGGCCCAAAAAAAGGTTATTTGCGATTGCCCGAATATGCACTTAAGGGTATTCAGAAAATGCCGTATTTGTAAAAGTGCTCAAAACTTCAGTCATTGACTATCATGTTCCTTTGGTGTTGCTGAGAAGACGATATGTCATCAAGGTAGGAAAATCAATGCGGCAAACCTTGTAACACTGAACCAATAAATCTTTGCCATGTTTGTGCAGCGTTTTTGAGGTCGAAAGTGATATATAAGCTTTCAAACAAACCAAAAGGACTTAGATTAGATTAATACTTGTTCCATAGATCATATATACGACACTTAGCAATGATGTGGAACGTGTCAGTTTAGTAAACGGTGTCTATACATGAAACACAATATTTTAAGGATTTTTCTTATTATTTTTTAACGTTTTATCTATAAATTCGTCTAAAATGTAGAAGTTGCCATTCAGAAATTCCTTTAATTTCTATTTAAATACCAGTTGGTTAACTGTCAGACTTTTGATGCTATTTGGTATGTGACCGAAGACTTTTGTAGCAGCAGAATTTACCCCTTTCTCTGCCAAAGTTAGATTTAACGTTGAATAGTGAATATCAACCTTCCTCCCAGTTTTGTAACTATGCACACTGCTATTACTTTTGAATTGGGGGGGGGGGGGGAATTGTTAATAACAAATTTCATAAATGAATATTTATATGTTGTGAAGGTACAGTGAAGATCTCAGATCCTTAAACAAATATCTGCAGGATGATCTTTGGTGGGCTCCAGCAATTATTCTGATTACACGCTGTTGCTCAATAAATACATTTTAACTCGATGTTGAATTGCCCCAGAAAATGATCCCATATGAAAGCAATGAATGAAAATAGGCACAGTATGCTAATTTACTGAGATGTATATCAGCAAATTTTGCAATTACCCTGGTAGCATAAGTAGCTGAACTCAAACGTTTCAGCAGTTCTTCAATGTGTTTCTTCCAATTCTATCCCTCATCAATGCAAACACGTAAAATTTTGAATATTCTACCTTAGCTTCAGATTTCTGTTCAAAGACTTAATTTATTACTGGTTTCCTGCCATTTACTGTATGAAACTGTGTATACTGGTTTTTATCAAAGTTTAATGAGAGTCTATTTGTAGACTCTCATACATCTTGCATACCAGGTGGAACAATCTGTTGATGACGGGCTCTCATAACGATAACAGCAGTTCAGACGGGACATCATCTACTGCAGCACCCATGTTTCTTCTCAGATCTTTTAGTGCTCTGTCAAACTTTTCTTGCAGTACCGTATCTCCTATCTCATCTTCCTCTACTTTGTTTTCCACTTCGAGAATACTGCCTTCAAGTTTATCTCCTTTGTACAGGCCCTCTACAAATTCCTTCCATCTGCTGCTTTTCTTGTCTCCAAATGTCTCTTTTATTTTCCTTTAGGCTGTATCTATCTTTCCACTAGTTATACATTCTTTCTATAGTTTTTCATTTGTCCTCTAGCCACTCCTGTTTAGACAGTCTGCAGTTCCTATAAACTTCATTTTTCAGACGTCTGTACTCCCTTTTGCCTGCTTCACTTGATGCATTTTTATGTGTTCTCCTTTCATAAATTAAATTCAGTATATCCTGAGTTATCCAAGTCTTTCTATTAGGCCTGCTCCTTCTGCCTGTATGATCCTCTGTGGCCTTCACTACTCTATCTCTCAGGGCTACCAATTCTTCTTCTACTTTCCCCCGTTTCAGACAATCCTTGCCTAATGGTCCCTCTGAAACTCTCGACCACCTCTGGATCCTTCAGTTTGTCCAGATTCCATCTCCTTTATTTTCTACCTTTTTGTAGTCTCTTAAGTTTTACTCTACAGTTCATAACCAATACGTTATGGCCAGTATCAATGTCTGCACCTAGATGTGTCGTAAAGTTTAAAACCTGGTTTCTAAACCTCTACCTTACCATAATAAAGTCAATCTGGTACCTCTCAGTGTCTCTTGATCTTTTCCACGTACATGACCTTCTTTCATGATGATTAAACCAAGTGTTTGTGATTATTAAATTGTGCTCTGCAAAAATTCTACCAGGCGATCTCTTTCGTTCCTTTTCCCTACTCCACATTCACCCACTACATTTCCTTCTCTTCCCTTTCCTACTACCGAGTTCCAGTCCCTCGTCACAATTAAGTTTTCTTCTCCTTTAACGATCTGAATAATTTCTTTTATCTAATCATACATTTCTTCGAGCTCTTCACCATTTGCAGAGGTAGTTGGCATATAAACTTGTACTACTCTGGTCGGCGCTGCCTTCGTGTCTATCTTAGCTACAATAATGTGTTTACTATGCTGTTCATCTAAATTTACCTGCATTCCTATTTTCTTATTCATTATCAGACCTACTCCTGCGTTACCACCAACTGATATTGAATTTGTAACACTGTACTCACCTGACCAAAATCCTGTTCATCCTGCCATCGAAGTTCACTAATCCTTACCATATCTAACTTTAACCTATCCATTTCTCTTTTCAAATTTTCTAACTTACCTACCCTACTAAGGGTTAGAACATTTCACACTTCGATCCGGCTGTAGTTTCCCCTTGCTTTCAGCAGTTCGCAGTAACTGTGTGGCAAAACCATGTTAGCTGATGTTACAAGGCCAGCTCAGTCAATCATCCATACTGTTGTCTCTGTAACTACTGAAAAGGCTGCTGCCCCTCTTCAGGAACCACACGATGCGACCTTCCTGAGGTAATGTGGAACCAATAAGAATTGGGCAATGCGTAACGCAGGATCTTAAAAAGTTTATGGCTCGTTGACTCTATTCATAAGGGTAAGTTATGTATGTCAGCTTCTATGCCCTAAACAGCTACCCAATCTGTTTAAACAAGATCAATAATTAATCTGTAATTTAGCCAATCTATCTATCTGCATATGATGACGTGAAAATATATCTAAACAAACGTAAATTAAACCTCTGAATAACCATCAAATGGATTCTAATTACATAAAGAATTGATTCACTCACGGAGTAATTCTTTATGAACAGAGTTCATTTCTCTTTCTAGACATGAAAATGCGGAGGTGGTCCTACTTTATACATCGGTAAATTTCTGAATATTTCCCCAGTTATTGTTCATGAGAGGCACTATTAGTATCACACGCACTCGAGAGTAAAAGTTCCAAATTATCACTCGTAAATTAGCGAAGTTCCAAATTAATCCGCGGTTATAGTATTTGTTATAAAACATAGTTTGTCATGACACGTGTACACGATTGCTGATTTATCACAGTTCCACAGCCCTACTACCGTGCATAGTTTACCACTTTTCACCAGAGACTAGGTTCTTCAGTCACAGTCCCATAAATTTTCTCGGTCCACATATGCCTGTCTCTTCAAGTCACAAGTTCGTAACGTGGTTTCAGACCGTCCAGAGTCACAACCTTTCACCACCGCGTCCAAGTTACGAGTCCCTTCCCAAGCGTTCGAAAGCATGCTCTCTCTGCTCCCAAAATTGTATCCTTCCGCGCATCCTAACGCCTCATTTTTAAAATATAATTTCCCTTCCAAAATATTATACATTTGAATATCACAGAATTAAATGCTTTGACCACCTCCCCGCAAATGTTTACATTTAACAAACAAATATATATTTAACAATACTAAAAACGGTTGAGACTGAAGCTCTTTCCTCAGATAGCCATTAAGCGTGGCGTCTCACTGTTCAAATATACTGCGACCGTCGAAATATAGTTACACAATTAATATTTCATTTATCATCGCTTTTTACAAATATATTCAGTTCTTGTCCACAAATACTTCTAATTGTTTATATATAAATTATCTGCTGCAAATCTACTATTTTTAGTCAGCCATGAAATATTTAAGTGGCAGTCTACAACATAAAAAAGCACGTTACTAAGAATAATATTACATATAATAAAATACATATATAAATGTAATATGCTTTGCTGGGTTCATGTTTTGTGTTTCTGTGGTGGAAGCTATGTTCTGACACTAGAATATTAGCACCTCAACGAAAAGCAGAACAAGAGAGTAAAACAAAGTTTATTGAAAGAATATGGAAATGACATGGAACGTCTTTTAAGATATGTAGTTTGGTGCAATGCTGCCCATTTGCTTCTTAAATTGTTACTGATAAACACTACATATCAATAATCGTAAATATATTATAGTACTGAGATTTATCGGCTTTTTATCTGTAAGGGATATTTAAATTGTAATTACGGCATTTTATTCTTCCAAGCCTCCTGAATCCATTCATATAATTACATTTGCCATATGATCATTCCCAGATTTTATATGGATTTTTAGAATAATGTGTATGGCTATATTGTATTTCAGTTGTGATCTGGAATAGACGCCCTCGCTCAGCCAAGAGCGTTTTCGGTTTCCGAGCACATTAGGAAATCCCTGACTACCTGAATCCCATTCACTAGGTCAAAACTGTTAGCCGGCTGGCTGGAGAACCCAACAACTCAGCAAAACCTGCCTTCCACATGGAAACAATCAGCCTCCCCCTGTATCTGTAATATTACATTGTTTATCTGGCCTCTCCACAGATACCCGTCTGCTGTGGTTGCACCTATGGTTCAGCTATCTGTATCGTTGAGGCATGCAAGCCACCCCCACCTCAGCAATATCTGTGGTTCATGAGGGTGGTAGCACGATCTAACACACTAAATATCTGTTTTCCTGACAGTGCATAGTTGTAATCAAATCAAATGTTCAAATGTTTGTAGAGCGTATGGGAATTAACTACGGGGTCATCAGTCCTGACACCTACAAACTACTTATGAACTAGCTTATAGTAAAGACGGCATAAACATCCAGGCCCGAGGAGGGATTCGAACCCCCGACCGCAGCGGCCGTGCAGACCGTGACTGGCACGCCGCAGACCGCTCGGCCACTCCGCTAGTTGTAACCCTTTAATAAGGTTACCGGATAACGTTCTGGAATATTTCTTGCGCTTAAAGCGCGTTTGTCGCCGCAAGGCCACCATGCACTGTTCTAATTAGGAACCAAACACAAAGCTGATGACCGCAGTCGACTAGATGGGTGGATAATGCCTTCAGCTAACAAAGCGTCGAACTCTGACTTAGCAATGACATACCGTTCTGGAGCTAATCGCCGTGGCCTACATGAAATGGGTGGTCCTGCTGTCGTATTAACGTAGTGTATTGTATCATGACGTACTTCTTGTGGGGCCCCAGGGTGCCTCGTGAGATCTGGGAACTGGTTGAGTAGTTCGGCGTACCTGTTTCCGGTAGTCTAGGTCATCTTGACGTCGAATGCGGCAACGTGGCGACGAAAACCGGTGATGGAAAGCCCAGTGATGGTATCCTGAAGTCGCGCGTCGACCACGTCAGACTCCAATGTGCTAAGAAGTCCGCGACGATTATAGGTTCCTTTACATCTGCAATTACGAAGTTCCATGCGAAAGCACGCCTCAGTCCTAAGTATAGTTCCAAGTGTTGCATTCCATACGTTGTGATAACACACCTATTATCGGCAGACAGTCTCAATGTAGTGGCCGGGTGATACTTGGAAATTTGTCTCAAAAAATTTCGCCCCGGCTTGCTATCTGTTATGAACGTACCTACAGAAGGACTATCTGGTGCATCTACTTCTGCCTGGCGTTTACTGCTGATATACGAACAAGGCAGATTAGATTTATGAGTTTGGTCTCCAAATCGCTGATGATATCAACATTTATCTGCTGCTTGCGAGTCGCGGGAGGAGGGCGAATTGGATGCAGAACGAATTCGTGATCGTCAGGACTGTCTTCGGAAGTTCCGGTTGGCGAGCAGTGCACTCATCTGTTTGCTGAGAGCGTTGGCCTTTGACTTAGCCCTTTGTCAGTGCCTCGACTTTACTTCACAGATTGTCATAGTCCAGTCTGGTTCTCATCGAAGTGCTGCTGCATGCTGTCACCGTGTCAGAACAGGTGGTAGGCGCAATTGCGTGTTGAATACGATCAGCCATATCTGCTACGGCGTCGAGCGGCCAATCTGTTTCTGACACAACGATAGCTTCAACTTGCGCCGAATACCTATTGCTCCACAAAGTACGAAGTAAGGTGATCGGAACTATACATACATCGACTTAACTCCTCAAATGTCGCAGGCATTGTGATGGTTTTCTGTTTCCAATATCCTCTTGTGTTAGTGCCAAGCGCACTCTCTCTTCTTGTGATGCTGATACGCGTCGTATTAATTCTGTCTTGAGTTTAGTATATGCTTCTGTTTAGGTTGGTGAAGATGTCTTGGACTTCGGCGACGTATCTGTGGTCTAACTGACTAACCACCAAAGCAAACTTGGTGGAATCAGACGTCACTTCGGCGTAAAGGACGCTCGCCTCAGCCTACGAAAACCACAAGTTATGCGGCGAGATCGGTCGTAGTCATAGACTAAAGATAACATAGACTATGCATATTTCTAACTCTGCTGTGATGTCCTTTGAAACCAACATCTAATATTGCCCTGAGTCACGTGACTGAGGCTTTGTCATTACTAACAACAGAGTTTCTAATTTACAGGTGAAGTCAAGCCTTGATTTTAACAATAAAACGTCTTCTCGTATTCCTACTACACATGTAAAGGTAACGTAATTTCTCCATATTACTGACATTAATGCGGTGATTATCGTTTTGAGATGTCACTAAGCGAAAAGTATTCTCAGTTCTGTTTACAAGCAACAGAGTTAAACATCCTCAATGTTTAAGTTGCACTAAGAATTTTTTACTTTTTTCCCAACTGATCAATATTGCCGCGAGAGACCACGAACACCAACTGCCGGCGTGGCGCAGGGGATAGCGTCACGGACTACGGAGCAGAAGGTCGCCGGTTCAATCCCGCCCACCGGCAAAAATTTATTTCTTTGCAATTGACAATTCTAGAAGGTTCTACATCTATCTTATGTTCACTTGTAAATTCTGTTATGTTAACTGTTCTTCTAATTTCTGGTAAATTCTGTCTGTGTATAAATAGCAGAGCACTCTGCCTGAGAGGCAGTCAGTGCTGCGTGTATGTTGAGTTCGTAATAAACGTGCTTTCAGTATAAGTGCTGTGTTTAGTTGCCTTCGAAGTTAAGCCTACTTCCATTGCAACGTGACATTGTTTGGTGGAGGCGCCGGGTACACTGAGCAACAGCTGCATCACCGTGGCTCCGATTAGGCAACATAAAAGCCGTCGCTTACACGGACTGGAACCGGAATACAAGGGATACACCGAGTACGTCCTTCCAAGAGTCCGTATTATCAGACGAACTATGGAAACGAAATCAGCAGTAAGCCAGCTACACATCAGGCACAATGTTCTGTGATACGGGGGCAACTGTGCTGACGGTCGCGAATGGAAAGTACGTCCATCCAGCAGGAACTTGTGTCGCAAGAATAACCATCAACAACAGGACGCAGCCGTTTGAATTTCTCGTGTTTACAGAATGTAGTCACAATGTCATCCTCGGATGGGACTTCCTTCAGGCATCCCAAGCTATCATTGACTGTGGAAGATCTGAGCTGCAAATTGAAGAAGTTGCTCCGCCGGATACAAGTAATACAGAATTTTCTGGGAAGCTATTCGTCGTTGACAATGTGACGATACCGCCGTTGACAATGAGAAGAGTTGCAGTCACAAACACAGATGACTGGTTAAACTGTGAAGTTCTTGTTGATAGTAAAAAGTTTATGAGACTCACAAAAGAAATTTACATACCAGCGGCTATCATAAGCATTACCGGTGGTCAAGGAGAGATTTGGATCACAAATTGTCACGAGCACTCACAACTTATCCCCAAGGGAATGTGTATCGGGACAGCTGAACCAATCCAGGACGGTGAGCTCAATGTCATCAATGAAGACCCATGCCCTGCTGTTAGTACAGACAACACGCTGGAGGAAACAAACGTGGAACTGCCAATAGGGCCTGGACTGACCAAGGAACAACGCCAGCGGGTGTTAGGTATACTACGCCAATTTTCGGGTGCATTCACACTTCAGGAGGGGAAAAGTCAGACGCAACGGCCCACGATACAGCACCGTATCAATACTGGGGATCATCCGACAATTCGTATAGAGTGTCGCCAGCTGAAAGACGTATAATTCGGGAGGAAGTGGAGAAGATGTAGCGAGATGACATTATTCAACCTTCGGAGAGTCCGTGGTCGTCTCCGGTGGTCCTCGTAAAGAAGAAGGATGGCACGTGGCGATTCTGTGTCGACTATCGGCGGCTGAACAGAATCACAAAGAAAGATGTCTACCCACTGCCGCGTTTTGACGACACCTTAGAATGCTTGAAAGGAGCTACATACTTCTCAACTATGGACATGCAGACAGGTTACTGGCAAATCGACGTTGACGATGCTGACAGGGAGAAGACGGCTTTTATTACACCTGACGGCCTCTATGAGTTTAAAGTAATGCCATTTGGATTATGTAATGCTCCAGCCACATTAGAACGCATGATGGACAACTTGCTTCGACACCTTAAGTGGACGACGTGTCTCTGCTATTTAGATGACATTGTCGTTTTCTCGAAAACATTTGAAGAACATCTGAGTCGCCTGTCAACTGTGTTGAAGTGTGTTCAGGCTGCAGGTCTCCACCTCAATCCAAAGAAGTGCCTCTTCGTCGCCAAAGAGATAAAAATCCTGGGGCACATAGTCAACGGAGATGGTGTCCGTCCTGATCCAGATAAAGTAAGGGCAGTCACAGAATTTCCAACTCCTCAGCACATTCGTGATGTGAGAAGTTTTCTCGGGCTGTGCTCATATCACCGACGTTTTATAAAAGGATTTTGTAACAAGGACGTCCATTACAAGAACTTCTGCAGGGAGACGCCAAATTTTACTGGGATGAGACAAAAGAAAGAGCTTTCCGAGCACTTAAGGAGGCTCTAACTTCCGCACCAGTACTAGCCTTGTACGACGAGAATGCAGAAACGGAACTTCACACAGACGCCAGTGGCTATGGGATTGGTGCAGTGCTTGTACAAGTTCAGAAAGGTGCCGAAAAAGTGGTAGCATATGCGTCAAGAGTACTCTCAAAGTCCGAGATAAACTACTCCACAACTGAAAAAGAATGTCTCGCGGTTATCTGGGCTATCAACAAGTTCCGGCCGTATTTATTCGGCAAACCATTCACCGTCGTGACAGACCACCATTCTTTGTGTTGGCTGATTAGCTTTAAGGATCCATCAGGTCGACTAGCAAGTTGGGCACTAAGACTCCAAGAGTACGATGTCACAATGGTATTCAAGAACGGGCGCAAACACAAGGATGCCGACTGCCTTTCGAGGAATCCATTAGTGGAACACAACAGCATTAATGAAATTTCAGCCCTCACTGAATTAGATGACGTTACAGCTGAACAGAGGGAAGATCCAACACTATTAAAAATGATAGAGGCCTTCGAGAAAGGAGAACCGACTAATGGAGAGTTCCAACTATAAACGGAACATTGTACAAGAGCAACTACGATCCACTGGGTCCCAAATGGCTACTTGTTGTTCCAGCTCATCTCCAGCCAGCTATTCTCAAATATTTCCATGATGCTCCAATATCCGGTCATCTGGGATTCGTGAAGACCCTAGACAGACGCAGGTATTACTGGAAAGGTCTCTACCGATCTGTCAAGCACTATGTGAGTCACTGTAAAGAGTGCCAGCGACGGAAGCATGTGCCGCAATTACCTCCAGGACATCTCGTACCGATTCCGCCGGCAGCAGCTCCATTCCACCGAGTTGGGATCGATCTTTTAGTGAGGTTCCCGAAGTCGACAACCGGTAACCGTTGGATAATAGTCTGCACTGACTACCTCACACACTACGCTGTCACCAAACCTGTGCCGACTGCAGAAGCTTCAGAGATCGCAAAATTCCTTGTAGAAGACATTATTTTGAAGCATGGAGCACCACGTGTCATGATATCTGACCGTGGAAAAGTATTCCAGTCAAAACTAGTATCGGAGGTAATGTCACGGTGCAACATTGTCCACAGAATGACAACTGCATACCATCCTCAGACGAATGGTCTTACGGAACGTTTTAACAAAACGTTAGCCGACATGCTGTCGATGTACGTCGATGTTGAGCAGAAGGATTGGGATACAATTCTGCCAATCGTGACATTTGCTTACAATACCGCAAGACAAGACACCACAGGCTTCACTACGTTTTTCCTGCTCCATGGCCGTGAAGCTGAGATGACAATGGATACACTGTTTCCGTTCCAACCGGACGACACTCAGGATGACTATGTTAAACAGCTCATCACCAGGGTCGAAGAAGCAAGACAGCTGGCTCGCATACGGACACTGGACGCCCAGGAGAAGGACCGTCAGCGGTATAACGACAAGCACCGACCTGTTGTGTACAGCCCAGGAGATCTGGTATGGATTTTTACCCCTGTACGGAAGGTTGGACTGTCGGAAAAGTTATTGAAGCGATACTTTGGTCTGTATCGTGTCATACGCCGCCTGTCAGACGTCACATACGAAGTTGAGGATTATGAGCCGTCGTCGAAACGTCAAAAACGAAGAGACATTGTTCACGTCCTGCGCATGAAGCCTTACTACGATCCTGAAGAACAGGTAGACGACAATGGCTTCTTGTTCACGGACTCTAAGGACGGTAATGTTCCTGATGAGGCCACAACAGGAACGTCTGTCGTCGATAATCGCGGAGAAGGGAAGGATTCTCTTGAACTGTCATACAGACGACCCATGACACGGTCAAGATCCAGGACATTGCAGCTGGCTCCACAGGGATCATAACAGCGGGTCGCTGTTTCTCCAGGAGAGGGAGCAATTCTGCGAGAGACCACGTACACCAACTGCCGGCGTGGCGCAGGTGATAGCGTCACGGACTACGGAGCCGGTTCAATCCCGCCCACCGGCAAAAATTTATTTCTTTGTAATTGACAATTCTAGAAGGTTCTACATCTTTCTTATGTTCACTTGTAAATTCTACTTGTTTCTTATGTTAACTGTTCTTCTAATTTCTGGTAAATTCTGTCTGTGTATAAATAGTAGAGCACTCTGCCTGAGAGGCAGTCAGTGCTGCGTGTATGTTGAGTTCGTAATAAACGTGCTTTCAGTATAAGTGCTGTGTTTAGTTGCCTTCGAAGTTAAGCCTACTTCCATTGCAACGTGACAATATGATTTTTGACGCGAAGATTATTTCGGCGTGTCTTGACTGAGTACAGCAAGTAAGTAATTTCTGGTGCAGATCTGATATTGATAGCGTCACACAACGCTGAAGATGAATACAGACAGTTCATTATCACTATAAAACCAGTTCTTGTCGCGTACATCAATAATTTTTTATCACATTATTGTTGTTGTTATGGTCTTCAGTCCGGAGACTGGTTTGATGCAGCTCTCCACCCTACTCTATCCTGAGCAAGCCTTTTCATCTCCTCATAAGAACGACAACCCACATCTATTTGAATCTGCTTACTATACGCGTCTCTTGGCCTCCCTCTGCGATTTTTACCCCACACACTTCCCTCAAATGCTAAATTTACGATTCCTCGATGTCTAAGAATGTGTCCTACCAAGCGATCCCTTCTTTTAGTTAGGGTATGCCAAAAACTCCGTCTCGCCAATTCTGTTCAGTACCTCTTCATTAGTTATGTGATCTACCCACCTAATCTTCAACATTCTTCTGTAGCACCACATTTCAAAAGCCTCTATTCTCTTCCTGTCCGCACTGCTTATCGTCCATGTTTCACTCCCGTACAAGGCAACACTCCACACAAATGCCTTCAGAAAAGACTTCCTTACACTTGAATTAATATTCGATGTTAGCAAATTTCTCTTTTTCAAAAATGCTTTTCTTCCCATTGCCATTCTGCATTTTATATCCTCTGTGCTGCGACCATCGCATGTTATTCTACTACCCAAGTAACAAAACTCATCTACCACCTTCATTGTTTCGTTACCTAATCTAATTCCTTCAGCATCGCCTGATTTTCTAAGACCGCATTCCATTATTTTTGTTTTGCTCTTGTTAATGTTCATTTTGTACGCTCTCTTCAACACACTGTCCATTCCATTCAACTACTCTTCCAGGTCGTTCGCTGTCTCTGACAGAATTACATTGTCATCAGCAAAACGCAATGTTTTTATTTCTTCCCCCTGAACTTTAATCCCTATTCCAAAATTTTCCTTGCTTTCCTTCATCGCCTGCTCAATGTACAAACTGAATAACATCGGAGAAAGGCTACAACCCTGTCTTACTCCCTTCCCAACTGATGCTTCCCTTTCATGCCCTTCGAGTCTAATAACTGCGGTCTGGCTTTTGTACAAGTTGTAGATAACTCTCCTTTCCCTGTATTTTACCCCTGCTGACTTCAGAATTTGAAAGAGTGTAGTCCAGTCAACATTGTCAAACGCTTTCTCCAAATCTACAAAGGCTAAAAATGTAGATTTGCCTTTCCTTAATCTATCTTCTAAGATAAGACGTAAGGTAACTATTGCCTCCCGGATTCCTACGTTCCTCCTGAATCCAAACTGATCTTCCCCTAGGTCAGCTTCTACCAGCTTTTCCATTCTCCTGTAGATAATTCGTGCTAAAATTTTGCAACCATGACTTATCAAACTGATGGTTCTGTAATTTTCACACCTGTCTGCGCCTGATTTCTTTGGAATGGGGATTATTACATTTTTCTTAAAGTCCGAGGGTACTTCGCCTGTCTCATACATCCTACACACCAGTTCAAATAGTTTTGTCATGGCTGGCTCTCCCAGAGACTTTAGTAGCTCTGAGGGTATGTCATCTACTCCTGGGGCCTTGTTCCGACCTAGGTCTTTCAGGGCTCTGTGAAATTCATCTCTCAGTATAATATCTCCTATTTCATCTTGATCTACTTCCTCTTCCCTTCCTACAACATCGTCTCTCAGTTCATTTCCTTTGTAGAGCTGCTCTATGTACTCTTTCCACCTTTCAGCCTTCCCTTCTTTGCTGAGAACTGGTTTCCCATCTGAGTTCTTGATATTTGTATAATTGATTTTCTTGTCCCCATATGTCTCTCTGATTTTCCTGTAGGCGGTATCTGCTTTTCCCCTTCCTGTACATTATTCTACATCCTTGCATTTGCCTTCTAGCCATTCCTGCTTAGCCATTTTGCACTTCCTGTCAATCTCATTTCTTAGTCGTCTGTACTCCATTTTGCCTGTTTCATTAACTGCATTTTTATATTTTCTCCTTTCATCGATTAAATTTAGTATCTCCTGTGATATCCAAGGATTCTTTGTAGGTCTTGCCTTCCTACCTATTTTGTCCTCTGCTGCCTTCACTATTTCATCTCTCAATTTTACCCATTCCTCCTCAACTGTTTTATTTTCCCCTGTTTCTGTCAATTGTTGCCTGAAGCTCCCTCTGAAATTCTTAAGAACTTCAGGTTCCTTCAATTTATCCAGGTCCCATCTCCTTATTTTCCTACCTTTTTGTAGTTTCTTCAGTTTCAGCCTACAGTTCATAACAAACAAGTTATGGTCAGAGTCTATGTCTGCCCCTGGGTATGTCCTACACTTCAAAACCTGGTTCCGAAATCTATGTCTTACCATTATAAAATCTATCTGGTATCTTCCGGTGTCTCCTGGTCTCTTCCACGTATACAACCTTCTTTTGTGATTCTTAAACCAGGTGTTTGTTATAACTAAATTATGTTCCGTGCAAAATTCTACCAGGCGGCTTCCTCTTTCATTCCTTTTGCCCAGACCATATTCACCCACTATCTTCCCTTCCCTTCCTTGTCCTACTACCGAATTCCAGTCTCCCATAACAATTACGTTTTCCTCTCCCTTAATTGTCTGAATAATTTCCTTTAGCTCCTCATATATTTCTTCTATATCCTCATCATCGGCAGAGCTAGTTGGCATATAAACCTGTACTACTGTTGTCGGTGTTGGCTTCGTATCTATCTTGACAATGATAATGCGATCACTGTGCTGCTCATAGTAGTTTACCCGCATTCCTATTTTCTTATTCATTATCAGTCCTACTCCTGTGATACCCCCAACTGATTTTGTATTTATAATCCTGTACTCACCTGACCAGAAATCCTGTTCATCCTGCCACCGAACTTCACTAATCCCCACTATATCTAACTTTAACCTATCCATTTCCCTTTTTAAATTTTCTAATTTTCCTACCCGATTTAGGGATCTAAAATTCCACGCTCCGATCTGTAGAATGCCAGTATTGTCTTTCCTGATGATAACATCCTCCTGAGTAGTCCCCGCCCGGAGATCCGAATGGGGGACTATTTTACCTCCGGAATATTTTAACCGAGAGGATGCCATCATCATATTTTCATACAGTAGAGCTGCATGTCCTCGGGAAAAGTAACGGTTGTAGTTTCCCCTTGCTTTCAGCCGTTCGCAGTATTTGTGTGGCAAAGCCACATTAGCTGATGTTACAAGGCCAGCTCAGTCAATCATCCAGACTGTCGCCCCTGTAACTACTGAAAAGGCTGCTGCCCCTCTTCTGGAACCACACGTTTGTCTGGCCTCTCCACAGATACCCCTCCGTTGTGGTTGCACCTACGGTACGGCTATCTGCATCGTTGAGGCACGCAAGCCACCCCACCTCGGCAATGTCTGTGGTTCATGGGAGTGGATCTCATTATTATTGAATGTTAACAGCCAATATTTTTCTTGTTTTAAGTTTTGGCTACACTGTATGTGGCAAATGTGATAAAATACAAACGCTTGTATTTTATTAAAATCGAACATTAGAAAAGCATGACAAAACATACACAGGTATTGTTGAGGAATCGTATGAAAACTGATGCCGCTTTTCAAACTGGTATTTCGTCTTCCGTGTCAGGTACAGACTAAAAGACTCACAGTACAACAAAAACAGTCATTCGCTTAAGAACTGCAGTTCTATTGCTTATAAAAAGAACTTTTAATACATTTCATCTAGGTACCGGTAAAAACTATAACCGTTGCATTTATATTGCGAATTGTACTACTGAATGTGTAATAAGAATACGATAAGACGTTTTATTGTCGAAACCTACGCGTTATTCCCACAAGCTAGGAGAAGAACTGCGACTCTCAGCTTCACTTGATATTGCTTGTAATGATGATCAGGGTTTCCCGCCCCGAGTCACGTGACCTCGATGTTGGTTTCAGTATAATGACGTCACGCGCAGTCTATCTTATCTTTGGTCTATGGTCGTAGTCGTACCACCAGTCTTGAGATCGTAGGTACATCCGTTTCTGACATATTTGTTATTATAATTGATATTCAGAATACTTATAATCCGTATTTTTGTCCACAAATCGCGTCGGCGTCGCCAATGTCTCAAGTCTTGCTTTAAGCCAGGCTTGCGACTCAAATTCGATTTTTCTATTGCGGACAAATTACGTCAGTGGACGTGACATTTAATAACTTTTATTGAAATTAGCATGCATTGTCACTACAAGCAGCATAGCATTAGATATGTGTATAAACATCTAGACATCAATGGCTTGAAACTTATAATAATCGTAACAGTAACTAATCAACATAATAATCTATATAATTATATAAAAATGAATGTTTGTCTGTATGTCTTCTATTTGTTCATAAACCATTCATTCAAAAATGTTCAAATGTTTGTTAAGCTTAAGGGACTTAACTACGGGGTCATCAGTCCCTAAACTTACAAACTACTTATGAACTACCTACAACTAAGGACGGCACAAATATCCATGCCCGAGGGGGGATTCGAACCCCCGACCGTAGTGGCCGTGCAGACCGTGACTGAAGCGCCTCAGTCCCCTCGGCCACCGCGGCCGGCACCATTCATTCGATTACAATGAAACTTTGATGAACTGTTCACCGTACGCCCACTAAGGTTTCTGACCCAAAAACAAAAGAGAACGACACATAGCTCAAGAGATGTGACGCCATAAATAATGAGAGGCCACCTCGTGAGAATACATTTATGGGTCAATTATTGGGAAACGGGAGTAGTTAGGGACCTGCAACAAAGTTTGCATATAATTTGGGACGTTTATAATGAACGAAGTCTACCGCTGACGACAGTTTCGCTGTACATGCCGTAAAATTGTCGCATCAGTGATGACATTATATCAAATAAAGTTAGCATTACAGTTTTGCATGTTACTATTTATTTTTGTCTGCAAGTCTTCCTTAATTCTCTAGCATCCAAAATTAAACAATCTGTTTTCTTAATCTCTATCTATGTAATAACGAGAGGACATTCACTCACTGACTAAACACGAAATGTCGAAAACTACCGCACCTATGAAGCTGAAATTTGACAGGAATATAGTTTGTAGGTAGAAAACTCAGCTAAGAAAGTATTTTGTGATAGGTGCATGGCGGAGCATAACTATACAAACTCATGAAATCTTCAGTTTCATTCCGATCTTCACGAAATTTCGTACGCATAAGCTTCAAAACAAGAGGAAGGTCGCCGTCTACCTTCATACGGTGCATGGAGGAGGTTACTTTGAAACATAAAAATACCTTGCTCGCGCCGTAGCTTGAGAACGGCTCGACCGATTTCACAGATCCTTTTTGTTATTCTCAGAACAAGGGTTGTATGAAATGAAACTGGTATATTTGAGAACAACAAAGTGCGTTTTTTCAATGTGACCCTGCATTTCTATTACATAGAAATCTATAGTTTTGTTCCGAAATTGATGAATTTTTGCAGACTCTACTTTAACAACAAGATAAATGTCACTGTCTGTATAAAATTTCGTTCGGTGCTTAGTAGAGGGTACTTAACTTACGGAATTTTATAAAATGCATTGTTTTGCTTCAATCTCAATGAAGTTTTTGCACACATGACCTTTAAACCAAGAGGAAGATCACTGTGTACATAAATGTTTGTATGGTACATGACAGTGGGTACCTTGCAGAAAACTTTGCCAAGAGAGGGAAAGGTGGAAACGAACAGAGATACGGGAGAGAAAGAGGTGGTCGCAGAGAGAGGGGGGAAGGAGATGCGGACTACGAGAGTGTAGGATAAATAAACACCCAATCAACGCCGGATTTACAGCTAGTAATAAAAATAAAAACTTTTGCATTCCGCCGTGTCGAGGAGAAACTGCAAGTCAGCGTTCTCAGCGGCCGACCCGCGAAGTTTGTTGACAGCCATCAGCTGATCGCCTGAGAGAGCTACGCGACCTCTTATACTCGCCAATTATGACGTGCTGCCCCGATAAGAGTAGAATATGATACGTATGGATTTAATTTGCGCAGCTTATACCATTTTTCAATATAACTCATTTGAGATGTCGCCTGAAATGATGAGTTTGTATTTCCATTTCCTGTGTTTTGATTTACAATAGCTGAAACAGTGCTATGCAATGTTTAATTCCGGCTGGCACCTCCTAGCGATATTTCTATTTCTTATTTTAACTTACCGTACTGGAACAAGTGGGCAGCAGAGATTCAAAACAGTACATGTGCTTTTAAACGCATTGTAACTCTAATTTGCTGCTGCGCCGGTACCAATGACCGTACCAGGTATTTAAAAATCCTTATAAACGGGTAGGTTGAAGAGGTAAGGTTGAAGAAGAGTGTGTTCTGGCTTCTAAATTTTAGGACTCAAGCACTGGTTCTTCGAATAAGTGCCACTTTAAATGTTTAATTATATAATGAACTAGCCAGTACCTGGGGCGTTGCTGCCTGTTCCTCCCATATATGAAGGCATACTTATTTGCGCCAAGTTTCATGGTGACTAGTAAAACGGTGTCAAAGTTGTTAGCTACCCTCCGCCATGCTAAATTCACTGGCTTGTAGATTATAAAAACCACCTTCATGAAAACATGTTTGGGCGCCAAATCGCGGAACGAAGGCAGCCTTACAACGAGCCGCCACACTTCAGTACATGCACTCGGAGTAACATGTGAGTTCAGTACACGCACTCGGAGGAGTAACATGCATACGTAGACGGTCATAAAACATTGTTTAATCATCTTAGATCAAGGCTAAATGACTTTATATTTACGATCACTTAAGAATATGTGTGTCAAGTGGATATTATTATGCAGTTTACTGATTTTCTGCTTTCTTTAAATAAATCAGTTGGCATCCCGATTCCCGAGGACTTCAGTTTTATTCAGTAATTAGATAAGTTCCTGCCAATAGTATAGTATAATAATTTCAGCCTCAATCAAGAACTCCGACCTGCGTGCTATCACCTGCGTGGGGAGACATCTATAGAAAACGTCAGGTTAGTGAACTTTTAGAGTTTCTACTCTTCACACAGTGCAGTGGGGAGTTACTACAAACCTCACGTACACTGTCATTGCGGTACAAACTCAAACTGTTGTGCGTCATCCATGGCAACATGGAGGAGGAAAGGAAATGATATAGCACATACCCCCTGTTGACGTTATCCTGTTGTAACGTTCTTTCGAACTGGATATGTTGTGAAAACAAAGAATTTCTTTCAGGAGCTCTTTCTGTGTCAGAAAAAAAAAGAAAAAAAGAGAAAA
The DNA here is from genome assembly GCA_026315105.1 of Locusta migratoria. Taxonomy (NCBI): domain Eukaryota; kingdom Metazoa; phylum Arthropoda; class Insecta; order Orthoptera; family Acrididae; genus Locusta; species Locusta migratoria. The sequence goes on from CM048746.1 coordinate 199,427,687, forward strand.
AAAAAAAAAAAAACAGAAAAGAATCATCCATTGATTCATTGAAAAATCTGGGTATTGTGCAGAAACTGAAGGAGCATCACCTTCAGAACAGAGGGTATTGCTATTCATGGTTGTTAAGAAGTGGTACCAGTGGTGTCTTGGATCCAATAAGACTCGTGTGTGAGGAGGCGTAATACGTAAATTCCCAAAAGAATCAGAATCGGTCGACAGAAAATTCACTAGCGCTTCCAACCAAGTACCCTTGCATGACGACAAGATTGGTGTTTGGTATACCATTTCTGCCACATGCGTTATGGGGCCCACATTCTCCGAGACAACAATGAACAGCGACGTGTATTTGAAAATCCTGTTTTATCCAGACTTGTCAGGATTATCAGTTATATGATTTTCAGCAGGACGGTGCAATATGCCACACATCAGCTATGCCATCTTCCCGTGTGCAATTTATGTCTGTACCAGAGAGGACCATCAGCAATGGCCTGTTGGCCTCCTCGATCAGCAGACATATTTGCAAGCACATCAATCCAGAAGTGGATTTACAAAAAAATAATATTTTATATCGGTGAGTAATTACGACATTCAACCTACATTAAGTACTAACGTATTATAAAACGTTTTTACTTTTTAGATATAATTTCCTTTGCATTTATTATACTGTTGAAGTTTCAATGTAGGGCAGTGGCGTATGCAGGGGGGCGGGGGTTGCCGGATTGCAGCCCCCCTCCCCCCCCCCCCACAAGAGACATTTCTCCACAAAACAAAAAAGCATCACGGAGGGAGCATCTTCATATATAAAACTACTTTGTGTGTGTGTGTGTGTGTGTGTGTGTGTGTGTGTGTGTGTAGAAATACATTTGAGGTATGATGCCACGCCCAGTGGCGTAGCTAAGTAGTTTGGCACCCGGTGCGGTGATCCAACTTGTCACCCCCCCCCCCCCCTCCAACACCACCACCGCAACTCTCGCCTACCTTACAAAGAATGGAAAAAAATTTCAAGGAGAGAGGAATAAATTTTTGATACACATAATGAAATGTGCAAAATAGAAAGTTAATTAGTTTGTAAACAGTCTGTATGAAAGGAAATAAATAAAACTAGTTTTTATAAATAACATAGTTTAATCGATTATTAATCAAGCAGACTATCTTAATGACTGGTGACTTTCACATGCAGTTTACAATCTCACCCGTCTAACTTTCTCTGCAGAAAATTTTGAAATTGCATGGTCAAAGTCAATAGCTTTAGCCACACTATTTTCAGTTGACAAAATTGCCAAATTAGAGAGTCTTGCTTGGCTCATAGTAGAGCTAAGATACTTCTTAATGAGTGTCAGCTTTCAGAAACTTCTCTCACAGGTCGCTACCGAAACACACAAAGTTAAGAAAACTCTTAATTCCATAGCGAGGTTCGGCACAGATTAAGAAATTTCATATTCAACAACAAACTGTAAAATTCTTAAAGATGTCCATCCAAGAGATTCTTCTTTTGGGACATTAGCAGCCTGCAGAAATCTTCGCCGCCGTAGAATTTTTGCGAGGTTATCTTCAGAAATCTCATCGTAATTGTCAATGAAACATTTTACAATCATGGGAAGTTCATTTTCTGAATCGGATTTCTGGGCTCTAAAACAGCAAAACGTTCTGATATACACTCCATGTTTCTGCAATCTGTATCAATTTCTTGTTGGAACTGTCGATGCACTCTAATATTGACCTTCTCAGTTCCTGGTGCAAAGTCAGCGTCTCGTCTGCAGCCTTTTCCCCAGGCATCATTTTCTTCTTCCTAATATTTCTTATTTTTTCGACAGGAATACCCATCTCGTCACATGTGTCCGCAAATCGAAAGACTTCGTCCACAAGCAAACGGAAATCTCCATATTGATTTATAGCAAACACTTCTTAGTTGTCTTTATATTTTTAGTCAAATATTGCTTAAAAGAGCAATCTTCCTGAAATGCAATAAGTTAGTGATCGGTTGTCTGTTGTTGTATAGGAGAAAATGCTTTTATGCATTTTTTTTACGGAGGTCAGATATTCATGAACCGCAAACAGTAAGGAGATTTGTCCTAGCCGGCCGCAGTGGCTGAGAGGTCTGCGGCGCACCAGTCACGTTCTGCACGGCCACTACGGTCGGGGGTTCGAATTCCCCCTCGTGCATGGTAATTTGTGCCGACCTTAGTATTAGCTAGATCATAAGTAGTAAGTAAGTTTAGGGATTTATGACCCCGTAGTTAATTCCCATAAGCTCTACAAACATACGGAAACTTTATCTGCTTTTATTAAAGAATGTAACGATGATATACTTACCTCTGGAGATTAATTTGGCCGCGGCGGAGCGGTCGAGCGCAGCTGAGCCAACAACAAATAGAACAACGACGAACACTCAAGATCAGCGACCGCAATTAGCAGAACTACCCCGAGGAAAAAAAAAATGATAGCGCATTGAGGCGCTATGCTACGATTGCTACGGTGCGCGAGGCTTTTCTCCGTCAGGGGTTCGAATCCCCCCTCGGGCACGGATGTTTGTGCCGTCTTTAGTATAAGCTAGTTCATAAGTAGTTTGTAAGTTTAGGGATTTATGACCCCGTAGTTAATTCCCATAAGCTCTACAAACATTTGAACATTTTGTTCTATTTGACATCACAATTTCATCAAATAATAAACCCATATGGTATTTTTTTTTTTTTTTTTTTTTTTTTTTTTTTTTTTTTTTTTTTTTTGTAATTTTCTACGATTTTTCTTACACACTATACCAGAGCTTTCCAAACTCTTCCTAGTCGCGACACCATATCGAATATATGAAGTTTTAGAAGAAACACACTGACTTTAATTAGAAAGATTTCTCTATATAAATGATACTTTGAAGGAATATTAATTTTAGTGATTCACTTGTACTTAAAGTGCACACTGAACGAACTGAAGGATGTTTTGTATTTTTTGCACAATGTTCTGTCTTATTTTATCTTACGATTTTGCTGTTGTTGCGACACCCTTAGTGACACTACGCGACACCCCTGGGTGTCGTGACATTCAGCTCGGAAAGCTCTGCACTGAACATTATAACGTACCACAATTATAGCCACGGCGGAAAACAGTTCTGGTTATATGCTAGACTTGACGTTTGACCACTTTAACACCGTAGCGCAAAGTAAATTCGTGATATCTAATTAATACGGCTGGTTTGGCTAAATGGCCGTTCATTTTAACGTTCAAATCACGAAAAAGGAATACAGTGTCCGTTTATACTCTAAAAGAGGCAGCAACATCAGAATAAGTATCGTAATCACTTTTAAAGCTGGGAGAAACATCTGGTTCTCAAAACATCATTAAAAAGAAAAAAAATTCAGGCATTTGGCATCAGTAGAAAAGAAACCTCTTGTTATCTTTCTTACAACTATGGGGAAAAAAAGTTGTATTAAAAAATTCATAAATAATTCCATTTACTTACGTGAAAATGAATAAATATTTCATTCGATCTTCTGAATATTGCGGAAGAAAACTCTGGCGTCCGGTCAGTCACGATAATAGACGAAGAATGGCAACAGCCCCGTCGGTTCAGACCATTAACAATGGTACATTAGCGTGGACCGCACCCCCCTAGCTACGCTACTGGCCACGCCCCCTCCCCCTCCAGGACAGAGTCCTGGATTTAGGCACTCCCAGACCCAAATCCTGGCTACGCACTTGATGTAGGGGCTTTAATGACGTGGGGGAGAAAGTAGGCAAAACATAGATACGTTTTAGTGAGACTGTAGGTATTTTCTCTCTCTGCCATCTGGCAACACTGCTGCTTACAGTGTCACATGACCCGAAGGTAGCACTAGCTTGTCTCTTCATCGTAACAGATTCGTTTTGTTACAGTCACTTAACAGTGTAATCAGTTACTGAACTGTGTTTTAGTATTCATGTGTATATACATATTTTTTTGGCATTTATTATCAAAAGAAAAATGAATAACGTTCAGTATCTTTTAGACTCAAGTTACTCAGCTTTAAGCTTGGAACAAAAGTGTGAAATAAAGAAACTTGGCAGGCCGACTCCTCAGCTCGAGTTGAAGCAAACCCACGTAAGCCATTCTACAGATCTAGTGGGGGAGAGTCGAAAGATTGACGCACTCGGCGAGGGGAAGGGTGGGGGGTGGGGGGGACGGCGCCACTTACAAGATCTGGCACTCAAAGAAGTGAACCCCCAGTCATCTGAAGCACCAGCCGCCACTATTAAGTAGTTTTCTGAGTCCTCCAGATTCTTCACTTAATACTTGTTCTTGAAAATTTGCGAGTAAGCTTTAGCTAGCTAATTAGGTCGTTCTCAAGAGTCTGCCCATTCAGATTTTTCAGCTCTTCTGTGAGGCTCTCTCTTTCTTGGGTTCGTTCCCATCCCCCACCCATTAGTCCTATTTCGTATAGATCCCGCACTCTATTCTCCCACTAGATTACTACTTCCATGTAAGAAGCCTCCTTTGTCGAGTGGATTTTCTTAGCATCCGTTATATGAACGGATGTGGCCTTACCTGCGACTAAAAAAAAAGTCTGTTTTGTCATATTTCACGTAATTTCGTTGTTAGTACCTACCATTACCTCACTATTGTACATTCACACACTATATCTCGAAGAACGTATTCAAAAAGCATGTCAGTAAACGCGTAAAATGAAGAGGTTATGTAAAGACTTATTTCACACCAATGTAAAAATTATGGCCTATAAAATGCCACGGAATAGTAAGTGACGTTGATAATTATAAAGACTCTCTGCTATCAGAGACACTAAATACCTATAAAAGTGTTCTGCTAAAAATGTAATAGAAATTCTAGTTAACTACTTCAGGTTATAAATTTATAGTATACAGTATCTAATTTTCAGCAAATTACAATCAACACTGAATATAGGAAAGGAAACATTCTAGCAGTCACCAGAAATACTAGATAATTCTATAGATATCTGTCACACTTAGTGCCAAAGGACGAACATGCCACGCAGGTAAGTGCCATTGTTATAGGCACGTCAGCAGGATGTACGACTTCATAATGTTTCATTTGCGAAAGAATGCATATTTCGTATTCACTACACAGTACCGAAAATAAAATTTCAATGTTCTTTCTTTAATGTGTGTAGAACCAGTGTCTTTTTGTGCCGAGCGATCATTCTGTTTACAGATACGTATCACAATTTGAACTATAATTTGCAAGCGAAAACAAACATAACCTTATTTTTAAATCTCCCTGACTTTTGGCGTACCATACGTCGTACTTTCTCTAGATTTCTCGATGTTTAGAGGCTTTCTGGGAAGGGGAAGATGTGTTTTGTTTATACTACTGTGCTTGACAAACCCCGACCTTATTTTTCTTTGTAGACGAATTGAATTGATTGGTAGGCCTAATCAAAGGATTTTAATAATCTTACGTAGAATTCACTACTTGTTATTTACGAGTTTCGTTCGTTTCAATTTAGAAAAACAGGTACTAGTACACGGAGATGGTGCCTACAGACACAGGCCTATTGTCCATATTTCTTTAAGTGTTCCGAAAAATAATCAGATTTAACGCGAATTTCCAGCGGCGGCAGATTCGTTGATGACAAAAAGGAAGGAAGATTAGGGTTCAACGTGCCGTCGACAACATTTTCTTTACAGAAGGAGCACAAGCGCGGAATGTTTTGGTAAGGATAGGGAAGGAAATAGGCCGTGCTTTACTAAGAAAGCATCTCGGCATTTGCCTGGATCGATTTAGGGAAATCACTGACGACCTAAGGCAATGTAAGCTAACCAATTCAGATTATTACTGACCATCTCATACAGTGGCGTAACTAGGACTTGGCTTTGGGAGGGGGGGGGATAGATCTACTTGACGAGCAAAATTTTAGTTAGTTCCCAGACAGACTACCATCTACCACTCCTGTTGAAGAAACTAATTCACTCCCATCCAATGAAAGCTTAAGGTAAAACATCCCAAGTTTCCATATTGCTGTTATACGATTTTTTTTCTTCTTCTTTTCGGGTTCCTGGGGTGGGGGGTGGGTGGGTTCTATCCCCCTCATCCCCCCCCCCCCCCATAGTTACGCCACTGATCTCATATGCAAGTAATGACTTCCTTTTTCGGTGCTACCGTATCGGCACCTCACAAATATAGCGTATGAACAAGTCAATCCAAAATGAATGGATGCTTCTTTTTTAATTCTTACAGCTCCTGAAATGATACTTTGCGGGTACTTATGAGTCATTTATGACACTAAGGTAGTTTATGACAAGGTTTGTGCAGTGTTATATGCTTAAGGGCGGTACACATACTGTAGTGGCTATATCGATAGCATTGTTGGCATGGCAGAGCCCACAGACACATTGTTATTTCAGTGTTCTTGAGTCAGTGAGGGACACTTGAGAATGATGTTTGACAGTATTATGCGTCCAGTATTATGAAAGGTACAGTATTTTATTACTAGGAGAGATAGAAGTGTGGGAGGTACAATATGAGTGTTCATGCTGGTAAAAGTAAAGTGTCGAGAACACATCTAGTAATTCATGCCTAGGAATCTCTGTGAAAGAGCACTTGCCCACGAAAGGATAAGCTCCAGTCTAGCTAAGGAAATTCAAAGCAGTGCAAATTCGAGTGCAGATAAAAAAAATCATTCATTATATTTACTGTAAGGCCTTCCCAGGAGTCGGTTAAAATTTCACAGGTGTATCAAAACATGCGAATTTTTACAGGCTGTTTTTGTTTACTTATTCTTTACTTTTCATTCCACAGAAAAGTGTTTTTGTGATAAAAGATACGAACTATTTTTCAATAATTGCAGAGTTAATTACTTTGGGTGTCTTCAGTCTTTCATAGTTTTTTGTGACTTATCAGTGATTAGCAATATATACGAAAATATATATGATATTTTAAATGGGGACTAATGTCCAAAAAGTGGCATCGCCTATTCAATTTAATATGGTAGGTATCCTGTGGTACTTTAGATGACATAGGCCAATTTCTCTTCTCTTACAAATGTGAACATTACATTTTACAGTACAAACTGATCAATTTACGTTCATACATCCACCTACCCAAGCCCCATGTTTTAATTGAAAATGCTATTGAAATGTTGATCATTCATAATAAAAACTTAATGGCAGAACTCTATTGCAATAGACGTTTAACTTTTTGAGTACTTTTCTTGTTTCAGTATGTTGCTTTCCGCATTTTTTCCCATTTAAATAGTATGTTGGCATTGTGAGTCAAAGCTGATGGGTGGTATCCTGGTCTTCAGTTATGTCACAGCTTTTGATCACAGCTTTCATAAAAAAAATAAGAGCATCCACAGCTTCATACAGGCACAACTCACCCTCATGTAATGTATGAATGGCCTTGAACCTCTACACTTATTCTATTTTTTTTTTTTTTCAAAGTATTGTATTTTTCACACAAGGCATTAACTCTTGAAAGAAACACAGTTGAATTAACATATACAGACGACTCCATCTCGAGCCAAATGCAGAGCGACCACACTAATGAAATTATAAATAATGCAGGAAACAATTTTGGTTCCAAAAAATGCTTTCAACTATTGCAAATCAATTTCGGTCAGTGAGTAGCCATATTCAGTGCTGTAATATAATAAAACCAAACACCATGTTAAAATATGTTTCTTTTTTTTGAAACATTTTAGTTTCATTTATTGGGCAACACCACTCTTATTTAAATTTATATATAAAGAACATGCTAGAGTGCAAAAATTTATTTTTTCCAACTACAGTAGTTTCGGTGTTCTCTTAGACCATCTTCAGAAAATATAGCTCCATTGATGTTGTGGAGCTGGCAGGAAATTTGGAGCTGTCAAGCAGTGACACACTTGAAGATATGTAAATGTCCTTGCAGTTTATTTTATTTCTTTAGGCCTACTTATTTATCCATTCGTAGACAATCAAAATTGTATGGATGTTGGCAACATAGGTTTACATTGTAGATATACAAGAATTCATAAATAATCAATGTAGTAACATAAATATTCAGTGCAGTTACACAAATTCATATGTACTCAATGCAGTTAGGCAATTTCATACATATTCTATGCGGTTACACGATTTCATAAATATTTAATGCAATTACCATACCATATGTAAATTCATAAATATTAAATGCAGCTACATAAATTCATAAATATGCTGATATATACAAAATAAGAAAAATATTATACTGCTTTGTTAGTTTAAATGATTGATTATAATATTTCAGTATAGAACTAGAGATGTTACTTTACCTCTTATAACAAAGTTGGTCATTTTTATATATACATATTTTACATATCATTTCATGAAGTCATTGACAGTATAATAACACTATTCTAGCTGGTAGTTTTTTATCGATTTCCTGAATTCACTTATTTCAGTCCTTTCTTTGATACCTTGTGGAAGATTATTGTATAATTTTATTCCATTAAATAATAAACTATTTGGGGGTTTTGTCTTGTTTTTACTAGACAGATGTAAGTGATGCCTGAATCTGGTTCCATGTTCATGTATAGAACTGTTTGTTGGGAACTGATCAATATGTTTTTTTATATACATTACAGTCTGCAAGATGTATTCACATGGAGCAGTCAGTATACCCAAAGATTTGAATAATTCCGAGCAATAAGATATTTTGCTTCTATTGGTTATTATTCGTACAGCCCTCTTTTGCATTTTAAAAATAGCCCGTCTATTCTGCTCATTTTAACCCCAAAAGATAATGCCATAGCTAATTAGTGAGTCTACATATGTAAAGTAAGCAGTTCGTTTGCACGAGCTCCTGCATACTGAGTTTATTACTCGAAGTGCACAACATGCTGAACCTATTCTCTTCCCCAGTACTACAGTGTACTCAGACCACTTTAGTTGTGTCAACATACATGCCTAAAAATTTAGTTGTTGATACATTTTCTATGGTCTCATCATTCACTTTTAAATTGTTATTACTTGGTTTTCTATTTAAGTGGAAACTAATACTATTGGTTTTCTTCACATTTAGGGTCAGTTTATTGTTCTTGATCCATTGTGATACACACGAGTGTTTCCTCAGCTTTTGTATTGAGCATTCTTGGTGACTCAGCGGTGATTAAGATGTTACTGTCATCAGCAGACAGTACTGATTCACCATGCTTGACACTTTGTGGAAAATCATTAATGTATATTAGAAAAAGGACTGGGCCCAGCACACTTCCCTGAGGGACTCATATGTTGATGTATTCAGGATTAGAAAGTTGTTTAGAAGTATGACTGGAGTTAGTTTGAGTGATTTCCACCTGTTGCATTCTGTTTTGCAGGTATGAGTTAAACCACATGTTTGCTTCCCCTCTTATTCCTAATGCATCTAATTTATTTAGTAAAATTGCATGGTCTGCTGTGTCAAATGCTTTGGTCAAATCAAGGAAGATGCCTGTTGCATGTTCTCCTTTGTCTAATGCTTCAAGAATAACATTTGTGAAATGAGCTACAGCTGATACTGTGCTTTTGCCAGGCCAGATGCCAAACTGTTCTTTGTTAAAAAGATTGTACTTTGTTAAGTACCCCATGGGCCTCTTTTTCATTATGGTCTCTATTACTTTTGAAAAGGATGACAATAGACGGATTGGTCTATAATTTTCTATAATTTCTGGGTCGCCTTTCTTGTGTATTTGCAGAACTATTGCATGTTTTAGTGTATTTGGGAAGCAACCTGTGGTGAAGGATTCATTGATGATGTGTGTTAAAGGATCTTTGATACTGTCTATGCAATCCTTTAGCAAGCATACATGTACTTCATCTAGTCCCACTGAAATTTTACTTTTGAGTTTGTGCACAACATTACTTACTTCTTTAGCTGTGGTGGGTTGCAGCCAAATTTTAGTGCGGTACTTTGTTTAGTACTTGTAACTGATCTGATTTGTTGAACTTCTGTTGTAGTTTGGTTGCTATATTGCTGAAATACTGATTAGCATAGTCTGCTAGCTTTTTGGAATCTTGTAGAGTGGTACCATTATGGTGAAACTGAACATTTGATGGCTTTGATTTTTTCCTATTTGTCTCGTGATGTTCCAGGCTGCTTTGATTTTGTTATCTGCCTGTACTATACATTTGTCATTTTGGTACCTTTTTGCTGCTAACAATACTTTTCTATATATCTTTTTGTAGGGTAATAGTTTTGAAAAGCAGTATAATTATGTGTTTTTTTTTTTTTTTTTTTTTTTTTTTTTTTTTTTTTTTTTTTAAAGTTGATGTGCTTGAAGGTTTCAGTGGATTTCCTTATTCCACTGGTTACCCAGTTATTATTATTCTGTGGTTTAATGCCTCTTAAAACTTTTGGAAACACTTCTTCGAATCTGAATTTAAATACTGAGAGAAACTTTGAAAACTTCTCATTTACGGTCGAAGCCCTATATATTTTTCCTATGTTTCATGGCTGATCTGTGAGGCAAATAAAACTCTTTGTGGCACGGAGAAAACCCTACTGTACTTGTGGATTTTGGTATTGTTTTCTACTTTTATGTTCAATTTCAATAACTGACTAGAATGATCTGAGATGCTGAGGTGATCAATAAGGACATTACACCTATCTTTCTCTATGTCAGTTAGTATATGGTCAATGCTTGAGGCTGAGTGTTTAGTTACCCTAGTCGTAGTGTAAATTAACGGTGATATACCATGGGTGGACATAATGTTCAGGAAATTTATGCATGGCCCATCTGGGTTCATGATGTTGATGTTTAGATCTCCACAGATGACGATTTTGCCTTTGGAGCTGGATACGATATCCAATGCCTGGATCAGTTTTGCAAAGAAGATATCCATGTTACCACTGGGAGAACAGTAAATACACAATACAGTTAATCTTTGAAATACATCTAGGTTTCTTATCTCTAATGCTGATATTTCTATGTGTAGCTCCTTGCTTAGTGCCATAAAGTCATTTCTAATTTTATACACAAAGCCCTCCGTTGTTGTTATGGTCTTCAGTCCGGAGACTGGTTTGATGCAGCTCTCCACCCTACTCTATCCTGTGCGAGCCTCTTCATCTCCTCATAAGAACGGCAACCCACATCCATTTGAATCTGCTTACTATATGCGTCTCTTGGTCTCCCTCTGCGATTTTTACCCCACACACTATCTTCCAATGCTAAATTTATGATTCCCTGATGTCTGAGAATGTGTCCTGCCAAGCGACCCCTTCTTTTAGTCAAGGTGTGCCAAAAAATGCCTTTTCTCACCAATTCTGTTCAGTACCTCTTCATTAGTTATGCGATCTACCCACCTAACCTACATGCATTCTTCTGTAGCACCACATTTCAAAAGCCTCTATTCTCTTCCTGTCTGCACTGTTTATCATCCATGTTTCACTCCCGTACAAGGCAACACTCTACACAAATGCCTTCAGAAAAGACTTCCTTACACTTAAATTAATATTTAATGTTAGCAAATTTAACTTTTTAAAAATGCTTTTCATTGCCTTTCTGCATTTTATATCCTCTGTACTGCGACCATCATATGTTATTTTACTACCCAAGTAACAAAATTCATCTACACCTTCATTGTTTCATTACCTAATCTAATTCCTTCAGCATTGCCTGATTTTCTAAGACTGCACTCCATTACCCTACTTTTGCTCTTGTTAATGTTCATCTTATATGCACCTTTCAGCACACTGTCCATTAACATTTTGCAACTATGACTTATCAAACTGATGGTTCTGTAATTTTCACATCTATCTGCACCTTATTTCTTTGGAATGGTTATTATTACATTTTTCTTAAAGTCTGAAGGTATTTCGCCTGTCTCATACATCTTACACACCAGGTGAAATAGTTTTGTTATGGCCGGCTCTCCCAGAGACTTTAGTAGCTCTGAGGGAATGTCATCTACTCCCAGGGCCTTGTTCCGACCTAGGTCTTTAAGGGTTCTGTCAAATTCATCTCTAAGTATAGTATCTCCTATTTCATCTTGATCTACTTCCTCTTCCCTTCCTACAACATGGTCTCTTAAGTTCATTTCCTTTGTAGAGCTCCTCTATGTACTCTTTCCACCTTTCTGCTTTCCCTTCTTTGCTGAGAACTGGTTTTCCATCTGAGTTCTTGATATTTGTAGAGCTGATTTTCTTGTCCCCACATGTCTCTTTTATTTTCTTGTAGGCAGTATCTACTTTTACCCTTCTTATACATTCTTTTACAGATTTGCATTTGGCTTCTAGCCACTCCTGCTTAGCCATTTTGCACTTCCTGTCAATCTCATTTCTTAGTCGTCTGTACTCCATTTTGCCTGTTTCATTTACTGCATTTTTATATTTTCTCCTTTCATCAATTAAATTTAGTATTTCCTGTGATATCCCAGGATTTTTTGTAGGCCTTGGCTTTCTACCTATTTTGTCCTCTGCTGCCTTCACTAATTCCTCTCTTAATGCTACCCATTCCTCCTCTACTGTTTTATTTCCCCCCATTTCTGTCAATTGTTGCTTAAAGGTCCCTCTGAAATTTTTAAGAACTTCAGGTTCCCTCAATTTATCCAAGTCCTATCTCCTTATCTTCCTACTTTTCTGCAGTTTTTTCAGTTCCAGCCTACATTTCATGACCAATACATTATGGTCAGAGTCTATATCGGCTCCTGGGTATGTCTTACATTTAAAACCTGATTTCGGAATCTATGTTTTACCATTATAAAATCTATCTGATACCTTCCTGTGTCTCCTGGTCTCTTCCACGTATACAACCTTCTTTTGTGATTCTTAAACCAGGTATTTGTTATGATTAAATTTTGTTCCGTGCAAAATTCTGCCAAGCGACTTCCTCTTTCATTCCTTCTGCCTAGTCCGTATTCACCTACTATTTTGCCTTCTCTTCCTTTTCCTACCACCGAATTGTCTCCCATCACAATTAAGTTTTCCTCTCCCTTAATTGTCTGAATAATTTCCTTTAACTCCTGATACATTTCTTCAATCTCCTCATCATCAACAGAGCTAGTTGGCACATAAACCTCTACTACTGTTGTCGGTGTTGGCTTCGTATCTATCTTGACAATGACAATGCGGTCACTGTGCTGCTCATAGTAGTTTACCCACATTCCTATTTTTTTTATTTATTATCAGTCCTACTCCTGTGATACCCCCAACTGATTTTGTATTTATAATCCTGTACTCACCTGACCAGAAATCATGTTAGTCCTGCCACCGAAATTCACTAATCCCCACAATATCTAAATTCAACCTATCCATTTCCCTTTTTTAAATTTTCTAACATTCCATGCTCCGATCTGTAGAATGCCAGTGTTGTCTCTCATGATGACAACATCCTCCTGAGTAGTCCCCGTCTGGAGATCCGAATGGGGGACTATTTTAGCTCCGGAATATTTTACTCAAGAGGATGCCATTTTCATACAGTAGAGCTGCATGTCCTCGGGAATAGTAACGGCTGTACTTTCTTTTGTGTCCCAACTTCGTCGCCGCTTTTGTGTCCCAGCCTCGTCGTAGGTGTCGGTGGCCGAGTGGAACGAGACCGACACAGGAACAAAGACAGCACGCTGGTGCAGGTACGGAGGGGAGCAACCAGAAACTATAAACACTCGAGTAAATTAGAAAGAGATATATATTGCACAGAATGTAACAATACTTAACTTTTACATAGTACTGCAGAATGTTGATACATAGTTGTTAGAGGCCTGCCTAGTGCCTGTACGATAGCAAAGTCTTCACTGGTGCCTATCGGATTCCGAAGTCTTTACTGGTTACTAACTCAGTCCCAAGTGAACGATGTCCTTTAGTGGTGGCCACGAGCGGAGTTGTCGCAGAGGACGCTCGTGGCTGTCGTCGTGAGAACGCCGCGCCGTGCGTGCATGGCGGCGCGCGGCGAAAGTAGGTGGCCCGCACTTTGTACTTGTGCGACACCACAGTTTCCCCATGCTTTCAACCGTTCGCAGTAACTGTGTGGCAAAGTTACATTACCTGATGTTACCAAGCCAGCTCAGTGAACCATCCAGACTGTTTGTTGGCCCTGTAACTACTGAAAAGTCTGCTGCCCCTCTTCAGGAACCACATGTTTGTCTGGCCTCTCCACAGATAACCCTCCGCTGTGGTTGCACCTATGATACAGCTATCTGTATCGTTGAGGCACGCAAGCCACCCCACGTCGGCAATGTTTGTGGTTCATGGGGGTGGACAAAGCCCTCCTTCACATATATATGTAATCCACCATATTTCATAGTGTTCCTACTATAATGACATGCAAGAGTATAAGAGTTTAGTCTTACATTTGTTAAATCTGATCCCTTACACCAGTGCTCTGTTATACAGACAAGTGAGCTGCCAAATGTCTGCAGTTCCACTTCTAACTGTTGCACTTTGTTTCTTATTGACTGTGCATTCTGGTGGAAAATTGAGAAGCACTGATCACTTCTTACCTCGTTGGCTTTACACATCTTCTTCCTTGGTATAAAAAATCATTTGGATGATGAGGAGAAGTTTTCTTGCATTGTAAATCAGTGATCACTTTTCTTTCTTTCTCCTCGCTTTTTCTTGCTGTTGCTGATTCTGGTGGGTACTCTCTTGGGTGCTTCTTGTTCCTTGTGTCTGTTGTTAGAAAATCCTTCGGGTAAGAGGGGCGCAGTACTTTCTCTTTGCTTATTCTTCCATGTTCAGACTGGTTGTCTGGTACTTGTCTCTCAGCATTTGCTCCTTGGAGTGTTGAGCATCCAGTTGCTGTTGAGCAGGAGGAAGCTGAGGCTTTCCTTGGCCTGAATGTTGTAGTTGATATTACTTCCTGAGTTAACACTTGACAGATATGTGTTTCAGCTTCTTCTTCTTTTTGTAATGGTTCTTGTATTTCTTTTATTGAGTTCAAGAACAGAAATTGAAAATCTTATTAGACTACCATAACTAGCAAAGATATTCCATGTTAAGTTGCAATTTGCTAGTTTATGTGAATGTATGAGTGAATGAGCTCATTGTAAAATTGTGAATGCAACTTCCTCTTATAGTAAAAGTCATATCTAACCACTAGCTCATTCATATTTATTTTCATCATTAAAGGCTCCACATTAACCATTGTACAAAACCATTTTCCATTTAGTGCTTCATGTTATTTTATTTTGGCTGCATATCATTGCATTCATAAGGTCAATGTAAAATATAGACATGTGAAACATTTATAGGCTTTGTGTATTATTCTTCTCTGATATAAAATGTGCTACATGCAAGACAAAAACATGAAGACCAGTTTATGAGTCAACAGTACTACCTGCAAGAAAACAACGTATTACTGGTACTACGGTATGAAAATATAATAGGACTGCTATTAAACATCATATATTTATTTTTATGGCCACTATGATTAGAATACATGTTTCAAGTTTAACCATTAATTGAAGTATCAGTTGATGATAATCATTGAGTGAAAGGTAACGGAATTTTTTTAATTTATCTTTTAAGTCATATGTATTACAGTAAAATATCTTTTCTCATAGGCCCACTGTGTGAACTGAAATATCACAAATGAGATTTCACTGATCATGTAATGATTGCACAGTATGTCGTGATATGCTATATCTGGGGCCTACATAAAAATTCTGTAAATATACATAGCTAATAAAGTTAAGCTTTTTTTTACTATATTAAGATTTTTTATTTTAATTAGTATGTGAGTTATAATAATGTAACCACTATATTCTGTTCATTAATGAGACAGAGTTTCTGACAGGTGGTTAAATATCAATATTACCAGTAGAAACATATAAGAGAACTGATGTACTATTCCAGGAACAACATCAAGGAATCTTCACTTAAAATTTCTAGGCTGATAGGCTGTGGTCAATAGATAAAACTTTCACCTAATGTTTCGTCTTCGGCTGCGGAAGACATCATCAGAAGTGAAGTGGCAATTGCAATGAGGGCTCAAGGCAGCACCATATATATAGATGGTGTAGGTGGCGGCACAGTCCGTCATGTGGTGTTGGCTGACACCTATCTCTGTTAAGGCCAACCTTATTGATAGAAAATAATCAATTGTCAATGTGTTGGTGCAATGTTGAAGTCCGTTTATTAGTTGGATTACAGATCACATTGGAAAAGTGCTGAACAAATATGGGGTGGAAACTATTTTTAGACTAAATGGGAAAATTAAAGAATATTTAAGAAAAAAAAAATGTCAACACTCCTCTGAGTTAACATAAGAGAAACTGCCACCTGGGACATACACAGAAATTGACTGAAGCTGAACATTTTTACCAAGAGTGCGACCATGAAATTAAATTTAACAAGACCGGTGTACTATCGTAGGTTCAGTCTGTGGTGAATTACCACTGTAGGCGGGGGGGGGGGGGGGGTAGGGAGGATATTCCGTAGGGTAACGAATATCCTCCCTACCCCCTGGACCCCACACCCTAAAGTGGTATTCTGATGCCGACCAAACCTATGTAATATCCTTGTCCATCCCTACTCTACCCCTGCTCTCAATCCCTTGCCCCATCCCTGCAATAAACCTAGATGCAAAACCTGTCCTATCCACTGTGCCACC
The DNA here is from genome assembly GCA_026315105.1 of Locusta migratoria. Taxonomy (NCBI): domain Eukaryota; kingdom Metazoa; phylum Arthropoda; class Insecta; order Orthoptera; family Acrididae; genus Locusta; species Locusta migratoria. The sequence continues at coordinate 199,444,168 of CM048746.1, forward strand.
ACCACCTACTCCAGTCTGTTCATAGGCATTTCCTACCTCATAAAAGCCAGGACAACCTGATGTTATCTACAAACTGAGCTGCAACCATTTTGTAGACGCTTTCTATGTGAGCATGACCAGCGCCAAGCTGTGTAACTGGATGAATGGCCATTGTCAAACTGTGACCAGAAGACAGCTAGACCATGCAGTTGCAGAGCATACAGCACTGCATAATGTGGCTCACTTCAGTGACTGCTACACAGCCTTTGCCATATGAATCCTCCTCACAAACACCAGCTTTTCTGAATTGCGCAAGTGGACACTGCCCCTATAATGTATCCTATGCTTTCACAATCCCATAGGCCTAAACCTTCACTAGTTCCTGCCTCCACCGCCCTTCCATTCCCTGATCACAGTCCACATACATCTCCCATCCAACCACACATTTCAGTCTCTCCCTTCCTTCTGCCATGTCTGTCAGACAGCAGTGGCATATTCCCTCACCCGTGCTGTGCATCTCCTCGCTCCCCTCCTGCTTCCCTTTCCTTGCCACTTCCTTACCCCCACCATTGGCTGCTCTCACCTAAGCCATGCTGAGTCCTGCAGACCAGCCACAGTGGCAGGAGATGGTGGTCGTGTGTGTGTGTGTGTGTGTGTGTGTGTGTGTGTGTGTGTGTGGGTGTAACCAATGATGGCCTTAATGGCTGAAAGCTATTGAGTTTTTTTTCCTGTTATTTGTGCCTTTCTACAGCTCATTGGATGTCTCTGTTGTGAGTAAGCAACCTATCCTTTACAAAAATATTGTCAAATTCTTTCTGGAATTTCCATTGTTTGTTCACAAATGAATGTTATTCTGAACATAACACATTTGAGGGCAATGGCATGAATCCTCGGCAATTCTTGTTTATCAAAGTCATTATAAAATGAAATCAAATCATTACTGTAATGGAATGGAATCAACTCGTACTGTGGTTTTATCAGCACAATTTTGAGACCTGATGTTGCATCCTCTGTGCACACCGAAAAAGGCACCATAAAACTTTTGAGTATAGGTTTCAGTTGTTTGATTTCTTCAAACCTATCTTCAAATTCATAAAATAATGAATGAAATGTGTTTGTGTATTACTGACATGGTAATAAGTACTCACTGTCAAGGAGTTTAGAGAGGGAAATTATCCAATTTTCCACACACAGGTCCCTGAGCCATTGCAGCCTTTCTTCTTACTCTCACTGTCAAGGAGTTTAGAGAGGTAAATTATCCAAATTCCCACACACTGGTTCCTGAGCCATTGCAGCCTTTCTTCTTACTCTCCTGGGCTGCATTACCTCCCCCAGTTCCTCTCCTCCCCATCCTAATTCCTCCCCATCCCTCCATCTCCCCCTCTCTAGGTGGTTTCCTTCAAAATGGCATGGCTATTCCTATGGTTCCGATAATGGTTGTAGTGATTTTGATCTTTGTAGTTTTCCTCTGTTTTTGGTACAGTTTGGTCCCCCTCGGGGTTTGATCTCGACAAAAATTCACAGTTACCAGTGTGAGCCATTTGGGGAAGAACTCCTGACCTAGCCTCTATGGCGTTGATCCTTATCCTTTCCTTTCCCATTTCCTTCCTTTCCATAGCCCCCTACCCCCGTTAGGTCCCTAGCACGTGTAGCCAGTCCGTAAGTGGGGCTGTTGTGTACCCTTTTGGCTGAGCCCTCTGACAACGTTCCGGTGTCAGTAACCCCTCATCAGTCATTGAACATGGTGCAGGGAGTTATCTTCCATCGCAGCATCAACCTCCAAACTGATGAGAAACTCTGGGCCAACCTTGAACTATGAGGCGTTCATGTTGTTCGCCATGTGCATTAAGGTCCTAAGGATCATCGAGTGGATACCGATGCATTTATCTTGGTCTTCGAGGAGAATATTCTCCCAGTGAAGGTCAAGGTAATGGTGTATCATTGTGATGTTCCACCTCCCATGCGATGTTTCCGATGTATGCAGTTTCTGCATAGATCTTCTCGTTGCACAGTGGTCCCTGTATGCGGTGAATGTGTACGTCCACTCCATGAGGAGAACCCCTGTGTTCCACCTCCTGTATATGTCAACTGTCACGAACACCACTCTTCTCGCTCTTTGGATTGCCCTGTATAAAAAATGGAGGAAAAGATTCAAGAGTACAAGTTCCTTGACTGCCTTACATACCAGGAGGGCCGCCGAAAATTCGAGCATCTGCACCCCGTGCAAATGTCCACTAGTTTTGCCTCGGTTACATCCTCTACCCCTCCCCCTCCTCATCCCATTCCCACCCTATTCTTCTCCCTCACTCTTGCACCTCCCTCCCCCCCTCCCATTTCAGCTTCCCTACTTCCTCCCAGCCGGAGAAGTGCTCCCCCCTCTGGCACTTGCCGGTAAAGGTGCCCCCTTCCAGGGTTCCTCGACCAGGTAGGAAGTCCTCTGCCTCAAGGCGGCAGTTGGACACCCAGTCCGATAATACCAAGGTCGTCTGATCTTCATCGGTGCCAGACCTTACTGACACCAGTTCTCTCTCTGGGTCCTGCCCTTCCTGACCTGCAAGAGAGAATGAGAAGGAGAAGAGGAAAAAGAAGCACAAGTCACAGGACAAGGCCCCTCCAGTTGTCCTGGAGGCACCACCTTTGTCCTCACAGCCTAATAACCCCCTCTGAACTTGTGTCTGATCCACTGTTCATAGATGTCGTTCTTTCTTGTTGGTGACTGACATTGTCCCAGCTATGTGAAATGCATCAGTCCATTCACCTTCCATATGGATCCTCGATCTGTTCTCATCCAGTGAAACTGTAATGGCTACTACCGTCCCCTCCTGGAGTTGAAACATCCTATTGCCTCTTACTCAGCAGCTTGTGTTGTTTTTCAGGAATCGCATTTCATTGATAGCCATTCACCAACACTCCATGGGTTCCGTACTTTCTGTCAGAACTGTGTTCGCCCCCTACAGGCATCTGATGGAGTCTGCACCCTCTTTCATATAGACATTGTTAGTTCACGGTTCCCTCTCTGTACCACACTGGAAGTGGTTGCTGTTAGGGTTCACTTAAACACTCTGTTAACAATTTTTAATCTCTATATTCCTCCTGACAGGCCACCTACGCCTGCTGCCCTCACAGCACTCCTTCAGCAACTACCCCCTTCCTTTCTCATTCTTGAGGACTTCAATGCTCATCATCTTTCATGGGGCAGTGCTTATACAACCACTCGGGGCCACCTGGTAGACCAATTCGTTGCAGATCATGACCTGTGCCTTCTCAATGATGGTTCTCCAACTCATTTTAGTACTGCTCATGGCACCTTTTCTTCTATAGACCTTTCACTCACTTCTCCTCCCTTTTCCCTTTATTTTGTTGGTCACCACATGAAGACCTTTGCGACAGTGACCTCTTTCCATTGGTTCTTTCACTCCTCTCACACTGGACGAGGGACAGGATACCTCATTGGGTTTTCCATCATGCTAATTGGCCTTTGTATACATCCCAGGTGGTTTTCACACCATCCTCGTCTGACTGTATAGATGATGTCACCAGTGATATATCTAAATGCAATTACTCCAGCTGCTAGTGTTGCAATTTGTGAGCACCGTCGAGGCCTTACAACATCTTAAGCGCCACCTGTCCCATGCTGCCCTTGTCAACTTTGAACGCCTTTGTGCCAAGGCTCGTTATTTAATCAAATAGAGCAAGCAGGTGTGCTGGGAGAATTTCTCTCCTCCTTGGGATCTTCTGTACTCCTGTCATGGGTATGGGCTATGCTCCACTCCATCCAAGGTTGCCAGCGGCCATCTTCAATCCCTGGCCTTGCCTTACCAGATAGGATCTGCACAGATCCATCAGTTCTTGCAGAGCACCTTGCGGCTCACTTTGCAAAAACATCGGCAATGGGTTCCTACCCAGTGGCTTTTCTTCTCAAGAAACAACAGGCTGAAGCCTCAACTTTATGTTTCACCACTCACCAGGAGGAACCTAACAACAAACCCTTCACTGAATGGGAACTAAGTGTGGCCCTTCCCTCTTCTCATGATTTTGGACCTGGGCCTGAATCCATACAGAATCAACTTCTCCAACATCTCAGTCACAATGGCAATATCTCCTCTAGGTATTTGACTGCATTTGGCTCCAAGGGGTTTTCCACTTGCAGTGGATGGACATTATAGTGGTTCCTTTTATTAAGCCTGGCAAGGATCCGTCATCCCTGGACAGTTACTGGCCAATTAGCCTGACAAATGTGCCATATAAATTGCTCGAATGGATGGTTGCCCGCAGACTATGCTGGGTACTCGAATCACTTGGACTTTTGTCATCTTATCAGTGTGGGTTCCAGGAGGCCAGGTCTACTATCGACCATCTACTTCGACTGGAAACAGCAATCAGAAAGGCCTTCTCAAAACATCTTGTTGCTGTTTTCTTTGATTTACGTAAGGCATACGACAGCGCTTGGTGTCATCATATTTTATGTACCCTCCATTACTGGGGCCTACGAGGCTCACTACCAATTTTTATCGATCAATTTTTATCCCGTCACATGTTCCTTGTGAGGGTTAGCTCATCCTCCAGCTCCCCACAGATCCAGGAGAACGGTGTTCCACAGGTTTTTTTTATTAAGTTGTACACTCTTCTTAATCGCCATTAATGGGTTGGTGATCTCTATTGGGTCACTTGTCACTCCAGCTCCAAGGTGCATTCGGCAGGCTTCTACATGGGCTCTCTCCCATGGTTTTCAGTTTTCCCTTTCTAAAACGTGAGTAATGCATTTCTGCCGTCGTACTATAGTTCACCCTGACCCAGAACTTTTCTTGGGTACTCAACACCTGGAAGTTGTAGCACAACACCATTTCTTGGACCTCCTTTTTGATAAAAAAAACTGTCTTGGCTGCCCAATATTTGGCAGCTGAAGATAAGATGCATGGGGAAACTTAATACCCTCTGTTTCCTAGCTCATTCATCGTGGGGTGCAGATCATACAACACTAACTCATATCTACCGGTCTCTGATTCTGTCCCGATTAGATCATGTGTACAAGGTTTATGGCTCGGCAGCTCCTTCTGCGCTGAAATTGTTGGACCCCATTCACCAGTGTGGTGTCCGCTTGGCAACAGGTGCCTTCTGGACCAGCCCTGTTGACAGTTTCTTTGCTGAAGCAGGAATCCGCCCTTTTCAGGCAAGGCGCCATCAGCTTTTGGTGTCCTATGCCATTGCCATTCACCCATTCTCTGGTCATCCCACATATCATATTCCCTTTGAGGGTGACAGTTTTAGAACTCCTGATACTCGCCCTCAGGTGGGTTTACCTGTTGGATTGCGGCTCGCTTCTATTTGTAGGGACTTCCAACTCCTTTCCCTTTACTGTATGCATCATGCTATACTGTGTACCCTCCGTTGGATGGTTCTTCGGACACAAATCTGGTTGGATCTCTACCAAGCTCCGAAAACTTCAGTCTCCCCCATTATCTTCCGGCATTTGTTGCACACAGTACTTGGCATGGTTTTCTACACTGATGGATCTAAATTTGCTGGTCATACGGGATATGCATTTACGTCTCCCATTGGTGTGGACTACCATTCTCTGCCAGAATCCTGCAGTGTGTTTATGGTAGAACTGACGGCTCTTAGTAGGGCACTTCATTTCATGAAACAGGTTTTAATCTGTTCAGACTCAATGAGCAGCCTGCAGGCCATAGATCGATACTACTACTCACATCCTTTGGTCATTGGTAGCCACAATCTCCTTGCTGACCTTCGTCATACTGCTTGCTCCGTTGCTTTTCTCTGGGTCTCCAGTCATGTGGGTATTGTAGGAAATGAACAGGCTGACCAGTTGGCTCGAGTAATTGTAGCTCCCTGCCCCTTCCCCTGGGCAATCCCAGGTGCGGATTTGCGGGTGCAGATGAGATTGCTACACATACAGGACTGGAACACCAACTGGCAGGCTACTGCCCCATCTGGTAAACTCTGCTCCACAAAGCCAACCACTGCAGCTAGGAGTTCTTCCGTACCCTCTTCTCGAAGGGAATCCACTGTCCTTTGCCATCTCTCCATCGGTCATTCCAGTCCGACCCATGGTTTTATTTTTCGCAATGAGACTCCCCCACATTGTGGTTGTGGGGCCCTACAATTTGTGGCTCATATTTTAGTGGAATGTCCACTCCTCTTGGTGCTCAGTGCCAAATACGGAATTCTGCACTCATTGCCCTCAGTTTTGACGGATGATTCATGGATGGCTAACAGAGTCCTTGGATTTCTCCATGAAAGCGGTTTTTACTCTTGGCTATAAGATTTGATCTCTGAAGCTTGGACAGGATGGGTGGGTTTGTGGCCCTCCTTGTGAGCAGCATGGTTTGGAGCTCTCCCCTCACCCCCCCCCCCTACAACTTCCATTTCTTCTTTTAATTTGGTGTTAATTCACATTGTTTCCCTTTTTTACATTTTTAGGCTTCTAATTTAGGAGCATACACTGTTCTCCTGTATCTGCTTGTCATTAACAAAAAAGGATTCTAGATCTGTCATGAGACTCCTTGCAGAATTCTGCTTTTTCTATTGGTTTTAGTCCTGTTCTAATAGATTTTAACCCCCCCCCCCTTTTAGGTCCTCTATTTTACTATTGATATGGTCTTAGCTGACCACACCCTTGCTTGCATTTCATTCAGAGGTCATTCGACTGATGACCTAGCTGTTTGGTCCCATCCAGCCATCAACCACCAACCAACTATCCAAATTTCCTTCTTGAAGCTAACTTTTAAAAAGTTTGAAGTGTTCAATATGATCCAGTGGTGTGTATAAGGGGGACCCTGCGCCCCCTGACCCACCTACCCCTTTCCAAAATAAAGAACATCGTGAAGAAAAATTAAGTATGGTATCTGAATTATGTTGATGAATTACACATGAAGGTATCACTGTGGGAGACAATAATACTTCCCTGTATTGGTAATGGAAGTGAGGTGTTAGTGGTATGAATTACGTGCCATTTTTAAAATAGCTATATATTTTGTGATTTAATATCAACAATAAAAAAGTTTGATCTCAGTAAAGTGATTTCAGCACAAATTATCCTCTAAATATGAGCAGCATAACTGATTCAAAATATCATGGGGTGTCCACTTAAAATTACTTATCTTTACATTGATCTTAATTCCGTCTCCTCTGAAATACATGCTATATTTTTCACTGATATGGTCACTCATACTGCTGATTATTTTTGCCTTCCAACGATTTATTTAAACCATAGCCCATAACTTCTTTCATGAAAGTGAGGTCAACGATCCATTGCTCATCATCCAAGTCTGACTGTGGAGATCCTTTCATAACATTGAATAGAGCTATTTTTGTTTCAGATCGAAAAAGATTGAGAGTATTTTTGGGCAACTTATCAATCATGTGGCACAATAAAAAAAGGAATGTATCTGTGAACTGATTCTCCAAAAATCCATTAAATTCCCGGGGATTGAAGTCTTGCTTTCTATTAAAAAAAAATCACAATTTTAGCAATGTCAATTATGACAGCCCTAAATGTATGGAAAACTTTTGTATTAGCTGTTCTTGATGTAAAAGACCGTGTATTGTCAAAATTGGGGAAAGCCGGGCTACACACATTTTTTTTCATATATCCTACAAAACCTGCAAACTCTGACATCACTGCTGGCTCCCCATCAATTGCAGTGCTGTACAAGTGAATTGTGATTTATTCATCTCGTAACATACAGTTTTCAAATCATTTGATTTGTTGTACTGAAGACATATCAAAATTTACAATATGAGAGATTTATGATTCACTTAGTTTACATTTTATATACATAATACATAAATATTATACATGAATATATATCAATACAAAGATATTATACTTCTTTATACGAAGGTATTCAATATACTTCTTAATGCATATATATATATATATATATATATATATATATACAGCGAAAGCTAGCATTTTTGTTTGTGTGTGTGTGTGTCTGTGTGTTTATTTGTTGCTATTACTGCCTGTGCCTCTTCGCCTGGTAAGTGTACTTCATCTATATATAAAAAATAGATGAAGTACACTTACCAGGCGAAGAGGCACAGGCAGTAATAGCAACAAATAAACACACAGACACACACACACACACACAAAAATGCTAGCTTTCGCAGCCTAGCTGCGTCATCAGGCAGAAGGGAAGGAGAGGGAAAAGGAAGGGAAGGAGAGGGAAAAGGAAATGATGAGGGTTTTAAGGAAGGGGGTAAGGAGCCATTCCAATCCCGGGACACGAAAGACTTACCTTGGGGGAAAAAATGGAGGGTAAATAAATGCACATACACCCACACATTTACACAGTGTTTGGTCATTTGGTCTGTGTAAATGTGTGGGTGTATGTGCATTTATTTACCCTCCATTTTTTCCCCCAAGGTAAGTCTTTCCTGTCCCGGGATTGGAATGGCTCCTTACCCCCTTCCTTAAAACCCTCATCATTTCCTTTTCCCTCTCCTTCCCTTCTGCCTGATGAAGCAGCTAGGCTGCGAAAGCTAGCATTTTTGTGTGTGTGTGTGTGTGTCTGTGTGTTTATTTGTTGCTATTACTGCCTGTGCCCCTTCGCCTGGTAAGTGTACTTCATCTATTTTTTACGTATATTTTTCCTGTTAGGAATTTTTCCTCTATAATATATATATATATATATATATATATATATATATATATATATGTGTGTGTGTGTGTGTGTGTGTGTGTGTGTGTGTGTGTGTGTGTCTAGGTGTGTTTGCGTTTGGATATGTGTGAGTGTGTGTGTATTTGTTTACCTTCCTTTTTTCCCCCTAAGGTAAGTCCTTCCACTCCTGGGATTTGAATGACTTCTTTTCCACTTCCTTAAAACCCATATCCTACCCTTTCTCCTCCCCTTTTTCTCTCTTATCCTGAAGAAGCGACCAATGGTTGCGAAAGCTTGTATGTGTGTTTGTGTGTGATTTTATTTATTTGTGCCTATCGACGAGCCAGTCCTTTTGGTAAGTCATCCGAATAGATGAAGATTACTTACCAGGCGAAGGAGCACAGGTAGTGATAGTAACAAACAAACAAACAAACACACACACACACACACACACACACACACACACACACACACACACACACACACAAACACTAGCTTCGCAGCCTAGCTGCTTCTTCAGGCAGACGGAAAGGAGAGGGAAAAGGAAATGATGAGGGTTTTAAGGGAGTGGGTAAGGAGCCATTCCAATCTCGGGAGGGGAAAGACTTACCTTGGGGGAAAAAAGGAGGGTAAAAAAATACACACCCACCCACACATATACACAAACGCAAACACACCTCTGCAGACAGCTTCCTACAGTATGTCTGCCTAGGTGTGTTTGCGTTTGTGTATGTGTGTGGGTGGGTGTGTATTTGTTTACCCTCCTTTTTTCCCCCAAGGTAAGTCTTTTCCCTCCCGGGATTGGAATGGCTCCTTACCCACTCCCTTAAAACCCTCATCATTTCCTTTTCCCTCTCCTTCCCGTCTGCCTGAAGAAGCAGCTACGCTGCGAAAGCTAGTGTTTGTGTGTGTGTTTTATTTATTTGTGACTAACACTACCTGTGCTCCTTCGCCTGGTAAGTATTCTTCACCTACTTATATATATTTGTGTGTGTGTTTGTGTGTCTGTGTGTGTGTGTGTGTGTGTGTGTGTGTAATGCCCTGTCTCAAACTATGAATTTGTCATCAAAAAATTCCTCGACAGAGTAATAGCACTTTTCCACCAGAATATTGGAAAGCAGTCACTTCAGTGAACCAAGCTCCATATTAAATAATTTGCTCCCCTTTATTTTGTTGTATATTTTTAGTCCGATGTACTCTGGTGTTTGTGTACCTAGGCGGACATTCTGTAGAAAGCAAAGAAGTTACGAAGTTAGACGGAGATAACACTTGAGGCAGAGGCTCTGTCCAAAGAACGGAGACAAAGATGTTAAAGATGGTGCGCAGCAATTCGAATTTAACGGAGGTTGAGACCAGGTGGGCAACGGGAAGCAAGAATATGCTGAAGGGCAAAAAAAAAAAAAAAAAAAAAAAAAAAAAAAAAAAAAAAAAAAAAAAAAAAAAAAAAAAAATATATATATATATATATATATATATATATATATATACTACTCACCGCAAAGACGTGGCGACGAGCTGCGACAGGCACATACAAAAGACACACACATACAACACATTCAGCTATCGGCCATGGCCTTCTTCAGAAATAGAGCACTCACGCAATCACACAGGCACACAACACAGTCATACAACCATCACCTCCGACTGCCACACTTCGAATCACGCTCTGCAGCGAATCGGGGACGGGAGGGGAGGGGAGGGGGAGGGGATAGAAAGGTTACGTCACGGTGGTGGGGATGGGTTAGATGGGAATAACGAGATGCAGCTTAGGAATGGAGTGGGGAGGCGGGTGAGGGGAGAAAATAAAATAAAATAAAATAAAGTAAAATAATATAATTTAAAATAATTCATGTACACTGCAAGTGCACAAGACCACATACACACACACACACACACACACACACACACACACACACATACATATACACACACACGATCACACATTCACACACCACTCAAATCAGGCGAGGTTTGGGATACAGAGGTAGGAACTGTAAGGTATGGAAAATATATATATATATATATATACATACATACATATATATATATATATGTGTGTGTGTGTGTGTGTGTGTGTCAAGAGATTTTATTTTGATATAATCAAATACCTTGATCATAATGCAAAATGTGTATTCTAAAATTTGTTTGTTGCTTGTTATAGACGCAAAACAAAAAATATGGCTGGAAGATCATTGTGGAAAAACAAACATATAGGAAGGCACAGAGGATTTAGGAGAAAGCATATAGAAATAATGGCTAAACCTAACTGGCGTTTGTTGCAGCGGCATAAGAAAGTGGACATACCAAACCTAAACCTTGGAGAGGTAACTGTTTTCTGCTCTTTTCAACAACTGAAAGAGTTGCCAATTACAATTTAAATGTTTCAAAAATTGTTGCCATAGATTAAAATGTAGGTTTATTATATATCTTTGGCATTTGGTATATTGATTGTACTATAATATTCAAGTATCTTTGGGCTTAGGACATAATGTTTTTAATGTGTAGATAGGGAACTACTCACCATAAAGACAAACGTTGAGCCGCCAACAAACACAAAGAAAAGACACCCAAACACACACCCTCCCTTGCACCCTCTGGGCTCCCTCCTACTCTGCCCTCCCTCCCAACTCCTTCTCATTACCTTCTACTCCCCCCCCCCTCTGATCCCACCCAGTCTCCCTCCCCTCCCCTCTTCCTCTCACATGAGTCCTTGGTCTATGACTTCAACCAACCCCTCTGTGACACTAAAGTGTCCTTGATTGTATGAAGGTATTCATGCAAATACCAAGTCACCACATAAGAGACCCTAAAGACACTGATCACCATGACATTTGTTCTGTTTGAATCATGTTGCTATGTGACTACCCGTCTCTTTTGTCTACTGTGATGATATTTTTATGTTTTCTTCTTCAGTGCAGCAATGCCATGATCACCTAAGAGCAGTGTTCCAATGGCTCAATAGTTTTGGATTTATAATTAATCCTTCCCAATGTATTTTTTACAAATCTCAGGTTACATTCCTGGAGTACCACAATCATGTTCTTGGTATCAGTCTCCTCCTCAAGAGAGTTGAGACTATGCAAGGAATCCAATGCCCACTGACTTTCCGAGGATTCCTTTGGTTCCTTTCAATGCTTGATGTCTACTGTCATCATAAACAGAGCACTCCTGCCATTCAAGACCCACTGGCAGACGCTCTTACTGGTTGTAACACAAAGCAATAATTGCATTTTTTGGTTGGATCAAATGGATGCTGTCTTCATGGCTGCCAAAAATAACCTCGTCAGTGCTGCACTTCTGGTGCACCCAGTACATGATACCAGTTCACACTGGTAGTCCAATGACAGCAAGCATGCTTTATGAGCAGCCTTGCAGCGCCATGTGTCTGGCCTTCTTTTCAAAGAACCTCACACCTACACAATACCAATGGAATACTTATGACAGGGAGCTGTACACCATCTATTAGGTGATCCACCACTTTATCCATCGCTGTTGGTCAGGAACTTAATGATATTTATGAAGAACTTTGTGATATTTATGGACCCTGGACCACAAACCCATCAAATATACCTTCCAACAGACCATAAGTTACAAATCACCCTGTTAGTAGTGCCAACTGGAATATGTTTCTCAGTTCAGTACAGACATTTGGCATGTCTCAGGTATGGAAAATATTGTTTTTGATTGTTTAACACAAGTTTCCAGTATCACTTACTGCACGTATTTCTCAACAACTGCTCAAGCAAAGGAAGTTGACAAGGAGTTGGACATTTATCACCAAGACCAGCTTCAGAATGGAGTATGTATCTATCCCTGGAACTGACAGAAAACGGGTGGTATCACCACCAGCAAGCTAAGACCCTTCCTCCCATTTGCTTTTCGCTATCTAACATATATTTGTTGCAACTATTTAAAATGCAGATAAATTACCTCTTTTATTATATCTCCTCTTATCAGAAAATGATGCTCCAGAAATATGAAGCAGATTTTGTGCTTTTACTACTGGGGATTAGGCTAAACTGCTGATGAATCATTGAATGTAATTATGGTAGAAGGGATGGTAGGAATAATCATTATATTTAAATAAAAAGAATGTATATAATTATCAAATAGTACTGAGGACACAGATAACAGCATCAGTTTTACAAAGAAACAATGTAGTGCTTGTGTCAACACCCCGATCAGTACAGTGACTTAGAGAATGTGTAACCCATCTTGATCAAGGTCTGCAGTACATAAAGTACAACTGTAAGGGGACAAACTGCCTCTGTGACTAATGAGAAGTAAATTAGGTCTATACCTTTGATGCATACAAGGACTAAGAGAGGCACTGTTACCCCAAATATAAAGACAAAATGTGATGTATGATCACCTTGAAAACTAAACAGGAGTTGAAAGATAACTTGTCCCATCTAATTGTGAATCAGAATTTAGACTCATCAGTTTACTTCAGTTAGCAATGTGTGTGCACACACCTGTGGATAGCACCTAATGGCTTGTATGGAGGTTACACATAATTGATTCCTGACAATAGCTCTCAGAGATGTTACACCTGTCAGGCCTTTGTCAGCATTAATAACTTATAGCACCTTGGCATTAAGACCACTATCAGTTCATTATCCATTGCTATGTGTGGACTGGCATTCACTGGGACTGCTGCAGATAAGCTCGTTACTGTGTTGCGTCTCAGCATAACAAAGTTGGTCAGCACAGCCATGCTCCCGCTTGTGATTTCCTTAAGGCTACAGGAAGGTTTACCCATGCCAATATAGACATCATCAGTCTTCTCCCCATCTCAGATGGGCAGCAGTTCTTTTTAATCATCATCCATTGTTTCACATGGTGGTGAGAGATAACACCACTTCCTGACATATCGGTCCAAATTATGGCATGGGTTCTAGAGTATGTAGGTCATTTGTGTAGGTTCCACTCTCCATAACAATATAAATCATGGAAGGCAATTTGAATTACAGCTGTTCAATGAACTCATTCATCTCAGTGGTACTCATTGCCACTGCAGGACTGCTTAGCACCTAGCCAGCAATGGCGTGGTTGAACTGTGCCACCACACTTTGAAGGCTTCTCTAGTTTGCCTTTTACTGCCCTATCTTATGTCTCAGTGTCTGTGCCAGTTTGAAGAGTGATCTAAATGTCTCAGAGGCTGAGCTGGTCTCAGGTGACCTCTTCCAGATCTCAAAGAATTTGTTGACCATCTGACTTTCCTGCCTTCCTTGACAAGTTGCACTCTCATAGCACATGCATGCATCCTCAACTAAGCTCTTAGAAAAAAGGAAAGGAGATTTGGGTTAAATGTCCCATGACATACTGTTCATTGAGACTGCCATATCTTGGAAAGGCATGCCACCTATTTTATTTGTTCTGACTTGGCCACAACCACACACGTAAAGGTTCAAGTGATGTGGGTTTGCACCTTCTGGATGTGATCTTAGGATTGGATTGTTTGATAGGGCTAAGGGGACTAAACTGCTAAGGTTATTAGTCCCCCGGTGGGGAAGGGAAGGAGTGAGGATAGGAAAGGAGGGAAGGGGAGAAAAGGAATTGCAGTCTGGGAAGTAAAAAAGGAAGGAAGACTGTGAGTAGTGGTACAGTGTACCCCCCACCATGCACCTTACGGTGAATTGGAGAGTATGTATGTAGATGTAGATGTAGATTCAGTGCCAACTCCTTAAGTGCACTGACTTGCCTGAAAGGTTGTTTTGCCTGACATCTGTGTGTTTTTGTTACCCTCAAGTGAAGTGCTCATTTATGCACCCTTGACAATATCCACTCAAAGACACTCTCCTTGACCGCAACAAGCTGTTCATCTGCCCCAGCACCTCCAGGATTTCATTGGTGACGGGCCACCAGCTCCAATACCGATTCCTGACGAGTCCGACGAGCTGACTATTGCTTAAATGCCATGCCTCTCACCACACCAGCCAACGGCCAGGTTTGCCTGCCCCCCCCCCTTCCCCACTCCACCCAAAAACAGGAGTAATCCATACTGCAGGGGAGGGGGGGAGGCATTTTCTTCAAATTATATGAAAAAGTCAGAGAACCTTCACAAGCTGTTTGTTACTGCCTAGTCTGACCAACAATGAAGCATTCCTTTAAATTATTCTCAGTCAGTAAAGCATTGCAGTATTAATTTCCTTATTGTGATTAAAATAATGGAAATTAAATATAGCAATTACACTCAATTCTTTTGAAGCCTATGTCACAAAAAATCTATGGAATAAACAAAAAATGTCAGGTTGGACTGTCAGTAATACAGAATAAATACAACTCACTGTAAAGACCATTGCTGAACCACAGATATGCATGTAAAACACACAATCACATTCACACAACTTAAATATTTGCCAAAGATTTCATCAAAAAAAAAAAAAAAAAAAAAAAAAAAAAAAAAAAAAAAAAAAGAAACACATACATTCATACAATCACTCAGACATAACTTCAGCATACATGACCAACATTTCTGGCTGCTCCAGTGCTACAAACATTTTGAAGTGAGTGAAGAATGGAGTGGAGGAGGGAAAGGACATTGGGGAAGGGTTCGGATGGAATGATAGGCACTGCATGACAGATTTTAAAGGCCCTGATAGGTGAGCATGTGAGAATGCAGTAATTGGACAAGTGAGAGAGTGAAAAACCCACACAAACCTCTACACCTCCCCTTTTCTGCTTTCCCACCTATTCCCTTTACAGAATTCCAAACAGCATCTCACATTCCCACCAAAAAAGCTTCTACAATCTGTCATGGAACACAAAGATTTCATCCCTAACTTTGTCCAGCATCCCTCTCTCCTTCTCTTCTCACACCCTGTCAAGATGCTTCTTGCACTGGAGCAGCCAGAGTCAGTGGTCATGTGTGCTGAAGTTACATGTAAGTGATTGTGTGTATGTGTTTCTTTTTCTGATGAAACCCATGGCCAAAGATTTAAGTTGTGTGAATGTGATTGTTTCTATCCTCTATTACTGACATTCCAACCTGGATTTTCCATTATTAGAATTTGCCAGATGGCCCTTCTTCCAAACTTAATGTTTCTCCTTTGTTATTATTCTATAACTTTTTTCTTTTTTTTTTTTTTACTCGGACCTCCTCTTTGTCTTGTTTCTGGTACGTTGCTTGCTGGCTTCAAAGCAAAAGCATACTCACTCCCTTATCCAAATAACAATGAATGGTCCTGACCACTCACAAATTGATGAGGGATCCCTAGTCTGTCATTTCCAAATCTTGTGTAATTTTATGGGAATGTTCAACTATATCTTGGATAGAAGGAATATACGAGGCAAACCTGACTAAGACAGACAAAAAATCCACCACTGCTGAGCACTGTTTCGAACTCAATCATTCCTTGAATTATGACAAAACGAGGATTCTTGTTCAGGCCCCCAGATACTGGGATCCTGCACTGGAATTGCTGAAAACGCAACACGGGTACCAGTAGCAATCCACAGGAACAAGAACTGGAAGTTTGGACTTCCAAAACACACCACACACAGAGCTCCAGACACACCAGACCAAAGATGGAATGCCTAAGCCCACACCCCCAGTGGGCTCACCATTCTTTTGTGAGTATGTGTGTGGCAAGCACGGGTCCCAAGCTAATCTGGAGTCTGAGCAGGACAGGTGGTAGTGCCTCAGTTCACAAGGTGTCGTGGCAGTAGGGAGCAGCTTTTAGTGTGCAATGCCACTGCTCTATGATACCATTGCAGGTATGCGGTGGTATGTATACGACAAATACCACATAGTTTACAAATGGCATTGAATAGGGAAGATTCAAATTGCCTGCCTTGATCTAAGTGATGACAACCGGCCAACTGAATCGGGTAATCCACGACTGCACAAAGGCAAGAGCAATGGTTTCTGTAGTGATGTTCATTAAAGGAGTTGCCTCAACCCAGCGAGTTGTCTGATCAGTGGCCGAGAGAACATAACGGAAGTTGTCAACCAGGGGAAGAGGGCCCACTAAGTCAATATGAACATCCTGGAAGTGGCCAGTAGGGATGGGGAAAGAACCAAGAGGGGGAATTCTGTGGGTGGTAACTTTACTCTTTTGGCAGGGGATGCATGCACATGCCTAGGCCTGGCAGTCTCGTTTCATATCATGCGAAACAAATCACTCAGTGAACAGCCAGGTGGAGGCTTTAACACTGAGATATGCCAGGTTGTGAAGTTTTTTAAAGATCTCCCATTGCAGGATATGGGGAATGGCAGGGTGAAGCCTACCCATGGATTCATCACACCAGATTTTGCCAACGACTCCAGGGAAAATGGTGCATACAGGTTTGAAAGACAAGCTGTGGTCAGAAATCAGTTGCATCATTTGATAGTCAGCAGATTGTAGGGCCGCAAGGTTGGAGAGATCAAACAGTGACAAGATGGCATCAACATGTGACATGAAGTTAGCTCCCTTGATGTAAGTGATGCCTTTGATGAACCGAGATTTGTAGTCAAAATAGCAGAACCAACGAGTAGGAGGATCTGCAGGCAGGTTGTAAATAGCAGCCACAAGTGACTTGTGGTCTGTGAGAACATAGAATTGGCAACCATCAGCCACAAAATGGAAGTGTTTGATGGCTTTGTGCACTGTGAGTTAACTCTCAATTGAATATTGAGTACTTCTTCTGTGCATTGTTGAGTTTTTTGAAAAGGAATTGAAGCAGTGATATGTCACTGTTATCAGTTTACCTGAGGACAGCCCCAATTGCCATGTCACTGGCATCAGTTGCTATGAAGAGCTCATGAGCTCAACATCCTGGTGAGGATGGGCAGTGGTGATAGCCTTAGCCAAGAGGTCTTTAAGTGCAGAGAAGGCAGTTTCCATGTCTTCAGTCCATAGAATGAGTCAAGTACTGAGATTATGTTTGCTCGCAAGGGGAGCTTGACATTAGGAAGGACAAGGTAAGTGGTGTCGGTAATAGTTCATATTTCCAAGAAAATGCCAAAGTTATCTGAAAGTTGATGGGAGAGACATGTCTTTGATGTAATCAACTTTCACACGGGGGGGGGGGGGGGGGGGGAGGTAATGCCTTCCACAGATACAGTTAAACCAAGGAAAAGCATGGAAGCTTGGTATAATTGTTTTTTACTGTCATTTAACGTAATGCCAGTGGCGAGAGTGTCTTAAAAATTAGTACTTCTTTTTGGTTTTCCTTAACCAAGGGACTAAAAATTAAAATATCGTCCACATGTGCAAAGCAAAACTTCAGATGAAAGAGAACTTCATTGATGAAGTGTTGTCATGTCTTTGTCGCATTTTTGACACGGAATGGCATGAAACAGAAGTGAAATAATCCGATGGGATTCATGATAGCAGTTTTTTCAACATCCTTAGTAGCCATTGGTATTTAGTGATAAGCATGCTTGCAGTCCACTGAGAAAATTTTTGTCACTGCCATGGCATGAGTGACTTCAGCTATGTTGTGGATGGGAGAGTTGTCCATGGTGATAAGTCTACTATAGTCAACACACATGCAAAAGATATTGTCTTTTATTTTTATT
Organism: Locusta migratoria; assembly: GCA_026315105.1. Classification (NCBI taxonomy): domain Eukaryota; kingdom Metazoa; phylum Arthropoda; class Insecta; order Orthoptera; family Acrididae; genus Locusta; species Locusta migratoria. The sequence goes on from CM048746.1 coordinate 199,462,279, forward strand.
CATTTTTTACTTATTTATTTTTTGACTAAATGAATTGTGAAGACCAGTTGCCAGAAGAAGGTTATTACACTGGCTTCCAAAAGTTCTGCAATCTGTTGTTTGACAGCAGCAAGTTTCTCCTGATAATGCAGCATGGTTTACTGGAGATAGGAGGGCCATCTGTAAGGCGAAGTTTATGTACCATATGTCAGTGTGTGCAGGAGTGTGGGTTTGTTTACATGTAGGCTTGTCATGTGTTGTGGTGGTGCAAGATAAAACAAGGTTGTACATCAGAGGGGGGTGAAGCAACAGGAGTCTCCCAAGGCAGTGTCTGACAGCTGGCACCCAAGGTGAAAGTGACAGCTGCTGCATTGTGCAGCGAGATAACTCGACAGAGTTCGTAGTAACCGAAGGTTGCCAAGGTGCGGATGTAGTAGCACAGGGGACCATGGGCACAGGTGAGGGTGACACTATCACACAAGCTCAAGATAGCCAAGTGTTAACTGTGTCGACAAAGTTTGGAGCAGTGTCATGAGAGAGTAGTGGCATGCCATGTGGAGTAGTTAAAGTTCCAGACACAGGACTGCCCAGGGGTCACAGGTGGGAATGAAACACAAGGCCACTGCTTGGGTGGGAATAGTGTGCTACCAATAAAAGTGGCAGCAGTGAGAGAGTAGGGTCAAGATGTTGCTGTGTCCACATAAGGTGTTGGCGTGGCAACTGAGTTTTGTTTACAAGCATACGCGTTGGTGTGGTGCAGGAATACAGAACTATCACATGCACTGTCACTGACAGCATTTGCAGTGGGAGCATAAGTAGTGACCTGAATGTGAAGGTCATCGAACCTGAGCACATCAGCTGAGTGGCATTGACAGCTTGAAGCATGATGCAGTGTGAGCAGAGCCAATCTGTGGACATGGATGCAGGAAGGAGTGACACATCAGCACAAGAAAGTGTGTACCCAAGACTGACTTCTGTATATATAAGTGACCACCAGAGGACAAAACGTCATGAGCTAAGTGAAGCATGTCAGCACAGGGGTGGTGCCTAAACCCTCCTGTGATCACCACTTGGGTGATGACATGGAGGGCAGCACTTCTTAACTGTGTTGCCAAATCAGCTGTAGAAGTAGCAGTATTGATAGTAAGGCACCTATTCTTGGTGAAAGAAAATCAGCAGTGGAGGGCTATCATCTGAGTCTTCAGAGGTGTCGGCTGACAGCTCCAGCAATGAAGGAGGTGGCAAAGCTAGAGCTTGGGACACATGGGCAGCAAGTTGAGCCAATGTGACTTGCGTTTATTGTCTCATTGCGGGAGCGACCTTGACCGATTGCAGGGAGGTAAGCTGTGACATGAATGCTATAGGAATGAATTGATTCTAGTGGCCTTCAAGTAGGTAGGCCTTGTAGACCCTGTCTGCAATTTGTATGTGCATGGAAGGAAGCTTGTCATGCTCGTTGACTAGCAGTCAGAGGCTCGCCACAGCTGTAAAGTCTTATTGTCGCTTAGTTACTCCTCATGAATGATGTGCCTGATGGTCTCGTCCAGAGTGTGAGTGACATGTTCGAGGATGGTGCACTTGGAAGTGGCATAGTAGTAAGACATCAGAGGCGATGTGTCTAAGTCACAGATGAGGTCGACATGCTCATGGAGGTGGGTGATGTGGCACGGGTAACATGCTGCATCATCCAGCAAGTAATGATTGAAGATTTGTTCCACCAATGCAAACCAAGTGGTCAGTGTGTCAAAAAAAATTGGCAGCAGTTTAGGTAGCCAACTGGGTGGCAGAGAATGTGTTAAGTCTGGTGCCTGAACTTGAGCCCGGAAAGTAGAGGAATCGCATCAAACTTGCTGTGGTGAAGCATGAAGTGAATGTGACAGGGCATATGTCCCTGGTGATACAGGAAATGTGAGCAGTTTAGTGGAAACATGGCGCCACAAGATGGTGTGGTAGTCTGACATGGCAGAGGCACCGGGTTGTGCCAAAACCTTGGGCACTTGCACGATCGAAAGTGGTCACGTGTGTCCGAATGTGTCAGCCATGTGGGTTCTGGAAATGACTGCTGTGGTCGCAGCACAGCGTGCATGTCATGTGATGCAGCGCATGGCTGCACATGAAAGATGAAAGACACTGCCACATGACATGGGATTTGAAAATGCAATGTCATTGTGGCATTAGTCTGAAGCAACAACACTATCACTGTTCACACTCGGGAAAGATTATTGCATGAACCTTGCAGTATTGGCATTGTCTAGAATGTTTGTTGCTCATGCAGAAATAGTTGTGCTCGAAGTGCGCAAAAACTGATCTGAACTGAAATAATCATTTGAATGAGAACCTGAAACTTCACTATTAGCAAAGTCACTGTGTCCCAAGTGCTGAATAAAGTTTGTGGCAGCCAATTAGCACTAGCGCTTCATGTCCGACCTTGTGGCCGGCAGAGTGATACCCCAACATGCACAGCAGCGGGAGGGGGAGTTGAAGGTCTATTGTTCAAATTTTGAGATTCTGAAATGTTCACATTAGGAAAATTATAGAAGCACACAGAAGAATGTTCCGATGTTCTTTGGCGCTGTATAAAGGCAAAACACTGGAAAGCACTGTGGGTGTAACAAAGCCAGAGTTGTTACAATACCTAACAGCACTCTTGGAATGTTGCGTGGAGAAAATGTCCTGTGATAACTAGAGACAAAGATGATAGCACTCATCAAATCATGCAGATTAGGAACTCATGAAAGAAGGAAGAGGTCCAAAATTAAATCTGAAGCAGTGGCTGAACCAGTGAAGTCGTGGCTGGTTAGAGTCACATTTTGGTGGAGAACTGGTGCAAAAGTCCGGAAAGTCTTTTCAAACTAATGAAAAAAAAAAAAAAAAAAAAACAAAAAAAAAAAAAAAAAAACAAAAAAAAAAAAAAAAAAAAAAAAAAAAAAAAAAAAAAACAGAAAAAATAACACTGTGGGTCACTACTATGGGATTTTGAGGGTTAGATTCCCTAATAAAAACCACATTTACATCTGAACTGAACTTTATGTTATCATCACAAGATACACCATAGACCTAACTTAAAACAGGCAGAAGCACCTGAAGTTGAAGCCTCCAAAGAAGATAGCTCATAAAGATAAGATATATGTCCATCATTATCGATAATTAGTTGTACTGTCACATTGGTAAACAGAGATCAACAGAAGTTAGTGTGGTTTCTTTTAACAGTTTAAAGTTAACTCCATTATTGTTTGAGTTTTTATTTATTAATAATCTGCATTTTTTAAGATATATGGTTCACTGTTACAATAATAACAGTGAAAATAAAATGCAGGTTCATTTATTTGGATTATTTTATATTTAATTATGTGAAAACCAATTGGAATGTTATATATTCATAAAATTTTATGTTACATTTACTGAGAAATTCTGTAAATAATAGGGTATGATATGGCCAATCAGCCGTGCAGCTTTAAACTACAAAACAAGTGAACGGATTAAAATATTGGCAACACCAAAGATGAAAGTAGTTCCAACTCCTGAACATTTACTGCCAAGGTAAGCAAACTTTTATTTAAAATACAAAGAAAATATTAACTGTGTAAAACATAATCACAAAGTTCACATATTCAGTCTATTGCTTTGTATTTTGAGAAAATTATGACCACAGGGCAAAGCCAATTGCCAATAATAAAGATATTGTAGCTTCAATCAGATGTCTCAAATGTCTCAAGAAAATTAATTAATATGCAACAAAAGAGCTGTGTATCTCAAAGTTCTTTTAACAAAAGTTCAGTCTTTTTCAAAATAAAGATTGCAACATATTTCTGCAGATTTCCATCATCCTGTCCTGAAATAAAAAGCAAATTAAAAATCTCTGTTTTATCTAAGACAAGAACTAGTTGAGATAGTCAATACAATATATGTGAAGCACAAAACTAAATACTGGGATATAATTTTGTACTACTTACCAGTAGTGCTGTGTCCAAGTGCTTATCTGTAGCATGAACATCAAACATAAATAAACCGACCAATCAATCTATCTTCATGCCTGGTTCATAGCATATGAGAAGTACACAGAAACAGAAACAGAATTGGGACATCTACAACAGGTCTTCAGAAGAAATGGATATTCCAACAGAGACATTCAAAAGGCCGTCCATCCTGCCAAACAGCCAGGGGACCAAGAAGAAGAACAGGATGAGGCCAAGAAGTAGCTTATCTGCCATTTGCTGGACCAGTCTCTGGTAAAATCAGCAGGATCCTTACGAAACACAACATCAAAAGTGTGTTCTGTCCTCCTAATAAAATTGGTGCACTACTGGGCAGTGTAAGGGATGACTTGGGGCTACAGAAGCCAGGCATTTATAGCATACCTTGCCAGTGTGGTATGTCATACATTGGCCAGACCACTAGTCGGGTTGACATACGATGCAAAGAACATCAGAGGCATACTAGACTCAGACAGGTCACCAAATCTGCTATAGCAGAACACTGCCTGGAACTTTATCATATGATGGACTACAACAAAACCAAGAGTGTGACGCAGACCCCAAGATTTTGGGACAGCATTATAAAAGAATGGATGGAGATCAAAGTTACTGAAAATCTCATCAACCATGATGCTGGTCATCAACTCAGCACGGCCTGGAATCCAGCACTGGATCTTCTGAAAGTACAGCGGAGACAACACCAGACCTCTCCTATTGCAGCTGAGGCACAAGCAGATGGATACCACATGGAGCTGGGAGTGCAACCGACTGGAGACGACATTCCACTAGATAAGACTTCAGAACATATTCCAGAGCAACGCAGAAGTGGAACAGATAACCAGAAACAAGTCGCGATGGTGGGAGATGATCAAAATAGGAGCGGATCACAGAAGGAGTGGTCTGATGGGCGTGGACCGCTCAGGGAGCGGCCTGGCGGGCGCGGGCCACCCAGGGAGTAGTCTAGTGGGCTCGCACTGCAGCGGACGGCCTAGGGAGCAGTCTAGCAGTGGCGGACCACAGCAGGAGCAGTACAACAGGTGCGAACCGGCGAGGGAGCTACCGGTCAGGCACGGACAACCCAGGGAGCAGTCTAGCGGACGTGCACCGCAGCAGGAGCGGCCCAACGGGCGCGGACCAGCAAGGGTGCGGTCGGGCAGGCGCGGATGGCCCAGGGAGCAGTCTAGTGGGCGCAGACCGCAGCAGGAGCGGCCGGGCAGGTGCGGACAGCCCAGGGAGCAGCCTAGCGGGTGTGGACCGCAGAAGAAGTGAGCCAACAGGCGCGGACTGGCGAGAGAGAGGCCTGGTGGGCGCGGACCGCCCAGGGAGCAGCCAGCACCAGACAGATCCTCAGTTAGATCAGTCTCAGGTAGCACCTGATGAAGATAGTGAGGTGCACTATCGAAATCTTGTGACAGAACGGCGCAAACAACTGGCAGATACCCGATTTTGAATATGTCAACATATAGTCAGGAAAGTCTCAAGATTTATACACACAGAAATATACTTAAAGAAAAATTCAAAAAAAATTAGAAAATAACCAAAACTACACACATCTTCATTGTACTTCATATTCATCTACACATTTGAACAATAGAAATATTAGGATGGAATGACAACAAAATTTTGAAATGGTTAGTTCTTATTAACTATTGCTGCTACTGTTAGTAAAACTGTTGTATTGACAGGTTCTACAATAAAACATGACACACTCGGTAGAAGTCATACATTAGACTGATGAAGTCTCGCTCGGTGTGAGCGCACCTTCTCATACACGGCGTGCTGTGTGCAGCAACCCTGGCACACAAGAGTGGCGGCCTGTTGCCGCTAATTGGTGGATGATCCCCAGTGTTGATATGGTGCTTTATCGTTGGCCGTTTCGTCTGACTTTTCTGCTGCTGGGGAGTGAATGCACCCGAAAATTGGTGCAGTATAAACACCCCATGCTGTTGTTCCTTGGTCAGTCTGGACCCTATTGGCAGTTCCACGCTTGTTTCCTCCAGCATGTTGTCTGTACTAATAGCAGAGCATGGGTCTTTGTTGATGACGTTGAGCTCACCATTCTGGATTGGTTCAGCTGTCCCGATACACATTCCCTTTGGGATTAGTTGAGACTGCTCGTGACAGTTAGTGATCCAAATCTCTCATTGACCACTGGTAATGCTAATGATAGCCACTGGTATGTAAATTTCTTTTGTAAGCCTAATAATTTTTTTACTATCAACAAGCACTTAACAGTTTAACCGGTCATCTGTGTTTGTGAATTCTGTATTATGTGTACCCATCAAATGACTTCCTCAATTTGCAGCTCAGATCTTCCACAGTCAATGATAGCTTGGGATACCTGAAGGAAGTCCCATCCAAGGATGACATTATGATTGCCTTCTGTTAAAATGACAAATTCAAACGAGTGGGTCTTGTTGATGGTTATTCTTGCGACACAAGTTCCTGCTGGCTGGATGTACCTTCCATTTGCGAGCTTCAGCACAGTTGCCCCCCATATCACAGATCATTGTCTTCTTGGATGAGATTTCCCGAGATCTTAGTGACTGTCATCCATGGAGGATTTTCATCTGTGGCGGCCTCACCTCCGTAGATTGTCACCTCGCTTAGTTTTCCTGGGGCGGCGGCTAGGGGAGTGGCTGGTACCTTCGTACGGTGATGGTGAATGGCAGCGGCACGTCGGGGAGTGACCTCGTCCAAGGTACGGTGATGGGCTTCTTCCCAAAGGGCGACTTAACTCATCAGCAGGTAACTGCCTGGGATAGAACTGCTCTGATGGCTGACATCGTGTGGCAAAATAATCGTCGAATACTCGCCTTGTCTCTCTGCAGTGGTGTACGACATGCTCAGGGTGCCCACAGTGGAAACACAGTGGTGTGTTGCCTTCTGTCTCCAGATGTCTGTGGGGCGTCATAGTTGCCTGGGGAGTTGGATGTGACTGCGTCGGCTTTTTCATGTGCTGCCGTTTGGCAGCTGCAGCGTAAGTCATAGCAGGGCGTTGCCATTCTTCACGTCGGGTGCGATTGGTGGGGCAGACAGGAGTTGATGTCTGAAATACCTCTTCCTCAGCAGCGTCAGCTCCCTCATGACTTACAGGACTTACATCCATGGCCATAATCTGATACTTGCTCGGTCTAATAGTCCCGGTTGCCATAAACTATTGTAATTCTTCTCTCACAATTTGTCATATAAGGGAAGGCTGGTCTTCCACAATGGCCATAGGGACTACATTTGAGAGTCTGTCATACTTCTTTTGTCCAAACCTCCTTTGTTGCATCTCTTCAATACGCTGGCACCACTTGATGAACTCTTCTGTGGTAGCGATGTATTTTATCAGAAGGGCTTGCTACATGTCTTCTGCTATACCCTTCATCAGGTGCGTGATTTTGTCGGCCTGTCATATTCGGATTGACTAGTTACACAGGGCCAAAACATTCTGTATGTATGACTATGTTGGCTCACCATGTTGTTGGGCCCGGTTCTTCAGTTATTCTTCCACCAAGCGGATTTGTCACTGGTGGTCACCAAACGTCTTCTTTAGTTCCGTCTGGAACATTTCCCAGTCATTCAGCTTCTCTTCGTTGTTTTCGAACCATTGCTGGGCTGTTCCATCCAGGTAGAAATAAACGTTGGCCAAACACATTGTATGATCCCACCTGTTGTACTTGGTGATTCAGTCAAACCCTTTTAGCCATTTGTCGGGGTCCTGTCCAGCGTCTCCAGAGAACACCAATGGGTGTCTGATGTGCAGCTGGCTTACCGCTGGTTTCGTGTCCATTGTTCTTCTGATAATATGGTCTTTCAGAAGGATGTACTCAGTATATCCCTTGTATTCAGGTTGTAGTCCGTCTAAGCAACGGCATTTACGTTGCCTAATCAGAGCCACAGTGATGCAGCTGTTGCACAGGATACCTGGCGCCTCCACCAAACAATGTCACTTTGAAATGGAAGCAGGTTTGACTTCGAAGGCAGGGTTGTCAACTGAACACAGCACTTATACTGAAAGCCGGTTTAATGCGAACTTAACATACACGCAGCACTAACTGCCTCTCGGGCAGAGTGCTTTGCTATTTATACACAGACAGAATGTACCAGAAATTAGACGAATAGTTAACATAAGAAACATGTATAAATTCCAAGTGAACATAAGAAACAGGTAGCATATTCTGGAAATGATAATTACAAATAAATAAATTTTTGCTGGTGGACGGGATTGAACTGACGACCTTCAGCACCGCAATCGGTGATGCTATCTATTGTGCCATGCTATCAGTTGGTTACCTTGGTGTCTCACGGCAATATCTCCATGACTTTGGATAAAATCAATACAATAAGTTTAAATTTGTTATCATGTTTTTGGATCTATGGTTTTCAAAAGAAATATTGACTTCTTGTCATTTCCTTTCTTGTTTTATTCCAAAATAGAGGAAGGGAGATATGACTGTCTATATGGCCATATATGTGCTGGCATACCAGTGCTAATTTATTTTCTCTAACTATGGAAATTCTAAGTTGGACTGTCAATAAAACAATCTCGAGTCGCAGACACGCACATAGAGCTGACAATCATATTCACATGACTTAAAGTTTTGGCTGTGGCCTTCATCAGAAAAATAAACATAAACATATACACACTCATATTAAGATGAAAAATTCCTAGCAGGAAAAATTATATATAAAAAATAGACAACGATTACTCACCAGGTGAAGGAGCACAGGTGTGACAGCATCACAAATAAATAAATAAATACGCACACACACACAAACGCAAGCTTTTGCAACCCAGTTGCTTCTTCAGGCAGAAGGGAAGGAGAGGGAAAAGGAAATGATGAGGGTTTTAAGGAAGGGGGTAAGGAGCCATTCCAATCCCGGGAGAGGAAAGACTTACCTTGGGGGAAGAAAAGGAAGGCGAACAAATACACACACACCCATACATTCACACAGACGCAAACACACCTAGGCAGACATACTAAAGAAACCAAAGAACTTCTTTGCTGTGCTGGGATGCTGGGTAAGGGTGAGGATGGAATGTTCATTGTTGAATGACAGATTGTCAAGACTGTGATAGGCAGGAATATGTGATGCAGCATGTAATTCAATAAAGAGAAGGGTCGGGTGAGCAAAAAAGGGGAGATTTAGATTTGAGTGGTGAGGAAATTGGGGTAACTGTAAAATAATAAAAGTAGAATAAAATAAATAAAAATGGATAAATAAAATAAATGAATATTGAAATAATATAAAAAAATAATAAATAAAAATGGTAAAATAAAGCATAAAAAGGGTTGACAGACACTCGGAAAATAGACATACAATTGTCTCTCTCTCCATTTCAGGCCTTTCTTTCAACTGTGTGTCATCCCTTTTTTTTTTCTATTTATTTTTCTTTTTTTTCAATATTTCAAAATCCTTTTATTTTATTTCTTTCTTTTTATGTACCATTACTTCATTCTATTTTTATCATTTTACAGTCCGTTGCTCCCCTTCCCACACACACCTCTGCACTCCCCCTGTTTACTCTGCCATCCCTGCCCTTTACTGAATATCATGCTGCGTCTCACATTCCTTCTCATCAGAGCCTTTACAATCCATCATCCAATGTGGAAACACTTCATCCCCACCCTTACCTGGCATCCTTCCCACTCTACTCAACTCCTCACTCACAATCAAGATGCTTCTAATACTGGAGTAGCCATAGATGGTGGTCATGTGAGCTTGAGTTACATCTAAGTGAGTGTGTGAATGTATGTGTTTCTTTTTCTGATGAAGGCCATGGCTGGAAATTTTAGTTGGGTGTATGTTATTGTGTATTTTATTTGTCTGTCTGCAACTCATTGATCATCTTTAGGGTGATTTGTTATCTACTTCCTAATTTCTCTTATCTTTGTAGTCCTAATGGAAAATGTATGTTGACAGTAGTAAAATTCCAAAATGATATTTTCACTCTGCAGCAGAGTATGCACTTACATAAAACTTCCTGGCAAATTAAAACTGCATCGGACTGGAATTTAAATCTGAGAACTTTTCTTCCTGTGGGAAAGTGCATGAAACTTCCTAGCAGATTAAAACTGTGAGCTGTACTGGGATTTGAACCTGTGATTTTGCCTTTTGCAGGCAAGTGCTCTACGGACTGAGTTACCCTTTCAAGATTTGCAGAAGTTCTAAGAAGTTTGGAAAGTAGGAGGCTAGGTACTGGTAGAAGTAAAGCTGTGAGGACCGACTGTGAAGTGTGCCAGGATAGTTCGGTCAATAGAGTACTTGTCTGCAAATAGCAAAGTTCCTAGGTTCAAATCCCATTATGGCACACAGTTTTAATCTGCTCAGAAGTTTCATATCAGAGCACACTCAGCTGCAGAGTTAATATCATTCTGGAAACATCCCCTAGGCTGTGGCTAAGATATGTCTCCACCATATCCTTTCATTAAGTAATGCAAGTCCAGCAAGTTTGACAGTGGAAATTCTGTGAAGTTTGCAGAGTAGGAGGTGAGGTACTGGCAGAAGTACAGCTGTGATGTTGGGCTGTGAAGCATGTCAGGATAGCTCGTCAGTAGAGTTCTTGCCTGTAAAACAAAAAGGCCCAAGGTTGGAATCACAGTCTGGTAAAAAGTTTTAAACTGCCAGGAGGTTTCAGAATTAATATTGTTCTATTCTTACCATATTATTAAGGATAGTTTACAACTCACCGCTAAGACGTGGCAACGAGCTGCAACTGGGACATACAAAAGACACACACATACAATAGTTTCAGCTATCGGCCATGGACTCTTCAAAAATAAATTGTTCTGTACTAAATTTCTTCAGAATTCCATGAATTAACATTTGATTTCCTAATGCATCCCATAACACTCTTGGTGTTAATCCAACCTATCAGAAACAAATCTAGGAGTGTGCGTCTGAAGTTCTTGCATTCCTTTATCTAACTTGATGGGGATCCCAGGCAGTCTGACATTACTCAAGAGTAAGTGACACTAGTACTATATATGTGGTCTCCTTTACAGATTAACTATATCTACCCAGTATTCTCCTAATAAACTGAAGGCAACCATCCACCTTTGCCATAACTGTCCTTATATGTTCATTCCATTTGATACTGTGTTGCAACATGATGCCTAGGTGTTTATTGACCATGACTATGTCAAGCAGCACAGTACTAATGATGTATTCAAATTAATGGAATTTTTTCCAAACTCATCTGCACTCCAATATATTTTCTGTTTTTAAATCTAGCAACCATTTTGTCTAAGTCATCTTGTATTCTCCTACAGTCACTTAACAGTGACACCTTTTGTATCACACACCATAATCAACAAACATCAGTAAATTGCAACTAATCCTGTCCATTAGAGCATTTGTATTACAATGGAAAGTCCAGGTTGGAATGTCAGTGACATAATGACAGTTAGATATAATAGTGACCCTGTTACACTCTGTAGTGCACTCTTGACAGTACCCTTGTCCCTGGTGAACAATCGCTATTGAGGACAATTAACTGTGTCCTGTTACTTAAGAAATCAACTCATATACTTAAATATAAGTAAACAAATTGCAAATGGTATTTTTTAAGTTGACAACAAACGCATATTGCTTGAGGTGGCTAAGACAACCATCTTTATCCTGCATTTTCCAATGAGTGCATATCTTTAACCTGTTAGGGTAGACTGTAATATGGTTGAGGAATTTCGGTGTTGAGTTAGTTGATACATTTCAAGTACTAAATGGAAGATTTCTTTGCACCCTGGGTAGAATAACTGAAGAAAGATGCAGTTAATGCAAACTCATTCAAAATCCAACTCCCTCTCTCTTTCATTTTCATTCATATTCCTTCACATAATCACATATACCATAAAAACTGTAAATTTGGTTATTTTTTTGAAACCCGTTGAAAACAGGAATAAATGAACATTTCTAAAAACTATGGAAGAACCAGCTACTCTGATAATGCATCAAAATGCTTCACTGGTGGTTTAAAGATAAGCAAGATACAGTAGTCTCGATTATCCGATCTAAACCGGCTGCGGCATGGTCGGATAAGCAGAAATGTCAGATAACACGGAAAATAATACAAAAACATAATAAAGTTTGAAAAATTTATTTTAACATGGAAAATTTATTAAATATGTGAACAAGAACTGAATACAACAATCAAATACATTAGACAGCATCCAAAGGAAAGTGATAAGATATTACGTTACATAAAAATTAAAGTAGGCCACATGAGTTAAAAATTTAATCCAATACAGATCAAATTAGACTGAATAGATGCTTACATATGTCCAATAGTCCACTGTTGTGTTTGTGAAGGTCTTCATTGAACTACAAAATCATTTAAATCTGTATAAAGAAGTTAGTGTCTTTTGTTTGCCTGCTGTTTGCCGTTTTTTGCCGCTAAATCACAGTCTCTTAAGAAGTAAAACCTTGGTAGACTTTGTTTCCTCCAGCTGCTGTACATATTTTAAAGCAGTTTCGAAGGCTGTGTGTCCTTCGTTGTGAGAAATCTTGGCCGTACTTTCATCCACTACATCCGCTTCTTTTTCGTATACCATGTTGCCCATATCTTCATTTGTCACTTCAAATTCTTCATCTTGGACAATCCATTCATTTATGTCATCTTCTGTGGCGTCAGCACATTGCAGAACTTTTAGTAACAATGAAAGCAGGGTACTATTTTCGCATTCTGTCTGCTGTTGTAGATTTTCATCATCTGGAGAATTTTCTTGATTTTCCTTTGGAAAAATTTTACTGGATTTTGCAATTGTATTTGCTCCAAAACTCTCCCAAGATTGGGCCACATCATTATTTATTTATTTATTTATTTATTTATTTTGCGTACAGCCCCGACACCCTGAAAGGGTCGGATAACACGGAAGGTCAGATAACCGAAGATCAGATAATCAAGACTCTACTGTATTAGACATTTGTATAATATCTGGGCCATGCCTACTGAATCAGTGTTAGCTGCTCACCAGGCAGGCTCTGTTGACCAACTACCCCTTGCTGTACTGTTTGAATATGAAACATGATCACTAAAAATGGTGCTACTATAGTCTTTACTTTGGGTTTCTGTGAATCCTCATTTATCTCGGGAGTTCTACTTTTTAAGAAGTAACTCTGATCTGTCCAAACATTCTTGAAGACAGACACCTTGACTATCTTAGTATTAGTTTCTTCATTTTATAAATTTTGTTTCTCTTAAATTTTACAGATAGCTGCAGTTCTGTGGCTTTGATATTAAGTGCTAGATTGTACATAATGCTATGTCTTCATCAATTACAACTAAAACTATAAATACATCTTAAAAATGCCTAAAACAGGTCCTTAATTTTTTAACATTGATCCTGAGTACGAATTTTCATAAAGAAATGTTCATTAAATAAGTAATACATTGTACAAGAAATGGATTTGCAATTGTGACTATGATCAGTTCCAGCTGCATGATTGAGTGGTGACCTATGAAAATTTGTGCTCCCCTGAGATCTGAACATGGATTTACTGTTTTTTGCAGGCAATCACATTACCTTTACACTACACCCCCTGGAACAATGCAAAACTTCCATATGAATGGCTCATGAGTGCTCATACATTTTATGGTGTAATTCCCACACAGGGACAGATGTTTTACTATATTTATCACCATCCTTGCTGTGGCTTATTTAAATGTGATCTGCAGTTGTTCATCCTTATTGATAGAACTAAGTAAATGGACACTGTGGTGACTACAGCTGTCAAATTAAATAAAGGAAATGTATGAAGAACATTTGTTTAATTCTATTGATAAATACAGATACTGCAGATTGTATTTAAAAAGCCACAGCAAGGCTTGCAACAAATATAGTATAACATCTCTCCCTATGCATGAATTACATCACAGAATGTACAAGCACTCATGGTAAGTAGGCAGTGGGTGGCATATGAAAGTTTGGGTTGTTTCAGGAGTCATATGCGGGTAGTGTAATGGTAATGTGGCCACTTGTGAAAAGTAGTAAATCTGGGTTCTATTCCTGGTCTGGCACAAATTTTCGTATGTCACAATTAAATCATACAGCTGGTGCTGATTCATATTAACAATAGTAAATACATTTCTTGCAATTAATTTGGCAGCTGTAGTCACTGCAGTGTCCATTCCTTCAGACATGTACACGTGGCTGAAGGACATTTGCTTCTTCTATCAATAAACATGGACACTGCAGATCACATCATACTATATTGTGTCTTTTAATACATAAATTTGATGAATGTGATATCAACTAATTAGCATAAAGGGTGCTCCAACACATACAAAAATCCACACTAGCTATATAATTTAAAACATACACTATAATAACTCAAATAAGGTGTTCATCAAAGATATTTGCACAGTGTTGTATGGTAAATATAAAATATGTTTTTGTACTCAAGAATTTTATTGTCTGCAAAAAAGGGTGAGGGGGGGGGGGTGAACACTTGAAGCATTGGTTCAAAATTGTGCTGTTACTGGTTTGATATCTCAAGGCTATTTCATTTCTAATTGGTTTTTGTTTCACTGCCATTACATTACAGTTTTCTAATAAATTTTTTACATGGTCATTTTTATGTGATTAAGAGAATGTTGTTCAATGAACCTAAGGTTTGTTATTTACTTCACAAATTTAATTACTCATTTGCTGTTTGTTAATGGCTTAAATTACTTGGACAGGCCTGCAGAGCATCTCTGTGGTTTATATCCAGGAGGTCACTATGCATCACCAACGGCCATGAGAGCTATAAGCAACAAACGCGTACAGGAGCTTGCATTGCCTAAATATATGTAAGTAATTCTAAATGTTCATTGTGTAAAAGTTTCTTGGTTTTTGTAATAATATACATGCAAATCAATAGTTTAAAACTGTTTTAAATTATGTCAATGAAAATTTCAGCATATTCAGATTATTTTTGGTTTCTGAAAATGAAATTTCTTTGAGTACTTTTTTCCCACCATTACATTTCACATTGGATAGAATGGAATCTTCTGTGGGGTTGAGGTTTTTGTAGACAGGTTGTGGGGTTCTTTTGGCTCTGGATGTTGTGGAGTGTTGGTATGGAATTTGGATGTGGTAAGTTCAAGAGGTCAGTAAGGCAAGGTCTGGGTACTATGAGGAATTCACGAGGAGGAAGACTTTCGGTCGGATAGGGATTGGATATTGGTGCTCCAAGGTGGCTGTACAATGTTAACAGGCTGAATAACTTGTGGAGATGGTGTTTAGATTGCTCCTCCAGTTGCTGAAGAGCAAAGGATTCTATCTTAAGAGATGGGATGCATGTAGTTTCGGACGCACTTAAACAGTATCTTGTGGAGGGAGAGGAGGTAGTTAAGGAATTTATGTGTCATGAAGAGATGATTTTGTAGAACTAGATTTGTAAGGGACAAGGACTGATGGAATCTGAAAAGGTGTAGGTCACTGTGAAAGGAGGGGGTGGAACCCAGAGAATGTAATTTTTACAGTTAGACCATTGGGAGGGATTCCACAGTTTAGGCAGCATTTTAGGAATAGGATGTGGGATTGGGTTTTGGCCAGGGAAAGTGAAAGTTTTCTGAGCTGATGCAGATAGATGGAAGCGGGATCCATTATAGCAAGGATGGTGCAAGAAAAATGGAACATTATGGAGATCAATGATGTTAGGAGATTATGATGAGCCTAAAGCCTGAGAGGATGTACCTCAATATACAAAAATACGAAATAGGCACACAATAATATATTCAAGTATGCAAAATCATACACACAAGTATGTAAACAAGACACAAAATTATGCCCAAGCTCAAAAAATTATGGCCAAGAATGTAAAACCACACATAAGATTTCAAAATCATGCTCAAACACATGAAATGATTCACATGAGCATGCAACATTGCAAAAATTTTGCTCAAATACCTACCTTTATGAACACGCATACAAATCCACACATAGAAGTGGAAAATGATGACATGTACTTGTCCTTCAAAATCCTGCAAAAATACATACAATCACATAAAATTATGCAAATCTTGCATCAATACATGTGGAAGGAGAGGATTTGAGGAATGGAACTAATGAGTTTGTGTGGATGTGCACACACTGTATTTATTCGAAACAGTTTAAATTCATAAATAACATAAAATGAAATATATATAAACAAAAACCGCACATAAAAATATGGCAGGTAGAGGGAGGAAATGTGTGCAAGGGAATAATTGTGGGGACAAGAGTTATAGAGCTGCATCAATAACTGTTGCGGTTACATTACACAGTGGTGTGTTGTATGCTAGCAGGATAGTTCTCATAGAGTGTCTTGGACGAAGGAAAGAATGCTAAAGAAATACTTTAGTAAAAAAAAAAAAAAAAAAAAAAAAAAAAAAAATTAAGTCGCATATGGAGTGGAGTGTTATGCTTGATTTCAACAGCTGCTTCATGACCAAGGCCATCTGGATCCTCCCATCAACCACCAGCTTTTCTGAACTACTCAGAATTACCCTTACAGTACATTCTCCAATCCTGAAATTATCCAGGTCTCGTCCTACCTTAACCCCCCTTATTCCCCACATCCAACAGCTCTGACCTCCTCTATCCTACATGTATCCCATTCCATGGGTCAATAACTTAAGTGTTGCAAGTGTCAGTGTGTTTTTGTGCCCGCTGCAGCACGTCATACATCTCTACAGTGAATTCTATTGTAAAGTACCCTTGTTATATCGATAAATCACCTTCTGAATTGTGACATCATCTTATATCCAAGCCTGAAGTTTACAAGGCAGTATTAATACAGGTGTGCTTCAACCAGTTGCCTTTCACTTTCAAAAATGCTATGGTTTCATATAACACTATGAACTTAAAATCCCATTTAGTCATTGGTGACTAATTCTAAAATATTTTGTTACATGGCTATGCATATGGGTAACCCCCCCCCCTCCCCCAACTGGAGTTGATCGCTGATAATATAGTCATGGTGGATCCCATTAAGAGGGGAGGAGCAGGTTCCACTGTCTGAACAGCTTATATTGGTCAGAAATGAGGTTCTGTCTGGCACATGGCATCAACAATACACTTATAATAATTGTAGTACACTCTGTTGCATATATCTTAGACATATGCAATGCAGCAATGTTTTTGAGAAGAATAGGTTGCTTCTCACCACAGATATGTCTCGATGAGGTGCAGAAAGGCACATATAACAGATTACAACTTTAAAGAGCTTTTTGTCATTACCACCTTTGTTAGACACCAAGAGAGATACACATTCACACTCTCGCACAAACACAACCATAATCTCCAGCTGCTGTGGCTAGTCTGCGGGTCTCAGCGTAACGAAGGTGAAAGCAACAATTGGTGGGGGATGAGGAAGCAGGAAGGAGAGGGAAGCAGGAAGGGAGGGGAAGGATGGGTGCACATTGGGGGTCAGGGAATAAGCCAGTGCTGTTTTACAGACAGGGAGGAAGGGAAGCCAAGACTGGAGTGTGTCTGGCAGAATGGAAGACATATGTGAGGCTGCAATGAAGATATTTATGAAATTCCAACACTTAGGATGTTTTTAGGACAGCAATTTACTATATATATATATATAGTGTGTTTGTGTGTGATTTTATTTATTTTATTTGTTTCTATCGACGAGCCGGTCCTTTTGGTAAGTCATCTGTTTTCTATTTTTATTTTTATATATATATATATATATATATTAAGACGAAAAATTCCTAGCGGGAAAATAAAATATAAAAAATAGACGAAGATTACTCACCAGGCGAAGGAGCACAGGTGTGACAGCATCACAAATAAATAAATGATACACACACACACAATCGCAAGCTTTCGCAACAGTATGTCTGCCTAGGTGTACTTGTGTCTGTGTGAATGTGTGGGCAGTGTGCATTTGTTTACCCTCCATTTTTTCCCCCAAGGTAAGTCTTTCCTCTCCCGGGATTGGAATGGCTCCTTACCCCCTTCCTTAAAACCCTCATCATTTCCTTTTCCCTCTCCTTCCCTACTGCCTGAAGACGCAACTGGGTTGCGAAAGCTTGCGATTGTGTGTGTGTGTGTGTGTGTGTGTGTGTGTGTATTCATTTATTTATTTGTGATGCTGTCACACCTGTGCTCCTTCGCCTGGTGAGTAATCTTCGTCTATTTTATATATATATATATATTATATATATATATATATATATATATATATATATATATATATATATATAATATAGTGAGGACAGTTTACTACTCACCGCAAAGACGTGGCGACGAGCTGCGACAGGCACATACAAAAGACACACACATACAACACATTCAGCTATCGGCCATGGCCTTCTTCAGAAATAGAGCACTCACGCAATCACACAGGCACACAACACAGTCATACAACCATCACCTCCGACTGCCACACTTCGAATCACGCTCTGCAGCGAATCGGGGACGGGAGGGGAGGGGATAGAAAGGTTACGTCACGGTGGTGGGGATGGGTTAGATGGGAATAACGAGATGCAGCTTAGGAATGGAGTGGGGAGGCGGGTGAGGGGAGAAAATAAAATAAAATAAAATAAAGTAAAATAATTCATGTACACTGCAAGTGCACAAGACCACACACACACTTGCAGTGTACATGAATTATTTTACTTTATTTTATTTTATTTTATTTTCTCCCCTCACCCGCCTCCCCACTCCATTCCTAAGCTGCATCTCGTTATTCCCATCTAACCCATCCCCACCACCGTGACGTAACCTTTCTATCCCCTCCCCTCCCGTCCCCGATTCGCTGCAGAGCGTGATTCGAAGTGTGGCAGTCGGAGGTGATGGTTGTATGACTGTGTTGTGTGCCTGTGTGATTGCGTGAGTGCTCTATTTCTGAAGAAGGCCATGGCCGATAGCTGAATGTGTTGTATGTGTGTGTCTTTTGTATGTGCCTGTCGCAGCTCGTCGCCACGTCTTTGCGGTGAGTAGTAAACTGTCCTCACTATATTATTTATTCCAACCTGGACTTTCCATTATTATATATATATATATATATATATATATATATATATATATATATATATAAAGAAAGAAAGAAAAAGAGTGAAAGTAGCACAAAGCTGATTCTTTTTATTCACGACTAGTTTTGAGCTTACCTGAGCCCATTATCAAGTCAAACATATGAGAGAACATAATCACGTATTACAAACATTACAATTTATGTATAAAAAACAGAGATGGTTCAACTTACCAAAATCACAGGCTCATTGACAGACACAAATAAAAACACACACTAACACAAAATTCAAGCTTTTGGAACTGTTAGTTGTTTCATCAGGAAAAGAGGAAGGAAGGAGGGGAAAAAGGGAAGGATGTGGGTTTTAAGGGAGTAGATGAGGAGTCATTCCAATCCCGAGAGCAGAAGGACTTACCTTAGGGGAAAAAGAACAGGTAAACAAACACACACACCCATACACATACACATGCAAACACACCAAGGCAGACACATGTAATACAAAAAGAAGTTGGACAGTGATGCCAGTCAAGGCAGAGGGTCTGTCCAGTGCTCAGAGGCAAAGATGTTGTTGAAAGGTGGGCGGGAATTTGAATTTAGTGGAGGTTGAGACCAGGTGGGCAATGGGAAGAGAGAATATGCTGAAGGGCAAGTTCCCATCTCCCGAGTTCTGAAAGGCAAAGATGTTGAAAGTTGGGTGGGAATTTGAATTTGGTGGAGATAAGAGAACAGGTGGATAGTGGGGAGAGAGAATATGCTGAAGGGTAATTTCCCTTTGGCTGTGCAGGTATGATATCTTTATCTATGATTGTATTTATGCCTAAAACAGGCAAATAATTTTAATTCAGATGTACATTTAAGACCGAATACTTGTGGGAATACAGGTAAAGATGCAAGGAAGGGTAATAATAGACAGGGATCTGATACTGCTCATTTGTTTGTCCTGCCTAAGCAACAATTATTCTTGTGTTACCAAAGGCAGGTTTTAATGCTTATTTTTGTGATATCTATGTATACTTAGCTCCAAGTGTGAGGGATTTTATATACTCGGCTGTAACAAGCAGTTAGATAGGTCCTTGGCAGTATTTCATTATTCACCCATCTTTCTTGCTGATTCAAACACTGTAGCAATACTCCGGTTTTTTAGTATTTTGCTGATGTGGAATAGATGGCAGCTGTCCCTCCTATACAGTCTTGCCGCCCATGTAAGGTAACTTTGCAGTGATTGCAATTTAAATCTTCTTCTAATTAAATTTACATCACATTTTTAAACACTCTTCCAGCATAGCTTCATTGTAGGCTAGGTATGAGGCAAAACCATAGCCTCAGCAGAGGATGCTATCTCCAGTGATGTACTGACAAGCCAGCCATATGCCTGACTGTATTTGTTGTTGTTGTTGGTTTTTGAGGGGACTGAACAGCTAGGTCATCAGTCCCTGACTGTATTTAACCAATAAGGAGCATAGGGAAATCACATGTCAACTGCAAGACAACTCCAGAACATTGGCCACTTGTGGATACTCTACTTCTGGCTCCAGCTGTCATTCTAGCACTATACATGTCTTGACAGGAGGGGGGGGCGGATGATCTGCAGGTCACCTACCAAGTCTGGGGGATCATTGCAAAATTTTATTGTTAATTTTAAATTTTCATTGTCTTTTACAAACACTCCTCCAGTATAATTTTACCATAGCCGATGTGCCAGGTAGAAACCATAGTCTCATAGTCTCAGAAGAGGCTGTTTCTCTCGCTTGCTTAATCTGCTCACAAATGAGCCACGTATTCTACTGTACTGGGACAATGATGATTTTGGTAGGAAACATCATATATTTGTTGTAAAACATGACCAGAGTGTTAAGACATACTTAAACACTATTTCTGATTGCAACTGCCATACAGGCCTGACATACCTCCTCACCTTTCTCTTTTAATTGGTATCAAACTTTGTTCCACTGCCAAGTGAAATCATTCATTATCACAGCAAAGATCACAGATTAGAATCCCAGTTCTGGCACACAGTTTTAATCTGCCAGTAAGTTTCATAACAACACACATTTTGCTGCAGAGTGAAAATATCATTATGGAGAGATTACTGTTCTATTGTGATCATCTCAGTCTATTGCAGGGATATGAGCCTTGGGGCAGGGGGTGGGAGCAGAGTTGGAGTAGGGATGGACAAGTATATTATTTAGGTATGGTGGGTGGTGGAATACCACTGTAAGAGGTGTGGGGAGGATATTGGGTAGAGTATTTTTCTTTACAAGACAAGATGAAAGTTAGTTGAAATTCTGGCTGAGAATATGGTTTAACTGCACCAGTCCTGGGTGCTTCTGGGTTACAAGATAGGTACTCATTTGTGGCCATATGGTGGATGTGAGGGAGGTGGTGGGTGACTGGACAGATAGGGCCCATGAGATGTGCTTCTGGTCAAATTTTCGAAGTTAATTGTGGTCAGGAAGGCCCAAGTTAGGCATCTGGCATATTTAGAGAGGGAATGCTTGTCTCTGCAGATGTGACGATCCTGGGGACTTTTTGGTGTGGAATGGGTGGCAGCTGTTGAAATGGAGGCATTGTTGATGGTTGGTAGGTTTTATGTAGACAAACATACTGATGAGGCCATCCTTGAGGTGGAGGTCAATGTCAAAGAAGGTGGCTCATCATGTTAATAGGGTCAGATGAAGTGAATGGAGGCGGTGTTGACGTTTTGGAGGACTTTGGATAGTGTGTCCTCACCTTCAGTTCATATTATGAAGATATCATCAGTCACATTATAGCTTACTTTAAATTTGAAACTAATTGGCATTTTTGTAGACTCCTTTTTATTGTCATAGCAAATACATGATTAGTGAAATTTAGGTCTTAGAGAAAAAAAAATTAAAATATGTGAAAAATATAACATCATAATTAATTTCACTGTGCATCTAAGAGAAAATAATTATTTTGTTACAAAAAAGTTTGATTGTTTGTTCAGTAATAAGATCTGTAAGCAAACTATTGAAATTTTGAAACAGTAAACAATTTTTCTTGAGTGCAGTGTGTTGGACTACCTGGTGTGTACTAATAACATAAAAAGAGTAATGTGCCATTAATTGGTCAGCTGCTGATGGCGGCCACCTTTCATCACATTTGTTTTTTGCACCCATTCTGGAATTTCCATTATTGAAAATTTATGTATTTTCATGGTAGTACTTTAAAGAATATGCCTTCTGCTACTGCAAATGAAGTGGTTTTTATTTCTACAATTCATCCATATGTGTTTCACCTTTTTCATAAGTCATCATCAGTGGGTGTCCTGAAATATTTACATGTATTTGTTTACACATATAGTTTAAGGTTTTACAAATGTACAAAAACATTTTGTTCATGATTCAAAACAGTTCATTTTTTGGTATAAAATAGTGTACTTACAGCACTTGCTACTGCATATCTCTCTCTTTCTGGCAATTAGGTCAAAATGTTGCTCTGTTTTGCAAAAAAAACTTCACATTTTCATATTTGCACTGCTGTCTACTGCCAACTGCCATAACTGTGTCCAGTGTAGCTTGTTTTATAAGTGTTGCCAACTTTCTCAGATTATTTGTAATTCAAATGTTTTTATTGAAAGACTGTTCAAGGTATCTCTCTCTCTCTCTCTCTCTCTCTCTCTCTCTCTCTCTCTCTCTCTCTCTCTCTCTCTCTCTGTGTGTGTGTGTGTGTGTGTGGGTGGGTGGGTGGGTGTGCTTTTTTTTATTTGTTCATCACGCCACCCCCCTCCCCCCAAAAACATAATCAGTGAAAACAGTGATTGATTCATCAAGTTTATTTGGTCATTTAGTAGCAACTTTTTCTCAGCTTTTGTTTTGTATATATGATAATTTTCTTGTTAAGTTATGTGGTGTTGTTCATTGTTTATTTTAATTATCTTCATGTATTTTTCAATTGTGGTGGGTTTGTGGTTATATTCCGTCAGATATTCTGCAAAAGTGAAGTGGCTTGTCCCATATTTCCATGCCCTGATATGTTCTTTGTATTGGGTGTCAAATGTTCTGTTGGTTTGTCCTACATACCTTGCATGTCATGAGTTATATAGTAGTTGGTATATTCCAGCTCTTTGCTAAATGTTTTTTTTGCTTTTTGTTTTTTTTTGGGGGGGGTGGGGATCTATCTTTGGATTGGTTTGTCTGTTTTGAAAGCTATTTTTATGCCTAGTCTTTTGAAAATATTTCTTATTTCATGTGTTAGTTTGTGTTTGAATGTCATTGTGTACCATCTTGAATTTTCTTTTTTGTTTTCATGTGTTGTTTGTACTGTAGTTTGTATTGTGTGTGTTTGTCTGCTGCTTTGTTATGTTGTTGTCTGTGGGTCTGCATCTCTGGTGTTTTTTTGCCAGTATCTGTAAATTTTTTTTTATTTTATTATTATTATTATTATTATTTTTTTTTTTTTTTTTAATTTTCCTACAAGATTACTATTGTACCCATTGTCTGTTGCTATTTGTGTGATGAGGTGTAGTTCCTTTTGGTAATTTTCTTTGCTAAGTGTTGAGTCTGTGGAGCATGTATCTGATTGCTGATTTTTCTTGTGCATGTGGGTGATTGGAGGTCTGGTGTATAATCATATTGGCTGTTGTGGGATTACGACAAATGTCAAAGGTATGCTTGTTGCTTTCCTTTTTAATGGTTATAACCAAGAAGTTTATTTGGTTTTTATGTCATTTTCCTATTGTTAATGTTATTGTTTGTGTATAGTGTTTATATCGGCATGTAGCTGGTCCGTCTTTGTGGAGTTTCATCGATTAGACAGAGGATATCATCCATGTACCTGCTCCACTAGAGTATTTTATAGTTCCTTGTGGTTTATGAAAATGTTGGCTAGGGTACCTGACCATATGGTAGACACAAATACGAAAACTTAAATCACAACCCCACCCCCCCTCCCCACACACACATAAAGATACTTTCAATAAAAATAGTTGAATTACAAATACGCTGAGAAAGTTGCCAACACTTACAAAACAACAAAACAAACTACACTGGATGCAGTTATGGCAGTGCAAGAATGAAAATGGACTCTTTTATTTTTTTTTATTTTTTATTTTTTATTTTTTTTTGCAAAATTTTACAACATTTTGACCTAATTGCCAGAAACAGGGAACAAATGCTATAAGTACACCATTTTATACAAAAAAACAAACTGTTTTGAATCATAAATGAAATGTTTTTCTACATGTGTAAAAGCCTAACCTATATGTGTAAACAAATACTTAAATACTTGTAAATAATTAAGGACACCCACTGATGATGCCTTGTGAAAAAGGCGAAACGTGTATGCGTGAATTGTAGAAATAAAAAACACTTCATTTGCAGTAGTAGAAGGCGTTTTATTTAAAACGCTACTGTGAAAACAGATAATATGCAGCTGCTGCTACAATGGCCACTACAAGCAATGTATTAAAAATTTAGTTTCTTTGTCTTTTCACCAGTGTGCTGCCATTTACATTTATTTGTATTGTTAATGGTAGTACACTAATAACAGGGTTTTCAGTAACAAGTCCTACTTCACCATGTATGGTACATAAAACAATGCTTCTACATTTTCAGCTACGTCATAAACACAAAAGAAGAATTTGAAGCACTGCATGGTGCAAAATATGTAAAATACATGGAAGATCTAGCGAAAAAAGTAGCAGATGTCTTCCCGCCACCAGAAATAATTCGCATATCTGAAATGTGAGTAACATGACACAATTAGTCTACTATTTATTGAAAAAAATAATATACTTAAGGTTTTTAATGATTTTATTATAACAGGAAGTCTCATGTTTTGATGTTTATATTTTTATGGTTATATTACAGATTTGTGGAGCTTACAAATATGTCATCATTAAATAAAAAATTTCTTTTGTTTTGGTTCTGAGACTTCAGTCTATGGAAGGGATATGCTTGTAAATCAGTACACTTTTGCATGAACATTTCATACTATGGATATTACTTTCATGATATTCAATTTGTAGTATTCTGAATTTACTGTTACAGCTTACTTGCTGGCAGAAAGAATAGAAGATTACACCTAGATTTTATTTGCATGAAACCTTCTACACATGTGCACTAAATTTAAATACTTTAGGTAACAGATAATGTTTCTAATTTCTCTTTTATTTTGAGTTTATTCATTTTATCAATTTGACAGATTGTTTCTCTTACTAATAAAGCCTAATGTTGGAAGATTTTATGAAACTTCCAACTGTCACTCCATTTCTTTAATGACCGGACAGGATGATTACTCTGAATCTTGGTGTATATAATCCATTGTAACTGTTGCAGTGGAATATCACACGATTTAGAATCCTCAGATCCTTAGGCCCCCTACAAAACCTTTCACCTGAGTCCATCAATCTCATGACCCTACCGACACCCCGCACCCCTACCTTCTACCTACTTCTTAAGATTCATAAACCTAATCATCCAGGCCGGCCGATTGTGGCCGGTTACCAAGCCCCCACAGAACAAATCTCTGCCTACATAGACCAACAGCTTCAATGCATTATGTGCAGTCTTCCATCCTTCATCAAAGACACCAATCACTTTCTCCACCGCCTGAAATCCTTACCTAACCTGTTACCTCCAGAAACCAACCTTGTAACTATTGACGCTACTTCATTATACACAAACATCCTGCACACCCAGGGCCTCGCTGCGATGGAGTACTTCCTTTCACGCTGACAACCTGCAACCCTACCTAAAACCTCTTTTCTTATTACCTAGCCAGCTTCATCCTAACTCACAACTTCTTCACCTTTGAGGGCCAGACATACCAACAACTAAAGGGAACAGCCATGGGAACCAGGATGGCCCCCTCGTACGCAAACTTATTTATGGGACGCTTAGAGGAAGCCTTCCTGGATACCCAAGCCTGTCAATCCAAAGTATGGTACAGATTCATTGATGACATCTTCATGATCTGGACTCGCAGTGAAGAAGAACTCCAGAATTTCCTCTCCAACCTCAACTCCTTTGGTCCCATCAAATTCACCTGGTCCTATTCCAAATCCCGTACCACTTTCCTCGATGTCAACCTCCATCTGTCCAACGGCCAACTTCACACATCCATCCACATCAAACCAACCAACAAACAACAGTACCTCCATTATGACAGCTACCATCCATTCCACATCCAATGTCCCCTTCCCTACAGCTTAGGTCTTCATGGCAAATGAGTCTGCTCAAGTCCCGAATCCCTGAACCAGTACACCAATAACCTAATAACAGCTTTCACATCCCGCAGCTATCCTCCTGATCTGGTTCAGAAGCAAATTACCAGAGCCACTTCCTCATCCCCCCAAATCCAGAACCTTCCACTGAAGAACCCCAGAAGTGCCCCTCTTGTCACCGGATACTTTCCGGGACTGGAGCGGACTCTGAATGTGGCTCTCCAGCAAGGATACAACTTCCTTAAATCCTGCCCCAAAATGAGATCCATCCTTCATGACATCCTTCCCACTCCACCGAGAGTGTCTCTCCGCCGCCCACCTAACCTTTGTAACCTCCTAGTCCATCCCTATGAAATCTCCAAACCATCTTCCCTACCCTCTGGCTCCTACACATGCACCCCCCCCCCTCCCAGTTGTAAAACCTGCCCTATGCACCCTTCCAGTACACGATCAAGGGCAGAGCCACTTGCGAAAGCACCCATGTGATTTACCAACTGACATGCCTGCACTGTGAAGTGTTCTATGTGGGACTGACTAGCAACAAACTGTCCATTCGCATGAACGGTCACAGGAAGACAATGTTTGTTGGTAATGAAGATCACCCTGTGGCTAAAGATGCCTTGGTGCAGGGCCAGCACATCTTCGTACAGTGTTACACTGTCCGGGTTATCTGAATACTTCCCACCGACACCAGCCTTTCAGAACTCCGGAGATAGGAACTTGCCCTTCAGCTTATTCTCTCCTCCCGTTGCCCACCTGGTCTCAATCTCCACTAAATTCAAATTCCCACCCACCATCTGTAACATCTTTGCCCTGGTTCTGTGGACAGAGCCTCTGCCTCAAGTGGTATCTCTGTCCAACTTCTTTGCTTTCTACAAATGTCTGCCTTGGTGTGTTTGCGTGTGGATATATGTGAGTGTGTGTGTATTTGTTTACCTTCCTTTTTTTCCCCTAAGGTAAGTCCTTCCACTTCTGGTATTTGAATGACTCGTTTTTCACTTCCTTAAATCCATATTCTTCCCTTTCTCCTCTCCTTCTTTCCACTTTTCCTGAAGAAGTGACCAATGGTTGCGAAAGCTTGTATTTGTGTTTGTGTGTGATTTTATTTGTGTCTTAAAAAAAATAGACGAAGATTACTCACCAGGCGAAGGAGCACAGGTGTGACAGCATCACAAATAAATAAATGAATACACACACACACACACACACACACACAATCGCAAGCTTTCGCAACCCAGTTGCGTCTTCAGGCAGTAGGGAAGGAGAGGGAAAAGGAAATGATGAGGGTTTTAAGGAAGGGGGTAAGGAGCCATTCCAATCCCGGGAGAGGAAAGACTTACCTTGGGGGAAAAAATGGAGGGTAAACAATTGTACACATGCCCACACATTCACACAGACACAAGTACACCTAGGCAGACATGACAGTATGTCTGCCTAGGTGTACTTGTGTCTGTGTGAATGTGTGGGCATGTGTGCATTTGTTTACCCTCCATTTTTTCCCCCAAGGTAAGTCTTTCCTCTCCCGGGATTGGAATGGCTCCTTACCCCCTTCCTTAAAACCCTCATCATTTCCTTTTCCCTCTCCTTCCCTACTGCCTGAAGACGCAACTGGGTTGCGAAAGCTTGCGATTGTGTGTGTGTGTGTGTGTGTGTGTGTGTATTCATTTATTTATTTGTGATGCTGTCACACCTGTGCTCCTTCGCCTGGTGAGTAATCTTCGTCTATTTTTTATATTTTATTTTTCCTGCTAGGAATTTTTCGTCTTAATATATATATATATATATATATATATATATATACGTAAAAAATAGATGAAGAACACTTACCAGGCGAAGGGGCACAGGCAGTAATAGCAACAAATAAACACACAGACACACACACACTCAAAAAAGCTAGCTTTCGCAGCCTAGCTGCTTCATTAGGCAGAAGGAAAGGAGAGGGAAAAGGAAATGATGAGGGATTTAAGGAAGGGGGTAAGGAGCCATTCCAATCCCGGGACAGGAAAGACTTACCTTGGGGGAAAAAATGGAAGGTAAATAAATGCACATACACCCACACATTTACACAGACACAAAAGTGATATATATATATCCCACCAGGAAAGTTTCCTTCTATAATTTTCGATTTATATTTATTGATAGAGAAAGAAAAAAAACTGCATACACTATTTCAATAGTAACAAGCACTCTTTTTCAATAGATGAGCACTCAGATAACACATGATCATCTTTTAAAAAAACACCAAAGATAATTAACACAAATAAAAAGAATAAATATAATAACTTTTGCCCACTTACTAATCACTTAACATTCACCCTCCCCCCTCCTGCACCTCCCCCCGAATGATATCTAAAAGAACCTTACATATCATTTTGAATGTAACATCTTCTTTCAATGACGCTCATGAATATTTTGACACAAGGGTTTTTTCAACAAGTCTGATTGATTATTGTCTGTTGATTTGTATCTGATGTCAACTGTACCATCCATCACTTTTTCTGTAATGAAATGATATGGCGATATGTATTTCTTGTTTTGTCAATGTAATTCTTGGAATGTACAATTGCAGCTTGATTATCACACCACACAGGCATTGATTTTCCAATCAGTTCTTTGAGGTCAAGGCTCTTTAGTAGATGTTTCATCCATATCACTTCTCTTGCACAGGCTGCAACTGACACATATTCTGCTTCCATTGCGCTCAATGCAACTGCAGTTTGTTTCGTACTCTTCCAGTACACAGGAGATCCTGCTAGTAATATTACATATCCTGTAACACTTTTGTGATCTTCTATACAAGTTGCCCAATCAGCATCAGCAAATGCTTCGAGCATTTGACCACTGGGGTAATATTTGAGTTTATAATCTGCTGTTTCTTTTACATATCTCAGCACACTTTTAGCTGCATTCCAGTGGGTTACATTAAATTTTGAACAATACTGGGATAGCTTTGCCACAGAGAAAGCTTTGTCTGGTCGTGTCTTCTGCGAAAGGTAAAGAAGCCCACCAATAAACTCCCGATAAGGCAGATTTATAGCTTCTTCATCAGACTTCTTGTCAAGAAAATTCAGTTTCAGTTCCATTGGGGTCTTAGCTTCATTAGCATTCTGAAGTCCGAATCTGTCAAGAAGTTGACTAATTTACTCCTTTTGAGAAAGACAAATTGTTCCATCTTTGTTGTAATCAAATTTCACTCCTAACATGTGTGAAACCATGTCCATGTGCTTGATTTCAAAACAACTTTCTAAGAGTCTTTACCTTTTTCCTTATCTTTTCATTTTGTGCAAAAGTAACCATATCATCTACATATACAGACAAAATAGACTTTCCTTCCTTTGCATTTATCTTGTACACACAAGGATATATGTCATTTCTAATAAATCCCAGTTTTTCTAGAGATCTATTCAAATGATCGTTCCAGCAAATACCACTTTGTTTCAGTCCATATATTGCCTTGTTCGATTTACAAACCAAATTTTCTTGGCCCTTCTTGATGAAACCTTTTAGCTGGAGCATATATACATCTTCCTTTAATTTACTATGCAGATATGCACTCTTTACATCATACTGATCAATATGCCAATTTTTCTCAACACTGGCTACTATCAGTAAACAAATAGTTTCAAAATTTGAAACAGGAGCAAAAGTCTCAATAAAATCTACACTTTCTACTTGAGTAAAGCCTTTTGCAACTAAATGAGCTTTAAAAATCTGCTTCCTACCAACTATCTTCTTTTTAAAAACCCATCTGTTCTTTACATGAATTACACCAGGTGGTAGCACAAACAGTTTCCAAGCCTCATGAGGTTCCAAAGAATTAATCTCTTCATTCATTGCAAATTTCCATTCCTCTGCGTCATCAGAATTGACTGCTTCCTGATATGATAAAGGTTCATCACTGTTCCTTCCTTTTATGGCATTTATTTGTGCTTCTTCAGTGTGTGCCTTCTCTTTTGAACGAAGTGTCATTGGATGACATTTACTTAAATTCATTTTTCCTTTTGTTACTTCCTTTCTTGGTCTGTGTGCACTTTATGAAGCTTCAGCACGTTCCATAAGATCCTGATTACATTCAGTCTCTTCCAAATTTTCCTCCTGATCAGAGAAACCATAAAATTCCTCTTCAGTGTTTGAATCTTTTTTTTCGCTTGTTTGTTGCCACCATTACTGGTACTTGGAAACAATAATTCTTCTTCATTGTACAAATCAATAAATTTGCTCTGTTTCTTATTTTCAGTTGACCACTTGCCATTCAAAAATTCTTTGAATGTACAGTCTCTGGATTCAATAACCTGTTTTGTTTCTGGCATCCAGATCCTGTAGAGAATATCCTACAAGAATTCCTTTTTCTGCCCTTGTGGATAATTTAGATTGACGTTTTTGTCTGGGTACATGAAAAAAAACTTCACATCCTATCACGCATAAATATCTCACATTTGGCTTTCTACCTGTCCACAATTCATAGGGCGTTTTTTCGTTGTTGTGGCTATTAGTAACTTGATTTCTTATGTATGCTGCTGTGTACATCAGCTCAGCCCAAGAACTCTTTGGTAAATCACTTACTATCAGCTGTGACCGTACCATGTCCATTAATGTTCTGTTGAGACGTTCATCTATACCATTTTGCTGAGGCGTGTAGCTCATTGTTACTTCATACCAAATTCCTTCAGCATCACAGAGCTGTGACCATTTGCATGAACAGAATTCTAGGCCATTGTCCATGCGAATTCGCTTTAATCGTTTTCCGGTTTATCTTTCAGTTTGTATCTTTCACTTCTTGAATTCTTCAAATGCTTCATCCTTATTTTTTAAGAAATACACAAATATGTATCTGCTTGCATCATCGACTCTACTCATTAAATAACTATTGCCTCCAAAACTTGGAACGTCAATAGGTCCCATGAGATCACTGTGAACAAGATTTAAAGTGGTTGTCCATTCTTTCGAATCATTTGATAGCGTTTTTGGAAATGGTTTCCACGCTGATTTCACATGGGTTTATTTCGCCTTTTTCACACTCTAATCCCCATACCACTTCCTTACTTACCATGTCGTTTATAGTACGCTTGCTGACATGCATCATCCTACAATGCCATAGGTCAAGGTCAGTTGATTTTTCATGTTCGTCATTTTTCAACATGTTTATTTATCTATCATCTGTGCACGGTTTCATATTTATGTAGTACAATCAACCTTTCTGGTGAGTCTTAATGATCAATCTTCCAAATTCGTCGTAAATCTTGCAACCATCTTTATCAAAAATCACCTTTTTGTCATTTTCAGTGAGCTGCCTCACAGACAATATTGCCTAGTCAATCTCAGGCACAAACAGCATGTTATTAGCGATGAATTTATCAGCCAAACCTTCGTTGTTAATTATCTTTGCCCTTACCATACCTTTCCCTACAGCTTCTGTTTGTCGGCCATCAGCTAAAGTTACGATTTCAGTATTTTTATCAACAACTGAAAAATAATTTTCATTTGGAGCCATGTGATGAGTTGCGCGGGAATCCACTATCCAATTATTGCCATCCATTGTAACTGTACCACAGGCAGCACTCATACTAATAGTGCCTAGTTTCTTTTGTGCCTTTTTTAATTTTCCCTTTTCAGGACAGTTTCTAGATATATGACCGACTCTGTGACAATTGTAACAAACAAAACTACCTTTTTGCGTTGCTTCTTTCTTCGTTTATTCTTTTCTTCCGTCACATTCCAAAAGTTGCATTTTTTGGTGCTTCTGGTTACCAACATTAGCTTTCAGAGACATTGCAGAATATTTATCTTCATTATATTCCTGACATCTAAAATTTTCAGCAAGTAGATGCGTTTTAATTGTAGCAAACTTAAAATCATTATCTGACAAATTGCATAGAGCTGTAACTACTGCATCCCATTCTTCCGAAAGTCCACACAGAATAGTCATTGCTAAATCCCCATCTTCAACTTCGTCAGCTATATTTGCTAGATCATCTACAGTTTTGTTTATAAGCCCTAGATAATTTTCCATGGATTCACAATTCTTGATCTTTAACAGATATAACTTCCATCTCAGTTGCACAGTACGAAACTTGCTGTCCCATGGAGTGTATAATTTCTGAAGTTCTTCCCATACTGTTTTTGGATTTGACAAGTTTCGTATATGCATTTGCTGCTCATCACATATGGAAAGTACAACTTTTGCTAGTGCCTTACCTTGACATGATATATACCCCTTTTTATCGGCTGCTGATGCACCTTCACTGGGTTCCGTCTCACCAGGCTTAATTACAGTCCACAAGTCGCAATCTATGACAATCATTTTCATTTGATACGATCAGGAAGCGTAATTCACTCCACTTAATTTCTCGATAGTGTGTCTGTTCTCCGCCATCTTTCTCTATTCCAGTTACCGTTTTACTGTTGTTTTCATAAGATTCACGAAACACAAACTCACCATCAATTAACGTTTCTCAAATGCCTCACACAAAAAATAGTCTGCAGATATTTCGTCAGTGTCGCATGGGTGATTTTATTTTGCATCGGATCATTGACACTAACACGGTTATCTATTTTTCTTGTTTTTCAGTTAGCATGCCTGGGCCCATAACCAATGTTGCATTGGAATAAAAACCTGCCGTACCATACGATTTATATTTATTGTAAAAAAATAGATGAAGTCTACTTACCGAGCAAAGGAGCACAGTCAGTGATAGTAACAAATAAACACACACACACACACACGCACGCACGCACGCACGCACGCGCACGCACGCACACACACACACACACACACACACACACACACACACACACACACACACAAATGCTAGCTTTCGCAGCCTAGCTGCTTCTTCAGGCAAAAGGGAAGGAGAGGGAAAGGAAATGATGAGGGTTTTAAGGGAGTGGGTAAGGAGTCATTCCAATCTCGGGACAGGAAAGACTTACCTTGGGGGAAATAAAAGGAGGGTAAACAAATACATACACACCCACACATTTACACAGACGCAAGTGCACCTATGCAGACATACTGTAGAAAGCAAAGAAGTTAAGAAGTTAGACAGAGATACCACTTGAGGCAGAGGCTCTGTCCAGAGAACCGAGGCAAAGATGTTAAGGTGGTGGGTGGGAATTCGAATTTAGCGGAGGTTGTGTTATCCCAGCCATATGAGGTCTGGTATAGTCGTGAAGAGGAATGACACTGCTAGACAGCAGACCTTGCTGTCAGTTTTGAAACCCTCACCGTAACTTTTTAATATTGTACAATATATTCTTCAGCATTGATGCATATTGATGCGGGCCATGAAATCAAATCAATTAGGAGACAGTTTACCCATCGCAGAAAACATGAGTTTCCGGGCAGAGAAAGTAGTGTCTTGAATTTTTTTTCAGTCACAGATGTTGCCTACAAAACCCATGTTTTATCACCAGTGACTAGCAAGTCAATAAAAGTCTCCTTCAACAGAATAATGTTCTAAAAATGTCAATACTGCAGCCATATCCTAGGTTTTGAAACACCTATCCTGCTCAAATATTTGAATACCGTATTTGCGCGAATATAGGCCGCGTGCAAATATAGGCCGCACGTAAACTTTTGAGACGAGATTATAGAATAAAAAACAAACAAAAAAATCTCGTGTATAGGCTGCAGGTTTTTTATTTTATATATTTTTATATTTTATTAATTTTTTTGCATAATCGAACTTTTTCGTAATTAGAAACACAATGTTAATGAAATAATGTTCTCTTTTCAATAAACTCGAAACAAATATGCAAAACTGTAAATCAACGAATAAGAAAGCGAGACGACAGGCCGATCCGGGCGCCGCAAGTGAGGGGACGCCGAACCAAGGCGTGTTACCGGGCGTTTCAAGTGTTGTATAGCATAGGCACGTGCTGTGAAAATATAGTTTTTTTTCGGTGTGTGTGTGTGTGTGTGTGTGTGTGAGAGAGAGAGAGAGAGAGAGAGAGAGAGAGAGAGAGAGAGAGAGATGATGTTTTGGCTTGTAAGTTTGTAGTGGGAAACGAACGTACAAATTACACTGCCGAATGTAAGCTTCAGGTTGCCTAGTCACAGTAACAGACTTGGATACGGGAAGTTCGACGTAAACTTGATGTTGTCGAAGAAACGTTCGACGCTAGTGTGTAAGTGAGACAAACTATTAAAATGTTAGAAGAGTCGTTATGCATTTCAAGGGCTAAGATGTAAATATCCCCTTGTTTGCTTGACTTCATAATTCTAAACAGAAAAGAAATGATTCAGTTGCAAGGCTGCAAAATAGCTCCGAATTCCATGTACATCGTTTCATGGAGGGGGGAAAAAATAATAATAATAATAATAATAAAAAAAACAACAACGAATGTGAAACCAATGAATCTATTATTTGAAAACGTAGCATTTGAACTCAACATCAGCATTAGCTACACAAATCACTTGTTCTGATATCTTAACCTCCCAGCACTGCTCGCCGTAGGTGTTATCATACCAACGTAAATGTTACTGTAAAATCTCTCGCGACACGCTTAACTTTTATCGCGAAAACTAGATTCTTTGACTACTTCAAATTAAAATAAAGTGTGAGCTTAGGGAGTGTGTGTTACATAGTATTTTTGTTTTAGTCCACGAGGACGTGTTAAAAAGCAGTTGTCAGCTTTTGTATGCTGTGGTACAGAATGACGCCATTCGATTTGTATCGAAATATCGACTTCCACGAATTCCCATGCCGTTTCCGTAAACGTGTACAAAAATGTTTATGTAATTCTGCGAAACTGTTACTGTAGCATTTTTGAAGACTATCTAGTTTATTACGTTTCTCAAACCAAAATAAAAGTGAGCGTGTAATTTTTGAAACTAACAACTTTGAGAAAAGGAGCAGCTGGGAGGGGGGAGGATTGAATCTCGATTATAGGCCGCACCATGATTTTGTACGCCAAAATTTGGGAAAAGAAGTGTGGCCTATATTCGAGGAAGTACGGTAATACAAATGGTTTTTAACAGTTTCACAACCTGGTATGTGTTCATAAAACATTACTGAAATGTTCACAAATTTCATCAATTGTACTGTGACAATCATTCTTCTGAAATTCATCAATTTAACCAAGCATTTCAGCAGTAATCACTGTTAGCCACCCAAACTGCTCATCATCATGAATTTTCTCTCTCCCCAATTTGAAGTTACGACACCAGTGCCAAACAGACAACTCGTCCATAGGAATGTCTCATCAATTGATGATGAATATTGATTGGTTGCTTATTTCTTGTGTTGAAAACCTGATAACAGCCCTAAATTTACAACTGGCAGCATTCTCTATTTTTGTAATATCATTAGCAATAATAGTCACAATACAGTCAATGCAAATGGTACGTAATGTTGCATGTGGATAGCAAACAAACAGTAAGAGCATTAAATCCTATCCAGTGGTTACTCGTACTAGCACTAAATATGGCACAAAGGGGTATTACTTTCTAGATGACACTCATAGAAGGTTACATCTTTTACTTGATGTAGAGTACCTAATGTGTAAACACTGTAATACCTCAAGAGACAATCTTCTTGTAAGCTACAAAAATGTGCAGGTTAATAATAATAATAATAATAATAATAACTAGAAGATATGAAACTCTTCTCTAAGAAGGCCAAAAAGTAAAGATGTCTCTAAAAATAATGGAGGTGAAATGTAATTTATACTTACATTACATAATTGGTACTTTTATTAGATTGAAAGCAATGAAAATATTAACAAACTTGTAAAAGATATTTCTACTGTTGTTCCTACTGTTGTTATTTAGTTTTATTTTCTCGTGAGCTCCTGTTGGTTGTTATTGTCCTGTTTTATGTTGAGACAAAGGTTTCTGAGTGCTTTTATTCTGTACTAGGACTACTCCCTTTTCTTACCACTCCTGTAAGAATGGCAGTGCTCTTGTGAAACCTTTCATTATTTTCATGTCTCATGATTGTGAATAATCCAATTTGTCAGAGGTGGATGGTGCCTAAAATTACTGGGTGTTCACTACCTTGAATGCATTATGCAATTTACCATTCAAAATAATTGAATCAATGATCTCAAAAATCAGTCATAAACAATGACTACACAATCTGTTGAAATTTCAGCAATTTTAGGTGGCAGACAAGTCATTGCTTGTTGCAGAATCTTTTATAAACACGAAGACAGGGGAAAAAAGTATAGCTTGAAGCAAGATACAAACCATCTGTTACTTAACTGGCAACATGATGTCATTGACCACACAACCGTTCTCATCTTAGGAAATTCTGAAAGCTTTTACAGCTGATGTGTCATGAACTGACATTTAGCTAAAATAAATTTTTATCAAATATGACCAATTCTGATAAATCTTCAATGCACCATAAACAATTGTGAGATGCAGATGTTGACTTCAGAGAGACTTTGTGCATATGCAAAGCAATATGTGGGAACTAGCTACATTTTATCTGTTTTTGGCCTAATTTACACATTTCCAGCAGAGTCAGCATATTGTCTGGTGCCTTTACCAGCACAAACATGCATGTTACTGTTGAAATTTCCCCTCACCCCTCTCTGCCAAAGGAGCAATCATAGGCTGATTCAGTGCCCGGACATCACCATGTTCTGTATGTGTGCTACCTCCACAACTTAAAATATGGTGAAAATGCAGATAAAATGATCTGATATGAG
Source organism: Locusta migratoria (assembly GCA_026315105.1). Taxonomy (NCBI): domain Eukaryota; kingdom Metazoa; phylum Arthropoda; class Insecta; order Orthoptera; family Acrididae; genus Locusta; species Locusta migratoria. The sequence goes on from CM048746.1 coordinate 199,499,008, forward strand.
ATTGAAATGAAGAATGATAGTTTTCACAAAGACAAGATCTTCCAACTGTCTTGCATATTCTACAGTAATAACATGGTCTTACATATAGGCTACATTCACTATTTATGAGTCTTTGTACCAATGGTCTGTAGTACAAACTACTAAGGTATATGAGGAAAATAGTTCTGTTTCAAATGGAGCCCTTAGAGCAGTGTTTTTCAAACTTTTTGAATATGCGACCTCCAAGTAAAAATTGTCTGGCAACCCCCTACCAAACATAAATATTAAGGCGACCCTCCCACCCTCCTCACAACATAACAAAACTATGATATTTCAAAGGAAAACAAATCTCTTTATTTTGATTCAAATTTCTTTTAAATTGTTGGACGAATTTGTGTGTGTGTGTTTTTCGGAATCGAACTCATTGTCCCAATTATGCATGATTTCCAGCAGAAAAAAAATGTATCTTTTTTAATGAATGTTTCACATTTCAGTCAAGACTCAGAAGCGAATTATGCTTATTAAGAAAGGTTGTATTATACAGACAATTTGTAAAGAAGTAGACCTCTTTTTTTTTTTTTTTTTTTTTTTTTTTTTTTTTTTTTTTTTTTTTTTTTTTTTTTTTTTTAAACTATTCAGACTTTGTACTTACTCATCATTAACACTCTGTGTTATAAAACAATCTATCATCCATTCAACACTTAATGAATGCTACACAAGGAACTCCGTAATTTTAACATTAAATAAATTACAATTAAAAATTGAAACAGTCCAGATCACAGAATTGTTATTTTTTTATTTCATAACCATTTTCAGTCAACATAGACCATCATCAGATGACTAGGGCCATGGTAGTGGTGAACACGGTGAGCCACCCAAACGTGGTTTGCCGTGTTCTCCGCCACCACCTGCCACCATAGTGCTAGTCATCTGATGATGGTCTATGTTGACTGAAACTCGTCATGATATTCTGCAATCTGGACTGTTTTAATTTTAACTATTTTTTAAAGATCACTGTTTCACCATCAAGCTTTGTAAAGTAAATTTCATTTGGGCATAAGTTTTTATATCACTGAACCCCTAATTATTTTATGATGCAAGCTTCCTCCTGCAATGCCCCCCCCCCCCCCCCCCCAGAGCGAGATTTTGCAACCTCTGTTGAATAATGATTTTTGTGTAACCACAGGATGTCGTATTTTGACTCCAACAGTATGTAATAGGCTGCCACCTCACTCCTGACTTCCATGGCGAGGCCCAGCTTTTAAACTTATACATCATGCAGTATGGTACAGATTGGCACAACAGCAGGCTGAATGGACTTGTCAGAATTGGCATCAAGTGCTGTCTGCCTGCAACCAGACAATCGTTGTAGATGTCTTTGAAGGCATGTTGGTCAGCCTAAATGTCTTAGACACACAGTCCAGTGAGGATAGCAAGATGGTGATTCCCTGATGTTTTGGGGAGGCATTGTGTAGGGCAACCAAACACCACTGGTGGTAGTAGAAGGTAATCAAATGGCTATAGTGATGATATCTTCTGATTTGCAGTGCAACTGTATTAACATCATTTTGGTGAGGAATTCATCTGAATGGACAATAATTCTTGTACCCATTGTGTACATCTAATAAATGTATTCTGCTTTATGTAATGACATTGAAAGATTAGAATGTCCACCATGTTGTCCAGAATGATCCATATTGTACAGATCTTGGATACATTTAAAAGCCTGTTTTTGAACTAGATGACCCACCAACCAATCTGAGAGATCTGTGCTGAATCATGACTGAGGAGTGAGACAAACTGGATCAACAGTCCCTTGCTGATCTAGTAGGTGGTATGCCACAATAAATACAGGGATCCATCAGTGCAAGAGAGTGCAGATATTAGATATTCTGTTGTATGCTGCAATCTGGAACACAAATCCAGAGTATCTATATTATTGTCATACAACTTATCAATTTCTGTTTTCATGAGCAATAAAGAAAACTGAAATGTTAATTTTATATATCTCTGTTCCATTTTTATGTAAAGGGTAATGATCCCCTAAAATCCTGGTGATGCACACTTTTTATGTGTGCAGAACAAACATATAAGGATTGCTATAGGGATGGTGAAGGGTCAATTTCAGTTTCACCACTTTCTCTCACTCTTCCTTATCACTTTCTCCTTTTCTGCTATGTTTGATGTTTCTCTAATCTACCACCATTATCTTTCTCCCACTCAAATATTTGGATGTAACAATTTACTATGACATGAAATGGAAAGATTACCTAGTCTCAATTATAGGTAGGAAGGGTAACATGTCTATTCTTTAGTACAGTACAGTGGACACTCTAGACCTCAGATATATGGATTCACAATTATTTGGAGTGTCAACTCTGACTAAATGTATTACTACATGGTCATGTCCTGCTGACACTATCTGACCGCACCATGTGCAACCTCTCCACCTTGTGTTTCATTAGTTTTTGAGTTAGATAGCAAGCATTTCATTGATTTAGTTAGACAATGAATGATTCATTACTATCTGAGTTAGACAATTTACATTTCGCATAAAGATCACATAGACAAGATAAGAGAAATTAGGGCTTGTATGGAAGCATATAGGCATTCTTTTTTTCCTCATTCTGTTTGGGAGTGGAATAGGAAAGGAAATGCCTAGTAGTGGTACAGTGTACCCTCTGCCACGCACCTTACGGTGAATTGCGGAGTTTGAATGTAGATGTAACTGTAAAATGTAAACTTTCATGGCCGGAAAGATCAATATTACTAAAAATTTCCAGGCTATTATGTTGTGGTCTTATGGATTTATTATTCAAACTCAACATTTCGTCCCCAACTGCGGAGGACATTTTCAAGGGGGATCGTGGCACTTTTGTACGTCCGATGCACACCCTGGCTCAGTCAGTAGCAAGCTAGGGTGTGCATCGGACATACAAAAGTGCCACGATCTCCCTTGAAAATGACCTCCGCAGTTGTGGATGAAACATTAGGTTTGAATAATAAATCCATAAGACCACAACATAATAGCCTGGAAATTTTTAGTAATATTGATCTTTCCGGCCATGAAAGTTTACATTTTACAGTTACATCTACATTCAAACTCCGTAATTCACCGTAAGGTGCGTGGCAGAGGGTACACTGTACCACTACTAGGCATTTCCTTTCCTATTCCACTCCCAAACAGAATGAGGAAAAAAAGAATGCCTATATGCTTCCATACAAGCCCTAATTTCTCTTATCTTGTCTATGTGATCTTTATGCGAAATGTAAATTGTCTAACTCAGATAGTAATGAATCATTCATTGTCTAACTAAATCAATGAAATGCTTGCTATCTAACACTGCATCACATTTTGACTGTCATTAAAAATGTCAGAGCGAAATGTTTTTCTTTTGTTGTTTTGGATCAATATGTAACAGTATGACTTAACACCAGAAACATAATAGTATATTTAGTGTAGCCTATATCAGATGAGTATGGTCGTGTTAGATGTACAAGGTCATACTATATGCATTATTTAAATAGACAAGGATGGTTGTGTTCTTTTCACAGGAAACATTTTAAATTTTGATTGTGCATCAAATCCTACTTGCTATTTTCCAGTGTAAAATGGATTATGTAATTAAATGTACAGTTAGTATGAATACAACTATTTCACATTTGACATAAAGTGTTTTGTATGAGACTACATAATAAAAGAAGTGCCAATTACTAGACTTCCATACATATATGTCTGTGCAACTGTAATTTATAGACTTCATGGGTCACTTATTTCTTACAAATGTAATTCACTTTCTGTTGAACTATTCTTTCCAACTTTGTATATTTAGTTCTAAAGAAATAAATATGTTGCTCTGACATAATTATTTAATCTTTTGTTTGGAATGTTTGCTTTTAGCTTCACAGAGCAAACAGAATTTTTAGCTATTTTTATTGGTTTACTGTAGTATTCAGCTCTCCACTTTGTTTGTGTTAAGATTATAATTTTTCAAATTAATTTTTGTATTGAAGCATGGAATTTTGCTAAGAATAAAATAAATTAAGCTACACATTTATTAAATGGGTGTATCATCTAGTCTGAGGTGGAGATGAGAATTTTGACTGTGGAGCAAAGTGTGCCAGGGAAATGCATACAGGTCACTGTTCCAAGGTGGCTTAGTGTTAAATGCAACTGCCTAATTAGCAAGACACCTAGATTTTAATGCTTGCCTTGATACAAATTTTCCTTGATAAACTACTCCTAATGTAATAATTAGTTAATAACCATTTTGAAATAATATTATAAAAAATATGAGATAGTTTTAGATAATTATTGTAACACAAATATAATGTTACAGGAAACCTGAGAAGATCAAATTAACTAAGAAGGACAAGGAAAGGATAAGGAAATGGATATTAATAAGATCAAAACCAAGGAAAGAGCATGAACCACCCAAAATAAAAGTAAGTACTGAAATGTTATGCAATTTCATTAGGACCGTACTACATCTCTGTGCTACATAATTTGGAAAAAATAACAGTTAATGAAACACTTTAATGCTTTCCATATTATTGTGTTTGTTTTCCACAATTTTTATTAGCTCTTTACTTTGTATGTTTAAGATAATACACTACAGTATTAATAAGTTTTTCTTGGTGCAGTTATTAATGTGGAAAACTTACATTATATAAAATAGAAATATAAGGAACTGACATTGAACAAGTAACTGAGTGAAATAACCCATAATTTATGGTATTACGATAACATTTATTGCATCATGAAATTAATATAATAATGGGAGACTGCAATGGCAAACTGGAAAATGGAAGCTATGAATATCTGGTAGGACCTTTTCATTTAGGAGCACAAGACTAGACAAATGATTGCCTACTACAATTCTTCCAAGAAGGAACCTTGAAATTCACAAATACTGTATTTTGTTCAAATGACCACTTCAGAGACTGAGTGTGAAAATCTGCAGCAGACAACCAAGGCAATATAGTTCTTTAGCAGCTAGATTTTATTTTGATTAATAAGTGTTTGAAACTTCTGCCGCAGTAACACCATAGAGCAGATATACCATCTTCAGCTTCTTTAAAACAAAACTTATTAAACACAAAAAATAATTAAGCAAATGAAGATAGCTCATGAGAGACTCAAACAGCCAGAATTGAGATGTCACATGGGAATAGCCAAGCATTCCATGATCCTTGCTACAGAGTGTGAGGCTGCTCCCTGTTGGAGGTTTGAGTCCTCCCTCTGTCATGGGTGTATTTGATATCTTAAGCATAAGTTACTTTAAGTAGTTTATAAGTCAAGGGACTTTGAAAACATTTGATATCTGGATCCAGATGTAATGTGGGCATGGATGTCATTGTAAAATGCCTAGAACAATGACAGGCACCAAAAATACGAGTGGTGTGATACCTACATTGGCTGATTTTCTGTTTTGTTAATGACTTCCAGCACACGACTTACATCTTTCTTCGGTATAATAGTATTCTCTTTTTTTCGTAGCATAGAGAAAAAGCTTCAGATGCCAACAGTCATTAGTGTTTGAGGTGGGAATAACATATATCAGGAGTCACTTGCTTTCTCACTCTCACACTCACCTGTTTCAGTTGCCAGGACAGTGCATTCATTTTGTTTAAGTGTTATTTTTGGTGGTAAATGTCATGTTTGATTTTCATCATGACCTTATGAGATGAAGAAACAGAATTTCAATGACTGATACTGGTTCAGAACTTGTCAAATAAATCTCCAATTTTGACAGCAGTGTTTGATTCTTTGGTGTAAAACCAACACATTTCCACAATAATATAACGTATGCTTAATATGTCAAATAAAACCATGACAGAGGGAGGACTCAAACCTCCAACAGGGAGCAGCCGCACACTCTACAGCAAGGCATCTTGGCTATTCCCATGCGGCATTTCTGCAGTAACTGTTTGTTTCTCTACGGTATTCTGCAAAGAAAAGACCTATCTGTCAAAGAAGAAAATAGTGATTTATCCCCTATGGTGTATAATGTACTATACAACATTTAGAATAACTGTGAAAATGCTCAGTACCAGGCATTTGAATGACACTCCAGTCCTCAAAGTGTTAAGAATATTTCTTTAGATGGTGGACCAGATGTTAAGATTTCTTGGAACTACAGTATAATCTAATAGGATCTCCCTATATAAAATAAGAAGTTTAGAAATCCAAATGAAACTCAAAACCCAATAAAGGATCAGTATCTGATGAAATTCTAGTCAAAGTCATGAAACTCCTCGATGAAAGAGTGTCAGAATCTCTCATAAACTTAATTAAAAAAAAATTACAATACAGGTCATCAACCACCCAAAGGCTATTACTTATGTTAATTGCCTTACCAAAATTAAAGACTGCTGATAATGTTTGTGAGCCATTCCATGAAAATAAATCTGAAAATCATCCATCAAAAGTTATATATGAAGTGTGAGAAATTAATAGGTGAAACAGAATTTGAAGTTTAGGTATAAGAGAAGCATTATTTGCATAAAAGGTTTTAGAAAGAAAAACTGCTATCACCTGGGTAAAAAAGAAGTCTGTTCTGTACCGCTTCTATTACAATGTTCAGGCAGTACAATGCTGTGGCTTTTCAATTCGTAATATTACCTTATGATGCAGGTTCTTCTTTTTGTGTCGCCTTAGTACTATATTTGAAGAATGAGGATCTTGCTAATCAGTCTCCACTGATGTAACTTGGCATCAGATTCTCCTCCTACTCAGCATGGGAAGTCATTTGGGTAGAAAAAACTTCCAAAACTCAAATGAATAATGCCACACTCTTGATAACACACATATATTTTAAAACATTATTACCATTGACATATAATAAAACATTGTTGTTGTGGTCCGCAGTCCGCAGACTGGTTTGATGCAGCTCTCCAATGTACACTGTCCTGTGCAAGCCTCTTCATCTGAGAATACATATGGATACCTACATCCTTTTGAATCTTCTTACTGTGTTCATCCATTGGTCTCATCCATTGATTTTTAACCCACACACTTCCTTCTAATGCTAAGTTAACGATTCCTTGATGTCTTAGAATATGTTACACCAAACTATCCCTTCTCTTAGTAATGTGGCACTTTTTATTTATTTATTTTTTTTACTTGACATACATTAAACCCACATTTTTCTATACATCACCTGTTGAAAATGTTCAGTGGTCTCGAAGATCTCGTAGCTCGCCTGCCATAAACACATCACAATATTAAGTTATGACGTCGGGTTCTTGGTTGTTTAAGGAACCATCAATGTGACACTTTTTATTTTTTAAGTATATTTATTTATCCATTCTTGATAAAGTACAAAAGTGATGCAAGAGTAAGACTGGTTCACAACACACTTCTGTACTAACTAAGATGTTACTCCTCTAAGACTGTCTTAAAGACTCCCCTAGTTCATGCCAATTCGCGCGTATTAATACATAATAGTATTTCTAGAACCTTCTAGAACACAGAAGTACAACATTTAAATATTTAACAATTTGCTCAATAAACATTAATGAATCCTGCTTTATATAAAGATACACAAAATTATGACAGATGTAATAATAGCTTTCTCATATCAAAATTAATCAATACAAAAGATCATAAGTAAGCAACAATTAGCGCAGTGTTAATATATGTTTACATTATTGTTCAATGTTAAGCTTCAATAATTTAATTAAGTTTGTTAGAAGGCTCTAGTAATGCAGATGATGATCAAAGTGACTTGACAGAAGCGCTATAAAATGCTTATGTAATATAAACATGGAATACTAGGTTACAATACTATGACCAATTATGGTATCGAATACTTCAGTATTACAAATAAACAGGACCCTCCTGGCTAAATCCATTACAGTAAGGATATTCCAGAAACTCCTTTTCTCCTCAATTCTGTCGACCACCTTCTCATTAGTACCTGATCTACCCATCTAATCTTCATTATTCGTTTGTAGCACCACATTTTGAAAGCTTCTATCATCTTTTTGTCTGAACTCCTTATCATCCACATGTCACTCCCATACAATGCTACACTCCAGACAAATGATTTCAGAAAGGACTTGCTAATATTTAAACTAATATTGTATGTCAACAAGTTTTGCTTATTCAGAAGCACTTTTCTTCCCGTAGCCATTCTGCATTTTATATCCTCTTTAGTTCGGCCATCAGAAGTTATCTTGCCACCTAAATAACAAAACTCATCTACCACTTTTATTGTCTCATTACCTAATCTAATTCCTTCAGCATCACCTGATGAAAATTCCATTATCCTTGTTTTACTCTTGTTGATGTTAATCTTATACATCCTTTCAAGACCCTGTCCATTCTGTTTAATTGCTCTTCCAGGTTATTTGGTATCTCTGATGGAATTACTATGTCATCAGCAAACCGGAAGATTTTTATTCCCTCTCCCTGGACTTTAATTCCTTCTCCAAATTTCTCCTTGTATTCCTTCACTGATTGCTCAATGTACAAATTAAACAACACTGGGGAGTGCTAGTCTTGTGTGTTTGCAGGAGAGCTTCTGTAAAGCGAGGAGACGAGGTACTGGTGGAAGTAAAGTTGTGAGGCGGCATCGTGAGTCGTGTCGGGATAGCACAGTCGGTAGTGCGCTTGCCCGCGAAAGGCAAAGGTCCCAGGTTCGAGTCCCGGTTCCGGCACACAATTTTAATCTGCCAGGAAGTTTCATATCAGCGCACACTCCACTGCAGAGTGAAGTTTCATTCTGGAAACATCCCTTAGGCTGTGGCTAAGCCATGTCTCCACCATATCCTTTCTTCCAGGAGTGCTAGTCTTGCGTGTTTGCTGGAGAGCTTCTGTGAAGTTTGGAAAGTAGGAGATGAGGTACTGGCGGAAGTAAAGTTGTGAGGCGGCATTGTGAGTCGTTTCGGGATAGCACAGTCGGTAGTGTGCTTGCCCGCGAAAGGCAAAGGTCCCAGGTTCGAGTCCCGGTTCCGGCACACAATTTTAATCTGCCAGGAAGTTTCATATCAGCGCACACTCCACTGCAGAGTGAAGTTTCATTCTGGAAACATCCCTTAGGCTGTGGCTAAGCCATGTCTCCACCATATCCTTTCTTCCAGGAGTGCTAGTCTTGCGTGTTTGCAGGAGAGCTTCTGTGAAGTTTGGAAAGTAGGAGACGAGGTACTGGCGGAAGTAAAGTTGTGAGGTGGCATCGTGAGTCGTGTCGGGATAGCACAGTCGGTAGTGCGCTTGCCTGCCAAAGGCAAAGGTCTCAGGTTCGAGTCCCGGTTCCGGCACACAATTTTAATCTGCCAGGAAGTTTCATCACTGGGGAAAGGTTACAAACCTGTCTTACTTCCTTCCCAAACACTACGACTCTTTCATTCGTATCCTTCAACTCTAATAATTGCTGTCTGATCTTTGTACAAGTTGATTATAACTACTTGCTCCCTGTAATTTACCCCTACGACCTTCAGAATCTGAAAAAGTGTATTCCAGTCAACATTGTCAAATCTTCTCCAGATCCGCAAATGCTAAAAACGTAGGTTTTTCGTTTCCTTATTCTATCTTCTAAGATAAGTTATGTGAGTATTGCCTCGTGTGTTCCTACATTTCTCCTAAATCCAAACTGATCATCCCTAAGGTCTGCTTCCACCAGTTCTTCCATATGCCTGTAAATAATTCATGTTATTATTTTGCAACCATGACTTATTAAACTGATAGTTCTGTAATTTTCACATTTGTCTGCACTTGCTTCCTTTGGTATTGGAATCACTATATATATTGCATACCAGGTGGGACAATTTGTTCACGGCTGGTTCACATAATGATAATATCAGGTCAGACAAGACATCATCTACTCCAGCAGCCTTGTTTCTCCTCAATTTTTTTGTGATCTGTCAAATTTTTCATGCAGCATAATATCTCCTATCTCATCTTACTCTATTTTGTCTTCCACTTCTAGAATACAGCATTCAAGTTTATTTCCTTTGTAGAGGCCTTCTATATATTCTTTCCATCTTTCAGTTTTCCTTCTTTACTTAGTACTGGTTTTGCATCTGAGTTCTTGATATTCATGTCGCTGCTTTTCTTGTCTCCAAATGTCTCTTTTTATTTTCCTGTAGGCAGTATATATCTTTCCCCTAGTTAAAAATTCTTCTACAGTCTTGGATTACTCCTCAAGCTACTCCTGCTTAGACAGTCTGTAATGTTTTTGATACTCCGGTGAAAACATAAACAAAGGCCCATGAAACATATCTGAGTCATATTGGATTACGTAACTATTATTAAAAGTAAATTAGCAATGTGAAATATCCTCTCAGGTTTTAGGAACATAAATTAATAAATAGTTTAAAGTAAATATGAAAATATGTGGAAGCACAATGCTGATAAAATAAACATCATGAATTTCAGCTCAAATACCAAATTAAAGTAATGTAATATTAAGAAGATCATATGTGAGCATGTAAGTTTTTAGTAATAATCAATTATATTAAGTTTTGATAGAATTACCCAACAAGTCATTACTGACAAAGCCACTGTTTAAATAAACTCAGAGTACGCATTATTCTTTCTAATCAATAACATCACAGAATTAAAATACTCTTGAATAACAGCTACATAAATGTCAGTACAGTTTCTTACTAATATTTTTCAAGTTTTTATGATAAATGTAATATTCATTATTACTTCTTGTTACAATGTATTATGCTTCAAATTACACTCTTGTTCGAAGTCAGTTGATGGTGGTGCCACACTGTGGCACCTGCAACAAGTATGTATACAATCTGTAACTTTATAAACAGTGTCCAAGTGATACACAAATAAAGTACCTTAATGTGATACTTCAAATAGTGTTTACTGCTTTAATTCCCAGTTATTCTAATTGGTTATGGGCCCAGGGCAACGCTGTAGCAAAAAGCAGATTATAGGAATTACATAAAACTAAGTGTGAAGTGTTTTTGTTACACGTGCAAAGATCGCATGCCGATTCTGAATGAACACGAATACATTAAGTTTCGTATCATTTTGCCAGGCTCTGATGACAAAATAAATTATGAGTGCATTATGTTATGCACTGTATAGTGACAACAAATGAACAGAGAACTGTGTGTGAACTGTTTAAAGCCTATTTGTGTTTCTATAGTGCCTTATCAATAGTGTTCAAAGTATAAGATGGCTGAACGTGTTGATGGCTTTAATACAACCAAATTCGACGGGAACAATTATAGACAGTGGAAATTCCAGATAAAGTGTGTTCTATGTGCAAGAGGTGTGTACAATATTGTTAATGGTACAAGACCAAAACCAGTGGAAAGTGCTGCATTGGCTATCTGGACAAAGAATGATGCTATAGCTATGTGTGTCTTGACTTCTGCTTTGGAATTTTCTCAAATTACAATTATTGAAAACTGTGAGTTGGCAAGGCAATATTAGATAAACTGGGCAGTGTATATGAACAGAAAAGTGAACTAAACAAAATGCTGGTCCACGAGAAATTTCATGCCTATAAAATGACACCAGTGATTCAATTGCACAGCACATATAAAAAATTGAAAACTTAGCTTCACAAATTCGGGATGCCTGTGAGACAATTAGTGATGCTGCAGTAATGATGAAAATTTTGGGTGTACTGCCACAAAAGTACCGCAACGTGAGACAAGCTTGGTTTTCTCTGGCAGAGGATTGACAGACCATCTCAAATCTAACAGCTTGTCTATTAGATGAAGAGGAAGAAAATGAAAAAGCATTTTCTGCATTGTCAATTGCTCAGGGAAATACTAGTAAACACAAAACAAAAGTATTGAGTGAGAAGAAAAATAAAGGAAGACCAGACAAATCAAAAATCACTTGTTACAACTGCCAGAAGGAGGACATTTTGCAAAAGAGTGTCGAAATTCCAAAAGTAATCAAGAGAAATTTAACCAGCAATCACAAACTGAACAGGGTAATTTTTCAGCCTTTATTACTGAAGATATTCCATATAGCTGTTCCTTTGCTGCAAAAGAAGAGGATTGCTGGATAATGGACAGTGGTGCAACATCACACATGACCTTCAGGTATGAATTCTTTTCTGATTTTACCAAACTTAAAAATGGTTCAGTTGTCAGTCTCAGAAACAACTTTGATTTGGAAGCTAAGGGAATTGGAACAATAACAATAAAAAAGGAAATCCATGGATCCCTGTATGGTGCAGTGATAACAAATGTTTTTTCTATGTTCCAGATTTGAGGAATAACTTTTTCTCTGAAGGTGTGCTTACTGAAAAAGGATTTCGAATTGTAAAAGAGGCAGAGTTTGCACGAATGTATGATGGAAATAAGATGGTTGCAAATGCGATATGTCAAGCTGACAGGTTATACAAAATGCAGTTTAACACAGTTGTTACAGATAAAGCTAATGTAACCACCGTTAATGATTTGAAACTATGGCATGATCGGCTTGGTCATGTGAATCAATCAAGACTGTGTAAAATAGAAAAGAGGGGTCTGGTGGATGGACTGAGAATGGTAAAAACTGAACAGTTTTTTTGTGAGCCATGTGTGTTTGGAAAACAACATTGACTATCTTTTCCTGAAAAACATCATGTAAAAGCAAAAAGAGGAGAACAAATCCTCAGTGATGTGTGTGGCCCAATGTCAGTGTCCTCAATAGGTGGAGCAAACTACATTGTTCTTTTTAAAAGATGAGTTTTCCGATTATAGAGTTGTTCAGTTATCAGGCACAAATCAGATGTTGTAGAGTGTTTAAAGATCTATGTAAAAACTGTTGAGAAGAAGTATGAATACCAGGTTAAAGCTCTACATGTTGACAATGGAAGAGAGTATATAAACAGTGAAGTAAAGACATACTTGGCAGATTCTGGGATTGAACTTGAAACTACAGCTCCATACACACCAGAGCAAAATGGAAGAGCCGAGAGGGATATGCGAACAATTTTTGGAAGTGCAAGGTCAATGATTTATGCTAAACAATCACCATTGACTCTTTGGGCCGAAGCAGTAAATATTGCATGTACATTCTGAATAGAACCACATGAGAGCAACTGTCAAACTCCACACCTTATGAATTGTGGCCAGGAAAGAAACCAGATGTGTCTCATATCCGAATGTTTGGTTATACGGCTTACATGCATGTCCCAGATCAGCTGAGATCAAAATGGCAACCAAAAATTATCAAGATGGTCCTGAATGGGTATGAAGGCACTTCAAATAATTATTGTCTGCATGATCCCCAAACACATAAAGTACAGTGCTGAGGTTTGAAGATATGAACCGATCAGGAGAAGAAAATAGTTGTCCTGAAATCGTACAGTCTGAACATGAAGAGCAGCATGGTGATAAAAACACTGAAGAAGACCAAGCTGAGAAGAACCAAAATCCAAAAGAGACTCAAAACTGTGGTCGACCACAAGAGAAAAGTATGATCTTTGTTCCAGAAGTGGAAGCTAACAGCCAAAATGGTACGAAGCAAATCTTGCTGTAGAGACTATTCCAGAAACTTAACAGGAAGCCATAATGAGTCCAGAAGCAGAGAAGTGGTCTGAAGCCCTAAATGAAGAGCTATCTTCATTAGAGAAGAATGACAATTGGGAGTTACAAGAACTTCCAGATGGAAAACAAGCCATCAGCTCAAAGTGGGTCTTCAAGATACAACATAACAAAACCGGAAGAGTAACAAGATATAAGGCAAGGTTATGTGCAAAAGGTTTTGTTCAAAAGAAAGGCATTGATTATTTTGAAACTTCTGCACCCATAACCAGATTTGATATGATCAGAGTTCTGTTATCAATGTCAGCTCAACATGACTATCAAATAACACAATTTGATGTAAAAACTGCTTTCTTACATGGAGATCTGAAAGAGGAGATTTACGTGGTGCCTCCTGATAGTCTCGATGTCGAGAGTAACTTGGTCTGTAAATTGAAGCAGTCATCTCACTGTTGGAACATTAGGTTTGACACTTTCCTGAAGAACCATGGACTTACACAATTGGCAGCAGACAGATGTGTCTACAGAGGTCTAGCCAATGGCAAGTTGGTTTTCCTCATTATATATGTTGATGATGGTTTAATTATTGCTGAAAGTGAAGAAGTCTGTTCCTCGATTGTAGCTGAACTTGAGAAAGAATTTGAAGTGACATTCTGTTTTCCAAAAGACTATGTGGGATTACAAATTGAACAAATGCTGAAGATGGATCGTGTTTTCATTCAACAGACAGGTTATATAAAGAAACTACTTAAAAGATTTAATATGGAAGATGCTGCACCTGTTTCCATTCCTGATAAACTGCACACTTATTTGTGCCTTAAAGAACATGAGAAGATTGCTGAAGGAGTCCCATATTGTCAGGCAGTTGGCAGTCTGATCTTTGCAGCAATAATAAGCTGACCAGATATAATGTTTCCAGTTTCATAGGTCAGTAGATTTGTTAATGATCCAAAAACAATTCACTGGAATGCTGTTAAACGTATTTTCCTGTACTTGAAAGAAACAGCATACTGTGGGATTAGGTATGCTAAACAATCTGATCACATGAACTTGGTTGGATTTTCTGACTCTGATTATGCCAACAATGAAGAAACAAGACGTTCTGTGTCAGATTATGCATTTATGTGGAATGGTGGCCCCGTCACTTGGTCCAGTCAAAGACAGCGAGTTGTTGCACTTTCGACTACGGAAGCTGAATACCTAGCAGCATCAAGTGCTACCAAGGAGGCTATTTGGTTGAAACATCTTCTGAAAGACATCAGTGAACCAGTGGAAGACCTATTCTTGTTGAATATAGACAATCAGAGTGCTATATGGCTGGTCCAAAATCCAGAGCTTCACAAGAGGACCAAACACTTTCGTGTAGACAGCTGTTTTATGTGACAAGGGGATTTCAATTCTGTGGTATATGTTTCAGTATGGCAAAGAAAATATAATCCCTTTTTAAGCAGTTTTTGGAATATTATTTGTATTTTGCACTCTTTGTCGATGTGTTATTTTCACATCACATGATGGAAAAAGTGAAGATCCGGAATACATGCAGAGAAAATGAAAAGTGTGTGAGTAACAATAAAAGACTGAAATTACTGAGAAAAGTGAAAGTGATCATGTGATACATGCAGAGTGCTTATGTACACTGTTTATTTTAGAGTATGGTGTACCAATTAAATGCAATCACCATGTGGGACAGTGGTTCCATAAAATGTTCTCAGGTAGCAGTATAGCACAAAAATACAGCAGTGGACATTTTTATTTTAATGAAAAAATCAATAACTTTACCTGGACTGTATTCAATATTGGGTTAATGCAAGTGTTTTTTGGCCATTATGTAGTGTTGTTAGATGATAGGAAAAGGCTAAAATCAGTTATCTTAAGGTTTATAGTAAAGTGCGCCGCAGTTTTTGTCAGAACATATGTCCTGATTTTTGAAGAATCTCCCAATATTTTAAACTGGATCTCATGTTTTTTATGTTTTGAAGGTTGGCAGGTATGCAAGACAGTTCACTGCTGGAATAAAATAAAAGGAACCACACTCAATCTAACACTCTCAGCCATGTACAGGCGGCAATGCAACACAATCTCCAAGATGGACAGATTAATGCCTCAGAAATGCCTACACACTGTACCAAGTGGCAAAATGTCGTACTAGAAGCATGTTGTTCATCAATAAAAAGTAACTATAAGGACTGATGCACAAAATGTAGTATAAATCAATGTTTAATACGTTGTTGTCCAGGAACAACACTGGGAATGAAAGGGTTAATTGAATCCAGCTGTTTGTATTTGACATAATCCAGAGGTTGCTGTGTTATTGTGATTCTAGATGTTGAGCTATCAGAAGTTACACCAAACCCAGAGATGACATTTGAAATACACTATAAAGAATGTTCTGGAGGACTGTAATCTTTTGTGACCTAATCCAAGTTGAGTGGTAATGTCACATCTCACAATATGAATTGTCATCATACTACAATGAAAGTAAATAGCTCAAAACATACATAGACAGAGACAACATTCACTTCGCTTTCATTAGGGTAGGATAAAGGTCATCAACCGATAAGAGAAAACTCCATTCTGTGTGATTTTAGATTTTTCCTATGCATGTAAATGTTCAATATCACTCTGGTATTCAGCTTGGTGGTATCATCCAAATGGTATGATATCCCTGAAGTGGTAATGGGAAAACCATCCACTGCTTGTTGAGCCTCTATATCCATATGAAAACAAAGCAGTTTGTTACTGTTGAAAACAGGATCAGGGTCCACTGGGAGACAGGAGAGTGCATCAGCATTTGCATGTTGAGCCACAGGGTGGAAATGGATTTCATAATTAAATCTTGACAAAAAGAGAGCCCATTGTTGGAGGCAGTGTGCAGCTTTATTTGGAATTGATGCTGAAGGGCTAAACAATGAGATCAGGGGTTTGTAGTCCACGACTAAATGGAATTTTGCACCATACAAGAATACAAAGAATATGTGTAATGCATTGACAATGACAAGTGCCTCTTTTTTGATCTGTGAGTACTGGAGTTGTGCTGAGTTAAATGATTCTGATTCACATGCAATGGACCACTCTGTACCATCTTCATACCTATGTGCCAAAACAGTGCCCACCCCGTGTTGGGAAGTGCCCAGGCTGGACAGGAACCAAGCAAGGGTGTGACTGCAGCTGTTGTTTCAAAAGATAAAATGCTTTTTCACATACCAGGGAGCACTGAAAACATGCAATAGGGCATACAATGATTGCGGAATGCATGTCAAACTGGGAGGGACTTTATGATAGTACACAATCTTGCCTAAAAAGACCTGCAACTCCTTTACCGACATAGGATAAGGTAGAGTCAAAATGGCTGTAATGTGATAGTGTAAAGGGGAAATACTTTCATAGGAGATGTGAAAGCCCAGATAAATAAATAAAGTAAATAAATATTTTATTGTCGTTAGGCCATGATAGCAATAGACAATGTCAAATGAAAATACATTTAATTATACAGTATGATAAAGTATTGACTAATTGGCATATTTTAATTTATTACAACAATACACAGTAGGTCATCTATTGAGTTACTAATTTTTTACAGTTGAAGAATTCATTAATATCATAGAATGGGTGGGCAGATAACCATTCATGCAGTCTTTTTTTTTAATGTTAGTTCAGGAAGATCCTGTGTAGCATGTGGCAGCTTATTAAATAGTTTGTGCCCTACGACCTTGTAGCTAGTTATTGATTTTGACAGCCTGTGGTAAGGCGTATATATGTGTCTAATGGTTCTTGTATTGTAACTGTGTACATTTTCTCTGCCTTTCACATCTTGTAAGTTCTTCTTCGTATAGATTAAGACATAGTATATATACAGGTTTATTACTGTCATAATTTTATGTTCAGTAAACAAGGGTTGGCAGTGAGCCGTGTGTGATGAATTAGTAATTATCCTAATAGCTTTCTTTTGCAATATTAATATGTCTTATATATGGCTACAGTTACCCCACAAGATTATGCCATAGGTTAATATACTTTGGAAAAATGCAAAGTAAGATGATCTGACATATGTTTCAGGTACACAATTTCTAAGTTGTCTTAATAAATAAATTACTCTAGATAGCTTAGCACTAATGTAATTTATATGTTGGCTCCAGGATAACTTGTCATCTAAATAAACACCTAGGAACTTAACAGAACTAGGGTCATCAGATAGTGCCTTGTCTCTTAAGGTGAAGAGAATCTGCTGAGTCAATAGAAGGTTGGAAAATTTGGCACTTATCCAAATTGCATTTAAGACCGGCAGACTGTAGGGCCGAAAAAAGAACCCTTAGGTTGTGTAAGTGGTCGTATGTGGGTTTGCCAGAAACCACAATGTCATCGAGATAATTTATACAGCCCATAGTTGAAAAATAGTGGGGGGCGCTGGCCACCATGAACGGGAGCCGTAAATACTGGTACAGGCCAAAAGAATTGTTAACCACCAATAAATGTTGGGAAGCCTCATCTAAGGGGAGCTGGAGATAAGCTTCTGCTAAATCTGTCTTGAAAAAAAGAAACATTCTCTCGACAATTTAGCTAGCAACTCTTCCAGTCGAGGTAATGAGTAAGTATCTATAATGGACTGGACGTTTATTGTGACTTCAAAATCGCCACAGAGCTGCAGTTTGACAGTTGGTTTTTTTTAAGCCAAGCAGGGGAGTGGACCACTCACTTGAGGGTATGGGGCAAATTACACCCAGGTCCCTGAGGTGATCTAATTCCTCTTTAACTGAGTCACAAAGGGCAACAGGTAATGGGCATGCTCGAAAAAAATGCAGCCGCCCGGAAGTTTTCATCGTGATGTGAGCCTGAAATAACATGTCACAACCAGACCCTGGTGTAAATAAGGATGAAAATTCCATGTATAGCACATCCAATTGTGGGTATGGTACCTCATTAGAGACTACAATGATCTCAACAGAAATAGAAAACCTGAATACCCGAAAGTGTCCATACCAAAAAGGTTTTGTGTGGATGCATTGTCCATCACCAGAAATGTTAAGGGGTGAGTCACTGTGCAGTAAGTTACTGGCGTGGTAAACTGGCCAAGCACAGGAATCTGTTGTTTATTATAGCTCAGCAGTTTGTGAGTGACTGGCAGGATGGGTAGAGAGCCCAAGACAGCATATGTTTGTGAATTTAGCAAACTTGCAAATTATCAACCTTCATACAGAGCACCTTCCGAAATACTTTAAGATCAATGAAGAGTTTAGAAGTGGGAGCTGTGAACACTGCAACACAATTTACCACAGTGTCCATATACTGATCATGTATTGGGGCAGGGGGGGTTGATCTACAAACAGATGTGATATGACCCTTCTTTCTGCAACAATGGCATGTAACCCCAGTGCCGAGGACAGAAAGTACAATTGTGACTGACAAAACAAGATGGGCAGAAAGGCAAAGGAGAATGAGAGTGAGCGTGTGTCATTTGTTGTTGCAAGCTGCATGCCCTCGGCTGTTGCTGCTTATGATGCTAACTGCCTGACCACTCGAAATGTTGCTAAATTGCGGCCACGTCACCGTTGATACGCCTGTCTTCCATTGGCTGGTGAGGGGTGGAGGGCTGAGCAGCTGACACCTCACACCAAGGCTCAAATTGGTTGCAACCTCAAAAGGTTGAGCAGTGTTCAGAACCTCAGGCACCAAAGGCTTTTCACTTTGCTACGCTCGCTCCTTCACTTCTCTTTTAGGTGCAAGATAAATAATCACATACCTGACCATCTGATCAGCATACGATTTCTGGTGAACCCCAGATACGAAATTGCAACGGCGACTGAGGCCATGTAGTTCAGCCGCCCACGCTTGATATGATTGGTGTGGTTGTTTGGGACATCTGTAAAATTCAACACGGATTTAGAAAATATTGTTCATGCGAAACACAACTAGCTCTTTACTCACATGAAGTGATTGGTGCTATCGAAAAGGGTTCACAAATCAATTCCGTATTTCTTGATTTCCAGAAGACTTTTGACACCATACCTCACAAACGACTTTTCATCAAATTGCGTGGTTATGGTATATCGCCCCAAATTTGGGACTGGATATGGAATTTTCTGTCAGAGAGGACACAGTTTGTAGTAATTGATGCTAAGGCATCAACTAAAACAGAGGTGATATTGGACGTTCCACAGGGTAGTGTTATTGGTCCTCTGCTGTTCCTTATTTACATAAACGACTTAGGGCAAAATCTAAGTAGCTCTCTTAGGTTGTTTGCAGATGATGCCGTCATTTGCTGTCTAGTAAAATCATCTGAAGATCAAAACCAACTGCAGAAAGATCTGAATAAGATATCACTATGGTGTAAAAATTGGCAATTGACTCTAAATAATGAGAATTGTGAAGTTGTCCCCATGAGTACGAAAATAAATCCGTTAAACTTCATTTACAAGATAAATCAATCAAAAGTGAAGGCTGTAAACTCCACAAAATACCTAGGAATTACTATTACTTCAGACTTAAATTGGAAAGAACACATAGATAATGTCATGGGAAAGGTGAACCAGAGACTGCATTTTATTGGCAGAACCCTTATAAGGTGCAATAGAACTAATAAAGAAACTTCATACACTACGCTTGTCCGTCCTTTTTTGGAGTATTGCCGCCCAGTGTGGGATCCTTATCAGATGGGTTTGACAGAGGGCATCTAAAGAGTCCAAAGAAGGGCATCTCGTTTTGTATTGTCACGATACAGGGGTTACGGAAATGATACAGAATCTGGGATGGAAATCATTACAACAATGGCACTCATCGCTGCGGCATGGTATACTTATGAAACTCCAATCACCAACATTCTCCTCCGAATGTGAAAATATATTGTTGACTCCCAATTACATAGGTAGAAATGATCATCAGAGTGAAATATGAGAAATCAGAGCTCGAACGAAGAGATTCAGGTGTTTTTTCTTCCCGCACGCTATTCGAGAATGCAGTGGGAGATAAATAGTATAACAGTGGTTCAATGAACCCTCTGCCAGGCACTTAAATGTGATGTAGAAAATTCCACTCGAAAAGTTATGAAATATGTACTCTTGCAGTAATATGAGGACAGAAACTGTCACATCAATAGAAAAATAAGAGATGCAGGATCTTTGCAAGGGAACCAGTTGACACAGCAATTGATAAATCCAGGGGTAAACTCTCAAGAGGAATAGGGCTTGACAAAGAAGAGCATCCTAAACTCCAAATGTCTGAAAGTGTTGCCACAATCATTTTTTGTAGGCCTTCCACTCTTCTGCGGTCTCATCATATGCAGGAAAGGGCGTCAGATAAGAGACTGAGGAAGACGTGAGGGACCCCATGGGACGTGGGGGTCTGAACATAGACTAAGTTAAAGACTGCAATACCTGAATTTGAGTGTCCAACACTGTGGCAAAAAGGCGGGGTTTTGCAACCATGTATTTAGAGTCTTCTAATAGTTAACAAGTCGGCGTAGCACTTCTTAGAATTCTGTTTCTGTTACTGCAAGAAAAACACCTAACGAATTAAGGACAGAAGAACCTGAACGCGTGGAATTGTGACACACTCATTGCCAATGTGTTGTATACTCAAACACATTCGATATCATTGTTAACTGAAAACGCCTTAATCGGCTGTCGACTTATTGTCTCTAGCAGATACACAACGAAACTGTCTGCCCCGGCTCTCTCCACCTGGCGTTAGTATGTGGCATGCTGCCTGTACTTGTCCTGCTCACACCTCTGGTGGTAAGAATGTGGACGGTACGCATGATGGAATATGCGCTTGCTACCTCACTGCAATAATGAATATCATGTTTCCTATGGGTGCTATAATTATGATATGAACTATTGATCAGGGCAAAACTATACTTGGAAGTCATCATAAAGATTTGGATATCTGTAAACAGATTTCTGCATGAGTGCATCAGCTGAACTCCACACATAATTCTTATAGTTCGCTTCTGTGCATAGAACACTTTCTTTGCTATTGGTTGATTTCCCCAGAATATTATTCCATATGCCATACGTTGATGGAAGTAGCCAAATATGCTGTTTCTATTGAGCTCATCTCCCTACTGTCTGTTAAGAGTATCAAAGCAAATGTTTTTGAGCTTAATCTTTTACACAGTTCTTGATTATGATGGTGCCATTTCAGTTTGTTGTCTAAATGCAACCCCAAAAATTTGGAGGACTCAACCTTTAAAATTCCATGCCTGCCCAATCTTTAGATCAACTTCTTTGGAAACATTTGAATTAAAGGAAAAATTAAAATAATTTGTCTTTTTAAATTGACAGAGAGACCCTTAGTTTGAAACCAGTTTACCATATCAGCAAAAACCTCATTTGACATGTATCCTGCCGGCTGCAGTAGCTAAGCGGTCTGCGGTACACCAGTCATGGTCTGCATAGCCACTACGGTCAGGGGTTCGAATCCCCCCTCGGCATTGATATTTGTGCTGTCCTTAGTATAAGCTAGTTCATAAGTAGTTTGTAAGTTTAGGGACTGATGACCCCATAGTTAAGTCCCATAAGCTCTACAAACATTTGAACATATTTTGACATGTTTCCTGAGGAACCATTAACTGATAGCGGTGTCATCAGCAAATATCGTGATTTTTCCATGTTCAACAAATAGTGGCAAATCATTTCTAAATAACAAAAAGAGCAGAGGGCCCAGCACATAGCCTTGAAGCAGTTAAGGCAGTTCCTCCTAGATGGATCATATTATAGTATAGATGATTTTTTTTATCAAAAATACTTAATATCCTCTGAATAAGTTTAAATATATTTTTGTAGCCCTTGTGGTGGATTCAACATTCTTTGTGTAATCTTAACTCAAATTTATATATATCTGTAGTTTAGAGAAGGATAGATTGCTTACTCATTCCAGCACAAATAGTGCCTGTTGGCAAGACAAACCAGGGAAGCCTCACGATTGGTCTCCCAGAAAGTCTTTCACTGCCTGTTACACAATGAGGCGACCTCTCCATGCGACCACGGGATTCAGGTGTCTGCCTCATTGTGAGCTCTAACAGGGCTTGTCGCTGCCACAGGCTGATCAGTGAACACACAGGGCATCTGTTCAGTTCCCACGACCTACCAACATCAGCGGCAGCCCTTAATCAAAGGCTCCAGTTGAGCAACCAAGGTTAACACAGCCTGAAACTGGCAGCGAAGTGTCACCACCCCTCAGTTTGCATCTGCACACAGCCGTCACATTCCCTATCCCTGAATACAGTACCCAGAAAAATGAATGACTAAAAAGACACGATGTAGACTTGAGAGTGACTAACTAAGGTACTACTCCAATGAAAACAAAACAGGTGACTCATGATTTGCATGGTAGAAGAATACACTAACCAGATACTTGATGCAAATTTGAATCTAATAACACATGAGCACATGATAACTTCAATAAATAGAAGCTGGAACCTAGTGATATTGAAAGTAACTGTGAAGTTATCTGGGCATGTATAGCAAGTCTAAAAGAAGTAAAGTTAATAGTTGGGTGTTTTTACCAGCCCCCCAGTGCTGCTGTAGCAGTTTTAGAATCATTCAAAGAAAGTCTACACCAGGTAGTGCATAGGTATCCGGGCCATGTAATATTAGTAGGAGGAGAATTCAACCTTAAGAGTATAGATTGGGACCTTGCTAGTTACATTTCAGGCAGTACAGACAAGCAGTCTTGCGAGCTACTTTTGGACACATTCTCCGAAAACTGTCTTGAGCAGTTGAACCGACAACCCATGCGCAGTGGAAATATTCTAGACGTTACAGCCACAAACAGGCCTGACCTTATTAACGATGTCTGTGTAGAGACAGGAATTAGTGATCATGATATCGTCATAGCATCGATAATGATCAAAATTCATAAACCAATCAAGAAGGCTAGGAGCGTGTTTTTGTTGGGAAGAGCCGATAAGCAAATGTTACGATCACACTTAGAAAATGAATGGGCATCGTTTAATTCCGGGACTATGGATGTAGAGGAATTGTGGGCTAAATTTAAGTGCATTGTAAATAAAGGGTTAGAGAAATATGTGCCAGTAAAGACGATTAAGGATTGAAAAGATTCACTGTGGTATAATAATAATGTTAGAAAGCTGCTGAGAAAGCAAAGGCTGTTGCACTCTCGATTCAAAAAAGAACACACAAATGATGACAAGCAAAAGTTAGTAGAGATTCATGCGTCTATAAAAAGATCGATGCGCAAAGCATACAATAATTATCACAGCCATACCTTAGCAAAAGATCTTTCCGAGAACCCGAAAAAATTCTGGTCCTATGTAAAATCAATAAGCGGGTCGAAGCTCACTGTCCAGTCACTCATTGATCATTCTGGGGCAGTAATAGAAGAAAGCAAATGGAAAGCTGAAATTCTAAATTTAACCTTTAAGAAATCTTTCACGTAGGAGGACCACACAAATGTACCATCATTTGATCAACGTACTAATTCCGAAATGGGGGACATAGCAATAGGTATTTCTGGTGTAGAGAAGCAGCTGAGAGAGCTAAATACGAAAAAGTCTGCTGGTCCGGATGGAATACCAGTTCGGTTTTACAAAGACTATTCTGCGGCGTTGGCCCCCTACTTAGATTGCATTTATAGTGAATCTTTAATTCAGCGCAAAGTTCCTAGTGATTGGAAAAAAACGCAGGTGACTCCCGTTTATAAGAAAGGAAAGAGAACTGACCCACACAATTACAGGCCAATATCGTTGACTTCAGTTTCATGTAGAATTTTGGAGCATATTCTGAGTTCGAATATAGTAAATTTCCTTGAAACGGAAAAGCTTCTTTCCATGAATCAGCATGGGTTTAGGAAACATCGTTCATGTGAAACTCAGCTTGCCCTTTTCTCACATGACATCTTGCGAGCCATGGATGAAGAGCATCAGGCGGATTGTGTTTTTCTCGACTTCAAAAAGGCATTCAACGCGGTGCCACACTGCAGACTGCTAATGAAGATACGAGCTTATGGAATAGGTTCACAGATTTGTGACTGGCTGGAAGACTTCCTAAGTAATAGAATGCAGTACGTTTTTCTCGATGGCGAGTGTTCATCAGAGACGAGTGTATCGTCAGGCATGCCCCAGGGGAGTGTGATAGGACCGCTATTATTTTCTATCTATATAAATGGTCTGATGGACAGAGTAAGTTGTAATTTGCGGCTGTTTGCTGATGATGCTGTGGTGTATGGGAGGGTGTCGTCTGTAACTGATTGTAATAGCATACAGGCTGACTTAGACAAAATTTCTAGTTGGTGCGAAGAATGGCAGCTAGCTCTCAATGTAGAAAAATGTAAGGTAATGCGCATAAGTAGAAAAAAACAATCCCATAATGTTCGAATACAGCATTAGTAGTGAGTTTCTTGATGCTGTCGCGTCGTTCAAATATCTAGGCGTAACATTGCAGAGCGATATGAAATGGAATGAGCATGTAAGGACAGTTGTGAATAAGGAAGACAGCTGACTTCGGTTTATTGGGACAATTTTGGGAAGATGTACTTCACCTGTAAAAGAGACCATGTATAAAACGCTTGTACGACCACGTCTTGAGTATTGCTCAATTGTTTGGGACCCGCAGCAGATCAGTTTAAAGGAAGACATAGAGGCGGATCAGAGCTGAGCAGCTAGATTTGTTACCGGTAGGTTCGACCAATGCGCGAGTGTCACGGAAATGCTCTGGCAACTCAATTGGAGATCACTGGAAGAAAGACGACGTTCTTTTCTTGAATTTCTGTTAAATAAATTTTGAGGGCCGGAATTTGAAGCTGAGTGTAGTACGATCTTGCTACCGCCTACTTACATTTCGCGTAAAGATCACAAAGACAAGATAATTGAAATTTGGGTTTGTACGGAGGCATATAGGCATTCTTTCAATTTGGGAGTGGAATAGGAAAGGAAATGCCTAGTAGTGGTACAGTGAACCCTCCACCACGCACCTTACGGTGAATTGCGGAGTATGTATGTAGATGTAGATGTGAGAAGCTGGTTATACTTACAAGTGTAGTTGTGCTCCCTCACTACAATGTGGTCACCATTATGGTCACCCAGTGACTGATCAATTGCTGTAATTTCCCCACAGATGATTTTTTTCACTGAAATTGCTGTAATTTCCCCACAGATGATTTTTTTCACTGAAATCCTTCATTACTCTGGTGTAGCAGAATTTGGTGCCTTTTTGTGTATGGGATTTGGAGGGTTAGATTACCTAATAAATACCACATTTACATCTGAACTGAAATTCACTGTCATCGGCACAAGATACAGAACTGAACAAGAACATGGTGGAAGCTTCTGGAGGTGAAGCCTCCAAAGAAGCTCGGTCATAAAGATGAAGTATTGTTAGTGAATGTCAATTACTAGTTGTGCTGACACATGTGTTTCTGTAAGTCTTCCTAGAGATACCGTATTTGCGTGAATATAAGCCACACCTAAATTTTTGACACGAGATTTTAGGAAAAAAAATCTAGAGTATAGGCTGCAGGTTTTGTAATTTTTATTTTATTTATTTTTATTTTTTATTTATTTTTTGTATAATCGAACTTTTTCATAATCAGAAACACAATGTTAATAAAATAATGTTCTCTTTTCAATAAACTCAAAACAAATATGCAAAACGGTAAATCAAAAGCAAGAAGACAGGCTGATTCAGGCACCCCAAGTGAGGGGACGCCGAACCGGGCATTTCAAGTGGTGTATAGCATATGCAAGTGCTGCAAAAATATAGTTTTTTCGGTGTGTGTGTGTGTGACAATGTTTTGGCTTGTAAGTTTGTAGCGGGAAACAAATGTACAAGTTACACTGCCATCACAGTAATGGACATGGAAAACGATAGGTTTGACATAAATTTGACGCTGATGAAAAACAGTTCAATGCTAGTGTGTAAGTGAGGACAAACTATTAAAATGTTCAAAGAGTAATTGTGCATTTCAAGAGCTAAAATGTAAATATCTCAATGTTTACTTGACGTCATAATTCGAAAGAGGAACTGTGGTTTTGCTGTTACAACAGAAACGATTCAGTTGCAAGGCTGCAAAATAGCCCTGAGTTCCATGTACATCGTTTCATGGAAATAACCCCCAACGAATGTGAAACTAGTGAATCTGGTCGTAGTAAAATATGTTATTTTAAAACCTAGCATTGAAACTCAACATCAGCATTAGCTACACAAATCAGTTGTTCCGCTATCTTAACCTCCCATCACCGCTCGCGAGACTAGCTTCATTGACTACATCAAATTAAAATCATTTGTGTGCTTAGGAAGTGTGTGTGTTAAGTACTACTTATGTTTAAGGCCACACAGACATGTTAAAAACAATTGTCAGCTTTTGTATGCTGTGGTACAGAATGACACCATTCGATTTATATCGAAATATCAACTTCCACGAATTCCCACGCCGTTTCTGTAAATGTGTACAAAAACGTATATGCAATTCTGCGAAACTGTTACTGTAGCATTTTTGAAGACTATCTAGTTTATTACATTTCTCAAACCAAAATAAAAGTGAACGTGTAATTTTTTTAAACTAACAACTTTGGGAAAAGGAGTGGTTGGGAGGGGGGAAGGATTGAATCTTGATTATAGGCCGCACCACAATTTTGTACGCCAAAATGTGGGAAAAAAAGTGTGGCATATATTCGAACAAATACGGTATTATACTCTTCATGAGCACTTTGGTGGATTAACTTTAGACTTTAGTTTTACAGCGATTAGTTCTCTTTCATTTCTTGGCTTATAAGGCAGTGTGACTCCTAAGGAAAGTTCATAACATGGCATTTCCTAAGATTTAAAACTTTATTAAGCAATATCTAAAAAAGTGAAAGGCAACCACTCATGTATTGACACACAACCACACAGACCCACAAAATATATATGCCCTCCTTCTGGTGGGAAAAGAACTAACAATCTATAAGTGGTGTGAATACAGACATCTGTTACATACCAGAAATTTTTTATTGTTATCTGTTACATGTTGCTGTAACATGCTCCATGCATCACTCTATTATTCCATTTTTATTGTTAACTTCTTAAGTTGTGTGTACAGCCTTCCAGCCTATGATATTGCAGTACGTTTTATTTATTTATTTTTATGATTCTTACACGTATATCTTCAGAAATTCTTCCATTGCTTTTTTGTAACATATTAGTTTTGGATAAACATCTTTGAAAAATTTTCCAGCCCAAACGTGTCAAGCTGAGGAAGCTAAGGGCCACCTTCAATAGGCTCTCAAAGCCTCTAGAACGCCGTAAACCACAAGTGGAACCTGATCCATTTAAGGTAAAGTACAGAACCATTTCATTTATTTCGAGTAAACAATTTAAATTTCCAAATGAGCTTATCATTGCAGATAAAAATATATAGAATGTATAGAAAACATCTCGATAGAAGAAATCATAAAAAAATTTTCAAGGTTTATAAGTACCAATTATGTTTACACAATTTGCCACTAATCTGATACAAATGAATGAAAATAATCATTTTCTGAAAATACTGTATACTAAGATAGATAAAAATGTCTGTCTCCAAACAGCAGGAGGAAACAAACACAAAAAGGATGGAATTATGCAAGCTTTTTGATTCATTGGTAGAAATGTTGAAAGAAAGAAGGATGAAGGAAAAGGGTTAATGAGGTTTAGGAAATGGGGATAGCAAAAGTTACCCATAACCCTTAATTAGGAGAAATCTGTTTGTGGGGTTTGCAACAGATGAAATTTGAAAACCAGAAGGCCTAAAAGTTAAGACCTAGTAATATGCATGACAGAGATTACTGAAATAAAGTATTACTGAGAGTGTAAAGCGAAATCCATTATATATAGTAGAGGATAGGAAAGGGGATGAGAATTCATAGGCGAGAGTCTAAAATATATAGTAAAAAGAAAGAAAGAAAGGGAAGTAACAGTGAAAAGAAATGCTGACACTAAGAAAATAAATTTTAGCTGGGAGGGTGCTAGGAACTGAGCACATTTTGTAACACCATTTTTCACCTCTTAGAGAGGGAGTATTCAGAGAGAACAAGTAGTGAAATGGGCACCAAGGTCACAATTGCAATTATTAGGGCATGCTCTGCAGCAGGATATTGTGTGTTACCAATATACACCTTCTGTCTGTGCCCACCTACTTAGTTGGTAATATGATGGCAGTCATACCAGTGAATCAGGTTGAACAGTGTGGGTGTAACTATATGTTTTATAATTGCAGAGTTAGCATAGGTGGGTGATAGATGTATAGGGAAAGTCATGAAGGGGAGATGGTCACAGTGTTTGGATGTCTTTACTTATTATCAAGTAATAGTATTTGTTGTTGTTTATTTGTTTTCATAAATCTTCATAAAACAAGTCCATTTCCTCTTTTTCTTCTCTTCTTCAAATGCATTATTATTATTAAAAATCTTCTGTGTTCGTAGACATACTGCTACTGCTGTTACTTTCACATAATTACAACTCTGAGGTTTATTTTTACACATATTATCAAGCATTGTTGCAATGCCATGTCATTTTTTTTATATTTTCCACTCATGCCACTTATAAGAGACATTAAAACTACAAATTATGAAGTACTTCTGAAGCCCTAGTTTGCAAGTTCAGGAAGCTTGTGATGATGAGTAATATGTGAAAAACAAATTTTTGAACCTTATAGCTCATAAACTACATATGTAGTGTCTTACTACACACACATAGGGCTTTATACTCTGAGAGTTTACAGTAAATAATAGTGGCAATCATGAGGAAATATCTGAGGTGAAGCTGGGCTCTACTTGATGCTATATGCACTTCATATAGAGCACTCTCATTGATTCCTGTGGTGCACCCTTTGGTGGCCCACTGACAATGTTGGATTTGACCTCTTTGCAAGAGGTCATCTCGTAGCACTGAATATCCATAGAGTCATAAACACATGACTTGCATTCGCACTCACACATATATGAGGTGGCGGAACCTTAGTGTAGGGTTAAGGCTAACAACTGTGATGCATTGTTCGGCATGCCAGATTCCAGTTTTGGATGAGAGGTGACAGCAGGTCTGGCTGGTGCAGTTGTCATGCCAGCCCTGTCTCCACTGGTGGCAGAGTCAAAGGCGGTGATGACAGCACGCCGAGCAACACCATGGGTGCTTGTGGGGGTGGTATTGTTTCAGTCTCAGTACTCTGGAACAGCCCTGCAAAAGACCAAGATGGCCCCAGTAGCTTTGAGGTGAGGCACGGCCTCAGAGATTCTCATTGATTCCACAGGAAGCAGTGGTGAGAGGCTTGATGGTAGAGTTGGGCCCATCAGGTATAACTGACCCAAGTGTCACATCACTTCTCCCTTTGATGTGCATACGACACATAGGTGGCGCGGTAATCACATCACGTTACCACTGGTGTACATGTCAGACTTTCGTCAAACATCTATGCCCAGCTGGAAACAGTGTTGTGGCAGCTCCCTTAAATGGTGCAGTGGGGTACGAGCAATCTGACTGTTGACCATGGCTGGTGGCAGTGAAGCAGCCCCAATGGACTTTTGTCATCCAGCGGCATGAAGCGATAAGAGGCCAAGAATCTGTCCAGAGCAGCATTGGCTGAGGCAAACTGAATGTACGTACTAATCTGGCTCTTGAAAGTGCGTACCATCCTTTCAACTTCCCCATTGGACTGGGGGTGGAAAGGAGGGGAGAGAATGTGGTGAATACAATGCTTAAGTACAGAAGTCCTTGAATTCTTGTGATGTAAATTGGGGGCTGTTGTCAGTGACAATAATAAGCGGCAAGCCTGCCAGATCAAATATTTTGGACAGTCAGTCATCACAATGAACAATCATCAATCACAACAGCAGAAGAATGGTGTGTACAATGGGCTACAAATGGAAATTTGGAATATGCATCAACAATCCAGAGCCAGTACAAATTGAGGAACTGTGTGACATAGTATAGGTGGAAGTGTTCCCAAGACTTTTCGAGTAGGGGACACGGAATAAGGACAGCAAAAGGAGCTGCCTGCTGGGTTGCACAAACGTCCCACCCATTCACAAGATGCACTATTTTGTTGTTCATTACTGGCCCATAAACATGGCACCTAGCTAAAGTGTCCATCTGAATAATTACTCAATGGTCTGTGTGAAGCAGACGTAAGACCTTGTGACAGAGGGAACTTGGAATCACCATGCAAGGAGATGCATTTGCTGATTGTAGCAGCAGAACACCCTCCCACACAGCAAGTTGATATCAAAGAGCGTAATAAAGCAGAAGGGGTGCGATACGGGATGAGTGGGAGCGTCTGGCCACCCATGCTGGATGTTATGAACCACCTGTAATGTAACAGAGTCTGCCGCACTGCCATGGCCTCGGGATTGGACATTAGGGAAAAACATTTGACTGTCTGTTGTGTATTGATGTCTTTATGGAACCAGAGAAGTTCATCCTACTCAAAGGCAGAACTGACCAGCAGGTGAGACAATGGTTCACCGTTTGCATGCTGAGCGGTAGGGTGAAAGTGAATTTCATACTAAAACCAAAACAAAAATATATTCCTACACTGTGAAATGTCCCACAGGTGTTTTTTCAATGTCAAATTATGTATATTAAACACTTCAAATGACATTTCATTTAACTTCACTGCAAAAGTACCAAAAATATTCATATGATAACACAATGTAACGGGATAGTCTACCAGGTTCACTTTTTTTTACACAGATCACTACGTTCTTGAGAACACAGACATTTATTTGGTCTGAGAACAGTCAAAAATCAAAGTTGCAAATGTACACAAAATTAATTAATTTACAGTTCCACATCAGTGCTTGGCATAACAAGCCTACACCACATGAATACGGCCCCACTGATTGCAAATGTGTAGTGTCTTGCTACACACACAAACAAGGGGGTTCACACTCCTAAAATTCACAGTAAATATTAGCGGCAATCACGAGGTAAGAATGGAGGAGCAGGAGGCAGACTTTGATTGACACTATGTGCGCTTCATAAAGAGTGTGCCGTCAACAGCACTTGTGGTTTGCCTGGCAGCTGCTGACTGACTCATGGGCAGTGCCAGATTCAGAGGTACAGCATACATGTGTATTAACACATTTTTTTATATTAGCCATTATTATCATTTTTAAAGTATATTAAATATGAAACATTTTCAGTTCAATCACAGTGCTATACATTCAGTATGTTAAAATTGGGGTTTTTGGACTACAGTAGAAAAATTTGACAGATAATCAGCAGATCACTTGGTGTAGAGGTGGCAGCTGCTTTACCTGACTACCCTGTAAAGTGGTTGGTACATCTAATACTAAAAATATCAACACAAAATCATCCTGCAGGAAAAAGGTATTTGAAGTTGGAGTAAATGTGTTTGCTTTTCATTTAAACACAAAATGAAGTTTCCAGACTTGGTTGTTATCTTGAAATTGCATGTAAACAAAAGTCAAAAATTTAATTTATAAATAAAATGAATTTTTGGGTGCTGTTCTTAGTTAACTGAAATTTCTAAATTTGGATCCTTTAATAGGATGTCCACACAGTCTGTAAACGTAGTAGAAGTTTAGTATCTTATTTCTGGAGAAACTTGGTTCAATTTTCTTTCATTATTTCATTTGTTTGTTTCTGTCTTGGATGCATTAATCCAAACATATATTTTAATACTGAAAGTGACAATACTTACCAGACACTTGCATAAATAAAATTACCATTGTTTGTTTGTGTTGATTAAGAATATATTTACGGTGTGATATTATGAAAGTTATTAAAATAATAATAACATAAACACTAAGGACAGTATCAGTATTAGTGCAGATATTCAGCTTACAAAGATGTTAATACAGAGAAAAATTCTCCATTTGAAGCACAATACAACTTGTAAGAAAGGTCATTTTGCATTGCAGGTATCACCAGCTGCTTTGCTATATGAAGCTACTCCACGTGTGCTCGAATTAGCGAAGCCAAAAGAGAGGATTGAAGATAGGGGACTCATACCTGGGCAAGTGAAGAGGGCTGCCCTAAATTATAAAAGTAAGTATACTCCTTCATAACTTTAAGAAACTAATAATTCTTTCTGTTTCCTTGTTTTGGTAGTATTAATAGTTTGTATTGCTAAATAAATATCTGTGTATTTACATTTTAATATTCTGCCACATTCTGGTTTTGTCACACTCAGTAATAGTGTACTATTTTACTTACTTTCTTGTGGTCTTTGTTTGTTAACCGAGTTAAGAAAATTGTCTTTGTCTAATAGAAACAATGACCTGTTCATGTTTAAACTGTGCATTAATTTTATGCAACTTCATAGAGAATTTATATTGGTACCAGTCAGTAGTTTGGAGCAAAACATCACCAACCAGGGTGATTTATTGGCCAAATGTTCATTGTGATTTTACAGTTGAAACATTTTGTAATTGTGGTGATAGTATTGTTTCTGCAAATTTTTGACTTTACTCACAGTCATAAAATTCTGACCCAGAAGTTGACTTTGATGTGTGTTCAGTAATTCTGAGCAAAAACATCTGAAATGAAGAAGATTTCATCCAGTAGACACCAAAGAAATTTTACCCAAGACAGAATTGCAACAGTAACAGCTGCTCTTCAGTAAAGTTCACCATGATCAGTTAATTGGCATTCGCAAGTGCTTAACATTTCAGATGGAAGCCTGTGATGGCTTTTGTTTCTGGAAATTCATTTCCATTATTGCAAGCTTCAAATTGTGCAATAAATATTGCCCTTAGCCATTTACTGATTTAAATGGACAAACAAAACTTCAGATACTGGACATCATTAATGGATCTATGATAAAGCTGAACAGTGGTATAAATTTAATAGTGAGTGAAGTGCATGATTGTAATTTTAGTGATCTGAATTTAGTGCCACTGAACAAAGCCATCATTATCTAAACACAATACATGCCACTTTCGTATTGAAGGATTTGTGATCATATGCATCAATAAAAAATATGAATTGCTGATTCAACCACTGGATCAGATATGTAGATATTTTCCATAGTTGATGAACAGCCAACACTCTAATGTGACTTATTTGCTGCCATCATAGTATTTGTCAAAAAGGAAAATATCTGCAACTTAAGCATTATCTTTTAAATCATAACATGTAGGCTTTCACGGTCTGCATTGTCGTCAGTTAAAACTTCCAGGCTAAATTGCCGTGGTCAATCGGTAAAACTTCTTCCCCCAGACATTTCATTGTCAACTGTGGACAACATTTTCTGAGGTGAGTCGATGATTGGCTTTTAGTGGTGGAGCTGCCACTTATATAGAGCAGACAGAGGGCGCCACCATGTGGCATGTGGTGCTGACTATGCAATTATCTGTAATTATCATCATTTCTCTCAATTACAGGTAATCAGTTGTCACGTGATTGGTGCAAAGTTGACCGGCATATCTTGTTCAATTTTAAACCTTTTTCTTTTCTCTTAAAATTGTTTTGATGTTTGTAGATTTCAATACCATCTCTCTACATATGTGTATAATAGTGTGAAGTCCTTGCAAGCACACTCATATCACCAAATTTTATTTCATAATCTCCATTTTGAAGTACATGTTCTGCTACTGCTGATTTGTCGATATGTCCCAAACAACAGTTCCTTTTGTGTTCCGTTAATCGTGTATTGATGCTTCTTTTTGTTGTCCCTATATACACAATGCCACAAATACATGGAATTTTATATACCCCTGGGGTAGCTAGTGGCTACTGAGCACCTTTCGCTGATCTTAAGAATTCATTTATTTTCTTAGTGGGTCTGAAAATAGTTTCCACTTGAAACTTGGCCAGTACTTTGCCAATACAGTCCTTGGTGTTATGGATGAATGGGAGGAAAACTTTTCCAGCAGATGGTTGTTGCTGTTGCCTATTTACAGACACTTTTCTACTTGGATGGACTGCTTGGTTGATTTCATTATCAGTATAGCCATTTTTCTTAAAAGCTGTCTACAAATGATTCAGTTCCTCTTGCAAATAGATTGGCTCATACATATTGTTAGTTGTGTCCACAAGTGTTTTTATGACACCTCTCTTCTGCCTAGGGTGGTGGTTCGAGTTCTTATGCATGTAAAGGTCGGTGCTCTAAGGTCCCATCTGCCCGTTTAATTACAGATACATCTAAGAAATTCAGTTGCCCATTACTCTCCTTCTCCATGGTGAATTTGATATTTGGTTTAATACTATTTAGGTGTACCAGGAAATCATTTAAATCCTCTTCACCATGATTCCATATCAGAAAGATGTCATCCACATACCAATACCACCTTGAAGGGCTTTTGGTGGCTGACCACAACGCTTGTTGTTCAAAATATTCCATGAATAAATTAGCAATTGCGGGCTTTGGAGGTCTGTCCACTGCTACCCCTTCAATTTGTTCACAAAATTATACTGAAAATAGATTGTGGACAGACAAAGTCAAAACAAGGCTAATAATTATAATAATTTTGTGTGGCTCACTGGCCTGGTGCAAGTCTTTCAATTGGATGCCACGTCAATGACTTGCATGGCCCTAGCCTACCCCAGTAATCCAACCAGGAAAAGGGGACCTACAGCTTAACGTGGAATCTGAACCACATATCGTTTCTGGCAACTCCTCACATCATTGAGAGGTGAAAGGATGCGTTAAAATGCAGACTGAAAAAAATCCGAGGTCCGATCGGGTTTCAAACCCTCGACCTCTCAGTTCCCAGTCGAGTGCTTTACCCCAAGACCACCAGGCCCAACGGAACAAGTCTACTACAGTATATCAGTAGGGAACATGTTGGTTATGTAAGAAAGAGCTTCATCAACCGGGACCATTGCGAACAGAGTTGGCAGCAAGTGACATGTGGTGGTGCCCTCTGTTCCACCACCTAGAAGCCAGTTGTCGACTCACCTCAGAAGATGTTGTCCACAGTTGACAACGAAATGTCAGGGGGAAGAAGTTTTACCGATCGATCACAGCAATTTAGCCCGGAAGTTTTAATTGGTGATTATTTCTTAAAGTTTCTCCAGATGGTTGTATATTAGATCTTTGCTTTCTGCAATTAATAATAAGGGTGTAGCATACATGGTGAAACCAGAACAGAATTTGAGAACTGAGAAAAAGCTTGTGGCATGCACACACACATTTTGGGTAGCAGTTTGACTCCCGTAGTTTATTGCCTTTATGCATTTCAGCATGCTGAGCATACAGTGGGTATTTGGGTTGTACCTATACTTTACTAGTGGCATAGTGAGGAGCTACTGTAGGTGTTGTATTAGTCTGGAACTTGGTCCTTTGTAGTACCTGAGCCAGGTGGAAGGAATAACTAGGAGTGGTGAAAGTTTATAATTGATGCTGAGGGAAATGTGACCTTACCATTAAGAGGTGCTCTTTCCCAGATCCTCTTACAAACAAATGTATCCTCTATGATCAATACAGGGTCCATCCTGATGTATGTCATTATGCACCAGTGCTGACTAAATTATCTGTATTGTAAGGATGGGGGTTTGATGCAGTAAATTGAAAAGTGTATGGTCGTTGTGCCATTAGGCATACTGACTAAACTATAAATGAGTACAGAGATTGACAAATATACAGTGAGGAAGTTTGTCAGGCTTCTTCAGAAATTGAGCTTGGCATATTCTGAACAATTACTTAGCCTCAATTATTTTATATAAGATGAAAAGGAGTGGTTGTCAGCTGTATTAATTGTTTTGTTGCTTGAACCTCAATTGTTGCTTCTCATGTTATTGATGATTTCAGGGCATGATCTTGAAACTTAGATAATCATCACAAGAAATCATTCACAAGAAATTCCATAGTCCCTAGAATGGTCTTTCAGAGATGATAAATCCATCACCTTAGAACGAACAGGAATAGATTGAGGGTAAAAATGTCATGCCATATGTGATTAATTTTTGATGCATCTTTAACAGGCCCATATTGCAAGTTCAGTGTTGTTGTTTGCACATAGTCAATATGCTGCCTTCTCAGTGCCTATATTTTCAACATCCACGATTGCCACTCATTTATTTGCTGGAGTATGTGAAGCAGGAGCATAGACAAGCTCAACATATTTTATTCTTAACTTTTCTGTAGGTAATATAAATAACCCCTGATGCATATTTAGTCAGGAATTCATGGAAAATAGACTTTCACTTTTAGACAGGCATGCCAGTCAACAAAAAAGCACATAATGGCATCCAAAATTAAATCAACTACCTTCTCTATAGTAAAATTCAACATCGCTCTTACAAAAAATGGAGGTTTATCAAGTATTACTTGTGACCCTATTCCATTAGCTTTTACATTATTCTTCTTAGTAGAATAACCAGTAGTGAAGGTGATATTATGAGTAGCCATAAAAACAGTAACATGGGAGCACCTCCTCTGACAAAAGTAATATGGGATCTCATAAGCTGTTCAATGCAGTAGCATGTGCAGCAGTCCAATCCAGACTACTAGCATGGCCAAAGTTAAAACTGCTTATATTGCCTCAGTTCTTATCACTACTGTTGCACAATGGGATGTTGCTAACAATGCATCAGTGGCCTAGTAAGACTAGAGTCACTGTTGCCAGACATAAACATGCATAAAAACTGACTGGCACCCAGTGTGTGTACAGCTCAGTAAAGCATATATGCAAATCACAGCTGCAGATCACATATATGTTTTATTTATTTTGCCAAAAAACAGTATACAGAGTTGATACTAAAGTGTAACATTTTAAAGACTACAGAACAGAAACAACTGCAACATGTATAATGGAAGACAAGAAATTTTAATAATCATTTTCTCCAATTTAACAGATTAGCACACACATTCTCACAAATGGTTTATGTGCCCAGTAGGAAAGAGACCAAGTCTGGTAACAATGGGCCATCCTGTGAATGATGTCATTAATCTCATGTTGATTTCATAATGCCTATTCTTTCTGCAGATCTCATCACAGGTCTTGGAGAGTGGTTGGTAGACTCTGATGTGGAGCAACCTGTTTTCATAGAGTATCTCACAGATGCTCTATATGATTCAAATCAGGGAAAAAGGAGGCCACATCATGCATACAATATATTCTGTTTCAAAGGAAACATCGGCCATCTGTGTATTTTGAGATCAGCCATTATAGCCCATCAGTACAAAGTCTGGACCCATAGCACCTCACAACAACCACACGAGGTCCCATGATCTTGTCATTTTGCAATGAAGACGCCTGGACAAAATATAATGTGCACTACCGATTCCATTTACCA
This sequence comes from Locusta migratoria, assembly GCA_026315105.1. Taxonomy (NCBI): domain Eukaryota; kingdom Metazoa; phylum Arthropoda; class Insecta; order Orthoptera; family Acrididae; genus Locusta; species Locusta migratoria. The sequence continues at coordinate 199,536,612 of CM048746.1, forward strand.
AGGGTCGAATTGGGTGCCCCTGTTTATGCAGCTTAAACTGACTTCCGAGTAGCAGTGCCTTAGGGTTCATATTTATGAGCTACTTTTCTTGAAAATTATACAGTACAGAAAATTTGTTTAATAAAGCCTGACGAATTTTTTTTTTTTTTTTTTGCAAGTCCGCAGTTGGCTCTACGGCAGCCTCGACAATATCATTGTCCTCAAAAAACTGTACCATTTTATCAACATACTCTTCAGCATGGGCAATAACAACAGTGTTACCTTTATCACCTTTAGTAATTAGTGCATCATTTTCTTTTAGCTTACGATTAATACTTCAATTCAGTTCAATTGACTGAAAATTGGACGTAAATGCAATTTCTTTGCCTATAACATTATTACATTCGTAAGCAAATGTTACTTGATCAGGTTTCTCAATCTTAAAGGATTCCAGGCCAATTTTAAGATCTACAATAAAGTTACCAATTACAGAGTCTTTATTGAGCAGAGGTGGTAGATTGTATTTAAGCCCTTTGCATAACAAATTGTTCTCAGCTTGTGTGAAGGTAATTCCAGTTTTATTCAAAACTCTATCGTAAAACTGATGTTTGTTATTATTAACCACTGTGCTGTCTTTTCACTGTCACAATATCACAACTAACTTTTTCCATCAAACTTAAGCTATGATAGGCACAGCTTGCAGACTTAAAGATAAATAAGTCTACTGACGCCAAAATTGTGTGCTAATAAAGAACACAAATACAAGTAATATGGTAGAAAATGAGTCTACTTTTCCAAGTTTCAGCCACTGAACTAATGCAACGCAACTGAATCCATGCAATGAAGGAAATAGAAATTAATTATTGCTCATCTTCAATTGTAGCAGCATTTCGAATAAATGTAGCAACAAATAATAAATTTCTTTATATCACTATCAAAAATGCAACAAGGCTTCAGGATCTTTGCATGAGTTGGTAGTTGCGAATATGTTATGATTTTCAAATATGTGGTTCTGCATGAACATAATTGTATGGCTTCAAAGTACACAGTTTTGCAACTCAGAAATATTTGCGTGTGTTTCTACATATTTTACTACTTTTAAGAAATAACAGAATGATTCACATAAAGCCATTGGGTCCCGTCCAATTGAGACTGTTCTGCTTCCATTATTCCTATACCCATCCACCACAGAGTCTTCACTGTGCACTACAATAGGTATTTTGCATGCTCATTGGCTGCTGCATCTACCATTTCACTGTTCTGATCTCTCTTATCATTCAATAGACAACACAATTTCTGTGGAATGAGGCGAAGGTGGATGTATTTTGTGTGCTGGACTAGTTTTTCCTTTGGGTTTCTGGACTGGATAGCCCAAAGTGCAGTCAGTGAAGCAGAGTAATGAAGAGTTGTGTATCTTTAATATGTGTTATCTTCTATCTAGGGTTTCATTTTCATCATGTGTGATGTGTTTATTTGATAGCAAACCTTAAGGATGCATTCATGGTATATCACAGAGCAACGAAGGTCAGCAGCTCTCTGCTAAAACCATGAAGGCTAGGCTAGCATATACTCATTGAAATAGTTGATGTACTGAAAATAATAAGACTGTATTAACTACAATATTAACATAAAAAAAATTACACTATCAACACTGGAGCACGATGTTAATCTGGATACTGATAATTGTGTGCTTATTTTACCTTGTAGTTCAGTACTTTTTCGTAGCTGATTAGTTCCAAATCTAGGGTAGTAACACAATGAAAAATAATTATTTACTTTATCATTCAAAGTGTTTTAATAGAGGCATAATTTGTATTGGAATACTAATTAGAACTTCAAAGATATACAAAGTAAGAAATTTTCATGTCTTATAGTCCTGATAGATGTTTCTTTGTTTTTCTTTGTTTCAGTAACTCAAAGGATATTGGATCTTGCACAACCCAGGGTGAGGCCAGAATAACTTTGACAGCAAAAACTATCAAGTCACCTTCTGTAAGCTAAATGTTGGGTTTCTGATCCTTGGTGCACAATCCCAATATCTACGTAATATCACTGAGAAGGTTAATGTGAAGTGCAGCATAATTCACTGAGGGTCACTCAAGGTGCTGAGGCCATTTTAAACTAGAGAACAAAACATCTTGCATAACCTATGTCAGTGCTGATTAATTGTTTGGTATTTTAATTCTTTTATTGGATGTAATAAAAATGGTAAACTTTTTTGTTTTGTTTAGTGCAAGTGTCATTTCTAAGAATATACAAAGAGTTTCTGTAATGGTGAACTACTATGTATAGGAATAGCACTGCACATGTACATTCATTTTGGTATATATCTTCTGTAATTTTTATTTTAGTTGTCTGCAAAAGGCTGAAGTTCGAAGGTAATTTTTGTTCAATCAGATCAGACTTGAAGATCTTGTCGACAGTCAGGTTACTGAAGATGATTCATTTGTATTGAAATATGAAATTCAATAAAAATATGCTTAATAAAGGAAGATATGATTTAGAAGAATGGTCTTTTAGCTATTGTGGTAGGGGAAGAGTGGAAGGAATGGGACACTTTTTAAATGATTCATTTTTGTTTATTTCCAATTGCTCCTACAACAAATATAATGATAGATAATGATAGCTCCATCTTTGATATGCATAAATTTAAGAAAAGGCACAGCATAATTCATATCTACAATGACATGAAGTGTGCCGTAAGTTAATGCAAAACCTCCCATACCTGATGGAGGAGTGGGACAGAACTAGGGAGGTATGGGACGATATCGTACAGGGGTAGTTATTCAAGATTCTGTTGAACAAATAACTTTTATTTGTCTTCTAAAGCACTACTGTACATTATACATACACGTTCGGTGCTTCCAGAACATAAAGGGGCTGGTAACTTCATTAAAATGTCTGTTTTTTCCACAATGCTCACATCTTTTTCAACTGAAAAGTAGAATTTGGGAACTCCACTTTTTTTCTGCATAAATGTAATTTCGACTTCATTACTTGGATCACACTTAATTATTCTCCCAATGTAATGAAGCACAGTTTTTTTGTAGAAAACTTTACAAGAACAAAGTCATTTTCCTTAATTTTTATTGGATGGCTTTCCCAGTCTATTTCTTCCCTTTCATCTTTCTCAGAGCTCAGGAACATGTCAAGACCATCATCAGTGTCTTCATACCTGACATCCTCTGATGATTCAAAATCTTCGTCAAATGCTTTCTTTTTTGAAAGATTTGTGACGACTTTTGGCTTAGGCCTACTTGATTTTTCTGATTGCATGGTTTCCCGTTCAAGTGCTAATCTTTCTGCCTCTGCCTTTTCTGGAGTGCTAGTTAAAATTCGACTTCTACCCCTATTCTTCTTCTCTGAGATTCTTTTCGTGGCTCAGCTTTTGGAAAAGGACAGACCTGTTCAGGACTTATTGCTTGCATCACTGAAGAAGTGGACATTTCTCTTTTTTCTCCAACTATAACAGAAGGAACTCGTGAAGACACACTTGACTGAATGGATTCTTTAGATGTAGTAGGTTCATGTCCATCTGATTCAAGGGAAACTTGTGGAGATGAAAGAGGGCAATCGGTTACAGAAGACATCAAAAATTCTTCCTCAGTGAAGGGCTCACTGTTATAGGGCTAAATGCCAGATTTCCTACAGCCAGAAAGAATATTGTTCTGTGTGATAGCCAAAGGATATGCTTGTCCAACCAGCTCATCTATGCGATAGATGGAAATAATTTTTCCTGGGTTATTTAGTAATTCTGTTATGATGGCTTTTAAGTGGTACAAACACTGACACATCAAGAGGCTGTAATCAGTGGCTACAATGTGGTGGAAAGGTTAACAAAATAACTCACTTTTCCTTAGCTGTAATGATAACATCTACACCTACATGACTCTCATGATTATCCAAAATTAGTAGTATAGGTTGGCTCTTGCTGCACTTAATTTGTTCAATTATGTGCTCTAAACATTGCTTGAAAAGTACACTGGGCATCCAGCCTGTCCTACTAGTTAGTGCAAGACTACCTGGAGGAGCACCCTTTAAAAAGAAATCTTTATACCTTATTCTTGGAAAAATAAAAACTGGTGGCAAAACATTCCCAATGGCATTTACAGTGAACAACACTGTAATTTGCTCCCCTCTTTCTGCAGATGTCACCTGACCTACTAGTTTTTCACCACATTTTGCAACAACTTTAGGTGGTGTATTGACTGTAGATACTCCTCTTTCATCACAATTGAATATCCAATCTGGTGTAAGTTCGTATTGTTCATAAATACTCTTCAGATTATTTAAGAATAGATCAACATTGTTTTGTTGAAACTGGTTGCTCGGCCTAAACTGGATGCTTCTGGGCTTCTCAAAGACAGTTCTTTGTGTCATCCCATAAAGCCTTTGAACCAATCATGTCCTGCCATTTTTTTTATTTTTTTTTTTATTTTTTTTATTTTTTTTATTTTTTTTTTTTATTTATTTTTTTTTTATTTTTTTTTTTTTTTGCTTCCTAAGACTTAGGGATTTTGCAGTGTAAAGCACAAGCATATTGGTAAGCAAGAATTCTCACCTGAATTGTAAATTTCATGAGGGTAATTTCGCAGAGGTGCTGCATAGCGCGGCTATAGCAAGGCTTCGACCTCCAAATGCTGTATATCGAATAGATATATTTCAAAATGATAAGTATGGAATAAGCGAATGTTTCTGAACCAAAGATTCGCGCGCTACGCGCCCTCACGTACTAAAAACAAATTTTTTTCTTGTTTGTCCTGTAGCTAACCCAACTTTCACTTTTAAAAAAGTTACCTGTAGCGTAGCCTTAGGTATATGTCAAACAAGGAGTTTTATTTTTTAGTGTGTGAGGTCACGTAGCATCCGAATCTATGGTTCAAAAACACTAAATTGACTTACAGTTGTACATTTGATATATATCATTTTAAGCCGAGCTACTTAGAGTGTAAGCTTTCTTGTAAATTACTCTTAGGTTCCTACCTAACCACATCCTTTAAAATCATGGCATATTCATAAAAATCATAACATTCACCTGTTCAATATGTATCGTTTCGATACTTAATGGCTTCGATATATATCGTTCAGAAGTCAAAACCATGCTACGCAGTTCAACTGTGAAATTAACAATTTCAGACGACATTTCAATCCCATGTTTTTTGTACAGTCGTATAAGACAACCTCGGTTTTTGGGGCCTATTATTTATGATGCAGCCATCATCTTATCTATGGAAATATATGGTAATTTAAAATTGTACTTTACTAATTAATTTTCTTAAAGAATGCAAAATATTTGATGTTAAGTAAAAAGTATGAACTTCCCATTCTACAGATGATTCTACTGGTAATAAACAAATAAAATTACACTGACAACAACAAAGACATACCAAAGATTATTTCATTATATTCAATTTTATGAACATTCCTCTAAATAAAGAAAAATAAAACATTGATATATTTGCTGAAACAAAGAAGCAATATGAACGAAAACATTAATCTACAACTTAATTTTGTCCGTATTTATTTCCACATAAGTAATAAAAATAGTAACATATGAGATCTAGATTCCATCTGATGAATAGTGCTGATGTGTTGGTTTGTGAGGCAAGGCAACACTTCCACAGTGGCAAGGGCCAATTAGTATTAATTGTTTGTAAATTAGATACCAGTATGCAAATATTCCTTGTAAATGATGCTAATTATCACTAAAAACCATATTAAAATAATTAAATAGTTCCTGACACTTTTCACAGATTATGAATACAAAGAACATTAGTAATCTTCAAATTAAAAATAATTAAATAAATAAAATGTTTGTGATAGTTACAAATTAAATAATTTTGGGTTATTCCCTTACTTAGACCCTTGATTCTTGTCACTTTTAATGATACTAAACGAATGAAAAGATCTGATAGGTTTTGATAAGTGAGTTTGCTAGTAACAAAAAAATTTGACATTAATTACCATACCTTTAATTGTACTGACTTATAAGCTCAAATTTTTTACGTCACTGTGGGGCCTCATCAAATTTATACCTTCACATGCTTTGGAGAATGAATGGTCTTAATAGTCAGACATACAGACAGGTAGGCAGACAAACATGCTGATCCTGTAATGGTTCTGTTTTTATCAACTGAGGTATAGAATCCTTAAAAGGAATGAGGATCAGAAGTTTGGCAAATTAGTTACTATTACAGTAATCGAAACTACAAACAAAAAGACTCCATAGTTTGTGTTCCTGCTGTTCTGATGTGGGTGTCACAATACTATTGTAAAAAAAAAAAAAAAAAAAAAAAGAAGGAAAGAAATGTGGTGCATGGGCAACATATGACAAGGATCTAAGGCACCACTGGCAATCTAAGTAGTATTGGTTCAGCTGAGGCATTATATATTTATGAGTTGTAAAGCTAGCAGTAACATAAAATGAAAGAATATTTTTTTAAAGTTTTTATTTACTTTTGGTCCTCTGAATCATACATTGTACAGACATGCACATCATGATATAGGACAAGTCAGAATAGGTGATATGATGGAAGATGATGGAGATGCCATGATGATTACATTTAACATAAGGTAGAAAAGTAATGCTATAAAATTATACATAATTACATGTTTGGAAGGGTACATCATTAGATGAGGATTCAGTGTAATTTTTACATAGGTCTCATACTTATTCAATATCAGAATTTAACATTTTACATTCATTTATATTACATTTCCTCCGAATTATGTTAATAACTGACGTAAATTGCCTGATGTTCTTTGAATGTGAAGCTTCTTATGACAGGTTGGTTTCAATAAATTCCTGTATGCTGTAGAAGCAATGTTTAATTATGAGTGACCGCAGTTTTACTCTAAAATCCTTCACTAGCCCAATATTCTTCACTTTTGGTGGGAGATAATTTTACAGTTTTATCCCCATACATTTTACACCTTTACTGTATAGCTTTGTTGAATGTGGAACTAATCGTAGGGAGTTTTTTGACCTAGTGCCAGTCTGAGTTTTTGTCTAGGTTGCCAATGTTTTTCTTCGTGTAACACAGTAGGTCTTGTATGTACTGGCATGGGAGGGGTAGTATGTTCAGTTTCTGGAACAATGGTTTGCATGATTCTTTCTGTTGTTTGAACAGTATTAATCTAACTGCTTATTTCTGGAGTTTAAACAGCTTCGTTGCCTCTGCACTATTCCCCCAGAAGATAATTCCATAACTTAGTACATAATGGAAAAGAGCATAGTACATTGATGTGAGTGTGCTGGTACTAACAATGTCTCTTATTTGTCTAATCATAAAACATATTTTACTCAATTTGGTACAGTTTATGTTAATGTGGCTTTTTTTTTTTTCGTTCAAATGTTTGTATAGTCTATGGGACTTAACTACGGGGTCATCAGTCCTAAACTTACAAACTACTTATGAACTACTTACGAACTAGGACGGCACAAATATCCATGCCCGAGGGGGGATTCGAACCCCCAACCGTAGTGGCCGTGCAGACCGTGGCTGGAGCGCCTTAGTCTCCTCGGCCACCGCGGCCGGCAATGTGGCTTTTCCATGAAAGTGTGTCTGATATGGTGATCCCTAAGAATTTGGTTTCCTTGACGAAATTTACTTGATCGTCACTTAGTAATGTAATTGGGACTGATTGGTTTTTATTCTGAACTGTGTGAAAGGTAATACCAACTGTCTTCTTTATATTGAGTAGTAGTCTGTTTGATTCTAGCCATGAGTTTAGTTGGGTTGTGCTTCTGTTTACTGCACCTTGGAGATGGCCTATAGAGTCAGATATCATAACTGTGGTGTCATCAGCAAAGAGAAAGGTTTTGTCAGTGGGTAAACTTAAGGGGAGGTCGTTTACATAAAGCAAGAACAGCAAGGGCCCTAACACTGAGCCTTGGGGAACTCCATGTTTTATGGTTTGGGTAGATGACTGTTCAGCATTAGCTATGCCTGATTGATTGGATTCATTTATTTGGACATATTGTTCTCGGTCTTTGAGGTAGCTTTCAAACCAGTCATGGCCGGTGCCCCTTATTCCATAGGAGTAAATTTTTTGCAGCAGTATATTGTAGTTAACCATATCAAAGGCCTTTGTTAAGTCAAGAAAAATGCCTATGGCTGGAAGCTTCTTGTCTACTAGTGTTAGAGTGTGATCCAGGAGTTTCTGTATAGCATCGGTTGTAGTTTTTTCCCTTTGGAAGCCAAACTGAGCAGGTGATATGATATTATTTTTCCTCAGGAATGACTTCAGTCTTTCTGCCATTGTGTATTCAAATATCTTGCTGAATACTGAGAGTACTGCAATTGGCTGGTAATTGCTAGTATCATCTCTATTTCATTTTTTATGTATGGGTATGATTTTTGCAGTTTTAAGTTTGCTTGGAAATATGCCATTGAGGAATGAGGAGTTTATTATGTGGAAAAGCTTGCTACAATTATGAAGAAGGAAGCAAGGGATCTGATCTTGTCCTACAGAGGACTTTTTTTAAAATTTTTGTTTGAATAATTTTTTCTATCTCTGCTTCTCTTGTTGGTGTTAAGAACAATGTGTTGGTGCAATTATTTGGGAAAGTTTTGGAAGGTGATTATATTTTAGGTGATCTGTAAGACTTTCAACAGATTTAATGAAATATATGAGTTAAATTCATCTGCTCTTTTTTTATTTGAGGTTAACTTCCCATTTATTTTTAAGTTGACATTGCTTGTCGGATGCTGATTTCTACCACTGTGTGTATTAATAATTTTCCACGTGCATTTACTTTTGTTTGCTGATGTTTTGAGGAGGGTATCACTTTGCCGTTTTTTGGCTGCATTTACTACATTTTTAAAGATTTTTTTATATTTAGTGAAGTAATTCTTAAATTCTTCAGTTTTGCCAAATTCAGTCTTGCTGATGGAGAAAAGTTCTCTTTTTCTTTTTGCTGAGGTAATAATACCCGTGGCTATCCTCTTAGAGGGTTTACTGTTAGTGCAAATAATTTTTGTCTTTAAGGGGAAATGGTAGTTGAAGTAATAATTAAAAGTATTGAGAAAAGCCTCAAATTTGCTATCTACGGTTTGGAACTGATATACTTCGTACCAGTTTTCTGTTTTCATGTGGGACAGAAAGGTGTAGACATTGCTTTCACAATAGTTTCTACTTTGTGTTGAAAATGTTTTTAGAGGTGGCTTGCTGTCTGGCACATTTATTTGTAAGAATAGAGCATTGTGGTCAGAAAAACCTAGCTTTACAGAACATGCAGTGCAATCTATGTCAGTAGCTACTTGGTCTAGACAAGTTTTGCTGTGGTTTGTTATTCTGGTAGGGGAGTTAACCTTTAGTTCTAGGTTATAAAGATTCATAAAATTTTTGAAATTTAAATGGACACTATCTTCTACTAGGAAATCCATATTAAAATCACCACAAATAACAATTCTGAAGTTTTTCCGTTTTGTTAGTTTCTCTAGTACTAAGGCCAGTTTGTTATAGAAGCAGCTCAAGTTGCCTGAGAGTGATCTATAAACCGATACTAAATAAGTTTTTTTATTTTTTTTTTTTATTTATTTTTTTTTTTTTATTTTTTTTTTTTTTTTCCGGTGCTGTGAGAGTTGCATATATCCAGTGGTAGAGCAGTAATATTATCTTTTACAAATGTGCAGCTCCCTCCACCCCTGAAATTTTTCCTTGAGAAGTGATTAATAAGTTTAAACTGTGGTAGCACAACACATTCAATTTCAGAAGAACACATGTGGTGCTCAGTAATACATAGTATTTCCGCATTTGCTAATTCACTGTTATTATTTGTTAAGATTTCTATTTCATTCACTTTGTTTCTAAGTCCTTGCACATTATGAAAGTAAATTGTCTGATTGCAAAATTCTAAAGGTACTGGACACTTAACTGTTTACATACTGACTGCTATGGTGATTGTCTTTCAAACCTTTTACAAAACTTATCTTTTGGATTTCTGCTTCTTGTTGCCTTTTAATAAAAAATAATTATCTTGGGGTGGCAGCATATCTTCTGTAGTACACTCCTCTTCTTCTGATGATACTGTTGTTGAGGCTGCTATCACAGATTTTGATGGAACTGCTGTTGTAATTGTAGGCACTGCTGTGTCATCTGTTGCATGTGGATATATGGATCCTGCTTCATCTTCTGCTGTTGTGAAATTTTGCTGATGAAGTGTAGTAGGCACTGCTGCTGCATCAAATTGCGTGTTGGAAGGTACACTTGCTGCTGCTTCTTCTGCTACTCCATTAGAAGTAACCATTTCTTCAGTCTCTGTTTTCATAAAGGAAGGAATTGGAAGAACAGAAATTACTTCTCCTTGGTTTGCAGATGCTTCCAGTAACATGCTTATGTTTTCACACAGAAACTTCTTGCCCCTGTTCTTTAGGTGCATGCCATGTTTTGTATAGCAGTCTCTTTGCATGGATTCCATACTTATAAAATGTGCATTTTGGTAGGCCTTGCAAATCTTTGAGTATAGCCTGTTTGCTTTTCTGATTTCCATGTTTACACATGACCTTTCTAAAAGGTCATGCCTATGTGGAATTCCGGCTACAAACACTGATTTGTCTTCTGTAGAATTTAATATTTCCTTAAGGTTCCTCATTGCACTGCAGAGATCGTTTTTGTAGACATTATTGGCTCCAGCTATGACAACAATATTAGAATGATTTTCAGTTTCTATGTCTTTTACGATTTCTTGAATAGGTGCACCTGGTTTGACAATGCCAGTTGCTTGTATACTATGTTTGTAATGTAGTATTTTTGCAATTTCAGAAAATATTTTAACTTTGATGTTGTCTTCATGTTTATGGATGCATTTTCTGGTTGTGTGCTGTTTAGGCCTACTATGTACATTAGGCATGTTGTTGTTGTCACAGTTTTCTGCGGATTCCGCATGTGTATCAGAATCAAGTGCATCAAAACGATTATTTATTACCACTGGGTTTTTGTAGTCACTGGGTTTCACATGAACAGTCCGTTTTGGCCTAGTAAACTCGTGTTTCCGTGTTGTTTCGGCCGTTATACCCACTTCAGAGCACTCGTTTATTGTTGGTAGGACACTGCGATTGCCTTTATTAACGCGGTTCATTGCATTTGTGGTTTTGGTTACTTTTTCACTACTGTCTACCGTGATTGTACCAGTCCTGTGCTCCCAATTCGGCGTTTTGCTAGTTTTTTCGATTGGGATATTAGGCCTACTACGCGCCTTTCTAAGTTTGGCATTTTCGTTTCCTAAACGCACAATGTCACGTCATAGGAAATCTACAATTAATTGCAAACTTGATACACGTTCATTTAGCTTCTCTATTTCATTGCTATAAGTTGCATTGTTCCCTTTTTCACTGCACAACTATAACTTTTATTCACTTTATCACTACAAACAACTGCTCCGGACGCCATCTTTACTTGTAATTAGTTGTTAATAATAGAATGTAATTGTACTGCAGCTTATACGTTGTTAGTTTCATTTAATTTGTTCATCTCTCCAAAAAACATAATTATTCTAATGCTTCTGCTCATCATGGTGCCCTCTTTAAAACTGCGCCCGGGTCAACTTGCCCCCTCCATGCTCTCCAACACTTAGATCTGTCACTGTAATCACATGCAAGAAAAACATGATCTGTCATATCAACTTGTTTGTACTATGATTGTAACATGGTAGTTGTACACAGTTGAAGTTAGTGAATTTTATGAGTGAAACACATTCCCACTTTTGCTGAGAGATTCTGAAGGTGACACAAATTTTTTTTGTAAAGCTGAATTGAGTGAAGATGTCCAAACACTTTTCATTAGCAGTCATTGTCTCTCAGTGCAGGTCACATTGTTCACATATTACTTCTCTGTCACTGGATATAATCACACATTGCATATGTTACTACTTTTGTATCCATACTCAGTCTGGAAGGAATGTCACTCAAGGAATTTGTGCCGTTTCACACACATAAAGCTGATTGTTGCTTGGGTCCATGGAAAGTGCTGCTGTTGCTCATGGCAGCTTCAGATTATTGTACACTGGTTCTGAAGTTTCTGTATCATCAGTGTTCTTGCAGTATTAACTTTCAGGGTCACTGCTGTAGGTGTCATGTAACCCTGCGTGTAGCTGATGAGGATAAGGAGGCACTTGATGACAAATGACCAATGAGATGCACAACATATAACACTCTCCAATACTCATCTACTTTTGATGTGCTGAGTTCCGATAATCAGCAGGTCACATAGGTACATGCAGCTGTTCTGCAGAAGTCTAATATGTTGGTCACATATGTAGAAATTGATTTCTACTATCAAAGAAAGTGCACTGCTAGCAAATGATCCCAAGTACACAACTACCCTCCTGCTAATAAAGACTGAGGCTCCAAATGTGGATCAAAGTTCTGTACACAAACTCAGGAGATGTCTGGTCAGTGAATATCATGCTTTTGTAGAGGCACTGCTGAGTCAGCATTCTACAGCTTGGCTAGCAGGCAGATGCTAATTAGTGGTGGCACACATTTCTTATGCTGCCAACCTCTGCATTTATCCACTGCCTCCAGAATTATCTGTCATTTATCTGGCGACACACTATAGGAACGCTGGCTAATTGGTGTAGTATCCCCAGTATTGATACGTTGTTTTATCTTTGGCTGTTTCATTTGGCTCTTCTCTTGGCTTGCCTGGAATGCACCTGATAATTGGTTTAGTATGACCAACACCTGTTTACGATGTTTCTTGGTCAGAGTGGGCCCTACATGCAATTCCGTAGTAGATTTCTCTAGTCTGTTGTCAGCAGTAACAGCATAGCATGAGACTTCTGGACTGGTTCAGCTGTTCCATTACACATTCTTTTAGAAATGAGTTGTGATTGCTCGTGAAAATTAGTGATCCAAAGTTCCCCTCGACCACCTAAATGCTTATGATAGCCGTTGGTATGTAGATTTCCTTCATTATACTGATTAGCGTTTTGCGGTCGATAAGCACTTCATAGATCAAGTGGTCGTCTCAGCTACTGAATGGAACTCTTCTCATTGTTAGCGGCAGAATCTCAACATTCTCAACAGCAAACAACCTCCCAGGGGAGTATGTGTTACTTGTACTCTTTGGAACAGCTTCCTCAATTTGTAGCTCAGATCTTCCACAGTCACCTGTTGTTGATAGTTATTCTTGCGACACATTTTCCCTTCTGGCCGGACGTATTTTACAGTTGCTCTTGTATCACAGAACCTTCTCTTCTTAGTTAGTCATTTGATAATACAGAGGAGAAATCTTCTGAATCGACTAGTGCTCGGGGCAAGTTAGCCGTCGATGATGACGTCAATGAGATTTCCCGACATCTCAGTGACGGTTGTCCATGGAGGATTTTCATGTGTGTTGGCCTCGTTTAGTTTTCCTTGACAGCCTGTTAGGCGAGCGGTGATCGATAGCAGTGTGTTGGAGAGTGACCATGTCCATGGCGATGTGCCCATAGGTCAACAGTAATCATCTGCAGTTGACTGTTGTTGAAACGACTGCTCCAATGGTTGGTGTCTTGTGGCATAATAATTGTCAAATACTCGTCTTCTCTTTCCTACAGTATTGTATGATATTGCCACGAGAGTCCACGAGCACCGACTGCCGGTGTGGCGCAGGGGATAGTGTCACGGACTACGATGCAGAAAGTCGCCGGTTCAATCCCGCTCACTGGCAAAAATTTATTTCTTTGTAATTAACAATTCCAGAAGGTTCTGCATCTTTCTTATGTTCACTTGTAAATTCTATTTGTTTCTTATGTTAACTGTTCTTCTAATTTCTGGTAAATTCTGTCTGTGTATAAATAGCAGAGCACCCTGCCTGAGAGGCAGTCAGTGCTGTGTGTATGTTGAGTTCGTAATAAACGTGCTTTCAGTATAAGTGCTGTGTTTAGTTGCCTTCGAAGTCAAATCTGCTATCATTTCAATGCGACATTGTTTGGTGGAGGCGCCGGGTACACTGTGCAACAGCTGCATCACCGTGGCTCCGATTAGGCAACGTCGCTTACACGGACTGGAACTGGAATACAAGGGATACGCCGAGTACATCCTTCCAAAAGTCCGTATTATCAGAAGAACGATGGAGACGAAACCAGCAATAAGCCAGCTGCACATCAGACACCCGTCGGTGTTCTCTGGAGATGCTGGACAGGACCCCAACAAATGGCTAAAAGGGTTCGACCGAGTCGCCAAGTACAACAGGTGGGATCATACGATGTGCTTGGCCAACGTTTATTTCTACCTGGACGGAACAGCCCAGCAATGGTTCGAAAACAACGAAGAGAAGTTGAATGACTGGGAGACGTTCCAGGAGGAACTTAAGAAGACGTTTGGAGACTGCCAGCGACAAATCCGCTCGGCGGAAGAACAACTGAAGAACCGGACCCAACGACATGGTGAGCTGACACAATCGTATATACAGAATGTTTTGGCCCTGTGTAACATAGTCAATCCGAATATGACTGAGGCAGACAAAATCACGCACCTGATGGAGGGAATTGCAGAAGATATGTACCAAGCTCTTCTGACGTCGCTACGACAGAAGAGTTCATCAAGTGGTGCCAGCGTATTGAAGAGATGCAGCAAAGGAGGGTTGAACGCAAGAAGTATGACAGACTTCCAAATGTAGTCCCTATGGCCATTGTGGAAGACCCTGTAAGTCACGAGGGAGACGACACCGCTGAGGACGAGGTATTTCAAACATTAGCTCCTGTCTGCCCCGTCAATCGCACCCAACGTAAGAATGGGGTCGCCCTGCTATGACTTACGCTGCAGCCGCCAAATAGCAGCCCATGAACCGGCCAACGCGACCACAGCCAGCTCCCACGGTAACTATGACGCCTCGCAGAAGAACAGATGTCTGGAGGGCAGTAGACAACACACCACTGTGTTTCCACTGTGGACGCCCTGGACATGTACGCTACTGCAGAGATAGGAGGCGAGTATTCGGTGATTACTTTGCCGCAAGACATCAGCCGTCAGAGCAGTTCTATCCCAGGCAGTCACCTGCTGATGAGTTCAGTCGACCTATGGGAAGAAGCCCATCGCCCTACCCAAGACGAGGTCGCTCCCCGACGCGCCGCAGCCGTTCACCGTCGCCATACAGAGGTACCAGCCGCTCCCCTATCCGCCGCGCCCAGGAAAACTAAGCGAGGCGACCATCTACGGAGGTGAGGCCGCCGCAGATGAAAATCCTCCATGGACGACAGTCGCTAAGATGTCGGGAAATCTCATCGACGTCACAATTGACGGCCAACCTGTCCGGGCACTTATTGACTCAGGAGCATCTTATTCTGTATTATCGGATAATTACCGCCGCGCAGTAAAAACGACAATGTTCTGTGATAGGGGGACAACTGTGCTGAAGGTCGCGAATGGAAAGTACGTCCATCCAGCAGGAACTTGTGTCGCAAGAATAACCATCAACAACAGGACCCAGCCGTTTGAATTTGCCGTGTTAACAGAATGTAGTCACAATGTCATCCTCGGATGGGACGTCCTTCAGGCATCCCAAGCTATCATTGACTGTGGAAGATCTGAGCTGCAAATTGAAGAAGTTGTTCCGCCGGATACACGTAATACAGAATTTTCTGTGAAGCTATTCGTCGTTGACAATGTGACGATACAGCCGTTGACAATGAGAAGAGTTGCAGTCACAAACACAGATGACTGGTTAAACTGTGAAGTTCTTGTTGATAGTAAAAAATTTATGAGTCTCACAAAAGAAATTTACATACCAGCGGCTATCATAAGCATTACAGGTGGTCAAGGAGAGATTTGGATCACAAATTGTCAAGAGCAGTCACAACTTATCCCCAAGGGAATGTGTATCGGGACAGCTGAACCAATCCAGGACGGTGAGCTCAACGTCATCAATGAAGACCCATGCCCTGCTGTTAGTACAGACATTACGCTGGAGGAAACAAACGTGGAACTGCCAATAGGGCCTGGACTGACCAAGGAACAACGCCAGCGGGTGTTAGGTATACTACGCCAATTTTCGGGTGCATTCAAACCTCAGCAGGGGAAAAGTCAGACGAAACGGCCCACGTTAAAGCACCGGATCAATACTGGGGATCATCCGCCAATTAGCCAGCGTTCGTATTGAGTATCGCCAGCTGAAAGACGGATAATTCGAGAGGAAGTGGAGAAGATGTTGCAAGATGAAATTATTCAACCTTCGGAGAGTCCGTGGTCGTCTCCGGTGGTCCTCGTAAAGAAGAAGGATGGCACGTGGCGATTCTGTGTCGACTATCGGCGGCTGAACAGAATCACAAAGAAAGATGTCTACCCATTACCGCGAATTGACGACACATTAGACTACTTGAAAGGAGCTACATACTTCTCAACTATGGACATGCAGTCAGGTTTCTGGCAAATCGAGGCTGACAAAGCTGACAGGGAGAAGACGGCTTTTATTACACCTGACGGCCTCTATGAATTTAAAGTAATGCCATTTGGATTATGTAATGCTCCAGCCACATTCGAACGCATGATGGACAACTTGCTTCGACACCTTAAGTGGACGACGTGTCTCTGCTATTTAGATGACATTGTCGTTTTCTCGAAAACATTTGAAGAACATCTGAGTCGCCTGTCAACTGTGTTGAAGTGTGTTCAGGCTGCAGGTCTCCGCCTCAATCCAAAGAAGTGCCTCTTCGTCGCCAAAGAGATAAAAATCCTGGGGCAACGGAGATGGTGTCCGTCCTGATCCAGATAAAGTAAGGGCTGTCACAGAATTTCCAACTCCTCAGCACATTCGTGATGTGAGAAGTTTTCTCGGGCTGTGCTCATACTCGTTTCATAAAAGGATTTTGTAACAAGACACGTCCATTACAAGAACTTCTGCAGGGAGACGCCAAATTTTACTGGGCTGAGACAAAAGCAAGTGCTTTCCGGGCACTTAAGGAGGCTCTAACTCGCCTTGTACGACGAGAATTCAGAAACGGAACTTCATACAGACGCCAGTGGTTATGGGATTGGTGCAGTGCCTGTACAAGTTCAGGAAGGTGCTGAAAAAGTGATAGCCTATGCGTCAAGATTACTCTCAAAGTCCGAGATAAACTACTCTACAACTGAAAAAGAATTTCTCGCGGTTATCTGGGCTATCAACAAGTTCTGGCCGTATTTATTCGGCAAACCATTCACCGTCGTGACAGACCACCATTGTTTGTGTTGGCTGACTAGCTTGAAGGATTCATCAGGTCGACTAGCAAGATGGGCACTAAGACTCCAAGAGTACGATGTCACAGTGGTATTCAAGAACGGGCGCAAACACAAGGATGCCGACTGCCTTTCGAGGAATCCATTAGTGGAACACAACAGCATTAATGAAATTTCAGCTTTCACTGAATTAGATGACGTTACAGCTGAACAGAGGAAAGATCCAGCACTATTAAAAACGATAGAGGCCCCGGAGAAAGGAGAACCGACCAATGGAGAGTTCCAACTTATAAACGGAACATTGTATAAGAGTAACTACGATACACTGGGCCCCAAATGGCTACTTGTTGTTCCAGCTCATCTCCAGCCAGCTATTTCCACGATGTCCCAATATCTGGGATTCGTGAAAACCCTAGACAGAATCAGACGCAGGTATTACTGGAAAGGTCTCTACGGATCTATCAAGCACTATGTGAGTCACTGTAAAGAGTGCCAGCGACGGAAGCATGTGCCGCAATTACCTCCAGGACATCTCGTACCGATTCCGCCGGAAACAGCTCCATTCCATCGAGTTGGGATCGATCTTTTACGGAGGTTCCCGAAGTCGACAACCGGTAACCGTTGGATAATAGTCTACACTACCTCACACGTTACGCTGTCACCAAACCTGTGCCGACTGCAGAAGCTCCAGAGATCCCAAAATTCCTTGTAGAAGACATTATTTTGAAGCAGGGAGCACCACGTGTCATGATATCTGATCGTATTACAGTCAAAACTAGTATCAGAGTTAATATCACGGTGCAACACTAAAGAAGACAATGTTCTGTGATACGGGAGCAACTGTGCTGAAGGTAGCGAATGAAAAGTACGTCCATCCAGCAGGAACTTGTGTCGCAAGAATAACCATCAACAACAGGACGCAGCCGTTTGAATTTGTCGTGTTAACAGAATGTAGTCACAATGTCATCCTCGGATGGGACTTCCTTCAGGCATCCCAAGCTATCATTGACTGTGGAAGATCTGAGCTGCAAATTGAAGAAGTTGCTCCGCCGGATGCACGTAATACAGAATTTTCTGGGAAGTTATTCGTCTAATAGTCCCGGTTGCCATGCACTGTTGTAATTCTTCTCTCACGATTTGTCGTTTGAGAGAAGCGAAGTCATTCTGGTCTTCCACAATGGCCATAGGGACTACATTTGGAAGTCTGTCATACTTCTTGCGTTCAACCCTCCTTTGCTGCATCTCTTCAATACGCTGGCACCACTCGATGAACTCTTCTGTCGTAGCGACGTCTTTTATCAGAAGAGCTTGGTACATATCTTCTGCAATTCCCTCCATCAGGTGCGTGATTTTGTCTGCTCATAGAACTGAATGACTTTCTGACCTTTACATGCAAAAAGTGGCGTAAATCAGCTGTAGACATTCTGTGCTGGAATAGGTAAATGAAATTAAACTAACCGCCGTTAAGTCAATGCTTGGTGATCAAGTTCACGTAACAGTTACACGATACGGTTAAATTACTGACACAATAGGGGGATAAAATTGAAAATATTGTACTTCGCTAAATAGAAAAGTTACATCTAGTCCGCAGGTATTGAAAATCAAATCATAGATTTAATTAAGGAGAACCAATCTTATGTAATCGCGAAACGAATAATAATAATAATGAAGCATCTCTTTACCAATGAACGAAGATTTCTGAAAACGAATTATTGGGAATAGGAGGAGGTCATTTTGAATTAAAAATATTTGAAATTAAACTGCGGTTTTATTATAATAAGAATAAATAAGAGAAACTCACACTTACATGTTATTAGCAGAGAGTATTAAGAGGCGTCCGATCAGCACAAGAGTTCAGAACAGAAAGACGAAGAGTGCTTCCGTTCTCTCTCCAGTCTGGATAAAAAAAATTGGTAATCGCGAAACAAAAGTCAGAGTTAAAAACTGAAGGGAGAATGGATACTCAAGCGACAATTTTAGTAAAAATATTTAATGTAATGCTACATGTTTTCTTTCATTTGATACTTCTTCACACCAGGACCTATTTATCTTCTCTCTTCCCAGAATATATACGTCTTTTTTAATAATTTTAATTTTTTTTTGTGGGCTTGACTTCAACCCCAGTGATTTCTACACTCGAGGGACACCAGAGTTTAACAGGTTTACACTTTACAGAAAAGCATACATACACACACACCACATTTAGTATTTTAAACTATACAGCAACAGAACAGTTATACATATTATAACATCCACAAAAAGATAAGTCGCAGTTCTACTGTTGTTGTTTGTAAAGCTTATGGGACTTAACTGCGGGGTCATCAGTCCCTAAACTTACAAACTGCTTAAGCTTATACTAAAAACAGCACAAACATCCATGCCCGAGGGGGGATTCGAACCCCTGATGGAGAACGGCCTCCTGCATCGGAATATAGTGCCTCAATGCGCTCGGCCGCTCCACCGCGGCTCAACACACTCGTCTTAGGGTTTCAGAAAACAAAGGGAGGAACAATCGACTGACGAAGACAATAAGTACAATTATTATGTTCGCTCATTAAGGTTATACTTAAAGTGCCGAAGTTGCAGATATACATAAAGAAATCTAAATATTAGTGAACAGAGACAGAAAGGTAAAGATGGAAGATGTCGAGGTTTAGAAGAGGGTTTCACGGGCTATGTATTAAGTATATAGAGAGCAAAAAGGAGGAGACTAGGTGGTATGGCTAGACCTGGAGGCATGCTGAGTAAGGTGGAGACCGGTGCCTAGGGAAAGAACCTGATTCATGATGCTGTTGGGCAAGGCAATGATCCTGCCAACCACCATAATGTTGTTGTATAGGAGAGGAGAGTAGTGGTAGTAGATACCACAGGCATGGGTAGTGTGATCGACAGCCCCTCCAGTAGGCGATTGAGGGGGGCGCCGACATCTAGTGATCTGAGGCGATGATGTTTTATTCCAGGCAGGAAGTTAATATGAGGACCTACATGCCAAAAAAGAAACAGCAATGTATTTTGCTTGTTGCAATTTCTTTTTGTATTAACGTACGTAGTAAGAACAATTGATATGAATATCATTTTGGATAATGAACAATGATTCAAGCTCTGGCCAGAATGAGTGAGTAGCAATAAATTTGCATAGTAGAGAAATAATGCTTGACATGCGAAACTACCTGTTACGAACGAAAGTGTCGGAGCTTTTTAGTAAAGGTTAATAAAGAAAAATTCAAATAAAAATAGTAACATAGCCATTGACAGACTTATAAAGATACTGTGTACAGCAGTGCTCTTCACAGCGTAAATATATATATTTACAACAAGGTATATATACAGGGTGAGTCACCTAACATTACCGCTGGATATATTTCATAAACCACATCAAATACTGACGAACAGATTCCACAGACCGAACGTGAGGAGAGGGGCTAGTGTAATTGGTTAATACAAACCATAAAAAAGATGCACGGAAGTATGTTTTTAACACAAACCTACGTTTTTTAAATGTAACCCCAATAGTTTTGTTAGCACATCTGAACATATAAACAAATACGTAATCAGAGCTGTTTGTTGCATTGTAAAATGTTAATTACATCTGGAGATATAGTAACCTAAAATTGTCGCTTACGTACCATCCTCCGCTGTTCGATCGTGTGTATCGGAGAGCATCGAATTAAGTATGGATCCAAAGGGAACGGCCCTTAGGTACAGAAGAGACTAGAACAGCACATCATGTCCACATGCTAACACCTTCATTGGTCTGCATGAATTTTTTTTTTTGAAAAGTCTGAGTCGCAATTAGCTTTATTTCACATGACGCGTTTCGAGAACATCATCATCAGATAAAAATGTTTAAAAACGATGGGAATTACAACCATCTTAGTATAGATGCTTGATTAACACTTAAAACACCATCGTGGACGTCTAGTGACGGCGTTGAACTAGACTCACATGCCCAACTTGGGCATGAGGTGGTCGCCAATGATTCCGCACCATACATTTACAGTAAACGGTCGCTGTCGCTCTTCCTGTCGGAGACAGCGAGGATTGTCCACGGACCAGTAATGCATGTTCCGAGATTCACTGTCCCGTGGATTGTGAAATCCGCTTCATCGGTAAACGGGTAGAACTGCAACACATTCTCTGTTAATGCCCATTGACAAAATTGCACTTGATGATTAAAGTTATCACCATGTAATTGCTGATGTAGCGACACATGAAACAGGTGGAAGCAGTGACGATGCAGTATGCGCATGACACTACTTTGACTCAGTCCACCGGATCTCACAATGTCCGGTGTACTCCTGTGTGGGTTCACGGCAACAGCAGCTAACACACCAACTGCACCCGCTTCTCCTGTGACGGGCCTGTTACGGACCCGTTTGCGTGCTATGACCATACCTGTTGCATACAGTTGGCGGTAGATGTTTTGAAATGTGCGGCACGTTGGATGCTCTCTGTCCGGGTACCGTTCTGCATACACCCTGCAGGCTTCAGCTGCATTTTGTCGACTCTCGCCATAGATGAGTATCATCTCCGCCTTTTCAGAGTTCGAATACACCATGGTCACATTTCCTACAACACTACACTATCACAGACGTCTGGTAACACAGTGTACTACTGATAGTCTGCGTGCAAAGACGAATGCAGAATAACAATAGCAGCAAGCGCTATATGCGGACACTGTGACAGCTAGACCAAACCCCAACAGTGCACTATAGCCACATACGTAAACACGGTCGTCATCGTAAACATGTCCCTGCAGATGCTGCCGACCATGGCCCATGTTTGTTGCAACATGCAACTGAATGTCGGAGGTTTCAAGCATCAACTTTAGGTTACAATATCTCCGGATGTAATTAACATTTTACAATGCAACAAACGGCACTGATTACGTATTTGTTTATACGTTCAGATGTGCTAAAATAACGGGGTTCCATTTAAAAATACGTAGGTTTGTGTTAAAAAACATACTTCCGTGCATCTTTTTTATGGTTTGTATTAACTAATTACACTAGCCCCTCTCCTCACGTTCGGTCTGTGGAATCGGTTCGTCAGTATTTGACGTGGTTTGCGAAATATATCCAGCAGTAACGTTAGATGACTCACCATATATATAAAGCTTTTATAATTTGGTGCTACTGAGAAAGCTAAAGAATAGATGGGTAAATCGCGTAACTGAAGTGACAAGAAAAGAAATTTATGGCTTATCTTGACTAAAAGGGATCGATTGGTAGGACACATTCTGGAACAACAAGAATTCGACAGTTTAGCATTGGAAGGAAATGTGTGAGTAAAAATAGCAGAGGAAGACCGAGAGACGAATGTAGTAAGCAGGTTCAAAGGAATGTAGACTGCAGTTCTTATTTAGAGATGAAAGAGACTTGCTGATGGTAGGGTAGCTTGGAGAGCTGCATCAAATCAGTCTTTGTACTGAAGACAACAGGAACCACTGCATTATGACAGATGAAAGCAACGGCATTTCACAATACTGCATATTTTAGATGGCCAATGTGTACGTTTCAGAGTAAGAGGTAAACTAGTAAAGAGGATTTCTTTAAAATCTGACACACAGATAAATGCTGTCCCTTTAGGGTCTACTACAAGAATTACAAAAGAAACAAAATAAATGAAATTCTTTTGTAAAAAGGAAACAACTTTCCTGAACGAGTCTGCGAGCTTCATTTTTTAAAATCCGAATAAAAACCATCTAGATCGCTAAAATTATATTTATTGATTATGACATTTCGGCATCTGCAATCAGCAGATCTAAAAAGCTCTGAACTCACACAGTAAAGTTCAGTGTCAATAATAAAATATCTACTTAGTAGGCCTAGGTGCGTACCTCCTAGGTAGGTATTTTATTATGACGCTGAACTTTAATGTGCAATTTCAGTTTTTAGATCTGATGATGGCAGATGCCGAAACGTCGTAATCAATAAATATAATTTTAGCGATCTAGAC
The DNA here is from genome assembly GCA_026315105.1 of Locusta migratoria. Lineage (NCBI taxonomy): Eukaryota > Metazoa > Arthropoda > Insecta > Orthoptera > Acrididae > Locusta > Locusta migratoria. Next base: position 199,559,690 of record CM048746.1, read on the forward strand.
AGTTTCTATTCTTATTGAATAAATGAATTTTTCCCAAAATTAATTATAGAGGCGGATAATGTGGCATCTGATATGTTTTCCAGATTTTTCAAGAAATTTGTATATTTCTCTTACAGCGAACAGTGATCCTTGATGAGTGATGAGGAAGTCCAAGAGTCAACACAGTTTCAGCCGACCAGTTGCATAAAATAGTTTACATCTATAAACCTTTACCCAGGTTTCGGCAAAATTAATTTTGCCTTCTTCAGAAGGATACAATAAAGCTCACATTAAAAAAAAAAGTTGTTAAAATGTGGCTGACTCCATGTCAATAGAGTAAAATTTTAAATGTAAAAACAAAGTGACATTATAAAATTTTGGAGCATGTCCACACACAGGTCAAGTGAGCACTGCGTACTGGCAAAGGCGATAGAGCCCTAGTGACGTGCGCACCTTTGCCAGTACGCAGTGCTCACTTGACCTGTGTGTGGACATGCTCCAAAATTTTATAATGTCACTTTAATTTTGAATTTAAAATTTTAATCTATTGACATGGAGTCAGCCACATTTTAACAACTTTTTTTTTTTTTTTTTAATGTGAGCTTTATTGTATCCTTCTGAAGAGGGCAAAATTAATTTTGCCGAAACCTGGGTAAAGGTTTATAGATGTAAACTATTTTATGCAACTGGTCGGCTGAAACTGTGTTGACTCTTGGATTGTTGTCCCACCGTTGCTGAATTGTAGCCATGTTTAAAATTTTGATGAGGAAGTGTTTGCTGAACTGTTGCCCTACATGGAGGAATTTCCAGTCGCGATTTATTGGGTGCATGAACCAAATATCGGAAGGTAACTTGGAAAAAGAATGAAACTACAGTTTTTAGGCTCGTGGATCTTAAAATATTTTTCAGACTACAGTTTTAAACAATAAGCGGAATTATTCAAGAAAGTCGTGTCAGTGGTCAATTTTCTCTTCCGTCAGCAACTATTGGCATGACGCGTGTCCTGCAGATAAGATTACGTCAGCTTTCAAATAATAGGCCTTCACTGGTCAAATTAATTAGCTGATCAGTTGAGTTATCTAGGTTCTGAGGTATGTTCATCGTCAGAATTAACTAAAATGGTTTGACGGTTTTCTGTCGGTTCTGTGGCTGTGTATGCTGTCAGGACGCACGACATCGAGGTGTTTAACGCCCGTACGAAAACATTGTGAGAAGGGTGCAAAAGAACATAACATAAAAGACGAGTGATATAAAGGATCACACAAAGTTCCTTTCTATCGCGATTGCCAGAAAGAAGTATGTAATAGAAACTACAGAGCAGTTTTCTGACCACACAAATAAAAAAGGATGAGCCAGATACTCTGCAACAGACAAAACACCCCAGCATAAAGTTTAGACCATAACGTAGACGAGTCACAAAAATTTAAAATTTTGGCCACACTTGTCTCATAAGTGAAAGTGGAGAGCAGATCACCACTACGATTAGCTTCTGTCCCTGCATAATGATACAGTAAATTGCACGCCACAGGTATCACGAAAAGGGGGACCTTCTCGACGAAGTATACATGTACATGTGGCGTCTGTTCCGAAAGAACGGACGTCACTTCCGATCCTGCAGTTGTTATTCTTTAATATTACAGAATATATGACATCAACTGCGATTGGGCAAAGCTGAAAATGTGAACCCAGCCGGGATTAGAACCCGGGCCTCCTGCTTTCTAGGCAGTTGCGCTGACCCCTACACCACTGGGGACATAGTGATCACCGCACCTGCAAGGACTACCTAAGCACGCCTCCCGTCAGATTCCCAGCTTCGCCCTGCCCACAGTACTCAAACTCGTAGTTATGAAACTAATTCCCGTAAGAGTAAGGGCTTCAAACTTGCCCACCCCTCCCCACTAACGATAGGATCGTTGCCCGTCACCGGCATATTATATATATACATGTGGCGTCTGTTCCGACAGTTGATGTCATATATTCTGTGAATATTAAAAACGTTGTGTGTTAATGGGCAGTTCCGATTCGGAACCGCGTCAGGGTTACCTCATTCCTTCTCAATAACTGACAAGAGGTGCGCCACAGCCGGACAGTTGGTTTCACCGACTGCAGCTTATTATCTTTCACTGTCAGCCATGTTTCTTGTCACAACGGAACGGACCTCTGGCGAACAACAGAGACGACATCTTGCAGAGGAATGTCTGCTTGTATGACATTATGGTCGCTGCAGGACGGCTTTGCAGCCCGATCAGAAATTTCATTTCTCCGAATTCCTACATGCCCAGGCACGCAGCAGATGACACATATTTCCCCCGGCGCTGGAGGGAGTGCAGTTGGACCTGTATGAGTTGCGGGATCTCTCTGCTGGGCAGGGGCTCTGCAATGATTGAAGTGTGATAAGGGAATAGAAACAGATAACAAACCGAATGCTCTGAACACACCGCAATTGCTGTAGTGCCTTCACGATGGCGTAAAGCTCGGCTGTAAAAACTGAAAAGGCTGGAGAGGCGAATCCTGGTAACATGGTCATAGAACACTATGGAACAGCCTAGGGAGTCGATCTGCTTGAAACCATCGATGTAAACCACCGTAAAATAGTGATGCCTATTTAAAATAAAAATTGCAGATCGATATACAAAACCGGAAATTCAACCTTACTTAAAACTGGCCGATTCTAAAATAACTCTGGGCCTCTAAAGGAGCCAAGGAAGAAATTTGCTCCAACTGTGACGTAATATATCAAAATCAGGAACATCCATCCTTGCAAATCCAAAAAGGTCTTGTTGTCCGCTGCCGAGGTCGAAACAGACTTTCCATAGGAGGCCGCGCTTCTCTATGGTATGCTGGTGTGTATGGCCTTGCCAGCGTTTTTTACCCCTGGCGTCCCATGAGCAACTGTCGCCTGATGGGCAGTGGCGGCTCAGTAGCCTCGACCAGAGACAAATATATACAGACGGGAAACCTCTGTAAGGGCCCGGTCCTACGCTCAGGGGTGCGGGGAGGGAGGGTTTCCAGCAGTTCCGTAACATGTCCCACGATGGCGCTGCGATCAGAACCAGCTCTTAAACTGGCCAGAGCAGGCGGCAGGTAGTGGCTGTCCCCACCACCACCTCCCCTCAAACGCCAGCAAGCCGGACACAGCTGTGGCCTCGTGGCAGGCGACACAAGTTATCCCCTCAGCCTCCCCTCCACACTACCCTTTGACGTGCGAGAGGCACCCTAAGCCAGCGATCCGCCTGACACCTGCTAGCATCTTACGGAACTACGTGGGGAGCGTAGGACAGTGGTTTAGGAGGGGCTGCTCCTCTGTATATGTTACTCTGTGGTATGGCCTTGCCAGCGTTTTTTACCCCTGGCGTCCCATGAGCAACTGTCGCCTGATGGGCAGTGGCGGCTCAGCAGCCTCGACACAGAGGCTGGGAAAGGGGCTTGTTTTAAATGCCCCGGTGGCCAGCTGAATGCCTTCATGGTGCACGACGTCCAACATTTTCAAATAATAGGATCTCGCAGAACCACACACTGTGCATGCATAATAGACACGAGATTGAACGAAGACTTGATAAAACGAGAGAACTCATTGGTAGTGCTACACCAGATTCTCCGTCGCCGCAGCCAACTATGTTAAATCGACTGCAAAAAAGTATTAGAAAGAAATTTATCAGGGACTTCTCGTATCTAAGTTTCGATGCAGGACACCCTTCTGAAGAAGGTCTGATCGATCAAACAGTGATTTTAAATCCATTCTATTAAAATCAAATTTGCATTCTTGAGTTAAACAAAAGTGATATATATTTTGCACTAAGTGTGTTTGCCTCTGTAACTTATGAAATAATAGGTGACGGGAAATTTTAATGCGGTAGGTCAACACAAGAAATGTTACACTTTCTGCAGAGCTATGAACATAGTTTATTGTATCGTTACCCAAAGAGTTACAGCACAAAGATACAGTTTTTTTAAATGGAACAATAGTTTTTTCTATCGTGCATTGGAATCGTTGAAACCAGCTGCGTCGAAATCAATTTAAACTACATTCCTATCACTGTTAGTTTGGGAGCTACAACCCTTCAAAGTTTCAGGGGCAGATACCACACGCTGTGCATAATACATGGCTGTGTGGTGGGTGATGGATGTTATGGCGGTGGGAAGTTGATTTACATGAGATGTTCAAATGTGTGTCCATGTTCCTCAATGCATAATGCAATGCATTATCTGCGGACGAGATGTGACATCGCCAGTGTGACGGAGCGACATGCGTCCTCGATGCACCGTTTTAGATCACCTGGGGATCCTTTAGATATCCCCACAAAAAGAAATCTACTGTTGTTAAATCGGGCGACCTTGCGGGCCATGAATGAGGACCATGGCGCCCCAACCATCTTCCTGCAAACCTGTTGTTTAGTTCTTCCACAACAGCACGCGCAGAATGGGCTGGGTGACCATCGTGCTGCATCCACATATGGACTCTCGTGTGTAGTCACACACGTTCAAGGAGACCACCCAAACTGTCGGCTATAAAAGCGCGATATATCTCACCTGTCAATGTACCTGGGAAGTAGTGTGGATCGATGATTTCATTCCAAAGGATTCCACACCACACGTTAATAGACCACCTACGTTGACGGTCGACGGGTCGTACCCACCGAGGATTGTCTGCGACCCAATAGTGCATGTTATGGCGCTTCACTGTACCATAATTTGTGAACTTGGACTCATCAGAGAACATAACAATTTGTAAAGACTCCAGCGTGAAATTACGCATGGCCCACTCACAGAATGTCACTCTTGCACGGAAATCGTTCCCATGCAGCTCCTGGGTCAGTGACAGGCGGTACATGTGAAACCTGTGGCCGTGTACTATACGCCACACAGATGTGAGACTGACACCAGCGACTGCAGCAACGGCTCGTAAGCTGAGGATCGCAGTGTACTGCAGCTAAAACAAACACCTCCGTCTCCTCACTTCTTGCAGGTCTTCGTCTGTTACTGCGGCGCATTACCAAGCTGCCTGTTTCCCGAAGTCGTTGTTAGGCACGTAAGAACGTAATGGCTGCCGGGGCTCTTCGCCTAGGATATCTCACGGCCTACGCCGTGGCTGCTTCAGTGGCATCGTGTCGGCACTCGCCGAGCATCAGCAACATGTCAACGTACTTGCTGTTCGTGTATGCCATCGTCATCCGATGTCAGTAACTGTGGTACATTGAGCCCCGGTTGTTTGTGTGGCTCCAACTGTCGGATATACGGCCGTGTGAGGCGACAGTCGGCAGTTTAACAGTGCATCGAGGAAGCTTCTCGCTCCATGACACTGGCGACGTTACAACTCGGCCGCACCACACTTAGAAGGCGCATTGCATTATGCGCAGCGTGTGTGGTATCTGCCCCTGAAACTTTGAAGGGTTGTAGCTCCCAAACGAAAAGTGATAGGAATGTAGTTTAAATTGATCTGGACGCAACTGGTTTCAACGAATCCAATGCATGATAGAAAAAACAATTGTTCCATTTAAAAAGTTATATCTTTGTGCTGTAATTTTACGAAAGCTGACATTTTGCCTACACATAATGGGCATATGAACAGTTGAAATTTGTAGGTGTTCATATAGACAGTAAGCTGTCATGGAAAGCCCATGTTCAGGATCTTGTTCCAAAACTAAATTCTGCTGTATTTACCATTAGAACAATATCTGCAGTAAGTGATTTTTCAACACGAAAAGTAGTCTACCACGCTTACTTTCACTCACTTATGACATACGGCATTGTTTTTTGGGGTAACTCGCCTGATACAAAAAGGATATTTCTGGCTCAAAAACGGGCGGTTCGAGCAATATATGGTGTAAGTTCACGAACGTTATGTCGATCCCTTTTCAGTAATCTGGGAATTTTGACAGTGGCACCATAATACGTTTTTTTTAATGTCGTTTGTTGTTAATAGTGTCAGCTTATTCCCATGAGTTAGTAGCTTTCACTCTGTGAATACTAGTCAGAAGTCGAATCTACATTTGCATAACACCACTTTGACACTTGTGCAGAAAGGTGTACAGTATTCTGCGGCATCCATTTTCAATAAGCTGCCACAAGAACTAAAGAATCTTAGTACTAATCCACACGCTTTCAAATCTAAATTGAAGAGCTACCTCATGGCTCACTCCTTATATTCTGTCGAGGAACTCCTAGAAAAGATAAACAATTAAGCTAATTCAATTTTTTCTTTATTGATTCTTTTCACTTTGTCTTAAGATTGTCCTGTGCAAAGGACTACTTAAAGATTTCCTATTACCATTCTTGTGTAACAATTAATGTATTGACTTGTTCCATGACCATGGAGTCTCACTCCTCAATTGGGTCCTATAGAACAGAAAAAAGCAATAAAATAAAATAAATAATATATAGTGTCTGTTCTTTCAAATGTTTGTACAGTTTAAGGGACTTAACTACGAGGTCATCAGTCCCTAAACTTACAAACTATTTATGAACTAACTAATACTAAGGACGGCACAAATATCCATGCCCGAGCGGGGATTCGAACCCCCGATTGTAGTGGCCGTGCGGACCGTGACTGGAGCGCCTCAGTCCCCTCGGCCACCGCGGCCGGCTCTGTTGTTTCAAAAATGCCTTTTATCCTGCAATTACTACACAATTTTACCTATTCATAGTTTGTCATACATTCCGTGAATATCAATAGATAATAATTGCAGGATCAAAAGTGGCGTCTGTTCTTTCGGACACCACATATATATATAACTTATATTTGCCGATGACGGGCAATGATCCTTTCTTCAGTGCGGAGGCACTTCTAGGCCCTTACTCTTACAGGATTCAGTTTACAAAACCTACGGGTATGAGATCTAGTGGGCAGGGTAAAATTGAGAATTTGTATCTGACGAGAGGCATGCTTGAGTAGTTCCGTGCAGATGTCCTGATCGCTGTGCCCTCAGTGATGCACGGCGGTTCTGGTGGTTTCTGGGAACAGATTGCGACAGGCAAAACCTGAACGCTTTGCTTAGGCTAACTAATCGTAAAAGCAATTTTTGCAACGGAGTGGTCAAAAAGCCGGGCACCGTTGCTCAGCGCGCTCGGTCAGAGGGCTGAACGCTCTCTGTAATAAGTGAGACTGAACAGTTCAATTTTTAAGGTTTCAGATAGATAATAAGTTGTCGTGGAAGGCCCATGTTCAAGATCTTGCTCAAAAACTAAATTCTGCTAAATTTACCATCAGAACCGTGATTTTTGAACACTGAAAGTAGTCTACTATGCTTACTTTCATTAACTTATGAAGTTCGGCGTTATTTTTTGGGGTAACTCAACTGTTACAAAAAGGATATTTTTGGCTCAGAAAAGGGCGGTTCGAGCAATATGTGGCGGAAGTTCACGAACGTCGTGTCGGCCTCTTTTCAGTGTGGGAATAACTGATACTGGCGTCACAATACTATTTTCTTTAATGTCGTTTGTTGGTAACAATATCAGCTTATTAACACGAGTTAGCAGCTTTCACTGGGTGAATAATAGACAGAAATCGAATCTTCATTTGGGTCACACCTTCTTGACTTGTGTGCAGAAATGTGTGCAATATTATGAGGCATCCATTTTCAATTAGCTGCCACAAGAACTGAAGACTATTAGTACCTACCCACGCGCTTTTAAATCTAATTTGAAGAGTTACTTCATGGCTCACTCATTTTATTCTGTCGAGGAACTCTTGGAAAAATAAAAAAAACTAATTCCTTATATTTGTTATTGATTCTTTTCACTTAGGCTTAGAATTGTCAAGAGCATAGGACTACTTTAAGTTTCTATATTACCGTTCTCGTGTTAAACTTCACGTATTGACTTGTTCCATGACCACGGAGTCTTGCTCTAGGTTCTATGAAACAGGAAACCATATTATTATTATTATTATTATTATTATAAAAATCTGAGCCAAGAACACATCGAAATACAAGGAACAGACATGATCGATGACCGCAAGGAACAGAACTACCCATAGAGCATTGAAATATCGCACTGGTATGCCTGTAGCTTTATGATTTTTTAAAACATTTCTGACACAAATAATAAAAATATGAATAATAAAAATTGATGGACGATACGATTGCAACTCTACTATTGTGATAATATCTATTTACCCAACATATAATATTCTTTCTGACCGTATTTTAACAATCAGCCAAAATTATCTGATATTGGAGTTTAGCTATGAAAGACATAGTCTAACTTTTACCTCTTTAAACTATTATTTTAATATCTCTCCCATATTTTCATTATCACTTAACTTTCTCATATTAGGCAAGGAACTTATTGTATAAATAGGATAGATGCCAAGTTCTCAATTTTTATTTTATTTATTCAAGACGACCAGTTTTGTCACTATTGTGTCATCATCTAGTCTTATTGACATTAAACTGCTTATTACAGTGCTCCACATAAAATCTGGTAGGTGTACTGGATGACAGTTACTTATAAAATCATGTGCTGGTGTATAGATATAAAATGGGTGGCTGGTCAAAATTAAAACAGTAAAATATACATAAAATAATAACCACCACAGTGCACTTGCCTGGTTCCGGAAACCCTTTTAGGAGCCAAGGCGAAAAAAAAAAAGGTACCGGTGGGTTTCGAACTACCGACCACATGCATAGCAACGTAATGCACTACACACTACACCACGACGAACAACTAAGTGTCCGATAATTCTCCTACTGTTGTTGGCAGTTTCTAACAGCTAAAATAACCATTTTAGACAATAAATTATAATTTATCGTACTATGAACGACGTGCTTTTGTTAATTATTCAGTGCGCCACTGCTTTGAAATGTCAAATCCTAAGATATGATAAGAAAATCATAATATACAGGAAGCAAGATGCCGTATGCCAGAGAGAGAGTTCTGGGTGAGGAATGTCACGTGACATTTCCCAACGCCTGGTTAACGTAAAATCAAGTTATTTTTACAAATATCTCTGTAACGGTGAGAGTTACGAAAAAACATAATTGAGGAAAGTTTTAGGGAATTTTCTGCTCTACGAATGCGGTTACGCAATTTTCGTGGAGATGTTCAGATGTTTGTATAGTCTATGGGACTTAACTACGGGGTCATCAGTCCCTAAACTTACAAACTACTTATGAACTACTTACGAACTAGGACGGCACAAATATCCATGCCCGAGGGGGGATTCCAACCCCCGACCGTAGTGGCCGTGCAGACCGTGACTGAAGCGCCTTAGTCCCCTCGGCCACCGCGGCCGGCTCGTGGAGATGAACGGTTTGTTTGCACATTACAATTACATTATAAACGGCTTGTTTGTGTTACTGACGTTTTTTTTTTGTCCGAGAAATTTGAAAAAGGGAGGTTCTGGTCTCTGGCGGCCAACAATTATGTCTGTAAATTTGGTGTCGATCGGTTGAATGGTTCGATCTAAAAAGTGGTAACACGTTACGGGCAGTCAGACAGACATCGTCAAATCGTCATTATTTTTGCAAATATCCCTGAAACGATACAAGATATGACAAAAACATAAGAGAGCGAAGTTTTAGAGTATTTTCTCCTCTACAAATTCGGTTATTCAGCGATCGCAAAGTCACACTTTTAGTGTTTCTATCGTAATCTAAAGTGGGCCAAAAATTGGTGAAGGGGTCCTCGCAACTACGTAGAAAGCAGAAGACCCGGGTTCGAATCCCGGCTGGGTACACATTTTCAACTTCACCCATTCGCAGTTAATGTCATACATTCCGTGAAAAAGAGATTGATTTTTTTTCCTTTATGCAAGAATAATATTCAAGTGCAGAGCAACTTTGTGACGTAGAAAGGGATTCTGCGTCACTCCTCAGTCCATGACCTTCTCGTGCGTCCGCTGCTCCAGCACGAGGTAAACACTGCCGGGATCACAAGTCCACAATGTCGTCAAACACTTTGCGGATTCTGGGTAGAGAAATTCCATGACGACTAACAGAGCTGTAAGTGACGACAGGAGAAGCCGCAAGCGAGGGAACATTTCTTTCTGCACGTCACACTTACGGAAGCAGTCTGCGTCATAATATTCCTGACGTCATCATCATCATCATCATCTCACCGTAACGGAATAAATCGCCAAGAAATCTCTTTTCGTACTTCCACTTCATCCAAGTCACTGTTTGATTGTAAATTGTCTTCAGTAAACCCTTCATTATGTGTCGCCCACGTAAATGTTAATATGTCTGCGTGCACAGCCATACAAGTATACTAATTGAATATCTGCGTGTAAGGATACACACACAGATACAATAACCAAGATCTGAAATATCTTACCTATGGGTTGCTCATTGAAGTTAACGAAACTGGACAGCACTCACTGGAAAATGAAGCGCAAAAATTTGGCGCTACCGTAATTAGTGTGTGTTTTAGTTTCTCCGGTCGTCCTGAATCTTGGACATTGTCAGTTGTAGAAAAATGGCACTTGTGTTGTTACAACCTCACTGAGATACGAGAAGCTCCTGATAAATTTCATTCTAATCCTTTTTCTGGTTTTTGAGTGAGTTAAACTTCTTCGCCGTCTGTTACAATATTCCGTAAAACAATTGCTCATACTGGCAATCTGCAATAGACCACTGACTCTTCAATATGATCTCTGATCTATCTAAGAAAAAAAAAAGTAATTGCAACTGAAGTTCTTTTGAACCAATAAAACTCACTCTCTCTCCTTAATATAATTCCTTCAAAATATATCTCCACATCCTCATGAATATTCCGCTTAGCCATGTAATATTTTTTTCATAATATGCTCAACCAACTGGTGTAACATACGTGACTTCATTTTTCACAATTTTACTTTCAAAAGGTCAAATGTCAACTAACTGAAAAATAAACATAACATCAATCTTACAAATTTGTTATTAACTATGTTTTTCATTATCACTGATTCTTCAAGACTGCGTTCAAAGTATATATTTTTGAACACTTCGAAACTATACTTTGTTCTTTCTTTCTCTTTAGCCGTTTTCCCACGTATTGCAGGATCGGCTTGTTAATGTGGATTTGGCATGTTAGTAATTATGGGGTGGCCGGATGCCCTTCCTGCCGCCACCCCATGACCCCCGGGAGGAAATGTGTACCCCAAATGTCTGCGTATAGTGTTACACGTGTGAAAGTGTAAAGTGTTACGAGATGTTTGCGAATTGTGTAACTGAGGTGGGACTTGGGTACCAGCCCGGTATTCACCTAGGGGGATGTGCAAAACCGCCTAAAAACATCCGGGCTGGCTGGCTGGCACTCCGACTCCCTTCGGTAATCAGCCGGGCGGATTCGAACCGGGGCCGGTACGCCTACCCGTCTCGGAAAGCGGTGCGTTAGACCACACGGCTAACCGAGCGGGTACTTCGAAACTATACTACAAACCGTAATTTGTCTGTTTAGTAGAAGAGTTCAGGTTTTAGTCTGGTGTTGCTAGTTTGATGAAGTTTATAATAACCGACATCCTAAGCAAAGCATTCAGTCAGTGTTTTAAACTTGGGAAGCTAGTTGTTACAATACCTCTGGCTTTAGACTTAGCAGAAGACAGTTCCTTTTTAAGGAACTCTGTGGCCCAGTAAAGACTGTTGGCCTTGACCATGCTTTTCATTGAAAGAGATATTGTGACAGATATCGCAAAATTCAGTCAGCGGGTGCCTGACATGTTTAAATGAAAAACAGGAGGGCAAAATTTCAGTAGAAAAAGGTAAGAACAGATGTGTAATTTGTAAGGATTTTGTAATTAGTTGTTGAGTGTCAGTCGGTCTGCTGCGCAATGTCACGGATTGCGCAGCCGCTCTTGCTGGAGGTTCGATTCCTCCCTGCCCATTATTCCTCTTGTTCGCAGATTTAACTGTATTCCAGTAAGGGATCGGGGGTATTTTTGCATCCGCAGAGAAATGTTTGGGTAATCTAATTGGATTTCGGCGTGTTAGTTCAGTGCGCCCTGGCTGCGCTCTGTAATAGGAAACCTGAGCCCAGAACTCATCGATCAACATAGAAAAACCTGATCCCACAATCACAGAGAACCGATCCACTAGAAGGGGGGAAAAATGATTTAGGTGTCCGCTGTCCCGCTGTGAGAAATTAAGGTTCGAATCCCGAGCCAGTATAAAATTTCAGCGTAGCCAATTAATTTATTTCAATACTCTGTGACACTCGAGATGTTCGGATATTTCTAATTTACACACCGTATGTGTAATCAAGTAGAATGAATTCTTCCAGGCACTTAAATTTAATTTGCAGATTATGTAGATGTAGAATTCCAGGGAATAGGGAGTGTTTTGCAAACTGACAATGACAACTGAGTATTTTCATCAAAATTTCTAATGATGACTACATACCTACCGATAAATTAAATTATTATTTTATGGGTTTTATGAAGTATTAGATATCATACATATAAGGCAAGTAATATTACAGTAATGTGAAAAAATCTCATACTCAAAATCATTTCTGTATTTACGCTTGTTTCCCAACCACTGATCCACAGACTACCAATGGTCCACACGAGCTACAGTAGGGTTCGCTAAATATTTAAAATTTCAAAGATCCAGTCGTTTTATATTACGTATACCGCAGTGAGTACTGGTTAGCGAGGGTGGCCGGCCGGAAGGAGGGAAAATGATCGACGTCACAACACTTCACGATCCTACATTTTCTTTTCTCGTCGGTGTCGATTCTATTCGAATGCTTACTGGTCCGATGGCAAAAATAGTTCATCTGACTGGTAGGCCTCGCCATCCTAATTAATTTATGAGTTAGGTGTTGTTGTGGTCTTCAGTCCGGAGACTGGTTTGATGCAGCTCTCCAACCTGCTCTATCCTGAGCAAGCCTCTTCATCTCCTCATAAGACCTGCAACCTACATCCATTTGAATCTGCTTATTGTATCCTTCTCTTGTTCTTCCTCTGCTATTTTTACCCCACACACTTCCCTCCGTTGCTAAAGGTACGATTCCTTGATATCTAAGAATGTTTTCTACCAATAGATCCCTTCTTTTAGTCAAGGTATGCCAGAAATTCCTTTACTCCCCAATTCTGTTCAGTACCTCTTAATTAGTTACACGATCCACCCACCTAATCTTTAGCATTGTTCTGTAACACCACATTTCAAAAGCCTCTATCTGCTTCCTGCCCACACTGTTTATCGTCCATGTTTCACTCCCATACAAGCCAACACTCTAAACAAATGCCTTCAGAAAGGACTTCCTTACACGTAAATTAATATTCGATGTTAACAAATTTCTCTTTTTCAAAAACGCTTTTCTTCCCATTGCTATTCTGCATTTTATATCCTCTGTACTGCGTCCATCGTGTGCTATTTTACTGCCCAAGTAACAAAACTCATCTACCACCTTTATTGTTTCGTTATCTAATCTAATTCATTCAGCATCTCCCGATTTTCTTAGGCTGCGCTTCATTACCCTAGTTTTGCTCTTGTTAATGTTAATCTAGTATGTTCCTTTCAAAACACTGCTCATTCCGTTCAACTGCTCTTCTAGGTCTTTTGCTGTCTCAGAGAATTACAATGTCGTCGGCAAAACGCAATGTTTTTATTTCCTCACCCTGAACTTTAATTCCTTCTCCAAATTTCTCTCTGCTTTTCTTTATAGCTTGCTAAATGTACAAATTGAATAGCATTGGAGAAAGGCTACAACCGCGTCTTCCTCCCTTCTCAATCTCTGCATCTCTTTCAGGTCCTTCAACTCTGATAACCGCTGATTTTTGTACAAGTTGTAAATAACCCTCCGTTCCCTATACTTTATTCCTGCTGATTTCAGAATTTGAAAGAATGTATTCCAATCAACATTGTCAAAAGCTTTCTCCAAGTCTGCAAAAGCTAGAAATGTAGGTTTACCTTTACGTAATCTATCTTCTAAGATAATCCGTAAAGTGGGTATTGCCTCCCGTGTACCTACATTTCTCCTGAATCCAAACTGATCTTTCCCGAGGTCAGCTTCTACCAGCTTTTCCATCCGTCTGTAAATAATTCTTGTTAAAATTTTGCAACCATGACGTATTAAACTGATGGTTCTGTCATTTTCACACCTGTCTGCACCTGCTTTGTTTGGAATTGGGATTATTACATTTTTCTTAAAGTCCGAGGGTATGTCGCCTGTCTCGTACATCTTACGCACCAGGTGAAATCGTTTTGTCATGGCTGGTCCTTCCAGAGACCTTAGCAGTTCTGAGGGGCCTTGTTTTGACTTAGGTCTTTCAGGGCTTTGTACAATTCTTCTCTCAGTATAGTATCTCATATTTCATCTGCATATATTTCCTCTTCCCTTCCTACAATATTGTCTCTAAATTCATTTCCTTTATGGAGCCTCTCTATATGCTCTTTCCACCTTTCAGCTTTCCCTTCTTTGCGGAGAACTGGTTTTCCACCCGAGTTCTTTATATTCTATACCGCTACTTTTATTGTTTCTAAATGTCTCTTATTTTCCTGTAGGCGGTATCTATTTTTCCCCTATTTATACATTCTTCTACTGACTTGTATTTGCCTTCTAGCCACTCCTGTTTAGCTATTTTGCACTTCCTGTCAATCTAATTTCTTAGTCGCCTGTACTTTATTTTGCCTGTAACATTTACAACATTTTTATATTTTGTCTTTTCATCAATTAAATTTAGTATTTCTTGCGATATCCAAGGATTTTTGGCAGGTCTTGCTTTTCTACCTATTTTGTCCTCCGGTGCCTTCACTATTCCATCTCTCAATGCTACCCATTCATCGTCTGCTGTTTTATTTCCCCCCGTTTCTGTCAATTGTCGCCCAAAGCTCCCTCTGAAATTCTTAAGACCTTCAGGCTCCCTCAATTTATCCAAGTCCCATCTCCTAATTTTCCTACCTTTCTGCAGTTTTTTTTTCCAGTTTCAGCCTACAATTCATGACCAATAAGTTATGGTCATAGTCTATAACTGATCCTGGGTCTGTCTTACAGTTTAAAACCTGGTTCCGTAATCTATGTCTTACCATTATAAAATCTATCTGATACCTCCTTTCAGGATTCTTAAACCAGGTGTTTGTTATAACTAAAACCATGCAAAATTCTACCAGGCGGCTTCCTCTTTCATTCTTTTTGCCCACTCTATATTCCCCTAATATTTTTCCTTCCCTTCCTTTTCCTGCTGCCGAATCCCAGTCTCCCATCACAATTAAGTTTTCCTCTCCCTTAATTGTCTGAATAATTTCCTTTACCTCCTCATACATTTCTTCAATCTCCTCATCATCGGCAGAGGTAGTGGGCCTATAACCCTGTACTATTGTGGTCGATGTTGGCTTTGTATCTATCTTGACTATGATTATGTGATCACTGCGCTGCTCGTAGTAGTTTACCCGCATTCCTATTTTCTTATTCGTTATAAGACCTACTTCTGTAATACCGCCAACTGATTTTGTGTTTATAATCCTGTACTCACCAAATTGAGTCTAAATAATGAGAAATGTGAAGTCGTTCACATGAGTACGAAAAGAAATCCGTTAAACTTTGTTTACAAGATAAGTCAATCAAAAGTTAAGGCCGTAAACTCCACAAAATACCTAGGGATTACTATTACTTCAGACTTGAACTGGAAAGAACACGTAGATAATGTCGTGGGAAAGGGGAACCAGAGACTGCGTTTTATTGGCAGAACCCTTAAAACATGCAACAGCACCACAAAAGAAACTACATACACTACGCTTGTCCGTCCATTTTGGGAGTATTGCTGCCCATTGTGGGATCCTTATCAGGTGGGTTTGACGAAGGACATCGAAAGAGTCTAAATAAGGGCAGTTCGTTTCGTATTGTCTCGATACAGGGGAGACAGCGTTACGGAAATGATACAGGATCTGGAATGGGAACCATTACAACAACGGCGCTTATCGCTGCGGCGTGGGCTACTTACGAACTCCAATCGCCAACATTCTCCTCCGAATGCGAAAATATATTGTTGACTCCCACTCACATAGCTACAAATGATCATCAGAGTAAAATATGAGAAATCAGAGCTCGAACGGAGAGATTCAGGTGTTCTTTCTTCCCGCGTGCTATTCGAGAATGGAATGGGAGATAAATAGTTTAATGATTGTTCGATGAACCCTCTGCCAGGCACTTAAATGTGATTTGCAGAGTATCCCATGTAGATGTAGATGTAGAAGGTAAATTGTATTGCGTGATTAAAATGAAGAGAAACTGAAATTTACCATAAATCTCTATTTTAATATCATCGAAATAAAAAAAATTCACTCAGAGAAACAGAGATACACACGCACACAGAGAAGCAGCCATACACCCCAGACTACACCGAGCGAGGTGGAGCAGTGGTAACACAATTGACTAGCATTCGGGAGGATGGTGGGTCAAATCTACCTCCGGTCATACAGCTTTATGTATTCTGTGATTTTCATAAATTACTCCGGACTAATGTCGGGATGGTTCTCTTGAAAGGGCACGGTCGATTTTCTTCCCCGAAAACTCCGTCTCTAAAGACCACGCTGTCGACGGGAGGTTAAACCCTTCGTGGCTTCAGCCACTCCCCCCACCCCCCCGGACTGGACAAAATAGAAAAGTTTTTCTAATTAGCTGTTACACGAAACTCGATATTCTACCCACTTTTTTCAATTATTATTATTTTTTTAGTTGAGTAGAAACGGATTTTTAATACACTACGTTTTTAAAATATATTCTCCTCCTCCCACACATAATTCTAGCATGCAAGTAGTATAATGGGGCTGATAGGGAATTTTAATAGCTATGAAAGATTTGGAACATTTAGAATGAAAAACGCGGAGCGCATACAATACATAATTGGTTAATGAGTAGTTCATCTATTTGCTACCCTATTTACTAATTTATACGTAAATAGTTCGCCTGTTTGGTGTTATCTAATTCTTTCAGCCCACCTTTCTCCTTTTAAATCTTGCAAGTATTTTCTTGGCTATTTAAGAATTAAAAACCTGAATTTTTCGTAACTATCTGAATTGGGTTAGGAATCTGTATTGAACAAAGCTCACTAAACAGTTGCGCTAACCACTAAACTGAAAAAAAAAAGAAACATTGGCGTCTTTTACCGCTTACTTTCGGTATTCCTGTAAACATATGATTTTTGCAAATATTTTCTCAAAAATAATAAAAATTTGATAATATGAAATTAAATATATAGGAAATAATGGTTCAATGTTTAATATTTTCGCGTATTAATTTACCCTTTTGACCAAAATACTTTCAAAAGCGGGCCTTTAAACAGCCTAGTACCATTTTTAATTTTATAATTTCTCTAAATAAATTTTTCTTTCATCTTTTGCAGTTGTTTTATCCGTAGTTAGTTTAATCAGTCTAATCTGCGATATATGTTGTATTGGCATCTTTATTTCCTATCTATTCATTAAATTTTTATGTTCAATTTTAAAGAGGACCCTCCTCAATTCCACTTATAGCGATATACCGTGCCGATAATGCAGACAGCTGTTTTATGCCGGCCGCGGTGGCCGAGGTGACTGAGGCGCTCCAGTCACGGTCAGCACGGCCACTACGGTCGGGGGTTCGAATCCCCCCTCGGGCATGGATATTTGTGCCGTCCTAGTTTGTAAGTAGTTCATAAGTAGTATTGTAAGTTTAGGGACTGATGACCCCGTAGTTAAGTCCCATAAGCTTAGCAAACATTTGAACATTTTGAAACAGATTTAAATTCAGCGGAAATGGAAGGCGTGCCAGCAGTATCCCGACTCGAAGTGGGGCTACCTCCATTATGGCCAAACAATCCAGCGCTATGGTTTGCTCAGGTTGAGGCAAGTTTTCTTTGTGCGGAAATAACTACTGATTCGACGAAATTCGCCCTGGTGGTCAGTCAATCAGACCATCGTTACGCTGCGGAAGTTCAAGACACAATCACCGCACCTCCGACGACGGACTCGTACAACAAACTTAAAACCGAGTTAATATGAAGGGTGAAACTTCCTGGCAGATTAAAATTGTGTGCCGGAACCGGGACTCGAACATGGGATCTTTGCCTTCCGCGGGCAAGCGCTCTACTGACTGAGCTATCCCGACACGACTCATGATGCCGCCTCACAACGTCATTTCTGCCAGTACCCCGCCTCCTACTTTCCAAACTTCACAGAAGCTCTCATACGAAACTTGCAAGACAAGCACTAGCACTCCTGGAAGAGAGGATATGGTGGAGACATGGCTTAGCCACAGGCTAAGGGATGCCGGAACCGGGACTCGAACCTGGGACCTTTTCCTTTCGCGGGAAGCGCTCTACCGACTGAGCTATCCCGACACGACTCACGATGCCGCGTCAGTCAGTAGAACGCTTGCCCGCGGATGGCAAAGGTCTCAGGTTCGAGTCCCGGTTCCGGCACACAATTTTAATCTGTCAGGAAGTTTCATATCAGCGCACACTCCGCTGCAGAGTGAAAGTTTCATTCTGGAATTATGAAGGATGTCCACATCATAAGAAGTACGTGTGAGGCAAGTACTTACACAGGAAGAGATCGGTGACAGAAAACCCTCGCAATATCTACGGCACCTGCGCATTAAAGTCGATGCAGGGACAGTACCTGATACTATGTTGGAGCAGCCGACTGCCTGTCCAGTTAAAAGCTATAGTCGCATCATAAGCTGATATGTCCTTAGACGCAGTAGCAGACCTGGCAGATAAAATCCAGGACGCGATTATACCATCACCCAGTGAAACTGCAGCAGTGTCGGCTAACAGCGCATTGACATCCACAGTGACACGCACAGATTACGAGCGCCTTGCGGACAAAGTGGACCCCTGAGCAAATGTTGTCTCGCGGAAGCGAGAGCGGACGTCGTTTACAGAGAAGATCTAGAAGTAGTTCTTCAAATAAATCATTAGCTGCGAGAGACGCAGAAAAACCGACTTCTGACATTTGTTGGTATCATCGGAAATTCGGAGAGCATGCACACAAGTGTACTTGGCCGTGTGCTTACCCAAACAGCAGCGGCAGTCGGAATTAGGCGCGCCCGATTGCCAGTCGCCTTCACTGCGCCTCTTCATATCAGACAGGAAGAACGGACAAAAGTTTTTGATAGATACTTGATCTGATTTATGTATTATTCTACGCACTTTGTTACACAAGCATCGACCATCGACATCATTTCGTCTTTCTGCGGACAATAACTCTACCATAACTATCAATGGCACGTAGCATATGAAAACCTGGGGGGGGGGGGGGGGAATAACGATGAATGTCACATTTTAATAAAACGAGATATTTGAAATTTAAAGTTTGAAACGCTTTATTACCTATGAGTGACATAACAGGAAGACAATATTTGCTGTAAGTAAACCTCAGGGTCTTAACAATATAGTGAATGAGTTTCAAGAATGTCTGACCAATAACAATGGAGAAAATACAAAAATAAAATCACATGACAAAATAAAAGCTGGAAGAATTATGAATGTATTCCATATTGTTCACACATAACTTTCATTTTACATCACTGAACTCGTAAGTCTTTAAAACTTAAGTATCGTAATTTGATGCATAAAACCAGAGTTTAAGTAGTGCATTCAAACATAGTGCTGAATTTCGTTATTGAGCCTTTTGATTTCTCTGTTGTAAGGCGTTACGAAAGTTCCGGAAAACCAATAACCAAAAAGTTTGTAGAATTTTTTTTGTATTATTAGTATTGGTAGTACTAGTACTAATAATAGTAGTTATTAAAAGTCTATAAATATGAGTCAGAAATAACTGCAAATCTTTCCATTTTAGGAGCAGAATGGGCAAGTTCGTGCATTAGGCTGGACACAGTAGCGAAAACTCTTGCTCTGTGAGACTTGAACTCTACTTTTGCACCTCTGTGATTACCACTGTATCCCAAAAACTGTTGTAGCTTCCAGACCTCAGTGACGTAATGTGTGGCTGATTATTCTCTACTTTTACTCCCTTGAGCTGTCTGGAAGGTGAAGTTTTAGAAAAGCTTTATAACAAACAGGAACTTCCCTCATAGTATTATCATTCTTCACTCTTACTTTGTAAGTGCAAGTGTAATCGTGAAGAAGAGCTTCACTATGACTTTTTCGAGGACGCCTTCTATGTTCAAGTTTCAAATCAATCAAATCACTTAAATACATCCTCTGTGCATCACGATCAAGTAAAGCATTGAACTGTTTAATGATAGAACATCTATCAATTTGAGTTACACTTTCAAAACATTTTAATCTGGCACATGCACAGTCCTCACCTCTTTTGTGCATTTTTACCATCATTCTTTTCTTTACATCCGATAATCTACCATGCTTTCGCCTCTTCTTTTCATTCTGCGTTGGTAACACAACAGTAACACAGCCTTACTAACAATGATCAAATAAACAGAGCTTTTCCTTGCATTCAATAATGAAAAAAAGAAGTAACACCAGCCAGTCATACCAACCCATTGGAAAAAAATATTATATTCTAGAGAAACAAAGCGGAATGGACCTTCATCATTTTTTCGTCAAACCCGTGGACTCTCATCGTTTTTCCGTACTTCCAGGTATTTTTATTTGCGATTTATACAGGACCCATAGCATATTTAGCGCCAATGGATACATCAACAGAAACTACAGAGAAAACTCTACAACAAAGCACCATAATCACAAAATCACAAAAAATGGACATTCATCGTTATTCCCCTCAGGTCTTCATATGGAATTGGATTTGGGATTGCGTCGTGTGTATGCTTGGAATTTTATCGTAGTGGTCGTGGTGGGGCCAATCATAGGAGCGGACTTTCTATCATACTATCAACTGCTGCCAAACATCGCCAACGCACGCCTCGTCGACATCGTCACCGGCCTTGCTGCTAATGGGTTTCTACGCGCTGCAACAATGTACGCTGCTAAGCTGATCCAGGCGGCAGATAACAACAAATACGTCGAGCATTGTCCAGGTATCACGTGACCTTCTGGCATCCCAAAAGAGGTACGTCACAGCACTCTACATTTTATTAAGACTACCGAAGGTCCACCGATTTCGTGTAGGCCAAGACGCCGAGCTCCTGATCGTTATGCTATTGACAAGGCAGAATTTGATTCCATGCGGAAGGAAGGAATCATTCGCCCTTCTAATAGTCCCTGGTCGTCTTCTCTACATTTAGTTCCGAAAACGACTGGTGCGTGGCGCCCTTGTGGAGATTATCGCGCTCTTAATGCCAGGACGGTACCAGATCGATACCCTGTGCCTTTGTTGAGGGACTACAACTATGCCTTGTCCGGTGCAACTATATTTAGCATGTTTGATTGCGACAAAGCCTACACACAAACCCATATGGCGGTCGAGGACATACCGAAGACGGCTATAATGACACCATTTGGCCTCTTTGAGAGTCTTTTAATGCCACTTGGTTTACGAAATGCTGCCCAGACCTGGCAGAGATTTATATATTCAGTGCTTCGTGGTTTGCCGTTTTGTTTTGCGTATTTGGACGATATTCTTGACTTCTTGTCCACTAAAGAAGAGCACCACCAACATATGACTGAAGTTTTTAAGCGCTTAGATCAGCATGCGGTTATACTGAATACAGACAAGTGTGTTTCTGGACGACCTGGGGTTACCGGCGAGCACAGAATAACATAATAATAGAATAATAATAACAGAATAATATAATGACAGTGACATGAAGCCGGCTGAGATCACGACATCCAACCAACATGGCGACCGAGCGCCACCCGGCCACAGCTGCAAGCACAGGGTAGTTCATTGAGTTCGCTGTCTGTTAATTCCTCTTTCATATATTTAAGGCGTTCCTTTTGGCAATCTATTTTTGCAATAGATAATTACAAATTTCAGGTAGGGATAGCAAATCAAACTATTATATAAAATAGAAGCACATTTTTCCTCTGTCTGTCCCTTTAACCTTCTATAACCCGAGTAGTACTGAACGTATCGTCATGCGGTTACTTTTAATTTCTTCTTTAGAATCCTGGGATAATATTAGGTTATATGTAACGTCAGAACGAATATGTAAAATAATAATAATAATAATAATCATGATGTAGAATCGTTTACCGCTTCGGCACTTTAGTTAGATCTGTAGCCTAAACTATAAGACTAGGCCGGTGTATATAGTATATACTTGCAGAACTCACAACATAAAAAATTAAAAAAATAAATAAAAAATACGCGAGTGCATGTGTCTAACTTTTGCGAGTGAACCACATTTATCATTTTTCTCTTCTAAAGCTGGCGCTAGATGGCTCAAGATTATAAATATAAGTGATTGTGGGAGATCTGTAAAAGTTAAGACATATGACCTCCCGGCCTTTTTATAAAATCGTCGTGACTTGTATAATTCTATACAATGTACTTTGGCTCAGGTCTCATAGTTTACGCTACAGTGGTCACTAAAGTTCGGATGTGTTAAACCATTCTACGTTATTATTCTTATTGCAATTACTTCTCATTTAGTATTGGCATTTGATATAGCCTACGTTGAACCCAGGATTATACCGAAGAAACTGAAAGAAATCGCATCACCATACGTTCTGCAGTTCTCGAGTTAAAGTAGTTTAAAGATTACCCGTACAAAGCCGGGGCGGCTCAGCTAGTTAGTAAAAAAATAAATAAAGTGTTATGTCATAATTATTTCATACCGAAAATTGTATCCCAAATTAAAATGTTTATTAAAATTGGTCACAAAGTACAATGTGAGCAAGCAACAGAATCTGTGCTCGCTGGTGGGCAAACGCGCTGAAAGTACTGAGTATAATTTGAAAAGTTCCACCGCTCTATTGTATCCAAATTTGTGAGAAAACCAAGGGAGCTACAAAAAGTTGTTTGAATAAAAAGAAAAGTTCATTTCATTACCTACAACTTTCTCACTGACGAAAATTTCCAGGCCACAAAAGAAAAAAAGAGGCAGGTGACTATCTTTTTCATGTCGTCATTTTTATTTAATATGGAAGTAATACTTTCAATTATTATTTTTATGCAAACACAATACGTATTGTACTTGCTGAGAACATTGTACCATTCCTTCAGTATTCACCTGTCTGCGGGAAAAAATTTGGTAATTTTTTTCCTGTCCCTAGGGGTTCAAATGACAATGTAATTGAGGCGAGCGCCATTTGAAGAACTACGCATTTATCGGTCCAACTCCAGTTTCTACACCCATCCAAGATGGCTGCCGTGCTTCACTGCCTGTACGCTGAAGTAGGCGGTATAGCCTCTCTTTGTTATTCTGTGCTCGCCGGTGGTTACCATTTTAGGACATCTGATCTCTCCTGCAGGATCGTTACCGTTTCCTGACAAAGTAGAGGCTTATATTAAAAATGTCACGGCCTGAAACTGAAAAAAACTGTACTGTTTTCTCGGAATGTTAATTTTTTTACCGTCGTCACCTGCCCTCTCTCGGCTGAGTTTGAAGAACCATTGACAAATTTTGTCCGTCCCTAAGACAGCTAAACGCAGCATAGCAAACGCTGCTCTACTTGTACACATTGTATTAGATGCGCCCCTCGCTTTGGTGGTGTATGCTAGCCAAACCGCGATCGGTGCTGCATTGCAATAGTACGTACATGGTTCATGACAGCCACTAGTTTTTTATTCTCACAAGTTCTCTCCGTGAAGACAAAAATGGAGCGCTTATGATGGTGAACTTTTGGCTGTCAGTGACCGTTTTACCAGCTGGCCTGAAGCCATACCAGTGGAAAATATTTCAGCGGAAAGATTAGCCTTTGCTTTCATTTCACTTTGGGTTTCACGTTTCGGTTGTCCATTGCATATCACTACAGATCGTGACGACTATTCGAATCAGAACTGTTTACTCAGCTGAGCAAATTCTGCGGTGCTGTACATCATAAAACTACGAGCTATCATCCAGCAAGTAATGGTATGATAGAGCGCTGGCATCGTTCATTAAAAGCTGCACATATGTGTCATTATTTACACTGGATAACAGCTTTACCATGGGTCTTACTGGGTCTGCTTAATGCTTATAAGCCTGACTTGGACTCTTCAGCGGCAGAGCCCGTATATGGTGAAGTGCTTAGACTTCCTGACGGGTTTGTTGACCCGACTGCTGTCAAACTAGACGATATCAACACAGCACACTTCGTTTCCCGACTGAGAGAGCAAATCGCGCAAATTCGGCCACGTCAAGCTTCGAGACGTGGAACTTCGAATGGCTGTGTGCATCAAAACTTACATTCAAGCACACACGTTAGGTTCCATGTCAATGGAGTGAAACCGGCACTAACGCCACCATATTCTGGTCCTCACAAAACAATGGCCATTCTGCTTAACAGGAAAACTATTACTGCGTCTATCGACAGAGTTAGGCCGGCTTTTGTGCTACCTGAGGTACCGTCAACGCACATTCAACGTGCCCGACCGCAGCCTGTACCACAAGCACAGCCACGTCCACTGGAAACAGCTCCACCTGAACCCCGTACACGTTCTGGACGACGCGTCAATTTACCATCAACATCCTTCGACGACGCTCCGCTTCCGCCGAGGAGGCTGTGTAGCGATCTATACAGTGCTGATAATGCAGACAGCTATTTTACAGGCGCGGCTGTCAAATAAGTCTGCGCGCCTGCCGCCAGGAGCACTGTGTTATGAAAGTACACTCTGGTGCAGTGCGATGTTCCGTGACGAGCTCGCTCTGTGTAATATAATAAACTGTACCTAGTTACCGTCTTCAGCTATATCATTCAAGTCATTTATATTCTCTTGTGGATTGACTTGTTGTACGAGTTATGGTTTTTAGTAAATAAAGATGTTTACCTTTTTGCTCCTGGAAATTCAACATTAAGTATGCGTAAAGAGCTGGCTGAGAGCTGAATATTAAAATATTGATCGCATCGCTAATAACTTTCTCCTCAACGAAACCTTTCTTCTCCCTCACCTACAAGTCAGTACCATCGTCTACACCGCCTCGACTATCCCTGTCTCCCTACATGGGGTGGAGTAGCTTTTGGCACAGACAAATATATACAGACGGGAAACCTCCGTAAGGGTCCGGTCCTACGCTCAGGGGTGCAGGGAGGGAGGGTTTCCAGCAGTTCCGTAAGATGTCTCATGATGGCGCTGCGGTCAGAAGCAGCTCTTTAAACTGGCCAGAGCAGGCGGCAGGTAGCGGCTGTGCCCACCACCATCTCCCCTCAAACGCCAGCAAGCCGGACAAAGCCGTGGCCTCGTGGCAGGCGGCACGGGCTCCCCTCAGCCTCCCCTCTTCGCTACCCTCTGACGTGCGAGAGGCACCAGCCAGGGAACGGCCTGACACCTGCTAGCATCTTACGGAACTACGTGGGGAGCGTAGGACAGTGGTTTAGGGGAGGCTGCTCCTCTGTATATGTTACTCTGTGCTTTTGGCTATCTCTGGCACCACCCAGTTCGGCCACACCCCCTCCTCAACATACCTTATGACCATCTTATTCACACCCTCTTCCTCCCTACCATCACTGTCACCTGTGCCACTAATTATATCCGCTCCCATGTACCTATCCGTTATGACTTCCCAGCTCACATAGATAGCACTTTCACGACCTACGCTGACCTCAATATCCACTCCTGCTGAGCTGTGTCAGTGCCATCTGTTCCTTCCTACCATCAGTGGCGACATTGTCCTTCTCCCATGCCACATCTGCCCCTGTAGCAACACCACACCTGACGTCGTCATTGTCTCTCCAAATCTCCTTGGGCTCATCACCGCCGATGTCCTTGACCCCATAGGCAATGATCACGATCCTGTTCTCCTTAACCTCACCCCCAATGTCCATCGCCCACAGAATCCTCGCCCGCCTCCACCTCCTAAACTCGTCTATGACTACTCTCGAGCAGACTGGGATGCCTATCGCCTCTCCATCTGCTCGAAAGCCACACTCTCCCTCTCCACTCTCCTGACGATATCGGCCACAGCCTCCTTCCTTCAGCAGACCTTGTCTGATGCTATCCATTCCCACATCCCTACCAAAGCTGTTCAACCGCACCGTCCCACACTGCCTCCACAGGTTGTCCTTATCCTGCGGGAATCTCGCCACCTATACTGCTCCTTCCTCCGAACCCGTGACGGGATACACTCCTCCGCCACCGGCATGTTCACATCCCCCTGACTGCCAAAAACCGCCGGGACTGGCATCAGACAGTGACATGGCTTAATGCCGACCTCCTTGTTAACTCGACTCGGTATTGGAACTCCTTCCACCGCCTTACTGGATCAAAACCTACGCCAACTTACCCTCTCCTCCACCTTGACCAGCCCCTTCCTGATAATGCCAGTAAGGCTAACCATTTTGCCTCTTTCCTCTGTGATGGCTTCTCCATTCCTGACAATCCTAATGATGTCCATGAAAAAACTGATGTCACCATCCCACTCCTAGCTCGTGGCTTCCAGTACCTGGAACACATCCACCATCAGACCTTAACACCCCAATCACTGCCCATGATACTGCACACCAAACGCAACGCGGCTCCCAGCCACGATCGCATCACATACTGCCACCTGAAGGAATGTCCCCTCCCTTTCCTCACCACTCTTGCTTCCCTCTATACCACCATCACCTACACTGGCTGCTACCCTACCCTGTGGAAAATCTCCCGAGTCCTCATGTTCCTAAAACCCAACAAACCCCCCTCCGATGCCTCCTCCTACCGTCCCATTTGCCTCACCAGTGTTCAGCCACCCAGTGTGGCTTTTGTCCTTCCTTCTCCACCGACGACCAACTCCTTCGCCTCACGCAACTCTTTTCCCTCCAGCTAAATTCCCGTCGAGCCGCCATCTTTGTGTCCTTAGACACAACGAATCATAATATTTAAATCTCGACTATTACATTAATTAACACAATTAACTGGTCAACACAACTTGTTTATGAGCCTAACATATATACAATGCTATTTATTTTCATTTACATAAAGTTTCTAAAATTCGTCTATCTAGTTCTTGAAATAATGTACAATGACAAAACTATTGTTTATAGAACTGTCTGGAAAGCATCTAAACGAATCTCTTAATTAATGAAATCTATCACTTGTTTTAATCACAGCATCACCGAGACACTGTCCTACACTGATTACTAGGCTGGCTATTTCGTTTGTAACTTCACACGCAACATATATCACTATTAAACCACACGATTCAGGGTTCGATGCAGACGGTTTCATACGATAACATTGAGATGAGAGAGCAGCAGTATCATTACAATGTGTTTTATTCATTTGTCACAACTGTAATTTCTCCGATTTTTATCGTCTTGTCTATGTTTTAAACCTCCATTGTTTTAACTCCGTTTCATGTTTTAATTCCATATGTTCATATATTTTACAATCTCGCGGCTGAAGAGCAGCACTCACTGCTGCTGCCAGCCCACTGACATGTAAATTGTTCAGTTTAAAAATAACAATAAAGGAGAATAGAAACGCTAATAACTGGCAAACTCCGACACACTTTCTTAGAATATTCTTATCATTTAGTACAGCGACTTCCTTTTTTATATTCTTGTACTTAAATATAAAATTTCCTTAGTTGAACAAAATTTTGTTTGTTATCTTTTTTAAATAGTACAAATTAAATAATACGAAATTAAATATAAAGGAAATAATAGTCCAATGTTTAATATTTTTAGATATTTATTTACATTTTTGACCAAAATATTTTCAAAAGTGGACCGTTAAACAGCCCAGTAACATTTTTAATTTTATAATTTCTCTAAATAAATTTTTCTTTCATCTTTTGCAGCAGCTATATTCGCAGTTAGTTTAGCTACTCAGTCTATTGTGCGAAATATGTTATATTGGAATCTTTACTTCCGATGTAATAATTAAATTTTTATGTTTAATTTTAAAGAGGACCCGCCTCCATTCACTTTCTTAGAATATTCTTATCATTTAGTGCATCGACTTCCTCTTTTATCTTTTTTATTCTTGTACTTAATTATAAATTTTTTTTAGTTGTACTAAATTTTGTTTGTTATTTTTTACTTTCTTATGTAGGGGAGAGTAGTACACAGTCAAACAATAATTACCCTTTTGATTGTTTTGTATAAAATACTACCCACAAAAAATTTTTTCTTTATTTACGTGAAAGAACAATACTTTGTCAATATTTTGGAACAAAGAATAATAATTTTGCTGCTAAGTAGTAAGTGAAATAACAATTTTAAACAACCTCCACAAATGTTTCACTGTGTACCGTGTATAGTACACAGTGAAACAGCTGCAATTTTTTGTATTTATTACTTCTGAGTGACTTATAAGACATAAATATGTTTGTTAAATACAAGTACAAACATTAACAGATACTAAACTTTGTTCATTGAATATTAAGTCCACCAAAATTGATTGGAAAACGAATATACTGGTGGTTGGAGAGTCTCTTCGTAGCCATAGGCAACACAGATGGCAAAATCAGTGCAATATCCTTATGCGAAACACAGACTATGTATTCTGCAACTGGGAATAAAAAGCAAGTTATGTTTTTTTCTTTTCCCGAAGGTATGAGACTTCATACTCAGTACCACAAACTATTGACTTCAAGACGTTAGCTACAAAATATACATTCTTTTCGAATTTCTCTTTTTCTTCCAGCTCTTTCCTTTTTCTCAAAGCTGTTTGCTCTGGTGTTCATGTTAATATTATGCTTCTACCTTTGGAACGTCCACTTGTTTACCTGGCACTTGCTTTGGGCAAACCACGAAACTCTCTTGGCGAGATGTATGTTTTGCTGTTGTTACTGAAATGGCTTCCTCAACATCTTCCATAGTACGCTCCAAATTGTTAGGAATAGTCATACATCCATCTGAGGCCAATGGTCCTGTTTCACTGTGTACCACATACAAGTGTAGCAAAGTCACCATAAACTAAAAGGTTAGTTACAACTCTTAACCTACGTATCTACCAAATCTTTAACTGGTCAATATGTAGCTAAAGATGTGTATCTTATCACAAAACATAATTTTTCTTTTAGCTTTATGTTATATCGAAAATATTAAACTTACAAAGAGACGTTAACTGTAACTTCTGACCACCGAAAACCAATAGTAACTTATAGAAACAAGAATAATCAACCAAACTGTCCACCATTACTGTCAAAGATGTATTTTATCATAATAAACATACTGGGATACCAACAAGTAGTAAAAAAATTACTAAAAACAATAGAGATGGAATGTTTCACTGTGTACCGTTTTTCACTGAGTACTACTCTCCCCTAATATATATTCGCGATATTTGTCGCAATTTATTTATCATCTTTCAATTTTTTTTTATATATTCCAATTCAAATTATTCTACTACCTTTCGCAACAGTTTATTTCAGTTATTCTGTTTCTTGATAAGTTGTTTACTTCTTCATAAAAAATATTTTTCTGTGTTAAATTAGATCCTAAATGAAATACCAGCCTCAGACCGTTCTTGAACCTTCATTAATTGGCTTAGACCAACATAATTTAAAGGTAGAGGCATATGCAGAATTATATCTTTATACGTATGTGTCAGTTTCAGAGTCAAAATAAGTAAAAAATTTTCAAACCAAATTTACTCGATATTAAATTCCAAACAACTTGTACTTGAAAATTTTTCTGATCTGACGCATATGCCCGATAGGGCAGAACTGTCCTCTAGCAGCGTCTTGGCGCCAGATGGTGTGGGAATAGTGATATTCACTATTCAAGGTTAAATCTATCTTTGGCACAGAAAGGCGTGAATTATGCTGCCAATGTTTGGTCACTTGCCAAGTAACATCAAAAATCTGACTGATAGCCAACTAGTATTGAAAAAAAGTAATTAATTAAAATAATTTCTGAATGGCAACTCCTACACTTTAGATGAATTTTTCGATAAAACTTACTAATTTTGCTGAAAAATAAATAAATAAAAGTAAAGCATCATTAAAAATTGAGTGTTATGTACAGACACCATTTCTTAAATTGACACATTCCACATCATTTCGGAATGTCGTATTTATGATCTATGGAACAAGTATTAATCTAATGTAATCTGATACGTTACGGTGAGACACACAGTGCCAAGTCGCCATTATTTTTGTAGAAAATCTCTGTAACGGTGCGAAATAGGCTATAAACAAAAAAAGCCTACACTCATTTGATTAATACTATTTCGATAAAAAACAGTACGGCTGGAGCTTAATTTATGGAATGATTGCAGTTGCTACACCCTTAGTGAAAGAAGGCAGTGCAAAGTTGCGAGGGAAGAGGAGCCACGATCATAAAACCTAGACTCTTGATGACTGAAAGTGTGTTCTGTAGCCCGATGGACCATTGTTTACCTCGCTTTCTAAAAAGAACCGATTTTATGTGTCGAAAACCTCAAAGAAACTTACGATACAGCATTTCTCCCTTGAGTCAAGCATGGCAGGAGGTTCCGTCGGGATTTGTTCATCCGTATCGTGGTATTCAACTGTTTCTGTTTCTCACTAGTCGGATACGTGTCAATGAATATCTCATCATTCTCAACTGTATAGTGCTTACAACGACTAAAATATTGCTAACAAACACTGTGATATTGCACAATCATAATGTGCGCATAAACACACACACACACACACACACACACACACACACACACACACACACAAATGTTCAATTGTTTGTTAAGCTTAAGGGACTTCATTTCAGATGAACGATTAAGGCGTTATTTACAATTACATTTCGAGATGTCGAAAGTCCATCGCAAACGACCCACATTTAGTGTTACTAATCTAGAGGGGGAAAAGGACAAACTTCACTGCCTTCACAAGTAATTTTCTCCAAAACATTGTACTGATTTGATTTATGTATTTTCTCGGTGCGTCTATGACTTCAGTAATTCTTACTTCTCCGTTCACTTAATATTAGGTTGAGGTACAATGGCCGGGTTTGGCTAGTTCCGAATCACGTTTTCCACCTCGGAAGTGGTTCGCCAGTGTGACACTCTGCCTTCTGTCACGGAACGAAGGCACATAGATGCCTCATGTAATGCCCACTTTATACGACGATAGGAAGTTCACAAGAAAGATTATGGTCTACTGCAGCGCTCCAAGCGTACTAATTCGGTACTAATGACCTGTAATACACAGGCTTGGTTGCGTTTATACGATAACCTCCCGTCTACACACGGGATTAATACTGACAGCAGCACCTATGCGAAAATATGGCCCTACTACTGTTTTTATATGAGAATTGTTTACGTTTGTGTGTATGTCATGACTGATAATATTCAGCTTTTAAGTTTACACACTGTCTGCGGTAGCAGGAACTGTGGTGCTTATTTGAACACAACAGTGAGGAAGAAATAAAAATTGGATGCGTCCTTGGTTGAGAAGAAGACAAAAACTATGAGATGCGCACTGCTTGCTAATAATGAAGTAACTTGTGCCAGAAGAACCCAATTAATTCAGATATTTATTTATTTATTTATTTTTTGCCTATGAGTAGCCTATAGAGTGTTTTACCAAATTGCTTTCGTTCGTCCAAGAACAAAAATATAATACTGAAAGTATTTCGGCAAGCTGAAGAAACAAAATACTTTTTATACTAGAGTTGCATTCTCAGCTTTGCGTAATCTATGCGTCACTTATTCCTGTAATTGCTATTATTTTGGAGGCTCGCTTTAACATACCGTTTTCTGGCGCCAGGGAATCTTTCAAAAACCTTTCCTTTGCACAAGGAATTTGTTTACTATTTTAATTGTTGCTTTTGAAATCTGGAAACCAATTTAAATTTGCGCTCCATAGAAAGATATGAGAGAACCTTTTTTTTTCGCTCTTAACTCTTTTATCAAGCTCTCAAGATTTTGTGCAACTTTCTGTCTGGCATGCTACAACATTATAGACGTTTTATAATATAAAGTAAATCAACAAGACGTATTCAAATTACTTTTTACATCAACACTTTCCTGTTATTTTCTTGATAAATAACGGTCATTGTACCTTAGTAGAAAATAGAGGGTTTTCTGCATTGTCCCTGTATGTCTCAATCAAAACACAAAAAAAATGTTCAAATGTTTGTAAAGCTTATGGGACTTAACTACGGGGTCATCAGTCCCTAAACTTACAAACTACTTATCAACTACCTTATACTAAGGACGGCACAAATATCCATGCCCGAGGGGGGATTCGAACCCCCGACCGTAGTGAATCAAAACACAGATCCTGGTCTGTCCCACGCCATTGATGCAAGATGTATGACTCCAGACAAACAAGCAATTTCGATAAGGATGCGGCTACTTCCGTACGTAAATATAAAAGCGGTGCAGCGAACTCACTTCTGCGCATGCGCGCCCAGGTCGCTACTAGCAAATTTAGAACCTGTCCTAAAGCGTACTACCTAGTATGAAACGCCGTCTCCGCTCACGAAATGCTGGTAGTTCTGCGTTCACGTCGCTAGATGGCGCGCAATGTGATTCGTTCGTTACTAGCGCGATCATCGTGTAAACTGGGCTTAACAAGCACCTACCACGCCGTAGCGGAGAAGCGAGCCAACTGTCCCCGAATTGAAGCGGCTGATCGCCGCCATTTCCAGGTAAGAATCCTAGCACTGGGGTTGTGATTTAAAATGTATGAGACGTAACAAGAGCAAAATAAAGCACAAAATAAGCGCATGTTTGTTTAAAAAAATTACTGATTATTGACGTATTCAATTGACAGAAACGGGGGACAATAAAACAGTAGAGGAGGATTGGGTAGCATTGAGAGACGAAATAGTGAAGGCAACAGAGGAGAAAATAGGTAGGAAGGCAAGACCTACAAAAAATCCTTGGATATCATAGGACATACTAAATTTAATCAATGAAAGGAGAAAATATAAAAATGCAGTAAATGAAACAGGCAAAATGGAGTACAGACGACTAAGAAATGAGATTGACAGGAAGTGCAAAATGGCTAAACAGGAGTGGCTAGAAGGCAAATGCAAGGATGTAGAAGAATGTATAAATAGGGGAAAATAGATACTGCGTACAGGAAAATAAAAGAGATGTTTGGAGACAAGAAAAGCAGTTCTATGAATATCAAGAACGCAGATGGAAAGCCAATTCTCAGCAAAGAAGGGAAAGCTGAAAGGTGGAAAGAGTATATAGAGAGGCTCTAAAAATGTTCATTTGATTGTATAGCTTATGGGACTTAACTACGGGGTCATCACTCCCTAAACTTACAAACTACTTACGAACTAGCTAACACTAAGGACGGCACAAATATCCATGCCCGAGGGGGAGAGAGGCTCTACGAAGGAAATGAACTTAGAGGCAATATTGTAGGAAGGGAAGGAGCAGTAGATGAGGATGAAATAGGAGATACTATACTGAGAGATTAATTTGACAGAGCACTGAAGGAACTAAGTCGAAACAACGCCCCTGGAGCAGATAACATTCCCTCAGAGCTACTGGAGTCTCTGGGAGAACCAGCTATGATAAAACAGTTTCATCTGGTGTGTAAGATGTATGAGACAGGCGAAGTACCCTCAGACTTTAAGAAAAATGTTATAATCCCCACTCCAATGAAAGCAGGCGCAGACAGGTGTGAAAAGTACAGAATCATCAGTTTAATAAGTCATGGTTGCAAAATTTTAACACGAATTATTTACAGAAGGATGGAAAAGGTGGTAGAAGC
Organism: Locusta migratoria; assembly: GCA_026315105.1. Classification (NCBI taxonomy): domain Eukaryota; kingdom Metazoa; phylum Arthropoda; class Insecta; order Orthoptera; family Acrididae; genus Locusta; species Locusta migratoria. The sequence continues at coordinate 199,593,173 of CM048746.1, forward strand.
CGACCTCGAGGAAGAGCAGTTCGGGTTCAGGACACTTGTAGGAACACAGGAGGCAATACTCACTTTACGGCTTATCATAGAAGATAGATTAAGAAAAGGTAAACCTTCATTTCTAGCTTTCGTAGATTTGGAGAAAGCTTTTCAATGTTGATTGGAATAAACTCTTTCAAATTCTGAAGCAAGCAGGAATAAAATATAGGGAGCGTAAGGTCATTTACAACTTGTCCAAACTCCGGACTGCGGTTGTCAGAGTTGAAGGGCATGAAAGGGATGCAGTGGTTGGGAGGGGAGTAAGAGTTGTAGCCTTTCTCCAATGTTATTCAATTTGTTCGTTTAGCAAGATATAAAGGAAAGCAAGGAGAAATTTGGAGAAGGAATTAAAGTTCAGGGTGAAGAATTAAAAACATTGCGTTTTGCTGACGACATAGTAATTCTGTCAGAGAAAGCAAAGGACCTGGAAGAGCAGTTGAACGGAATGGACAGTGTACTAAAAGGTGCATGTAAGATGAAGATTAACAATAGCAAAACTAGAGTAATGGAGTGCAGTCTAAGAAAATCAGGTGATGCTGAAGGAATTAGATTAGGTAACGAAACAATAAAGGAGTTTTGTTACTTGGGCAGTAAAATAACAAATGATGGTCGCAGTGCAGAGGACAGAAAATGCAGAATGGCAATGGGTAGAAAAGCATTCTTTCTGAAGGCATTTGTGTGGAGTGTTGCCTTGCATGGGAGTGAAACATGGACGATAAACAATGCGGGCAGGAAGAGGATTGTGGATTTTGAAATGTCCTGGTAGACAAGAATGCTGAAGATTAGGTGGGTGGATCGCGTAACTAATGAGGAGGTACTGAACAGAATTGGAGAGAAAAGGAATTTTTGGCATAACTTGACTAAAAGAAGGGATCGAATGGTAGGACACATTCTTAGCATCAAGGAATTGTGAATTTAGTGTTGGAGGGAAGTGTGTGGGGTAAAAACCGCAGAGGAAGAACAAGAGATGGATACAGTAAGCAGATTCAAACAGATGTAGATTGCCGTTCTTATGTGGAGTTGAAGAGGCTTGCTCAGGATAGGGTATTGTGGAGAGCTGTATCAAACCAGTCTCCGGACTGAAGAAAACAACAAAAACAACTGATTATTGCTGTCTGTTTAAAAAGTGTTCTTAAATGAATGAAGATTCCTAATTTTCGAAATAACGTCTGCATAGAGACACGAAATTTAAGAATGTAATGCCCTTTTCTGATAAGTTGGGGCGACTTGTCATCGAGATATTTGCATAATATGATTCCACGAAACTTGTAAAATAGCAGAGAGTGCGATTATTTTTAAATTCACATAATTTTCTGTCCGGTCCTGTTTACTTTTCGCAGACTACTCTGTACGTTTTGCACGCTTATTTTTGTACATCACATTTTTGTCTACATTCCTTTCCATATTATATAGAATTTTTCTTTCAACTTTCTCGTATTTGGGTATGAATAATTGTAATAACTCATAAAATTTTAAATACGCATTTCATTCGCACATTACTTTTTAACAGAGGTAGTACTTCTGAAAGTGGTAGAGTATGCAACATTCGATCAAGTAATGACCATTTACGAAGTACAATCACCACCTGTTAAGTGTCTAAAAACAATTATACGACCTACTTATACGCCTTGTTAATCATTCAGCTCAAATTAGTATTTTTAGTAATTGATATGCAGATAAAATGTAAGTACTTGACAAGCACCAAAGAACGTTTTCTCAGTTTTAGAGAATCATTTTTAAGAGGATACCTAAACTAAAAAATACGCTTAATTAAAAATGCTCAGTCTCTGTTGCAACAGAGAATGAGCATTTTTTAATTATTCAACACCGTTGCTGCACCAGCCGCCACCACCACCATCATGGAATGGAATGAAATGTACGCTCATGATTTATTATTTCTCCATGAAAATACTATACGGTACACAAGTAATGACTGATCTGTGAAATGTAACATTGTTTCTGTCTTTGCTTCCGTTCTCACTGCTACAAATAAAAGCAGCACACGGACGAACCACGATTACGCACGATTTCCCTGCAAATGGCGGCTTCTGTCACGTTCCATTTGGGGATGCGGCACTAGCGCCAGCGAGCGGTCTAGTTTTATTTAGTAAGTCTGTGTGGCTCAAGTGTACCTCCGCCGCGGCAGGTAGGAACAGTTCATCGGCGCTCACCTTGGCAGCCTCCCTACAAAGCGAGCAGCGCCACAATTGGACTGCCGCCCGACAAATAAACTGTAGTTAGGGCGTAATGCGGGAAGGACCTCGTCCAGGGGCTTCGGTGATTTCACCAGAAGCACCTCGGAAGCCAATTATCTGGACTGCCTCCGACAAAGGGCAGCCTTCACGGGAGGGCGAGATGGGGGCGGAGCGCTCATTCCTGACGGCCGGAGGCCACGTGAGGAGCACGGGGCGCCCCACGTGACTTCCGCCGGCCAACTTCTGCCCTCCGCCCCACGCAGTATCGTGTCCCCTCTTACGTCGCACACTTCTCGGAAGTCTCAGAAAGGCGTGTGTGCCGCGTCTGCGCCGCTCCTTTTTGGGATCACCCACGTGCCTGACAGCGGCAGTTACGGCAAAATTCTCTGCCAACGCAGCGCCTCGAGAGGACCAGAATAGCTTCACGTGGCAGACTACCCACTGGGGTATTCATTCTCGTGCACGCTATTTTTACGATTCGAGATATTACCAGCAGGGCTCCACTTTCATCTGTACACACAAATAAACAAACACACACACACACACACACACACTTGCTGTAGTTTAATTCTGTCCTTTATTAAGATTTTCTCAGAAGTATCCCTTCTCCTCCTTTCCTATCCTCACTCCTTCCCCTCCAAACCGGGGGACCGATAACCTTAGCAGTCTGGTCCCCCTATCCCAAACAGTCAACCAACCAACTACGCGCGATTAGAGCTCCTAAAAACACAGTCTGGCGCATCCGCCATTTTCATTCCTGCGAATGCTAAACACAGCACGCAGCTTATACCAACAGTGTTTCACTTACGTTTAGTGAAATATTTAACAAGTGCTCGGCACAGAGCCTTAGATCGTGCTACTTTGAGCTTGCATTCCGCTCTTGTTTACATGGATGTGTGGATTAGACAAAAAAAAAAAAAAAAAAAAAAAAAAAAAAAAAAAAAAAAAAAAAAAAATGTTTGTATAGCTTATGGGACTTAACTACGGGATCATCAGTCCCTAAACTTACAAACTACTTATGAACTAGCTAACACTAAGGACGGCACAAATATCCATGCCCTAGGGAGGATTCGAATCCCCGACCGTAGTGGCCACGCAGACCGTGACTGAAGCGCCTCGATCCTCTCGGCCACCGAGGCCGGCAACCTTAGCAGTTTGGTCCCTCTATCCCCAGAGCAGGATTAAGCCCTGTGTAGGCCCCTAGGCAATCCAGATCTTGGAGCCCCAGAAACAAATTCATCCCCTCATAAGGTACTAGCCGGCCGCGGTGGCCGAGGGGTCTGAGGCGCTCCAGTCTCGGTCTGCACGGCCACTACGGTCGGGGGTTCGAATCCCCCCTCGGGCATGGATATTTGTGCCGTCCTTAGGATTAGCTAGTTCATAAGTAGTTTGTAAGTTTAGGCAATGATAACCCCGTAGTTAGGTCCCATAAGCTATACAAACATTTGAACATTTGGATAAGGTACTAATTTTCCGGCCGGCCGAGGTGATCGAGCGCTCTGCGGCGCGCCAATCACAGTCTGCACGGCCACTACGGTCGGGGGTTCGAATCCCTCCCTCGGGCATGGACATTTGTGCCGTATTTGGTATTAGCTAACAGTAACAGTCTTTGACCTTCGTGATAAATCCAGTTCAGTTGCTAATCGTCTGGTTGATTTTCGATGAGTTTGAATCACAGCTGAACATAACCGCAATTCATTCCCTTAAGGTGTGACTATTCTCAGGCGACCAGATCTTGGTGCATCCATAACAGATCCATGTTCTTCAAATATGTCTTGTACGTTGTGCACTGCTCATCTATACGGGCCGGCCGCAGTAGTCGAGCGGTCTGCGGCGCGCCAGTCACAGTCTGCACGGCCACTACTGTCGGAGGTTCGAATCCCCCCTCGGGCATGGACATTTGTGCCGACTTTAGTATAAGTTAGTTCATAAGTAGTTTGTAAGTTTAGGGACTGATGACCCCGTAGTTAAGTCCCATAAGCTCTACAAACATCTGAACATTTGAACTAATTTTCCACCAAAAAATAACAATGTATTGGTAATAATAATAAAACTGCTGTATTCCACAACCGAAGCATTCGTTTTAAGTAATTAACATGTTCAGCCATCGTGTAAGATAGCCTAAGGTGACTAGACGTCCCGTATTTTACGGAATCGTCTCTTATTTACCTCAACTGTCCGGACAAAGTAAATACAGAACGTATTTTGTCGCGTTTTTTACTAACCGTTCCGTATATTTTGAAATAACGAGTTTTCAAAGAATCTACAGTGTAACCAAATGGAGAAGAAATGGGATCATATTCAAACAATACAGAAAATAGGATTTACCTCAAAGAGAATAAGACTCCATTTTCGAATTTCTTTGGTTGCTGTTACATAATGTTTTCACATGAAATTTGCAGCTTTTACAATTAATAGTTGGTATTAGCTAGAAGTTGACGTACTGAAAGAGTTTGATTTCAAGGACATTTCATGTTCATTTCACTAGACGTTAATCGGTTATATCGCGAAATGGACTTGCCCATTTCATATGCTAAAACCATGTTCAGCTCTAAATCTTCCTCGTTGGATATCTGTGTAGTAGTGTCTTAAAACTTTACTGGATTTTGGCGAAAATAATTGTAAAGAAAGATGTGAAACCAGTTTATTTTCTTTTTTTTATGTGAACAAAAAATTAACTGTGAATTGCGAAATGAGTTGGTAAAAACTGAAGATACTGGTGAAAAAATTTGTAGCTCATCACTTGGTTTGTGCTAGGTCTACCTGTCACTAATGCTGCTCCACCACAAATACTTTAGGGGCGGCGAAAACAAAATATTTATTGTGAAAATGAAATAATTATAACAAGAAATCATTTTCAAAATACTTAATGAGTTCATTATTATAAAAATCTTTGAGAAAATACCGAACTCCTAAATGACAAAAAGATTGTAATCTAAGGGATGAAAATTTTGTGGTCATCGGTCCCTAAACTTATAAACTACTTAAAATGTCTTACACTAAGGACAACACACACACACACACACACACACACACACACATACCCGAGGGAGGGTTCGAAATTCAGACGCGAGCGGCCGTGCAATCCTTAACATGGCGCAGTCTTAGGTATCGATATGTGTCCCGTATTTTGGTTTTGAAATATGACCACCCTAAGATAGCCGCTTACGAGCTACAATAAATATTGGTGTGGACAAATTCCGCTGTAGACTAAGAGGGGCCCCAAGTGACCCTCTTCTCAAACTCTTCAGAACTATCAAGACCCATTTCCTATCACATATATTTTCTTTTACTTGCCTGCAGACAAACAACGCAAAGGGAACTAATTATTATATAAAACACAAAAGACAGTCTAAAAATTCTCATTGTTATATCGGTGCACATGGGGCACAAAAATGCACGGGGCCCCTAGGCAGCTGCCTATTCTGCCTTACGGGTAATCCGGCACTGCCTATCCCAAACAGTCAACCAACCAACTATGCGCGATGATGACGTAAAGCCGTGGCGGAGTGACCGAGCGCATTGAGGTGCTATGATCCGATGCGCAAGACCGTTCCCCGTCGGGGTCCGATCCTACATGGGTGTTTGTGCAGTCTTTAGTATAAGTTAGTTAATAAGCAGTATGTAAGTTTAGGAACTGATGACCACGCAGTTAAGTCCCTGAAGCTTAAACAAACATTCGAACATTTGATGACGTAAGGTTCGTCTACTTCAGATGCTGTAATTAACATTCGACCTGCTAGGGAAATCCGAAATTGTGAGTATAAGAGGGCTTGAGTAGTAGTGGCGCTACCGCTGTAGCGAGCGACTTCTGCGACTTTTACACGGACGGTATGCGAAGGCTGACCCGCAGCAGAAGGCCAGGGATCGTACCCCTGCCCGATTCACATTTTCGCTTGGCGCCATTATTAAATGCCTGAGTGCAGTTAAAGTTTTCTTCCTCATTCATCTTGCTACTCAAAAGTTCAAATGTTTGTCAGGCCTATGGAACTTAAGTACGGAGGTCATCATTCGCTAAACTTACAAACTACAAGACAGCCGCGGTGGAGCGGCCGAGCACATTGACGCGCTACGCTACGATGCGCAAGGCTGTTCCCCGTCGGGGGTTCGAATCCCCCCTTTGGCATGGATGTTTGTGCCGCTTTTAGTATAAGCAAGTTCATAAATAGTTTGTAAGTTTAGGGACTGATGACCCGCAGTTAAGTCCCTGAAGCTTAAACATGTGAACAATTTTGACGACGGTCTTGTTTAGGCTTGGTCTACGCCTCTATGTCACAGATTCTCCGACATTCACTGAGCGATCAGTATTATTCTGAACGCTCTTCTGCGTCGTAGGCATAACCAAAGTTAAAATTGATTTCAGCGAGTTATTCCGTGGATTATATTCTATTTCTTGCAAATTGTCATCGGTGGAATGGAACAAATTCTACGTAAGCTAATATTTGAAGGCTATAAGAATTTTTTTTTTCAAGCACAAAGAACGTATTTCGGCGTACTTCAACTATCACTTGAAATCGGCAAAGATGTTTTTCCCATCTTTGTCTAGAAATGCGCTACCCGCCACCTTTCGTGGTTAGAACTATACTACAGATCCAATATTTATTAATAAGGAGTTGGCACACCATTGAATTTGAGAACAGCTACAACACTTTGAGGAACAGATTCGTAAATTCCTCAGAAATCAGTACCCAGAACAACCACCTCTGGACGTAATAACGCCTTGATACGCCTGGGCATTGAGTCAAACAGAGCTTGGATGGCGTGTACAGGTACAGATGCCCATGCAGCTTCAACACGATACCGCAGTTCATCAAGAGTATTGACCGGCGTATTGTGACGAGCCAGATGTTCGGCCACCATTGACCAGACGTTTCCAGTTGTTGAGAGATCTGGAAAATATGCTGGGCAGGACAGCAGTCGAACATTTTCCGTATCCAGAAAGGCCTGTACAGGACCTGCAACATGTGGTCGTGCATTATCCTGTTGAAATGTAGGGTTTCGCAGCGATAGAATGAAGGGTAGAGCCACGGGTCGTAAAACATCTGAAATGTAAAGGCCACTGTTCAAAGTTCCGCCGATGCAAACAAGAGGTGACTGAGACGTGTAACCAATGGCACCCCATACCAGTATGGCGTTGACGAATATACGCTTCCAATGTGCGTTCATCGCGATGTCGCCAAACACGGATGCGACCATCATGATGCTGTAAAATGAAGTTTTGCCATCCGTGCACCCAGGTTCATCGTTGCGTACACCATCCAGGCGCTCCTGTCTGTGATGCAGCGTCAAGGGCAATCGCATCCATGGTCTCCGAGCTGATAGTCCATGTTGCTGCAAACGTTGTAGAACTGTTCGTGCAGATGGTTGTCGTCTTGAAAACGTCCCCATCTGTTGACTCAGGGTTCGAGACGTGGCTGAACGATCCGTTACAGCCATGCGGATAAGATGCCTGTCATCTCGACTGCTGGTGATACGAAGCCGTTGGGGTCCTGCACGGCGTCCCGTATTGCCCTCCTGAACGCACCGATTCCATATTCTGCTAACAGTGATTGGATCGCGACCAACGCGAGCAGCAATGTCGCGATACGATAAATCGCAATCGCCATAGGCTACAGTCCGACCTTTATCAAAGTCGGAAACGTGATGGTACGCATTTCTCCTCCGTACACGAGGCATCACAACAACGTTTCACCACTGAAAAGTTAGTCATTTGCATATCACAGGATCTTCTTCCTGTCAGTTACATTTTGCGTCTGTAGCATGTAATCTTCGTGGTGTAGCAATTTTAATGGCCAGGAGTGTAATATTACAGATAGTAATATTCTGTCTTTTTGTGATGAGATTTATTAAGTTATATCATTATTTGTCATGCGAATTATTTCATTTGAAAATTTATTTCTTATTTTTTTATGTAGGATTCCGTAGTCGGAAAAGATGACTCTTATTCGATCCCTTCGTTCACCATATTTGCGTAAGTTGTATGTGACCTTTCGGTTCCAATAGTTTTGCCTGCTACATTCAGAAGTAGAGAGAGTGTATTCCAGTAATCATTGTCAAAAGATTTCTCCAAAGCCACAGAAGCTATAAGCTAAGGTGTTCCTCTGATTAAGCTGCTTTCTAAGATGGGTAGTAAAATGAATATTGCCTCATGCGTTGCTGCATTTCTCCCAAATCCTGATTTTCAACAAGATCGGCATCTACCAGTTTTTCCAGTCTTCTGCAAATATTTTATATTGGTATGTTGCAACCATGACTAACTACATTGATACATCTGTAATATTCAAACCTGTCTGCATTGCTTTCTTTGGAACTGAACTTATTGCACTCTTCTTGAAATGTGAGGTGTATCGCCTGTATCACTCATACAGAAACCAGTGGTTTATAAAATACTAAAAATTTACGAATGAATGTGCATTCCTGCCCACTTCTGTTCAAAATTCATTAGAAGTTCCTGAGATTTTGACAGATTATGAATGGAACGTAAATTTGTAATGGCAAAATGTATTTATGATGCGATATATGTAAAAATTATAGCATATGGATAGCTATTTTTTTAACGTGTACTGCAAACCATTGCTTCTTGCCGAATTTAATGATTACAGCTCAACGAGAGTTACATTATAAGTAAGTGAGTTGCCGAATATAAAAATGCATTAATTCTGACTGCGATTGCATTAACTTACAAGTTAAAATTTTTAAACTGCCAAGGGAACGTAGATCCCAGTATGAGACACTCATTTCAAGTCAATAGTGTACCCTATTCTGAGAAATAAAATATCCATATAGAAGAGAGGAAGAACTGTTTCAGTTGTTCTGCAACGCATTATATTGCGTGGAAATGAAATGTGTCCTTCATGAGAAATAATGTAAAAATATCAAGAAAGTTTTCTAATTAACTTCTTAATAGCAGAAAGGATTCGTCAATTGGAGAAACTAAATAGCGTTTTATACATAGCTGATTCGGTACTGGAAGAAAAAACCGTAAGGAAATAATGTAGAAAGCGAACAAAGATATACAATACCACACAAGTCATCTGTGTGTTTATACAGGGTGAACCGAAATTGCCGCACTCGGGATTCGCAGCGCGGTTCGTCACATACCAGAAATAAAGAATGTATCTCACAACATTTTGTTCAGCGCATATTTCTGACGGTAAATGGATATCGAAGACTGTGATGGGCGTGTGTTCCACACGTCAGTGTATTTCAGAATTACACAATTACACCAACAGATTTCTAGGGGATGTAGAAGGCTTCTTGAGGAACAAAATGACCTTAGAAATCCATGTCCGGAAACGCCATTCAACGGCGCTACATTTTTATAGCCATAAGAACAACAGCGTAGTATTTATATTGTCGCTTTGAAATGGAATTAGGCTTGACTTCGAAGGTAGGGTTGTCAACTGAACACAGCACTTATACTGAAAGCAGGTTTATTGCGAACTGAAACGTACACGCAGCACTGACTGCCTCTCGGGCACAGTGCTTTGCTGTTTATACACAGACAAAATGTACCAGAAATTAGAAGAATAGTTAACATCAGAAACAAGTAAAAAATAGTAGTGAACGTAAGAAACATGTAGAACATTCTGTAAATGATAAATACAAATAAATAAATTTTTGCCGGTTGAACGGGATTGAACCGGCGACATTCAGCACCACAATCGGTGACGCCGGCAGTCGGATAACTTGTGGTCTTGCGGCAATATTGTATCAATCACGCGATTTTTTGGGCTATGTTACTTACATGCAGGAAAGTATATTTTGAAAAAATTCGTATAAAATTTTTCATATCGTGCTAAACGTCTAATTTAAGTAACTTAATATTTTTTCTTCGCCTGATTTCTGTGTGTGCCAAATAAAAGGGTAAGTAAGAGAGGAGTATGTTAACAGTGAACAACATATGAGTGATAGGAAGTCTCTCCTGAAAATTTTTGAAAAGAATGTTGCCTATCGTAGAAGTGAAACAAAGACTACAAGCATCACAGTCAGAAATACTATTGAAGCTTTTCAAACCTGATTTTCAGAAGAATATTGAATATAAAATGGATAAACCGAATATGCAATGAAGAAGTATTGAATCGAGTAGGGGAAAATTTATTTTTGGGGCGTGAAAATTAAAGAAGAGGCTGATTGATAGGACATCTAGAACATCATGGGATTGTTAATTTGTTACAGAAGGAAAGAGGTGAGAGGGTGAATAAAAATTACGTAGTAAGGTTAATGTTACACTAAAGTAGATCAAGTCAAGTACATATAGGCTACTGTACTCATGCTGAGAGTTGCAAATGACAGCTGTATCATAACAGTATTCGGACTGAGGACCATAACAGGAACAGAAACCTTCATGGACTTTTCCGTAAGACTATTCCTATATAACTGACCCCTCAGTGTTAATATTAATTTATTAATATAAATTGTTTATGAGTCTGGACGTACAACTGAACATATTCATAGAAAATCTATACCAGGGGAGGACAGGCAGTGGCGGTGTGACGTCAGGCCAGGCCGCTGTGCCTGTTCAGAAGGAAGAAGTTGGCCGTGTGACGTCACGCATTCTGTACTGCTGCCGCGGAGAAATAGAATGCAGGCCGCGGTGGAGTAGCCGAGCGGACTAAAGCGTCTCGCTGCGGAGCGCGCGGTTGCTCGCCGTGGAGGTTCGAGTCCTCCCTGGGGCATTGGTGTGTGTGTGTGTGTGTGTGTGTTTGTGTGTGTGTGTGTTTGTCCTTAGGTTAGTTTACCTAAGTTTAAGTAGTTTGTAAGCTACGGACTGACGACCACGCAGTTTGGTCCGATAGAAATTAAAAAAAAAAAAAAAAAAAAAGAAAAAAAAATGCAGCTTATGAAGTGCAACTATTTAAGAAACACAGGGAACATATCTGGTGTGAAGAATACAGTGAGGTCTACGAAACACTAATTTTAAAACTTACTGTTTTAATTAAAAAATAGACAGACACTACAGATAATTACATATCATCTCTATACCATGACAACATTGTAATATAGTTGTTTTTAATGTGAGGATAACACCGTTATAAAATGAAGAGAATGGAACATAATACCATTTCTCTACAATTTAAGGCAAAGCTGTATAGTACTATTAACCCTACAGTGAATGAAATATTATTTTAGCGCAAAAAATATGTAACTCATTTAACAACGTGAAAGTCATTATTCATTACCTGTTACCATTTGGAAACATCGTGCACAAATTTTTCTTTCTATGAAAATATTGATATCTAACATGTTTTCTACTGCTATGAGATGTCTGTAATATGATAATTCGTATTTATTTATTCATTTTTTTTTTGCTGGAAATAAGTCGTATCAGTTTGTAATTACAATTTACTGCTCAACAGTGAGTAAAATCCACCGGAGCGTTCTTCGTTGCATTTCTGCTCAATTCATGACTGCGGTGCAATCTATGAAGGAAACGATCAACTAAATGACTAGAAAAGAGTCCAATGTATACAATATGCATGGTGTTGCCACCTGGCAACAAGAAGCAGGCCTGAAAAAGTAACAAAAATTTGCGTTGCCAAACGGCAACACCATGCAGTTTAGGGTTAAGTACAAATTTTCCATAGTTTCCAACTGTTCAAATGTTTCTAGAACTTATGGGAATTAAGTACGGGGTCATCAGTCCCTAAACCTACAAACTACTTACGAACTAGCTTATACTAAAGACGGCACAAACATCCGTGCCCGAGGGGGCATTCCAACCCCCGATGGGGAACGGCCTCGCGCATCTTAGCATAGCTCCGCCGCGGCCGATATTTTTCATTTAGTTTTTGCTTGATTAGCTTTTCATTGTCAGGATGAGATGTTTGAGATAGTTTATGGTTGTGATCTGACAAGGTGTTTCCGTATTGGGACTTCGTTAATTTCATAATCGGAAAGAACTGTTGACACACATACGTCGAAACGAACATACATAATATCCGCCGGCCGCGGTGGCCGAGGAGACTGAGGCGCTTCAGTCACGGTCTGCACGGTCACTACGGTCGGGGATTCGAATCCCCCCTCGGGCATGGAAATTTGTGCCGTCCTTAGTATAAGGTAGTTGATAAGTAGTTTGTAAGTTTAGGGACTGATGACCCCGTAGTTAAGTCCCATAATCTTCACAAACATTTGAACATAATATCCGTGAAGCAAGGGCATACAACCTCGGAAATCTGTTTTGAGGAACATTCTTATACAAAATCTGCCAAGCCTTCATTGTGTTCAGAGTTGTCCTTCAATAAATCGTCACACTATAAATTTAACAGTTCCGTTTGAAAGCTGGTAGGAACATTGTTAACATCTACTGAAAACGCTTTTGCAAAGAGCTGAAACATAGTAGACAGTATTTCCACATTTTCAAACCTTGACTCAAACTGGTTACGAAGAGCTTCCAGAATTTTCACTTATTCTTCAGAGAGAGTAAGATGAGGCATACGCACCTGCGATAGCTTCGGAAAATGCGCAGTGTCCTTTGTAGTTGATTAACCCACAGATTCTGTGGCACTTTGAAGGCTTAATTCTGTAGTACATATGGGTTATGAGAAGGATTTTGCCTTGGAGGGAGGTATTTAAATCGCCATGTTATTGCCGTCAAGAGCACAGAACACCAAAAAGAACAGAAGTGCAAAGGCCATGTTATCACACGTAAACGCAGAACGACAGCAGCGCTACTAGCAGCCTGGCAGTGAACTTTCAATCCGAAAAATGTGGCGCGAAAGTCCATATGTTTACTTCTAAATACACGAATACACGAATTGGTGTTAGATGACAATATTTTTTAATTTATTCTTTGAGGGTGGACTTCATAGAAAGGTTTTTGAGACCTTGCAAAGTAATATATACGAGAAATTTAAATCAAAAACTAACATTAATTGCTTGTGGCTGTTGTTTACAGTCGACCAAATTCGTAAATGATGTCGTGGTAATCTTTTTGACCGTAAAATTGTTTGTTTCTAAAACTCGGTACGGCGATTTTCACCGTGTGGCGTTATCCCATGAAAATAAATGTGATTTTGCGCATGTCAGACTAAAAATCATCTGATATTGCATGCGTCTATGTAAATGATTTTTCAGTTTTCACATACGCTAAGGCACAATTATATCCACTCTTGTGACCAAAAGAGGAATAGTAGGTTGTACAAATAAATAATTTTACAGCCATATACACTGTCCTGCAAACAAGAATGTAGGCCTACTGTAATGTCTACAAAAACCAATTTATTTTTATTTCTGTTGATTAATATTTATGCATCTTCACTCATATGAAATGGAACTTCTGTACAGTTCAAATAAATCAAATTTATGAAACTCACAAAATGCACACAGAAGATCGCAATTAGGAAGACGTTGCTATAGAACCTCAGCACAGAACACCACCTACGAATCAAAACAAATATGGAGGACTGTAAAGCGTAAATCATCCAATAGGAAAGCGAGATGAAAAATCGCAACGCCCGCAGCGCTCTATGTGGCCTGGCAGCGAACCAACATCGTGTTACCGGAAATCCCTATATGAGTTTCACCCCCCCCTGGTCAAGATCACTATTGCTGACTGAGCTCTCCAGCTCCGTACCCACGACCCCGTTTACCTAGCCAACATTGCGAACACGGCTGTCGCCTGACGTCACACGGATTGACAGGCTTGCTCTTCCTGCTCACACGTCACACCGTCTGATGTTGGCTTCCTCTGATCTATACTCACAACAAAAATACACATGATTCACCATGGACCTTGGTGAAAAAATCCGTCCTCACAACTAATGCCACAAATACACTGTTTCAAAACAGTACAGTGCAGTAGAGTCCCAAAAACTCAGCACTCGGCAGTGCGGGTAACTCCCCCCCCCCCCCCCACCGCACACCCACTGGAATTAATCCGAACTCGCAGAATGCAAGATTTAATTGAAATCGTAGCGTGTAGCAGTTACAGACTATTCTATAAATGGGCCTAGACATAATGTTTTCTTGTGCCACCTATACTCTAAAAGTCCTTCGAGTTTCATTAATGCAGTATGTAGATGCGACTTCATATTAAAAAACAGTCGTGATCGTAATTATGGGAGTGCAATGGTCTCACAGTGGCTTTTAAAATCGGCTTAGGTGAGATGGCCAATGGTGAACTTAGTTACAGCAGACAGCAATGACACGTGACGCAGCTGCGCCCAGTATCGTAAATTTCAGTGGAGAACGGTTTATGAAGCAAATCACTATTGTCGACACTTTTAATTGTTCAAGGCTGTATGCCTTCTTAAAGTAGTTTTCTAAATTAAAGTACGTGCTCGTAAATAACAAATCTTTTCTTAAATTTACTTTGTGTTACTGTATTCAATCATTGTATTCTAAAGTAACAGTAGAAAGTATTTTATAGCAAAAAATCGTACCTATTCTTTTTTAACACCGTTCCCGATAACCCAGAATTTTCACAAAGTTGGCCAACCTTCGGTACACATTTGTCCGAGTTTTCGGGACTGTAATGTACTACCATCTTGTTCACAACACCCAACAGAAAATCAGAATACTGTTTTCCATTACATGGTGCCACCCCTCACATCCATACCAATGTCAAAATATAATTTTCAAATTTAATCATGAAATACATTGCAACTGGGATAGTTATAACCCAGATTGACAGAATTCTACACAAAAAACAAAGAGTATTGATCCTGCCCTACCTTTATGCTCATTCTACAGAAACAATCATAACTAACTCGTGTACTATCATATATTTAGAAAAGCATACAACAAATTAACGAAAACACTCAAATTTTGTAATTGATAAACTTTGTTTCATGTAAGAGGAATTGCAATTTCCTTGTCCTACCTTCTTTACCACGGAAACTTCAGCATTGAAACAAAAAATTGTGATATTGTATAATTTAGTTATGTATACTCCGTTTAAATGTTGCCTAATACCGAGCGTACTGAGGCGCGCCAGTAACGGTCTGCACGGCCTCTCCGGTCGGGGGTTCGAATCCCCCCTCGGGCATGGATTTGTGCGATCCTTAGTATTATCTAGTTCGTAAATATGTAAGTTTAGGGACTGATGACCCCGTAGTTAAGTCCCATAAGCTATACAATCATCTGAACATTTTGCACATTTATTGCCTAATACGTAAATTGTAATTTCAGTGATGCATAACAAAATGACTAGTGCTCAGTCTGACAGTTATCAACATATATCACGAACTCACAGAGTTTACCGTAGCTTGTGATAGATAAATTTTGAATGTTTTAAGCGTATAATAATTTTCGTTTCAACCTTGTGCAAATTAGATTTTTAAAAATGTTAAGAAGTATGTTTACTTCACAGCGTACGTCACGAGTGACTAATTTGATCAGGTTCTCAGACAAAGTCATAACCAAAAAGTCTGTGTTTATGTGATGTATATTAGTTGATCATCGATGGTAAAGAACTATTATGGCTCGATGACACTAATCAGCTGTCAAGGTTAAATTTCGTTATGTTTTTAAATCTATCGGACCACACTTCGTGGTCATCAGTCCGTAGCTTACAAACTACTTAAACTAACCTAAGGACAACACATACACACCCATGCCCCAGGGAGGACTCGAACCTCCGACGGCGAGCAACCGCGCGCTCCGCAGCGAGGCGCCTTAAACCACTCGTCTACTCCACCGCGGTAAATTTCGTTATGAAGAGACAATATTGTGCCGTTTCTTCATGTGAGTAAGTTTGGGACAACTTTCTTCTTTTCTTATCAGTTGAAGAATACATAAGTACTATTTGAGATCTGAGTCACCAGGCAGAAGAAAATATTTATGTGAATAAGACTTCACGTTTTTATTGAAGGCTTCTTCACTCTAGGTGACCTGCTTAAATCCCCCGATTTCTGCTACGCATCGCCTGCCGTACCCATGTAGCCTAGGCATGGGAAAAACCGACCGGTTAAAACCGATACCGGTATTTTAGTTTTGAATAACCGGTTTTTTTGGTATATATTTGATGTCGGTTGTAACCGGTTTTTTTTAAATTTATTGCCAAGAACCGGGTAAAAAAACTGGTACGACTACTTCCTGTAGTAGTGTTTCAAAATATGTTTTTTTTGTATATAATTTTAAAAAATTAAAACTATTGGACCCTTATATTTAGGGCTATTCCTAAAATTTCCACGGCTGTGAAATATTAGGTCATCGCAGAAACTAAGAAAAGCGATCAGTGATAATTTAAGAACAATCCCGGCAGTAAGAAATGCGCAACAAACGCCTGGCATAACTGGCATCGACGCACCTGTTGCCGTATGGTGTGGCCTATTAGACGAAGCGCGTGCACCGGCAGTGTACAAGACTTGCCTCCGTCTGGTCATGCGGCAGTTCCTTGTTGTCGTCGCCAGACATCGGCTGTGTCTTAAATGGCACCATCCCGGGTGTGGAAGTACTTCACGAAGTACGGGAGCAGTGAGGTACAATGCTCCATTTGCTTTAAAAAGCTGAAAACGGGTGAAGGTACTACAAACATGCTGTGTCATTTAAGGAGAAAGCATCCAAAATGTTTCTTGGAAGAGAAGGTAAATTTGTTTCATATACCTATTATGTAAGTGATGTACTATAAGCTTGGAATAATAACTTTTAATGAATTATCATATTGTTATGCTAACAAGTTTTATTAATGTGATTCCTTGAAAGCGAGGGGATTTTTTTAACAACCAATATGGGTTTAGGTAACATTGATCATGTGGTGCCTCGCGAGGTAGCCGTGCGGTCTTAGGCTCCATGTTACGGGCTGTGCGGCTGATCCAGTCGGAGGTTCGAGTCCTCCCTCGATCGTGGGTGTGTATCTTGTCCTTAGCGTAAGTTAGTTTAAGTTAGATTAAGTAGTTTTTATGTCTAGGGACCGATGACCTAAGCAGTTAGGTCTCATAAGAACTCACACCCATTTGAACATTCTTTGATCATGTGGTACCACTGACAACAAGCATACTGTTAGTTGGATCTGTGACTTTATTTTTCGAAATACTTCTGCAGCACTGATTGTTCATTTACTAACGAGATATTCGTATGCGCTGGCTCACAAGTCCAACTTAAGAAGTGGTTGGCTCAATATTCGCAACTGCCGGATGGAAATACTAGGCAAGTATGTATGCTTCGTATATCATGTTCTATGGACTCCTGGCTAATCTTATAAACACTCAAGAAGGCGTAGTATTGGGAGGGGATCTTGCAAAATATGAAAAGACCAGTGATTTGATGTATAACGTAAATTTACGTAAATTTTAACTAAATTTCGGCCGAAACTAAGAAAACCTAAAATTCGATTACGGTTTCTGTTTCAGCCGCAAAATATGTTTCGTTCGAACTCTACTGGAAATAATATCAATAAAAAACCGGAAACCGGTTATTTAAAAAACTGATTTTCTTGAGCAGTTTTTACAGTGCGGTTAAACTGGAGATGAAAAGAACCGATATAACCGAAAACCGGTTGATTCAGCAATAACCGCCATCCCTAATGTAGCTGCCGTTCGCAATAAGGTAAGAGGTTTATGCGTGTGTGTGGAGCGTCTGAGCGCCATCTAGTACACGAGAGAGCTCCACCATCTCGTGCTTCCCACACACATATTGACGGACGGACGTCATAGCTGTAGGAGCGACGCCCTGGCTCCCGTAACGAGATTACAGCCGCGCGTGTGGTCCTGTGTGGTCTGCCGCCTGGCTCAGGGCATTGTCCGTTCCTGTCTGTCTGCTGTCTTAGCGGCCGTTCACCTCTCCTTCTTCTTACTCCTCCTCGGTCTTCTTTGATTTCATTTCCGGGAAGGAAACTGGTGGCAGGGACTTGAAATATCTGATGACAAAAATAAGTTCCTGAAATATAGATATCTGAATAATAAAGGAAAAGCACCAATTACTTTTATTTCCACGGAGAATGTTGTTTACTTTCCCGAAGTTCAGAATTTCAAAGTAAAATGATTTCCAGTCCATGGTGTACAGAAATCAGTGAGAATAAATATTCCTTCAGTAAAGAACCGTCTTGATTGCAAATTGTCTGTCAGATTATCTGCGTGACAGAATTTACACAAAATGACAAGGCGTAATTACAAAACGGGGATAATGGGACATGGACTTATTTTCTATTTAGAAGACAGTATAAATGGTAAACAAAAGCTTACAATGCGCTCTCCGCGGTGTGACATCGTACGTTACTTTGCGGTGTTTCTATGTTTTTGAATTTTGGATTTCCTTGTAGCGCTACAAATGATCGGATAACAACGAATTACAGTTGGAACAAACTCGGTAAAGATGTAAGAAGCATAAAACTGATTAAGGTTTACCTATTAAGGTAATCTTAAATATCGGTTTTATGCTTCTCATATCGTTACCGAGTATGTTCCAACTGTAATTTGTTGTTATCCGATCATTTGTAGGACTACAAGGAAATCCAAAATTCAAAAAAATCACCGCAAAATAACTTACGGTGTCACTCCACGGAGAGCGCATTGTAAGCTTTGTGTACTATTTATACTGTCTTCTAAACACAAAATAAGCCCATGTCCCATTATCCCCGTTTTGTAATTACGCCTTGTAATTTTGTGTAAATTCTGTCACGCAGATAATCTGAAGATGCCCTGCTAAAGAGCGAAACGCTTCATTAAATAAGGAATAAAACAATTTGCAATTTGCAATTTACTACAGGAATTTCAGTCTCGTGTTTTCCCAAAGTGTACAGTATCCCGACTGTCATAATCGTATCAAGTAGTGCGTGTGTGTGAAACACGTCTGTTTGGTAGTAGGTTGCTACAACCAAGAAGCCTTGGCTACTACTCTACGTGCCAAAGATATAAACAGGTGTAATAGTATCATTGACTTGTCGCAGAGAGGTTTTTTTTTGGCCAGAGACGAGCACACTAGTTTCTTGCGTCGTACTGAGAAGTTGTCTAATCCGCAGTGGCGGTAGACACAGATTCCTATTTTGAAACTGTTGATAGTGAAATGGTCTGATCCTCGAGGACGGCAGACACTGATTGATATTATCTGTTTCAGCTGTAAAGGTAAAGAAATTTTATGATTTTAAGTTATTCAGATGCGTTAATAATGATAAAAAATAATAGTCAGATGTTTTAATTAAAAATAAATTGGTAATGTTAAAGTTTCCAAAAACTATGAATCAGATCAGTAACATTTCTAATGTAATCATCGTCATAAATGTGCAGTGACAATATTCACATCAGTGTGGTATATAAAAAAGCACCATGTGTATTATCTTTAAATTAAAGAGCGGTCACTACAGATTCTCCGTGACCGGTAGAAAGCAGAATTTTATGTCGAGGCCCTGACCTCACTTAACCTTGAGACGAGTTTCATTATTATTAGTACGGTATTTGACGACACACAATTCATGTGTGTGTGTGTGTGTGTGTGTGTGTGTGTGTGTGTGTAATTGTCAGAGAGACAAATAGAGAGAGAGAGAGAGAGAGAGAGAGAAATATTGATGCTTTGATACACTACGCGAAGTTTATATTTAAACATCGCTTGTATGATTATCTCATATGCAAGTACACACGGACATACAATCATAGTTACGAACGATTGTGTTGTCATAGAAAATACTGAATTTACTCGACTGTAGTACCCGTCTTTTTTTATTTTTTTATTTATTTATTTATTATTATTTTTTTTTACTTCTGTAATTTGTGAGATTACTATAGGCGGAATCTTCGTAAATTCAATAGTGCATTCCGTTGGTTCAGGATGGGCTAAATTTGTTAATCATTTTATCACATTATATATGGAATGCCTGTTATATATACAAATAATATGTTACTTAGTGTGTCACGGTTTTCATCGAAAAATCCGCCTGTTATGCTCTCATTGCGAGGCAGTCTGTGGCTAGCAGAAGCCACGTGCTGTTACAAGTAAACACTCGAAATAAGGAAACTTCAAATTCAAGAGCTGCTCGCACGGAAGACAATATTCGTTGCAAACTCGATACCTCTCAATTTAAACGATACCGTAGAGCTAATTTCCCGATCGACGGTACTCATTTTTGTATGTTGTTCACAGTATAAATCTGCATTCAACAATACCTGCGGGAAAATACAAGCCTAGCAATACCGAATTGAGTGTTGGGAGTGGGCGTAGTCAGCTATTGTTACCACTTTGCCGTAGAAATTCCACTATTCTAGGAGCCAGTGTCAGAAAGTGTTGCAGAATTTCGAGTAAATTAGTGGTGCCAGATTTCACGTAAACAACAAATTCACGAATTTTCGAGATTTTTTAAAATATGTTTTTATCTAAAAAATTAAAGGAGTGGGGATACTATAGACGGTGGGGTATTATAGCCGAGTAAATACGGTAATCTTGGTATTAGCGCATGCAATATGGCACCACCTAAATACACAATAAAAACACCCCTGACCGCAGGGGAAAAAATCACAGACTATAGAGTTTTCATGGAACTTAGTGATATACCGTGCTTTTTAAATCCATCCAACAGAAATATGTCACTAAATTATGGGGAAGTCGGTAACATGTGGTAAGCGAGATACACAGTTCTATTTCCTCCGGAGAAACGTCTGTAATTTTATAACGCCACTGGCTATATGCCCTTACTTCGCAACGGATGTTAAAGAAGGGACTCTGTATACTACTGGTTTTAAGGTTTCCGGACCTCATTCATAAAAAAAGGAAATACGAAATTTTGTTCATACGCTTTGGGATTTTTCTTGATATTATTACTGCACTATTCTCGCGTTGATGTTCTTGCTTAAGTGTCAAACACTATCGAAAGTAATTTCGTAACGCGGCTCTTCAGTTATGAACTGTATCAACAGAATAAAACAAAAGTTTCCAATTAATTTTCCATTTTATATACAAACCGTGCGTAGAATGACATTAATACTGTCCTCCTTTATCGAAATGAAAATAAATATATTATTAAATGCAAGAACCAACACTGTTTGTTACATCGTGACTAAACCGCTGAGTGAAGGAGCTACAACGTGTGGATTCAAATGTCTTAGAAATCGATTCGGCGCTTTGAAGACATTGACGTCTTGTTTGAGCGTTGTATTCAAAATTTTGAATCGTATTACATAAAATATGTCAACCATTAAAATTATTTTAATAAATATGATAAATCTCACAAATCAAAGAATAATTAGCTTTTCCAAGGAGTATTCGCGCGTCTCAGAAGCTGTAAGAGAAAAGTTAATGCTCACCTGTTCCATATTTCGAGTTACATACTTAAAATCAATAAATATCTTGAATTACCCATACCTAAGGTAGCCTAGGTTCTCCTTCAGCGTTCAAGCTAACTCCATACCCAATTTCATCAAAATAGGTTGAGCGTTTAGTCCTGAAAGCGTAATAGACAGCTTATTTCGCATTTATAATATTAAGTATGGATATGGATTAACCATAATCCTGTTGAAAACATTTTCGAACTCATATTTTATTTATTATGTCATCGGTAAAAGAGGCGTCGGAAGAATACATTTTTTAAAAGTGTCCTTTGGTTTCAACATCGACATGTTTTTTTTTCTTTTCGAACTACAATGAATATCGTAAATGTAAGGTGCTAAATAACCAGTATTAATGCCCCTGTCGAAGCAAAAAAGACACAGATATTTTTATGTTTGAAAAACATTTACCTCAGTCCTGATTCCACCTTCCTCACCAAAAATGACAACCTACCAGTTTATGAAAATCTATAGATGGCTCTGCATAACTGTATAATCTAAAACTGAGAATTAAATAAAGACCATCTGACAACGACACAGAAGTGCTGATCGTGTTTGAATCATATGGAAAAATAGTATTCTGCAAACAAATCAAGTTCAAACGTAAGAAATCCAAATTATGAATACTTTTAACAGCGATTGAACGTTCTCTGCATTCACGCGGAATTTTGTTGCCTATTAGACAAATAGCATGATGGGGTGTACATCCAACACATAAATTGTCCTCAGTGTTCGCTTCTCCATCGCGATAATTTTGGCTATTATCGTGCTCACAGCACTGACGTTACTGGGGGCAATATACGGACTATTTTAATATCCGTAACTTTCGTGACGACACTGTCGTAAAATCCATTAGTTGGATTGATGACAGGGGTAGTATAGAAATCATTAATAGTATTCCACGCACCGTTCCGCCTTGCGTAAGACATTATAATATGCTCTACACTGACTGCATTCGCATGCTACCCTTAATCCAGGCGTCATCAGTCCCAAGTAATATTTCAGTTTTCCACGAAGTTAGATGAAAAGAGCCCCTACTACCTTAACTGTGTATAAACCAAGATATCTTCATCCACGTACGTCGGAGAACAAAGAACACAACTCATAACATTGTTCCTTGAAGGTCCACGTCTTACGGAATTCTTTTAAAAACTGCAGGAGGATTCTGTCGATTATGGTTGACTTGTTTAAGTTATCGGCGTCTGAAATAGCTCTAAGAGAACACAAAAGGGCCATCAGAACAATGTACCGTAGCATCGAATGGCGATTGCTGCGAATGACAGGTAGGGATAATTTTTTTTTTTTTTTTTTTTTTTTTTTTGTAATTTGCTATGGCCGATGACATGTGAAACGTGTGATGTGCCATATTTTATCACTTCCAACGAACATATGGACGACGACTACATTCTGGGGAAAAGAAATAGGCAGAGTATTACCAAGAATCGTCGGACTGAGATATTGTCATAATACCTCGAACAAAAGAGACACATGGTGTAGAGTCAGGGTTACATGAAAAATTGAGTGGTGGTACGGAACGTTAACAGATCGCTTTTGTTTGTGACGGTCAGATTTTTGATAAGGTTTCGCCAGATTGTGAAAGGTCACATGACTTTCGAGACTGGAATAATGATATAGGGAATTGCTGTATGTGACACTAGGACTTATTTGTCGAAGGTGCGACTTTATGTGGTTTTCATGTGTTGACCAAACTAAGCTGTATTGCGCAAACATAACGTACATGTATTGGGATATGAACAGCTCTGTTACAGAAATATGGCTCGATGTCGTCTCGCGGTTGAAATGCAGACGTCTCCTTCCATGCCCAGCAACTACAACAGATGCACACAGTACCTTGTAGCTATGATCCTACAATCAAACATTCTGTGCATAGGCTAATATTGAAATAATAATGAAATTTAAGTAAAGAGAATTAAACTAACGTTTGCAAATTCAGATAACTAATGAAACTTCCTGGCAGATTAAAATTGTATGCCGGAACCGGGACTCGAACCTGGGCCCTTTGCCTTGCGCGGGCAAGCGCTCTACCGACTGAGGTATCCCGACACGACTCACGATGCCTCCTCACAACTTTACTTCGGCCAGTACCTCGCCTCCTACTTTCCAAACTTCACAGAAGCTCTCCTGCGAAACATGCAAGACTAGCACTCCTGGAAGAAAGGATATGGTGGAGACATGGCTTAGCCACAGCCTAAGGTTCGAGTCCCGGTTTCGGCACACAATTTTAATCTGCGAGGTACTGACGAAAGTAAAGTTGTGAGGCGGAATCGTGTGTCGTGTCGGGATAGCTCAGTCAGTAGAGCGCTTGCCCGCGAAATGCAAAGGTCCCAAGTTCGAGTTCCGGTTTCGGCACACAATTTTAATCTGCCAGGAAGTTTCATTAGTCATCTGAATTTGGAAACGTTAGTTTAATTCTCTTTACTTAAATTTCATTATTATTTCAATATTAGCCTATGCATCTGCAGAATGTCTGTAACCCTCTGCCGTCAATAACTAAACGACTAGAGGAGACCTGAACACATATCCTATGGCTCACCACACCATGATGACACGGGATACACCTGCGTGCCTCTCCAATATTGGCAGGATATGACCTGTGACCTTGACACCACCAAATCCGAACATTGGCCATCGGAAGCAATAGACACATGGGACTCTTCACTAGATATGCCGCTAATTGTCCTCACGGACTCGTACCACGCCAAATGCTAGTGTTGGTGTTCTGGTGTCGACAAATGTCAATCGTAGGGACAATGGGGTGCCAAGGTCTTGGGATTCCACATTGCTTGGCAAACCACACGACGGTCTTCACTCACAAGGAAATTACTTGGGCTCGAACAAACACATATATACCAAACTCGTATGAGAGATAATGTAAAGATCCCTTACTGCACCAGTGATACTCACGCATCTGCAAAACTATGCAGTCGTCCGTTAGAGGCCTCTGCGTGTACCATGCCGCATAGCACTTTGACCTGTCGGTTCGCTAGTAGGGACGGTGCAGTGTGCCTCCAAAATTGCGTTTTGTGATGTTATTTGTGTGGTGAAGCGTCAGATGGGGCGGCGATTTCTAATCAATCCTGCTAATGTATTGCGATTAGTTGAGATGAAGTTACGAAGAGCCCTTCTTCGTCAAGATGGTATTAGTGTAGAAGATGAATCATTTGCATGCTTTCTCGTATCTGTTATGGTACATAAATATGAGCATAAGTTAGATACTGTTGTTACAAACTCATATTAATGATAATAGGGATGATAATGACGAACAACTCATTGCAAGCGGTAGTGCTACGGTAAGTGCGGGAAGAGGCGATGGAAGCAGTGGCAGTGAATACCAACAGTCTTTCGGGAAGAAGGTTAAAGTTGCAACTATCATCACGGCTTTTGATGACAATTCGCTAGAGAACATGTACGATGATTGTTACATAAGTTATAGTTAAGATATTTGCATTACGTATGGCGTCTACAATTACATCTACAGTGCTATCTAGAGCATGGTCGCAGAGCTTTGCAGAAAAACGACACCCACCAGCACATTGAGGTGTACGTAGAGATCCTGTAACCAAACGTTCATACAGATATATTTGTTCGAGCCCATGTACTTTCCTTGTCAGTCTAATGGTTCTTGATGACTCGAAACTACCCGACTTGACTGGGTACACTCATATACCCATTTTAATACATGGTGCAAAAATTGGCAATTAACACTAAATAATCAAAAGTGTGAAGTAATACACATGACCACTAAAAGAGACCCGCTGAACTTCAGTTACACGATAAATCAGTCAAACCTTACTGTCGTAAATTCTACGAAATACCTAGGAGTTACAATTACGAACAACTTAGACTGGAGAAAACACATAGAAAATATTGTGGGGAAGGCGAACCAAAGGTTACGTTTCATTGGCAGAACGCTTCGAAGATGCACCAGCTCCACCAAAGAGACTGCCTACATCACACTTGTGCGTCCTCTCCTGGAGTACTGTTACCCAGTGTGGGATCCTCACCAGGTGGGACTGACGGTAGACATTAGAAAGGTTCAGAGAAGGGCAGCTCGTTTTGTTTCATCACGTTACACGGGAAAAAGCGTCACGGAAATGTTGCACGATTTGAGGTGGAAATCATTAAAAGAACTACTTTATTCGTTGCGTCGAGATCTATTTGCGAAATTTCAATTACCGACTTTAACTTCTGAATGTGAAAATATTTTGCTAGCACCCACCTACATGACCATGATTTAGGTGTTCTTTCTTCCCGCGCGCCATTATAGAATGGAACAGTACAGAGAGGTTATGAAAGTGGTTAATGAACCCTCTGCCAGGCACTTAAATGTGATTTGCAGAGTATCTAGATATAGGTGTAGATATCGGGCCACTGTGACGCCCTACAGGGCTGACAGTTGCACGTACGACCACCTGCTTTATTTAGTCCATGATCCGGCTCTGTCACATGCATTCATTTGGTAAATGTGCTCTGAAACGTATCTACGAGGCGTCGCGTGTGTCTTGTACATCACATAAACGTATAGCTTCACTGGGTCGTGGCACTTGACAGGGTGAAGACATCACAAATGAACTCTGGTGGACGTTCCACACACTACACACCTTTGTAAATCTAATTAACTCGCACATCAACGATACGCATTTGTCTCGAAATGGGGTAGTATTGGACCACTGTTTCTGGGTGCATTTTTCTCTCTCTCTTTGTTTTTTCATGCAGTGTATACAGTATATGTGGGCAGGGCATGGAGACAATGACTTACATGACGTTTCTTGGAAATATTTTGCATTATTTAAAACACTCTTAAGACAAAAAAAGATACGCTATGAAAGAATGTCGATTGAAAATGCAAAACAATAAACTTTGGCGGCCGATAGATGAATATCTCACGCCGCAGCGCAATTTCACCGTGCAGCTGGCAACAATAGTAATCATGATACTTGTCTACACGAGGGTACAGTCTTAGCGACTTCAATTGCATGTACTCAGTTGGTCAGTGGGCTAGTTACGCCTCGATAATGGGTGCGTGAACATTTTAGGCAGATGTCAGCATTTGAGAGTGTGCACCTGTAGTCGTGGTCAAACAAACCTATCAATCGGCGAATTGTTCGCTTGAATAGAAGCGATACTACCATTGAATGATGTTAGCACCGATGGGTGACCTCAACGTCAAGAAGGAAGCGGTAAACCTAGCGATGCACTTAGAACTCTGGATTCAAGTCTCATCGACTTAAAGTGCAAATGACACTTCAGTTATCACAAGGGGAATTAACAATCAGCTTACGGTAAAGGGACTGACCTGACGAGTCCACTTGTGCCGACTGCCATTGACCTCGGTAAATCAGCACGCTAGTTTGAAGTGATGTAGTCTACATTCCGATTGCAGTCTCGTTGAATGGTCTATAATTGTCTTCAGTGATAGTCCCGTTAAGAACTGAGGCCCGATAAACAGGAATGGCGTTCTTGGAGACGACCTGGATAATTCTGGGGTGTCAACCTCACTGGCCCGACAACCAGGACATACTGGATCCATCATTAATGAGGACTGTGAGCTGCGGCTGTTAACGATTCGATAAACTGAACGGGATCAACAGCAGTAATTTTTATAAATAATTATTTTGTTACCAGTTTTCGGCTTCATATTGACGGCATCTTCAGGTCTTTAATAATTATTCAAATGCTTCTAAAAACTTGTTGGACCAAACTGCTTTGGTCATCACTCCCTAGACTTACAAACTGATTAAACTAACTTATATTAAGGACAACACAAACACCAAATGTTGAATGTTTGTATAGCTTATGGGACTTAACTACGGGGTCATCAGTCCCTAAACTTACAAACTACTTATGAACTAGCTAACACTAAGGACGGCACAAACACCCATGCCCGAGGGAGGACTCGAACCTCACGTGAGAGCGGTCACCCATTCCGTAGCCTGGGGCATTAGACCACGCGTCTAATCACGCGCGGAAAGCTCTTAAAATGGAGGTTCCGTCTCCTATTATAGTTACTAGGAGTCTACAACTGCTTTCGTGGATTCGTGAATGGAGGAGCGACATTAGTCACATCAGAATGGCAATACGTTATATGAAAATTTGATTTTACTTGTGTCTTCCCTCCATCCATGAATCCACAACACCAGATGTATACTTTAGGTACTGTGAAATGAAACGGAACCTCTATTTTTGAGGGTCTCAATGTGACTTCAATATGAAGCCAAAACTGGTAGATAAATATTTACGCATACGTTTATCACACTTAGGAGCCGATCTGTTCAATTATTCTATTATGTAAAACAGGCAAGATCGCATAATCTTTATTCAGATTACCGGTTGGCAGATCCGAAGATGGCGGTTTAATATGCTGAAAACGGGCATCTGATTATAAGCGAGCTTGGCTGTTTTCCCTAGTAATAAAGCCCTCGACCGAGCGAGGTAAATTTCACTGACACATTCTTGCGAATGTATACAATACACGATCACACAGATAGTCATACGCATGTGAGTACAGTCACCAGAGCGTGGGCAAAGTCGACGCTAGTAGCGTGTATACCCTACTTTTGCAGCAATAAAAGCTGCAGTTCACCTATTGAGACGATTGTAGAGGTGCTACAGTAGTCTCGCAGAATCACCTACCATGCAGTTTCTACCTGGTGCCCGAGTTGGACCAGATTTCGTGGTGGTCGTACAGAACGCGCAAGATAACGTTACATCCGGTCCGCCGCGGTGGAGTAGCCGAGCGGTCTAAAGCGTCTCGCTGCGGAGCGCGCGGTTGCTCGCCGTGGAGGTTAGTCCTCCCTGGGGCATGGGTGTGTGTGTTTGTCCTTAGGTTAGTTTACCGAGGTTTAAGTCGTTTGTAAGCTACGGACTGATGACCACGCAGTTTGGTCCGATAGATTTACGAACATTTGAACATTTGTTTTACATCCGGTCCCAAACATGCTCAATGGCGGACATATCTGGGGATCGTGATGGTAAGGGTAGTTGTACACTGAAGAACATATTGAGTGGTACGGGATTCATGTGGACGTGCAATGTCCTCGTACTAAACTAACTTACAGTAAGGACAACATATACCCGAGGGAGGACTGGAACCTCGCGCGGGAGCGGTTACCCAGTCCGTAGCATGATGCCGTAGACCACGCGGCTATGTGATTGCAGTAACTCTCGCATAAGGGGCAAAGGTGGACCACTGCGTTTTTGACTTTTTCAATTTATGAAGCTGCACGAGGCCAGTTTGATAAGTCTGGTAAAAACAGAATTATAAATTGTCTTAAAGGCGAAAACTCACATGTCTCTACATAGTCTCCTCGCAAGGCTATACACTTGGTCCAGCGAGTTTCCAACTTTTTCAATCCATCGGCAAAGTAGGCTCTGTCAAACTCTGCAAAATAGTCTGCCACAGCGACGGACACTTCCTCATTCGATGAAAATTTCTTCCCAACAACCCAAATTTTCAAGTTAGGGAATAAGAAGAAGTCACTCGGAGCCAAGCTGGTGGAAAGGGTGGGTGAAGAATCAGTTGGAATCACAACTCGTACACTTTTGCCATTGCTAAAGCTGGTGGAAAGGGTGGGTGAAGAATCAGTTGGAATCCCAACTCGTACACTTTTGCCATTGCTAAAGCTGCTGTGTGGCCTGGAGCACTGTCCTGATGAAAAAGCACTTTCTTCTACCAATCTTGGACTTTATTCAATTGGATCCTGTTTCACGCTAGTCAGCAGAGCAGCATAATAGGGTCCAGTTTTGGATCTGCCGTTTTTCAAATAATCTATCAGGATTATACCGTGGGAATCCCAAAAGACGGTGGCCATCACCTTTTCAGCTGACAAAACAGTCTTCGCCTTCTTTGGTGCACCAACCCCATTGTACGTCCATTGTTTGGAGTGTTTTTGATCTCTGGAGTTTAATGGTGGATCCAAGTTTCATCCACAGTTATGAATCTGCGCAAAACATCCTGTGGATTGCTCCTGAACGGCGTGAGATTCTGAGCAGAAATGTTCTTTTGTTTTTGGTCCAAAGTGAGGCGGCGAGGCACCCATCGTGCTGACAGCTTCTTTATGGTCAGTTTTTCATGGAGGATGTAATGCACTCGTTCAGTTGACGTGCCTACAATGTTAGGTGTCTCGCAAAGTTTTTATCGACTGATCTGGTCTATGCAGTTATCCAACCCTCCAAATTAAAACTGTTTAATGACCACAAGAAATTCGTGTTTCTCCATACGAAAGAACTATCTGTTCAAATGTTTGTAGAGCTTATGGGACTTAACTACTGGGTCATCAGTCCCTAAACTTACAAACTACTTATGAACTAGCTTATACTAAGGACGGCACAAACATCCATGCCAGAGGGGGCATTCGAACCCACGACCGCAGCGGCCGTGCAGACTGTGATTGGCACGGTTAAGAAAATTTCCCGTTCTTTCATACAAATTTACCAGACTCATTAAGCCACCCTAGTATCTCTCGAGTAAATATTGTGAGACTCTAATCATTTGTTTGACAGTGCATTTGGCTAACAAGGAGAGGACGCCTACTCCATCATCGCCGAATTCGTCCAAATTCATAGTACATGTAGGGTGTGGTGAGACACGAAAGTGCCGTAAGTGGGAACTCCAGATGGCCAAGCGTTTAGGAAATAAAGGAAATTTGATACGGATCAATCACCGTATGCATATTATCAACTGTCCATGTTTAGGATGCGGTGTTTGGCTCAGCGGTAAAAGATCGGATTCATATTGAGTAGGTTGCGGGTTCAACTCCCCCCGCCGGAAAAGTTTGTTCTGCCCCTTGGCAATGCGTACACCTGCTTATTGCACCCGTAGGGATCGAGAGGCCCAGCTTAGATTAATTACAGCACGTACAGAGGCATTTAAACAATCATTGTTCCATACGTGAATGGAATGGGAAGAAACCCTAATAACTGGTACAGTAGGGCTTACCCTCTGCCATGCACTTCACAGTCGTTTGTAGAGTGTTGATGTAGATTGACGTCACAATTAACCGCAACAATCAAAATGTTTAAATGTTTGTAGAGTCTATGGGATTTAACTATGGGGGTCATCAGTCCCTAAACTTACAAACTACTTGTGAACTACTTACAACTAAGGACGGCACAAATATCCATGCCAGAGGGGGGATTAGAACCCCCGACCGTAGTGGCCGTGCGGACCGTGACTGGAGCGCCTCAATCCCCTCGGCCACCGCGGCCGGCTAACCGCAACAGCTTATAGGTTATTCTATTAATTAATATAAGCAAAAGAAAGTGATGTTGTGTATGTAAATCGATACTTCCATTCTTTTGCAACTGATCAGTTGCATGTACTGGGGTGATTTGCTCCTTATGGACCGTCACGACTCCCCCCCCCCGCCCCCAAAGTTAGCAAGATATATGTTTGTTTCAAATAATGACGTTCCATGCTGATTTTGTACACATATAAATACAAAATAACATATATGATGTTGCGGTTGATAGTGAAGTAAATAGTGTACATATTGCCAAAGAGCACCGGGCGGAATCAAACCCGCGAACCTTTCAATAAATTTCAAATGTTTGTAGAACTTATGGGACTCAACTACTGGGTCATCAGTCCCTAAGCTTACAAACTACTTATGAACTAGTTAAGACTAAGGACGGCACAAATATCCATGCCCGAGGGGGGATTCGAACCTCCGACCGTAGTGGCCGTGCAGACCGTGACTGCAGCGCCTCAGTCCCCTCGGCCTTTCAATAAATATCCGATCTCTTACCGCTAAGCGGAACACTGCTTTCTAAATAGACTCTGTCAGTGGCAGTTGATGAGGTGCATATGGTGATAGATCCGTTTCAAAATTCCTTTTACTTCGTAAACGCTTAGCCATCTGGAGTACCCACTTGGTGCACTTTCGTGTCTCACCACGCCCTACATGAACCACAAATTTGGACGAATTCGGCGGTGATGAGTAGGCGTCCTCTCCTTGCAAGTCTAGCAATTTCCATCCGATTCGGATAATTCCTTCGTCGTGCGTCAGAATTTTTATGTCTTACTGAGTAAATTACATTCTGTCACGCGCGGTAAGAAGTGCAATGAGATCTGGTTGAATCGCTAGTCAATTATTGCGGCCAAACAAATTCCAGGTTTATCTGATATTCGTTTCGTAGCAACAATGCGATCGGTATCGGGTGGACGGTACCGTGCGGACAGGCGCGGTTCCGCTCCGGCGGGCGTCGTACGCGTAACGGCAGACGGCAGGGCTGCCACGCCCTCTGGCGGTGAACGTCCTTGCCGCGGTGTTACAGTGGCGGCGGGCTGGACGGCCCCGTCAAGGGCGGGGTCAGCCGGCATCCGGCCGGCAGCAGAGCCGGACCTCGCCGGCGAGCAAGGCCGAGGCGACGCCCGCCGCCTCCACCAACCGGCTGACAATTCTGCGGGCTGCGCGCGTCGCCAGGTGCCGGCGTCCGACGCTGCCTGCGGTGGCTGCGGCGCCGCTCCCGACCCAGGCCAGCGCTTAAAAGCGTGGAAACATCAACAGCACAACCAGGGCAGCGCCACCTAGATACTAGGCCTGTGCGCTGCCTGCGAAGAGTAGTCATAACACGAGCAAGCTATTCGTCTTACTACAAAAAAACAATCCCTGAGACGGTTTTTCTTCTCGAATATATCAAAGAAAATAATGATAAATATATACATGTGGCGTCTGTTCCGAAAGAACAGACATCACTTCTGAAGCGTTATAGGTCCCCTACCCTTCCTCGTGTTTATAAACGATGTAGGAGACAATCTGAATATCTGCCTTAGATTGTTCGCGGATGATGCTGTCGTTTATCGGTTTGTAAAGTCAACAGAGGATCAAAAGCAACTGCAAAGCAATTTAGACAAAATTTCTGCATGGTGCGAAAATTGGCAATTGACACTAAATAAAGAAAAGTGTGAAGTAATACACATGACCACTAAAAGAAATCCGCTGAACTTCAATTACGCGATAAAATAAGTCAAACCTTAAGGTTGTAGATTCTACCAAATACCCAGGAGTTACAATTACGAACAACTTTGACTGGAGATAACACATAGAAAATATTGTGGGGAAGGCGAACCAAAGGTTACGTTTCATCGGCAGAACGCTTCGAAGATGCACCAGCTCCACCAAAGAGACTGGCTACATCACACTTGTGCGTCCTCTCCTGGAGTACTGTTGCCCTTTGTGGGACCCTCACCAGGTGGGACTGACGGAAGACATTGAGAAGGTTCAGAAAAGGGCAGCTCATTTTGTTCTATCACGTTACGGGGGGGGGGGGGGAGCGTCACGGAAAAGTTGCACGAATTGGGGTGGAAATCATTAAAAGAAAGACGTTATTCATTGCGGCGTGATCTGTTTGCTAAGTTTCAGTCACCGACTTTTAGTTCTGAATGTGAAAATATTTTGCTAGCATCCACCTACTTAGGGAGACATGACCATCCCAATAAAATAAGAGAAATCAGATCGATTTAGGTGCTCTTTCTTCCCGCGCGCTATTAGAGAATGGAACGGTAGAGAAAAGTTATGAAAGTGGTTAATAAACCCTCTGCCAGGCACTTGAATGTGATTTGCAGAGTATCTATGTAGATGTAGATGATCCTGCAGTTGTTATTATTTAATATTCACCGAATATATGACATCAACTGCGATTGGGCAAAGCTGTAAATGTATACCCAGCCGGGATTTGAACCCGGGTCTCCTGCTTTATAGGCAGTTGCGCTGACCCCTACACCACTGGGGACACAGTGATCACCGCCCCTGCAAGGAATACCTAAGCACGCCTCCCGTCAGATACAAATTCCCAGCTTCGCCCTGCCCACAGTACTCAAACTCGTAGTTATGAAACTAATTGCCGTAAGAGTAAGGGCTTCAAACTTTTCCACCCCTCCCAACTAACGATAGGCTCATTCCCGTCACCGGCACATTATATATATGCATGTGGCGTCTGTTCCGAAAGAACAGACATCACTTCTGATCCTGCAGTTGTTATTATTTAATATTCACCGAATATATGACATCAACTGCGATTGTGCAAAGTTTCATAACTACGAGTTTGAGTACTGTGGGCAGGGCGAAGTTGGGAATTTGTATCTGACTGGAGGCGTGCTTAGGTAGTCCTTGCAGGTGCGGTGATCACTGTGTCCCCCAGTGGTGTAGGGGTCAGCGCAACTGCCTATAAAGCAGGAGACCCGGGTTCGAATCCCGGCCCAATCGCAGTTGATGTCATATATTCGGTGAATATTAAATAATGATAAATCTGAAGCATAGCATTAAAATTTGTGATGCGGCCGAGAATCGAACCCGGACCTCCATGTTTAGGAGGCAGACGTCTTACCGTTAGCCCACCACACCACTATCTATTAAGGCGCCTCGGAATAGTGTATGTATGATTTCCCTCCACGTCACAAACTTTAATTCAGCTTCTGTGTTCCAAAGATAATTGGCACTACTGCCAAGGCTCTCCATGCAGCGGAATAGCACCTCGACAATTGACATATTGGAACAATCCTGTTAAGGTGATATAAATATCAATTTAATACAAATAAACAATCCTTGAAACGGATTTTCGTCTCGAATATGTCCATTGCCGAGGTGCTATTCCGCTACATCGAGAGCCTTGGCAGTATTGGCAATTATCTTTGGAACACAGAAGCTGAATTAAAGTTTGTGATGTGGAGGGAAATCGTACATAGACTATTCCGAGGCGCCATAATCGTTAGCGGTGTGGTGGTCTAACGGTAAGACGTCTGCAAAGTAAGCATGGAGGTCCGGGTTCGATTCCCGGCTGCATCACAAATTTTAATTCTATGCTTCAGATTTATCATTATTATTCGTCTTACGTAGCGTTCTGCTGAGTTTAGGAACGCGTACACATTGCACACTGTGTTTCAGAATGCTCCTAATATTATTTATGTGATTCACAGACAAATTTGTTTCGCTATTAGATATTTATGAACTGTTAGTATGATATCTTACCGATATTGTCTCTTACCAGCAAAAATCTGCTCGGCGAATCGCAGATAACACGAAAACCATTCTGAAACACAGTGTCCAACGTGTACGTATTTCCAAACATATTAGTGACGTGTAAATTTTATTCAGATGACACATGTGGATGTACACCCTTTTGCTATGTTAAAATTGTTGTAATAGCAGTTAAGTCATGTAAAAAATTACTACAGGTATGTAACTATGTAATTGTAGATAGATAAGATTTTTTGGCTATATGTAATGCAGCTCATAAAAAAAAAAAAAAAAAAAAAAAAAAAAAAAAAAAAAAAAAAAAAAAGCTTAACGCATTAGGTCTGAAGATGGCGTCTAACACACCGAAACTGGTCATGTAATTAAACGAAGAAAGCGATCTTGGCTGAAAACCTTTTATTAAACAATTCTAGATCGCCCCAATAATGTGTTCCTTACATAACACAAATAGTTTGCTTGTGTTATGACTACTCTTGGCAGGCAACGCACAGGCTTTGTATTTAGGTGGCGTTGGCCAGGGCCGGTCTTACCCATCCAGGCGCCCCGGGCGAGTCGCACCCTTAGTGGGCGTCCATTAATTACGTGACGTGTTTGCGGGGAGAGGGGGGGAGGGAGAGGGGGTCTAACCGAATCAACCAAATTTCATGTAGTGGAGAGGGGGTCTCGGGAAATCTCACTATTTTTTTCACAAAAAGCAGTCAATAACTGGGTTAAATTAAGTAAAACATGGTTCACGTCTATAATATCGCTAATTCCTGCACAATAATAATTATCGCGGTTACGCAAATACCACACAGTAGTCCCTCGATTCTTTTTGTAAGGATACACGACTTGGTTTTCTTTTACACGCGCGTTTTTGGCGGAATTCGAACACAACACTCGCGGCAGGAACAGTGCTGGCCACCCCAATCAGTTTTGCTCATTTATTAATAATTTTTGCAATAGTAAATGGGTCGGTTGTTTCAGTCAAGTGATAAGTCACCAGTTCTCAAAAAAAGATTACCTATACCTATACGAGACAGCTTTAGTAATTTTGCACTAGTTGGTTTTCATACAACCTTTTTAACACCAAACATTATTTTGAGAAATAATGAATGATATATTGATGGAGAAACGATAGATATACCTGTAGGACAGTATACTTTGAAAAATTTAGAAAAAATTATTTATTTGAAAAAGCCAAATATTCATATTAAATCAGATGAAATTATAAACAGAATGACTATTGATAGTGATGTAAAATAGTATATGGATGAAGCAGATAACATTGAAAGTGTGATTGGTTTTAGTAATCAAGATATTCAGGCTAAAGAAAAAACTGTTGCTAATGACATTCCTAAAATTATTTCATTTGAACTGAACAACATAAATTTCAATCTTGCTGATTGAATGTTTGTAAAGAATACTGATAATTTTTACAGAGAAACTAATATTATTGCTTCATTCAAACCTAATGCAGAATTTGGCAGATCAGTGATTTATGAACCACATTATCCTCTAAATATTCCTATTTTTGATTAAATTCAAGACTTAGAAATTAGTGTAACTGATAAAAAGGTGTTTTAATTGACTTTAGTAGTGCTGCTGCAACAAATGACTTAGTCGCAAACTAAAGTCAGCTTTAGCTGATGATAATAAATTTTGTCCTTAATAAATCGTGAAAACAATTGAGTTATCAGTTTTACTCATTCCCTGTACATGATAAAACTAAAAATTATTTGAATGTACCCAACAATGATACTGAAATTAACATAAATAGAGGTGATGGATTTTTACATCCTAATCATGTTCAATTATACATGAACTTCACTATTATCGGAACTGATGGATCAGAGTATCCACGTACAATGGAAAGTCTAATAAAAAATTAATCGATAATTCTGTTGCAAAACTGTTCAATTTTATAACCATTAAGAAAGGAAATAATATTATGTCTAGAATAGAACATCCTTTTATTTCATCATCAGTTTTACTGATAAAATAAGTATGGAAGGACATATTCTTAATAATGGAAAAATAGAGTAAGAGAAATGAAGTACTTTATCCAGTGAGTATACTTGGTGGATTTTTTAAAGATTACAAAGAAATCATGTGGGGAAGAAGATTTACCGGTAAGTTTTACATGGTCACCAAGTGCTGGAAATTCTATTTTTCGTTGAGCAGGTTACACTCAAGCCAGTGTTAAAGATGTAACTACACTTCTAAAAAAGGAAAAATTGTCGTAGAATCTATGGAAATTCGTGTTCCTATTATTAAATATGAACCAAATGATGAACTTTAACAACGAGAAAATATTCTGAAAAATCCAAAAGTACCCATATCATTTTATGAACTTCAAACAGTTGAGGCAGCAAGATTAAGTGGCAAGAATAATTTTGAACTTGACATTACCAGTTACTATAACTCAGTGGCCGTTGATATGCGATATTGTCTATTTACTGTATTTCAAACTAAACGAAAAAATAATCAGTTGTCTGATTCATCAATGTATGATCATATAAAGCTACATGCACTTTATTTGAAAAATGGAAGACATTAGATTTTTCTCAAAAAATGTGGAACCTAGATTCACCAAATAGTTACTTCAAAGCTTAAGATACTTTTTGCGATTTTAAACTAGTTACACTACTAAAAGGAGATATAGATGTACGTCCAGTAAGTTTTATAGAGAATTATCCCATATATGTAATTAATATGACATCTAGAAAAAATGTTATTACAACTAAAAGAACCACTATGAAACTCTATGCTACTTTCAATGGTAGTATTGCTGCAGAAACTGTAGCATATGTAATAATGTATGGTAAGAAGAATCTCACATATGATTCACAACTTAGAATACTAACTGATAATTTTTAATTATTATTATTTGCTTATATGTACATGTTTGGGAAACTTAAATTTTTTTAAGAATAATTGGAAAAATAAAGACTGAAAACTTTAGTACCTTACTTAATAAATGATTTCTGATTTTTTTCTAGATAACTCTTTTTATGTAGATTATGTTATCACTTTGAATTTTTAAAATCTGTTAATATTTGGCTGAGAAATTAACAAAAACCATTTTGCCCCTTGCCCCTGCGAGTTATGCAACTCAACTTAGTTCCTTGTATTGCGGGTAGCGGTTTTTAAAGGGTAAAGGGTCTATCCAAAAATGCAATCAGAATTCAAATAGCGCCGATACCGTCCATGCCCTCTTACACTCGCCATTAAGGATTTCCGTGCGAGGTCGATCGTCTGATCGCAACTGCGGTGATATGAAACCAACGCCGTCTTCGCGTGTAAATACTCACTATATTGATGTGGTGTCTGTTCTTTCGCACATTGGAAAAATGGAAATGAGCGTATGGCTTTCTTGGCCGGGAGGTCTCTTGCGGGATTGTTCGGGCACCTTAGTGTAAGTCTTTTTATTTGACGCCGCGTGGGCGACTTATGTGCCAATGATGATGATTAGGACAACACACAACACAAGTCCCCTGCCGGGAATCGAACCCGGGCCTCCTGCGTGGTAGCCAGCGACGCTACCGCTGAGCTACGGAGGCGGACTTTCGCACATTTACACGCGAAGATGATAATGTTTGCTTCATCTACTTCACCGCAGATGTGGTAATACGTTCGACCTCGCAAATACAAAGGTAAGTTTAAAGTAATTTCAGCAGTATATCTTCCTTTTTGCTTCATTAGGTGTTAATTTAGGACCATTTTAATCTTTGACAGGAGAAGAGTAATTTTTAATACACAGTAAAGAAATTAACAGCCATTTACTTTAGTTTCATGTACCAGAAGAACTGGGTGGGTTTTGCGACCATTTGAACCATTTTTTCCCATTGTTGTAACTACTAAAATCATTTTCAGAGTTTTAGTCTTCTAAGATATGCATATTAGATGATGTGCCTGTATTGTGAATACTGTGTTCTGTATCGCAAACACTTACATCGGATAGTCTTCCTGGCTTCATTCTTCTGCTTATTTATTTTGTTGACAGTATTGACAAAATAGTTCATAACCACTTCTGCTGTCATACTATGTCTGTCGATACCAATAGGTTCACTAAACAATTGTTACATCACACACCAATTCAGTAAACAGGATGAAAAATATCACGACTTACACTAACACAATTCCTTGAAGACAATGGACTTCTAAGAGAATACATAGACATTAAATTAGTAGTATAAACATTTTCATCGTATCGTAGCAAACCAGCTTAATTTTATTTATTTAATACAACAATCAAAGGTTGCCGCTTTCAGTTTACAATATTGACGTTAGAAGCGGAATTCCATTTACATTAGGACTATTTAGAAAAGGGTGGCTTCACTCAAACGTCAATGTGAATTTGAATGGTTACGAATTAAATTAGTTGTTTGTTTTAAGATAATCTTTTAAAGCAGTGTATTACGAACGCCAGCCGCCCATCATTGGGATGAGAGAATCGATTTTAATTACAGTCAAGAAATATAACGTAAAGAAAAAATAATACGAACATTTTCAGTGGGGTATACCGAGCATACTGACTCAAATTTTTGGATATGCTTGAGCGACCGAGCATACGCGTAGTCATCACCTGTGGTAAGAGGGCATAAAGGATAGAGGCGCTCCAGCCATAGCGTGCGACTTCTGGTGGTTTGAGACGGATGGGAGGCGAACACGGGTAGCCAAGATGTTAAGGCGACCGCTATCCCGAAGCGGGAGACCCGGGTTCGATTCCCGGTCCGTCTCAAATTTGCACTTCTCGCCATTGTTAAATTTCAATGCCCTAATGCCACTGTCAATCCTTTCCTTCCTAATCCTTCTTCCTTCCTCTCCTTTATCAATAATTTGTAGATACAATATGGCTGCGAAACAGGTGTGGTGTGTGATCGATCGGATATATCCGAAAGAACAAAAAACACATCAGTATGATATTTCACTATTCTTTCTCTTTCCATAGAGTTTGGTATCAATTGATCTCCTCTTTTTGTAAAGTTATGCCACAAATTTCGTTTCTCTCCAAGTCTGGTGAGCTCCTAAGTTAACGTCATCTTCAGCATATTTCAGAAGCTTGTATCCTCTTTTTTGTCTGAACTGCTTATAGACCACGACTAATTCCAGTACTGGGCTACAGTCCAGACGCATTCAGGAAGAAACTGAATGACAGCACGAAACTCATGTTTGTTGTGAGAGTTATTGTTTTGGTTTTATTAATAAACCAGCTAAATTCCCGCTGCTTCGCATGCGTAG
Source organism: Locusta migratoria (assembly GCA_026315105.1). Lineage (NCBI taxonomy): Eukaryota > Metazoa > Arthropoda > Insecta > Orthoptera > Acrididae > Locusta > Locusta migratoria. The sequence continues at coordinate 199,632,809 of CM048746.1, forward strand.
ACTGGATGGTCTTCATTGGTTGTTTCTACTTATAACTATAAATTTTCATAGATTTAGCTTTAAAAATGCTTTCCTAATCAAGTATTTTAATACAACTTGCCTCTCCCTATTGCACCATTGTTGGCAGAATTCAAAACATCCCGAAACGAATTAAAAAAAAAATTATAGACATGGTTCCAAACCAAAATTTTCATCAAAATGGTCTTAGTAGCAACCTTAAAATATTTTCCCTTATTGCACCCGCTTAATGGTTGAATTTCCAAAAATATCGAAACGTGTGTTCTTAAAATTCAAATAAAAAAATCTAAATCCGAAGTGTTGTGTTTCTTCTTCAAAATTGCCTTAATGGTAATGTATTTTTAAAAAATCGTTCATCCCCTATTTCACCCCCTTAGGGATGGGAATATCGATAAATCGCTGATGCCTACAGTGTAAGACAGAAAACGGTCTACAAATTTAAAGTTTCTATCGTCTGTAGAGTCACTTCTCAGCGCCGTTTTCTGTCTTTTAGAAACGGATCGTGAACACGAAATTTCTATCTTACGCTTTGGTATCTTTCTTGATAGTTTTACCTTTCAAACTGCAATATGCACTTATTTTTCTTTATTCGTACGCTTGCTGCAGAAAAACAACTGAAGAATGTGCATCAAGTTTCGCTGTATATAGCCTCTTTGCTATTATAGTGTCAAAATCCATCGCTGGTCTTCAGTGCGAATTTTAAATATGCCGACGACTTTCAGCTACTATATCATCCACCCTCTTATAGCTATCGACACGGAACTGCTAATCCAGTTGTCAGTATTTTGATCCTAAGCCCTACAGTTGTCTTTCCAGTGTTTATATTGAGATCATTGGTGTATTGCCAGTGTAGTTAATGCTCAGTTAATGTATGTCTGTGTTTCCCAGTGTTTTATCTTTGAGTCTTTTTATCTTGTGTCCCTTGCTGTTCTTAATATATATTAATGACTTGCCATTCTACATTCATGAAGATGCTACGCTAGTACTTTTTGCTGATGATACAAGTATAGCTATCATACCTGACAAACAATTAACTGATGAAATTGTAAATGATATCTTTCAGAAAGTTAAGGGGTTCTCTACAAATGGACTCTCATTAAACTTTGATAAAACCCAGTATATACAGTTTCATACAGTAAATGGCATGATACCATTAATAAATTTAGACTTTGAACATAAATCTGTGGCTAAGGTAGAATATTCAATATTTTTAGGTGTTTGCATTGACGAGAGACTGAATTGGAAGAAACATATTGAAGATCTCCTGAAAGGTTGTAGTTCAGCTACTTATGCTATCAGAGTCATTGCAAAATTTGGTGGTATACATCTCAGTAAATTAACTTACAACGCCTATTTTCATTCATTTCTTTCATATGGAATCATGTTCTTGGGCAATTCAATACTGAGTAAAAAAGTATTCATTGCACAAAAGCGTGTATCAGAATAATTGCTGGAGCCCACCCAAGAGCATCCTTCAGACATTTATTTAGGGTTCTAGTGATCTTCACTGTAGCTTCACAATACATATATTCACTCAAGAAATTTGTTATTAACAATCCGAGCCAGTTCAAAAGTAATAGCAGCGTGCATAGCTACAACTCTAGGAGAAAGGATGATATTCACTATTCAAGGTTAAATCTAACTTTGGCTCAGAAAGGGGTGAATTATGCTGCCACAAAAGTCTTTGGTCATTTACCAAGTAGCATGAAACGTCTGACAGATAGCCAACTAGTATTTAAAAAGAAATTGAAGGAATTTCTGAATGGCAACTCCATGTACAATGTAGATGAAGTTTTAGATAAAACTTAAACATATAAGAAAAAAATAAAAAAAGTAATAAAAAATCCTTAAAATATTGATTGTCAAGTGTAGACAACATTTACTAGACTGACACGTTCCACATCATTAGGAAATGTCGTATATATTGTGAAACATCTTTATATATATCTATATATATGTATTTTAAAAATTGTTAATGAAAATTAGCAAAGAAGAACTGCAGTCAATAGTAATAAACTTCAGAAAAACTTATAAACTCATGTAAAAAAAGTACTGGCAGTTTTCTTAATGTCTTATTATTGTTTATTGCTTCATCACATCTCAGGGCCATTATGTAGTTCACTTTAAGGCCTAAGTAATAAACTAAGACGAAACTTTTCACTCTTGAGAAAGATTTATATTTTTCTAAAAACATTTACATCACAACTGAAAGTTTTCAAAAAAAAAAAAAAAAAAAAAAAACGAGAAAGCTCATCACTTCTAACTACTTGAGAAGACCAGACAAGACTGACTGCTAATTAACAAGCAAAGATACTGCTCTTCCACTTTTTTTCTGTTAGTTCCATAGATGAATTTTTTTTCTTCACAACATTAATTAATAATTGTCTATTATTATTATTAATTTTTTTAATAATAAAAAATGAAATTAAAATAGAAATTCGCTTCTTACTGATCTGATACCCCAACACTCCATCCCTGGTAACAGCACAATATGATCTATGGAACAAGTATTAATCTAATCTAATCTTTGAGCATCTATTGATCGTCGTATTGCTCCATATTTTACGGATTTTTGTTCGCCACACTCACCCACCGCGACCGAAACACCATAGTGCACACCGCGAACCTAAAGGCTACTCTTATGCATAACCACCATAAATCTGCAGTGAATAATTTTGGCTACCAAGTGAAATATACGGACACACGTCCCGCGCTCCATTTTTATAAAAAATGTTCCAATGTTTGTAGGACTTATGGGACTTAACTACGGGGTCATCAGTCCTTAAGCTTACAAACTACTTATGAACTAGCTAATACTAAGGACGGCACAAATATCCATGCCCGAGGGGGGATTCGAGCCCCCGACCGTAGTGGCTGTGCAGACCGTGACTGGCGCGCCTCAATCTCCTCGGCCACCGCGGCCGGCCCATTTTTATATATGTACTAGCTTATATGCCCGTGCTTCGCAACGGTTGTTAAAGAAGGTCCTGTGTATATCATGGTTCTTTGGGTTCCGGACGTAGGTCAGCAAAAACACAATCCTTGTTGGATCTCTCTGTCAATAAACTCAGTTCTCCTAGCCAAGATGTCAAATTTAAGTAGAAGTCATTGTCGAAAACGATGAATGTTCATAAAGTTTTTCATACTAAGAGTGAAATTAATTTATGTCCGTGCTTCGGAACAATGTAAATTCAATGTTAGGTTGTGTTCATAAAGTTACATATTGCAATAGGAGCGCCGAAAGCGGCTGGCAAATTACATTTCTGAACTTTACACAAAAGAGTTTCGCGTGAAAGTGCTGATCATAATGAGATGTGACAACAACGGATGTATCTGATTCGGTAAAATTTTACTTTCTATCCTGGCGGCCTCGTGTTTTTATGTTGGCAACATCAATAACACGATATAAAATCGTTGCAAAGATGACCGAACTACATAGAGAGTAGATAAATACTGCTGTTCCTGCTGTATGCTTGATTTTACGACAAAATATTTGCGTGTCACGCGAATGGCTTATGACGAAGTCACATGATTATCGTTATTCAACATCTGTTGCCAACATTATCACAGGAGGCCGCCGGGATATGTGTAGGACTACGTCGCATAGTTTTTCTTGACCCAGCTGTCAAACGATAAGACCTTTCACAGCAGAGAGCGTCGCGGCTATATGTATGAGACATCACTGATTAGCACAGACCAGTGAGCTTTCTGGCACAGGCATATCAATATCTATGGCCTAAGAGACATTCATTAATGTATGTCTGTGTTTCCATCACGCTTCAACGACAGTGATCAATGTGTCACGAGTATTTTTATCTTTGAGTCTATCTGGATTTTTATCTTTGTTTTGTGTCTCTATTCATAGTCGGTAATGTGTGGTTGAAGGAAACATGTGATCTATTTAAAAAATTGCGTATTTGATATTCCTCATCGTTATTAAGGTCTGAAAGGACTGCATTGTCTTACGATTGAAAGAATAAACAGATTTTGATTCGTACCGTAAAGTTCGTAAGTCACAGAGTATATAGCTTTTACTAAGAGTATTTATTGTATATTTTGTGAATTTTTGCTAGTCACACTCACCCACTGCCACGTACCGCGACCAAACTCACTTACTAACATCATTAGACCAAGGGCTATGTACCACCACAACCACGAGTGGGTGGCAGTATGTGATCATGGAGAAAAGTCTGTCAGCACGTACACACACAAGCCTTTTATATATAGATATAGATATTGATAAGTCTCCATCGCTTGTGGATCATTCCGGAAGAATTGCGCTGTGGCTTCAGGGAAACAGTTACGAAAGTCTGAAAGGCGAGATCTCACACTGTCTCATTCGCGGCAACGTAACAGGCTGTCGATGCGAAGAATACGCAGCTCTCTCCGACGCGGCGTCGGAAGGAGTGAGGACGCTCTCCTGCGGAAGGAAGCGGAAGATTACGGTCCCGTGGCTGCCCACGTGGCTGGTGGTGGTGGGGGCGGCGGCGGTCTGCAATTAGCGGCGGCCGTCAGGCGCAGACAATGCTGCTGACACCTGGCGCCTTGAGGAGCCGCCTCCACGTGGCCGCGTGCAAGCCGCACGTGCCAAAAGTCGCGTCACGTGCACTACCACTCCCACGCTCCTCCCGGCGCAAACACTTCTGCCGCAAACAGCCGCAGAGAGGACACAGTTCGTAGTAATAGATGGCAAGGCATCGACTAAAACAGAGGTGATATCGGGCGTTCCACAAGGTTGTGTTATTGGTCCTCTGCTGTTCCTTATTTACATAAACGATTTAGGGGAAAATCTAAGTAGCTCTCTTACGTTGTTTACAGATGACGCCGTCATTTACCGTCTAGTAAAATCATCTGAAGATCAAAACCAACTGCAGAACGATCTGAATAAGATATCAGTATGGTGAAAAAATTGGCAGTTGACTCTAAATAATGAGAAGTGTGAAGGCGTCCACATGAGTACGAAAAGAAATCCGTTAAACTTTGTTTACAAGATAATTCAATCAATTGTGAAGGCCGTAAACTCCACAAAATACCTAGGGATTACTATTACTTCAGACTTAAATTGGAAAGAACACGTAGATAATATCGTGGGAAAGGCGAACCAGAGACTGCGTTTTATTGACAGAACCCTTAAAATATGCAACAGAACTACAAAAGAAACTGCAAACACTACGCTTGTGCGTCCATTTTTGGAGTATTGCAGCCCAGTGTGGGATCCTTATCAGGTAGGTTTGACAGTGGACATCGAAAGAGTCCAAAGATACAGGGGAGACAGCGTTACGGAAATGATACAGGATCTGGGATGGGAATCATTACAACAACGGCGCTTATCGCTGCGGCGTGGGCTACTTGCGAAACTCCAATCGCCAACATTCTCCTCCGAATGCGGAAATATATTGTTGGCTCGCACTTACATAGGTAGAAATGATCATCAGAATAAAATACCAGAAATCAGAGCTCGAACGTAGAGATTCAGGTGTTCTTTCTTCCCGCGCGCTATTCGAGAATGGAATGGGAGATAAATAGTATAATTGTGGTTCGATGAACCCTCTGCCAGGCACTTAAATGTGATTTGCAGAGTATCCCATGTAGATGTATATGAACTGCTCGCTACCAGCTGAAGGGTCCAGGGACAAACCAGGTAAGTTCATTTTTCTCTCGAAATGAGTTTGAGATGCCATTAGATTCTCCATCGATAGGGCTATCTGTTAGCAGCATGAAACAGTGCATAAACCAACTTAGTCATGGCCTTGTTTGTCTTTAGCCCTCGCATGATGCCTGGGGTCTTTTTAGACCCAAAGGCTTATAACTATAAATAAACAGAATGAAACTTTCACTCTGCAGCGGAGTGTTATAACGATACAGTGATTCCGAAGGGCAAAGTTTTTTTTATTCGAGTACGTCTTTCTCCGTCACGCTAAATAATAACCCTGACGTCGACTTTCTTTTTTTCTGCGGCGTGAGGGAGAACGACGGCACTATTCTGTGGATATCCAGCTTTTGTTTCAATCGGACGCCATTAGTCCACTGAACGATTTTTCTTGATTTTTTTCCGTCATATTTCTTTAATAAATGCCCTTTGAACTTGATTTACTGTATTAACAACAATTTTTTTTATTCACAGCCCTATACGATAGCCCCGCCGCAGCTAACGCAAGCATCTAATCTTGCAGTGACTCGGCGCCATTATGGCGACTTGGATTTCGTGTAGACGAAAATAATTTCTTGAAGTTATTATTTAATCAGTACATCCAGTTTGTGCCTACTAGAATCTGCAATCATCTTGTCAGTATTTTGCATGTGTGCGAGGTCTGATAATTTATTTTATGTGTGGTTGTATTTTTCAACGATTCATATAACGATAGTTCTAGAAAATTCGTACACGGTCGTCTGCACAGAATACCAATGTTAATTGCTCCGAGTTCACTCTAGGACGAGATTACCTTGAATTACAATGACAATTTCTTTCAGCAAGGCTTTATTATGTGCTGAATGCAGTTTCAGATGTCGGTAAAGGTGAGCTCGTCCTTTCCTTTATACCTACCTGCCGAAGCACTTTCATGGTATCTGTCAGAATTACATGCAGTTTAATTATTTCTTTCATTCGACCATTCTATTCAGAATATTTCAGTGAATTTCTCACAATTTTTTCCAAATTTTAATCCTATTAGAAATGAATTTTATTTATTTACGAAATAAATGTTGATGTTAGACGATCCACAACATTAATAGGCAGGTAGTGTTATAGTGTGCGCTGATATGAAACTTCCTGACAGATTAAAATTGTGTGCCGGAACCGAAACTCGAACCTGGGACCTTTGCCTTTCGCGGGCAAGCGCACTACCGACTGTGCTACCCCGACACGACTCACTTGCCCGCAAAAGGCAAAGGTCCCAGGTTCGAGTCCCGGTACCAACAAACAATTTTAATCTGCCAGGAAGTTTTAAGAATAAACAGTTTAATGTGGGTGTAGACACCTCATCCTTCAGATGTGCAAAACACAGACTTTTTATTATAACTCGGTAAAATATTTATGGTTATATCTCATTTTGCAGTACAACAATTTGAAATTTGTGCGGTCGGATCAGAAAATACCCCAGGTATACAATAAGTAATTTTCAGTGTCTTAAGTTTTGTTACGAGACTAAATCTTGGCAACAATGTACATTATAAACCGACATTCATTTGAACATTGCTGTAAACAATAATAGAAAATACAATTACGTGCACCGTTGCGACATATTCACAGTTTCGAATTGAGCTTTGTGCAAAGAAGACGTGGCGTTATAGTTTATTCGTAATGGATGGCGATATACGTTTGCAAGGGGCTACAGTCTCAAATAGGCTTTGGCAGATTTACAGAAGACTGACAATGATAGTGAATCAAGTTTTGGGAACGAGGATGTTGGTGATTCTGATGGAGGAAGATGTACAGGTCGGAGGCGAAGTGGATGTGTGTGACTGTGAAGAAGATGATAATGGCAGGCATTGTGTCTAGAAGTGGACAGATAACATATAATACAGTACCACTTGATGTGCGCAAGGAGGTTTCAAGGAAAGTAATACGTGAAACTGCGCATATTCCATATCACCTGAGACCACAATTACAGACAAGGGCAACTGTTTCAGACTTTCTATAAGCAGGAACGTGCAGAGTGTAATAGTCATGCGTACCAATAGTCATGCAAAAGATAATAAAATTATGTACCCAATTCTTGAAAGCTGGATTGAACTGGATTGACACTGAGAGCATGTAGGAGTGTATTTCTAATAAAATTCCACGTATACGATATTACACATAATACTAATAAATTACAGTATTACTTCATAGTCTGTGGGTTATGAATATTTTGTGTTAAAATAATTTTTCGAAACAAACAAACTAAACGAAACATGTTTTCATATTTGAAACAAATGTATTAAGTAATTACACCTTATATGTAACTTAATTTTATGAAGACATTGTGAAGTTGTAATATCAACTTTGTGCATATGTTTCTCAATAAATTATATTTACTTTTTATGGACATATTTCAAATATTATTTCCATAAAGTCGCTTGAATCATTTTGGAGTCAAAAAAGACCCCAGTCATACAATACGTTTTTTGGCGCTGATACCATGCGAGGGTTAAAGATTTTGGCCTACAGGAAAAGAAGCAGGCAAGTCCACTGTTTCAGCGGAAAAAAAAAAAAAAAAAAAAAAAAAAAAACATGTAAATCCACTTCAACTCAACAGATGGCCGTGCGATCACTTTCGCGCAATTAGATCTTTGAGATTTCATTGTTGTAGCTGTTCTTTTTTCTACATTGTGTTTCTTAGTGTGAGTTGTTATTTCGGTACTGTTTGCTACATCGTGTTGTGCTGTGATGTCGACATTAGAAAATGAAGACACTGGAATTCCACAAAATGAACCTAAGAAGAGGAGGAAAACTGGTCGAATTGCCGATGTTTTTGAGAAATTGAGGCTACGTTCGGATGAGTCATTCAAATATTCCCGTCTTAAATGCTTTTATGTCACCACTGAAGCAGGAAGAGCTGGAATACTAGGCAAATTCAACAGTCTAGAATCACACAACTACCAGAATGCGTATTTGGCAGGTTTAATAACAGTTCTGTGTGATAAAAACATCAGACAGAAGAAAATGCGAAATTACGAGATGCTGCATTTGCGTACAGAGTCAGAATTCCTGTAGAGTGTGACAATAAGCGTGATGTACCAGGTTGTTCAAAAGCTTTTTGTGCAATATATGGATATCACAAGAAAACAAATTAGAATATATACAGAACAGCTTGAAACTAACTGGTTTTGCACCGCAAGACAAAAAGGGTAAACTCACACATAATTGCTGTTGAATCTTCCGGGTTATATGGTCGTGGTCGAAGAAACATATCTGCTCCTGACGTTTCGTCCAGAGTTGCGCTGGACATCCTCCGAGGTGCTACTGGTAGCGGTGAGTCTTGGCGACTGACGAGTCGGGCTGTCTAAAAGAGGGCTTGGTCAAGCGTTCACGTGCGCAGCAGAGATAAGCCTTGTCAAAGATAAAACATAACTTTCAATAGTCGATGGTCAAAGATAAAAGCGTAACTACCTACTCTGAAGAGCCACAGTCCATATGTCATTATGTTTCATTGCTTCTTCCTTTCTGTTAAAATTATCCCCATGTTTGTTATTTCGATTGCTTCTCTGTACAGTCGTGGATAATAGTTCGTCGTTGTAGATAAAATTTCCGTTTCTGAACACTTCACTTCATGATTTCCTGATTGGAAAACATGTTCAGCTACAGCTGATTTCTCAATTTTACCGAGTCGGCAAATACTTTTGTGTTTTTCAGTCTTGTATTCACACTCCTTTTTGTAGTACCAATATACACTTTTCCGCAAGAACACGGAATTTTGTACACCCCACTTGATGATAGAGGAGGGCGTTTGCCCTTTACAGATCGGAAATTACGAGATGCTGCATTTGCGTAGAGCCAGAATTCCTGTAGAGTGTGACAATAAGCGTGATGTACCAGCTTCTTCAAAAGCTTTTGTGCAATACATGGTTTCACAAGAAAACAAATTAGAATATATACAGAACATGATAAAAATAACAGTCCAGTTCGCAAATTATTTTTACATTTTATTAATATAGTTGACCGGTTTCGATCTAGGTTTTAGATCATCTTCAGACCTATGAAAATAGAATAAAAGAGATATGCTATAGAGGGAAACAGGTACACTATTAGTCACTAAAATAAATTTAGAAACAAGTTTAAAAAGTTACTTAAAACAGAATACCTCGCCACAGATGTTCAGGCGGTGAGCGTGCGGCGACTGCTAACCAGCGAGAGACTGCTGTGTGTTATAAAGGCAAAGCCCCGCCCACCGCCTGAAGCAACAGCACTTCTTAAACCAATGAGGAACGTCATACAGTAAGAAATAAGATGAGAGATGTATATATATATACATGAATAATCCATAATGGATACAAAATGCATTTTGTTAACAATAAAAGGTAGTTGGCATGTCTAAAATAAAAAGAAAATTGAAACATTAGAAAATAAAAAGAAGTTATCTGTCTAGGAAATATCTGCCATCTATTGGCAGTTGATAATAATAACTTTCAAATCGAACACAGTGTGGGTCAAAGATAAATTACAGCGACGCAGATGGTTGCCGTGGATACGGCGTCGTGGACACATCGATAAGTAGTCGTGCCAGTGGTGCAGCAGACGACGAGTCATAGATGTAGCTGCCAGGGACGCGGTCGGTCGCCACGGAAACAGGCCGCGGTAGCAGAGGCGACCGGTGTTAGCACGTACAGCAGCAAAGCAGACGGCGCGTCAGAGATGTAACGGCCAGAGGACGCCGTCCGTCACCGTGGAGACAGGCCATGATAGCGGCGAGGATCGGTGTTAGCACGTATAGCGTGGAAATACCCCAAAGGTCGTCGATGCCATATGTAGCAGGTGTTAATAGTATTCAATTTAATTGAACGGTAACCAATCAAAACAGTAAATTAACAAGGTGTTAAAATATAAGTGCTGTACAACAAATTTTAGTATATTGAACTGTGACGAAGGTCATGTCAAACATAAAATAACTATTAACAGGTGTAAGACAAAGTGTAGCAAAAGAGCAGCCATATGTAGAATCAGTCAGGATTTGTTACAATAGCAACAAGTCAACTATAAAATAACAAATAAAAACTGTAAAGGGATAGGTAGCACAAGAGCCAATGTGCGTTATAGCAGGTTGTCAAAAAGCTCGTAAAAATGTTTCTCCCTAAAATCCAATTGCTCATTAAATAAAGTCGATGGTTGTTTTTATGATACGAAAAAGTTTCAATTTGTTCAAGGGCATTTAATAAGAGACCTTTAGGTGCATTGTGTAAGACTTTAAGATTCGTTTCTATGGAACCTTCAGAGTGTTTATTTTGCACAGATTTAGTAGCTGATACTCCAGTTGTATGTTCTTTAAATCGAATGAGAAAATTACGACCTGTCTGGCCGATGTATTGTTTATTACAGTAATTGAATTTGTACTGTATTGTAATAAATGAAGAAATGAGCACGCACTTACTTTTCCTTAAACCTTTATTTTGCACTCGTGAAATCCACCGAAGATAAAGTTTTAAATTTTATAAATTAGATGTGGGGCCATGTGAAAAATATTGTATGAATTTTTACCAAAATTGCCTGTAAGTAACATAGCCTAAGAAAGTGCGTGAGGGCCACAACATAAATACCACAGTGTTTTTGCTGTTTGGACGCATTATTGTAATTTTCAAGTGCCCTGCAGGTAATGCGTTTTACATACTATTTCGTATTTTTAATTATAAATGTTATTCTGAAAGTATAGAAAAAGTTTTTACTTACGTCTAGATGGAATGACGTTAATATATCATTATATTGGACTGTCTAATGTTTGTCCATTACCTTCTGGTATTGTAAAAAGTTATTAAATTTCGTTTGACAGTTCCGATCAAGGAGGTTAGAAGGTTCCGATGATATATGTTTACAAATTATCGTTTGATAGTGACAAAGAGGATGTTATATTGCTATCTGTTGTAGTTGCTATCTCTGGTTGTTGCATTACATTTAAGTGCATCAATTTTGTAATTTATCTAGGCGTAAACGTAAATCCGGCGAAATATAGATGTTATTGCTGTTATATAATTCCAAGTGTAATATTTCAGTTCTACTATTTTGGTTTTATATTCTCGTATTTTCGCTTGATGATATAACTGCGTTATTATTTGTATAAGTTGTTGTTTTATTTAATGACTTAGAGATATTGATAAGGGTGATCTTTGGTTTAGCATTGCGCCATATCATTCGCTGATACAGGAGGTGCTATATGCGATTGTAGACTTTCTCGGCGTATTCCCTTAATGAAGTCGTCTACAAGACGACGCTATCACTCGGCTGATTACCCGAGAAGACTTCATTAACAGGAGATGCTGTTTTGTTCTTCTTCTGGACTTGTTGTGAATTTAGTAGTAGTCTACCACGCCTCCTCTTCTCAACAAGCAAGAGTTCATTTGTAGTGTCGCAGATAAGAATTCGCCAACACTTTTGCATAATAAATCACCCACCTCTATTGCTCCTTCCGGTGCACCTGTGATTGGGACACACTACGATACCAACAAAAGCTCCAGCGGCACATCCGAAACCGTCTCATCGCGAAAAAATGCCGGGACTGGCGACATACATGCACCCGTCTTAACACCACACTCCCCTAAGTACTGGTAAGCCTTACACCGCCTTACTGAAAATCGTCCCTCACCCTCGTACACGCTCCATCATGACAACCGTCGCTTTCCGTCACCAGTAAGCGCAGTCACTTTGCCAACTACCTCTACGGCACCTTTTTTGTTCCTGACAATGCCCTGATGTTCCTGATTATGCCATATTGCCCGAAGCCCATGAGGCAATCGAATATTTGTGGGACATGGTGAATAGATGGGTGCAGTGTTTGCGACTCAATGCCAACCACCATAAATGATCTTTGGAACCAAGAGAATGCAGCATGGATGGTAATACCACAGGACGCCATTCACACCTTTTGCTAGACGATGGAACAAGTTATGGAAGGTCTACTAAGCAACAGGACACATGCTGAACTGAGACGACAAATTATAAAAAATTCTTGAGAACATACTAATGAACATATCCTCTGAGTATGGTCCTATCACTACTCTTTCAAGGTGTTCTCTCTCTCTCTTATTTTTTTTTTTTACCGTAACTATTGTACCTATGGGGCTAAAGAGAAAATCAGTAAATGGAAGTCCTCTTTAAATACTTTTTACGTAAGGTATGTATGAATTGAAATAATCTTCTTTTGTGAGCGAAATATCTCAATAGGTTTTAAACATTTTGACTAAATTATAAGAGAGGATTATTTTAAATTTGTGGTTAATTTCACTCTCTTTTCACCTGATCTATCTGAAATAGAACAGAGTTATAGCTGTCCACTCAATTTATTCGTTATTTTCCTGAAAATATAATTTATATGATTTTTAAATTTTTTAATTCACTTGTAGCTTCATACCCGTGGCTTTGTAATATGTTATATATAGTGGTCTCTACTCCACCTCTACCTTTCATCTTTCCATTGGCCCCACTCCTTATGTCCATTTATTCCTCTCTCTCTTTGTTTTTCCATCTAACCCCCCCCCCTCTCTCTCTCTATGCCTGTGTTCTCCTCCCACCTTTGTTAATCTTCTCCTCCTCCTCTCCGTCCCTACCAATCTCATCATCTCCCCTCTCTTTATCCATTCTCTCCTTCCGCTTCTCTCTTTTCAACTGTAACCATCCGCTTCCGTGCCATCTGAAATGCATTCGTGTACCATCAGCACAACATGACTATTTTGCTTCGCAGTCTACATATATTACCAAAATTTTTCAACCACACCCCTACAAAAGAGATGGACAAGATAGCCAGTTAAAACTTCTGTAGCAACTAGCATCCAGTTCTGAGCCATGTTGAAAACTTCTAGTGTTTAGCTTATTGGAAACTCATAATGAAAGGAGGGATAGACAAGAAAGCGACATGATACAATCGTGTCAAGAAAGGAGAAGATTTTCAAAAATTAAAATACAAATAAAAACGTTCGGAAAATGTTGCAGGGGCACTATAGTTTTATATGTACCTCTTAGATTTTCGAGATGACTGCGCAAAAACTATGCGACATAACGAAAATATGCACAAGCTGGTAGACTTAGCTCATCTCTGACTTTGAGTGGAATTTAAGATGCTCAACAAGAGCACTGTTTGCGTTGTCGCAAACGTTAGTGAAGCTGGAAGGACAAGTGTCTGGAGTTCTAAAAGTATTGTAGACTACTGTAATTACGAGTAAGCATATGCTATGGTAATTTCCATACTCAAGAATAGACAGTTAAGATCCTACCTGCAGAATGTGAACTTTAAGTATATTGCATACATATTGGGCGTTACCGTGTTTCGATAACTTCGCTTACGTTTGAGATGTGTCTTACTACATTAATTCAAAAACATTTGAACATTTTAGAAACGTAATGACTATATATAATGGGATGTTAATTTGTAATGTGAAAAGAGAGGGATACTGTTGTAAAAATGAAAGGAAGAAAATGCATAAAAGATTTATCATATAACGCTAGAAAATGTAATTCCCTCAAAAGCTATAAAGGAAAGAAAAGGTATAATAAATGTATAACTAACATTGCTTCATTACCTCGTCAAATCTTAACGAAGCGTTTCTGTTATTCATAAACAACCTTAATGTGCCTCTCTAATAACATGAAACTATTTCCTTTGATCATGAAGAAGAACGTTCTGTTGAGTACAAAATGAATACTTAATACATTTTTTATGTTTGTGGATGTGAAGTATTCTTAAAAGCAATTCCTTTTAAGTCAGAGTACGAGAGGTTTCCGTAGAAACGGCGGAGAAAGAAACATTACAAAACATTGAAACTAACAAGGGACAGTTGTTAAGATATCAGGGAGTAAGTACCGTGGTACTATGGGGAACTGCAGAAGGAAAAAAGAATGTAGTGATAGAGAAAGATTGGACTACATCCAATAAATAATAGAGGTCAACAGGTTGTAAGTGTTACTCTGAAATGAAGAGGTTGGCACAGGAGAGGTATCCATTGAGGTTTCAGCAAATCACTCAAAAGACTTATGGCATAAAATGCAGCTGTTCTTACGTTTTAGTTCTTAATATGTCATTCGTTTTGTTGTCAAACATTCTACGATTTTTGTTTTTGTGAAGTCTTTACTATATAATACTTTTATATGTAATTGACCTCTTAAATTTTATACCGACACTTACTTTTTGTTATGCTGACATTATTTCTGCTTGGACCAGGGACCTAAAGATGCTGCAGTGGAACACCGAAAATAATGCTCCAATTAAATGATATCAAAATGAAGGCGCCTTTGTTTTTCAATTTTTTTAACTTTTTTATTTCGGCTTGGATAGTCTCTTGAAAAGGAGTTACAATATCAACAGCGGTAGGAGTAAAACAAGAATAATCATAATGGTAGAATTAAATCAGTCTGGTTCGATGCAGCCCACCAAGAATTTTTCCATTCACCTCAGACCAGCCCTCAATTATTTTGCGGACGTATTTGCTTGCTATGAAGCTTTTAGCCTCTGCAGGTTACTCACATAATTGTTTGCACTCTTTTGATACTTCGCACAGCTACGTGCGTGAACCGCCGCACGCCCCTACGATATTTTGACGACGTTTGAATTGGGTGGCGACACGCGAAGAGTCCAGTTTTTTAAATGTCAGGCGTTCGTTGTTTATTCCGTCTCACCTTTACGTCACACAATATAACAGTAACAGTTATGAAACCTTACAGTGCTCAGATCGACTAGAACTAACCGAGATATTGTATTTCACTTACAAATAATCTCTTACATCATCTGTCCGAAGAATACTGGTTGAACTAGTTCTATTTCTTGTGGTAATTTAGCTTTGGATGTGTTCAACACAGTCAAAAGTATTGACACGATACCATACTGAATGTAGATTGGTCAGGTTAAACACGTTGTAGGCTATGTACCAATCTTTTGAAGAGTGATTTACTCTGGGAAACAGTGACTAATAAATAAAAGGTGATTACGTGGAAGCCTGTCAGTGATATTCCTAAAAAACTGCTTAATATTTCACAAGTCAAGGTTGAGCCTTACCAAATTATCAACTATGTTTAGGGTTATTACTTTAACTACATTTTTATTCAATATTCTCTAATTATAATAAATACCCCCCCCCCTCAGGGGGACTCACGGTTCTTTCGTGAGTACGTGCGTGGCGAGCACGAGGGCCCTGAGCTAATGCAGTCTTCCTTCCTTCTTTATTTCCTGGAATGCAGTTCCTTTCCCCCTCCCCTCCTTTCCTATCCTCACTCCTTTCCCTCCCCACCCAACCCGTAATAAGTAACGCCTCAGAAAAAATATGAAACACTTTATGTAAGAGTACGTCTCAAGAAAACATGCTGATCACTACATTCTAAGCCAGAAAGGCGCGAAATGTAAGTACTGGGAAAAGCATAAATGCCCTTTGCTGCTTCAGATAGCATTTACATTTCATTGAATGATTTTGAACGGTCCCTGGTAGTTCGACCTGAAAACCGGAGCACCAAACTTACGTTTACCTTACACACACACACACACACACACACACACACACACACACAGTCAGCGTGGTTGCAGCCTCGTAATGATGGAATGAATCGTCCTTTTGTATTGGGGAGGGGAGGGGGTACAGCAGCGTTTAAGGCTGTCAAGAACGATGTTATGTTGTACAATTCTCCTCAAAGTGAAGTTTTCTATTACGATATATGTGTAAATCATTGCTCCAGAAGGAGGTGTGGTTGTATTGACGCCGTGTCTGCTCGATTCTGAACAACGGCTTCACTGAAATGTATTCCCCGGCCAGTCAAAACAAAAGTGTCACTTCTGGTCTAGGATTCACGGTTATGACCTAAATGGGTGATAAATTAGCTTGACAATCTTCCCATCGTGTGACACGTCCATGATGGAATTTGGAAAAATTATGATGAAATTTGGCGCTAAAGTAACATCATTAATACATCTTAAATCTCACACGACAGGGTTGAGAACAGGTGATCCTTAATTGTTCTGTTTATTTGTGTATTAAGATTAACTAATAGACATTTATTAGCTTGTTATACGTCTCTCTCAAAGTACAGAAATTTCATTAATTAATTAATCTTAATCTACATATGTAGATCAACCCCAATGAACCACAGACATTGGCAAAGTGGGTTGGCTCTCGTGCTTCAGCGATAGACATTGCCGTACCATAGTGCATCCACAGCGGAGGGGTGTATGAGAAGAGGCCAGACAAACGTGTCGTTCCTGAAGAGGGACAGCAGCCTTTTCAGTCGTTACAGGGATAACAATGTAGATAATTGACTGAGGTGGCCTTACTAAAAGCTAGGGGAAACTACAGCCGCTACTTTTCCTCTGGACTGTATCAATATATGATGATAGCGTTCTCGTGGGTGAAATATTCCGGAGGTGAAATCCACATTTGGATTTCCTGGCCTTCATCAAGCTAGAATGATGTGTGTGTCAGAGTTTCTGAACACTTCCACGCCCTATACCGACTTGTCTGCCGAACGAGCTGACTTAACCCCACGTAAAATCTGCATACCGTAAACATGGACAAACGTACTCCGCAATCTTTCCACATCATGCTTGTCGGAAGGAGCCTCGTACCATTATTAGTAATTTCCTTTCTTTTTCCACTTCCAAATGGAGCAAGGGAGAACCGACTGTCGATATGCCTCCATCAGATATCTAATTTATATTTGCTTATCTTTGTGATCCTTAGATGACTTGTATGTTGGCGGCAGTAGAACATTTCTGTAGTCAGCATAAAATGCTACTTTTCTGTGGGCGACAGACTCGAATAAATGCAAGCTAAGTAAGAGACCATTGTCACAGAGTATTCTGTTTTCTTAAGATAAATTTTTTCGAACTATTACAATTGTTTCTCTAGGCGAATGTTTGCACGATCGTCTTGTACGAATGATTTCTTAAACGCGATATTTGAAATTTTTGCTTTCCTTTTACTGTCTTCAGTTGGCACCGTAGACCAATCAACGAGTGACAGCATAGAACTTCGACACCTTTATCTATTTTACTTAAGGCCAGCATCTACTGTGAGACATGTTGGAACATACACTTCCATGCCGTTAGCATTTCTGTTTTGTAGAACTGTGCCATCAAATCCCCAGAGAGTGAATATTTGGATGTGATGCACCTATAGAACCTTGTTTAGTCACTACCTATCCGTATCCCGACGTTTATCATTTCCAGGGGCGGAAATACAAGTTATTAAATTATTCTTGTAATGATTTCTACAAATGTGCCTAATTATCTGTCCTTTGGCCTTAGTTTGTGCACGGAGAGAAGCTAGACAAAGTCCCTTAAGTCATCCCCTCTTCATGGGAACTGAGAAGAGCTCAAGTTGTAATGATGCTGTAATAGAAAATTGGTGAACACAATAAGTACATTTCATATATATGGGAAACCTGTAGCGTTTTGACGCTATGTTCAGTGGCAATTAATTGACAATAGAAAGTTCACAAATGAAAACTTGCTTCGTGGTAGGCTGTATTACGAATGTTTTAAAAAATGTACAAATTTTTGTAAAGCTTATGGGACTTAACTGCGGGGTCATTAGTCGCTAAACTTACAAACTACTTATGAAATAACTGATACTAAAGACGACACAAACGTCCATGCCTGAGGGAGGATTCGAACCTCCGACGCTAGAGGCCCTTCGATCCGCAACGTGGCGCCCTAGACCGCTCGGATACTCCGGCGCAGCACGGATGTTTTATTTTGAGATTAACTCATTTTGCCACTATGACAGTTTGAAGTATATGTATGCTTATTACTAGTTATGGAAACTTATTTCTTACATTTCAGCCAAACTACATCTTACACGTTAAACTGAGTTAAATTTGAAACAATTTGACGCAATGAGGCAGATGATGTTAGGATTTTCACGTTGGTACACAGTCTGTGAAATGCTATTAATGAACTATATTCCTGAAAGTGACTTGGTGCCGAAATTATCCAATCGTCAACTAAAATATTCATAGTACAGCTTACCACGAACCAAGTTACATTTGTAAAATATAATGATGCTATGTAGCCCCAATAAAAAAATTACTTTTATTATATGATAATGTTATTGCAGAACAATCAATGGAAGCTGTAACTGCCATAAAAAGGCCGGAAATAGCTATAAGGACTGATTGGATGTGGAACAACCAGATAAAATCAAACGCGGGTAAGGCAAATACCAGTCTGAGATTCAGTGAAAGATTGCTGAGAAAGAGTAGCCCATCAACAAAGGAAGCAGCATTGATGTTAATAATCTCTGGTTTTTGCCAAGAGTTTGCAGCTTTCATTCAATAGCAGACAGAAATCGAATTTATATTTGGATCACATCTCCTTGACCGTTCTGGAGAAAGGCGTGTAGTATTCTGCCGCATCTATTTCAATTAAGTTGCTACAAGAATTCAAAAAAACTTATAGAAATCCACGCACTTGCAAATCTGAAGAGTTTCCTTAATAAGTCACTCTTCTGTCCAAGAATTCCTGGAAATATTAAAAAAAAACCTAATTTCTGTGCTGTGTTTTAATTCTTCTTACTTAATGTGTTTGCGTTACATTGCTATACATTTCATTTTATGTACTATACTCTTTTGTTACAATTTGATGTACTGATTCGTTCTATAATCATGGAGACTTGCTACTTAATTCGGTCTTGCGGAACGAGATAAATTTAAACAAATAAAAATCATACTGCTCAGCACTGTGGGACCTGTACCGGATACAGATAACCGAGGAGACAGAGGAGATCGAAAGGAGGGCACACTTCGTTACAGGATTTAGCAAGCACGAAATCGTAGCAGAAAAAAATGTTCAAATGTTTGTAAATGTTATGGGACTTAACTACGGGGTTATCAGTCCCTAAACTCCATTTAGTTGTAAAGGCATCTCTTTCCTGCGCCATTTATCTGCACGCTCCTAAAGTCAAGGCTATGGAGGGAGAATGCAGGGCGGCGGCTGGTGGCGAAGGTGAAAGTTGGGGTGCCTCCCGCTGGCTCTCTCCGGCTTCCAGGCCCGGGTGACGCTCCAGGCTGGAGGTCACGAATGCCTCCATCGGCGAAGTCACCGAACAAAAGTGTCCCTGGGCGAAATATTACAGTAGTGTCAGAAAATCAGGCGATACTGAAGGAATTAGATTAGGCAATGAGACAGTAAAAGAAGTAGATGAATTTTGTTAGTTGGGTAGCAAGTTAATTTCTGATGGACAAAGTAAAGAAGATATAAGTTTCAGAATGGCTATGAGAAGAAAAGCGTTTCTGAAGATGCGAAATTTGTTGACATCCTATAAGAGTTTAAATGTTAGGAAGTCCTTTTTGAAAGCATTTGTCTGGAGTGTAGCATTGTATGGCAGTAAAACGTGGACGATGAGGAGTTCAGTCAAAAAGATGATGGAAGCTTCCCAAATGTGATGCAAAAGAGAAATGACGAAGATTAGATGGGTAGATCACGTAACTTAACAGAATTGGGAAGAAAAGGAGTTTGTGGCATAAGCTGACTAAGACAAGGGATAGTTTGGTGGGACACATTCTGAGACGTCAAGGAATCGCCAACTTACCATTAAAAGGACGTGTGTGGGGTAAAAATCGTAGAGGGAGACGAAGGACGAATACAGTAAGCAGATTCAAAAGGATGTAGTTTGCCGAACGTATTCTCAGATGAAGAGGCTTGGACAGAACAGGGTAGCGTGGACAGGTGTATCAAACCAGTCTGCTGCCTGAAGACCACAACAACAACAACAACTACTTTGTCTAGAAGCTGAGAGCCGGCCGCAGTGGGTGAGCGGTCTGCGGCGCGAAAGTCACAATCTGCACGACCGCTACGGTCGGGGGTTCGAATCCCCCTCGGGCATAAATGTTTGTGTCGTCTTTAGTATAAGGTAGTTCACAAGTAGTTTGTAAGTTTAGGGACTGATGATCCCCCATTTAAGTCCCTTAAGCTTAACAAACATTTGAATATTTTGATTTAGAAAGTGAGATCACTCACACATTGCTCAAAACATTTAGGGGATCAGGTGAGATAACATACACAATATACACACAGCAACGTGTCTTATTGAGATAGGTTACAATTGTGATTTGTGTGTGATACAGTAATATATGTTGCTCTCTCTGTTCTTTATATAAGGTTTACATGGCGTTTACATACAACGAATCCAGCATGGGACTACCATAATAGTGCAAATGTTATTCTCGTTGCCCTCTAATATTATGGTGATCACCACGGTCGGCGAGTACAGTTGCACACCTGCATGGCATGGGCAGTATGATATTATACATCAGCTCTTGAGGGGTATTTAGCTGTTCTTCCATTAGTAATATATCCACATCTGTAAGCGTTTGGCAGTTGCTGATCTGGCTGCAATGCGTTTGCCAAATGCATCCTAGACATACTCAATCTGGTTTAACTCCGGTAAACAAACTGGACACTCCATTCGTTCAGTACACTTAACTTCATGTTAAGCTGTGTTGCATTCAGCTTTCTGTTTCGACGGGCTGTTAACCGGAGATAACGGTCATTTGTTGCTGATGTTACCTGTGGGCGACCTTATCCTCACTTTCTTTTAACGGTTGCTGTTGTCCGAAATCGCGTCCAGGTCCTGAAAATTACACTTTGTGAGACTCCAACATCTGCGGCCACTAGTGATGGGAACAATCGAATGAAAACAATCGATTCATTCGGTTGTTGGAAAAAAATCGATCATTCGGTTGTAGTTTCTCGTATCGGTTGAATTATTCATTCGTTCTTCTGAGTGAAACCAGTCGGTGGGACCAACCGAATGAAACAACCGATTCAGTCGGTTGGACTATTCATTCGTTCTTCTGAGTGAAACCAGTCGGTGGGACCAACCGAATGAAACAACCGATTCAGTCGGTTGGACTATTCATTCGTTCTTTTGAGTTAAAGCAGTCGGTGGTATCAACCGAATGAAAAAATCGACGCAGTCGGTTGGACCACTCATTCCTTTTCTTTTGAGTTAAATCAGTCGATGGGGCCAACCGAATGAAAGAACTGACACAGTACGTTGGCATTTTCATTAGTTCTTTTGAGTGAAACCAATCAGTGGGAGCAACCGAATGAAAGAGTTGGTCGGTCATAGTTTTACTTTTTTTTTTTTTTTTTTTTTTTTTTTTTTGAATGAAAGTAGTCTGTGGGAACAACCGAATGAAAACATGCGACACTTTTGCAGTTTTGTACATTGACTGAATTATCATTCTTTCTTTTTAAGTGAAAAGAGGCAGTACGTTTTTTGCGGGGAGCGGGGACTCGAGAGGGGGTGCTGCCTCGCTTGCGTTTTCACTGCTGACAGCGCCAGCAGGCGCGCGCCAAACTCAACACAACAGTGTCTGGCGGCGTCGCAGGGCGTGCCATCGCCGATTGTTGTCGGTTACGTACTGTCTCAATAAAGAAGCGTCGAAACTACAGGGTGTTCCAAAATGATCGCTACAAGTTTAATCTCGCATACTGTATCTCCGAAGTGGGAACAGGTAGAAACGTGCGGTTTGCGGCTTATTGTTCATACATATCTAAGGTACTAGTAGGACAGAGTTAAGTATTTTAACTTTGAGCATATTTTCTAGATCCAAATTCGAAGATCACTAAAACATTAGATATTGTAAAAAAAGTTTATTAAAGTATTTTGTATAAAAATGTTTCTTATAAAAATATTTTTGTTAATTCCATCTAATTTGAAGGAGTACGAGAAGACATACAACATTTATCAGTGCTGTAAATTTCCTTCATCGCGTCTGTATTCGTCAACGGTGTATGAAAACATTCATCTCAAGTTTCATAATTATTCACTCTTGTCACAGATATTTCTGTGGTTATCGGTGAAACGGTGTGGAGGTTTATTCCATCCCTGCGCCATGTACCATACAAAATCTTAGATGCCACTTGTTTTGAAAGTCAAGTGTGCTAAATTTCATCAGGATCGGAATAAACTCTATATTGGCGTCGAATTCTGGAATACCTACTCTCATGCATCGAACTAAAGTAGATGTAGACGGTGACCATTGTCTTTCTTTGAAGGTGAAGAGTGAAATATATCATTAAAATTCGAATACAAACGGAATTTGTTGAAGTTAGTAAGTAAAGTACCCTCCGCCATGCACCTACGAAATTTATTGTACACAGTTACCTTCGCCTTGTTTTAAAGGTCTAGTGTGCAAAATTTCATCAAGATCGCAGCCAAATTGTGGTTTTTGTCGAAGTTAGTATGTAAAGCACCCTCCGCCATGCACCGAATTAAATTTGATGCAGGGAGTGACGTTTCTCTTGCTTTGAAGGTCAAGTGTGCAAAATTTCATCAAGATTGGAACAAAACTGCAGATTTGCATGCAATAGAAACAGACATACGGACACACTGCTATATTCTTAAAATTTGTCTTTAAGAATGTTTCATGCTGAATCACGGTTCATTTATACCCGAAAAGGCTGAAGGAGTATGCAAATAAAGTCACACAAAGTCGATGAATTAATAAAAACATCCATATAACTGCAGAAACCGACAAAGACTTTTTCCAGTCGGTTGTATCGCATCAAGTGAAACCACTCAATGCCGAGAACATTCATATAAAGGACAGAGACTTGTTTCATTCGGTGCTCCCGCATCGACTGAAACCACTCAAACCCACTGAATGAGTGAAAACATTCATATAGCGGCTGCAACCGACAGAGACTGGTTTCATTCGATTGTTTCGCATCGACTGAAACCACTCAAACCCCACCAGTGAGTGAAAACATTCAAACAGCCACAGAGACTATTTTCATTCGGTTGTTTCATTCGACTGAAAAAACCGACTGAACGAAAAAACAACCGATTGACCAATCGGTTGTTAAAAACAGTCGGCTGTCCCATCACTAGCGGCCACCTCCCTCTGTGTCTGCCCCGGTTCCAACTTTCCTGTGGCTCTCCGTGCCATACCTCTCGGAAAGTCACGAGCCGGCCGCGGTGGCCGAGGGGACTGAGGCGCTCCAGTCACGGTCTGCACGGCCACTACGGTCGGGTGTTCGAATCCCCCCTCGGGCATGGATATTTGTGCCATCCTTAGGATAAGCTAGTTGATAAGTAGTTTGGAAGTTTAGGGACTGATGACCCCGTAGTTAAGTCCCATAAGCTTAACAAACATTTGAACATTTTTTTTTTTTTTTTTTTTTTTTTTTTTTTTTTTTTTTTTTTTTGGAAAGTCTCGTTGTTGTTGCATTCCACTACCTCCTTACTACACTATCTGACCCAAACTACTTGTGTAGAGGAAACACAAGTCGACACCAACTTCATCTGCAGCAAATTTCTGTTATTACCTCTATCGCGTTTGCCGTAATGTTGATGTTTGTTGCATCCACTCTGTAGAACCGACACAAAGAGGAAAATACATTTTGAATGAAATAAATCGCAATTTGCGAATAGTTATAGGCTTCACTGTGCTAGGAATACCAAAGTGCGACGAATGAAAATTTGTGTCCGGCCGGGATTCGAACCCGGGATCTCCTGCTTACTAGGCAGACGCGTTGACCACTAAGGGACACAGTAACCAGTCCGACTGCAGAGGACTCTTCGATGCACGTCTCCCGCCACATCCAAATCTCCATTCGCCACGCCTTTTCTTTCTTATCACCACAGCCTATTTCATTCACTTTGGTACTCCCTCTAAACCTAGTACACTGAAGCCATAACTAATCGCAAATTGCAATTTATTTCATTCATTGAACGCTGTAATGTCGTGAAAAATATATAATTGTATACAAGCCGAGGTTGGGCTCCTGACGACAATTGTGTCTCGATACCTCGTGGTCTGTTCTCCCTGATGCGGGAATACAGTATTCAGGCTGCGAGCAGTACAGAACAAATAGGCTGTGGTGTAGGAAAGAGACAGCATGGCGAATGGAGATTTGGGTGTGGCGGGAGACGTGCAGGAAAGAGTCCCCTGCAGTCGGGCTGGTCACTGTGTCCGTGGTGGCAGAGTGGACAGCGCGTCTGCCAAGTCAGCAGGCGATCCCGGGTTCGAATCCTGGCAGGGCACAAATTTTCATTCGCTGCACTTTCGTATTCCATCTAAACCTAGTACAGCGAAACCATAACTGATGGCAAATAGCGATTTATTTCATTCATTGAACGCTGTAACGTCGGCAAAAATATATAAATGTAAAAAACATTTTAGTTGATTCTCTCGATAACAGTACTTCAAAACCTTCGACTGATACCCAAATTATTTTGACTAGTGTACATTTTAGGTGATCATGCTTTCAATCATCAGTATCTGGCACTAAGTTCTAATTTTTTTAATTATTATTATTTTTTGAAACTGCTAATTCTTCTCTCAACACACTTTGAAGACAGTATCTACTTACATCACTGATTACACCAACAAAATTCTCACTTTTCAACAAATGGTTCAGGATATATGACGTTGTAAATAATTAGATTTGTTGAAGACGTGCTTATGCTTAAAAATAGAGCGCAAATTACCCACCCTATCATCATTCAATGTTTCACAACGAGAGCACATAGCGTCTTCCAACAAACTTTAAGCATAATCTCTCTCATGTTCTCACTTCCATGCTAAAGAAATTGGAGTACTATAATCATAGTACTATTATCCACGTGATCGACCCTGTCGGGACGTTATATTGGTATCAAAACCCGAATGCTCGGAACATGTAAGACAGAATCAGCAGCTCGCATGTCATGGTGGTGGCGCATATCTCCTTCCAGTTGAGAACAGATGCATTTCCAGACGGGAGGCACCGACCACGTGAAACTACGCAGACTCTGGCGGTGTGGGTTCTCTTGGCTGTTGCAGTGCATTTGAGCCCCACTCCTGCCCTTCGCTCCCTGCTCTCCGCCAGTTCCCTTGCGACCCACATCCGCGTGCAGTCACTGAACTCGGGAGCAACGCTCCGGCTGCTGCTCCGCTTAGCATTGCGAATACATTTTTCATGGAAAACATGCGGCGGCAGTTCGCTGCAGCTTGTTGGGAGCAGAGTCGGCGCTGCAGTTGGCACTCAGCCTAGAGTGTTCCTGCATCTGTTCTTTCACCATTCTACATTCCTCCCATTCGTTCTTGATTCTCAGTTCAGACACTTATATCGTAACAAGAGAATTTGTATTTTACGGCACGGCACGGCGCGCTTCTTCGTAGTGGAGCGCCTTCTGTATGAAAATCTACATTTATACACAGTAGACACTTTACAGTGTATGGCGGAAGGTATTTTGTGTACATCTGTCACTTGCAAGCTCCTCGCAAGGTTCGCAGGAAAAGAAGTCTGTAGCTATGCTTCCGTGTGAGCTGTAATCTCTCTAAATTTATCCTCGTGGTCTTTTCACGAGGGTAAGTAAATTATTACCCGCAATTAAGTTATATTTTTGTTTATATTGGTAGTACTGTCGTTTTACGTTGATGCATGCTTTGTTGTTATATTTTTGCAATTTTCAAAATTCTAGGTGAGTTTCAATATCGCTGTCGTGTATGTTAATCATGGTTGCTCTGCTGTTTATTTACACCAAAGAAGAGCAACGTTCAGTGATCCGGTTTTTTTTTTAATTTATTTTTTTTTATTTTTTTTTTTTATTTTTTTTTTTTTTTTTTGTGGTCGGAAGGCGTATAAGGGACCGAAATTTATCGAAGACTTTCGGTGCAGTACAGGACTAGTGTTTTGCAACAACGGAGTGTCTACGAATGAATTCAAAAATTCCGAAATGGTCGCACAAGTGTTACGCACGATGAACGACGATGCAGGAGCCGGATGACCATTTACCGCCACAATGAAAAAAACCATTGAGCGTTCACACCGCGCGGAGTGGCCAAGCGCATTGAGGCGCTATGCTCTCATGCGCAAGGCCGTTCCCCGTCAGGGGTTCGAATCCCCCCTCGGACATGGATGTTTGTCTTGTCTTTAGTACAAGTAGTTGGTAAGTGTAGGGACTGATGAGCCCGCAGTTAAATCCCTTAAGCTTAACAAACATTTGAACACTTTCTTTTTTCTTTTTTTCTTTCCTTCTTCTTCTTCTTTTGTGCGTTCATGTGAAATGATTCTCTTATACACACGATTAACTGTTGACGATGTGGCAAATAGTCTGAAAATTAATCACGGTTATGCTTACGAACGATGTTATTCAATTTGTACATGGAGCAGGCAGTGAAGGAAGCGAGGAAAAATTTGGAATAGAGATTAAAGTTCAGGATGAAGAAATAAAAACATTGCGTTTTGCTGATGACATTGTAATTCTGTCAGAGACAGCAAAGGACCTGGAAGAGCAGTTGAATGGAATGGACAGTGTGTTGAAGAGACGGTATAAAATGAAAATTAACAAGAGCAAAACAAATATAATGGAATGCAGTCTTAGAAAATCAGGCGATGCTAAAGGAATTAGATTAGGTAACGAAACAATGAAGATGGTAGATGAGTTTTGCTATTTGGGTCGTAAAATAACGTATGACGATCGCAGTACAGAGGATATAAAATGCAGAATGGCAATGGGAAGAAAAGCATCTTTGAAAAAGAGAAATTTGCTAACATAGAGTATTAATTTAAGTGTGAAGAAGTCTTTTCTGAAGGCATTTGTGTGGAATGTTTACGGAAGTGAAACATGGACGATAAACAGTGCGGACAGGAAGAGAATAGAGGCTTTTTAAATGTGGTGCTACAGAAGAATGCTTAAGATTAGGTGGATAGTTTGCATAGCTAATGAAGAGGTATTGTACAGAAGTAATGAGAAATGGATTTTTTGGCATACCTTGACTAAAAGAAGGGATCGCTTGGTAGGACATATTCTTAGACATCGATGAATCGTAAATTTAACATTGGAGGGAAGTGTGTGGGGTAAAAATCGCAGAGGGAGACCAAGCGATGCATATAGTAAGCAGATTCAAATGGATATGGGTTGCCGTCCTTATGAGGAGATGAAAAGGCTTGCTCAGGGTAGAGTAAGGTGGAGAGCTGCATCAAACCAGTCTCCGGACCGAAGACCACAACAACAACAACATGCTTAAGAAATCATCCACAACAGACTTCGGTATCATAAAGTTTGTGCAAGATGGGTCCCAAAACAAATCACACAGTTGCATCAACAAACGCGCTATTGGCATCTAAAAAAAAAAAAAAAAAAAGAAAAAAAAAAGCATATTGTAAACAAGAGGATAACTTGTTATACAGGATGATTACAGTTAACGAAACATGGATCCATTATTAAGAGCCGGAGAGTAAACGGCAGAATATGGAATGGAATCATCCAAATTCGCCGTGCAAGAAAAAGTTCAAGACCAACCGACCGCTGGAAAACTAATGCTTACGGTTTTTGAGAAACACAAGGTCCAGTACTGGGACATTATGGGGAAAGGGGCGCAACATTAAACAGTTTACCGTACGGTCAGATGCTCAGAAAAAGCCCTTATTTCAGATACCAGAGGAGTCGTTTCCAAAAAACAGCGTTGGCTTGGCAGATAAACCGTGGACCCCTGCAAGACAACCAAACCCGTGCAGTGCGTTGGAGAGGGGCTGGCTTGCAGTATAGATGAATTGGTCCCACCAAAACAATGTTTCTTACCATGGAGAAAGACCCTGATAAATGGCACACAAGACAGGCCTAACACAGGCAGTTACCACAAAGAACTGTTTTCTCGAACCAAGAAAAAATACAGAAGATAAAGGCAATTCCCTTGAAACGTGGGAAAGACGCCAGTTCGCAAGTCTCATCTCAGCCCACAGAAAATTTCCACCGGGGACTGAGAGGCGTGCTCGTGAAAACGGGGATCAGTTATTGGATGACATTGTACAAACCAACCCACCAAACACAGAGCCAAAGAGACGAAAAATTCGAGGTGAAGCTATACCTGGAGAGCTACACCGAAACCACCGAATAAGATAGAATTTTTCGATTTCATTTCCAGGATTGGAGTTACCTATTTCAAGACATAGATAGGAAGGAAATATTCAGAGAACAATGTCGTTTGCGTCTAGAACATTAATAAAATTCGAAAGAAATCACATCAGTCAGGAAGAGAGTCTGTGGCAGTCATTTAGGGATCGAAGAAGTTGTAGTAGTAGTTGTGGGGAAATAAATAACCACACTGACCATAAAACTCTTAAGTTATCAAGAGACTGAAGACTACGAAGGTGTTCGTTAAACAACTGAGCTATTCTCCTGTAACAATACGGTTACCACATCAGTTATTTCAGATCTATATGATGTAAACAAAGATGGTAATGAAGACAGTACCCGATTAAAAGTATTTTTAAAGAAATTAATAGTTAAAATATCTTTAAAGGCATAATAAATTATCAAAATAAAGACAATGTTTGGAAATATGTGAAAGTAAACACTGACTGTACGCTTTGCACATAAATATCTTCGTACTGTCAAATATTTGTGGTCTTTTGTACAAAAGAAAAAACCACGGTATCTGATAGCGAGTATATTGGCCATCTCAATTCGATAAGATTTTTCTAAATTTGTGAGAAATATGTTTTCTTATATTCATATGTAATGATTTGTGTATATTAAATTGTATTTGCCTCACATCCATAATTGTGTTGTCAGTAAATATAAGTAGTACATGGAGCATGTGTGACATTGTTATGTACTGTTGATCTGTATGAAAAATAATTACTGTTTCATTCTATCTAATGTTTCTTCAGTACTGATACCTCCTTTTTCAAAACATTCAATGAAAAGCTGTTTGTCTTAAATTCCTTGTATTTTTTAGATGTGAATATTATTTGTAGTTGTTAAAAGAATGTGTTTTGTGACTAAAACATTGTAAAAATCTGATTCTGGTGTAGGGAAATTAATTTTGTAAAAGGCAGAAGCTGTAGAAATGTACTGCAAAACAGAAGCTTAGTGTTAGTGGTGAAAAAGATGGCTCACAGTATGGTGGAAGAAGTTATACGTCTGTGGTACGAAGGACCTTTTCAGAGACGCAGGTATAGAAGAGAGATGTTTCAGTAATGTGAATAGCTAGCCTCAAAATAGCCCAAGATGTGGAACTGTGTCAGCAAATAATAATAATAATAAAACAAATAAAAAATAACATGGCATATAATTTTTCGACTGTCATGGCAAAATTCCGACACCTAGAAGAGCAATTCTGAGTTCATTAACATGGAGTTCGATGCATGCACTAGACACCACTTAAGACTGTTCAAGTAGTATTTTATTTGTACTGTATTTTTACATGGACCAGAAATGTGTGAGTGTAGAACGACGCGCACCAATAATTTTCAGTCTCGTACTCACCTGAAGATGGCTGCATGTTTGTCACCTGAAATATCATGGCAAGACGTCAATGTGATCGGGTGCAAGCCCGAAATATGATGGGCTAGTGAGAGGTAGTTTGAAATTTTGCAGCTACTAATTATTAATACTTAAAGACTGATTTGTTCGTACTGAGTTCTTGTATATGACCATAAAAGTTGGCGTTTTTTGCCTTATTAGGCTGTTGACCATTTCTTAATTAGATAATATTTGTCAGAGCTATTACTCTACAAATCACATTTAAGGGCCTAGAATAGGTTTCATCGAACCGCTTTCATGATATACACCGTTCCATTCACTAATAACACACGGGGACATGGAATACATAAATCTTTCAGTTTTCGATCTGATTTCTTTTATTATTATGATCATGTCTGCATAGGTTGGTGGATGCTGAATGCTGACAACACATGTTCGTATACGGCGTAGTTGTCGAAAGAAATTTCGCAAATAGATCTCGCATTAACGAATGACGCCTTACTCATTATGATTTACACCGAACTCGTGTATCATTTCCGAGACACTCTCTCCCCGTTATCGCGATGACACTTCTCCGTATCCTTCGTCATTCGCACTTGGTGCGAGACCCTTAATGCGCAGCAATACTCCAAAATTGGACGGACAAATGTAGTGTAGGCAGTTTCTTTAGTAGTAATGTTGCATATTTTAAGCGTTCTGCCAATGAAACGTAGCCTTTTGTTTGTCTTCCGTTCGATATTTTCTGTTATTTTTTATCAACGTTGTTGGTAATTGTAATTCCTAGGCAGTTAGTTTAATTAACAGCCTGTAGATTTGACTGATTTATCATGTAAATGATGTTTAACGGATTTCTTTTAGTGGTCATATGGATGAGGTTACACTTCTCATTATTGGCAATTGCCAATTTTTGCACCACGCTGATATTTTATCAAAATCATTTTGCAATTGCTTTTGATCCTCTATTGACTTTATTAAGCGGTAAATGATAGCATCATCCGCGAACAGTCTAACAGAGCTGCTCAAATTGTCTCCTAAATTTTTTATAAACGTAAGGAACAGTAGGGGCTCTAAAACACTTCCCTCTGGAACGCCAGATACCACTAGATGTTTAATATGTATTGCATTCAACGTTAGTTTTGCTCTGGAAACTATATTCTGTAGTTTACATAGTGCTATCCGACACCATACCTTTAACACGGACAAACATTTCATCCATTTCATAGGAGGTAATACTGAAATTCTGAGCAATTTCATGGGTATTTATTGTCGTGCACAAAAACCTATGTACCTAAAGTACTGTGTTACTGTACGTGTAGGACTTCATTGGCTGCTCGTATGTTACTGGTTGCTAAAGCCGTCAGCCTCAGTGTGGAAGCAAAGGTTACCGTAACGAAAACAGCACGAAAAGCGTTTTGTCCCAATATTAATGTGGCATGAGAACATGGATGTTATTTGGCAGCAGTTTTAGACAGCCAACGAAGAACATCCCACACTGAACACAAAAGGTCAAATGTGAATATGGTTTAAAACACAGGATACGTTCTGATTTCGTCGTTTGTATGACATAATGACACTGTTTTGGGAGGGCGTTACCTTTGGTTTTTGCTTGTGGCATTTTTCATAACATTTATAGAATTCACTTACGCACTGCACACTAAATATAAAAATATATACGCAACAGGAATGCAATTCTGATTTGGATGTATAACAGCATTATAACAGTCCATGCTGCTTCCATATATGGATGACGTTGAAGACTTAGAGCAGCGGCTGGTTTATCCCAGGTCAGTCGATCCGAAATCATCGACCAGTCGTTTTCGATAGGTCAGCGATCGGGAGATCATGGCGGCCAAGGCAGCAGCGAAGTCCGATGGGCAAAGAAGATGTGTTGAACACTACGTGCCACGAGCGCTAGTGTATTATCCTGTTGAAGTTTATAAATATATGGGAACACAATGCGTTCCAACACTTCAGAGATGTGACATTCTCAATGCGTACTAAGGGAGTGCGGAAATGGAACCCAATACCATCCTAAACCATAACACGGGCAAGGGACGAGTATGGCGATGCGTAAAACTTCAACAATCTTTAAGCACAGACTTTAATTTTATCATCGTAGAAGAGCAAATAAAATAGGATTTATCAGTAAAAACAATCTTGATACAGCCCCGATTCTTTTTGCACCATCACGAAGGTGAAATTTAAGTGTGGAGACACCGACGTGAAAGAGTACTAAGGAGCGGTTTGTCAATGTATCGTTAAGTTCCAGTTAAGATTTTAACTTGTCGTTAGCGGAGAATTGCGTTTGTCAATGTTTCGTTAGGAGTTAATCTGACGTTAAAAGACCTCAATCTGGCCGTTAAGTTAACGAGTAATATTCTACTCGTTACACGGCTAACGACCAGTTAAGTGAGAATCTATATGAAAATACCGCAATAGATTCACGTGATAAGGACCTGTTTATCGAACAAAATAACAGAAGAACTACGTGTATGAAAAACTAGTGTGGAAATCAGCATTGTTCGAAAATTATATCGTCGTGTTTTTCGCCCCATCCTTGTCAGTAGCGATTAGATGAGTTTGATATATTACAGCTACGCAACATAACCTTACAATTATTGTAGAGATATCAAAATACAAAGTTATGGGTAACGACTATTTAAGTGAGAAGAGGTATGATGAAAATGGCTGGAATAAGAGATCTGGATGACAATGACGACGATGTCAATATTTTGGACGATCTAGAGGTCATTGCCCCTATAAGGCGTCCTAGACGTATTTATGTTCGTCAAATTCATTTTGAATGCTGGGATGACGCAGAATTTGTTTCGCGATTTCGTCTTCGAAAAGCTAGTTTGGAAACGCTACAAGAAAAACTCCACGACCACATGAAGAGTCCAACAGATAGCAATGTATTTTGTAAGTTATCTGCCGTAATAGAAAACAGAAAACATTGTTTATGTCTGAAACCTTATTAATTCAGTATTTACTTATGCTTGTTGCGCCTAGTGTAAGGCCTAAAATGTGATTTCTTCCTCCGATCTACAGGAACAGTGCACTTTCGCCTATGTGCAAGTTATTTCTTGCACTAAGGTACTATGCACTTGAAGTATGTTATCGTACTAGGCCGTAAGCACTTTTGCTGTGCTACATGTTCCATGGACAGCATTGAATTCATTTGCCACAATGTCGCTTCCTTTTCCTTCCATGTCGTAGTGTCAATTGTTTTACATTCCAATATGTTCTTATGTTTCCTGTTAAGGACACAAGATTGTCGCACTAAGTTCTTGCAAAATTCGATCTACCTTCACGTTTCCTTGCCATAGCGCCAAATAACAAATGTCTGCTATCTTCTTCCCTGATAGTGAAATATTGCGAACAGCTGTTTATTCACACGGCACATTCATTTGTTTCTATTGCCAACATCGTCGAAGTATACCGCACGTTCTCGTTTTCTCTAGTTTAGGAAACGAGAGGTGTATCTGGCACTGACAAACGCAATGCACCTAAAGAGCACATTTAACTGGATGTTAAAGGCATCTTCTCGTTTGCTAACGAGAAGATTAACGAGAGATAGACGAACCGGCCCTAAACCGTTGCATAGCTAAACTGGTCCTACATCCAACATTGTGGTTTTGGTTTGCACACCGGAGTCTCTATGATTTTATACCGAGGCATGTTGCAAGTGATTAAGCCACGAATAGCAGAATCACTCAATACTGATAACATCATCTTCCTCACTTCACGTGTGGCTGCATTTTAATCATGTGATGTTTGTACAAAATATTGTCTCCCAAGTAATTTGGTTGTTATATCTCCGTCCTTCCTGGTGTTTCATTTTGCATGCGGAGCAGTGTCATACGGTACTCGTCAATATGCGAAAAAGCGTTTGACTCAGTACAACATCTACGTCTACACAACGAAACTTGCAAAGCTTATGACTGGATTAAGATTTTTTTTACTAGGGAAGATGCAGCACGTTAGATTCGATTTAAAATTATCAACAATTGTATTAGTACAAGTAAGCCCCGAGAAAGTGTTTTGGGTCTCTGCAAAAACCTCTCTGTTTACTTTGTGTATAAAGAATCTTGCAGACAATAGAAATCGTAACTTCAGACTTTTAATTGCAGATGCAGTTATCTATAACGAAGAAAGTTGTGCAAATACACAAGATTAGATCGTGATGTGGCTCGGTATCACAATGGTAGAGTACCAGACTAGAATCTGAAGGTCGCGTCTTCGATCCCTGCAGGTCCCAGGAATTTTATCTGTAACTTTCCACTTATTTTCCCTCAGGATATTTATCTGTCACTTTCCCCTCAGGCAATGTTGCTGATGTGAATATTATAGACTAGCATCGTTGTTCGGAAACCACGTTAAACTGTTGGTTCCCGGACAACAGGCTGGGTAAGTCAGTTCGAAAGAAATGTGAAATAGTTCTGTTGCCGAAAAATTGCCTAGTATGCTCTGAAAACTGACAGTATGCTTGAGTAATGTAATGTTCAAATGTTTGTAACTCTGGTGGACCAAACAGTTATGGTCATCAGACCTTTGACTTAAAAACTGCTTAAACTACCTAATCTGAGGACAAGAGGCGCGGCGCAGCGGCCGAGCGCATTCAGATGCTATGGCCCGTCAGGGTTTCGAATCCCCCATCGGGCATGGATGTTTTTGCTGTCTTTAGTACACTCCTGACCAATAAAATTGCTAAACCACGAACATGACGTGCTACAGACACGAAATTTAACCGAAGGGAAGAAGATGCTCTGATATGCAAATGATTAGCTTTTCAGAGCATTCATACAAGGTTGGCGCCGGTAGCGACACCTACAACGTGCTGACATGAGGAAAGTTTCCAACTGATTTCTCATACACAGACAGCAGTTGACCGACGTTGCCTAGTGAAACGTTGTTGTGATGCCTCGTGTAAGAAGGAAAAATGCGTACCATCACGTTTCCGACTTTGATAAAGATCGGATTGTAGCCTATCGCGATTGCGGTTTATCGTATCGCGACATTGCTGCTTGCGTTGGTCGCGATCCAGTGACTGCAGAATATGGAATCGGTGGGTTCAGGAGAGCAATACGGAACGCCGTGCTGGATCCCAACGGCCTCCTATCACTAGCACTCGAGATGACAGGTATCTTATCCGCCTGGCTGTAACGGATCGCGCAGCCACGTCTCAATCCCTGAGTCAACAGATGAGAACGTTTGCAAGACAACAACAATCTGCAAGAACAGTTCGATAACGTTTGCAGCAGCATGAACTATCAGCTCGGAGACCATGGCTGCGGTTACCTTTGACGCTGCATCACAGAGAGGACCGTCGGCGATGGTGAACGCAATGACGAACCTGGGTGCACGAATGGGAAAACGTCATTTTTTCGGATGAATCCAGGTTATGTTTACAGAATCATGATGGTCACATCCATGTGTGGCGACTTCGCGGTGAACGCACATTAGAAGCGTGTATACGTCATCGCCATATTGGCATATCATCCGGCGTGCTGGTATGGGGTGACATTGGTTACACGTCTCGGTCACCTCTTGTTCGCATCGACGGCACTCTGAACAGTGACCGTTACATTTCAGATGTATTTCGATCCGTGGATTTACCCTTCATTCGATCCCTGCGAAACCTTACATTTCAGCAGGATGATCCACGACCGCGTGTTGCAGGTCCTGTACGGGCCTTTCTGGATACGGAAAATGTTTGACTGCTGCCCTGATCAGCATATTCTCCAGATCTCACACCAAATGAAAACGTCTGGTCAGTGGCGGCCGAGCAACTGGCTCGTCACAATACGCCAGTCACTATCCTTGATGAACTGTGGTATCGTGTTGAAGCTGCATGGATATCTGTAGTTGTACACGCCATCCAAGCTCTGTTTGACTAAATGCCCAGGCGTATCAAGTCCGTTGTTACGGCCAGAGGTGGTTGTTCTGGGTACTGATTTCTCAGAATCTATGCACCCAAATTGCGGGAAAATGTAATCACATGTCAGTTCTTGTATATTTGTCCAATTAATACCCGTTTATCATCTGCATTTCTTCTTGGTGTAGCAATTTTAATGGCCAGTAGTGTAAGCTTAGGGAGTGATGATCCCGCAGTTAAGTCCCGTAAGCTTTACAAACATTTGGATTTGAAGAGAGCACACAGCACATGCCTGAGGAAGGACTCGAACCTCCGACGTCGAGCAACCACACGCCTTGAAGCGCTCCGCTATTCACCCGCGGCTTCCTAAACGCCTCTAGTTTTATTCACAATAAACATCATTTGTTTCTTAGCTCTAAAGAAGTTTATTAAAAACAGATACTTTTTCGTTAAAGACGTATTGTGTTTGTAAAATCTATCTGCCCATTGGTTTCCTGGTCGTTTCCTCGATCTGAAAATTTGATCTTGGTCCTGCCTAACACTATTTGCCAGAGCTAAGCATTTTTTTGTGTTCAACACAACACAATGTAGTTTATCAAATGAAGTCATGTGTGTTCCGGCGATCCTCTCTTTTAAAAAAGCTTTTTAAGCACTGAGGGAAGATGAGAAGGAATGCAGGATTAGGGCCGCTTGCTTGGGATGGTCAAAGCTTGGTTTGAATAGTGAAAAACAGCCTAAGATTTATACTGTCAAGGTACTTTGCCAGTGGTTTTCTGCTCACAAAAAAACCTTAAGAGTTATACGTGAGTTTTCACAGGGGGAAGAGTTGATCAATTGAAGAGGCAGAATGAACAGGGAGATGAAGAGGAGGTCTGGGGTTGGGGAACGTAAGAGGTTAGCCGAGAAAAGTGGATATGGGCACGGAGATGGGAGAGGAAGAGACGGACATGGTGTTAGAGGAGAGAGGGTCTTCGAGAGTGTGGAATAAATAAAATACCCCTGGCAACGGAGAAAGTAAACAGCCCATCAGTTGCTAATAGTAAAAGGATACATTATTCACAGTTGATCTAGGTTTCTATACTTTTAAAAGTACATTTGTCAGAAGGACTGGATAATCATTACTTGATGTAAGGCAGCAAAAATAATCATGTATCTTTATGACATTTTTCAGATTATAACATTTTACATCTGGGCAGTGAATCTGCACTTCTAAATTTAGAATCATTCTGATAAGAGTGCAAGATTGACTTGATTGTTAAGCTGCTGCACTCGTGTCAGAATGGTTCTGACCTTAGAAATTCTTTCTTGCAACATATAACAAGTGTCCAGTCGTCCTGAAAAATACAAGTAGCCTTTTGGAAGTTTTAAAACCTAGATAAAGGGATTTTTAGTCAATCTTTTTCCTCTTAGCAACTGGTTTTTAACCTTCTCCACAAAAAATTTGTTATTGTAGTTGCTGTGTCCAACAATGTGTAAGGTCCAACTCCCAAACACACACACACACACACACACACACACACACACACACAAACGTTTAGTAGTCTGCTCCGCTCAGTATTTCGGATTAGTGACACAACCATACATTAAAGAACCAACAGATTGACCTTTTAGTTTCGGTATTCACCAAACGACCAATAGCCGGCGCTGTTAGCTTTTATTCTTTCTTTTCTCCTTTTTTTCTACGTCAGTGAGAGAAGTAATGAAGTCTTTTCGGAAATATACGTTAGTGACGCAAATAAGCACCGTAATCCGATACGGAACCAATAAACTTTCAATTTACTCGTTTTTTGGTTTGTTCAAAATGTTCAAATGTTTGTAGAGCTTATGGGACTTAACTATGGGGTCATCAGTCTCTAAACTTACAAACTACTTACGAACTAGCTAACACTATGGATGGGTCATATATCCATGCCCCAGAGGGGTTTCGAACCCCTGTTCGTAGTGGCCATGAAGACCGTGACTGGCACGCCGCAGTCCCCTCGGCCACCGCGGCCGGCTTTGGGTTTGTGTTTAACAACTAAATGAAATTTTTCCTTCTTTCGACATGTTGTATTTGAATTCTTTGGCCCGTAAGAATACGCCATGCGTTCCTCTACTCAAATGCTAATGAAATTTACTTGTCTCAAACCATGAACTCCGTCCTGTGCTTATATTCAATCTACCAAGCCTTAATCCACCGTGTCCTTCCCACCTTATCTGGGATTCCTTTCTCTTCGATCGCCCTAATCCAACCGCATTTTCCCCTTTTCATTCCTTCTCTCCTACCTACTTACCATTATAATTGTTATTCTGACCGATATGACTATGTGCTCTATCTTTCTTATCTCCTAGCAGCCACTCCGTCCCACTGTGATCACACACTAATCCTCCATCATTACACCATTACCATTCTACCCTAAACGACCAACATTTTCTTCTCTAACAATATTTTATACCAGGGCAGATTCTTCCAAATTCGGTGACAGTGATGTGATTATTTAAATATCGTTGCTTTCTACTTCGTGTTAATTTTCTTGTGTAACCTTTTATTATTACTATTCTAAACCGAAAGTAAAAAATATGTTTCATATACGAACTTATTTATTATTTCACTTATTAAAATATGTAATAAC
This sequence comes from Locusta migratoria, assembly GCA_026315105.1. Classification (NCBI taxonomy): domain Eukaryota; kingdom Metazoa; phylum Arthropoda; class Insecta; order Orthoptera; family Acrididae; genus Locusta; species Locusta migratoria. The sequence continues at coordinate 199,671,179 of CM048746.1, forward strand.
TTCTAAATACATCACCTTACGTTAGTATTTTCTACCATCTGTATTAGTTTTACTAATCACGTGTTTAATGTATCACTGACAACCCTATGGTGCGAGGGAAATGAAATCAAGATCAACAAGAAAAAATTTAGACGAATGAATGAATTGTCAAAGTTAATTTTATCTTTTGAATTTCTACGTTGAGGAACAATTAAAGAAAACAAAAGAATTTTTGGAAAGGGTATTGCAATACATGCGGAAGAAATAACAACTGTAACGTTTGCTGATACTTTCGAATTGATGTGACCTGCAAATTATAAGCAAGTAAGAAACTAAAGGTAATACATTTTTTTACTTGGTCAGTAGAAAAGCTGATCATGTGCGTAGTAGAGAGAATATAAATTATAGACTGGGAGAAGCCAGGGGAAAAGTTCTGAAAAAAAAACACGAATTTGTTAATATCCAGTGTCAAGAAAGAATATAATTTCTCAAGGTATTTGAGTGTATCATTGTGCCGAAGTGAAGCATGTGCGATAAGTAGTTTAGGAGTGAAGCTTTTTAAATGTTTGCTACCGAATAAAGCAGAAGATAAAATGGCTAAATGCCATAACGTACGAGGGATACTGTATTGAATTGAGAGGGAGGGGGGAGAAAAGAGATTTAATGCACAGCGTTAGTAAAATAAGAAATTTATTACAGGACACAACCTAACTGCGCAAGGAGTAGTTAACGTTGTAATCGAGGAAAGTGTGGGGTGAACAATGCAGAGAGAGCCTAAGGATAGATTGTACATCTGCGAAATAACTTTTACGGGACAGAGTGGCATGGGGAGCTACATCAAATTAGTCGTCAGCCTGAAGACCTCAGCAACAATATTTTTATTCCTAACATTAGATCTCCGGTTTCTGCTAATGCCTCATCTTCTGGTCTCTCAGCATAAATTTTGAAAGGTTTAGTGTCGAGCAACACCTCTTACAGTATTCATTTCATATGTTTCTTCACCACCATTTCTTACTATTTGCTTTTTAGAGATGGCATGTCGTTTTTAGAGATAGTGATTGAATTTTATAATTTTTGTCTATTTGATCGTAATTATGCAATCCTTATCAGTTTGGGTCACATTGCCCATCTATGTATGCTACACAAACACACACACACACACACACACACACACACACACACACACAAAAAATGAAAATAATTTCACTTTTTCTTAATTTCCTTTCAGACCTTAATATAAGTTTTAATTCACTTTTACAACATCTGAAGATGAGCAATATGACCGAAAACTGTAATGATTGTCACTCTCATTAAAGAAATAATAATTTAATAGATAACGATATAATGTTAGAAATGTATAATATTAAAAAAATATTTAGGTTCAGATATCAATAGATTTCTTCAATTTTGTTACTAATAAGACATTCCACATTTTACATGTATCCTTTGTTCAATGTAAAGGGAAGTAGTTTGTATATCAGAAGTACTAAAAAAATTGATCATAGAAAGAACATCACATCAGAAGTTATGCAAAACAGGATCCTTATAATGTCAAAAATACGTGCACATTGATTTACGATTGTTTTTCAAGGAATTCTCTTACTTAAACACAAGTGTGTTCTAATACACGGTGTTGTTTTCTTCCAGAATCCAAGCGGTCGCAAGATATATTCAGTCCTAAACAACAATCCTATGAGGCTTTGCAGCGATATGTTGCCCTGTGTCTTTAGTATGCCCATCTATCACTCAGTTCCTATCACACCCTGGGCACGTAAAGTTCCCCGAACAATGGTGTCTTGCTTCAAGAGTGAATTGTGTGCTGTCATTCGCTTACATCATGCATAGTGGTTCCGCCTGATTTCCAATCGGCCCACGTAACGCAACTCTCATGAGTGACATCAAACTGTGGCAATGGTGCGAGAATTTAAAAGCAGGATGGAAGCAAATGAATAAAGCGGTTCGAAAACAGAAAATATCATCTATGCAGAGCACTTCAGAACAACATTAGAGCAGTATTGTCATCATCCGTTGTTCTTTTACATGGAAATGCTTGGCCCCACATTGCATCTGCGACAAAGACCCTCCTGCACATTTCCATCTTACTTGGCTCCCTCTGATTTTCATTTCTTTGCTCGTACGAAACTGCTGCACTGAGAACGACCTGTAGACGAAGATAGAGAACTGGAGGAAATCACAGGTGGCTGCTTTCTACGAGGAGGGTACCAGAAACGCCTGGAAGTCTCTGCGGCGACCATCTACAGAAGTTGATTGAAGATGATCTACATTTTGCGAAGAACATTATCTATTGTCGCTGTTGCTTTTTCCCACTGTGGATTCCACTTCATGACCTAGAGGAGTTTTTAAAATTTTTTATTTATTTGTTTTAATCCTTTCTCCACTATGGCTTTCCCAATAAAGTGACAATGTGTAGCATTTTTCACCTTCACTAGAAGAATTTTTTACAGAAAAAGAAAGAATACCGCCTATTAGCCAAGATATTTAGATGTGATTTTAGAAAATTCGTTCAGGTAATGAAGGTTTCTTTGAGGGCCACTGGAGAATGTTCCGTGGTGCGGAGATCTTCTAGGTGGATCATAAGGTTTCAACAGGCACGACAAAGTTTTATGAACAAGGACCATACATCTGGAAAGACTGATTACCGCATTTTACCTGTTGCTTCTGCGCGAAGCAGCGTGATGTTGACAAGAAAGCGTTGATTTGTTGCATGAATTCCGAGTGGAAAACAATTATCCTTCAATCATGGCACACAAGAATAAATTTCTGAAGCGAGCAGACTTAAGCGAAGGGACCCAGGCCTCTACGGAGAAGTTCCCCGTAACGCGAAGCAGGCACGGGTACGAGGAGACGAGCATCATGGGGGTGGGGAAATCATTTATATAATTTCGATATTTCTCGGCTGACGTTCGCAGAATGAAGTACCATGAGAGAAACGTGTGTTGTCAGATTCAAGGAACTCTACATGTTACTAGCGGTTTGACACTGAAAACTTTTCAGTCGCTTTCATAAGGCCTTTCCCACTTGCTTATGGTGTCAACAACAAATTCGATATAATTAGTCACTCCACAAGTGACAAAAGGTAGGAAGCTGAGGAATGTAAGACAAAGAGGGGAAACACCTACCATTAGGAAAAATAAATAAATAAAGAAAAAGTAAAAAATAAAGAAAATAAAAACTGAACATAAATAACTGATTAGCTTTTCGAAAATGTCATTGTTATTATTAGTGGGATAATTTTACAGGAAAATAATATTTATTTAGTTAGTACAACTGCTAATGTTTCTGCAGAATATATTTTACTTAACCCTAGGTGTTTCTGACTATGTTCATAAATTTTATTCCAATAATTTGTTGTTCTTCTGGCGCACAAAGCTATAAATGGAAACAGTGGTTAGCCGTTGCATGTACTTCTTGATCATTTGAATCATTAACATACAGGAAGTTGTGTATTATAGGTAAACAGGGGTCCGATGTTCAACACGATTCTTGATCAACCCTACCCATATACAACAGTTAAATTCGCTGGTCGTACGACTAAGTAATTGATGTTTATATAATACACAACACTGCAAACAATATCTTTTGCAGCTGTCATATATCTTCCATAAGTACACTCCTGGCCATTAAAATTTTTACACCACGAAGATGACGTGCTACAGACGCGAAATTTAGCCGACAGGAAGAAGATGCTGTGATATGCAAATGATTAGCTTTTCAGAACATTCACACAAGGTTGGCGCCGGTGGCGACAATTACAACGTGCTGACATGAGGAAAGTTTCCAACCGATTTCTCATACACAGCAGTTGACCGGCGTTGCCTGGTGAAACGTTGTTGTGATGCCTCGTGTAAGGAGAAGAAATGCGTACTATCATGTTTGATAAAGGTCGGATTATAGCCTATCGCGATTGCGGCTTATCGTATCGCGACATTGCTGCTCGCGTTGGTCGCGATCAAATGACTGTTAGCAGAATATGGAATCGGTGGGTTCAGGAGAGCAATACGGAACGCCGCGCTGGATCCCAACGGCCTCGTACCACTAGCAGTCGAGATGACAGGCATCATATCCGCATGGCTGTAACGTATCGTGCAGCCACGTTTTGATCCCTGAGTCAACAAACAGATGGGGACGTTTGGAAGACAACAACCATTTGCACGAACAGTTCGAAGACGTTTGCAGCAGAATGGACTATCAGCTCGGAGACCATGGCTGCGGTTACCCTTCATGCTGGATCACAGTCAGGAGCGCCTGCGATGCTATACGCATAGACGAACTTGGGTGCACGAATAGCAAAAGTCATTTTTCGGATGAGTCCAGGTTCTGTTTTTCATCATCATGATGGTCGCATCCGTGTTTGTCGACATCGCAGGGAACGCACACTGGAAGCGTGTATTCGTCATCGTTATATTGGCGTATCACCCGGCTTGATGGTATGGGGTGCCATTGGTTACACGTCTCGGTCACCTCTTGTTCGAATCGACGGCACTTTCAACAGTGACCGTTACATTTAAGATGTGTTACGACCCGTGACTCTACCCTTCATTCGGTCCCTGCGAAACCCTACATTTCAGCAGGATAATGCACGACGGTACGTTGCAGGTCATGTACGGGCCTTTCTGGACACGGAAAATGTTCGACTGCTGCCCTGGTCAGCACATTCTCCAGATCTCTCACCAACTCAAAACGTCTGGTCAATGGTGGCCGAGCAACTGGCTCGTCACAATACGCCAGTCACTACTCTTGATGAACTGTGGTATCGTGTCTAAGATGCATGGGCATCTGTACTTGTACACGCCATCCAAGCTCTGTTACTCAATGCCCAGGCGTATCAAGGCCGTTATTACGACCAGAGGTGGTTGTTCTGAGTACTGATTTCTCAGGATCTATGCACCTAAATTGTGTGAAAATGTAATCAAATGCCTGTTACAGTATAATATATTTGTTCAATGAATACCCGGTTATCTTCTGCATTTCTTCTTGGTGTAGCAATTTTAATGGCCAGTATTGTAATTTAAATTCGTTATTTGTGCTACTGGATACTTTATTTGATTACGTTTAAATATGCACAAAGCTACGAGTTTTGAGCTGTTGTGGTCATCTTTAGGCGCAGTTTACACGCAAAAATTGTTTCTTGTGGTCGTGATTCTCAGTCCGCAGACTTGTTTTATACAGCTCTTTATCCTGAGAAATCCTCTTCATGTCCTCATAAGAAGAGCAATACATTTGAATCTGCTTACTGTGTTGGTCTCTTGGTCTTCCTCTGCTATTTTTCAATCCACACACTTCCCTCCAATGTTAAATTTACAATTGCTTGGTGTCTAAGAAAGAATTCTACCTATCGATCCCTTCTTTTAGTCAAGGTTTGCCAAAAATTAATTTTCTCTCCAGTTCTGTTCTGCATGTTCTCGGGAAAAGTAACGGCTGTAATTTCCCCTTGCCTTCAGCCATTCGCGGTAACTGTATGGCAATGTCATATCAGCAAACGTTACAAGGCCATCTCAATCAATCATTCAGGCTGTTGCTCCTGCAACTACTGAAAAGGCTGCTGCTGCTCTTCAGGAACCACACGTTTGTCTGGCCTGTCCGGAGATACACTTCCGCTATAGTTTGACCTGCGGTACGGCTGTCTGTATCGTTGAGGCACGCAAGCCACTCCACCCATAGGGGTGGTCCGTTACATTAAACAATTCTACTGTCTCAGGATTCGCCTTCCTGAGAATTGTTTTCTCGACAGAGCTTCACGCGAACTTGAAGGCACAGGAGCAGATACGGCGAGTTCAGGGTAAACGGTTTCTAAACTTCTCGGACTCTCTTAGTGCGCTGCAATCACTGCAGGTTCGTATCCAGCTGAGACGTTGATGTAGCGTATCCAAGACGAACGTAGGGGAAAGCATGTGTCGTTTTGCTGGGTGCCGGGACATGTGGGTAGTCGTGGCAATGAAGAGACTCACCGAACTGCCATAGTAGCGTGTGGATACCATACGGTAACAAGTTCTACTATCCCCCTGCAGCGGTCCGTGCAGTTGTGGAAGGGACAATCAGGGCCGTATTTAGGCACGTGCAAAAGTTCTCCATTAACATTTTTTTCACATTATTTTTAGGTTAATTGAATCATCATTATTCAGAGTTTCGATTACAACAATAAATTTTATAATTCATAGACTTACTAAATAAAAATTAGACCGCTCGCTGGCGCTAGTGTCGCGTCCCCACATAGAAGCCGCCATTTGCAGGGCAATCGTGCGTAAACATGGTTCGTTCGTGTGTTGCTTTTAATTGTAACACTGAGAACGGAAGCAAAGACGAAGACGGCAACTATGTTACATTTCACAGATCAGTCATTACCTGTATACCGTATAGTATTTTCGTGGAGAAATAATGAATCATGAGCGTTGTTCTTTTTTTTGTCTCTTTCAAATGCTTCTCTAAAACTGAGAAACGTACTTTGGTGCTATCAGGAAAGTTCTTCAGGGTATCAGACCGCATCGTCATCGTGTAAAGCCAACCGACGTTTTGGCCACCTATTGCAAGTCGCCCTTTTCAGGGTATTCGTTAGCAGTCAGACGAATACCCGGAAGAAGGCGACTTGCAATAGTGGCCGAAAAGTCTGTTGGCTTTACACGACGACTATGCGGTCTGATACCCTGAAGAACTTTCCTGAAAGTGACAATGGCCACGGAAACCTACGCCTACACGTCTTCTTCTAGTCTTAAAGTGGGTTGTTATGTATATCAACAAGATTTTCCTGTTCCATGATTTCATATGTGTCGCTGCTGCATGTTATTACACTACTAACTGTACACAAATTTTTGTTGGCACTCAGAAGTCTCACATCCACGTACATAAACTGTTCACTGACACGTAAACACTGTCTGTGAACAGTTTATGTACATGTGTGTGCGTCTGTAAGTTGCAACAGAAACTCAGAAACGACTGACGGATTTTCATACGGTTTTCAGCAATGGACGGTGTGATTCACGAAGGAGGCGCACAAATATTAAGCTGGATAGATCGCTCGGTCTGGCGAAGCGTGACGTCAATGTGCAGTTCGCGTACTTTATGCAGGATGCGCACTTGTTTCCGACGTTGCGTGCTCGTGTGTTATGTGTAGTACGTGACTGTTTTCTCTAATCGTGCGAGTTATTGAGTCGTCCACATTATTTTGCGAGTACAAATACTAGTCTTCATAAACGATTTAGAAGATAATCTGAGCTGCTCTCTTAGACTGTTCGCGGACGATGCTGTCCTTTATAGGTTGCTGAATTCACCAGAAAATCAAAATCAACTGCAAAACTATTTAGATGTCTACATCGTGCGGAAATTAGCAATTGACGTAAAATAATGAAAAGTGTGAAATCATCCATATGAGTACTAAATTAAAACCGTTGACATTCATTCACACGATAAATGTCAAATCTATAACTAAATGGATGGGAATTACAATTACGAACAACTTTAACTAGAAAGACATATAGAAAATATTGTATGGAAGGCGAACCAATGGTTACATTTCATTGTCAGAACAATTAGAAGATGTAACAGTTGTGCTAAAGAAAATACCTACACAGCACTTGTCCGCTATATTTGAGTACAGCTACGCACTGTGTGATCTCCATTAAGTGGGACTAACGGAGGATATAGAGAAGGTTCACAGAAGCCCAGCACGTTTCGTATTATCCAGATACAGGGACCAGAGTTACTGAAATGATGCAGGATTTAGGATGGAAATAATTAAAGCCGTTATTCGCTGCGGTGAGATCTACTTGCAAGTTTTCTTTCAACAACTTTCTATTCCGAAAGCGAACATATTTTGTTAGCAACCACCTGCATAGGGAGATGATCTTCATAATAAAATAAGAGAAATAGGATGGTAACAGAAAGATGTAGGTGTTCCTTTTTCTCGCGCAATACTAGAGAGTGGAACGGTAGAGAAAAATTACGAAATCTCTTCGATAAACCTTCTGTCAGGCATTTAAATGTGATTTGCAGAGTAAATATGTACATGTATTGTGCTGATGATATGCTGGACATAGAAGGGTAGAACCAAGGGCGTTTTTTACCATTGGCTTTCTACAGATTTAGGAAACCCATAGAGAAAGTTATCTAGTTGTAAACAAGAAACTAGTCAGTATTAAAAATGCAAGGATGTATATCTGAAATATCCACTGGATTATCAACGGAGCATGTAAAATAGGTTGTTCGGTCCACCTACAAAACGTTGCTGAAGTCAAATCCAATCCCATCTCAGAAAATACCGATTTATGTAAAATTTTGCAGAGGCAGACGACGCAGAGAAAACGACGTACATACAAAGAGTACGCCGCAGTTAAGGCAAGGAGGGGAAGGACTCCTAAATCATTGTAATTTTTATCTTTTAAGAAAACCGAATTGGAAATATCAATAACCTGGTGTAATAAACAAAATGCAATGAAATAAGGACTTGAACACTGTTGTAAAGAATATATAAAACTGCAGGAAGTTCTTGTTGTTGTGGTCTTCAGTCCGGAGATGTTGGTGTCCACACTACTCTCTTGAGCAAGCCTCTTGACCTCATAAGAATGGCAACCTACATCCATTTGAATCTGCTTACTGTATTAGTCTCTTGGTCTCCTTCTGCGATTTTTGCCCCGCACTCTTTCCTTCAACGCTAAATTCACGACTCCTTGATGTCTAAGGGTATGTCCTACCAATCGATCCCTTCTTTTAGTCACAGTGTGCAAGAAATATTTACATGATCTACCCGCCTAGTTTCAGTATTCGTCTGTAAGCCCACATTTCAATAGCCTCTATCCTCTTCCTGTCTGAACTATTTATTGTCCATGTTTCACTCCCGTACAAGATAACACCACATAAATGTCTTCAGAAAAGACTTACTTACACTGAAATTAATATTCTTTGTTACAAAATTTCTCTTTTTCAAAAATGCTTTTCTTCCCTTGCCATTCTGCATTTTATATCCTCTCTACTGCGACCATGCTACTGTACTGCCCAAGTTACAAAACTCATGTACCACCTTTAATATTTCGTAACACCATATGATTCCTTCAGCATCGCCTGATTTCCTTAGACTGCATTCTATTATCCTTGTTTTCCTCTTGTTAATATTTATGTCATATGCTCCTTCCATTCCAGGTCCTTTGCTGTCTCTCACAGAATTACAGTTTCATTCCTTCTCCAAATTCCTCCTTGCTTTCCTTTATAGCTTGCTTATTGTACAAACAGTGGTAGTTGCTAATGCATAGTCATGAATGATAGTAATAATGATAATTATGCTTCTGCTGAGTCAAAGTGATAATAAAAAGTATATATGATGGTAACAGTAGTAATTGAATTGCACTCGCTAAGTGAAAGCCACCTGTTAAATAATCTTAAAAGCTTTGCTGTTGTAGCAGGAACTTGTTAAATAATAATGAAAGTTGTTAATAGAATTAATTAGCAAATGATTAGTGTTGCAATTACATATTTTTAATAATATGTTGTCTAACTTGGCTTTGGTAACTTCACAAACAAGTTTGCACGTGCCCTGTGTATTGATTGTTGTGTGTGTATGTATATTAGTGTGAGACTAACTCTGCACTTCAACTACAACGTGTTAACCTGACTGTTATGAAGTTGGTTAAAGTATACTTTGAAAAGCAAAGAAAAAAGATAACTACGCAATGAAGCAAGTTCAGATCCTGCAACTGTGTTCATAAAATATGCATCTTGATCTCTGGTAATAAATGTTTAACGTAACTTGAACAATATGATAAAAGTCAAGTACAGAAATGACTGATTGAAAAGAATATGGAGGTACGACAATGATTCTACATATCTACAACCATACTCCGCAAGCCACCCGACGGTTGTGGCGGAGGGTACCTTGAGTACCACTATCGATTTTCCCTCCTATTCCAGTCACGTATTGTTCGCGGAAAGAAGGATTGTCGGTATGCCTCTCTTCGCGAGATATACTTAGGAGGGAGCAATATACTGCTACACTCCTCAGTAAAGGTAAGTTTTCGAAACTTCGACAAAAGCCCGTACCGAACGACAGAGTGTCTCTCCTGCAGAGTCTTCCACTGGAGTTTAGCGATCATCTCTGTAACGCTTTCACGATTACCAAATGATCCTGTAACGAAGCGCGCTGCTCTTCGTTGGATCTTCTTCACTTCCTCTATCAATCCCACCTGGTAAGGATCCCACACCGGTGAGCAGTATTCAAGCTGTGGGCGAACAAGTGTACTGTAACCTACTTCCTTTGTTTTCGGACTGCATTTCCTTAGAATTCTCCCAATGAATCCAAGTCTGGCATCTGTTTTACCGACGATTGATTTTATATGGTCGTTCCATTTTAAATCCCTCCTAATGACTACTCCTAGATAATTTATGGAATTAACTGCTTCCAGTTGCTGACCTGCTATAGTGTAGCTAAATGATAAAGGATCTTTCTTTCTGTGCATTCGCAGCACATTACACTTGTCTACATTGAGCTTTAATTGCCATTCCCTGCACCATGCGTCAATTCGATGCAGATCCTCCTGCATCTCAGTACAATTTTCCATTGTTACAACCTCTCTATATACTACCGCATCATCCGCAAAAAGCCTCAGTGAAATTCCAATGTTATCCGCAAGGTCATTTATATATATCGTGAACAGCAACGGACCAACGACACTCCCCTGTGGCACACCTGACATAACTCCTACTTCGGAAGACTTCTCTCCATTGAGAATGACCTGCTGCTTTCTGTTATTTAGGAATTCCTCAATCCAATCACACAATTGGTCTGATAGACCACATGCTCTTAGTTTGTTCATTAAACGTTTGTGAGAAACTGAATCAAACGCCTTGCGGAAGTCGGGAAACACAACATCTAACAGAGAACCCGTGTCTATGGCCCTCTGAGTCTCGTGGACGAATAGCACGAGCTGGGTTTCAAACGAACGCCTTTTTCGAAACCCATGCTGAGTCATACAGAGCAGATTCCTAGTCTCGAGAAATGTCATTATATCTGAACATAATACGTGTTCCAAAATTCTACAACTGACCGACGTTAGAGATATAGGCCTATAGTTCTGCACATCTGTTCGAGGACCCTTCTTGAAAACGGGGATGACCTGCGCCATTTTCCAATCTTTTGGAACGCTATGCTCTTCTAGAGACCTACGATACACCACTGAAATATTTCTCTGAACTGTTAATGTAGACCTTTATGGCCTACCTGTGCGGAAGGATAAACTGCCTGTTCACCTGCTCTCCGAATCACTGTAAGATAACACTAACAGCCGCGGCGGATTGGCCGCAAGTACTGGGGCGCCGTACTGCGGTGCGCGCGGCCGATCGCCGTCGGTGCTTCGTGTCCCCATCAGGGATGGGTGTTTGTGTTGTTCTTAGGTTAGTTTACTTTAGTTTAAGTAGTTTGTAAGCTGCGGACTAATGACCACGCAGTTGAGTCCTTTAGATTTACAAGCATTTGAACATCTTTTTTTTCGTAGCACTAACTACGGAATTCCCTAATTCATTAAAAATATCGTCCATGTTTGTTACCTTAAAAAAAAAAAAAAAAAAAAAAAAAGACCAAGTTGACACAAATACGAAGTAAGTTTGAAGTCTAATCCTTTATCTAATTGAAATCCATTATCACATAAGGCAAACATAAGTTACACAATATCTTAAAATTTTGTCAGTTGGTTTTTTACAGGTCTGTTCATTACAGTTTTTCCATTGAAACCATAATTGTAAAACAAAACCATCCTTACTCTATGGGCTTTCAAGGGGGATATTGAAATTCCTACATTACACTCTTGCTGAGTTTAACGACAAACATGGATCACAATTACGCATCAAGTAAAGTAACTAAATTATAATCCTTCCTACCTCTAATCATCATCATGTTGCAAAAATCGATCAATTATTTTCTTTACATCGTTACGTAAAAAGAAGACATATATGGCAAATAGCTAAGCTTGTTAAAAAAAATGTTAATTATTTTGTCAAGTAGGTTCAACCACGGATATCGTGTAAAGACACTAAATATGACGCGTTTCAAGGGTCAAGCCCTCATCATCAGATAAACTACACGAGAATCTTAAAACAAAAAACAATAAAAATATAAAACGTAATAAAAGAAAACGTGGTTACTTCCCTTGTAACCGTGTCTACGAAGAAAGGTCCTCAGCATACAGTGCTTCGTCAGAATTCAAATCGGACCTCAGCACTGGCGGCGCATAACACAACCGAAATGCACCGAGTCAACAACACGAATGGGGCGCACGTATGCGCATGAAAACAAATACCTCTAAATTGCAAAGATCATTCACAAGCTATTGGGTACATACAGGTGTCGCGAAATCATTTGCACAATATGACAGAGGTTGAAATTTTAAATAAACGACTTTTGTTATAATAGGTCCACAAAGTTTTTTAAAAAAGCTGTATGTATCACCTTGAACTTGTTCATTTTATGAAGCGTCGCTTTTAGCGTTATGTATTATAATCTCCAGCTGTTCTAGCAGAACTTTCTTTCCTTATCCTGTCTATGCAAAATCTTAAAGTCATTTTCAATCCGCTTTAATGGGTGGTCAGATTCGCGGATACGCGTAGCTACAGCGGACTTTTCAAAATTATTAAGTCGGAAGGCATCCATATGTTCCTTGTACCTAACTCTAAACGATCTACCGGTCTGACCAATGTAGTTGCTATTGCAACTATTACACTGTATCTTATAAATCCCTGCTTTGTCATATTTATGTCTCTTAGTTTAAGTTATTTCGTAATTTATGACGTAACGTATTATTAGTTTTAAAAGCAGCTTTGACTTTAAAAGGTTTTAGTATGTTGGCCACTTTCTGAGATAGAGTACCAAAATACGGAACCATTACTCTCTTGATATTTTCCGTGCCATTTTTATTTGATTTCGCACGCTTTTTCTTTCGTATTAAGTTATTCACTACGTTTTGTTGGTAATGTTAAATTCAGTACTTCTGTCTTTTTCGCACTTTTTTGGCACTTTGAAGGCTGTATGTGCCTATGCATACGTGCGCCCCATTCGCGTTGTTGACTCGGTGCATTTCGGTTGTGTTATGCGCCACCAGTACTGGGGTCCGGTTTGAATTCTGACGAAGCACAGTATGCTGAGGACCTTTCTTCGTAGACTCGGTTACAAGGGAAGTAACCACGTTTTCTTTTATTACGTTTTATATTTTTATTGTTTTTTGTTTTAAGATTCTTGTACAGATTATCTGATGATGAGGGCTTGACCTTTGAAACGCGTCATATTTTAGTGTTTTTACACGATATCTGTGGTTGAGCCTACTTGACAAAATAAGTAATACAACCGTGACCTCACATCCATCATGAATATAATCAAAGATTGTTAACTTCATTCCATTACTTCTTGTATAACATTCTCCCTGTTCACTCGTCTGAGTCCAACCCCCAACAACTACTGCTCAACCGCGGGATAGCATGAAATGTCTTTCAACTGTATAACATTGGAGAAAGGCTACAACCCTGTATTACTCCCTTCCGAACCACTACGTCCCTTTCACGTATGTGTAGTGAATGAAACGCATTAAATATATCTGCAAACGTCTTATTTTAAGACGAGGTATCGTGTGGTAACGCACCCATCAGAACGATACCGGTGTAACGAAATTTCACCTTTTCTGAGTGACTTTGTAAGGTGGCTACTGAATAGAAATTTCCTACCTTAAGTTTTTGGGATTATATATGTTCGCAACAACGTATATATAAACATCTTTGTTGGGTCCGCAAGGATTATCTTTGGCGGCCGGTAGGCGTGGGTTTGCTCGGTGTTGCCGCGCGGGGAGTCTGAGAGTAGTAGCGGAACGTGACGGTTGCACTGGAACTCGCGGTGGACACAGCCGGGAGTCCTTTATGATGCTGCTAATTTTTTAGTTGTTTACTTTAAATGTTTTTCGCATTGCGCAAGGTCGCTCATTTTATTTTATTTTATTTTATATCACTTTCCATTCAGTGGGAACCTATACACAACCTTGATTAATTCGTGGCTCGTCACTGAAATTGTTGTAATAACATGGATAGGGAATTAACCAAACGTAATAATAGAAAATCAGTTCCTTTCACTTTTGACATTTTGATTTTTTTATAATTAATCCTTTCCTTTCCTTTAGAAACTGCCTCATTGCACGACTTCGCAATAATATGCACATTATTCATTTTTGTAGTTTATTAGCTGAAAACCCGGCGTTGCCCGAGTATTTATTTATTTATTCCTGCCATTTTAGGTATATATTCAACTGTATAAGGGTTGCTCTGTAAAATCTCTTGGAAATACAATTAGTACCTAGTAAAGCACTGTGGTGTACAAACCAATCGCCGGCCGCGGTGACCGAGGAGACTGAGGCGCTCCAGTCACGTTCTGCACGGCCACTACAGTCGGGGGTTCGAATCCCCCCTCGGGTATGGATATTTGTGCCGTCCTTAGGATTAGCTAGTTCATAAGTAGTTTGTAAGTTTAGGGACTGATGACCCCGTAGTTAAGTCCCATAAGCTATACAAACATTTTACAAACCAATCTTCGGATTGTTGACTGTTTTACATTAATAAAGAAGTAATAGATTAAAACTTGGTGCGTGATGGTGCGGTTTTCCATTAACGATACTGTTTTTGTGTTCATATCTCATGAACTACGAGTCATACTGTAATACAATTTAGAAGGTACACACAACTATATATGTGTATACTGTCTGTAAAATTTACTGCGACTACAATTTGTAGTGTAGAAATTATAAACTGTGACGTCATACCGAAAGCCGTAGGTTTAGTCCATGAACAACGGAACGTTACTGTTTATGTACTCATATCTTATGAACTACGTGTCGGAATGTGATACAATTTATAAGGTATATGTGTCGCTACAATTTGTAGTATTCAAATTATAAATTGTAACGTCATACCGAGAGCCGTAGTTTTACTCCATAAACAGCGGAAAAGTAGTAAGTGAGAAACCTTTTTCATTTCGTCATTTTACTTGGTTGCCAGCGAGAAAAAGTTTAATAAAGGTTTGAAATTATGTTTAAAGTTTGTTGCAAGTCGCTAAGTACTGTCATTCTCATACAGTGTATTTCGAAATTCTCGCCGCTTTATATGGCATTTTTTGCGATTTATATTGGTTATGACGTAATATCTTTTGAACCATGTGCCGTATGTGATTCTTAACCATGCAGCAATTGTTACCTCATGGTAAGGAATGTGTGTATCAAATTTGGTTGAAATCGGTCCAATGGTTTATTGTTTAATGAAACAGTTTTTCGCGCATCTCATTGTTTATGACGTCATATCTCGTGAACTATATATCGTATGTGATTCTTACAGTTATGGCGACCGTCCTCATGGATTGAAGCTTACGTGTACAAATTTTCATGAAGATTGGAACAAAACTGTATATTTGTATGCAACACGTACAAACATACGGACACTCTGCTTTATATATTAGATGTTACTCGTGTCGATTTTGCTGATTGCTAATTTTCTAATTTTCCTTAATACAGATTTATTCAGTTTGATTGGTTTAATTTTGTTTGTGATTATTCTTGACGCTGTAAGTGATTGTAAGTTAATTGTAATTAAGTACATTGTAGCAAGTGGATGACATGAACGATATGAAGTGAAGAATGTGAGTTGGTGTGAAGCGAGGTATCACTTTCCTTTTTACAACAAAATAATATTTCTTGCACGCATTCATTATTTGTGTATGCAGACTGATTGTGTAGTAATACTAAGACAGGGCGAACAAGTACAACACAGTACGACATTCTTTTATTTTTCTCGTAAAGTGACTATCAGCCAACCAAGATTTTGCATCTTTTTAAACCTCCTAATATTGAAGTCAGATAGGGTAAGTTTCGACGTGTCCAAACTTGCCTTACGTAGGTCAGCATTACGTTGCGCACTAATAGCATATTTGACTGTTTCTGGAAATCGTTTAAATTGTTAATTACGTCATATTATCCTCCAAACATTCTTTTTTGTCACTTTAATATCAATACTTTCAAAAGATAAACGAAAAGAAATTCAAATAATTTGAAAGCCCGTTTAAACGATACATTTGAGTCATGTGATGCCCGTGACGTCACAAATCATAATGCTGCTGCTGCTCTCGTAAGATACACAAATAGTGTTGTACTGTTTGGGCATACACGTTCGCAAAATGACCTACAAATATTGCGTACTGAGAAGATGCGCAAAATGTGGTTGGCACTCGCTCGAAGAGGTCCAAATGAAATAGCGGCCACTTCATGTTAATTTCTGTGATGATCGTTTTGATGTAAGCAAACAATATTATTCCATTACTTCACTGTTAAGTATCAGTCTCTTCTACTGCAAAGGTGTAAACTAGTGTTATGTGCGGGTTAATGAGCTGATGTTTGCATTTGTGAAGTATAACTTCGTGATGTTCACGCCTACTATATGTAATTAAAATTGTTATCTAATATATTTGGTGAAAGTACAACACGAATATTGTTTTAGCCCACTATAAAGTATAGCACTGATTATTTATCTCCAGTAAGTGCACTTCTATCGCCAGTAGGTATTATTCAAACAACCGTTTCAATAATCGGTAATCATTTTATACATCGACAACGCCCTTCTGGCTACTTTACTACAACATATCTTATCGTAAAATACATATATAGGAGAGGTCTTTAATGCGCCGATTCATTTAGCCTTTAAACTTTCGTAATATGCAAGTTTAAAGCGTTACCCAAAAATGCGTTTATTGAAGCAAAAGTCGTCGTAATGTCATGTTGTGAAGTTTATTTCGCAAAAATTAATCATTACCCAATTCAGAATACAACGTTTGTTAGTTATTAGAATCATCAAGAACCACCAGATTAGACAACAAATGTTGTGGTGTACTGTCATTTGTAACTGAAACTGGCAGAAATTGTCACACAATCGCAAACATTCACTCGCAAAAACAACAAACCAGAAAATCGCTTTAATTTCCATCGTTTCTCTACGTGACATGCCTTTGGCTACGCGAAATGTCCGTTGCCAACCTACGAGCGATATGAAAACTCTGCCGACGCTTCCGCTATCCCGGTTCTAGACTTGAGACATTGTATAAGTATACACAAGAAGGCATTTTGCTGTATTTTACAGGTTTTGATGTTACACCATGCTACAATTAGTGAAGTACTTAAAAATGAAATTACCCCCTTAATTGCGTGCTTTACTGGGTTAAATTTTACCAACTATCCCGGCGGCATCCTGTGATAATGTTGGCAACAGATGCTGAATAGCGAGAATCATGTGACTTTGCTTTAACCAATCGCGCGACAACTCAAATGTTTTGTCATGAAACCTTGGCTTTACGAGGGAAATTAGTTTTACTGACCGGACAAGGGTACATACAAGAAACTGTCAATCATAGAGCAGCAACAGGATTATTTATTTACTCCATGGTCTGTACGATGCACTAATCGAGTCGTTCTATGTGGTTCGAACATCTTGGCAAAGATTTTCTATCGTGTTGCTGATGTTGTCAACATAATCACTCGAGGCCGCCTGGATAGAAAGTAAAATTTCACCCTTTGCTTCATAATATGGTGACTTCGAATAAGTCTGCTGACGCCAACAATTAGCGTACTTTTCCTCAATGCCATAAAATAACTCTAGCAATAATTGTCTTTAAACTGTAGGTATGCGTTACGTACAATGCAGTTTTCACATTTCTCATTTCTGGCACGTAAAAATTTGGATTCTTTTTGAAGACTGAAGATACCATAAATGCATCAACTGAAGGGATGTTTCGGCCGTTAGCCTTCACATAATTCTTTTCCATCTTTCCATAAAAAGCTGTAAACGCGTTTATATCACGAAAAAACTAAACTTTACGCTGAGAAATTAAGGAAGCGCTGATAACGATACAGCCCCGCCTACTAGTTGCCACCTCCTAGTGGTCTGTGACGTCACCAGTACGTCAGCCAATAACATAGCGTTTTCGATCACGTGATCTAATCGTGAAATTAAATTATTTTCAACCTTTAATTACGTAAAAATAAGAGTTGTTTTGTAAGAATAATGCGCGAAAATGCTATCTGAATGTTATAATAATTCAGAATAACAACAATGCGAGCCATATTTTAATACAGGAAAATACCCTATTGTCACGTTACTCTCCTAGTAATATCGCAGTCAGATCCATAATTTTAGTAGCCCGATACGATATTTCATTTTTGTAGATCCCTGTTAGTACTGAAGGCAACACACGCACACACACACATGTTAAGTAGCCCCGTCACACACACGTCAACCAGTCCCGTCGCAACTTCCTTATTTTTCTTTTCAGGAAACGGGACGCTATAGCTCTAGACGGAGTCGGCGCTACAAAACACGCGTCCACTTGCGGCGAGATTGTCCCTTGTGTGGTTCTGAGAATTTTTCAAGGCCTGCGCACCGCCAGCGGCCGGGCTGCGCTCCGCTTTGAGCAATTACCCGGTGGAGCGCGCAATCATAAAAATATTGTGCTGGCTCTGCAGTCGCTACGGGAGCCTTGAGCGGGCGGTGGGGAGGGAGGGGGAGCGGCCATCAGCGGCATTGAGCCTGACCTACGGCAATCCAAGCCGCGGGGCGCACCACCAGGAAGGCCGCAGCCGCCCGCCGCGCCCTGCGTGCGTCATGCGTCGCGCTGCGTCACACTCAAGGTGCTATACAGGGGAGATGGCACTGCAAACATAAGCCGTACGTTGTTTCTAAAAAAATTCGCAATCCGATAGATCCATATTAAAAAAATAATCGCACTGACGTGTTTTATGGCCCACTTTAGATTTGTAGTTTTATAAGTTTTTGCAAACATTTTGGACCAAAATAATAAAAAATTACCGACTGTGCTATCCCGACAGGACTCACGATGCCGCCTCACAACTTTACTTCCGCCAGTACCTCGCCTCCTACTTTGCAAACTTCACAGAAGCTCTCCTGCAAACACGCAAAACTAGCACTCCTGGAAGAAAGGATATGGTGGAGACATGGCTTACCCACATCCTAAGGGATGTTTCCAGAATGAAACCTTCACTCTGCAGCGGAGTGTGCGCTGATATGAAACTTCCTGGCAGATTAAAATTGTGAAACATCCCTTAGGCTGCGGCTAAGCCATATCTCCACCATATCCTTTCTTCCAGGAGTGCTAGTCTTGCATGTTTGCAGGAGAGCTTCTGTGAAGTTTGGAAAGTAGGAGGCGAGGTACTGGCGGAAGTAAAGTTGTGAGGCGGCATCGTGAGTCGTGTCGGGATAGCACTGTCGGTAGTGCGCTTGCCCGCGAAAGGCAAAGGTCTCAGGTTCGAGTCCCGGTTCCGGCACACAATTTTAATCTGCCAGGAAGTTTCATATCAGCGCACATTCCGCTGCAGAGTGAAAGTTTCATTCTGGAAAAATCCCTTAGGATGTGGCTAAGCCATGTCTCCACCATATCCTTTCTTCCAGGAGTGCTAGTCTTGCGTGTTTGCAGGAGAGCTTCTGTGAAGTTTTGAAAGTAGGAGGCGAGGTACTGGCGGAAGTAAAGTTGTGAGGCGGCATCGTGAGTCGTGTCGGGATAGCACAATCGGTAGTGCGCTTGCCCGCGAAAGGCAAAGGTCCCAGGTTCGAGTCCCGGTTCCGGCACACAATTTTAATCTGCCAGGAAGTGTCATATCTGCGCACACTCAGCTGCAGAGTGAAAGTTTCATTCTTCAATAAAAAATTAATTAATAAGAGCGTTTGAAACCCTTTCAGGAAAAAAATTAGGTAGCGGCGGGTTTCGAACCACCGATCTTTAGCGTAATAGTCCAACGCGTTGCCCACTATGCTACTTTTTTAAGTTATAATTTTGTGAAACAAGTTCTTTCAAAAAGTGAATGAACGGCGAAAATTTTTCACTTTTCCATGGATCGTTGGGGATTTCTCTTCTTGCACGGAGGATGTATTGTCGAAAGTCGCTCACAGATCCACCTCCCGCAAGGGCGTAGTTGATGAACGAATATATGAACCAAGTTTGAGTTCTGGTCTTGGACACTGGGAAAGCCTTTACATCCATGTACACCAGTTTCTTTCGTGTTGATGTTGTTGACACTCAGAGACAGCAATCCTGCCGATTTAAACTTGATCCATTTCCACAAATCCGCTATTTTGGAGCAGCCTACCACACGGTGGATGGCAGTATCGACCAATCCGCAGTGCTGGCAATACGGTGATGAAGGCATGCAAAAACCTGTGTTACGATATGACAAGTGCCTACAAAATTTCGGAACCTGTGTAGAAAATAGTTTAACAGTTGTAGATTTTTGTACAATAAATACTTCTTCTGTATCTGTACACGTATATTTTGTACACCAAACGGAACTTACTTTGTGGACTTACCTCGTACAAAATCAAAAGCTATATAAATGTAAGTACAATTCCAATGAGCACGAAATTTAAAAGTGGTTTTACATACCAGGAATCTACAAAAGATGTTCACTGAATTTTGGCATTACACATATCTGACGTATTCAAAATGTTCAAATGTTTGTAGAACTTATGGGACTTAACTACGGGGTCATCAGTCCCTAAGCTTACAAACTACTTACGAACTAGCTAAGTCTAAGGACGGTACAAATATCCATGCCCGAGGGGGGATTCGAACCCCCGACCGTAGTGGCCGTGCAGACCGTGACTGGAGCGCCTCAGTCTCCTCGGCCACCGCGGCCAGCTCTGACATATTCCATAATACATTTTCCAGACATTACAAGCTATCATTTTCTTTCATGTATACATATAAATGAACCCACTGCTAACAAGCTGGGATCTACAATTGGCGACAGAAGCGCACTCTTTACTACGTCAAATGCTTCGACCAATATTATGGTTAATAAATGAGAATGTACAAACTTGTTACATACTGAACAAAACCCTTTCATCTAGATACAGTATGAGTTAAATAAATAAATGTAATCCCTGTCCTATGAGACAATGCTGCTTTATTTAATATTAAAAAAATCGTCGGCTCTCTATATATTGAAAAATAGTATTGATGTATTTAAAGAAAAAATTATGACATATCAACCTATAAAAATATCGCCTGCACATTGTAAATATACTACCGGTTTTAAAGCTTGTAATTGATTTAGCCATAGGGAATCCATTTGCCTTGATTAAGGAAATATTCTATACCATTTATGTCTATGTATGTACAAGTAGGAAAATAAGGAGATGGGACTTAGATAAATTGAAGGAAAGTGAAGTTCTGAAGAATTTCAGAGGGAGATTTAGGCAACAATTGACAGAAATAGGGGGAAATAAAACAGTAGAAGAGGAATGGGTAGCAATTGAGAGATGAAATAGTGAAGGCAGCAGAGGACAATATAGGTAGAAAGGCAAGACCTACAAAAAATCCTTGGATATCACAGGAAATACTAAATTTAATTGATGAAAGGAGAAAATATAAAAATGCAGTAAATGAAACAGGCAAAATGAAGTACAAACGACTAAGAAATGAGATTGACAGAAAGTGCAAAATAGCTAAGCAGGAGTGGATAGAAGCCAAATGCAAATCTGTAGAAGAATGTATAAGAAGGGGAAAAGTAGATACCGCCTACAGGAAAATAAAAGAGACATTTGGGGACAAGAAAAGCAACTCTATGAATATCAAGAACTCAGATGGAAAACCAATTCTCAGCAAAGAAGGGAAAGCTGAAAGGTGGAAAGAGTACATAGAACAGCTCTACAAAGGTAATGAACTTAGAGACGATGTTGTAGGAAGGGAAGAGGAAGTAGATCAAGATGAAATAGGAGATACTATACTGAGAGATGAATTTGACAGAGCCCTGAAAGACCTAGGTCGGAACAAGGCCCCAGGAGTAGATGACATACCCTCAGAGCTACTAATGTCTCTGGGAGAGCCAGCCATAACAAAACTATTTGAACTGGTGTGTAGGATGTATGAGACAGCCGAAATACCCTCAGACTTCAAAAAAATGTAATAATCCCCATTCCAAAGAAATCAGGTGCAGACAGGTGTGAAAATTACAGAACCATCAGTTTGATAAGTCATGGTTGCAAAATTTTAACACGAATTATCTACAGGAGAATGGAAAAGCTGGTAGAAGCTGACCTCGGGGAAGATCAGTTTGGATTCAGGAGGAACATAGGAACCCGGGAGGCAATACTCACTCTACGTCTTATCTTAGAAGATAGATTAAGGAAAGGCAAACCTACATTTTTAGCTTTTGTAAATTTGGAGAAAACATTTGACAATGTTGACTGGAATACACTCTTTCAAATTCTGAAGTCAGCAGGGTAAAATACAGGTAAAGGAGAGTTATTTACAACTTGTACAAAAGCCAGACCGCAGTTATTAGACTCGAAGGACATGAAAGGGAAGCATCAGTTGGGAAGGGAGCAAGATAGGGTTGTAGCCTTTCTCCAATGTCGTTCAATTTGTACATTGAGCAAGCTATAAAGGAAAGCAAGCAGAAATTTGGAATAGGGATTAAAGTTCAGGGGGAAGAAATAAAAACATTGCGTTTTACTGATGACATTGTAATTCTGTCAGAGACAGCAAAAGACCTGGAAGAGCAGTTGAATGGAATGGACAGTGTGTTGAAGAGAGCGTATAAAATGAACATTAACAAGAGCAAAACAAAAATAATGGAATGCAGTCTTAGAAAATCAGGCGATGCTGAAGGAATTAGATTAGGTAACGAAACAATGAAGGTGGTAGATGAGTTTTGTTACTTGGGTAGTAAAATAACATGCGATGGTCGCAGTACACAGGATATAAAATACAGAATGGTAATGGGAAGAAAAGCATTTTTGAAAAAGAGAAATTTGCTAACATCGAATATTAATTTCAGTGTAAGGAAGTCTTTTCTGAAGGCATTTGTGTGGAGTGTTGCCTTGTATGGGACTGAAACATGGACGATAAGCAGTGTAGACAGGAAAAGAATATAGGCTTTTGAAATGTGGTGCTACAGAAGAATGCTGAAGATTATGTGGGTAAATCGCATAACTAATGAAGAATAGAATTGGTGAGAAAAGGAATTTTTGGCATACCTTGACTAAAAGAAGGGATTGCTTGGTAGGACACATTCTTAGACATCGAGGAATCGTAAATTTAGCATTGGAGGGAAGTGTGTGGGGTAAAAATCGCAGAGGGAGACCAAGAGACGCGTATAGTAAGCAGATTCAAGTAGATGTGGGTTGCCGTTCTTATGAGGAGATGAAAAGGCTTGCTCAGGATAGAGTAGGGTGGAGAGCTGCATCAAACCAGTCTCCGGAATGAAGACCATAACAACAACGTGTACAAGTAAAAGTAGAAGGTCCACTAATGTGTTTTATTTTCAGTATTCAGATACTGTATGCCACAGTTCCTGAGACAATGCTTTATCTGTTAGTACTTTATTTTCATTCAAAATTTGACGCAAATGCAGATAATAATACAGTAATTAACCAGATTAATTTTCTCAATACTAATAGAGCAACCATTTCGAAACGCATTATTTAGGACTAGAAATCATTTGACACTGCATAATTTTGTTCGAATACGAATAATGTCATAAAAAATACTTTTGTCGCTCCTTAAACTTTACCGACTTGACCACTCTGAGTCAAATTACTTTCGTTTAGTTACAGATTATAAAAATCTTGTAATAATGATAACATTGTTGCAACATGATGCAATTAGTCGTATTTCTACAAGAATATAAGTACCACCAAATCCTGAAATTATCTAATGTATCCTAAACAAATTGACATAATCAGATCATAACGAAACTATTCGGCTGATTATTATTGAACAATTTCAGTTATCTAAAGAAATCAACTTTGCACTAATCATATTTTGCATATATGTCTGTTATACAATTTCATCCGATCTATAAATATTTGTAAAATTTCTGCTGTTTTTGTTGATGTATCTTATGTATGTCTTCTTTGTGAAAAATGTCCAATTTTATTATGGAAAGACTAGCTTAACGCCCGCTACTTCGTATGCGTAGGATGTTTGGTCTGCACCAGTTGTTTCTCCCTGTTAATATAAATTTTCATAGATATAGCTTAAGTACCATCATAATGAAATGTTGTGATACTACTTCTAGCCGCGGCAGAACGGCCGTGCGTATTGAGGCGCCATGCTGCGGTGCGCGTTGCTGTTCGCTGTTGGGGGTTCGATTCGCCCCTCGGGCATGGGTGTTTGTATTATCCTTAGCATAAGTTAGCCTAAGTTAGTTTAATTAGTTTGTTAACCTTAGGGACTGATCACCCCGTAGTTAATTCTCTTAAGGTTTACAAACATTTGAACATTTGATTTTACTACTTGTAACCCCCTATGGCACCCCTTAATAGTTGAATTTCGAAAAATACCCCAACATGTGACTTTTAAATTCCAACCAAGTATGCAAATATAAATTTTTGTAATTCTGGATTCAAAATTAGCTTCGTAGCAACATATTTTCAAAAAACGTTTCATCCTCTAAATGATTAATTATCTGAGAATACCGAAACACGTGTCTTTTTAATTCTGACCAAGAAAAAATATACCAATTGATGTGGTTGTAGCTTCAAAATTGCAGTAATAGCAAAAGATTTTCGAAAACCATCCCTTCTCCAATTTAACTCCCTTAGTTGTTGAATTTCCAAAAATACCGAAACTCGTGTCTTTTTAATTCTGATCAAGAGTCCATATCCTAGGGTTCGTAGTTATAGATTGAAATTTGAGTTAAAAGCAGCACATATTTGAAAATCAATTTTTGCGTTCAGTATTTCATCACCTTATTGGTCGAATTCCCAAAAATACCGAAACACGTTTCTTTTAAATTCGAACCCCGAATCCAAATCCGATAATTTGTATTTCAAACTTCTAAATTGCTTAAATAGCAACATATTTTCGAAAAACATGCCCTCTCCAATTTAACCCCCTTTACGGTTGAATTTATAAAAATACCGAAGTACGTGTTTTTAAATTCTAACCAACAATACAAATATCAATTTTTGCAGCTCTAGCTTCAAAACTATCTTAATAGCAACGTGTTTTCAAAAAGAATTTTTCATTCTCAATTTTACCCTCTTACTTGTTAAATTTCCAAAAATACTGACACTCGTGTCTTTTTAATCCTGACAAAGATTCCATATCCGAAGTTTCATAGTTGTAGCTTAAAATTTGAGTTAACAGCAACATATTTTTGAAAATCAATTTTTGCATCCCCTATTTTACCCCCTTATTCTTTGAATTTCAGAAAATACCGAAATACGTGTCTTTTAAATTCGAACCCCGAACCAAATCCGAAAATTTGTAGTTCTAGCTTCAAAATTGCCTAAATAGAAAAGTATTTTCAGAAATTATTTCGCCTCCTTACGCATGGAATGCAACAGGGTACTTCCATTTACTACAAAAAACCGAGGCTGCCAAATTAAATATTTTCGGGACAACACTGGATACTGCGAAGAAACTGATCAACATAGCAATTTTCTCTACATCAACAACGCAGGTGATGAAATTTAAAACGTTGTAACTATTAGAACCTGTGTTGGGGTTGTGGCAGTACGGCTGTAACGGATAGAAGGGATCGACACAAGCTGTATATTTAAGTATTGATTTATTATTATATGTTTTACTTATTACTGAGCTAGCAAACTTACAACTCCCATCATAACAGGAATTTCAAGAAAAAAAATTAATGTGGAAATTTTTCAGTTAGTAATTGGACTTTTTCCAGATGATAAGCTTGTATTACAATATATTTAGGTCGACTGTTGTGTTGTTAATAAATAACTCTGTACATCGTATAGTGTCATGAAATATTTAAATCAATTTAACCTTGTATGCCCTATTTTCTTAATTTGTCATTGGTCACATGTCGAAATAAACCTCTTTTCTCGCTGATGTAGGAAAATTCAGAAGAGTTTTCGTAGTACAACTGTTTCGAGAACCAACTCTCGAGTTGCGGTGTAGTAGCCGGTAATCTGAGGCACCTTGCTACGGAGTACGTGGTTGCTCGACACGGAGGTTCGAGTGTTACTTCGGGAATGTGTGTGTGTGTTTGTGTGTGTGTGTGTGTGTGTGTGTGTGTGTGTTGTCCTTAAGTTACTTTAACTTAGTTTAAGTACTATGTAAGTCTAGGGACTAACAACGAAAGAAGTTGTCGCATAGATTTACAAACATATGAATTTTGAACAAACTCTCGAGTGCTTCAACGAATATCCACACATCTAGTATCTGGCAGGTAAGTCATATAGATATTAGGTTTCAAAAACACATTTATCACTGTGTCTTTTTAGTAACTGATTTCGAAGAATAGCACACTAAGTGCCTTAAAAATTGAGTTTTAACTCAACTGGTGTGCTATTTCTTCCCACCGGGAATCTCATTTCATGAACAACTCCATCACCCAAATGCAATCAGACTTATTTAATGCCACCCGTACATGCTTCAGATGGTCACAGTAAAAGACTGGACGTGATGAAAGCTCAAAAAGTAGAAACACTTCTTCACGTAGTTCATTCGAACTATGTTCTACTACAAACTCAAAAGAAATTTTCTAATATTTACCGAAAATTATGAAAAAAATCATATGAAATGAAAATAACAAAATATCGATGGAAAAATATTAATATATTTTATTAACAGCCCTGGTTGGAAGCTAAACATTTTATACATGTAAACCTACGTACAGAGTGAGATACAGAAGGAAAAACAGTGGGCGGCTCCTTTGGTATGTATGCATCCGAGCCTGGCGCTCGACGCCATATTGAAAACGAGTAAACGGTAAACGATACGCCGGCCGCTGTGGCCGAGGGGACTGCGGCGCGCCAGTCACGGTCCGCACGGCCACTATGGACGGGGCTTCGAATCCCCCCTCGCGCATAGATATTTGTGCCGTCCTTAGTATTAGCTAGTTCGTAAGTAGTTTGTAAGTTTAGGGACTGATGACCCTGTAGTTGAGTCCCATAAGCTCAACAAAAATTTGAACATTTTTTGGTAAACTACAGCTGTTTACTACTAACAAGGTACATTCGTTACCTTACAAATACTGAAATAATATTAATTGTAATGGAAACTTAAGGAGTAATCAATATTTACTACACCAATTGTAGCTGTCCATAACGGTTGTTATATATATGTTGGTCAGATCAAATAATGAATTGGGGGGGGGGGGGGCACAGGTACCATTACAACACAATGATTTTCATACCGCGCACGGTAATGAGGTGTTAATACGTTCGTAAACGCGGCGAGCGAATTCGCGATTCATGACGTAAAACCATGATTTTTGGTAGTAAAATCACAAATTGTAGAGATGGACACATTTTCTATTAATTAAAAACCTCGAAATTTTTACCATATGTTCTTAAGATGATATTCGCAACAAACTTTCATATTTTTTCGATATATTTAGCCACCACCGAGATTCAGAGATTAAAGAAAAAAAGTTTTAGGCTTTTTTGCATATGAGGTCGCAAATATCTATATAACTAACCACAGAAAATTATTCATTTATTTGCAATACATCCTGTAGACATTTATCCAGAAACGGCATTTTTCGTTGTTCTAAAATATTTCTCCGATACAAAGATACAACCGAATAACCGTGATGTCTTACTAGCAGAAGTGCCTATTGTGCTGAAAGACGGCGCACTAGCAGCTATGAAATTTACCATCCGACTAGAAAAATCTACTCTACGAAAAAATTTGATTTTAATACATCTTACGGATTTGTATCTTCGCTCGATGAAAGAGTGATTTTATTTTTATTATTAACTAGCTGAGAACCCGGCGTTGCCTGGGTATTTATTTATTTATTCCTGCCATTTTCAGGTATATATTCATTTGTGTAAGGGCTGTATGTCTGTAAAATCTCTTTGGAATACAGTTAGTAGTATAGAAATAATAGATTAAAACTTGGTATGGGAAGGGGCGATCTTCCATTAACATCACTGTTTATGTGCTCATATATCATGAACTACGTGTCGGAATGTGATACAATTTAGAAGCTACATTCAACTATGTATACTGTCTGTAAAATTTCCTGTTGCTACAATTTGTAATGTTCAAATTATAAATTGTAACGTCATACCGAGAGCCATAGTTTTACTCCATAAACAGCGGAAAAGTAGTAAGCGAGAAACGTTTTTCCTTTCATCATTTTACTATGGTTGCCAGCGAGAAAAAGTTTAATAAAGGTTTGAAATTATGTTTAAAGTTTGTTGCAAGTCGCTAAGTACTGTCATTCTCATACAGTGTATTTCGAAAGTCTCGCCGCATTATATGGCATTTTTTGTGATTTCTATTGGTTATGAAGTAATATCTTTTGAACCATATGCCGTATGTGATTCTTAACCATGCAGCAATTGTTACCTCACGGTAATGAATGTGTGTACCAAATTTGGTTGAAATCGGTCCAATGGTTTAGGAGAAAATGAGCAGCATTGTCGCAAAATGCAGCAGTTCTTCGCGCATGTTATTGTTTATGACGTCATATCTCGTGAACTATATGTAGTATGGGATTCTTGCACTTCCGGCGACCGTCCTCATGGATTGAAGCTTACGTGTACAAAATTTCATAAAGATTGGAACAAAACTGTTGATTTGTATGCAACACGTACAAACATACGGACACACTGGTTTATATATTAGATCACAGTCAATGTGCAGAATCCAGGTTAGACAAGTATTGAAACATATTTTTAAAAGTTTGCAAAGGTAAAACCACATTACGTTGACTTTTCGAATGGTTGAAAGAAATGTAGATAACTTATAAAAATTTTACTTAAAGTTGAGAACATAATGATGTTTGGTTCACGCGATATCGATATGTGCACTAAAGTACGTGATAGCAATATGTAAGAAAATGCAATTTTTAAAGAGTCGTATCTCTGGGAGTTGCAAATGTTGTCTCCAGTAGCAAATGTTATCTAAACGTTGTTTAGATGCTTATCTTAAAATCCGTTTTCCGTTTTCGAAAATCTGTATTCGTTATCACGATACTCGAAAAAAAGTCGTAATTTTTACTATCAAAAGTACCCGTTTTGTTGATTGGCACATTTAAATTTCTGTTCTCGGAAAATCGTCGCACGTTTTCCCATATCTTCTTTAAATGATGTCCTTTTGAGAGCACACCCTTGAGTAAGAGACGTAAAGTTGTCCGTGTGAGAAACAAGGAATGCAATCCACTGCACAGTATTAATAAACTGCCCTGTGATTAGTAATCGTAATAGAAAATGCAGGTCTCACTGAAAACTGCAGTCTCTGATAGTTCTGTCGAAAATAATGCGTATTCATTGGTTGTACAGTTTCATTCTCTTCCTTTCACTGTAGTTCTATAGAAGTCTATTGCTTCCGCCTACAACCGAGTGTGCTTCAAGTTTCAAAGATGCCAACAGCACCGTCAGCTTTCAGGAATTTACTTAAACTGACTGGAATATAGGAGAGTCTTAGCAGTAAATAAGAAATGGAATAAAACTTGGTGTGGAAGGGGTTTTAGCCATCGCGGTATATATGATCTCATGTTTATTGAATTATATATTGTACAATTGTATAATTTTGCAGGTATATATTCATTTGTAAAGGTGCTGTATGTCGGTAAAATCTGTTGCCCGTGCAGTCAGTAGTAAAGAAGTAAGATTATAGGATGATGTGGCGGTTTTTCATGAACGTCACTGTTTATGTGCTCACATCTCAAGACCATTGTGTCATACTGTGATGCATTTTCGAAGGTACATTCAAATGTTTATGTGTATACTGTGTATACTGTAGAATTTATAGTGCATAAATTATAAATTGAACTTCACACTGGATTCAGCGGAAATGTAATAAGCGAGAAACTTTTCTTCCTTTCATGATTTTGCTGTGATTGTCAACGAGAAAAAGTGTAATAAAGGTTTGAAATTATATTTAAAGTTTGTTGCAAGTTGCTGAGTACTCTTTTTCTCATAAAACGTATGAATAAAGTTTCATCGCATGATGGTAGTCTTTTACGACTCCTATTGCTTGCTGTTGTGGTTTTCAGTCCGGACTGATGTGATACAGCTCTCCACCCTACCATATCTTGAACAAGCCTCTTCATCTCCTTATAAGTATTGTCCGAAGTTACACCGCTTGAACCATGTGTGGTATGTCGTTCTTACCTTGACGGCAATTGTTACCTCACGATACGAGATAGGTGTACCAAATTTGGTTTAAATCTGTCCAGTAGTTTAGGATGAAATGTGCGTGATGCATTTGTTCACGCATCTCATTGTTTATGTCGTCATATCTCGTAAACTATTTGTTGTACATGATTCTTACAATTAGGGCGACCGTCCTCTTTGTTTGGAGGTCATGTGTGCAACATAGATTGGAACAAAACTGTAGATTTGTATGCAATATGCACACACAAACAAACGAACACACGTACACTCTGCCTTAAATATAAAGAAGATTAAAACTTGGGCTGAAAAACAAAACATTAAAACTGAAGGGGAAAAGGCACTGCCCAATGCTCATGAAAAATTTTTGTGACATATCGTAAAGCACAATCACGGAGCATTATGTAAAATTCACTGAAGTGTTCATGACACAAAACTACATACATGATGACAGTTGACAGAGAAGCATGTAGTTAAGTATACGGGTTCAGTTATTACAAAAATATTTCAGAAAATAAATATATGTTGCGGAGGTTGATAAAATGAGTGGTAAAAAGCCTATACATCACGTACATCCTAAGTGGAGAATAGTTCGTCAGATACAAGAAACGGAAAAGAGCGGAGGGGGGGGGGGGGGGGGGGGGTGGGAGAGAGGAAGAGGAGGGGAAAGAAGATATGACAGAACCTGTAAAATGTAACATAAATCCAGTGAAACTGAAAAATACATCATTTTTAGTTATAAAAATAAAATTAGCTTATGAAGCTATTAATATCGAATAGTGCCAACGAAGGTACTATAATGACAACAAGCAGATTATTCCTATTTATGTTAAAACTAAGGAAACATAGGAAAACATAATGTATCGCACATACTGTTCCTGTTGGCGTAGTCACATTAAGCTCGACAGGTAATTGAGGAACGCTACATTTCCAGTGAGTGTCGACCGAAGATCGGAAAGAAATTCATGCTGGAAGCACACCAACGCGGATAGTCAGTAGAATAAGATATGATAATTTGCAATGTGCGATCCAAATTTTATATTATCATATACATGTCGATACCGAAAAAGTTATCTAATATTTACTCGTTTACTAATGTAATATTCACCATTATCACAGTAAATTACTTTCTCTTCCTTGATGACGGAGAAAGAACGTATTCTTGAAGATCGTATTCGTAACTATGATTCGGTTCTCAATGTTTATTAAGAGGTAATAGGAGACAGTTTCAAACTTGGTATATAATAGTACAAAGGTCTTCCCTCCATCGACAAGAAGGCTTCGCAACTGTTTGCCGACTTTCGCGCTTTGCGCATGAGCGTTTGCTACTTCGACCGGTATATATAGTCGACCGCAAGCGCAGCTCAACAGTGTGTTTATCTCCTGAAGATGTCGGCCAGTTGCGCAGATGAAATATCGTGAAGTTTGCACAACGATACCCGACGTTTATCCCGAGAACCATGTCCACAATTCGTCCGTCGGGAAGGCATCAAGCAACACTTTGCATGTAATCTACCGTATCGGTAACTTTTTCGGAAACAGCAATTTGATTTACTAACATCTGCTGTATTGGCAAATAAAGACGCAGATTTTCTTTCCGCAGGACATTGTTTCCACAGAAAATAACACATTTTTCCCCAGTAAAGTATGTTTCTGCGTCTTAAGAAAGAACAGTTTCATGTCACTTTTCGAGTTCTCTGCGTGCTTTGCAGCTAAAGTAACCCAAATGTCATAATGCATGTATATTTTATATCAGGGAATCTGAAATCGAAGGAGAAAGTAAGATACTGAAATCAAATAATTTTTATTCGCAAAAGGAGGAATTTGTGAACTACATCTCTTTTGATCCTCTGATACATGATGTCTGAATAGTACCATGTTCCAGATGCCTCATACAGGACAAGTCACCCAATTTTAATAAACTATTGAAATTAAGATCATCTCACCAGCATTTACCTTCCAAGTCATTTCAT
Source organism: Locusta migratoria (assembly GCA_026315105.1). Lineage (NCBI taxonomy): Eukaryota > Metazoa > Arthropoda > Insecta > Orthoptera > Acrididae > Locusta > Locusta migratoria. The sequence continues at coordinate 199,703,257 of CM048746.1, forward strand.
AAGAATCTACTTATTTGTTACTGTACAATTTACCTTCCAAGTCATTTCATAAGAGTCTACTTATTTGTTACTGTACAATTTCCTGACGTTTCTCTCCCTATTTTGAAAATGTTGTGCGGGTAATTCGATTTGCTAAATGAGACATTGTATATTATGCACAATTCATAATTGTTCATATGATTACTAACATTGAATCTACGTTCACTTTACACAAAAGTAAATAATGAAACGTACAAATCATGGTACGAAGGAAATAAACTGAAACTAACATCACGTTTTATTAAATACTAGCGGTATTAATCGGTGTTTCCCAGGCATGTAGGTATTCTATTCTTGTGTTACTCTACCTCTTACTTTCCTCTCGTCTATAGCCTTCCAGTTTCCATTTTCATATTATTTTTGAGTATATTGAATTCTACAATTAAAATTGCTAGCAAAATCTTATGGCACTATAACATACACTCTTGGAGGAACTTTTTATTAATATTATTACCATTATATATAAATTTAGAAACAGTCTCCTTTTAAATCTTAAGAAGTGACGGCGCTTCGTAAATAACAGTGAGAACCGAATCACATTTTCGAATACGTGCAGAAAGAATACGCCCCTCTTACTCTCATCTAGCGAGAGAAAGTTATTCCACCTGCATTTGTAGCGAATTATGACCTGTGTTTTCGTTTTCTGCCGCTCATCCCGAGGCGCGTTCGGGAAAAGACTTGTCGGCCACGATGACGTCATATTTCCTGAACAATATGTCTCGTATAATCTCATTTCCATGTAGGTATAATGAAATATTAGGAAACTGTGTGCAGATAAATTTAGTAGTTAAGATGCGTGACAGGGCGATATTTCAAGTATCTGCTGAACTACTTATGCCCCTAGGATATAATTCCGAAGTTACATTCATTGGTACATATGCATGCGTACTGAAAAATTTGTCGTTAATAGAATTAAAATAAAGAAGAAAAAACTTGAGATCTCAAGTTGATAGAGCGTTTTTTACATGAACATTATTGTTCATAAAGTCATATTTCATGGTTCAACGAAATGTTTGTAATTCTACAGGACCAAATTATTGATCACCAGTCCCTACCTACAAACTACTTAAACCAACTTTAACTGAACTAACGGCAACACACACACACACACACACACACACACACACACACACACACACACAAAATGCCCGAGGGAGGGTTCGAACCTCGGACGCGGCAGGTCGCGCTATCCGTAACATGGCGCTCCAGACCACACGAGTATTACCGCGCTTTATGTGTCGTGCTATGATATAATTTTGAAGGTACACCAGTTGGTGTATGTACATACTGTCTGAAAAACATCTCACGAATACAATTTGGTCTGTAGGAGTAGGCTAATAAATAAAAACGTCATACCGAATTCATAATTGCATTGCATGGATAAAAGATGTCTCGTTATGGAAGCGTTACATGTAGCGGTAATTTATTTTTTTCATTTTTCATTCTTTATGTCGTCATCTCTCCTGAACGATATGTCGAAGGTGGTTTCACTCCCATATCGATTGGTGTCTGACGCATAGTAATATGAGCACCACGTTTGGCTGATGTCTATCCAGTACTTTAGATAGAGATTTTACACGGAGTATACGAATGAACGCGTCTCCCTTCTAGTAGCATTGCACGGTACCCCACATGAGGAGTAAAGCCTTTCTGCTAATTGGGAAAAAGCAAATATCATCACGTTATCAAGAAGGGTCATCGAACAGATGAGCAAAATAATACACTTCTGATTTTCCGTTGTAGAATTTAGCAATACTTCTACTCAATTATTATCAAGAAATTTTTGCAGACCGAAAATCAACATAGGATTCCGAAAGAAACGAACATCTTAATCCCAACTCCCGTTCTTCGACAATGAAACGCAGAAAGCAGTACATACAGGCTTCCAATGCCGTACATCTTATTGCGAGGTGTTGGATGCGGCTGCGCACTGTTGCCTATTGAACGACTGGACAAGAATTTCTGGCTAATGACTAAAAGAATTATATGTAAGAATGTCGGCGCTTGCTGCAGGCTGTGGAAATCGACTCTCAGTATCAACACATGTAACGTATTGCAAATACGTATTATCATTTGATTATGCAATTTTAGAAGCGCTTATTTCCTTATAATATCAGGGAGGTGTTATAAAGCATAAATTAATCGTGGGTAAATCAGAAGGAAGTAAGGAAGAAAGATTAGGTTTTAATGACTCGTCGACAACGTGGTCATTAGAGCTGGTAAGACAGACACCAGACTGAGATGCACTGGATTACTCCTCAGCAAGTAGTCCAGCAATAAAGGAAGCAGCTCACAAACACTCGTCAAACCAATAATTTAATATTGTTCATCAGTGTTTGAGGAACGGAGGAAGATGTGCTGTCTACTTCATTACAGACGGGTACCAAATAAGCTTCAAATAGAAAATCTGAAGGTGAGCAGGACGCTTCGGTTCGTGAGAGACGGACTGCATCACCGTGTAGGCTGTCGTCAAAGTTCCGAGAGTATACTTTTCTCGTGGAATGACCACGAAGACAAAATATATTAGAGCCGACGAACCAAACACGACCAGAATGAGAAAAGGAGGGAGTGGCAGTGATACAAACTGTAGCCGCCGCTAATGATTGGTAAAGGAGGCGAAGGAAGAAGGATAGGAAAGAAAGGATTGACAGTGGCCGCATTTGGGCATTGATATTAAGCAATGGCGAGGTTGGACGTATGACCACACCAATACAATAAGTATTTAAGCACGACGATGGCGTTAGCTTCAGTTATTTCACCGTAGATGCGGTCATACGTCCGACCTCGCACGGGAATCCGTAATGGCGAGTGTAAGAGGGCGTGGACGGTAGGGGCGCTACAAACATAGCGTGCGACTTGTGACAATTTGGGACGGACGGGAGGCGAGCACGGGTGGTCAAGTGGTTAAGACGACCGCTAGCCCGAAGCGGGAGACCCGGGTTCGATTCCCGGTCTGGCTCACATTTTCACTTGTCGCCATTGCTTAATATCAATGCCCGAATGCGGCCACTGTCAATCCTTTCTTTCCTATCCTTCTTCCTTCCCCTCCTTTACCAATCATTTGCAAATTGGCTGCGAAGCAGGTGCGGTGTCTGTTCTTTCGGACGTCCGAAAGAACAGACACCACACTCATACAATTAGCCTCCGCTACACACGTTCTATAGAAAGTACCGATTTCAGCCCCAGACGACATAACTGTATTCTACAACTACATACATCGCAATCTACGCAAATGTGCGTGGCGGAGGGTACCTGGTGCCACTACTAGTGACTTGCCTTCCTGTTCCACTCCCATATAGAAAGAGGGAAAATGAATTATTGTATGCATCTGTACGAGCTCTAATCTCTCTGATCTTATCTTTGTGGTCTTTACTCGAAATGTAGGTTGGCGGCAGTAGAATATTTCTGCAGACCGCTTCAATTCCGGCCCTCTAAATTTATTCAACAGTTTCTCTCGAACATCGCCTACCCTCCGGCGATTCCCATTTGAGTTCCCGAAACACCTCAGTAACATTCGTGCATTGATCGAAACTACCAGTAACAATACATAGTGGCCCGCCTCTGAATCACTTCTATATCTTCGGTTAAACCGATCCGGTGGGGTTACCAAACACTTGAGCAAGACTCAAGACGGCATCGCAGAAGCGTTTTAAGGCGGTCTCCTTTACAGACGAATCACATCTTCCCAAAATTCTCCCATTAAACCGAAGTAGATCATATGCATTCCCCACAACTGTCAAATCGTTTTGCAGCGTTACGCCTAGATATTTAAATGACGTGACTCTGTCAAGCAGCACACTACTAATGTTGTATTAGAACATTACGTGATTGTTTCTCCTTTTCATCTGCATCATCTTACATTTTCCTACATTTAAAGCTAGCTGCCATTCCTTACACCACCTAGAAATTTGGTCCAAGTCATTCTGCATTCTACTACACTCATTCAATGACAACACCTTGCTGTTCTCCACAGCATCATCAGCAAACAGCCTCAGATAGCAATAAAACTCTGTCCATCTGATCATAGAAAATAATGACGGTCCTATCACACTTCCCTAGGATACTGCTGACGATACCTTAGTCCCTGATGAACACTCGCCATCGAGGACAACGTAATGGGTTCTATTAATCAATTAGTCTTCGAGACACTATCATATTTGGGTACCTATTCCATATACCCGTACCTTCGTTAGCATTCTGTGGCGCGGCACCGTGTCAAACGCCTTTCGAAAATCGAGAATATGCAATCTGCCTGTTTCCTTTCAAAAGACAAACTTAGCAGGATGCAGAAAGAAGCGGAACGCGGAGGTCTCGTATTCAACACAAACAAGACCAGAGAGATAAGGGTAAATCCTGATGTCGTGCCCGCCCTGACTAAATGGGAAGGAAAGTGAGAGAGTTGAGTCCTTCCTCTACCTTGGAAGTACCGTTATAATGGATGGGTGAACAGAGGAAGACGTCCAAAACCAGATCCGGAAGGCAAGTGGTGTATTTGTCCAGATTTACCCCGTGTGGGGCAATGTTAAGTCGATTCTTCTATACGGCTGTGAGACGTGGAAATGTTACAAAAGAGATAAATCCTCAACGATTATATTACTATCTGAACAGCACAGCACAAACACACGCGCTCACCAAAATAAAACTCTCTCTGTACCACAACATAACACTGTAAGCTTCTCTAAATCATTTTCTGTATCGGGAACACGTCTGTGGAACAATCTTTCTCAAAAGTTAAGAGATAAAATCAATTCAAAACTTTAAAAGACAGCTAAGGGTTCACATTGTGTCACAATAGCCATCATTTTCTCCACTTACCACTCTGTAGCCCACTGTTGTCAATTATTCCGCCCCCCCATAAATGTTTCCCTTTCCTTTCGTCAAAAGAGATTTCTATTCATACATATCTCCACTTCCTCAAATCCATTGGAACTGTCATTTTTCAATCTTCTCCTCTTTCACTAATCATTTCCCCCTTCTGTTTATATTAAACTTAATTCAAATGTGTTAAACATCTATCTCCATGTAAATATCTCTTGTTATTATTAGTATTACTTTGATTTTTGTGTTATTATTATCAATATTATTATTAGTATTATCATATATTGTTATTATTAATATTATTAATGCAGTGTTTTTTTCTAATTAAATCCTTTGTTCATGTTGTTCCTGGTCAGATGTAAGAGAGGGCCCTATGGCCCTTACCTGGTCAGGTTAAATAACCAAATAAATAAAAAATAATAAACAATCGGCTGCAGGTATTCATAAATGGATCTCTGCGTCGAATAACAAATGTGAAGTGGCCGGACCGTAACCAATCAGTACCCGATTGATATTCAGATCGAGGATCGGGCTCGCTCTAAGGAAGCGGACAGAGCTGTCGAGAGGGTGGCGCTAGACCGGAACACTCAAGGCACCTAAAAGCGAGGTCGTGGAGGATGATCGAAAAGGAAATCTCCGAGGTTAAGACCTGGAATGAAAAGGATGGCCAGGAATCGTACTGTATGGAGGAATTTCGTCAAGGTCAGAGGGAGCAACGGGAAATAAGTAAGTAAGTCTGTTTCCCATTCATAGTACGCAGGGCAAGCTGGGTTTTGCACGATCGATGCTTCCTAAAGTTTAACTGAAGATTTTCTGCCCGAATTTACTATATTCGAACCGAGAATATGTTGTCCTGAGGCACTGTGCCTTGTCTGTGTAAATATTAATTTGCTTCTGGCATCCGAAAGACAGTAATAGGAAAATTCATGTGTGATTACTGTAGACTACTCTTTTTATTGCGGTCCGAAGACTTCGCCGTTCCGAATCTGATCACCTTGTTTCAGTTGCATGTTCGTGAAACCTGAGCTTCAAACTGTGCTCCTTTTTTTGCTGCTTGTGCCGCCTGCTGCGGACGTCTTTTTCCCTGGCTGAGGGTGGTTCACAATTAGCGGGACATTCAGGAGCGACCTTCTGGAAGATTAGACTCGAGACGAGCGCCATTGTTCTGGGTTCTACAATCAGGAGGCCGCGCTGCGTAGTATCCGCCAAGGCACCAACAGCTTTTCCTGCACCCGCTAGGTGTTACTGATACGATGCAATCTCCTTGTTTTCGCCAAGCATAACGCATAACTGTGACAAAAACATAATTTATAATGTTAAAACTCCTGTGGTCTGTGTTTGCATAACAAATATTTCATTTTTCATACAGGTGTATGTATTGACCAAAACACTGTGTTTGTTTTTGTTACACATTTACATTTCAGTGTTAAATAATTCTCAGTCTCTGTTGCAATATTTTTATCCTCCAATTACGCGTTTCGCGCTGTTAGCGCATCATCAGACTGGAAGAAGACATGTATTATGTTACAGTCCGTGTACCTGGCGGGCAGCGAATCTAATGTGGCTAAGGTGAGTAAATTTTAAAAATTTTGCAGTCTGCATCCAAAAATGATTTTTACGCATCAGATCATGTCACCCGACTGCTCCATCAACTACTTGGACCTAACTCTCACCTTATCCAACAATCACATCACATTTGCGATTTACAGGAAGCCCACAACCAGTGACGCTGTCATCCACTCAACATCCTCTCACCCGTACAGTCATAAAATAAGCTTTCTCTCGTCCATGATCGACCGCTTATGCAACCTCCCTTTAAACAGTGAAACAGTTGAGCAAGGACTAACGAACCTGCGGCACATTGCTGGAATCAACGGATACCAAGCGAGCCTGGTCGACCGACTGTACAGCAGAAAAAACTCTAAAAATAACACCTCCCTGCTCCCTAGCACCATCACTACTGAATCCATGTCTCCTTACCGTTCATAGGAAATCTTTCTTACAGACTCGCCGAACTTCTTTAAACCACCCACATAAAAGTAGCCTTCACGATCAATGACAAGATCCAGTATCGCTTTCACCACAGTGAACGGCTAGTTGAAGACTCTTTTAGCCAGTCAGGCGTCTACAAAATACTATGTTTGCCCCTTATCATACATTGGCCAAACTGGACGAGCCTTAAAAACTAGGTTCCAAGAACATCTTTTAACTAAGAAAGGCGCTGCCAAAAATAATTCGGCCTTTTCCGAGATCTCAAAAGAAGCAAACACATTCAGCCCCCCCCCCCTCCCTCCCCAGACAAATTGCAAGTTCTTCACATCGCCCCAAAGGAAAAAAAAAACTTACTTCTTGAAGAATTAGAAATCACTAAGTTTGTAAAACGGTCCCCATAACACAGTCTCATTACAACTTTTTACATCATGTTACCCATCTTTTTCCAAAATGACCCTCCTTCTGACAATTCACAACATCTTTATTTCGCTCCATCCCCAGGCCTCTAATGATTTCATTTTCATTCATTTATTATTGTTTCATACCAACATGTATCATTTCACAAGATTCATTCCCCAAGTCACAAACATCTCTGATAATACCAAACTACCGCTTGGCAAGCCGCTCATTCTCGCAGGCGTTACTCTGCCCATACCGCTCTGTTTAACGGTCGCTTTATGTTCCGCAGTTATTAACAACACTGCCAGTTGTAAACATGGACCTGCCGCGACAGCGACTCCTCTGCTGCTATGGTGATTTTTATCATATACAAAGCATTCCATTAATTTCCATAACCATACCCCTTTAGTCCCTAGTTATTCTAGTTCAAATAACTCTTACGTACTTTGTTCGTTTACCTCTTTGCAGGGGCCCAATGACAGAACACAAATTGTTAAGCTACCTCCACCACAGCTATAGATAGTTCTGTGACTCCATCTCCGCCCATGTAAGTCTGATTTTTCAAAATTTACTCACCTTAGCCACATTAGATTCGCTGCCCGCCAGGTACACGGACTGTAACAAAACATTTGTCTCTTTCCAGTCTGACGATGCGCTAACAGCGCGAAACTCGTAATTGGAGACTAAAAATATTGCAACAGAGACTGAGAATTATGTAATTATTCAACACTGTTGCTGCACCAGCCGCCACCACCACCATCATGGAATGGAATGAAATGTAGGTTTCAGTGTAGTTGTAGCTTCATCAGTGGGCTCCTTATTCGTTTCTGTTAAACAACGCAAAAATAGTTTTGCTCTGTCAACGCATTTATTACATCTGAGTCCGTATTCACAAATACAATATGAGCTCAAAAATAACTTATGCGTATAAAACCGCTCACTCAGTTCAACACGTCAATCCAACATTCTAAATAGGTCATAGGAGTGTTCCACAAAATTATAGGCCTATGTCAATGGCATCGGGTTGCATCGGTATTTTAGAACATATACCAATTCACGACCTACCTCGAGGACGACCGATAGACCCATAGTTAACATGAATTCAGAAGGGACCATTCTTGTGAAACACAGTTAGTGTTTTACTCACATGAGTGCTAGCAGTAAGATATCTCAATCGATTCCATATTTCTAGATTTCCGGAAGGCTTTTGACATTGAACCTTACGAACGTCTTCTAATCAAATTGCGTGCTTATGAGATATCGTCCACTTGCTGCGATTGGATTTGTCCTGTCAGAAGTGATACAGTACGTAGTAACTGAACTGAAGTCATCGTGAACAACGGAAGTGAAATCTGGCGTTCTTCAGAGGTGCTGTGCCTTGTCTTTATAGACGATTAGGATGCAATCTGAGCAGCTCATCGTGGAGGACGATGTCGTTTATCGGTTAGTATAATCAGCAGATCAAAAGGAAATGCAAAACTGTGTAGATATCTGCATGGTTCAAAAATTGGCAATTATCCTTAATAAGTACAATTTGAAGTATCCATATGAGTACTAAAAGAAATCCATTAAACTTCAAGTAGATGAGAAATCAGTCAAATCTTGAGGCCTTAGATTCAACTAAATACCTAGGAATAACAATTACCAACAACTTCAATAGGCAAGAGCACACCAAAAAATGTCCTAGAGAAGGCGGTACAAATGCTACGTTTCATTGTCAGAGCACTTAGAAGATCAACAGTTCTACTACAGAAAGTGCCTACACCACACTTATGCGTTCCATTTTAGAGTACTTCTGTCAATTTTGGAATTTCCGGCAACTGGGACTGACGGAGGGTGTAGCGAAAGTTCGGAGAAGGTCAGCTCGTTTCTTATCATCGCGATACAGGCGAAGAATGTCAAGGAAAAGGTGTACGAGTTGAAGCGAAAATCATGAAAAGAAAGGTGTTATTCGTTGCGACAACACATATTTAAGAAATTTCAATGAAATGATTTCTTTTCCGAATGCGAACATATTTTGTTAGCGCCCACCTACTCAGGCGAATATGACAATCGTAATAAAATTAGAGAATTCATATCGAAAACTGAAATATTTCGATGTTCCTTTTTCCCCACGCGCTATTACAGAATGGAACGGCACAGAAATATTATGAAAGCGTTCGATAAACTCTCTGCCAGGCAGTTTAATGTGAGTTGCAGTGTAAACATGTTGCTGTAGTTGTTGATAGACAGACTGTAATTGCATTCTTTAATAGCATAGAATGAAAAAATACAGGTAAAACAATAATGGGTACCAAGAAGAAACACATTGCTTTGATCAAGGCAGACTCTTGTAATTAAAAAGGATGTAACTTACTTAATATATAAATGTACAGGATATTCCGGGATATGTCAAAAACGCTCGTTTGGTGCGAAAATTCTATATTTGTATATATTCTAAACTTTGAATTGTTTCCGAAAGAAAACACATTTAGTGTACACTAGCTGTACCCCTCAGACATATAAGTAAGGCATTGCCGTAACAGTATCATTAGTATCACCGAAGTCTCGCCGCCATATTTCTATCCTATAAACGTGTGAGCAGTCAGGTTTGTAATTACAGAAAATAGTCATAGAAAAATGGATAAGCTGACGTATTTACGCTGTCTTTAGCGTTTTGACATAATAGTCAATTCGTATGTTGTATATGGTTGTAATTTTTCGTACGGTAAACGGAAGATACATAAAATAATGTTTTGTATTGGTTGGCTGTTTTGTTAATCTACCAATTTCATTCACGTTCGGCTGTTCTTTCAGTAGTGTGGTCGTTGTAAATATGCTATATGTCGTGGATAACAGATGTCTTTATTCTTTTGAGTGTTCATACGGAATCTACAGTCTGCTTTGATACATACAGTCATGAGTCAGGCTAATTTGCTGTTTTTATTCATTGTTACTAGCATCGATCAACTTGGGCTTTTCTTTCAATAGTACGACCGCTATAAATGTGCTGTTTGTCGTGGATGACGTGTATCTATATTCTTGTGAGTGTTTTTCCGATAACTACAGTCTGCTTTAACCACATGTAACATCTTATAATACGATTCTGCAGTGTATATGTTAAATTTAAGTACTGCGGAAATATTAGCTCGAATGTAAAGTATGTTTTAACCAACGAGTAAAGCTTATAACGGTTTTACGTGGCAGAAGATCGAAGTAGTGCCATACGAAAACTTTCAGCTTGAGGTAAAGCAAGATGGCAGTGTCAAGTTTGTCACATAGGCAAGTTTGCGTCTAGTACATGTCTGTGCTGTACCCTGGCACCTCTTTCTGTGTCTTCTCACAGATTAAAAGAAAGAAGACTGAAAGCGCACTTTTCTGTATGTGTAATTTCATAATAGTGATTGGGAATGGGGATGTACATCCTACACTCCTTGCTCCCCTTATCTCTGTCTCGCCCTCCCTCCACCTCGCAGACCAAGGAAGAGGACAAGGCAGTGGCGGACTAGGAGGGGCAAGGGGGTGGACCGCCCTGGGCTTCTCGTCTTGGGGTACATCGAAATACCTCGAAAGCACATTTTATTATTATTATTATTTTGTGCGCCTTTCGTCTCTTCTTCTGAGGCATCCAAATGTTGAAAGCTGCTTTTTTAAGACTGGCCCTTGCCTCTCGTTCTTGGGGCCTCCAACTCTCAAAAGTACTATATGTGGACGGGGGAGGGGGGGGGGGGGGCGGCTCATTTTGTTTTGCCACCGCTCCGGGCCTCCGACAGCCACTGGGACAAGCTGCTTCTCAGTTCTGCGAAACTGTACAGGTATCGCTCCATCGTACTATACTGTACTTTGGTGGACCGATCCCACGTAGGAATAATATTTTTATCAGTGTTCTGTCTCTTTTCAACCAACCCCTTTATATCACCACTTGCACCCGACATAGCCAATTATCTGTTCTATACAATTATTTCAGTCTCTCCCCCCCCCCCCCCCACAGTATTTCTCCATCACACCTCCCTCAGGTTCTAGGGAAATTATTCCTTGATGTCTAAACGCATAATGTGTCATGTTGTTCCTCATATTTTGGTAGGCTTTTCCTAAGTGTTCTTTTCTCACAGGTCTGCGTAGAATCTACTTATTTCTATCAGTTCAAAATGTTTATATGTTTATAAATCTATGGGACTAAACTACTGTGGTTATCAGTCCCTGGGCTTATAAATTATTTAAACGAAAACTAACCCAACTACAACAAATTCACCCATGCCCGAGGGAGGACTCAAACCTCCGACGGGGAGCCACCGCACGCTCCGCACCAAGGGGCCTTAGAGCTCTCGGCCATTCCACCGCAGCTTTTCTATCAGTTCTCCAATTTACAGCAGCCTTCTACGGCAACCTTACTGCCTTCCTCATTTCGCAAGGTCGATGATTCACCTTCATACAATGATGTGGTACAAACGCGCATTGCCTACCATTCTCACAAAAACGCACTTCAAATTAAGGGTTACTTGGCTACCAGTAGACTTTTGGTCATGAATACCTTTCTGCCAGTTCTATTTAGTTTTTCTTTAAGTCTCACTTGTTTCGACTGTTGGGCGTTATTTCCTTCCAGTTTCTTTCTTTATGTTTGCTTCGTGATCGCTAATTGTCATTCTAAGTTTCTTACTACGTTTTTTGGTGTACAATGTTTGGTTACAGTAAATTATTACACTTCCTTTATTGCAGTTTTCCGTCCCATACTCTGAACAGTATCAGTGAATCTAGTAATTCATTTTATTTCATACTGAATTTGTATACGTTTCTTGAAAATTAGTTTAATTTCTATCATTGCTTCTTTGATATACAGACCCAATCTGATCTTAGCACTTCGTTCTTTGTCTTGCATTGTTACAGATACACTTCCGTTTGCAGTATGAAGAATGTATCGACAATAAATTTCTCTTCGTACCTTTGTTTATGAATTTTGTACAATCAACACTGTTGTTAATACTGTTGTTACCGTTTCACACAGATTCCGAATTCTGCGATGTAAATATATAATTTCTTCTTACAAAATTATGAAAGGTTGAGAAGTTTTCCGCCGCGGCGGAGTGGCCGAGCACATTGAGGCGCTATGTTCCGATGAACGAGGCCGTTCCCGTTGGGGGTTCGAACCCCCCTCGGGCATGGATGTTTGTAGTGTCTAATATTAGTTAGTTCATAAGTAGTTTGTAAGTTTAGGGACTGATGACCCCGCAGTGTAAGTCCCATAAGCTTAACAAACATTTGAACATTTTGAGAAGTTAGGCTTTCAAGACTAAAATAACTGATGATTCGGTTAGGCTACATAGTAGACTCTCGATAATCCGACATTTGGCAGTCCGGTAAGCTCAGTAGACCGTCGTCCTAATGTGATCTATTTCCAAAGTTAAAATCTTGGGAATGTTGATTTGAATTTCATTAATAGACCTATACTTCTGCTGTACAGACTATTCACTTATTGATGGGATTTTTTCACGTGATGAATTAGATGCCATTATTGGACGTGTTTGTGTCAGTCCAATGTTTAAATTGGCTTGAATTTTCACAAGAACGTAAGAAGTTGCAATTGTTAAAAATATCATTGTGAAATACACAGTTTTCTCTTTAAATAATTTATCACTGACAAACGATTTCGGAGTTGAGTCAACCGCAGCGGATTAGCCGTGCGCATTGGGGCGCCGTGCTGCGGTGTGCGCGGCCGTTCGCCGTCGGGGGTTCCAGTCCTCCCTTGGGCATGGGTGTTTGTTTTGTTCTGAGGTTACTTTATCTTACTTTAAGTAGTTTGTAAGCTATGGACTAATAACCTAGCAGTTGAGTTTGAACATTTGAATTGGAGTTGGGTCAGACCATCTTCGGGTTTCAAAAGGCATTTAACTATACATTTATACATCTGTTGTTACATTCATAATTTGTAAAATGCTACATAACTGATGATGGCTGTTTACATACAGGGTGAAGTACTTTGTTTTTCGGAATATTTGGAAAAATAGAAAGGGGATTTTTAAAAAGCTGCAATAAAAGTTTTTGCCTTCATGAGGGATATCCATTACAGTTCGACAAGCAAAGTATTTATTGGTACAGCTACATATTTCACGCTTCAACTTCTACCATTTATAAAAGTTGTCCAACACTACCTACTCAATATATTTTTGAAGAGGTAATTGTGTGATTTTGAAAGTGATCGTTTGCATTAAAATATCACCAATGAAACAGCTTAGGGATCATCGAATGATGGCATATTATATGAGGCGCGTTCCGTTTGGTAATAAAATGAAATTGTACACAGATACAGAAGAAATTTTTATTACAGAAAAGTAGACATATCTTAAACTACTTTTCCACATGACTGCCGAAATTTTGCAGGCATTTGTCATAGCGTGGCACCAGGTTTTGTATACCTTCTTCATAGAAATCTGCCGCCTGTGTCTTCAACCAGTTGGAAACAGTGAAATTTGGGGGAAGTCCATAGCGAGAGCACTAATTGTAAACCTAAGGTTTTCCTGGATCTTGTCATCAATCGCGTGAACCAGTTCTTCTGTAACCAAAGGTGGACGCCCACTTCGTTCTTCATCGTGCACATCACTATGCCCGCCATTGAACTGTCGGACCCATCTTCTCACCATCGAATCACTAATCGCATTCGGTCCGTAAACATCGCAAATTTGCCGATAAATTTCACATGGTTTCACTTTCCTCGCATTCAGAAACCGAATCAACGACCTGATTTCACAGGCGGCGGGATTTTCAATCGACGCCGACATTTCAAACAAGCACAACAAAGAGTACGTAACTGACAGCGATTTCCAAATGGCACACGTTCTTCTCCTTGATACACATCGTCTACAGCGCATGTGCGGAACTGCAATCGCAGCGCTGCAGTGGAGATAAATTGAAACGGAACTGACTTTCTGGACGCGCCTCGTAGATGTAAGAATGGCAAGACAATGAATAAATCCAATTTTTCGAGCTAAGAATAAATCGCAGAGCTCGATAGTTACCGCAAGCAAGTTTAATCGGTTACTTTCAATTGAAATCATGCTACATTCTTGGGTCGTGGTTGGATAAGTAACGGAATAGTTCCTTTTTCTTTATGTGCACTTTTCTAGTTTTTCAATCCTTCGCCGCAAATGTGTACATATAAAAGAGGTATGTAAAGAAAAGGCTAGGAGATGGTTTTATTTGTTGACGATAAATGATAGGTCAGGGCAGAATAAGTGACGCTCCACCTGAAAGCGGGTCACTGCGTGACTGTCGCGCACGTATTAACCTTTGGCATTTGATTACTTGCGTACGCAGTGCGTTTTTCACTGAACCAGGAGCGGCAGTAGCGTACACAGTGATGGCTCCCACGCAGCGTCCTGTAATTATCGGAGCGGCGACATGCAGACAGCTGGCCTGTTAGCGCCAGGTCTATATAAAGCGGCCGGCGGCAGAGGCGTGGGCGGCGTCGCTTCCTCCATCACACAGCGACTCCTGTCAGCTGCAACAGCGCGCTTCCTGTCGGCACAGGCGACGGAAATACGCAGCCCCCTGTCTGAGTCATTCTCGCGTTCTTTTCGTGTACACAGTTACGATGAAACGCAAGAATATCTCCATTAACAGGAACGACAGAGTTCATTAGCACTTGTTGCGGCCACGAGGGAAGCAATCCTGCAGAAACTAAAAATATTCGGTAATGAGATAAAGCATATATATATATATATATATATATATATATATATATATATATATATATATATCCTGTAGAAACTAATGATGTAGAAACTAAAAGTATTCGGTAATGAGATTATATATATATGTTGTTGTTGTGGTCTTCAGTCCAGAGACTGGTTTGATGCAGCTCTCCACCCTACTCTATCCTGAGCAAGCCTTTTCATCTCCTCATAAGAACGACAACCCACATCCACGCGTCTCTTGGTCTCCCTCTGCGATTTTTACCCCACACACTTCCCTCCAACGCTAAATTTACAATTCCTTGATGTCTAAGAATGTGTCCTACCAATCTATCCCTTCTTTTAGTCAAGGTATGCCAGAAATTTCTTTTCTCCCCAATTCGGCTCAGTACCTCCTCATTAGTTACGCGATCCACCCACCTAATCTTCAGCATTCTTCTGTAGCACCACATTTCAAAAGCCTCTATCCTCTTTCTGGCCACACTGCTTATCGTCCATGTTTCACTCCCATACAAGGCAACACTCCATACAAATGCCTTCAGAAGGACTTCCTTAGGCTTAAATCAATATTCGATGTTAACAAATTTCTCTTTTTCAAAAACGCCTTTCTACCCATTGCCATTCTGCATTTTATATCATCTGTACTGCGACCATCATTTGTTATTTTACTGCCCAAGTAACAAAACTCATCTACGTGCTTTATTGTTTCGTTACCTAATCTAATCCCTTCAGCATCACCTGATTTTCTTACACTGCACTCCATTACCCTAGTTTTACTCTTGTTAATGTTCATCTTATATGCACCTTTCAGCACACTGTCCATTCCGTTCAATTGCTCTTCCAGGTCCTTTGCTGTATCTGAAAAAATTACTATATCGTCGGCAAAACGCAATGTTTTTAATTCTTCACCCTGAACTTTAATTTCTTCTCCAAATTTCTCCTTGCTTTCCTTTATAGCTTGCTCAATGTACAAATTGAACAACATTGGGGAAAGACTACAACCCAGTCTTACTCCCTTTCCAACCACTGCATCCCTTTAATGCCCTTCAACTCTGACAATCGCTGTCTGGTTTTTGTACAAGTTGTAAATAACCTTACGCTCTCCATATTTTACTCCTGCTTGCTTCAGAACTTGAAAGAGTTTATTGCAATCAACATTGTCAAATGCCTTCTCCAAATCTACAAAAGCTAGAAATGTTGGTTTGCCTTTTCTTAATCTATCTTATAGGATAAGCCGTAAAGTGAGTATTGCCTCCCGTGTTCCTACATTTCTCCTGAACCCAAACTGATTTTCCCCGAGGTCGGCTTCTACCAGCTTTTCCAACCTTCTGTATATAATTCGTGTTAACATTTTGCAACCATGACTTATTAAACTGATGGTTCGTAGTTTTCACACCTGTCTGCACCTGCTTTCTTTGGAATGGGGATTATAACATTTTTCTTAAAGTCTGAGGGTACTTCACCTGTCTCATACATCTTACACACAATGTGAAACAATTTTGTCATGGCTGGTTCTCCCAGAGACTTCAGTAGCTCTGAGGGTATGTCATCTACTCCTGGGGCCTTGTTCCGACCTAGGTCTTTCAGTGCTCTGTCAAATTCATCTCTCAGTATAGTATCTCCTATTTCATCATCATCTACATCCTCTTCCCTTCCTACAGTAGTGTCTCGAAGTTCATTTCCTTTGTAGAGCCCCTCTATATACTCTTTCCACCTTTCAGCTTTCCCTTCTTTGCTGAGAACTGGTTTTCCATATATATATATATATATATATATATATATATATATATATATATATATATATATATATATATAGTGTTACAAAAGGGCACGGCCAAACTTTCAGGAAACATTCCTCACACACAAAGAAAGAAAATATGTTATGTGGACATGTGTCCGGAAACGCTTAATTTCCATGTTACAGCTCATTTTAGTATTTCTCTTTAAATGTAAATTGAAATAATTCGTGCAGGCAACTGTCAAAATACCCATTTGTTTCGTTAGTATGTACTGTACATCCTCGATTCACCGCACTTGTAAACATTGCACTGACTGCAAAACCACGTTTGTGATTAGTTGATGCTACGTACTGATGTGCTTCATGGTAGTACTGTAGAGCAATGAGCCGTATGGCAACACAAGCACTGAAGTCAACATTACCTTCCTTCAATTGGGCCAATTGGCGTTGAATCGGGAAAGTACAGTACATACTAACGAAACAATTAGGTATTTTGATAATTGTCTGCACGAATTATTTCAATTTACATTTAAAGAGAAATACTAAAATGAGCTCTAACATGTCCACATAACACATTTTCTTTCTTTTGTGTGAGGAATGTTTACTGAAAGTTTGGCCGTACCTTTTTGTAATATATATATGTATATAATAATTTTTGACTTCTTGCGCTGTTCTGAACATTTATTTCCTGTTATCTTTTCGGTGTGTTTCTGTTTAAATGAATGTTTATTTATGACATTCCTGAACTGCTCTCCCTTCTTTGTTTTCCTGTGTGATTCCTAATTCTTTTATGTCTTCTTCTGTTATCTATTTGGTCTTGTTTTTGCTACTTTATTTTTTATTGTTAACACTGCTAGTTTAACTAGCAAATATATTTTACAACCAAATTTATAGAACACGAGCGATTTCAGCGCTTAGTGTAAACGTCTCATATGAGTACGTGTTTCGACTATTGTCATTTAAAAAGATTCTGTTATAAATATACATTTTCGTGTAATAACTTCTAATACGTTGTGAATCATTTCTAGGTTGTAGTTTTAATTCCGATGAAGATACCCTTCGTGGTGGTCGAAATGTAGATAAATTTCAATTATTTTAAAGGAACTTGTTGGGCTGAATTCTCTTAGAGTACATTACGATAACAGTTGGCGTTGCAGACACGCCTCGTTCAAAATCATAAGTTTCAACTTTCTAAAAAACTTGCCTTAAACCAGGAAGGAAGGAAGGAAGGAAGGAAGGAAGGAAAATTTGAGTTTAACGTCTCGTTGACAGCGTGGTCATTAGATATGGAGCTTACGCTCGGATTTTGTGGGGAGGAATGGGGAAGGTAATCGGCCGTGCCTTTGAATGAAAGGAACCATCCCGGCATTTGCCTGGAGTGATTTAGGAAAGTCTCTGAAAACCTAAATCTGGATGGCCGAGGTTGATTTGAACCACCTTCCTTCCAAATGCGAGTCCAGTGTGTTACCACTGCACCACCTCGCTCAATATATATATGGTGTTTCACTAAGTGTGTTTGCCTCTGTAACTTATAAAATAATAGGTGACGGGAAATTTTATTGTGGTAGGTCAACACAAGAAATGTTACACTTTCTGCGGAGCTATGAACATAGTTTAATGTATCATTTTCCAAAGAGTTACAGCACAAAGATATATTTTTTTAAAATGGAACAATAGTTTTTTTCTATCATGCATTGGATTCGTTGAAACCAGCTGCGTCCAAATCAATTTAAACTACATTCCTATCACAGTTAGTTTGTGTGCTACAACCTTCAAAGTTTAGGGGGCGGAGGCTACGACAGCGTAGCTGATTGGCTGGTGGTCATGAGACAGTGCGCCGTGCCCCAGGGGAGAGCCACTTTCAAATGTTCAAATGTTTGTATAGTCTATGGGACTTAACTACGAGGTCATCAGTCCCTAAACTTACAAACTACTTATGAACTAACTAAGACTAAGGACGGCACAAATATCCATGCCCGATGGGGGGATTCGAACCCCCGACCGTAGGGGCCATGCAGACACGGTAGATTTGTAAACAGGAAAGACGACACAAACCGATAGTTAATTGTAAAGGACGTTCAGGTTACCGTTTGTTGATATTTCCTCTCACACAACAATAAACATTTCTATTGACTCCATTAGTCACTCAACTAACATCTATTAAAAATTATAATTTTGCTTTTTGCAGTATTGTTAAGTATTGACAATAAAGATAAAGCTGAATTATAATTTATTGTGCTTTCGTAAGGCATGCCTGCTAATAGGATCTTATTTTTTCTTCTTTCAGTTTCATAGTAATGTGGAATCGAATTAACGTTTTCATTTGAACAAAGATGAAATATAGAGAACGTTGTTTCCATCCGAAATCACCTACTTCTCCTGAGGACCTTCTCCTGTTGATTGATTTCCTTGGCGTTTCTTATGAAATTGTAGAAACTTTAAAACAAATAGGAAATTGTGATGATACCACGAATTGTGCTTCGGACGACGTCAGTTGTGCCAGTAACAGTTCTGAAGAAGAATACTTTTCAAGCCTAAAAAACATGTACTGCCATAACTTTGAGCGACAAAAAAAAGTCAGTGAAATATTAGGTAAACGAAGGAGGGGAAAAGCGCTTGAAGTTATGTCGTGTGCAAAGGAGTTTTCATTTCCTTGAATCTGAGCGTGAACTTTAGAAATGGAAGAAAGAATTACATGAAGTAAGATATATGTACGGAAACTCGAAAACATCTGAGAGAAAAACTGTTCAAAAGACTTAGAACAGCTCGTCAGACCCATTGCACCGTTACCGATGGAGATCTACGAGACCGGGCCCTCCGAATTGCATCAGGAACGCACACTGCCAATTTCCAGGCTTCGTCGACCTGACTACACAGATTAAAGAAATCGTACAGAATCGGAGATCGAAAATTACCAAGTTTACGTCACGTAAACTTTTAGATTAGCTACCAGTGATAGACAATGCTTTAGAGAAATTCATAGCTTACATAAAGATGAAACTTGCTGTTATCCCCGCAGCTGCTATTTATAAATCACTCAGGTTCAGTGAAATAACTGCGTGACACCGCATTTTATCATTTCAGGGTGAAAAAAAAAAAAAAAAAAAAAAAAAAAAAAAAAAAAAAAAAAGACGGAGTTGGTTGCCAATCAATGAATGCAATGACACATTCATATACGATAATGCCCGTGATACGTATGAATGGTTTACAGTTTCCTCAGCTCTATATCTGACTTTAAGAACCTCAAGCCAACTTATGAGCACAAATAAAATAAAAATTGAGTGTTTTGTTGAAAAAATCTTGTAATCGACGTATCAAAATCTGGAAGAATGAGAAAGAATAATTTTCATATTTCGTTCGAAACGTATTCCTACCAGTTGTAGAAACTAATTCATTGCTTTTGTTCTACTCATGATCTGGACATAACGACGCCTCTGTTTTTGTGGGTACGGCGAAAAATATTATGTATATGTAAGGTGGATTCCGTCTTGAACAACTACTGTGATTCAACCTCAGTAAAGAACTTTTTTGACAGTGGAAAGAATTTTTCAGGAAATTATCAAACATAATTTTCGATACCTCTCTCTCACTTCAGGTTTATCAGTGGAACAGTTTTCTTAAGCTCCAGTAATTTGTGCATTACCAGCTTTCTGCGCTGCGCTTTACGAATGTGATCAACTGTGCCTTGTATGCAGTGCAATATGCGGAACGACGGCCGGGTCCAGTTCTGCCTCCATCCAAATTCTGTTTAAATAAAACTAGTGCCTACTGCGAAGTGTCCGAATGCATCATTTTTTTTTCCTTCGTTTGGTGTGCCTGCGTTTCCAGGAGCTCAGTCCGTCAGTGCAAGAGAAATGTTCTTGTCATTAAATAGACACCCTGCATTTGATGACAACATGGAATAAACAACGAACTGTTTTACTGATAGTTAAATGTACAACATTCAAAACCTGTTTTATGGAATGGTCCTCTTTGCCGGAAGTCGTCGTTCGGTTCCATTCACTCCATTGTAAACCAGGCCTTATGAGCTTATAATTGGTGTCAGTGAACTCTGGATAATTCCGCTATGCGGCGCAGCGTGAGTGATTCGTCGAGTCGCGCGCTAGACGGGCAGGGCTATACAAACCGCTGTTATAAGCTGTTCTTTGCGCGGAAAAAATGCGTAACTTCAACAATAAATAAATAAAACTTGCAGCGCCTCTTAGCAGCTAAAATTTTGGCAGTGCATTTCTTTCGTTGTCTTCTTCCTGTGTAAAATAATTCAGAGTAGGTTTCGACTTGTCTTATTGGACCGTTCCCTTGTGAATATTGTCTTCGTTACTGTCCACAACCACTGCTATTCTTCTCGCCAATGTTTCACTTTTTTTATCTTAAGTGAAATTCCTTTTTCGATTGTCCTGTAGACGACAACGAACATTCAAAAAACACAGACTGATAAATCTTTCGAAGAAAATGGTATAACTTTCTGAATTCTATAATGGAACCTACGTCTGAGCGAGATATAGCATTACACCAGAAACATGATCTGTACTTTTTCCTCCATAATATTATAACTATAATATTATATGTGAAGTATAGTACGCAGTAAAGCGACAGCATAGCTTGAGTACATTATGCACGTGTACTGATGTTAATAATGAAACTTAAGAAGAAATAAAAAGTTATTATAGTGCAACTCGAAAACTCGAAGTTGGCTGAGTATTTATTTAATATTCGTAGTATAACTCTCCCAAGATCCTCTCCCATTCTATCTCTTCATCTCCTATCTCTCCACCCATCTCCTCCTTCTCCTATCCCTCCACCCCCATGAACCACATACAATGCAGAGGTGGGGTGGCTTGCGTACCTCAACGATACAGATAGCCGTACCGTAGGTGCAACCACAGCGGAGGGGTATCTGTGGAGAGGCCAGACAATCGTATGGTTCCTGAACAGGGGTAGCAGCCTTTTCAGTAGTTACAGTGGAAACATCTGGACGACTGACTGAGCTGGCCTTGTAACATCAGCTAACATGGCTTTACCATGCAGTTATTGCGAATGGCTGAAAACAACGGGAAACTACAGCCGTTAACCTTCCCGGGGACATGCAGCTCTGCTGTATGAATATATGATGATGGCATCCTCTCGGGTAAAATATTACGGAGGTAAAATAGCCGCCATTCGGATCTCCGGGCGGGGACTACTCAGGAGGATGTAATCATAAAGAAAAACAAAACAGGCATTCTACGGATCGGAGCGTGGAATGTTCTAACCCTTAATCGCGTAGGTAAGCTGGAAAATTTGAAAAGAGAAATGGGTATGTTAAAGTTAGATATGGTAGTGAAGTTCTGTGGCAGGATGAACAAGATTTCTGGTCAGGTGAGTACAGGGTTATAAACACGAAATCAGTTTGTGTTAACGCAGGATTAGGTCTGATAATGAATAAGAAAACAGGTTACTATGAACAACAAAGTGAACGCATTATCATAGGAAAGATAGGCACAAAACCATCACCGACCACAGTAGTACAAGTTTATATGCCAACTAGCACGGCCGATGATGAGGACATCGAAGAAATGTATGAGGAAATAAAAGAAATTATTCAGAAAATTAAGGGAGACGAAAACTTGAATGTGATGGTGGACTGGAACTCGGTAGTAGGAAAAGGAAGAGAAGGAAATGTTGTAGGTGAATATGGACTGGGAAAAAGAAATGAAAGAGGAGATGGCTTGGTATGATTTTTGTGCAGAGCACAAGTTAATGATTGGTTGAAACATCATAAAACAAGTGATTCTTCAGTTTCTCCCGGCGTATTTGATAATCAAAATATCCACGGGTGTACTGCCGGTCTATAGTGTCCAACGGGCCCGTTGGACACTATAGACCGGCAGTACACCCATGTATATTCTGATTATCACGAAAGAAGGCTGTACGCGTGGAAGAGACCAGGAGACACTGGACGTTGTCAGATTGACAAGGCAAGGAATAGATTTAGGAACCAGGTTTCAAACTGTAAGACATTCCCAGGGGCAGATATAGACTCTGACCATAACTTACTGGTAATGAATTCTAGATTAAAACTTAAGAGACTGCAGAGAGGTAGAAAAGTTAGGAGATGGAACCTGGACAAACTGCAGTAACCAGAGGTTGTTGAGGGTTTCAGAGGGGGCATTAAGCATGGATTGGCTGAAACGGGGAAAAGTAATACAGTAGAACAAGAAGGGGTATGTCTGAGAGAGTAATGAAACCGGCAGATGATCATATAGGTAGAAGAACAAGGCCTAATAGAAATCCCTGCTTAACACAGTTTATACCGAATTTAATTGATGAGAGGAGAAGATATAAAAATTTTGCACGTGAAGCATGTAAAAAGGAGTACAAAGTCTGAAAAATGAGATTGACAGGAAGTGCAGATTGGCTAAGCAGGAATGGCTAGAGGACAAATGCAGAACCGTAGAAGAATGTATAACTAGGGGAAAGATAGTTACCGCCTATAGGAAAGTATAGAAATATTTGGAGAGAAGAAAAGCAGCAGTATGAATATCAAGAACTCAGACGGAAAACCAATACTAAGCAAAGAGGGGAAATCTGAAATGTGGAAGGAATATATAGAGGGCCTGTACAAAGGAAATCAAGGTAGTATTCTACAAATGTAAGACGAAGTGGAGAAAGAGGAGATAGGAGATACGATACTGTGAGAATAATTTGACAGAGCGCTGAAAGATTTGAGTCGAAACAAGGTCCCTGGAATAGATGATATCGTTAGGAGAGCCAGTCATGAAGAAATTGTTCCACCTAGTATGCAAGATGTATGAGACAGTGAAAATACCCTCCCTCTTCAAAAAGAATATAGTAATTACAATTCCAAAGAAAGTAAGTGCATACAAGTGTGAAAATTACAGAACTATCAGTTTAATAAGTTATTTATTACAGACGAATGGAAAAACTTGTGGAATCCAACCTTGGGGAAGATCAGTTTCAATTTAGGAGAAATGTAGGAACACGGGAGGCCATACTCACATTACGACTTATCTTTGAAGATAGGATAAGGAAAGGCAAACCTATGTTTTTAGCATTTGTAGATTTGGTCAAAGCTTTTGACAATATCGACTGCAATAAACCCTTTCAAATTCTGAAGGTAACAGGGGTAAATAGTTTGTAAGTGTAGGGACCAACGATTAGTGCAGTTAGGTCCTATAGCTGTACAAACATTTGATTTGATTTTGTTGCCAGCAACTTTAATTGTGTTGGTATATTTCCGGAATAGATTCACCTGCATTACGTCTACATTATTGTTCAGGATGCGTCACGATATGTTCAATCAGTTAGTCTGACTGGAGCATCCCCACGAGACACCGATACAGGATTAAGTGCGGTGAATGAGCTTCAACATAACAAGTACAACTGCAGTCTGTCACCAGAAGAGCAGTTCCTGGTCGGAAGACACATAACGATGGCTGATGTCAGTGATATGGCTTAGGATTTTTTTTTTCATTTATTTGGCCTTCTGAGTGTTAACTCAATGTGGCCATCTACAACACACATAGCAAATGTACATATATTTAAATAGACAAAACAGAAGTACATTTTGTCAAAATGGTAAAGTGGAAACAAAGCGAAAACTGCATTAAATTACAATTTAAATAATATTGGAACATTTTCACATATTCACAACCAAAACCTTATATTACCAATACACTTGATGATTAAAGATTGTGTACAGTGCTCTTAATAAACTTAATGATGATTTTATACACACGAATGTCTTTCGTAAACAAAAGGGAAGAAGCTGACTGGGGAAGGGGATATCCCATCTTCACCAATGTCTGCAGGAAGTTCAAACGTTCTCGGTCAAATTTGGGGCACCTGAACAGTATGTGGTTGACATCAGCTTCCGTTTCAGGATCACACTCACATGCCGCCGAATCGTAGATGTTGATCCGATGTAGATGTTTGGGATAAGAGGCGTGATTGAAGCGAAGACGAATAATGGTAGAAATCGCGGATCGGTCCAGATGAGTCCTCATAAACCACGGCTGCGTAGAAATCTGAGGTTGCAGCACAGCGTAAGAAGCGCTTTTCGTTTCTTGGGAAACGTTCCACATCTGTTGCCACTGTTGTTTTGCGTATTCCTTGACCTCAAATAAGAAGTCTTTGTATGGTAGTTTTAGGTCCAAGACAGTGCCTAAGGATGCCGCTTGTTTTGCCAATGCATCAACTTCCTCATTATAGCAGATACCAGCGTGAGAAGGCACCCACAGTAAA
This sequence comes from Locusta migratoria, assembly GCA_026315105.1. NCBI lineage: Eukaryota > Metazoa > Arthropoda > Insecta > Orthoptera > Acrididae > Locusta > Locusta migratoria. The sequence continues at coordinate 199,728,151 of CM048746.1, forward strand.
TTAACTGGCCGTCCCGTATTTGTACAGCGAATATATGCCGAAATCACATCCAGAATATAGCTGTTGGTTTTTTTGTTCCATCTCCGGTGTTGTAGGGTTTGAAGGACACTTTGAGAGTCAGACACAATTAATATTTTCGGGAAGGAAGTGGTAGAAGTAAACCTAAGTGCTTCCAGAATTGCCACTGTCTCCGCAGTAAATATAGAGGTATTCGTTGGCAGTTTGAAGGTTCTCCGAATCTGAATCTGAGGGCAGAAAAAGGCACATCCAGTACACTCTTCTTGTGGAATTTTGGACCCATCTGTATATACACAAAGAAAATCAGGCCACTGTTCTGCAACGAGGCGACTGAATCTGTTATTAACAGTGTTACTTCCTAAGCAAGTCATATTAAAATAGAAGACTGGAATCTGGCAGCCAAGTGTTCGTAGATCGTATTCAAAAGGAGGCGGATGAGGTGAACATCGTACAGAACGTATCATAGGAGACCAAGTGTCGAAGCTAGTACAAATGGCTGGAGGTATATTCCTTCTGTAAGTGGCAATCCATAGTCGATAAATGGTGTCTCTGTTTCTGCAGACTGAACTGTCCGTGAAAGCCATTCCTTGAAAGTATAATTTATCCGACAACATTTGGCGCCTAATGCTCAAGGGCATCTCTCCTGCTTCCACTAAAATGGCGTTGGTGGGGGTCGATCGCATGGCTCCAAGACAGGTTCGGATGGCTCTATACTGAAGAGTATCGAGTTTCGTTAGATGAACCTTCGGTGCATTGTGGTACAGTTGACAGCCATAGTCAAGCCGAGATCGAATAATCCCTCGATACATGGTGAGTAAAGTGCTCTGGTGCGATGGCTTAGGATCTTCAGTGACGTGCTACAACCAAAGCCATTGTTGAGCATCACTCGAGTGGAGTCAAATGGTAAGCCACAATAACGATTTCATTATTTCTGAGCAAAAGACTAATCAAGCCATGATATGTAGCACAGATCAGCTGTAGCAAAAGGTAAGACATCAATAGACATCCGAATTCTGCCAATCGGTGACGCTTGTAACACGGACGAGAAATTAACTGCAATGTTCCAAGTATGCATAATGCGAAGATGTACTGGAATGTATATTTAATGAACCTGAAGAACATATCACTTCTTGCTAATATGATCATGCGTTATAGTAATTTAGGCTTTCTTGCATTTTGACGGAGGCTGCTAGTACTGTATTGGAGAAGCCTGCGTTTAAAAACTTTGGTATTAATAGAAATTACTAAAGCTACAAATTACAGTCTTATTCGAGTGTTGTCACTCGTATTGTTTGTGGTCAACATACCGAATAACTTCTAATGGTGTCGTGAAGTTGGTTTTCTATGTAAATATCGGAATATATCATTTTATTAAAAAGTTTTAAGACTTTTACAGTAATTTCATTCATGCAAGTAGCATTTCCCACGGGACTAAGGTGACTTTTAGACTACACGTAGTGTATTAACGGAATGTAATACGCACTGTAGTGTTTTATTATTATTATTATTATTTTTTTCGCTTACGTGTAAAACATAAGTTGAATGACCAATAATATCTCGAGAAAGGAAGAGTTGAAATTTATCAAACATGTTTTGGAATTTTCTTCTTAAGAACTACTACTTGTAGGAGAAGATCGTATTGGAAGTGTTCACAGTTTTCGTACTATATTCTATAAGTTTGCTCTTATTTTCATAAAATATCTTCATGTTACTTACACCCTTCCTCTTCCTCGCTTCCTATTATGTCCAAATTTTATTTTACTTAGTTGCTGGATGAATTTATTTTCTGCTTGAAAATGCTTGCAGCGTTAAGATACTGGAGTCATATGAATTATTTAAAGAGAATATTGGGACAGTTTGTTTGGAAGGACTCGTGACGAGTAAAATGGTATATAGTTGAAGACATTTTACCTTTAATAAGAATAACTTGTGTACACAAAAGATTAATGAGCCTGAAGATTAGAACAAAGACTATATTCGCCTTTCATTACTTTAAATTAAGCAAAAATGAAAAGAATGACTGCTAGCAGAAAATACAAAAAACTATTCCATAACCTCGTCGCCAACGGACAGTTGAACCCCAATCGTACTTTCTTCTGTGACACTAGAGTTCTACATTTTTATTCTGTCGAATCATGCGCGAGATAATTTTATAATTCGATTTGTAACCTGATTAAACGATGTAACCTCCCAAGTTTCCTTATGCTCATACAACCTGCTAATCTAATTCCGTTTATGGCCTGTGATGTAAGGGCGTTCCATCCACTTTACGTTTTTAGGACAACTCTTTTACGGAATACGTTTTGTTTCAGGAGGAATGTTAAATATTTTGGGAAGTAATAATATAGATCAATCGCAATAAAATTGTTAATTGTTAATTTTTATGTAGGGCAGAGGTGCAGCTGCCAGTATGTAATCCGAAAAAACTCAAAAACAAAGACAAATGACCACTTTCAAAGCTAATTTTCCAAAATGACAAATACATCTGCAGTGCACTGTTGACTTCCCTGAAGTGGTATGACAACCGAAAATGCTGTTGTCTCTTTTCTCTCTGAGACACTGGATGGATTAAAAACACCATTCTGAAAGCTAGCCGTATTCCTTGATTTAACAAAAGATTTTGATTTTCTTACAAAATATTGTTGCAGCAGTTGAAACATTATGGAGTAAGGGGAGTAGCTTACAAATGATTCACCTCTTATTTTAACAACTGACAGCAGAAGGTAATTCTTTATAGTGTTGGTAATGCTTGTGATATATACTCAAAATGAGGCAGAATGAAATGGTTAGAAGGGGGGGGGGGAATCGCCCCAAGGGTCTACTCTGAGGCCGCAGATGTTTCTTATTTATATCAACGATATGCCTTCTAGTATAACATGTAATTCTACGATATTTCTGTTTGCTGATGAAATGAGATTGATACTGGAGTATTGACGCAGTATAAAACAATGCAGCAAAATAAATAGTTTCATGGCTTGCAGAAAATAAATAGATGCTCAATCACAATAACAGTTATTTCTTCTTACATTTTGTAACACACAGTTCAACAAAAACTGACATTTTGGTTACACAAAAGGGGCATATGATAAGTGAGACAGAACAGTTCAAATTTCTAGGCGTCCAGATCGATAGTAATCTGTCGTGAAAAGCCCGTACTGAGGATCTTGTTCAAAATCTAAATGTTGTGTGGCTTACCATAAGAACTGTTTCTGAAATAACTGATACTTCAAAAAGAAAAATCCTATACTTTTCTTATTTTCATTCGTTGTTGTTGTTGTTATGGTCTTCAGTCCGGAGACTGGTTTGATGCAGCTCTCCACCCTACTCTTCCTGAGCAAGCCTTTTCATCTGCTCATAAGAACGGCAACCCACATCCACTTGAATCTGCTTACTATACGCGTCTCTTGGCCTCCCTATGCGATTTTTACCCCACACACTTCCCTGCAATGCTAAATTTACGATTCCTCGATGTCTAAGAATGTTTCCTACCAAGCGATCCCTTCTTTTAGTTAGGGTATGCCAAAAATTCCTTTTCTCGCCAATTCTGTTCAGTACCTCTTCATTAGTTATGTGATCTACCCACCTAATCTTCAGCATTCTTCTGTAGCACCACATTTCAAAAGCCTCTATTCTCTTCCTGTCCGCACTGCCTATCGTCCATGTTTCACTCCCGTACAAGGCAACACTCCACACAAATGCCTTCAGAAAAGACTTCCTTACCCTTAAATTAATATTCGATGTTAGCAAATTGCTCTTTTTCAAAAATGCTTTTCTTCCCATTGCCATTCTGAATTTTATATCCTCTGTACTGCGATCATCGCATGTTATTTTACTACCCAAGTAACAAAACTCATCTACCACCTTCATTGTTTCGTTACCTAATCTAATTCCTTCAGCATCGCCTGATTTTCTAAGACCGCATTCCATTATTTTTGTTTTGCTCTTGTTAATGTTCATTTTGTACGCTCTCTTCAACACACTATCCATTCCATTTAACTGCTCTTCCAGGTCGTTCGCTGTCTCTAACAAAATTACAATGTCATCAGCAAAACGCAATGTTTTTATTTCTTCCCCCTGAACTTTAATCCCTATTCCAAAATTTTCCTTGCTTTCCTTCACCGCCTGCTCAATGTACAAATTGAATAACATCGGAGAAAGGCTACAACCCTGTCTTACTCCCTTCCCAACAGACGCTTCCCTTTCATGCCCTTTGAGTCTAATAACTACGGTCTGGCTTTTGTACAAGTTATAGATAACTCTCCTTTCCCTTTATTTTATCCCTGCTGACTTCAGAATTTGAAAGAGTGTAGTCCAGTCAACATTGTAAAACGCTTTCTCCAAATCTACAAAGGCTAAAAATGTAGGTTTGCCTTTCCATAATCTATCTTCTAAGATAAGACGTAAAGTGAGTATTGCCTCCCGTGTTCCTACGTTCCTCCTGAACCCAAACTGATCTTCCCCTAGGTCAGCTTCTACAAGCTTTTCAATTCTCCTGTAGATAATTCGTGTTAAAATTTTGTATTTCGCCTGTCTCATACATCCTACACACCAGTTCAAATAGTTTTGTCATGGCTGGCTCTCCCAGAGACTTTAGTAGCTCTGAGGGTATCTCATCTACTCCTGGCGCCTTGTTCTGACCTAGGTCTTTCAGGGCTCTGTCAAATTCATCTCTCACTACAGTATCTCCTATTTCATCTTGATCTACTTCCTCTTCCCTTCCTACAACATCGTCTCTAAGTTCATTTCCTTTGTAGAGCTGCTCTATGTACTCTTTCCACCTTTCAGCTTTCCCTTCTTTGCTGAGAACTGGTTTCCCATCTAAGTTCTTGATATTCGTAGAGTTGCTTTTCTTGTCCCCAAATGTCTCTTTTATTTTCCTGTAGGCGGTGTCTACTTTTCCCCTTCTTATACATTCTTCTACAGATTTGCATTTGGCTTCTAGCCACTCCTGCTTAGCCATTTTGCACTTCCTATCAATCTCATTTCTTAGTCGTGTGTACTCCATTTTGCCTGTTTCATTTACTGCATTTTTATATTTTCTCCTTTCATCAATTAAATTTAGTATTTCCTGTGTTATCCAAGGATTTTTTGTAGGTCTTGCCTTTCTACCTATTTTGTCCTCAGCTGCCTTCATTATTTCATCTCTCAATGCTACCCATTCCTCTTCTACTGTTTTATTTCCCCCCGGTTCTGTTAATTGTTGCCTAAATCTCCCTCTGAAATCCTCCAGAACTTCACGTTCCTTCAATTTATCTAGGTCCCATCTCCTTATTTTCCTACCTTTGTGCGGTTTTTTCAGTTTCAGCCTACAGTTCGTGACTAGCAAGTTATGGTCAGAGTCTATATCTGCCCCTGGGTATGTCTTTTCATTCGATAATAATGTATTGTGCTACTTTTGTGGTAGCTCTTCTGAATCAATAAGAATATTTATGGCGCAGAAATGGGCGGTGTCTTGCGTGTCTTGCCGATGCCTGTTCACCAAGCTGAGAATTCTGACTTTATCCTCTCTATAAATGTTTTCTTTAACATCGTTTCTTCTTTATAATATCAGCTTATTCTCAAGAGTTTGCAACTATCACTCATTTCATACTAGACAGAAATCGAATCTGGATTTGGGTAACACCTCCTTGAACCTTGTGCAGAAAGGTCAGCAGTATTCTGCTGCTTTGATTTTTAATACACTGGCACATTAATTCAAAGAGCTTAGTTGTAGTCCACGCACTTTCAAGACTAAATTGAAGAGTTTTCTCGTGGCACAGTCCTACATTTCTGCCGAGGAATTAATTAAAGACTGAATTTCTCTGTTACGTTGTTGGTTCTTTTTTCTTATGCATAGGCCTGACATGTACATATGATTGTTATACGTTTTACTTTATTTATAATAGTACAGGACATAATAGTACATGGAAGGTCTGGTCGTTTTAGTTTACAATGTGTTATCTTGCACACTACTTATTGATTACTTATCCTCCAGGCTGAAAAGCAGCAACGATACGACAAGATACAAACCAGTCAAAGAAAAAAAAAATAATAATATTCTCACCAATCAACGCAGTATTAACAACACAGTGAAATTCGGCTTTCTTCAGGTAACTCCTGCATCCTGAAGAGCAAAACGACACGAGCAGGTACAAACCAGACAGAAGGTATCCTCAGCAATTAAATGGCATTAAGAATCGTAAAATCCACTACAAACGAATCACTCCCACATGCTGAACTATGACAACTCTGCGAGAGAATGAATGGCGGGCGACACCGCTACATAATTTATAGGTTCAGATGCAATATAACTGCTAGGCACTGCACCCGTGTAACGTAATGAACACACGAGTAAATACTACAGAATCTCGTAGTCTGCGGTTAGGAAATTGCCTGCCGTATTCTCCACAAGCAGCAGCAGTGTTTCCATTACAAAACCCATATCGGCGTACTCAGCACTTATAAATACGAGCGGCATGTTTACGCGCTTCAGTTCAGTAAATCTGGCCAATAGGTCACAATGGAAACTTCAAAGTAAACTTCACAATTGAACATCAATACTTTACTGCTGACCTTCGATAAATACGCTCATAGCAGCCTGCAGCAACCGCAGCAACAGGTATACCAACATACTAGGGGAAGGTCCGGTAGCCACGGACACATAAGTGAATTGCTAATAAAACATCAATATACAATTTCCTGTCTTGATTTTCACCGTAAAATGAAACCAGTATCTTCTTTAGTTATATCACTTAGAACTAAGTCTATATATTAATTTTTATGAATTATCTTTAAAACACTTTTGAATTACAAAACCCGACACTACAAAATTTGGAGGATAGCCCCGGACACAGCATTCAGTGGTGCTCCAGTTGTTTTTTTGGCCTTGCAAGCATCACAATAGTAATGAAATCAGAAGGATCTATATAAACAATTTGCATGGGGCCAGTCCTTGCAGACGTCGCACTCAATCCATTATTCCTCGAAGATTTCTCCACATACGATGCATTCCTTCTCCTCTTCGGAGAGACCGTGAATATTTATCTTTGCCTTGAACGTTTATTTAGTGCCTTTTTGTTTCTCCGGCTCGTCCCTTTTATTGCATTTACCTTTCCGTCTATATATATGAAGAGTGCCCTTCTCTTTATTAAATCTGTGATGGAGTTTGAGAGCTTCTGCAAGATCAAATGCTAATTTCAAAAACTCATTTCTACTCATTGGTATCAGATGGTTGTCAAGTTCTTTAACATACTAATAAAGTTGTTCAGAAACGTTCCCTGAAATTGTGAATACAAATAGTCCTAAATTCGATTGGAAACCAGTCTCTGCTGCCACTTTACAAACATTTTAGGCGATGGTGAAGTGAGATTGTTGGTACATCATACGAGGCTTTCGCTTGTCTTACTGACGTATTTCCTTCCACCACACATTTATTTGTTTCTTCAATTTTATTTTCGTCCCATTTTCCTCTATTAGTACTTCTTCCCTTAAATTTCGACATAAGTCAAGTCTTCCTCCAACAATAGAAATCCCACCGTAAATTTCTTTGCACAAGTAATCGAAGTTAAAAACGTAAACAATGTCCAGAGGTTCCCGACAGTATTGTGTCCGAGGCTACCCGATTGTTATCATGCAATATTTTTAGACACAGCTCTTAAATTGTACGAGAAATCTTACAAATATTATTACAGGCCTTGAAAGTATAAAATTTCCCACCACTTGAACTGTTAAACAAGTGCGAAAAATAACTCCTTGTGGGTGAAAACCGTCAACGAAATGTAATAGGAACACACACACACACACACACACACACACACACACACACAAAAAGCCGCTTATGTATGGGGCGCAGTCCTGCCAACGCAACTTGTTAGAAGTTGAAATGTCCGCGTTTACCCGCCGTCCGGGGCTATCCGACCTTTCCCTGAACTAAAATTCATAGAACTCATCTGTATATCTACACTTAATAAAAATTGCACACATATTATATAGCATTTTTATTGTAATTCGCGTGTAATACCACGTCGTAAAATATTTACTATTCTTCGTGAAGCACTCCGTACATAACGCTACACTTTTCTTTCGCGCCACATGCGATCCGTAGAACTTTCCAGTTTACATTCCGGAAGTACATAATGAAATACTTAATTCTATTACAGCTGTTATGCCACATTTATTTACATCTTGAATCTTTCGTTCTTTTGACTGAATTATTGTTGTTCGAGTCTGAAAACAGACTGATATTTGACGCGGGTAACAGAGGTAAATGATTACAGTGTCTACTTCATTGCACAATTTTTTTTCCATTATATTTCCATATAACATGTTTTTCCGCTTCTTTATTTCGTGTATCTTAACATTATGAGCCTCGGAGCATTGGCCAGATTTGCGCCAAAGGTAAAATTATAAAGCGCTTTAACAAGGTCAATTATATCTCATTATCTGCTCGGCACAAAAAATTGCCACTTCTGATTTCAGACACTGCAGATTATAGTCAATTAAAGGGGCGTCAGTGAACACTCTTCTCGCTAATGGAGAAGTGCTTACACATCAGAGTAAATATTTTTGAATTTAACAGTATAAAACACGACGTTATATGACAAATGATTCACTAGTACATTTCTTTAGTTTTTCAAAACACTGTATTTTTATGCTTGTAAATTTTATTTTCCTGCACACGAATCTAATGAACAAAGCTGAAGTTATAATTAAACTGCCTGTCCATGAACCACAGACATAGACGAGGTGCGGTGGCTTGCGTGCCTTAACGATACAGATAGCCGTACCGTAGGTGCAGCCACAGCGGAGGGGTATCTGTGGAGAGGCCAGACAAACGTGTTGTTCCTGAAGAGGGGCAGCAGCCTTTTCAGTAGTTACAGGGGCAACAGTCTGGATGATTGACTGAGCTGGCCTTGTAACATCAGCTGATGTGGCTTTGCCACACAGCTACTGCGAACGACTGAAAGCAAGGGGAAACTACAGCCGTTACTTTTCCCGAGGACATGAAGCTCTACTGTATGAAAATATGATGATGGCATCCTCTCGGGTAAAATATTCCGGAGGTAAAATAGTCCCCCATTCGGATCTCCGGGCGGGGACTACTCAGGAGGATGTTGTCATCAGGAAACACAATACTAGCATTCTACGGATCGGAGCGTGGAATGTTAGATCCCTTAATCTGGTAGGAAAATTAGAAAATTTAAAAAGGGAAATGGATAGGTTGAAGTTAGATATAGTGGGGATTAGTGAAGTTCGGTGGCAGGATGAACAGGATTTCTGGTCAGATGAGTACAGGATTATAAGTACAAAATCATTTGGAGGTATCACAGGAGTAGGACTGATAATTAATAAGAAAATAGGAATGCGGGTAAACTACTATGACCAGCACAGTGATCGCATTATCATTGTCAAGATAGATACGAAGCCAACACCGACAACAGTAGTACAGGTTTATATGCCAACTAGCTCTGCCGATGATGAGGAGATCGAAGAAATATATGAGGAGCTAACGGAAATCATTCAGACAGTTAAGGGAGAGCAAAACTTAATTGTGATGGGAGACTGGAATTCGGTAGTAGGAAAAGGAAGAGAAGGAAAAGTAGTAGGTGAATATGGACGGGGCAAAAGGAATGAAAGAGGAAGCCGCCTGGTAGAATTTTGCACGGAACATGATTTAATCGTAACAAACACGTGGTTTAAAAATCACAAAAGAAGGTTGTATACTTGGAAGAGACCAGGAGACACCGGAAGGTATCAGATAGATTTTATAATGGTAAAACATAGATTCCGGAACCAAGTTATAAACTGTAAGACATACCCAGGGGCAGATATAGACTCTGACCATAACTTGCTAGTCACGAACTGTAGGCTGAAACTGAGAAAACCGCACAAAGGTAGGAAAATAAGGAGATGGGACCTAGATAAATTGAAGGAACGTGAAGTTCTGGAGAATTTCAGAGGGAGATTTAGGCAACAATTAACAGAACCGGAGGGAAATAAAACAGTAGAAGAGGAATGGGTAGCATTGAGAGATGAATAGTGAAGGCAGCAGAGGACAAAATAGGTAGAAAGGCAAGACCTACAAAAAATCCTTGGATATCACAGGAAATACTAAATTTAATTGATGAAAGGAGAAAATATAAAAATGCAGTAAATGAAACAGGCAAAATGGAGTACAGACGACTAAGAAATGAGATTGACAGGAAGTGCAAAATGGCTAAGCAGGAGTGGCTAGAAGCCAAATGCAAATCTGTAGAAGAATGTATAAGAAGGGGAAAAGTAGACACCGCCTACAGGAAAATAAAAGAGACATTTGGGGACAAGAAAAGCAACTCTACGAATATCAAGAACTTAGATGGGAAACCAGTTCTCAGCAAAGAAGGGAAAGCTGAAAGGTGGAAAGAGTACATAGAGCAGCTCTACAAAGGAAATGAACTTAGAGACGATGTTGTAGGAAGGGAAGAGGAAGTAGATCAAGATGAAATAGGAGATACTGTAGTGAGAGATGAATTTGACAGAGCCCTGAAAGACCTAGGTCAGAACAAGGCGCCAGGAGTAGATGAGATACCCTCAGAGCTACTAAAGTCTCTGGGAGAGCCAGCCATGACAAAACTATTTGAACTGGTGTGTAGGATGTATGAGACAGGCGAAATACAAAATTTTAACACGAATTATCTACAGGAAAATTGAAAAGCTGGTAGAAGCTGACCTCGGGGAAGATCAGTTTGGGTTCAGGAGGAACGTAGGAACACGGGAGGCAATACTCACTTTACGTCTTATCTTAGAAGATAGATTAAGGAAAGGCAAACCTACATTTTTAGCTTTTGTAGATTTGGAGAAAGCGTTTGACAATGTTGACTGGAATTCACTCTTTCAAATTCTGAAGTCAGCAGGGGTAAAATGCAGGGAAAGAGACTTATTTACAACTTGTACAAAAGCCAGACCGCAGTTATTAGACTCAAAGGGCATGAAAGGGAAGCATCAGTTGTGAAGAGAGTAAGACAGGGTTGTAGCCTTTCTCCGATGTTATTCAATTTGTACATCGAGCAGTCGGTGAAGGAAAGCAAGGAAAATTTTGGAATAGGGATTAAAGTTTAGGGGGAAGATATAAAAACATTGCGTTTTGCTGATGACGTTGTAATTCTGTCAGAGATAGCAAAGGACCTGGAAGATCATTTGAATGGAATGGACAGTGTGTTGAAGAGAGCGTATAAAATAAACATTAACAAGAGCAAAACAAAAATAATGGAATGCTGTTTTAGAAAATCAGGAGATGCTGATGGAGTTAGATTAGGTAACGAAACAATGAAGGGGGTAGATGAGTTTTGTTACTTGGGCAGTAAAATAACATGCGATGGTCGCAGTACAGAGGATATAAAATTCAGAATGGCAATGGAAAGAAAAAGCATTTTTGAAAAAGTGAAATTTGCTAACATCGAAAATTAATTTAAGGGTAAGGAAGTCTTTTCTGAAGGCATTTGTGTGGAGTGTTGCCTTGTACGGGAGTGAAACATGGACGATTAGCAGTGCGGACAGGAAGAGAATAGAGGCTTTTGAAATGTGGTGCTACTGAAGAATGCCGAAGATTGGGTGGGTGGATCGCATAACTAATGAAGAGGTACTGAACAGAATTGGTGAGAAAAGGAATTTTTGGCATACCCTGACTAGAAGAAGGGATCGCTTGGTAGGACACATTCTTAGACATCGAGGAATCGTAAATTTAGCATTGGAGGGAACTGTGTGAGGTAAAAATCGCAGAGGGAGACCAAGAGACGCGTATAGTAAGCAGATACAAGTGGATGTGGGTTGCCGTTCTTATGAGGAGATGAAAAGGCTTGCTCAGGATAGAGTAGGGTGGAGAGCTGCATCAAACCAGTCTCCGGTCTGAAGACCATAACAACAACAACATTGTTGTTGTATCCATAACTTCGCAAGCTTTCGCTGGTGTTTGTATTTGGTATGTTATTGGTAAATATTTTCAACAAGTACTTAATTTTATTTTAAAGAACACTTGCGTGAATTGTCTAATAGATATTGAAATACGACCGTCTTTCGTCTTCCGTATATTTATCTATAGTTTATGGAAAGTTATAATTTATTTAATGTCGCTAGATTATCATTTTGTTAAAACTTGAACCCCACTCTTTTCAAGGCTTGAGGAATAGCACTTTTATTTCAAGTGTTAAAATATTAGTTAATATTGCTAGGTTTTTCTTATTTTGTTATGTTAATTATTTATTATTGTATTAATTAATGTGGCATAAATGTGGCTTCTCCGCTACGCCACTGTCCCTGTGAGAATGTGCAGTTGTTTTCCCGTCTCATGACCACTGGGCGTCTGGTGAGGTAAGGTTACTTCTGCTCTTGTTTCTGGAGATGGTAGCATTTAATTGACTAGCACGTTTAACTTAAATTCGTGAAATTATAACTTTTTTTTTTTTTTTTTTTTTTTTTTGAATATTTTCTCTGATCGTGTGCGGAAATGTGTTATCGTTTTTCAATTCAGTGATTTCCAATAGATAACGGCCTGATATGTTAAAACCTTTTGTGATCATGTGGCGGTATATGAACTCTGTGTAAGTACTTTCTAGCTTTGTTGGGCCCGATTTCTAATAGGTGATATGTTCATTTCATACAGTGCAGCCGGCCGCGGTGGCCGAGGAGACTGAGGCGCTGCAGTCACGGTCTGCACGGTCACTACGGTCGGGGGTTCGAATCCCCCCTCGGGCATGGATATTTGTGCCGTCCTAGTTCGTAAGTAGTTCATAAGTAGTTTGTAAGTTTAGGGACTGATAACCCCGTAGTTAAGTCCCATAGACTTTACAAACATTTGAACATTTTGAACATACAGTGCATGTAAAAGTCTTCTCATCGTTTGCTTCCGTGAGTGATAGGTGTTCCACGTGGTTGGTTCATAGAAAAAAGCCTTCAGCTTCCACTCTTGTTTGTTCCATGCCCAACAGGCAAGTAACGATGCGGGTATCCTTCTGATTTCCACTAATATTTCGTGTTCTTCCCTCCCCGCCTATTTTGCTGTCTTTTCTCCGTCTAGTAGTACGCACTCTGTCTTTGTCAGTAATTCTCTCTGAGCCTTGTAAAAACTCCTTCAATAGCTTCCTCATGTAATTCTAAACATTTATATGGGTTGCATGCTGTAATTCTTAATCTTATTTTTCCAACTTTGTAATTATTTCACTTTTACGAATTTTTTGAGAGTGGACTTAATCCGTCTATGTAAGCGCTCCCTATCGCGTGTAGATGCATTTATTTCGCTTCTTCATGTAATTTAAAGCATTTCTAGGGGTTCCATGCCGTAGTTCTTATTCTAATTTTTCCGACTTTGTAATTATTTCATTTTTTGTGGGTTTTCTGAGACAGGACCTCATCCGTCGCTGTAATCGCCCCATATCGCTTGTAGCTGTATTTCATTAGCTTCCTTATATAATTCTAAGCATTTCTGTTGGTTGCATGCTGTAGTTAATTTTCTTTATCTTTCGGAATCTGAATTTATTCAATTTTTTCTGTTTTCAGAACCACGTTGGTCCGAGTTCGACTTCCGGGGTTTGCAGCTAGTCGCCTGAGTTCACGACACTTCTCTTATAAAACCAGTACCTAGCTCGATTTTTAACAGACTACAACTTAAGAATCCACCGTGATTTTGTATAATTAATCCGACTTTCAACCACTTCACCTTCAGTGGAGTGCGTTCATGTAACGTAGCCGTGTGTCGCCGTTAGCGTGTTTGCTCGTGGTCCTATTCAGATGTAATTTAACTTGCTATACACACGCACCATCTCAAAGCAGGCACGACAGACGAGAGCCAGCTTCAAAGTGTTTGTATATTGTGTTTTGTGCTACCTCCGCCTACGATAGCGGCGCCTGCTTCCGTCTCGTCTCAGCACACTGTTTTTGGTGAGTTTCGCTGTGGCCTTGCGTGTGTGTGAGAGAGTGAGTGTTGTTTGTGAATCCTTCCCCCAGTAGCGTTAAATCATGTATAATTTGGGCTGGACACCGTCAGCATTAATCCATGTAAGAGATGCATTTTATTGTATTAACAAAATTGGTTCCCAATTTTGGTTGTTTTCTATCTGAATAAACAAGTTTAAGTTCAGCATATTCCGTAAGTTGCCTATAAATTGTAGTTTTAGAGAACCTTCCCTCTTTTATTTAATATTGTTTCACAAGTGCTGACGACATGCTCAGATGCAAAGTTTCTTACGACTAAATTCCGTTGCGCCATAATTGTTTTCTTAGCCACCTTTCTAAGATAACTTTAATTGTAGTGGCTTGCTGATTAATGTCTGTGTATAATGACGCGTGAGCTGCTATGTATATTGACCACTGTAGTATTAAGTTTCTGTTATCGAAGTAATTTGAAACGAGTCTGTTATCAGTGTGGGCCAGGGAACAAGGCTTTGCAGCAGGGAGTAACCAGTAGTTCACACGGACCCTATTTATTAATTTTGGTGCTAAAACAAAGCTCTTGTTACGTACAGTGGTCGACTTTTAATATCAATATCAACTAGCGTATAGGCGTCACCAGTCCATAAAGAAGTGTTACTGATGACTATTTTTAAATATGTTAGTGGTAAACCATTCCAGACTAATAGAACCTAATGAGGGAGTTGGCTCCTTATATTCTTTGAAACCACCAGCGCCTAAGAAATATTTATGGGCCCTCGACAATGATTAGTCATTTGAAATGTCCAATGAAGCAAAATTACTAGATATGTGCCTTCCAAATGTTTCAAATTTTTTGAGCTGTTGAGATTTACTAAAATTCGCAACTGATTATTATATTCATCAGAATAAATAATAAGTGCTTTGGAACTACAAATTATACTTATAACTAATCATGTTACACAAAGTAGCCTGTATCCAAATCTGTATCGATAATTAGTGGCTCCAGTCAAACAGGTAAGTCTAAAATCCCTGGATCTTGGCTTATTTTCTTCTTAAACTATATTGCCCAATCTCTATGTGTAGCAAAAAATTAGTAGTTATTCAAGAAGCCTTCTGAAATAATGAGATCTCACATTAATCCAGAAGTCGGCCCCAGCGAGACACTGTCAAGGGTTTTTCCATGGTAGGAGGACTGGAAAAGAGCGCAATGAAAGGCCAACTGAAGAGCTGCTTGGCCGACAAGTAGCTGCTCCAGACTCAAGAAACCGAACTGTGCCCATTCATGACGCATCCAACGACAGCACTGGCAAAGGATGAAACTGCCATGGGTCGGGCGGCCTATATAAAATGGCTGAGTAATAATTTGAAATTATATTGTAATTCACAATATCATCATATCGAAAAAATCAAGCACAGCCCCCTAATCACGGAACAGGAGTATGTTGAGACTTACGTACGAAGTTGAGAGATTACTCACTATTACATAATATTTTATATTAATTCTTCCCTTACAGCAGCCCCATATTTCGACATCCAGACATTATGCGTGTGAATATTAAGTTATATGGGTTTTGGGTGGACGTATTTTATGGGCAATGTGCTGCTTGATGGCAGATAGCTAAGGTAACAGCCCAATGCTGTGAAAACGCCGTGGCCTGCATGTGTGGGCAGAGCGAGTGTGTTAAGCCTCCCTTTGCACAGTCAGTCCCACCTGTCTTCAAAGGACAGCGCCGACGTGGGGTGAGAAACGATTTCGGCGAAATATGGCGGTGCCGCCGCGCCACAAGGATATCAGCACAGAGTAACACACACAGAGAAGAAGCCCCCCCCCCCCCCCCTAAGCCACTGTCCTACGCTCCGTCGAAGTTCCGTAAGATGCCAGCAGATGTCAGGAGGTTCCCTGGCTTAGTACCTGTAGACCACACTAGAGGCGCTTGTGAAGGTGCCTCTCGCACTTCAAAGGGTAGCGTGGAGGGGAGGCTGAGGGGAGAGCTCGTGCGCCTACCTCGAGGCCGCAGATGTGTCCGGTGTGCTGGCGTTTGAGGGGAAGTGGTGGTGGGGACAGCCGCTACCTGCCGCCTGCTCTGGCCAGTTTAAAGGCTGCTTCTGACCGCAGCGCCATCACGGGACATCCTACGGAACTGCTGTGACCCTCCCTCCCCACACCCCTTACGGAGGTTTCCCGTCTGTATATATTTGTCTGTGATGTCAGCAGGAAGCGCATACCGTGAAATCATAGCGGCGACAGCTGCTTGCCTCTGAGGGCACCGTGCAGCCCACCGTGGCAAATCACTGTCCAGTTCGATTCTTGGTAAGAGGTCCCTTGGGGACGCAAACGAACAGCCTTGGCGGTGAAACGGTGTTTCCCGCCAAGAGATATCATGGGCTCTGTGATAGGCTGGAATAGTGTAAACTGAAATGTCTCAGCGTGTGTAAGCTGAACACTTCGTGCAAATATAACTGTAAACACTCACAAAATGTCAACTGTTAAAAAATGTTTATAAATCGGGATAAAACTACTAGGTTCTTCTTTCTACACGGCAGAGCTAGGCACCATTAATAAAAAAATTAGCTTCGTTAATCATTAATTCGTTACTAAAATTTTTTTCGTTAAACTTTAAAGCGTTACTTTATTAACAATTTAACAGAATTTAACGTTAATTGTTAACTCGTAAAAGTACTGTGTATCCGCGAAAACTCGTCTTCAGTGTCCAAATGTATCTATTTGCAGTTGTTGTGTTATTGAAGTGACCAACTAAATAAAACGTAATATCCTATCTGATATTTAAAAAAATGTTTTGGTTGGGCATCTTTAAGTAGGACTTGGAGTATAAATAAAATTGAGTGTTACTCGGACACTCTAACCTGGCACTCGGCTGCAAGCGTAACAAAATGAGACTAATCATATACCATGTTGTAAAGTTGCAAAATCGCCTTCGCTAGAGTCGTTCGGTTTCCTGAAAAAAAAATGTTAGATTCTGTGAGATGATTAGCCTCCATCAACATATTGAAGATTTTGTTATTTGTTGATGCTCGCGGCCGATCGCTAGGACAAAGATTCATCAGAAGAATAAAATCCTTGCGTCTTGGAGAGAAGGACATCATGGTCAGCTTTGATGTGGTGTCAGTATTCACAAACGTTCCCATCAAAGATTCCATAGACCTGCTGACTCAGTTATTCGGCGACATTGTTGCGGATTTATTCAGACGTCATCATACTTTTTATATGGTGGAGAATATTTCAACCAAATTGACGATGTTGCAATGGGAAGCCCATTACCTCCTGTTATTGCCACAGACACGGCTCCTGCATGGCCTAGCTGTTTCTAACGTTATGTTGACGATACGTTCATTGTCTGGACGCATGGACGTGAAAAACTGGGTGAATTCTTGGACCACATCAACAGCAGCCATGACAAAATCAATTTCACGATATAGGCAGAGATGGTGCTGTGAGATTATCGCCCAATAGAAATACTGGTAATTAATAGCATTTGATAATTAAACAGTATGAAGTTCATTGCAAACATTGACCATGCCAATGCGCTAAATGTTACACAATTTTAATCTTATTAATTATGGTAGCACTGTATGTACACAGTTGGGTGACAACATTTATAGTAAGGCCATAGGTAGAAATTCTCCACGTTGAGATTTGCTGTGTGCTTGTAGCTGACGGGAGGGCAGCGAGCAGGCCGACGTTGTTGGCTTGTTCCAGCTTAGGATTTTCCAGTTTTCGTTTCCGGTGAGGGGAGAGAGGGACAATGGCGAGTGCCAGGCACAGTGCAGTGCACAGCGTGAAATAAAATATTCTAATACTACTGGTATTTGAAGTAATACGATGCAGTTAGGAACCTTTAAGGCCCACATTAAAAACAGCCAGTTGATAAATAAACAATACATTAGCTGATATAGTCCCATCTGGCGTAATATGTTTAATTGACAATGAAAAGTCATAAATTACCAATGAATACAAGACAGTTACACAACTAACATGGCAATGTTTGTTTATGAAAAAAATATATTAAAAATAATATATTAACTATTTATCATTTTATTTTCAATTAATCCTGTGTATTTTATCTTGAAGTATTCAGTTAAACCACTTATCTGTAATATAAGAAATTGTACGATTATGAAAAATAGTACAATGGATGTTTATACCAATATAAAAACATAAGAAGATATTTGTTTAATGTGTAGTGTCATTATTTTGTTTTTAAGTAAAGTTTTAGAAATGTATTGGCTGAGCGCTGTACGTAGGAAGTCGGTTAGAACAACTCACAAGGGGAAGTTGATGACGTAGGGAAAAAACCCCAGCAGTTGGACTTTTGGCGCGTGGGGTAGCTGGCAGAGCGGCGTCGCTCTGCATCAGTCGGCATGTGTATCTCCAGGTGGAGAGTTTACATTTTTGGTGTGGCAATTGCCAAGTGTGGTTGCTCGTTGTAGACTGCACCAAGTTGTATCGAGTGCTACTTTGTGTTGTGAGTATTTAGCCGGTGGAACAAGGTGTGCATCGTACTAAAAGTGACTGTGTTTTGTTAATGTAACACGTTTCGTCGCATAGGCATGAACATAAACGGTGTTTGAGACAGGCACATGGTGTGAAAACAATTTGCGACAAGTATTCATTTAGTCTGGGGGCTCACGAGCTATAATTTTTTTTTTTTGGATAAATGTGTCCACGTACAGACGTATCAGTCACAGGGTTCTAATATTGTGAAATAAACAACATAAAGTGAACTTTCACGTGTTTTCAAAAATAGTAGTTAGTACACCCTTTTCTCTCATGAACGTGACTTTATTATGAATTGTTTTGTTAATCATATGCAGGGAAGGAAAGCTGCGAACGTGTGATATCATCCCCTAGAAAACGAGTCAAACAGTCGCAATCACAGTACCAGTGTTTTTGCATGTTTAGGAATTTGGTTCGCAGTTGGTGGTTGTGAGTTTTAAAAATTAATCTTTCCCAATTTTAAACTCTCACCCCAACCTTCACTCTCGCAGTGCCCTGCCATTCCTGAACTTACTTGTCAGGCGCAATACAAAAGGATGCCTTAGGCATAGTGTCTACCGGAAACCCACCCACACGGACCTGTATCTGCACGCTACGAGCCACCACCACCCATCGCAAAAACGATGCTGGTGCACAGAGCAGAAGTAGTCTCGGACAATGAACATCTGCGTAACTGAGCCACTTACGAAAAGTGTTTAAGAAAAATGGCTATATCGCCAGATAACAGAAGCCCTCCATCCGAAGGCACGCAAGCAGGAGACCGTCGAGGAGGAGACAATGAAGCTTGCCTTTTTGTTTTGTTTTGTGGCTCGATAACGGGAAAGATTAGCCGGCTTCTTAAGAGAAACGAGTCGACACGGTTTTCAGGCCTGCTACAAAAATTGCGACAGATGATGAGACCTGTGAAAGCTGATCTAAGCCTTAGAACGCCAGGCGTGTAGATACTGTGTGGGTGTGGACAGTTCTCCAACAGACAGGCAGTACGCAATGTTGAACAGCGCTGTGTTGAAAGATGTTTCCGCCTACGTTATCCCGAGAAATCAGCAATTGCGGAGCACGCTATAGAAAACAAATATCGCATTGCGTTCGAGGATACATCAGTCATTATCAGAACAAATGCTTTCTGGGATAGCGTAATAAAAGAGGCTATCGAAATCAAAATATCTGAAAAATCTCTTAACAAAATTGGCGGCTTGCAGCTGAGCACAGCTTGGGGCCCGGCCATCGGACGGTTGAAGCGGGCGCAACAGGCACGCGTCAAAAACATTGCCATATATGGCGATGCGGCTGAGCACCAGTGACGTCACAGAAGGCCGCGCAGTTATATAAGGACGGTGGCAGCAATGATGAAGACAGTCACTACTTAACAATGGCCGAGGAGATTTCGGCCGTAAGCTCGTGGATATCAAACAACTTGACGCTGCTGGAAGACTGAGAGAACTTTATCAAAGTAACTACTGCTTTTATGTGAGGATGAAAAGAATTTTCACGAAGGTTCATAATTAACTGAAAGGTAATATGTAAGGTGACATGATGGAATGAATATACACTTTTGCTCATGAACAAGGTAATGGTAAGAGAGATAATTGTATTATGGTCAAGGATGACTAAGGGAGTGTTTTTATGTGGTGAAGAGTATGTAATGATTATGTCAATGATGATGAGAGTTTCTTGCTGTGCTTACACGCACTGCCTCGTATATTTTCTCTTTTGTGCTTAGACGCACTGCTTCGTATGTTGATGCATTTCTCCTTCATGTATATGTATTATTGATGTGAATCTGATCTTTGTGAATTGCAGTTATGCTTTTTAACCATCCTATTGTGTTCGAAACAGAGACATACATATTGTGAATGAGTCAGTTAGAGTCGCAATTTAAAAAATATATATTCTTCGATGTTACTTTAAAATATATTTTGTGCATATAGTTGAATTTCATCAGCATAGCTCGCAGCGAAACTATGCATTCATACACATAATGCATAGTTTGTAATAATAATAATTGAGCAAGAAAATAAAACTTACGGGAGACTGAAAATATGTAACTTCACTGAACATCATTTGACATAAGGTACATATTGCCTTTAAGAAACATTAAAATTCTCGTCTGATTGTTAGGCATGTTTGGAAGTCAAAATATCTTTTCCTCGTAGGAAAAAGACGTTCCATTGCAGCACTTGAAGGTGTAGCGGTAATGTATTTTATAAAAACACCTATAAACTTATTTTGCTCAAGAAACACCACGTCGTTAAATGAATATTTTGATTTCATGTCCAGCCACATTTTAATTACAGTAGACTGTGCTTTACTTGTTAAACATATTTGACTTGTTGTCTCCTTAGGTTGAACTACAAAATTTTAAAAAATCTTCCACAGAAAGTATGATAAAAAAGAAGAAGAAAAAAGAATCTGTTGCAAAATATTTATTTAACTACAGTCAACATAAAACGGGGAAACTAATATAATTAAACTTATATGCTAATTTCCTGATTAGATGTGACAGCCATATCTCGATTCTCGCAGCACCTGTTATCGAGTGTTTCGCGGGTTGCGATCTAAATTTGTTCCTATCAGCTATAACAAAATTCAATGAGAAAATTGTAATGAAAATTCACTTTTCCTGCCTTCCTGTCCCCATTCACCACTAATACCTGCGACGAACAGATACTCCACAAGTTAGAATATTAAAAATACTTATTCGTTTAGTTAGTCGTCGCTGAACGTACTATTAATCAACAGGGACATAAGAGAAACATTTACTTTATTTGAAACGTTCTCGTTCGCCATTGTTATCCTTGATGGAAACAAGAATTGGGTACAAATCTAACGGATTAACGGATTTAGGACAAGTTAACGGAAGTTAAGGAGTCCGTTAATGTTTATTTGAATTAACTTAAAAGTTAACTTCGTTTATTAACGATTAACAGATTATCAGACTTGTGCCCAGCTCTGCTAAACTGCACTTATAATCGTTCTTCAGAAGACAAACAACTTTTATTTAAACACAAATAGTACACAAATCAAAATTATCTTTTTTTTTTTTTTTTTTTTTTTTTTTTTTTTTTTTTTTTTTTCAAAAAAATGTTCAAATATTTGTTAAGCTTAAGGGACTTAACTACGGGGTCATCAGTCCCCAAACTTACAAACTACTTATGAACTACCTACAACTAAGGACGGCACAAATATCCATGCCCGAGGGGGGATTCGAACCCCCGACCGCAGCGGTCGTGTAGACCGTCACTGACACGCCGCAGACCACTCGGCCACCTCGGCCAGCTTATCTTCTTTGTCTGGTCAAAATTACAACTTTAAATTTACTTCCTTATAAGCAGACGCACTGAGATATTACCTCCGTTACAAAATTCAAAGTAGTCTGTGTGGTGTCGCACAAGTCCAAAGTGCGCGCCACCTACTTTCGCCACGCGCCGCCATGCACGCACGGCGCGGCGTTCGTACGACGTCAACCACGAGCGCCCTCTGCGACAACTCCGCTCGTGGCCACCACTGAACGACGTCGTGCACTTGGGACTGAGATAGGAACCAGTTAACACTTCGTAATCAGGCAGGCCTCTAGCTCAACTATGTATCAGCCTTCTGCAGTACTGAGCTTTGTAAAAGTTAAGTATTGTATAAATTCTGTGCAATATATATCTCGTTCTAATTTACTCTAGTGTTTCTACTTTCTGCAGTCCCACTGGCTGCTCCCCTCCGTACCTGCACAAGCGTGCATTCTTTATTCCTGTGTCGGTTTTCCTACTCGGCCACCGACACCTACGACGGAAACGAGACAGAAAAGCGGCGACGAGGCTGGGACACAAGAGTCTGCATATTGAATATTGACATCAGGTAACCGTTCACAGCATTGGCGCGTCACCCATTTGACTAACAACGTAAAATATTAAAAAAAAAAAAATCAAAT
Source organism: Locusta migratoria (assembly GCA_026315105.1). Taxonomy (NCBI): domain Eukaryota; kingdom Metazoa; phylum Arthropoda; class Insecta; order Orthoptera; family Acrididae; genus Locusta; species Locusta migratoria. Next base: position 199,750,485 of record CM048746.1, read on the forward strand.
ATTTGTTGAGGTTAAGGGACTTAACTGTGGGGTCATCAGTCCCTAAACTTACAAACTACTTATGAGCTACCTTATACTAAAGACGACACAAACATCAATGCCCGAGGGGGCATTCGAATCCCCGAGCGTAGGGTCCGCGCAGACTGTGACTGAAGCGTCGCAGACCGTTCGGCCACTGCGACCGGCGCTGGTGATCAGCCTTGCTGTCTGCCTCTAGCGAAGACACGTTTCCATGGTGTGCTACCTTGGGCAATCAGACGCTGTGTTCATGTGAAAGCAATCTGATGTGATTGACCTCAGCCACCATCTGATACATATTTTTATATTGATGGTTGTTTTCATCTGCGGTTTCGATTTTCAAAACGATACCATTAACTGACGAACCCTATCATTTATTATTACTTTTCGTTATTTAATTTATCACAACTTTTATGTCTCCTCAAAGTTGCTTTTTTATATCATAGAGCAGGTGTTTATGTAATCCGTATCTGCAACTGAATAATAAAAGTTTTATTTTGCCGTATGCATTTCACCTTTATTCGTAAGGCATCTTCAGTGGCCTGAAATATATTAACGATTATGTTTCGTTTCTTTTAAGTTTTCAGTATTTTAGGTTGTAAACAGTTCTGGCCAAAACTGTTTATAGCCTACAGTGAAAAACACTAAATATAGTGAAACGTAATCGTGTATATATTACAAACCGTTGAAGATGGTTTAAGGCGAAATGCATATAGCAAAATAAAAGTCTTATTATTCATTTGCACAGACGGATTACAAAAATACCTGCATCATAACACTTCTCGTTTTACGGAGACACTGGTTACTACCACATTCCTTTACCCAGAGAGGCCATTTAGCAACAAAAATCTATTTTCTACTTACAGGAGTGGTTGTGCGTTTCATTCTGAGCACAATTGAGAACCTGTTATCTGTCTTGGTTTGAAATGTGCACTGCTTTCTGATTTCTGAGCCTGCGTGGCCTGGCCTGGTAGATTTATTCCACTTGTAAAGTCAACCATATTTAGGATAAAAATATCGCAGATCAATCATTGCACATAATAAAAGGTGGAAGAAATCGGCTCCCAAGTTTTTGAGACAGTCTGGCGGCACGTAAATTGGAAGATGTAATGTCCTTCCAATTTTTACGGAAATCGATGATTGAAAAGTTTAGTAATACGCATCATGTAACAAAAGGTGTCTGTGTATACACTCGTAACAAAAAATAATTATTTTAATGTGTGTTATTTTCTTTGTACAATTAAAATATATAAATGTGTGGAATGTTAAAATAGTAATCTTGTTGTATCTGGTTGTCTTCTCTCTTGTCTGCTCTGGTCGATTCATATATCGTGACAAGACTGTTTTTGATGAAAATGAAGGAAGCATTGTAATGAGGTCTGGAAATGTGCTTGAAGATTTTTTAAAGTCTTAAAATACATGTATTAAATGAAATAAGTTTACGAACTTTAATTAGTTAGAAATTCCCTGATCATTTATATGAAATGCTAAAGGACGCCATTAGCATTTGTTTCAGCAAGAAGCTAACGACACAGATTGCATCAACCGCCGCCATTAAGTGGCAAATATAGAATTCCTAACTGATAAAGCAATGATCTGCAAAACCAAACTGGACTTATATAAAAATTACGCCAACTTATTTGGTAATGTACGGTAAAATGTGGTATCTTACAAGGATCTACAAATTACGAAGTGCATAATTATTCAAAGTGACTATTATTATTATTCTGAGTGAGAACTGAATAATATTTCATTAAATAATTTCCTGATAGCCATATCTTAAAAAGTTAAAAGACAGATTTCATTTAGCTTCAGTGAATTCAGACTTTACGATTGTACTTAAAGTTGCCAACCTCAACTATCGCTCAGGCTGACGCGGTTGATAAAATTTCACTTCCGTGCGCCTCACGCAAACAAGACGAATATAGCAATGCAAAGAGTCTAATACTGTGTGCCATAGCATTAGTCCTGACAGCAATACTAATGCTATAAGCACTCAAATAGTTAAAGCAAGCGATAATAATGTGAATCACCAGATCATCAAGGCTTTGTCCACTGTATCAAATCTAGCCATAGAAGAAAGCTTCCTAATCAATCAAACATTTCAAATATTCAATAACAAGAAGACACCAAAACATGCGGTGATTTTCATAAGATCTTCCAAGATATTTTACCGTCGGTGTGGACCGAAAGACAGAAAATAAAGTTTATAGCATCTAAAATACAAGGAGAAGCAGCGTTATGGTCTAATCAAACTGCGCAAGAATGTGATACTTGTGAAGAGTTCGAACGGGTTTTCCTTGCCAAGTATTGGTCGGCTAGTATTCAGGAGAGATGAAGGGAACAAGTATACCAACCAGACCCTTACAATCCCAGACGAGGGTCCTTGAGAACGTATCTTGAAAAATACATTAACATGACAAGGTACTGGGATGAACCAATCTCAGGTAGGGATATAATAAGATTATTGAAACCTCTATTACCAGACCACGTTCAGGATAAACTTGTCAGCACTCCTGAAAATGACTTATAACATTTTTAACTGTTCTGTATAACATTGGCTTGCTAGTAGAAAATAGGCGTCACAATCAAAACACGCGACACAATAAGAATAACAATTCACAGTACAAAGCAAATGGTCACAGCAACTCTCCAAAAAGAAACGGAACGGAAATGGCAAGAATGGTAATGGTAGTAGAAGCCATAACCAATCGAATGGTAATCTACCATTCAACAGAAAGCGTCCATATGAGGATAGGTCTAATCCAGGATACCAAGGCAGGCCGAAGTGGAGGAATAATAATAATAATAATTAGTAAACTCGGTCATGGAACCAGAACACCGACCAATCATTCAATAGAAATACCAGTGGTAATACACAACAAAGTAATGAAATTAACTCTCAGATGAATACCGAAGCTCAGCCTTGGGCAAAACACAATGTGAGAATTGTGGAAATTACCGATGAACCCACACCATCAACATCACAACAACAGCAGTTAAACGAACAACGACCGCAATAAGCTCTCTGGCTGTGAGACTCGGTGAGGGCACTGATAGGAAAGACTATACTTGACTAAACATGCTCCGTTACGAGTACGGTACTAAAAGAGAAGAACTGTTAAAAGAACCACACCCTTGTAACAAGAAGAATACTGAAGAGATACAATCTCTTATAAAAGCTAATATTCATGGTATCCCTGTTAACATTATAAGTGAGTGTTTTAAGTACAGGCTTTTATGAAAGACTATTGGCCGAGTGCACCAACCTCGGTCAAAAAGCACGGTAATCAAGGGTTCCGAGAACACGGTCAAAAGTTAACCGCGGTTAAAACGTCTCTGCAGTGCACCAACGTTAACCACCGGTCAGCAAACCGTCGTCAGCCAATCGTACATTTGATCGCGATCAAGTCCGTGTAGCGCAGTGGAAGGCACCCAAGTGATGCAAAGGTGTTAGTTGAGCTTACCCACATGTGTATTCTCGACTATCTTTGCTGAATGACGACAGTACCACGTGATTTGTAATGTACAAGATTGTAAGTACGGTAAAATTGTACGACGCTTCTCGTCGGGCTGCAGTGCTTATGTTGGCACCAATGGTAATGACGGCAACTAAGATGACCAATAAATATTTTTCTTGACAACTTCAATTAAAACGAAAATTATTTTACTCCGAACGGACAAGCGTACATACAAGAACCTTTCAACCATAGAGCAGGTACAGTATTAATTTTGCTGCGAGTGAAACGAGCAGCAATAACATTTACTCTGTAGCTTGTGAAAAATATTAACGCAATTCATCACTTCATTGTTCATCTGTTGCCAATATAAGCACTGGAGCCCAGCGAGAAGCGTCGTAAAATTTTACCGAATCCAGTCATATTGCAAAGAGAAATGATTATTAAAAACACCCTAAGACAGATTTATATAATTACATAAATTATGATTTATTGTTTCGAACGAATCAACACAAATGTCATTGTTGTTCACAGCGTATTTTCCCATGCAGCGCATGTTCACCTGGTAACAGAAATATACAGATAACATGTTTTAATAACACGAAAGCTTTACGATTATAGTTACGGAACATATCGTAATTTTTTATTCAAAACTTTTTCTGAATTTGATAGTTACCTTACTAGAAATATTCATTAATTATGGCGCGGCGAACTGCTCTTCCTAGCAATGTGTCGTCGCGATATATGTTACTGTTGTCACGAATAAGTATGTTAAATGCACTACTTGCATATGCTCTTAACGTAATCAATAGTCTGTTCATAGGCGAAATAGTGTTATTTCTATCGGTAGGAAATTCTAACCTGTCATTGATTTGGTTTAACAACCACCACACTTTCTTTGGACAAACAAAATCTTTCTTCGAACTTTTTGTCACTGTAATCTTCAAAAGAGTCCCCCTTTCCACAATCAATACGTTCCGGTTTTGATCCCGATTTCATTGATCGAGGTAAAATAAATCTTTGTTAATTCTGTCTAAAACATCAAAACGCGCCGCCATCTTGATACTGCACACTCGTATAACCCTGGTCATCTCGACAAAACCAGGCGTCAGCCGCGATCAAATTTAACCGCGATCAACTCCCTCGTTTAACTGTGATCGGTGTGGATGCACCAGAAACTTGAGTTGACCACGGTTAAATGCCGACTTGACCGCGATTAACTTTTGACCGAGGTTGGTGCACTCGGCCGTATGTCAAGTGGTAAAAGCGCCGACATTTCCAGTGGTGAATTGTGAGGTTAAAGAAGCTATAAGCGAACAATCTCAAATAACCAAGAACCAGGTACGAGCAGCTATAACATTCGAGGGGGAAGAAATAAATTGTACCTTTCTCGTAGTGAAAAATGTAAATGTTCCGTGTATTCAGGGGTGTGATTTTTTGAGAGAGAGGAAGGCAATGATCGACCTCTCACAAGGAAAATTAATTTTTGATTATAATGATAAACATATTTCACTGGGATTGATTAGGATGATACAACCACATGACAAGTATTGCCAAACCATAAGAGTAAAAAGTAAAGACACACGTTTACTGTATGTAAATAACCTTGTTTTAAAGAAATACTTTTATTACACAAATTTGTGTGAGAGGGTTCCAAACATGAATATGCAGATAGTCGAAAAAAAGTAAAGGAATCAGAGTACCTGGACTTCCATCGGCAGGAGCAATTAAAAAGTATTCTAGGAAAGTATTGCAATGTCTTTGCTGTGAAACCTGGAATAATAAAAGGGTACGCCTCTCACATTGAAGTAGTACCACATAATACATATTCTAGAAGTAATTACTCAGTCTCGTGGTCTATGAAACTCGCAGTAGTATGGGCTGTCAAGAAATTTCATTATTACATACATGGCAAGCAGAACAAAATTTTTTGTGATCACCAAGCCTTGAGCTTTTTGTTATCGTGGAAGTTACTACATGATTGACTTACTAGATGGACTCCTATCCTACAAAATTATCGATTACAGATAATGTACATTAAAGGAAGAGATAATATAATAGCGGACACACTTTCTCGTCTTCCGGTAGGAATAGAAGAATTGTCAGACTTCATAGAACAGGCTTTGGAATACAAAATCCTACATCTAAGCGAAACTTCATACCGTAAAAAATGTATAGCTATGTGCAAGAACCTAAGGCAACTACAGGAAGCAGACCCGTGTTGGAATGATATTAGAATTACCTTACAAAATCAGGCAGGTACTAATTACAAAAGCCGGTACAAGATAGATAACCACATTCTTTACTATAGGAAGACGGAAGATTCAGATCAGTGGCGAGTATGTGTTCCGAAACAGAATGTTAGAGATGTGGTTCACACATCTAAAGTGGGGACATTGTGGAACATAAAAATGCTTTACTTTGTTCACAAGATATGTCTACTTTATGAACAAGAAGAAAATGATTCAATCAATCATTGCAGTATGTAATACTTTTCAACGGGTCAAGTACAGTAATAAATCATAAAAAAATTATATCCGGTAATTGGTACGGAAACTTTGCAGCTTTTATCAGTTGATATAGCGGGATCATTCCCAATCTCTCGCGGTGGTGTGAAATATCTCCTTTCAATTTATGACATTTTTCGAAGTATTTCAAACTATACACTTTGAAGGCTTTTATATCAAGACAAATAATAAGAAAATTCGCAATGAATTACTTTAGTACTATTGGGAAACCGAAGGTGACAATTTCAGATAATGCATCCTACTTTACGTGTAATTCTTGGAAAACCATTTACATCAAGAGAACATTAGACATATTTTGATATCCAGATTTCATCGTGAAGCGGATATGGTGGAACGGATTTTCAGAGAATTCAACAGATTCATTAGAACCTACATCCCGAAAAACATACTAAGTGGGCAGAATATGTTCCGGTATTCGAGAGAATGTATAATGTTCAAATGTTCAAATATTTGTTAAGCTTATGGGACTTAACTACGGGGTCATCAGTCCCTAAACTTACAGACTACTTATGAACTAGTTAACACTACGGACGGCACAAATATCCATGCCCGAGGGGGGATTCGAACCCCCGACCGTAGTGAATGTATAATGCTACTCCACACAAAATCAACGGGATTTCCACCGGAACAAGTTTTATTTGGCACTATAGAAGAAATTTGCATAAAACCTTTACCAACAATTAACCACCGGGTGAAACCAGCAGAAGAAATTAAACAAGAAGTGTTAGATAATATCAGACGCAATGCCACAAGACGAAAGGAACAATATGATAAACATGTTAAAAATGTAGACAAATATGAGGTTAATGACGTGGTGTTACTACGAACACATCCCAAATAGTCTGTGATAAACAAATGTAATAAGAAACGGCAACTTTTGTATTGTGGTCTTTATAGAATAAGAAGAATATATAATGACTGTGCATATACACTTAGTTACCTCAATAATTGTAAAGTGAAGAGTTTATATCCTTACAAAGACATCAAGCCGTACTTGAACTACCAAGAATAAGCTTAAAGACACTACTAAGTGTGACTAATTAGTGGGAAGATTATATATATAACCACAAACGTGTGGTTCCTGAAGAGGAGCAGCAGCCTTTTCAGTAGTTACAGGGGCAACAGTCTGGATGATTGACTGAGCTGGCCTTGTAACATCAGCTAATGTGGCTTTGCCACACAGCTACTGCGAACGGCTGAAAGCAAGGGGAAACTACAGCCGTTAACCTTTCCCGAAGACATGCAGCTCTACTGTATGAACATATGATGATGGCATCCTCTAGGGTAAAATATTCCGGAGGTAAAATAGTCCCCCATTCGGATCTCCGGGCGGGGACTACTCAGGAGGATGTGATCATCAGGAAAGACAATACTGGCATTCTACGGGTCGGAGCGTGGAATGTTAGATCCCTTAATCGAGTAGGAAAATTAGAAAATTTAAAAAGGGAAATGGATAGGTTGAAGTTAGATAAAGTGGGGATTAGTGAAGTTCGGTGGCAGGATGAACAGGATTTCTGGTCAGGTGACTACAGGATTATAAATACAAAATCAATTGGGGGTATCACAGGAGTAGGATTGATAATGAATAAGAAAATAGGAATGCGGGTAAACTACTATGACCAGCAAAGTGATCGCATTATAATTGTCAAGATAGATACGAAGACAACACCGATAACAGTAGTACAGGTTTATATACCAACTAGCTCTGCCGATGATAAGGAAATCGAAGAAATATATCAGGAGCTAAAGGAAATTATTCAGACAATTAAGGGAGAGGAAAAATTGTTATGGGAGACTGGAATTCGGTAGTCGGACAAGGAAGGGAAGGGAAGATAGTAGGTGAATATGGTCTGGGCAAAAGGAATGAAAGAGGAAGCCGCCTGGTAGAATTTTGCACGGAACATAATTTAGTTATAACAAACACCTGGTTCAAGAATCACAAAAGAAGGTTGTATACGTGGAAGAGACCAGGAGACACCGGGAGATACCAGATAGATTTTATAATGGTAAGACATAGATTTCGGAACCAGGTTTTACAGTGTAAGACGTACCCAGGGGCATATATAGACTCTGACCATAACTTGTTGGTTATGAACTGTAGGCTAAAACTAAAGAAACTACAAAAAGGGAGGAAAATAAGGAGATGGGACCTGGATAAATTGAAGGAACCTGAGGTTCTTAAGAATTTCAGAGGGAGCTTTAGGCAACAATTGACAGAAACGGGGGAAAATAAAACAGTAGAGGAGGAATGGTTAGCATTGAGAGATGAAATAGTGAAGGCAGCAGAGGACAAAATAGGTAGGAAGGCAAGACCTACAAAAAATCCTTGGATATCACAGGAGATACTAAATTTAATCGATGAAAGGAGAAAATATAAAAATGCAGTAAATGAAACAGGCAAAATGGAGTACAGACGACTAAGAAATGAGATTGACAGGAAGTGCAAAATGGCTAAGCAGGAGTGGCTAGAAGGCAAATGCAAAGATGTAGAAGAATGTATAAATAGGGGAAAAATAGATACAGCCAACAGGAAAATAAAAGAAACATTTGGAGACAAGAAAAACAGCTCTATGAATATCAAGGACACTGATGGAAAACCAGTTCTCAGCAAAGAAGGGAAAGCTGAAAGGTGGAAAGAGTATATACAGGAGCTCTACAAAGGAAATGAACTTCGAGACAATATTGTAGGAAGGAAAGAAGATGTAGATGAAGATGAAATAGGTGATACTGCACTGAGAGAAGAATTTGACAGAGCCCTGAAAGATCTAAGTCGAAACAAAGCCCCTGGAGTAGATGATATTCCCTCAGAGCTACTGAAGTCTCTGGGAGAACCAGCCATGACGAACCTGTTTCACCTGGTGTGTAAAATGTATGAGACAGGCGAAGGACCCTCAGACTTTAAGAAAAATGTTATAATCCCCATTCCAAAGAAAGCAGGTGTGAAAACTACAGAACCATCAGTTTAATTAGTCATGGTTGCAAAATATTAACACGAATTATATACAGAAGGATGAAAAAGCTGGTAGAACCCTCCTCGGGGAATATCAGTTTGGGTTCAGGAGAAATGTAGGAACACGGGAGGCAATACTCACTTTACGACTTATCCTAGAAGATAGATTAAGAAAAGGCAAACCTACATTTCTAGCTTTTGTAAATTTGGAGAAGGCTTTTGACAACGTTGATTGGAATAAACTGTTTCAAGTTCTGAAGCAAACAGGAGTAAAATATGGAGAGCGTAAGGTTATTTACAACTTGTACAAAAACCAGACAGCGATTGTCAGAGTTGAAGGGCGTTAAAGGGATGCAGTGGTTGGGAAGGGAGTAAGACAGGGTTGTAGTCTTTCTCCATTGTTATTCAATTTGTACATTGAGCAAGCTATAAAGGAAAGCAAGGAGAAATTTGGTGAAGGAATTAAAGTTCAGGGTGAAGAATTAAAAACATTGCGTTTTGCCGACGACATAGTAATTCTTTCAGATACAGCAAAGGACCTGGAAGAGCAATTGAACGGAATGGACAGTGTGCTGAAAGTTGCATATAAGATGAACATTAACAAGAGCAAAACTAGGGTAATGGAGTGCAGTGTAAGAAAATCAGGTGATGCTGAAGGAGTTAGATTGGGAAACAAAGCAATAAAGGAGGTTGATGAGTTTTGTTACTTGGGCAGTAAAATAACAAATGATGGTCGCAGTACAGAGGATATAAAATGCAGAATGGCAATGGGTAGAAAAGCGTTCTTGAAAAAGAGAAATTTGTTAACCTCGAATATTGATTTAAGCCTAAGGAAGTCCTTTCTGAAGGCATATATGTATATGGAGTGTTGCTTTGTATGGGAGTGAGACATGGACGATAAACAGTGCGGACAGGAAGAGGATTGAGGCTTTTGAAATATGGTGCTACAGAAGAATGCTGAAGATTAGGTGGGTGGATCGCGTAACTAATGAGGAGGTACTGAACAGAATTGGGGAGAAAGAAATTTCTGGCATACCTTGACTAAAAGAAGGGATAGATTGGTAGGACACATTCTCAGACATCAAGGAACTGTGAATTTAGCGTTGGAGGGAAGTGTGTGGGGAAAAAATCGCAGAGGAAGACCAAGAGATGGATACAGTAAGCAGATTCAGACAGATGTAGGTTGCCGTTCTTATGTGGAGATGAAGAGGCTTGCTCAGGATAGGGTATTGTGGAGAGCTGCATCAAACCAGTCTCCGGACTGAAGACCACACACAAAGATGTATATGTGTATATGTGTGTATAGATATAATTTTGTGAGCAGGATAGTTATGGGACACACAATTAAATAGTGTGATAAACTGATGCTTACGGTGATTTAACTAGAAGATAAGGGAAATATTGGACTGAAGCCTCTTCAGCAGAATAGTATGTAGGTGTAATTTTAGTAGTGTTACAGTCAGGCAACGCATAAGTATGTGTCTACCTGCATTTCCAATAAATAATGATATTCATTGTTTTAACTTGGTAGTCCCTTGTCTGCCAAGATTCAAAGTAAAATCAATTAAGTTTTAATTTATATTTTTGTGGGACTCGCGTAGATTTCCATCTCAAATGAGAACGGACCTAATGACCTGCAGTGCTCTTCCCTTTATCACTTGTAAATATGCAAATATATTATATTATGTTTTAGTAGTAGTAAATAAATGATTTGTTTTACACGAAAACATGTGTAACATGATGCACCAAGTGATACTAACGTGTAAATGAAATGTGTGACTCGTTGAGGGGCTTCACGTTGGTTGTCTTGTATTTTGGTTTTAGCTTGTGACTTGTAAGCTGTAGATTCGGCTTGACTTTCACAGTTGTAGTGGATGGATTGGTTCAAAATTTTATTTGTCACCTCAGTATGAAATTTAAGTTGGTAGACCTGGTACTTATTCGTAATTAATAAAATTTATATATTTGTTGAATTTTTATACTGTAATTATTGGTTCTGTGTATCATTTAAAATTAAAGATTTTTTATAATGTTTGAGCATGAAATTATGTTTCTCAGAGGGTGATACTTAATAAACCGAAAAAATTGAATCATTGAGTCCCAGTAGTTCAGACAGTTTGAAGCCCGCCACAAAAGATATTATTCGTACATGATTCCTATCTATTGAATAATTCTTTAGAAAAAATGTCATTAGAAGTTTCTTCTGATCAAAACTGTTAGATATTTTCTTTCACATATTAACTGATTCATTACGAATTTCACATTTATATGTTCACTTTTCGTATGTACTTGGACAATATTAGGGAACTAAATACTTGAATAATTGTTTAAGACTTGTTTAAGTCTCACAGATTATCTATTGTGAATTTAATATTTACAACATAATCACGATCACTAAAAACACTTTATTAGTTCACAATGCGTGTTTATTTTCGTCAAAGTCTCATTTATATTAAAGTCTCTGGATCCTGTTACATTGCTTACGAACCTTAGCTCTTCCAGGTACGTTTTTTAAAACTTATTTCATTAAACTTGACAATAAGTTCAAATTCCAAAATAAAGAATACTAATAAGTTTATTACGGGAGGCAGAAGTTTCTAATTCTTCCATCCTAGTCTATCCCGATCAAAGTCCAAAGATAATAAACGCATACGCGTATGATCACGATATAAAAGTTTATATTAATAAATAAATACTTTTTCTCGGGTTCCTTCCTATCTTGGAGATAAACCGCGTATGATACTTTGAAACTAAACACGGAGAGCTATCACATAGAGTGTTGAACACCTGCAGATCTAGTAACAGAGAGAAAGCAACGTAGAGAGAGAGAGAGAGAGAGAGAGAGAGAGAGAGAGAGAGAGAGAGAGAGAGAGAGAGAGAGAGAGTAATTCAACTGCGGGTACTATTATAATAGCAACCTGACAAATGATCTTTGATATACGAGGTGTTTTGGCCTACGTATTCCCTGGATACTGTTATTCTGAATTACTCTGATCTAATTTGAATTTACTGATAATTTTGAAAAATGAGAAGTTTCTGCCTCTAGACAAATAATTAAAATTACGTAACGATGAAAAATGTGGAATATGGTGATTCTAATGCTATGGTCGCGATGTGGTGTTACAAATGTTAATAATTTTTAATCAGTGCTAACATGAACTGCGTACAGTCTGTTAGTGACTGCAAATGTTTCATGGAACTATCATGGATAGCCAGTGAATAAGGAATAAGGTGTGCCATATTGAACGTTCTGATGTGACACTAAGTCGGATACAATGTCAATACGTGCATGAACCTTACTTACAAATCGGATTTGAATGTACGTGTGTGTGAATTTACATTTCTATGTGCTACTTGGACGGCTATGAAATAACAATGTGATTTATTACACGTGATATGTACAATTTTAAATTGAACGTCGTAACAGCTGCTTCATAGTGAAAGCGGACGGTGTGTCAATATAATTCTGAGACATCTTTTGAAGACATGAATTCACGCGTACTGGACAATCAATTGTTGCCATCGTGGAAGTGTCAGTCAACATGGATAAACCCTGAAATGTGATCTCCACGTGTACTACGAATACAGTTTGATGGTGACACAGTGCACCGAAACCGGTCGTCATTTAATAAATCGTTATTGTGCGACCTTGGCTTGTCATTTTGAAAACTATAAAACGATTAGATCGCCTTCAGACCCGACTATGTCAGGTAATCTTAATGAACATTAATTGAGACACAGGTACAAACATTAGTGAGCTAAATTGGTGATGTCATTACATGAACGTATAACAGATTAGTGAACAGAGATGTTTGTAGGACTGATGAAGTGAGATTTATAAAATAACTCTCACAAAATATTGATTAACTGTGCTCAACACAACCTTCAAGATGGACAAATTAATGCCTCAGAAGTGGCTACACACCGTACCAAGCGGCAAAATCTCTTTGTAGAAGGATGTTGCTCATGACAAAATACGGTATAAATCAGCTTTTAATACGTTGTTGTCGAGGAACAATACTGGGAATGAAAGGGTTAAGGGAAACGTCAATGAGAGGCTGACCAATTATGCATGAAAGGTTTTTATTTACAACAGCAACGGAATTAAATTTGAGCAAACATTTTTGGTTGTACAAAAGTAAGAAAGAAGAGAGCTGCAGACGGTATGGTCACGGTCGACTCCCACTGTGCGCCGAGCTGAGCGCTGGTCCCCAGACATGGCTGCGGCTGGTGTTGCAGGGTGGGCGGCTGTGCTTTGCAGGGCCTGCTGGCTGCTGCTCGTGGCTGCCAAAGTTCCCCGACCGCCTGGGGCGCCGCAGGGCGCGGGAGCGGGCCGGCGCGGCACTTAGCGGCGGGCGAAGTAGGTGTAGTGTGCGGGGGCGGCGAGCAGGGGCGCAGGGGCGGCGGCCACGACGGGGGCGGCGGGGGCGGCCACCAGGGGCGCGGCGGCCGGCACCGCCACCGGCGCCGCCACCTCGTGGTTGATGGCGTGCGCCGTGTACGAGCTGGCGTACGGCGCCACCGCGTACGGCAGCAGGCCCGCCAGCGCGCCGCTCCACGACAGGGCCAGCACCACCAGCACGGCGACAGCCTGCGGGGCACACGCAACACACACCGCGTCACGCCACAGCCAGCCACTGCCACAGCGTAACCCCAAACAGAGAAGAAGCCGCCTCTGTGCTACGCTCCCCTTGTAGTTCCGTAAGATGCCAGCAGATGTCAGGAGGTTCCCTGGCTTAGTACCAGTAAACCACACTAGAGGCGCTTCTGAGGGTGCCTCTCATCACAGATACAGAGAAGCAGCCCCCCCCCCAAACCACTCTCCTACGCTCCCCTCGTAGTTCCGTAAGATGCCAGCAGATGTCAGTTGGTTCCCTGGCTTAGTACCAGTAAACCACACTAGAGGCGCTTCTGAGGGTGCCTCTCATCAAAGATACAGAGAAGCAGCCCCCCCCCCCCCAAACCACTCTCCTACGCTCCCCTCGTAGTTCCGTAAGATGCCAGCAGATGTCAGTTGGTTCCCTGGCTTAGTACCAGTAAACCACACTAGAGGCGCTTCTGAGGGTGCCTCTCGCCACAGAGTAACATATACAGAGAAGCAGCCCCCCCCCCCCCCCAAACAACTGTCCTACGCTCCCCACGTAGTTCCGTAAGATGCCAGCAGATGTCAGGTGGTTCCCTGGCTTAGTACCAGTAGACCACACTAGAGGCGCTTCTGAGGATGCCTCTCGCCACAGAGTAACATATACAGAGAAGCAGCCCCCCCCCTAAACAACTGTCCTACGCTCCCCACGTAGTTCCGTAAGATGCCAGCAGATGTGAGGCGGTTCCCTGGCTTAGTACCGGTAGACAATACTAGAGGCGCTACTGAGGGTGCCTCTCGCACATCAGAGGGTGGCGTGGAGGCTGAGGGGAGAGCTTGTGCCACCTGCCACGAGGCCACGGCTGCTCCCAGCGTGCCGGTGTTTCAGGAGTGGTGGTGGTCGAGGCAGCCGCTACCTTCCGCCTGCCCTGGCCAGTTTAAAGAACTGCTCTGACCGTCCGTCCTTGCACCCCTGAGCGTGTGACCGGGCCCTTACGGAGGTTTTCCGCCTGTATATATTTGTCTGTGCCACTGCCCGCTGCAGCAGCGCTTCTGACTCTCTTATTTCCCACTTCTGGGCAGTTACAACTCCTATCTGAATCACATAGGGTGGAACACACTTCCAATGAAGGACTCTCGCCAAGCCTTTAGACAGGGTGTTTCTAATAATCGTTCACAAAAAGACATAGCACACTGGGAATACAACAAGGATCAGTAATCACCAATGGCGACTGATGCCTAAAGTTTTTGTGGCTTCATTAACTTTCCAAATAATTTATTGAATCAATGAGCTTGAAACCTGGTCGAGACGGATCTATACTTTGGCCTCCAAGATCACCTAAATCTCTTGTATTTTTGTGTCTGAGGTCATCTCAGAAATGGTGTTCAGCACACCCGTTAATACAGTTGAAGAACTGCAGCGGAGAGTTATACTCGCTTGTCAAGAATTCCGAAATGCTTCACGGGTTTTCGAAAGAAATCGAAAAGCAGAGACCCGAGCACAGTATTGCATCCAAATGCAAGGTAGACCCTTGCAACACCTGATTTAACAGGTAACCCATGCGTGAAATGTAAATGCCTTGTAAAAGTCTACTCTAAATTTCAAATTAATGTGTACTTACTAGGACAACGATTACAATGATGTCAGTGACGGATTAGAACCATACATTCGTAATTATCTCGCAAGTGGCTCTTTTGCGGACCTATTTTTAATGCGACATTTTTGCTTCTATTATCGTGTACTTTGAACCGTGTAAGTTTGCGCTGTCCTTTTTGTTACAACCTACCACGTGTCACGATCTTTGTTGGACTACGACCTAGCTCTTTAGTCCGTCCCTCCCATTAACCAAACAACCAACGATCTTTGTCCGCTATGGTCCCTGGAACTGCCAACTGTTCTTAATTAAATTCTGCACAGTGCGTCTGTTATGGTTATACTTGAAATATAGGCGAAGTGTTCGTTTGTACAACGAAAGATCACAGTTTCGAAATTATTTTGTTTAGTCTGCAGCGGTACTAAGGAAGGAAGTAAGAAGCTACATACCAATAAGTTCCATTAAGGTAAGGTAAAGTAGTCAACAATCCGAAAATTGGTTTGAACTCCACAGTGCTTTTCTAGGCATGGTCCTGTTTGGAGGTGGTATGCCATTGCCTTCCTCCGACCTTGTAACTGACTTACCCAGCCAGTTATAGGGGGATCTACAGTTTAACGTAGGTTCCCAACCACGCTGCTACTCGGTATTTTTCTCATCAGCAATACTGCCAGATGTGAAAGAAGTGGAAAGTAACAGATAAAAATGCTGGGACCTGGTGGGATCGAACCCGCGACATTTGGACTTGTAGTCTGGCACCCTACCACTCTGCAACCGAGGGGCACACTTAAATTTAAAAAATTGAGTTCCTTTTGTTAAACACAACTGATCGATTTTTACTAAATGTAATGTAATAATAATGAATATGCACATTTTTATTTAATTAAAAGGTCAGTTTAGATCGCAATTTATAATTTATTTGCAGTAAATTAATAATTTGAATTAGGATATAAACTGAATCATTCTGATGGCTGAATCTGCAAATAATTGTACATATTGGTGCTATGTAAGGTAAACTGCAGAGAAATTTTAAATGAGTGCTACTGAAGGTGGGTAGAGGTGTGAGTACTCACCAGAGAACGGGCCATGGTGAGGTTTGAGGTTGGTTGTGGTCTGCGGAGATCGCTGACTGAAGTGACGCTTGCAGGCGGCGGCGGCGCTTATATAGGGGCGTGGCGCGTGAGGAGCATCCAGAGCGCGGGCCGCGATTTCTCCTCCTCCTCCTCCGCTGGTTGGCCCTCCCCTGCCAGAAGCCCGTAACGGATGGCCGCGGCACACGGCGCGACGCCCGCAGCGGCGATGGCACCGTTGCGCAAGAAGTGTCCCAGTGGCGCAGGCTGGCGGTGGCTGGGCGCCCAGTCTGTGGACGCAACGGCACAATACTCAGCATCTTCTATATCTGCACTCCGCAGATAACACACAGGGCGTGGCAGAGGGCTGTCTGTACACCAATTACTATCCTGAAATAAGATCTACATCTACATGGGATGCTCTGCAAATCACATTTAAGTGCATGGCAGAGGGTTCATCGAACAACCATTTATTTATCTCCCAATCCATTCTCAAATAGCGCGCGGGAAGAAAGAACACCTAAATCTCTCCGTTCGAGCTCTGATTTCTCATATTTTATTCTGATGGTCATTTCTACCTATGTAAGTGGGAGTCACCAATATATTTTTGCATTTGGAGGAGAATGTTAGCGATTGGAGTTTCGCAAATAGCCCATGCCGCAGCGATAAGCACTGTTGTTGTAATCATTCCCATCCCAGATCCTGTATCATAACCGTAACGCTGCTCCCCTGTATCGTTACAATACGAAACGAGCTGCCCTTCTCTGGACTCTTTCGATGTCCTCCGTAAAACCCACCTGATAAGGATCCCACACTCAACAGCAATACTCCAAAAATAGACGGACAAGCGTAGTGTATGCGGTTTCTTTTGTAGTTCTGTTGCATGTTTTAAGCGTTCTGCCAATAAAACGCAGTCTCTAGTTCGCCTTTCCCGCGACATTATCCATTATCTACGTGTTCTTTCCAATTGAAGTCTGAAGTAACAGTAATTCCTAGTTATTTTGTGGAGTTTACGGCCTTCACTTTTGATTGATTTATCTTGCAAACAAAGTTTAACGGATTTCTTGTCGTACTCATATGGACGACTTCACACTTCTCATTATTTAGAGTCAATTGCCAATTTTTTCACCATAGTTCTGCAGTTGGCTTTGATCATCAGATGAGTTTACTAGAAGGTAAATGAAGGCGTCATCTCCAAATAACCTAAGACAGCTACTTAGATTTCCCACCTGGAAAGCCTAAATAGAAAGGAAGTTCGTATACACAAAGGTGTGTTCTTGAGAAACGGTTAACATTTCAATTATCTCGGTGGAGCACCTGTTGCCCAGCGAGTCTACTATGTGCCCTTATAAATGGTACCGTGAGTGGTGGCATCGACGGATGTAGCCGTGAAGGGCATCATGTGGTACACTAGGTCAGCTGTTCGTTTTCATAGATCCGTGATGAGGAGATCCTCGTGGATGTCGTACATGTCAATATACACCACAAGCCATTAAAGTTGCTACAGCAACAAGATATGCAGATGATAAACGGTTTCATTGGACAAATATATTATACCAGCACTGATTACATTTTCACGCAATTTCGATGCGTAGATCGTGAGAAATCAGTACCCAGAACAACCACCTCTGGCCGTAATAACGGCCTTGATACGCCTCGGCATTGAGTCGAACAGAGCTTGGATGGCGTGTACAGGTACAGATGCCCATGCAGCTTCAACACGATACCACAGTTCATCAAGAGTGGCGTATTGTGACGAGCCAGTTGTTCGACTACCATTGACCAGACATTTTCAATTGGTGAGAGATCTTGAGAATGTGCTGGCCAGGGCAGCAGTCGAACATTTTCCGTATCCAGAAAGGTCCATACAGGACCTGCAAAATGCGGTCGTGCATTATCCTGCTGAAATGTAGGATTTCGCAGGGAGCGAATGAAGGGTAGAGCAACGGGTCGTAACACATCTGATATGTAACGACCACTGTTCAAAATTTCGTCGATGCGAACAATAGGTGACCGAGACGTGTAACCAATGACACCCCATACCATCACGCCGGGTGATACTTCACTATGGCGATGACGAATACACGCTTCCAATGTGCGTTCACTCCGATGTCACCAAACACGGATGCGACCATCATGATGCTCTAAACAGAACCTGGATTCATAAAAAATGACGTTTTGCCATTCTTGCACCCAGGTTCGTCATTGCGTACATCATCGCAGGCGCTCCTGTCTGCGATGCAGCGTCAGGGGTAACCGCAGCCATGGTCTCCGAGCTGATGGTCCATGCTGCTGCAAACGTCGTTGAACTGTTCGTGCAGATGGTTGTTGTCTTGCAAATGTCCCCATCTGTTGACTCAAGGATCGAGACGTGACTGCACGATCCGTTACAGACATGTGGATAAAATGCCCATCATCCCGACTGCTAGTGATACGAGACCGTTGGGATCCAGCACAGGGTTCCGTATTGCCCTCCTGAACCCATCGCGACCAACGCATCGCGACCAACGCGAGCAGCCATTTCGCGGGACGATAAACCGCAATCGCGGTAGGCTACAATCGGACGTTTATCAAAGTCGTGATGGTACGCATTTCTCCTCCATACACGAGGCATCACAACAACGTTTCACTAAGCAACGCCAGTCAATTGCTGTTTGCAAATGAGAAATCGGTTGGAAACTTTCCTCATGTCTGCACGTTGTAGGTGTCGCCATCGGCGCCAAAATTGTGTGAATGCTCTGAAAAGCTAATTGCATATCACAGCATCTTCTTCCTGTCGGTTGAATTTTGCGTCTGTAGCCATCTTCGTGGTGTAGCAATTTTAATGGAATGGAGTGTAGCTTATGATATTCCCAGTCTTGTGAGTGGTCATCCTCAGGCACAAAGTAATCGATCATGTTTCCATCAAGTCTTTTCTTGTCGTGTTATCAGTTTTTTAGGGTTGTCAGGGGAATATTATTT
The DNA here is from genome assembly GCA_026315105.1 of Locusta migratoria. Classification (NCBI taxonomy): domain Eukaryota; kingdom Metazoa; phylum Arthropoda; class Insecta; order Orthoptera; family Acrididae; genus Locusta; species Locusta migratoria. The sequence goes on from CM048746.1 coordinate 199,769,644, forward strand.
CTAATTTTCACAGATGCAGTTCTGTAGACTGCATTCTTAGGATTTTTGGCTGGTGTCAGGCTCCAGTATTGTTTCCGCGACTGGGTTTTAGCTTTCTGAATAGCTGTGCTGTATTCTTTCTTCTCTTTTCAGTACTGCTGCCGTCGTAGTTCCCGCAGATGATCGCGTCCTCGCGTCCTTTGATATTCTCGCCTTAAAGCATTGGGTCTCTTTCGCGTTGCTGTAAAGAGCAGATTTCCACCAGATTCTGTAATAAGTGTTTCAGTATTTTTTTAAGTTTGAACTTTTTCAAAAAAAAAAAAAAAAAAAATTAAAAAAATGTTCAAATGTTTGTAAAGATTATGGGACTCGACTACGGGGTCATCAGTCCCTAAACTTACAAACTACTTATGAACTACTTACGAACTAGGACGGCACAAATATCCATGCCCGAGGGGGGATTCGAACCCCCGACCGTAGTGGCCGTGCAGACCGTGACTGAAGCGCCGCAATCCCCTCGGCCACCGAGGCCGGCTGAACTTCTCCAGAAAGGTTTTGGTCTATTTCCCTTGTATATGTTCGTCTGCTGTAAAAATTTGTGCGTAAGCTCTTCCACCAAATAGCCTTCAAAATCTTTCAGTTTGTCGTCTTTAATGATATATATATATATATATTTTGGTCTGAAATATGCTTTCAGCATATGTTGTGGGGGGCGTTGCTGTATTGAAAGTTATAACTTTGTGGTCGGAACAGCTCTCTTCTTTGGCACATTTCCATTGAGTTGGTAGTAAATGAGGAGTCGTAATTGTTAAAGCAACTCTGCTCTTTCCTTGACTGTTTTCGAAGGTTGCTCCCTGATTCCCCTCATTCAGTAAGTAAAGGTTATTCGAAGCCAGAAATTCTTCCATGTTCTTTCCTCTAGAGTTCGTTACTGTGTCATGCCACATGCTAGATCTTGCATTGCTGTCCATAGCAATTACCAAACCAAGTCCTGTATTGTAGGCTATCATGTCCTCAATTTTCCTCAGAAAATCTGTGATGGATTTTTTAGAATCTAAATACATGCTCGGTATGAAAAATCGCTGTTTATCGTTTACTATTTCTACAAAAACTGAATCTTCGTCAGACAAGAGACTGATCAATACGGAATCATTGTCTTTGTTTATTCTTAGTATTGCTGTCCTTTTCCTTGTGCTACCTGCGCTGAATACCTTGTAGCCTCTGGTGATTCCAACTACATTTTGTTTTTAACAATAGGGTTGTTGGATGAAAGTAATGTCAATCTTGTATTGCGCAATAAGCTGCATTAGGTTAGCAGTTGCAGCTCTGGAGTGCTGCAGATTTATTTGTATGCACCTGATTTGATTTCGAAAAGTCCGAATGTTCAAATGTTTGTTAAGCTTATGGGACTTAACTACGGGGTCATCAGTCCCTAAACTTACAAACTACTTATGAACTACTTACGAACTAGGACGGTACAAATATCCATGCCCGAGGGGGGGATTCGAACCCCCGACCGTACTGGCCGTGCTGACCGTGACTGGAGCGCCTCAGTCACCTCGGCCACCGCGGCCGGCTCGAAAAGTCCGACTCGCTGGAATTATAAGACTGTTTGTTGTAGTCATAAGTGATAATGTATTCTGTTAATGCTGTGTGTTGTTTATTTCAGAGTGTCGAGGTGATTGCATTGTGGTTCTCCTAGTATAGGCATGAAGAACTCGTATCTCATTTAGCTGCCATTTCCTGTTTAAGCACACTTAGCAAACGTTGTAGTTGGCGGCGATCATCAATCGCTTTAGTTTTTGTAAGTTTTTTTATCAATTAATTGGTAAAGAGCTGCAAAATCTTTGGTGTATTCTTTTGCTATCGGAAGTATTTTTTTTTTAATTTTTTTTAAATTTTTTTTTTTTTAAATTTCTTTTCGCTTTCATAAAGGCTTTAAATCCTCTTGAAGATATGACATTGCCTTGAGGGGTCTGTACCGCCAGCAGCGCACTGCTCATTGAGGAATCTGATACTGACGAACCACATTCGGATCCCGTATCTGTCCTTTCATCGTTTAGTTCCGCAGCACAAGACGCAGTTAATGTGTCTGCGACAGCTGCTGCGTCTGCAGCTACGTGACCTTCGGCAGTAGCTGGACGTCAAGCAGATTCCTCAGGTAACGTCTCACTAATTTCAGTTAAGTCATTTGTTTCCATTAGCTCAGTTTCATTTGCCAGATTTTTTATCTGGTATTCGCTGAAAGAAGTATTATTGTTAGCGAGGATTGAGTTGTCGACAGTTTCTTTATTAAAATCGATATCGAATCTTCGTCTTTTAGTGTGTTTAGGTGATATTTCTAGAACGATAGCAGAAGAGACCGCTGTATGTTCCTCTTTTTCAGACTGTGTAAGAGGCAAAGGATTTGTAGGAGCTACTTCTTGTACTGACTGTGTTGGCTGTAGTGTGGCAGCATTTTGTATAAGAGCAAGAAATTCGCATTCCCCATTCGGAACAGTTAGTAATTGGGGGCAATGTTTCTTTATATGACCAACAACTTTGCAATGGTGGCATACAACGTCATCCATGGTAATGTACACAGTAAAATAGGGAATCTGAATCGTGGATGGTACTTTGCTTAAATCATCGACTAAGTATTGAGCAGTACGATGCAATGATTTTATATGAGAACATCCCTGGACATTGGAGCCGGTTGGAATATCTCTGACACGTCCTAGTATACGTCCCCATTTAGACATTTTGTTTACAATGTCAGCATTATTTATAAATGGAAATACGTGTGAAAAAACAACTCGTGTACTGGAACATTTAAATCGCCTTACTGGCGTCAGTACGTCTTTTATAAGCAGATTACCCTCCTTTAATAAACTATCTACGTTGTCAACAGTTCTTGTAACTATACAAATATTGCCTCCTGATATGTGCGAACGATGCGTAATATTGATACCAGAGATAATGTCAGCGATTTGATGTAATTATCAAGTACGGTATTAGGAATATTATCGAAGATCACAGCTTTTTCCGGTGAAAACTCATTTTCGTAAGAGACAGGTTGCGATTTGGCCGTAACCACTGGTGGTGGATGAGACGATTCGGTCGAAAAAGTTACAATTTTGCTTCCTTTCCCAAGAACGTTCGAAGCTACGGTGTTAATAAATGTTCAAATGTTTGTTAAGATTATGGGACTTAACTACGGGGTCATCAGTCCCTAAACTTACAAACTACTTACTAACTACATTATACTAAGGACGGCAAAAATATCCAAGCCCGAGGGGGGGATTCGAACCCCCGACCGTAGTGGCCGTGCAGACCGTGACTGAAGCGCCTCAGTCCCCGCGGCCACCGCGGCCGGCTACGGTGTTAACAGCTGGCTGTGACTGCAGCGCCGCGTTGTATGCGTTTGAGAAGCTCGCCATGCCGACGGAGCTTTCCTATTTAACTCAGTAACACAGGTGCGTTATCCCATACGGTAAAACGAATTACTGCACAGTGAAACTCGTGTAGTAGATTAAAATCAAATGTTTGTAGAGCTTATGGGACTCAACTACGGGGTTCACTAGTCCCTAAACGTACAAACTACTTATGAACTAGCCAGGGCCGGATCTAGATGGGGTGGGGGGGCGGGAGGGCGGGGGCAAAGGGGGCAATTGTCCTGCGCGGCAGAATTTATAGGGCAGCAAATTTTGACCGACTCTTTATTTTATTTTATTTTATTTTATTTTATTTTTTTACTGAATGTATCTTTCTGATATAACTTAATAAAATTAACTGACACAGAATTATTAACAGTAAAATGACTGCAAGAAATACCGAAATCATTTAATAAAACTAAAATTCCTGGTTGCTGACTTCAGTGTTGCCCTGTCACAGGTACTTCAGCTAATCAAACTTTAAAAATCTACTAGATATTAGCAAGAATGAGGGAGATGTTTGCGGTATTGCATAAGTAAATGCACAATGTTTTTTAATTTGCATAGATTTCCTTTTTGCAGATAAATGAATATTCATATTTCATATCAAGGTAATATTTGTAGATCAGGTGAATTTGAATAACGTTCTAGTCCTTATAAAAAAAGGAGTATATCAGGTGCGCACACTACTTATTGAAAGTCAAAATGATTAAGGATCTACCGTCCTCTCTTGGTAGCGGTGGAATTGATAGACATCTACACAGGATACTCTGTATATCACATTTAACGCCTGACAGAGGGTTCATCGGACCACTTTTATACTTTTTATCTCCCATTCCATTCTCGAATAGCGCGCGGGAAGAAAGAACATCTGAATCTCTCTGTTCGAGCTCTGATTTCATGTATTTATTCAGATGATCTTTTCTACTTATTTAAGTGGGAGGCAACAATACATTTTCGCATTCGAAAGAGAATGTTGACGATAGTAGTTTCGTAAGTAGCCCACGTCGCAGCGATAAACGCCTTTGTTCTAATGATTCCCATCCCAGATCCTGTATCATTTCCGTGACGCTGTCTCCCCTGTATCACGACAATACAAAACAAGCTGCCCTTCTCTCGACTCTTTCGATGTCCTCCGACAAACCCACCTGATAAGTATCGCACACTGGGCAACAAGACCAGATAAAGTAGGAGGAATCTCACTGTATTATTGATGCTGTCCTTTTTCTAGCTAAGCAAGGAAGTCCTTTTAGAGGAACAAAAGAAGATGGTGATTTTGGTGATCCACATAGCGGCAAATTTCTAAATACAATTGATCTCATATCATACTATAGTGTACACCTTCGTCTGCGTATTGAACGCCACAAGAAAGGCCAGATTAGCTATTTTTACAAAAATATACAAGATGAGTTCCGTGACTTGATTGCTGACAAAATAAAACAAGATATAATTAAATATATTTTAGCAGCTAAATACTTTTCACTGATGTTCGACTGCACTCCAGATATCAGCCGCAATGCGCAGATGACACAAGTAATTCGATATGTCAAGTCGAATGACTCAGAAGTTGTGGAAAGTTTTACTGACTTTTTTACAGTTACAGACAAAACAGGAGAAGGCCGTAGTCAAGAGATACTGCAAAAATTGGAACAAGATGGGTTGAAAGTTAAATACTGCAGGGGTCAGTCTTATGGCAATGGGGCAAACATGGCTGGAAAGTACAAGAATACTTCAAAAGAATGAACTGGCCTATTTCGTACCATGTGCTGTTCACTCTTTAAATTTAGTAGGAGCAAATTCAGCATACATTCCGCAAGACTAGGTGATCTGGAAGAGTAGATGCGGTTGAAGCTGTTTACAAGCATTTGAAGGCCCTGGAAGAAACTGTAACTTATAAATTGTCAACATCAAAAACAAAATCAGAGACTGGATGTATTTTTTAAAAAAATACGAGAAATCTCAAATTCATTACTTTAACTTGTTTCTGGTATGCAATATAAAATTAAATTGCTCATGTTAATCAGTTTATGCGAAGTTAATACTTTACAATTGATAAAGCTATTCGGAACATTCTAGGACTTTTGGGCTTTCTCAAAACTTCCCGGGATTCTTGTACCTCTGAAGCTATTTCTGAGGCCAAAGTGCTAGCAGAAGATAATGAGGTATGAACGGTATTCTCCTTTGTGATGATGAAGTATCCAACATTCACAGAAAAAATAAGGAATAATTGACAGAGCTTAGTACCAGGTTTACCGCACTTGAGAAAATTGGTGCAAAAATTAGTTATCTGTGTAGTGTGCAAATTCAAGGACTTGAAGGTCATAGCAGCGGAATTGGCTGAAGATCTTATTTAGGAAGAACTTGAAGTTTAATTTATAGAAATAAATTGGTAGAGGGGTATCCTAACCTTACTACAACGTTAATATCTTACCAGTCTAGTTTCTGTTTTGTCTGGAGAAAGAAGTTTCAGCAAGCTGAAACACACTTGAGGAGTACGAGTGCTTAAGAAATCTGAGCATAATATCCATAGAGCACAAACGAGCTGCTTCTCTAAACTATGATGATATCAAAAACAGTTTTGTAGCCAAAAAAAAAAAAAAAAAAAAAAAAAAAAAAAAAAAAAAAAAAAAAAAAAAAAACTTCGAAAGCGAGTTTTGAATTGATTTTTGTACGAAGAGTAATATTGTAATATTTTGGTACGTATTAAAATTGTTCTGTTTTCCTTTGATCTTAATTCAGTCAATAAAATTAGTTCATGTTGTTAGATTGTGACATTTATTTATAAATATGTAACACAATTAGCGTCAAAAAGTCGATTTTTACAGGAGGGGGGGGGGGGTGAAACAACGGGCGGCAAATTTAAGATTGCACCCCCCCCCCCCCCCCCCCCTTGGCAAATGTCCTAGATCCGGCACTGAAACTAGCTGCTACTAAGGACGGCACAAATATCCATGCCCGAGGAGGGATTCGAATCCCCTAACTTAGTGGCCGTGCAGACTGTGACTGGCGCGCCGCAGAGCGCTCGGCCACCGCGGCCGGCTGTAGTGGATTATAACACAATCAAGTTCAACAGAAGTAACAGTTATTTTACACCACTATCTGAAACACATGGTACAGCAGACAGAAACACGTATTTACGTTATTAGCGAATCAAAGATCCTGATACATGCTTGGTTATGACGTTTTCAGAAGAGGCATACAGACTTGATTTCTATATACGGCTGTTTCTAAACGATACCTACAAACTTCGCGGGCTGGTAAAGGATGGTTGAGGAACAAAATGAGGTAAGGAACCCATGTCCGGAAACGTCACCCAATGTCGCTACCGAGCGTCAAAATTATAGGTGCTAGCGCCTACCGTTAGACCACCCCTCGGGCGGTGAACGCGTCGTTCTATGCACACAGACCGCGGGCAGGTCTGTAATATGTGGTTTTTGACATTCGGCTTTTGCGAATGATTGCAACGATCGCCGGTGGAAATCAGGAATGCTGTTACGAAGGTAGCGCGGCGTTCTGGTAGCGGCCTGGTCTTGTAGAACACCACTCAATCTGCCGGAGGGGTGGCCTAGCAACAGGCGCCAGCACCTGTATGTTGATGCTCGGTTGCGCCGTTGGGTGACGTTTCCGGACACGGGTGCCCTACAACACTTTGTTCCTCAAGCCATCCTCTACCACCCCACGAAGTTTGTCGGTATCATTTAGAAACACCCTGTACGTATAAAAATAGGTACCGTACATACCTTTATCACCCCTATGAGGCATACATAAACCCATAGCTGAGAGAATCAACAGAACGACGCCTTCTCAGAAGTATCTGCCGACTACCAAGACTCACCCCCAGTGATGAGGTATATGACATCGCTAGGATTGAAGCCATACAGACAAGACTGACCAAACTAAGAGCACGATACGGACGACACATACTTACGAAACGACCAGAGATGGAACATATACTGACTACAAGGACCAGAGACACCAGAAATTCCAAATTTAAGTACCCCCAACCAGCGTGTACAGTGGCACACAACACTTCCCGACAATTCCAAGATATGACACCAGTCATGGAAACCTTAACCCAACAAGCCCCACTACCACACACCTGGATAAAAGACACACTTACTAAAATAAAACACCAAGACAACCTCTGAACAAGAAGACGCACACAAACTTGCGCGCGCGCAAAACACGCGAAACACACGTGCAAAAAACACCAAATCAAAAGATAACCCACAAATAAATAAAAAATAAAATAAAAAAAAACCGCAAAATAAAAAAACTTCAATAATAGACAATACAAAATACAAAAGATATGAAGAAAACCATACGAAATAGCAAATACATATGCAAATAATGTATATACGGGTTCTGTCTTCTTTCTCCAATACCAAACCAAACAAAAAATTCAGAATCTTCTACAACTATGTCCAAATTCTCCATTATTGTTTATATATAAATTTTACAATGTTACAAATAAAAGAATTAAAGGTTAAAATGAACATGTTACCTAAAAAGTCTGAAAAGGGCATTCAAGCCCTCAAACAGCCCGCCTCTCCCTTTCAGGGAAAGGAATGAAATGTGAAAAAAGAATACTTTTATCATTTTATCCATTATTTGGACAGCGGTGGCTGGCCCCCCAACCCCCCACACCCCTCATATACGCAATGTTCATAACCCAGTTAATATAGCAGTAGATGGTCTTGGTGGTGGTGTACAAATTTTGTACAATTCAACGATGTCAGACAAACAGTGAGGGACTGATGACCTAGCTGTTTAGACCCCTCAAAAAAAAAAAAAAAAAAAAAAGTGTTCGAAATGTTCATATGTTTGTAGCATTTATGGGACTTACGTACGGGTCATCAGTCCCTAAACTTGCAAACTACTTATGAACTAGCTAATACTAAGGATGGCACAAATATCAATGACAGAGGGTGGGGATTCAGACACCCGACCGTAGTGCCCGTGCAGAACGTGACTGGCGCGCTGCAGACCGCTCGGGCACCGCGACCGACCATTGATCGAAGAGAAAAGAGAATATTAGAATATTCCCATTCAACCGGTTGTGCCAGTCCCATTTCTGTAATTAAGAAAATCAGAACTCAAAAATCAAAGGTGTTATCTTAAGGTAAGCTGTAAAGTCTGGATTTTATTTTCCAGGGACACCACGTCTCTGCTAATCTCTTGATTGTACCTCTTCTTACTACTGAATTAATATTAGGCAGTGATTCTATGACAGAACATAACCTAATCTTAAATTTCAACGTTGCCATTGCAACAGCTGTAGCTGATGGTCAGTTAATCTGTTTGAAATTCGAAGACTGGATTACGAGGAAAGAGGAGGTAGTTAATTTTTTAAATTTTTGTCAATCTGATATCGACATAGAACATTTGTGTGACATAAAAGACACATGTCAATCCACGAAACAAGACAGTGATATTCCTAAAACCATTCATCACATTATCGTAGTGCGGAAAGTGCTTCTGAGTGGGATAAAAATGAGTTATTCCACATTCTCCACACGTATCCCGAAGTACTCAACAGATCTGGAACTATCAAAAATTTTCTTTTTAAATTCAAAGTTGGAGACTACAATACATTTTTGTCCCACCTTAAACAATTTTCTTTGTTTACAAACAGCGATTTGATAAGAAAATTCAATCCATACCGAATCAGGGCGTCATCTAGCCCGATTTTACTGTTTGCGACATCAAACCCTTCGATTAATACATTTTGGGGTTGATGGATACACCAGTTAGCTACTGGTGTCCTTTTTCAATATGGATGCTACTAGTTTTTCTGATTTCTATAGTGGACCCTCTTTTCTCGCAGATTTTCTGTCTATTAGATAAGTACAAATTTACCTCTCGTGCTATCCGAAGATAAGTTAAAACTGCACAGTATTGACGTAAATAGTCTAGGTACTGTCTATAATGACCACGCTGTGGACGGGACGTTAAATTCCAAGCTTTCTCCTTCCTTCCTTCCAGGTACCACTCAATTTTTTCTGTAGTTTCTTTAGAAAAAAAAGTGTTTTTCGGAAATCTAACCTTGTTTCATTTCTCTTGCATTAAGAATTGTACATAAGGCAAACCGAACCGACCATAAAAAAGAATAGCAGCTAATCGTATAAAACGCAGGGTGGTATATTGTATGAAAAAAGTGAATCACTGAACGACGAAGAAGGATCTATATATACAGTGTAATGAAGGGTAAAGTACATCCTATATACGAGGCGCGTCCAGAAAGTAAGTTCCATTTGGTAGTAAAATGAAATTGTACACAGATACAGAAGAAATTTTTATTGTACAAAATTCTACAACTCTTAAAATACTTTTCCACATAACTGCCAAAATTTTGCAGGCATTTGTCATAGCGTGGCACCAGGTTTTGTATACCTTCTTCATAGAAATCTGCCGCCTGAGTCTTCAACCAGTTTCTTTCAGCTCGTCCATAGCGAGAGCACTAATTGTAACCTACGGTTTTCCTGCATCTTGTCATCAATCGCGTGAACCAGTTCTTCTGTAACCAAAGGTGGACGCCCACTTCGTTCTTCATCGTGCACATCACTACGCCCGCCATTGAACTGTCGGACCCATCTTCTCACCATCGAATCACTCATCGCATTTGTTCCGTAAACATCGCAAATTTGCCGATAAATTTCACTTGGTTTCACTTTACTCGCATTCAGAAACCGAATCACCGACCTGATTTCACAGGCGGCGGGATTTTCAATCAACACCGACATTTCAAACAAGCACAACAAAGCGTACGTAAGACAAATGGAGTTAGAGGTGAGACGTGTTATTTGTATATATGGATGAATAAATATATAAGCGATTTATTGATGAAGCAGAATATATGAGAAGTACAATGAAATGATCTATATCCAGTTAATGAAAATTCTTTTATAGATAAAAGATTTTCAGAAGTGTGAATAATACTTGATTCCTTGTTCTTTGTCTAAGTAATGATTTTGTATGAATGTAACTGATGAACGTTAATTCTGAGACAAGGATTTTCAGTTAATCAAGGAAGCTTAGAGACGATTTTGTTTCAGTGGCTGCTGTTGTTGTTGTGGTCTTCAGTCCGCAGACTAGTTTGATGCATCTCTCCACGCTACCCTGTACTGTGCAAGTCTCTTCATCTGAGAATACGTTCGGCAACCTACATTCTTTTGAATCTGCTTACTATATTCGTCCCTCGGTCTTCCTCTACGATTTTTACCCCACACGCTTCCTTCTAATGCTAAGTTGACAATTCCTTGATGCCTCAAAATGTCTCCAACTAATCTACCCCTTCTCTTGGTCAGGATATGCCAGAAACTCTTCTCCCCGATTCGGTTAAGCACCTCCTCATTAGTTATGTGATCTATCCATCTAATTTTCATCATTCGTCTGTAGCACCACATTTCAAAAGCTTCTATCATCTTTTTATCTGAACTCCTTATCGTCCACGATTCACTCCCATACAACGCTACACTGCAAATGCTTTCAGAAAGGACTTCCTAACATTAAAATTAATATTGGATGACAGCAAATTTCGCTTCTTCAGATACGCTTTTCTTCCTATAGCCATGATGAATTTATATCGTCTTTACTTCGGCTATCAGAAGTTATTTTGCTACCCAAATAACAAACTTCATCTACTACTTTTATTGTCTCATTACCTAATCAAATTTCTTCAGCACCGCCTGATTTTCTGACATTGAATTCCATTACCTTCGTTTTACTCTTGTTAATGTTCATCTTATATGTTCCTTTGAAGACACTGTCCATTCCATTCAATTGCTCTTCCAGATCTTTTGCAGTCTCTGACAGAATTACTATATCATCAGCAAACCGCAATGTTTTTATTTCTTCTCCCTGCACTTTAATGCCCTCTCCTAATTTCTTTGCAACATCTTATCTATTCTGTGATATTATTTTGTGTGATTTTAAATAGCTTTATGGAGCAACAAAGAGAGTTACTAATAATAATTCATTGACATTGCCTTTACTGTATAGGTACACCTTGTAGTAGCAGTGTCAAAGGGAAAATTATATTATTTCTGAATAATTTTTACTCTGAGAATTGTATGCCAAAGGGACCTGTTTTGACTAATCTACTTAATTTTACCTCACTTTTCCCGGAATATGTACTTAAGCTATTTACTATACTACAATCTGAGTGTGCACTATTGGTATCACCAATATGTTTGTTCCTTTATATAAGACGAAGACAAAGGCTAGTAGTTAACCTATCACCATAATGACTCTTGACAGTATTTTCTTGGGTGATAAACATGTTGTTCTGTCTTTACATCATCGTGTTGAGTCTGTATATAAAATACAATTAAGCTACAATACTTGAAGACCTGCCCAATATAAAACTAGGATAATTTCTAGACGACATTAGTACCTCAATGGAAAATATATACTGGCCATGTGGACTGCAGCTGAAACATAAGTTGAGAAATACGTGCTAATTCCATACTAATTCAGTGACTATATTTATATCTTTTCTCTTTGACATATTCTCTTGTATTGAATGCAAAAATTTTCCCATTGATATATGATGATACCCACATTGATTCACTTGTATATTTTGTTATCTAAGGTATATACAAAAAGTGGAGCGGCCGAGGATTGGTGGTCATGTATGTATAATTGTATGAGTGATTGTTTGAAAGTATGTAATTATTTTTCTGACGAAGACATCGGCTAAAATTTAAGTTGTATGAATGTGATTATCAATTTTTCGTGCCTGTCAGCATCTTTACCGTAGATTATGGTTGACATTCCTTCTTCCTGTCTGGCCAGGGTTACCTGCCTTGCAACCAGTGCTGGGTGGCGGTAAATAACTCAACTCCCTAAAGGAGTCAACAGCTTCGGGCGGAGGAGACCCCAGTGGAGCAAATGCTACTGAAATATAGCATTCAGCGTCTATCCATAAGGTTGGGGGCGGCTTGCAAAAGGCGTCTCTTTCCCAGGTTATGGGCTGCCTGATTGACACTCGGTAGTCGTGTATAGAACTCATGATTTGTTTGGGGGGGGGGGGGGATCTGAATTACTTTCTATAGGTTTCAGGACAAGATCGCGTTTATTTTTAGGATGACCGGTTTCGACGCTACTCAGACGTCAGCTTCTGATCTCTTATATCTCACAATAGCTAAAGCTTTGTATGACATTGTGAGATATAGGAGATCAGAAGATTGAGTATCGTCAAAACTGGTCATCCTAAAAATAAAAACGCGATCTTGGCCAGAAACCTGCACTTGGTTGAAACTGCCCTCGACGACAGACGAAGCGACACGTCGGTTGAGTTTCTCCAGCGTCGCATCCGTGGCTACGTCTCAACGGAATGTGGATTCAAAAATGTTCAAATGTTTGTAAATCTATCGGACCAAACTGCGTGGTCATCAGTCCGTAGCTTACAAACTACTTAAACCTAGGTAAACTAACCTAAGGACAAACACACACACCCATGCCCCAGGGAGGACTCGAACCTCCACGGCGAGCAACCGAGCGCTCCGCAGCGAGACGCTTTAGACCGCTCGGCTACTCCACCGCGGCGGAATGTGGATTAAACTAGGGTATTCACCAGAAGCGACGCGCGCCACCTGCACCCGAGTGACACGAAAAATGGACGAGGGCAACCTGCTCAAGGACGGTACAGGCTAAAGAAGTTAGTTCACCTACGATTTGCAACAATCAACATTGGCACACTACCGGGTCGTCACCTAGAGTTAGCTGAATGTCTGAAGAACAGGAGGGTTGACGTAGCTTACATCCAGGAGACAAAATAGAGAGGGTCAAGGGCAAAGGAAATTAGAGGTGGCTACAAGGTTGTATATCACGACACAAGTACAATAACAAATGGAGTGGCAATTGTAATTTGTCATCTGTTTTGTAAGAGTATTACGAAAGTGACAGAGTGAAAGATCGTGTGATGTCCATCAAGATCGAATCGGACCACATAACTGCTATGCTCCACAAACAGGCTGTATAGATGCTGAAATGGAAGCATTTTGGAACTGCCTTGACATCCAGCTATAGGCAATTCCGCCGGAAGAGTGCAGCCTTGTAGGATGAAATCTTGGCTCACCTAGAAGTGGGTATGAGCGCTGCTATGGGGGACATGGATATCGTTCAAGGTATGATAACGGATAGCGCTTTGCAGAGGAACATGACCTAGTGATAACGAACACCTACTTCAAGAAAAGACCGACATGGTGGACATGCAACCCAGATCGGTTACTGGATGGTACGACGACGAGATTTTAAATTGGTGATTGACATTAAAGTAATTCCCTTTGATAGCGTAGGACTTCAACACCGTTTGCTTGTGCTGGATCTCAGAGCAAAGAAGACCAACCAAACAAGGACCCCTATGACTGGGACCAAAACGATTAAATGGCGGAAATTGAAAATCACAATAAGACAACAGCTCTGAGCAACTTCAGTCAACATTAGTCAAACAGCAGAAGAAATGTGGAATGAAGCAGTGCAGCAAACACTACTTGCTGCTGAGCAGGTCTTGGGATAAACGGAGCCAGGTCGTAAATATATTGCCAAGGAAACATGGTGGTGGGACGAATACAACGATTGGTTAAAGAGAAGAAGTGTGTCTTTAAGACTTGGTGGCGTACACGAAGTGATGCAGACCTTGACCGGTACCGATCACTGAAAACAGACGCACGGAGAGCACTGGCAGCTGATAAAAATGATAATTACCGAGATCTATATGACCAGCTTGACAAACCAGCAGATGCAACAAAAGTATACCGCCTTGCGAAGTCCCGCAATCGAGCAGCACAAGACATTGGACTCGTCATGAATGCCAAGGGAATTGACACCAATATCCTAAGAGATCCACCATCAATCCTTAAAAGATAGTCCAACTACTATGCCAGCATCTGTAATGAAGAATTCCCACATGTACCAATATTAAGTCCTCAACCCACTCATGGACCAGTATCAGAGATAACAGCAGAAGAAGTGATGGTGGCCATCAAGAAGATGAAGCGTGGAAAAACAAACGGTCCAAATCTGGAAATTACTGGGAGATGAGAGAGCAGAATTTCTCGCTTCTTCCATGTTCAATAAAACTGTTACCACCAGTAAGCCTCCTCAAGCTTGGACCACTAACACAACCGTGTCTATCTAGAAAGGAGAAGGAGATGTCACCGAGTGTAACAACTACAGACCGACATGCCTTCTTTGTCACAGCATGAAGATATTTGAACGGATGCTGGACAAAAGGCTCAGAGTGATAGTCTCTGTGTCTCCTAACCAGTGTGGGTTTGTCCAAGGCTGTTGCACTACAGATACCATCTACGCTGCATGTTTGCTGCTGGAGAAACACTCAGAGAAGAGAAAGACTGCACACTTTGAATTCTTGGACTTAGAAAGCCTTCGATATGGTCCTACATAAACTAATCTGACGAGCTCTACGACACCACAGAGTACCAGAAATGTGCATGAATTGGATCCAGCTTCTATATTGTAATGTAACATCTACATCTACATGGGATACTCTGCAAATCACATATAAGTGCCTGGCAGAGAGTTCATCGAACCACAATTATACTATTTACCTCCCATTCCATTCTCGAATAGCGCGCGGGAAGAAAGAAAACCTGAATCTCCCTGTTCGAGCTCTGATTTCTTGTATTTTATTCTGATGATCATTTCTACCTATGTAAGTGGGAGTCAACAATATATTTTCGCATTCGGAGGAGAATGTTGGCGATTGGAGTTTCGCAAGTAGCCCACGCCGCATCGATAAGCGCCGTTGTTGTAATGAATCCCAGCCCAGATCCTGTACCATTTCCGTAACGCTGTGTCCCCTGTATCGTGACAATACGAAACGAGCTGCCCTTCTTTGGACTCTTTCGATGTTCTCCGTCAAACCCAGCTGATAAGGATCCCACACTGGGCTGCAATACTCCAAACATGGACGGACAAGCATAGTGTATGCAGTTTCTTTTGTAGTTCTGTTGCATGTTTTAAGGGTTCTGCCAATAAAACGCAGTCTCTGGTTCGCCTATCCCACGATATTATCTACGTGTTCTTTCCAATTTAAGTCTGAAGTAATAGTAATTCCTAGGTATTTTGTGGAGTTTACGGCATTCACATTTGATTGATTTATCTTGTAAACAAAGTTTAACGGATTTCATTTCGTACTCATGTGCACGAATTCACACTTCTCATTATTTAGAGTCAATTGCCAATTTTTACCCCATACTGATATCTTATTCAGATCGTTCTGCAGTTGGTTTTGATCTTCAGATAATTTTACTAGACGGTAAATGACGGCGTCATCTGCAAACAACCTAAGAGAGCTACTTAGATTTTCCCCTAAATCGTTTATGTAAATAAGGAATAGCAGAGGACCAATAACACTACCCTGTGGAACGCCCGATATCACCTCTGTTTTAGTCGATGCCTTACCATCGATTACTACGAACTGTGTCCTCTCTGACAAGAAATCCCCTATCCAAACGCAAATTTGGGGCGATATACCATAACCACGCAATCTGATTAAAATCCGTTTGTGTGGTACGGTGTCAAAAGCTTTCTGGAAATCAAGAAATACGAAATCGATTTGCGAACTTTTGTCGATAGCA
Organism: Locusta migratoria; assembly: GCA_026315105.1. NCBI lineage: Eukaryota > Metazoa > Arthropoda > Insecta > Orthoptera > Acrididae > Locusta > Locusta migratoria. The sequence continues at coordinate 199,785,641 of CM048746.1, forward strand.
CCCATCACTTCGTGTGAATAAAGAGCTAGTTGTGTTTCGCTTGAACGATATTTTCTGAATACGTGTTGACCTTGGGTCAATAGATCGTTCTGTTCGAGATAATTCATAATATTTGAATACAGTATATGTTCCAAAACCCTGCTGCAAATTGACGTCAATGAAATAGGCCTGTAGTTTAGTGGGCTACTCCTTCTGCCTTTCTTGAATATAGGTGTGACCTGGGCAACTTTCCAATCTTTTGGTACAGATCCTTCTATGAGAGAGAGGTTGTATATGACTGTTAAATAAGGAGCTATCGCTTCAGCATAATCAGATAGAAATCTAATGGGTATACTATCCGTACCAGAAGACTTGTTCTTGTTAAGTGATGGCAGTTGCTGCACTACTCCGATGATATCTACTTCTACGTTACTCATTACTGCATCTGTTCGTAATTCGAAATCTGGAATATTGGTGAATGAGTTTCTAAAAGCTATGTTTAGTAACTCTGCTTTAGTAGCGCTGTCATCGGCAGGATCGCCATTACTATCACGTAGGGAAGGTATTGTTTGTGATTTGCCCCGAGTATATTTAACATATGACCAAAATCTCTTTGGGTTTTCAGTCAAATTTCGAGAAAGAGTTTCGTTGTGATAAATATTGTAAGCATCTCACATTGAAATCCTCGCTAAATTTCGAGCTTATGAGTACGATCTCCAATCCTGGGGATTTTGTGTTCGTTTAAATTTAGTATGCCTTTTCCTTTGCTTTTGCAACAGTGTCCTGACCTGTTTTGTGTACCAAGGGGGATCACCTCCTTCTTTTATTAATTTATTTGGTATAAAACTGTCAATTGCTGTCGACACCACTTCTTTGAATTTGAGCCACATCTGGTCTACACCTACGTTTAGTGTTAGAAACGAGTGGAAGCTGTCTTTCAAGAAGCAATGTTTCTTTATTTCTATCTGCTTTCCTGAACAAATATACTTTGCGTTTATTTTTGGTAACTTTAGGACTTTCGATATTAATTTTCGCTACGACAGCTCTGTGTTCACTAATACCTGTGTCCGTTTTGATGCTCGTTATGAGCTCAGGATTATTTGTTGCTAAGAGATCAAGTGTGTTTTCACGTCCATTTCCAATTCTAGTTGGCTCATGAACTAATTGTTCGAAGTAATTCTCAGAGAATGCGTTGAGTACAATTTCGGACGATGTTTTATGCCTACCTGCTGATTTGAAAATATAATTTCGCTGACAGATCGAGGGTAAATTAAAATCACCACCTACTATTATCGTGTGATTCGGGTACGTTTTTGTAATTAGACTCAGGTTTTCTTTGAACCTTTCTGCTACTGTATCGTCAGAGTCGGAAGGCCGGTGAAAGGAACCGATTATTAACTTCTTACGATTTTCGGGTACAACCTCTACCCATAATAGCTCGCAGGAACTATCAAATTCAACTTTGCTACATGAAATACTACTTTTGACGGCGACAAACACGCCCCCACCTATTTTGTTTAATCTATCCTTTCTGAACACGGTTAGATCTTTTGCAAATACTTCTTCTGAACTTATTTCCAGCTTGAGCCAACTTTCGCTGCCTATAATGATGTGTGTTTCGGTGCTTTCTATTAACGCTTGGAGTTCTGGTACTTTCCCGACACAGATACGACAATTTACAACTGTTATACCAATAGTTTCCGGATCTACATTTCTTCTGTGATCCACCTGCACCCTTTGAAATTGCCCATTTTGTTTTTCGCCGCAGCTCTTTATCCTAAAAAACCGCCCAGTCCACGCCACACAGCCCCCGCTACCCGTGTAGCCGCTTCCTGCGTATAGTGGACTCCTGACCTATTCAGCGGAACCCGGAAACCCACCACCCGATGGCGCAAGTCAAGGAATCTGCAGCCTACACGGTCGCAGAACTGCCTGAGCCTCTGATTCAGACCCTCCACTCGTCTCTGTAACAGAGGTCCACAGTCGGTCCTGTCAACTATGCTGCAGATGCTGAGCTCTGCTTTCATCTTGCAAGCAAGACTGGCAGTCTTTACCACTTCAGTTAGCCGCTCCAAACCTGAGAGGATCTCTTCAGATCCGAAACGACACACATCATTGGTACCGACGTGAGCCACCACCTGCAGTTGGCTGCACCCTGTACCCTTCATGGCATCCCGGAGGACCCATTCCACATCTGGAATGACTCCACCCGGTATGCACACGGAGTGCACGTTGGCCTTCTTCCCTTCCTTGGCAGCCATCTCTCTAAGGGGCTCCATCACCCGCCTAACGTTGGAGCTCCCAACTACAAGTAAACCCACCCTCTGTGAAAGCCCGGATCTTGCAGGCTGGGTGGTGACAGGGTGAGAGACACCATCCGACTCAGGACTGAGCAGATAGCGCCTAAAAACCTGTTCACAAGACGAACCGGGGAGGCCTCACGATCGGTCCCCCGGAATGTCTTGCACCTCCTGCCACACACTGGAGCAACCTCTCACGCAACCACGGGTGGGATGTTTGCCTCACTGCTAGCAGGGAAAGATTAATTTTTAAAACTCACAATCACCAACTGCGAACCAAATTCCTAAACACGCAAACACACTGGAACTGTGATTACTACTGTTTGACTCGTTTTCTAGGGGATGATATCACACGTTCGCAGCTTTCCTTCCCTGCATATGATTAACAAAACAAATTCATAATAAAGTAAGTTCATGAGAGAAAAGGGTGTACTAACTACTATGCCTATGCGACGACACGTGTTACCTTAACAAAACACAGTCACTTTAATTTAGTGCGATGCACACCTTGTTCCACCGGCTAAATATTCACAATACACAGTAGCACTCGATTCAACTTGGTGTAGTCTACGACGAGCAACCACACTTGGCAATTGCCACATAAAAATCTATAGTCTCCACCTGGAGATCCACATGCCGACTGTTGCAGAGCGACGCCGGCCGGCCAGCTACCCCACTTGCTCCCGACTCGTCACTTCCTGCCCTCGCGTGTGCGCACGCGCCAAAAGTCCAACTTCCGGGTTTTTTTTCCCTACGTCATCAACTTCCCCATGTGAGCTGTTCTAACTGACTTCCAACGTACAGCGCTCAGCCAATACACTTCTAAAACTTTACTTAAAATCAAACTAATTACAAAATCAAATGTTCAAATGTTTGTAAAGTCTATGGGACTTAACTACGGGGTCATCAGTCCCTAAACTTACAAACTACTTATGAACTACTTACGAACTAGGACGGCACAAATAGCCATGCCCGAGGGGGGATTCGAACCCCGACCGTAGTGGCCGTGCAGACCGTGACTGGAGCGCCTCAGTCTCCTCGGCCACCGCGGCCGGCAAAACTAATTACACTACACATTAAAAAATAGCTTCTTACGTTTTGGTATTGGTATAAACATCCTTTGTACTATTTATTATAATCGTGCAATTTCTTATATCACAGATAAGTGATTTAACTGAATATTTCAAGGTAAAATACACAAGATTAATTGAAAATAAAATGAGAAATAGAGGTCCCAGGTTCGAGTCACGGTTCCGGCACACAATTTTAATCTGCCAGGAAGTTTCAAAATGAGAAATAGTTAATATATTATTTTTATAAACAAAAAGTGCATTGATAGTTGTGTAACTGTCTTGTATTCATTGGTAATTTATTACTTTTCATTGTCAATTAAACATATTACGTCAGATGTGACTATATCAGCTAATGTATTGTTTATTTGTCAACAGGCTATTTTGTAATGAGGGCCTTAAAGGTTCCTAACTGCATCGTATTACTTCAAATGCAAGTAGTATTAGAATATTTTATTTCACGCTGTGCACTGCACTGCACCTGGCACTCGCCATTGTCCCTCTCTCCCCTCACCGGAAACGAAGCCTGGAAAATCCTAAGCTGGAACAAGCCACCAAAGTTGGCCTGCTTGCTGGCCTCCCGTCAGCTACAAATACAGAGCAAATCTCAACGTGGAGAATTTCTACCTTTGGCCTAACTATAAATGTTGTCACCCAACTGCGTACATACATTGCTACCATAATTAATAAGATTAAAATTGCGTAACATTTAGTGCATTGGCATGGTCAATGTTTGCAGTGAACTTCATACTGTTTAATTATCAAATGCTATTAATTACCAATATTTCTATTGGGCGGTAATCTCACAACAGGAAACCCGTAAGGAGCTTAAAGATCAAACCCAAGCTTGGAATTGTAGGTTAGCAGAGAATAGCATGTGTCTGAATCTCCAGAAGACGACCTATTTGGAAAGCGGTCCTCAAACCAGCGGAACATAACCACCGGGTTCAAATGCCTTGGATCTATGATAACATCTTCAATGATTCCACCCTGGACACCCGGATGAGTGTAAATGCAGCATGGCTGACATAGTGACAGGTCACTGGTGTTCTCTGTGACAAAAGGATGCCTGTAAATCTGAAGGCAAAAATTTATGAATCAGTAGTGCGTCCAGTAGCTCTCTACGGGATAATATGCCCACCTTTGACTAGAGGCGCACTGCTGCGGTACGCACGATCGCTCCACGTCGCTCCAGGTTCGAGTCCTCCCTCGGGCATGGGTGTGTTGTTCTTAGCGTAAGTTAGTTTAAGTAGTTTGTAAGTTTAGGGACCAGTCACCACTGCAGTTAGGTCCCATAACTTTACAAACTTTTTTCTATGAGCAGATCCTTTTCCCTAAGATTGAATTACTTTAACTGTGGTTACGCTTGTGTGAATTTGTTGTGTGCGCGTACTGTGCTCGCATAAAATGCTACGACACTTCGCACTTCCTCCATTGGTCTAATCTGCAGTGTTGCAGAATACTGCGCGCCTGTATGGACCAACAGTCCACACGTCAACAAAGTAGATGTTCGCTTAAATGACACCTTGCGAACAAACCGGTAGCACTGATGATTAATAAACAGCTATGGTCAACATGTCGTTCTGCAATTATCTGAAAGCTGCTATGCACCATCTATTCACCTTAATAAATAACTGGAACTGTGAGACCTAACGCAACACCATGGCTCTCTGTGCTGGCAAATAATGAACCTCCGTCACTCTGCCGACAATATGCAATCCGAAGAGAAATGGAAAAAGTTGCTGCTGGCACCACACTTCCAATACACGCTGAACAACATGGCCCGACACGATTAATGTCTAGAAATCCGAACAATTGGAACACCGTAGCAGAATAGAACCACCTATGGCAACAAGTAAGAGTTCACAATGGACACCTCATTAAGAACCCGGCTGATCTTGTTCCTGGCTTCAACCTCCCCGAGGAACCTGGGTGGCATTAAACAGAATGAGAACTGCTGTTGGACGGTGGAACAAGATGATGGCCAAGTGGGCTACGTGGACGATCCGAACTGTGACTGCGGCGAAATACAGACGATGCAGTACATAATTGGTTGTGAAATACATCGTTTTCGGGAGGGTTCGGTGGAGGATTGCGCGTGGACGACACTGCAACCACTTGTTCGTTCGATGAAATGTCAGTGTCAGATATACCGTATTGGGCTTCAGGACCCGAACGTCGTCCAAGCGTCAACGATTAATAATAATAATATTAATAAATAATTCCTTATATTGAATTTCGAACTATTATTCAAATTTCAGTGTCATGTTCTTACGCAGGGAGAAGAAACGTTCTATTTGACTATCACCTTTTTATAAAACTGTCACTTCATATAAAATATTTTTAAGTTCTCTTCTGATCTGTCAAAATTAAAATTCCGTAGTTTTGTATGTCGTTGTCAACACAGATATTATAAGTTGCCTCATTCATAATCGATCTATATAAAGAATCGATTTTCTGAAATTCTGTATATTCTCAAGTAACTCCTTGCCTTGTCGGAAGGTTATAACTTGCAAAAATTTATAAGGGATTAAAAGAATAATGTTGAACACACTATTAAAGTTCAAAACGTTATAACATTTTTATTGCTCTCACAATATACAGGTTATCACTCGGCAAGAGGTAAACAAAGACTAATTTTTGATTCATTTCAATTTTACAAATCATTTCGGTTAATAATGTAAATTAAAAAAAAAAAATTGGCGGCAACCGCAGAGACCAGCATTTGCCGCCTCGTGGCCGTCGACTTGCGACTTGAAGTGGCCTGATGTTTACTCCTTGAGCTCGGCGGTGAAGATGTTGCTCTCGTAGGCTGAATCGCCGTCACAGCACATGAAACATACGAAACACACAAAACTTTATTAAGAATCACATAACATAAAGTATTAACATCTGAAATCGTTAATCAACATAAACATAATAACCTTCGAAAGTGAGCTAACATAAGCTTGTAGCGGAGACAATAATCCGTCCCATTACAGGATCTGCATAGACTTACAGACACTGCCATTTCCTGGTTCTGTAATTTAAGCGTTTCGTTTAATTTAAAATTATTTTGACAAATTTGTGTTCCCGTTTAATTCTTAATTATTTTAACACATTACTACATGTATGTACTATAGGTTTATAAGCAGTGTAATATGTATAGCTAATTTTGTAATGAATAATGTTTTGTTACAATTGTATGTTAATTTAATTTCTCGTTTTGAATGTGTATAGTACTGTAAGGCATCTGGCTTATCGAACGCAATGTAAATAAATAAATAACTAGTGTGCTGGCAGCCGCGCCCTGCCGCCCAGCGCCGCCGCCCTGGCTGCCACGCCGCGTCGGTCGCTGCTCGCTGTCCAGTGTCCGGTGCCGGGAGCGTTGTCCATGCAGCGCGCGTCGCCTCGCGCGTGGAGAGAGTACAGTGCGGCGGTCACGCCCAGGCCGCGCGGCCTGCCAACTCTGCAACCGGGATAGCCCGCCGCCCTAACCGGGACACGGCCCCTGCCCAACATAGAGCCGCTACGAATTAAAGCAACACCTGACGCTCCATTCATTACTGAGCAGTTGGCCCACCAGTCAGGTTCAGGACAGCGAAAGCTCTTCCGGGAACAAGATTCTTAAAATCTCTTTATAGTTTCTTACATAATGGTATGCAATCTTATATTCAAATATCAGCTAATACCGCAAGCACGTTGGACCTATCTGAAAAATTACACGAAGCAAAATGTAGCGAGAGGGCAAACCTGCCGATGACAGCGCTACTAAAACAGAGTTACTAAACATAGCTTTTAGAAACTCATTCACCAAAGAAGACGAAACCAGTATTCCAGATTTCGAAATACAAACAGAGGCCAGAATGAGTAACGTTGCAGCAGATATCATAGGAGTAGTGAAGCAACTTAAATCACTTAACAAGAACAAGTCTTCTGGTCCGGACTGCCGGCCGCGGTGGCCGAGAAGACTGAGGCGCTCCAGTCACGGTCTACACGGCCACTACGGTCGCGGGTTCGAATCCCCCCTCGGGCATGGATATTTGTGCCGTCCTAGTTCGTAAGTAGTTTGTAAGTTTAGGGACTGATGACCCTGCAGTTAAGTCCCTTAAGCTTAACAAACATTTGAATTTGGTCCGGACTGTATACCCATTAGAGTTCTATCTGATTATGCTGAAGCGATAGCTCCTTACTTAACAGTCATATACAACCGCTCTCTCATAGAAGGATCTGTACCAAGAGATTGGAAAGTTGCCCAGGTCACACCTTTATTAAAAAAAGGCAGTAGGAGTAACCCACTAAACTACAGGCATATTTCACTGACGTCAATTTCCAGCAGGGTTTTGTAACATATCCTGTATTCAAATATTATGAATTATCCCGGACAGAATGATCTATTGACCCGAGGTCAACACGGATTTAGAAAATATCGTTAATGCGAAACACTACTAGCTCTTTACTCACATGACGTGATGGGTGCTATCGACATGGGTTCGCAAATCGATTCCGTATTTCTTGATTTCCAGGAGGCTTTTGACACCGTACGTCACAAACGGCTTTTAATCAAATTGCTTGGTTACGGTATATCGCCCCAAATTTGCGACTAGATAGGGGATTTCCTGTCAGAGATGATACAGTTTGTAGTAATCGATGTAAGGCATCGTCTAAAACAGAGGTGATATCGGGCGTTCCACACGATAGTGTTATTGGTCCTCTGCTGCTCCTTATTTACATAAACGATTTGGGAGAAAATCTAAATAGCTCTCTTAGGTCGTTTGCAGATGACGCCGTCATTTACCGTCTAGTAAATCATCTGAAGATAAAAGCCAACTGCAGATCTATCTGAATATCACTATGGTATAAAAATTGGGAATTGACTCTAAATAATGCGAAGTGTGAGGTCGTCCACAAGAGTACGAAAAGAAATCGTTAAACTGTGTTTACAGGATAAATAAATCAAAAGTGAAGGCCGTAAACTCGACAAAATATCCAGGAATTACTATTAATTCAGACGTATAGTGGAAAGAACATGTACATAATGTCGTGAGATAGGCGAACCTAAGAACTACTAAAGAGGCTGCATACACTTCGCTTGTAAGTCCTTTTTTGGAGTATTGCTGTCCAGTGTGGGATCCTCATTAGGTGGGTTTGACGGCGGACATCGCAAGAGTTCAAAGAAGGGCAGCTCGTTTTGTATTGTCACGCTACAGGGGAGACAGCGATACGGAAATGATACAGGATCTGGGATGGGAATCATTACAACAACGGCGCTTATCGCAGCGGCGTGGGCTACTTGCGAAACTCCAATCGCCAACATTCTCCTCCGAATGCGAAAGTATATTACTGACTCCCACTTACATAGAAAAGATGATCAGTATAAAATACGAGAAATCAGAGTTCGAGCGGAGAGATTAAGGTGTTCTCTCTTCCCGCGTGCTATTCGAGAATGGAATGGGAGATAAATAGTGAATAGGTGGTTCGATGAACCCTCTGCCAGGCACTTAAATGTGATTTGCAGAGTATCTCATGTAGATGAAGATGCGAGAGGGTTTTAACGAATTCGAAAGTAAAGTTCTTTGCACTGTCTTGGCTGAAAATTCTAAGAAATTTTGTTCTTATATCAAAGCTGTAGGTGGATCAAAACAAAATTGTCCAGACACTCTAAAGGCTGAATTACTAAATGTCTTTTTCCAAAGCTGTTTCGCAGAGAAAGATTGCACTTTAGTTCCTTCTCTAGACTTCCGCACCATTACAAAATGGTAGATATCGAAATAATTGACAGAGGGATAGAAAAACAATTAAAATCGCTCAAAAGAGGAAAGGCCGTATGATCTGAAGTCAGATGTAAACAGTAATGAGATTCTAAACTCAGACTGGAATGTATACCGCAGAGGAAGTCTGCACAATGAAGGGGGAGGCGTGTTTATAGTGTTAAAAAGTGCACTAGTATCGAAGGAAATTGACGGAGATCCGAAATGTGAAATAACTTGAGTGAAGGTCACGGTTAAAGCAGGCCCGAACATGGTAATTGGATGTTTCTATAGGCCTCCTGGCTCAGCAGCTGTTGTGGCAGAACACCTGAAGGAAAACTTGGAAAATATTTCTAGTAGATTTCCCGAACATGTTACAGTTTTGGGAGGACATTTTAATTTACCGGATATAGAGTGGAAGACCCAAACGTTTATGACGGGTGGCAGGGACCAGGATTCCAGTGAAATTGTTTTGTGTGCATTATCTGAAAATCAGCGATCATAAAGCGGTAACAACATCAATGATCTCAGCCATAAATAGAAATATTAAAATATGTAGGAAGATTTTTCTGTTCTGAAAAAGTGACAAACAGCAGATTTCAGAGTACTTGATGGCTCAACACAGAAGTTTTATCTCAAGTACAGATAGTGTTGAGGAACAATGATCAAAGTTCAAAGCCATCGTACAATACGTATTAGATGATTATGTACTCAGCAAGATCGTAAGAGATGGAAAGGAGCCACCATAGTACAACAACCGAATAAGAAAACAGCTACAGAAGCAAAGGGAACTTTACTGCAAACATGAACATAACCAAAGCCTTGTAGACAAACAAAAATGACACGAATCGAAATTTAGCGTGAGGAGGGCTATGAGAGAGGCGTTCAACGAATTCCAAAGTAAAGTTGTATGTACTTACTTGGCTGAAAATCCTAAGAAATTTTGGTCTTACGTCAAAGCGGTAGGTGGATCAAAACAAAATGTCCAGACACACTGTGACGAAAAAGGAATTGAAACAGATCATGACACTCTAAAGCCTGAATTACTAAATGTATTTTCCCAAAGCTGTATCACAGAGGAAGATTGCACTGTAGTTCTTTCGCTACATTGCCGCACAAATTACAAAACGGCAGATATAGAAATAATTGACAGGGGGATAGAAAAACAATTAAAATCGCTCAAATGAGGATAGGCCGCAGGACCTGATGGGATACCAGTTCTATTTTATACAGAGTACGAGAAGGAACTTGCCCCCCCCTTTCCTTCTTGCAGTGGTGTACCGTAGGTCTCTAGAAGAGCGTAATGTTCAGAAAGATTTGAAAATGGCGCAGGTCATCCCGGTCTTCAAGAAGAGACGTCGAACAGACGTGTCAAACTACAGGCCTATATCTCTAACGTCGGTCAGTTGTAGAATTTTGGAACATTTATTATGTTCGAGTACAATGACATTTCTAGACACTAGAAATCTGCTCTATAGGAATCACCATGGGTTTCGAAAAGGCGATCTTGTGAAACCCAGCTCGCGCTATTCGTCCACGAGACTCAGAGGGCCAGAGACATGGGTTCTCAGGTAGATGCTGTGTTTCTTGACTTCCCCAAGGCGTTTGATACAGTTCTCCACAGACGTTTAATGAACAAAGTAAGATCAGGCCAATTGTGTGATTGGATTGAGGAGTTTCTAAATAACAGAATGCAGCATCTCATTCTCAATGGAGAGAAGTCTTCCGAAGTAAGAGTGATGTCAGGTGTGCCACAGGGAAGTGTCGAGGGTCAGTTGCTGTTCGCAATATATGTAAATGACCTTGCGGATGACATCGGAAGTTCACTGAGGCTTTTTGCGGATGATGCTGTAGTAAAAAGAGAGATTGTAACAGTGGAAAATTGTATTGAAATGCTGGAGGATTTGGCACGTGGTGCACGGTGCAGGGAATGGCAGTTGAATCTCAATGTAGACAACTGTAATGTGCTGCGAATACATTTAGCTACACCGTAGCAGGACAGCAACTGGAAGCAGTTAATCCCATAAATTATATGGGAGTAGGCATTAGGAGTGATCTAAAATGGAACGACCATATAAAATCAATCGACGGTAAAGCAGTTGCCAGACTTAGATTCATTGGAAGAATCCTAAGGAAATTCAGTCCAAAAACGAAGTAGGTTATAGTACACTTGTTCGCCCACTGCTTGAATACTGCTCACTGTTGTGGGATCCGTTGATAGAGGAAGTGGAGAAGATCCAACGGAGAGCAGTGCGCATCTCTCTTACGTAAGAATGCGACATGGAAAATGGGACATGGCATGTGAAAGTGCCTTCCGCAATCTCAAGCAGGCCTTGCTTCAGCCCACATGCCTTATGGACTTTATCCATCATTCCCTGTTTGTTGTGGCAGATGTCTCTGATTATGGTGTGGGTACAGTTCTTTCACACAGGGTCGATGGGCTGGAACGACCAGTTGCCTTCATCTCCAAAAACTTGACACTGGCACAGTGCAACTAAGGGCAAATTGAAAAGGAGGCTTTGACCATGGTCTCCGCTTTAAAAAAAGTTACATGACTATGTTTATGGTCGTCATTTTGCCATGACCGACCACAAACCCCTGCTGCTCCTCTTTCGATGTGATGCAAACATCCCTACCAAAACGGCTAGACGCCTCCAACGGTGGGCCTCATTTCTTGCTAATTACTCTTACGATATTATCACTCGACGACCAACCCTGCCAATGCCGATCTCCTCTCCCGGCTACCATTAGGTCAGAATCCTTCATTTGATGCCGACCCAGAAGTGCGCTGTCACTTAGACGCAGAAGAAGAACACACTCTTGCGTCCCTTCCTGTTGACGTAAAACTAGTAGCTAAGCAGTCTGCAGAGGACCCAGTACTGCGGTTCAGCAGGGTTGGCCGTCAGATCTACGGCAGGTGTTTACCCTAGGGGTTAGAAATTATTGGCATCGACTGCACGAATTCTCTGTCAGTGATGGCTTTATTCTCATCCAGGGCAGAAATGGGCGACCACAGGTTGTCATTCCTCCCTCTCTACAAGGTCCTCAGCCTTCTTCATCGTGGTCATTGGGGAGTCGTGCTAACAAAACGCCTCACACATCAACATGATTACTGGAAGGGAAACGACGCAGATATCGCCTCTATCTGCCCCTCCTTCCAACGCAAACAAGCTGCTCCTGAACGGTATTTCCCATGGCCAGAGGCATCAACACCTTGGTCCAGACTACATTTGGACTTTGCTGGCCCCTTTGTGGGCTCCTCATGGTTTATTGCAGTCGACGCCGGCTCTGGGTTTCCTTACGTTTCTCGGATGTCCTTCACATCATCGACCTACGTCATCCAGGCGCTTACTCGCATCCTCGCCACTGAAGGCCTACCAGAGACAATTGTGACCTACAATGGCACGTCTGCAGAATTCACGGCCTTCTGTGCATCCAATGGCATTGTCCTGGTACACACAGTGCCATTCCACCCCGTGTCCAATGGACTGGCAGAGCGGTTTGTACGGACATTCAAGAATCAAATGTCGAAGCTCTCCTCACACCACTCCCTGAACGATGCCTTGTCCATCTTTTTGGGCTCTTACAGGACAGTTCCACAGGAGGGAACCAGTCTGGCAGAGCGTTCGCTCCTCTCCCTTCTTCATCCATAACGACCTGTAGAGCACAGTGGGCGAGGTCAGCGACACCAGTTTGCTATCCACAATAAGGCCTGGGTCCTGATGTTCAGCCGCTGTTGGGATCTGGCGGTGGTAATAAAACTACTGGGACGAGCAATGGTGGATGTTCAACTTTAAGATGGCTCCATTTGCCACAAGCATCTGATCTAGGTGCGCACAAAGAGTCGTCAGTTGATGACTGCAGTCGGCTCACCACCTCTTTTTGTTGCACGCCCGTCAACCAAGCAGCAGGGAGGCCCTGCAAGACCGACCCTTTCTACAGCCCTCCAATGGCAATGGACGATGGTGGGCAGCCAACTCCTGCACCCTGGCCAATACCGATGGACGTCGACCACACACGTCGACCAAACAACACACTGCCGGGCTCATCTGATGCCATGAACGTCAATCCAGACTCCGACACTGGCCTCCGTCTGACTCATCTCTTTGCGGGGGAGGGATGTCATATACCGGTGGTGCGCCTGACGAGCGAACAACCCACAATGCAGGGTACAAGCGCATGGATGCATACCAGTGAGGCGTCCTACAGCGGCGGGTCAGGAGTCACCAGAGGACGCGTCGAGCACTGTCAAAGAGCGCACTAAACCAGAACATTTTCCTCCACACAGTCATGTGAGACCAGCTCGAGACTGCCCCGTATCACTGTGTACCGACAATTTAAGGGGGCCCATTACAAAACGACGGCAGTTCTCCGTCGACCTCTAACAAGAACCATAACTGAGGGACACGACAGACGCCTCTGGGAAAGAGTCCCTGACAGTGAAGCCACGCCTCCAGGACTTCCCGCAACAGAATACATCGTCCGGCTCCATCTACCTAGCCGCTCTATCAAGGCTGTCGTTATCTTCCTGGCTGATACGTAATTGGTGAAGAAGAAAAGCTTTAGTTAATGTTTGTTGTTTTTGCCTTAGTATCAGAAGTTTGTTACTTTGTTTTGTTTCCAGAAGCTGATTAGTTTGTCTTGTCAATAAACACAATTTCCGTATCAGACAGTGCCTTTCAGTTATTATCTCCAGAGGCGAGATATAGCATTATGTTTCGTAACTAATTTTTTCGTAAGAAATGGCCGAAGCTGTAACATCATGCAAACATTGAATTCTTGACAAAGTGACGGTGCACCATAGCTTATATCCAAAGAAGACTGAAAACCAGATACGACACAGAATGATAAGAGCAAGTAGCAGAGATGAAGGAAGAAGTTTAAAGAAGAAGAAACCAGAACTCAAGAAGAATATCGAAGTGGGAAGCACATAATTGTGATCAATTACGTCAATCTCCAACCAATCGATTAATTGGTTCTTTCGGACAGACGAATCATGGTTCGTGAGTTTGCTGCAGAACTGGTCTGTCGACAGAATGCCGTGAATGAGATTTTGAAAGAGGATATCGAAAACTGCGTGCGACGTGGGTACTGAGGCAGCTGACTCGTGGATTGAAGGACAGAAAGGTGGAATTCTGCCCTGAGCTGTTAGAAGAAGGCCAGTGAAGAAACGTTTTTCTCTGATCTGGTCACAAGGGATGAAACATGGATCTATGCTTATGATGCAGGTGCAGCTGAAGGAGTGGCATTACATTTATTTCTAAAGACCTATAAAATTTAGAAGCCAAGACTCAGCAACAAAATTCATGACGATTGTTGTTGGGGTGACAAGGGACTCATACGCGTTGAATTTCTGGAACATAGTTGTATCGTTAATAGCGACAGGAAGCTTCAAGACTCAATAAGGAAGAAGAGAACAGAAAAGAATTTCATCCAAATTCATCATGACAATGTGAAAACCCATACGTCTTTGCAAACAATCCAGGGGATGGGGAAACTGGGCTGATCAGTGGACCCTCCTCCCAGTACAGTCAAGATTTAGCACCTCCTGACTCCTACTTGTTTGGCGCAATGAAGGGCAGTCTTCAGGAATGACACTTGGAGCACACAGATGAGGTGAAAGAGCAGTGAAGCAGTGAGTTCGAAAGTGCAAACCTGATTTTTTTCCATGAAGATGCAAATGTTAAATTGCAAGATGATGTAAATGTATTGCTTGTAATGAAGATACCTTGAGTATTACCATTATATACAGTGAGCCATGCCGGCTTTAATTTATTCTTTATTATATTAACGAAGGCATTTCTTAGTTCTTGCCTTCATTCCTCTTCTTGCAGTTTCTTAACGTCAGCATTTTCATATTTTGCCTTGTAAGTCAGCTGGCGTCCTACCTAGGTGTATGACTGTCGGGCCGGTTCCCCGGAGGTGGCGCTGTACGTGTTGTTGTGTTTTTTGCCGAGAGCTTCGCGATCGGCCGGCACCGGTGTGGTGAGTGGTGTCTTGGCTAGCCAGCGGGACGGCCGGCGTGCGTTGACTGCGGGGCCCTTCCTGTTTATCTTCGCCGCGCTCTCGGTGGCGTACGTGGCTTACGGAGACTAACATCTGTCTCGTACTTGGAGATCACGTAAAACTCGTCGCCGACTGCTTGCTGAAGCTGACTTGGAAGGTTTCGCTCATCCCCGACCGTGCTGCCACTCCTCGTTACATCTGAAGCAGTATTTCCACGGGAGCGTGCTCCATCGAAGTTAATTATACCGGGTCCAGTCTGGTGCCGTCGGGATATGAGGAGTGAGCCGTTCAGTGCCGTTGTGAATTGCCTGAGTACCGTTACCTATTTACCACCGTGCCCTAGAACTCACGTCTTGTGCATCTAGTTACTTCCTGTGCTCATTATGTTGCGTCGATATTTGTGCATTCTACAAACAGTGAACCCAAGAGGTTGGCTTCCTGTTCTCGTCTTCTGTGTAGTATTTGAGGTGTCATGCGTGTGTTCATGAACTTCCTTGTTCAGAGCATGTTTATTTAAGTAAAATAAATTCTGGCCCCTCCGTAGTCCGTTATCTCCTGGTCGGAGTTATATAGTAGGCAGTGAGTTTTTTAGGTCTCGAGTACGTCCTGCCAGTACCGTGGCTGTAGTTTGGCATTAAAAATTTCCTGTTAATTTTGTGCGTCCAATCTGTGCCATAGCCTACTCCCCCCCCCCCTTTCGTTTCTTCCTTCAAATGTTCAAATGTTTGTAAATCTATCGGACCAAACTGCGTGGTCATCAGTCCGTAGCTTACAAACTACTTAAACCTAGGTAAACTAACCTAAGGACAACACACACACACCCATGCCCCAGGGAGGACTAGAACCTCCACGGCGAGCAACCGCGCGCTCCGCAGCGAGACGCTTTAGACCGCTCGGCTACTCCACCGCGGCGTTTCTTCCTTCCTGCTGTTGTTGCTCACCAGGCCTAGTGTTAGGATTAGCATCAGAGCTTGGTTGAACAAATCACTTGAGCTTGATATAACATCATTATGTCTCATAATTCTAATTCATTGGAACGGGTTGATGCATTTGAGAGAGAGTGTTATGTTAAATGTTGTCAAGCATTTTCAGAACATCTTGTGACGTCTCCTTTAAATTTTAAGCAGATATACTGTTAAGTGGCCTTTCTGTACCCCTTGTAACATCTCCTTTAAATCTAGAGCAGGTTGTTGTTGAATTACTTGTTAATCTCAAAACGTTCAAATGTTTGTAGAGTCTATGGGACTTAACTACGGGGTCATCAGCCCCTAAACTTACAAACTACTTATGAACTACTTACGAACTAGGACGGCACAAATATCCATGCCCTAGGGAGGATTCGAACTCCCGACCGTAGTGGCCGTGCAGACCGTGACTGAAGCGCCTCAGTCCCCTCGGCCACCGCGGCCGGCACTTGTTAATCTAGCATTTCTTTTAATTTTAAATTATCCTTTACTGCAGCTGTCTTAAGAACAGCGTAATTTCTCATATACGTTTCCTTTAAAATTTTAAGCTAGCCTTTTTCTTGAATTGCCTGTTATTTGTATTTGTATTCATTAGGCCTTGCCTTCTTATGCAACTGTTAATAATACTGTAGTGTTAAATTTTCTCGTATCTCTTGGTAATGTCAATTATAACGTCGCCCTCTTGATTTTCAAGCAGGCCTACTTTTGTATCAGCTTGTGTTTGCTACTTGTGCAGCTGTTTTGATTCTGGCCTCTTGATTGTTCATTATTCAAATAACGATTTCAAGTAACATAAAGGGTATATAACCAATTTATTGTTAATGTAAATATAAATATAAATGTTAAGGGCAGCTTTATAAACTGTGCTAGTACCTTTTAAATGGATAAGCAGGTCTGCCTTTTCCAAATTAACCAAATATTTAACCCAGCCTGACAAGTTGTTGTTGGGCATTTTCTTTCCGATAGACATATATACCAGGCTAATATTTTTCTATATCATGTTAAAGACTTTGTCCGTTTAATTACTTAAATACCCAACAACTGCTGTTTCTTGCCTCGAAATCTGAATGATTATTTAACTGATTTTGGGGACTGTTCCTCTTGTACACCTGGTCCGGTGTTACTGTTAATGTTATATACATTATTTTCTTATTACATTCCTGAGTAAAATAAAGTGTGGTTCTGGAGCAGTGACTGTGTGGTTTACCCTCCCAGCTCTTCCTCGTTTCCGTCCTTGAGGCAGTTCAATTTATTAATTACGTAAATTTAAATAATTGTTGTTGTTAAATAGTATTAAATAATTTACCACTGTCCCATACAGGAAGAATTTAATAAAGTGTATAATTTGAAAACTTCCGACATATTTTCACTGTTATGCCTACCTTTGCATTAGGACCCTCTTAAAACCATTGAACTTCGTAATAAATAGTCACTGTTTGCATGTTCGTAATTAGTAGAAAGTAACTGGAACTATGAGGTGGTGAAACCAAAGAATGTATGATTACTTCACCCAACGAATTTTTCACCAACCAGATGTCCGTGGAATGTGCCTTCAGTTTACCTGCAAACTACGTGCTTGAGGGCAGAGCTTATATTTTGCACACCGGAACCTCTCCTAGTGACACACTATCTTCCTGCATTTGCCAATTTCTTGCCCGTGCCGTTGGCACAGCGCTTGGAAAATCACTGGGTGTACGACTCAAACTTGTAGTGTTCATTACCTACGCCTTGTTTGTTTGTGTGTTATAAGTTTGAGGTCGATGTATCATGTCGCCACTATGAAGGTTGTTCGCATATTTCAAAGAGGAATAACGCAGACAGGACTGTGATTAGGCGTTGTTCAAATCATACAACAAGGTACGGGAGAAGATTGCTTAAGACCAAAGACTGACGTGCTTAGTTCAAAACAGCTTCGGCCTGGAGTCCCGTATGAATTTTGCTTAGAAGTACAAAAGACTGTGAGGCAAACGAAAAAGATACTTCGATTTCAACAAAAATTATGCCACAGATGTATTTGCTCTGACAATTGAAGATATGAGTTTATTACTGGAATACGAGAAGTCGGGAACAGTATGCTAAGATGAGGATATTACCAAAGTACCGAGCCAAATCAAAAGGAAATCGGCAAGAACCAGAGGCACTAATTATGAATGATGGAAGTAGTTTTCTTTTAACTGACTACAACTGAGTGTTACAGTTTTTAGTGGAAAAGCATCAATAGTGAGTAAATCAGATATGTAGCAAGAATTTTTCTCAATATTAACGTCGTAGTAAGATAAAAGTACATATCCGTGGCCTTATCAGTCTCACAGAACAAAATAAGAGGCGTAAATTACGAACCTGTCAACAGTGAATATTCATTACGAAGTTCGATGAAGAGGGTCAGTCTGAAAGTAATGCAACGTTGTGCGTAACGGTGAAAGCATATTGCAGGCCTTTGAAATTACAGACTTTATAAAGCTCTTCGTCTATATGATGGCAATATTCAACATAATCTCCAATACAGACAATACGTTTCCACCATCGTCGGATTCAACACTAGCATCCTGTTTGAAAAAAATCAGATTTACCCTGTCGAACCCACTGCTTTTCTACCACTTTCACCTTATCTGTGTCCTTGAAGCTTAGCACTGAGGACTGTCCTTTATTGAGCCAAATAAGATGAAGTCAGTACTGCACTGTAACCAGCAGAGAAAGGTGAAAATATACACATATTCGTAAGTATTTCATCATGAAATTCGACTGTTTGTATATTTTTTTCACAATTCTAATACTTGAATCGCAAACATTATAGTAACTGTTTGGTTAATTAGTTGGAAAAATAATTATAAGCAAACAATGGCTTATCCACCGCCAGGAACGCTAGTGTCATTTCAAGTGTCAGTCGGTAACACGTTTCACGCCAGTGAGTGTGTCTATACAATCTAGACGTATATCTATGGTTTCTGAGCACCGAACTAAAGCGTACTTGCAAATTCACATATTTTTCATATGATTTAACATTGCTTGCCATGTTGTAATTTTGCAAAAGATTTTCCATAAATGTGTAGTTGCCAAAGAATTATCGACTTACTTCCTATTTTAAAATTTAAATCAATGTACGATGTAATAGGCTGGTGTGGGAGTAAATTAGGTACTTTTAAAAAAAATAATAACACATAGCAGCCATGTTGTAATTCGTCAAGAAAATCACGCTCTACCAGAGAGGTTAACATATTGTGATGTAAGCTCTTTGAAATTTTAGAGTGGTGCTACTGAAACGGACAAACAGGCTCTCAGTAGAGAAAACTAAGCAATGAGAAATTTATGTCAGTATTTAGTGGTACTTTTAAATACCGTCATACAATATAGGGTTAAATTGGCTTCTTCGACCACAGGTACACCGCCTCAAATAGTTCAGTGGAGCATCCTCTACGTCCTGTAAAACTCATGTACTCTCTTTCGGAAACACCGTTTAAACTGTATAGGATGAAAATGGTTTAGGGAATAATTAAAAATTTTTAT
Organism: Locusta migratoria; assembly: GCA_026315105.1. Lineage (NCBI taxonomy): Eukaryota > Metazoa > Arthropoda > Insecta > Orthoptera > Acrididae > Locusta > Locusta migratoria. The sequence goes on from CM048746.1 coordinate 199,805,194, forward strand.
TTCATTTTCGTAGTGCATCATCTAGTAGAGCAACATCACCAAGAATGCCCACCAAGCAGGACAGAGCCGGTCAGAAGCAGTATGATTTTCTGTTTCCAGAATAACACCACTCTCCTGGCATCCCTGCTGAATTTACTGACGTTCTGATTCCATTGTGTGAAGCAATAGCAAAGGAGAGAGAACGACGCTACTGCTGAAGTGCTCTGAGTCACAAGAATCAGTCGCTTCGACCTCTTCGAGACTTTGTACAGAACAGAGGTCCAGCCTCTGTGTGGGGCGGAAAGGTCTCGTGTCGTCTGCTCTCGGCTAGCTGGTTTGCTATCAGCCAAGTATATAAAACCGTGCTCTGCGGGCGGTTACTCTAGGGAGACACCATCTCTACGAGTTCAGGAGAGTAACTTGGGTATCCGATAATTCGTTGTCGGGAGTGCACTAGTGCTCCTCCGATAATCTAGCCTTAATCTGGGAAAATGTCTCAGAAATAAATTAAATTGGTCCCCCCAATCCCCCCGGTTCCGATGAAGGATTTTGGGAGTCATTCCTTGGTTGTAAGGCATATGTCCTTCCCACTTAATCCCAATTGGGATCTCCCATTGCCCCAGCTTGTCAGCTTGTTTGATAATTGGCTGAATAATTCGCGACACTTTATGGTCCAGATCTCAAACAACCCCATCCACTCCTCGGTGTGTCGAGCTGTTCCCTGCGAGTTTTTTGACAGTAGCTTGGGAGTCCAATTTTTGGCTGTCGGGAGTGCACTCATGGTCGCCTGATAATCTACTTTTAGTCTTGGACAATGTCCGAGAAATAAATTGGTTCCAATTGCCATTTGGGATCTCACATTGCCCCACTGTCTGTCTGATAATTGGCTGAATAGTTCACAATTATCTATGGGCCTGATTTCAAACACCCCCTTTCATTCCTCGGTGTGTCGAGCTGTTCCCTGCGAGTTTATCGGAGTAGCTTTGGCGTCCAATTTTTGGTTTTCGGGAATGCACTCATGGTCGCTTGATAATTTACTTTTAGTCTGGGACTATGCCCGAGTAATAAATCAAATTGCTTCCAATCTTCCAGTTCGGACCAAGGTTCAAGGGAGCCTTTCCTTGGTTGTAAGGGATATGTTGGAATTGGTAAGCCCATTCAACGTATTGCCATTTGGGATGTCCCTTTGCCCCACTATCATTTAATATTAGCTGAATAGTACCGCTCCAAACAGCCCGCTCCACCCTTCGGTGTGGAGAATGAAAAGGTTTTCTTTTCTGCTAAAACTTGGACCCAACACCAGGACGATTCCGATTGTATTCCGTAATTTCACAGAGAAAGTATTTATTTCAAATCTTTTGTTTATCAATCGCTCACCACTCGACAAGCTCCACAAGCTCCCCTCCAATCCATCTTGTTTATACAGCATTGGGATGGGTTGAAGTTATCAGATATAGCTGAGCTGTATAAAGGTATAGGTAGTTGCTAAATGTTAAAGAATGAAATAAGACAAGGTATCACTTGCAGTGGGTTTTATTGAGTAACAGTGTCATTGTACAAAAGAAAACAAGCAGCAGGTTCGTCGTCAGTCAGGAATGGTCTAGATCAGGAAGGGGGCGGCGTAGCGCGCGAACGCCGGCGGGTGCACCGACAGCGCCGCGGGGGCGGCGTAGGCGAAGGGGGCGGCGGCCAGGGGGGCGGCAGCCACGGGGGCGGCGGCCAGGGGGGCGGCGATGGGGGCGGCAGCGGCGACGAGAGGCGCGGCGAGGGCGCGCGTCTGCACGTTGACGGCTGCCGCGTAGGGCGGCACGTTGTAGGGCACGGCGCGCGTGTAGGCCAGCGCGGCCGCGGGGGCGGCGGCCACCACCGGGGCGGCGGCGGGCACCACGCCGGCGCGGGCCACGGCGCACGCCGCCAGAGCCACTACCTGAAACAACACAAACCAAATGTTCAAATGCTTGTAAATCTATCGGACCAAACTGCGTGGTCATCAGTCCGTAACTTACAAACTACTTAAACTTAGGTAAACCTAAGGACAAACGCATATACCCATGCCCCAGGGAGGACTCGAACCTCCACGGCAAGCAACCGCGCGCTCCGCAGCGAGACACTTTAGACCGCTCGGTGCAACAACACAGCACACAGCGTCACACGGCGACACACACCGCAGGAAATTTCTGTATCCAAAAATAAATTGTTGTGCCTTAGGCTCGCTGGAACTCAGAAAAGGCTTGAACCATTTCAGTCATTCTTTTATTTCATCTACATCTACATGGGATACATTTGAGTTCCTGGCAGAGGGTTCATCGAACCACCATTAGTGATCTCAAATAGATTCCATATTTCTGGATTTCAGGAATGCTTTCGACACTGTACCCTACAAGCGGCTTCTTATGAAATTGCGTGCTTATGGAATATCTCCCCAATTGTGCGATTAGATTAACGATTCCCTATCAGAAAGGACGCATTTAGTTGTAATTCACGGTAAGTCATCGAGTAAAACAGAAATATCTGGCGTTCCACAGGGAAGCGTTATAGGTCCCCTACTCTTCCTCGTGTTTATAAACGATTTAGGAGACAATATGGATAGCTCCCTTAGACTGTTCGCGGATGATGCTGTCGTTTATCGGTTAGTGAAGTCAACAGAGGATCAAAAGCAACTGTAAAGCGATTTAGACAAAATATCGTGGTGCGAAAATTGGCAATTGACACTAAATAAAGAGAAGTGTGAAGTAATACACATGACCAGTAAAAGAAATCCACTGAACTTTAATTACGCGATAGATCAATCAAACCTTAACGTCGTAGATTCTACCAAAAACCTACGAGCTACAATTACGAACAACTTTGACTGGAGAGATCACATAGAAAATATTGTGGGGAAGGCGAACCAAAGGTTACGTTTCATTGGCAGAACGCTTTGAAGATGCACCAGCTCCACCAAAGAGACTGCCTACATCACACGTGTGCGTCCTCTCCTGGAGTACTGTTGCCCCTTGTGAGACCCTCAACAGGTGGGACTGATGGAAGACATTGAGAAGGTTCAGAGAAGGGCATCTCGTTTTGTTTTATCACGTTACGGGGGGGGGGGGGGGAAGCGTCACGGAAATGTTGCACAAATTGGGGTGGAAATCATTAAAAGAAAGACGTTATTCATTGCGGCATCATCTGTTTGCGTAGTTTCAATTACCCAATTTTACTTCTGAATGTGAAAATATTTTGCTAGCACCCACCTACTGAGGGAGACATGACCATTCCAATAAAATATGAGAAATCAGATCGAAAACGGAAAGATTTAGGTGTTCTTCTTTCTTCCCGCGCGCTATTAGAGAATGGAACGGTAGAGAAAAGTTTTAAAGGTGTTTAAAGAACCCTCTGCCAGGCACTTAAATGTGATTTGCAGAGTATCTATGTAGATGTAGATTATGCTATTTACCTCCCATTCCATTCTCGAATAGCGCGCTGGAAGAAAGAACACCTGAATCTCTCCGTTCGAGCTCTGATTTCTCGTATTTTATTCTGATGATCATTTCTACCTATGTAAGTGGGAGACAACAATATATTTTCGCATTCGGAGGAGAATGTTGATGATTGAAGTTTCGTTAGTAGCCCATGCGACAGCGATAAACGCCGTTGTTATACTGATTGCCATCCCACATCCTGAATCATTTCCGTAACGCTGTCTCCCCTGTATAGTGACAATAGGAAACGAGCTGCCCTTCTTTGGACTCTTTCGATGTCCTCCGTCAAGCCCACCTGATAAGGATCCCACACTGGGCAGCAATACTCCAAAAATTGACGGATAAGCGCAGTGTATGCAGTTTCTTTAGCAGTTCTTCTGTATGTTTTAAGGGTTCTGCCAATAAAACACAGTCTCTGGTTCGCCTTTCCCATGACATTATCTACGTGTTCTTTCCAATTTAAGTCTGAAGTAATAGTAATTCCTAAATATTTTGTGGAGTTCACGGCCTTCACTTTTGATTGATTTATCTTGTAAACAAACACATTTCGTTCGCTTCCCGATATTGTAAAAGAAATGAACAGTTGAGTCACACACGATCCTAGAACAGTTGAAGTAACTATTTCCTCTAGAATAAATGTTCACATTGATGCCAAAGTGCACTGTGCCTGTACATTACTAACGTGCGTTGTCGGGACATGAAACAAACCCCACTTCCCTTTATTTCCTAGTTGAACCCTATTGCTGATCATAAAGCAGAAAACCTCGTTTGACTGGACAAGTTTATGGAGCGCATACAAAACAGTATTATTGAATCAGCTAGAGCCATTATTCACGAGTGTAAAAGCCACAATTAGCGACACATGAATCAGTCCACCTATCGGCACGAACTGCTTCGTGTGTTGTAACAGCTATTACGTGCACGTAGATACAACTGCGATAAAGAGGTGGTCGTATACTATCACTGAAACGCATAACGACGTAATACAAATTACCTTGTCAGGCTGGTAGTTGCGGCTCGAGTGACGTGTTCCATAAACAACGATCAACACGTATTTAAGTCAGCAAAGTGCCATGTCTGTAAATCACATTTACTCACCATATCCTCTCTTAGTTCTTTCGGTCTTCCTAGCTGTTCACTTACGTTTATGTCTTTTTCTATCTTGATCTTTACAAGCAGTTCGAGTCTTGTTGATATAGATAAAATAGAGAATAAAAGGTAAAGCAGTCAACAATCCGAAGATTGGTTTGAACACCACAGTGCTTTACTAGGCATGGTGCTGTTTGGTGGTGGTATGCCTTTGACTTCCTCCGACCTTCGAACTGACTTACCAAGCCAGTTGTAGGGGGACCTATAGATTAACGTGGGTTCCGAACCACGGTGCTACTCGGTACTTTTCACATGAACAATACTGCCAGAGGTGAATGAATTGGAATGTGACAGATAAAAATCCTAGGCTCAATGCGTAACGTTCCATATTCTGTAACTCTTTGATCGCCTGTGACCAAGTGTACCATGTTTCAGAAAGAAATCCACAATATTGAAGTGACTTCTTCTTTCTCTAAAAACGAGGTACACGTTTTCTTATTTCGTAAACGTCTGCCTAAGTGAATTTTCGTGACTGTAATGCATCCAATAGATTTCTGCATTTGTTTCTTGGAATTCAGATGACACAACCGGAAGGGGTTACTATAAACAATCTGTGCAGTTTAGCTCGAGAAGTGCTGACAAAACCGTATGCGCAGAGCAATGCCTAAATGGCCAGACCGGATTATTAGAAACTGTCAGAGAGTAATAATCACTATTTGTAGGGCATATGGTGTTGCTACACGAGATACCGGATAATGAAACTGGGCCGGCCGCGGTGGCCGAGGGGACTGAGCCGCTCCAGTCACGGTCTGCACGGCCACTACGGTCGGGGGTTCGAATCCCCCCTCGGGCATGGATATTTGTGCCGTTCTTAGTCTTAGCTAGTTCATAAGTAGTTTGAAAGCTTAGGGACTGATGACCCCGTCGTTAAGTCCCATAAGTTCTACAAATATTTGAACATTTTTTTGAAACTGGTCGATGTCAAGCGACATTTCGGAATTTTTTTTTAAATAGACAGTTCCTGAGGCTCTACCTTGGCAAAATATTAATTCACTACTTGGAGTCACTGTGTTAGGACAGCTAGACGCTTCGGTAGGGCACTCACCATCCTGACTGCGAACATGGTGCTTGGTGGTTGTTGTGAGCGGCTGCTGCTTCGCTGCTGCGATACTGACCGTCGGTCAGCCGCGGACGCTTTTATAGCGGGGCTGGGCGCGGCGCGGCGCGCATCACAATGAGGCGCAAGTTTCACTTGGCCCGCGACGGCGCGCGCTTCTGTAACCGTACTACAGGGCGGACGAGCACTCGCCATAGTCATCAATATCACCTAACAGTTGCGACGGCGCTTCTTTCCATTATGTCCGAAAGAAGTCGCTGCGTTATGCTGCAGCTGTAAATACATGTTTCAGTTGCGGTTCTGCTGGTACGTGTTGTGGTCATACAAGGTGAAGATATGACAATTTGTACTGGGACCGGGTTGGAAACCAAGATCTCTTGGTTACTACGTAGTTGCGCAAAATTCCTATGAGGCCCCAGAAACACGGGGTAAACAACCTCCCTCGGACTAACCAAGCATAATCGTTGTTAGGGTTGGACATGCTAGGGTAGTTAAGCCTGCTGCTTGGAGTGGCGCTGTGGTTTAGTGCAACTGCCTAGAAGTAGCAGAGCCCAAATGTTCAAATCCCGGCTGGGACCACATTTTCAACTTTACCCATTCGCAGTTAATGTCACTTCTTTCTATTACTTTTTTCATAAATGGGCCTGCAGCAGTGAGTATATCGAAATATGAGATTTTAATAAATATAATCATCGGTACTGCTGCTTATAACTTTATTTAATTGTCAACTACAGCTGTTTCGCCGTATTTGGCATTGTCAAGTGTTTGCCTATTTGTTGCCAATATACACACAGCATCTGTACCTCTATATGATTTTAATAGGCACTTTCTTAGAAAGTCGTTTTTTAATAATTTTTAAAATAATAACTGTTTTGTTTGGCTGCTATTTTGATGCTATATATGCAAATCTCGAGAACTGTGGCCCGGCGCTAACATGACACGCTGTCTATAAATTTTCGGCACTTCTCTGTGCTGATATGTAGCTCATAGTGACTGCAGATATTTCTTGTTTGTTCAAATGTTTGTATAGTCTTTGGGACTTAACTACGGGGTCATCAGTCCCTAAACTTACAAACTACTTATGAACTACTTACGAACTAGGACGGCACAAATATCCATGCCCGAGGAGGGATTCGAACCCCCGACCGTAGCGGCCGTGAAGACCGTGACTGGAGCGCCTTAGTCTCCTCGGCCACCGCGGCCGGCAGGTATTTCTTACTATGTATACATGAAACTTATAAAATCTCGTTAACAACATTACTGCGAATCCTTGTGGAGTGATGTGGCGCAGTGAAATGAGCATCAAAATAGCAGTCAAACAAGAAAGTCATTATTTTAAAAATTATTAAAAAACTATTTTCTTAGAAAGTGCCTATTCAAATCATATAGAGGTACAGATGCTGTGTGTATATTGGCAACAAATAGACAAACACTTGACAATGCCAAATACGGCGAAACAGCTGTAGTGGACAATTAAATAAAGTTATAAGCAGCAGAAAAGGTGATTATATTTATTAAAATGTCTTTCTATTACGTCCGGAAGAAGTCGCTGCGTTATGCTGCAGCTGTTGTAAATACATCTTTCAGTTGCGGTTCTATGGTCTCAGCTGCTGGTACGTGTTGTGGTCATACAAGGTGAACATACGACAATTTGTACTGGGACCGGGTTGGAAACCAGGATCTCTTGGTTACTATGTAATTGCGCAAAATTCCTATGAGACCCCATGAACACGGGGTAAACAACCCTCCTCGGACTACCCAAGCATAATCGTTGTTAGGGTTGGACATGCTAGGGTAGTTAAGCCTGTATATATTGTAAAATGTAAACTTTCATGGCCCGAATGGTCAAAATTACTAAACCGGGCTGTTATGCCGTGGTCTAGTGGATTTATTATTAAAACCCAACGTTTCGTCCCCGACTGCGGAGGACATTCTCAAGGGGGATCGCGGCACTTTTGGATGTCCGATTCACACCCTGGCTCGCTACTGACTGAAGCCAATTTCCGTTTACGAGGGCTCGCGCGCAGTGGTGTGAAGTCAGATGTTTTTGACATGCGCGCGCAGTTCGTCGTTGCTGATTGTCTCCGTCAGTTCATATCGTCCCATGGTGGAAGACTGTTACATTTCTTCTTCAAAACCGGAATCCAGATATCATTTAGTTTCACGCCCTCTTCCATCCTATTGAAATTATTGAGGTGTTTTACAATTTCTATAGCCTCTCTGTACAGTCTTTCGTGGTATCAATTTGTGGCTGCGAAAATCTGAGTCTTATCAAATTGAATAAGGTTGAAAAACATGTTCAGCAACAGCTGATCTGTCAATCTCTCCCCTTCTACAGTTCCCCTTGTGCTCATCTAGTCGTTTTTTGACTGTTCTTTTTTTTGTGGTACCCACGTATACTTCCCCACAGCTACACGGAATTCCTGCTTTTTCCAGCGGTTTGGGAGCATCCTTTGCTGATTTCAGGTGATCCTATATCTTCCGAGTAGGTTTGTAAATAACGGCAACATTCCGTTTCATCAAAATTTCACCGATGCGCCACAAATGGATACCACGAAAGACTGTACAGAGGGGCTATAGAAATTGTAAAACATCCCAATAATTTCAATAGGATGGAAGAGGGCGTGAAACTAAATGATATCTTGATTCCGGTTTTGAAGAAGAAATGTAACAGTCTTCCACCATGGGACGATATGAACTGACGGAGACAATCGGCAACGACGAATTGCGCGCTCATGTCAAAAACATGCGCGCGAGCTCTCGTAAACGGAATTTGGCTTCAGTCAGTAGCGACATCCAAAAGTGCCACGATCCCCCTTGAAAATGTCCTCCGCAGTCGGGGACGAAACGTTGGGTTTTAATAATAAATCCACTAGACCACGGCATAATAGCCCGGAAATTTTTAGTAATTTTTTAAGCCTGTCTGCCTGGTGTGGCGCTGTGGTTTAGTGCAACTGCCTAGAAGTGGCAGAGTCCAGTACGAATATCCATGTTGTATGATTACAACGCCTATAGCAACTGGCTCTAAAAACTCCCAGTTAAAATCTATATTCATGTTCACGGAACATACGACATTAACTGCGAATGGGTAAAGTTGCAAATGTGGTCCCAGCTGGGATTTGAACCGGTGTCTCTGACTTGCTAGGCAGTTAAACCGCTACACCATTGGGTACGCAGCCCTCAGCACCACTTCACGCATTACTCTACCTCACCTCCCGTCAAATTCTCAACTTTTCCTTGCCCACTATTACTCAAAATCGCGGTTGTTTCAAACTGATTCTCGTATGGGCCTAGAAATGCCTCCACTCTGAAGAAAGGATCATTGCGCGTCATCGGCTTATTATACCAGTTCTATTTATATGATTTCTCTTCAAAATTTTGTTAATCTGAACAGAATGGTATAACACCATACAGTTGTTTAAAAAAAAGGACTCAGTTTCGACGCTAAGTACAATACGAACCATTTTTTATCCATACTGTGAGTAATGGTACAGAACTAGCTAACTTACACGAAGTATTTGTTCTGATAAACTTACAGGACAACATCGGTATTATTTCTGTAAGACAAAGTTTTACAGCAGAGATAATGATTGTTTTATAAATATCACACTCTCATCAGTTACATATAGAACACTTTAACGGTTATACAGATGTTATATTGCTTCTATATTTACAAGTGCGTTTAGCAAAAATAGACCTCAGAATACAATGAGGGGACAAAAATCATTGCATTCTTTTTTAATATCGGGTCGGATTATCAGTTGCCTGGCAAACGGCAGAAACTCCAAGTGGTATGGATTCAACAAGTTGTCGGCTGCCCACTGCTGAAATTCGGCCATGCTACCTCTATAGAAGCCCATAATGACGTAGGTATTGCCAGTACAAGACTGACCTCTCGATTATCTACCGTAAATATTCGATGAGATTCGGGGTAGCCAAAACATTCACTGGGAATTTTCAGTGTTAAAAAACAAATCTTGAACAGCTGTTATCCGGCGGTAACGTGGCATGCTAATATCTATAAAATTTCGGCCCTTATCTGCTGGTATGAAGCTCATAGTGCCTACCGATATTTCTTACTAGCGATTGTAACCATTCCAGGTAATGATAGGTTCAGTTGGACCACAGGCAGCAGTAAAACTGATGCGCTTATGGCATCATTGCCTTCTGGATCTTGTTCTGAACCACACCCGAAACATAGTATAAGCTTCTTTTAACCGCAATCGGGACTCATCTGACCAAGCCACGGTTTTCCAGTCGTCTAGGGTCCAGCCGATATGGTCGAGCCGAGGAGAGGCGTTGGAGGCGATGTCGTGCTGTTTGCGAAGGAACTCGGTTAGTCCATTAACGCCAAGTTTCGCCGCACTGTCATGACGGATACGTACTCCGTAGGTTCCAATTTCCGCTCCTATTTCCGCACTGTTGCTTGCCTGTCATAGCTGACAACTCTACGCAGACACCAATTTATCGGCCAATTAATTCAGGCCACTGCTCACTGAAGTTTCCGAAGTGACAAGCAATTGACACTGTTGATCTATCATTCCGCGTTTAAGATCTGATAATGCCCATCGTGTGGCAATGACTCCGTAAACCTTTTAGCATGAATCACAGCAGTACAAACGACACGGCTGACAAAGCATTTTCGTTTCATACCAAATGTACATAGCATATTATTATCCCATGATCTAGCTTTGTATTATATATTTAATATATAGACAGAGTGTTTCAGAATAACTGCAGGTGAATGTACAGAATGAAATTTGGAATTTTTACTGATGCAAGAAAGCTATAGCCACTCTTCCGTTCCAGTGTTCTGAATTTGTTCATGAACAATGTTTTGGAATGACATCTACGTGTGGCCTCCCGCGTCGGAGCTTCGAATCCTCCCTGGGGCATGGATGTTTGTGCTATCTTTAGTATAAGTTAGTTCATAAGTAGTTTGTAAGTATAGGGACTGATGACGCCGCAGTTAAGTCCTATAAGCCTTAAAAACATTTGAACATTTTTTGAATTACATTTTGGGGGATCTCTGTTGGATGATGATTGGAATCTAGGTCTAGACCGTTAAAGGCTTTGAGTTTCATGATTTCTACCGCGTTTGTGCAGGAGATCATTACATTGTCCAAATAATATTCACCTAATAATGGGTTAGCCAAGATCCACATCTTTCGTTTTCGAAGTTCTTTCCCTTATCAATAAGTAAATATAAAAATTCTCCTTTATTCATGATCTCAGTGAGCTGCTAGCAATTCCAGGTCAATTACCTACAAAATACCGTTAATTCTTTACATTGCTAACTTCGACAACGAAGTCGTCCATAATGATATTGATATGATCATCTGTGAATTTTTGGGGAATATTGTCTGTTCCCAGAATTCGTCCACTTCTTGTACTTTACTGCTTGTCAGCGATATTAGTTGTTGCATGTTCGTTGAATATAGTGGATATCTTATTCACTGAATTTGTTGTCATCGTGGAAAGTACCTTAGTAAGATTTGAAAGTTGTGACTGAATCGAGTATTTTTTTCTCTTTTGTAAATTTAGTTTCAAATGTTTGAATATTTATAATGACTCGTTTTCGGGATTTTCATTTTCTCTGCTGTATTACTCCTAATCAAAATGATTTTCGTCTGTATTTGGTGATTGTATGTGCATGTAGTATAGGTCGCTTATTATTCTCCGTCTACGTAAATTATCTGACGAAGAGAGTGAATAGCAAATTGTGACTATTTCGTGATAATGTTGTGGTGTACTGGTTGGTGTCTTCGTTGAGAGTCTCTACAAGGATACAAGATGACTTATACAAAACTTATAGTTGGTATCAGGATAGCTCTAAAAGTACAAAAAAACGTAACGTAATATAAGTAAGTAGTTAAAACAGTTCTCTAAGGAACTGAAAATTTTATCCGTTGCAGCTACTGTGGTTTATAGGCTAAAAAGGAATCATCCACCAGTTGCAAGGTTGTAGATTCATTAACAACGTATTTCAGGCAATTATTGCCCTTCGCTAGGTAACTGTACAGGAAACAATTACAGAATGATGTACAGGTACAAATATTACAGAAGAGATCGAAGTACAGAAGTAAAGGGGTAAGCGATACAGTGTATTTAAAGCGATCTTAAAAAGTGGTTGTTTCCTTTTTGTCCTAATTCTGTAATGTTCGTATACAGCAATGATAACCTGCTTGTTGAAACAGTTAGATGGATTAAATATTAAGGAATAACTTCGAAAAGGGATATGAAAAGGAGTTATCCTGTAAGGGAGGGCGAATATTCAGTGGGACTTTACCGGGAGAAATTTGGTAAAGGGTGATTCTACTTAATAACGCACCTTTATCTTCTGGCTAATTGGGCTGCTTAATTGTGTGCAAATCATCCCTTCTTTTGGGATGGCATCTGTTCCTAAGAATAATCGTTATTATATAAATATGTCAGCATGAAAATTGAGTACCGATTTTTAATATTAACCATACAAGGAGGACAATGAAACATATAATTCCAAAGGAGCTTTGCCATAGATGCACACCTAACAAAAAACATTACGTAGCCGCTAAGAGTGATAAAAGGAAGTGAATTGTTAGTATCCTAACTCTCTTTCTTGATTTAGAGCAGCAAAGACGAAGGAAAGGGGAAATGGCTGGAAGAGGAGGAAGAGGAGATGGACAGAGAGAGAAGGGATGAGGCAGAAGGAAGGAGACGTGGACAGAGACTGTCGATGGATAGAGAGAACCGGAGCAGAAGGCGGTTGGGGGGGGGGGGGGGGGCAGTGGTATACAGAGGGCGAGCAGGGGATGGGGAGTAGGTATAGACTGTAGGAAGAGATTGATTTCCTCAAGGGCAGTTAAACATAGCACGATGTAGAGCCGGTAAAGCGTCTGATCTATACAACAACAAATATTTAGGCAATCATTTGTCTTTACAATAAATATCATTCCGAGATAATGTTTTTCTGCCTTCCAAGCCACACAGCCACTACAGCTCAGATCACGCCATTGATTTCATTAATGAATTTTATCGGAGATTCTATTTTCATAAGATTTTATTTTTTCTTTATTTTTATTTCATTTATTTATTTTGTGAACTGATCACTTAGGATTACGCTACGCTTTCAAATGTTCAAATGTTTGTAAGGCTTAAGGGACTTAACTATGGGGTCATCAGTCCCTAAACTTACAAACTACTTATGAACTAGCTTATACTAAAGAAGACACAAACATCCATGCCCGAGGGGGGATTCGAACCCCCGACGACGGACTGCCGCGCGCACCGCAACACGGCACTCCAGGACGCGCGGCTAATCTGCCGCGGTGATACGATGTCATTTCTTCTATGTCTGAAATTTCCTCTTTCTGTTGATCCGTTAAGGCTGTTCCTTAGTTCTTTCGACCTGAAATCCAATCATGGTCCGAAATGTATCCCTATTTAATAACAGAATTTCCTGTATTTTTAGCCTTTCCAAATTTTTACAAGCTTCCTTAACCCATGACGCTGTTTACTTTTTGCACAGGTAGTGAAACATCCTTTTAGTTAGTCTGGCTTTGTCCAGTCTGTAGAGGAGTCCTAGAAATAATAACCTCCTCCGAGATTTTCTCCACCTTTTTTTTTTCTTTGAAGATTTCATTGTATATCCGAATTTTGCGTACAGTTTCAACCTGTGCTGGACACATGCTTTGTAATGTTCTTCTTTATACTAGCTCAAGCTTTTCTCAGTTGTACTTCATTCAGAGGCATTCTCCGACATAACGGCACTCTGTGTTTACCACAGCAATGCGGTTTTCTTCTTTTTTTTTTTTAATTCCAATAGATGCATGTATTGTTACAAATGCTTTTAGCTATTCCCGAAGCTCTCTCCATTTTTGAGATCCGGTCCACCACAACAGCTTTCTGCAGTCCGTTCTCTTGTATGGCTTCACCGATTCATTTGAATTTTTTTTACCCTCTAAATCCATCCGATCTATGTTTCAAGGAATTTGGCCATATTTGTAACTTGTCATGAATTTAGTCTTCTCTTTCGAGATAATAGGTCCTGTCTTATCAGAGATCCTTTCTAGAAGATTGATCTGTATGGCCCTTTCTAAATCCTCTGAAAGTATTGAAAAAATCATCAGCAAAAGCCAGGTAGTTGACTCTGATTCGTCATGATTTTATTTCTTGACAGATTGAGCTAACTTCTTGATTTTTCCAATTTTTTACAATTTTCTCCAGGACACAAATAGTACTGGCGATGATCCATCTCCCTGTAGCACACCTACAAACTTTACTTTCGAAGTTACTCCTGTTAATGTTTCTATGATCATGTTTGCCAAATTGTTTTTGACCCCAAATTATCTGCTGATCCTGTTATGGTTTCTCTAGTCAAAGCTTTTTTGAAGTCAATCAAAGAAACCACTATTTAATTTTTTGATGTTGTTACAGGCCAGCGAAGCGTAACCCTTTATACCTAGATCAGGAAAAATCGTAAATATTTAGGAAGTAATATCACTGACAATTACAATAAAATGTCGTGTGTGACTAATTTTTATTGTGTATAGAGATACAGCTCTTAGTATGTAACCCAAACAAAGGCAAATTAGGACTATTCACCATCTATAGATTTTAAAGTCTTACAAGTCATAAATACTTTTACTAAATACTGTTACCGCTTATACCAAACACAAAATTATATTTTTAATTCAGTATTATGATGTTTCCCCAAGAACCGTCAGAAGAATAAGTGAAGATGTGTTAATTTGTCTTTCTTTAAGTTTGCTTGGCTCACATTGGAGCAGCTGTACCTCTGCAGATAATAAAAATTGGGCACGCTTAATGTGTCTTTTTTTTCTTTTTTTCCAATCCTCCTATACTTCCATCTCCTAAAACGTTTTATTCCCCTCGAAATACCTTGTATCGATGAAGCTATAATCAAATAGTTAACGCGACATTATTTTACATGACAACGATTGTTCATACAAAGCATTAAAAATAAACATTAGTTAATGGAAATTTGGAAAAACTATCTAAAGTTATCTTAATTTAAATTGCAAATACAGTCGCCAATTCACTGCAGGAGCGTAAATTACTGTTTGATAATTGCTGTATGTTACCCGTCATTAATGATAACTGCAGTATACTCAACACGTGTCAAACTACAGCGATTCGAAAGATACAATTGAAAAAATGAGCTACAGTTAATAAAACAAACAACGAAATAATATGCAATGAGTACATTCGAACAAACAGTTAAACATCTACGAAATGAATAATTTTGCGTTTATCACTGGAATGCATACTGTTGCTGATTTTAAAAATGATTAAGCTGTTACAGTAAGATATACTCATTTACAGATAATTATCAATCTCTGCTTAACTACTTTGATAATCAACAAAAGGGCCTTCCGGTAAATAAGAATATTCCGTTATCGATTATAGCCTGTTACTCTCTTTTTAAGTTAATTATTTCGTCATGCACTACTAGAAACAAAATTGTACTACTAGATCATGTGGGAAAAACAGAAGAAGATCATGCAATGAAAGCTTTCACGACCGGATGTCATAGCTACTGGTAGATCTTCCGGGTTATAAGGCCGTGATTCATAAAACTTTGCAATTTTCCCTGACGTTTTGTCCACCACTGCAGATCTGTAGGAACGAGCGTTATCGTCCACCACAAGGAACCCATCTCCTATGGCAACAGCGTTGGGCACAACAAAAGGTCGAAGTACCAGGTGATCAAACAGTCAGCCTAAATTTGAAAACTTAATAAATCACGGAATAATGGAGATAGAGAGGTAAAAATTGACACATATGCTTGGAATGACAAGAGGTTTCATTAGAACAAAAAAAAAAAAGGGTTCCAAAAATGTCCGACGGATAGCGCTGGACAGCAAAACGTCAATGCGCATGAAAATCGTGTATAAAAGGAGCTGTAATGAGAGAGAGAATCAGATGCACCATGAGTCGCAGGCTGTTTTAGTGAAGCTGTATTATCAGAATGGGGAATGTGCTAGTTCAGCGTTACGATCCTATCACCATAGGAAGCCGATTCGAGCGGGCCAAGGTCCATTGACAAATGCAGCTGTGGCGAGAATGATTTCGTAGTTCGAATACACGGTTATTTAGACAATAGACCCCTTAGTGGCAGACCGAGCACAAGGCTGCTGAGAAAGTACAGGAAGAAATGGAGACTGTAGCGGATTCGTCTATGTACGGGGAAGTCAACGCTCGTGCAGTCGCACGTCGCACCGGCATTCCATACACTACTGTTTGGTTGGCACTTAGGCGTACCCTCCGAAGCTATCCTTACAAAATCCATCGACATCATGAACTGTTAGTTGGCGATTTAGTGAAGCGAAGGGCATTTGCTGTGTGGGCGTTTCAAAAGATGGCGGAAGACGATGATTGGTTGAGTAACGTGTTGTGGACCGACGAAGCTCATATCACGCTCGGAGAGTCTGTCAACGCCCACAACTGCAGAATTTGGGCTACCGAAAGTCCTAGAACTGTCGTGGAAACTCCATTGCACGACGAGAAAGTCACGGTATGGGTTGGATTTACCACATCTATCGTTATCGGACCTTTTTTCTTCGAGGAACTGCGTGATTCTGGTTTTGAAACTACTTCCGTGACGGGTGAGAGGTACGCCGATATGTTACAGAATCGCATCATCCGCAGCCTGGCTGATAAACACCTACTGGAACGTACCATTTTTGTGCAGGATGGCGCCCCACCCCATATTGCCAGACGTGTGAAAGATCTCTTGCGAGCGTCGTTTGGTGATGATCGTGTGCTCAGCCGCCACTTTCGTCATGCTTGGCCTCCCAGATCCCCAGACCTCAGTCCGTACGATTATTGGCTTCGGGGTTACCTGAAGTCGCAAGTGTATTGTGATAGACTGACATCTCTAGGGAAGCTGAAAGACAACATCCGACACCAATGCCTCACCATAACTCCGGACATGCTTTACAGTGCTGTGCATAACATTATTCCTCGACTACAGCTATTGTTGAGTAATGATGGCATCTTTCCTTTGTCTTAATTTGTTATGCTAATTATTGCATTTCTGGTCAGATGAAGCGCCATCTGTCGGACATTTTTTGAACTTTGTTTTCCTTGTTCTAATAAATCCCCATGTCATTCCAAGCATGTGTGTCAATTTATACTTCTCTGTCTACATTACTCCGTGATTTATTAAGTTTTCAGATTTATACTGACTTTTTGATCATCCGGTATCTCGTCTCTATACCTCTGAGTAGTAAAAGTGCCATTTTGAACGGCATATAGTTCGGTACATTCCTGTCCACATCATTCGTCCGCTACCATGATATGTTGATGTTTCGTGTACATAAGCAGGATTGTTCAGAGTTCCACGGCATTGTCGGGTTGAACAACAAATCTTGACATCTGAGAACAGAATCCGTCGACATCTATTACGATTTCAATCCTGATGTTCTTCCTTCCAGTTTCTGTGGGCTAAAAGTTGTCGTGGTTTCATTGGGACACACACCGTAGGCCTCCGTGCATAGAGACCACTTTCCCGAAGGCTATTTCGGAGTGTTTCTATTGATATTGCGCGTCCTGTTACTGCCTGGAGGATGAAGAAGGAAGCTTAGAGTTTAACGTCCCGTCGACAGGGTAGTCATTAGAGACGGAGCATGCGCTCGGATTTTTGGGGAAGGATTAGCGGAGGAAATTCGGCCGTCCCCTGTGAAAAGAACCATCCCGGCATTTGCCTAGAGTGATTTAGGGTAATCACGGAAAACCTAAATCTGGATGGCCGGAGGTGGATTTGAACCACCCTCCTCCAGAATGCGAGTTCAGTGTCTTACCACTGCGCCACCTCGCTCGGTCCTGGAGGATGCGATGCAACTGACTTGCTTTCAGCCTCCAGTCTTGACGGGCTGTTCACCGGAGATAACTGTCATCTCTTGTTGATGTTACCCGTGGACGACCTTGGTCTTGCCTTCTTTTAACAATTCATGTTGTCTGAAATCGCGTCCAGGTCCTGGAAATTACACTTTAGGACACTCCAATGGCTGCAGTCTCCTCCCTTTGTCACGCTTCGAACCTTCCTATGACTCTCCATGCCATAGCTTTGGATAAGACGCACTGCTCGCTACATTGTCTGAATCCAAGGGGTTGTGTAATTCCATTGGTAAAGTCAACACCCGCCTCCCCCCACCTCCTCTTCAGAAATTTCCTGTTATTACCACTATCGCTATTGCTGTAATGTTGTTTCCTGCACCCCATACAACCGACGTCTAACCATTTTTATTCATTCTGCCGATGACTCAGAATCTAGATATCTCAACTCATCCCGTAATTGACTTGACTAGTGTAGTTCTGTTTGTTGCATGTTGTATGTGTCCTGCTAATTAAATGCCGTCCTTGATTCGTCTATATCATGACATTTTCTGTGTGTTGCATCTAATTTTAGCCTGACGCACTTGTTATTCCTAGGTACTAAATTGAATTTACGGCCTTGCGTTTTGCTTCATCTTGTTGACTTCGAACTTCATTATTTAGGGTCAATTTCCAATTTTCGAACCAGGCAAATAACTCATCTAAAATGTTTCTAATTTGCTGATGGGCTTCCGGTAACTTTATTAGCTGATAAACACCATCATTCGCCAATAGTCGGAATGTCTCCAAATAGTTTAAAAATACAAAGGCCATTAGGGCCACTGTAGAACTTACCCGGGGAATCCCAGATATCAATTCTTTCCATGAATTAATACAAACTGATCTCTCTGACAGGAAAATCCTCAAAATGTTCAAATGTTTGTTAAGCTTATGGGACTTAACTACGGCGTTATCAGTCCCTAAACTTACAAACTACTTAACAACTAGCGTATCCTAAGGACGGCACAAATATCCATGCCCGAGGGGGGATTCGAACCCCCGACCTAGTGGCCGTGCAGACCGTGACCGAAGCGCCTCAGTCCCCTCGGCCATCGCGGCCGGCGGAGAATCCTCACGCCAAGTATTCATAGCATTTGAACAGACGATATGTTCGAGAACTCTGCTGCAGATCGACGATACTGATATAGGAATACAGCTTAGTGGCTTATTCCTATTGCCTTTCTTTAATGTCAGTATGATCTGTGCCCTTTTCCAGTCTTTTGGGTACAGATCCTTCGTTGAGCGAGAGTTGTGTATGACTGTTGGCTATGGAGCTATCGCATCAGCAAACTCTGATAGGAACGTCATCAGTATACGGTTCAGACCGGAAGACTACATTCACTAGGAAACTTCCTGGCAAATTAAAATTGTGTGCCGGAACTGGGATTTCGAACGTGGGACCTGAAATATCCACCTCTTGCTAACCAACTAGGCTGCATTATTGGTTGTCTCCTAGTTTACGGAGACCTATTCCGTACGACAGCCCACAAGTAAGTTGGCCAATATAGCTGGCTCTACAACAGGTCTTGGACTATCTCCCTGCCATGACTTTATTGATAAAATTGGCAGGAAAAACGGTTCATTATGTGCTGTAGTGGAAGATAGTGGTTGTAAAATTACACTGAAGCAGGTATAGTAATAATAATATATTCAATTTGCACTTGTACTTGTACTATATTTTTATTTATGTATTTACATATTAAATTTATAGTTTGCGAGGTGATAGGGGAGGGATCAGTGCCGGGCATGAGCCTCCACCAGTTTGTGACTCTGCGTCCTCGTTGAACGCAAGAATACCGAAATTGATCTCCTATTTTATCCTATTCTAAAATTAGAGTGCGCTCAAGCGCAGAATCATGTAATATCATGTAAAATTGCACAGTAAAAGAGGTAATAATAATATAGGCACATCAAAAAGATTTGGACCACTTTGTTTCCGAGGACTGCACTGCTTGGTTACTGTAGTTCTACCATGCCTAGACAGTCAGTTCCGAGGTTTAATGGTATCCACATTGTTACTTTGTGTCAGGAGGGACTCTCATTAACGGAAGTTTCCAGTCGTCTCGGAGTGAACCAAATCGATGTTGTTCGGACGTGGAGAAGGTACAGAGCTACAGGAAGTGTTAACGAACTGCCTCGCTCTGGCCACCCAAAGGCTACCACTGCAGCTAATTACTACTTACGGCTTTCTGCTTGGAGGACCCCTGAGACGAACTCCACTAGACTGTATAATGATTTTCGTGCAGACACAGGACATCGTGTTTCCACTCAAACTGTACGTAATAGGCTGCAATACATGCACTCTCGACGTCCATGGCGAGATACAGCTTTGA
The DNA here is from genome assembly GCA_026315105.1 of Locusta migratoria. NCBI lineage: Eukaryota > Metazoa > Arthropoda > Insecta > Orthoptera > Acrididae > Locusta > Locusta migratoria. The sequence continues at coordinate 199,825,050 of CM048746.1, forward strand.
CACCATACAGCACGGTAAAGATGGGACCAAAAATATGTTGAATTGACTCGTCAGAGTTTCTATCAAATGATAGTCACAGATAAAACTCTCATTGTCCTTCAATCAGACAATCTTTGGAGTTTGCCTTGTCAGTCTTAACCTTGTAGACTCACCAACCAGCAAGTGCAGCAAAGTTATGTTTTGGAGTGGTCACTGTACGCCACTGGTAGCCGTAGATAGCAATCTGAGGGATCTACGCCGAACTGTCGCTGAGGAGTTCGAGAATCCAGAGCAACAGACCATCGATCATCCATTGAACAGAATGCCACGACGAATGCAGGTATGTATCAGTGTGAGAGGATGTGTTATCAGGTGTTAAAAACACTGGTGTATGCTGCTATCTCGAAGAGAAATTTAGAATGTTTAGGTTACTGTCGCACAACTTGTCCATTTTAGTTTTCCTTAGCTATAAAGAGAACTGAAATGTTGTTCTGTATATCTTTATTCCATTTTTATGTAGAGGGACCTGAATCCTAGAATCGAGGTAACACTTATTTTGTGTATGTATGTATTCAATTTGTGAAACATATATTTTGATTTCCTATGGTATTCAGTGCGTGCTGCATATTTTTGTGTAATCACGGCATATTTGAAATCTGTTGCTGGCTGACTCATGCCACCCAGATTGCCTTGCTGGTGAGTGGAGCGCCTCTTCAAGCTGTCTCAGCTGTGAGTTATCGATGGTCAACTCCATGTAGGATACCAGATGCAAACAATACCTCGCTTCCTCGCTACCTGCTTGTGCCTATACAACTTGTTTGCTTGTTTTGTGTTGCAATATCACATTTTAACTCCAGAGAAAAAAATGTGTATGCTTCCTAGTAGGGTAAACTGGTTGTGGCTTTGATCTCTACCGAGAACGTAATGTAAGTTTGTGGTTCTTACGTCCATTAAAAGTGATAGACAAGGGCTGCCTTAGCGCCGTCTGCAACTAGGTACATTTTGTCGATAAAATAGTAGGAAAAATAGCTATCCATCACAAACTGTTTGTAACCTGCATAAATTTGATAATCCTGAATGAAATTTTGAGTCTGCAGGGGGCGTATGCATACATGAAAGTTTACAAAAATTAGCCACTTGGAAATGCCCTTGCGACCTAAGGCGTCCTTTTATAGATAGAGAGGCCGCGCCCCGTCCGAGGTTAGATACCTCCCTTGTTCATGGGTGTCTTGTACTTAGCGTAAGTTGTGATATTTCCCAGTGCTTCCCTTCGATTTTCTCCATTATACCTCTTTCTGTCACATTGCTGTTACCACATAGGAGAAATGGCAACTTGGCCTTAACATCTTGTCTCTCAGTGATGAATTGCTGTAATTACTATGCAGGAAATAATTAAATACTCCACATTTCTTCTTCTTTAACATAACAGGTCACCCCTTTTCTATTTGCTACTGACAATGCACTTGATAAAATATTTTAATTAGCTAATTAATATCGAAAAATCTTTATAATGGGCGTAAGTACATTTAAACTCATATTTCCAAGAAACTTTCCACTTTCCGTTTAATTTATGTTACCGATATAATTGATATGATTTTCTAAGTTCTTCACCAATAACGAGAACACACAGCATAGTCAATTGATCTTGACTTCCTTTCTTAAAGCTGAAGGATAGTTATCACATAAGAGGAATTCATGTCGACAACTCTAACTACAGTAGAAGACTAGCTGAAGTTGCTTAGCCGCATTATCTAAAGATCCAACATGGTGGCACTTCCATTCGTTTGACCGTATAGGTGTGTAGAGTAACATAATCGTGGTACCTGTAGAAGTGTGCTAGACAGCCCCTAACGTTGCCATCCGAAGCACAATATATCGCCACAAGACCCTTGTGGTTAAGTATTGGACTGTATATGCAAAAGTGATTTTCGTCTGGATAGTACAACACGTTAGGCGACAAGGTATAGCGGTGTTTCCATGGACGCGATTTCGAACACGAGAGTGCAGTGCACCCAAATGGTTAAATATAGTAATTTACCTGAAAACCATTTGAGATGTGGTGGTTAGATATGTGAGGTACATGACTAGATTATCATACCGTGTACGGCAGTCCACGCTACTAATATATTCCACATCTACATCTACATATCTTCATACATACTCCGCAATTCACCGTAAGGTGCGTGGCGGATAGTACACTATTCCACTACTAGGCGTTTCCTTTCCTACTTCACTCCCAAATAGAACGAGGAAAAAAAAGAATATATGCCTCTGTAAGAGCCCTAGTTTCTCTTGTCTTTGTGATCAATACGCGACAGCAAGATCGTACTACACTCAGCTTCAAATTCCGGCCCTCTCAATTTCCTCAACAGAAATTCACGAAAAAAACGTCGTCTTTCCTCCAACCGTTCCCGGAGCATTTCCGTTGGTCGAACACACCAGTAACAAACCTAGTTTCTCGCCTCTGAACTGCTTCTATATCTTCCTTTAAACTGACTTGCTGCGGGTCCCAAACACTTGAGCAATACTCAAGACGTGGTCGTACAAGCGTTTTATACGCGGTCTCCTTTACAGATGAGGTATATCTTCCCAAAATTCTCCCAGTAAACCGAAGTCGGCTGTCCGCCTTACTCACAACTGTCCTTACATGTTCGTTCCATTTCATATCGCTCTGCAGTATTACGCCTAGATATTTGAACGACGCGACTGCATCAAGAAGCTCACTACCAATGCTGTATTCGAACATTATGGGATTGTTTTTCCTACTCATGCTGAGCTAGCTGTCATTCTTCGGACCAACTAGAAATTTTATTTAAGTCATTCTGTACGCTTTAACAGTCAATCAAAGACGAAAGTCTCCCATATTCCACAGCATCATCAGCCAACAGCTGCAAATTACACGTTACTCTGTCCATCAGATCATTTATATACATAGAAAATAATAGCGGTCCTAACACACTCCCATGGGGCACGCCTGACGATACATTCGTCTCTGATGAACACTCGCCGTCGAGAACAACGTACCAATTCGTACAATATTCATAAACAGCGCGTGCAAATGTGCGATTCTTCAGGGTCCAATAGCTCGGGTTCTGTCGATTACACTCTTGGTTATGAGCGACACATCCCCGACCACAACCACCTACGCAATTATACAGTTCTTACCCCTACGTCAATTATTACCTCATGGAAGGAATATGTGTACCAAATTTGCTTGAAATCGGTACAGTCGTTTAGAAGCAGCACTTTCCCGCGTATTTCATTGTTTATTGCGTCATATTCCTGAACTATGTATCGTATAGTCATTAATTGTGCCTATGACCATCGCGAAAGAGCAAGCGATATGTTGACAAAGTATCGTAACAAACGGTTGAACGGTACGGCCACGCATAAAATACGAACACACAAACATTTTTTTTTATATAGACTAGCTGTGAACCCGGCGTTGGCCGGGTGTTTATTTATCCTACACTTTTTTAGTCGACATCCCATTCCCCCCTCTCTCTTCATCCATCTCTTTCTCTCCCATCTCTCTGTTCGTTGACACCTTTCCCTATCTCGACAAAGTTTTCTGCCAGTTAGCCCTGCCTTGTACCATACAAACATTTATGTACCCAGTGACCTACCTCTTGGTTTAAAGGTCATTCCTTCAGCTCGTCATTATCGTTGAAGTGTTGACCACCAAGGACAGATTTGTGAAACATCCATAGCAAAGGCAATGCGTAAACTTACGGCTGTGGTTAACCTTGTCTTCAATTGTGTGAACCAGTTCATCAGTCACCACAGACTAGCGTGCACTTGATCACGTCCTCCATTCAACGTCTGACGCATCTTCTAACTATTGGATTATTGCATTTTGTCCATAAACCTCACAGATTTGCCGATGAATTTCCTTTGGTTTAACTTTCTTTGCATTTATAAAACGAATCACAGATCTGATTTCACATGCGGCGGCGTTTTCAATTACGGCTGACATTATAAAGAAGCATTACAAAGCACACGTCGGCAGCAGCGATCTGAATGTGGCGTACATGTCTTCTCCTTGAGACAGTATAACTGACGCGCATGCTCGGAACTGCGATCATAGCGCTGCCGCGGATACAAATATGTCTCGTGTATGTTACACCCTATAACAGCAGCCTTAAGTAGTAAAAGGATGGTGACGGCCAAGAGGTGCTGTTTCGGCGTTACTCTACACAAGCGAACAGTCATGTGATTGGATGTGCATTGATCTTTGGTCGTTACACAGGTTAACATGAAATTCGCGCACTTGGACTTCGCAGTGCGATTACTCGCCTGCCAGCAATAATAATCATTATATAAATACACTAACATTGTGGTACTGGCTACTAATTTATTCGTACAAGAAGGCCAATGAAAGTTACATTATTCGAAAGATTGTTTGTCGTAGATTTCACGAATATAAATATTATGTGTGCATTTAGCCATTAAACGTGGTAAAAGGAAGTAGAAATTTTCCTATCTACAGCTTGGATCAAGTTCTACATTCTCCAACAATCAGCTCCCTGATTGGCTATTCGCCTCGACCAAAGACGCTGTAATGCAGCGCATCTGCAGTATTAAAATAAGTGAATATCGAAACATGCTGTGTTCCCAACTCACTTTCTTGTGCCGTTCAAATGTTTCATTTTCGCAGTGATTAAGAGTGGTTAAAGGAAATGGATGTTTTCATATGAATACTGATATAAAGGATGATGCGCCGGGAGAGGCATCTAGCGGTGCTCGGGTGGAACTAGGTAGTCGACATGTTGTCAGCTCCGGAATTCTGAATATCGCAGTATCGAAATAACATTATTTTTTGGCGTTGTATAAATATACGAACACCGAAATTGTAGTTCCATTTCAAATATTAGCCTAATGAAAGTTATATAATTCGAAAATGGCATGAGAAATATATACTTCCGTTTTTATTAGTTGTTATTGTGTCAGGCATATTCCTTAACACGTAAAATATACCGTTTGATACCTCCCAGTGCCGGTTAAATTTTACCAAATATCCCAGAGGCCTCCTATGATAATGTTGGCAACAGATGCTGAATAGTGAGAATCCTGTGAGTCTTCATTTTAGCCAATCGCTTGACAACGCTGATGTTTTCTCATGGAATCTTCGCTTTAAGAGGGGTTTTTACTGATCGGACGAGGGTACATACAAGAACCTGTCAACCATAAAGCAGGAACAGCATTATTAGTTTACTTCATGGTCTGTACGATACACTAATCGAGTCATTCTATGTGGTTCGAACAAATGGGCAAAGATTTTCTATCGTGTTGTTGATGTTGCCAACATAATCACACGAGGCCGCCGACATAATACGTAAAATGTTACCCCCAGTGACCATTGTAAACACAATTGGTCGATTTTCGATCACAGGCAATACTAGTAATAATAAATGTGTCATAAAATTTTGCCCTGCGCATATTTCAGGCAGTAAATGAACGGCGAAGACTGAGATGGGTTTCAGAATTACAGAATTACACCAACAAACTTCTAGGGAATGTAGAAGGCGTTTTGAGGAACAAAATGAGCATGGAAACCCGTGCCTAAACGTCTTCCAACGGCGCTACAGAGCGTCGACGTTGCAGGAGGGGACGTCTAGGGACATGCGCCTGTAACTTTCTGTAGCGTCGTTGAATAGCGTTTCCCGGCTTGGGTTTGCTGTGCTCATATTGATCCTCAATACGCCTTCTACATCCCCTAGAAGTCTGTTGATATAATTGTGGTGTTCTGAGACACAATGACGTATGGCACACCAATCTCAGTATTCGACGTCCATTTACTGCCGGAAATATGGACAGGACAAAATTTTGTGAGAGACCTTCTTTTTATTTTTTTATTGCTGGCAAGTGTGGAATCGCGTATTTCGCTTCACCCTGTATAAGAAGGATCGACAACAGCTGATCCGTCTCTTATGTTAGTTTTGAGTATTCCTGAGCTCTTATGGAAGAAGAGAAGATCAATATATGAATGATGTAGGTTGCCTATTATTGGAGAAAGTGGATAATTTTGTTAGTGACATCGGTAACACAAATTACACTGAAAATTGTACGCTCCTTTGCAAGAAGGATTTACATATGCTAACAACAATTACGGAGCATTTTTGTGGTGATATTGTGCTAAAAATGAAGAGAAGAGCAGAAGGCAGAGAAGCATGAAGGCCTATGCAGTCAAAACCCTCACCGAGGCAGATAACCAAATGAATGAAGGAACTGTTGTTCCTACATACTGTTTGAGTTGCCATTGTGTTATTAATTTAAATAGTATGTGGGAACATCAGCAAAAATGACTTCTAATTTGTTTTGGTCTTTTTTACTTTTGAGACGCTGATGTTCCCGACATCCTGCTTTTATAACGCAGTGGTCGACATTTGAGTTGTGATGTGTTAACAATATGCAGGATCCGAGGATCGCAACCCCGACACAACGAAACTGATAATAAAGACCCTCTGAAGCCATCGCAGAAAACCTATGCTTTTTTTTCAGTTTTGGCCCACTTTAGGTTACGGTAGTAACACTAAAAGTGGGCCTTTGACAACTCGAAATTTAAATAAATAACGGCTTAACTATTCATCTGACACGAAAATTGAATAACCGGATTTGTAGAGGAGAAAATTCTCTACAACGTTGCTCTCTTATATTTTTTCATATCTCGTAGCTTTTCAAAGATATTTGCAAAAATAACGGCGATTTTGAGATGTATGTCTGTCTGTCTGTCTATCCGTCTGTCCGTAACGTGTTCCCTGTTTTTAAGACGAACCGTTCACCCAATCAGCACCAAATTTTACAGACATGCTTCTAGGCCGCCGGAGACCAGAACCACCGTTTTTCAAATTTTTCGGACAAAAAATAAGGTAGTAATACCAAAAAAGCCATTTGTAATATAATTGTAATTGCAAACGAACCGTTCATCTGACACGAAAATTGAAGAACCTAATTGGTAGAGAAGAAAGTCCTCTATAACTTAGCTCCCTCATGTTTTTTTCATATCTCGTATCGTTTGAGACATATTTGCAAAAGTAACGGAGATTTGACACCCTCCATTGAATTAAGGAAAAACAGCCGTTCGGAGATGTGACGTGACATTCCTCGCCCAGAACTCTCTCTGGCATACGCCATATTGCGTTGCGTATTTGATGATTTTCTTATTGTAACAACACGTTGTCATTTCAAAGCAATGGTGCACTGAAGAATTAACAAAAACACATCGTTCTTCGTACGATAAATGATAGTCTAGTATCTACAAATGCCATATTAGCATCAGTTAACAATGGCCATCAATAGTATGAGATTAAAGGAATCTTACGCGTGATAGCCGTAGCGTGCCCGGTCAGGGGGTTAAACGCCCTCTGTAATAAAAAAGCTGAGCCAACCATTGACGCTAAGGGTCGGTGGTTCGGAATCCGCCACTACCTAATATGTTTTCCCTAAAATGGTTTCATACACTCTTGTTAATTAATTTTTTATTATTTAGTTTATTATTTTGGTCCAAAATGTTTGTAGAAACTTATAAAACTACAAATCTAAAGTGGGCCGTAAAACACGTCAGTGCGATTTTTGAAAGAATATAATCATCAAAGCACAGTGCAGAAAAAGAAATATTAGTGTATATTGGTAATTAATAAACTGCTGTTATGAACCAAACAATTTTATGTGCTCCACAATGTCAGCCAATATTATGTCTGAGGCTAGGCTTTGTCTCATTAAATTCACTATCGATGATTTAAATGTAAAAGAAGGTTTCCGCTGAAGCTGTCACTGTCAATAAAATTCTCCTGGAAGCTGAACCACATCTTTAACATATTAAAACCAATGACGTTACCGCTACTGTCACAAGCGGCCTTCTTCTGGGCGTCGGGTTTATATAATGGCCAGAAGAATTTACACGACACCCATAAAAAGGCAGCTTACGACTGTGGCCAAAACGTCAGTGCATTTTGATATATTTACGATGCGCTCCAATTTCCAGAAAGATTTTCTTTACGTATTTGATCATGCCCTGTGAATTAATTTGCCGGCTGGGGTGGCCGAGGGGACTCAGGTGCTCCAGTCACGGTCTGCACGGCCACTACGGTCGGGGATTCGAATCCCCCATCGGGCATGGATATTTGTGCCGTCCTTAGTGTTAGCTAGTTCATAAATAGTTTGTAAGCTTAGGGACTGATGACCCCGTAGTTAAGTCCCATAAGCTATACAAACATTTGAGACTTTTTTTGAATGAATTTACGTTGGAATGTATATGAAATTCAGGGTTCTGTCGACTGAAACAAACCATAAGTAACTCTGTCACCCCTAGACATTTAAAATCTTAGTGGCATATACAGTAACAATTGTCTCTTATATGTTTATGTAAGTGAAAACATAACAGAAAAATGGCTTCATCTATCAGAAATGTTACAAAACCTCTATTCAATCTGAAGAGGAGAGTGTGAACTTGAAACGCGTCGAGGAAAAATTAAAGGAATGACTGATGCAACAAAATTTCTTCTTTGAGCCATTTTTGTGATAAAATTGTGGCAATTCCTTATCATAGTCCAAAATGAAGGTCAGAAGTACTATTCAGGGTGGTCGGAAATTCCCGTTACAAACTTCGAGGACTAGTAGAGGGTAAGTGAGTACATAACATTTTGAATAGGATCCCATGTCCGGAAACGAATCGTTTCCGTTCTACGACAGTTTCAGTTCAGATGTGTAACTCGTCAACATGTGGTTGGACCATACCTCCTTCCACCCAAGCTCACGGGTCCCGCCTACTTAGTCTTTCTACGTCACGTATTGGACCCTTTCTTGGAAGATGTGCTACTGAATATCCGTCACGAAATGTGGTTTCAGCACGATGGTGCACCACCTCACTTTTCACTGGCTGTACGGAGACATCTCAACAGACGATTTGGTGAAAGATGGATAGGCATTGGTGGTCCAACCGCGTGGTCGTCAAGATCGCCGGATTTAACCACTATGGACTACTTCTTGTGGGGTCGTATGAAGAGCCTAATTTATATCCGTTGGCACGAGTTCTGAAGAGACGCCAGTTGGGTAGAGAGAGTGTACCAAAACATGCTTCGGAGTATAATGTGTGTAACGACGTTGGTGGTCGCCACATCGATCCACTGTTGTAATGCATCAGTAAGTTGCGGCTGGTGCCGTAGATGCTGGGTTCTTGTTGTTGTCGACTAATGTGAACCATAAGATGTAAATTCTATTGAAAATGAGTAAGTAATAACGGAACGATTCAGTATTCTTTTCAAAATGATTGCAACAATTGTACTGGTTCACGCCTAATTACATTCCTCAAGTAGGAGTGGATAATCATCTGAATTGAAACCGTCATGGAACGGAAGCGATACGTTTCCGGACACGGGTTCCTATTCAAAATGTTATGTACTCACTACTCTCTACAAATCCTAGAATCTTGTAATGGGAGCCGCGGCGGATTAGCCGCGCTTACTGGAGCGCCGTGTTGCGGTGCGTGTGACCTTCCGCCGTCAGAGGTTTGATTCCCCTCTCGGGCATGGGTGTTTGTGTTGTCCTTAGTTTAGTTTACCTTAGGTTAAGTAGTTTGTAAGCTAGAGACTAATAACCAAGCTGTTGAGTCCCATAGATTTACCAACATTGTAACATTTTGTAACGTGAATTTCCGGCCAACCTGTATATGGACGAAATGACACGCTAGTAAACCGACGGGGTCAGGCGCTATAGTAAAAGGGCTAAGTGAGTTAACTACCAAGAAGGCACCAGGTTTTTCACGAACATTCATCAAGACTTTAAAACAGAGCTTAATTGCCCTATCTTGAATGCAAGAATAGTTCATTCAACAAAGGACAGTTATGAGCTGTATTTAGTTAATTCTTAAACATTTTCCACTACAACACCAAAAGTATTTACGGAGTATCTGGGACTGAGTAAATTATGCAAAATTGGCATAATTTTCTCTTTAATGATACAGATTTCGACTAATAGCACCTAAGGTGGATGAATATTGACTAATCTGGAAACTAAAACAACAGTACTATATGAAATAACAGTAACTTAGCACTTTAGCTGAGCTACTTTAATTTACAACAGATTTTATATTATTATAGTGTGAATATTTAGGTTATCCGTCTATAGAACTATCCGTCTAATGGCATGTGCCTAGTGGTGCCAGCTGTGAAATGCTGGAATAACAAACAATGCAAAATGAACATAAGTGAATCAGAACAGCCGGAAGCCACCAATGAGCACTATATGTAAAGTAGTATCCACGAAATATTGACACTGATGATGCCTTCCAAATACAGGCGCAATGCTTACGGCAATAAAATATTCTATTAATTCAGTTGCATAGACGGATAATCTAAATATCCACACTATAATAATGTGGTGATAACAGGACAAGAAGGAACTAACAATGTTACAACAGCTTGTTCACGTGCTGTAATTTTTCTTATTTTTCATAAATGTAAAGTAAAAAAAATGTGTTTACTTTTTAAATATTGACATTCAATAAAATTCATATTTGTAATATTTCATGTAAACACTTGAAAATGGTGACATAGTACGCCGAAGCTAGTCCTGTTTCTAATATGTAGAAAAGTGACTGTTGGCATATGAGCATATTACATCATATGTCTCACAAATAAATTAATTCTACACAGTTGCTCTCCTTACCCTCAATATATCAGATTATAAAAGTCAATAAAAAAAAAATAAAGAAAAAAGGAAATTTTGAAATAAATTGCCACTCTTCTGTTTTACTGTTAAAGGCATAACTTAACAGCTGAGAACATGTCCAATGAACCACTGGGGCATGGCAGCATCTACACACCATACTTGCAAACTATAAGCGGATGTCAAACAGTAAAAGTTTATTTAGTTAAGCAGTTTTGTCTTACGAAACCCACTGACTCTGCAATGAAGGCTTTCACGACCGTATGTCATAGTTGCTAGTAGAACTTGCGGGTTATAAGGCCGTGGTCCATAAAACATTTCAGTTTCTCCTAACGTTTAGTCCAGAGCTGCGCCGGACATCTTCGGAGGTCTTCTTTCTTCGGCAAGACTCAACGGAAGTAAGAAGACCTCCGAAGATGTCCGGCGCAGCTCTGGACGAAACGTTAGAAAAAACTGAAATGAGCCATGGACCACGGCCTTATAACCCGGAAGTTCTACCAGAACCACAGACTTATTTTTAGTTCGATGACCTAAGTCAAAAACCGGTAAAGTAAATGAACATACACAATTAACATCATTTACAAAACATTCGAAGTTGGTATCTCGGTACCTGTTCCGCGACGCTTTTACGATAAACAGTCATTAGGTAAACGGATTAGATCGTTTTACAAAGTGTCTGCTGGCAAGCAGCAGTCACCCCCGAAAAAAAGAGTCCGGTCCGGATTGGCGAAACGAGTGCTCCGTTTCGATACGTGCCAACTGCGGCCGGAGCCAGGCCACGCCCGAGCTGTTTTCTCTTGGCTCGTTCCCGATCCACTTGCTGGGTCCATCATTCTCACCAATTACCATGCCGTCCGCAGACACCCAAACACATTACAGTTGCTGTCCAAAAGAGAGAGGCGGTACATTTAGTAATTACGTAAACTCATGTTGTACAACATACGTCCACTATTCACGTTTAATTCTGAGATGATCTTCCACACACACAACAGTGTAAACGGTGACAAGCAAACAACGAACTCATCACACTTGTTAATCACTGATTTAGATTAATCTTAATATGTTGAACAGGAAACTTTCCTAACTATCCATCTTGTTGTTGTTGTGGTCTTCAGTCCGCAGACTGGTTTGATGCAGCTCTCCACGCTACCCTATCTTGTGCGTGCCTCTTCATCTGAGAATAAGTTCAGCAACCTACATCCTTTTGAATCTTCGTCCCTAGATCTCCCTCTATGATTTTTAACCCACACACTGTCCGTAGTCTAGTGACAGCGTGATGAATTGTCATCCAAGGGGCGATACGGTTTGAGATTTTCTCCGCTCGGGGACTGGCTGTTGCGTCGTCCTCCTCGTAATTTCATCATCATTGACACGCAAGTCGCCGAAGTGGTGTCAGATCAAGAGACTTGCACCAGGCAGGTTGAACACGACAATAGTTGGTCTCTAACGGCCATAATTACCACACAATCATCATCACACCAGACGCGTCCTTCTAAAGCTTAGTTGACGACTCCTTGATGTCCCAGTATGTTTCCAACCAACCTATCCCCTCTCTTAGGATGTGCAAGAAACTCCTTATCTTGCCAACTCTGTTGAGCACCTCCTCATTGACCATTTAATCATGATTCGTCTGTAGTGTCAAATAGAAATTTTTTCAATCATCTCTTTGTCTGAACTCCTTATCGTCCACGTATCACTCCCATAAAATGCTACACTCCAAACAAATATTTTCAGAAAGGTCTTCCTAACATTTAAACTAATATTGTATCTCAAAAAATTTCGCTTCTTCACAAACGCTTTTCTTCCCATAGCCATTCTTCATCTTCTATATTTTTTACCTTGGCTATCAGAAGCTACTTTGATACCAAATAACAAAGTTCATCTACTACTTTTATTGTCTGACTACCTATTCTAATTACTTCATCATCGCCTGATTTTCTGACATTCCATGTCATTACCTTTATTTTAGTCTTGTTAATGTTCTTCTTAAACCCTCCTTTCAAGACAATGTCCATTCCGCTCAGTTGCTCTTCTAGGTCCTTTGCTGGCTCAGACAGGATTACTATGTCGTCAGCAAACCGTAAGATTCTTGTTTCTTCAACCTGAACTTTAATTCCTTCTCCAAATATCTTCTCCAATACCCTCACAGCTTGCTCAGTGTACAGATTGAATAACATGGGCGCAAGGCTACAACACTGTCTTACTCCCTTCCCAAAAACTGCGATTCTTTCATGCCTTTAGACTGTAATAATTGCTGTCTGGTTTTTGTACAAGTTGAATATAACTCTTCGCTTCCTATATTTTACCCCTGTTACCTTCAAGATTTCAAAGAGTTTATTCCAGTCAACATTGTCAAAAGCATACTGTAAACCATCGTTTGTTGTTGTTGTTATGGTCTTCAGTCCGGAGACTGGTTTGATGCAGCTCTCCACCCTACTCTATCCTGAGCAAGCCTTTTCAACTCCTCATAAGAACGACAACCCACATCCACTTGAATCTGCTTACTATACGCGTCTCTTGGTCTCCCTCTGCGATTCTTACCACACACACTTCCCTCCAATGATAAATTTACGATTTCTCGATGTCTAAGAATGTGTCCTACCAAGCGATCCCTTCTTTTAGTCAGGGTGTGCCAAAAATTCCTTTTCTCACCAATTCTGTTAAGAACCTCTTCATTAGTTAAGCGATCTACCCACCTAATCTTCAGCATTCTTCTGTAGCACCACATTTCAAAAGCCTCTATTCTCTTCCTGTCCCCACTGCTTATCGTCCATGTTTCAGTCCCACACAAGGCAACACTCCACACAAATGCCTTCAGAAAAGAATTCCTTACACTTAAATTAATATTCGATGTTAGCAAATTTCTCTTTTTCAAAAATGCTTTTCTTCCCATTGCCATTCTGCATCTTATATCAACTGTACTGCGACCATCGCATGTTATTTTACTACCCAAGTAACAAAACTCATCTACCACCTAAATTGTTTCGTTACCCAATCTAATTCCTTCAGCATCACCTGATTTTCTAAGACCGCATTCCATTATTTTTGTTTTGCTCTTGTTAATGTTCATTTTATACGCTCTCTTCAACACACTGTCCATTCCATTCAACTGCTCTTCCAGGTCCTTTGCCGTCTCTGACAGAATTACAATGTCATCAGCAAAACGCAATGTTTTTATTTCTTCCCCCTGAACTGTAATCCCTATTCCAAATTTTTCCTTGCTTTCCTTCACCGCCTGCTCGATGTACAAATTAAATAGCATCGGAGAAAGGCTACAGCCCTGTCTTACTCCCTTCTCGACTGATGCTTCCCTTTCATGCCCTTCGAGCCTAATAACTGCGGTCTGGCTTTTGTACAAGTTTTAAATAACTCTTCTTTCCCTGTATTTTACCCCTGCTGATTTCAGAATTTGAAAGAGTGTATTCCAGTCAACATTGTCAAAAGCTTTCTCCAAATCTACAAAAGCTAAAAATGTAGGTTTGCCTTTCATTAATCTATCTTCTAAGATAAGACGTAAGGTAAGTATTGCCTCCCGGGTTCCTACGTTCCTCCTGAATCCAAACTGATCTTCCCCGAGCTCAGCTTCTACCAGCTTTTCTAATTCGTGTTAAAATTTTGCAACCATGACTTATCAAACTGATGGTTCTGTAATTTTCACACCTGTCTGCGCCTGATTTCTTTGGAATGGGGATTATTACATTTCTCTTAATGTCTGAGGGTATTTCGCCTGTCTCATACATCCTACACACCAGTTCGAATACTTTTGTCATGGGTGGCTCTCCCAGAGACTTTAGTAGCTCTGAGGGTATGTCATCTACTCCTGGGGCCTTGTTCCGACCTAGGTCTTTCAGGGCTCTGTCAAATTCATCTCTCAGTATAGTATCTCCTATTTCATCTTGATCTACTTCCTCTTCCCTTCCTACAACATCGTCTCTAAGTTCATTTCCTTTGTAGAGCTGCTCTATGTACTCTTTCCACCTTTCAGCTTTCCCTTCTTTGCTGAGAACTGGTTTTCCATCAGAGTCCTTGATATTCATTGAGCTGTTTTTCTTATCTTCAAATGTTTCTTTTATTTTCCTGTAGGCTGTGTCTATTTTTCCCCTATTTATACATTCTTCTACAGATCTGCATTTGGCTTCTAGCCACTCCTGCTTTGCCATTTTGCACTTCCTGTCAATCTCGTTTCTTAGTCGTCTGTACTCCATTTTGCCTGCTTCATTTACTGCATTTTTATATTTTCTCCTTTCATCAATTACCATCAGCTGTTTATTATTTTTCAATCTTCTACCGGTTTCGATTATAAACCATCTTCACGGAAGAGAACTACACAGACTGATCAAACAGGTGCATTATATGCCTACTGGCATGCATGTCACACAATTTGATTTTTATTGTGTGACATGCATGCCAGTATGCATAAGGAGGCATACAATGCCCCTGTTTAATCAGTCTGTCTAGTTCTCTTCCGTGAAGATGGTTTATAACCGAAACCGGTAGAAGTTGGAAAAATAATAAACAGCTTATGGTTTACAGTATGCATTTCCTCAAATATCTTATGGCCGTTGACCCACATCTCAATAAAAATTTGAACATTGTCAAAAGCTTTCTCCAGATCTAGAACCGCTAAAAACGTAGGTTTCCCTTTCCTTAACCTATCTATAAGTTGTAATAGGTTTATTGCCTCCCGTCATCCTACATTTTTCCTATATACAAAATCTTCCACAAGGTCGGATTCCACCAGTTTTTCCATTCGTCTGTAAATAATTCGTGTTAGTATTTATCAATCATGACTTATTAAACCGATAGTTCTGTAGTTTTCACATTTGTGTGCACTTGCTTTCTTTAGAATAGGAATTATATTTTTCTTGAGGTTGCAGAGTACATCCCGTCTCATACATCTTTCGTACCAGTTGGAACAATTTCTTCATGACTGGCTGTCATAACGATTTCAGCAGTTCACACAGAATATCATCTACTCCGGAGCCTTGTTTCTCCTCAAGTCCTTCAGTGCTCTGTTAAATTCTTATCGCAGTGTCGTATGTCCTATCTCATCTTTCTCTGCTTCGTCTTCAACTTCTAGAATACTGCTTTCAAGTTTATTTCCTTTTTATAGGCCGTCTACATATTCCTTCCACCTTTCAGCTTTCCCTTGTTTCCTTAGTACTCGTTTTTCATCTCAGTTCTTGAAATTCATAACTTTGCTTTTCTTGTTAACAGATGTATTTTATTTTCCTATATGTGGCATCTATCCTTCCCCAGTTTTTACCTTATTCTATGGTCTTTCATCTCACCTCTAGCAACTACTGCGTAGCCAGTCTGCACTTCCTGTCAACCTCATTACTTAGTTGTCTCTACTCCGTTTTGCCTACTTCAAGTGCTGCATTTTTACATTTTATCCTTGCTTCAATTCAGTATCTCCTGTGTTATGCAAGCTTTTCTATTAGGCCTTGTCCTTCTGTGAGCCTACGTGTGTGAGCTAGCCATTGTACTGTTTTACTTTCCCTTGTTTCAATCCATCCTTGCTTAATGCTACCTCTTAAATTCACAGTCACCTCTGGTTCCTTCAATTTTTCAGATTACATCTCCTTAATTTTCTACCTTGTTACAGTCTCAGTTTTAATCTACAGTTCATAAACAATAAGTTATGATCAGAGTCATCTAGTGGTTATTAAAACAACGGCTCCCGGTTACCGACAATCTAGGTGTTGTAGTTTTAGACAACTTTGATAATTTTAGTAACATTAACGCTTGTTTGACTAAAGTTCACGGAGTGCCACGCGAGTTGTACTAATGCAGATAATTGCGTCGCAGTTTCTGTGAAAAAAGAACTGTAGATTTCATAGACTGTAATAACAAAGGTTATGATTAATAAATATTTTACTTGATGAAAAATCCTAACAATGTACTATTCTTGTCTTACTCGGTATCGCTTACTGTGCAGCAACATAATTAAGGATGGTACAGGAGGTGGGCAATCTTACCTCTTAAAAGAATCTACGAAAACTAAAGTCAGGCGGCCAGACGAAACTACCCGGCCGATTTCCTTGTTTTGTTTTAAATGAAAGGTATTTATCCACAGATATATCATCAAACATCAGAATTTACATAACTCTCGTCTTCCTTTTTCTGTACTCAAACCCGATTTTCTTCTGTTTACAGGGTAAGTCACCGAACACTTGCACCGCAAATATTGCGGAAACAGAAAGTGCAATTGATGTGCGGTTTTCACAGAATGGGCTGGTAGTCAGATGCTCGTACTTTGAGCCAACAAACAGATTGTAATATTACTTAGAAAGTTTATTTTTATGCAAACATACAGTTTTTTTTAAATAGAATAATGATTGTGTCTATCATGCACTGGAATTTTTGACACCAGTGTGTACAAAGAGTTTTGAATGACTTTTTTTCACGTTTAGTTTGACAGCTACAACCGTTTAAAGTTTCGGGGACCAAGGCTGCGATAACATAGCTGAGTGGCCGAGTGGCTAGCCCCTGGGTCACGGCCCACTGTGTCATGACCACCAGCCAGTCAGCCATGCTGTCGTAACCTCCGCCCCCAAAACTTTGAATGGTTGTAGCTGCCAAACTAAACGTGATAAAAATGTCATTCAAAATTCTTTGTACACAGCTGGTGTCAAAAATACAAGTGCATGATAGAAACAACTGTTATTCCATTTGAAATATTGTATGTTTGCATAAAAACACACTTTATAGGTATTTTTACAATCTGTTTATTGGCTAAAACACGTGCCCCTGACTACCAATCCATTCTGTGAAAATCGCACATTAATCGCACTTTCCGTTTCCGCAATATTTGCGGTGCAAGTGTTAGGTGATTCACCCTGTATTTATTATGGGGACGTCCTTGCTGTAAACTAACGTCAGTCGGTCAGGCCGTTCTATACGACCGATTTCCTTTATTTTTGCTTTAAACGAAAGGAATCCATTCGCAGATTTGTCATCAAGTATTAACTTAAGTCTCTCCATCCTTTATTTTCTTTCAAACGTGATATCCTTCTGTCTTTGCACTGAATACTTTAATCGGTTTGTTTTACGATATCGTCGGTTCTAATTAAGGTACGCCGTTCTTTTCGACCTAACAACACTCAGCGGATCAAGCTCTTTCATTTGTGCTTTTAAACACTTGCATTGGTTGATTCTGAAGAAAGTTATGCGTGAACATTCATCTTTACTTCCGTTTTTTCCCAACTTTTTTGTTATTCCACTAACGCTGTGAAGTATTCGCACGGGTCCTCTAGTATAATATGAACGTCTAATATAGACAGAATGTTTCTTAGTAAGTAGGTGACCCACCATTTATTTCGAGAACAGCTTCGTAAAGTGTCTTCGTAGTTCCCAACTGAATGTGATCAATTCTTGTACCAAAATGTTTGCCAATTACTTCAGCGATGTTGGAGCTATAGATTTCGTCCTCAGTCTCTGCTCTAAAACTCTACAAAATGTTTCACTTATGTTGCAACTTGGTGCTTTTTGTATCCAGGAAAGATGTTTTACAGTTTTCTGATACTGTAAAAGCATGCCTGGGCCGTTTTGGCTTTTTGTGTAGGGAAATATCATTTTGGAATATGGCAGTGTTTGTTGGCATTCGTATGTTAGTGATAATAAGCAGTTTGTCGCCGAGGAAGGTGAGATATTCATTTACAGTTATCCGATCAATGAGGGTATTGATAGAAACAGTTGAATACAGTGATATACAGTCGGAAGTAAAGACGGAACGTCTCACATGATTGACTGAAGTAATCAAGCATACTGCATGCTAAGCTTCTTTTGGGGGTTTAGAATGAATGCATGAACCAGGTTTAGGAATCAATGTAGTTATCGTGCCCTGCCACACTTCCAGTTATCGAGTGTTCTGGAGTTAGGATCGTTGCATCATGTCCTTCGCAGCATAGTATTGAATTTCATTAGTGGGGTTTGAGCAGTTGTGGGCCTTCCATGAAACTTAAACTCCTGCCGAATTCTTTTTATCGAAAACGTGTTACCCAAGTCGCCTTTGCCACCATTGTTTTATGTTGTCTGACCACAATCGGTCTAAAGCCCCTCCTTCACTACCGACTTTCTTTTCTCAGTTGGGTACTCGAAACGAGTAGGTCTACTGAAACGTCCCTGGCGTGTTATTTCGGCACTGTGTCTCGCGTGTTAAGATGGTCGTTTTCGTTTAGACGTCAGCACCAAAACTACAGCTATCTGCTGTGTAGACTGTAGCTTCGCATCTGAATGATAAAATCAGGTTATGAGGACACGTTTTACGTGAGAGCAGGAAATATTGAATTTATTGATGACGAAAGGGTAATACGTAGTTGATATTTTCGCCAAATATCATGTGTTAAATTCTGTACACTATTGAGGGCCTAAAATATATATATAAAATGTCATACAAACTTGTACATTTAATTGCTTGCAGGCACATCAGATACTATCAAAAATGCAGTATAAACGGCTTGTTTAGTTTTCATATATTGTTTCTTGCTGATGGTCAAATTACGTCGAAAATCATTTTCTCTTCTATTATGAATTTTTCACTGCTGAAATAAGTTATATTAAAACATGTATGCATATTTAGATTCGTATTTATCACTATAAAACTTAAATATTTGTCTCTTTGTTGATATTTCTTCTATTTTGTAGGAAAACTATAGTAGGAATAAGAATATTAGACTCTGTTGGAACTTTTTCGATATGATAACAAGAAGCAAACATCACAATAAAGTTTAAGAAGATGTCAAAGCATTTGAACAATATGAATAAGCTTGACTAGAATAGGCTCCGATGATAGCAGACGCTACTACAACTTGTTGCTTCTGCGCATGCGCATCTGCAGCACACACTCAGAACTCCCCATTCGGCACAATCTGTAGAACACTGACGTCATAGACGCAATCGTGATTCGGTTGGCAGGCACAAATGACGCACGCGCTTTGAATACGGTAACCGATTTTCCTGTAGAAAGTCGCTCGTGTAAAACGGGCTTTAATACCCATCGCCGTTGGCAGTTAACTTTGGCATTCCCCCCACTACTCCTCTTCGCCAGTTATGTTTTATCTTGTTTTGCGTACGCTGTCATTATCGACGATAGTGTCGTAACGTTAGAAAATGCAGCTCTTTTCTTTACAAATGCTCCCACTAACTTTGCATCATCGTGTTGGCTTCTATGAGAGATCACGCATTTCACCGATCATTTGAGTTGACCGTCACACAAAGCGTATAATTATATTGCAAGGAAGCGTATAAGACTTCGTAGGTGCATGATGCGCTGTGCTCCAAACTTGCTACAAGTTTTGATGTACTGCATGGTGTTCACATTATTTTGGCAACACCATGTAGATGTCGGAGAAGCAACAGAAACACAAAAATGTAGAGCAACACGTCTTGGAGACAAATGGAGATTTTAGATACGATATCGAAAAACACAGTACAGAACGCAAATTCTTTTATTTATTTCTTTGGTAACCGGTTTCGGTCACTTGATCATCTTCAGGCCTGTATGTGAATTTATTACAGAAAATAAAATATATTCCAAAGTTATAAGCTACATAATTAATATAAACTAATTTTGTTAAAAATATATGACAATAAGAGCTGAACTCATTAAGTAAACTAACCTTTTGTTATTAATCCAGGATATTCTCAAAACAGTTTATTTAAATTGAGAAAGATATTTCGTCGATCAGTTTAGTTGTTAACCTAGCGTATCCTTTGTGATTGCTGTAAGCGTAATTGCACTACACGAATGCAGACTTAACAAAGAAATCTTCGAAGTGGTTTCTTTATTGGCCTTTAGCTAGTCGGGAATTTTTTTCACGATAATTTTAAACTCTTGGTTTCCATGTGAAGTACATTTGAATGGGATAATTTTTATGGTGCATTTACAATTTGTGTGCCTTTTTTCATGTAGAAAGATTTGATCGTAAAGTGTCAGATCTGTCTGCGTTCCGTACGAATCAAAAATATAAATAATTATTAGTGTTGTCACACGCATGGAACAATTTAAGATTTTTAAAACCCATTCTGTAGTTGTCCGTCAGTGAGAGGGGCGAGTCAGAACTTGGAAGCGATTAAAGTGATCGTTATCAATAGGCCTATATCTGCAAATTCAATAACAACCTATAGCCGAAATAGACATTTTAAGAATGTTTATTGAAACGACTTAGTAATGAATTTACAACGACGAAGGTGACCTTTCCATTTTTTTAAAGAGTTTTGATTTGCTGTATCAGGAATTTAAGGAAAAAGGGAGGGGGAAATTGAAGCAGGCTGTGAACCTGACTGGGTGTCCTCATACCAATTATAGCCAACACGCAGAATATTTTAATATTAATATATTCGGCAATTAAAAGCAGTTGCAGGAAAGATCGCTAGCCAAGAACTCAGTGCAACTCCGCCTGCAACATACGTAGAAGGCTCATCATAATCTGTTGTTAATTGGTCAGTTGGTTTCTTTGTAAGACTTCATTCCACAAACACAAACAGTTTTTTTTTAATTTATCTCACAAATCAAAAAGTGTGTATAACGCAACATCCAACAGCGCAGTCCAGTTAGCATGTAAGAATAAAAATATTAGAAAACATACAATTCAGAACCGAAAAGAACTGGTTATGAAATATAATAATTAGGCATACTCGCAGTTTCCATGCACTGATCATATTTAGGTGTCACAAAATTGTCTACAACAGTTAGTATGTCAACATTTTCATTGTGGGATCGCATAAAATGAAAATCGTCTTGTATTGCTTTGGTGCAAGTAAAGAAACATCATACAGCCACCTGTATGCTGGAGTGTTTTGCATAGCCCTTGACCTTGCCACCACGTTGGAAGAGGGGGAATACTATAGATTTCCTACAGAACGAGGTCAAAATTTACGCAATTCCTAATCCCAGATTAATTGTGCAAATCGGTTAGTTCCTTTCCATTACGTATCATCTACAGTGCGACTTTTGTGGATTATAAAAGCATTATTTGGCTCAGGGCGGTTCATAAGAAAGCGCTGAAAGAACATTCTTTTATGTCGAAAGGCCAGTTGTGTATATGGCCATATCTGTGATTCGTATTTCAAACAAATCGTGAAAACTCTTACTATACGAAGTAAAGTTGATGTTCTCAAGGAGAATTCAAACATTTGTGTATATGGCCATATCTAAAGTTGATGTTCTCAAGGAGAATTCAAACATTTGTATATATGACCATATCTGTGATTCGTATTTCAAACAAATCGTGAAAACCCTTACTATACGATGTAAAGTTGATGTTGTCAAGGAGAATTGAAACATTTGTTTCTATCGATATCCCTAGCCCAAAGCCTTAGGGTGATCGTGACTTAAAATAGACGTCAAGTACAAATCGACATCGAGAGAGTACCCCGATTATGCCTGTCATATACGAACATACACAAGAAAAATATAAAGTGCATCCATGGTCACGTCTTTATGCACTGTATCATTTCCTGAGAACTGAGATTATGCCTGCCATACACGACCTTCAGTTTTAGTTTGGTGCTATACGGAATGAATTCCCCACCTGCGCCAAACTCTTGATTCAAGGCCTGCAGTTAGATAAGAACTATCACATTATGTGCTGTTTACATTTATCATCTCACTTGGGAGCTTTCTTTCTTATAACGTTAATATTGTACTTGTATCTATATCAATGATTTTTATCTGAAACGTTATAACAAGTTGATCTCGCTCTGTAACTTCAAACCTTAAATTTTTAATTTTGTCAGCTCATTGTAAGATATACATATTCAGAAGTATTGTGTTTCAAAAATTTCAGAATACCGGCATAATGTTTGGTATCAAGTGTACGAGAACGATTCGGTAAGTAACTTCTAATATTTTCTATCATAAGACGCTTACTTTTATTACACACCAGTGATCAGCGAATTCCTTATTTTAGCAACATAATATCTACATATATATTCAAACATTTGGCGTACTGCTTCACAAGCTTCGAAATCTGCGCAAAACTTTGCTGCCTGTGAATGTAGGTCCTTGACCTCCCCATCCATTCGAAACAGCTGCGATTCAAGCCATTTCTTCATGTCTGGGGAAACGTGCAAGTCTGTAGGAGCCAAGTCCGGACTTGTAAGATGCATGCGAAATCACCTCCTACTGGAACATTCGAAAGAGAGGTTGTGTGCGTACTTCAAAATGCGACCGACCATGGACAAATTCTCCGAAACTTCACAAATGGTGAATAACTACCATTCTATCAACTTTTGTAACAATTTCATTATTCACAACAGATAGTCGTCCACGTCGTTCATCATCATGGACGTTAGAGCATCCGTCAAAAAATACACGACAGCAACGCCGAACAACTCTGTCACTCATAATGTTTCCATAAACTTCGGAAATCTCTCAATGAGTTACTGCTAGTGTCATCTGTTGGGCCCATTGCAATAGTAATACTCCACGCACCTAATACTTCATGCGACTCTTTATTTCCATACACGAGTTAAATAGTCGAATGGAACCTTACCGTCACACTGCCGGAAGCATACTACTACAAATTACACATCGGAACAAAGTTGTCGATGCTTGTGCCACTCACTTGTCTGACGTAAGAGACCGGAACTTTCTTTCCGAGAAGGAAACTTACTGTAACTACGGCACCCAGTGGCGGCGCTAGGCGAAAACTGGGCGTCGGCGAACTCGTTTTTGCGAGGCTCCTTACATTTCTTTTTTCAGTAAGAAAGAAAGTGTTAAATCAAATGAGCTGAATTATACACCAATAATCATTATACTAAAATTTTATTAGTTTAATACACAAGTATTATTGCAATGACAAAAATTACAATAGAGAAACTTTTCGGCTTTTCGCCTCAATAAATTTTTTTTAAGATCACATTATAATTAATACTAGCCATTATTTCGGATTTAATTGATAGTACTGACACGCAGAGTCTTTCTTGGCGCATAGTGCTTTTCAAGTAAGTCTTCATCAATTTTAACTTTGAGAAGCTTCTCTTGGCCGAAGCTGTACTGATTGGAAACGTGAGCAGTTAAAACGGACGCATCGAACACCGACTCAAAGCATGCCCATATATGGCGATGTCGCGGAGCACCAGTGACGTCACAGCGGCAAATACTTTATATAAGCCCGTACTTGCATCCACTAAGCAGTCAATACCACTTGACAAAGGGCAAGGAGTGCTTGGCCGAAAGCTCGCGGACGGAAACCCGAGAACTTTTTATTCAGTGTTATAACCGCGAGACAATACATTCCTACATTAGTTTCAGTTTAGGTTGCGAACCAAATGTGTGCAACCCGAGTTTGTTAGTTCAACTCGGAGACATGTCGTCCAACTCTATAAGTTCTCAAAGTAACTTTCTCACACAGGGTGACTCAACTAAGGACAAATGAAATAATAATTCATGTCTGAAACTGAATTTATTTCGTAAAATTTTAGGTCTTTACCTCACAAACCGGTTTCCGTTACGAATTATTAAATTTTGCGTTTGTACAAATTACTGCATTTTATTGGACAGCCTTTATAATTGAATAGAACAGAATCTAATCATAAAATTATTCTCCTTCTTCTGAAGTATACGCTTATTAATCGCCGGTGAAAAAATTGAAATGAATTGAACCTATTAAGTCTTGCCTAAAGGAAAAAGATAAGAGTATTATTTCCGAAGAAATGCTGAGCAACAATAAGAGGCCGAGGCCGACAAGTAAAAGAGAGTTGCCACAACGACTTACGCCCACAGGTAAACCGTTCCTCCTACTCTGCTCCTTGTTTATGTAATCACGTGAATTCTGAAACAGTTACAGTCGAACACTTAGGTATTGAAATGTGTAGGAAGAAGAACACAGAAACTACACAAATCTTGAAGAGAACATCACTTTTGAATACATTGAATGTGGTTGCCAGCCCAGTTGGGCACTGTTTGTCTTACACGTAATTGTTACCAACCACTGAACTAATAATAACTTTACTCAGTGTGTCACAACAGAAGATTAGCTCACACGTCTTGAACTGTTTCTTTCTACGAAATGTTTATATCGGCTCTGAGTAATAAATACGTTAAATTTATAACGATTTAGGAAATAAACTTTCAGAGTGCAAAAATAGTGATAGCACACAACAATCTAAATCCCTCGGATGAAAAGTTACTCAACTGCAGAGTGTGGTTTTCATGTTGCCAGCAAAACGTCAGAAAGTAATTTCAATTACTCTTGGATTAATTAACTACTTCATCACCAAAGAATCTCATTAATTACAACAAGACAATATACGTACAATAAACAGCTCAAGAAATATAAAAGTTTATAGTAAAAGTTCATCGTTTCATTAATGAGAGCTTCCATGAACAAGAATATTATTTCTTAAGTTCTGATTACATGAAGTTGTTTTTCTATTATTAGAAATGAAATTACTTGAATTATGCAAGTGTGGAAATTAAGCCTGAACTTTAACTCTTGAAAAGTAAATTAATACATTTGCCACTTAAGTTGAATTTTCTGATTTTAATTGTCCTTTCTAACGACACTCAGTTATTATTTCACCGGACAGAAGGGTACCCTATACATCTACATCTAGATCTACATCCACATCTACATGGGATACTCTGCAAATCACATTTAAGTGCCTGGCAGAGGGTGCATCGAACCAGCATTATACTATTTATATCCCATTCCATTCTCGAATATCGCGCAGGAAGAAAGAACACCTGAATATCTCCGTTCAAGATCTGATTTCTCGTATTTTATTCTGATGATCATTTCTACCTATGTAATTGGGAGGCAACAATATATTTTCGCATTCGGAGGAGAATGTTTGCGATTGGAGTTTCGTAAGTAGCCCACGCCGCAGCGATAAGCGCCGTTGTTGTAATGATTCCCATCCCAGATCCTGTATCATTTCCGTAACACTGTCTCCCCTGTAATGTGACAATACTAAACGAGCTGCCCTTCTTTGGATTCTTTCGATGTGCTCCGTCAAACCCACCTGATAAGGATCCAACAGTGGGCAGCAATACTCCAAAAGAGGACTGACAAGCGTAGTGTATGCAGTTTCTTTTGTAGCTCTGTTGCATCTTTTAAGGGTTCTGCCAATAAAACGCAGTCTCTGGTTCGCCTTTCCCACGACATTATCTACGTGTTCTTTCCAATTTAAGTCTGAAGTAATAGTAATTCCTAGATATTTTGTGGAATTTACAGCCTTCACTTTTGATTGATTTATCTCGTAAACAAATTTTAACGGATTTCTTACTCATGTGGACGACTTCACACTTCTCATTATTTAGAATAACAATCACTCGCGATAATGGATTACTTTGATTTTGAATTTGCATTGAATCAATATTTCAAACACACCATACTGGGAAAACATCTCACCTCGCTTAATCCTTTACGAGAACGAAAATAGCGGAGCGGTCTTAGAGTTTGTCGACCTTGCTGAAATGCTATCGGCGCTGACGGCGACGATGCTGAAGATGTAGCTGCAGGCTCACACCCACGATACGAGAAATTACGGGGCAGGATCTTGAGTTAATTAGAAGCTGCGACGCTCATAGCTGGCTGAGGTGCCGCAAAATTAGTACTACGCCTCACACAGGCCTGATGAACGCAGAACGCGCCACTGCATGTACGCGCACTTGCTTCAGGCTCCACTCCCCTTCTTTCCTCTCAACTCGCCGCGCATCACCTGCTCGCAAGAGAACACACTCTCCTCTCAATATAAATCTCTGGCGAAGGTCATCTCCCTAAGCCTTTTCCCTAAGGGCGTTTACCCAGTGCTAATTACAATATTTACAACAGCAGTATACACCATAATAAACAAAATATTTCCATAAATTGTAAATAGAAATTAACAAACCTTGAGACTGTTTTTCGTCTCAAACATGTCAAAGACATTAAAGCTAAGCATTGAATTAAAATTTGTGATGTGGCCGGGAATCGCACCCGGACCTCTTTTTTTTATCTAAAATTTTATTTATTTTCTTTCTTATACATTCTACTATACAGGGTGTCCGTCTCGACTGATTCATTCAAGTAGCTCTGAAACTACAAGAGATATTGAAAAACGACTTTCACGTCATGAACGTACGACAGGAGCAGTAGGTACTACGAGACAGTCTAAAACGTAAAAACAATATTATTTTCAACGTAAACTTATGTTTTTTAAATGGATACTACATATTATTTCTTAAGAAATCAGTAGCATGAAAAATCACTAGAAGAATGGCGTTGGTTGCATCACGATGCGTCAATAACATCCGTAGAAACTGCGAAACGAATTTGAAATACATGAGGCGCGCTGCTAACGCGTCCCGAGACTCAAGCGAGACTCATGGTTGAATCTTTGACACGCGTTAGCACTGCGCCTCATGTATTTCAAACGTAAACTTCGTTTCGCAGTTTCTCTGGATGTGTTTGACGCATAGCGATGAAACCGACGCCAGTCTTCTTGTGATTTTTCATGCTATTGATTGCTTAAGAAATAATAGGAGGTATCTATTTTAAAAAACTAAGTTAGCGTTGAAAATGTTTCTTTACGTTTTAGACTGTCTCATAGTACCTACTTTCATAAGCCCCTGCAGTAAGTTCATGACCATGAAAATAATTTTTCAATATCTCTTGTAGTTTCAGCGATGTCTGGAGTGAAACAGCTGAGTGGACACCATGTATATAATGAACATCAGTTATATCTTAGTACACACACACACACACACACACACACACACACACACACACACAAGGGTGTTTCACTGTATTTGCCTCTGTAACTTATAAAATAATAGGTGACGGGAAATTTTAATGCGGTAGGTCAACACAAGAAATGTTACACTTTCTGCGAAGCTATGGACATAGTTTATTGTATCATTTTCCAAATAGTTACAGCACAAAGATATAATTTTTTAAATGGAACAATAGTTTTTCTATCGTGCATTGGATTCGTTGAAACCAGCTGCGTCCAAATCAATTTAAACTACATTCCTATCACTGTTAATTTGGGAGCTACAACCCAGATACTGTATCATTTCCGTAACGCTGTCTCCCCTGCATCGTGACAATACGAAACGAGCTGCTCTTCTTTGGAGTCTTTCGATGTCCTCCGTCAAATTCAACTGATAAGGATACCACACTGGGCACCAATACTCCAAAAAGAGGACGGACAAGCGCAGTGTATATAGTTTCTTTAGTAGTTCTGTTGAATCTTTTAAGGGTTCTGTCGATAAACGCAGTCTCTGATTCGCCTTTCCCACGACATTATCTACATGTTCTTTCACATTTAAATCAGAAGTGATAGTAATTCCTAGGTATTTAGTGGAGTTTACGGCCTTCACTTTTGATTGATTTATCTTGTAAACAAAGTTTAACGGATTGCTTTTCGTACTCAAGTGAAGACGTCACACTTCTCATTATTTAGACTCAATTGCCAATTTGTACACCATAGAGATATCTTATTCAGATCGTTCTGCAGTTGGTTTTGATCTTCAGATGATTTTACTAGACGGTGAATGACGGCGTCATCTGCAAACAACCTAAGAGAGCTACTTAGATTTTCCCCTAAATCCTTTATATAAATAAGGAACAGCAGAAGACCAATAACACTACCTTGTGGAACGCTCGATATCACCTCTGTTTTAGTCGATGCCTTACCATCGATTACTATGACCTGTGTCCTCTCTGACAGGAAATCCCCTACCCAGTCGTAAATTTGGGGCTATATACCATAACCACGCAATTTGATTAAAAGCCTTTTGTGAGGTACGGTGTGAAAAGCCTTCTGGAAATCAATAAAATATGGAATCGATTTGCGAACCCTTGTCGATAGCACCCATCACTTCGTGTGAGTAAAGAGCTAGTTGTGTTTCGCATGAACGATATTTTCTAAATCCCTGTTGAGATAATTCATAATATTTGAATACAGGATATGTTCCATAACCCTGGTACAAATTGACTTCAATGAAATAGGCCTGTAGTTTAGTGGGTTAATCCTACTACCTTTCTTGACCTGTGCCTCTTCTACCAGAACTCCAGTCCTCAATCCCGTCCAACATATACTGGAACACAATCGAGTTGTCAGTTAGTGCACAAAATAATGTTCCAGAAATATTTTCATAATTATGGACGGGTAAAGGACCAGCAAGGCTCAATATTCTTGCAGCAGACTTCCAACGACAAGCTGAGTCCGTGCCACGGCACGTTCCTGAACTTCACCGCGCAAAAGGATGTCCGACATGGTATGAAATTTAATCCCTTGACTTTCTTTCATCACATTATGCGATCTACTTCGGTGTTGTGTGGTTGGTAGCTGACACTTGGTGACGTTCATCTACAAATACGTCTACATATATACTCTGCAGCTCGCGTTGAAGTGCATGGGAGAGCGTTCACCCATGCGCTGTTATGATGTTTCTCTACAGTTCCATTCTCTAATTTTCCCGCGGGAAAAAGGAAGACGTAAATCTATCCGTTTTCGATTTGATTACTCTTATTACTAGCTGATAAAACCGGTACGCCTTTTAAGATAAGATAGGTAGCGTGGTGCAATGCTGACCATTTGCTTCTTAAACTGTTACTGATAAACACTAAATATCAATAATTGTAAATATAAGTCTTATAATATTATTAATAAATTACTGAGATATATCGGCTTTTTATCTGTAAGGAGTATTTAAATTATAATTAAGGCGTTTGATTCACCCAAGTCTCCTAACTCCATTCATATATTTCCCGTATGATCATGCCCTAATTTTATATGGATTTTTAGAATAATTTGTGTGGCTATATTGTATTTCAGTTGCAATCTGGAATAGCCGCCCAAACGTTTACGGTTTCCGAGCACATTAGGGAAACCCTCACTACTTGTCCATTCGCTAGGTTCAAACTGTTAACCGACCGGCTTGGGACCCAACAGCCTGGCAAAACCTGCCTTTCACATGGAAACAATGAGATTCCCCCTGTATCTGTTATATCACAGGGTCACTTGACAATTTTTGCACCAAGAAGATACATAAATCATTTTACCGATAAACTACAGCATCACCCGCGAACAGTCTAAGAGAGCTGCTCACATTGTATCGTAAATCGTTTATAAAAATAAGGAACACTAGTGGCCCTGTAATAGTTCCTTGGGAAACACCAGATATCAGTTCTGTTTTACAATTCAGTGGATCTGCGGCAACACTCTCCGCACTTTTTCCGTCCCAGTTGTTTGCAGGCGAGTCCTACCAGCAGCTGACGTGGTGTCATTGTGTGCCTGTGCGCGCGCATTGTCTATTGTTTACTCAAATGAACGTGGATGTGCTGCATAAACGCAATTTTGATTGCCAGGGGCAAAAGAGGCACAATCAGACGCATCAAAATCAAATTCAATCTTAGGACTGTAAGAATGTCCGCCTCAAATGAACAGTTTACGTATTTTGATTTGTGAATAACAAAGGCAATAAATACGAACGTTCTATTGTGTTTCTAATTATTCTCAAACGAAAAGTGGTTATTCGCGCCCTTTGGCGACACACTCCAGAGGTAGTTTTACCGAGCGCGTTGACGTTCCTCGGCGGCCACTGCTGAAGGATTTCCCGCCGCATACCGCATAGCTGAGCGCGCCGCGCCGAGGCTCAGAGGCATCTGTATTCGCGGCCGATCGATTTGCGACAGACAACAGCTGCCGGTGTCGCGGCGAGCAGACGACGCTCATTGCGGAACAGCCGGCCAGGGCACCTCGAGGAACCGCTTGCAAAACACACCAGCCGCGGCCGTCTGTCACTCAGCATTCCATAGAATGAACACTCTGGCCAACAAAGCAGCTGTTACCTAACTCCAGCATGATTTCTAATCGATTTTAGCTTCTCAGAAGTCATATAAAGTTACTTGTTTCTAAAATAACACCTCGTATAATAATGTTAATATTCTAAAAAAAGTCATTTTAAATTAATATATGGCAAATAATAATGATAATTACCTAAGCTTCTGCAAATATTTTATTTTTTCACGACGGCCGTTTCGGCTCTGCCATTCTCAAGTGACGCCTGCAAAAAAATCTATGTTTGTTATTTTGTTTGGTTTACAAGATTTTATAAGTTTGAAATTTATGACTTTGAGGCATCAATACTTACATTACGTCGATGGATATGGAAACGTTTATTTTATTTGAAATGTCTCGCGAATACAATTTACATTGTAGAAGTAATAACTTATAATATCATGTTGACTGCCGTAGATATATATCATGAACATCGAAAAATTAGTAAGCCTTAAACTTTTTTTCCTTTCATTATTTTGTTGGGGTTGTCAGCGTGAAACGTTTCGTAAAGATTTTAAATTTTGTTTAAAGTTTACTGCAAGTCACTAAGTGCTCCCATTCTCAAATAGTTGACGAATAAAATCACGCTATCACGCGTATATCGTATGAACTATGTATCATAGATGGTTTTTCCCACAATAGAAAATGGTTAATGACCTTAAAAATGTTTGTACCAAATTTGGTTGAAATCGTTCCATTAGTTTAGGAGCAGACGTAGAATATGCAGATGCAGCCCTATTTCACGAATGTCATTGTCTATGACGTCATATCTCCTGGCGTATATGTCGTAGGTGGTTCTTACCCCAAAGATTTTTGTCTGATGGTAAGTTTGGCTTAAATCGGTCGAGTAGTTTAGGAGGATATGTGGAACATACATATCACATAAAGCCAATTTATAAGCTATATAGATAAACAATAACGGAAGCCAACGCCAGTCTGTGAGGAGCAGAGGTGCAACAATCGTAAAACCTGGAAAGGCGATGTTTGGAAGTATGAGGTATAGTATTGGTGCTTACTACAAACAACCATGTTTATACATCGACGACTCGAAGAGAAGCTTATGAGTCAAACGCGGGCGACATTCCGTTATGATCTTTGCATTTGTATCGTGGTGGTTAACTATATGTATCGTTAACCACAACTGTCGGATGACTGACTAAATATCAAAACATCATCGACAGAAATCTGCTTATTACGACTGACATATTGCTAACAAACACAGCCATATTTGAATCCGATTTATTTATTTTTTATTTAATACTCAGATATTTGATACATAGTCATTAGTCTTCTAACTTCCCAATACAGTTGACCATCTTACATCCCAATATTGCAATCTTTCACAGGTTCTTAGATGTTCGCAATTAATAATGGTGTTTTCTGTTTCACATATAACACACTTCGGTGAGGTGAAGATTCCAATCCTGTGCAGGTGTTCTGCGAGGCAGCCGTGGCCACTAATTCTTCGAAACGCTGCCACCGTTTCCTTTCGTGGGTGTTTAGGAAGTGCGTTCTTCTCTTCTAACAGCAGAAGCCATGTTTTTCCTTGGCCTTGTGTTGCCAAGTGGTCATAAAGCTTCTTCTAGAAATTATTGTTAATAAGTCTTTTAATGGAGATGTATGATAATTTTGGGCAAATTGTTTGAGAGATCTTGCTTCCCTTTTCGGCTGAAAAGTGGCATTTCTTTCCCATGGATACCTGTATGTGCTGGTATCCATTGAAAAACCATTTCAGTTCCAGCTTTGGTGACTGAGAAAATAGAGGATTTTATTTCATTTATTCAATCACTTAGATGTGTTTGGAAGGATGCTATTGCCTGTATTGCAGAAGTCTAATAACAAAATATAACAACTGTTTTGTGACCTTTGGAGACGGACAAAAATTGTTTTAGTGTCAGGTTTATTGCCTCCAACTATCCATCAAAATGGGAGTAATACTGTCCTACAGCTTTGTAAAAAAAATTTTTTCCCCTATACACTCCAGCACCAGTAATACCATTTGCTCCAGTGAAGGTTTCATTTCTATTTGCTTGTAGTTAGTATGTATCATTTCTGGAGCCATATTTTTAAGAGATTCTTTATTCATTTCTAACAAACTTTTTATTCAGTTGGAATATGACTGGACATAGTTTAAGAGGATTGACTGGTGGAGCGAAGCTGATTGGTGGACAGTGGTCTTTTATTGCTGCATCACTACATTGCATAAAGCCTTCCTGTGTTTTCAGCCGGCTAGCATTGTTGTTGTAGTTTAGAGGGGACTAGACTGCTCGGTCATCAGTCCCGGCTAGCATGACGATGGTAGTTGTTCTAGTACGTGTCTTTGGGAAATGTGGTTAATTTTACATATTGGATTAATGCCAGTCTCATAATTTCTGATTTAGAGGTGAAATGCCAGTCGCTGCTTGAGGAGCCATAAGTGGTGTTGTTTTTTCTGCTCCTGTAATCAAGTTTGATTTTGAAAAACCTCCAATTTAGCTACATTCGCTGGGAGTAATACCTCACATCAATATAAAGTACTGCGTTTTTTTAAAAATAAATTTTATAAGTCGAGTTTAGAACCTCCAAGGAGCTGCCCCACTTATTTTTCCAGCTAATCAGGACTGTCTATTATTTTCTTGAATTCGATAATGCGCTCAAACACACGGCCATAGGGCTTGAAGCGTGCTTTGCATAGCGTAAGCAAATTACGGAACATTTCCTGTTGACAGCAAACTCGCCATGTCTGAATATAACTGAACTGTTAAGGGAAGTTTTAGAAGAGAGTTTTGACTAAATTTACAGCTCCAACATCGTTTAAGTAATTGGAGCCTGTTCTGGTACATGAATAAGGAAATTCTACGCATCAGTTTCACAAAGAGTTACAGCTTTTCTCAAAGCCAATAGTGGTCCAACGTTTTTGCAAAGATATAAATGGTCTGTAATTATATATTTTTGACGACGTTACAGCGTTCATTTAATGAAATAAATCGCAATTTGCGATCAGTTATGGCTTCACTATACTAGGTTTCGATGGAATATCAAAGTGCGGCGAATGAAAATTTGTGCCCGCCCGGGATTCGTACCCGGTATCTCCTGCTTACTCGGCAGACGCTTGACCAATCCGCCACCGAGAACACAGCGAGGAGCCCGACTGCAGAGGACTCTTCCCTGCACGTCTCCCGCCACACCCAAATCTCTATTCGCCACGCCGTGTCTTTGAAATAAATTGCGATTTACTTCATTAAATGAACGCTTTAACGTCGTCAAAAATATATAATTGTACACAAGCCGGGGCTGGGCTCCTGACGACAATTGATTGTGTCTCGATACCTCATGGTCTGTTCTCGCTGATGCGGGATTACAGTATTGTGGCTGCGAGCATTACAGAACAAATAGGCTGTGGTAATAGGAAAGAGACAGCGTGGCGAACGGATATTAGGGTGTGGCGGGAGCCGTGCAGGGAATAGTCCTCTGCAGTCGTGCTGGTCACTGTGTCCTCGGTGGCGGAGTGGTCAACGCGTCTGCAGGCGATCCCGGGTTCGAATCCCGGCCGGGCACAAATTTCAATTCGGCGCACTTTGGTATGCCATCGTAACCTAGTACAGTGAAGCCATAACTGATCGCAAATTGCGATTTATTTCATTAAATAGTCTGTGTTAGGTGTTCCACTTCCTGTTTTCCATGGGCCTCCAGCTCAGGGTAAGGAGATACATTTCTCCTCGCCGCATTTATCGCTCAGTGAGTGGAGCTAGTTTTGCATACAGAATAGCTACGCAGCCAGCAGCACGACTAAGGCAGTCGGTGTCTGGCTCGGCTGAGTGCAGGGGTCAGCGCCACAGCATCGCAATTCCAGCCAAGCGGCCGCTGCCCAGGGAGTTGCACGTGCGGACGCTATCTGCTGCGGCGCATGTACATTCACGAGGGAGCAGCAGCCATTTGTGCACTGTGGGGCAAGTTCTGCGAAACACCTCCTGCACGAGCACAGGTGTCGCCAGCCGGCCAGCGATTGTCCTCCAACATACATGGAGCCACAATACTTCCAAGAAAGACATTATCCTGTGCAATTATGACAATTTATACTAAAATTTCCAGCAATTATTGTTTCCACGAGAAACAAATGTTGATGTTGATCATAGAATGAAGGCTTTCACGGCAGGTGTCGTCATTACTTAAAGCGGCGTACTGTCTCCGAGGATGCCTTCCGCAGACGAGGGCGAAACGTCAGGGAAAAGTCTTATGTATGGACCACGACACGCCGGCCGCGGTGGCCGCGGGGACTGAGGCGCTTCAGTCACGGTCTGCATGGACACTACGGTCGGGGGTTCGAATCCCTCCTCGGGCATGGATATTTGTGCCGTCCTAGTTCGTAAGTAGTTCATAAGTAGTTTGTAAGTTTAGGGACTGGTGACCCCGTAGTTAAGTCCCATAGACTATACAAACATTTGAACATTTTTGACCACGGCACCTCAGCCCGGAAGCTTTAAGTAAAATGTTGATGTTGTGATCTTCCT
Organism: Locusta migratoria; assembly: GCA_026315105.1. Taxonomy (NCBI): domain Eukaryota; kingdom Metazoa; phylum Arthropoda; class Insecta; order Orthoptera; family Acrididae; genus Locusta; species Locusta migratoria. Next base: position 199,859,963 of record CM048746.1, read on the forward strand.
TTAGCAGAATGGTTTGATGCAGCTCTCCACCGTACTATATCCCGAGCAACCCTCCTCATAAAAACGGAAACTCTCATCCATCTGAATACGTTACTCTATTCGTCTCTAGATCTCCCTCTGCGATTTTTACCGCACACACCTCTCTCGAATGCCAAAGTCACGATTTTTTTATGTCTAAGAATGTGTCCTACAAAGCGATCCATTCTTTTAATCAAGGTGTGCCAAAAAATAGCTTTTCTTCATCCATCTAATCTTCAGTATTGTTCTGTAACACCACATTTCAAAAGCCTCTATCCTGTTCCTGTTCGAATTGCTTATCGACCGTACAAGAAAACACTCCACACAATTGCCTTCAGAAAAGACTTCCTTACGCTTAAATTAGTATTCGATATTAACAAATTGCCCTTTTTTAAGGAATATTCCGTCGGTGCTTGGAGGAACAAAGACACATTAAAAACTTAAATACGTATAATTTTTGTTCCACAATATTATTTATTTGCTTGTTATTAGCAGCTTACGGCTTCTTAGGCCATCGTCAGATAACTTCCTACTAAACAGATAGTCCACACGTAACATTGAGATTACATACACAAAGATACTTATTCATAACAAACCCATATATTATTTCTACCATCACAGATATGTTTGTTATATATATATCGATTCATAGACATAATTAATTTGCAGTTCACATATCTTTGAAAAACCACCTTTGTGTATATAACCTCAATGTTACGTGTGGACTATCTGTTTACTATGAAGTTATCTGACGATGGCCTAAGAAGTCGAAAGCTGCTAATAACAAGCAAATAAATAATATTGTGGAACAAAAATACTACGTATTTAAGTTTTTAAATTCCTATTTTTCAAAAACGCTTCTTCCATTGACATTACGCACTTGTATCCACTGCACTGCGACCATCATATGTTATTATATTGCCCAAGTAACAAACGTTATCCACCACTTTTACTGTTTCGTTACCTAATCTAATTCCTTCAACGTCACCTGATTTTTTTAGACTGCATTCCATTACACTTGTTTTGCTCTTGTTAATGTTCATCTTATACGCTCCCTTCAAGACAGTCCATTCCGTTCAACTGTTCTTCCAGATCCTATGATGTATCTGACAGAATAACAATGTCTGCAGCAAAACGCAATGTTTTTATTTTATTTTTTATTTTTTTTTATTTTTTCACCCTGAACTTTAATCCTATCTCCGAATTTTTCCTTGCTCTCCTTCACAGCTTGCTCGATGTACAGATTGAACAAAATTGGAGAAAGGCTTCTACCCAGTCTTAGTCAGAAAATGTTCATATGTTTCTTGAGCTTATGGGATTTACCTGCGGGGTCATCGGTCCCTAAACTTACAAACTACTTATGAACTAACTTAAACTAAAGACAACACAAACATTTATGCTCGAGGGGGGATTCGGAACCCCGACAGGGCTGTTTTACTCCGTTCCCAACCAGTGCTTCACTTTCATGCCCTTCGACTCTAGTAAATGCGATCTGGCGTTTCTAAAAGTTGTAAATAACCATCCTTTTTTTTTTTGTATTTTACCCCTGCTGAATTCAAAAAGAGTATATTCCAGTCAACATTGTCAAAAGCTTTCTCCAAATCTACAAAAGCCAGATTGTAGCTCTCCCTTTCCTTAATTTGTCTTCTAACGTAAGTCGTAAAGTGAGATTTGCCTTCCGTGTACAAATAATTCATCAAAATACGATCATTATGAATTGCATTAAGCCAGAGGTATGAAGTGTAGGCGACTTTAAAGTTCAGCCGTCTTTCTCCGTACGTACTTTGTGATCGACGGCCATAAACGCCTTTTTGTAGAAGGAAAGATACACATTAGTATCAACACCAAAATTTGCATTCAAGAACTGGCGTTTATGAACAGTCGAAGTCTACCATAGTCAAGACTTCCTCCCCTTCCCCCTCCTGCTGAAGGATTAAAGATACAGACATTTGTATTAACTTTGATACGTACCATACATTCATCGACATTGTTTTATTGCGATCTTGCCACAATAATCCATCAGATTCCAGTCTGTTCTTCAGTATGACCAACCTAAAAGTGATGTCAGTTGATTAAATCGTTCGATAGAAGCACAGTGACTTAATTATCTCTGTGAGTGTGTGTCCCGATGGATCCAAAATTCTGTACCAATAATTATTATATTAATCGCAACAACTCTATCAAAAAAAATCTGTTAATGATCGAGAAAAATATTACCATTTGAATGTGGATTTGATCGAAAAAGATCAGCAGGAATACCATTCTCAAATCAATTCTTCCTAACTGCAGTAATTTTTCTAATTTTGATGCAGAAATTGCCTTAATTATAGAAATTGTAATTATTATAAAAACATCAAACATTATATTAACAATGTTACACTGAATGTCTATCTTTAGACCTTCAAGCGCTTCTATATTTTACAGTGGAGACAGCGGTTCTTATGGAAGCACTAACGTTTGTCTCATCAAGCTCCAATATATTAATGTTGTCTGATTCCCCAAACGTCTTTAAAATTATTCAACACTGGAGATGCACTTATTGCTCTATCTCATAGGTATATCAGGCAACGTAAGCAGGGTGTCGTCATCTCACACATACGGTGAATCACATAAATATGGCAAGAATAAATATTTTAGCTGTGCAACTGGTTGTTGGTATCAATAAACAATTAAGACAACTGAAGAAAATAGTCAAAGGGTGTAATAATTGTACATTTGTTGTAATTTAGGAATGTATTTACAGTAATACAGATGACATGGACAATCCATTTGCTCATATAACTTACGGGCATGCTGTCGGGTGACGTCGTCGTTCACTGCCGATATTTCGACAGGAGCAAACCTGCTATTCTCAAGGCACAACTGCTACATGTGCCTTGAGAATTGTAGGGTTTGCTCATGTCGAAATATCGGCAGTGGTTGACGACGTCACAAGGCAGCATACCCGAAAATTGTTTAACTTTCAGTAGGCCGGGGAAAGTTAAGGTTTATCAAATCATTTACTGTGGGTGCCTAACCCAAACACTCAATCAGTACTTTATTTACTGGTGAACTAGACCTCCACAAAATATTGGCATATAACCGAAATCGACCATTAGCTTTCACCATAACTATCCTGACATGCTCTACCACGTTACGCCAAGATATTCAGTCGATGCTACTATCTCTAGCTGTATACGAACATTTTGATATTGTTTTTCCTACTCATTTTTCTACATTTACGCCTAACTGCCGTACACCACATCAACTAGAAATTTTGTGTAAGCCATTTTGTATCCTACTACAGTCGCTAAACGACACCCTCCCGTACACGATGGCGTCAGTAGAAAACAAATTGCTGTTCACACTGCCTGTCAGATTATTTATATAGTTACGAATAGCAACGGTGACATGACACTTCCTTGCGTCACTCTACATCAGATCACCGTTTGTGGGTCGCATGTATGTGAACGTGACCGTGTGTCAACCACGTCTTTTCCTCAGTTTGGACAGTGACCGGTTGGAGTTTTGAAGACGAGTTGGGTTTCTACCTGCCTCGGTCAGCTTCGTCTCATTTATTTATTGAAGATATTCGACTCTATGAAGTGACTGTTAAATACTCTGCAAATCACACTGAAGAACATGGCAGGACCGCTTTTATAATATTTATCTACTGTTCCATTCTCTTATAGCCCGCGGGTAAAAGGAACACCTAACCTTTCTGTTTTCTGATTTATCTGATTCTATTATGATGATCATCGAAGTCTCTGCGGGTTTTCTGCCGGATAATAAAATCAAACCGATTCAATATTTCGACTGTACAACTGTCCGTCATCTTCAGGAACACGCTGAATAGGAAGTTACGTGATGATCATGTCTCCCTATGTAGGTGAGTGCAAAAAAAATATGTTAGCATTCCGAAGAGAGAAGCACTCGTGCATCATTTCCGTGATACTCTCTTCCCTATAATGCGATAATACAAATCGAGCTGCCCTTCTTTGAACTTTCTCTGAATCGTTCATCAGTCGCACCTGGTGTGGATCCCACAATACGCAGCAATACTTCAAAATAGGACGCACAATTGTAGAGTAGGCAGTCTGTTTAGTAGAACAGTTGCATCTTCTATATCTTCTCTAAATCATTTTGCGGTTTATTTTGCTCTGCTGGTAACTTTACTAGCCGATAAATGACAGCGTCAACCGCGAAGTCTCTAAAAGTGTTACTCAGAGTGTACCCTAAATCGTTTATAAAAATAAGGAACCGTAGGGGCTCTATAACACTTGCCTGGGGAACGCAAGATATCACTTCCGTTCTTCTCGATGACTCTCCGTCAATAACAACGTACTGCGTCCTTTCTGACAGGAAATCATGAATCCAATCATATAACTTTGGCAATATTCCATAACCGCGCAATTTGATTTGAAGGCGGTTGTAAGATACAGCGTCAAAAGCCTACCGGAAATGTAGAAATGCGGAATCTATTTGAGATCCGTTGCCAATAGCACTCATCACATCGTATGAGTAAAGAGCTAGCTGTGTTTCACAAGAATGATAGTTTCTGAATCCATGTTGACTATGGGACGATAATCGTTCTCTTCGAAGTAGTTCATAATATTTGAGGAAAGTATATGTTCTAGAATTCTGCTGCAAACCGACGTCAGTGATATAGTCCTGTAACTCTACGTATCACTCCTATTGCCTTTGATGAATATTGTAGTGACCTGTGCAAGTTTCCAGTCTTTGGGTTCGGAACTTTCGCTGAGAGAACGGTTGTATTTGATAGTTAGATATGAGGCTACTGCATCTGCATAGTCTAAAAGGAACTTAATTGGTATCCAATCGGGACCCGGAGACTTACTTTTGTTGAACGGTTGCTTTAATAATCCAGGGGTATCTACTTCGAAATTACGCATGCTTGATACGAATTCTGGAGTATTTGCTTCGTCTTCTGTAGTTTAGGAATTCCGGAAAGCTGTGTTAAGTAATTCTGCCTTAGCAGAACTGTCAACAGTAGCATCATCATTTCTATCGTGTAATGAAAGTATTGATTGTGTTTTGTCGCTAATATACTTTACAGACGTCCTGAATTTCTTAGGATTCTCTACCAAATTGCGAATGAGGGTTTCGTTGTTGTAACTATTGTAAGCTTCTCGCTTTGAAGTTCGAGCTAAATTTCTAGTCTTTGTAAAATATGTCCAGTCTTGGGGATTTTGTGTCCGTTTAAATTTCGCATGCTTTTCTCTTTGTTTTTGCAAGACTGATCTAACCTTTTTCGTGACCACAGCGGGGCAGGCCCCTCCTTTGTTTATTTGTTTGGTGTAAATCTGTCAATGGTTGTCGATATCATTTCTTTGAACGTAGGCCACATGTTTCTGCTTAAAACGAGAAAAGCATTTTTGGCTTGCTCTGTTCATGTAAACGATGCAAATATTCTGACGCCTCCGCTGCTATTACCCCTATACATGATTCAAACAGGAGAATATTTTGGAAGTGTTTCGATTTCTGAACTAAACTTACCTGAATAGGTTCCTCATCTTATATTTGAAAATTTCAGAGTACCCTAATTTCAATTTTTATGCAAGTTCAGAAGACTTTACTGTGATGTACGTCAAAGTGCTCAATTTGTTGGAAGTGTAGTGAAGTTATAAGAAAGAATTATTTTTCTTTCGAGTTTTGCAACAGTCTCAAATGTTTGTAAACGTATTGGACGAATTTGCTGTGGTCATCAATCTCTAGACTTACAAACCACTTAAACTAATTTTCACTAAGGACAAAACACACACACACCACACACACACACACACACACACACACACACACACACACACACACACACAAAGACTCATACACCCATGCTCGAGAGAGGTCTCGAACCTCCAACTGGAACTGCCATCCCGTCCGTAGCTTGGCGTCTTAGACCACGCGGCCATTCCGTGCGGCCTGTCCCAGTTCAGTTAAATATTATTGTACTAACAAATCTTGCAATTATTAAAATTCTAAATTTTATAAAGTAATATATTTTCTTTCTTGAAGGAGTAGTATATTTACTGGTATAATAGTGGTCAAACTTTGGAAGGAGCTTACAAGAACACGATTTGCTCATGTTACACAAAGTAATTTGTTAGAAGGTATTTAAAATTAATCCCATATGTCAATCAATTCATACGGACCACATCGTGTTGTAATTGGATGATTTCTTTGTAAATATGCAGAATTTTAGGCAGAATATAGAGTGCAGAGGTCATAAGAGGCTGAAAAAAAGTGAATTTTAATAAGCGGAAAAATAAAGAAAAATTAACGCTTAATTTCCTGTCAAAGTCAATGGCATTGGCCATTGAGAATGACTTATTCCTTGAGTGTGGGATGGGAAAGAGAAGCTCCTATTTCGTTTTAATGCAAACGAGCTTTTTACGTTTAGGAATATTACACGGGAAAAAGTCTGCCTTTGTAGAAGAGGATTTGAACCGTTAACTTCCTTTTAAGAAAGTTCAGTTTGTTAACCAATGCGCCGACTCGATTGGCTTTAATAAGAGAAATGGAAGTGTTAAGGTGCTCAGAACTCCTTTAAATTTATGAATTACCCGACAACTTCGTGAATGGTACACTTCACTGGCGGTACGTATAATGCAATATCTCATTTGAGAGGACACAGTTCGTAGTTATCGATGGTAAGGCATGAACTAAAACAGAGGTGATATCGGGCCTTCCACAAGGTAGTGTTATTGTTCCTCTTCTGTTCCTTATTTACATAAACGACATAAACGATTTAGGGGAAAATCTAAGTAGCTCTCTTAGGTTGTTTGCAGATGACGCCGTCATTTACCGTCTAGTTAAATTCATCTGAAGATTTAAACCAACTGCAGAACGATCTGAATAAGATATTACTATGGTGTAAAAATTGGCAATTGACTCTAAATAATGAGAAGTGTGAAGTCGTCCACATGAGTACGAGAAGAAATACGTTAAAATTTGTTTACAAGATAAATCAATCAAAAGTGTAGGCCGTAAACTCCACAAAATACCTAGGAATTACTGTTACTTCAGGTTTAAATTGGAAAGAACACGTAGATAATGTCGTGGGAAAGGCGAACCAGAGACTGCGTTTTAATGGGAGAACCCTTAAAAGATGCAACAGAACTACTAAAGAAGCTGCATACACTACGCTTGTCCGTCCTTTTTTGGAGTATTGCTGCCCAGTATGGGATCCTTATCAGGTGGGTTTGACGGAGGACATCATAAGAGTCCAAGGAAGGGCAGCTCGTTTCGTATTGTCACGGTACAGGAGAGACAGGATATGGGATGAGAATCATTAAAACAACAGCACTTATCGCTGCGGCGTGGGTAGTTACGAAACTCCAATCGCCAACATTCTCCTCCGAATGCGAAAATTGACTCCCACTTACATAGGTAGAAAAAATCATCGGAATAAAATACGAGAAATCAGAGCTCGAACGGAGAGATTCAGATGTTCTTTCTTCCCGCGCGCTATTCGAGAATGGAATGGGAGTTAAATTAGTATAACGGTGGTTCGATGAACCCTCTGCCAGGAACTTAAATGTGATTTGCACAGTATCTCATGTAGATGTAGATGTTGTTTTAAATTTGGCACTTAGGCGACCGAGACCCTTGGTTCAAATGTTTGTAGAGTCTATGGGACTTAACTACGGGGTCATCAGTCCCTAAACTTACAAACTACTTATGAACTAGCTACAACTAAGGACGGCACAAATATCCATACCCGAGGGGGGATTCGAACCCCCGACCGTAGTGGCCGTGCAGACCGTGACTGGAGCGCCTCAGTCCCCTCGGCCACCGCGGCCGGCGAGACCCTTGGGATGTTGGTGCAAGTGTGTGGTGTTAAGCTAGTGAGTAAAAATGTACCGGAGTGGACAGTAGTACTTCCTGCACGACAATGCCCGTCAGCAAACTGCGATCCGTGTGCTCGACCTTCTCGCTAGGCACAAGGTCACTGCGCTTCCACACCGTCCTTATTCTCCAGATTTGGCGCAGGCAGTCTTCTCTCTGTTCCCCCCGCCCCCTCCCTCCCCCCTCCCTTAAATCGGCCCTGAAAGGCATACGATCCACAACAGTTGCGGAGATCCAACAACGCGTGACCTCAGTGCTTCTAGCGGTTCCAGAGGAAGAGTTTTCTGACAGTTTGCAACAGCTGCACAAGGAATGTCAGAAGTGTATTGTAGCCAACAGCGATTACTTTGAGTGCCTGTAAACGTATTTTGTTGGTATATTTACAGACATCATTCACCTTGTAACTTGCTTCTATAGCCGGCCGCAGTAGCCGAGCGGTCGGCGGCGTGCCAGTCCACCACCATCTAGAGAGAATGCCGCGGCGCTCTCATGTGACGTCAGACGTCAGGCAGAGTAGGTTGCACTCGCATAGCTGACTGGCTTGCTGCTTCTGGATAGTGGGCCGTGCCCCAGCGGCTACTCAGTCCGCTATGAGCGCGCAATCTACTCTGCCTGACGTCACACGAGAGCGCCGCGGCCTTCTCTCTAGGTGGTGGTGGCCAGTCACGGTGTGCACGGCCGCTGCGGTCGGGGGTTCGTATCCTCTCTCGGGCATGGATGTTGTGCCGTTTTTAGTATAAGGTAGTTCATAAGTAGTTTGTAAGTTTAGGGGCTGATGACCCCGTAGTTAAATCCCATAAGCTCTACAAACATTTGAACTTTTTTCTTTTTTTCTTTTTTTTTTTTTCATCTATAAACAAGTATTTCCGGGTTCTCGGCCTGTATACCACAGACCGACAGAGGCGAGAGTAGGCTGATCGCAAAAGTAGGGAACTGACGGCAATGGCAACATGCTCTTGACCGCGCCGCATAGCGACCGGGTGTGAAAATGACCGTCGTAAGCTTCCCTTCCGTGTCACTATCTGCATCTTCGTCGGCATAACTAGTCTACAGCTGATACTTCAGTGTTTGGCAAAGAGATGTTCTGACTACAGCGCGTCCATAATTGCGGTTCCAGCGTCAAAACGCTGCAGAAAGAGAATTACTGCTCATTATGGCATAAAATCTGAACAGCATACTGACGTATGGGGAAACCTCATAGAAGAAAACGAAAGTATGGTATATATTCAGAAGGCGCACATCAACAGGTGTGGAACACAGATTGTGTCAGCGTCTGGAATAGAAACACGAAGGAACGAGTTCCAATGGATGGTGGCTGTGCCCCAGTAACCCTGCTGAAGTTCGGAAATTCAAAGGTACGAAAAAGAGCATTGTACCCATGTCAGTTAAGTACTGCATAAATGACATGTTAAGAAAAACAATCAGAACGCCTTGAAAGCCTCAAGCCAGGAAGTTTACATTCACAGGACATGTACGGTCGTTGACAGAATTCGCGAGACCCCTCGTCTAATCGCTATGCACAACCGCAAAATTTCGCTGCCTGTTTGGAAGTATAAACAGGTATTATTCGTTTATCTGAAACGAAATTTGAGAGGAAAACGGTTATCTTTCAGATAACACCATGCGCGCTATCTGTTCGAGGTGAAGAAGACTTCAGGTCTAAGCAAAAGAATTTTAGAAACTGTTTTGCGTTTTTCCCATAGTATTTTAAGCTGTTCGCGAGACACCTTCTTCCCCACATTTCTTTTCTTACAGTTTCAGTGAACGAAGTCAGCAATAAGAATTGAGATGCTGCAGTCCGTGAACATTTTAGGACATTAGTGACACATTCGAATGGAAAATGTGCACGCGTAACGTAGATTTATTTGAATTACAAGACAGGAAGCAAATTATCGACATTAGCCGACAGATCCTTTTATAGCTTTCAAAATGAAATGCCTACATCGCAGATTAATAATTTATTCAACTACGACCGTATTCGGTGCACTGTGTCACCATCATCTGGTTACATATATAATTTACAAGCAAGCCATCTTGTTAAAAAGTGTATAAATTAATAAGTGCAACATTGCACTTACTCACTATGCACTTATTATTTTATACTCATTTTTTTAACAAGATGACCAGTTTGTAAAATATATATGTGACCAGTTGATGGTGACACAGTTCACCGGAACCGGTCGTTATTGAATAAATTATTAATCCAAATTTCATTTTGAAAATTATAAAACGATCAGATCGCCTCCAAACTCGTCTATGTCAGTTAATCTTAAAACAGATCCTGTTCTAAGCACCTTATTAAGAAGCACTAAGAGCTACAGTGGACCTTGTTTGGAGCGATCGCGTGACCCACCACCTGGGTTGCGGTATAAACACGACAACCGTTTGTCGCGGCAGATCGCTGATGGTATTTTCGAGAGTGAAGATATCATTCTGTGTTTTATTTCCATTGGTTCTCTTTCGGTTGATGTTGCAACTAAGATATCAGCAAAAATTTAACAAACATAAGCCAGCTGTGTTACTAAAATTTACAGTTCCCCTCAGAGAAATGGTATTCCTGTAATAAGTTATCGGACATCGTTGATCGACATAGGAAAAATGTTCTAACGGTACCCAAGGAAATATAAACTTAGGGTTTTAGGATACAGTGGTCATGAATTTTAAAAATTGCACATATAACATAGAAACGAATATTACAATTGCTCCAGTAAGAATAGCAAACGTATCCAAAACTACCAATGTAAACAAGTGATTGTGAACAGCCACAGCTGCATCTAACTGATGCAGAGTCCACGTCTTATTAAAATACGTAATCGTAGGAAATCGACCCCAATATTGAACTGATATAATCCCAGTTACGATTATGTCAAATGAACGTGCAGAGAGCCAAACTATGCTAAAAGATAAGCTTATTTATTAAATCTCACCAGATGGCCAACTATTGATCAGTGAGCGACAGTTCGATTACTGTCTCTTTCACATTTTTCTTGTATTATGAAATATGGCTCATTATGTTGCTCACGTAACAAAGACAAATGCACACGATAATTGAGTAATAATCTATATCGCAAACATTGTAAGGAAATTATTGTTGTCAGTGATAGTCTTATTCCGTAACCATGAAAATGTAGTAGTACGAAATGAAACGCAACAGAGAATTGTGTTGCATCAAATCAATTTCTTTAAACTATTGTATCCAGAGCGTAATTATATTATTATTCCGTATATTCCAATAACGATGCAAAGGTTACGTCTTTTGTGTATGCAACAATACGAATATCAAATCGCTGTGACATTCAATACCTAAGCGGTTTGATCTAATCCATTGTCACTCCAGACGGTAGTACGATGACAAGAATTCCGAATAACGGTGAGCCTGGTGTTCGCTACTTGGCATGGCCAGAGATTAAGGAGATCTTTTGGTGTGAGTTTGTCACTGGCGAGTATCGAAGACGTAACGTTTCGCGTAATAATCAGTGACATCAACCCGCATAACCGCCCGCATCTACGAATACTTCATGCAGGAAGTAGACGTCTGATCAATCACCTTAGAATAAGGTCGGCCATCTTTTCCAAGAAGCAGGCATTAATTTGATACTGCGAACAGCGAACCGAAAGAGGTTGTGGAATCTCGAGTCTAAGAGTCGACTTTTGATGTTTCTTGATCGTAACAAGAGCCTTACTATGTGAAAATAAGGATACAAATGAAGAAAAATTAGAGGAGTAAAAGATTCGAACGCTGATCTATTGGATTCGATACATTACGTAAGCACCAAAATCATCAATGAATAGTGGTTTACCTGAAAATTGAAATTAAGTATGCTTTGCCCCGAAGCATATTTCGAATAAAATTTCTTGTTTAAAATATTTCGGTAAAGTCTGCACAGTGGCTTTATTGGTTAAATTTTTGCTGATATCTTAGTTACATCACTCGAAAGAGAACCCATGGAAATGACATATAGAATGATGTCTCTCGAAAATACCATCAGCGATCTGCCGCGCCAAACGGTTGTCGTCTTTATAGCGCGACTGAGGTGGTGGGCGGAAATCGACACGCGATCGCACCAAACATCATGGTCCATTCTAACCCTTAGCGCTTCCTAACAAAGTGTTTAGAACAGGATCTGTTTTGTCTGCTCGCTCAACGAATAAGTGTTATAGCCCGACTCCAGCAAGTGTGCCAGTGTAGCACCCACTAGACATTTGTCGACTTGCACTTGTGTGATGTATGTTACTTTAAGTAGAGGCTAATGCCGATAGTTTGCTTCCTGTATTGTAATTCAATTAATTATGTGTTACGCATGCATATTTTCGATTCGAATGTGACAATAACGTCCGACAATGTTCTCGAACCGTAGCATCTCAATTCTTATTGCTGCTTTCATTCACTGAAACTATAAGAAAAGTGTAAAGGAATGTGTCTTGCGTATAGCTTGAAACACTATGGCAAAGTCTCGAAACAGTTCCTAGAATCTGTTTTCGAAGTCCCTTTCACGTCTAACAGAAAGCGTGCGAGTTGTTACATCTAGTTGCGATATTGGAAGGTAACCGTTTTCCTCCCAGATTTCGTGTCAGATAAACCTGTAATCGACAGTATGTACGATCGTCTCCCCTAGCTCGCTGTACTTCTAAGCAGGCAGGGAAACTTTGCGGTTGTGCATAGCGATTAGGCGAGGGGTCTCGCGAATTCTGTCAACGACTTTACGTCAGTATGTTCTGCTGAAATAATTAGCGTTTACGTCACCCCAGTTAGGCATATGTTCTGTTGCCTGATAGGTACAGGGCCCTCCACGGGCCCAATAACCGCGGTGGGTTGGCCGTGCGCTTCAAGACGCCATGCTGCGGAGCGCGCCGTTGCCCGTCGTCGGAGGTCCAAGTCCTCCTTCGGGCAAAGATGTGTGTTGCAGGGGGTCGGGTGGTTGCCGGCGCACCACTTGGTGGGTGTGCACTTAGATGGTGTTGGAGGGCCGGTTATTTGTGAGGAGGCCAGACTCCAAACCACCACAGTGTGTCCCGCAGGAAGAGGGGCGCCGTTTAGGCGTAATAAAAGAATATTGGCCAGTAAAACATTTAGTTCCGAGTGGTAAACGTCGCTGCATACTGCGGTCGGCGAAACTAGGTTTCCAGGCGACCGGGTTGATGACGTCGGCGGTCTCCCGCCGTACCATGCTCTGACAGTGCGACAGAGTCCGCACTAGATCGGCGGGCGAAGGTAGACGACCCTGCTGCCGGGCAGTTGGTTGTGAAACCGCACGGAAGTACGGCGGAACGTTTGAATAAGAGATTCACGCGTTCCGACTGGTGGTCCTCGGTCCCCACCCTAAGGGCTGCCTCGCATCGTCTTTATACTAGACCGCTGACGGTTGTCGCGTGAGCGTAATGTGCGCAGAGTCCTGGCTTACCGGCAGGAAGGCGTCTCTCCTAGGAACGCTGGTGTTTCGGTGTGCAGGATATGGAAATCCTCCGAAAAAAAAAAAAGTGTTCAAATGTTTGTTAAGCTTAAGGGACTTAACTACGGGGTCATCAGTCCCTAAACTTACAAACTTACAACTAAGGACGGCATAAATATCCATGCCCGAGGGGGGATTCGAACCCCCGACCGTAGTGGCCGTGCAGACCGTGACTGAAGCGCCTGTCCCCTCGGCCACCACGGCCGGCGAAATCCTCCGAGATACTTCCTCTACGTCCGTAGTCAGTTGTATCGCCGAACTCGTAGGCTATGCAGAAGTCGGCATCTGGTCGGTTGTCAGCTGATGTAGAAGAGTGCTGCAGTTCTATGACAGACTTGTACCGACGTTAGTCCATGCCAAGGAATCGAGTGATAACGAAGCCTAAGTCATCGATTCGTCTGACCGACTGACTATGAGCAAATGACGGAGTGTGTGGAGCGGCTGATATTTCCCCCATGCGCTCCGTCATGACCGCATCGGCCCTGACATTTTCGGCATTTTACACTTTGCCGTGCTCGCTCAACAGGTTAGCTGGTGCTTCCATAAAGCTCTGCATAAGCGTTGTATCGTTAGATATAGGCATTGTGGCGTGATACTGCAAGTTAGTACTGTTCCACTTAACTTCCGCTGGTGTGTGCTATTCAATCCGGCGCCTATGCGTCCACTCCCGTCAACCCAGTAAGTACGGCACAAGGTAGCTACTGTGTTCCTTCCCCTCTGTGTCGGCACACACGCAACGTTTCATCAGCAATCAACAGAAGTCTTTGAAAATTTTACTGCTATACTTCTGCTACATAGATGGCGTGCAACAATGCGTTTGTCCTTAGGTTAGTTTAAGTAAACCCTAGAGACATAACCAAAGTAATTAAATCCCATAGACTTACAAACATTTTTGATTTGAACGTGTCCGATAAATTGTTCCATGCTTGGTGACACCGACACGTATAAGGTGTGAATGGCGTTTTGGGGTACAGCAAACTGTCTGCATTCAGCTGCTTGCAAAGTTCCATCTGTGGTGTTCGAGGTTGGTTCAGAGCGCTGCACTCTTCGTTCCACCATCTCCCACAAATTTTCGGTTAGTGACAACGCTGGTGACCTTGCGAGCCAGGGCAAAAGGTTGACATCCTGTGACACCATAAAAGCACGACTTCATGCTTTGTCTTGTGTAACACTACATCGCGGTCGTAACATTAGAACAGCCATTTCCCTTAATTTTGAATTTTACTAATTTTTACGTGGCAGAATGCAAGTTCTTTTTTATTTTTATTTACTTTTTTATGAAATCAGTTCATATCTTTGTAATACAGAATAGCCAAGGCCACAGTATAAGTTAGCCAAAACATCCTAAATTACAGTCATCTTTTGTTGGAGAACTAGTATAAATAGTACCCTCAGTCGTGTTACTCTCTCTATGAATTCAGCTCTCTATGAGTTAGGTCTCCGCGATTAGCTCACTATGAGTTTAATTATGAACTTGTTAATTTGCGACAAATTCATTTCTTGTAAAGTATTGAGATTTTGACAGGATCAGGTGAATAAGGCTAAAGTGTTAAGCGATTTGTGACAGTAATATCTATGGAGTTTAGATCGGATTAGGCTTCTGAAGATAGTTATAAAAATTCTGCCTCCCGAAGATATAATGATCAGTGTTAGACAGATCAGAATAATAATAACTGTTTCATCAAGAGTACTAAAACTTACCTTATGAACTTCATTTAAGAAGATCAAAGTTGATGGGAACTGTAAAAGAGAATAGAGATTCTGTTGTAAAATATTAACTGTGAGAAATATAGTTACTGATCTGTGAATTATTGAAGTGCATTTATTGTATACTGTGTGATTTTGAAGAATATAGAAACGAGTGAGATTTAAAAGTGTCTTAACAGAGTTCTTCCGTAGTTAGAACCTTTACTAAATCAGTGATATTTTGAACAGTGCTTAAATGAATATCTTTGACTGTGATAGATCGCAATATGTAGTAAAATTTACTTAATCCGCTATTCAGTGAGATGAACCGTATTAAAAGTAAACTTCCAAAGACTATTTCATGAAAGGTCTAAATAAATTAATATTTGTGTAACTGACTTCGTTTTAGTGAACTGCCGAGACAGATAAAAAGATAAACTTTCATAACAATATATAGCCCCTGAGATAAAGAATCTGTATGTTCAAACATTTTAATAAAGCTAAGGACATTAAACAGGCTCAGGAAAGTAATACTTCACAATAAGTTCAGGTGAAATAAGAAACAATAATGCAATTCGATCGATCAAACAGGAGTACCAACCTTAATTTCTGAAGTTCAAGATAAGTAAAATTTGATAGCCTATTACACTATCACACCGAAGAAGACTAAAGTTACGCAATTGCCTACCATAAATAGTCATCATCAATATTTTAAAGAACAGAAAGTTACCTCAAAGTACGAAGAACGTTACACTTGCTGAAAAATGTCGTCTGGAGTATCGTGCAAAAATCTTTGGCTGCAGATCGATGGATGTCATTCGGTAGTCAAAGTAGTCTGTACTATCTGTGGTTTGTGGTTGACCCCAAGAGCAACCATCACCTTCAGGCTCCGAGTTGACGCTGTATGTCTAGTGCGAATGAAGTTACTGTCATGTCTGTCATGCCTGACCTTGATTCGGGCTAAAACACTCTCTGATGCCATTTCTTCCCTGTGACGTCGTTTCGTACACTACTACAGTCTAGAATGTTGTTGCACATTAAGGTAGTTGGAGAAGTGGACGACACGCACGCAACCCCTCGGTCCTGCTTGGGCAGTTGTAGAGAGCGCATCGCAGTAATTCGTCTCACTGTCATTCGCGTCGCCATGAGTGAACGCAGAAACGGACCTAAGAGTAAGCGAATGTCAAACTCTGACTCCTCTTCTGCCTTTATGCAGCATCTCACCGCCGAGGTGCTGCGCATAACCGCCGGTTCAAAGCCGAAGAAGAAGCAGAAGAAGACGTCTCTCCAGTGCTTCCGCTGTCATAAGCTCGGCCATCAGCCTAAGTCATGTCAGCGACCGTTCGCTTGTCTGAAATGCGCAGAGGCGCGCGATACACGTGAATGTGCGATGTCACCGGGTACCACGAAGAACTGCGAGAACTGTGGCAGACCTCAGGCCGCAAAGCACCGTCTTTATAGTTATTTTAATAGCTTGAGCGACGGTAAGAAGGGACAAGTACCAGAGGCCACTATGGAGCGGAAGAAGGCACAACCAGAAGAGCCGAAGACCATCGACGAACGCAGTCTACATTAAGAATGGCGCAAGATGATGAACGACGCGGTGGCCCATCTCGCAATGGCGGGAGAGAGGGCGAACTTCCGCGTCGAAACCGACGCGCTCCGCTGCCAGGTTTTGGAGCTAAAAAAAGAACTGCACACCACAAGGGAAGAGGCGGCATCCCCCACCATCCCTGCCCCAAGCGGAAGGGAATCAAGGGCGGACGCGGGCACTCCTCTGCCTCCTGCAGAAACGCAGGACATCGAGCAGGTGCTGACAGAAGGAGCAACCCCCGCAGATTCAAATGTTCAAATGTCTGTAAATCTATTGGACCAAACTGCATGGTCATCTATCCGTAGCTTACAAACTACTTAAACCTAGGTAAACTAACCTACGGACAAACACACACACCCATGCCCCAGGGAGGACTCGAACCGAGCAACCGCGCGCTCCGCAGCGAGGTGCTTTAGAACGCTCGGCTACTCCACCGCGGCAACCCCCGCAGAACGTCCTGTAATGGCGGCTCCACCCCAGGAGACGAGTACGACGCCAGCGGCCGTTCAAGGTTCGCCCAGCGAAGACGCAACGTGCGCCGCCCCCGGACGAGGTCAGAAAACGCGGCGGAACAGGTCTTCCCAAAGGCACACTTCACCAGTGAGCGGTTGGAGCTGCTGCTCACAGACAAGGAGAATCTGGCAACCAGCTACTCTCTCTCCAGTAGGGACTGATGACCCCGTAGTTAAGTCCCATAAGCTTAACAAACATTTGAAAATTTTTTGTACTCTCCAGCGGAGTGGGACGTGTACATAGCACAGCTGGAATAGCGGAAGAAAGCTGCTGAGTAGGATAAACCCGTCGCCATCTTAGCAGTAGCAAACAAGAAGAGAAAGACCAGCAGAAAGTAGAGGTAGAGCGCCTGGTACCCTCCAGGAAACAGGAAACCGAAGACGGCCAGACACTGGTACCAACAAGAGAGGTAGCCAGATCAACGAGATCCTATCCCGTTCCATAATCATCAGCAGCAGCAGCAAATTCACCGATCTCTAGACAAGTACATGACAGTTCTAGAGAGAGAGAGAGAGAGAGAGAGAGAGAAAAAAAAAGAAGAAGAAAACTGCTCACTGTTTCTAGAGTCCTCCTAAAAATGTCCCCAGAAATTTCTTTCGTTGGAGTAAATGTCAACAGACAAACACTCGTCCCGAGTAACCTATTGAGCCGAGCGAGACGCAACCCGTGTCGTAATGACCAGAGACGGACTGTACCGCTGGTAGTGTACGACCTGCTGAACTCCACTGTTGCTCCAGAGCCGAGGAAGACTCACATCTGTCCTACAATGTCATTAGGATGGCGTGTCGTTCTGTTTGAGGGTTTGCCTGGGTGGTACGGCCTAACGCACCCCGTTCTACATCTACATAGATACTCTGCAAATCACATTTAAGTGTCTGGTAGAGGTTTCATTAACCAATTTCATAACTTTTCTCTACCGTTCCATTCTCTAAAAGCGCGCTGGAAGAAAGAACACCTAAATCGTTCCATTTTGATCTGATTTCTCTTATTTTATTATTTCCACCTAAGTAGGTGGATGCTAGCAACATATTTTCACATTCAGGTGAGGGTCCCACAATGGGAAAAAATACTCCAGGAGAGGACGCACAAGAGTGATGTAGGCAGTCTTTGGTGGAGCTGGTGCATCTTCGAAGCGTTCTGCCAATGAAACGTAGTCTTTGGTTCGCCTTCCCACAATATTTTCTAACTGTTCTCTCCAGTCTAAGTTGTTCGTAATTGTAACTCCTAGGTATTTGGTAGAATTTACGTCCTTAAGGTTTGACTGATTTATCGCGTAATTGAAGTTCATCGGATTTCTTTCAGTGGTCATGTGTATTACTTCACACATTTCTTTATTTAGTGTCAATTGCCAATTTTCGTACCGTGTAGAAATTTTGTCTAAATCGCTTTGCAGTTGCTTTTGATCCTCTGTTCCCTTGAGCCATTTAGCACACACCCGTTTCACGGCCGAAACACTACGCCTCACACGAGCGCCCATTTCCCAGATCGCTGGACCACATATTGTTTCTTGCAATAACGCCACCTGTTTCAAAGTCGCTGATTTGATGTACAGTCTGTTCAAGTCACATTGATTCATTATCTTTGGTTTATAGTGGCGTATTTTAAGGTATATGGCGTTGCGTTGCAATATCGATGTTGACCTCGAACCCTTGTTTGACACAGTCTACTGACGTTGAGCCAACGTTACACCTTGAAACATTTACATGCTATTTACGTAATTACATTTCATTCTACCGCTTCCAAACGTAATACTCAGCTTTTCAACATTACAATGTATGGGGGTTCTGCTCGCTGCAACGTTATTCTCCTGGGTCGTCGTGGCAGAAATAAATACTCGTTATGTACAATTTTTCACTTGTTCTTTAATTTTAAACCAAACTGCTTCTCCACCAAAACATTACAAATTCAAAGTTGCGTACAACAACAACACAGACTGACATAGATTCGAAAGTACTTTGCGAAAGCCAGAACTCGAGCTCCCCACTCAAGGCAGTGAGGCAAATAAATTACATCCGCAATAATGACGTTACATTATGAATTGTTCATAACAATTGAATATACTGATTTACAATTAACAAACACACAAAGAAAACATTTCATGTACACAAAAATAATCACAATATAAAATGAAAACTATACATACAATAATTTTACATGACACGTATTTTTTAGTCGAAATCTCTGATCTTTCTGTTGACAACAAAGTGCGGTTAAATGTCAATTAATTAGTTAATGAGTACATGTTCCTGACATATATTGAACTATCAATTATCTTCGCAAATCTGAAAATAGGTTCAAAATTTCACGTCAGTCAATATATTCAAAGAATTAAAATATTGAATTCCGACTATTACATTAATTAACACAATTAGCTGGTCAATACTACTTGTTTATGAGCCTAACCTATATACAATGCTATTTATTTTAATGACGTTATGGTTTACACTAGTTTGTACTCTTCGTCTGTCTATTTATTAAAATAATGTACAATGACAAAAGTATTGTTTATAGAACTGTCTGGAAACGTCTTATAGACATCTCTTAATTAATGAAACCTATCACTTGTTTTGATCACAGTATCACCGAGACACTGTCCTACACTGATTCCTAGACTGGCTATTTCGTTTGTAGCTTCACACGCAAAATATATCACTATTGCACCACACGATTCCGGGTCCGACGCAGACGGTATCGTACAATAACTTTGAGATGAGAGGGCCAGCAGTATCGTCACAACCTGTAACTACGGATGAACTCTTGTAATCAGTGCAATGAATTCACATGACCTTTTTTTTCCTTTATTGTAATTTTGAAACCAACTGTGTGAAACAGTTGGCAGGCTGGCAGCAGCTACGGTGGCTGCTCTTCAGCCGTGCGACATACATGTTAAGACAGAGAGTAAAAACAATATATAAAACAGAGGAATAAAATTGCGGAATTTAAAAACAATTGACACACTGAGTTTTTGAAGGACTAAAACGTACATGGACAATGAGACAAACATATATCGGAGAACGAGAACAGACGAGCAGTAATAAAACACACATAGTCAGTAAAAACAGTTGGCCACCGCGACGATTTAAAAGTACATTGCAGGAAACACTAAGGACAAACACGGAGAAAGTTGACGGCGCACAGGATAAAAACTTGGTGACGTAGATCGCGGAGGCACTGATTAAAAAACCACACAAGACACTGGACACACTGGCACTGTACACGTTGATAAAAAGTCGAGACGCCCCCGCGGGGGGTGGGGAGGGGTATGGAGGGGGAGAGGTGGGACAGGGATGGGGGAAGCGCGGGGGAGGGGGGAGGGGAGGGAAGAGAGAGAAAGGAGGGGACAGAAGGATTGACGAGACTCTGGGCATGGGACATGTGCAGCCAAGCGGGTGGGAAGGAAAAAGGGACGGGAGAGAGGGGAGGGGTGCTGATGCTACGGGGAAGGGATCAGAGTTTGTAGGAGGGGTAGATATCGGGACGAAGTTCGGTATCCGGTACGGGAAGCGTGCGAAAATTGCCCTGGGAGAGGATACGGAAGGCCGGGAGGGATGGTTTGGCGGAGGAGTGGCAGAGGCCCGGGATTGGTGAGACTAGGGTATACCAGAGGGTTTTGGCACTCTACTTTGCGGGTAGTGTAAAGGAGTCGGAGATGTTCGACGTGTTGTAGGAGAGGAGGGAAGGGGATTAGGTCATAGAGGATCCGCGTGGGGGAAAGGAGCCTGATAGGGCGTGGCGTTCCAGGATCTGGAGGGATTTGTAGAAAGTAGGAGGGGCTGATATCCAGGCGGGATGGAAGGAACAAAGGACGGGGCGCATGATGGATTTATAGGTGTGAAGGACAGTGAAAGGGTTGAGGCCCCACGTCCGGCCGGTAAGGAGTTTAAGGAAGTTGAGGTGGGACAGAGCTTTCTCACGGAGGGATTTGAGGTACGGGATCCAGGACAATTGGTGGTCAAGGGTGAGGCCAAGGTATTTTAGGGTGGGGGTGTGACGGATTGGGTGGTTGTGGAGGGTAAGATAGAAATCATGGAGACGGAAAGAGCGGGTATTTCGACCTATGACGATTGCCTGGGATTTTTCTGGATTTACGGATAGGAGCCACCGGTTACACCACGAGGCGAACTCGGTGAGGTGGGACTGGAGCAAAACCTGGGAACGGGCAAGGGAGGGGGCGGCGGTGACGTCAGCATTCACATGACCTTTCATCGCATTTAGTTTCATTCGCTTCCATCCACATCTTCCGAGAACTTCACTTTTTCTGTCGGACGGTGTAGTTTTTACATTTCTTTAATAAATGGAAAATTGAAAATAAAAATGTATTGTCTGTGGGTGAAATGAACGGTTGACGCTACCGCCGTCCACCGACGCGTAATGTGCGGCCCAGTGCGTTATCCTGCCGGCTATTACCCAGCGCTGACCGGCTAAAGCGCTTACGGCCTGATGTAACACGGGACCTGACCTTTAGCGCGGGGACGCCTCTTCCGGCGCGGCTGGGCACGCCGCCGCCAGTTTAATTAGTTTACACAGTTACGTAAACGCGCTGGCCTCGTCTGCCACTCTCGAGGGCAAAGCCCCGCTCTCAAAACTTCCGAGACCTGCGCTCTTTAACGACGTGACATCCCTCTGTAATATCTCATTGCTGTCGGTCCGCTCCGCGGCAATATGTGTCAGTAATGAGTTGCTGGCGAACGAGACGTTGCCAACTTTGCCCTTCAGTAACAACATCCATACTACTAAACGGCTTTTCCGGAACACGGTCTACACCTACACCTACACCTACACCTACACCTTCTCCGAAATGAAGAATAATTTATCGTCGATTAATCGCATAACTAGTTAAATACAATATTTACCAAAAGATCTTTCCAAGTTTTGTATCCCATCCTCGTCACCACTTTTGTATCCCATCCTCGTCGCCACTTTTGTATACCATCCTCGTCGCCACTTTTATATCCCATCCTCGTCGCCACTTTTGTATCCCATCCTCGTCGCCACTTTTGTTTCGCAGCCTCATCGCCACTTTTGTATACCATCCTCGTCGCCACTTTTGTATCCCATCCTCGTCGCCACTTTTGTATCCCAGCCTCGTCGCCACTTTTGTATACCATCCTCGTCGCCACTTTTATATCCCATCCTCGTCGCCACTTTTGTATCCCAGCCTCGTCGCCACTTTTGTATACCATCCTTGTCGTCACTTTTGTATCCCATCCTCGTCGCCACTTTTGTATCCCATCCTCGTCGCCACTTTTGTATCCCATCCTCGTCGCCACTTTTGTTTCCCATCCTCGTCGCCACTTTTGTATCCCATCCTCGTCGCCACTTTTGTATCCCAGCCTCGTCGCCACTTTTGTATCCCATCCTCGTCGCCACTTTTGGATCCCAGCCTCGTCGCCACTTTTGTATACCATCCTCGTCTAGACTTTTGTATTCCATCCTTATCATCACTTTTGTATCCCATCCTCGTCGCCACTTTTGTATCCCATCCTCGTCGCCACCCTTGTATCCCATCCTCGTCGCCACTTTTGTTTCGCAGCCTCATCGCCACTTTTGTATACCATCCTCGTCGCCACTTTTGTATCCCATCCTCGTCGCCACTTTTGTATCCCAGCCTCGTCGCCACTTTTGTCTACCATCCTCGTCTAGACTTTTGTATCCCATCCTCGTCGCCACTTTTGTATCCCATCCTCGTCAGCACTTTTGTATCCCATCCTCGTCGTCGCTTTTGTGCCTGGTCCGCCGGTTGTCGTAGATGTCGATGGCCGAGTAGACAGAGACCGACACAGGATAAAGGATGCACGCGTGCGCAGGTACGGAGGTGACCGGCCAGTGGGACAGTAGAAACTAGAACACTAGGCTAAATTAGAACAAGATATATATTTCGTGGAGTCTTGGTAATACTTAACTTTTACATAGTTCTCGACTGCAGAATGCTGATACATAGTTTATATAGAGGCCCGCCTACTGATGATTCCTAGTGCCTACCCGATAGCCAAGTCTTAACTGGTGCCTATCTGATTCCCAAGTGTTAACTGCTTTCTATCTCAGTCCCAAGTGAGCGATGTCGTTCAGTGGTGACCACGAGCGGAGTTGCAGCAGAGGGCGCTCGTGGCTGACGTCGTAAGAACGCCGCGCAGTGCGTGCACGGCGGCGCGCTGCGAAAGTAGGTGGCGCGCACTTTAGACCTGTGCGACACCACACCGAGAGCTCCGAAAAAATTCTAGTCCTATGTAAATTCGATAAGCGGGTCAAAGCCCACTATCCTCGTTGACCATTCCGGGACAGTAACAGAAGAAAGCAAATGGAAAACTGAAGTTTTAAATTTAACCTTTAAGAAATCTCGCAAAGAATACTTTCTTCCTGCTTTTTAGCCGTCATTATTAATCCCATGTTAATTCGATTACTTGCTTAAGGTGAGCCGATTTTTTTAAACTTTAATTTAATTTATTTATTTTTACTATATATAGAAAGAATAGAGAAATGCACATATTTCGTTTATTCGTTGTACACTGTTTGTTGCTGCTAATGTTTTATCATGTCACGGTTTCCTACACTGTGTTTACTGTCAATACTCTTTGTTCGAGCGTCACTGTTATTGTTTCGAGCGCTGTTGTTTGTACTTTGTGAAGTTTGTCGCGAGTGAGGTACGTGCTGATTTGTATTTTCTCTGGTTCCGCACGTTTTCATAAAAATACAGCGAATAAAGAAATTCTCATCTAAATTAAAATTCAGAGGAAATAAAAACGCGAAGTTAAAAGAGGTTAGTGGGTCAAAGGAACAAAATATGTTAAACGAAAATTCAGCACTTCAAGGAAGAAACTACAGTGTTTTCAAGGAATTTCCTCTCATTCAGGTTGTGGAGATGAACACTCGTTTAGAAACATTAGCATACATTAGTTTTATTTCCATAAACATGGTGTGCAGAATATGTGGTGGCGACGTATGTTCGGGAAAGAATTAGTCCCTTTGCGAAGAGACTGTGTCAAACCAGACGTTGAATTGTACAAAATTTGATGCAGTAGTTACTACAGTTACAATAATAATAATAATAATAATAATAATAATAATAATTTGTGTCAGAATAATATGTTAGCTTACTGTCTGACATCTATTGGTAAAGGGATGGAGGCAGGCCAACTCTTAAGTGGATTGTTTGCACCCCAAATCAGCATACAAAATTTATGACTTAGAGCAATGTTATTGGAACTGCTGTTGGTGAAGTTTCTATCATCTCAATGAAGGAAGCAGCTAAAGAAGCATTCAGTGAAAATGATGTCAGTGAAAGTGGTTATATTTGTGCCTATTGTGATGGTAGCTTTCCGAAACCTCTCCACACTTAACTAAATTGTGTCGGGGAGCTACATCATTAATTTGTAGCCAGGAGGGTAAATGATGAACAGATCCTATGCAAGTACTACAAAACTTATCGCCGTGGAACTGAGAAACAGATAGTCTAAGTGATGGGTTGGAAATAGCAGATCAGGTTTATTGTTCAGTGGCGTAAGTAATTTTAGCGACTTGGTGTGTCACCTCGGTGCCGCTCGCTGCTACAAGCAGGGTATCTTTGCGGAGTTACACAGTGTTTTGTTTCCCAACGTTGTATGATTTTATCTCTGTGACAAATGACTGTTAATATTGGTAAACATAAACGTTATACCGTGTGAGTTGACTTGTAGAGTAAACTTTGTGTTGTTTAGCTGTTCAATTTTTCATATTTGACGAATTTTGCTGGTACCTGTTTTAAGTATTTGTTTTGTGGATATTAATATGCCCTGTTACAGCAATCGAGTGTTTAAGAAAAGTCATAATGACTGGAAGAACAAATCTTTTGTTGTTTAGAAGGGAGATGCTGCTCAGACTGCTTCACCGACTATTCCAAATGAATGTGATAGAACTTCTTCCAGCAAGAAAATTTGTGAGAGCAAAGAAAAATTTGAAAACTATGAAAGTGTCAGTAATGATGTCAAGGCAATAATTAACATTTCCTTGCTCTCTAGTATTTTGAAACAAAACGTGTTATGCCAAGTTTGCAAAGAAAGAGGACTGGAATTGAAAATAACTTCGCAGATTGGTTCGGCATGTAAAATGTTATTGAAGTGTAACAAATGTGCTGCAGCAGTTTCGTTTTCTAATAGTATTCCTCGTAGTGGTAATAGTGGAAAGAATGTGTATGATGTAAATGTTAGGTTAGTTTATGGCTTGCGTTGCATTGGCAAGAGCAGTGCTGCAGGGACAATGTTATGTGAAATTAGAACTTGCGAAAACCACCAACGAAGTTTGGATTTTATAATCAATTGATGGGATCCTCTGCTGAAGATTTTGCTCAAGCAACAATTAATAAAGCAGTTAAAGAATCTGTGATAGATAATGGTAATTGTAGGCATTTAACTGTTGCTTTAGATGGATCATGGCAACGTAGAGGTCATAAATCTCTAAATGCAGTTGTGACAGCTACCAGTGGAGACAGTTTCACGAATTAAAAAAAAGTCAAGGTAAAAGATCAAAGTACCTAATAAAGTCTCCTCGTTATTTGTGGCAAGAACACACACAATTTGTAATGTGCAATACAGATGACGATCCACTTTGGTGATGCAAATTTTAATCGTTTGACAATGTTCTTTTTCTGATATTTCATTTTCACAAGTAACTGTTTTATGTGAGACCCAAACGTTTAGTACATGTATTGTTAACTTTTATCTTATTTGTTTACAAACAAGGACTTAACAGATTCTAACAATCTTTATAACTTTTTGCAGTGAAAATATGAGAAATTTGTTATAAAAAAATTGTTTCTGAAGATGATGACAGAGTTCATCGAAACGGTAAAAAAAAAAAAAAAACCCTAGTGATTTTGGCTGAAGTAAGTGTGTTTCATACAAATATATAAGTAATAGTGACCGTGTGTTTATGTGTTTGTGTATGTATTGCAAACAGATCTATAGTTTTGTATCAATCTTTTTCGAAATTTTACATACTTGCCCTTCAAACCAAGGAGTAAAAATCAAGTACGACACATGTTTGAGGAGATATGACGTCATTAACAATAGGAGTCCCAAAACACTACCACATATGAACGAGAGTACTTAGCGACTATCCATATGACAACCATGGCAAAATGACGAAAGAAAGAAAAGATTTTCGCTTACAACTTTTCCGCTATTCATGGAGTTATATTGAGGCATTCGGTATGACGTTACAATTTATATTTCCCTCACTACAAATTGTCCGCGCAGGAATTTCCACAGCCAGTATACACACATATGTACCTTCGAAACTGTATTGCAGTACACATAGTTGGTGAGTTATGAGGACATAAAGAGTAGCATTTATGGAAAACCGCCCAATCATACTTCAGGTTTTAATGTATTACTCCTTTACTACTAAATGTATTCGTAAGAGATTTTACAGAGATTAAGCTGATAAAGAAATTAATACATACCTGAAAAATTACACAATTGTGCAACACATAATTAAATCAATATGAGACCTTATATGCGAAGATGGGTAAAAACTTGTCACATCAAGCACCATGTGTTAACGCATTCTTATTACAGTCAGCTTCAGGATAAACCTGGAAAGCCGAGAGTAGTGTTGACAACTTTGAGCTGTGAAGCACACTCTATAGAGTTACAAGAAAAGAAAGATTGAAACAGAACACAACCAACAAATACCCATTATTTCTGAGAGATCTACATTTTAACTTAAAGAGTATGCCGTTTCCAATGAGACTTGCATTTTCTGTTACCATTACACAGGTAAATCTATCGAATAGTGCAAGTGTATTTGACATCTCCATGTTTCTCACAAGAACAACATTATGTCGCTTGCTCAAGGATTGGCTCACCAAAGAATTTATTCATATTAGATCGTGGACAACTAACAAGAAATATTTATAGTTAGGCTTTGAACTAAATGAATGTATAAATGTTTCATATCATTTGTATTTTGGTTGCTATCTTTCTTTGTTTGGATACTGCACTTATAATTTTGTACATTATGTAAAACAGCCTTATTTATTATAAATTCTCCCATAAATAGAACATTTTTTAGAAAAAAAGGAAATGGACATAGAGAGAAAGTATAGGAGAAGTCTAACTGAAGTCGTGAATAAATAAATATATACCCGGGCAACGTCGGGTTTTCAGTAAGTAAACAATATAAAGCAGACGCTACACCACACACGTTGTACAAAAATCTACTTATTTTGCTGAATTTGGGTGCTCTGCAGGAAGTGTATCGTGGTATAATTTTGATCTGTAGTGCAAGATGACTATAGTAAGCTCTTTCTTATTCGTAAATCGCATTTTCGCACTCAATATATTAATTACGTTCGCGACAGTTTACGGTACGACGGATCACAACCAAACACCTCGCTGCTCAACTTGACGTCTTTGTTGACAGTACTGACCCACTTGTCCATCACTGCAAGGAATTCACAAAATTTCATGAACTGTTCTTTCCCATCCATACCACAAGTCGAATCTCGCACTTTCTGAGTTCCATCTGTTAGGCTTGGTGAGGGATTTACTCAAAGGGAAGAACTACGTGAAATATGGGGACGCTGTTGTTTCCGCAAGAATATGGCTCTGACAGACAGCAGTAGACAAATTATGACATATTGAAGGCGTCTTATAATTATTGTTTGTCTTCTATATTCGTGGAAGCTTTTCCTGGAAATATCAGCTATGCAATTATTTATTTTTAGCTGGATATGACTTTCCTGTGTTAGTTGTTAATTGCAACAAATAAAGTTCAAACTATGTGACATTGTTCTTTATTACAGTGTAACAGTTTCATTGGATTAATCCTCCTTTTTGTGACAAGGGCTTTGCTTCCAGCCTCCATTTTATTTGCATCCTGGAAGCAAGAAGCTTCAAGAGTATCAAGAACCTTTCATAGACAGTAAATCACAACAATGTTTGAAGATCAACGATTAATCCTCAAAAACTATTGGCAATAAAAATTTTAGAATGTTAAGTTAGAGGAAGGTGATTTTGATATTATAATCGTCATAATTTAACAGTACTGCTGTTTATATGCAGGGAACTGGAATGCTTATACTAATTTGGTTACTTTTGACTGCTTAAAGACTACTAAGCAAACCATCCTTGAACAGCAAAGCGAATGATCTCATAGCTTTCGTCGAAAGCTTTTGCCTTGGTGTTGATTCATTTCATTGCCACCTCTCAGTTATCCTCAAAATCTAGTTCACTGACAAGCATCTCAGAGGTAAAAAATATGTTGAGCAAACGCTGTCTCCCACTTTGGTGGCGTGACGCCATACACATAATAAGTCTCAAGGTCGCGCTTACAGGTTGAAACAAATGCCTGTCACTACCATAAGGGCAACATTTGTATATGTCTGCTGTCCAGGTAAGACTTTTCTGTAGTGACTGTAGGACCAGTGTTGCGAAAGAATTACGCCTACCTAAATTTTAAAATATGCTAGAAGATGCTCAGAAAAGTATATGTATGACATAGCGTTAAATACATTATATTGAGGACACACTGAAGTATTATTTGCGACCTTAAGGTTTGACTGATTGATCGTGTTAATGAAGTTCAGCGGATTTCTTTTACTGGTCATGTGTATTAATTAACAGTTTTCATTATTTAGTGGTAATTGCGAAGTTTCATACCATCTA
The DNA here is from genome assembly GCA_026315105.1 of Locusta migratoria. NCBI lineage: Eukaryota > Metazoa > Arthropoda > Insecta > Orthoptera > Acrididae > Locusta > Locusta migratoria. The sequence continues at coordinate 199,888,711 of CM048746.1, forward strand.
GAAAATTTTTCTAAATCGCTTTGCAGTTGCTTTTGACCCTCTGTTGACTTTACTAACCGATAAACAACAGCATCATCGGCGAACAGTGTAGGAGAGCTATTCAGATTGTTTCCTAAACAATCTTGTGTTTTATAAACACAAGGAAGAGTAGCGGACCTCTAACGCTTCCCTGGGGAACGCCAGATATCACTTCTGTTTTACTCGATGACTTACCGTCAATTCCTACTAACTGTGTCGTTTCTGATAGGAAATCGCGAATCCAGTCGCACAATTGGGGCGGTTATTCCATAAGCACGCAATTTCATTAGAAGCCGCTTGTGAGGTACAGCGTCAAAAAGCCTTCCGGAAATGAAAATATATAGAATATATTTGAGATCCCTTGTCAATGGCACTTATCGGTTCATGTAAATAAAGGGTAAGGTGTATTTCGAAACAGCGATACTTTCTGAATCCGTGTTGACTATTGGTTAATATGTCGTTCTCTTCCAGGTAGTTCATAATGTTCGAACGAAGTACATGTTCCAAACTCCTACTGCAAATCGACGTCAATGAGATGGGCCTATAATTTTGGGGATCACTCCTATTGACTTTCTTGAATGTTAGAGTGTTCAAATGTTTGTATAGTCTATGGGACTTAACTACGGGGTCATCAGTCCCTAAACTTACAAATTACTTATGAACTACTTACAAACTAGGACGACACAAATGTCCATGCCCGAGGGGGGATTCGAACCCCCGACCGTAGTGGCCGTGTGGACCGCGACTGGAGCGCCTTAGTCCCCTCGGCCACCGCGGCCGGCTGTTAGAGTGACCTAGACAACTTTCCAGTCTTTGGGTACGGATCTTTTGCTGAGTGATCGGTTGTATGGAGATACTGCATCAGCATACTCTGAGAGTAATCTAGTTGGTAAACAATCTGGCCCAGAAGATTTGTTTTTGTTCAGTGACTTAAATTGTTTTACTACTCCAGGAACATCAACTTCCAAATTTCGCATGCTGGCACCTGTTCTTGGTTCGAATTATAGAGTGTTCACTTCGTCTTCTTTGGTGAAAGACTTTCAAAAAGCTTTGTTTAGAAATTCTGCTTTAGCAGTACTGTCATCAGTAGTATTACCATTGCTATCGCGTAGTGAAGTTCTTTTTTTCCCTAGTGTACTTTAGATATGACCAGATTTTCTTTGGATTTTCTGCCAGATTACGAGACAGTTTTACGTTGTGGACACTATTAATAAGCTTCTCGCATTGAAGCCCGCGCTAGATTACGAATTTCAGTAAAAGACTTTGTCTTCTGGATTCTGTGTTTCTCTTTGCTTCTGCAACAGTGATCTGACCTGGTTTGTATACCACGGGGGGGGGGGGGGGGGTCAGTCCCCTCTTTTATTAATTTATTTAGTATAAATCTCTCGTTTGATACTGATATTATGTCTTTGTAAGTAAGCCACAACTGATGTACGCTCTCATTTTTAGTTTGGAGACTATCACTCAGGAAAGCGTGAAGAGAATTTTTATCTACTCTTTTGAATAGAGATATTTTTCGTTTATTATTGCTGCATTTGGGAATTTCAATGTTCTGTCTCGCTACTACAGTTCTTCGTTCGCTAATCCCTGTATCTGTTTTGATGCTCTTTACTAGCTCAGGATTATTTGTTACTAGGAGATCAAGGGTATTTTCGCAACCATTTACTGTTGTAATGGGTTCATGACCTAACTGTTCGAAGTAGTTTTCAGAAAAAGCATTCAGAACTAGTTCGGACGATGTTTTATGTTTGGCTCCGGTATTGAATATGTATTTATGCCAACATATCGAGGGTAAATTAAAGTGGGGCCGATAAAAAGATCCAATTATTAATTTATTCTGGTTGTCAGGTATAACCTCTACCCATATCACATCAGAGGAAGTATCTGCCTCAATTTCGCTGCAGGATAAACCGTTTGTAACAGCAATAAACAGCAATCTATTCTTTCTGAAGACCATTTGGCCCTAGTAAAAATTTCGGCCGAACTTTGGCGTCAGCCATCTTTCAGAACCTATAACGATTTGTGCCTCAATATATCAGCGCTTGGAGCTCTGGAACTATCCCAACACAGCTACGACAATTTATACCCGTTACACCAATGGTTCCTAGATCTGCATTCGTCCTGTGTTTGACCTGCACCTTTTGAGACTGAAACTCATTTTGTGTGTTCGCGAGGCCCTCTAACCTAAAAAACCGACCAGTCCACGCCACGCCACACAGCCGCTTCCTAAGTATAGTGGACTACTGACCTATTTAGCGGAACCCGAAAAACCCACCACCCTATGGCGCAAGTCGAGGAATCTACAGCATATACGGTCGGAGAACCGTCTGAGACTCTGATTCAGACCCTCCACTCGGCTCTGAACCAGAGGTCCTCAGTCAGTCCTGTCGACTATGCTGCAGATGGTGAGCTCCGCTTTCATCTTGCAAAGAAGACTGGCAGTTTTTACCACCTCTGATAGCCGCTAAAAAGAGGATCTCTTCCGATCCAAAGTGACAAACTTCGTTCGTCCCGACATGAGCCGCCACCTGCAGCTGGCTGCACCCTGTGCTCTTCGTGGCATCCGAAAGAACGCGTTCCACATCAGGAATGACTCCCCCCAGTATGCATACTGAGTGCACATTGGACTTCTTCCTCTCCCTCGCAGCCATATACCTACGGGGCCCCATCGCCCGCTTAACGTTGAAGCTCCCAACCCATGCTCTGTGAGTGCCCGGACCTTGAAGGCAGGGGGTTGACTACAGGACAAGCGAGACATTCTGCGTCAGGACCATTCCTCTGCCACAGACAGCGCCTCGAATCTGTAAGACTAACCGGGGAGGCCTCCACTTCGGTCCCACGGGAAGTCTAATGCCGCCTGACACGAGCTGAGGAGACCTCCCAATCCACCAAGGATTGGGGCGTAACCACGTCGCAGGCAGTGAGCAGGTTGGCCATAGCCGCAGGCCGATCGGAGGGCACAACAGACGCACAGGGCGTCTGCTGCACACCCGCGAGCGGCCCACAACAGTAGTCTCAAGCGTTGCCAGCGAAGCCAACGCCGCCTGAAGCTGCGAGCGAAGAGTAACCAACTCTGCCTGCGCCCTTTCACAGCAGTCACAGTTCCTAGCTATTCTAAAAACCTATGCATGTTCCAAATTAGTACGACTGTTGTGATTTAAACTATGGGAGAATACACTAAACTGTAATTGATGCGAATCTAAGTGTACGCACGAGGACACTTAACTATTTCTTTGACGCGAAGCTGACTAAATATACGATCGAGGACACAAAAGTTTGATAAACAGTGAGCTTCACAAAATATGTACCCAACACTAAACTGTTTATTAACGGCGAATCTGAAAAATATATACGTGAGCTAATAAATCAAAATATCAACACTGATCTACCAATTAAACCCGATTCTGAATAGATAAACACGCGAGCACACCAAAGTTTGATGAACTATAACAGAAAGCACGCACGAAATGAAAATAAGTCAGTTTTAGTAAAAGCCGGTTAACTTACAGTGAAGAGCTGCTGGTGCGCGACGTGTATACTGGCCGGCGGTCACTGTTAAGAAATAACATGCAGAATTATTCTTTATTGGAAGGACAGACCAGGAGACATCTTGTATCTGCTACTTTCTGTAATATTCTCAAAACTAAAAATAATGTACATGGCTGCTCTCTCGTAATAATAATTCTTAATTTTATTTGCAGCATTGTTTCATTCAAGTAGTTAGTTGCCTAACCCTTTCTTTCAAGAGAAGATAGGTGTTCAAAGAAATACTGAGTACAGGATAAATCATGCTGATTAGCTTTTAAAATCATTTTCTTTATTCAGCATAAAATGATAAATGAATATTATTTATTGTGATACTTGTCTGAAATAATGAGCATTTCCCTAGATGAAAGTCGTTATTATATGTAACTGCATGTCATTACATTTTAATACAGCAGAATACATTCTTGCAGGTGACGTAAAATTACATTTTCTGCCTCAGCAGAATTGTTTCTCGCAGTCAGTTTTATTTCAGTCAGTCATCCATAGACATTATACATACTGTAGCTGTTCAAAGACAAAAAATGATTTACACAAGCGTTTATAAGAATATTTCTTCTAGATTTACATATATTATGAACAGAGCCATGATATATTATTTTTATGGAATTTATTAATGACAAGAATGTGTGACAGTGTTGGTAAAAGATCCATTTTTGTAGCGATCCTAATCAAAATGTTGATTATTTTTACAATTAATTCAGCATACTATCTATTTCATTATTTCACCAGACGGCTTTTAACGTCCGTATTGTATTAACGTGCGACGCAAAGCGAGCTTAGCACATTCGAGCCACCATCGAATTGTTGGGGGATATGTCGTTAAGCGTCTCTGGCAGCTGTTCCTTGTAGCTTCTATGGATTGTCTGCTCGCTAAATCCTTAAGAAGAGCAATATTCAACTTGCAAGTACCTCTACTTCGCCACACCGTCTACCATTGAAGAGAAATACTACAAATGCAGGCGATGTGGTCAGAGAAGGCTGTAGGCCACAGCTCGGCATCGAATGTTGGTGCTGAGTCCGCGAGAGAGACAGATGAGGTGAAGACGACTCGCTGAATGGCTGATAAGATAAATGTAGCCACCATGCGTAAGTTCCCATGTGTGTATATGTTACAGTTTTGAATTAGTAATTTAAGTTCCTGGCCTATGTGTGTGATGGAAGTTTTTGGCGAGCACACAGTATAAATCTCCTCCAAGAATAATGTGATCGTAGTGACCTTCAAACAAAGTGACCACCTCTCCTGAGCAGAACTGCGAGCATTCGTTTGTCCGTGACGGAGGGAGCATAAACATTGATCATCTGGACACCATGGAATGTCACAGCACTGGTAAATAAGCGACATCTTCAACAACGATACCTTCTCTGAGGAGTATGTCCATACCAAGCAGATGGCGTTAAATAAATGTCATATCCATAAATACCTGGAAATGATTCCAGGCGAACTTCTTGTAGGAAGGCTATATCGAGGTCTGACGCATGCAGCATTACACGGAATAACTGAAACATCATCTGCATTTTGATTGTGTTTATTTTGATAGATCCACTTTTGTATGCCTACCTTTGTACAGGTACAGGTATGCTCATTGTTCCACAATAAACTGTAGTACGCAGAAATGTCACACTATCGGGTAGCACATTCTGTTCCAAACAGTCTGTTAACAGCGTTTTTTAGCTGTGACATCCACTGCTACTTCAGTGGTGGATGAATCATCTTCAACACCTTCGTGCCATGCAACGTTGATTGAACGCTGATCGTCAATCGAAAACCCTGTTGAGTCAGTATGCGTTGATGTGACTTCAGTAGATGACTCACGTATGGCTGACTGCTGGTCATCATTCATAAATGCGGTGCTGGATATAAGCAATGTGGTTTCTTGCACCGCGCAGGAGACTGACATGGCGTTCCACTGTTGGGTATTCCGCTGGTAGGTCTTGGAGAGGGGATTGTTCATTGGTTGTGATCGACAGGTATGAGACGGAGCAAGCTGACGTTTCTTGTTTCTCTAAGGTGACTGTGGGTTCGTATGTGTACTTCAGTATATGATTAAGTCTGGATGTTCTGGCCGTCTGGCATGAAGGCGGCAGTGGGAACGTCCATGGAGGTGGCATGGGTTCCCTCTATCTTAGGCAGTCCACTACCCTTCGCCGTGGGAGGTTCAAGAGCTGACAAAGATCTAGACCCACACTTGTCTTCACTACCCTGAATAATACAGTGTTAAGCAAGGTTTCATTACGCTGTGTTGGCACAGACAGCTATCTGGGTCCAGTTTGAAGAGATTGGATATACGTCAATGGCAAGTTTACCGATGTTGATGGGATCTGCTCATCCTCGGGTGGTAGGTACGTTCCCATTCACAAGCGAGCCGGTCTGTCAAGCCCTTCCAGGAAGGATCAACCCTGACCGGCTCGCCTGTATGGGGGTGATAGACTCAGCCTAATGTCCAGAAGCCGGGTTCATCGGTTCTACTGGCGAGCGGCTACCTGCTTGCTTGGACCGCTAACTGCCAGCCACAGTCCGTCAGTACAGTGACTGGACATCGCAGGTAGAGCTCTCCGGTGACCACCCGCGGCCGGAAAGGGGACGCTGAGCCACTTGGGGTGGGGCTGACAGGACCCGCCGTCTGTAAATGAACAGCTTAAAGTCTGCGCTGCATACAGCCAGAACGAACGTGTCCTTGGCCACAACTGGAGCTCGTGATGGCACGACACTCGCCAATATATAAATAAGTTGGCATATGTTTGGTGAATTCGATATGGATTTGCCTCACCCCGACCTCCAATTAAGAACCGGATATCTGATAACTTGAGCCCATTTTCCGCAATATGGCTAATAACGTTCCCATACGGACGCAATGCAGAGAGAATTACGACAGAAGGTACATAGAACGGAAGTTCAAACGTTTTTAGTCTTCGGAGTCTTAGACCTGCATGTTCCATAGTCACTTCACCGATATTTCCATCCGAGTGACTAAATTTGATGCCATTTCTAGTTTTGTTTAGAATTTGCTCACAGACGGCATCGCTGGTTAGCTTCACGTATACAAAAACTGTCCAACTTTCAATCTCCACTTCTTCCCTAATAAATTGTTCTACTTCAAAGTGCCTTTGGTAGTGCACATTCATTCGAAAAACTGATTTTCAGTGTCGATTTTCGCAATGAATGGGCCATTCCTGTTCTAAGTAAATAACGCAAACGAAGACGACAGTGTCACGAGCAGGAGACTGCGGCAGGGCGTAAATTGACCATCCGACTGCTGCACTGCTTGAAGCAGACCGACTGAGCTATCACAGCACACGGATTACGGTCCATCCTCACAGCTTTACATCCACTAGTACCTTGACTCCTACTTTCCAAACTTCACAACTGCCCCCTGCGAACCTTGCAGAACTAGCCCTACTGAAAGTAAGGATATGTTAAAGACACGACTTAGCCAAACCCTGGCAGATGTTTTCAAAGTCTTCCTGGGGAATGCACACAGTTTTAATCCGCAAGGAAGTTCCATATCATCGCACACTCCTCTGCAGAGTGACAATATCATTCTGGTATCATACGGTCTCTTATTCTTGTCAATATTGTTGTTTTACCCTCCTCATTCACTAGTCTTTTGTAGCACTACAATTCAACCCCGCAGATTCTCTTCTCTTCCAGTCTTCCACTGTCCATGAATCACTATCATATAAGATTATTCTCTTAATTTACATTCTCGGAAAATTCTTCCTCACATGATGGACGATGTTTGATACCAAGCCATTTCTTTTGCCCTTGAATGCCCTTTTTGTCTACACTAGTCGGCTTTTAATTCCTCCTCTCTTCGTGCACCATCTGCTAGTTCGCTTCCAAAGCATCAGAATTTCTTAACCTCGTCTACTTGCTGATCAACAATCTTCTTGTTACGTTTATCGTTATTTTAATCTCTGCTACATATCATTACAGTTTACTGTTATTGATGTCTTTTTTAAATTCCTTTCGACAGGTACTGTAATTCCTCTTCATATTTTTATCTTCACTGAAAATGTTTCCAGCGAATTTTATTATTGATATCCTTTCACCCTGTATTTTTAACCCATTATTGAAACTTCCTTCTATTTCCGTCATTGTTTATTCGATATATATATATATATATATATATATATATATATATATAATAATGAACGTCAGTATTAATCCTAATCACTCATTCTTGGTCGTCGAGTGTGGTTTTTCTCTCAGAAAACTCAGCATAATGCGTATTACCCGTGTTTTCCTTGTTCCTTAATCCTATTTTTCTCAGAATTTTGATTTTGAACCGCTTTATATTGTCGAATGTTTTCATCAAGTACACAAATCTTATTAAACTGTTTTGATTTCTCTTAGCTTTGCTTCTATTATGAACCGCAACATCAGTGGTGCTTCTCTTGTACGTTTCTTTTCATAAAGCCAAACTGATATTCGTCTAACAGATCCTCAACTGTATTTCCGATACTTGTTTATTATTCTGCTAAGTAGCTCTGATGCATGAGCTGTTAAACTGCTTATACGATAATCTCCCTTATTAACATTAATGGATCAACGCCACTGCAAAGTCATTAATCATTAAAGCACAACCAGTAACGGTTTTAACGTAAGCATTATATCAGCACTTTATTATGAACATCCGCCATACTTATTATATTTAATCAGGTGTTGGTACTGACTGAAATGATTTAAACGTAAATATGTAGTCAGTACAAATTTCACCAATAGTAAGCGGATTCATTGTTGGGTAGCGTAATGTGTAGTATGAAGTGACCTACATAAAATACGTATTACTTTTCTAAATTACGTGAAGATGAACTGACGGGAGGTATGGATTGTTGGTGTGTTGGTGGTATGGTTGTGTCATATGAGCTGGAGACCGTAGTTTTGGAGTAAGTGTTGTAACTGGTTTTTTATGTAACAGCAAAAATTTCTTTCCCTGTGGCCTGTGAGTCATGTGATCATAATTCTGTGTGTCTGTGTTTGAAGCGAAGTTGACAAAACAAACCATAACTTATCTAAAGAAGAGAAGAGAAACGTTTACATTATCACTGTAAAGCTTGGTAGTAAACTACATACTGATTCTTATTTCATAGGGATCTAGTCTGCATATTGTTCACCTTTCAGGCTGACAAAGCAACTTGCCGTTGGGGAGATTGTTGTACCAAGTATCATTTATCAGACTTTGGCCTCCATCACGTTCTGAAATTTCATTCCTATATGTATACATTTTTTCTCAAATTAAAAAATTACTTTAGAAAATTAAATTTTTTCCAAATGTGAAGGAAAATGTTCCATTCTTTAACATGCTATTATACCTAAGGACACACTTTATATTAGATTTACAAGTATTAGAATGGAAATAATTTTCTAGTAAGATATTCAACAGATTATCTCCTCCATTAATACGCTATTCCAATAACTACTAACGTAATTCAAATGACATGAAGTATTATTATTATTATTGAAATCAATTGCAAATTAGATAATAATTCTATAAGGCAGAAGTTGTGGGAAATGTACAAAAATTTCTAATTTCAAGACAGAAAGTATTGTTCTGGCATTGGAGGTTCTGGTCACTTTACAAATGTTACATGTTTCATGCTAAAGGGCCTCTGTGTTTCAAAGTAGGCTATGTAGATAAAACTGTAATAAGAATTAATAGACTCTTCCAAACACTTATAGAAATACTAAAACCGTTATGTCTGTCGTTAGTTCGAACACAACCAGCTTTGCCAAAGATGTTTACATGTGAATGTCTGTTCGGTGTACGTTTATCACGACTGAACCACAAGACATAAAGAGCTAAAAATTTGCAAAGTTACTAATGTCTACCCGGGGAAGGCTTTGTGGCGATCGGATAGCTATTTATCTGTATATATGTAAACATCTTTCCAAAGCTGTTGTTAATTACGAAAAATATAAAGGTTTTTTTTTTTTTTTTTTTTTTTTTTTTTTTTTAAATTTAACGTTTTAGCGTAAATAGCTACATAATACCTGACAGCTAAAAACCGTATACAACAACTAAATACGTGTATATTTCCACATAGTTTATGCAACAGTTACGCCAGATGTCAGCATATAACGTCCAAACATCGTAGACGCGCTTCAGAATGACAAACTGTCGAAACAGCCATAGCACTATTAAATAAAATATAAGCAGCAATCCGGAACTTTATTGCAATGTCTTTCTATGACATATATAATGCTGCAGGCCCAACAATTAGGAAAAGAAGAGTACATTTTTACCTGTGATTTATTATATATTCTCTGATAAATGTAACAAGTTTTTAGAAGAAATGAGATGGACAGAGAGAGTGGATAAGAAAAGTACTAACTCAAGGTTCGAATAAATAAATAAATACCCGGGCAACGCCGGGTTTTCAGCTAGTTATCTCTAAAACTATGATTTTTCATATGGTTTCTTCAAGTAACTTGAGTGTAGCTTCAGGAATAAAAATGACATCACAGAAAAAAATTGCAATTGAATTGAAAAATTACAACTGCTGTGCTTATTAGTAGGGTTGATTCACCAAATAACCAGCAGATGGCGCCATTAGATTTTTTTAGGTCACAGGTACTGTTTCCGTCAGTGTCTGAATTACGCACCGCAGTCTTATCTTTACCAAAAAATACTAACATTGAATTTAATGTTCTAGGATTTACGGATGTCCTAATTTCACTGTGTTTATTAACAACTTCAAAAAATTCCTGTGCCTCTTTCGAAATGCTTTATTTATATTTGAATTCTTCAGTACAAAAATTGTCACACAACTTGTCTGTCGTGCAAATTCTAGAGAGTTTACGGAAGATTGCTGGCCTCCCCCTCCACACAGATTTTAATGCCAATAACAGAAGGTGGAACTTTCTCATCAACGCTGCAGGGTGTACAATGGGACACCAGCCGAACAAGGGCGCCAAGAAATGAAGACGACCACGCCGCGCTAAAAAACCTGAAAGTAGTTCTGAATTTTCTTACCAGCATAAGATTTCTACAGCAACTCGTCGCAGCAGTTAAAATTATGCTGGCAGCAAAAGACAAGCACTCTAATGGCCGGTTTCCGAAACCTGTGGGTTACCTGAACGTTAAGCACAAAATGGGTTTTCGAGACAACAGTTACCATCACAGCCGTAGTTACCTGTCCGTTAAAGATAAAGGCGCGTTCCCCTGGGGTTACCTACACGTTAACGTTAGTTTTAAGTATATCCGCTACGTAGCGCTTGTGGGCTTCCATGCGCACGTCCAGAAGTTCTTTGTTATTGTTTTTATGACTGGGTTCCGTATAATTTTCACACTTTAAATTTTTAAAGCTGAAGAATGGAAATTCTTTCGTCATCGTCTTCTTCTTCTTCTTCTGATGCTTCGGACAGATGTTCAGAAGAAGAAAACTTACATGTACTCGGCGCTGTTGAAAAATTACGACGCGTTTTTCGTGTTAGATGGCAACCATTTCATCTGTGTAATGCAATTTCCATTACGATCAATGTTTAACGTGCTTAGTGTTTTTTTTATTATTATTACAACGTGTGGCTCGGGTAGGTGGACGTAAAGTGACTAGTTTGTATTGTGAAAAGTAATGTCACATTCACAGAAGAATCGGAAGAGGAAAATTTATATTCATAAAAATATCTGTTGACAACAGAAATAATACGTATGATTTTATTGTTAACCCTGTCTTCATTCTTGTTTGTCCTGTTTATCTTTTTAAAAAAGAATACAGCTCTCTGAGTTGCCTTACCGTTTTCTCTCCTATCTGTTTAGGGAATTGTATAGTTTTGTGACATCTTCCAAGGCGTGTTGTTTTTCCAAAATAGTCAAATCATCTGCCTTTTCATTTACTATAACTACTTCCCTTTCTAAACTCAGGTCGGTCAAAAGATTTTTCTCAAATAGTGTCAATTTTTTTTTACTCTCCTGTCGCCTATTGCCTTTAAACAGAAACAGAAAATTCGTAATAGCTATACAAAGACGCGTCTTCGATTTCACCTAATAATCGATAAAATTCGATTAATTTCGATTTTCGTTAGTAATGCCATCTATTATCTGTTGAGACGTACTATTTGCTTCGACAGAAGGCGTAGTTACCTCGTAATTAACTAACGGTGGTGGAAATCTGCTACGGGAAACCCAAGGAAGTTATCTGGCATGTTAAATTATAACGTGACGGTAGCTAACGGCACGGTAACTATAGCTTTCCAGAAACCGGGCATAAGACTGTGACACTGGTGGAGGAACTATCACTTCCAGAACAGATTACCCGCTAGCGGCACATACAAGAGATATTGCTATATTGAATTCTACGGGAGATTGAAAGAAGACGAAGGGAAAAAATAAACCTTCAGGACTTCGTCGCCAGATATGGTCATATAGTCCTTTTAGTTTCGCTTATCGTGTGACACCCAGAGACTACTACACCAAGTCGAGGCACACGGGAATGCACTCCCGTCAGAGGCCGCGCAGTACGAACCCAATCACGTGCGCGAAATCTGATCCGTCGATGCATAATTAAGCAGTCGCCGCATGCGGCACATGGAATGTGCCTCATGGGCACATACTGTGCCTTGGGTTCCTCCAAACTGCAACACTGCAGTCAGTCAAGTGGGTGCCTCGTGTCAGCTTGCTATGATGAGTATAATGTCTTCCAATTTTTGACTGTTCTTCGTGAAGAATAAACTTTTGTTGTAAGCAATGAAGTGTTCCGGCGTGCCACTAGTGTATATGATACTTGTAACCAGAGAAATTCGTGTGACGCACAGAGAATAATGATTGCAAATGGACAATCATAATTATCGTGGTCTTTGTAAATAATTACTATATAATAAGATGTATGAAAAAGAATCGGGCTTGTCTTGTCTTGTGCTTGTCCTTTTCGTGTCGTGTGCTTGCGATAGTAAAAGCGCTGTTATATTGTTTCTTAAATTTACGATAATGGAACCAACGATTATAAAAAGGTGTGCAATCTGAATTATTTTAAAAGTGTATGTGAGAAGTTTCACCTAAAATGTTACCAGCGGATGCAGCCAATGATCAACGATCAAGATTGCCAAACGCCGCAAAGATTACGTGACAAAATTAAATGTAATAATTATTAGAAATCAGGGCAGGGCTGTTAGTAAGTGCGAAACAAAAATTGTGACTGAAACGTGTGGCTAAGTAAGAACAATGCTTTCCAAGTGAAAGATTTTGTAAAAATAAAAGGGGAAGTGGTATGAGGCGCGGCCCCATCAACAAAGGAACAATTGCCGCGAAAATAATAACAAAGTGCCCGGAAATCACCTTGATGAAACATACGTCTGCGAGCGAGTTCACGCGAAAGGAAATAGGAGCGAACAGCCGCGCTAAAGGAATGTACTTCGTACGCATACAGAAACAGATGTAGTAGCTAGCGAAGTCGGGACTGTTATCGAAGCGGCAAAGGATGATGCGCGGCAAGATAAAGGGCCGGCGCAGATTCAGGTGCAGCTTCCGGTCACGAAAGTGCCAAATGCCATGTCTAGCGTGTTCGATCTGGAAGTCGAGAACCGGAATTGGCTGATACGAGCATGTAAAATGTATGAAGGTATAGAAGCATGGAAAAGGGAAGGTAGGAAAATAAATTTTGCCGTGAAGGAATATGAAGTTAAGAATTGCAATACTGAAAAAAGTTGTTTGAAAGGAGCGGGCGCGCTGAGAGAAGTGTCACGTAACATGGATAAAGTTAATGAATGTGTAATGGGAGATAATGATGAGGTTATTGAATGTAGGAAAGAAAAAGGAACATGGGAAGTGTCGACAAACAAAGCTTGTATTGATACCATTCTCGATTGCGACGAAAGCGACCTCGTTGGACGGGCAGCCGGAGGTGATGCGTCGGGAGTCCTTACTCGTTTTGATGACTGAACGACATTAACGAGCGAAACAGATGACTGCAATGTGTATGAGGTCAAAGCAGACGTGATACGACCGGACGAAACTGAAAGTGAAGATGAACTCGCTGATTTATCAGAGGTACGTGATATAAAATGAGTGTTATGTCAGTCAGAGGAAAAAGATACTAGGAGGCAAAAGCAGGTTGTGAAGTTCGAACCGGACGGTTTATTGTGGGATAATTTAGACATGGAACAGGATTTGTTGTGGGAAGACAGAGGTGATGAAATTAAAAGATACGATCAAATTATGGTTCCTGTTAAAGTTTGTGGAACGAACGTACAAGTTTTAGTCGATACTGGAAGCCAAATAAAGTGCAATGTCCTAGTCATATTATGAACAATTAAAGAAATTAACGGAAATAGTAGAGATGCCTGTAAGAAGCGCAAAAGTGATAGGTGCTACCGGAGCATTCACCAAACCAATTAAATCACAAGTGCTGCTAAAGTTTTCTATTAAAAGTTGTGTAATTTGAACGGGAGTTTTTTGTTGTACCTCAATTGAGTACTGATATGATAGTAGGAATTGATTGGGTGCTGAAATATAAAATGGCAATTGATTGTGGCAGAAAGGTTATATCGTTTTCTGTGGAAGACAGTAAAATGGAAATAAGTTTTGATGAGATGAACAGGGTAATAAAGAATGAAGATTAGCGGTTGCGTTTAATAACGTTGCCGTTGTATGGTGGATTAAGGGACGGTTCAGAACGTTATCATATCAGAAATTTAAACGCACTGCAACCGACTGACGATGATTTTAAAACCATAGTAGAAAATGTTTCAGATATTTCAAGTGAACAGAAGCAGAATTATACCAGATTTTGGTTAACAATAGGAAGGTGTTTTCAGAAAAACCTGGTAAAGTACGGGGATTTGAATATAAAATTGAAACTATACCGCATGAGCCGTTTTTCGGACCAATATATCAGGTGCCGTTAGCTCGGAAAGAAGCAGTACAAAACGAAATAAACAGAATGGAAGAATGGGAAATTATCGAAAGATCTAAAAGTCCGTACAACAACCCAATGGTTTTGGTTTTTAAGAACACGTCCGTTCGGATTGAACACGTCAGTATCGGTGTTCGTCCGTGCATTAGATGGTGTATTAGGTAGAGAACTTGGTTCTAGGATTACAATCTATGTCGATGACATGCTAATTGCAACTTCGTCGTGGGAGGAGCACTGCGAATTGTTGAATAAAGTATTACACGCGCTGATACGCGGCGGGATGACTTTGAAAATAAAGAAGTGTGAATATGTAAAGAAAGAAGTAAAGTTTCTGGGGCATATTATTACAACTTCTGGAATAACTAAGGATCCGCGGAAATTAGAAGCTATTAGAAACAGCCCACCACCGAGAACGAAGAAACAATTGAAGTCGTTTCTCGGTCTCTGCAATTTCTATCGAAAATATGCGAAGGGGCAAGTTTTTAATGATCCGGACTGGTGTAATTTGTTGAAGAAATACAGTGCATTTATTTGGCTGGAAAAGTGCCAGGTAGCTTTTGAAAGATTAAAGGCAGAATTACTGGAAAATCAAATTTTGCACCATCCAGATTTAGCAATATCTTTCCATATGGGTCCTGATTCATATTATGGGGTAACAGTAAATGTTTTCCAAGAAGTAGGAGAAGGCGAAAATAAAGAGGTTCGCTCGATAGCTTTCGTGAGTAGGATTCTGACAAAATATGAAAGAAATTATAGCGTGTCCGAAAAGGAAGCCGCAGCTATTGTCTGGGGCTTTAAAAAATTCAAAGGTTTCTTGTGGGGGCACAAGGTTATTGTGCACACTGACCACAAGGCGTTGAAGTTTTTGAAAACCTGTCGATTGTTGCACGACCGATTAAGGAAATGGGCGCTATTCATGCAACAATTTGATTTTGAAATCTGACATATCGAAGGCGTAGACAATTGCGTGGACGACGCACTGTCGGGAATGCCGTACGACCCGGACGGTGTCTTTAATGAAGAACAATCAGACGGCTTGAAACTTCATGAAGTGCGCTTTCCCGCGAAAGGCAAAGGTCTCAGGTTCGAGTCCCGGTTCCGGCACACAATTATAATCTGCCAGGAAGTTTCATATCAGGGCACACTCCGCTGCAGAGTGAAAGTTTCATTTTGGTAACATCCCTTAGGCCGTTCCTAAGCCATGTCTCCACCATATCCTTTCTTCCAGGAGTGCTAGTCTTGCATGGTTCGCAGGAGAGCTTCTGTGAAGGTTGGAAAGTAGGAGGCGAGGTACTGGCGGAATTAAAGTTGTGAGGCGGCATCGTGAGTCGTGTCACTCCGCTGCAGAGTGAAAGTTCCATTCTGGAATCAGAAGGCTTATTTAAATTGATGTATTTGAGGGAGGTTGAAGGCAGAAAGAAAATTGAGAAAATTTGTAAGAACATGCGCAGACATCAAAATGATGACGAAATTTGGAAATTAATTAAAATCGAATTCGACGCGAAAAATGAGAGAGGCGAAAAACTACGCAGGTATTACAAGATTTACGACGGCATACTGTACCGACGTAAGAACTTAGATACAGAAGAGTGGCGCATCTGTTGGCCAAATAAATACGTGACGGAGCTCACTATTTTCATTTAGCTTACGGTCACTGCGGAGCGAAAAAGTACGCAGACAAGATAACTGAGTCTGTGGTTTTCGACAATGTGATGAGGAGGGTAACAGAATGCGTGAGGACTTGTGACAGATGCCAAAAAGTAAAAGTAGCTAATATGACAAACCGAGGACCGATGCAGAGTATTCAGTCCAAGAATAGCCTGGAGATATTAGCTACAGATTTATATGGTCCTCTTCCGAAAACAACTGGAAATTTCGCGTACATTTTGGTTGTATTAGATACGTTTTCTAAATTTTTAAGCTGTACACATTACGTAAAGCTACTGCTAAAGCAGTTTACAGTAAGCTGATGGACTATTTTCAAAAAATAAGAAAGCCAAAATTAATATTATCCGAAAATGGGCCTCAATTCATTTCTAAGATTTGTACGGAAGGTATGAAAAGTGAAGGGCTGGAGATCATCCACATGTCAGTCCATCACCCTTCAAGTAACCCTGCAGAACGCTATATGCGTGAGCTGGCTAGATATTTCAGAACATACTGCTACAACAATCATAAAGCGTGGGGCTAATATGTGTCTGACATTGAGCTAATTATGAACTCTCTGTCCCACGAGAGTACTGGGTTCACTCCTTATGAGATTTTGCTGGGAATGAGACCGAAAAGTGTAGTGGAGGAACTTATTAATTTTCCACCGCGGAAAGACATCTCGCGCGAAGAAGGAAATGTTAAGAGAGCAAATGAATAAGCGCGCTCAAGCATGGATCAAAAGGCACGACGAGAATTTGAAACCAATAAAATTCAAAATTCATGACAAGGTTCTCATGAAAATGCACGAGAAATCTAGTGAAATAGATAATGAGATTGCAAAATTTAAATTTATTTATAATGGACCGTTTGGAATCCAAAGTATTCCTCACCCTAATGCTTATTATCTAGTGTATCCGCAGGCAGGTAAGAAATTCGGTGTGCGGAACGTCAATGATTTACAACCATACCAGAGTAGAAATAATTAACCCGTGAAGAAAGAAATGTAATATGTGAAGGATCATTAGCGAAATGATGTAGCCTGATTAAAGACTGAGCTTTCCCTAGGTGCACTGAAATTAAGTATGGACTGCTTTAATGATTGCAGCAAACTATTCAGTGACGCATCATAAAAATAATTAGCAATTTTAAGTGCTTAATTAGAGTATGTATAATAAATGATTCTGTAAATAATTGTTTTATTCTCTGATTTCATCTGTATGAAGTGTTTGTAACTTCAGATGTACTTAGACTGGTTATTTAAGTTGCAGGTGACTGAGAAAAATTACAAAATTTTAATCAAAGTTGTTCATCAATGTATATGAATCAAGCTAGCTTGAATTTGAAGTTGTGTGCCTTCGGCCGTGGTGCACATGCAGGAACAGAAATAGAATGGAAGTGGGACACAACACAGTGCTGATGCCAATTATTTCAATGGTAATGAGGACGTACGAGAAATTTAGTACTGAGATGCAAATCAGTGTCTGAAATAAAAGTGATTGGTGTTATTATTTGAGGACGCAGATAATTTTATGCTGTGTGAATAAGATTTTAATTGGGTGTTAATTGAATATTGTGTAGAACATAGTGATTTATCCTATGTGAGTTGGTTAATGAAGTATTTCAGTTAATTAATAATTAGTGAGAAAGGACACAGATAATTTTGCTGTGTGGGAAAGGGTTTTGATCTTGTATTGGTTAGTTATTGTGTGAGGACATAACGATTTCATCCTATGTGAATAATTAGACTAAGAGCTGCATTTAATGAGTTGATGATAATAATGGACACAGTTGAATATGATCCAGTGTGATAATCTCTTGATGTAATGTTGACTAAATTGATTTGTTTTGTGTTTTTCTCGCATGTAGTTGATCACTGTTTGTTTGAGTCTGGACGTTTCTTTGGATCTATATGGCAATATAGACCAATGAAACGTGGGGCATATGTGGCAGAACAGCAAAGTGACCAACGCCGTTTTTCATTCATGTGTGCGCACAGTACGTAATATAAAACGATAATTCATGTTATTTTCCTAATTATTTGTATTTTTGTAATTTATTATGTGTTTGTATATTTTGTTCCTGTAACATATTTGCATTGTCCTACTAATTTCCGTATATGTCAAAAATAATACTGTAAATGTAGTAGACACGCTGGGTTAGCAAGGGCTTTGCTATTGTATAGAATCATCTTTGAGTAGGGAGTTTTATCGCTGGTAGCGCAGAGGCGCACAGAGAGAGTAGGAGTCGTGGTTGTGACTTGGGAGAGGACAGACGGAAACGTGAGACGGTGCGCACAATGGTGTACGGCAAAAGTACGTGAAGGAGAATGCATGTTGGATTGGCACTAGTGGAGGAGACGGCTAACAGGCGGTATTAGTAATTCATACGGTCACAGCTCAAATAACAAATAAATGCATCAAGAGGAATGCTGTGGGCCCAAAATTGTAATTAACATTCGCTTACCAATTGTTAAGTGCCAACAGATTCCAATCAGCAGCACCACGACGCGCACCAAAATCAGTAAGATCTGTCCAGTTTGTCTTAGCACGTACAGCTAACCAGAGTAGTAGTAATAATTCTTCAATAGTGAACACTGTTATTTGAGAAGCTGTGTTTAAAAAATCATTACCCATAGTCATTGTCCAGACAGGCTCCTTCCTCATCCATTGTTTTTCCGAGAATATTCACGAAGTTATACAAAACTAAAAATCAAAGTCATTAAAGACATTGTGTCAGTGATCAATTATAATTTATTCAGAAATGTATTACTAAATGTAGCTTATGCCAGTGTTGCTAATCAGTAGGTTGCTAAGTGGAATGAAACTGCTAGACTAACTTTCAATTTCAAGAGATATTTCAGTAACAGTGCAAAAGATTAATTGTTTTCCATTGCATATTATTTTGAGGTAAAGTTTTTTACTTGCAAGTACTGATTAGTGAGAATAGTGATTGTTTGCTAGTGTTCGAAATGCTAATACTTTCTAGTTAAAGAAAGGGCAAAAGTTAATCAGAAGGTTAAATAGTCCTTTTCTAAATATTAACGACAAGTCATTAATTAATTTTTGAGCTAGCCATTAGTACAGTTAATAGTTCAGTTACAACTTGATTATTGCTAAAGCACATGGCATACTCGCTGTTCAATAATTTCTAGTACTTATATAAACAATTAATTATTTAAAGCTGTAAATATAAGTATTAAGATGAGAGTTTTGCATGGTCTTCTGCATGTTGCATTTGCGTGGCTATTGCATACATTTCACTGTCTTATATTAAACCCCTGTGTTAACGAACTATTCCTCAGTAATTAGTATATTGTCAGTGTCTTTTGTACCGGATTTGATGCACATACTGTGATTCACTGACCACCCAAATTTTACGTAATTTTTCATGTTGTTAATTAACTTTGCTATTATTGAGATCCCACCATATTATTTCCTGGTACAACGAGCTGGAGACCGTAAGTTAATAAGTTATTCATTTTTTTTAATTGATCCCCGTGTCCCCTTTGTTCCGCATTTTTTTATTTAAACATTAAGCACTTTATTCCAAATTTTACTTTCCTCTTTCTTTGTTCCTCTCGATCGTTGTTGCCTAACAAAGAGGTACAGCAACGTTCCGGTTATAGCCTCCGCTACATCATCGGCTTCATTACCGATAGCTTTTCCACCCAATTTAGATAATTAGGCACACGGGCCATTTTTCTAATTATCGTATACTAACCAGTGGTGTAGGACGGGTAGGATTGTAAGGTTACAGCCTTGTCTTACCCCTGAAACTACCCGGAACCATGAGCTTAATATGCCATCTACTCTAACTGCTCCCTGACAGTCTACGTAAAGCCCTTTAATTGCCTGCAGAAGTTTGTGTCCTATACCATAATCTTGTAGTACTGACAATAGCTTTCTCCTAGAAACACTGTCCTTAAATAACTGTAAAAAATGAGACTGCATGTTGGGTACGTCCGGTTGTTGAGAAAGTTGGCGATGGCCCTGAAAGCTACTTGAGAAATCGGCTGCGTGTGATTGTGTAGCACATTCCAGGAACGGGAGGTGACAATATTGGCAATACTGATGGAGAGTCCGCTGCCAACGCCGCATGCGGCCAGTGGCAGCACTGGCGCAACAGAAGCGGCTGTGCTGCGCATGCGCAAGGCTGGTGAGGTGCCGCCTCCTCACGCAATATGAGCACAGCTGAACGACATATGTCCGCTCTCCCAGTGACAGCTATTTGACAAAGCCGGTGCTAAGCGTTTTGATATAAATACCTAGTCTCGCGTTTTACTTAATGCAGGTTTGTACAGACATGTAGTACCGCGGGTCCAAATCACTCACTGCGACTAGGTAATGCCGTAATCGCTAGGCAGAGGATACCGCCCCTGCTGAAGGCGGTTTTTCGAGTGACAGCCTCTTCCGTCGTACTTTGAAAAAAAAAAATCATTCTTGTCCCCAAAGCTATAAAATAGTTTTATTTTCCATGCTGTATCGGTTTCGGCAATTGCTGCCATCTACAAGAGATTAACAAAGTAAATGGAACTACATGACGGTTACATACAATCACACAACATAATAATATTACCAATATACAGACATAAACACACACACACACACACACACACACACACACACACACACACACACACACAGTCTGCATCATTGAATACATTAATTTCGAACACTTTCACTGCTGGCTAATATTTTACATGACTCTTGTAATGATCCTAATATAGAATAGTTTTTATGACTGTTATGCAACAAATAAAATAAGATATCTGTTTAACAGAGGGAGTAGTAAATATAATGACATTGATACCAATACCCCTTAATTTCGACATATTATGATGTACGAAAGTTAATCACCTAATAACTGTGCCATGGATGACCCAACGTCTACACACAACGTAAGAAAACTTAACACCGACAACATATAAGATTCGTACTAATGACTGTACTATTTACTAATGCTTTTAATTGATATTGATGTTTCATATCAGAATTTTAAGGATTACACCATACTTTATCACATTTAATAAATTTTCTACTGTTTGATAATCAATGTATTTTTATATACACTATCCCATACAACATGGTTATTTTTATACTTTTAGTTTAGACGTAATCAATGACAGACCCCTATGATAACGTTCTCAACGAAGGACAACGTCCCACAAATAAAGAAATGGGTTCCAATCTCTCTGTTCCAACGAAGGATTTATGGGTGTTTTCCCTTGGTTCTAAGGCAATCCCATTTTATTCTCTATTGGGCTCCCCATTTGTCTCGGTATCAGATTGTCTAATAACTGGCTTGATAGAACCGAGACTCTTAAAGGGCCGCATTTCTTACCCTTGTACAACTAAGTTCCTCTATGAACCCAATCCAGCTCACAATGGAGCAGAGAGATTCCAAACAGCAATAGTAACATATCACGGGACATTGAAATTGACGTTGCTTCCGTTACGGCATTTTTTTTATCCATTTTCATCCTGCCCCCTCCCCCCCCCTCCTTAAGGCGGAGGATAAAAATGAATACAAAAATGCCGTAACGACAGCAAGGTCAATTACAATGTCCCGTGATATGTTACTATTGCTGTTTGGAATCTCACTGCTCCATTATCAGCTGGATTGTGTTCATAGAGGAACTTAGTTCTGCAAGAGAATGAAAAACGGAAATAAAATGAAATGATAATAAACAGGCAAACTTTTACATTTTCCCGGAGAATAGAATGTTCACAGAAATTTCGGTATTGCCGCTGGTCGTCGTTAGAAGCGGCACACAAAACGAGCGGGCACCTGCAAGTTACCTTCAGCTGAGCTGTGGATTACCGACGAGAACGTAATACATCCTTTATCATCAAGAGTGGTGCGGGATGTCTGAGAGCTCGCCCGTAAAAATTCGCGGTTCTATTCAGCCAATTATCAGACATGCTGTCAGGGGAGATCCCAGACGTGAACCAGTATATCCAGTCTAATTTGTTCAGTGTTCGACGAAATGAATATTTATTCCGTAATCTAGGTTAATTTTCATATAAATAAGTGACGGGTAAATTTACTAAGAAATCCCAATGGTTTGAGTCGATATTTCAAATTAACATATCTAGTATTGTTGATTATTTGTCTGATGAGCTTTAGTTTTAAAACTAAGTTAAATTTTTTTGTCCATGACAAACTTACTGCACTTCACACTCTTCAGAGCCGTATCATATCTGATGTTTGCAACGCGTGGAACATAAACTTCAAGTAAGACGCATAGTATTTCTTCGCTTGTCGTTAGATTTTATTATTTTTAGCAAGAAGCATAAATTTTTATTGGCTACAAATACTGTCTCTGGTTTTAGGATCATATAAATGTCACTCCGGAAAATATATCAATCGTATTCGTTCTATTAGGCCGTCGTCCACATCTCTTGTTAGTCACACACAAGAGAAAATTGTTTCTTCCCATGTTTCTGAATGTTTTGTACTCTTATGAAAAGTATCGGAAGTTAACATCTGAAAAAATCGTAGAATGTCTTTCAGGACCTTGCAGATACTATACGGGATATCTTCCATTTCAATCCCCCTCTTTCACACTTTCTTTTCTGTCATTTTTATATAGTACGGCAAGGGAACTGTAATGTCAATTGCGTTAGCTCTTATTTACTTTACCGATTATAGCTCGTCCTACTGTGTTGTAGTCAGTTTCATTATGAGCAACATTAGTTGAAACCAATACGGCATATATCATTTTAGTTCCGAAGCATTGCTTTTCCTTTCGCATGTATTAGTGATCTTACTGTTTGCATATATCCTGAAGCGCTGCCACCAGTTCCATATTTAACTAATTAGTTTGATGTCACGTATCCTGGCAAAAGTAATGACTGCCCACTCCAGTTCACGCTCATCGTACCGCGACTCAAACTCTTGAGTTCAGCTGTCAACCCCCAGCTGCAGTCATTACCACCACAGACCTTTGTCACATGCCTTCACTTACTGAAATAAACAGATTTGGGATTTTTCTCTACGATGTTTATGACATGTTTGCAATAGAAATACCGGACGATCAAAAAGTCAGTATAAATTTGAAACTTAATAAATCGCTTGGAATGGCATGGGGTTTTGTTAAAAAAAAAAAAAAAAAAAAAAAAAAAAAAAAAAAAAAAAAACATAAAAAAAAGAATCAAAGTATTTCTATACGCGTGAAAGATCTCTTGCGTGCGTCGTTTGGTGGTGATCGTGTGCTCAGCCGCCACTGTCGTCATGCTTGGCCTCCGAGGTCCCCAGACCTCAGTCCGTGCGATTATTGGCTTTGGGGTTACCTGGAGTCGCAAGTGTGTTGTGATAGACCGACATCTTTAGGGGTGCTGAAAGATAACATCCGACGCCAATGCCTCACCATAATTCCGCACATGCTTTACAGTGCTTTTCACAACATTATTCCTCCACTACAGCTATTGTTGAGGAATGATGGTGAGCATATCGAGCATTTCCTGTATCGAACATCAACTTTGCTTTAATTTGTTATGCTAATTATTGGTTTTCTGATCAGATGAAGCGCCATCCGTCAGACATTTTTGGAACTTTTTTTCTAATAAAGCCCCATGTCATTCGAAGCATGTGTGTCAATTTTTACCTCTCTATCTATATTATTCCGTGATTTATTAAGTTTTCAAATATATACTGACTTTTTGATCACCCTGTATTTAGATACCTCAGGTTCCTTTTCACACCGAATGTTGATTGTGAGCTTATAAACTATACCGGCTCTGTAGAAAAATATGGAAACAGTTATCAGTAAGTGAATAAAGTTCTGATCAGAGTCGTTAACAAGTGAGCTCGATCTTAAGCATTGTTCAACACGTTAAAGAAAAGTCGCTCACAAATCCGGATTAGTGCATACGAGCTTGCTTCGCATCCTGAAGGACCTTGCGCATGCAAAAAATTGCATCACGATAGGTTCTGCATGAATTGACGGAAATGAATTCGTTACGACGCTGATCATATGCACTTGGAGCGCTATGAGCGCGAAGGAACACTGGATGAGACATAAAATGTACAAATGTTTGTAAATCTATCGGACCAAACTGCGTGGTCATCAGTCCGTAGCTTACAAACTACTTAAATCTAGGTAAACTAACTTAAGGACAAAGACGCCGGCCACGATGGCCGAGGGGACTGAGGCACGTCAGTCACGGTCTGCACGGCCATTACGGTCGGGGGGTTCGAATCACCCATCGGGCATGGATATTTGTGCCGTCCTTAGTGTTAGCTAGTAGTTTGTAAGTTTAGGAAGTGATGACCCCGTAGTTAAGTCCCATAAGCTATACAGACATTTGATACAAACACACACACCCATGCCCCAGGGAGGACTCGAACCTCCACGGCGAGCAACCGCGCGCTCCGCAGCGAGACGCTTTAGACCGCTCGGCTACTCCACAGCGGCGGATGAGACATCACATCGTATGAGCCAACCCATTATGGGTTGCCGCGAAAGTCGAAAGTGCGTATGGTGGAAGTTATGGTAATTCTCGTGTACGACTGTAATGCTGTTCTCCTAACGCATTACGTACCTTCAGTACACAGTATTACATATGGCCATTACACATAATGAGCATATGGAAAGTGAGACTGAATAGATCAAATTTCTAGGTGTTCAGATAGACAGTAAGCTGTCGTGGAAAGCTCATGTTCAGGAGATTGTTCCAAAACTAAATTCTGCTTCATTTACCATTAGAACAATATCTGAAATAAGTGATTTGTGAACACGAAAAGTAGTCTACTGCGCTTACTTTCACTCACTTATGATGTAAGTCGTTATTTTTTGGGGTAACTCGACTGAAACAAAAAGGATATTTTTGGCTCAGAAACGGGCGGTTCGAGCAATATGTGGTATAAGTTCACGAACGTCATGTCGACCCCTTTTCAGTAGTCTGGCAATTTTGACACTGGCGTCACAATAAGTTTTTTCTTTAATGTCGTTTGTTGTTAATAATATCAGCTTATTCCCACGAGTTAGAAGCTTTCAATCGTTGAATACTAGACATAAGTCGAATCTACATTTGCATCACACCACCTTGACACTAGTGCAGAAAGGTGTGCAGTATTCTACAGCATCCATTTTCAATAAGCTGCCACAAGAACTAAATAATCTTACCACTAACCCACACGCTTTCAAATCTCAATTGAAGAGTTACCTCATGGCTCACTCCTTTTATTCTGTCGAAGAACTCCAAGAAAAGTTAAACATTTCAGAAAATTGATTTTTTTTCCTTGATTCTTTTCACTTTGTCTTAAGATTGTCGTGTGTACAGGACTACTTAAAATTTTTCTATTACCATTCTTGTGTTAAACTTCATGTATTGACTTGTTCCGTGACCATGGAAAACCATATTATTATTATTATTATTATTATTATTATTATTATTGTTATTATTGATCGTTTTTGAAGAATCACCTGAGACTAGCCTTGCGAAAGAAGCGGCAACTCTTTCTGCGCAACCCACCCATCATGTTACACGACAATACGAAGGGCGCATACGGCGCAAGCTGTAGCTGCTCTGTTCGGTCAATGGGACTGGGAAGTACTGTACCATCCACCATACTCCCCGGACTTTGATTTAATTCCGATGATGAAGGAACCACTTCGCGACATTCGCTTCACAAGTGTTCCAGAGGTTCGACAGGCAGCAGACCGCTCCATTCCCATCTTCAACAGAACAGGCTTGCTAACGGTATACTACGCCTTCCACATCGCTGGCAGCCGGGTGTACATAACGCTGGTGACTACTTTGAAGGTGCAAATATGTAACGCTTTTCTATCGGTTGTAAATAAATATTTGCTTCTATTTAAGTTCCAACCCTCGTATATGTACAAAAAGCATTGACTGCATGTCTGGATAAGGAAAATAACAGTGTGCATCCCGTCTGAGACAATCAAATATGGGAAAGATTGCTTAAATACTATTGTAAGTAACGAAATAATAAAGAATTCAATTTTTTAAAATAACGATATAGACGTTTAATATTACTATTTCTTTTAATTATTCTCCAAGACTGACTACAACTTTAGAGTACGTGATGTCTAATTATTGAAAAGTATAATATAAGGTGGCATCGTCAACTTGTACTGAAATAATTGTTTCAAAAACAGTAAAAAAGTACAGGTTGCCTAATCAAAAACTCTTTATTCGCGTTTAATGCAAATCTAGGCTGCTTTTATCTGATATATTACTAAGAGATCAGGACAAACATGTCAACAGTTGGTACTGATTCATAATAGCACATAGATTCTGTGATTATAACCGTGTCAAGAGAAAAACCAACCCGAAAAACAGAGATGTGGTTATGACAGCCTGCCTCTGCAGAAACAGGTCTTTCAAACTGGCTTACGCAATCTGTGATTCTTACGTACTTAAAAAATATTAGATAGCCTCCAAAGGCTCACACTATGTCATAAATAAAGTAATTGTATTAGTTCACAATTAGCCACAGCCTTTTACGAAATTCTCAAGTAATCTAGAGTTCCTGTGACTACCCTTCTTTGAAAAGATCCATTATGTTGTAGCTGAGGATACAACTTAATCTAATGAGAATTTTTGGGCATATTTTTGAAGGATTGTTATGACACAAACAATTAATAACTTTTGTTTGTTTCTCGTTGTCTCCTAGAGTATGATGGAATATCTACAGGTTTTCTTTTCTCCAAAGCAGAGAAACTCAAGTTTCATTCTACATATTTTTCTTGCGCAACACCATTCAGATATTATTTTTCCATACAGTCACTAGCATCTTGAAGGTAAAAAATAAAGGAAAAAGAGCATGTGTTTCGACTTCCAAAGAGATCAATCACATAAATAAATATAAATTGCTCCAGGCAATTATTTACCTTCACGTTACTGAAGCGATCATAAAAATGGCGCAAGATTGTTTTCGTCCATCACATTGATAAAACAAAAAACCTTTAGGGTACTGTCGCTGACCCTGTGTCGGTTCAATATTCAAATGTTTGTATAGCTTATGGGACTTAACTACGGGGTCATCAGTCCCTAAAATTACAAACTACGTATCCTAAGGACGGCACAAATATCCATGCCCGAGGGGGGATTCGAACCCCCGACCGTAGTAGCCGTGTAGACCGTGACTGGAGCGCCTCAGTCCCCTCGGCCACCGCGGCCGGCCCCGTGTCAGTGAGATTACGTATAATTTCATGGAAGTTGGTATTAAAGAATATATATGGTACATGAATTGCAATGTTCAAGTTTTAAATATCGCGCGACAATAGTTTAAACAATTTTCAGATTGGAAAACTACATTACAGCTATATGTTGGAAGTGATTACCTCTATTTCAGCAGTCTTCCTTTACATTCTGCAGAAAAATGTGACTTACTAACATTACATCGATTTGAAGTGTTTTTCCCAAATTCAGGGCTATAATTACTTAATCATGTTACTGATAAGGTTTCTATAACCGTAAAGAAACTTGGATTTTTAAGAAATGTAGTAAGTACTGTTATTTTCCAATTGGTAAAAAGAATATTAAGTCTTTGCAGCATTATAACATGCTTAACATATCTTGTGCAATCTGTCCCAACTTAATCAACTATTGCTTATTTTCGTTTAAAAAACCATCAGGTCTTTTGTCTGTAATAGGTCATTTCATATTGTATTCCCATTTATTGTGCTTTTCAATTCTGTAAAAATTAGAATTTATTACCGCTATACATAAAAATGTGGTGATATGAATATAAGCCTAATTCATTTAGCTGCAATGGAATACCTATGCGTCTTTATTTAGTATTTTACTGTTCGTGTTGGTCTACAAATTCTGTATTGTTGACATGACTGCTTCACAGGAACAAAAAAATCATTAAAGTTTAAACTTTGGATAATAAATTAAAATTGATGAGAATAAATTTACATTTCGATACAAAGTTTCTTCTTTTGCGAACTCTTTAAAATGGATAGGCATCGTCTTCCTCTTAGTAAGGAAGTAGTCAGGCAGAGATGTATATCTGATTCTTACTTGCATGAAGGTGCATCAATGCTTACCCATGGCTTACGTATTCTTAGAGCAAAGTTACTCACTGGCTTAATATTACATACATACCCAACATGGAATGCGAAAACTTAAAACACGTTAATAACCGAGAGAAATTATAAACATGTATTATCTATTAGAAGCCACTGTCTCTTGTTCAGTTATTCCTACTGCCGTTGGTGATGGAGTATGAATAAATATCCAGTTTGAAAAGAACGACAATGATAAGAAACAATGACATATAATTTAAGAGAAAGTTACTAGTAACGATGCGTAGCTTGGATACAGTTTAATTTTAGAACTTGAGAAGGTCCCAATAAGAAATGTTTGTCGTATGATATTTAAACTTTATGGAAACATTTGAAAGTAGATGTAGGAGGGAAATAACAAAATAGCAATTGAAATATACACATTTTAAATTTCACACGATAAGGTACCATTGGTTAAAGGCGTGCGGTATTTCCGTTGAAAGTTACAAACATTGCTCATGTTACCTCCATCTCTTTGTATGGATACAATTTCACGATCGTTTGCATCACTACTGATACGTGGACCATGAGTTGTGTAGCCTTAGTGGGACAGCTCTTGCAGCGCTTGAAGATGACACAGAGCGTCCAGCATCCTCGGTTGTGGCAGCGTTAGCTTTATCAGTTTGAGACGCAACTAGTCATCGGACTCTCCCAGTAGTAATTCCCAAAATGTCAGTTAATTTTATCTTAGAAATCCTGTTGTTCAGCCTCCGGTGCGGAATGTCCGTGTTCCTGTGATGATGTTCGCGTGGCATTTTTGGCCTTTGGAACCCAAATGTATGTGTCACTGTCGCTATAATCAACCCTTTCTCTTTGTTTCCCTTACCCCTGCCACCTTCTCTGCCACTTTTACTTACTTTATTGTAATCTTTATCCCTTGTCACTGTCCATTAAATCACCGTCCTTTCCTCTCTATAATCTCCTTGCAGATAGAGTTACTGGGGTTGTTCGCCATGTAGATCGAGTAGGTTTCAAAACATAGGTATAGGGAATGGGGAAAGTGGATAAAATTTTGTTTTATTAAAGTCCGCACGTCTGAGGTGTCGAGACACCCAAAGCACATGTATGGCCTCCACACGTCTCTTTCTCATCCCAGTTGAAACTGGTTTTTTAATGGTAAATGCGTTTGTTGTAATTTAGTTGATTGCAAATATAGTGTGGTACGGTACATCTTAAACTTGAGATCGGAGAAATACACCAGAAGTTGGCGTGTCTGAGTTTGTGAAAAAGAAATTGGATTTACGTCAGAATACAGTTCTACAAAACTGTGATAATGAAATAGTTTAAAGGCCTAATAAGACATGAGAGCCGGCCGCGGTGGCCGAGGTGACTGAGGCGCGTCAGTCACGGTCAGCACGGCCACTACGGTCGGGGGTTCGAATCCCCCCTCGGGCATGGATATTTGTGCCGTCCTAGTTTGTAAGTAGTTCATAAGTAGTTTGTAAGTTTAGGGACTGATGACCCCGTAGTTAAGTCCCATAAGCTTAACAAACAACAACAACAACAAGACATGAGAATTTATTCTCTGGTTGGACTGAAGGGGAACATGTTACACGAAGCGCAATGCCAGCGCCGGCCGCGGTGGCCGAGGGGACTGAGGCGCTCCAGTCACGGTCTGCACGGCCACTACAGTCGGGGGTTCGAATCCCCCCTCAGGCATGGATATTTGTGCCGTCCTTAGTATAAGGTAGTTGATAAGTAGTTTGTAAGTTTAGGGACTGATGACCCCGTAGTTAAGTCCCGTAAGCTTAACAAACACTTGAACATTTTGCAATGCCAGCGCGAGAGAGTACAATATTTTCATGAATTTTAACCTTGCTATCTGACTGCGTATTAAAATATACAACTAACTGCTGGGAACTGCTACTAATAGTACAGGAGAAGTTGAACTTCTCTACCTCATACTGTTTACTCTTTGGTCTTAGAAATGTTACTAATGCTGACATTAAGCCAAAGATTATGACACCTTTCATTCTGTTCTGTCTTTTGCTGCCACTGCTGCTATTTCCAAACATTTATGTATTGCCACCGTCCATTTGCAACCATAACTATGTGCGATCTCTTTCTCTTCTACTAGAAATATGTTTTTTAACAATTATTTTATTAAATATTTCGGATATGTTCGCATGCCAGATTTTTGGCGTGGAAGGCGGAATGAGAACTGAGGCAGCAGGTTCCTCATTTTTGTGTAAGAGTCTTTTAAACACGACCACATGAAAAATTTATTAGGTGCCGTACATTCATAACATGAACATTTGCCACTGTTTTTATCTGCTTCGGCAAATTTATAAGCAGCGTATGAATAACATAAATTGTCAGTTATTTAGAGAAGGTATTACACAGTATGATGTTGAAATACAAACTTCTTTTCTGAATTGTTTACTTAGAATTGATATTATTTCCTAATGACCGTTAAGTCTTCTTGGAAAGAAGTGAGCTCACGAATTCGCCTGACGCATATGCAACCAGTAAAGCAAGGCTTTGCTTTCCGTTGTAAGAAAGATTCCCTGAACTGTGAATATCACACGCTACTAGGTATAAGCTAAAGTCAATTGCCACGTGCAGTGTAACACGATCACACGCGTATAAAACAAAGCAACATAAATATTTTTTAAAGCTTCTGTGAAATGCCGAATCAAATGCTACTAACTACCAAAAGAATAGAACGTACACAAAGCCCATCAACGTGTTTTTACATTGGTAATATTCTTTAAATTATGTTGAAATACTTTACTAAATTGGATTCTGGACAATAACAAACAACTGAAATAAAATCAGTCCTTCATGAAGTGAAGATATCGAACTGAAAGATGTGGAGTACATTTCACAGCGTCTGCAACGCTCTCTCTCAGCACAATTGGCACTCTTGGTATGCATCATAGTTTTTCGGAAATATCTTGAACACGGACAAATAATTTTGAAAATGGCAAAACTGGCATTTCTGGGTAGCTGTCTAGGAGACGGAAAGTTAAATTTACATATTTTCGGTCCAGGCTACAAAAACGGATAAAAATATATTTTTGTAATTTTCTAAGTACAGTATGTATCGTAATTTTGAACCTCTTCGTTTCGGTGAAGGATAAAGAAATAGACAACATTAGATTTCCTATGTATAAAAAGTTATAGAAGTGGAAAATACCAGAATTTGATGTTCTCGTAAACAAAAATTTTAGTTTTCGTTCTCAGGAACAAGCACTGTCGTGGACCGTAGAAATATAACCATATCTGATGTTTAAGTCCCGAACGCATGTAGGCCTCAAGTGTAGTGTAACGTAGCCAGCGCGAAAAAGGTCCTCAAAGATTTGAGATTAGATGTGAAGTCTATCGGAAGTACCTAAGTGTTCCCATTTTGTTGTAATGTATGATTCAGTGCCGTCAGCTTCAAGACAAACTCATAGTTTCGGCTGGGGTTATCGTGTTGAACTTAACTTCAAATTATATCTCTTAACCCTTTGAGTCACAAATTAAATTATTGTATAAAACCGAGTTGAAAATATATATCTCTTGCTTATAGAATTTCATCAGTGAAACTGGAATGTAACGTTTGTTTACATTTTTTATTTGCCATTAGAGCATAATGTTGTGGTTTCGATGTGTAACCAATGTAGCGATACCAACTAACACAGACGTACACATAAAAACTGTCATATTTTTTATTTATCACAGATGAGGACCAACTAATCAAAACGTATATTGTCCACTTCCGGAAAAAATTGAGTTTGATATGGTTTTCGGAGGTATTTTATGTTCTCTGCACGCTCCTGCATTCAGATTTAATCTATATGTATATTTTAACACTGAAATAGTATGTTTGAAAATGAATGGTTAAAACTAATCGTATATTGTCCACATCACTGAATGAGTCAGAACGTATAATGTCCACCATTTACGTTTAATTTTGCTTTGCTTTTATTTAATTTGGCAATACTGTCGAATTTATCAAGTGTCAGGGCATACAATACTTTAAATCATTATACGGCATTGTCACCTTCTGGCATTGTTTGACACTACTTGAGCCAAATAGTTATTGTTAGCAGTGCACAGCGGCAGTATTGTGTTGTGGTTTGTGTGTATTGCTCCCATTGAATTTAGAAAAAGAATGTGTGGTTGTTGTGAAGGATGGTAGAGATCGCGGGACAAGTAAAAGAATGAAGAAGAAATCTGATGGGTGTGGTCGTCAGAATAAAAATCAACATGGGATACATGCTGTTGCATTTTGGCTACTCAAGAATTCTTCGTTACACATAAGAGACGTGTGTCTACATTTTCCAGTTAGAGGGCATTGATTTTTACCTACAGACAGGATCTTTGACGAGTTGACAGAATAATGCGCCAAATTCCAGAATTTTGTACTCCAGAGACGCATATACAGATTTATAATGAAGTTGGGGAATCACGGGTTATTGAAAAAGGCTGGGAGCGTAAGGATTATAAACAACAGTCTAAGGCATGGAAAAAGATTGACGGTATCAGCAAAGTAACAAAGAATAATTTTGATAAAGGCGAAATTGAAGAGTGTCACGGATCAGGATATATAATTTTTTATACAGAAATTTATTATTACTTTGACGACTCCTTTAAACAAATCACGACATTGGCAAAACGTGGACTTGATGCTGTCTGCCACTGAAAGACCTATACTGGCATTATCAAGCAATATAAAGGAAGAGAAAAGGGAGGATGTTAAAAAACTGCTCAGTTTGAGATTCGGCACACATTGGAAAGAAAAAAAGAACTTAATTTTTTCGTGTCAGCTTTAGAAGTTCCATGTAGCCGCTTCACTCCTGAACATATTGATTGTGAAAACTTACATGAGGAACCTGGAATGGACAACATGTAGTAAATTTACTGTACTCTATAATATTCTGCCTTTAATAGATTGTTGTGTTGATCCAGTTTTTCACAGTAATGTACAGCTTTGTAGCATTCCTTGAAGTAAACATTAATCTTACGTTATTATAAATGATACAATTCATGTGAAGTGCGAATGTTAATATAAGGAACAATTTTCAAATATAAAAGTTTATGTGAAGTAATTAATGCAAAATAAAGAAGGTATGTTTACTAAAAACGCATAAAACATTTAATGTCCTATATGACGAATCAAAACGTATATTGTCTGAAATGTAAATAGATTTTCTAACCTAACAAAAAAAAATCTATTGCAACGTATATTCTAGTTCAGTATCTCAGAACGAATCGAACTGTGAAAACAGCTTAAATTTTTATTGAGTAGTTTAGCAGATATCAGTTTTTTGCTTCTCCTGAAAAGATTTGATTCATCAGACATTATACGTTTTGATTAGTTGCTCCTCAGATGAACAGTTTAACTAAGTAAGAAGAAATATTATCACAAAATAAATTTCATCTGCTGTAGTTGGCACGTATTATTAGCTATACGAGTGGCATAAGATTGTTTGGTGAAAACAGTCCATCAATCAAATCCATTGGCAATAAAAGTAGAAAAAACTGCACATGAATGTATGTATTATCTGGAATATTTCTTGGATCTAATAGATGAGAAAACTAACTCATCAGAATAGAAATAATTATTTATGAGTGTTGGTCCATTTGTAAATTCGGTGAACTTGCTGCTGAGCAGGAGGGAGACTACTTGGTGGTTGGTCATCTTGAGATTCCCAGTCTTATATCTCACCAAAAGACTCTGTACGCCCACTCATCGGTGTCATCAATTCTTCCCGAGAGTCAGAACTGAAATCTTGTAGAGAATCTACAAACTGATGCCATTGCGAAGTTTTTCTTCTATCATAGCCTCAGAGTCAGAAATAGGATCTCTGCCTGATCTCCACATCTGCCAAAATAAGTAATAAAATTATTAAAAGTAAATAGTTTTTACTGGTACCGTCATTGTTGATTTTGCAGTTAATGCCATGAAGTAAACATCAGAATAATTTTAGAGTAATTCAAAATAAAATCATCAATTTATAAAGTTATTCGGGAATGTGTTCAGTTTCAAGGATTAACCACATACAAAACCTAACAATCGAAATTGTTAGGTGTCACGGTGTTTTCGATTGAAACCAGCAACATAAACGTGAATAAACTTTAGTAAAAAGTTATATACATTTAATATTATCTAAAGTTTGGAGACTAACTTTATTGCTGATTATCTAATATATAAAAAATAATGTTTGTTTATCTTTTTGTTCGTATTTTATGCACGGCCATAACGTACATAAGGTTTCGATAAAATTTTGTCAACTCTTGCCTGTACTCGCGAGAAGGTTATAGGTATGGTAAAATTAACTTCGTATAGTGGATGGCGGATGGTGCTTTATAATTATTTAATTCGTTTGTTACGCCTTCACGTTGAAATGGCTGGATATGAATGAAATTTGGAGAAGAGGTAGCTTATATCCTGATCAATACATGCGCTACCTTTCGTAATCCACCGTATGGTGCGTGGCGGAGGGTACCTTACAATAAGTTATTCGTTTGTTTCCCTTCAGGCTGAAACAGCTGAACGAATTTAAATGAAATTCGGAATGCAGATAGCTTACACCCTGAATTAACGCATGATCTACTTTAGAAAGCCACCGTACGGCGCATGTTTGTTTATCTTCACGCTGAAACAGCTGGACGGAATTGAATATGAGATGAAGATAGCTTATACCCTGAATTAACACATGGGTTACCTTTCGTAATCCTTCGTAGGTGCATGACGGAGGGTAAGTTACAGCGAACATCCAAATTGTTTGACTGGTCACCATGAAGCACATAAATGTTTTCATGACGGAGATTTTTATAATCTGCAAGCTAATGAATTTAGCATGGCTGAGAATACCTTGACCAGTAACCATGAAACTTGCCACATATATCTGAGTTTTGATATATAGGAGGGAGAGGAGTTGGTGGTGGAGGAGGAGGAGGCGAACAGAAAGGGGAGAGAGGAGACAGAGAGAGGGTAGAGGAGGAGAATGAGAGAGGGGATGTGGTGACAGGTGAAAGGAGATGAACAAAGATATATTTCAAATGTTCAAATGTTTGTTAAGCTTAAGGGACTTACCTACAGAGTCATCAGTCCATAAACTTACAAACTACTTATGAACTACCTTATGTTAAAGGCGGAACAAACATCCATGCCCGAAGGGGGATTCGAACCCCCGACCGTAGTGGCCGTGCAGAACGTGACTGGCACGCCGCAGACTGCTCAGCCACTGCGGCCAGCGAGGTATATTTCCCCTTTATTGTTATTTTAAGTGACCACTACTGGCGGCAGCTGGCAACAACATCAGCGCCGCTCTTCAGGCTACACGCTTTTGACGATGGACATGATGAAAAATGACCGAGCGGTCTGCAGCCTGCCACTCACGGTCTTCACAGCCGCTGCGGTCGGGGGCTCGAATCCCCGATCGAACATGGATGTTTGTACTGTATTTAGTATAAGCTAGTTCATAAGTAGTTTGTAGGTTTAGGGACTGATGACCCCGTAGTTAAGTTCAATAAGCTCTACAGACATTTGAACACGATGAAAAATAAAATACAGTAGAAATGGTGAAATTTATAATAGACATGGTGGAATTTTGAAGATAACAACAAAGTCAAAGGCGATAAAAAATGTAGACCGTAAAATAATGGCCATGGTGGCGGTAAAAACACATTGATGGACACAAACACAGGTGACGAAAAAAAAAAAAAACGGAGAAACTGGAGAAAAGACACTTGGTGACACATGTATTACATGAAGCGGTCGCTTCGAGTTAAAGACAAGAAGATGCTTGACAGTCTTCACGAAATCTCTGAAAAAAGGGGTCTTCAGGTCTACTACGAAAAGACAGAATATGTGGAATACAGACATGGAAGTGAGAGATTCATGGATGTAGATCATGGTAAGATTAAGACAGATAAGTTTAAATACCTGGGAGAATGGATCCAACCCAACGGACTGGATAAAGAGGACAAGAGCCAGAAAACTAGAGCTCTCCTACAAGCTAACCCAGAACAAATATAGTAAACGTGCATTATCCTACATAGCCCAAATCAGACATTACAACTCGGCGTTGTATGCTTCAGAGTGTCTTATTTTAAATAAGAAAGGGGAGCTTGAAGAAATCGAAAAGAAGGAAGATTCTGAGGAAAATTCTGGACCACAGATGACTACCGATGGGACTTGAAAGAGGAGGAAAAATGAAGGACTCTACAAGTACACTGCAAAGATATTCACATGTGACGTCTGTTCCGAAAGAACAGACGTCACTTCTGATCCTAGAGTTGTTATTGTTTCATATTCACAGAATATATGACATCAACTGCGAATGGGCAAATCTAAAAACGTGCACTCAGCTGGGATCCGAACCCGGGTGTCCTGCGCTAACCCCTACACCACTGGGGACACAGTGGTCACCGTATTTGTAAGGACTACCTAAGTACGACCCCGCTGGGGCTGGGAATTTTTATCTGGCCGGGGGCGTACTTAGGTAGTCCTTGCAGGTGCGCTGATCACTGTGTCACCAGTAGTGTAGGGGTCAGCGCAACTGCCTAGATAGCAGGAGACCGGGGTTCGAATCCCGTCTGAGTGCACGTTTTCAGCTTTGCCCATTCGCAGTTGCTGTCATATATTCTGTGAATATGACACTGAAAAGATAACGGACACAATGAGGAAGCGGAGGTTAAAGTTCTACGGACATCTATTAAGGATGTATGGATGCAGGCTGTCCAAAGGATTTTCAATTACATCACGGTATTAAAGGCTACATCTAAATGGGTAGTTGGAGTGAAGAAGGATGTAGCAGAAGCTGGAATTACACTACAGATGGTCCACAACAGAGGAGAGTTCAGAAGCAGAGTTAACAGCATCAAGTCATTTGGAGAGGAACCACCAAACACAAGACACAAACGGATCATTTCTGAGGAGGAGAGAAAAAATAGAAGCGAACGAATGAAGACGTTCTGGGAGGAAAAGAGTGCGTTGGGTCAAAGGGAAAAGGTGGTGAAGCACTTTAAATTGTCAAAATAATCTCGTATCATACCAAACTCGTCCTAAATTTGGTTCAATCTTATTAAGAAAACTTGTTTATAACTCTTTATGCTCAGTTGCTACATAAATATTTATACGTTTTCTAATGTCACCTAGCAACTTAACACCTCTCGTGAACCGTGGCACCGAACTTCCCTCCGAAGTCTATGTCCACCGCCTAATATAAAAAAAAAATAATAGTTTATATTTCTATCTTTCCTTAAAAGACAAAAAGGTCCTTATACCCGCGGGAGAAAGATAAAAGACCAGAATGTAACTTCACATTCAAAGTTTAAACTCTTTACCACCAATTCAGTCATGAAACTGGCGTTCGAGCGAAAATCCACAGCCTACTATATTTTAATTTCACATTTAAAATACTACTGTTTCATTTTGAATGCGTCTTGAAATTCAAGAGCCTGTTATAAACTTTTCAAACTGATGGTGTTTCCTTCCTAGATACATGATGTAATATTTAAAACACTTCTTCAGTCAAACATCACATGTTTATTGGTCTTCTTGCAATACAAGCATATACTATTTGCTTCTGATCCAATCATACATTCACAAGGACACAATCTGAACTGACGAACATCCTTAGCAATAGTAATGTGACTGTCGGCTACTTTCATATAACGGCTAGCTCTGTGACGCCGGTCGGTGCTGCGGCGACGCTACTCCCGTTTATTGCAGTACCTCGACCGACCATGAAACAAACAGAAACAAACACGAAACATTCTTTTTAAGTATCATATAAAATCATTACTCAACAATCAATAAATCGTTTTCATTAATACGCAATGTTTAATTTTCATCTTCTGCAAAAACAAATATGGGGAAAAAATATGGGAGAGTAGGAGCTCACAAATCAGTCCCTCTACAAGAGAAGAAAAGCCAAAAAGTCTTAAGTTCATTGCGGTCCATAGTCGGCCAAGTTCAACACACACACACAAAGAAAAAAAATGGGGATTCACAAGTGTTGAAAAAACGTTGCACTGGGGGCTCCAAAGGGAAGGGGGGGGGTAGGAGAAGGGGGAGGATGGGCGGGGGAAGGGAGAGGATGGGGAATGGAGGGGAAGGAGGTGCGCAATGAAACTGTCATGAGGAAGGAAGGGGAGGCCAACCGGGGGACGGGATAGGTTTTGACTACGAAATAGAATATGACAGTAGTTGAATTTTGTAAAATCGGCAAATAATTCCAGCAATTACTGAAAATCAAATGTTAGGTGGTGTGAAACAGGTGGCGACGGTGTCCACAGTTCAGCCGTTCAGTAGTAAAGATGTGCAGCAAAAGCATGAGCTTTCGAAACGGCGTTCGCACTCGGCGTGGCATTACGTGTCGCTACGTAACTGTGTGTGTCAAGGCCGCACATTGAGATGCGGCGGGCGCGGCGGCCGCCCGCACCGACAGCGAAAGTGGCGCCGCGGCGCGCGCCGTGGCCGGAAGAGAAAGCACGGTGCCCGCCTTTGGCAGCGCTCACCTGTCCCAGGGTAGGCGGCTGACCGCCGCCGATGTTACGTCACGTCTGTGAGTGAATTACGCGTAATGTGACCAGGGCCAGCAAAATTCAGCTTGTCACCAGCTCTCTCTAGGAATTACAGTAAAGTCTCGATTATCCGACCTAAGCCGGCCGCGGCAAGG
The DNA here is from genome assembly GCA_026315105.1 of Locusta migratoria. NCBI lineage: Eukaryota > Metazoa > Arthropoda > Insecta > Orthoptera > Acrididae > Locusta > Locusta migratoria. The sequence goes on from CM048746.1 coordinate 199,927,432, forward strand.
TCGGATAAGCGGGAAGGTCGGATAACACGGAAAATAATACAAAAAACACAAAAGTTAGAAAAATTTATTTGAACAAGGAAAATTATTGAATATCCTAACAACGTTTAAATACATTAGACGTCACCGAAAGAAAAGTGATACGATATCAGGTTCACCTTCGTTTAATTCGTTACGAAAGTTTAAGGCTTTTTCTGCAAAATAGATCCCGACATGGATACACTTTTATCTCTATGTTGAGTAAACCATTAGAACAAAGCTTCACTTACTTTTTGAAAATCACATTTTTAATGGTTTTCCGATCTTCCCATACAGTAGCGATTGCTCATTGAGAACACCACTTCTCAATTTCATTGCGGTTCCTTTTCCAGTCTCCGACTGTTGTTTCCCCGACGTTATAATCTTGCGCAACTTTTAATAAAGTTTCACCATTGTCTTTTCTTTTTAAAGCTTTAAGTTTTTCTTCCATTGAAAACCCACCTTTTTATAAATAAAGCGCAACACATTTTCCACTACAGATCTAGGTTAGCACTGAAGAGTGAGGAGTACCAGACAGCGACAATGAACTGAGTGACAATGACGCGCGCCCAAACAAACAACACGTATAGTCACTGACCTATCGGCTGGCACACAGCTACAGTTACAGTCCCGGTGCTGGGAAAGCGTTGGATAACACGGAAGGTCGGATAAACGAGGATCGGATAATCGAGACTCTACTGTACAGCGATACTGACCTGAAACTAGAGTCCTACCGAAACATGATTTGCAGCCGAAACCGCAACCGATTGTTCCGGCCGAAACAGAAACCGAAACTTGGAGAATTAACAACATCCATTAGTACACAAACATGCTGCCTTCCACCGAATAGTTAGATTAGTTGGTTCATTCCATAGATGCGTGTTGAGGTAATCCTCGTGGATGTGGAACAAGTCATTTTTATTTTAATTTTTTATTTTTTTATTTTATTTAATTTAATTTAATCAATTTATTTATTTACATTTTTTACAAGTTGATAATATAATATTACGAATCCAGATAAATGAGTCATTTGGTTCTATTTAATAATTCGTCAGTGGAGTAGAAGGAGAAGGGCACTATAAAGTCTTTTAGGCCCGTCTTAAACTGGTCATTATTTGGTTGTTGGTAAATTATTGAAAATATGTGTTCTTGAGTAGTGAACCCCTTTTTGAACTAAAGTAAGTGATTTTAAGTCTTTATGTAGATCATTTTTGTTCCTAGTATTGCAGGTATGAACTGAGCTGTTTGTTGGGAAAAGGGATATATTATTTATGACAAATTTCATTAAGGAATAAATATACTTAGAGGCAGTAATTAATATACCCAGTTCTTTGAAGAGGCTTCTGCAGTATGTTCGTCAATTTACACCACAAATAATACGTATTACACGCTTTTGAACTCTGAAAACTTTAGCTTGACTTGAGGAGTTAACCCTAAATATTATACCATATAACATTATGGAATGAAAGTAAGCAAAGTGTGCTAGCTTTTTTCTTTTTTATGTCTCCTAAGCCTGATACCACTCGTATTGCAAATACAGATTTGTTAAGTCGTTTCTGCAGTTCTGTGGTATGCTCCCCCCAACTGAATTTATTATCAAGCTGTAATCCCAGGAATTTAATACTGTCAACCTCTTCTATCTGCTCTTCTTCGTACTTTATGCATATACTGGTTGGGAATCTCTTGCATGTTCTGAAATGCATGTAGTGAGTCTTTTCAAAGTTTAATGTCAATGAGTTAGCTTTAAACCATTTATTAATGTTATTGAAAATATCATTAGCAGACCTTTCTAAAACTGAGCTCGTCATGCTATTTATTGCAATACTTGTATCATCTGCAAACAAAACGAACTCTGTTTCTGACAGTGTAACTGATGAGAGGCCATTAATATACACAAGAAAAAGCAATGGCCCTAAGATGGATCCTTGTGGGACCCCAATCTGATGATGACTGTTGGCTTAATTCACTAGTCCGTTGCACTGACACCTTTTGTTCCTGTTAGCAAGGTACGACTTGAACCATTTTGCAGCAATTCCCATGACACCATAGAATTCTAATTTACTTAAAAGGATGTTATAGTTCACACAATCAAATGCCTTTGATAAATCACAAAAAATACCTATTGTTTGTAATTTATTATCTAATTAATTAAGTACATTCTCACTGTAGGTGTAAACAGCCTTCTCGATATCGGAACCTTTCAGAAATCCAAACTGTGTTCTAGACAATATGTCATTTGAGGTTAGGTGGTTGAGAAGCTGATTGTACATTACCTTTTCTAGAATTTTTGATAATGCCGGTAAAAGTGAAATCGGTCTGTAGTTTGATGGTATCTCTTTATCCCCTTTCTCGAATAGAGGTTTAATATCCGCATATCTTAACCAATCAGGAAATGTTCCAAGTATAATAGACTGGCTACACAAAGAACTTAAAATTGTGCTAAATTCACGAGAGCATGCTTTAATTTTGTTGATATTTTATCGTAACCATTATAATGCTCTGTTTTTGAAGATTTTATTATGGAAGTTATTTCTTGTGGTGAAGTGAGTGGCACTCCATGCTACATCGCCTTACATTCATACAACTATCAAAACAAGATTTTAAAACATAATTACATACCATTAAATACATTACTAGCAACAATGGCTGTAGCCCTCAGCTAATAGATAACATTTTATAAAGAAAACAAAGAATAAACGTTCTCCCACTTCAGAAACAGTCATGACTAAGACGAACTGGTGTACTATACCACCATATTTAGGAAAATTATCTACCAAAATAGCCAGAATTCTCAAATCCTGTAAATGCAGAACTTCATTTTATGGGCGAGGCACTGCAGCTCACATCCTATTCAACAGCAAAGGCACAAGCGATGCATTAAGTAACAGCGGGGTTTATAAAAATCAGATGAAATGACTGCAGCAAACTATACAAAGGCCAAACAGGCAGGGCAATTGAAATTAGACTGACTGAACATGAACGTAGCTGGAGATTACAGAAGGCAGACTCGACCTTTGCTGATCACGTTCTGAAAGAAGGACACAGCTACCAGGGCCACACAGAAGTGCTTCACATAGCCAACAAAGACAAGGAACTACATCTGTTAGAAGCACTGGAAATAAACAAACGGCTAGCGCTAAATGACCAAGTACAGTTGAGCACATCCCCACTGTTAAGCTTCATGTAATGTAACTAAAACAGCTACCTACCACAGACCATCTTAATATCACACATTGAGTCTCCATTCCTACTGTATTTACTTTCAGAAGATCAAAACAATTCATATAATAAATTGTACAGTATTATGAAATGTAACTTTAATATGTGAACCTTTTCAGATGCTGTCTAATAAGTTAACTGTAAACTCAGTGACGATTTCAACAGATGCTACAATCTCAATAATGTGACCACAGTTTTTAATTCAGTAATATTTGGTATGTAATGTGTTTCACCTTGTCATCTTGCACATTACACTGTAAAAATGTTAAGGAGGCCACATGGTAACAGATATTTTTTTCCAATTCTAACCAATGTCATATGCAAAGAAAGAGTATTCTGTGTGTTGTATCCTTCGACCATAGATACTGGTAGACAGGGCATGTCATCGTTTTCATGGCACCAACATCTCTGCAAGCTAAACAATTGCTTTGCCAACAGTCACGTGGTAGTGTACAGCTGTGGCACAACTTTGCCTAGGATAATACAGAGCTTTTTGCGAAGGCAAGTAACATTAAATTTGAAGTGGAAGTATTATTAGTTTAAAATGATGGCATTTCTTGAAAACTGTGATGTTGTTTATTATATCCAGCTAATATTTGCCAACCGTCACGTGGTCCCATGTTTGAACCACGCCATGTGTATAGCCGATCTGCTGTTTGTCCAGTCTGTTAGTATCTATGGTCGAAGGTTGTATCTTTGTTTACTATCTTTGGGAACCTAAGCAATAGCGTCTTTGTCGACGCCTGTCAACAGTTTATCTGATGATGGCCTAATAAGCCGAAAACTAGTTTGTAAATAAACAAAAAATTAGTAGAACGGAAGCAGTTTGTTTGTTTTTAACCTTAAATATGGAAACGTTCCACCAGAAGTGATGGAAGAATCCATTTATTAGAGAATTAAGATCAAATTGCGGTAAATTTACCTTATAGCGCTAATGACTAATTTTATCACATTTTACAAGATCCTCTCCATGTACTAAGCCTTCTTAAGTGTGTGTAAGCTTAACCAGAAGTTCTTAGAAGATGACATATGAGGTATACAGATTTAATGGTCTAAACTTTCCATCTGGCACTTGCGAATATTAAGCCAACCACTCCTTACGTTGGACTTGTTACCCAACGAATACCTCGTACCTTATTGAAAGCATGTCGTTTTCCTTCACAGTTCTCGAAGCGCTTTGCATTTCTAAAGAAAGTGCAAAGCACAATAGCTGAAAATATACTGATGCGAGTAAGTATTCTCATCAAGCTGGCCACGGTGGCCGAGGGGACTGAGGCGCTCCAGTCACGGTCTGCACGGCCACTACGGTCGGGGGTTCGAATCCCCCCTCGGGCATGGATATTTGTGCCGTCCATAGGATAAGCTAGTTGATAAGTAGTTTGTAAGTTTAGGGACTGATAAGGTCCCATAAGCTATACAAGCATTTGATTTTATTCTACTCAAAATTAAGTCCGGGATCCAGTTTAGGGTTACTGCTGACGACGCAGCAATACATAAATAATATTTACACTTTACCCTACTTGGTATGTAGCGAAAACTGTACAGCACGGTCACTGCATGACGGACGGGGGTTAGGTCAGGCATGGCCAACATATTCGTCCGCCGGGTGGAGCACTTTGTAGCTCACCACCCCGGCCGCGACCGTGGGTCGCTAGTGTCGCCAACGGAGCGAGAGAGAGAGATAGCTGCGGAAAGAGTGAGACCGCACAGCACTACTGGACCGTCCTGCGGTCAGATCCAACGTAAATGAAGTAACAGAGGAAGCGCTGCTCTGTAATGTGGTCGAAGAACGGTAAAACAAGCAAACCACTTACTGTTTAGGTAACAATTAGTGTTTGTATGGCAGAGTCACTACGCGAAGCTTTAGAAAATATCCAAAACATGAATCGAAGATTTTATCAAAAACAGTAAATGTCTTCTCTTTCTTTTCAAGAATTTTAAAATGTACTGTAGCTGGCTACATTAAAATATTTTCAGGAGATTTCGCGAGGGTAAATGTCGCAATATCGAATTAGCTAATTGCACCAATCAAATAAAAAAAATTATTGTACAGCCCAAGGTGTAGCTTGTTTCTATTTATAAAATACATACACCGGAAAGCAAAAAGACTTTATCACTTCCTTACTTACCCTTCCCTAAGGGCAGCCTTATTTTTATTCAGCATCTTTCTTCGGTCTTCAGCAGACAACTGCATCCTTTTGTCACTGTGCATAGTATTGTATTGACGTTCCAATGTGTATTTTTTCCAGCTTCTAATCGTGCGGTTACAAAATAAGCACTTCGCATGGACTTCAAACGAGACGAAAAAGTACTGTAATTACCATTCCTCATTAAATGATGTGGCTTCCTTAAATTTCATTTTTGTTGACCAATGAGATGACGCCATTATGCTTCCAATACGAATCGTCACTTCAATTTAAGACAGCTAGTGTTGCTCGTAAACTGTTTTCTGTCCCACAACGAGAGTGCCTGACGGTTAAACTGAATTTTATGCGTTGCACTCGCTGTTTTAGGAACGGTAGAGCAGCCAATAAGGAGTCGCGTTGCCGCAGCCAATAAGAAAGACATTACAATTGTACTACGTAAACAAATCTAAGCGGTGTACGTAAAAAGTTTTTGACGATCAACAAATTGCACTTCCTATCAGTAGCTTAAATATTTGTCGTTTGCGAGCGTTCATCCAAATTACCTCGATGGCTTTTGAAGGAGCGTGCCCCTTTTCGGTTCACCGTCAATGAAATCTCAGTGGCCACCATAACTCGACTCGTGACTGGCGGGGCTGGACGCTGCAAAGGCGACAGACTTGACTTGCGCGCAGCCATGCCCTCGTATATACTTCGTAAAATTTCATTAGGTGATCGTATCTCTTCGTTAACATTATTATTTTTCATTCGATTATGACAGCAATTAGATTGATGCGAAGTAAAGTTGTCGTTATACAGTGCTATGAGTAATACGATTCCTTTCTGTGAATGTATCAAATTCAATCAGTGCTGCATAAAGTATTTCGAAAAATGACGGTATAGTTCCGACTAACAGTATAATTGTTGTCAAATTACGCAAACTCAAGAGGAAACATGACCAATGTTTCCCTTAACCCGTTTTTTTAAGCCATTCGCATTCAAGGAACCACATTAATAAAATTGTTACGAACACAGTATAAAATATCAATGTAAGATACGATTACATCATATAATGATTGACAACAAAACACAATTTCTATGCGCACCCGACGTCGCCCGTAATTTGACAAAAGCTAGTTTCGGCCAAACCAAAGAATCGGCTATTTTTGGCCGCATAACCAAAATTAAAGCCGAATGTGGCCGAAACCGAATATTCGGTCGGTATTTGCCTAAAGGTATATTGTCATTTCGATTTATAATCACAAACCTACAACACTTTTCCTAACAGCAATTTTATTACAACTTCCTTGCAGGGTTAAAGTGAGTGCGTCGCCAGGATTCGAGCTCTCTACCTTTCCTCTTTCAAGTTCTGAAGCAAGCAGGAGTAAAATATAGGGAGCGTAAGGTTATTTACAACTTGTACAAAAACCAGACAGCGGTTGTCAGAGTTGAAGGGCATGAAAGGGATGCAGTGGTTGGGAAGGGAGTGAGACAGGGTTGTAGCCTTTCTCCAATGTTGTTCAATTTGTACATTGAACACGCTATAAAGGAAAGCAAGGATAAATTTGATGAAGGAATAAAAGTTCAGGGGGGAGAATTAAAAACATTGCGTTTTGCCGACGACATAGTAATTCTGTCAGAGACAGCATGGGACCTGGAAGAGCAATTGAATGGAATGGACAGTGTGCTGAAAGGTGCAGATAAGATGAACATTAACAAGAGCAAAACTAGGGTAATGGAGTGCAGTGTAAGAAAATCAGGTGATGCTGAAGGAATTAGATTGGGAAACGAAGCAATAAAGGAGGTAGATGAGTTTTGTTACTTGGGCAGTAAAATAACAAATGATGGTCACAGTACAGAGGATATAAAATGCAGAATGGCAATGGGTAGAAAAGCGTTTTTGAAAAAGAGAAATTTGTTAACATCGAATATTGATTTAAGCCTAAGGAAGTCCTTTCTGAGGGCATTTGTATGGAGTGTTGCCTTGTATGGGAGTGAGACATGGACGATAAACAGTGCGGACAGGAAGAGGATTGAGGCTTTTGAAATATGGTGCTACAGAAGAATGCTGAAGATTAGGTGGGTGGATCGCATAACTAATGAGGAGGTACTGAACAGAATTGGGGAGAAAAGAAATTTCTGGCATACCTTGACTAAAAGAAGGGATAGATTGGTGGGACACATTCTTAGACATCAAGGAATTGTGAATTTAGCATTAGAGGGAAGTGTGTGGGGTAAAAATCGCAGAGGAAGACCAAGAGATGGATACAGTAAGCAGATTCAGACAGATGTAGGTTGCCGTTCTTATGTGGAGATGAAGAGGCTTGCTCAGGATAGGGTATTGTGGAAAGCTGCATCAAACCAGTCTCCGGACTGAAGACCACAACAACAACAACCTTTCCTTTTCGCGAGCAAGCGTTCAAGACACTTTTTTATGAGGAGGGACCGGAGGTAGTATAGATAACGCAGCTATGATATTAAATGAAAAAGTTGTGGAGGGATCAGAGTTCGTAGCGTGGATAAATGTCGGAACGCTACTGAGCTACCTGTGCATTCGTCACGGGTCATCCTCACAACTTCGGATTCGGCAGTACCTCGACACGTACCTTCCAGTCTGCACGGAAGTTCTAAATATCAGATCCGGCCTATAAAGAGTCGCGGTTATATGCAGCCAATGATGATAGTGAGCCAAAGGGGCGATCCCAATTGGGAAGATATTGGAGGGCCTTGGTCGAAACCGGGGTATTGGGACCAATTTAGATTACTATTTGGACTTTGCCCCAAACTACAAATGGAGGGCGTCTGAGAGATTTGTAAGGTAGGAGGCGGAAATATAGCTGTGAGAAGAAACGGTGGAGCGTGACGGTAAGCTCAATCGGTAGAGCGCTAGCACGCGAAATACAAAGATCGCGGGTTTGAAAGTCGTCACGCCAGTTTTAATCTCTCAAAAATTTTTATGACAGTTCACATTCCGCTACTCAGTGACAATATCATACACATTTGTTGTCCACAAACTATTGTATCACAGGACCTACTTTTACTGTCTTCATTTACAATGATTCACAGAATTCAATGTCATCACGCAAACTTATATCGTTTTGTACACAAGAATAATATTAATCTAGTACTACTATAACACTCTTCTAAAACTGCAAGAAAATTGTAAGTTTGGAATATCTCCGGATGTGTGGTAGTTGTTCTTGCACAGTTATTAAATCAGCGCTCATGTCTTTCATGTTTACATCATGGTGAATTCTGGAAACTATTGCTATCTTCGTTTTTTTCTTTGAAAGTGGAAACCGACCAACTTCATTCTCTTTATTTTGATTAGCTTTACGAAAAGCACTTAAAAAATAAGCTCCAGAGATGGTAGCAGAGCTCTAGTTGAACAAATTTTTTCCCAATTTCTTTCAAAAGTACAATACATTGCGACAAAGTCTTAACCTTTACCTTTGCAACTTAAAGTAATTGAAACAACGAGAAAAAAGCAGTAGAAACATTTATGACCAGAACCAATCCACATTTCTTTCGAATATGAAATTTAATCGAAGATGTTCCTTTTTTTTCCTTTATGGCGCACTTTACGAATATTATAAGTAGGCCTCTTGCGATGGCGTTTTACACCTAAAATTTTAATTACATGTGTGATGACACGGCTGGCCCTCTCATCTCAATGTTATCGTACGATACCGTCTGCTGGCCCTCTCATCTCAATATTATCGTACGATACCGTCTTCGTCGGACCCGGAATCGTGTGGTTCAATAGTGATATATTTCGCGTGTGAAGTTACAAACAAAATAACCAGCCTAGGAATCAGTGTAGGATAGTGTCTCGGTGATATTGTGATTAGTTAACACGTGATAGATTTCATTAATTAAGAGATTCATTTAGGTACTTTCCAGACAGTTCTATAAACAATAGTTTCGTCATTGTATGTTATGACTTAAACAAACGAAGGGTATAAACTTTTGTATCTACTTAAAGTCATGAAAATGAATAGCATTGTAAATATGTTAGGCTCATAAACAAGTTGTGTTGACCAGCTAATTGTGTTGATTAATGTAATAGTCGAAATATCAATATTGTAATTCTTTGTATATATTGATTGACGTGAAAATTTGTGTATATTTTGCGAATGGCCAAGATATTTGATAATTCAATATATGTTAGGAACATGTATGATGTACTCATTAACTAATTAATTTCCATCTAACATCGTACTTTGTTGTAAAACAAAAATGTCCGAGATTTCAACTTAAAAAGATATGTGCCATCCAAAATTATTGTATGTATAGTTTTCATTTTATATTGTGATTATTTTTGTGTACATGAAATGTTTTACTTGAGTGTTCGTTAATTGTAAATTAGTATATTCAATTGTTGTGAACAATGCATAATGTAATGCCATTATTGTCGATATTATATATTTGCTTCACCGCCTTGCGTGGGGAGAAGGCGGGGTTGGAGTTTTAGTCGTTTGTTAAGTGCTCTGGAAGCTATGTCAGTCTGTTGTTTTAAAATGGAAGTACTACCAGCTAAGTTCTGTTGCATTGATTACATTATGATTTTATAAAGTTGTAATGTTTTGGTGGAGAAGCAGTTTGATTGAAAATTAAAGAAGAAGTGGAAAATTGTACCTACGAGTATTTATTTCTACCACGACGCCCCAGGTGAATAATTTTGCAGCGAGCAGAATATGTTCCCCCAAAAATCTTATAATAAGGGTGGGTGGGCGGGAGCAATTTCTGCGTGCTCCGACTGCTGCTGTCTGGCTGCTGCAAGCGGGGTGGTCCACGGTTCTTCTATCACTCCTCGTTGCCACTTTTGTATCCCATCCTCGTTGCCACTTTTGTGTCCCAGCCTTGTCGCCACGTTTGTGTCTCGATATCACCGGTTGTCGTAGGTGTCGGTGGCAGAGTAGAAAGAGACCGACACAGGAATAAAGGATGCACGCGTGTGCAGGTACGGAGGTGACCATCCAGTGGGATAGCAGAAACTAGAAACACTAGAGTAAATTAGAACGAGATATATATTTCATAGAGACTTAGTAATACTTAACTTTTACATAGTTCCTGACTGCAGAATGCTGATACATAGATTAGATAGAGGCCTGCCTACTGATGATTCCTAGTGCCTATCCGATAGCCAAGTCTTAACTGGTGCCTATCTGATTCCCAAGTGGCCGATGCAGCAGTCGTTGCCACGAGCGGAGTTGCAGCAGATGGCCGCGCCGTGCGTGCATGGCGGCGCGAGGCAAAAGTATGTGGCACGCACTTTAGACTTGTGCGACACCACACTTAGTACCGGCGATTTGACAATATCTACAGTCTAACATATAGAGTCGCAACACTCACTGCTGTGATAGTTGTTACCAACTGACAGTTGCAACGACAATACCGCTCCCAGTGGTGGGTAAGCCTCCGAAAGAGTGATGTTTGTTTATAATTATTTGTGTACGTAATTAACGAAATAGTTTGTATAATTTTTGTATAATAAGCATTAGTAAAATATCAAGGGACATACATAATACGGAAATTAATGAAAAACTGATTCAGTTGTATAACGAAGAACATCGTTATGAACGAATACGAATATACAGGGTGTTTCACTAAGTGTGTTTGCCTCTGTAACTTATAAAATATTATGTGACGGAAAATTTTAATGCGGTAGGTCAACAAAAGAAATGTTACACTTTCTGCGGAGCTATGAACATAGTTTATTGTATCATTTTACAAAGAGTTACAGCACAAAGATATAATTTTTTTAATGGAACAATAGTTTTTTTCTATCGTGCGCTGGATTCGTTAAAAACAGCTGCGTCCAAATCAATTTAAACTACATTCCTATCACTGTTAGTTTCAGAGGCAGATACCACAAACGCTGCGCATTTTGCAATGCGCCTTCTAAATGTGGTGCGGCCGAGTTGTAACGTCGCCGGTGTCACGGACCGAGAAGCTTCAGTGACATCGTGTCGGCACTCGCAGAGCATCTGCAACTTGTCAACGTACTCGTTGTTCGTGTATGCCATCGTCATTCGATGTCAGTAACTGTGGTATATTGAGCCCCGGTTGTTTGTGTGGCTCCAACTGTCGGGTATACGGCCGTGTGCGGCGACAGTCGGCAGTCTAACAGCGCATCGAGGAAGCTTCTCGCTCCGTGACATCGGCGACGTTACAACTTGGCCGCACCACATTTAGATGGCGCATTGTATTATGCGCAGCGTTTGTGGTATCTGCCTCTGAAACTTTGAAGGGTTGTAGCTCCCTAACTAACAGTGATAGGAATGTAGTTTAAATTGATTTGGACGCAGCTGGTTTCAACGAATCCAATGCACGACAGAAAAAAAAGTATTGTTCCATTTAAAAATTTATATCTTTGTGCTGTAACTCTTTGGAAAATGATACAATATACTATGTTCATAGTTCCGCAGAAACTGTAACATTTCTTGTATTGACCTACAGCACTAAAATTTCCCGTCACCTATTATTTTATAAGTAACAGAGGCAAACACACTTAGTGAAACACCCTGTATGTATATTTGCAGCTTATTCTGCTGAAAGTAAGTAGAATATAAACATAAGAGAAACATAAATTTCTATTATGATCTTTTCTTACTATGACAAAGAGTTTTTTGACACTTACCACTGCGCGGGAGTAGCCGAGAGGTCTGGAGCGCCACGTTACAGAACGCGCTGCGTCCTGTTCGAATCCTCCCTCGGGAACAGATGTGTGTGAATTCCTTAGGTTAGTTTGACTTAGATTAAGTAGTCTGTAAGACCAGGGACTGATGACCAACGTAGTTTGGTCCCATAGAATTACAAAATGTTCAAATGTTTGTAGAACTTAAGGGACTTAACTACGGGGTCATCAGTCCCTAAACTTACAAACTACTTATGAACTAGCTACAACTAAGGACGGCACAAATATCCATTGCCGAGGGGGGATTCGAACCCCCGACCGTAGTGGCCGTGCAGACCGTGACTGAAGCGCCTCAGTCCCCTCGGCCACCGCGGCCGGAAATTACAAACATTTGAACATTTGACACTTAACCAATTCGGTCGCACATTTTAAGGGTTCACTCGTCTTTCTTAAAAGCGCATAATCTTTTGAGTGCGATAACTGTAGCTTAAGAAGACAATGCCATGAAGATTCTTGCCTTTTGTGGTTCAGCTGTAGCAACAATTGTGGAATTGGGTTCTTTTTGTTGAAAACAGTTTGCTTGCTTTTTCTGTTTTCTTGCCACGTTTTTCCTACCGATAAAGATGTGGTGGCTAATTTGATACGTTAAATACTGTAGTTATTGAATTTTATATTCGTTTTCTACGTTCCACCCTCACCGATTTTACTGGAATTGTAGTGAAGAAACGTTAACGTTCTTGAGTAGAAAAGGGACGTCTGTCTGCCGAAAGGAATTTCTTGTGGAGTTTCTTGGCCATTTCTCTATTTTTAATAGTAAATGAAGTTGTTCAGTAAAGGCCTGTAGAAGATAATTGTAAATGAAGTGTGCTGCAATGTACCGTTTCGTACCTTGTCAGGTATTTTACGAAACCTGTTGTTGTTGTTGTGGTCTTCAGTCCGCAGACTGGTTTGATGCAGCTCTCCACGCTACCCTGTCCTGTGCAAGTCTCTTCATCTGAGAGTACGTTCGGCAACCTACATCCTTTTGAATCTGCTTACTGTATTCGTCCCTCCGTCTCCCTCTACGATTTTTACCCCACACACTTCCTTATAATGCTAAGTTGACAATTCCTTGATATGTCCAACTAAATTATTCCTTCTCTTAGTCAGGATGTGCCAGAAACTTCTTTTCTCCCCAATTGGTTAAGCACCTCCTCATCAGTTACGTGACCTACCCATCTAATCTTCATCATTCGTCTGTAGCATCACATTTCAAAAGCTTCTATCATCTTTTTGTCTGAATTCCTTATGGTCCACGTTCCACTCCCATACAATGCCACACTACAGGCGAATGCTTTCAGAAAGGACTTCGTAACATTTAAATTGGATATTAACAAGTTTCGCTTCTTTATAAACGCTTTTCTTCCCATTCAGTATTTTATATCTTCTCTACTTCGGCCATCAGAAGTTATTTTGCTACCCAAAAAACAAAACTCATTCACGACTTTTATTGTCTCATTAACTAATCTCATTCCTTCAGCATCACCTGATTTTCTGACATTATATTCGATTACCCTCGTTTTATTCTTGTTAATGTTCATCTTATTTCTTCCTTTCAAGACACTGTTCATTCCATTCAATTGCTCTTCCGGATCCTTTGCATTTTCTGACAAAATTATTATGTCATCAGCAAACCGCAAAGCTTTTATTTCCTCTCCCTGAACTTTAATTCGTTCCCCACATTCCTCCTTGGTTTCCTTTATAGCTTTCTGAATGTACAAATTGAATAACATTGGGGAAAGGCTACAGCCCTGTCTTACACCCTTCCCAAGCTCTGCATACCTTTCATGCCCTTCAACTCTGATAACTGCTGTCTGGTTTTTGTACAAGTTGTAAATAACCTTCCGTTCGCTATATTTTACTCCTGCTGATTTCACAATTTGACAGAATGTATTCCAATCAATACTGTCAAAAGCTTTCTGCAAATCTACAAATGCTAATCTTATAAGGTAAATCGTAATGAGAGTATTGCCTCCTGTGGTTCACCATTTCTCCTAAATCCAAACTGATCTTTCCCTTGATCGGATTCCAGAAGTTTTTCCATTCGTCTGTAAATAATTCGTGTTAGTGTTTTGCTACTATGACTTATTAAACTGATAGTTCTGTAATTTTCACATTTTTCTGCACCTGCTTTCTTTGGAAATCTAATAAAGACAAAGGTGGAGCTATTTTGAAGTTATTACCAACTGTTTGACACTACATACGTTCCATAATGTAAAACGTATGTTGAAATCAATATACGCGATACTGTCCACATCCAGTATTGTATTCAGAAATGTAGCTCGGGGCCGCTTGGAGCGCTGCTGTCACATTGTATAACAAAATCTGCGAGAGTGTCGTGACTATATATGCTAGACTGCGGTGTCTAGGTAACTGTCGGTAACATGTTTCCACTTTTTAGGTTACGCCGTTCAACCGATCGACACCGACTAAAACCTTCCCCTGGCGACATAACTGGGCGCCGCTAGATAGCGGTACCACAGTAGCGGCGCTTGACTGCTGTAAAATAGTTAACGTGTGGCAGCTGGGACGACACTAGCGCTCCGAGCGGTGAGCAAGGGAGCCGCCTGCCAATGTCATCTACATCGAATAGCACTTGATTTCCAACTTTTCTCTATGTAATTTAGGCTATGATTGTTTTATTTCAGACTCGAGGGCGTTAGTCTCACGTCAGACGGAAACGATGATGGTAAAATAAAGAGCAGTGGAGAGAAAACAAATTGTGAAAATGACATAAGCTAGAACAAAGGCACGTAGAAATACCTACCCCCGATCGAATATTTTTGCATCTTTTCCCATTGAAACCATAATAACGCAAATAAATGGGTACAAACAGTTTCAAGCTTAGGAATCCTGGGCCTGTTGCTGTAAAGTAAATGGGTATGAGATATAATGTCCTTTTCGTGACGTTTTGTGTTTTATTTTTTTTATTTTTTTACCGCAACTGTTAGCAAAATTACGAATTTCGTTTGTATTATTGTTCTGTGTCAGATAAGATACTTCCAACTAACAGTAGAAGTACATTGAAAAGTGCATGATATTTGAAAGTTCATCATCTGTTTTCGTTACGTTTATTTTATTTTTTTAAAATGTTTTTTCATTTTATTTTATTTATTTATTTATTTATTTTTGGTGGGGGGGGGGGGCTGCACACTAGTTTGACCGGTGACGCCAACATTTGTTTTGATGTATATATTTTTTGCACCTTGTCTCCTTATTCGCAATGTTATAGGTAGTCTGCACTTCTGTGGTAAATCGCGCATATACGCGGGTATCGTGATGATATTTATAAAAATGATGATATTTATAAAAATATAAATATCGCTGTAGTTCAGGGATAAGTCAGTATATAGCGGCACCTCTCATCTGTCAAACGAGCGTCTAGCCGCTAGCTTTGCGTATAGACACGTGACTGGAAATCCAGGCCGTTATGAGACTCAATGGTGATTGGCTGGAGAAGCCCTGTTTGGCCTTGAAGAAATATGCAATAAACCACTTAAAAATTAACAACTATTGATCCATATATTATACAAAGGAGTGCGTAGGCTCATTTTAAATATAAAGATTAGACGGATGCGCTGATATAAACGTGCCTCCTGTCACCTTAGTAGGTTTTGAGTTATAGTAAATAAAAGATCAATATAAATTAACAATTTGGTGAACGACGTATCTTGAAAACGGCTAAACCAAATACTGCGTACAAGGTGTCAGATGATAGACATAAGTTAGTACTATTAAGATGTATATTTAGTTTCTTTGCGTAAATACAGTAAATCTGAATTAGATGCCAGTAACATGGTTTCCAGGTGTAAAAGCTGGATTTTTAATAAATAAACAATAGTTTTTAATAAATAAAGAAAAATAACTGCGACAGTACGGTAAACTGGACTTACGTAAATAGTTAATGAAACTACATGATCAGTAGTACAGTGAATAACATAGGTTTAAATATTGAAAAAGCAAAGGTAGAAAATATTAATATTTTGATAATGCAAAAAAATACGATATGTACAATTTTTTTGATGCCATATTGTTTCAGTGGAAAATTTCCGTTGGATGCTTTCATCACATGTGACAAATGAGGTCTTTTATTTTTATGGTTATTTCTGCGTATCATTGTGCTGTAAGCGTTCCAGTTGCAAAACATAACTAAAACAAATGTAGTACGCTACGAATAACACGTGCAGGACACTACCAACTCAGTAGTGTCCCCCCCCCCCTGGCCGCCTGGCGCGCTGCTATAGGGGTGGGTACCAAAGATTCGCTCGAGTGTCGTGACTGGTATTTTAGACTGTGGCGGTACTATGCCCTATATCGGCTATTATGCGTGGAACTGAGAAAAAGAAAAAAAAAAGTTCTTTAGAATTTAATATTGAGTAACTTTTATTTGAATTTATATGAACGCCTCCTCAAATAAATGAATTTTTGCCGTAGTTGCATTTCTTGAAACGGTCCTTTTAGACGGTCGAATCTTAAAATACATTACAGAATTTTAAAATCACACTGGCGTGGTTTCCGGCAAGTATTTGGGACCAAAAAATAATAAAAATATAAATAATATAAAATTAAATATTTGAAAATAGTATATTATTGTTTGTATATACTTTACTTTCTATTCTTTTATTAAATATTTCGTATTACTAGCTGAAATGCTAGTCAGTATATAACTGTGCACATATCTTCCTCTCCTCATCTCCTCTTCCCCCTATTGCAGCCCTTCTCCTTTCCTCTCTCTCTCTCTCTCTTTATTTCACCTGGCAATATCTTTCCATTCCTTCACGTCATCAGTATATCGCTTGCTATGAAAGATTATAATGTACATCAGTTAACTTTCATTTTGATCGGTGAAAAGGTGTCGAAGGTACCGTCAGTCATGGCCCGTATGAAATGTTACTTATACACTGATGTTCCTATTGTTTTCAAGGTGAAGTGTGCAAAATTCCATCAACATTGGAATAAAACTGTAGATTTTGTCGAATTCCGTAAATGGAGTACCTTGCGCCAGGCACCTTAAGAAATTTTATGTTTACAGTGACCTTCACGGTAAGAAATATGTGTATCAAATTTTATTGAAATCGGTCCAGTGGATTAGGAGGAAATGTGTAAACATTGTCGTGTGATGCAGCAGTTTTTCGCGCATATTCCCTCTTTAAGGTATCATATTTCCGGAACTAATTGTCGTGCAGGAATATAATTGTTCCTAGAACCTCCAAGAAAGTGCAAGAAATATTTTGTCTAAGTTTCATCACAATTGGATGAACGGTAGGGCAGCGTATAAAATACGAACAAACATAACAAAAATCATTTTTATTAGTACGATATAATTCATTGTAATTTACGTGATAGAATAAATGAATATTCAAGAGGGATCAGCACCTTGTGACTATTAAATCAAAGGATGTTTGGACTTTTCTGTGTATTGGGACAGTCCTTTCATGATCATTTCATTTTAGATTTTTTATTTTTTTTCCGCAGCCATTGGCTTCCCTGGTTTGCTATTTATTTCGTTGATAAGTGATGCACATTTCTATATTCCACATGTTACTTCTACATTTTTGGACTCCTTTTACAGATAAGATGAAATATTTCTTCTGTTACCTGTGGTTTCTACGGATTTACTTTTCTTGTACCTACGGTTCTCTTTCCAAGATTTGTGATAGCTCTGCGCGGCCGTTCGCAGTCGGGGGTTCGAGACTCCCATCAGGCATGGGTGTTTGTGGTATCCTTAGGTTAGTTTTTATTTTTTATATTTTATAGGAACGGTTCGCAAATGGAGAGAGAATCGTGAATCGTTTTTCCAACTACAGGCTACAAGCCCGTTCTGTGTCTTTCATCCAGTGGTTTCTTTTGCTTGTTGCATCTTTATGCCGTCGATCATTGTAGCTGTTCCAACATTCCTAGCAGTTTCCCATCCTGTCAGTAAGAGAGCGCTCCGAACCCCTGCCCTCCTGTCCTCCGTCTTGTAACAGGCTGTCCGCTCAACGAGTTTGAATTTTCATTTCGAAAGGCTTTGGTCTCCACCACTGTTCTATTTGAACAGATTTGAAATACGACTTCTCGGGCATACAAAATAGTGTTATTTAGAGTGTAGGTAACAGGCAAAGACGAAAATGTTGTCCTCAATAGTTTTGCTGAAAGTTAATTATTTGATGATGAGAGAATGATGACTTATCCCGTGGGTTGTAAAGTACAATATAAGTCCCTCTTAACCAATAATAAAATTGGGAAAGCTTTACAGATTGCAACATTATGATGAAACGGAGATGAAACTTAATTAGGAATGAAATGCCTAAAAAAAGAATTCTACTCTGGTAAACTGTTTGTATTTGCTGTCGATCCGAATAAATTTGCAACGACTCGTCTTCGGAGTGAATACCGTTAAACGTTACTAGAAGGTAAAATCGGAACAGTTGTTTCATTACTTAAAAAAGAAAAAAAAAATGTCAAATGTTTGTGAAGCTTATGGGACTAAACTGGTCATTAGTTCCTAAACTTACAAACTACTTATGAACTTATACTAAAGACAGCACAAAAATCCATGCCCGAGGGGGGATTTGAACCCCCGACGGGGAGCGACCTAGCGCGTCGCAGCATAGCGCCTCAATGCGCTCGGCCGCTCCGCCGCGGCGTCTTCACTACCAACTCCATTCGCAACACAATCCGCAGTTCCCAAATATACCACAGTAGGAATCTGAAATTGTTAAATTGTTCATTCTAGGGTTAGGCGATATTCTTTTAAATTTCGACTAAAACAGAGGTGATATCGGGCGTTCCACAGGGTAGTGTTATTGGTCCTCTGCTGCTCATTTACATAAACGATTTAGGGGAAAATCTAAGTAGCTCTCTTAGGTTGTTTGCAGATGACGCGTTCATTTACCGTCTAGTAAAATAATCTGAAGATCAAAACCAACTGCAGAACGATCTGAATAAGATATCAGTATGGTTTAAAAATTGGCAATTGACTCTAAATAATGAGAAGTGTGAAGTCGTCCACCTGAGTACGAAAAGAAATCCGTTAAACTTTGTTTACAAGATAAATCAATCAAATGTGAAGGCCGTAAACACCACAAAATACCTAGGAATTACTATTACGTCAGACTGAAATTGGAAAGAACACGTAGATAATATCGTGGGAAAGGCGAACCAGAGACTGCGTTTTATTGGCAGAATCCTTAAAACTTACAACAGAACTACAAAAGAAACTGCATACACTACGCTTGTCCGTCCATTTTTGGAGTATTGCAGCCCAGTGTGGGATCCTTATCAGGTGGGTTTGACGGAGGACATCGAAAGAGTGCAAAGAAGGGCAACTCGTTTCGTATTGTCACGATACAGCGTTACGGAAATGATACAGGATCTGGGATGGGAATCATTACAACAACGGCGCTTATCGCTGCGGCGTGGACTACTTGCGAAACTCCAATCGCCAACAATCTCCTCCGAATGCGAAAATATATTGTTGACTCCCACTTACATAGGTAGAAATGATCATCGTAATAAAATACGAGAAATCAGAGCTCGAACAGAGAGATTCAGGTGTTCATTCTTCCCACGCGCTATTCGAGAATGGAATGGGAGATAAATAGTATAATTGTGGTTCGATGAACTCTCTGTCAGGCACTTAAATGTGATTTGTAGAGTATCCCATGTAGATGTAGATGTAGATGTAAACAAATATTATTCCAAGATCACAGAAGAATGTGTATTTATTCTGAGACGGATTTCGGTACACTGGGGTACCATCAGTCCAGTGAACCGACACCCGTCTCAAAATAAGTAAACAATATTTTTCGCGATCTTGGAATGATATTAATTCAAACTGGAAATTTATAGCCGCATCAGAATAGCTGTGTGCACTAAGGCGCCCAGCTGCGTTGCGTGAGGACGTTTGCCGTCGGGGGTTCGAATCCTCCCACGGGCATGGGTGTTTGTGTTGTCCTTAGCATAAGTTCCTTCAAGTTAGTGTAAGTAGTTTTAGGCGGTTTTCCATATCCCTCTAGGTGAATACCGGGCTGATCTCCAAGCCACGAGACGCAAACATTTCATACATTTCATAACACTTTCACACTTAAAACGCTATACGCTGATAGTTGTGGTACACATTTCCTCTCGGGGGGGGGGGGGGGGGGGGGGGGAGCATGGGGTGGCGACAGGGACATCCGGCCACGCTGTAAATATTAACATACGCCAAATTCGAATAAGGCTGACCCTGCATTATTCAGACAATTAAGGGAGAGGAAAACTTAATTGTGATGGGAGACTGGACTTCGGTATTAGGAAAGGAAGAGGAGGCAAAACAGTACGTGAATATGGACTGGGCAAAAGGAATGGAAGAGGAGATCGCCTGGTAGAATTTTGCACGCAACATAATTTAATCCTAAAAAACGGTTTAAGAATCATGAAAGAAAGTTGTATACGTGGAAGAGACCAGAAGACACAAGAAGATACCAGATTATATAATGGTAAGACATAGATTTCGGAAGCAGGTTTTAAACTGTAAGACATACCCAGGGGCAGATATACACTGTGACCATAACTTGTTGGTCATGAACTGTAGGCTGAAACTGAAAAAACGTATGAAAATAAGAAGATGGGAACAGGGTAAATTAAAAGAACCTGAAGTTCCTGAGAATTTCAGATGGAGCTTTAGACAACAATTGACAGAAACTGTAGAAGAAGAATGGGTAGCACTTAGAAATGAAATAGTGAAGGCAGCAGAGGACAAAATAGGTAGAAAAGCAAGACCTACAAAAATCCTTGGATATCACAGGAAATACTAAATTGATGAAACGAGAAAATATAAAAATGCAGTTAATGAAACACGCAAAATGGAGTACAGACGACTAAGAAATGAGATTGACAGTAAGTGCAAAATGGTTAAGCAGGAGTGGCTAGAAGGCAAATGCAAGTCAGTAGAAGAATGTTAAATGGGGGAAAACGGATACCGCCTACATGATAATAAAATAATCATTTGGAGACAAGAAAAGCAGCAGTATGAATATAAAGAACTCAGATGGAAAACCAGTTCTCATAAAAGGGAAAGCTGAGAGGTGGAAAGAGTATATAGAGGGGCTCTACAAAGGAAATGAACTTAGAGCCAATATTGTAGGAAGGTAAGAGGATGTAGATGAAGATGAAATAGGAGATACTATACTGAGAGAAGAATTTGACAGAGCACTGAAAGACCTAAGTCGAAACAGGGTCATTGCAATGGACGACATTCCCTCAGAAGTACTGAAGTCTCTGGGAGAGCCAGCCATGACAAAACTATTTAACCTGGTGTGCAAGACGTATGAGTCAGGGGAAATACCATCAGACTTTAAGAAAAATATCATTATCCCCATTCCACAGAAATCGGGTGCAGACAGGTGTGAAAATTAAAGAACCATCAGTTTAATAAGTCATAGTAGCAAAATTTTAACACGAATTACTTACAGAATGATGGAAAAGCTCGTAGAAGCCGACCTTGGGGAAGATCAGGTTGGGTTCAGGAGAAATGTAAGAACACGGGAGGCAATACTCACTTTACGGCTTATCTTAGAAAATAGATTAAGGAAAGGCAAACCTACATTTCCAGCTTTTGTAGATTTGTAGAAAGCTTTTGACAATGATGATTGGAATACACTCTTATAAATTCTGAAATCAGCAGGAGTAAAATATAGGGAACCGAAGGTTATTTATGAGCTGTACAAAAACCAGACAGCAATTATCAGAGTTGAAAGGCATGAAAGGGATGCGGTCGTTGGGAAGGGAGTAAGACAGGGTTGTAGCCTTTCACCAATGTTATTCAATTTGTACATCGAGCAAGCTATAAAGGAACGCAAGGAGAAATTTGGAGAAGGAATTAAAGTTCAGGGTGAAGAAATAAAAACATTGCGTTTTGCCGATGACATTGTAATTTTGTCAGAGACAGCAAAGGACCAGGAAGAGCAGTTGAACGGAATGGACAGTGTGTTGAAAGGAGCACATAAAATGAAGATTAACAGGAACAAAACACGGGTAATTGAATGCCGTCTTAGAAAATCAGGTGATTCTGAAGGAATTAAATTAGTTAACGAATCAATAAATGTAATAAGTGAGTTTTGTGACTTTGGTAGTAAAATAACATTTGATGGTCGCAGTACAGAGGATATAAAATACGGAATGGCAATGGGAAGATAAGCGTTTCTGAAAAAGAGAAATTTGTTAAAATCGAATATTGATTTAAGCCTAAGGAAGTCCTCTCAGAAGGCATTTGTGTAGAGTGTTTCCTGGTATGGGAGTACACACGGATGATAAACAGTGAGGACAAGAAGAGGATGGAGGCTTTGGAAATGCGGTGTTACAGAAGAATGCTGAAGATTAGATGGGTGGTTCACGTAACTAATGATGTGCTGAAGAGAATTAAGGAGAAATGGAATTTCTGGCATACCTTGACTAAAGGAAGGGCTCGATTAGTAGGACACATTCATAGACAAGGAATTGTGAATTTAGTGTTGGAGGGAACTGTGTGGGGTAAAAATCGCAGAGGGAGACCAAGAAATGAATATAGTAAGAAAATTCAATTGGATGTAGGTTGCGGTTCTTATGATGAGATGAAGAGTCTTGCTCAGGATGGAGTAGGGTGGAGAGCTGCATAAAACCAGTCTCCGCACTGAAGACCACACAACAACAACACTCTGCATGTGCGAGTACATCGCCAAAGAGAAAGAAAGAATATAATGTCCCACTTCGCCGGCCGCGATGACCAAGCGTTGCCGGCCGCGGTGGCCGAGGAGACTGAGGCGCTCCAGTCACGGTCTGCACGGCCACTACGGTCGGGGGTTCGAATCCCCCCTCGGGCATGGATATTTGTGCCGTCTTTAGTATAAGGTAGTTGATAAGTAGTTTCTAAGTTTAGGGACTGATGACCCCGTAGTTAAGTCCAATAAGCTTAACAAACAACAAACCAAGCGTTCTGCGGCGCGCCAGTCACAGTCTGCTCGGCCGCTACGGCCGGGGGTTCGAATGCCCCCTCGGGCATGGATATTTGTGTCGTCTTTAGTATAAAGTCGTTCGTAAGTAGTTTGCAAGTTTAGGGACCCCGCCGTTAACTCCCTTAAACTTAACAAACATTTGAACATTTGTCCCTCATCACCAACAAACCGGCTGTCAGTGTTGTTCCACATGTCCAAATGTTTGTTAATCTTAAGGAACTTAACTTTGGGGTCATCAGACACTAAACTTACAAATTAAGGTCATAAGTTAACACAAACATCCATGCCCGAGAGGGGGGGATTCGAACCCCCAACCGTAGCGGCCCTGCAGACTGCGACTGGCGCGCCGCAGACCGCTCGGCGACTGCAGCCGGCGACTGTCAGTGCTCCGATGAATATCCACGTCATGCTGGTAGCACATGATCCCCTTTCCCCTGTGTTAACTGACAGTCAAGTTGTGCAGTCAACATAACGCTCAAGCACGGGCTTCCCCAATCTTTCACCTAGCCGATCCAAAACAACAAACTCACACACACACACACACACACACACACCACACACACACACACACACAAGTTACTATCCACACTAAATACTACGAGATTCTACACTCAGAAAGTACTCTGTTTTTACAATATTTTGAAATTAATCACTGCCTCTTCGATACATGGAGAAGCTTACAGTTGAAATAACCTGTTAACTCTCTAACTTCTGTAGTTGGAACAGCATTGTCTCCTACTATTGTGGGATGGGTTCAGCTTTCATTTACGGATAACCGTCAATGCGTCTCCACATGACGCTGAAATCTATGTAGCATTTTCGGCCCCATATGTACGTCTCTGTAACTACAGCGGCTTTTCTTCCGACCATTAATATCGTACCGGTCGCCTTAAACCCCCCCCCCCCCCTCTCACGGGTCGTGGCAAAACACGTGGAGGAGAAATTGCTAACGTCACAGCATGAAATTCGAAGTTCCACTCCACTGCTCCGCGAAGCGAAGAACAAAGGATCTGTTACGTAAGATTTTTGCTTCGCGGAGATGAAAGCGGCCAGTGAGATGCTATTTGGTTTTCACGTGACAAGCGTAACTTTTGAACTGCCATATTGCAAACTGAACTTTGTATTTCGTGCCTGCCTTCGGTGTAGCGTACGACATATACCGGGTGATCAAAAAGTGACTATAAATTTGAAAACTTAACAAATCACGGAATAATGTAGATAGAGAGATAAAAATTGACACACATGCTTGGAATGACATGGGTTTTCATTAGGGAAAAAAGTTCAAAAAATTTGCGACAGATGGCGCTGGACAGCAAAACGTCAGTGACTGCGCATGAAAATCGTGAATAAAACGAACTGTAAAGAGAGAGAGAGTGAGAGAGAGAATCAGATGCACCAGCAGTCGCAGCATGTTGACGTTACCTGAAAAGGCGCTTTTAGTGAAGCTGTACTATTAGATTGGGAATGTGCCAGTTCAGTGTTACGATCCTATCGCCATTGGAAGGAGATTCGACGGGCAAAGGTCCGTTGACAAATGCAGCTGTGGCGAGAATGATTTCGAAGTACGAAGCCGCGGGTTGTTTAGACGATAGACCCGTATTGGCACAAGGCGTAATGCTGCTGAGACAGTTCAGGAGGAAATGGAGCCTGTAGCGGGTTCGTCTATGCACGGGGAAGTCAGCGCTCGTGCAGTCGCACGTCGCACCGGCATTCCATACACTACTGTTTGTTTGGCCCTTAGGCGTACCCTCCGATGCTATCCTTACAAAATCCATCGGCATCACGAACTGTTACTTGGCGATTTAGTGAAGCGAAGGACATTTGCGGTGTTGGTTTTTCCAAAGATGGCGGAAGATGACGATTGGTTGGTTAACGTGTTGTCGACTGACGAAGCTCATTTCACGGTCCGAGGGTCTTTCAACGCCCACAACTGCAGAATTTGGGCTACCGAAAATCCTAGAACTATCGTGGAAAATCCATTGCACGACGAGAAAGTCACGGAATGGGTTGGATTTTACCACATCTACCGTTATCGGGCCTTTTTTCTTCGAGGAACAGCATGATACTGATTTTGTAACTGCTACCATGATGGGTGAGAGGTACGCCGATATGTTACAGAATCGCATCATCCCCAGCCTGGCTGATAAACTTCTGTAGGGAAGTACGATTTTTATGCAAGATGGCACTCCACCCCATATTGATAGACGCATGAAAGATCTCTTGCGCGCGTCGTTTGGTGATGATCGCGTGCTCATCTGCCACTTTCCAGGTCCCCAGACCTCAGTCCGTGCGATTATTGGCTTTGGGATTACCTGAAGTCGCAAGTGTGTCGATCGTGATAGACCGACATATCTAGGGATGCTGAAAGACAAAATCCGACACCAATGCCTCACCACAACTACGGACACAACAATATTCCTTGACTATAGCTGTTGTTGAGGAATGATGGGGAACATATTGAGCATCTCCTGTCATCTACTGTAAAGAACATCATCTTTGCCTTGTCTTAATTTGTTATGCTAATTATTGCTTTTCTGATCAGATGAAGCGCCATCTGTCGGACATTTTTTGAACGTTTATTTATTTATTTATTTTGTTATAATAAAACCCCATGACATTCCAAGCATGTGTGTCAATTTTGCCCTCTCTATCTACATTATTCCGTGATTTATTAAGTTTTCAAATTTATACTTACTTTTTGATCACCCGGTACACAATGATTTCTAAATCGAGGAACATTTCAAAGGTTTCCTTTTAGATAGAATCTGTTACAACAAATAACCGTGAACAACATATTGATAGCTTTAAGGGTTTTGGTATTTGACGTTGTTGTTATAAGTTGTATACCGTGAAAGAATATCGTTCCTGTGCTACGGTACAACGCCGTTCTATCAAAGGAGCGTCTTTCTGGAGCTATTTAATAGTCAAATAACATATTACATGTTTTATGTGTAGGTAAAGGTAAATCAGTCAATAATCCGAAGAATGGTTTGAACAACACAGTGCTTTACTAGGCATGGTCCTGTTTGGAGGTGGTATGCCGTTCCCATCCTTCGACCTTCGAACTGACTTACACAGCCAGTTAGAGGGGGACCTACGGTTTAACCTTAAAAGTCGACCACTGTACGTAACAAGAGCCTTGTTTTATCACTAAAATTAGCAAATAAGGTCCGTGTGTACTACCGGTTACTCCCTGGTATAAAGCCTTGTTTCCTGGCCCAAACTGAGAACTGACTCGTTTCAAATTACTTCAATTACAGTAAGTTAATACTACAGTGATCAATATAATTAGCAGCTCACACGTTATTACACACAGACATTAATAAGTAAGCCACCACAATTAAAGTTATCTTAGAAAAGTGACTAAGAAAACATTTATGGCGCAACGAAATTTAGAAATAATTTGCATCTGATCTTGTTTTCAGCAGTTGTGAAGAACAATATTAAATAAAAGAGGGAAGGTGCTCTGAAACTACAATTTATAGGCAACTTAAGTATTATGCTGAAGATAAACTTGTTTATTCGGATAGAAACAAGCAAAATGGGGAACCAATTTCATTAACACAATAAAAATGCATCTCCTACATGGGTAAATGAGGACGGTGCCCAGTCTAAATTATTCATGATTTAACGCTACAGGGACGGGGGGGGGGGAGGATACACAAACAAAACTCATTCACTCACACACACAAAATGCCACAGCGAAACTCACCAACATCAGCGTGCTGAGACGAGGCGGAAGCAGGCGCCGCTATCGTAGGCGAAATTCAGCAAGTCGGAGGTAGCGCAAAACACAATATACAAAAACACTTTGAAGCTGGCTCTGGTCTGTCGTGCCTATTTTGAGATGGTGCGTGTGTACAGCCAAGTTAAATTACATCTGAATTGGACCGCGAGCAAAGACGCTAACGGCGACACACGGCTACGTTACATGAACGCACCCCACTGAAGGTGAAGTGGTTGAAAATCTGATTCATTATGCTAAATCACGGTGGATTCTTAAGATGCAGTCTGTTAGAGATAGACCTAGGTACTGGTTTTATATGAGAAGAAGCGTGAACTCAGGCGACTATCTGCAAACCCCGGAAGTCGGAACTCTGACCCACGTGGTTCCGAAAACCGATAAAATTGAATAAATTGTTTCCGAGAAATAAAGAAAATTAACCCATAGAAATGTTCAGAATTACATAAAGAATCTATTGAAGGAGGTTGTACAAGGCAGACAAAGGCAGAGTGCGTACTTCCAGTCGGAGAAGAAACAGCAAGATTAAAATAGGCGGGGAGAGAAGATCGCGAAATATTAGTGGAAATCAGAAGGGTACCGGCATAGTTACTTGCCTGATGGGCATGGAACAAACAAGAGTGGGAGCTGAAGGCTTTGTTCTATGAACCAACCACGTGGAACACATATCAAATGTTCCAATGTTTGTAGAGCGTATGGGACTTAACTACGGGGTTATCAGTCCCTAAACTTACAAGCTACTTATGAACTACTTAATACTAAAGACGGCACAAATATCCCTGCCCGAGGGGGGATTCGATCTTTCGACCGTAGTGGCCGTGCAGACCGTGACTGGCGCGCCTCAGTCAGTTCGGCCACCGCGGCCGGCAACACATATCACTCACGGAAGGAAACGATGAGAAAATTTTTAAATGCACTGTATAAAATGAACGTATCACCTATTAGAAATCGGGCATTACAAAGCTAGAAAGTATTTACATAGAGTTCATACACCGCTACATGATCACAAAAGGTTTTAACATATCAGGCCGTTAACAAAATGCAACTAGAATCACAAACGCCGCATTTATCAATAGGAAATCACTGAACTGAAGAACGAGAACACATTTCCGCACACGATCGGAGAAAATATTTAAAAAACAATTAAAAAAAGAATTATAAGTTCACGAATCTAAGCTAAACGTGCTAGTCAATGAAACGCTACCATCTTCAGAAACAAGAGCAGAACCAACCTTACCTCACCAGACGCCCAGAACAGAATGAAGATCCAGCGGCCATGAGACGGGAAACTGCTACCGGACGCGGGAAGGCACAGGAAGCCGCAACATCCATGAAAACAGCGGTGGTGGGGGCGGACAGTGACACTCGCGCTGGAGGGAAGGATCGCTAACTAGACTGTAACCAAAGGGTGTGGAAACCTCTTTGGTAAGCTAAGCAGCTATCGACTGAGCCAGAGAGAACGATTCAAAGCGAGCTATCACTCCCCACATTCAAACAGCCATAGATTCTCACACACATACTTAAAAGTAAAACAGCTGCACATTCTCACAGGGACAGTGGCGTAGCGGAGAAGGCGTACTTATTGAATATTAATTGATATAATAATAAATTATTAACATAACAAAATAAGAAAAATCTAGCAACATTAACTAATATATTAACACATGAAATAAAGATGCTGTTCCTCAAGCCTTGAAAAGAGTGGGGTTCAAGTTTCAACAAAATGATAATCTAACGACATTAAATAAATTATAACTTTACAGAAATATACAAAAAATATATGGAAGACGACAGACAGTCATATTTCAACGTGGGTTCCGAACCACGGTGCTACTCGGCAATACTGCCGGAGGTGAAAGAAGTGGAAAGTGACACATAATAATCCTCGGACCTGGCAGGGATCGAACCGGCGACTTTAGGATTTATAGTCTCGCACTCTACCACTGTTCAACCGGGTGAAGAATCTACCATATATATAAATAATTCTCATTCTTCCTTGTTAATTTACATATAATATCCGATATTCGTTGTTATATATTTTTTACGACGACTGATTAAAGCGGCGGTTAGCATCACGAGCTATGGCGCAAATGAGAAGTAAATAACAGGTTTGCGTCTACACTCCGCCAGATATTTTATTTAACTATTTTGTTTAATTACGGTTTATGTTCAAATGTTTGTTAAGCTTATGGGACTTAACTGCGGGGTCACCAGTCCCTAAACTTACAAATTACTTATAAGGTACTTTATACTAGAGACAACAGAAACATCAATGACCGAGGGAAGATTCGAACCCCCCGACGGGGAGCGATCTCGTGTACGGTTTATGGAACTTTTAAGAAAAATTAAATACATTTATAATACTCGGTATTCAACGTTATTTACTACCAACAAGAACGATCTCTGTTCAAGAGAATTTGTTGTTTTTGGCCCACTTTAGGTTACAGTAGTAACACTGAAAGTGGGCCTTTGCGATCGTCTTTTGACAGCTCGAAATTTAAATGAAAATAAAGGCTTAACCATTCATCTGACACGAAAATTGAATAACCGAATTTGTAGAGGAGAAAATTCTCTACAAGTTTGCTTTCTTATGTTTTTTTTTTTTTTTTCATATCTCATATCGTTTCAGATATATTTGCAAAAATAACGGGGATTTTGGGATGTATGTCTGTCCGTCCGTAACGTCATCCCTGTTTTTAAGACGAACCGTTCAACCGATCAGCACCAAATTTTACAGACATAATTGTTGGCTATCACAGACCGGAACCTCGCCTTCTGAACTATTTCGGACAAAAAATACGTTAATAATACAAAAAATGCCGTTTGTAATGTAATATTAATTGCAAATAAACCGTTCATCTGACGCGAAAATTGAATAAACGAATTTGTATTGGAGAAATTTTTCTACAACTTTGTTCCCTTAAGTTTTTTCCATATCTCGTATCGTTTGAGAGATATTTGCAAAAATTACGGAGTTTTGACACCCTCCATTGAATTAACGAAAACTACCCGATCGCAGATGTCACGTGACATTCCTCGCCCAGTACTCTCTGTGGCATACGCCATCTTGCGTTGCGTATTTGATGATTTTTTATTGTAACTTACACGCTTTCATTTAAAAGCAAAGGCGCACTGAAGAATTAACAAAAACACGTCGTTATTCGTACGATAAATGATAATCTAGTATCTACAAATGCCATATTAGCATCAGTTAACAACGACCATCAATAGTTTGAAATTAAAGAACATTACTTCTAAATGTTGTCCGTAGCGTAGGAGGCAATGCGCTTGACTGTGATGTTCAAGGACAGTGGTTCGAAACCCACCACTACGTAAATTTTATTTTCTTTAAAAGGTATCAGACGCTCTTTTTAATTAATTTATTATTATTTAGATTATTATTTTTGTCCAAAATATTTGCAAAAATTTATAAAACTACAAACCTAAAGTGGGCCGTAAAACACGTCAGTGCGATTTTTTTTCCCTACAAGAACACAAGAACCAATAAATTTCAATACAGTACCTTAAGTCACTCAGTATTGTCAGGATGTTTGAATTCTATGCAGTACACAATAGTTAGTTTCACAGTGAAAAGAGAACATGGCTAGCGTATGGTTATGGAAGCAGATGCAGTGAAGGAGGAACTGTGTTTATGATTTGGTGTTATATTTTGTTATCATTACCAACTACTTTCAGACATATGTACCGCCTTTGTGTTAATTTCTTTTTCTTTTTTTTTTTTTGTTTTTTCTTTTTCTTTTTTTAATTTTTTTTTCTTTAAGTATAGAATTTCTGCGAGGGTATTGCATGGCACGTGCAAGCAAAAGTACAGCTCTACCTGTGACATAAGAAAGCTACAGTATTCAGGTTTCTTTTTCGACAATCGCTAACAGAGATACCGTGAAATTTTACGCGCACCCATATTTGTAAATATACGCGCGAGCCAGCAACGGGCGCTGGAGAGCGCTACGGTCGCAAATCTCGATGACCAGGACGTTACGTGGGATGTAGCGGGTCGTTTCAGAGCGTGCAGTAGCTAGGTAGACAGCACGTCTGGCGTGTGCTACGTAAGACAGCACGTGTCCTGTGAGGATGGCTTTACTGTTGATTTCGTTAACTCGTGCTTCCTCTCCGGCCTCAAGTCGCGTACTAGCGTGTTCTCGGAACGTGCGTTTCGTTTTCACATGGACGGCGTGGAGAGCCGCAGGAATGTACTCATTAACGGGCTCTGGCACTCGAAACGCTGTAAGCATATGTGAGAGTCCATCAGACATACCAGTTGTCGAAATATGTCTCTCACTTTCTCCTTCAGCAGATACATTCGTGGAACGGTCATCACGACTCTCGAAACACATACATTTCCTTTCAGACTCCCCGGTTTATTGCCTTCCGATATTAAATTAGGTACACCATTAAATCCCGCTGTTTTCATATTGTAATCTACGAACACGAGAATGTCCTAGAGCAGTGTTTTTCAACCTGGAGGTCGCGAAGGTTTGCTCGGGGCATAGGCGTCAGTGTAGGAAGTAGTTAACATCATAAAATAACCAGCTCAGTGCATGTCCGAACACTAGCGATTCAATAATAAAAAACATAGGTCTAATAAAAATGTATTTCACATTAAAATAACATTACTTCTTAGAATAAATCGTAGTATATTGTTTTATAATAACTATAGTGTTAACGATGAATAAACACAAAGCATGAAGACCGTTTCCAGGAATCATTTTACAACTAACTGGGTGAGATGCGGTAAGCACTTGATAAATTACGATCGAAAGCTTGTATACTTCTTTAAAATTTGACCACACAGTGAGATATTCGTTAACGGGTATAATATCGTTGTTTCTTACCTGAAATGAGAAACACTTGTTGTGCGAAATGTATTTCTTTCTCTGTCGTAAATGATGTAGAATGTGATCGAAAAAAGATAATTAATTCTATTTTTTTATCTTTTTTAATGCTGTTTTTTTATATCTTTTTTTACAAAAACGTTGTGTCAACAGAAAGAAACGGCAGCGTTATGGCTTGGGGGAGGGAGGGAATTGCGGAATATTTTTCTCTTATAAGGGGGAGGGAGATTCCGAATTTCGAAAGGTTGGAAAACACAGGCCGCGGCGGAATAGGCACTGAGCCTCTTTGTTGCGGTGCGCGCGGCCTTTCGCCGTCGGAGGTTCGAATGCTTCCTCGGGCATGCGTGTTTGTATTGTCCTTAGGTTAATTTAACTTAGTTTAAGTAGTTTGTAAGCTAACGATTAATAACCAAGTAGTTTAGTTCCATAGATTTACAAAAATCTGAACATTTTGTAAAACTCTGTCCTAGAGTACACTATTTCCGATTTTAAAATAGAGTGACAAGGCTCCAACAATAACGGCATTCACCTGCAATTTTCCCGTTCCTTAGCTCCACCAAGTATTTTTCCGTTGTCTTTTTCTTCTTTTGAGTTTCGGGAATCGGTGAGATCCTATTGACAGTGTTGCTATTGTGGTTAAAATTTTCAAGTGTTAGTAAAGCTAAGTGACCAAACTGCTCAGGTCATCGGTCCCTAGACTTATAAACAACTGGCTGTAAACCCGGCTTTGCCCGGGTGTTTATTTATTTTACACTCTCGTAGTCCACCTCCCCTTCCCTCCTCTATCTGCAATCATCTCTTTTTTCCCATTTCTCTGTTCGTTTCCACCTTTCCCTTTCTCGGCAATGTTTTTTGCAAGGCATCCTCTGTCATGTACCATATGAACATGTATGTATCTTGTGATCTTCCTCTTGGTATAAGTGTCGTGTGTGCAAAAATTCATCAAAATCTGAGAAAACATATTCATTTTGTCAAAGTTCGTATGTTAAGTACTCTCAACAGTGCACCGAACGAAATTTTATACAGACAGTGACATTCCTCTTGTTTTTATGGTGAAGTGTGCAAAATTTCATAAATATCGGAACAAAACTTTAGATTTGTATGCAATAGAAACACAGAGTCACATTGAAAAACGCTCTTTGTTGTTCTCAAATTTTCCAGTTTTATTTCATACGACCTGAGTTCTGAGAATAAGGAAAACAACAAAAAAAGACTCTGTGAAATTGGTGGAGTCGTTCTCAAGTTATGGCGCGACCAACATACATAGGTATCCGTTTTTATCTTGCAAGATACTCTCCCCCATGCACTGTATGAAACTTTAGGTAGACATTGACCTTCCTTTTGAAGGTTAAGCGAGCAAAGTTTCGTGAAGGTCGGAATGAAATTGTAGATTTCGTCAATCTGCAGGGAAAAGTATCCTCCGCCATGCACCTTCATTCCGCCCAATCGTAAATACTCTCTAAACTAACATATTATACCTTTAAACTACATACCGTTAAAATTTCATCTTCATAGTTGTATTAGGTTTAGATATTTCGTGTTTCGTCAGTGAGTGACCTATAGCTTCTACATATATAGAGATAACTCCTGAATTATGGGTCGTACAAAGACTTTATTTACCAGAGCTGACCGCCATTTGACTGAAAGTATTTTATAATTAAAAAAAAAAATACTTTCAATCAAATGGCGGTCAGCTCTTTCAAAAAAAAATTATATGACTGAGGCTCCTGACGCCTAAAAAATCATAAATTATTTACCAGGTTCGTAGAGAGGAATATTAGGAAGCTGCCTGCGAAATGTGTTGTAAATTGATTTGGTAGTAACAACGTAGTAAATTACAACCTCATGCTTTTTAGGCTGACGTTTCATGTATTTCAATGTCTTTGACGTCATAGCACCTAAACTATATGTCGTAATAAGATAGTATTTCGAAGTTACATCCAGTGGTGCATATGTGAAACGTTTGCAAAATACGTCGCGAAAAGAAATGGTAGGAAAGACGTAACAAATCAAAACGTCATGCGTGATGTGGCGGTTTTTCATTAACGTAATTGTTTATTACGCCATATCTCATGAACTGTGTGTCGTACTATGATAAAATTTCGAATGTACATTCAGTGGTATGTGTCTGTAACATTTCTCGCGAATACAATTAATAGTTTACGAGTAATAAATTGTAATGTCATGCCAAATGCCGTAATTTTACTTTATGAACGCCGAAAAAGTAGTAAGCGACAAACGTTTTTCCTGTCATCATTGTGGTGGGGTTGTCAGCGAGAAAAAGTTTCCTAAAGGTTTGAAATTATGTTTGAGGTTTGTTGCAAGTCGCTAAGTCCTCTCCTTCTCAAATAGTGGACTGATAAAGTCACACTATCATGTGCCGCAATACGGGGAAGTTTTCATTGTTTATGACGTCATGTCTCCTGAACTATCGGCCCCATCGCAAAATCCTTTCTTAGCTTACGTCTTCTATCGATGAACTACGTTCCTA
The DNA here is from genome assembly GCA_026315105.1 of Locusta migratoria. Taxonomy (NCBI): domain Eukaryota; kingdom Metazoa; phylum Arthropoda; class Insecta; order Orthoptera; family Acrididae; genus Locusta; species Locusta migratoria. The sequence continues at coordinate 199,961,509 of CM048746.1, forward strand.
CCAAATTTCAGCTTCATAGTTGAAGTAGTTTTCGAGACTTCGTGTTTAGTCAGTGAGTAATTGAGTGAGTGGGTGTCTGAATGAGTGTACTTTCGCTTTTATATAGATAGAGATTATACTTGTGCTAAGTGCAACAACTACTCCCATGCCCGAGGCGAGAACTCGAACATTCGGCGGGAGCGGAAGTGCAGTTCATGACAGGGCGCCTGTGACCGCGTGGTCGTACCTACGTTCCTACCAAATTTCAGCTTCATAGTTGAAGTAGTTTTCGAAACTTCGTGTTTAGTCAGTGAGTAAGTGAGTGAGTGGGTGTCTGAATGAGTGTACTTTCGCTTTTATATAGATAGAGATTATACTTGTGCTAAGTGCAACAACTACTCCCATGCCCGAGGCGAGAACTCGAACATTCGGCGGGAGCGGAAGTGCAGTTCATGACAGGGCGCCTGTGACCGCGTGGTCGTACCTACGTTCCTACCAAATTTCAGCTTCATAGTTGAAGTAGTTTTCGAGACTTCGTGTTTAGTCAGTGAGTAAGTGAGTGAGTGGGTGTCTGAATGAGTGTACTTTCGCTTTTATATAGATAGAGATTATACTTGTGCTAAGTGCAACAACTACTCCCATGCCCGAGGCGAGAACTCGAACATTCGGCGGGAGCGGAAGTGCAGTTCATGACAGGGCGCCTGTGACCGCGTGGTCGTACCTACGTTCCTACCAAATTTCAGCTTCATAGTTGAAGTAGTTTTCGAGACTTCGTGTTTAGTCAGTGAGTAAGTGAGTGAGTGGGTGTCTGAATGAGTGTACTTTCGCTTTTATATAGATAGAGATTATACTTGTGCTAAGTGCAACAACTACTCCCATGCCCGAGGCGAGAACTCGAACATTCGGCGGGAGCGGAAGTGCAGTTCATGACAGGGCGCCTGTGACCGCGTGGTCGTACCTACGTTCCTACCAAATTTCAGCTTCATAGTTGAAGTAGTTTTCGAGACTTCGTGTTTAGTCAGTGAGTAAGTGAGTGAGTGGGTGTCTGAATGAGTGTACTTTCGCTTTTATATAGATAGAGATTATACTTGTGCTAAGTGCAACAACTACTCCCATGCCCGAGGCGAGAACTCGAACATTCGGCGGGAGCGGAAGTGCAGTTCATGACAGGGCGCCTGTGACCGCGTGGTCGTACCTACGTTCCTACCAAATTTCAGCTTCATAGTTGAAGTAGTTTTCGAGACTTCGTGTTTAGTCAGTGAGTAAGTGAGTGAGTGGGTGTCTGAATGAGTGTACTTTCGCTTTTATATAGATAGAGATTATACTTGTGCTAAGTGCAACAACTACTCCCATGCCCGAGGCGAGAACTCGAACATTCGGCGGGAGCGGAAGTGCAGTTCATGACAGGGCGCCTGTGACCGCGTGGTCGTACCTACGTTCCTACCAAATTTCAGCTTCATAGTTGAAGTAGTTTTCGAGACTTCGTGTTTAGTCAGTGAGTAAGTGAGTGAGTGGGTGTCTGAATGAGTGTACTTTCGCTTTTATATAGATAGAGATTATACTTGTGCTAAGTGCAACAACTACTCCCATGCCCGAGGCGAGAACTCGAACATTCGGCGGGAGCGGAAGTGCAGTTCATGACAGGGCGCCTGTGACCGCGTGGTCGTACCTACGTTCCTACCAAATTTCAGCTTCATAGTTGAAGTAGTTTTCGAGACTTCGTGTTTAGTCAGTGAGTAAGTGAGTGAGTGGGTGTCTGAATGAGTGTACTTTCGCTTTTATATAGATAGAGATTATACTTGTGCTAAGTGCAACAACTACTCCCATGCCCGAGGCGAGAACTCGAACATTCGGCGGGAGCGGAAGTGCAGTTCATGACAGGGCGCCTGTGACCGCGTGGTCGTACCTACGTTCCTACCAAATTTCAGCTTCATAGTTGAAGTAGTTTTCGAGACTTCGTGTTTAGTCAGTGAGTAAGTGAGTGAGTGGGTGTCTGAATGAGTGTACTTTCGCTTTTATATAGATAGAGATTATACTTGTGCTAAGTGCAACAACTACTCCCATGCCCGAGGCGAGAACTCGAACATTCGGCGGGAGCGGAAGTGCAGTTCATGACAGGGCGCCTGTGACCGCGTGGTCGTACCTACGTTCCTACCAAATTTCAGCTTCATAGTTGAAGTAGTTTTCGAGACTTCGTGTTTAGTCAGTGAGTAAGTGAGTGAGTGGGTGTCTGAATGAGTGTACTTTCGCTTTTATATAGATAGAGATTATACTTGTGCTAAGTGCAACAACTACTCCCATGCCCGAGGCGAGAACTCGAACATTCGGCGGGAGCGGAAGTGCAGTTCATGACAGGGCGCCTGTGACCGCGTGGTCGTACCTACGTTCCTACCAAATTTCAGCTTCATAGTTGAAGTAGTTTTCGAGACTTCGTGTTTAGTCAGTGAGTAAGTGAGTGAGTGGGTGTCTGAATGAGTGTACTTTCGCTTTTATATAGATAGAGATTATACTTGTGCTAAGTGCAACAACTACTCCCATGCCCGAGGCGAGAACTCGAACATTCGGCGGGAGCGGAAGTGCAGTTCATGACAGGGCGCCTGTGACCGCGTGGTCGTACCTACGTTCCTACCAAATTTCAGCTTCATAGTTGAAGTAGTTTTCGAGACTTCGTGTTTAGTCAGTGAGTAAGTGAGTGAGTGGGTGTCTGAATGAGTGTACTTTCGCTTTTATATAGATAGAGATTATACTTGTGCTAAGTGCAACAACTACTCCCATGCCCGAGGCGAGAACTCGAACATTCGGCGGGAGCGGAAGTGCAGTTCATGACAGGGCGCCTGTGACCGCGTGGTCGTACCTACGTTCCTACCAAATTTCAGCTTCATAGTTGAAGTAGTTTTCGAGACTTCGTGTTTAGTCAGTGAGTAAGTGAGTGAGTGGGTGTCTGAATGAGTGTACTTTCGCTTTTATATAGATAGAGATTATACTTGTGCTAAGTGCAACAACTACTCCCATGCCCGAGGCGAGAACTCGAACATTCGGCGGGAGCGGAAGTGCAGTTCATGACAGGGCGCCTGTGACCGCGTGGTCGTACCTACGTTCCTACCAAATTTCAGCTTCATAGTTGAAGTAGTTTTCGAGACTTCGTGTTTAGTCAGTGAGTAAGTGAGTGAGTGGGTGTCTGAATGAGTGTACTTTCGCTTTTATATAGATAGAGATTATACTTGTGCTAAGTGCAACAACTACTCCCATGCCCGAGGCGAGAACTCGAACATTCGGCGGGAGCGGAAGTGCAGTTCATGACAGGGCGCCTGTGACCGCGTGGTCGTACCTACGTTCCTACCAAATTTCAGCTTCATAGTTGAAGTAGTTTTCGAGACTTCGTGTTTAGTCAGTGAGTAAGTGAGTGAGTGGGTGTCTGAATGAGTGTACTTTCGCTTTTATATAGATAGAGATTATACTTGTGCTAAGTGCAACAACTACTCCCATGCCCGAGGCGAGAACTCGAACATTCGGCGGGAGCGGAAGTGCAGTTCATGACAGGGCGCCTGTGACCGCGTGGTCGTACCTACGTTCCTACCAAATTTCAGCTTCATAGTTGAAGTAGTTTTCGAGACTTCGTGTTTAGTCAGTGAGTAAGTGAGTGAGTGGGTGTCTGAATGAGTGTACTTTCGCTTTTATATAGATAGAGATTATACTTGTGCTAAGTGCAACAACTACTCCCATGCCCGAGGCGAGAACTCGAACATTCGGCGGGAGCGGAAGTGCAGTTCATGACAGGGCGCCTGTGACCGCGTGGTCGTACCTACGTTCCTACCAAATTTCAGCTTCATAGTTGAAGTAGTTTTCGAGACTTCGTGTTTAGTCAGTGAGTAAGTGAGTGAGTGGGTGTCTGAATGAGTGTACTTTCGCTTTTATATAGATAGAGATTATACTTGTGCTAAGTGCAACAACTACTCCCATGCCCGAGGCGAGAACTCGAACATTCGGCGGGAGCGGAAGTGCAGTTCATGACAGGGCGCCTGTGACCGCGTGGTCGTACCTACGTTCCTACCAAATTTCAGCTTCATAGTTGAAGTAGTTTTCGAGACTTCGTGTTTAGTCAGTGAGTAAGTGAGTGAGTGGGTGTCTGAATGAGTGTACTTTCGCTTTTATATAGATAGAGATTATACTTGTGCTAAGTGCAACAACTACTCCCATGCCCGAGGCGAGAACTCGAACATTCGGCGGGAGCGGAAGTGCAGTTCATGACAGGGCGCCTGTGACCGCGTGGTCGTACCTACGTTCCTACCAAATTTCAGCTTCATAGTTGAAGTAGTTTTCGAGACTTCGTGTTTAGTCAGTGAGTAAGTGAGTGAGTGGGTGTCTGAATGAGTGTACTTTCGCTTTTATATAGATAGAGATTATACTTGTGCTAAGTGCAACAACTACTCCCATGCCCGAGGCGAGAACTCGAACATTCGGCGGGAGCGGAAGTGCAGTTCATGACAGGGCGCCTGTGACCGCGTGGTCGTACCTACGTTCCTACCAAATTTCAGCTTCATAGTTGAAGTAGTTTTCGAGACTTCGTGTTTAGTCAGTGAGTAAGTGAGTGAGTGGGTGTCTGAATGAGTGTACTTTCGCTTTTATATAGATAGAGATTATACTTGTGCTAAGTGCAACAACTACTCCCATGCCCGAGGCGAGAACTCGAACATTCGGCGGGAGCGGAAGTGCAGTTCATGACAGGGCGCCTGTGACCGCGTGGTCGTACCTACGTTCCTACCAAATTTCAGCTTCATAGTTGAAGTAGTTTTCGAGACTTCGTGTTTAGTCAGTGAGTAAGTGAGTGAGTGGGTGTCTGAATGAGTGTACTTTCGCTTTTATATAGATAGAGATTATACTTGTGCTAAGTGCAACAACTACTCCCATGCCCGAGGCGAGAACTCGAACATTCGGCGGGAGCGGAAGTGCAGTTCATGACAGGGCGCCTGTGACCGCGTGGTCGTACCTACGTTCCTACCAAATTTCAGCTTCATAGTTGAAGTAGTTTTCGAAACTTCGTGTTTAGTCAGTGAGTAAGTGAGTGAGTGGGTGTCTGAATGAGTGTACTTTCGCTTTTATATAGATAGAGATTATACTTGTGCTAAGTGCAACAACTACTCCCATGCCCGAGGCGAGAACTCGAACATTCGGCGGGAGCGGAAGTGCAGTTCATGACAGGGCGCCTGTGACCGCGTGGTCGTACCTACGTTCCTACCAAATTTCAGCTTCATAGTTGAAGTAGTTTTCGAGACTTCGTGTTTAGTCAGTGAGTAAGTGAGTGAGTGGGTGTCTGAATGAGTGTACTTTCGCTTTTATATAGATAGAGATTATACTTGTGCTAAGTGCAACAACTACTCCCATGCCCGAGGCGAGAACTCGAACATTCGGCGGGAGCGGAAGTGCAGTTCATGACAGGGCGCCTGTGACCGCGTGGTCGTACCTACGTTCCTACCAAATTTCAGCTTCATAGTTGAAGTAGTTTTCGAGACTTCGTGTTTAGTCAGTGAGTAAGTGAGTGAGTGGGTGTCTGAATGAGTGTACTTTCGCTTTTATATAGATAGAGATTATACTTGTGCTAAGTGCAACAACTACTCCCATGCCCGAGGCGAGAACTCGAACATTCGGCGGGAGCGGAAGTGCAGTTCATGACAGGGCGCCTGTGACCGCGTGGTCGTACCTACGTTCCTACCAAATTTCAGCTTCATAGTTGAAGTAGTTTTCGAGACTTCGTGTTTAGTCAGTGAGTAAGTGAGTGAGTGGGTGTCTGAATGAGTGTACTTTCGCTTTTATATAGATAGAGATTATACTTGTGCTAAGTGCAACAACTACTCCCATGCCCGAGGCGAGAACTCGAACATTCGGCGGGAGCGGAAGTGCAGTTCATGACAGGGCGCCTGTGACCGCGTGGTCGTACCTACGTTCCTACCAAATTTCAGCTTCATAGTTGAAGTAGTTTTCGAGACTTCGTGTTTAGTCAGTGAGTAAGTGAGTGAGTGGGTGTCTGAATGAGTGTACTTTCGCTTTTATATAGATAGAGATTATACTTGTGCTAAGTGCAACAACTACTCCCATGCCCGAGGCGAGAACTCGAACATTCGGCGGGAGCGGAAGTGCAGTTCATGACAGGGCGCCTGTGACCGCGTGGTCGTACCTACGTTCCTACCAAATTTCAGCTTCATAGTTGAAGTAGCTTTCGAGACTTCGTGTTTAGTCAGTGAGTAAGTGAGTGAGTGGGTGTCTGAATGAGTGTACTTTCGCTTTTATATAGATAGAGATTATACTTGTGCTAAGTGCAACAACTACTCCCATGCCCGAGGCGAGAACTCGAACATTCGGCGGGAGCGGAAGTGCAGTTCATGACAGGGCGCCTGTGACCGCGTGGTCGTACCTACGTTCCTACCAAATTTCAGCTTCATAGTTGAAGTAGTTTTCGAAACTTCGTGTTTAGTCAGTGAGTAAGTGAGTGAGTGGGTGTCTGAATGAGTGTACTTTCGCTTTTATATAGATAGAGATTATACTTGTGCTAAGTGCAACAACTACTCCCATGCCCGAGGCGAGAACTCGAACATTCGGCGGGAGCGGAAGTGCAGTTCATGACAGGGCGCCTGTGACCGCGTGGTCGTACCTACGTTCCTACCAAATTTCAGCTTCATAGTTGAAGTAGTTTTCGAGACTTCGTGTTTAGTCAGTGAGTAAGTGAGTGAGTGGGTGTCTGAATGAGTGTACTTTCGCTTTTATATAGATAGAGATTATACTTGTGCTAAGTGCAACAACTACTCCCATGCCCGAGGCGAGAACTCGAACATTCGGCGGGAGCGGAAGTGCAGTTCATGACAGGGCGCCTGTGACCGCGTGGTCGTACCTACGTTCCTACCAAATTTCAGCTTCATAGTTGAAGTAGTTTTCGAAACTTCGTGTTTAGTCAGTGAGTAAGTGAGTGAGTGGGTGTCTGAATGAGTGTACTTTCGCTTTTATATAGATAGAGATTATACTTGTGCTAAGTGCAACAACTACTCCCATGCCCGAGGCGAGAACTCGAACATTCGGCGGGAGCGGAAGTGCAGTTCATGACAGGGCGCCTGTGACCGCGTGGTCGTACCTACGTTCCTACCAAATTTCAGCTTCATAGTTGAAGTAGTTTTCGAGACTTCGTGTTTAGTCAGTGAGTAAGTGAGTGAGTGGGTGTCTGAATGAGTGTACTTTCGCTTTTATATAGATAGAGATTATACTTGTGCTAAGTGCAACAACTACTCCCATGCCCGAGGCGAGAACTCGAACATTCGGCGGGAGCGGAAGTGCAGTTCATGACAGGGCGCCTGTGACCGCGTGGTCGTACCTACGTTCCTACCAAATTTCAGCTTCATAGTTGAAGTAGTTTTCGAGACTTCGTGTTTAGTCAGTGAGTAAGTGAGTGAGTGGGTGTCTGAATGAGTGTACTTTCGCTTTTATATAGATAGAGATTATACTTGTGCTAAGTGCAACAACTACTCCCATGCCCGAGGCGAGAACTCGAACATTCGGCGGGAGCGGAAGTGCAGTTCATGACAGGGCGCCTGTGACCGCGTGGTCGTACCTACGTTCCTACCAAATTTCAGCTTCATAGTTGAAGTAGTTTTCGAAACTTCGTGTTTAGTCAGTGAGTAAGTGAGTGAGTGGGTGTCTGAATGAGTGTACTTTCGCTTTTATATAGATAGAGATTATACTTGTGCTAAGTGCAACAACTACTCCCATGCCCGAGGCGAGAACTCGAACATTCGGCGGGAGCGGAAGTGCAGTTCATGACAGGGCGCCTGTGACCGCGTGGTCGTACCTACGTTCCTACCAAATTTCAGCTTCATAGTTGAAGTAGTTTTCGAGACTTCGTGTTTAGTCAGTGAGTAAGTGAGTGAGTGGGTGTCTGAATGAGTGTACTTTCGCTTTTATATAGATAGAGATTATACTTGTGCTAAGTGCAACAACTACTCCCATGCCCGAGGCGAGAACTCGAACATTCGGCGGGAGCGGAAGTGCAGTTCATGACAGGGCGCCTGTGACCGCGTGGTCGTACCTACGTTCCTACCAAATTTCAGCTTCATAGTTGAAGTAGTTTTCGAGACTTCGTGTTTAGTCAGTGAGTAAGTGAGTGAGTGGGTGTCTGAATGAGTGTACTTTCGCTTTTATATAGATAGAGATTATACTTGTGCTAAGTGCAACAACTACTCCCATGCCCGAGGCGAGAACTCGAACATTCGGCGGGAGCGGAAGTGCAGTTCATGACAGGGCGCCTGTGACCGCGTGGTCGTACCTACGTTCCTACCAAATTTCAGCTTCATAGTTGAAGTAGTTTTCGAGACTTCGTGTTTAGTCAGTGAGTAAGTGAGTGAGTGGGTGTCTGAATGAGTGTACTTTCGCTTTTATATAGATAGAGATTATACTTGTGCTAAGTGCAACAACTACTCCCATGCCCGAGGCGAGAACTCGAACATTCGGCGGGAGCGGAAGTGCAGTTCATGACAGGGCGCCTGTGACCGCGTGGTCGTACCTACGTTCCTACCAAATTTCAGCTTCATAGTTGAAGTAGTTTTCGAAACTTCGTGTTTAGTCAGTGAGTAAGTGAGTGAGTGGGTGTCTGAATGAGTGTACTTTCGCTTTTATATAGATAGAGATTATACTTGTGCTAAGTGCAACAACTACTCCCATGCCCGAGGCGAGAACTCGAACATTCGGCGGGAGCGGAAGTGCAGTTCATGACAGGGCGCCTGTGACCGCGTGGTCGTACCTACGTTCCTACCAAATTTCAGCTTCATAGTTGAAGTAGTTTTCGAAACTTCGTGTTTAGTCAGTGAGTAAGTGAGTGAGTGGGTGTCTGAATGAGTGTACTTTCGCTTTTATATAGATAGAGATTATACTTGTGCTAAGTGCAACAACTACTCCCATGCCCGAGGCGAGAACTCGAACATTCGGCGGGAGCGGAAGTGCAGTTCATGACAGGGCGCCTGTGACCGCGTGGTCGTACCTACGTTCCTACCAAATTTCAGCTTCATAGTTGAAGTAGTTTTCGAAACTTCGTGTTTAGTCAGTGAGTAAGTGAGTGAGTGGGTGTCTGAATGAGTGTACTTTCGCTTTTATATAGATAGAGATTATACTTGTGCTAAGTGCAACAACTACTCCCATGCCCGAGGCGAGAACTCGAACATTCGGCGGGAGCGGAAGTGCAGTTCATGACAGGGCGCCTGTGACCGCGTGGTCGTACCTACGTTCCTACCAAATTTCAGCTTCATAGTTGAAGTAGTTTTCGAGACTTCGTGTTTAGTCAGTGAGTAAGTGAGTGAGTGGGTGTCTGAATGAGTGTACTTTCGCTTTTATATAGATAGAGATTATACTTGTGCTAAGTGCAACAACTACTCCCATGCCCGAGGCGAGAACTCGAACATTCGGCGGGAGCGGAAGTGCAGTTCATGACAGGGCGCCTGTGACCGCGTGGTCGTACCTACGTTCCTACCAAATTTCAGCTTCATAGTTGAAGTAGTTTTCGAAACTTCGTGTTTAGTCAGTGAGTAAGTGAGTGAGTGGGTGTCTGAATGAGTGTACTTTCGCTTTTATATAGATAGAGATTATACTTGTGCTAAGTGCAACAACTACTCCCATGCCCGAGGCGAGAACTCGAACATTCGGCGGGAGCGGAAGTGCAGTTCATGACAGGGCGCCTGTGACCGCGTGGTCGTACCTACGTTCCTACCAAATTTCAGCTTCATAGTTGAAGTAGTTTTCGAAACTTCGTGTTTAGTCAGTGAGTAAGTGAGTGAGTGGGTGTCTGAATGAGTGTACTTTCGCTTTTATATAGATAGAGATTATACTTGTGCTAAGTGCAACAACTACTCCCATGCCCGAGGCGAGAACTCGAACATTCGGCGGGAGCGGAAGTGCAGTTCATGACAGGGCGCCTGTGACCGCGTGGTCGTACCTACGTTCCTACCAAATTTCAGCTTCATAGTTGAAGTAGTTTTCGAGACTTCGTGTTTAGTCAGTGAGTAAGTGAGTGAGTGGGTGTCTGAATGAGTGTACTTTCGCTTTTATATAGATAGAGATTATACTTGTGCTAAGTGCAACAACTACTCCCATGCCCGAGGCGAGAACTCGAACATTCGGCGGGAGCGGAAGTGCAGTTCATGACAGGGCGCCTGTGACCGCGTGGTCGTACCTACGTTCCTACCAAATTTCAGCTTCATAGTTGAAGTAGTTTTCGAAACTTCGTGTTTAGTCAGTGAGTAAGTGAGTGAGTGGGTGTCTGAATGAGTGTACTTTCGCTTTTATATAGATAGAGATTATACTTGTGCTAAGTGCAACAACTACTCCCATGCCCGAGGCGAGAACTCGAACATTCGGCGGGAGCGGAAGTGCAGTTCATGACAGGGCGCCTGTGACCGCGTGGTCGTACCTACGTTCCTAACAAATTTCAGCTTCATAGTTGAAGTAGTTTTCGAAACTTCGTGTTTAGTCAGTGAGTAAGTGAGTGAGTGGGTGTCTGAATGAGTGTACTTTCGCTTTTATATAGATAGAGATTATACTTGTGCTAAGTGCAACAACTACTCCCATGCCCGAGGCGAGAACTCGAACATTCGGCGGGAGCGGAAGTGCAGTTCATGACAGGGCGCCTGTGACCGCGTGGTCGTACCTACGTTCCTACCAAATTTCAGCATCATAGTTGAAGTAGTTTTCGAGACTTCGTGTTTAGTCAGTGAGTAAGTGAGTGAGTGGGTGTCTGAATGAGTGTACTTTCGCTTTTATATAGATAGAGATTATACTTGTGCTAAGTGCAACAACTACTCCCATGCCCGAGGCGAGAACTCGAACATTCGGCGGGAGCGGAAGTGCAGTTCATGACAGGGCGCCTGTGACCGCGTGGTCGTACCTACGTTCCTACCAAATTTCAGCTTCATAGTTGAAGTAGTTTTCGAAACTTCGTGTTTAGTCAGTGAGTAAGTGAGTGAGTGGGTGTCTGAATGAGTGTACTTTCGCTTTTATATAGATAGAGATTATACTTGTGCTAAGTGCAACAACTACTCCCATGCCCGAGGCGAGAACTCGAACATTCGGCGGGAGCGGAAGTGCAGTTCATGACAGGGCGCCTGTGACCGCGTGGTCGTACCTACGTTCCTACCAAATTTCAGCTTCATAGTTGAAGTAGTTTTCGAAACTTCGTGTTTAGTCAGTGAGTAAGTGAGTGAGTGGGTGTCTGAATGAGTGTACTTTCGCTTTTATATAGATAGAGATTATACTTGTGCTAAGTGCAACAACTACTCCCATGCCCGAGGCGAGAACTCGAACATTCGGCGGGAGCGGAAGTGCAGTTCATGACAGGGCGCCTGTGACCGCGTGGTCGTACCTACGTTCCTACCAAATTTCAGCTTCATAGTTGAAGTAGTTTTCGAGACTTCGTGTTTAGTCAGTGAGTAAGTGAGTGAGTGGGTGTCTGAATGAGTGTACTTTCGCTTTTATATAGATAGAGATTATACTTGTGCTAAGTGCAACAACTACTCCCATGCCCGAGGCGAGAACTCGAACATTCGGCGGGAGCGGAAGTGCAGTTCATGACAGGGCGCCTGTGACCGCGTGGTCGTACCTACGTTCCTACCAAATTTCAGCTTCATAGTTGAAGTAGTTTTCGAAACTTCGTGTTTAGTCAGTGAGTAAGTGAGTGAGTGGGTGTCTGAATGAGTGTACTTTCGCTTTTATATAGATAGAGATTATACTTGTGCTAAGTGCAACAACTACTCCCATGCCCGAGGCGAGAACTCGAACATTCGGCGGGAGCGGAAGTGCAGTTCATGACAGGGCGCCTGTGACCGCGTGGTCGTACCTACGTTCCTACCAAATTTCAGCTTCATAGTTGAAGTAGTTTTCGAAACTTCGTGTTTAGTCAGTGAGTAAGTGAGTGAGTGGGTGTCTGAATGAGTGTACTTTCGCTTTTATATAGATAGAGATTATACTTGTGCTAAGTGCAACAACTACTCCCATGCCCGAGGCGAGAACTCGAACATTCGGCGGGAGCGGAAGTGCAGTTCATGACAGGGCGCCTGTGACCGCGTGGTCGTACCTACGTTCCTACCAAATTTCAGCTTCATAGTTGAAGTAGTTTTCGAGACTTCGTGTTTAGTCAGTGAGTAAGTGAGTGAGTGGGTGTCTGAATGAGTGTACTTTCGCTTTTATATAGATAGAGATTATACTTGTGCTAAGTGCAACAACTACTCCCATGCCCGAGGCGAGAACTCGAACATTCGGCGGGAGCGGAAGTGCAGTTCATGACAGGGCGCCTGTGACCGCGTGGTCGTACCTACGTTCCTACCAAATTTCAGCTTCATAGTTGAAGTAGTTTTCGAGACTTCGTGTTTAGTCAGTGAGTAAGTGAGTGAGTGGGTGTCTGAATGAGTGTACTTTCGCTTTTATATAGATAGAGATTATACTTGTGCTAAGTGCAACAACTACTCCCATGCCCGAGGCGAGAACTCGAACATTCGGCGGGAGCGGAAGTGCAGTTCATGACAGGGCGCCTGTGACCGCGTGGTCGTACCTACGTTCCTACCAAATTTCAGCTTCATAGTTGAAGTAGTTTTCGAGACTTCGTGTTTAGTCAGTGAGTAAGTGAGTGAGTGGGTGTCTGAATGAGTGTACTTTCGCTTTTATATAGATAGAGATTATACTTGTGCTAAGTGCAACAACTACTCCCATGCCCGAGGCGAGAACTCGAACATTCGGCGGGAGCGGAAGTGCAGTTCATGACAGGGCGCCTGTGACCGCGTGGTCGTACCTACGTTCCTACCAAATTTCAGCTTCATAGTTGAAGTAGTTTTCGAAACTTCGTGTTTAGTCAGTGAGTAAGTGAGTGAGTGGGTGTCTGAATGAGTGTACTTTCGCTTTTATATAGATAGAGATTATACTTGTGCTAAGTGCAACAACTACTCCCATGCCCGAGGCGAGAACTCGAACATTCGGCGGGAGCGGAAGTGCAGTTCATGACAGGGCGCCTGTGACCGCGTGGTCGTACCTACGTTCCTACCAAATTTCAGCTTCATAGTTGAAGTAGTTTTCGAAACTTCGTGTTTAGTCAGTGAGTAAGTGAGTGAGTGGGTGTCTGAATGAGTGTACTTTCGCTTTTATATAGATAGAGATTATACTTGTGCTAAGTGCAACAACTACTCCCATGCCCGAGGCGAGAACTCGAACATTCGGCGGGAGCGGAAGTGCAGTTCATGACAGGGCGCCTGTGACCGCGTGGTCGTACCTACGTTCCTACCAAATTTCAGCTTCATAGTTGAAGTAGTTTTCGAAACTTCGTGTTTAGTCAGTGAGTAAGTGAGTGAGTGGGTGTCTGAATGAGTGTACTTTCGCTTTTATATAGATAGAGATTATACTTGTGCTAAGTGCAACAACTACTCCCATGCCCGAGGCGAGAACTCGAACATTCGGCGGGAGCGGAAGTGCAGTTCATGACAGGGCGCCTGTGACCGCGTGGTCGTACCTACGTTCCTACCAAATTTCAGCTTCATAGTTGAAGTAGTTTTCGAGACTTCGTGTTTAGTCAGTGAGTAAGTGAGTGAGTGGGTGTCTGAATGAGTGTACTTTCGCTTTTATATAGATAGAGATTATACTTGTGCTAAGTGCAACAACTACTCCCATGCCCGAGGCGAGAACTCGAACATTCGGCGGGAGCGGAAGTGCAGTTCATGACAGGGCGCCTGTGACCGCGTGGTCGTACCTACGTTCCTACCAAATTTCAGCTTCATAGTTGAAGTAGTTTTCGAAACTTCGTGTTTAGTCAGTGAGTAAGTGAGTGAGTGGGTGTCTGAATGAGTGTACTTTCGCTTTTATATAGATAGAGATTATACTTGTGCTAAGTGCAACAACTACTCCCATGCCCGAGGCGAGAACTCGAACATTCGGCGGGAGCGGAAGTGCAGTTCATGACAGGGCGCCTGTGACCGCGTGGTCGTACCTACGTTCCTACCAAATTTCAGCTTCATAGTTGAAGTAGTTTTCGAAACTTCGTGTTTAGTCAGTGAGTAAGTGAGTGAGTGGGTGTCTGAATGAGTGTACTTTCGCTTTTATATAGATAGAGATTATACTTGTGCTAAGTGCAACAACTACTCCCATGCCCGAGGCGAGAACTCGAACATTCGGCGGGAGCGGAAGTGCAGTTCATGACAGGGCGCCTGTGACCGCGTGGTCGTACCTACGTTCCTACCAAATTTCAGCTTCATAGTTGAAGTAGTTTTCGAGACTTCGTGTTTAGTCAGTGAGTAAGTGAGTGAGTGGGTGTCTGAATGAGTGTACTTTCGCTTTTATATAGATAGAGATTATACTTGTGCTAAGTGCAACAACTACTCCCATGCCCGAGGCGAGAACTCGAACATTCGGCGGGAGCGGAAGTGCAGTTCATGACAGGGCGCCTGTGACCGCGTGGTCGTACCTACGTTCCTACCAAATTTCAGCTTCATAGTTGAAGTAGTTTTCGAAACTTCGTGTTTAGTCAGTGAGTAAGTGAGTGAGTGGGTGTCTGAATGAGTGTACTTTCGCTTTTATATAGATAGAGATTATACTTGTGCTAAGTGCAACAACTACTCCCATGCCCGAGGCGAGAACTCGAACATTCGGCGGGAGCGGAAGTGCAGTTCATGACAGGGCGCCTGTGACCGCGTGGTCGTACCTACGTTCCTAACAAATTTCAGCTTCATAGTTGAAGTAGTTTTCGAAACTTCGTGTTTAGTCAGTGAGTAAGTGAGTGAGTGGGTGTCTGAATGAGTGTACTTTCGCTTTTATATAGATAGAGATTATACTTGTGCTAAGTGCAACAACTACTCCCATGCCCGAGGCGAGAACTCGAACATTCGGCGGGAGCGGAAGTGCAGTTCATGACAGGGCGCCTGTGACCGCGTGGTCGTACCTACGTTCCTACCAAATTTCAGCATCATAGTTGAAGTAGTTTTCGAGACTTCGTGTTTAGTCAGTGAGTAAGTGAGTGAGTGGGTGTCTGAATGAGTGTACTTTCGCTTTTATATAGATAGAGATTATACTTGTGCTAAGTGCAACAACTACTCCCATGCCCGAGGCGAGAACTCGAACATTCGGCGGGAGCGGAAGTGCAGTTCATGACAGGGCGCCTGTGACCGCGTGGTCGTACCTACGTTCCTACCAAATTTCAGCTTCATAGTTGAAGTAGTTTTCGAAACTTCGTGTTTAGTCAGTGAGTAAGTGAGTGAGTGGGTGTCTGAATGAGTGTACTTTCGCTTTTATATAGATAGAGATTATACTTGTGCTAAGTGCAACAACTACTCCCATGCCCGAGGCGAGAACTCGAACATTCGGCGGGAGCGGAAGTGCAGTTCATGACAGGGCGCCTGTGACCGCGTGGTCGTACCTACGTTCCTACCAAATTTCAGCTTCATAGTTGAAGTAGTTTTCGAAACTTCGTGTTTAGTCAGTGAGTAAGTGAGTGAGTGGGTGTCTGAATGAGTGTACTTTCGCTTTTATATAGATAGAGATTATACTTGTGCTAAGTGCAACAACTACTCCCATGCCCGAGGCGAGAACTCGAACATTCGGCGGGAGCGGAAGTGCAGTTCATGACAGGGCGCCTGTGACCGCGTGGTCGTACCTACGTTCCTACCAAATTTCAGCTTCATAGTTGAAGTAGTTTTCGAGACTTCGTGTTTAGTCAGTGAGTAAGTGAGTGAGTGGGTGTCTGAATGAGTGTACTTTCGCTTTTATATAGATAGAGATTATACTTGTGCTAAGTGCAACAACTACTCCCATGCCCGAGGCGAGAACTCGAACATTCGGCGGGAGCGGAAGTGCAGTTCATGACAGGGCGCCTGTGACCGCGTGGTCGTACCTACGTTCTTACCAAATTTCAGCTTCATAGTTGAAGTAGTTTTCGAGACTTCGTGTTTAGTCAGTGAGTAAGTGAGTGAGTGGGTGTCTGAATGAGTGTACTTTCGCTTTTATATAGATAGAGATTATACTTGTGCTAAGTGCAACAACTACTCCCATGCCCGAGGCGAGAACTCGAACATTCGGCGGGAGCGGAAGTGCAGTTCATGACAGGGCGCCTGTGACCGCGTGGTCGTACCTACGTTCCTACCAAATTTCAGCTTCATAGTTGAAGTAGTTTTCGAGACTTCGTGTTTAGTCAGTGAGTAAGTGAGTGAGTGGGTGTCTGAATGAGTGTACTTTCGCTTTTATATAGATAGAGATTATACTTGTGCTAAGTGCAACAACTACTCCCATGCCCGAGGCGAGAACTCGAACATTCGGCGGGAGCGGAAGTGCAGTTCATGACAGGGCGCCTGTGACCGCGTGGTCGTACCTACGTTCCTACCAAATTTCAGCTTCATAGTTGAAGTAGTTTTCGAAACTTCGTGTTTAGTCAGTGAGTAAGTGAGTGAGTGGGTGTCTGAATGAGTGTACTTTCGCTTTTATATAGATAGAGATTATACTTGTGCTAAGTGCAACAACTACTCCCATGCCCGAGGCGAGAACTCGAACATTCGGCGGGAGCGGAAGTGCAGTTCATGACAGGGCGCCTGTGACCGCGTGGTCGTACCTACGTTCCTACCAAATTTCAGCTTCATAGTTGAAGTAGTTTTCGAGACTTCGTGTTTAGTCAGTGAGTAAGTGAGTGAGTGGGTGTCTGAATGAGTGTACTTTCGCTTTTATATAGATAGAGATTATACTTGTGCTAAGTGCAACAACTACTCCCATGCCCGAGGCGAGAACTCGAACATTCGGCGGGAGCGGAAGTGCAGTTCATGACAGGGCGCCTGTGACCGCGTGGTCGTACCTACGTTCCTACCAAATTTCAGCTTCATAGTTGAAGTAGTTTTCGAGACTTCGTGTTTAGTCAGTGAGTAAGTGAGTGAGTGGGTGTCTGAATGAGTGTACTTTCGCTTTTATATAGATAGAGATTATACTTGTGCTAAGTGCAACAACTACTCCCATGCCCGAGGCGAGAACTCGAACATTCGGCGGGAGCGGAAGTGCAGTTCATGACAGGGCGCCTGTGACCGCGTGGTCGTACCTACGTTCCTACCAAATTTCAGCTTCATAGTTGAAGTAGTTTTCGAGACTTCGTGTTTAGTCAGTGAGTAAGTGAGTGAGTGGGTGTCTGAATGAGTGTACTTTCGCTTTTATATAGATAGAGATTATACTTGTGCTAAGTGCAACAACTACTCCCATGCCCGAGGCGAGAACTCGAACATTCGGCGGGAGCGGAAGTGCAGTTCATGACAGGGCGCCTGTGACCGCGTGGTCGTACCTACGTTCCTACCAAATTTCAGCTTCATAGTTGAAGTAGTTTTCGAGACTTCGTGTTTAGTCAGTGAGTAAGTGAGTGAGTGGGTGTCTGAATGAGTGTACTTTCGCTTTTATATAGATAGAGATTATACTTGTGCTAAGTGCAACAACTACTCCCATGCCCGAGGCGAGAACTCGAACATTCGGCGGGAGCGGAAGTGCAGTTCATGACAGGGCGCCTGTGACCGCGTGGTCGTACCTACGTTCCTACCAAATTTCAGCTTCATAGTTGAAGTAGTTTTCGAGACTTCGTGTTTAGTCAGTGAGTAAGTGAGTGAGTGGGTGTCTGAATGAGTGTACTTTCGCTTTTATATAGATAGAGATTATACTTGTGCTAAGTGCAACAACTACTCCCATGCCCGAGGCGAGAACTCGAACATTCGGCGGGAGCGGAAGTGCAGTTCATGACAGGGCGCCTGTGACCGCGTGGTCGTACCTACGTTCCTACCAAATTTCAGCTTCATAGTTGAAGTAGTTTTCGAAACTTCGTGTTTAGTCAGTGAGTAAGTGAGTGAGTGGGTGTCTGAATGAGTGTACTTTCGCTTTTATATAGATAGAGATTATACTTGTGCTAAGTGCAACAACTACTCCCATGCCCGAGGCGAGAACTCGAACATTCGGCGGGAGCGGAAGTGCAGTTCATGACAGGGCGCCTGTGACCGCGTGGTCGTACCTACGTTCCTACCAAATTTCAGCTTCATAGTTGAAGTAGTTTTCGAGACTTCGTGTTTAGTCAGTGAGTAAGTGAGTGAGTGGGTGTCTGAATGAGTGTACTTTCGCTTTTATATAGATAGAGATTATACTTGTGCTAAGTGCAACAACTACTCCCATGCCCGAGGCGAGAACTCGAACATTCGGCGGGAGCGGAAGTGCAGTTCATGACAGGGCGCCTGTGACCGCGTGGTCGTACCTACGTTCCTACCAAATTTCAGCTTCATAGTTGAAGTAGTTTTCGAAACTTCGTGTTTAGTCAGTGAGTAAGTGAGTGAGTGGGTGTCTGAATGAGTGTACTTTCGCTTTTATATAGATAGAGATTATACTTGTGCTAAGTGCAACAACTACTCCCATGCCCGAGGCGAGAACTCGAACATTCGGCGGGAGCGGAAGTGCAGTTCATGACAGGGCGCCTGTGACCGCGTGGTCGTACCTACGTTCCTACCAAATTTCAGCTTCATAGTTGAAGTAGTTTTCGAAACTTCGTGTTTAGTCAGTGAGTAAGTGAGTGAGTGGGTGTCTGAATGAGTGTACTTTCGCTTTTATATAGATAGAGATTATACTTGTGCTAAGTGCAACAACTACTCCCATGCCCGAGGCGAGAACTCGAACATTCGGCGGGAGCGGAAGTGCAGTTCATGACAGGGCGCCTGTGACCGCGTGGTCGTACCTACGTTCCTACCAAATTTCAGCTTCATAGTTGAAGTAGTTTTCGAGACTTCGTGTTTAGTCAGTGAGTAAGTGAGTGAGTGGGTGTCTGAATGAGTGTACTTTCGCTTTTATATAGATAGAGATTATACTTGTGCTAAGTGCAACAACTACTCCCATGCCCGAGGCGAGAACTCGAACATTCGGCGGGAGCGGAAGTGCAGTTCATGACAGGGCGCCTGTGACCGCGTGGTCGTACCTACGTTCCTACCAAATTTCAGCTTCATAGTTGAAGTAGTTTTCGAGACTTCGTGTTTAGTCAGTGAGTAAGTGAGTGAGTGGGTGTCTGAATGAGTGTACTTTCGCTTTTATATAGATAGAGATTATACTTGTGCTAAGTGCAACAACTACTCCCATGCCCGAGGCGAGAACTCGAACATTCGGCGGGAGCGGAAGTGCAGTTCATGACAGGGCGCCTGTGACCGCGTGGTCGTACCTACGTTCCTACCAAATTTCAGCTTCATAGTTGAAGTAGTTTTCGAGACTTCGTGTTTAGTCAGTGAGTAAGTGAGTGAGTGGGTGTCTGAATGAGTGTACTTTCGCTTTTATATAGATAGAGATTATACTTGTGCTAAGTGCAACAACTACTCCCATGCCCGAGGCGAGAACTCGAACATTCGGCGGGAGCGGAAGTGCAGTTCATGACAGGGCGCCTGTGACCGCGTGGTCGTACCTACGTTCCTACCAAATTTCAGCTTCATAGTTGAAGTAGTTTTCGAGACTTCGTGTTTAGTCAGTGAGTAAGTGAGTGAGTGGGTGTCTGAATGAGTGTACTTTCGCTTTTATATAGATAGAGATTATACTTGTGCTAAGTGCAACAACTACTCCCATGCCCGAGGCGAGAACTCGAACATTCGGCGGGAGCGGAAGTGCAGTTCATGACAGGGCGCCTGTGACCGCGTGGTCGTACCTACGTTCCTACCAAATTTCAGCTTCATAGTTGAAGTAGTTTTCGAGACTTCGTGTTTAGTCAGTGAGTAAGTGAGTGAGTGGGTGTCTGAATGAGTGTACTTTCGCTTTTATATAGATAGAGATTATACTTGTGCTAAGTGCAACAACTACTCCCATGCCCGAGGCGAGAACTCGAACATTCGGCGGGAGCGGAAGTGCAGTTCATGACAGGGCGCCTGTGACCGCGTGGTCGTACCTACGTTCCTACCAAATTTCAGCTTCATAGTTGAAGTAGTTTTCGAGACTTCGTGTTTAGTCAGTGAGTAAGTGAGTGAGTGGGTGTCTGAATGAGTGTACTTTCGCTTTTATATAGATAGAGATTATACTTGTGCTAAGTGCAACAACTACTCCCATGCCCGAGGCGAGAACTCGAACATTCGGCGGGAGCGGAAGTGCAGTTCATGACAGGGCGCCTGTGACCGCGTGGTCGTACCTACGTTCCTACCAAATTTCAGCTTCATAGTTGAAGTAGTTTTCGAGACTTCGTGTTTAGTCAGTGAGTAAGTGTGTGAGTGGGTGTCTGAATGAGTGTACTTTCGCTTTTATATAGATAGAGATTATACTTGTGCTAAGTGCAACAACTACTCCCATGCCCGAGGCGAGAACTCGAACATTCGGCGGGAGCGGAAGTGCAGTTCATGACAGGGCGCCTGTGACCGCGTGGTCGTACCTACGTTCCTACCAAATTTCAGCTTCATAGTTGAAGTAGTTTTCGAGACTTCGTGTTTAGTCAGTGAGTAAGTGAGTGAGTGGGTGTCTGAATGAGTGTACTTTCGCTTTTATATAGATAGAGATTATACTTGTGCTAAGTGCAACAACTACTCCCATGCCCGAGGCGAGAACTCGAACATTCGGCGGGAGCGGAAGTGCAGTTCATGACAGGGCGCCTGTGACCGCGTGGTCGTACCTACGTTCCTACCAAATTTCAGCTTCATAGTTGAAGTAGTTTTCGAGACTTCGTGTTTAGTCAGTGAGTAAGTGAGTGAGTGGGTGTCTGAATGAGTGTACTTTCGCTTTTATATAGATAGAGATTATACTTGTGCTAAGTGCAACAACTACTCCCATGCCCGAGGCGAGAACTCGAACATTCGGCGGGAGCGGAAGTGCAGTTCATGACAGGGCGCCTGTGACCGCGTGGTCGTACCTACGTTCCTACCAAATTTCAGCTTCATAGTTGAAGTAGTTTTCGAGACTTCGTGTTTAGTCAGTGAGTAAGTGAGTGAGTGGGTGTCTGAATGAGTGTACTTTCGCTTTTATATAGATAGAGATTATACTTGTGCTAAGTGCAACAACTACTCCCATGCCCGAGGCGAGAACTCGAACATTCGGCGGGAGCGGAAGTGCAGTTCATGACAGGGCGCCTGTGACCGCGTGGTCGTACCTACGTTCCTACCAAATTTCAGCTTCATAGTTGAAGTAGTTTTCGAGACTTCGTGTTTAGTCAGTGAGTAAGTGAGTGAGTGGGTGTCTGAATGAGTGTACTTTCGCTTTTATATAGATAGAGATTATACTTGTGCTAAGTGCAACAACTACTCCCATGCCCGAGGCGAGAACTCGAACATTCGGCGGGAGCGGAAGTGCAGTTCATGACAGGGCGCCTGTGACCGCGTGGTCGTACCTACGTTCCTACCAAATTTCAGCTTCATAGTTGAAGTAGTTTTCGAAACTTCGTGTTTAGTCAGTGAGTAAGTGAGTGAGTGGGTGTCTGAATGAGTGTACTTTCGCTTTTATATAGATAGAGATTATACTTGTGCTAAGTGCAACAACTACTCCCATGCCCGAGGCGAGAACTCGAACATTCGGCGGGAGCGGAAGTGCAGTTCATGACAGGGCGCCTGTGACCGCGTGGTCGTACCTACGTTCCTACCAAATTTCAGCTTCATAGTTGAAGTAGTTTTCGAGACTTCGTGTTTAGTCAGTGAGTAAGTGAGTGAGTGGGTGTCTGAATGAGTGTACTTTCGC
Source organism: Locusta migratoria (assembly GCA_026315105.1). Lineage (NCBI taxonomy): Eukaryota > Metazoa > Arthropoda > Insecta > Orthoptera > Acrididae > Locusta > Locusta migratoria. Next base: position 199,983,172 of record CM048746.1, read on the forward strand.
TTTTATATAGATAGAGATTATACTTGTGCTAAGTGCAACAACTACTCCCATGCCCGAGGCGAGAACTCGAACATTCGGCGGGAGCGGAAGTGCAGTTCATGACAGGGCGCCTGTGACCGCGTGGTCGTACCTACGTTCCTACCAAATTTCAGCTTCATAGTTGAAGTAGTTTTCGAGACTTCGTGTTTAGTCAGTGAGTAAGTGAGTGAGTGGGTGTCTGAATGAGTGTACTTTCGCTTTTATATAGATAGAGATTATACTTGTGCTAAGTGCAACAACTACTCCCATGCCCGAGGCGAGAACTCGAACATTCGGCGGGAGCGGAAGTGCAGTTCATGACAGGGCGCCTGTGACCGCGTGGTCGTACCTACGTTCCTACCAAATTTCAGCTTCATAGTTGAAGTAGTTTTCGAGACTTCGTGTTTAGTCAGTGAGTAAGTGAGTGAGTGGGTGTCTGAATGAGTGTACTTTCGCTTTTATATAGATAGAGATTATACTTGTGCTAAGTGCAACAACTACTCCCATGCCCGAGGCGAGAACTCGAACATTCGGCGGGAGCGGAAGTGCAGTTCATGACAGGGCGCCTGTGACCGCGTGGTCGTACCTACGTTCCTACCAAATTTCAGCTTCATAGTTGAAGTAGTTTTCGAGACTTCGTGTTTAGTCAGTGAGTAAGTGTGTGAGTGGGTGTCTGAATGAGTGTACTTTCGCTTTTATATAGATAGAGATTATACTTGTGCTAAGTGCAACAACTACTCCCATGCCCGAGGCGAGAACTCGAACATTCGGCGGGAGCGGAAGTGCAGTTCATGACAGGGCGCCTGTGACCGCGTGGTCGTACCTACGTTCCTACCAAATTTCAGCTTCATAGTTGAAGTAGTTTTCGAGACTTCGTGTTTAGTCAGTGAGTAAGTGAGTGAGTGGGTGTCTGAATGAGTGTACTTTCGCTTTTATATAGATAGAGATTATACTTGTGCTAAGTGCAACAACTACTCCCATGCCCGAGGCGAGAACTCGAACATTCGGCGGGAGCGGAAGTGCAGTTCATGACAGGGCGCCTGTGACCGCGTGGTCGTACCTACGTTCCTACCAAATTTCAGCTTCATAGTTGAAGTAGTTTTCGAGACTTCGTGTTTAGTCAGTGAGTAAGTGAGTGAGTGGGTGTCTGAATGAGTGTACTTTCGCTTTTATATAGATAGAGATTATACTTGTGCTAAGTGCAACAACTACTCCCATGCCCGAGGCGAGAACTCGAACATTCGGCGGGAGCGGAAGTGCAGTTCATGACAGGGCGCCTGTGACCGCGTGGTCGTACCTACGTTCCTACCAAATTTCAGCTTCATAGTTGAAGTAGTTTTCGAGACTTCGTGTTTAGTCAGTGAGTAAGTGAGTGAGTGGGTGTCTGAATGAGTGTACTTTCGCTTTTATATAGATAGAGATTATACTTGTGCTAAGTGCAACAACTACTCCCATGCCCGAGGCGAGAACTCGAACATTCGGCGGGAGCGGAAGTGCAGTTCATGACAGGGCGCCTGTGACCGCGTGGTCGTACCTACGTTCCTACCAAATTTCAGCTTCATAGTTGAAGTAGTTTTCGAAACTTCGTGTTTAGTCAGTGAGTAAGTGAGTGAGTGGGTGTCTGAATGAGTGTACTTTCGCTTTTATATAGATAGAGATTATACTTGTGCTAAGTGCAACAACTACTCCCATGCCCGAGGCGAGAACTCGAACATTCGGCGGGAGCGGAAGTGCAGTTCATGACAGGGCGCCTGTGACCGCGTGGTCGTACCTACGTTCCTACCAAATTTCAGCTTCATAGTTGAAGTAGTTTTCGAAACTTCGTGTTTAGTCAGTGAGTAAGTGAGTGAGTGGGTGTCTGAATGAGTGTACTTTCGCTTTTATATAGATAGAGATTATACTTGTGCTAAGTGCAACAACTACTCCCATGCCCGAGGCGAGAACTCGAACATTCGGCGGGAGCGGAAGTGCAGTTCATGACAGGGCGCCTGTGACCGCGTGGTCGTACCTACGTTCCTACCAAATTTCAGCTTCATAGTTGAAGTAGTTTTCGAGACTTCGTGTTTAGTCAGTGAGTAAGTGAGTGAGTGGGTGTCTGAATGAGTGTACTTTCGCTTTTATATAGATAGAGATTATACTTGTGCTAAGTGCAACAACTACTCCCATGCCCGAGGCGAGAACTCGAACATTCGGCGGGAGCGGAAGTGCAGTTCATGACAGGGCGCCTGTGACCGCGTGGTCGTACCTCCGCGGCTGTTGTAGAGGTGTCCAGTCTAGAAACCGATTTCGCGAAACTCGCCACGCCCCCCATTACTCCCATAGTTTGCTGCCACTCTCGGCTGGTCTCCGTACGCTAGCATATCTCGCTGGTCAGCGCGGATGACTGCCTTCCGCCCCGCGTGGAATGTCCGCGTGCTTAGAGCACGCGTCTCGTTACGGAGTGGATGCCGTTCGCGCGGAGCGTCCGAGTCATCCCTCTGGCATTGGTGTGTGTGATGTTCTTAGTTTAAGTAGCTCGAACAGTCCACGGCTGTACTGCCGGTTCGTAGTGTCCAACGGGCGGCCAAAATATTTCGGCGATCAGATATGTCGCTATTGTCAGGTGCGCTGACGAACTGAGGACCTGGAAAAAAAGAAAAAGAAAAATGTTTGTAGAGCTTATAGAACTTAACTAAGGGGTCATCAGTTCCTAAACTTACAAACTATTTATGTACTAGCTAATACTAAGAACAGCACAAATATCCATGCCCGAGAGGGATGCCAACCCCCGACCGTAGTGGCCGTGCAGACCGCGACTGGCTCATCGTAGTCAGCTCGGCCACCGCGGCCGGCTGAGTACCTGATTACAAGTCCAGGGACTGATGATCGTAGCAATTTGCTGCAATACATTTGCAAGCATTTCAACATGTAAAATGCCTTCCGCAGGACCCGGCTACGATTCCCGGTAGCATCAAGAACATTTTTTGGTTGGGCCGTCATGAATAGGTTGGACGTAGCCTCGACAGGCCAACCGAGGAAAGAAGGATACGATTCCAAGCAGAGTGGAACTCACTTTGCTGCGCCGAAGAAGACGAAGCAAGAACCTCACAATAAGTATGTGAACGATGATATGGATAAATGTATTATCAGGCAGCAATTTTAACATTATGAACAATATAAAGAAATACCAACTTTGCGAAAACTGCACAACTTTTGTCGAACAGAACTGAGTTTCAAAGCTAGTAAGGAAACTCTTAAAAAATTGTTTTGTCTAAGCGATTTCGTTTTGTGGGAACGAGAGGATATTGTTCTAAAATGGCGAACTTTCTCAGGTTTTAACGTAAAAATCTAGCATCATAATCAATGGTTTACTTTGGTGAAACATGGATTCACACGCATTATACAGCAAATAAATGTTGGCAAAGTGATAGTGTGCGAGGAGTGTTGTCAAACCCAAGTGCCTGTCACCGTTTAATTTTTTATTCATGTCAGGCTTACCTCCAAGGAGTATTGTTGTTTTTGATGATGCTCTACATCACAATTAACAAGAGAATAAAACGCCTCCCTCTAGCTCTCTAAAAAGTGAAATACAATCGTGACTGAGCAGCAACAACAACAACATACTCCGACCTACGGAGAGCCGAACTTCTGGCACTAGTGGGGGGCACCTAACGTCTCCTGTTTATTGTATTGACAAAAATTTGCAAGAGAATGGAGTTTTATCCCTCCGACTGCTTCCGTATCATCCAGACCTGAATCCCATCGAATTAATCTGGAATATTGTAAAAAATAAAATACGTACTCAGAATATACGGTCCGCGTCCAGGAAGTAAGTTCCGTTTGGTAATAAAATGAAATTGTACAAAGATATAGAAGAAATTTTTATTGCAAAAAATTCTACAACTCTTAAACTACTTTCCCACATAACTGCTGAAATTTTGCAGGCTTTTGTCATAGCGTGGCACCAGGTTTTGTATACCTTCTTCATAGAAATCTGCCGACTGTGTCTTCAACCAGTTGGTGAAATGATGACCGCCAAGGAAAGACTTTAGATGTAAGTCGCTAGGAGCGAGGTCAGGACTGTACGGAGGATGGTCAAACACGTCCCAACCAAATCCCTATAGGAAGTTTTTCGTCACATTTGCAGTGTGTGGTCGTGCGTTGTCGTGAAGCAAAGCAACACGTTTTGACAGCAGTCCCCGGTGCTTGAATTGCACGGTGCAATTTCCGAAGTGTCTCGCAATAAGCATCTGCTTTGATTGTTTCACCACGTGGCAAGAAGTCAATGAGTAGGATGCCTTTCCAGTCCCAATACACTGTGCACATCATTTTCCGAGGTGTCATGATTTGCTTCGTCTTTACGTTTGGTGGGGATGAAGTGTGGCTCCATTCCATTGATTGCCGCTTACTCTCAGGGATGTCGTAAGCAATCCACGTTTTATCTCCTGTGACTATCCGTCTCAGAAATTCTTCGCCGCTTTCAGCATAACGGGTCAAAAACTAAAGTGCACTACCCATCCGTTGTGTTTTGTGTTGCTCAGTGAGAATCTTTGGTACCCAACGTGAGCAAAGTTTACGGAATTTAAGTTGTTTGGTAACAATTTCATGCATCAGTGATCGTGAAATTTGGGGGAAGTCCATAGCGAGAGCACTAATTGTAAACCTACGGTTTTCCTGGATCTTGTCATCAATCGCGTGAACCAGTTCTTCTGTAACCAAAGGTGGACGCCCACTTCGTTTTTCATCGTGCACATCACTACGCCCGCCATTGAACTGTCGGACCCATCTTGTCAGCTACGAATCACTCATCGCATTTGGTCCGTAAACATCGCAAATTTGCCGATAAATTTCACTTGGTTTCACTTTCCTCGCATTCAGAAACCGAATCACCGACCTTATTTCACAGGCGGCGGGATTTTCAATCAACGCCGACATTTCAAACAAGCACAACAAAGCGTATGTAACTGACAGCGATCTCGAAATGGCGCACTTTCTTCTCCTTCATACACATCGTCTACATCGCATGTGCGGAACTGCAATCGCAGCGCTGCAGCGGAGATAAATTGAAACGGAACTTATATTCTGGACGCGCCTCGTATAAGCGTTTCGCTCACGGAGCTGAAAAGAATTGCAGCTGATGCTTTTGCTGTTGTAACATGAGAAGATTGGAGAAAGGCGGTACGTCACGTAGAAAAAGTGTGCGACGAGAAGGGATCCTCTGATGGACAAAGAAATAGAAAAAATAATATCAGTCGTGCTGAATTCAAGTGACGAATCATTATCGTCATTGGACGAATCGGCAGATGACGAATCGATAGAGACAGCTGAGGACGACGAGATCAGCTCGGGAGGTAGTTCTACAGATAATGCCGGCGAGCCAGTATAGTTTATACCTAACATAAACGAATATATAATATAATACAAAAAGTTTGTCTTGCGAATATCTATTGAAGCCCTTCTGTTTCTCGTCGTCAACGAATTTAATTACGTTAACCACAAGCCGCCGCGCCTGTCGAAGAAGACACTTTCCACGGTCACCATCCATTCTCGCACTTACAGGTAACAGCGCGTACTAGTGTAACCGTAGCCCGGCTGTACCTCGTCAAGTGACCAAGTTAGTTCCTGCCGCTGCCGCTGCCGCGTTACTACTTCGCCTTGTCGGGTAATACCTTCAGTCACCGTCCAATGAAATATTATATAACCACTTTGTTCAGTTCTCCTGGTGATTCTCATTTTTTTTTTTTTTTTTTTTTTTTTTTTTATATATAACTGTTGTTATATGTCAAAATGATGTCCCAGAAATTGTAAGATATCAGTGTGTATGTTCCACCAGGTCAAAAGAAGATGGGCAGAGCACAACAGACCCCATGCTAAATAAATGTATTCCGAAACTACCTGTGAATTCTTTTTGGCAACGTTTCAGTTATTTGTATAATTGAATTAATACTGATCCCACATGTTTACTACGACTTTCAGTCACGATATGCATTTATTTTGCCAAATAACACTATAAACAGGTGATAGTACAGTGTCGCGCGGATTGGTTGTGTGGTCTAAGGCGTCATGTTACGGACGGGGCAGTCGTCCCCGCCGGAGGTCGAGTCCTCCTGCGGGCATATGTGTTGTCCTTGGTGTAAGTTAAAGAACTTTGTAAGTTCAAATGTTTGTTATGCTTAAGGGACTTAACTGCGAGGTCATCAGCCCCTAAACTTACAAACTACTTATGAACTACCTTATACTAAAGACGACACAGATATCCATGCCCGAGGGGGATTCGAACCCCCGACGGGGAACGGTCTAACGCATCGTAGCATAGAGGCTCAATACGCTAGGCCGCTCGGCCGCTCGGCCGCGGCACTTTGTAAGTCCACGAACAAATGACCATAACAGTTTGGTCCAAAAGGTTTACAAACATTTGAACATTTTTTATATTAACCCTTTCCAGTGTTGTTCCTCAGCAACAACGTATTAAAATCTGAATTATACCGTATTTTGTGTATCAATCCTTAAAGTCGTATTGTTTTAGATGAACACCATGCTTCTAGTACATTTCGCTGCCTGTCACGGGGTGTAGCCTCTCCCGAAGCATTAGTCTGTCCATCTTGGAGGTGGTGTTACGTTGTCGTCTTTACGTGGCTGTGAGTATGAGCGTGAATGTGATCCATGTTATTTTATTTCACTACTGAACTGTCTTATCTTTGGTGCTGTGGCGAAGATTATGCTAGCATTATTGATCTGAGTGTTACCTATCAACAAAATAACGTCTCCAAGAAAATACCTCGAAATAAACGCCTGTGTTGTGCATGAAATAAATGTCATAAAAAAACAACAGCTCGACCAAAAATTTTAAAACACATATTTTGAAGTCTACTGCACTGTATTAACACAGAAAAGCCTGAATTTTAATTTTTACAAAGCTGAATACATAATGTGGAAATGAAAGGATTAATGTAGATACAGTGTAAATAATACAGAACGGAAACAATTGGTATATGAGCTTTAAAATTCTTTTTTGTGTGAGATCGATTCCACTTGCAACAGTGGCCGAAACCTCGGTCTAAAAGATGGACAATGTGGTCTCAGACACAGAAGAATTTAATTGATTATGATAACGGCCCGGGAAGCCTAGGCTTACATTTAACTGGTACACGCATTACGATAAAAAAGTAATATTTTCCTCAATTTTTCTAACTTAAGTAATTTGCACACACATTTCCACATCTGGTTAATGTGCACAGTAGGGGATGATTCCACCTCTGGCAGCAATACAGGCCTGTCGACGAGGGTACATACTGCGAATGATGTCATCAGTTTTTTGTTGAGGCAATAAAGCACACTTTTCTTCCTGGTCTGCTAGGATGCTTTTTGAATGTGATCGGTGGGTGCTGACGTCATTCTTACCTTCTCGCTAATGCATGTCAGACGTGCTCTATGGGATTCCTATAGGAAGAGGAGCGGCACATGAAGCCCCAAGATATCGATACCTGACAGTGGTTAAACTTTGCCGATACACCCATGCAAATTCATGAAGAGAATACTGAACAGAATCCCTGAGCGCACTCACGGAACCCTTCACCATGCTAAATTCACTGGCTTTCAGATAATAAAAATCTTCTCCATGAAAACATACATGTGCTGACTTTCACGATGACCAGTCAAACAATTTGGATGTTTGTTGTAACGTACCCTCCGCCTTGCAACTACCAAGGATTTGAAAAGGTAGACCATGTATTAATTCGGGAATAAGATGACTTCAATTCACATTTCAGTTAATTCCGTCCAGCCATTTCAGCGCGAAGAATAACAAACGTGTTAAAACACTCTAAGGTAACCTACGCCATGCACCGCACGGTTGCTTCCTAAATGTAACTTATGCAATAATTCAGGGTATAAGCTATCTGCATTCCATTCCGTCCAGCTGTTTCAGCGTGAAGAGAAACAAATATATTAACACTTTGTAAAGTGCCCTCCACCCCGCACTGCACGATGGCTTACGAAAGGTAGCCCATATTTTAGTACAAGGTATAACCTATGTCCCTTCCAAATTTCATTCGAATCTCTCCATCACTTCCAGCATGAAGGAGTAGCAAACGTATTAAGACATTGTAAGATACCCTCCCACGATTCGGTGGCTTACGAAAGGTATCCCATGTATTAATGAGAGTATAAGCTACTTCTGTTCCAAATTACATTCATATTCGTGCAGCCAGTTCAGCGTGAAGGCGTAAGAAACGAATTAACTAATTGTAAAGCACCCTCCGTCATGCACCATACAAATTTTAGTATTCCTAAAACCTACCCGCGAGTGCAACCAATGAGTTGACAAATTTTTATCGTAGTCAGATGTACGGTATAGACGTGCATAAAATACGAAGAAAAAAGACAAACATTTATATTTATAGATTAGTGATCCGCTCCGGGTAGCACTAGATGATCTCTTGTGGATGGAGCGACGAGATTATGTGACGACGTTTTAGAGATATATGTGTATGTACAGTCCCTTGTTACGCTCAAATGAAAAGAAAGAAAAGAAAAAGCCAGTGGATACACAATTAGAGAATGTTTTTTCCTCTCAATCTGGAGTAGAAACGTAGGCTAAGAATTCTTGTAAAAGGGCACATACACTTGTCAGTGTCAGAAGCATGGGCGTTCAAACTTTAATTTAGCAATAGCCGATGACTGGCCTTGTGCTTTGTTGATGATAATAGCGAAAGTAAGACGCAAAGGGAACTGGAGCCACTTGAATTCAAAAAAATGTTCAAATTTTTGTATAGCTTATGGAACTTAACTACGGAGTCATCAGTCCCTAAACTTACAAACTACTTATGAACTAGCTAATCCTAAGGACGGCACAAATATCCATGCCCGTAGGAGGATTCGAACCCCCGACCGTAGTAGCCGTGCAGACCGTGACTGGAGCGCCTCAGTCCCCTCGGCCACCGCGGCCGGCCACTTGAATTCGATCGGTAAATCGTTGGAATTCATCTGTAAGCATGGAATCAGTACGTCTTCTCTTTTACTCTGCCACCGATGATTGTTGCCACGATTAAATTTTGTCTGAATATTTTTTATGCTCAATTTGGATCAGTTGGAGCCGATTAAGTTAGGAATGTGCATCACCGGCGATCCAACCTTCAATTTTAGTACGCGCGGTGGCGTTCTGGGTGGTTTTAATGAGTTGATATATTAAATTAGTTAATTACCCATCTGTTCTTCGTCCGTTACTGTGTTGATTGGTTTGTATTTGAGTGTTTCTCCATTTTCACACTCCATTCTTCTGTTACTGCAATCTTGATGGTCAATTCCGTGACGGTTGGTGTTAGACTGTGCACTGATAGTACCGCCACGGTACTATCTGCTCTTTCTCCGCAAGAGACAGTATTGTCGTTCCAAGTGCCACATGTTTTACTATAAAATTTCACAGGGTCGCCCGCTGGGCTACTTTCAAGATTTCTTGAAGATTTAATCAAAATTGCACCATCCACCTTGGAGTCCATACACATATACACACGTCGAATATTAGAGGTACTGATTGTAACATTTTACTCCTGGCAGTTTCGACTTATTCCATCTTTAGTTTACAATTGCTGTTTGATTTTACATGGTGAATGACGTACTAGTGATGGCTGTTTTGTAGGTGAAATAGATTTGTGATAAATCAGAATACTCGCAAGTGATTGCACTTTTTTGTCATAGATTTTTGACGATTGCTGCATATGATAGAAACATACACTGTTGATTGAATTGCGTATAATGCTCGCATCACGGACTTCCCTATATGGGTTCAATGCTTCCTGGCCTTCTGCATCCCAGTAAACTGATGAACAGCCACTGATGAAGTCGGAAAATGGCGCAGCGTGGGATCGCAATATCGGTTTGCATGTTCCCTCATTCGAAGTAAATTGGCTTAGTCTACGCAAGCGTTGTCAGGCTTCATGTAATTATTCAGTTCAACTGCAATTTTCGTTTTATATGCTTCCCAGATGGCTCTATATGCAAATGAGGAATATTTTATTTCTTTACCATTTGCGGCACACACGCAGGTGGCTAATGTTATCAAAATTGTTAGTTGGTCGGAGCGATGCGCACCTGATGCACCTGTCCTACGTCACCGAGGGTAGTACTCCCACACCGCGGGTACGTGCCGACCCCCACGTCACGTGACCCACACTGACATCACCTGTTATTAGCTGTGGGTTATACACAGCGCCGATCAAATCACGCCAAATGCGCGCGAATCATATTACCGGACGGAGTTCGATGGACTGGTGGGATGTCTATTACTACGCCTGGAAGCTTTTAAATTCAGTCCTACTGCACTCAGAGCTCAATGAAGGTACACGTATTAATTTTCCTGTTTAATCAAGAGAGCAGTACTACTATTGTGATGTAGTCGCAATAGGCGGCAGCCCGGAAATTTAATGTAAGTCTGATGTAAAAAAGTTTCTGTAAGAACTCAAAATAATTGTCACATAGTCTGAGGAGCCCAAGCCCAAGCATTAGGCTAATACGATGTCATAAATGTGGTTGACCAACATATCTAATTTAAATAAACTGTCGGAATAACTTTTACACTTTCTTCTTTGGTTATGAACTGAGTTGTCAAAACTAATTCTGATACTTATATTGGACCACTATATCATGTTTTTGACTTTAGCGAAATTCAGAGTATCGATGTATAAATTTCTTTCTCATGACGTCCTGTACACGTCATACCCTATTTAACAGTTGCACCTTGTTTTAAGATTTTATACCATGCCACGAATTCGTGTATTCGTCACTATCGTTCAGATTTCTCGATTTTCTTTTTGATTTTTTTGCTGCATTGCGCCTATTATTTCCGATACACGATACGCGATAGAGTGGTCAATAAGCCGTATAAGCAGGAAAGAGTACATTCTCCGGAGAAGAACATAGGAACATTAAGTAAACATATATCACAATATCGAAAAAAAGAAGTCCTAAGCATATGCTCTGAGCATGAAGTTCTTTCTTCGTACCTCCCCTCCTTCGTGAATAAATTATCGGTGTGTCATGTCCGACATAGAATAGCTCATTAAACGTGTAATTACACTCCTGGGCATTAAAATTGATACACCCGGAAGATAACGTGTTACAGACGAGAAATTTAACCGACAGGAAGATGATGCTGTGATATGCAAATGATTAGCTTTTCATAACATTCACACAAGATTGGCACCGGTGGCGACACCTACAACGTGCTGACATGAGGAAGGTTTCTAAACGATTTCTCAAAGACAAACAGCAGTTGACCGGCTTTGCCTGGTGGAACGTTGTTGTGATGCCTGGTGTAAGGAGGAGAAATGCTTGCCATCCGAATTTTATAAAGGTCGAATTGTAGCCTATCGCGGTTGCTGCTCACGTTGGTCGCGATCCAATGACTGTTAGCGGAATATGGTATCGGTGGGTTCAGGAGGGCAATATGGAACGCCGTGCTGGATCCCAACGGCCTCGTATCACTAGCAATCGAGATGACAGGCATCTTATCCCCATGGCTGTAACGGATATTGCAGCCACGTCTCGATCCCTTAGTCAACAGATGGGGACGTTTGTAAGACAAACATCTACACAAACAGTTCGGTAGCTCGGAGACCATGGCTACGGTTACCCTGACGCTGCATCACAGACAGGAGCGCCTGCGATGGTGTACGCAACGTCGAACCAGGGTGCACGAATGGCAAAACTTCAATTTTTTTCGGATGAATGCAGGTTGTGTTTACAGCACCACTATGGTAGAATCCGTGTTTGGCGACATAGCCATGAATGCACATCGGAAGCGTGTATTCGTCATCGTCATACTGGCGTATCACCCGAGATTATGTTGTGGGCTGCCATTGGTTACACGTTTCGTCACCTCTTGTTCGCATCGACGGCACTTTGAACAGTGGCCGTTACATTTCAGATGAGTTGCGACCCATGGCTCTACCTTTCATTCGATCCCTGCGAAACCCTACATTTCAGCAGGATAATGCACGACCGCATGTTGCAGGTCCTGTATGGGCTTAATTATATCCATAATGGATGTGAGGTCGCGGTTGTATTACTTCATTGTTTTGTCAAGTAGGTTCAACCACAGAAATCGTGTTAAAACATTAAAATATGACGCGTTTCATGGGTCAAGCCTTCATCATCTGATAATCTGTACAAGAATCTTAAAACCTGAGACAATAAAAATCAAAAAGTAATAAAAGAAATCGTTATTACTTCCCTAGTTACCATGTCTACGCAGAAAGGTCCTCAGCATACTGTGCTTCGTCAGGATTAACTCCGTGTATTTTGGTAGTGTTATTTGCCGCCAGTGCTGGGGTCTTATTTGATTTCAAATTTTTCAAATGTTGGTACAGCTTATGAGACTTAACTACGGGGTCATCAGTCCCTAAACTTACAAACTACTTATGAACTAACTAATACTAAGGACAGCACAAATATCCATGCCCGAGCGGGGATAGAACCCCCGACCGTAGTGGCCGTGCAGACCGTGACTGGAGCGCCTCAGTCCCTCTGCTACCGCGGCCGGCTCTTATTTGAATCCTTACCAAGCACAATATACTGAGGACATTTCTGGGTAGACACGGTTACTTAAATTTTTATTGTCTCAGGTTTTAAGATTCTTGTACAGATTTTCTGATGATGAGGGCTTCACCCTTGAAACGCTTCACGTTTTACTGTTTTTACACGATTTCTATGGTTGAGCCTACTTGACAATAATCCTGTACGGGCGTTTCTGGATACGGAAATGTTTGACTGCTGCCCTGGCCTGCACATTCTCCAGATCTCTCACCAACTGAAAACGTTTGATCAATGGTGGCCGAGAAACTGGCTCGTCACAGTACGCTTGATGAACTACTCTTGATGAACTGTGGTATCGTGTTGAAGCTGCATGCGCATCTGTACCTCTACACGCCATGCAAGCTCGGTTTGACCTAATGCCCAGGCGTAACAAGGCTGTTATTACGGCCAGAGGTGGTTGTTCTGGGTACTGATTTCTCAGGATCTATGCACCCAAATTGCGTAAAAATGTAATCATATGTCAGTTCTAGTATTATGTATTTGCCCAATGAATAGTTTATCATCTGCATTTCTTCCTTATATAGCAATTTTAATGGCCAATAATGTATTTCTACTAGCTCTATCAGGCCAATTATTCAGGGTAAAAACATGAAGTAGGCATCTCGTGTTAGGCAGAGCTTTACTGTGTGCAGCAGAAAATTATTAGGACTAAATATGGAGAGTATACGGAAACAAAGTTTCTGACGATCTTTTCTAATATCCGACATGTGAGAAACGATTTTGTTCTGAAGTTCTGTTAACACAATATGCCAACGAAATTTTAAGAATACATCAGTTTTTCATCCGTTTGAACCAGGATTCTGTCAGGGTTTTCAACGTCGATACATTTGTATAAATACGTCTGAAAGAACGAACACCTTATCTAAAACATTCATGTATCCTTGATATTTTTATCTCTGTTTGAATCTTTTAGTAGTGTTCTGTGTTAAACAAAAATAATCTGAAGAGTATGCAGTTAAGTGCAAGTGTTGTCGTTCGAGAAAGCAGTACTTTCTTTATTACTTGGATCTCAGGTTATTAATTCGATAATAACGGTTATTTAGTTAAACGATTGCTACGAATGGACCTGCAAAGCTATCAAGATCAAAACACCGTGAAATAGCCTGCTGAATGCTGGTCACATTAGCATTAATTAACCCCGAATGAGTGTTAAAACATGTTCTCTCTAAACAGTTGGTCGAACATCCGTGTCCTCAGGCGTAGGAGAAGCGGGACTTGTCGGGCTAACTAGTCAGGCTATACTACACAGCCATGAATTCTTATGGCTCCCATTACCAAACGATTAGGTGCGTCGCTGAAGTTAAAACGTATTGATATTATGAGCAAACTTCCATTACGATAAATAATATGCATTTTCTACGAGGACAGCTGAAGCTCGGTAGCCTGTTGACCTCGACTCTTACGTAATCTACACTACTGGGCATTAAAATTGCTACACCAAGAAGACGGGTATTCATTGGACAAATATATTATACTAAAACTGTGATTACATTTTCAAGCAATTGCGGTGCATAGATCCTGAGAAATCAGTACCCAGCACAACCACCTCTGGCCGTAATAACGGCCTTGATACGTCTTGGCATTGAGTCAAACAGAGCTTGCATGGCGTGTACAGATACAGATGCCCATGCAGCTTCAACACGATACCACATTTTATCAAGAGTAGTGACTGGCGTATTGCGACGATCCAGTTGCTCGGCCACCATTGACCAGACGTTTTCAGTTGGTGAGAGATCTGGAGATTTGGGCCGACCAGGACAGCAGTCGAACATTTTATGTATCCAGAAAGGCTCGTATAGGACCTGCAACAAGCGATCGTGCATTATCCTGCCGAAATGTAGTGTTTCGCAGAGATCGAATGAAAGATAGAGCCACGGGTCGTAACACATATGAAATGTAACGGCCACTGTTCAAAGTGCCGTCGAAGCGAACAAGAGGTGACCAAGACGTGTAATCAATGGCACCCCATACCATAACGTTGGGTGATACGCCAGTATGTCGATGACGAATACACGCTTCCAATGTGCGCTCATCTCGATGTCTCCAAACATGGATGCGACCATCATGATTCGGTAAACAGAACCTGGATTCATCCGAAAAAATGACGTTTTTCCATTAGTGTACCCAGGTTCGCCGTTGCGTACACCATCGCAGGCGGTCCTGTCTGTGGATGCAGCGTCAAGGGTAACCGCAGCCATGGTCTCCGAGCTGATAGTCCATGCTGCTGCAAACGTCGTTGAACTGTTCGTGCAGATGGTTGTTGTCTTGCAAACGTCCCCATCTGTTGACTCAAGGATCGAGACGTGGGTGCAAGGTCCGTTATAGCCATCTCGAGTCCTAGTGATTCGAGACCGTTGGGATTCAGCGCTGCTTTCCGTATTGCCCTCCTGAATTCACCGATTCCAAATTCTGCTGTCATTGGATCGCGACCAACGCGAGCAGCAATGTCGCCACACGATAAATCGAAATCGCGACAGGCCAGAATCCGACGTTTATCAAAGTGATCGTACGCATTTCTCCTCCTTACACGAAGCATCACAACAACATTTCAACAGGCAACGCCGGTCAACTGCTGTTAGTGTATCAGAAATCGGTTGGAAACTTTACTCATGTCAGCACGTTGTAGGTGTCGCCACAGGCGCCAGATTGTATACCAACTAGATTCCTCTCAGAGTATGCTGATGCAATAGCTCCGTACTTAGCTATAATTTACAACCGATCACTCAGCGAAAGATCCGTACCCAAAGACTGGAAAGTTGCCCAAATTACTCCAATATTCAAGAAAGGCAATAGGAGTGATCCCCAAAATTACAGGCCTATCTCATTGACGTCGATTTGCAGTAGGATTTTGGAACATATACTTTGTTCGAATATTATGTACTACCTCAAAGAGAACGACCTATTAACCAATAGTCAGCACGGATTCAGAAAGTATCGCTCTTGCGAAACACAGCTTGCCCTTTATTCACATGAAGTGTTAAGTGCCATCGACAAGGGATCTCAAATCGATTCCATATTTCTGGATTTCCGGAAGGCTTTTGATACTGAACCCCACAAGCGGCTTCTAATGAAATTGCGTGCTTATGGAATATCTCCCCAATTGTGCGATTGGATTCACGATTTCCTGTCAGAAAGGACACAGTTCGTTGTAATTGACGGTAAGTCATCGAGTAAAACAGAAGTGATATCTGGCGTTCCACAGGGAAGCGTTATTGGTCCCCTACTCTTCCTCGTGTTTATAAACGATTTAGGAGATAATCTGAATAGCTCCCTTAGACTGTTCGCGGATGATGCTGTCGTTTATCGGTTAGTGAAGTCAACAGAGGATCAAAAGCAACTGCAAAGCGATTTAGACAAAATTTCTACTTGGTGCGAAAATTGGCAATTGACACTAAATAAAGAAAAGTGTGAAGTAATACACATGACCACTAAAAGAAATCCGCTGAACTTCAATTACGCGATAAATCAGTCAAACCTTAAGGTCGTAAATTCTACCAAATACCTAGGAGTTATAATTACGAACAACTTTGACTGGAGAGAACACATAGAAAATATTGTGGGGAAGGCGAACCAAAGGTTACGTTTCATTGGCAGAACGCTTAGACGATGCACCAGCTCCACCAAAGAGACTGCCTACATCACACTTGTGCGTCCTCTCTTCGAGTACTGTTGCCCCTTGTGGGACCCTCACCAGGTGGGACTGACGGAAGATATTGAGAAGGTTCAGAGAAGGGCAGGTCGTTTTGTTTTATCACGTTACGGGGGGGAAAGCGTCACGGAAATGTTGCACGAATTGGGGTGGAAATCATTAAAAGAAAGACGTTATTCATTGCGGCGTGATCTGTTTGCGAAGTTTCAATCACCGACTTTTTGTTCTGAATGTGAAAATATTTTGCTAGCACCCACCTACTTAGGGAGACATGACCATCCCAATAAAATAAGAGAAATCAGATCGAAAACGGAACGATTTAGGTGTTCTTTCTTCCCGCGCGCTATTAGAGAATGAAACGGTAGAGAAAAGTTATGAAGGTGGTTAATGAACCCTCTGCCAGGCACTTAAATGTGATTTGCAGAGTATCTATGTAGATGTGTGAATGCTCTGAAAAGCTTTTGCATATCACAGCATCTTCTTCCAGTCGGTTTAATTTCGCATCTGTAGCACGTCATCTTCGTGGTGTAGCAATTTTAATAGGCAGGAGTTTATTAGGAGAAGAATTAAGCTTCCTGTTTGTTTGACGTGTTGGCAAGAATCAGAATGGTGAGGCATTGCTGTCACCGTCTCTCACACTTGTTTTCTCGAAATGTTTCCTTGAAGACTATCGCTAGAATTTTTCGTTGTCGTACCTGAATGTTGAAAATATTTAGATTGAAACACTGTGCTGAGCTTTGTCAATTTCTGCTTTAATTACATGTTTGAGATGAGACTGCATAGGTTTAATTCCCGCTGGACGGAAAAGTGTTAGCAACATCAATGTACGAGGGTTGGAACATTAATAGTGGCAACTGTTTATTCATAATCGATACAATAGCGTTAAATGTATGTACCTGTTACTGTCCAAAGCAGTCGACAGCGTTGTACAGAACCCGTTGCCAGCGATGTGGAAGGCGTAGTATACCGTTAGCAGATCCTGTTAATGATGTGAATGGAGCGGTCTGCTGCCTGTCGAATATCTGTAGCGAATAGCACGAAGTGGTTCCTGATCTTCGGAATCAAATCAAAGTCACAAGGACTTAAACTTTGAGATCGAAGTGGTAACACTTACTGCGCAACTCACCCGTCAGTTTGCATGACAATGTGCAGGTGCATATAGCGCAATTTGTAGTTGACCTGTTGGGTCGATGGGACTGGAAGTACTGTACTATGCACTCCGTACTTACGTCCTTGTGACTGATTCTGAAGAGGAAGGTACCACTTCGTGGCATTCGCTTTAAAACTATTCCACAGCTTCGACAGGCAGCAGACCGCTCCATTCGCACCGTCAACAGAACAGGCTCTGCTAACGGTATATTAAGCGTTCCATATCGCTGGCAACTGGTTCTACAAACGTTGGTGACTACTTTGAAGGATAGTAACAAGTGCAAACATGTATTGGTTTCGAATAGGTTGTGATTAAATAGTTAGCACTATTGGAGTTCCAACCCTCGTACTCTTTTCCGTGTTGTTCCAATGACAGCAGTAGCAGGTTTCCGATAGCAGAAACTGTTGATGTATTTATCACATGTACAAAAATTCTGGATGATACATTCCTACATTCGTCTTAATGGTTTAGGAAAACCACTATGATGGAGTACTCAAAGATTGGACAGTACGACTGAAAGGGGAGCACTAGCGAACAACAATTTTTTTAAATAAATTGGAATTGAATATTGAGACGCAGTAGGGATAGTACTTCCTAAATTTTATAGTTCGCAACTCTACATATGGCGAAAGTTCGTTATGAATTACGGCAAAAAAAACTCTTACAGTATTTAATACAGTAACACAAGGTTTTTCAAAATAAATTAGTCGTTATAATACGGGCTGCAGAGATATAAGATAAAATGCATGGAGATAGATCTACGGAGAATCTTTTGCATAAGAAGCAATTAGTTAATGGGAAATGTCCTGAGACATTATATAACTTGTTTCATCGGCTCAACAAAGGGAATAATACAGGAAAACAAACAATAGAATATTCAAATTACGATTTTATGGATATGTGAGGCTGAAAGAATTCACACAATCCATGTAAGGACTGAAAATGACACTAAATAATTCAAAAGATAAATGACTGAAAAAAAGCCATTGAGTTTACGTTACTAATGTTACTGCCGACTTTCGGCTGTATACCTGAGGAAGACAGCTGCAATGATGTCTGCAGTTGGTGAAATTAAATGAACGGCCCTATCGCTAATTTACGTGTGATTCACCAGCCGTACTGTAACATTATGAAAACAAATATGAATCACTCCTCTCAATTAGGCAGTAATCGATTCGATAACACTTGGTTTGAATCTTAGCTAGTGTCTTATCACCAGGGATAGCTGGTATTCTTAATCCCAATAAATAAAAAATAGGAGGAATCAATAGCTCTATATAGTAATTTAATTGTAAAAAAATTACGGTGCACAAATTCAGGAATGAATTATGATAAAAAAGTAATAAATCTCTAACAAGGAAGGCACAACGTCTACCTATTAGGAAAAATGATTTATACTGAGGATTTATTAATTGTTTTAAAAGAAATTTAAAAAATATGCCACTCGCTAGGGAATACAACCAGAGACGATGGCTACACAGTGAACGAAATACTTCGTTCAAGAAACTCCTAAGATGAAGTCACTCAAATATCAATTTCGAACAAGAGCTTCTCGCAAACTGCTTTCTTCACTGGCCAGAAGCAGAAGCAGAAGAGAATCTCAATTATAGGCATGTAAATGACTGCTTAGAAACGGAAATACAATGCACTGAAGTAATAATTTTGTTCCTCTGTTCACAGAAAAACAATTATGAATACTTCAAGCAATGCAACCTGCACTTGAAACTAATTGTGAGCGAAGTCACCGGACGTTTAGCCACCAACTGCCCTCCTGCGTCCTCGCACCACGAGCGCAGCTAGTCGAATATCCATTTCACTATAAAGCAAGCCACAAGTCTCTCCAGAACGTTTTCTCAAGAGCCAATCACAGCTACAGATCAAATCTCTCTCTCTCCCCACCATTACTTCCTTCCGAGATGTGTAATGGAAAGTGGTAACATGAAGATACAAAGAAAAATTGGTATGGTATGCATGATAACACTCCACAATGATATAGAGCTATCCCAACATAGGAAATGAAAAGTTTTTCTTATAATACTCAATGATAAACAAAATCCTGCGTATTTATAAATCTTATTAAATTTGTAAGGGAATAAATCACAAAATTAACTGAAAAACATTCATTTTTCTATCTACCTTCGAAGGAACGGTGCTCATCGAAGTCGCGGCCTCATTGCAAACGATATATATCTTACGCTCTACTCTCGAAATGTTGAGGAGAGAGATAATACAAGACGAATATATTGTAAAGAAATATTCATTTACAAAGAGAGAGTAGCAGTAGTATTTTCACTCGCGGCAGTTAATTAAGGAAATGGAAAATATCACTTGATGTCACATTAGGTTTAATGTCACGAACACAATTTCGAACGTGACATAGGTAAAGTGCACCATTTCTTATTTCCTGAATCCGGGGAACAGTTTTTACACGTGTTATAGGAAAACTGGGAGACTCGGACTGACAACACTGAAACACCCGCCTTACCTTCCTGACCTGGCTCCATGTGACTATCATCTCTTTGGGAAACTTAAAGACTTTCTTCGTGGAACAAGATTTGAAGATGATGACTCCCTTGTGTACGCTGCCATACAGTGGCTCCAACGTGTTGGTCCAGAATTTTACCGTGCGGGTATACAGGCGCTGGTTCCAAGATGGCGTAAGGCAGTTGATAGGGATGGGCATTATGTGGAAAAATGAAAATATTGTTCCTAAAGGATGTATCTACACACTGTAATACTTTCAAACATGTAGAATAGAAACTGTATTTTTTTTAAATAGTGTGCATTTCTTTTGGAGTGACCCTCATATCTTTTTCAGTATTTTGCAGTTCTGAAGTGGTTAAATGTGCACTCGATATTATTTTCATGTGCGGTCAGCGCTGAAATATAAATACAGCAACATACATCTCTTAAGTGCAAACAGTTTATTTCTGTATACCTCTGTGGGTTAAATTTTACTTCCGACCGGCGGGATAGTGTGCGAATGTAGTCGACGAAATGTTCGCCATACGAGGATAATTAATTCACTGAGCAGACAAGCCTTCATAAAATGAATTGTCAACCATAAAGCAGAAACAGCATTAATTATTTATTTCTCGGGCAATACAAAATATTATTCTCTCATTCTACGTATTTGGGTTTCCAAAGAGCATTCGAAATGCCAATTTCACAACACTAAGCCGCTTCTGCCATAAGTAAAATTTTACCCTTATTTTATTTCGTAGGACTCTAAGTATATAGGTTATAGGTCAAATAGCCCAGTAAACTACACCGTTGATCCCAGCTTCCCAGAGTCAACGGAAGAGCATGGCGGAGGGTGCAAACTGTTTGGTTACCCTAGAACCGCCGGGCGTTCGTTACACAAAGGAAGGCCGCACATTACGAGGCAGCTCTGCCCTGCTTTAGGTGACACTTCATAATTCGACAGCAACTGATTTAGATTTATATTTCTTTGTATCTTTTATTATAATATTAAATTGTGATTTGAACGATGCTTTAATTCTATCGACATACATGTAATTGCAAAAATCTTTAAAGGTTGGTGTAATAATTCGTCTAGTAATTTCGTCTTCCGATTTCCGTTGGATGCCGGAAGGGAAATTCATCATAAACACAGGCACCATTCTCTTTTCCGTAGAAATCTACGTTCACCATTATGAACTAGTAGTTTTCGTCAGTGAAAGCCAGCAATCCAATATTTGTAACTATAATGCACAGAACCAGATTTACTGTCTGCTATTTTTAATTAATCCAGACATTTTTCTGTCGATACTTTCAAACCAGTTAGGGAATTTCCATTTGTCAACAAAAAAAGTGCTAATTTTTAAAGTCATTTACTGTCGGCTCGTGCATTTCCTTTATTTTTGTATGAAGGAAGCTAATTTTCTAAACAAGTTCTTGATTACAAACGTTGACTGACTGAGCTGCAGGCCTTGTGCTTCTGCACATGGCGCGCTGAAGGAGATCGCGCGGCGTCAGCGTACTCAAAATACGAAGCGTGTTTTTTAAGTAAATTCCGTTTGAACACAAGTACACGAAGAAATTTTATTTGAGTAAAGTAAATTTATTTTCAGAAAGTACATACTTTAATCTCTTTTCCGACATAGTTGCCAAGTTTGTTCCAACACTTGTCATACCTCTCAACTAATTTTAAATACCCTCTTCACAAAAACTTGCCACCTGCTCCGATAACCAAGAGTTCACTCTCGCTTTTAACGAAGTCGACATCGTTGTAACGGTTGCCACTGAGGTTTGTTCTCACAAATCCTCACTTAAACAGAAGCCACACAAAATCGTCTGTAATCGAAGATGGGCTATCGGAGAGGTCCTAATCGTGGACGTTGTCACAGTCATCTTTGAATTCTCGTACCCACTTACGCACTTTGCCTTTACTCATAACAGTACTTAAATGTGATTTGCAGAGTATCCCATGTAGATGTAGTATCACCGTACACCTCGCAAATCTGTCGATGAATTTCTGCAGCAGACAGGTTCCTTACTGACAAGAATCCTATCACTGAGCGAACCTCACACGCGGCGGGCGAGTTGATAGTCGTAAACATTTTGAAAGAAGAGAACAGAACCGTACAGGTCAGCTACAGAGCTGAAACTGAGCACAGTTGTTCCCAAGGCGTGCCGGTACACGACGCACGCACTCGTTGCGATATGTGCGCGAACTAATAGTGTCTACAACAAAACCGAACTTACTTAAAAAACGCGCCTCGTACAGCACCCTGTTCGCCATACTGTGGCGATGTATGGTGTTCTTTCCAGCTTTATAAACAATTTCGCATTGTTAGCTACATTTAGTACGCAGTAATGTAGAACCTAAACACAACCAAACGTTCAATGCAAAACCTTCAAGTTTATGCGTTAGGTTAACTGCAAATTAAGTATCGGAATGACTATGACGAATGTAGAAGAAACAGGCAGTTTGTTATCAAGCAGTTATGTTAGGTTATACAATACAAAAAATCAGTGTTCTACAACGATTAGTTTCCTCAGAATCGTGTGAGAAGTAGGAAATGTTAAGAAGAACGCACAAAACCAGAAGAGACTAACTATTTTTTATTTCATTTTTATTTATTTATTTATTTATTTTTTTTTAGAGGAGAAGGAGAATTTTTATTGAAAAACTGATACCGGAGTGCGATGTAGCTATGTGTTAGGGGAGACGACGAGAATGGCGCCACCTTGAGGGAAACCAGGTTTTTTTTAACCTTATTAAAGGTTTGTCTTTTTCGTAAAGAATAATACTACAGCTTCGCCAGCTAATTTTATTAAGTTTTATTGTTAAAAAATATATTGTGACTCAGTGGCGCCATCCGGGATAATGACCCCATACGTTTGAAAATCAAGGATAAACCTACATAATGAGTGAGTAGTAGTAAATAAGTGTTACAACTGTTGTAATTAATATTTATCACTCTTCTGTATTAAACATTTAGAAGGTTTCAAGTTCTTGTCGATGTAAAATTGGAATCAAAACACATTTTATAATTTAGGCTTGATTAAGACACTGCAAAAGTCAGAAATACCGGTATAGTTTTTGGCACATTCTCTACATTCTGCAAGTGACCATTTCTCAAAATGTATGCATCTGTTATTACACTTCATTTTGCCTAAATTCTCCACCATGGCGTCATTGCCCCACTTGAAAAATATAGCTAAGAAAGTCAGTTTAAAGCCAAAGATTTTGCGAAGCAATTAGGTTAGAGACACGAAATCGAGGCTAAATATCTACAGATTACGTTAATACGAGTAATAAAAAGCACTGTCTATACAGGTACTGATTTCAATGAAATACAGGCTCGAAAATTAGATCCAAAACGTCGAAACTAACAATTTCTTTCACACGACTAATACCCGTCAGCAATCATGGACGGAGACTACAGGAATTAGTTCCGCGGTAGGTAACGGAGATAGAACACTGGCAAGCGTACTCGTACTGCAAACCGTTCGTCATAAAACTGGGGTGGCGCGATTACCCAGGATAGCGCCGTTACCCAGGTCTCCCATATAAACATACAGTATTTTCTACAGCAAAGAAAATCGAAAAAGTAATTTTGGTCATGTATTGGGGTCAGCCGCCGCGCGGATGGGCTGCATACGTAAAGGCTAGTTTACACGACGACACTACGTTTCATGAAACTGCGCTACTGGCCAATGCGCATGCGCGGCAGGCGTTCGCACAACTCGTTGGCGAAACTAAATAGTTTCGGCTCCTTCCAACTTTGGTGAAACTGATTGCGCGTGTTTTTAGGTCAGGTTATGACCAATACAGAACAAAATATAATATACAGGGGGAAATGGAAGAAATAACTCGGTTTTTGAACATATATGAGTTGCGTAGGTGTTTGTGCGATTTTAACGGCGTTTTAGTGCTCTTCTAGCAATTATTTGTGATATTAAATATTGATGGGCTGACGATTAGTGAATTGCAGACTAAAATAAATCCAATTCGAAATACCTATACAAACGAAGTATGGCAATTGTGGATTTCGGAACACGGTACAAGTACTGCAGAGACGAATATCTACTTGACAAGAAACGTAATGCAATTTGTAATTTCAGTTCTGGTAACAATGCTTCACGCAGAACGGTAACTTGTTTCTTTATTGAATTACTAACTCTGTTTAAAAGGAACGTTAACTGCTCTGGTAATAATAATAATTTCCTGTGGCTCATTGGCGTGTTGCAAGTCTTTCAATTGGACGCCACTTCGGCGACTTGCATGTCCCTAGCCTACCCCAGTTATCCAACCGGGGAAAGAGGATCTACAGCTTAACGTGGAATCCGAACCACGTGAACTGCTCTGGTGACATTGTAAGTTGATTAAAATAACTTCTATGGTCTTCAATCACAATTTCTTTCAGCAAGGTCGCTGAGCAACAGAGCTGACGTCTTTTTTTAATCCATTCACGATCCCAAACACGTTTCTTATTCTTTTTATGTTTATTCTTATGCGGCGACTTCACACAGACAAGCAATAGTTCCGCCCCAACTCTTACAGCTACCAAAACTTACATTTTACGGCGACTATGGCACTCAGAAAACAACGAAACTGAAGTGTATACTATTGACGCCGTGTCTACAGACATACACGAAACCATTTCATGCAACGAGTTTCGCAACCTAGTGTCGTCGTGTAGACTACTAGCCTTTACCGCTTCGCATCGCATCGCCCGCCGATTCACCCGGTTCCACACCGCGCCGCGCCGCGATCGCCTCTCTCCGCTCACTTAGGACGAGGGGTCAGAGGCGGACTAAAGCCGTCGGAGGCTCTGGGCGGCGGCAAAACATCCATTACCGTAGAAAAGTAATTTTTGATATTTGGAGGTTCCCTAGGACGAAAGTCTACTATCTTTAGAGATTTAGAGGCCCCATCCAGTAAGAGAGGCCAGGACGCGTTTTCGAGGCAATTGGAGGTCCCCCAAGACGAGAGGCCAGGAGCGGTCCGCCCCCCTCGCCCCTCCCCCCTCGCCCTTGGTCCGCCACTGCGAGGGGTTAGGGTTGTTGTTGCATTGGTGGTCCGTCAAATTTGTCAGCTGGGTGTTATAATGTGTTGAAGCTCTGACACTTTTCCACTCCTGGTGGCATCTAACAAATTGGACAGTACATGTCTAGTACAAGCTACTCCTTATTTGGAAGTTTGGAACTGTGTTGGTGAGCGCCTATCTGTCCCTGAGTTCACAACAGGCAGGTAAGCTCTATCGCTGCTGGCAGCGGTTGATGCAGGTAGCCGAGAAACACTGCAGTGAGCACAAGTATGTGCCGCAAATCGCAGGCAACTTATGCATTGTGTTCATGAAAATGAGATAATTTTAGAATGTAAATAAGATACGAGGCGCGTCCAGAAAGTAAATTCCGTTTCAATTTATCTCCGCTGCTGCGCTGTGATTGCAGTTCCGCATATGCGCTGTAGACGATGTGTATCAAGGAGAAGAACGTGCGCCATTTGGAAATCGCTTTGTTTGAAATGTCGGCGTTGATTAAAAATCCCGTCGCCTGTGTAATCAGGTCGGTGATTCGGTTTCTGAATGCGAGGAAAGTGAAACCATGTGAAATTTATCGGCAAATTTGCGATGTTTACGAACCAAATGCGAAGAGTGATTCGATGGTGAGAAGATGGGTCCGACAGTTCAATGGCTGGCGTAGTGATGTGCACGATGCAGAACGAAGTGGGCGTCCACCTTTGGTTACAGAAGAACTGGTTCACGCTCCTAGCGACTTTCATCTGTTCTTACATCTCAAGTCTTTCCTTGGCGGTCATCACTTCACCAATGACGACGAGCTGAAAGAAACTGTTTCCAACTGGTTGAAGACACAGGCGGCAAATTTCTATGAAGAAGGTATACAAAACCTGGTGCCACGCTATGACAAATGCCTGAAATATTTCAGCAGTCATGTGGAAAAGTAGTTTAAGATTTGGAGAACTTTGTGCAATAAAAATTTCTTCTGTATCTGTATCATTTTATTACCAAACGGAACTTACTTTCTGGACGCTCCTCGTATTTTCATTTTGGATATTTACACTCCTGGTCATTAAAATTGTTACACCACGAAGATGACGTGCTACAGACGCGAAATTTAACCGACAGGAAGAAGATGCTATGACATGTAAATCATTAGCTTTTTAGAGCATTCACACAACGTGCTGACATGAAGAAAGTTTCCGATTTCTCATACATATACAGCAGTTGACCGGCGATGCCGGGTGAAAAGTTATTTTGATACCTCGTGTAAGGCGGAGAAATGCGTACCAACGTGTTTCCGATTTTCGTGTTTTATTTTTTTATTTATTTATGGGACTTAACTACGGGGTCATCAGTCCCTAAACTTACAAACTACTTATGAACTAATTCTAAGGACGGCACAAATATCCATGCCCGAGGAGGGATTCGAGCGCCCGACCGTAGTGGCCGTGCAGACCGTGACTGGAGCGCCTCAATCCCCTCGGCCACCGCGGCCGTCGAGATTTTTTTTCTCCCATTGAAGTCACTCGCACAAAGTGTAAAGAATATTATGTAAATAAGAGATTATCAGCGATCATCAGCTTCAGAATTCTTAAAATTACGCAAGTGAAGTGTGGATTGATACTAAGGAAGCTAAGCAGGCTCACACACTTACTTCGCTTGAGATTGTAACAGCCAGTGGCGTAACTATGGGGGGGATAGAACCCCCCCCCCCCGCCCCGAGAACCCAAAAAGAAAAAAAAAAAAAAAAAAAAAAAAAAAAAAAAAAAAAAAAGAGAGAGAGAGAGAGAGAGAGAGAGAGAGAGAGAGAGAGAGAGAGGAAAAAACTTGGGGTGTTTTACAATAAGCTTTCATTAGAAGGGAGTGAATTAGTTTCTTCAACGGGAGTGGTACATGGTAGTCTGTCTGGAAACTGACTAAAATTTTGCTCGTCAAGCAGCTCTATCTCCCCCAAAGCCAAGTCCTAGTTACGCCACTGGTAACAGCAGTACTCGTGAGGAAGAGCAGTGTCATCCAGGCTTTTATAACATTCAGTAATCACTCTAAATTGAGCTACTGTAAGTCAGAGAGGGCTGACGCTGACAGAAGAAGAATGGAAAGGAAGTAATGGAGAGGCACTGAAATCGGCGCGAACTCGTTGCAGCTCAGTCGCACAGAATACAGTAGAAAATCACTTGGATGACAGGTATCATCCATGCGATTAACGGAGAGTTAGAAAAGGCTTTGAGATGTATTATGTCGGCTGTAACTAGTTTCCGAGCGGTGAATATGCTGCGCCGAAAGACTTGACAGTAATGTGCAAGGCACTGTCTGAAAGAAAGTTGGGGCAGGCGACCAGGTGCTAGTTTGCGCCGGCACGGCGGTTAATTGGCCCCATTGAAAGTTGTGTGCACCTGGCGTCGGCTGCGGCAGGTCGCGCGTGCCCGCCGTCACGTGACTCGCGCCGGCATCACGTGACGGCCACACGTGACGCGACGCGCACTCCTGCGGCTTCTGCAGCCGCCAGACTTCCAGAGTCGCCCCCGCCTGCTCTTGCTCTCCGACACCCCCGCAGAATCACTGACGCAATAAATCCGATACCGGCGCAGCGCCTTCGACGCGTAGGCGGAATGTTATTGTGGCCGTCATCGGAAATTCCCAAAGTTTGCAGTTCAGATTGCCTTACCAGGGTATTTGCTTTAGGCCGAGTTTGTATGTAGTGCTTCGCCCCTCCGCTTCCCTGATCCGCTCAACTTAGGTTAACGTGTCGTATTAATGGACCTTAAATTGGTTGCTTCGTGGAATAATTTCACGTTTTTGGATGAAAGACACCAACTAAATTAGTGTTCCCACTCAGAACATTAACTTTCTATTTTTAAACTTCGCTCTGAAGTTTAAGAGCCCTCTAAGATTACTAGTTATCGGATTCAGATAGGGCAACAAACTTTTGATCACGGATTTAAGGAATATGACCAAAATCTGAACATGATTATAAGGGAGAATAAGGCAGATTTAGTCACAGCTAATTTCAACTGCATAACAATTCGTAGTTCCTAGGAATGAATGACAATGGGAATGTGGACATAAAAAAGGCAAAAAGGCATACTTAGCTTACATGTACTCATATATCATATTCTGAGATGTAGTTTTTAAGATTGCAGACTCATTTCTGAAATAAATTCAAGAGCAATATGCCAATGATATTGATATATCAATTTCTTTGTGATGTAATTATTTAAGCAATGATAGAAGTTAATAAATTCGTCTCTAGCGCGTTTTTCCGTCGGTGGACTTAAGCTGTTCAATAATTTTTCAGTGATAGTATAAAAAAAAAACTGTCTATACTGTTCATTTCCGCTGCGAGAGCGCACAATGAAAACCGATTCTCTGTGAAACCAAATGAAAATATACACGAACACTTCACGGTAGGTATTACGAAAACAAAAACACATCGAAAATTATCCTCGGTTCTTGACTGCTGACGACGCAAGTGGTCTATCAGCGCTTACGAACAGTTGTAAAACGTTGTGTTGTGTGAATAAATCTTGAAATAACCAATGACATTCCTCTGTTTTAAACTCTGTAATCCCGTTTCGCGAGTCGTGACATCCGTGTGTTGTTACGGTATATAAACGTTATCTGCTGATCGGTACGACGCATACCATGATCGAGTTGGTGCTATTGACCAAGAAACCATAAGCATTTCCCTCATAGTGTCATGCAACCAAGAGGCCGTAGAAGCACGAACAGTAGTCAAAAACAGTATCGATTTTTATCTGGTTGAAAGAAGTTCAAGTGTGGTAATAACTCACGGGTTTCGGGTATAAATATACGGGAAAAACAGACGGACAATAAGAGAGATGGGAGGGGAAAAAAATGTTAAAATGCGAGTGAACCCGTATAATACGGGAGAGTTGGTCGCCCTAGATTCAGATACGAATAAGCTGCATTGTTTCCCCATTGTCATGATCAATATAATCTTTAAGAGTAATGTATCACGTTTTTAAAAATGAAATCGTTCAAAACATAACTTTCCGTTGTTACATTCTACAGGTTGCAAACCTAGCTAATACTGTATTGTGGTTGTACAGTTGTGTTGTTGTTGTGGTCTTCAGTCCAGAGACTGGTGTGATGCAGCTCTCCACCCTACTCTATCCTGAGCAAGTCTTTTCATCTCCTCATAAGAACGACAACCCACATCCACTTGAATCTGGGTTGTACAGTATAATCTATAAATTTTCCTCAAATGATCACATTAATAGCACGTTAGCAAATCTCCAATCACTGCTGCAGGTAAGAAATGAGCATATACAGGGTGGGCCAAATATCTCACGAAATAAGGATCAAATGAAAAAACTACAAAGAATAAAACTTTTCTAGCTTGAAGGCGGAAAACAGATTGCGCTATGGTCGGCCTCCTAGATGGCGCTGCCATAATCATACGGATATCAACTGCATTTTTTTGTTCTTTATTATTGTATTTAATTTTCTTTAAATAGGTACCCCAATTTTTATTACATATTCGTCTAGTAAGGAAATAAATATGAATGTTTTATTGGTAACATTCTTGTCGCTTTGTGATAGATGGTGCTGTAATATTCACAAATATGTTATGGTCTTCCGGAGACTGGTTTGTGGTGCAGCTCTCCACCCTACTCTATCCTGAGCAAGCCTTTTCATCTCCTCATAAGAACGACAACTCACATCCTTCACTTACACTTAAATTAATATTCGATGTTAGCAAATTTCTCTTTTTCAAAAATGCTTTTCTTCCCATTGCCATTCTGCACTTTATATCCTCTGTACTGCGACCATCGCATGTTATTTTACTACCCAAGTAACAAAACTCATCTACCAACTTCATTGTTTCGTTACCTACTCTAATTCATTCAGCATCGCCTGATTTTCTAAGACCGCATTCCATTATTTTTGTTTTGCTCTTATTAATGTTCACTTTATACGCTCTCTTCAACACACTGTCCATTCCCTTCAACTGCTCTTCCAGGTCCTTTGCTGTCTCTGACAGAAGTACAATGTCATCAGTAAAACGCAATGTTTTTATTTCTTCCCCCTGAACTTTAATCCCTATTCCAAATTTTTCCTTGCTTTCCTTCGCCGCCTGCTCGATGTACAAATTGAATAGCATCGGAGAAAGGCTACAATCCTGTCTTACTCCCTTCTCGACTGATGCTTTCCTTTCATGACCTTCGAGTCTAATAACTGCGGTCTGGCGTTTGTACAAGTTGTAAATAACTCTCCTTTCCCTATATTTTACCCCTGCTGACTTCAGAATTTGAAAGAGTGTATTCCAGTCAACATTGTCAAAAGCTTTCTCCAAATCTACAAAAGTTAAAAGTGTAGGTTTGCCTTTCCTTAATCTATCTTCTAAGATAAGACGTAAAGTGAGTATTGCCTCCCGGGTTCCTACGTTCCTCCTGAATCCAAACTGATATTCCCCGAGGTCAGCTTCTACCAGCTTTTCCATTCTCCTGTAGATAATTCGTGTTAAAATTTTGCAGCCATGACTTATCAAACTGATGGTTCTGTAATTTTCACACCTGTCTGCGCCTGATTTCTTTGGAATGGGGATTATTACATTTTTCTTAAAGTCTGAGGGTATTTCGCCTGTCTCATACATTCTACACACCAGTTCAAATAGTTTTGTCATGGCTGGCTCTCCCAGAGACTTTAGTAGCTCTGAGGGTATGTCGTCTACTCCTGGGGCCTTGTTCCGACCTAGGTCTTTCAAGGCTCTTTCAAATTCATCTCTCAGTATAGTATCTCCTATTTCATCTTGATCTACTTCCTCTTCCCTTCCTACAACATCGTTTCTAAGTCCATTTCTTTTGTAGAGCTTTCAGCTTTCAGCTTTCCCTTCTTTGCTGAGAACTGGTTTTCCATCAGAGTCCTTGATATTCATAGAGCTGTTTTTCTTATCTCCAAATGTTTCTTTTATTTTCCTGTATGCTGTATCTATTTTTCTCCTATTTATACATTCTTTTACAGATTTGCATTTGGCTTCTAGCCACTCCTGCTTAGCCATTTTGCACTTCCTGTCAATCTCATTTCTTAGTCGTCTGTACTCCATTTTGCCTGTTTCATTTACTGCATTTTTATATTTTCTCCTTTCATCAATTAAATTTAGTATTTCCTGTGATATCCAAGGAATTTTTGTAAGTCTTGCCTTTCTACCTATTTTGTCCTCTGATGCCTTCACTATTTCATCTCTCAGTGCTACCCATTCCTCTTCTACTGTTTTATTTCCCCCTGTTTGTGTCAATTGATGCCTAAATCTCACTCTGAATTTCTCCAGCACTTCACGTTCCTTCAATTTATCTAAGTCCCATCTCCTTATTTTCCTACCTTTCTGCAGTTTTTTTCAGTTTCAGCCTACAGTTCATGACTAACAAGTTATGGTCAGAGTCTATATCTGCCCTTGGGTATGTCTTATAGTTTAAAACCTGGTTCCGAAATCTATGTCTCACTATTATAAAATCTATCTGGTATCTCCAGGTGTCTCCTGGTCTCTTCTACGTATACAACCTTCTTTTGTGATTCTTCAACCAGGTGTTTGTTATAACTAAATCATGTTCCGTGCAAAATTCTACCAGGCGACTTCCTCTTTCATTCCTTCTGCCCAGTCCATATTCACCTACTATTTTTCCTTCTCTTCCTTTTCCTACTACGGAATTCCGGTCTCTCATCACAATTAAGTTTTCCTCTCCCTTAACTGTCTGAATAATTTCCTTTAGCTCCTCATATATTTCTTCGATCTCCTCATCATCGGCAGAGCTAGTTGGCATATAAACCTGTACTACTGTTGTCGGTGTTGGCTTCGTATCTATCTTGACAATGATAATGCGATCACTGTGCTGCTCATAGTAGTTTACCCGCATTCCTATTTTCTTATTCATTATCAGTCCTACTCCTGTGATACCCCCAACTGATTTTGTATTTATAATTCTGTACTCACCTGACTAGAAATCCTGTTCATCCTGCCACCGAACTTCACTAATCTTCACTATATCTAACTTATTCACAAATATATTAATCACAATTTTAGCCGAACAGTGGCTAACTTACAGGTTTTTTAAAAATTAAAACACATAATGTAGGTACGTTTGAACTTTATTTCGGTTTTTCCAATGTGGTACACGTACTTTTGTGAAATTATCATATAATATATTCTTCTGTGAATAACGAAAACAACAAAAAGAGGATCTGTGAAATCGGTCGATCCGTCCTCCAGTTATGGCGCGACCAAGGTACTTAGGGATCCATTTTTATGTTGTAAAGTACCCTCCCCCATGCACCGTATGAAACTTAAGGTAAACGGTGACCTTCCTCTTGTTTTGGAGGTCAAGTGTGCGAAATTTCGTAAAGATCAGAATGAAATTGTAGATTTAGTGAGTCTGTACTCCGACATGCAGCTATCACAGAATACTTTCTTAGCTGACGTTTTCTGATCTTTTGGGTCAGGAACCTTCGTGGGCGTGCGGTGAACAGTTCACTAAAGTTTCATTGCAATCGAATGAATGATTTATGAACACAGAGGACATACAAACAAAAAATTTTATATATTGTATAGATTATAAGAACGCATGCTCTTACTGTGTGATTACCTGTAATTACTTCATGACTTCAATAAATGCTCAAAATGATGTTCTCCAACTTCAGTGCGTTTGGCCATACGTGTAACGAAATTCCAGTCAACAGCGAGTAGTTCGCCTTCGGTAATGTTCTCACATACATTGACAATGCGCTGACGCATGTTTTCAGGCGTTGTCGGTGAATCACAATAACAAATATCCTTCAATTTTCCCCACAGAAAGATATCCGGGGGTGTAAGATCGGGTGAACGTGCGGGCTATGGTATGGTGCTAGTAAAATCGATATAACCTTACGTAAGAAATCAGCATACTTTGCACCATTTAAAGTTCCATCGATAAAATAGGGGCCAATTATCCTTCCTCCCATACATCCTTCCACCATACATTAAGACGCCAAGGTTACAGATGTTACAATTGTCACACCCATCGTGGATTTTCCGTTGCCCAATAGTGCATATTACGCCGGTTTACGGTAACTCTGTTTGTGAATGACGCTTCCTCACTAAACAGAATACGAGAAAAAATGTGTTATCGTCCCGTTATTTATTTTGTGGCAAAACTGTACACGACGATCAGAGTCTTCGCCATGCAAATCCTGGTGCATAGAAATATGGTAAGGGTGAAATTTATATTGATGTAGAATTCTCAACACCGACGTTTTTAAGATTCCCAATTCTCACTCAATTTTTCTGCTACAAATGTGCTTATTAGCCGCAACTGCAGCTAAAATACTTACGTGGGCATCATCATTTGTTGCAGGTCATGGATGACGTTTCATTTTTGGCTGAACACTTCCTATCTCTTTAAATAACGTAAAGGTCCGGACACTTGGATGATGTCTTCCAGGATAACGATCAACTTACATAGCACAGGCCCGTCGTGCATTTTGATCACTATAGCCATACATAAGTATCACATAGACCTTTTTTGCAATTGGTAAACGGTCCAGACGAGTAATGTATCACGAAGCAAATACCGTCTGCACGCGATACAACGTACTTATACGTTCGTGACTATTACAGCGTCATCTACCACATAGCGGCAAAAGTGTTCCAGATAAAAAGTGTTCCAAATGAAACCTTTCTTTCATATGCAGCTCTGACCACAGTCGACAGGGGAAACCTATCTTCCAATTCCCCTTCATAACTGCTGTCTGTCACTTCCAGCCCCTATATTTTACATATGCTGACTACAGAATTGAGAGTATTCCAATCAAATAAGTCAAAAGCATTCTCCAAATCTACACAAACTAGAAATGTAGGTTTGTCTTTTCTTAATCTATCTGCTGAGATAAGTTGTAAGATACTGCTTCCCGTGTTCCTAGATTTCTTTTAAATTCAAAGTGATCATCCCCGATGTCAGCTTCTACTAGATTTGCTATTCTTCTGTAATTAATTCGTGTTAATATTTTGCAACCATAATGACACAAAATGCACTACAGTACCACACAGTTACTGGCCTGACAAGGGCTGGTTAGGTACATATAATCGTGCAATCTAGCTGGTGTGTCTCTGAAAGACTATATCTAATAAGACGTTTCGTTCACCTTTACAAACCCAAATGTCAGTTGACGTTTTTTGGCCCACACCTAGATGACAGAATATACACTGCAGAAAAAATACCACTATTCATATATGGTGACGATCTACAGTGGTCGATACAATTTTTTCGAAATTTTTTCGCAGAGCGAATTTTCTGCATCTCCACTGTGTGTGGCGAGGCAGATGAAAATGTGTGCTGGAACGAGACTTCAACCAGGATTTTCCACTTTTCGCGAGCTATCCGAACGCGTTTCCATGGCCGACTCAAACCTCTGTATGCCACACTGACGGTGTAAAATATGAAGTTTCTGGCTTGTGCAGTCAGTGTGGCATATGGAGTATTGAGTCGGCCATGCAAACGCGTTCGTCAGGCGTAATGGTTAACGTGACCGCTCGCGAGAAGCAGAGAACGGGCAAAATTTTTTATCTGCCACTATTTGGTGGAACATCTAAACTCATACAATGGAGTTGTACAAACTTTGCTTCCACGAATACATTTGGATTAAAAAATTGTAAACCTGGAAAAAGAGATATATTAACTGATGGGAGAAGGAGACGCTGCCAGAACAATGACAATTGGCTATAACATGCCCAATATACAAGAAAGGAAGCAAAATGGAATGTGGCCACAATAGAGGTATCAGCCTGTTGAATGTAACATATAAGGTACTGTCTAAATCATATTTAGAAAACTGAAACCATTCATAGAGAACAACATACAGGAATACCAAGCTGCTTTTCGACCAAAGCGATCAACAACAGACCACATTTTCCAATCTAAGACAACTGTTTGAAAAACACTGGGAATATGTCAAACACAAATACAGTCTGTTTGTGGATTTTCAACGGGCATATGACAGTATCCACAGGAATAGCGTGTACAATGCAAAAGCTTGTGAGAATGATGCAAACCTGTATAGAAGGGTCAAAGGCAACAGTACGTTTTCGAGGAGTTACATCAGAAACATTCGAGTAGAAACAGGTCTCAGACAAGGAGACGCGCTCTCATGTGTTTTGTTCAATGTCATCTTAAAGAAAGTAATAAGAGAGTGTAGGCAACAGGAGTGGGCTGGAGTAGAGATGGATGGCAACTTCAACTGTCTCGCATATGCAGATGACATAGTCCTGCTAAGAGAATCTAAGCACGAGTTGAAAGGAATGTACCAAACAATGGACAGCTGTGCACAGAAGGTTGGGCTTAAAATAAAACAGAGTTCATGCAATTAGGAAAAAACAACAGCAAGAAGAATTTTTGGAGACAAATGACATGAGATTCAAGAGAGTACACCAATTCAAATACTTGGGATCTTGGTTTACCACAGACAACAAAATAGAAAGGGATATCAAGGAAAGAATAGCAGTGGGAATGAAATGCATCCATTCCCTAAAAGACACACTCGGCTCCAAATCAGGGTCTGTGAACACTAAGATAACAATCTATAACACGGTGATTTGACAGCGGTAATATGCGGTTCAGAAACATGGAGCATAACTAAACGGGACAAGGAAAAACTATTAATATTTGAATGAAACGTAATGAGGAAGATATGGAGACCAATTTTAGATAACAGAAAATGGAGGGGGAGGACGAATGAGGAAATCTACCTTCTGATGCGATAGCCAAATATTTTACAGAAAATAAAAAGCAACAGAATACGGTGGGTGGGCCATGTAGCCCGTATGCCAGAAGGAAGACAGGCGAAGATGGCACTTGAAGGCAAACCAAACACCAAACGCCCCATCGTACGAGGAAGGCAGCGCTGTATGGACGACCTGGCGAACGACCTGGTAGCCCTGGGGACTGAAGACACCTGCAGGAACCGGGCGCAAAACAGGAGGGAATGTAGGCAGCTTGTGGAAGCAGCGCGTGGTCTGCAGGACCTGTGATCGCTGGATTGTTGTTTAAACCTGGAAAAACGACGTTGATTTTGAGCGGATGTGGTAGACCATCCGCCCCCTGAGCGACAGCAGATGTACTGATAATGGCTCAATGTCGTCCATCAACAGACAGCGTAGAGACATCTGTGTACATTTTAATAAATAACGTTTGCAGCCACAAGGGTCATGGTTGGTATCAAGGTGTGAAGGAAACAGGCGCCATGTCACAGTCTTGCTTCCTGCGGGTAATTGAGCGAGTATGAAGAGAGTCAAATTGTGCCAGTCCAACTGACGGAATGGTCAAATATTCAAACGTTTGAAAATTATTTGGACCAAACTGCTATGGTCTTCAGTCCCCAGACTTAACAACTACTTAAACTAACTTACTCTGTGAACAACAACAACAACAACAACAACAAAACACACACACACACACACACACACACACACACACAAAACACACCGATGCTCAAGTGGGACTAGAACTTCCGGCGGGAAAGGCCGCCCAGTCCGTAGCATAACGCCTTAGGCCCAATTCACACAGAGTTGACGTGGCGCGGACGCCTGGCGGTGGTGAGGCAGCGACGCCGCACAGGCGGGACGTGAGCAACTCACACTGCAGGGGCGCTGTCTGGAGGCGCGCCACGGCCGTCCTACCAGTGTCTCAAAATATGTCGTCGTCGTCAGACGAAGACAGCGACGCGCTGGATCTTTTCAGTTACTGAATTTTCAGCAGCGCAGAATATATTGGGTACATCCATTATGGTTGAAAAAAGGGAGGAAATACAGCATATTCGATGTGATGAAGGAGCTGAATATGTATCTTGACCTGATGGAAGAAGTGCTGCCCGTCTATATCTTGAGTACCGCCCTCTTATATTTTCCATCTCTCTTTACAGTCATTCACTAAGAAAAAGAATCCAAATTACTATCGTGTGATTGGTCTGTTTTAAAATGTATGAAGAATGTTCTGAATAATTGAACCAGTCACCCGAAAACAACCGTGATTAACATTTTTTTTTTTCAAGGTGTGTTTAAGAGTTGGAATGGCGTTGTATCTGACGCCCTGAATCTACTGGTTAAAATGTTTCACGCTCACGTTATTTTAGCACCATTTTCTTTCCAAAAACATTCTTTGTGGAGGCGAACAATGAGCGAAGCGGAAAACCATTGATATACAACAGGGCTCTGATATGCACAAGAATTCACGTACGCATACGAGAATTCTCGTACGCATGCGAGGATTTCATCGTTTGTACGTAAGAGGCAAAAAGCGAATATTGTATGCAAACATACGAGAATTTTGCCTAAAGTATTAAGTTTACAACAAATGTGCGGTATACACATATGGTGGAGATATAATTCACATGGTGTAGCCTATATGTATTTCAGTAATGCAAATTGTTCATCTAGGAGAAAAGAGTATTTTCTTACAAAGATAACAAAATCAACGTTGTAGGAACTGTTACAAAATAGGCAGAATGACATTTTAACTAGTATTTAGTGTTTGCATCAAAAATCCCTAAATAGATACATAGAAAACATTTTTTTTTTCGCTTTAAAAATTTGCTGTCATTAATTACAGCGTTGTTCGGGTGAACTATTCAGTTATGCATCATCAGTACAATAATATTAATATTCGTATGCAGTGACTAACCTGTTTCATTTAGTTCTCCAGCAGCGACGTTCTGCCAGGCTTTGTCCTGCACACTACGATTGCAGTAGTCTGAACGATTATGATCGTACAGTTGCGGGTACCTTTCTATTGTGTCACAGAACTTGACGTTAAACTGGAAATCGTCTCGTATTTTGAAACTTGAGTGAGAGAAACTGCAGCGCGCCACGTGTACGCGCCCGCCTCGCGCCCTTTTACTGCGCCACTGGTGGCGGCGAACGGTCGCGGCGCGGACTACGAAGCGGCGCGTCCCGCCACGCCACCTCTGTGTGGACTCAACTGCTGCATTTGTGGCGCGTGACAATGACACGTCCTAGCCAGGCGTCCGCGCCGCGCCAGTTCTGTGTGAATTGGGCCTTAGACTACGCGGCCATTCCACGTGGCTGCGGTGGTGTCCTTTCAGAGAACTGTTACGCAAGTCGGACCTATTCCGTTGTCTGTGAACAATGCTGGTTGCAAAGGTCACACCCCCTGATGAGGTTCTTTACGTCTACGCGGCATAGAAGTCTGCCAAGATCGTCGTACTGTGAAGGCAGTAGGCAGATCCAAATCAAATGTTTGTAAAGACTATGGGACTCAACTACGGGGTCATCAGTCCCTAAACTTACAAACTACTTATGAACTACTTACGAACTAGGACGACACAAATATCCATGCCCGAGGGGGGGGGGGGACATTGCCGGCCGCGGTGGCCGAGGAGACTAAGGCGCTCCAGTCACGGTCTACACGGCCACTACGGTCGGGGGTTCGAATCCCCCCTCGGGCATGGATATTTGTGCCGTCCTAGTTAAGTCCCATAGACTATACAAACATTTGAACATTTTTGAGGGGGGATTCGACCGTAGTGGCCGTGCAGACCGTGACTGAAGAGCCTCAGACTCCTCGGCCACCGCGGCCTGCTAGGCAGACCCTACAGCAACCACCGCACAGGCGAGGGTTTTTGAGAAACACGGAAGTGTCAACGCGAACTGCTGTTGGCCGTTTACTTGCTGTGGGACTAGGGGCACGCCACAGCACAGACATGCACGCCTCAACTCGTGCCGTCAGAGGATCGCTTGTAATGGCGAGCCGTGATTTTCGGCGATGAAAGCAGACTGTGCCTGCTCGCAAGTGAAGTTCGTTTTCGCGTTGGAAACAGACTTGTCGAAGGCTATATCGGAGTGTGCATTTGTCCAAGATATACTGTCCTTATTCCTTGGGCCTAGTGGTTTGTAGTACCGAAACCTACAAATGTCAGACCCGGTGATCTTGGGGTTAAAGCGCTCGACGGTTTCGAAACCCGGTATTAGTGGGATAGATTTGAGAGCCCCTACTCTCCCCGCCGCGGTGCAGTAGC
The DNA here is from genome assembly GCA_026315105.1 of Locusta migratoria. Taxonomy (NCBI): domain Eukaryota; kingdom Metazoa; phylum Arthropoda; class Insecta; order Orthoptera; family Acrididae; genus Locusta; species Locusta migratoria. Next base: position 200,022,053 of record CM048746.1, read on the forward strand.
CGAGCGGTCTAAAGCACCTCGCTGCAGAGCGCTCGGTTGATCGCCGTGGAGGTTCGAGTCCTCCCTGGGGCATGGGGGTGTGTGTTTGTCCGTAGGTTAGTTTACCTAGGTTTAAGTAGTTTGTAACTACGGACTGATGACCACGTAGTTTGGTCCGATAGATTTACAGACATTCTTCTTTCCTACTCTCCCATATCAGCTTTGTTTTGCAAGAGATGAAAATTAAAGATTGCATATTAATGAACACAATTTATTGAATGCTGAGTAATGATTTTTATGATGTGATACTTAAAAAATGTTTTATGTTTGTTTCTGTTTGTTTCATGGTCGATCGAGGTACTGCAATAAACAGGAGCAGCGTCGTCGCAGCACCGACCGGCGTCACAGAGCTGGCCTTGCGTTATATGAAGTTAGCCGACGGTCACGGGGCAGCGGACGTCTCTGCGCCGTCTTTATTGCGGAACATCGATCGTCCTCTAAGAAGATTATTTAACCTTATTATTGCTATGGATGTTCCTCAGCTAAGATTATGCCCTTGTGAATGTATGACTGGATCAGAAGCAAATAGTATATGATTATATTGTAAGTGGACCAATAAACATGTGATGTTCGACTGAAGAAGAATCACCTCATATGGAATGATTTATTATTGAATGTGAAATATGGAAATTTTCAAGACTTAATATGATCTTATACATCTACGAGGAAAGCACCATCAGTTTGAAAAGTTTATAACAGGCTGTTGAATTTCAAGACGCATTCAAATGAAACAGTGGTATTTTAAGTGTGAAACTAGATTATAGTAGGCTGTGGATATTCGCTCGAACGCCAGTTTCATGACGGAATTGGTGCTAAAGAGTTTAAACTTTGAATGTAAAGTTACATACTGGCCTTTTATCTTTCTCCCGCAGGTATAAGAAACTGTTTGTGTTTTAAGAAAAGATAGAATTGTGGGCAGTGCACACAGACTTCGGAGGGAAGTTCGGTGCCACAGTTCACGAGAGGTGTTAAGTTGCTAGGTGACGTTAGAAAACTTATGAATACTTTCTTAGCAATTGACCATAAGAGTTATAAACAGGTTTTCTTAATAAAACTGAATCAAATTTAGGACGAGTTTGGTATGATACGAGATTAACTCTGCGTTTTAACCCATCCTTCATCTCTCAACGATGTGAGGAGTCGCCAGTTAGACCCGTTCCTTTGCTGTACTTGGAAGAGGAAGATAATGTGTTGTTTCAGCATTGTTCCAGGAGGTATGGAATCCAATTCAAATGTTAAATGTTTGTAAACTACGGGGTCATCAGTCCCGAAACTTACAAACTACTTATGAACTACTTACGAGCTAGGACGGCACAAAAATCCATGCCCGAGGGGGGATTCAAACCCCCGACCGTAGTGGCCATGAAGACCGTGACTGGAGCGCCTTAGTCCCCTCGGCCACCGCGGCCGGCCATTTCTCTACCATCCCCTAATATCTCGCGGGAAAAATGAACACCTAAATCTTTCTAATTTCTCCTATTTTATTACGATGGTCCGATGGTCATGTCTTCCTATGTGTGTGGGTGCTAACAATATATGTTCATATTTTGAAGAGAAAGTTGATGACAGAAATTTCGCAAATAGATCTCGGGTCAAAAAATAACGCCTTTTTTTAAAATGTTTTCCGTACCAACTCGTCCATCATTAACGTAGCACTCTCTCCCCTATATCGCGATAATACGAAACGAGCTGCCCTTCTCTGAATTTTCTCTAAATCGTCCTTCAGACCCAACTGGTGTGGATCCCACAATGCGCAAAATAACGCAAAATAGGACACACAAGTGAGGTGTACGCAGTTTCTCTAGTAGAACTGTTGAAACTTCTTTCTGCCAATGAAACGTAGTCTTTGGTTCGCCTTCCCTACAATACAGCATATGTGTTCTTTCCAAATTTAAGTTGTTCGTAATTGTTACTCGTAGGTATTCAGTAGAATTGACCTCACACAAGGACAGTCGCCAATGTTTGCGCTGTGCAGATGTCTTATCTAAATCATTTTGCAGTTGCTTTTGCTCTACTGGTGACTTTACTAACCGATAAATGACAGTATCATCCGCGAACAGTCTAAGAGAGCAACTCAGAGTGTCTCCTAAATCGTTTATAAAAATAAGGAACAGTAGGAGCCCTATGACACTTCCCTGCGGAATGCCACGTAACACTTCTGTATTACTCGATGACTTACCGTCAATTACAACGTACCGTGTCCTTTCTGACAGGAAATCACGAATCCACTCGCACAACTGTGGTGATATTCCATAAGCGCAAAATGTGATTATAAGACGTTTGTGAGGTACAGTGTCAAAAGCCTTCCGGAAATCTAGAAATACGGAATCTAATCGACATCCCTTGTGAATAGCATTCATCACATCATGTGAGTAAAGGGCCAACTATGTTTCACAATAATTGACTATCTGACAATAGGTCGTTTTGTTAGAGGTAGATCATAATATTTGACGAAAGAATATGTTCTAAAATCCTGCTGCAAACCGACGGAAATGATGTAAGCCTGTAATTTTGCAGATCACTCCTATTGTCATTCTTGTACGGATGATCAAAAAGTCAGTATAAATTAGAAAACTTAATAAATCACGGAATAATGTAGATAGATAGGCAAAAATTGACACACATGCTTGGAATGACAGGGTTTTTGTGCAGGATGGCGCTCCACCCCATATTACTAGACGCGTGAAAGATCTCTTACGCGCGTCGTTTGGTGATGATCGTGTGCTCAGCCACCACGTTCGTCATGCTTGGCCTCCGAGTTCCCCAGACCTCTGTCCGTGCGATAATTGGCTTTGGGATTACCTGAAGTCGCAAGTGTATCGTGATCGACCGCTATCTCTAGGGATGCTGAAAGGCAACATCCGACGTCAATTACTCACCTATTGTTGAGGAATGATGGTGAAAATATTGAACATCTTTGCTTTGTCTTAATTTGTTATGCTAATTTTCTGTTCAAATGAAGCACCATCTGTCGGAAATTTTTTGAACTCTTTTTTATTCTAATAAAACCGTATGTCATTCCAAACATGCGTGTCAATTTTTTACCTCTCTATCTACATTATTCCGTGGTTTATTAAGTTTTCAAATTTATACTGACTGTTTGATCACCCGGTATATTGTAGTGGCCTATGCAACTTTCCAATATTTGGATACGGAACGTTCCCTGAACGAGCGGTCGTATATTATAATGAAGTACGTGGCTACATACTTTGAAACGAACCTAACTGGTATACAGTCCGGAACGGGAGACTTACTTTGGTTTTGGAATAAAATCCTTGAGCAACTAATCTGTAAATGTGATCATTTCATGTTTTCCACATGCACATTTTCAATAATGGATCTTGAGTGAATTGGAAAAATCTAAGTGTGTCTACTAGTTTTTATTTTTAGTAAATTTATATAACTGAAAGTGCCTATATTATTTTTCATGTGGTTTACTTATTTCTGAAACTTAAGTGCATACGTCTCATTGTTATGAAATATAGGAGGATTTTCATATTTGAATATACGCTTCTATCAAATGGATTTCATGCTGTTTCTGTTTACAATCTTATTGGCCTTACTAGATCAGTATTGTAAGAAGAGCTTTAAGTGACATTTTATAGAAAACTCTCTAAGCTACAGGGTTGGCTAAGCCTACCACAAGTGTGGTATGTATTTTGCTGTCATTTGAAATTGCCATAGTTCTCATTTGAAAATGACTGCTCGGTATTTGCAAAGTTCAGATTTTTTAAAGTACATTGACCTCACGTATATTTCTCTGGCGCAATGTACAGCATCAATGACGTCACGCATAGCAGTCTGACATTTCGTTTTAGTATGGAGGCTGTTATATTTTCATTTTCATTTAAAACTCAATTAACAACACACCTCCGGTGACTAGTGCAATGTTAAAATCCATAAAGATACTCTCTTTGTTAAACGCTTTTGTTGCACACTCAGGATGGTACTGAATATGTGTGTGTTTAGCTTCTGCTAAAAGTGTCAGTCGCGTTCGTGAATATGTTTGCTACTATGTGCATCGTAGTTGTGTGTACTGAACGGAAACACCAAGTGGTCTCTTCTATTGCAAGAAACACCCAATTTACTTTTAGGTTTACGTCGTGGGATCTCAAAACTGCTGATACTTTTGACCTATAAATTCTATATCTAGATGTCTTAAACCTGCTTTGCAGTGTTTTACATTTCAAACATCTAATCAATTATTATTGACGGACACAACGGTTGCAGAGCTGTGACCCAGTGCCAACCCTCAGAAATGATGATGATCGTGTGGCCTGCCTGGTGAAAGTCTCTTTATCTGACGCCAATTCGGCGACTTGCATGTCAATGATGATGGAATGATGATGAGGACGACACAACACCCAGTCCCCGAGTGGAGAAAATCTCCTACCCGACCGGGAATCGAACCCGGGCCCCCTGCGTGGCAACCAACCACGTTGTCCACTGGTCTACGGAGGCGGACACCCTCAGAAATGAACTGTGGAAGTAGATCAACGTCCAAGCGTCTCCGAAGAAGAGTCACCTGTGAGCAGCTTTGCGAAAAAGCGGAAACTCTTTCTGCGCAACCCACCCGTTATTTTGTACGACAATGCGCGGCTGCTCTGTTCGCTCAGTGGGACTGGGAAGTACTGTTCCATCCATCATACTCCCAGAAGTCCTTGTGACTTTGATTCCAAAGATAAAGGAACTGCTTCGTCGCATTCGCTTCAGAACTATCCCAGAAATTCGACAGGCGATAGACCGCTCCATTCACACCATCAACAGAACAGGCTCTGCCAACGGTATATTACGCATTTCACATCACTGGCAACTGGTTCTACACAACGCTGGTGACTACTTTGAAGGACAGTAAAAGGCGCAAAAATGTAACGATTTTGTATCGGTTGTGAATAAATATTCAACACTATTTAAGTTCCAACCCTCTTACCGCAAATTTTTGACTGGCGATAATTGCGGTAATATGGCGGGCCTGGGCCAAACGGCAAAGACGTCAAGAAGTCATGTATTGGTCGTTAAATGTCTTGTTAAACAATGGCGTCTGGGATGTTGTGTAGCAAGGGGGTGGCTAGGGGTCGTAAGATTTTCACGTAAATGACTTTGGCCACAGTGGTCGCCCATGTGATTTGTGTTCGTGATTTTTTAAAACATTTTGGAGAATTCCACTCCCATAAACCACAGACATTACTGTGGTGGGGTGGTTTGCGTACCTCAACGATAGAGATAGCCGTACCGTAGGTAGAATCACAGCGGAGGGGTATCTGTGGAGAGGCAAGACAAACGTGTGGTTCCTGAAGAGGGGCAGCAGCCTTTTCAGTAGTTACAGGGGCAACAGTCCGGATGATTGACTGACCTGGCCTTGTAACATCAGCTAATATGGCTTTGCGATGCAGTTACTGTGAACAAATGTTCAAATGTTTGTAAATCTATCGGACCAAACTACGTGGTCATCAGTCCGTAGCTTACAAACTACTTTAACCTAGGTAAACTAACCTAAGGACAACACACACACCCATTCCCCATGCCTCGAACCTCCACGGCGAGCAACCGCGCGCTCCGCAGCGAGACGCTTTAGACCGCTCGGCTACTCCACCGCGGCACTGTGAACAGCTGAAAGCCAGGGGAAACTTCAGCCTTTACATTTCCCGAGGATATGCAGCTCCTCTGTATGAACATATGATGGTGGCATCCTCTCGGGTAAAATATTCCGGAGGTAAAATAGTCCCCCATTCGGATCTCTTGGCGGGGACTACTCAGGAGGATGTGGTCATCAGGAAAGACAACACTGGTATTATGCTGATCCGAGCGTGGAAAGTTAGATCACTTAATCGAGTAGGGAAGCTAGAAAATTTTAAAATGGAAATGGATAGGTTGAATTGAGACATAGTAGAGATTAGTGAAGTATGGTGGAAAGAGGAACAGGATTTCTGGTACAGGATATAGGATTATAAATCCAGAATCATTGGTGGTATTACAGTAGTAGGTCTCATAATGAATAAGGAAATAGGAATGCGTGTAAACTACTATGAGCAGCGCAGTGATCACATTATCGTAGCAAGATAGATACGAAGCCAGTACCGACCACAGTAGTACAGGTTTATATGCCAACTACCTCTGCCAATAATGAGGAAATCGAAAAAATATATGAGGAGCTAAAGGAAACTATTCAGACAATTAAGGGAGAGGAAAACTTAATTGTGATCGGAGACTGGAATTCGGTAGTAGGACAAGGAAGGGAAGGGAGCTAGTAAGTGAATATGGTCTGGGCAAAATGAATAAAAGAGGAAGCCGCCTGGTAGAATTTTGCACGGAACATAATTTAGTTATAACAAACAACTGGTTTAAGAATCACGAAAGAGAATGGCATACGTGGAAGAGGCCAGGAGATACCAGGATGCTGTAGATGAAGATGAAATAGGAGATACTATACTGAGAGATGAATTTGACAGAGCACTGATACAAGGCCCCTGGAGTAGATGACATTTCCTCACAGTTACTGAAGTCTCTCGAAGAACCAGCCACAAGAAAACTGTTTCAACTGTTGTATTAGATGTATGAGACAGGCGAAGTACCCTCAGACTTGAAGTAAAATGTACTAATCCCCATTACAAAGAAAGCAGGCGCAGACAGGTGTGAAAATTGCGGAACCAAAGAGGAAATACTCAATTTACGGCTTATTTTAGTAGATTAAGGAAAGGCAAACCTACATTTCTAGCATTTATAGATTTAGAGAAAGCTTTTGACAATGTTGATTGGAATATACTCTTTTAAATTCTGAAGCAAACAGGAGTAAAAGGGAACGGAAGGTTCTTTACACCTTGTACCAGTCGGAGGTTGTAAGAGTTGTAGGGCACGAAAGGGATACAATGGTTGAGAAGGGAGTTAGACAGAGTTGTAGCCTTTCTCTGATGTTATTCAATTTGCACATTGAACAATCTACAAAAGACTGCAAGGAGAAATTTGGAGAAGGATTTAAAGTTCAGGGTGAAGAAATAAAAACATTGAGTTTTGCTGATGACATAGTAATTCTGTCAGAGGCAGCAAAGGACCTGGAAAAGCAGTGTGTTGAAAGGTGCATATAAGACGAACATTAACAAGAGCAAAACAAGGGTAACGGAGTGCAGTCTAAGAAAAGCAGGTGATGCTGAAGGAATTAGATTAATTAACGAAACAATAAAGGAGGTAGATGAGTTTTGTTACTTGGGCAGTAAAATAACAAATGATGTTTGCAGTACTGGGGCTATAAAATTCAGAATGGCGATGGGTAGAAAAGCGTTTTTGAAAAAGAGAAATTTGTTTAACATCAAATATTGATTTAAGCTTAAGGAAGTCCTTTCTGAAGGCATTTGTGTGGAGTTTTGCCTTGTATGGGAGTGAAACATGGACGGTAAACAGTGGTGGCGGAATGAGGATAGAGGCTTTCGAAATGTGGTGAAGATTCGGTGGGTGGATCGCATAACTAATAAGGAGATACTGAACAGAAGAGAGGAGAAAAGGAATTTCTGGCATACCTCAACTAAAATAAGGGATCGATTGGTAGGTCACATCCTTAGACATCAAGGAATTGTGAACTTAGCATTAGAGCGAAGTGTTTCGGGTAAAAACCGCAGATGGAGACCAAGAGATGGATTCAGTAAGCAGATTCAAACAGTAGGGTGGAGAGCTGCATCAAGCTAGTCTCCGGGCTGAAGACCACAACAACAACATTTGCAGAATCAGCGATTAGAATGTTTATAGTCAGACAAAATAGCAAATTTATAATTCTTTATAGGTTACCGGTTTCGACCTTTTAAATGGCCGTCTCCAGACAATTGCGATCATATTGTTCCATTGAGTAGGAGCTAAAGGATGTCGAATGGTGTGATTATACTCCATAGAACAACACACTATAAGCCTCTAGATGGCACTGCACGTTTTGTGTGAAGGCAGTAACTGTGATTCCGCTCGCCCTGTCTGCGGAAAACCAATATGCGGGAATCACTTTTTAAGGGGGGAAAAATAATCTCGATTTTTCCGAAAACAATACCTGTTGCCATTGATGGCTCCCATTGACGTCGTTCCATATACCTCTGCCCTCTAGCATGTTTCTGCACATTTGAAGGTAGGTGAAGAAATGGACACCGTGCACGTAATGCGTTCTGTAACAAACCATGATGTACTGTCTTTCCTGATAGTGTTCACAAGTTCAACTGTAGTGCCAAGACCGAAGAGGACGCAGATCGGTCCTGCGATATTTTTCGGATGAGGTATCAATTTTCTCGGGGGACAGTTTGGGGTGTGTAACCTGACCCATTTCGACAAAGCTCCTGCTTATCGCAACCGTTGGCCAAGTCTATGGTTGTCTTCCGTGAACACACCTGTTGCACTCCATAAATACTTGGTTTCACACGAGCCGCAATTTACGGATGGATTTGTCACATTCTCGCATGCCAGTAATACGCCGTTATTCAAACTTGTTTATCTGACGGTGTGGTTCATGCATACCTGTGATGAAATCACACTGGTTTCGGTTTATAGCGGCAACGAGAGCGACCAGCATATTTTACCGGTAAGTGCTGTTGTACCACCACATTGATTTGAACCTTGAACTAACAGGTCGACATGGTTCAGAACTAACGTTTTTGCAGAACATACTATTCTACATTTCCTATGAATGTGAACTACCTACCGTTGGTCTCTAAAGGAATCCAGCACTGTAAAAAAATAGTGCATGTAAATATCAAATAATAAATCAATGTCCAGAGACATATTTTGTCTCGATATGTCAAAGATATTGACTTATAGGAGCGCAATGATCGCTATACAAACTGGATGCGTATCTCTGGTGTCTGAGCATAGAACTACAGCGTGCCTGCACATTCAAATGTTTCCGAAACGTTTACGCATTGTCCGCTATGTCTAAATTTAGCATACGAATTTTCAGTTATTACGTGACAAAGACTTGCTTTTTACCTCTTGGTTTGAAATTTATGTCAATACGCGATGTAACAGTCTAATATGGAAGCGTAATCGAAAAGTATGTTCTTCCGTTTTCTTGTAATACTTCATAGCAGGCATATTTGAATGTCACAAAAAAAAAAAAAAAAAAAAAAAAAAATGAAATATGAATATCTGTGACTGGCACGCTCAGGCTACTGAAGTTCAACATCCAGGTAGTACAGAGGTCACTATAGGAGAGATAATTAACTAAAACTGATTTATTATGTGATATTTGTATCACCCATACAAGCAGGATTATTTCCATTAACGTTCATTGCTGGTTACTATACCGATGTTGGAGATCCTCGATACGTATTATATAGGGGAATATGACGAGGAATTACTGTATGTGATGTGGAGGTAGACTTGCTACAAGACGGTCCATTCAAGTGTAGATCCACAAGGCCGTGGTGGCTCATCGCGCCCTGTCTGGGGGCTATAAGCTCTCTGTAATAAAAAATCTGAGACAAATATTCAGCGAACAACAAAGAACGAATTGAATCAACGACCGGAAAGTGTAGATTTACCTGCAAAAATCGTCATCATCATCATCAATAGAGACTGATAATGACTTTCAGCGTTCAGTCTGCAGCATAGTATCTCTAATAAAATTCCTCTATGATCACCTATTCAATGCTAACATTGATTTCTCGTCTGATGTTATGTCTTTTACTTCAAAATCATTCTTTAACGAATCTAAGTACTTTCTCCTTGGTCTACCTCGACTCCTCTTACCCTCCGCTGCCGAGCTCATGAGTCACTTAGGTAACCTTGCTTCTCTCATGCTGTAACATGACCCCACCATCTCAGTCTGTTCACTCTAACTGCTTCATCTGTGGTGTTGATTCCCAGTTTTTCTTTGATTTCCTCGTTATGGACACCCTCCTGCCATTGTTCCCATCTATTAGTACCTGCAATCATTCTTGCTACTTTCATATGTGTAATCTCTACATTGTGAATAAGGTAACCTGTATCCACCCAACTTTCACTCCCGTACAACAAAGTCGGTCGAAAGATAGCTAGCTTAGTCTTGATACATACTTCCTTCTTGAAAAAGAGAGTAGATCTTAGCTGAGCACTCACTGCATTAGTTTTCCTGCACCTCGATTCAAGTTCTTTCACTGTGTTGCCATCCTGTGAGAAAATACATCCCAGGTACTTGAAACTGTCTACCTGTTCTAAAGTTGTTCCTCCTATTTGGCACTCAATCTGTTTAAATCTCTTTCCCATAGACCTTACTTTCGTTTTAGAGATGCTGATCTTCATATAAAAACCACACACAGGATATCCTGCGTTCGAATTCGCAGCCACAGAAAACAATTTTAATTCATTGCCTTTCTCTTAACTCAGTGGTGTCTGTTTAGTACCTGTGTCTCTCAGCCTAACTATGGACGTAATTACAGTCTGCAAAATCCGAGGGCTTAAACTATTTCAGTACGAGGCAGAATACGAGTCAAGATTTAAGTTTCCTCTCTAACCACGAAAAACTACGACTCAGATTTCGTTCCATAAAGCAGTACAACAGTGTACATTGGACTCTACGGAGAGGCAAAGAATCTTCATTTGCATAAACTGAAAAGCAGTTCTATTCTCAGAGGAACGACCTTAAGAGCTCGTTGTAGGAGAAATCAACACTTTTCGAGATCTAACAATCAGATCTCCGCTAACGGTGTAGTAAGCGAAACTGAAGTCTCTTTGTGGCTTCTGATCTATTCCTATACCAAAGTGCCTCCGCTGCGGAGCGCGCGGTTGCTCGCCGTGGAGGTTCGAGTCCTCCCTGGGGCATGGGTGTGTGTGTTGTCCTTAGGTTAGTTTACCTAGGTTTAAGTAGTTTGTAAGCTACGGACCGATGACCACGCAGTTTGGTCCGATAGATTTACAAACATTTGAACAATTTTTTGAAAGTGCCTCCACATACGCCCTCTCCTCTTGACACGCGGCGTTTAAACCCTCACGTCACTTACAAATGTAACCATGCTTCTGAACTATTTACAATTTTTAACAAAAATTGCGTTATTGTATTGGTCGCCAGTGTTTCAATTTTAAATGATAGCATTTTTTTACATCATTATTGAGCCACCACTAGCTTGGCAACTTGGGGCCTTGCACCACTTGAACCCAAGTGGTGCACCACTTGAACCAACCTAAGGTCTTGTAAGTACTAAACTGCTCTTTCAAATCTTTTTATTTCAACAACAATTTCTTCCTTTAATCACCAAATGGCACGTATTTTATTGAATCTTTAGTCAAGATCGTATTTTGATAGTGTACAAATTATTAAAAAAAATGTTCAAATGTTTGTTAAGCTTATGGGACTTAACTACGGGGTCATCAGTCCCTAAACTTACAAACTACTTATGAACTACTTACAAACTAGGACGGCACAAATATCCATGCCCGAGGGGGGATTCGAACCCCTGACCGTAGTGGCCGTGCTGACCGCGACTGGAGCGCCTCAGTCACCTCGGCCACCGCGGCCGGCACAAATTATTCAAACAAATTTGTGACTATAGGCTGCACTGGGGTTAAACAGCATCTGCATTCCTGTATACAACGCATAAATATTAAGTTTGATATTCTGATCATTATCATATTAAATGAGTATAAATTTAGGAGTAAGAGGGCTATCACGGTTAAACGTCAATATCCCTTACGTATACACTTCCTTTACATAACTGATGTTCAGGGAGACTACGACAGCGCATTACGTGACAACAGTGTTAATCATTATCTTATTAGTTCCGATGTATGTTGTCCGTTTAATTAGCTCAGTAAGACTACTGATACAGTATTCTTCTATCTGTTCGGATCCAGGATAAGCGTACAATACCACTTGGCTCTCTATTTCAGAAAGGGCTAAGGTAGGGAAATAGCTTACCCGTCCAGTCATTAGAAACGCGCAATCTCAGATCGTACCCGTTAAAGTACGTCAGAATAACTGCAACGTACCATTTTTTTCTCAGCATTAGCATTAGGTATTCAAAGCAATGTAACACGTAACCATAGCGATTAGGAGGAACTCTAGTGATGAGGTAGGGTAAAAATCCTCAACCATAAAAACTTTTCGGTATATACTTGTCTCTCGGAATGGCAGCGTGGTCTGAGGCGTCATACTACGGACTGGTCTGCCGTTCCCACTGGATGTTCGAGTCCTCGCTCGGCCCTGTGTGTGTGTTTGTTGTTCTTAGAGTGAGTTTTAGTAGTTTTTAAATCTTGGGACTGAAGACCATAGCTCTTTGGTCCAATAGGTTTACAAACATTTGAATATTTGGTAAATATGTAATTACCACCGCGAGAAAAAAAGGGGATATATAGAAAGAGTTCTCACCCTATATAACACGTAATACATCAATTCCAAATCGATGTGGATATGTTGGAGGCGGGGTAATTACTTACTCGAGAGCTGTATTAACTGCTGTAGGAGATCAAGACATCTCTGATAGTCGTTGAAAAGATAACGGACGTTATTGTTCTGAAGATAGGCCGAAGTGTTTGAGATTTGTAATACTGTACTTCTCTTACACAGCCTGATTTGAAGTGAATGTTTTATCTTAGTGTCGCGCTTGCGAATGATTTCTAAGAGTAAATACTTAAGAGGATGTGGGCTTCTTGTACCACGCATCACGCTCAGTAGTTCAATTTCAATACAGGAATGTTTCTCTTTGAAAAATTAGACGCAACTGAGTCGTCAGCGGATAGTACTGAACCAATGATAATGCTCGTGGGACGGAGAAAAACCTGTAATTGTTGTCACAGCAGAGTGACAATGGCGCTAAACTGTAAAAACCATTCGTGGGCCCATGTTAAGACAGATGAAGATCATGTTTCAACAATGAAAACCTCATTAAACTCCAAGTTCTGCTTTAAAATAAAGAAGTAAATCGACCGTATAATTTTCAGAGGCATTACCACGGTATTTAGGTTAAGCGATACAGGAAAACGTCCGTAAATCTGAATGTCTGGATGCGTAACAGAGTTGCAGTGTCCTCAAACCGGCACGCTTACCGTGTGGGAGGCGGAAGCGGTGGCGCTGGGTGCCACGTAATGCTCTGTTATAGTCTCCCTTAACATCAGTTGTGTAAATAAAATTTATACGAAAGGGATATTGACATTTAATCGTGATATCCCTCTTAATGCTAAATTTATATCCATTTAATGATGTTTACTACTTGTAGACAGAAGTAAATATATACTGGTCGAAACAACTAGGGTATGAGTTCGGATATCCAGGTTCTGAAGTATTGTCATCTGCAGAATGAACTGAAATGGTTAGAAGTCTTTCCGTCGGTTCCATGGAGTGGAGGCAACACCGTTATGGCAACTGAGATAGGGGTAATAACAGGAAGTTGCTGCAAAGTGGGTTGGTGTTGAGTGTAGCAAACGAATTACACAAGCAATTGGATTCAGATAGTGTAGTGAGCAGGTTGTGTAATATAAAAACAACGTGACGTACCAGAAGCTATGCCGCGCTTAGAGCCATATATTTGTTTGGTCCATTCATTGGGTCATTCTAAATGTTCAAATGTTTGTAAATCTAAGGGACTTAACTACGTTGGTCATTAGTCCCTAGGCTTACAAACTAATTGCTCTAACTTAAAGTAACTTATGCTAAGGACAACACAAACACCAATGCTCGAGGGAGGACTCGAACCCCCGACGGGGAACGGCCGCGCGCACCGCAGATGGGCGCCTCAGTGAGCACGTCTATTCTGCCGCGGCTGTGTCATTCTATGGGAAATCATTCATCAGTAAAGAGGAGACAAAGATTTGCGAGAAAACACTTCTTTGCATGAGGTACATAAAAAAAAGCTTATGGTATACAAAATTTCATTATATTGGTGGGAATTAAATTAACAAAAAGTAATAGTGTTTTGCTAAAGGACACAGACTTTTTCCTACATAAATATATCTCCATTGTGTCTCCCTTGTACTTTCATGTAATCAGCTCCACACTATAATGACACTTCAATATAACAGGGTATAAGTTTACGTAGATTCAATACGACAAAATTAATCAAGATTAGAAACATAAGAAAGCTGTTATAATTTACAATATTATCTTTATGTCGCTACTATAGCACAAAATTTAACTTCAGACTTCATTTGTAATATTATTCAAGTTTATTTGATGAGTTGATAACTGTATAACTTTCTGATACTTTCGTAAGAAGAGACCTTTCTTTTTTATTATTTTCCCACCATTCACATAAACAGCAAGTTCCACTTACATAACCATTCATAGCATGACACTGTGCCAAGTGATGTGTAATTGTGAAAATTATCAACATCTACAACTTCTAGCTAGGCCTATGCGTAGCGAGCGGTAAGGTACGGCTGTAAACTGTGAAGCTATGCTTTAGTATATTAATATGAAGTCCCATAAAACAAATTAAAAACGCAGTCTGTGTAAGATGATATGGAACTATTCATATCGACAAACTATTACTTAAAGACAGTGCAAAAGATACTAATTTTACACATGTCAGCATTGAAATGTAAAATAGTTATTTGTAAACACATATTAATCGAGAACTGATCAAAAAAAATTGTATACTTTGCTTGCCTTCAGTTTATAGCTCAAAGCAGTGTAAATTACAATGTTCTCCTTTTACCAGTAATCACTTATACCTTTAAAATAATAATAAAACTGATGATTTCTTGAAAAGATGTAAGATGTAAATATATTTCACGATCTATGTCTCATTATACAATTAATGTCATACTGATTCTTAATGTAACTTATTGCAATACATATCTCGCAAAATTGCGTACCACTGTGCACTACATTCAGGATTCATCAATGTCCTACAATCTACCTGCTTTTTCTGGTTGGAACTTAATGAAATCCATGACCAAAAAAAGAATATGCCAATGGTTTGCAATAGTAATTCAGTTGACGATCGTGCCATATATAAGTATTTACAATGCGCATTCGACTGCAGGAAATGTACCGTACATAGTATGACCGATTTTGGATAGCATAATGAATGAAATACAAAGGTTGGAACTTAAATAGTGGCAACTATTTATTCACAACCGGTACATGTTGCATCTGTTATTGTCCTTCAAAGTAGATACCAGCGTCCTTTAGAATCCGTTGCCAGCGATGTGGAAGCCGTGTTATACCGTTAGCAGAACCTGTTCTGTTGATGGTGCAAACGGAGCGGTCTACTGCCTGACGAATCTCTGAAACAGTCCTGAAGCGAATGACGAAGTGGTTCCTTCATCTTCGGAATAAAATCAAAGTTACAAGGACTTAAGTCCGGGAAGTATGGTGGATGGTACAGGACTTTATAGTCCTATCTACTGAACAGAGCAGTCACAGCTTGCACTGTATGCGCCCGCAGATTGTAGTGCAAAATGATGGGTGGGTTGCGCAGAAAGTGTTCCAGCTTCTTTCGCAAAACTAGTCTCAGGTGGTACTCCAAACAGGAATAGTAATACTGTGCACTAACTGTCTGCCGTGGAAGAACGTAATGCTTTAGGATAACACCATCACAGTCGTACCCGAGAATCACAATATTTTTCACAATACTGGAGCTCTGACGCACTTTATACTTCTGCGGCGACCAATAATGATGATGTAAGAGTACACCTGTTGGTGTATCTTACAGTTTGATTTAAAGTAATGTATATATTGTCTAAAATTTGTTTAGTTCATGTATTTTTCATTTCTTGTATGCTAGAGATATTTCTTATGTAACGTCACTTTCAATATTGAATCATTTAGTGTAAACATGTACTGTATGTGTAAACCCGCATGAATGCACGGACATTCTTCGTAAGTTAGCAATGCGCCAGAGACAATGTTGAACCTGTTAAAAAAGACATAAATGCAGTCGCGGTGCGGACTCTCCAAAGTAAAGACATAAATGCAGTCGCGGAGCGGACTCGCTATAGTAAACACATAAATGTTTTGTTGATAGTGCAGAGGCACGGTAGGCGCAGTGTGGCGCGAGTTTAATGCAATTGCAATAAGCCTGAGAGGCGTACTGTTTAATGTATTGAAGAAAGTGCGAAATAAGTTTATTTATACTCGATCAGTGTAATCTTTCTTTATGTGTGCAAGAAAAGTAATTTTTTGGTATCAAGTCTATTGTCACCGAGTGTGATCGTTGTTGTAGTAAGAGTATCTATTGTAATCATATCTGTCTTGTATGGACTTCACGACGAAGACGACGAAAGCAGATGAGTACTTTTGTAACATTTTATTTTGTATGCATGTAAATGTAGTGTCAACCCAATCAGAACTTTGGTTCAATTATACATGACTTATTTTGAAACCAGTCTTAATTTTGTAAGTAGTTGTAGTCACCCCATTATCACTATTATTAGATTATGTTGATTATGCAAGCCGGTACATTGACCAACAAGATCAATCATTTTTCAAAGTAATTACGATCAGTTTTAAAGAAATTGCTAGATGAGTTAAAGAATTGCTAAACGTGTTACAACCACAGAGATTAGTAATTAAAGTACGAGAGAGTTTGCAAGTAAAGTAAAGTTGATTTCATTTATGTAGAAAGTAACCAGACTTGACTGAAGTAATTTTTTTATGAAATACGTTAAATGACAAACTTTGCTCAGCTAGTTACACGCGTACGCTACCCAGGCCCTGGAACCAATTAAAAAAAAAAAAAAAAAAAAAAAAAAAAAAAAAAAAAAAAAAAAAAAAAAAAAAAAAGTTCATGTAAAGTTTTATAAGAAACTTGAATGATTTAAAGAATATTATCAAAATTATTGAGAAGTTTAACTGTAGTATTTGTGAAGCTCATTGCACCACGGAGTTTCACTGTACTGAGCTATTATCATGGTAATTAGAGTATGTCTGCTATTACAATATTACAATTTTGATTATAACACGAACACGCCATCACCACTACATGAATTCTGACACATTTGTTAGTGAAGTTGTGCTGTTCGTGAATCGTAAGAGGTGCTAGTTGGAGGCTGTAGTCAATGCTAAGTCAGATAGGGCCAAGCTTAATTAATTACTACAGTGACTGTTTTAAGTTAATTAATATCAAATTTTTTATTTATTCAAAATTCTAACTTACAATGCGAAAGTGTTGTTGTGACCCATTAGTTGTGATTTGCTACAACATTCAATATCAAAATTATTATTACTAGAGCATATCATTACGCATTCTGAATTTTGAGATTTTTTGACGACCTCCAACAGGCAATATTCTTACAATGCCATTCCATGGATTGGCGTTTTAGTTTTGGCTCGTACGATCTGAAAATGAAAAAATAAAATTGTTGCGCTCTAGACTGTTTTTTATATGTAAATTTTAAATAAGAGTGCCGTTACCCCAAAAAGTAAACAAAAATGTTTCCAAAAATATGTATATTCAAATCTGTTCAAATATATAAACGAAAAACAATGCAAAACTAAAAGCATAATTCAAGAAAAGCAGGAAAAGAAACTGAACATTCACGGAAATTTTCAGTGACCCAAATAATACAGAATTATTTTGTTTGTGCGTGTAATGGAAATCACTGACAAGCCTTCTACCTAGCTAAACAGACAGTCTTCGTTTTATTTCAGAAAGGAGTTGGATGCTTAGCTACCACAATGTTATATACTTTCTCAATGTGACGTTTCTGGTACTTGGTTTGACGAATACATTGTTAATCCTCGGTAGTAAGGTTCGCATAGACGTCTTGGAGCCTCATAATTAGTAGACCTTTTTGTGAGGACCTCGCGTTTTGCAGCTCTTAATTAGGAAAGATATTTTTATATTGCACCAAAGCTGCTTTTATTTTAAATGCAGACTAGTTTCGGGCTTTCCCCTTTTTCTTAAGCCACATTCAAATATATTTGATATATTCATATATATTTTTAATTAAAGCAAACAGCGTGACCTACGCAGTATCCAAATAAAATATATATGAATGTGGTTAAGAAAATGGACAAAGCCCGAAACTACTCAGCATTTAAAATAAAAGCAGCTTTGGTGCAATATAAAAAAGTCTTCCCTACAATACTCAAAGACTATGCTGCCTGCGTGTTTTACATATCGTCTAAATGTTCAACGACAGCAACCGTATGCTGTAGTGGTTAGTGCTGGAGTCTGAATCAAAGAGTCATGCGTTCGAGACCCAACATGTATTTACCTCTTAATATAAATATCCAGTTACAGATGTATTGAGAAATAATTATACTGAAATTTTTTTACTGTTTATATACTGTTTAAAAGTCCGGCCGGAATGTGTGCGAATATTGTTAAATAATTTGTGGCTGATTTTAAACTAGTGTTTGTTAGTCAATTAGCTACGTCCTACAACACTGCCATGTGACAAAATTTAGTTACAAATATTTAAATAACATATATGCTTCGTAAAATGTGTACTATATAAGCAATCATAATCAATAATAATGACAGTAACATACGAAATAAAAATGACTGAAATATCTATGTTGTTCTATAAATGTTCTATAAATGTGCTTGAGTATCAGTGGCTTTACGTGTTTGGAGCTTAGGGTAGCCCTAAACTCGTGAAAATGATTGACATGTGCGATTTACCGTTAGTCGAAGTTTGCAGTTCGATTACATTAGGGAAAGGAAAATGAGCCGCAAGACGAAGGAAAGAACAGTTATTAATATGAATATTCACTGTGCCGTTTTATACATTTTTTTTCATCTGACCTCATTTGCTTTAACATTCATACTGCAAACTTTCATTTGATGACAAGGGAGATAACGTTTGAAGAAGTCATTTGGAAATTTATGTCTCATTATTGATGCTATATGTTTTACACAGAACGTTTGTGCTTGGAGTTCCTCTGAGAGCAGTTGGACAGTTGTATAATAGCCTAAAATACAATAATGTGAGATTTATCCTAAAAGTCAAAGTGACTCTGGAAGCACAAAAGACGATGGCATTAATGTTGTAGTGCAAAGAGTGGTATGAGTCTGCTAATTAACTGTAGCTTCGCCAACAAAGGTGAAGGCCTAATTGGGTAGCGAACTATAATCACATCTATGTCTATAGCCTGAAACACGTGCACGTGCCTTTGTCATTCCGCACAGACGGAATATGTTCAACAACCGCATGCCCTTACTAACTGAATTACTATTTACCTCTGTTTCAATCTATCTCCAATGAGAGCATCAGTTAACAGCCATTCCTGCCTTCATAGAGATGACCTTTCAGTGAAATAGATCCAGAGTGCATATGAAACGTTATTATCCGGTAAAATAATCCACGAAGTAATTTCAATGATCCCTGCGTATTTTTCTTTGTCTCAGAAAGAATTTCGGTGTATTACTTCGATGGGCAACAGCTGACTTTTCAAGAATCATATTAAAACTGAAGTGAGCAATGAGCTAATTATTCTGGTCTGGTTACAAATGATACTCTTTTGCTACAAAATGTTTGTTTGAAGTGACTGTTCCGAAAAACTCCTAACAGTGGAAATAAAACGATTCACTAGCTATACAAGCTCATTCGTGAAGCAATATGTGTTCTGTGCCTATCCTTGTAGATGTTGTACTACCGCTATGCCACGGTTTTCACGAGGAACAAAACCGAATGATGGTTTTTTTCTTTGCGGATGGATTACTTAGGACTACGTGGAATCAACAATTGTTGGTCTTCCATTTTGCCCATTATTTCTTCGTACGATTTTCGTTGGGCATATCAAGAATGTCGATTAGTTTGGCTCTTTTTTTTCATTAAAACCACTTGAGTTTGTGATTTTACTGATTTCATTTCGATCATGTAGATTTGGAGATCCAATTCTTTCAGGTCTTTTTATATCTTATTGTACCAGCTCGATCCAGTAGTTTTATTTTTAAAAAATATATGGATTTGTAGCTTTGCTATTTCAGTCCATTCTACCTAAATGAGATCTTGACGTCTTCCTAAGACACCATTCGAGTTAGAAAAATTTTCTTCTAGTGTCGTAATTGGATAGCAACGATGGTGTCATATATATTTCTCATTGTGTCAATACATCTTCTCATTCTCTATCTAATATTTCTAATATATGTAGAATATCCTTTTCTTAAATATATCTAAATGTTATTTACTAAACAGTGCTAGAAAAGACAGATTAATTTACCGAAACTAAAAATTACTTTTTAATAACATTGTCGTCTCGTAGGCATTGGCAAATGTATAAGATTTTTCTTACTCGACACAGATGGAGTGTACGTACTGCATTTGTTGTATGGTATGCAGCAAGCTGACGTTCTTTTTTTCTATATACTCCATGACAAATGAACAAAACGGAGCATAGAAAACTGAAAAGTTAAGCACTTACGGAAGTGAAAAAAAGAATGCTTTCTTCTTCGGAAGTAAGTTAGAAGCTGTCTTGACTTGGAGGAAGCACCATTTCCGTTGCTTCCAATGAATTTACAGACGGAAAGAGTGCAGGATAAACATAAAACTTTTCTGCTAGTGGGTACATAATGGGCGTATTTCTACAAACGTGAGTTCGGTTCTTTTAGGGATATGCTTGTCCAGTGCAACTTGGTGGACATGATCTCTACGAAAGTAACTAGGAGTCCAAAATTTATTTATCGGAAGCGCATTTGTGTCATAATGATAATTTATTTTTGGCTGATACAACGTTCCAGAGATAAATTACATTGATCCCAATGCCCTGGTTCACACCAGGGTTTCCCTGGCCAGGTATATCACGGAACATGCTCTCATTTGGGAGAAAGGGAATACATTTGCTGCAACATCCTCAGCTGTGTTACGTCTTAACATTTGGCAGTATTACACGATAGAAATGGTGATGCTACTGATGACATTTCTGCTAAACAGAGTTGCTTAGCGCAGCTTTCCGAAATTCATTCACTAGAGAAGACGAAGCAAATACTTCAGAATTCCTATCAAGAACAGCTTCCACCATGCCTATTTTAGAAGTAAATATTCCCTTGTAAGTTCGAAAAAGTTTGCCAATAAAATTGGAAATGCGTCATAACCTACTGAACCTGGAAAATCTGATCGTTCTTCTGTTGTTGTATGATTTACTTTAATCTGATCCGACTTTAATCTGATCCGACATCTGTACCGGTATTGTCTGCTTGTGACGTTCCTCACATGTACGTGCAAGAGTTTCATAACGAGAAATTTGCTGATCAACGGCGGCGCTAGCGGCCAACAGCTATAAATTAAGTTTTGTGTTTTTCCATGACGATATATGGACAGTCTCTAAAGTCTTCATCAACTTTGTCTCTACACCCCATCTTGGCATTTTCTGTAATTTAAATTGTCTTTATTAATTTTTAATATCGATCATCATCCATTTTTCCTGATATATTTATTATTCTTAACAGTTTTTTAGTTGACCCTTCCGTCAGTTCTTGGTAGAATATCATCATACTGAATTGAAATCACAATTTTGTGTACCGTATTATCTTCAATTTTGTTTTTATTTTTAATTAGTTTTCCGCTTGTATCAACAATATTAAAGTAAATTACTTGTGGAATGTGATTCAGAGGTCAGAGTAAATATGAAAGTAAGATGAAAACAGATTGAGAAAATAAAACTTTTAAGATATACGAAATTGTGTTTTAATTCAATATTCTAGACCTTTATTTGTCAAGGAATATCTGACAGAAACAATAAATATTCCTACGGAATGATATTTACATGGTTGCCTCTAGCCAAATACAGTCTTGTATATTGTGTGAAATGTTAAACATTGGCCTGACGTATAAAACATTTACGAGTAGGGTACATTTCGTATGTTGTTGAAGTTCAATGTTCAAATGTTTGTCAAGCTTAAGGAACTTAACTGCGGGGTCATCAGTCTCTAAGCTTACAAACTAATTATGAACTACCTTACACTAAAGACAGCACAAACATCCATACCCGAGGGGTAATATGAACCCCCGACGGGGAACGGCATCGCGTATTGTAGCATAGGGCTTCAATGTGCTCGGCCACTCCGCACGGCGTTATAGTTCTCCTTTTCGTTTTGGCCCACCTGAAGTCCAGGTTAAGTCAATATTAAGTCTACCAACATATCAGAGTTTATTTGTACTGTGATTACAATTTGTGCTGTTATTCTGATATAGTCGCTCTTGTTTTATCGCCTTGTGTGCTAAATAGGAGATCGTGACAAGGAATCACAACGCTGAAAGTCATCGTATATTTTTCTTCTTACACGTTTACACGTGAAGGAGTATGTTTATCCTTCACTTGAAGTGGAATGATAATATTCTGGAAAAATGTAACTAATTTATTCATAATGATTTACAGTGAAAGAACAAAACATTATATTATGCTTATTGTCGTGCGCGCAATGTCGCCTTTCATTTACACGGTGCTTTAACTCCTGTTATTCCTACGTATTCATTTACGTACCTTGATTGCTGTTTAACGTGTGGGAAAAAAGACGCATTCCGGAGCTCCTTCTCTCGTAACGACAATGGAAAAATAAACGCACGGCTTTGTAAATTGGCAGGTGAAACATACAGAGGATCTGATATTCTGCATAAAAATATCACCTAGGCCTATATCATTTCTTGGAAGCAAATTGGACCGTACATTTGTTGCCCGAAGAAATATAACGCTAATACCGTGTATTATTGCCTCCACTGTTAATAATGGAGGACGAGGGATTTTTTTTTTTTTTTTCAAGAATATCAGAGCCAGCTGAAGCCACTCATTTATAATACATCTCACGCAGATAGCATATTCCGAAGTAGGTGATTTCTACGTTTTACTCGGTCTCGTAAATACACCACTTTCCAAAACTAACGCATGAAAACAGGAAAATTAAAAGAGGAAAGTTAAGTAGTCATTCATGACAATGGTAAATAATCAAATTCTTGGACTTAATGCTCTCTCTCTCTCTTTCTTTTTGTGACTGCAAAAATAATTGGTGACTAATTCTGTGTTATGGTGACAGTGTTAACTTATTTTACTTTTTCATCTTGCACTATCGTGAGTAAGTTGTGTTTATTTTCTCTCTGAGAATTATTTTAACACAGTAACATTTGAAATTCAACGAAAATTCTTTTTACACGCGATAGTTATAAACTGACATGTCATTTTTCATATACAGGGTGTAAAGGCGCCAAAATTATACAGATGGTATACCTTAGTGTGCTTGACAAAAGAAGTCTAGCAATATGTTTGCGTTTTTCCTACGGTTGCCGTAGGAAAAAAAAGTTCTTCTGATATTATTTTTGTAGAGGTAGACACTTGGCAGTGTACGTATGTAAGCAATCGGTTCAGTTACTGCCCTCTGCACGTATTGACATCGAAACAGTGAATCGTAAACACGTAGGCAACAACGGCATGAATGGCTGTGTCATTGTTATAAACCTAGCGACGACAGTCGTCGAGTAACCTGTGTAGTCGTTACTGCAACTCTATTAACTGTACAAGCTTCCTAGGGTTTTATTTGCGGACGGAGAAGTTAATACTGCTTCCTCCCACAAGTCCCCAAAAACCTCCACATCCTTGCGGGTGCTGTTGCGTAGCAGTGTGCGTTTGTACCGCCCTACAGTACGCACGAGGTGCTGTAGTTACTGTCCAAGACTTTATGGACAGCATAGAGTTCTGACTAACCTGTTGTCTTCTATAGTTGTGTCCCCAGCGCAGAAGACAGCACACAGGTCGTTGGTTCTTCTACAGCATACAAGTGAGGCTAAAGTTCTTTATGATGGAAGCATAATAAGCGACTCGCGAGATTTTTAAATGTCAGGGATGCCATTTATTAAATAAATAATAAAAAATTAGCAACTATTGTTAATATGATACGGCCTATGCTGCCCATAGCTCATGTTGAGACCTTGTCTGTTATCACTATTACAAAAATCTTAACTCATGACCGGCGCTGTCCGGCGCGTATGGTGGTCAGCTCGAGACTGAAACTGCGGCGTGTTGCGAGAGGGCACCTGACGCTCTATTTCGCGCCAAAACAGGGCCGTCGCGCGCCTTCTGCAAAATCGCTCTTCTCTTGTTACAATAAGAGAAGGCAACTTAAACTTTTTAAACTGTCCAAATCTAGCCTGTCCTTGAGAGATATTTATAATAAATTCTCAGCTCTGAATAATTAATATTTAATTTATAATAAACAAAAGTAATTTCAAAAGAAATCACGTGACGTGAAATGCAGCAGTCAATGCGAGGAGAGCACCAGTAACATAGGCGGGATTTCCCACGGGAACCAGCACCTACTGCGCCATATGCTACTGCTCCCCACCCCACATTTCAACATATGCTGCACTGCTGTCTTTCTTCCGGGTTTAAGGCACGTACAATGTTAGCAAAGAAACGGCCAGCGGCCAGAAATATGAAGTGGCCACAGGCCAGGAATATCACAACTGTTAGGGATGGAAGGGAGATTTACTATTGTTGAACTTCATTTAAGTATGGCGAGGCGAAAGGTGTTGCGAGGGCAAGTGCACGAATTTATCGAGAACGCTTGAACGCTTCCCACAACGGTGACTTCCTGCACGAGAGACATTTGCTGCTAATCCCCAAGGTTTGTGTTATTCTAATTTTCTACTTGTACGCGATTATTAAGGTTATTATACATTTATTTCTTAATAAAGTACAGTAGTTATCTGTAATAATGAAATGATCTACATCTGATGATGTAGAACTAATTGCTGAAAATATGGATGATCTTAAAATATCAGCAAAAGTGCTCTTCGAAAAAATAAAGGAAGTTGGTAAATGAGGATAAAACAAAATTCATGAGGGTAGAAAGAAATTGAAAAATAAAAAGGCAAGAAGCTCTGAAAATTTGTAACCATACTTTTGAAGAAAGTACCTTTGGAGGTGATGGAGTCCCAGCTCTGAGAGACCAGGGACTCCTCCGATACGACTTGGCAAACGGTCTGGAATGAGATGGGGAGCTATTAATATCAATGGGGATTACAATGGGAAGAAGGTAGAGCTGGCGGAGGCTTCAAGTAAGATGGGGTTAGATGTTTTAGCTGTCAGTTACCTTAGAGTAAGGGGAGAGAAAGAGGACGAAGTCGGAGAATACAAGGTCTACCTGTCAGGAGTTAAAGTAGGAAGAGCACAGTGGGGTGTAGGATTTTACATCAGGAAAGCAATCGAACCCAGCATAATTGCAATGAGGTATGTAAATGAACGACTGATGTGTATAGATTTGGCCATCTCAAGTAAGAAAATTAGGATTGTGGCAGTGTATTCACCATGTGAAGGGACAGATAAAGATGAGATGGACAGATTTTACAACGCACTTAGTGATGTAGTTGTTAGAGTGAAGGATAAGGGTAGTGTTTTACTCATGGGTGATTTCAACGCCAGGATAGGTAATCGAACAGAAGATTATGAAAAGGTTATGGGTAAGTTTGGAGAGGATATGGAGGCCAACAGGAACGGAAAACTGCTCTTGGCTTTCTGTTCCAGTACGGGCTTAGTTATCACAAACTCCTTCTTTAGGCATAAGGACATTCACCGATATACGTGGGAAGGAAGGGGAACCAGATCAATCATTGACTATATAATAACAGACGAGAAATTTAGGAAGACAGTCAAGGACACACATGTTTTCAGGGGTTCTTTGATGATACTGATCATTATTTGATCTGAAATGAAATTGGTCTTGTGAGGCCAAAAGAGCAGAAGTCAGGTCCATGTGTAGAAGGCTAAGAGTGGAGAAGCTTCAAGACAAGGAAATTAGAACAAATACATAACAATGATCTCGGAAAGGTACCAGTTAGTTGAATGTAATTATTTACAGTCACTGGAGGAGGAATGGTCAAGGTACAGGGACACACTACTGGAAATAGCTAGAGAATGTCTTGGAACAGTAATGTGTAAAGGTAGGAAGAAGCAGACAGCCTATTGGAATGACACAGTCAAGGCAGCCTGTAAAAAGAAAAAGAAGGCATATCAAAAATGGCTCCATACTAGAAATCAGGCAGCCAAAGTTATGTTGAAGAAAGAAACAAAGCCAAACGGATAATTGCACAGTCCAAGCAGAAATCATGGGAAGACTTTGGAAACAAGCTAGAATCTCTGGGACAAGCCGCGGGAAAGCCATTTTGGAGCGTAATTAGCAATCTTCGAAAGGGAGGGAAGAAGGAATTAACAAGTGTTTTGGACAGGTCAGGAAAGCTGCTAGTCAATCCTGTGGATGCCTTGGGCAGATGGAGGGAATATTTTGAAGAATTGCTCAATGTAGGTGAAACGTTCAATGATGTTACAGATTTTCAGGTAGAAAGGGATAGGAACGACGATGGAAATAGGATGTCATTTGAGGAAGTGGAGAAAATGGTCAGTAGATTACAGTGCAATAAAGAGGCTGGGGTGGATGAAATTAAGCCGGAACTCGTCAAATACAGTGGAATATCAGGTTTCAAATGGTTACACAGGATAATTGAAAAGGCGTGGGAATCGGGACAGGTTCCGTCTGACTGGACGAAAGCGGTAATCACGCCCATTTTCAAACATGGAAACAGAAAAGATTGCAACAACTATCGAGGTATCTGTTTAATTAGCGTCGAAGGCAAAATATTCTCAGGTGTTGTTGAAAGGAGAGTGCGAGTATTAATTGAGGACAAGTTAGATGAAAATCAGTGTGGGTTTAGGCCTCTTAGAGGCTGTCAGGACCAGATATTTAGCTTACGGCAGGTAATGGAAAAGTGCTATGAGTGGAACAGGAAATTGTATTTATGTTTCATAGATCTGGAAAAGGCTTATGACCGTGTTCCTAGGAGGAAGCTACTGTCAGTTCTACAAGATTATGTTATAGGAGGCAAACTTCTGCAGGCAATTAAAGGGCTTTACGTAGACTGTCAGGCTGCAGTTAGAGTAGGTGGCAAATTAAGCTCACGGTTCAGGGTAGTTTCAGGGGTAAGACAAAGCTGTAACCTGTCACCACTGTTGTTCATACTATTCATGGATCATATGTTGAAAACAGTAGACTGGCAGGGCGGGATTAAAGTAGGTGAAAACAAAACAAGCAGTCTCGCATATGCGGATGACTTAGTTGTAATGACCGATTCGATTGAAAGGTTGCAAACTAATATTTCAGAGCTCGATCAGATTTGCAAGGATTATGATATGAAGATCAGCATCTCCAAATCGAAAGTAAAGTCTGTGGGAAAGAGATTCAAACAGATTGAGTGCCAAATAGGAGGAACAAAGTTAGAACAGGTAGACAGTTTCAAGTACCTGGGACGTATTTTCTCACAGCATGGCAACATAGCGAAAGAACTGGAATCGAGGTGCAGCTAATGCAGTGAGTGCTCAGTTAAGATCTACTCTCTTCTGCAAGAAGGAAGTAAGTACCAAGACTAAGTTATCAGTGCACCGCTCTATCTTTCGACCAACTTTGTTGTATGGGAGTGAAAGTTGGGTGGATACAGGTTGCCTTATTCATAAGGTAGAGGTTACAGATATGAAAGTAGCAAGAATGATTGCAGGTACCAATAGATGGGAACAATGGCAGGAGGGTGTCCATAATGAGGAAATCAAAGAAAAGTTGGGAATGAACACCATAGATGAAGCGGTTAGAGCGAACAGACTGAGATGTTGGGGTCATGTTACACGCATGGGAGAAGCAAGGCAAGACTCATGAGCTCATCAGCGGAGGGTAAGAGGAGTCGGGGTAGACCAAGAAGAAAGTACTTAGATTCGGTGCAGAATGATTTTGAAGTAAAAGGCTTGACATCAGACGAGGCATCAATGTTAGCATTGAATAGGGGATCATGGAGGAATTTTATTAGAGGTACTATGCTTCAGACTGAACGCTGAAAGGCATAATGTCTCTAATAATGATGACTTTTGAAGATGTAGATGAGTTTAAATATCTGGGAGTATCAATAAACAACAAAAATGATGAGAAGCAAGATATAGAGGCAGGAGTCAAAGTTGCATCCAGAGCATCATACTCACTCAACAAACTACTGTCACCAAAATTTTTTTCAAGAGGAACTAAAATAAGAATATATAAAACCATAATCAGACCAGTGTTATTATATAGAGCAGGAATATGGAGAATAGAGAAACATACAGAGAGAAAGATAAAAAGTTTTTGAAAACAAAACCCTACGAAAGATATTTGGACCAGTCTGTGAGGGAAGAGAATGGCGAAGAAGAAAGAACAGGGAGCTCAAGGTACTATCCAATGAACCAGACGTTGTCGCGGAAGCCAAGACAAGAAGATTAAGATGTGCCGGCCATGTCTATACTGGGATCTATACAGAAAGAAATCTCGGAGAATAAACCAGAAGAACGAAGACCTCTAGGCAGGCCGAAAACGAGATGGATAGACCAGGTTGCCAAGGATCTGCGGGTACTCGGAGCAAGGGAGGAAGACTCCGAGGAAATAATACTATGGATGAGACTACTTGACGTGGCCAAAAACCATCTGCCGCTTATGTGTACATTTTGGCCCACTTTAGGTTACGGTAGTAGCACTAAAAGTGGGCCTTTGCGATCGTTTCTTGACAGCTCGAAATGTAAATAGAAATAACGGCTTAACCATTCACCTGACACAAAAATTGAATAACCTAATTTGTAGAGGAGAAAATTCTCTACAACTTTGCTCCCTTTTCTTTTTTTCCTTATCTCGTATCGTTTCAGAGATGTCTCCAAAAATAACGGCGATTTTGGGATGTATGTCTGTCTGTCCGTTACGTGTTCCCCGTTTTTAAGACGAACCGTTCAACCGATCAACACAAAATTTTACAGACATAATTGTAGGCCGACAGAGACCAGAACCTGCCTTTTTCAAAATTTTTGGATAAAAATACGGTAGTAATGCCAAAAAAAGCCGTTTGTAATATAATTGTGGTTGCAAACGAACGGTTCATCTGACACGAAAATTGAATAACCTAATTGGTAGAGAGGAAAATTTTCTATAACTTCGCTCTACTATGTTTTATTCATATCTTGCATCGTTGCAGAGATATTTGCAAAAATAACGTCGATTTGACGATGTTTGTCTGGTTGTAACGTGTTCCCACTTTTTAGGTCGAACCGTGAAACCGATTGGCACCAAATTTTACAGACATAAATGTTGGCTACCAGAGACCAGAACCTCACTTTTTCAAATGTTTCCGACAAGAAATACGTTAGTAATAACAAAGAAAGGTCGTTTGCAACGTAATTTTAACTGCATATAAACCGTTCATCTGACGCTAAAATTGAATAACCTAATTTGTAGAGGAGAAGAACCTCTACAGCATTGTTCCCTTATGTTTTTTTCATATCTCGTATCGTTTGAGAGATATTTGCAAAAATAAGAGTTTGGACGCCCTCCACTGAATTAACGAAAACCAGCCGTTCGCAGATGTCACGTGACATTCGTCGCCCAGAACTCTGGCATAAGCCATCTTGCTTGGCGTATTTGATGATTTTCTTATTTTAACTTACACGTTTTCATTCCAAAGTAACTGAAGAATTAACAAAAACACGTCGTTCTTCGTACGATAAATGATAATCTAGTCTACAAATGCCATATTAGCATCATTTAATAACAACTATCAATAGTATTAAAGGACGTGGATTTTAAGTGTTGGAAGTAGCGTAATGGGCAACGCGTTGGACTGTGACGCTGAAGGTCAGTGGTTCAAAACCCACCACTACCTAAAAGTTTACAGACATTCTTATTAATTAATTTTTTGTTGTATACATTATTATTTTGGTCCAAAATGTTTGCTAAAACTTATAAAACTACAAATCTAAAGTGGGCCGTAAAACACGTCAGTGCGTTTTTTTTATTTTAGTTTGTATGCGAAACATATATACTGATATGCTTGTCCGTTTTTTTTATATCATCACAGAATGAAACTTACGAGTACGAATTTTATTTCGTTATAGTGAGAGGTCCTGGCTCTTTACTGCCCCGCGCAGAAGACAGAGGTCCACAACAAGCGGATCGTACACTGGAAGCTGAGGAAAGAATTCGGGACCTTATCCTGGAGGATCCTCCTCAGAGTACTAGAAGCATCGGCCGCCAAGTGGGTGTATCGCACACTGTCGTTCATCATACGTTGAAAGGGGAGCTTCTGCGGCCTTACCACATTCGGCGCGTACAAGCATTGGAATAACAAGCTTTACCTCCATGACGTGAATTCTCAGAGTGGATTTTGTTATACAGTGCGCAGCACTATTTTGTCAACGAAATACTCGTCACAGATAAAGCGTGTTTCATTCGCAACAGAATAACGAATTTCGATAACATGCATACGTGGAGTGCGCACAGTCCTCGCCACGTTGTATCAACACATTTTCAGCGACGATTTTCCGTAAATGTGTGGGCGTATTTCTGAGAGTTTGGGTGTTATAATACTCAGTAAGCCGTTTCATGGAAACAACACGTTACGGATGAATCACAAAAACCGTTCGTTACATTATTGTGCCCTATGTTTTACCTGCACGTTTGACTGGCGGTGCTACTATTCAAAGCTTACAAGGGGAGGCCACCAATTGTGAAATTCAGATTCGATTCATACTGCGCATAATAAAAGGTCATGACCAGAGGTGTAATTTGGCAAAGCACCATTTTCGAGAAAATAGACAATTAAAAAAGGCGTTGCGGTGAAATACTATCTACGGTTAATAATTTTCTACAGCGACTTGACGCAGCGGTAAGCGCTCAGGTTGTTAATCCAAAGGTCGCCGGATCAAATCTCGCAGCATGCAACTTTTTTATTATTATTTTTTTTTTCTGAAAATGTGAACCTCATTGATTGGATATATTCGTGTAAGGATTTATAAAGTGCATATCCGGTGCTCAGATCTTGATCAGACGGCTGCAGTGAAACGCTAGTCGCTTGCAAGCGTTCTAGGATTCTGTTCCATGCGACACACCTAATTCCCGTCTCCAACTTACTCATTTTCAAAACCAGTACGTAAGGTTGTTTGTGGCACTCTACCTTTTAATGCATATTAGTAGATATGTCATTCAGAACTTGTTTGATGGTATTAAAACCAAATAGAAGCGCCTTTGTAGCATCAGCTCTGGCCGACCACCTAGTGCCCGATAACCTAATCCGTCTTTCGTAAACCGTGATGAGACGTCAGAATCTGTCACTTTGAAAACAAAACAGAACAGTCGCCCTTTGCTTTCTGCAAAGCACAACCGATCTCTCATATAAGTTTTATTCGTTAGTTTATGTGAAAAACGACTTTGTACAGAATCTTCGCTTATTTTCATTCTCATTTATTTTCTTTGAAGACAAAAAACTACTGTTTATATACTGAACTTAACTACTTCCTTTCATAACCCATTAATCTCTGTCAAAGTTGTTTGGCCACTCACCAATATCGTTAGAATACATTTTACTTTCACTTTGTGTTCCACTTGTACAAGATGCAGTAACATCACAAGCCTGTATAATTTTTTCTACTTCTCTTTATCTTGAAGACCAGGTCTCTGGGCGGATAGGACTTTACGTGATTTTCATTTCAGTTTGGCTTGGAGAAGATACTACGTGGAAAAAGTAACTACGTAGGAAAAAGTTGCACATTCTGATGAATCTTCTGTAGTGTAACTATCATCCTTACAATGAACTACAGCTTACGTATTTTGTACTTAATTTTCTTTACATTCGGCAAAAACATTCTGAATATTAAAAAACTCAGACAGTTTACGTTTTTTAGATATAACAGCATCTGTCTTTCTCTCCTTTTCAACTCTTGATTTACGCTTAACACTTCCAGTAGCGTAGTGGTGTCTGGTATCTCTCCGTCTGCTGCTCATGCTGGTTATCCAGATCTGTGTAGAAGGGAACATAAATTACAAAATAAAATGGAACTCTAATATTTAAGCGGTCTGCGTAACGCGTATCGTAAATAATACGAGGGTTGGACCTTTAATAGTGGCAACTATTTATTTGCAATTTATACAAAAAGTTACACGTTTCAAAGCTTTAATGTCCTTCAAAGTAGTCACCAGCATTGTGGAGAAGCCGTTATCAGCGATGTGGAAGTCGTAGGAGACTCTTAGCAACACCGGCTGTGTTTAAAGTTGGATGGATGCTTAGGGTTTTAACGTCCCGTCGACAGGTTGGCCATTAGAGACGGAGCTAACGCTCGGAGTTTTTGGGTTAGGATGAGGAAGGAAATCGGCCGTGCCCTTTGAAAGGAACCATCCCGGCATATGCCTGGAGTGATTTAGGGAAATCACGGAAAACCTAAATCTGGATGGCCGGAGGTGGATTTGAACCACCATCCTCCCGAATGCGAGTCCAGTGAGTTACCACTACGCCACCTCGCTCGGTTTTAAAGTTGGAGCAGAAAAGTCTATTGTCCAACGAAACTCTGTTACAGTTGAAGCGAATGCCATGAAGTGCTTCCTTCATCCTAGGAATCAATTTGAAGTCACAGGGGCTCACGTTCTGGGAGTGCGGCGGGTGGTAAAACACTTGTGAGACCGGCAATGGAACAAATCCGTCACCACTTGCGCCACATGCAGCCGTGCATTGTCCTGCAAAATGATTAATGGTTCCCACAGAGTGTGTCACTGCTTCTTCCCATAAGTTGTTCATTTTTTAACACAGCTTGCTACCAGCCTGGTGTTGCTAAGAGTATCCTACGACTTCCACATCGCTGGTAACGGCTCTGGAGCGCCGGCAGCAGTGTCCGAGCGGTCTGCGGCGCGCCACTCACGCTCTGCATGGCCGCTGTGGTCGGGGTTCGAATCCCCCCTTGGGCATGGATGTTTGTGCCGTCTTTAGTATAAGCTAGTTCATAAGTAGTTTGTAAGTTTAGGGACTGATGACACCATAGTTAAGTCCCATAAACACTACAAAAGGAGAAGAATAAGGCTCTGGAGCACACTTCGAGTGGAATTAAATTCTGTTGTGGTTAAGTGTTAGCAACTGTTTTGAGCGAAAATGGAAAATTATGGTGCTCGAAAGGCAGAAAAAGATATATGTAAACCAAATAAACACAGAAAATAGTAGTTTTTACCGTTTGAACAGTGGAAACATATTTGATTGGCGAATCACTTTCTTCCTGAAAATTACGAAAGAAGAGGCAGCGCTCTTTCCAACGAATCGAAAATTTAAAATAATTTCCGCTATTTAGCAGACAAGTTTTCAGAGTGGTGTAGGGAAAGACTCAGGAATACACAAGACAACTATGACACAATTTCACACGTCTTCTAGTATTGGGAATGTTGTACGTCAACTGTAGTTTGTAACTAAACATTGTAGGCTATAATTTTTATTTGGGCAATTACATGGAAATATTCACATGAACTCTAGAACTATAGTATATGTACATAGAACCCCAAAAAACAATGTGTATTTCTCGAAAAAAATGGTGCCAATTTACAGTAACGTGAAAATGAATTCCACATTACTGCATTTATCTGATAAAGAATAATCTGCACAGAAAAATGTTATTAGGATTTCCTGTAGAACTCTTTGAGAGCTATTTAGAACTGTGATCAGAACTATGTTTGTGCTAATAGGCAAATAATTATTTTAAAAAACTAAAAAAACTCAACTTTGTGGTAATTTTTACTATTTTCTTGGCGAAATTCTGTAGAACTATTTAAATTTCGTACAGAGAATTCCAGAACTATTACATATCTGTCTAGAACTCTGAAAAAAATTTACATTTTTGAAAAAAGGGGTGCCAACTTCACAGCTCTCCCACTATTCAGAATTGCGATATTTCACGAAATTCTGCAGAACTATTTAAATTTTGTACAGAGAACTCTAGAACTATTGCATATCTGTCGAGAACTATGAAAAAAAATTACAGTTTTGAAAAAAGGGGTGCCAACGTCACACGACTCTGGCGCAATTTTGTGTAGTTTATGTCCCTCATTTACGCAATTAGCTCATGAACTACTATCGGGGCAAAAAAAATATCATTAGGATTTTCTGTAGAACTCTTTGAGAGCTATTTAGAGTTGTGATCAGAACTATGTTTACGCTTGTAGGCAAATAATTATTTGGAAAAAACTAAAATTTGTTATAATTTTTTGTAATTTTTGCGCGAATTTGTGCAGAACTATTTAAATTTTGTACAGAGAACTCCAGAACTATTGCATATCTGCCTAGAACTCTGAAAAAATGCACATATTTGAGAAAAGGGGTGCCAACTGCACAGTAGCGTGTCAAGAGGACTTCCTGTAGAACTCTTTGAGAGCTATTTAGAACTGTGATCAGAACTATGTTTGTACAATTAGGCAAAAAATTATTTTGAAAAAACTAAATTTTGTGGTAATTTTTCGTATTTATTCGGCGAAATTTTGCAGAACTATTTAAATTTTGTACAGAGAACTCCAGAACTATTGTATATCTGTCTAGAACTCTGAAAAAATGTACATTTTCAAAAAAAGGGGTGCCAACTTCACAGAACTTTCCCCTAGTGCAGACAAATGGGGTGTCTGCACACGCGGCAACTCATACGCCTGCGGCCATCTGTGCACGAGCGGCTGCGCGCTGCTGACAGCACTTGCTACCTTTCACACGTGGCGTTTTAGCCGTTCTTACTAGAGATGGGCAATCTGCTCCTGAACTGATTCAAAGAGCCAGATCCTTCTAAGGAGTGAGTGATGGATGAATCCAAAAAAAAGAGTGGTAGTTCATCTGATCCGAAAAGTCCCTCTGGTGACAGCACTGAGCTGCATAAGCACCCCTTGCCACATTCTTTAGAAGTTTCCTAAACCCCTTGCCACATGCTTCAGAAGTTTCCTACGCTAAAAAATAAATGTGCTATAGACCATGTGCAAGTATAAAACGCAAAAAATGAGCGCCTAAACACGTGCAGCGCCTTCGCGCTGTGAGTCGAGAATCGGTGAGTCGCGCAAGCAGCATGATTCAGTGAGCGCGCGGCTCCCGAATACCGCTAACTCCCTGCTCCGCACCACTCCGGCGATCGGGGCGATCCGACCGCCAACTGAGTCGGTGAGTTAGCTGGTTCACCGGTTCACTTCTCCCCACCACTCTCCCGACTCCGCTCGCTTGCGGAGCCGCCCGTGTGGCGCGCTGCTCATTATTCCCCCCACTCCCCTGGCGAACCGCATGGTGCCGAACAAAGCGACTCCGCGCATTTCTCTATTCTCTCGACTCCTGTGTTCTGATAAAGCTTGCAGATCACTTACAGAAACGATAATCTGAAGCAACAGAAACCGTCACATGAGCTAATGTCCTATTACGAATAGTACTCGAGATGAAACGTATTTATTTAATGTTACATGTTTATTCTTAATAACAGGAAATATGCAGTCGGTAGCAAAAACCCGTTACAGTACAAAATTAAACTATATAAAATTTCTGCAAAAAAGATCCTACTCCATTTTTCTCGAACACTTGTAGTTTGCATGAAGGGAGCAAGAGTGACAAAGTCTTGTGCAATGTGCATTCTGTTGCTTAAATTTTGTAAGCCCATATCACGCAGTTTCCTGACTTGATAGACGAGTGTCCTGTAAAAAATTATGCATCTTTTATGTATCTACATTATTTTGACATGTTGAAAACAATGACTACATAATCGAATAACAAAGAAAACAACAATGTGCATTAACGTTTTCTATATCTGAAACCATTCCGTTTCGGGAATGTGTCCATTTGAAATTTTTGCTGCTGGTGTCAAATCTTTGACAGTAACAACAAACTTGTTTTCGAAGAGAGAAAGAACACTAGCATGTCAAACGCGATGTCTATAATTACGTTTCTGAGTAAAATGTCTTGCTATAATGTTTCATTACGAATTTAATGTGTTTGGTACAGTAGGATGTGTGTGTTTGCAATTAAAGATAAACTATATTGGGAAGCACTTAAAAAAATAATTCGCGTTGCTCTGTATAGAGAATATATACAACTTTGCACAAATAACAGGTGAAAGGGTTGTAGTTACAGGAACTAAAAATATAAGGTGGAACGGAAATCTTAGCAGCAAGTGCAAAACTTAGAATATAGAGGCCCAGAACGCTACCCCTGTACTACGCCACAGTTATTTACCTAATTATTTCTTTAGCTTAGACTCTCTTCGACCTTAATCAATTGTTAATGGTTTGTACTCACAAAAGAAAAACTCATTGACGACATAGTCGAAAGTATCTGTACTCGTCGTATTTTCGAAGAATTTGGCTGGAGATTTTCACAGTCTTTTTTTCGTACTTCAAGTTACGAATGAAATAGTCCAAGAACATTCCTCGCTTTGTAAATTTAATGGACATTACTCTTTTGACGCCTTATTTTCGAAATTAAATAAAACTTTATTTCTTACTCTGGAGCAATCATTATTTTACTGTTTATGGGTGCCAGACTTTAGTTTTTAGATAACAAGTGATGGGTTCTAGCGGCCATCTTGTAGCGAGAATCTGTCGCGCTCACGTAAGACACCCGGCCGTGTCGCCGAATGTTGCTGCTTGTAGCTGCCGTGTCGCGTCGCTGAATATCGCGCGCTGTCGCTCGCTTTTGTCGCTCACGTAAGACACGGCTTTATTGCGCATGGCTATTCTGCTGCGGCAGTTGCCACGTTTTGCACGGAACTCTCGCGATATACCACGTTTCATTCAACTCTCTTAAACTACTCACTGTATAAATACGGAACTAGTATTTTTATTCTGCAAAATATTGTATTTTTTAATGAAAGTTTAAAAATATAAAAATAATATTTTTTTTTCTTTTTCCAATTATTTCACCTGCAAAAATATTTAAATTCTGTTATAACATGTTTAATTTTTAATGTAGGTGTAACTAACAAATTTTAATTCTCGAAACTACTGACTTACAATAAAATTATTACTCTTCTTTCACAATATGGCCAAATCAGATAAAAGTATAGTGACAAAAAAGCAATATGATATCGTTTTACGTTTTTTATCAGTTGGTGAGTCGGTGAACCATGAAAAAGAACTAGTTCATCCCAGTGAATGACTATTTCTGATCCGATCTCTGAAAAGATCGGTTTTGCCCATCTCTAGTTCTTACAGCACAGTGAGAATTGATACTGCTATCTGGGACTCAAGATGCAGCGAATAATACAACAACAGGATTGCATGAACTAAATGCCACTAAGAAGCTATTGCTGGCCATCGAGGTTAGCTCCGACACACCGCCTACCGTGTTCTTCATCGTAACGTCAGAAACATTATTAATTGAAACTTCCTGGCAGATTAAAATTTTGTGCCGGGTAGGAGGCGAGGTACTGGCGGAAGTGAAGTTATGAGGCGGCATCGTGAGTCGTGTCGGAATAGCACAGTCGGTAGTGCGCTTGCCGCCGAAAGGCAAAGGTCCCAGGTTCGAGTCCCGGTTCCGGCACACAAATTTAATCTGCGAGGAAGTTTCATATCAGCGCACACTCCGCTGTAGAGTGAAAGTTTCATTCTGGAAACATTATTAATCAGTTGGCAGAATTTTGAGAACTTAACCAAATGGTGACATAATTCACCTTTTTCACAAGTCTACGTGCAAGAAATAAATGCTATACTTGGAATAACTGTAAAGAAAAAAAGGAAAAAAAAAAAAAAAAGATATTCGCGTGCAGGCGGGGGGGGGGGGGGGGGGGGACCGTAGCATTTGCTAACTCTTGCTGCGTGGCTAATCCGGCACTGGAATCGAGATACGCTTTCGTCTTTATTCCGTCCACGGTTATGTCAATAAGGAGACACTGACTATCCGCCCTTACCGGCAACTCAGGGTCATCACAGTTCTGGTCAATGTCACCCTGCGCTTGCGACTGCCAGGACCGCACATTGCGTATGTGATGTCTCTGATCTACTGAGGTCCAACCGCGTGTTCTTATTGTGGTTTCGCAATCACTTGGGCAACCTCACGCACTTCTCTCCGAAGTGTGGTCAGTGGGTTCGATGAACCCTCTGCCATGTACTTCAATCTGATTGCAGAGTATTCATAGGCATCACAGATCGACAGTAGGTAACCTGCCTTTCAGCACGCACACCCGCTGTGTCGCGAAGTGCTGCGTTTCCCCCTCGCGCTCTTCTTCGGTAGCGACAAGACGTGCGCCTGTCCCATTGGATGGACGCGCTGGTCGACGTAACTCCCCCAGAGCGCCACGCGCCACCTGTTGCGCGGCCAGCGGCTGTCGCAAGCGCCGGGGCTGCCGCCAGGCGCCTATATATACCGCGGCTCGCGACCGCAAGTGGTGTGTTCCGCCTGAAGCCCAACCAGCAACATGATCAAGGTGAGTTGTGTTTCCTCTGTAGCTACAGGTACGAGGCCTACTCCATTTGATGACGGTATAGCGGCCAGGTTATTGTTTTAAATACAAATACACGTATACAATGGTGACCAAAATTAAAGCTACGTAACACAAATAGTCCAAAGTTGCGTACATTTCGCCACAGAACAGGTGGTAGTAAACTAGAAACAGTGCAAAGGAAACAATTCCAACCTGCATAACATTAACAACAATTGTGATATAATTCAAGGCAAGGACGTTGCGTCGGAGGTTCGAATCCTCCTTCGGGCGAGGAAGTGTGTGTTATTCCTTAGGTTAATTTAACTTAGTTTAAGTAGTTTGTAAGCCTAGGGACTGATGAGCAACGTAGTTTGGTCCCTTAAGAATTACAAACATTCAAGCCGACTGTGCACTGTTCGCCTCGATAAAAATTTTGCAGTGGATGCTGCCGTGCAGTACTACGGCAGTATCGACGTTCCCTAGACAGCATGATAACGATGTTGCTGACGTCACACGAGGTCGGTCCTGGCCTCGTCTTTGGGATCCAGATTCTTTGTAAACTGTCGGCTTTATCCGAGGTTCAAAAGAACGGTTCAAATTACGGCTTCGGGCCACGTCGGTTTGAGTCTGTCCTGCTTCCATTCTTCCCCCTCACCTACACACACACACACACACACACACACACACACACACACAAGCAGATGAGAGTGTAAACAGTGACTCTGTCTGACCCCTTAGCGCAGACAGCAGTGTCGCTAACTACCATGCAGTGGGCCATGGTTCGATTCCCGGCAGGGGACTAGTAGTTGTGTGTTGTCCTGGTCATCATTTGCATCATCGTCGACATGCAAACAGCTGAAGTGGCGTCAATTTAGAAGACTTCGCTAGGCTGCCGAACAGTCCCACACGGGATCTCCCGGCCAAAAATGCCATACGATCATTTCATTTCACAGTGACTGTGGATTTCAGAGTACCCAGTAAACACTACCCGGTTTGATAGAACCCTGACGTAATCGTTAGTATAGACTGTTGACATTTTGTACGTAAATACCACACTGGCAGTAAAACAGTGATTACTTGCGTATATATTCATAATCCCCTTCTACACACTTTTCGTGAAAACGTTTTTTCATTGAATTAGCTATGCGAAATATCAATGTAATTTTCACGGTATTGTCTGCGTTGAAATCATATGCCTTCGTACACTGCATTTGATGTAGACGAAATGTCTCAATCACAGTGAATTCAGTTGATATTTTAATAGTACGTAGATAAGACCCCAAAATTTTTGCAGTACCTAACTCGATTGCAGCTATATGAAGGTTCATGAAATTTATTTGCTTGTGTCGATTCGAATAGAGCAGAAATACAAAGCGACGTGCAGTTTCTATGGGAACAGACTAAATTCTGCTTTAAAACATTAATTTCAATACATATGAAGTTATGGTTTAAAACTTGGATTTCAGTACAATAGTTTTTCAAATGATTTCTCAATAGAACTTGAATAAAACGTTTACAGAACTTGTGATTTAAATTGCTAAGGGAAGGGTAACACATATTTTCGTGGATAACACATCGAATTAAGTTACATAGTAAAACCTCGAGCTGTTCATTTATCTCCCAACGTATTTCGGAAGTTCCGACCTTTTATTAACCGTCACCATTGCAGCATTGCCTCAGTCGTTCAGAGTAAAGAGATTAGGACAGCATGAACCACATTCGAACTTGATCTTGGTAAAATATGTCAAGGAGACCATGCTGACAGTGGAAATATCTCAGAAATGCAACACTTGACGAGTAGATTGCGACGAATAGATGATCTGGCGACAAACTGAATTCTACGTTGCATAATTATAGTAGCTGAAGTTTCACAGGGTTCGTTCTCCGCAGATGGAAAAGTTTTTTTTTTTCAAATACACAGTTGGGAGTCGTCTGGGAAGACATGATAGCACCGTCGACACCCCTGTTTGTAAATAACACTTATTGTTCGAGACAACGTACGGGGTAATATATATCAAATAAGAAACTAATGGCGAGAGACATATTTTGTCTGGATGTAAAAGATATTAAATTGAAGGAGACGCACTGAATTAAAATTCGTCCTCCAATCGGTATTCAAACGCGGAACCTCATGCATAGTACATAAGTGCTGTAACTACTAAGCCACCGCGATCTAATGGATACAGCGCTAACACTGAATTTTAAATCACGTCTCTCTCGACAACACAAACTTCAGTTCTGCCTCATGTTCCCCTATTTAAATATTAATCAACATTTACAAGGCTCTCCAATAGTGGAGTAGCACGCCACCAATGAACGCTAATGGGAATGATCTTGCTTTGTACTTCAGGCACAGGTGATACAAATATCAAATAATAATGTTCAGAGATATGGAAGTATTTTTCGTGTTAGATCTACTTAAGATCAGTGCTGACTAGATTTTTTAAGACAAAATTGCTACATATGTATGAAATGTGTATTGATCTTTGTATTAAAAAATTAATTATCATTTAATTAAAAAAAACTGTGGTTAGAACCCTTGCAGTAGGTCCCACGTTCGTATCCCAGCCTTGGTTCAATTTTAATTCATTGCCTCTCCTTCTGTTTAATACCTTCGACACTGGGTAGTTATTTAAGTATCATAGACTATTGGCAGAATAGCAGAAATTATTATTTTGTGACACTGTACTAAAACGTTCAAATAAAATGTTTAATGTAGCTGAAGAGGTCATGACCGTGTGGCAGTGAAGAGTATCTTTGACAACACTGACCACTGCATGTTTACAGTTAAGGTACTTTATTTCAGTTAGCAGACAGTCCACGGTTAACTCTCCTCAGATTTGCTAAGTCCGGGATATTAGGCTGTTACCAGATGGATTTATTACTGACACCAAACGTGTCGTCCCGCTCTGGAAAGGACATATTCAATATGTCCAAATGTTTGTAAACCTGTTGGACCAAACTGCTATGCTCATGAGTTCCTAGGCATACAAAATACTTAAACTAGCTTACACTAAGGACAACAAAAATATGTCTATGCTCAAGGGAGGACTCCAACTTCGAGCAGGAATGGCCGTCCAACCTGCAGCATGACGTCTTAGACCACCGCGGCCAAGACGCTCGACAAGGAGAATCGTCGCTTCCTTAAATGTCCCGATTACATCCTGGCTCGCTCAGTAGTAGCCCAGGGTGTGATTTGGACATTCAAAGAAACCAAATGTACTACACAAGGCCGAATCTTTGGGTTTGAATGATAAATCCATCCTACCACTGCCTTATAGCCGAGAATATTTTTGAGATATTCACGGCCGTCAAAGATTTAATTTTACTGTAGAAAGATATAAAAAAGACAATATCGCTGATCATCAATTTAGACGACCGGTTTCGCTGAACTATGTCAGCATCATCTGGTCCAATACAATCATTTTACAAGGCCATAATCTTGTAATGTCAATCAGTTGTTATATAACATAATTTACAGTGCATAGGTGCACTATGTCATTATAATAAAACATCATTATCACAGTGAGTGACACTAGCAAACTCCTACTTAATTTTACAGCTAACTCCCTTGCTCTTCTACAGGTTTGCCTGCTCCTCGCCGCTGCCGCGTGCTGCGTGAGCGCCGCCCCCAAGGCGGGCCTCGCCCCCCTGCCCTACTCCGCCCCCCTGGCCTACTCCGCCCCCCTGGTGGCGGCCGCCGCCCCCGTGGGTTACGCCGCCCCCGCGCCGGCCGTCGTGACGGCGCACAGCTCGCAGTACATCGCGCAGAACTTCAACGGACCCGTCGTCGCCGCCGCCGCCCCCGTCGTCGCCGCAGCCCCTGCTGTTGCCGCCGCTTACCACGCCGCCCCTGCTGTTTTCCTCAAGTGACAACAGTCTCACAGTCATTTGATAAAACAAATAAAATAATTTCTTACTGAAAAA
This sequence comes from Locusta migratoria, assembly GCA_026315105.1. Lineage (NCBI taxonomy): Eukaryota > Metazoa > Arthropoda > Insecta > Orthoptera > Acrididae > Locusta > Locusta migratoria. The sequence continues at coordinate 200,064,069 of CM048746.1, forward strand.
AAATCAAGAATTTTATTTTCTTACACACTGAAAGATTAGTCTCGTATACTCCCATCAAGAAGTACTTATCTAGTCCATGCAGCTGATAGTACTGGGTGATCATAAAGTCAGAATAAATTTGTAAAGATTACCTGACATCGTCCGCTCTGGAGGCGATCTATTCGTTTTATAGTTTCCAAATGACAAGCCAAGATCGCAAACTACACTTGTTATTTTATACCCTATTTTTTTAACAAGATGACCAGATTATAGTATATATATGACCAGATGATGGTGACACAGTGCACCGAAACCGGTCGTCACTTAATAAATAGTTAGTTTGCAATCTTGGCTTGTCATTTGAAACTATAAATTTGAAAACTTAATAAATGACGGAATAATGTAGATAGAGAGGTAACAATTGACACATGCTTGGGTGGTTTTATTAGAACCAAAAAATTAAGTCAAAAAATGTCCGACAGATGGCACTGGACAGCGAAACGTCACTGACTGCTACCGTGACGGGTGAGAGGTACGCCGATATGTTACAGAATCGCATCATCCCCAGCCTGGCTGATAAACACCTCCTGGAACGTACGATTTTTATGCAGGTTGGCGCTACACCCCATATTGCGCGCGTCGTTTGGTGATGATCGTGTGCTCAGCCGCCTCTTTCGTCATGCTTGGCCTGCCAGGTCCCCAGACCTCAGTCAGTGCCATTATTGGCTTTGGGGTTACCTGACGTCGAAAGTGTATCGTGATCGACCGATGCTGAAAGACAACATCCGACGCCAATGCCTCACCATAACTCTGGACATGCTTTACAGTGCTGTTCACAACGCTATTCTTCGACTACAGCTATTGTTGAGGAATGATGGTGAACATATTGAGCATTTCCTGTTTTAGTTTGTTATGGTAATTATTGCTTTTCTGATCAGATGAAGCCGCATCTGTCAGACATTTTAAAACTTTTTTCTGATAAAACCCCATGTCATTCCAAGCATGTGTGTCAATTTACACCACCCTATCTACATTATTCCGTCATTTATTAATTTTTAAATTTATACTTTCTTGATCACCAGGTAGATAATAATTTTTAATATTACAACAGTGATTTGCCATCTTTATATATCTTTATATATACAGTAGAGTGTGAGTGTGGGGTTTGTGTACTCGTGTGTTTGTATGTACATATTCCAAAGAAATCAACAGTTTTGTTCCAATCTTTATGGAAATTTGCACCTTGACCTTCAAACGAAGGGGACGGTCGCTGCTGGTGTAAGGATCGTGTATAACACACAGCTCAGGGCATACGACGTCAAGAACAATTAGAAGCGCGAGAAACTATTGCATTAAGCGACAATCTGTTCAGTATCTCCTAAGCTACTGGACCGATTTCAGCCAAACTTGGTGCACATATTCCCTATCATGAGGTAACAGTTGCTGCGTAGATAATAATCACATACTGCACTTGTTTCAGGAGATAGGACGTCATAAGCAACAGGAGTCGCAAAAAATGCATCATCGTATGATGGGTGAGACGTTGCTCATACACTGTATGAGAAAAAGAGTGCTTGGCGCCTCGCAACAAATTTTATAGATAATTTCAAAACCTTCTTTTTCCTGCTGACAACCACAGCAATATTTAGGAAGAAAAAAAGGTTTCTTTCTTATTATTTTTGCTCACTTCATGCAGTAATACTAAGGCATTCGATATGGCATTAAAATTTATGATTTCTACACTACAAACTGAAGGCGCAGCAGAGGGTTTAAAATGTATCAGAATATTTAAAGATATTATTACATAATTGTAAAATACCGCATCAAGGATTGAAATTACCTTTTATCATTATTGTTATATTTACTAGTTTCGATTATACGTGTTCAGAAAGATAACAACCGCATTTCTTTGGCACGTTTATCACCATTTCGAATAATGATATCCGATTCATTGTATACAGTAACAAGTAAAATTATTTGTTCAATAAAAGCCGTCTTGGTTGCAGTGTGTTTTTATTATTCTTTAATAACGCGTTTCGCCCTTTACTGGGATATCCTCAGATATCTGCAGGATAGAATATAGGGGAAGGTCGGGTAAGTTGACGAGGAGTCTAAGAGGACACATTTTGATTTTCTCCGATAACTAAATACACTCCTGGCCATTACAATTGCTACACCTCGAAGATGACGTGCTACAGACGTAATGTTTAATCGACAGGAAGAAGATGCTGTTATATACAGTGTGCAAATGATTAGCTTTTCAGAGCATTCACTCAAGTTTGGCGCCGGTGGCGACATCTACAAAGTGCTGAGATGAGGAAAGTTTCCAACCGATTTCTCATAAACAAACAGCAGCTGACCGGCGTTGCCTGGTGAAACGTTGTTGTGATGCCTCGTGTAAAGAAGAGATAACGTTTCCGGCTTTGATAAAGGTCGGATTGCAGCCTATCGCGATTGCGGTTTATGGTATCGCGACATAGCTGCTCGCTTTGGTCGCTATCTAATGACAGAAGAAGGTGGGTTCAGGAGGGCAATACGGAACGCCGTGCTAGATCCCAACGGCCTCGTTATCAGTATCAGTCGCGATGACAGGCGTCTTATCTGCATGGCTGTAACAGACCGTGCAGCCTCGTCTCGATCCCTGAGTCAACAGATGGGGACGTCTGCAAGACCATAAACAACTGCACGAACAGGTCGACGACGTTTGCAGCAGCATGGACTATCAGCTCGGAGACCATGGCTGTGGTTACCCTTAACGCTGTATCACAGACAGGAGCGCCTGCTATGGTGTAAGCAACGACGAACCTGGGTGCACGAATGATGAATCCAGGTTATGTTAACAGCATCATGATGGTCGCATCCGTGTATGGCGACATCGCGGTGAACGCACATTGGAAGCGTGTATACGTCATCGCCGTACTGGTGATCACCTGGTGTGATAGTATGGGATGCTATTGGTTACATGTCTCGGTCACCTCTTTCTCGCATCGACGGCACTTTGAACAGTGACCGTCACATTTCAAAAGTGTTACGACCTGTGGCTGTATCCTGCGAAACCTTACATTTTAGCAGAAGGATGCACGACCGCATGTTGCAGGTCCTGTACGGGCCTTTATGGATACGGAAAATGTTCGACTGCTGCGCTGTCCAGCACATTCTCAAGATCTCTCACCAACTGAAAACGTCTGGTCAATGGTGTCCGAGCAACTGGCTGGTCACAATACGCCAGTCACTACTCTTGATAAACTGCGGTATCGTGTTGAAGCTGCATGGACATCTTTACCTGTACACGTCATTCAAGCTCTGACTCAATGCCCAGGATCTATGCTCACAAATTGCGTGAATAATGTAATCACGTGTCAATTCTAGTACAATATATTTGTCCAAGGAATACCCGTTGATCATCTGCATTTCTTCTTGGTGTAGCAATTTTAATGGCTAGTAGTGTAGCTTGTGCTAAGTGCACTGCGGTATTGCTTCCTTAGCGCGTTCTGCAGACATGTCTGTTGAAATATAACCGCTTAGTCATACGTTTTGTTGACAACAGAGGATTGGAAATAGATGCTGTTTTTGCAACAATTTTTCCGGCGGTTTAAATAAGTATCATGTCAGTAATACTTTTGCATTAATATGTTTCAGTTTATTGCTCTTAAACCACGTGGACATACAGATGTTTTAATAACGGTTTAATGAATTTATTGTGTAAGACTATGTGCATATAAAAGACTGTGTTCAAAATGTCGACTGCGATTAAGATGACGAATTATGCAATTCAGGGTGACAGAAATGGAGCAAGTAATCATTGAAAGAGGCAATGCTGCGTGCAAGAAATAGCAAGCCTGTTAAAGCCGCCGTTAGGAAGTTCAACTTCCTTGCAACTACATTAGGTCACTATATTAAAAAAAAAAAAAAAAAAAAAAAAAAAAAAAATGTTGATGAAGTAGGCTCTGCTCAGTGTACGAACTTAAATTACAGGAATGCGAAGGAGAAATGTTATGTTTGTGTCTCTTTTGATAAGTAGATAAGCATCAGTTCATTTCGTCTTCTTACCCTACCTATAGGTCAAATCCACGAATGGTGATATCACTAACAAAAACAAATCTAGCCAAAAAATCTTCACACTTAGGAAACGTTTAAGACCTTAATTACAGAGGAGATACATTAACCTTCAAATGAGCGAGTAACGAGATTTTGAGATGATGTGAAAAGAAGAAAACCTATGTTACATTACCTTAACAGGAGCGGTGGTCACTGAAGACACAAGATAAACCCATGTCTACAGTCTTCAACCACAGGCAGTGGACGGACGTCGTGCGCTCCTCCGCCCACGTGTACAAACGTACTAAGAGGGTGTGGGTAGCGAGAGACGTAGGAAGCCGGTGCGGAGAACGGGACAGATGTGCACCAGCTGTTTGAATAGATTTCATCATTTCATTTGGTCCTGCAGCATTGTGTATGTCTTTTAAGGACATATTGCTAATACAAATAATACCGAACTTCTGCTTACTTGGAAGATATTATTTAATGCTTCTAAATACAGTAAAAGGTCTACTTCGGCACTGTGGCGATCATCAGGCTATGTCCATATTGCATCGTGGAGGTATAATTTTATTACAATTACTGCATATAATTGCAGTCTAAATGTTCTTAGATGATATTTATATCTTTTATGCTGGTCAGACTATTAATTTATTACTGCTATTCTGAGAGTTATATTTGACATATCCTCCAGCGATGCTCTATGGTAACGAAAAGATTATTGCGCAGGCTAAACGTTGATAGAATGTTTGTGTTGGTACCTATAAATGAAAGGAATTACAATATTTTATTTGAACAGAGTCGTCATAATATTTAGAAAAAGTTGATGGGTGTCCAAATTAAGTGCGCTTCGCTATCTCAAATTCTTTCAGTTCAAGTGTTTGTTAAGCTTATGGGACTTAACTACGGTGTCATCAGTCCCAAAAATTACACACTACTTATGAACTAGCTAACACTAAGGACGGCGCAAATATCCATACCCGAGGGGGATTCGAACACCCGACCGTAGTGGCCGTGCAGACCGTGACTGACGCGCCGAAGTCCCCTCGGCCACCGCGTCCGGCAATTCTTTAAGTAACGCAGTTTGTATATACTAGATTATCGTCTTTTCCAACTGTAAATTAGTCTACACCAGACGCGTTTTCTTTCTTTCAAAGCATCTTCATTGGTCAAGTTTTTATGTTGCCCTGTTCGTACATTTTTTGTAACACATTCCCACTTGCTGTCACTATTTTCAATTACAATTTTTTAACGAAATTTGCAAAAAAACACACCATTTGACCATTTAAAACAAAGCGAAAACGAATCTGGTCTGAAGTAGATTAATTTACAATTGCGTTTGACGGTAACCTAACATATACAAACTGTGTAACAGCAACTGCGGAGGAGGAGGACAAAAAGACAAAGAAGAATCATGTATATGAAGCCCAGGAAAATCTTCCATTACATTTAAATTCCGCCCCTTCTGCGCAATATACATTTACCATCTACATAGCACAAACTAAGCCCATGTTGGCCCTATCCCCCGTCTTACAAATCAGTTTTGTTATTCTTGTGTAAATTCCAACAGACAGATAACAAAAACAAAAGGTAATTTCAATCCTTAAAATTATGTAATAATATCTTTAAATATTCTGATACATTTTAAACCCTCTGCTGCGCCTACAGTTTGTAGTGTAGAAATCATAAATTTTATTGTCATACAGAATGCCTTAGTATTACTCCATGAACTGGGCAAAAATAATAATAAAGAAACCTTTTTTCTTCCTAAATATTGCTGTGGTTGTCAGCAGGAAAAAGAAGGTTTTGAAATTATCTATAAAATTTGTTGCGAGGCGCCAAGCACTCTTTTTCTCATACAGTGTATGAGCAACGTCTCACCCATCATACGATGACGCAGCAACTGTTACCTCATGATAGGGAATATGTGCACCAAGTTTGGCTGAAATCGGTCCAGTAGCTTAGGAGATACTGAACAGATTGTCGCTTAATGCAATAGTTTCTCGCGCTTCTAATTGTTCTTGACGTCGTATGCCCTGAGCTGTGTGTTATACACGATCCTTACACCAGCAGCGACCGTCCTCTTCGTTTGAAGGTCAAGGTGCAAATTTCCATAAAGATTGGAACAAAACTATTGATTTCTTTGGAATATGTACATACAAACACACGAGTACACAAACCCCACACTCACACTCTACTGTATATATAAAGATATATAAAGATGGCAAATCTCTGTTGTAATATTAAAAATTATTATCTACCTGGTGATCAAGAAAGTATAAATTTAAAAATTAATAAATGACGGAATAATGTAGATAGGGCGGTGTAAATTGACACACATGCTTGGAATGACATGGGATTTTATCAGAAAAAAGTTTTAAAATGTCTGACAGATGCGGCTTCATCTGATCAGAAAAGCAATAATTACCATAACAAATTAAGACAAAGCAAAGACGATCTTATTTACAAGAAATGCTCAATATGTTCACCATCATTCCTCAACAATGGCTGTAGTCGAAGAATAGCGTTGTGAACAGCACTGTAAAGCATGTCCAGAGTTATGGTGAGGCATTGGCGTCGGATGTTGTCTTTCAGCATCGGTCGATCACGATACACTTGCGACTTCAGGTAACCCCAAAGCCAATAATGGCACTGACTGAGGTCTGGGGACCTGGCAGGCCAAGCATGACGAAAGTGGCGGCTAGGCACACGATCATCACCAAACGACGCTCGCAATATGGGGTGTAGCGCCAACCTGCATAAAAATCGTACGTTCCAGGAGGTGTTTATCAGCCAGGCTGGGGATGATGCGATTCTGTAACATATCGGCGTACCTCTCACCCGTCACGGTAGCAGTCACTGACGTTTTGCTGTCCAGTGCCATCTGTCGGACATTTTTTGACTTTATTTTTTGGTTCTAATAACCCCCCGCCCCCAAGCATGTGTCAATTGTTACCTCTCTATCTACAGTATTCCGTCATTTATTAAGTTTTCGAATTTATAGTTTCAAATGACAAGCCAAGATCGCAAACTAACAATTTATTAAGTGACGACCGGTTTCGGTGCACTGTGTCACCATCATCTGGTCATATATATACTATAATCTGGTCATCTTGTTAAAAAAATAGGGTATAAAATAACAAGTGTAGTTTGCGATCTTGGCTTGTCATTTGGAAACTATAAAACGAATAGATCGCCTCCAGAGCGGACGATGTCAGGTAATCTTTACAAATTTATTCTGACTTTATGATCACCCAGTACTATCAGCTGCATGGACTAGGCAAGTACTTCTTGATGGGAGTATACGAGACTAATCTTTCAGTGTGTAAGAAAATAAAATTCTTGATTTTTTTTTTCAGTAAGAAATTATTTTATTTGTTTTATCAAATGACTGTGAGACTGTTGTCACTTGAGGAAAACAGCAGGGGCGGCGTGGTAAGCGGCGGCAACAGCAGGGGCTGCGGCGACGACGGGGGCGGCGGCGGCGACGACGGGTCCGTTGAAGTTCTGCGCGATGTACTGCGAGCTGTGCGCCGTCACGACGGCCGGCGCGGGGGCGGCGTAACCCACGGGGGCGGCGGCCGCCACCAGGGGGGCGGAGTAGGCCAGGGGGGCGGAGTAGGGCAGGGGGGCGAGGCCCGCCTTGGGGGCGGCGCTCACGCAGCACGCGGCAGCGGCGAGGAGCAGGCAAACCTGTAGAAGAGCAAGGGAGTTAGCTGTAAAATTAAGTAGGAGTTTGCTAGTGTCACTCACTGTGATAATGATGTTTTATTATAATGACATAGTGCACCTATGCACTGTAAATTATGTTATATAACAACTGATTGACATTACAAGATTATGGCCTTGTAAAATTATTGTATTGGACCAGATGATGCTGACATAAAATTGATGATCAGCGATATTGTCTTTTTTATATCTTTCCACAGTAAAATTAAATCTTTGACGGCCGAAAATATCTCAAAAATATTCTCGGCTATAAGGCAGTGGTAGGATGGAATTATCATTCAAACCCAAAGATTCGGCCTTGTGGAGTACATTTGGCTTCTTTGAACAAATCACACCCTGGGCTACTACTGAGCGAGCCAGGATGTAATCGGGACATTTAAGGAAGCGACGATTCTCCTTGTCGAGCGTCTTGGCCGCGGTGGTCTAAGACGTCATGCTGCAGGTTGGACGGCCATTCCTGCTCGAAGTTGGAGTCCTCCCTTGAGCATAGACATATTTTTGTTGTCCTTAGTGTAAGCTAGTTTAAGTATTTTGTATGCCTAGGAACTCATGAGCATAGCAGTTTGGTCCAACAGGTTTACAAACATTTGGACATATTGAATATGTCCTTTCCAGAGCGGGACGACACGTTTGGTGTCAGTAATAAATCCATCTGGTAACAGCCTAATATCCCGGACTTAGCAAATCTGAGGAGAGTTAACCGTGGACTGTCTGCTAACTGAAATAAAGTACCTTAACTGTAAACATGCAGTGGTCAGTGTTGTCAAAGATACTCTTCACTGCCACACGGTCATGACCTCTTCAGCTACATTAAACATTTTATTTGAACGTTTTAGTACAGTGTCACAAAATAATAATTTCTGCTATTCTGCCAATAGTCTATGATACTTAAATAACTACCCAGTGTCGAAGGTATTAAACAGAAGGAGAGGCAATGAATTAAAATTGAACCAAGGCTGGGATACGAACGTGGGACCTACTGCAAGGGTTCTAACCACAGTTTTTTTTAATTAAATGATAATTAATTTTTTAATACAAAGATCAATACACATTTCATACATATGTAGCAATTTTGTCTTAAAAAATCTAGTCAGCACTGATCTTAAGTAGATCTAATACAAAAAATACTTCCATATCTCTGAACAATATTATTCGATATTTGTATCACCTGTGCCTGAAGTACAAGGCAGGATCATTCTCATTAGCGTTCATTGGTGGCGTGCTACTCCACTATTGGAGAGTCTTGTAAATGTTGATAAATATTTAAATAGGGGAACAGGAGGCAGAATTGAAGTTTGTATTGTCGAGAGAGACTTGATTTAAAACTCAGTGCCAGCGCTGTGTCCATTACATCGCGGTGGTTTAGTAGTTACAGCACTTGTGTACTATGCATGAGGTCCCGCGTTTGAATACCGATTGGAGGGCGAATTTTAATTCAGTGCCTCTCCTTCAAAATATGTCTCTCGCCATTGGTTTCTTATTTGATATATATTACCCCGTATGTTGTCTCTGACAGTAAGTGTTCTTTGCAAACAGGGATGTCGCCGGTGATGTGATATCTTCACAGCCGACTCCCAGTTATGTATTCGGAAAAAAAACTTTGCAATGTGTGGAGACTGAGCCCTGTGAAACTTCAGTCACTATAATTATGCAACATAGAATTCAGTTTGTCGCCAGATCATCTATTCATCGCAATCTGCTCGTCATGTGTTTCATGGTCTCCTTGACATTTTTTACCAAGATCAAGTTCGAATGTGGTCCATGCTGTTCTAATCTCTTTACTCAGAACGATTGAGGCAATGCTGCAGTGGCGACGGTTAATAAAAGGTCGGAACTTCCGAAATACGTTGGGAGATAAATGGACAGCTCGAGGTCTTCCTATGTAATTTAACTCGATGTGTTATCCACGAGAATGTGTGTTACCCTTCCCTTAGCAATATAAATCACAAGTTCTGTAAACGTTTTATTCAAGTTCTGTTGGGAAATCATTTGAAAAACAATTGTACTGAAATCCAAGTTTTAAACCAAAATTCATAAGTATTGAAATTAATGTTTTAAAGCAGAATTTAGTCTGTTCCCGTAGCACCTGCAAGTCGCTTCGTAGTTCCGCTCTATTCGTATTGACACAAGCAAATAAATTTCATGAACCTTCATATAGCTGCAATCGAGTTAGGTCTTATCTACGTACTATTAAAATATCAACTGAGCCGGTCGCGGTGGCCGAGGGGACTGAGGCGCTCCAGTCACGGTATGCACGGCCACTATGGTCGGGGGTTCGAATCCCCCCTCGGGCATGGATATTTGTGCCGTACTTAGGTTAAGCTAGTTGATAAGTAGTTTGTAAGTTTAGAGACTGATGACCCCGTAATTAAGTCCCATAAACTATACAAACATTAGAAAAAATATCAACTGAATTCACTGTGTTTGAGACATTTGAACTACATCAAATGTTGTGTATGAAGGCATATGATTTCAACGCAGACAATACCAGAAAAATTACATTGCTATTTCGCATAGCTAATTCGATGGAAAAAAGTTTTCACGAAAAGTGTTTGTGTAGAAGGAGATTATGAATATATACACAAGTGTCCAAAAGTAAAGCAACAAATCGGTATTGTTGCGCCAGTGTGGAATTTACGTACAAAACGCCAACAATATAAGCCAACGATTACGTCAGGGGGTCTATCAAACCGGGTAGTGTTTGCTGGCTACTCTGAAATCCACAGTCACTGTGAAATGAAACGATCGTATGGCATTTTTGGCCTGGAGATCCCGTGTGGGACTGTTCGGTCGCCTAGCGAAGTCTTCTAAATTGACGCCACTTCAGCTGTTTGCATGTCGACGATGATGCAAATGATGACCAAGACAACACACAAAAACCAGTCCCCTGCCGGGAATCGAACCACGGCCCACTGCATGGTAGTCAGCGAAACTGCTGTCTAAGCTACGGGGTCGGACAGAGCTACTGTGTACAAGGTCATATGCTTGTGTGTGTGTGTGTGTGTGTGTGTGTGTGTGTGTGTGTAGGTGTGGGGAGGGGGGGGCGATAGGAAGAATGGAAGCAGGACAGACTCAAACCAACGTGGCCCGATGCAGTAATTTGAATCATTCTTTTGAACCATGGATAGTGCCGACAGTTTACAAAGAAAGAATCTGTATCACGAAGACGAGGCCAGGACCGACCTCGTGTGACGTCAGAAGAACATCATTATCATGCTACCAAGGGCACGTGTATACTGCCGTAGTACTGCACGGCAGCATCCACTGCAAAATTTTTATCGAGGCGAACAGTGCACAGTCGGCTTTGGTAGAATGTCTGAGACCTGCTGTGTTCGTACCCCTGACATGGCTTCACGCAAGGTCGAAGGGAGGGCCAGATGACCCCGACATGGTCTGGCGCGGTGGAGTAGCCGAGCGGTCTAAAGCGTCTCGCTGCGGAGTGCACGGTTGCTCGGCTTGGAGGTTCGCGTCCTCCCTGTGGCATGGATGTGTGTGTTGTCTTTAGGTTAGTTTACCTAGGTTTAAGTAGTTTGTAAGCTACGGACTGATAACCACGCAGTTTGGTCCGATATTTACAAACATTTGAACATTTGAACCGATATGGTCTGGTGGTAGCGCGGAAAGTGATTTGGGGAGTCACAAATTCTAGATAGAGGCCGGTGTCGGAGAGAATCCTTAGCGGTGAGGGCTGAGATTATGTTGACCGCTCGTATATCACTTCATGAAATTTTACGTTTGAATCTGCAAGATCTGACCGCTGTCAGATATTGTGACATCTTGGGACAGCAAGCTGCGGTGGGGACAGACTTCGTACTGATGTGTTGTTTCTTGATTTACACCGATATAGAAACTAGTTGTGGCATAGTTGATACTTCATAATTACATGATGTTATAGATGATATAAATGACGAGCAGTTACAAATTATTGTAAATGAAGAAAAATTATCATTGAACTATGCACTTGTAAAATACGAGGATTAGGACTTAAATAGTAACATACCGTTAGCAGAGCCTGTTCTGTTTGGGAATTGAGTGGTCTACTGCCTGTCGAACGTCACAAAGTGGTTCCTTCATTTTCGGAATCAAATCAAAGCCACAAGGACATACGTCCGGGGAGTATGGTGGATGGTAAGGTACTTCCCGGGCCCATCGACGCCGGCCGCGGTGGCCGAGGGGACTGCGGGGCTCCAGTCAGGGTCACTACGGCCACTACGGTCGGGGATTCGAATCCCCCCTCGGGCATTGATATATATGCCGTCCTTAGTATTAGCTAGTTCGTAAGTAGGTCGTAAGTTTAGGGACTGATGACTCCATAGTTAAGTCCCATAAGCCCTACAAACATTTGAACATTTGAGTGCCATCGACAGAACAGAGCAGACACAGATTGCGCTGTATACAAAAGGATAGTTGCGTTGTACAGGAAGTGTTGCCATTTCTTTCGCAAAGCTGGACGCAGATGATACTCGAAGGACGAACGGTAGTACTGCGCATTGACGCTAGAAATACTTGCCCGATTAATGTCTGCCACAGTTTGCCGACCTTCGTTGAAGGGTTTTATCCAACGTGCCACTGTTCTGTACGGCAATGCCTTTATGACCTTGATGACACTGTCGTGTTGCACGACCCCTGCCACATTCAATCTTAATCCAACTCCGTTGTTCCTGTTTCGAAAACATAGTGACACCGTTACGTGAGACTGTGTTTCCTTCGATCGTGCGCATGCCTGTGACGTGGGACCGACGATTCAATTTGCTCGAAGTAGGTGTGTCAACAAAGTGTGCCATCAACAACAACAGTAGATTCAACTGCATAGTGTTTCCACAGAAGTGTTGCCACTATTTATGTTCCAACCCTCGTGAATAAAAACAAATTACCATTGAACTGTGCACTTGTAAAATAAAATAAATAAATAAAAAAAAATGTAGTGTTGCCGATCAGAAGGTGGCAGAGTTTCGTCGAAACCGGTAATCTGGAATAAAATATTCAACGGCGATATTTGCATGTATATTTCGGAACACTTTAGATCGCCTCCTTGCCTTGAATTGTATTACAATTGTTGTCAATGTTATACAGGTTGCAATTGTTTCCTTTGCACCGTTTCTAGTTTACTACCACCTGTTCTGTGGCGAAATGTACGCAACTTTGGACTATTTGTGTTACGCAGCTTTAATTATGGACACCATTGTGTACGTGTATTTGTATTTAAAACAATATCCCGGCCGTTAGGCCATGACCACGTAGAGTAGGATATGTTTACCTGTAGCTACAGAGGAAACACAACTCACCTTGATCATGTTGCTGGTTGGGCTTCAGGCGGAACACAACACCTGCGGTCGCGAGCCGCGGTATATATAGGCGCCTGGCGGCAGCCCCGGCGCTTGCGACAGCCGCTGGCCGCGCAACAGGTGGCGCGTGGCGCTCTGGGGGAGTTACGTCGACCAGCGCGTCCATCCAATGGGCAGGCACACGTCTGGTCGCAACCGAAGAAGGGCGCGAGGTGGAAACACAGCACCTCGCGACACAGCGACTGTGCGTGTCCAAAGGCAGGTTACCTACTGTCGATCAATGATGCCTATCAAGCTGGACTTACAAATATTGTTCAATTGAGTAGATACAATATGTAAATTCTTGACTGCATATTTTGGGCCACTTTAGAGGGCCTTTGCGATCGTCTTTTGACAGCTCGAAATTTAAATGAAAATAACGGCTTAACCGTTCATCTGACACGAAAATTGAATAACCTAATTTGTAGAGGGGAAAATTCTCTACAACTCTCTTATATATATATATATATATATATATATATATATATATATATATTATATCTCGTATCGTTTCAGAGATATTTGCAAAATTATCGACGATTTTGGGATTGTCTATCTGTCTGTCGGTAACGTGTTCCCACTTTTTAAGCCGAACCGTTCAACCTATTGGCACCAAATTTTGCAGACATAATTGTAGGACGACAGAGACCGGAACCTCCCCTTTTCAAATTTTTCGGACACAAAAACACGTTATTTACATCCAAAAAAGCCGTTTGTAATGTAATTGTAATTGCAAACGAACCGTACATCTAACACGAAAATTGAATAACCTAATTAGTAGAGGGGAAAATTTTTTACAACTTCGCTTTCCTTTTTTTTTTTTTTTTTTTTTTTTCATTACTCGTATCGTTGCAGAGATATTTGCAAAAATAACGGCGATTTGACAATCTCTATCTGTCTGTAACGTGTTCCTACTTTTTAGGTCAAACCGTTTAACCGATCGGCACCAAATTTTGCAAACATCATAGTTGGTCACCAGAGAGCAGAACCTCGCTTTTTCAAATATTTCGGACAAAAAATACATTAGTAACACAAAAAAAAGCCGTTTGTAATGTAATTTTAAATGCAAATAAACCGTTCATCTAACTCGAATATTGACTAATTGAATTTCTAGAGGAGAAAATTCTCTACTTTTTTTTCATATATCGAATCGTTTGAGAGATATTTGCAAAAATAAAAGAGATTTGACACCCTCTTTTGAATTAATGAAAAGCCAGCCGTTCGGAGATGTCACGGACATTTCTCGCCCAGAACTCTCTCTAGCATACGCCATCTTGCGTTGCGTATTTGATTATTTTCTTATTGTAACTTGTATGTTGTCATTTCTAAAGAATGACGTACTGAATAATTAACAAAAACGTATCATTCTTCATACGATAAATGGTGATCTAGTGCCTAAAAATGCCATATAAGTATCAATTAATTGCCATTAGCAGTACAAGAATGAAGGTTGCATACTGCAGTTGTTACTCGTGATGTAGTGGCTAGCGCGTTGGACTGTAGTGCCCATGGTGAGTGGTACAGAACCAGCCACTACCAAAAAGAAAGAAAAAAAAACCTCCTTTTTTCCTAAAAGGGTTTCGGGCATCCTTGTTAATTAAATAGAGCTGTGTTCTTCAATTTTTAGAGTTGTGCATATGTAAAAATGCTCCCTCTAAATTGCGTGTTTCTGCTATTTCGTGAAGATGGCGTGAAATACGCAACAACGAATTGAACAATAGTCTTCTGAAGCATATGCACGTAAACTGTGAGGATACTGTAATAATGACCATTCTGAACAACGTGCTGATACAGGTAGTTTCATATATATAAAGGAAGTTCTAGATTTCTGTGGCAAGTGTAGTTCCTTAATGAATCGAAAGTGGAGTGTATACTTTGCATCAAAATACCTTCTCTTTTTTCTAAGCGTTTATTCACTATTTATGGAATATATTGAAAGTCATTAATTAGAATCATTGCATCTACTAAAATGTTTGACATGGTTGCTATGGACGGTTTTAACATAGATGTTATTACGTTTCTGTAGTTCAAATATGACTTCGTTTATGTTACTCTGTAAAATAAATAGCAAATATTCTATTTCAAGCCCTGATAACGTTTTCTTTTACAGCTAAAATCACAAACGGAATCATTGTGGTAGTACTGAATTCCACATAACTCTAGTATTTAACATATATTTACAACAGTCATTTTAACAGTATCTCCCCAGTTTTTGTACCTGTGATAAAGAAGTCAATGTTTACAGTTCGTTGCTATGTATTTCATGGCATATTCTTCAAAAACAGAATAGGTGCACTTTTCAGAGAAAGCGCTGTTACCTTTGACCAACTCTGAATCTTGCAGAATATAGTTGTGTTCAGTTAACAAGAGTGTGCGAAAACCTTTCAGGAAGCAAGAGGAAATATATGTATATATGCAGACGTTTGTTCATACTTGCTCTGGGTTGTTTGTTGAGAAATTTACTCAGATTTGTATTACAGATGGCGTCTGAAGAGAACGCCTGTGCACTGCCGTGCCACGTCATGTCACGCAAAGTAGGTCGCGATCGCGTAGCTCACTGGCTCACTGACTGGCTGATGGGGCACAGCCCACCGTCTCACAGCGGCCAGCCAGTGAGCTACGCTCGTTCCAGGGTATAGCCATTCGTAACCAGTACAGACAAAGAAAATAAACTTTGAACTATCATGGCAAGAAATATAATGAAAATGAGGGAGAGATATTCGAATGTTCAAGTGTGTGTAGAGCTATGGGACTTAACTACGGGGTCATCAGTCCCTAAACTTACAAACTACTTATGAACTAGCTTATACTAAAGACGGCACAAACATCCATACCCGAGGGGGGATTCTAAACCCAGACCGCAGCGGCCGTGCATACCGTGACTGGCATGCCGCAGACCGCTCGGCCACTGCGGCCGGCGGGAGAGAATAAAATGATAGTTCGAAGAGGTAAACGTTCAAAAAAGAGTATGTTTGTCAAAGCTAAACTCAAATATCATATAATTTTGGCTGTTTGTTACAATAGGGTAAGAAAGAATATTAGGTGTTGGGTGCATAGATATTACCACAATACTAGTCAGTGCGATTTTTATTAATGAAGGTAACCAGATTCAACTCTTTTTTTAGCCATTTTCAGATCTATATCTACATAAATACTCTGCAATCAGATGGCAGAGGGTTCATCGAACCGCTTTTATGAATTTTCTCTACAGTTCCATAGTACGCAGGAAAAACGAACACTTAAATCTTTCTGTTTTCGATCTGATTTCTCTTATTTTCTTTTGATGATAATTTCTTCCTATATAGGTGGGTGCTAACAAAATATGTTCGCATTAGGAAGAGAAAGTTGGTGAAAGAAATATCGCAAATGGATCTCGTCGCAGCGAACAACGCCTTCCTTTTAATGATTTCCATCCCAAATCGTGCATCATTTCCTTCACACTCTCTCCCTTGTGTCGCGATAATACAAAAGGAGCTGCCCTTCTCTGAACTTTCTCTAAATCGTCTGTCAGTCTCACTTGGTAGGTATCTGATGATGGACAACAATACTCCATAATAGGACGCAACTCTTACATCCGATAAGTGTTCGACCAACGGAACGTAATCTTTGGTTCGCTTTCCCTACATTATTTTCTGTGTGTTCTTTCCAATTTAAGTTGTGCTTAATTTTTATTCCTAGGTATTTAGTAGAACTGACGGCCTGTAGATTTGACTGATTTTTCGTGTAATTGAAGTTTAACAGATTTCTTTTAGTGGTCATATGGATGACTTCCCACCTCTCAGCATTAAGAAAAAATTGCAATCTTTTGCACCATGCAGATATCTTACCTAAATCACTTTGCAGTTGTTTTTGATCTTCTGCTGATTTTACTAACCAATAAATGACAGCATCATCCGCGAACGGTTAAGACAGATACTGAGATTGTCTTCTGAATCATTTATAAAAATAAGGAACAGTAGGTGCGCTGTAACACTTCCTTGGGAATGCCAGATATCACTTCTGTTCCATTTGATGGTTTTCAGTCAAGTATAACTTACTGTGTCCTTTCTGGCAGGAAATCACGAATGCAATCGCAAAACTGTGGCGATATTCCATAAGCACGCAATTTGATTAAAAGACGCTTTCAACGTAATCGCCATTGGCTACTTCTGACATCGGTTGTACAGCTGTTGGAAACCGTCAACAAACGCTTTTAGAGGAATCGCTCGATGCACCGAGGTCACACGTTGTTGGATCTCAGCAAACGTTGCTGCTCTTCAACTTGTCTGCTATCATTGTCAGACAGCCGTCGCACTCGTTCGCTCTTGTGACTGTGGACTGTCGACAAGAACGTGCCTCATCCTCGACACCTTCTTTTCCGTTTAAACCACTCAAATACACACTTTCCACTCACTACTTCATCACCATACATTAACATCCCATGGGTCTCCGTCACTGTTTTGCCTAATTTGAAACAAACTCGAGGTTAACTAACGCGTCGCTCCATTTTGCAGTGACGCGAGTTCTCACGCTGCCCCTGTTAGCTGGGTCCCAGCGTGTATCCACTGATTCACTGTAGTTCTTAGAACGATTAGGAGCGCTTCGTGCCGTGTCCGTCAATATGTATGCGCAAGCGCCTCATCTTAGCCAGCGCGGTTTGTCAAATATGAGACCATTCTCCAAACGTTTCAGACGCTTCTCGTTGTTCTACGATAGGAATATTAATTTTTATGGTTCCCAACTTTTGTTCAACATTATTTTATTAGTTGTCGTGAAGAAAGAGGTTCTAAATTATATGAACTTAATTAATTTATTTATTTCTTTATTTTTAACGAAAGATTGAATCCGTAGCATTACGGTATTTACGTAGAAGCTTACTGCATTTATTGTATAAATACAACGAAAAGATAACAAAATAACGAAGTAGTACAAGTCCATCATTGTCTGTAAGAGTCTTGGATCATGATGTTTCGACAACGTATAAAATTATTGAATAAAAAATGTTTTTTACTTCATATTTACCTTCGTCAAGAGATGGATGCATTCTGCATTCGTGCAAGTTTAAATAACAGCGTGCAAAAATTAACGCGGCTTTAAACCATAACATTTCGACAACAGTTGTTTACTGGATAAAAATAATTTCGATTGGTTCTTTTCCATTTATCTCCCTTCGCTGAAAATTTGAAAATATGCGTACTGAAATAAAGGTTAGAACGGCGAAATTTACACACCTCCAAGAAAAGGGGATTGTCGCAAGTAGGATAGAGCCATAAGATGAGCATTAATTGCCGCCTAACTGACATATTTTGGAAAAGGAGCTCGTCGATCTGAACTCATCAATTACCACAATCTCAAAATAAAATGAATAAAGAGAAAGGAAAGAGGCAGAGCGGCATAAGGGAGCAGTTAGCTGACGGACTTAACTATGGGACTTAACTACTCTAGTAATTTATCCCTAGACTTACAAACTAATAAATCTAACTAACCTAAGGACAAACAAACATACACACGCCCATGCCCAAGGAAGTACTCGAACCTCCGACGGTTAGAAACCGCGCGCTCTACAGCAAGGCGCCTTAGAACGCTCTGCCACTCTACCGCGGCCATGGCTAGGCCCCTGAATTTCACCCCTGCCCAGTCTTCATATCCTGAAGCTATCTAGTTCCTTTCCTTCCTAGATCATAGAAAAAAGTGGTACAGTGGCAGACTATAATTCTAAAGATCGCGGGTTCTCTTGGGGGGGGGGGGGGGGGGCGTTTTTAATCTGTCCATTATCACTTCTATCCACTCTAGTAAACACTGTGAAAAATGTTGAGTTGCGCAATAGTTTGGAATTCACGTTAAACTGGTCCCCCCTGTAACTGGATGGGTAAGTCAGTTCACGGTGGGAGGAAGGTCAAGGTAAAATCACCACCAACAGGACCATGCCTAATAAAGCACTGTTTTGTCCAAACCGGTCTTGGGATTGATGAGTACTCTTTTATCTTTAACTATGTCGTAAAATAAAGATATGCAGCATTGTTCATAATTTTGTATGTGCGTCGTGTGTGCACATTTAAGAGCGTTAAGTGGGTGAAAGTATGTATCAAATCTGACTTTTAGATTGTTTTTATGTGTTCACTAGTAAGATGTATTAACAAGTATTTCTGAAAATTTAGGTTTCGAAATCACCCATGAAAAATGATAAAAATCTATTTTATACTATGATTTCCAGCCATTCCTCTTTTCGCCATTGTATTTGAAATAAATTTCTTAATATCTAATGAAGGCTGTGAAACCCATCTTAAAGTTTCCTGGGAAATCCTGATAGAGTGAATCGGTATGTTTATAGCAAAAGTGAATTCGCGTGTTTTGCAACTCTGTCATTTGTCATTATTTGTAAAACTTTGTACATATAAATCTGTAATGGCCCATTGCCGGAGACATAGGGAGAGCGAAATTTTCACAACAGGCAGACGTCAGGGCTTGTGAATTTAGTCTAATCATTGCTCTTATTGTGTACATAGCTCACTTGTGTTTTCAGGACCTAGCAAAGGAGACGATGCTGTTTAAAATTTAGAGGACAAGGAAGATCGCTCGAACAGTTCTTGGGAATTCTGAAATTTTTTAATTAAGGAATATTTAAATTGAAGTATTTTTCCGGAAACTATGTTCTGCAGCACCTGTGAACCTTTCTCTCAGGGCATTTCTGATGTAATGTCTTAATATGTGGTCTACACATTTTTCAGAGTCCGTCAAACAAAAGCACAAACCTAAGTTGTATGTTAATACATTCACACTCCTATATAGATTTCTACCAAAAATAGTAAAATTCATTATAGATATCATAATTTCTTCCATATTACCGTTTTCCAGCTTTTTGGTTTAGCCCTAAACAGTTCCCATTTATATAGCCATTAGATGTAGATGTAGATGTAGATGTAGATTGAGGGACATGTCAATATACACCTCCTATGTTGCAAAGTACTGCAGTGAAGTGGTGGTACACGCTGCGTCCCAACTAACAGGCTCAGTGTGAGAACTCGTGTCACTGCAACATGGACCGCAAAATAGAGCAACGCGTGAACATCAAGTTTTGTTTCATATTAGGTAAAACGACGACCTAGAGTCATGGAATGTTAGTGCAAGTGTGTGCCCGAAAAAGAATTCATATGTTTGAGTGGTTTACATTCATTAGAGACGGAAAGGAAGGTGTCAACAATGAAATACGTTCGTGACGAGCGTCCTCACAGTTCCAGACAATATCTAACGAGTGCGACGGATGCTCGCGGATAATCTTTGAGAATGATAGCAGACGAGTTGAAGATCTGTAAGCATTATTGTTCACGAACATTTAGAAAAGCGGAAGATTCGTAGCTGCTTTGTACCACACACGCTGACAGACGAGCAGAAGCAAACACGGAAGGAAGCATAAGAAGAAGCATTGAATTAAAATTTATGCTGTGACCGAGATTCGAACATGGGTTCGTCTAGTTACTAGGTAGGCGTTTTAGACCACTTTTTTTTTTTTTTTTTTTTTTCTTTTCTATTCTTCATTTTTGTTAACTAAAATATTTCTTCCATGGTATATACCAGAACTCAGTGTTGCACTTCATTTTGCATTTGATAAAAGAGGAACTGAAAGCTGTACTTTTTTCCAATGAGCTGACCGTTTTTTTTTTTTTTTTTTTTTTTTTTTTTTTTTTTTTTTTGGTTTTTTTTTTTTTTTCTCTCTCTCTTCCGCTTCGGGCCAGCGGTCGCCTTAACCATTTTTTTATCTGTACTTCAATCTTTGATTCCACTTTGGCAAAGAAAAAGAAAACTTCTTGTATGAGCCAAATTTTCCTCCACATCCATAGAATTATACTGCTTGTTTGGCTCAGTATAATAGGATACAGAAAAAAAAAAAAAAAAAAAAAAAATTCTTCCTTTATTTGTGTGAAGGTGAGACTATATTGTTCGTCTCAAAACTAACAAAATTTTTACTTCTGTTAAATGGAAAAGTATATAATTATACAGATATTATCCAGCTTCTTCAATGTTGAAAATAAAAACTAAACACCAAAAACTGAACTTGTAATTTTTAGTATAGGTAGTCCTTTAAAACTACGTTCTTCTCTACTTTCTCTTACTTCATCAAATGTGCTCTTACTTCATGTCTAAAGGGTGTTAATCGGAAGTATTTCCTTTGGATACCGCCTTTCCTGTGTGAATAACTCTCCTTACTTTTGTTATTCTACATTATTGTTTTAATTAAAAAGTTTGCAAAGTTCTCTTTATATTTTTTAGTACGCATTAACATATGGTGCTCAACTGTGAGATATGTTGTGAAGTCCTCCCTGGAGGTTGATTGTCTGGTTAGGATGTAATGTATTGTTTGGCCTTTCAGCCAGTTGATAGCGTTCCTCCTCGTTCTTGGGTAAGGTATTTCATCTGGGTTTAAAAATTGAGCCGGCGTGATCACATTGGGCGAGGTCCTACAGATGCTCGCTATCTTCTGTTTGATGTAGTGCCATATGTCTGTTACCTTAGCACACAAAAACTTGTGTTCATCATCGTCCTGTACATTGCAGTATGCACACATTGGTGTCTCTGCCAAATGAATAGCATGAAGTCGGGAGTTTGTTGCCAGTTTTCTGTTGACAGCGAAATACCAGCTCGACTTCGCATATGTTGGCAGGTGTCTACTGTGTATGTTATCCCAGATGGCATTCCAATTGTTGAACGGATATTTTTGTTCTATATTGTTCCTGGCCTTCGTTTTGATCAGGTTGTTGTAAAGATGTTTTACTTTAACGATGTCCTTGTCGGGGATTTTGTCATGTAGGTAGCTATACTCCACTAAAAAATATTTGAGGTGGTACAGACCGTTGGGTATATGTCGAACATTGATTGGTGCATGGAGATCTTCAGGGGCAATTTCATTCAGCAAATGCCCAGCGAGGCTACCATTTGGATGTTTCCAGTTCTTATACATGTTTGATACGTATAAAGCCCGCGCCTTTATTCTCACGTCTGTGAGATTTAACCCGCCATAATACGCTGGAAGCATCAGAGTATCATACGTGACCTTAAATATGCGGCCTCGGCTCACGAAATGTCCCAGTGCCGATGTAATGCATTTAGCCATCGTTGCTGGCAAGGGTAACACTTGCGCAACATAATTTACTTTGGAGGTGATGTAGATATTAGCCACAGATACTTTTTGGAGTTCATCTAGTTTCCTGATGCTGTGCTCTTGGACCGTGGCACGGATTCTGTGAAGTATTTTCCTGTAATTCACAGCAACAGTGTTTTGTATACTTCTTTTAAAATCAATTCC
This sequence comes from Locusta migratoria, assembly GCA_026315105.1. Classification (NCBI taxonomy): domain Eukaryota; kingdom Metazoa; phylum Arthropoda; class Insecta; order Orthoptera; family Acrididae; genus Locusta; species Locusta migratoria. The sequence goes on from CM048746.1 coordinate 200,086,419, forward strand.
TAGACATTTCATGATTGAAAGAGCAGGTAACTGTCCTTGTATCTGCGATCCCAGTCCACGACCAATTTCGAATATCCCGGACTTCACTCTATTTAGTTTCGCACCACTTGCCTGTTCATATTTTTCTACTATTTGTAGTGCGGTTTGTACCTCATTACCATCCGTAACAACGAAACCAACGTCATCAGCGTACGCATGACACACAATTTTTTCACCTCTTATATAGAGACCCCGTAGATTCTCTGTAAGAGAGGCGAGAAGGGGTTCGATGGCGATCGCAAAAAGTGCCATTGACATCGGACACCCTTGCCTGATGGAACTGGTGACTGGAATCGGACGGCTGACTTGTCCATTGATGACAACCCTGGCTGAGTTATTCATTAGTGTGTTGCGTATGACGGCGAGGAACTGCGGTGGGAATCCCATCGCATCCATAGTTCGAAGCAAAAACTGGTGATTAACTCTATCAAACGCCTTGTCAAAATCCAGCGACACTATGGCACACTTGATTTTGCAGACATCAGCCGTGGAAATGAGGTCCCTGTAACCACAGAGTGCCTGCAGAATTTTTCTGTCCTTGCCTACACTTGTTTGGTATGCGCCGATGACGCCAGTCATGGTGTTACGCAATCTTCGCGCTATAATGCGACCAAAGATTTTGTAGTCGCTATTTAATAGCGTGATTGGCCTCAGGTTGCCGACGGTGTTAGAAGTCGAGGTCTTGGGCACTAAAACTATCATACCTTCTCGGAATTCTGTTGGAACAACAACGTCAGGGTTTAAAAGTTCATTGCATATTACGGTGAATTTAGGTGTTATAAGTTCCCTGAACTGCTGATAAAATTCGGCTGGGATTCCATCCTGTCCCGGCGACTTGTTTTTCTTACTGTCATTTATGGCTTCTAGAACGTCGTCTTCAGTAACTTCTGAAGTAAGACTGAGCGCTTCCGCGTGGGTTACTCTGCCTTGCAGGTTGGTCAGTAATTCGTCCTGAAGCTGTTCGTCAATCGGGTGGCTGGACAATAAGGAGGTAAAATGTTGTAGTAGTGCCTCTTTGATTTCAGAGTGCTTCGTCAGCTTTCTTCCGTCAGCAGTTATTAATTCAGTTAATATTTTGCGCGAGGCTCTTTTGGATTCACGTATCACGTGATATATTGAAGTGTCCTCTTGTGGTGCTACATTCTGGACCCGCGACCTTATTTGGTATCCTTCTAACTGTCTGCGCCGAAGAGTCAGAATTTTTGCTTTAATCTTTTTAATGCGTTCGTAATTCCCGACCATTGTTGCATCTGACGTGTGCAGATCCCTTAGACACTGAAAGTAAAACTCCATGGTTGATTTGTACCAAAAGCTGTTTTCTTTCGCATAATTAATGAAAAACTTTCGTATTTTGGGTTTGGCGTAACGTAGCCACCAGGTTATACCGGAGTTGTAAGAGGTGAATTTGCTTTCGCATTCTCGCCACAGGGTTTGGAACGCCTCCTTACAAACATGGTCGTTCAGGTGGGATACATTTAGTTTCCAGGTACCTCTCCCTCGAAACGTCCCCTGTTTGTCCATATTAAGTGTGCATATGAACGCAGCATGATCCGAAAATGCCGTTGGCCAGACTTCGGACTGTAAAATGTGGTCTTTTAAAGTTTGCGAGACATATATCCTGTCAAGCCTGCTCGCCGAGTGGTTGGTCACGTGTGTAAACCCAGGGGTTGCACCGTGCATATGCTCCCATGAATCCGTTAGTCGTAAGTCAGTCACTATGCGTTCTAGTTCAGTTGACTTGTTAAAATTCGGAATTTGATCTTTTGCATGGAGAACGCAGTTAAAATCCCCTCCCATGATAATATGGTCGTACCGGGATCCAAACAGGGGAACAATTTCTTCTTTAAAAAACTTCGCCCGGTGTTGCCTGTTGCTTGACCCTGAGGGAGCATAGACATTTATCAGACGTGTCTTATTTATGGTACCCGCTAGTCCTTTACTGTTTGGTAATTTTACAATGTCTTCTAAGATGATGCCCTCTTTTATAAGTATTGCCGTGCCCATTTCTGTACTATTGCCGGGGTTCACTATTGCGTTGAATCCAGTTATGTGGTCAAGATCAATTCCTGTCACTTCTTGTAATAAAATGATGTCACTATCAGAGGCATATATAAAGTCCTTTAAATTTTGTAGTTTGAACGAGCTTTGTATCTTGTTCAGGTTGATTGTGGCGATCTTGTATGCTTGTCGTTCAGGCATGTTTCTTCCTAATTTATCTATCTTCTAAAACAAACTTCAAATTCTTCATATGAAGGTCACGTTTTAAAAACATCTTAATAATATTCGTCTGTGTCAAAGGGGTCGGGGATTCGTCTCTGAAGAGAGGATTTATCTTTCATTGCGACATCGTCATTAATTTTGTCATCCTGGTCTGAGGGTGGTGTGCTTTCCGCTTCGCTTTCTGAGTCATCATTCATCCCCTCATCCGCCGTGTCGGTGCCGTCGTCGTCCGCCCAGTTAGTTTTGGGTGCCTGTGGAAGGTCGTGGGGAGCTTCCGAAGACCGACTTCCTTCTATTCGTTCTCCAGTTGCCTTGAATGTCATTCCTTCTGTCTCATGTTTTCCCGTCACGGAAATGGGGTTCTGTTCCTTAGCTAGAGCCTTTTTTATTTCGGTGGCGTCCTTCTGGCAGAGGCTGCTCCCTATTTCCTTCGCTTTCTGACGCAAAGAGGGGGCGGTCTCGTTTGCACCTTGGTGTGCCAACCTCCGTTTCCTAGTCCTTCTGGGGGAGTTCCTCTTTGACGGGTGCTCTTCATTTACCATGCCAATTTCTGGTTCTTTTACCGGTGTTGCTTCCTCCGTTGCCGGGTTTTTTTCCACCTTTCCGGTTGGGGTCACCTGAGTCGGCAGGGCTGCAGCAGCTGTCGGAGGTGGTAGGGGCTCAGATGAGTCTTCCAGTACGTTAGTACGTATATCCTTAGAAATTTCAGCCACCTGCGTCGGCAGAGGTGCAGTAGCTGTCGTAAGTGGATGGGTTTCAGGTATTTCTTCCGGTACGATAACAGTTATATCCATAGATATTTCAGTCTCAGCATCGGCGGTAGCTGCAGTCACTTCCGGGCTCGGATAGGCAGACGGCTGCGCGCGAGCTGCGGCCGCGTAAGTGACGGGCAGTGACGTCACAGTCTGAGGTCTGGCGGGCTCGCCTGCCGGCAGTTGTGCCACGCGCCTCTGTATACAGTTAATGCGGACATGTCCAGGCTTGTTACATAAAGAACAAGTACGCGGTTGGTCGTCATAGATGACAATACCTCTGTACCCACACACATTAATGTATGACGGGATATGCTGTCGTAACTCAACTTTAAGTTGGCGTACACCATTGAGTACAGGAAACTTGTGGGCGCTCGACCACCTCTCTGCAACGTTAGAAAGCACTGTCCCGAACGGTGATATTACTGCATTTATGTGTTCTTCAGTTATTTCGAAAGGAAGCTCAAATATTCGGATAGTCCGAACGCCAAACCCTGCATGGGAAACGGTAACATCTCCAACACGCCCATCAGAATATTTAAATTTTAGCATACCTCCACAAGACTCAACAACTTTGTCACATAGCTCGGCACTACTCAATTTCACAAAAACTACGCAGGTTACAATCGAAATATGGATACCAATGAGATCGTTTGCTGATAACTTCACCTCTTGTTCCAGCCAATTCTCGATTTCAAAAGACCTCGGTCGCGCGGATCGGTTGTCAAACGTCAATTTCAACGTATCTTTCCTTGTAGGTTGTGCCATCACTGACATCTACTCATAATTCCTCAACAACTTATACAAGTACAGCACGAAGCTGCAGCAAGCGCGAAGACTTACCCACGCGGAAGCGAGCAGGCGCAGCGGACAGCACACTTCCTACCGCCAGCGCGGCCGCCAGCAGACTGTATACCACTCAGCTAACACAGCGTTGCAGTCAAATCTATTACGGAATGAAGCATATGTAGATTTCATCAATGTGTCTGACGAAATCAGTAATTTTTGATAAACATCGTTACAAGAGATGAGAGTTGGTGCTAGTAATACGATCCGGAGACCAAGCGACAGGCAATGGAATGGTGTTAATCTTCTTCTCCGCCTCCCATTAAAAAGTCAGCTGACAAAATAAAAGATAAAGATTATGTTGATTGCCTTCATCGGTGGTAAGTGCTTGATCCATAACTAATTTGTACCCGACAGTTATTCTGTCAGAATGGAAGCTTAGGAGGGAATTCTGAAACGGCTGTTGCAACGCATTCGTCGGGTTCGGCCAGAACTGTACCTCAGTGTACAGTGGAATTTCCTGCACTACAATTCCGTCCGCACACTGCGATCCACGTGCTCAACTTTCTCGCTAGACGAGATTTCACTGTGCTTCCACACTCTCCTTATTCTCCAGATTTGGCGCCGGTAGAATTCTTTGCGTTTCCCCGTCTTCAGTCAGCCCTCAACGTATTACGCTGCGCAACGGTTGCGGAGATCCAAGAACGCGTGCCGCGCGGGAGTAGCCGAGCGGTCTGGAGAGACACATTACGTATTGCGAGGCCTTATGCGTTGGTTCGAATCCTCCCTCGGGCATGGATGTGTGTGTTGTCTTTTGGTTAGTTTAACTTAGTTTAAGTAGTTTGTAAGCTACGGACTAATAACCTCGCAGATTGCGATAGATTTACGAGCAAACATTTCATGCCGGCCGCCGTGTCCGAGGGGACTGAGGCGCTCCAGTCATGGTCTGCACGGCCACTACGGTCGGGGGTTCGAATCCCCCCTCGGGCATGGATATTTGTGCCGTCCGTAGTATTAGCTAGTTCGTAAGTAGTTTGTAAGTTTAGGGACTGAGGACCCCGTAGTTAAGTCCCATAAGTTTAACAAAACATTTCATTTCAGCGGCTTCTAATAAAATTGCGTGGTTAATGAATATCGCCACATTGTGCGATTGGATTCACGATTTCCTATCAGAAAGGTCACAGCTCGTAGTAACTGACGGTAACTCATCGCGTAAAACAGAAGTGATATTTGGCGCTCCTCAGGAAAGCGTTATAGGTCCCCTACTCTTCCCTGTGTTTATAAACGATTTAGGAGACAATCTGAAATAGCTTCCTTAGACTCTTCGCGGATGATGCTGCCGTTTATCGGTTAGTTAACAGAGGATCAAAAGCAACTGCAATGCGATTTAGAGAAAATTTCTACATGGTCCGAAAATTGGCATTTAACACTAAATAATGAAAAGTGTGAAGTAATACACATGACTACTAAACGAAATCCGCTGAGCTTCAGTTACACGATGAAGTCAAACCTTAAGGTCGTAAATTCTACCAAATTCCCAGGAGTTGCAATTACGAACAACTTAGACTGGAGAGAATGCACAGAAAACATTGTGGGGAAGACGAACCAAAGGGTAAGTTTCATTGACAGAACGCTTCGGAGATGCAACAGCTGCACCAAAGAGAGTGCATACATCAGACTTGTGAGTCCTCTCCTGAAATACTGTTGCCCAATGTGGGACCCTCACCAGGTGGGACTGACGGAAGACATTGAGAAGGTCCAGAGAAGGGCAGCTCGTTTTGCTATATCACGTTACAGGGGAGTAAACTTCACGGAAATGTTGCACGATTTGAGGTGGAAATCAGTAAAAAACCGAAGTTATACGTTGCGGTGAGTTCTATTTGTGAAAGTTCAATCACCGACTTTTACTTATGAAAAAATGTCTTGCTAGCACCCACCTACATAGGGAATCATGACCATCTCAATAAAATAAGAGAAACAGAGCGCTGTTAAAAATGGAACGGTAGAGAAAAGTTATGAAAGTGGTTAATGAACCCTCTGCCAGACACTCACCAAATCCATATCCTGCTTAAATGTAGGGTTTTGCACGGATCGAATGAAGGGTGGAGCACATTTTAAATGTAACGACCACTGTTCAAAGTGCTGTCGATGTGAACAAGAGTTGACCGAGCCGCGTAACCAATGACACGCAATACGATCACGAAGGGTGATACGCCAGTATGGCGATGACGAATACATGCTTCCAATGTGCGTTAACCGCGATGTCGCCATACACGGATGCGACCATCATGATGCTGTAAACAAAACCTGGATTCATCAAAAAAAAAAAAAAAAAAAAAAAATGACTTTTTGCCATTCGTGCACCCAGGATCTTCGTTGCGTACACCATCGCAGGCGCTCCTGTCTGTGATGCAGCGTCAAGGGTAACCGCAGCTATGGTCTCCGAGCTGATAGTCCATGCTGCTGCAAACGTCGTCGAACTGGTCGTGCAGATGGTTGTTGTCTTGCAAACGTCCCCATTTGTTGATTCGGGGATCGAGACGTGGCTACACGATCTGTTACCGCCATGCGGTTAAGATGCCTGTCATCTCGACTGCTAGTGATACGAAGCCGTTGTGATCCAGCGAGTAGCAATGTCGCGATACGATAAACGGCAATCGCGATAGGCTACAATCCGACCTTTATCAAATTCAGAAACGTGATGGTACGCATTTCTACTCCTTACACGAGGCATCACAACATCGTTTCACCAGCCAACGTCGGTCAACTGCTGTATATGTACGAGAAATCGTTCGGAAATTTCCTCATGTCAGCACGTTGTAGGTGTCGCCAACTTGTGTGAATGCTCTGAAAAGCTAATCATTTGCATATCACAGCATCTTCTTCCTGTCGGTCAAGTTTCGCGTCTTTAGCACGTCATCTTCGTGGTGTAGCAATTTTAATGACCAAGAGTGCACTTAGTTATCGGTGAAATTCAAAATTCGTCATCTTAGACTCCTCGTCAACTTATCCGACCTCCCCCTACATTCTATAAGGCAGATATCTGAGGATAACCCGGTAAAGGGCGAAACACGTAATTAAAGAATAATAAAAGACTCTGCAACCAAGACGGCTTTTATTGAACAAATAATTTTACTGGTTGCTGTATACAATGAATCGGAAATTATTCTTCGAAATTTTGCTAATCGTACCGAAGCAAACGCGGTTTTTATGTTTCTGAACACGTATTGCCGAATCTAGTAAATAAAACAAAAATGATGAGAGGTAATTTCCATCGTTGATATAGTATTTTACAATATGCTGAACTCAAAATTGTTGAGAAAGTAAAATATTATGAGTGCTAAATGTAATTCAACCATATGTGCTAAAGTTACGTCGTGAGGTCGCAGTATTCACATATAACTTGTAAGTCCCTCTTCATATCACTGTACTCGTGCTCTTCCACCGTATGACGCTGGTCATACGAGATATGGTTGATTGTGTGGTTAAATGCTATTAGAATTAACTACATACAAAATTTTTACCTTTTCAATAATTGTGAGGTCAGGAGAGGATACCGCAATATATCAAAATTTCTGAAAGATGTGATTGCTCGGTTGTAACGTACACTACCAACCACGGTAATTTTTTTCAACAGTTTTGTTATATATCTGTTTCGACAATGTCCGTCCCGAAACCGCGTCTTGTATCGAAGAGTTTACACCACTTGAACGGCTGTTTGGACACGTATAAAAATTACGTGTCTCATATTTGTAACTACAGTACAACATTTTCGTAATCTGAGAGTGACACTTCATGAGAGTTACTTGACAGATGAGGCATATAGGGCGAGGCTTACAATTAAATTAGCTGAGAACCCTGCTTTGCCTTGCTATTTATTTATTTATTCAAGCCTTGAGGTAGTACTTTTCCTATCCATTTTCTCTCTGACCATCTCCTTTTTTTCTAAAAACATGTTCCATTTATGTGAAAATAAATAAGAAATAAGGCTGTCTTGCATAATGTACAAAATTGCAAGTGCAGTATCCAAACAAAGAAAGACAGTAATCAAAATACAAATGATATGCAAGATTCGTACATTCATTTAATTCAAAACCTGACTATAAATAATATTTCTTATTACCTGACTATAAATTATATTTCTTATTACTTGTCCAGCATCTAGTAGCAATCCTCAAAGCTCCACGTGCCCCTGGGTGGTTCTAAACGGACAACAATCTTTGGTAGCTGGTCCTGTGACCACGGTGATCTCCCAGCTATGTCAGCTACCAAGACAATCCAGAATGGCTCTTGTCAGGGTCAACAAAATTGTCAACAAAACGATCTGAACAGAGCAATAGGTCCAGTCCAAAACGTGTGCCATTTCAATATTGAGGGTATAAGTAGGTCAAAATGTGACTTCCTCAGTAAAAATCTTCTGAGTAACAATATTGACGTCCTTGCTCTACAAGAAACCCATGCAGAAGATCTTAAAAGTTGTTCAAGAGCAATATCCATGGCTACAGGATTGTAGGAGAGGTAGGCCATAGAACATATGGCGTGGCTACATATGCTAGACAGGACTTGGATGATGTATCTATCATTCATGAAAGCTGTGACGACGACATATTTGGTTTGGCAGTGAAAGTGTCTGGAACTACCATAGTTAATGTCTACAAGCCTCCCAACAACCAGTGGCAAGATACGGTTCTCCCAGTTTTCGAACACCCTTCCCTATATGTCGGCGATTTCAACAGCCACAGTAGCCATTGGGGGTACTCGTCTGATAATGAAAATGGAATAGCCTTAGCTGAATGGGCTGAAAATAATAACCTTTCCTTGGTTTTTGACGCAAAAGACTCCAGCACATTTTTCTCAGCCCACTGGAAGCGTGGATATTCACCTGATCTGTGTTTTTGTTCCTGTGATCAGACATTAAGATCTCTATCAGTTACGAGAAAGGTACTTGGCACATTCCCACGGTCGCAGCACAGGCCAGTGCTGATATCAGTTGGGATTAATATTCCCCTAATAAGATCTTTTCCCAGACCCTGGTGGAATTTTAATAAAGCAGACTGGGAGGCATTTACTTTCAAATTAGAGGACAACATTAAATTAATTCGACCAATGCGCGAGTGTCACGGAAATGCTCCGGCAACTCAATTGGGGATCGCTGGAAGGAAGACGACGTTCTTTTCGTGAATTTTTGTTAAGTAAATTTAGAGGGCCGGAATTTGAAGTTGAGTGTAGTACGATCTTGCTGCCGCCTACTTACATTTCGCGTAAAGATCACAAAGACAAGATAAGAGAAATTAGGGCTCGTACGGAAGCATATAGGCATTCTTTTTTTCCTCGTTCAATTTGGGAGTGGAATAGGAAAGGAAATGCCTAGTAGTGGTACAGTGTACCCTCCGCCACGCACCTTACGGTGAATTGCGGGGTATGTATGTAGATGTAGATCAGTGGCACTCCGATCGCTACACCACTTCAATGGCTCCCAATATTATGCAACATCGTTCCTCCTTATCTAAGACGGAAGGAAGCCTTAATGAGAGAGTATAATAAGATCTTGTCCACTCCTGAGCTTCCTATCCTGCAAGACCTTCCACCACAGGTAAGCCGGCTGAAATCACGTAAACCACCTCTTAAAACAGCTGTGCAACTACATGAGAGTGGCTTCTCGCCTAAATCAAACTGGGCAAGAACTTGAGATTCGTTTAATGAAAAAAAAAAAAAAAAAAAAAAAAAAAAAAAACAGCATCTGGATAGTCGATCCCTCCAAGCAGCTCCAAGGAATGGACCTTCCCAGGAGAGAATAGTCTTTGATCAACCGCTTCCGAACTGGTGTTGGTCGCTGTAACTATTGGAAATTCAAATGGGGACAGACAGACGACCAGTCACGTGACTGTGGAGCAGACATACAAACGATGACCCACATAATTACTAATTGCCCATTACGATCATTCTCAGGAGGGATGACCGAACTCCATATAGTCAGTCAGGAAGCTGTCCAGTGGTTAAAGAAGTTGGCTCTGTGACAGAGATATGTTTTATCTTATTAATTAGACACTAGTATATCTTACTAAAGTATTATATGTAGCAGACATTACACCATACGATATATATATATATATATATATATATATATATATATATATATATATATAAATTCTTTGGTCACCATATATATATATATATATAGTATGAATAAATTCTTTGGTGATCTTTCTCTTGAGCAAGCGACATAAAGTTGTCCGTGTGAGAAACAACGAGATTTGAAATCCACTCTGCAGTATTTAATAGATTGCCCTGTGATTTCTTATTCCTAATCGAAAATACAAGTCTCACTGGAAAAGGCAGTGTCTAGGTTAAAAGAGAGATATATCGGAAATAATGCCTATTCATTGGATGTGCCCTGATTCATACCTTTCATTCCATTGTAACTCTATAGAAGTATATTGCTTTCACTGTAGCTGTCAACACTTCACACCTCAAAGTTGTCAGCAGTGCTGTCAGCTTTCCAGGAATTTCATTAAGCTAACTGTAATACAGTAGTGTCTTGGTAGTCAATAAAAATGTATTAAAATGTGGTACATGATGTGACAGGTTTTTATTCATCGTATTATATGGGATCTCACATTTAGTAAATTATGTGTTGTACAAGTGTATACTCTGCAGATGTACTTTCATTTATGTGTGTGCTATATATCTGCAAAATGTTGCGAATACAATTCGTAGTAAAGAAGCAATAGATGAAAATGTGTAATGGGGCAGTTTTCCATGAATGTTACTGCTTATGTACTCATATGAAGTATGTGTCGTACTGTGATACAATTTCGTAGGTACATTCAGCTGTATGTGTGTATTGTCTGTAAAATTTGCTGCGCCTTCAGTTTGTAGTGTAGAAATCATAAATTTTAATGTCATACCGAATGCCGTAGTGTTACTCCACGAAAAGTGCAAAAATAATAAGAAAGTAACTTTTTTCTTCCGAAATATTGCTGTGGTTGTCAGTAAGAAAAAGAAGGTTTTGAAATTATCTTTAAAATTTGTTGCAAGTCGCCAAGCACTCTCTTCCTCATACAGTGTATAAGTAATGTCTTGCACATCACACGATGATGCATTTTTTTCGACTCCTATTGCTTATGACGTCGTATCTCCTGAACCAAGTGTCGTTTGTGATTATTATCCCGGCAGCAACTGTTACCTCACGAAAGGGAATATGTGCACCAAGTTTGGCTCAAATCGCTCCAGTAGCTTAGGAGATACTGAACAGATTGTCGCTTAATGCAATAGTTTCTCGCGCATCTAATTGTTCTTGACGTCGTATGTCCTGAGCTATGTGTTATACACGATCCTTACTCCAGTAGCGACCGTCCTCTTCGTTTGAAGCTCGAGGTGCAAAATTCCATAAAGATTGGAACAAAACTGTTGATTTCTATGGAATATATACACACAAACACACAGGTACACAAACCCATAAAAACACTCACACTCTACTGTATATATAAAGATTTCTTTCTCCAGGAATTGGATTGGACTCTGGGTCTTTTTTTCACAGCCATCTTATTCACTTTTTTTTCATTTGTATATCAGGAAGTCATAAAGAAGGAACGAAGGAAGCTTGGAGTTTAACGTCCCGTCGACAGCATGGTCATTAGAGACGGAGATTACGCTCGGAGTATTTGGGTAAGGATGGGGAAGGAAATCGGCCGTGCCCTTTGAAAGGAACCATCCCGGCATATGCCTGGAGCGATTTAGGAAAATCACGGAAAACCTAAATCTAGATGGCCGGAGGTGGATTTGAACCACCATCCTTCCGAATGCGAGTCCAGTGCGTTACCACTGCAGCACCTCGCACGGTGTCATAAAGAAGAAGATACGCCGAAAGAAGAACATGACTAAGACTTTACATCTCATAACAGCAGTTATACCAGACAAGACCAACATACTTAAGGCGATAATATAGTCTTTCATGTGTGGGGCTGAGATAAAAATGGATAGCAGAAGCTACTTGCTGCAGAAATGTTAAGCACCAAAAGATGATGTAGTTTAACATTATTTGATCAAATGTAAAAGGAAATAATTAGAGGAAAAATGAAAGCTGAAATCACCAATGTTGACGCAGTAAGTGCTAAAATATTGAAATGGTTCGGTTATGTGTACTGTATGGTACAGCTAAGGCAGCCATTTCAAACATGGAGTTGGGATTCGACCACAAAGAAATGAAGATGACAGCTAAAAGACTTGGATAAATAATATTGAAGAGGAAATAGACAAATGAGGATTAGAAGAAGGAGATTGGAGAGGCTAGGATTGATGGTACTTAGATGCGAAAAGCGTAATAATATGGCAAATGTCTGTTGTAATATTAAAAATTATTATCTAACAGGTGATCAAAAAGTCATTATAAATTTGAAAACTTAATAAATCACGGAATAATTTAGATAGGGAGGTAAAAATTGACACACATGCTTGGAATGACATGGGGTTTTATCAGAAAAAAAAGTTCAAAAATGTCTGACAGAAGGCGCTTCATCTGATCAGAAAAGCAATAATTACCATAACAAATTAAGACAAATCAAAGACGATGTTATTTACAGGAAATGCTCAATATGTTCACCATCATTCTTCATCAATAGCTGTAGTCGAGGGATAATGTTGTGAAAAGCACTGTAAAGCATGTCCGGAACTATGGTGAGGCATTGGTGTCAGATATTGTCTTTCAGAATCCCTAGAGATGTCGGTCGATCACGATAAACTTGCGACTTCAGGTAACCCCAAAGCCAATAATCGCACGGACAGGTCTGGGGACCTGGGAGACCAAGCATGACGAAAGTGGCCCCCGAGCACACGATCATCACCAAACGACGCGCACAAGAGAGCTTTCACGCGTTTAGCAATATGGGGTGGAGCGCCATCCTGCTAGGATTGATGGTGCTTAGATGCGAAAAGCGGAATAATATGGCAAAAGATCTAAAGACCTTTAGAAAATTCATAACTAAAATCATGAAGTTAAATTCTAAAATTAAATTTAACACACAGTGCTTAGATTTGAAAATCATAACTAACTATGCAAATCGTACGTTCCAGCAGGTGTTTATCAGCCAGGTTGGAGATTCTATAACATTTTGGCGTACCTCTTACCCGTCACGGTAGCAGTCAGTGACGTTTTGCTGTCCAGTGCCATCTGTCGAACATTTTTGACTTTATTTTATGGTTCTAATAAAACCACATGTCATTCCAAGCATGTGTCAATTTTTACCTCTCTACCTACATTATAACGTGATTTATTAAGTTTTCGTACTTATACTGCCTTTTTGATCACCCAGTACTTTCAATTGCATGGACTATGGACTAGGTAAGTACGTCTTGATGGGAGTACGAGAGTAATCTATCAATGTGTAAGAAAATAAAATACTTCATTTTTTTCAGTAAGAAGTTATTTTATTTGTTTCATCAAATGGCTGCGAGACAGTTGTCACTTGAAGTAAACAGCAGGGGCGGCGTGGTAAGCAGCGGCAACAGCAGGGGCTGCGGCGACGACGGGGGCGGCGGCGGCGACGACGGGTCCGTTGAAGTTCTGCGCGATGTACTGCGAGCTGTGCGCCGTCACGACGGCCGGCGCGGGGGCGGCGTAGGCCACGGGGGCGGCGGCCGCCACCAGGGGGGCGGAGTAGGCCAGGGGGGCGGAGTAGGCCAGGGGGGCGAGGCCCGCCTTGGGGGCGGCGCTCACGCAGCACGCGGCAGCGGCGAGGAGCAGGCAAACCTGTAGAAGAGCAAGGGTGTTAGCTGTAAAATTAAGACTCTGACGGCCGAAAATATCGATGAAATATTCTGGGCTAGTAGGCAGTGGTTGGATGGGTTTATCATTGAACCCCAAAGTTTCCTCTCTGTGGAGTATATTTGGCTTATTTGAATGTACAAATCACACCCTGGGCTACTACTGAGCCAGGTTGTAATCGGGACATTCGAGGAAGCGACGATTCTCCTTGTCCAGCATCTTGGAATGGACGCGGTGATCTGTCATAATGCAGGTTGGACGGCCATTCCTGTTGGAAGTTGGAGTCCTCCCTTGGGCATAGACATATTTGTGTTGTCCTTTGTGTAAGCTAGTTTAAGTAGTTTGTATGCCTAGGAACTCATGAGCATAGCAGTTTGGTCCAACATGTTTCCAAACATTTGGACATATTGAATATGCCTTTTCCAGAGCAGGACGACACGTTTGGTGTCAGTAATAAATCCATGTGGTCACAGCCTAATATCCCGGACAGCAAATCTCAGGAGAGTTAACTGTGGACTGTCTGCTTACTGAAATAAAGTACCTTAACTGTAAACATGCAGTGGTCAGTGTTGCCAAACGGTCTATTCACTGCCACACGGTCATGACCTCTTCAGCTACATTAAACATTTTATTTGAACGTTTTAGTACAGTGTCACAAAATAATAATTTCTGCTACTTCTGCCAATATAGTCTATGATACTTAAATAACTACCCAGTTTCGAAGGTATTAAACAGAAGGTGAGGCAATGAATTAAAATTGAACCAAAGCTGGGATTCGAACGGGGGACCTCCTGCCTAGGCAAGGGTTCTAACAACGCTTTTTAAATTACGTGATACTAAATTTCTTTAATACAACGGGTAATACACATTTCATACATATGTAACAATTTTGTCTTTAAAAAATTCTCGTCAGCACTGATCTTAAGTAGATCTAACACAAAAAATATTTCCATAGCTCTGAGCATTATTATTTCATATTTGTATCATCTGTGCCTGAAGTTCGTTGTTGCTTGTTTCTATATCTATCGGACCGAACTGCGAAATGCCGGGATGGTTCCTTTCAAAGGGCACGGCCGATTTCCTTCCACATCCTTACCGAAAATCTCCGAGCGTTAGCTCCGTCTATAACGACCAAGATGTCGACGGGATGTTAAACCCTAAGCTTCCTTCCTTCCAAACTGCGTGGTCATCAGTCCGTAGCTTACAAACTACTTAAACTCAGGTAAACTAACCTAAGGACAACACAGATACACACACACACACACACACACACACACACACACACACATTCCCAAGTGAGAACTCGAACCTCCGACGGCGAGCAACCACGCGCTCCGCAGCGAGGCGCCTTAGACCGCTCGGCTACTCCACCGCGGCGTGCCTGAAGTACAAGGCAGGATAATTCTCATTAACGTTCATTGGTGGCGTGCTACTTCACTATTGGAGAGCCTTGCCAATGTTGATACGTATTTAAATATGGGAACATGAGGCAGAATTGAAGTTTGTGTTGTCAAGAGAGACGTGATTTAAAACTCAGTGCAAGCGCTGTATCCATTACATCGCGGTGGGTTAGTGGTTACAGCACTTGTGTAATATGCATGAGGTCCGGGTTTGAATACCGATTGGAGCACGAATTTTAATTCAGTGCCTCTCCTTCAATTTAATATCTTTGATATATATCCAGACTAAATATGTCTCTCGACATTGGTTTCTTATTTGATTTATATTACCCCGTATGTTGTCTCGGACAATAAGTGTTTTATACAAACAAGGGTGTCGCTCGTGTTATCATGTCTTCGCAAACGACTTCCAGTTGTGTATTCGAAAAAAATAAAAATAAAAAATAAAATAAAATAAAATAAAATAATTCCATGTGTGGAGAACGAGCCCTGTGAAACTTCAGTCACTATAATTATGCAACGTTGAATTCAGTTTGTCGCCAGATCATCTATTCAAGGCAATTTGCTCGTCATGTGTTTCATTTCTGAGTTGTTGCCCCTGTCTGCATGGTCTCCTTGACTTATTTTACCAAGATCAAGTTCGAATGTGGTCCATGCTGTCCTAATCTCTTTACTCTGAACGATTGAGGCAATGCTGCAATGGCCACGTTTAATAAAAGGTCGGAACTTCCGAAATACATTGGGAGATAAATGAACAGCTCAGGGTCTTCTTATATATTTTAACTCGATGTATTATCCACGAGAATGTGTGTTATTCTTCCCTTAAGGGTATATTACACGGAGCGTATTTGGTCGCTAGTCGCTGGCGTCTGTTTTCACTCGGCGTATGGGCGAATAGCGAATGAATACGCTGACGCAATGACACGCAGCGACTTCAGACGCTAGCGTCTTCGTAAAGACAATTGAAACACGACGTAGCATATGATACATTGTTTAGGAGGTTAGGTGATAGTTCTGCTTCCCAAGGTGCGACATGGTCGCGAATTTATATCAGTGATCCATTTTGTAATTACTTTTAATATCTTTATTTACGTCGATCACATAATTTCTCGTCGTTTTGACGACCGGCTTCGGTCATTGATGGCCATTTTCAAGTCTACAGCAAATCGGAAACAGGACAAATTTAGTAATAGACTACGGTACCTTATAAAACATAAGGCATTACAGTCATCAATATAAAAAAACGCGTTAAAAATATTATGCATCATAACTGTTACATTACTTAATGAAGATACACTTATGCTGTGATGATGTCATATGGCTATATTACATATATTGATGACTGTAATGTACTATTTATGTTTTCTAAGGTAGTCTAATACTTAATGTATCCTGTTTCCGATTTGCTGTAGACTTGAAAATGGTCATCCTGACCGAAGCCGGTCGTCAAAACGACGAGAAATTTTGTGACCATTGACGTAAATAAAGATATTAAAAGTTCTGTGTCCGACCAAACAAAATATGAAGTGGAATTGTAATAAAATTTCTGAAAATTTATCGAAGTTTTCCAGTATTATGGGACATTAAAAATAACGATTATTTAAATTTTATTCTTGGCGAGATCGCCATCCTCATGATGGTATTCTGTTTCCTTATTTTATCCTCTACCATTTACAGTAATCTATCAAAATTTTCGCATGTGATCCTCATATTTATGTAGGCAGAAGGACCTTCACAGGGTAATTCACCCAAATGATTTGTAAAAGCACCATATTTATCCCTTCTCGCAATCCACCTTCTAATCCATTTTATTTTATTCTTTTCTACTTTTCCGTTTTGCCTTTGGTTCATTAATTGTTCTTTTAAAACTGTTGCGAGAAACACAACGCCAGCATTTACTATTTCCTTCGACATTTTGACTCGACTGGTGGCTACTTTAGACGCTCCCGTATGTGACACGGGGCGACCAAAAACGCCAGCGACCAAAAACGCCAGAGACCAGCGTCTAAAGTAGCCCACCCTTCAACTTTAGACGCTCGCGTTTCGGAGCAGCGACTTTGTTCGCTGTCCCTGTTTACACGGAGCGAATTTAGCAGCTGCGTCCAAATGCCCCAGCGACTAGCGACCAAATTCGCTCCGTGTAATATACCCTTTAGCAATATAAATCACAAGTTCTGTAAAAGTTTTATTCAAGTTCTATTGGGAAACCATTTGAAACACTATTGTACTGAAATCAAAGTTTTAAACTCTAACTTCAATGTTTTAAAGCAGAATTTAGTCTGTTCACGGAGCACCTACAAGTCGCTTTGTAGTTCTGCTCTATTCGTATCGACACAAGCAAATAAATTTCATTAACTTTCATATAGCTGCAATAGAGTTAGGTATTGCGAAAATTTAGGGGTCTTATCTACGTACTATTAGAATATCAACTGAATTCACTGTGTTTGGCGCATTTGGTCTACATCATATGCTGTGTACGAAGGCATATGGTTTCAACGCAGACAATACCGTAATAATTACTTGATATTTCGCATAGCTAATTCAGTGGAAAAACGTTTTCACGAAAAGTGTTTGTGTAGAAGAAGATTAAGAATATATACGGAAGTGTGGACAACACACAACAACCAGTCCCCTGCCGGGAATCGAACCACGGCCCACTGCATGGTAGTCAGCGACACTGCTGTCTGAGCTTCGGGGTCGGACAGTCACTGTGTATACACTTATCTGCTTGTGTGTGTGTGTGTTTGTCGATGGGGGTGAGGGACATAGGAAAAAAGGAAGCAGGACAGTTTCAAACCGACGTGGCCCGATGCCATAATTTGAACCGACCTTTTGATCCTCGGATAGTGCCGACAGTTTACAAAGATAGAATCTGAATTCCGAAGACGAGACCAGGACCGACCTCGTGTGACGTCAGAGAAAAATCATTATCATGCTATCGAGGGCACGTGTATACTACCGTGGTACTGCACGGCAGCATCCACTGCAAAAATTTTATCGAGGCGAACAGTGCACAGTCGGCTTTGGCAGAGTGGCTGAAACCTGCGCGTTCGTACCCCTGACATGGCTTCTCACATGGTCGAAGGGAAGGCCAATGTTCTTTCCACATTTGAAACCCGATCTGGTCTGGTGGTAGCGCGGAAAGTGATTTCGCGACCCATAAATTCTACACAGAGGCTGATGTCGGAGAGAATCCTTAGCGGTGAGGGCTGGGATTATGTTGACCGCTACAATATCACGTCATGAAATTTTACGTTTGAATCTGCAAGATCTGACCGCTGTCAGATATCGTGACGAGATCTTGAGACCTCATGTTCGGTTTTTGCATGCTGCGGGACAGACTTCGTACTGATGTGTTGTTTCTTGATTTACAACCATATAGAAACTAGTTGTGTATTAATTACATGCCATTACAGATGTTATAAATGGCGAGTAGATGCAAATGTTTGTAAATGAAGAAAAATCACCATTGAAGTATGTACTTGTAAAATACGAGGTTAGAACTTAAATAGTGGTAATTATTTACTCACAATCGATACAAAAGGGTTACAGATTTGCACCTATTGTTGGCTTTTAAAGTAGTCACCAGCGTTGTGTAGAACCCGTTGCTAGCGATGTGGAAGACGTAGTATACCGTTAGCAGAGCCTGTTCTGTTTGCGAATCAAGCGGTCTGCTGCGTGTTGAATCTCTGGAACAATTCTGAAGTGAACGCCACGAAGTGGTTCTTTCATTATCGGAATCAAATCAAAGTCACAAGGACTTACGTCTGGGGAGTATGGTGGATGGTACAGTATTTCCCAGTCCCATCGACCGAACAGAGCAGCCACAGATTGAGCCGTATGCGCCCGCGCAATTTTGTGCAATTTTAACTGTTGCGTTGTGCAGAAAGTGTTGCCGTTTCTTTCGCAAAGCTGGACGCAGATGATGCTCGAAGAATGAACAGTAATACTGTGCACTGACGCTAGGACTACCTGCCCGATGAATGTCTGCCACAGTTTTCCGACTTTCGTTGAAGGCTTTTACCCAACGTGCCACTGATCTGTACGGCAATGCCTTTATGACCTTGATGACACTGTCGTGTTGTACGACCCCTGCCACATTCAATCTTAATCCAACTCCGTTGCTCCTGTTTCGAAGTGACCCCGTTACGTTAGACTGTGTTTCCTTCGATTGTGCGCACGCCTGTGACGTGGGACCAGCGAGTCCATCTGCTCAAAGTAGGTATGTCAACAAAGTATTCTATCAGCAACGACAGTATATTCCATTGTATAGTGTTTGCACAGAAGTGTTGCCACTATTTACGTTCCACCCCTCATGAATCAAAACAAATTACCATTGAACTGTGCACTTCTAAAATATGTATGGAGATGTGCCCCCCCCCCCCTTTTTTTTAATGTAGAGTTTGCCGATCTGAAGGTGGCAGAGTTTCGTCGAAACCGGTAATGTGGAATAAAATATTCAACAGAGATCTTTGCATATATATTTCGGAACACTTTAGATCGCCTCCTTGCCTTGTATTATACCACGATTGTTGTCTATGCTATACAGGTTTCAATTGTTTTCTTTTCACTGTTTCTAATTTATTGCCACTTGTTCTGTGGCGAAATGTACGCAACTTTGGACTATTGTAATATTTCTGGCTTAAAGCCATCATATTAAGATCGAAGTATTGCTTCAGTGCAGCCCGTTAGGACCAGTAGGCGACAGATGGTAAAAGCTGGTGAGAAACACGACAGGTTGTACAATAGGTCGGGTTCTCATGGCAAAGAGCACTGGCAAATCTCCCCGAATTCTAGGGAAGTCCCCGAATCGCAGGCACTGGACGCCGATTGGCTGTAGCACTGGCGGTCACGCGCCAAAACGCATTCATAATTTTGTTAATATTTAATAAACTAATAATATATTCAATGTCAAACTCAGTTCATAAAAACCCCTCAAAGCTAAGCTATGCCCTGTGTAAGTAAAACATATTAACAATTGCTAAAACATAAACAAAACAATTAATTTCAGACGAACGATGCACGGCGGCCAACTTTACGCGCCAAATTGCGGAACGAAGGCAGCCTTGCATCGAGCCGCCACACTTCGGTTCAGAACAGGCACTCGGAAGAGTAACATGTGACTTCTGTTCGCGCACTCGGTGGAGTAACATGCATACGTAGGCGGTCTTAAAACACTGTTTAACCATCGTAGAGCAAGGGAAAAGACTTTATATTTAATTTCATTTAAAACAATTTGTGTCAAGTTGATATTATGCAGTTTACTAGTTTTCTGCCTTCTTTAAATAAACTAGATGGCATTCCACAAGAAAGTATTATTCAGTAATTAGATCAGTTCCTGCCAATAGTATAATAATTTTAGCCTCGATCAAGAACTCCGACCTGCGTGCTCTCATCTGCGTGTGGACGACATCTATAGAAGACGTCAGGTTGGTGAACTTTTAGAGTTTCTACTCTTCACACAGGGCAGTGGGGAGTGACTACAATCCTCGCGTACACTGTAATTGCGGTACAAACGCAAATTGCTGTGCGTCATCCATGGCAACATGGAAGAGGAAAGGAAATGATATAGGACCGGTTAACATACTCCCTGTAGATTTTATTCCCGTTGTATTTCTATTGAAAACAATAACCCGGCCGCTGTGCCGTGACCACGTGGAGTAGGCCTCGTACCTGTAGCTACAGAGGAAACACAACTCACCTTGATCATGTTGCTGGTTGGGCTTCAGGCGGAACACACCACCTGCGGTCGCGAGCCGCGGTATATATAGGCGCCTGGCGGCAGCCCCGGCGCTTGCGACAGCCGATGGCCGCGCAACAGGTGGCGCTCTGGGGCAGTTACGTCGACCAGCGCGTCCATCCAATGGGCAGGCGCACGTCTGGTCGCAACCGAAGAAGGGCGCGGGGTGGAAACGCAGCACTTCGCGACACAGCGAGTGTAAGTGTTGAGAGGCAGGTTACCTACTGTCCATCCATGATGCCTATGAAGCTACGGCTGGACTGGGATACCACCCGTCTGCTTTGACCGATGACGTCATCAAGATGTCGGAAAAGCAGTATACTGGATATGTTAATACTTCTGTAATAAATAATCTGCAGTTATTATAGATAACAGAATGTACCATCGATCACAGGTCTTAGCCCGAAAATACGCGCCTTCGGCGTCACATACGAAAATAATAATAATAATATAAAAAAAATTAAAAAAATAAAAAAATTAAATAAAAAAAAGAAACTCTCGGTTAACCTACACCTAACCATCAGAGAGAAGCTACACATCACTTTTTAAAGACAAAATATTAATCTGTTTTGTTTGTAAACATACTATCGTCTTTAACTCAACCACCACATAATCACTCCCGCCTCCTACAAACACGCACGCACCTCAAAACTACCGCGTTGTGATGACGTCACGGGTCAAAGCTCACGGGCCGTATCCCCGTCTACAGGTGAACCCTTACAAATATTATTCAGTTGAGTAGATATAATGTGTAAAGTCTTGAGTGCATATTTTATTAATTAAGATACCAAGTTTCAACTCATTTCTTAGCCATTTTCAGATCTATATCTACATAAATACTCTGCAATCAGATTGAAGTACATGGCAGAGGGTTCTTCGAACCACTTTTATGACATTTTTCTACAGTTCCATAGATCGCGGGGGAAACGAACACTTCAATCTTTCCGTTTTCTATCTGATTTCTCTTATTTTATTTAGATGATAATTTTTTCCTATATAGATGGGTGCTAACAAAATATGTTCGCTTTGGGAAGAGAAAGTTGCTGAAAGAAATATGGTAAATGGATCTCGTCGCAACGAACGACGCCTTCCTTTTAATGAGTTCCACCCCAAATCGTGCATCAATTTCCTTGACACTCTCTCTCCTATACCGCGATAATAGAAAAGGAACTGCCCTTCTCTGAAGTTTCTCTAAAACGTCTGTTAGTCTCACTTGTTGGGTATCTCACGATGGGCAACAATAACCCAAAATAGGACGCAACTGTTGTTTCTTTTAAGAGTTCTGCCAACGGAACGCAGTCTTCGGTTCGCTTTCCCTACAAAATTTTCTACGTGTTCTTTTCAATTTACGTTATTCGTAATTGTTATTCCTAGGTATTTAGCTGAACTGACGGCTTGTAGATTTGACTGATTTATCATGTAACTGAAGTTTAACGGCTTTCTTTTAGTAGTCATGTGGATGAATTTACACCTGTCACTCTTAAGAAAAAATTGCAATTTTTTGCACCATGCACATATCGTACGTAAATCATTTTGTAGTTGTTTTTGATCTTCTGTTGATTTTACTAACCAATAAATGACAGCATCATCCGCGAACGGTCTAAGACAGCTACTTAGATTGTCTCCTGAATCGCTTATAAAAATAAGGAACAGTAGGGCCCTATAGCACTTCCCTGGGGAATGCCAGATATCACTTCTGTTTTACTCGATGATTTCAGTCAAGTACAACGTACTGTGTCCTTTCTGACAGGAAATCACGAATACAATTGCAAAACTTTGGCGATATTTCATAAGCACGCAATTTGATTAAATGACGTATGTGAGGTATAGTGTCCAAGTCTTTCCTAAAATAACAGAAAGATACAGCTAATATAATTATCAAATTACAAAATTATGAATTATAAACCACATTGGTTGTTGCACATATATGACACTCACACACACACACACACATGTTGGTTAAAACCTTTTTGTGGTGAACAACAATTAAAATCAGGCATTGCTGGTTAAAAAGTATCAACTGCCTGTTCAAATGTTTGTACATCTATCGGACCAGACTGTGTGGTCATCAGTCCGTAGCTGACAGACTACTTATACTAGGGTAAACTAACCTAAGGACAAACACACACACTCATGCCCCAGTGAGGGCTCGAACCTCTGACGGCAAGCAATCGCGCGCTCCGCGGAGAGGCGCCTTAGACAGCTTTTTTATTTTTATCTTTTTTTTTTTTTTTCATTTGAGCCATGGCGCCCGGCTTCGCTCGGCTTCTCTACCGCAGCTCAACTGACTGTATTTGAACTTCAACCATATGATCTTTAAAATTTTATCTTGATCAATATCGGATAAAAACACATTTTAAAAACATGTCTCCATGAATTGCTGTAGGTAACTAGGCCACAAGGTGTCTATTGTTATACTGAAGCACAGTTAACAAGTTAATATTGTACATCAACGCCATCTAGCAGGTGTGTGATGTAACTATTATTGTGTAAAATACCACATCTTGTACATTAGTGCCACCTGAAACGTATCTTGTAACTATTTTTTTCATATGACGATTAATTTGTTAACTGTGCTCCAGTGGCCTAGTTACGTGCTGGCCTACATACGTGCTGCAATTCATGGAGCTAGATTTTAAAAAAAGGTTTTTTTTTCAGAAATTGATCAAGATAAAAGGATTTAAGATCATGTGGTTCCAGTGTAACACACAGTCAGTTGATAATTTTAAACAGCAATCCTGATTTTAGTTATTGTTCACCACAAAAATGGTTTTGACCTTGTGTCGTATATGTGCAACAGCCAGTGTGGTAGTTTCAAGTGTTGTACTGTCTGTTGTTAGTATTTATAACTGACAAGTGGAGGCCACGACGTTTGGAATGCGAATTTACTGCAAACTTCGTACACTAAGTACTCCAGGAGGACAACAAAATCTTTAAGCAACAGCGCGTACTTCTCAAGCGTTTTTGAGAAAATCGCAAATTTCGGTCGGTCGTAAAATATGTACCATATGCACCTGTGGATGGCCGTTTCTGCCACGAATCGGTGGCAGCCTAGTGGTTAGTCTTCGTCGGGCAGCCGTGCTGTGCGGACGTCTTGTTTACGTCCTCGCTACTTGGCGGCCGAGCGGAGGTAAACGGTGAGTGCACGCTTCAGCGTTTACATTTACCAACTAGAATGTTTTGCACACGAACATAATGGATCGACCACCAAGGAAAGACACTCTTAGATTGAGTTTCGACCCGAATTTGCCTAGAACAAAGTCGTTTGAAGTGGCGTTGTTTGTAAGAGACGTTATGAAGGTCACTATAGACGAATTGATCGGAATACACTTATCGATAGTCAGCAGTACTGTATATTTAAAAATGATAAGCCCTGAAAAACGCAAGAAAATTGTCGACTCATGTGGCGGACGATTACAATTTAAACATTCAGACGGCACTATTGGCGACGTTACAATATCACCAGCTGGCATGGGTTTCAAAACTGTACGAATCTTCGAATTACCATTCGAAATACCTGCCGACGCAATTAACGATCAACTCAGAGAATACGGCACTGTACTCAGTAACGTCACGGAAAAGTGGTCAGACTCCCATTTTCCCAGTGTTGAACGGTGTCAGACAAGTGAAAATAGAGATGTTGAAGCACATACCGTCCTACATCACCGTTTGTGGCTGCAGAGCGGTTGTCATATACGAAGGGCAACCACGAACATTCTCGGTATGTGGTTCTACAGAACACGTTCGCGCGCAGTGTTTACAGCGGCGCGTGATGCAGATACCGACCGGCGAGCGACAGAGGCCTGGCCCCGTGTCTACGTTGCCCCTCGGCTACGTAGCCGCTGCGCGAGGCAATATTGCACAGGAACCAAATCTAGACGCAGCCCTGGAAGCGTACAACGACCACACCGAACACGACATACCCATGAATACGACAAACACGCATGATGTCCTTCCTTCTAACGACCAGACTACGGACAAAAATAAACAGGGAGCTGTGTGTGAAAGCAACAGTAACGACAAGAGTGTGGAGCAGTTAGCAAATGCGGACGGAATTTTTCCGGCATCACCAATTGAGGCTCTGGAATTAACAGACCAACAGCCCGAGAAGTCTCCCAAAAAACAAAAAAAGCGACGTATTGCACGCGAAGGTGCGGAAGAACAGGCACCAAAACTGCGCGAGAAAGCCGAGCAGATACGCAAAACACTGATAGAAGGGACATCACAGCCCTCTCCAGGAAACCTTCCGACGTCCAAAAAAACTCGAACGCAGGAACCCGATTCCAGCCAAATGCGAACGTCGGAAGAACGTGCAACAGTGAACACGGTGGCTCCGAAAGGATCCATCAAACATCGAAATGAACAGGATGGAGAGAGCAGGGGAAATATCAATCCGAGAGCGTGGGCAGATGACACCGACGAAGCAACTCGAGAGGAAGAGATGCCAGAGATTCCGAGAAACACGGCAGGGGCGTCGTCAGATGCATGTATAGACAACCCTGACCGGCAACAAAACAACGCAGCCGGATCGGGGGAAGTGGACGAAGACCCAGAATACTTTTAGGTCATGTGTTATCGATATCAATAACAAGCAGGATGACATCAAGTATGCCTGCAAATGTGTTTTTACCGTTGCAAGCGTATCGGATTGCAACTGTTAATATCAATAAAATTAGCTGCACATTTAAATTAAAGAACCTCCAAGACTTCTTGTATGCAGCTGATATAGATATCGCGTTCTTACAAGAAGTGACAGACATTAATCTAGACCGTATAAGGGGATACAATACCCTACTTAATCCTGGTTATGGCAGTGAACTCGGGACAGCGATCATGACGAAGGAGGCATCCTGCCCACAAACGTCGAGAGGTTAACGAACAGCAGGGGTATAGCTTGCACGATAAATAATACCAGACTCATTAATATTTATGCCCCTTCTGGAACGGGTAAAAAACGCCAGAGGGCTGAATTTTTTAAAGAAGAAATTGTACCACTCTTTATGCGGTGTCCCGATCAACTCATTTTTGCAGGCGACTTTAATTGTGTCATCAAACCTAAGGACCAGACACCAAATTTCAACAACTGCATAGAACTTCAGAATATCGTCAGAGAAGTCAAACTGATCGACACGTGGGAACTCAAACACGGTGATAAGCCCGGGTTTACCCACATTACCAGCCATTCCGCTAGTCGCATAGATAGAATTTATGTAACGTCTAATTTACAACATCACATTTTGCAAGCGGAACTGTGGCCGAATATATTTTTCGATCATGTAGCCTACATATGCACTGCTAACCTACAGAAACAAGAAACGTACAGAGCAAAAGGAACATGGAAGTTAAACGTCGCGCATCTGTCAGACCCAGAGTGCCACGAAACCTTCCGCAATACGTGGACAGACTGCGAAAGAAAGATTTCAAAGTATGACTCGGCCTTTACATGGTGGATGAAATGTGCAAAACCCGCGTTAATAAAGACCATGAAACGTTACTCTTGGATGAAAAATATTTGGATGAAAAACACAATAGAATTTTATTATCATTGTCTCAGAGACTTTTACCAACAAGATGCCACAGCCATAGAAAATTATGCACAGATCAAACGAATAAAGGCCACACTTTTAAGCCTCAAGCGGAAGCAATTAGAAGGTTGTAAAATTCGATCACGGCTACAAAATACAGTTCACGAAGAAACAACGTCAATGTACCATATCATACAAGACCAGAAGAGAAAAAACCAGAAAATATTTACAGAACTGAACACAGAAGACGGGAGAACCTTGATGACACAACGTGGCATTCGAGAAGAAATCCATAAATGTTTTACGACACTGATGGCCGACAAACCAGCAGACGAAGAGGCGCAGCAAGCCGTCATCGCAAGGCTGACCGCGAAATTAAATCCTGAAGAAGCGGCAGATCTGACAGCAGACGTAACTGACGAGGAAGTGGCAGACGCCATACGTAGAAGCGCAAAGAATAAGTCCCCTGGCCCCGACGGATTACCAGCGGAATTCTATCACACCTTTGAACAACAGCTCATCCCCAAGCTGACGCTCGTGTGTAACGAAATCCTGAACGCCAGAAGTGACGTGTTACAGGACTTTTGTGAAGGTATAGTGGTGTTAGTTCCCGAAACGCCAGGAGGGAAGACTGTTAACAACCTACGCCCCATCACACTACTCAATACCGACTACAAAATTGTCGCACGCATCATAACGCAAAGACTAACTTCTGTTATAACAAGTATTACTGGGAATTACCAAACGAGCGTCGGTAAAAATAGAACAATACACCAGACGTTATGCGAATACAGAGATATTATAGCAACGGCAGAAGCTTTGGACATTCCAAGTGCCATAGTCTCTCTTGACTTCGAAAAAGCCTTTGACAGAGTTAACCATACGTATCTTTTTCGAACCATGGAAGTCATGAATCTCCCACGAAAAATTATTACAACGGTCAAAAACCTATTGACAAATTCCACCTCACGAATATATGTCAACGGACAATTAAGCAGACCTGTCAGAATCAAAAGTTCAGTACGCCAAGGTTGCCCAATGTCCCTGGGCTTGTTTGCGATGGCGATGGAACCTCTGCTGTCCTCCCTGACGCAGGATCTTGCAGGGCTACAAATACACGGCCATAGAATAGTATGTCAAGCGTACGCAGATGACGTCCGTTTTGTGATCACGGCAGGTGACGAACTGGAAACAGCGTTCGAAACTATACGAACCTATGAAGCGGCGTCAGGAGCAAAATTAAACTGTAATAAGTCGGGAATAATGCACATCGGTCGGGGATTAGATCTTAGAGGAGACGTACAAATAAATTGCGTAGAAACTATCAAAACACTAGGAATTGAATACATGAAAGATATCCGCCGCACGGCTGCCCTTAATTACAGAAAATTGTTGGCAAAAATGCGAGCGGCCATACAACAACATGGTCTGCGTAAACTAAATGCCATACAAAAAGTGCAATTAGCAAATACATACATAACATCCAAAGTAAACTATGTTGCTCAAGTATTGCCAATACCGAAGATCATAGTTCGACAGATGCTAGCAGCGCTCGGCCATTTTGTCACCAGAGGGCAAATTTTTAAGGTGCAGTATGAGACCTTAACGCTACCTTTAAGTAACGGAGGCTTAAACCTGACAAACATTTACAAGAAATCACAGGCGCTGTTCGTCAGCAAGTTGTACAAGCAGTGGCAACGGTCGCCCGATACTCTCGCAGCTCATCTCTTAAATGAAATTGCACCGACCAGTACGGATCCACCAGTAGACGTGCACCACATTCCGAACGCACTCTACCATATCAAACATTTTCTTGTCGAATTAAGTTACGTTCGAAGAAATACTCTCGAAAAAGACCTATACAAAATCAAAGAAGTTTACAAAAACATGATGAACAACCAAAACGGAAATAGAATAGAGAAGAAGTACAAAGAGTACAACTGGGAAAAAATTTGGGAGAACATTCAAGACCCTCACTTACCGACAGAAGTTCGATCAACCTGGTACACGGCGGTTAACAGAAAAATTCCCACAAATTCAAAGTTACACGCAATTCACCTAGCGGAAACTCCAAATTGCATCTCCTGTAACTTAGTGGACACGGAGGAACACCGTTTCACCTGCGACGCTGTCACAACCATCTGGACACTCTGCAGAACTAAACTCGCTAGTATGCTGCGAACATCTCCCCGAACCATTACCCCAGCTAGACTTCTCCACCCAGACGAAGTACCCTACCCAAGCACAAAACACAAAGCAGTTAATTGGATCAAAGGACATACGGTGTACTACATTCTCACAGAAAAAGATAAGAGTAAAGAAGACTACTGGATTTATCTCACGACAGAACACGAAAAACTTAAAAGAACGAAGAAATATGAAGAAAAGTATGCGAATTTTTTACTTAGAATTTTATCATAGAAACACCCGTAGAAGAACTTTAATTTATGTATTTAATTTTTTATTCATTCTTAAATGTCTTTTAAACTTCTGTGATTTCCGTACGGTGGCCTGAGCTATTGCTACCTGGTACTCCAAAGTCTACCGAGAAGGCAAAAACATAGTAAAAGAGAATTAGAAAAAAAGGAACATGGAAAACACGGCATAAACTGCAGTAGCATACAATACGAGAAGACAACTTTGAAGCACTCGGTAAGCCGAAATAGCCCATTAGAAGCCGCGGAAGTACAGAGAGAGAAAAAGAACATAATTTATAATTTACATGTAGGCAACAATTCGGCCACTTCTTTTCATTTTTCGAAAGAAACGATTTTTACAACTACGAGGTAGGAGAAGTTTCATTTGTTTTCAAGCTTTTATTTTATCGTCTGCAGATGAAGAAGTCATCAAGACGATATTGAATTTTTCCTGAAGAGGATGTTTCTTTGTGTAATCAAGAGGGAATTTCTTTTTCATTGTCAATGAGAACAATAATATAGCTAAGAAGCTAGCCGGAGAAGGCTATAAATGGCGAGCGGAAGGACGGGTTGTAGGGGAGGAAGGAGACCCGAAAAAAAAGAAAAGAAAAAAAGAGCTTAAGACGTAAAAAAAAAAAGTGGTTAGCGTCCGAGCCCGGTACTGTTTGGTTGTTGGCCGCTGGATCGAGTCCCGTTCGTCACTTTTTATTTCGGCAGTGATATTCGTTACTATTTACATTACAATTGATATAACGGGAAAAATGCGCGTAGTCAGATGTACGTTTATTAAATTTACAATGTTCTTTGGCAGTCTACGAAGTTTTATTATCACAAATAATGTAATATGCGGAAACATAGCATTTATTCAATGCAGCTGGTGCCGTTTAACTTTATGTTCACCATGTTTTCAGGAAAAACTAGATGACCCCGTGAACTTCGTATTAATATAAACCATATTAATTTAAATCATATGTATTTTAGAACCAGTAGCTTTATAAAGGCATCATCAGATACTCTAAGTATCGGCTCGATAGTGGGCGGAAAGAGTGGGCAAGTCACGCACACATGACTAGGATAATGTTCATGTCCATTCGTGGAAGTTCAGGGAAAGTTTAAACGGTGATAAACTATGGAAAAATTGCGAGGAAAATTAAGATTTAAAACATGTAAAATAATGACTTGGTTGATGTTTTGGGTACGTTCAGAAATATACTTTGAAAGAGTAAAGTTCGCTTTACACGATATGAACCGTCAAAGATAAAAATGAATTGCTGTTGGTTACTCTCGCTAAAACTCGAGAACGGCTGAAACGATTTGGCCATATATCATTACATAAACCACTGAATCTATTATGACTAAATCTGGTGTGGAGATAGCTTGAGGGCTGAAGTACCGAATAAGATACTTTAGAAAGTGTGTAATTGAAGATATTTTTTTGATTTGTAGTATAAAAAGCGAAATATCCAACAATAAATATTCTCTGGAAAAGCTATTTACTCTATGACTTCTTAACTATTTTTCAGAAGTTATAATTATCATGCATTGCCCCTTTGGTAAAAAGTGGATATAACGACAGAACAACAGAAGTAGCTGTCAGTTTTCCACAAATTTTCCTATTTTCTGGCCATCTATTCGAAAATTTTACTTCACTCAAAACCTCCTCTCGCTTTGAACGTACACTTGACAGCAAAGAAAGTGGATCAGCCCTGAATTCCAAAGTGGAGGCCGCACCTGACGCTATGCAACCACCATAGCATAGCTGTGTCTCAAGTCGTCAAATCCTTCCACAGTACAGTTATTACCTACTAGAGGTCTGCACCTCGCTCGGTTGCTCGCTCGAATCGCGTGATACACGTCGTTCTCTGACAGTCCGACAGGTGTCAGCACTTCAGCTTGCGTCAAGGCGTGTGGCTGCGCTCGACTTCCTCCACGCTCGTCCGAGCGGCGCACGCCGACCGGCCCGACCGCCCACACTGCCCGCTCGCCACTCGGTCGCCCACCGCAGCGCCACTCGAGTCCAAGGCGAGTGTCGGGAGCAAACTAGACACTAGAGAATACATCCTGACTGCGAAATTTGGAATTGTTTCCTTTCCCGGGTGCTTCGAAAGCTGTTCTCTCGATCCAGTTTAACTAGCCATTGTTTCGCATTTTGTACTTTACCATACAAGTTATTTTACGTGATTAGTATAAAGTTTCTGTGCTAAGATCATTTACTAAATGAGTTTTCCATTATCTTTCTTTCGTTCTTGTTCCCATTTTGTGTACTGTTAGTGCCTGTTTAGTGTTAGGCGTAACTTGCCGTCTTAACGAGGATATGATTGTATTTAATGTCCATTCCTCTCGTCACTCTCAAGTCCTGGAATACTTTGTGCGTCTTTTATATTGATATTAAATACTCCTATATTGATGTACACCCGTTAGATTAGGTTGGTGCATCTCTCTGTTGCACCCCGTTAACACATATTCCCGTAGCGTTTTGGCACTGTCCGTGGTTGCTGCCCCTCTGCCTTTTCCAAGTTAGTCCTTAACGGGAATTTTTCCAATTACAACATTCTTATAACCCCACTGCCGCTGTCATCTTTCATATCTACATAATAAAGAACGCATGCTTTTGTACAATATATAGGATTCGCCCTTTTTTCCGTCGTCAGGGTCATATGCTGGTCTAATGCTCATATATCCTGCACCTGTTTTAAATCCTCTTGTTCCAATTATTTAGTTTACACAGCTGTACGAATTTATTGTGTTCCTTGTGTTTAAGTGATATCTGTTTTATATTTATTTAGGGCCGTCTGAAGAGTGTCACCCGGGTGCACCAGCCAAAAGAATGAGCTGCAGGTTTTCTGAATGGCGGTATAAGAGATCGGCCTAAGTACATTGCAGGGGAAGTGAAAATTAGGGGGGCAGCTACCCCTAAAGTGACCAATTTTTTGTGCTCAAAAATTGTTTTCATTTAATCGAAGTTGAATCTATGAATTTTGTCTTTTATCAAAAGATACTTTCATACCAAAAATCATTAAAATCGCTTCACTAATCTCTAAGTTATTGCAATTTTTCTATTTTAGCCCTAATTTTGGAGGGACCGTTTCACCATTTAAATATGTTTTCCGCCGCTAAAAAATTACGTGCCGCGTAGTTTTTCATGTATTATATGCAAAATTTCATAGAAATCGGAGAGTGACACTTGGGCAGGTTTCCTTGTGAGTACAGCGGCAGCACTACGCTGTGCGGCCTGTGCCCGCGCCGCCCCACGCAGCCTCGTTCGAGCGTCAACACGCGCCTGCGAGCGTAACACACTCGGCGCGCCACCGCCGAGCGTTGCGCACTCGACTGAGTACGAGCGAGCGAAACCTGCGATTCGCAGACCTCTATTACCTACCCACAATAGGTACTAAGTAAGTCTCCTATTTCTCCTTATGGCATTCAGGCAAGATGCAACAACAAATATTGCAATACACGTCATAAGAGATGAGACAGTAACACTTGTAAATTAAATTTCGTTGCAATAAGTGAAAAGTCAGATACGTAATAACATTGTTTAATGAAATGATATGTTTTTGTTCGTGATCTGAATCTCAACGCACTGTTAAGCAAACAACAGTTGTTTGCGATTACAGGTCACGCACTTTTTCGTGGCCCTTCTCTGATCGGCGGAAGTCGGCTGAGTTCGTGTGTCTACAGAATGTTTATGCTCTCTACCATCCTTACTTCGTAACAGTATTGTACATCGTAGGCCTCGTCAATTTATTGTTGATTTGTGCTTGGTATGTGTTGTGTCGCACAAGTACAAAGTGCGCGCCACCTACTTTCGCCGCGCGCCGCCATGCACACACGGCGCGGCGTTCTCACGACAGCCACGAGCGCCCTCTGCTGCGACCCGGCTCGTGGCCACCACGGAAAGACACTGGCCACTTCGGACTGAGATAGCAACGAGTTAGGACCTTCGTTATCAGATAGGCACGATTGAAGACTTTGCTATCGTACAGGCACTAGGCAGGCCTCTAACAACTATGTATCAACATTCTGCAGTACTATGTAAAAGTTAAGTATTGTTACATTCTGTGCAATATATATCTCTTTCTAATTTACTCTAGTGTTTGTAGTTTCTGGCTGCTCCCCTCCGTACCTGCACCGGCGTGCTATCTTTGTTACTGTGTCGGTCTCGTTCCACTCGGCCACCGACACCTACGACGAGGCTGGGACACAAAAGCGGCGACGAAGTTGGGACACAAAAGTGGCGACGAGGAGTGATAGAACCTTGGACCAGCCCGCTTGCAGCAGCCAGACAGCAGCAGTCGGAGCACGCAAAAATTGCTCCCGCCCACCCACCCTTATTATAAGATTTTTGGGGGAACATATTCAGTTGCGTGTTTTGTGGACTTCTTTGTTGCAGAGCGTCCTCTTTCCTATTGCATTTGTGTTTTGTTATAAGTTACTTGTATACGCGGCGCCTAATCGGTCAGCATGGCCACTACCCCGAACCCAAACTTAATGGAAATTATTCAGTTACAGACGGCGCAAATTACCCAGCTACTCCTGGCGGTGGCCCAGCTCACGGCGCAAGCAACTAACCAACAACAACAGCCGCCGCTTCAGCAGCCCACACCTGCCGCCGCAAAGCTTCCTACCTTTCACCAGTACAACGAACGTGAGGAAGAATGGAGCGACTATTTCGCACAGTTTCAAGAACTCGTCGCGGCTCATCAAATTACAGGTCAGAGAGTGAAGAACCTTTTCTTATCGATTGTGGGCCCCCAGACTTTCGTACTATTGCAAAAACTTTTCCCTCTCGCATCTCCTCGTGATGTAGACTTTGAACAAATTGTAGATGCACTGAATGCTCATTATGAGAGAAAAGTTCTTGTAGCCGCTGCACGATACCGATTTTTCAGACTTAAAAAATTACCGCAGCAGTCACACCAAGAGTGGATTACGGAATTGAAGGGCTTAACCCGCGAATGTAAATTTACTTGCTCTTGTGGACTTTCGTATAGTGACGTGATGTTGAGGGATGCGATTACGCAGAATATTCAGGACCCCAGAATTAGAGCAGCAATTCTGAAACAGTCTGACCCCTCATTAGACAGTGTACTGCAGCTTATAGAAGCGCATGATACTTTTGACTTAGCTGATGTAGAAATGCAAAGCCATAGTGTAAATTCAGTGCGCCGCAACGGACGCTTTCCTAGCCGTAGTTCTCAGTATAGCACTAATGATTCTTATTTTTCTACCGGCCGTGCTGAACAGACAGTGAACAATAGCCAGTGTAAAAGTGCGACACAAAGGTCGCCCCGTCGTGTTAGAAACAGTAATTTGAATAACGGGCGCCAACACTCATTTCAGAAAAATGTACGTAAATCTTGCCCCCAGTGTGTGTCTCGCCACAAGCGTGCTCATTGCCCTAGTCGCAACGCAACCTGTTATCAATGTGGCAAA
This sequence comes from Locusta migratoria, assembly GCA_026315105.1. Taxonomy (NCBI): domain Eukaryota; kingdom Metazoa; phylum Arthropoda; class Insecta; order Orthoptera; family Acrididae; genus Locusta; species Locusta migratoria. The sequence continues at coordinate 200,120,497 of CM048746.1, forward strand.
TTGGGACATGTGCAGTCTGTGTGTATGCAAATTAAAAACTCACAGAACAGTAACGTTAGAAACAGTGCTTCGCAGAGTGCGAGAACAGTTCATTCTGTAAATGTTATACGGGCTGTGGAATTGAACAGTGCTTTCCTGGGATCTCAATTGCAAGAAAGTAGTTCTGCGCCTATGGCAAAAAGTAGTATGTGGGTGTATAGGGAGCAGCCCCTCTTCTAAGGTTCATTTTAACCATAAAATTATTTCTTTTTTAAGGTCCAACCCAACCTTAAAAAGTATTTTGCTTATCTGTAGGGTGACCCTGTTTAAGATCTAATCTCACCATAAAACGCACTCAAAAGTTATGGATCAAACCAACCACAACCTCGCCAATGAGGTTTCCAATTTTCAACAGGAAAATGGCTCACCCCAACCATAAAAATTTAAAAAATTAACACCCCAGCCATAAAGATATTTTATGGTTCTAAGTAACCATAAAACGCAATCAAAAGTAATGCTCAAAACTAACCATAAACAAGATTAAAGAAATGCCACAAAAATTTATTAAAAATATGGTTCTAAGTAACCATTAAAACCTACTCAAAAGTTCTGAGAAAAATTAAGGTTCACAACTACCCTAAATAACAGTAAAATTCCTGGTTAAAACCAACCATTATCCGAAATTAAAATTACCAGAAAAAAGCATTAAATCTGTGGTGAAATTATCCATAAAAGTTACCAACGATTTTTTAAGGATGAATAAACATTTTTATTATCTACTGAGATGTGGTGGAAGTCTACCTTAAAATTATTTCTTATTTTCCGTAGGAAAATGGTTCTGTTAAACCTTAAAAAACAATTCTCAATTTCTTATTTTCACGCAGGAAAATGGTTTGTGTCTACCTTAGTCTAATTATTATTTTCACGCAGGAAAATGGTTTGTGTCTACCATTATTATTAGCCTTAACTTATGTTTATCCCTAGGGACGTGTGTCTACCTTAAAATTATTTCACTTATGTTTATTCCTTATGGTTTGAGTCTATCTTAACTTACGTTTATCGTTTATGGTTTACGTGTACCTATTTATTTCAATAAATTTCTTAATATCTAATATCCCCAAGGCATCGTATCAATAATACCACCAGCCTCAGGCTTAATCATTCTCTTATCATATTCGAATTTAAAGTTTTTGGTGACGTTCTTATTAATCAAGGTTTTTGTTTTGGAATCCCTGGTAATCATTTTGTAGTTTAACTCGACCTTATTAATCTCCTTATCAACTATTTGATTCATGGTAGTTATATTTAATGCTTTAGAGTTCTCATAGTTTAACGTGAAACCTTTCACCTTCATTGTCTCCTTCCCCTTACTTGTCAAGTATCCGTAGCTCTTAGGTCCTGTAGAGATCCAATCTGTGATATGATCCTTCCCCAGTTCATCAGTCCATTCTCCCAACATACAACCTGTTTCAACGGTGTTTGAACCATCATCTATGTAAACAACACTATCTGTATCGTAGTAGACCACATTTGACCCTAGCCTGTCTAGCATATCATAAAGTCGCAACCGAGCATTAGAAGTTGTAAATGCTGCTATAAACACATTAGTGGATAAACTATCCTCAACAAAATGATCTTTATACTTATAGGTGACTTGTACTATATTATCGTTAATAAATATCATATTGCTTACATCAAGCCTGTCATCCAACATTATTTGATACCACCTTTTAACATCCACTACATACTCACTCTGGGTCAAGTTTTGTCTTTGTCCGAATTTACCCCACAAAGAGTTTAAACAGATCTTAGCTACTGCTCGCTTTCCTGGGTTTGGAACCACCTCTTCGGGACTCAGATCGATATCAAGATATTTCTTAACTGATGAGATATACTCCTCAATAGTTTTAAAATCCTCCTTCCAGGGACTCGTTTCTAGCTTAATTTTCATAAAGTCCTTAACGTACCCTTTAAACAGGTCATTACTCTTTTCTTCAAAGTGCCAAACTTCATAAGTCTCCACCACTTTATACCCCTTCTCGATAGCTTTGTTCACTTCATCAGTTGTCCACGTTCCTGTTATAGCCCATTCGTCGTCTGTGTGCTTACACCTACTACATTTATCTTCGAAACATTTTGTGCAAAGCGCAAATATCAACTTATCCTTCTTAATAGGCAAAACCGGATGATACAGCTTTCGGGGTGGTAGTACTTTACACTTGATCAAACCATACCAATTTTGATCATATTTTTTGGGTTTATAAATTTTTATAGGGTGACCGATAGGGAAGTAGTCGAAAAACATTACTGTAGGGTAGAGACTGCATACATCAATATATCGTAATATTTTACCTTTAACTTTCAGTTTCGCGGCATTAGTCCTTCCTCCATAAAACGCATCGCGTGGGTTAAGTGGTTCAATAACATCAACTTTCTTATTCAAGCTTTGACGGCATGCTTTTGATTTTTCCCATTCACAGCTCCATATTTCGACTACTTTATAACCAGCATCGCGCAATTTTTGAGTACGTGTCATAGTCTTTGTCCAAAGATCATCCATAGTCTCATTGTTTACATTATTAATGGTCTCACAATCGTAACAGTCAGGACAACCGTGCCAAAAACAACCGTGGTACTGGTATACCGTCTTGGTAGCTCTGTCGTATCCGTCTACTTTTGCGCCTAGAATCCTCACTTCTCCACCATTCAAAGCATGCTGTACACCCTTGAATGTGGTTAACCAAGCGATAGACTCTTTGCTGTACATTTCTTTCTTGTCACTCTTAATAACCGCCATAGTATTTTCCTGGAGGTACTTGGATCGATATATAGCCATACAAACACTTGCAATAGTTATGTACTTAAAGGGATCTATGTTGGCAATTTACAGAAATTGTTTCCTAAGCTCTAGACAACCCCTACGCAGAATATCTACATCAGAGTTACAATATTCCATAAATTCTTTCTGAAAGTCAAATATATAATTTTCTTTAATCTTTTGGGTGTGCCACTCAAGGAACTCTTTTCTACCCTTAGCCTTCATCGTATCAATTCCGTAGTACTTCTTCTCAGGCATAGGTCCAATATAATTCTGGTTCTCCCTAGTATTGAAGAAATGGGGAAAGTAACCCTTCTTAAGTTCTTTCAACCCGAACGTTTTGGGGAAGTCGCTCAAGGGTGAAGCCACAAAATTGTGGCTATCGATAATGCTTATTAGACCGTTTACCTCTAGCATCATCAGCTTTGTGCCATTGTATATAGTGTATGGTTTCAAAGTGTTCTCTATGCAGTATTTCAGGATGAATTGTGAGTCATACCCCTTTGCATTGTGGGCGATAGCCGTGTATCCTTGGTGGTCCTTTGATATCATCCACTTACGGAACTCTTCGTTGGTGTTAAAGCTTACTTTTGTCCCGTCAAAGTAATGTGCTACTACCAGATTAGGAATGTGAACCCCTGTCTCCTGCTCAGCTTCATAATCGAACCAAATATACTTCTCTGTATACCTGCAGCCGTTTTGAGAAGTAATAATGTCAATCAAGGTGTTGTTCAATAGTACTTTGTACTCCTCTTCTGAAATTTCCCCTGCTAAGAAACGTTTCTGAAGATCCTTAATATGCGGTTTCTTGAACAGTTTTAACCTATTTTCATCCAAGAATTGTTTTAGAAAAGCGTCTTTATCGGTAGCCTTACAAATACACACTTCTTCACATTTCCCACCTTTCTGATGTTTATATTGGATATAGCATTGATGTTCACCAGTCTTATAAGGCTGCATACAATTGTAGCAAAAAGAGTACCCACATTTGTGTTCTTTAGATCTAGATAAAATTATATTACAGCCTCTACACTTATAAATTTCCTCACAAACCTCAGAGTGATTACTCAAACATTCCTGGTTATAACAATACCTATTACACTCTTCACAATACACTTTAGCTTTCTCTTCGGGCGCGTGCGCAGGTTTCTTGCACAAAATACACACATTCCTGTTCCTCTTACACTTATGCTTGTCTTTATTATTGTAAGGTGAGTCGCACTTGTCGCAGTAATAACAGCTTCCTAGAAAAGCTTTCATACTGTTAATGACGTCAAAATGGTTCCCGTTTTTGTATAAATAAAGTTTAGTATCCTTCTCTTGGCCCGAGTATATAACCGAATTAAAATTTTCGGCACACACAACCTTTATCTGAATACCCAATAATTCTTCTACATTTTTAATATCTTCAAGTGTGAAACCTTCCTCGTTGTAGTTTCCTAGCCTCTTGCACAACTCTTCAGTTAACTCCGTTTGAATGCGTCTGCCTTGTCTAACTAATTTAATTTCCGTTGTACTCAGTTGCCTACCGAGTACTTCATTAGAGTGGTACGTCAGTGCTGTGACTATGGCTCGTGGACAACACAAGTTATCTTTATTATTTATCTGCGTAATACATCTTTTCGTCCTCACATCTTCAGATAGATTTATAATTTTCTGTGCTTTCCCCTGACCTCTAGGTACATTCAGAATCTTAATATTGAACCTGGTCTGTGTGATATTTAAGTTCTCGTTAGAAGATAGAATTCTACCGATATGACTCATGAAAGATCTGGCGTTAACATTGGATTGTACCACGGTTGAAATATCGTGGTGGAAATTAGGGTTGCTTGCTACAATGGTCAGCTTATCTCCTTTTTTGTAGTTCCCCTTCTCTTTGGCCAGTTTAATCATTGCATTAATGGCATTCTCCACTTCCATTATTTTACTTACCTTTATGGTATAGTCTACTTCAGTGGCATTAAATTTCTTAATGAACCGTGAGTTTGTTTCAGTGATCTTGTAGGGTGGTTTTCTTTCTTCCTTGGGTGGTTCTATCAAGTCTTCGTGGAAACCTAACTCTTGAGCTACCTTATTACGAAAGACAATGTCTTGCGTCTTCAAAATGGATTCAATTATTTCAGCCTTCCTCATCCTAACAGCCACCTTAATGTTTTTACTTCTACCTATCTCTAGTAGTTGAGGTACCATTAGCTTTTCCAAATCCTGCTTCTTGTACAACATGTCCTTAGTCTTTTCCAAAGCTTCTTTAAGTTGCGATTTCTTCATTTTCGAAACACCACTAAGATTATAATCCTTAGCCAAGATCTTAAGATCTTCGCGGTATATTTTATCTTTGTTGTGCTCCTCCTTCTCTTCATTGTTTGGGTCATTCTTAAGATGACCCTTTGATTTCAAGTGCCTGGACCAATTCTTATAAGTTATTTCCCACCCACACTTGTTGCAGTATTTATCTGCATAGTTATATTTATTTCCTTCCGGCATATTAATTTATTTTATTAAAAAACTCAATTTTTATAAACTCGAAAAAATCTTCCTTTAATGGTCCAATTTAACCATTAAAGAATATTCAGAGATACCAAAATTTTAAGGTAAAAGCTAACCTTCGTATCAAAATGTCTTATCAAAGTTTTGTCTCAGTTCTCTTTTTGCTTCATCGTAAGCTAGTATTCTCAATTTATCTTCACAATCCTTCTTAGTGAATCTAATTTTCCTTTCCTTAAGGTACTCTTTAACTTGTTTCAAAGTGTGTAAATGGGGGCTTACCTTCTCCTCGTTACTGGACGAGGTTGCGAGAAATCTCTCTTTTGCTAAGCCTTCACAGAACTTGTACTCTTTATATTCGTGTAGTATGTTCTCTAAAACTTTTGCGTTAGCTTCATAATACTTAAATTCCGGACTCTCCACAAACTTCCAGAACCCACCAAATTCCTCACATAGTCTAAGTGCTTCAGGTGACAAACTCATTGTTGCTATTCATTTTTGGGTAGCCATTAATCTATCGGATAGCAACTATTTTGAATTTGTCGCGGTCTTCTGTGGAGAGAGCAAGCCATTCTTCTTTAGTTTTAGTTTGTATTAACTTGTGAACCCACTCGTCAGACAACTTATCTATAAATGCTTTTAACCCCTCAATGGTATAATCTATATCATCTTTAGTCAATTCTTCTGATAAGGCGACATAGAGAATTTCTCGCTTTGTTTGAGTATCCATTTATTATACTTTTCATATTCTTCTAAACCTAAATATTTGAGTATTTATAGCTTAATTTAACCATAATTTTAGATACAACTACTCAAATATTTTATGGTTGATTTTGACCATATTTAGACACAAGTCAATCACTTACGTCTAGTTCTCTAATAGTTTTTTTTTTAATTTTTGTATATATCAACTCCAAAAATATTGGAATTGATGTAGATAGTGAATGGTTTCAAGAGTTATGGTATCCTTTGAGTAAAAAGCGGGGTGTCCTTTTGCGCACCCCACTAAATGGAAGCAATTATTGATATACAAAACAACAAACTAGTGTACAACAACAAGCAAGTACTTACTATTATCGATGATTTCGGAATATCTTCCTACTTGTACATACGTACAGTTCGTTTACCTTCAACAAATAGTTTTAAGGTTTCGTAGACCTTAAAAATAATATCTTCATCTAATTTAATTATAATGTGGTATTATTTCAACCATCAACTTCTCAAATTGTTTTTCTAGCTGTGACATACCTTCACCTATTGCGTTGAGTTCTCTCTCGTCTTCTACGTGTTCCATAATAATCAGTTGTAAATACTGAAGGCTGCGCAGATAATTAAAAACGGGAAACAACAGATTTTCTGGCACCTTATTTATATCAAAAGGAAGTACTGCTGATTTGTTGCCGCCTTTCATTATGGCCGTCATGCTACAAGGAGGTATTAGTTTATTGTGCACAGACATTTATTATATGTATTATCTAATTAAAAAATAATATTTTTATCGAAAACAGCAAAACCTCGGCGCCGAGGAACCCTGTGGGGTCTTTTGTCTGTAACATTTCTTCGTCGTTGTCGTTGTTCTTCTGCCCCACAGGTTTTTTTTTCCTCTTTGTTACCACGTCTCGTCCCATGCTTCTTAGCAGATGAGGGAGAGCGGATCAGTGCGGACGTCTCATGACGTCACTCAAAACTCCACGATGAAAACTTTACTCAGTTTTTTCTTCAGAAAGGTGGCCAGTCTTCCTGACCGAACGCGCTGAGCTACCGCGCCGGCGAAACAAATGCATTCGAGTAAGCTATTAATCTTACTCTTTCTCTCAGCATTACGCTTCCTCTGACTTACCGTATATTTTTACTTATATTACGTAGTGTAACATACACAACAACACCCAAAAACAACAATTTATTAGCGGAAAATTTACGTTTAAGTGAATAATATACATTTAAGTTAAAATATTACGCTAGAGCAGTGCTAATACAGGCACTCATGACATCGGCGGACCGACCTTCACCGCTGGCCTCCCAGCTGGCTATCGCAGTCGGAGCAGCCTTGGCCGTGAAGATGTTGCAAGAGGCGAGACACGTCACTTCATTCTAGCGTAAATGAAAGGAGCATTCTTCATATATAAAGATTTTTAGTAACAATTAACCGCCATTTATACGACTATAGGATAGAAGATTATAAAAGATTTTTAGTAACCATTAACCGCCATTTATACGACTATAGGACAGAAGATTATGAAATATTTTTAAAGACTAAAAATAAGATATCTTCTTTAGTGGGGACAGAAGATTTTCTGAAATTTTTAATGCCCCAAAGTCGCCAAATTAGCGGTGATGGGTCAGAAGAACAAAAACGGGTCAAACGAACTTTTTTTACATATAATGGTCCTTTAAAGGTTATATTTAGATCAAATTCAGGTACAGGATATCGTTTCCGAAAGTGGGCTACTAAAGCGGTGTATACAGCTCATCTAGGTACTGATGAACAAAGATTTGAGCAAGCTTTAGATATTGCTGGAGTAAACGCAACTCTCGTAAAACAAGTCTTTGATACCTGTGTTACACAGGTGCCGTGGGTAGATCTCTTTTACATAGGCAGAGTGTCAAAAATGCTTAAATACTACCCCTGATTTCATTTATTTAATTATTTATTTTCTTTTTAAAATCATTTTTATTATTTCCATTCAAATAAATGAACAAAATAATTATATTATCAATATTATCATTTGTATCTGCTCACGATGAAGCAGCAGTAAAATATTTGCACAACTTTGGGTACTTGGATTATCAAGAAGATCAACTTTCTCAACTGAGTGAAGAAGCGTACAAAGATGCACTTACGTTATTCCAACAGAAATATCATCTCGTGGCTAATGGTGAGCTGACTGATGAAACTTTACAATTAATGAAGAACCCGAGGTGTGGCGTGGAAGATAACGTTTTAAGCTTTACTACGCACATCTACAAGTGGAATAAGAAGAATATAAAATGGCATTACTATCTCGCAACTAGAAAAATGTTACAGGTGGCACAATCAGCATTTAAAATGTGGGAAGAACACACGGATCTTATTTTTGAGAACAGCAACCAAAGTCCTGATATTGTCATTTCGACTAAGAGAGGAGCACACCGACGCCAAAACTCAGCCCTACAGTTCTGTCAACGAAGTTTTGATGGTAGAGGAAACGTATTAGCTCATGCCGACTTTCCTAACTTGTACAACGACCCCATTGAAATCCACGTTGATCAGGATGAATACTGGTACATGGAAATTGACGGTAACACACCTTCTTCACAGACAAACCTATTTGTTGTTCTAGTTCACGAGATTGGTCACACGTTAGGTATGGCGCATTCAGATGTCTCTGAATCGGTGATGTACGCCTTTTACAATAGCACTATCACCACCCTATCTGAAGATGATATACGCGGTATCCAAAGTTTATATGGGAAACGTGCTTCTAGCGATACTGAACAGCGCCCTACTCCTACTCCGGCTTCGCCCTCAACCGAAGCAGTCCCTGTAAAGGAACCTGAACTGTGCAGACTGAAGCAGTTTGGAAGTTCTGTAATTGTGAATGAGTTTCTATACATTTTTTATGGGAGGTGGGTTTGGATGACTGCTCTTAATAGCAACGAGGATCACTCGAAACCACAACTAATCACAGACTGGTTAACGTTTCTGCCTCAGCGATTTAATAATGTGTCTGCTGTTTTCCAGAGACCATCAGGTGAAGTCGTTCTGATTATTAATAACATGATATATATGGTTCAAATACCGAGCTTATCGTTAAAATCTGGTTACCCAAAAAGAGTATCTGATATAGGGTTGCGACAAAACTCTTTTGTACACGGAGCTGTCAACACTTACACTGGTCGAACCTTCATTTTTTATGACGATGTATACTTCGTCGAAATAGATGAATGTAGCTTTAAAGTAAAGGCTTATGGTGTTATCAGTAAAAGCTTCCCAGGGGTACCTTCAGCCTTTGATTCTGTTTTTAGATACATAAACGGTTTGCTGTACTTCTTCAAGGATGGTATATTATATGAATACAATGAATTCTCAAACGTACTAGTAAGAGCAGGTAAATTCGATCTTTCTTTATTTGGCATAAACTGTCCCAAGAAGTCGTCTTCATTTACGGCACTAGTGAAGAGCTTAAAAGATACTGTGATTCAGCTAGAAACGTTAACCCCGTAGGAATTATTTAAATTATTATTTTTCATATAATAAATGGAACGAAATCAACTGCTATTGAAACTTAACAGCGTCAACAAAACGTTTACGACGCTGAACGAGTTAGAAACGGGGCGCTCTTATACCATTACAAATGCTGAGAATATAAGTACAAAATATGGACAAAAGATTTTTGTAGAACTCGACAGTGAATGGAAGGTTATATTGCCTGATAGGTTCGCCAAATTATTAAGCTGGGATGATTGCAATACTTTGGTTGGATTAAAGATGTTATACAGTGGTGGCAAAGAAACAAACAAGGGCAACAAGGTACATAATATTGAGTTCTATTAAATTGATTTTAATGGTTTTTAATCTCTTTAAAGAGATTAAAATCTATACTAACAATCTACAACGTCCCAACGTCCCAACGTCAACGTCCAACGTCAATGTCAACGTCCAAACGTCCCAACGTCAACGTCCAACGTCAACGTCCCAACGTCAACGTCCCAACGTCAACGTCCCAACGTCCAAACGTCCAAACGTCCCAACGTCAACGTACCAACGTCCCAACGTCAACGTCCAAACGTCCCAACGTCAACGTCCAACGAATTATTTTATTATTTTTCCTTAAATAAATGTTTGCAAAATATGATCAAAAGCTTGTGAAGCAAGCAAAAAAGAACAGAAAGAAATTCGAACAAATCAAAGATCAGTTCAAAGAATGGAAAATTAAGCCTATAACTGAATACGAAAAATATAAAAAAGAGGACCAACCAGTTATTGATAAATTAGATGCAATAGGGAAAGACGTAATTGATGCCATAGAAAAAAATCGTGAGATAGAAAAGCAGCTACTACCTTACGACGGGGGGTTTGACGATATGTTCCCTATACCACCTACTCCTGAGGTAACATCGTTTGAGAGAAGCTTATTTGTTGATGACCCCATCACACCAAAGACACGTAAGAGGTTGGAGCCTATGTTGGAACAAATTGAAGACAAGGAACGGCAGAAGATGAAGGCTGTTTCAGACTACTCAACAACTTACTTGGGCCCAAAAGTTTCAAAATACTTAGGCGCTCTGAATGACACAATTTTTGGTCTCCGTTTTGACAATGGGAGACATTACATGGGTGACTCCGAAGTAACATTCAACAACGATAATATTATGGTGAAGGGTAACTCCTTTAAAGCCACCAATGGGTTTATGAAGCTCCTGACTCAGAAAACCGTATCTCCTGAAGAGTACACATCTGACGACCTTGATACCTATACAACTATGCTGAAGCTTACCAATGCGATATATCAGAACAATGATCCAAATGCAAATAAACCCAAGTCAAGCAGTAGCGAAAAATACAACAACATCATTAAACCAATATGGCAGTCACTCAAGAAAGAACGTGGTAACTCGCCAAACACAAAGGGTGGTATGGGTTTTGTAAAGAGGTATACAGACAAACCAGTCGAGTACGTGTGGATGAATGACGTCAGAGATTTAATTGATAGACTAATGGTTATTCATGGTGAAGAGAATGCGGGAAATAATAACTACCACAATGAGAAGGTTGGAATAACCAAGATGCTTACGAGTAAATTTAATGACTTCATAGTAAATAATCCAAAGGGGATACCTTACCTAATTAGATTTCTAAACAATCTCCCTCATACATTCTGGAAGGCAGAAAGTTATGGAAAGGGCTTAGTGAACACGTTAATTAATAATCTTCCTGTTGAAATGCATTTACCTGGATACAATTATTGTGGTCAACTGGGCCACTGTTGTGCTTGAAAAGAGCACGGCAATACACACCTTGTTGCGGGAACGCCCTTAGAGCCTAATCTACCACCTCTATTTGGAAACTTTTAGAGGGAACCCGGGTAATGACCGGCTCCAATGGTAAAAACGATTAGGATTGGGTAATCCGCAGGCGAGTTCCTGTTCTAGCAAATATTGATATATGTTTTTGTGTTTAAATAAACGTAATGAACGGTACAATTTACAAGATAACAAACACTGTTGATAAACTGATATACATTGGTAGCACAACAGATAAGTTATGTAGAAGAATGGCAGGACACAGATCTGATGCACGAAAAAATAATGCCAAGCCTGTTTCACAACATATGAGAAACCTTGGTGTTGACAAGTTTAAAATAGAATTAGTTAGGTCTGTTATAGTGTCATCAAGAAAAGAGCTGAGAATTGTAGAGCAAGTTGAAATAGACAAATACAACCCCTCAGAGTTGCTTAATGTACTTCTAGCTTATTCTTACAATCGTGATAAGACGCGGGATCAAGAGAAAAAAAGAAAGGTTAGAAGAGACTACTATTACAAACACATGAAAGATCCGGAGTGGCACGAAAAAGAGAAACTCAGGCAAAAACTGAAAATGAGAGAAGTACGTGGGAAAGAGAAGTTCTACAGAGAAACTTTTAAAGAACTGTGCAGAATAGAAATTTAACACAGATCAGTCTAGTATGGAGCCGTCTCAGAGACTGAACGGGTGTGGTGGTGAGAAGCCTGATCAGCTTCCGTGATCCATTAAGATACAGTCCGGCCTTCGGGGAAACTTGAAGGGTGTACCGCCAGGTACAAAACTAGAAGAAAGATTAGCTAGAGGAGATGCTGGAATAAATCCTCTAGATGAAGCTTGCAAAAGGCATGATATTGCATACAGGGATCATAAAGATTTGGAACAAAGACATCAAGCTGATAAAGAACTGCAGAAAGCGGCAAAGGAAAGGATTTTCAGTAAAGATGCTTCCCTAGGAGAAAGATTAGCTTCAACAGCTGTAGCTGGAATAATGTTTGGGAAAAGGAAGCTAGGGCTAGGCTTAGATGATAATGGATGGGCGCTATGAATGTGAAATGTGTAATTTTAATGGGTCACAACCCATTAAAATTTAATACGAGTGTAGCACTAAAATTTTTAATTTAATTGAAATAATAAATGAGAGGATTTAGTATTGACTATAACATTCCCTCAAGTGGGAATCCGAGAGCGAAATCTATTAAAATAAAACTGTCCAATGACGACCTGAAAAATCATGGCTTTCTAGATGCTTATCTTACAGAGACTCAAATGAAACAGAAAGCTAATAAACTTAAAAAAGGTGGTAGCTTATTGATAACATTTTCTATACCTGTTGTGAAGAAGATACTCGAGTATATAAACTCTAAGAGATTGAAAGAAGGTTCTGGATTGAATAAGCACGAAGGTGGATTTCTACCACTGATACTTGCAGCGTTGGGAGCAATCGGTTCCTTAGCTGGTGGTGCTGCGGCAATAACAAGTGCTGTGCACAAGAAGCAAAAGGAAGACGCAGAGTTAGCGGAGCAAAAGAGGCATAATCTTGAAATGGAAAAGAAAGCGGGATATGGTATTTTTTTAAAGAAAAAAGTCGAAAAAAAGTCGAAAAAATTGTGCAATTAATCTTTAACGAGATTAATCACCCGTTGAGCAACCATGATATAGAAAGCTTAGTAAAAACCTTAAAAATCAAAACCTTTAGAGGTGTATTCATGGCTGACGAGCTGCCACTAGAACCTAAAGAAGTTGAATCAGGGGTAGTTAACTTGGATACATCTGATCACGTAGGCACTCATTGGATATGTTATTACAAGAGGGGTGATGAAAATTTTGTTTTTGATTCATTTGGTGGTATTATTCCACTTACGTTAGTACACTACTTGGGGCCAGATAATTTGTTTTACAACGCAGAAAGAATTCAAAATTTCGATCAGTTTATATGTGGCCACTTATGTGTGATGGTCTTGAAGCTATTTACAGATGGATGGAATTTTAATAAAATTCTTGATACAATAAATGGATATTTTTGGAAATAAGGTAAAGAAGGGTATTGAACAACTAGACGATGTCAGAGAAGTTATAAACGGACTAGAATCTAGTATCAGTAAACTTAATATTAAGAAGTATTTCTCATTTTCAAAGAACTGGGTATCATTGAAAGGAAGGCGCATTGTAAACGTAGCAGATGCCATAGGTGGATATGACGCAGTCACTAAAAGCCAGCTCGATGCTGTTAATGATGTTGCTAATGCCAAATACACAAGTATACTAACAACCCTTAATAATTATTACAGTAAAAAGGACCTAGAGAAAGTTTTTTCAGATTATTATACAAAAGGTGATTTATCCCAATACATTAACAAAACTGAACAAAACCAGAACAATGTATATGACAAACAAACAGTTGAATTCACTTTTATGACTGGATTAGAACATCAAATTTACACCTTCGAGTATGATTTTCTACTGAAAAAAGTTATTGTCATTGGAAAAGATATGAACAAAGATTTAACATTTAATGATTTTGATGTTTCAGTAAACGTACATGACAAATTACACGTAATTGAGGACAAGCATAACCCAATATTAATTCATAAAGGAAATTTCCTAACTGTAAGACTAAAAGAGTCGGTGAAGACAGTCCCTGTGGACGTAAAACTCTTACTATTTGGCGAACTAGCATCAGTTAAAGATGCTATTGATGACTTAGAATCTTGATCTTTAATTTTCAACTAAATAAATGATAGAACAGAAACATATTTGGTGCCTAAGGTGCAAGAGATTTACTGCTACACTTCAGCCTCACACTGTTGCCACGAGAAACGGTCGTCATAGGATTGAGGGCTATTGTGGGGTGTGTAATACCAAGAAAAGTAAGTTTATAAAAATAAAGTAATGTCTCCGACAAGTAAAAGTATTCGTGAAGAAATTATACAAGAGCTTCACAAGCCAATGAGAAAGAATTTTCCAAGAAAACCTGTTACATCCTACGGTATAGATGATTTGTGGCAGGCTGACTTGGTTGAGATGGATTCTGGTCACCTTAAAGCTATATCTAAATTCAACAAGGGTATGAAGTATTTACTGACTGTAATAGACGTCTTTTCAAAGTATGCTTGGGCTATTCCTGTTAAAGATAAATCAGGTGAAAGTATTTCCAGCGCTTTTAAAGGTATACTACAAGAAAGGAAGCCGAAACATTTACAAACAGATAATGGTAAAGAATTCTACAATAAACACTTCAAGGAACTGATGAAGCTTGAAGGTGTAAATCATTATTCTACGTTTACAGAAGTTAAGGCTTCAGTAGTTGAAAGGTTTAACAGGACGTTAAAAGAAAGAATGTGGAAACAATTTGCTCTTCAGGGCAATCAAAAGTGGGTTGACTTACTACCTAAACTGGTATATGACTACAACAACAGAAAACATAGGACAATAGGGATGAAACCAGTAGATGTAAACGAAAAGAATGCAAAAAATGTGGTGAAGACCACTTTTACAACGGAACTCAAAACAGATCCGCCCAAGTTCAAGATAGGTGACAAAGTTAGGATAAGTAAACTTAAAGGCTTGTTCGAGAAAGGCTATACTGCTAATTGGTCGACAGAAATATTTGAAGTGACTCAGATCAATAACACAAGTCCGACTACATACAAGTTAAAAGATACAAGTGAAGAAGAAATTAAAGGAAGTTTTTACGAACAGGAGTTACAAAAAACTAAGTATCCAGATGTGTATCTTGTAGAAAAAGTTTTGAGAAAAAAGGGTGATAAAGTATATGTTAAGTGGCTAGGTTTTGATAGCTCTCACAATAGTTGGGTACACAGAAAAAGTGTGGTATTTTAATGGTTAAAAAACCATTAAAATCTTATAAAAGTTTTAATTTTATTACGGTACCTACCGTCATACAGCTTTCGAGTCATGTCAACAGTTATGAATCCAAAGTCCTCGTTCCACACCTTACTGCAAAGCTCTTTAAAGTCATTCCATTTAAAGTCTCCACCTACAAATTCGTCGTAGATGTGCTTCAAATTAATGTCATCTTGTCTAAATATGTTCAAAAAGTTAAGGTTGTCTCTCACCAACTGCTTGGGTATTTTAGAATACGTTTGCGCTAAGTAGAAACAGTCAATGTTCTTATGTCTTCCTCTGGTAAAGTATTCTCTTACAATATCTTGGTTTTCTGATATAAAGTCGTCAAACACCACAACAGAGCGGTCTTCACACTCATCTAATGGTATAATGTCATCACAGTTACTAACAAATGTAGCTACCTTTTCGTTGTGTTCATTTTCAATTCTTTCACATTTTTCCATAAGATGTTTGTACTTAAACTGTTCTAAGCTTTTCGAGTAGATGTACAAGTGTTTAATGGTGTTCCAGTTAAGCCATCCAGGACACAGAAGGTAATTATCAACCATTAAAGTTGTTTCACCACATCCACTTGGTCCAACGATAGCGCAACGAATTGAACTAGGTAATAACTTCCCATGTCTGCTTTTGATTCGTTTTTCTCGAATTCTGATCTTTGGATCCCAATCAGTCATTTTACTTTTTATTTACTACTTAATAAATGAATAGAATTTTTGAAATTAGTGGTACGTCCTCTAACTTAAAAAAGAGGCTAAATGTACCAATAAGAAACATGTATACAAAGGTTGGTTTGGTCGGATTTTATTCAACATTCTTAACTCCAAATGTCACAAAGGATAATAACAGATTACACTATGAGAAAGATGGTGTGGTTAATACTTTAAATATTCCATCAGGGCAGTACAGTCTAGACAATTTAGAGAGGTGTATTCAGAGCCAGGAACCTTTCAATGCTAGTAATATAAAGATTAAGGCTAACGAAATCCTAAATAGAGTTGAGATAGAAAGCTTAGACTTTAAGCTGTATTTTAATAAGGAATGTAGTATTGGGAGGATGCTAGGTTTTAGAGACGAAATTGTGGAACCTGCAACAAAAGTTGTAGCAAATGAGCTACCGAAAATAATCCCTTTTTAAAAAATTAAAGTGCATTTTAACTTAGCTGATGGTATGTTTGTAAAGGATTGTGACCACTTTCATCGCGAGACAAATATTATTGCTTGTTTTAAACCCAAGTTGGAAATGTGTGGTCACTTACAGTTTGGCAGTCCTATAATACACGAACCGAGTTATCCATTATTTTTCTCAGTACATGATAAAATTCAAAATTTGGCTATTACTATAACGGATGAGAACGACTGTGTTATAGATTTTGGAGGAGCGTCGGTAACAGTTCTTTTAGAAATGTTTTAATGCAATTTTTTGCATTAAATCTTGCAGTAAATAAAATGAATAAAATAGAAAGTTATCAGTGGCAGTCTTTTCCAGTAAATGAGAAGACTAGGAATAATTTAAACCTACCGAACAAAGATGTAGAAATAGACATCAAAGTTGGTGATGGTTGGTTTGACAACAATGCTTACTTGTATATGACCTATAACGTTACTCACGCAAATGGCTCAGATTACACTTCTTACGAAGGCAAATCGAATGTTAGACTAGTTGACAACTTTCCGACACAGTTATGGAGTGCAGTAATTGTTAAGAAAAGAGGTCACATAATCTACAGGTTAGAGCATCCAAGCATTTCGTCGACGGTTTTATACCACCTTACTTCTTCTCTCGACGATGACATTAGATTCGAGGGTAATTTCATTAACAATGGTAAGTTACGAAGAAAGGAAAACGAGGTGTTGTATCCGTTAAAAATGTTGGGTGGATTTTTTAAGGATTACAAAGAAATCATGTGGGAAGGTGACTTAACAGTAACATTTGTGGGAAGCGCAAATGCTGGCGATGCCTTGTTTAGATGGTTTTCAAAAAATAATAGTGGAGCAGATATTGAAGGCTCTCGACTTGAGTTGGGTAAAGTAACCATTACAAATATGGAGATTCGAGTACCCATTGTTAAGTATGAACCTAATTATGAACTAGAGCTAAGAGAAAAGATGCTAAAGGACCCTAAGATTCCGATTTCATTTTTTGATCTTCAGACGCAGGAAATAGCAGGAATTAGTGGTAAGAGAAACTTTGAGCTAGATATAACGAATTACTACAACTCTATGGAGTTTGACATGCCTTATTTTGTATTTGTGGTGTTTCAGACCAACAGGAAAGGAAACCAAGATGCTGATTCATCAGTGTATGACCACGTTCACCTCCAAAACATTTATCTAAAGAATGGTAGAAATGAGATATTTCCTGAAGAACTGTGGAACATTGACCCTCCGGGTACTTGTTTGAAGGCATACAATGCATTTGCAGACTTTAAGAGAATAACTGAATTGAAAGATGACCATAAAATTAGTGCATACAGTTTCATTAACTCGTACCCTATTTACGTAATCAATATAAGTAGGAGAAAGAATGTTGTTACTGCTCAAAAAACAGCGATGAAGTTGTCAGCGACTTTTAATGCGCCTATTCCTGATAACACTTTGGCGTACATCATTATGTATGGCAAGAGAAATTTGACTTACGACCTTAAACATGGAATAATTACAGAGAATTTTTGATGGTGAAGATTAAATTTTAATGGTTAATAAGCCATTAAAATTAAGGTATACGTAAACCATAGAGTTTAAGATAAGTTAAGGCTAATAATAATGGTAGACACAAACCATTTTCCTGCGTGAAAATAATAATTAGACTAAGGTAGACACAAACCATTTTCCTGCGTGAAAATAAGAAATTGAGAATTGTTTTTTAAGGTTTAACAGAACCATTTTCCTACGGAAAATAAGAAATAATTTTAAGGTAGACTTCCACCACATCTCAGTAGATAATAAAAATGTTTATTCATCCTTAAAAAATCGTTGGTAACTTTTATGGATAATTTCACCACAGATTTAATGCTGTTTTCTGGTAATTTTAATTTCGGATAATGGTTGGTTTTAACCAGGAATTTGACTGTTATTTAGGGTAGTTGTGAACCTTAATTTTTCTCAAAACTTTTGAGTAGGTTTTAATGGTTACTTAGAACCATATTTTTAATAAATTTTTGTGGCATTTCTTTAATCTTGTTTATGGTTAGTTTTGAGCATTACTTTTGATTGCGTTTTATGGTTACTTAGAACCATAAAATATCTTTATGGCTGGGGTGTTAATTTTTTAAATTTTTATGGTTGGGGTGAGCCATTTTCCTGTTGAAAATTGGAAACCTCATTGGCGAGGTTGTGGTTGGTTTGATCCATAACTTTTGAGTGCGTTTTATGGTGAGATTAGATCTTAAACAGGGTCACCCTACAGATAAGCAAAATACTTTTTAAGGTTGGGTTGGACCTTAAAAAAGAAATAATTTTATGGTTAAAATGAACCTTAGAAGAGGGGCTGCTCCCTATACACCCACATACTACTGCAAAACTATATAGTGCACCACTTAGCAAGCGCCGACGAGCGCGTAAAACAGTGCAACGGAAAAGGGTTCGGGACAAGCAAAATGACTATGAACAGTGCATTCCTGTAGTGAAACTAGTGCCTTCTGCAACTGCTCCTTGTAATAGTGCCCAGTACTGTGTAGCTAGTAACAGTAGTCTTGGTGTTGATACTCAAAGTAATTTTAGTGCAGTAGCCTCGCAATGCGCGGACGCCGATCCGGCGGTAGTGCCATCTAGTGATAGTGTTGTTAATCCGCTGCGTGCCGAGTCTGCGCCGCTTCCTTCACTACGCGGCCCGCGCAAGCGCAGTAAACAAACCGTAGCAGACGTTGCCCACATTCGCGCACCTGTCGAGCGCCGAAAGCAAAAACTTTTTGTGAATCTTTCCATTGACAATAAGACTGTGCAATTTCAGCTCGACACTGGTTCCGCTGTTAACTTAATTAATAAAGATACTTATGAACTTCTGGGTTCGCCAAAATTGTCGCCGTCACAGCAAGTGTTAACAGCGTACACAGGTCAAAATATTCCCGTGCTAGGAACGTGTAGCCTGCCTGCCTCTTTTCAAGGTGTAACAAAAACAGTTGCTTTTGTTGTTCTTCAGGCCAAATCGACACAGAACACTTTTGGACTGGATGCATTCGATTTGTTTGGTTTATCAATTTAAAGAGATGTGCTTCAAATTTCTTCAATAGTGCCTCAGGACAAAATTAATGCATTATGTGAAAAATACAGTGACTTGTTTTCGCCGGAACTAGGTTGTGCAAAAGACTTCGTGGCACATGTAACTTTAAAAGAATCTGCAGTTCCAAAATTTCGTAAAGCTAGACCAGTGCCTATCGCCTTGCGTGATACAGTTGCCGAAGAACTTAAACGTTGGCAAGATAGTGGGGTGATTTCTCCTGTTTCTGCGAGTCAGTGGGCCTCGCCTATAGTAATTATACCCAAGCCGTCAGGAAAACTTCGTCTCTGTGCGGACTTCAAATCAACTGTCAACAGTCAAACAATTGTCGACACTTATCCCCTGCCCAGACCTGAGGAACTGATGGACAAATTAGGACAGTCTCGCTTCTTTTCCAAGATTGATTTAGCAGAGGCATACTTACAGATTCCACTTGATGACGAGTCAAAAAAGTTTTTCGTCATTAATACTCACATGGGCCTTTTTCAATTTCAACGCCTACCCTTTGGCAGTTCTTCCGCTCCCGCTATTTTTCAGCGCTTTTTGGAACAGCTGACAGTTTCTGTACCGTGTTGCTCAAACTACTTAGATGATATTGTGGTATCCGGACGTACAGTTGAAGAACATTTAGCAAACCTGGAGTGTCTTTTCAAAGTTTTGACTGCAGCAGGTCTACGTTGCAATAAAGCAAAGTGTTCGTTCTTTCAGACTGAAATAGAGTACCTAGGCCATGTGATTAATGCCCAAGGAATCCATCCCTTACAGTCACATCTTCGAGCAATCAAAGACTTGCCTCCTCCTAAGAATGTGCACGAATTGCAAGCAGTGATGGGAAAGCTGAACTATTATTTCAGATTTATTCCCAATGCCTCTCAGATTGCAGCTCCACTGCATCGCTTACGTAGGAAGAATGTTCCTTTTGTATGGTCTAAAGATTGTCAGGTTGCCTTTGACAAACTAAAGTCTGCACTACTCAGTGATGCATGTTTGATTCCCTTTGAACTCTCGTCTCGTTGCACAGGAAACAGCTGCGGATGTAGACTTAAGTGTGGTAGCACGTTTTGTTCACTCAGGGTGGCCTGCTAGAGCCAAAGACATTGATCGGCCTCTGGTTCGACGTTATTTTGCACAACGTCAGGCATTATCTTTAAGTCAGGGTGTACTGTTGTTGCATACCGACAACGACCAAGCAAGAGTGATTGATCCTCGTTCCCTGCAACGAGAAGTGTTACGCCTCCTGCATCAAGGACATTGGGGCATTGTTAGGACAAAGCAACTGGCCAGACGTCATTGTACCTGGGTTGGTATGGACGCTCAGATAGAGAACATGACGTCACAGTGTACTGTTTGTGCGGAGCATCAGGCGGCTCCTCCGCAACGTTTCTCGGACTGGCCACGCCCCAAGGGACCATGGCAACGTTTACATATTGACTTTGCCGGACCTTTCTGGAATACGCGCTGGTTAATTGTTGTAGACGCTTTCAGCAAGTTTCCTTTTGTGATTGCCATGAACTCAACGACAGCGTCTAGTACAATCAGTGCCTTAACATCAGTGTTTTGCATCGAAGGCTTGCTTGAAACTATCGTCAGTGACAATGGACCTCAGTTTGTTAGTGCGGAATTTCAACAGTTTTGTCGTGTGAATGGCATTCAGCATATTACCACTGCACCTTTTCACCCTCAGTCCAATGGTGAAGCAGAACGTTTCGTCCGAACATTCAAGTCTCACATGGAGAAGATGAAAGGTCAGCACTCCAGGCAGCAAGCTCTTCAAATTTTCCTGTCTACGTATCGGTGCATGCCACGTGACGGCCCATCTCCTGCCGAGCTGCTACACGGCCGCCGTCACCGCACTCTCCTTCACCTGCTGCAGCCTCCCACGCACCGAGTCGGTTCGTATGGCGCTACGCGTTTTCAGGTTTCTACGCCGGTGCTGTACAGGGTGTTTGCTGGAAACAAGAAGACATGGTTGCCGGGCACCATTCAGCGCGTGCTCGGTAGCAATATGTATGTTGTACGTTCTTCCACAGGGTCGGAGCTGCGGCGCCACGCAAACCAATTGCGCCTGCACAGACCACGCGATCCTGTCTCGGGTTTCTTGATTCCAGACCCAGTTCACCGCCAGCGAGCACAGCCACATCGTTCGTCCCCGGACTACGAGATCGCTATGGACGTCGACGTACCTCCGACGCTGTCGTCGCCGCCGCTATCGCCGCCGCAGATGTCAGCGTCACCGAGAGGGACTCCGGGACCGTGCGCCCCCCCCCCCCCCCCCAGCTTGGGCTACGCACCTCAGAAGAAGATGACCTGCTCCCTCTGGGCGGGGGCGGGCGCCCTTCCCCAGGTTTCGGCGGGTTCCCTGGAGGATCTCAAGGCAGATGCCGGGGCGCGGACGGCGTCTCGATCCCGGCCTCAGCTACGACGCCCGTCCCACCAGTAACGCCCCCGCCCAGGCCCTCCTCCCAGTGCCGTCGCCGTGGCCCTCAGCCCTATGCCACGACGGCGCGGCGGTTTGGGGGGGAGGGGTGTGGTGTCGCACAAGTACAAAGTGCGCGCCACCTACTTTCGCCGCGCGCCGCCATGCACACACGGCGCGGCGTTCTCACGACAGCCACGAGCGCCCTCTGCTGCGACCCGGCTCGTGGCCACCACGGAAAGACACTGGCCACTTCGGACTGAGATAGCAACGAGTTAGGACCTTCGTTATCAGATAGGCACGATTGAAGACTTTGCTATCGTACAGGCACTAGGCAGGCCTCTAACAACTATGTATCAACATTCTGCAGTACTATGTAAAAGTTAAGTATCGTTACATTCTGTGCAATATATATCTCTTTCTAATTTACTCTAGTGTTTGTAGTTTCTGGCTGCTCCCCTCCGTACCTGCACCGGCGTGCTATCTTTGTTACTGTGTCGGTCTCGTTCCACTCGGCCACCGACACCTACGACGAGGCTGGGACACAAAAGCGGCGACGAAGTTGGGACACAAAAGTATGGATTATTGTTTACACTTTGGTATTTGCTAATATACGTCCACATACCTAGACGACTTATTTTAGAAAAAAGAAGGCTGTCCTTAAAAGTGGTATGAAGAAAGTTAATTCTGATTGTTATTCAGTTACGACAGTAAAATGAAGCATAAAGCGTTGCTACACCTGATTAATAAGTCCCTTTAAAATATTAATATTTCGTAGTTATACTTTCAGTTTTCCATTACTCAAACATTAATGATTTTGAAGTAGAAGGTATAACATCAGACGAGGCATCAATGTTATCATTGAATAGGGGATCATGGAGGAATTTTATTAGAGGTACTATGCTCCAGACTGAACGCTGAAAGGCATAATCAGTCTCTAATGATGATGATGATGATGATGATGATTAACAAACAATTATATATTTAACAATACTAAAAAACTGTTCAGACTGAAGCTCTTTTCTGTTAAGAGTGGCATCCCAATGTTCAAAGATACTGCCACCATCGAAATATAGTTACACAATTAATATTTAATGTATCATGGCTTTTAAGCAAATATATTCAGTTCTTGTCCAAAAATACATATAGACATATAGGAAATAACGTGGTATGTCTTTCTAGATAGGTAGCATAGTGCAATGCTGCCCATTTGCATCTTAAATTGTTACTGATAAATACTATGTATCAATAATTGTAAACATAAGTCTTTATAATATTATTATTACAGTACTCTTAAATTTGTCGACTTTTTTATGTGAAAGGGATATTGAAATTATAATTATGGCGTTTGATTCTCCCAAGTCTCCTGAATCCATTCATATAACTATGATAATTCCCTGAATTTATATGGATTTTGAGAATAATGTGTGTGGCTATTCGGTTGCAATCTGGGTAAGCCACCCTCGCTCATCCAAGACAGTCCCTTCCTGTCTCTGAGCACATTAGGGAAACCCTCACTACCTGTATCCCATTCACTAGGTCCAAACTGTTAGTCAGCTGGCTTGGTACCCAACAGCCTGGCATAACCCGCCTTTCACATGGAAACAATCAGATTCTCCCTGCATCTGTAATAACACAAGGTGCTGGTTGGGTTGCAATGCGTCTGCCAAGTGCATCCCAGACATGCTCAATCGGGTTTAAGTTCAGTGAACAAGCTGGATTCTCAGTTCGTTCAATTCCCTCAGCTTCAAGCACGTTGTCCACCAGAGTGGCTCTGTGGAGATGAGCAGTTATCGTCCATTAGAAGGAACCCATCTCTTTTGGGGAAAGCGTAGAGCACAACAAAAGGTCGAAGTATCTATCAGCAGTGAAAGCACCATTCTGAACAATGGATTGTACGTATGCCAATACTAACCCCTCCCCACACCATTCGTCCACCACCACCAAGATATTGTTTCCTACATCTACATCTACATAGATACTCTGCAAATCACATTTATGTGCCTGGCAGAGGGTTCATTAATCACTTTCATAACTTTTCTCTAACGTTCCATTCTCTAATAGCGCGCGGGAAGAAAGAACACCTAAACCGTTCCGTTTTCGATCTGATTTCTCTTATTTTATTGGGATGGTCATGTCTCCCTAAGTATGTGGGTGCTAGCAATATATTTTCACATTCAGAAGTAAAAGACGGTGATTGAAACTTCGCAAACAGATCACGACGCAATGAATAACGTCTTTCTTTTAATGATTTCCACCCCAATTCGTGGAACATTTCCGTGACGCTTATCCTCCCGTAACGTGATAAAACAAAACGAGCTGCCCTTCTCTGAACCTTCTCAATATCTTCCGTCAGTCCCACCTGGTGAGGGTCCCACAAGGGGCAACAGTACTCCAAGAGAGGACGCACAAGTGTGATGTAGGCAGTCTCTTTGGTGGAGCTGGTGCATCTCCGAAGCGTTCTGCCAATGAAACGTAACCTTTGGTTCGCCTTCCCCACAATATTTTCTGTGTGTTCTCTCCAGTCAAAGTTGTTCGTAATTGTAACTCCTAGTTATTTGGTAGAATTTACGACCTTAACGTTTGACTAATTTATCGCGTAATTGAAGTTCAGCGGATTTCTTTTAGTGGTCATGTATATTACTTCACACTTTTCTTTATTTTGTGTCAATTGCCAATTTTCGCACCAAGTAGAAATTTTGTCTAAATCGCTTTGCAGTAGCTTTTGATCCTCTGTTTACTTCACTAACCGATAAACGACAGCATCATCTGCGAACAATCTAAGGGAGCTATTCAGATTGTCTCCTAAATTGTTTATAAACACGAGGAAGAGTAGGGGACCTATAACGCTTCCCTGCGGAACGCCAGATATCACTTCTGTTTTACTCGATGACTTACCGTCAATTACAACGAACTGTGTCCTTTCTGATAGGAAATCGTGAATCCAATCGCACAATTGGGGAGATATTCCATAAGCACGCAATTTCATTAGAAGCCGCTTGTGTGGTACAGTATCAAAAGCCTTCCGGAAATCCAGAAATATGGAATCGATTTGAGATCCCTTGTCGATGGCACTTATTTCATGTGAATAAAGGGCAAGCTGTGTTTTACAAGAGCGATATTTTCTGAATCCGTGTTTACTATTCCTACACATAACCAGGATTGTTCCGAATTCCACGTTCGCTCCAGGTAAGGGAAAGACGGTTGTCCGGTTGGACATAAAATCTTGACTCAGCTGTGAACTGAACCCTGATGTTCCTCCGCGGGCTAAACAGTGTTAGTGGGAAACATATCATACATGCCGTGCTTAGAGGCCACATTCCCGAAGGCGATTTCGGAGGTTGTGTTGATATTGCACATCACGTTGCTGCCCGGATGGTGCTTTGCTATAGAGTTGTATTCAGCCACCTGCCCCGACGGACTGTTATCCTCATATAACGGTCACCTCCTGTCGATGTTACCCATGGTCGACCTTTTTCTTTCCCTCTTTAACGGTTCATGTCGTCTTAAATCGCGTCCAGATCCTGAAGTTTACACTTTGGGACACTTCAGTATGTGCAGCCGCCTCCATCTTTGTCTGTTCGACTTACAATCTTTCTGTGGCTTCTCCATGCCATAGCTTCTAGTAAGTCACCATGTTGCTGCATTGTACTGCCTGCTCACTTCACTATGTGTACCAAACTGCTTGTTTAATTCCTTTGGTGAAGAAAAGTCAACTTTCTATTGTTGTCACTACCTCGGTTGCCGCAATGTTGTTGTTTCCACTCCGTACAACCTACAGAAAGACGTCGAACCATGCCGGCCGCGGTGGCCGAGGGGACTAAGGCGCTCCAGTCACGGTCCGCCCGGGCACTACGGTCGGGGGTTCGAATCCCCCCTCGGGCATGGATATTTGTGCCGTCCTAGTTCGTAAGTAGTTCATAAGTAGTTTGTAAGTTTAGGGACTGATAGCCCCGTAGTTAAGTCCCATAGACTTTACAAACATTTGAACATTTTTTTGAACGTCGAACCATATTAGTTGATTCTGCCGATACAGTACTTCAGAACCTAGGTACCTCACTCATTTGAACCCCCCAATTGTTTTGATCAGTACAGCACCAAGAATATAAATGCTATGCTTGTGATTTAAAACTAAGGATTTATAATTCGGGTTCTGTAAAGAGGAACAAATACTATGACAAAGTGACACTGTTTTATTTTTAGGAAGCTTATGAAACTTCGTTTATTTTCAGCAATTAGTGACTTTCTCCGCTTCATAGAAAATTTTAATAACTGCACACTGTATTAGCTATTTGAAATTAAAAAAAAATAAAAAAATAAAAAAAAATAAAAAAAAAATATCTGTGAATGTTTTCAGACCCCTCTAATGCTGCACCTTCATCTGTCGATAACGAGATCTTCATGCACGCTGTTTTTGGTGAGCGATTAACCAAAGCATACGGAGCTCCTTTAACTAGAAAGAACACCGTAAAAATAGAGCTGTACAATTTAAAATTATGATTTTATTGCACCTTCTGTCTTCTTACTTTCACTTGACTATAGACTATAGTCACTAGACTTATAAATCAGCAAGCGTGCCCACTTAAATTAGTTACCAAATAGTAAAATATGGAATTTAACTTTTGAAATGACTTTGTTTTTTTCTGTAACTGAAGGAATTTAAAGGAACTTCTTATCCTGAAAGTAATCTAGTCTCAATATTACCTCGTATAATGAGTATAGAGCGGGGTATTGAATTAATAATTGGAGGAAGGCCAGCTTTATTATAAAATATTTATTTATCTTCAGATAGACAGATTCCTTGCTAACGTGGAATCATGTTTGTTTACTATTCATCAATCAAATATTTGCTCCGATTTGTATTTGAATGCAATGACCAGCCGTCTGACGGAACATGGTGCCTGCGCCGACGAGGATTCGATCTCGGGCCACGTGCTTACAAGTCATTTGCTTCACCCACTCAGCCATCATGGCATTATAGATAATGTAGCTGCATAAACTGTCGTTTTATGTCTCTCTCCACAGCGCAAACTTCAATCTACCTCAATGTTTCCCTTTCTTAATTCGTATCAATATTGTTGAGACTCTCCAACATCGGAGTGGTATCCCAATGGTTGACGTAATGTGGACAATTCTGCCTGTATCTCAACCGCAGCTGATACTGAGGTCGACTGAAAACATTCCTGAGACAGATCTAGTCTTTTGTTGTGTTACAGGTAAGATTGCCCAAATGCTACTCACCGATTCTGATACACTTCGAATATGTTTGTTCAGTAAAAGCCGTCTTGGTAGACGAGTGTTTTATTATTCTTTAATGACGCGTTTCGCCCTTTGCCAAGGCATCCCAGATTATCTATGTGTTGGAATTTACACAATAATTACAAAATGGAATTTTAAAACGGGGATAGGGTCAATATGGGCTTATTTTGTGCTAAGTAGATGGTAAATGCATATTTCGCAGAAGGGGCGAAAGTTAAATGGGCTGCATATACATGATTCTGCTTTGTCTTTTTGTCCTCCTCCTCCGCAGTTGCAGTTATACAGTTTTTATATGTTAGGTTACCGTCATTTGCAAGTGTAAATTTGTCTACTTCAGACCAGACGCGTTTTCGCTTTGTTTTAAATGGTCAAATGGTGGGTTTTTTTGGTAAATTTCATTAAAAAATGTAATTGAAAATGGTGACAGCAAGTAGCAATGTGTCACAAAAAATACACGAAAAGGGCAACATAAAAATTTGACCAATGAAGATGCTTTAAAAGAAAGAAAACGCGTCTTGTCTAGACTAATTTACAATTGGAAAAGACGATAACCTAGTATATACAAACTGCGTTACTGAAAAATTCTGAGATAGCGAAGCGCACTTAATTTAGACACCCATCAACTTTTTCTAGATATTATGACGACTCTGTTCAAATAAAATATTGTAATTCCTTTTATTTATCGGTATCAACACAAACATTCTATCAACGTTTGGCCTGCGCAATAATCTTCTTTTCGTTACCATAGAGAGTCGCTGGAGGATATGTCAAACATAAATGTCAGAATAGCAGTAATATATTAATAACCAGACAAGCATAAAATGATATAAATACCATCTAAGATCATTTAGACTGTAATTATATGCAGCAATTATAATAAAATTATACCTCCAGGATGCAATATGGACATAGCCTGATGATGGCCACTGTGCCGAAGTAGGCCTGTTACTGTATTTATAAGCATTAAGAAACATCTTCCAAGTAAAGCAGAAATTCAGTATTATTTGTGTTAACAATATATCCTTAAAAGACATACACAATGCTGCAGGCCCAAATGAAATGAAATCTATTCAAACAGCTGGAGCACATCTGTCCCGTCTTCCACACCGGCTTCCTACGTCCTACGTCTCTCGCTACCCACACCCTCTTAGTACGTTTGTACACGTGGGCGGAGCAGCGCACTACGTCCGACCACTGCCCGAGGTTGAAATTGTAAACATGGACTTATTTTGTGTCTTCAGGGACCACCGCTTCTGTTAAGGTAATGTAACATAGGTTTTCTTCTTTTCACATTATTACCGCGTCTGTTCCATCTCGAAATCTCGTTACTCGATCATTTGAAGGCTACGGAGAAATGTAGAAACGCGAAATAATGCGCAAAAACCGCAAACAAGCGAACAGTGTCACAGCACGGAGAGTGCCTTGTACGATTTGTTTACCATTTATACTACGTACGTGGCAAAAAATAAGTCCATGTCCCACTACCTCCCGGTTTCATAATTCTTCTTTAGCGACATTTAGGTATATTACTAGTTTTTCTGGCCCTTACATTGGAATCAGATATTTCATTTACGGGAAAACGATTGCTTAATGTATCTCATTTGTAATAAAGCTCTTAACCGTTTCCTAAGAGTAAAGATTTTTAGCTAGATTTGTTTTTGTTACTGATATCACCCTTCGTCGATTTGCCCTACAGGTAGGATAAGAAGACGAAATGAACATTTGATTTAGAAAACTAAGAGACACAAACATTTCCCCTGCAGGGAAGTTAAGCTTCCTAGCGGCGGATTTAGCAGGCTTACCATTTCTTGCACACTGCAATGCCTCGTTCATTGATTCCTTGCTCCATTTCAGTCACCGTGAATTGCACAATTCGTCATCTTAACCGCAGTCGACATTTTGGATACAGACTTTTACATGCGCATAGTCTTACACAATAAATGCGTTAAACCGTTATTAAAACATCAGTAAGTCCAAAAGGTTTAAAGAAATAAGCCCATATTCCTTAATGCGAAAGTATTACTGACATTAAACTTATTTAAACAGTAGGAAAAATTGTGGCAAAAGCAGCATCTGTTGTCAACAAAACATATGACTAAGTGGTTGTATTACAACAGACATGTCTGCATAATGCGCTAATGTGCACGTAGCACAAGCTACACTACTGGTCATTGAAATCGCTACACCAAGAAGAAATGCAGATGATAAACGGGTATCCATTGGACAAATATATTAGAACTGACATGTGATTACACTTTCACGCAATTTGGGTGCATAGATCCTGAGAAATCAGTATCCAGAACACCCAACTCTGCCCGTAATAATGGTCTTGATACGCCTCGGCATTGAGTCAAACAGAGCTTGGATGGCGTGTACCTATGCAGCTTCAACACGATACCACAGTTGATCAAGAGTAGTGACTGACGAGCCAGTTTCTCGGCCACCGTTGAACAAACGTATTCAGTTGGTGAGAGATCTGGAGAATGTGCTGCCTAGGGCTGCAGTCGAACATTTTCCGTATCCAGAAAGGCCTGTACAGGACCTGCAACATACGGTCGTGCATTATCCTGCTGTAGTGTTTCGCAGAGATCGAATGAAGGGTAGAGCCACGGGTCGTAACACAAATGTAACGGCCACTGTTCAAAGTGCCGTCGATGCGAACAAGAGGTGACCGAGATGTGTAACCAGTGGCACCCCATACCATCACGCCGGGTGATATGCCATTATGGCGATGACAACTACACGCTTCCAATGCGCGTTCATCGCGATATCGCCATACATGGATGCGACCATTATGATGCCGTAAACAGAACCTGGATTCATCCGAAAAATGACGTTCAGCCATTCGTGCACCCAGGTTCGTCGTTGCGTACGGCATCGCAGGCGCTCCTGTCTGTGATGCAGCGTCAAGGGTAGCCGCAGTCATGGTCTCCGAGCTGATAGTCCATGCTGCTGCAAACGTCGTCGAACTGTTCGTGTAGATTGTTGATGTCTTGCAAACGTCCCCATCTGTTGACTCAGGGATCGAGGCGTGGCTGCACGATCCATTACAGCCATCCGGATAAGATGCCTGTCATCTCGACTGCTAGTGATACGAGGTCGTTCGGATCCAACACGGCGTTCCGTATTGCCTCCCTGAACCCACCGATTCTATATTCTGCCAACAGTCATTGCATCGCGACCAACGCGAGCAGCAATGTCACGATACGATAAACCGCAATCGCGATAGGCTACAACCCGACCTTTATCAGAGTTGGAAACGTGATGGTACGCATTTCTCCTCCTTACAGGAGGCATCATAACAACGTTTCACCAGGCAACGTCGGTCAACTGCTGTTTGTGTGTGAGAAATCGGTTGGAAACTTTACTCATGTCAAAACGTTGTGGTGTCGCCATCTTGTGTGAATGCTCTGAAAAGCTAATCATTTGCATATGATAGCATCTTCTTTCTGTCAGTTAAATTTCATGTCTGTAGCATATCATCTTTGTGGTGTAACAATTTTAACGGCCAGGAGTGTATTTAGTTATCGGAGAAATTCAAAATCCGTCATCTTAGACTCCTCGTCAACTTATCCGATCTTCACCTACATTCTATCAAGCAGATATCCGGCGATAACCCGGTAAAGGGCGAAACACGCTATTAAAGAATAAGAAAACACTCTGCAACCAAGACGGCTTTTATTAAACGAATAGTTAATCGGAAATCATTCTTCGAAATGGTGCTAATCGTCCCAAAGGAAACGCGGATTTTATCTTTCTAAACATGTATCGTCGAAACTAATAAATAAAACAAAAATGATGAAAGGTAATTTCTATCGTTGATACAGTTTTTTACAATTATGCTATAATATGTTTAAATGTTCTGATACAGTTTTATACCCTCCCCTGAACTCAAAATGTTTGAAAAAGTAAAATATTATGAGTGGTAAATGTAATTCAACCATATGTACTAAAGTTTCGTCGTGAAGTAGTAATCACAAAAATTTTTTCAAATGTTGGTAAATCTATCGGACCATACTGCGTGGTCATCAGTAAGGTAATCCTAAGGACAACACACACACACACACACACACACACACACAGCCATGCCCTAGGGAGGACTCGAACCTCCGACGGCGAGCAACTGCGCGCTCCGCAGCGAGGCGCCTTAGATCGCTCTTTCTTTTGTGTGTGTTTTTTCTTTTTGTGGGGTTTCATGTGGTAGATCTATGGTTCGCGGTCGTTCGTTGAAGGGTTGGCTCAGCTTTTTTTTTTATTACAGAGGGCATTCAGCCCCCTGACCGGGCGCGCTGAGCCACCGCGCCCGGTGACCGCTCGGCTACTGCACCGCAGCGTAGTATTCACATGTAATTTTTAAGTGCCCCTACATATCACTGTTCACGTGCTATTCCACCGTATGAAGCTGGTCATACGAGATATGGTTCATTGTGTTGTTAAAATGCTATTAGTATTAACTACCTACAAAATTTTTACCTCTCAATAATTGTAAGATCAGGGTAGGAGATATAACGTCAGTGCGTATTAGGAATGTTTCTATTACTGACAACTTAGCTATATGTGAAATATTCAATAATCACTTTCTGAATATAGTAGGGGAACTAAACAAGACTCTAGTTTCTACAGGTAATCATATAACGTTTTCAGAAAATGTCTTTCCGAGGCTGTTATCTCAAATGGTCCGTCATGATACTTCCATAGGTGAGATTGAGTCAATAATTAAATCAATAAAGACTAAGGCCTCTTGTGGATATGATGGGGTATCTAGCAGAATTCTAAAGTACTGTTCTCCATATGTTAACCCAGTACTAAGCCATATATGTAATTTTTCCTTTCAGAATGGTTCCTAACAGATTAAAGTACTCAGTAGTGAAACCACTTTATAAAAAAAAGGAGAAAGGGATAATGTAGACAACTATAGACCTATTTCTATGCCATCGGTTTTTTCTAAAGTTATTGATCATTTCAGTTCACATAATTTGTTGTCAAACGTACAGTTTGGTTTTAGAAGTGGTTCAACGACTGAAAATGCTATATTTTCTTTTCTCTGTGAGGCACTTGATGGGTTAAATAAGAGGCTACGGACATTAGGCGTCTTCTTTGATTTAACAAAAGCGTTTGATTGTGTTGATCACAAAATATTGTTGCAGAAGTTGGAACATTATGGAATACGGGGAGTAGCCCACAACTGGTTCACCTCTCACTTTAATAATAGACAACAGAAGGTAATTCTCCGCAGTGTAGAAAATGGTTATGACGTGCAATCCCAATGGGGCACAATTAAGTATGGGGTGCCCCAGGGGTCTGTTTTAGGACCATTGCTGTTTCTTATTTATATAAATGATATGCCTTCGAGTATAACAGGTGACTGTAAAATATTTTTGTTTGCTGATGATACCAGCTTGGTAGTGAAGGAAGTAGCTCGTAATATTGACAGGGTATCAAATAACGCAGTTCAAGAGATAAGTTCATGGCTTGTAGAAAACAAGTTGATGTTAAATCACAGTAAAACTCAGTTTTTACAATTTCTAACACATAATTTGACGAAAGCTGACATTCTGATTACACATAATGGGCATGTGATGAGACTGAACAGTTCAAATTTCTAGGTGTTCATATAGACAGTAAGTTGTCTAGGAGAGCCCATGTTCAGGATCTTGTTCCAAAACTAAATTCTGCTATATTTACCATTAGAAAAATATCTGAGATAAGTGATTTTTCAACACTAAAAGTAGTCTATCACGCTTACTTTCACTCACTTATGACGTACGGCATTGTTTTTTGGGGTAACTCGCCTGATGCAAAAAGGATATTTCTGGCTCAAAACCGGGCAGTTCGAGCAATATTTGGTGTACGTTCGCGAGCGTCATGTCGACCCCTTTTCAGTAGTCTGGCAATTCTGACTCTGGCGTCACAATACGTTTTTTCTTTAATGTCGTTTGTTGTTAATAATATCAGCTTATTCCCACGAGTTAGTAGCTTTCACACGGTGAATACAAGAAGTCGAATCTACATTTGCATCACACCACCTTAACACTTGTGCAGAAAGGTGTACAGTATTCTGCGGCATCCATTTTCAGTAAGCTGCCACAAGAACTAAAGAATCTTAGCACTAATCCACACGCTTTCAAATGTAAATTGAAGAGTTACCTCATTGCTCACTCCTTTTATTCTATCGAGGAACTCCTAGAAAAGTTAAACAATTAAGCTAATTCATTTTTTTCTATATTGATTCTTTTCACTTTGTCTTAAGATTGTCGTGTGCAAAGGACTACTTAAAAATTTTCTATTACCATTCTTGTGTAACTATTAATGTATTGACTTGTTCCATGACCATGGAGTTTCACTCCTCAATTGGGTCCTATGTAACAGAAAAAAAACAATAAATAAATAAATAAATAGGATATGTAAATATATCAAAATTTCTAAAAGATGTGAGTGCTCAGTTGTAACGTACACTAACAACTACGGTAATTTTTTTCATCAGTTTTGATATATATCTGTTTCTACAATGTGTTCCCTCAAACCGCGTTTGGTATCGAATAGTTTACACCACTTCAGCGGCTGTATGGACACGTATAAAAATATGTGTCTCATATTTTAACTACAGTACAACATTTTCATAATCTTAGACACTTTTATAGTGTTACCTAACAGATGAAGAATATAGGGCGAGACAATTAAGCTAGCTGAAAACCCTGCTTTGCCTCAGTATTTATTAATTTATTCAGGCCTTGAATTAGTACTTTTCCTATCCATTTTCTGTCCATCCATCTCCTTTTTCCTAAAAACATGTTCCATTTATGTGAAAATAAATAAGAAATACGTCTGTCTTGCATAATGTAACAAATTGAAAGCGCAGTATCCAAAGAAAGTAATCAAAATACAAATGATATGTAAGATTCATATATTCATTTAATTCAAAACCTGACTATAAATAATATTTCTTATTACTTGTCTAGCATCTAGTATGAATAAATTCTTTGTTGATCCCACCCTTGAGCAAGAGAAAACGAGATTTCAGATGTTTTTTGTATAGTTTATGGGACTTAACTACGGGGTCATCAGTCCCTAAACTTACAAACTACTTATGAACTACTTACGAACTAGGACGGCACAAATATCCATGCCCGAGGGGGGATTCGAACCCCCGACCGTAGTGGCCGTGCAGACCGTGACTGGAGCGCCTCAGTCCCCTCGGCCACCGCGGCCGGCACGAGATTTCAAATCCACTCTGCAGTAATTAGTAGATTGTCCTGTGATTTATTAATCCTAATCGAAAATACAAGTCTCTCTGGAAAAGGCAGTGTCTAGGTTAAAAGGTAGATCTATCGGAAATAATGCCTATTCGTTGGACGTACTCTGCTTCATACCTTTCCTTTCATTGTAACTCTATTGCTGTTACTGCAGCTGTGTACGCTCCACAGCTCAATGTTGTCCTTAAGCTAACTGGATTACAGTAGTGTTTTGGTAGTCAATAAAAATGTATTAACACGTGGTGCATGATGTGACGGGTTTCTACGGGGTATTATATGGGATCTCACATTTAGTGAATTATGTGTTTTACAAGTGTATAGTCGGCAGGTGTATATTCATTTATGTATGTGCTTTATGTCTGCCAAATGTTGCGAATACAGTTCGTAGTAAGGAAGCTATAGATTAAAATGTGTAAAGGGGCAGTTTTCCATACATTATACTGCTTATGTCCTCATATGAAGTGTGTGTCGCACTGTTATACAATTTCGTAGGTACAATCAGCTGTAAGTGTGTATTGTCTGTAAAATATGCTGCGCCTTCAATTTGTAGTGTAAAAATCATAAATTTTAATGTCATACCGAATGCCGTAGTATTACTCCATGAACGGCGCAAAAGTAATAAGAAACTTTTTTCTTCCGAAATATTGCTGTTTTTGTCAGCAGGAAAAAAAGGTTTTGAAATTATCTTTAAAATTTGTTGCAAGTCGCTAAGCACTCTCTTTCTCATACATTGTATGAGTAATGTCTTGTCACATGATGATGCAGTTTTTCTGCGACTCCTATTTACTTATGACGTCGTATCTCCTGAACCAAGTGTCGTACGTGATTATTATCCCGGCAGCAACTGTTACCTTACGATAGAGAATATGTGCACCAAGTTTAGCTGAAATCGGTCCAATAGTTCAGGAGAACATGAATGCATTGTCTCTTAATGCAACAGTTTTCCGCGCATCTAATAGTTCATGACATCACGTGTCCTAATAGATCACGACGTGTCCTGAGTTGTGTGTTATACACGATCCTTACACCGGTAGCGATCGTTCTCTTCGTTTGGAGCTTAAGGTGCAAAATTCCATAAAGAGTGGAACAAAGCTGTTGATTTCTATGCAATATGTACATACAAACACAGAAGTACACAAACCCATAAACACACACACTCACACTCTATATATAAAGATTTTTTCCCAAGAATTGGATTGGAATCTGGGTCGTCTTCTTTTTTTTCTCACAGCCGTCTTATTCACTTTTTTTCGTTTATCAGGGATGGTATATTACTAATTGAAAAGTTGAGGAAGTCATAAAGATGAAGATATGCAAAGAGAAGAACATGATTAAGACTTTGCATCTCATAACAGCTGTTATACCAGGCAAAGAAGAACATACTTATGGCGATAATATTGCCTTTGGTGTGTGTGTCAGAGATAAAAAATGGAGAGCAGAAGCTACTTGCTGCAGAGATGTCATGCTCCAAAATATGCTGTGTTTAACATTTTTTCATAACATGTGAAATGAAATAATTAGAGGAAAAATGACAGCTTAAACCACAGATGTAGATGCACAAGTGCTAAAATATTGAAATGGTACGGTTCTTTGTGACGTATGGAACAGGAGAGGCAACCATTACAAGCTTGGAATTGGGATTCGACCACAAAGAAATAGGTGAGGATAGTATTAAAGAGGAAACAGACAAATGAGGATTGGAAGAAGGAGATTGGATAGGATAGGATTTATGGTACCTACATGCGAAAAGCGGAATAATATGGCAAATGTCTGTTGAAATATTAAAAATTATTATCTACCTGCAGGTGCATGAATAGCTAAGTATATTTGATACGAGTATACGAGAGTAATCTTTCAGTGTGTAGGAAAATAAAACACTGGATTTTTTCAATAAGAAATTATTTTATTTGTATTATCGAATGGCGGCGAGCCAGTTGTCACTTGAGGAAAACAGCAGGGGCGGCGTGGTAAGCGGCGGCAACAGCAGGTGCTGCGGCGACGACGGGGGCGGCGGCGGCGACGACGGGTGCGTTGAAGTTCTGCGCGATGTACTGCGAGCTGTGCGCCGTCACGACGGCCGGCGCGGGGGCGGCGTAGGCTGCGGGGGCGGCGGCC
Organism: Locusta migratoria; assembly: GCA_026315105.1. Taxonomy (NCBI): domain Eukaryota; kingdom Metazoa; phylum Arthropoda; class Insecta; order Orthoptera; family Acrididae; genus Locusta; species Locusta migratoria. Next base: position 200,156,909 of record CM048746.1, read on the forward strand.
GCCACCAGGGGGGCGGAGTAGGCCAGGGGTGCGAGGCCCGCCTTGGGGGCGGCGCTCACGCAGCACGCGGTAGCGGCGAGGAGCAGGCAAACCTGTAGAAGAGCAAGGGTGTTAGCTGTAAAATTAAGAATCGCTAAAATATTGTGTGCTATTAGGCAGTTGTAGGATGGATTTATCATTGAAACCAAAAGTTTCGTCTCTGTGGAGTACATTTGGCTTCTTTGAATGTCCAACTCACACCCTGGGCTACTACTGAGCCAGGTTGTAATCGGGACATTCAAGGACGCGACGATTCTCCCCGTCCAGCGTCTTGGAATGGCCGCGGTGGTCTGTCATACTGCAGGTTGGACGGCAATTCCTGCTGGAAGTTGGAGTCCTCCCTTGAGCATAGACATATTTGTGTTGTCCTTAGTGTAAGCTAGTTTAAGTATTTTGTATACCTAGGAACTCATGAGCATATCGGTTTGGTCCAACAGGTTTACAAACATTTGGACATATTGAATATGTCCTTTCCAGAGAGGGGCGACACGTTTGGTGTCAGTAATAAATCCATATGGTCACAGCCTAATATCCCGGACAGCAAATCTGAGGAGAGTTAACTGTGGACTGGCTGCTTACTGAAATAAAGTACCTTAACTGTAAACATGCAGTGGTCAGTGTTGCCAAAGAGACCATTCACTGCTACACGGTCATGACCTCTTCAGCTACATTGCACATTTTATTTGAACGTTTTAGTACAGTGTTACAAAATAATAATAATAATTTCTGCTACTTCTGCCAATATAGTCTGTTGTTGTTATGGTCTTCAGTCCGGAGACTGGTTTGATGCAGCTCTCCACCCTACTCTATCCTGATTAAGCCTTTTCATCTCCTCATAAGAACGGCAACCCACATCGACTTGAATCTGCTTACTGTACGCGTCTCTTGGTCTCCCTATGCCATTTGTACCCCACACACTTCCCTCCAATGCTAAATTTACGATTGCTCGATGTCTAAGAATGTTTCCTACCAAGCGATCGCTTCTTTTAGTCAGGGTATGCCAAAAATTCCTTTTCACACCAATTCTGTTCAGTACCTCTTCATTAGTTATGCGATCTACCCACCTAATCTTCAGCATTATTCTGTATCACCACATCTCAAAGCCTCTATTCTCTTCCTGTCCGCACTGCTTATCGTCCATGTTTCACTCCCGTACAAATCAACACTCCACACAAATGACTTTAGAAAAGACTTCCTTATCCTTAAATTAATATTCGATGTTAGCAAATCTCTCTTTTTCAAAATGCTTTTCTTCACATTGTCATTCTGCATTTTATATCCTCTGTACTGCGACCATCGCATGTTATTTTACTACCCAAGTAACAAAACTCATCTATCACCTTTACTGTTTCGTTACCTAATCTAATTCCTTCAGCATCGCCTGATTTTCTATGACCGCATTCTATTATTTTTGTTTTGCTCTTGATAATGTTCATTTTATACGCTCTCTTCAACACATTGTCCATTCCATTCAACTGCTATTCCAGGTCCTTTGCTGTGTCTGACAGAATTACAACGTCATCAACAAAACGCAATGTTTTTATTTCTTCCCCCTGAACTTTAATCCCTATTCCAAATTTTTCCTTGCTTTCCTTCGCCGCCTGCTCAATGTACAAATTGAATAACATCGGAGAAAGGCTACAATCCTGTCTTACTCCCTTTCCAACTGATGCTTCCCTTTCATGCCCTTCGAGTCTAATAACTGAGGTCTGGCTTTTGTACAAGTTGTAAATAACTCTCCTTTCCCTGTATTTTACCCCTGCTGACTTCAGAATTTGAAAGAGTGTATTCCAGTCAACATTGGCAAAAGCTTTCTCCAAATCTACAAAAGTTAAAAATGTATGTTTGCCTTTCCTTAATCTATCTTCTAAGATAAGACGTAAAGTGAGTATTGCCTCCCGGGTTCCTACGTTCCTCCTGAATCCAAACTGATCTTCCCCGAGGTCAGCTTCTAACAGCTTTTCCATTCTCCTGTACATAATTCGTGTTACAAATTTGGTACCATGACTTATCAAACCGATGGTTCTGTAATTTTCACAACTGTCTGCGACTGATTTCTTTGGAATGGGGATTAGTACATTTTCCTTAAAGTCTGAGGGTATTTCGCCTGTCTCATACATCCTACACACCAGTTCAAATAGTTTTGTCATGGCTGGCTCTCCCAGAGAGTTTAGTAGCTCTGAGGGTATGTCATCTACTCCTGGGGCCTTGTTCTGACCTAGGTCTTTCAGGGCTCTGTCAAAATCATCTCTCAGTATAGTATCTTCTATTTCATCTTGATCTACTTCCTCTTCCCTTCCGACAACGTTGTCTCTAAGTTCATTTCCTTTTTAGAGCTGCTCTATGTACTCTTTCCACCTTTCAGCTTTCCCTTCTTTGCTGAGAACTGGTTTTCCATCTGAGTTCTTGATATTCGTAGAGTTGCTTTTCTTAATATAGTCTATGATACTAAAACAACTACCCAGTGTCGAAGGTATTAAACAGAAGGAGAGGCAATGAATTAAAATTGAACCAAGGCTGGGATTCGAACGTGGGACCTCCTACTTAGGCAAGGGTTCTAACCACAGTTTTTTTAAAATTAAATGATACTTAATTTTTTTAATACAAAGGTCAATACACATTTCATACGTATGTAGCAATTTTGTATATATCGTCAGCACTGATCTTAACACGTTCGCTGCCGTTCACGTTCTGGCACGATGTTGCTAGGTGCCACTTCACGCTCTGGCGCGGGATCGTATTTTGACGGTATCTTTTCAAACTTTTGAGCCACTGAATGTTTTGGTTTTAGTTTTCAGTTTTTTTATATGGTTTTTTTATTTGCATTTGTACTTTTGTGAAAACAACGAATGAACAATATAAACAGTACATAAATCTATCATGACATCATGAGAAGCGTGTGTGGTTCGTAGCCGGTGATGCAAATGCGGAAATCAGAAACCACGTACGTGTGCATATCACTTATACTCTTCCCTGAGTGCCTAACAGAGTATACAGCTTTATTAGTCGACGCCAGTTTACAACAAGCCATAATAGGATGCTAGGTCGCAGCACGCGCCACAGCTGCAGCGGCACCTGACTCAAGTAATGTTTACACGCGTCAGATCGTGAACGGCAGCGAACGTGTTAAGTTCAAAAATCAAATGTTTGTTAATCTTATGGGACTTAACTACGGGGTCATCAGTCCCTAAACTTACAAACTACTTATGAACTACTTACGAACTAGGACGGCACAAATATCCATGCCCGAGGGGGGATTCGAACCCCCGACCGTAGTGGCCGTGCTGACCGTGACTGGAGCGCCTCAGTCACCTCGGCCACCGCGGCCGGCGTGTTAAGTAGATCTAACACAAAAACACTTCCATATCTCTAAACATTATTATTTGATATTTGTATCACATGTGCCTGAAGTACAAGGCAGGCTCATTCTCATTAACTTTCATTGGTGGTGTGCTACTCCACTATTGGAGAGCCTTGTAAATGTTGATAAGTATTTAAATAGGGGAACATGAGGCATAATTGGAGTTTGTGTTGTCGAGAGAGACGTGATTTAAAACACTCAGTGCAAGCGCTGTATCTATTAGATCGCGGTGGCTTAGGAGTTACAGCACTTGTGTACTACGCATGAGGTCCCGGGTTTGAATACTGATTGGAGCACGAATTAATTCAGTGTCTCTCCTTCAATTATTTTTGATATATATCCAGACAAAATATGTCTCTCGACATTGGTTTCTTATTTGATATATATATATATATTACCCCGTATGTTGTCTCGAACAATAAGTGTTAATTACAAACAAGGGTGTCGCCGGTGCTATCATGTCTTTGCAAACGACTCGTCTTGTGTTCCATTTCTGAGATGTTGCCACTGTCAGCATGGTCTCCTTGACATATTTCACCTAGATCAAGTTCGAATGTGGTCCATGTTGTTCTAATCTCTTTACTCTGAACGATTGAGGCAATGCTCCAATGGCGACGGTTAATAAAAGGTCGGAACTTCCGAAATACGTTGGGAGATAAATGAACAGCTCGAGGCCTTCCTATGTAATTTAACTCGATGTATTATGCATGAGAATGTGTGTTACCCTTCCCTTATCAATATAAATCACAAGTTCTGTAAACGTTTTACTCAAGTTCTATTGGGAAATCATTTGAAAAACTATTGTACTGAAATCCAAGTTTCGAACCATAACTTCATATGTATTGAAATTAACGTTTTAAAGCAGACTTTAGTCTGTTCCCGAAGCACCTGCAATTCGCTTCGTAGTTCTGCTCTATTCGTATCGACACAAGCAAATAAATTTCATGAACCTTCATATAGCTGCAATCGAGTTAGGTATTGCGAAAATTTTGGGGTCTTATCTATATCAACTGAATTTACTGTGTTTGAGACATTTGGTCTACTTCAATTGTTGTGTACGAAGGCATATGATTTCAACGCAGACAATAACAGAAAAATTACATTGATATTGCGCATAGCTAATACAATGAAAAAACGTTTTTCACAAAAAGTGTTTGTGTAGAAGGAAATGATGAATATATAGACAGGTGTCCTAAAGTAACAAATCGCTATTGTCCCGCCAGTGTGGAATTTACGTAGAAATGTCAACAGTATATGCTAACGATTTCGGCAGGGGTCTATCAAACCGGATAGTTTTATCAATAATGAAAGGAGCAGCATTAGCCGTAAAAACTTTTGCTTTATTTAGGCAAATCGATTTCGGTTTTCCAAGAAACCATCTTCAATGCTGTCAGCAAGTGGTTTCGGGACTCACAAATTCTAGACAGAGGCTGATGTCGGAGAGAATCCTTTGCGGTGAGGGTTGGGATTATGTTGACCGCTACAATATCACTTCATGAAATTTTACGTTTGAATCTGCAAGATCTGACCGCTGTCAGATATCGTAACGAGATCTTGGGACCTCATGTCCGGTAATCTGCGGTGGGGACAGACTTCGTACTGATGTGTTGTTTCTTGATTTACAACCATATAGAAACTAGTTGTGTCATAATTACAGACCGTTATAGAGGTTATAAATGACGAGCAGATGCAAATTTTTGTAAATGAAGAAAAATCACCGTTGAACTATGCATTTGTAAAATACGGAGGTTGGAACTTAAATAGTGGCAATTATTTACTCACAACCGATACAAAAGTGTTACAGGTTTGCACCTATTGCTGGCCTTCAAAGTAGTCACCAGCTTTGTGTAGAAACCGATGCTAGCGATGTGGAAAGCGTAGTATACCGTTAGCTGAGCCTGTTCTGTTTGCGAATTGAGCAGTCTACTGTCTGTCGAATCTCTGGAACAGTTCTGAAGCGAATGCTACGAAGTGGTTCTTTCATTTTCGGATTCAAATCAAAGTCACAAGGACTTACCTCCGGGGTAGTATGGTCGACAGTACAGTACTTCCCAGACCCATTGACCGAACAGAGCAGCCATAGACTGCGCTGTATGCACCCGCGCATTTTTGTGCAAAATGATGGTTGCGTTGAGTAGAAACTGTTGCCTTTTCTTTCGCAAAGCTGGACGCAGATGATACTCGAAGAACGAACAGTAATAATGTGCATTGACGATACGACGACTTGCCCGATGCATGTCTGCCACAGTTTGCCGACCTTCGTTGAAAGTTTTTACCCAAAGTGCCACTGCTCTCTACCGCAATGCCTTTATGACCTTGGTGACAGTGTCGTGTTGTACGACCCCTGCCACATTCAATCTTAATCCAACTCCGGTGTTCCTGTTTCGAAAATATAGTGACACCGTTACGTTAGACTGTGTTTCCTTCGATTGTGCGCACGCCTGTGACGTGGGACCAGCGAGTCCATCTGCTCGAAGTAGGTATGTCAACAAAGTGCGCTATCAGCGACGGCAATAGATTCCATTGCACTGTATTTCCACAGAAGTGTTGCCAGTATTTAAGTTCCAACCCTCATGAATCAAAACAAATTACCATTGAACTGTGTACTTGTAAAATATGTATGGAGATGAGCCATTTTTAAAAATGTAGAGTTGCCGATCTGAAGGTGGCATAGTTTCATCGAAACCGGTAATCTGTAATAAAATATTCAACATCGATCTTTGCATATATATAACTTGGAACACTTTGGATCGCCTCCTTGCCTTGAATTATACCAAAATTGTTGTCAATGTTATACAGGTTGCAATTGTTTGCTTTGCATTGTTTCTAGTTTACTACCACCTGTTCTGCGGCGAAATGTACGCCACTTTGGACTTTTTGAGTTACGCACTTTTAATTTTGGACACCAATGTGTATTTGTATTGAAAACAATATCCCGGCCGCTATACCGTGACCAAATGGAGTAGGCCTCGTACCTGTAGCTACAGAGGAAATAGAACTCACCTTGATCATGTTGCTGGTTGGGCTTCAGGCGGAACACACCACCTGCGGTCGCGAGCCGCGGTATATATAGGCGCCTGGCGGCAGCCCCGGCGCTTGCGACAGCCGATGGCCGCGCAACAGGTGGCGCTCTGGGGCAGTTACGTCGACCAGCGCGTCCATCCAATGGGCAGGCGCACGTCTGGTCGCAACCGAAGAAGGGCGCGGGGTGGAAACGCAGCACTTCGCGACACAGCGAGTGTAAGTGTTGAGAGGCAGGTTACCTACTGTCCATCCATGATGCCTATGAAGCTACGGCTGGACTGGGATACCACCCGTCTGCTTTGACCGATGACGTCATCAAGATGTCGGAAGACCAGTATACTGGATATCTTAATACTTCTGTATTGTAGATACAAATAATCTGTAGTTATTATAGATAACAAAAAGCACAATCGATCACATGTCTTATCCCAAAAATTTGCGCCTTCGGCGTCACATACAAAAAAAAAATAAATAAATAAATAAATAAATAAATAAATAAATAAAAAATAAAAATAAAATAAAAATAAAATAAAAAATTATAAAAAAAAATACTCTCGGTTAACCTACACCTGTCCATCAGAGAGAAGCTACAGATCACTTTTAAAGACAAAATATTAATCTGTTTTGTTTGTAAACATACTATCGTCTTTAACTCAGCCACCACATAATCACTCATGCCTTCTACAAATACGCACGCACCTCAAAACTACCGCGTTGCGATGACGTCAAGGGTCAAAGATGATGGGCGGTATCCGCGTCTACAGGTGAGCCCTTACAAATATTATTCAGTTGAGTAGATATAATATGCAAATTCTTGATTATTTTATTAATTAAGATAACCAGTTTCTACTCATTTCTTAGCCTTCTTCAAATCTATATCTACATAAATATTCTGCAATCAGATTAAAGTACATGGAAGAGGGTTCATCGAACGACTCTTATGATATTTCTGTACAGTTCCATAGCTCGCGGGAAAAACGAATACTTAAATCTTTCCGTGTTCAATCTGACTCCTGTTATTTTATTTTGATGATAATTTCTTCCTATATAGATCGGTGCTAAAAAATTAAGTTCGCATTGGGAAGAGAAAATTGGTGAAAGAAATATGGCAAATGGATCTCGACGCAACGAACAACGCCTTCCTTTTAATGATTTGCACCCCAAATCGAGCATCAGTTTCCTTGAAACTTTCACCCCTATATCACGATAATAAAAAAGGAGCTGTCCTTCTCTGTTCTCTATATCGTCTGTCAGTCTCACTTGATAGGTATCTGACGATGGACAACAATACTCCATAATAGGACGCACCTGTGGCATCTTTTAAGTGTTCCGCCAACGGAACGTACTCTTTTGTTCGCTTTCCCTATATTATTTTATACATGTTCTTTTCAATTTAAGTTGGTCTTTCCTAGTATTAAGATGAAATGACGGCCTATTAATTTGAGTAATTTCTCGCGTAGTAGTCATATGGATGACTTCTCACCTCTCAATATTAAGAAAAATTGCAATTTTTTGCACCATGCAGATTTCTTACCTAATTCATTTTGCCGTTGTTTTTGATCTTCTGCTGATTTTACTAATCAATAAATGACAGCATCATCCGCGAAAGGTCTATGACAGCTACTCAGATTGTCTCCTAAATCGTTCATAAAAATAAGGAACAGTAGGGGCGCTATAACACTTTCCTGGGGAACGCCAGATATCACTTCTGTTCTACTCGATGATTTTCAGTCAAGTACAACGTACTGTGTCCTTTCTGACAGGAAATCACGAATGCAATCGCAAAACTGTGGCGATATTCCATAAGCAAGCAATTTGATTAAAAGCCCGCTTGTGAGGTACAGTCTGAAAGGCCTTCCTAAAATAACAATGTGTGAACAGTTTAAATACAAAAAATAGTAAGACTTTTTACCTTATAATACATAAAAGATTATGTTTGTCAGAAGTATCTGCCAACAGGCAATATAATCATCCAATTACAAAATTATGAATTATAAATACTAAGAAAGGCAGAACGACGCTTGGTAACCACTTTGGTTGTTGCACATATATGACATACAAATGTTGGTTAAAACCTCTTTGGGGCGAAGAACAATTAAAATCAGGCATTTATGGTTAAAAAATATCAACTGACTATGTTTTGCTCTTCAACCACATGATCTTTAAAATTTTATCTTGATCAGTGTCTGATAAAAACACATTTTAAAAATCAGTCTCCATGAATTGTTGTAGGTAACTAGGCACCATGGTGGCTAATGTCATACTGAAGTTAACAAGTTAATATTGTACATCAACGCCATCTAGCAGGTGTGTGATGTAATTATTATTGTATGAAATACCACGTCTTGTATATTAACGTAACGCCACCTGACACGTATCATGTAACTATTTTTTTCATATGACGATTAACTTGTTAACTGTGCTTCAGTATATCAGCCACCATGTGGTCTAGTTACTTGCACCAATTCATGGAGTTAAAATATTTGATTTTATGAGACGTTGAACAAGATAAAAATTTTAAAGATCATGTGGTTCAAGTGCAACACAGAGTCAGTTGATAATTTTAACCAGAAATCCTGATTTTAGTTATTGTTCACCACAAAAAGGTTTTGACCGTGTGTCATATATGTGCAACAGCCAATGTGTTTATTTTCAAGTGTTGTACTGCCTTTTCTTACTATTTATAGTTCATGATCTCGTAAATGGATGATTATACTGCCTGTCGGCAGATACTACTAACTGTCGAGCACATAATTTGGTATATATTATGAGGTAAACATTTTTTTTTACGATTTTTCTGTTATTCTGTTATTTTAGATATGAAGATGACTCAGAGATTATTTAAAACTGGTTATCTTTATGAAAAAAAAAATTTGGTCTAGACTTTAGATATTTACTAAATTGAAAAATATTTAGACCGCCTCCCAGAAAACGTGTCAAATAATATAAGTACAAATATTAGTTAAGAACACGAATTCCTATGACGAAAGGAACACAACAGAAAGCAACATATCAGAATGAAATAGCTCAGATATAAATAATCTGTAGAACTGTGTTATGTTTGCGACTACACAAACAAGCAGATTTGAAAATGATCTTATATCTATACAGAATTGATATGTTGTGGCATTATTCACAGATGTTATGCGGGAGTACTACCTTTAGTTTTTACCAGCTTAAAAAAAGTATGTAAATAAAAAATCTTGTCATATTTCCTGTATGTAAACTAATACATCATGTTGCATAGCAAGAGACGTGGCATGTTGTTGTTTGTAAGGCTTATGGGACTTAACTGCGAGGTCATCAGTCACTAAACTAACAAACCACTTATACACTACCTTATACTAAAGACACCACAAACACATTCGAACCTCCGACGGGGAACGACCTCGTGCATCGTAGCATAGTGCCTCAATGTTTTCGGCCGTTCCGCCGCGGCTTCGTGACATGCAATAAGACACTGCATCCCAATGATTTATAGGGTGCATGTATCCCCTCCACGGATGCGTGATATTAAAAATGCACACCGCCCCTTGATAGCTCACTGCGTTAGAGAATTAGTGAAAAATTCGAAAAAAGCGCGAATATGTCGATATTATTTTTTTATTTAAATGATAAGTCGGGAAGCTAGTTCTCTCCTATGACTGTGGTTACGACATACAACAGTTATAAGCAAAATACCTTTACTGGCCTTCAAAGTAATCACCATTCGCTACAATAAAGTTCTGGCGTCGGTTGTAAAGCTGTTAGAAACTGTCAGCAAACGCTTTTTGTGGAATCGCTCGAAGAACTGAGGTCACACGTTGCTGGATTTCAGCAAACGTTGTTGATCTTCTGATCGTCTGCTATCATCCTCAAGCATAAGTCGCACTCGTTCGATGTTGTCTGTGACTGTGGACTGTCGACGACAACCTGTCCCATCCTCGGCACCTTCCTTTCCGTTTAAACCACTCAAATACACAGTTTTTACTCACTACTTCATCACCATACATTAACATCCCATGGGTCTCCGTCGACGTTTTGCCTCAGTTGCAACAAAACTTGAGGTTAACGCCTTGCTCCATTTTGCAGTGACACGAGTTCTCACGCTGACCCTGTTAGCTGGGTCCCAGCGTGTATCACTGCTTCACTGTAGTGCTTTGAGCGATAAGGAGCGCTTCATGACGTGTCCGTCAATATGTATGTGCGGGCGCCTCATCTTCCCCAGCGCGGTTCGTAATATAATAGGAGACCATTCTCCGAACGTTTCAGACGCACCTTGTGTTATTCTCTCGTTGCTCTGTAATATGAACATTCTTTGTTATGGTTCCCAACTTTTGTTCAACCGTAGTTTATTAGTTGTCGTGAAAAAAGAGGTTCTAAATTATAAGAACTTCAATTCTTTTTTACGAAAGAATAAATTCGTAGCTTTACGGTATTTACGTAGAAGCTTACTGCAATTATCGTATAAATACAACGAAAAGATAATTAAATAACAAAGTAGTACAAGTCTATCATTGTCTATACGAGTCCTGGACCATGATGTTTCGACAACGTAAGAAAATTATTGAATTTAAAAAAATCTTTTCGACTTCATATCTCCCTTCGTCAAAAGTTTGAATGCATTCGTGCAAGTTTAAATAACGGCGTGCAAAAAATTAACGCGGCTTTAAACCTTCACATTTCGACAACGTTTGTTTATTGATTAAAAATAATTTCGATTTGTTCTTTTCCATTTATCTCCCGTAGTTGAAAATTTGAAAAGATTCGTACAGAAATAATGGTTTCGACGAAGATTACAAACCAGCAAGAAAACGGGATTGTTGCAAGTAAAATAGTGCCATTAGATGAGCATTGATTTCCACTCAACTAACATCTTTTGGAAAAGGAACTCGGCGATTCGCACTCATCAATTCGCAACAATTTATAAATAAAATGAATAAAGAGAAAAGGAAAGAGACAGAGCCGTGTAAGGGAGCATTTAGATGACGGACTTAACTATGGAACTTAACTACTCTGGTAATCATTTCCTAGACTTAAAAACTAATAAAACTAACCTAAGGACAAACACACATACACGCGCCCATGCCCAAGGGAAGACTCGAACCTCCACAGCAAGGCGCCTTCGAACGCTCGGCCACTCCACCGCAGCCATGGCTAGGCCCCTGGATTCTACCCATACCCAGTCTTCACATCCTGAAGCTACCTCCTTCCTTTCCTTCAGTGGTACAGTGTCAGGCTATAAACCTAAAGATCGCGGGTTCGATTGCGGGAGCGTTTTTAATCTGTTCCGTATCACTTCTATCCGCTCTAGCAAAACTGTGAAAAATTTTGAGGTGTGCAGTAGTAGTAACTGGCTGGGTGAGTCAGTTGAAAGGTGGGAGGAAGGACAAGGGCAAATCACCTGCAACAGGACCATTCCTAATAAAGCACTGTTTTCGCCAAACCGGTCTTGGGTTTAATGAGTACTTTTTTATCTTTACTATGCCGTAAATTAAAGTTGTGTAGATCCGAACGCATTGGGTGCAGATGGTAAAAAGGGTACTGTTAATTTAGTAAAGTGTGAAGAGGACAAGAACATTTTCATAGATGGGCCGCGGTAGCATAAAAATTATTTCTTGGACGATAGAGAGATTGTAAATGTCGTGGCCGTTGTCAGTATGTCGCCCGCAAGGCGCGATGAAAATTCCACGCACTTGGCCGACAAAAGAGACTCTAAAGGACATGATGCGATTGTTCATAGGTTAGATACCCTCGTACATGTCCTGATAGAATTTACAGGTCGAGAGGCAATTGTTGAGTATGCCCCCATATCACTACAAGCCGCCCCTGCGAATACGGAAGAAAAGTGTAAAAGCGGAACAGAGCAGTATGCCGCGAGAGACCATTGTTAAATGCGATGGCAACGAGCGCACCGAGACCAGAAAAGATGTTGAAAACGTAGCATCGACTGCAAATGCGAAGCTCATGCGGAATAGTGAAGGCGAAATGATCGCCAAGTGGCTGTGAAGCATTGCGACACGCGCCATGAACGTAACGTGTACGCCCACTCACCAGTACGTGAATGTAATGTTGTTCCTTCCACGCTCGTAAAATGTATGTGTCAGACGGTTTTCGGAAGACCGCAGATGCTTCCACGCATCAAGATGGCGGGAAAAATTGATGTCGTCTCTCCCACTCAGATACAAGGGACGTGACGATGAACACGATGTCGGGAAGTTCAACGCTCGTATTCTGAAACCATATGTGTCTCGATAGTGTACAATGCATTAGTTGCAAACACCATTGTAAATAACTCTTAAGAACTATTTGTACTTAGTAGTTTTTTTCTAGTAGTTAGTATAAATTGATGGTAAATAGCCATTTAGTAGTTGTGTCAACTTTGGACGATGGATGTGAATGTGGAGAGATGATGTGAAGATTCAATGTGTGTGAGAATGACGTCCGTGCGGTGACACACCGCGCAGAGCAATGCAAGAAACGGTCGTTTTGCGGGGTTATGAAGTAGCGCCCGATATTGCACGTCCGTTTTTATGTATGTATTGTCTGTGTACAATTTGGAATATGATATGCGCATGCTTAGTATTCTATAATTGAATTATGTAACTGATGTGCTTGTCGCTAGCGTGGCTGGTGACGACCACTCACAGGATTTCTGTTGCAGTCCACACATGTGCCAGAGGTATTCTGTACACTGGGGAGGAAGGTGATACTCTAACAGATGTTTTGTTATTCAATCCTGTCCTATCCTATTCTCTCCATCTTGTACTGATGCAGTTATGTTCACACAATATCTAAATTAAATTTTTTAGACTAATATGCATTTTGGCTTACATATGTTGTATTAAGAAGTATTCAAATGTTTGTAGAGCTTATGGGACTTAACTACGGTATCATCAGTCCCTAAACTTACAAACTACTTACGAACTAGCTAATACTAAGAACGGCACAAATATCCATGCCCGAGGGGGGATTCGAACCCCCGACCGTAGTGGCCGTGCAGACTGTGACTGACGCGCCGCAGAACGCTCGACCACCGCGGCCGGCTAAGAAGTATTAATATGCGATGAACATATGTTTCACATGTTTCACTTTATGTGTCTTTATTTTCTTTATTTCATGTTGTTATTCATGAGATATATTACTTCTTCAACATTATCACAGAAAATGTTTACTTTCATATTTCTCATCTGTGTGTGTTATGGGAATTTTCTCGTGGAATTGTATGTTGTTGCTTACTGTAACGCTTATGTTACCCTCAGGCAATCAAGTTTCTTCCATGTCTACACAATTCCCATTTGTAATTTAGATCTCGAAGGTACACAGGAATGTTGTCCATGTTTTTCTTAAATCATTTTCAAGTGTTTTTGTGTAGATTTTCCACGTATTTTATTCACATTTCCAACGTTGACACGATGTTCATTGTAATTTTTGTGTTCATTACATTTTGTTTAGTTGTTTTTATCTTTATTTGCGCATTTCGTGTAAGGATAAACGGCAAACATGTATGTAAATGATAGACGGGATATGACACATTGAGACACGACCAATTGTCATCCCTCCCCTCTCACTTAAAACCCCTATGTCAATAAGTGGAGTGAAATGTGAAGTGTCCTGGATCATAATCAGTGACTGATTTCTGTTTCATTTACTTCGTCAGTGTATGTGCAACAAGTCTTGTGATCATAAATGAGCCACTGTGCTATGACTCTCAACCTTTAGTGCCAAAAGCTTAACATTTATGCTGGAAGCTGTATAATATTGCGGCCAGGGACGCTTTTGTTCGGTTGTTATGGTACATAGCCCACCCCATTTGTGACTATACCTGTATGAATAAATTTCGACTTTGATCTATACATATATTATTTGCAATTCCTTAAAGTGGAAGCGCTATAATAATTGTTATGTAATATTTACTTACGTGATTATCCCATTCCTTTTGGTTCTTCTTATTGTCTTTCTTTGTAGTAATATGTACAACATTTTAGTAATTATGTACACATATTTGCTGGTTATTTGTAACTTCATTCCAATATTTTGTATTAGAATCACTTCATATACGTTTAAATGCACTGTGCAACATTTTTTTTTGTCCTGTAAATCTGTAATATTCTTAATGTTCGTATATTCAGATATTTCGTTTTGTTTATAATGTTTTGCTATTGATATGTCAAAGAGGAACTATCTGACATGCCAAAGATAAATTATATATGCAGAATACACATTAACCTCTTGGATGAGGTAGATGTTTCACATCTTTGAGCAAAGAATTGTAAACTTTCTGCCATATAACCAAGAGATCTGTTCTAGCAGAGGCAGTAGGAAGTTGATGTTGGCTTATGCTTTTGAACTGTTATATTTTTTCCATTGTAATTGTGATATATTTTTATGTCTATTTTCTGGTAGTATCTATGCATTTAAGTTGTCAAGTTTAAATGGGCAATAAAGCGTGTGTTCTTTTGGAAGCTTGGCGTGAATTTATATGCAAAAGTCCCAGTTGTGCCACGAAGAGCCTGGGAATGTGTGAAGTGTGACAGTTTGTTTTTTTACTGAAAGTGTGTCGCCCACCATAGAAACCCCCTAGAAGTATGAGGCAGTACGCTTACATTCGGTTACTTTGCCGATGGAGGCATTGGCGCACGCCACGCTGGCCTCCAGCCTTTAGTGTCCCGCCGGCCTGGGGAGCGACGACAGAGCTATCGGGAAGCGCCCAAACTTTCAACTTCGCCATCGGCCGCCGCCCCGCATTCTCCTGCTCCAGCCTGACTTTAGGAGCGTGCAGATAAATGGCACAACGGATGCAGGGAATAGAGGTCCTTACAACTATTGGGACACATGTGCAGAGAAAGCCCTTATCTGCAGATACCAGGGGTTTCTAAAAAGCGACGGAATTGCAGATAAACCGTGGACCCCTGCAGACGGGAACAAGTCAAGCAAACCCTTGCAGTGCACACGTGCATGAGTGGGAGAAAGACTGGCTCGTAATATAGATAAAGTGGCTCCACCAAAACAATGTTTCTGTCTGTAATAAATGGCTTACCAGACAGGCCTAACACAGGCAGCTGCCACAAAGAACTGTTTTCTCGAATCATGAATGAATTGAGAAGAGAAGGACAACACGCTTGAATCGTGGGCGTCGCATCTCAGCCCACAGAAAACTTCCATCGGGGGCTGAAAGGCGTGATCGTGAAAACGGCGATCAGCTATTGGGTGACATTGTAAAACCAAATCACCTATCACAGAGCCAAAGTGACGAAAATTTCGAGGAGAAGCCGTAGCTGGAAAGCGAGAGAGATGGCGAGAAACTACTGAAAATTAGCGAAGTCATGCAGGCAGCTGCCGCCTGGGCAGACGCAGGACTTCGACGCCTTCGCTCGGGTATAGCGCCGCACCTGCAGCACGCAGCTGCAGAGCGGGACAGGGCATGCGAGAGCTATACATTAGCGACCGCCGCCGACGCCGACTCCGACGCGACGCCACACGGCACTGCGCCAACACCGCCTAGAAGACAAGGCCTGACAACTGGCCGTGCCTACGTCACACCAAGAGGCGGCGGCTGCCTGTTGACTGGCACGCCCACCTCTTACCGCCTGGGCAGTCACCTTGCGTCCGCCGCCTCTCGGCGTGGCGTAGGCATGGCGAGTTGTCAGGCTTTGTCTTCTAGGTGGTGTTGACTGCGCAGACCCAGCGCATAGCGCCCACTTGAAGTCAATGTTGATGAGACAGCAAATTGCCACCTTTACCTCATTTATATAAGAGTCGTGTCTATACCCAGTCAAATGGGCCCTGAAAGCTTCTTGTTTTGCAAATCTGGTCAAACATAAAACTAAATTTCTTTTGGTAAACATCTGTACATGCTGTTTAGTTGTCAAATCAATTCCTTGAATCAAATGTCCCAACCAGCCTTGTTCCATAATTTTTTAATTTGAATGCAGTGTGGGAGTTAGTCATGGAGAGCTTTGATTTACCACACCAAGCTACCAGGCCCTGAGGCAATCTCCTCAGTAGGTCACTAAAACAGACCAAACAAGATACGTAATATTATGAATATATCTGACAGCATAAAATCCATTCCTAAACCAGTATGATTTCGGACAGAATAGGTTAACTTAGATGACCGCACGTGTCACTAAGGACATACGGAAGTGAAGCGTATAGAAAAATTAGAAGCTCGCATTCGGCAAAGTCTGCAGTTTTGGGGATAGTCAAGATATTTTGGCAACATCAGTTGCTGCCGCAAGTAAAATTTTAGCGAAATGATTAAACAAATGCACCAACATGAAAAATGACGTATCGATTTTCGATTATAATTATACAAGGAGGCCAATGAAACTTACACAATTCAAAAAGCGCTTTGCCATAGATGCGTGAAAAACAAAAATCATGTGTGTACTTAGTCATTAAGAGAGGCAAAAGGAAGCAGATGTTTTCATATCTATAGCTCTGGTCACGCTTTAAATTCTCCATCTGCCAAATAAATGAGCGTCAAAAATTAAAATGGTATCAACTTGTGCTTTGGATACCGGCCAGTAAAAACATTTCGTGGAAACGCGTTTTAGGTACGTTCATGTTTAATAGTTAATTTTCAGTAATGTCGATGATGATATTCACAATGAAAATCGAAACACCATAGAAACGAATTCTGAACAAAACGTTGTTAATGGGCGTCGTTATTTAATTTAATTTTATGTAACGGTAACTTTGTGATAGTTTCCAGTAGATAACACATAAATTGAATCAATTCCTTAATTTTTAATTTCTTCGTTTTATATAGGTACAACGAGGGAGATGGAGGAGGAGATGGACGGAACGAAAGCGAGTGGTGGATTAGATAGAGGGAGGATGGAGAGGTAGATAGTGGGGAAGCAGGAAACAGATATAGCGAATGTGAAATAGATGGAAAGAATGTAGAAAAATTGGATTTTTACTAAGGTGAATTATACGTCACACGGACCAGAGTCGGTAAAGTGATCTGTATGTTTGTGGAGAAAACGAAGGCGAGAAGTGTATATCTTATGGGTTTAAAGTAACGAGTATCTGCGAAACTATATTTTTTGTAATTTGATATTGATATGATTGAAGCATTGAAGCGTTCTCTCGGTGCTTCTATGTTCACATGAATTACAGTAATTTCCTTTCTATTTATTTCATATTAAAGTGAGCCACAGCGAAGCGTGGCCAGGTTTAGCGAGTTAATAAATATAATTTTATGCTATAAAGTTTCAATATCCTTTTCATTATGGATATGAAACCCTGCCATTTACTTTCGTTCATCATCCATGACACTATAGCGAAAAGACATGTATGAAGTATTTTGGGATAACAATTTTCTGTATAATTGTATCTGAGCCAGGAGCGGTTTAAGGAGCTGCAAACAGAATTCACAGTCAGACATAGATCGCAGCTTCTGAGTCCTTGTGGATGGAACAACTTTATATGTTATAAAAGATTCATAGTTCATTGTGGTACATAAGGATCAAGAAACGGAAATAGGTGATTAGTTTTGTTTGAATAAATGGACAATTACCACTATGGTGCAGTCATTTATTTTTTATTATTTACTGTTTCAAACAGTGAACTTAATTCATCAGCCGAGAATCGCAGGAGCAGCGTGGTATGCGGCGACGACAGGTGCGGCGTGGTAGGCAGCAGCGACGGCGGGTGCGGCGGCGACGACGGGGGCGTTGAAGTTCTGGGCGATGTACTGCGAGCTGTGCGCCGTCACGACGGCCGGCGCGGGGACGGCGTAGGCCGCGGGGGCGGCGGCCGCCACCAGGGGGGCGGAGTAGGCCAGGGGGGCGAGGCCCGCCTTGGGGGCGGCGCTCACGCAGCACGCGGCAGCGGCCAGCAGCAGCACGAACTGTCGGAAGAGCACATTCTGTGTCAGGACCAACTGCTGCCTGACAGCTGATAACAACTGCTGATTCTACAATTGGTGCATCCTGAAATATAACCCATGGAAACATTTTCTACGCGTCGTTGAGAAACCCTCTGAAGGTTGTCTGTGTGTTGGCTACAAATGTTTATGAAAGTATATAATATGCTGATTAAGCTCATAGTTCGCAACATGAGCTGCTCATGTCAACAGGAGAGCCGTCTTGAGATATACGAGGCGCGTCCAGAAAGTAAGTTCCGTTTGGTAATAAAATGAAATTGTATATAGATACAGTAGAATTTTTTATTGCACAAAATTGTACAACTCTTAAACTACTTTTCCACATAACTGCCGAAATTTTGTAGGCACTTGTCATAGCATGCCACAAGTTTTTGCATGCATCTTTCACAGAAGGTTGCCGCGTGTATATTCAACCATGTGGCAACAGCTCTTTATCATCATTGAAGTGTTGACCACCAAGGACAGATTTTAGGTGTAAGAAGAAAGTCGCTAGGAGAGAGGTCCGAGCTGTATGGAGGATGATCAAACAGGTTCCATTGAAATTTCCGTAAGAATTGTTTGGTCACATTTGGTATGTGAATTCAGACATCATCGTGAAAAAAAAAAAATGTTTTGAAAAGTATATGTAAGTCATTGTTGTACTGAAACCATTCACTGCGGTCTAATAGATGCTCTTCTACATAGTTCGTTATAGATAGACTACTTTTCTTGTTTCTCATATCCTATTGTAAGTTCCTATTATCATGCATTAGATACTATCGCCAGAACAGAGGCAAAGCCTTCCAGTGAGCACGTGAAGTTGCGTTTAGATTTATTTATTTTACTGCTACAGACTAATGATTGCATCGGTAATGTCACATTTTCTCTGATTTCGTCATTACCAGGCGTTACACTTGTTATGATCAGCATGCAATGCTACTGCAGTAGTCTTGTGTAGTTCGCGAACGAACTAGTTCGGATGAGCGCTCTCACAGGCAAACTACGCGAACTAGTTCGCAGATCCCTCGCATCTTAGTTCGTCCGCTTCTTTTCCGAAGACTGACGAGGAACAGCGAGAGGACGCGAGAGCGCGCAACATCGCGTGATTTATAGGTAATGATCCTTCAATGCCCTATTAAATAAATAAAGAAATCCAATTTAAAAATAAAATACTACGAGTATTCTGTATGAACAGTAGTTGAATATCATTGTATCACCCATTCGTGTAAATAACTGGTTTGATGTCTAATTGCCCAAAAATACGGGTAATAGCACACTCTTGGGCAACACTGATCATTATATAAAAAAGCTGTCATAACAAAAGAAGGAGCTCTTTTAGTAGCGGTAGTAAAAGCAAAAAAGAGCGGACGAACTAAAAAGAGCGACCTACTTCGCGGCCGAGCTGCGAACTAAACGGAGAGCCTACCGGTCGGGAACTAAGATATGCGCGATTGGTCGCGTCGCGAACTAAGATATGCGCGATCGGTCGCGACCTAAAATGTGAGCGTTTGCCTGCTAGATTTCATAGTTCAGTGCTACAACATTTCTGTTTTGAAGTATTCTGCACTCTACAATATGTAATAAATTCCATAATGCCAAGATATAAAGATAACTGTAAACTTAAACGCGAGAAATTATCCACAAACTGTTTCTTTTCGTTTGATTGATATCGTTAGCGGCTCACGCAGCAAGCGCATGAAGCAGCTAGGTGGGAGAACGTCTCCCTCCACCTGCATGCGCAGACCACGCCGCTCAGTCGTCACTGGGATCGGACGAACTAAAAGAATGAACAAGTTCGCGGCAGAGCCGCGAACTCAAGTGAGCGCTCTCGATCGCGAATTATTATGAGCAAGTCTATACTGCAACGGCCTCACTATGGTGGAAGCTTTGATACAAATTTGAAAATGATCAGATAACTCAATGACGGCTCTTACCTTGATCATGTTGTTGGATGAGTTCTGCGGACAGACACACCAGCTCCAGCGCCGCGCCGCGTATATATAGGCGTGTGGTTGGCGGCCAACGGGGGAAAGGGAGGGGGGCCTTGCGACAGTCGACGTCCGCGCAACAGGTGAGGCGCTGCAACACTTCACACAGGCGGCAGCTCCTCGATCATTCTGTGTACCCTCAAGGGTACGTCTCCTGATGCATCGAGGTCGAAGTGTTGCGGCATGTTCACCATACATGTTAATCAAATTCAAATGGCTCGGGAAAACAGTTTCAGTTTCAGATATTTTTTAACTTTATTGGTTTCTCTGCATTTCTCTGAAATAAAATTCCTCCATTAGCTTTATCTTAAACGGCGCCTCACACGTTCAATACGTATTGACAATAATAATGTCAATAATGTATTGTCAAACGTTCAATATATTTCAGTGGTTCTCACACCATCAATAATATTGTCATCACTTTCAATTATTGGCGACGCGATTTCGTGAAGTAAACATTTCTGACCGGCAGAAAGCGTGTGCTTTAATCATCTTAGCGATGGCTGCGAAAGAAAGACAACCGAGAACTACGAAAAGGAGGAAATGGGTTCGTGAGTGGTTAAAGAAAAGGAATGACTTTTCGTATGTGAATCTGCTTACGGAAATCCGAACTACTGACCCAAAAGATTTTTTAAATTATTTTAGAATGAACCCAGAGTCATATGACAAATTACTCACGATGATACTGGACAAAATTGAAAAAAAAAAAAAAAGAAGAAGACAAAGTTATGAAAATCGCTATTCCTGCCGAAGAAAGACTAAGTGTCACTTTACGGTTCTTGGCCACAGGAAGGTCATTTGAATGTTGGAAGTTCAGCGCAGTCATGTCTGCTAACACAATTAGTAAAATTTTCATTGAAACCTGTTGCGGCGGAACGACCTCTTCGTGCGGCGGAACGTGTGCTAAAACCTTATCTTCAAAAGCGTCCGCCTCCGTAGCTCAGTGCCAGCGTCGCTGACTACCACGTAGGAGGCCCGGTTTCGATTCCCGGCAGGGAACTGGGTGTTGTCTGTTGTCCTAATCATCATCATATCATCATCATTGGCACGTAAGTCGCCCACGCGGCGTCAACTAAAAAGACTTACACTAAGGCGCCCGAACAATCCCGCAAGGGATCTCTCAGCCAATAAAGCCATACCCTCATTTCTATCTTCAAAAGCACTCGTCTTGTATGATTAGGGTTGAATATGGCCGTGTCAGACTTCGTAATCCTTGAGGTGTCCAGTCGCCCATAAAAATTTATATAATAATAATAATAAAAAATATGTTCATGTAAAATCATTATACGTTGCAATATTTCAAAATCAGATTGTTGCGCCGAGGGAAGAAGTCTTTAACAGTCACTCTTGTTAAAATATTTCTAAGTTCTCTCGTAGGTAAGACTGTCAAAAGAAATTCTCCAGTTTGTGGTCGTTGCTATAGCCACAAAAGTCTTCTTGACGTAACTTTCCCACCAACAAAAATTCATAAAACATCTTCCTTCAGACTGAAGAATATTTAAATTAAATCATTAGCTCGTTTCATTAATATATTATTCAGCGTAAAATAATTCTTCATAAATCATGTACTCTGACACTTTCGTCAAGTTTAAACACAATGACATTTATTGCTTTCTATGACTTTACAAAAGGGGACTGACTTTTAAAATTTGCTGTTTTAACATAAAACTTCGATAATAATGTCAACTTTTGCTACGACAACCGCAGAGATCGACATCTTCTTGCCTCGCGACTTGATGTGGCCGGATATTTACTCCTTGTAATCGGCGTCGAAGATGTAGCCCTCGTAGGATGAATCACCTCACAGCACATGAAACATAAAAAATCACACAAAAACTTCTTTAAGAATCATATAACATTAAAAATTTACATAAAAATCATTTAAAAACACAAATATAAGCAAGTTATCCTGCACAAACTGAGCTGACATGAGATATGTAGCGGAGACAATAATCCGTCCAACTACATTGTGAAACAATTATATCTGCTCTGCAAGGATACATACAGGTAATTTGATCTATAAAAAGTAAAACATATCGCTGTCTCAATTCCTGCATGCATTGTACTTCCCGAAATATTTGTTTTCACTTGCAGTGTGCAGAACTACTGTATGGTAATAACACAAAGTGTCTCAGGAAATCTTCCATTTCACATTTGCTATAACCTTGTGTCATTTCACAAAGGAAATCTTGCATTTCACATTTACTACAACCTTGTGTCGTTTCACAAAGGCTATATGAAATAAGCTGTGTACTGCGTGCAACTTTAATACACAATAATTGTATTGGGAGAAAAAAAAATACGTGCTCATGCCCTATAGTGTCAAAATTTTTATTGCATTGACAAATGACTACAAAGTTTGTCTCTCAAGAGACTTTTTGAAACAAAATTCCACAGAACTCCGTTGCGCTGGTAGCAATCGATAAAATCAACCAACACATGTCTACTCATTTTACCAATCTAAACAAGCACAGTAAAACGCTACACGGTATACCCACGAGGACGAATTAAAAGAACATAAACATTGGTGAGAAACAAAGCACACTAGCGCCTTGTGGCTGTTTGATGAAGCTGTGCCAACATCTGAAAGGCGAATATTGTCAAACTGTCAGTATTGGACTTTACACGCTTAATATATAATGACAATACTGAAAATATTTTTGTGGCCATCAATGCGTTTCGTCAATATTTTAAGTATTGACAATACGTCAATACGCGCCCTCAGACGCTCAATATATTGACGGTTTGACAATATTATTCAACGTGTGAGAGCCCCTTAAGTATAGTTACATACATTTCTTTGCCGTGGAATTGCTAGAGAATTTGAATCAGTTATTAAACAAAAAAGTCTTCTCTGATGTTCAGAATTATTTTGTAATGATGAACTCCCGGTCTGATTCTTTGGGAATCAACAGTGAACAGACGAGGGTTACAAATCTTTTATGCGTTTCCTGTTAAATACTGAGAGGCTACTATTCCCTTGTGTATCTAGTGTGAACTCGCCACATATGTGATCTGCTAACTATTTTTACTTATTTTGCTAACTATTTTTACTCATTTTGAATTACACACAAAAGGTAAGCGACGGAAGTCAGTGAATTCTATTTTTATTCATTTTAGAAGCGGTCACTTATTAAACCTTTGTGTCAGACTTTCAGCAGCACTCCAAACAAATTGACCTACGTTGTTTTATTCTATACAAATTTCAGTGTTTATTTGAGCAACAGATTTCTGAAACTAATCAGAACGTTAAGGTAGGACGTGCACATTAAAATCAAAGAAACCACATCATCATTATTTTCTACATCATCCACAAACAACTAAACATTTTATATCCGGAAAACAGTGATCTGACAAGAACAACGATGCTGATAAAGATGAGAGGGGTAAAACTGTAGCCTCTCAATATCATTACAGTACCTTAAAAAGCAACTTGTGTTTTAGCGGTTCGAGTGCCTAAATCTCTGATTTCAATAGCCAACTTACTTTTTTCTAAACTATCGGAAGACATCCAAATTGTACAACTACATCCATTCTCCGCAAACCACCTCGCCCCATGCGACATACTTTTAATATCAGTGTTACCTTTCCAATACCAGTAGTCTCTGTGTGGGAACGCACTTCTTTAATTTCATGTTTATGGCCTCGATGAAACAACGTATAATCTGCCTCTTCTAAGAAGTACGATTTTTGACCTTTGACAAAAAACACAATGAGATGCAGACCGCCTCTTTTTCAGCACCTGCCTCTGTACTTTAATGCAGGTCTTTGTGAAGCTTTCAAAGACGCATGCTGGATGTCTCTGCTTTTTCATCATTCCTGGTACAAATCTTACTTGGTACGGTTCCAGATTAGAAAATAAATAAATGTACACAAAATAATGCAAGACGTTGCTGGCAAACAGGCAAAAGGGGAAAAAAAAAGGAAAACAGAGGTTCAAAAATGTCCAAATGTTTGTAAAGCTTAAGGGGTCATCAGTCCCTAAACTTACAAACTACTTATGAACTACCTTGTATTAAAGAGGACACAAACATTCATACCCGAGGGGGGATTCGAACCCCCGACGGCGGACGACCGCGTTTACCGCAACACGGCGCTCCAGCATGCGCGGCTAATCCGCCGCTGCAACAGAGGTATTAAGTTGTATTTCGTGTACCACTGTTGCGAAGACCATGATCGTTTGGTATGATAGTGAAATAAAAATACAGAAGCTAAGGTTTTAAATGCAATTCGTGTGCTCGTTTCTAATAATGAGATGTGACGCTCCTATCATCAGACGAAAGTGAATCAACAACCGTACCACGGCTGAAATGCAAAGAGCATATTAAAAGAGCCGTGGTGAAGGCGAATGGTGCAGTTTATTGGGAGAGTTTTGAGAAGGTGTAATTCGTGTGTAAAGGAGAGCGCATATAAACGATTATACGACACCGTATTAAGTGTTGCTCCGGTGTTTGAGATCCCCACCAGTGGAGTGCGTCATTGCCACGCAAAAGGCTGCATTTGTCTGTTAGCGGCAGTACATGGCGAACATGTAACAAAGTGTTTTGAACCTATAGTTTTGTGATTCCTGGGCGGGTTATACACATCGTACCCTTTTAGATTGAAGTTATCCTAACAGAGATGTTACCCTGAAGATCTTGCCGCCGAAAACAGAAAATATTGCCATCACCATGATGTATACTTTTATCGGAAAGCTACACTCTATATCATTTTGTAAGACCACTGTATGCCAAACCACAATTGAAGGTACATGATCGTTATTTCATGGGGAATCTTCACTCTGTGATTTACAGTAAATTTGCTGCACCTACGCGTAAGTCCATGTTGCAATATGCTTGCGATCGCGAGGGTTTATTGTCATACCAACATCATCATTTGAAAATGTAATTTGTGTGGCTGTTAATATTGGACTGCGTGAATGTGAAAGTGATTAGGAACGTGACAACGTAGCTTTCGAGAGGTGTGCATATTGTTCTCTCCCGCCTTGTTTTAACCACTGTATCGGAATCACGAATCTGCACTAATATGATACCTTTCAAAAAAATGTTCAAATGTTTGTAAAGCTTACGGGACTTAACTACAGGGTCATCAGTCCCTAAACTTACAAACTACTTATGAACTACTTACGAACTAGGACGGCACAAATATCCATGCCCGAGGGGGGATTCGAACCCCCGACCGTAGTGGCCGTGCAGACCGTGACTGAAGCACCTCAATCCCCTCGGCCACCGCGGCCGGCAATACCTTTCATGTGTGTGTGGTACTGCTGTATATGTGTGTTTTGCACTATTGTAAGTACTTTAAGCAGAGAGCTTTTGGGACTGCTGATTGAATGTGTAATGATACACTGACCATTAAATTACATATAATTTTCTTCCTGTAGTATTGATATCTTGTTACTTAGTATCCCTCTCTTAAAATGTTACTTGAGGTACAATGCAACGTTTTGCATGGAAATGACTCAAACCACTGTCCTGTTTGTGATTGTCTCTTATTCCAAGCATGGTTTCGTGCGGTTCCAAACGTTCGAGGTTAAAGGTGTCCCTTGTGGGATAAAAAAAAAGTAGGAAGCGCCACGTAATAGTCATGCCGATGTAATAGCACCTGTGAAATCAAAAAGTTTCCTGCTTTTCATGGAGCACAAGCCTTGATGAAAAGGAACGTCGCCAAGAAATAAAAAGCCGAACCCGAAATATACAGCATCATCTTAAATTAGAAAAGGCTGCTTGCATACCGCTGTGAAAAGCATTGATTTTCAGGGTGCTCTGTATTTGGGTAAAATAACGTTGAAAGACAACTAGAGAAGAACAACGACAATTGTTGAAGAGAGAATGGCAGATTAGCTACTGTGTAGCGTACTTTGGAGCCAGGAGACCATTAAACTCAATTTGATACAACTGACTTGCTGCCAAACTGGCAGTCACAGGCGGATATTCTGAAAGACTGTTAACAGAACTCGCAGTCATTGTTAAACACTCCAAGAATTTCAATGGGAAGGCTTGAAACCATAAGACATCTGGATTCGGTGCTGAAACAGATTTCTATCAGTCCTCCACCATGGGATGACGGCAAGAGCGGACGACGGCAGCCGACAACGGCGAATTGCGCTCGAATATTCAAAACACGTGACATCATGGCTACGTGCGGGAGGACGCGTGAACGGATTGGCTGCATTCAGGGAGTGACTTTCTCAACGAAGCTGCGAACCCCTTTGAAACTTTTCTCGGCAGATGGAATCGAAATGTTTGGTTCTAACAAGAAAAAATGTCAACCACGCTATAAGAGCCCGGATTATTTTATCAACTGTAACATTTGCGGCGTAGGTGCTACGAAGACAGCCAGGCAGCCCTGAGATCAATGGCAACTCCTGAAGCAAGATCTAAAATTGTTGCAGAATGTCACAGAGTTTTGGTGGAGCTAGGGGAAAGCAATAGGGTAAACCTATTGTGGGTCCATGGCCACTCGGGGGTCAGTGCAATGAACATGCCGACAGGTTAGCCAGCATGGGGGCAGAGGCTCCATTTATTGGACCGGAACCTGTGATGACTTTCACCAAGGCAATGATCAAATTGGAGCTACGTAACTACTTCAGAAGACAGCACGTAGAATATTGGACCAAGGTCTATAAACAAATACATGGCAAGGTAATGATGCCAAAGCCATGTTTTAAAAGAAGCTCTGCAATCCTTGGCCTGAACAGGAGAGAGATTAGACTCATAGTTGGATTGCTGACAGACCATGGGAATTTCAAAAAACACCGACATACAATGGGAATAACAGAAGAGGACCCTAAATGTAGGATCTGATGGTGATGAAACTGCATCACATCTAATCTTCAAATGCATTGAATTGGAATGCAAAAGGCACAGAACGTTTGGGACAACCAGACGCGAAGAAATTGTGTCTAATAAAGAACTAGTAAAGGGACTCCTTGCACTGTTCAAGTGCATTGGTTGGCTTTACTAGATATACAGGGAGCGATACGCACAATAAATTAGTTTCTGTGCGGGCAGTGTAGGGTTGGACCAATACTGTTTTGGCCTCCCTGACAAAATCAGTCACTCAATCAATCAACATTTCCGGCCGTGAAAGTTTATATATTACAAACAGATGAGAGAGCAGATACGTAAAAAGTGGAACATGCGAAATTGTAGTTGGTAAACATTTTGTTATGGACGTTAAATCACCTCAATTCATTAAAATGTCGGTTACATTATATTGCTAACATTTCAGACCAAAGGTAATGCTAAAATGTGTTTTACTATTAGTTTGAGTTCATTTTGTGTCCTAAAAAGTGAAAGAACTGTTGGTGGTTTCGTGGAGAAAGTTTACCCTGTCATGTCAAAGAAATGAACTCATTGGCAAAAATAAGAACTTTCACCGGGAGGCCATACACCACTAGACGAAGATGTGAAGACTGATCTATATTATGAAAAGAGGAAAGAAAATATTATACCTTGATTCCTGATTAATCGTTCCTATGGGGTTCTATAATTTGCTTCAGGTAGTTAGCGCTGGAGTTATGATACAGACGATCAGGAGTAGAATGGAGTGTAATGTGTAAAGACATAATCTTCTACTATGATCTATGTCGTACACTTCAGAGCAGGTAAAAACCAATATTCTCCGGTTGTTTAAAGATCACTGGTGCAAACCCGCTGACCACGATGTTCAATAATAACTACAGAAAAGTGCAGATACTGTGCCATATTTAACTTAGTTGTTAAAAACTTTTCATACTCAGGGGTTAGTTGGAAAAGAAATTTCTAGGACTAATCCGTATAGTTTGTTGTGTGCGGAAGTTGTATTTTATCACATCTACGGTGGTAGTTATTATTAAGACTGAGAACTATAATTGTTAGATACTAGGGAACGGCAAGGTAATTTTTTCGTGAAAGAGTCTTGGTCTTTGAGAGTTAACAATATTCGATATTCTTCGTGGTCTTCGTATTTGTCTTCTACCTTTGGGTCTGTAGTCATAGGTATTCTTTGCGATACGTACTAGATGGTGTCACCATTATATCATCATTATTAATACTATTTAAGTCATTAGATATCACCCATTAGTACCTCTTACAATAAATAGGAAAAAGAAGTGGATCAGCGAACCAGGCGGAATGGAGTTCTTCGGCACAAAGGATTCTGGATGTAAGAAAATGTCATCCCTTTCAGCTGCTTGTACCCCGACAGCTATATGGAAACGATTTCGAAAATCGGGTATTGTCCTGCAGACTATCATGAACAGAGAGAGGTAAATTCTAATTTCATTCGGCACAGTTTATGGAAATACGAATGCTTTTTATGCAATGGCTACACTCTCTATTTAAATAAGTTAATCGACGTTACCTGCAAATCTTGTGTAGTTACGACCACATCGCATGCATGTCCACTGCGAACGTCTCATGCAATGTTCTAGATCACATCAGTGGAGCAGTTTATTTGTCTTTCTTACTAACTTATCTGTTGTAATTCCTACAGTATGTGCTGAATATTGAGGATCTCCCAGATGACACTCCGCTTCATTTAGTTGTGAGTCACTGGTATTTTAGAGGCCTTGGGAAATACTTCAAGAAGCTGCACCGCGAACAGTGGATAACATTATGATGGTTGTATTCGATACCCAGCGATATCGCCTGATTTAACGCCCTTCGTTTTGTTTCCTAAGGGGATATATCAAACCCAATGTTTACGAAACCAAATTGAAAAATTTAGACGCTGTAGAAGAACGAATACGTCATGCTTGTACTTCGGTATGTGCAGAAATGTTATGATAATTTCATCCTAACACCGATGTATTATGAATAATTCCATGAGGAAAAGCTGTCAGTCTGTAAAATAGATTTCAATGTACAGAATTTATAACATTAGATATACTCATAATTCTCTATGGCATCCGAGATATAATAATATCTGTTTCAAAACAACTACGAGTACGAGATGTTGCATTATGAGTTGGTTATAATACTGCCATAAGGTGATATTAATTGAAATAACTAGTTGCCCCGGTGAAGTATCCGAGCGGTCTAAGGCGCCTCGCTGCGGAGCGCGCGGTTGCTCGCCGTCGGAGGTTTGAGTCCTCCCTGGGGCATGGGTGTGTGTGTTTGTTCTTAGGTTAGTTTACCGTAGGTCAAATACGAGGCGCGTCTAGAAAGTAAGTTCCGTTTCAATTTATCTCCGCTGCAGCGCTGTGATTGTAGTTCCGCACATACGCTGTAGACGATGTGTATCAAGGAGAAGAACGTGCGCCATTTGGAGATCGCTGTCAGTTACGTACGCTTTGTTGTGCTTGTTTTAAATGTCGGCGTTGATTGAGAAATCTCGCCGCCTGTGAAATCAAGTCGGTGATTCGGTTTCTGAATGCGAGGAAAGTGAAACCAAGTGAAATGTATCGGCAAATTTGCGATGTTTACGGACCAAATGCGATGAGTGATTCGTTGGTGAGAAGATGGGTCCGACAGTTCAATGGCGGGCGTAGTGATGGGATTTGGCTGGGACGTGTTTGACCATCCTCCGTACAGTCCTGACCTCGCTCCTAGCGACTTTCATCTGTTCTTACATCTCAAGTCTTTCCTTGGCGGTCATCACTTCACCAATGACAACGAAAGAAATTGTTTCCAACTGGTTGAAGATACAGGCGGCACATTTCTATGAAGAATGTATACAAATCTGGTGCCACGGTACGACAAATGCCTGAAAAATTTCGGCAGTTATGTGGAAAAGTAGTTTAAGAGTTGTAGAATTTTGTGCAATAATAATTTCTCATGTATCTGTGTACAATTTCATTTTATTACCAAACGGAACTTAATTTCTGGACGCGCCTCGTAGTTTGTAAGCTACGGACTGATGACCACGCAGTTTGGTCCGATTGATATACAAACATTTGAACATTTTTTGATAACTAGTGCGCTTTGGCCCTTGTGACTATTGTTTTGGTCGGAAACAATCATTCTTCTTCATAGAAAACCTTCTCGGTCCTAGACATCGAACCTAGAACACCTTCCTCTTCGCCCCCTCCGCCTACGGCAAAAAGGTTTTCTAGTGAGGAGCTACAGAATGAGTAATAGTTGTGAAGTGTTTGCTTTCAAGTACCGGCCTTACGTTCATCAAGGTCTTTTCTCCCCTTTACTGTTCTGATTAAGCAAACCTTTCAGCGTCTCTGGTATCCGGAATTAACTGACGAAAACGAAGGAAGACGTGCGTGGGTGACCCGGTATATGTGTTAAAAAAGTGTGGATGATGAAGGAAACCCTTGTCTGCCTTCTTGTGTTATCTTCTCCCTCCTGTACTAATGGTTGATACTGTTACCAGCATACAGACTCTGCATTCAGTCGTCTGAGGAAAGTAGTACTGTGTGAAAATTTCCAATAATTGAAGAGTGGAAATGCTAAAGGATGTAAGTGCCATTTTTTGACTTTCGGGGTTTGTCACTGGTAACCGATCTATGTCTTCGCGCCAATACTCTGCTAAAAGATTTATGCGCTCCAATCATTCCTTGTAGTTGGCACTGACCCCAAGAGATTGCACTAGTCCTATGTCCAGATGGGCTTTCGCTGTTAATGAATCTATGTGCCACAGGCATCTGGCGCTAGCCGCACAGCAGTCTGTAGTCAAGGTTATGCCACAATACTTTTGTTTTGCTTACTGAAGCTGTTACTTGCTATTTAAAATGATGTACCTGTTAATAATGATAATATGAACTCCACTTATTTTAGTGGTGATGGAAGTGTTGAGAACGTTACGTTCAGGAAGAAACAGGATAAGGCAAGATTAAGCGGAACGTCTTACCTCATGCAGAAGAAGCAGAACAAGGAGGGAAATTGCTGCAAAACAACCGCCATCTTTACAGTAAACGTATAGTATGAAACAAGCCTACATTTTCCAGTTGTAGCAGGTTCATATACATATTTTTCGTTTGTTTTGCGTATAGGTGTTCTGCAAGTGTAAGTGCAGTTGATATGAAAACTCAGCTCTCAGCTTTTTGAAGAATATCATTGACTTGACCTGAACCAACAAAGCAATTACCTGATGGGGTTTATAGAGATTTTTCTTACTCAAAGACGACGCCATCGGACGTATAATGAAGACGGAGAGAGATGAAAGGCAGTCAACTGTCTGCTACACACTTCCTGATGGGACAGGAGAACTCAAAAGAGTATGCAAAGCTACACTTTTCAATACCTTTAATATTTCCGCTAAAAAAAAAAAATCAAACATTTGTTACGAAGAAAAAATCAGGTTCCGAAGTTTTCAAACACACAGCTTTCTTTAATCAAAATAAGCAAACAACAGCCTGGTATTGTGTCCTGCAAAAGAAGCTTTTCCAATCAGTGTGATTGGGAGAATTTTCATGTCCTGAAGAACGGCAAGACAATGAGAGACACTGCAGCTGTGGAATTGATAAAACTTCCAGGTACTGTTCCAAATACACGAAATAAGAAAACGAATTTTCCACTATTATTGATTTCGTGGACGAAAACAAGAAAGACTTTTTCCAACAGCTGTTGTCTCATGGCACTTAGATCTATTAGCTACGACAAAACCTATTGCACTTACACGTTTCTGCATAAAACACTACGTAACTTTTTCATTTTTCAACGTAAGTAAAAAAACCTTTGTCAACAATGTATAACCATGTAAAAAGTTAATATGTGTTTTGTTAGAAATAACTATCCATTTCTCACAGAGATGTGCAGTTTTTTTCGTTCTCAACAATTCCATTTTCGGCACTTAGCACCTTTAGCATTTCCAGTCTTCAATTTAGATCGCATTACAAGGTTGAAGGCCTTTTCGTAATACACAAAAGCTATATAAGTTCGGAGATTAAATTCTCCAGTCTTCTCTGCTATCTGCTTCATGGAGAAAACAGAGTTTATAGGTATTACCAGACTAAAACAACTTTGCTATTCTAGAAGGAAACTAGCTGTTAGAGTTTAATATTTTCGAAAGTATGGAAGCATATGACTTGTACCCATAATTTAGTATACTTATACCTCCATTGGTACTGAGGTCATTGCTGCCTCCTGTTATTAATGTGTGTATCAGTATTGAGCTCAGACATTATTGTGGCACTTGGCCATTATTACAGTATAGATTGGCCAGCTGAAAATGATCCTGTCAAAGCAAGACAAAGTCAATTAGGATTTATTAAAAAAAACTGACAGAAAAGCGGGTTGCCAGCTGCCTCAATCCAGATTCCACTTTCCTAATCCACAATTTTGTCGTGCGAAGGTATTCGCGTTTTTACTATCACAAAACAGGTTAAATCTTTTTCCCGGTTTCGCAATGTGATGCACACACAAGACATTCCACTTTGACTGCCACTGTCTGCGTCTCTCCTTTGGTACACTCTTCATCCTTTCTCGTGATCTTTTTTATTACCGTCTTTGTCAAGTCCACTGTCTGTCTGCCGTTTTTGATGTCCCATTGTTTATCTGACACATTGTCACTATATTTCTCGAAATCTACCGTTTTTTCTTCAGACATCATTTCCTACTCTCCACATAAGTATTTGTGATTGGATTAGTGGAGCTTATGAAATGTAGATCGAGAAACATCTGTAAAAAGGTATGGGGCAAAGAGGATACTTTCTTTTTTTTGCTAAATTTTCCATTTGGAGGCTGCAGAATCCCAAAAACTACGTGTGATCTCAGTCTGTTCCTCATTCCACTTTCTCCTCTCTCTCTCTCTCTCTCTCTCTCTCTCTCTCTCTCTCTCTCTCTCTCTCTCTCTCTTGATTCCACTACTGCATTAATTTACCTTATTTTAATTTTACTGTCTCTGTCCTACCATGACTCTGTGCTCTTCTATCTCTCCCATGCTGGCCGCGGTGGCCGAGGGGACTGAGGCGCTCCAATCACGATCTGCACGGCCACTAGAGGCGGAGTTTAAATTTGGCTTGTTTTAATAAGGATGGGGAAGGAAGTCCAGTGTACCTTTTTGAATGAAACTATCCTAGAATTTTCCTGGCAGGATTTATGGAAATCAAGAAATCCTACATCTGGACATCGAGAGGCGAATTCTAATCGCCGTCCTCCAGATGCAAGACCATAGTATATAAGTAAAGATTTGTTTCGTTACGTGCTTTGGAACATTTATTTTGAGAATGGAGATTTCATATTGTGCAGTGCCCCGTATTGACTATCCTCTGATTCTCGAGGCAGCTCCCCGTCGGAGGTTCTAATCTTCCCTCGGTCATAGGTGTTTTTGTTGTCTTTAGTATAGGTTACTTTATAAGTAGTTTGTAAGTTTAGGGACTGATGATCCCGCAGTAAAGTTCCATAAGCTTAAAAAACATTTGACTTTGATTTTGCAATGCCGAAAATCAATGTTTCTTCACAGAATAACTTTCTTGAAGTTAAATGAAAAGTCCCTGCGAGTGTACCCACCTGATTTGAATCCAATAAGTGGAGAATGCAATGAGATATTGCTGTGCTCTCAATCTATATCCCTATTCCCTTTGGTCACGCCATAAGTTGGGAACCGATTGACTGCTTTGGCTGATCTTCTTTTGTGTGGTGTTGTAATTCTAAGGATCAGATATGTATGAGAAAAATGGAAGTGTGTTTTTCAACGTGTTTTTATCTATTCGATACAAATATGTAGTTTTGTTCCGATCTTGATGAAACTTTTCTCTTATTTGACCTTCAAAGCAAAAGGAAACCTACTGCCTATATAAAATTTCGTTCGGTGCCTTGTAAAGGGAAATTCACTTATGGCCTTCGAAAAATTTCATAGTTTAACTCAGATCTTGATGAGTTTTCTCACACTTGACGTCTAAACGAAGAGGAAGGTCACAGTCTACATAACGTTTCGTACGGTTTATGGCGGAGGGTACAGTGCAACACTCCAATATATCAGTTTTGTTCCATTCTTGAAGTAATTTTGTACACCTACAAAATAAGCGGCTAATCACGGCCTGCCCTTTATTATTCAGCAAATTTCGCTTTCTTTCGTAAGTGTGAAGTGATGCTGACAGGTAATAGTCTGCATAATATGTGTGATACATGTGTGTTGTCTATAGAGAAACTGCGTTGCAAAACAAATCAGGACAATGCCTAATTCTGTCTAAATAGTCCTACATGACCACGAAAGGTAGCCGCGGCGGACTGGCCGACGCATTGAGGCGGTAAGCTCCGATGCGCGACGCCGTTACCCGTCGGGGGTTCGAATCTTCCCTCGGGCATGGATGTTTGTGTTGTCTTTAGTATAAGGTAGTTCATAAGTAGTTTGTGAGTTTACGGACTGATGACCCCGCAGTTAAATCTCATAAGCTTAACAAACATTTGAACAAAACTATAGTATAAATAAACAAATAAAAGCAATGATGATGGCACAGAGGTGCTGAAACATGTTTGGATAAAAGTAAAAGACAGTGTTTTGCATATCAGGCAGACCTCATCCCCAGAAGGAAGATCATTGTCTACCTAAGATTTTGTATAGTTCATGATGAAGGGTCTTTCACAACAGATTACGAAGGTATAGTACAGTTTCATTCTCATTTCTCTAAATCTACTCCATACTCTCCAAGACACCTTCTCCTATAGTTAGCAGAAAATCGATTACCAACATTCCTCCGTTTGGGCTCTAATCTCTCTTATTTTATTCTTGTAGTCTCGTGGCGAGATATACAGAGGAGGAGGAGGTGTGAACTCAGAACAATAACAGAACGTCTCTCTTGCACTTAATTATCATCTCTGTGGGGCTTTCATGCTTACTAAACAAGCCTGTAATGAAGCATGCAGCTCTCCGTTGGATCTTTTCTACGTACAGATCCCGTAGTGATGGGCTATACTCGAGCGTTGCTGGACGAGTGTTTCGTAAATACCTTCGTTGTTGACGGACTACACTTTCTGCCTGCCAGATTACATCAGTAGAAATCAATACATTGGAACAAGTAACACGGATTGGCGTGAGTACGTGTGCAAATATTTTATATACATGCGACAAAGTCTTTCATACCTTGTGATAATACTTACAGGATTCATAAAACTAAGTTCTCTCTGCACAGGAATACCCTGTCAGAAGCTATATGCATTTCTGTACTCTGTTGAGTAATATGGGTGTTGGTTCTAAGGGTTGTTAGTTTGTATCTGGAGTGTGTAAGTTGTCTATATATAAAATACCGTACTGTAGCCGTGTATAGGTCTCGATGCTTAAAAGTAAGGTATGAAGTACTCCAAAGCAGACATCATATAGAAGTGAAGATTTAAGGCTTCATAGTATATATTTGTGACGTCTCATTATTCGAAGTGATTAGTGGCTTAGAATTAACGGCTAAAAAGTCCCTTTCTTACACACAAAGGTCACCACGTTGCCTCCACCAGGCAGCTGACTTAAGGAGCTACATTTCTGATGCTGTTTTCTGGTGTATATCTGAATAACTTTTCTTAAATGGAGAACAGTACTTGGCTCTTGCTTAAAATGTGCAGGGCGCTATGGAAAGCAAAATTTAAAGAAATCGCAATTATTTTCCATACATAACAGAAATTTTTGAGCCGTTCTAATTGACGTTTGCAGACAATTGCCTACAGAATCGTCTGAATGACACCTCTCTGGCAAATATAGGATGACAATTGATTGCCCTCCAACATAGGTTACATACTGTACCCTGACCTTCCGTAACACGCAGAGAAATACATATTTTATTTTAATCTTATACTAATGTTGGAACATAAAACTCCTGCTGTCATCAGTAAATATAATTTACAGGCTGTAAAGTTGCAATACCATTTCCAGTATGGAAATGAAGCCTGCCGTTTTCTTTCGTTCATCATTCGTGACACACTGTAGCAGAAAGATGTGTGTGAAGTATTCTGGGGTAGAAATTTTCTTTATAAATGTATCTGAGCCAGGACTGTTGGAGAGAGCTGCAGGAAGAATTCACAGTAAGACATAGATCTCAGTTTCTGATTGCTTGTGGTCGGGACAAATCCATATGTTATCCAAGATATTCGCAGTTTCATTCTGATGTGTAAGGATCAGGAAACAATAGTAGGTGATTTCTTTTTCTTTGCATAAGAAACAATTACCACTATGGTGCAGTCATTTATTTTTTATCATTTATGGTTTCACACAGTGAATTTAATTCATCAGCCGAGAATCGTAGGAGCAGCGTGGTATGCGGCGACGACAGGTGCAGCCTGGTATGCGGCAGCGACCGCGGGTGCGGCGGCGACGACGGGGGCGTTGAAGTTCTGCGCGATGTACTGCGAGCTGTGCGCCGTCACGACGGCCGGCGCGGGGGCGGCGTAGGCCGCGGGGGCGGCGGCCGCCACCAGGGGGGCGGAGTAGGCCAGGGGGGCGGAGTAGGCCAGGGGGGCGAGGCCCGCCTTGGGGGCGGCGCTCACGCAGCACGCGGCAGCGGCGAGGAGCAGGCAAACCTGTTGAAGAGCACATTCTGTGTCAGGACCAACTGCTTATCAGCAAGAGATAACCACTGCTGATTCTACAATAATATTGGTGCATACTAAAATATATCAGGATTCCTATCTTCCTTATACCCATGGAAACATGTTGTATTCACCAATACAAAAACCCTCTGAACTTTGCTGGTATGATACAACCAAAGGCAAGGACTCATTGCTGTATAATAAAGCGTTCTTTTATTGAAAGTAATTGTTAGATATATGCGTTATTAGTCTAGTTTTTTATAGTTTATGTGTTGGCTACTAATCTAAAGTAAGTACTGTTATATTTCCTAAAGCTTATAGTTTCAACATAAGAGCTCTCTTCGGGTATACGTCTGCAAATATGTAATGTCTTGAAATATGTTACTGTATAGATATAATGTATAGGAAGTTTTAGGTTGTACTACAATAATCTGTTTTGTTGTTGTCTTAGCAATTTGTATGTCATACTTGCGTTTGTAGTACTGTTGTAGCTCGTAAATAAACGACCTTCTCTGTCACATATTGGTAATTTGAACTTACTAGTTAGATCTAAGAAAGGATTGCGAGTGTCTAACTTGCCACTAAAGATAAATAAAGTAACGATTAATTTAGTGTCGCTGAACGATTTATCACATGAATTACTGCTGAACAATATTACAGGGAATTTTATTTCGATATACACAGAAATGAAGTAATGTGTAGAATTAATGACTGGATGTCTGGTAGTGTAATGTACATCACAAATCCAGAATTAATAAATGTGAATATTTATGCAAGGATATAACTATAAAAACAAACTAAAATAGGTAATGCATCACTTTCCTTGAGCATTGTGATACTCAGATCAATGGCATTGTTCTCATACATACTTTCTATGTTGGGGATATAATTGTGGCCGGCCGTGGTGGCCGAGGAGACTGAGGCACTCCAGTCACGGTCTGCACGGTCACTACGGTCGGGAGTTCGAATCCCCCATCGGGCATGGATATTTGTGCCATCCTAGTTCGTAAGTAGTTCATAAGTAGTTTGTAAGTTTAGGGACTGATGACCCCGTAGTTAAGTCCCATAGACTATACAAACATTTGAATTTGATATAATTGTGCCAGTTCATTAGACAAGAGAACGAATAAGAATTATGGGACTGCATAATTTTTATTACCTAATCTTAGTTGAATGTAATAATCTTTTCCAGTTTATCCTGGGACCCACAATCTTCCTGGAAAAATATTTCGCGATCTAATATAATATTACAGGTCCCAAACACTATTTTGTCCATTAGAAAATTTCCCTTATTCGAATTGAATATTAAAATTTGTGAAATAGTTCACTCATGCTATTAATACTACTTTCCATATCTAGATTGGTACTTTTTTGTTTTACTCATAAATTGTTTTCTACGGAATTGGTTCATTCATGCACTGAAAAGGAAAAGAATTAGAAAATGCATGATTCCATAGGTAAGTAGTTGTGAATGCCATCTAAGGTATATTTTTCAAGCATTCGATACTATATCTTTGCTCATTAGAAATGAGCTTATGGCTAACTGTTTACCGAAAGGGCTGAAAGAAGAATCACTTGAATGATACATCAGAGAGTCTTCCTCAGATGCCTTATACAAATGGTTTCTTAGTCATTACAAATCACAAGGAATCCTTGAAAAGCAGCTGCTAGAACAAGAACAAGTTTTAGGTAACACTTGTAACGGGACAAAATATTTTCTGATTTGTTACAGAGTTCTTGAACAGTTTCGTTTCAACTTATTATGAAAATATGTTATATTAATGATTTTTCAGGGATTGACCATTAAAATATCACTGTATGTAACGTTTGTAAAATTACGATGTATTTGTTTGATGTGTGTTCTAGACTTTAAATTAAGGAAACGCTAAAGATATCTCCAGGAGAGAGTTCATAGATATATTTTAACTGCATATGAGCCGCTCAAGATAATTCAAGTATGCCAAAGAAGACAACATTGAAAAAGAAGAAGACTTAGAATAGTAACGAAATATTAACGATTATTGTACAGTGAAAAATGAAGATCTCCCAATGATTTATTGGTTCCTAAGATGGTTTATAGTTAGTTGCTTGTGAGTTATCGAACTGACTGCTATGATAGGCAGAATACCATGTTTATGGTTGCGTAAGTTTAAAGCCGTCACGAAACAGTAAAGGGATTTACCAGAGTGATTAGGTTTCTGTGGATAGTAGTGGCAGAACCTCTACCTGACCTATGTTTTTTTTATTTATTTATTTTTTAAACTGCTCATGGTAGTGACAGTTTGTGGGAGGTGTTAATTAGATATAAAATGGTAACTGACGTTAATGCTGCGTGGCAGCATTAAGTAACTCATCTACGGAACGAATCTATTGAGGATTGTTTCGTGGTGTGGTTGGTAGTCAGTTACGAGTGGAGTAATTTGAACAGAACAGTCTTACTGTGTTATTTTATGAATCCGGCGGGAGTTCACTGAGTCACGCGTTGGTCATGAGCTTTATTGGTATGATTTGACTGGCTCCGGTTGCAAATTGTGTGACATTTGGGTATCGCCATAGGATTAATTTTTCTATATTTTTTTGAACCTACTTAAAATGTTAGTCAGAGGGGACACTTAGTTAGCAGTCACTCTAAAGCAAAATTCTGTATGTGGCTTAAATAAAAGACAATAATAAAACATAACTAAGCCTGGAGACGTGATAATAAATAATAGGAATTTAGTTGATTTATTTATTATCTCGCTTATAAGAGAGTTTTCTTTTATACTATCGCAATCTAAAAAAAAAAAAAAAAAAAAAAAAAAATAAACTAATTAAAAAATTAATATCTTTGGTGAAGGGAACAATAAAAAATAAATATACATCTGTTCTTTCGTGATAAACATAATGCAAAGTCAACCAAATCTATAAGAATAGCTAAAGATGAAAAGACGTTAGCATGAAACAAAGGAAATATTGAAATTTAGCAAAGGATTATTTTGTATGGTGTAGTTAAGTATTTTCCGTATAATGGTAATTGTTTTGTAATCGTTGATCACAGACCGCGCTTACGTAGTTGACTAAATTTTACTTACGGCGTCGCCTGCGTATGCGTTGTAGTGGCAACGTATTTAATTGACACTATACTGGTATACAATATTAAAAACTGAATATTTGTCATTATGATACTGAAACGATTCACTGTGGTATAGTAGAAGCTTCTCTGCATTCTTCTTGCCTGTTTGTCGTATCCGATTTTAAGTACGTAATATCATGTATTAAAGAATAGGACAATCGCCAAAACGGAGACCAGACCTTCGGGATAGCACGTTTTCATTTAGAGTTATTTGTTTTACTGATTCCTACGAATGATTTGCTAACGTTAATCTTACTTTCTCTCTGATTTCTTCACTACCAGGCGTTACACTAGTTACGCTGAGCATGCAGTAACATTGCAATGGTCTCATAATGTTGGAAGCTTTGATACGAGTTAAAGTCGAGAACTGATGGTTTGAAAGTGGACGTATCTCTCACCTTGATCATGTTGTTGGAAGAGCTCTGCGGGCAGACACACGAGCTCCAGCGGCGTGCCGCGTTTATATAGGCGTGTGGTAGGTGGCCAAGGGGGAAAGGGGGGGGGGGGGGCTTGCGACAACCGATGTCCGCGCAACAGGGTACGTCTCCTGATGCATCTGAGTCAAAGTGTTACGGCACGATTATCATACATGTTAATCAAATTCAACTGCATCGGGCAAACAGTTTTACTTTCAGATATTTTTGAACTTTGTTGTATTCTGTGCATTTCCCTGAAATCAAATTCAACCTTCAGCTTAATCTTATGTCGAGTTACGTTTTTTCCTCTGAAGTTCAGA
The DNA here is from genome assembly GCA_026315105.1 of Locusta migratoria. Taxonomy (NCBI): domain Eukaryota; kingdom Metazoa; phylum Arthropoda; class Insecta; order Orthoptera; family Acrididae; genus Locusta; species Locusta migratoria. The sequence goes on from CM048746.1 coordinate 200,197,411, forward strand.
TATATGATTTTTTTATTTCGTTTTATTTTATTTTATTTATTTATTCATTTTTTTTTTTTAATGATGAACTCGCTGTCTGATTCGTAGGACATCGGCAGTGAACAGACGAGGGTTACAAATCTTTTACTCATTTCCTATTTTATATTGAAAGTCTAAGACTCCCCTTTGTATCTCGTGTGAACTCGCTACGTATGTGATCTGGTAACCAAGAACTTTTTTTAATCATTTTGAATGAAACACACATGAGATAAGCGACGAAACAGTCAGTGTATTCTATTTTTATTCTTTTTACAAGTGGTCAGAAATTAAACCTTTGTGTGAGACTTTCGCCAGTACTCCAAAGAATTTGACCAATGTCTTTTTTTTTTTTTTTTTTTTTTTTTTTTTTGTTTTTTGTATAGATTTCAGTATTTATTTTTGCAACAGGTTTTACACTATAACTAACTTCAAAAACGTTTCTTATTCTAAGGAAGCAAACTGAAAAAGTCATCTGTCAATGAAATTTGTCATTATTTAAACTAATGTATGCTAAGGAGGACACGAATCTACGACGGAGAGCGGTAATCGAATACCTGGCAAGACGTTTCAGACCGCTCATGCACTCCCCCGCGGTTAAACATGACAGGGTGCTTATCATTTCAGTCACTACCTACATAACTAATTTCTCCTATCTTTTGAGCGATTACACTCATTTCCCTCTGCAATGGGGCCCTCATGGATCCTCTGGAAAAATGGCTTAGTTACGCACCCAATTTCGCTCAAGGACTGCTAGTATTATTAAATACTACAGACGCTATCCTCAAATTATGGTGGGTTCAAGCGCTTCTAAAGCTGAAATGACTGATTCAAAATACGCCTCTTAATCAGTTTCAACTTAAAGACCCACTTACGCGGATATTTCAGTTTACGTCTGGCACACGGGCATATTGCAACATACAGCTACACATTATGTTCTAGTAGATGGTCCACTGGCCTGAAACAAAGGAATCCTATTATTCCATTTATATTTTGCTACCTCAAAGTAGAACAGGAACTTAAAATCTACTCCATTTACTAGTCTTAATTGCTATCCTGAAAGCGATAACCATTATTTTTAACTACTTGCTTAAATATTTCACATACACGTACACATTAAACTGAATACAAAGTACAGAACACAGAACGACGCATACCATTCAGCTCAGGTGCCAGCGTCAGAATTTTGGAACATTGTGCTCAGAGGTGGGTCTTCCTCCATTGGGCAAGAATAGTTGAGACTATCCAATACTTTGGAAAAAGTTCCATCCTTGCTCTACTTTAGACAAGCAAGAGACTGGTCAAAGATTACCAGTGACCAGATGTGATCTATAGTCTCTCGGTACTCTCTCTTTGCAGACGAAACACAAATACACGCCATGATACCACGAGTACAACCTAAAGCGGCACCAATGAGAACATTAAGATGGGAGGTGCACATTAAAATCAAAGAAACCACATCGTCATTCTTTTCTACATCAGCCTCAGCTAACGAAATATTTTATATCCGCCAAACCGTGATCTGTTAAGAACAACGATACTGATAAAGATGGGTGGGGTAAAACTGTACCCCCTCGTTACATTACATTAGTAAGGGACTTTCTCTTTGTTTTTAGCAATATGAGTGACTCTCTGAATTTAATAGCCAAATTACTTTTCTCTAAACTATTCCTGGTGGAGGGCAGCCGTAACCTACAACTATATCTATACTCCGCAAACCATAGTGCCGTATGATACTTACTTTTAATACCATTGTTACATTTCCGTTTTCCTTTACCATTTCTAATACCATTTCTATACCATCTCTAATTTCATCTTTGTGCTCTTTTCGTGAGATACCAGCACGAAGAAACAATGTGTAGGCTGCCTGTTCTAGGAACGTACGATCTTGGACCTTTAACATAAAACACAATAAGATGCAGACCGCCTCTTTTTCAGCATCTGCCTCTGTAGTTTGCTGAAGCTTTCGTCCTTACTACTCGTAAAATAAGCTTTAAAGACCCGTGCTGGACTTCTCTGCTTCTTCTTTATTCCTGGTATAAATCTTACTTGGGAAGGTTCCTGATTAGGAAATTAATAAATGTACACAAAATTATGCAAGACGTTAGTGACAAACAAGCAAAAATGAAAAATTAAAGGAAATCAGGGGTATTAAGATGTACTTCGTGTACCAATGTTGCGAAGACCATGATCGTTTGGTATGATAGTGAAATAAAAATACAGAAACTAAGGTTTTAAAATGCATTTCGTGTGCTGGTGTCTCACAATGCGACGTGACGCCCCTATCATCAGGACGAAAGTGAATCAATAGCCGTACCAGGGCTGAAATTGAACGAGCATATCAAGACGAGACAGCCGTGGGGAAGGCGAATGGTGCAGTTTATTGGGAGAGTTTTGGGAAGGTGTAATTCGTCTGTAAAGGATAGCGCATATAAAACGCTTGTACGACACCGTCTTGAGTGTTGCTCCGGTGTTTGCGATCCTCATCAGTAGTGTGAGTTACTTCCATGCGAAAGACCGCATTTGTCTGTTAGCGGTGCTATAGGCGAAGACGTAACAAGTGCAAACTATACTTCTGTGATTCCTGGGCGGGTAATACAGATCGTCCCCTTTTAGATTGAAGTTATCCAAACAATGTTGTTACCCTGAAGATGTTGCCGCCGAAAACAACAAAATATTGCCATCACCTTGATGTTAACTTCTTTTGGATAGATAAATATGTCAGAAAGATATTTTGTAAGACCACTCATTTCCTAATCACAATTGAAAGTACGTGATCGTTATTTCATCGGGAATCTTCACTCTGTGATTTACACTCAGTTTGCTGCACCTACACGTAAGCCAATGTTGCAATATGCTTGGCGAACGCGAGGGTTTATTGTCATACCAATATCATGATTTGAAAATGAAATTTGTGTGGCTTTTGCCGGCCGCGGTGGCCGAGCGGTCTGCGGCACGCCAGTCAGGACTCCACGGCCACTATGGTCGGGGATTCGAATGCCCCCTCGGGCATGAACATTTGTGCCGTCCTTATTAATAGCTAGTTCATAAGTAGTTTGTGAGTTTAGGGACTGATGACCCCATAGTTAAGTCCCATAGGCTCTACAAAAATTTGAAAATGTCATCTGTGTGGCTTTTGATATTGAACTCCGTGAATGCGAAAGTGATTAGGAAGGTGATAAAGTAGCTTTCGTGAGGTGTGCACGTTGTTCTCTCCCACTTTGTTTTAACCACTGTATTGAAATCACGCATCTTCACTTTGAAGTGTAATATAATAAGTTTCATTTTTGTGGCACTGCTGTGAATGTGTGTTTTGCGCTATTATAAGTACTTTAAGCAGAGAGCCTTTTGGGGCTGGGATTGAATATGTTATTATACACTGACGCCATTAAATTACATATGGCACTGATATTTTGTTACTTTGTTTCTCTCTATTAAAATGTTACTTGAGGTACAATGCAACGTTTCGATTTAAAAGACGCCCACCACTGCCCTGTGTATGATTGCCGGTTATTCCAACCATAGTTTCATGTGGTTCTGTGCGTTCGAGATCAAAGGTATCCCTTGAGAGAAAAAAATTAAATGAAATAAAAAAATAATAAAATAAAATAAAATAAAAAAACGCGTTGAGCGCCACGTAATATCATACCGATGTGAAAGCACATGTGAAATCGAAAAGTTTCCTCCTTTTTACAAAGGATGTTACCCACCGCTCAGGTAAATCCTTGACGAAATGGAACGTCGCCTTAAAATAAAAACCGCACCCGAAATATTCAGCATCATCTCAAATTAGCTAAGGGTGCTTGCAAACCGCTGTAAAAATCATAAATGTTCAGGGTGCCCTGCAGTTGTCTAAAGATCGGTAAAAGATCAACTAAGAAAGAACAACGACAATTGCAAAAGAAAGGAGACCGGCAGATCAGCTAGTACAGAATATGCTTTGCAGGTAGAATGCCATTAAATTCAGTTTGATAGAACTCCCTTGTTGCCAAACTGGCAGTAACAGGCGGATATCTTGAAAGTCTCACACCGTTGCGCGCGAGCCCTCATAAATGGAATTCTGCTGCAGTCAGTAACGAGCCAGAGTGTGTATCGGACGTACAAAAGAGCCACGATCCCCATTGACAATGTCTTCGCAGATGGGAAAGAAATGATGGGTTTCAGTAACAAATCAATAGGATCACGGGATAATTTTAATGATATTGTCCTTTCCAGCAAAGGAAGTTTACATTTTGAAAGACTGTTGACAGAGCCCACAGACATTGTAAAACACTCCAAGAATTTTAGTGTACGAGTCTTACATTTAATAATGTACAATATTTGATATTCTTTGTGGTCTTTGTTTTTTCTTCAACCTTTGGGTCTGTAATAATAGGTTTTCTTTGGTAGACGTCATTATAAAAATATTATTAATAACATTTAAGTCATTAGATCTCACCCATTAATCCTCTTGTAGTAAGTAGGACAAATTAGTGTAGCAGCAAACCTGGAGGAATCGAGTTATTCAGCACAAAGGTTTCTGGAGGACAGAAAGTGTAAAATAATAATAATAATAATAATAATAATAATAATAATAATAATAATAACAAGGTTAAAATGTTTCTAAATCTGTGGTACTCATCTGCTTGATTGTTAGTTCCTAGGCTACAAACTACTTAAATTAAGTTAAAGTAATCTAAGGACGACACATACACCCACGCCCGAGGGACGACTCGAACCTCCGACGGTGAATGGCCGTTCGCACCGCAGCACGGCGCCTCAGTGTGCACGGCCATTCCGCCGCGGGAAACGGTTTCCAAAATCGGGTTTTGTTCTGCAGACTGCAGAGAGACGTAAATTTTAATTTCATTAGGCAGATTATATCGAAAGATGAATGCGTTTTCGTCAATGCCTTACACTCTCAATATACATAAGTTATTCTACATTACTGGCTCCTGCAAATCTGGAGTAGTTACGACCACATCACATGCAAGTGCTATGGGAAGGTTCAATATTCTTGGAGATCACATCAGTGGATCAGTTTATTTGTCCTCTGACTAACTTGTCTGTTGTAATTCCTACAATACGTGCTGAATATTGGGAATCTCCCGGAAGATTTCATTTAGTTGTGAGTCACTTGTATGGTGTACCATCCGAATATTATAATGGCCCTGGGAAATATTTCAAGAGAGTGTGCCGTGAACAGTGGCCAGCTATATTGCCTGTTTTAATGGCCTTGGATTTTTTCTGAAGGAGGTAAACGGAAGTCAGTCTTTACCAAACCGAAATAGAAAATCAATACGTCATGCTTGTAGCTCTGTATCTGCAGAGATGTTAAGATACTTTCATCCTAATATCGACAGGCCCTTACATCAATGCACCCAACAAAACAAGTTAAATAATCGAATCAGAAAGATCTGCCTGTCTATAACATAGATTTAAATGAACATAATCTATAATGTTAGATATACTCATTATTCTCGGTGACACAATAGTATTTACTTAATATTGACGACTATGAAACACGAAAATTCTGTTACTACATTATGAGTTGCTTATAAAAACTACCATAAACTGATATTCCTTGAAACAGATAATTGGTACGCTTTGGCCTTCGTACCTATTGTTTTGCTCGGAGACAATCATTCTTCTTCACAGAAAATTTTTTCGACCCTAGAAATCGAACCTACAACGCCTGCCCCCTACGGCAAGCAGGTTTTCTAGTGAAGAGCTGTCGGATCAGTAATAGCTATGACGTGTCCGCTTCCAACCGCCGGTCTTTTGTACAGCAAGGTCTCCTTTCCCATTACAGTTCTAAGTAGGTAAACCTTATCGCTTCTGCGGGGTCCTGGATGAACCAACGACTCCCTCCTGTACTACTGGTTGATAATGTTACCACCATACAGTCTGAGGAATGCAGTAATTTCTTTAAATTTCTTATAGATCGCAAAACCTGGTTGATGCCGTTTCAGGAATAGACATAAGCGATTTAAGTTGGGGATATTAAATTCTCAATTCTTCTCTGCTTGATGGAGAAAAGAGTCAATAGCTAATAATACAGGTCTAAAATAGTCTTGCACCTGTAGAAGGAACGTACCTGTTATAGAATTTAATCTTTTGCAAAGTGAGGCATAAATATTATACCCACAATTTAGTATACGTATACCTGCATTGGTACTACAGTCATTGCTGTCTCCTGTTTTTAATGTGGGTATCACTATTGAGGTCAGACATTATTCTGGCTCTTGGATGTTATTATAGTATAGATTAACTTCCTGTAAAATGCTCCTGCCGAAGCAAGATAACGTCATTTTTTTAAGTGACAGAAAAGCTGCCTCAATCCTGATTCCAACTTCCTCACCCACAATTTTGCCGTGCGAACATATTCGCGTTTTTACTATCACAAAACAGGCTAAATCTTTTTCCCGGTTTCTCAGTGTGATGCACACACAAGACATTCCCCTTCGACTGCACTGTCTACGTAAATCTCACTCCCTGTATCTCCTTTGGTACACTTTTCATCCTTTCTCGAGATCTTTTTTACTACTGTCTTTGTCAATTCTACTGTGTGTCTGCCGTTGTCGATGTCCCATTCTTTTTCTGACACACTGCCACTGTCTTTCTCAAAATCTACCATCTGTCTATTCTGTCATCATTTACTCCTCGCTACATATGTATTTGTGATTGAATTAGTGGAGCTTATAAAACCTAGACAAGGGAATGGGCCAATTGCTAAAATTCGCCCATTTGGAGGATACAAACCCCCAAAACGAATGTTTCGTCGCAATGTGTGTTACTCTTTCCACTTTATTTTGAGTCCATTACTCCATCCATTTACCTTTCTTACTGTCACTGTCTCTCTTCCACCACGACTCTGTGCTCTTCCTTCTCTCCCAGCGGAACTCCACCGTCACTGCAATTCTAATTCAGAAAACAGGAGAAAAAGCGCGAATATGTTCGCATTCCAAAATTTTTGTTGACGAAGATGACGGGAGGATTAAGGCAGCTGTTCTTTTAAACAGAAACACATTTGCTTAATGGAGCATTTTTCAGCTGCTTTTTTTCTTTCCCTTGCCATAGCAAGATGTTCTGCTTATAAAAGGCAAATTTTAAAGATCTCTAAAGAAGAAAATGAAAGAAGGAAGATTAGAAATTCACATCCCAGACAAAAATGTGGCATTGGAGACGGAGTTTAACCTTTGCTTGTTTTAATAAAGATGGGGAATGAAGTAGACGGCATCTTTGAAAGAAACTATCCCGGAATTTTCCTGGTATGATTTATGGAAATGAAGAGAAGCGTAAATTTGGACAGTGAGAGGCGGATTCGTACGGCCATCCTGCCAAATGCAAGACCAGTACATATGTGAAGGTTTGTTTCGTTGCATGCTTTGGCACATTTATTTAGAGAGAAGTTCTCACACTGTGCAATGCCCAAAATAAAATTTCTTCACAGAATAGTCTCCTTGGAATTTAATGATAACTATTAACTAACTGTCTTCAAGTACATGCGGGTTTACTCACCCGATATGCATCTGGAGAACGCAATAAGATATTGCTCTCAATCTATGTCCTCTGTTCCCTTGGTCATGCCATAACCTAAGAACCGCTTGACTGATTTGACTGAACTTATTTTGAGGTGTCATTAATTTTAAGGACCTAGTTTGTATGAAATAAAAATTTGGGAAATTATCGGAAAATTGGAATATTTGAGAAAAACTGAAAGTGCGTTTTTCTACTAGTCCCTCTCTATTGGATACAAATCTTTATTTTTGTTCCGATCTTGAAGAAATTTTGCACACTTGACCTTCAAAACAGTAGCAAACCCACTGACTATATAACATTTCGTTCGGTGCTTTGCGGAGGGAACTTCAGTTATGGACTTTGAAAAAAATCCATATTTTAGATCTTGATGAATTTTCGCACACTTCACTTTGAAACCGAAAGGAAGGACACAGATAGCATTAAGTTCCTTACGGTGCATGGTGGAGGGTCCTTTACAACATCTATATATAGGTCAGTTCTTGAAATAATCTTGTACACCTTGAAAGCAAGCGGCTAGTCACGGCCTCACCTTTGTTATTCAAAAAAGTGTACATAGTCGTTTATTGCGTAAGTGTGAATAGCTGGTGCAAGGAAATAGTCTGGAAACTATGTGCTATACATGTCTGTTATCTTCAGAGAAAATGTGTTGTAAAACAAATCATGACAATGCTGCCAATGCATAATTGTGTTAAAATAGTCCTACATGAGCACGAAATGTAAAACTAAAGTATATATAAATAAATGAACCCACTGATGATTGCACAGAGATGCTAAAACATGTATCGGAGAAAGAAAAAAACAGTGTTTTGCATATCAGGCGCACATCATCCCCACAAGGAAGATCATTGTCTAGATAAGATTTTGTGTGTATCATGATGGATGGTTTTTTAGAACAGATTACGAATCCAAAGTGCAGTTTCATTCTTATCTCTCTACATATACATTCATAATCCGCAAGACACCTCACGGTGTTTGGCGGAGAGTACTTGTTGTACTATTCCTCCTCCTATTCCAGACATAAAGTTCACAGAAAAAAGGTTCCCAATATGCCTCCGTCTGGGATCTAATCTCTCTAATTTCATCCATGTGGTATTATGGCGAGATATGCAGAGGTGCAGGTGTGAACGCGGCCGGCCGCGGTGGTCGAGGGGACTGAGGCGCTCCAGTCACGGTCTGCACGGCCACTACGGTCGGGGGTTCGAATCCCCCCCTCGGGCATGGATATTTGTGCTGTCCTTGCTTGTAAGTAGTTCATAAGTAGTTTGTAAGTTTAGGGACTGATGACCCCGTAGTTAAGTCCCATAGACTCTACAAACATTTGAACATTTTGTGAACGCGGAACAATAACAGAAGGTCGTTCCATGGTACAGAACGTCTTTCTTGCACTTACTTACCATCTCTGTGATGCTTTCGTGCTTACTAAATAAGCCTGTAATCCCACAGTGATGAGATATACTCGAGCGTTGGCTGGACGAATATTTCGTAACCCACTTCCTTTGTTGCAGATTGCTCTTCCTGCCACCCAGATTACATCGGTAGAAATAAATTGGAACAAATAATATGGATTAGTGTGGGTATTTTTGCATTTTTTTCATCTGGTACTAAGGCTTTCATACTATGTGAGTGTTGTAAGTTGTCTTTATATAAAATGCCGTACTGTAGCCGTGTATAGGTCTCGATGGACACAAGTAAGGTATGAATTACTCCAAAGCAGACATCATTTAGAAGTGAAGATTTAAGACTTCAGAGTATATATTTGTGACAGTCATTATTCTAAGTGATTAGTGTCAAAGACTGAACAGCTGCAAACTCCGTTTCTTGCACACAAAGGTCACCACGTTCCTACCACCAGGCAGCTGACTTAAGCAGCTACATTTCTGAGGCTGTTTTCTGGTGTATATCTGAATAACTTTTCTTAAATGGAAAAAACGACAGTGCTTGGCTATTGCTTAAAATTTAAAGAAATCACAATTGTGTTCCATACATAACAAAAACTTCATGTGCCGCTCTAATTGATGTTTGCAGACGATTGTCTAAAGAATCAGTTCAATGACACCTCTATGGAAAGTGTAGGATGACACTTGATCGCTATCCAACGTAGGTTACATACTATACCCTGTACTTCCATAACACTACATGGAAATACAGATTTAATTTTAATCTTATACTAATGTTACAACATAAAATGTCCACTGTCATAAGTAAATATAATTTCAGGCTGTAAAGTTGCAATACCATTTCCATTATGAGAATGAAGCCCTGCCGTTTTCTTCTATTCATCATCCATGACACAGTGTAGAGGAAAGATGTGTATGAAGTATTCTGGGGTTAAAATTTTTTGTATAAATGTATCTGAGCCAGGAGTGTTAGAGATAGCTGCAGGAAGATTTCACAGTAAGACATAGATCTCAGTTACTGATTGCTTGTGGTCCGGACAAGTCCATATGTTATCCAAGATATTCTCAGGTTAAACCTGATGTGTAAGGATCAGGAAACAATAGTAGGTGATTTCTTCTTGTTTTAATAAGAAACAACTACCATTATGGTGCAGTCATTTATTTTTTATTAATTATGGTTTCACACAGTGAATTTAATTCATCAGCCGAGTATCGCAGGAGCAGCGTGGTATGCGGCGACGACAGGTGCGGCCTGGTATGCGGCAGCGACGGCGGGTGCAGCGGCGACGACGGGGGCGTTGAAGTTCTGCGCGATGTACTGCGAGCTGTGCGCCGTCACGACCGCCGGCGCGGGGGCGGCGTAGGCCGCGGGGGTGGCGGCCGCCACCAGGGGGGCGGAGTAGGCCAGGGGGGCGGAGTAGGCCAGGGGGGCGAGGCCCGCCTTGGGGGCGGCGCTCACGCAGCACGCGGCAGCGGCCAGCAGCAGCACGAACTGTCGGAAGAGCACATTCTGTGTCAGGACCAACTGCTTATCAACAGGAGATAACAACAGCTGATTCTACAATTGGTGCATACTAAAATATACACCAAAGGGACGAACTGTATACTGTATATTTTTTACACATCAATACACAAACCATTTGAAGTTTCTCCATATCTTGGGTACAAGTTTTTATTTAAATAAATAACTCTGAATACTGTAATATTTACTAAAGATTATATTTTACAAGATGAGTCATCTTCAGGTATACATCTGCGTGTAATGTTTTCGAAATATCATATCGTGCTGTGTAGAGGTAGTGCATAGAAATATTTAGGTCTTACTTTACACACAATATTCTTTTTTGCTGTTATCTTAGCTACTTGTACATCATACTTGTTATCATAGTACTAGTGTATCTCATAAATGAAAGATTTTCGCTGTGACGTACAGACGTTTTTAATTTGATCTTACTTGTTATACCTAAGCGAGGATCTGAAGAGCCGAAAAAAATAAAGGAATAATGTATTGCTTCAGAACGATTTATCACAGGACTATACTACTGAACAATAATACAGGGAATTTTATATCGATATTCAAAAACACAAAATAATGTATAGATTTAATGTCTGCATGACCTGTAGTTTAATGTTCCTCACATACCCATTATTAAAATACAGTGTTAATTTTTCTTATCATTACATGGATGTCAATATTTTATGTGAAAATGTAACTATAGAAGCAAAATAAACTCGTTCTCTATCACTGTCCTTGACCTTTCTGATACTCAGATACATGACAGTGTGCACATACATATACATTTGCGACTGTGTGTGGGGCAGTTTATCAGACAAGATAAGGAATAAGAATTATGGGACAGCATAATATTGTATATCTAATGTTTGATGAGGATAATAATCTTTATAGGTTTATACTAGGACCCAAAATCATTCTGGAAAAAGTATTGTGTCCCACTATCATACTATAGGTCCAAATATCATTATTTTGACCAATAAAATTTTTTCCTTGTTCAAATTACGTGTAAAGGTCGCTGAGACTTCTTAAATTGTACATTATTGTAATTAATAATACTTTCCATAGTATGCATAAACTGTTTCCTATGCGGTTTATTCTCGTATGTTTTGGAAGTGAAATAAACGTAAAAATGCATGCTACCATAGGTAAGTAGTTATGAATTCCATTAGTGACTTCGAAGCTATATTTTCAAGAAAAAATGTTCAAATGTTTGTATAGATAATGGGATTTAACTGTGGGGTCATCAGTCCCTAAACCTACAAAGTACGTATTAACTAGCTTATACTAAAGACGACGCAAACATCCATTCCCAAGGGGGATTCGAACCCCCTGCCGCGAACGAACTCGTGCATCATAGCATAGCGCCTCAGTGCGCTCGGCCGGTCCGCTGCGGCTATCTATTTTCAAGGTTTCAGTACTGTCACTTTTCTAATTTAAAGTGAGATTATAGCTTTGAGTGTTTGCAGAAAGTGTCGAATCTCATGACAGGTCCTACAGGAAGTCTTCCTCAGGTGATGATAGTTGCAGCTTTTTATTGTTGTCCTATACAAACGGTTTCCTACCCATAACAATTTGCAAGGAATTCTTGTAAATTAGCCACTAAAACAAGAACAAGTTTTAGGTAATACTCCTACACAAACAGACAACTTCCTGTGTGCCTGACACAAAAATATTAGTTCATTAAACTTTATCCTCGAAACATTGTTCCATTTTCGTCATAATTTTAAATAAAATGCGGCAAAACTTCGCTACATTTCTGAATAGCATGAAAAATAACATCGCGTAACTAATAGGTATTACAAAACACACTTTCAATTTGTTTTCAGTCCTTATAGTATTTTAGTTTGCTATTTTACAGTCGTCTGGCGACCCACCTGGGCAGATGAAGAGACCCACTAGTGGGAACTACAGATCTATTCCGTAAATGAAGGAGCAACAGCAGCAGCAGATCATATGGTATATTATACATCAAATGGAATAGAGTGTTAAGGTATGTTATACATATATCAAGACTTAAATGTAAATAATGATGAAGATGCCTGACGTATGCAGCAGGGATAATGTTACGCTTCCTTCGAAGTAGAAGAAATATGAATTCTCTAAGTACGTCTATGAACATATTCACACTGTAAAAAAAAAGGAACAACACACGTCAAGTACCTTGGTAAGAGTGAAGTAACAATAACTAATTTTCAGGTTTCAAGTATGCATTGTCTGTGAAAAGACTAATGAAAAGGGCATCGTGGCTGTTTCGCAAAAATCATGAAGAAATTCGTCTCAACATACACGGGTAGAAGTTTCAGTCCAATTAAACGATTTGTTATTGACAAACCATGATCATTTTTGACTTTCCAATTATTTGCGTTGAACTTTTATGCGTATTATATGAAATGAATGTTAACTAGATATTGCTTGAACGTTGTTCGTAGTTCCAGAGCAAACTTAATTGGGTTCTAGTTACCTGATCGTTGTTGCTATAGTTTGGATGGGGGATAGCCGAAGCGTAAAAAGGCGATATTGATACCTTTTTCTGACAGTTATGATGCACATTAATGAGCCTGAATGATTCCTACAATATGTATTTAATTTTAATATCGCCTTTCATCAAGACTAAATATAAATTGTTATGATACTCTTTTGTCAACGATGCACTACAATATAATGTACTTTTTCTGAAGTCTTTGAAAAAATGTAGGTTCTGATCAGGTTTTGAATTAAATCTGCTTATATCTCCCCCTTGGTTTAAAAATAAAAACAGTCTTAAAACTCTATGTAAGTGTTTGTTGTACTACAATGATTCACTGGATCAGTTCTTGATAGACTATGTTCACTGTTACTAAGATCCAAGAGCCTATTATCATGCATTATACAATAATGTGCGACTATCGCCGGAACAGAGAGGGGATCTTCGCGACAACACGTGAAGTTACGTTTAGATTTATTCATTTTACCGATTCCTACGAATGTTAATCTGACATTTTCTCCGATTTCGTCAGTACCAGGCCTTACAGTAGCCGAGACCCGATAACGTATCTGATCTGATAATACCGTGACGGCTCTCACCTTGATCATGTTATTGGATGAATTCTGCGGACAGACACACCAGTTCCAGCGCCGCGCCACGTATATATAGGCGACTGGTTGGCGGCCAATGGGGTGAGTGGAGGGGGGCCTTGCGACAGCCGACGTCCGCGTAACAGGTGAGGCGCTGCAACACTTCACACAGGCGGCAGCTCCTCGATCATTCTGTGTACCCTCAAGGGTACGTCTCCTGATGCATCGAGGTCAAAGTGTTGCGACATGTTTCCCATAGCTGTCAATCAAATGCAAATGGATGGGGCAAACTGTTTCACTTTCAGATATTTTTTAACTTTGGGGTGTTCTGTGCATTTCTCTGAAATGAAATTCCACCTTCACCATAATCTTGAGTCGAGTTACATACATTTCTGTGCAGTGGAATTCCTCCAGAATTGGAATCAATTAAGGAGTTGTTTATTAAATTATGTTCATAAATATGTTATTTGTATCATGATGAACTTTCTTATTTGTCGAGAGTGAACAGACGAAGTTTACAACATTTTCCTGTTTAATATTGAGATGGTACTACTCTCTCTGTGTATCTAACTGAAACCTAGTACATATGTGATCTGGTGAGCGAGAATAAGTTTTGATCATTTTCAATTAAACACGCAAGATGAACGACGGAACAAACAGAAAATTCTGTTTTTATTCATTTATGAAGCGGTCAGATATTAAACCTATATTTCAAACAAAGCATTTCTGACTCACAGCAATATCGCACAGAATTTAACCAATGATTTTTATTCAGTATAAATTTCTGTATTTATTTGTGCAATACATTGAAACTAACTACAAAACTGCTTGTGATCCTCACGGTCCAAACTGTGAAACTCATCGGTCCCCAAACTTATCAAATATTTAAACTAACTTAGAACAAGACACACGCGCGCACACACTCACACACACACACACACACACACACACACACACACACACACATGCGTAAGCGGGGACTCTAACCTCCGACGAGAGCAGCCACGTCTTAGACCACCCTGCCGTTCCGGCGCGGTAAAACTAACTTTTTTTGAGACACTCTTCTTTATCATCTCCGCTGCTCACTCGCAGCTCTTCTGGAATTACAGTGCATTTTTGTCATTTTGCGGTATACCTTTTGCTCAGATTTTTCGCAAAGCATATCCGATAAATAACGTAAAACAGAAAAATGCACAGATGATGGCATACAGGTATTGAAACGCATTTGAATAACAAAAATACGCGTGTGTTTGTTATGTCTGACACCGTACCCAATGATTTTACTTTAAACACGGAAAAACACAAACGCTACAAATCCAAAATCATGAACATCTCACATCTCGTCAATGACTACAATTCTTGATGTACCCAGCGGGCATAAAATTTCATATTCATATTACAATATACGATACTACTATAGTCTCGTAATATAAATTCTGCACTGTACAAGGGGACTGATCACGGATGTCAATTTTACTCATAGTTTTACGCATTCACACTCCTGCAATAATAGCGTATAATTTTAAATTTTGTCTTTATGCCAGTCAATGGAAACCAGTCATTTGTACATATTAATAAAAACTGAAATAACTCTGTTTAAAATTGCTATCGATACAATCTGAAAGATAATCCATTCAATTACGTAATTTCCTTTTGTTTCCATATCACACGTCACTTTCCGACGTGAGGATGACACTCTAAAGCTTGAAATACTAAATGTCTTTTTCCAAACCTGTTTCACAGAGGAAGACTGCACTGTCTTCTCTAGATTGTCACACAGATTACAAAATGGCAGATATTGAAATAATTGGCGGAGGGATAGAAAACCAATTAAAATCGCTCAAAAGAAGAAAGGTCGCAGGACCTGATGGGATACCAGTTCGTTTTTACACAGAGTAAGCGAAGGAACTTGCCCCCCTTCTGGGAGTAATGACCGTAGATCTCCAGAAGAGCGTAGCGCTCCGAAAGATTGGAAATGGCGCAGGTCATCCCCGTTTTCAAGAAGGGACGGCGAACAGATGTACAGAATTATAGGCCTATCTCTCTAACGTCGGTCAGTTGTAGAATTTTGGAACATGTATTATGTTCAATGACATTTCTGGAGCCGGCCGCGGTGGCCGAGCGCTCTCAGCCATAGTCTGCACGACCACTACGGCCGGGCATGCCCCCTCGGGCATAGATATTTGTGCCGTCCTTAGTATTAGCCAGTTCATAAGTAGTTTGTAAGTTTAGGGACTGATGACCCCGTAGATAAGTCCCATAAGCTCTACAAACATTTGAACATTTCTGGAGACTAGTAGGAATCAGCATGGGTTTCGAAAAAAACCAGCTCGCGTTATTCGTCCACGAGACTCGGAGGGCCAAGGACATGGGTTCCCAGTTAGATACCGTGTTTCGTGTCTTCCGCAAGGCCTTTGATACAGTTCCCTACATTCATTTAATGAACAAAGTAAGAGCATATGGTCAATCAGACCAATTGATTTGATTGAGTAGTTTCTAACAGAACGCAGCATGTCATTCTCAACGGAGAGAAGTCTTCCGAAGTAAGAGTGATGTCAGGTGTGCCACAGGGGAGTGCCGTGGGACCGTTGTTGTTCAAAATATATATAAATGACCTTGTGGATAACATCGGAAGTTCACTGAAGCCTTTTTCTGATGATGCTGTAGGATATAGAAATGTTGTAACAATGGAAATGGTATTGAAACACAGGAAGATCTGCATCGAATTGACACATGCTGCAGGGAATGGCAATAGCATCTCAATGTAGACAAGTGTATTGTGCTACGAATACATAGAAAGATATATCGTTTATCATTTAGCTACACTATAGCAGGTCAGCAACTGCAAGCAGTTAATTCCATAAATTATCTGAGGGTAGGCTTCAGGAGTGATTTAAATTGGAACGACAATATAAAATTAATCGTCGGTAAAGCAGATGTCAGACTGAGATTCATTGGAAGAATCCTATGGAAATGCAGTCTGGAAACAAAGGAAGTATGTTACAGTACACTTTCTCGCCCACTGATTGAATACGGTGTCGGTCCGTACCAGGTGGCGTTTGTTAGAGGAAGTAGAGAAGATCCAACGGAGAGCAGCGCGCTTCGTTACAGGATCATTTGGTAATCGTGAAAGCGTTAAGGAGATTATAGATAAACTCCAGTGGAAGACTCTGCAGGAGGGGCGCTCTGTCGCTTGGTACGGGATTTTGTCGAAGTTTCGAGAACATACCTTTACGGAGGAGTCTAGCAGTATATTACTTGCTCCTACGGATATCTGGGGATAAAATCAGAGAGATTAGAGCCCACACAGAGGCATACCGACAATCTTTCTTCCCGCGAATAATACGAGAGAGGGAGAACCGACAGTGGTACTCAAGGTATCCTTCGCCACACCAGGTGGCTTACGGAGTATGGATGTAGAGGTAGATATGATCACGGCATCTTCATCATCCACCTTAACCCCAGGTCCGACTCTATATGTATTTTATTTTACGTACAGTTACGTGCCCGCACCAGACTATCTTCACACAGTGTTTATCACGAGATAATTCCGACACGACCTACAGAACTAACGCCATCTCTCCCCTGATCAAGCGCGCGTATTTTCCGCTGCAATGCGGCTCTCGTGGAGCCCCTGGACAAGTGGCTCACACAGTATATGTACAAGCATTACTAGAAGTATATTTCATATTAGAATGAAGACTGCTGAAATCTACTCGGGCTTGCATCTGGGTAGCTGCGATAAAATTACGCCACGTTTCGATGAGAGTCATTTTCATCATCTTCTGGAGATTATCTGGCATTATCTTCCCCAGAAGATGATGAGAATGACTCTCATCAAATCGTCGCGGAATTTTATCGCAGCTATCCGGATGAGAGCCCCAAATGATTTCATCAGCTGTATACGCCGGGAAAGACTAACATAGAATGAAGATTCACACAATACTACAGAGGATAACCTCAATTTCTAATTAGTTTTGTATACATCCATGCTGAAGTGCCTGATTCAGATTAGTACCCACAATTATTAAGTTAGGATTTTCTACTTGAAAATACCTGTTTGTAATTGTTTTGTAATAGATTTACACAAAAAACATAGTTTCAATGGCACTTATGATAAAAAATTAAAAATAAAATAAAATCCAGATTTAACAATTTTTTATTTTTATTACTTTTTTAAACTATTAAAAGGAGTTTTGAGTCATAAGAAACATTGTCATCACTATCATTCCTCCCTTACTCGTCCTAGCTAGGAGGTATTTCAAAATTTATGATATCCTTCAAAACTATCTGGATGAACTAGTACCTGGCATTTGACTCATATATACACGGTTCGATTGTTGAATACATTGCATCTACGATACTGAGATTGTCCTTTGATGACGAAATAATCTCTTCTGTCTTGCCTTATAGCATCTAATTAAAGGAATCATAATAATGGACCAGATTTTTAATCGTACGGTTCCGTGGGTTTTTCTGAATTTGTAGAACAACTTGCCTTCAAAATTGAAGATACGGTAGATCATTTCCCGACTTGCGTTTAACATCATTCGTTGTACGCAACCTATCTGAATACTCCGCGTTAACAGGGTCACTACCATTCCCAATCCTTCTATTAGTTCTGTACAGAGGTGTAAAATGATCGTTTAGATCAAGCCCTCCCATCTGCAAATTATATTGTTTTGCATCATCAGCCATCTTTATTATTACCCTCTTTCTTGCTGTTCAGCTGAATCTTTCTACACTTCGTACAGGGTCTACCTGCGGACAGTTGAAAAGAAATGTCACTACACCATTCTCATTCCAACTCATTGCGGTCATGTGGCCATTATATAGTGAAACATATTGTCCTCTTTCCTGATTTCAAAACCCATTCTTCGATGAAAAACGCAGTTGATTTCCACATCTATTCTTTCTAATTATTCCTGTACTACACAGGTTTCCTTTACACAGTTCATCCAGTAAGGGAACTGACGTAAACGAATTGTTAAAGCAGTTTTTTATTCGACCTGGAATATTTCCATACTCAACCAAACCAAACACTACGCATCCACCTTGGGCAAGATCAGTTTTAGGTATATTCGTATATGCAGCACAGTGAGGTTCTGTTGTATAATGTAGCCTTCAGGGTTTTCCAATACTCATAGATCCATTCCAGATCTGATTGGTTTGCCTTTGATAAACTGTTTAGTCCCATGCCTTCCATAGTATGGTAGTCTCATCAATACACACTGTTTTGTCAGAGGGACCTTGCTTGAAAGCATCATTGAGAAAGTTGAAAAGTGCCCTTACGGTATAAAACCAATCTTCATTTATGTTTGTTTTATTCAGATGTATGTATCGCAAGATATATCATCTGATAAGTTCGACTCATCATCAGTATCTCCACCTTCTGTATCACAATAAGGGATGACACCAATTGATTACATAATACTACCTTCATCTTCCTTCAGCACATTTTTATATCACCCACTGTCCATGAATTATCGGTCCACCTGAAAAAAAAAAAAAAAAAAAAAATAAATAAAATAAAATAAAAAATAAAAACATAAGTGCCCAGACTTAACTAACGATGCCAGACATTCCCTCCCCTCCCCCACTCCCCAACGTAAATCGTGCTAAAAGTAAAGTTACAAATTCCAAATAAACCCTAGATATAATTTGAGGTATTCATTACAAGACATCAAGGAAAACGTTCATCCACTACTCCTAAACTGACCTGTACTTAGGTGTTATGGCAAAGCGGTGTTTGACTCAAAAACCACGGACAGTTTTAGCATTCGCAAGCAACAACTTCAAATTTTATACAACAATGGAAAGTCTCCGTTATTGATCCCATCAGTTGTGTACATAATCGTCATTGTTGCCAACATTAATTTTTAAATGTCTTGTCAATGGTCAATGGGATGGTGTCTCCTTTCTGTTGTTAAACCGTCTCTAGAAAAAGGGAATGGAATGGAAAACCGAGAGTGGCAATAAGACTTGTAACACAAAAGAAAGGAATCACGATTAAGTGTTTGGCATTTGCAGACGACCTGAAGCTGCTCGCAGAAACATAGAGGGAAGCCAAAGAACAAATTGCCCACTTACAAGAACAGGCGGGGAAGGTAGGGCTTAAGATATATTTCAAAAAAACTAAGATTATGACGAATATACTAGACTCTCCGACAAGAATTAATGTAGGAGCTCAAAATATAGAGGTGGCGAGGGATTTGAAGTACCTAAGAGAATCGACTGAGTGGAAGATCCTTGAAGGAAAAGCAGTGGAAGCTAGAAGAACGACAATGTCACTAGCCGTCCAGAAAACAAAACAATACATACATAAAGAAAACCGACTCTTGGAAAACCATAATAAGGCATTATAACACAGTAATTAAGATGGAAGCATTCTACGCAACAGAGAAACTAATCATGGGAAGAAAAGGGCAAATGGAAAAACGAAATCAAACAGAGGAAAATTTTTAGGAAGACCATGGGTCCCAAATTCCAAAATAACGAACAAGTTTTTTTACAGTATTGAAGCCCTCTTCGTAAAGTCGGAGAGACTCTCGGATACCACGAGGAAAAAGAGGATTCATTGTTATTACACATACTCCGAATGGGCCCTAAAAGACTAACTAAACAAATGTTTGACTTCTTGTTCAGGAAAAAAGACAAAACCCTATTGGTATAAGGAAGTAGAAAGGGATCCAAAAGAACTCCAGATTACAGAATTCATGTTAAGAAATGATACAGCCAAGACCGTAACCAAAGACAAAATTAAAAGGTTCCAAGATCAACACCAGGAATATCAGAGGAGGAAGGGAAAAAGAGATCAGACAGAATGAAAAACTGTTGGGTGAGAAGGAGAGCACAAGCATCCAAGAGGTGATTGATCTGACGTACCCCAAAGACGGGTGATTTTAAGAGAGAGAGAGAGAGAGAGAGAGAGAGAGAGAGAAAAGAATATCAAAATTGTCAGGCAAATATTTCAAAATATAGAAATTTATTTGCTCGAGAAATGAAAAAAAAATAGTAAATAGTGCACTTCTTTATCCATTTTATTTTGTTTTATTACTTAATATCAAAATTATTTTCTGAACAAATTATTATATCTGTGACACCTTTGAAATTATTTTCATTCTAATATGTTTATCTATTTTTGTTCATTCATATGACCAAATTATGTTTATCCCTGTAAGATATAACGACATTTAATCTCTTTTGTAGGAACAAACTGCAAAGATAAATAGGCAACCTGGCTCTGTTGAAATCTTTACAGTGGGCCACGAAAACGAAACAGACAAGAGACGTAACATAAAGAAGATACGAAAGCACAAAATCTATTCCTATAATAGTAAGATTTCTATAATAAATAACTAAAGAAGAAATATACATAATAAAAGACATAAAAATTAAACACATTCAATCAAAAATAAAAGTTATCACTAAACTTCGATGACAACAGATGCTGCTTAGGGCCCGGTTTTCTTCGCATACAAAGAGTGCAGCTTGTAACATATTAGTAGCTCACATTCGGCATAGTCTCTTTAGGATAATAAAAAGGCCTAAAATTTTTATACGTTTCTTATACCAAAACAGGGAAACAAAAATTTTCGTTTACAATGACTCTAAAATGCACACCTTGAGATGTATGATTACATGTTCATTTTAGATACTGTGGAATACAACTGTTCTATAACAATCTCATTGCTTTCCATATTTTTGAAAGAGGTACTACGGAGGAAAACAACATAAGAGTATGCACACATCAACAGCTATGAGCACGAGTTCATCATCGATATGTGAAAAATATTGTTTTCATAGCTCTTAAGATACACATTTTAGAGCCCACGTTTACTACACTTTTTTTCTTCCAGACTGCCTCGCAAAATACGGATAGCAAACAGCTTGTAGTAGATATATGCGATTGTAGGTTTTGCCGGCGTATTACATTATTGAAATCTTCTCAGGTAATCAGTCATCACTCGGCTGGTTACCCGAGAAGATTACATTAATTAGCTTGTAGTAGATGTCCCTCACGTTACTGAAGGCAAGTAAGTTATCGTAGCTCTGAATATGGCATTTTCAAGCTCTTGTAATAATAGGCTCTTTTGTTGTTATGGTGGGGAAAAAAGTGTTCCTAAAGTTCGCCGCTTTTTTAATTAGTCTGTGGATCACTGTTGACATTGGCTCAGGGTCGCTCGTGGATGGCCGCGCGGGGTAAGGCTCCAAGTCACGGATTACAGATTGTGCGGCCTTTCCGGCCGTATGTTTGAGTGCTTCCTCGGGCATAGGTGTATGTGTTTCATCCTCAGATTAAGTTAGTTTCAGCAGTGTGTAGGTCTAGGTATCGACGACCATATCAGTTGGGTCCCATAGTTTCACAAACATTTTGAAGAGGCTCGCAACATCTCGGATGCTGATTTACATCTAGATACTACCTGAGTTGTCGATTTTAACCAGAAAGTCGCTTCCGTAAAATGCGCTTAGCTTCATAGATGTGTGTCGTCCCAGTGTACCATTGCTGTTGTTTCTGGTAGGAGAACAGTGTGCCTCTCCTGGCCGATAAGTAACAGATCTAATATGCGTCATGGTTCTCTCACTTCGATAGAACCTGTCAGCAGTCTTTCAGTCTTGCACTGTGATCTTCAACAACTGGAAGATTCCAGAATCATCATGGAAAAATGGCAACAGACAGAGCTCAGAGGAAAACATAGTCTTCATATATTCATCAAAGAATGAACTTATATAGAAACACACTGATAACGGTTTTTAGAAATTGAATGCTCAAACATTTGTATTATTAGGGAAGCACTTTTAGGCAGTCAGGGTCTAGAGTTTGTACACCTTGCATCTTCATTTAACTGACGAATTCTAGGTATACTTAGGAAGTGGACCACTGCCTATGTCATAAAGTGTAGCATACTCAATAAGTAGTATTTAACAGTATGTCACAATGTAAAACAACAACGCTCTATGTCACCACTGTAGCTCCTACATTTGTAATGATGCTGACAGAGCCACACTTCAGCATTAAGTTTTATTGTCATTTAATAAAGATTAATCGTTTCTCCTTCAGTCTATTGAAATCTGTGTCCGGCGCTCAGTGAAGCAATCGTCAATGAATAAAGGATTCACATAATTTCTTACACACAAAAATGTTTTTGAGAATATGTCAGTAATTAACATATGGAAAGATATTCATCTGATTTAATATTTTGCCCACATGCTTAGTACATTTCAAGCAATTTTGTGAAGCATCGTATAATATATCTAACAAGCAAATCACAATCATAACTTCATATATCACATTTTCAAACCACACTAAATAACTTCACATACCGATACGGAAGTATTTGTGCATGTCATAAGTTTTCTTCCCCAAAACCTATCTCTGTACAGATTACATCGGTATAAATAAGTAATTGACGTCTAAAGATGCACTTGGAGAAAATAATACGGATTCGCATGCATATGTGTGCAAATATTTCCTTTCTCTGCTTCAAAGACCCTCATATGAGATGATAATTCATCACAACATTCATTCATAAAACATAGTTCTCACTGTTATAGGATATCCTGTTTGAAGAGACATCCATTTGCCTACTGTGCTGAAAGATACGGAAGTTGCTTCCAGGGTTGTCTGCATCTTGAGCGTCGTAAGTTTTCTTTATATAAAAATATTGCACTGTAGTCCTGTATAGGTTAAATACCTCCAAATACTCATCAGAGCACACATCATTACGAAATGAAAATATCTCTCAAAGTACATATTTGTGAAGTCTTGGTATTGGAAGTGATTAGTGTTAGAGCATGGGGGCTGCAATCATCTTTCACACACACAACAGTCACCCCGTTGCTAGCACCAGAAAGCTGACTTACATAGCTGCATTTGTGATGCCGTTTTCTGGAGCATGTATGACCGCTGTTACATTGGAAACAAGACAGAGGTCGAATATTGGTAAAAATGTAAACGACGCTTCCGACAACACAGTAGGGAGATCACAAGTATATTCCCAATATAATAGCAACTAGTTGAGCTGCTCTAATTGAATTTTGCAGACGACTGCGTAAAGAATCCGCATATTGCTTAGTGTCAGATGACAAATGATTGCACTAGTTTACCTTAGTTTAAGTAGTTTGTAAGCTACGGAATGATGACCACGCAATTTGGTACGCAGATTTACAAACACTTGATTTTTTGCATTTATATACAACGCCATTCACCATTTATTTTGTTCCATACTGCACGCTGACCAGCCATGACTGTAATTAGTAAATTTACCTTTAGGCTGTAAACTAGCAATACCCTTTTCTTTTTGGGAACTAAACCCTACCATTTTCTTCCGTTCATCGTCCATGACGCTATAACTGTAGTGGAAAGATAAGTGTGAAGTGGGGTAGGGATTTTCTGTATAAATGTATCAAAGCATGAGTTTTGGAGGGAGCTGCAGAAAGAACTCACACCTAGATATCAGCTTCTGATTGCTTGTAGGCGGAACGGCTCCATACATTATACAAGATATTCCCAAATCATTCTGATACATAAGGATCAAGAAACCGAAGTAGGTGATTATTTTTAGAATGAAACTTTCACTCTGCAGCGGAGTGTGCGCTGATATGAAACTTCCTGGCAGATTAAAATTGTGTGCCGGAACCGGACTCGAACCTGGGACCTTTGCATTTAGCGGGCAAGCGCACTACCGACACGTGAAAGGCAAAGGTCCCAGGTTCGAGTCCCGATTCTGGCACACAATTTTAATCTGCCAGGAAGTTTCATATCAGCGCACACTCCGTTTGCAGAGTGAAAGTTTCATTCTGGAAACATCCCTCAGGCTGTGGCTAAGCCATGTCTCCCTTATATCCTTTGTTCCAGGAGTGCTAGTCTTGCAAGTAAAGCAGGAGAGCTTCTGTGAAGTTTGGAAAGTAGGAGGCGAGGTACTGGCGGAAGTAAAGTTGTGAGTCGGCATCGTGAGTCGTGTCGGGATAGCACAGTCGGTAGTGCGCTTGACGGCGAAAGGCAGAGGTCCCAGGTTCGAGTCCCGGTCCCAGCACACAATTTCAATCTGCCAGGAAGTTTCAGGTGATTATTTTTGTTTGAAATAATGGAAAATTACCATTATGGTGCAGTCATTTATTATTTACATTTTCACACAGTGAATTTAATTCCTCAGCCGAAAATCGCAGGAGCAGTGTGGTATGCGGCGACGACAGGTGCGGCGTGGTAGGCAGCAGCGACGGCGGGTGCGGCGGCGACGACGGGGGCGTTGAAGTTCTGCGCGATGTACTGCGAGCTGTGCGCCGTCACGACGGCCGGCGCGGGGGCGGCGTAGGCCGCGGGGGCGGCGGCCGCCACCAGGGGGGCGGAGTAGGCCAGGGGGGCGGAGTAGGCCAGGGGGGCGAGGCCCGCCTTGGGGGCGGCGCTCACGCAGCACGCGGCAGCGGCCAGCAGCAGCACCAACTGTCGGAAGAGCACATTCTGTGTCAGGACCAACTGCTGCCTGACATCTGATAACAACTGCTGATCCTACAATTGGTGCATACTAAAACACACCCCTAAGAGTCCAACTACATACCATTAGACGCATGGAAAGATTTTCTTCACATCATTACACAAACACTTTGAAGTTTATCCATGCATTGGCTTTTCTTAACTAAATAATATCCTGAATATATTTACTAAAGCTTATAGTTCGTTAGAAGAGCTCTTCATTTCAACAGGTATATGTCTCCAAATACATCATATTTTCAAAATGTCATTGGTACTATATAGATATATTGTTTAGGAACTTTCAGGCTGTACTACAACATTCTGTTTGGCTGTTGTCTTATCTTTTTGTATGTCATATTTGTTTTGTAGTATTGTTGTATTTCATAGATAAAATATCTACATATAGCTTTTCGTAATTTGAACTTACTGATTACATCTAAGAGAGGATCTGAAGGGCCTAATTTTGCCACCAAAATAAAGAAACAAATAGTGCAATGTTGAAGAACGATTAATCATACAAACATACTGCTGAACAATATTACAGGGAATTCTATGTCTCTATTCACAATAAAGAGGAACTATATGGATTTAATGGCTGGAAGACTAGAAGTGTTATATTTATCACCCAGGTACTATTAAAATACTGTTTGAAATAAAAGTGGAATATTTGAGAACAACAAAGTGTGTTTTTAATGTGACCCTGCGTTTCTATTGCATATAAATCTATAGTTTTGTTTCAATATTGATGAAATTTTTCACACTCTACCTTAAAAACAAGAGGAATGTCACTGTCTGTATAAAATTTCGTTCGGCACATGGTGGAGGGTACTTACCTTATGGAATTTTACAAAATGCATAGTTTTGCTCCAATCTTCATGAATTATTGCACACACAAACTTTAAACCAAGGGGAAAATCACTTGGTACATAAATGTTTGTGTGGTACATGACAGACGATACCTTGCATAAAACTTTGCCGAGAGAGGGAAAGGTGGACGCGAACAGAGAGATGGGAAAAAAAGAAGTGGATGCAAAGAGAGGGGGGAAGGGGTTGTGGACTACGAGAGTGTAGTATAAATAAACACCAGGGCAACGCCGGTTTACAGCTTGTTTTAAATAAAAAAGCGCCACAACACACTTGTTACTATTCTTTACGGTGTGAAAAACGATATCATACAAAATAATAAGTCTTATAAAACAGTCCGTAAAATATCTTACTTTGGCGGCCCACTTGAATAGATAACATCACCCACAATGCACATTTTTTGAACTACAGGTCTATGCTATAAATTAATGAGCAAGAGTAGCAGCAGATCGTACGGTATATTGTACAACAAATGGAAAAGAATGTTAATGTGTGTGGTACATACATCATGACTTACATGTAAATAAATGATAAACGTGTGCTGTGGGGTGATAGCAGGCTTTCTACGAAGTAGAACTAAGTGGGTGAGAAATATGGATCTTCTGTATACTTATATGAACGTATTTACACGTAAGAAAGAACAGCACATGCCATGTGCCCCGTCAAGACTGCAGTAATGATAATTAATTTTTTAGATTGAAGTATGTATAGATATTAAGTTCCTGTTATCATCCATTAAAGAATAAGATATTCGCCCAATTAGATACGGGACCTACGCGATAGCACTTGAAGTTACGTTTATTCATGTTACCGATTGCTACGAATGATTTGCAGTTGTTAATCTCACATTCTCTCTGATTTCTTCAGTATCAGGTGTTACACTAGTTATGCTGAGCATGCAATGCTATTGCAATGGTCTCATTATGGTGGAAATTCAGATATGAGTTAAATCTTGAACCGATAAAATGAAAATGAACTTATCTGATAACACCGTAACGACTCTCACCTTGATCATGTTGTTGGATGAGTTCTGCAGACAGACACACCAGCTCCAGCGCCGCGCCGCGTATATATAGGCGAATGGTTGGCGGCCAGTGGGGTGTGTGGAGGGGGAGCTTGCGACAGCCGACGTCCGCGTAACAGGTGAGGCGCTGCAACACTTCACACAGGCGGGAGCTTCTAGGTCATTGTCTGTACGTCTCCTGATCGGCAAAAGAGTTGCGGCATATTCATTATACATGTTAATCATATTCATGTGGACTGGGCAAAATGTTTTAATTTCAAATATTTTTGAACTCTGTTGGGATATGTGCATGTCTCTGGAATTAAATTCCTCTATAAGCTTTTTCTTTTCAATGAAATTCCTCCAGAATTGAAAACAAGAAGTTATTTAATAAAAAAACTAGCTGCAAACCCGACGTTGCCCGGGTGTTTATTTATCCTACACTCTCGTAGTCCATATGTCCCCCCCTTCCCTCCCCCCCTCTCTCTCTGCATCCGCATTTTTCTCTCCAATCTCTCTATTCGTTTCCACCTTTCCCTCTCTCGGCAACGTTTTCTGTAAGGTACCTTCTGTCACCATACAAACATTTATGTACCCAGTGATCTTCCTCTTGGTTTAAAAATCTAGTGTGCACAAAATTATAAAGGCTGGAGGAAAACTATGCATTTGGTAAAATTCCGTAAGTTAAGTACCTCCACCATGCACCGAACGAAATTTTATACATTAAGGTAGAGTGTGCAAAATTTCATCAATATCGGAGCAAAACTATAGATTTCTATACAATAGAAACGCAGGTCACGTTGAAAAACACACTTTGTTGTTCCTAATTATTCCAGTTTTATTTGATACAGCCCTTGTTCTGAGAATAATAGTATAAAATAAAATAAAAAAATAAAAAAATAAAAAAAAAGGGATCTGTTAAATCGGTCGAGCCGTTCGGATGTTATGCGCGACCAAGGTATTTAGGGATCAATTTTTATGTTGCCAAGTACCCTCCCCCATGCACCGAACGAAACTTAAGGTAGACGGTGACTTTCCTCCTGTTTTGAAGGTCAATCGTGCGAAATTTCGTGAAGATTGGAATGAAACTTTATACTTCGTGAGACTGTAGGAGAAGTATGCTCCGCCATGCACCTATTACAAAATACTTTCTTAGCTGATGTATTCTGCCTATAAATTACATTCCTGCCCAATTTCAGCTTCATAGGTGAAGTAGTTTTCGAGGTTTCGTGTTTAATCAGTGAGTGAGTGTTCGTTCGCTATTATATACTAGATGACCCGGTGAACGTCGTATCACTTATCTCTTAATATAAACCATATTAATTTAAATCACATGTATTTTAGCTCCAGTAGCTTTATAAAGGCATCATCGGATAGTCAAAGTATAGGCTCGATAGTGGGGGAAAAGAGTGGGCAAATAACGCACACATGTCCAGGGTAATGTTCATGTCACTTTCGTGGAAGTTCAAGGAAGGTTTAAACGGTGATAAAATATGAAAAAATAGCGAGGATAATTTAGATTTAAAACATATAAAATAATGACTTGATTGATGTGTTGGGTGCGTTCAGAAATATACTTTGAAAGAGTAAAGATCGCTTAACACAATCTGAACCCGTATATGTACTGTCAAAGATAAAATGAATTGCTGTTCGTTAGTCTCGCTAGAAGTCGAGAATGGCTGAACCGATTTGGCTGTATATCAGTGCATAAACCACTGTGTTGAAATCTGGTGTGGAGGTAGCTTGAGCACTGAAGTACCAGATAAGATACTTTAGAAAGTGTGTAATTCAAGATATTTTTTGATTTGAAGTATAGAAAGCGAAATATCGAACAATAATTACTCTCTGGAAAAGCTATTTACTGTTTGAATTCTTAACTATTTTTCAGGAGTTATAATTGACTTTTAAAAATGCATTGTCCTTTTTGTAAAAAGTGGATAGAATGGCAGAACAACAGAAGTACCTGTCATTATTTTACATGTTTTAAATCTAAATTTTCCTCGCAATTTTTCCATATTTTATCACCGTTTAAACCTTCCCTGAACTTTCACGAATGTGACATGAACATTATCCTGGACATGTGAGCGTAATTTGCCCACTCTTTCCGTCCACTATCGAGCCGATACTTACACTATTTGATAATGTCTTTATAAAGCTACTTGGACTAAAATACATACGATTTAAAGTAATAGCTATGGTTTATATTAAGAGGTAAGTGATACGAAGTTCACCGGGTCATCTAATCGACCCGGAAATGCTTCTCAATTGCTTTGAACGTCAAATGTGCAAAATTTTATCGCATTCAAATTTTTATTTCATAAGAACGTTACTCTTGCTTTGATCGCCAAATATGCTAAATTTTATCGCAATCAGACTAATGATATTGATATCCCATTGAAAAAAGCTTTCAGTATCTCGCGAATTTTCTAATTTTCCGGATAACTTTCGCAAATTTTTAGTTCATAAGAACGTTCATCTTTCGTCGAATATCAAATGATCAAAATTTTGTCGCTATCGGATGAACGGTTCTCAACTAATAGTGTTGAGTACATTTAGAAACTCATTGAAACAGGAACTTGGTTAGAATTTTGTGACTTTCGTTTTTAACTGTCCCTATTTTTTTTTTTTTACTGAAAACTTTTCCAAACCATAATTAACAAAACAAAAAAGGAATTAATCCTCTCCGTCGTGCTAATAGTCAGTTATAGTGCTGAATTCAATCAAAAACACATTGAATAACGCACTTTCAGTTTATCTCAAATTTTCCAATTTTCCGGTAGATTTCCAAAAAAAATTATTTCATACAAACCTTGTTCTGTCAAGCCGTACTCAAGTGATGCTCTTACAACTGTGTGGCAATTGATATTTATTTATAGAAATAAATCGCTTTCGGTTTTTCCTAAATTTTCCTACTTTCCGGGCGACTTTTCCAAATTTTTATTTGATGCGAACCTTACTCTTGCTTTCAATATGAAATGTACTAAATTTTATCGCAATTGAACGAACGGTATTGATAGCTCACTGGTAAAAGCTGTTTCAGTTATTCCCGATTTTCCTCTTTTCCGGATAACATTTCCATATTTTATCACCGTTTAAACCTTCCCTGGACTTACCAGAATATTTCAAGACTGAAATTAGCCAAATCGGTTCAGCCGTTCTGGAGTTTTAGCGAGACTAACGAACAGCAATTCATTTCTCTATATATTTATATATATATAGAAATTAAGAAAACAGATTGCTTAATTTTGAATGCAAGAGAATTAAGGAACACTTGCTGACAAAAATAAATCTTCAGCGAAACTATTGTGAGCTGTAGACGTCTTTCCGTTTGATCATTTTGTGTGCGTGTTTGTGGGGGGGGGGGGGGGGGGGGGCAGTTACGTAGCGCTTTATAAACGTCCGAAATTACATGCAAATTTTGTTATAGGTTCCTAACTACTCTTATTTTCCAATATTTGGTGCATAAATATGGGTATTCTCACGCGGTAGCCTCTCATTATTTATGACGTCATATCTCTTGAGCTCGTGCTCTTTTATTTTTGGGTCAGGAACCTTCGTGGGCGTAGGTAGGGTGAACAATTCACCAAAGTTTCATTGTAATCGAATGAATTGTTTATGAACACAGAGAGGACATACAGACAAACATTCATTTACATATGTATAGATATTACGTATTTTAGATATCATAAATAATGTGTACAATTTAGGCCTTTTGTTAAAGCAAATGTTAATAAATGATAATACACAGGTTCATTGAAAATCATCTGCAGCGTGAGAGAAAGGTGAAAACTTCTAAGGCCTGAACGCTGTATTCACAAGTTTCCAACGCCGTCTAAGTTCTGTTTTATTATTATTATTTTGCAAAGATACTTTTAAGAATCAATCGAACTTTCCAGATAGGGCCTACATCGTGTCGTCGGAAAACCAAACCGCCACACACATGATGTTACACGGAACGCTGTTTAGTATTTAAACACATCCCTCGTACGGTAATCATATCTTAAATGAAAATAAAGGTGTTCGTACAATGTTTGTAATTTAAAATTTTATCTTGTAATTTAAGTTACCTTGCAGTATTATTTGTACCTATAGTAATAATAATAGCCACAGGTCAGACGTTCCGTCGAATATTTGAGGGGTATAGATCCAAAAGTCGACATCTGACATTTTGCTCGAAAATGAGCTAGCGCCATTTCTGTTTCTATATCTTGAAATACATCTATAAAACACTAGTGCAGTCTTATCGTGTATAAAATAAGCTGTGAAATTAAGAGTTACTTCCAAAACTCGTAAGAGAACGTTCCAAAACTCGACGTATGCAGTTGGTTCCAAAGTCAGACATTTGCATGTATATTGTGCACCTCAATAACATGTAATGTTGCAGAACCCGACAAATTATCACAGGTTGTGTTTCGCTTTAAGATGTGTGATTTCATTTTTCTGAAGTTTGTAATTCTGCCTCTTGTTTGCGCGCTTTTCATTGGAGAGAATTTTAACAATGCAGCATTAGCTCAACGCCATATTATTACACTGCGTTACTGTGATATCCATACTTGTCCGTCGTATTTCAAAGTGACTTGGTGTGTTATCACGAGCTTATAAAATGGAATCTCTTGTACAAGAGGTGTCGCCTGTAGAGCCAGGACGTGGAAGGAAGCGAATGCATGATACCACTAATTTGGCAAAACACAGAAAACAAATATAAAGGTAAGTACTGGGTATTTGGTATTACTCCATTATTTTGACTTGTTTAATTTACTACGCTACATGTTTGTTAATGTTCTAATGTGTTTTTATTTAATATTGTAAGTACTCATCGAAAAGCGGTCCCTGAGTTCCAATTTGTAACCATAAAACAGAAGCTTTCCAGTGCAGTCTCTTATCCACACGTGATATAAAACTTTTTCATTAAGTGTTTTATGGTGTTCCTAGAAAGATGGTTCAGGATGCATTCATTGTGAAATAAACAGCAGCTCATCATACAAGAAGTTAGAAGAAAGTTATAGATTGTAAAAAGAGCAGTGAGACATCCAGGGATGAAATCACTTTCTTAGGAATCTTGCAGCTCTGAAAGGATCGGGTAGAGCTTGTGTGCAAGCGGCGTTTAGAAACTGGGCTACCACCAGTAGAAAAGAGAGGAGGTGATACATGTAGCAAGAAATACGAGATCAAGAAGTCGGCTATGAAAACTTTCATCGAACAGTTAAGTGTTGTAAGGGAATATTAGTGCAGAGGTCAAATTAATGGCCACCAGTACTTGCAAAGTGATCTGAATATTAACAAACTATGGAGAATGTCCGATGAATCAGTTCTACCTGATCAAAGAGTAAACAAGGCTTATTTCCGACATTATTTTTGTGCGAAATACAATATAGGCTTTGAAAGTCCATCAGCTGATGTTCGTTCCACCTGTCTGATGCTGAAAGAAAAATTAAAGCACTCCAAAACACCCCAAGACAAATTAGATGCAATGACTAGCCTAAGAGTACATAAGTTAAGAGCACAAGCTTTCTACGACCTTTTACTCATTCTTAGTTATGATTGCCAAATAAATTTGCTATTGCCGAAAATTCATGACCAGGCAACTAATTTCTCTCGGCAGTTGTACTTGTACAATTTCACTATTTGTGTTGATCCATCTTATGATCCCCAAAATAAGGACAATACTTTCATGTATGTTTGGCAATCACGTCGCCCAAAAGGATCGAACGAAATCGCGTCGGCACTTTATGATAGATTAAACAAGCTTGATCTCTCTGAAATAAGAATTATTTAGCTAATTGCCGACGGCTGCCTAGGACAGAACAAAAATAGCACAATTATTGGCATGATGTCCTACTGGATGAGAAATGAAGCACCACAGAATATCGATGAAGTTCAGCTGGTCTTTCCAGTTGTTTGCCACTCTTTTATCCCACCTGACCGAGTATTCGGAAGAATCGAAAAGGAAATAAAGAAAATGGACACCATTATTTAACCGGACGAATATTACAATACATTCAACAAATATGGTTTTCAAAACAAATTGGGTGTGGACTGTCCAGTTTACGACTGGAAAACCAGCATACAAAGTGTATGGAAACCACCAAGTGCCTGGCATTTCAAATTGAAATTTTGAAATAGAATTATGATAAAACGCGGAAAAATGGGGTGCATACAAAGTGTATGGAAACCACCAAGTGCCTGGCATTTCAAATTGAAATTTTGAAATAGAATTATGATAAAACGCGGAAAAATGGGGTTGAACAGAACTACAGAAATGGCCTGAATGTATTCAGAGGAATACAACAACGGGGAAAAACACTTTATGCCATGGAGAAAACGGAGCTACCAACAGACGCCTGCATCATCAAAAAGGAAAAACTGCGTGACGTTGAGCGATTACTTGGAAAACATTTTTGAGATGGCTGGAGACAAATGGAATTCTTGGCGTATTACAAGAAAATAACAGATCGTGTTTAAGAAGAGGAAAATGTGCATCCAGATCAAGAATGTGTTACTTGTGAACCGCAGGAAGATGAACATCATCTGAGAATATAAAATAATATTGTGTTACCTATTATTAATTAATGTAAAACGAAAAAGAGCATAAATTGAGGTAACTAAAATATGCTATAAAATGTTTTTATGTAAAGCATTTTGAATAAAATAAACGTTCTTAACTAATATGGGACAAATGACTTTATTATAAGTTCCAAAGTGCGACATATTCACAATTATTGGTTCCAAAAGGCGACATATTCAAAAATTAGTTTCAAAACTCGATATCTCCATATTTAAGATCCTTATTACTCATAAAATAGGTAACTTATTTTATTCACATTTATGTAATTTTTACTTAGAGTTATTTATAATGACAATAGAATATAATTTCAATCTATATGGGCACTGTAAACATTGACAACAGGTTTCATCGCTTTTCTCAGAATGACTTAGGAACGAGATGTCGACTTTTGGAACTATCACATTTCTTTAACCCAATCGGGCAAATTATTCAGTATGCAAAAATGGACAAATATAGAGTAGGCATCTTCGTCTTCAGGAAGGTCTGTACTATGTTTACATACTAGTTTTTTGTGCAGCAGCATATTATTCAGACTAAATATGGACTTCTATTCCCGCGCACTATTCGAGAATGGAATGGTAGATGAATAGTAAAAAGGCTGTACGATGAACACTCTGCCAGGCACTTAAATGTGATTTGCAGAGTATTCCATGTAGATGTAGATGTTTCACGAAAATTTATACTTCTGACGATGTTACAAAATTTTCGTCATGCAAGAAACTTTGTTATTGAAGTTGGGTTAGCACAATTTGCGAACGAAATTTTAACAATTTAACATTACATTTTCATCTGTGTCAACGTGGAACGCTGTCAGAGCTTTCTAATACAAGATACTTTTTGTTAAATATAACACACAACGGTCTTCGCATAAGCCATAGGCCATGGGATATTGTTACAAGAAACAGACTGCTAGGTACGTAATTCAGCAGTTATTAATTTTACCGGTATGTATACTTACATCTAACATAACAGAAGTTACGATTACGAAGGCAGAAAACGCATCTTAAATAAACCAACCGATTTTAGTAGAATGAAGAAGAGTAATACAAAAATACATAAGTGGGCCTACCTAGCAATGCTGGAATATTTATTTGGTCATACTGACTGTGAAGTCCTGTGATGCACTTTATTTAGAATTAACGTCGTAATGATTATTAATAGACAAAGAACTACACTCCTAACAAACAGGTATAACACGCAGCTGAATTCACTTGTAATTCATTTCTGTGTCGGTAATGAGAAAACTCCTCTGACATCACACTCGTCACTATACAAAATGCTTGAAGTGTCACACTTATGATTATTGTGAAGGAAGCGACTTGACAGCAAAATGATTTTATTTGCGTAAACGTTTTAGCTCCTTTCTTGTTTCTTCTGACTAGCCTACGTATAAAGGAACTTTTATTGCCTTCTAAGCAACTCAAATTTTGTCTTTTTATTATAAACCACAGTAAAACTTAACGTTAATAGAAGTTATTCATACGAAATCGGAAAATGTATTCTCCCACATTTTTACTCGCGCTGACAACATAGGCGCTTGAAATATAATCTCCGACTCGCTTTATTCATGCGAACCGTAGTATGTTCTCTGGAATTCAGAGTATAAAGTAGATAGTTTCATTCATACAGTCCATGATAGTATTTTCTTGGACAGGGTATTTGTAATCCGCAAGCTACCGTTTGATGCCTGACAAACGGTAACTTTCAATAAACTTTGTTTCACTGATGAAGAGAGTCGATAGCTAACTATAGGCGTGCGCTGTATAGTCCATGGCAAAGATTAAACGCAAGTTGCTGTTGGAAGTTTAAGTCCTCCCTCGGGAATACGTGTGTGTGTGTGTGTGTGTGTGTGTGTGTGTGTGTGTGTGTGTGTGTGTGCACGCGCGCGCGCGCGCGCGCTCGTGTGTGTGTGTGTGTGTGTGTGTGTGTGTGAGAGAGAGAGAGAGAGAGAGAGAGAGAGAGAGAGAAAGAAAGATAGAGAGAGAGAGAGATAGTGTGCGTGTCACAGAGAGAGAGAGATAGAGTGAGTGTGTATGTGTGTGTGTGAGAGAGAGATAGTGTGTGTGTGTGTGGATTGCACCTAGCGTAAGTTAGTAGCCTAGGGATCTATGACCTCAGCAGTTTGGTCTCTTTTTATATTATGAGATTTCCTAGATTGGGGGGGGGGGGGGTGGCGTTGGAGATGAACCAAGGAAGCAAGAGGAAGGAGGGGAAGTGGAAGAAATCATCCGATGGAGGGGGAGGTCTAGATCAACAGTGTTGGAGGAGTGGTGGAGGAGTGCAGATGACTGACGAGTGAAGACAACGCCGGGTTTTCAGCTGGGTTTCAATAAAGTTTCAGTATCTTCTCCAGATTTCGTACGCTGTTATGTTTGATTTAATATCAACCATACGCAATGTGCTTTTAGCGCAGCAAATACTTCAAAATATGTTGCAATACTTACGTAATTTAATGTTACACGGCAACTGCAACCAATAACGAAAATAGAACCAACCCTTTACCGGGCGAAGGTGCCCAGTGTAAGATATAAAAGAAAATTTCCCCATGTACATTTTTTAAAATCGGATGGTGCCTTTCATAGCGGTGCGAACGCCGTCTCTAAGTGCCATTGGAACTTTTGTTACGCAAGCACTGTTTCTCGGGTGTATCTTCACAACGCAGAAAGATTATTGAAAACTAGTAGATGTTGTTTCTAGATAAATGTCTACTGAATATATTATTGCCATTTGAAATGGTTAATTGCTTAATTGACTAGATATATTCATTTTAATTGTGCAAAAGCGGCGAAGTCAGATTTTTGGCGTTTTGCGTGGTAGTCGGTAATTTTGAACGTTTGATACCGGTAGCGGATACAAAAAAAGTGGTTTTAGAATGCAATATTAAGGTAAAAGTCCAGAAGATTTTTACTGTATAAAAGATTTAGAAGTGGTAATCTCCAAAATTCGTAGATTTTTCTCAGAAAACAAGAACGAATGGTGTTTTATAAGTGGTATTAAGACTACCCTACACCACAATTACTGTACTGTGCAATAAACTAACCGATTTGCTGAGTTTGGTTGGGCTGCAGAAAGAGCTTAATACTTAAATTTTGACGCTGCCTTGTAGGCTAGGTACAGCACGCCATTCCTTGTGATAGGCATACATAGTATCACTAGGTAAAAGACGTGTTCAAAACACGTTACCCGTTATCTCTGTGGAAACAGAACCCGAAATATGGGTTCCTGAAAAATCGCAATTTTGTTCGCTGCTTAATCGAACATTGAATTAGGTCCGTATTTATGGTGTCTTCGCCTGGATATTCCGTGTTTGTCTAGTATCCAACTGTGTGTTTGAGTTCTTCATATCGAATTTGGATTTTACAATTTTTCCCCTTTACCTGTCCATAGGTTTTTAAAATAATCTAGTCACATTTCACATTAGATATTATTTCAGTAATGGGTATTTTCTTCCTCTACATTGAGAGCTTTCATTATTTTTTAAGTTCCTACTTGTTTACAATGATTATCATATTCTACATTTTCAGAGAATGTCAGCCTAATTTGCTTTCTTCTCTTCTGGTGTCTCTTTAGCGCTGCGTGTCTTTCACAATCATTGTGATTCCGCACACTTCTTTTTCCTAATATTTGTCAGACCTTTACTTATGACAAGGAGCCTTCCTTTCTTCGTCCGTTTGTTGCTCTTTTCTATACCCGCGTCATTTAAGGGGTCGAAGTGTTCATAAATCGTACCCTCTTTGTAATCCTGTACCTTGTACAAAAGGCATAGTTTTGTAAATTGTGAGTATATGATCAATTATTCACTTGATTCCTGTTGGACACACACTTATGGATTACTTCGTTATTCTCATAATTGTTCCAAAATCTCTTAGCTGCTCACCATTCCATTTCATATTTCTGCATTACCCGCAACAATCCCTGTTAAGGACGTATTTCCTACCCTTCCGATAAAATCTCCAGTGATTATGTTCTGCTCGTGATCATCTTCCACCACACACTGCAGCGAGGAATAAAAATGTCGGGAATCTTCTTTTCAGCTTTCGTCGAGTGCAGGTATACGTCTATCACTTTATTTGATGTATTAAATGTATAATTATTTTACTAATTTATTAATTACACTGTTTTCGAGCTCGTTTTTATCATTTCAGCAGCACCAACACTTGGTCTTTTACTCATAACCTTTGTACTGTACTTCAAAACATAATATTTCCATTTAATGGATTCCCTTCGTTTATTTTCTTTCTTTTCTGTTGTTGCTACTACTCTTATCAGTCTTTCCCTTCAGTTGTTCCTGATGTAGTTCTTCTTTGTTGCGTAGGCACCTTACATTACAGGTGGCTATCTTCAATACATTCTTGCTCTCAGTACTCACAGTCCCAGTCCTGGTAGTCGTCTTAGCTTCATATATTTGCTTTAATGAGAAGAGTAAATTATTTACTTTCCCTGTGATACTGCCGCGAGAGACCACGAACACCAACTGCCGGCAGGGGATAGCGTCACGGACTGCGGAGCAGAAGGTCGCCGGTTCAATCCCGCCCACCGGCAAAAATTTATTTCTTTGTAATTTACAATTTCAGAACGTTCTACATCTTTCTTATGTTCACTTGTAAATTCTACTTGTTTCTTATGTTAACTGTTCTTCTAATTTCTGGTAAATTCTGTCTGTGTATAAATAACAGAGCACTCTGCCTGAGAGGCAGTCAGTGCTGCGTGTATGTTGAGTTCGTAATAAACGTGCTTTCAATATAAGTGCTGTGTTCAGTTGCCTTCGAAGTCAAGCCTGCTGCCATTGCAAAGCGACATTGTTTGGTGGAGGCGCCGAGTACACTGTGCAACAGCTGCATCACCGTGGCTCCGATTAGGCAACGTAAAAGCCGTCGGACTGGAACCGGAATACAAGGGATACACCGAGTACGTCCTTCCTAAAGTCCGTATTATCAGAAGAATGATGGAGACGAAACCAGCAATAAGCCAGCTGCACATCAGACACCCGTCGGTGTTCTCTGGAGATGCTAGACAGGACCCCAACAAATGGCTAAAAGGGTTCGACCGAGTCGCCAAGTACAACAGGTGGGATCATATGATATGCTTGGCCAACGTTTATTTCTACCTGGACGGAACAGGCCAGCAATGGTTCGAAAACAACGAAGACAAGTTGAATGACTGGGAGACGTTCCAGGAGGAACTTAAGAAAACGTTTGGAGACAGCCAGCGACAAATCCGCTTGGCGGAAGAACAACTGAAGAACCGGGCCCAACGACATGGTGAGCCGACACAATCGTACATACAGAGTGTTTTGGCCCTGTGTAACGTAGTCAATCCGAACATGACTGTAGCGGACAAAATCACGCACCTGATGAAGGGAATTGCAGAAGATATGTACCAAGCTCTTCTGATAAAAGACGTCGCTACGACAGAAGAGTTCATCAAGTGGTGCCAGCGTATTGAAGAGAAGAGTTGCAGTCAGAAACACAGATGACTGGTTAAACTGTGAAGTTCTTGTTGATAGTAAAAAGTTTATCAGGCTCACAAAAGAAATTTAGATACCAGCGGCTGTCATAAGCATTACCGGTGGTCAAGGAGAGATTTGGATCACAAATTGTCACGAGTAGTCACAACTTATCCCCAAGGGAATGTGTATCAGGACAGCTGAACCAATCCAGGACCTATTAGTACAGACAACACGCTGGAGGAAACAAACGTGGAACTGCCAATAGGGCCTGGACTGACCAAGGAACAACGCCAGAGGGTGTTAGCTATACTTCGCCAATTTTCGGCGAAGGGGAAAAGTCAGACGAAACGGCCCACGATAAAGCACCGTATCAATACTGGGGACCATCCGCCAATTAGCCAGCGTTCGTATAGAGTGTCGCCAGCTGAAAGGCGGATAATTCGGGAGGAAGTGGAGAAGATGTTGCGAGATGGCATTATTCAACCTTCGGAGAGTCCTTGGTCGTCTCCGGTGGTCCTCGTAAAGAAGAAGGATGGCACGTGGTGATTCTGTGTTGACTATCGGCGGCTGAACAGAATCACAAAGAAAGATGTCTTGCCGCGTATTGATGACACCTTAGACTGCTTGAAAGGAGCTAATTACTTCTCAACTATGGATATGCAGACAGGTTGCTGGCAAATCGAGGTTGACGAAGCTGACAGGGAGAAGACGGCTTTTATTACACCTGACGGTCTCTATGAATTTAAAGTAATGCCATTTGGATTATGTAATGCTCCAGCCACATTCGAACCCATGATGGACAACTTTCTTCGACACCTAAAGTGGACGACGTGTCTCTGCTATTTAGATGACGTAGTCGTTTTCTAGAAAACATTTGAAGAACATCTGAGTCGCCTGTCAACTGTGTTGATGTGTGTTCAGGCTGCAGGTCTCCGCCTCAATCCAAAGAAGTGCCTCTTCGTCGCCAAAGAGATAAAAATCCTGGGGCACCTAGTCAACGTCCTGATCCAGATAAAGTAAGGGCAGTCACAGAATTTTCAACTCCTCAGCACATTCGTGATGTGAGAAGTTTTCTCGGGCTGTGCTCATACTACCGACGTTTCATA
This sequence comes from Locusta migratoria, assembly GCA_026315105.1. NCBI lineage: Eukaryota > Metazoa > Arthropoda > Insecta > Orthoptera > Acrididae > Locusta > Locusta migratoria. The sequence continues at coordinate 200,237,374 of CM048746.1, forward strand.
AAAGGATTTTGTAACAAGGCTCGTCCATTACAAGAACTTCTGCAGGGAGACGCCAAATTTTACTGGGATGCGACAAAAGAAAGAGCTTTCCGAGCACTTAAGGAGGCTCTAACTTCCGCACCACTGCTAGCCTTGTACGACGAGAATGTAGAAACGGAACTTCACACAGACGCCAGTGGCTATGGGATTGGTGCAGTGCTTGTACAAGTTCAGGAAGGTGCCGAAAAAGTGATAGCCTATGCGTAAAGAGTACTCTCAAAGTCCGAGATAAACTACTCTACAACTGAAAAAGAATGTCTCGCGGTTATCTGGGCTATCAACAAGTTCCGGCCGTATTTATTCGGCAAACCATTCACCGTCGTGACAGACCACCATTCTTTGTGTTGGCTGACCAGCTTGAAGAATCCATCAGATCGACTAGCAAGATGGGCACTAACACTCCAAGAGTACGATGTCACAGTGGTATTCAAGAACGGGCGCAATCACAAGGATGCCGACTGCCGAGGAATCCATTAGTGGAACACAACAGTATTAATGAAATTTCAGCTCTCACTGAATTAGATGACGTTACAGCTGAACAGAGGGAAGAGCCAACACTTTTAAAAATGATAGAGGCCTTGGAGAAAGGAGAACCGACCAATGGAGAGTTCCAACTTATAAACGGAACATTGTACAAGAGCAACTACGATCCACTTGTCCCCAAACGGCTACTCGTTGTTCCAGCTCATCTCCAGCCAGCTATTCTCAAATATTTCCATGATGCTCCAATATCCGGTCATCTGGGATTCGTGAAGACCCTAGACAGAATCAGACGCAGGTATTACTGGAAAGGTCTCTACCGATCTGTCAAGCACTATGTGAGTCACTGTAAAGAGTGCCAGCGACGGAAGCATGTGCTGCAATTACCTCCAGGACATCTCGTACCGATTCCGCCGGCAGCACCTCCATTCCACCGAGTTGGGATCGACCTTTTAGGGAGGTTCCCGAAGTCGACAACCGGTAACCGTTGGATAATAGTCTACACTGACTACCTCACACACTACGCTGTCACCAAACCTGTGCCGATTGCAGAAGCTCCAGAGATCGCAAAATTCATTGTAGAAGTCATTATTTTGAATCATGGAGCACCACGTGTCATGATATCTGATCGTGGAAAAGTATTCCAGTCAAAACATCAGAGGTAATGTCCCGGTGCAACATTGTCCACAGAATGACAACTGCATACCATCCTCAGACAAATGGTCTTACGGAACGTTTTAACAAAACGTTAGCCGACATGCTGTCGATGTTCGTCGATGTTGAGCAAAAGGGTTGGGATACAATTCTGCCAGTCGTGACATTTGCTTACAATACCGCAAGATAAGACACCGTTTTTCCTGCTCCATGGTCGTGAAGCTTAGACGACAATGGATACACTGTTCCCGTTCCAACCGGACGACACTCAGGATGACTATGTTAAACAGCTCATCACCAGGGTCGAAGAAGCAAGACAGCTGGCTCGCATACGGACACTGGACGCCCAGGAGAAGGACCGTCAGCGGTATAACGAGAAGCACCGACCTGTTGTGTACAGCCCAGGAGATCTGGTATGGATTTTCACCCCTGTACGGAAGGTTGGACTGTCAGAAAAGTTATTGAAGTGATACTTTGGTCAGTCCGTATCGTGTCATACGCCGCCTGTCAGACTTCACATACGAAGTTGAGGATTATGAGCCGTCGTCGAAACGTCAAAAACGAAGAGACATTGTTCACGTCCTGCGCATGAAGCCTTACTACGATCCTGAAGAGCAGGTAGACGACATAATCACGGAGAAGGGAAGGATTCTCTTGAACTGTCATACAGAGGACCCATGACACGGTCAAGTTCCAGGACATTGCAGTTGGCTCCACAGGGATCATAACAGCGGGTCGCTGTTTCTTCAGGAGAGGGAGCAATGCCGCGAGAGAGCCGAACACCAAATGCCGGCGTGGCGCAGTGGATAGCGTCACGGACTGCGAAGCAGAAGGTTGCCGGTTCAATCCCGCCCACCGACAAAAATTTTTTTCTTTGTAATTTACAATTCCAGAAGGTTCTACATCTTTCTTATGTTTACTTGTAAATTCTACTTGTTTCTTATGTTAACTGTTCTTCTAATTTCTGGTAAATTCTGTCTGTGTATAAACAGCAGAGCACTCTGCCCGAGAGGCAGTCAGTGCTGCGTGTATGTTTCGTTCGTGGCTGACTGCCCGCCTGCAGCACCTCGGGGCGGCCGGTCAGTTGTTTACGTCGAGTGCATCGCTTGCGGCCGGCGGCGGCTTCGCTTTCGCCTGCGCTTCTTTATTACCGTTACTGTCGAAGAAAACTGTAAGTCATGAGTGAAGAAAGGGAAAACAACAGGTAGAGTTCGAGAAAAACGTGCCTAGGCCGTTTGCTTTTGAAATCCATTCTTGGATAAGAGATGAATTAGTATTACCGGAAAGTGAAGTACTGGGCGTGCAAATGTATACGATATTGAACTGTCTATTTCTAAAACTGAAAACTGCGGAATTGTGTAACACTATTGTGAACTTTAATAACGGAACGAGGAAATTTAAGCACATGAATGGCACTATAAGTGAAGTGACTTTGTCCAACGCCGGCTTTGGTTTGCGCAGTGTTCGCGTGTTTAATCTCCCCTTTGAGACTCGATTGGAGACCATAAGACGTAGTAGTTTGATGCCTTACGGTGACGTTATTTCGGTGACGAAAGAAAAATTGTCTTCGGCATATGTTTATCAAGTCGACAATGGCATTCGGTCCGTCAAGATGGTTGTGAAACGCCACATCCCGTCGTTTGTAGTGATAGGCGGCCACCGTGCTTTCGTCACGTACGATGGGCAACCGCAGACCTGTTCCTACTGCATCGCCTCCGACCACCTGCGACAACAGTGTCCTCGGCGCAGGCGCCCCGCGCAGCTGTCGCGGGAGGGCGGCCAGCCGACGTATGCGACCGTCGCGCTGGGTTCGACGCCCGCGCGGCGCGAGGCAGGAAACGTAGACCTCGCGGAGACGATGGACACCGCCCCACAAGTCTTGGTACCGGACGTGTCGGCACATTCTTCGACGATAGCTGCTCCAGTGGTTGACACGACACCTGTTGTGGAACACGCAAATGTTATTGCCGAAGTGGGAATCAATGTTGGCGCGTCGACTTCTGCAAATGCGGACGAGCGTCTATCATTTTTTGACGGAGCAGTTCGGGAACTACCATCCTTGTTAGACAAAGTTGAGGGGCGCACGGGATCAGAACCCTTGCAGTCTGTAATCGATGCAGCTATGGTGGACGATACAACGCCCACGGCAACCTTCCAACATCTGCCGGTCAAATCTGTGGAATCGTTACGTGCAAATCATATTATTGTGGAACCTGCTGGGGAATCTGTCGTTCCGTCGGTGGCCGGCGCGTCTGTCCCTGCTACATGTCAGGAAATGGAAGTTGCTCCAGTACAACTTGAGTCGAAACCACAGCGGGAACGTAATTCGGAGAGTGGTGGTCACGAATCTCGGTCTCGAAGTGTCAGTTCTAGTCGATCCGCGAGGCACTCGCAACGTCGAGACACGAGTCCGTCCTCGGAACAGGAGTCAAACCCGCGCACGAAAACCAACAAGCAGAAGCGGAAACAGAAGGCGGCGCAGGACGCCGAGGCCCGCGCGGAAACAGAGACGAATCAGGGTTCTGATCCCGGGCGGCAGTCGCAGCGACCGGAAGACGAGCAGGCGAGTCGGAGTGAGGCTACGGTTAGGTGGCTCAGGCAGCTGCTGGGCGCCGACTGCGAGGCGGGGCAGGCGCCGACGACGATGAAGCGCAAGTCTGACGACGCCTACGAAAAGCGGACCCGACTCCAGCAGCAGCCTTCCGGGTCTGCATCGGGAAGTTCCTACGCGCCGGACTCGCGTATAGACGTGGAAACGGAGCCGTCACATTTCGACTGGAGTGAAGACCGCGAGGTGAAGGACGAGAGGGACGGGACTCAAACCCCCGTCTAGAGCGGCGTCTCTCACTCTTAAATGGTAGCACAGCCCCCATCTGTCGTCGCTACGCTAAGCCTAAATCGGTTCGAGTCTCACGCAAAGTTTGTCGCTTTGGTTGATTTTTTTTTAAATTTCGTCAACGCAGACATTGTATTTTTACAAGAAGTGGTCACTAATTTTATTAATGTTGTCCCGGGTTATGATGTTTTATTGAATTACGTTCCTGAATTTATATGTGGAACTGCCATTTTAATCAAATTAGGACATGACATTTATAATGTTGCCAAGCTTCCGAACGGTCGAGGTGTGGCGTGTACAGTGAACAATGTCCGTTATGTGAATATATACGCCCCGTATGGTACTGATTGCAAGTCGCAGCGGCGCGTGTCCTACAGCAGTGACGTCTGCCCCCTGTTGCACGGCAGGCACCTCCCTGTGGTGTTGGGCAGGGACTTTAACTGCATCTTGGAGGACCGCGACCAGGAGCCGAGTGCGTACAAGTGTCTCGAGCTGCAGACTCTCATCACAGAATTTAAGTTGATTGACACGTGGCGACATTTATACCCGCGAGACCCGGGATTTACTTATTTTTACGCCACCGGCAGGAGCCGTCTTGATAGAATATACCTCTCCCGCGACAAATCGGACTGCATAGTCGACTCCGAGGTCCACCCCGTCGTCTTTTCGGACCATTGTGCGTATGTCTGTCGCTTCCACTCCTTGCTGGCGCCGCATCACCGGGCACGGCGACTGTGGAAGTTCAATACGAGTCACCTGTACGACGCAAGTCTAGAACCGGTCGTGGCCGCTCTGTGGCGGCGCATCGCGGAATACCGTCGCTTCTACGAGTCTGAGATATCGTGGTGGGTGGAGTTCGTGAAGCCGGCGCTGCAGAAGGCTCTTCGGGAATTCAGCTCGAATGTCGCGCACTGGAAGCGGTCCACCCTGCACTTCTACGAGAGGTGTCTGCGGGACGCGATCGACTTGCCGACGGACAACCCGGGCCAGAGAGCGGCTGCCATCCGGCAGATCGAGAACCGGCTGATGGCGATGCAGCGCGAGGCGCTGGCGGGGGCGGTGGTGCGCAGGCGGGCTCCGGGACGGCTGGCCGACGAGCCGCCGGCCGTCTTCCACCTGTTGCGGGAGCGCCGGCGCGCCGCCAGGCGGACCGTCCAGGAACTACTGACGGAGGACGGCGGGCGACTGCGCGACCACTGCGACATCGTGCGAGAGGTTCATCGACACTTCTCTGAGCTGTTCGCCGAGAAGGAGTCCGACGCGGAGGCTGTACGAGGACTTCTGCGAGACGTTCCGCACGTTCTGACAGTCGCTGACCGTCGGCGCCTCAACGAGCCCTTTACTGCCGACGAGATCCGGGATGTGCTCAAAGTGTGTTCCAAAAATAAGTCTCCAGGGGCGGACGGTTTGCCTCCCGAGTTTTATTTACAATTTTGGGACTTTTTTGACACTACGATAACCGCCGTTTTTAATGAAATTCTTAATGTGATTCCGGTTCCTGAGTCCTTTCTAGCAGGAATTATTACTATCGCGCCGAAAACTGAAGCAAATAACAAAATTTCTCACCTTCCACAGATTACTCTCCTAAACGGAGATTACAAACTGTTTACAAAATGTGTGGCAACGAGATTGAAGGTCGTCATGTCTAAGATTATCAGTGGCTTCCAGCACTGTGCAGTACCGAACAGGACGATATTTGATGCCGTTTTCACCTACAGAGATACCATTACTTATACAACGGAAATGAAACAACCCTTTGGTATTTCATTAGTAGATTTTGCCACGGCTTTCGATAGGATTAGCCACGTATACCTGCGGCGAGTGATGCAAAAATGGATTTGGAACAAAATTTTTAAAAATGCTTTTGAACCTGTTCTACGGATCTACGTCACGTGTCTGCATAAATGGCTGTTTAACAGATCCAATTTTAATTAAGTGTTCTGTGAAACAGGGTTGTCCGTTATCTATGTGCTTGTTTGCAATTTCTTTAGATCCACTTTTGCGACAATTGCACAGGTCTTGTGTGGGACTCGTTATCGGACAAACAAAACAAGTATGTCGAGCTTATGCGGACGGCATCATGGTGTCTTCGCCCGTCGATCTAGATATTATCCGACAAGTGCTCACAAGGTACGAACGGGCGTCGGGTGCGATGATAAACACCCGTAAGACTGTTTTCCTGCCAGTCTACAACGCCGTTCGTGGGTTTATGCGCCCTTGGTTTCAGGTGAAGAAAGAACATAAAATCCTGGGTGTAAGATTTCAATCAAATCTTATGAAAACAGCCGTCTCCAACTGGCGTACGACCTTGTACGGGATACGGGCCATGACTCACCACAATGCGACACGTAGCTTGGTGTTGAAAAATAAAGTGCTATTTATCAATTCTTTTATTCTGAGCAAATCTCAGGTCTCTTACGAAACTTGCACACTGCCGCGCGAACAAGGGGGCCTCGGCCTCACCCACTTCGCCACCAAGGCTGCGGCGCTGCTGGTCCACCGCACGTGCCGCACAATAGAGGCGCACCCGACCAGTCCGACGGCCGTGCTGTTCGACAGGTACCGACCGGCATCGGAAGCCGCTCCCATCGACCCGTCGGCGATACCCTACCGCTTGCGGTATGTGCGGGAGTTCTATGTTCGTAAGAGTTACCTGTATGCAGATGATCTCGATCCTCGACTGCTGACTGTCAAGGTGCTATATCGAGATATTCGGGGGCGGCCGGCAGCCAATAAAATGGAGGTCCGCTTCCCGAGTCCTAAGTGGAAGGCGGTTTGGGCCAACGTGCACGCCCCCTACCTCTCGCCGGAGGTTGCCTCTTTTTGGTACAAGGTGGTGAACCGCATCGTCCCCACCAACGAAAAGATGTGGCGGATAAACCGACATCCGAGCGGCGAGTGCGCCGGCTGCCGCCAACCGGACACGCTGGAGCACCGGTTCACCTCCACGCGGTTCGCGCCCGTCTGGCAAGTGGCGACGCGGGTCCTCGCCCTCATCAACAGGACTGCCGACACTGCCTTCGATGCCGACAGCGTCCTCATCCCGGACTGTCAACCGTACCCTGCGACGAAGCGGGCGGCAACCGTGTGGCTCCTGGCGCACACGGCTTACGCCGTGCTACATCAACAGATTACGACACCCTTTCTCTATTTGGTCTATTTATCTACCGAACATGACGTTATTAAAAAACATAGGAAGTATCAGCAAACGTTTGCGAACTTTCTAATTGTGGGGATCTCATATGCATTTACTAGGATACTCTAGCAGTCTTACACTTTCTCTCTAATTTTGTGCAATGGGAATGAAAAAGTGATCATGAAACGTAAAATAGGTTCAGAAAAGAACTGCTAAAATCATAGAACTACAGATTCAGTTTAATCCTTCATTTTTTTTTTTTTTTTTTTTTTTTTTTTTTTTTTTATACTTTTGACGTTGTCTTCTAAATGCGTCCACACCCTCTGATCACTATGAGTGTTACCTTCTGTTGACAAGGTCGTTTTATCTAGACGGAGGGAGACATGTGCATCATATTTTAGTTCAGATAAGATTCTTTAATTGGTTATTTTCCCTAAAGAAAAGATTACTTACTTTCAAAGAATTGTGTGAGGGGAAGACACACAGAAATTTTCCTTCCCACTGGAAGGCGCCTTTCAAAGATTTCATTTTCTCGTCGCATCTTTCCTTTCACTGGTCAACGGGGACCTTATTTTACTTTGTTTAGAGGATATGAAAAAAAAAGAAGTATAATTGTTGTGTTTAGTTGAAAAAAAAAATCCCGCCCACGGGCAAAAATTAAAAAAACAAAAATCCCGCCCACCGGCAAAAATTTATATATAAAAAAATCCAGCCCACCGGCAAAAATTTATAAAAAAAAAAAAAAAATCACGCCCACCGGCAAAAAAAAAATATCCCGCCCACAGGCAAAAATTTATTTCTTTGTCATTTACAATAAAAAAAGTATAAGTGCTGTGTAAAAAATAAAAAAAAAATCCCGCTCACCGGCAACAATTTATAAAAAAATAAAGAAAAAAAAAATCCCGCCCACCGGCAAAAATTTATTTCTTTGTAATTTACAATTCCAGAAGGTTCTACATCTTTCTTATGTTCACTTGTAAATTCTACTTGTTTCTTATGTTAACTGTTCTTCTAATTTCTGGTAAATTCTGTCTGTGTATAAATAACAGAACACTCTGCCTGAGAGGCAGTCAGTGCTGCGTGTATGTTGAGTTCGTAATAAACGTGCTTTCAGTAGAAGTGCTGTGTTTAGTTGCCTTCGAAGTCAAGCCTACTTCCATTGCAACGTGACATTACATTACCGACCTGTCAGCACAAGATGTCACATGCTGAATGCGAGAGGCAGGAGGATACCATATTGTTTGACTCATCATGAAAGTTGACTCACGTATAGAGTGGAGGAGCGATAGGAGAGGGATGGTGGAAGGGTTCTCCCGGAATTTGACACCTCCTAGGATCAGACCACTTTTAATCAAATTCCAAAACATACTGTAATATGTACACCAAGTAAGACGCTGTTTGCAGTTAGTGATCCCACACGTATATAGAACACCTACTAAAATTCGTCCACCCTAGCTTCCGACAGAAATATATCAGGCCCAACATAAACTGGTTTACGGTTAGTTACGTAAGATGGAACTCTACCACATATTATAAAAAGTTTTGCTTGACTTAGTGTTTTAGTGGGCCTCCTATCTTATTAAAACACACCAACACTAGTTTCCATTACCTGTAAGTAAATTTACCAACCATATAGTTCCGACACTACCCTCTCACGTTCGTCTAATTTGCCTGCAGTAAAAGTGCAGTCACCATGCTGAAAAAAAAAAAAAAAAAAAAAAAAAAAAGAAGTCGTTATCTACACTACCAGTTATTTGTTAATAGCTGAAGGTATGTTGTACTTGCTCTATATTGACCGCAAGTAATTACATGGATTCCCTCTCACGTTCGTCTAATTTGCCTGCAGTAAAAGTGCAGACACCATGCTGAAAAAAAAAAGAAGTCGTTATCTACACCACCAGTTATTTGTTAATAGCTGAAGGTATGATGTACTTGCTCTATATTGACCGCAAGTAATTACATGGATTCATCTCCTATGAAGACTCATTTTCGGCTATATTCTATTTGAAGCAGGTATAAAAATGAAACAAGTGTATCATGTTTTCTGGTGTAACGATTTATTTGTTTCCTATTTACAGTTTCAGAAAGTGAATAGCCTCTGATTGATTATCCCAGTATCGCTGGAGCAGCATGGTATGCAGCGACGGCGGGGGCGGCGGCGACGACGGGGGCGGCGGCTGCGACGGCGAGTCCGTTGAAGTTCTGCGCGACGTACTGCGAGCTGTGCGCCGTCACGACGGCCGGCGCGGGGGCGGCGTAGGCCACGGGGGCGGCGGCCGCCACCAGGGGGGCGGAGTAGGCCAGGGGGGCGGAGTAGGCCAGGGGGGCGAGGCCCGCCTTGGGGGCGGCGCTCACGCAGCACGCGGCAGCGGCCAACAGCAGCACGGTCTGTAGAGGAAAGGATAGTGAGTAGAGCAGACACAGACAGTGTAAGTTTTTGACTGTGGCAGTACGTGTTCATCAGTCACATGTTTCAAAACAAATGTCTATATGCCAGATCTGGTAACTGTTTCAGCTCGAGCATTGTACTGTATGGTGCAGAAGCACGGACTTTTCGTAAGCAAGCAGATGAGACATCTGTGTGTAATTTTATCCTTATGGATGTTCTGAAAGATACATGTAAGATGAAAGAGTTATCGGTGGAATCTCCTAGAAATGTGTTCTCTTGGAACAGAGCTACTTATATTGTTTATGAACTACACTCCGAGTATTCTTTCAGCTCATCTTAATCTTTCAGCTCATCTTAATTTGTCATCTGCCATAACCACGTGTAACTTTATGTGGTCGTTTCCACTGAAATCGGTGGGTATGCACAATCCAGATATTTTATGGGAGTATTTGATTTTAGTCATTGATCTGCAATCTTGTATTAATTCACCTTTATTTATATTTCGACTAAACTGCCACTCCATCCCTATAGTGAATGTGGAAAGGCTGCAATTAGACTTGCATTTCTCTAACGTTTTCGAATGTAGCGACTTCTTTGTATCCTAGAGTATCATGATCAAAAAGCATCACTGAACTTTACTATATGGTGTGGTTTTTCGGAAGGGGGCAGTGGGAATCTGTGCTCACATAGCTGATTATGGTTTTGAGAGACCAAATGTAACCTGGTTAACGGAACGATTTTCATAGTTGTGGTCTCCACTGAAGGCCTTGAGGTATATTATTTATGTATACTTGTGATACTATTGCTGGTACATGATAAGCCAGTTTACAGGCATTTGTGATCTTCCTTTTCCATATCATAGAAAAACACAAAGGCATTTCCCTGTGCCTGTCTTCAACGGTGAGATGACCCCCTACCGCCTCTTTCGACAGAAATTTTTGGCAAGTTGCCACACGAATGAATTTTAATAGGCAACGATCCACGTGGATAGTAATCCATTTAAAAGGCCTTGTAAGAGTATTGTTTCTTTACATTACAACGAACTGACTATGTATTTGGAAATAACGTCTTTTAGCTTTATTTTGGTGTGGATGCCTTGTGCTATAAACAGAATCTCTCATAACACAATTTTAAGCAAGTCACAGTATGAGAGAGTAGATTATGTAATTATAACTGAAGCAGAAAACAAAATTTTTATATGTGGCTACCTCAGTTGTCCATAACGACTTCTCCGTGCATGTGTGTGAGAGCCATGTTATATGCTAGCCTGTAAAGTATCAACATATACCCATAAAATGAGCAACAGTTTATATTACAAACATAAAGAAGTTCGTAATTTTTGAGTATCAAAACAAATCACCACATTCAGTACGATGGTCGAAATCTCATAGCTTTAACAGAATCCTCTCTGTTCAGGATACTATTTTAGTAGAAAATCATATCTGACGAACGTTAGAGATACCTCTCAAATAAAAATGAAAATGCAAACGTAGGCTTCCGCGGCAGTTGTCACTATCAATAAAATTCTTCTGGGTATGATACCGCGTCGTCATTTTGTAAACTTTGCCGACGTTTCGGCCACTGTTGCAGGCGGCCTTCATCAGGGTCTGTGTCAGACAAAAAATGAAAATGTCGTCATATTTCTCAATAGATGCGGTGCAGCTTATAACTGTGACTGAGAAGACTGAGCATGATTTTATTTTCAAAATTAAGCAAAGTAGTGTTTCCTGTAAGTTAGACACGTCCTTCCAGAAAGACTTTTCCGAAGCTCAAGGTCTGTGTTGTGCGGAGAAATCCAGGCATCACAAGCAACATAGGTTAATGCCATTGTCCGACCAGATCAAATTTCTGATGGTCAGCTTTCGCTGTCACTACGTCAGGGAATACAATAACCATGGAAATTTAATGAAACCGCCCGTAGATTCACATCTGACAGATTCAGTGATGATAACCTATGGAGATGCCTCAAGCAGCACAGTGACCAAGTTTGTTCCACTGTTGACTGTACATCGAAAAAAAAAAAAAAAAAAAAAAAAAAAAAAACAACTGTCATTCCATACAGACCAGCCAAGTCAGGTGATCCCAATGTCAAGAAGTGTCATGATCGGGACTGCCGACGGAAAACACGTTACATTTGAGGAAAGTGTAAATAACAAAAAAGTAAGCAGGGGAACCTGGTTGAATCCTGGTCTTGCATACATTCAAATTCAGTATTCCGCCTTATTCCAACTATCCGCTACAGATGTGTTCGGGATGCGACTAATATCATTATACAAATACGCTAACACGAAAATTGTGGTACAGATTACTAATTTATTCGTACAGGAAGGCCAATGAAAGTTACATAATTCGAAAGACTGTTTGTCGTAGATTTCACGAATATAAATATTATGTGTGTATTTAGCCATTAAAAGTGGTAAAAGGAAGTACAAATTTTCTTATCTACTGCTTGGATCAAGTACTACATTCTCCAACAATCAGCTCACTGACTGTCTATTCGCCTCGACCAAAGAAGCGCATCTGCGGTATAAGTGAATATCGAAACATGGAGTGCTCCCAACTCATTTTCTAGTGCCGTTCAAATACTTCATTTTCGCAGTGATTAAAAGTGGTTAAAGGAAATGTATGTTTTCGTATGAATGCCGATGTAAGAGATGACGCGCTGAGAGAGGCATCTAGCGGTGCTCGGGTGGAACTACGAAGTCGAGAATGCCGATATAAATAATGATGCTCCGGGAGAGGCATGTAGCGGTGCACGGATGGAACTACGAAGTCGACATGTTGTCAGCTCTGGAATTCTGAATATCGCAGTATCAAAATAACATTATTTCTTGGCGTTGTATAAATAAACGAACACCGAAATTGTAGTTCCATTTCAAATATTAGGCTAATGAAAGTTATATAATTCGGAAATGGCATGAGAAGTATATACTTCCGTTTTTATTTGTTCTTACTGTGTCAGGCATTTTTCTTAACACGTAAAAGATACCGTTTCATACCTCCCAGTGCCGGTTAAATTTTACCAAACATCCCAGCGGCCTCCTATGATAATGCTGGCAACAGATGAGGTATAGTGAGAATTCCTGTGAGTCTTCATTTTAGCGAATCTCTTTACAACGCTGATGTTTTCTCATGGAATCTTCGCTTTACGAAGGCAATTATTTTTACTGGGTGGACGAGGGTACATACAAGAACCTGTCAGCCATAAGACTCGAACAGCATTATTTGTTTTCTTCATGGTCTTTACGATACACTAATCGAGTCACTATTTGTGGTTCGAACAAATGGGCAAAGATTTTCTACCGTGTTGTAGATGTTGCCAACATAGTAATGCGAGGCCGCCGACACGATACGTAAAATTTTACCCCCAGTGACCATTGTAAACGCAATTGGTCGGTTTTCGACCACATGCAATACTAGTAAAGATAATCCCGCACAGTAGAGTACCTACCTTGATCATGTTGTTAGGTGTGGAGTGGCTCTGTCGTCTGAGGACACAGTGGCACAGGTGGGCGCGGGAGCCGTTTTATAGGCAGAGCGTCGCGGGCGGGGCAGCGCTGGGAGGCGGCCAGGCTATTGCTCCAGGCGCGAGGACGCCGCAACCTGCCTAACGTAACGTAACGTAACGCAACGCAACGCAAACGAAACAGTCAGCGCAATGCCACGCCGCGGCGGCTTACGTAACACAGGCATAGCCTCTGTCCCCATCAACATTGGACTTGCACGCTACCAACGAGCTTGAATTTCATACAGTGGCGATAGGTCCGCCATGTTTGAGGCAAATGGAACTGGCGTCCGCCACGTTAACTAGTGTATCGGCTGAAACAACGAGCTTAAATTTCTTAGAGTGGCGATAGGTCCCCAAATTGAACTGAAGGGATAGGAACGACGATGGAAACAGGATCTCATTTCAGGAAGTGGAAAAAATGGTCAGTAGTGCCATAAAGCAGCTGGGGTGGATGAAATTAAGCCGGAACTCGTCAAATACAGTGGAATATCAGGTCTCATATGGTTACTCAGGATAATTGAGAAGCCGTGGGAATCGGGACAGGTTCCGTCTGACTGGACGAAAACGGTAATCACGCCAATTTTCAAATATTGAAACAGAAAGGAATATAACAACTATCAAGGTATCTCTTTAATTATCGTTGTAGGCAACATATTCTCAGGTGTTGTTGAAAGGAGAGTGCGAGTATTAATTGAGGACAAGTTAGATGAAAATCAGTGTGGGTTTAGGCCTCTTAGAGGCTGTCAGGACCAGATCTTTAGCTTACGGCAGGTAATGGAAAAGTGCTATGAGTGGAACAGGAAATTGTATCTATGTTTCATAGATCTGGAAAAGGCTTATGACCGTGTTCCTAGGAGGAAGCTACTGTCAGTTCTACAAGATTATGGTATAGGAGGCAAACTTCTCCAGGCTATTAAAGGGCTTTACCAGCAGTTAGAGCAGATGGCAAATTAAGCTCATGGTTCAGGGTAGTTCCAGGGGTAAGAGAAGGCTGTAACCTGTCACCACTGTTTTTCATGTTATTCATGGACCTAAGTCGAAAACAGTAGACTGGCAGGGTGAGATTAAAATAGGTTAAAACAAAATAAGCAGTCTCGCTTATGCGGATGACTTAGTTGTAATGGCAGATTCAATTGAAAGGTTGCGAACTAATATTTCAGAGCTCGATCAGAGGTGCAAGGATTATGATATGAAGATCAGCATCTCCAAAACGAAAGTAATATCTGTGGGAAACAGATTTAAACAGAATGAGTGCCAAATAGGAGGACCAAAGTTATAACAGGTACACAGTTTCAAGTGCCTCGGATGTATTTTCTCACAGGATGGCAACATAGTGCATGAACTGGAATCGAGGTGCAGCAAAGCTAATGCAGTGAGTGCTCAGCTAAGATCTACTCTCTTCTGCAAGAAGGAAGTCAGTACCAAGATTAAGTTAGCAGTGCGTCGCTCTATCTTACTACCAACTTTGTTGTATGGGAGTGACAGTTGGGTGGATACAGGTTACCTTATTCATAAGGTAGATGATACAGATATGAAAGTAGCAACAATAATTGCAGTTACTAATAGATGGGAACAATGGCAGGAGTGTGTCCATAATGAGGAAATCAAAGAAAAACTTGGAATGAACAACATAGATGAAACAGAGCGAACAGACTGAGATGGTGGGGTCATGTTACACGCATGGGAGAATGATTTTGAAGCAAAAGGCATAACATCAGAGAGGCATCAATGTTAGCATTGAATAGAGGATCATGGAGGAATTTTTTTAGAGGTACTATGCTCCAGACTGAACGCTGAAAGGCATAATCGGTCTCTAATGATGCTGATGATTGAACTGGCGTCCGCCATGTTATTTGGGGTATCAGCTGACAACTGATCTACCACACCAACTCGAGAATTTTAGCTATTTATAGTTCCACGTTTTAATTAAAGATTGACTGCTGAATACGGATGTGTATCAAGTTCCGTCAGACTTTTTGGAAGCTGCAAATTGACGAGTCTGGTAGTATATTTCGAAAAATATGCGGTAATGAAATATCAGGAACCTTTCAGTAATACAGTTTCAGTTCAAAGTATAACAGCTGAGGTTTGCAATAACAACGAAAGTGCAAAAATGTCCAAATGTTTGTAAATCTATGGGACTCACCAGCTTGGTTATTAGTCCCTAGCTTACAAACTACTTAACCTAAGGTAAACTGAAATAAGAACAACACAAACACCCATGCCCGAGCGGGGGATGCGAACCCCCGACGGCGGACGACCGCGCGCACCGCAAAACGGCGCTCCAGTACGCGCGGCTAATCCGCTGCGGCAATGAAATTGCCACTGTGAAAATATGAAGTGTTGACTATAATGCAACTGCATGGTCTAAGCGAGCTAACAGCGAAAAGTAATAGTTATGACGAACAATCATGATCATGGATTTCAATCTGTTGTTAATGTGTTAATATTTTTCGCAAAGAACATAGACATATAAAACTGAATAAATTCTGGCTTCCACTACGTCAACCATGCTCGATCAACTATTGTCCAAAAGGAATGAAAATATTTTTTAAAGAAGGTGTAGACACTCAAAAGTGTGATTTCATCAACTACAGGAGCGACAGAAGAAGGAATATCTCAAAACACACCAAAACTAGGTAGAAAACTGATCATGTTTCTATGGTGTATACCTCAAGGTAATTGCAGAATAGGCCATCTTAAGCTTCACTCTTGGGGCATCAAAGTGCCGATAGTCAGAAATTTTCTTTTAATACAGACTCAAATCAAACAAGGCACAAAGTACTTGTCATTTAATCACTTCGATTTCTGCATTTAAATGCTCAACACACAATAGGAAGAGTTCAGCAGCAAAAATTGTACAGGCTATACACACTAACTACAATGTAAAGTAAAAAAAAAAAAAAAAAAAAAAACTTCAAGCTCAAAACAACGTATGACAGACAGTGTACTCTCAAGTGTACTGACCACCAAAAGTATGGCGACTGATGTTACACAGGTTGCCGCAAAGAGCGCTATAACTCGCGTGTTAGCCACTCTGTGAAATTTAAGCTCGTTGGCCTGACAGATGATATGACACACCCACTCGAGAATTTTATCCATTTATAGTTCCACGTTTTAAATAAATACTGACTATTGAATACTGTAACACAACATCCGATATGTCACTGGCAAATTATTACGTAACTGTTGACTGCTGATTCGGCGAATTTGGCATATAACACATTTCGGGTGGTGAGCTCAAATTCCTTGTCAGCGACTGGATCTGTGTCACACATATGAACTGTACATATTCTTCTTCATGACTCGGGGTCTTTGACGAGATGGAGGATTATCTACGACGTAAACTAAAAACAACTTTGCAGATATAACCGCGATTTAATTACAAAACATTGCTGATACAAACTGATATAGGTTTGACGCTAAAAACGGATACAGAGCTAACTGACCACGAGGCTGCAGCGCCTCTCCTTATATAAGATACAAACAATAGCGAAGTGTTCATATATTGTTGGAACCCGTTAAAATAATAATTTACAATTACAATTGAAGGTTATTTAGGTTATTCAAGTGATCCGTATTATGTTACATCGTAAAACCATTTACGAAACACTATACATAAAATTCGTGACATGTGAGTACTAGTTTTCAATAAGTTTTTCGGAAAGAGAATCATAAATTATTGATATATTTTATTTTACTCTGACTTCCAATTATCAAATCTATCCAGTGTATAAGAAGTTTTACACGAATGCTATCTGTTACATGTTCTTTTAGCTATATGTCATTATTAAGAAACAATTACGAAAATTCCTACTTTTATTATAGTGACGTGACTATTAAACAATATAACATTGCAAAACAAATCATTTCACATATATTTTAGTGTTTCAAATGCTTTCAAATGTTATTCTGAATAGTTAATTGACGGATATCAGCTTATTAGAGAATGTACATTTATTGACAATTTACAACATCAATTATTTCAGTATCACGGACTTTAACTCATCATTAATTAGCGTTTATTAATTGTCAAATCGTAACTAAATGGCACCTTGCAACAAACTTGCCTTCCAGCCACAAAATACATATTCTACCACACATCTTCTTGTGTAAAAATATACTAACCACTTTATCTGTACAAAACGATCCAACCCGGAATCGCTCTCTTCATAATAGGTCCTATACGTGTCTGATAGAACTGTCTCGTTACAATACGGATGTGCATCAAATTTCGTCAGACTTTTTCGAAGCTGCGAATTGACAAGCCTAGTAGTAAATTTCCTAAAAATGAGGTAATAAATTATCGCGAACCTGTCAGTGATACAGTTCTAATTTGAAGTGAGGTTTGCAGTAACAACGAAAGTGCCGCTGCGAAAATATTTGTGTTGATTTCAGTGCAAGTACATGGTCTAAACGAGCTGCGAAACCTACACTAAACAGTAATTGCTATGACGAACAATCATGACCATGGATTTATATCTGCAATTAATGTGTTGTAACAACTGCTTTCATAAAGTATAGTACACACTTATCTTGTGTTAACTAAACCTATTAAGATTACAAACTTGTAAAATTTGCTGTTAAAGTGTTCGGTTGTAAACTTCGCTGGACGAAATTTGAGTACAAAGACGACAGTGACAACAAAATACTCCAGTTAGAAATGAGCCTAGGTTATCTGCCACAAAAGCAATCCACGTCGAAATAAGGTGTCGTTAATAAAATTCCTTGTTGCCATGCTGAAACAAGTAACTTTTGGTACGTGAAATTTGAGTACAGAGACGAAAGTGACAACAGAATATTGCAATAAAAATTCCCCTGCGTTAGCTGTCACAAAAACATTCCACACCAAAATAACGTATCATTAATAACTTTCGTTGTTGCCACGCAGAAATATCCAAGTGAAAAAATTCTGTCACTGCCTCCACACTTTGCACTGGTTGCATGTCAACCATGCACGATCAAGTATTGTCAACAGCAAGTGAAAATGTATTTAAAGAAGTTGTAGACACTCAAAAGTGTGGTTTCATCAACCACAGGAGCGACAGAAGAAGAAATATCTAAAAACCACACCAACACTAGATAGATTACTGCGCATTTTTTACGGTGTATACTTCAAAGGAATTGCAAGATAGGTCATCTGAAGCTTCACTCTTGGGGCAGCTAAGTACCATTAGTTAGGAATTTTGTCTAAATGTAGACAGAGATCAAACAAGGCAAACATTTGGTGTTCTTGCATGAATTACTTGTCGTTTTATCACTTCGATTTGCGGATGTAAATGCTGAACACACTTTATGTATATTTCAGCAAGAAAAATTTTACAGGCAGTACACCCTACATGCAATATACAATAAATATAGCACTTCAAGCTCAACAACAACATATGGTAGACAGACTGCTCTCAAATGTGTTGACCACCGAAAACATGGCGGCCGAGTTTACCCAGGTTGCCGCAAAGAGCGCTGTAGCTCGTTAGCCACTCTATGAAGTTTAAGCTCGTTGCACGCCATTAAACTGGGTTTCTGCTCAGCCGTGCGAAGTGGCGCAATGGTAACACACTGGTCTATCATTCGGGAGGAAGTTGGTTGAAATCCACTTCCTGCCATCCCAATTTAGGCTTTCTGTGATTTTCCTACATCGTTCCAGTCAAATGTCGGGATGGTTCAACTAAAAGGGTACTGACGATTCTCTTTCAACTGTTCAAATGTTTGTTATCTGCGGGGTCATCAGTCAATGTCTGTAAATCTATCGGACCAAACTGCGTGGTCATCAGTCCGTAGCTTACAAACTACTTAAGGCTAGGTAAATTAACCTACGGACAAACACACACACACACACACACCCATGCCCCAAGGAGGACTCGAACCTCCACGGCGAGCAACCGCGTGCTCCACAGCGAGGTGCTTTAGACCGCTCGACTACTCCACCGCGGCGGTCATCAGTCCCTAAACTTACAAATTACTTATGAATTACCTTATACTAAAGACGACACAAACATCCATGCCCGAGGGGGGATTCGAACCCCCGACCGTAGTGCCCGTGCAGACCGTGACTGGCGACCCGCAGACCGATTCTCTTTCCCAAACGACTCAGAGCATGAGTTCCGCCTCTAATGAGCACGCTGTCGACGGGGTGTTAAATCCCAATCTTCGTTCCTTATTTCTTGTATTGACGTAAATTGAACAAGGTAATTTAGCAGTCTAGTTAACACGTTTGCCACAAGAAGAAGTAACACATATTACAAGATTCTGGTGCCCTCAGAATATTTATACGCTTATCTTTTGTACACTGACATCATTATAAAACTGTATGGTTTAAGAAGAAATCCATGTTTCGACAACTGCACGCCAACATAGATTGATAATTCCAGTGCGCTGCGTTTGAATTTAGTGATAAGAAAGTCGAGGCGCCTAGCATCGTGACCAACACAAAACTTCCTACTATCACCTCTGAAATAACAGCTAGCAAACTAATTAAGGACTCACAGAATGGGGAGGCTGTCATATTGCCGTACGTCTCGAAGCGATTAGCCACTAATACGATTTTATCAAAAACAAAGTACAGTGAAAAGCGATTGAAAGCGGTTCAAAGTACAGAGGTAAAAAAGCGATATGGCTTGTGTTATCTTTATATATAGTGTGTCCGTGTGTTTGTATTGCATATAAATCTCCAGTTTTGATCAAATATTCTCTTCACCTTGTTCACTTCACCTTCAAATCAAGAGGCTGGTTACTGTAAATGTAAGGACCACGAACAACATATGACTTTATAAACAATGAAATGCGCAAAAATCTACTGCTGAATCATGCAGCAGTGTTGCTTATGGCCTCCTAAAGCACTGCACTGATTTCAACCATATTTGATGTACATATTCATTACCATAAGGTAAGGATTTCTATATGAGAAAGAAACACTTACGACACGTAGTTCACGAAATATAACGCGAAACGTGTGCGACTCAGGGAACTTTACCTACGGCGTTCGACAAATTCTACAGATTTATTTTTATCAAGATAAAATTTGCCATACGTAATTTTCAAAGAAAGGTGAAAGTTACTGGCCGCATAACATTTTGAGTGGTACTTAGCGGAGGGTTCTTTACGTATCGACATCGACGAAATCCATAGTTGAATCGGACAGTTCAAAGAGGTCCTTAGTCACGAAAGTAAAATTTTACAGGAGAAGGAAAAAACTTTCTACACCATAAACCATCACTTTACTTGTTGCTGTTTTAAGCCCAATGGTTAGTGAGTCGTCAAGCACCATGTAGCACTTTCTATTCTTGTTTTGTAATTTATAATTTAACCGTACTGTTAAGTTAAAAATCACTGACTCATTACCTTTTAGCAGTGAACGACGGTGTGTTGCAACAAATGAAAGCAATGCTTGCAAATACTTAGTGATTTTATTACAAAGATTAGTTAATATTGTACACAGCAAAATTAAATATGACTATTAGTATACCTTTCACATTTTTTGCAACAGCTGTGTTTTTTTATAACAGTATGGAATTAAGAAACAACGAAACAAGTTAATCTTCTTGACAATCATCTTTATTGTTTGTTCCCCCATCTGTTGGCCATTTTTGCATTTTCATCATAAGATGCTACATGCTCAGCTGGAATACATTGGTGAAGATGGGATATCCCCTTTCCCAGTCAGTATTTTCCCTTTTGTTTACAAAAGACATTCGTGTGTATAAAATCATAATTATGTTTATTAAGACCACTGGACACAATCTATATATTTAAAGGTTTCGTCTGTGAAAAATGTTCCAAAATTATTTGAATTGTAATGTAATGCAGTTTTCGCTTTGTTTCCACTTTCACACTTTGACAAAATGTACGTATGTTTTTTCTATCTTTTTTGATTTAAATATATATACTTTGCCACTGGGTGATGTAGATGGTCACATTGAGTTAGCACTCAGAAGGCAAAAAAAAAAATATATCACTATAATTAATTCTTTTATTTTATTTATTTATTTTTGACATTCATCGACACTCGTTTTTCAGGATGTGCCAACTCACTGGGAAATACAGGGTGCTACAGGGAGGAAGTGGGGCAACTTGAGAGGTTTTAATTAATTAAAAAATCTGGGCTAAGATGCCGTGGTGCATCTTGCGGGTGCCACTTATTTCTGACAACGTTTCGTTGCCTACTGCGGGGAACATCAGAGGTGAGTCTATGACTGGCTGCTGGGCGCTAGACGTGCTGCTTATACAGAGCGCATAGAGGACGCACACCACTTGACACGTGCTGCCAAAAACGAAGCAATCTCTGAGCAGCGCCATCTCCCTCGATTGTAGGTAATCGTTGGTAATATAACTGATGCGAAGTCAACCGCCGCATCTTATATAATTTCAAACCTTCTTCTTTACTGCTGAAATTATTGTGGACCCTTGGATCTCTATGGCTTCTCTATTCAGGCGTGTGTAATAATGCGAGGTCTTGGCTACCACACTCGATTCGTTAAAATGTATTTCAAGATCATTATTTATAAATATTCTTCAAAAGTGAAACGCCAAGACCGCGAAATACTTATTTGTTGTGACTACCGGTTTTGAAAGACTGTGCCATCATCATCTGGTCATGTCACATTTTATAAGTTGGTCATCTTCTTTAAAAGTGGAGATAAAGTAATATGTACAACATAACATTTATTATTTTATCTCCATTTTTAAAGAAGATGACCAACTTATAAAATGTGATATGACCAGATGGTGATGGCACAGTCTTCCAAAACCGGTAGTCATTAAACAAATATTTCGTGGTCTTGGCGTTTCACTTTTCAAGAATGTTATACTATCAGATCGCCTCCAAAACAGCCGGCCGCGGTGTCCGAGCGATCTGCGGCGTGCCAGTCATGGTCTGCACGGCTGCTGCGCTCGAGGGTTCGAATCCCCCATCGGGCATGGATGTCTGTGCCGTCTTTAGTATAAGCTAGTTCACAAGTAGTTTGAAAGTTTAGGGACTGATAAAGTCCCATAATCTCCAAACATTTGAACATTTGCCTCCAAAACCTGCGATGTCAGGTAGTGTCAATAATTTGTAAATACATGTTCAGCTACGCCTGACTTGTCGGTGTGTCCCAGTCGGCATTTGCAGTTATGATCCATTGAGCGAGTATTGACACTTCTAGTTGTTATTCCAGTATACCCCAGGTCACAGATACATGGAATTTTACGAGTATACAACCCAGGGGTCGCTAGCGGGTGTCGAGAGTCGCTCACCGATCTTAAACATTCACGAACCTGCTTTGTAGAACAAAATATTGTTTCCACTTGTAACTTGACCATATCTTCGGCAGTAGGGTACGTGTTATTTTGGACAAGTGGAAGAAAAACTTTTCCATCCGACAGTTGTTGCTATCGCAGCTTTTTCTAGGATTGATTGCTCGATCTATCTCTTTATCAGCGTATCAATTTTTCTTTAAAGCCGTTTTTAATGGTTTAATTTATCTTTCAGATAAATTGGTTTATAGATATTTTTAGCTCTATCCGCCAATGTTTCGACTACACCTCTCTTCTGTCTACGTCGATGATTTGAATCGTTTTGTAAGTCTTTATACGTCATTCGCTAAGGTCCCAAAAAATTCAATTGTCCATTTCTCTCTTTCTCCACGGTAAGTTGTATTTTCCGATCGATACTGTTTAGGTGCACTAACAAAAAAATTAAATTATTCACCGGGATTCCATATCACAAAAGTATCACCCACGTACCGATAACACTTCGAGGGCTTTTCGTCGGTTAACTGCAGTGCCTTTTTTTTTTTTTTTTTTTTTATTTTTTTTTTTATTTTTTTTTATGAAGTCTATGGGACTTAACTACGGGGTCATCAGTCCCTAAACTTACAAACTACTTATGAACTACCTTATACTAAAGACGGCACAAATATCCATGCCCGAGTGGGGATTCGAACCCCCGACCTTAGTGGCCGTACAGACCGTGACTGAAGCGCCTCAGCCTCCTTTTTTTTTTTAATTATTATTGTTTCTTCGACAGCCAAAGAAAAATCAGTTCGAATTGAACGAATAAGTGAGAAATAAGTGTAACTTCGTCATTTTTTCCACTTGATAGAGATAAAAGAATCGTAATAAAATAAAAATTTCCAGGCACAGAAATTAGCTCTAATTAACTGAATATGCGTTCTTAGCT
Source organism: Locusta migratoria (assembly GCA_026315105.1). Lineage (NCBI taxonomy): Eukaryota > Metazoa > Arthropoda > Insecta > Orthoptera > Acrididae > Locusta > Locusta migratoria. The sequence continues at coordinate 200,260,575 of CM048746.1, forward strand.
TGTAACGCAAAACAGAGATCTTCAGACACATATACAATCCATACCATTCTGGGATGTATTAGCTACATAAAAAAAATAAAAACTAAAAACATAAATGTCTTCTTCGGCGATCAAATAATTCCGGTAAAATTGCCTCTGAAATTGCAAAAGGCATAATGATAATAACTGAAATTCTTCTGTGTAAATTAATGTTGATTAAATTTCTCTTTGTTAAAGTTCTGTTTGTAATTACATTATCGTTTTAATCAAGAAACTAGCGTAACGTTCCTTGTACATTTTCTTTCTTTGGATCATGTCATGTTGCATTGTCAGGTAATGTATGAAATCTTCCTTTCTCTTTGATTCTGTACTGAAGATAAAGTACACTGTATGTCCCATTACCCAGTTGACCGCGTTCCTCTTTGTCCTTGGGAATGGGATGCTATCGGGATGGGGGGCATCCGCTGGCGATATTGTGTGTGGCGAGGTTCTCGTGATGAGGGCCAGTTTTTGCCTCGCATACTCCCATATTCCTGCATTTATACTGCAGACGAATCTGTGTTCATCGCTGTCGACTAATTGACATGTCGGGCACAAGGGAGAGTCTTGTAGGTGTATCTTATGGAGGCAGGACATCGTCGGGGTTTTTCTGTTGACCCTCATATACCACGCGGCCCGCACTTGGGAAGGTAAGTCAGGGCTGTGGATGTTTTCCCACGTTGTTTTCCAGTCATGGTTCGGGAGTTTCCTTTCTATCACATTTCGTAGTTTATTTTTCATCAACGCCTGGTATACTTCCTTCACTTTTGCCATTTTCCGTTCTCGGACTTTTGTTCGTAGGTAACTGTATTCGAGTAGGAAATACTGTAAGTTCTGCGAAGCGTGCGACAGATGACTTACATCAATGGGCGGTCGCAGGTCTGCTGGCACAGTTTCTTCCAAGAGGTGGGAAGTCAGACCGTTGGTGGACAGTTTCCATTGCTTGTATGTTTGGCATACATATAGTGCTTGCGCCTTCTTGTACACATCGACGAGATTCAGGCCACCGAGTAGCGTCGGAAGAGTCAAGGTGTCGTATTTAATTTTGAAAATATGTGCGCGACGTACAAAGTGGCCAAGCGCTGCCAACATTCTGTGTGCTATGTTGCGTGGTATTGGCAGGACTTGAGCCACGTAGTTGACCTTGGCGGTGATATACGTATTCGTCAGTGCAACGTTTTGCAACTCATCCAACTTCCGGACACTGTGCTGTTGTACAGACGCTCGAATTTTAGCCAATAACTGTTTATAATTTGCGGCAACGGTTTCTCGAATTATCTTTCTAAAATCGACACTGAGACATTGCATCTTGTGCACCTCTTGCAAACGGGGATGATGAGTCAAACCTATGCCTTTGCCTATGTTCATTACACCCGATTTTTGCCAGTTAACTAATGCACCAGATGCCTTTTCATATGTCATGATGATCTGCAGGGCAGTGTGGACGTCATTTGCGTTGGTGATCAGGAAGCCAACGTCATCAGCATAAGCCCGACACGCTAACTTCTGTCCATGTATCTGTAAGCCGTTTAACTGCGCCGTCAATGTCGTTAGTAAAGGTTCTATGGCCGGCCGCGGTGGCCGAGGTGACTGAGGCGCTGCAGTCACGGTCAGCACGGCCACTACGGTCGGGGTTTCGAATACCCCCTCGGGCATGGATATTTGTGCCGTCTTAGTTCGTAAGTAGTTCATAAGTAGTTTGTAAGTTTAGGGACTGATGACCCCGTAGTTAAGTCCCATAAAAAAAAGGTTCTATGGCGATTGCAAAGAGTGATGCTGACATCGGATAACCTTGTCTTACGGAGCTTCTTACGGGGATCATGCCACCTGGCCGTCCATTGACAACCACTCGTGATGTGCTATTCCGTAACAGGTTTTGTATTACAGCGAGGAAATGCACGGGAAAACCCAGCGACCGCATAACTTTAAACAAATACTGGTGGTTGACTCTGTCGAAGGCTTTATCAAAGTCCAAGCTGACCATTGCACATTCAATCTTGCATGCCTCCGCCACTGATATTAGGTCGCGGTAGTCCACTAGCGTTTGGAAAATGGACCTATCTCTGCCGACGCTGGTTTGATAAGGACCGGTGACTTTATTCACTACGTTCTTCATCCTTTTTGCAAGAATATGTGCAAAAAGTTTGTAATCACTATTTAAAAGAGTAATCGGTCTCAGATTGGCGATAGTTTTACTATTTGCACGTTTTGGAACTAATACCACCAGGCCCTCACTGAACTCTTGTGGGATATTAAGATCAGGTGTCATCAATTCATTGCATATCTCTGTCAGTTTCGTCTTCATGTGTGTCCAAAAGGTTTGATAAAACTCTACAGGGAGTCCGTCACACCCGGGTGATTTGTTCTTCGGACTATGAAACAGCGCATCTTCCAGCTCGTCTTCAGTCACTTGTGTTATTAGCTCGTCTGATTCCTGAGGGGTAAGTCTGTTAGTTAAATTATTTGCTAATTCTTGAAATGCGTTGTCATCGATCATTTTCTCAGACAGCAAATCCGTGTAAGCAGTTTGAATCGCATTTCGAATGTCATTTTGGTGAGTTAAACGCGTGCCGTCTCCAGTTTGCAATTCCGTCAGTATCTTAGTTTTACTTCGTTTACTCTCACGTGTCAGGTGATAGATTGACGTCGCTTCAAGTCGTAGTGAGTCCTGGATTCGGGATCTGACTTTTAATCCTTCCAACTGTTTCTTTTTAAGGAGTAGTAGTTTGGCTTTCACTTTTTTAATTTGGGCGTAGTTTCCAATGACTGTCTCGTCCAGTTTGTACAGTTCTCGTAAACTTGAATAATGGAATTCAATGGTTCGTTTAAGCCACCAGTTCTTGTCTCGTGAGTACTGTAACATGGCTTTTCGTAATTTGGGTTTGGCACATTGTAGCCACCATTTTGTAACCGAATCATATGACCGAAACTTGGTGAGACTTTCATTCCACGCATGTGTGAAGGCCTCATGACAACCTTGATCGTCTAAGTGTGACACATTAAGTTTCCAGGGTCCCTTACTGCGGTACGTACCCTGTTTCTGCAAGTTTACGGTACAGATATAAGCCGCATGGTCTGTGAAGATAGCTGGCCAGACATCACATTGCAGAATTCGTTGTTTTAGATTATCTGATACATATACTCTATCTAGCCTACTTGCAGAATGATTTGTTACGTACGTGAATCCAGGCGTTGCTCCATACTTGTGCTCCCAAGTGTCGATTAAAAATAAGTCCTTGACTATCCGTTCTAATTCCACAGATTTGCTAAAATTTGGTGTCTGATCTTTGGGGTGCAAAACGCAGTTAAAATCTCCCGCCAAGATAAGCTGGTCATACGTTGTTGTAAATAAAGGAAGAATCTCTTCCGTATTAAATGCCGCCGTGCGACGCCTGTTACTGGATCCGGAGGGAGCATATACATTAATTATTCTAACATTGTTAACTGTTGCTGCAATCCCTCTGTGATTGACTAGCATTTCGATGTTATATGCCACAATTCCTTCTCTTAATAGGATGGCGGTACCCAAATCCGCACCAGTACCCGGGTTGGCGAAGACATTGTATCCAAATATTTTTTTCTAAATTAATGACTGCAACCTCCTGAAGTAATAGAGTATCTATATCTGCGGAATATAAAAAATCTTGAATGTGTTGTAACCGGATGGAGCTACGACACTTATTAATATTTAATGTGGCAATTTTGTAGGCCTGGCGATCACACATGTATGGATGTGAGATATGAAAGATCTACAGATTAATAGAAATCAGAGTCAGCGTCTTTCTCCGCGTCCGTGGTTTCCATGGCCGAGGTATCTGTAACAGCAGGATCCGTGGTCACTGCGTGTCCTATGTTACCAGCATCCCCGGAAGCATCTTCAAGAACGGTGTCCTTGTCTACATCCTCTACCTCGTCCGACCAGTCCAAACCGGTGGCAAACTGAGCCGACACTGTCTTGCGTGGGTCCTGTTCATGTGACTTCTGCGCCGGTTCATCAATGTGTTTGGGAGACGCCTTGTTAACTATTACCTTGTCAGTGTCTGCTTTTAACGGCACGGCAAGTTCTACCTGTTTATGTGACGGAGGCTGATTCTGTGTAACTGCAACAGTGGGTGGCTTTTCGGTAATTTTATCCTTAACTTGTTTCGCGTTTTCACGCAGTGGAGCTGACTTCTCCGCAGCTCCTTCTTGCGCCAATCTGCGTTTCTTACGTCTGCGAGGTGACTTAGCACATTGTCCTGCCTAGTCTCCGAAATCGCGGGCTGAGTTTCTGGTGTTTGTCTGTCAGCTGTTTCCTCCGCCCCCATATTCTCTGTATGTATTGTGGTGTCTTCCGTTGTCTGTGTGGGCGACTGCTGCACTACTTCAGATTCTGGTGCCTGTTCTGTCGTACTTTCCGAAATTTCCATTGGTGTTCCTAAGTCGTTCGCGAAGACATCGCTGGGCAAGTCATCTAAACAAATGTCACTAACCGGTGGCGCAGTCAGTTGACCACGTGCCACTGCTACATACGTTTTTGGCAAAATCGTCATTTCTGAAGTCTTAACAGTTTCACCGGTTGGTAGCTGTGCAATGCTTCGTTGAATACACTCAGCACGCACGTGACCTGGCTTATTACAAAGTGCACAGGTCTTTGGTTGACCGTCATACATAACGATACCTCGAAACCCGCAGACGTTTATATGAGACGGAATGTGGCGACATATCTCTTCTTTTAACTGCCTTACACCATTCAGCACGGGAAGTTTATGTGCGGAAGACCACCTCTCGGCAACATTACTGAGAACTCTGCCATAGGGAGCAATGACGGCGTCTATTTCACTGGCAGGTACCTCAAATGGCAACTCAAAAATTCTAATGGTTCTCACTCCAAAACCGACATGGTCGACAGTGACGTTACCTACATTACCATCTCTGTGGTTAAATTTCAAGGAGCCACCTGTGTCTAGAACGACCTTCTCGCATAGTTCGGAAGATGTCAACTTAACGAAAGTCACACTATTTACAATCGACATGTGGTATCCAATAATGTCCTCTAATCGAATCTTTGCAACAGCAATCAACCAATCTTCAAATTCAAAAGAAGTTATTCGGGAAAATTTTCGTTCGATCCATTATAACCTTTCCATGTCACCGCAAGCGCTGGCGTGAGCGAGCAGACTTACCCCTGCCGGAAGTAAACAAACCGCTGCCGCAGCGAAGCACCGCACGAGCTGAGTACACCGCCGCTGCCGCAAGCAGACTGTCTCCTCGGCCACCGCGGCCGGCTGCAGTGTTTGTTGGTCAAAATATTACATAAGTAAAGATAGCAGGACTCAGAGGACTACCCATGACCAACCCTTCAATTTTCTCATAAAATTCACTGTTGCAATGAAAAAAGTTAAGGGTAGGCAATGTTGGAACAAAGCTACTGTATCAGTAGGAAACATGTCAGCTATGTAAGAAAGAGCTTCATGATGAGGGACCGTGGTGAACAAGGATATTACATCGAAACTGACAAGAATAATCCCTGTACTGACAGTAATATCTCTCAAATTTTCTTTAAAGTACATAAAATTTTTGATGTGCTTGTCAGTTTTTTATGTGTATGGTTGCAGCTTGGAGGCGTGGTTTCTAGTCAGTCGGATATGCAAATGCACTAAGTATCGGCCTTAATGGAACATTTGCCTTATGTACTTTAAGATAAGTCTGCGTTTTGCAAAGATGTCTTTTTATCCTGTGTAGGAATCGAAGAATTTTTTTAACATTAGGTTGGTTGTATTTACCACTTATGTTGAAGGATCATTTTCCTGCTTTTTGTAAGGGGTAGGATTGAGGAGGTCAATGATCTTCCTATTTTCCTGGAACATAAAGGGTGATTCAGGATGAAAGGTACAATCATACACATACACACACACAACTCCCACTCACATTTTAAAGTCCGGTGATATGTACGATCTTACAAACTGACGGAAATCCCCTATCCAATCGCAAATTTGGGGCGATATACCATAACCACGCCATTTGATTAAAAGCCGTTTGTGAGGTACGGTGCCAAAAGACTTCTGTAAATCAAGAAATACGGAATCGATTTGCGAACACTTGTCGATAGCACCCATCACTTCGTGTGAATAAAGAGCTAGTTGTGTTTCGCATGAAAGATGTTTTATAAATCCATGTTGACCTTGGGTCAATAGATATTGTGTTCGAGATAATTCATAATATTTCAATAGAGGATATGTTTCAAAACCCTGCTGCAAATTGACGTCAATGAAATAGTCCTGTAGTTCAGTGGGTTACTCCTACTGCCTTTCTTGAATATAGGTGTGACCTGTGCAACTTTCCAATCTTTTGGTACGGATCCTTCCTTGAGAGAGCGGTTGTATATGGCTGTTAAGTAAGGAGCTATCGCTTCAGCATAATCAGAAATCTAATGGGTATACAGTCCGGACCAGAAGACGTGTTCTTGTTAAGTGATTTTTGTTGCTGCACTACTCCGATGATATCTACTTCTGCGTTACTCATTACGGCCTCTGTTCGTAATTCGAAATCTGGAATATTGGTTTCGTCTTCTTTGGCGAATGATGTTCTAGAAGCTATGTTTAGTAACTCTGCTTTAGAAGCGCAATCATCGGCAGGATCGCCGTTACTATCACGTAGTGAAGGTATAAATCACTTCCATCTTGCTCCGTTATAACATGCTGCATGGTGTTCCTGAACATATGGAGGGTAGTGTAGTTGAGACGTCTCCTCAAGTAGTGGAACGCAGTCCAACTACTAACTCTAGAAATATTGCTGCCCAACTTGGTTCTCCACGAATACGAGTGATACGTACAGCACACGAGCAAGGACTGTATCCATTTCATCGGGTGAGTATACATTATCTGCCTGAAGGACATGCTTCTACCAGATAAGAATTCTGTAAATGGATGATTGGCAGTGATTGATTAATTCCACGTATTCTGTTTACTGACGAGACATCATTTACCTATAACGAATCAGAGAGGCCACAGATCGTAGAAATTGATGGAGATGCGGCGACTAGACCAGAGTGACACCATGCGCTCCCCACTGTGGAGCTAGCGGTCCTCTTCTATTCCACGTGTAAAATGAAGATTTAGTAATCTGAGCACTCCTAGTACGTTGTTTGCAGGTAATGCTGTCAGTTATCCTATAGTAAAGTATCACAAGATGAAAACAGGCTTCATCAAAATGTAGAAAACTTTCTGTATTTTACAAAAATAAGTAATTCATCATAAAGAACCAAGTTCTAAGAGGAATTGCGTTCGACGCGGTGCCACACTGCAGACTGCTAACGAAGATACGAGCTTATGGAATAGGTTCACAGATTTGTGACTTGCTGGAAGACTTCCTAAGTAATAGAACGCAGTACGTTGTTCTCGACGGCGAGTGTTCATCAGAGACGAGTATATCGTCAGGCGTGCCCCAGGGTAGTGTGGTAGGACTGCTATTATTTTCTATGTATATAAATGATCTGAGGGACAGAGTAAGTTGTAATTTGCGGCTGTTTGCTGATGATGCTGTGTTGTATGGGAGGGTGTCGTCTGTAACTGACTGTAATAGCATACAGGATCACTTAGACAAAATTTCTAGTTGATGCGAAGAATGGCAGCTAGTTCTCAATGTAGAAAAACGTACGGTGATGCGCGAGAGTAGAAAAAGCAATCCCATAATGTTCGAATACAGCATTAGTAGTGAGTTTCTTGATGCTGTCGCGTCGTTCAAATATCTAGGCGTAACATTGCAGAGCGATATGAAATGGACCGAGCATGTAAGGACAGTTGTGAGTAAGGCGGACAGCCGACTTCGGTTTATTGGGAGAATTTTGGGAAGATGTACTTCACCTGTAAAGGAGAACGCGTATAAAACGCTTGTACGACCACGTCTTGAGTATTGCTGAAGTGTTTGGAACCTGCAGCAAATCAATTTAAAGGAAGACAGAGAAGCAGAGCAGTTCAGCTAGGTTTGTTACTGGTAGATTCGACCAATGCGCGAGTGTCACGGAAATGCTCCGGCAACTCAATTGGGGATCGCTGGAAGAAAGACGACGTTCTTTTCGTGAATTTCTGTTAAGTAAATTTAGAAGGCCGGAATTTGAAGCTGAGTGTAGTACGATCTTGCTGCCGCCTACTTAAATTTCGCGTAAAGATCACAATGACAAGATAAGAGAAATTAGGGCTCGTACGGAGGCATATAGGCATTCTTTTTTTCCTCGTTCAATTTGGGAGTGGAATAGGAAAGAAAATACCTAGTAGTGGTACAGTGTACCCTCCGCCACGCACCTTACGGTGAATTGCAGAGTATGTATGTAGGTGAAATCAGTCAGATCTGAAGGACGTAAATTCTACTAAGAGTCCAGGGATAAATATTATGACAGAATAAAGCAACACACTACAATTGTCGTGTGGAAACCGAAACAAAGTCTGCGTAGGTAGATAGTTTCTTTCTGTTACAATTTTATTTGTTGCGCCATTTCTGTAATGACTTCAGGGTGTTAAAAAAGGTACGGCCAAACTTTCAGGAAACATTCCTCACACACAAACAAAGAAAACATGTTATGTGGACATGTGCCTGGAAACGCTTAATTTCCATGTTAGAGCTCATATTAGTATTTCTCTTTAAATGTAAATTGAAATAATTAGTTCAGACAATTGTCAAAATACCCAATTGTTTCGTTAGTATGTACTGTACTTCCTCGATTCACCGCCAGTTGGCGCAATTGAAGGAAGGTAATGTTGACTTCAGTGCTTGTGTTGACATGCGACTCATTGCTCTACAGTACTAGCATCAAGCATATCAGTACGTATCATCAACTGGTTAGTGTTCATCACGAACGTGATTTTGCAGTCAGTGCAATGTTGACAAATGTGGAGTTGGCGGATGCCCATTTGATGTGTGGATTAGCACGGGGCAAAAGCCGTGGCTCGGTGCATTTGTATCGAGACAGATTTGCAGAACGAAGGTGTCCCGACAGGAAGACGTTTATGTGGGCATTTGAAAGCTCTTGTCTACGCAACCCCGGTACCAAATGTAGAGACTCTTCGTACTCGTATTGTGGACGGCTGTGATACAATACGCCTTCTCCAGGGATGCATCAGCGCATCAGGGATTTCATGCAACGGAGGGTGGATGCATGTATCCTCGTTAACGGGGGACATTTTGAACATTTCCTGTAGCAAAGTCACGCTGTACGTTCTGTTGCTGTGTGTTTCCATTCCATGATTAATGTGATTTGAAGAGAGGTAATGAAATGAGAGAAAGAGAAAGGAGAAGTAATAAAATGAGCACTAACATAGAAATTAAGCGTTTCCGGAGACGTGTCCACATAACATATTTTCTTTCTTTTTGTATGAGGAATGTTTCCTGAAAGTTTGGTCATACCTTTTTGTAACACCCTGTATAGGGAATGATCATTTTTTTGAAGAGGATAGTTTCTTTTTAAGTTTTGTACTTCCGACTTGTTCTGCAGGAAGTGAATTGCTCGCCCAGCTGCAGATGTTCTTATGGATACTAGTAACAGTGTAATCTCTCATTTATGTATTAAATTGTGAATATATGTGTCTGTATAATTATAAGGGATTTCTTTTGTCTTCAGCTATCCATTTGTAAAGCAGTTCGTTATTAGTCAATGAAACTCCCAGTGCAAGAAATAAAGTACGTTAGTATGGGATAGATGATCTGCTAGTGAGTGATCTGTTTAGGAAAAATCTCACTCCATAATTCTTTCAACATTAAATCTCAGCATCTTTTAATAATCTGTGTTAATTCAGACTCATAAGAGGAGAAGCGTCAGTACAGGTAACATCAAGCACCATGCAAAACGTACGAATACCTTGTGTAATTAAACAGCAGCAAAGTAGACTGATGCGGAACTTACAGGAGGAGATGGTCAGAGCTGAGTAATAATACTTCAACATTTGACACTGTAACAAAACTGTTAAATAATACCATTTATTGGAGACAATCTTCAGGAAGCAGAGCGAAATAAGGAAACGACTTGTTGAATTAAAATAGCTTTATTAATGCATGAAAAGTGTTGACGAAGAGGTAATTATCTGAAGTAGTAAGCGGGGGCGGCGTGATATGCAGCTGCGACGGCGGGGGCGGCGGCGACGACGGGGGCGGCGGCGGCGACGGCGAGTCCGTTGAAGTTCTGCGCGACGTACTGCGAGCTGTGTGCCGTCACGACTGCCGGCGCGGGGGCGGCGTAGGCCGCGGGGGCGGCGGCCGCCACCAGGGGGGCGGAGTAGGCCAGGGGGGCGGAGTAGGCCAGGGGGGCGAGGCCCGCCTTGGGGGCGGCGCTTACGCAGCACGCGGCAGCGGCGAGAACCAGGGCAATCTGGAGCAAGCAGCAGCAACACTTGACTTGGAGAGTGTCTCTAACAAGTCCACGAGGTATTTGACAAAAAAGTTAGCAAATATTTCAACACTCACTTATGATAATAGTGTTAGTATAAAGTGGAAATGTAAAGGATGTGACGCATCTAAGGACGCGTGATACCTTTGGTGACAAATATTATACTCATCAATCTCAGTACAATTTTGATTTATTAGAAATCTATTTCATATATATTTCTTCACATGAAATAGATGATGACGCTTCATGTCACCTCATTATGATCAACAAAATTTCTACATGGTGCAAAAATTGGCAATTGACACTAAATAAAGAAAAGTGTGAAGTAATACACAGGAAATCCGCTGAACTTCAATTACGCGATAAAACAGTCAAACCTTAGGGTTGTAAATTCTACCAAATACCTAGGAGTTACAATTACGAACAACTTAGACTGGAATGAACACACAGAAAATATTGTGGGGAAGGCGTACCAAAGATTACGTTTCATTGGCAGAAAGCTTTGAAGATGCAACAGCTCCACCAAAGACACTGCCTACATCACATTTGTGCGTCCTCTCCTGGAGTACTGTTGCCCATTGTGGGACCCTCACCAGGTGGGTCTGACGGAAGATATTGAGAAGGTTCAGAGAAGGAAAGATCGTTGTGTTTTATCACGTTACGGGGGGGGGGGGGGGAGAAAGCGTCACGAGAATGTTGCATGAATTGGGGTGGAAATCGTTAAAAGAAATACGTTATTCGTTGCGGCGTGATCTGTTTGCGAAGTTTCAGTCACCTACTTTTACTTCTGAATGTGAAAATATTTTGCTAGCACCCACCTACGTAGGGAGACATGACCATCCCAATAAATAAGAGAAATCAGATCGGAAACGGAACAATTAAAGTGTTCTTTCTTCTCGCGCGCTATTAACTTTAGAAAATTTATTAAAATTGTTAATGAACCCTCTGCCAGGCACATAAATGTGATTTCCAGAGTATCTATGTAGATGAACACAATATCATTACGGTTTGCATAAAAATTGTAATGTAGTTTAGAGAACCATGCGCTCTCAATAGTCTAATGTAAAGTTTTCTACCACAAAAACACAGTAATATTGCAATCAGTATTTGGGGTACAGGTTGTAATGAAGCAAATTCCCTTGCTATGGAATGAGAGGGAAGAACATTACAGGTATGAGAATCTTATGCAGGATCACAAATAAACGTGGTATTTACTAACAATTCATATGTCTGTAAATCTGTCGGACCAAACTGCGTGGTCATCAGTCCGTAGCTTACAAACTACTTAAACCTGGGTAAACTAACCTAAGGACAACATACACACCCATGCCCCAGGGAGGACTCGAACCTCCATGGCGAGCAACCGCGCGCTCCGCAGCGAGACGCTTTAGACCGCTCGGCTACTCCACCGCGGCGTGGAATTTGCTATTGGATAATTTTGTTTGTATGGACATAGCGCAGAGCCGCAATGGAAATTTTCTGAATATGTCCATCACAGCTCTGGAGGAAAGGTCAGTAACGGAAATGTTTTGTTTACTTCTAATGACTTCAACTGACCCGTTAATGAAATTCCGCTGTTGGTGGTTAATCTGAACTCTAATTAGTTCATATAAACCTTTTGGTAATTTATTAGGAATTTTGAAGTGCTGTGGATGTTATGCTGTAGATAAAGAACGTCTCTTAAGTCACACTGAGAATGAGCTATTGAAAGGGCCTAAACTGCTAACGAAACCAAATAAAGTTGAAATTAAATAACTCGAGCACTTGTAAAATATATCAATAAAACTTACATCTATGACTCCATTACTTCAGTATTGTCTCTGAAACCTTTACAAAATTGCAGCCTTGACCACAATGAATAACACAAAACGTTAAGATTAACAAACAGTATGTCCCTGAAGATCTCCGAATACCTCATTGATGTCAACTATGAAACAAAAAGACAAAGAGCAAAACTATGATATCTAAATATTACTGACAGTAACTGAAAATACGTTAGAAGCTGCACAAAACGGCAATGTGAAATAAGACAATCTTTTCTAATTGCCCAGCCAAGATTCGAACCTGGGTCTCCTGCTTTCTAAGCAGTTGCGCTGACCACTACACCACTAGGGACACAGTGATCACCGCACGTGCAAGGATTACCTAAGCACGCCTCCTGTCAGACACAAATTTCCCGGGTTCGAATCCCGACTGGGTACACATTTTCAGCTTTGTACTTCCGACTTGTTCTGCAGGAAGTGAATTGCTCGCCCAGCTGCAGATGTTCTTATGGATACTAGTAACAGTGTAATCTCTCATTTATGTATTAAATTGTGAATATATGTGTCTGTATAATTATAAGGGATTTCTTTTGTCTTTAGCTATCCCTTTGTAAAGCAGTTCGTTATTAGTCAATGAAACTCCCAGTGCAAGAAATAAAGTACATTAGCATTCGCAGTTGAAGTCATATATTCTGTGAATATGAAAACAATAACAACTGCAGAATCAGAAGTGACGTCTGTTCTTTCGGAATAAACGCCACATGTATATATTTTCTGTTTGCCTTAGAGAAAAAAATGTTCAAATGTTTGTATAGTCTATGGGACCTAACTATGGGGTCATCAGTCCCTAAACTTACAAATTACTTATGAACTACTTACGAACTAGGGCGGCACAAATATCCATCCCCGAGGGGGATTCGAACCCCCGACCGTAGTGGCCGTGCAGACCGTGACTGGAGCGCCTCAGTCTCCTCGGCTTGCCTTAGAGAGCTCACCAAGGTGTCAGATCAATAAGAAAGCCATTTATCCTTGAAAAAATGATTGACATGTGCAAAAGATTGCTAAACACCGACTTCATAATAAATATTTCAGTAGTCTGAATGTGTAATAATGAACTAACCACAGACCCTTACAGAACTAACCAAATCGTCTAACAGATACAAGTCGTCAACACGGCATTGCGCGGCGAACGTCAGGAGTCGTACCTTGAACATGTTGCCGTCGTCTGAGTGGTGGACGCAGTGCCCACAGTCTGCAGCGGCAGGCTTTTATAGCGGGCAGCAGGCGTGGTTGCAGCGATGGCGTGCCTCCAGCGCCTTGCGCCACAGCGGCGCGCATCCCTGCACTGCGCTTGCCTGCTTCTTTCCAGCTGAGAACCAGGGTCAACTAGCGGCTACAAGAGACCTCCAGCCGAAAAATGACACCACCATTGCTGAATCTGTAATTCACCGGAAATGTGTGAAGATTTGTGTAAATGAAAATAATTGCTATACGAATTCGCAGTCAGTAAGAATAAAAAGCGTCTAGATAGCTTAAATTATTTAATACGCTGTTTCGGCATGTAGCATGACCTTGTAACGCAAAGCTCATTGTGAGTAATAAAATCTGTACCTCGTAGGTGCTTTACTTTTTAACTGCAGTTTTTAGATCTGATGATGGCAGATGACGAAACGACGTAATAAATAATTACAATTTCAGCGATCTATACGGTATAGTTGTGTACAGCGTTAGAGTTCTCAATTCATAGGTCATTAATGTTTCTATTCTACATTAGGATTGTAATACGAGAATGAGTTGGAAAATAAGTTTCCCCGGCGACTGTGGTAAGAGTTACGTATGAACGGAACAAAATAGAATAAGACATTAAAGATAAGACATATATTTATTTTCCTAGATACATTACTGGCCATTAAAATTGATACATCAAGAAGAAATGCAGATGATAAACGGATATTCAAAGGACAAATAGATTATACTAGAACTTACATGTGATTACATTTTTACGGAGAACAACCACCTCTGGCCGTAATAACGGCCTTGATACGCCTGTGTGTTGAGTCAAACAGAGCTTGGATGGTGTGTACAGATACAGTTGCCCATGCAGCTTCAACACGATAACACAGTGACTGGCGTATTGTGACGAGACAGTTGCTAGGCCATCATAAACCAGACGTATCCAATAGGTGAGAGCTATTAACAATGTGCTGGCTAGGGCAGCAGTCGAATATTTTCCATATCCAAAAACGTCCATACAGGACCTGCACATGCGGTCGTGAATTATCCTGCTGAAATGGAGGGTTTCGCAGGGATCGAATGAAGGGCAGATCCACGGATCGTAAAACATCTATAATGTAACGGCCACTGTTCAAAGTGCCGTCGATGCGAACAAGAGATCAACTGTTTCTATAGTCTATGGAACTTAACTATGGGGTCATCAGTCCCTAAACTTACAAACTACTTATGAACTACTTACGAACTAGGACGGCACAAATATCCATGCCCGAGGGGGGATTCGAACCCCCGACCGTAGTGGCCGTGCAGATCGCGACTGGAGCGCCTTAGTCCCCTCGGCCACCGCGGCCGACAAACAAGAGATGACCGAGACATTTAACTAATGGCGTCGTAGCATAGTGCCTATGAATTTTAAGAATAATGTGTGTGGCTATATTGTATTTCATTTGCAATGTGGAATAGCCGCCCTCGCTCATCCAAGACTGCCGTTTCCCGTTTCCGAGCATATTATGGTAAGATTTCCCTATCGACCTTTATTCCATTCACTAGATGCAAACTGTTAGCCAGTCGGCTGGGGAACCTAACAGCCTGACAAAACACGCCTTTCACATGGAAAAAAATCAGCTTCCCCCTGTATATGACACAAAAACACGATGAATTCGTCGACCCAGCAGAGCGAAATTTTATTGACACATTCTTGTAGATGTACAACGGACTGTCTCACAGAGCCATAGTACGTGAATAGAGTAACAAGAACGTACGAAATACCGAACACTAGTACCGTGTACAATCTCCTTTTTCAGCAAATACGTTCCATCTGGTCCCAAACATGCTCAATGGGGGACAAATTTCGAGATGGTTCTGTCCAAGGTAGTTGACGTACACACGTTGATAGAGCACATTCGATGGTTCGGGATTCACGTGGACGTGCAATGACCTATTGGAAAAGCATATCGCCTTGATTGCACATGAACGACATCCAAATGGGTTGACTGCTGGTTTCATTACAGCGTGCGCTGTACAATGTTCCCTCGACGAACACCATAGGAGAGCGGCCAGTGTAGGGTATGGATGTCTCCACCATGATGTTGGGTGTCGGGCACATCTACCTCTGTCGTGTAACCTCCACATTTTAGCGCTCCCCTGCACGACGCCACACACGCGTACGACCCTCATTGGTACCGACACACAAGCAACACTCATCACTGAAGACGACACGTCTCATCCTTCCATAAGCGCACATCCCAACCCTGCAAAACCCCACACTTCAGCAGGATAATGCGCGACCTCATGTAGCAGGTCGTGTACGGGCCTTTCTGGCTACGGAAAATGTTCGACTGCTGCTCTCGTCAGCACATTCTCCAGATCTTGTCAATGGTGGCCGAGCAACTGGCTCGTCACAATACGCCAGTCACTAACCTAGATGAACTATGGTATCGTGTTGAAGCTGAATGGACATCTGTACCTACACACGCCATACACGCAACTGTGAAGATCCATAGATCTTTAATAAGTGTCTGCAAGTTGGTCGGGTGGGATCCAGAAATTATTCTAATTACACGCCTTTATGAAATGAAAGTTTTTGCTCAGTGATCAATTTTTCCAAAAGATGAAAATAGGCAGAGTAAGCTAATTTACACTAACCCTAATATCATAAGTTGCTGAACTCAAACGTTTCAGTAGATCGTTAGTGTATTGCTTCCAATTCAATTTGTCAGTGTACAGGCTTAAAAACTTTTAATATTGTACTCACCTACAGACTGTATTTATTACTGCTGTCATGCCACTTACAGTTTGGACTGTATGTATTTTGTTTTATCAAAGTTTAATAACAGTCCATTCCCAAAGAACCACTTAATAATTTTCTTAAAGACATTATTTACAATTTCAGCGGTTAACTCTTGTTTGTCGCGATTGATTACTATACTTGTATCGTCAGCAAAAATAACTAGCTTTGCGTCATCATGAATATAGAATAGCAAATCATTAATGTATATCAAGAATAGCAAACGACACAAGAGTGAACCCTGTGTGGCCCCATTCTTGATTCCCCCCCCTCCCCCACCCCAATTAACGGTACCTTATTTTTACAAATATAGGAAGCTACTTTTGTGTACATTACTTTCTCAAGACCCTTGGATAAAGCTGTCAGAAGCGAGATTGGGCGGCAGTTTTTGACATTGGACACATCTCCTTTTCTTTGCAATGTTTTAACAGTGGTATATTCTAATGTATCTGGGAAAATACCCTGCTCCACAGAGCTATTACATATGTGGCTGAGAATCCAAGTTGTCTGTTGGAACAAGCTTTTAGTACACAGCTGGAAATACTATCAATTCCATTATTTTGTGAGAGTTTATTATTTTCTTAATTTCATAGGCAGAGGTAGGAGGAATTTCAGAGAAATGGCATCTTCTATTAATAGTTTTGCCATTTTTCTCCATGACATAAAAAAAAAGATTCTTAAAAATATTTTGGTCATTTTAATAGTAATACAGATTTCCAGTGTTCTTTCTTGTCCCGTTTCCCTTTCAATTATATTCTAAATTGATTGTTTTATCATTCAGAAGTAATAATCTCATACATACTTCTGGATTTTTAATGACTTTTCTTAATATAAAACACTACTTTTTACAACATTTGTTTTTGGGTCGTTTTTTCTCTTGCTGTTATTCAGTTCCTTTTTCAGCTTACAGATAGTTTTATTCCTTTAGTTAGGCATGGTTTTTACAAGGTTTCTTACAATTATTACTATTATATCTTATTATTTTCTTGGAGAAACAGTTTTCAAATATACATACAAATGTATCATGAAAAATGTTACATTTCACATTGGCATCGGGTTCCTTGTATACCAGCCTTACAACTGTAAGCTTTCCCTAAACTTGGGAGTTGTTAAATCACTAACTGAACGCGTTATTTTGAATGTATTTTTAAACTTGCTGTAATCGGTTATGTCATGTACTGCAACTAGCTGTGCACCACCAACAGAAGGGCGATTCTCAAAAGGATGTTTTTGATCTTGGCTTGGTATATAAAAAAACGTTATCTATCAGTGTTTTGCTGATGTCTTTTACTATCCTAGTAGGAAAATCAATAGCAGATGTCAAAGTGAAAGAGTCAGGTAATACTTGAAGGTATTTTCTCCTATTACACTCTTTTAGAGAATTAACATTGAAGTCCCCACAAATAGTAATTTGACATACAAGTTTTTCACAAATATCTGTAAATTACCTGAAGGGAACCTATAGACTGTTACGATTATGAAAGTACCATCATTCAGGTTAAGCTCACATAAATGATAACTTTTCACATAAATGACAAATCCACCTCTCTCTCCTTATTATCTCTACTCAGGCGGTTGCAACGTGAGACACTGTGGTCTGCAGGTAGAAAGCTGGACATGTGAAACAGAAGGTCCTGAGTTCGATCCCAAGTGGCGTTATCGTTTTGTTTTTATCCAAATGGGGAAACACATCTGTATTTTTGTCTAATAATTTATGTATGGATTTCATGTAAGTAACGGAACTGTACATCTTTTTTGCTTAAACACATTGCCGTTGGTCACAAGTATACACATTTATTACGAAAGCTGCAGTATCCACAACATTCAATAATTGCTCATAAATGCATCCGACAAAGGTTTAACAATATGTACCTGTTTGGACATAAATATGGAAAAATAATAAACCTCATACATAGTCAATGGTCATACTTGTAACAAATACAGGGAGAGTAATGTATAACATAAAATAATAAACTGATATTTTGGCAGCTGTTTGACATAAGAACGTTATTTTCAGGAGCGAGACCTAACACTACATTCACAGTAACTACTCAAAGTGTCCTCCTCCAGCCTGACGGAACGCATTGCAAAGCTGCATCATTGAGTCCGCAAGCTTTCCGAAATCAAAGGTTTCCCTGATTTCATCGAAGTCTAATATTATCCTCGCAAGAAGCTCTTCAGTTGTATCTACTGGGGTCGGGTAGACCATTTGCTTCACATGGCCCCACAAATAAAAGTCTAACGGTGTCAAATTTGGTGAACGAGCTGGCCAGACCGCCTCGGCCAATCCACCTTTGCGGGTACAACAAATCTAAATGCTTACGTATATCAAAAGCAAAGTGCGTCGGTGCGCCATCGTGTTGGAAGCACATTTCCTGACGGACCGCCCGAGGAACGTCTTCTAAGTATAGCGGAAGGACGTTTTCATGGAATGCTAAATATGTCGTTCCATTTAAATGGGGTGGGAGCCAACGGGACGGGACCCAACAAAAAGTCGCCTACGATACCTGCCCAAATGTTGACGCTATAGCTAGGCTGATAGGATTTAACGTAAGTGCCATGCGGATTTGCGTCCATCCAAATGTTGCTGTTTTGGAAATTGAATGGTCCTTCTCTGGTGAAACATGCCTCTTCTGTCCACAACACCATCTTTGCGAAATGTGGATTTTCGTTACATTTATTTAAATACCACACGGAATATTGGTAACGAGAGGGGTAGTCCTCTTCAACCAAATCGTGCACCTTCTGTAGGTGATACGGAAATAGGTTTTCGTCGTGTAAGACGTCCATTACTACACCGTGCGAAAACTGTAACGACAAACAAAAGGATACATTTTGCTATGTGTCGTTTGCAAGCATTCTTTAAGAATGTGTGACTTACTCCCAAAGCAGTAGCGCTGCGGTGGAGTAGCCGAGCGCTCTAAAGCGTCTCGCTGCGGAGCGCGCGGTTGCTTGCCGTGGAGGTTCGAGTCCTCCCTGGGGCATGGGTGTGTGTGTTGTCCTTAGGTTAGTTTACCTAGGTTTAAGTAGTTTGTAATCTACGGACTGATGACCACGCAGTTTGGTCCGATAGATTTACAAACATCTGAACATTTCCACAGCAGTATTCAATGGCCCTCGAGCTGGTACTTGGTGTTGCAGCAACCATTTCGAAAACGTTTTCTTCGAACTGAACGTTCCGTATGTAACGTTCTCATCCAGCGTCAACATTGGATACAGCAAAACGTCCAGACTCCCTTAAACGTCTATCAACAGCTAAAAAGGTATTTACACACGAAATAACGCGGCTTGGAAATCTTGCGTGATAGACAGGGCCAGCGCAAGGCACGTGCGAAACGTGCGGCCGCACGGGGCGGCACTTTCCGAGGGGCGGCAAATCTGTCGCCCCCACCTTTTTTTTTTTTTTTTTTTTTTTTTTTTTTTTTTTTTTTTTTTTTTCGTACAAACTCAAAACTCATGCCCAAGAGAGGATTTGAAAGCAAACCTCGGGAGGAGCGGCTTCGGGAACTGCGGCCGGCAAGGCGCTTCGACTACCTGCCGGCCGCCCTTGTTGAATAAGGGGAGGGAGGAGGACTAATTTCTTCCTCGGCACTGTGGCAGCGCCGTCGTGTTTACGCCGTAGGAACACAGGGGGGGGGGGGGGATGGGCTGGCGTACACGCCAGTATTCTTAATATAGAGCGTTGCGTTACGGGCGCCGCGGTGGAGTAGCCGAGCGGTCTAAAGCGTCTCGCTGCGGAGCGCGCGGTTGCTCGCCGTGGAGGTTCGAGTCCTCCCTGGGGCATGGGTGTGTGTGTTGTCCTTAGGTTAGTTTACCTAGGTTTAAGTAGTTTGTAAGCTACGGACTGATGACCACGCAGTTTGGTCCGATAGATTTACAAACATTTGACTTTTTTTTGTGTTACGCGCCTTACGTTTACTCATAACTAATATTGTAGAAGATGAAATCTAATTAGGAAATTCAAATGCAACGTTCGATACTGCGATTATGTGTCAAGCCTCAAGCAATTTTGCTAAGCCCTTCAATGGCAGTTCCCTAGTGTTTTATTCTACCCGCATTGTGGATAAATTGGTTGAACATTACTAGTCAAACATGTCCAACACCTACAATGACTGGAGGTATTCCGAATGGGTAAATAAGCAGCGAGTAAATACAAGGGATCAAGACATTGGTAGTAAGCCTGGCATAAGTTGGGTTTCGACATATTTTTCAAAATATTTCCTATCCGTTTCTGAGTGATAGTCAAACGTTTTGGTTTTTGAGCCATGAAACACCTGTCTGCGCCTGCATGAACAACAATTAAACTCTGACCGGCACTTTTGTTTGACAATACTACTTGCACACTATCACTTTCCCAACATTTATTTACTGTATACGGTTTTCCGTTGAATACATTATCTGTTCACAACAACTAAAAAATGTTTATTTACGTTAATTTTGTAAGTTCATGTTGCGCGGGATTAACCGAGTGGTCTAAGGCGCTGCAGACATGTACTGTGCGGTTGATCCCGGCGGAGGTTCGAGTCCACCCTCCGGCTTGAGTGTCTGTTTTTGTCCTTAGGATAATTTAGGTTGAGTAGTGTGTGTGTGTGAGCTTAGGGACTGATGACCTTAGCAGTTACGTCACACAAGATTTTACACACATTTGAACATTTTCG
The DNA here is from genome assembly GCA_026315105.1 of Locusta migratoria. Lineage (NCBI taxonomy): Eukaryota > Metazoa > Arthropoda > Insecta > Orthoptera > Acrididae > Locusta > Locusta migratoria. Next base: position 200,281,389 of record CM048746.1, read on the forward strand.
TAAAATCACAAGGCTTGTTAAAATTAACTGTATTTCTTCAATTAGGTTTAACTCTATTTTTGAGCTGGTGCCCAGCGACTGTTTTGTACAAATCTGTAGAGAATGTCACATATCAATCGCATTTTTTGTATTTATTTTCCAGATCTACATATATTTCGGGGTGGCTATTCTCAATTCTTTATGTTTACATCTATACCGTCATGCTGAACGTAACTGTCAACCTGGCGGTTTACATGTAAGCACATATTAAAAGCTTTTGAGATTGGCCACTCAGCGGCCGAAACCTAGGTAGATCTGAAAAGTAAAAACAAAAATTGCAATTGATTGCTGACATTTCCTATAGATTTGTTTAAATGAAATTCCACAAACGTTTTGAAAAACAAAACAAAAATCGTGGGGGTTGGAAGGGGGTCGGCAATTTAGCAGCTCGCACGGGGCGGCACTTAGGCTTGCGCCGGCCCTGGTGATAGATGTCGGGGCAGATGGTGCATATTGACCCGCAGCGCCGTAAGCTAAATGCATATCTGCCATTCTACCACTACTTGTGTGTCACGACGACGTCCGTCACTGCTCTATCGCACCTCATTCCTTGTACCTTCGCAGCTACCCGAACTCTTCCGGCAAAGATCGATTGCATACGTACGATTTCCTATGATGATCCTATGACAAGTAGAAAAAGGGCCACTACACGGCCGATACAGTTACCGTCGGGTGTTGGCATAGCGTACATCGTAGCGCAGCGATTGCTGATGCATTGGCCCGAATTAGATCCCCACTGCCGTCGAATATTTTCACGTGTTTGTTTTTGTATCGGTCCCTTGTTCGGTCTGACAAGGAGAGAACGCCTACTCATAGTGACAAGAACACAGTTCGGCAATTGAACACACGAGGGGCGTACGATCGAAACCGCGTGTGGGATTGTTTATTTTTATTTTGTTCATGTCAGTTGATGTATTACGTACACCGCAAATAAGTCAAAATTATGATCAATATATCTACTGGGGTAACGTACACCATTTGCTTCACATGGCCCCACAAATAAAAGTCTAACGGTGTCAAATCTGGTGAATTTCATAAAAGGAATAACAAGGAAAAGCAATCAAAAATGGGCGGCTGCAAGTAGGTTTCCTGGCAACCGTAACTATTATCCACAACGAACAGTTGGCCGATTTTACTGGAACCACGAACCTAATGCTTGCGTGCAGCTGTCGAGGTCTACTGGAAATTAAATTAACGAAATACGAAGTCCTGTACGCTTCAATTACAATCCTTTTTCGGATAGTTATTTCCATAGTCCTCGTCGACGATGTGATACAGTCCTGTCTTGGACATGGATTTGCAATAACAAATATTCCATTGCCTTGTCTTTTGACGTCTTTTTTATGAAATATTAATAAATACGAAGTATTGTGCATAATTTTCATTATTTGCAGTGCAAGTAATGTATAAATTGACATATAAAAATTAAAAATAATTTCCCATGATAGGATTCAATCCCATATTCATCGCATCATTGATTACCGATCTGACTTATTCCCACTTTTTTTTTTTTTTTTTTTTTTTTTTTTCTCTATGGGTAGTTCTGTTCATTGCGGACGCTGATCATATTTGTTCGTTGATGTTCGAAGTGTTCTTGGCTCAGCTTTTTTATTACAGAGGGCGTTGAGCTCCCTGACCGGGTGCGCTGAGCCACGGCGCCCGACTATCACAAGACCAACCGCAGTCTGCTGACAGCGTTCACTAAAGTGTCATACAGTCTTCCAGACCCGCGCAAGAACTGCTATTTTTTCCTAAACGCTTGGCCATCTGGAGCTCCCAATGCTATCACGTTCATTTCTGGCCATGAACTGCATATACCATAATTGGAATTAGGCGATGACGAGTAGGCGTCTTCTCCTTGTGAGACAACCACATGGAGAATACGTTTGGCAACGCTGCCTCTTGTGGGCTGTTCGAATCTGCGCGACAAACGAAGTGATTGGTTAACTTCTAAGCTAAATAACTCGGAAACGGCGCGATGTATCAAATTTTTTTCTTCTATGTCTCATTACAACCTGCCCTACAACGTCCTGACAAGCATTTCAGACATTTTCTGACCACCATGTTACATTTTCAGGATAGTGAGAACAACCTGCCAGATGCTCGAGGGTTTTCACTTTCCACATATAAGTGCACAGGGCCAATCTTTTATAATTTGGTGACTATGTACCCCGACACCTTCCAGTACTTCTGACTTTTTCAACAGAAATGTTCGCTCAGCTGTGATAGGTAGTTGGTGAAACTTAGGACAGGGCAACGTTTCATTTGTGTTGTTGTGGGCTTCAGTCCAGAGACTGGTTTGATGCAGTTCTCACCCTACTCTATCGTGAGCAAGATACTTAATCTCGTCATAAGAACGGAAACCTACATAAGTATCTGCTTACTATATTCCTTTCTTGTCCCTCTTGTCCCTCTGCTATTTTTCCCCCACAAACTTTCTGCCAATGCTAAATTCACGATTCCTTGATGTCTAAAAATGTGTCCTGCCAATCGCTCCCTTCTTTTAGTCAGGGTATGCCAAAAATTCTTTTTCTCCTCAATACTGTGCAGTACTTCTTCATTAATTACATGATCTACCCACCTAATCTCCAGAATTATTCTGTAGCACCACATTTGTAAAGCCATTTCTCATTTACATATTTGATTTCTGATAACTGTTTCCATAGATTGTATAGAATTTCATTGTCTGTAGCTCCCCATTGTCTCATTTGTAAATTAGTTCGTTACTCGGCAATGAAACTGTCCTGTAAGAAACAAAGTCTGATTGCTTGCAACAGATTTACAATTTTATGATCTGCTAAGGACCAATTTTAGTTCATAATTTTTTCAAACATAATTCTCTATCCTTCCATAATTGTAATAATTCAGGCATAATAGCAGAGGCCCCAGCTGCAGTTATATCCTCATAGGTTAGAAAGTATGATATAGCAGCAAATGGGCTGATCTGATACCTTTGCTGGCAACTTGAATGTTAATGAAATTATCAAAAGTATAACACTACAGAAAAGTAAGGAAACGAAAACATTTATCGTCGGGAATCTGCTGAAAATAAGATGAACATATATCTAAAACTGAAATAAAACGAAAGCAACTCGTTCAGTTAAAATAGTTTTATTTGTCCTACAAAAGTTGCGACGAGATCATTATCTCAAGTAGTATGCGGGGGCGGCGTGGTATGCAGCTGCGACGGCGGGGGCGGCGGCGACGACGGGGGCGGCGGCGGCGGCGACGGCAAGTCCGTTGAAGTTTTGCGCGATGTACTGCGAGCTGTGCGCCGTCACGATGGCCGGCGCGGGGGCGGCGTAGGCCGCGGGGGCGGCGGCCGCCACCAGGGGGGCGGAGTAGGCCAGCGGGGCGGAGTAGGCCAGGGGGGCGAGGCCCGCCTTGGGGGCGGCGCTCACGTAGCACGCGGCAGCGGCGAGAACCAGGACGATCTGGAGCAGGTAGGAAAAACATTAAAATTAATTAATTAATAAAAAAAATTCAAAAATCAGTGACATCAAGCGAACCGAAACTAGAAGCTGCAGAAATCAGCTCTGAGACACTTCTTTAGCTGTCGTACAGAGCTTTCAGGGCAGTAGAACTAGAATCTGCAGAATTCAGCTCTTAAACACTGTCTTCTTTAGCTGTCCTACATAGCTTTCAAGGCAGTAGAACTAGAAACTGCAGAAATCAGCTGTTAGATATTGTCTTCTTTAGCTGTACTAGAGCGCTTTCAAGGCATTATATAGAAACAGTAAACTCTTAATGTTCCATTCCATACACAGACGAATGAATTCAACATTTTTGTGTGTAGCTACTTCGTAGTTTACAAATCGATGTTTTTGATGTGTGAAATAAATAACTAACCCCACATAATTACAAAAATAAACGAATAGTCTGATCTGTATTTTTTTTTTTAGTCGTGCAGAGCTTTGACAAGATGCTGATATCAGTCCAGTCTGCTACCACAGACCATAACTGAGAACAGACACACGGCATTGCGCGGCCATCGTCAGGAGTCGTACCTTGAACATGTTGCCGTCGTCTGAGTGGTGGACGCAGTGCCCACCGTGAGGAGCGTCAGGCTTTTATAGGCGGCAGCACGCGGTGGCAGCGGTAGGCGCAACGCTGGCCAGACTCCAGGCCTTACGTCACAGCGGCGCGCATCCCTGCACGCCACTCGCCTGCTTCTGTCCAGCCGAGGACCGGGGTCAACCAGCGGCTGCAATACACCTCCAGCCGAGAAACGACAATACCATCGCCAAATCTGTAATTCGTTGCAAATGTGTGATGCCCTTTCATCTCTGATGTCCTAGTGCATTAATGCTTTAGACTTAATACATTAAGGCGGAGGTCGGACTGTAACATTATACGTCATCGGCACTATGGTCCCTTAGCACATGTTTTAACTTGGCTGTCCATCTTGAATGTCACAACCTCCCAAGCTTTAAGTAGCCCATTTTAAATTTGTGCATTATTACTGTTCAATTTCTTAAATTCCGTTAGAGCATTCGTTAAGAGCTTTATTTTCGCGCATTTGACAGATATCGTTAAAGATTTTGTTTTTAAGACTTTCGAATACTGTGGGGGGGGGGGGGCGGTACACTCCTGGCGACTAAAATTGCTACACCACGAAAATGACGTGCTACAGACGCGAAATTTAAGCGACAAGAGGAAGATGATGTGACATGCAAATGGTCGACTTTCCAGAGCATTAACACAAGGTTGGCGGCCGGCCGCGGTGGCCGAGGGGACTGCGGCGCGCCAGTCACGGTCTGCACGACCACTACGGTCGGGTGTTCCAGTCCCACCTCGGGCATGGATATGTGCCGTCCTTAGTGTTAGCTAGTTCATAAGTAGTTTGTAAGTTTTGGGACTGATGACCCCGTAGTTAAGTCCCATAAGCTATACAAACATTTGAACAAGGTTGGGGCAAGTGGCAACTCCTACAACGTGCTGACATGAGGAATGCTTCCAACCGATTTCTCACACACAAACAGCAGTTGACCGGCGTTGCCTGGTGAAACGTTGTTGTGATGCCTCGTGTAAGAAGGAGAAATGCGTACCATCACGTTTCCGACTTGATGAGGACCGCTCCGGTCGTCCATCTTCGATTACAGACGATTTGGAGGTTTCAGCTGAAGCGAGGATTCGTGAGAACAGGAGCTTCACAATAACAGGTCTCTCAAACGAATTTCCTGACGTGTCGACATCAGTGCTTTACAAAACGGCAGTGAACTCTTGCTTATCTGAACAGACGGCAATATTGTATGACTATGATATTTTAAAATTGGTTGAGAGGCATGATGAGTGTTTGAATAAACTTGGCAACTATGTCGAAAAATAGAATAAAATATGCACTCTCTGCATTTAAATTTACTTTTTTGAAATAACCTAGCGTTGTGTACTTCTAACAGAACTTACTTAAAAACGCGCCTCTGAAGTTCTTGGAGAAATTTATAAACGAGAATTTCATGACTTAATCATCGGACAGATCTCTTACCACTGTCTAACCACTGCCTACTATACCTGTTCTTTTCTTTATTTCTGTCTTTCCATGATTCGTTGCTTTCAGGTGCCGTAAATATCCATAAAAATGAGTCTATGAATTGACAGTCACTTTGCACAACTTCCTTTCAATGAATTACAGCTTGTTTTAGGATGTCGAGAATGATTATCAAACTAGAGGCAAAGTGTTCATATCACCAGTAAGCGCAGAAGATCTAACTTTCGTCATAATATTTTTTCGCCCTCATTGATTTGAGATTTAGAAAACTAAAATCTAGCAACTGTGAGAAAAGCTTTAGTGAGAACGCATTTTCCAGGCTGACTCCATTACTTTCGACTTAATTTCCTTACTTTCCTGTTGGTGTCTCTTACCAGCCTTAGAAATGAATTATATATTATCCGTTTCACGAGTGTAAGTATCGTCAATGGTTTCATCAGGTTTGAGATTCCATATGCTGGAATAAAAAAAAAGCAACAGTAATTAAATTTTTACTAGTCGTAAAATAACGGTTATTTATTACGTTATTTATTTTTACTCACGTTCCTAGACAAGTAATTTCAACAGTTGAACTGTATGAATGTTGCCTGATGATGAAAGACATCATGATCTGGAAATATGAGCTTCATGGTGTTGAAGTCAGTTTCCTTTAATGATGAAAGCAACAAATACGTCTATACGAGTACAGCAGTAAAAGTAAAACAATAACATTTACTGGCCACCAACTTAGTGTATAGTTTCACAAACGTCGTTAATGCAAGTATTTTAAGCATCTTTGAATGCCTAGTAAAATGATTATTTGTATTTGACCACAACATAGTTTTCAACTAACTACTGGTTGGAAGTTTGAGATGAAAACCCCAGTGGGAGATAAAGACACGATTACAGAAACTGATTCGAAGATAAAATGGATTCTTGTTTATGAATAGAGGTTTTGGTGAGATCCCGAAAACTCTCTTCTGATTAAATATCACAATAAAATGTTCAGCATCTATTTATAACGTCAGTTAGTTCTTTTATTTAACTAAATTTAAGCGTGTGTTCTATACAAAAGGTAATGACATTATAGAAGATATGGAACATTCAACATTAACAGAAAATGTAAGACGCTACATTCACTGTTGGGAAATAGTGTTTTTTGTTGCACAACCACAAGTTACAATAGGTCCTTTGAAAACCATTTAAGATACGCATCGTTGGCAGGGAGTGAACATTTTGGAATAGTGCAAAAGCATCGGAGAGCCATACTAGTAACACATAACTAATCGGCGGAAAAGTGAGTTCTGAATCTTAAGACTGGAATAAAAAGGAACTATTTACGCTGAAATTTAGTCACAGCAATGATCTCATGATAGTATGTCACATTCATGCCAGGATGTTCACATGATGAGAGAGTAACTACTCCTTTATACATCATACAACACTTTTTATTGCTACTCTAATTTGGCACTCAATGGATTATGCTAACCTGATATTCACATGTTTAATCGTAAAGTACATAAAAACAACCTCAAGTTGCATTACTAAATTGCAGGTTTCAATCTTTAAAGGAATAAGAGCATTACCAGAGTGTTCCATTTACTTACGGTAGAAGCCTGGAGCTCCAAAGTTTAAACTGGCTGTAAAATAGTACTCGTTATTTAGTTGAAATTATGGTACTTGCAAAGTGCTACAGTTAATGGACTTTTTGAGAGCGCTAAAAAACTTCAGCGCTGTCAGCCATCTAATGTTTACAGACTGCATATTCTGATAATGTAATTCTTCTTTTGAAACATAAACTGTTTAAATAGAGAATAATCTATGTGACTTGCGTCTGTTTTAAAGGACTTAGCTTAAATAGCCAATTTCCTCTCCAGACGATGCACGCTATTGCAAAGGCTATGTTTAAACTCCTTCGAAGTGAAAGATATGGCTTTTCGTACAGTAGAAGGACTTCACAGCCATTTTTATGAGTGGACTATTTGGTTTATATACTGCCTCACTAGATACTATCATCGGTCCACATCTATCTAATAATTTGGAAACAGTCGCTCCAGGGTGACAAAGTAACCTGAGGTGGTGTAGAGGGGTAGTGTTTTGAATTTCCAGCATGTAAAAACTGTAACGAGGATAGAATGTGATCGGCCTGAAACGTTATGGAAGAATGGAAAAGTTGCACCAGGTGTGTCGAACAGGATCCCATCAAATATATATCCTGTACATTAATCGCTTTTCAACGAACGGACCACTTGTAGACGAGCTAAAGAGCTGGTAGTTCAGTAGACGTACTGCCACAGTTCAAAACAGAGCATTTTTTCATTATATTATGACCATTCATGTTATATAGTTGTGAGGAAAGAAATATTTCATCAACAATAAATCATCTCCTAACTTCTGTCTTTCTTCGTGAAAATATGTGTAACATACCTTATAGTTAACGGTTCTTCTATCTCTAGCCTGAACGTAATTGGCGCTACTGCGATTTCGTATCAATTAACCGAAATTCTCCCTATCCTTGTCCAACTAAGTAAGTCTTGCTCCACTAATTATAATGGTATCGTATAAAAGTTACATGAGATCTTCTATTAACTTTATTCATTCGTCTGTTTTGTCACGAGGAACAATCACTTATCAGTGCTCGTGCGTTAACTGATATACAGAGAAATATAAAGTAACTGAATTTCTAGAATAGTGACTTCTTAAATTTTATTTCAACTAAATGTACATTAATTGATACACGCTTCCTGTCATGGTTATTCTATATTTTGATATATCACTAACTGGTCTTAACAGTTGATGATTAATCATTGAACTCTTAACCTAATTTTTATTAGGAATAATAATTGAATGTTATAATAACTACTTTGGTGTTTTAATAACGCAAAATTTGTTTCTAATAAGCATTGAAACTCACATTTCTTTGGTCTGGAACTTGAATTTACAAAGAAAATAGTAAAAAATAATTAAAACAGAGCAAAATGATTAGTGGCTGAATCACTATTATGATAACCAAAACACTACAGGAACCGCAGACTGGAGATCTTATTCAGGTGGCCACCTAAGCACCACTTATAGTAGTCAGAATGTTTATTGCTACTCTGGCTTCTCTGGAATCTTCTCTCAGATGACATTTCATTAGATTGTTAATATTTTATTGTATTATGAATGATATTAGCAACACATTTCGTTGCATAATACGACCTGTATTAAGCACAAGTCTTGACTACTATTACATTTTCTTCAGTGCCATACAATAACCATTGCGATGCTATACTTAGAACTGCAACTGTTCTTTAATTATATTTAGTTATTAGTTCAATTACTTTAGCTTTAAATATATATTGATATTGTGTGTTGATAAAAACTATTATTGCTGTTACTGAATTAGAAAATAGAACTGTATTATTGAAATTTTGTGAATATTTGGATTGTTGTATGTTTGGTGCCAACAGATTCAACATTATGCTGTACTTTCTTGCACCAAGATTCCCGTTTAATTAATAAACCCTCTGTGTAGTTCTGAACTCACTGATCGGTTAACTCCGATTAGTTTCCAGTTCTGAAGTTGTTATTATCAAAGTATGGGTTGTACTTTTACACAAATAATCCCAAGCAACAGCTGGGACTGTAAATGAATGGGGTAGATGTGTCATACATGAGTCCAGTGGATTTATTACGTAAGACAGTTGCCAAGATCGCTAGTTATTTTCTATTTAGATAACCAGTTCTGGCAGATTACACCACATAGAAAACACATTTTAATTATTTGCCAACATTATTGTTTCCCATATCTTTCTATATCAACTTGAAACAAAACCGCAACATATTAAAGTATGATTTGGGAAACAGTTTATTTGTGTAGCGAGATGCAAACTATAATTTTGGTGAAAAAATACAATTTCACTGAGTTTCTGTGTGTTGTTGTGTATGAGAATGACAAGCCCGATGGTGACAGTATTATTTTCTAGAACCGATTATGTACATACATTAGCGATTTTGGCTGTTATTTTTAATAATAAATGAAGAAGTGGAATTATAGAGAGGAGGGGGTGGGGAGGAAGGGAGACAGAGAGAGAGAGAGAGAGTTGAGCTGTGGTGGCTCCTGGTTCTCATCCAGTGCGTCCTGCCTGTTCGAAGTTTTAAAATATTTCTCCCTTATTATTATACCCCATTATTGTGACTTCTGTTTAGATCGCATTCCTTGATGAGTGTATCACTGTGTACTTCTTTCAGTGGTACTGTTCTGTTCATATGTGTAAAGTTTCATAGCTTGTTAGCATCGATGGCTGTTTCGCCTTCAACCATCGTGGGCGTCCTTGTTGTTATTGATGCTCGGTTGTTCATGTGTACACACCGATAAGGGCCCGGCTCGCTAATTGCTGGCAGTCAATCGTGTGCCGGCCGCGGTGGCCGAGGGGACTGAGGCGCTCCAGTCACGGTCTGCACGGCAACTACGGTCGGGGGTTCCCCTCGGCATGGATATTTGTGCCGTCCTTAGTTGTAGCTAGTTCATAAGTAGTTTGTAAGTTTAGGGACTGATGACCCCGTAGTTAAGTCCCATAAGCTTAACAAACATTTGAACATTTGGATTTGAGTCAATCGTGGCGAGTGGAGCAACGTGTTAGCAAGCGTCTGCAGGCCACCTCGCACTGCGGGTCCTGTGAGCCGACGCTGGTTACGGCAGTGTCCGATGTCAGCCGGCAGTGGCAGTTTGATAGCTGTCGAATCCCGGAATCCACCTACGGCCACGGCTGGTGATCATGTTCTGGACGTGCATAAAGGAGAGTGACAGTACGTACTCTTCTCGTTGCCGCCGATTGTCCTAGCTGTCGGTGGCCGAGTAGAGATCGACACAGGAAAGTAGGATGCACGCGTGTGCGGGTACAGAGTCTGAGGTGACCAGCCAGTGAGACAGCAGAAACTAGAAGCACTAAGCTAGATTAGAACAAGATGTATATTTCGTTTCAATATGATAATACTTAACTTTTACAAGTTTCATGAGTGCTAGTTTAACTAGGTAGAAGCCTGCCTACTGATGAGAGACTGTCCTAGTGCCTGTCCTATTGCCAAGTGCAGTTCAGTGGTGGCCACGAGCGGAGTTGCAGCAGAGGGCGCTCGTGGCTGACGTCGTAAGAACGCCGCGCTGTGCTTGCACAGCAGCAGCTTCACCGTAGCGGAGCATATTATAAGTTACCTTGTTTTCACATTTTCCGAAGCAACTTTTTCCGGTGATAGCAGGTTCCTTATCAGCGTTGTCCTAGGTGTAATTGATGTGTTGCTGGATGCCGTAACTTTTTCGGCATGCAGCTTGCTTTGATAAGTGCAAACAGTGTATCTCCTTGTTTGTAGCCACTTACATGCCAGTCACCTGCCTTGGACGCCGGCTTAAATTTAGGCAGCGTAATTTCGCTCCCTTCGTCCTAAACCGGTGAGAGGGTGTATTTTGGCAGTTTGGTCTTCTCTATTTTGTTATATTATTGTATGTTTTGGCGTATTTCTACCATACCCAGACTGGTATACACTTCGTAAGGGGCTCATTGTCGTTTCTCTGTGCTGGTTCTTAGCTGACTGCAGTCAGACTTCCGTCTCAGAACGTACTATTCAGGATCTAGTCCGCCTCCGAAGTTCAATGGTAGCGTCGATGAGCACCGACTCAAGGGTCCCAGCTTCGTTTCCGAAAGCAGGCTGGGTGTGGTGTATTTATCTTCAACATCACTTTCATCATCATCATCAGTTGCTCAGTGACCGGCGGCCAGTGCACACGTGACCAGCAGGAGCTCTACATTGTACGGTAACCGGCTTCTTAACAGAAGCAACTTATTTACATTTCGTGTGTGCTTTCTTTTGCAGCTCTTTATACTTTAGTGTGCTCGCGTGTTTGGTTATCAAGAATCGCGCTTATTTGTCTGTTCAGTTACTGATTTTTTGATTTATTAGCTCGCGTATATATTTTTCAGATTCGCCGTTAATAATCAGTTCAGCGTTAGGTTTATATTTTGCAAAGCTTACTGTTTATCAAACTACTGTGTCCTCTGACGTACTTACTTGGAAGAAACAAAGGTTTTTAGAATGGCTACGAACTGTGACTGTTGCGAACGGATGGAGGCAGAGTTGGCGACTCTTCGCTCGAAGCTTCAGGCGGCGTTGGCTTCGCTGGCAACGCTTGAGACTGCGGTGGGTGGGCGCCGCTGTTGTGGGCCGCTCGCGGGGGTGCAGCAGACGCCCTGTGCGTCTGTTGTGCCCTCCGATAGGCCTGCGGCTGTGGCCAGCCCGGTCACTGCCCGCGAGGAGGTACCCCCCCCCCCCCCCCAATCCGTGGTGGACTGGGAGGTCTCCTCAGCGCGTGTCAGGCGGCGTAAGACTTCCCGAGGGACCGAAGTGGAGGCCTCCCCGGTTAGTCTTGCCAACAGATTCGAGGCGCTGTCTCTGGCAGGGGATGTTCCTGACGCAGATGGTGTCGCTTGTCCTGTACTCGCCCCTCCGCCTTCAAGATCCGGGCACTCACAGAGGGTGGGTTTGTTAGTAGTTGGGAGCTCGAACGTTAGGCGGGTAATGGAGCCCCTTAGGAAAATGGCTAGTAGGGAGGGGAAGAATTCCAATGTGCACTCCGTGTGCATACCGCGGGGAGTCGTTCCAGATGTGGAACGGCTCCTTCCGGATGCCATGAAGAGCACAGGGTGCAGCCAGTTGCAGGTGGTGGCTCATGTCGAGACCAATGATGTGTGTCGCTTTGGATCGGAAGAGATCCTCTCTGGTTTTGAGCGGCTATCAGAAGTGGTTAAGACTGCCAATCTTGCTTGCAAGATGAAAGCAGAGCTCACCATCTGCAGCATTGTCGACAGGACTGACTGCGGACCTTTGGTTCAGAGCCGAGTGGAGGGTCTGAATCAGAGGCTCAGACGGTTCTGCGACCGTGTGGGCTGCAGATTCCTCGACTTGCGCCAAAGGGTGGTGGGTTTTCGGGTTCCGCTAAATAGGTCAGGAGTCCACTACACTCACGAAGCGGCTACACGGGTAGCGGGGGCTGTGTGGCGTGGACTGGGCGGTTTTTTAGGTTAGATGGCCTCGGGAATACACAAAATGGGTTTCAGTCTCAAAGGGGACAGGTCAGACACGGGAAGAAAGCAGACCTAGAAACCATTGGTGTAACAGTTGTAAATTGTCGTAGCTGTGTTGGGAAAATTCCAGAGCTCCAAGCGCTGATAGAAAGTACTGAGGCACAAATCGTTGTAGGTTCTGAAAGCTGGCTGACGCCTGAGATAAATTCGGCCGAAATTTTTTCAAAGGGCCAAATGGTCTTCAGAAAGGATAGCATAAATAAAACAGGGGGTGGCGTGTTTATTGCTGTTACAAACGGTTTATCCTGCAGCGAACTTGAGGCAGATACTTCCTGTGAATTGGTCTGGGTAGAGGTTATATCTGACCACCGGAATAAATTAATAATTGGATCTTTTTATCGGCCCCCTGACTCAGACGATGCGGTTGCAGAAATGTTCAAAGAAAGCTTGAATCATATTTCAAATAGGTATCCAAAGCATACTGTTGTAATCGGTGGCGACTTTAATTTACCCTCGATATGTTGGCATAATTACGTATTCAAAACCGGGGGCAAATATAAAACATCGTCCGACCTATTTCTGAATGCTTTTTCTGAAAACCACTTCGAACAGTTAGTTCATGAATCCACTAGAATAGTACGTGGTTGCGAAAATACTCTTGATCTCCTAGCAACAAATAATCCCGAGATAGTAAAGAGCATCAAAACAGATAAAGGGATTAGCGAACATAGAGTTGTAGTAGCGAGACTAAACATCGACATTCCCAAATACACCACAAATAAACTAAAAATATATCTATTCAATAAAGCAGATAAAAATTCGCTTCACGCTTTCCTGATTGATAGTCTCCAGTCCTTCAAAACTCAAAATGCGGGTGTAGATCAATTGTGGCTCACTTTCAAAGACATAATATCAGTAGCAATCGAGAGATTTATACCAAATAAATTAATAATAGAGGGAGCTGCACACCCCTCCCCCGTGGTACACAAAACAGGTCAGATCACTTGCGCAGAAACAAAGAAAAACGCCTGCAAAATTTAAAAAGACACAGAATCCGCAAGACTGGCAATCATTTACTGAAACTCGCAACCTAGCGCGGACTTCAATGCGAGAAGCCTATAGTAGTTTCCACAACGAAATCTTGTCTCGTAATCTTGCAGAAAATCCAAAGAAATTCTGGTCATATGTGAAGTACACTAGCGGCAAAACACAAACAATACCTTCACTACGCGATAGCAATGGTAATACTACCGACGATAGTACTGCTAAGGCAGAATTACTAAACACAGCTTTCCGAAATTCTTTCACCAAAGAAGACGAAGTGAACACTCCAGTATTCAATCAAAGAACAGTTGCCAGCATGCGAAACTTAGAAGTAGATGTTCCTGGAGTAGTAAAACAACTTAAGTCTCTAAACAAAAATAAATCTTCCGGGCCAGATTGTATACCAACTAGATTCCTCTCAGAGTATGCTGATGCAATAGCTCCGTACTTAGCTATAATTTACAACAGATCACTCAGGGAAAGATCCGTACCCAAAGACTAGAAAGTTGCCCAAGTTACTCCAATATTCAGGAAAGGCAATAGGAGTGATCCCCAAAATTACAGGCCTATCTCATTGACGTCGATTTGCAGTAGGATATTGGAACATATACTTTGTTCGAATATTATGAACTACCTCGAAGAGAACGGCCTATTAACCAATAGTCAGCACGGATTCAGAAAGTATCACAGCTTGCCCTTTATTCATTTGAAGTGTTAAGTGCCATCGACAAGGGATCTCAAATCGATTCCATATTTCTGGATTTCCGGAAGCCTTTTGACACTGTACCTCACAAGCGGCTTCTAATGAAATTGCGTGCTTATGGAATATCTCCCCAATTGTGCGATTGGATTCACGATTTCCTATCAGAAAGGACACAGTTCGTTGTAATTGACGGTAAGTCATCGAGTAAAACAGAAGTGATATCTATCGTTCCACAGGGAAGCGTTATAGGTCCCCTACTCCTCCTCGTGTTTATAAACGATTTAGGAGATAATCTGAATAGCTCCCTTAGACTGTTCGCGGATGATGCTGTCGTTTATCGGTTAGTGAAGTCAACAGAGGATCAAAAGCAACTGCAAAGCGATTTAGACAAAATTTCTACTACGTGCGAAAATTGGCAATTGACACTAAATAAAGGAAAGTGTGAAGTAATAAACATGACCACTAAAAGAAATCCGCTGAACTTCTATTACGCGATAAATCAGTCAAACCTTAAGGTCGTAAATTCTACGAAATACCTAGGAGTTACAATTACGAACAACTTTGACTGGAGAGAACACATAGAAAATATTGTGGGGAAGGCGAACCAAAGGTTGCGTTTCATTGGCAGAACGCTTAGAAGATGCACCAGCTCCACCAAAGAGACTGCCTACATCACATTTGTGCGTCCTCTGCTGGAGTACTGTTGCCCCTTGTGGGACCCTCACCAGGTGGGACTGACGGAAGACATTGAGAAGGTTCAGAGAAGGGCAGCTAGTTTTGTTTTATCACGTCACGGAGGGGAAAGCGTCACGGAAATGTTGTACCAATTGGGGTGGAAATCATTAAAAGAAAGACGTTATTCATTGCGGCGTGATCTGTTTGCGAAGTTTCAATCACCTACTTTTAGTTCTGAATGTGAAAATATTTTGCTAGCACCCACCTACTTAGGGAGACATGACCATCCCAGTAAAATAAGAGAAATCAGATCGAAAACGGAACGATTTAGGTGTTCTTTCTTCCCGCGCGCTATTAGAGAATGGAACGGTAGAGAAAAGTTATGAAAGTGGTTAATGAACCCTCTGACAGGCACTTAAATGTGATTTGCAGAGTATCTATGTAGATGTAGATGTAGATCAACAGCAAGCCGCCGATGTGGCGTCAGTAGAAAGACTTGCAGTAGGTGCCGAACCCCTCTGGGGAAATTCTGGCCATGAAAGGCCATACGATCATTTAAGTTTTTTCATACCAGGAGCTGGCTATCATTCAAAAATCAAATGTTTGTTAAGCTTATGGGACTTAACTACGGGGTCATCAGTCCCTAAACTTACAAACTACTTACGAACTAGGACGGCACAAATATCCATGCCCGAGGGGGGATTCGAACCCCCGACCGTAGTGGCCGTGCTGACCGTGACTGGAGAGAGAGAATAAATATTTCGGAATAAAATTTCAGTGGCTGATATTATGATCATCTGCATTTTTCAGTTACGTTAATTAGATTTTTTAACTGCATGCCATCACTGTAAAATGTCTTAGACATTGATATGTCTGGGTAGACAAAGAAGTATCTTAAGCTGAGACATTCATTATAACAGTGGCTCTTTCTATAAACACTTTCTTTTTTGGAACTGATAGTTTTTCAAAGATTGAATGACCAGTAAAGAGGTAATTCATACTTGTACCAGTATAAAGGTTTCTGACATAAAGAGACGAGTACAGAAGCAGACTCAAATGGAAGTGAGTATCAGCAATTTTCGGAAATGAACAGGCAAGCACAAGATTAGCGTTGTGCGGAGGCCTGCATCAAACCTTCTTGTCACTGAAGACCACTACATCAACTTACAATTTGCTGCAGCTAGTTATTTGACTAGAATTCAGCGGTGGTTCTATTCAATCGATGGTGACTTTAGGGTATATATTGAACATTCAAGAGTAACCGAGTCATTTAGACGTTATTCGATTGTTTGTGTATTGTCTTATTACGGAAATGCCTGATAGGGTCTGAACATTTTGCAAAGGTGGGAGATGTGTGCTGAAATGTTGCAGAACAATACTCGTAACAGTCTAACAACAGGTATGAATACTGAATCTCAGAGGCTGCGAGAAGAAGGAACTATAAGCGTGGAAATTAAGTCTCAGCGGGAACGTCTTGAAAATATGTCACATTCCTGCAAGGTTGCTGGCAACCTGAGAGGGTACCTCCTTCGTACTTCATACATTTTCTCTTGTTACTATAACTTTGAGCTCAATGTGGAATACTATCCCAATATTAAGCTGCTTAATCCAAAAAACCACGATAACAGCCACAATTTGTACTTACTATTTTATTTGCCAGTTTCAATGTCAGAAAGAATAATTCATCAGAATGTGAAGTTTGAGGGCAATAGATGGCAGACAGAAAAATTATACTAGTAACTTAGTTTGCAGTATGGTACATTGAAAGTACAATAGATAAACAATGATTCTGACATCTTTAACACTGTAAGCCATCTAGCTTTAATAAAAAGTAATCAGTGCGAGCTGTGTCTGTTAAAAGATTAACAGTCGATACTAATTTTCCTACAATAAATCGCTTTGACAGCTAATTAGCCGGGTACACTTTTTGGTTTATGTACTTCCTCAGTATATGATGGCATCCAGTCCCTACCTGTCTTTGGTGGTGGGTAGGGCTAATAAGTTGTATCAAATTGCTCCAGGGTGAACAAGTTGACTGATGTGGTCACGGGGGATATCGTTTTGAATTTCCAGGGTATGTAACATTCGACGGGAATAGTAGCTGATCGGCCTGAAGAGTTTTGAAGGTATGGAAAACTTGCATGTTGGTGTTTTTAAACCGCCTCCATCCAAATGTGGATGCAGTACATCGACCCCTTTACCATCGAAGACATCACTTGGAGACGAACTAGGAAGGAGATTGTCGAGTTGGATTACTGGTACAGTTCACAACAGAGCTTTATAATAATGAGGGCATTCTTCATTCGTAGTTATCATAAGTAAAACAGTCTTCAACAGTAAATTATCTCGCAGCCTCTGTGTTTCTTGTCGAAGAATATGAGAAACATACCTTACATTTAAAAGTTGTATCGTTTGTTGTCTCTGGAGCATTGAATATTAGTTACAGGATAACATCACATCAAATTTCTTCCTAACTTTTATTCAACTTTTTTAGTACATTATCATTAAAAGCTAACAAGGCACCTTTTCAGTTTGAATTACAGATGTACAGTGTGGCGATACCGAGAGTTCGCATCAAGGAAACAAAATTTTCCCTATTTTGCTCTAACTGCAATTCCATTCATCTGAGTTCTTCCATTAATTTTATTAGTAAGTCTGCCGTGTCCCCAGGTATAATCTGTTATAATTGCCCATGTATTAACTAATATACAAAAGGCAAAAGCTAACTGAATTTCTACAGCAGTAAGTAATGAAATTCTGTTTGAATGAAATGTCATTTAATTGAAACGTGCTTCCTGTTGTGGTTATTTGATATCATCTATGAGAAACTGGTTTTTACGGTGATAAATCATTGAATCTTTAACCTTATTTTTACTAGTAATTGAAAGTTTTAATACGTACTTTATAATTTTAAAGTTCAAGGGGAAGCATTGAATTAAATTTGTGATGCGGCCGGGATTCGAACCCGGACCTCCACGCTCACTAGGCAGCGGTCTTAACCAATAGACCACCGCACCACTAGCGATTAAAGCGCCTCGGAATAGTCTAAGTACGAATTCCTCCAGGTCACAAACTAATTCAGCTTCTGTGTTCCGTAAAATATTCTCACAACTTAGACTATTCCAAACCTTCCATCGAATTGGATTTAGATAATGTGTTTTGAACACAATGGGGTGATATCACCAAGTGACTCCATATATGTAGATTTCTATCAGACTATTGACACCAAATCCCAGAAACTGTTACGACCATATTGCGTGTTTGTGTAACAGCCTCTCAGATCTGTTTGATTATGTGGATTACCAATTTCAATTCATAATCAGTTTCCGCAGATCTTCACAGATTCTCTCACTTCATCATGTTATAAAATATATTACCATATTATATTGCACACTGATAAACAAACAGAAATAAAAAAACTTTAATACGTCAAAGGTAAAATCAGGAGCATGAATGGCCCCATTCCTGTACATGTACCTTCGACGACTACATTACATGTACAGAAATGGGTCCATTTGTGCTCATTATTTTACCTTTGATCCATTCAAAATTTTTATTTCAGTTTTTATCATTGTGACAACCAAATATGGTAATAAATAATTTGAGCATACTCCCAAGACGACCACAAATGGACGGAGCAACGTTAGTCGATAATTCTTTGGAGTTTAAAACTTACATATTTCAATAATGTGTGTTATTTAGGAATTGTAAATGGAGAGGTCCTAGCTACAGTTATATACATTAACATCCAAAGGCTACAACGTCTATGTGTGTTTAATTAACAACAAATGGACTTATCTGTTATCTATAAGGTTATAAGGCAAGTAATAGTACGTCTTGTAGAGAACCTGCAAGAATTAGGACGATCCACAGTTTAAAAATGTAATGAAATAAAAGTAACTCATTAAACAGAAATAACTTTATTTATCATTCACAAGTAGCTCTGAGAAGGTAATTATCTTAAGTAAACAGCGGGGGCGGCATGGTATGCGGCAGCGACGGAGGGGGCGGCGGCGACGACGGGGGCGGCGGCGGCGACGGCGAGTCCGTTGAAGTTCTGCGCGATGTACTGCGAGCTGTGCGCCGTCACGACGGCCGGCGCGGGGGCGGCGTAGGCCACGGGGGCGGCGGCCGCCACCAGGGGGGCGGAGTAGGCTAGGGGGGCGGAGTAGGCCAGGGGGGCCACGCCTGCCTTGGGGGCGGCGCTCACGCAGCACGCGGCAGCGGCGAGGATCAGAGCAATCTGCAGCAAACAGGATATACGTGGTGTTGGATAGTATCTCAAACAAGCTTATAAAGTACGCAAAGTACTATACATAATATTATTCTTACCCAGTACTTCAACAGTGTATTAGGTGAGTACATTGTGAACATAAAGTGGTACTGTGTGCATAAAATATTTGACAATTCAATGTAGTAACACATCAAAGCTACATTAACAAATATTATACCCAATAATATCGCTCTGAATGCTGTTGTTATTATGTGTTAGAAATACCGGGTGATCAAAAAGTCAGTATAAATTTGAGAACTTAATGAATCACGGTATAATGTAGATAAAGAGGTAAAAATTGTCACACATCCTTGGAATGATATGGGGTTTTATTAGAACCAACAAAAAACAGAAGTTTAAAATATGTCCTACAGATGGTGCTTCATCTGCTCAGAAAAGCATTAATTAGCATAACAAATTAAGATAAAGCAAAGATGCTGTTCTTTACAGGAAATGCTCAATGTGTTCACCATCATTCCTCAACAATAGCTGTAGACGAGGACTAATGCTGTGAACAGCACTGTAAAGCATGTCCGGAATTATGGTGAGGCATTGGCGTCGGATGTTTTCTTTCAGCATCCCTAGAGATGTCGGTCGATCACGATACACTTGCGACTTCTGGTAACCCCGAAGTCAATAATCGCACTGACTGTCTGGAGACCTGAGAGGCCAAGCATGACGAAAGTGACGGCTGAGCACAGGATCGTCACCAAACGACGAGCGCAAGAGGTCTTTCACTCCTCTAGCAATATGGGGTGGAGCGCCATACACCATAAAATCGCCTTTTCAGGTAATGTCAACATGCTGCGACTGCTGCTCCATCTGATTCTCTCATTATAGCTCCTTTTGTAGACGATTTTCATGCGAAGTCACTGACGTTTTTGCTGTCCAGTGCCATCTGTTGGACATTTATTAAGTTTTCAAATTTATACTAACTTTTTGATCACCCGGTATATTTAATACATTTTCTGTGCGATTGGAAAACATTATGACTTTCTACACTGCCCCATTATCATCGACACAAAATCTCCATGACTTCCGAAAAAAGAACAGTGTGTTTGAGGGTTCCACGTAATCTTATTTGACTAATGCTATCGATAGACAACTCTAATTTGTATTGTAGAATCATGAATTGCGGAATTATATGAAATGATGCAAACTGAGCTGCTATTGTATCAGAGAGTAGAACTAAATAGGTACAAAAACAGTATGCAGATAGGACAAATAAACATGACAGTTGCTAGTCTGAGTTCCAGGATGTACAGACGTAGTCTGTTCCTGGAGTTGCTTACATAACTATGCTGAAAAATCCTCTGACGGTTACCATTAATGTAGCTCTGGACAAAACGTCAGGAATAGAAATGTTTCATGGACCACGGCCATACAAACTGGAAGACTCAATAGAAACTCTTATTCAGTTTAGCAAGTTTTTATTCTATGAAGCATGGCGATGTTTGGTCTGAGCTGTACTACTACGAATATTACCATTATCAGTTTTTCAGCATATTTCAGTTGCGAACAAGGCTAAGAAGACTACTTTCGTGTTTCTTTTCTTTTTACGAGATATTACAGAAAATTATCTGTGAAAGGAAGGTAGTTCTGTAGGTATTGAAATTCCACTACAGGCCGTTGATCTGAAATTTACATAGTTTACGCCACTGGTTTGGACGACTTTTTTCAATCCGTTCTGGTGTTTTGTTGGACATTGTGCTGCAGACCAACAAAGTGTCTTGAAGTACAATTTACAGTATTCTAAAGTAAAGGTTGTGTGAAACAAATAATGTTTAAATTAACTATTTGAAGCGGAATTTCAAGTAGTGTCTGTGATGATAAACTGTAAAGAACGTCAATAAAAATTCGCATTTACGTTGTCTTTGATACCTAAATCCGAAGAGTATTAAAAATTTGTGTAGTTAAAAATTTGCAGGTACATTATAATGGAAATAATATTAAATCTTGAGATTGACCTTGTTCCCGAAGATACATAAAAACGTAACATCTTTGAACAGGCAGCATGTTATGCCTGAAAATGCCGCTGATAGACTAATCAGCGGCATTTGCAGGCATAACACACTGCCTAGTGATGTGGGGAAGTGAACTACATAGAGATAAGCACACGCAAGTGTTTAAAACTGAATCTATCAGTCTGTCAGCATCGTTTGCAGTCATGACATGCTGCCTATTTATGTGGGAAAGCGAACTGTATGCAAGAATAGAACGTAACACCAAGGCACATTGGATGGATAAATATGTGCATACCATTTATATCATGCCACAGTGTTGCATCTTTTAAATATTTTATTATGCCTGGACAATTAAGATTCGAAAATGGCTCTTTAATGATTTGAAACTATTCATCAAGCAATTATGTAAGTAAGCGATCTGGGCAAATAAAGAAATCTCAAAGGAGAATCATCACCAATTTTTAGATGCCTCCTAAACCTGAATAATAATGTCAGGTAACTATACTGAAAGAAAGTATCAACGATTGCGAAAATGCTGTGTTAAACATTATTTCTCAACCGTGAGTACATTGTTTCAACAAATCTACAATATATATATAGTGTGTGTGGCATCTCTTCCGAAAGAGCACACGTCTCTTCTGATCCTGCAGTTGTTATTCTTTCATATTCACAGAATATATGACATCAACTGCGATTGGATAAAGCTGAAAATGTGTACCCAGCCGTGATTCAACCCCGGGTCTCCTGCTTTCTAGGCAGTTGCACTGACCCCTACACCGCTGACCCCTACACCACTGGGGACACAGTGATCACCGCACCTGCAATGACTACCAAATCACACCTCCCGTCAGACACAAACTCCCAGCTTCATCCTGCACACAGTACTCAAACTCGTAGTTACGAATTCCCGCAAGAGTAAGGGCCACAAACTTGCCCACCCCTCCGCAATAACGTAAGGATCATTGCGCGTCACCGGCATATTGTACATACACATGTGGCGTCTGTTGCGAAAAAACAGACGTCACTTCTGATCCTGCAGTTGTAATTCTTTCGTATTTGTATCTGACGGGAGGCACGCATAGGTAGTCCTTGCAGGTGCGATGATCACTGTGTCCCCAGTGGTGTAGGCGTCAGTGCAACTGTCTAGAAAGCAGGAGACCCGGGTTCGAATCCCGGCTGGGTTCACAATCGCAGTTAATGTCATATATTCTGTGAATATGAAGTCTGCATTTGTTTGCTGCACGTAACTTCAAAATGGAGTGGAACCGATGGTACAAGTCGTTAACAGGGCACTTCCAGCGCCCAGCGCGGCCAGCAGTGGAGATCTCACCTTGAACATGTTGTCGACGTGTGAGTGGTGGACACAGTGTCCAGTGAGTGTAGCGGCAGGTTTTTATAGGGCGCAGCGGGCCCGGTGGCTGCCGCGGGCGCAACGCTGGCGAGACTCCAGCGCCTTACGTCACAGAGCGCGCATCCCAGCGCGGCATTCACGACGCCTCCAGCCGGGAAACGAGTATTTCATTGCCAAATCTGTAATTCGTTGCTCACTTTCAGGTCATATGGCATTAATATTTCCGTCCTAGAACATTAAGGGGGCCACACCCTGCCTATCTGACCCATGTTAATTTAGGCAAGTTCCTGACCCATTTCTGGAAAAAAAAAAAAAAAAAAAAAAACGGGACACTTTTTAAAAAAGGCAGTGCACTCTAGTGTCAACTCTAAGAACTACGAGTAAAGTTGTCAGGCCTGTTATCAGAAGGAATAGCTGGCCATGTTGTATTTGGATGATGTTTGAGATCTGAGAGGAGTTTTACAAGTTTTAGTGTTCGATAGTGAAATTCAGTCACTATCCTTAGAAAATATAAATAAAAGCTAAGCACCATTATTGATATTTTTTAAACACAATGTTGTAGGGCATTTTTTAAGCAAGCTATTGATACAATAAGTTATAAACATATAATTCTGTACGTTCGTTAGGATACTGTTTCCATTTATTTTGTATTTGGTTTTACCTTGGGACTCTTCTGTGGTTGCACCTTGGGACATGTCATAAGGTGCAACCGAACATTTCGTCTACAGTTTTACTTAAGTTTGTTTATCTTTTTAGATGGGTAGAAGTAAGGTGGGAAGAAAATAGAAAAACAGGATCCGTAATGCATGGAAGCAGCTGTTGATGAAGTTATTTCACAGAAACTAGCTATACGAGAAGCGGATCAAATATATGGAGTGTCGAAAAGTACTCTTGCTAGGCACATCCAAAAACACAAATTTTATGGTCAAACTCGTTTCAAATTTGAAGCCACTAGTGCTACACAAAAATATTAACCACAAAACAACAGGAATAACTTCATTTTTGTATAGTAAGGGCAGCGCAATGGAAGTTTTGTGTGACTGTGGATGATCTGAAAGAGCTAGCCTTCCAATATGCTAAAGTTAACAGCATTAAATATCCAGTGACATGGAAGGAAGAGGAATTGGCCAGAAGACAAAGGTACAGAACCTTTCGGAAGCCTTAGAAAACCAGGTGAAATAGACTATTTCAACAATGTTGAACCTTTTTTTAAGAACCTCCAAGCAGTTTATTCGAAGTATGGTTACACCAGAACATCTCCGTCCAGTCTCAAGAGCATCCCCCTCCACCCCCTCTCCCCCGTAAGGCTTCTGGTATAGGAAGAAAACCTGGAAGGTGTATGATTTTTACGGATACACCAGTACACAAGAAACAGAATTGAAGAGGAGAAAAACAAGAAAAAGAAGTCTTTACCAAAGAAAGAAGCCACTAAACGGACAAAGGAGTTTTCGTCTTCCACTTCTTCTGATGAAGAAATTCCCGAGGTTGTCAGTAGCTCTGGAGGTACCATATTTGATTTATCATCTGAACGATAGGGTTTCTCATCCTTCTTTCCATCTGGTAAAGTAACGCTTTCTTGTTCTCAAGGTAGTTGGGTCTTGGTAAAATTTGTCATTAGTGGCAGATTCCATGTTTACTATGCTGGAGTAGTTTTAGAAGACACAGATCAATATGTAACTGAAATTCATAAACAAGCAAAGGACCATTTTGTATTCCATAATGTTGAAAACATCAGAATTGTTATTATAGTGAAAGAACTACCAGCTCCAGTGGTGTGTCGTGGGTTTCATTCATTTAATATTTTTTTCCACCATCTCTTGTTTTAAGGTAAAATGACTTTTATATTTGGACTAACAAATAAGCATTCGATTTTTGCATTCATAAAACTGTTGTTGTTGTTGTGGTCTTCAGTCCAGAGACTGTTTGATGCAGCTCTCCACCCTAC
This sequence comes from Locusta migratoria, assembly GCA_026315105.1. Classification (NCBI taxonomy): domain Eukaryota; kingdom Metazoa; phylum Arthropoda; class Insecta; order Orthoptera; family Acrididae; genus Locusta; species Locusta migratoria. The sequence continues at coordinate 200,305,908 of CM048746.1, forward strand.
TCTATCCTGAGCAAGCCTTTTCATCTCCTCATAAGAACGACAACCCACATCCACTTGAATCTGCTTATTATACGCGTCTCTTGGTCTCCCTCTGCGATTTTTACCCCACACACTTCCCTCCAATGCTAAATTCACAATTCCTTGATGTCTAAGAATGTGTCCTACCAATCTATCCCTTCTTTTAGTCAAGGTATGCCAGAAATTTCTTTTCTCCCCAATTCGGTTCAGCACCTCCTCATTAGTTACGCGATCCACCCACCTAATCTTCAGCATTCTTCTGTAGCACCACATTTCAAAAGCCTCTATCCTCTTTCTGTCCACACTGCTTATCGTCCATGTTTCACTCCCATACAAGGCAACACTCCATACAAATGCCTTCAGAAAGGACTTCCTTAGGCTTAAATCAATATTAGATGTTAACAAATTTCTCTTTTTCAAAAACGCCTTTCTACCCATTGCCATTCTGCATTTTATATCCTCTGTACTGCGACCATCATTTGTTATTTTACTGCCCAAGTAACAAAACTCATCTACCTCCTTTATTGTTTCGTTACCTAACCTAATTCCTTCAGCATCACCGGATTTTCTTACACTGCACTCCATTACCCTAGTTTTACTCTTGTTAATGTTCATCTTATATGCACCTTTCAGCACACTATCCATTCCGTTCAATTGCTCTTGCAGGTCATTTGCTGTCTCTGACAGAATTACTATGTCGTCAGCAAAACGCAATGTTTTCAATTCTTCATCATAAAACTAAGAAATTGAAATACATCACCGTGTCCCAAGGTAAAACCACCACTGTCCCAAGGTGAAACTATGCCTTCGGACAAGTGTCACAAAGGTCTTTATTGGTGAGTAATTGTGTAAATATTGTAGCTAGCCTAAACTGCTGTTACTTCAACATTACCTATAATTGGCGCCTGTGATGAGATAAATTTTCAAATTTCTTGGAAAAAATAGAGTATAAAAAATTAAAATGTAAAAAATGTCCCAAGGTACAACGCTTTCCCCTACTGTGTTACATGATGCTAATAATAGGTGCACAGGGGCGGGTTTGAACCTGTATTTTGATGTGGCGCTAATGCCTGAGTAGTTGACTTTATTTTATATTTAAACAAAATGACACGAGAGTCAGAGATAAACATTATCTTCCTTACATTTTACACTCATATCTTACGTCACATTCGTCTCACGTATCCAGTGAAATCATATAACGTCTGATACTGAAGGTTTGCTTTGAAATTGTTGGTATCGAGTATACATGAAAGGTGGAAAATCACTTGAGTCAAATATGCTAACACAAGCTAGTAGCCGACTGTACTGTGCAGATTCAGAATGTGATATTTAAATACCTGTGTACCCATCGCCTAACATAAAATGTCGCCGCTTTTCAACACAGTTAGCAGTTTTGAGGTATCAATTTTAGTATCAGTGAAGGTATTGTCTCTGTCTTTCAGATAATGTACTTTAAATATGGTCAGAATTCATTTAATTTTTCTACCAAATTACAAGACAGGATCTTGTAATGGAAACTTTTATAAGCTTATAGCATTGTCTGAGCTTATTTTCGAGCTCCTGTAAAAGATTGCCAATATTGCCCATATTGTTTTCGTTTAAATTTGTCATTCACTGCTTGTGCAGTGTTCAGTCCAGTTTTGTGTACCATCGGGGCTCAACCCTACCTTTTCCTTAACTTATTTGATATAAATGTCTTAATGTTGGACACGAACTGAATGTTCATATTTTGTAATGTGTAACGCTAAGTGTAGCAAAAATGCTCTCATGTGTTAAAAATGCACCAATGCACAGCTTGGTTACATGTACATCTACAATAAGAACACAAACCAACATGACAGCATAACCAACACTTAACGGAAATGTTCCTGTAAAGTTATCCACTGAAGATGAGCCTGCAGTGGCTCGAAAACTAGTTCTGTAATAAATAAAAGAACATCCAAAAAGGCAGCTGGTTGCAATTCTTTTCACGAAGATAAACCGTCAAGAAATGTTTTAACTGCTGACGATATTATTTCTTTGAATTCTGAGACAGATCAGATATACGCTCAAAATGTTAAATTAGAAAAAGTGGAGACGTACCATCAGGAAAGCGTTAAGCAAATTATTATTTGCTTTCTTGAACTGATATATTTTTCGTTTAATTTTGGTGGATTTGGGAATATATTCACTAAATTTGTTTTTAGAAACTGAGTTTAAACAATTACAATCTTCTCCGTCAGACCATAAAATGAACTTAATATGGGGTCACGTGTATGAAACTAAAATAGCGTAGAAATTTTGTATTAAAATCTTCATTTTGAAACCGACATATCTATACTGCTCTGCTAATTAATACTATGTACTAAAGTGGTAGAGTGATGAATCTATAACTCTCAGTCGAATGGATGGAAACAGATAAGTATCTTTACGCAGTTTACGACAGAAAATCCGACCGATCTGAATTAAAAAGTGAAATCGTATCGAAAACTCAATTCTATGAAAAATAGCTAATTAGTAATGCGAGGCTGTCAAAGTAACCATCTGCTTCGTTCTGAATCTCGACATTTTACTCCGGAGTACTTCTGTTCAGCATGTTAGACGCCTAAAGGTGTACCTCATAAGCGAACTACTGGTGCCATTCGGGGTCGCCGTACGGTCTGGGGTGCCGCTTTACGGATCGCGCGGCCACTCGCGTCGAAGGCTGGAGCTCTCCCTCATGCATGGATGTGAATGTTGTTCGTAGCCTAAATTAGTTTAGTTTGTAAATCTAGGTTCCGATGACCTCAAGAGTTTGGTCATTTAAACATTCGAAATTTCACTTCCCTTAACGCGAGCATGGTTCGCCTTAACACCATTTGGAGAATGTTATCTCGGTTTTTATTGAATGGGTTCGTTCAAAAAAGGAGATTTTCTTAACATCGTTCCTGATTGTTATTTTATGTACTGAACTCTTTGAATTTCAGTGTAAAGTGTTAGTCGTTTTACATCATTTCACGCAATTAATGGATAAACCCATGTTAGTAACTATTGACCAAATTTCTATTCAGCTTAAAAAATTTTTCTCGGAATCAAGTATATAACTTAACGCTTTCATTAGTATTCCTTCTTGCCACCAGTATGATTTCTACACTCTTCGCCATTAAAATTGCTACACCACGAACATGACGTGCTACAGACGCGAAATTTAACCGACAGGAAGAAGATGCTCTGATATGCAAATGAGTAGCTTTTCAGAGCATTCACACAAGGTTGGCGCCGGTGGCGAAACCTACACGTGCTGACATGAGGAAACTTTCTAATCGATTACTCATACACACACAGCAATTGCCCGGCGTTGCCTGGTGAAACGTTAATGTGATGCCTCGTGTAAGGAGGAGAAATGCGTACCATCACTATTCAGACTTTGATAAACGTCGGATTGTAGCTATAGCGATTGCGGTTTATCGCATCGCGACATTGCTGCTCGCGTTGCGCGCGATCCAGTAGTTGTTAGCAGAATATGGAATCGCTGGATTCAGGAGGGCAATATGGAACGCCGTGCTGGATCCCAAACGCCTCGTATCACTAGCAGTCGAGATTACAGGCATCTTATCCTCATGGCTGTAACGGATCGTGCAGCCACGTCTCGATCCCTGAGTCAACAGACGGGGACGTTTGCAAGACAACAACCATATTCACGAACAGTTCGACGATGTTTGCAGCAGATTTGACTATCAGCTCGGAGACTATGGCTGCTGTTACACTTGACGCTGCATCATAGACAGGAGCGCCTGCGATGGTGTACGCAACGGGTGCACGAATGACAAAAGTCATGTTTTCGGATGAATCCAGGTTCTGTTTACAGCATCATGATGGTCCCATCTGTGTTTGGCTACATCGCGGTGAACGCACATTGGAAGCGTGTATTCATCATCGCCATACTGGCGTATCATCGGGCGTGATGGTATGGGGTGCCATTGGTGACACGTTTCGGTTACCTCTCGTTCGCATCGACGGCACTTTTAACAGTAACCATTACATTTCAGATGTCTTACGACCCGTGACTCAACCGTTCATTCCATCCCTGCGAAACCCCACAATTCAGCAGGATAATGCACGACCATATGTTGCATGTCCTGTACGGGCCTTTCTGGATACGGAAAATATTCGACTGCTGCTCTGGCCAGCACATTCTCCAGATCTCTCACCAATTGAGAAGGTCTGGTCAATGGTGGCCAAGCAAATGGCTCGTCACCATACGCCAGTCACTACTCTTGATGAACAGTGATATCGTGTTAAAGCGGCATGGGCATCTGTACCTGTACACGCCATCCAAGCTCTATTTGACTCAATGTCCAGACGTACTAAGACCGTTATTACGGCCAGAGGTGACTGTTATGGGTACTGATTTCTCAGGATCTATTCACCCATATTGCGTGAAACTGTAATCACATTTAAGTTCCAGTATAATATATTTGTCCAATGAATACCCGTTTATCATCCGCATTTCTTCTTGGTGTAGCAATTTTAATGGTCAGTAGTGAAGTAATGTGACGGAGTCGTTACTTATTTTGTCAGGTAATACTGTGCAGAAACAATAATCTTCATCGATGTGTACGTTTTTAAATGGAACTGTGTGGGATCGTGTGAACGTAGATCAACCCTACTGAATGATATGTTTACAGAGTTTATTATTAGTCTAATGATGAAAGAATGAGACTCAGTGGACGATTACTGTAGGTCGTTAACATTAGACAGCATTGTACTGCCTGTTAATATGTGTGTCACCGGTTGGGAATGGGAGAGGATGCGGTGTCGTACGCCCCCCTCTATCTTTGGTAAAGCAATACCAATTTCTGTAGTATTAATTTAAACAAATTGTTTTGTTTAATTAATTTACCCAAGTTTAAATAATTACACAAAGTAAAATATCTTCAACTCTAAGAACTGGTGTTTCTCAGTATTTAGTTATGTGCTTGCAAATCTAATGCACCTTTAGTATCCAATAAAACGTGATTGAAAGACGTTGGTACGACTACGGAGCGGGATATATAACCTCAAAGCGGTAAATGCGAAAAGCATAATTACATTAGAATAAAAAAATAAAAAATAAAATAAAAATAAAAGTTGTGAAGAAAATATTTCGGTTTAACACCTCATCGACTTCATGGTTATTAGAGCAAATCCTCAGAATGTCTGGGTAAGGATGGGGAAGGAAATGGGACGTTGCATTTGACAGTAACGACCCTGACATTTGCCTAGAGTGAATTTGGGAAATCACGGAAAATCTAAATCTGGATGACCGATGGGTAACCGCCGTCGTCCAGAATATTTCAGTGTGGCATCTCGCTCGGTTTGTATCGAGCAATTGACAGACGTATTAATTAGCAGGAACAAATGTACATGAGTCTACAAAACATGTGCCGAAAGTAACTCCTTTTTACATGAAAGAAATGTGGAATCCCTTACCCCAGGCAATATTATAAATTCAAGCAAAATAAGGCGCATTTATCGGAAGATCTCTGCAGTGCTGTTCAGAGAGTAAAATACGCACAATGAGCCGTAATTAGGTGCGATAAAAATAGCTTCTCTGACATGTCATGTCAGGTGATGTTGTGGCTTTTACATGTCACAAGACGCAATTACATCCATCTTAATGATCACACTATCGCCGTTGCACTGGGAAAATCCATAAGTAAATGATTTTACAGTCTGAAGGCGACCGCCACGTTAATTACAAAACGTTACATGTTTGTGCACAATTCTTAATAAAGATTGCTCAAATATACTACTTCGCCAGGTCTCCCAAACATTTTCCGCTTGCACTGACAACACCCTTGACTTGTACGAGGGTTGGAACTTAAATAGTGGTTTCTTCATCTTCGGAATCAAGTATTCATTTCTTTTTCAGAGACGCTAGGACGACCTGCCCGATGCATGCCTGACACAGCTTGCCGATCTTTGTTGAAGGCTTTTACCCAACGTACCACTGTTCTGTATGGCAATGACGATCACCCGCACGCTTCTTGCAGACCTTGATGACACTGTCGTGCTTTACGACCTCTGGCACATTCAATGTTGTCCAACTCCGTGGTCCCTATTTCGAAAATATAGTGACACCGTTACGTTAGACCGCTCGCTCACAAGTGACGGAGTTTTCCTCGACCGTGCGCATGCCGGGGACGTGGGACGGGCCAGTTCATGTGCTCAGACATAAGGTAGGTACGTCAACAGTGTGTGCTATCAGCGACAATAGTAGATTCCATTGCATAGTGTCTCCACTATCTGGTTTTCAGGAGCAGCCCCTGTACGATAGAAAAATAGGAGTATGGTGCGCTGTTATCGGCGAGAGAATAATAGGCCCTATATTTTTCAGGAAACATTTAATAGGGACTGGTATGTTGAAAAAATATTGAAATATTGCAGCCTCCTTTTATTTATTTATTTATTTATTTATTTATTTATTTATTTTTTTTTTTTTTTTTTTTTTTTTTTTTTTTTTTTTTTTTTTTTTGCCCAGTTAACAGGGAAAGAGCGTGCTTTCGCGGCATTTCAGCAGGGCTCTGCGACGGCACATACAGCCAACGTATCATTACGGGAATTCGTAATGTGTTCCGTGAAAGAATTATCACTAAGAACATTTGACACCATCGTTCTCCCAATTTAACCCCGGGAAATTTTTATCTGTGGGGAGCATTAAAAAGGAAAGCGTACAAATCCAATCCCCACATTTCATATGAACTAAAAACAAACATTTGTCATGAAATCACTCCAATATCTGATAGGGAACTTCAGAGTGTAATGAGCAACTTCTTCAGTAGGTGATGAAATGTTCTCGGGTTATCAGCCGGTATATGGTGCGCTATTATCGGCGAGAGAATAATAGGCCCTATATTTTTTCAGGAAACATTTAATAGGGACTGGTACGTTGAAAAATTATTGCAACCTTTTATTTTGCCCAATTAACAGAGAAAGAGCGTACTGTCGCGACATTTCAGCAAGACTCTGAAGACTCCTCAGGCCTGAGGATGATGAGTACGAAACTCATTGAAACGTCGCCACCACTCGGCTGATAACCCGAGAACATTGCATCTCTGGAATACGCCGAGAGAGCCCGCAAGCGCATATTCCTCAGTAGGTGTCAGAAATCAAAAGGGAGGCAGTTCCAGCGCCTCCTTGCGTAATACAGGTGAGAAATAAACTTTTCTTTGTGTTGGGTATGTCAGAAATAACTTGCGCGCCAACCCGTATTAAATTTGGTGCGAGCGACGGCGGGCGCGCTAAGCGGGCAGCGCAGTTGCCATCGCTGGCAAGTCGCACGCCGAAAAGGCGGTTGCGCTGAGGATTGATCACCCTGTATATTGGATATCCGAGATAATACTGACGCTGATCTCTACTCGAACGTCAAAACTCCTCGCAGTCAAACAGGGCACTTTGTTAATGAACTCTGTCGTGAATCGTATCAAGTATTAAAGACACCCACCTGAAATTATCCGAAGTGAGTTTTTCGACTATCTGATTAGAAATGAACTAATATCAGATTGAATACCAGTAATGAGATAAAGGCTTTACAAAGTGTCAAAAGAAATATAGACCTTCAAAAAAGACTGCTTTTGGGAGAATAGAGCAGATTGTAGGAGTAAAGCACAGCTGTAGAAGCATACATGACAGGCATGAGTCGGGACGATATATGACACCTATTGGCAAGTGAAACACTTTTCAGGGAAACAGAAGCAAAAGCATCAGAGCTTAGATGGTAAGCCCGTAAATAAACACAAATGAAGCCTGAAAGACGGAAGCTATGTATAAGATAATGGTCTATACAAAAGATTAGAAAATCGGGATATTATTGTAGAAGTCCACTTTACATCATAATGGAGACCGAGCTAAGCGTAATTACCCTACTATTGACGTAGTCCTGAGAAGCAGACATTGCATATGTATTGCACCTAACATGCATGATTCATGAGGCATATAAAATACACTCAATTTTAATAAGTATGAAACGTACATTATCAAGGCGTTGATAAAACAAATCCACAAGTTCGATAAGAGTGGAAGAACTGTAGTAAACGGTATGTTAGATGACCAATTAGGATTTCTAGGGACATGTAGCAACACCAGAGGTTATGTTAACCTAAGACATCTTACAAAAACAGGTCGAAAAAGAGATCTCTACGTTCGTAGAATTTTAGAAGGTTTACACAATGTTGTCAGCAACAATTCTTTGAAATAGTGAAAGTAGAAGGAGAAAAATACAGTGAGTGAAAGTTGCCTACAACCTACATAAATCAAATTGCAGCTGAGATTGAGGAAATAAATGAAAGGGAAAAAGCGGTGGAGAAATAAGTGGCCAAGATTGTAAACTATGTTTGATTTTGTTCAATTTGTATAATGAATCAATTGTGAATGAAATGAAGCATAACATTGGAAACACGGATTAATGTTAAGAGATAAGATACACAGTTTTGTTGATTTGTCAGAAACTTTGCGTGGCGTCAGAAACAACAAAGGAATGGTATAATGAGTTTAATGGAAGAGAGAGTATCTTCAAAAGAGCTTACAACATGTACACCAATGGAACCGAAAACAAATGTCTTAAAATAAGGTCAAATTCAAATGTTTGTAAATCTATGGCACGTAACTGCTGAGGTTATCAGTCCCTAGGCTTACAAACTACTTAAACTAACCTAAAGACAACTCACACGCCCATGCCCGGGGTAGGACTCGAACCTACGACAGGGTGCAATCGTGGCCTTCACAACAAGGCACCTTACAGCGCATGGCCATTCCATAGCGGCTACAATAAGTGAATCATTATTAATTAATATTCTGAAGTTGGATGAAACTGTAGAAATGAGTAGAATAAAGGCGAAAGTTGAAAAATATGTTTCACTGTGATTTTCCCACACTACCTGCATTAGCTTACGTAGCCATCATGTAACCATTACATTCCACATATTTAATTTTGGAAACGGGTAAGTTGTATAAAATGTTAGGTAGGACAATCTGATCAGATTACAAAATCCAGAATCTGCTCTCTGTAACTTTTACCATGATGTAATAAAAGTCTGCTGTTACTTTACACGTTGTCTCTTAACCAAGTTAAATAGTTGGCGTTTAATGTTTGTGGAATACAAAGATTCAACAGTACTGTATTTCGTTTCTATTGTCTGTCAGAAATTTTGATTTAAGCAAGCTGTCGTCAGTAATTTCTGTTGTTTGAGTTAATCATAGAACAAATACAAGTATACTGGCGGCTGTCTTTTAGTATTGTTAATCCAGTCTGAATGATATTCTGTCAGTTTCATTTGATATTTGGTGTGAACTTCTTTTAAATTTAAATCTTAAAATTTTAATTTTTATGCTGTTAAACGTTCAATTATGGTAAAAATTTTTAAAAAAATCAGGCTGACCCTTAATTTAAAATTCGCATGGGAGTTGTAATTACTGGATCCTGGCGGCATGTTTAGCGGTTAAAGGTGTGTGGCAAAACTTTTTTGAGCTCGAAAATTATATGCAATTGTCCTAAAACTACAAACTGTGTATGACTATTGCATCTATGAGGTTATGTGAGGAATCGTGTAAATGCCATTAAAGCGTATTTTTCTGTGAGTCCTAAAATTTGCTCAAGTCTCTCTATTGCAACAGTCTTGTGCTTTACCATCACTGTAGCAAAGGAGTGACATGGTATCTCAGAGCGCCCCCTCATTAAACTTTTAAGGATACAGGGTGAATATTTAAGCTTACACATAAATTCCTCTCGCCGTGATGGTGTGAATGATATGTCACATGCCATACATAAGGATTATTTAACGGATTTAATGCAATTAAGTAATGCACTATCTATATATGTAAAATGAATGTTTGTCTGTATGTCCTCTATGTGTTCATAAATCATTCATTCAATTGCAATGAAGTTTTGGTGAACTGTTCACCGTATGCCCACGAAGGTTCCTGAGCCAAAAACGAAACAGCACGACACATAGCTCAGAAGATATGACGTCATAAATAATGATAGGCCACCGCGTGAGAATACCCAGATATATGCGTCAGTTATTGGAAAATGGGAGTAGTTAGGGACCTGCAACAAAGTTTGCATGTAATTTCGGGCATTTATGAAGCGTTCTGTAACACAACCTCCCCCCCCCCCCCAACCTACCACAAAATGATGAAACGAAAAGAAGTCTACCGCTCATAACAGTTTCGCTGTAGATGCCGAAGAACTGTCGCACAGGGATGACCTTGTATCAAATAAAGTTAGCATTACTGATCTGCATGTCTCTATTTATTTTTGTCTGCAAGTCTGCTTTAATTCTCTTGCATTCAAAATTAAGCAACCTGTTTCCTTAATCTCCATCTATATAAAAGCAAAAGCACACTCACTCACTGACTAAACACGAAATCTTGAAAAGTACTTCATCTATTTAGCTGAAATTTAGCAGGAATGTAGTTCATAGGTAGAAAAAGTCAGCTAAGAAAGTATTTTTGCTAGGTGCATGGCGGAGCATACTTCTCCTACAGACTCACGAAATCTACAGTTTCATTCCGATCTTCACGAAATTTCGCACGTGTGACGTACAAATCAAGAGGAAGGTCACCGTCTACCTTAAGTTTCATACGGTGCATGAGGGAGGGTCCTTTGCAACATAAAATCGATCCCTAAATAACTTGGTCGTATGGTAACTTGAGAACGGCTCGAACGATTTCACAGGGTTGTATGAAATAAAACTACAATATTGGAGAACAGCAAATTGCATTTTTCAGTGTGACTCTACGTTTCTATTGCATAGAAATCTATAGTTTTATTCCGATATTGATGAAATTTTGCACACTCTACCTTAAAAATAAGAGGAATGTCACTGTCTGTATGAAATTACGTACGGAATTTTACAAAATGGATAGTTTTCTCCCAATCTTTATGACTGTTTGCTCATATGAACCTTAAACCAAGAGGATGATCATCGGGTATATAAATATTTGTATGGTACATGACAGCAGGCACCTTGCAGAAAACCATGCCGAGAGAGGGAAAATATGGAAACGAACAGAGAGATGGGAGAAAAATAAATCTTCAAATGTTTGTAGAGCTTATGGGACTTAACTACGGGGTCATTAGTCCCTGAACTTACAAACTACTTAAGAGCTAGCTCATAATAAGGACGGCACAAATATCCATGGCGAGGGAGGATTCGAACCCCCGACCATAGTGGCCGTGCAGAACGTGACTGGCGCGCCGCAGACTGTTCGAACACCGCGGCCGGCTGGGAGAGAAGGAGGTGGATACAAAGAGAGGGGGAAGTGGATGTGGAGTGTGTAGAATAAATAAACACCCAAGAAAAGCCGGGTTTTCAGTTACTCACTAAAAAGTAGTACTATCAAAATTACAGCCTATTAGAGTAATTAAACACAGCACTGAAGCAGAGACTGAGGAAGCGGCCGGTGGTTTGGCATCGTTACCGCACATTAAAATAATTGTGAGAAGGACAGGTTGCCCAGAGAGCAACACATCACAAGCAACCCAGCTGTGAGGGTCACAGGATAGCGAGTCATCTCACTAATGACCAGGTGACTCCACATACTGTTCATGTGAACTACTGTAGTGCCTCAGGTGGTAGCAGATAAGAAAGCAGCTAATGTCTCAAATTCGGACACGGCGGTACAGCTGAGGTTTTTGGAATACTTGTTGACGCCAAGTTCAAAGGCACTGTAGGGATTCATCCTTTCACAGTACATCCTTACCGACAGGAAAAAGGTCAGCTCATAAAACATCCCATTAGCAAACATCTGCGGTCCTAGAGTTCTCGCCCAGTGGCTCTGGTAAACCAACTATCTAGGTAAAGCCTCAGATAAAGAGAAACAAATTAATGAGCCTAACAAATGCAATGGTCAATATAGTCGCCAACTCTAAGGGACTACATTGCTCATCAGTCCCTGCGCTTACAAACTATACAACGGGAAAATGTCTACAAGGGGTATGTTAACCGGTCCTATATCATTTTCTTTCGTCCTCCATGTTGCCATGGATGACGCACAATAGTTTGCGTTTGTACCGCAAAGACAGTGTACGCGAAGGTTGTAGTAACAACCCACTGCACTGTGTAGAGTAGAAACTCTGAAGGTTCACCAACCTGGCGTCTACTATAGATGTCCGCACGCAGATGATAGCACGCAGGTCGGAGTTCTTGAATGAGGCTGAAATTGCTGAACTATTGGCGGGAACTGTTCTAATTACTGAATAAAACTGAAGTCCTCGAGATTCGGGATGCCATCTGATTTTATTTTAAGAAAGCAGAAAACCAGTAAACTGCATAATAATAACCACTTGACACATATTGTTTTAAATGAAATTAAAGTCATTTAGCCTTGATCTAAGATGTTTAAACAATGTTTTATGACCGCCTACGTATACATGTTACTCCACCGAGTGCGCGTACTGAAGACACTTGTTACTCTTCCTAGTGCCTGTTCTGAACGGAAGTGTGGCGGCTCGATGCAAGGCTGCCTTCGTTCCGCGAGTTGGCGCGCAAACATGGCTGCCGTGCATCGTCCGTCTTGTATTAACTGTTTTGTTTATGTTTTTAGTAATTGTTAATATGATTTATCTACTCAGGCCATAGTTTAGCTTTGAGGGTTTTTTGTAAATTGAGTTTGACTTTGAATATATTATTTATTAAATATTAACAAAAATATGAATGCGTTTCGGCGCGTGACCGCCAGACTACAGCCAATCAGCGTCCAGTGCCTGCCACTCGGGGACTTCCCTAGAATTCGGGGAAATTTGCCAATGCTCTTTCCCATGAGAACCCGACCTATTGTACCACCTGTCGTGGTTCTCACCAGCTTTTACCATCTGCTCCTAACCGGCTGCACTGAAGCAATACTTCGATCTTAATATGATGGCTTTAAGCCAGAAATATTACAACTACTTAAACTAACTTGAAGTAACTTATACTGAGGACAACATAAACACCTATGCCCGGGGAGGACTCGAACCCCCGACGGCGAACGGCCGCGCGCACCACAGCATGGCGCCTCAGTGAGCATGGCTATTCTGCCGCGTCTAACAAATGCACATAACATAATTCAACATGAGAGAAAATCGCAAATTAAGTAATCGGGAAAATTCGAGCCTCGACGACTCACCAAGGGGAAAGAGAGAGAGAGGGGGGGGGGGGGGGGGGGAGGAAGATAAACACTTGGTTTGTCCCGTTCATGTGGACGCTGTTTCCAGTGGAGTTGTCAGACTGCTGAATGGTCAGAAGGAACTAAAGTGGCGAATGTGAAAAACTAAACAGTATTGAATATCAGGAAATATAAGGAAAGGCGTTGAATTTATGTTTCCGCTGTGGCCAGAATTCGAACCCAAGACCTCCTGGTTACTAGGCAGACGCTTTAACCGCTCAGCTAACACAGCGTTACGGATAAGGTAGCTACACAGACAGTCTTAAAAGCTCGTCTCCTCAATTACTTCTGCCTCAATGTCCAAATACGAAATATTTAGTTGCCAAGGCTCTTCAATAATGGAATAGCACTCCAACAATGAACGTGAATGAGAACAATCCCATCTTTTTATTCTGGCAGAGGCGATATAAATATCAACAATAATTCAATACGTTTGGAATGATGAGACAATATATGTCTCAAGGAATAGAATTATTGTTGGTATTTAAACTAATCAGTATTGAACGAATTACAGATGACAGTTAAAATTTCGCTTAGCGGTCCAAATATCGCCTTGAAAATCGGAGACTGGTCAGTTTATGACTGAAGTACGTCACTTAAAGGCTTATTCTAGAATTTATAGGTTACAGGCATTTTAAAAAATCAGTACAGATGCTGAGAACGGCGAAGAGTGGTAGAGAGAGAGAGAACAGACCTGCCAGTATTGATTAAGGTAAAGTTTATTGCATCCTTTCTTTCGAACAAAATGTAAATTTACTTCAGTTTCTTCTTCATCCAGAGATTCAGTATATAATTTAAACACTTCGGTTTGCTAAGGGCGATTCTAACGAAAAAGTATATGTTGTTTCAATATTGATTAAAATATTACAGTTTCAGTATTTATTTTAGATGTAGTAGTGTAGTACAGATAAGGGCTGTGCATTATGAAATATAATCACGATTTTTCGGTTGACAAAGAGGCTTTAACTAATTATAGCAGATAAATTTATGTTTGAGAACACTGGGGTTAATGTGTATCATGAAAGTTAGAATTCATGTTTTTCTAAACCGACATAGTTTCTCTTTGGGATTTATAGTGCCTATAAAAGAAGGTCAGCGTGTATTTTGAAAGAATTTACGTATAACGTGTATGTTTCCTTGATGGTATAAAAAATTGTTTTCCGAAGTTGATTTTTCAAAGGTATAAACTATTTTCATTTGCTTTCAGTAGAGTTATTTCAGGTACTAGACGCATCGTCATCGTGTAAAATCAGCAGACGTTTCGGCCAGTACTTCAGGTCGCATTCATCAGGGAATATCCTGAAGAAGGCGACTTGCAATTGTGGACGAAACGTCGGTTGGTTATACACGATGACGATGCAGTATGATACCCTAAAGAACTGTATTTAAAGTGACAATAGCCGCGGAGCCCTAAGCGTCCAGTTATTTTTATTTGGTTAGATACTGGAAATGAACGAATAGGCAATAAATTATCGCACAGAGAAAAGACTGTGTTAAAAAAAAGTAGGTAGTAACTCGATTCATTGTCATCAGTTGGAGCAAAGACCCCTCTTATGATTATGGCACTCGCCATTTACTTGCTAAGATTGTTTCTACATGGCACAGAGGAATAATACCTCAATGGAGAGTGACGTAGGCAGATCATTATTAAGTACGCAGAAAAATACCTGCTGAGCACCTCGTAAATTTATGTAGTTCTTATAAACTGTGTCAATGACACATCAATCAACATAAAACAAACGCGAATCAACATCCTTAAAGGATCAATGTACTCTAATTGAGAGAGAGAAAAATGTACAGCGTCGATGTCACACAGGGAGGTTGGATTCGCTTCGTGGCCTGCGGCTAGGTTTTGTGTGCTGTCCACAGCATCATAGGCACTCAGTTGACCCATATGCTTCAAATAAATATACTTGCTCTAAGTGGCTGAACAATCCTAGATGTAATCTGGCTAATAATCCCATCCGATCACTTTATTCTATCAGTGCAACGTTAAAGAAACATTCTGCACACAACTAAACGAGAAACGTAGTTTCATTTTCACGGTTATTGAGGAAAAACTTGTGACATTTCAGATACAGGGGGAAGCTGATGGTTTCCATGTGAAAGGCGGGTATTGTTAGGCTGTTGGGTTCCCCAGCCGCACGGATATCAGTTTGAACCTAGTGAATGGAATACAAGTAGTTGGGGGTTTCCTAATCTGCTCGGAAACAGGAAATGGCTGTCTTGCATGAGCTAGGGCGACTATTCCAGATTGCAACTGAAATATAACCACACACATTATTCTAAAAATACTTATAAAATCAAGGAATGATCATATGGCAAACATAATTATATGGATTCAGGAGACTTGGGAGAATCAAACGCCGTAATTACAATTTCAGTATCCCTTTCAGATAAAAAGCCAATAAATTTCAGTACTATAATAATAATACTATAAGAATTATATTTACAATTATTGATACGTAGAATTTATCAGTAGTAGTTTAAGAAGCAAAGGGGCAGCATTGCACGACGCAGCCTATCTTAAACGACGCACCACGTTATTTCTGTATTCTTTAAATAACTTTTGTTTTACTCTCTTGTTCTGATTTTCGTTGAGGCAGTAATATTCTTGTGTCAGAACATAGATTCCACCACAGAAACACAAAACATGAACCTAACAAAACGCATTACATTTATATATGTATTTTATTATATTTAATGTTGTTCTTAGTAACAGTTTTATGTCGTAGACTACCAATTACATTTTTCATGAGCGACTAAAAATAGTAGATATGCAGCAGATAATTTATACTTAAACAATTATATGTGTTAATTGTGGACAAGAACTGAATATATTTATATAAAAATCCATGATAAATTAAATATTAATTGTCTAACTATATTTCGACGGCAGCAGTATATTTCAACAGTGAGACGCCACGCTTAACAGCTACCTGAGCAAAGAGCTTCAGTCTCAACCGAATTTAGTATTGTTTAATATGTATTTGTTTGTTAAATGTAAACAGCGTTTGTAGGGAGTCGGTCAAAGAATATAATTCTTTGATATTCATATGTATAATATTTTGGAATGGAAATTGTATTTTAAAGATGAGGCGTTAGGAGGCGCGGAAGGATACAATTTTGGGAACAGGTAGAGCACGCTTACGAACGTATGGGAAGGGGACCCGAAACTTGGACGCGGTAGTGAAAGGTTGTGACGCAGGGTGGTCTGAAGCCGCGTTACGAACTTGCGATTTGAAGAGATAGGCATGTGTGGACTTAGAAAATTTACGGTACTGTGACTGCAGAATTTAGTGGACTGTGGAACTGTGATGATTCAGCAGCCATGTACTCATGTGATGACAGACAGTGTTTTATAACAAATACTGTAATTAATCGAGCATTAATTTGGAACTGCAATGTTGATGGACTTCACTAATTCACGAGTGATAATTTGGAACTTTTACTCTCGAGTGCGTGTGATACTTATTGTGCCTCTCATATTGGGGAAATATTCAGTTATTTACCGATGTATAAAGTAGGACCACCTCCGCATTTTCATGTCCAAAAAGAGTAATAAACTCCATTTGCAAAGAATTAGTTCGTGAGTGAATCACTTCCTTATCTTAGAATCAATTTTGTTGGTTATTCAGAGGTTTCATTTATGTTTGTGTAAATATGTTTTCATCATAAGCAGACTGATAGACTGGCTAAACTCCAGATTATTGTTCTTGTTTAAACAGAATGGGTAGCTGTTTAGGGCATAGAAGCTGACATTCGTTGTGATAAGTATTGTAGGCATCTCGCATTGAAATCCTCGCTAAATTTCGAGCTTCTGTGTACGATCGCGGGTCCTGGGGATTTTGTGTTCGTTTAAATTTAGTATGACTTTTCCTTTGCTTTTGCAACAGTGTCATGACCTGTTTTGTGTACCAAGGGGGATCGCCTCCTTCTTTTATTAATTTATTTGGTATAAAGCTGCCAATTGCTGTCGATACCACTTCTTTGAATTTGAGTCACATCTGGTCTACACCTACGTTTTGTGTTAGAAACGAGTGGAAGCTGTCTTTCAAGAAGCAATGTATTTTTTTCTTTCTGCTTTCGTGAACAAATATACTTTTCGTTTATTTTTGGTAACTTTGGGACTTTCGATATTCAATCTCGTTACAACAGCTCTGTGTTCAGTAATACCTGTATCCGTTTTGATGCTCGTTATGAGCTCAGGGTTATTTGTTGCTAAGAGATCAAGTGTGTTTTAACATCCATTTACAATTCTAGTTGGCTCATGAACTAAGTGTTCGAAGTAATTCAAAGAGAATGCGTTGCGTACAATTTCGCACGATGTTTTATGCGTACCTCCTGATTTGGAAATATAATTTCGTCAACAGATCGAGGGTAAATTAAAATCACCGCCTACTATTATAGTTTGAGTAATTAGACTTAGGTTTTCTTTGAACATTTATGCTATTGTATCGTCAGAGACGGGAGGCCGGTAAAAGGAAGCAATTATTAACTTCTTACGAATTTCAGGTACAACCTCTACCCATAATAGCTCGCAGGAACTATCAGCTTCAACTTCGCTACACGAAATGCTACTTTTGACGGCGACAAACACTCCTCCTCCTATTTTGTTTGATCTATCCTTTCTGAATACAGTTAGATCTTTTGCAAATACTTCTGCTGAACTTATTTCCGGCTTGAGCCAACTTTTACTGGCTACAGTGTTGTGTGTTTCGGTGCTTTCTATTAACGCTTGGAGTTCTGGTACTTTCCCGACACAGTTACGATAATTTACAACTGTTATACCGATAGTTCCCAGATCTACATCTCTTGTGATCCACCTGCACCCTTTGAGAATGCCCATTTTGGTTTTCCCCGAAGCCCTTTACCCTAAAAAACCGCCCAGTCCACGCCACACAGTCCCCGCTACCCGTGTAGCCGCTTCCTGCGTATAGTCGAAGGACATATTCTCAAGCAGCTTGGAAAACATATCGTGCGTGCCCCAGTTTCTAGATGCGCCAAAACTGTACACATGAAGGCTACGTTTGGATGCGGGCAAGGCGTTCTCATCTAGCAATTCTACCTGAAAGACACAGACCAGCTTCTTCAGAGATGTGTCCCATTTGCTGTAGCGGATGCAGTCTTCACTGGCTCTTTCAGAAATTCTGATAGGAACTTCTTGCAATTTTACCTTGTGGTTCCTTTTACGTACCGGTACTATCACATGTTATACAGAAACATTTATCAGGCTTGTAATAATATCTTGAGAGCTGAATGCTAAATATGGTTCCTGGCCACTGATATTACATGACGACTTTCGATGGATCCCAACTACTATCAGCCGAAAAATAGTGCTGTGTAATACAGGGTGTCTCACGAAAGACGCCTGCCAAGCGTCCGCAGATCACGCGGTACGGCTCCCGGACACCGCCACCGCATCCGCCGACCACGGCAGCGCTTGATTCTCAGACTCTATTGTGCCGCAGGCGCATACACTGAGTTAAAGTATAAAAAGCATTGCCATCTGAGTAACCTAAGCTTACCTTTATTTACAGTAGATGTTCAAAATAATGTCCCTCTATGAAAACAGCGGCCTGACATCTCTTGAACCCATTTGCGAACACTCGACGAATTTTGGCTGCTGAAATCTGGGAAATGACTACTCGAATCTTTTTTCACGAAACAAATTCTGACAGGTATGTGAACAATATCCTGCATCCATTTTTTGAAGAACTTTTACCCAACGAAAAGCTGTACGGTTATTTTATGCAGGACAATGCAAGATCACACATTGCCAATGCTTCTATTGCAGCACTACGAAGTGTTTTTGATAATAGGATAGTTGACTGACATCCTCCAGATTTAAATCTTTTAATTATCTTTGGGGAATGTTAAAAGACAAGGTGTCTGCAAGCAATCGCTATACACTCGAAGAGTTGGAAGACAGGATTCGACTAGTCACTTCCCAGATTTCGGCAGACGAAATTCGTCGAGTGTTCGCTAATGTGTTCAAGATATGTCAGGCCGCTCTTTCCATAGAGGGACATCATTTTGAACATCTACTGTAAATAAAGGTAAGCTTAGGTTAGTCAGGTGGCAATGTTTTTTAGACTTTCACTCGGTGTATGCGCCCGCGGCACAATAGAGTCCGAGAATCGGGCGCTGCCGTGGCCGGCGGGTGCGGTGGCGACGGCCGGGAGCCGTACCGCGCGATCCGCGGACGCCTGGCAGGCGTCTTTCGTATTATTAACTCGGCAGCCAGTGAGTGGCAGGCTTTTGCTCGTGCCTTTATTTGGTCGTGCTGCTTTAAGTCTGATGTCTACCGCCTTCATCCCTTACTGAGCTGGGTCTGAGTGTGATTCCAGTGGTGTCCAGGATTCATCACAGCTATTATTGGTATCGTGGTTCTCAGTCCTGAGACTGGCTTGATGCAGTTTCTTACGCTAGCCTGTCTTGTACAAGCCTCTTCATCTCTGAGTAACAACAAAATATATCCTTTTGAGCCTGCTCGCTGTATTAGTCTCTAGGTCTCCGAAATTTTTACGTCGTACACTTCCCCCCCCCCCCCCCCCCAACGCTAAATTGTCTATTCCTTGACATTTTAGAATATGTGCGACCAATAGATCCCTTAGTTATGCAATGTACCCACCTAATTTTCAACATTTGTTTGTAGCATCATATTTCAAATGCTTCCATCATCTTTTTGTCGAGTTTCCCAACGTCCACGTTTAACTCCCGTACGATGCTACACTTCAGGAAATGAGTTCCGAAAGACATTCTTAACATATTAATTAATTTTGGATGTAAAAAATTTCGCTTCTTCAGAAATATTTTCTTCCCATAAGCATTCTATATTTTATATCTGCTTTAATTCGGCCAAAAGAAGTTATTTTTCCTATCAAATAACAAAGCTGATCTTCTACATGTATTGTCACATTACGTTAATGCCTTCAGTATATCCTGATTTTCTTAGACTGTATTCCATTACTCTTATTTTGCTCTTGTTATTGGTCATCTTATAACCCCCTTTCAATACAGTGTCCATTCCCAGTAATCGCTCTTCCAGGTCCTGTGCTGTCTCTGACCGAATTAGAATTACATTGGAAAAGGCAATTTTCATTTTTTAATTCTTATCCCTAAACATTAATTCCTTCTACAAATTTCTCCAAGCATTCCTTCACAGGTTTTAGATTGTACAAATTGATTAACACTGGGGAAAGCTAGAAACTTGTCTTGCTTTCTCCCCAATCCACAAACATTAAAAACGCTGGTTTGCCTTTTCTTAATCTGTAAAGTATGTTATAAAGAGAGTATTGCTTCGCGTGTTCCTAAATTTGTCCTAAATCCAAACAGATCTTCCTCGAAGTCGAATTCTATAAGTTTTTCCTTTCCGCTATAAGTAATTGATCTAAATATTTTGCGAGTTTTGAAATTTTAGCAGCTATATGAACTTCCATTCTTTGTAATAGGAGGGTATATCATATTCTCTATACCATTTGCACACAACGTGGAATTCTACATGACTGGATATCCCACCGATGTCAGCACTTCAATGGGAATGTCATCCACCTACTCCACGGTCCTTTTTTTCGACTTAAATTATTGGGTGCTCTGTAAAATTCTTCTCACACTAACGTTTTTTCATCCACTTACTATTTCCTTTCTACTTTAATGCCTTAAAGATCATTTCCTTTGTATACGTCCTCAATATATTCCTTCAGCTTTCCCTACATCGCTTAGTACAGGTTTCCATCAGAGCTTTTGATATTCATGGAAGCTGCTTGTTTTGTCTCCAAACTTCTCTTTTATTTTCCTGTTGGCGGTTTCTCTCTTTGCTCTACTTATAGGTAATTCTATGACTTGGTTTTGTCATTTAGCTGCTGCTGTGTACCTAATCTGTTCTTCCTGCCAACCACATTTTTCGGCCCTTTTTGTCCCTTTTTACACTCCTGGCCATTAAAATTGCTACACCTCGAAGACGACCTGCTACAGACGCGAAATTTAATCAACGGGAAGAAGACGCTATGATATGCAAATGATTAACTTCACAGAACATTCACACAAGATTGGCGCTTGAGGCGATACCTACATCGTGCTGGCACGAGGAAAATTTCCAACCGATTTCTCATACACAAAACAACTGTTTACCGGCGTTGCCTGGTGAAACGTTGTTGTGATGCTTCGTGTAAAGAGGAGAAATGCGTACCATAACGTTTCCGACTTTGATAAAGGTTGTAGCCTATCGCTATTGCGGTTTATCGTATCCCGACATTGCTACTCGCGTTGCTCGCGATAGAATGACTATTAGAAGAATATGGTGGGTTCAGGAGGGCAATACGGAACGCCGTGCTGGATCCTAACGGCCTCGTATCACTAGCAGTCGAGATGACAGGCATCTTATCCTCGTAGCTGTAACGTTTCGTGCACCCACCTCTCGATCCCTGAGTCAGCAGATGGGAACGTTTGCATGAACAGTTCGACGACGTGTGCAGCAGCATGGACTATCAGCTCGGAGACCATGGCTTCGGTTACCCTTAACGCTGCATCACAAACAGGAGCGCCTGCGATGGTGTACGCAACGACGAACCTAGCTACACGAATGGCAAAAGTCATGTTTTCGCATGAATCCATGTTCTGTTTACAGCTTCATGGTAGTCGCATTCGTGTTTGACGACATACCGGTGAACGCATATTGGAAGCGTGTATTCGGCATCGCCATACTGGCGTATAACCTGGCGTAATGGTATAGGTGCCATTGGTTACACGTCTCGGTCACCTCTTGTTCACATCGACGCCACTTTGAACAGTGGCCGTTACGTTTCAGGCGTGTTACGACTCGCGGCTCTGCCCTTCATTCGATCCCTGCGAAACCCTACATTTAAGCAGGATAATGCACGACCTCATGTTGCAGGTCCTGTACGGGCCTTTTTGGATACGGAAAATGTTCGACTGCTGCCCTGGCCAGTACATTTTCCATATCTCTCACCATTTGAAAACGTTTGATCAATGGTGGCCGAGCAACTGGCTCGTCACAGTACGCCAGTCACTACTCTTGACGAACTGTGGTATCGTGTTGAAGCTGCATGATCATCTGTTCCTGTACATGCCATCCAAGCTCTGTTTGACTCAATGCCCAGGTGTATCAAGGCCTTTATTACGGCCAGAGGTGGTTGTTCTGGGTACTGATTTCTTAGTATCTATGCACCCAAATTGCGTGGAAATATAATCACATGTCAGATCTAGTATATTTGTCCAATGAATACCCATTTATGATCTACGTTTCTTCTTGGTGTAGCAATTTTAATGGTCAGTAGCGTATATCGCTTCCCGTTAGATCACCGACGTTTAGCACTGTTGGGCTTGGCTAGCACTTGGATAGGTTTGCTGAGCCCTCTTGGTAAGCAAGGTGCACTCAGCCCTTATGATGCCATCAGAAGAGCTACCTGATTGAGAAATAGCATCTCCAGTCCGGAATACCGGCAGAACAGCCAGGAGTGCAGTGCACTGACCATGACCCGTGCATATCACATCCGGTGACGCCTTCGAACAGAGGATGACACAGCAGCCAGTTGATACCCGTCGGAACCTCAAGGCCTTCGTGGGATGGATTTTAGTTCAGTTGTTTCCCTTTTGTCTGCTACACTTGCTGCATTTTTATAATTTTTCCTTTCGTTAGCTCAGTTCTGTTTCATCTAAGAATATCTAATAGGCCTTCTCCCTAAATGTGCCTCTGCGACCTTCACTATTGTGCCTCACAGAGGTACCCAAGCTTCTCATTCCATTTCGGTCGATCATTGCCTAATGCTCACTCTATAATTCTATTTCCTTAAATTTATCCACGATCCATCTCCTTTTGTAACTTTTTCATACCACTGGAGGGTGCCATGTTCCAAGACATTATGATCTTAAGTGTAACACTATATTCAGGTAATACAAGCCCTCTGAAGAGTCGTTTGGCATTGCTGTCCAGTGCTGCATCAAAGTACACTGTTACTTTCTTTCTTGTTTGTTATGGTGTTTGCTTCGAGACGAATGAAGGTTTGGAACGAATATTGTCAAAATGATGTTACATTTCTGGAACACTGACGGAACGTGACATGGTAGGATGATTTCAGCTGCACCATTCTAATTGGAGACCTTGTATGCGGCACAGACTATGAATAAATGAATAGCATCTGATAAGATGATGGTGTCCCTCGTACGGTATGGTGTCCATTTTACTGTATTGAATGGTCCCCCTAGTTTCTCTGGAACAGGATACGAATAGGCTGCGGTAGATCGAACTTCTCGGGAACCATGTCAACCCAATTTTGGCTTTCCACAAGCCCGCCAATTCTGCGGTGTTTCAAAATGGTAATGCGACACCACATCGTTTCCGTACAGTCTGTAAATGGCTACAGGATCATACGGGCAAGGTCCAAAGACTAAACTGGCCATCCTCGAGCTTATTAACACCATATTGTAAATTCTGGATGTCGTAAAACACAGGCCCTGTGCCATGAATCCTACATCAAGGCTGCCACTCTGCAAACGATTTGGTTTGAACTGCATCCAGAGGAATATCATGGACTTATAGAATATCTTCTTCGATGTCTCACAGCAGATCCCAGGGCCAGACGAAGCTCTGCAGGATGATGCCTATTGACGTTTTGTAAGTCAATGTATAGCACGAAATACTACAGTGATGGATGTTGGAAATTGAATCTGGACGTACCATTCTCCTGTAATGTGTCACTTTGTTTCACACAAGCATTCCTTGCTCTTCAGTTTACTGCAGCATGGAAAGCCTGTAGAGGACCGGCAGCGGTGGCCGAGCGGTCTGCGGCGTGCCAGTCACGGTCTGCACGGCCACTACAGTCGGGGGGTTCGAATCCCACGCTCGGGTATTGATATTTGTGCCGTCGTTAGTATTAGCTAGTTCATAGGTAAGGTTGGGGACTGATGACCCGTAGTTAAGTCTCATAAGCTATAAAAAGATTTGAACATTTTTGAAAGCCTGGAGATTTCAGCATAAGGCGCTTAAAGGAAACCGAGGTGTCACAGGTTCGTAAATAGGTCGGATTACGGATTTTTCAGTCTTAATTTAAACTGAGCTTTCAGCCCAACG
The DNA here is from genome assembly GCA_026315105.1 of Locusta migratoria. Lineage (NCBI taxonomy): Eukaryota > Metazoa > Arthropoda > Insecta > Orthoptera > Acrididae > Locusta > Locusta migratoria. The sequence continues at coordinate 200,330,164 of CM048746.1, forward strand.
ACATAGGGAATGACCAGAAACGACACTTAATTCGTTAACATGTAGGTCCTGTTTCCCCAGACAACTGGTGTAAGTAAGGGACGTATAAGTCACTTCAAGGTGAAAGACTTGAACCAAGCTACGGTGCCACACAAAATTATCGTTATTACCTGGACAGTCGATTATGTAGTGATACTAAGCTTCACAAATGTTAGTGGAGCAATGTCAATGTATGATAGAGATGTAAATGAAAATCAGAACTTCTTTGCAAATAGCTTTATTTCATATCACTGACAGGAAGTGATTCAACAAGGAGATCATTATCTGAAGTAGTAAGCGGGGGCGGCGTGGTATGCGGCAGCGATGGCGGGGGCGGCGGCGACGACGGGGGCGGCAGCGGCGACGACGGGTCCGTTGAAGTTCTGTGCGATGTACTGCGAGCTGTGCGCCGTCACTACAGCCGGTGCGGGGGCGGCGTAGGCCACGGGGGCGGCGGCCGCCACCAGGGGGGCGGAGTAGGCCAGGGGGGCGAGGCCCGCCTTGGGGGCGGCGCTCACGCAGCACGCGGCAGCGGCCAACAGCAGCACGGTCTGCAAACGAAAATACAATAGTAGGCGCGTCACGGACGTCCGTCACACTGCTTCCACACTCCCAACACACATTTAGCAAACGAAGTACACACATCACTTCTTCCCATAGAAATTAAGGATTAAGGTTCACGAGTAACTGCAAATCTTGTCAAAGCATTGAAGAAAGAAGATTTTTTTTTCCCCAGTATATAGTGTGACACATTCCAAGCAAGCTCCCTTGTTCGACGTGATGTAAACTCTGCCACAACAAACTAATACAGCTCATTTATTGATGATCAATTGAATTGGAAAACGTGTGGTTGGTTGCTTCATTGGTTTATGTTTTGAAGGGACCAAACTACAAAGTTCACTGACGCCAGGAACGGCGTTTTCGGAAACTGCAACATAACTACCATAAACAAGCAAAGCAGCAGTATCGGATGACAATAGTTTAAAATTGTTTCACTGAAAAACTGATTTGAGTCACTGTGTGACCTTCCACAGTGCAAGTATCGAACTCTTAAAGACCAAAAATCATATATAATTTACATAAACAAATCGAGAATGTCAGTCTAAGAGTTCGTACTTGCATGGTTTACGACCCACTTTACTTTGTTATTATTTCTGTGATAATTACAAATATTTCAGAAAAATAATAACGTTAAAATAACATAATATTACATTTACAGAAACAATTATATAATATACAATATTTCTTAATGTACATTAAATATTTAACAATAATAATACAACATATAATATTTTAATACCTTTAATTTTTCATTATGTTATCTTAAGTTTCTATAATTTTTTCCCTGAACGTTTTTGCAAAAGTTGTCTGAAAAACAGGACAATGTGAAATTCTATTTTTATAATTTATATTACTTTTCGGCCTTTCTGCATGACTGTCTAAAAAAATTCATAATTTGGGAGTAGGGCATGCAAGCATTCGGAAAAAAACGAAATATCCCAATAACCGTGAACCATGATTATTAGTTACTGTACTGGATTTTTAAACATTTTATTAGTTGATAAAATGGTATTTCCTGTGACATATTCATTCCTAGGAATGAACTATGAATCTAAAGGTAACGTGTTCGATCCCCACATAGTCCAAGAAATTATATCTGTCACTTTTCATTTCTTTTACCTCTGGCACTAATATGAAGAATGTCGAGTAGAACCGTGGCTTGGAACCCCACGTTAAACTGTACGTCCCCCTACAACTGGCTGTGTGAGTTCGAAGGTCGGAGGAAGGCAACGGCATACCACAACCAAACATGACCATGCCTAGTAGAGCGCTTTGGTGTACAAACCAATCTCCGGATTGTTGACTGTTTTACCTTGGATGAAATATTATCTTCAAGTCATTCTTCTAACCACCCTTTTATGATTTACATTGAAAGAAATTTACGGTATTGTTATATGAAGAATTATATCTTTAGGCCTGTGTACCGGCTTCCAGAGTATTCGGATTGTTGACTGCTTCACCTTAGATGAAATATCATCCCCAAGTCATTCTTCGAACCTCCCTTATATGATTTATAGCAAAAGAAAATTGCGGTAGAACGGCATGAAGAATTATATCTTTAGGCGTGTGTACCTGCTTTGAGTTAAAATAGCGAAAGAAAGCTTAATATCAAATTTCCTCGATATTAATTGTAAACAAATGTTTTCAGTCTGACGCATAATAGCGGAGATGTGGCTCAGTGCCGCGCTGTAGAGGCGTCCGATTATGCCGCCACAGAGAGGTTATGAACATTGGAGGCCAACAAACACGTCTGTAAAATTACTGCTGATCGGTTGAACATATTACAGTGTCAAATCGCTGTTATTGGTAGAAATTTCCTCGAAAGAAAACTGAAGAGAGCAGATTTGTAGAGAATTTCCTCCTCTGTATATCCGTTTATTCTCGAACGGCTAAAGCATCGTTTACAATTAAATTTCAAGCTGTCAAAGGGCCATCGCAAACGGCCTACTTTTAGTGTTAGTAACCTTAAGTGGGCCACACGCATATACTCTAAAAAGTGCGAGGTTTGCGCATGCGCGACCCTTCCTCAGCGAAGAACTACGCAGGGACCCTCTTCCGCTGCAGTGCTGCGTCCTTTTACCACACATAAAAGTTTTCGTTCATGTTTTCATTTTCGAATTTCTCTTCGAAAACTAGATCTTGTGTTCTGGTCTGTAAACAATTCGTTGGAGCACTAGAATTCCAATAAGGGCTTTTACCTCATAGCTTGTAGCATCCTGGTAACTGCTAACCCTGTCGCGTGCTGCTCAAATTGAATGAGAAGCTATGAACTGTTGTGCATGTAAGTTAAACTGTTCAGCTACTATTTTGCACGAAGCAAAACAAAAAATCATGTGATATTGTTTCACAGATATAACTTCACCAGTAATGCCAATGAACAAATGTCGACTAAGAATTTCGTGCTGCCAAAAGGCCACCAAAAGCGCATTATTTGTAGTGTTACTATCGTACTTTTTGTCCGAAATATTTGCAAAAGGGATGTATTGGTCGCTGGCGGCCAACAATTAGTCTGTAAAATTTGGTAGACACATAGTGACCAGTCCCCGTAATTTCTGCAAATATCTCTGAAACTGTGCGAGAAAGAAACATAACAGAAGAATGTTGTAATCAATTTACTACTCTATAAACTCTTCTTTTTTGGTAAAGAATTTACTCCTCTATAAATTCTTTTTTTTTCTCTTCTTCTATTTTTCAATTTTCGTTTCAGCCGTCATGTCATTTAAATTTCGAGCTATCTATAGTCAATCGCAAAGGCCCACTTTAAGTGTTATTACCGTAACCTAAAGTGATCCAAAAGAACGTAACTTCTTGCATGACGAAAACCATTTCTTACATATATACTGTATACGTGGTGTTTGTTCTTTCTAAGATAAAACGCCGGGTTTGAACCTGCAGCCTTTATGAATCAAAACACGAAGGAATTTAAGACATAAGCTACTAGTAGGCGTTGAATCAAATGAACTTGGAAAGTTGACAACTTTTGCCAGTTTCGGTAATCGTATCTGACTCTCCTGTTCGCTAGGCAGTTGCGCTGGCCGCGTCGCCACCTGGACACACGCCTCTTTCCAGACTCAAAATTTCTTCACTTTAGACGGCCACCAGCCTCGAAGTATTTAGGAATTCGTTTAAGTGCTGCGAGTAATGAGTAAAATGGTCTAGGGTACTAAGTCAGTTATGTGTGCATTAGTTGATAAATTGTGTCTGGTGGCAGGCGTGGTAGTGTAGTGCGAGCGGCCGTGGTGATCAATAAGTCCAGGTGGCGTAGTGGTCAGAGCTACTGCCTAGTAAGCAGGAGACTGAGCCTCGAACTCGGGTCAGCCACAAATATTGAAGTTTCCACATTCATCTAATTCAGTGGCCACTGTCAGTTACTGTTGTAAAATCCTTTGTGTTTCTAACTATTCTTACAGCTGACTACAAATTCTTTATGTGAGGGTTGAAACTTAAATAATGGCAACACTGCTGTGGAGACAGTATGCAGTGGAATCTACTATTGTCGATGATATCATACATTGTGACACCTTACCTCCGAGCAAATGGACTCGCCCGTCCCACGTCACCAGCATGCGCACAATAAGTCACTATATTTCCAAAACAGGAACAGCGTGGCTGGATCAAGATTTCTATGTGCCAAAGATCGTATAGCACGACAGTGTCATTAAAGAATTTAAGAGACGTGCGGGAGTCAGCATTGCCGTACAGAACAGTGGCACGTTGTGTAAAAGCCTTCATCGAAGGTCGGTGAACTGTGGAAGATATGCATCATTTTTTCACATTCACATTCACATTTCATTCTCCACTCCGAGGAGGGGAGCGGGCTGTTTGAGATCCGGCCCATAAAGAGTCGCGGTTCTATTCAGCCAATATCAGACAAGCTGATAGTGGGGCAAAGGGGGATCCCAATTGGGAATAAGTGGGAGGGGCTTACCAGCTCCGGCATACGCCTTACAACCAAGGAAAACCTCCCGGCAGTATGCACAGTATTATTGTTAGTGTTTGGAGAATCACCTGCGACAAACTTTGCGAAAGAAGCGGCAACACTTTCTGCGCAACTCGTCCAACATTTTTCACAACAATGCGCGGTCGCATAGAGCGCATGTTGTGGATGCTCTGTTCGGTCGATGGGGCTGGGAAGAACTATGCTAACCACCACACTCCACAGACCGAAGTCCTTTTGACTTTGATTCCGAAGATGAAGGAACCACTTCGTGGCATTCGCCTCAGAACGGTTCCACAGACTCGACAGGCAGTAGACCGCTCCATCCGCACCATCAACAGAATAGGCTCTGTTAACGGTGTACTACGCCTTACACATCGCACACAACGGGATCTACACTACGGTGCTGACTACTTTGAAGGACAGGAACAGGTGCAAACATGTGACGCTTTTGCATCGGTTTTCCAACCCTCGTATTAAGGACAGCAGTCGAATCACTTTTAATTTTCACCTACATTACCGGTTTCCGCGGTTTAACTGTCATATTCGGATCATTAATTTCATTCCTCACATCTCAAATAAAAACTTTTAAATACACATTTATTCGCTAACATATATGAAAACAACAGACGAATCAGAAAATGTTAAGCGACAGGTACATACCAGCTGGAATAGTAAGAATGTAATCAGTTTATCTGGAAGGAGAGGCAGAAATTTCAAAACCAGATATATAGAAAATATAAGCAGCTGGAAGTATGAAAATAGCCATTCCATCTTTCAGAGCGCCTGATAAAGCATAGACATGTACCATCCAACATGGAACAAGACGTGAAAATCATCAGAGTGAATAATCGAGAGAGAAAACTGCTGACAATAGAGAAAAACTTTCATGTACTAGGTGCCCTGGTGATGAATAAGAATGTCTTTAATGATCAGAGCAACGTAAGGAAGAACTCAATGATCAAGATGGCAAAAAAACAGTGGAAATTATTGATGAAACATGAAATGTCCTCCATCCTTTCTTCTTTCTCTCCTCTTAATGCTCCTCCCCCATTTTTAAAATAATAATAATAATAACAATAATAAAATAATTAAAAAACTAACGCAAATAGTAACAAACACATACATACACACGCAACTACCCAGAAAACAACAGAAACAACAGCTGATACACTCAGATATACAACAAACATAAACAAAATACAGTTGAAAAGCGACAGTCGGGAACACTAAACACAGTAAAAGGAAACCCACAAAACCAGTAAACAGTGAAGTGGCGAGTGTTTATAAAAAACTACATATCACGTTTACCAGAAGCATATACGCATATGGAGTAACGCCAAAAATCGTAAGTAATTCTGAAAAATGAAGTTAATTCACAAAAAACATGTGTCACAGAACTTATTTCTAACCTAGTAGATTAGAATTAGAAACATTTTTTTTCCTTCTATGATAACAGGCCAACAATAATGTTGGCGAATAAGATTTATATTGTGATGTGATGAATGAATTGAAAGATCTGAACATGGCAGCTAAATCGCCGAAACCGATAATCTAAATAAAAACTGAAAACGATATTGGATGTTGTCCTCAATAACTTGATTCAAGGGATCGGCCCCCTCCTAATATGGTAAACTTATATGTGCAGATTCTAATGCAATATTGCACAAAAGTATCTTCATCTTTATATCACATGTCGTAAGGAGCTAGTTGAAAAGTTCCAGGATGGATGAAATATACTTTTACGAGAAGCTATTGGTATCGATGTATGTTCTATCACGTGTAGGAGGCAACAGAGCTACCTTTCTAAAACTAACCTATGAGAACGGAACTACATTCTTTTAAGCAGACGGTTTCTGGGAATGACCTAGCTGTTTGGTCCCATCCACCCATCAACCAACCAACCAACAACCAGATGGTTTATCAGAGAGCTAGCTAGTGATTTGTAGCAGCAGAAGCACCGTACCTTGAACATGTCTGCGACGCCTGTGTGGACAGTACAGTGGCCCCTGAGTGGGCCGGCCGGCTTTTATAGGACACCAGAGGCGTGTCGAGACCCCGGCGGCTCTGAATTGGCAGGCGGCCGGCAACTTGCATAATACCAGCGCATCCTTACGTAGGCCTGGGCCCACGCTGCAAGACGATGAGGGTGATGTTGGGCCTCACGTGATACGATGTGTGCTAACAACAGCGTCTGAACACAGTGCAGGGACGTACGGAGGTACATCCAGTGAACACCAAGCAGTGTAGGGGAGAGCGGGTATGGTAGTCACACGAGCTGGTTGTCACGAGGTTCATAACTTTACTACCAGATGTCCCACTGTACTGGAATGATATTGTTATGAGTGACAACACTATCGTCATGTTCTAGTGGTTTCCGTCGAGTGAGCGAGGAGCTATCCCTACTTACATGTTAGCATTGTTGGTGAGTAACATTTAAAGCATTACTACTGCAGAACGTTTTGCTGTGATGATAATTGGCCACGCGGTAATAGCCGTGCGCTGTAAGGCACCTTGCTGAGGAGTGCGCGTCCGTTCCAACCGGAGGTTCGAGTCCTCCCTCCGCCATGAGTGTCTATGTTATCCTCAGTGTAAGTTTAATCAAGTATTCTGTAAGTCTAGGGACTGAAGCCCACTGCAGTTTGGTCCAATAGCTGTAAAAATTGTTTGAAGTTTAACTGATAATTGGATTCTACAGTCACGTCGCGTATCACTGCGCTCTTTCTAAATCGTTATGAAACATACGATTCTGGATATTAGCTAAAGTTTTCAAAATCGTATTTCTGGGATGCTTGTAACACAACTAACGAAGATGGCTGTACTCAGTTTGACGCGATGGGTGCAGTTTGGAGCTCTTGGTTTTGTTATCTGACACTGCTGATGCGCCTTCGCTTGTTACTGTGACCCAAAGTTGTGCATATCTGGCCGCCGTGTGCTATTACTTTCGCCTGCTTGCGCCAACCGGTAGCTGACCGTTTGTTCGTATACCCCAACGCATTTTTTTTTCTGTGCGCCTGCATTGAGAGGCTGACCGAAACAGTAAATGACATAGTATATTACAAGTCTCGGTTCTGGTGACAGCAATTTGAATTTTTACTTATTTTAGCTGTGTTACGAGAAATTTGAGCACCTGACTGGCTTGTGATTTTCTCAATCTAAAAGTTCTGCTAATTTAGAAGGAGAGTCATTTATGCTACCAAGATTTTGAGTAATGCTACGATGTCATTGACTACGCAGTTTCTTCTCTTTCTAGTGCATGAGCAATTGGAGAACTGCGCTTGTTCATTTGCAACTTGGTATTTCTATGTGTGTTATTGTAATTGGATTTAAAATTATGTTTTATACGCCTCTGAAACATCAGTGCTAACGGACCGTTGTCTAATGGTATGAAATGTTTGCCTGTTGCTGCCTTTGTGCGCTTTCTGTTGGGCGTGTTCATTTGAACGAACACATCCATGTCTTACGTATTTCGCGCATCTTGCTGCATTTAAATTGGTGTTGTAGTTGCCTATGATTAAATTTCCTGAAGATATAGGGTGTACATGTCCATTAATTTCGGCCTCCTCGAAGAAGGACATTCTTGAACCATGACTTGAGGTTTTATTTTCATTACTAGCTGTAAACCCGGCGTTGCCCGGGTGTTTATTTATCCTATACACTCGTAGTCCACATACCCTTCCCCCCTCTCTCTGCATCCACCTCTTTCTCTCTCATCTTCCTCTTTTGGTAAAGTTTTCTGCAAGGTACCCTCTGTCATGTACCATACAAACATTTATGTACCCAGTGAAGTTCCTCTAGGTTTATAGGTCATGTCTGCAAAAATTCACAAAGATTAGAGCAAAACAATGTATTTGGTAAAATTTCGTAAGTTAAGTACCCCCCACCATGTACCTAACGAAATTTTATACAGACAGTGGCATTCCTATTGTTTTTAAGGTAGAGTGTGGAAAATTTCATCAATATCGGAACTCAACTATAGATTTATATGCAATAGAAACGCAGGATCACATTGAAAAACGCACTTGTTCTCAGATATTCCAGTTTTATTTCATATAACCCTTGTTCTGAGACTAACGAAAAAAAAAAAAAAAAAAAAAGGATCTGTGAAAGCGGTCGAGCCGTTCTCAAGTTATGGCGCGACCAAGGTACTTAGGGATCCATTTTTATGTAGCAAAGTGCCCGCCCCCATGTACTGCATGAAACTTAAGGTAGACGGTGACCTTCCTCTTGTTTTGAAGGTCAAGCGTGTGAAATGTAGTGAAGATCGGAATGAAACTGTAGATTTCCTAAGTCTGTAGGAGAAGTACGCTCCGCCATGCACCTATCACAAAATACTTTCTTAACTAACGTGTTCTACCAATAAACTACATTCCTGCCAAATTTCAGCTTCATACGTGAAGTAGGTTTCGAGATTTCGTGTTTAGTCAGTGAGTGAGTGTCTCTTCGCTTTTATATAGATGGAGATTAAGAAACAGATAACTTAATTTTGGAAGCAAGAGAATTAAGGGAGACTTGCAGACAAAAATAAATAGTAACCTGCGAATCTGTAATGCTACCTTTGATACAATGTCATGCCTGATGCGACATTGTGAGCGGTAGACTTCTTTTCGCTTTATCATTTTGTGTGTGTGTGTGGGGGGGGGGTCAGCTCTTTTGTTTTGTGTAATGATTTAACGGTGAAATTAAGCTTTAACTTTATTAAAGTGTGTAAGATTGTGGTGCATCCCACACCTTCGCAAATTTGTCGTAAATAAGTTTATTTAAAAGGAATGTTCATCTTGTTGTTTAAGTAGCTCCATTATTTCAAGTTTAAAGGGTAGTTGATTACGTGTGTTGATATCTATCTCTCGTAAGAGGCCTGTCTCCTCTCCCTGTTTGTGCTGAGGGATCGCGTTGCTCGATGCACGTCGGCTAGTGTTTGCTGTTTCCTTCCGAGGCGAGCGTACGTCACTCCTCGTGCAACGGCTCCCCAATGCATGACGTCTTGTATCTTAAGGTCTTGGTTTCTTCGTGGCTCGGGCTGTCTCACTCTGTTATCTATCTGTCCTGGAGGGTTCATCGGTTTGTCGCATCCTAAATTAGTATCATCCTTAACCACTGTTCTGTAATGTACTTGTAACTGGTACTTTTACTGTAATGCAACCATGTAAGCAACCTACATAAAGGGATTTGTACACTTCTGATTATTCTAACCCAAGGGAACATAATTATTTCAGTTTTTCTCTTATGTATTCGACATCCAAGCATTTTCATTTTGTTTTAAAGATAATTATTTATTCTGGGAATTATGTACAGGAGTGATACTTTCCTCATTAATCAAAAATAATTATTTAAATACCTGTATTTTTCTGATTAGCCAGTGTTGTCAGTTTCTTATACACATTGTAATAGTGCTAATATTGTTAATGCCAATTGATGTATTTGTTCTTTGTGCGCCATTGGTTTCCTTTGTCCCGTCCTGACTGAATAAATATCAATATCTTGTGAAACACAACTGGCTGTTTACTACATGATGTGATGAAATCTATCGACAGGGGATGTCAAGTAGATTCCGTGTTTCTAGATTTGGCTTTTGACACTGTACCTCACAAGCGTCTTCTAAACAAATTGCGCAATTTTTGAATATCGCCGCAGTTCTACGGCTGGATTCGTCAGAAAGGACAGAGTACTTTTTAATTGACGGAAAGTTATAGAGTAGAAAATAAATGATATCTGGCGATCTCCAGAGAAGTGTAATAAGGCTCCTACTGTACCTTATATTTATAAACGACTAGCTGAAAAACCAGCGTCGCCCGAGTTGTAGTTTATTTCCATCTTAAATTAGTACATATCTCCTTTTCTCTCACTGATCATCTTCTGTTTTCTTCTCTGTTCGTCTGCTGCCCTCCCCTCTCACTTTCTATTCATCTCCTCGTTTCCCTTCGCGTTGTTCACCTGCTCCTCCGCCGTCTCATCATGTCCGTTTCTCTGTACACCTCCTCCTCCATCTGTTCATCTTCCCTCTGTCATTCTCCCCCTTTCACCTCTCTGTCCTTCTTCTCTATCCAACTTCTCCCTCGCCTTTCTGTTCACCCCGTGCACCTACTCTCTCTCCTATATATGAAAACATACAGTTTCGTGGTGACTGGTCACAGGGAGTCAAAGTCGCAAGGTATCCTCCGCCCTGCTAAATTCACTGGATAGCACATTATAAAAATCTCCTTGAAGAAAACATACATTTGCACTACTGGCCATTAAAATTGCTACACCAAGAAGAAATGCAGATGATAAACGGGTATTCATTTGACAAATATATTATATGAATTCACTCAAACAGAGCTTGGATGGCATTTACAGGTGCAGATGTCCATGCAGCTTCAACACGATTCCACAGTTCGTCAAGTGTAGTGACTGGCGTATTGTGATGAGCCAGTTGCCCGAACACCATCGACCAGACGTTTTCAGTTGGTGAAAGATCTGGAGACTGTGCTGGCCAGAGCAGCAGTCGAACAAATTTCCGTATCCAGAAAGGCCCGTACAGGACCTGCAACATGCGGTCGTGCATTATCCTGCTGAAATAAAGGGTTTCGTAGGGACTGAATGAAGGGTAGAGCCCCGAGTTGTAACACATCTGAAATGTAACGGCCACTGTTCAAAGTGTCGTCGCTGCGTACAAGAGGGGACCGAGACGTGTAACCAGTGGCACCCCATACCATCACGCAGGGGGATATGCCAGTATGGCGATGACGAATACACGCTTCCAATGTGCTTTCATCGCTATGTCGCCAAACACGGATGCGACCATCATGATGCCGTAAACAGAACCTGGATTCATCCGAAAAAATGACGTTTTGCCATTGTTGCACTCTGGTTCGTCGTCGCGTACGCCATCGCAGGCGTTCCTGTCTGTGATGCAGCGTCTAAGGTAACCGCAGCCACAGCTCCAGATCTGATAGTCCATGCTGCTGCAGACATCGCTGAACTGTTCGTGGAGCTGGTTGTTGTCTTGCAAACGTCGCCATCCGTTGACTCAGGGATCGAGAAGTGGCTGCACGATCCGTTACAGCCATGCGGATAAGATGCCTGTCATTTCGACTGCTAGTGATACGAGGCTATTGGAAACCCGCACAGCGTTACGAATTGCCCTCTTGAACCCACCGATTCCATATTCTGCTAGCAGTCATTCGATCACGACCAACGCGAGCAGCAATGTCGCGATACGAACCCGAACTCGCGACAGGCTACAATCCGACCTTTATCAAAGTCGGAAACGTTATGGTACGCATTTCTCCTCCTTACACGAGGCTTCAGAACAACGTTTCACCAGGCAACGCCAGTCAACTGCTATTTGCGTATGAGAAATCGGTTGGAGACTTTCCTCGTGTCAGAACGTTGTAGGTGTCGACATCGGTGCCAACCTTGTGTGAATGCTCTGAAAAGGTAATCATTTGCATATTACAGCAACTTCTTCCTGTCGGTTAAATTTCGCGTCTGTTTCACGTCATTTTCTTCGTGTAGCAATTTTAATGGCCAGGAGTGTATGTGCTGGCTTTTCTGGTGACCAGAATGAGAAGGTCATCTCCGCCTTCGTGCTCGCTCGTATCTCGTTCCCGCCTAGCACCAGACTCATTGCCATGTGGAGGGGATGCACTTCTACGATCTTCCAATGCACTCGAAAGACTCGTAGAGACACATAGAAACTCCCAGCGCCATTTCTTACAAGCAATGACGACGAAAGAGGACTTTGCACATGTTACCAGACGGGACATACGTTCTCCTGGACATATCTGGAATAAGTCGCGGTTATTCCTGTCTGGATAAGTTTCAGATACCTATTTAATTAGATGTTAATTTCATGTTAGATGAACGAGGTCCGGAAGTTAATTTTCATAGCCATTTTAAACAGGAGTGCTGAAGATTTATTTTCAAATCACTTACTTTTAAAACAGTTACACATTAAGACTTGCAGTAATTATGATATTTAAGCATTCTGTTTAATTTAGAATGTTGTTTTGGTGCCTCTAGTAGCATTCAGTGTGTATGGCCGCGGTGGAGCGGCCGACCGCTCGAAGGCACCTTGCTGCGCAGCGCACGGTTTCTCGGCGTCGGAGGATCGAGTCCTCAAAAAAAAAAAAAGTTCAAATGTTTGTATAGTTTATGGGACTTAACTACGGGGTCATCAGTCCCTAAACTTACAAACTTCTTATGAACTACTTACGAACTAGTACGGCACAAATATTCATGCCCGAGGGAGGATTCGAACCCACGACCGTAGTGGCCATGCAGACCGTGACTGGAGCGCCTCTGTCTCCTCGGCCACCGCGGCCGGCATCGAGTCCTCCCTAGGGGTTTTGTAAGGGTGTGTGTTTTCTTACAGTCTGCACGGCCACTACGGTCGGGGGTTTGTATCCCCCTCGGGCATGAATACTTGTGCCGTCCTTAGTATTAGCTAGTTCATAAGTAGTTTGTAAGTTTAGAGACTGATTACACCGTAGTTAAGTCCCATAAGCTCTTCAAACATTTTTGTGTTTTGTCCTTATGTTAATTTACTTAGTCTGTAGGTCTAGGGACTGATGACCATAGCAGTTTCGTTCAATAGGTTTACAAACATTTGAACAGATGATGTGTATGCAAGGGTTTCGCTAAATGTATTTATTTTTTAAAAAGGTGAAGACGCTACATGTGCAAGTATCTAGTTACTGGTTTACCGATATTGTGGAGTACCTAATGCCTTTCGAATACCAAAGAAAGAGAAAGCCATCCCATCATGTGTATCCACTGTTTGGCTCATATGATAATGAATAAAACAATTTATGTGTAGTAGTTTGTCCCTTGTAGTATGGTAATGCTTTGGGATAGTTCTTTTCTTCACAGTACGAAATGTCTCAGCATGTAAGCTGAAAATTTCATGCAAATAGAACTGTAAACACTCCCAAAAGTCGACAGTTAGAAAATTTTTATAAATCGGGATAAAACTACCAGGTTCTTCTATCCATACTGCACTAATGAATGTTCTTCAGAAAACAAAACTTTTATTTGAACACCAATAGTACATAAATCAAAATCATCTACTTTGTTTGATCCAAATTGACTTCCTTTGAAGCAGATATTACCTCCATACAAAGTCCAGAATATCTTTCACATTGAGTATTGACATCAGGTAACCGCTCACAACATTGGCACATCACCCATTAGATTAACGTAAAACATTCATTGCTAGTTTAGCTCACGCATAGTGACGAAATACATATTCAACAACATAGACACAGACCGCCAGCTTTCGCTGTACCATATATATATATATATATATATATATATATATATATATATATATATATATATATATAAAATTACAATTTACATCATAATTACGTAACGTCATGTGACACACAACTCTGAGGGTTTTAGCATATTACACTTCATATAATACCTATATATAATTATTTGTATTAAATGGAGTCATTCCAAATATTTTGTGAATATAATCACTCTTAATCAAAAGAAAAATTGTTAATATCATTATAATTCTACGATCGGCAAATATATGATCGTCAACTGCTATTTCTTCTTAAAAATCTTTGAAATACATCGACTGTAATAGTAAACGAAGTACAACATAGGCCTATTCCGACCTTAATTTCCATGATACATTCAACCTGAAATATACATAAGTAACAGTAATAAGGTGAGGTGGAATATATTCGGTTCTTTAACTACAAAACAAATGATAAAAATTTCAAGACCATTATGTATCGTCACAAGTACATTACGAGTCTTAAGTTCGAAAAAGCTCCAGTATGCTTCAAAAAGTACATTAGTGATATTATTCTGTAATACTGTGTTGCCCACGGACTTATCTTTGCAAGCACAACATGTAGGTGAGTCCTGATTTTGCATGTCACGTGTGTCACAAGGAAAGGGCCGGAAGGAGAGAAGTTAAATCAGTTTTGTTTCACTTTAATAGGCGCTACAGGAAGGAAAGTTACTCACGTAACGTAACACTCTTACTCAGATATCCATTTACTGCCTGTTGGCAGCAGACATGCGGAAGTAACCTGATTCCCATGATTTCAGTAATAATACAACAACCTTAGAAGTCAGATTAGGATTTGCGCTATCGGGACTCCAAACAAACTTAATTATATATACATACCGCAGTTTGTTTATGGGTTCTGATCAATGAGTTTTCGAGTATCAGAAAGAATGACATAAATGACAGTATCTTTTGTTTGACATGATTTAAAAGGGACACATTTAACAATGAACTGCACGAAACCATGCTTAACAGTAATAGTAGATGTTAAAAACAAATATTCATCTCTGTCATTTCCATGCAAAAAGTTACAGTCTGCCACAAGAGACATTGTAACAGTGAGAAATAAAGTAGCAATTAATACCACAGGATAAAAATTATATGTAACCTAAGTTACCATTTCATTTTTAATCATCAGTGTCAAAATCATCATCTTAAAGTAGTTACAATAAAGCAAAACACAAATATTCTACACATCTGCAAATTTCGATGAAGAGGTTGAGCCAAAGTGGACGATAAAAGGTGCAAACCTCGCCATTGAAGAAGTAAAATATTAAAAGCAGACTAATTAAATTTTCAAATCATGATAAGGCTCTCTCAATGTCTTATCCTCTCTTTTCCCAAGCATACTGGAACACAGGCTTACACTTGGGTGTCACGCGAGAATATATGTGCTATCTAACCCGCCTTGCCATGGTTCGCGAGCCGCTCCCCGTCGGAGGTTCCAGTCCTCCCTTAGGTAAGTGTGAATATGTGTGCGTGTGTTTGCGCGTGTGTGTCTCTCTCTCTGTGTGTATGTGTATCTGTGTTGTTTAAAGCATGAATTTCGTCCTTAGCTGCATAAAATTGCTTGTAAATTCGTGCGAAACTCAGCTTGCGCTTTTCTCTCGTGACACCTTGCGAGCTATGCATGAAGGGCACAGACAGACTACATATTTCTCGATTTAACATTGTACCGCACTGCAGAATGCTAACGAAGGTGCTAGCACTTGGAATAGGTAGCCAAATATGTGAGTGGCTCAAAGACTACTTAAGAGATGGAATCCAGTACGTAGTCCTCGATGACGAGTGTTCGTCAGAGACTAGGGTATGTACATAAATGATCTGACGGACAGAGTGAGCTACAAATCTGTGGCTGTTTGCTGATGATGCTTTGGTGTACAGGATGATGTTGTATTTGAATGACTGTAGTAGGATACAAGATGATTTGGACCAAATTTCTAGGTGCTGTGACTAATAGCAGCTAGCACTAAATGTAGAAAAGTATATGGTGACGTAGATGAGTAGGAGAAACAATCCCGTAATGTTCTAATACAGTATTAGTAGTGTGCTGCTTGAAAGAGCCAAGTCAGTTAAATATCTAGCTGCACCGGTGAACAGCGGTATGAAATGGAACGAGCAAATAAATGACAGACGTGAGGAAGGCGGATGGTCTTCTGTTTATTGGCAGAATTTTGGAAAGAGGTGATTCCCCTGCTAAGGAGATCTCATATAAAACACTCGTACGACCCATTCTTGAGTAATGCTTAAAAGTTTGGGATCTCCACCACATCGATTTAAAGGAAAACATAGGAGCAATTCAGAGGCGAGCGGCTAGGTTTGTTACTGGTAGGTTTGATCTAAGAACGAGTGTTACTGAAATGCTTCGGAAACTCAAATAGGAGTCTCTCGAGGAAAGGCGACGTTCATTTTGAGAAAACCTCTTGAAGAAATTTAGAGGATCGAAATTTGAGGTGAACTGCAGAACGATTCTACTCCCGCCAAGCTAAATTTCGCGTAAAGACAACAAAGATCAGAGAGATTAAGGTTCGTGCAGGTGCATACGAGCATTCGCTTTTCCCTCGTTCTGTATGGGAATGGAACAGAAAATCCAGGAAAAAGTCACCGTACAGAGTAACCTCAGTCACGCACCTTAAGAATGCGGAGAATGTAGGTTATGTTACATGAACGCTTGGATATAGTAACTTCTTTGAATTTGAAATAACGTGAAGGTTTTCCATAACAATTGACGTGCTTAGTGAAACTTTCATATTGTTCCATTCCTTTGTTGTATTCTTATCTCGAATATTGGACAGTAGAAAGCGTGAATTTTCCTATAGGACACCAGTGAACTGATGTGAGTATAGTTTCAACAGCTAGAGTGAAACCAATGTGTCAGCAGTGGCACCAACCTTCACACACGCAGGTGATGTGTCGCTCACAACAGCAGAGCGGTGAACGCGCCTCTAGGCAATACGTAGCAACGTTCGCTTATTTGTCGTTGAGGAGACATTTTGCGTAGCCCTTGAGATAATACTGTCATTCGAAAGAGCGTATGGGATAGTTTTACAGATATGTATCGACGGCAATTGTTCATCAGAGAGCCCAGGGATGTGTGATAGGACTGTTACTACAAATATGTCGGGCAGCGGGTGTGTCAATCTGCCTCGCTATGTCTTCTTTCATTGTTAGCCTCACCTTTGCAATTATTTCAGTAAATAAATAATGGATTGCGTAAATACTCCAGTAGATAAAACTGACCGCACGAGCATTTAGGCTCAGACTTGAAAACATTTATTTATTACTATTGTGTTGTACAGACAAGATAATGAAATCGCGTGCTTATGGAATATCGCCCCAATTGTGCGATTGGATTCACGATTTCCTATCAGAAAGGACATACTTCGTAGTAATCGACGCTAAGTCAACGAGTAAAAGAGAAGTGATATCTGGCGTTCCCCAGGGAAGCGTTATAGGTCCCATACGATTTAAGAGACAATCTGAATAGCTCCCGTAGACTGTTCGCGGATGATGCTGTTATCTGTTAGTGAAGTCAACAGAGGATCGAAAGCAACTGCAAAGCGATTTAGACAAAATTTCTACATGGTGCGAAAACTGGCAATTACCACTAAATAATGAAAAGTGTGAAGTAATAAACATGACCACTAAAAGAAATCCGCTGAACTTCAATTACACGATAAATCAGTCAAACCTTAATGTCGTAAATTCTACCAAATACTTAGGAGCTACAATTACGAACAACTTACACTGAAGACAACACACAGAAAATATTGTGGGGAAGGCGAACCAAAGGTTACGTTTCATTGGCAGAACGCTTCGAAGATGCAATAGCTCCGTCAAAGAGACTGCCTACGTTACACTTTTGCGTCCTTTCCTGCAGTACTGTTGCCCAGTGTGGGACCCTCACCAGGTGGGACTGACGGGAGACAATGAGAAGGTCCAGTGAAGGCCGCTAAGTTTGTTTCATCACGTTACGGGGGAGGGGTGGGGGGTGGAAAGCGTCACGGAAATGTTGCGTGATTTGAGGTTGAAATCATTAAAGGAAAGACATTATTCGTTGCGGCAAGATCTATTTCCGAAATTTCAGTCACCGTCTTTTATTTCTGAATGTGAAAATATTTTGCTATCAACCATCTACATAGGGAGACATGAGCATCCCAATAAAATAAGAGAAACCAGATGGATTTAGGTGTTCTTTTAGAGAATGGAACGGTAGAGATAGGTTATGAAAGTGGTTAATGAACCCTCTGTCAGGCACTTTAATGTGATTTGCAGAGTATCTATGTTGATGTAGATAAAACTGCTCCATCTGTAGCTAATGCTAATCAACAACTGACAGCTGCTAATTAACAGTCAGAGATGCTTTTAATTTCCTTCCAAAGAATGTCCATTGATATTTACATTTCTTCTTCTGTCTTTGTTATATTTATCGTATGTATTACTGAAAATAACAAATGAACTTAAAGAAAATTTAAAATTATAAGCAAAATGGATTAAAATATTTTCTCATGTGGATTTCAAATTAATATCCAGAAAGGGAACGGACAGTAGAACATGTTATTACAATCCAAAAAAACTAACCAATCGAATCCAATAACATAGCTATTCGTCAACCATAAATGTTCAAATGTTTGTAGAGCTTATGGGACTTAACTACGGGGTTATCAGTCCCTAAACTTACAAACTACTTATGAACTAGCTAACACTAAGAACGGCATAAATATCCATGCCCGAGGGGGGATTCGAACCCCCGACCGTAGTGGCCGTGCAGACCGTGACTGGTGCGCCTCAGTCCCCTCGGCCACCGCGGCTGGCTCATGTGGATTTTTCCATATGTATCTGTACTGTGACTGTTTGACGATGGTGTACGAGAAGGTGTTTTCCTTTGACTACAGGAAGCCAGATGATGACTTAGAATGTGGGAAACGTCGATTCTCGATTTTGTTTTTAGGGAGTATCTGGAAAAACGTGGTTTCTCTTTGTAGTCAGCACTTAACTGGCGTGCTGCTCAAGTCTTCATGATCTCCACCAGGTCGGTTTAAAGGAAGATATATAAGTTAATTAAGAGCGGGCTGCTGGAAGTTTTACTGGTACTGATGACCATAGCACTTTGGTCCAATAGGTTTACAAACTTCTGAGTTTTTGACTGACAAGCCAGTTGTAAAATAGTTACTTCATAAACAAATGGAAATCCCAGAAAGCTACCTTCCCTATCGAGATACTTTACTGAGGAATTTTACACGGTCAAAACTGAAGGGTACTAAAAAACCATTGTTCTGCATACATATTACATATCCCATAGATACATATCTCGTAGATAACAGACATTAGGTCTCATACGGAGGTATATAATTTTCTTCCACTCGATATGAAAGCGGAACTAGAGAGGACATGACTTACCTGGCGACATACTCCGTTTAATGTAATTTCAGACCTTTTATGAACTGTTTCTCGCTTAAATGACACCGTATATATTTGAGAAGTTAATTTATTTGTAAAGTATTAAGAATTTTGCAGCTAGTCTGAGCGTGGGATTTTGATTCCACTGTTAACTGGTGATGTCTCATTTAGGACGGGGAGCGCCGTTCCTATAGTTGTATCTCCGGCGAGGTGACCGACGGGAATACGTGGATCGATACAACGTTAATTGTATTCAAGCCGTTTAATGCTATCAAACCGATGGCAGCTTTGGCTTTAAATGCATTTGTCGTTTGATTCCATTAGTGAATGTAAATGCACTAACCCCTGGTAAATAACATTGGCGGCGAGTACAAAGTAACCGACGCTGTAGGATTTTATTCGATCTCATGAGCCACCTAGACATTAACATTCTTCCGGTACTAAGAGCATACTCCGTTCGTGTAAGATTTCCCGACAGGGAGAATGGTTATTTTTATTTTCCCGAACATGTTTCGGAGATTCTCAATATCCACGGGTGTACTGCCGGTCTATAGTGTCCAACGGGCTCTATAGACCGGCAGTACACCAGTGGATATTTTGATTATCAAATACGCCGGGAGAAACTCAAGAATCACACGTTTCGGAGACGTTTCTGCAATATCAGTGGGATTTCTTTTTTTATTGCATCTTAAAGCCACATTTTGTGTTTCTTGTGGTTGCATTATATTTATAGATCAATTTTTAATGCGATCCACTGTGTAATTTTTTGCGATTTCTTTGAATCCATATTTCGAACACTTTGTAGCAATGTCTCTTCTCTTGAACCACAAAATGATCATTTATCTTTTTAGGTATCAACTAGAAGTAACATCAGACGTGGATTTGAAACATCACTTGCGAGGAGACTGCGTTAAGTTGCGGTCTTCCAACAGTACAATGTCAAACTGGTCTTTCGACTGTACGACAGTTAACAATTCTTTGTATTCCTATATTTTATTTATTGTTTTCTTAACATTAGAATACAATTATTTGCGAATCAGTTTTCGTAAGCATCGGAATATGGGCAGCTGGTCCAAAACCGGACGTAAACAAAATAATGATTACAATGCAGATTTTCTTTCAAATCAGTATCGTGGAAACATTCTCAAGACTCATTCATCTAGATTTGGTATAAGAATCACACGAGGGCTGGAAATTAGTAGTGATGACTATTTAACACAACCGGTACAAAAGCATTACATGCTGAACCTGTTACTATCCTTCAAAGAAGTCACCAGCGTTGTGCAGAACCCGTTGCCAGTTGCGTGCAAGTCGTAGTAAACCTTTAGCAGAGCCTGTTCTGTTGATGGTGCGAATGTGGAATGTGGAATCTCGGGAACAGTTCTGAAGAGAATGCTTCGGAACCAATCAAAATCACAAGAAGTCCGGGGAGTATGGTGGATGGTACAGTATTTCCCAGTCCCATCGACCGAACAGAATAGCCACAGATTGCGGTGTATGCTCCTGAGCATTGTCGTGCAAAATGATGGGTGGGTTGCCAAGAAAGTGTTGCCGCTTCAACCGCAAAGTTGATCGCAGGTGATGCTCCAAAAACAAACAGTAATAGTGTGCATTGAAGGTCTGCCGTTGCTCCTGTTTCGAAAACATAGTGGCAACGTTATGTTAGACCGCTAGCTCACAAGTCACTGTGTTTCCCTCGACTGTGCGCACGCTGGTGACGTGGGACGGGCGAGTCCATTGGTCGAAGGTAAGGTTGGTATGTCAGCAAAGAATGGTTTTAGCGACAATATTAGATTCCATTGCATAGTGTCTCCACAGTAGTGTTGCCACTGTTTATGTCCCGACCTTCGTATATGTGGCGATACATTACGGCTTGTGCGAAAGGATCAGTTAGCGTATGATTAGTGAGTATGTGTATCAATAGCGTCCTCGCCTGTGTATTGTTTTCGGTATGGTTGCCTTGAATGATGAAGTGTGTTATAAAGTGTTGGGAAGGGGGGGGGGGGGCTGGAGGAAGAAAGCCAGAGAGGGAATTCGGTTTGAACTGAGCAGGTCTTTTTGTTGCTACTTGGCCACGGTGGACGGTTCGGGAGTAACATAACGCTGAGACTGGAAGAAAGCAATTTCCACCGTGTGAACTAACAAGTAATTTTAATCGGTCCAGCTATAGAAACTCTGAGCATTAAAGCAACCATCTTAAATTCAATATATTTTATTAATGTGGATTCGAAACGTTTAGAATGGGGTACGTGTTCAGTGGAGCTGTCTTTTCCAAGAAAACTGCGCAGTAAATATCCCTGCTCCCCAACCGTCAACACGTACGCAATTTCGCTGGCACTCTCTGTCACTTTCCGAATTGCTGCGCGGCTCTTTGAAAGGGCTCTGTACCAGGAACCGGAGGCGCACCACAATCAAACAGAAATTCCTCGAAATTTCCCACTGTGGCGGCTCCGACCGGATATTACGAAATGGGAATGAGGCCAACATTTCTGGCATCATATATTGGCTTAACCCAGGGAGCGGAGGGTGGGAGGCCACGTTCTGAAATTATTGTGATCTGGTCAGGTACTTTATAATATAAATTGTTTATTGTTTCTAACGACGTAATCTGATTTCATAATTATTGCTTTTGTGCTTAAGCATAACAAAAAATTTTGGTTTTAGTTCTAAATGCAACCTTCAAGGTGAATGTCACTTTGATTACTTTTGGGTTCCGGACGTTATTTAGATATTCATGTCTCTTTAACCCTTTCATTAATTAATTAACCCAGATAGCGCTGACGTCCTTCAAGAAGGACGAGGACGGCAGCTTAACTGCTTATGCTTGTCTGTCATATTTTATTACTTTGAATAGCCTGCTCGCATTGCAGATCAATTTTGGCTTGTCGATTGCAAAGTGGTAGGATACAGCTGCAAAGTTGAAGTTCATACGGTAGATACTGAAGACTTCTTCGTAATTGGGCCTGTATCTCTTTAACTTTCTTCAGTTTTTGAGACATTTATATGTATTTCATCTTAAATGTTATTTTAATAATAATGATTCATCAAATTAAAATTATAAACATTCACTTCGACGTCATTCCAGCAAGAAGGGCAGTATTGCAAAACTAACGGCGTGATTGTGAAAAATATCATTTATAACGATCTTGTGCATTCATATGAAGGTAATTAGTATCCTCTGAGAAAAAAAAAATTAAAACAAAAATAATTCCGCGCTATCTGGTTAATTAAAATTTCGCATATTACGGTAACAATTTGTTTATTTTTTTTCTTTTGGAATGCGTACTGAGTTAGGCATTGTTTCTAAATTTCCGTTGTTATTTATAGTTTATTATTTTGTGTGGGACGTATATGACCCACTGGTCTCGAGGAGGAGTAAATTTTTAAAGTAGGAATTAGCATCTGTACAAATAAGAAAGCACAATTATTTTGTCAAACATACTGATTTACTCAGAACTTAACAGTTTTGTGAAATTTTTCAACACATTGCTGAATACATAGTGATACTGTGCAGTGGCTACATGTGAAATTTGTCCATGTCTCTTGCTTCCATGTGCAGCATTGTCTGCATCTTCTTACTGGACTCCATGCTGGAAAATGTTTTCGAAATGCGCATAAGCGCACATCACCAGGAACGACAGGAATTCTGGTGTTTTTTTTTTTTTTTTTCTGGTGACTGCCTTCCTCTTCTCTTTATAGTATCTGCTGCCATTTGAAAGTTCTCCTTTCACACAGTTGAGTCATCAGCTGCTATGTTCTTCTGCTGACTCTTCAACACAATCGTCTTCAGACAGTACCTGACCATCGGACAGCTAAAACAAATAGTTCAAGATTTCCTATTTTCAATCACGACATTTCTAGAAATGCAAGCTGTTGCAAAAAACTAAATAATTTATTCTGTTTGTGTGTTCTAGTAACTGTCATTTTCAATTTACCTTCCTAGTTTCCAACGAAATGCCGGCCGCGGTAGCCGAGGGGACTGAGGCGCTCCAGTCACGGTCTGCACGGCCACTACGGTCGGGGGTTCGAATGCCCCCTCTGGTATGGATATTTGTGCCGTCCTTAGTCTTAGCTAGTTCATAAGTAGTTTGTAAGTTTAGGGACTGATGACCCCGTAGTTAAGTCCCATAAGCTTAACAAACATTTTTTTCCAACGAAACAGTAACAAGCATCCACCTATAATACGACGATTTTCCTGTTTCATATGTAATTAAGAGAATTCAAATAAAATTATAGAATCAAATAAAAAGTATATATCTAAATATTTTGACAAATATGTGAACAAAAGGCACAATAAAAATACTATACACACGCTGGTCATAAGGAAACCACAAATGTAGAAGTGATTTATCAATAAATATGTACACAAATCTGTATATTTCTAGCAAAAAATCTAAAGAAATCAACAAATACTATACTAAGCTTATCAGATTCAGATAAGAAAAAATAGCGAACAAAACTGCCAAAACTCAAGTCACACAATGCACAACTAACAAAAATAAGCGATAACACATGCAGTAGACGCCAAACAAAAAGCCTGTTGTTTACAGACTGTCGATGCCATCAACACTAGCCGGCAGCACGGCACAAATGTGGGACACAAATTCGTATGTGGGACTCATATGTCCCACTGCTCACCAAATGGTTTAATATTCGAAGTAAATCCGGGGTCAAACAAGTTAATAAATAGGCCAGTCATTTAGATACTGCATATACACCGCAGTTGTTTGAGTAACCAGTGAACAATGATGCTACTCAACATACGTAACTTTGTCAAGCAACCATAACTTGAGCGTTATTTGTTTGCTCCTTGCTGAATGTATACTGGTGTCAGAAAGAACAAACCGCTGCTTCCAGTGCTGTGTCGAATTCACGGTGTAAACATACGGTCAAATCCGAACAATAGAATCGTGTCCCACACGGAAGACAACATTCCGATCAGCGTACAAAGGTACCACCTACGACATCAGGTCAACTGACAAATGGGGTATCGTTTATATCGGCAGTCGCTGTGTAACGTTCACAGAAGGTGCAGTATGGCACAGAGAAGACGCTACCAGACTCTCTGTGATGGAGGGCGTCAGGAAGACTGGAGTCAGGACAGATGTGGCTCGATTGCTTAACGTGAATCGTACTTTTATGTCGCGTATTTCGTGATCGAAACTGTAAAGACCTGGCCAGGGCCGACCTCACGTAACACCAGAAAGTTAGGACAGTTATTTGGCTGTAAGGTATAGCAGGTACGCCATAGCTCTGGACGGCAACTGTCATCTGACTTCGCAGCATCCATTGGGTGAGTTGTATCGAAGAAAACAGTGTATAGACGGCTTCTGAAGGCCTTTATTGTTCGGGACCTGCTGTATGTGTAATCCTGAAGCGCCTTCCCTGAAGTGCCACAAGGACGGCTGAATAGTGGGTCAATTTTCTTTCCGCAAATGCGTCCCGGTTTGTTCTAGAGAGTGATTCTCGACGGTTTAGCAACTAGTGGAACTCGAATTAAGAGCCCCAACATTGTGGAAAAAGACCTGATGGTGTAGTCAGGGAGTATATCAACCGACAAATATCCTTCTCCAAAGAGTAATTCGTCAGCTTTAAAGACGCCTCCAATAGCCTTTAATTACTACTGCTTTAAATACCTTGGAGAATGGATAAATTCCAACGCCAAAGAACGGCAACTGAGGCCAGAATCACACAAGTGGCCCTTGCTTACGAGAAAACAATAACAAATCAATCTCCAGAAACGCCTACATTCGTCACTTTCAGTTATTCGACCAGAAGCCATATATACCGCCGAATGTCTGACATTAAAAAACGGTAAAGGTGAAGGAAAATTAAAAACACCGAGCGAAGAATCCACAGAAAAATTTTCGATCCAATTATCTCAAACAATGTAAGGAAACTGCAGTACTCATCCATAGAAAAAAAATGTTCCATGCCTTCAGGAAAAGGAGATTAGCCTTCTATGACTACGTCTTCACCAAAAGTGACTCACAAAACACGTCCCTAACTACTTACAGGGCGTCAAAGCTCGAATATTGTGGTGAGAGACCTTGAACTTCTAAAATTGATAGGAGATAAATCCAAGACAGACAAACTTCTACGAACAAACTGACTCAGAGGTTTCAGGAGAGACCGCCCTAACGTGGTACATAATGGACTTAAGAAACAAAACCGGCCATAATCGCTAGGATGGAAGATCTCTGGGCGAAGAGAAAATCCACTGCCAAAGATGAGGAGGGTTGGGTTGGTTGTTTGGTTCGGTTAGGGGGACTAAACTACTGAGGTTATCAGTCCCCCTGTGTGGAGGGAAGGAGTGAGGATAGGAAAGGACGGGAGGGGGGAAAGGAAATGCAGTCTGGGAAGTAAAGAAGGAAGGAATACTGCATTAGCTCGGGGCCCCGTGGCATGCCACGCACTTGCTCACGAAAGTACAGTCAGCCCCCTGAGGGAAAAGATGAGGAAGACTAAGCGAACGAGGTCCCAAGTAGGTCCTAACGGAGAAGAAAGAATCGTTTCGATTTAATCATTCGGATGAGATATTATTGAAACCCATAAATGATTTCAGTGTTGTGTGTTTATTTTATAGTAACTGTCCAAAGGGTGATTCATGAAACAAGAGTGGATAAAGGTCACACTGATAACTTCTTAAAAAAATTACATAGATACAAATATTTGTTGAGCTTATGGGACTTAACTGTGGGGTCATAAGTTCAAAAATGTTCCAATGTTTGTATAGCTTATGGAACTTAACTACGGGGTCATCAGTCCCTAAACTTACAAACTACTTATGAACTAACTAATACTAAGGACAGCACAAATATCCATGCCCGAAGGGGGATTCGAAACCCCGACCGTAGTGGCCGTGAAGACCGTGACTGGAGCGGAGCACCTCAGTCCCCTCGGCCACCGCGGCCAGCGGGGTCATAAGTCCCTAAACTTACAAAGTACTTATAAAACAACTTATACTAAAGACTCTATAGATACAATTTTCTTTAGAGTCAAAACAAGGAATATCCAGTAAGTAACATCAAAGCCAGTCGGGTCCAGCTTTTAAACAATTTTCCACAACAACTGATTTTTTTAAATTTTATACCACATATAGTGGTAAAGTCACAGTTACAAAATGGAATCACTATGTAAATACACTAACTCTAGAGGGTACAGATTTTTAATACTATACAAGAAAGCTAATGAAACGGGCATAATTTTAATGTCGGTTTGTCATAGATGTTGCGAATATAAAAATTATGTGTGCACGTAGCCTTTAAGAGTGGTGAAAGGAAAAAGAAATATTAGGATGATACTCCAAATTCTCCATATCTTTTGTCATTGTATCAATAATACGTTGTAGGCAGCGTATTGGTATAGGAAAATTAGCTTAGCCACTTAGCGCTTGGAATTCGAATCTTAGAGTCCTGGGTTCGATTCCCCCGTGCCCTCAATTCGTTTTTAATTCCTCGTAATGTTCAATTATTAAATTTTAAATATAATTAAACAAATCATTTTATGAACACAGTATTAACATATTCATATTCATTACAATAATTTCAATTTAAGTGTTTAAAGAGCAATTGTATAATACATAATACATTAAGTAATACATTTCAAGTGTCTCCGTTGATTTTCCATAAGAACATAGTTTTACGAAAAATGGTAACCCAACAAGGATTTTCTGATAGTGAAGTGAGTGTTAGAAACATTGCAAGTACAAATTTGAATAAAGACTTAACCATTGAGAGGGCGTGCTAGGATACTGAGTACCCCAGAGGGAAATTTCTTAGTGCTGCAGCATAGCATTGACACTGAAAATATAAATATTTACCTGATTCTTAAGGGAATTTTAATTGTAAGGTGTTGAGTACCCTTGACGCCTTCTCGTGAAAGGAAAAAAATTGAAAAAGTAAAGAATCGACTTGCCCGCTCATAGAGAACAAGGACATTTAGCGAATGATGAATGGATTTTTACGAAAAACGTTGTTTTTAGTGAAGTTTTGTAATGCTACATTGTGAAATAAAGCAATTAATTCCCTCATTTATAGCTTTCATTCTCTAAGGGTTCCTCTTTGCCCTTTCTTTCACCTGTTCTCATGACATTCACATAAAACCAATAAATTTGCAGTGCTCAGTAAATTCCAATTACATTAATTTTTTTCCCCATTTTCATCACTTTTCAAACACAAGTGGTCGGATTTCGACCAACGCCAATACAATTTTTTTAATTTAATTTTTTTTAATTTACATAACTAATTTCAATGCACTATGGCATCATTAAGAAACATATCCCATAGGCATTGAAACTAGTTAAGTAAATTGAAATTTTTTCAGGTATTTGACTGTGGCTTTACCAATAAATTCGGTGGTTGTATTTAAGGAGGCCTCTCAGTTGTTTCTTGGGGTGAACAAAGAGTCGCTCTACTACTGTTCAGACTTGTGTCCATTTACTGGTCGTCCGTGCAGTCGGGATATAATTTTCAAGTTAACGGGTGGCTGGAGTAAAAGCACAGTGTAGGGAGAAAAGTGTCTGAATCTCTGGCGGGAACTTTTATGAGCGCCACTTATGTACGTGGTTGGTGTGACTCCACGTGGAGAAAGTGCTCGCAAGCTGCTTAGGAGAGAGTGGAAAACATTTGTCACAGGGGCTCCGAGAAGTGGACCCGTCCCCGGACTCCGGTATGTGCACACTTGGGGACGCGGAGTAGAGGCGACACTACTGCGGACTTGTAGGAGGGCGTGGGTTGGAAAGGCACCCTCGTGTTCAATCTGTTAGCGGACTCTAGTCTTGGCAGCGCTGAGTCGTACTCTTAAAACTAGTAGCCGTGTAGGTTGAGTAAATGCTGCACCGCCCAGCTTGATTACTCAGACAGCCAAGTCGTTAGTGAAAGTCATTCAGTTGTTCTCACTATGTGTTTGTAGCAACGTTGTGGTTCTCAAAATGTTCAAATGTTTGTAGAGTAGACTCAACTACGGGGTCATCAGTCCCTAAACTTACAAACTACTTATGAACTAGCTACTACTAAGGACGGCACAAATATCCATGCCCGAAGCGGGATTCAACCCCCGACCGTAGTGGCCGTGCAGACCGTGACTGGAGCGCCTCAGTCCCCTCGGCCACCGCGGCCGGCTGTGGTTCTCACAGGGTCAACAGAGAAGCAAAATAGTCAGGTTGTGTTATACATTCAGTATATACGGTAAGTCGTCACAAAAGTAGCCCAATTCCTTCCTCTTTCAAAACCTTGCGGTTTTTTTAATTATTATTCTTAGATTTTGTTATGAGGTTATATTTAGTAAACTAAACTCATCTTTACAGAAGAAAAAAGCATCGATAAAGATAAGAAGTAAATATAAAAAAAATTTCAAATGTTTGTTAAGGTTAAGGGACATAACTGCGGGGTCATCAGTCCCTAAAATTACAAAATACTGATGATCCACCTGATATTAAAGACGCACAAATATCCATGCGCGAGGGGGAATCGAACACCCTCCCCCCCCCCCCCGCACCGTAGCGGCCGTGCAGACTGTGACTGGCGCGCAGCAGACCGCTCGGCTACAGCGACCGGCAGTTAA
The DNA here is from genome assembly GCA_026315105.1 of Locusta migratoria. Classification (NCBI taxonomy): domain Eukaryota; kingdom Metazoa; phylum Arthropoda; class Insecta; order Orthoptera; family Acrididae; genus Locusta; species Locusta migratoria. The sequence goes on from CM048746.1 coordinate 200,358,936, forward strand.
TATTCACAGACTATGTACATTGGATTGTTTTAAAGAGATGATTATCATTTGAAACATGTCGATCATGGTTTAAGTTCAATCGACGTCTCGCCGTAGCTTCACCTACCGGTGAAACGTCCTGCCGTTCTCGTTGTCGCTATAAAGAGAAAGTAATGGATTAGTGCGACTCGAACAGAGCTGTAAGGCACACAAATTAAACTCGCATTCTCAACGACAAAAACCCTTAACACAAAATTGCACAAAACAATAATCGATAAAATTAAAATGAACAGCTCACTAATTTATAAAATTACATGCGAAAATTGTAATAAATTCTACGTTCCAGAATGGCACTTTCACTCTGCAGCGGACTGTGCGCTGATATGAAACTTCCTGGAAGATTAAAATTGTGAGAACGGACCATGAGTCGTGTAGGGATAGTTCAGTGGTAGAGCGCTTACCCGCGAAAGGCAAAGGTCCCAGGTTGAAGTGCCCGTTTCGGCACACAATTTTAATCTGCCAAGAAGTTTCATATCAGAGTGAAAATTTCATTTTGGAAACATCCCTTAGGCAGTGGCTAAGCCATGTCTCCACCATATCCTTTCTTCCAGGAGTGCTAGTCTTGCAAGATTCGCAGGAGAATTTCTGTGAAGTTTGGGAGGTAGAAGGCGAGGTACTGGCAGAAATAAGGTTGAGAGGATGGACTGTGAGTCGTGTAGGGATAGCACAGCGGTAGAGCGGTTGCCCGAGAAAGGCAAAGGTCCCAGGTTTGAGTCCCGGTTCCGGCACACAATTTTAATCTGCCATGAAGTTTCAAATTATACGTTGGTCAAACAGGAAGAAATTTCGGAATACTATTCAGAGAACACACTAGAAAATCTGAAAACAGTTTCTCTACTTTCTCCCAACAGCCGGCCGCGGTGGCCGAGGGGATTGAGGTGCTACAGTCACGGTCTGCACGGCCACTACGGTCGGGGGTTTGAATCCCCCCTCGGGCATGGATATTTGTGCCTTCCTTAGTCTTAGGTAGTTCATAAGTAGTTTGTAAGTTTAGAGACTGATGACGACGTAGTTAAGTCCCATAAGCCTTACAAACATTTGAACATTTGAATTTCTCCCAACATTTCAGGAATGAAAAGCACATCACCACAAATATTCACAAGGCACTACATATTTTACACTTTATCCCTAAAGGAATATTAATGTATGGAAGAATTGGAAATATTTATCCATATAAGCACAATTCCAAATGACCACATAAAATTTAAGCACAAACTTTATTTAGAAAATTTTATCGTAATTTTACGAATACCTAATGGATGATTCAAAGATAACAAAATTCATAAAATATTCACACATAGCATATGAGTGACCAGAGAGACATTGTCACATAACAGACGATTGTATTGAACAAGGAGGTTATCTTGGTATTTAATTCCCATTATAACATCTTTGTAAACATATAGTATTCATACCATATGTGATCAATTTTAAATCTTACTGAAATACGAAAACGGAAATATAAAATATCTACCAAATGGTGTATGAAATATCTATCTACATGATGCAAGTATTGTTGCCTCAAAGTCATACACTTCAAACTCATAAAAACGTGTATACGAAATAACTAACATAAGTTCTTTGCCGGCATCGCTTGAGAGAGGCCGAAGCCGAAACGGTCGTCGAGAAACAACAAAATATTTGCAGCAATCTGGGTAAGTCTCATTAATTAACACTTGTAGGACGACTCGTAGACGTACGCGGAAATGCAACAACAAATTATTTATTTCGGACGTGTCCGAAAGAACAGACACAATGTCAATTATTGTATACATTTGCCCCAACAGGTAAGCATGTTTGGATAACTTAATTCATCAAAGCGGCTACTGGGCCGAAGCGATTCCTGTTGCAGAACAAATTTTCAACTCCGCTATTGAATGTATTGAATACCCTGCAACGCTCGAGATTTTCAGTATTTAGAATTCATTAATATGTCAACTTCGTTTCGATCCGATTTTATACTGTTTGCTCTTTCTGAATGAAGTGTCAAGGTCAGAACATTTATTTTAAATTTGATTTAGCTCAAAGTTACTGTCACTTTGATAAAGTTTCCGTAATTACATTAGACAGGTTTTCAGTTAAAGTCCAGAGTCAGTGACAATCACATATCACCCACACAGGACACGATTCTTGTAGCACCATGCATTTTATGTTAATCAATTTTATATTTTATTTTATAAGACGAACTTCAATAGTACTGGGTATAACTACACAGTTCGGGTGTGTTCTGGACAAAGTGGCCAGTTTCACATACGTGACTTACTCCCTGCTACCGACAACTCTGACGCGATTTTTCAACAAGACAATGCACGAACACATCTCGCAGAAGAACACGTGCCCTCTTTGTGTCACAGGATATCAGCCTATTGCCTTGGCCCGCCAGATCAACAGACGTTTCTCCTATACAAAATCTGAGGGGTATGGTGAAACGACATGTGAGGTGCTGTAAGCCATTGAACAATCATATGAATGCTTGTAGTTGGCTATACGACGGGACACCATTCGCACATTATAGGCGTCGTTGGTATCACGCACGGAACAAATTATGATATCCCATAGCGGTCTTGTGCTGAACCGAAGTGACTGAAATCTTAATATTTTTTCCAAATATTCCTAATGAACATGTTTACCGAATATTAACTTTGTATCTGTAGTCTTTCAACGTGCTCTACTTTTTCTGAATGTTAGTATACATAGCAGAAAGTCGCGAAGTTCAATCCATCCTCTTTACCAAGCATACTCATGTGTGCATTTTGTTACTGTTAGTTACGTTTTCTCTTGTTTAATGTGCTTAGATTTTGTTCGCCGCGCGGGAATAGCAACGTGGTCTAAGGCATCATCCTACGGACTGGGCGGTCGCTCCTGTCGGAGGATCAAGTCCTTCGTCGGGCATAGGTATATGTGTTGTCCTTAGCGTAATTTTAGTAGTTTGTAAGTTTAGGGGATGATGACCATCGCAGTTTGGTCCTATAGTTTTATAAACATTTGTATTTGAAATTTTGTCACGTGTTCGTTAGTAATATTGTAGTCTGCTGCGCTGAGTGCATTCTGTAATTTGATCAATTAGTACCTCAATGTAATATTTTTGGAGTTAATATGGAAATATCTTTCGGTTTAAAAAGTGGGTATGTTGGATTTAACCGAGGTCGATTGTTAATCTACTGTGCAAGGAAAAGAGGCATTGCATAAAGAGTATTTTTACCTGTGTCTTCTGAGACAGATATTTCAAGTTACGCCATCTGCAAGTCTCATGCTAATACACCTCTACTCTCATCTTCAGAGCCCACTGATAGATCTGGAGGTGTTTAAACCAAAAGAAGTGTTTTTAGAGCCATTCTGTAGCAATTATGGACGTATGGGTGTGTCGCATTATCCTGCTGGGATTGCCCAAGTCCACCGGAATGTACAACGGACATGACCAGATACAGCTGATCATTCTGGATGCGCAACTATCAGGGGTCCCATATCGCTACAATTGTAGATACCCCACAGTGTTACAGAGTATCCACCAGCTTGGTCTCTGGTGACATGCAGGGTTCATGAATACATCTGCTCAATAAAATTGGAAACCCTGTTCATCACACCAGTGTCCATGAATTCATGAGGTACACGTCCATTCGCTCAATAAAATTGGAAACCCTACTCGTCACACCAGGGTCCATGAATTCATGAGGTACACGTCGATTCGCTCAATAAAATTGGAAACCCTACTCGTCACACCAGGGTCCATGAATTCATGAGGTATACGTCCATCCGCTCAATAAAATTGGAAACCCTATTCATCACACCCGGGTCCATGAATTCATGAGGTACTCGTCCATCGCAATAAATATGGAAACGCTACTCATCGCACCACGCAACGTGTTTCGAATCATCAAGACCATTGTGGGTGTTAACGAGCATAGGCGAGCCTAGCCGCGTATCGATTATGTTTCTTTGAATGATTCACACGCTGGCACTAGTTGATGACCCAGCATTGAACTTCGCAATTCGCGAAAGTGTTGCATCTCTATTAGTCCAAGCATTATGTGGCGACGTAATGTTAAAGTTGCAAAAATTATTACCTGAAAACAAAAAAAATATGAGCGTATAGGAAATTAAATTTCAAACAGAGTTTCTATTTAATGAAATTGGAGCCGAGATTGAAAAATTTGACAAAAAATCGCAAAGTTGCAAAAAGCACTTTTTCTTAAACAGAAAACGACCACTCCCATGGGAAAATGACAAATCAGGAAGTTATAGGCCTTACAATTATCTGTCGATTCATTTTTCGTACGTAGCGATTGCTTTCTTGCGGTTCGAGATATTTCTAAAAACACTTAAAAACCTGTAAAAACTAGATTCCTTTTAACTCGTCAACATTCACATTTCCAAAATCATTGTTTGACGTGCGTATGGCATGATGTAAGTCAAAATTACTTGTTCGCAAGAATTAAACATATTTAGTATTTTCTAGATACCTCGATTCTTTTGAAAAAAAATAGAAAAAACATTAAATAAATTAAAAAAGGGCTATTCTAAAATTGGCTAGAGATGCTCAGGGGATTGACATGATGGCGTAACAGTTTTTGGTCTGTTTTCTTCTACTACCTGGAACCGAAATACATATTTTTTTTAGAAAAAAAATGTAGTGGAAGTAATTAACATTATACAACGACATGATTCATGGAGCGTAATTGTGCTAGTAAGAAAAAATATTTGGAACTGTTCTATTGTTTTCTACATTTGCTAACCTATTGTTAAAGTGAAGCGTGCAAGCGCGTAACGCCTTGAGCTAGAGCGGGCGAGCGGCCATTAGGAAAGGGAGAGGGGGAAGGGGGCGGGAGGAACCGGCGCGTGTTCTCTCTGAGAAGATTCTCAACGGCGCGGTGCGCACTTTCGAAATCTTTGATATATTTTTGAAACTTTTTTTCCTTTGGGAAAGAGAGCCTCGATTTTATTTTTTATTTATTTATTTTATTTATTTATTTATTTTTATTTTTTTTGTGATAAATTTGTCTGTCCGGACTGCATAGTCCAGTACCAGCGTCACAAAAATGGCCTTTTTGCTTTCTGTATATGGTTGATAATATGTGGAATTAAAGTTTTCAACCTCCCTACTCTCCGAAATGTGTCCCATCGCTCATGTTTCACCACGTTGAAACCCACATAAACCGTGATACCCTGCAGCTGTAGCCGATGTAACGTCTCTGTGAAGCACCTGTTGCCTTATATAGGCGTCGCCATCCGCAATACCGTTCTCTGGGTGTTTATAAATATACTCGTGTTTTCACACGCATTCCTATCCAGTTTCATTGGCTCTTCAGTGTAGGTTTGAGAAATGTGCTGCGAATTAGAGGTCTGCAAATGGCCGATTTCGCTCGCTCGTACTCGGTCGAGTGCGCAACGCTCGACGGTGACGCGGCGAGTGTGTTACGCTCGCAGCGAGCGTGTTGACACTCGAACGAGGCTGCGCGGGGCGGCGCGGGGAGAGGATGCACAGCGTAGTGCTGCTGCTGTACTCACAAGGAAACCTACCCAAGTCACTCTCCGATTTTTATGAAATTCGCATATTTTATAATACATGAAAAACTATGGGACAAGTATATTTTTTAGCGGCGGAGAAACATATTTAAAGGGTGAAACTGTCCCTCCAAATTGTCGCTAAAATAGAAACATGGCGATAACTTAGAGACTAGAGAAGCGATTTTAATTATGTTTGTTATGAAAGTATCTTTTGATAAAAGACAAATTCCATACATTCAACTTCGATAAAATATTTTTTTTTCAGCTGTCCCCCTTATTGTCACACCTCCTGCAATGTACCTAGGCCGATCTCTTATCAAGACACGGATGAAAGCTTGCATACGTTCTTTATTATGTAAATAAGAAAGACGGCAGTGGCAGTGGGGGATAGATGAATGTTGCAACTGGAAAAATTCCCGTTAAGGACTCACTCGGAAAAGGTAGAGGCGCAGCAACTACGCACAGTGCCAAAATGCTATGGGAATATATATTAACGGGGTGCAACAGCGAGAGAGAGATGCACAAAACTAACCTTACGAGTGTACATCAATATCGTGTATTTAATATCAATATAAAAGACGGACAAAGTATTCCAGGACTTGAGAGTGATAAGAGGAATGGATATAAAATACAATCATTTGCTCGTTAAGACGGCAAGTAACACCTACCACTAAACAGGCACTAACAGTCCACAAAATGGGAACAAGAAAGAAAGAAAGATCCTGGAAAACGCATTTAGTAAATGATCTTAGCACAGAAACTTTATGTTAATCACGTATAATAACCTGTACGGTAAAGTATAGAATGCGAAACTCGGTGGCTAGTTCAACTGGATCGAGAGAACAGCTTTCGAAGCACCCGGGAAAGGAAACAATTAAAAATTTCGCAGTCAGGATTTATTCTGTAGCGTCTAGTTAGCTCCCAACACTCGCATTGGACTCGAGTGGCGAGCGGGCAGTGTGGACGTTCGGGCCAGTCGAGCGTGCCCCTCTCGAACGAGCGCGGAAAAATTCGAGCGCAGCCACACGCCTTGCCGCAAGCTGCAGTACCGACACCTGTCGGTCAGTCATAGAACGACATGTATCACGCGATTCGAGCGAGCAACCGAGCGAGGTTCAGACCTCTACTGCGAATACAGTTGGTTGTAAAGAGGTAATAAATTACAGACTAATGCGTGATGCGTCGTTTCCCGCGTATTGCATAGTTTATGACATCGTATCTCCTAAACTATAGATGGTTCTTAACCAAACAGGTATTGACGCATGACGGCACAGAATATATCTCTCAAATTTGGTTGAAATCGGTCTATTAGTTTAGCAGTATATGTGGAACATATACATATAATATATATTTCTTTATAATATCTATGGATATAGCCCAGAAATAGGACTGTTATTTCTCGTATAGCGGTACCACTTTGAAGATGCTACAGCTGTAGACGAGAGCAGAGGAGCGTGCTGATAAATAATGCGGCTCGTGGCTACAGCTTTGCTAACGTCAGCGCTGGGCCGCTGTCACAGTTTACTTACTGCTGCAACACAATGGACGCAACAGCGGACGTGTCGTGACTTAATGCGCCATGCTGTGTGTGTGAGACAGCGAGGTGTCGTCCTGAGTCAACAACGTACTCACGACACGGGACTATTTCAAATTATAAAACAGTCGGAAATGATATTGTATGTCTCCTGTGTGGTACGCGCGGTGTAGTCATTTCGCTTGTTGCCTGTGAATCTAATACACTATTAACCAAAGGAATAAATCAGTAGCTGCTAAGCAGTGATCTCTACATAACTTGGATGTATATCTCTGGTGTCTGAGCATAGAACTGTAGCGTGCCTGGACATTCATATGTTTTGCACACGAATTTGCATTGTCCGCCATGTTGTAATTAGTCAAACGAATTTACATCAGTTCATACATGACAAATAATTGCTAGATTACATCTGGATTTGAAATTGATGTCAATATATGAGCTACGTAGTACAGAATCGAAATATATTTCCTTTTTGTTTTCTTGTAATACTTCATAGCGGTCATGTTGTAATTAGTCAAGAAACAGAATGTGAACATCTTTGACTGGCACGCTCAGCTATCTGTAGTTCGATATCCAGGTAATATAGAGATCACTGCTGTTAAGTGATGTGGGGACGATTAATAAATAAATTGCAGCTTACAATTAGATGCAGTTTCATATAAATTTCAGGGAATTTAAATATTTCAGAATCTTTTATTATTTCCTTTATATAGCCCAACTAGTTGAAAATCCGGTGTTGGCCGCATATTTACTAATTTATTTAAGCCTTGATTTATTACTTTTCCTATCCCTTCTCAAAGGTGTTACATTTATGCGAGAATATATAAGAAACTAGCAGAAAACACGGCGTCGCCCGGGTGTCTACTTCATTCTTAAGTTGGTTCACCTCTCCTTCCATTTTCTCTCTCTATCCACCCTCGTTTCTCTGCCAATCTCCCCCTCTCCCCTCTCCTTGCATCTCTATCAGTTCTTCTCACCCCCCTCTCTCTCTGTTCATCAGCACTCTAAATCTCCTCCTACCAATCTATTTGCCCATCTTCACCTTCCCCTTTCTTTCCCAGTCACCTCCTTGTATTTCTGTTCAACTCCTCCTCCACCTCCTCAGTCCATTGCCTGCACCATCTATGAAAAATTGTTGTCTCTCAACTTTCATAATGATCAATGAAGTGGTGTGTAAGGTACCCTCCGCCAAGCACCGTATGAAATCTGCCGTAAACGGTGATGTTCCTTTTGTTTTGAAGTGTGCAAAATTTCATCAAGAACGGAATAAAACTTTGCGTTGTAGGCACTATGCTGTCATGAATGGATACCATTTGAAAAATTTGTTTGGATTACATTTAGAAGCAAAGATGCAATCAGACAATAAAAGTAGTTGATGAATTTTGGTATTTTGGTAGCAAGATACCTTCTGATGGCCGAAGTAAAGAAGATATAAAATGCAAATTGACTATGGGAAGAAAAGCGTTTCTGAAGAAGCTAAATTTGCTGCCATTCAATATTAATTTCAATGTTAGGAAGTCCTTTCTGAAAGCATTTGACTGGAGTGTAGCATTGTATGGGAGTGAAACGTGGACGATAATGAATTCACACAAAAAAGATGATAGAAGCTTTTGAAATGTGGTGCTACAGACGAATGATGACAATTAGATGGGTAGATCACGTAACTATTGAGGAGGTGCTTAAGTGAATCGGGGAGAAAAGCAGTTTCTGGCGTATCCTGAGAGAAGGGATAGATTGGTTGGACACATTCTCAGACATCAAGGAATTGTCAACTTAGCATTAGAAGTAAGCGTGTGGGTTAAAAATCGTAGAGGGAGACCGAGGGACGAATATAGTAAGCAGATTCAAAAGGATGTAGGTTGCCTAACGTATTCTCAGATGAAGAGACTTGCACAGGACAGGGTAGCGTGGAGAGCTGCATCAAACCAGTCTTGCAGACTGAAGACCACAACAACAACAGTGCTGCATGTCCTCGGGAAATTAAAGACTGTAGTTTCACCTTGTTTACAGTCGTTCGCAGTAACTCCATAGCAAAAGCATGTTAGGTAATGTTACAAGGCCAGCCTTTGCCCTTGTAACTACTGAAAAGACTGCAACTTTTCTTCAGGAACCACACGTTTGTCTGGCCTCTCCACATATACCCTCCTCTGTGGTTTCACCTATGGTACGGCTATCTGTGTTGTTGAGGCACGCAAGCCATTCCACGTCGGCAATATCTGTGGTTCATGAGGGTGGAAGTGAATATCACGAACGTCATATATACATAATTATATTTTTGTAATAAGACTACAGTCATACTTCAAACGTATGAGAAATTGATTCACTTCTAATGTTTTATTTCTTCGCTGATCACAAATTGTCATTGTAGATGGAGAGATTATGTTAACATCAGCCGCGGCGGATTAGCCATGCGCAATGGGGCGTGATGCTGCGGTGTGTGCAGCCTTTAGCCGCCAGGGTTTCGACTCCCTCCTCAGCTCAGGTAGGGTGTTTGTGTTGCCCTGAGTTTATCTCAGTTTAAGTATTTCGTAAGCTACGGACTAATAACCCAGCAGCTGAGTCCGACAGATTTAGAAACACTGTTTCTTAACATCAAAGATTGTTTGGGAGCAACTCAAATCAATATTTTTTCGCCATTTTTTTCCCGCTTGGACGCGGGAGCGAGAGGTTTTTACTGCCGGGCGGTCTGAAGCTGCGTTATGAACATGTGATTTGAAGAGATAGGCATGTGTGGACTTCAAAAATTTACGGGACTGTGACTGCAGAGCTTAATCTATGGTGAAAAGTGGACTGTGATAATTCAGCAATCGTGTACTCGTGTGATGACAAACTTTGTTTTATAAGAAATACCGTAATTCATCGCGGATTAATTTGGAACTGCAATGTTCGGTGGACTTCACTAATTTACGAGTGATAACTGGGAACTTTTACTCTCGAGCGCCTGTGATACTTGTTGTGCGTCTCATGAACAATAATTGGGGAAATATTGTTATTTACTTATGTATAAAGTAGGACCACCTCCGCATTTTTATGTCCAAAAAGAGTAATGAACTACATTTACAAAGAATTACTTCGTGAGTGAATTACTTCTTTATCTTAAAATCCATTTTGTTGGTTATTTTATTTATTTTTGATTAAATATATTTTCGCGTCATCATATGCAGATTGATAGACTGGTTTTACTACAGATTAATTATTGATCTAGTTTTAACAGATTGGGTAGCTGTTTAGGGCACAGAAGCTGACATACATAACTCACTCCCATGAACGGGGACAACGAGCCATAAACCTTTTACTTCGCTGAGTTATGTATTGCCCAATAAGGTCGCATGTAGGAAACATGTATTTGTTACACATCTTTGAAACATATCTGTATGACGGACACACGTCCATGACCCATTTGACAGTAACCTAGTCTTGAATCCTGTTTACAACGTCGTATGTCCTACTCGATATTTTCTCTCTTTACACATAAAATATTGTTTAAGTTGGCTGCTTATAATCCATACAGTTTTGGCTTTTGTGTTTCTTGTACCACCATGATGATGCTTGCCATAAGCAGAATGTCGACAAACCACATTACGATGAAGTGTAGCTGTTGCCAAGAACTGTCAGTTGCGTTTTGCGTTAACTTTGTGAAGACACATGTCCAACAAGAAAATTGTGTTCTCTAGTTAAAAGTAACGCGATACAAATCCAGTGTGAATATCCAAACACTATACATCGCACAAAATAGCAGTCATCAACTTAACTAACCGCTAACTGTTGAATAGTAAAAGAACGAATTAGGAGGCAGTCGCATATCTATGAAAAAGCAAAACCGCTGACGGTTTCTACTAACTACACATGTTCATAACGCGGCTTCAGACCGCCCGGCAGTAAAAACCTCTTACTACCGCGCCCAAACTACGAGTTCCATCCCAAGCGTTCCCAAAATTGTATCCATCCACGCATCCTAACGCCTCATCATTAAAATACAGTTTCCCTTCCGAAATATTATACATTTGATTATCACAGAATTAAATGCTTTGACCACCTCCATACAAATGTTGTTTACATTTAACAAACAAATACATATTTAACAATACTAAAATCGGTTGAGACTGAAGCTCTTTGCTCAGGTAGCTGATAAGCGTGTCATTTCACTGTTCAAATCGATATTGATGACAACGATACAGCAACGATCATCTCAGGACGCTTCAAGCCAGCACCGGTGCAGATACTGTAACCGACTGTTGGCATAGCCCCATCCAGTATCTGGAGGGCCATTGCTGCAGACAATGAGAGAAAAAAGCAGGAGACACCACCGACATCCTCTGTATGGCACCAGGCATCAAGAGCCCGCCTTAAATCTCGCAAGAGTTTCCTTGCTAGGACTGCGCCACTAGAAGGAGCACCAGAGGCAAATCGTCTCGCAACATGGAAGAGCTCACTGACTGCAGACGTATCGCTGAAAGAAGAAGTAGCTCCTCCCGCAAACCTACAATATCCTGTATGGAGGTCCCTCAACCGCTTAAGAGTGTGCGTCCCCTGATGCAAGACCAACCTCAAGAAATGGGGAAGCCATCAGCGAACGCAGACACCTTTTGCTACTGTGCGACTGAAGAAGATCCAAGACACCTACTTGTAGCCCCCTCCTGGATAACGCATGCACAAGATGTTTATGAAGGAAGTGACAAAGCTATCCCAGATGCTATTTTTTGGAAATGCTGACCGACCGGACACGTGAATGAATGATGAATGAACTATTTCTGTCTTTCCATACGACTTAGTTCGAACAGTTTGGCTAGTTCATCAACTGAAATAAGTGAACTAACTAAATAATTTCGGTTTTTTGATACGCCTTAGTTCGTGCAGTTCGGAACTAGTTCATAGATTGAACTAACTGACGTATTTCGGTCTTCTGAATGCTTGCAGTTCAGGCAGTAATTCGTTAGATCTACTAAAATACATACTTTTAGGTACTGGTGGTGGGCTCAGCATCAGAGGAAGGGATATTTAAGCAAGTAATCAGTGGATCTGGAAAGCGAGGTCTAAAGGAACTGCACCAAAGTGAACTAAAATGAACTAAAGATCATTTCACGGAATAGTTCGACTGAACTAGTTCGTTCACGAACTACATATTCCTACACGTGCAGATTAGTTTCTCATAGACTGGCAGGAACCCTGTGTTTAATATTGCATTTTTGACAAGTCCTTTAGTTGTAATTTTACGTGTCTCTCTAATGTGACTCCTCCTTTATAGGTAATTGTTTAAAAATCTTATGAAGACTTTCTTAGCGGGTATCGAAACCTGATAAATATTATTGTTTTAACCAGTGCAACCATTTGGCTGAGAACCAAAAATTTTTAATTTACGTACGATTGCTGCCTGCACAGCCAAGATTAAATATCCTTAGTTTTCATATTCTTCGTTTCCTTATTGTGATTAATGTGCCCCAATCAATATGTTACCAGCTAAAAAGCTCATCTCGGGCACAGAAATGCAAAAGTCTTATGTTTTACTATTGTCGCATAGTGCTCTCCCAGTGTCTCATTTTCCCCGTAGGTACTTTCCCATTATCAGTGTTTTCATCCATATTTCTCTATCTTCCTTGCCACTGTCTTTGCTTCGTTCTTTGTATCTCTGCCATTGTCGCATTATTTTCTCTGAAACTGTCTTTTCTCGAAGTCTGTCGACTCTCTCCACATATGTGGGCATAAGGAATGGAAAAAATCGGATGATATTTTTCTTGTTAAATTTCACCAATCTGAACGATCCAGATTCCCTAAGCTTATGAATAATCTCCATGCATGTATTTCTCATTCCATTGTTTCCTCCCACCTCCACTCTTCCATTTATCTTTTGTACTGCCACTTTAACCATTACTACCTGCTCAGTCTTTCTCTCAAACTGGCAGTGTTTCCTCTGTATGCCCCCGTCACTTTCTGCTGTTATCTTGCAGCACAAAAAGGCACGAATACTTTCGCGTGCTTAAGTTTCCAGGTTGTAATTCGGAATGAGAGCTGAAGCAACACGTTTTCCACTTTTTTATTAGGGTCTTTCAACTGAGCCCAGTTGTACGTAACTTCACGTATCTAGCGGGAACTGGTGTGGAACTGGCCTTTGGCATATATTAGACTCAAACTGCAGAAATTTACATGTTGAAGTCCGTCAACAGTCAGAGCTACATCAAGTTTCACACTTACACTAGAGCTTTCGAAGTTTTATCGGGAACTTCATGTGATTATTTCTCTACGGTCGTGTGTGTTTAACACTATGAAGAGATTCGATTCCATTTCATGAATCGGTGTGCACCACGACCACAATATGATTAAGGCAACACATGTAATGAACAACATTGTTCGTAATCCTTGCTTTATTAATAGCAAATAGATTACAGCCACAGAGTGACTGTCAATAGCGAAGATCTTCAATCGTGAAGATCTTCAAGTTTGAAGACTTTTTTATGCATAAATGTTAAATGTTTTTTAGTTGCGAAAATGAGGGTCGCCACGATATACAAATAGCGACCAAGTGAGGAATAGCAAGTGCTGTCGCCAGGGGTTCTAAATTACTCCCAATTTCTTGATTTGCATAAGGTAGCGGTCCTCAACTTGAAATAAGATTGCGGGCCTTTCTGGTGACGTAGAAGCTGTATGACTGCATTCGTTGTTTTCTGTCATAACGGTAGGTATAAACTGACGGAAAGTAATTGAATAATCTGTGCAGATGACTCAGGAGACAATCTGAGCAGCCCTTTTAGATTGTTTTCAAGAGGCGCTGTGTGTCAAGTAAAATCTTTATAAAATCAAAAACAATTAAAAAATGATGTATACAAGACTCCTTTACGTTTCGAAAAGTGTCAATAGCCGTTCACATGACTATTAAAAGATATACCAAAAAAATCGTTTACGCAGTAAATCCCACAAATCTCACCACCGTCAAGTGGACCGAGGCATTATGATTAGTATGAAGTGGAACAATCACATTGATAAATTTGTGAGGGAAGCAATCCAAACATAGTGTTTTATCGGTAGAATACTTAGAAGACGCAAAATATCCACTACACAGCCTGCCTACACTACTATTGGCATCCCTCTTTTAGAGTATTACTGTGCCGTGTGTAATCAGTGCCAGATAGAATTGATGGTGGAAATCAAAAAAGGTTCCAGAAAAAGCTATTCGTCTTGTATTGCAATATAGGAGGAGAAAATTTCAAGGAAATGATAAATTATGTGGTACAAAAAAAAAAAAAAAAAAAAAAAAAAAAAAGACGAGTTTCATGCTTTGAAGAAGAAAAAATGTTTTTGATACCCGTCGACATAAAGAAGTAGTTTTCTAATTAAAGGAAACAAAGATGTTACGAAAACTTTTAACTGCTCATTTTGACCGCGAAATCTTAATCGAACCGTAAATAAACATATAAACATATACCAAGAGAGATGGCACAGTGATGACACACTGGACTCGCTTTCGCGAGGACGGCGGTTCATACCAGCCTCCGCCTGTTCATATTTAGATTTATCGCAATTTCCCTAAATCACTGCAGGCAAAGGGCACGACCGATCCCTTCCCCATCCTTAGCAACATTTAATCCGAGCATGAGCTCTGCAAAGATCACGCTGTTGACGCGAAGTTTCACACTAATCTTACTTCCTTTCTCGTTTTTGGTAAGGAAGTACTCCGAACTGGTTCGTTTAAAATAACTTTTCCAAAGTACAACGTAAACACTCATGCCCAAGGAAGGACTCGCAAATCCGACGTGAGTGATCAAGCGATCCATGGCATTGCGCCTCAGACTGTTCAAATTTTTGTGTGCGGCGCTTATTCTTTTGTTATTAAAAATACCAGTTTTATCAGATTATACTGCCATCATCAAATGTTCAAATGTTTGTGTAGCTTATGGGACTTAACTATGGGGTCATCAGTCCCTAAACTTACAAACTACTTACGAACTAGCTAATACTAAGGACGTCACAAATATCCATGCCCGAGGGGGGATTCGAACCCCCGACCGTAGTGGCCGTGCAGACCGTGACTGGAGCGACTCAGTCCCCTCGGCCACCGCGGCCAGCACTGCCATCATCTGATCTGTTATGACATACTGCTCTCAGCATATTGAATAAAATGAAGCACATGTTTTGACGTAAGATGGCAGACAAATATAGTTTTCGTTGTGACCAATCATGGATACTGTTAGCGATGTACTTCACGAGCTGAGTTTCCAATGGGCTGACAGTAGTTTGTGTAAATAGATCCGATGATGACTAATAACCTGCAGGAACCGGTAATGGTAATAATCAAGTATTAACGGTACTGGCTGCTGTTTAGTGTAGTATCTTGATCACATCGCCTCACACCTCAAAATGAGAAACTTATTTTCATGTAATGAATTTCAAAAGACGAGTCTAAGCCACTTTCAGTTGCTGGACTTCGCAAGGTACCCGGCACAAGCCTGTGTCGCCGTGATGTTGGCGTATCTGCACGCGACAAATGAGAAGTGATTCATCCGACCAGGCGACAGGTTTAAATCTATCTATCTCCCAATCTCGATTATCCTTGCGCACAGCAGGATGATGTTAGGTCAACTTCTGATGATAAAGTCATCCGCTTCGGAGAACCACACTGTGGTTTGAATAGTCTGATCCACAATAGTGTGATCTAGAATGTAGTCTCTCGCTATATCTGAGATATCATGCCGTATTTTGCTGTATATTTCGTTTTATGAAGTGTCGTCGACGTAGAATAACCTGTCGCCTACATGGTTTCAGCGTTCTCCATCCACAATCCGTAATGGCCGCGACAGATGTACGCGGATCGTGTGACCACCTTTGTCTTTTCGATATACTCGTTCCGTACCCGTCCCCTCCCTCCTCGGTGGAGTGGCCGAGCACTCTAAGTCGCCTTTCTGCGGAGCGCGAGGTTGCTCGCCGTCGGAAGTTCGAGTCCTTCCTCGATCATCCGTGCGTGGGTGTGTTGTCGTTGGCATAAGCAGTTTGACAGATAACCGCAGCCGCTAAGTCCGTTAGATTTACTACTACTTGACCATTTTTGATACTCGTTCTCCAATCCCAAGCCACACTAAAAATCTTCAATATCAATCGCAAATAAAAATTATTTGAAGAATTGCTCACACTGTGCTGCCCATTCAGTATTTCCTTTTCGCAATCAGTTTCGATTTTAAACTACCTTCGTGGCACAATAAAATAGACAATACAATGACATATCATACCTATCTTCTGTCAATTGTAATTTGTAAAATGGCGCAGTTACCTTTTATCACACTGAAACATTAAAGTGAAATAGAAGAATTATTAAAATTCAGAATTTGATTACACACAGCACAACACCATTACGGGTTCAGTAATTGTGTGACGTTATGTTACGTATATAATCAAGTCCTGTTTCTTTATAATTTTCCTAGTTTTGTTTAAGGTTTTGGTGTAGCATAAGATTACTGTGCTATTTCACATGATTACAAGTGACAGAAGAAAGTGGAGATATGAGATTGTCTTGTATATTGTATCCTGTTCATAAGTTGGTTTAAGACCGAATTTAGTTGGAAAAAAATATCGTGACCAAAACTTTGACACTTGGTCGAACTTGAAGAATTGCTTCCGGTCTTGGCTCTTCGAGATGCTTCCACTGCGACGAGTAGGCTTTGGTTTCGACGCAAGAGTCGTAAACTCATATTTAATCACCAGTTAGGACCATTACGAGCAAATCAGGATGATCAATGAACTCATTCAAGAGCGCCTGAGTGATGCTCATTCGACACTTCTACTGATAACAATTTATATCTTTGGGAATACGTCTCATGCTCAAAACACACGAAAAACATACATGAAGCGAGCTGACCAATATGCATACATCCTCGCAACTTCACCAACGGTATTTCGACGATTTTCCAAATCAGTATCCCTCACAGCTTCGACATTATGATTTGTTGTTGCTGTGGCATTCAGAGCAAGGTTTGTCATTGACATCTTCTCGGCCAACTTGGAAGAGCTTTTAGCACTTGTAATTATTTTTCCTTACTGTCACCGTTTCAGGCCTTTTAGAGTACCAGCTTACATTTTCACACTAAATATGACAGAAAATCTTTGCTGCATTTATTATAACAGAATTTCTGAGTACAATAAAACACGTCTATTCTTTCTGTCAAAAACAAAGTATTCTGTACATTTGAAACTGTGAGCATATGTTTGGGAGATGTCCACCAACATAACAAAAAGAGAAAAGATCGATAATCGAATGTACAGTGCCCGCGCAATATGAAAAATCACCTTACTTTCTGAACAGCCCTCGTACAGAATTTCGTTGAATGTATGTTAATAAAACAATGTAATATTTTTTCGAACATCACTCGTATGAGTCCGCAGCACTGTCAAATATACAAAGTTGCTTAAAATGCCTACCGAGTAGTGGGCCCACCTTGTACATGTCGTCGGCGTGTTGGTGAACGGAACGATGGGTGTCAGCAGTGAGTGTCCGCTTTTATACGATGGTAGGGGAGCGTAGTTGTCTCTGCGGCGGTGCCACTGGAGGCAACGGCGACGCTGCGGCTTTGGGGGGCAGCCAGGCGGTTACGTCACACGACACCACCTCTAGCACTGCGCCTTCTCCAACAGTACGCACAAGGCTCAACAAGGATGAATGAGGCACATGATAATTGACACACCTCGACGTATGTACGGCATACAGGCATACGTGTATTGAAATGTGTTTTCAACCTTTTGAGAGAACAGATATATCTTCTCTGGATAATTCTTTTGCGGACTAATTTCGGGAATTGTCTGTATCTGGTACTTCCTGTCTGCTCTTACCATGGAGTCGGAAATGGACAGATAAATTTTTTAGACGTTTCAGTAATTAAACGTGCAGACGGTACTCAGGGTCATAAAGTATACAGGAAAGATATAGACACCGATCGGTACCCTCATAAAGATTCGAATCAACATCCCAGGCAGAAGAGAGGCGTTATCAAAACATTGGTGGACAAGGCTAATAAAATCTGTGAGCCAGCTTATTTGCAAGAGGAACACGATCATTTACGAACCGCATTTCAGAAAAACGGTTGTCCGCCTCCGTAGTCCAGTGGACAGCGTGGTTGGTTGCCACGCAGGGGGCCCGGGTTTGATTCCCGGTCGGGTAGGAGATTTTCTCCGCTCGGGGACTGGGTGTTGTGTCGTCCTCATCATCATTCCATCATCATTGACATGCAAGTCGCCGAAGTGGCGTCAGATAAAGAGACTTGCACAAGGCAGGCTGAACACGACCCCAGTTGGGGTCTAACGGTCATAAATGCCACACGATCATCATCATCAGAAAAACGGTTACAATGATAAGGAGATAGATCGCGCTCTCCATCCCAGAAGACAAATCTCTGCGAACGTACAACAACAACAATCGTTGACGGGGAAGGTTTTTCTCGCATTCATTCACAATATCACGGACCGTATCGGGAAAGTAATGGCCAAGTTTAGAGTTGAAACAATATTCAAACCCAGTAAAAATATTATTATATATTAATTATTGAAATGTGTTTGTTCAAAAGTTTGCAAAATTTATGGGACTTAATTGCGGGATCATCAGTCCTTAAACTTACAAACTACTTATGAACTAACTGATACTAAAGACGACACAAACAATCATGCCGGAGGGAGGATTCGAATCTCCAATGCGGGAGGCCGCGGGCAACTTTCCCATTCACAAAAATGTGTTTCTCGCATGATACCTGGATGTCGACTTATAGATTAGAACCAAATTGGGACGAATGAAAGTTTCTCTGAAAGTATGCTGAAGTAAGTAAAATTATTGAGAGAAAGGTTACAATTGGACTATCAGTCTATGTTGCTTTTCATTGTGTGAAAGAAAACCAGTTACACAACGTTTTTGGAGGAGAGGGTTGAGGAGCATATTGCATCTGAAACCTCCAACACCCAGGAAAAAGCAAGAGCATGGAAGACAACATTCTATCTAAATCACCCGTAAAACACCGTTTGATGAAACAAAAGTTTCCTCCTAAGCTGCCAGATACTGGGATCTTGTTACGGAAGAGGCTGTTGAAATAAGAAAGAGCGAGAAAAATATTAACCGCTACAGCGGATACAACCTCAGCAATGCACGGAAAGGAAAGCTAGCTGCAGAGAAGTAGCAAAGAAATTTGTGAGGGGGCTGATATGAAGCCGTTTATTTCGCATCTCAATGTATTAGGTGTTAAAGACGTTTTCTTGGTTGGAGAACTGTGTGACGTAATAGAAAGGATGTCAGAGAGAGATACAGTAGGTGAGCCTGTATCCCGTGGGGAAGCTAGTTGAAATATGATTGGCTTCCGCCTGTACTAGTTGTCCGCCAAAACGTCAAGCTCCTTTTATTAATATTTAACTTTCCTATGTTTATTAAAAATTATCTGTATACTTTCTGTAATGCTTTTGTGCTAAGCTATATTTCTGTTAATTCAAAGATTTAATTATTTATATATTTTGTAATAAGTTGAACAATCTTAGTCTAGAAGTATCAGTTGGCGCCAAAAAGATGGCTTGCGGCGCGCGGCGAGGTGCGGCGGCAGTCACTCGATCGCCGACCGCGATACCTTGTACATTCATGTTAGTTCAGTGCGGGCCAGGGACAGTTTATAATGTATCGTTTATATATTTTATATTATTCAGTTTGTATATTTGTGCTTGAATATACACTGGCAATTCTTCAATATAAACAAGCACTGGCATCCTACAAAAGCTAAAGTTATTCATAGTGCCGTTCTTCCTAGCTACATCTCAACACCTCTTTTAGCATCACTTCAAGTACAACGGATGCGCGACCTGTGTGCTTCACCTGCGCAATGTGACATCAACTACGACAGAAGACACAAGGTTAATAAAAGAGTGATTTTAGACGTGCACTGAAGTTGCATGTCGACACGGCACCTCGCGTGCAGCGCTGCCCCGTTTACAAACCAGGGCACTGGCACGAACTGCGTTGGTAACATCGCCGAGGGAAGGCATGAAAGAGGGGAGGTGTTTTAGGGACTTTGTCAACTATGCACTGACCCTCTCGCTTTTTTTTAAGCAGCCCCGCCGTACATTCATCGCAGCTTTTACGATTTACGGAAGCGGTTGACGCCACCAGCGCAGACGGTGACAATGCCTGCGTTAGCAGTACGTAGTAGCCGATGTCCATCAATCACAAGCCGTCCATGGGCTATATAGGGCCACCATTGCAGTAGTGAAGATACTCAGCTGCTCCTGACGATGTCGGTGGAGGCTACCGTCGAAAGCTTGAAATTTCATCCCGAGTTGACGTAGCAATCGCCAGACAACAACATGTACATCTACATCTATATAGATACTCTACAAATCACATTTAAGTGCCTGGCAGAGGGTTCATTAACCACATTCATAACTTTTCTCTACAGTTCCATTCTCTAATAGCGCTCGGGAAGAAAGGACACCTAAATCGTTCCGTTTTCGATCTTATTTCTCTTATTTTATTGGAATGATCATGTCTTCCTAAGTAGGTGGGTGCTAGCAAAATATTTTCACATTCAGAAGTAAAAGTCGGTGATTGAAACTTCGCAAACAGATCACGCGGCACCGAATGACGTCTTTCTTTTAATGATTTCCGCCCCAATTCGTGAAACATTTCCGTGACGCTTCCCCCCCGTAACGTGATAAAATAAAACGAGCTGCCCTTCCCTGAACATTCTCAATGTCTTCCGTCAGTCCCACCTGGTGAGGGTCCCACAAGGGGCAACAGTACTCCAGGAGAGGACGCACAAGTGTGATGTAGGCAGTCTCTTTGGTGGAGCTGGTGCATCTTCGAAGCGTTCTGCCAATGAAACGTAACCTCTGGTTCGCCTTCCCCACAATATTTTCTATGTGTTCTCTCCAGTCAAAGTTGTTCGTAATTGTAACTCCGAGGTATTTGGTAGAATTTACGACCTTAAGGTTTGACTGATTTATCGCGTAATTGAAGTTCAGTGGATTTCTTTTAGTGGTCATGTGTATTACTACACACTTTTCTTTATTTAGTGTCAATTGCCAATTTTCGCACCATGCAGATATTTTGTCTAAATCGCTTTGCAATTGCTTTTGATCCTCTGTTGACTTCAATAACCGATAAACGACAGTATCATCCGCGAACAGTCTGAGGGAGCTCTTCAGATTGTCTCCTAAATCGTTTATAAACACAAGGAAGAGTAGGGGACCTATAACGCTTCCCTGTGGAACGCCAGATATCACTTCTGTTTTACTCGATGACTTACCGTCAATTACCACGAACTGTGTCCTTGCCGATAAGAATCCAATCACACAATTGGGGAGATATTCCATAAGCACGCAATTTCATTAGAAGCCGCTTGTGCAGTACAGTGTCAAAAGCCTTCTGGAAATCCAGAAATATGGTATCGATTTGAGCTCGCTTGTCGATGGCACTTAACACTTCATGTGAATAAAGGGCAAGCTGTGTTTCGCAAGAGCGATACTTTCTGAATCCGTGTTGACTATTGGTTAATAGGTCGTTCTCTTCGAGGTAGTTCATAATATTCGAACAAAGTATATGTTCAAAAATCCTTCTGCAAATCGATGTCAATGAGATTGGCCCGTAATTTTGGGGATCACGCCTATTGCCTTTCTTGAATATTGTACTTGGACAACTTTCCAGTCTTTGGCCACGGATCTTTCGCTGAGTGATCGGTTGTAAATTATAGCTAAGTACGGAGCTATTGAATCACCATACTCTGAGAGGAATCTAGTTGGTATACAATATGGTCCGGAAGATTTGTTTTTGTTTAGTGACTTAAGTTGTTTTATCTACTCCAGGAACATCTACTTCTAAGTTTCACATGCTGGCAGCTGTTCTTGGATTGAATACTGGAGTGTTCACTTCGTCTTCTTTGGTGAACGAATTTCGGAAAGCTGTGTTCAGTAAT
This sequence comes from Locusta migratoria, assembly GCA_026315105.1. Lineage (NCBI taxonomy): Eukaryota > Metazoa > Arthropoda > Insecta > Orthoptera > Acrididae > Locusta > Locusta migratoria. The sequence goes on from CM048746.1 coordinate 200,380,929, forward strand.
TCTGCCTTAGCAGTACTGTCATCGGAAGTATTACCATTGCTATCGCGTAGTGAAGGTATTGTTTGTGTTTTACCAGAATTTCTTTGGATTTTCTGCAAGATTACGAGACAGGATTTCGTTGTGGTAACTACTATAGGCTTCTCGCATTGAAGTCCGCGCTAGGTTGCGAGTTTAAGTAAAAGATTGCCAGTCTTGTGGATTCTGTGTTTTTTTTTTAAATTTTGCAGGCGTGTAAAACGAAGCACACACAAAATGAAAATATTTCGCCTTTATTAAGAAGCCTGTTATCTTACAATGTAGAGCTGCTGCAAAATTACTAAAAATTTCCGGGCTATTATGTCGTGATCTAGTGGATTTATTGTCGAAACCCAATGTTTCGTTCTCGACTGCGGAGGACATTCTCAAGGGGGATCGTAGCACTTTCAATGTCCGATACACACCCTGGCTCCGCAGTCGGGAACGAAACGTTGGGTTTCGACATAAATCCACTAGACCACGGCATAATAGCCCGGAAATTTTTAGTAATTTAGACCATTCCGGCCGTGAAAGTTTACCTTTTACAATAGAACTGCTGCTGTCATGTGTGCACTGGCCGGCGGTCACTGAGCAACTTCAGTGCCTTTGCTAACGGCACGGAAACGCCTGAAACACCTTTACTTGGCGACTCAGAAACGTAACGTTAGTGACGAAGTCAGTTGGTAAGAGCTGATCATAGGGTTCGAGTGTCGCGCAGACTTCACGAAGACGTAGACCCGAGTTGTCAATGAGGTAGTGTGAGAGATGGAGGTCACTCCAGAATGCTGTGTGCTGTGTTTACATGGAAAGGAATCTCACTGCTCGTCCAACTGAACCTCTCAATGACTGGAAGTAGTTATGTAGGGCTACTTGCAGACCATTTGCAGCCATTCATAGTCTGTCTGTAAATCTATCGGACCAAACTGCGTGCTCATCAGTCTGTAGCTTACAAACTACATAAACCTAGGTAAACTAACCTACGGACAAACACACACACCCATGCCCCAGGGAGGACTCGAAGCTCCACGGCGAGCAACCGCGCGCTCCGCAGCGAGACGCTTTAGACCGCTCGGCTCCTCCACCGCGGCCATTCGTAGAATTCATGTTTCCAAAAAAAGATTGTATTATTATGGATGACGTTCCGTGTGTCACGGGGCGACAACTGTTTGCGATGACTTGGCGTCCATCGAACATTAGGGGACATCGAGCTCAGTTCAAGAACAAAATCTGTCATTAAAATCATTGTACTGGAACGGCCTCTTTAAATTTCTCTCCATTATAGTTTTAATTACTTTTATGAAAACTACTTGGCTTGGAAATCAAAATTTTTGGGAAGACTGCATCAGACTTCGTTCCTAACTGTTAATATATAATCAAAAAGTAAAGGAAATATAAATTCCCATAAACATCTTTTTCTTGAATAGTAGGTCCTTGTACAACATAAATGTTCGAAATATAATAATTGGTTCTATATAGTTCAAAAACAGGTATGAAATTTCTTCGTTTGTGTGGCCATAATGTCCGTAGTTGCTTTCATAATTATGAATGGCAGTGTTTGTCCGTCTTTGCAACTACAATAAAAATGCGATTTTCCTCACCAGACGCGTTTCGTTTTAATGATAGTCAAACATCTTCAGTGGTTTGTAATAATAGAAATCTACAGTTTGTTTTGTTTTTAGATCGAAAACAGTTCGTGAACGAAACATGAAAAGTAGGCCTAACGTTTGGTTACTTACGGAAATTTTGTCTTGTTTCTCTTCACATCATGGAATGCCGGTCTGTTTCATGCAGTACCCCCAGTTCTTCATGCTGGGTCGTTTTTTCCACTACTTCCACTGTCACTTTTGCACTGCCCATAATTGTTTTCACAGAACAGACGTGTTGGGACTGCAGACACGATGCCGGCCGCGGTGGCCGCGGGGACTGAGGCGCTTCAGTCACGATCTGCACGGCCACTACGGTCGGGGATTCGAATCCCCCCTCGGGCATGGATATTTGTGCCGTCCGTAGTTTTAGCTAGTTCATAAGTAGTTTGAAAGCTTAGGGACCGATGACCCCGTAGTTAAGTCCCATAAGTTCTACAAACATTTGAACATTTTTGAGCAGACTCGGTCAAAACAAAAACAAACACGTCTGATCTGTGAAAACAGCTATGGGCAGTGCAAAAGTGACAGTCGAAGTAGTGAAAAAACGACACAGCATGAAGAAACGGGGGTACTGCATGAAACAGACCGGCATTCCATGATCTGGCCTACTTTTCATGTTTCGTTAACGAACTGTTTTCGTTCTAAAAACAAAACAAACTGTAGATTTCTATTATTACAGACCACTGAAGATGTTTTACTATCATTAAAACGAAACGCGTCTGGTGTGAAAGCCGGCCGCGGTGGCCGAGGTGACTGAGGCGCTCCAGTCACGGTCAGCACGGCCACTACGGTCGGGGGTTCGAATCCTCCCTCGGGCATGGATATTTGTGCCGTCCTAGTTCGTAAGTAGTACATAAGTAGTTTGTAATTTTAGGGTCTGATGACCCCCTAGTTAAGACCCATAAGCTTAACAAATACTTTTTTCTGGTGAGAAAAATCGCATTTTTATTGTAGTTGGAAAGACGAACAAACAATGCTATTCATAATCAGCTATGTAATTGCGTAGAATTTTTTTTACAATTAGTTGAAAACCTTGCTGTTGTTATTCTAAACCACAGATACCTTTCATGAACCAGTTGTAAAAATATCGATCCATAAAACTCGACTACACTTTCTTCACACTGAAAAAAAAATTAAACATTAAACTAAAAAAATTAATTAAAATCATTGCATAAAATATTGAATTAACTTTCTCGTGGTCATAATAATATGATTTCAGCACAGTAATAAATATTTGGATCTCTTAATGGCTGAAATATTTTTCTTCAACACTCGGATACTTGAAGTAAAAATTCAAGTTCAATTTCACGTAAGATACATTAATGAACGAGATGCGTGCACATGAGTATCATTATAAGAACTTACGTTTTTTGACACATATAACTAGTAAGCTTCGTTTACACCATTGTTTCTTCTATTATCTTCAATGATACAGTTGGCAACGGCGTCCCTTAACAAGATCTTTTCTTGCTCCATAGCTGTCGACCCGCGACATTGAATAGCCACCTATATCATCTCTGGCCCCGGCAGAGGAGATGCTGTTCTCGTGATTTTCGACGTTGTCACCGCACGTGAAACACAAGAGAATAAACACACACTATTTGAGGATGTATAATAAAAAATTTTAATCTTAAAATTATTAGCTCAAATGTTTGTAAATCTATCGGAGCAAACTGCGTGGTCATCAGTCCGTAGCCTACCTAGGTAAAATTATTAGTAACAGTATAAATAAACATGAGTTTACTTGCAAAACTAAGCTGATGTAAGGCAGTAACAGGGGTAAAATTTCGTCCGCCTACAACAATTTGAGAGTTATGGGCTGCTGAGGAGGTAGCATGGTTCAATAATTCTGCAAGTAAGTACCAGCGACTTGTCACCTCCAGTTGCTGCACTTGACCAGGGAAAAGGAGGTTCAGATGCGGAATGATATTAGGAGGTTCCCTATAACTTTTGTTACCTCAGTTAACAATTTCAATGACAGGCCCAACAGATTAATGCGTGATTGTGGAACAAGAAATAATATGAACCCTTTAATAATAAATATTATACATAGAACTAAAAATAACATGTTACTATACTACCAAACGTGAACGCTACGTGGCCAGCCGTTGTGCGTCTTTTTGTTGTAGAACTTATTGGTTACCTTGAAAATGCACCAAAATATGCCCGAAATCGAGTTGTCAGTAATAATTCCAACTTGTTTTTTGAATGGGCCGCAGCGGAGTGGGCAAGCGCATTCAGGTGCTATGCTACGATGCGCGTTGTCGTTCGCGGTCGGGGGTTCAAATCCCCCTTCTGGCGTGGATGTTGGTGCTGTCTTTAGTATAAGCTAATTTATAAGTAGTTTGTAGATTTAGGGACTGATGAACCCGCAGTTAAATCCTATAAGAGTAACAAACATTTCAGCTTTTTAAGTTTTCTAGCTAATTCCAAAAAACTGACCCTCAGTTAATCTCCTTTCAATTTCGGGGGACCTAATTGTTATTCCCAATTATATTTACGCTTATTTTCCTACATCACTCAAGGGAAATGCTGGAAAATTCATTTCCACAGGTTAGGGGCCTCTCCTTCAGTCCTATCTTGTATCCGTATCTAATCATTTCTTGTAGCGCAGTACTTCCTTTACATTTCAAATATCCAGAACTCTTAAATAGAGACTATCTAAAGCGAAGAGTTAATCTATTGACCTATCAGCGCTAAGATTCCAAATATGCTGACTGCTGTGAATATTGTAAGAATCCGGTGCACCTGTGTGTACTTTGGTGTCCTCATCGAATACATGCGACTAATCCTGATACCTTTTTCTTTCTGGATTGTTTCATCCATCTTCGTTTACTTGAAAAGTATGACTAGGTAGTAACTTCAAGGAATTTACTTGCTACGCCGTACAACTACTAAATTCTGCTTTAATTTTAGCAATAACGGAGACTTTGTTAAATCGTGAGAGGATGTGAAGTGGCATTCCAGACGGTGTTTGCTTCTTTACATAATCCGAAGATTTCAGCTGGAAATAATAAGTGTTTTTCTAATTATGGTAATTACCAACCAGTAGATTTTCTTGCTGCGTGTAAGGATGGATTTGTTACGGGGATGAGTGACCAAGATAAAATTAAATTGGTAAAAAGACAGCTTGAGGGTAATGTGCAGTCATGGGTCTAATTTACATAATCATTTGTTAGAGACCTATGACAAGTTTGAGAGTTGTTTATTGAATGAGTACTGGAATGAAGAGAAGCAAATGCTGCTTCGAAACGAAGGATCGGCTCTGCCTGGTAGTGAAAGTCAACTGCGCTAATTTTTACTACCGGAAAACCTACACTGAAAACTTTTGGAATCATCCACATCTTGCTGTTCCGTTTACATTGCACAAGACTGATTAGGGATGGGAAGAAAAGGACAACAAAGTTTTACTCAAATGTTTCGACAATGAACAGCTGTTCTCTTCTACTGCGGATTTTACCATCGACGAAGATCAAGAAAGAAGTACAGGTAAGTATTACACGGCTCTCCATGAAAATCACTGAGTAAATGTTTATTCCAGTACATACGCGTTTGTATTATAGATATTTTTTCTGTCTCTTCATTATGTATAAAAATATAAAACCTTTAATGAGCGTAGTTTTTACATACTAAAAGAGTATATAATCATTATCGGCCACAGACAATAATAAACCAGACTCACCGACAAAAATTGCAGGGACCATGAGAGCGAACAAGAATTTGAGAGCGATAATGAGGAAGAAGATTAAATCGAGTAATAAGTCGTTATATGTACATATAGTTTTCCTAAATTCAGTATAAAATTTATTCATATTTCTGGCTAAAATTTAAGAACAAATTAAACAGCCTACGTATTTATTGAAAGATGACATTCATGTTACATAGTGCAATTTGTACAAACGCCAGACCGCAGTTATTAGACTTGAAGGGCATGAAAGGGAAGCATCAGTTGGGAAGGGAGTAAGACAGGGTTGTAGCCTTTCTCCGATGTTATTCAATTTGTACATTGAGCAGGCGGTGAAGGAAAGCAAGGAAAATTTTGGAATAGGCATTAAAGTTCAGGGGGAAGAAATAAAAACATTGCGTTTTGCTGATGACATTGTAATTCTGTCAGAGACAGCGAACGACCTGGAAGAGCAGTTGAATGGAATGGACAGTGTGTTGAAGAGAGCGTATAAAATGAACATAAACAAGAGCAAAACAAAAATAATGGAATGTAGTCTTAGAAAATCAGGCGATGCCGAAGGAATTAGATTAGGTAATGAGACAATGAAGGTGGTAGATGAGTTTTGTTACTTGGGTAGTAAAATAACATGCGATGGTCGCAGTACAGAGGATATAAAATGCAGAATGGCAATGGGAAGAAAAGCATTTTTGAAAAAGAGAAATTTGCTAACATCGAATATTAATTTAAGTGTAAAGAAGTCTTTTCTGAAGGCATTTGTGTGGAGTGTTGCCTTGTACGGGAGTGAAACATGGACGATAAGCAGTGCGGACAGGAAGAGAATAGAGGCTTTTGAAATGTGGTGTTACAGAAGAATGCTGAAGATTAAGTGGGTAGATCACATAACTAATGAAGAGGTACTGAACAAAATTGGCGAGAAAAGGAATTTTTGGCATACCCTGACTAAAAGAAGGGATCGCTTGGTAGGACATATTCTTAGACATCGAGGATTCGTAAATTTAGCATTGGAGGGAAGTGTGTGGGGTAAAAATCGCAGAGGGAGACCAAGAGACGCGTATAGTAAGCAGATTCAAGTGGATGTGGGTTGTCGTTCTTATGAGGAGATGAAAAGGCTTGCTCAGGATAGAGTAGGGTGGAGAGCTGCATCAAACCAGTCTCCGGACTGAAGACCATAACAACAACAGTGCAACTGATGCAAAGCTACCGCGAACAGCCACGCAGAAATGGCCGCGCGGTCTAACGCGCCTTGCTATGGTTCGCGCGTTCACTCTCGTAGATGTTTCGAGTCATTTCTAGGGCATGTATTTCTGTATGTGTGGTTTTTTTTTATCCGTAACACGAGTGGAATGTATATCGGAAAGATAGATCTGATACAACTGGAGGAGGAGTGTTCATCGCTGTGGACAAAGATATTGTTTCTACTGAGATCGAGGTTGAAAGTAACTGTGAAGTTATCTGGGCACGTATAACAGGTCTAAAAGAAGTAAAGTTAATAGTTGGGTGTTTTTACCGGCCCCCCAGTGCTGTTGTAGCAGTTTTAGAATCATTCAAGGAAAGTCTACAACAGGTAGTGCATAGGTATCCGGGCCATGTAATATTAGTCGGAGGTGACTTCAACCTTAAGAGTATAGATTGGGACCTCGCTAGTTACATTTCAGGCGGTACAGACAAGCAGTCTTGCGAGCTACTTTTGGACACATTCTCCGAAAACTGTCTTGAGCAGTTAAACCGGCAACCCACGCGCAATGGAAATATTCTAGACCTTATAGCCACAAACAGGCCTGACCTTATTAACGATGTCTGTGTAGAGACAGGAATTACTGATCATGATATCGTCATAGCGTCGATGGTGACCAAAGTTCATAAACCAGTCAAGAAGGCTAGGAGCGTGTTTTTGTTGGGAAGAGCCGACAAGCAAATGTTACGATCCCACTTAGAAAATGAATGGGCATCGTTTAATTCCGGGACTATGGATGTAGAGGAATTGTGGACTAAATTTAAGTGCATTGTTAATTAAAGGTTAGAGAAATATGTGCCAGTAAAGACGATTAAGGATGGAAAAGATCCACCGTGGTATAATAATAATGTTAGAAAGCTGCTGAGAAAGCAAAGGCTGTTGCACTCTCGATTCAAAAAAGAACACGCAAATGATGACAGGCAAAAGTTAGTAGAGATTCGTGCGTCTGTAAAAAGATCGATGCGTGAAGCATACAATAATTATTACAGCCATACCTTAGCAAAAGATCTTTCCGAGAATCCGAAAAAATTCTGGTCCTATGTAAAATCGATAAGCGGGTCAAAGCCCACTGTCCAGTCACTAGTTGATCATTCCGGGGCAGTAATAGAAGAAAGCAAACGGAAAGCTGAAGTTCTAAATTTAACCTTTAAGAAATCTTTCACGCAGGAGGACCGCACAAATATACTATCATTTGATCAACGTACTAATTCCGAAATGGGGGACATAGCAATAGGTATTTCCGGTGTAGAGAAGCAGCTGAGAGAGCTAAATACGAAAAGGTCTGCTGGTCCGGATGGAATACCAGTTCGGTTTTACTTAGACTATTCTGCGGCATTGGCCCCCTACTTAGCTTGCATTTATAGCGAATCTTTAATTCAGCGCAAAGTTCCTAGTGATTGGAAAAAAGCGCAGGTGACACCCGTGTATAAGAAGGGAAAGAGAACTGACCCACAGAATTACAGGCCAATATCGTTGACATCGGTTCCATGTAGAATTTTGGAGCATATTCTCAGTTCGAATATAGTAAATTTCCTTGAAACGGAAAAGCTTCTTTCCATGAATCAGCACGGGTTTAGGAAACATCGTTCATGTGAAACTCAGCTTGCCCTTTTCTCACATGACATCTTGCGAGCCATGGACGAAGGGCAACAGGCGGATTGTGTTTTTCTCGACTTCAAAAAGGCGTTCGACGCGGTGGCACACTGCAGACTGCTAACGAAGATTCGAGCTTATGGAATAGGTTCACAGATTTGTGACTGGCTGGAAGACTTCCTAAGTAATAGAACGCAGTACGTTGTTCTCGACGGCGAGTGTTCATCAGAGACGAGTGTATCGTCAGGCGTGCCCCAGGGGAGTGTGATAGGACCGCTATTATTTTCTATCTATATAAATGATCTGATGGACAGAGTAAGTTGTACTTTGCGGCTGTTTGCTGATGATGCTGTGATGTATGGGAGGGTGTCGTCTGTAACTGACTGTAATAGCATGCAGGTTAACTTAGACAAAATTTCTAGTTGGTGCGAAGAATGGCTGATAGCTCTCAATGTAGAAAAATGTAAGGTGATGCGCATGAGTAGAAAAAACAACCCCATAATGTTCGAATACAGCATTAGTAGTGAACTTCTTGATGCTGTCGCGTCGTTCAAATATCTAGGCGTAACATTGCAGAGCGATATGAAATGGAACGAGCATGTAAGAACAGTTGTGAGTAACTCAGACAGCCGACTTCGGTTTATTGGGAGAATTTTGGGAAGATGTACTTCACCTGTAAAGGAGACCGCGTATATAACGCTTGTACGACCACGTCTTGAGTATTGCTCAAGTATTTGGGACCCGCAGCAGATCGGTTTGAAGGAAGACATAGAGGCGGTTCAGAGGCGAGCAGCTAGATTTGTTACCGGTAGGTTCGACCAATGCGCGAGTGTCACGGAAATGCTCCGGCAACTCAATTGGGGATCGCTGGAAGAAAGACGACGTTCTTTTCGTGAATTTCTGTTAAGTAAATTTAGAGGGCCGGAATTTGAAGCTGAGTGTAGTACGATCTTGCTGCCGCCTACTTACATTTCGCGTAAAGATCACAAAGACAAGATAAGAGAAATTAGGGCTCGTACGGAGGCATATAGGCATTCTTTCTTTCCTCGTTCAATGGGGGAGTGGAATAGGAAAGGAAATGCTTAGTAGTGGTACAGTGTACCCTCCGCCACGCACTTTACGGTGAATTGCGGAGTATATATGTAGATGTAGATGTAGAGTCAGTTTAGTTAGTTGAGGTAGTTTGTAAGTATAGCAGTTCGGTACCATGGCTCTACTATTAATTTGAACATTAGAACCGCGAAACATAGACGCGCTGTAATAAACGTTAATAGGTATCATAATGCAACAAAGTTGCAGAAATGAGCTATAACATTCGTTAGCAAAGTAATCATTTATCCGCCACGGAAAATACAGGTATGTTTTCCATAATAGACCATTAATATAAATATCACTTCACCCAATTTGAGCTCTCTTTATATAATTTTTAACTTACACGATATTTCCCCCATGTTTGGGTGGAAATGTGACGCGCTGTATGAATTTTTTTAACATTTCTAAACAATACAGTCAACGTATGTGAAAAGGATTTTTATTTATAAAAGAAGGGTCAAATCGTCAAAGTCAAGATCTCCAATTTTGTTACTTGATTACTACTTTCAGCACTTAACGAGCCATCTTCAGATCGTAAAAGTGTTTGAAATTGAAATCCACGTCATATTAATAAAATATATCACACAATTAAAACAATACGCTCAGTAAATGATAAAATAATTTCCACGTCCATTGGCGATCTTGATTTGTCCTATTTTTAGTGTTAAGAAACATGGTAATTACTGTCCATTTCAAGGTGGTCGCCACGGCTACACCCACCGGAAATAGTTCAGGTGCCGTTCACTTCCATTGTTAGCAATACATTGTGAACTACAGGAACAAAGGTTAGTTTTCTTACGATTACTCATCAAAATACCATCTAGAAATTTCATTATTATACAAACAGCCGCGATTGAGTATAGCATTTTTTACACGCTTATTTCCGTCATTAATGTTAAAATAACAAATAATTATAATCAGTTGTAATAATCTAATACAATGTTTCAGTTTCTAGAAGTTTCTACCAATCAAGAATATTTTGTAGTAAATTTGTCTCGAATTCTACTCAGTCTAAATCCTGTGTAAATGCTACTAATGCAAAACATGAGTTAATTTCCGTGTAAATCAAAATTATTACTCTCATATTGAGTAAAGAAATAAGTAATTAATTTCTGTACGTGAATTTCTCTGAACAACTGTAATTATTATTTCAGAATTATTTCAGCAAGTCAATTTACTACATTCGAATATCTGTTTCATTTTTCGAAACTGCACGATTGTATGTTTAATATGTAACAGTTCCAGGAATGTAATTTAATACCATGATTCTTGATTTAATATAAACTGGCGGCGGCTGAGTTGCCGTTTTCATCTGTGAACTGTGTCGATCTGCCTAGCAAACATCCTGGAATTCAGCAATGCAGCATCTAGTGTCTGTGTCGGTCTTTTTTTAGCAAGTACGTAATCCATGTATATTGAATCTTTGGAACTATTTAATTCCTCAACAGAGATCAGATATGTTTATATGTTCACAATTATTGCAAACGTTTTGCTGTACTAATTTAAATGTGACACGTACCTCAAGAATAAGGATTCATCATCTATTTTCTACATCTTTATTTTAGAATAATTCATTGATATCGATCTACAGCAACGTTAGACCTACCTGTTCCGAATTTCACATTCTTTCCGAAATGTAAGTTTATTTATGCATGTATAGAATTTAGTCCGCAATATATAAAACCCGCGACTTCCCCTAAACTTTGGTCTTGATGTGTAAACACATTTTCACTCAGTATGTTCCCAAACTGAGTGCTTACATACTGAGTTTGGCAAACTTTTTTTTTCCTAAGGCAGCGAACTGATATAATGATTTTAATATGAAAACATCGGTCTAGTTTCCAAAAAATGAAGTGTATAATTTACTCTAAACTTGACCGATAGACTGATATTTTCGTATTAAAAAGAATTGAATGGTGCTGATTTCAGTTTGTAAATTCTAGAGAAAGTTCATATTTATTTAATTCATTTGTTTATGGCATGCATGCACGACCGTGATACCGTATTGGCTATACTGGTAATTGGGCTTGTTAAGATTAAGATATATATTTACGCATTAAAACAGACATAATAGTATCGGTAATACTCAGAAAAACGAGGAAAGTATCCACAATAATATCTGGATATGAAATTAAAACCTGTCCAAAATATCACTGGAAAAATGGGAGCATAAGAAGTTATTAGACTTTTTTACCATTACAGTAAAATCGAACCTGTTCTAAATTGGTTTTTGTTGTGGACTTACAGTCCATTGCTGGAAATGTTTTTAAATCTTTCATAAAGGCATCTTCACATCTGCCAAAACAGTTAACTCGCACATTTAACAGCAAACACGTGTAGGAGTATTTTGTAATGTATTTAAAAACTTGCAATATTTCATATAAATTCAGAGCGTCGTTATTTGCAACGGACAAAGCAAGTTCTGTACCAATTGAGCCTTTAATTATGATTTTCGTTTTTAACGACGTAAAAAATCTGTTGTTCCAACGCTGATCTACCTGATTACGTGATACTTTGACCTTTTATGCAACAAAGGCAATCAGCCGGTTATATCTGTAGTACAAATCAACTGCTGTATTTATATCCGTTGTTAATTTTTTTTTTCCTTTTTGTGACCCTTTATTACTGTATTTGCGATGTTTGACACGTGTTTGCAAAAGTTCATAATGAATCGGTGTGCCGTTCGGCTATCCAAGTGTAATAAATTCTACATGCACCACAAAAAGCAAACAGAATTTTGCACATAGTTCAACAGATTCTGAACTGGTAAGGGAGAGCGAACACGAACAAATGTCAATCAACACACACACACACACACACACACACACACACACACACACACACATATATATATATACCATTTCGAAGAAGACATCATGTATTCCAATAGAGGCAAACAATAGACATTAAAATAGATTGGCTGACATGAAAAATGAGACATCTATTTTACCACCGAGTGATATATATCATTTCGATGAAGACATCATGTATTCCAATAGAGGCAAACAATGGACTTAAAATAAATGGGCTGACATGAAAACTGAGACATCTATTTTACCACCGAGTGACTTTAACCACACAACCGGGACTTTAATTGATGCGTTAAGTTCAGAAGACATTGATACAGAGAGGCTTATTATTCAAGTACTGTAACGTAATCCTTTGTACGATACTTCCAGTAATTAATATCGTGACTGAACAGAAAAAAAACTGATTGGTAACGGAAATGGTTTGGAGTTGTGGAATAAAGTGAAGCAAGGTATGAAAATTATAACTTTCTTTCTTAACTACTATACTTACTAATTACTTTATTTCTTTGTTACTTTATATTCTTGCTAGACTTTCTTATATTCGTACGCCTTATCATATTGCTACATTTTAACGTATTACCAATGAATTAACCCTTGTAGTGACGTATAGTAGTTGACGAAATAATCTTCATTTTGTATTAAAGTATTTGTACCTCTTGTGCAAAGTGTTGTACATGTAACATAAAAGAAAATAGCGTGTTTCTTGCTTACAAAGCTATGTAGTAAACATGCTGTTCCATATATGAATAGAATGTTCCAGAATAACGCCCAAGCTTCTGTGGAATATCCTCCATTCACTTGCTAAAATTTTAAATGTGAAATCTACCGTATTCTATTGTTAAAATATTTTTCTTTACATCCAAATATCAATTACGTAAGGTCTCAAAATGCGCGACGATGCTGAAAATGCCTTCTATGGAAACAAATAAAGGTTACCATGATCATCATGAGGTAATTATTGACCGCCGTGCACATTCGAGCGACGTTCAGCTAAGGTATTCCATGAGATGAACTTTGAAACTTATTAGAGTCGCAAGATTTACAATAACATCCTATATGTATATATGTAAAGGACGTAAGCTTGGAGATTTACAGAGAAACTTCATGTATAACTGAAGTTCGCGAATCCCGACTTAAGCGGCGAAAATACATATGCTTACTATCAGTGGCATCTAAAGAGTTAAAAAAATAGTAATTAATCTCTCCACAAAAGTTCTATGAAATTTCCAACTATTACTTCTCTGTTTGTGCGTACGATTCTTCTAAGATTTCTCTATCATCTAAATCAATTTTACGAATAGTTAATGTACCCTGGTAAAGTAAAGATATGACGGAATGTACTGCAAAGTACATATAAAAAAGAAATAGACCTTGTATGTCAGACAAGGAAATCAAGAAAAGATGAAGTTCCCTCCATGAATACTTCGAACGTGAAATAGCTCTGCAGAAGAAAAGGAGAAAGTTTATCTACTAAACAGACAAAAATAGTGATGCACTCTCTAAGAATGGTTAGAAGAAATAAAACTTCGTATGATAACAGATTAAATGACTTTGAGGACTTGATTACAATAGGGGATGAAAGCGACTAGTAGTTTGGTGGTTACAGGTGGTTACAGATGTCAGTCAGATTGATACCAAACGTTGTGTATCGATAACAGTATCAACCAAAACTCCGATATAATTCGTGCCATGTGCTGTAGTCCAGGAGCATGTGCATCAATTGTAATGACAAGGGACCCATGACCTGCTGAATAGAGGAAAAGCATAACTGTGAGAATATTTCACATCTAGCTCCCATTAATAAGTTGGTAGCGTGGTAGTTTATAATAGGGATGGTATTGAGCTGGAGTCCTGATCATGATATATATTACTTTTCATCGGTGTTTTTCCTGTGTAGGCCATATCTCCCTTATTACATAATCAAATATAATGATTGAGGTATCATTTTGAAGGTTTCGTTTTCCACTAATGACAGATAGTTTAAAGTTATTGTTTTCACAAAAATCTTTATTTTGAAAAAAAATTTGTACTGTTCGTTCCATCTAAGTTGATACCCAGCGAATGATCGTTAATCGGACGTGTATTTACGGTTGTTCCCATCAGTCACCGCACCGAGTATCTACTTAGTTTGCGCGGTCGATAGGAAAGCAATGTAGAAGGTTCCATCTTTTGACAATCTAGATAGAAAAATGATACCAATGTTCCCAATCTTTGGCATCATTTTTCTATTAAAGCAGATCGCGCTCTTAAGACCTGCAAACTATTTTGACAATCTCTTTAACTAACATGAACGACAGCTCTTGCAGTTATTTATATTCTTTATGCAAGCGAAAGAGCTTCTTTGTTGCAAGCGTAGTTTATCAGACTATTTCGTTTATACACGTCAATAGAAAGCGTAGTTGTCACACGATGTCGATTAACGACGAAAAATACACTTATAATTCAATTTTACTAACTGGCGCGACAGCTCTTGCAGTTGTTCAGATACTTTATGCATGCATAGTTCATCACGCGATTTCTTTTTCACACGTCGATGCGCAATAGCTGTTGGAATTGCTCACTTTTTCAAGCAAGCGTTTTGTACTGCGCGAATGAACTGAGTTTTATAAAATAAGGAAGTTTCCAAACAATAAAATAAACATGAAAAAGTCAGTATCTGATTTTTAAATGTTTCGCAATTAATCATGTTGTATTCAGTTATATAAATTTTCTTACAACGAGACTAATGTTTGTTACTACTATTCAAAGTTTATTATTTTTTATACATTTCTACTTGCATCTGCCTCTTCTCTATCATTATCTTACTTTTCTGATCAGGAAAGAGTGAGAATTATTTGCATGGGTCAACTAGTAGCATTTATTTGTACTGCACAACGTTGGCAATTTTTACATGGGGCAACGTGTTCCTGACATGTAAAAGGACTGGACTGTTCGGATTGGAGAGCAATGTGTGAAGTTTAGTTTGTTATTGCTTCGTTTATTTAAAAGTAACAAACCTGTAGGGCTCTATTATTTAGTGCACTACAGCGCCTCTATCGTTTGTTTGCTGTACTACGCAACCCGTACTTGAAGCATAACCCACATCTAAAACAATTTCCCTTATTCCACTTTTATGAAATGAAGTTGCTCCATGCAAATCCGTGAAGTAGTTTAGGGGACTAGGTATTTATAACAGATGAACAGACAGTTACTGGAAACACTTAAGATTGCGATGTATCGTTTTTCCGTGATCTTTAGGAGATTAGGTATTTATAATAGATGAACAGACAGTTACTGTACTGAAAACACTTAAGATTGCGATGTATCGTTTTTCCGTGATCTATATGTTGCCCCTATCATAGCTCAAATTTCCTGTGAAACCCGTACTAAAATGTGTCATTAGTGTTTTTCTTTTTAATACGTTTGCTAAAAGTGTTAGAAATAGGCATATCTTCTTGAATATGATGTAGCTTACATCATACATCTGTTATATTCGCCATTTAAAACATTTATTTCATAATCATTCATATCTCTGGAAATAGGCTGAGTCATGGAAAGCTGTAATGTAATAAGTAATAAGTATTTCCTTAAGGAAATAGAAATATCGCTGAAAACTTTTATTATTGTTACGGTTGGCTCTCTTTCTGTTAGATGCGCTATTGTCGCTCCCAAGCGTGAGACTCAAACTTCCATAGCAGTTGTACATATACGTTAGACTGTGATATCAGTTTTATATTCATTGCATTGAATCATATTTCGTAGAACACAGCAACTAAGAAAACAATTTTCAGAAATATGGCAAATTTGAAAAGTCAAATAGTAAGTAGTATTTTCAAAGTGTAGTAATCCGATCGCTGTCCCGAACTTCATACGAACACCCGCAGAGCTATCTATTAGTTCTTTGCTGCATTACGCCGTTCTTTTCAAGCATGTAATACACCTAAAACTTCAAATTACGGTATCTTCTACTTCCCTGATCTGATTTTGATCAAATGAAGCCTATATGTTACCCCAGGATATTCTCTGTTTATCTGTGATACCCCCATGAATGTTCATTTAGTACTTTTGGAGATTACTCTCTACAAATAGACACATGCGATTGCTTTCAGAGAAATGTTGAAATTGTGATATCTTACTTTTTCTGATCCGATTTTGTGAAATGAAGCGTTTCTGTAACCGCAAGATACCCTCACGTTTCCTGCGAATAAGCGCTGAAAATTCGTCTATTAGTTTTGGAGATGAAGGATAAACATTACAGTTGCCGATGAAAAACGTTGAATTGTGACGTTCTTCTTTCCGTGATCCGATATGTTGTCCCAAGGTAAGCTGAAGTTACCTGTGAAAACCCCATGCGAATTCAAATCAAATGTTTGTATAGCTTATGGGACTTAACTACGGGGTCATCAGTCCCTAAACTTACAAACTACTTATGAACTAGCTACTACTAAGGACGGCACAAATATCCATGCCTGAGGGGGGATTCGAACCCCCGACCGTAGTGGCCGTGCAGACCGTGAGAGACGCGCCGCAGTCCCCTCGGCCACCCCTGCCGGCCCCATGCGAATTCGTGAAGGAGCTTTGGAGGAGAGGTTTGTAATAGATTAACAGACACGACGGTCTATGAAAACACATTGTGATTCTATTTTGATGAAACCATGCTTAGATCATGATCTTCGCTCACGTTTCCTGTGAAAACCGCATGTAAATTCGTCCAGTAGTTATGAAGAATAAAATTAGCTACTATAATGAACATTATACACTGTCTAATATTTGTTTTTAAGATCATATCTGACATTTTACAATCATTTGACGGACCTTGAATACTATTCATGAGAAAAAATAACTTAACAGCAATTCTCGCAAAATTATGATAATACCGTACTTCTAGACATGAGATGACACGTACAAGACGAAACAAGAAACATTACACATTGTTCAGTTGTTTAAATAGTACTCGAAGAAAGAGCTGAGATAACATTTACGACCATATTAAAATTTCTTTGTTGTAAAATGCAGTTCATTGATGCCCTTGAGTTGCACAGTATCTTTGACATCACTGCTCTTATTTTTCTGACACAGACATACATTACTAGACTGGCAAACGCCCATCTGTGACTGAAGCCTGACGCCGCCATCTTGCCTCACCTCACGTCAAAAAGTTTCCGTACGGACTATTATGATCTTCTCATACGATATGACGTTGTAAGCTTTACTCGATGGTTTGAACGTGATTTGCATTTGAGCTAATACTTTTGCAATAATTGAATGTAACTCATAGGCGTATATTGTCGAATCGTGTTATGAGAAGACCGTGTTATGTACGGTTAAATTTTACTTACTGTCCAGGCGGCCTCGCGTGATTATGTTTCAAATCATGGTGACGTTGCCAATCGCGTGACAACGCAAATGTTTCGTCAGGAAGTTTTGTATACGAGGGAAATTACTTTTACTGAGTGAACAAGGGGTATGTACATACGATCACCTGTCAACCAGAGAGCAGAAATAGCATTATTTATTTACTTAATTGTCTGTACGAAACACTAATCAAGTCACTCGGTGTGTGAATTTCTAAGAATATTAATATTGTGGCGAGGGCTTTCTGCTGTTTTGTTCATGTTGCCAACATACATGTGAGGCCGCCGGAATGGTAAGTAAAATTTTACCGTTACATACAGTTAAAACAGACTGTAGTTACCTACAAAACATTTAGAATATTAGAGATATGTCTTATCCACTACAAATAGCACATATATAACGGTCATACTGTTAAGAAAAAAGGCGAAGTTGATCGAAACTGGTAACAGATTAATAAAAACAGAAAACACGACTCATTAGTGTATGTGCCAACGCAGACTGTACATTTCGTAAGAACTGCCAAATAAAGAAGAATACGTGTTATCCACGATAAACAACACTTTTATGATAGCTCATACGACTGAAAGAAAATCCGAAAAACAACAAATCAATGCAACTCATTACTGTACGTGTCAAAGCTTACTCTAGCTGCAAATATTACAACCATATAAAACTCATGAATTTCCCATATATCAAAAGTCTAAAGACAGTTACGTCAGTTCATTGGTATTTTTACGACTGTATTCTGTAATAACACAAACGACTGCTTACACATTTATGGTATAGAAATATGGCGGTGATACTTCACTGACATCAATGATACTGTATACGGCATTGCCAGTCTACTAATGTATGTCTGTGGTTTCTGATTAGAGTTCAGCACGGCGTCACTTTCTATTAACATCGTTTTTACAGGGGACGCTACATTTGCTTCCAATGAACTTTTCCTTATTGTCGCCTTGGTTTTGGGACGCAGACTACGCGTACTGTGAGTTGACGAGTTGTCAGTGAAGTAACCAGGACACGTTCAGGCGTTGCGCACATTGTCCAGGCCCGTGGTTGCGGCAACAGACTGCCGCCGACTCGCTGAGGTACGCTTTCAGTGTGTCGCTTCATTCATCAGATGTCTGCAAACTCCAAGGTTGCGCATTACTAATTGCACGGGGATGACATCTGCTACTACTTTCGTCCAGCTACACGAGTCAGGTTTTCGTCATTTTCCTAACATACAGCAAATACCAGAACAATTCCTTTGACTGGGCAGTTCCAGATTTGGTACACATATTCCTTATAGTGAGTTAACAATTGCTGTAGGGGTAGTGGCCGTGCAGACCCGGAGAGACGCGCCGCAGTCCCCTCGGCCAACGCAGCCGGCACGAGATCGTAATCAGGGGGCTCTGCCATGGAAAGAGGAGTAACACCGTGATAGTATGTTGACCAGGGCGACGACGGCAAGGACGAGTGCGCCAGGAGGTGATCATGTGTGTCAGCGTGTCCGTCTGCGGCAGCATGGCACGGGGATCGCTGATGTGGTGAACATTATCGCTGCTTCTCCAGTTTGTCTACAAGCGGGGAGGGACTATCTGCCTTACCAGCAAGTGTGGATTCCGGACTTTGGAACGATATTTCGAAGTTGTCCGTGCACATGGTGGTGCGTTTCCTTGGGCAACGACTGACTGGTATTATATTGCAAACTGCTAAAGGAAGTGCTTCGGATTTATGTGATATTCTGCTACTACTTGTGTGTTGCTGAGCTACCTAACTGGTGAAAATTTTGTCCCCGTGCAAGTCATTGTTCTGGCTTTTGTTTCAAAGAACCCTTGTGAGAAATGGTTTCACACGCCTATAACTAATGCCTTTGAGCCTCTTAAGTTTCGTGTACTTTCTGGCGTCCAAATTTAGGTTTTTTGTGTTTGTATTTTTAATGCCTTCCATAGTAATAGTTGTCTCTGTGTGTTATAGAGCCAGATTCTGTTTTGGTTGTGGCTATTGTGGAGGGCCCGTTGCTGGCGTGCTTAATGGGACTGTCGACTGTTTCGTTCGAGCGGGCGCGCTGTGTGCGGGAACAGTTCCTTTTACCGAACTGGCTGACGTCAGTGTGCTTTTGTGGCTGAAAGTACGTCAGTTGGACTTCCGCCTGGGCTCCCACCTTAAGTTACGTGACTATATATTTTTTGCATTTGATTGTTAAAGGAAGGGAAAGAAGATTGATAGGAAAGAAAGAATTGATATCGGCCGCATATGGCCATTGGTATTAAGCAATGGCGACAAGTGAAAATGTGAGCCGGACCGCGAATCGAATCCGGGTCTCCCGCTTCAAATGTTCAAATGTTTGTAGAACTTATGGGACTTAACTACGGGGTCATCAGTCCCTAACCTTACAAACACCTTATGAACTAGCTAAGACTAAGGACAGCACAAATATCCATGTCCGAGGGGGGATTCGAACCCCCGACCGTAGTGGCCGTGCAGACCGTGACTGGAGCGCCTCAGCCCCCTCGGCCACCGAGGCCGGGTCTCCCGCTTCGAGCCAACGGTCGCCTTAACCACTTGGCCACCCGTGCTCGCCTCCCGTCCGTCTCAAATTCCCACATGTCGTACGCTATGTGTGTAGCGCCATTATCGTCCATGCCCTCTTACACTCGCCATTACGGATTCCCATGCGAGGTCGGACGTATGACCGCATCTGCGGTGAAATAACTGAAGCTAAAGCCGTCGTCGCGTTTAAATACATATTGTATTGGTGTGGTGTCTGTTCTTTCGCGACGGCCGAAATAACAGACACCACACTAATACAATAAGTGATTATATATGTTTAAATCATGAAAACTTTTACTAAAGTGGATACTTATTGTGAAATTCGGCTGTCTCAAAAGGGCGCAAGAATTTGTTTCTTGCTTCAGCATTTCAGGTTTTTCCTGTAGTGTAGTTCTTGTAGCGTGTTTCGTGATACCAGAGCCTCTGTGCACTTTCAGACTTAATGTGGCTTGTCACGGAAAATTTTGTAAAGTATTGAACCAAATCATTTAATTACGTAATTAAGTCAACTGATTATACCCCTTTAAGATACGACTTACGTAAATTAGTTGTTCAAATTTATCGTTTTTCTTAAAAGCGGAAATGAGTTAATAAAAACTTATTTAATTTCTAAAAGATTGTGCATTTTTTTCTGGTTACTTTTGACTGTTGTGTTGTAAAAGCTAATTTTCAGGTTAAAGAACATTTGGACCCTTTCGTTTACTGTATGCTTTTAGAATTCAATTTGTTTTTTTTTTTAAGAATTTTTAGGAATTGTGTTTTTTGTGTAATTGTTACATGTATTTAAATAAATTTTTGGTCTTAGTGAAAGATGTTTGATACAATCCTTGGGCAGCCCTTCCACATTTCCTGCTCTGAAGTTTGTAAATTTACTCCCCGCTGGTCAAGTGTTCCGTAATTGGCAGTATCAACCTCAGCCAGGCACTTAAATGTTATTTGCAGAGTATCTATGTAGATGTAGATGTAGATGTAGATGTAGAAGGCGTGCGTACAATTCAATACGTACAGTATTTACATAAACGATTTAGGGGAAAATCTAAGTTGCTCTCTTAGGCTGTTTGCAGATGACGCCGTCATTTACCGTCTAGTAAAATCATCTGAAGATCAAAACCAACTACAGAACGATCTGAATAAGATATCAGTGTGGTGGAAAATTGGCAATTGACTCTAAATAATGAGAAGTGTGAAGTCGTCCACATGAGTACGAAAAGAAATCCGTTAAACTTTGTTTACAAGATAAATCAATCAAATGTGATGGCCGTAAACTCCACAAAATACCTAGGAATTACTATTACTTCAGACTTAAATTGTAAAGAACACGTAGATAATATCGTGGGAAAGGCGAACCAGAGACTGCGTTTTATTGGCAGAACTCTTAAAAGATGCAACAGACTACAAAAGAAACTGCATACACTACGCTTGTCCGTCCATTTTTGGAGTATTGCAGCCCAGTGTGGGATCCTTATCAGGTGGGTTTGACGGAGGACATCGAAAGAGTCCAAAGAAGGGCAGCTCGTTTCGTATTGTCACGATACAGGGGAGACAGCGTTACGGAAATGATACAGGATCTAGGATGGGAATCATTACAACAACGGCGCTTATCGCTGCGGCGTGGCCTACTTGCGAAACTCCAATCGCCAATATTCTCCTCCGAATGCGAAAATATATTGTTGACTCCCACTTACATAGGTAGAAATGATCATCAGAATAAAATACGAGAAATCAGAGCTCGAACAGAGAGATTCAGGTGTTCTTTCTTCCCGCGCGCTATTCGAGGATGGAATGTGGTTCGATGAACCCTCTGCCAGGCACTTAAATGCGATTTGCAGAGTATCCCATGTAGATGTATATTATCTCATGACAAGGAAGGGGATATGGAACTACTCTTTGGGTCAATAATTAATGGCCGGCCGCAGTGGCCGAGCGTTCTGCGGCGCACCAGTCATGTTCTGCATGGCCACTACATTCGGGGGTTTGAATCTCCCCTCGGGCATGTGCCGTATTTAGTATTAGCTAGTTCGTAAGTAGTTTGTAAGTTTAGGGACTGATGATCCCGTAGTTGTCCCATAAGCTCTACATACAGGAAAAGAAATTAAGGTAAGTTAGCTCAAATGGGCATTCATCACAAAATTCATCACTCAAACGTTCCCTTTAATAATCCAAGATTTACATTGTTATCTTCATAAAATAACCATCCCTCGATGGAGACACAACGCGACGTAGTACGCCGAGGAGAGTCAACTTTATCTACAGGGCAATTGGTTAAGGTTACATCAATTGGTATTCTTGGAGATAGTCAGAGCCAAGCGTAAGGTGGAATGAAAAGCAAACACTTGACCAACGGTCGACAAGTTTTCGTGAAGATAATACAAAAATATTTCCGTTCTTTAGAGGCTGACGGCCCAAATTACTCGCATCAAATAAGTGACATCTTATACAAGGGTTTCGATTGAATGAAATATTAATCTAGAATTACGCCAGCACTTTCGAGTACATGGTGGTCTGAGGGCGAACCACGCACACATTGCTCACAAAGGAAGTATACCAAATACATACAATTTCTGCTCCAAAAATGTGCAAAGCAGTCCCTTTAGCTATCCCGAACCTAACAATAGCTACCTAATACTTTGTAGGTTTGTCTGAACGAAGCAGGAGCGCTGCGTGTCGAGTCACCCAAGTCTCAGACGGAAAGTGGCTTCTTCAAATGTTTCAAATGTTTGTATAGTCTATGGGACTTAATTACGGGGTCATCAGTCCCTAAACTTACAAACTACTTATGAACTACTTACGAACTATGACGGCAAAAATATCCATGCCCGAGGGGGGATTCGAACCCCCGACCGTAGTGACCGTGCAGACCGTGCCTGGAGCGCCTCAGTCTCCTCGGCCACCGCGGCCGGCGTGGCTTCTTCTTTCCCGCTAACGACCGTCCACCAGCTGTCTCCTAGTAGTCCAAGCATTAGGAAGAAGTGATTGCAGAAATTATTACCTGAAAACCCAAAATATGAGCCGGTAGGAAATTAAGTTTCAAATAGAGTTTCTATTTCTTGGAATTCGAGCCTACGAATTTCCAAAATAATGTTTTTATTAAATAAATACGTAACGATAACTCCAATGGGAAAACGTTAAATTTGAAACTTGTAGATTATCTACCGATAGCTTTTTTGTACGTAACGATTGATTTGATACCTTTCGAGATATATCGAAGAAACAAAAATTCTTTAAAAACTAGAATCCTTAAGACTCGACTACATTATCGTTTCCAAACCCTATTATTTACCACAAGTATGGCACGAAATGAGTAAAAAAAATATTCAGTATTTTTAGGGACATATCGTTTTTTTTTTTTTTTTTTTTTTTTTTTAAGGCTCCCAGATAATTGGCTACAGTTGGTCAGGGGAATAACGGTTTTTTTCAAGTGACTATTTCTGTCTTTATGTTATTAAAGGAACAGTTAAAGAAATATGTTGCTGACAATTTCTCACATATTTTAAAACAAATCACGTTGCTTTACGACCTTCTGGAGCCGAAATAAATATTTTTCTTTAAAAAAATCTAGTGAACGACTAACGCGTGTTCTCTGAGAACGGCCCGCACTTATAAAATCTTTAATGTAGTTTTTGGAAACAGTTTTGTTTCCATTGGGAAACACCGTCCCTCTATTTCTTTATTTTTAGTATAGCCTAAAAGAAGCAGTCTAGAGCAGATTGCATAGTCCACTAACGTCGTCTTAAAAAAGGCCTTTTGCTTGCAAAAAATGAGGTAGAAGATTTTTTTATCTGGTGCATGTGGTTAACAGTGTGCAGAATACATGTATTCGTCCTACAAAACCCTTGTGACAACAGTTTTATGGCCAAAAACTGCAAATTTTTGGGGCTCCTTCAGATTTTCGCCTATTATTCGGAAACTATGCATCCTGCTGATGACGTTATCCTTGCCAAAATAAAGGAGCATTAAATTTTACGTCGAACGACCTGTTCAAAGGTCAAAATCGGCACAGTCATTTAGCAGAAATCAGTTTTCAAATTTGTCATTTTTACCAGCTTGCCAAAACAGTCGGCTCCAACGTCTGTATCCCCAAAACGGCTACTCCAAATGAAAACTATGAAATTATGGAAATTGTAATGACTGAAATTTCATGTTACAACAGTACCATTTTTATTTTATTTCAGGTAGCATTAAACGTTGATCTACCTAAAAAACCAATGTAATTCCATTTCCTTGAATATAATAAAAGCCATCTTCAGTAAAATGAAATTTCTTATGGAAGGACGGCGCTCTTATGATGACAGATTTTTTTCTTTTTTAATGCACCACTCTTTTCGTTCACGTTTATTTTTATCCATTGCTTAAATGCTAAGATTCGCATGCTAAAAGGAAACCTACTACATAGTAATGGTCAATATGTATTCACATTTGAGTGATATAAAATATCGTTTGTTTGGATACCATTTCACAACTGTATTAACTATCGCACTAAAGTTTCTGCTCCAGTTGTCACAATGTAAAAATGTACGAACGACATGTTTCGACCCTACATTAGCCCATTCTCAAGTCCTAAAAAGAAGCAAGCCAAGGAAAATGTAAATTAAAATGAAAACACTAAAACCTTAAATACGATCCATTTCAAAATAACAAAGTATGTTCATCCTAGATTGGCTTACCTTGAATTCTAAAACATATCTGCCCTAAGGCAACGTCAAGCGTCGACATTGAACACAGGTGGAGCGGAAACTTTACTGGGATATAAAATATGTACTAATGAAAAATATGAAAACTTCGTACTTTTATAACATGAAATTCCATTCTTTACAATTTCCATATTTTCATAGTTTTTATTTGGAGTAGCCGTTTTGGAGATACAGGCGTTGGAGCCGACCTTTTTGACAATCTGGTAAAACTGACAAATTTGAAAACTAATTGATACTAAATGACTGAACCGATTTTGACCTTTGAATATGTCATTCGACGTAAAATTTAATGCTATTTTATTTTGGTAAGGATAACATCGTCAGCAGGATGCATAGTTTCCAAATAAGCACCAAAAATTTGCAGTTTCAGGGTGTACTGAATTTAGCCAGGAGGGTCCCGTTTGTTTAAATAACTGAAGTATTCGATACCATAGTTGGTCGTAGTTTTGTAACCTAATATCACATATTTACAATATATAAGCATCTTATGACGCTTCTGTCAAGTCTCATTATTATTTTCATTACTAGGGTTTTCTAACAAACTAAATTAATTAAGTATTGAACGTCGTAACAACAATGTAAACATATATTAACACTGCACTAATTGTTACTTACGATCTTTTGTATTATTTCATTTTGATATCGAAATATTTTTATTACATCTGTCATACTTTTATGTAACTTTACGTAAAGCAAAATATGCGTATGTTTCATGAACAAATGGTTAAATATTTAAATGTTGTAATTCCGTGTTCTAGAAGGTTCTAGAAATATTATCAGGTATTAATACGCGTGAATTGGCGCGAACTCAGGCAGTATGAGGTAGTAGTCAGTCTGGAGTGTTATGGCAGTCTTAGTTATTATGGAAGTGTGTTGTGAAATGCTTTATCAGGAATTGATGAATAAACATACTTAAGAAAATAATGAAAGTGTCACAAATGTAGTTTTCTGAAAACCCAAGAACCCGTCGGCATAACATAATTTTGTAATGTGTTAATGGCAGGCGAGCAACGAGATCTACGAGCATTCTACCACTGAACATGTATAACAGGTGAAGTATAGAAAAATGTGGCTTTAATGTCCAGTAAAAAAGAAATGCGCCACAAGGGCCATTCACATGTTGTCCCGAGGGTTTTGTAGGACGAATACATGCATTCTGCACACTGTTAACCAAATGCACAAGATAAGAAAGTCTTCTACCTTATTTTTTTGCAAGCAAAATGCCTTTTTTGAGACGACTTTACTGGACTATGCAATTCGCTATAGACTGCTTTTAGACTATATTAAAAAATAAGTTAATAAATAAAAAGAGGGACGCTGTTTCCGAAAGGAAACAAAACTGGTCCAAAAAAATACATTAAAGATTTTGCAAGTGCGGGCTGTTTAGAGTGTTCTCAGAGAACACCGCCCCCCCCCCCTTCACCCATTCCCAACGGCCACTCACCCCTCGCCTCCTCTGGCCGAAGGCACAGCGCGCTTGCACCCTTCACTTTACCAGTCGGTTAGTAATACTAGAAAACAATGCAACGTATCCAAGTATTTTTACTTACTAAAGAAAATAATCAATATTAAGCTCCACGAAGCAAATCGCTGTAAAATGTAAATAACGTCCACTAGATTTTTTTAGAGATAAATATTTATATCGGCTCCAGAAGGTCGTAGAGCAACATTATTTGTTTTGTTATATGTGAAAAAAAAGGTCAGCAATATATTTCTTTCACTGTTCCTTTCATAACATAAAGACAGAAATAGTCGATGAAAATGGGCGCAAAGAAAGTGCTAGTTTTTCATAGTCTTCTTTGATACTTATAATTAACAAAATCTAAAAAAAAAAAATATTGAATAGTATCATATTAAAACTCTTCATGAAGAAAACAGACGAAAAACCGTTTTTCTAGGTCGATCGCCTGACCAACTCTAGCTAATTTTCTAGGCGCCCCTTGATAAAAAAAATCGATATATTTCACAAAACAATTATTATTTTTAAATTTTTCGAAACAGGTCTTTTTAGAATTATTTCGTGCCATATGTATGGTAAATAATAAGTTAGGAACGTGAATGTTTTCGAGTAACAAGAACTATAGTTTTGAAATAATTTTAAATGTTTTTTCGATATATCTCGAAATGTGTCAAATCAATCGACACGTACAACAAAGCAACCGAAAAAATGGTAATCTTAAGGGCTTCGACTTCCTAATTTAACATTTTCCCATCAGAGTTAGCCCATATAGTCCGAGCATTCAGTCACGGCGTAATGCTAAATTTGCAGAAATTATTACCTGAAAACAAAAACAAATATGAGCGGGTAGGAAATTAAATTTCAACTAGATTTTATTTTAAGAAACTCGAGCCTAAAAGGCGAAATTTGCCGGAAAAATTCGCAATTTCGCCTTTTAGGCTCGAGTTTCTTAAAATAAAACCTAGTTGAAATTTAATTTCCTACCCGCTCATTTTTTTTTTTTTTTTTTTTTTTTCAGGTAATAATTTCTGCAAATCTTGCATTACGCCGTGACTGAATGCTCGGACTATATGGGCTATGGAGGTGGTTCTACAGGGTGGATTGAAATTGCATGCCTCTGACCTCCTCCAACAAGTAGACAGTTAAGGTGGTAGCGCAAGACTACTTAGAACGGAACTTCTCTGGCGACTACTGGAATTTGAGAACAGGAAACTACTAAATCCTTGTTGACTCTGCCGCTATGGATAGAACTACCTCATCAAGGGACATTACTTAAATAAAACAGAGACATCTTCACCTTCCTTTATCCACGGTAGAGGCAAGAAAGAGCTAAAATAGGTGGTAAGTATTCACCTTTACATATTTTAACGTTGAGTATTTGAATAAAATAACGATGATAAATGAATGCGGGTCCAATTGAACTCTTTCAATCTGTGATGCCGCGTGTATAAAGCTCATGCAACCCCTTCTTGAGTACTGCTGAAAGTTGGTTTGAAGAACGACGTAGACGCAGTTCAGAGGTGAATCACCAGTATTGTTACTGATAGGTTCGATTAATGCGCTAGTGTTACAGACTTGTTTTGGAAACTCAAATGAAAATAGCTGGATGAAAGGCTGTATTGTTTCGAGAAACATAACTGAAGAATTTTAAACGGCCGGAATTCCATGCTGACTACAGAACGATTCTGTTACCGCCTACATACATTCATCGTAAAAGAATACAAAAATCAGAGAAATTAGGGCTCTTGCAGTGGCATCCAAGGATTCGTTTTTCCCTGGAATAGAGAATAGAACTGCAAAGGAAATGACTAGTTCTGGTGAGAGGTATCCATCCCCATGAATTGTATTGTGGACTGCGGTCTGTGTGTGTAAATATTTAGATGAAATTACAGATAAGAACGTTTACGAAGCCAAGGTATTACTTCAATGATTCAATGAGATTCATGTCTCTATTTAATTTTAAGCCCGAGTCAGAAATTTCAATAGAATTATATTAGCATTTTAATGACAAAATATTATACAGAGAGTTATTTTTAAGGAAGGAATAGCATCTTAGTGGAACAGGTGGCATACGTTGCGTCGATATTTCGAAAATAATTTGGTGCCGCCGCAATCCCACAAATTTCACACAAAAAAATGACATGTTCCGTAGATTATCTTTCTGATATCCACTATGTTATAGAAGGAAATAATGAAGTCTATTTAAATAAATTTTTAACGGTTTCACATTCACATAATTATCCAGATATGAAACGAAAAGACTAGAAATAAGCTGCTACTCCCATATTGCAGATGTACAAGGACGCAACTGGGTGTCGAAATGATTTGCGTAAATACCGTTGCCTACAGGCACGTTATTGGCTTTCATCAGCCGTTGCTGCAGTTGAAGGGCATAACGATATTCCAATGTTAAGGATCATCAGCAAGCCCGTGTGTTTCTGAAATTTAATTTGTAGTTAATTGTTTCCAGTGCTCGCAGCTCATTACATCCTCGGAATATGTGTGGGAGTGCTTGCTGACGGGCCCCGCCTTTCAGTAACCTTTAACTTTCGACTCTCGTGCTTCGGTAGCGTTGCTCGCAAAGCGTCAGCAACAGGCATGTTATTTGTAAATTTAAAAAAATGTTCAA
The DNA here is from genome assembly GCA_026315105.1 of Locusta migratoria. Lineage (NCBI taxonomy): Eukaryota > Metazoa > Arthropoda > Insecta > Orthoptera > Acrididae > Locusta > Locusta migratoria. Next base: position 200,409,658 of record CM048746.1, read on the forward strand.
ATGTTTGTAAAGCTTATGGGACGTAACTACGGGGTCATCAGTCCCTAAACTTACAAACTACTTATGAACTACTTACGAACCAGGACGGCACAAATATCCATGCCCGAGGGGGGATTCGAACCCCCGACCGTAGTGGCCGTGCAGACCGTGACTGAAGCGCCTCAGTCTCCTCGGCCACCGCGGCCGGCATTTGTAAATTACTTTGTGAGTGAGAAGCAGTAGATAGAAACATGCGTTGTAGTTAATTTCGTGAAAGGTGTATACTGACTAAAATATTCATTATAGTATTTTCATAAGTTATTAATATTCATCCCGTAGTTGATGCTAACGTTTCTCTGCAATTGCTTTTTGACATGCAGGGTGATTTTCTACATCCTGTACAAACTATAGGGACCGATAGAGGAGAGGATACGGAGGGAAATAGGTGTAATGAACTTATTTCCAGAAATGTATGGTTTCCAAAAAAGAGCCCATTTCATAAGGTACACTTTGTTACAGAAAGTGCGGTCAAATATGCGCTGAGTCATGCAGCCACGAATTAAATTTAATGGTAGTTCTGGGGTGACTGATAACAATGGTACAAAATTAAATTAAAATAATTGACTGAACAGTGACTTAATGGATCAAATCTCAAACAGCCTTCTGCGCATGAAAGTAAAAAACCTTGCACTTACTCAGACACGTCGAAATGTTCAAATGTTTGTAAATCAGTTAACTGCCGCGGTTATCATTCCCTAGGCTTACAAATTACTTAAACTAACCTAACACAGACCTACACCAGAAGAAGGGCTCGAACCTCCGACGGGAACAATCGCACGCTACACACTAAGACGCCTTAGTGCGCTCGGCCCCTCCACAGCCGCCATTCATGCCAATAAGGGAGTAGTCGATGATTGGGCATTCTTTTATCTCCATTTCACAACCCGCTATCTTATCAGTGAAATTATTTACTTCAGCTGTAGTTGCCTTTTCAGAATTAATTGTCTTTGCACAATCTTCATTACATTTCTGTTCAATTCGTTTTGTACCTTTTCCATTTTATTACCTAAATTTATCTCTGTTGTACTGACATTACTATTAACGGAATCAACTTCCTACCCTGTTTTACCCACTTCTGTCTTCACATCGTATAATGTTAATTCTGTCATTCCATCCACTTCTGATTTAAAATTTTCCAACTGGAATTTTACATTTTCTATATTGCCACTCAATTCTGTTCTCATACTTTCCATGTTTACTTGAACTTTGTTCAAACCCAAGCCCAATTCCTTCTTTACATTTCCCACTTCTGCAAATATATTAGCCACTTCTGCTTTTACATTACCCACTTCTTCTTTTACATTACACAAATCAGTTTTTAATTCCGATTTTACATTACATACTTTTGATTTTATACCATCCAAATCTGCTTTTAACCCCATTATCCACATTTAAAGTTTGCCGTATCACATTTATTCGCAGCAACTGTACTACTAGCCCCACTATAGCCCTCCCTAATTACATTTTCTTCCTCAGAACTCGGGCAAGCACATACGATAATATTTTCAGAGCCACACAGGCATGGTGACTGCTTAATTACCGGCATTTCTTTAACGTAAGATCCAGCTCCCGACTCACACATATTTACATCATCGACGTTGGTACTTAGCTCTTCGCCGACCGAGGTGGCCAAGCGGTCTGCGGCTGGCCAGTCACGGTCTGCACAGTCACTACGGTAGGGGATTCGAATCCCCCCCTCGGGTATTGATATTTGTGCTGTCCTTAGTAATAGCTAGTTGATAAGTAGTTTGTAAGTTTAGGGACTGATGACCACGTAGTGAAGTCCCATAAGCTCTACAAACATTTGATTTGCTTAGCTTTTCTGCCATGGTGCCTCTGCCGCTGCCGCCGATGTATGTTGACTGCCTCCTGGAACTGCAGCCGTGTCTACTCGAAGCCGCTGGCCGCTGTGGACTGCGTTTGTGTCCGCGATGTGGAGTTCTGCGCTGCCGTATTTGTAACTCGCGCATCACGTTCTTCTCAGGTCCGAATACCGAAGCCTATAACTCTCCTATCTGCTGCTGTACTATAAAGCTCTGAGCCCCCACACATCACTCAATATGCATTAGACTTGGCTTCTAAATGAGTGTAATGCAAAATTTGCAGTAACTATTCGAACAGAAATTTACTAAAGCGGAACTAAATAATAATAATAAAACTGTTGCTTTGTTTTTCATCCCTGACAAGAAACCTCATTTTCGCCCTTCCTATTGGTACTCAACAATACGAATTTGTCAATACATAACTCAGGGTAGTAAAAGGTTTATGGCTCGTTGTCTCTGTTTATAGGGGTAAGGTTATGTATGTCAGCTTCTATGCCCTAAACAGCTACCCAATCTGTTTAAACAAAATCAATAATTAATCTGTAGTTTAGCCAGTCTATCAAACCGGATATGATGACGTGAAAATATGTTTTAACAAACATAAATTAAACTTCTGAAGAACCAACAAAATGGATTCGAAGATAAATAGTGGTTCACTCACGAAATAATTCTTTATAAATGAAGTTTATCATTCATTTTGGACAAGGACATTCGGAGGTGGTCCTACTTTATACATCGGTAAATAACTGAATATTTCCCCAACTATTGTTCACCAGAAAAAATGTTCAAATGTTTGTATAGCGTAAGGGACTTAACTACGGGGTCATCAGTCCCTAAACGTACAAACTACTTATGAACTAACTAATACTAAGGACGGCACAAATATCCATTCCCGAGGGGGGATTCGAACCCCCGACCGTAGTGGCCGTGCAGACCGTGACTGGAGCGCCTCAGTCCCCTCGGCCACCGCGGCCGGCGTTCATCAGAAAACAATAAGTATCACACGCACTTGGAAGTAAAACTTACAAATTATGACTCGTAAGTTAGTCTAGTACATCGAACATTACAGTTTCCAATTAATCTGTGATTAAAGTATTTGTTATAAAACACAGTTTGTAATCACACGAGTACACGATTGCTAAATTATCCACACATGCCTATATCTTCAACTCGTAAGTTCGTAACGCGGCTTCAGACCGCCCAGCGTCACCAACTTCCACTACCGCGTCCAAGTTATGAGTCCCTTCTCTCTGCTCCCAAAATTGTATACTTCCGCGCATCCTAACGCCTCATCTTTAAAACACAATAACCTTTCCAAGCCGGCCGCGGTGGCCGAGGGGACTGAGGCGCTTCAGTCACGGTCTGCACGGTCACTACGGTCGGGGGTTCGAATCCCCCGTCGGGCATGGATATTTGTGCCGTCCTTAGTTGTAGGTAGTTCGTAAGTAGTTTGTAAGTTTAGGGACTGATGACCCCGTAATTAAGTCCTTTAAGCTTAACAAACATTTGAACATTTTTAACCTTTCCAAAATATTATACATTTGAATATCACGGAATTAAATGCTTTGACCACCTCCCTACAAATGTTGTTTACATTTAACAATCAAATATATATTTAACAATACTAAAATACGGTTGAGACTGAAGCTCTTTGCTCAGGTAGCTATTAAGCGTGGCGTCTCACTGTTCAAATATACTGCCAACGTCGAAATATAGTTACACAATTAATATTTAATTTATCATTGATTTTTATACAAGTATATTCAGTTCTTGTTCACAAATACTAGTAATTGTTTATATATAAATTATCTGCTGCATATCTACTATATTTCGTCGGCCATGAAATATTTAAGTGGCAGTCTACAACATAAAAAACGTATGTTACTAAGGATAATATTAAATATAATAAAATACATATATAACTGTAATGTGCTTTTCTGGATCATGTTTTATGTTTCTGTGGTGGAATCTACGTTCTGAAAGAATAATATTACTACCTCAACGGAAAGCAGAACAAGAGAGTAAAACAAAGTTTATTGAAAGAATATGGAAATAACGTGGTGCGCATTTTGAGATAGGTAGCGTGGTGCAATTCTCCCCGTTTGCTTTTTAAACTGTTTCTGAGAAACACTACGTATCAATAATTGTAACTATAAGTATCATTATTATAGTACTGAAATTTATCGAGTTTTTATCTGTAAGGGATATTGAAATTCTAATTACGGCATTTGATTCTCCCAAGTCTCCTGAATCCATTAATATCAGTATATTTGCCGTATGACCATTCCCTTATTTTATATGGATTTTTAGAATAATGTATGTGGCTATATTGTATTTCAGTTGCAACCTGGGAGAGCCACCCTCGCTCAGCCAAGAGCGCCGTTTCCTGTTTCCGAGCTGATTAGGAAAATCGTAACTACCTGTATTTCATTCTCTAGGTCCAAACTGTTAGCCGGCCAGTTGGGGAACCCAACAGCCTGACAAAACCCGCCTTTCACATGGAAACAATCAGCTTCCCCTGTATCTGTAATGTCACAATGGTGTACGTCGACACCGGAAATATGAAATAGTACACATGTAATAAATCACAACGTAGCTTTAATTTGCCAAGGACGAGTGATGCTGACAAAGGGTGACCAACGTCTGTTTGCTGTTACTGTGAGCGGTTTTAATGCTTCCGTGACCAGCTTTGTTGCTGCCACTATTCTTACAGCTATGCTGAATTTACAAGCCGATTGCCGATATGCCGCGACCCGCAGCATAGCAGGTTAATCTTATGGACAACAATAGTGTTGTTTTAGTTCTATTTTTACAAATAAAGTCTCTTGTTAATTAAACTGTAAAGACCTTTCTGTTTGGCTATTAACATAGAAGCTGCTTAATTATTTTACGAGTTAGTTATATACACTCCATTTCCACCCAGTTGCTCCTCTTCCATTTTCAAATTATTGCGAGCATACTCATTTTATTTCTTGTATACTCGGTTAAATTATAAAACTGTAAAAATGATTAATAGATTAATAAATTCAATAGGCTTTATTTTTTTTTTTAAATGTCCCCCCAGAACCAAATATTGGCGGCGCTACTGTTCACATGTACTTTTACGAGTTAGTGTTTCTACAATGTCTGTAATACTATCATTTATGATTCATGATCATGTGCTCCTTTGCTCTTTAACACTTTACGGTCTGGTTGCGAGCTGTGCTTGCAGTCCATGCACTAAGCGTTGCCAGCGAGCGACGAACTATGCTGGCAGTGACGTAAAAATTAAAAAAAATCCCAGGAAACTAACTACGAGCTACAAGTGCAGTTCCTGCTTTTCCTTATGAAGCTTTGTGGTTTAGTTATGCAAAACAACATCCAGCAGAAGGCAACACCAGCAAGAGATATGTTCGTGTCTTTAGATTCAGACATTTCCATGCGTAAGCAGTGTCGCCAATATGTCACAGTACAGACGATGGCTCGCAGATCCGGAAGTTTTGGGCGTTCTCTTCAATGCCTCCGGTCTAAGGAGAATTTAGTAACTATTCTGAAGATGACAGAGATACTGCTTAATGACTATAGTGATATGACGTTTCAACAAGAAACGCATCAAATGCATCCCGAATTTCGGAATGTAATTGCTAATGATTATACAAAACTGTTGGCCTAGAGTCATTTAGTCGTGTAATGTAATTTTTGTAAATAAATCCCTTTCAGTTCGTTTTTTTTTAAACACGAGCAATTACAGTTTTTTTTTGGTACCTACAATAAATCCTACTATAAAACTTCTTTATTTTCCTTGTTTCAGCTACAAATGTGTGAAAGATGTTCAAATGTTTGTTAAGCTTATAGGACTTAACTGCGCGGTCATCAGTCCCTACACTTACAAACTACTTATGAACTAGCTTATTCTAAAGACGGGAAAAACATCCATGCCCGAGGTGGGATTCGAACCCCCGAAGGGGAACGGTCTCGCGTATCGTAGCATAGCGCCTCAATGTGCTCGGCCGCTCCGTCGCGGCCACAATCTTGTGATAACAATGTAAATGTAAGTTGATAACTATAATATGTTACTCCATCTTAAAGTTTAAAGTACAGTGGTAAAGCAGAAAAAACTGTAACGGTTTACCTGTAGCCCTAACTAAATTATGATATTTTGAAAAACGACAAAAAAACGCCAGTGTGGCCTGCTACAGTGCCGTACTAAGTCCCTGACCTTAAAGTGTTAACGGTTTTGTAATATTTTCAGTAGACTCGATATTCCTTCCGAAAAAGACAACTTTTGATTGAGAGTGAATAAACCACTTTTCGCAACTGGTTAGATGTCATATAATCTGCAGGCTGTTCCGGAATATTTTTGCTTCTCTTGAAGTCAAATTCCAAAGGTTTCTCATATATTAAAGAATCCCATATACAGAGGAGGAATGGCACCTCCATAGAGTTTGTTAGCCTGAGATTTTCCACTGATAATTAGAACAATACGAGTACCTCTTTCACTTACGGATTGGACCTCCTCAAGTACTAACAAGCACGAACCTGAGAGACGCCGCTGTGATTTCGGACTGAGTTATTTTTCCCCGCTGCCCAGAGAAACGAGCTCCGCGGTCCCAGCACGTGCCGCGCCTTGCATAACTCACCTCTGGGATGTTACATCAGGCGGGCGAAACGTCGTCCAGGGCGGGCATCGGCATGCGCGTCGCGTGTCACGTGGTGGGCAAGCGCCAGGCGCCATCGCCCACTCAGGGCAACGACTCGCTCTCTGCAAGGCGCCAGACCCTACCAGGTGTGCGCTCTTACACGACGCTGACGCGACGGCCGCGACCAGCAGTTACATGACGGGGCCACACACGTCAGCAGTGCCTGCGTCTTGTGACTTCTGTCTGACGTCTTTGTCACCAACACACATTCATCGAAAGTGATTCATAGGAACTTTCACTATCAGTAACGTAAGAAAATCGCGCAAATATTCGCATGTTTTACGTGAACTGTAACTACCACAGTTATCTGTATGGGTTACATGTACCTTAAACTGGAAATAAATGTTAAGTATATTTTTTAGAAATTGGATTCCATTATCTGGATGGGTGTGCTCAAAGGCCACAAAATCACTTTTTACAATAATGAAAGGAGCAGCATTAGCCGTAAAATCTTTTGCTTTATTTATGCAAATCGATTTCGGTTTGCCAAGAAACCATCTTCAAACTCAAACTTAGTTTGACTTTGCGTGACACCAGATAGTATCACATGTATCTAACTATTTCAATTGATTTGTTAGACGTAAATGTTACTATACATTTCACTAATATGCTGTTTTGTACTTGCTGACAGCACTGAAGATGGTTTTTGGCAAACCGGAATTGATTTGCATAAATAAAGCAAAAGATTTTACGGCTAATGCTGCTCCTTTCATTATTGTTAAGTATATTTTTGTAATTGGAAATTGTGGTATCACAGAAGTATGAAGTGCGCGCCACCTACTTTCGCCGCGCGCCGCCATGCACGCACGGCGCGGCGTTCTTACGACGTCAGCCACGAGCACCCTATGCTACAACTCCACTAGTGGCCACGACTGCTGCATCGGCACTTGGGACTGAGATAGGAACCAGTTAACACTTCGAAATCAGGCACCAGTTAAGACTTGGCTATCGGATAGGCACTAGAGGCAGGCCTCTATATAAACTATGTATCAGCATTCTGCAGTCAATAACTATTTAAAAGTTAAGTATTACTAAGTCTCTATGTTTCTAGTTTCTGCTGTCCCACTGGCTGGTCACCTCCATACCGCACAAGGGCACATCCTTCATTCCTGTGTCGGTCTTTTTCTACTCGGCCACCGACACCAAAGACAACCGGCGAAAGCGAGACACAAAAGTGGCGACGAGGCTGGGACACAAAAGAAATCACAGGCAAGGCATGTATGAGATTGACATTTGTTTTGATTTGTCATAAGAACTGTGCCAAATATCTTAAACGTACAAGAGGATCTTATCAGCATTTGTACGTAGTGATTGTAACTTGCTACTAAAATGTTATTTTGTATAAAAGCCATTAGTAGGCACAAAGAATCAAATAATAATGCAATTACATGAATATCTGTTATTTAAAAATTAAAATATTTGTTTGTAACTTTAAAAGAAAAGTGCGTAGCTGTTGTAACAATTACTTTCAATTTCATTTGTATAAAAAAATCTTTACAAAACACTAAAAGATAATTTATATTGTAATTTGAAATATATTGTCCATTTAAAAATCTAACATAATCTTCATTGAGACTTTTAAGTGAAAATTGAACGTCACGTGATGTCACATGACGTGACGAAACGTGACGTAGCCGCCTTATTGAGTGGTATTTAAACCCTGTTGACAGATTCTAAAGGCAGAAAGAAAATGTGTGCTGTATTGGTAGTACCGGTGGTAGTGGCAGCAGTGAAACAAAGCTATGTAAGATGTATGGTATGAGTATACACAGTGTAAAAGAATTGTAAATGCAAGTGACTGTTGTGTTTTTGACTGTGGTTCAAATAAATTTGTTTGTCTTCTCAACAACGTAGTAATCTGCGTAGAGAACCTGTCAGACTATCCCGTTAATTTGGACTTATGTATCGACAAATTTCTGAGGATTTGCAGTGAAGTGTCGTTTTAGTACTTAACTTAGATAGTGAGCTCCTCTGCGACATATCAACCACCACTATACCCCAGATTCGTGAAAGACTACAACTCCCGTGTTCAAAAAGCTGCATTCGACTGATTATTTTACAGATCAGTCAATGTGTTAAACATTAGACTTAAAGAATTTGAAATAACGCTTACAGTGTGATGCGAACCAGAACCAAGCTCGTTAAGAAGATAAAGAGTCCAGGTGAAGATTGAATACAGGCTCAAATGATCCTAGCAGGAGGAGAGAAATTTGCAAGGAGAATACAGGAAGAACTACCAGCAAAACGGAAAACAGTTCTGATCTCTCCAGTTCATAGGAAGTGTGACAACCTGAAAAATCGCCCAGAACAATGTCTGCTACAAGATCCTTGGGGAAGATCAGTTTGAATTTAGGAGAAATGTAGGAACAGGTGAGGCAATACATTACGACTTATCTTAGAAGAGAGGTTAAGCAAAGTGAAACGTACGTTTTTAGTAGTTTGTGGATCTGGAGAAATCTTTTGACAATGTTGACTGGAATACACTCTTTCAAATTCTGAAAGTAACAGGGGTAAAATATAGGGAGCGAACAGTTATATTCCACTGGTACAAAAACCAGACAGCAGGAGTCTACATCTACATCTACATGGGATACTCTGCAAATCACATTTATACTATTTTATCTCTCATTCCATTCTCGAATAGCGCCCGGGAAGAAAGAACACCTGAACCTCTCTGTTCGAGCTCTTATTTCTATTATTTTATTCTGATGATCATTTCTACCTATGTAAGTGGGAGTCAACAATATATTTTCGCATTCGGAGGAGAATTTTGGCGATTGGAGTTTCGTAAGTAGACTACGCCTCAGGGATAATAGCCGTTGTTGTAATGATTCCCATCCCAGATTCTGTATCATTTCCGTAACGCTGTCTCCCCTGTATCGTGACAATACGAAACGAGCTTTGGACTCTTTCGATGTCCTCCGTCAGACCTACCTGATAATGACCCCACACTGGGCAGCAATCTATATCTATAAATACGAATGTCTGTTCGGTGTACGTTTATCACGAGTGAACCACAAGACATAAAGAGCTAAAAATTTGTAGAGTTACTAATGTCTACCCGGGGAAGGCTTTAGGCACGGTTTTATGGCGATCGGATAGCTATTTTTCTATATATATATGAATGTCTGTTCGGCGTACGCTTATCACGTCCGAACGACAAGACGCAGAGACTTAAATATTTGTACAGTTACTAATGTATACCTGAGGAAGGTTTTAGGCGCGGATTTATAGCGATCTGATAGATATTTAGTAATTTGATGAATATAACGCGAAATGCAGAACAATAATTACTCTTTGAAAATTATATTTACTCTTTGAAAATGATTTTATGGGTTGCATTGTTGCTTGAGGGTTGATAATGATAAAAGGGTGGAGTATATTGGGATGCAAAGTTATCGCTGTCTATAAAATTCTACGTGTGTTTGTGTGTCAATATTTCGCTCTGCAGCGAAAACTACAGAACGCAAACGAATAGTCTGTGTGTAATTGTTGTCCGAAGTCTCCCGTTGTGCACCATAGCAGTTCCATGCCGATAGCTATAAGAGGGTGGAAGATATGCTGGGTGACAGTCGTCAAATTATTTAAAAAAATTCGGACTGGAGGCCAGCGATGACGTTTGCGACTCTATAGCAAGGAGGTTACATACAGCGAAACGTGATGCCACAGACCATATCTTTCGTCTATGCGTACTACAATGTCTTCAGCTCTTTCTCTGTAAGGATAAGCATACGAATAAGGAAATATGAGAATAACTAAATAAAGAAGTAAAATAGAAATTTCTTTTAATACAAATAAAAGTTTACCAGAATTCCCTAAAATGAAATTAATAAGAACATGGACATTACTCTTACCATACGTGTGATATTGCAACACAGGCTATAAGGAATAATGTATATATTATTTATTGTAAATCACTAAGTACTTCACATAATTTTATTTTTTATTTGAATGATGATTAAAAATGTTTGTGCCTATAGAAGGTATTGTATTTCACTTCATCCTTCAAAACCAGTCGTCTCATGGCACACTACTGAAAGATAGCTTATCTATCATAATCAACCAACACGCGAGCGGAGCCGCGGATTTAAGCTAGTACTCTATGAAAGGACGGACAAGCGTAGTATATGCAGTTTATTTAGTAGTTCTGTTGCATCTTTAAGGGTTCTGCCAATAAAACGCAGTCTCTGGTTCGCCTTTCCCACGACATTATCTAGTTCTTTCCAGTTTAAGTCAGAAGTAATTGTAATTCGTAGGTATTTTGTGGAGTTTAAGGCCTTCACTTTCGATTAATTTATCTTGTAAACAAAGTTTAACGGATTTCTTTTCGTACTCATGTGGACGACTTCTCATTATTTCTCATTATTTAGATCATCATCATCAGCAGCATCATTAGAGACTGATTATGCCTTTCAGCGTTCAGTCTAGAGCATAGTACCTCTAATAAAATTCCTCCATGATCCCCTATTCAATGCTAACATTGATGCATCGTCTGATGTTATCCCTTTTACTTCAAAATCATTCCGCACCGAATCTAAGTACTTTCTTCTTGGTCTACCTCGACTCCTCTTACCCTCCACTGACGAGCTCATGAGTCTCTTAGGTAACCTTGCTTCTCCCATGCGTGTAACATGACCCCACCATCTCAGTCTGTTCGCTCTAACTGCTTCATCTATGGTGTTCATTCCCAGCTTTTCTTTGATTTCCTCATTATGGACACGCTTGTGCATTGTTCCCATCTATTAGTACCTGAAATCATTCTTGCTACTTTCATTTGTAGATTTGGAGAAGGCTTTAAACAATGTTGATTGGAATAAACTCTTTCAAGTTCTGAAGCAAGCAGGAGTAAAATATAGGGAGCGTAAGGTTATATACAACTTGTACAAAAACCAGACAGCGGTTGTCAGAGTTGAAGGGTATGAAAGGGATGCAGTGGTTGGAAAGGCAGTAAGACAGGGTTGTAGTCTTTCTCCATTGTTATTCAATTTGTACATTGAGCAAGCTATAAAGGAAAGCAAGGAGAAATTTGGAGAAGGAATTAAAGTTCAGGGTGAAGAATTAAAAACATTGCGTTTTGCCGACGACATAGTAATTCTGTCAGATACAGCAATGGACCTGGAAGAGCAACTGAACGGAATGGACAGTGTGCTGAAAGGTGCATATAAGATAAACATTAACAGGAGCAAATCAAAGATAATGGAGCAGTGTAAGAAAATCAGCTGATGCCGAAGGAATTAGATTGGGAAACGAAGCAATAAAGGAGGTAGATGAGTTTTGTTACTTGGGCAGTAAAATAACAATTGATGGTCGCAGTACAGAGGATATAAAATGCAGAATGGCAATGGGTAGAAAAGAGTTCTTGAAAAAGAGAAATTTGTTAACATCGAATATAGATTTAAGCCTAAGGAAGTCCTTTCTGAAGGCATTTGTATGGAAGTGAGACATGGACGATAAACAGTGCGGACAGGAAGAGGATTGAGGCTTTTGAAATATGGTGCTACAGAAGAATGCTGAAGATTAGGTGGGTGGATCGCGTAACTAATGAGGAGGTACTGAACAGAATTGGGGAGAAAAGAAATTTCTGGCATACCTTGACTAAAAGAAGGGATAGATTGGTAGGACACATTGTTAGACATCAAGGAATTGTGAATTTAGCGTTGGAGGGAAGTGTGTGGGGTAAAACTCGCAGAGGAAGACCAAGAGATGGATACATTAAGCAGATTCAGACAGATGTAGGTTGCCGTTCTTATGTGGAGATGAAGAGGCTTGCTCAGGATAGGGTATTGTGGAGAGCTGCATCAAACCAGTCTCCGGACTGAAGACCACAACAACAACAACAACTTTCATACCTTTGATCTCTACCTTGTGAATAAGGTAACCTGTATCCACCCAACTTTCACTCCCATACAACAAAGTTGGTCGAAAGATAGAGCGGTGCACTGCTAACTTAGTCTTGTGCCTTAGCATCGATTACTACGAACTGTGTCCTCTCTGAGAGGAAATCCCCTATCCAGCCGCAAATTTGGGGCGATATACCGTAACCACGCAATTTCATTAAAAGCCGTTTGTGAGGTACGGTGTCAAAAGCCTTCTGGAAATCAAGAAATACGGAATCTATTTGCGAACTCTTATAGATAGCACCCATCACATCGTGTGAATAAAGAGCTAGTTGTGTTTCGCATGAACGATATTTTCTAAATCCATGTTGAACTTGGGCCAATAGATCAATCTGTTCGAGTTTTTCATAATATTATAATACAGCATATGTTCCAAAACCCTGCTGCAAACTGAAGTCAATGAAATAGGTCAGTAGTTTAATGGGTTACTCCTACTGCCTTTCTTGAATATAGGTGTGACCTGTGCAACTTTCCAATCTTTTGGTACAGATCCTTCTTTGAGAGAGCGGTTGTATATGGCTGTTAAGTAAGGATCTATCGCTTCAGCATAATCAGAAATCTAACTCCTTAAGAAGGATAAGAGTCCAAGTGAAGATCGAATACAGGCCGAAGTGAACCTGGCAGGAGGAGAGAGAGTTGCAGGAAGAATACAGGAAACATGGACCGAGGAAGAACTACCAGCATAACGGAAAACAGCTCTGATCTTTCCAGTCCATAGAAAGTGTGACAACCTGAAATTTGACAACTATAGTAAAATCGCCCTGAACAATGTCTGCTACAAGATCCTTGGGGAAGATGAATTGGATTTAGGAGAAATGTAGGAACACGCGAGGCAATACATTACGACTTATCTTAGAAAAGAGGTTTTAGTGTTTGTGGATCTGGAGAAAGCTTTTGATAATGTTGACGGGAATACACTCTTTCAAATTGTGGGGTAAAATATAGGGAGCAAAGAGTTATATTCCACTATTAAAAAAAATAAAAAAAAAAAAATAAAAAAATAAAAAAAAAGAAAGAAAAAAACGGGGCAGCAGGAGTCGAAGGGCACGAAATGGTGGCAGAGGTTGGGAAGGGAGGAAGGGTTGTATCCTTTCCCCAATTTTGATCAATCTGTACATTTATCAAGCTGTGAAGGAAGGCAAGGATACGTTTGGAGAGGGAATTAAAGTCCTGAGAGAAGAAATAAAAACCTTGCGGTTTGATGATGACATAGTAATTCTCTCAGAGACAGCAAAGGATCTAGAATTGCAATTAAATGGAATGGATAGTGTCTGTAAAGGAAAATATAACATGAACATTAACAAGAATAAAATGAGGGTAATGGAATGTAGTTTCAAAAAATTAGGCGATACTAAAGGAATTGAATTAGATAATGAGACAATAAAAGTAGTAGATGATTCTATTATTTGGGTAGCAAGGTAACTTCTGATGGCCGAAGTAAAGAAGCTATGAAATGCAGAAGGGCTATGAGAAGAAAAGCGTTTCTGAAGAAGCGAAATTTTTTGGCATCCAATATTAGTTTAAATGTTAGGAAGTCCTTTCTGAAAGCATTTCTTCAAATGATTATTAATCTTAAAGGACTTAACTTCGTGGTCGTCAGTGCCTAAACTTACAAACTACTTATGAACTACTTTATACTAAAGATAGCACAAACATCCATGCCCGAGGGGGGATTCGAACCCCCGACGGGAAACGGCATCGCTCATCGCAGCATAGCGCCTCAATGCGATCCGCAGCTCCGCCGCGTCTTCTCTGTAGCATTACATGGGAGTGAATCGTTGACGATCAGTTCACACAAAAATATGATAGAAGCTTTCGAAATGTGGTGCTACAGACGAATTATGCTGATTATATGGGTAGATCACGTAACTAATGAGGAGGTACTCAGCATAATTATGGAGAAAAGGGGTTTGTGGCATATCCTGAGTTACAGAAGGGATAAGTGCATGTGAACATTCTGAGACATCAAGAAATTGTCAATTTAGCATTCGAAGGAAGTGTGTGGGGTAAAAATTATAGAGGGAGGCCGAGGGACGAATACAGTGGCAGATTCTAAAGGATGTGGTTTGCCGTTCGTAGTTTCAGATGAAGATACTTGTACAGAACAGGGCAGCATGGAGAGCTGTATCATACCAATCTGCGGACTAAAAACCACAACAACATTAGATCATCTCCCATTGCCTCATGCAAAAAAATCAGCCAATTGCTATTTCCATCATCATTTCTACCCACTGCACAACCAAATCTGAAACATTACTTAATACGTTTTTACCTACATTGAGGAACTCTTAAAATTATTCCAATCGCCCAAGGCATCCACAAGATTCACTGGTAACTTTCCAGACCTATCATTTCCTCTTTCTATGACTACTAATTACACTGCAGAAAGGTTTTGCAGTGGATCTTGTAATTTCCTCGTGTTGGTTCGAGGGGCAATCTGAAAATATGCCTACAGCAGAAGAAAGCACACACTACGTAGTCAAATGGAAACCGAGGGACGAATACAGTGGCAGATTCTAAAGGATGTCAGTGACGGCAGTGGCTGGTTCGTTTATAATTGTTTTGTCTTCCTTGTTGAAATCAAATCAAATCAAATAATTCAATATTACAGCAACACATGATGCTGACCTAAGGTAGTATTTTATTTATTTATTGTCATCTCGACCGAAGTACAATGAAAGAACCTCAAAGTGCAGGAACTGCCTTTTCTTCCGGTTTCCTGTCTACCCCTACCACCCTGCCTGTCACACAGTATGACAAATATGACGAATGAACAAGACGGAACATTCTCAAAACAGAAAGTTTAGCCTGACGAAACACAAAAATAGGAAAACTTTCTTACTTCTTTGGAAAATTAGAAAGCCGTTCCGCCCTGGAGGTAGCGCTCATTCTTGTTGTTTCCAATGAATCCACAATGAATTAAGAAGTAAAATGGATAATATAACATAGGCTAAATTAACTATAAAAGGTTATTAGGATGATCCTGCTGCGGTGGAGTAACCGAACATATTATTCAACTGTACATTAGTATATTTGAGACCAAACGCGTTACGCTTTATTTTAAAGCAACTTCAGTGGTCAGCTTTACAGTAATTATTTTTTTCTTTAGATTATTTGCTTGAATTTTACTAAATTCGATCGATAACAGTTCTCATGCAATAGGATTATTTGATTCCGAATAAAATGGACTATTAATATTACTCACGCATTTTTATGTTGTCCTCTTTATGTGTGTTTGTAGCACATTGCCACTTGCTGTCGCTGTTTACATTTTATTCGGAATAAAATAATCCTTTGACTACAATGGTAATTTATTGTGGATTACCTGTTTTGGCTAGGAATTTCACTATCATGTGATCTCTGTCTTACATATCCTAAAATGGCTAGAACCTGTGCATTTTTCATCTTTATTTATTTTAAATAGCGGATCTGAGTCACCATTTAGGTTACCCGTACGAGGTCTAACTGTATTGCCTCGTCTATGGATCCATTCAAAGGTATTGGGAGCTATTTGCCAATTACCTGTCGGCGGCAATTGTTCGTGAGTACAAGTCAGCCCTGGGCCGCTAAATATGATTAATGTTCTCCCACGTTGAATGATCTTGAAGTGGGTCGACCAGTAGTATTGACAGTTTGCCCACGACAAGGTTCCAGCGGAGTGCGGTGTTCAACCCACACATTTCCCTATGAATTCTGCTATTAACGTAGCATGGAAGTTAGTTTCAGTTTTGCAATATTCCCTCCCAGGAGTGGATCCCTGGATGATTTCTATTTTTTCCCCAAAGTTTTAAACTCTGTCTCACAACATTGTGACCTCTAGGACGGGATCATCAAAAATCAAAGGTTCAAATGTTTGTAAATCTATAGGACCAAACTGCGTGGTCGTCAGTCAGACGCTTACAAACTACGTAAACTAAAGTAAACTAACCTAAGGAAATACACACACACCCATGCCCCAAGGAGGACTCGAACCTCCGGCGGCGAGAAACCGTGCGCTCCGCAGCGAGGAGCCTTAGACCGCTCGGCTACTCCCCCGCGGCAGGATCATCCTAATAACCTTTTATAGTTAATTTAGCCTATGTTATATTATCCATTTTACTTCTTCATTCATTGTGGATTCATTGGAAACAACAAGAATGAGCGCTACCTCCAGGGCGGAACGGCTTTCTAATTTTCCACAGAAATAATAAAGTTTTCCTATTTTTGTGTTTTGTTAGGCTAAACTTTCTGTTTTGAGAATGTTCCGTCTTGTTCATTCGTCACATTTGTCATAGTCTGTGACAGTCAGGGTGGTAGGGGTAGACAGGAGACCGAAAAAAAAGGCAGTTCCTGCACTTTGAGGCTCTTTCATTGCACTTCGGTCGAGCTGACAATAATTAAATAAATAAATGAAATACTACCTTAGGTCAGCATCATGTGTTGCTATAATATTCGATGATTTTATTTCAACAAGGAAGACAAAAACGATTTTGGTCCAACCCGCCGCTTCCCTCACCGAAACCATGTTTATTGTGCTGTATCCTTTCCTGTATATCTAGTAACGCCAACCAGTGCCCTTAAACAATGCTAGGAGTCCCATTACTTATTAGACACAATTTCTTCAGGTCTGGTTGTCCTGGATATTCAGCGCCTCTTGCTCTCCTATGCAGTGCATTAGAAGGTTAGGTGCTGCGGCGAAGCGGCCGAGCGCGTTGAGGCGCTATGCCACGACGCGCGAGGCCGTTCCCCGTCGGGGGTTCGAATCCCCCCTCGGACATGGATGTTTGTGCCGTCTTTACTATAAGCTAGTTCATAACTAGTTTGTAAGTTTAGGGGCCGATGACCCCGTAGTTAAGTCCCATAAGCTATAAAAACATTTGAACAATTTGAAGATTAGGTGTGTTGCACTTTTCTCAACCTCATCACAGATCCTACATTTAGGGTCCTCTTCCGTTATGACCATTGTATGTAGATCTTTCTGTTCTGAAGTTCTCATGGCCGGTCATCTGTCCAATCATGAGTTTAATACACATAATTCTTTTTTGTGTTTCAGGCTTCCTTTTCCGCAGTTGCAATTATTAGGTTTGTATAGGTTAGGTGACCATATTATGCAACTGTACATAAATAAACTTGAGACCAGACGCGTTACGCTTTATTTTAAAGCAACTCCAGTGGTCGGCTTTACAGGAATTATTTTGTTCTTTTACATTATTTGTTTTATTTTTACTAAATTCGATCGTAAACAGTTATCATGCAATAGGATTATCTGATTCTGAATAAAATGGACTATTAATATTACTTACGTATTTTTATGCTGTCCTCTTAATATGTGTTTGGTAACACATTGCCACTTGCTGTCACTATTTACATTTTATTCAGAATCAAATAATCCTATTGCATGAGAACTGTTATCGATCGAATTTACTAAAAATAAAGCAAATACCGCAAAACAAAAAATATTTTCTGTACAGTTGACGACTGAAGATGTTTTAAAATTAAGCCAATAATTTACAGTTGCATAAGACGGCCACCTATCCTATATAAACTGCATGAGTTTAATCTCTTTCCTGTTCGGGCCCAGGATACAGAGCTTCTTTCAATACATTGCTTTGGTATAATTACCTTGCTTTTTTTTTTCTTTGTAGCCCTTGGTTCAATATGCTAAGTGCTGTCTTCTGGGCCAGTTACGTAGCTGTAGTTTGATCACTATATCATAGAACTTTGCGTAAAATATTCAGAGGCGTAATTGAACATCAGGACGGATCTAGCTCAGAAGTGTAACTTATCTGAAATGGCACAAGAGCATTGAAGAAATGAAACCAGGGAGCTTTAAAGAACAAATTTCGGTGCCATAACCACCACGCTGACACAAAGACCAATGATCTTTCCTTCAGTGTAGATACACACCAAGCGTACACGTTTCGGGAATCGGCAAAACGCCGCTAGAATTTAAATTAGTTGGGCAGCGGCACGACATTATAGTGTGTAGATAAGTTTAATTTTCCTCTGGCAAGACACGTGCAAGGATAGTCCGAGAAGTCGTGGTGATCATTGTGTCCCGGTGGAGTAGTGGTCAGCGCAACTGCCTAGTAAGCGGAGACTCCGGTTCGAGCCTCGGATAGGCGCAGTGGTGTAATGTGGTTTCCAATGGCTGCTTTTCTTTATAATGTCTTGTCACGGCGTCTATGACTCATATATTACTTTCGTGGTGATGTGACGCTATGATACAGTGCAAAATGATTTTTTATGTTTTTTAAAAGGAGATATATAATGTTTCATAGCACTTACCATCTAGAAAACGTTTTTGTAGGCGATTGCATAATGGTTGATAGCGTCCCAGACATCAGAGATACGGCTCAACGCATCAGGAAATGATATGGACACCATACATAATGCAGATATCTTAACTATAACTTATGTAATAATCATCGTACATGTTCCTTAGCGAATTGTCATCAAAAACCGTGATGATAGTTGCAACCTTCTTCCCGAAAGACTGCTGGTATTCACTGCCACTGCTTCCATCGCCCCTTCCCGCACTTACCGTACCACTACCGCTTTCAATGAGGTGTTCGTCATTGTCATCCCTATTATCATTATTATGAGTTTGTAACAACAGTATCTAACTTTCGCTCATATTTCTGAACAATAACAGATACGAGAAACCATGCAAATGATTCATCTTCTATACCAATACCATCTTAACGAAAAAGGGTTCTTCGTAACATCATCTCAACCAATCGTAATACATTAGCAGGATTGATTAGCAATCGCCGCCACATCTGACGCTTCACCACACT
This sequence comes from Locusta migratoria, assembly GCA_026315105.1. Taxonomy (NCBI): domain Eukaryota; kingdom Metazoa; phylum Arthropoda; class Insecta; order Orthoptera; family Acrididae; genus Locusta; species Locusta migratoria. Next base: position 200,428,875 of record CM048746.1, read on the forward strand.
AATAACATCACAAAACGCAACTTCGGAGGCACACTGCACCGTCCCTACTAGCGAACCGACAGGTCAAAGTGCAATGCGACATGGCAAACGCAGAGGCCTCTAAAGGACGACTGCAGAGTTTTGCAGATGCGGGAGTATCACTAGTGCAATAAGGGATCTTTATATTATCTCTCATACGATTTTGGTGTATATGTGTTTGTTCGAACTCAAGTACTTTCCTTGTGAGAATAAGAACAGCAACCTATATCCATTTGAATCTGCTTACTGTAGTAGCCTCTCGGTCTCCCTCAAGAACTTTTACCCCAAACAGTTTCTCTAATGTTATGTTGAAGATTAACTGATGTCTCAGAATGCATCCCACCAATCTATCCCTTACCTTATTCACGATATGCCAGAAAAACCTTTTCTGCCCGATTCTGTTAAGCACCTCCCCATCTCAACTTCATCATTCGATTGTAGCACCACATTTCAAAAGCTTCTATGTTCTTTTAGTCTGAACTTATCGTCCACGTTTCACTACCAAACAATGCTACATTCCCGACAAGTGCTTTCAAAAAGGACTTCCTGACATTTAAATTAGTACTGTTTGTTAAAAAAATTCGCTTTTTTAAAAACGCTTTTCGTCTCATAGGCAATCTGCATTTTATATCTTGTTTACGTTATTTTGCTACCCAAATAATAAAACTCATCGACTACTTTATCTGAATACCTAATCTAATTCCTTTAGCATCGCTTGAGTTTGTTAGACTACATTCCATTACCCGTGTTAACGTATAAACAACGAAAACGTAATTACAGGAATAGTAGTACCAATTTCTTAGTGTACCACTGTTTGGAATTTCAACGAGTCTCACTATTAACTGTAGATGGACTTCAAACCATTAAATCACTTCAACGGGTAATGATTATTCAGTAAAAAATTATGACTTCATTCGTTTATCTACGATCGTGGGAAGTTTGAATCGACTGGTACAAGTTTAAAGGATGAAAGTGACGCGCTTCAAAACTACTAGGGAAAACACTTTTTTTTCTCGAGAAATCCAAACGGTATACATAAAAATGGTAACATTAGCTGAGCATAAATTTCAGAATGGAGTTTTTCGATTCGCATAACTGGCAAGGGTGACAGCTCCGATCCATCGTTCAAACTTGGCTGTAACACAACTATAGTAAGATTTATGTTCTAATAGCCATACAAATGGACGCTGGTCCGAGCTAGGCCAAGAACTTTTCACCTCATGTAAGTACTTCGAAACAAGACGCTGAAAGATCACTATTATGCACACTGCCTTTTTCATTCAAGTCTGTTACATTTGATTATTAATTTAACCGAACAAGTACGCACGCAGAGAGAGAAAGAGAATGAGAACTGAACGTCCTCGATCTTTCAATTAGTATTATGAGACTTTATCAATATTCAGTGTCAGTGAACTCTGCAAAATATCAGATTCTTTCTCCTTTGTAAAACGACCCGTCGAAATAATGAGACAGCTGCGAAGACCAGTATGGTGCAGTATAATGAGGCATGGGAACGAAAGAGAGATTAAAAAGGGAAATAATATGCATACTGTAGATGTCACCATTACGTTATATGTCGGCTTCGCAGTGTGAAAGTGCAGGCGTAAATAAGGTTTATTATTGCACCTACGTGGGATTAAAATTCGCATTCATAACAAACGCTGCAGACTATGAAAGGTGTGTAATTTGTGTTCATAGTGGAATTTCTTTGCTATTGATTGTTTATGACTATGTACGGGCATGTGCATCGCGCTGGTATGCGCGTGCACTCCGCCAGATATGTTGCGATGCTTTGTACGGAGTCCGGATGAGTTGCGGTAGAGTAGTAGTAAACATTGTCCGAGTTGTTAAAGATTTTAGCTATCGATCAATGTAGCCTTTCAGTGCAGAGTATACGCAATTTTATTTGACATGTATTAAAATCCTGGAGAAAGAAATGAAAATTGATGACAGGAATATGAGGAAAAAATTTCGTGTAATGATTTTGGAGTAACATTATATATCTTTCTAAGCATGGTTGTGAAGTCAAATTTTCAGATACTGGCAACTACTCATATGTTAGTCGAGCATGGTTGGAGCAGGCATTAGGTATTATTACTAATTGTCTGCTCAAAAGAAACAGACGGCGGTGATCCACAGATGTGTTTAATATTCACATACGTACATCGCAAATCTCTAATTTTTCCGACATCTACTGCTCTTCTAAATATGGACAATCGATCTGCAACAAATGTAAATTCGTACCGGATCGGGACTCGAACCCGGGTCTCCCGCTTTTCGCGAGCGGTATCCACCCATGAACGCTGCCCGGCCACACCCACACTTCCACTGTCAGTTCCAAAGAAACAGACGTTGGCGGTGATCCACAGCAGTGGTTAATATTTACATATATACATCGCAAATGGATAAATTTTCCGACATCTGCTGCTTTTCTAAAGATGGACAATCGATATGCAACACATGAAAATTTCAAATATTTTGTTGTATTGAGCCACAGTCATACAGTACTGATTAAAATACTAGACCACCGTTTGACCGTAAGGTATTTTATTTCCACAATCCGGATTTCGGCTTTTAGGCCATTATCAAGTGTACAAATAGTCCAATTATGTAGATGACCAAAATGTCATTTGTTCGACATATGCTTGCATATACATAAAGATGCAAGTTATCATTAAGTAAAGAGTCAAAGTAACAAAACATATACATATTGAAGCAAAATGGAACATCGCCCTAGTGATCTTGTGACTTTCCAACATGCAACTTCTAAGGAGTTGCATGACTGAAAGTCATAATTCTCTGATTTGTTTTAGCTACGTTGTAGGCCTCAAGTTTTTTTAAACTCTTGGTTTGTTCAATTGATTTATTTTCGAGGTGCAATACATAACGCAATAAATTTCGGGCATGATGCCGCTCAGTGATCTGGAAGAAGAATCTAATACCTTCATATATGGAGCGTTATTGCCATAAGTGGGTGCTTTCTCCTCCAACATTAGCCGTAAACTTCGAGTTACACCACTATAAATTATCTCCCTCCTTCCTATAAAGATTGCAGCCTTGTCAGGTTCTACTAAGGATGATGCTGTCGCTTTCCAATAAGGGCGTGCATCATATTCCTTGCGCAAATTGTGATCATATATGTCAGGCAACACGCAGCTTTCGTGATGTGTGTTGAACCTCAAGCTACTTACGACCACTACATCCAGACAAGTCGTAGCAGAACATTGCAGAGATTCAGGTACTTTGATTATCAGTATCGAAGGACATGAGTTGAACGCATTATACATTTTGCCAGTATTGTTCGAACTGTACATTGAGCAAGCTGTGTAGGTAGAAAGAGTATTTAAAGATACAAATAACAGTCTAGTTCGCAAATTTTGACAATTTGTTACTACAGGTGCGGATTAGACTGTTATTTTTATCTTAAATAATTATATATTCGTTGTTTTTTTTCCAAATAAGGAAACCATGGTTTCCAAACTAATTAAAGAAGGAGTAATTTGGAGAAGGATTTGAAGTTCATGGAGAGGAAGTAAAAACATTTCGGTTTGCCGATGACTTTTTGATCCAATCAGGGACAGCAAAGGACATGGATGACCAATTTAACGGAATGGCCAGTGTCTTGAAAGAAGGTTGTAAGATGAAATTTAACAAAGGTGTAATGGAATGCAGGATAAGAAAATCAAGCGCTGCTGAAGGAATCAGGTAATGAGACAATGAAGATAATATCTTAGTTTCGTTATTTGGGTATTAAAATAACCTCTAAAGATAGAAGTAAAGAAGATATAAAATGAAAAATGGCTATGGGTAGAAAAGCATTTCTGAAGAAGCCGAATTTGTTAACTTTCAAAATTACAAAATTAATTTAAATGCTAGGAAGTACTTTCTGAAGGCATACGTCTAGAGTGTAGCATTATACGGGAGTAAAACGTGGACGGTAATGAGTTCAGACAAAAAGATGATAGATAGAAGCTTTTCAAATGTTGAGGTATGAGCGAATGCTGGGTAGATGGTGTAACTAATGAGGAGATGATGTGCAGAATTGGAGAGAAAAGAATTTTACAGTCCATCTACACGAGAGGAGCGATCGATTAGTGGGACATATTCCGAGACATCATGGAATCGTCAATTTAGCATTGTAGGGAAGAGTGTGAGGTAAAAATCTCAGTTAGTAGGTTCAAATGGATGTGGGTTGCCGTTCTTATTCAGAGACGAAGAGGCTTGCACAGAACAGAGTAGGATTGATAGCTACAACAAACCAGTCTCCGGGCTAAACAAATGTTCAAATGTGTGTTAAGCTTAAGAGACTTAACTGCGGGGTCATCAGTTCCTAAACTTACAAACTACTTATGAACTACCTTACACTAAATACGACACAAACATCCATGCCCGAGGGTGGATTCGAAGCCCCAACCGTAGTGGCCGTCTGCGGACAACAATGATGTACAGTGATGTAAGAATTTTAACATCTATCTCACCTCATAAGTCATCATAGTATTACCGCTGCCGAACGTGCATCGGTAAGCTATCATAATGTCGGACCGGTTTCGCCACGTATATAACTCTTTGCTGCCGATCAGCAGTGACCTGCATACACAATGCCGCCGTGGCGGGGCATATTAATGCGGCGCTTGGCATTTCATCTGCCGAATTATCAACTGAAGAAGTAGAATTTGCGCGGCAGTCCGTCGAAATGTAATTGTTTCCTCATTTCAAAATGATCTATCATTTTCTAATTAACTGCCATTTCTCGTTGTTTTCAGCAATCCGCGTTTGAATGTAGAGTGATGTTTGGCCGATATTATGGTTCGCTTCGCGATTTCACTCAAATTTAACTCAATTTCGTTCCTTATCAAAATTCCTCACATTCCTTGTTATCCCAGAGCCTACTGGGTGAATCACCTAACACTTGCACCGCAAATATTGCGGAAACGGAAAGTGTGATTGATGTGAGGTTTTCACAGAATGGATTGGTAGTCAGGGGCTCGTATCTTTAGCCAACAAACAGAGTGTAAGAAGTAGGTACGCTATGGGGCTTCTAGATCCAAATTTGAGGCTTCTGGGCCAGGTGACGTCATCAATGACGTATTAAGAGACAACACTGCAAGATGGCGAACGAGATGGCAGACATAAATAAGATGGCTGATGTAAACAATATGGCAGACATAAACAATATGGTGGACATAAACAAGATGGTGAATATAAACAATATTGATGCATGTGTATAAAATAGCCATACCCACAGCTCCTGGTTTATCAAATACTACACTGAGTTGGCCTAACTCAATGGCTACTGTATTTTCCTGAAATATTACACTCGTTTTATAATTTGGCTTTGCAATTAAAGATGCAGCGCCTTAGTGTCCATCTCATTTCGTCATGAATTTTACATAAACCATTTTGGGAATATTTTGAATAAAATTTCTATTCAGTTTACTCAATGATTTCCGATGTTAGTGACACTAGTTGCAAGTCACAATAGCATTTGCATGATCGTTGTGGACTCTTTGGCGTTAGTGCATTAACATAACAAAAAAAAAAAAGCACCAAGTACGATTTTTGTACCGCTCTTAAACTTACTGCTTTCTTTCCCTGGATAATTTCAGACCCAGCAATATGCTAAATAAATAAGTCCCTTCAACCAAAATATCATAGTAGTACAGAATGTATGCCCAGAAAGCGATGTTTATATCTCCTCTCACTATTAATAACACAGTATGTAAGAAAATAATCCTATTCAGTTTACTCAGTAATTTCCCATGTTAGTGACGCTAGTTAAATGTCACTATAGCATTTGCTGTAACATTGTGGGCTCTTTTGCGTCAGTGCATTAACATCACCTGCAAAATAATGTGCCTAGTACGATTTTTGTACGACTCCTATACCAACAATTTTCTTTACCTGCATAATTTCAGTCCCAGCAATACGCTACATAAATAAGTCCTTTCAACACAAATTCCATAGTAGTACAGAATGTATCCTCAAAAGCGATGTTTATATATCCTCTCACTATTAGTAATGCAGTATGTAAAAGTAATCTTATTCAGTTTACGTAGTAATTTACCATGTTAGTGGTGCTAGTTAAATATCACTACAGCATTCGCAGCAACATTGTGGACTTTTTTTATATCAGTGCATTAACATAACCTACAAAAAAAAGTTATTAGCATGAATGAGCTGATTATATATGCATGTACTAAACGTTTTTGCAAGAGACCACAATCCTGAACCATATAGCAGTTGGTTGACGTTTAGATTCATCTTTCCTGGTACGCTGTTTTGCGTGTTGTTTAGTGAGGAACATGTCTCATATCCGTTATGTACGGGAGATGATGTTCTTTGGTCGAGATATCCAGCGTCTTGTTTATGTCCGCCATATTGATTATGTCCGCCATATTGTTTATGTCCGCCATAGCCGGCCGCGGTGGCCGAGGGGACTGAGGCGCTTCAGTCACGGTCTGCACGGCCACTACGGTCGGGGGTTCGAATCCCCCCCTCGGGCATGGATATTGGTGCCGTCCTTAGTTGCAGTTAGTTCATAAGTAGTTTGTAAGTTTAGGGACTGATAACCCCATAGTTAAGTCCGATAAGCTCTACACACATTTGAATTTGAATTGATGTCCGCCATATTGCTTATATCCGCCATGTTGTTTATGTTCGCCATCTTGCAGCTCGTGACGTCACTGATACGTCATGGCATATCATCGGGTGTGGTTGGTATTTCCCTGTAGACAGAATCTTTCAGCTTTCCTCACAGAAAAAAGTCTACAGGCGTCAAATCTGGGGAACATACGGGCCAACGTACAGGTCCTCTGCATTCAGTCCATCAATTTGGAACAATTCATGAAGACATGCTGTAATAATTCGTGCACTGTGGACTGGACAGCCAACATGTTGGTACGAGGGATTCCTCCCTTCGGCAGAGGGACGTCTTCTAGCATCCTCGGAAGATGGTCTGTTAGAAGGCTGCAATACTTGTCCGCGGTCAGTGCTCCGTCTATGAAAGATGGGCCTACGAGCTGCTAGTTCGCTATCCCACATCAGTCATTCACACTTCATGGAAGCTGACGGTCCACCTGTAGAAGCCAAGAGGGATTGTCAGCAGACCAATGTTGCATGTTTCTGCGGTTTACCTGGCTTTAATTGGTAAATGTGGCTTCATCACTAATCAAGATACATGATACATCTGGAGTACCCTGTCGAAAAGCCCATTTACAGAACCTAACACGATTCTCAAAATCGTTTCCATGCTGCTCTTGATGGAGAGAGATGTGATAGCGATGGGACCTACATCGATGGAGAATGCGTAGGACATTTGCCTGAATCATGCCACTTCCTCGTGCGATTGCGCGGTAGCTGACATGCGGATCAACTGCAACAACAGCAAAAACATCAATTTCCCCCTCGTCTGTCGTCACGTGTTTCCTTCTGTTACGTTATCTCGGTGTTACACGTAACCGTTTGCCGAGGTTGATGGATAATGGCCGAGATGGGTGACATCTATTGGGATATCTTGCCGCATACACCGTACAAGAACGAACGGCATTCTTCCTACACTCTCCATACAACATCAGCATGTCGGCTTTTTCTGCATTGGTGAAACCCATCGTAAACTCACAACCTACCTCTTGGACTGTTACACGCTAACTGATTAGTGAGCCACACAAGTACGCTGTAAACAAACATACAATCATCGTACCTAGCAACTATGTGGGTTGACTGGCACACGCAAATGTCGGTGTGGAAACGTTTCAAATCTCGTAAACGACTTGTACTAGAATCCTGCAACGAACACCACCGATATTCTAGCGCACCCTACTTGTAGTTTCTTAATGTCTACAGGCATTGTTCCATTTAAAAAACTGTATGTTTGCATAAAAAATACACTTTGTAAGTAATATTACAATCTGTTTGTTGGCTAAAAATACGATCCCCTGACTACCAATCCATTCTATGAAACCCGCGCATCTGTCTCACTTTCCGATTCCACAATATTTGCTGTTCAAGTGTTAGGTGATTCACCCAGTTTAATCAGCTATATAAATTTGAAGGGGAGGCTTTGAATTAAAATTTGTGCCACGGTCGGATTTCCAATCCGGGACCTCCTGCATACTAGACAGTCGCTATACCACTAACGGACTGCGACGTAATGGATATGGCAACTACTCGGATTGTCTTATGGCATGTCTCCCTCCACAGCACAAACTTTAAATGTGTCTCATATGACTATGTATCAATTTTACCAAGCCCCCCCCCCCCCTAATAGAGCGGACTAGCGACCCAGCAATGAACGTTAATGGGAACGATCCTGCCTTTGTATCTCAGGAATAGATTATATAAATATCACACAAGAAATCGATATCTAGGGACATATTTTACATTGGCTGAAAGCATTAAGTCTCGGTGGTTTAGTGGTAACCGAGCGTCGTGGCTCAGCGCGCCAGGTCTGTGGACTGAATGCTCTCTGTAAAAAAAAATAGCGTTTGCTTATTGTTTAATACCTACAAGCAATTTTTTCGATTTATACACCTACTAGCTGAAAACCTGGCGTTGCTCGGGTATTTATTTATTTATTCCTGCCATTTTCAGGTATATATTCATTTGTATAAGGGCTATATGTCTGTAAAAATCTCTTGGGAATTAGTAGTAAAGAAGTAATAGATTAAAGCTTGGTACGTGATAGGACGGTTTCCATGAACGTTACCGTTTATGTGCTCATATCTCATGAACTGTGTGTCGTACTGTAATACAACTTAGAAGCTACATTCAATTATATGTGTATATACGGTCTGTAAAATTTCCTGCGTTTTGTAGTGTACAAATTATAAATTACAACGTCATACCGAATGCCATAGTTTTGTTCCATGAACAGCGGAAAAGTTGTAACCGAGAAACTTTTTTTTCCTTTCTTCATTTTGCTATGGTTGTCAGCGAGAATAAGTTTAATAGATCTTTGAAATTATGTTTAAATTTTGTTGCAACTCGCTAAGTACTTTCATTCTCATATAGCGTATTTATAAATTCTCCCCGCATTATGTGACAGTTTTTTGCGTTACCTGTTGCTTATGACGTTATATCTTCTGAACCATGTATCGTATATCATTATTAATACTGCAGCAATTCGTTCCCCACGGTAAGGAATGTGCGTACCAAATTTGGTTGAACCCAGTCTAGTGGTTTATGAGAAAATGAGCAGCTTTGTCGCTAAATGCAGCAGTTTTTCTCACTTCTCACTGTTTATGACATATCTCGTGAACTATATGTGATTCTTATACTACGGTGAGCGTCCTCATGGATTGAAGCTTACGTGTAGGAAATTTTATAAATATTGGAACAAGGCTGTAGATTTGTATGCAACACGTACACACAAACAAACGTACGGACACTCTGCTTTATAATATACTGGCTTATATGCCCGTGCTTCGTAACGGTTGTTAAAGAGGACCTGTCTATATCATGGTTTTTAGAGTCAGCAAAAACAGAATCCTTGTTGGATCGCTCTGTCAATAAACTCAGTCTTCCTAGCCAAGATGTCAAATTTAAGTAGAAGTCATTGTCGAAAACGCTTAACGTTCATAAAGTTTTTCATGCAAAAAGTGAAATTAATTGAAGTCCGTACTCCGGAACGATTTAAATTTAATGTTAGTTTTTTTTTTTTTCATAAAGATTGCGGTGTGAAATTGTCTGTTTGGCGTAAACTTCTGAAAATACTTCTATCGTTGAGATGAAAAGTAGTAATAATAATAACAGCGCCATGTATTGATTCTATTGTGTAGTACTAACCTGGAAGTGTATGCTGAAGTATTAGTATGTTGCACTCTTGCACTGGAAACAATGTAATTAATCTGTATGTTGTGCTTCCTATTATCGAAAACTCGACGAATGCTGAAAGTCTGGTAATTAAATCAACAGAGCAGTTCATGTCTGTCTAAATAAGACGTAAGACGTCATGGTAGTGTCAATGTGCGATAAAGTAAGTCTGGGCAATCGTTGAAGGAATGCCGTCAGCTGATCGTCTGTATAGAATTTTCCATTAAATATACTAGTATTTCCAGTGAATTGTCTTGACTGTGTTAACAGCATCGGCCACTGTTTCACCTAATAGATGTGCCCAAGTCCTGCAGTGATTACTTCGTAAAGCACGAAATTGAAATCGTCCTTCTTTAATAGAACTATATATTCAGAACAATAAGTACAATTTTCTCTGCAAAAGAAGACGTCTGTATCTATATTAATGTAGTCCGCACCAGAAGTAAGTAATTTCAAATTTTAATCTCAATATTGTACGGAACAATCATGAAAGCAGAGAGGTTTCTGATGAGTTTGTTGCTGGCGTCTGTATATTATCTCTAGTGGCAGGTACAACGTGCGCCTAGGGGCCGTAATACGTGGGAACCCGGTATCTGGCGTTTTTTGCAGTGTCCGATAGATGTCTCTACGATCATACTACCGTGAGCCCTTGCGATGGTATTTGGCGCGCTTTTTGGAATGTAGCGCACGGCCATTCGGTGTTGTTCGTAGCAATAGTGATGGAGGAAGTAAAGAGTGTTGTGGAGTGCGAGAAGTGTGAAAAAGTTTTTACTAACGTTCCAGCTCTTGCATCCCATGTGAGATGGATCCACGAGACACCTCCTTATCGCTGTGACGTTTGCATGAAAACGTGTCGTGATTCGTATGATTTAAAAAGGCATGTTAGTGCGATGCATACAGGGAACGACTCCCGTAAAAGATCGAAATCGTGTCCAATTTGTGATTGCAAAATTAACAAGAAAAGCGCTGTAGAACATTTTCAGAGTCATGGGTTTAGAATGGAGGTAGAAACGTTAAAGTTTAGAGATATTGCAACTTTCGAACAGTGGAAGACTGCAATCGAAAAGGAAACGAATTCCAGGTTTGTTTCACAACAGCGTCAGATAAATGGTGTGCGGGAATACTGCTGTCACCGGAGTGGTTTTTTCAAACCAAGGGGGCAAGGTGTCCGTTCATTAAAAGTAAAAGGGTCAAATAAAATAGGTGGATATTGTCCAGCTTCAGTAGTGACACAGTCATTACCCAGTGGGGAGGTTATTGCAACTTTCCAAAAAACTCATGTAGGGCACGAAAAAGAAGTTGGCAGGAATTTGCTTTCAAAAGAAGAAAATGCAGAATTTGCTAGCAAAATTGCTATGGGTATCCCGATTAATACAATTCTGGACGAGATAGTGACTAATTTTGAGGGTACCTTGTCTAGGAGAGAATTGACGACAAGAAAAGATCTGCAAAACATAATCCAGTTGTACAATTTGAAGAAAGACGGTGTTCTGAACAGTGAAGATTGTCTCAGCGTGGATTCTTGGGTGGCCCAAATGAACGCTAATTCTGATGTTGTAAGACTGTACAAGCCACAAGGCAGCATATTGTCCGAGTGGCCCCTACTAGATAAACAAGACTTTTGTTTGATTTTAGCCAATGATTGTCAAATACAACTACTTCAACAGTATGGTAACGATGTAATTTGTGTCGATGGTACCCATGGGACTAATGGATACAATTTCCAATTGTACACTATACTGGTTTTAGACGAGTTGTGGGAGGGTTTCCCTTGTTGTTTTATGGTGTCAAGCAGGGGAGATACGGTTGCAATGCAAGTTTTTTTTAGTGTGATACTACATTCTCTAAGGGACGGGATAATAAATCCAAAGTGGTTTATGTCTGACATGGACGACTGCTTTTTCAGTGCATGGATTGCTGTGTTTGGCCTCGGACCTAGGCAATTGTACTGTTCCTGGCACGTGAACAGAGCGTGGAGGAATAATATAAATAAAGTACAAGGTGAAGAATATCAATATGCAACCTACAAAAGAATCAAAACGTTGCTCTATGAGAGAGACATTGATACTTTTGAAACTATGAAGCACAATCTAAGGGAAATTTTACGCTCTATGAACGAGACCAAAAAGTTTGCAGATTATTTTGAAAAATTTTTCAGCCAGCCAGAAAAGTGGGCTTACTGCTACCGTTTACATGCTGGTATTAACACTAATATGGCACTGGAAAGTCTCCACAGAACATTAAAGCATATTTACTTGGATGGGAAAAAAATAAAACGTTTAGATAAAGGCATCCATGCTCTAATGAGGTTTCTGAATTATAAGATGCGTGATCGCCTCATTGCTATCCATAGAGGGAAAATTTCACATAAACTGTCTGTTCTGCGGTTACGCCACAAGCAGTCATTGAAGTTATCTGAAACACAAGTATTAGCTGTTTCCCAACTTTTGTGGACTGTGACATCAAAGACCAACACAGAATTGTATTCAGTAGCGAAAAACATGGACGTGTGCAAGTGTAATTTGCGGTGCCAGGACTGCGAGTTTTGCATACATGATTTCACTTGCACTTGTGCTGATTCAAGTGTTTTGTGGAACATGTGTAAACATATCCATTTAGTATGCAAAGTAATGAAACACACAAGTTCTGTAACAAACAGTGGAGAAACAGCAATCTCATGTGCAGGAGAAACAGCAGTTCCATGTGCTGAAGCAGAAGCACTTGTACAGCAGTTATGTGCTCCAGAACTAATTAAAAAGACTGACACTGATTTGGAGAAACGGAAAGCTACTTTACTTGCAGAATTTTCAGAAACTGTGATGAGCATCAAATCAGATGCAGCATTTGAGGCCCTGAAAAGGCACATAGCACCCGTTAAATTTATTGTTAGTGCTGCAGAGGAGGCAGACAGTGTGAATTTTCCCTCAGTGTCAGGTATTAGGAAAGAACCTGCAAACAAAAAAATCAGCACTCAAAGGAAGTTTCAGTCAACTAAGAAAGCACCTGTCCCAAAGAAACTTAAATTATGCAACCCTTCACGCACTGAATGTGATGCAATCACACTTTCAATGGTGACAGGACTGTCAGAAGATTATATTTCAAGTCAGCAGTGATTGGACACTGCCATGGTGTGCTGACAATTGAACACCTTGTATTTTGAAGGTATTTGTATGGAGGAGGCCTATGTGATTGTATTTAACTTATTATTTATATGTAGGCCTACCTTCCATTTCAGGTTTTCCTGACATTTCTTAAAATTGCCTTACTCACCAATGTTTGTAATTTTTTCCACTTACGTAAAAATTGGTATTACATTATTTCTCTGCAGTGTGGAAAGACTGTCCTGTTTTCAATTATTAGCCTTTTAATCCAGAGCCACAGTATTAAATTTTGTTTCATCTAACATGGACTGACATATCATTTAATGGTTATTTCAGTTGCCTGCAGAGATTAGGCTACTGTGGATACATTAGTTAACTTTTCTTGTAAACCATACATATACATTGTGGTGTTCCTAATAATTCATCTTGATAGACTTTATATTTCATTTTTGTGCCTTATTGTAAAAATGAAAAATTGTCTCTCTTTGTGTTTCATCTATTTGTATTAATTGTGGTAATAATGGTTCTTCTTGTTTGTTACTTTTGTATTATGTACTGTAATTACTAAGTTTGTGCAACACAATATCACAGTCAGTTGTTGACACTGTACATATGAAAATGTCAGTATAAAGAAATTTGCCTATTATGTGTCACTGTTAGTATTTTATTTAGTAAGGCAAAAATAGCTGACTAGGTTGACCTGGCACTTTAGAGCCCATGCTATGAACCACTTACTTCTTTATTTATGAAGGCTGTTAGTCTCATATAAAAGTTTCTGAAGAATTTTGCCAAATCATGAAAAACTGATACAGGTTCATTGTTTGCAGTTCATACGTGACATCTTTCTTGTGTAGTGGTGAAATATTTTTTGTGGAATATACCATCCAAGAAGATGAATTTTAATTAACTGTTAATGCTTCCACAGTAAATACTACTACTTGTATTTTATTGACATCCACTGATATTTATTGAGTATTGTAATCTTAGACTATTTGTTGCAACAGAATTTTGTATCTTGAGGTGGTTTAGTTTTGGGTAGTGAAATGAGGTAATCAGGGGCTGTTATTTCTGAATGTTTTCAGTGTATATTTATAATGTAACTGTTCATCTACTAGGCATTAAGTTGAGTGGGCAGTCAGTTAATGTACTGCAATCTTAATGAAGATTTTTGTAGTTTAATGATACTGCACTTGTTTCTTTTTTGGTGATTTTTATAAATTGCATTTGATATCACTTGTCCAAGTATCACCAGGAAAGTTTCCTTCTATAATTTTCTCTTGTTTACCATACAAATAGTATTTTGCAACTAGGATTGCATATTCTTTTTATTTATTTATTATTTAACATGCCCCATTACATAGCAATATTACAGTAATTTTCTTTGCACATTAAGCTATGTGTGATTTTCAGAATTTGTTGGCAATAATTTTACAGTACAAATTGCAGAACCATAACAAGACATGTGACATCTTACAAAGGTGCAACATAGACTCGTGAATTACACAAAACAAAGTGAATACAACTTCTCAAGCACTAAAAATGTGCCCAGGTGTTGAGGAATGTTCATAGACTAGTTACTGTGACACCTCAACAGGTTATCTGAAGATGACAGCTAGATTGTCAAAACTGGTCAGATGTGGAAATAAAAATATTACTAAGATTACATGACAGTCTGGTCTGGAGGCGATCTAATCGTTTTATAGTTTTCAAAGTGACGAGCCAAGATAGCACACTAACAATTTATTAAATGATGACCGGTTTTGGTGCACTGTGTCACTATCATCTGGTCACATATATGTTATAATCTGATCATCTGTCAAAAATATATGTTTAAAACATGACAGCTTTTTTTTATTTTATACCCAATTTTTTGAAATAAGGTAGGTTAAGTGCCTCGTAATCCCAAATGTATATTATTTTTTATGTTTTTACAATATTTCTTGCATGTCTTTTATATTTTAGATAGATGACCAGATTATAACATATATGAGACCAGATGATGGTGACACAGTGCACCGAAACCGGTCATCATTTAATAAATTGTTAGTGTGCGATCTTGGCTTGTCATTTTGAAAACTATAAAAATATTACTATACACTATCTTGCCTGTGCAATATTATTAGAAAAACAGATTATTCCAACAAGTGAAATTTATCAATTGATATTGTTTAAAATACTCTGTAAAAGCAAGATAAAGCAAGATTTTTTTTTATTTTTTTTATTTTTTTTTTTTTTTTGCAGGTCTGGTTTTATTAAACCTTCCTGCATTAAAATGGTTTTAACTGCAACTGTTTGGCTGAATTTTTCCTACAAAAATAAAAGTTACCGTTGCTGAGGAGACTCATGATTAAGATTGTTATATGCTTTCCTTGGGCCAACTCCAGATGAGGATACCACCTGTCAGATTTGGACAAGTCGTGTGACTGCTGGAAATTAGAACTAGTTGTCTATTGTTATTGATGTTCAGGTGATAGTTACCTGAACATTTTTTAAATCAAAATCGTTTATTGTGCTGACACTGTAATATCAATTTATTTTTATATTTACATCTTGATTTGAGATTTAACAAAGACATGATATCTCAATGTAGCTGCATTCACGTGACTTGTCCAAAGCTGATGGGTGGTATCCTCATCTGCATTATTTCCATTTCTCTTCAACATTCAATTTCTTTTTATTCCTGCTGTCATCAATTGGATTGCAAACATTGTTTAAAATGTTTGTGTGGTCATTCATTTATCAAATTTGACTTTGGCATTGTTTATATTTTGAAAGTAAACTCCTCTCGGGGGAACAAAAGTAATCTGATTTCATGCTGTTGCTGTTGCTGTTATTTGGATGTTTAAGGGGGACAAAACTACAATGGTCATCAGTCCCCCATTCCATTACAAAATGTCAAAAATAAAAGTGCGGACGTCAAATGAATGCGCCCAGAGATTAAGTTTGCGAAGTGGGATGGAAATCCCACTGGGTCTATAAAACATCAACAAAACGGAGAAGAAACTAAAAGAAAAGGGGGCGAACACACAAAGACACCTTACTACAAAGAGGCCGAAGGCAGTGGTTGACCGACCATAGGAATAAATAAGGAAAAGTCAACCACTCGGCAGTGCAAGGAAAAGACCAGTCATAGAGACTGATAAAAACCTCCTGCTCGAATAAAACTTAAAACTGAATTCGCTGCTGAAGCATCGTCACGTAAAATATCTGATAAAACGCCAGGAATGTTAAAACGACGCCGCAAGGCGGCTAAAAACGGGCAGTCCACTAGGATGTGGACTATTGTTAAGTGGGAGCCACAATGACACTGGGGCGGGGCCTCACCACGAAGGAGATGTCCGTGGGTGAGCCACGTATGGCCAATACGGAGTCGACACAGCACCACGGAGTCCCGGCGAGAGGCCAGCACGGAAGAACGCCACGCGGTGGTGGTCTCCTTGACTAGCCGAAGCTTGTTGGGTGTGCCCAGGCTATGCCACTCGGCATCCCAACGCTGATGTACGCGGTGGCGCAACAACGAACGGAGATCAGACGCCAGGAGGCCGATGTCCAAAATGGACGCACTGACTGCCTGCCTGGCAAGTCTGTCAACACGTTCATTGCCCGGGATGCCGACATGACCCGGAGACCAGACGAACACCACCGATTGCCCGGACTCTCCAATGGCACAAAGCGTCTCCTGTATGGCCAACACCAGAGGAGACCGCGGGTAACAGTGCTCCAGAGCTCGGAGGCTGCTCAGAGAGTCGCTGCAAACAACAAAAGACTCGCCGGAGCAGGACCGGATATACATGAGAGCTCTGTGAATGGCCACCAGCTCTGCAGTGTAAACACTGCAGCCATTCGGCAGAGAGTGCTGTTCCACATGGTCACCATGAGTATAGGCATATCCCACACAGCCATCAACCATTGAACCATCTGTGTAGATCAGGTCATAACAACGGAACCGCTATGACAGCAGAGAACTGACGGCGGAGCGCCTCCAGTGGAACTGAGTCTTTGGGCCCCTGGGCCAAGTCCAGCCGAGTAGACGGCCTTGGCAAACACCACGGAGGTGTACGGGCACGGACCCGATAGGAAGTTGGAAGGGGAGAAGACTCAAGCTCCCGCAGGAGGGACTGAACCCGATAGGCAATAGTATGACCTGATCTGGGGCGTCGCTGATGGGGACGGACTACCACATCAGGAAAGAGGAGACGATGGTTTGGGTGGCCTGGGGAGCAATACACATGGGCTGCGTAAGCCGCAAGTAGGTGTTGGCGGCGGATCTCCAAGGGTGGAACCCCTGCCTCTACTAGTAAGCTGTTCACTGGGCTGGTGCGGAAGGCACCCGTCGCGATGCGAACCCCACAGTTGTGAATGGGGTCCAGTAGGTGCAGTGCCGAAGGTGCTGCAGACCCATAGGCAATGCACCCAAAATCGAGACGGGACTGCACCAGCGCCGTGTAAAGCCGCAACAGTGTGGAGCGGTCTGCACCCCAGGTCGTATGACCCAAGTGTCTGAGAAGGTTGAGATGGCGCCAGCACTTCCGTTTCAGCTGACGAATGTGGGGGAGCCACGTCAGCCGGGCGTCAAAGACCAGTCCTAAAAAACGGTGAGTTTCCACTACAGTAAGTAGTTCGTCATTAAGATAAAATTCAGGGTGCAGGTGGACGGTCCGACGCCGACAGAAATGCATCACTCTGGTCTTGGAGGCAGAAAACTGAAAGCCGTGGGTAAGCGCCCAGGTCTGCGCCTTCCGAATAGCACCTTGCAACCTGCGCTCAGCAACTTGGGTGCTGCAGGAACTAAAAGAGAGACAAAAGTCGTCAGCATAAAGAGAGGGGGACACCGACGACCCAACCGCTGTAGCTAAACCGTTGATGGCGATTAAAAATAAGGGGACGCTTAAAACGGAACCCTGAGGAACCCCATTTTCCTGGATATGAGAGGAGCTCAGAGAAGCACCAATTTGAACACGAAAGGTACGGACGGCTAAAAAATTCTGAATAAAAATCGGTAGGGAGCCCCGGAGGCCCCAGTCATATAAAGTGTTGAGGATGTGTCGTCGCCAGGTTGTATCGTATGCTTTGTGCATATCGAAGAAGACGGCAACAAGGTGTTGGCGCCGGGAAAAGGCTGTGCGGATTGCAGACTCGAGGTACACCAGATTATCGGTGGTAGACCGACCCTGGCGAAAACCGCCCTGGCATGGAGCCAATAATCCCCGAGTCTCAAGAATCCAACACAACCGCCGACTGACCATCCGCTCCAACAGTTTGCATGGAACGTTAGTCAGGTTAATGGGCCGATAGCTATCCAAGTTCAGAGGATGTTTGTCGGGCTTAATCACTGGGATGATGATACTCTCCCGCCACTGTGACGGGAAAACACCATCACACCAAATGCGGTTATAGACCGCAAGGAGGTTACGCCGACTATCTGCTGAGAGATGTTTCAGCATTTGACTATGGATGCTATCAGGCCCTGGCGCCGTGTCTGGACATTGTTGAAGAGCACTGAGGAGCTCCCACTCAGTAAAGGGAGTGTTGTAAGATTCAGTGCGGCGGGTACGAAAGGAGAGGGGCTGGCGTTCCATCCTCTCCTTCAATGTACGGAAGGCCGGTGGATAGTGTGCAGAGGCAAAGGCGTGGGCATAATGCTCAGCAAACATCTCTGCAATAGTGGCCGGGTCCGTACAAACGACTCCATTTGAGGAGATCCCAGGGATTCCCAATGGTGTCCGTAATCCCTGTAGCCGCCTGATCTTACTCCAGACCTGCGAGGCTGAGGTGCCTGTCCCAATAGTGGAAACGTACCTCTCCCAGCACTCCTGTTTCCGTCTTCTTATTAACTGGCGAGTACGTGCGCGAAGCCGTTTAAAATCAATGAGATGCTCCAGAGAGGGGTGACGCTTATAGCGCTGTAAGGCCCGCCTACGATCTCTAATAGCCTCAGCTATTTCCGGCGACCACCACGGCACTGCCTTACGCCGTGGGCACCCTGTGGAGCATGGAATTGCAGCTTTTGCAGCAGAAACAATTGTGTGAGTGACGCCCTCAACCACCACATCGATGGAATCGAGTGGGGGAGGTTGAACAATAGCAGTGGACGTGTAACCTTCCCAGTTAGCCCTGCCTAAAGCCCACCTGGGGGGGCGTTCTGGGGACTGACGTTGTGGGAGTGACAGAAAAAGCGGAAAATGGTCACTGCCACACAGATCGTCGTGGGCTCTCCAGTGGACAGATGGTGGAAGGCTGTGGCTGCAGATCGATAAATCAATGGCCGAGAACGTGCCATGTGCCACACTAAAGTGTGTGGGGGCACCAGTATTTAATAGGCAGAGGTCGAGTTGAGAAAGTAAAGACTCGACTACTCTGCCTCGGCCAGAAAGCGAAGTACTACCCCACAACGGGTTATGGGCATTGAAGTCGCCCAATAAGAAGAAAGGCGGGGGTAGTTGCGATATAAGTGCAGCCAAAACATTCAAAGAAATATCACCATCTGGAGGGAGATAAAGGCTGCAGACGGTAAACTCTTGTGTTGTCCTTACCCTGACAGCCACTGCTTCTAGTGGTGTACGAAGGGGCACAGGTTCACTATGAACAGAAGTAAGGACATACACACACACACCACCTGAGACCCGGTTATATGAGCTACGGTTACAGTAATATCCCCTGTAGCCACGAAGGGCTGGGGTCCGCATTGCTGGAAACCATGTTTCCTGTAAGGCAATGCAGAAGGCAGATGTTGTGCTTAAAAGGTGTCGTAGCTCAGCCAGGTGGGGGAAGAAACCGCCGCAGTTCCACTGGAGGATAATGTTGTCTGATAACTGGGAAGACATGGAGATTAAAAATCAGCGTCACTCAAATCCGCTGTCTGCCTTTGTTCTGGCTCAGTATCCATAATTTCTGTGATGTCCCCGACGGCGAGGTCGTCTGGGGACGCTAGAATTTCCACCTCGTCCCCAGAGGTCGAGGTGGAGTGGTGAGGTGGCTCGGGAGCCACCGTGGTATCCTTCACGTCGTTGTTTTCAACCTTTTTCCTCCGGTCCTTCTTGCCCCTCGGGGGCTTCGCCGGCAGGGCTGGCTTCTCAGACTCAGCCTCAGGGACTGAGGAGGAGCATGAGGCCCTACGTCCAGCAGCCTTCGGTGTAGCCTGCTGCTGGCGTGTGTCGGCAACGACACTGGCGGAACCCTCGGAAGGGAGTGTCCCGAGGGACGCCTTCCGAACGAGGGGTGCCGGAGAGGGCTTTTCTTTCTCCGGCAGAAGGGTGGAGGTTGCTCCCGAGGCAATTACCTTGGGAGCAGAAGAAGGAAGGGAGCCCCCAACCATCTTGGGGGCAGGTGAAGGCTTACGGCCCTGAGGGCCCACAGAAGAGGAAGTACTACAAAACACCCGTGTCGCCAAAGAAGATGGCGACGACGTGACTGTCGCAAAAGAAGTGGTCATGCTAACTGGGTGTAGGCGCTCATACTTCTTTTTAGCCTCAGTATACGTCAACCGGTCCATAGTCTTATATTCGACGATTTTCCGTTCCTTGTGGAGAATAGGGCATTGCGACGAGCAGGGAGGATGCTCCAGGCCACAGTTCACACAGATAGGCGGCGGAGTGCATGGGGCGTCCGGGTGGGCTGGACGTCCACAATCCCGGCAAGTGGCGCTGGAAGGGCAACGGGACGACATATGCCCAAACTTCCAGCACTGGAAGCATCGCATAGGAGGAGGGATATAGGGTTTCACATCACACCGGTAGCACATCACCTTCACCTTTTCAGGCAGTGTATCGCCTTCAAAGGCTACGATGAAGGCACCAGTGGCAACCCTATTTTCTTTCGACCCACGATGGACGCGCCGGACGAAGTGAACACCTCGCCGCTCGAGGTTGGCGCGCAGCTCCTCATCAGACTGTAAGAGCAGATCACGATGAAAGACAATGCCCTGGACCAGATTAAGAGACTTATGTGGCGTAATGTTGACTGCGACATCTCCCAGCTTATCGCAAGCAAGCAACGCCCTTAACACAGACCCATTGCGCATCTTGGAGAGGGACTCCACGTCTCCAAACTTCTCCTCCAGGTGGTCAACAAAGAACTGAGGCTTCACTGTAGTAAATGTCTCCCCATCAGTCCTCGTACAAACTAAATATCTCGGTGAATACGGCCCATTTCTGTCTTCAGCCCTGCGTTCCTCCCAGGGCGTGGCCAAGGAAGGGAACGACTTGGGGTCATATGATGTAGCATTAAACTTACCACGCTTTGAGACGGTGGTTATACGTCCACCAACGTAATCTTTAGCTCGCTTCATTGTGTTCCCACGAGCAGCTAGGGATCTAAAGGTCCACCCAGACAGAGCCCCGCTTGCCTGGGTAAGCCTTATACAACTGAGGTGCGGCAGGTTCCTCAGAGGTTGCTCGCTAGCGGCTGTTCAACCTCAACAGCCATGCATCTCCTCGGCACGTAGCACACCTTGAGATTGAGGTTTTTTTTAGAGAGGTTTGTACCACCCTCGCGACCCGGGCGATTAAGCCAAGATCCCCGGGCTCTGAAACGTACAACGTTCCACCGTCGCGCCGAACGATGGTCGTTGAAGCACGCACAGAGCATACGGTGTAGCGGACTGTTGGCGCGACACAGCCCACAGCTCAGGACCCCGGGTTCGCCAAGCCCGTACTCAGCAAACTAATGCTGAGCCCCTGAGGGGTCTGATTTCATCACCAAGTTTTGTGATATTACCTCTAGTTTTTGGCGGGTTTGTGTGTTTTGGAATAATTGTTAGAATTTTGGCATGGTGGTAGGACAAGTGTAAACAATGTGTGTTGTTTAAGATTCTGTATTTTCAAATACATGATCAGTAATTGGAGTGAGGTGAATTACTTTAATATTAAATGGCTTCAGTAAATCTTTTGTTTCAACATTAAATTCAGTCCATTTTCAGAAATGAACAATTGTCCTTTTTTTAAAAAGATTTTTTTTCCATTTTAATTTTTTGTAGAGTTTGTACATTTGGTTGTAATGAAACTTGTCATATAGTGACACATATACACAAAGATGATCAGAGCATCTTTCTTTCCTCCACTGCCCACTCACAAATTTCACCTGGCGGGTGGGGGGGGGGGGGTGTTTTAATGCAACCAGTGTCCAGTAAAACATGAAACGCTGCTAAAATTGTTTGGAAACATTTCCATTTCATTGGCTTGTTGAAGGTGTACTGAACATTTGAATGGGTCAATAAACTGTGGACAGTTCATTACTTTTCTAAATGTTAATTATCCATGCTGATTTTTGTTAGTAGTATCTTTGTCAATTCTTTCAGATGTTGGGTGTAAAATTAGGTCACCCAACTGCTAAGTAGACACATGTTAATGTTTTGAAGAATATTAATAAAGTGAAATAAACTCTGACCTGAGATGTGTGAAAAATACAATAAAATGCTGGCCAGTACTTAAGTCAGCTCTCCACCTCTGACAGATACACACAAAAAAGGGTACCCTTCACTCCATATTTACATCTATCCTTCCTGATGAAGGAATTATACTCTGAAAGCTAGAAGTATGTATTACAACTTTTTTCTGTGCACGTCAGTAGTACTTTCCTATGACTTAGTATCATCTGACCCAGCAATTAGTACAAATGTGAAAGTTAAGTGTTCTGCAAATTTATTAATTCTGTTAAAACTCTTCATGGTGAGCATTTGCTTAATAAAACAATCTCGTACTATGATTCAAGAATGTTTTTGCTGTACCTGCCCCGACTTGTCACCATTACATCTTTCAGTTTTTGTACTGGACAACTTTGTTTCACTTATATAATGTAGATTCTTTATCTTCCAGCACATTACTTTTATCTTAACCACAATTTTTGTTATACTTTTTCTGATTCATTCACATGTCAAGTGTGAATATGTGTATTTTATTTTATTTTTACCAAATGTGTTGTTAAGTGATATGAACTGAAAATTTTCCTTAGCCTTTAATGTATGTAACTTTGTACAAAATAAATGGTGATTATTCTTGAAAGAGATTTGATTTTACTAGAAAAGTATTTGTGAACCTTTGTTTCTCCTCAGAGTAAGACTGATTTAGGATTAATTTTAGTAGGCATATGTGTATATGTCATGAAAATTACCAAGTTTCAAGATGATTAATTTTGATACAGTCCATTAAAAATTAGCCATAAAGCATCAGTGTTTGCAATCCAACATATTGGTCAACTTGGCTGGTTGAAAGATGTTACCATAAGCTGGGGTTACATTGGTCCCCCGAGTGTAACTGTGGCCAACTGGTCAAAGAAAGTTAATTGTCCTATGTAAATTTTGACTTTAGTTTGAAATAAACATGACAGAATACATTCACAATGTCCAAAGAATGAGCTACAGGGTTAGTTTGAAATGAACATGACAGAATACATTCACAATGTCCAAAGAATGAGCTACAGGGATGTAAGTTCCAGCCAATTACTACAGTTTTGTACCTGTTGTGACAGCTGAGGATGCTAGAGTGCATTGTATTGAATATAAAGCTCTACTATAAATAGCAACAATTAAAATATAAACTATAATTTTTCCTGGGGATGATTGGTAAGAATTATCTGTCCACCATGACTAACAAAACAAGGCTAACTTTTCAAGTAACGGAGCTTCAGTTATCTGTGCAATTACACTGATATGCATACTTTCCAGTAACCTCAAAATATATTCTTTGCAAATTATTGTAATATGAATCTGAAACAAAAATAATCAGTTGTTGATACATTGTTCAGCAATACACTGCAAGTGTCATTTTCTGATTAAAATTAAATATTTTCTACCGCAGGGTTCAAAATTTAAAGTATTATTTATTCTTCACGCTCATGTATATTTTAATTCAGTTCACCTTCTCTAGACATTTTATCATCTGTTTAGAAGCCATCACACAACGGTTTCACAATTATTACTGTACTTCACACACCAATTGTCAATAATAAAATAATTGAGAAATTACTCAGTGGTTCAATGTAACAACTGAGTGTGGGTAACACTGACCCATTATTTATTTACAGTACCACAGCAACATATGTGATGAAACAAAAAGTAAATTAAGAGCTATCTTTCAAGTTTTTAAAATCAAATGATAGTGAAAAAATTCACAATACAAAACATGACATTTTGGATGATTCAGTTACGGTGCTATATTCTTCATATGTTACCTGTTTTATTGTTTTAAATCTTCTGTTTCCATATTTGTATGCTATCGGCTCAAGAGCAGCACGTTAGCTGCTGCCAGCCTGCCCCTTCTGTGGGTTTTTTAATTAAAAAAGCAAATGTGCCATATTTGGTCGATTTTGTATTTATACTCCAATATTACGAAAGTGGGCAGATTAAATGCAACGGCACTTGAAAGACATTTGCAAAACTCGTATTTTAAGGTATGTCGTAATTAAATACAGAGAAATTATGCCTACACATATAAAACTTTTACTGAAGCAAGTCATTAGGTAATTGGTTCCAATAACTACATGGTACAAAATTTTAGAACATAGAATGTCTTTCACAGGAAAGAGATGAATTTATTTTCATTATTTTGGATGAGCCACTCATGAATTTCACACTTATTCATCATATCTTTCAGCTAACATACAGACTTAAACGACACACTTTCCAAATAATGTCTGGATGGCAACACTTTCACTTTAGCACTTCTAAACTGAGAGTTCTCGAAACGTTTCCTGCTACCTTCAGCATCTTCCCTCCTGGATGTTGACGTAGAGAGATGAGTAGGGCAATCAGACATCTGAGTGAGAACTGCATCTGAAAAATCACGAACATTACGAAGATTGACAGTGGGTGATTAACTGAAATATTATTTTGTACAGCAGCAAATGTTTTCGGTAATGAGGTGCAAAATAAGGTACTTCAAAGAATGTTTATATTTACGAATCTAGCATTAGGTTTCATGCAATTTTAAGATACTAACCTTTCTTTACACGAGTACGCTCTAAGAGAGCAGTATAAGTTTCTCCAGTTTTACTGCCAGTGACTGTTGTGCGGCTGAAAATGTAGTTTACACCTGTAAACAAACAAAAAAGGTTAGAATTCGTAACCATACATGAATTTTAATACCAATCGACTTTTTGATAGTTTAAAAACGTTTCTGTATACTTTATAAGTCAATATTTTCTTTAGTTGCATGAATAGAGTTATACATGGACCATAGACAATCATATGTCATGGCTTGCCTGCAGACGATTTTCCATCGCAAGCGCGACCGCAGAGACATCTATCGGTCTTCCGGTTCCCACCAAGGAGGTTACCTCCATGGTTCCCACGTATTACGGCCCCTAGGCGCACGTGCAGGTACAGAGCAGAAATATCTCTGGAGTGAGCATTCAAATGCGCAGAACAGTTTTCGTGCCCTGAACATTAAGGTGGAAATGTCACGTAATAGGCCTATTGGGAAAAATATATTAATCGCTGACTTAATCTTGGTCCTTCCTTGTTCGGGTAAGATGAATGACTATGTGTAAATGGCTCTTTTAGCGGCTCATCCTCAACTTTCTTGCAACAGCAGCGCGGAAAGCGACTGGTAAATTACATTTCTGAAAACGATACTGGATAAATGCGAATAATGATTTGTAACAGTTTTCACAAATATCTTCTTGTATAGGAATTTGGAATGAGTTGTAAGACTGTGTGAATCATGAGACTCTATACAAAAGAGTTTCGCGTGAAAGTGCTGGTCTTAATGAGATGTCACAACAACGGATGTATCTGATTCGGTGAAATTTTACTTTCTATCCTGGCGGCCTCGTGTTTTTATGTTGGCAACGTCAATAAAACGATACAAAATCGTTGCAAAGATGACCGAACCACATAGAGTGTAGATAAATACTGCTGTTCCTGCTGTATGCTTGATTTCACGACAAAATATTTGCGTGTCACGCGATTGGCTTATGACGATGTCACATGATTCTTGTTATTCAACATCTGTTCCCAACTTTATCACAGGAGGCCGCCGGGATATGAGTAGGACTACGTCGCATAGTTTTTCTTGACCCAGCTGTCATACGATAACACCTTTCACAGCAGAGAGTGTCGCGGCTATATGTATCAGAGATCACTTATTATCACAGACCAGTGAGCTTACTGGCACAGGCATATCAATATCTATGGCCTAAGAGACATTCATTAATGTATGTCTGTGTTTCCACCACGCTTCCACGACAGTAACCAATGTTCCACGAGTATTTTTATCTTTGAGTCTACCTGGATTTTTATCTTTGTTTTGTATAATGTTTGGTTGACGGAAACATGTGATCTATTTAAAAATTGCGTATTTGATATTCCTCGTAGTTATTAAAGTCTGAAAGGACCGCATTGTCTGACGATTGAAAGAATAAACAGATTTTGACTCGTACCGTAAAGTTCGTAAGTCACAGAGTATATAGCTTTTCCTAAGAGTATTTATTGCATATTTTGCGAATTTTTGCTCGTCACACTCACTCACTGCCACGCACCGCGACCAAACTTCCTTACTAAGATCATTAGACCAAGGGCTATCTACCACCACAACCACGAGTGGGTGGCAGTATGTGGTCATGGAGAAAAGTCTGTCAGCACGTACACACACAAGCCTTTTATATATAGATATAGATTAGACTAGCTTCGCGTCGCATGCGTAGGCTGGTTGGTCTGCACCAGTTGTTTCTCACTCTTAATATAAATTTCCATAGATATAGCTTAAGTACTATCATAATGAAATGTTGTGACACTACTTGTAGCCGCGGCAGAATGGCCGTGCGTATTGAGGCGCCATGCCCCTCGGGCATGGTTGTTTGTGTTGACCTTAGCATAAGTTAGTCTAAGTTAGTTTAATTAGTTTGTAAGCCTTAGGAACTGAAGACCTCGTAGTTACGTCTCTTAAGATTTACAAACATTTGTAACACTTGTAACCCCCTATGGCACCCCTTAATAGTTGAATTTCGAGAAATACCCCAACAGGTGTCTATTAAATTCCAACTAAGCATGCTAATATCATTTTTTTGTTGTTGTTGTAATTTTGCGTTCAAAATTGGCTTAGTAGCAACGTATTTTAAAAAAAGGTTTCATCCCCTATTTGCCCCCCTAAACAATTCACTTTCTGAAAATACCGAAACATGTATCTTTTTAATTCTGACCAAGAAAACATATACCAATTTATGTTGTTGTACCTTTAAAATGGCTTTAATAGCAAAAGATTTTCGAAAAAATCCCTTCTCCAATTTAAACCCCTTAATGGTTGAATTTCCAAAAATACCGAAACAGATATGTTTTGAATTCTACCGAAGAATACAAATACCAATTTTGCAGCTCTAGCTTCAAAATTATCTAGACAAAAATGTGTTTTTGAATTTTTGATGCCCTATTTTACCACCTCAGTTGTTGAATTTCCAAAAACACCGAAACTCGTGTCTTTGTAATCCTGATTAAGAGTCTATATCCTAAGTTTCGTAGTTATAACTTGAAAATTAAGTAAAATTTTTGAAAATCAATTTTAGCATCCCGTATTTTACCCCCTTATTGGTCGAATTTCCAAAAATACCGAAACACGTATTTTATTAAATCCTAACCAACAATACAAATATCAATTTTTGCTGCTGTAACTTCAAAATTGTCTGAATAGCAACGTGTTTTCAAAAAGAATTTTTCAGCCCTTATTTTACCCTCTTACTTGTTGAATTTCCAAAACTACTTTTTTTTCCAATCCTGACTAAGATTTCATATCCGTAGTTTCGTAGTTGTAGCTTAAATTTGAATCAATTTTTTGCGTCTCTTATTTTACCCCCTTAGTGGTTGAATTACAAAAAATGCCGAAACACGTGTCTTTTAAATTCGAACCCTGAATTAAAATCAGAAATTTTGCAGTTCTAGCTTTAAAATTGTCTAAATAGCAACGTATTTTCAAAAAAATAAATAAATAAAAACGTTTCAACCTCTATTTCAACCCTTACGGAAGGAATATCGAAAATCGCTTCTTAAATCACGCCTACAGAGTAAGATCAACACCTCCTACAAATTTCAAGTTTATATGTTCAGTGGTTTGGCCTGGGCGATGATGAGTCAGTCAGTCAGTCAGTCAATCGGGACATTGCCTTTTATATATCGAGAAGAATAGAACATGAGATAAGTCTTAAACACAGTCGCGAAACAATTCGTTACTACGGAAACTTATCAGATTCATTTAGTTATCTGCATCGTGTTATCAGTTTCGACTCATCAAAGACTCATACGGCTAATGTTGCAGAAAAGGATAACTTTGCCAATTTCCTCTGTGGTGTCATCTTCGTCTGTTTTCGCGATCTCAGTAACTCCCGCCATCTCTTGATGCCGGATTTATTTGTATTTTACTTTGAACGTCCCCTTTTAAATTTAATTGCTACTGCTTGTACCAAATTTCATTACCTTAGTGTTTATTCTCTATCTTCTGCGGATTTCAATTTGAACCTGCACAGACAAGATCACGAAGTATCATTGCAACCGTACTAAGTCAAAACGGATCGCGTTTGAAAATATTTCTCTCGATTTACTTCCAAAAGCTGCCAACGATCTTCGTCAGTCTCATTGACTGTACGATCATTTACTTGGTTTGCGTTGCGCGTAGGCCGACCAATATTACGACGCCTCAGCAAACCACGGTTTGCATCCATTTTGTTTCCAGCACTCAAAAGTAGTATGAACTGATATCTTTCTTTTCAGCGTGCAAAAGATGTCACCAGCGATAACAAAGAGGTCAGCATGAAGTAGAATAAAGGGAGGTGGCATTACCAATGCTGATAACAGGCTTTCTTTTAATACAAAAAAGGAAACTTTATTGAAAATGTTACAGATTTTGTCTTAACAGTAAAGTATTTCCTACACACAATCAACATCACACTACTTAGTCGATGGTCCCTTCCATTGATCACATAGTGGTTCTCTCATCAAAGGCTCTCAAGATTTCAACCCCAGCATCTTACATGAAGCATTAATTCGTTCTGAGCCTGGAATGTAAGTCCTTCCGCGAGGCCACAATTGATTTTCTTCTCAATTTCCTCAAATTTGGTGTATTCTTTACGATGCGTGCTCGCTCCAGATTTCTTGAGTATATTTTCCACAGGCAGCATCTTCGGGAATTTTCTGCATAGCTCTAAGTACCTTGCCATAGAGAACACCTAATGTATGATGAGGATTTACGGCAACAGGCACTCCAGTTTTACCTGTTGCCTTTGTCAGGGGCACCGGAGCCATTTCCTGACTTGGATATTGCTCATTAAATACAAGAAGCAGCAGGTGATACAGTTCCCCGTTCTGCTCTCCCGCACTGTTTAATGCCAGGGGTCCATGCTTTTGTGCCCTAAACAAGGATTTCTCGCTTAAATTCCTGCGTGAATATTGACCTCTTTACGTAAAACCACTAATTTAGTAGTCATATAGGAGTATTTACTTAGACATGACATACATTTAACGACTAGAACTACTTTACCAATGTTTAATGGTTAAATAAATTCTGGAATGAGCATTTTGCTGAATTCACTATTTCAGTCTTAGGGCATCTCCAGAGATTCTAACCTCCTTGATTAACACACTGAAATGTCGCTTTCAATTGTTTACTTCTTCGATAAATACTAATATCCAATGCGGAATTTATTGTTGTGTTGTGCCTACGCCGACCGATGTTTCGGTGTCTCACTGGTTTGATTTTTTTTTTTTTTCTAAAGAATTAAACCACGAACGGACATTTACCGAATATTTAAAACACACATAATTACCGCGAAATGATAAAAAATTCAATCGCTACAACGTCAAAGAAATTACACTAGAAATATCACGCTGAACTATCGCTTCCAGTTGCAATCTTGTTCTCAAAATATCAGTATTGTACGCGGATTTTGTTACTGTTATAAAACCAAGCGACAGCAGAACTGAAAAACTCAACTTTCCCTTTCTTATCAAAATAGTTAACAGTGAAACGTCAAACCGATAGATACATTTACAGATTTTCATACAAAAATGCCACTGCAATACGCACTTTCAGTTTTTCTCAAATTTTCCAATTTTCCGGTAGATTTTCTAAAACATTTCTTTATGAAAAATTTTTCCTGAGAATTACGAACATAAAAAGTTCTACAAAAATCTGGTCAAGCTGTTCTCATGGGATGCATTTACATATATGTGGTTATTGATTTTTATTAACTCCAAAAGCTTCTATTCCTTTTTAATGGTGCATTATTATTATTTTATTTATTAGGTGTTAATTAAAGACGACGTACCTTTCGGCTTTTGATCATTTTCAAGTCATTTTTTCCTATTACAGCTTAACATCTACATGGGATACTCTGCAAATCACATTTAAGTGCCTGGCAGAGGGTTCATCGAACCACAATTATACTATTTATCTCCCATTCCATTCTCGAATAGCACGCGGGAAGAAAGAACAGCTGAATCTCTCTGTTCGAGCTCTGATTTCTCGTATTTTATTCTGATGATCATTTCTACCTAAGTTAGTGGGAATCTGAATATTAACTTTCTTTATCATTG
Source organism: Locusta migratoria (assembly GCA_026315105.1). Classification (NCBI taxonomy): domain Eukaryota; kingdom Metazoa; phylum Arthropoda; class Insecta; order Orthoptera; family Acrididae; genus Locusta; species Locusta migratoria. The sequence goes on from CM048746.1 coordinate 200,459,316, forward strand.
ATTTTCGATTTCGCCGGACTCTACCACCGGATCGCTGTATGTCTTGTGCGCCAGAGGGCAGATACTGTCACTTCTTGCGCACGCGCTATGGGTCTTCCTCGATGTATAAAGGAGCCGCCGATTGCACTGGGAACTCAGATCCGACGAGATTGTCTATCAGCAAGCTCACCTGAGCATGGCGGGCAGTTGCGCCGCTGAAATTTTGTGTCAAGTTGACTTTAGTATCCGGCTGCAAACCGGAGAAGATTACAAACATCTATAATTGTTATTTATGTACTCTGTATAACTGATTTACAAAATAAATTATCGTAAGTGTGAACTGATTTCAAAAGCTGCTTATTTATTTCCTAAATATCGAGGGATGAGCAATAGTTAGAGAAGTGATAGATACTCATTTCAGAAATGTTGTAGCAGTAATCTGTGTCAAACACTTCTACGTTATTAGCTTCACATAGTAAAATTGCAATTGAAGTTACAGATACAGGAATAAAATGTTCAAATGTTTGTATAGTCTATGGGACTTAACTAGGGGCATCAGTCACTAAACTTACAAACTACTTATGAACTACTTACGAACTAGGACGGCACAAATATCCATGCCCGAGGGGGGATTCGAACCCCCGACCGTAGTGACCGTGCAGACCGTGACTGGAGCGCCTTAGTCTCCTCGGCCACCGCGGCCGGCGATACAGGAATAAATGTCTTTTATAGGTTACAGTTTTATTCTGACAACACTTGCGAGAAAAGTTGTAAATTTTAATTCGCTTATGACTGCTATTTCAAAACTTGGAAGCACCCTCAATAAACTAAATACTTCGTTTCTAATGTGGTCCAGCTATCTGGTGGTCTAAATGGCTGCTTTCATAACAGAAATGTGGATGATTTTTCTCAAATGTCTATTTGTCTTTCAATGCTAAATCCGAATTCAAGTTTGCTACCTTCTTGAAGAAACGCAAACTCATTAGAATTTTCGAACTGATTCAGAGATTCGCTTATATCTCGAAAACAGCGCGTTTTTTTGGAAATAACAATCCTATACAGAATTTAAACAGACATAAAATTCTGCAAAATGCAATACTGAAAATTGATTCCCTGTTTCATGGAGATACGATTTTTCCTAGTGATAAAACGTTAATAACGTCCACTGTCACGCGCTACAACTCAAAAAATATACATGTTATCTACAAAAACTTCTACAATACGCGAAATTACTTGCCAAATTCGTACGGGAAAATCACCATTTGGCTGGGTTAATAACCATATAGAGCGGAAACGTATACTGCAAGTTTGATAGTCTGCTAACTCTAACTTTACGGAAGCTAATTGGGTGGCGTCAGGTAACATTGTGTGATGAGGGCTTCGTGGAAGCACCGCTAGGGAACAGCGGGTGAATAGATGTTTACCGATCCCGCGCTCGCACGTCATCATGTTCTGAGCATACGCTAGCTTCATGTGCGACACCTGTTCCTCGTGCCACTTCCTTGGCACGTGTGCTATACAATACAACATTGAAGGCACTCCACGAAAGTTAATATTCTCTAGAGAAAGAGCTGTTTACAGAACTTCTGAATAACGATGCTGTATAGCAATATGACACAAGACACCATTTTAGACTAAGAAAAAGTATCAGGATTTTCATATATGTCAAGCAAGTCAGCAGATACGGATGCGCAGGAATAAAACATCGATTGGGAGATAAATAGAGTACATGGACATCAGCAAATTAAACATTGGAATGGTTTGCCAAGTGAGGGTTCATTATCATTTAATATTTGGGCACATGCTGTCCTGTACCAAATTCCCGTATAGCTCGTAAAATTATTAGGTTTAAAGATTTAACAATAAACATTTCAGTTTTAATTGCACATTTCGAACATTACCACAGTTGATTTTATACATAATAAATGATAGTTCGGTAAGGCATTATTATATACTGATAATGAGTGATTCAAAACATAAACAATCTGACAGATATAGTCGTATTTATAGATAAATGTCTTGTTTCTTCTGTTATGTGCCTATGGGAAATTTAGTTTTATAGTTGCGTCAGATTTTAAAATGTTACAGTCATTTTAATTAATCTGCAGTAAAGAATCATCATTTAATACAGTACCTTAAGACAACATTGTCTCGTTAAGTTGTTGCTGTTATGGTCTTCAGTCCGGAGACTGGTTTGATGCAGCTATCCACCCTACTCTATCCTGAGCAAGCCTTTTCATCTCCTCATAAGAACGGCAACCCACATCCACTTACATCTGCTTACTATACGCGCCTCTTGATCTTCCTCTGTGATTTTTACCCCACACACATCCCTCCAATGCTAAATTAACGATTGCTCGATGCCTAAGAACGTGTCCTACCAAGCAATCCCTTCTTTTAGTCAGGGTATGCCAAATATTCCTTTTCTCACCAATTCTGTTCAGTACCTCTTCATTAGTTATGAGATCTACCCACCTAATCTTCAACATTCTTCTGTATTGAACATCAACGCCACACACGTTTGCTCCAGCCCCAGAAGTCGGCGGTAGCTGAGCATTGTCTCGATGAGGGACATAGAATGTTATATAACGAAACTCACATGGTTGCTTCAGCATCTCTTTACTGGGACTGTGTCTTAAAGGAATCCGTTGAGATTCGATTATCTGACAATCTGATTAACAGAGACAAAGGCTACCTACCACATTTCAAAAGCCTCTATTCTCTTCGTGTCCGCACTGTTTATCGTCCATGTTTCACTCACGTACAAGGCAACACTCCACACAAATGCCTTCAGAAAAGACTTCCTTACACTTAAATTAATATTCGATGTTAGCAAATTTCTCTTTTTCAAAAATTCTTTTCTTTCCATTGCCATTCTGCATTTTATATCCTCTGTACTGCGACCATCGCATGTTATTTTACTACGTAAGTAACAAAAGTCATCTACCACCTTCATTGTTTCGTTACCTAATCTAATTACTTCAGCATCGCCTGATATTCTAAGACCACATTCCATTTTTTTTTTTTTTTGCTCTTGTTAATGTTCATTTTATACGCTCTCTTCAACACACAGTCCATTCAGTTCAACTGCTCTTCCAGATCCTTTGCTGTCTCTGACATAATTACAATGTTATCAGCAAAACGCAATGTTTTTATTTCTTCCCCCTAAACTTTAATCCCTATTCCAAATTTTTCCTTGCTTTCCTTTACCGCCTGCTCGATGTACAAACTGAATAACATCGGAGAAAGGCTACAACCCTGTCTTACTCCCTTCCCAACTGATGCTTCTCTTTCGTGCCCTTCGAGTCTAATAACTGCGGTCTGGCTTTTGTACAAGTTGTAAATAACTCTCCTTTCGCTGTATTTTACCCCTGCTGACTTCAGAATTTGAAAGAGTTTATTCCAGTCAATGTAAATCAAAAGCTTTCTCCAAATCTACAAAAGCTAAAAATGTAGCTTTGCCTTTCCTTAATCTAAGATAAGTCGTAAAGTGAGTACTGCCTCCCGGGTTCCTATGTTTCTCATGAATCCAAACAGATCTTCCCCGAGGTCAGCTTCTACCAGCTTTTCCATTCTCCTGTAGATAATTCGTGTTAAAATTTTGCAACCATGACTTACCAAACTGATGGTTCTGTAATTTTCACACCTGTCTGAGACTAATTTCTTTGGAATGGGGAATATTACATTTTTCTTAAAGTCTGAGGGTATTTCGCCTGTCTCATACATCCTACGCACCAGTTCAAATAGTTTTGTCATGGCTGGCTTTCCCAGAGACTTTAGTAGCTCTGAAGGTATGTTATCTACTCCTGGGGCTTTATTCTGACCTAGTTCTTTCAGGGCTCTGTCAAATTCTTCTCTCAGTACAGTATCTCCTATTTCATCTTCCATCTACATCCTCTTCCCTTCCTTCAATATTGTCTCGAAGTTCCTTTCCTTTGTAGAGCCCCTCTATATACTCTTTCCATCTTTCAGCTTTCCCTTCTTTGCTGAGAAATGGTTACCATCTGAGTTCTTTATATTCATGCAGCTGCTTTTCTTGTCTCCAAATGTTTCTTTTATTTTCCTGTAGGCGGTATCTATTTTTACCCTTCTTATACATTCTTGTACAGATTTGCATATGGCTTCTAGCCACTCCTGCTTAGCAATTTTGCACTTCCTGTCAATCTAATTTTTTAGTCGTCTGTACTCCATTTTGCCTGTATCATTTACTGCATTTTTATATTTTCTCCTTTCATCAATTAAAATTAGTATTTCCTTTGATATTCAAGGATTTTTTGTAGGTCTTGCTTTTCTACCTATTTTGTCCTCTCCTGCCTTCACTACTTGATCTCTCAATGCCACCCATTCCTCTTCTATTGTTTTATTTCTCCCTGTTTCTGTCAATTAATGCCAAAATCTCCCTCTCAATTTCTCCAGAACTTCACGTTCCTTCAATTTATCTAAGTCCCATCTTCTTATTTTCCTACCTTTCTCCAGTTTTTTCAGTTTCAGCCTAACAAGTTATGGTCAGCGTCTATATCTGCCACTGGGTATGTCTTACAGTTTAACCTGGTTCCGGAATCTATGTTTTACCATTATAAAATCTATCTGATACCTTCCGGTGTCTCCTGGTCTCTTCCACGTATACAACCTTCTTTTGTGATTCTTAAACCACTTGTTTGTTACGATTAAATCATGTTCCGTGCAAAATTCTACCAGGCGACTTCCTCTTTCATTCCTTCTGCCCAGACATATTCACCTACTATTTTTCCTTCTCTTCCTTTTCCTGCTACCGAATTCCAGTCTTCTATCACAATTAAGTTTTCCTCTCCCTTAACTGTCTGAATAATTTCCTTTAGCTCCTCATATATTTCTTCGATCTCCTCATCATCGGCAGAACTAGTTGGCATATAAACCTGTACTACTGTTGTCGGTGTTTGCTTCGTATCTATATTGACAATGATAATGCGATCACTGTGCTGCTCATAGTAGTTTACCCGCATTCCTATTTTCTTATTATCAGTGATGCCTCCACCTGATTTTGTATTTATAATTCTGTACTCACCTGACCAGAAATCCTGTTCATCCTGCCACCGAACGTCACTAATCCCCACTATATCTAACTTCAACCAATCCATTTCCCTTTTTAAATTTTCTAATTTTCCTACCCGATTAAGGGATCTAACATTCCTCGCTCCGACCCGTAGAATGTCAGTATTGTCTTTCCTGATGATCACATCCTCCTGAGTAGTCGCCGCCCGGAGATCCGAATGGGGGACTATTTTACCTCCGGAATATTTTACCCGAGAGGATGCCATCATCATATTTTCATACAGTAGAGCTGCATGTCCTCGGGAAAAGTAACGGCTGTAGTTTCCCCTTGCTTTCAGCCGTTCGCAGTAACTGCATGGCGAAGCCACATTAGCTGATGTTACAAGGCCAGTTCAGTCAATTATCCAGACTGTTGACCCTGTAACTACTGAAAAGGCTGCTGCCCCTCTTCAGGAACGACACGTTTGTGTGGCCTCTCCACATATACCCCTCCGCTGTGGTTGCACCTATGGTACGCCTATCTGCATCGTTGAGGCACGCAAGGCACCCCACCTCGGCAATGTCTGTGGTTCATGGGGGTGGTGTCTCGTTGTACCGAAAGTATTAATTATATGGAGAGGCATTGAATTAAAAAAAAAAAAATTAAATTGTGCTGCGGACGGGATTCGATCCCGGGTCGTGATTGAAGACGTGTAGTCGCTTTGTCCGTGACGCTGTGATAGCTCGGCGGTCTAAAGCGCCTGCCTTGTAAGCACGGTTTCGAATCCCGGGCACAGCACAAATTTTAAATTTCGATGAAGTGACTGTCCTTATATATTGCCGCAAAACTCCAAGTTATCCGACTGCCGGCGTGGCGCAACGGAAAGCGTCACCGATTGCGGTGCTGAAGATTACCGGTTCATTCTCGTCCTTCGGCAAAAAATTTATTTGTTTGTATTCATCATTTCCAGAATGTTCTACATATTTCTTATGTTCAATTGTAATTTCTACGTGTTTCTTATGTTAACGACTCTTCTAATTTGTGGTACATTCTGCGCGAGAAGCAGTCAGTGCTACATGTATGTTTCATTTCGCAATAAACCTGATTTCATTATAAGTGCTGTGTTCCGTTGACAACCCTGCCTTCGAAGTCAAGCCCGTTTCCATTTCAAAGCGACAATACATAATTTGAATTTATTCTGAAAAGTTAAACTTCCGCCGGCCGCGGTGGCCGAGGGGACTGAGGCGCTTCAGTCACGGTCTGCACGGCCACTACGGTCGGGGGTTCGAATCCCCCCTCTGGCATGGATATTTGTGCTGTCCTTGGGATAAGCTAGTCGATAAGTAGTTTGTAAGTTTAGGGACTGATAACCCCGTAGTTAAGTCCCATAAGCTTAACAAACATTTGAACATTTGTTAAACATCCAAAAGAGAGATGTAATTACGCTTTTTAATATTATGACTAAAACTTCTGAAACATACTTCTCCGTTTTAGACTAAAACTTCTTAAACATACTTCTCCGTTTTAGACACATGTATCTCAAGAGCTTTCGTAGATACTGCTTTAGTTCAACAAAGATTGAAAATGTTCCAACAGGATATTACGTCCACCAAGCAGCAGTGCTAAATAAAACTACTTCTCAGTCAACTTCAAGTCCTATGTACTCGCGATTTTTCTTATTATTATTTTGAGGCAAAGATCCGCTTTCGAATACATGGATGACGAACAGGTATAAAAACGGTGCAGAAACCGATGTCTTATGCTCTATCTTCATGAAAGTTGAATAAAATTTCATACAAGTAAATTAATGTCAGAAATTTTGAAAGATTTCGGAGGAGTGAAAGACTAAGTAACTACAGTATAAGTTTGCTAACTTACAAACGTGATGAATTAATTTGAGCCGCGGTGGAGTGGACGAGCGCTGTAAGGCGCCTTGCTGTGGAGCACGCGGTTGCTCCTTGTCGCGGGTTCGAGTCCTCTCTCGGGCAAGTGTGTGTGTTTGTTTTGTCCTTAGCAAGTTTAAGTAGTTTGTAAGCCTAGGGATTGATAAATGAGCAGTTAAGTCCCTTAGATTTACTAACATTTGAACTTTTTTTTTAAATCACATAACTAGCTTTTACCCGCGGCATTGCTCGCGTTGACGTCCTTGCATTTGTGTCAAAGACTGGCGAAAGTACAATGATTACTCAACTTTGTAGTTTAGTTGTAATGAGGATTACCAGGATGAAAGAAAAGCTACCAATTTTCCGTTTTAAATATAAACTGTGCATAGAATGACGGCAAATACTGTCCTTCTTTATCGAGATTAAAAAAAAAGATATTATTAAATACGAAAAGAATTTTTTTTTAGATCGTGACTAAACCGCTTATTGTAAAAGCTATCTTCTACGTAATACAACATGTACAATAGAAGTCAGACGTCAGTGAAATCTAAGCGGCGGTTTGAATTCGTTGACGTTTTGTGTACGCATTTTATTCATTATGCTGAATCATATTACGTACAAGATATCAACTATTAGAAGTTATAAATGTAAAAAGTCAAAGAATAAGTAGCTTTTACAAGGAGTCTTCAAGCGTCTCAGAATCTGTAGGGGAACAAGATAACCGTTTGTAATATTGCGTTTTCTTTCTTCCGATCAGGTGTTGGAGTAGTAGTTACTGTTCGTAGCCGCTATTAAATTTCACTAACGGTAAAATAATACAAGAAGATAATTTTGTGGATCAGACACATTTAGGTAACTTTATAAATATAAGACTCAAAAAAGGAAGCGGAACCTGACTTTAAAGTTTGGCGGCAATAGTAATTTCGAATGAAAGCAACACCTGAGCACAATATTACACAAAGAAACTAGCAGATTCCGCGATGACCTTTCTTACCATGATGATTATGTCGACTGGATGTAGCAGATGAAGCTGTAAAAACTCTTGCTGCATTGTGTAAAATGATGCTTGGTTGGCTTGGAGCAGATTGTACTAACTGAATGACCGTTTAAAAAAATGGTAACTTAACTTTCGTGACAAATGGCTCTTTAAATCGATCGGATTTCGTTTAATTCCGAAGATTTCTTTGCAGGCATTACTAGAAAGTCACAATACAAAAGTTACATATAATAGCTACAAGTCCAACATTGGCTCCAATCACTTCATGAATTACTAAAGGTGGGTCATTTGAAATAAGTAAAAGATTTATACGTAACTAATTATATTTTCTCCATACTTCACAAGAAAAACGCTCTCACACACACTTACATTGAATGAGGAAGAAGTCCCTGACATGCGACTGTTCTCAATGAGGTAGGAAACGTGAAAGACCAAGTGCACAACCACGTTCGGGGCAGCTCGTAAAAAATAGATGAACATCAGAAATATAAGACGAACGTAATTGCCGCGGTGGAGTAACCGAGTGGTCTAAAGCGCCTCGCTGCGGAGCGCGCGGTTGCTCGCCGTGGAGGTTCGAGTCCTCCCTGGGGCATGGGTGTGTGTGTTGTCCTTAGGTTAGTTTACCTAGGTTTAAGTAGTGTGTAAGCTACGGACTGATGACCACGCAGTTTGGTCCGATAGATTTACAGACATTTGAACGAACGTAATTAGCTGCCAGAGAAAGCTGTGGTCCGCGATAAGCATCGTAAACAAATTATTTATCGAATGAAAATTTTTAATGTAATACTACACGTTCATGCTGGGTTTTTCAATATTTCGTGTTATATACTTAAAATCAATAAATACCTTGAACTACACACTTTCTGAAGTACGCTTGATCTTCTTCATTGTTCAAGCTATCTATCTTAAAGGGAAGCGAAACCCGCGCTCGTCTCAGGGGGAAATCAGGGAATTTGGTTAATATGCAGCGATAATCCTGATATTTTACAATGTCACTTTTAGGCTGCAGATATTTAAGTCGTCCTATTTTCAGAATTATTATATAATTTTAGCAAATGAGTAGGTAAGTTACGAATGCAACACAGTCGAGGAGCGCTGCAGAGTACTATAGTAATCGTCTGATATTTGCAAGCATGAACTCATCATGGCACCGGCTCATTCTCTGCTGTGGTGAGATTTCAAATACAAAACCATCTTCTTAATATTTTAATACATTATTTCTCCCGGCCATTAGTGCTTTTACTTAAAGCGCTGCTATTAACCCATACTTCTTTTGTAGGGGTCCTTTACAATGACTTTGACCGGTAAGCTGCATACAACCGCTACGTGGCATCAAATCAGCACTCAATCAATTGAGGTTCAACTATTTCAAAATTACTCACCTTTGGTGTACTTGAGCTGTAATACTTTTATTACTGCTGTAGTCGGATGTGTAACCATGTGAAACCATTAATTGGAAAAACAGACAAATAAAATTTGCAATACAGACTGCTTACTATTCGAATGATTTATTTTACGTACAAATTCTATTGTCATTTTAATTTTAAGACTTTTCTAATTAGTTTCGTTCCTAATTTTTCAGTAACTTTTGTTTCAGGTTTGATTCCCTTTATCACTTTTCTTTCGTTTTTGTAAAATGATATGTTATTGTAGAGAATTGTAATATCAACAGTAAAAGCCGGGTATTGAAGGCGAAATTCATGTTTGAGACTTTTGGTATTTTATGTACCTTTGGGTTTATTTTGCTACCTACTTGTCAGTTTTTGTAGATTTACGTTGAACAGTAAAGCTGCTCATTGTTTTGATTTCGGTTCAGAAAGTTTTCTCAGATATTTTGACACTGTAATGTTTACATTCTGTTTGAACTGGCTATACTAGAGATTTACTGCTGAATTGATGGGCCATCTCTAGTCGCATGGACACCAACATCCTGTGGGCGCAACTGAAGAGCCTGTGTATAGAACTCCAGTTACATCGCCACAGGGCGCGCCGTTCATTGTAACATCGACGTCAGGTCAATGCGTCTGGACAAAACACATCTACCTGTAGTGGACGTCCATTTGTAGCATGCGACTAAACACGTTCAAAGCCATTTTCTAGCTCCAGAGGGCCTTTGTAGCCCCCAGTTCCTATGAGCTTTTTTTTCATTATTGTTGTATAGCTGATACACTGAGTTATATACCAGGTGATAAAAAAGTAAGTATAAATTTGAAAACTTATCACGGAATAATGTAGAAAAAAAAAGATCTCTTGCGCGCGTCGTTTAGTGATGATTGTGTGCTCAGCCGCCACTTTCGTCACGCTTGGCCTCCCAGATCCCCAGACCTCTGTCCGTGCGATTATTGGCTTTGGGGTTACCTGAAGTCGCAAGTGTATCGTGATCGACCGACGTCTATAGGGATGCTGAAAGACAACATCCGACGCCAATTCCTCACCATAACTCCGGACATGCTTTACAGTGCTATTCACATTATTCCTCGACTACAGCTATTGTTGAGGAATGATGGTGAACATATTGAGCATTTCCTGTAAAGAACATCATATTTTCTTTGTCTTAATTTGTTATGCTAATTATAGCTTTTCTCATCAATTAAAGCGCCATCTGTCGGGCATTTTTTGAACTTTTTTAAAAATTTATTTTGATCTCCCGGTATGCAACAGCAGGTAGAAGAGACCAGAATAAGCAGATGTCGCATAGGTTGTAAGTTCCCTATTGTTCCTATGTAACTCATTTTCTGTAATATTTCAGTTCCTATAGGCTACGTTGTCTGTTAAGCCGCAATAGTGTTGACGCTGTACTTATAAAGTTAAGTAAATTACTTTGTTAATTTATATTATTTCTGATTATTGGCAACGTTTGTCATTCTGCATTTTACGTAAGTTATTTTGTATATATTTTACAGTAAATATATACAATGTAGTCGATTTGTGAATTGGCCACAGATATACAATGTAAGTAGCACAGTAGTCTTTGGAAATTCGGTTGTAGAGTAAACGCTCTCACTGCGTGAGGGCAGTGGCGAGTAGTAGCGCGAGAGAGTTTGTCAAAAATGTTCAAATGTTTGTATACATTATGGGACTTACCTGAGGAGTCATCAGTCCCTAAAGTTACAAACTACTTATAAACTAGCTTATACTAAAGACGACACAAACATCCATGACCGAGGGGGGATTCGAACCCCCGACGGGGAGCGGCCTCGCGCATCGCAGCACAGCGCCTCAATGCGCTTGGCCGCTCCGCCGCTGCAGAGGGTTTGTCAGTGGCGGTAAGGAGAACCTGTTGGTAAAGGCAGTCGTCTAGTATGTGTTGTGTTACGCCATTACTGTAATGTATTATTTTTAATTTCATTTTCTGTTTCCTGTTTTGTAATAAGAATTTACGAGGTAAGTCAAATTTTCTTTCTTTTTTATCTCCGTCACAGTCAGATTACCTCCCCTTTCATTTTTCAAGTTAATCAGTTTCGTTTTACCCTTCGGGAGTATTTTCGACAGGGCGATAATTTGTCGGTATATTTGTTTCCCCTTTCCCTGGGGGTTTCCGTTGCGCATATTAACGTTATTAGGCTTACCTTGGTGGTTGAAGTCACAACAATGTGTAATTGTAGAAGCTCAGTGTTGCACTTACTTAGTATTCAGTATTAGTCAGTCAGATATTCGGTATACCTTGCAAGGCATGTGTTCGATACTGCTGCTTTCAGCCGGTAGAGCGTACTGACGACTACTGCTTGTAAAAGTGCTTCGATAGCTGGAACCATCATTTCCCACGTTAACCTCTGTAGACTAGTTGATAATGTACTGCGTACAAGGGTCTCGGGTTCGATTCCTGGTTCACGGCAGAGTCTATTCCATTACCACTGAACTCTCCCGATTTAACCAGCTTGGATATCTTCTTGTGGGGTCATAATAAGGGCTGGCTTAGTAGAGTCCCGTGACATGGAGATCTAGTTGCCTGCATGTCTATTGCTGCTGGGCATGTGTTGGACGTACCTGACGACTTTTCTGATGTACGCTGATCCATGTGCTTTCGCTGTGAATGGTGTTTGGCTGCAGTGGCCGCTCTTTGAAGAACTTCCGACAAAGTATTGACGGGGACGTGTGTGAAACGCATACTCTCCTGGTGTACCTAAGATACTGAAGATAAACAAGTAAAAATTTTTGTGGTGATTAGAAGCAGTACAAGCTACTTCAGTTTTTAAAATGTTTACTCTAATTTTGACATTATTGCAAAATTATAAATTTCAATACATCTAGAATTATTTATGTTCCTTTTCCTCATAACCTATTAAACCAATCGTTGTCAAAATTTCACTGTTTTGTTTAAATCCATCCATACATAGGCAATTTTGAATACCTTTGCTAGATATTTATTTTCAACATTTTACATATTTAAGTTGGAACAAGGTGTAATTTCTTTTCAATAAATAATCTATATATTTCAGCGTGAACGAAAAATTTCAATATTAACTCTGTGTGTTTGTTGCACTATGAGAAATGTATGAACCAAACACGAAGACATTGTGTCACAGATGTACTGAAGAAAAGGTATGTGTCAGAATATGTAGTTTCTGGGACAATGAATTTAAAAAGTCATATTTCTGAAATTATACCTTCTCAGAATGTTCTAAGTTAATGCTAAGGAACTCCTCTGTTCTCAAGACTTGGCCTGTAACTACTTTGCTTTTGCCCTGTTTCTTTTACTAGGTCATGCATAGGCATTTCATCTCTGGCCACACGATGAGACTCATTTTATTAAAAATGGGTAAAGTGAATGCACCATCTCTGAAGGTCGAAAGCAGTAACAATTGCACTGGCAGTATGTTTCCATCATTAGAAACAATCACAGCATCGTATGTGGCAAGCTTGAGAACTGTAGATGTTGACAATGTTGCCTTGGGCCATCATGCTCAGATTGCGTGTTTTACCATGGACACTTCCTTAGTACGTTAGGAGTTGCCTAACCGTGGGCTTGATATTAATCACGGTACATTCAGGAATGCTTTCCTTGTAGGTGGAGGAATTGTCATCCCTCTGGGCCTGCTGACACTAAATCATTGTTCATCTGCGTGAACTATGACATGGTGGTGACATATTCAGTATCCCACACAGCAAATTTCTTCCTTATCTTCTCACATTAGTACAGCTTAGACCATACGACGGTCACAAAATTGATTCATTGAAGCATTTATGTTTTTAGAGGACAAATCAAATAATTCCACATGGCAGAGCTACCGACTATAAGCTGATCAGTGACCTCCAAAAAGACCGGAGTAACACATCAAAGCCTTGTTGTCGTTTTGTTCGAAGATTTGCTTGCCCAACGCACATAATAATTATGAAGAACCGACTAAGGGTACAGAAAATGTGGTGACTGGGAGCGTAGACGGAAAACATCAAGCAACGTATTTTTTTTCCCTTCACATCCAATGCGATTTAGAAAGTGACACTATGGTATAGTTTTTAATAGATTTAACTACTAAATGCATACCAAAATAAAATTTTTAAAAAATGACAGTTTAGGACACATCCCTCCTTAATAAAAAATCACCATTAGTCTTTCATGCCTTTCCTGTTTCATGGGATTCATAAGGTGCCGTGTACTAGCCTTTACACTTTTGAAATTTTGCTTCAGTGTACAGGGTGAATCTAAATTCCCGCATTCGAGCTTCGCAGAGCGATTCCCCACATGCTAGAAATAATAAAAAAAAAATGTCTTTCACAAAATGGACGAAATATGTACCTCAAATATCTGCGTATAGTGTGATATGTGTGTGTGAAAGAGTAAAGTGTTACGAAATGTTTGCGAATCGTGTAACGGAGACGGGACTTGGGGACCAGCCCGGTATTCACCTAGGGGGATGTGGAAAACCGCCTAAAATCTACATCCAGGCTGGCCGGCACTCCGTCAGCTTTCGTTAATCCGCCGGGCGTATTCGAACCAGGCCTGGTACGCCTCCCCGTCTCGGAAAGCGGCGCGTTAGGGTACGGCCATAATGAGCCGCTCCACGCATCCTGCTTCTCGCCGGCAGGGAGGCGGTTGGAAAACCCAGTGTGTGATTCCATTGGGGTGGCCATAGTGCACCCGCGCGGCCGTCTCAGCTCGCTCACATCGCTTTCACAGGCGAGTGCAAGAAAGAATTTATGTGTCTTGTGCCGCTCTCAGCTCGCGGGTTCCTAGGTTTCAACGCTGTGTGCTGCTCGTCGTGTTTAATGGGAGCTGATAAAGACGCGTATATCTCAAAAGTGTTGAATGAAAGGCCGTAAATTCACTGTAGCTGAATTTTATTGAACTTTTGTAGACTCGCACAACAGGTTTTGCAATGTTTTTAATTGCATCTTGTTGTTCATATTGGAGCAAGAATACCAGTACTTTAATATAGCAATCAACAAGACATTCAAGATCATTTACGTGTAGATAGGTTATGTAGATCAGAATATGTAATGGTTACTTCTTTGCTAAAGGTTGCACATGAAAATGGCTTTCTTGTGAGGCACTAACACGAGGCTACTTCATTCTTAATTACTTTGCTGCCATTCCATGTCAATTTACCTTACCAAAATTTTTTTTGTTCGTGAACAGTATAAAATTTTGGTTTATGATTAGGAACCTTGACAGTGAAATAATTGTAACTGCTGTCCTACTATAATCTCAAAATACATACACTTTGACAGACGGTACACTGTCAGGTACAGGGTAATTTCAAGTAAAAGCAGTCTTGGTTGCAAAGTGGTGTTATTAATTACCAATGACGCGTTCTGCCCTCACAGCAGGCCATCATCTTACCTGCATGATAAATGTTACACAAGAATTTCTACAACATTTAAAGTAGTGAAACAGGGGCTGTTGTAGCAATTTGCGTAACGATTGTCATGCAGATAATGTGATGATACCCTGCTGTGAGAGCGAAACGCGTCATTGGTAATTAATAAAACTACTTTGCAACCAAGACTGTTTTACTTGAAATTAAAATTTAACTGGTTGCTGTATCAGCCACACCATGGACTATAGAAAGCCTTATATAGTTACTTTGTATGTATATTGAGATTATAGGACAGCAGTTGCACACTAGCATTATCTTTTCCTTAGACCCCTACAGTCCCCATTATGAACTTGCAATTTTTCGTCAGTGACAGCTAGGAATCCAATATTTGTAACTTTAAGAAATAGATTTACTGTCTTTTTTTATCCGAACTTGTATGCCACCAATATTTTAAAACGAGTTAGAGAACTGGCATCTGTTCCAGATAAACTTTGCTATTTTGAAAGTCATTTTCTGTTGGCTCGGGCATGTACTTTATTACGAGGGTTGACTGACTGAGCTGCAGGCTAGAGGCTCAGTAGTTGTGCACATGGCGCGCCGAAGGAGAACGCGCGGCGCTAGCGCCCTCAAATTTCAACACCCAGTTCGCTATATTGTAGCGATGTATCGCTTTCTATTGGGGTTTAAAAACAATTTCACAATGTTGGCTACATTTCTTACGCAGTAATGTATAATCTAAAGTTAACCAAACGAAAAGTAGTCAGCGACTATATTTTTCACTGCAAAAGCTTCAAATGTTATGCGATAGGTTAACAGGAAACTAAGTATCGTAATAACTATGGCGTATACCGGAAAAACAGACACTCCGTTATAAATCTGTTATGTTAGCCTGCAAGATGTGCCAAACTCAGTGAGTTACGACAATTAGTTTCCTTTGAATCGAGTGAGAAGTATCCTACGTCAAGAAAAACGCACAAACCGGGAGAGGTGGTTTTTATTTATTTTTATTTTTATTTATTTATTTTACAGCAGAATGAGAGTTTTTATCGAAAAACTGACACCGGAGTGAGATGTAGCTTTGTTTCATACACATGCAGTATTTTTTCAGCAAGAAAATCGAAAAGTAATTTTCTTCACGTATTGGATCACCCGGCGCGCGGTTGGCTGCGCACTGTGGCCGCCACCAGCTGCCATCGCGCCGTTGCTGCGCGCGCGGTCCGACCGCTGCGGGTTAAAGGCTAGTTTACACGACGACACTCAGTTTCATGAAACTTCGGTACTAGCCAGTGCGCATGTGCGGCAGGTGTTCGCGCAACTCGTTGGCGAGACTAAACAGTTTCGGCACTTTGCAACTTTGGCGAAACTGATTGCGCGTGTTTTTAGGTTAGGTGATAACCAATACAGAACAAAACACAACATAAAGGGAGGAAAGGAATAAATAATTCAGTTTTTGAACATATATGCGATGCATAGCTATTTGTGCCATTTTAACGATGAAAATTTCTGGAATAAGCAGCGGCATGTTAGTGCTCTTGAAGCAATTATTCGTGAATTAAATATTGATGGGTTGACGATTAGTGAATTGCAGACTAAAGTACATTCAATTCCAAATACCTATACAGACGAACTATGGCAATTGTGGATTTGGGAACACGGTACAGGTAAATGTAAAGACGAATATCTATTTGACAAGAAAAGTAATGCAATTTGTAATTTCAGTTCTTGTAACAATGCTCCACGCATAACAGTATCTTGTGTCTTTATTGCGTTACTAACTCTGTTCAAAAGGAACGTAAACTGCTCTGGTGACATTCTGAGTTGATTAAAATAACTTCTAGGGTCTTCGATCACAATTTCTTTCAGCAAGGTCGCTAAGCAACCGAGCTGACGTCTTTTTTTAATCCAATCACAAACCCAAACACGTTCTTTTTTTCCCCGATGTTTAGTCATATGCAGCAACTTTACACAGAGAAGCAATAGCTCCGCCACAACTTTTACAGCTACCAAAACTTTCATTCTACGGCGACTACGGCACTTACAAAACAACGAAACTGAAGTGTATAGTATTGGCGCCGTGTCTACACGAAACTAGATGTGCGCAACTCATTTCATGAAACGAGTGTCGCAACCCAGTGTCGTCGTGTAGACTAGCCCTAAGCGGCCGAGCAGCTAGCGGGGAACCGTTCACTATGGCCGTACCCTTAGACCCGTAACGCACTAGGCAGCCAGGCTGCGGCAGCCAAAATATTGAGCAGCCAGTTGGTGGCAGCCAGCGTTGGCAGCCAGCTGACGGCCAGTTGTGCCCAATCGGCAGAGTGATATGGACGTGGAAGATGCGATAATCGTCCACCTGTTGTCTCAAAGGAAACGCAAAGCAAAAAACAGATATTGGATTCATCCTCTGCTTGCGGAGCGGCACTCGAAGGAATTATTTATTTAAAAATACTTCAAGGATCTTCGATACTACCCAGATCGCTTTTTAACTATACAAAGATGTCGAATCTTTTTATAAACTTCTGGAAAATATAAAAGAATCTTTAACTACCGACTGTCGTGTGCTAGGCGCTTCATAGAATGTACGTTTGGCATTCTGGCAAATAAATGGAGAATTTTTCATCGCCCAATGGATGTTCGGGAAGAATTTGCAATTGCCATAATAAAAACGTGCTGTGTTTTACATAACTATGTGCGAGAAAGAGATGGCTACACATTTGAAGACACGCTGTATGTCCCTGTCCCTCCAGAACTGGAAGTTTCCCCAGGTCCTGCGACAGCAGGGGGCCGTTCACCAGCATCAGCATATAGAGATTTATTTGCGGATTACTTTACGAATGAAAATTCACCGGAATGGCAAAACAGAATTACATTGGGGTAGTAATTACATATTATGTATGTAACTATTGTTGTTTCCATGTGAATTAGTGTGTATTAAGTGTACAATGAAACATTATTGTAGCTGTAAGCAATTTTTTCTATATAATAACTAATAAATAAATTACTGAATTCATTCTTTTCATTTTCAGACATGTTCTCCTCACACATTACATTTGCGATTTCCTCCCACCTCCTTCTCTTCACATCACGATCACTATATTGCTTACAAGACACATCCCAGATTTCTCTTCGTCTTTGAATTTCATGAATAAATTTCTCTGTGTCGAACGTCATGACAACTTGGAAACAAGGTGTGGCTGCTTGGTCAAGTGCGCGGAGATTGCCGGCAGCCACGCGCGTTCACTGCGAGCCTCGCTGTTGGCACTGGCTGCCCGCAGCCAGCTGCTCTGTGCTGCCACTGCCGTGCAGTCGGCCGCGTTTTGATGGCTGCCGCAGCCACCAATTCCTGGCTGCCCAGTGCCTGTAGAGGCCTGCCGTATACCACACAAATTCATTGGCTGCCGCAGCCTGGCTGCCTAGTGCGTTACCGGCCTTAGACTACACTGCTAACCATGCGGGTCTAGATTCACCCTGTATATAGATAGAAATTGTTATGTCGAGAGGTTGGAGGAGACAGGAAAGTGATGCAGGAAATTGAAAGCCAGGCATAATTTTCAGGTGTGTATTTGTTGCATTTGTTGCCTATCTACATTTGTACATTGTTTGTGGTGCAGTAGGTGCGTCTGGGAGGCCGTGGCGGGCGCACCCTCACAGCACGAGGGCGGCGGGGGCGTGTATGGCGGCGGGCAGGGCGTAGGCGGCGGCCAGCAGCGGCGCGTGGAAGTTCTGCGCCACCACCTGCGAGCTGTGCGCCGTCACCACGGCGGGCGCGGCCACTGGGGCGGCGTAGGCCACGGGGGCCGCGTAGGCCAGGGGGGCGGAGTAGGCCAGCAGACCCGGAGACGGCTTGGCGGCCGGGGCAGCCTGCACGGCGCACAGGGCTGCCAACACCAGCACGACGCTCTGCAACAGGCCGGGCCGCGGCGTCAAGTGTCTGACAGGATAGGATAGGGTGTTTAGGGCACCCTGACAAAATAATAATTAAACGACGAGTGCCAGTGGAGTCAACAGTAAATAAACAAGGACATCAACTGCGATTGGGCAAAGCTGAAAATGTGTACCCAGCCGGGATTCGAACCCGGGTCTCCTGCTTTCTGGGTACACATTTTCAGCTTTGCCCAATCGCAGTTATGTCATATATTCTATGAATATTAAATAATAACAACTGCAGCAATTGTTCTTTCGGAACAGACGCCACATGTATATAAACAAGGACAGGCGACAGAAAGACAACTGCATGGTCAACGTAGCAAATGCACAAACACACATTGCAAATCAGCTAAGTACACAATTGTAGAAGTACGTAACCCTTTCAGACCTGTCTTTTTTTTTTTTTTTTTTGAGCAAGGAAATTATTTTTAACGCTGTAATACACTAAAGTTAAATTTTCTACGATTTTAGAAGCAAGATTTATGCCATTTTATGCACCCATTTTCATTCTACAACACTGCGTATACTGAAAAACAAGGCTTTTTTTACGGAATAAATAAATTAATTTTTAGTACCAACTGTTGTACTAAATAAACTGATAGTTCAGTAACTACATCGCAAAATAAAAACTTCTACTTTCATTTAAACAGTGGAATACAAGTAACCCACAATTTCCGGGTTCTTTGAAGTTCATAAATTGCTGCGCAATTACAACACTGCTGGCCACGGAGGCCGAGCGGAGTGCGGCGCGTCAGTCTCGGTCTGCACCGCCACTACGGTCGGGGGTTCGAATCCCCCCCTCGGGCATGGATATTTGTGCCGCCCTTAGTCTTAGCTAGTTCGTAAGTTTAGGGACTGATGACCCCGTAGTTAAGTCCCATAAGCTCTGCAAACATTTGAATTGCAACACTCGCTTCTTAAAATTTTTATAGTGATCTTCCACAGGTGGCAGTAACTGTGCATGACGAAATGATTCAACACTCAGGTGTCGTATAGATGTTCTTTCCATTGAGAAAAAATGCTTCTGAACCATCTTAGACACCGTAGATGTTACGTACACATTTGTAGCCAGAGGGTCCGAAACGGTTAAAACGCAATATCAAGGTATAGCTGTTCGCTGATCTGACATGAAAGCTATCAGCGAGCCAATCTTTAACACGCTAAAATCTTCAGCTTAATGCTGACGATTCCTTGATGTCTTAGAATATGTCCTACTAATCTGTCCCTTCTTATAGTCAGCATATGCAAGGAAGTCCTTTTCACGCCAATTCTGTTAAGCTCTTCCTCATTAGTTACGTAATCTACCCATCTAATTTTCATCATTCGTCCGTGGCACCGCATTTCAAAAGCTTCAGTCATCGTTTTGCCTGAACTCCTTATCGTCCACGTTTCACTCCCATACAATGCTACATTCCAGACAAATGCTTTCAGAAAGGATTTCCTAACATTTAAATTAATATTGGATGTCAACAAATCTCGCTTCTTCAGAAAAGCTTTTCTTGCCGCGGCCATTCTGAATTTTATATCTTATTTACTTTGGCCATCAGAAGTTATCTTGCTACCCAAATAACAAAACTCATCTACTACTTTTATTGTCTCATTACATAATCTAATTCCTTCAGCATCGCTTGACTTTCTGACGCTACATTCCATTACCCTTTTTTTTTTTTTTTTTTTTTTTTTTTTTTTTTTTTTTTTTTTTTTATTGATGATTATCTTATACCCTCTGTCAATTCCATTTCAGATCCTTTGCGGTCTCTGACACATTTACTATGTCATCGGCAAACCGCAATCTTTTTATTTCTTCTCCCTGAACTTTAATTCCCACTCCAAATTTCTCCTTTCATTCCTTCACTGCTAGCTCAATGTACAGATTGAACAACATTGGGGAAAGCCTACAACCCTTTCTTACTCTCTTCCCAACCCATGCGTCCCTTTCATGCCCTTCGACCCTAATAACCGCTGTATGGTTTTTGTATAAGTTGAACATAACTCTTCGCTCCCTATATTTTACCCCTGCTACCTTCAGAATTTGAAAGAGTGTATTCCAATTCACATTGTCTACAGCTTTCTCCAAATCTACAAATGCTAAAAACGTAGGTTTGCCTTTCGTTAACCTGTAATTCGTAATCTGAGTATTGCCTCACGTGTGCCTAAATTTCTTTTAACTCCAAAGTGATCTTCCCCAAGGTTGGATTCCACAAGTTTTTCCATTCGTCTGTAAATAATTCGTCTTTAATAAGACATAAATGTAAAATGCTGTTTTATTCAACTGATAGTTCTGTAATTTTCACATTTCTCTGTACTAGCTTTCTTTGGAATTGGTATTACTATATTCTTTTTGAAGTTGGAACAGATTCTTCATGACTGGCTCTCCCAAAGATATCAGCAGTTCAGACGGAATATCATCTATTCCAGGGGCCTTGTTTCGACTGAAATCTTTCAGCGCTCTGTCAAATTATTCTATATCAAATTACTACTTAAACTAAGTTAAACTAACCTAAGGACAACACATATATCCCTGGCCGAGGGAAGATTCGAAGGCGACCGCAGTGGCCGAGGGGACTGAGGTGCTTCAGTCACGGTCTGCACGGCCACTACGTTCGGGGTTCGAATCCCCCCTCGGTCATGGATATTTGTGCCGTCCTTAGTTGTAGTTAGTTCATAAGTAGTTTGTAAGTTTAGGGACTGATGACCCCGTAGTTAAGTCCCATAAGCTTAACAAACATTTGAACATTTTTGAAGATTCGAAACCCCGAAGTGTGTTTGTTAATCTTTCGCGCACGATTGCTGTCTCAACAGCCATGCTTAATATTGTTAAGTGATTCAGTTATTTGGTAAGGGAAATGGCATAGTAGAGTGAAAGATCCATAAAAGATTGTCGGTAGAGCTGGGCAAATGACACTCGCGTTCGAACATGCTCGGTATTTCCAGCTACAGCGGAGAACTCGATACAGCGTCGAACTGTTCGAACACTCAGATAATAATTGACTCACGCTGCGTATCTACGAACGATACGCGGGAAATTTTCAAGTTACCGGGCAATCGCTTTGCTCAGAACTGATTTCATAGGAAGTAAAAGTACATATAAAAGAAAAGGGCATAACTATGAAGAACTGTGTTTTTTTAATACAATGCAGAAATGACCCGTATGGTATCATTGCAAGATATGATCCATTCATAAACTATCTGCTACAATGACAGAACTACTGCATCAAATGACTGAAGACTAGCAATCAAAAGAAGAAAACTGTGATTCAGAAGTAGAAATCACATTTAATGTGATTATTACAAGTTGCAAATGGCTATTCCATTCCTTGTTCATACGGTACAGTAACAGATAAAATGTTACCACCTTTTACTCGCCTTGAAAACTACATTAAAAGAGATGAAATAGGGAAAACATCAGAAATTTAATACCCAATAAAGGAAATAAGTCATATAAAAATAAACTGTAATTGCGATCTAGGAATGAACGGTGCACGAGCTGCTGTGCAGGCGTCGCTAGATCGCAGTACTAGAATTTAAGTCGCGATTGCTATCGTTTACTTGTAGCCTGCTTTTACTTATCATCTGCACCCTAGAAGCTACTATAGTCGGAATATCCCCATAGTACACCCTATCTTCGTCATAAATCGTATACTGCACAACACAGAAACGATGTATTAATACCATTGTTCTAAATCGTAGAGATAGAACCTCCTGACATCGCTAGATACCGTCGTGATCGAATGTTCGAACATCCAGAGATTTCCCGAACTGTGACGTAAATTGTTCGAACAGTTCGAGTCATGTTCAACCACAGCTCTAATTCTCGGTTTACTAGCCGTCGATGGCAAGCTCCGCCATCGTCAGGTAAAAAAGCAGTCAACAATCCGAAGATTGGTTTGAAAACGACAGTGCTTTACTAGGCATGCTCCTGTTTGGAGGTGGTATGCCGTTGCCTTCCTCCGACCTTCGAACTGACTTACCCAGCCAGTTATAGGGGGACCTACAGTTTAACGTGGGTTCAGAACCACGGTACTCGGTATTTTTCATATGAGCAATACTGCCAGAGGTGAAAGAAGTGGAAAGTGACAGATAAAAATCCTAGGACCTGGTGGGGATCGAACCCGGGACGTTTGGACTTGTTGTCTGGCACTCTACCACTGTGCAACCAAGGCGCACCCGCCAACGTCGTCATCAGCAGTAAAATAACTGACTGCCGATGTTGGCAGGGCATCCTGCTTATATAGCTGCAGCGCTGCGTCTAGAAGCTTCTGGGGGTCGGAGAGCGCCTGCGCAGCAAGCCAGACCGGGCCGACGGGCCGCGGTACCGTGTGACTTCACGTGGAACGTGCCGCCGGTGCCACATTTGAACCTGGCGCTCTCGCTTCGTCTCGCTCTACGTCCAGTGCCCGGCCCCAGGCCCTGATGAGTGTATATCCCTGGTCTCTGTTGAAACTGTTCACGTTTAATCTAATTTCAGCCACCTCTTTTATAACAGAATCCCAGTAATATGATATCTGAGCTGTTAAGCTGCAGTGACTTCTGGCTCCAGCCGCCACCGCGCCGGCCCTAGAGTGAGCAGCCAGCTCGCACTTACCAGCTTGTTCATGTCTGCGGTGCTCGTGGGAAGCGGAGTGCCCCTGCCGTGCGCCGGAGGGTTCTTATAGCGGGCTGGCTGGCGGAAGCGCGGCGGACGACACGCGCGCGGCTAGACCCCCGGGTGGCGAGCGCGCCGTTACGCAAGGCGGGCGTGTGACGAGCCTGACAATGGCCAGCACAGTAGTGCCGCGCTACCTGCTGATGTTGCGTAACAGAGGGAGCGCCCGCTAGTCGGCCGTCGACACCTGGCCCACCGCCCACTGTGCCACGGGGGTCGCTGGCCAGTGCTAGCCAACAGCCGCGAACGCTGCCCAGTGCCGTACTTGTTCACCATTTCGGGAGGCCTGTGAAGTCGATTAAGGATGGAAAACAGCCACCGTTGATATAATAATAATGTTAGAAAGCTACTGACAAAGCAGAAGACTGTCGAACTCGCGCTTCAAAAAGGAACATGCAAATCATGACAGGCAAAAGTTCTACATCTACATGGGATACTCTGCAAATCGTCGAACCACAATTTTACTATTTATCTCCCATTCCATTCTCGAATAGCGCGCGGGAAGAAATAACACCTGAATCTCTCTGTTCGAGCTCTGATTTCTCGTATTTAAAAAAAAAAAAAAAAAAGTTTGTTAAGCTTATGGGACTTAACTACGAGGTCATCAGTCCATAAACTTACAAACTACTTACGAACTACCTTATACTATGAACCGCACAAATATCCATGCCCGAGGGCGGATTCGAACCCCAGACCGTAGTGGCCGTGCAGACCGTGACTGGAGCGCCTCAGTCCCCGCGCCCAACGCGGCCGGCCTCGTATTTTATTCTGATGATCATTTCTACTTAAGTAGGCGTCAATAAGATATTTTCGTAATCGGAGGAGAATGTTGGCGATTGGAGTTTCGCAAGTAGCCCACACCGCAGCGATAAGCGCCGTTGTTGTAATGATTCCCATCCCAGATCCTGTATCATTTCCGTAACGCTGACTCCCCTGTATCGTGACAATACGAAACGAGCTGCCCTTATTTTGACTCTTTCGATGTCTTCCGTCAAACCCACCTCATAAGGATCCCACACTGGGCTGCAATACTCCAAAAATGGACGGACAAGCGTAGTGTATGCAGTTTCTTTTGTAGTTCTGTTGCATCTTTTAAGGGCTCTGCCAATAAAACACAGTCTCTGGTTCTTCTATCCTACGATATTATCTACGTGTTCTTTCCAGTTTAAGTCCGAAGTAATAGTAATTCCTAGGTATTTTGTAGAGTTTACGGCCTTCACATTTGATTGATTTATCTTGTAAACAAAGTTTAACGGATTTCTTTTCGTACTCATGTGGACGACTTCACACTTGTCATTATTAGAGTCAGTTGCCAATTTTTACACCGTAGTGATATCTTATTCAGATCGTTCTGCAGTTGGTTTTGATCTTCAGGTGATTTTACTAGACGGTAAATGACGGCGTCATCTGCAAACAACCTAAGAGAACTACTTAGATTTTCCCTTAAATCGTTTATGTAAATAAGGAACAGCAGAGGACCAATAACACTACCTCTGTTTTAGTCATGCCTTAACATCGGTTACCACGAACTGTGTCCTCTCTGATAAGAAAGTTAGGTGAGATTCGTGCGTCTATAAAAAGTTCTAAGCGCGAAACATACAATAATTACTGCAGCCATACCTTAGCGAAAGATCTTTCCGAGTACCCGAAAAAATATGGTCCTATGGAAAACCGATAAGCGGGTAAAAGCAGCCCCCCCCCCCCCCTATAGAAGAAAGACTACGCACGAGGTCACAACATAGCGGCGGTGAGAGACTTAGAGTCATATGAAAGATTGTAAACATTAGCAGTGCACGCTGTTTATAGTGCATTCTTTCGTTCAGGAGTGTATTTATTACGTGAAATGGTGTTGTGTACGGTGTGATCGCTACTTGCACGATTTGTGTGTGTGAGAACAACTTGCGATCCCTTTTTTACTGACATAATGCCGTTTCGCTGTTCTGTGCCGAAATGTAGAGGAAATTACGACTGTGGCCCAAAAGTTACCGTCTTTAAACGTCCGGAAAAGAAGAAATGGATATCAAGAATTCACGGGATAACTTGGCTCCTTCTTCAAGCTGTTGTTGTTGGGTGTGGTCTTCAGTCCGCAGACTGGTTTGATGCAGCTCTCCACACTACCCTGTCCTGTGCAAGTCTCTTCATCTGAGAATACGTTCGGCATCCTACATCCTTTTGAATCTGCTTACTATATTGATCCCTCGGTCTCCCTTTACGATTTTTACCCCACACGCTTCCTTCAAATGCTAAGTTGACAATTCCTTTATCTCTCAGAATGTGTCCAACTAATCTATCCCTTCTCTTAGTCAGGATATGCCAGAAACTCCTTTTCTCACCGATTCGGTTAAGCACCTCCTCATTAGTTACATGATCTACCCATATAATCTTCATCATTCGTCTGTAACACCACATTTCAAAAGCTTCTATCATCTTTTTATCTGAACTTCAAGTTAATGAATAAGTTTTCGTTTTTGTTTAACCTTATAAAAGAGTTTTAAGTCATGACTGTTTACCGTTGGATATTGCGATCCATTATGTTTACGTAACCACCCCCAATAGCTTATTCTTCTACGGACGTTTAAAGACGGTAACTTTTGGGCCACAATCGTAATTTCCTCTACATTTCGACACAGAACAGCGGAACGGCATTTTATCAATAAAAAAGAGATCACGCGTTGATCTCACACATACAAATCGTCCAGCGTAGAGATCACACCGTACACAACACCAATTTACGTAATAAATACACTTCTGAACGAAAGAATGCACTATAAACAGCGTACGCTACAAATATTTACAGTCTTTCAGAGGACTCTAAGCCTCTCACCGCCGCCGCCGCCATGTTGTGACGTGCGCAGGCTTTCTTCTATAGGGGGTGCTGGTACAAGCCCACAGACCAGTCACTCGTTGATCATTCCAGAGCAGTAACAGAAGAAAGCAAACGGAAAGCTGAAGTTATAAGTTTAACTTTTAAGAAATCTTTCACGCAGGAGGACCGCACAAATGTACCATAATTTGATCAGCGTACTAATTCCGAAATGGAGGACATAGTAATAGTTATTTTCGGTGTAGAGAAGCAGCTGAGGGAGCTAAATACGATAGTCTACTGGTCCGGATGCAATACCACTTCAGTTTTACGAAATTTTGGGGCATTGACCCCTTACTTACCTTGCATTTTTTGCGAATCTTTAATTCAGCGCAAAGTTCCTAGTGACTTAAAAAAAGCGCAGGTGACTCCCGTTTATAAGAAAGGAAGGAGAACTAACCCACACAATTACAGGCCAATATCGTTGACATCAGTTTCATGTAGAATTTTGAAGCATATTCTCAGTTCGAATATAGTAAATTTCCTTGAGATGGAATAGCTTCCTTCTGTGAATCAGCACGGGTTTAGGAAACAACGTTCATGTGAAACAGCTTGCCCTTTTCTCGCATGACATCTTGCGACCCATGGATGAAGAGCAAGTGGCGGTGTTTTCCTCAACTTCAAACAAGCGTTCGACGCGGTGCCACACTGCAGACTGCTAACGAAGATACGAGCTTATGGAATAGGTTCACA
This sequence comes from Locusta migratoria, assembly GCA_026315105.1. Classification (NCBI taxonomy): domain Eukaryota; kingdom Metazoa; phylum Arthropoda; class Insecta; order Orthoptera; family Acrididae; genus Locusta; species Locusta migratoria. Next base: position 200,486,069 of record CM048746.1, read on the forward strand.
GCTTTGTGACTGGCTGGAAGACTTCCTAAGTAATAGAACGCAGTACGTTGTTCTCGACGGCGAGTGTTCATCAGAGGCGAGTGTATCGTCAGGCGTGCCCCAGGGGAGTGTTATAGAACTGCTATTATTTTCTATCTATATAAATGGACAGAGTAACTTGTAATTTGCGGCTGTTTGTTGATGATGCTGTGGTTTATGGAAGAGTGTCGTCTTTAAGTGACTGTAATAGCATACAGGATGACAGACAAAATTTCTAGTTGGTGCGAAGAATGGCAGCTAGCTCTCAATGTAGAAAAATGTAAGGTGATGAGTAGGAAAAACAATGCCATAATGTTCGAATACAGCAATAGTAGTGACCTTCTAGATGCAGTCGCGTCGTTCAAATATCTATGTGTAACATTGCAGAGCGATATGAAATGGAACGAACATGTAAGGACAGCTGTGAGTAAGGCGGACAACCGACTTCGGTTCATTTGGAGAATTTCGTGAAGATGTACTTCATATGTAAAGTACACCGCGTGTAAAACGCTTGTGCGACCACGTCTTGAGTACTGCTCAAGTGTTTGGGACCCAAAGCAGATCAGTTTGAAGGAAGACATAGAAGCAGTTCAGAAGCGAGCAGCTAGTTTTGTTACTGGTACGTTCGAACAATGCGCGAGTGTCTCGGAAATGCTCCGGCAACTCAATTGGGGATCGCTGGAGGAAAGACGACATACTTTTCGTGAATTTCTGTTGAGGAAATTTAGAGGACCGGAATTTGAAGCTGAGTGTAGTACGATCTTCCTGCCGCCTACTTACATTTCGCGTAGTGATCACAAAACCAAGATTAGAGAAATTAGGGCTCGTACAGAAGCATATAGGCATTCTCTTTTGCCTCTCTTTGGGAGTGGAATAGGAAAGGAAATGTCCAGTAGTGGCACAGTGTACATTCCGCCACGCACCTTACGGTGGATTGAGGAGTATGTATGTAGATGTAGGACGAGTACGATGTCTGAGTTTCCAGAGAGGGAGAAGCTGCGGGAAAAGGCCGCATGGTCAAAGGCATTGTGATACGCATTGTGAGGCCGTACTTCCGGGCATGAGGTTTGTAAGTAAAGGGATTGACGACCGTAGCACTTTTGTCCAGTAGGTTCAGAAACATTTGAACATTTATAGGAAGAACTTTGAGTCTTTAGGGAACCTACAATTTTTAAGTATTAAGAAAATATTCACACGCGACATGTTTCGATGCTGAGCATCATCATTAGGCTATTGCATACAAAATATATAACTAAGGGAATACATTAATCTCAATTGACAATGTCTTGATGTTTGTGGCAATGAACCTGTGAAAAAAGATGACCTATGCAAGGTTATGTCTCTTTATGGGCTGACTAGCAAACCCGGCAACGCTTCGCAGTTGCTAATGTGTTTGGGATATATACCCTAATCTCTTCTCTTCTTCTCCCGATGTCTATCCCTTCCTCCCTCCTCTACTTCTCCATCGCGTCCTCCCACCTTCCTTTGTCCATCTCCTCCTCCCCGTATCTTCACACCACTCCCTCTTACCCCACACCATATCCATCTCCTCCCCCCTCCTATCATCCCCCCTTTTTAAATCCATTCCATTCCCCGATTCTCTATCTCCTCCTCTCCCTCTCTCTGATCTTATTTATTATTATTGCAATCGAGACCCGGATTGGGAATAGAAGTGAAAAAGGATGGGTAAAAAAATTGAGTTATTAGAGACACGTTCCGAGCTGATTTATCTGTGAGGTTAGTGGCTTTAATGTCCGTACTCTTAATGGTTTTATTGCACGAACATACATATCAACGGCGAACTGATGAAATAATCTGCTGCTTTTCAGTATGCGATTTTCCTCGTTTCGGTGAATCATCAAACGGTAGGCATAAAAATTGATACAGTTGACCTTCTTGTTAGCTACTTTACCTATAAGTGAATAATGAACTCTTATTAGGAATCTAATTGAAACACAATTAACAACATTGCTACATACCGGTAAAATTTTACATTCCGTTTCCGCCACACAGGCAACAGCTGTTGGATCGTGGGAATGAAGCCGATCAATCGTGGAAAATCTTGCGACAAAATTTTAGTTGGCGACAGTTGTTTTCTCTTCATACTAAACGATATTATTTTGAGAATCCGCATAATAACTTAGTTTGAGACACATTAAACTTACTGACGAAGATGGTGTTTCTCATGTATAAGAGTGAAATGGACTTCCCTTATGGAAACAGCCATACAACTGCTAATCACTTATAACCACGAGAACACTCAAGAGTTTCCATGAAAGAAGAACGTAGTACTCGTAAGATATCGGCAAATCTCATTAGATATTGTGTTGTACCACCCGAATGGCTAACAGCGGCGTAACGCAATTTCCCGGAATCAACGGCTGTTGCCAACATTGCCCGCTAGGTCTGTGTCGCGGATTTAAAGTTAAACCCTACATACCAGTTTAGCCGTGGCTTCAAGCAATGCCTTCCCTTTCCTCTAACCTGCTTGGTGTATTTGTTCACTGCGTTACAGCGTATTTGGTCGCTAGGCGACTAGCGAATGAATAAGCTGATTGTTGGAGAATCTAGGAAATGATCCGAGCTGGAAGCGTACATTCAGTTATTCACAATGTCTAATATTATCCGGTAGATTTTCCAAAATTTTTCTTTCATTCAAACCTTGTCGTGAGAATTACGAACAGAACAAAGAAAATAGCCAAATTGGTGAAGCCAATCTCAAGTGATGCGCTTGAGGCAATTCATTTTTATTGATATAGATAGATGTGTGCTACATAAAATATTAAATAAATAGGTATCAGAAAACCTTCCTGTGTCCGTCTCCTGCTTCTAAGCTACCTCCCCACCAATTTTGAGCCAAATCGATTCAGATGTTCTTTAGTTATAAATAGTGTAACTAACACGAATTTCGTTTGTAGTCTGTTTATAAAAGTGTTCACATTCATATTTGAGTAGCTCTCTTCTGCGTTTGACTGAGTGCATAGCATTTATATTTCTTGGCTTGCTAGCCTCACAATACAGGAACCTTCGATATCACTCTCATCACAAGGCTGACAGACTAAAGAAGATGGCAGTCAAAACACAGATTGTATCAATTAGTCGACATTTGCCGTCGAGAGTCACTTCCAATGTTTTCTGCTGTTCTTGATATCATGTAATTGACGAGATGTAGATCTTTAATATACAGTGCACTTGTTTTAGTAGGCCTAAGCACAAAAATCCTGGGTAATTCTTGATTCGGACGTTGGCAAAAATACAGGACTACAACCGTTCATTAGGAACTTAGGTACAGGGTCTTGGAGCAAAACGTTCTTCCACAAAGAGAATATACCACTTATCACGCGTCGTCAGATGCGAAGGCAACTAAACGGAGCACCAGCACACTTCGCTCGTCTAATGCATGACGCACTCAGTTACACATATCCTCGGGATTCGATCGGAAAGGGAGGTCCAGTTGCATGGCCACCCTGCTCTCCTAATCTCATGCGTTTTGAAATTTTCTTCTGGGGGCATATCAAAAGCATCGTGAACGAGACACTATTTCCCGACGAAAAACAACTAATCGGCCAAATACTTCCAGAATGTGATGATGATCATAAGATGCAAAATGAAATAGTGAGCTAGAATTTTCTTCGACTATTTTATGCCTGGAATCAATCTGGTGGTAGGCATTTTGAGCATCTAGTGCTGTGAAACAAAACTTGAAAGTTCGAATTGCTTAAGTGTGTGCACAAACAACATTTTGTCCATCCAGACATTAACTTGTACTGCCAAGGATTTATTTCGCCCAGTAGATTTATTAAAATTGGATGGTAAGTTTCATTACGGCCCGAATGCTGTCTCACAACGCATTTGGAAGTCTTGGATCCCAAACATCACTGTTTGACGGTTGCATCTTTATAGCAGACTAGATACTCGCTCAGCTTCGCACTGGTGGAATTTATATTATATATCTATATAAATCGACGTGTGTGTGTGTATTTTGTTGTTACTATGTTCTACGTAACATGGTTGAACACGATGCATACTATACGATTACAATCCTAAGCGCGTTTAAATCCATATTCAAGTATTAATATCACTGTCTAACGTACGTTTAAAAGTTTAGTGGCCGACTGTACTAACATAGAGGCCAGAGATCAAATCTGAAGCTGGTTCAGAAACTAACGACTGTTCAGGGCTCAGATCCATCGTACAACTCTAAACCTAGGACCGCCGAAGCTGGTTCAACATTGAACCGAGACAAATGCCTTGCAACACTGCTGAAATCGGCAATCAACATGATTATTGCACCTAGAACACAACTATTAATCGAGACAGAATGTTTGTTATCGAAGCTTTCAAATTGGAAGGAAGTCTACATCTACATCTACATGGGACATATTTAAGTGCCTGGCAGAGGGTTCATCAGACCACCTTTACACTATTTATCTCCCATTTCGTTCTCGAATAGCGCGCGGGAAGAAAGAACACCTGAATCTCTCCGTTCGAGCTCTGTTTTCTCGTATATTATTTTGATGATCTTTTCTACCTATGTAAGTGGGAGCCAACAATATATTTTCGCATTCGGAGGAGAATGTTGGCGATTGGAGTATCATAAGTAGTCCACGGAGCAGCAATAAGCGCCGTTGTTGTAATGATTCCCATCCCAGATCCTGTATCATTTCCGTAACACTGTCTCCCCTAAATCGTGACAATACAAAACGAGCTGCCCTTCTTTGGACTCTTACGATGTCTTCGGTCAAACCCAGCTGATAAGAATCCCACACTGGGCAGCAATACTCCAAAAAAGGACGGACAAGTGTAGTGTATTCAGTCTCTTTAGTAGTTCTGTTGCATCTTTTAAGGTTTCTGCCAATAAAAGGCAGTCTCTAGTTCGCCTTTCCCACGACATTATCTACGTGTTCTTTCCGGTTTAAGTCTGAAGTAATAATAATTCCTAGATATTTTGTGGAGTTTACGGCCTTCACTTTTGATTGATTTATCTTGTAAACAAAGTTTAAAGGATATCTTCTCGTACTTATGTGAACGAATTCACACTTCTCATTATTTAGAGTCAATTGTCAACTTTTACACCATAGTGATATTTTATTTAATAATATAGTAAGGACAGTTTACAACTAACCGCAAAGACGTGGCGACGAAATGCGACAGGCACATACAAAAGACACACACATACAACACTTTCAGCTATCGGCCATGGCCTTCTTCAGAAAATAGAACACTCACGCAATCACACAGCCACACAACACAGTCATACAACCATACCTCAGGCTGTCGCAATTCGACTAATTTTAGTCTTGAAATATTCGTGGAAAAGAGAAAAATCGGGAAAAAACTGAAACAGCTTTTTCCAATTAGCTATCAATACTGTTCGTCCAATTGCGATAAAATTTTGTACATTTCATGTTGAAAGCAAGAGTAAGGTTCGCATAAAATAAAAATTTGGAACTTTACTCTTTCAAAGTATATTTCTGAACGCACCCAATACAACGACCAAGTCATTATTATACATGTATTAAATCTAAATATTCCTCGCAATTTTTCCATATTTTATCACCGTTTAAACCTTCCCTGAACTTCCAAGAATGTGTCATGAACATTACCCTGACATGTGTGCGTTATTTTCCCACTCTTTCCGCCCACTATCGAGCCGATAGACTAACTGGTGATGCCTTTATAAAGCTACTGGATCTAAAATACATGATTGAAATTAATATGGTCTATATTAAGAGGTAAGTGATACGAAGTTCACCAGGTCATCTAGTATATACAGGGTGTTTCAATAAGTGTGTTTGCCTCTCTAACTTATAAAATAATAGGTGATGGGAAATTTTAATGCGGTAGGTCAACACAAGAAATGTTACACTTTCTGCGGAGCTGAAAATATAGTTTATTGTATCATTTTCCAAAGAGTTACACCACAAAGATGTAATTTTTTAAATGGAACAATAGTTTTTTCTATCGTGTTTAGGATTCGTTTAAACCAGCTGCGTCCAAATCGATTTAAACTACATTCCTATCACTGTTACTTTGGAAGCTACAACCCTTCAAAGTTCCGGGGGCGGAGGCTGCGATAGCGTAGCTAATTGGCCGAGGGCGGAGGCTGCGATAGCGTAGCTAATTGGCCGAGTGGCTATCCCCTGGAGCACGGCCCACTGTCTCAGCTACGCTGTCCTAGCCTCCGCCCCATAAACTATGAAGGGTTGTAGCTCCCAAACTAACAGTGATAGGAATGTAGCTTAAATTGATTTGGACGCAGCTGGTTTCAACGAATCCAGTGGACGATAGAAATAAGTATATCTTTGTAATGTAACTCTTTGGAAAATGATACAATAAACTGTGTTCATAGCTCCGCAGAAAGTGTAACATTTCTTGTGTTGACCTACCGCATTAAAATTTCCCGTCACCTATTATTTATGAGTTACAGAGGCTAACAAACTTAGTCAAACACTGTGTGTGTGTGCGTGTGTGTGTGTTTTGTCCTTAGCGTAAATTAGATTAAATGGTTTTTATTCCAGGGGATTGATGACCATTGCAGTCTGCTCCCGTAGCTTCAGAAACATTTGAACATTTGAATCACCATTATCAAGTGGAATATTGTGTGGAACGTCAGCAAAAAAGTTTTGTATTTTACTTTTATGCTGTTTTATTCTTGACCCACTGCCATGAACCACAGACATTGCCGAGTTGGGGTGGCTTGCGTGCCTCAACGATACAGATAGCCGTACCGTAGATGCAACCACAGCGGAGGGGTATCTGTGAAGAGGCCAGACAAACGTGTGGTTCCTGAAGAGGGGCAGCAGCCTTTTCAGTAGTTACAGGGGCAACAGTCTGGATGATTGAATGAGCTGGCCTTGTAACATCAGCTAATGTGGCTTTGCCACACAGCTACTGCGAATGGCTGATAGCAAGGGGAAACTACAGCCGTTACCTTTCCCGAGGACATGCAGCTCTACTGTATGAACATATGATGATGGCATCCTCTCGGGTAAAATATTCCGGAGGTAAAATAGTCCCCCATTCTGATCTCCGGGCGGCGACTACTCAGGAGGATGTGATCATCAGGAAAGACAATACTGGCATTCTACGGGTCGTAGCGTGGAATGTTAGATCCCTTAATCAAGTAGGAAAATTAGAAAATTTAAAAAGGGAAATGGATAGGTTGAAGTTAGATATAGTGGGGATTAGTGAAGTTCGGTGGCAGGATGAACAGGATTTCTGGTCAGGTGAGTATAGGATTATAAATAAAAAATCAATTGGGGGTATCACAGGAGTAGAATTGATAATGAATAAGAAAATAGGAATGCGGGTAAACTACTATGACCAGCACAGTGATCGCATTATCATTGTCAAGATAGATACGAAGCCAACACCGACAACAGTAGTACAGGTTTATAGGCCAACTAGCTCTGCCGATGATGAGGAAATCGAAGAAATATATGAGGAGCTAAAGGAAATTATTCAGACAATTAAGGGAGAGGAAAACTTAATTGTTATGGGAGACTAGAAATCGGTAGTAGGACAAGGAAGGGAAGGGAGGATAGTAGGTGAATATGGCCTGGGCAAAAGGAATGAAAGAGGAAGCCGCCTGGTAGAATTTTGCACAGAACATAATTTAGTTAAACAAACACCTGGTTCAAGAATCACAAAAGAAGGTTATATACGTGGAAGAGACCAGGAGACACCGGAAGATACCAGATAGATTTTATAATGGTAAGACATAGATTTCGGAACCAGGTTCTACAGTGTAAGACATACCCAGGGGCAGATATAGACTCTGACCATAACTTATTGGTTATGAACTGTAGGCTGAAACTAAAGAAACTACAAAAAAGTAGGAAAATAAGGAGATGGGACCTGGATAAATTGAAGGAACCTGAGGTTCTTAAGAATTTCAGAGGGAGCTTTAGGCAACAATTGACAGAACGGGGGAAAATCAAACAGTAGAGGAGGAATGGGTAAAATTGAGAGATGAAATAGTGAAGGTAGCAGAGGACAAAATAGGTAGGAAGGAAAGACCTACAAAAAATCCTTGGATATCACAGGAGATACTAAATTTAATCGATGAAAGGAGAAAATATAAAAATGCAGTAAATGAAACAGGCAAAATGGAGTACAGACGACTAACAAATGAGATTGACAGGAAGTGCAAAATGGCTAAGCAGGAGTGGCTAGAAGGCAAGGATGTAGAAGAATGTATAAATAGGGGAAAAAGAGATACAGCCTACAGGAAAATAAAAGAAACATTTGGAGATAAGAAAAACAGCTCTATGAATATCAAGAACACTGATGGAAAACCAGTTCTCAGCAAAGAAGGGAAAGCTGAAAGGTGGAAAGAGTATATAGAGGGGCTCTACAAAGGAAATGACATTCGAGACAATATTGTAGGAAGGGAAGAGGATGAAGATGAAATAGGAGATACTGCACTGAGAGAAGAATTTGAGAGAGCCCTGAAAGACCTAAGTCGTAACAAGGCCCCTGGTGTAGATGATATACCCTCAGAGCTACTGAAGTGTCTGGGAGAACCAGCCATGACAAAATTGTTTCACCTGGTGTGTAAGATGTATGAGACAGGTGAAGTACCCTCAGGTTTTAAGAAAAATGTAATAATCCCCATACCTAAGAAAGCAGGTGCAGACAGGTGTGAAAACTGCAGAACCATCAGTTTAATAAGTCATGCCTGCAAAATATTAACGCGAATTATATACAGAAGGATGGAAAAGCTGGTAGAAGCTGACCTCGGGGAAGATCAGTTTGGGTTCAGGAGAAATGTAGGAATACGGGAGGCAATACTCACTTTACGGCTTATCCTAGAAGATAGATTAAGAAAAGGCAAACCTACATTTCTTGCTTTTGTAGATTTGGAGAAGGCTTTTGACAATGTTGATTGAAATAAACTCTTTCAAGTTCTGAAGCAAGCAGGAGTAAAATATAGGGAGCGTAAGGTTATTTACAACTTGTACAAAAATCAGACAGCGGTTGTCAGAGTTGAAGGGCATGAAAGGGATGCAGTGGTTGGAAAGGGAGTAAGACAGGGTTGTAGTCTTTCTCCATTGTTATTCAATCTGTACATTGAGCAAGCTATAAAGGAAAGCAAGGAGAAATTTGGAGAAGGAATTAAAGTTCAGGGTGAAGAATTAAAAACATTGCGTATTACCGATGACATAGTAATTCTGTCAGATACAGCAAAGGACCTGGAAGAGCAATTGAACGGAATGGACAGTGTGCTGAAAGGTGCATATAAGATGAACATTAACAAGAGCAAAACTAGGGTAATGGAGTGCAGTGTAAGAAAATCAGGTGATGCTGAAGGAATTAGATTGGGAAACGAAGCAATAAAGGAGGTAGATGAGTTTTGTTACTTGGGCAGTAAAATAACATGCGACAGTCGTAGTACAGAGGATATAAAATGCAGAATGGCAATGGGTAGAAAAGCGTTCTTGAAAAATAGAAATTTGTTAACATCGAATATTGATTTAAGCCTAAGGAAGTCCTTTCTGAAGGCATTTGTATGGACTGTTGCCTTGTATGGGAGTGAGACATGGACGATAAACAGTGCGGACAGGAAGAGGATTGAGGCTTTTGAAATATGGTGCTACAGAAGAATGCTGAAGATTAGGTGGGTGGATCGCGTAACTAATGAGGAGGTACTGAACAGAATTGGGGAGAAAAGGAATTTCTGGCATACCTTGACTAAAAGAAGGGATAGATTGGTAGGACACATTCTTAGACATCAAGGAATTGTGAATTTAGCGTTGGAGGGAAGTGTATGGGGAAAAAATCGCAGGGGAAGACCAAGAGATGGATACAGTAAGCAGATTCAGACAGATGTAGGTTGTCGTTCTTATGTGGAGATGAAGAGGCTTGCTCAGGATAGGGTATTGTGGAGAGCTGCATCAAACCAGTCTCCGGACTGAAGACCACAACAACAACATTATTCTTGACAAGCCGATGTTCCCAACGGCCTGCTACTGTAGAGGGCGCAATGTCCGTGGTTGCCGTTTTAGTAATAGGCCTACGCAATATCTGCAGATGGCAGCCCGGATCTGTCCAAATTGGTCAGAGTGAAGTTTATTTCTATTTTTGAAGGAATTCACCGCCATTCGACTGAAATAATTGTTTATTACCACAACCATGACTCTGCCTAAGGTCATTATCAAGTGATAAAACTCTTCAGACGGGATTTATTTTCTAAGTCAATGCCATGGCAATAAAATCGTTAGGACAAGTTGATAAGACCATGTCATTAACATAAATTAGGTAGCACATTTGTACCCGCATTTTTGTTTCGTGTGTACGTGTAATTATTTTAAACGAAAATGGGGATATGAATGTAGTAGCTTCTTTATGTTCATGACATGGATTTATGAACTTGTCCTAACGATTTTATTTTATTTTTATTTATTTATTTATTTATTTATTTATTTATTTATTTATTATTTTTTTTGTGATGACAATGACTTAGAAAAAATCCTGTCTGAAGAGTTTTATTACTTCATAATGGCTTAAGGCCGAAACATGCTTGTGGATATAAATAATTATTTCAATCAAATTGCGGTGAATTCCTTTAAAAAGTTTTATATTACTGATGCCCAACAAACATACAAATTCATAAATTCATTATATATTTTTATTTTGTAGAAAGACAACCCGTGCTTTCTTTTGCTGCTTATAGAAAAGTTTTAGCGTTGCAGCTATTATGGCCATTGACGGGGGATTAGGATTAGTGTAATCAGAGTCAAAGATCATGAACGGTTATGAAACGATAATAATCTGAGAATTTCCATCTACCTGATCTCTTGTGAATGTTAGTGGAATTGATATGTAGCGTAAATCTAAATCTAGTCAAACATTTTTCTTAGTTTTGGAGTTTTCACAAAAGATTAATATATTTGTACGAGAGCTTAACTACAATGTTCTACCACAGACGTTGTTGTTGTGGTCTTCAGTCCGGAGACTGGTTTGAAAAAAGTAATGTTCAAATGTTTGTAGAACTTATGGGACTTAACAACGGGGTCATCAGTCCCTAAGCTTACAAACTACTTATGAACTACCTAAGACTAAGGACGGCACAAATACCCATGCCCGAGGGGGGATTCGAACCCCCGACCGTAGTGACCGTGCAGATCGTGACTGGAGCGCCTCAGTCTCCTCGGCCACCGCTGACGGCGAGAGACTGGTTTGATGCAGCTCTCCACCTACTGTATCCTGAGCAAGCCTCTTTATCTCCTCATAACAACAGCAACCTACATCCATTTCAATTTGCTTACTATATTCACCTTTTTCTCTCCCACTGCGATCTTTACCCCACAAACTTCCCTCCAACGCTAAATTCACAATTCCTTGATTCTAAGAATGTGTCCTACCAATCGATCCCTTCTTTTAGTCAAGTTATGCCAGAAATTCCTTTTCTCCCCAATTCTGCTCAGTACCTCCTCATTAGCTACGCGATCCATCCACCTAATCTTCAGCATTCTTCTGTAACACATTTCAAAAGCCTCTACCCTCTTTCTGTCCGCACTGTTTATCGTCCATGTTTCACTCCCATACAAGGTAACATTCCACACACATGCCTTCAGAAAGGACTTCCTTATGCTTTAATTAATATTCGATGTTAACAAATTTCTCTTTTCGAAAATCACTTTTCTACTCACTGCCATTCTGCATTTTATATCCTCTGTACTACGACTGTCGCATGTTATTTTACTGCCCAAGTAACAAAACCCACCTACCACCTTTATTGTTTCGTTGCCTATTCTAATTCCTTCAGAATCGCCTGATTTTCTTAGACTGTACTCCATTACCCTTGTTTTGCTCTTGTTAACCTTCATCTTATAAGCTCCGTTCAACACGCTATCCATTCCATTCAACTGCTCTTCCCGGTCCTTTGCTGTCTCTGACAGAATGACTATGTCATCAGCAAAACTCAAAGTTTTTATTTCTTCACCCTGAACTTTCATTCCTTCTCCAAACTTCTCCTTGCTTTCCTTTATAGCTTTATAGCAATGAACAAACTGAAAAAAACATTGGGGAAAGGCTACAACCCTGTCTTACTCCCCAACCTCTGCCTTCCTTTTATGCTCTTCAACTCTGATAACTGCTGTTTGGTTTTTGTACAAGTTGTAAATAACCTTTCGTTCCCTATATTTTACTCCCGCTGATTTCAGTATCTGAAGTAGCGTATTCCAATCAACAGTTCCAAAAGCTTTCTCCAAATCTACAAAACCTAGATATATAGTTTTGCCTTTCCTTAATCTATCTTGTAAGATAAGCCGTAAAGTGAGGGTTGCCTCCAGAGTTTCTACATTTCTCTTGAATCCAAACTGATCTTCCCCAAGGTCGGCTTTTACCAGCTTTTCCATTCTTCTGTAAATAATTAGTGTTAAAATTTTGCAACCATGACTTATTAAACTGATGGTTCTTTAATTTCACACCTTTCTGCGCCTGCTTTCTTTGGGGTGAGGATTATTACATTTTTCTTAAAGTCCGAGTGTATTTCCCCAGACTTAACATTTGCGAATTGTTTCATTGTGTCGCTAATTTGATTCTGATATGAAGCGGTATGCTAGGACTGAAGAAGAAAATAAAAGACATCAATTTGCAGAAGATTTTCAGTTTATTCCGTGGCCGTTTAACAGAGTGGTGGGACTCGTCTCAGAGGCTCAGCCGAGGTGTGCCTTGACTATGGCGGGCGCGGCCGCGTAGGCCACGGGTGCGTGCAGGGCGGGGGCGGCGTAGGCGACGGCGGGGGCGGCGTAGGCGACGGGGGCGGCTGCGACCGCGGGGGCCGCCACGAAGCCGGGGGCGGCGGCGGCGGCGGCCAGCACGGCGGCGAGGATCACCTGGGCACACGGCACACACTCGCTCACACAAAACCCATCACTTCTCCTTGACATGAAACCAACACACCCATGCTTTTTCTTTTACGGATCTCATGTTCGTTTTAATAACAACAAGCTTCACAATACGGAAATCTTTCATTATTTAGTTACAGCTTCAGAAACACTGATGGATGACAGCATTGAGAGGATATGTATATAATACCAACATTATTATTTACAATATATGAAAAAAAACCTCATATACCTAGGGATATATTAATATTTTACTACATTATTTTCCTATCGTGTTATGCCTCCTAGTTAGCGATATTTACAGTTTTTATTCCATATCCCTTAAGGTTTCTTAATCCCAGATAGTATTTTTTTACGGTTTATTGAAATGACCTGTTTCGACGACATAAATCGTCATTTTCCGAACACACTATTTTCCTGCCTCATGAATAAACTTTATTAACATTTATTTTTACATAAGGTGGCCAGCTTGTAAAATATATTTGGCCAGATTTAATTTGCAGCACATGGTGAGCTGGAACAGTTTCCGTTATGGGATTAAGTTACAAAAATACAAAAACAAAAATGCATCACAGCATTTGCGATGACATTTATTTACAATCGTCAGACGAAAATCTGAAACATTTCAAAGAAGCTGATAGCTGAATGGGTATGAATCTGTTACTATTTTAATTGCCCTGCAAGTTTTACATGATCGAGACGATATTACAGTTTTTTTTTTTTTTTTTTTTTTTTTTTTTTTTTTTTTTTTTTTTTTTTTTTTTTTTTGTATACAACTTGTGTTTTAAGATTTTTTATACCAATTTGTATTTTTTTTTCATTTATTAAAATGACAGGTTTCGAAGACATAAATCGTCTCTTTAGGTTACACTATCTTCCTGCCTTATAAATCAACTTGAGACCTTTTATTTCTACAAGATCTATAAAGTTCGTACATAAGGTAGGAAAATCTGGACTTTTGATTCATATTGTCGAAATCGGTTATTTCAATAAAATCAACGCGATCTTGACTTTAATACATCAAAAACAAGATGTATACTAATACCATTTTTCTATGAAATTGTGTCTGAGGAACCAGAAGTAAGTATCTACAACAATGAATAGACGTCCTGAATGATAACATCGAAAATTTAGGATGTAAATACACCCAGTCAGCACAGATTCAACAAATAACGTTTTTGTGAAACACTAGTAGCTCTTCATACACTCGAAGTTCGCAGTCCTAAAGACATCACCTAGAAGCTTTCTGACACACTCCCTCAGAAGCGCCTTTTAATCCAATTGCGAAGATAAATTGTGGGGCTGGATTCATTGATTACTAACAGAAAGGCCACAGTTCTTAACAACTGACTGAAAGTCAGCGAATGATCCCAGAAACAAAAAGATCAGCTATTTTAGATTAGGTAACAAAACAATAATGGTGGTAGACGAGTTTTGTTACTTGGGCAGTAAGATAACATACGAAGGTCGTAGTACAGAGGATAAAAATGCATACAGCAATGGAAAAGAAAAATTTAATAACATCAAATATTAATATAAGTATTTTCTGAAGGCATTTGATGCCTTGTACGCGATGAAGCATAGCGGTAAATAGTTTAAATAGTAAGAGGATAGAGGCTACCGAAATGTGGTGCTACGCAAGAAAGCTGAAGATTATGTGGATAGATCACATAACTAACAAGGAGGTACTGAACAGAATTTGGGAGAAAAGGAATTTCTGGCATACCTTGACTAAAAGAAGGGATCGATTGGTAGGACATATAGGAATCGTGAATTTAATATTGGAGGGAAGTGTGTGGGGTAAAAGTTGCAGAGGGAGACCTAGAGATGGATGTGGGTTGCTACTCTTACGAGGAGATGAAGAGCCTTGCTTAGGATAGAGTGGAGAGGTGTATCAAACCAGACTGAAGACTTATTAAAAAATTCTCAGTCTCTGTTGCAATAGCAATGCAACAGGGACTGAGAATTTTTTAATTATTTAACACTGTTGCTGCACCAGCCGCCACCACCACCACCATCATGGAATGGAATGAAATGTACAGACTAAAGACCATAACAATAACAAACTCTATATACAGTGAACAACATTATAGACGCAACCAGGTATTTTAGCCGTAGTAACTGTTCCTTATGACACGCATATTTTCTCAAAGACATCTCCATTGGCTACGTCGTTCGATACTGCATAATGTACGAAAGTGTGAAAAGCAGAGCAATAAAGAGATATAGATGTCATGCATTGAATTCTACAGTCGTGGCGCGGTACTCACCAGCTTGTACATGGTGGAGTGAGCTGTCTGAGAAGACTGTGCTGGGGACCAGCGGTCCCGGGTTTATATACCGGCGCGTGGCTACCACGCCCACCGGCCAATGCCGCTGCAGGCCGTGTCAACGGCTTCTGGGCATTGTGTCACCCGTCACTCATTTGCACGCGCTCCTGGTGGAGGTCAAGGTGTAGAGGCTGTACTAAAACTCCAGTCGCTCAGTCCCACTTTGTTCAACACCGCTCAAAAGAATTAGATCAGATGAAATATCGCACACACTAAACACATGGTAACTGGTAACTTATTTTATTCATATATTCGTTAAGGTAAAGCAGTCAACAATCCGAAGATTGGTTTGAACACCACAGTGCTCTACTAGGCATGGTCCTGTTTGGAGGTGGTATGCCGTTGTCTTCCTCCGACCTTCGAACTGACTTACCCAGCCAGCTATAGGGGGACCTACAGTTTAACGTGGGTGCGGAATCGAACTGGATTGTCTACAAAGTTACAACCTGAAGAAAACGTGACACTCTTAAAGAGTACTAACTCGAGCAGCAGAGTCTGTTGGACAATTCCGTAACTCTCATGCTGGGGTGACCCACATGACCGTAGTGTCAAGCAAAGGTGTTCAACACAAGCGTCAGTCATCGGTAGAGGGAGTGATATCTTTCTCAGACTCCTCCCAGAACTTTTCTAGCTTTTGAATAACGATATTGTGATATCCGTATAGAAAAGATAATTTATTTAAATGGAAATATTAGGTGACATACACCTTCCCTAATCATATTTCCATATAATAATTTTTGCAACGAGTCAATAAGAGAAAGCTTCCAAATCCAATCATTGCATAGGTAGCTTTCAAAATCGTCTGAGGCCATGTCCTTGAAATAGTCTTCAGCCAAATGTATAACACAGAGAAAAGCCAAAATGGCATTTGAAATGGAAGGATGATTAGGTTTTAGTGTCGTGTTGATTAGGTAGTCATTACAGTCATTTGTTAAGCACCGTGAAGGAAATCAGCCATGACTTTGAAAGGAACTATCACGGCAACTGCCTGGAGCAATTTAGGGAAATCACAGAAAACTGAAAGGCTGGAGGCTGATTTGAACTGCCGAATGCAACTCCAGTGTATAACCACAGCGACACCTTGGTTCGCTATAAAATTTGAGGATGTAATGTACTTATAACATTGGCCTCGCAAGAATGGCCGCGTTGTGTAAGGTGTCATACTACGGACTGGGCGACCGCTTCCGCCGGAGATTCGAGTCCTCCCTCGGGCATGGGAGTTTCTTTTGTCCTTAGTATAAAATAATTTAAGTAGTTTTTAAATCTAGGGACTGTTGACAATAGCAGATTGGTCCAACAGGTTTACAAACATTTTAAAATTTGAATCACATTTTTCGATTCTTACTTTCCTAAACTTAGCGTTCTTAAGCTATACACTCCTTACCGTCACACTGATTCTCGATTACTGACGTCCAAAGATGTATTACAATATTAGTGTTGTTCTTCGCTGTATACAACAAACCTATCTGATATGGACGGCCATACCTAGAGAGCAACATTTTAAAGGACAGTATCTTGAAATGGCTCAGAGTAATTTAGTCCCTTGTCTCACTACATCGCTGAAGTTCTAGTAATTCTTTCGAAAATGAGTTATAGGCAACAATGAAAATTGGTAGGCAAGGGTAGCGGGATACATATCCACAACAACGGCAGTTGTCAACTATGAAATGGCGTCACAATCAAGTCTTGAAATCTTCATTCTATACAAAAGGGTGAAGAGTCTTTGACTCGTGCCATTTTTGCAATGATTGCGTTGAGGTATATTTAATCTAATGCAGAAGCTGTTGGTGACCTTACGCTGCTTCTTTGCGCTCTTTTTTTTTTTTTTTTTTTTTTTTTTTTTTTTGTCTGAGGTTTGACCTACTGCAGCAATCCATTTTTATTTTTGTCTTTTCAGCATTGTAGGTTCAAATATAAAGTCATTGTTGTTCAGAAGCAGCTTCTTTAATGAAATGTATGCGTCTCAGTGATGAATAACTCAAGTCGTCGTCCCCCCTCCCCCGGGGATTGACATGTCCTCCTCCCAGAGATTCATACCTGAATTAGTGTAATACACAAAATGTTAAAATAAAGTATGAATTTAAATTATCGGCAGGGTTGTGTTATTTAATAACTAATAAGAATGTAGTGTTGTGGCAAAATTTAAACTGTACCCGCTGCTGCTGTTAACAATGGATCAGATTACACAGTGGATACATGCAAAGAGAATGAGTTTCACGAGAAAAGGTGGCAGCTGGACCCCTTGTTCGGCTTCGTAACTCATCGGCTAGGTCCGTAAAGGTTAGCGTCCATTGCCTCTTTTTGTTGCCATTAATGAAAACGCTAGAAAATTGGCAAACGTTGCAAGTTTTGTTGGCAACGCCGACGGTGAAATCCTCTCAAGTCTTCCCTCACCGCATCTACATCTACATCTACATTTAAGTGCCTGGCAGAGGGTTCATTAACCACTTTCATAACTTTTCTCTACCATTCCATTCTCTAATAGCGCGCGGGAAGAAAGAACACCTAAATCGTTCCGTTTTCGATATGATTTCTCTTATTTTATTGGGATGGTCATGTCTCCCTAAGTACGTGGGTGCTAGCAAAATATTTTCACATTCAGAACTAAAAGTCGGTGATTGAAACTTCGCAAACAGATCACGCCGCAATGTATAACGTCTTTCTTTTAATGAGTTCCACCCCAATTGGTACAACATTTCCGTGACGCTTTCCCCCCCGTAACGTGATAAACAAAACGATCAGCCCTTCTCTGAACCTTCTCAATATCTTCCGTCAGTCCCACCTGGTGAGGGTCCCACAAGGGGCAACAGTACTCGAAGAGAGGACGCACAAGTGTGATGTAGACAGTCTCTTTGGTGGAGCTGGTGCATCTTCTAAGAGTTCTGCCAATGAAACGTAACCTTTGGTTCGCCTTCCCCACAATATTTTCTATGTGTTCTCTCCAGTCAAAGTTGTTCGTAATTGTAACTCCTAGGTATTTAGTAGAATTTACGACCTTAAGGTTTGACTGATTTATCGCGTAATTGAAGTTCAGCGGATTTCTTTTAGTGGTCATGTGTATTACTTCACACTTTTCATTATTTAGTGTCAATTGCCAATTTTCGCACCAAGTAGAAATTTTGTCTAAATCGCTTTGCAGTTGCTTTTGATCCTCTGTTGACTTCACTGACCGATAAACGACAGCATCATCCGCGAACAGTCTAAGGGAGCTATTCAGATTATCTCCTAAATCGTTTATAAACACGAGGAAGAGTAGGGGACCTATAACGCTTCCCTGTGGAACGCCAGATATCACTTCTGTTTTACTCGATGACGTACCGTCAATTACAACGAACTGTGTCCTTTCTGACAGGAAATCGTGAATCCAATCGCACAATTGGGGAGATATTCCATAAGCACGCAATTTCATTAGAAGCTGCTTGTGGGGTACAGTATCAAAAGCCTTCCGGAAATCAAGAAATATGGAATCGATTTGAGATCCCTTGTCGATGGCACTTAACAGTTCATGTGAATAAAGGGCAAGCTGTGTTTCGCAAGAGCGATTCTTTCTGAATCCGTGCTGACTATTGGTTAATTGGTCGTTCTCTTCGAGGTAGTACATAATATTCGAACAAAGTATATGTTCCAAAATCCTACTGCAAATCGACGTCAATGAGATAGGCCTGTAATTTTGGGAATCACTCCTATTGCCTTTCTTGAAAATTGGAGTAACTTGGGCAACTTTCCAGTCTTTGGGTACGGATCTTTCGCTGAGTGATCGGTTGTAAATTATAGCTAAGTACGGAGCTATTGCATCAGCATACTCTGAGAGGAATCTAGTTGGTATACAATCTGGTCCGGAAGATTTATTTTTGTTTAGTGACTTAAGTTGTTTTACTACTCCAAGAACATCTACTTCTAAGTTTCGCATGCTGGCAGCTGTTCTTGGATTGAGTACTGGCGTGTTCACTTCGTCTTCTTTGGTGAAAGAATTTCGGAAAGCTGTGTTTAGTAATTCTGCCTTAGCAGCACTGTCGTCGGTAGTATTACCATTGCTATCGCGTAGTGAAGGTATTGTTTGTGTTTTGCCGCTAGTGTACTTCACATATGACCAGAATTTCTTTGGATTTTCTGCAAGATTACGAGACAGGATTTCGTTGTGGAAACAACTATAAGATTCTCGCATTGAAGTCCGCGCTAGGTTGCTAGTTTCAGTAAAAGATTGCCAGTCTTGCGGATTCTGTGTCTTTTTGAATTTTGCATGCGTTTTTTCTTGTTTCTGCAACAGTGATCTGACCTGTTTTGTGTACCACGGGGGTCAGCCCCCTTTTTTATTAATTTATTTGGTATAAATCTCTCGATTGCTACTGATATTATGTATTTGAAAGTAAGCTACAACTGATCTACATTCGCATTTTTAGTTTTGAAGGACTGGAGACTATCACTCAGGAAAGCGTGAAGCGAATTTTTATCTGCTTTATTGAATAGATATATTTTTCGTTTATTTTTGGTGCATTTGGGAATTTCGATATTCAGTCTCGCTACTAGAACTCGATGTTCGCTAATCCCTGTATCTGTTTGGTGCTATTTTCTATCTCGGGCTTATTTGTTGCTAGGAGATCAAGAGTATTTTCGCAACCACGTACTATTCTAGTGGGTTCATGAACTAACTGTTCGAAGTAGTTTTCAGAAAAAGCATTCAGAACTAGTTCGGACGATGTTTTATATTTGCCCCCGGTTTTGAATACGTAATTATGCCAACATATCGAGGGTAAATTAAAGTCGCCACCGATTATAACAGTATGCTTCGGATACCTATTTGAAATACGATTCAAGCTTTCTTTGCACATTTTTCCAACCGCATCGTCTGAGTCAGGGGGCCGATAAAAAGATCCAATTATTAATTTATTTCGGTGGTCAGGTATAACCTCTACCCAGACCAATTCACAGGAAGTATCTGCCTCAATTTCGCTGCAGGATAAACCGTTTGTAACAGCAATAAACACGCCACCCCCTGTTTTATTTATTCTATCCTTTCTGAAGACCATTTGCCCCTTTGAAAAAATTTCGGCCGAATTTATCTCAGGCGTCAGCCAAGCTATAACGATTTGTGCCTCAGTACTTTCTATCAGCGTTTGGAGCTCTGGAATATTTCCAACACAGCTACGACAATTTACAACTGTTACACCAATGGTTTTTAGGTCTGCTTTCTTCCCGTGTCTGACCTGCCCCCTTTGAGACTGAAACCCATTTTGTGTATTCCCGAGGCCATCTAACCTAAAAAACCGCCCAGTCCACGCCACACAGCCCCCGCTACCCGTGTAGCCGCTTCCTGAGTATAGTGGACTCCTGACCTATTTAGCGGAACCCGAAAACCCACCACCCTTTGGCGCAAGTCGAGGAATCTACAGCCCACATGGTCGCAGAACCGTCTGAGCCTCTGATTCAGACCCTCCACTCGGCTCTGAACCAAAGGTCCGCAGTCAGTCCTGTCGACAATGCTGCAGATGGTGAGCTCCGCTTTCATCTTGCAAGCAAGACTGGCAGTCTTAACCGCTTCTGAAAGCCGCTCAAAACCAGAGAGGATCTCTTCCGATCCAAAGCGAAACACATCATTGGTCCCGACATGAGCCACCACCTGCAGCTGGCTGCACCCTGTGCTCTTCATGGCTTCCGGAAGGAGCCGTTCCACGTCCGGAATGACTCCCCCCGGTATGCACACGGAGTGCACATTGGAATTATTCCCCTCCCTAGTAGCCATTTTCCTAAGGGGCTCCATTACCCGCCTAACGTTGGAGCTCCCAACTACCAACAAACCCACCCTCTGTGAGTGTCCGGATCTTGAAGGCAGAGGGGCGAGTACAGGACAAGTGACACCATCCGCGTCAGGAACATCCCCTGCCACAGACAGCGCCTCGAATCTGTTGGCAAGACTAACCGGGGAGGCCTCCACTTCGGTCCCCAGGGAAGTCTTACGCCGCCAACACGCGCTGAGGAGACCTCCCAATCCACCACGGATCAGCCATAAGTTACCCCTATCGCTTCGCTATTATCTTCGGCGCCATTTATAACTACGCTTTATTCATCCTTACAATTGACCTTATGTCGCAGTACACGTTCTCGGGTTTTGCTAAGCCATTGAAAGTATGACCTAACACAGTGAAAAATATTTCGTTATTATATTTTTGTGAATAATCTTTGCTAATTTCCAGGATTTAATAGCTACATAGATTCTTCCTAATCGATGAGTTCAAAGCTGAAACCACATATTCAATATTTCAAATATGAGTGTACATTCCACTGTCGAGTATTTAGTACCACTATAAATACGTCAGTTGTGTGACGCCTGCTCGAATAAACTTTAACAATGGGAGAATGTATCTTGCCTTTGGTTGTTGAGCACACACATGGAAATACCGTACGTTAAAAAGTTATCACACAAGTATCTGTCGCTAATGATACTAAAACGACATTTAACTGATATTAGTTTGTGCAATGTACAGGCTCCGTGGCAAGGAAAACAGATTGTAGTCAAATAGTCCACACTAGTAAAGACGACAAATTTTGAGTCAATTACTCTTTGAATAATGTATGATGACTGCATTAAGACCCTGTGTTGTGAAAAGCGCACCATTATTATTCTCTCTAGAGACGAAGCGCATGCTTGAAAGCTGTACTTCAAGTGACGGTAAGTAGCTTTCCTTTTGTGCTTTTTCTGAGATACCATATACTTTCCAGGAAATTTTGGAGCTAACGGGAATAAATATGGCGCTCGCGCTCAGTGCCTGTTCTAGCCTATGTTTCGGTACACTGGTACACACCCCATGCATGCTACTGTTTTATATTAAAAAGTGATACTGGTTAATATCTTTCCGTACACACCCCGTGCTTGCTACTGTTTTATATTAAAAGTGTTACTGGTTAATATCCTTAATTAATAACAGCCCAATAGCCCCTCTGCATTCGCCAACGTTGTCGTTCTCTGTTTCTAAAAATTATCTTCAGCTCTTCGCATCACTGAGTGTTAGCTGGACAAAATTCAGATGTTCAAACGTTTGTATATCTTATGGGACTTAACTACGGGGTACTCAGTCCCTGAACTTATAAATTACTTATGAACTAGGTAACACTAAGGACGGCACAAATATCCATGCCCGAGGGGGGATGAGAACCCCCGACCGTAGTGGCCGAGCAGATCGTGATTGGAGCGCCTCAGTCCCCTCGGCCACCTCGGCCGGCTGTCACAACTTCCGGTCACCAGTAGTATGCCCATAGATATTCGTGCGTTAGATAATTTTACGGTTGTATTCTTTAGAAACTCAATGAAATATGTGAACCTATTAATCGATTCGAAACACGGATCTCCTCTTTGGTGCAGAGGTGCACTAACACATGTGACACCAGGCCAACTCTTGGACGGCTCACAATTTTTTATTCATCATTGTCTCTCAATATGTCCCAAACTGTGAAATGTGCATGCATACATTGCGGGAATAGCGTCTTGAAGGGAAGGAAATTTTGGATAATAACTCATCCACAACCTAGGGGTTGTTTTCTAAAATGATAATGTTACTCCCGTAGCGGAGTTTTTTTTTTTTTTTTTTTTTTTTTTTTTTTTTTTTTTTTTTTTTTTTTTTAGCTTTGTTGTGCACCGTATCGAGATAGCCCGATTATGAAATGTATTACTATAATGCACCTCTTAGCGAAAAACGAGGTCTATGGTTCGAATCTTGTTCCGTTCAAAATTTCCATTAGTTTAAAAAACAGCACACTCTAGGAGTACTTTAAATTAATCTGAGTTAGTAATTCTGATTTCATCCGATTCACTGAATATTTATTTTAAATGAAAGTGTGAAGAATAGTGTCACGAAGCCATTAATGGCAATTTTCGAATGACATTAACTGTTCATTTCGTTCTCTGAATATCTCTCAGCATAATAGTCCTAAACTGGTTTTCATTTGGTCCATACAATAACCTCGCAATTAGTTTTTGCGCATAGAAACTACTTTTCAAAAACTTTACGAATTGATTTAGAAGTAATAAATCGATGGAAGATTTCTTACTGGGACTTACCACAGAAATGTCTACATACTTCCGGCTATTACAAGCTCTCAAATGTTTCAAATGTTTGTATAGCTTATGGAACTTAACTACGGGGTCATCAGTCCCTAAACTTACAAACTACTTATGAACTAACTAATACTAATGACGGCATAAATATCCATGCCCGAGTGGGGGGGGGGGGGGATTCTAACCCCCGACCATAGAGGTAGTGCAGACCGTGACTGGAACGCCTCAGTCCCCTCGGCCAATGCGACGGCTACAAGATCTTGTTCTTTATTCTTTATCGCTGATTTTTCTACGGGGACAAGACAGTGTTGATGACGTATTTGCAGCGGCCATACCCTCGTTATGCTTGTCAGATGTTAAATTGAAGATTTCGGTATTTCGCTGTTGCCTGATCTGATACATGAAAAAATGAAACGCGTTTCAAAACGTGGAATAATTTAAAACCAAAACTACTCCCACTGCTGGTGATTTTTAACCTTGCATAATAGCTGTATGGTTTGTTTCTTTATTTCAGTTGAATTTCACGCACGAAAGTTTTCGTTTATTCCCTGACATAGATGATAATTTGTAATATTGACTAGTATCTATTACTACAAAGTGTACACAAATAGTTACAACTGATGTTCTTAGACTAAAAATGTAATAATTACTGGAACGTGGGACGTGCGGTATGCTTTCGTTGTTTCCCGAGATTATTATTTATTCCAATGCGGGACGGAATTACCATTCCGGAACTGTTCTGCAGAATCCGTGACGGTTGGGCACCTTACTAAAAAGTCTCATTAAATTATGAACAAAATACAACACTGGAAACGTGTAAAGATTTTCGTTTTATGTTCCTCAGTCAAGCCTTTTTGACATATATTTAGTTTAGCAATAAAGTTCTTTTTAAAATCATGCAAAATATTACAGTAACTCTCTCCAGAAAAGAATTTCAGACTAGAATCTTGTATGCACGTGTTGCCAAAGTTTAATTCCTTCATTCCTGTAGTTTCTAGTATGTACTCAGATTAATTCAACATTGTCACTATGTTCTTCCCTTCGCACTGTGTTAATTTTGTCTTGAAGCTGTAGCTCAAATATATAAAATCTAATATTTCACAAAATAATGATTTGGTAATGTTACGGATATGTGCAGTTTTTACCTAAATGTAGCGGAACGTTTGGCAGCGGTGCACAACGACTGTTATAAGCTTTCATTGTTGTAATAAATTTATCTTATTGTTGAAGCTGTTGTAACAGTCAGTCAATCGATAGCTTACTATGGGAGGGCGACATGATTATGTAATATACTGCGTGTAGTGTTCGTCAGTATTAGCGTGAAACATAATGCAGAAACAGCAAACTTTACTTTCTTTCTTTTCCAATATAAGACAGTGTATTGCAGAAGACATTGAGGAGTGTGAGTCTGCTGAAAGAAGTGCTAGTGAATGTAACGGTGACTTGCGTACTAAGTGTTCAGTTACTTTTCATCGGCTTTCGGATGAAAACTGTGCCGTTCCTAGCCCGTCAGTTTATCACTCTAATTAAAGTACTGCACGCGAGATTAAGTACCAGAAAAAATGGGAGGTTGGATACAATAGGTTGTATGAATTAAAGTGTAAACGCTTATTGAACATTGATGTCAACTGCACGACCTTTTCTCCTGCAACTAGAAATGTAGAATGCTACATGTCTTTTAATGTTGATCAACGTATCGATTCGGTGAGACATGTATTAAAAGTTGAAAAACATGTGTTTAATAGGCTCCTTTATGTAGGTAAATTCAAGACAGGGACATCATTCGATGAGATGCAACTACCAAATTTTCCAAAACAGGCATTAAATTAGTAAAAAAAAAAAAAAAAAAAAAAAAAAAAATACCTTTTACCTTTAAATGACTTATTCAATATGGACGTCACCTATCCAGTACGGCAACTGGATTTAATTCGAAAATTTATGATTTTAAGTTACGCTGTGTTGCGTTCCTTATAGCATGAGTAGGTACAACTTCCTGAAAATGACCTACCTTTAACCTTGGAATCTTTATGTTTTCCCCGCATCTGCAGTATCAGACTGAATCGCATTGGCAGAAAGATGTCGTGTAGACGAACACTCCTAAACTGCAGAAGGTTCTGAAGATTCACTTTGCGGAAACAAACTAAATGTATGCTGAGCAAACCTTGGCAGCTGTTATTTGTTCTCGCCGAATAGTAAACTATAAGGCGTAACTGCAGTGGACAGTAGGAGAAAACGTAGTTATTGTGTGAACTGTGAATGAATGTTAGGCAGATGAATTCTGCCAATGTTTGAACTTTGCTAGCTGTTGTGACTGTCCCTTGCGGTAGCAAGATAAGAATGTGCATTTACCGACCAAGAAAAGTTAGGTTTTATACTTCGACACTTCAGCATCGTTATTATAATGCTCACATTCGCCATAACTAAATAACGGCGAAAAAAGAGTCTAAAATACAAATTTCCAATCACCTTACTCACAAATAAAAGACGGTGTCCATCTAGACGGTGTTGCATATTTCTCCTGCAGTGTATAACAGAAGAATTAGAGACCTACATCAAGGCACTTCATGCAGCTTTTCCCAACACTCGTCATAGCCAGGAGTACGGGATATGTTGATATAACACGGGCCACAGTGTGAAGCTCTGCACCACAGTAACAAGATCATAATGGATAGCTGTCACACTTGGCAGACTTCATGTTCTCAAGTTTTATGCACTTAGTTTTCGCTTTCAACGTAGACTGCGGAATTCGCGTTATTAGCATTTCTCTGAATTTTTCAGTGTTGAGGCTCTTTTCTGCTTCAGTGCCAGTGAGCAGCGAAAATTCTTGACTATTTGAATGTAAATGGTAATGCCAATCCTACTCTGTCTGTTCCAGCAAATCAGGTTGTTATGGCCGACGTCCCTCTCCCACATGTATCACCGCCTACCCAACTGACACTCAATGTTTTTCTTATAAACCAAGTAGTGCCTGGATCGCAACAAGTAGACTTACCGTATATACTTTTTATCTTTCGCAGGCGCAACAAATTATTCATCTGCTCTAAGCATTAACTTAGATCTCAGCCGCAAGTAGCAGTACCTGCTTTCAGAGAATTTAAACAACATTCTGAAGACTGGGACCATTGTCTGCAGCAGCTTCTCCAACAATACACAGTGTGAGTAGAAATGTAGTTGCCTCGTTAGGAAGTGATGTTTACGACCTCCTTAATAAATTGTTCCCTGCATCACAACCCGATTTGTGCAAATCAGACGACATTATTCAGGCCCTTTGAAGTTACTATGCTTAGCAAATACACATTTGAGTGGCCCGTTACAAGTTTTTGAGGTGCGCAAAACGTGTGGATGAGGCTTATAAACAGTGGCTTGCAGAGTTACGCGGACAGACAAGGTTTTGTAAATTTCAGTGTCAGTGTGTTACTTTTTTACGCTGATGTCGTGTTACGTGATGCAGTGACTCTAAATGTTACGGACGAACGTGTCCAGTCAAAAATACTTCAGTACAAGAACCCTTATTTAGACGAGGTTGTTTCTATTTTAGCGCAGTTTGAGACTTTTGACTCAGCTGTTGAAGATGTGTTTAGTTGCGGTAGTGTCAGCTGTTGACGCTACGTCACAGATGGCAAGTACGGATAAACGTCCCAACATTCGCCTCGCTAGCTACCACAAATGTAGTCGCGTGCAAATAGACAAAAGACGGAAACAAACTTTCCGTGCGCGCTCAAGCACAGGTGCAACGATTAACACTTGGATGCATAACAGGAGTCTTTTGGACGGGGCAGTCTTCCATTTTATCCATAAATTCCCTTTAAAGTTGATTATGTTTAATTAGGTTCTGTGTAATCCCTCAAAATACTGTTGTCTTTCTTTAGACAAAACTTCATTTGGTGGAAATAAAACTATTTACCTTTCTTCATTAGTTTTGTGATATTACACGGCTAATGAATGACAGAGGGCTTTTAGCCCCTTAGTGAACGAGGTATTTTCGAATAGTTTATTTGCGTTTACTTGAATGCCATGGTTTGTTAGCTTCATTACTGACAGCAGTCAAACCTTCGCCGCTGTTATGGTCATTATTGAGGAGTCGGAAACACTGTGGACGCTGCAGCTGAACCTTCTTTTCAAAGGTACGTCTTTGTCTTTAGGCTGCAGTGGTTTCAGTTTTATAAATATATTAGTTATACAGTAAACTTTCATTCTTTACTTTCAGTATGGATGCCATCTCATCTTTTCGAAGGGAAAGAACATAATCAGAAATCGGAACAACTGATAGAAATTTCGAATCAGCCCTTTTTGAAAGGCTTGTAGCTCTGTTTCATGAAAAAGATAACAGTGCTTCAGGGATTAATTGTCCTCAGGAGAGAAGATGGCCATTCGTCTCATAGATAAACATTATGGATG
The DNA here is from genome assembly GCA_026315105.1 of Locusta migratoria. NCBI lineage: Eukaryota > Metazoa > Arthropoda > Insecta > Orthoptera > Acrididae > Locusta > Locusta migratoria. The sequence goes on from CM048746.1 coordinate 200,513,722, forward strand.
TAGCAGCTATAAATACCCTCCGTTTATTTTCTGAGCAACATCCCAACTATCAGGAATGCAGATCCGATATAAGAAGAATTTTTCTCAAGGGTTTATAAGAGGAAATGATGTGTCCTCACATGGAAAATAGTCAACAATGCACGCCTTCGGAAGAATGTTCGACGTTGTGGAGTTACCCGCCAACAGCAGATTGCAGAGACTGGAAAATCACCAGCCGCGGTGGAGTAGCCGAGCGTCCTAAGGCGCCTTGCTGTGCAGCGCGCGGTTGCTCACCGTCGGAGGTTCGAGTTCTCCCTGGGGCATTGGTGTGTGTGTTGTCCTTAGGTTAGTTTACCTTAGTTTAAGTTGTTTGTAAGCTACGGACTGATGACCACGCAGTTTGGTCCGATAGTTTTACAAACAAAATTTGAAAATCACCAAAAGATTATTTGCAAAGAGCACAGTGTAATTATTAAAGTGATTTATGCTAAAATAAAGGTCATGGTATCATTACAGATATTAGGTTATTCGTTCAGTGTCACCAAACCCATCGAATTTTCAAATTATTGTTTTCATAACTAACGTTTTCTATATGTTTCTGGGTAGGGGTCACGAAGACCCCTGTCATGCCTTTTTTCGAATCGTACCACTCATGCATCCAAGTGTTAAGTCTTGTCCTCAGTGTTTCGTACGGCACGATCGTTGAACGTGTCTGCAGAAGTCGTAATCATGTTATTTTTACCATAAGGTAGGACATGTCCAGCAAGTTTGTTAGCAAAAACGTAGAACACACGTGCCTTCCGTGCACGATCAGACGAGTGCGAAAATGTAGATTAATATGACTGATTAACAGGTGCCGTCTCGCCTACGTCAACGCTGCCAAAGAAAAAGCTCTGGTTTCCAGAATTCAAATCCTCGTTCAAAGGTTAGATTGTGCAAAAATACTTCTAGTGCTTCGTGTGGCAATTCCAGTGTGAACAATGCAATTGGTGGTGACCAGTCGAAAGTTATCCGTTTTTCTAGCAAACTATTCATTCCTCTGCAAATCAACGGACATTTGGCGTAATTTAAATTAGATACAGGTGCCTCTTTGACATTAATTAACAACGAGACATACAAATTGATCGACGCTCCGCCATTACAACATTCAAATCGTCATGTGACTACTTATTATGGTGTACGATTGGACATGTTAGGCACATGTGTTTTGAATGCCATGTAAACACGTCATAATTAATTCTTGTGACAGTTCTTCTGCCAGGCAGTACTGAAAACATTTTTGGTTTACATTCCTTCGGCCTCTTCAGGTTGCAAATTTAGGATAATGTATTGCAAATTGTTACCCCTCTGTCACCGAGTGACACTGATAATTGTGCAATGAATTTCAGAATCTCTTTAATGGTGCGTCAGGGTGTGTGAAAGATTTTGTAGCACACATTTCTCAAATGCACATCCTAAGTGCCGTTGGTGCGGCCTGTTTCATACACACTCCACGATAAAGTGGCCGCTGAACTTTGCCGTCTACAACAGATACGTGAGCTGTAACCTATTACGGCAAGTCAGTGGGCCTGTCCTATTGCGTATTTGGTAAACCCAATGGCTCTATTCGCCTGTGCTTCGATCTCAAGAAAACTGTAAATTCGCAAACGATTGTAGACACTTTTCCGTTGTCACGTACCGAAGATTTATGAATTCACTGGACAAACTGCAGGCAGTTTCATACTTCTCAAAATTTATCTACAAGACGCTTAGCTTCAGGTTCCACTTGATAAAGAGACTCATAAGATTATGGTTATCTCACATTGCTCTTTTTCGTGTTTTGGGACTTACCTTCGGAAGCTCTTCCACATCAGCAAATTTTAAAAAATAGTTAGAACATTTGTGAAATTTCCCCAATTGTGCTTCGTATCTGCATGAGATTCTTGTGTCGAGTAGTAATCTGAAGATCACTAACGTACACTTAGGAATGTGTTTTCTGCTCTTTGCTACAAATGGACTAAAGAGCAATTGTGTGAAATTTGTGTTTTGTGTACCTTAAGTCGAGTACCTGGGTCACGTGATTGATGCTTCTGGCATAACGCCCTGTTCAAAAACATTTAAATGACAATGAACAACTTCCTGTACCAAAAAATGTGTATGAGCTTCAGTCGGTGCTCTGAAAATTGTCTTACTATATCAAATTCATACTGTTTTATAATGATGCATAAGCGACAAGTATGAATACTGTTTAAGGGGACCAATCAATACGTAAACGAACATGAGACAAGAAGTTTTTATGAAAAATTCGATGAAAGAGGACTAATTATTCACCTTTATTAACAGTCAAAATTGGCTTCTGAGTCTGGCCCCAAATGCGAAACATTTGTTAAGCAAAATAGATTTTTCTGTCGGAATTCATGGAAACATGAGAGAATGAGTTCCATTCCGAAAAGTACAGACAAAAAACTTCGTCCAAAAATTTAAAAGAAAGCTGAATCAAAACAAAGAGATTAGTTTCGTATGAGGTAACATAGTTTCGTTACGTTTCGTAGGAGGACGTGGTCGCCAGAATATGTTGATCTGGAAGGGGATCTTCACAAAATTTTTGCTTGGGAGGGAGTCGCATATTCGAAAAGGTTGAAAAACACTGACCTAATTGGTCTGATTCTTAATGAACATGATGTATAGTGTAAATCTGTATTCAGTGGAATATTTTTTATAGTTTTGCCGTATTCACTAAACATTCACATTCTACATGCGACAACTGACACCACTATTCCAATAGTGACTAAAATTTGGGAACTGTAAGTATGTGTTGCTAGTTTCATTCTGATGTGAAGTGCTGTGGCGGGACTGGAAAGGAAAATAAAAGATATTAGTTTGCAGAAGTTTTTCAGTTTATTCCGTGGCCGTTTAACAGAGTGGTGGAACTCGTCTCAGAGGCTCAGCCAAGGTGCGCCTTGACTATGGCGGGCGCGGCCGCGTAGGCCACGGGTGCGTGCAGGGCGGGGGCGGCGTAGGCGACGGCGGGGGCGGCGTAGGCGGGGGCGGCGTAGGCGACGGGGGCGGCGGCGACCGCGGGGGCCGCCACGAAGCCGGGGGCGGGCCGCGGCTCGGGGGCGGCGGCGGCGGCGGCCAGCACGGCGGCGAGGATCACCTGGGCACGCGGCACACACTCGTTCACTCAAACAATTCACTTCTCCTTGACATGTAACCAACATACACATGATTGACGTGGCTTTTACTTCTATGGATCTCATGTTTGCTTTTAATAACACCAGCTGTAACATGTACATCGTTGTAACTAGCTTAAGTTAGAATAAATAAATCTTTAATTGAGTAGCGACCAGTGGCGTTTTCTCAGGGTGTAAGTTGTGTGTCAACGCCTTATTCAAATATCGAATGATAATAGGTTATTTTCCGAATGAGATAGATTGGATGGCCAGTACTTGCCTTTGTGCTGTACCGCCGATAGTGACAGAAATGAAGAAAAAGAAAAAAGGAAGAAAACATGACAAGGCATCGAAACACAGTTCCATCTTAGGGTGCGAGAGAAGGAAAGAAAACAGAATGCGAACGGGAAGGGAAAGGTAATTCACGACCTAGGTCATGAGGGTGGTGTTCGACGAGTGTGGAAGTCAAAGATACTGCATATTGAAGATATATCCTCTCTGGCTTGGCTCAGTACTAATATGCAGTATCTCGGACTTCCACATTCCTCAAACACCACCCTCATGACCTAGGTCGTGAATTACCTTTCCCTTCCGTTCCCATCTTTTTTTCTTCCCTTCTCTCCCACCTGAAGATATATCGTGTTTGGCTTGGATCAGTACTTATATGCAGTATCTCTGACTTCCACACTCCTCAAACACCACCCTCATAACCTAGGTCTTGAATTACCTTTCCCTTCCGTTTCCATCCTTTTTTCTTCCCTTCTCTCCCACCTGAAGAAGTAACTGTGTTACGAAAGCTTGTCCTTTTTCGTCCTTTTTTTTCTTTTTCTTCATTTGTGTCACTATTGGAGGTACAGCACAATGGTAAGTACTGGCAACTCAATCTATCTCTTTTGAAAAATAATTTATCATCTCTGAGGAGAATTTGCATGATTAATCGAATAGATTATTTTCACCTGTTTTAACTTAATATTTCATTATAGTGTGTTTTCCGTTCACTATACTTTCATTCTTCTGTTCCATATAGTGGAGACATCCTCTGCACTGTACGGAATAGTCTGTCCCGTCTGCTACTGCCAGTCAGCCGCCAGGCCGTTGCCTCTGCTTCCAACGTCCTGGCAGCTCCATACGCTGCCACTGCGCATGCGCGCTGCCAGTCTGTCCCTCGCCTTCCGGCTGCCAAGGCGTTGATTCGGTTTGCGTTTCATTGTTGTTTCCGAGTTGTACGTGAGTGTATTATTGCTAATGCGACCAAATCAAGTTTTTAACATTTATTATGGACTGTGGACTGTAGTACGACACTTATTAAACACCAGTTTTTCGTCACTTTCTTATAGTTGAAAGAAAAAAAAAAGTGATTGATGGTGGTCAACCATGTTCGGTCCTCAAGAGATCTACCTGAGTGCAAAGTGAGACACGAGGGTTATAAAAATATTTTCGCAAAGAACTGTATGATTTGCGGAGTGGCTTTACGGGTGTGATGTGCTGAACAAACTTTACTGTTGGATGTGTTTGCTGTTTTCAAACAAAAAATCTGTATCGAATCAACAAGGATACAAGGATCTGAACCATCTGAACACTCCCGTGAAAGAACACAAGGCGTCTGCAATTCTTCTTTCTAGTTTGTTCAAATTTAACAAATTTATCTTGTCTCCTGCTAGAATTGATATGTTATTGGATTTTCAACGAAGATCTGAAATAGAGGTTCGCAAAGTTGAAGTGAGGAAGAACAGGGAGAATTTTAAATGGCTCATTAATACTGTATGCTATTTAGGAAAACAAGACCTCGAATTCCGAAGTCAAAATGAAAGTGAAGAGTTCTCCAATACAGGAAATTACATTTAACCTCTTACTGCAAGTAGAGATGCTGTCCTAAAAGAACTTTTAGCAATTTCTACAGTCTTCCGCAGAATATCAGCATGCATTCTACATCATCTAATGATGTATTGACAGATGATATATACTATGAAAATCAGAAAATAGATTTTGTTGAGAAAACAACTGAGATGCGTATCAACCGGTTCAGCTGAGTACGGCATTGTCTGAGTAGAGCTTCAACTTGGAGAGCAGTAGGTCATGGTGTCAATTGTAAAATGTAAAATTTCACTTTCGGAAGGTCAATATTACTAAAATTCTCCGGGCTGCCATGGTCTAATGAATTTATTACTGAAACACAACATTTCGTACCAATCCATAAAAAAAAGGAATTTTTAAGATTTTTAGGCTCCAGAATAAGTAGCCAAGGGTGTTAAAAGAAGTTATTTTGAGGTACTTGGACGCCCCCTAAGACGAGAGGCCCGGGGTGGTCTCCAACTCCCCCCCCCACCTTATTCCGCCACTAATTTATTGTACATTCATAGAAGCCAATGAAGCTGGTCTGTGTGACAAGGCAGTTTTTGAAATGGTTATTAACGAGACGCTACCGGTAGTGAGACGTGTTTTGTGGAGCTGTATAGCGTGGTCTCCCCACGGTCACCGATGTAATGTATACATGATATCCCCTGTATTGTGACATTGTTCATAGTTTGGATGAAGCTTCGTTACCTGCGGTTGTGTTATGGCACTTATGACAACCACCTATTCCGACGTCATTTTAACATATAATCGCTTTTATAAGAAACATGTACTCAAAAAAGGTGTATATATGCGACACAATGTGTTAAAAAATCCTCTCTGTTATCCTTGTTGCTCATTAACTTTTGGATGATTATTGTTAACATCCATACGATCTTTATTTTATTTTTGGACGAACTGGAATGGATAAACAAAGTCATCCAGCAAAATATTGTTAGAAAACAACTTCTACTGCTTTTTACTACACAATAATATCACATGAATATTGTTGTCTTTTGATGCTCCTGTTATACTGTAAATCTTGACAGGGAAAAGAAATAAAAACGTTGCGTTTTGCTGATGACACTGCACTTTGTCAAAGACGGCAAAGGACATGGAATGAACAGTGTGTTGAAGGGAGCGTATAAGATGAACATTAACAAGAGCAAAATAAGGGTAATGGAATGCAGTCTTAAACAATCAGGCGACGCTGAAGGAATTAGATTAGGTAACGAAATAATAAAGGTGGTAGACGAGTTTTGTTACTTGGACAGTATGATAACATACGACGGTCGTAGTACAGAGGATATAAAATGCAGTATAGCAATGAAAAAAGAAATTTAATAACATCAAATATTAATTTAAGTATTTTCTGAAGGCATTTGTTGCCTTTACGCGATGAAACATGGCGACAAATAGTTTAAATAGTAAGAGGATAGAGGCTACCGAAATGTGGTGCTACACAAGAATGCTAAAGATTATGTGGATAGATCACATAACTAAGAAGGAGGTACTGAACAGAATTTGGGATAAAAGGAATTTTTGGCATACCTTGACTAAAAGAAGGGATCGATTGGTAGGACACATTCTTCGACATAAAGGAATCGTGAATTTAATATTGGAGGGAAGTGCGTGGGGTAAAAGTTGCGGTTGGAGACCTAGAGATGAATACAGATTCAAACGGATGTGGGTTGCTACTCTCACGAGGAGATGAAGAGACTTGCTCAGGATAGAGTGGAGAGGTGCATGAAACCAGACTGAAGACTTATTAAAAAAATTTTAATTATTCAACACTGGTGCTGCACCAGCCGCCTTCACCACCACCATGGAATGGAATGAAATGTACAGACTGAAGACCATAACAATAACAAACTCTATATACATTGAAAACTATATAGACGCAACCAGCTATTTTAGCCGTAGTAACCGATCCTTATGGCATGCATCTTGTCTCAAAGACATCTCCATTGGATACGTCTTTCGATACTGCATAATGTACGAAAGTGTGAAAAGCAGAGTAATAAAGAGATTTATATGTCATGCATCGAATTCTACAGACGTGGCGTGGTACTCACCAGCTTGTACATGGTGGAGTGAGTTGTCTGAGAAGACTGTGCTAAGGACCAGCGGTCCGGGGTTTATATACCGGCGAGTGGCTACCACGCCCACCGGCCAATGCCGCTGCAGGCCGTGTCAACGGCTTCTGGGCATTGTGTCACCCGTCACTCATTTGCACGCGCTCCTTGTGAAGATCAAGGTGTAGGGGCTGTACTAAAACTCGAGTCGCTGTCCCACTTTGGTCAACACCGCTCAAAAGAATTAGATCAGGTGAAATATCGCACACATTAAACACATGGTAACTTACTTTATTCATATATTCCTTACAGTTGTCATTTGTGTGTGATACAGTACTGTATTTTGCCGTCTCAGCTGTTTAGTTGAGGTTTACATGACACTTCCTCGAGCGAAGTACCATGGCGCTGCCGTAACAGTGAAACAGTCATTATCGTTGCCCTCTAATATGGTGTGTGAGCAACTCGGGCGGAAAGTGCAGTTGCACACCTGTGTGGCATGTACGTACGGTATGAGCTTACCAATAAGCTTTTGAAGGATATTTTTCGAATCTTAAATGAGTGCATTATCCAACTCTGCAATCGTTGTGTGGCGTACTGGTCTAGCTGCAACGCGTCTGCCAAGTGCATCCCAGACATGCTCAATCGTGTTTCAGTCCGGTGAACAAACTGTCCAATCCATTTGTCCAGTTCCCTCACCGTCAAGCATGTTTTCCACCAATGAAGCACTATAGGGACGAACGTTATAATCCACCAATAGGAACACTTCTTCAATGGCGCCAGCGTAGACCACAACAAAAGGTCGAACGATCTCTTCTCGCCGGCCGCGGTGGCCGAGAGGACTGAGGCGCTCCAGTCACGGTCTGCACGGCCGCTACGGTCGGGGGTTCGAATCCCCCCTCGGGCATGGATATTTGCGCCGTCCTTAGGATAAGCTAGATGATAAGTAGTTTGTAAGTTTAGGGACTGATGACCCTGTAGTCAAGTCCCATAAGCTGTACAAACATTTGAACATTTGATCTCTTCTCTGTACCTCTAGTTAATCAAAGCACGATTCTGTTAACACTGACTACTGCCCACACCATTCGTCCACCACCAAGATGGATTTCCACTTTCTTTCCACATTTGAATTTCGTTGTAGAGTGTGCCTAAATTTGTTTTGTGTAGTGATGAAATAGGTTGACATTAATGTCATTGTCTGTGAAAACTGGTAGTTAGAGACTTCACTTAGTACACTCCCTTTTTATTGTTTCCTGAGATATGTTTAATTCGGTTAATCAATGGTATCGGTATGGACAGTAGCAAAAGTAGATTATATCGCTTATAAATATTTACCGTTTTATGTCTCGGTCCTAGTACAGTGCCCACCGAAAAGGCGTCCTTTTGCTTCTATGTCTAATTCTGAGCTGCGATATGTGCCGCCTGTGTAGATAAACGTCTTCGTACCAAGTGCTTTCGCGGAACTTGTGATTTACACAACAGTTGGTAAGATGGGCCACCTCTACTCAAGGAACTAGAAAAAGTGAACAGATTTTAGTTTTATGCTCTGCCGCCGACCTAAATTAATCATGGTGGACATATTAATTTTGGAGTTATGGCTTCAAATGTAACACTGACGCTGCTTTGATATTAAAGACATATTCACGACGAAGAAACGCATGAGCGTAAAAGGAAAATAAGACGTCATATATGAATATAGCTACAAAGTCGAAAAATGAGAGGGGGGGCCTTGAAATTTTTAAACTTGGCAGCAAAATCCCCGGGGTCGGCCCTGGAGAAGCCACATCTTCGAAAGCGATATCGGACTGTACGTGTTGATATTGCGCGTCCCGTAGCTACGTAGAGGATGCGTTGCAGCCAAGTTCTATTCAGCCTTCTGGATTGTCGGGTAGAGAGTGGGGACCAAATTTACAGCTTCAACATAGTTGAAGTAGGGATGATCGATATTAGATAAAACATCGATGTTCATATCTGTTCAACGAAATCGTTGTACGAAAATCATCAAATGCACAAATGCAAAACATCGATGTTTAAGTATGATAAATATTTTCCGTAAGAAGAGACGTCTATTTCGATAACCAGAAACATCGTTGTTATCGGAAACATCGATATTTTAGGTTCAAATACGAATTTTATGATCGTTATTTTCTCACTAAACGTCGATGTTTATCTAACATCGATAAATATCGATCATCCTTACGTTGAACTAATTGGCTGATGGTATTACACCCGACTGTAAGACATTAATGTAAGCAAGAAATAATTAATTAGACCACTGTTATCATAGAGAACTATGATCATTCGGGATTATCAAAACCATCACCCCTATTTCCAAGTTGACCAGTTTCAAATAAGGTTGGGTCATTAATGGTAATTATCCAGTGTCCTCTGTCTTTGCACCATTGTTCTGCCATAACTGTTACTTTCAGTACCAACTTCTTCCTCATTACACCGGACTTTATTGAGTCGATCCATGTTGCTGTTAACCGGAGGTTGCGGTCATCACTTGCTGATGTTATCCGTGAAAACCCTGGCCTTGCCTTCGTTTAACGGTTCTTGTTCTCAGAAATAGCGTCCATGTCCGGGAAATTACACTTTGGAACATTCCAATACTTGCAGTCGCCCACCCCCGCACCGGCACCGCATCCAACCTTACTGTGACTCAACATGCCATAGCTTCAGGTAAGCCACTTTGTTATTGCATTCCGCTATCTGCTCACTAGAATATCAGAACCCAAATGATCGTGTAATTCGTTTGGTAGAGTAAATACAAGTCAGCCCAACTCCCTTCGCACCAACTTTCTGTTGTTCCCACTATCTCAGTTCCTGTAATGTTGTATACACTCCGTAGAACCGATTTAGTTCATTCTGCTGATGACACTTCGTCAGAACCTAGATATATTAACTGATCCCCTAATTGTTTTCACAAGTGCAAAAATTGTGACGTTTTTTAACAATCAGGAGCTTCAAGGACTTGCCAGGAATCATTTAAGCACTGGTAAACGGAAAGGAACTGGATTGTCTACAGAGTTACAGCCTGAAGAAAACCTAACACTTCTGGAATGGATTACTCTAACTCGAGCAGCAGAGTATGTTGGACAATTCGTTAACTCTCGTGCTGGGGTGACCGTAGTCCCAAGCAAAGGTGTGGAGTGGTATCTTTGTCAGACTCCCGGAACTTTTCTAGCTTTTAAATAACAATATTGTGATATCAGTACAGAAATAATTTACTTAAATAGAAATATTTGGCGACCTCCAGCTTCCCAAATTTTGTTTCCATACAATAATTTTTGCAACGAGTCTACAAGAGAAATCTCCCAAATCCAATCATTGCGTAGGTAACTGACAAAATCGTCTGAGGCCATGTCCTTGATATAGTCTTCAGCCAAATGTATAGCACACAGAGAAAAGCAAAAATGGCATTTGAAATGGAAGGGTGATTAGGTTATAGTGTCCTGTTGACTATGTATTCATTACAGACGGATTGATCTTGTTAAGCATCGTGAAGGAAATCAGCCATGACTTTGAAAGGAACTATCACGGCAACTGTCTGGAGAGATTTAGGGCAATCACAGAAAACTGAAAGGCTGGGGGCTGATTTGAACTGCCGAATGCGACTCCAGTGTATATCCACAGCAACACCTCGGTTCGGTATAAAATTTGAGGATGTGATGTACTTATAACATTCTTGGCCTCGTGAGAGTGGCCGTGTGGTGTAAGGTGTCATACTACGGACTGGGCGACCGCTTCCGCCGGAGGTCCGAGTCCTCCCTCAGGCATGGGAGTCCTTAGTGTAAGTAGTTTGTAAATCTAAGGATTATTGACAATAGCAGATTGAATTATTCTTGAAACCACATTTTTCGATTCTTACTTGCTTAAACTTAGTTAGCGTTTTTAATCTATACGCTCTTCACCGTCATACTGATTCTCGATTACTGACGTGCAAGGATGTATTATATTATTAGTGTTGCCCTTCGCTGTATACATCAAACCAATCTGATATGAGCTGCCATACCTAGAGAGCAGCCTTTTAAAGGGCAGCATCTTGAAATGGATCAGAGTAATTTAGTCCCTTGTCTCACTACATTGCTAAAGTTGTAGTAATCCTTTCGAAAATTAGTTAGAGGTGACACTGAAAATTGATAGGCAAGAGTAGCGGGATTCATATGCACAACAACGGCAGTTGTCAACTATCAAATGACGTCTCAATGAAGCCTTGGAATCATCATTCTTTGCAAAAGGGTCATGCGTCTTTTACTCATGCAGTTTTTGCAATGATTGTGTGGAGGTATATTTAATCTAACACAGAAGCTGTTGGTGGCCTTACGCTGCTTTTCCGCGTATTTTTTCGTCTGAAGTTTGACCCACTGCAGAATGCATTTTTGTCTTTTCAGCATTGTAGGTTCAAATTGAAATGTCCCCCTCCGAAAGATTCATACCAGCATTAGTGTGAAACACAAAATATTAAAATAATGTATAAATTTAAATTATCGTCAGGGCTCGTGTAATTTAATAACTAATTAGCTTGTATCGTTGTGACAAAATTTATACTGTACCCGCTGCATCTCGTTAACAATGGACAAGTCGTAATTACACACAGATTACACAGTGGATACATGCAAAGAGAATGGGCTACATGAGAAAAGGTGGCAGCTGGACCCTTAGTTCGGCTTCGTGACGCATCGGATACGTCCGGAAAGGTTAGCGTCCATTGTCCCTTTTGATGCTATTATTGCCAATCTTAGCAAATTGGCGGTATCAATATCATAATTGCACAGTGAGGCAAACGTTCCAAGATCTGTTGGCAGCGCCGATTGTGAAATCCTCTCAAGTCTTACCTCGCCGCATCAGCTATAAGTTATCCCGATCGCTTCGCTATTACATTCTGTGCCATTTATAACTACGCTTTATTCATCCTTACAATTGACCTTATGTCGCAGCACACGTACCCGGGTTTTGCTACGCCATTGAAAGTATGACCTAACACAGTGAAAAATATTTTGTTTTTGTATTACTGTGAATAAGCTTTGCACTTTCCAATATTTAATAGCTACCTATATACTTCATAATCAATGAGTTCAAAGCTGAAACTACATATTAAATATTTCAAATATGAGTGTACATTCCACTGTCGTGTATCTAGTACCACTATAAATAGGTCAGTTGTGTTACGCCTGCTCGAATAAACTTTAACAATGGTAGAATGTATCTTGCCTTTGCTTGTTCAGCACACATGTGGAAATGCCGTACGTTAAAAAGTTATCACACAAGTATCTGTCGCTAATGACACTAAAACGACAGTTAACTGATATTAGTTTGTCCAGAGTACAGGTTCCGTGGCAAGGAAAACAGATTGTAGTCAAATAGTCCACACTAGTAAAGACGACAAATTTTGAGTCAATTACGCTTTGAATAATATATGATGACTGCATTAAGACGCTGCGTTGTGAAAAGTGCACCATTATTATTCTTTTTAGAGACGAAGCGCATGCTTAAAAGCTGTACTTCAAGTGACGGTAAATGGCTTTCCTTTTTTGCTTTTTCTGAGATAGCATATACCTTCCAGGAAATTTCGGAGTTAACGGAAATAAATATGGCGCTCGCACTCAGAGCCTGTTCTAGCCTATGTTTCGGTACACTGGCACACACCCCATGCTTGCTACTGTTTTATATTAAAAAGTGTGACTGGTTAATATCTTTAATTAATAACAGCCCAATAGCCCCTCTGCATTCGCCAACGTTGTCGGTCTCTGTTTCTACAAATTATCTTCAGCTCTTCGCATCACTGAGTGTTAGCTGGCAGAAATTCAAATGTTCAAATATCAACTACCGGGTCATCAGTCCTTAAACTTTGCTTTCAACGTAAATTGCAGAGTTCACGTTATTAGCATTTCTCTGCATTTTTCGGTGTTGAGGCTCTTTTCTGTTTCAGTGCCAGTGAGCAGCGAAAATTCTTTGTGTTCTGTGTTTGCTTGACTATTTGAATGTAAATGGTAATGCCAATTCTACTCTGTATATTCCAGCAAATCAGGTTGTATCACCGCCTACCCAACTGCCACTCAATGTTTTTCTTATAAACCAAGTCGTGCTTGAATCGCAACAAGTATACTTACCGTGTTTACTTTCTACCTTTCCGCTCTCTAAATTGCTCATCTGCTCTAAGCATTAACTGATTTGACGCCTAGAGTCGGAGCTATACTTAGATCTGAGCCGCAAGTGTCAGTACCTGCTTTCAGAGAATTCAAACGAGATTCCGTAGATTGGGACCACTGTCTGCAGTAGCTTCTCCAACAATCAACATTAAAGGTGTGAGTAGGAAACCTTATTTACTTGCTTCGTTAGGAACTGATGTTTACGACCTCCTTAATAAATTATTCAATGCATCACAACCCGATTTGTGCAAATTCGACGTTATTATTCAGGCCCTTTCAAGTTACTCTGCTTCGCAAATACACTTTTCAGTGGCCCGTTACAACTTTTTGAGATGCGCAAAACGTGTGGACGAGGCTTATAAACAGTGGCTTGCAGATTTACGCGGACAGACAAAGTTTTGTAAATTTCAGTGTCAGTGTGTTACTTTCTTATGCTGATGTCACGTTACATGATGCAGTGACACAAAATGTTACGGGCGAACGTGTCCGATCAAAAATACTTCAGTACAAGAACCCTTATTTAGACGAGTTTGTTTCTATTTTAGGGCAGTGTGAGACTTTTGATGCAGCTGTTGTGGAGTTCCGGTAGTGTCAGCTGTTGACGCTACGCCACAGATGGCGAGTACGGCTAAACCTGGCCGGTACCAACATCCGCATTTCTCGCCACCACAAAACGAGTCTCGTACAAATAGACAAAGACGGAAACAAACTTTCCGTGCGTGCTCAAGCACAGGTGAAACGATTAACCCTTGGATGCATAACAGGGATCTTTTGGACCCGGCAACCTTTAATTTTATCCATAAATTCTCTTTTAAAGTTGAGTATGTTCCGTTAGGTTCTGTGTAATCCTTCAAAATACTATTGTCTTTCTTTAGACAAAACTTCATTTAATGGAAATAAAATTATTTACCTTTCTTCATTAGTTTTGTGATATTACACAGAGGGGTTTTAGACCCCTTAGTGAACAAGGTATTTTTGAATAATTTATTTTTTATTTGAATGACATGTTTTGTTGGCTACATCACTGTCAGCAGTCAGACCTTCGCTACTGTTATGGTCATTATTGAGGAGTCTGAAACACTGTGGACGCTGCAGCTGATTCTTCTTTTCAAAGGTACGTCTTTGTCTTTAGGCTGCAGTGGTTTCAGTTTTATAAGTAGAATAGTTATACAGTAAACTTTCATTCTTTACTTTTAGTATGGATGCCACATCATCTGTTCGAAGCAAAAGAACATCATCTGAAGTCGGAACAACTGATAGAAATTTCGAAGCGGCCCTTTCTGAATGGCTTGAAGCTCTGTTTCATGAAAAAGATGACAGTGCTTCAGGGATTGATTGTCCTCAGGAGAGAAGATGACCATTCGTCTAGTAGATAAACACTATGGATGTAGCATCTATAAATGCCCTGTCTTTAGTTTCAGAGAAACATCCCAACTATCAGGAAGGCAGATCCTATATAAGAAGATTTTTCTCAAGGGTTTATGAGAAGAAATGACGTGTCGTCACATGGAAAGTAGTCAACAATGCACGCCTTCGGAAGAATGTTCGACGTTGCGGAGTTACCCACCAACAGCCGCAGATTTCAGAGACTGGAAAATCACCAAAAAACTATTTGCTAAGAGCACAGTGTAATTATTAAAGTGATTTATGCTATTGTATTATTTGTACTAAAATAAAGGTTATGGTATCATTACAGATATTACGTTATTCATTCAGTGTCACCAAACCCATCGAAATTTCAAATTATTGTTTTAAAAACTAACGTTTTCTATATATTACTGGATACGGGTCTCAAAGATCCCTCTCATGCATTTTTGCGATTCGTACCAATGCATCCGAGGGTTAAGTCTTGTCCTCAGTGTTTCGTACGGCACGATCATGCAGAACTCGTAATCATGTTATTTTTGCCATCAGATAGGACATGTCCAGCAAGTTTGTTAGCAGAAACGTAAAACACACGCGCCTTCCACGCACGATCAGCCGTGAGAGAAAATGCAGATTAATACGACATTAACAGGTGCCCTCTCGCCTACGTCAACGCCGCCATAGAATCGCCCTGCTTGCCAGAATTCAAATTCTGGTTCAAAGGTTAGAGTGTGCCAAAATACTTCTAGTCCTTCGTGTGGCAATTCCAGTGTGAACAATGCAATTGGTGCTGGCCAGTCGAAGTTTATCCGTTATTCTAGCAAACTATTCATTCCTCTCCAAATCAACGAACATTTGGCGTAATTTCAATATGTACCGGTGCCTCTTTGACATCAATTAACAATGAGACATACAAATTGATCGGCGCTCCGCCATTACAACATTCAAATCGTCATGTGACTACTTATTATGGTGTACGATTGGACGTGTTAGGCACATGTGTTTTGAATGCCATGTACCTAAACACGTCATAATTAATTCTTGAGACAGTTCTTCTAGCAGGTAGTACTGAAAAAATTTTTGATTTAGATGCCCTCGGCCTCTTCGGGTTGCAAATTGAGTTTCATGTATTGCAAGTTGTTACCCCTCTATCACCGAGTGACACTGATAAATTGTGCAATGAATTCCAGAATCTCTTTAATGGTTCGTCAGGGTGTGTGAAATATTTTGTGGCACACATTTCTCAAATGCACATTGTAAGTTCCGTTGTCGCGGCCCGTTCCACATGCACTCTGCGATAAAGTGGCCACTGTACTTTGCCGTCTACAACAGTCAGGTGAGCTGGAACCTATTACGGCAAGTCAGTGGGCCTGTCCTGTTGCGTATTTGGTAAACCCAATGGCTCTATTCGCGTGTGTCTCAATCTCAATAAAACTGTAAATTCGTACACGACTGTAGACCCTTTTCCGTTGTCACGTACCGAAGATTTACTGATTCACTGGACAAACTGCAGGCAGTTTCATACTTTTCCAAATTTATCTACAAGACGCTTAGCTTCAGGTTCCACTTAATAAAGAGACATAAAAGTTTATGGTGATCTCACATTGGTCTTTTTCGTGTTTTGCGACTTACCTTCGGAAGCTCTTCCACACCAGCATATTTTCAAAAATAGTTGGAACACTTGTGAAATTTCCCCAATAGTGCTTCGTATCTGCATGAGATTCTTGTGTCAGGTGGCCACGTACAGATGACTAATCTCAGGAATGTGTTTTCTGCTCTTTGCTACAAATGGACTAAAGAGCAATCGTGTGAAATTTGTGTTTTGTGTACCTTAAGTCGAGTACCTGGGTCACGTGATTGATGCTTCTGGCATAACGCCCTATTCAAAAACATTTAAATCATATTCAACAACTTCCTGTACCAAAAAATGTGCTTGAGCTTCAGTCGGTGATAGGAAAATTGTCTTACTATATCAAATTCATACTGTTTTATAATGACGAATAAGCGACAAATATGAATACTGTTTAAGGGGACCAATCAATACGTAAACGAACATGAGACAAGAAGTTTTTCTGAAAAATTCGATGAAAGAGGACTACTTATTCACAAATTGTCTATACAGTGCGACCTTTATTAACAATCAAAATTGGCTTCTGAGTCTGGCCTCAAATGCGAAACAATCGTTAAGCAAAATAGATTTTTCTGTCGGAATTCATGCAAGCATGAGAGAATGCGTTCCATTCCGAGAAATACATACAAAAAACTTCATCCAAAAATTAAAAAAAAAAAAGCTGAATCAATTAAAGAGATTAGTTTCGTATTAGGTAACATACTTTTGTTACGTTTCGTAGGAGGAGGTGGTAGCCAGAATGTTTTGATTTGGAAGGCGTCCTCACAAAATTTTTGCTTGGGAGAGAGTCGCATATTCGAAAAGATTGAAAAACACTGATCTAATTGATCTGTTGATTCTTAATGAACTTGATGTACAGTGTAAGTCTGTAGTCAGTGGAATATTTTTTATTGTTTTGCCGTATTCACTAAACATGCGAGAACTCATTTCATTATTCTAACAGTGACAGAAATTTGGGAATTGTAAGTATGTGTTGGTAATTTCTTTCCGATATGAAGTGCTGTGGCAGGACTGGAGAAGAAAATAAAAGACATCAATTTTCAGAAGCTTTTCAGTTTATTCCGTGCCCGTTTAACACAGTGGTGGAACTCGTCTCAGAGGCTCAGCCGAGGTGCGCCTTGACTATGGCGGGCGCGGCCGCGTAGGCCACGGGAGCGTGCAGGGCGGGGGCGGCGTAGGCGACGGCGGGGGCGGCGTAGGCGGGGGCGGCGTAGGCGACGGGGGCGGCGGCGACCGCGGGGGCCGCCACGAGGCCGGGGGCGGGCCGCGGCTCGGGGGCGGCGGCGGCGGCGGCCAGCACGGCGGCGAGGATCACCTGGGCACACGGCGCACACTCGCTCACTCAAACCCTGCACTTCTCCTTCTCATGAAACCAACATACACATGTTTGACGTGGCTTTTGCTTCTATGGATCTCATGTTTGGTTTTAATAAAACCAAGCTGTAACATGTACATGGTTGTAACTTGCTTTGTTTAGAATATATATATATATATATATATATATATATATATATATATATATATATATATATATATATATATATATATATAATTCTTTAAGTGAGTAGCGAGCATTGGCGTTCTCTCAGGGAGTGCAAGGTGTGTGTCATTACCCTGTTAAAACTGAATGAAAAATAATAGATTATTTTCATTTGTTTTAACTGAATGTTTCATTATAGTGTGGTTTCCGTTAATTATACTTTCATTTTTCTGTTCCATATAGTGTAGACATCCTCCGCGCTGTGCGGAATCGTCTCTCTCAGCTGCTAATGCCAGTCAGCCGCCAAGCCGCTGCCTCTGCTTCCGAAGTCCTGGCAGCTCCACACGCTGCCAGTGCGCATGCGCGCTGCCAGGCTGTCCCCTCGCCTTCCCGCTGCCAAGGCGTTGGCTCGGTTTCCAACGCTTGCGTTTAATTGTTGTTTTCGTGTGTGAGTGTATTATTGTTAATGCGACCAAGTCAGGCGTTAACACATTTAATATGGAGAAAACAGCAGTTTTTGTCGCTTTCTTATAGTTAATAGAAAAAAAAAGTGATTGATGGTGGTCAACCATGTCCAGTTCTCAAGACATCTACCCATGTGCGAAAGACGATGGTACTAAAAATATTTTCGCAAAGAACTGTGTGATTAGCTAAGTGGCTTTACGGGTGTGATGTGGTGAACAAACTTTACTGTTGGGTGTGTTTGCTGTTTTCAAACAAAAAAGAACACAGCGAGTCTGAAATTCTTCTTTATGGTTTGTTCAAATTTAACAAATGTATCTCGTCTCCTTCTATAATTGATATGTTATTCGATTGTCAACAAAGATCTGAAATAGAGGTTCACAAAGGTGAAGTGAGAAAGAACAGGGAGAATTTTAAGTGGCTCATTAATGCTGTATGCTATTCAGGAAAACAAGACCTTCTATTCCGAGATCAATACAGGAAATTTAATTTAATCTCTTACTGCAAGCACTGAGTTCGATACTGTACTAAAAGAATTTTTAGCAACTTCTACAATCCTCCAAAGAATATAAGCAAGCATTCTAAATCATATAATAACATCATCTGCTGATGTATTGAGAGATGAGATTTAGTACTAAATCCATAAAACAGAATTTGTAGAGAAAACAAATGAGATGCGTATCAACCGGTTCAGCTGAGTACGGCATTGTCTGAGTAGAGCTTCAACTTAGAGAGCAGTAGGTCATGGTGTCAATTGTAAAATGTAAACTTTCACGGCAGGAGGGGACAATATTACTAAAATGTAAAATGTTCCAGGCTATTATGCCGTGGTCTTATGAACTTATTACTGAAACACACCGTTTCGTCCCCAACTAAAAAACAAGCAACTTTTAATATTTGTAGGCCCCAGAATAAGAGGCCCGGGGTGTTCTGCAACCCCCCCCCCCCCCTTTTTCCCTTATTCCGCCACTAATTTATTGTACAAAAAAACTGATCTGACTGAGAAGGTAATTTTTGAAATGGATATTAACGAGACGCTACCGGTAGCGACACATGTGATTTGTGGAGCTGTATAGCATGGTCTCATCACGGTCATCGATGTCAATGATGCCCCCTGCATTGTGACATTGTTTTCATAGTTTGGATGAAGCTTCGTTAGCTGCGGTTGTGTTATGACACTTATGACAACCACCTGTTCCGACGTCATTTTAACATGTAATCGCTTTTATAAGAAACGTGTACTCAATAAAAGGTGTATATATGCGACTCAATCTTTAAAAAAATTCTCAATGTTTTCCTTGTTGCTCATTAATTTTTAGATGATTAATATTAACACTAATGTATATCATCTGTATTTTATGTTTGGACGAACTGGAATGGATAAACAAAGTCAGCTAGCAAAATATTGCTAGAAAACACCTTATACTGCGTTTTACTTCACAATAGTATTCTATGAAAATTGTTGTCTTTTTATCCTCCTGTTATACTGTAACTCTTAATTTTTAATGATTAATGTAGGTAAATTTTGATGTTTTGATATACGTTTCAATAGAGACTCGCCTAAGGGTGCTGTAAGCTGTGAATTTCACTATGTTTTTGGGAAACACTGCAGAATCTATGTGATATATTATTCAAAATGAAATGCCAAGATCACAAATTAATAATTTTCTGAATGACCGGTTTTCGGTGAACTGTGTCACCATCATCTGGTCAAATATATTTTACGAGCTGGTCATCTTCTTTAAAAATGAAGGATATGAAATAATAAGTGTATCAAAGCAGTTAGTCACCATATAAAAATACACAAGCTAGCTGCTTACAAGATGCTCAAGCATCCATGTTTTTTTCTATGGTAACTAAGTGCTATGTTGCAATTATTATTTTATATCCTTTATTTTTAAATAAGATGATCAGCTAGTAAAATATATTTGGCCACATTGAATTTACATCACAGCATTGGCGTTGACATTTATGTACAATCGTCATACGAAAATGTGAAACAGACGAAAGAGGCTGATAGAGAAAGGGGTATGAATCTGTTACTATTTTAATTACCCTGCAATTTTGCCTGTTGGAGAGCGATATTACAGTTTTTTTATTGTATACACCTTGTGTTTAAGGATTTTTATATCATTTTTTTATTTATTAAAATGACTAGTTTTGACGACATAAATCGTCTTTTCAGGTTATACTGTCTTTCTTCCTTATGAATCAACTTGATACCTTTAATTTCTACAAACTCTACAAAGTTCATACATAAGATAGGAAAATCTGGACATCGTGATTCATATTGTCGAAACCGGTTATTTCAATAAAATCACCGCGATCTTGACTTTAATACATTAAAAACACGATGTATACTAATACTATTTTTCTATGAAATTGTGTCTGAGGAACCAGAAGTAATGATGCACAAAAACGAATAGACGTCCCGTATGATAAGATCGAAAATTTAAGATGGAAATACACCCAGTCAGCACGGAATCATCAAATACCGTTTCTGTGAAACACTAGTAGCTCTTCATACACTCAAAGTTGGCAGTGCTAACGACATCATCCAGAAGCTTTCTGTCACAGTCCCTCAGAAGCATCTTTTAATCCCATTTAGATACGTTGTGGGTATGAATTCATTGATTACTGACAGAAAGGCCACAGTTCTTAGCAACTGACCGAAAGTGAGCGAATGCGCTATTGGTAATCTGTATAATTGATCGAAGAAACCAAAAGATCAGCTATTTTAGATTATTGAGACGTGATGCCGTTATTTACCGTTCACTACAGTTAACGGCCACTCCCATGAACCACAGACATTGCCGAGGTGGGGTGGCTTGCGTGCCTCAACGATACAGATAGCCGTACCGTATGTGCAACCACAGCTGAGGGGTATCTGTGGAGAGGCCAGACAAACGTGTGGTTCCTGAAGAGGGGCAGCAGCCTTTTCAGTAGTTACAGGGGCAACAGTCTGGATGATTGACTGAGCTGGCCTTGTAACATCAGCTAATGTGGCTTTGCCACACAGCTACTGCGAGCGGCTGAAAGCAAGGGGAAACTACAGCCGTTACCTTTCCCGAGGACATGCAGCTCTACTGTATGAACATATGATGATGGCATCCTCTCGGGTAAAATATTCCGGAGGATAGGGTATTGTGGAGAGCTGCATCAAACCAGTCTCCGGACTGAAGACCACAACAACAACAACAGTTACCGGAATAAAACCAACTGCGCCAAGATGTGGACTGAAGTGAAATTGAATGCAAATAAAACTGTGAAGCCAAAACAGCATCCAAAGATACCCATCAAATTTCGGTTACAATATAAACAGTACAATTCTACAGACTGTCAATTAAACTAATTAGGGATTACAGTTGCAAGACATGTATTGGAACGATCTAACAGACTATGATGAGGTTAAGGCTAACCAAAGACTGTCTTTTATTGCATAAACACTTGCTAGATTCAACAGGTACACGGAAGAGACTGACTACACTACACATGCCAGCTCTCCCGTACAGCACTCATGGAGGCAAACTTAGAACAGTCTACGTTTTGGTAAGGTTATGAATTAAGTCAGGAGATTAACCTGGGACACGGTTCAACAACAAAATCGCCGTATCTGAACATAATTGAACAGTTATGGTGAGTTTTAGAGCAGAGCGTTACGACCATATTTGCAGTTCTAAAATTTTTGAAATAATTGACATATGTTTTTAATCAAGAATTCATAACACTGTGTTGGAAAATATATATGGACAACTTTCGAATCTGAGGCAGCTTTTCTCAAAATTAATGCTGAGCAACTTACTAATAAATAAACATTGTGTCTGTACTAGGTGTTAATATTGGTTAGTCCCCCCACCCCCTTTTCCCTCTAAGAGTGAAAAACGTGAACGAATCAGCGTCAGCACTACGACTGATTGGTGACATACGAAAGTCTGTCCCGCATTGCGGTTCGTACCGTGTTTTCCGCTTATTAGCGACCAGTCGCGTTGACTGTTACGCTATCCGTGGACACCTCAAGCGTCAACCCTAACAGCTTATCTACTACCAACTGGTGATATATTCTATTTTCCACACAGGAAGAAATTGTTATTCCACATACAACACGATTTGCTTTGCCTTAAATACTAGCCTGAAAACCTGAAAAAATACTGAAAGGTGGGAAAATAAGGAGATGGACACGGATAAAATGCAGGATCCTGAAGTTCTTGAGAATTTCAGAAGAAACGTAAGGTAACAAACGACAGAAACGAGGGGAAATAAAGCAGTAGAAAAGGAATGGGTAGCTTTGAGAGTAACTTTGAATGCAGCAGAGGAGCAAATCGGTAGAAAGGCAAGACCTACAAAAAATTCTTGGATATCACAGCAAATACTAAATAGATGAAAGGAGAAAAATGTAAAACTTCGGTAGGCCTAAAATGAAACAGGCGAAATGAGACGACTAAGAAATGAGATTGACAGAAAGTGAAAAATGGGTAAGCAGGAGTTGCTAGAAGGCCAACGGAAGTGTGTAGAAGAATGTTTAACCTGGGGGAAAAATAGATACCGCCTACAGAAAAATAAAAGATACTTTTGGAGAAAAGAAAAGCAGCTGTTATAAATATAAAGAACTCAGATGGAAAACGAGTTCTCAGCAAAGAAGGGAAAGCTGGAAAGTGCAAAGGGTATATAAGGCTCTACAAAGGAAATGAACTTAATACTGTAGAAAGTAGATGAAGATGAAGTAGGAAATGATACACTGAGAAATGAATTTGACACAGAACTGAAAGACCTGAGTCAGAACAAGGCCTCTGGAGTAGATGGCATTCTCAGAGCTACTGAAGTCTCTGGGAGAGACAGCCATGTTAAAACTATTTCACCTGGTGTGTAAGATGCATGAGACAGGCGAAACACCCTGAGAATTTAAGAAAAATGTAATAATCTCCATTCCAAAGAAATCAGGCACAGGCAGGTATGAAAACTACAGAACCATCAGTTTAATAAGTCATGATAGCAAAATTTCAACACGAATTATTTACAGATGGATGGAAAAGGTGACTTCGGGGTAGATCAATTCGGATTCAGGAGAAATATAGAATCACGGAATATTAAATTTGCTACTTATTTTAGAAGATAGATTAAGGGATGGCAAACCAACATTTCTAGATTTTGTAGATTTGGAGAAAGCTTTTGACAAAGTTGATAAGAATGCACTCTTTTAAATACTGAAGTCAGCAGGGGTAAAATACAGGAAAAGGAGGGTTATTAGGGACGAAGAACATGTAAGAAAAACATTGGTGGGAAGGGAGTAAAACAGGGTTGTAGGTTTTCTGCAATGTTATTCAATTTCTACTCGAACAATCTCTGAAGGAAAGCACAGAATAATTAGGAGAAGGGATTAACGTTCATGGTGAAGAAATAAAAAGGTTGCATTTTGCTGATGACATTGCACTTTGTCAAAGACAGCAAAGGACATGGAATGAACAGTGTGTCGAAGGGAGCGTATAAGATGAACATTAACAAGAGCAAAATTCAGGCGAATTAGATTGAGTAACGAAGCAATGAAGGTGGTAGACGAGTTTTGTTACTTGGTTCGTAGTAGTACAGAGGATATAAAATGCAGTAGAGCAATGACAAAAAAGTAATTTAATAACATCAAATATTAAGTATTTTCTGAAGGCATTTGTTGCCTTGTATGCGATGAAACATGGCGATAAATAGTTTAAATAGTACAAGGATAGAGGCTACTGAAATGTGGTGTTACACAAGAATTCTCAAGATTATGTGGATAGATCACATAACTAACAAGGAGGTACTGAACAGAATTTGGGATAAAAGGAATTTCTGGCATACCTTAACTAAAAGAAGGGACTGATTGGTAGGACACATTCTTAGACATCAAGTAATCGTGACTTTAATATTGGAGGGAAGTGTGTGGGGTAAAAATCGCAGAGGGAGACCTAGAGATTCCAACGGATGTGGGTTGCTATTCTTACGAGGAGATGAAGAGCCTTGCTCAGGATAGAGTGGAGAGGTGCATAAAACCAGACTGAAGACCGTAACAACAACTCTATATACAGTGGACAACTTTATAGACGCAACCAGCTGTTTTAGCGGTAGTATCCGTTCCCTATGGAATGCATTCATGTCTCAAAGACATCTGCTTTGGCTACGTCGTTAGACAATGCATCTTTTACGAAAGTGTGAAACTCAGTGTATTAAAAAGATATAAATGTCATGTATTGTATTCTACAGACGTGGCGCGGTACTCACCAGCTTGTACATGGTGGAGTGAGCTGTCTGAGAAGACTGTGCTGGGGACCTGCGGTCCAGGGTTTATATACCGGCGGGTGGCTGCCACGCCCACAAGCCAATGTCAGAGCAGACTTATTGTCAATAGTCACGATCCGGCTGCAGGCCGTGTCAACGGCTTCTCGGCACGGTGTCACCCGTCACTCATATGCACGCGCTCCTGGTTTTGGTCAAGGTGTAGAGGCTAGGAGTTCTTATATCCCAAGCAAAAATTTCCTCCCCTTCAAAGGAATTCGCTGTTAGATTAGCCAATGAACGACGACTTTGGAAAGTGACGTGGAAACGATATTCACTTGTTGCTTCCATGTCACAGACGCCATTTGATTTGCCGTATATCTCACAGGTTTGGTTTTATAACTCGCAGTAAACCGTTTCAGGGCTACAGCGCATTAAAGATGAATTAAAAGATCGTCTCTGGATCAATTTATTATAAATAAATGTAATTAAAATCATATTGACATTGAGAAATAAACATGCAGGAACTAGTATATAAATCATGAAGGAATAAATCGTGTGTAGTTTCTGTAGCGTAATGGTTATAGTGCTGTATTACCAGACAAGAGGTTCTGTATTCAAACATCGTCCTAATAATTCTTTTTTAATCTTACTGTAGGAGTTATTTATCCACAACACCTTGTGGGGTTTTCTTATTCACATGACAGTCTTATGTTACATTCTTATGTGCTGCCTCAGTAACATCGGTTTGGTGATCTAAGTGTGACTGAAGAACGGAGAATGAAATTACTGCTGCAAGTGGTACGATCAGCAATGAAATTTGTGTTTTTCCTTCTCACAAATATTTGATTTTGTTGCAATTATGTTGCGGATTTGGAGAATATGGTTGGAGACAAAACTATAGGAACATTTAAATTGCTGGTACAGTAAGTGAAATGAGTATCAGTGACATCTAAGACTACACTATTCGCTAGTCAGAAACATTTGACTACTTATTTCCGAATATCTCGTGATTTCCGAGGGTGTAGAAAGGCTGATATTTCTTGTTTCTACCCAACATTTTTCTGCTTAGTTTCGAATATATCGCGATTTCCGAGAATATGCTTAGACCGTTATTCCTTACTTGTCACCAATATTTGGTAATTTGTTTCTGAATATGTCACGATAACAGTTAACTAAGATCCTAACAGGATACATTTAATTTCTGTTGCAACTTCACACAAAATACTCAGAACAACGTTGTCTGCTGACATCTCTACATCCGTACTGCATGAACGATTTAGATCTTTGCCTAATGCCAACAGGTAGTATCTCTGGGAAAGAATTTTTCGCTTAGGATAAAAACGCACGTCTAGTGGTTTTGCTAAAACTCTAGTCGCTCAGTCCCACTTTGTTCAACACTGGTCAAAACAATTAGATCAGGTGAAATGTCGCACACGTTATACACATGGTAACTTATTTTATTCAGATATTTTGTACAGTCGTAATTTGTGCGTCTCAGCTGTTTAGTTGAGGCTTACATGGCACTTACTTCGAGCGAAGTACCATGGCGCTGCCATAACAGTGAAAAAGTCATTATCGTTGCCCTCTAATATGGTGTGTGATGACTTCGGGCGGAAAGTGCAGTTGCACACCTGTGTAGAATGTACAGTATGAGCTTACCAATAAGCTCTCGAGTGGTATTTCATCATTCTTAAATGAGTGCAATGTCTAGCCCGGCTGTCGTTGTGGGGTGTACTGGTCTGGCTGCAATGCGTCTGCCAAGTGCATCCCAGACATGCTCAATCGTGTTTCAGTCCGGTGAACAAGCTGGCCACTGCATTTGTCCACAGTTCCCTCATCATAAAGCATGTTTTCCACCAATGCAGCAGTATGGGGACGAGCGGTATAGTCCACCAATAGGAACCCATCTCCTATGGCGCCAGCGTAGATTACAACAAAAGTCGAACGATCTCTTCTCTGTACCTCTGGTCAATCAAAGCGCGATTCTGCCAACACTGACTTCTGCCCACACCATTCGTCCACCACCATGATGGAGTGGCACGTTCTTTCCACATGAGGGAACGACGATCGTCCGGCTGTACACAAATCTTATCTGGGAACAGACGCCAGCCCTATTCGCCACGACAGCAACGCTGATGCTCCCCAGTTTCTGCAGACGAAACGGTGTCGTGAATTTATTGGCTCACACACTATAGACCTCCAGGCCAAGGTTGGCTCTAGGGAGTGGCGATCAGTGCCGTAGCCCAGGGGGACATGTTTTTAAGGGGGCGGCAATTTCCTGAATTTTTTATGTAGTTCCGATAGGTTCAAGTAAACAAGACGGCGAAAAGTGGAAATGTGAAAATTAGTTTCGAAATACAAATTGTTACTGATTGATCCACAATGATACAGATAATGTGTCATCCTACAAGGTAAATAAACATGGAAGGTTACTACGCAGAAGGATGAACCGATGTGTTCGGCAGGGTTCGGACGATTTCGCGTGACGTCACTGACGGTCGTGAGAAGCGGCAGAAGGGCGAAGCGTTCGACTGCGGCTCTGTTCCGCTTAACTAACATTAAAACAAGTGCGATATAACCATGAACACGGTCAGAAAACTCGTATACTGATTTCTAGTAATGAAAGCTGTATGAAACCTGTAAAACTATACGGCCGCCTTTTTCGAACCTTAAATTAATAAAACGTACCTGAGATCTACAATGGGGCAGGCACGACTGAGCGAGTTGGCAATGGTATCGACTGAATATGAACTAGCGGAAGCTGTGGATATGAATTATAAATCATACACAAGTTCGCTGGTGCCAAACCAACAAATATATCTGTCATATGTGTTCAAATGTTTGTAAAGCTTATGGGACTTTACTGCGGGGTCATCAGTGCCTTAACTGACAATCTACTTATGAGCTAGCTTATACTAAAAACGGCACAAACATCCATGCCCGAGGGGGGATTCGAACCCCCGACGCGATCCGCAACGTGACGCCCCAGACCGGGGCGCCGTGCTGGAGTAGCCGAGCGGTCTAAAGCGTCTCGCTGCGGAGCGCGCGGTTGCTCGCCGTGGAGGTTAGAGTCCTCCCTCGGACATGGGTATTTGCGTCGTCCTTATGTTAGTTTACCTTACTTTAAGTAGTTGGGTCCGGTAGATTTACAATCATTTGAATTTAGTTTTAGAGTGTGCCTAAATTTGTTTTGTCTAGTGATGAAATAGGTTGACATTAATGTCATCTGCCTGTGGAAACTGGTAGTTAGAGACTTCACATAGTACACTCACTTTTTATTGTTTCCTTAGATGTGTTTAATTCGGTTACTCAATGGTATCGGTTATGCACAGTAGCAACAGTAGATTATATCGCTTATAAATATTTACCATTTTATGTCTAGGTTCTAGTTCAGTGCACAGCGAACAGGCGTCCTTTTGTTTCTGTATCCAATTATGAGCTATGACGAGTATGTGCCGCCTGTGAAGATAAAAGTGCTTTCGCGGAACTTGTGATTTACACAACAGTCGGTAATATGCTACACCTCTAGTCAAGGAACTAGAAAAAGTGAATATAGTTTTATGGTATGACGCTGACCTAAATTAATCATAGTGGACGTAATAATTTTGGAGTTATGGCTTCAAATGTAACACTGACGATGCTTTGATCTGAAAGACATATTCACGACGCATGAGTGAAATATGTGAAAATGAGACGTCACATATGATCATAGCTACGAAGTCGAAAAATGCGTGGGGGGCGACGCTTGAAATTTTTGCACAGGGCGGCAAAATCCCTGTGTCCGACCCTGCAGAGGCCACATTCTCGAAGGCGATTTCGGACTCTATGTGTTGATATTACACGTCCCGTGGCTGCCTAGAGGGTGCGTTGCAGCGAAGTTCCAGTCAACCCTCTGTATTGACGGGCAGAGTATGAGGATCAAATTTGCAATTTCAACATCATCGAAGTAGGCTGCGCAAAACTAGTAGCCGTTATTTCCTCAATCTACTCCCAGATGGCATTGCTGCAACATACTGTGCAGTTAACGTTATTTCTACTAGATAGCAACCCTGTGCTGTCATCGTACAGTTACCTTTATTAGTACTCAGTATTAATAACGACAGTAGCATAACGCACAGTTGTTGATACTACGTAGAAATACCGTGTGGTACAAATAACGGACAGTTATCGTTATTTCTACTCAGTATTAATAACGATGTTATTGGAATCTATCAGTATAATATATCATGTGTAATTAAAATGTGTAAAGGCACGAAAATTGTCTGAATTGTGCCATAAACATAGAAAATCAATTTTGAAGTGTTTTTCAGCTGATATCCGAAGGGTACTTACTTATTCGTGTCAGAGACATCATAAAATACTTTCATATTAATTTAAAAATAAAACTTATGCACATGTAAAGAAAGGTTTCTACAAATTCTTTGCCGAGAAGAGGGCTAGCGTTTGGTTGTGCCGACATTAACTCCTCTAAGGTACAGTGTGAGGGACTAAGTGGGCAATTATACATATGGGTAGTTCTTTGAATGGTTCCACAGTCACAGAGGGTGGAATCATTTTAATAGCCCAATTTTCTTAGGTTTACTTTAGACCTTGCTATGCCACTGCGTAATCAGTTCAAAGACACCCACGTTGTTCAGCTTTCGTTGTGTCCAGCAGCTAAGGCTTCGGAGGGTTCCAGCCACAGCTGTCTTTCCGCATCCCTCCAGCGTTCTACCGTTGTTGTCTAATAATAAAATATTGCGTGTGTTGTATATAGGTTATCCATTGCTACCGCAAATTTAGGCTTAATTCTCGAAGCTCCAATAAAAAGTACATGTAGATAAATGTGGATTATTAAAGACGTGCTTAAATAATGTGTAAAACGGTCCTTTGATAAATGAAGGAACTTGATATTCAACATAAAAGTAGACGTAATGCTAGGCCTACAGTTTATTCCTGTCCATGATATTTCCTTTCAAAAAAGGCTTGACTTCTAGAAAATTTTCTTCAATTAACGACAGCATGATTTTTGACTGTGAGAGTGAGTAACTACGTTTTTCCAAGCCCATATTTCTCTATGCAGAACGCAGTTGATGAATAGTTTATGTGTAAGCTTTACATGAGTGGAAGTTTTAAATGTACCAAACGTAACTACATTTTAGAGTCAACTGAAGCATGCGCTACCTCCTGTCGGCTTTGATCATTGACTTCGGTGTGTTGTTGTTTGACTTGAATCTTTCATCATTTTACTTGTTGCGAATGTTACATTATTTTTACTATAAAAACTGATCAATTTACGTTTACCCATCCTCATACCCGAATCCCACATTTTAATAAAAAAGACACAAAACATTTATCATTTGTAACTGTAACTGCTTGTCAAAAAATAAATAAATAAATAAATAAAAATAAAATAAATAAATAAATAAATAAAAATGGAATTTTCTGTGCGTATTATAACGTGTATATTCTGTTTTGTAAATTATGTTTGTTAAATTTGATCTGTGTTGAATTGTATGTGAAATTTTGCATTCAACACTGGCATCCATTTGACTTCAGAGAATGAAACGAGTCAAAACAAATTTCTTTACTCAAATTAGTTAGGCCCCTTTAACCAATTTAGGATGGGCTTTATTACTTGGAAATTAGACCATAAATACATATCCTTTAATATCAAGTGAACAAATCATTTGCGTACTCCATTTGCATACCGCCCTTGATCTCCCCTTCCTTACTTTTATTTTTCAACACACCCACCAGGAAATCTACCTTTCATTTGACGGACCTTGCCACGGATCACACTTCCGCGGTTCTTCTGTGACGGGACAGATGAAGTTATCCTTGCGTTAATTTGTTCATAATTTTGTAGTCGTTAATTATACGCAACGATTAGTAGTAGAATAAGCACATTTTCTTTCGGCAATTATTTGTGTATTAGTGGCTTCTGTGTCACTTTATTTATTTGTTTTGGTGATTTCCGTGTCACTATCCTGAATGTCGGTGGTTTCTGCGCCACCTCAGCGTTGAATGAACGGCGTTGAACACAGAGTTGTGATGAATTTTGGATGGGTGATAGATTTGTCATAGTGAAATGTATGAACAGATGTATTGTTGGACGGTAGCTAAGGCTATTGTAAATTTTTCTGGGAAAGTTAATGCTTATACACGCCAGCGGTGTCGTATTTAAAGATACGTAGGCTTTATAAAATTTGTTCATTGAAGTTTGAAAGTGTAAATCACTGTTTGTCAAAGATAGTTTAATGTTGACTAGGAATATGGCGCGATTGTTAAAGTGTGAAGATAATCTAGTTAACGGGAGCAATATTGAAAGACAACCGTCTGTCGTCTTCCGTATATTTTTTTGTATATTTCTGTAAAGTTATGTTTTATTTAAAGTCGCTAGATTATCATTTTGTTAAAACTTGAACCCCACTCTTTTCAAGGCTTGAGGAATAGCTATTTCATTTAATGTGCTAAAATATTAGTTAATATTGCTTGGTTCTTCTTATTTTGTTATGTTAATAATTCATAATTGTATTAATTAATGTGGCATAAGTACGGCTTCTCCGCTACGCCACTGTCCATGTGAGAATGTGCAGTTGTTTTACTGAATGTGGGGAGTGATATCTCTCTGGCTCAGTGTCGATAGCTGCTGATACTACCAAAGAGGATTCTACACCCTTTGGTTACATGGCTTGTCAGCGAGCCCTCTCTTCGGCGCGAGTCTCGCACTCTGTCCCCACCACCGCTGTTTCTTGGATTTTCCGGCTTCCGGTGGCTTCCCACGTCTTGTGGCCACTCGGTCTCGTCATTCTGGGCTGGTCGTCTGGTGAGGTAAGGTTGGTTCTGCTCTTGTTTCTGGAGATAGTAGCGTTTCATTGAATAGCATGTTTAACTTAGATTCGTGAACTTAGAAACATTTTTTGGAATATTTTCTCCGATCGTGTGCGGAAATGTGTTCTCATTTTCCAATTCAGTAATTTCCAATAGATAAATGCGGTGCGTGTGATTCTATTTGCAGTTTGATAACGGCCTGCTATGTTAAAACCTTTGTGATCATGTGGCGGCGTAAATACTTTCTAGCTTTTTTGGGGCACGATTTCTAATAGGTGATTCGTTCATTTTTTTGCAGTGCATGTATAAATATTCTCATTGTTTCCTTCCGTGAGTGATATGTGTTCCACATGGTTGGTTCACATAACAAAGCCTTCAGCTTCCACTCTTGTTTGTTCCATGCCCATCAGGCAAGTAACTATGCGGGTATCCATCTGATTTCCACTAATATTTCGCGATCTTCTCTCCCAGCCTATTTTAATTTTGCTGTCTCTTCTCCGACTGGTAGTACGCACTCCTTGTCAGTAATTCACTCTGACACTTGTACAACCTCCTTCAACAGCTTTCTTATGTAAATGTAAACATTTCTATGGGTTGCATGCTGTAATTCTTATTTTTATTTTTCCGACTTTGTAATTAATTCATTTTTGTGGTTTTTATGAGACAGGACCTCATCCGTCTCTGTAATCGCCCTCTATCGCGTGTAGCTGTATTTCATTCGCTTCCTTATGTAATTCTAAGCATTTCTGTTGGTTGCATGTTGTAGTTGATTTTCTTTATTTTTCGGAAACTGAATTTATTCAATTTTATCAGTTTTCGGAACCACGTGGGACCGAGTTCAGACTTCCGGGGTTTGCAGCTAGTCGCCTGAATTCACGCCACTTCTCATATAAAACCTGTACCTAGAACAATTTCTAACAGACTGCAACTTAAGAATCCACCGTGATTGTGTATAATGAATCCGATTATCAGCCACTTCACCTTCAGTGGAGTGCATTCATGTAACGTAGCCGTGTGTGTTGCCGTTAGTGTGTTTGCTCGAGGTCCAATTCAGATGTAATTTAACTTGGCTATACACACGCACCATCTCAAAATAGGCACGACAGACCAGAGCCAGCTTCAAAGTGTTTTTGTTATTGTGTTTTGTGCTACCTCCGACTTGCAGAATTTCTCCCACGACAGCGGCGCCTGCATCCGCCTCGTCTCGGCTCGCTGATTTTGGTGAGTTTTGCTGTGGCATTGCGTGTGTGAGAGAGAATGAGTGTTGTTTGTGAATCCTTCCCCAGTAGCATTAAATCATGTATAATTTAGGCTCGGCACCGTCCGCATTAATCCATGTAAGAGATGCATTTTTATTATATTAACAAAATTGGTTCCCCATTTGCTTGTTTTCTATCTGAATAAACAAGCTTAAGTTCAGCATTATCCGTAAGTTGTCTATAAATTGTAGTTTTAGAGCACCTTCCCACTTTTATTTAATATTGTTCTTCACAAGTGCTGAGAACAAGATGAGATGCAAAGTCTCTTATGTCTAAATTCCGTTGCGCCATAAATGTTGTCTTAGCCACCTTTCTAAGATAACTTTAAGTGTGGCGGCTTGCTTATTAATGGCTGTGTGAGCTGCCATGTACCTTGACCATTGTAGTATTAACTTCCTGTTATTGAAGTAATTTGAAACGAGTCAGTCCTCAGTTTGGGTTCGGGAAACAAGTCTTTATAGCAGGGAGTAACCAGTAGTTCACACGGACCCCATTTGCTAATTTTAGCGATAAATCAAAGCTCTTGTTTTGTACAGTGGTCGACTTTTAATATGAGCGAATCACAAATTCTCTCAGCAGCAATGAATGTGACCGAACAGTCAGGGGAAGAAAACACGCAAAACGTTGCAAGGAAATCAGGGCAGGAGGTCATAGATCGCGAGATTTCTGATCACGAAAACTGCGAAAGGGAGGAAGAAGTTCTTCTCTCGCCACACGCTGACAGAAACTTGACCACACGGTATGTCAGAAGTGATGACGGTGCGTCGTACTCGCATAGTACAGGTCACCGTAATAGATCGCGATCCCCCACGCCAGAGCGAACACGCGAAGGTTAACTATTAGCCGACCTTATGCAATTCATGCAACAACAGGCGAAGAACAGTTGACAACAGTTACAAAGAACGAAAGAACTTGTCCAAAAGAGTAACGGACTTATACTTGAGGGAGAAACAAAGTTGGAAGAAGTCTGAGTTTGCAGGAATAAGAAAGGATGCTGAAACTGTAAAGAAAACTTTGACAGAAGCTAAGGAAACGGCTTTAGAAGTGCAGAATGATGCCCGCGTGGCTCGGCTGGAAGTTATTGGTGCCAAGAAAGTTGCGGCAATAGCCCAACGAGAGGCCAAGAAGACACGTGTCGAGATCTGTAGCGTCAAAAGAGTTGTTGAATCGTTGCGGGAACAAAGGAAACGTATCGTGCAGTAAACTAACGAGAAATTGACAGAGAAGACGAGGGAGATAGAAGAAATCAAACAGAAAATTGGCGAAGTACAGGAAGAGGAGACACGAATCATGCAACAGCAGAATAAACTGGAACGTGATGTTTGTACCACGCAGCACGAACTGAAGTACATCAGAGAAGATCTGTCGAGAGCCATTGGTTCTCCAACAACTCGCGTTTTTGTTCAAGATAATAGTCACAACACGGAAGCCGAAAGTGACCCGTTAGATAGAGATACCGCGGTTGACAGTGAACGGCATACACCGTGCAGACGAATGATTACCTGCCAGCGGGCCGTGATTTTCATCTCAACCCCCGGAATGTGAGAGGGAAAATAATTGCAGCAAGATCAGGAGGACGGTAACCGGTCTTGAAGAATCGCAGAAGACAATGAGTAGAACACGCAGCGCAAGGCGTTCGACAAGACTGCATGCGGAAGATGCTAACATAACAGAAACGATGGAGAATTGATACGGCTCGTTCGACGTGAAACATTTTCTGTTGGTCTAGTATTTTCAGGTATACAAGGAATCAAATAGCCGCGGTGGAGTAGCCGAGCGGTCTAAAGCACCTCGCTGCGGAGCGCGCGGTTGCTCGCCGTGGAGGTTCGAGTCCTCCCTGGGGCATGGGTGTGTGTGTTTGTCCGTAGGTTAGTTTACCTAGGTTTAAGTAGTTTGTAAGCTACGGACTGATGACCACGCAGTTTGGTCCGATAGATTTACAGACATTTGAACATTTTTTGGAATCAAATAACGCGCTTCACCCTAAGTCATTGATCGCACAATTTCACAACGTATTACCAGCAGCATGGAGTTTGTGTGGACAGATGGAGGAAAGTGTTGCAGAGCACATGAGATCGACTTCACAAACTTGGCAAACCTTTGAGCAATTTCGTAGGACATTCCTGGCTACGTACTGGTCGGAACAGGCGCAAGAGCGCATAAAAGAAGAGACTATGTTATGAAAAGACCTGGAAACTTCAGGATTTAGAAGTCCAGTGAAGTTTCTGGAGTCGATTATCAAGAAGAATATGTCTTTAGATCGGACGTATGATGACAAAGAGACCATGAGGCTTTGCTTCATCAAACTGCATATCGAGTACCAACGTTCCCTAATAGGAAGGTGTAATGGAACACTCGAAGAATTTATGGCCGCACTTCGGGAAGCAGAGTTTCTTACCGAAAGGCAAGGTTGGAATCGGAAAGAAAATCAAGTCCTTCGCGTGCCGGGAACAATGAGGGAAGACTTGGCGGACGAAAGTACCGTTCACAGGAGGATTATAATCGACAGCCCAGGCAAAACTACGCGCCACAAGCAAACTGGCGTGATAGAAGGAACGACGGGCGTCGTTGGAATGAAAACCAAGGAGACAGAAACTGTGTTATTCTGAGAATTCAGATGTTTGGTTTTGAGTGTAGTAAATATCCGTGTCAAAAGACATCTTAAAACACGTGTTTCCTTAGAAATCGTTTTGGTGCAGGATCATAGTACATTGTCGAGAAATGTCCTTTGCTGTCGTAGTTGGTGTTTGGCGTAGTAACGGACGTGAGTTCTTCCGGGTAAGGAGAGCTTGTGTTTGTGGCCACGCGGATGCGCTTGATCGCCGAATTTGTGATTTGTGCACCGTCTGAGAGAGGCCGTCGACTTGTTCTGTTTTTGGCGTCGGTGGTGTGCGCGACTGCCGGAATTATTGTGTTGTAAATTTGTCCACGCCGAGGAGCTTGTTGACGGATTTATAGTTAGTTAGGACAGTCGTTTCACAAACTGACTAAAGATACAGACATAGTCGTATCAAACGACTATGTCCGTATCGTTAGTCAGTTTGTGCATTATCTGCCCACATAGGTTGCGAGGAGCAGAGTTCCATTATGCGCAAAGATTCTACGAAAGTACCTGCAAGATGTCAACCCCACAACT
This sequence comes from Locusta migratoria, assembly GCA_026315105.1. Classification (NCBI taxonomy): domain Eukaryota; kingdom Metazoa; phylum Arthropoda; class Insecta; order Orthoptera; family Acrididae; genus Locusta; species Locusta migratoria. The sequence continues at coordinate 200,549,301 of CM048746.1, forward strand.
TAGGAAACTAACCAAATTTCTTTCAGGAGGAAGAGACAAGTAAGTCGTACGATTAAATAAGCAATCTAAGTTTCAGGATAAACCTCATGATGTACTGGCCAAACAGGGCTGTGTCTGAGGCAACTAACAGAGCACACCAGGACAACCGGAATATAATCTAAAACATATAGTAATGCATGGAGCAACCCAATCTTAAATGGCTGTTGAGAGCATAGTTTGAAAATAGGATAAGGCATGCAATTTCGAACAGCAGTTAGTCGTTTGTTTGTTAGGAATTATGGTGGTGAGTGAATTAGATTGTGCCAAGTAAAAATAAGAAGCCATGCATGTTGAAACCTGGTCCTTGACCTGTAATTACAAACCTACACACTCACACAAAGACAAAGACACAGACACAACACATCTAGTATCAGACACTGAGTTATATTATATATATAATAATAATTAAAATATAAATATATTATAAAATAAATTTTGTTTATATTTTGCTATTTGCACAATCTTTGTATTTCTCTATACACTAAATAGATTTATAAAATTGCTTGTTCCCATTATTGTAATAGTATGAAGTATTTATTCAATTTGGTAGATGTAAGCATGACCTGGCATATATCGGGGGAACGTGGGGCGAGACACGTGGTCTTGAGAGGTGCTGGCATGAGTAACCACTCGGCCTTTAGCTGGGGCCTTGGCGTCACATGAGCGCCTCAAAGGGGACGTGCAGTCTGGCGGCTCAAGACACAAACAGCAGGCCGGGGTCACTGCCACACCTGTCTGACCATCACAGCTGCTCACAACATGAGAAGGCTGCCAACGGAAGTACTCAAAGGAGAGCGGCTCTGTCTTTCAATGAGGCATGCTGCGACATGATGTTCATGAATGGCGACGGCTGCTATTACTGTCCCGAGGGACAAAAGGCACACGGGCTCTGGCTATCCGGTATAGGGCAGCCTTGACCACCAGACTGCTTGACGCCAGAGCCGCCCGCCAACAGCTGATCCGGTAATCCTTTCACAAGAGGAGCGACTTCCGGCCACCAGTGCCTGCTGAATGGAAAGGACCACAAAACAAGAGCTACGGCGCGGCGCACGCCCCAGCGTGCTGACCCAATGACTGACAAAGGTGGGCTGGGCTAATGACGCTGTCCCCTCCGAGTCAAGTGACCTGCCAACCCCAACACAAGCCGACACCATGTGTCAGCCCACAGCGTGTGCTACTGACAGCCACGGCTGTCGCTGTAACACTAGCTTCGCCTCTCCATGCTACAAATGATCTTCTTGTGTCTCCCCTTCTAGTGACCAATGTTCTTCAACTAAAAAAATGTAAAAATGACGTGTGGCATACTATTAAGTATTTCCGCATGAGAACAGTTGGAGGAGAGCAGTTGTTAAAAATTAAGTTTCATTTGATTTAATTTACTTGACAGATTTCCAAAATGTACACAAACACTTGATCCACATTCATACACAAAGATAACAAAATTTCCCACATGAAACAATACACACATGATGTATATTTCTTGCAATATATGTTCTGAACACTTATATTAAGTTCAACAAAATTTTACAAATATCTATTGTATTTACGATGTTTTTGTCCGTAAAACATTTGTCCAGGCATGTCACAAATTGTTACACAAATATTTACCTTGTTTATATGTATTCACTACGTGTTTCTATGCTCTGTGAATTTTAAACTTGTGCACATTATACACCTCACGTCTTTATTTACAACTTTGTACTAACAATAACAGTTAAACATAATAACCCATAAGTTCACAAAATTTCTACACATGTAACACAAAAACATAGTGTTCATTTTTCAATGCTTATTTCATCGCTAGTGTAAATTTTTGCCTAGAAGGACATAGTGTAAAGTTGTAAAGTCATCAATATACATATATATCTTTAAGATTTTATGATTTTGGTTGCAACAACCCCAGATTTAAACATAACAATCCTATCCATTCCAAAAGGAAGCAAAACCATACACACCCTTAAGTGAGAACAGGACCATTTAATATGTATACTGAATACTCCCCGGTAGCCCCTCTGTGATACTGCCTCAGAAATTCTGACCCTTGTTCATATATATATATATATATATATATAAACAAGGGTCAGAATTTCTGAGGCAGTATCACAGAGGGGCTACCGGGGAGTATTCAGTATACATATTAAATGGTCCTGTTCTCACATAAGGGTGTGTATGGTTTTGCTTCCTTTTGGAATGGATAGGATTGTTATGTTTAAATCTGGGGTTGTTACAACCAAAATCATAAAATCTTAAAGAAAGAATAGATATCACAGAAAGGAATTTAAAGTACCCTTGATGTGAATAGTGACCCTCAGGAAATATTCCATGTGTTAGGGCATAGTAAGTGACTGGTAGGTAATAGTTTCCTCTGCTCCGTATCACATCAGAGTTTTGGGAGTGACACTCCCCATGCATAAATCTTCTTCGGGTGTGAGGTGATGAAAGATATCAGTACTGCCACGTTGCTTTCCAACAGTAAAAGGCAACACAACCTTGTTAATTTTATTAGATTATTCGTAGGTTATCGTTTTAAGAAAGAAATATTCTGTTACTTGGTTGTGTGAGGCCTGTAGCAGGGAGAAAAACACACATTCAGAGCTAATGGCGGCCGGTGGCGAGCACAAGGATGTTTTTCGGAGGGTCAGCGGTTCCTGGAAGACGCCTTACGGCCGAAGGCCACAGCAGGCAGGACTGAGGCGTGAGTGTTCCAAGTATCTGACTGGCGCCACCGACGCTGGCGGCGTCTAGGTGGGAGCGTCTGGAGCAATACAGTGCATTTCCATTGGTGGTGTACGGTGCTTTGCGAAGGGAGAGCTGAGACGTCTGGCGCCGAGACGACTGGTGGAAACGCGGGAGAGCTGGCTTTCGGATGCTGTTTTACGGTAAGGGGGTTCGGATGTCCGACTCCTGAAAGCGAACCATTATTGGCCATACTTTGGCGCCTAGCTGAGGATTGGCGTTTCAGTAGAGATATGTGGAGGAGATGGATTTTAGTATAGAGAAGGACTGGTGTTTGGGCAGCCGAGGAGAGCAGACGCTTCTCTTCTTCTCACAGTTTATACTTGTCGTCTAGCAGCTATACTTTGAGTTTGTAGTACAACTTTTGGAGTTGCTCCAAAGCTTGAGCTAATAGCGCATAATGTTGGCAATCCGAGAACAAGGTCAGCCTGCTTGATATTAGACGCACCGAAGCGCTAATTGCGATTTTCACAGTTCTGGTTTCACCTCTGCCTACAGTACATTTGTGTTTTACATGTGAATTGTCTGTAGTGACACGACATAGCCGAATGAATGAGATCGTAGGCACTGAGATCCGCCAGGGTCGAAGATGGCTGATATTAGTTAAATATTGCTTCTGGAATACGTAGCTGAATCATCTCCGGAGTTTCAGTTTACAATCAAATACAATTTTCTTCCTCTTACCAATGACTTGCTGCAGGAGTGTTTATATTGTTTTGTAAATTTGTATAATTTGTTCTGTGCTCAATTGTATGTGTACCTTGCTTTCAACTCTGATGTTCATTTGACTTCAGAGAATAAAACGAGTCAAAACAAATTTCGTTACTCAAACTACTCAAATTAGTTAACCCCCTTTACACAAATTTGAATGATTTTATTACTTGTAAACTAGAGGATAAATTAATTAAATGTTCGATGGTGGGTTAGCCACGCCGATCCCTTAATATCAAGTGTTGTTGTTGTTGTTGTTGTTGTGGTATTCAGTCCGCAGACTGGTTTAATGCAGCTCTCCACGCTGACCTTTCCTGTGCAAGTTTCTTCATCTGAGAATACGTTTGGTAACCTACATCCTTTTGAATCTGCTTACTATATTCGTCCCTTGGTCTCCCTCTACGATTTTTACCCCACACGCCTCCTTCTAATCCTAAGTTGACAATTCCTTGATGTCTCAGAATGTGTCCAAACAATCTATCCCTTCTCTCAGTCAGAATATACCATAAACTCCTTTTCTCCCCGATTCTGTTAAGCACCTCCTCATTAGTTACGTGATCTACCCATCTAATTTTCATCATTCGTTTGTAGCACCACATTTCAAAAGCTTCTATCATCTTTTTATCTGAACTCCTTATCGTCCACGTTTCACTCCCATACAATGCTACACTCCAGACAAATGCTTTCAGAAAGGGCTTCCTAACATTTAATTTAATATTGGATGTTAACAAGTTTCGCTTCTTTAGAAACGCTTTTCTTCCCATAGCCATTCTGCATTTTATATCTTCTTTACTTCGGCCATCAGAAGTTATCTCGCTACCAAAATAACAAAATTCATCTACTACTTTGATTGTCTAATTCCTTCAGCATCGCCTGATTTTCTGACATTTCATTCCATTACATTCGTTTTACTCTTGTTAATGATCATCTTATATCTTCCTTTCAAGACGCTGTCCATCCCATTCAATTGCTCTTCCAGAGCTTTTGCGGTCTCTGACAAAATTACTATGTCATCGGCAAGCTGAAAAGTTTTATTTCTTCTACCTGCACTTTAATGCCCTCTCCAAATTTCTCCTTCCATTCCTTCACTGCCTGCTCAATGTACAGATCGAACAACATTGGGGAAAGGCTACAACCCTGTCTTACGCCCCTCCCAACCTCTGCGTCACTTTCTTGCCCTTCGACTCTATTAACCACTGTCTGGTTTATGTATAGGTTGAATATAACTCTTAGCTCCCTATATTTCACCTCTGATAACTTCAGAATTTGGAAGAGTGTATTCCAGTCGACATTGTCAAAAGCTTTCTCCAAATCGACAAACTTTAAAAACATAGGTTTCCCTTCCCTTGGCCTGTCTTCTAAGATAAGTCGTAATGTGAGTATTGCCTCCCGTGTTCCTACATTTCTACTAAATCCAAACTGATCTTCGCCGAGGTCGGATTCCACAAGTTTTTCCATTCGTCTGTAAATAATTCGTGTTAATATTTTGCACCCATGACTTATTAAACTGATAGTTCTGTAATTTTCACACTTGTCTGCACTTGCTTTCTTTGGAATTGGAATTACAATATTCTTCTTGAAGTCGGAGGGTATTTCCCCTGTCTCATACATCTTGCATACCAGGTGTTACAATTTTTCACGACTGGCTCTCCTAACGACATCAGCATTTCAGACGGAATATCATCTACTCCAGAGGCCTTGTTTCGACTCAAGTCCTTCAGCGCTCTGTCAAATTCTTCTCGTAGTATCATATCTCCTATGTCATCTTTCTCCACTTCGTCTTCCATTCTAGAATACTGCCTTCAAGTTTACTTCCTTTGTATAGGTCCTCTATATATTCCTTCCACAGTTCAGCTTTCCCCTCTTTGTTTAGTACTTGTTTTCCGTCTGAGTTCTTGATATTCATACAGCTGTTTCTCTTGTCACCAAATATCTCTTTTATTTTCCTGTACGCGGTATCTGTGTTTCCCCTAGTTATGCATTCTTCTACGGTTCTGCATTTGTGCTCTAGCCACTCCTGCTTAGCCAGTCTCCACTTCCTGTCAATCTCATTTTTCAGACGTTTGTACTCCCTTTTTCGTGTTTCACTTGCTGAATTTTTATATTTTCTCCCCTCATCGATTAGGTTCAGTATATCCTGTGTTATCCAGGGATTTCTATTAGGCCTTGTCCTACTGCCTATATGGTCTTCTGCAACCTTCACTACCCTATCTCTCAGAGCTACCCATTCTTCTTCTACTGTATTACTTTCCTCCGTTACAGCCAATACTTGCCTAATGCTCCCTCTGAATCTCTCAACTACCTCTGGTTCCTTCAATTTTTCCAGGTTCTATCTCCTAACCTTTTACCTTTCTGCAGTCTCTCAAGTTTTAATCTGCAGTTCATAACTAATAAGTTATGGTCAGAGTCATACTGTCCCTGTATATGTTTTACAGTTTAGAACCTGGTTTCTAAATCTATTCCTTACCATTATAAAGTCAATGTGGTTCCTTCCAGTGGCTCCTGGTCTCTTCCATGTATACAGTCTTGTCTCATGATGATTAAACCAAGTGTTGGTGATCATTAAATTGTGCTCTACACAAAATTCTACCAAGCGATCTCCTCTTTCATTCCTTTTTCCCAGGCCATATTCACCTACTACATTTCCTTCTCTTCCTTTCCTACTACCGAGTTCCAGTCCCCAATCACAATCAAGTTTTCGTCTCCCTTAGCTTTCTGAATGATTTCTTTTATGTCCTCACACATTTTATCGATATCCTCATCATCGGCCGTGCTAGTTGGCATATAAACTTGCACTACTGTGGTCGGTGTTGGCTTCGTGTCTATCTTTCCTATGATAATGCGTTCACTATGCTGTTGATAGTAACTTACCCGAATTCCTATTTTCTTATTCATTATCAGACCTACTCCTGCGTTACTACCAACTGATTTTGTATTGATAGCCCTATACTCACCTGACTAGAAATACTGTTCATCCTGCCACCGAATTTCAGTAATCCCTATCATATCTAACATTAACCTATCCATTTCTCTTCTCAAATTTTCTAGCTTGCTTACGCTCCGACCCATAGAAAACCTGATTTGTTTTTCTTGATGACGACAGCCTCCTGAGTAGTCCCCCGCCCGGAGATCCGAATTGGGGACAATTTTACCTCCGGAATATTCTACCCAAGAAGACGCCACCATCGTATAGTCATACAGTAGAGCTGCATGTCCTCGGGAGAAGTAACGACTGTAGTTTCCCTTGCTTTCAGCCGTTCGCAGTAACTGCATGGCAAAGTCATGTTAGTTGATGTTCTGTCGGAAATCATGCAAAAAATGACAGAATGAGTTCCATTCCGAAAAATACAGACATAAACTTCGTCCAAAATTTTAAATGAAAGCTGAAGCAAAAGAATGAGATTTGTTTCGTTTGAGGTAACATAGTTTTGTTACGTTTCGTAGGTGGAGTTGGGTTGCCAGAATATTTTGATGTGGAACGGAGTTGTCAGAAAATTTTTACTTCGAGGAAGGTTGCACATTCGAAAAGGTTGAAAAACACTGATTTACTTGATCTGCTTGATTCTTAATGAACTTGACGTATAGTGTAAATCTATATCCAGTAGTATATTTTTATAGTTTTGTCGTTTTCACATTCTATGTACGAGAACTGACTACATTATTATAACAGTGACTAAAATTTAGGAATTGTTTCTTTGTGTCGCTAATTTGATTCTGATATGAAGCGGTAAGCTAGGACTGGAGAAGAAAATAAAAGACATCAACTTGCAGAGGATTTTCAGTTTATTTCTTGGACGTTTAACAGAGTGGTGGAACTCGTCTCAGAGGCTCAGCCGAGGTGCGCCTTGACTATGGCGGGCGCGGCCGCGTAGGCCACGGGTGCGTGCAGGGCGGGGGCGGCGTAGGCGACGGCGGGGGCGGCGTAGGCGGGGGCGGCGTAGGCGACGGGGGCGGCGGCGACCGCGGGGGCGGCCACGAAGCCGGGGGCGGGCCGCGGCTCGGGGGCGGCGGCGGCGGCGGCCAGCACGGCGGCGAGGATCACCTGGGCACACGGCGCACACTCGCTCACACGCACTCACACAAACCACTTCACTTCTACTTCACATGAAAGCAACATACACATGCTTTTTCTTTTGCGGATCTCATGTTAGTTTTAATAACAACAAGCTTCAAAATACGGAAATATTTCATTATTTAGTTACAGCTGCAGAAACATTGCTGGATGACAGCATTGAGACGATATACCACCATTGTTATTTACAATAGTATTACGAAAAAAACTCATGGACCTAGGGATATGAATATGTTACTACATTATTCACCGATCATGTTATGACTCCTAGATAGCGATATTACGGTTTTCATTCTATATTCCTTAAGGTTTCTTAATCCCAAATAGTATTTCTTTCAGTTTACTGAAATGACCTGTTTAGACGACATAAATCTTGATTTTCCGATCACACTATTTGTTGTGTCATAAATGAATTTGTATTATTTATTGAATTATACAATTCCGAATCAATTATAATGTTGATTACTGACGGAAAGGACACAGTTCTTAGCAACTTACTGAAATTCGGCGAATGCGCTATTGGTAATCTGTATGAATAATCGAAGAATCAAAAAGATCAGCTATTTTAAATTATTTAGAAGTGATGCTGTTATTTACCGTCTACTACTGTTAACAGCAGAAAGCAAACTGCGCCAAGATGTAGACAAGAAATTTATGAGGCACTGAAGTGAAATTTAATGCAAATAAAACTGTGAAGTGTGTGGTCAGCCAAAATAGCGCCGTAAGAAACACATCAAATTTCGGTTACAATATAAATAATACAAATCAACAGACTGTCAAATTAACTAATTAGGGATTACAGTTGCAAAACATCAGTATTGGAACGATCTAAAAGTTTATGATGAAGTTAAGGTTAACCAAAGACTCTTTTATTCGAAAAACACTTGCTAGATCCAACAGGTACACTGAAGAGACTGACTACACTACAATTGCCCGCTCTCCTGTACAGCACTCTTGGAGGCAAACTTAGAACTGTTTACCGTTTTGGTAAGGTTATGAATTAATTCAGGAGATTAACCTGGGACGCGGTTCAACAACAAAATCGCCGTGTCTCAACATAATTGAACAGTTACGGTGAGTTTTAGAGCAAAGCGTTAGGATCAAATCTGCAGATCAGAATCTTTGAAATAATTGGGATATGTTTTTAAACAAGAATTCATAACACTGTGTTGGAAAATATATGGACAACTTTCGAATCTGAGGAAGCTTTTCTCAAATTTAATGGTGAACAACTCCTTGTGTCTGCGCTAGGTGTACATATTGGTCAGTCCACCCCCCACCCCCCTTTTCCCTGTAACAGTGGAAAACGTAAACTAATCAGCGTCAGCTCTGGTGACACACGAAAGTCTGTGCTGTATCGCAGATCGCACGGTGTTTTCCGCTTATTAGCGACCGGTCGCGTTGACTATTACGCTATACGTGCACACCTCGTGAGTCAACCCTAACAGCTTATCTACTACCAACTGGTGATAGGATATTCCATTTTCCACACAGGAAGAAATCGTTATTCCAAATACAACTCCATTTGCTTTGCCTTAAATACAAGCGTGAAAACTGAAAAAATTCTAGAAATGTAGGAAAATAACGAGATGGATCTGGATAAATTTAAGTAACCTGAAGTTCTTGAGAATTTCAGAGTAGACTTTAGGTAACCATCGAGAGAAACGGGGGGAAGTAAAACAGTAGAAGAGAAATGGGTAGCTTTGAAAATCGAAATAGTGAAGGCAACAGAGGAGCAAATAGGTAGAAAGGAAGACCTACAAAAAATCCTTGGATATCACAGCAAATACTAAATAGATGAAGGGAGGAAAATCTAAAAATTCATTAAATGAAACCGGCGAAATGAGACGACTAAGAAATGAGATTGACAGAAAGTGCAAAATGGATAAGCAGGAGTTGCTAGAAGGCAAATGGAAGTGTGTAGAAGAATGTTTAACTAGAGGAAAAATAGATACCGCTTACAGGAACATAAGAACGCCTTTTGTAGAGAATAAAAACCGGTTGTGTGAATATAAAGAACTCAGATGGAAAACCAGTTCTCCGCAAAGAAGGAAAGCTGGAAAGTGCAAAGAGTATATGGAGAGGCTCTACAAAGGAAATGAACTTAATACTGTAGGAAGTAGATGTACATGAAATAGGAAATTCTATACTGAGAGTTGAATTTGACACAGAACTGAAAGGCCTAAGTCAAAACAAGGCCCCTGGAGTAGATGGCATTCTCTCAGAGCTACTGAAGTCTCTCGGAGAGACAGCCAAGACAAAACTATTTCACCTGGTGTGTAAGATGCATGAGACAGGCGAAACACCCCCAGACTTTAAGAAAAATGTAATAATCCCCATTTAAAGGCATCAGGCGCAGACAGGTATGAAAATTACAGATCAGTTTGATAAGTCGTCGTTGCAAAATTTTAACACGGATTATTTACAGATGGATGGAAAAGGTGACTTCGGGGAAGATCAGTACGGATTCAGGAGAAATATAGGAACACTGAACGCAATACTCCCTTTACGACCTATCTTAGAAGATAGATTAAGGAAAGGCAAACCAATATCTCTAGCTTTTGTAGATTTGGAGAAAGCTTTTGACAAAGTTGATTAGAATACACTCTTTCAAATACTGAAGTCAGCAGGGGTAAAATACAGGGAAATGAGTGTTATTAGAGACGAAGGACGTGTAAGAGAAGCATTGGTTGGGATGGGAGTAAGACAGGGTTGTAGCCTTTCTGCAATGTTATTTAATTTGTATATCGAGCAAGCTGTGAAGGAAAGCAAAGAAAAATTTGGAGAAGAGATTTAAGTTCAGGGTGTAGAAATAAAGACATTGCGTTTTGCTGATGACATTGCATTTTGTCAAAGACAGCAAAGGACATGGAATGAACACTGTCTTGAAGGGAGCGTATAAGATGAACATTAACAAGAACAAAACAAGGGTAATGGAATGCAGTCTAAAAAATTCAGGCGACGCTGAAGGAATTAGATTAGGTAACGAAGCAATAAAGGTGGTAGGCGAGTTTTGTTACTTGGGCAGTAAGATAACATACGACGGTCGCAGTACAGAGAATATAAAATGCAGTATAGCAATGAAAAAGAGGAATTTCATAACATAAAATATTAATTGAAGTATTTTCTGAAGGAATTTTTAGCCTTGTATGCGATGAAACATGACGGTAAATAGTTTAAATAGTAAGAGGACAGAGGTTACCGAAATGTGGTCCTACAGAAGAATGCTCAGGATTATGTGGATAGATTACATAACTAACGAGGAGGTACTGAACAGAATTTGGGAGAAAAGGAATTTCTGGCAAACCTTGGCTAAGAGAAGGGATCGATTGGTAGGACAGATTCTTAGACATCAAGGAATCGTGAGTTTAATATTGGAGGGAAGTGTGTGGGCTAAAAATCGAAGAGGGAGACCTAGAGATTCCAAAGGATGTGTGTTGCTATTCTTACGAGGAGATGAAGAGCCTTGCTGAGGAGAGGGTGGAGAGGTGCATAAAACCAGACTGAAGACCGTAACAACAACAAACTGTATATACAGTGAACAACTTTATAGACGCAACCAGCTGTTTTAGCCGTAGTATCCGTTCCTTATGGCATGCATTCCTATCTCAAAGACATCTGCATTGGCTACGTCGTTAGACAATGCATTTTTTACGAAAGTGTGAAACTCAGTGTATTAAAAAGATATAGATGTCATGCATTAAATTCTAAAGACGTGGCGCGGTACTCACCAGCTTGTACATGGTGGAGTGAGCTGTCTGAGAAGACTGTGCTGGGGACCTGCGGTCCCGGGTTTATATACCGGCGCGTGGCTGCCACGCCCTCCGGCCAATGTCGCGGCAGACTTATTGTCAGCAGTCACTATCCGGCTGCAGGCCGTGTCAACGGCTTCTCTGCACCGTATGAACGGTCACTCATGTGCACGCCCTCCTGGTGTTGGTCAAGGTGAAGGGGCTAGGAGTTCTTATATCCCAAGCAAAAATTTCTTTCCCTCCAATGAAATTCGCTGTTACATTAGTCAATGAACGACGACTTTGGAAAGTGAGTGAAAACGAGATTCACTTGTTGCTTCCATGTCACAGACGCCATCTTGATTTGTCGTATATCTCACAGTTTTGATTATATAAATCGCAGTAAATCGTTTCAGGCTACAGCGAATTAAAGACGAATTAAAAGAGCGTCTCTGGATCAATTTATTATAACTAAATGTAATTAAAATCATATTGACATTGGGAAATAAACTTGCAGGAACTAGTATATAAATCATTAAAGGAGAAATCGTCTGTTGTTGCTGTGTACAAACCAATAATTTATTTATTTATTTGTTTATTTTGTAACACATTGTAGGAGTTATTTATCCTCAACACTTTATGGAGTTTCCTTATTCACATAATAGTATTACGTTATTCACTGCTCTTATGTGCTGTCTCAGTAGTTAGTAACATCAGTTTAGGGATCTATGTGTGACTGAAGTACGGAGAATGAAATTACTGCTGCAAGTGGTACGATCAGCTATAAAATTTGTGTTCTTCCTTCTCACAAATATTTGACTTTGTTCCAAATATGTTGCGATTTTCGAGAATATGGTTGGAGACAAAACTATAGGAACATTTAAATTGCTGGTACAGTAAGTGAAATGAGTATCAATGACATTTAGGCCTACACTACTCGCTAGTCAGAAAGATTTAGCTATTTATTTCCGAATATCTCGTGATTTCTGAGGGTGTAAAATGGCTGATATTTCTTGTTTTTCCACAATATTTTTCTGCTTAGTTTCGAATATATCGCGATTTCCGAGAGTGTGCTTAGACCGTTATTCCTAACTTGTCGCCAATATTTGTGTAGTTTGTTTCTGAATAAGTCACGATTACAGTGTGTCTGGTTAACTAAGATCCTAACATGATAAATTTAATTTCTGTTGCAACTCTATACAATATACTCAGAAAAAAGTCTTCTACTGACATCTCTACATCCGTACTGCTTGAACGGTTTAGATCTTTGCCTAATGCCAACAGGTAGTATCTCTGGGAAAGAATTTTTCCCTTGGGATATAAACGCACATGTTGAGGCTGTGCTAAAACTCCAGTCGCTCAGTCCCACTTTGTTCAATACTGCACAAAACAAGTAGCTCAGGTGAAATATCGCACACATTATACACATGGTAACTTATTTTATTCAGACATTTTGTTCAGTTGTAATGTGTATGTCTCAGCTGTTTAGTTGAGGTTTACATGGCACTTACTTCGAGCGTAGTACCATGGCACTCCGTAACAGTGAAAAAGTCATTATCGTTGTCCTCTAATATTCTGTGTGATCACCTCGGGCGGAAAGTACAGTTATACACCTGTGTGGCATGTACAGTATGAACTTACCAATAAGCTCTTGACGGGTATTTCGCCATTCTTAAATGAGTGCAATATCCAACTCTGCAGTGGTTCTGGAGCGTATTGGTCTGGCTGCAATGCATCTGCCAAGTGCATCCCAGACATGCTGAATCGTGTTTCAGTCCGGTGAACAAGCTGGCCATTCCATTTGTCCAGTGCCCTCACCATCAAGCATGTTTTCCACCAATGCAGCACTATAGGGACGAGCGTTATAGTCCACCATTAGGAACCCATCTGCTTTGGAGCCAGTGTAGAGCACAACAAAAGGTCGAATGACCTCTTCACTATACCTCTGGTCAGTCAAAGCGCGATTCTGCCAACAATGACTCCTGCCCACACCATTCGTCCACCACCAAGACGGAGTTCCACGTTCTTTCCACCTGAGGGAACTACGATCGTCCGGCTGTACACAAATCTTATCTGTGAACAGACCCCAGCGCTATTCGATACGACAGCAATGCTGATGCTCCTCCGGCCGGTTTCTGAGGACTAAATGGTGTCTTGGTTTTATTGGCTCACACACCATGGGCCTCCGCGCGGAGAGACCCAAGGCCGGCTCTAGGGGGTGGCGAACCGTGCCGTAGCCAAGGGGGACAGGTTTTTAAGGGGCGGAAAATTCTTGAATTTTTATGTAGTTCCGACAGATTAAATTAAACAACATAATAGAAATTGAAATTGTCTTGCATAAATGTAGAAATGTGAAAATAATCTGGACATCTCTGTCGATCGTGAGAAGCGGTAGAAGGGCGAGGCGTATTCTTGCGATTGACTAAAGCACTGTTGCTTGTAACTAACATGAATTTAAGAAAAGAGGTGCGATATAAGTATAAATAAAAAGGAACAGAATGTTACTATTTACCACGGTCCGAAAACTCTTTTCTGATTTCTAGTAATGAAAACTGTAATTCGAACCTAAAATTAATAAAAACGTACCTGATACCAACAAGGAGTAAACCACAGCATGGCTAATTCAGAAAAAACACAAATTATAAACACATACAGACAAAAACCAGAACATATAATGGTAGTCATGCCCCTCTGGGTACCAAAAATGAAACAGTTCTCCTACACATAAATATGCAGTCAGTCAGGGGTAAACTGAATGAACTACAGTACTGGCTGGAAGAAAGTAATACTTTGTGTTAATGAACATTGGCTAAACAGTTCACAAATATACTGTATGTCCCATTTGACTACTCACTAACCACAAGTTATTGTAGAAAGAATAGTGCACATGGGGGTGTATCAATCTATACTAGAGATAATATCAAGTACTCAGTTATAGATGTTAGTAGTTGGTGTCTACAAGCCATATTTCAAGCAGCAGAAGTGGTAATATGCACACCTAAAATTGTAATAGTCTCAGTCATCGTACTCCAGGAACAGATGAAAAAGTTTTCACACAAGAACGCAGAACGCTGACACTAACAATTTCAAAATACAAACAGCACAGGCTCTACGTAACCGGTGACATTAACATAGATATAAGGGAAAATAGGAAAAATGTTACTCACTTAATAATCACAATAAAATCACTAAATTTTTATTGCCTCAATGAACAACCCAGAATAAATAGCGTCTTGAAAGGAAGGAAATTTTGGATAATGAATCACACACAACCTAGAGGTTGTTATCTAAAATGATAAGTTTACTCCCGTAGCGGGGCTGTTTTCGAAGCTTAGTTGTGCACCGTAATGAGTTAGTCCGATTATGAAATGGATTGCTACAGCGCACATCTTTGCGATAAACGAGATCCGTGGTTCGAATCTTGTGCAGTCCAAAATTTCCATCTTTCATTAGTTTAAAAAACAGCTCACTCTCCTCAGAAAAGTGGAAATTTCACTCTAGGACTGCTTTAAATTAATCTAACTTAGTAATTCTGATTTTATCATATTCATTATTTATTTATTTTAAATGAAAGTCTGAAAAATAGTGCCACGAAGCCATTACTGGCAATTTTCGAATGGCATTTGCTGTTCATTTCGTTCTCTGAACATCTCCCAGCATAATTGTCCAAAACTGTTTTTCATTTAGTCCATAAAATATGAGATGTGTCTTATTTCATCCGATAAATTATCCTTTCAGTAACCTCGCAATTAGTTTTTGCGCATAGAAACTACTTTTCAAAAACTTTACGAATTGATTTAGAAGCGCACAAATCGATGGACGATTTCTTACCGGGACTCACCACAGGATAGTTTACATACTTCGCTGCGGTGGAGTAGTCGAGCGGTCTAAAGCACCTCGGGATTGAAATAGGAGATGAATAGTATTAAAGTGGTTCGATGATCCCTCTGCCAGGCACTTTATTTACAGAGTATCCCCTGTAGATGTAACCGCGTTGATGTTGTCTCGGCGGAAAGAGTGAGGTGACTTTTGACCCGAGAGAATGTTCAAATGTTTGTAAATCTATCGGACCAAACTGCGTGGTCATCAGTCCGTAGCTTACAAACTACTTAAACCTAAGTAAACTAACCTAAGGACAACACACACACCCATGCCCCAGGGAGGACTCTAACCTCCACGGCGAGCAACCGCGCGCTCCGCAGCGAGACGCTTTAGACCGCTCGGCTACTCCAGCACGGCGACCCGAGAGAGAGGAGGACGTCAGCGCGTGGGCCGTATGTGGACACCGCATCGGACCACTGGGGCGTGTCGAGCCCGCTACACCTGTCCGTCTCGACGTCGAAGGGTCTTGCAACAACTGGCTATTTCTCGGCGGAATTCTGTCAGCGAGTTAAGTAGCCTGACCCAGCTTCTTGTGCCGGAAATTTTGCATTTTACTATGACAGATGTGTTCTCAAATTATTGATAAAGGAGGGGAAGGCAGGTAAGAAAGAAATGACAGTGGCTGCCTTAGGGTATTGATATAAAGCATCGGAGAAAGTGAAAATGCGAGCCGGGCTGGGAGTAGAGACCGGGTCTCCCGCTTCGGGCCAGCGGTCGCCTTAACCACTTGGCTACCCGCGCTCGCCTCCCGTCTGTCTCAAATCCCCAAAAGTTGCACGCTATGGCTGTAGCGCCCATATCGTTCATGCTCTCTTACACTCGCCATTACGGATGACCGTGGGAGATCGAACATACGTTCGCATCTGGGGTGAAGTAATTGAAGCCAACGCCGACTTCGCGTGTAAATTTTTATTACATTGGTTTGGTTTTTCATCCATGTCCGAAAAACCAGACGTCTTTGTGCATTTGATTTTCGGTTGCGGTGTGTGCATTTGGAGTCGCTTGTCGGTTGTTTTCTGAGTGAAATTTCCATTTTTTTTTCTTCTTCTTCTTGTACTTGTTCTTTTTCTTCCTCTTTGTAACCGCTCGTGTGTCAGTTGCCTGCGCTCATCGCGGGTGTATATGTAGGTAGTACAATTTCCTTCCCGTCGAATGATACTATCCGGCGACTGGAATAAATTTATATGCTTGTGGCGTCTGTTCCGAAAGAACAGACGTCACGTCTGATCCTGCAGTTGTTATTATTTCATATTCACAGAATATATGACATCAACTACGAATGGGCAAAGCTAAAAATGTGAACCCAGCCGGGATTCGAACACGGGTCTCCTGCTTTCTAGGCAGTTGCGCTGACCGCTACACCTCTGGGTACACAGTGATCACCGCACCTGCAAGGACTATCGAATCACGCCTCCCGTCAGACACAAATTCCCAACTTTACCCTGCCCAAAGTACTCAAACTCTTAGTTTTGAAACTAATTCCTGTAAGAGTAAGGGCCTCAAACTTGCCCACTTAGTGGGTACACATTTACTGCTTTGCCCATCCGCAGTTGATGTCATATATTCTACAAATATGGAATAAATTTGATGCTTCGTTCCGTGTTTTCTTCTTGATCCTTGTGTGTCCTTTCTTTCTATTTTAGTGCTTCTTATGTCTACATTTATCTGGTCAAGACCCGCATTTGGGTTCGTTGCCCGCCCAAGACGCTGACGAAAGAGTTAGTAGGGCCCATTCATTCCATGTCCTCCACCCTGGTGCATAGGACGTGATCGTAAATTGCAGTTATTGTTATTACTGCGCACCTTGAGAATTGAATTTTAATATGATTCGACACCTACAGGGGATGTGCCGCCCGAGTGAGGAGTACACTGTAGTTAATCGCCCCGGAAGCGACCGTGTGTCGCTGGTGTCGGCAACGAAGCGAGAGAGAGAGAGATAGCTGCGGAAAGAGTGAGACCGCACAGCACTGCTCTGCGCTGGACTGTCCCGCGGTCAGATCCAACGTAAGCGAAGTAACAGAGGAAGCGCAGCTCTGTAATGTGGCAGAAGAACGGTAAAACAAGCAAACTATTTACTGTTCAGGTAACAGTTAGTGTTTGTATGGCAGAAGCACGACGTGAAGCTTTAGAAAATATCAAAACACAAATCGAAGAAACCCTTGGTAATTTTTCTATCCAAATCTGATTCTATTAGTAATTTTGTTACCCAAATGTGGTTCTATTAGTATTATACATGCACACTCGTCATATATACACTAGGCTTCTTCTGAAAGATATGTGTTTCTTAAATGAACTAGTATCATAAATATGCTGTTTTAAAAATAATTTTATTTTAAATGTGTTTATTTTCGTCAACAGTTGCTATAAAATTGTTTCATAACATGTTTCGATCACTTGGATCATCTTCAGATCTTATAGTTGCGCCCGCAACTCGTCTGGCTGAGTACTAATTGGTACTGACCATGTCGACTATAATGAAAATAATTTTATGTAAGGGCTAGAGTCGCACTCTTAGAAGTAAATAGTTTTTGTTAAAACAGAAATAAAAAAAATAACAAAAAAAGATTGGTTTTAGGTGCACTTTCCCTCAAGTTCCTTTGAAAAGAGGAGACTGCCTGACAAACTGAATTTTATGCGCTTGTGGCTAGCGCTCGCGCTCGCTAGTTTAGAAACGGCAGAGCAGCCAATCAGAAGTCGCGTTGCCGCGACCAGTACTAAAGAGGGTTACAATTGTACTAAGGGAAGAAATCGAAGCGGTGTATGTATAAGTGTTTGCCGATCGACAAATTACACTTCCTATAAGTACCCTAAATATTTGTCGTTTGCGAGCGTTCATCCAAATTACCGTCAATGGTTTTTGAAAGATCATTCACCTTTTCTGTTCCCCGTCAAACTTTATTGGCCGGCATAACTCGACTACTGATTGGCTGCTCTGCCGTTCCTAACCTAACGAGCGCGAGCACTACCCGCTGACGCGTAAAATTCAGTTTTAGCCTGGCGGCATTCTTCCTCTTCCTGCTCGCCACTCAGCTCCACTAGTCTAGGCACATTAGGAAAAATGGGGTGGGGGGGGGGGGAATTTATAAGTTTGGAAACTTTGAGAAAACACTATTAGGGGGTGTAGAAGTAAAAAACAGAATAGTTCGCTCCCTAATCGGAGGTACGTCCCCCTCCCACACCCCTTAATGTAATTTATATTAAAAAACAAATACAAAATATTTTTTAAAAATTATGAAGTTTTGAAACTTTGCGAAAACGCTCTTATGGGTTGTAGAAGTAAAAAACAGAAGGATTCCGTCAACTATTGGGGGTGTTTCCCCCTCCCCCATCCCTTAATGTGTTATTTTCCTTTTTTCAAATCTTCACCAAAAACGGTTCATTTAACGAAGTTGCCTATATGACTTTTCTCGTGAAATTCTCCTCAGAAAAGCTCAAATGCATATTTAAATAAGGTAATTAGTCCGTGAGCGCCAAAATTTGAAGGTAAAACAAAGTGTAATTACTGTTAAAACAGACTCATATATAAATAACAATTTTTGTTTTACAGTCTTTTACTTTAGATTTATGCAATTTTTGTTTTACAGTCTTTTACTTTAGATTTATGCAACTTAAATTACTGGAATGAAAATCATTTATCATGAAAATTGAAAAATACTGTAAAACGAATCAGCTTTTTTATATTTACAATCATATGTACAGCATGTAGACAATGGAAATACCACAATATCTATCAAACAAATAAATTCTTGAAAATACTTTTTTTTTTTTTTTTTTTTTTTTTTTTTTTTTTTTTTTTTTTTTTTTTTTTACATAAAACCATCATCCATATCTTCTGTCAAATCACTGCGCGCCGGCCGCGGTGCCCGAGGGGACTGAGGCGCTTCAGTCACGGTCTGCACAGCCACTACGGTCGGGGGTTCGAATCCCCCCTCGGGCATGGATATTTGTGCCGTCCTTAGTTGTAGTTAGTTCATAAGTAGTTTGTAAGTTTAGGGACTGATAACCCCGTAGTTAAGTCCCTTAAGCTTCACAAACATTTGAACATTTGAAATCACTGCGAGGTACGTTAGTGCATCTTTGTCCACGACAGATTTTGCACATTGTCGTGCAATGTAGGTGAGCTTTTGCACATCTGCACCTTCTTCCGAAGCCTTGAGTGCAGCCACATGAAATCAGTAGCAGTATATTCTCTGGAGAAGGAGGTCGAACAATGTGAATCTGGGGGAGGGATGTGTTTGATTCCCTCCAGACTCAGTTTCTGAGATCCAACTTGTTCCATAGCCATAGCTGGACTTGTAGATAAACTCGATAAATAGAGCTGCTAAGATTTTCTCCCAAATCGTTTATGTAGATAAGTAACAGCAGAGGTCCAATAACACTACCCTTTGGAACGCCAGATATCACCTTCGTTTTAGTCGATGCCTTACCCTCGATTACTACAAACTGTGTTCTCTTTGACAGGAAATCCCCTATTCAGTCACAAATCTGGGGTGATATTCCGTAACCACGCAAAGATCAGTTAGGGAAGACGTAGCTTACAACGCCATCGCCGGGGGAAACAAAGAAGGAGGCGAGTACAGGCGACTGGTAACTGGCGCCATTGCGCGGCAAAGGAAAAGCAACAAAAATCGAGTCAGCTCTTCTCATTTCACCCCCCCCTTCCCCCCCTCACTCCCCAAACTCCAAGTAACGGTCCCTGCGAGTAGACGTACCGGTTAGGGCTTCCTCCCCTAGGACTAACAAGAACAATACAGGGTTTGACTTCGTTGAATTGTCCTACCAGAACTAATTTCCGTTCGCAACAAATTAGACAAGTTCTACTAGTTGAATTATAGTACACCAAGATGCGTAAACATTCGCTCCCGCCAAGTGTGACAACTGCGTGTCTTAGAGAAACTCCATACTGCACATGTGGGGAGAGGGGATCTCCCGAACACGTTGTCCTATTCTGCGGGACCTACAAACAGTGACACATCACCAACACCACAGGCTTACACAGAACAACAAATATACGAGGCCATTAGGCAAGAGGACCAATGGACAACACTCAGTATATTAACGTATAAATCTCGCACGCGACTTATGACGAATACAATCGTAATAGACCATACAGAAGACAACAACTTTTGCAGTGACCAAACACAGTGCTCAGAGTGTACCATCATAGGAACCGAAATCGATAACACGACAGGGACCACAACACGGACCCCAACACAGACACCAACACGGACACGGACGCGCACAGGGATCATCGTTTAATAGACAATAATTAGTGTAAGGACAAATATGAAAATTTCAGCTAATTGTCGCTTTTTGTCACCGGCAAAACGGTACTATAAACCTGTTAACATGCTTATAGATCACTAGCTTAAACCCGCGGCTCCGCCCGCGTGTTGGTTGTTTATGATAGATAATGCGCGAAACGTCAAACTTTCTTTTTTGAAGAGATGTATTAAAAGAAATTTCTTTTTTACTGCTTTATTCATTTATTCTTATATTTCCTTATTCGTATGCTTATCCTTACAGACAAAGAGCTGAAGATATTGTAGCACGCATAGAGCAAAGATATGGTCTGTGGCATCACGTTTCACTGTATGTAAACTCCTTGCCATAGAGTCGCAAACGTCATCGCTGGCCTTCATTCAGATTTTTTTTTAATAATTTAATGATTTTCAACCACCATACCTTCAACCTCCTTATAGCTATCGGCATGGAACTGCTATGGTGCACAACGGGATACTTCGGACAACAATTACAGACCATTCGTTTGCGTTCTGTAGGTTTCGATGCAGAGCGAAATATTAACACATACACGTAGAATTTTATATACACCGATAACTTTCTTCCATCCCAATATACTCCACCCTCTTATCATTATCAATCTTCAAGCAACAATGCAACCAATAAAACCATTTTCAAAGAGTAATTATTTTTCCGCATTTCGCGTTATATTCTTCAAATTATTAAATATCCATCAGATCGCTATAAAACAGTGCCTAAAACCTTCCTCATGCATAAATTAGTAACTGTCTAAATATTTAAATCTCTACGTCTTGTCGTTCGGACGTGATAAGCGTACACCGAACAGACATTCATATTAATATATATAGATAAATGACTATCCGATCGCCATAAAACCGTGTCTAAAGCCTTCCCCGGGTAAATATTAGTGACTGTACAAATATTTAGCTCTTTATGTCTTGTGGTTCAGACGTGATAAACGTACACCGAACAGACATTCACATTTATAGATACAGATAACAAAACAGAAGACCACTGAATTAGAAGTTCGTGTAGCATACAGATAATACTAATGATATTTCATGGTTGACGACTTGATGGGAATGCCAACTGTTTTAGTATCTAGATGACAGGTCTATGTAAAGACAGCAAAATAAATAAATAAATATTCAGGACAGAAATATTGTGGACAGTGTGCTGGGACAGAAAGCAATCTTCGATTTCTCTCTGTAGTTTCATACCATGCTTCAAGTATTAAGGAAGAATTGTCATTTGTGTTGGTTGTGTAGTAAACCTAAACTGCAGTCTAATCTTTGAGGAAAAAAAATAATAGTCTGCTTTACAGACAAAACGCATCAGGTGTTCACCTGGACTTGTCGACAAGTCAAACGTGTTCCATATTTCCACCTCGGTGGCGTCTGGTGCTTTCCATTGCGTCTGCACTCGTTACGGGCGTTTATGTTGTTATCCGACATGATGTGTTTTGTTATAGGTCCGCAGCCATGTTGGCTGTCTGCCGCAGCGGCGGCCGTCCCATCTCCTTAGAGAGTACGCGTCCGCCAGGAGTGTCATGTCACTGTCCTACGCTGAAAGCGATACTTCTGCTGTGAGCGATCGCTGGGGTCTGAGCGTGACAACGAAATCACCAGGAATGTTTACGAAAGTTTACGAAATGACACTATCTAAGTTCGTGACTGTTTTTGTATCCTACGTGAATAAGAATGTACAAAGCTGTATTGAAAGTGTGAGATACATATCATACATGATCATAAACCTTAGATTCCAAAAAGATTTATGCATCTCGAATGGGATGAAGCGTAAAAGAGAAGACAGACTTTGAAAATGACTTAAAGGAACATATGGAAAGTGCTAATTTAGTGATGGAAGATTTTAATGCACTGGTAGGCAAAGACAGAAAGGGATTTGAACAAGCCGGCCGCGGTGGCAGAGGGGACTAAGGCGCTCCAGTCACGGGCTGCACGGCCACTACGGTCGGGGGTTCGAATCCCCCCTCGGGCATGGATATTTGTGCCGTCCTAGTTCGTAAGTAGTTCATAAGTAGTTTGTAAGTTTAGGGACTGATGACCCCGTAATTAAGTCCCATAGACTATACAAACATTTGAAACATTTTGAATTTGATTTGAACAAGTATTGAGATGTTTTGGATATGGGGGTAGAAATGAAGAAGGCGAAAGACTCCTGGATTTGTACCAGACAAATGGAATTAAAATAGCAAACAGCTGGCTTATGAAGAGGGAAAGTAATATTTTCATCAGATACAGCTGGGATGGAAGAACCAAGAGTGTAATTGATCACTTTTATTTTTTAATTTG
Organism: Locusta migratoria; assembly: GCA_026315105.1. Taxonomy (NCBI): domain Eukaryota; kingdom Metazoa; phylum Arthropoda; class Insecta; order Orthoptera; family Acrididae; genus Locusta; species Locusta migratoria. The sequence continues at coordinate 200,572,046 of CM048746.1, forward strand.
TATTAAGATTACCGGTTTAGGCATTTTAACTGCCATCTTCGGATCTTAGATTACATTATTCACAACATTATTATTAGAAGCTTTTTAAAAACACACGTAATCTAAGATCTGAAGGTGGCAGTTAAACTGCCGAATCCGGTAATCTTAAAAAAATTAAAAAAGCGAGCTTAGCTCTTGTCTTCAATAAATTGATTGAAAGATCGCCCCCATTCATGACAAACCTCTATCTAATCTATATATATAAATGTGATTGCCTGTTCGGTGTACGTTTATCATGTCTGAACCACAAGACATAAAGAGCTAAATATTTTTACAGTTACTAATGTCTACCCGGGGAAGGCTTTAAGCGCGGTTTTATGGCGATCGGATAGCTATTTATCCGTATCTATAAATGTGAATGTCTGTTCGTGTATGTTTATCACGTCTGAACCACAAGACATAAAGAGCTAAATATTTGTACAGTTACTAATGTCTACCCGGGGAAGGCTTTAGGCACGGTTTTATGGCGATCGAATAGTGAATGTCTGTTCGGTGTACGCTTATCACATCCAAACGACAAGACGCAGAGACTTAACTATTTGTACAGTTACTAATTTATACCTGAGGAAGGTTTTAGGCACTGTTTTATAGCGATCTGATAGATATTTACTAATTTGAAGAATATAACGCGAAATGCGGAACAATAATGATTCTTTGAAAATTATATTTACTCTTTGAAAATGGTTTTATTTTTTGCATTGTTGCTTGAGGGTTGATCATGATAAAAGGGTGGAGTATATTGGGATGGAAAGTTATCGGTGTATATAAAGTTCTACGTGTATGTGTGTTAATATTTCGCTCTGCAGCGAAACCTACAGAACGCAAACGAATGGTCTGTGTGTAATTTGTTGTCCGAAGTCTCCCGTTGTACAACATAGCAGTTCCATGCCGATAGCTATAAAGGGGTGCAAGATTTGGTGGTTGAAAGTCGTAAAATTATAAAAAAAATTCTGACTGAAGGCCAGCGATAACGTTTGCGAGTCTATAGCAAGGAGATTACATACAGCGAAACGTGATGCCACAGACCATATCTTTGGTCTATACGTGCTACAATGTTTTCAGCTCTTTCTCTGTATGGATAAGAATACGAATAAGGAAATATAAGAATAAGTAAATAAAGCAGTGAAAAAGAAATTTCTTTTAATACATCTCTTTAAAAAATCGATTTGACATGTCGCGCATTATCAGCAAGTCATCGATCTGTGATATTATTACAATCATTATTGTTGAATTTCGTGATAGGATTCTTCGAAACGACTGCATTTAACGTGTGATTTCTTATTTCTTATATATTCTCTGATAAATGTAACATGTTTTTAGATGGACAGAGAGAGAGTGGATTGGAAAAGTACTAACTCAAGGCTCTAATAAATAAATAAATACCCGGGCAACGCCGGGTTTTCAGCTAGTTTATCATATTCTTGTAGATAGGCAATAGGGAGAGACACTAAACAAATATTAAGGTAATTCCAAGTGTGAGTGCAGATGGACACCATAGATTACTGGCGGGGCAATGGAGAATGGAACAATATGTGAAAAATAGGAAACAAAAGAAAGTTATAAGGACGCGCGTTTGGAAACGGAAGGAGAGTGAAAGTGCTGAAAACTATAGAGAATTAATCGTACGAAAATTTTCAAAAGAAATTGTCTGTGATGTAGAGAAAGAATGGAGTTTATTCAAAGTCACCTTGGTTGAAGCAATACAAAAGGTGTGTTTTAGAACACCTGGAAAGGAAAAAGTAACACGACAATTTGGTGGGATGAAACCACAATCCAAGCAGTTAGAAGAAAAAAATGGAGTATGGAGAAAGTGGTAGTAAACTATAAATGAAGCGGACCATAAAAGACAAATAGAGCAAAAGAAGTGCAGAGAAATAGTGTAAGCAGCAAAGAAAAAGGCATGGACAAAGCTAAAAAAATGGGAGATGATGTAAAGAGCAATAAGAAAATGTATAAAATGACGAAGAGTAAAAGAAAGGCTACTCTGCAGTACCAGTAAATATGGAAGCAGAGGATGGTACTGTGATTGGAGGTATGTGGGGAGAGGGGGGGGATAAAAGGTCTCTGGAGAGAACATTTTAAGGAATTGTTAAATGCTCAGGATCATGTACATGAGGTAACAACAAATAAAATCGAGATCAGTTGGGAAACAGAATTAGGACAAATAAATTGGGTAGAATGGAAGTTACTGAATGGGGAGAAAGTTCTAGGACTTGATGAAGTATCAGTGGACATGATAATAGCAGCAAGACCAGTGGTATTGAAATGGCTACATACTGTCAAGTGTGTGGAGAAATAGTACAATGCCTGATGATTGGAGAAGAGGAGACATTGTTCCCATATTAGAAAAAGGCAATACAACTTTGTAAAAACTACAGAGGAATAACCTGTAGGATTCATGCAGCCAAGATTTTTGAAAGAATTTTACTAAATAGAATAAATGAAAAGACAGAAAAGGAGCTGAGTGCGGAACAACATGGGCTTAGGGAAGGAAGAAGCACGAGCGATCTGATTTTTTTATCCATTAGCTGATGGATAAAAGTTGGGAGTGTAACAAAAGGATGTTAGTGGTTTTTATAGACATAGAAAAGGCATATAACTCAGTTAACAGGGAAAGACTCTGGCAAGAAATGATGACGATGGGTATATTAATTTAATAAAGACAATGTATAGAAGACACAACTGTAGAATCAGAACACCACTGGGGAACTCAAAATGATTCCAAATAAGACAGGGACTTAAATAAGAAAGTATTTTATATCGCGCAATTTTTAACATTGTGATGGAGGGAATGAGTAGGGCAGTTAAAGATACGGTAAACAAAAATGACATAAAGATGATTTTTCCAGATGGTATGGTAATATGGGATGATAAAGAGGTAGATATACAGTTACAACTTGATGCGTGGAAGTAAATAATGGAAAGGTATGGATTAAAAATAAATAGATAGAAAGGGGTCAACAGGAATATTACTTTGAATGGAGAACCCCTCAAAGTGGTCGGTAGTTTCACTTATTTAAGGAGTGCAATATCTAGCGATGGAAGAATTAAAATGAGGTTACAGAAGGGAGGCAATTTCTACCAAACAGTAAACACCTGAATAAGGAAGTTCCAGAAGAAGCAAAACTCCTTATGTATGAGAGTTACTACTTCCCTATTGTCACCTACGGAGGAGAAACATTGACAATGACAGAAAAGGGTCTAGAGCAGACTTCAAGCAAGGGAAATGAAATTTCTCAGGGCAGTTAAGGGAAAAACAAGAATGCACAGAATAAGGAATATAGATGTTGGAAAGGACCTTTAAAAAGTCAGCATGAGCGAAGAAATCGAAAAACAGTGATTAAGGTGGTACGCGCTTGTTAAGAGCATGTGTGGGAAGAATTTCCCAAAATTATGGAAGAACTATAGATGGAAAAAGACCTAAAGGCCGCCCACGTACATGGTAGAAAACGGGAGTGAGAACATCTGTAGAAAGAAGAGGTGTGACCTCGCAGCAAGGGATGGAAGAAACGTCGTGGGAGGACCGAACCAAATGGAGAGGACTCGCTAGCATCCAGACCCAGCAGTAGCTGGAGCGGGATCCGGATACATACGTACCAACGTTACTGAACACACACACATCAATTCCCAAGGTACAGTTGCATGTTTACTATTTAACGTCTTCAGGAGGCAGCCAAAATTGGTATATTCTTATCTATTTTAATTATGAACTAAACTGATAAAATTGGAATGCTGTCCTAATCTCTTAATTAAGAGCTATAGTCTTACGTTAAAATGGTGAACACAGTATGACAACTATTAAAGTTAGAAACTGTGCAAAGGTCTTGAAGTAAGTAAATCACAATATAGAATTTAGATGGCTTTATTAACACAGCATTTCAAATTGAGACACTTTAAAACTTCCAACAAACTATTCGCGTCATTTGCGAACTTTCTGAAATTCCTCGTGTTAATCTTTCTCCCCCTTACCTCACAAATACAATAATGAAAAGAAAAAATTATAGTTTACTACATTGGTACAGTTCAGTTAATTTATTAGTTCTTATTTGATACCTCTGTATCAGATTTTACAGTAAGAATTGACATAAAACCTTGTTAATACACTGCGAAGGAAAAATGAAACTTAATCTAAACTGCGCAGTTTAATTGTGCTGCAGAAGCTTGAAAATTGGCTCACAGGAACACACAACCTTCCTGTGTAATGGTTCACCTCTTTATTTTGACACGTCTGTGACAGTTGTGACTAGAGTGACACCCAGTGTTGAAATATCTCCTTCTTTTGTGGTCGGTGAAAACATTTCAGACACATCGCCGCTCAGCACCGATGCCATAGACCTTAGGGAGCGAATGTAAACGGTTTCAATAAAATCTCACTTTGTCTTGGAGCATTGAGTTCCAAAAATTTCCTGTGAATAGAAGATAGTTCACAGTGATATGAGCCACAGAACGACGATCTTGACAACGTATAATGTTGCGGTCACCACCGTACGAATCAGACTTTCTGGAAGGACATCATGAAGCTGAAAAGCAATACAATGTGGTCATTCACCTGTAGAGTGAAGCCCGTCCGCAATTTCTGCTGTGGTATACACGTCGGCGGCACTAGGGACCATTCAGAACCGTTTGTGGAAATTTGAACGTGATACGACGGAGTTGCGAACTTTCCTTTTCGTTAATCATGGGTTCCTGGAATATTTACACATGCATGCCTATATCCCCAGATAAGTAACACATTCAGAGCCACCCTCGCATCTTTCTTGGAGACTGGTTTGATGCAGCTCTCCACAATACCCTATCCTGAGCAAGCCTCTTCTACTCCACATAAGAGCGGCAACCTACATCTGTCTGAATCTGCTTACTGTATCCATCTCTTGGTCTTCCTCTGCGGTTTTTACCCCACAAACTTCAACGCAAAAATTCACAATTCCTTGATGTCTAAGAATGTGTTCTACCAATCGATCCCTTCTTTTAGTCAAGGTATGCCAGAAATTCCTTTTCTCCACAATTCTGTTCATACCTCCTCATTAGTTACGCGATGCACCCACCTAATCTTCAGCATTCTCCTGTAGCAACACATTTCAAAAGCCTCCATCCTCTTCCAGACCGCACAGTTTATCGTCCATGTTTCACTCCCACCCAACACTCCACTCCACACATTCTTCGCACCAACTAGAAATTTTGTCTAAGTCAACCTGTATGCTATTACAGTCAGTTACAGACAACACCCTCCCATACACCACAGCATCATCAGCAAACAGCCGCAAATTACAACTGTCCATCAGATCATTTATATAGATAGAAAATAATAGCGGTCCTATCACACTCCCCTGGGGCACGCCTGACGATACACTCGTCTCTGATGAACACTCGGCGTCGAGAACAACGTACTGCGTTCTATTACTTAGGAAGTCTTCCAGCCAGTCACAAATCTGTCAACCTATTCCATAAGCTCGTATCTTCGTTAGCAGTCTGCAGTGTGGCACCGTGTCGAACGCCTTTTTAAAGTCGAGAAGAACACAATCGGCCTGTTGCCCTTCGTCCATGGCTCGCAAGATGTCATGTGAGAAAAGGGCAAGCTGAGTTTCACATGAACGATGTTTACTAAACCCGTGCTGATTCATGGAAAGAAGCTTTTCCGTTTCAAGGAAATTTACTATATTCGAACTGAGAATATGCTCCAAAATTCTACATGAAACCGATGTCAACGATATTGGCCTGTAATTGTATGGGTCAGTTCTCTTTCCTTTCTTATACACGGGAGTCACCTGCGCTTTTTTCCAATCACTAGGAACTTTGCGCTGAATTAAAGATTCGCTATAAATGCAAGCTAAGTAGGGGGCCAATGCCGCAGAATAGTCTTTGTAAAACCGAACTGGTATTCCATCTGGACCAGCAGATTTTTTCGTATTTAGCTCTCTCAGCTGCTTCTCTACACCGGAAATACCTATTGCTATGTCCCCCATTTCGGAATTAGTACGTTGATCAAATGATGGTATATTTGTGCGGTCCTCCTGCGTGAAAGATTTCTTAAAGGTTAAATTTAGAACTTCAGCTTTCCGTTTGCTTTCTTCTATTACTGCCCCGGAATGATCAACAAGTGACTGGACAGTGGGCTTTGACACCCTTATCGATTTTACATAGGACCAGAATTTTTTCGGGTTCTCGGAAAGATCTTTTGCTAAGGTATGGCTGTGATAATTATTGTATGCTTCACGCATCGATCTTTTTATAGACGCACGAATCTCTACTAACTTTTGCCTGTCATCATTTGCGTGTTCTTTTTTGAATCGAGAGTGCAACAGCCTTTGCTTTCTCAGCAGCTTTCTAACATTATTATTATACCACGGTGGATCTTTTCCATTCTTAATCGTCTTTACTGGCACATATTGCTCTAACCCTTCATTAACAATGCACTTAAATTTAGTCCACAATTCCTCTACATCCATAGTCCCAGAATTAAACGGTGTCCATTCATTTTCTAAGTGCGATCGTAACATTTGCTTGTCGGCTTTTCCCAACAAAAACACGCTCCTCGCCTTCTTGACTGGTTTATGAACTTTGGTCACCATCGACGCTATGACGATATCATGATCACTAATTCCTGTCTCTACACAGACATCGTTAATAAGGTCAGGCCTGTTTGTGGCTATAAGGTCTAGAATATTTCCATTGCGCGTGGGTTGCCGGTTTAACTGCTCAAGACAGTTTTCAGTATCACCTGATTTTCTTAGTCTGCACTCCATTACCCAAATTTTTCTCTTGTTAAATTTCATATGCACCTTTCAGCAGACTGCCCATTCCGTCAAACTGCTCTTCCAGGTCCTTTGCTGTCTCTGACCGAATTACTATGTCGTCGGAAAAACGCAATGTCTTTAATTCTGCGGCCCTGAACTTTAATTCCTTCTCTAAATCTCTCCTTTCTGGTTCCGAAATCATTTCCTACCATTATAAAATCTATCTGATATCTTCCGGTGTCTCCTGGTCTCTTCCACGTATACAACCTTCTTTCGTGATTCTTATACCAGGTGTTTGTTATAACTAAATTATGTTCCGTGCAAAATAACTACCAGGCGGCTTCCTATTTCATTCTTTTTACCCAGACCATCTTCCCTTCCCTTCCTTGTCCTACTACCGAATTCCAGTCTCCCATAACAATTAAATTTTTCTCTCCCTTAAGTGTCTGAATAATTTCCTTTAGGTCCTCATATATCTCTTCGATGTCCTCATCGTCGATAGAGCTAGTTGGCATATAAACCTCATTACTGTGGTCGATGTTGGCTTTGTATCTATCTTGACTACGATTATGCGATCACTGTGTTGCTCAAAGCAGTTTAACCGCATTCCTATTTTCTTATTCATAATATACCTACTTCTGTATTACCCCCAACTGATTTTGTATTTATAATCCTGTACTCACCTGACCAGAAATCCTGTTCCTCTTTCCACCGAACTTCACTAATCCCCACTATATCTAACGTCAACCTATCCATTTTTCTTCTTAAATTTTCTAGCTTCCCTGCCTGATTAAGGGATCCAACATTCCACTCTCCGATCCGTAGAATGCCAGTGTTGTCTTTACTGATGCCCACATCCTCCCAAGTAGTCCCCGCCTGAAGATCGGAATGGGAGTCTATTTTACATCAGGAATATTTTATCCAAGAGGATGCCATCATCATATGATCATACGTTAGAGCTGTATGTCCTCAGGAAAAGTAACGGCTGTAGTTTCCCCTTGCTTTCAGCCATTCGCAGTAACTGTGTTGCAAAGCTGATGTTACAAGGCCAGTTTAGTCAATTATACAGAATGTGGCCCCTGTAACTATTGAAAAGGCTGCTGCCTCTCTTCCGGAACCACACGTTTGTCTGGCCTCTCCACAGATACCCCTCCGCTGTGGTTGCACATATTTGTATCGTTGTGGCACGTAAACCACCCCACCTCGGCAATGTCTGTGGTTCATTGGAGTGGTTGAAATATTTATAAACGTTTTTGTGATTGCAATATTTATTAAGGCGTTCTGCTGTTCTGTCGCTTGACTGTATGTAACACTTTCCACATCCTATACCAATTTCTTACCTGCAAGCAGAAGCTAGTGACGTTTCGAAGCGAAAATTCGGTGAATGGTGTCAAAGTCACTTACGGATGAAGAGCTTCAGAAGGAGTGGGACAAAAGAGAGGGAGATGATGTTCTTATAGCGACCGTTCGTTGTTTGTTCCTGTGTGTGTCAATGTGGCAACACCCTCTGAGAATCCGACAGGAGGGCTCGAAACTACATGAAATACCCTAAAAAAGTTTTATAGTTCAGACCACATAAAAATTCATTTAGCTTTGAAAGATCAATAGTGGTTCCGCTTTGAATTCCAGCGCAAAAATTTCCCTCCTACTACACTATAAAGGGGTTTTTAAAGGTTTTCAGGTTCACGATGTCTTTATAGAATGAAAGATTCGAATGGTCCATATATTCGAAGAATAGCAGGAACCTTGTCGTTGCACAGTGCATTGTGAGCTGTCGTTTAGACAGCAAAATGTAATCAATGTCGCCTCATGCCACGCTCTGAGGCCTTTCCTTATCGATTATGAGAGGCAGTTGGCCTGAAATAATCTGCACTTTGTTTTTCGAGTTACCATTATGGCCACACATATTATTACACTTTGAATTTTGAAACGCCGTTATGTTATTAAGTGGAACAGTGTGTGTAACATCAGCAAAACAGTTATTATATTTCGTTTTCATGCTGTTTTCTTTTTTACATGCTAATGTCCACAGCGACCTGCTACTATAGATGATGCAATATCAATGCTAAGAAATTTTAGTAATTCGCTATATCTGAAGATGTTAGCCAAGATTTTAGATAACTTGTGTTTTTTTGTATTCATAGATTCATTTTAGCGTTGTAATTTTAGTTCTCAGCAGTAAACACTCTAACCCGAATTGCTCTGTGTAATCAGAATCAGAAAATCATGAACCGTTATGTAACGATAATTGTATAGATTTTTCATCTATTTGTTGCGCGCTTCCATAGTCTAGCGGATAACGTGGTAGATGGCCAGGCAGGGAGCCCGGGTCGAGTCGGAGATTTTCTCCCCTCGTGGACTGAGTGTGGTGTTGTCCTCTTCATGATTTCATCACCCTCATCGACACACAAATCGTCCAAGTGACGTCACCTACAGACTTTCACCAGGCAGGCCGAACACGACCCAAGTTGTGGTATAAGAGGCAAAAATACCATACGGCATCATCATCTACTTCATCTACATCATCAACCTGTGGGTCGCGATCCCCAGGGGGTCACAAAGTCTTGAGGCTCGTCGTCACAGGAGGAAGAACTTCCACCATAAAACAAGTAGTGGATTAGAATCAGTGAAATTTATCTAATCTTAAAATTACGGAGTTCCTTGTGTAATACTCATTACGGCACGGCCACTACGGTCGGGGGTTCGAATCCCCCCTCGGGCATGGATATTTGTGCCGTCCTGGTTCGTAAATAGTTCATAAGTAGTTTATAAGTTTAGGGACTGATGACCCCGTAGTTGAGTCTTTTGTGTCCCGACTTCGTCGCCGCTTTTGTGTCCCAGCCTCGTCGTAGGTGTCGGTGGCCGAGTGGAATGTGACCGACACAGGAACAAAAATAGCACGCTGGTGCAGGTACGGAGGGGAGCAGCCAGAAACTATAAACACTAGAGTAAATTAGAAAGAGATATATATTGCACAGAATGTAACAATACTTAACTTTTACATAGTACTGCAGAATGTTGATACATAGTTGTTAAGAGGCCTGCCTAGTGCCTGTACGATAGCAAAGTCTTCACTGGTGCCTATCTGATTACGAAGGTCCTAACTCGTTGCTATCGCAGTCCGAAGTGCCCGGTGTCTTTCCGTGGTGGCCACGAGCGGGGTTGCAGCAGAGGGCGCTCGTGGCTGTCGTCGTGAGAACGCCGCGCCGTGCGTGCATGGCGGCGTGCGGCGAAAGTAGGTGGCGCGCACTTTGTACTTGTGCGACACCACAGAGTCCCATAAGATTTACAAACATCAAACATTTGAACATTTGAATACTCATTACGAGTTGAATAGACAATAGATTGTTTTATAATGATGAATAAGCGCCAAGTATGAATACTGTTTAAGGGGACCAATTGATACGTAAACGAACATGATACAATAAGTTATTCTGAAAAATTCGATGAAAGAGGACTACTTCTTTACAAATTATCCATACAGTGCGACCTTTCTTAAAAGTAAAATTGGCTTCCGAGTCTGGCCTCAAATGGCGCAATATCAACACTTGACCTATAAGCCAAGAAAAATAGATTTCTCTGTCGGAAATCATGCAAACATGACAGAATGAGTTCCATTCCGAAAAATACAGGAAAGGAACTTCGTCCAACATGAGCCGTGACGTCTCTGATTTAGTGAGGGATTGCTTCGAGGAAAACTTTGGACCGGTCGCGCTGTTGTTGGCTGGTTCACGTGTTAAGAGCGCGCGCTGAGAAAGGAAAAGAGGATCAGAGGCGTGCGCACGAGGACGGGAAGTTCTGCGCCAGGATGTCTGGCTGGAGGTAGTGAGTGACGTGGTAAAGCTGCTGTGGCGTATAGGGGCTTCGCGCTGGTACGACTGGGCAAACGGATGTGCTCGACGGTGTGCACGTCGTACGTGGCGCAGTATGCAGGCTGATTCCCGCGGAACTGGAGGACGTCGTGGTCGGCCAGCGCTCTGATGATAGACGTGTCGTGTGGCCCATAGTGGGCGAGTCCCTCTCTCCTAGAGGCTGGGCGCTGGTCTGCATTTCTGCTGGTCTGGAGTACCCGCAGCTATTAGCATTCACGGTGAGCCACCCCTGTAATAGTCGCTAACTCCTGCTACCGGAATACATTTGAACATTTGAGGTTCGCCTTACTGTCTCTCCTGATTCAGGCGTGACTCGGTGCTGTGGTACTGACATGTAAATAGTTATTTTGGGCCGGCCGCGGTGGCCGAGGGGACTGAGGCGCTCCAGTCACGGTCTGCACGGCCACTACGGCCGGGGGTTCGAATCCCCCCTCGGGCATGGCTATTTGTGCCGTCCTTAGTCTTAGCTAGTTCATAAGTAGTTTGTAAGCTTAGGGACTGATGACTCCGTAGATAAGTCCCATAAGTTCTACAAACATTTGAAAATTTTTGAGTTATTTTGGTAAAGGTACACACTGTGAAGCTGACCTCGTGCAATATTGGTTGTTTATTGCGATCCGATGTGGTTTGGTTTTTTTATTGTTATCGAAACATTGTTTTAATATTGACCTGATAGTTTAAACGTGTAGTTTCCGTTATTTTCCACCAACGGAGTGTTGATGTTTGATAGTTGTGCTTCACCTGTTTGTAACAGTAGTTTGTGTGTTACAGAGGCACTATTTTGTTTGTGACAAGTTAAATAACCGTGTATTATGCAACCTCAATTGCAGGCGATCTGGTATATATATACACGGTGAGTCACCTAATATTACCGCTAGATATATTTCGTAAGTCACAACAAATACTGACGAACCGATTCCACACACCGAAAGTGAGGAGAGGGGCTAGTGTAATTGGTTAATACAAACCATAAAAAATGCACGGAAGTATGTTTTTTAACACAAACCTACGTTCTTTTAAAAATGGAACCCCGTTAGTTTTGTTAGCACATCTGAACATATAAACAAATACGTAATCAGTGCCGTTTGTTGCATTGTAAAAAGTTAACGCTTGAGTACCACTCCTCCGCTGTTCGATCGTGAGTATCGGAGAGCAGTGAATTAAGTAGGGATCCAAAGGGAACGGTGATGTACCTTAGGTACAGAAGAGACTAGAACAGCCATTAAGTCCACATGAAAACACCGTTATTGGTCTTTTTCACTGACGTACATGTCCATTACCATGAGGGGTGAGGTACACGTATGCACGTGGTTTCTGTTTTCAGTTACGGAGTGGAATAGAGTATGTCCCGACATGTCAGGCCAATAGATGTTCAAAGTGGTGCCCATCATTTGCTGCACACAAATGCAATCTATGGGGTAATGAATGTCGTACACGCTGCAGTACATCTGGTGTAATGTCGCCGCAGGCTGCCACAATACTTTGTTTCATATCCTCTGGGGTTGTAGGCACATCACGGTACCCCACAGAAAGAAGTCCAGAGGTGTAAGATCAGGAGAACGGTTGGCCAATTTATGCGTCCACCACGTCCTATGAAACGCCCGTCGAACATCCTGTCAAGGGTCAGCCTAGTGTTAAATGCGGAATGTGCAGGTGCACCATCATGCTGATACTACATATGTCGACGCGTTTCCAGTGGGACATTTTCGGGCAAAGTTGGCAGATCATTCTGTAGAAACTCGATGTATGTTGCAGCTACTTGGGCCCCTGCAATGAAGTGAGGACCAATGAGGTGGTCGCCAATAATTTCCCACCATACATTTACAGTCCACGGTCGCTGTCGCTCTACCTGTCGGAGCCAGCGAGTATTGTCCACGGACCAGTAATGCATGTTCCAAGATTCACTGCCCCGTGGTTTGTGAAACCCGCTTCATCGGTAAACAGGTAGAACTGCAATGAATTCTCTGTTAATCCCCATTGACAGAATGTCACTCAATGATTAAAGTCATCACCATGTAATTGCTGATGTAGCGACACATGAAACGGGTGAAAGTGGTGACGATGCAGTATGCGCATGACACTACTTTGACTCAGTCCACCTGCTCTTGCAATGTCCCGTGTACTCCTATGTGGGTTCACGGCAACAGCAACTAACACACCAACTGCAGTCGCTTCTCCTGTGAAGGGCCTGTTACGAACCCGTTTGCGTGCTACGACCATACCTGTTTGCATACATTTGGCGGTAGATGGTTTGAAATGTGCGGCACGTTGGATGTTCTCTGTCCTCGTATCATTCTGCATACACCCTGCAGGTTTCAGCTGCATTTTGTCGACACTCGCCATAGATATCATCTCCGCCTTTTCAGAGTTCGAATACACCATGGTCACAGTTCCTACAACACTATAATATCACAGACGTCTGGTAACACAGTGTACTACAGTTAGTCTGAGTGCAAATACGAATGCAGAATAACAATAGCAGTAAGCGCTACATGCGGACACTGCGACAGCTAGACCAAACCACAACAGTGTACTACAGCCACACTCGTAAACACGGTCGTCATCGTAAACATGTCCCTGCAGATGCTGCTCGCCGACCGTGGCCCGTGTTTGTTACAACACGCAACTGAACGTTGGAGGATTCAAGCATCAAATTCAGTTTACAATATCTCCGGATGTACATTTTACAGTGCGAAAAACGACACAGATTACGTATTTGTTTATATGTTCAGATGTGCTAACAAAATTAACGGGGTCCCGTATTTTTAGGTTTGTGTTAAAAAACATATTTCCGTGCGTTTCTTATGGTTTGTATTAACCAATTACACTATCCCCTCTCCTCACGTTCGGTCTGTGAAATCGGTTTGTCAGTATCTGATGTGGTTTACGAAATATATCCAGCGGTAATGGTAGGTGACTCCTCTGTATATACACCTGTACTGTATGAAAATAATTGAAAACATTTTTTTCCTGTAATATTGAGAGGAATGAGAGAGAAAAGCATTACCTTCCTTGTAGCTTTGGTGAAGTTTGTTTAAATGATTGATTAGTATATTGATATTTATGAAGGAACATTTAATTTGATTTACTAGAGTTATTTTAAAGTTCCTTAAAATTTCTTATTTCACAAGGTGGCCGATTTTAACCGTTTTAAGTCATTTTATGTATATGTATATATTACTATGTCATTAACAGTGATCTATGTAATGTTGTAAATTTATAAAGGTTAAAATGAAATTTGTCAAACAGTGTATCCTCTTATGGGCTAGTGGCTTCCACTTCATCCGTATTGTAATCTGCTAATACAGTAACCTTGCTAAAACACTGTTACATTTCACAACAATTTAGAAGAAAGCTAAAAGAGGTTTGTTTCGTTTGAGGTACCATAGTTTTGTTACGTTTCGTAGGAGGAGGGGGGTCGCCAGAATATTTTGATTTCGAAGGGGGTCTTCAGAAAATTTTTACTTGGAAAGGGGTCGCATATTCGAAAAGGTTGAAAAACACTGATCTACTTGGTCTGTTTGATTCTTCCTGAACTTGATGTATAGTGTAAATCTGTATTTAGTGGAATATTTTTCATTGTTTTGCCGTATTCACTAAACAATCACATTCTACTTGCAAGAACTGATTCCATTATTCTAACAGTGACAGAAATTTGGGAATTGTAAGTATGTGTTGGTAATTTCTTTCCGATGTGAAGTGCTGTGGCAGGACTGGAGAAGAAAATAAAAGACATCAATTTGCAGAAGCTTTTCAGTTTATTCCGTGGACGTCTAACACAGCGATGGAACCCGTCTCAGAGGCTCAGCCGAGGTGCGCCTTGACTATGGCGGGCGCGGCCGCGTAGGCCACGGGAGCGTGCAGGGCGGGGGCGGCGTAGGCGACGGCGGGGGCGGCGTAGGCGGGGGCGGCGTAGGCGACGGGGGCGGCGGCGACCGCGGGGGCCGCCACGAAGCCGGGGGCGGGCCGCGGCTCGGGGGCGGCGGCGGCGGCGGCCAGCACGGCGGCGAGGATCACCTGGGCACACGGCGCACACTCGCTCACACAAACCATTCACTTCTCCTTGATAAGACGGAAATCTTCCACTATTTAGTTACAGTTTCAGAAACACTGATGGATGACAGCATTGAGAGGATATATATAATACCAACATTATTATTTACAATATATGAAAGAAAGTAATAGACCTAGGGATATGAATATGTTACTACATTATTTACCTATCGTGTTATGCCTCCTAGATAGCTATATTACAGTTATCATTGTGTATGCCTTAAGGTTTCTTAATCAAAAATAATATTTCTTTTTCAGTTTATTGAAATGACCTGTTTCGACGACGTAAATTGTCATTTTCCGATCACACTATTTTTCTGAGAGACCTTCGTTTATACAAAGATTCTACGTTTAAAGTTCATACATGAGATAGGAAAATCATATCCATTATTTCTCATCGGTATTTTTTTTATATCTCTCATATTACTTACCTAAAATTAATCATTAAGGTATCATTTTCCAGTATTTGTTCTCCAATCATGACGAAAAATTCTCAGATAGTTTAAAGTTACTGTTTTCACAAAAAAAGAACTTTGTTTTAAACAAATTTTTACTTTTCGTACAATCTTCGATGTAAAGCGTAGGGTAACTCAGGATTGCGGTTATACACGTCGATGTAACGACGAAAAATACAGAAATAATTTAATGTAACTATGAGGCACGACACTTCTTCCAGTCGCTTTCATCTCTACGCAAGCGTAGTTTATCATGAAATTTCTGTTTCTAACGTCGATGCACAAAGCTGTTGTAATTGTTCACTTTGTTCAAGCAAGCGTTGTGTACTGCGCGAATGAACTAATGTTACTCAACGTTCATCATCACAGTAAGTGCCGCTTAATATTATAATAATTTATTTAACTTTTAATCCCCCACTGCTTTACAGTGGGTGCAACGTTATATACCGCGATGTATTATTTCTGCAATAAATATAATTTTTCGTTTCCAGTTTGTTACTTCGAGAGGCAAAACTTTACCTCAGTTATGATTCTGTCCAACTTTAAGTAACAAACGACGTTCAGTTGTACCCCGTAGAATTCTAGAACTCTTTAAATCAGTCCGGTTTACCACCTCATCAATTGCTTTTAAAGAAAAATGCTATAATTATTATAGAAATCTTAACACTAATGAGGGATTAATTAATGGAGGAAGATTAGTGAAGACACGCTTAGCCGAGTACATCATCACTGTTAAATTCAGTGGCCCAGATAAAACTGTGCTAATATCTCCCATAAACCTAATACCTTCTGATCCAACCAAGCCTTGCCAAATGATAAGAAGGCAATTCTTTTGCTATGTCCATAAATAAGGCACATGATCATACGCTTTAAAGGGCAGGATCATATTTATCAGAACCTTTATTTTCCGCACACGTGACTTATTCACGAGTTTTTTTCATTCAGTGATATTTATGTTTGTTCTAAACATACATACAGCCCAAAAGTGAACGAAGATCAAATTATAACTACTAACTTTGTTCTTAAAGAAGTTTTGTAAAATAAACAAGTTTTCAAAAACATAAAATAAACGTGAAAGTGTCCTTTTAAGATTTTTATTTGTTTCATAATTAAACACATTGTATTCAACTATATAAAATTTATAACAGAGAGACTAATATTTGTTGCTGCTATTCAAAGTTTATTATTTTATGCATATGTACTTGCATCTGCCTTTTCTCCATTACTGTCTTACCTATCTATGACTGATCAGGATAGAATGCGAATTATTTGCACGGGTCAGCTAGTTTTTATATAATGAATTATACTGTCCAAACCAGTTATTTAAATGAGACCACCATCTTGACTTCAAAAACCTTGAAAACGAGGTGTATGCTCTTAGTATTTTCCTACGAAATTGGGTCTGAGGAAACAGCAGTATGGACGAACAGCTACGAATGCACGTCCTAAATGGTATTACAGAAAATTTACGAAGGAATTTCAGCGTGGAGGATACGATTCTAATGATACGGGACAGAGACAGCTAGAGTCAAATTAATATTAAGTGACGGGATATCTAAATAGTGGGTGTCAATATCACATTAATTCAAGAATAAATGGTTTACTACTGGAACAGTAATTTATATATTTATGCGACAGACCAATTGGAAACAAAACTAAATAGAAAAATCTTATCGAAATTATTAGAAGCGTTATGGCTTATGGATCAGAAGTTTAGACAGTTAAAACGAGTAGTGAAAAGATTGGTGGCCACTGAGATTAACTTTTGGAGAAGATTCGCAGGCATATCTAGGTGAGAAAGAATCAGAATCGACATTATTAGGAAGAAACAGGACGTTACAAGTTAGATAACAGAGATATATAGAACAAAGACGACTTTTATGTTATTAGGAAGAAACAGGACGTTTCAAGTTAGATAACAGAGATATATAGAACAAAGACGACTTTTATGTTACGAAAATCCAAAAAAAAAGTCAAAGCAGGGATTGTCGCGGAGAGCCTCGAGGAAAAACGAAAAGAGGGAGACCGCCAACAACTGGGTTTCAACGAATCACAAGAGGAAACATTCAAGAAATTTTATGGAAATGAAGAATGAAACTGAAGGTTTGATGTGTAATCTTCGGTACTATCAAATATAAGCAGAATTACATTGTGAAACCGGATAATAAAAATATATCGAAAAAGTGATCAAATTAATATATCGGGAAATTGTAATAATAGACAATCCGCCCATCGATTCAGAAATTTGAAAAACGGTAATACTGAGCAATTCATCTTAAGAATGTGTATGGGGGCTTAGTCTGAGGAACGGAGATGCCAATGGAGTGTAAGGAAGTGCGACATAACACATACTGTACATCCATACTAACATACCCATTACAAACGTGCACAGTAACAAGTAGAGCAGGATTAAAGCCAGTGGAAAGATGTTTCTAAGAAGTTTCTTAGGGAAAGCGAAGACAGAAAGAGTATGAAATGTAGATTTAAGGAAGGAAACAGGAATACAGAAGGTGAATACAACGATTTGTGGAAGAATTTAAAAAAATCAAGAGGTAGAGATGGTAAGAGGGAGCCACAGAGCAAGATTTTTCGACTTAATAAAGTCGGGTGTCATGAGGAAGCAGTTGGAATCGAACTAAAAATTTATGGAAGAACAATGGTGCAAAGACAGGGGAAAGTGGATAATTACCATTTACGGCCCAACCTGGTATGATGATGTACAAGGAGAAATTAGTACGAGGGTGGCAAGAATCCCGAATGATCATATTTTTCTATAAACTGTGGTCAAATTAACTATTTCTAGTCGACATTAATATGATGCAAATTATACCCACTCAGCACGAATTCAACAAATATCGTTTTTCATATTTATAGTTTGACAGAAGCTTTCTGACTCCGTCCCTCAGAAGCGAATTTTAATTCGACTGCGAACTTGCGTAGATAAGTTATACGGCTGGATTCATTCATTACTGACAGAAGACAACAGTTTTAGCAACTGACGGTGTTGGTAATCCGTATGAATGATTCAGGAAACAGTATGACCAGCTATTTTTTATCATTTAGACGTGATGTTGCTATTTAGCGTCAACTGAAGGTAAAAAGAAACTCCACCAAGATATAGACAAGAATTTTACAAGGCACTGATGTGAACGGGAATGTAAATAAAGGTGAGAGTATGAGGTCAGTCAAAAGAGCACTATAAGAAGCGGTTAGAATATAAATAGTACAAATCTGCAGATTGCCGTTAACTAATTAGGGACTACAGTTGCGAAAAATTGAGCTGAAACGATCTATGATGAGGTTTAGGCTAACTAAAGGCTTTTATTGGAAGCACACTTGCTAGGTGCAACAGGTCCACTAAAGAGACTGCATACACCACACTTGCCCGCTCTCCGATAGAGTCCTCGTGAAGGCAAACCTAGAACAGTCTACGTTTTGGTAAGGTTATGAATTAAATCACAATATTTAACTCTGGCACGGTTCAACAGCAAACTCGCCGTGTCTCAACATAATTTAACAGTTATTAGAGCAGAGACTGAGGCCCTAATTTATAGCTACGTCATCTTTGAAGTAACTGACAGACGTTATAACACTAGCATTGATAACTGTTGGAAAATATAAGAATAATTTTCGAATCTGTTCCTCGAGGAGTTGCGCTTTTCTCATAGACAATTGTGAGCAATTCCTTACTAGTAAATATACATTGTGTCTATCCTAGGTGTTCATATTGTTTTGTCCACCGCTGTAAGAGTGAAAAACGTATTCGCAGTTGTGAATTCCAATCAGTATCAGCTCTACGATTTCCTCGTGAGGTATGATAATTTGTGTCATACCGCGGTTCGTACCCGTATCTTTCGCTTACTAATGCATGCCTCCTGTATCGACGCTAACAGCTTATCTGCTACCAATTGGTGCTCGGACGTCGTATTTCTCAAACAAGAAGTAAAGGTTGTTACAACGCTTTGCTTTGCTGTTAATACTAGATGCAGTGTCCGTCTTTATAGTTGCAACCAACTCTCGTAGTTGTAGTGGTTGTTTCTTGCATGCATGCTTGTGTGAAAGACTATACATTGGCTACGTCTTTGGACACTGCACACTGTACGAAAGTGAATCCAGAGAGACGGGGCGTGGTACTCACCAGCTTGTACATGGTAGAGGGAGTTGCCTGAGAAGACTGTGCTGGGGACCTGCGGTCCCGGGTTTATATACCGGCGCGCGGCTGCCACGCCCACCGGCCAATGTCGCGGCGGAGTTTTAGGCAGCAGTCACGATCCGGGTGCAGACAGTGTCAACGGCTTCTCGGAACCGCTCCGTCACGGTGTCACCCGTCACTCATATGCACGCGCTCCTGGTGTAGGTCAAGGTGTAGAGGCCGCACTGGAAACTGCGGGTGCCGAAGCCTGCTTTGTTCTAGAAATTGTGACGTTATTTAGCAACGGAGAGCTTCAAGGAATTGTAAGGAATCATTTATGCGAATTATTAGTAAACAGGAAGGAAGAAGGATTATGAAAGGAAAGAATGTGGCTGCATTAGGGCACTGAAATGAAGCAGTGGCGACAAGTGAAAATGTGAGCCGGGCCGGGAATCGAAACCGGGTCTCCGGGACAGCGGTAGCCTTAACTACTTGGCCACCCGTGCTCGCCTCGAGTCCGTCACAAATTCCCACAAGTCGCACGCTATGGTTGTAGTGCCCCTATCGTTCATGCCCTCTTACACTCGCCATTACGGATTCCCTGGAGAGGTCGAACGTATGACCGCATCTGCGATGAAGTAATTGAAGCCAACGCCGAATTCGCGTGCAAATACTTATTATATTGGTGTGGTGTGCTTTCTGACATGTCAGAAAGAACAGACACGACACCAATATAATAAGGAATCATTTAAGTACTGGTAAACTGAAACAGACTTAATGTTAAAATTCTTCTGAGCTATTTGCCGAGTCATGATAGTAAAATCTTTGCAACGTTTCGGATGCGTTGCAGGAGCCTTTCTCAGGGATTACTGTATTCCATGAGGAAGGCTCCTGCAACTGATCCGAAACGTTGCAAATATTTTATTATTTATTCCCTGAGGAAGGCTCCTGCAACGAATCCGAAACGTTGGAAAGATTTTATTATCATGACGCGGCAAATAGCTCAGAAGAATTTTAACGTTAACAATAATGACCGCGAAATCCTAGTTCGTATATGAAACTGTCTTGCTTGTGTACAGAATCACAATCTGAACGTAATATCCTACGTTCGTATATGAAAGTGACTTGCTTATGTACAGAATCACAATCTGAACGTAAAAGCTTTCGGATGGGTGTCTCAGATTAACTTGAGCAGCAGAGGATGGTGGCCATTTTCTAAGCGCTGATTCTCGGGCACATGATACACATGACTCTAGTCTCAAGCACAGGTGTTCAACAGAAGCATTGGTGATCGAAAGAAGGGTTGATATCTTTATCACACTCCTCGCAGAGCTGTTTAGGCTTTTGATTAGCCACCTTTTGATACCAGTACAGACAGATGAAGACCTCTGGTCAAAAGTATTTTGTGATCAGTTGTGATGTCTAGGTTCTGAAGTATTTCATTGGCAAAATGAGACAAAATGGGTCGATTTATTATTATTACTATTATTATTTTGCCACTTCTAGGGAGTGAAGATACCAACTTGATGCAGAGTGGGTAGGAGTTGAGTTGCGTTTAATTTACCAACCCAATTACACAAGCAGTTGGGTTCAGATAGTTCAGTGAGTAGGTATTGCAACGCAAGAACCGCGCGACTTACCCAAAGTTACGGCATGGAAAGACACAGGAAGGTTTTAAGCGGGGCAGAGGCTGCTATTAAAGTGTCCCAGGTTGTAATTTCCAGGACCTTCGTCCACTGAAGCCTACGGTGTGTGTCCTATTAAGTAGAGATGAGATCCTTCGGGCTTTTGTTGTATCATATGTTGGTGCCATAGGAGATTGGTTCCTTCTGGTGGACGATAAAGATTGTCCTCACAGTGCTACAACTGGTGGGCTAGATGGTTGAAGCTGACGGAATTGAACGAATGTAGTGGACAGCTTTTTCACCGTACTTAAACCAGATTGAGCATGTCTGCGTTGCACTTGGAAGACGCATTGCAGGCGGAGCAGCACCTCCACAACGGTCGCAGAGCTGGATATTGCGCTCATGGAAGAATGGCCAAAAATGTCGAGTTGATTGATAACTTCATGCTGTTCTTGTCAGGCAAGTGTGAAAGTTTACTGGCCTTCCTAGGTGATCACACAGCATATCAGAGGGCAAAGAAGATGAGTTTTTAAGTATTATGGTAGCCCCATGGTGCCTCGCTCTAAGTGAACGCCATGAAAACCTCAAGTAGAGACTTCAGACCGCAAAAGATCGTACCGGATCACAAACAAATCACAATTTTTAGCAATATCTGAATAAAATACGGAACCATTTGTACATTGTCTGTAATATGTCATCTCTTAAATGTTTTGAGTAGTTTATTTATTGAATTATAAGTTACATTAGGCGATAATAATGTTTACATGTGATAAAAACAAGTTAATGCTTCCGATCAAATAATTGCGTATATAGCTGTCAAAGTCGCACCAAATGTCTGGGCCATGTCCTTGAAATAGTCTTCATCAAATGCATGACACACAGAGGAAAGCAAAACAGTCATATGTTTTGGAAAGGAAGGATGATTATGGATTGGCGTGCTGTCGATGACTTGGTCATTTCAGACGGAGCACAAATTCTGATGGTCTTTGTTAATCATTGTGAAGGGCATCAACCGTGACCTTTGAAAGGAACTATCACGGCATTTGTCTGGAGCGCTTTAGACAAATCATGGAAAACGCGTAACTGAAAAGGTGGAGGCTGGTTTGAACCGCCGAACGTGACTCCAGTGTATAACCACTGCGGCACCTCGGTTCGGTGCGGTATGTGATATGAGGATGCGATGTCCTTGTAATCAAACTTGTCTTGCTTGCCTCTATGCCCTCAGCTGCAAGCATGTTGTCCTCGAGTGTAATCCAGTGGGGACGACCATTATCGTCAACCAGAACGAACCCATCTCCTATGGCACCAGCGTATGGCACAACAAAAGGTCGAAGGATCTCTTCTCCATGACTCTGAGCAGTCAAAGCGCCATTCTGAACGATATAGAGGTTCCTACGTCCGCCAATAATGACTCCTGCCCAGAACATTCGTCCTCCACCATAATATGGTGATGTTTCCTGAACACAAAGAAGATTGGTCCGAGTCCTGTGCTCTCTCTAGATGAATGAAATACGACTTTCCGACTGAATAGAAAATGTTATTCATCCGTCAATAGAACCCGGCGCCATTACTTACGACTCAAATCCTAATGTTTCTCCGCAAAGTTTCTGTGGGCTAAACTAAGGCTCCTATAAATACGAGCTGACGCATAACCAGTTTCATTCCAGTAGCTCGTAAGTTGAACATACTGCGATGCTATAGGATTTGCGTTACGGCACTTTAGCACGACATTGGGGGTGGTGCAGCTGCCGAAAACTAATCAAACCATTCCAGATGTGCAACCGAATGTTTAGTTTCCGGAGAGATTCTGAGAGAAGAAAAAATAGATCATTAAACCTCGGCGCAAAAACTAGGAAACCATACCGAGCGCGTGGTTATGCATGGTTAGTAAATATTATTTATTATTATCACTTCCATAATATTTAATAGAAAAAAATCGTCTGTGATATTCGAACATAAGTTTTTGTTTAGCTATTTGGAAAGTCCTATCTCTTAACAGAGAAGCTGCCTGTTGGGAATTAGCAGCCGCAAAATATCATAACACAGCAAACTGTCCCAGAAGAAACAGTTTTTTGAGCACAATATATGTGTCTTATTTATTGAGAGTATACCACATCAAAAGTATTGTACTGACATTGCACAAATTGTTGAAGATATGTACTTCTATTACGTTATTGCGAGAAAATATTACAAATACTAAAACGGAAAATATAAATATACTCGCCAAAAAGTTTAGTTACGGCTGTGGCACCGTATTGTGCTGATACACACAATTACCCTTGAATGATATTTTTGGTATTTCGAAGTTTTAGTGTTATAACTTGTAGTATGCAATTTGAAAGAATAGTACCTGATGTTGTATCAAAAGATACACACTCAATTCAATTTCTTATCAGTAAATACCAAAATTGACGCTTATCTATTAGAGACTATAACATAACTGACACAGTAAATTGTACTTACGGCTGCCGCGGTGTAGTGTGCTAATGTTGGCAACAAAATGTATCTTTTTACAAGGATTATTAATACTGACAAGACAAGGATACTGTTACGTACAAAAACTTGTCAACCTTAGAGAAGGAACAGAATTATTTATTTCATGGTCCCCTTATTGTATACAAATATGTTTCCAAATAGCATTCAACGGTTGTTGCCAACATCGGCACCGTGTGCCTCTACGACCGTAAACTTTAGATCATGTACACTAATATTCTTTCTCGTTTTAATGTTTGTAATAAATTCTGAAACATTCTCAATAACGTAATAGTATACCCAGCAATGTGGGTACAAAAATCCGATGTGGTATATTTGTCACAGCAGACAACAAACATATACTGCAAGACGGGAAACAAACCTCACATATTGACAGTCATTATTCAAATAAAAGCCAACAGCGCTTAAAACTTTTATCTAGATGACCAGTTTCGGCAGAATTGAACGTAGTGCTCGATTTTTATCACAGAAATATATGTTTCTTGCGCTTTTTTTCTTTATTCGTGCAGCAAAGAAAAGCAGCAATAAGTAAATAAAACGCGAGATTTTTACGTCTAATCCACATATCGTTGTAAACAAGAGCGGAATGCAAACTCAAAGTGCACAATCTAGGTCTCTATGCCGAACACTTCTATAATATTTCACTAAACTTGAACAAAACAACACTGTTCGCATAAGCTACGTGTTGTGTTTAGCATTCGCATGGAATGAAAATGGCGGATGCGCCAGCCTGTGTTTTTAGGAGCTCTATGCTAAACGGTGTCGTGGTTTTCATGGGATAAACACCATAGGCCTCCGTGCGTCCTGCTACTGGAAATTACAATCTGGGACACGCCAATAGTTGCAGACGACTCTCTCTGGGTGTGTCCCGCTTCCAATATTCGTAAGCCATTGCTTCGGGTAAGTCACGAAGTTGTTGCGTTTGCACTACCTGCTCCCTGCACTGTCTGAACCAACTGCTTGTGTAATGCGTTGGTAAACACAGCCAAAACTAATCGCTCTGTCGCAACTTCCTGTTATTACCATTATCTCGGTTCCCGAAATGTTATAATGTAATTATAATACTAATAGATATAAGCCGCGGCGGAGCGGCCAAGCGGCCAAGCGGCTATGCTATGCTACGATGCGCGAGGCCGTTCCCCGTCGGAGGATCTAATCCCCCATCGGGCATGGATGTTTGTGCCGTCTTTAATATAAGCGAGTTCATAAGTAGTTTGTAAGTTTAGAGACTGTTGACCCAGTAGTTAAGTCCCATAAGATCTACAAATATTTTTTTTTATACTCACAAGCCCGTCACATATGCCTGTTGATCACAGTTTTATTTTATTTCGCGTTATCTATTCACTTTATTTTTCAGTAAAATTTAGGAATTGTAAGTATGGTCGACCGTAAAGATACACAACAAAAATGTACTTATTTTCAACACAGTTGAATGCACAAGCGCGATATTATAAAAAATGTTCAAATGTTTGTAAATCTTTCGGAATCAACTGCTTGATCATTAGTCTGTAGATTATAAACTACTTAAACTAACTAACCTAATGACAACACAAACACCCATGCCCGACGGCGAATGCAGCACGCCCCAGTACGCACGGCTTATCCGCCGCGGCTGGTAACATTACATTGTCAGAGAAACTGAGGAGTAAGAGTTGTATTACTTGTAACACAATCCCTTGGATCATAGTACTACTGAACCCTGTAACCGATCAAATCTATTTCAAAGAAGTGAGCTTTGGATTATTGCTATAAAATATTACTTTTCAGAGATATACGTGTCTGTGTCCAATTATTGTCTGGAAAACACCATAATTTAAAATTTAACTGCTCTTTATCGAAGTGCGATTAATGACGTAAAGATTTGACGTAAACTCTATAATGAATAAGCTCATCTCTCATAGTGAATGCAGTAGTGGTACCCTTTTATCTTCGGAGAATAGCATTGTAACGTATTGCTGGGAGATGCTATGTTTATGCCATTTTGGAAGAACTGACATCTCAAGAGCGCGATTCGTAAAATACCTGCTACAAAAGTTAGTTTGATAAATATCTATTGAATGTATGGAAGCGGTTGCTATGCTTATATCATGGAGGTCTTCGATTCATTGTGATTTTTTAATTGGTATCCTCCTACTCCATCTAACTCCTCTCTTTATGTCCTCTTCTCTCGCGCTGACGCACGGTAGTGCAAATAAAAGATTACGAATACGATTTCGAAAAATTTTTGGGTAGCGCTGAGGTAGGAGGAAAGAGCTATAATTACATTAAAGAGAATGGAACAACTAGCCATACAGACAGCCGAACCTTGGCGCACATTTACACAATTATCCACTCCTGACAAAATTGTTATCAGTCTTGTTGCAGTTGTTGTTGACTACTCAGGTCACGTGATCTGTCAGTGTGCGACTACAACAAGCCCTATGGTCTTCAAGAACTGCACCAGAACAGTACGAAAGAGAGCAGTAATTCCAACAACTTTCTGACCAGGACCAAAAAGTGCCAAAAGATGAATGGTGGTCACTTTAAACATCTGCTATCGCCAAGTTAGTGCCGCATTTCAGTTCTCCTACTGTGATTCTTTGGACCTTACAACTTTCTGTCCCAGGTGAATTCTATTCGCCCTTCCTTATGTTAACGATAGCATGTGTTATTAACAGTAACACTATGTATTTCTACCAATCTTCTGTTACTCCTGCTCTCAATTGACTTACTACTGCACCCTCTTTCTAGCAATCTCTTCCTTTTTGTCTGCATGATGATCTCCTCTGCACACCTGTTTCCTCAATCTCCTCCTTCCGCTTCCTCTGTTCATATCCACCAATCCCTTTATCTATCTCCTCGTCTTCTCGGCTCAGGTCGTCTACTGAATCTCATCTCACTTGTCTATAAAAAAGTAAACTGGCAAATTTCAGAGCCGACGCTCAAACGGTATCTACGTATTTTTGCAATGTATCCTCCACCATGCGTTATTCGGTAGCGTGCGCAATATAGAAAACCTCTCGCATGAAAACATGCGTACATACAAGTGACAACTTTCATGGTAATAGGGCCTTTCACCATACAGAGGCTTACTAAGCATCAAAGCTTTCCTCTTGAAAACATTCAAAAGGTGGTAACTTTCATGCTGATCCGTAAGACGGTGACGAATTCTTTTGAAAGGTACGCTCCGCCATTTACCGTGTAGCAGCATTAGAAAGGTAGTTCACGAGTTATGGACGATTTGGGCGTAAAACGTAGTAAGAGGCGTTTTATTATTTGGAAGTTGTTAGAATACGGAGTTTTATATAAGTAAACCATACATTTTACAATGTTCTATCTGCTTAATTTTTAGTAAATACTAAATACGGCAATGCTTCGCACTTGCTAAACATGCATGGGAGTTTTACACACATTCTACGTTACTTCTTTTAATCTCTCTTTCCACAACTTTATCCATTTCTATCCTTCTCACATTCCTATTTGTCCTCTTAGTCTTCTCTCCGTATTAGTCAGCTGTAAACCCGAAGTTGCACGGATATGTATTTTTCCGAATTTTTATTTGGTCCTTGTACTCTTGTCTTTGCTCTAACTTTTCCTACTCCTCCTCTTCGTCCCCCTTTCTTTCCTCCTCCTCGTTCTCCTCTCCCCCCCCCCCCCCTCTTACAATCATCCACCCTCTATCTGCGTCATTTCCTCCCCTCGCTCTCTGGCAATCTTATCCTGTCCACCCCCTCTCTGATTATGTCCTTCCTCTTCTGTAAAGGAGAAGCTACATATTTCCGCCAAATTACACAGTGGCCATATCTGGACAGACAGTATCGTTCCTCTTTCTTTCAAGGTAAATTGTGCAAAATTTTACCAACGGCACATAATACGAATCCAGTCGAAAGTGACGATGCCCTTTCAAAACTGACTTTTTTATCGTTTCAAGCGGCTCCTTTAGGTTCTCCCAATTTTTTTCACAGCTGTGTTACAGTGAATAAAACAATCATTATTCCAATTGATCAATCCATTTCTTAATTTAAGCGAAAATATTAGCAACAAGATAGTATTGGTAATGTTACAAAGCAGCACTTGATACATTCCCAAAAATTATATGTCATTCAGGCCGTAGAACGTAGATACCACCTTATTCATGGTATTAAAACCGTCACTTACAACAACAATATTTTGCATTACTCATACAATTCTAGTTACAGATAACCTTTACAAACTGTAATAAAAACTAGGTTTGAAGATTCTTCGTTAGATACATTATAGTAACTGAGTGATACACTATAAAATATAATATGGTAACAAAGTGATGCATAGGACAATATTACAGGACATTATATTCAGTTCTAATTCTCTGTACTGATAAATAGTGTGGTTTTTCTTTTTCTTCTCGAAGTACCAGCCCGGTATTCTCCCTCTCCCGGAAAAGGGAGCTTTAAACCTACCGTATAACAGCGTGCATAACGTGGAAAATGCAAAATATAGCATCAGCACTTTTTCATCGCATTCATAACTTGTTATTCGCCAGCAAATACCACTGCGCAAATGAAAAGTCAAAGATGACAATGGCAATTCTAAGCACATTTCCTTCAACACTACCAATGTCATTACTTTGCTTTAATGTACCTTTATGGATCTTTATCAGTGTTATCAAACTCAGAGACACTCTCCCACCATTACAGTATGCTTCACAACTTGTCTCCAAACTTTAATTTGCTTCTGTTGCTAATTTTGTGTCAGAGAACAAAGCTGTGTTCTTGTGCTATCAGCGAAAAATTCTGAAAACTGTCTGATGCCACATACTACATCATAATTCTGTCAGAGACCGCAAACGATCTGGGAGAGCAATTGAATGGGATGGACAGTATCTTGAAAGGAAGATATAAGATGAGCATTAACAAGAGGAAAACGGAGGTAATGGAATGCAATGTCAGCAAATCAGGCTATGATGAAGTAATTAGATTAGGCAATGAGACAATAAAAGTAGTAGATGAATTTTGTTATTTGGGTAGCAAGATAACTTCTGATGGCCGAAGTAAAGAAGATATAAAATGC
Source organism: Locusta migratoria (assembly GCA_026315105.1). Classification (NCBI taxonomy): domain Eukaryota; kingdom Metazoa; phylum Arthropoda; class Insecta; order Orthoptera; family Acrididae; genus Locusta; species Locusta migratoria. The sequence continues at coordinate 200,600,477 of CM048746.1, forward strand.
TATGGGAAGAAAAGCGTTTCTAAAGAAGAGAAACTTGTTAACATCCAATCCTTTCTGAAAGCATTTGTCTGGAATATAGCATTGTATGCGAGTGAAACGTGGACGATTAGGAATTCAAATAAAAAGTTGATAGAAGCTTTTGAAATTTGGTGCTACAGACGAATGATGAAAATTAGATAGGTAGATTACGTAACTAATGAGGAGCTTAACCAAAACGGGAATAAAAGGAGTTTCTGGCATATCGTGACAAAGAGAAGGGATAGATTGGTTGGACATATTATGAGACATCAAGGAATTGTCAACTTAGCATTAGAAGGAAGCATGTGGGGTAAAAATCGTAGAGACCGAGGGACGAATATAGTAAGCAGATTCAAAAGGATGTAGGTTGCCGAACGTATTCTCAGATGAAGAGACTTGCACAGGATAGGGTAGCATGGAGAGATGCATCAAACCAGTCTGCGGTCTGAAGACCACAGCAACAACATGAGAAATATCATTATCGGTATAAATGACATGTTTTCGCCCGGTCCCCTGGGTTATCATATATGTCTCATTCTAATTTTCATTTACGTCAGTCCTGCAGTTTCAGCGTGAAATCCGCGCGGGAGTGGCCAAGTGGTTCCCGTCGGTCGATCGAGTCCTCCCACAGGCATTTGTGTGTTTGTGTGTATGTATGTATGTGTGTGTGTGTGTGTGTGTGTGTGTGTGTGTGTGTGTGTGTGTGTGTGTGTGTTTAAGGTGTTCATAGCATCCCAGATAGCGCTCACGTCCTGCCAGAAGGGCGAGAATGGCAACTTAGGTTTTGTGATTCTTCAAATTCTCCCGGCGTATTTCATGACGGAAGATTTCAGGGATGTACAACCGGGTGCCAGTGTCCAACGGGCACAATATTTCGGCAACAGATCACGTTGCCATCATCAGCTGCGCTAATGAACTCACGCACCTGATGATGGCAACGTGGTCTGTTGCCGAAATATTGTGCCCGTTGCACATTGGCACCCGGCTGTACACCCATGAAATCTTTCGTCAACTCACGTTTCATTCTTGTATTTAAGAATTCGTGCACAGTGTCGTATTTTATTTATTTGAGTAGCCTGCTTCCACTGCAGATCAATGTTAGCTTTTATTGTTGATTGCAAAGTGGTTGGATACGGCTTCGAAGTTAAGGTTCTTACAGAAGATACTGAAGACTTCCTCGTAGTTGGGATTCTATTTTTTGAGCTTTCAATAATTTTTGCGACAATTTTATGTACTAGTATCGCCTATGGTCGGAATTCGACCAGTAATGTTTGCAAAGTCATGAAAATGAAGAAAAAAATTATTTAATTGAAATTTATTGAGTACTGCAAAATTTATAGGTTTTATGTGAATGCTATGAGAACAGGTGAAAGAAAGGGCAAAGAGAAAACGTAAGTGAATGAAAGTCACAATTGTAGGAATTAATTTCTTTAATTCAAAATTTAGCATTACAAAATTTCAGGAAAAACAACATTTTTTTGTAAAAATCCTTTCATCATTCGCTAAATGTCCTTGTTCTCTATGTTCACCAATATAAAATTTCAAACCATCAAAGGATCGAACTCTATTTGCTGCAACATATAGCTGACCATGTGTGAAAACTGGTTTTGTTAATACAACTCCAACTTTTTCAAATATTCGTCCTTGCGTTCATAAACTCAATTGCTTAATTATATTTAAAAACTATATTTAAAAGTTGAGAATTGAACATAACGAGAATTAAACAAAATTGGGGCAATGGGAATCGAAGCCAGGACCTTAAGAGTAGAACTCCAAGCACTACCTAACTGAGCTAATTTTACCTGTTCTTACATGCCACCAACAACCGGTCATAATATAGTGGCAAAACTTATGGAAAATTTGGAGTATCATCGTAAAATTTCTTTTTATTTTTACCACTCTTAACGGCTACGTGAACAGATAATTTTTATATTCGTAACATCTATAACAAACCATCTTTCGAATTATGTACGTTTCATTGACTTTCTTGTATGATTAATATTAAAAAGGTGTACCTTCAGTTTCGTGTTAGCGTATTTATATAATAATATATTTCATTTTAAATGATATTTTAATAATAATGGTTTACCAGACTAAAATTATAAAACATTCATTTTGACGTCCTTCCAGAAAGAAGGGCACTATGATAAAACTAAGGACGTGATTGTAAAAAAATCGCTCTATGTGGGTAAGTACTTTGTATGTCTGGGGAAACGAAGACCTCTGCAGTTTGGTTTCATACGATTAAAAGCATTTAACATTTTTCATACTGAAAAACAAATAATAACAGAAACTTTGACATTTGTATTATATATGAGGATTATTTAACTTTGTACTGCCATGATGTATCACGAATGATACGTGCTTTTGTTGTTACAAAGCAGATAAATTGCCCCGGTTAAACACGTGCTGGTATCCAAACGCAAAACGAACTGCTGCACAGTGGCGTGACGTAACAGAGATGCATGCGGATTAGCGAGCGCAACAGTGGGTACCCCACTTCCGCCAGATAACACTTCCGTCATCTGTCGAGCTTGGGTAGCACTTGGATGGGGCACCGTTCCGGGCAACCGTCTACTATCGGTAAGGAGATGCAATCAGCCTTGTTAGGCCAATTTAGGAGTTGGCTATTAAGCTGCGGCTCGTGTCACGTGAAGTCCGTATTCTGACCAATGACCATCCACAGAACGGGTTCCGGTTACCATTAGAACAGTTTTCACTTATGTTGTTGTTGTCATCTTCAGTCTGCAGACTGGTTTTATGCATCTCTCCACCCTACCGTGTCTTGTGCAAGCCTCTTCATCTGAGAATAAGAGCGGCAACCTGCATCCTTTTGAAACAGCTTATTGTATTCGTCTCTCGGTCTCCCTCTACGACCTTCACCCCTCACACTTCCTTCTTATGCTAAGTTGACGATAAGCGTCCCACCAACCTATCCCTTCTCTGTCTGTCGACCACCTCCTCATTAGTTACGTTGTCAATCCATCTAATTTTGATCATTCTTATGTAGCACCAGATTTCAAAATCTTGTATCATCTTTCTGTCTGAACTCTTTATCATCCACATTTTACTCCCATATAATGTTACACTCCAGACAAATGCTTTCAGAAAGGACTTCCTAACAAATTTCGCTCCTTCAGAAATGTTTTTCTTCCTATAGCCATTCTGTATTTAATATCTTCTTTATTTTGGCTATCAGAAGATATTTTGCTACCCAAATAATAAAACTGATTTACTACTTTTATTATCCCATTACCTAATATAGCACCTTCAGTATCGCTTGAATGTATCACACTAGGCCTACATCGCATTACCCTTGTAATACTGTTGTTAATGTTCATCTTATAGCCTCCTTTCAAGACACTGTCCATTCCGCTGAACTGCTGCACCAGGTCCTTTGCTGTCTCTGACGGAATAACTGTGTCATCGGCAAACCCAAACTTTTTATTTTTTCTCCATAAACTTTAGTTCCTTCTCCAGATTTGTCCTTACATTCCTTCACTGATTGCTCTGTGTAAAGATTCATCAGCATTCGGGAGAGTTTATAATCTGTCTTACTTCCTTCACGTGCCTGGTTTTTGTGTAAGTTGAATAAAATTTTTCACTCCCTATGTTTTATCCCTACTGCCTTCAGAATATGGAAGAATGTATTGTAGTCAACATGTGGAAAAGCTTTCTTCAGATCTACAAATGTTAAAAACTGCGGTTTACCTTTCCTTAAACTATCTCCTAAGATAAGTCGTAACATGAGTATTACGTACGGTGTTCCTACATTTCTCATAAATCCAAACTGGTTTACCCGAGGTCGAAATCCACCAGTTTTTCCCTTCATGTGAAAACAATTGGTGATAGTTCTGTAATTTTCAAATTTGTCTGCACTTGCTTTCTTTGGAATTGGAATATTATATTCTCCTTGTAGGGCATTTCTCATCTATTGCACCTTGCATATCAGGTGGAACAATTTCTTCGTGACTGGATCTCCTAACGATATCAGCATTTCAGACGGAATATCACCTATCCAGGGGTCTTATTTCTACTAAAATGTTTTAGCGCTCTTTGAAATTCTACTCGCAGTATCGTTCTCTTATCTCATCTTCCTCCACTCTCTCTTCCATTTCTAGAATACTGAAGTCGAGTTCATATCCTCTGTAGGCCTGTAGGCTAGGCCCTCCATGTATTCCATCCACCTTTGAGCTTTCCCTTCTTTGCTTGGTACTGATTTTCCATCTGAGCTCTTCATATTCATGTAGCTGCTTTCCTTGTAAACAAATGTGTTTTTTTTTTATTATTTTTTTTTTTTATTTTCCTGAAGCCGCTATCTATTTTTCCCTAGTTGAAACTGTATACGTACACTTCGAAAAAATACTGAAAAGCTTTAATGAACTTAAAGAGTAGATACGCTTTCGAAACAAATAGTATACATAGATTGTACTATCCCAAGCAAAGCGGAAGGTATAGTGATGGCGGGAGCTGAAGATCACATCATGTTCATGACTTTGTTGAAGCGTCACGATGGCATAAGATTTTTCGCCCTGAACCAGTCACAAAATTTACGGTCACGTTATCACCTGAACTTTAAAACACATTAATAAACTCATGTATAAATCAGTGAAACTGATGTAATAGCAAATCTATATGGTGTCCCATTGCTATATTTCCTCGCAAAATACATATCTGCCAGAGCATTATGACACCCACCCACCATCGATGTAAACTCGTCTAGGCGATGGCAGTGTCACCTGGCGAGGAATAGTGCGAGTCAGACACACGAACGGTAGAGCACAATAGTTGGCGTCATGTAAGAAGGCGCTTCCACACGTAGAAGTAGAGTGATAGGAAAAGCGTGGAGGGGAGGCGGTACAGCTGAGCGCCAACAGTGGAGCCTGCGGGAGAAACATTGAGTAACTCGCGGCCAGCCACGCGCCTACAGAATGAATAGCATTTTCTGCCAGTGCGGTATTGGAGGGGGATGCGCAGAGCGGCTGAGAAGTCGGCCGCCTTCCTATATGATACCGACTATAGTAAGCGTGCTATGCGTGCGTCGATTTTGGAAGGCGAGCCATCTACTTAGGTTTTACCGAGAGCTGATAGTCGTGGCCCTTAGGCTCGGCACTAGTATTTAAAAAAACTGCACACCTTGTCGCGTGTTCGAGGAGTGATGCGATGAGTGTCTTAAACAAGTGTCGGAACCAAGGTGAAACCATGTCCAAACGTCAAGGTGTTGGTTGGCCCCACCTCATAACACATGTTGGACTTCGTAGGCTGTGGAGACTTGTAAAATAGAACAGGCGGCGAACTGTTGGGTACCTAGAATCCGACTATAATGCTGAACGGAGTACAAGTGCACCGAACAGTCCTAACTGTGGGCCATCGCAGCCGTCGACTAATGCATGAGCCAATCTCAGTACCATGACATCTGCAACTACGACTGAAATAGGCACTGATAATCGTCTCTGGACGTTGGCGCAGTGGCGAAGCTTTGCATAATCTGATGAATCCCGACTCTTTCTTCATCGCGCTGATGGGAAGGTGCAACTCAGTCATCATCCAGGGGAGCATTTCCTTGATACCTACACTATGTAACGGAGACAAGCTGTTGTTGGATTCACATTTCTTAAATTATTTACGCAGGAGGAGCACACATACATTCCTTCATTTGATCGCCGTTTTCACGACCACACCTCTCAGTCCACGGTGGAAATTTTCTATGGGCTGAGGTGAGACTTGCGAAGTGGCGTCTTTTCCAAGTTTCAAATGTTTTTATCTCCTGCATTCCTTCTTGGTTCGAAAATACAGTTCTTTGTGGCAATTGTCTGTGTTACACCTGTCTGATATGCCATTTATAAGGGTCTTTCTCCATGGCCAGAAAAATTATTTTGGTGGAACCACTTTACTGCAAGCCAGTTTAGTGAACGTAAACAAAAATTTTGTTTGAGAAAAGCAGAAGGACTGTCCATAGCCAAATGAAATGACCTTAATATTGCAAATGTGCCTGACTTAGTTCCTTGTATAGTAAAGCTGTGAAAAACCTCTGTTTACTGCACAAACATCATATGATTTACACAGCAGATGAAATGGGTTTACAAATGAACAACGAACTTACAAGAAAAGTTTTTGCTGAAATGGAAGCAAAGCTGTTAATGCAAAGACTTCTAGAAAGAGGATAATTTGTCACCATGTTCGCTTATGCTAATACCACTGCAAACTTTAGCCTATATGGCCTTATTGAATTATAAAAAATTGTTACATGAATTTCGTGGCCGGCCGCGGTGGCCGAGGAGACTGAGGCGCTTCAGTCACGGTCTACACGGCCACTACGGTCGGGGTTTCGAATCCCCCCTCGGGCATGGATATTTGTGCTGTCTTTAGTATAAGGTAGTTCATAAGTAGTTTGTAAGTTTAGGGACTGGTGACCCCGTGGTTAAGTCCTATAAGCTTAACAAACATTTGAACATTTTTTTTTAATTCGTTACCGTTTTCTAATTCGATGTCTGATAATGACGACAAACTTCAGATAGTTTAATGAAGACACGTTCTTCAAATTGCTGACACACTTTCAATATCACCTGCTTCGTGGACACGACGTCTCACTCGGGGATGGTCAAGCATCTCAAAACAACTTATACGGACTCCACTTCTGCGACGAAAATAACAGACGTATGAAAAGCCTACGAAATCACGTCCCTCACCATCTGTAATCAGGTTCTTTTTTTAAGTCACTGAAATCATGATTTTGTACTGACAGAGTTCTTCGTAGTTATGAGCCGATTCGTCTTGCTTGAAGAAGGTCATACAGTTTATTCTTCAGATTAATTTTGAAAAAGAATGAACATATTAGAATTGGTAATCAAACCATCATACTTCGTAAGTATTTACAATGAAATTTTTTTAATGTGAAAAAAGGTTTCTCATTTAGACAGTAACTAATTTTCTTCCTAATGAGCAGACATTACCATAGGAGTAACTGTTATAGCAAATATGACTAAGACATTAAATACAATCAAGAAGAAATGAATTAAAATTTGTGATGCGGCCGGGAATCGAACCCAGACCTCCATTCTTACGAGGGAAACGTCTTACCGGTTTTTCTTTTTTAATTTTTTTTTCTATTTGGGAGGACTTGCCACCGCCACTTTTTCCGTTAGAAAAAAAAAAATATACACTTGACCACTTTAGGCGTTGGCTCCTACCTTATCCTAGTCCCAGTCCAACTAACCTAATTCTAATAAAGGGCAAGGAAAGCTAATAGGCTACCGAAAGCCGAAAAATAATAATAAAGAAAATGAAATAAAATAAAACTCATGAGATTTGGAAGAAAAAAATAAACGGGAAAACTTTTTTCTTTTGTATTCTTTATTTTTTATTATTTTTATTATTATCATTATTTTTATTCTTTATGTACAAATATTTATTTAATATATAATAAGAGGTGCGCCGTAGTGTTGCCGCCGGCATAGTTAGAATCGCCCAAACTTGTCTTCTCGTTGATTATTATGTTCCGTTGTGGGTCCTGTTCAGTTCAGGTTGGTTGTGTTAAGATTTATCTTCTCATCGCTTGGACGTTGCAGCTGCGAGGCGGGTCGCGAAAGGCACTCCGTAAAAAGTTGGGAAAATATTGCTGGTACTTTGGGTTACGGGTTAGGACGCAGTGTCGTTCATTAAAGTTCCAATATCCATCATTTAGGCCACCACACCACTAACGGTTAAGGCGCCTCGGAATAGTCTAAGTACGACTTCTCGAGGCACCTTAATCGTTAGTGGTGTGGTGGTCTAACGGGTTTGCTGGGCGCCGTGGCTCAGCGCGCCCGGTCAGGGAGCCAAACGCCCTCTGTAACAAAAAGGCTGAGCCAACCATTCAACGAACAACCACGAACAAAATGAACGCACGACCGCGAACCATAGATCTACCAGAAAAAAAAAGTCTGCCTTGTAAGCATAGAGGTCCGCGTTCGATTCCCGGCCGCATCACAAATTTTAATTTTATTACTTCTTCGTTACCTTTAATGTCTTGGATATATTTGAGACGAAAAATCGTCTTAGGGTATCTGAATTTATATTTAAATATGACTAAGCTCATCGCAGAACCTTAAGGCATCTTATTATCCCGGTCACTGTGCAGACCTGCATGGAGATTTCCCCCCTAGGCGTTGGCAGTCTCGTCCTCTTTCGAGCGGACAAGGAGCTCCTGCGCAGATTCTCGCAGCTGGCGCCGCGCATCCTTCATCTGCTGCCTTTAGAGCGGACATGTCGCCGCAGTGGCCTGGTCGCTGCTCTGCGGTGTAGCGCCCATGCTGCCACGTCTCCTCAGTGTGATGCAGCGTTTTCCGTCCCACGTTTGCGGACGGTTTCGCCCTCCGCCGTCCTTGCTGTGGTCTCCCGGCCTCCGTTGGCTATGGCGGCTGCGGTGGCTGTGGCTAGTTCGCTTGTTGTCTTTGTCACCGCTTGGCGTCTTCGCCTTCTCGTTGCGTAGAGCTGGCTCGGCCTTGTGAAAGCCTGACATCCTCGTCAGTTGTCAGCATGGTGACCATCAAAACGACGCAATTCAGTACTTCTGTCCCTCTGCCACAGGTTCGACTGTTGTGTTCTCCTGAGCAACTACAGCCACTTTCCAGCCACATAGCCGAGATTAAATCATGAACGTCACGCTCCCTGTAATCGTTAGCTGCGCGTTCTATTTTTCTCAAGGTTAAGATTCTCTTCTCAATGTGTCCGGATGAAAATGACGTATTACGATATTACCAACTCCATTTGCTTTGCGATGTAATCAACATCATTAAGAAAAAAGTTCAAATGTGTGTGAGGTCTTATGCGACTAAACTTCGTGGTTATCAGTCGCTATACATACACACTAATTACTTGACTCTAAGAACAACAAAAACATCCATGCCCGAAGGAGGATTCGAACCTCCGACCTTAGCGACCGTGCAGACTGTGTCTGGCGCGCCGCAGACCGCTCGGCCAACGTCACTCGTTTTCGAGGTTTGATGGCATTGGCCGCATAAGAAATAATGCGGGATATCCATTAGAAATAAAATATGTTGAAAATAATATCCCTGGACGTCAGAGGTAAACTATCGTAAGTACAAAAATGACTATTTTTACGTTTATATCACATGTGGATTTAAGTCATACCTTCTTAAAAGTGTACATAGAGACAGTTCAAATATTTGCACATCTATGGGACTTAACTAGTTTCGTCGTCTGTCTCTTGGCTTACAAACTCACTAGGCTGTGGACAGCAAATACGCCCATGCCCGATGAAGGACTCGAACCTCCGACGGCGAGCAGCAGTGCGCTCCGCAGCTAAAATACCTGGCGTCATATATAATACTGAACATTAAAATTTCAACACCAAAAAGAAATGCAGGTGATAACCGGGTATTCATTGGACAAATATATTATACTAGAACTGACAAGTAATCACATTCTCCCGCAATCTCGGTGCATAGATCCTGAGAAATCAGTAGCCAGAACAACCACCTATGGCCGTAATAACGGCCCTGATACGCCTGGGCATTGATTCAAACAGAGCTTGGATGGCGTGTACAGGTACAGATGCCCATGCAGCTTCAACACGATACCACACATCATCAACAGTAGTGACTGGCGTATTGTGACGAGCCAGTTGCTCCGCCACCATTGACAAGATTTTTCAATTGCGGAGAGAACTGGAGAATGTGCTGACCAGGGCAGCAGTCGAACATTTTCCGTATCCAGAAAGGCCCGTCCAGGTCCTGCAACATGCGGTCGTGCATTATCCTGCTGAAATGTATGGTTTCGCAGGGATCGAATCAACGATAGAGTCACGGGTCGTAACACATCTGAAATGTAACGGCCACTATTCAAAGTGCCGTCGATGCGAACAAAAGGTGACCGAGACGTTTAACCAATGGCATCCCATACCATCAAGCCGGGTGATACGCCAGTATGGAGATGACGAGTACACGCTTCCATTGTGGGTTCACTGTGATGTCGCCAAACATGGATGGGACCATCATAATGCTGTAAATATAACCTGGATTCATCCGAAAAAGTGACGTTTTGCAATTCGTACTTCCAGGTTCGTCGTTGAGTACACTATAGCTGGCGCTCCTGCCTATGATGCAACGTCAAGGGTAACCGCAGCCATGATCTCCGAGCTGATAGTCCATGCTGCTGAAAACGTCATCGGACTGTTCGTGCAGATAGTTGTTGTCTTGCAAACGTCCCCATATGTTGTCTCAGGGAACGATCTGTTACAGCCATGCGAATGAGATGCATGTCATCTCGACTGTTAGTGATACGAGGCCGTTGGGATCCAGCAGGGCGTTCCGTATTGCCCTTCTGAACCCACCGATTCCATATTCTGATAACAGTCATTGGATCGCGACCAACGCGAACAGCAATGCCGCGATACGATAAACCGCAACGCGATAGGCTACAATCCGACTTTATCCAAGTCGGAAACGTGATGGTACGTCTTTCTCCTCCTTACACGCGACATCACAACAACGTTTCACTAGGCAACGCCGGTCAACTGCTGTCTTTGTGTGAGAAATGGGTTGAAAACTTTCCTCATGTCAGAACGTTGTAGGTGTCGCCGCCGGTGCTAACCTTCTGTCTGTTCTCTGAAAAGCTAATCATTTGCATATCACAGCATCTTCTTTCTGTCGGTTAAATTTCGCGTATGTAGCACTTCATCTTCGTGATGTAGCACTTTTAATGGCCACGAGTGTAAGAAGGCGATTCCGCGCATAGAGGCAGAGCGATAGGGGTATCGTGGAGGGGAAGAGAAGAGTTACGGCGGAGCGCCAACAGTGGGGGCGGTGGGAGAAAAATCGCGTAACTCATGGCCAGCCACGCGAATATTACTGGCTTCCATAGCGGTAATGTATGGGGATGCGCACAACGCCGACTATAGGCGCCTTGGAAAGCTCGACCACTCCATCGCAGCAATAAAGGTAGCATTACAATTCTGAGAGGTTAAATATGATAATTACAATCCCCGATAAATATGTCGTAAAGCATTCATAAAGACAATAGTGCATGCAGAAGTTAGTGGTAGGGAATACAAAAAGTTCAAATGTTCAAATGTTTGTACAGCTTATGGGACTTAACTACGGGGTCATCAGTCCCTAAACTTACAAACTACTTATGAACTACTTACGAACTAGGACGGCACAAATATCCATGCCCGAGGGGGGATTCGAACCCTCGACCGTAGTGGCCGTGCAGATCGTGACTGAAGCGCCTCAGTGCCCTCAGCCACCGCGGCCGGCATACAAAAAGTAAGATTCTTTATAATTGTGTGTTTGACATAATTTAGAGATAACGAAATCCTTGCTGCTGCAGCATCTCTGTTTTCTTTTGTAAAGTTAGCGAAATATTACTTACGAAAGATATCTTCGACGTCCATATTTGTTTATGTCTTAGAATGCCTTATAGTATTTCCTTTCATAATCCGCTCCCTCAAGTTCATGCCTATGAAAGTCGTGCTTCAATAACTATCGGTAATCAAGATATAGCTGGAGTGCAAAGTTCCAATGGGCCATACTGTATACCTTTTCCTAAGAATATTTATTGCTCTATTTCGTGGATTGTTTGGCACACTCACCTATTGCCACATACCTCAATTAATTATATATGTAAACCTTCTTCGTAAATTAACCTTCCATTAGTGAAAACGGAATGAATGTACGTTCAGTGTTTTTTGAAAGTATTCGGATACATATTCTTTTGACGCTAAAGCTGAAACAAAATACACTAACGTCTCAACGAAAGCAAATCTTATACATCCAAACGTACACCGCTAGACAGTTCGAAGTTTCTGCATAAAGTGAGGTTTGACACTGCTGTACATCTGCTCCACGAGTAACACGGAAGTAGAGAAAATATCATCAAGCTACCGACTCACACAACAGCTGCTGAGCGGAGGTCCCTTTCTTTGATCCACAATAGCTCACCCCAAACTGTACACAGTGTCTAAACCGCCCCTAACTTTCAGAGAACCTTGATGTGAACCAGTACAGCATGAGACAGGTATTCGTACATTCTCTCCGTCACACAAGAATGGGAGTAATAAAACTTTGTAAAATACTCTCCACTCCATTATGGTCCGGCTGGTGCAGCAACCAATAAAATTGCTAAGAAATGAAAGACAGTCGTGGTTGCAACTTTTTAATTTACTTTTTTACGCGTTCCACCCCTGTGATTGTCGTGCGTCGATCTAGTGTTTTCGACCTGCCTCATGGCTACCCCTTCTACAAAACATAAGAGATTCGAGCTTTTATACCACAGTACTTCATTATTCGTAGTCATAGAAACGTAATTGGAATATTTTTAGTTATAAATATAGTATTTCTAGCAAATGTAATCAGATGCACTTCCATATATTTAGTCCGAAACTATTGGGGTGTGGCGTGGGACCGTCTCCCACCCCCAATCGGGGGGAGACACCAATGGGTTTGACCAATAATAACCAAAGTCCCGTCTGAGACCTTTTTCAAAATAGCAGATTCCTTTCAAGTGCCGGTTACGCTGCGCAATGTTTCCGTTACCTAACACCTGATTTCATGTGATGAGCAGGTATCGGCCACCTGGCCAGTTGTTGGCTCCGCCTGCAGGATCGTGGCCTAGGGTACACGCGCTGCTTCCTAGACGCCGTGCCAGAACATGCGTCCTCTGCCGGCCGTTGCAGACGCTCATGTTTACGTAAAGTTTACAGGAAGCGCTGTTAAGCCAACTGCTCTAGGGAAATTCTGGCAACGAGACCTCGCCTATTGGTCATCACCGATTTCTGCCAAACGTACGATGTATCCAGAGCTTCACTAGAATATAAAGTGACAGGAGTGATAGCTCCAGACAGGTGTTCACGAAGAAAACGTGGCACTTTTTCCCACAGGACAGGCAAAGTATGAGGTAACGTTAGCATACATAGCAGTTGACACAGTTATCTGAAGTTTATAGGAGCGAGTCTCTCTGCAGAAAGTTTGCTTGTATTTTCAACTAGCTGAAGATCCGGCGTTGCCTGGGTACTTATTTATTCCGTACTACCGCAGTCCTCCTCCCCTTCCACAATCCTCTATTCATCTCTCTGTTCATCTGGTCATTTCCCTCTGTAAGCCCAGTTCTTGCATCCCTATCCGTCCAACTCCTTGCCATTTCTACATTTCGCCTCTTCAATTCATCTCCTACTTCCCCTAACTCACAAATACCTGTCAAATACTGTGGTGATCAGTACAACGATTATTGCAAGGGAGACTTTACCAGCATGATCCGCTGATTTGTGGTTTATAAAAATTATCTCCATGTAAATATTCTCACATGAGGGATCTTTATAGTAATTAATAAAACGGTTTAACTGTCTGCTATAAAGCACCCATTTGTCTCCATGATCAACTGCGCAAACGTTCTGCAAGCTACTATTGGAGTCGAAGTATGCAGATATAGTCCACCATGTACCAAAATACTTACAAAATCTCGACCTCCATGTTGGAGGTTGCATTCAAGAAGTTTTAAGTATTTTAATTGTTTTTTAAGTACAGTGGTAGAAATTTAGATCTACAAATAAATAAATATTTTTATGACTGACAGCTGAAAAATTATCACACGTCAAATACAGTCGTGGAGCACAAATTGCACCATGGAATCAAGCCTGATAACTTTAGGTTTGCAAATGGCTCAACTAGGTTTTTGTTTACTATTTGTTTCGCTAAAAAAAAAAGGAAATCTTTGGAGAACTTGAAGCCTCTTCCGTTTCATTCGCGTTGAAAATATATTACGGAAGGCGTAGAAAATACAACAGTTCTACTAAAGAAAATACCTACAATACTCTTCTGCGTCCTATTATGTATTGATGCGCAGGAAGTTCAGAGAAGGGCAGCTCGTTTTGTATTATTGAGATATAGGGGAGAAATTGCCACGGAAATGATGCACGAGTTGGGATGTAAATCATTAAAAGAAAGGCGTTATTTTTTTCAGCGAGATATGTTTGCGAAATTTCTTTCAGCATCTATATCTTCGGAATACGAACGAATGACGATCAGAATAAAATCAGAGAAATCAGATCGAAAACTGAAAGATTTAGGTGTTCCTTTTACCCGCGAACTATTAGAGAATGTAACAGTAGAGAAATATCATAAAAGGGGTTCGATGAACTCTTTGCCTTGCACTTCAATGAGACTTTCAGAGTATTTACGTAGATGTATGACAATTTTGCACCATAATGTGAACACCCGACAGAAGGGTAAGAAATTGGAGCTTCGAACAACCAGAAGTACTTCTTCCTGCTTATATCAAGGTTGAAATTTAGTACAATTGTTCACTGTTAAAAACCAGAGCAAAAGTTTGGATCACTTCCATTGCGGTTGCATTCCCTCGAAATACTTATAAGGAAAAAAGACGCAGTGAACAGCTTGCAAGAAACTGAAGACAGATCGAGTACGAAAACAGGAAAATGTTGTACGTCAACATAAAAAAGATGCAAAATATAAACAGTTAACGTTTAAATGTTCAAATGTTTGTATAGCTTATGGCACTTAACTGCGGGGTCATCAGTCCCTAAACTTACAAACTACTTATGAAGTAGCTAATACTAAGGACGGCACAAACCGCGCCCGACGGGGGATTCGAACCCCCGACCGCAGCGGCCGTGCAGACCGCGACTGGCACGCCGCAAACCGCTCGGCCAACGCGGCCGGCCACAACGTTTAAAGCGCACGATGTGCAACATTGATAACCCATCCAGGACCCTCCTGTATATGTCATGTTGTCATGGTGCTGGACTATGATTCCTGAGATCGCTATTCAAACCACCCTCACGATTTATATTACTATTTTTGTCTTTGAGAAAAATATGAGCTGACAGGTTATTGGTAGCTGTATAAGAATACTGCAATTAACTAAAGAATATTTGCCATTGTATAAGCCAACACCTCTCGCCTTCTACATTAATTTCTAATTTCCTTTTTTGGGAGGGAGGGGGGTTTCATGCAGTGGATAATCGTAGTTAGCTTGGTGTTTGGAAATTTTGGTGCGAGGAGACTGGCTTCTGGTAGACAACGCGATGTATTCTTCTCAAAGCACGGCTTGTTAGCGAAACGGTAAAGCCTGAAGGCAATGTCGGCACAAAGTTGCACAGATTAGCCCTCAACTGGCGGCGGCGTTCTTGGTACGAGGAGAGACTCTGAAACGGAGAGTGTCACTTCAGTGTTTCCCACTGTCCGTTCTTCATGAAAGACGGTCTGGCGCCACAACCAATTGAAAGAGGCACCTCTGGTGCTGTCTGATCCCTTTACCAATAGATGCAGCTTACTTGCTAGTGTACAGCTGGAAGTGAAGTGGGTGCCTCAGAAGGACTACGGGAAAGGGGGGAAACCGCCAGTGGCATCCTTCAAATCCTATGCGATAAACACGCAGGTTTAACTTTTTATCTGCAGGACCCACAGTGTTAGTGACGTCGTACATAGACATATTAATAATAGGAATTATATAATTTCAACAGTTTATATTCATAATTCGTATTAGTTACAAGCTTATTTCGACTTAAAAGTCATCTTCAGGTGTTACGCCTGCAATACATAAGATTTCATAACATTTAGTACTATGTTGCTTACTTAATTCCTCTAGTGAAAACAGTAAATTCCCCTGGGACCATTCGGTGTTGTAGGTTACTCAGTTATTGAAATGTATGTTTTTTATTACACAATTGCATTTCATTAAAGACAGTGGTACATATTTTTATTTCTTTGCATGCTCACAATTTGTCATTAGTGTTTAGGCTCATTTCTTCAAAAGTTTCAGTTTCCTGACTTTCCGTTTTTGTACAATTTGAAGAGAACTACTCGCTCTAGAGAGTTCATCGTGTGCTTATTTTAAAGCTAATAAAATTTACTACAACTTCAATTCTCATGTATATTCTCGCAGGATGAGCGGTTATGCTAATATTCAGCTCGAAGTCAGAGCAAAACTTAAAATTTTCATTTTTGGTAAAAATAAGCCCATTTTTGACGCTTCATATATAGAAAACTATTGGACATATAACGCAGCGGTTAGGCTTAAATTGTTACATATTTTATGTACTTTGTAAATGGTAAAAACTACTAACATCGTAAAACTCATAGTTTTTGCGTTAGAAGGCAAAATCTAAAAAATTTCCGAAAATTTCGGAGTTTTTCACTTATAACTTGGGAAGCACAGGGTTTTCGAAGCTGCAAACTTGGTTTCATACTACTCTAACTGGTCCTAACAACATATCAAAAATTTAGAACTACATCACGATTTGCGTTTTTGGCCCCTTTTTTTGTACGATTTGACTGTCCTATATACAGAGGGAAAAGAAATGATACATACCACATTCTGTTATGCTGTACATTTCGCTATTATTGTGACGTGATTTCTTTTCTATATATAATATGAATATCACGTAACTTATAATATTGTGTTGTCATGCGAGATGTTTATCAAAGATGAAAAAACCCATCATATTTCGTTTAATTTCAAATAAAAGCTTTCCCTCAAATGCACAGAATCGACACCACACTCACAAAGCGATCATATAATCTATCTTTTAACACTCATATATATATATATTCTCTGTGCAAATAATGTAAACACACTACATCTCTGGAGAGCTGTCAAATGTCAAAATCCGTAACTTCATAAACATCTCCCATGACGAAACAATATTATAAGTTACGTGATATTAATAAAAAAAATACCAATCACAAAAATAATAATGATTTAAATGAAAGCAGTAATTATTTAAATTATTGTAACGGCAAGACTCACCTCATCAGTTACTTTCTGTTACTCTAGAACATAGAGTAGAATGTAGTATTTCAATGCAAATGGCACTCAGTAACAAAGTTACTAAAGGCTTATAATCAGTGTTAAAAATAATAAAAATCTACTGATATTGTGGTCAGTGCTGTTCTTAATGTTCTTTGTAAATAAGTGAGAAATTGGTTATGATTATGACCTCTGTTCAAAAATCTACTTAAAGAACACTAACTAGTATGTATCACTTTGTTGAAAATAATGAAATATTTCTCCTTAACATGAAACTAATGATTTTTGTTACAGTTAACTAGTTTTTAAGTAACACTTCGCTGAATAGATTCGTCATTTAAATCTACTAGCCTGGAATCTAGAATGGGGTCACTCAAACTGTACTGACAATTTATAGTAACATAGAAGTTCGTGTCTGAACTATTTCAGTTATATGAACTGATTTAAATTAGTTATGTGGCAAAACAGTAACTTATGCCTACCAATACTATTGTGCAAGAGCAATGAAATTTATAGTTGCAGCACTGTATATTGTATTAAGAAGATTCTCAAAAAAAATTTACAATATTAAAATTGATTGCTGCTTTGTTAAAGGAATAGGATTACTCGGTTAATAATTCCTTACAGGAGAGGGGTCCCTATTAGGTTATGTGACTTGGAATAAATTAGGATTACGTACACACTACTTTTAACAGAAATGTAACCTCTATTGAAAACATTCAAAACACAAGTTACATCTCTCAACGACCAGTTTATAAACAGTAACAAAAAATACTGTGTCCTGATATTAATGCGGACCAGTGGCGAGGTGGCGGCGCAGCGTATACAGCTCAGATTTCATCTTTATGCAGTTTGTGAGCCGACATTATAACAGCGGTTTCTAGCTCCATATGCAGACAGTATAAGTGTTACCATTGCATCAGCACGTTCACCGAGGCCATTGTACGTAGATTGGTCTTCAGCCTCAAGTGAAACAAATATTTGGGCAGAATACAGTAGCACAAGTCTGCCACTACGTCTTGCTGCTGTGCCCTCAGGTTCACTACTGCTGTGAGCTCCCACCATTGACTGCTGTGAATGCCAACCTTCGACTGACTACTCTGTCTCCGTTAGCTGCACGCCAACACCACATTTTCATTTACAACGGAATTCACATTGGAATCACTACATGTATTAAATTTACATAATACTCACATACATAAGACGATTCAAAAATAAAATTGACATTATCGAAGCCATTTAAAATTACAAAAATAATATGCAAAAATAAACATGATGCAGATATTCATAAAAGGTACAAAGCACATGAAATAGAGACATCACATACCATACAATAGTGGAATCGATTGTAACGTGAATGAAATTTAATATCTTACGTACCATAAAAATGAAATATTATTATCAAAAAATGGTCTAAATTGGGCAATGGCGTTATACTCCCATGGGAAAATTAGCCATGAACACTCTCTTCGCGGGAAAAAAACGCGAGGTAGTATTTTTCGTTTGCCGAAAACGGCGTAGAATGTGTACTACTCCGCGTGGACCTTAAGGGAACGCGTTTACCAGTCGGGATCAGCAGGTTTTTACCGCCAACCTGGTGACTGGCCGCTCCGAATGTGGGGGAAACAGTCATGGATCCTCGTGTACAGTATGGCGGAGTTTGTCAGCGTCTAGACTTCAAGTTTGAAGCTAGACTTGTGTTTCAGTTTAAATTCTGCAGAGCGAACTTATCTTTACCTGCGGGGAAGCAAGTCTTAATATTGAAGACCTGGTCTTTAATGTGAGAGCCAGTGTTCACCACCGTGTGTGTTGGAGCTAGTACAGTGCTGTGTTTTCAGAGCGAGCTAGTTCCATACTATTCAGCTCTAACGACCTGTAAATTTACATTCCCCGCGAGGTGTGCTTTTCAAATTTGCTGCCGCACAACGATTATCACCAAACAGTAGCAGCGTCCCGACGTGCCGCCGAGACGACGAGCAGCGACCTCGGTAACGTATCAGCAGCCACGGTTCATAATTACAGTCAGCCGACCACGGTTCGTTGCCTAGTAGCTAGTAAATGCCTGTTCAGGTCAGTGTACTGTCGAAACATCTCTCATAACTTTATACAGCGGGTTGCTTCGCGTCACTCTCATTTCACCACATTCCATTTACGGGTTCTCACATAACAATTCTATGTCAAAAGTTATTGATTGGTGATAATTTATATTCATGTTACTTTAGTATCAATCAGTCTCTCTAAAATACACTCTCATTTCGAGACACACTCATTAATTTAATTAGTTTTTAGGTAGGGGGATTAATTATTTGATGAGTGCCATGGTGCCCAGTTCCATGACTGAGTTTGAATTACAACAGCTCCATTCATTCATTTACTCATTAGTTTCCTTGTTTCCTTAATTTACTAATTGTAGTCACATGCGTATTCATGGCCAACATCACTTTTTAACTATTGCTATACATTCACTTTTTTTTAATTTTAAACCCCTTTCCAGCACGTATTCCTTTTACGCCAATGAATGGATGTGCACAGCACGACTGGTGCCGTCGGTACCTTTGATTCACTTTTGTTGTTTGTGTAGGCAATGATAGGCAGCGCTAAGTACGTTTATAAATCTACATCTACATACATACTCCGCAATGGACGGAATGGCGGGCCGTGATCTTCAGCGATGAAAGTACATTCTGCTGCACACAAGTCAAAGTCGTCTGCACGTACCATGTAGACCTGGCGAGAGCTGTCTCCTGAAATGTACAAATGTTTGTAAATCTATCGGACTCAACTGCGTGGTCATCAGTCCGTAGCTTACAAACTACTTATACTAAGGTAAACTAACCTAAGGACAACACAAACATCCATGTCCGAGGAGGGATTCGAAACCCCGACGGAGATCGGCCGCGCGCACCGCAGCACGGCGCTCCAGTACGCACGGCTAATCCACCGTGGCAGCTGTCTCGTAGACTGCATTCGTCCAATACACATTTTCCGTCCCAGGGCTTGTGGTTTGGTGTGAGTTAAGATACACCTTTTATTCACTTTTGTTGTTTGTGTAGCCAATGATAGCCAGCGCTAGGTACGTTTATAAATTGTCAGACCTGTTCGTCTCCCAATCTTGCAACAGGAAGGTGATGTATTGTTTCAACAGGATAATACTTTACTACACATTGCGCGTGAATCTCAACGAGCACTGAAAAACGTGAAGCTACATCTCTAGCCAGCGCAGCTTTTGGACTTGTCTCCAACTGAGCAGATGTGGGGTATGATTGGATGACACCTGACATGTGCGACTTATCAATCGACAACTCTTGCAGAGTCGGTTGCGCAGGCGTGGAACAATCAACCTAGCCCACTATTCACCATCAATTTGGTCGAATGGGTGCCAGAAACAAAGCATTATTGTCGCCCATGGAGTTTATATCACGTAGTAATATGGGTGCTTCGCTAAGGTTTGATATCTTGGTATCTCAGTACTGCTTGAGCTACTGATCTGTAAATGTAATCATTTCATGTGTCTCACAGGCAATGTTTAAACAATAAAGCTTGAGTTATCTGAAAAATCTATGAGGGTGTTTTAATTTATATCTCACATTGTATATTATTTGTCTCCTAAGCCAGTCGTAATGTCAATTGAATTTCCCCTCCCCCTTCGCCACAGAGAAGGATTGGAGAAGGTGAAAAAAAAAAACAGTTGAATAACAAACAATCGAGAGCTCTCCGTGAGATAGTCCTATAGCACTTATCTGAATTATTCTTCACCTCATTTTGTTAAACTTATCAGTAATATTGTTGCAGTTATACCTCTTCCACAATTAGTACTATATCCACGTTGATCAATGCTTCGAATTTATCAAGTGAATGGAAATCGAAAAGTACGCCATTTCTTTGAAATCACCTAAAAAATATCAGACTGATATAGTTCCGAGTTAGAGATCATGTAACTACCTGGTCATTAGCGCAAACAATACTGTCACAGACGCATTGGTTGCGTGTGCCCTTTCAATTGCCAACGTGATATAACTGTATGTGTGTTAGTCGTTAATTCTCTTAAAATAGGTTACAGTTTATTTTTAATGCGCCTTTCAGTTGCACGATGAAAAATATTCATTCCTATAATTAGTGCTGCAGTAATTGCACATAAAATTGGTGTTTTCGCAACATTTATGCGCTTTTGATGGAACTAATGACGATAGCCAGAACTCCAACGCAGATTCACGTAACCCAGTAATTACAGCCTCGAGTCATCTAAGAAGAGAGCATTTCACGTTCAACGCCTCCACGCTGCACAGAGTGCAACAGCCACGTGCATGACTAATGGCGAGTAACTACCGTTATTTTGTAAGTATTCGCACGGATGAGTGACTACACGCTAAATTGGAAAAGGATTTTTTTTCCTTAGATTTGTGTCCAAGGTTTTTACAGACCTGTTCCGAACTCGGATCAAACTTCTTCAGCTTTCTTGACTAACCTTAGTGTAGAGGAATTACTGGAAAAGTGAATACCAAAAAATTTTAGTGTGAAAACTATACGATACTCGTCTTGATATTTCTGGACTGATAATAATTGTGCACTCAGAACAGGGGTCCGACTTCGAATTCTCATTTCATTGGCAGACATTTTACCGACTGATCTCCACTTGACAGATTTATCTATGCCGGTACTTTTTCTTTCGTGCTGAAGGAAATAAAGTACTGGTAGTATAATGTATGTTTCGTAACCATCCTTGTGTCCCAGCCCTGTTTGTTACTGTAGTCACCTGAGACTATATCTGGCTATAGAAAAAAGTGTGTCGGGTACTTCCCTACCTGCACAAATCACAAATGAAGTGTGGTCCAAGACAGCTTGACGGGGTTATAGAAGGTTAGTCAGAAGGCGTCAATGGATGTGGTATCAGAGGGCTAAGTGAAAAAGTCCGTCTGATATCAAAATGAAGAGATGCAGGTGGTACGACCTACACAAATTACGAAAGGGCAGAGCTGTCATTTGAAGGCCTTCGACGCTTGTGGAAGCTTTCTGAATTGATTCTCACTGCATTACCGCAATTAATAGGCTCTGAGCTTGGAGTGACAGTTGGATCGAAACACATGAGGCATAACATTTTGGTTATCATTGGGGAATTCGACATTCGGAGAGCAACAGTGTCGAAAGTGTACCAAGAAGCCCAAATTTCAGCCACTATCGATCATCACCGTCAACGCAGTGTTCGACGAAGCAATAGACCCAACTCGTGAACAAGGCACTCTACACTGGTGATGGTTGCAATGATATGGCTGCTTTTACGTCGTGTGGACTGGGTCATCTGGTCTAACTGAACCGGTAAATCGTCATATTTGGCTACTTGAAGACCATTTTCAGACATTGTTGACTTGGAGTACCCAAATAACGAGGGATGTTTTTGGATTACAGTGCGGCTACTATTGTTCGAAACAGGTTTGAGGAATCTTCTGCATAATTATAGCAAATGATTTAGACTGCCTAATCGCCCACTATGACTACCACAGAATATTAATGGGACATAATCAAGAAGTCAGTTGGTGCAGTGTAGCCTGTACTGGAAACAGCAGTTATTGACGACTGTACGAGTAGCATAGCTTAATATTCCGACAGGAGTCTTCCAACCACTTAATGACCCCACACCTCGCTGAGTTGCTGTACTTCGCCGGGCAAAGTGTCCAACACGATATTACGACGTATTCCATGTCTATATTTTCCTCAAGGTATCTCTCGCGCTCTCCAGCTGGCTAAGAATACGTGGGTTCAGACCTCAGTCACGAGTATGACCAGGTCAGCCACCAAGGAAGCCTCGAAAAACGAAAGGAAAAATAAGTAAATTTATCGTCGAAGGAATCTGATAAATATAAAGCGACTCTCGTAGAGAAAATGACTAAAAATCAATTTTGTAATAAAAGTCGGGAGGAAAACTTACAGTGAAATATCAAGCACTGGCTTCCAGTACCGGTGTAAATACACGTTCTTATAATCATCAAGATATTTCTGAACAGCATGCATTCCATAGTAGAGTAAATGTTTCATCCTGGGATCGATTCCTACATAGTTCAACAAAAGAAGCACCTACATACTTTCAGTCCTAGTTCCCTGGTTGTTTTTTCTCTCCGGCAATCTTCCAGAAAACCTATCAAAAATTTAGGACATATTTTATGCATAGTTATAACTGTGCCATGAAATGAATTGCCCCTGCAAGTACTTACGTCAATAACATAGTCTACATGAACGTCACACAGACTACGTAGCAACACTAACAAGAATCCAAAAAGCTGTCACAACCATAACAATTGAAGCTGCGTTATGGGGACTGGTAACAGCATCACGGAATCGTCACATACAAACCTGGCGTGCAGCTGGACATCCCTAAAATGTGTTTTGATGACCTTGGTTGTTATTCTCTCAGTTAATTTTCAGATTGTGAAATAAGCTTTTGTTTCGTGCCATAAGTAAATTTCTGCGGCCACTACGGTCGGGGGTTCAAATCCCTCCTCGGGCAGGGATATTTGTGCCGTCCTAGTTCGTAAGTAGTTCATAAGTAGTTTGTAAGTTTAGGGACTGATGACCCCGTAGTTAAGTCCCATAAGACTTACGAACATTTGAACATCGGAACATTTTGTAAATTTCTGTTTGATGTAGCATGTGTTCAAACTTCATGATTGTTTTACGAACACATCAGTTTTTTGCACAATCAAAACAAACGCGTTGATCAGTTTTAAATCGTTAATAAAACGGTATCCATTAGGAAATGGCTAGTGGTAATGATAATATAGAGGTGAACAAAATAATACGTACACCTAACATAGACACAATATTATTTAATTAGAAGCGATATGGCCAACTATTGGCTCTGAGAATAGCTACAACAACAGATTCGTAAAGTTTATTTACGGTATCCAGCGGAACGTTATCCACTCTTGTGCCGAAAAATCCGCCAATAACGATGTTGGAGTCGTAAATACGATTCTCACTCTATACTGCTATAAAACTACCCAGCAGTGTTCAGTTATGTTGAGATATGGCGATTTTGCTGTCCAGGGTAGATGTTTGATAATTTTATGATGCTGTACGAAGCACCTTTTAACCAATTTCACTGTGTGTGTTTGTATGTGTGTGTGGACGCATAATCTTTTGGGAAATGACGGTGTTTGTTAGAACTATGTTAGTCACAGTGAGCCCAATGATATCTATATAATCTGGATGTATAAGTCTGGTGTCTGAGCATTGAACTGTAGCACATTTATATGTTTTGCAGTGCTCGCCATGTAGTAATTAGTCAAACGAATTTCTGTCAAGTATTACGTGACTAATAATTGCTTGAGTACCTCTGGATTTAAGATGTATGTCAGTGTGTGAACTAACAGATTCGAAACATATTTCCTTTTCTTTTTCTTTTAATACTTCATAACAGCCATGTTGTAATTAGTTAATAAACACAATATGAACATCTTTGGCTGACGCGCATAGGAATCTCTAGTTTAACATGCACGTGGTATAGAGATCAATGAATGAGACTAATGAAAGAAACATATGAATACCGCGATACAGATGCAAAAATTAAGACGGAACCTCCCCTGTGCTTTACTGTGGAAAGCAGTTACGTCGTATCGTAAGCTTCTTTTGGTGTTTTCTGTACATAAACCCGGTGTTTGTAGAAACCAATATAATAGTAATAAAAATAATTATTATTTCGTATGGCTCCTTGGCCTGCTCAGATCTTTCACTTGGACGCCAGTTCGACGACTTACGTATCACTAGCCTACCCAGTTATCCAACGGGGAAAGGAGACCTACAGCTTAACGAGGAATTCGAAAATGGAATCCTCACTTCGTTGACAGGTGAAGGCTGAGTGAAAACGCAGACTGAAAACAATCCGAGATGCGACCAACTTTAGAACCTCTGCCCGTTCGATTTCCTCTCTAGCGCTTAACCCCGAGTCCACCGATCCCGACGGAAGCTATATAAAAGATGATTAATTGGACCACAATACATACTTCAAGTTATCAAGTGTCTAGATTTCATGATCGTGTTATTGCTCCAGCCGTACTGTCTATTGATGATTGTTAAGCTTCACAATCGGTTTTGTCGTGAATACAATCGAGTCGTTCTTAACATTCGTCGCTCGTTGTCAGTTAAATTCGGTTTTCGCTCAGTATTGCTCTTCGCCAGTGATGTTTCGCATTGTTTTGAGTACGCTGTCATTACCGAGGGTACCGTCGCCAATGAAAAGTTAGACAGTGCAGCCGGTTCGTGAAGATACTACCCAACCGAAAGACACACGACTTTATAATGCTACTGCCTCAGTCGGTTTGGTTTAGGGAAATTTCTTAAGTCCAAGTCTTTGCAAAGATCGCAAGACAATAAAAAAAAATAAAAATAAAAAAAGGAATGGAAAATGTAAATAAAAAAGTCCTAAAATCGATAGCTGTCTACAATGTAGTATATAATTTTAACAGGAAGGTTGTAATTAAGTAGGCCAGTAGCACATTAAAATTTAGGAATTCAGTTACCTCATTTTTGTAGACGATACTGCTTCTGCAACGTTCTGCCGTCGATTATGCTGTAAATTTAGTATATTTTTATTGGTAACTTCTTCCTACAGTGACCCGGACCAGTAATTAATATTGATTGTATCACGGACAACAGGAACGCTTAGAACGTTCGAGATCAGATCGTAACAATTTAAATCAAAAAATATGTTAAATGAATACCTATGGGATTTCTGAAAGAAATTAAATTGCAGCAGAAAGGAATGATTGTAGGTTCTATCGGTAGTGTTAATGGGAAGTAAGGAGTTGCTTCTATTATTCTCTAAATATTATAATGGGTTGAACATGATACATCTCACCAAAATTGTGTCCGAATCGCCATAAGACTAAGGACTCAAACACCAATAGTGGAAAATAATGTGACTGGAAAAATTTAAGGATCATTCAAAGGTAGTTTTACCCATGATTTATTAAAATTAATCTCGGAAACATCCATACATTACAAATGTGTAATTTACAGGAGCGAAAATACCAACGGAAAGAGCAGAAGAGACGAAGTTTGAACGTCTCTCTTTCGGAGAGAGGGGATAAAAGAAAGTCAAACAGCGAGGTATCTTTTGCAGCGGGAAGAAAGATGCTGACTCGCGGTAAAAATTATAACGTGACCTATCCGATGAATCACGTAACACTTCAACTTGTAAAATCTCTAATTATCAGTCAGTAAATCCAGATACTGACATAAATTTATTCATAACGCAGTTCTCGGTCATAAACTGACATACATCGACATACAGCCACACACTATGCATCGGATTACTCGTATATCCGATGCATTGCCCCAAGTCACGTCCTGTTTGTAAAATGTATTCTTACGCCGTCATATAAACGAGATATCGAAATTCACCAACAAATATCGTTGACTTACTACAATAATGTCGTGGAATACAACAGATGCGCCACGTTCCGTTGTGCGGGTAACGAAATGTTATCTCCCGTGCATTGCTATTGACAGTGCTTGCGTTGTGCGTAAACTAGAAACTGAGGTATAATGATATTATTTAGTCATCCAAGCTCTCCGTAACGTAATGTTTTAACTATATATTCAGTGCAGTGTCTGCACAAAAGTATACGCCTACATCTTTGACGTCGATCTGTTTGGAAAATACTTTACGTTCATGTCTTCTGATATTTCCGGAGACAGAAAGTCGTCTCTGAACTGATCAACATGAATTCTAAAAGTCAGGACTGTATAAAATACAGTTCACTGTTCGTTCACAAGATTTAGGTAGCAAAGTCCCAGGCAGGTGCGCTGTTTCTTGACAGAGAGCGTTCGATATCGTTCCGCACCGTCAGC
Organism: Locusta migratoria; assembly: GCA_026315105.1. Lineage (NCBI taxonomy): Eukaryota > Metazoa > Arthropoda > Insecta > Orthoptera > Acrididae > Locusta > Locusta migratoria. The sequence goes on from CM048746.1 coordinate 200,627,105, forward strand.
TAATGAACAATGAATCAGCGTGCGGAATATCAAGTCAGCTGTGTGATTGTATTGAATAGTTTCTGGAAAACTGAACACAGTACGACTTCTCGATGGTGACAGGTGTTACAAGGGAAAAGCAAATGACCTATTAGATGACGTCGGAAGTTGAATGGTGCTTTTCGCGGATGATGCTGTAGTCTTCAGGAAAGAGGCAACGCTGAAAAATTGTAGCATATTGGAACAGCGTGTGCAAAGTATCAACGCTTTGGGCAGGAAGTGACAATTGATCCTCAACAGAAACAAATGTAAAGTATTGTGAATTCATAGTAAGAAATATCATTTAATTTGTTACTAAAAATATAAGAAACAAAATTATATACAACATCTGGGAGAGGACATATAAAGCGATTATAAGACGAAATATAGGTTCATTTAGTAACCTCTAACTATCACGTAGAATATCTGGAAACTCTAGTGGTAGAAACGACAAGACAGGCGTTTTTCATCATAGCATGAGCTTCTGACAAAGTCATGAGAGCGTACGTTTGTAGAAGACTTCATCAGTGGGTTGATGGCGAAAAGACATAATGAGATTACGCTTCACACTATGATAAAAGCAGGCTTCACACTAAGATCTACAAAAAATCAAATGTTCAAATGTTTGTAGAGTCTATGGGACTTAACTACGGGGTCATCAGTCCCTAAACTTACAAACTACTTATGAACTACTTACAGCTAAGGACGGCACAAATATCCATGCCCGAGGGGGGATTCGAACCCCCGACCGTAGTGGCCGTGCGGACCGCGACTGGAGCGCCTCAATCCCCTCGGCCACCGCGGCCGGCTAAGATCTACCTCCAGTCTTCTTTTCCGTGAAACGTACACGACGTACACGACTGAAAAAAGAAAAGGAGGATGTGGTAAAAATACCCTCCGCCGCGCAACGCCAGGTTACTTACGGAGTATCGATGTAGTTGTAAGGTGTAGGATCCGAAGAAATTTAAATAAAAACAAATGATTTGCGAAACCAACTCTAACATTAAAGTATTGTAAATAAGAACTCAAAGCAAATCAATGTTATCATATACCTGCCGTTTTGACCGGATAATTAAAACATCCCAATTGATTACATATGCTTTCATATCCAGATAATCTGTTTCACTAACAGGGTAGCTCTCTTAGCTTTGTTTTCAAATATCTTTCTAATCGTCGGTGTATGGGTGTGGTACGTTTTCTTGAATCACTGACATGTCTTTTGCTTCAAAGATGAAATACAGAAAAGTAGCCATTTCAACAATAATGCCATCAATGACAACGAGTAGACTTTTTTATATCTTATTTCTGTATTTTCACTCTGGAAAGGTACAAAAGGAAGTTGTACTATGCTTTAGGGAAGGGGGCAATATGCTGTAAGCAACTGGCTTTTTGGCAGAAGCTCTGGTGGCACATTATTGATTAAAAAAGCTTTTAAACGTTGACATATTTTTAAATTCAAAATTCAGTGTTCTCCCCGAAACTATGGATAAAATACAAAGTTTTGAAGGGGCCGCGAGGGAGTCGCTGAACAGTTCTAGGTGCCATGTCAAGAACTGCGAGGTCGCTCACGCCGGCGGTTCGGGTCCTCCCTCGGGCATGTATGAGTGTGTGTGTTTTGTCCTTAGATTAGTTTAAGTTACGTTCAGTAGTTTGCAATCCTAGGGACTGATGTTCACTGTAGTCTGGCTCCATAGCAGATATTTGAGCAATTTTTATTGTCATCGAGCGGCGAACTTCATCGATTCACTGTCGGAAGCCATGTTAGATTTGTTTGTACAATGTATTCTTCCACTGCTGTATACAAGGCATACCAGAATATGCAGAAAAATAAAGTTCGTTTGACACAATATTGGTGTGGAATAAACATCGCGTATAAATCCACATTTAAGTTAATGCTAGACAAATAACGACTCCACACCGATGAATCAACCACGGCTTGTGCCGAGAGACGTCCTTATCGAAGAACTTCGTCATCCATTGAACTATGAGTTCAGAAAAATAGGCAGTTATTTAAACACCCTACTAGTCAACAGTCCCACATACACGTTGAACACATCTCAGCTGGTTGTGTATATCACGTTGCATCTATCACCAAAACTTCAAATGTTTCCACCGCCGAAAATGAATTGACAGAAATCTGATTTAGGCACAGTTGGTAAAAATGCATCAGCTATATGTCGGATGCAATAATTCTGTTTAAAAACATACAAGCCGTTTCAGTAATTTTCTAGTAAATTACAATATAAACTACCATAACTTTGCTAAATGCATAATGTTTCTTATGTTGACCTATCCTACAATACAAAATCCTATTTTCAATGGCCTAGGCTTTTTGCTGGCTATGACATGGCTGACGAACTTTAAATTTTAAAATTCAGCATAAGGTACTCTTTATGAAGTAAAACATTAATCGTTCCACGATAAGGTAAATCGTGCACAAACTGTGTACGAATCTCGTAGCTGACGGCAGTCAAATATTCAAATTCGCTAATCCATTACTCGAAAAAGATGACATGTAGGAGTTTCCGACAAATTACACATGTAATTTTAAACATTTACGAAATCTCATCTCACTATCAAATGTCAAGAAAGGGAAAAATTATAGCTTTTTAAATTTTCGCTGTTCATGTGTTCAAACCTTAGCATTTGTCATGACGTATTAACTACTAACTCCATTCGCTTTTCAGACTATCTAAATATATCACTGATTTCACCAGAAAAATTATATCCCATACGGCACATAGTGCTGAAGATAGGACGTGATAGACATACAGGAGTCGAAAAATATCTTATAATATCTCATGCATATAATCGTTCAACTAATCTCAACATCAGGCGTGATATTTATTTCTTCTTCACTATTAATGCTATTGCGAACACATTTTGCTTGTAACACATATACAAGAGAATTCATCCACAAAATGTATATCACTGTACAGCAAATAGTTCACGAGAAATGGCGACGTGGTAATTTTGATTAACGTAGTCCGCAAATTTCGCATCGTTTAAACAACCAGCGTTTCACGACTGGAGCACTTAGCCACTTTCAACAAATTTAAAGCATAATTTTTAACATGTTTAATCTTTCCTCTCTTACATGCTAATCGTCAGTAATAATGGCATTAAAGAACTATCACGATTGTTGTATCGCATTGGGAATAGCATTTGGTAATGCCACATTGGACCATGTACTGTTTTAAATTATTATTTTATTTTAACTTTTGTTGACTGGGATGACCTCGTTACCGGCCAGGGACGGAACTTTATTCAGTGCTCAAAACAATTAGGGGACCTGGTGACATATCACACACAATATAATATATGGTAACGTATTTTATTCTGATATTTGACACAATTGTAATTTGTGTGTGATACAGTACGATGTTTTGCTGTCTTAACTCTTTACTCAGAGCGAGGCAAAGCTACCATAATAGTGAAAAAGTCATTCTCGTTGCCGTCGCCAAAGGCAGCCAGTGAAGTTTGACACCTGCGTGTTATGGGTATGAATTTATTAAGCAGCTCTTGAGGGATTTTGTCCATTATTCCATGAGTGTATAACGACAGTGCCCAATTTTGACCATTTTTGGTAATAATATTTCATTTTTTTATGCTGTGTTAGATGCTAAATTTCATTCATGTTAAATCGATTCCACTATTGTATGGTGTGTGATGTCTCTACTTCATGTGCTTTGTATGTTTTATGAATATCTATATCATGTTTATTTTTGTAATTTTAATTGGCTTCTATAATGTCAATTTTATTTGTGAAACGTTTTATACATATGAATATTATGTAAATTTGTAATATCTCACGACCAGCATGATATGTAAAATATGTAGTGATTCCAATGTGAACGGAATTCCGTTGTAAATGAAAAGCTGGTGTTGACGCGCAGCTAACGGAGACGGAGTAGTCAGTCGAAGGTTGGCATTCACAGCAGTCAGTCTGTGGTGGGAGCTCACAGCAGTAGTGAGCCTGAGTTTGGAGTGCACAGCATCAAGACGTAGTGACAGACTTGTGCCACTGTATTCTGGCCCAAATATTTGTTTCATTTGAGGCATAAGTCCAATCTAAATACAATGGCCGCGGTGAACGTGCAGATGCAATTGTAATACTTATACTGTCTGCATATGGAGCTAAATAGAAGCTACTGGAAACCGCTATTATAATGTCGGTTCACAAACTGCATAAAGATGAAATCTGTGCTGTATACGCTGCACCGCCACCTCGCCACTACTCCGCATTAATATCAGGACATAATATTTATTGTTACTGTTTATAAACTGGTCGTTGAGAGATTGTGGTATTAATAAGAAATTTATATCAGTGCTCCTATAACTTTTCAGTACAGTCTGAGTGACCCCATTCTAGATTCCAGGCTAGCAGATTTAATTGATGAATCTATTCAGCAAAGTGTTAATTTAAAAAAAATAGTTAACTTAACAAATCATTAGTTTCATGGTAGGGAGAAAGATTTCATTATTTTCAACAAAGTGATACATACTAGTCAGCGTTCTTTTAGTAGATTTTTGAATAGAGGTCATAATCATAACCAATTTCTCACTTATTTACACAGAACATTAGGAACAGCACTGACCATAACATCAGTAGATTTTTATTATTTTTTACCACTTATTATAAGCCTTTCAGTAACTTTGTTTCTGAGTGCCATTTGCACTCAAATACTGCATTCCACGCTATATTCTATAGTAACAGAAAGTAAATGATGAGGTGAGTCTTACCATTACAATAATTTAAATAATTACTACTTTCATTTAAATGTTTCTTATTTTTGTGATTGGTACTTTTTTATCTCTTATTTATTCTGCACCAAGCTTCTAAATTTAACTGCATTCTAAATTTATCACTGCTTGGTATTCTTATGCCACATTAGGCTGGCGACCGTGTATAAATTATTATTAATGAAACATTTTGTTAATAATTTTTAATTAGCACAACAATAGTATTGCAAGATTACCTAAGTTAATTTTTGTTTCATAGTAATCAGACTTCTTTTACTCCTATAAGCTACACCTATTTCAAACAAAGTTATCGTTTTGCATAATTTATTTCGTGTTTGGATAAATCTTTGGGGAGTTTCGGTCCAAGTCTTGTCCTTTGGATAGCACGGGTTCCACACTTAGTGCCCATGACTGTTCGATTAGTCGCGGTTGTGTCACAAGTGCAACCTTTATGGAATGTGCTGGTCTGGCTGCAATGCGTTTGACAAGTGCACCCCAGATATACTCAATCGGGTGTAAGTCCAGTGAACAAGCTCGATTCCCACAGCTTAAAGCATGTTGTCCACCAGTGCAGCGCTGTGGGGACGAGGGTTATCGTTCACCAGAAGAAACCCACCTCTATGGCACCAGCGTAAGGCACAACAAAAGGTCCAAGGATCTCGTCTCTATACCTCTGAGCAGTCAAAACGTCTCTCTGAACGACATAGAGATATGTACGTCCGCCAACACTGACACCTGCCCACACCATTCGTCCACCATGTTATGGTGATATTTCCTGCACATAATCAGGATTGTTCATTCCACGATCTCGTTAAATGAGGGAACGACCATTGTCCGGCTGAACACAAAATCTTATCTCTGAACAGAACCCGGTGCCATTCCTTACGACTCGAGTCTTGATTTTCCTCCGCCCAGTTTCTGCGGGATAAACGGTGTTGTGTTTGAAATGGGACGCACATCATAGGCCTCCGTGCGTAGATTAACACATTTCCGAAGGCGGACTTTGTGTTGAAATTGCACGTCATGTTTCTGCATGGAGGGTGCGTTGCAGGCGAGTTGCTGTTAACCGGAGATTGTAGTCATCTCCTGCTGACATTACCCGTGGGCGACCTTGTCCTTGCCCTCTATAAACTGTTCCTGTCGACTGAAATAGCTTCGCCGCGGGAGTGCCGAGTTGCGGTGCGCGCTGCCTTCCGCCGTCGGAACTTCGAATCCCCCCTCGGGCTTGGATGATTGTGTCGTCTTTAGTATAAGTAGTTCGTAAGTGGTTTGTGAGTTTAGGGTCGGATCTCCGCAGTTAAGTCCCTTAAGCTTTACAAACATTTGAACATATTTTGAAAACGCTTCCGGGTTCTGGCAATTACTCTCCAATAGCTGCAGCCACCTCCGTCTATGTCTGTGCTGGTTCCAACCTTCCCGTCGCTCTACATGCCGTAGCTTCGAGAAAGTAACTTTGTTGTTGTATTGCACTAACTCTTAACACAAATTCTTGTGTAATTCGTTTAGTTAACACACCTGTCCCCTCTGCACCAACATAGTGTCATTACCACTATCTACGTTGTCGCAATGGTGTTCTCTCCATTCCGTAGAATCGACAGAATAACTTCGAATCATTGTAATTCATTATGCCGGTGTCAATACTTCAGAATGTAGATATATCAACTGACCTTTCAATTGTTTTGACCAATGTATTAGTCTAAATATGCTAATTTGCAAAGCCATCTGACCTACATCTATATCTACATGTGATACTCCGCCAGGTACTTAAATGTGATTTGCAGAGGATTCATCGAATCACCTTCATACTATGCATCTACCATTCCATTCTAGAATAGCGCGCGGGAAGAAAGGATAACCGAACCTCTCCGTTCGAGCTCTGATTTCTCGTTATTCTGATGATAATTTCTACCTGTGTATGTAGCAGTCAACAATATATTCCCGCTTTCGGAAGAGAATATGGGCGATTGGAGTTTTGTAAGTGGACCACACCGAAGCGATAACCGCCGCTGTTGTAATGATTCCCATCCCAGGTCCTGTATCATTTCCGTGACTGTCTCCCCTGTATCGTGACAATACAAAACGAGCTGCCCTTCTTTGGACTCTTTCGATGTTCTCCGTCAAACCCACCTGATAAAGATACCACACTGGGCAGCAATACTCCAAATGAGGACGGACAAGCGTACTGTATGCAATTTCCTTAGAAGTTCTGTTGCATCTTTTAAGTGTTCTGCCAATAAAACGCAGTCTCTGACGCGCCTTTACTACTACATTATCTACGTATTCTTTCCAGTTTATGTCTGATGTAATAGTAATTCCTAGATATTTAGTGAAGATTACTGCCTTCACATTCAATTGATTTATCTTGTAAACAAAATTTAGCGGATTTCTTTTCGTTCTCGTGTGGACGACTTCACACTTCTCATTATTTAGAGTCAATTGCCAATTTTTACACCATACTTATATCTTATTTAAATCGTTCTGCAGTTTGTTTTGATCTTCTGATGACTTTACTAGACGATAAATGACGGCGTCATCTGCAAACGACCTAAGAGAGCTGCTCAGATTTTCTCCCAAATCGTTTATGTAGATAACGAACAGCAGAGGATCAATAACACTAACTGTGGAACGCCGGATATCACATCTGTTTTAGTCGATGCCTTACCATCGATTACTACATATTGTGTCCTCTCTGACAGGAACCGCCGCGGTGGAGTAGCCGAGGGGTCTATAGCGTCTCGCTGCGTAGCGCGCGGTTGCTCTCCGGGGAGGTTCGAGTCCTCCCTGTGGCATGGGTGTGTGTGTTTTTCCTTAGGTTAGTTTACCTAGGTTTAAGTAGTTTGCAAGCTACGGACTAATGACCACGCAGTTTGGTCCGATAGATTTACAAACATTTGACATTTGAACAGGAACTCCTATCCAGTCACAAATCTGGGGCGATATTCCATAACCACGCAGTTGGTCAACCTGTAGTGCAATGGCAATTTTTGTGCTTCGTTTGATCGAACCTGAAAATAAGACTGGTTATTCAACGCGATTCTCCAGTCTAACACATTTTAATTTTTAATTCCCTTTATTTCAATGTTAATTTTTATTTTTTTTAGTTTTTAACATGATCGCCTGAAGGGATAAATTATGTCAACATATGGAATCTACCTCATCCATCACCCGCCAATAAATTTTTATTCTCATTCATATTGGTGCCATCATTAGCAGTCTAACCACCATATTTTATTTCTTCTCAATCCAGTACAATGAAGGATACTTAGTGGAACCGCTTCAAGTGATCTCAGCGCATCACACCAACACCCGCACACAAATGTACTGTGTCCAGTACGCATAATCGTTTGCGCAACGGCGGCGTATTATTCTCTGGGCGTTCATTAGTTGCGAAGCCCGGGCGCGTGCCCATGCGGGCGACCGATTGTCTGCACTGCGCGATGCACCGTGCCAACGACTGCCGCGCATTATGTAAACTGGCTAAGTAATTGCGCAACTGCTTTGCCGAGGCGATCTTACGCCAATTACGTAAAACGCAACAGATATAGGTTACTGTGTACCCGTCTGTTTGTCATATATCGTATGTTACATTTAGGATTACACTGTGTACGTTTTTACTATAGTTATTTCCGAACTTTTTAAATTCTGCCGGATACGTGTCATGCCTGATGACGAGTCTACCGGAACAAAAATACGTCAGCATATTCTACTACTCCTATGACCATGTCGTGGAGGCTGGACACGTCTTCCACTTTCACTGTACAGTGTGGGAGACGGTAAGCAGCGGATCTGTGGCATCTGGGAACTGAGACAGAAAAATCGCACTGACGTCTTTTACGGCCCACTTTAGATTTGTAGCTTCATAAGTTTTTCCAAACATTTTGGACGAAAATAATAAACAATAAAAATTAATAAGAGTGTCTGAAACCGTTTTAGGAAAAAAATTTAGGTAGTGGCGCGTTTTGAACCACTGACCTTCAGCGTCACAGTCTAACGCATTGCCCACTACGATACGGCCAACACTTAGAAGTTGCGTTCTTAAATTTCATACTATTCATGGCCGTTGTTAACTGATGCTAAAGTGGCATTTGTAGACACTAGATTATCATGTATCGTACGAAGAACGACGTGTTTTTGTTAATTCTTCAATGCGCCATTACTTTGGAATAAAACGTGTAAGTTAAAATAAGGAAATCATCAAATACGCAATGCAAGATGGCTTATGCCACAGTTCTGGGCGAGGAATGTCACGTCACATCTGCGAACGGCTGGTTTTCGTTAATTCAGTGCAGGGTGTCGAAACTGTTATTTTTGCAAATATCTCTCAAACGATACGAGATATGGAAAAAACATAAGGGAACAAAGCTATAGAGAATCTTCTCCTCTACAAATTCGGTTGTTCAATTTTAGCGTCAGATGAACGGGTTATATGCAATTAAAAATACATTACAATCGGCCTTATTTTAGTATTACTAACGTATTTATTATCTGAAATATTTGAAAAATCGAGGATCTGGTCTCTGGTAGCCAAAAATTGTCTGTAAAATTTGGTACCAATCAGTTGAACGGTTCGACCTAACAAGTAGGAACACGTTACATCCAGACAGACATCGTCAAATCGCCGTTATTTTTGCAAACATCTCTGCAACGATGCAAGATACAAAAAAAAATCAGGTTATTCAATTTTCGTGTCAAATGAACTGTTCGTTTGCAATTACAATTCTATTACAAACGGGTTTTTTGGCGTTAATACCGTATTTTTTGTCCGAAAAATTTGAAAAAGGGAGGTTCTGGTCTCTGTCGGCCTACAATTATGTCTGTAAGCTTTGGTGTTGATCGGTTGAACGGTTCGTCTTAAAAACGGGGAACACGTTACGGACAGACAGACAGACATACATCCCAAAATAGCCATTATTTTTGCAAATATCTCTGAAACGATACGAGATATGAAAAAAACATAAGAGAGCAAAGTTGTAGAGAATTTTCTCCTCTATAAACACGGTTATTCAATTTTCGTGTCAGGTGAATGGTTAAGCCGGTATTTTTATTTAAATTTCGAGCTGTCAAAAAACGATTGCAAAGGCCCACTTTTTGTGTTACTACCGTAACGTATAGTGGGGCAAAAAGAGGCTACAACGAGCAAACCCATAATCTACCTCCCTACAGGAGGGTGCAACCTCCCTGCTCCAATATTAACCGACTAAGATTAAAATAGAGTTCGTATCTCGTTGCTAAGAGAATTTAACCTTGTTGCATAATTCGAAACTAAGTGTGCCTATTGTACAGAAATACTAAACTTCTTCAAATTTAAGTCGAAAACTTTGGCCTCAAATGGATTTAGTGCGTTTATCTATTTCATATTTTGTTTTGTTTTGGGGTGCGGGGGGGGGGGGGGTAATACACTTCTAACAATTCCTAGTCCCTACCAAACAGTTCATAACATTTAACATACATTGTGAACATTTAAGCGGCAAAATAAAAAATGAGTTTAAAATTGTCGAAAAACAGCAATATCTGATACGAATACACATAAGACTACGAAAATCGAAGAAGAGTTTTTGGTAATTCTATCACGTGACACCACCCAGAATCGAATGAATCATAGTACTTCAATGATTCGGACTCATCTACATCTACATAGATACTCTGCAAATCACATTCAAGTGCCTGGCAGAGGGTTCATTAACCACTTTCATAACTTTTCTCTACCGTTCCATTCTCTAATAGCGCGCGGGAAGAAAGAACACCTAAATCGTTCCGTTTTCGATCTGATTTCTCTTATTTTATTGGGATGGTCATGTCTCCCTAAGTAGGTGGGTGCTAGCAAAATATTTTCACATTCAGAACTAAAAGTCGGTGATTGAAGCTTCGCAAACAGATCACGCCGCAATGAATAACGTCTTTCTTTTAATGATTTCCACCCCAATTCTTACAACATTTCCGTGACGCTTTCCCCCCCGTAACGTGATGAAACAAAACGATCTGCCCTTCTTTGAACCTTCTCAATGTCTTCCGTCAGTCCCACCTGGTGAGGGCCTTACAAGGGGCAACAGGAGAGGACGCACAAGTGTGATGTAGGCAGTCTCTTTGGTGGAGCTGGTGCATCTTCGAAGCGTTCTGCCGATGAAACGTAACCTTTGGTTCGCCTTCCCCACAATATGTTCTACGTGTTCTCTCCAGTCAAAGGTGTTCGTAATTGTAACTCCTAGGTATTTGGTAGAATCTACGACATTAAGGTTTGACTGATTTATCGCGTAATTAAAGTTCAGCGAATTTCTTTTAGTGGTCATGTGTATTACTTCACACTTGTCTTTATTTAGTGTCAATTGCCAATTTTCGAATCATGCAGAAATTTTGTCTAAATCGCTTTGCTGTTGCTTTTGATCCTCTGTTGACTTCACTAACCGATAAACGACAGCATCATCCGCGAACAGTCTAAGGGAGCTATTCAGATTGTCTCCTAAATCGTTTATAAACACGAGGAAGAGTAGGGGACCTATAACGCTTCCCTATGGAACGCAAGATATCAGTTCTGTTTTACTCGATGACTTACCGTCAATTACAACGAACTGTGTTCTTTCTAATAGGAAATTGTTCCACAATGGTAAAGATTTCAGCTACTGTTGATACCTTTCTTCTTACTTTGAGGTACATAGAAATATTGAAGAACCTCGTGAAAGACATGCTAATCTGATCCCTGAGAGGAATGTTCCTTTTGCAATGACGTTTCACATTATTCTTCAACTGTTTGCTGAAACTGAAAGTGTTAACTAGACGTCTATTTGTTCGAGATATTACCGTTTTTCAACAATTTCCATCTCATTTTTATTATTGCCGATTACAGTGCCATCTATCATGAAACGGAAACGTTTAATAAGAGAGTGATATATATTTCTAATACGGAGAAACCAAATGTACAATAATAATAGGGGTTTCCATTTTAATATTTCAATGTCACATCCGCCCTCCCGCACCCAGAGGTGGTGTATGACGGAGTCGAGCTTTATGTTAATGGATGACCCTCCTCAAAGTGAACAACTTTTATAACAACTTTTAATGTCATTTGGCTCATTTTATTTATTTATTTTTCATATACCCCTAAAAAAGTTTTAAATGCCTAACCCGGTACAAAAACAAAACATTATACCTGCATTTCTTTTCCGACATAAAGTTTCAGCTTATGACAGTCCACGAGACACTTTTTGGCACTGTCCATATACTAATGTATTAGTACAAGCCACCATTCCATAAAGAATCCGATTCCAATGTAAAAAATAAATAAATAAGCAATAATAAAAAGAGACTACTTCAAAGGTGTAAGTACCTTGCAAATGAGTCAATGTATTACATATTTGATATGAATTGTGTAATCTAGAAAATGTTGATAACCTATTTGAAATTTGTAATTAAATCTTCCTGGAAGTCACTGACCGTTCTTTCTTTCATTCTTTCTTTTTTTTCAGACACTAGCTGAAAACCAGAGCCGGCCGCGGTGGCCGAGGTGACTGAGGCGCTACAGGCACGGTCGTCACGGCCACTACGGTCGGGGGTTCGAATCCCCCCTCGGGCATGGATATTTGTGCCGTCCTAGTTCGTAAGTAGTTCATAAGTAGTTTGTAAGTTTAGGGACTGATGACCCTGTAGTTAAGTCCCATAAGCTTAACAAACATTTGAACATTTTGAAAACCCGACTTATCGCAAGTATATTATTGTTCGAGGCTTAAATTAGTCCGTCTCTCCTTGCCCTTCGTCTCTCTGTCCACCTTCTCTTCCCTTCTCTCTCTGTTTATATCCTGCTACCCCCTCTCTACCCATCTCCATCTTTCCCTTTCTCTGCCTTTCACTTCCTCTTCTCGGTCGAACTCCTCCTCCATTCCTCAATTCATTGCCTCCTCCATCTGTGAAAAGTTCTATTACTCTGTTAAGTTTCACGGTGATCATTGAAGTTGTTTGCAAGAATATTGCTCGGTACCCTCCGTCATGCACAGTATCAAATCTTACGTAGATGTTTATTTTCCTTTATTTTGAAGGGTAAATGAACAAAATGTCGTCAATAACTAGGTATTATCGAAGTTCATAGGTAAAGTACCTTCCGCTATGCAACATCCAAAATTTACGGAGATAGTGTCCTTCCTCTTGTTTTGAAGATTAAGCATGCAAAATGTAATCGCAATCAGATTAACGGTATGGCGGCACATAAAATACGAACAAACATGATGAGGCAGTTCTCCACGCGTCTCAGTATTTATGACGTCATCTCATGAACTACAATTAGTGAAAATAATTTTTTTTTTGTAGTTACATTCATGGGCATACTATATGAAATATATGTTTCGAATGCATTAACTGACAAGGAAGTAATAAATTTAAACGTCAGTCATAAAGCGGCAATTTTTCACGAATGTCATTGTTCATGTTCATTGTTCCAGAACTTTATGTCGTACAGTGACATAATTATGCCTCTAACCTTCGAGAAACTGACAAAGTTTTATCTCAATCGGATATACGGTATGACCGTACATAAAATACGAACAAAAAGTCAAACAGTCATATATATATAGCTGGTACCCGCCTAATTGTTACCCTATAAGAAATAATTGTGCAAATGACGTTTGAAATTTCAAAGTGCTTAATTACATGTGCTACTTCAATGGCCTTTCAAATACATTTGCCGGTACGACACGCTCGCCACCTACAGTAAGTTAACTGTACCATGTCCATGACCTTTGCGTAAGAAAGTAATTTGACGAAGTTTAATCACAATCTGATGATAAGATTAATGTTATGGCAGCACACAAAATATGAACAAACAAATATACCGTAGATGAGGTTTCAATCTTCCTCCTTTCCCTTCTCTCCGTTCACCTGCCCTTTCCCTCTCCCTATCACTGTCCATCTTCTCCTCCCTCTCCCTTTCTTCATTTCCTTTTACATGTCTGTCACGAGCTTCTCATTCTCCTCCTCTACCCTCTCTCTGTTCATCTCCTTCCCTGCCCTCTCTCTATAATGAGATAAAATAAGTTATTAATACGGTTAAGGAAGTGAAAGACTTAATTGCGATGAGGGTTAGGAAAACAGCATGTGAATATGAACTGGGCAGAAGTAATGAAAGAGGAAGTGAAGTAGAATTTTGCGAAGTGCACAATTTCATTACCGCACTTGGTTTAATGAAGAGACCCGAAAGTTTCGGTTTTTTTAATAGTGAGATATCAATTTCGGAACGAGATTAAAACTTTACGATACATCCAGGGGTAGATATAGACTTTGACCATATTTTATTGGATACGAACTGTAGACCAAAACTGAAGAAACTGCAAAAAGGTAGAAAACTTACAGATGGAACACGGGTTATTTCAAAGAATATGAGGTTGCTGAGACTTTCAGAATCAGCATAAGGCAATTATCGTAATACAGTAGACGAAGTATGAACAGCTTTGGAAGTGAAATCGTGAAATCCGTAGTGGATCAGTTATTTGTGAAGACGAGGCCTAGCAGACATCTTTGGACGATAAACGAGATTTAACTGATGAAAGGAGATACTACCGAATTTCGGCAAATGAGTCAGGTGAGAAGTATACAGACGACTAAAATTCGAGGCTGACAGTAGGTGCAAATTGACTTAGCAGAAGTGGCTATAGGACCAGTGCAACTTCGTAGACAATGTATAACTAGGGAAAGGTATCTGCCACCTACAGGAAAGAAAAGGCGTTTGAGACAAGTAGGATCAAATATGGAAAACTCGTACCAAGCAAAGAAGAAAGGAAGGAACATTAGGCTTTAACGTCCCTTCGTAAGCAAAGAAAGAAAAGCTAAAAGATCTAAGAAATGAATGGAGGGGCTTTATCAGGGAAATAAAGTTGAAGGCAAAATTTCAGAAATGGGTGGAGACGTAGATGAAAATGAGATAGGGGATACGATTCTATGAGAAGAACTTCACTAAGTAGTGACACATTGTAACCCTCTGAATTTCTGGTATTCTTCGGATAGTCAACCATGACGAAAATATTCCACCTGGTGTGCAAGTTGCCAGAAATTAACTTAAAAAATAAATACCTATGCCTAACAAGTCAAGTGCAGACTTGCATGGAAATTACAGAACTAATAGTTTAATAAATCAAAAAAAAAAAAAAAATAAATAAATAAATAAATAAATAAATAAATTCAAATGTTTGTAAAGCTTATGAGACCCAACTACGGGGTCATCAGTCCCTAATCTTACTAAGTACCTATGAACTACTTACGAACTAGGACGGCACAAATATCCATGCCCGAGGGGGGATTTGAACCCCCGACCGTAGTGGCCGTGCTGACCGTGACTGGAGCACCTCAGTCACCTCGGCCACCGCGGCCGGCTTAATATATCATAGTTGCAAAATTCTAATATGAATTATTCAAACAGGAATGTAAAAACTGGTATAAGCCGATCTCGGGGAAAATCGGTTTGTTCTTAGTACAATTAAAGAAACGCGTGAGGCAAGACTCACTTAACTAATTATCTTAGAAGATAGGTTAAGGAAAGGCAAACTGCTTTTACAGCTTTCCTAGATTTTGAATAAGCTTCTGACAATCTTGAATTGATTCCACTCATTAAAATTATTAATATAGTAGAAGCAAAATGTAGGGAACGGGAAGTTTTATAAAACTTCTGCAAAAATGGGACGACAGTTATAAGAGTCTAAGGGCAGGAAAGAGAAGCATTTCTTAGGAAGGAAATAAGAGTGGGTTGTAGTCATTTCCAAATGCAATTTAGAGTTTACTTTGACCAAGCTCTGAGAGAAAGCAGTGAGAAATTTGGAAACGTAATTTAAGTTAAAGGAGAAAAAAAAACTTATGATTTGCCGATGACATATTAACCGTGTTGGATACAGCAAAGGACCCGGAACAGCAACTCAACAGAGTGAACCGTGTCCTTAAGGGAACATTAACAGGATTCAAAGGTAATGGAATGTAATCGAATTAAATCAGGCGATGCTGTGCAAATTAAATTAGAGTATGAATAATAAAGGTAGTGGGTTATCTTTGTGGTTTAGGACGAAAAATAACTTTTGATCGCCGGAGTGGAGAGGATGAAAAATATAGTACGTGAATGGGAAGAAAAGCATTTGTGAGAAAGCGAAATATGTTAACTTCGAACATTAGGATTTGGCAATTGTTTCTTCAAGGCATTTGTCTGAAATGTATTCTTTTTCGGTATTGAAACGTGGATATAAACGGTTAAGACAAGGAAAAGAATATTCTGGTATTTGGTGCTGCAGAAAATGTTGAAAATTAGATGGGTAAATTGTGTATCTAATGAGAACGCGCCGAGCAAATTTCTGTTTCTGGCGTATCTTGGCTAAAAGAAGGGTTCGATTGATGGGACACATTGTGAGACAGCAAGGTACATAGAATTGGTGGAAAGTGTGTTTGTGTGTGTGTGTGTGTGTGTAAAAATCGCGTAGGGAATCACGAGACGAATACAGTAAGCAGGTTCAAATGGATCTGGGTTGCCTTTCTTACTCAGAGATGAGGAAGCTGGCACGACACAAAGTAGCGTTGACAGCTGTATTAAACCAGTCTTCTGGCTGAAGACGGCAACGAAAACTAATTTTATGATGTAGTTTCGGATTGGTGCTTACTATGTCGTATGGTAAAAGTACATACGTAACAGTCTTCACATAACAACATTAACTACCACCTTAACCACGTTGAAATGAAACACAAAGATGCGTTACACTTGCACATGTAGGATTTAATGACAACAGCAAAAAAGAAGTGACATACAGACAGCAGGGCTTATGGCGGTCATGGAAGCTTCTATTCGACATCTAAAATTTTGGAGCAAAAATTAAAAATAACATTCTTTTCATTTCCACTTATGGCAGAGTCATATATGAATAAATACAAACTACTCTTTTCGAATACATTATCCCAGAAAAATGTAGAGTCGATTGCGTACATTAAATTTATAGTATGTTGTGAAAATTTCACAGTCCAACAAATAAACACGATACGTTGAGTCTAATTCCAATTGAACCGGTCATGAAATTTTGTAACTAAATTGCGAACTCTCTGAAACACAACTTTGTTGTCTCTCACAGCATGAATTTTGCACGTGAAAAAAAAACCAATCCTGTGAGTTTAATCCATCTGCGTCACTAGTGACATTTTCAAACACTGAATCTGAGTTTTACTGCCTGCGTCCAACTGCATGAATATTACACGTAAAGTCTTCGCTCCCACAGACAGAGAGTGTTCGCCCACAAATATCGCATAAAATATTCTCGCCTTCCCGCCCCGCCCCCTCACACACAATTTAACACATAAGCTGCTTAAAGCGACCATGTAAAATGTGCGAAAAAGGTATAACTCACATAAATTTAGAAAGTATTAATTCTAAAAATACTCATGCTCATTCAGCAGTGGCGAGTTTGATGTTTTACAATTGGTTCTATACCTATTTGCATCTTTCACTCAATAAAATAAAAAAAATACCATTTAGGATAAATACAAAAGAAGGGCATAAATATTAAGTATTAATTTGCAAATCACGTCCGAGACTAGGCTCTCACCTCTCTTCTCCGGCGATCAAAAGTTACTTTTCGTCCTAAACCACAAAACTCACCCACTACCTTTATTATTCGTATTCTAATTTGATTTGCACAGCATCGCCTGATTTAATTCGATTACATTCCATTACCTTTGACTCCTGTTAATGTTCTCTTCAGGACACTGTCCATTCTGTTCATTTGCTCTTCCGGGTCCTTTGCTGTATCCGACACGGTTAATATGTCATCGGCAAATCGTAATTTCTTTCTTTTTCTTTTTTTTTATATTTATATATATGAGCTGTTTATTATTTTAGTTGAGTTAGTACTGCACCATATGTTATATGATATCATATACACAGGATAAATTACACAAAACCTTCATTGCACTAGAATTCGTGGCAACGCCCTTCATGGTTAAATAAATGTGCCCCCTGTCTTTGATTTACAGATATAAACCGAGTTATCAGAAGAGATCAATGAAAACCTTATGGAAGACAGAAATTTGAATTTTTTTGGTAATTAAAGCATAAACAGCATGTATCTCCCAAAATAATCACACATTTTTGTAGCTTTTCAATAATTCCAATTTTCCAAGGCTATACCAGGAACAGAAGCCACATCGGTTCGGGTACGTGTACGCATGTGCGTGCACTTGCCCGTTTGAGACAGAAAAATGGCGAAAGAATAAATAATTTAAGAAATTTTAGGCTAAAATTTTGTTTTGAAAGACATCACTTCATTAAAAAAAGAACGTTACAGTGCCAAGATTTAGAAGTAAATATGAAATAATAGATCAGCTAAATGTACATTTTGTCAGGTGACCTGGAAGTCTTGCTCCATCTCTGTATCTACTTGATCTAGACCGTAGTGATTGCCAAATATATCCATTCATAAACTTCAGTGATAGATCTAACGTTGTATAAAAGATATAATAATGCCGTAACTAACGACATTCAGCTCTGTCATTTATATGAAAACAATGTGAATAAAAATTTAAAAATCTTCTTAAACACATTGGAAATAACAAAAGCACCTTTTCTTATAAACTTAAACTGTTCGAATGTGTAACTATCATCTGACGAAAATTTCCCATTCGCACGAATCTTCACTATTATGAATGAATATTGCATCACACTCACTGGAAGAAAAATTACGTACAGTTTACCCTTGGGATCCACGTACACTTGTCCCATTATTTGATTTAGAATAGTTTAATTTTTTGAAGCCGATGAATATTCACCATGTGCTAAGCACAGTTTTCAATCAAATTCGATAATGTCACAACAATAAATCAAGAATTAATTAATTACAATTTAATTATGTAAGCAAAAAAGTAGAAATTTATACAAAACGGAAATTTCATCACCTTATGACGAGTAGATTTTAACTAGTACACAATTTGTGACTCGAACTAGTGGTTGCCCTCGTAAATATTCGGAACCGAAACTTGAAAATGCATACATTTATCCCAGCACGAACACTTGCCCCCCCCCCCCCCCCCACCACCACCACACACACACCTACCCTGTCCTCCTTAAAAACGTACGTCCTGAAAGTAGTGTTTCTTCCGTTCCTAGTATAGGAGGACATGAACGATAAGGATGCTACAATCATAGCGTGCGACTTTTGAGAATTTGATACGGATGTGGGGCGAGCACGGGTAGCGAAGTGGTTAAGGCGACCGCTCGCTCGAAGCGGTAGCCCCGGGTTCGATTCCCGGCCCGGCTCACATTTTCACTTCTCACCATTGCTTCATTTCAAACCCCTAATACAGCCACTGTCATTTCTTTCTTTTGTAATCCTTATTCCTTCCCTTCCTTTAACAATAATTTGCAAGTTCATAAGTTGTTTGTATTTACTAGTAACTTTTGCTGCAACTAGGCTTTCGACTGTAGCTGTTTGTTCAGCGGAATTATTAAGTGCGCTGTCAGGTCTTTAGACATACTGTGTGTGTGTCTACTCTGGCATTTCAAACGGAAATTCTTATTGAAAAATGAGAGAGTATGCAGTAATTTACATAATGTATTGAGCTTGGATTGGATAACACAGTGAACATTGAGAAATAATGTATTACATTACACTGTCACGTTTGTATTTTTAACTGAATAGAGTACTTTTGCTTAATACGGAGCTGACCTAAGAAAAGGGGCTTGTTTTACTGGGTATTTCTAACAGTATTTTACCCACATATGCCGACGCGGCTGCGAGACGATAGAGTCGCCTGGCCAGGCTAACCTGCACAACAACAGTGCCAGGCGGGAAGCGTTGAGCATCCGGCAGGCGCTGTCTGACAGGACAAGCCATTGCAACGTCAGACCATTAGGACAGATTTTCTTCCTGTAAGTTTCCCAGTTGAATCGAGATGCATTTTGAAGCAGTTGATATCTACATCGATATATATACTCCGAAATCCACCGTAAGGTGCGTGGTGGAGGGTACACTGTACCATTGCTGGGCATTTCCTTTCCTTTTCCACTCCTAAATAATAGTGGTTTCAATCAAGATAAATCATGGAATCCGCCACTTTCGGTAATAAACTTACAAAGACTACCTCACAGTGCAGCTTACAGGGATATGTCGAGATTCCAACAGAGATCGATTGCGGGGTCATAGATTTAGCTCGTGGATTATGCACGTCTTTGCTGCCAACCAACGTCTCTGGTTCATATGTATGTGACCGCATGCGCATATGCGCGGTACGCGAGTGTAAGGGACCGAAGCGAGCCCTGGAGCATCAGTCTTACGGCTTACTCTGAAGGTAGCTGGACGTTACACAGCCGAAAGGAGAGGTAAGAAAGTATTATACTGTTGCAAGAATGACAAAAGTAAGTGTCTTACAACATTCTATCCGTACGGATCGCTAATCAGCTTTCCTTCCACAAACCCCAAAGGTGAGCGAAAGTTGTAGCTTATCACACCCCAAATGAGTTTGGGGCCTTCTTGAACAAATTCACTCCACAACATGAGCCCCGCCAGGTCTACGTCGAATGCGCAAACTATCAAGATAATAATAATAATAATAATAATAATAATAATAATAATAATAATAATAAGTATTGCGATTCCATGCTTTTCATGGCCTTTTGAGGCACTGTGGTAAACCCTTGCGCTTTAAGTTGGTATAAGTTTCTTTAAATGCCAGTACATATACCTCATTTTCTTTTTTTTAATTTTGGAGAGGATATCACGTTTGGCTCTGCTATAGCCTTGGCTGGGCGTATTTTTAAAACATGCCTACCTTTTGGTTTTCTTCTGGGCCGCATTCTGCTAGCCTTAATGTATCGCACCTGACAGGGTCTGGAGGTAGTAGTACGTTCGGCCATCGTTTGAGAGTGACATTCGCTTCGTGTCTCTCTCTCATCTTCTTCTCATCACATAAAAAAACTACTAGGGGAGTGGGCCACGTCGAGGCTGTCACCATCCACTCCAAAAAACGATCACACTTGCGTGTAGACTGTATCTCATTTCGTCGTTGAAGACCACGGCCTGCCATTCCATCATCCAATATCCTCAGACGGCAGCAATCAAGCCTTGCACGTCGATGCAGTGCCGTGGGTGTAAGTCGGGATAGATGTATGCGTTCCTATTGTCCTACTGCTAGTAACTGTTTGACAACTTCACATGTTTGAGAAGCCTATTGGACTTAACTGCAGGGTCATCACTCCCTAAACTTACAAACTACTTATGAGCTAACTTATACTAAAGACAACACAAACATCCATGCCCGATGGAGGATTCGAACCTCCGCAACGTTGCGCGCCAGACCGCTCGGCTACTCCAGCTCGGCGACAGCAGTTCTTGTTGACAATTCTGGGCTACCAAACTCTTCTCTGCTGTGGTAGCTGTACAATATGCCACTGGTGACCATTAAGTACGACGGTCTTAGCGGAAATCTGTCGTGCGTCGATCTCTAGTACCTCGTCTACCGGTGTGAGCATGATCACGTGATCACTGTAGCCGTCTTAGTTGTACAGCTGACGCGACGCTTCCAACTAGTTCCCCGAAAGGACCACCCCACCACTCAGAACACAATTCGACGATTTCATGAAAGCGCGAGTGCGCGCAACACAATCTGCAGAGAAGGTCTGTGAGCTGGCGTGCCACGTCACACAGGGTAGACCTCAATCGCGTAGCTCACTGGGTGGCCCATGCGAGGCAGTGGGCTGTGTCCCACCAGCCAGCCAGTCGGCTACGTGATCGCTGTGTGACGTGGCACGGCAGCCCACAGACCTTCTATTCAGACGGTGCTGGTACGTCTCGGTAGCGTGGTGCATGTTTTCCTCACACGTTGACATCACAATGAGCCTAACGGCTGTAATTCCTTGTTAATGGTTACACAAAACCGGCGCTTTAGTAGCTATATCACTGCGCTATCTGTTGTCGAACGACGTTGAAACCACAATCATCATATTGACTATCCCACAGGTGGAATCTGCCGACATCGGATCGAAGTCGAAGACATCTTTCCAGGTGTACAGTTTTTCTGGCAGTGTGATTAGGATAAATTCTATTCAAAAGCGTGACGGAAGTTAACAGTTTTTAAACAGACAATTGATAATGGATCAGTCTTATTACAGCCATGAAAGTGATTTCAGCCATACGATGCACCGGCCATTCTACTATGGCGATCGTCGGGGGAACATTGAACAATGCAAAAGCCTTCCCGTTCCATATTTGTGATGTGGCATAACAACTGTGTGAAGAGGTAATTCTTGAATAAAAACTGTCTTGGTTGCAAAAACCTGTGTTTTTATGTGGATATGACGTCCGGTTAGGGCGTCTTCAGATATCCATCGATGAAGAAAAGGCGAACTAGTACATACAAGATAATTTTCACATGACAATGTTTCAATTTACTTACAATATAAAGAAAAAGCAACAAAACATACCTGGAACTTTTAAGGGAATTTTCAAGTAATATTTCTGTTATGTACTTTGGCATCTTTACAATTTTTTCACGTTGTATTGATTATTTACGTAAATGGTGTCCATATTTGAATTTATACAACTGTTATCCGACAGACCCAGCACCTACAGTATTGTGGAGCACTACACTTTATTGGTCGTTACTAGCAGTACACATTTGAACGCTGCCCCAGGCAGTACCATTCATTACCAGTAGCGACGCATGCCATGTAAATAAGTTGAACAGGTATATCAAGGAAGGTAAATATCGAAATAAAAATATATTTCAATACTTCATTCAGCTGAACCTAGTATCAATTTGATTTCAACGATCGAAGCAAACAGAGTGACACATAGATGTTTAATTAAAATAAATATAGATAATTATGCTCGATACTATGGTTTGTGTGAGTGTGTATGTGGATTTACCTCTCTTTGTGTGCAGATTCAACAGTGTCTGTCTTGTCTGATACAGCACTGCGGATATAAAAATTTATCTGAACGTCTGTAATAGTAAATATTATAATTAATCAGCATGGCGTCGACTGAATGCAATGTGTTTGGCCCTGTTAGTGCGCTTAGCTATCCAGAACGTGAGTCTGGTTAAATAATGAATGGCAAGTCCGGTTGTAGTTCGAGGTCCGATTCGTTAATCACACAGAAAAATAGTTTATCAATTAAATTAAATACTCACAAATGATGGACACAAATGTGATGCAGAAAATAAATGTGGTCATGGGTGGAGTAACTGACAATTTGTAACAGTGAGTGAGAGCAGAAGAATAACATGCAAAGTTATGATGCAGTGAAAACGCTTAAGTTGACCATTATGTCAAAGTTTAGATTACTAATGTAGCACAGAGTGGGGATGACTTCTTTTATGACCTGAGTAGTGATTGTTATATGTAACGTTACGTGCTGTGAACAATATCTACCTCATAAACAAACAAATGTTGTATTGTCAGAATAGTTCATTAGCTGAGTAGGGTATGACTAATTGTTTTAAGTAAAGATCAAAGTTTAATTTATTTAATGCCAAAACTGACTATGTATGGATTCGGTTGCGACCTTAACAATGATTAATGTGTTGTCAGCAAGTGGTGTAATTAATAATTGTGTGAGAAAAGCGCTTCAAACGATAGGCAACAAATGCTGGTAACTAGCTGATAAACTAGTTGATTACGACTGAATGTGAATGACATAACAAACTTGAACAATAAGCAAGTAGTATAATTAATTTGGTATATAAAGCACATTACACGAGTGGCAAGAAATATGGGTAGCTACCTCATAAAATAGTTCCTTACGATTTCTGTAAAGAAAATGTAAGAGCATACAAAACTGGGGTACTAAGTATGTGCAAAATGTTTAATAGACACACAAAAATTTGCCTTCCTACTCGGAATATCAATCCTATATAAATTTAAATTCACTCACCTCTTTTCAAAAGACAGCAGCTTGATCACTTGTATTACATTAATTATGAAATATAAAGAAAGTTGAAATTTTATCTACTCTATCGTTACTGTTAAAACTTGCTAATAATGCTGAGTTTAAAAAGGGAGTGCGCTATCATCTAATTTGAAGATTTAAAAAAAATGATCATAGTAAATCTGGTCCCACTCCATACTGGTGGCTGGTACAGCAACGGTTATGAATTTATCTCGAAAGTAGTTCTCAGTTGCAAACTTTTTCTTTATTTCACTGACGCGTTACGCACTTTTGAGGCATCATCAGATTATCTGAAGTCAAAAAACACTCATAAAGTGGAGCATACTACATATATGTACAGGAACTTTAACAGTTATGAGAAAATGACAACTCTGGAGGTGGCGAAAGGGATTACCATCGCCGCGGTGGAGTAGCCAAGCGGTCTAAAGCGCCTCGCTGCGGAGCGCGCGGTTGCTCGCCGTGGAGGTTCGAGTCCTCCCGGGGGCATGGGTGTGTGTGTTTGTCCTTAGGTTAGTTTACCTAGGTTTAAGTAGTTTGTAAGCTACGGACTGATGACCACGCAGTTTGGTCCGATAGATTTACAAACATTTGAACATTTTTTGATTACCATCTATGGCTTAGTTCTATGCCGTAAGAACCATAACTGAATTTATATAAAGCAAAAGAGAATAAACTTACATAAATATCTGGTGAGCTATTTGTCGACATCATAAAATAAACCACCTAGAAAGAATTCCTATCGTCATGGTCGTTTAAAATTTTGGCCTGAAATAGGAGAATGTAGGCAAATGTAAAGTGCTATAACAAGCTGCTAAATGTGAATGCGCAACATAATGACGAAAATGGAGTGACTTACTTTGGGCGAAACCAAACACGTCAGGTTGAACACAGCACAGACTGGCCACACAGAACGCGGCCGTTTCGGGCCAAAACAGATATGAAGCCTTGCGTGCAAATGATTTATTGAGCTCATGGTGGGTAGATGGTGTTGTTCACCGGTGTAGCTATGAGCACCAATTACATAATTGTAATATTAATTAAACAGTGAAAAATAGATTAAATTAAAAGCCGCAATGGAGTAGCCGAGTGGTCTAAAGCGCCTCGTTGCGGAGCGCGCGGTTGCTCGCCTTGGAGGTTCGAGTCCTCCCTGGGGCATGGATGTGTGTGTTGTCCTTAGGTTAGTTTACCTAGGTTTAAGTAGTTTGTAAGCTACGGTCTGATGACCACGCAGTTTGGTCCGATAGATTTACAGACTTTGAACTTTGATTAAATTAAGATAATGCAAAAGCAACTAGGGAGTAGTTGCGAGATCGCAACCTTCTGCAGCCATAAAATAGTAAAAAGCTAGTCAAAACAAGTGTCTAAAAATAGTACAGTACTAGTCCAACAGGTGCATTTAAAAAGTTTACATTACAGAAATTACAAATTCATAAAATCCGTGAATATGTGAAAATATAAAGTACTAGTGAAAGCTAGTACAATTACAGGAAAATAGGGTTACACCTACAAAGTGAGACGTACCTGGGATCGTCTAACACTTGAAATACAAAATCTTCAGTAATGGAGTAGACGAACTACTCGTGAAATCTGGTACAGTTAATAAGTGGATGGTATCATTCTCAAAACAAAAATATAGATTTGTGGAATAATATATTGGATACCAAGATATCATAGTACCTTCGGTTTTTACTAACCAAGTGATCGTTCAACAAACTGCCTTTCCCCCCATTTGAGTGTTTGACAATTTCAATTTCTCCCAAAAGGTCGATTTTCCCCCCTTTTGCGGGCGTTGTGGAGTACACATAAATTCTTCAAACTTGGTGGCTGACGGCCGCTCGATTTAAGGTGCTCGACAACGGCTGAATGGTGCATAACTTGTCCTTTCTTATTAAGTAAATGCTCGCTAAATCTGGTTCGAAATTTTCTACCAGTTTGGCCCACATATGATGCAACACATCCTACACATTCAATTCTGTAGACACCGGAGGCAGCATATTTATCATAATTAGGCATTTCATTACGAATGTACTTATGATGATCTTTGTTAGTGGACGAAAAGGCGACATCCACATCCCATTTTTCAAATAACTTAGCTAGGCCATACGATAGTTTGTCTACAGACGGTTAGTGTACCACGTTACAAAAATGGAACGGTAAGTCTTTTGTATTGTTCAATGTTTCTCCGACGATCACCAAAGGGAATAGGTCAGGAAGGAAGGATTGACTGATTGATTGATTTTCTCAGGGAAGCCAAAACAGTCTTGGTCCAAGCCGCCACTGTCCGCACCGAAAATAAGTTTATTGTGCGATATTGCTCCCTGTATAACTAGTAAAGCCAACCAATGCCCTTCAACAGTGGAAGGAGTCCCTTTACCAGTTCTTTATTAGACACAATTTCTTCGTGTCTGGTTGTGATGCAGTTTCATCACCGTCATCACAGATCCTACATTTAGGGTCATCTTCTATTATTCCCATTGTATGTAGGTGTTTTTTGAAATTCCCATGGCCTGTCAGCAATCCAACCAAGAGTCTAATCTCTCTCCTGTTCAGGCCCAGGATTGCAGAGCTTCTTTTAAAACATGGCTTTGGCATCACTACCTTGCCATGTTTTTGTTGATAGACTTTGATCCAATATTCTACGTGCTGTCTTCTGAGCCAGTTACGTAGCTCCAATTTGATCATTGCCTCGGTGGTGTCAGGACAGGTTCCGGTCCAATAAATGGAGTGTCTGCCCCCATCCTGGCTAATCTGTCGGCAAGTTCGTTGCCATTGATCCCCGAGTGGCCAGGGACCCAGAATAGGTTTACTCTATTGCTTTCCCCTAGCTCCATCAGAACCCTGTGACATTCTGCAACAATTTTTCACCTTGTTGCAGGAGCTGCCAGTGATCTCAGGGCTGCCTGGCTGTCTGAATAGATATAGATGCTACGGTCTTTGTAGCACCTACACAAATTCTCCTCCACACACGCCCTGATGGCAGTGATTTCGGCCTGGGATACTGAGGCCAGTTTCCCTAGAGAGATGACGCCCTCCAGTCTTGGCTGCCCCCCGTGTACCCCGGCCCCAACGCCTTGGTCTTATTTTGACCCGTCAGTGAACCAGACAGTATCCCACTGCTCCCTACTTCCAATTGTTATATTGAAAGGGTTGTTGAAGCAGTATGCGGTTATATTATAGTCGGCTGGCATTTCCCCAACCTTTCCTATATTTACCTCACTCACTATTTTAGTGTGTGATTCTGGATATCCCAAAGAGTTCCAGTTTCTACCAGTTTTGAGTCTGTATGCACCAGCCACTGCCTCCATCTTGACCCTTCTCCTAGCGACTTTCATCTCATCTACATAGATACTCTGCAAATCACATTCAAGTACCTGGCAGAGGGTTCATTAACCACTTTCATACCTTTTCTCTACCGTTCCATTCTCTAATAGCGCGCGGGAAGAAAGAACACCTAAATCGTTCCGTTTTCGATCTGATTTCTCTTATTTTATTGGGATGGTCATGTCTCCCTAAGTAGGTGGGTGCTAGCAAAATATTTTCACATTCAGAACTAAAAGTCAGTGATTGAATCTTCGCAAACAGATCACTCCGCAATGAATAACGTCTTTCTTTTAATGATTTCCACCCCAATTCGTGCAACATTTCCGTGACGCTTTCCCTCCCGTAACGTGATAGAACAAACCGAGCTGCCCTTCTCTGAACCTTCTCAATGTCTTCCGTCAATCCCACCTGGTGAGGGTCCCACAAGGGGCAACAGTACTCCAAGAGAGGACGCAAAAGTGTGATGTAGCCAGTCTCTTTGGTGGAGCTGGTGCATCTTCGAAGCATTCTGCCGATGAAACGTAACCTTTGGTCCGCCTTCCCCACAATATTTTCTTTGTGTTCTCTCCAGTCAAAGTTGTTCGTAATTGTAACTCCTAGGTATTTGGTAGAATCTACGACCTTAAGGTTTGACTGATTTATCGCGTAATTGAAGTTCAGCGGATTTATTTTAGTGGTCATGTGTATTACTTTACACTTTTCTTTATTTAGTGTCAATTGCCAATTTTCGCACCATGCAAAAATTTTGTCTAAATCTCTTTGCAGTTGCTTTTGATCCTCTGTTTACTTCACTAACCGATAAACGACAGCATCATCCGCTAACAGTCTAAGGGAGCTATTCAGATTGTCTCCTAAATCGTTTATAAACACGAGGAATAGTAGGGGACCTATAACGCTTCCCTGTGGAACGCCAGATACCACTTCTGTTTTACTCGATGACTTACCGTCAATTACAACGAACTGTGTTCTTTCTGGTAGTAAATCGTGAATCCAACTGCACAATTGGGGAGATATTCCATAAGCACGCAATTTCATTAGAAGCCGCTTGTGGAGTACAGTGTCAAAAGCCTTCCTGAAATCCAGTAATAAGGAATCGATTTGAGATCCCTTGTCGATGGCACTTAACACTTCATGTGAATAAAGGGCAAGCTGTGTTTCGCAAGAGTGATACTTTCTGTTCAAATGTTTGTAGAGTCTATGGGACTTAACTACGGGGTCATCAGTCCCTAAACTTACAAACTAATTATGAACTAGCTAATCCTAAGGACGTCACAAATATCCATGCCCCAGGGGGGATTCGAATCCCCGACCGTAGTGGCCGTGCAGACCGTGACTGGAGAGCCTCAGTCCCCTCGGCCACCGCGGCCGGCGATACTTTCTGAATCCGTGTTGACTACTGGTTAATAGGTAGTTCATAATATTCGAACAAAGTATATGTTCCAAAATCCTACTGCAAATCGACGTCAATGATATAGGCTACCAGTATATAGTATAACAGTGATGTATTATCGTATCGGCAGAGCCTAGCATTCGGTGTATTACGTAAGTTCGTGCATCCAGTCGGCGGTCTTGAGGGCGTCAGAGGGCGCCGAGTGTCCACAATCGGGAGGTAGTGCGGGCGAAGGCCGCGGGGCGACCTCGTGGCTGCGTGCGGGACGGTGACCAGCAGGTGCGTTGCGCAACGCCGCACAGTGATCTGGCTCGAGGCTACGGCCGGCGCGGCGCGGCGTGGCGCCTCCGCAACTTGGCCGCCAGCGGGCACGTCTCCAGGGAGCGCGCGAGGACGCAGACAGGGTCCTCGCAATCACGACCGGCGAGACCGACCCAGCGCAGCCTACATCTGCACCTGCATAACACCTCCGTCGAGTGCTTCGCGTATACCTCAATGTACCACCACTGTCTAACATACACAGCGCGACACTCACTGCTGTGAAAGTTGTTACCAACTGACAGTCGCAACGACACTAGCGCTCCTAGCGGTGGGCGAGGTGCCGTAAGACAAATGTTTGTCTGAATTTGTTTTCTACTTAATTAACCAAATAGGGATAGCGGGAACGAGGGGGAGCTGGCTGATAAAGTTAGGCAAGGGTACTCAGTTCAGTTTCCTTTGACACATTTTATTTTTAACCGAAATATTAAAAAAAGGAATCCCTTTTACAACTAGAGACTGAAGGCTCGAACAAGACTATTTTTTTTCTTTTTTATTTAAATTTATTGACAAACAAAGAAAAAAGACAGTAAACAGTTGTGATGATACTGCTAGCCTCTCATCTCACTGTTATCGTACGATACCGTCTGCGACGGAGCCGGAATCGTGGGTTTCAATAGTGATATATGTTGCGTGTGTAGTTAGATACAAACGTAATAGCCAACCAAGGAATCAGTGTAGGACAGTGTCTCGCTGATACTGTGATTAGTTAAAAAGTGATAGATCTAACTAATTAAGAGTTTCGTATATTTCCTTTCCAGACAGTTCTATAAACAATAGTTTGGTGATTGTATGTTATTTGACGACTTAGACAGACGAAGGGTAAAAACTTTTGTAAAATATAAAGACATGAAAATAAATAGCATTGTATATATGTCAGGCTCATAAACAAGTTTTTTTGACCAGCTAATTGTGTTAATTAATGTAATAGTCGAGATTTGAATATGGTAATTCTTTGTATATATTGACTGACATGAGATTTTCAACCTATTTTAAGAATTGCCAAGAAATTTGATAGTTGAATATGTATTAGGAACATGTATGATGTACTCATTAACAAATTAATTGACCTTTAACATTGCTGTTTGTTATCGAACAAAAAGAATCTAAATTACGACTTAAAAAGATATGTGCCATCTAAAATTATTGTATGTATAGTTTTCATTTTATATCGCGATTATGTTTGTGTACATAAAATGTTTTACTGTTGTGTTCGTTAATTGTAAATTAGTATATTCAATTTTATGAACAATGCGTAATGTAATGTCATTATAGTCAATGTTATATATTTGCCTGACCACCTTGCGTGGGGGGTTCGAGTTGTGCTTTGAAATCTATGTCAGTCTGTGTTGTTGTGATAATTTGTGTACGCAAGTTAGAAGTTGTAATGTTTCGCTGAAAGAAAAAGAGGTTTGTTTGGAAATTACAGAAAAAGTGAAAAATTGTACCTACGAGTATTTATTTCTACCACGACGCCCCAGGTGTATAATTTTTCAGCTAGCAGAACCCCCATACATCATAATGTTGAAAAGGTTAGTATCATGTGTGAAATTGGTAGAAAGAAATGAACTGTAATTACTTATCAAGTAAACGCTATACAGTTATGGGATGATATAAAGCAAAGGCTGAAGTAACGGTTTAGAAAGGTAAATATGGTAAACAAGACAATGAAGAGGGACTGCAAATTTAAGTAAAATTATCAGGCTGACGGCCAAGGTAATTTTATTTATTTATTTTATTTCTATTTATTTATTTATTTTTAGATAACTTCTTGACAAGCATATAATGAAAACAATACAATAAAAGGAACTCTAAAATTTAAGTAAAACTGACTCATTCAAATTATCAAGCAGAAAACCAGACCAAAAGAATTTTTTCTTCTTTTCTTTCCCCTAACATGGGCTAATAACGCGCTAAGGGCCCGAAGCAACCTTTTACATTTTTTAAAAAATATGTTGGGGATAAATAATTAATTTTCATAATAGGGATTACAAAATTTAATATTATTATTAATATAATATTAAGTTTAGGTTAAGGTTTGCAAGGCGAATATGGCCAAGTGTATTTTCTCGGTGTAGCCGTATGAAAAGAAAATTTCGTAGTTTCTTTCACGTTAATTTAGTTCAAAAAATGTTCAAATGCTTATAGAGTCTATGGGACTTAACTACGGGGTCATCAGTCCCTAAACTTACAAACTACTTATGAACTAGCTAAGACTAAGGGCGGCACAAATATCCATTCCCGAGGGGGGATTCAAACCCCCGACCGTAGTGGCCGTGCAGACCGTGACTGAAGCGCCTCAGTCCCCTCGGCCACCGCGGCCGGCTAATTTAGTTCTCTCGTGTTAAATACAACGGAGCTAATACAGTGTATAAAGTTACTCATTGAATGCAATTATAAAAGTTATATGCGAAGTATTACATGGTATAATATTTTTCGATCAGTCTGTGATATATCAGAATCAGCTATTACATTATATACATATCGGCTGGAAGTGATGGTGCGGACTTTAATTTCATTCAAATACTTACAGTATCTTTGATTAAGGACCAGGACGAACTTATTTAAGAGAGTTAAAAGGCATTTTCATTCAATCTCATTGCATCTTTAAATGTTCGTGAATACATTCGAACTTACCACGGAACTTTGGAGTGTATACTTCATTTGTATAGTTATATCTCTGGGCGAAAGTACGGAAGTGTGTGAAATTATCAATCGGGCTGTCGTATCGGAACATCGACCATATAATAATGTCCGCCTCCGTAGCTCAGTGGTAGCGTCGTTGACTACCATGCAGGAGGCCCGGGTTCGATTCCCGGCAGGGAACTGGGTGTTGTGTGTTGTCCTGATCATCATCATCTTATCATCATTGGCACGTAAGTCGCCCACGCGGCGTCAAATAAAGACTTACACTACAGCGGCAGAACAAACCCGCAAGGGATCTCCCGGCCAAGAAAGCCATACGCTCATTTCATTTCCATTGACCATATAATACTTAATAGGCATTACGTATCGGTGTTCGAACTGCATTCAAACGTAGTAAGGTGCAAATTTAGAGAGAAATTAATATGGAAAATCCAATGATCATGAACAATTCAATTAACAGAATTTTGCTAGCAAACACATAAAACTTCCTTGGACAACATTCACCACGATTTCAGTTTTACAAGTAAGGGCCCGAAGATCTGTTTTGCTCTGTCATGACTGCCACCTGAAATGAATAAAAGCGGGACATACACTTCATACGTTAGTTTACGCAAAGCCAGAAAACCTTGCATTTTTAGTTGGGTTTCATTTTTCTTTCACAGCTTTAATACGCAAACGCTTCCGGTTGTTTCTTAGGAGCGAAAGTAATGTAATTTCATGGAATAATGCGATTATGGCACTCGTAGCTCGAAAACTATTCGTAGTAAAATTTTTTAATAAATTACAAAATGAAGGCACTACTGTGTAGATTGACATGGTATTCATGCGGTATTTTTAGAATTTAAATTTCAAATACTTTTCATCATTTGTCATCTGTTGTCCACAAAACGCATTTTGAACAGAATAAAACATATCGTTCAACATTTGATTAAAACACAAGTATCAGTAAATAGTTTTATGTTGTCTTGTAGAGATAGCTAGAGAAAATGTATCTAGACTGTGTCAAATTTGCCGGCTGCCCTATGCCGTGTTGTATGCAACCAGTTCGTCCTGATGCCCCCTAATGATCATGTCAAGCTACGAGGCGTCTTCCCCTGCTTGTGTTTTTATACTTAACTTCTACTCAAATAATTTTCTTTTTGTGGGTCCCGCAGCGTAATAGCATAATACTATAATAAAAAATAGTAAACTGTTATAGATACGTGGATGACAGAATCATGCCTGTAGATAGTAAGTACGAGTACTTACAGGAAATACAGACCGCTCTAAACCAACTACATCCCAAAATAAAATTTACTGTAGAACACGAAACTAACAAAACAATTAACTCTCTCGATCTGACCATTAAGAATATCGAAAATCAACAAGACCTGGGTCTATGATCATCACAGCAGCGAGCGTGTGAAAGTGGGTGGTCATGGAGGAAGTGTGTCTTTGTGTAGGCACACTTACGGAGGAGGCTTGAGACACCACAAATAAAAGAAAATATAAGAAACACTAACGCACTTCTCTTGTGAAGCATCCTAAGAAGCATAGTGCAATCACTTCTATTCTTTGTCATGAACTCGTTACGGCACAATTCTTCGCTTTGCCACAGAAAGAAAAGTGCCCTACTCTAAATTCAAGGACTTCGCTAAAGGGAATTACGTATTTAGATGCGAAACTTTGTGCGCTGCTTTTCCAGAGAACATTTTACTTGTTCCGTAAAAGTAAGCGCCATGTATTTCAGAACGCATTAGTTTGGTTATGTAGTTGTCATCAGACGCTAACAGGAAACTTTGGCTGAGAATACTACATTATTTTAAATTGTAAGTTATACATCACAGCCTAATAAGGTAAATAATGTTTCTTTACTGGTCCTATACAACACTTCAAACTGGTCATTGTTAAGAAAAAAAAACCGCCAGGAAACGTAATTACGCGACACAAACACAAGAGAAAAACATCACAGATCAAAAATGACAAGCTGTAAGACTCGTTATTACTTAATCAAAGCAACATGTGAATCCTGCCAATAAATTGATATGGATATTAAAGGCTAAAACGACAGCACAGGAAGTATCGAAAATTGTTGGGTAATAAAAATAAAACAAGAAACGTGTCTTGCATCACGCGGAATTCCTTTCAGGTGAAATTGTAGTGCA
The DNA here is from genome assembly GCA_026315105.1 of Locusta migratoria. Taxonomy (NCBI): domain Eukaryota; kingdom Metazoa; phylum Arthropoda; class Insecta; order Orthoptera; family Acrididae; genus Locusta; species Locusta migratoria. Next base: position 200,660,569 of record CM048746.1, read on the forward strand.
GAAGAAATAAACTATAACGTTATGTCGAATGCCGTATTTATGAATAGCGGTAAAGAAGAAAGTGATAAACATATTTTCTTTGATTAATCTGCCGGGGTTCTCAACAAGAAAGAATTTCATAAAAGTTTGATATTACATGCAAAGTTTATTCCAGCTCTCTAAGTGCTGTCTTTCTGAAGTGGCTGCTGAATAAATTCTGGTTATTCATCCGCCACATGTCGGAGCACTTTTTTGTTGTTCTCACTGTTTACGACGTCATCTCTCCTGAACTACGTGTTGGTGGTTTTCACCCCATATGGATTCCTGTCTGATGGTAAGGAAAGTGTGTTCCAAGTCTGGTTTAAATTGTTACAGCGGCTTAGGATGAGATGTAGAACATACATACAGACATACGTATATGTTCATGTGTACATATTTATCGTGAGCACATTAAGCAATCTCACCAGGTTGAAGGGACCGGTTTGGTAAAAATCAGTTTCCTGCCAAATGTAGAAATATGAAACTTTAACTGCCTGCTGCACATCCTCCATCAGGAATCGTTGCTCTCCGAGCCTTTCTTTTAAGGGAATTAATAATTGGGAGACAGTGGGGCGGTAATTCTAGTGTGTAACATTTGAGGTGGCGTAACTAGGCGCAGCAGCTGTAGGTACAGACTTTTCGTGAAGCAAGTATACAGCCAATCACTAAACGGTAAAATATTTATTAAAAGCGTGCATTGCATTGTTTTCTAAATTGCGACTGTACATTAAAACTGATTTGCAATTGAAAGAAGTTTTACCTGCAAAATCTTCGTTATGAACTATACATTATGCATGAAGTTTAATATAACTCCTTTTATACAGTAATTTATATTTGTTCTTATATATTACTTGCTGTTGTGTGTCTTGTTTCCATTTTATTATTGATAATGACGTTATTAATGTTTAATTCGTTAACTGTAACGAAAAAGACGCTGGTGTATGCCGCAGTTATTTGTTACGTGGTTTTATGCAAACAGTTTGTAATTCATTTCTCATCACTCTTATTTTAGCTTTATGACTTGTGTACTTGTATTTAAGTAGCCAAATCTATTTTTTGCCTTACACAGATGAGACAAGTTTATGTGACATAATTGGCTACAATCCTCCTGTGCACTTACCTAGTACATACATATGCCACCCTCTCACGTACAAAATTTCCTCCAATCAGTCGGAACCGCTGAACAGTTTATGGACGGGTTGCATTTTTGAGAGAATAGTTGTAACTACAGAAACGGAAATTATTTACTTAATAGATGTAAATTTCATAATCTAGAAAAAATTTGGTAAACGTACGTGCATATACCTTACATCTTGTAACATATAAGTGCAAATATAGATGATGTTTAATTTCTTGCAGATCTATATATCTCCCTATGGTCATTAGTATGTATGTATTGTAACATTTTAGGTTTCCAATTCTTATGAAAAAGATACCTGTAAAGTATCGAAATCTAGGTGAAGAGGTGTTTAAGATACACCTTTTTACTTTTTGCATCTGCTCAGCTGTTTGCCTGTTTCAGGAGGAAACATATTTGATAATCTATCACGGAGGAGGTATCAGATGATACTATATGTTTGTCTCTAAGATGCTTGCAGACGGAGTAAGTATTTTTTAAATTAATATAATTTGACATAATGTCAGTTAGGAGTGCAACTGGAGTAATTCATATATTAGGGAATACAAGTGTATTCTAAGCCAGAGGTTCTTGTTGAAAAAGGGAATTTTTTTAATATTTCATATGTAATGCACAACCAGTTTCGATGCACTATGGAATCATTTTCAAGTGCTCCACAGTAAAGAACTGTTTTATAAAAGTACAAAGTAAAGACAAAATGTAAGATACATTACAACTTTGAAAATGGTCAGAAGAGTATTATAACATATGATCTTATGGGTATCATTTTGGCCAGCAGCTGTTTTGGGACCAAGTTGTACAGAAGGAAATGGAAATGGTCAGAAGAGTGTTATAACATATGATCTTATATAAATCATTTTGGCCAACAGCTGTTTTGGGACCAAGTTGTACAGAAGCCTGTGCTTGTCCAACAGTCAAATTCAACCTAGAAGTCAGATTGTTCCAATCAAGGAAAATGCCACGAGCTAAATACAGTGCGGTTTGAATGCAGGTGCAGTCTCCTCAGATAGACATACGGAGCTCCTTACACAGAAGCACTATCAATGTGACGAAAGTTGCTTGACTATTTTCCTTGATTGGAACAATCTGACTTCTAGGTTGAATTGGACTGACTATCTGTCTCAAGCACAGGCTTCTGTACAACTTGGTCCCAAAACAGCTGCTGGCCAAAATGATTTATATCTTCTGACCATTTCCAAAACTGTAATGTATCTTACTTTTTGTCTTTACTTTGTACTTTTATAAAACATTTCTTTACTGTGGAGCACTTGAAAATGATGCCATATTTGCACCGAAACTGGTTGTGCATGATATATGAAGTATTAAAAAATTTCCAACAAGCAATTGTGATTATAAAATGTATACTTTCACGGCCGGAATGGTCAAAATTACTAAAAATTTCCGGGCTGTTATGCTGTGGTCTAGTGGATTTATTGTTAAAACCCAACGTTTCGTCCTCTACTGCGGAGAACATTCTCAAGGGGGATCGTGGCACTTTTGGATGTCCGATTCACACCCTAGGTCGCTACTGTGACTTAGAATACACTTGTATTCCTAGTATATTTTTTAAATTTACTGGAAACGCACAAATACTTCTACAAGAGAAGGGATGATTTAAATAAGTGAAACAAAAGACACATTTAATCTGAGAGACTGAATTTATTTACATCGTGCAATCTGATGTTATCTACACTGCAGATAAATAAAGCGGGTCGTCCTGGTTGTCTGCTCAGAAGTAGTGCGTCTTGACGACAGCAGGAGCTGCGGCGTAGGCCACGGGGGCGTGGTAGGCGGGGGCGGCGTAGGCCACAGCGGGGGCGGCGTAGGCGACGGGGGCGGCGACGGCGGCCTTCACGACAGTGGGGGCGGCGTAGGCCACGGGGGCGGCGGCCACCGCGGGGGCGGTGTAGGCGACGGCAGGAGCTCCCAGGAAGCCGGGGGTGGCGGCGGCGACGGCCAGCACGGCGGCGAGGACGACCTGGGGGCGGAGAAGGGTACCGTAAGTGCTGTGCCGACATCAAAACACACGAGATCGCAAATTTCTCATTTTATTTTGTAACTAGTTTCGATCGATGCAGACCATCTTCAGACATTCATGATGGCAGGTGGTGACGGTGGAAGGAGAAGGCCACACATATGCAACTGCAGTGGGCGTTTGAGTGGCCTGCCCAATCCATCGCCACCGCCTGCCATTGTGAAGGTGTTTGTCTGAAGGTGGTCTGAATAGAACGAAAATAGTTAGAAAATGAAATTGTAAATCTGCCATGTGGACTGTTTTAATTTTGATTTTTGTATTAGGACAAGGTCGCTTTCAAACTCTACTAGCTGATAGTATTGAGTTGAGTAAAATATCTGTAAAGAAGACGTTTACCTGATTTACAAGTCCACGCGACTACTATCTGTCAGACTTCTGATATAAGTGACCAAAGACTTTTGTGGCAGCATAATTCACCCCTTTCTGAGCCAAAGTTAGATTTAACCTAGAATAGCGAATATATCCTTTCTCTTAGTGTTGTAGCTATGCACACTGCTGTTACTTTTGAATTGGATCGGATTGTTAAAAATAAATTTCATGAGTGAATATATATATTGTGAAGTTAAAGTGAAGATCCCTAGATCCCTAAATAAATGTCTGAAGGATGCTCTTGGGTGAGCTCAAGCAATTATTCTGATTACACGCTTTTGTACAATGAATACTTTTTTACTCTATGTTGAATTGCCCCAGAATATGATCCCATGTGAAAGGAGTGAATGAAAATAGGCGTTGTCAGCTAATTTACTGAGATGTATATCACCAAATTTTGCAATGACTCTGATAGCATAAGTAGCTGAACTCAAACGTTTCAGGAAATCTTAAATATGTTTTTCCAATTCAGTCCCTCATCAATGCAAACACCTAAAAATTCTGAATATTCTACTTTAGCTTTAGATATATGTTCAAAGTCTAAATTTATTAATGACGTCATGCCATTTGCTGTATGAAACTGTATATACCGAATTTTATCAAAGTTTAATGAGTTCCATTTGTAGAGAACCACTTAATAACTTTCTGAAAGATATCATTTACAATTTCATCACTTTATTCCAGTTGGTGTGATAGCTATACTCGTATCATCAGCAAAAAAGTACTAGCTTAGCAACTCAGTGAATGTAGAATGGCAAGTCATTAAAATATATTAAGAACAGCAAAGGACCCAAGACCGAACCTTATCGAACCACATTTTTGATAACTCACTAATTCATTGTTTCATCTATATCATGTGAACTGCTTATTCCAACTTTCAAGATATTAACTATCCCTCCTGCAACACCCTAGATATGATTGTTATTAACATGAAGATGCGTCAGCAGCTACAAAAAAGTCAACATCTATGGATTTTATTACTCCACTGATTCTTATCTAACTTTTCATTGGAATCACGTACGTTGACAACCTTCTGCCAGTGCGCTATTTTTGTAACTGTTTGGTGATTTGTTTACCAACGCTGCGATGTGGAACGGGTGCAGGTGTACAAAAGAAGAACAGCTGCAGTTTACTGCCCGCAGAGGGGTTACGGCGACCGCTCGTAACGCGAATGTAATTGGGGATTAGTTCCGCTAAATGAGGTGGGTGCGATGCGGTGTGCATTTCGTGTCGATACCGGTTGCGTAAAGCGTGTCGGTGGCCGTGACGCTCCCGATATAGCAGTGGAGGAGGCGAAGACCATGCAGTTGACAACGTGCCCGCACGTAACTCCGCTGCACTGCATCGCTGCACCGGCCAAACGATTTCGGCCCCGGAATATCCCAGCCGGCGGCCGCGGCCGGTGCGTTCTTCACGCAACGGCGGTGCAGCCAGTGCAGTCGTAAGGCAGGCGTGTTGCGTGGGCACAGGCCGGGGGCGAGTGCAGTCGCGGCTATTGATAGCCCAGGGGGCGTGGCTGCAGACGGGCCGTCTGGACGCAGTTCTGCCGACGAAAAGGCGTCTGACACATTCGCACAGGAAATTATTGATGTTGAATTATTTTTTAATGCCGCAGTTGCCAACACTACACGAAACGGATGGTGGTGCAATCCGGAAAGAAACGGGGTTTTCCTTGCTGTCTCCATTAGACATTTGTGAGACGTAGCCATTTTGATGCACTCGAAATAAACTTTTAGAGTCTTGACCACTAATTTCAATTAATTGAGGCCTTACGCGTTTTGACGTTCCGTCATTATCGAAGGCTACAACAAGACAATGGAATTAATATTCATCAAACATTTTGATAAAACATAAATGAGAACACTATCATCACACTCACCATATCTTTTATAACTTATTAAAAAGTGAAACTAAAACATTCCTTTTCAACTAATCACTGTCAAAGACATATGTCAAACATAAAATAAATTTAAAATTACCCCCAGAACATCCCTGTAGGATGGTCAAGTACATACTAAGGTTAGCAAAGCGGTCAGTTATTAAGTGGAGAATTCGCCAGATGGTGCTTGATGGCTGCTCTTCCTTCCCAGCACTTTTATGTATGCCGCCTTCCATCCCCCCCCCCCCCCTCCATCACACCATACACTTTTCCTCACCTGAATACTGTGTAGATACTATGATTTTAGTGACTGCCAGCAATGTGTCACTAAACACTATCTTTCCTAACGATGTCAAAACGATGGCAAAAATATTGGTGTAGCACTCATATAACTGTATATTGTAAAAGAAACTTTTTGTACACAGCGATTGTAAAAGTTTTTCAGTTGTAAGTTTATAATTGTATAACTTAACAGTAAGCAGATATTATGCAACTTTAAGGTATTACATTAAATAAAAAAAAAAAAATCCCACAGAGGGAGTGAGTGCGCATATGTGAGTGAGAGAGAAACAGAATGACAACATCGCCATCTGGCGGATTCTCCACTTAAGAACTGACCGCTTTGCTAACCTTAGTATGCACTTGACCATCCTACTGGGATGTTCTGGGGGAAATTTAAATTTATTTTATGTTTGACATATGTCTTTGACAGTGATTATTTTAAAAGGAATGTTTTAGTTTTACTTTTTAATAAGTTTTAAAAGATATGGCAAGTGTGATGATAGTGCTTTCATTTATGTTTTATCAAAGTATTTGATGTATTCAGCTTCTTTGTTCCAAAGATAATTGCCACTACTGCCAAGGCTCTCCATGCAGCGCAATAGCACCTCAGCAATGGACATGTTGGAACAATCCTGTTATGGTTATATAAATATCAATTAATAGAAATATAGAATCCCTGAGACGGATTTACGTCTCAAATATGTCAAAGACATTACTGATAGATCTGATCTATCAGTAATGTATTAACTGATTATGTAATGTATTAATGTATTAACTGATCTATCAGTAATGTATTTGATGTATATTAATTCCATTGTCTTTCTGTAGCCTTCGATAATGACGTAAGGCCTCAATAAATTGAAATCAGTGGACAAGACTCTAAAGTTTATTTCAAGTGAAACGGGGTTTTCTACAACCTTTGAGATACGTCGGAAAACCAGCTCCCTATAACGCGCCTCTAGCACTAAAGCACTACAAAGTGTCATTTACCCAAGTACATTTGATAGTGTATAACAGTGTTTTTCAACCTGTATGCCACAACCCTCAGGGGGGGGGAGGGGGGGGGGGTCGCCGTCACAGGAGGAAGTAGTTGTACCATAAAATAACTAGGGGTTCATTAACACAAAAACGTTTACCTAAATGAAATTTATTTAATGTCAAAGTTACGAAGATCCTTCTGTAACACTCATTATGTTAATGTATCAGGTTAACTATAGGAACGCTAAGTTATCTTTTTTATAAAAATGTGTAGTTAATATCGGCAAGTAACTGAGTTATTAACGGGACTATGAAAAGATTTATTAGAATGAGGTCGCTATTTGATATAACACATTGACATGCTGTTTGAAGTATACATTCTATATTACATCACATAATTTTAAACACAATTAGTTCTCACGGTTTGTCTAGGTAGGACCTTTAAGGAAAAATTATTATTAAATACAGCGTAACCATGCGTGTTTCTAACAGGAACACCACATGGGTATCGGATTTTTGGAATTTATTTATAATTGTGGTACGTCAAGTTCAGAACTTAAATAACAATCAGCGAAAGCCATTCGACACAACTCTCGAGAATTATCGAGAAAATTGACTTTGAAATTTTTCAAAGTACACGTAAGCACCAACAATTAAGAGTTACAGCGTCTGTCAGTGTAGCTCGGGTGGCAGAGTTCTGGCCTTGCAACCAGAGTCGATGATACGAACCCCACTATGATAGATTTTTTTCTAATTATGATATACAAAACATTTTGAGATCTCTAAGTGTTGTGTCAGTTTTTGTTTATTTGTATGTACACGATCTGAACACCTTGTTGTCACCTAAAACGATAGTTGAGTAGGTTAGCTGCTTGGAAAGCCATTAGTAGGTATGGAAATGACTTTTCAGGAACAGTGTCGTATCTCCCCACAAACTGAACAATCAAAGACTATCGTAGTCAACTAATAGTGAAGCGAATACTGCAAAAATGGTACACCACGATTATTAACAATCTTTTATAAACTATTGAAAATTACGAATATGCTTTTTTCGTAAAAATTACAATTAGATATTAAAATTGTATAAGTATTCAAACACAACGGAAAGAAATATAAAAGTCTATGTAGGCAGTATTCGAACAACAGACCGTATAGCTGTGACGCCAGAACGCTACCATGTGAGCTACACTAACTCGTTTATTTATTGGAACTTACTAGTAAGTGCAAAACTTCAAAGTCTATTTTCTCGATAATTTTCGAGAGTTGCGTCTAATGTCTTTGGCTGAATGCTATTTTATTTCTGAACTTCACGTAGCTAAACAATTGTAAAATCCGATACCCACGTTGCCTTCTTGTAAGTCATTGTACAGCAGTGCATTACAGCACTGATGGTGGCGCCCATATAAACATTTATGCTGAAATCCCAAGAAACTATGTTATCATATATCTGTCTGTCACTTGCTCTATCGATAAAAATGTTTCATCGTATCATCAAACACAGTAATGTCGTGACTGATATTTTTGTTGCTACAATATTTGAAAAGTATAAACGTAGGAGGCAAAAATTGTTAGTGTGGAGTACTTCGCAGTGTGATAGAAATACGAATAAGTTAAACAAAGTGTGTCGGAATCTGTACCAAAGGCCGGACCGGCCCGGTGCCCCTCGCCGGACTTACCAGCTTGTACATGGTGAGGAGTGTTGGTAGTCGGCTGTCGGCTAACTGTGCCCTGGTCCGGCGCGCGGCCGCTCTTATAGGCCGGCCTGGCCCCTCCTCGGAGCTGCCACGCCCTGGCAACGCGATACGCGCTCCGCCACGCACCGCGTCACGGCCGCTGCCCGCGCCGACCTCACGCCTCCACCTCCACCTCACTCTGCTTTTGGGACCAGCCCACATGTCTGCCGCCACGTCCTGTTGTTTCCCTGCGTTTCACACTTGGCAAGCACTTGGAATTTCGAGTATTGTGACATTCCTCCAAACCGGTAACCTCCTCACCTACATCTAGATATATACTCTGCAGATCACATTTAAGTGCCTGAAAACTACCTCGACCTCCGCTATCGGGTTGAGAAACGTAGGGTTCCCCTGAATAGGTCAGGCGTGCACTACACGCAGGAAACGCCTACAAGGGTAACGGAGTACGTGTGGAGTGCACATGGGGCATTTTTAGGTTAGAGAATTCCCTCCCTAGGCCCGACAAGATGCCTCCTGAGCCGCGACAAGGTAGCAGTAGGCAGAACTCGACAGGGAACGAAATTATCAATTTAGTAGTAGTTAACTGCAGGAGCGTCTACAGAAAGGTCCCAGAATTGCTCTCAATAATAAACGATCACAATGCCCACATAGTACTAGGGACGGAAAGTTGGCTGAAACCAGATGTAAACAGTAATAAGATTCTAAACTCTGACTGGAATGTTTACCGCAGAGATAGGCTAGACAGTGAAGGGGGAGGCGTGTTTATAGCTATAAAAAGTGCATTAGTATCGAAGGAAATAGACGCAGATCCGAATTGTGAAATAATTTGGATGAAGGTCACGGTTAAAGCAGGCTCGAACATGGTAATCGGATGCTTCTATAGGCCTCCTGTCTCAGCAGCTGTTGTGACAGAACACCTGAAGGATAATTTGGAAAATATTTCGTGTAGATTTCCCGATCATGTTATAGTTTTGGGAGGAGATTTTAATTTGCCCGATATAGATTGGGAGACTCAAACGTTTATTACAGGTGGTAGGTGGCAGGGACCAAGAATCCAGTGAAATTGTTTTGTGTGCATTATCTGAAAACTACCTTGAGCAGTTAAACAGAGAACCAACTCGTGGTGACAACATATTAGACCTTCTGGTGACAAACAGACCCGAATTGTTCGGAACAGTTAATGCGGAACAGGGAATCAGCGATCATAAAGCAGTTACAGCATCGGTAATTTGTAAATAGAGATATTAAAAAATGTAGGAAGATTTTTCTGTTCGGAAAAAGTGACAAAGAGGGTATTTCAGACTACTTGACGGCTCAGCACAGAAGTTTTATCTTAAGTACAGATGGTGTTGAGGAACAGTGGTCTAAGTTCAAAGCCATCGTACAATATGCATTAGATGAGTATGCGACTAGCAAGGTCGTAAGAGATGGAAAGGAGCCACCGAGGTAAAACAACCGAATTAGAAAGCTGCTACGGAAGCAAAGGGAACTTCACTGCAAACATAAACGGAGACAAAGCCTTGTAGACAGACAAAAATTACACGAAGCGAAATGTAGCGTGAAGAGGGCAATGCGAGAGGCTTTCAACGAATTCGAAAGTAGAGTTCTTTGTACTGACTTGGCTGAGAATCCTAAGAAATTTTGGTCTTATGTCAAAGCGGTAGGTGGATCAAAACAAAGTGTCCAGACACTCTGTTACGTAAATGGCATTGAAACAGAGGATGACACTCTAAAGGCGGAATTACTAAATGTCTTTTTCCAAAGCTGTTTCACAGAGGAAGATTGCACTGTAGTTACTTCCCTAGATTGCCGCAAAGATTACAAAATGGCAGATATCGAAATAATTGACAGAGGCATAGAAAAACAATTAAAATCGCTCAAAAGAGGAAAGGCCGCAGGACATGATGGGATACCAGTTCGTTTTTACACAGAATACGCGAAGGAACTGGCCCCCCTTCTCGCAGTAGCGTATCGTAGGTCTCTAGAAGAGCATAGCGTTCCGAAAGATTTAAAATGGCGCAGGTCACCCCGATTTCAAGAAGGGTCCTCGAACAGATGTGCAGAACTATAGGTCTATATCTAGAATTTTGGAACATGTATTACGTTCTAATATAATAACATTTCTCGAGACTAGGAATCTGCTCCGTAGGAATCAGCATGGGTTTCGAAAAAGGCGTTAGTGTGAAACCCAGCTCGCGATATTCGTCCACGAGACTCAGAGGGCCATAGACACGGGTTCTCAGGTAGATGCTGTGTTTCTCGACTTCCGCAAGGTGTTTGATACCGTTCCCCACAAACGTTTAATGAACAAAATATAAGCATATGGTCTATCAGACCAATTGTGTGATTGGATTGAGGAATTCCTAGATACCAAAAAGCAGCACGTCATTCTCAATGGATGACGTCTTACGAAGTAGGAGTTATGACAGGTGTACCACAGGGGAGTGTCGTGGGTCCGTTGCTGTTCACAGTACATATAAATGACCTTGCGGATAACATCGGAAGTTCACTGAGGCTTTTTGCGGATGATGCGGTAGTATATAGAGAGGTTGTAACAATGGAAAATTGTATTGAGATGCAGGACGACCTGCATCGAATTGACGCATGGTGCAGGTAATGGCAATTAAAGCTCAATGTAGAGAAGTGTAATGTGCTGCGAATACATAGAAAGAAAGATCCTTTATCATTTAGCTACACTATAGCAGGTCAGCAACTGAAAGCAGTTAATTCCATAAATTATCTGGGAGTAGTCAGTAGGAGGGATTTAAAATGAAACGACCATATAAAATCAATCGTCGGTAAATCAGATGCCAGTCTTAGATTCATTGGGAGAATTCTAAGGAAATGCAGTCCGAAAACAAAGGAAGTAGGTTACAGTACACTTGTTCGCCCACAGCTTGAATACTGCTCACCGGTGTGGGATCCGTACCAGGAAGTGGAGAAGATCCAACGGAGAGCAGCGTGCTTCGTTACCGGATCATTTGGTTATCGTGAAAGCGTTACGGAGATTATCGATAAACTCCAGTGGAAGTCTCTGCAGGCGAGACGCTCTGTCGCTCGGTACGGGCTTTTGTCGAAGTTTCGAGAACTTACCTTTACTGAGGAGTCTAGCAGTATATTGCTCCCTCCTACGTATATGTCGCGAAGAGATCGTGAGGATAAAATCAGAGAGGATAAAATCCGCGAACAATACGTGACAGGAAAAGGAGGGAAAATCGATAGTGGTACTCAAGGTACCCTCCGCCACACACCGTCGGGTGGCTTGCGGAGTATGGTTGTAGATGTAGATGTAGTGTTCATTAACCACTTTCATGACCTTTCTCTACCGTTCCATTCTATAATTGCGCACGGGAAGAAAGAACGCCTAAATTGTTCCTTTTTCGATCTGATTTCTCTTCTTTTATTGGGATGGTCATATCTCCCCATGTAGGTGGGTGTTGGCATAATATTTTCACTTTCAGAAGTAAAACTCGGTGATTGAAGTTTAGCAAATAGATCTAGCCGCAACGAATAACGTCGTTCTTTTAATAATTTCCACCTCAAATCGTCCAATATTTCCGTGACGCTTTCCTCTTTGTAATGTGATAAAACAAAACGACCTGCCCTTCTATGAACCTTCTCAATGTCTTCCGCCAGTTCCACCTGGTGAGTATCCCACACTGGGCAACAGAACTTCAAGAGAGGAAGCACAAGTGTGATAAAGGCAATCTCTTTGCTGGAGCTATGGCATCTTCGAAGCGTTCTGCCAATGAAACTAACCTTTGTTTCGCCTTCCCCACAATATTTTCTATGTGTTCTCTCCAGTCAAAGTTGATCGTAATTGTAACTCCTAGGTATTTGGTAGAATTTACGACCTTAAGTTTTGACTGACTTATCGTGTAATTGAAGTTCAGCGGATTTATTTTAGTGGTCATGGGTATTACTTCACACTTCTCATTATTTAATGTTAATTGCCAGTTTTCGCACCATTTAGAAATTTTGTCTAATTTTCTCTACAGTTGCTTTTGATCCTCTGTTGACTTCTATAACCGATAATAACAGCATCATCCGCGAACAGTCTAAAGGGGCTATCCAGATTGTCTCCTAAATCGTTTGTAAACACAAGGAAGAGTAGGGGACCTATAACGCTTCCCTGGGGAACTCCAGATATCACTTATGTTTTACTCCATGACTTACCGTCAATTACTAAGAACTATGTCCTTTCTGATAGGAAATCGTGAATCCAATCGCACAATTGGGGCGATATTACATAAGCATGCAATTTTATTAGAAGCCGCTTGTGAGGTACAGTGTCTAAAGCCCTCCGGAAATCCAGAAATATGGAATCGGTTTGAGATCCCTTGTCGATTGCACTTATCACTTCATATGAGTAAAGGGCAAGCTGTGTTTCGCAAGAGCGATACTTTCTGAATCCGTGTTGACTATTGGTTAATAGGTCGTTCCCTTCGAGGTAGTTCATAGCGTTCGAACAAAGTATATGTTCCAAAATCCTACTGTAAAACTACGTCAGCGAGATGGTCCTGTAATTTTGGGGATCACTCCTATTGCCTTTCTTGAATACTGGAGTGACTTTCCAGTCTTTCTCGTGCAGTGGAACGAGGTACGGGCAATGCTAAAACTGTCTATCAAGTCCATAATAGTTTAATAAAAGTTATAACTTAACACCATTTCGAAATAAAAATGTTTAAATTATGTTTCAGTTGGTTGTTAGGTAGTTTCTGAAATGAAGTTTTCTGTTACCTAGCAAAATTAACTGTCTGTTTGGCCGTGTAAGTTATTAGCTTCGATCCGAAGTTCCCGCACCACCAGCACGATTAAAAAAATTAATCTTTTCTTCAATAAAATAAAATAAAAAATATATATATGGTCCTTGTACGAGCGGGACATGAGAACTATGTTTTAGCAGTTACTAAACGATCACTCTCTAACATCAATCACAGGCAACTAACTTGTTATCGACCTTTTTAAAATCTCACATAGAAGTTCACTTCCTGCTAAACTTGAAGTTTTGTATTAACATACTTGAGCTTGTCACATATGAAGCTAAGTCAATATTAAACTTCACAAACCATTCAATTATCCTCTTGACGGAGTGCAATACTTTCAATAAATCAAAATCGTCTTCTTCCAATAATAATACACACAATAAATAAACTTTATATTAAATCTGAAATAACTTTCAAAACACAATAATTACATTTAATGCCGTCTGATATGGCACAAGTCAGCTGGATCAATGCTCGTATAAAACGTTAGCCCTTAACGTCATAGAAGAATGAATTGACATTTTATTTCTTCTTTGCCAACGATCGACACGAGGCAATAGAGAAGACGCAGCCGGATTCGTAGCTCTGTATCCGTCAGTTGTTTATCTATAGTGAACAGATAAAGCAATGTTGACTGCGGCGGCGACGACGCTGCGGCACCTCGATTGTACATAAAACAGGAAGAAAACAAACAAAAGACATTTTAAGTATCACATCATGACATTACAACATTTATTCATAAATAAACATGTACAAACTACAAGACCCATCCGACAGTAGATCCAAGTTATAATTTTTGGCTGGATCTTGACAGTGTAATATAGTACAATCTGTCAGAAAATCTCCACTGAATCTTCATCTACATTCCTTCTCTGAGTACGATTAATTAGAGTTGTTTTATTCCTAAAATTGGCACTGCAGTAACCACAGTCGAAGTACAGAAATTGATTTGAAACTTACTGATAGACTAGGTCTATGTGACGGACCGGGATTCGAAGCCGAGAAGTTTTCCTTTCACGGACAAGTGCTCTATTGTCTGAGCGACTGTAGGACGCCTCACAGCCCATCCGCACAACACTACTTAAGCCAGTACCTTGCCTCCTGCCTTCTAAAGTTCTCCTACATATCTTGAAGGAGTTGCACTCCCGAAAGAAAGGACGTTGTGGAGATATGTCTTATCCACAGCCTACGCTGGTGTACAATCAATGGCGCGGTTGCTCAACGCGTTCGGTGAGAGGGCTCGATGCTCTTTATAATTGGAAAACTGAGCCAACACTTCAAGATCAACTTGGAACAAGAACAATACCACATCTGCTAGGAACCGATCTACCCGAAGGAAAAAAAAAACCATTGTTGTGCACAGTTTTACTCTGTCTGCGCACACTCGGTTCAAAGTGAAAATATTCTAGGAACTGACTGTTAGACGTAATAATATGCACTATAAGCTACTCACTCAAGCAAAATACAGGAAGATGCACTTGAAACTGATTTTCCCAATTTTATTTAATAGGATGTAAAAAAAGGTGCAAAAAATGTGGTTCACCTGAAAGTGGGACATCCATGAACATACAGCTCTTCAGATTTCGATTCTCCATGAAATATATGTAACTTTTGAATGAAATGATATTTTTTTCGTTTCATGATGGACAGCGCTGTAATCGGCAAAAATGAAACTGAGTTCAAAATTACTGAAAAACGGTAATGTCTCAAACCAATCCACATCACATTAGAAAAACCAAAATACAGTTTTTGATATTTTGACAATGCTGTCATCTGACATTTCCCACAATCGAATAAAGCAAATGCATCTCACTCATTGGTCAGACTGTTCGTCGTACTTCAACCGTTCTAACTGTAGACATCGCTACGCAACTCTTCTGTTCAGCTACCGGGTGATCCAAAAGTCAGTATAAATTTGAAAACTTAATAAATCTCGGAATAATGTAGATAGAGAGGTAAATTGACATACATGATTAGAATGACATAGGGGTTTATTAGAAAAAAAAATCAGGAATAAAGTCACTACACGTGGGAGGCTGGTACTACAAGGGAGTTCGTGAATTTGAATACCAGGGGGCAATTTTCACAGAGACCTCTTCTCGTAACGCTCATAACATTGCCAGAATTCAAGCTGGAAACCAATCTTGCACAGCATAGACGTGTAGCATCCAAAGACAGGAGTTTCATAAGTCCCTCGTTTTTGAGTGAATTTTCTTCGGAAGATCTTCGGTTCCTCAAATGGAGGATCAGGCCCAGGCAAGGATCTGAACAATTATACCAATAGCTCAGCATAACAGAAACCGTAAAATCCAAGCGTATGCAGTGGGCCAGATATGTGGCTCGGATGGAAGATGACAGTGGTCTCACAGTCTCCTGGATTTCATTCCTGCAGGAAGGAGACCCCCAGGGAGACCAAGGAAGCGTTGCAGCGATGGCATCCATGAAGACCTGAAGCAAGCAGCCAGAGATGTGTACAGTTTGCAGATATCAGCAACGGATAGGAAGCAATGGAGACGAAAACTTGTAGCAGCGTGCGCTCCAATGGGCGTCTTCTTCCTCTACATGATGACGCCTATTGGTTTTTCATTCTAAAGAAGTGTCACACGCTTCACTTTGAGTACAGTGTGTTCTTGGACAATGGGCTTTTTCATTCCTAACGGATATTGCAAGTTCTACGAAAGTTTCTCTACAGCACTTGATTCATGTTTTCCTCTTTCTCCCGCGTTCCGGCAGGGTTCCTGTCTGTCGATTTTGTCTCATACTGCAAACAGAAGACGACCTATATGAGGGGAACAAGGTCTTTACTTTCGCGAACACACTTACGCAATCGAAATACTGGATGTAAATTACAGGAAGTGGTACTCTGAGGTCCTGCAGATAGGAGATTGTTTTTGACGCTGTGTCGACACCTGGTCCATTAAGAACCGTCGTGAAGGTTCCATCGAGATGGAGGTCATTCTAGACGGATCGCTTTTAACGAGGCTGACCGGGGGAAAGGCTGATGGCCTTAATTAAGGAGCTTCGTATGTAGAACCAAACACTATATCGATGAAGGAAGCTAATAAAGAACATTGGCATTATTATAATACAGTCTCTCTACTGACATTCCACTATCGTAAATAAGATCGTTGGATTTGAAATATACTTGTTGGCTGCCTAGTGAGAATAAACACTATACGGAAGCTGTTAGCAACTTAAGCAACCAACGAAAAAACAAATCACACTGGATACAACTCCATCTGCATACAAACTCTGCAATCCACAAAAATGTGCGTAGCGGAGGGTACCTATCAGCACTACTAGAACGAGAGAGAAACGAATTCTTGTATGCTCTTACCTTTGTGATCTTTACGCGAAATGTATGTTGGCGGTACTAAAATCCTTCTCCAGTCCTCTTCAATTTCCGGCTCTCTAAATTTCTTTAACAACGTTTCTCGGAATGAACGTCGCCTTCTCTCTAGAGACTCCCATATGAGTTCCAGAAGGATCTCTTTAACACTCGTGCATTGATTGTACCTACCAGTAACAAACCTAGCGGTCTACCTCTGAATTGCTTCTATATTTCCCTTTAAACCGATCTTGTGCGGATCCCAATCACTTGAGAAAACTCAAGACGGGGTCGCACAAGCGTTTTATATGCTGCCTCCTTTGCAATCACTTCTTCCCAAAAAAATTTCCAATTATCCAAAGTCGACTATCTCTATTCCACCCGACTATCTTTAAACGTCTTGATATTCAATTAACGTGACACTGTCAATGAGCACACTACTAACGCTGTCTTCCAACTTTACGAGATAGTTTCTCCTATTCATCTGCACCACTTTACTTTTTTCCACTGTGAGCTAGCTGCCATTCCTCACACCATCTACAATTTTGCCCAAGTCATCTTGCATCCTACTACAGTCGTTCAATGCCGACACCTTCATATACACCACAGTATTGTTAGTAAACAGCTTCACATTGCAACTAACTCATCATTTATATAAATATAAAATAATAACCGTCCAATCTCACTACCCTGGAGCACATTTGACGATACCCTAGTCTTTGATGAACACTCACCATCACGGACAACGTACTGGCTTCTATTACTTAAGTAGTCTTCGAGCCACTCACATATTGGGGAACCTGTTTCGTATGTCAGTACGTTCGTTATTAACTTGCGGTGCGGTACCGTGTCGAATACCTTTCGAAAATGGAAAAATGTGCAGTGTGCCTGTTTCCCTTCATCCATAGTACGTAAGATGTCTCGAGAGAAAAGGACAATCTGGGTTTCGCATGATCGATGATACCTAAAGCCGTGGTGATACGCGTAAAAAAGTTTGACGGCCCAAGGAAATTCACTACATTAGAACCGATAACGTTTTGAAGAATACTACAGCAAACTGATTGTGATGTTATTGCCCTGTAATTGTTCGGGTCAATTCTTTTCTCTTTCTTACACACGGAAGTCACCTGCGCCTTTTTCCAGTCCAGATAGAGTAGTATCACTCATTGTGAGGCAACCAAATAATACTACAAGAATGTCGATACGGCCACGTCAAGACTGACCGACGGCACTACAAGTTCACACGTTCACGCAAAGGGCCGCGCAGTTCGGATAGGATCAGGCGTGTGAAATCTGATAGGTTGAAGTTTAGTTATGCATTAGGCGCATACTGCCAGTACGACACAGTTCTGCATCCAATCAGTGAGCGACGATCCAGCAGACAGTGCCTCAAGATTTGCTCACGGACTGCGACTTACAAAATTCTCGCTGACAGTGAAGGAACTTTCAATTTTTGCACGATATTTGAACTTGGTGTGATTATACTCCCGCAACGTACAAAAGTCGAGATAACCGAACAAGTAGGAGTAACGGCAGTGAGATCTCATTCGCGTTTCATACCACTGCAATTTGGACACCAGTTCAGTAATCTTGAAATTGTGTTCCCTTCCTTAGTGTCCGGAAATCACTTCAGGATAATGTCATCATTGATTTGTAGTAGCCCAATGCTATTAATTAACTCACAGGGATAAATCGTTTAACCTATTTCCGTCGTTATCAAGTAAATTAGTATCAGCCAAGTTATTAGGAGCAGCTAGGATGTAAAACATATTTGTTGCAAAATACAGCAATTTCTCCTAAAATGATTGGGTTACCTTGGTTCGGGAGATTGTATTGTGGTTCGCTCGAAAAGGCGTTACAATTAAATTAGCCTCATAAGGAAATGGACTAGCATGTCATGGAGAAATAATTGAAAATGTTCAAATGTTTGTATAGTCTATGGGACTTAACTACAGGGTCATCAGTCCCTAAACTTATAAACTACTTATGAACTACTTACGAACTAGGACGGCACAAATATCCATGCCCGAGGGGGGATTCGAACCCCCGACCGTAGTGGCCGTGCAGACCGTGACTGGAGCGCCTCAGTCCCCTTGGCCACCGCGGCCAGCGAGAAATAATTATTATTGATTTTTTTCCACTATTATTTAACTGTGAGAAAGATCCCACAGTAAATTGGCAACTGCTAACATGTCAGAGGAGTTACTGGAACTCGCCAGTAGCGAGCTGTTGGTATGGTGAGCGTTGAGCGCCTGATTGGGAAGGACGGCCATCTAACGCAGCGTTCGCTACACAAGAATATCGCTGCAAGGTTTTGATGAAAATGAGTAAGTAATATTCATTTTAATGGGTGGCAATTTCGTTAAATTTTTATTACGAATTTCAAAACAAATAGTCATAATGCTAGTTTGAATTGTAAACGAAATTATGTGTGTTTAAGCTAAACTCCACAAGCGTCAGTTCACAGGTGACAATGAACCCAGCAAATATTTTGCTCTTCTTTAGGAGACATAGACTAGCCAGGACATTTGGCCACCCATCTATGGTAGATACAAAGATATATAGGGTGAGTCATTCACAATTTCCACTAAGAAAAACTCAGAAAGTGTGACAGGAGCTGAAAAGTTTGTGGCACAAAAGGTACAGATAGTTGGGGCCAGAATAAGACGTTGGTTTTTTGTTGCTTGGTAGGGTCGCTTCAGAGATACGAAGGTCAACTTTGTTTTCTTAAATGACATGCCATAGTTTGGTAGTTATTTTCTGATAGTGGTCATGAAACGAATCCTATGATGTCGAACACTACGGGCTTTGAAGATCAACGAAGGTCAATAATTTGGAATGAACGTGTTCGATGTGATGACCCTTGGTATCAATATAGCGCTTCAATCTTCTTATCATGGATTGAGTGGTATTCCGTACTACTTCGGCACTTGAAGGCATTGTCACAGCAATTAGAAAGAAATTTTCAATCCGCAAATTGCCACTAACGACCAATCTTGCCAAGAGCTTGTCGCCATTTTAGCGCGACAAATCCGATGGGCAGCTTCACAGTTCTTTTTTCTGCCACTTTTTTGACCTTCGTTAGCCTTCAAAGACATTACTGTTACACAACACTGGATTAATATCAATACGCGCCAAACTATAGCTACCCATTATAAAAGAGAGAGAGAGAGAGAAAAAAGAAAAAAAGAAAAAAATAGTTGACATTTATATCTACGAAGCGACCTCACCTACCTATAAAAAACCAACGTCGTATTCTGGCCCCCGTTGTCCAATGCATTGTTGCATAAACTTTTCATATGGTGATTATAATTATAATTCAACTTTCAAATCGCTGTAAAAGTAACACCACTGGTACGAATGACTTCCAATTGCAACGGTATATTATCGGAAAAGCGGGGAAACTTACTGCAGAGAAAAATTAATAGTGTGAACACTAATCAATAGATGGTGCTGTAAGCATCATAATTTAATAGTGGTAGGCTACAGATGACAAATGAGTCATACAACATTGCCTAAGGCAAAAGTTAAACGATAAACAAACTGTACCACTCAGTGTACACGGGTTTACCCGTGTGATACTGTTAGTTACGTAAACCCATCCACCACAGCAATGTCACGTGAAATCAAATGAGAAAAATTGGTCTTTTATTAACCGGAGGCAAAAAACCGTTCATAAAGCATCAGTCGAAATCCAATCGGATTCTTAACTTTCGTGTGATTTTTTTTTCTAGTTGTTGAAATCTAGAAACAGCATGTTCCAGAACTGATGGAACTGTTTCCAGGCTCATCTTCATATTTTGCTGCGCAGTGCATGCTTTCAGTGCATCTACGTTCGCAACTGGAGCACTGAACACTACATCGTTCAGATAGCCCCACAGCCAGAAGTAACACGGATTTAACACCAGGTGTTCGGGACGGCCTGCATGTAGGGAAATTGTGTCTGATAATCCGAGCATTACCGAAATGGAGCTTCAATAGCTGCTTAGTAGGATTTGAAATATGCGGCGGTACGCCATTTGTCCTCTATGTGTTCATAAACCATTCATTCGATTGCAATGAAACTGTAAACTGTTCACCGTTAGCCCACTAAAGTTCCTGAGCGAAAAACAAAACAGCACGATACATAGCTCAAGAGATATGACGTCATAAATAATGAGAGGCCACCGCGTGAGAACATCCAGATTTATGCGTCAATTATTAGAAAATGGGAGTAGTTATGGACCTGCAACAAAGTTTTTATGTAATTTCGGACGTTTATGAAGCTTTTTCTAACTGATTCCACCCCCTCCCCTCTCCCCGAAAAATGATGAAGCGAAAAGAAGTCTACCGCTCACAACAGTTTCGCTGTATATGCCGTAAAACTGTCGCATCAGGCATTACCTTGCTATGTTTTACTTCTTTGCTGCGAAATCAATTCGCAATGTGTTTTGCAGACAGTATCCATTTATGCCAACGAATACATCGATTACATTATTTCTTTGTGTGACTAGTAGTATAGGAGATATGTCGTGTAAAATATAGAAGCGTGGGAACTACTGCAACATGTTCGTTCATATTTTATGCACTGCCGCACTCTTTATCCTATTGGGAAGAAACTAAGCACACTTTATCTTCAACACAAGAGGAAAGTCACTGTCTGCGTATGGTGCATGGTAGAGGGTAATTTAACACGAACGTTTGTTAGAACTTGATGAGATAGTGTGTACTTAACCTTGAATATTATAGGCACATCACCGTGTATCTAAGCTGATCACTATAAAATTTTACAGAGTTATATAGTTATACAGTTATATAGTAGACACTGGACTGAAGAGGTGGAGGAGGAGTTCGACAGAGAAATGAGGTGATAGGCATAGAAAGGGTTAAAGTGGAGATAAGCAGAAAGCGGCGTAGGAGAAGATGAAGAGAGAGATGAAGAGATGAACAGTGAGAGGGGGTGAGGGGGAGAGGGGGGTTGGACAAAGAGAGAAGGAAGTAGAAGGTGGCCAGGGTGAGAAAGATTAAGGAGAGATGGTATAACCTAACAGTGGAATATATAAGTACCTGGGCGACGCCGGGTTTTCAGCTAGTAAAATAATCCCATCCACACATCCTCGCTCTTGGAGAGCTGGAATGTTTGCGCATAAGACATTTATAGCGCTTACTGGTGAATGTACACGTAAGAGGACCGGAACCACTTGTCTCTTCTAAAAAACACGACCCCATGAAAAATAATGCCGTAAACCCGCACTGCACAGTGACCTTTCCAGGATGAAGCGGTACTGGCTGATTTGCGTCTCTATTGACGCATTCTGTCAGATTGAAGTGGGCTTCGTCTGTCTACAAAATTTTCTACGGCCATTCATCGCCCACTTCCAAACGAGAAAGAAATTCTAAAGCAAAAGTCTCTCTAGCTGGCAGGTCAACAGTAAGCACACTTTAAACATTAGTTTAGTAATTCGTAGGCTTTTATGCACCGTGTTTACAGGTTTGTCAATGTTCGGACAGTTCTCCGTGCACTACACGTTTACACACTACCACTCGACTCCTAATGTATTTCTGTGGCCACTGTTTCCACTGGTGTATCAACTCGCTTCCTCCCTCTACCAGTTTGCTTGCAAAAGAAACCCGTCTTTTCGAATTTCCGAATCATTTTCTCCAGACTCATGGCTGTCGACGGACGAATGCCTTTCTGCAAACCCTTCAGTGTTCCGAACTGCTGCAGTTCGACTGCTTTACAAGCAGAGATCGATCCTGCATTGAGACAGTCATGGCAAACTTCCCAGATGCGAAATGAGTAAAAGCCGTGTAACCGGGGTGTTTATATCACCTTTAATGGACCGCGTGCGCATGACAGGAGCTATCATTTACCTTATATATATTCTAACACAACAATATTCAAAATTTTTAATTGCATTCTCCGATAACATTTCGTTGCGATTTGACATAATGCCGACCAGTAGAGTTATTTTCACCGTGCTTTTGAAAGTGCATTAGTAATTACGTTGTACATATGGTCCTAGCAGGTGGTTCGCGTTCAGATAGGATTGTGGTCAGCGTGACTGTCTAGTATCAGAAGGCCTGGTTTCGAATCACGGCCTGCTATAAATTTTCATCTCCCTTCATTAATTCATGACCACTGTCAGGAAATTTCGCAAAATCCTTTGTGTCTTCAGTTACGTGTTAAATATATTTACTCATAATAAGTAACTAAGTTAATGTTGAAATCAAACCTGCTGTTTGCCAAATGCTGGAGTGAAAATTGACATAAACTATCAATGTCATTTGCTGAGACTTTTAGAACTTCCTCAAAGACTATGATGTTTCTCAGAGTATATATATGTATATTGAAACTTACTGGCAGATTAAAATAGTGTGGTGGAACCGGGATCGAAACTGGGACCTTTGCTATTCGCGGGCAAGTGGTCTACCTCTGAGCTATCCCGACATGAATCATGGTTTCGCCCCACCGCTTCAATTCTGTCAGTACCTCGCATCCTACTTTCCAGACATCACAGTTCTCCTGCGAAACTTTAGCACTCCTGGAAGAAAGAATATGGTGGAGACATGGCTTAGCCACAGCCCAAGGGATACTTCCAGAATGAAACTTTCACTCTGCAGCGGATTGTACGCTGATATGAAACTTCCTGGCAGATTAAAATTATGTGCCGGAACCGGGACTCGAACATGGGACCTCTGCCTTCCGCGGGCAACTGAACTACCACTGAGCTATCCCGACACGACTCACGGTACCGCCCCACAACTTCAATTCTTCCAGTATCTCGCATCCTACTTTCCAAACTTCACAGAAGTTCTCCAACGAAACTTTAGCATTCCTGGAAGAAAGGATATAGTGGAGTCATAGCTTAGCCACAGCCTAAGGGATGCTTACATAATGAAACTTTCACTCTGCAGCGGAGTGTGCACTGATATGAAACTTCCTGGCAGATTAAAATTGTGTGCCGGAACTGGGACTCGAACCTGGGGCCTTTGTCTTACGCGGGCATGCGCTCTACCACTGAGCTATCGCGACACGACTCACGGTGCCGCTCTAAATGTAGTGAAAAAAAGTTGAATGCTGATGCGCAACAACAACACTATCGACGTCAGCTTTACTTCGATTATCTATATAAGTGTAACGTTGAAAAACGATATGTACTTGAAATAGGATGTAACGCTAGTTTAGTGGAAGGCGGATGCTCGACTTGGGTTTATTGGGATACTTTTGCAAAGATGTACTTCATCTCTAAAGAACTGTACTAACACTAGTACTGCACGAGTGTTTGGAATCCTCACCAGGAAAGCATACTAGCAATTAATTAGGCTGCTAGATGTTTTATTGTATTTTATTCTACTTTGTTTACATTTTTTCCTAAGGGAACGAACTGATGAGGTCGTCGGTCCCTAAACTTACGCACTAATGAAACTAACTTAGGAAATCACACAGGTTCATGGCTGAGGGAGGACGGGAACCTCCAGTGGAAGCGACCGCGTGGCCCATGTCTGGTGCCTCAGATCGTACTGCCATCCCCGCCGGGCGCTATATTTGTTATCAGTAGGTTTGATGAACACGCGACTGTTGAGATATGCTTCTGGAGCTCAAATGGGAATCCATGGAGGAGAGACGACGTTCTTTATGGAGAAAACACTGGTGTGGAAATTTCTAGAACCGACGTTTGATGATAACTTCAGAACGATTCCAATGCCGCCAAATTACTCTTCGTGTAAAGACCACAAAGATAATATGCGGGAACTTAAGATTCGTTTGGTATACAGTCAATCGTTGTTCTCCCGCTTTAGTTAAGGGATGAAACTGGAAAAGAAATAGAGTCTCTATGCTCTTTTCTGTAGCTAGTAGAATACGACTGTTGATAAAGAACATTTATTTTTTTAGACAGGCTAAGATCCAACCTGTAACATACCTAATACAAATGAACCAATACATTTGCTCAATTTCTCTGAGCTGGAGGAAGGGTGTCAAACGAGTTTTGACGTTGCGCTACAATGTAACTACAGTACGCCCGACCTTCTGATAGGTAAAACATTTCATCGCTTTTTGAGTGCTAGAAATCAATATGAGTGATCCGCAGAATCATTTTGCAGCAGGGATTTAGAACGTGTACTTTCCTCAAATATTGTGAATGATCTCGAAGAGAACGACCTATTAACCCATAGTCATCACGGATTAAGAAAGTATCGTTCTTATAAAACCCAGCTAGCTCTTTACTGACATGATGAGTGCTGTCGACAAGGAATACCAAATAGATTCCGTTTTTCTAGATTTCCGTAAGGCTTTGACAGTTTACCTCACGAGTGTCTTCTAACCAAAATGCGAGCATATGGAATATCGTTACAGTTGTGCGATTTGATTCGTGATTTACTGTCAGAAAGGACACAGTACGTTGTAATTGATGGTAAGTTATCGAGCAGAACGGAAGTGAAATCTGGAATTCCACAGGGGAGTGTTACAGGGCCCATACTCTTCTTTATTTTTATAAACGACTTAGGAGACAATCTGAGTACCTCTCTTAGACTGTTCGTGGATGATGCTGTCATTTATCGGTTAGTAAACTCACCAGAAGATGGAAAGCAACTGCAAAATTATTTAGATAAGATTTCTGCATAGTGACAATTGACCTTTCTTAATGAGAAGTACGAAGTCATCGATATGACCACTAAAAGGAATCCGATAAATTCCATTTACACGATGAATCAGTCAAATCTACAGACCCTAAATTCAACTAAATACCTGGGAAATCAAATGTTCAAATGTTTGTATAGCTAAGGACGGCACGAGGGGGAATTCGAACGCTTGATCGTAGTGGCCGTGCAGAACATGACTGATGCGCCTCAGTCCCCTCGGCCACCGGGGCCGGCAAATGCCTAGGAGTAACAATTAAAAACAACTTGAATTAGAAAGAATATATAGAAAATATTGTATGGTAGGCGACAGAAAGGCTACGTTTCATTGGCAGAACACTTTGAAGATATAACAGTTCTACTAAATAAACTGCCTACACTACATTTGTGCGTCTTATTTTGGAGTATTGGGATCCTCACTAGGTGGAACTGTCGGAAGATTTAGAGAAAGATTAGAGAAGGGCAGCTCTTTTTGGTATTATCCCGATATAGCGGAGACAGCATGAGTTGTAGATATCAGTAGACATCATTAAAAGAAAGGCGCTATTCGTTGCGGCGATATTTGCAAAATTTTATTCAACATTTTTCGCTTCCGAATGCGAACATATTTTGTTAGCTCCGACATACTTAGGGAGACATGATCATTATAATAAAATAAGAGAAATTTTTTTTCTTTTCCATTTGCCATTCACTATGGTGTCATCAGTCCCTAAACTTACAAACTGCTTATGAACTAGCT
This sequence comes from Locusta migratoria, assembly GCA_026315105.1. NCBI lineage: Eukaryota > Metazoa > Arthropoda > Insecta > Orthoptera > Acrididae > Locusta > Locusta migratoria. The sequence goes on from CM048746.1 coordinate 200,686,417, forward strand.
AATCCTAAGGACGGCACAAATATCCATGCCCGAGGGGGATTCTAAACCCCGACCGTAGTGGCCGTGCAGACAGTGACTGAAGCGCCTCAGTCCCCTCGGCCACCGCGGCCGGCAATAAGATAAATCAGATCGAAAACAGAGATATATGTGTTCTTTTTCCCGCGAGCTGTTATATAATGGAAATATAGAGAACTATCATAAAAGTGGTTCGATGGACCCACTGCCGTGCAGCTCAGTGTGACTTGTAGAGTATTTATGTAGAATTCTAAATATAACCCTCCACAAAAACTGATTTTCGCACGTGGAATTTTGAAGGATACTGCTAACGCACGCTGTCGTGCGCGGACCGGTTCTCGGCAGTAGTGTACCGTTCCCGATGTCCTTGGCTGGAAATGGGATACCTACTGAAGTGCGCTATCAAGTGTCAACAAGGTTAAAATTTCACAAGACATTTGTCAAGTTCAAATATATCAGAAGCTCACAATGGACACGCGAGGCACGCACGAATATACGACGTGGCAAACAGAGCACGACAAAGGCGACGCGGAGCGAACACGTGCCTTCTGGGAAACAATATATCTGCGCGGACGACAAGTGAAACGCTACGTAGTGGGAGGCAGCGGAGGGCGGAATGAGAGCGAGGCGAGCGTGTGGGTCTGGTGTGGTCCAAGTAGCACTGCATGGCGGCTCTGTGTGCTGAAGTGAGGTGAGGTGAGGAGGTGTGTCTGAGGCGTGTTGAGGCAGGCGGGGGCGCGGCCGGGGTTTACCAAACGCCAGCCAGTTGCGACACCGCGGGCCGGGCGGCCTCACCGGCCGTATTGTGTTGCGCCAATCCCGATCTGGTAGCCTGTGTCTGGCCGCGTGACCAGTCCCCTTATCTGAAACATCTCCGGAAGGTCAGTATATTCACGAGGTGGCGTCCTCGAAAATCGGTTCCTGTTAAATCAAATGGAAAGAACAGCCGTCGGTTTTGGCCCACTTTAGGTTACGGTAATCTGATATACTCTTGTGTAGTTTGCGAACGAACTACTTCGGAAGAGCGCTCCCACAGTGAACTACGCTAACTAGTTCGCAGATCTTGCATGGTTCGCAGGAGAGCTTCTGTGAAGTTTGGAAAGTAGGAGGCGAAGTACTGGCGGAAGTAAAGTTGTGAGGCGGGATCGTGAGTCGTGTCGGGATAGCACAGTCGGTAGTGCGCTTGCCCGCGAAAGGGAAAGGTCCCAGGTTCGACTCCCGGCTCCGGCACACAATTTTAATCTGCCAGGAAGTTTCGATCCCTCGCCTCTTAGTTCGTCCGCTCCTTTTCCGAAGACTGACGGGGAACGGCGAGAGTGCACAGAATCGCACAGAATCGCGTGATTCCCTTCTGGTAGTTACCATCATTTCGAGCTGAGATGCAGCTCAGCTGTAGTTTCATAGTTCACTGTTACAAGAAATCCATTTTAAAAATAAAGTACTACGAGTATTCTGTATGCAAAGCAGCTGAATACCATAGTATCACCCCATTTGTGTAAATAACTGGGCTATTTGCTTACGTATTTGATGTCTAATTGCCCGAAAATACGGGTAATAGCACACGCTTTGGCAACGCTGATTCATTATATAAAAACGCTGTGATAACAAAAGAAAGAGCTCTTTCAGTAGCGGTAGCAAAAGCCAAAAAGAGCGGACGAACTAAAAAGAGCGGACGAACTAAAAAGAGCAGACGAACTAAAAAGAGCGGACGAACTAAAAAGAGCGGACGAACTAAAAGAGCATACGAACTAAAAAGAGCGGACGAACTAAAAAAGCGGACGAACTAAAAAGAGCAACCTACTTCGCGGCCAAACTGAGAACTAAAAGGAGAGCTACCGGTCGCGAACTAAAATATGCGTGATCGGTCGCGAACTAAAATATGCGCGATCGGTCGCGAACTATTCTGCCAAACGTATCTCGCTTCTTAGTTCGTTGGATTCTTTTCCGAAGACCGACGAGCAATACCGAGAGGGCGCGTTGCAGAATTAAAAATCACGTGTTTGCCTTCTGCTGATGAGAGCCATTTCGAGGTGAGCGTCTGCCGGCTAGATTACATAGTTCAGTGCTACAAAATTTCTGCTTTTAATTATTCTGTTCTTTGTAATATCTGACTAATAAATTCCATAATGCCAAGATATGGAGATGACTCTAAACTTAAACACGAGAAATTATTCACAGAGCGTTTCTTTTGGTTTGCGTGATATCGTTAGCGGCTCAAGCGCATGAAGCAGCTAGGTGGGGGAACGTCTCCCTCCACCTGCATGCGCAGACCACGCCGCTCAGCCGTCACTGGGAGCGGACGAACTAAAAGAACGAACTAGTTCGCGGCAGAGCCGCGATCTAAAGTGAGCGCTCCCGATCGTGAACTATTATGCGCAAGTCTAGTCTGATGCCACCTGCAGTGCTGGCCGCACACGCAGGCGAGTTGTCTCACTTGTTTTTAAAAAAATTGCAATGTGCAAACTTTTTCTTTAATTTTTAACGTAAGCCCTATCGCTCAGGACCATCGTCTGACTATACATTCAGACGTAACAAACAGTTTTACTTCTGATGAAGGCTCCCTTAGTGAAGCGGAAACCATGGTAACGTAAAAATTTTACCAAAATTTCCGCAACCGGAGAGCTGTTTTCAAGTGCTTATTTTATATTACAGTTGTTGTTGTTGTTGTTGTTGTGGTCTTCAGTCCGCAGACTGGTTTGATGCAGCTCTCCACAATACCCTGTCCTGTGCAAGTCTCTTCATCTGAGAATATGTTCGGCAACCTACATCCTTTTGAATCTGCTTACTGTATTCGTCCCTCGGTCTCCCTCTACGATTTTTACCCCACACACTTCCTTCTAATGCTAAGGTGACAATTCCTTAGAATGTGTCCTACCAATCTATCCCTTCTCTTAGTCAGGATGTGCCAGAAACTCCTTTTCTGCCCAATTCGGTTAAGCACCTCCTCATTAGTCATGTGATCTACCCATCTAATTTCCATCATTCGTCTGTAGCACCACATTTCAAAAGCTTCTATAATCTTTTTGGTCTGAACTCCTTATCGTCCACGTTTCACTGCCATACAATGCTACACTAAATACAAATGCTTTCAGAAAGGACTTCCTAACATTTAAATTAATATTGGATGTTATCAAGTTTCGCTTCTTTAGAAACGCTTTTCTCCCCATAGCCATTCTACATTTTATATCTTCTTTACTTCGGCCATCTTGCTACCCAAACAACAAAATTCATCTACTACTTTTATTGTCTCATTACCTAATCTAATTCCTCCAGCATCGCCTGATTTTCTGACATTACATACCATTACCTTCGTTTTATTCTTGTTAATGTTCATCTTATATCTTCCTTTCAAGACACTGTCCAGTCCATTCAATTGCTTCTTCAGATCCTTTGCAGTGTCTGACAAAATTATTATGTTATCGGCAAACCGCAAACTTTTTATTTCTTCTCCCTGTACTTCAATTCCCTCTCCAAATTTCTCCTTGTATTCCTTCACTGCTTGTTCGATGTACAGATTGAACAACATTGGTGAAAGGCTACAACCCTGTCTTACTCCCTTCCCAACTTCTGAGTCTCTTTCTTGCCCTTCGGCTCTAATAATCGCTGTCTGCTTTTTGTATAGGTTGAATATAACTCTTCGCTCCCCATATTTTACCCCTGCTACCTTCAGAGTTTAGAAGAGTGTATTCCAGTCGACATTGTCAAAAGATTTCTCCAAATATACAAACGCCAAAAACGTAGGTCTGCCCTTCCTTAGCCTACCTTCTAAGATAAGTCGTAATGTGAGTATTGCCTCCCGTGTTCCTACATATTTCCAAAATCCAAACTGATCTTCCCCGAGGTCAGATTCCACAAGTTTTTCCATTCGTCCGTAAATAATTCGTGTAAGTATTTTGCAACCATGACTTATTAAACTGATAGTTCTGTAATTTTCACACTTGTCTGCCCTTGGTTTCTTTGGAATTGGAATTACTATATTCTTCTTGAAGTCGCAGGGTATTTCCCCTGGCTCATACATCTTGCAAACAAGGTTGAAAATTTTTTCATGACTGGCTCTCCTAACGAAATCAGCAGTTCAAACGGTAGTAACAGTAAAAGGGGGCTTTTTGCCAGCTCGAAATTTACGTGAAAATAACGCCTCAACCGTTCCTCTGACACGAAAATTGAATAGACGAATTTATACAACTGAAAATTGTCTACAACTTCACTCTCTTATGTTTTTATCAGTTCCCGCATCGCAGAGATATCTGCAAAATAGCGGCGATTTGACAACCTCTGTAGTCCATCTGATCCCACTTTTTAGGTCGAACCGTTCAACCGATCGGCACCAAATTTTATAGACGCAAGTAGCTAAAAACCTTGCTATGCCCGGGTATTTATTTATTTATTCCTGCTATGAGTTATTACTCCTCCTATCTCTTTTCTCTCTGTCCCTCTCCTTTTTCTACAAATATGTTATATTTATCGGAGAATATATAAGAAACATGGCTGTCTTGCCCAATGTACAGAATTATACGTGCAGTATCCAAACATAGGTTAGCAATCAAAATACAAATTACATTTAAAATTCGCACGATCTCATATTTATTGAGTTATATGTTGTCCAATTGAATAATTTTTCAGCTCTGAATTCATTTGTATAAGTGCTCTATGTCTGTGAAAACTAATACAATTAGTAGTAAAGACGTAATAGATTAAAACTTGCTGCGCGATGGAGCGGTTTTCTATGAACGTTACTACTTATGTGCTCATATCTCATGAACTGATATAATTTCGAAGGTACATTCAGTAATATGTATATATACTGTCTGTAGCCGCAGGAAATTATACAATTTGTAGTGTAGAAATTATAAATTGTACCGTCATATTGAATGCTGTGGTTTTAGCCTATGAACAGTGGAAAAGTAGTAAGCGAGAAACTTTATTCTTTCATAATTTAGCTATGATTGTAAGCCACAAAAAGTTCAATAAAGGTTTTTAATTATTTTTAATGTTGGCTGCAAGTCGCTAAGTACTGACAATTTCATACAGTGTGTGAATAAAGTCGCGTAGCATTACCTGCCAGTTTCTTGCAAGTATATTGTTTATGACATATCTCCTGAACCATGTATCGTATCTGTTTCTTACCCCACAGCACTGTTACCTCACGGTAAGGAATATGTGCACCAAATTTGGTTGAAATCGGTCCACAGGTTTAGGAGTAAATGGCAACACTGACATTTGATGCAGCAGTTTTTCGCGCATATCTCGTAATGTATGTGTTGCACGTGATCCTAATACTCACGGCGACCGTCCTCATGTTACCATTAAGAAATTGCGCCGCGCAATACAGAGCAAGCACCAAGGATTGCTGCCAAAAGGTGATGTTTCTTTCCAAGGTAATGCCCGACCTCAAAAGGCACATCTGACCGAACAACTCTTACCGATGGTAAGATAATAGTAATAAGTGCACTATATTATTATTTTTATTATTATTATTACTATATTATTAATTCCAAACTGGACTTTACATTATTAGAAATAATTTTTACGTTTTTTATTACCATAATTTAGAGCTTATTTAAGCTCAGATGATTTGAAAGATAATTTTTATAAGCTTCTGTCCCATTATGTTATTTTCTAATTTATTATCAGCTGTATATCTGCTGTATTACGCAATTTTAGTAATTTTTTACCTGGTGCCAGTTGAGCATATATACAGCAAATAATCAATAAGCAAGTAAATCATCTTTAGAATTAAAGCAACATAATTGGCCAATCTTAACAACGATATTGAAAAACACGTGAGAATGGACTAAGGCCGAAATGAACTCATCGTGAAGATAATACAGCTTCAAAGTAGCGTATTACATACATTAATATTACATATACATCGTTAAAATAAAACAGCGAACAGAGTAATACCCTTGTGGTTGTATGGACATGGTATTCGACTGCGAAATGGGAGATCCGTGTCCAAAGCTCCATTGTGCTCTCCATTCTGTGTTTCACAGAATTCTGAATGACTGTCCGGTCAATGGCGTGTCTGTTCGCAGTATTCAATTTGGTGTCTGTGTTGTGGTATAATGTCCGTACCGCACGACTGCTTTATTAGCAGTCGATAGGAACTGCCTCTCGAAATGCAGCCACAAACGTTTGATAAGTCAATAGAACCCTGCGTTAGGAAACGCCTCGTATTATACACAAAATTGGTGACAGTATGCGCGTCATATGATAGAAATCTCTTATCGACGCACGTAACTTGCACGCCCAGTGTTTAAATCAGGTCTTCGAAGGAATGGTTGGAGAAAACATAACAGTTATAACATGCAACAGTATCAAAAACACAGTTTTGCCCGTACTCTGTAAAACATAGGTTTTTAGAATACGAAATATCTACATACACACCGACCATAACAGGGAATTGAAATAGTTTTAACGGCGAAATCGCGAAGTTCTTATCGCCTTGAAGCAGGTTATTTTTAAAATCGAAACCGATCAATGTCTCTAAACAAAATAAAGAGCTCATGGTTAATAATATGCACTTCCTAAATGTTTCTGGTTTCCTTCTTCGTTCACAGTTGCGACAGAATGGACAGACAACATAGCAATAACGTGTTTTTAGGTCTTTGAAGCTTTCCACATGAATACTGTCAAATCTTTTCTGTAAGAGATGTATGAGGCTTCCGTCTTGCACTCACTATTCATCAGACTAACTTATAACTGTAATGCTTTCTTACCACATGATTCATATTGCACAACTGAGATGTCGTATATAATATCCAAGGCTCCAAATTCATAATTTAGTGAAAACATATAATAAAATTATGGAGCGCGAGAGAAGTCCCGCATAACAGCCTAAAACTATAACCACAACGCCATTGTACGGATGAACATCCGTCTGTAAATATGTGGTTAACATCGATAAGCACCTACCCTAAAAGAGTTAAGACTTCCATCATTGTTTCAGAACGTCAGGTTTAGGGATGGCTGCAAATGATCTCCATGTAAGTCAACTTAGGCATTTTCAGTCAATTATAGCTTTAAGTGGACCAAAACACCTTGTCATTTCTGCACAAGAACAGCCCGTACTATTATCGAGCTTCTTCGATGCCTTGTTGTCAGCTTCGATCCATGGTTTAGTGGAGTCTGTGTCACACGCAAGTCACCTTTTCCAGTCGTCTAGAGTATAACCGATATAATAAGGCAGGCTTTTAACAACGGAACGTGGCCATAGCCCGTTAACGCCTATTTTCCCCGCACTGACCTAACTGATATTTCGTTTCACGCCTAACAGTAATTTCTTCGGATATTCCAGGCAGTGTTACTGGTCTGTTTGCACCGACAACTCTACGAAAATACCTCCCTCTCGACCTTTCATTCTACGTGGTGAGACGTAATGCTTCAAATGTAATGTTCTGGGCACTCTCCTGACGATGTTGAACCCAGAATGTTGATTTCTATAACGATTGTCATATGCGTCTAGACTCAACTTCTATTCCTCTTGTCGGTTGATGCCCATCGTACGGCCTTAACCAAGGCGAAATTATTTTAATCATCAGGATATCTGAGATCCGCAACACTGGATAAAGTTCATTGTCTATAAGCTATCCCACCTCCAGATATCCGTCGTGAGTGCGCACCCAAAGTGGAGAAAACTAAAGCACTAAGCCTTGCGACACATACTCTATATACTTTGACACTGCACGTCACAAGCGGCTTCTAATGAAACTGCTTGCTTATGGTATATCGCCCCAATTGTGCGATTGGATTCATGATTTTCTATCAGAAAGGACGCAGTTCGCAGTAACTGACGGTAAATCATCGAGTAAAACAGGTGGCGTTCCCCAGTGAAGCGTTATAGATTCCCTGCTGTTTCTTGTATTTATAAAAGATTTAGGACACAATCTGAATAGCTCCCTTAGACTGTTCGTGAATGATGCTGTCAACAGAGGATCAAATGCAACTTCAACGCGATTTAGACTAAATTTTTACATAGTGCGAAAATTGGCAATTAACATTGAAAAGTGCGAAGTAATACACGTGTCTACTAAAAGAAATCCGCTGAACTTCAGTTACACCATAAATCAGTCAAACATTAAGGTCGAAATTCAACCAAATACCTAGGAGGTACAACTACGAACAACTTAGACTGGAGATAACACTTAGAAAATATTGTGAGGAAGGCGAACCAAAGGTTACGTTTCATTGGCCGAACGCTTCGGAGATACAACAGCTCCATGAAGGAGACTTGTGCGTCCTCTCCCGGAGTACTATTGCTCAGTGTTGAACCCTCATCAGGTGGGACTGACGGAAGACATTGAGAAGGTCCAGAGAAGGGCAGCTCGTTTTGTTTTATTACTTTCCAGGGGGAAAGCGTCACGGAAATGTTGCACGATTTGAGGTGAAAATCGTTAAAAGAGGGACATTATTCGTTGCGGCGAGATCTATTTGCGAAATTTCAATCACCGACTTTTACTTCTGAATGTGAAAATATTTTGCTAGCACCCACCATCATAGGAAGACATGACCATCCCAATAAAATAAGAGAAATCAGATGGAAAACGGAACGATTTAGGTGTGTCCTTTCTTCGCACGCACTATTAGAGAATGCAACGGTAGAGAAAGGTAATGAAAGTGCTTAATGAACCCTTTGCCAGGCACTTAAATGTTATTCGCACAGTACCTATGTAGATAACCACTGACCATAGCAGTTTGATCCCATAACTTTACAAATATTTGAACATTTGAAACACATTACTGTTTAGATTTCCTTTTTTTTATCGCAAAAAATTATAAAAATATATTTACCTAACTAAGAAAAAAGAGCAATTAAATATAGAAATAAAGAAGTTAAGATAACAGAGAAGGTCTCTGCAGTAAATGTTAAGAATATGGTACCAATAAGACAGTGGGGTGAAGAAGGATCCTCTTTAAAGCTAGACGTATATGATTCTATTCGCAGTGTTTGTCGTAACTTATTTATTATTTTTCAATTGTTTATTGCTTGACATGAAGCAACCTTTTACTAAAGTTTGCTTCTAATAAATTTTTCAATTCTTTAAAACAGGACTTTTTCTTACGATATATTCAACTGAAGATGAAATATAACCATCAAATAAATTATGACAAACAATTTGTTGAGCAGTATCAAGAACTACTTCATTAGATGTGTGTAACAACTTACAGTTTTTTTTTTCGATCCGCCTCTTAATCGTGGAGTTAGAGCATATTAGCGTTTTCTAGCGGAGCCCGGTTGTTCCTCGAAAGGTAAAGAGAGTTTCTAGTCGCTGCTGATAAGCAAATACGTCTGGAAAATTTGGTGGCAGTCGGTTCAACGGGAAAACGTAACAGACAGACACACAGCCAGTGTAAATTTGCCGTCGTTTTTGCAAATCTCGGAAACGGGGCGAGATACGGAAATAACGTAATGAAGCAAAGTTGCGGAAAATGTTCTCCTTTACAAGCCCGTTTACGCAGTTATTGGCTCAAATGAAAGACGACCGCGGCGGTGTGGTCGAGCGCATTGAGGCGCTACACACCTATGCGCGAGGCCGTTCCCCGTCGGGAGTTCGAATCCCCCATCTGGCATGTTAAAGCCCATTAGCTTAACAATCATTTGACCATTTTGAAATGAACGATAAAGGCATTAAAGGCAATAAAGTTCGAGCTGTCAAACAGCTATTTGGTGTTAGTAATCTAAAGCTGGCCAAAAAAATCGGAGGTATTAAAAGATGAATGCATCTTGTTCGAGGTCAGTTCTTTTAGTGTATTGTCCAAGTGTCATCACGCTACGAACCTGAAAGTGACGCGTGAACATTATTTTCGACCTTTATTCCTGCACAGCATTGTGCGAGGTGCGTGCTAGATCTAGGCAAGCTAGTTCATTTTTGGGAAGTAGTGCACTGATATCTATCCGTTTCTGGGAGCATTAATTTTTTGCTCTTTCGCCGTTACTTATTGACCAATTATTATCCAATAATAGATAATCAGAAAGTTAGAACCCGAGTAGTTTGTTTGTGAAAGGTGAACAATAATTTCCGAGATAAAGAGTAAGTAATATGTTATTGTAATAAGTGTTCAAATGTTTATAAACCTATTGGACCAAACTGTTATGGTTATCTGATCCTAGGCTTAGAAACTAGATAAACTAAGTTACACTAAGGACAGCACACACACCCGTGCCCGAGGGAGGACTCGAATCTCCGGCGGGGAGGGCCTCGCAGCCCGTAGACCACATGGAAATTCCGCTTGGCGCCTTTATTGTAGTCTACATCTTTCGAAATCGAAATATCTTTTCCTACTCATCCGATATCACGCACAACTATTTCTTTATTTTCTATTTTTTTATTTTTTGCACAAAATGCGTAACAAGTAGGTAGGACAAAGAAACTTAAAAAGTTTTGCTACCTAAGTGTCACGATCGGCTACGGGGGAAGGGAAATATCTATTTATTTGAACACTCTTACATTACATTTTGGATACTAATATAAAAAAAAATATCGGCCGCGGTTGCCGAGGGTACTGAGGCGCGCCAGTCACGGTCTCCACGGCCACTACGGTCGGGGGTTCGAATCCCCACCCACCCTCGGGCATGGATATATGTGCCGACCTTACTGTTAGCTAGTTCATAAGTAGTTTGTAAGTTTAGGGACTGTTGACCCCGTAGTTAAGTCCCATAAGCTATACAGACATTTGAATATTTGATTAAAGAAAGTTACGTTGAAAACTGAATATTAAACGAAGCAAAATATATTCAAAATTTGGCGAACAATAATAGAAAAAACTCGAGAGAATTATGTCTTAAGTAGTTGATCAATATTTCGAAGAAATATGAAGATTTACTATTATGATGCCTGTAAAACGTATTTATTCCACAGAACGTAATTTTTATGCACTTTATTCCACAAAATTATAAAATATTTGTAAAATGTAAATTACAGGTATTTCACGCTAAGCGGAATACGCGAGGAAACAGGAGTAAAAAATTCAGAAAAGGTGTGAAACAAAATAAGAATGAAGAAGTACAGTGAACAAAACGAACAAGAAGTCAGGTGGAACTGAAACAAAGTGTCTGGAACGGGACCTATCACGTGGCCACGTGGCAGTTCCTGGAACTAAAATGTCGCCGAAACATTTCAGCAGCGAGGCCGCCAGTTCCTGGAAGTCGGAGCAACCTTTCTGGTGTCCGCACCAGGGCCAACGAATGCGACTGAACAAGAGTACCTATGTAAATGGCAAACTGTCGTTCCTCGGTCTTTCAGTTCACTCGCCCCAAATTTGCGATTGGATAGGGGATATCCTGTCAGAAAGGACACAGTTCCTAGTAATCGATGGTAAGGCATCGATTAAAACAAAGGTGTTATTGGGTGTTGCATAGGGTAGTGTTATTAGTCCTCTGCTGTTCCTTATTTACATAAACGATTTAGGGGAAGTTCTAAGTAGCTCAAAAATGTTCAAATGTTTGTCTAGCTTATGGGACTTAACTATGGGGTCATCAGTCCCTAAACTTACAAAGTATTTATGAACTAGCTAATACTAAGGACGGCAAAAATATCCATGCCCGAGGAGGGATTCGAACCCCCGACCGTAGTGGCCTTGCAGACCATGACTGGAGCACCTCAGTCCCCTCAGCCACCGCGGCCGGCTCTAAGTAGCTCTCTTAGATTGTTTGTAGATGACGCTGTCATTTACCGTCTAGTAAAATCATCTGAAGATGAAAGCCAACTGCAGAACGAGCTGAATAAGATATACCTGTGGTATAAAAATTGGCAATTGAATTGACGTGTGAAGTCGTCCACATGAGTACGAAAAGAAATCCGTTAAACTTTGTTTCCAAGATAAATCAATCAAAAGTGAAGGCCGTGAACTCCACTAAATATCTTGGAATTACTATTACTTCAGACTTAAACTGGAAAGAACGCATAGATAATGTCGTGGGAAAGGTGAACCAGAGACTGCGTTTTATTGGCAGAACCCTTAACACGTTCGCTGCCGTTCACGCTCTGGCGCGATGATGCTAGGTGCCACTTCATGCTCTGGCGCGTGATCGTATTTTGACAGTATCTTTTCATAATTTTGAGCCAGTGAATGTTTTGGTTTTAGTTTTCAGTTTTTTGATTTGGTTTTTTTTTTGTATTTGTATTTTTTGTGAAAACAACAAATGATCAATATAAACAATACATACAAGGTATTTCATAAAACATATGCTTATTTCTATATCATCAGCAATATAAATATGAATAATATCAAAACTAAGAATTTTTTATATAAACTGGTAACTAATCGAAATAAAATTAAAATAATCAAAAGCTTGCTTGCTTGTTTACATAAGAATCCAATAAATCTATCATGACATCATGAAAAGCGTGTGTAGCTCGTAGCCGGTAATGCAAACGCGGAAATCTGGAACCACGTACGTGTGCATATCACTTATACTCTTCCCTGAGTGCCTACCCTAGTATACAGCTTTATTAGACGAAGCCAGTTTACAACAACCCATAATAGGATGCTAGGTCGCAGCACGCGCCACAGTGTGAGCGGCACCTGACTCAAGTAACGTTTATACACGCCAGAGCGTGAACGGCAGCGAACGTGTTAAAAGATGCGACGGAACTACAAAAGAAACTGCATACACTACGCTTGTCCGTCCATTTTTGCCCGGTGTGGCACCCTTATCAGGAGGGTTTGACGGTGGACATCCAAAGAAGGGCAGCTCGTTTCCTATTGTCACGGTACAGGGGAGACAGCGTTACGGAAATGATATAGGACATGGGACGGAAATCGTTATAACAACGACGTTTCTCGCTGCGGCGTGGGCTGCTAACGAAACTCCAATCGCCAACATCATAAGAAATACGAGAAATCAGAGCTCGAACGGAGAGATTCTTCCTGCGCGCTATTCGAGAATGGAATGGGAGATAAAAAGTATAACGGTGGTTAGATGAACCCTCTGCCAGGCACTTAAAAGTGATTTGCAGGGTATCCCTGGGGATATTGTCTGCTTCACTGACGGGTCAAAATCAGACCAAGGCGTTGGGACCGGGGTATACGGGATGCAGCCAAGACTGGGGGGCGTCATCTCTCGAGGGAAACTGGCCTCACTATTCCAGGCCGAAATCACTGCCATCCGGGCGTGTGTGGAGGAGAATTTGCGTAGGTGCTACAAAGATCGTAGCATCTATATCTATTCAGACAGCCAGTCAGCCCTGAGATCACTGGCAGCTTCTGCAACAAGGTCTAAAATTGTTGCAGAATGTCACAGGGTTCTGGTGGAGCTAGGGGAAAGCAATAGAGTAAACCTATTGTGGATCCCTGGCCACTCGGGGATCAGTGGCAACGAACATGCCGACTGATTAGCCAGGATGGGGGCAGAGACTCCATTTATTGGACCGGAACCTGTCCTGACAATCACCAAGGCAATGATAAAATTGGACAGAAGTCTATCAATAAAAACATGGCAAGGTAATGACGCCAAATCCATGTTTTAAAAGAAGCTCTGCAATCCTGGGCCTGAACAGGAGAGAGATTAGGCTCATGGTTGGATTGTTGACAGGCCATGGGAATTTCAAAAAACACCTACATACAATGGGAATAACAGAAGAGGACCCTAAATGTAGGATCTGTGGTGACGGTGGTGAAACTGCATCACATCTAATCTTCGAATGCATTGCATTGGAGAGTAAAAGGCACAGAACATTTGGGACAACCAGACCCGAAGAAATTGTGTCTAATAAAGAACTGGTAAAGGGGCTCCTTGCACTGTTCAAGGGCATTGGTTGACTTTACTAGATATGCAGGGAGCGATACCGCACAATCAACTTAGTTTCTGTGCGGGTAGTGGCGGGTTGGACCAAGACTGTTTTGGCTTCCCTGAGAAAATCAATCAATCAATCCTTCCTTCCTGACCTTTTCCCTTTGGTGATCGTCGGGGGAACATTCAGCAATGCGAAAGCCTTACCGTCCCATTTTTGTAATGTGGTACACTAACCGTGTGTAGAAAACTATCGTATGGCCTGGCTACGTTATTTGAGAAATGGGATGTGTATGGCGCCTTTTCGTCCACTAACAAAGATCATCATAAGTACATTCGTAATGAAATGCCTAATTATGATAAATATGTTGGCTCCGGTGTCTACAGAATTGAATGTGTAGGATGTGATGCATCATATGTGGGCGAAACAGGTAGAAAATTTCGAACTAGATTTAGGGAGCATTTACTTAATAAGAAAGGACAAATCCCATGTAGATGTAGATATATATGTAGACGTGGACTCTTGTGAACCGACGTTTGGAACGGTTCGTTTGCGAACGACCCATCTCTGGCCCGTGCCACTGCTAGATAGGCAGGCTGTGGAGCAGTCGCCACCGCCCCTGGCGCTCAGCTGTCGGCAGTCCCGCAACGCCTGTGTCAGCGGTTGTAACGCGGGCGGCGGCCTCGCCCCTGAACACTCCTCACCTGCTGGCCTTGGCAGCCGCGCCGTCGCCCTTTTGACTGACGGCCGGCCGGCCGTGATTTACGAACGGACGCGGATGTAATCCACGCCGCCAGATAGCGGGCCCACCAATAAAACAAAACGAGCTGCCGGCCAGCGCTGACGGACAGCTCTTTGTGCTACCTGCGGTTGCGCAACCTGTCGCGTTAGCACAGCCGCGCCTCTCGCGCTGCCCGGGTTCTTCGAAACGTCTGCGTTCTCACCTGTTCAGGAAGGTCACATTCTCTGCCTGCGACGTTTAGGAATGCCTAAGTTGTCCCCGATCACAACGAAATACAAAACTGATATTACAAAAATCATCGGATGTCACACGTCATTTTGCATATCGAAAGCCGGCCGCGGTGGCCGATGTGACTGAGGCGCTACAGTCACAGTTAGCACGGCCACCACGGTCGGGGGTTCGAATCCCCCCCCCTCGAGCATGGATATTTGTGCCGTCCTAGTTCGTAAGTAGTTCATAAGTAGTTTGTAAGTTTAGGGACTGATGACCCCGTTGTTAAGTCCCATAAGCTTTACAAATAAAAACAAAAAAGCATATCGAAATTGTAATAGTTACGGCTTACAGCCATAATGTTCAGATTTGAGAATTGCTTCCACACAGCAGGTTAGAACCAGTAGGTCATAGTCGGTACAGGTTGTGTGACAAGCATGACAGGCGCTACCAGCAGGTTTGGTTCCCGTGGGAAGGAATGTTTAAAATGTTCAAATGTTTGTATAGTCTATGGGACTTAACTACGAGGTTATCAGTCCCTAAACTTACAAGCTACTTATGAACTAACTAAGACTAAGGACAGCACAAATATCCATGCCAGAGGGAGGATTCGAACCCCCGAGCGTAGTGGGCGTGCATACCGTGACTGGAGCGCCTCAGTATCCTCGGCAACCACGGCCGGCTGGGAAGGAATCTACATCTACATACATACTCAACAATCCACCGTAAGGTGCGTGGCGGAGGCTACACTGTACCACTACTAGGCATTTCCTTTCCTATTCCACTCCCAAATAGAACGAGGAAAAAAATGCCTATATATGCCGGCCACGATGGCCGAGGGGACTGAGGCGCTCCAGTCACGGTCTGCACTGCCACTACGGTCGGGGGTTCGAATCCCCCCTCGGGCATGGATATTTGTGCCGTCCTTAGGATAAGCTAGTTGATAAGTAATTTGTAAGTTTAGGGACTGATGACCCCGTAGTTAAGTCCCGTAAGCTTTACAAACATTTGAACATTTGAATGCCTATGTGCCTCCGTACGAGCCCTAATTTCTCTTATCTTGTCTTTGTGATCACTACGCGAAATGTAAGTAGGCGGCAGCAAGATCGTACTACACTCAGCTTCAAATTCCGGCCCTCTAAATTTCCTAAACATAAATTCACGAAAAGAACGTCGTCTTTCCTCCAGCGATCCCCAATTGAGTTGCCGGAGCATTTCCGTGACACTCGCGCATTGGTCGAACCTGCCAGTAACAAACCTAGCTACTCTCCTCTGAACTGCTTCCATGTCTTCGTTTAAACAGATCTGCTGAGGATCCCAAACACTTGAGTAATACTCAAGCCGTTGTCGTACAAACGTTTTATACGCGGTCTCCTTTACAGATGAAGTACATCTTCCTGAAATTCTCCCAATAAACCGAAGTCGGCTGTCCACCTTACTCGCAACTGTCCTTACATGTTCGTTCCATTTCATATCTCTCTGCAATGTTACGCCTAGATATTTGAACGACGCGATAACATAAAGAAGCTCAATACTAATAATGTATTTGAACTGTACGGTATTGTTTTTCCTACTCATGTGTAATACCTTATATTTTTCTACATTAAGAGCTAGCTGCCATTCTTCGCACCAAATAGAAATTTTGTGCAAGTCAGTGTAAGTCATCCTGTATGCTATTACAATCAGTTAATGACGACACCCCCCCCCCCCATACACCAAGGCATCATCAGCAAACAGCGGCAAATTACAAGATCCATCAGATCATTTATATAGATAGAAAATAATAGCGGTCCTATCACACTCCCCTGGGGCACGCCTGGCGATACACTCGTCTCTGATGAACACTCGCCGTCGAGAACAACGTACTGCGTTCTATTACTTAGGAAGTTTTCCAGCCAGTCACAAATCTGTGAACCTATTCCGTAAGCTCGTATCTTCGATAGCAGTCTGCAGTGTGTCACCGCGTCTAACGCCTTTTTGAAGTCGAGAAAAACGCAATCCGCCTGTTGTCCTTAATCCATAGATCGCAATATGTCATCTGAGAAAAGGGCAAACTGAGTTTCACATGAACGATGTTTCCTAAACCCGTGCTGATTCATAGAAAGAAGCTTCTCCGTTTCAAGGAAATTTACTATATTCGAACTGAGAATATGCTCCAAAATCCTACATGAAACTGATGTCAACGATATTGGCCTGTAATTGTGTGGGTCAGTTCTCTTTCCTTTCTTATAAACTGGAGCCACCTGCGCTTTTTTTCCAATCACTAGGAACTTTGCGCTGAAGTGAAGATTCGCGATAAATGCAAGCCAAGTACGGGGCCAATGCCGCAGAATACTCTTTGTAAAACCGTACTGGTATTCCATCCGGACCAGCAGACTTTTTCGTATTTATCTCTCTCAGCTGCTTCTCTACACCGGAAATTCCTATTACTATGCCCTCCATTTCGGAATTAGTACGTTGATCAAATGATGGTACATTTGTGCTGTCCTCCTGCGTGAAAGATTTATTAAAGGTTAAATTTAGAACTTCAGCTTTCCATTTGTTTTCTTCTATTCTTGCCCCGGAATGATCAACGAGTGACTGGATAGTGGGCTTTTGATCAACGAGTGACTGGATAGTGGGCTTTTACCCGCTTATTGATTTTACATAGGACCAGAATTTTGTCGGGTTCACGTTCACAGTAAATTCATTTTTATTTCATAGTTATGAACTTAATGCAGAGCAAAGGACCAATACAGTTAACTGTGTGAAGTTTGCAAATTTTCTGCTGTTATGACTAATAAATTGGCTTGCATCCCATCATCTTTAGGTAATCATTTACTAGAAAACTACACAGAAAATTTCCTAGTTAATTGCAGCCTCAAAAGCGAGAACCAACCACCTGCGTGTTGTTTTTTGCGATGGGACAATTGCGAAGAAGACGACAGGTTGGTGAAATCACTTTTAGAACTGGCGCATGCTGCGCAGAGCAGTAGTACCAACAAGGCGTCTCACGTGTTCCGCATTCTTGTTACAACCAAGTACGGGCTCACGGTGTCCATAGTAATATGGAGGAGGTTTAGTTATAAGAAATTAAGACGGGAAAATGGAGGAATGTTCGCCTATGATGAAAGTAAAGAGAACCAATTCTAAAAACGAGTCAAAGTTAAGCCCTATCTAAAATCATCTTTCATTTCTCTTATACCCGCCTTAAAATGCAGAAACTCGACGTGGTATGGACTTAAAGGTCGCGTGAAGTCAGCTGCAGGAATGTTGAGCTATTCAATCCCTATAGGCAAAATCATTGCGAAATTGTTTCCTGTGCAGGATTTTATGCTTGATATGATCTCTGTCCTATAAATACTACGTCGAATTCACTTCGGATTCCGGACGATATGGTGGCGTCTAGTTGTGACAAACAAGTCTTTGTGCCGCTGTGGTCACTGTGCTTTCGTAACCTGTCGTGTTAGAAGAGCCTCGCATCTTGCGTCTCCCCCCCCCCCCCCCCCCCCCGGTTTCTTTATGAAGTACGTCTGCGCACTTGTAGCAACTGCCAGTTTCGTAACCCGTCAAAGTACAAAGTTGGTAGAACTAATAAGCCTAATTAACTTCCGCTCTCCAGTTAACAGGAAGGCTTCTCTGAAAATCGTTTGCTGCTATCACCACTGTCAGCATCTAAACACCTCTCTCCTAGCGGGGCTTTTTGTTTATTAGCTAAAGGATATAATTGATAACAACAGAGAAAGGCCACAGACATGAATACGGAGAGTTCACTTAAAACAATTTTCATTATATTCTGAAAGTGACACGTTCAACGGTGAGGTAATCTGTTACACTTGATAATGCTGTTAATCAAGAAGATCTGAAACACAAGCTGACACCGAGGTCATGTTGTTACAGAACAAGATAAAAATGAAGACATATACCAAAGTAAGTGATGGTTCTTTTAACTCCAGCCCTTTGGAGGGTGAAAGGGGGCTTGGGAAGAGTGTGTTTAGAGAATACATGAAACTTCTCTTTTATCGAAGAGATCGAGCGACGCTGCACACTGGATCGCATTCGGGACGACAGAGGTTTTAATCGACCTCCGGTCATCCAGATTTTAGGTTTTCTGTAAATTCCCTATGTCACTGGGGCAAATGACTGGATGGTTCCTTTAATAGGGCATGGCCGAATTCCGTCCCTATCCTTAACCAAATATCCGATCATGAGATCTGTCTCTAATGGCCGCGGTGGAGTTGCCGAGCGGTCTAAAGCGTCTCGCTGCGGAGCATGCGGTTGCTCGCCGTGGAGGTTCGTGTCCTCCCTCGAGCATGGGGGTGTGTGTGTTGTCCTTAGGTTAGTTTACGTAGGTTTAAGTAGTTTGTAAGCTACGGACTAATGACCACGCAGTTTGGTCCGATAGATTTACAGACATTTTTGTCTCTAATGGCCACCCTGTCGGCTGGACATTAAACCCTACGCTTCCTTCCTTTCTAGCGAAGAGGATGAACAACAGAGTCTAGAGGGGGCAACACTAGTGCTACAGTCAGAGTACGTATACACTGATCGCGCCTACCATTCTGTATGCAAATCGTTGCATTTCTATAAACTCGAGGGCGATCGCGGACGCGTATTCATAGAGATGGCGAAATTCTTGGCTGCTACAGTGAGTCAGCACCATCTACCACAGTTGTCACAACTTCCGCACCTGAGTAGTTTGCCGACCGATACATTTCAAGGCTATCGAGGAACTGAGTACAAGAAGTCTTCTCTCGGTAGCCTTGTTTCCTCGTACGTCGAACCGCAGTATACGTTCGCCAAAATAATTCGGAACTTGTAGACAACCTCTCTGGAAGAACCGCAAACATTTTGTAGTTTGGTTTCACGCCTCTTAGGTTGCTGTCAGGCAGAGGCGGGAAATGCCCGACGTAAAGGCGATCAGCCAGTATCCCTTCGCCGGGAAGACACCGTGTCCGGTCATTGAAACAACAGTTGGAACGCCCCTTTTGCCTGTTCGCCAAATTGTGAATTTGTAATGATAATTAATTTGGGACCCAGAATAATACTCCGCCTCCTCGAGATGACGATCCTCTCGTTAGTCAAGCATCCTGTGACATTAGGATGCCGGGAAAAACTAGTATCGTATGGGTAATTAGTCAATTAATTTTAACGAATCTCAAAATTTTAATCGGTCCGGTCCTTGTGACGCATCAATCAAGTCGTAATTTTGGGCACTGTTCGAATCCATAAAAAGAAAGTTATTAGCCATTTAATTAATTTATTCTCTCTGTAGTGGGACAAGATAGTCGTACTACATTTTCCTAAATCATCCCTGTTTTGAAGTTCTAAATAGGAAAAACGATTATATATTATTTTGATGTAAATATTGATATTTTATAATATTATTCTTAAAATGTTTTATTTTTTGTACGTTACACGTACGATCCAAGCGCCGCAATCAACAAGGCACCGTCGTTGCCGCCGCAGTCAACATTGAAGTATGTGACCGATAGCAGATTTTAACCGACGGCTACGGGGCTACGAATGCAGCTGTGCCTTCTTTATTGCCGCGCGTCAATTGTTTCAAAGAAGAAAAGAAAACACATTAAATAATTTATTGTTGTTTGAAAAAATGTTCAAATATTTGTAAATCTTATGGGACTTAACTACGGGGTCATCAGTCCCTAAACTTACAAAGTACTTATGAACTACTTACGAACTAGGACGGCATAAATTTCAATGCCCGAGGGGGGATTCGAACCCCCGACCGTAGTGGCCGTGCAGACCGTGACTGAAGCGACTCAGTCCCCTCGGCCACCGCGGCCGGCTATTGTTGTTTGAGATTCAGTTCAAGCTGGTTGTACAGGATCAGGTTCCTAGCTAAACTGACTTTGTATTAGAATGAAGAAGAATAAATTTTTGTTAATATTGAAAAGTATCTTGCATTTATTAAGATTTATTTATAATCAAGAATAAATTATAGCAAGAGTAATTTGATTTTTGTGAAGAAATTCCACTTATTTCAGAAAACAATTTAAATTCTGACTGAATTTATTACTGACTTCGAATGTAATATTATATTGGTATCGAGTGTGAATTTGGAAAACAGTCTTTAGGAGCCGGTTGAATGTTAATTTTTTCAGAACACCATATCGACAGCAAACAGTAGTGCCTGTGTTTGACTTTGATAAAATTTTAGTAACAGCCACAGACTAGTGTCCTTGCCCCGCCCGTACAAGAACCTAATTTATTTTTTGTGAACTATTTAAAGGAGATATTCCTATATTTTTCTGATTTGCATTGTGGTGCGGGACACTTCGGACGAATTATTGAAATTTTACACGGTTAGATTGTGACAGTTGGTGTTGCTAGGGGACTGTAAATAACGAATTGACAACATCCTAGCAACTGATAAAACCTTTTTAGTATCAATATACTCTCATGATTAGCGACTAAAGATGAACATGAACTGTATTAACCATCGCAGTTATCGCGTCCCTGTTCCACCACATCTGTTCGTCTTAAAAACACTGGCACCTTTGTTTTCCGATCAGAAAAGTCTCAGCTCTAGGTACTCACCTTTTGTGGAAGACCAAACTTTGAGCTACGACCTTTAGAGGTTACAACGAAGTTCACACTGAGGTGATATTACCGTGCCGGGCATCCCTTTGCCTGGCGAAGAGCAGCAACTCAGCATTGAGTCAGCAGATCGTTGGAACACACATGTTAGGAATATTGAGCTAAGCCGCCCCTAATTGCGGAATCATCGTCTGTTTGCTCTATAAGACAATACATAATTGAAAATATCCTCGATATTAAGTGTAAATCTGATTTGAATCTGTGGCGGCCACCACCCTGCATATATCACTTACAACATAGGGAAAAAAAATACAAGAAATTGACATATGTTACATTTTCGTAATGTTCTTTGTATGCGTTTCATGTTGCTGAATTGAACAAAGTTACATTTTGTTCACAACCTGCCTATGTCTTATGTACCATTAATGTTAGTTAATTGCGTCGGGCGATCAGGCTAGCAAAATCAATCGAGGAAATTGCGCATTCTACAGACAATATTATTTGTACAAAAATCGACAACTGTTAAACTAATTTTCTACTTAGCTTCCGAAATTTAGTAGGCACTTGTCATAGCGTGGCACACGGTTTCGTATGCCTTCTTCATAGAAACTTGTCGCCTGTTCAATTCAACCATGTGATAACATGTTCTTTAAGCTCGTCATCATCGTTGAAGTGATGGCCACCAAAGGCAGATTTTAGGTGCAAGAAGAGATTAAAGTCGCTAGGAGCGAGCTCCAGGCTGTATGGAGGATGGTCAAACACGTCCCAGTGAAATTCTCGTAAGAGTGAAATTTCACTTTTTTCAGGAATAATTGCATGAATTAGTGATCGTAAGATTTGCGAACTTACGCAGCAATGGCACTAAGTGTAAATTTTCAGTTGTGCTTAATCTTCTCTTCAATTGTGTTAAACAGTTAATAAGTTCACAGACGGGCGTCCACTTCGTTCATCATCGTTTTCTTGATCACGTCTTTCATTGAACGGTCTGGGCCATCTTCTAACCATTGAATCACTCATAGCATTTTGTCCGTGAACCTCGCAGATTTTCCGATGAATTTCCTTTGCTTTAACTTTATTTTCGTTTAGAAAACGAATCACAGATCTGATTTCACAAGCGGCGGCGTTTTCTATTACGGCTGGCATCATAAACAAGCACTACAAACACACGTCTGCAGCAGCGATCTGAAAATGGCATACATGTCTTCTCCTTGAGAGAGAGCAACGATCGCGCATCCTCGGAACTGCGATTGTAGCGCTGTCGAGGATAGAAATAGAAACGGTACTTACTTTTCGGTCTACCCTCGTGTGAGGGTTTGCCTTCAATTGGGTATTTTAGGCAAAGTGTTAACATTGTCGAGCTCGGAATGATGCATTTAAACGTGTGTTTACCTGAAACTATCATCCTTCTCTCAAAGTCAGTTCATTCAACTCGTTTAACCATAATCATTGTATATGTTTCAACGGGGTTAGAATTAAACCCTGCTGGAGCACCGCTCTTTTATACCTTGTGTACTAAAAGAAGGAAGGAACGAAGCTCGAATGAATTTTTGCTGAGGAAGAGGCCGTTCCCTTTGAAAGCAACCATCCCGGAATTTGTCTCTAATTATTTAGGTAAATAACGAAAAACCTAAATCGAGATAGCCGGAGACGTATTTGAACCGCCGTCCTTCCGATTGCGAGTCCAGTGTGATAACATTGCGCCATTTATGTATTAGATATCATCGACATCTTTATATCTGCAATTCGCGTTTTCGCAAGTTTTATTACTGTGTGCGTGTGATAATTTTGTAAGGAACCTGAAAAATGTACTTACGAATCAAACTGGGCTGTTGTCTATCTCCTGTGTTGCTTAATCGATATACTGTGAAGATAGTTTGCGAAACCATAGAACGATGTTCGCATACCTGAGCTACGCAGGAAGTACCGTAATGGTTTCAGACAAGACATTATTTTCCTAACTTTCCTTTCATGCCGTATAGTCATAGAAAAGCAAAGCAGAAAATTGACTTGATTGATTTCTCTCTTGAGTCTATGCTGGCAAGAACTGATTTATTTTCCGCCAGTGTGAGCCATAGTGAAGTGCGGTCAGGTTTAGCTAGAATGTATTTGTGTTTGTGTTGGTGCTACCAAAACTGTTTTGAAATAGAAAATACCAAAAGTCACCAGTACAACCGATGGATGAGGTGTTCCTTGCGAATAACCGGTGACAAATAGAGCAGATTCGACGTCAACAGAAAAAAGGATAATTCCTTTCATCCACTACGACTTTGGCACACACCTTGATGTGTTTATCGTGTAGATAAACACAATCTTCTTAAAAAAAATTTATGTAAAGAGGGAATGTGTATTGTATGTAAGAAAAACTCTTCTGGAACTATTAGAGAAAACCGAAATCATTATCACGGTTGAGGATTGTGGAGTGAGGAAAAGTAAAGGTGAACAAAAATATATCATGACAAGTCACTTTATTTTAGCCACTGCCATGCACACGTCAGTGAAACAGCCAGTCAATAAATAGGTGGCTTATTAATAGGTGTCCATTTTAGAAGTAGTGCGTCTTGACAACAGCAGGAGCTGCGGCGTAGGCTACAGGGGCGTGGTAGGCGGGGGCGGCGTAGGCCACAGCGGGGGCGGCGTAGGCGACGGGGGCGGCGACGGCGGCCTTGACGACAGCGGGGGCGGCGTAGGCCACGGGGGCGGCGGCCACGGCGGGGGCGGTGTAGGCGACGGCGGGAGCTCCCAGGAAGCCGGGGGCGGCGGCGGCGACGGCCAGCACGGCGGCGAGGACGATCTGCGGTGGCAAAGGATACTTTTACTGGATAGCCTCAAGAGCAGCTTACGTTTGTTTTTAATTGGCAATTAAATTTGATTCATGAAAAGTTCTCAGGTTCAAGAAAAATCTAGACTAACTTAAAGCTAATGCCTTTTGTACGATAGTGACCATGTAGAGTCATTGCTACTCTCTGAATTGGGTACCTATCATAGCGAGCAGGATACAAATCATAGAGAGGAAAATGACTCAATATCATGTTTCGGCTAATGCAAGATTATAGTCTGCAGGACCATAGATAAGTTACGCATCTGATGACATGGGTTCACTTCTCTTTTGTGTGGGTCAGGAGTGGAAGGAGGGGGGTTTCATAGGGCGAGTCGTCAAGTTCATTTCGGTCACTTTGCAAGGTGAGAGACTAAAAGACAGTGATATGTACTTTCAGGCTGGTCGTGAAATAGGCAGTGTTTTGGGTAACAGAAATGACAATCAGGTCATTTGTATACAGAAATAAGGAGGTCAGTTGTATGGAATCAGAAATGTATTTTATCTTTTAAAATGCTACTAAATTTCAGTCAATTCCAACCACTTATGTTTTCTTGAAGATTGTGTACCTTCTATATAGAGGATCAAAGAGTTTAATGGCATGGAATTACAAAAATTTTGTTCCTTTTTGTCTTCGAAAGTACTAAAAAAATTTTATCGGTTCCATCAGTGCACCTAAGATTTCTTGAAGCTAGTACGTCAGCAACTGCATGTGACATTATTGAGAGTTGTTTCACGTTCTGATAAAAAGTCTCACATATGTATGTGGAATGTAAATTGCTTATTGCAAGAGCATAGCTTCGAAGATCTCAAACTAATTTCTGGACACAGGTTGCTAGTACAATAAAAAGTTCGGTTGTATGAGAACACTCTTGTAGTTGCAAAACACTCGATTCCACAATAGTATTCCCATTACTTCAAACGTTTTAGTGCTTCACAAATGGGTTAGTATCACAACTGTTTTAATTTAAGCAAGCAATCAAGTAAATATTAGAAATGGTCTGAAATAGCTCACTGTGCGCTCTAATTTTCAAACACTGGATAAATACAAAGTAATTCACTTTAGATTTTGGAAAAAAAGCTAGATTTTCACGAACCTCAGCGTTTATGACGTTATAATTATGTGGTGTACCCTTGTTTTTTTTCTATTTCATGTGACATTAAATACTGGCAGCAAACTACAAATTCACGACTCATCCAGTAGTTTTATTGTACGCCAATTCAAGTGGCGGGTTGTTTCTGAAGCGTCAAAATTATTATGAAGTCATATCTCGTAAATATCGGGTGTAATAGCTAGTGCAGAGTGTGCGACACTCACCAGCTTGTACATGTTGGCAGGCGTGTGGCGGTCAGCGGCAGGTGACTACTGTGCCCTGAGCAGCCTCCGCCGCCTTTTATAGGCGCCGTCGCCCCCGCCACGCAGCCGCCTCATTGCCAACAGCAGCCGCGGTGCGTAACGCTAGCCGGATACGCCCATCAGCTGGCCCAAACACGGCCCGCTAAATCTCTGCTCCTTGGCACACATGTGTCTACAGTTTCGACACCATATGATCCTTCGAGAATCATACCTGAAAACAGGTGCCATCTTAATTCCACCATTGTACAGCAGGGTCAGTCTAAACTCATAGGCTTCTCTTCGTTGCGCCGTTGAACGTGCAGAACACACGTGACTTTCGTATTGAGTGAAAACTCGAAGGGACGTTGGAAGTTCTGAGAGCATGTTGTTTAATGTTTTCTGAAGGGTAACTGTGACAATGGAGTACACTATATAACTGTTATTCTCATTGGGGATAAAGTACATGTAGTGTTGGACAGATCTCGAACCCGGCCCCACGTAACCAAATGATCAAGGAAGGACTGAGTCGGTTTTATTCACCCGCACATTGTTGATGGACAGTTTGCACACAATTTATTTAGTCTGCAATACACAGATAAAAACACAAAATTTGCATCTTAAATTAATACAAAACTTTAAACAATCCAACGCCATAAGGGTAAATTTTGAGGTTGAAGTTAATGATTAAACACCTAATAATTTAAACAACCAACACGCCTGATGGGCTATCTTAATATATTCTTGAAATTTTTAAAAAACTGCAACGCCAGAACAGCAATCAAAAACAAATGCAGTTAATATAAACCTTATACCTTAAGGGCTGGTGTTTAATATGTGAACATCAAAACAAGAAGCTTTGATTAAACCTTAAATAATACAGCCAAGATGTTGTTGTTGTGGTCTTCAGTCCGGAGACTGGTTTGATGCAGCTCTCCACAAAACCCTATCCTGAGCAAGCCTCTTCATTTACACATAAGAACGGCAATCTGCTTACTGTATCCATCTCTTGGTCTTCCTCTGCGATTTGTACCCCACACACTTCCCTCCAACGCTAAATTCACAATTCCTTGATGTCTAAGACTGTGTCCTACCAATCTATCCCTTCTTTTAGTCAAGGTATGCCAGAAATTTCTTTTCTCCCCAATTCTGTTCAGTACCTCCTCATTAGTTACGCGATCCACCCACCTAATCTTCAGCATTCTTCTGTAGCACCATATTTCGAAAGCCTACAGATATAAAACAATAAATCTTCTAAAAAAATGTTGATATTCGAGCTAACTGCCTT
Organism: Locusta migratoria; assembly: GCA_026315105.1. Lineage (NCBI taxonomy): Eukaryota > Metazoa > Arthropoda > Insecta > Orthoptera > Acrididae > Locusta > Locusta migratoria. The sequence continues at coordinate 200,713,093 of CM048746.1, forward strand.
GTAGCAGGCCCCAGGCTTCCAGAAGATTTGACTTTAATACATGCCACTACTTCGCGTTATTTTCCATGGCCTTCAGAAATCACCACGTTAGTAACAGCAGCTTGATCGCTAACCACGAGTTGCGAGTAGATGTACACAGCATGAGAGCAAAACATAACACTACAACAACTTGATCTGCAGGAGGGGGGATTCAGCCAAAACTCTGTTCAACAACGGCGACGAGATAATTCAATTACATCGCTATCAACCGAGACCGTTTACCAAGCAGAAGAATCCCAATACTGGACAAACGCACAGTTAAACTGCGAAACTCATAACAGCACTGTATCACTGTAGCATAAAATGCTGATGCCTCTATCTTGGAAGACGCGTCGGTAGCTAGTTCAAAACTTAATGTGTGTATCTCACACTCACAGAGTCATCGCCACAGCTTTCGGAACACATCAAGGCAGCTCGGCCAGCCATTCCATTGCTCGGTATGGCTGCAGCCGACACTGACTACTTCCCAGACAGCGACGTAACGTCAACATCCAGTTTACTCCCCATACCGCGCGAGCGTCCCTCTCGTCTCCAGCACACACCTCCTAGCCACGCCCTCCAGAGGCCCTTCCACTTGTATCACTAGGCTCTCTGCCAAAGATAATGAGTCGATCGAAGCTCGCCGATCGCTGATGGAGATCATCGATCCGGCTCAGTACATTTATGATAAAACAGTAAGTAGAATTACCAGTGTACTAACAGTATGTGCTAGTGAGAAGCATTGTTAGGGAGAGCAAATTGGTGAAAGTGGTCTAAATAACTGTTTCGATATATGTGATGCTCATGTAGCACCTGTCGGGAATGCCAAGACGTATGTCTGTCAAATTTTAAGAGAGCGAAAAATAAAATACAGATATTCACCCAGAGAACTGTCATTGTTGGAACAGTTTTTTGTTTTCGTTAACAGTGTAGTCCATATTGCAAATGCTTTCAGTATGAAGTCAAAAACCGCTATCCAATTTACTGACTAATCAGTCTCTTTGTCTAATAAATTTCTTTCATGTATGAAAAGTACATTACGAGTCGCGTATACATAGCATTACCATATTATTAATAATCATAAAATATTATTTTTAATATATTATACGAGGTACGACCAGAAAGTAAGTTCCATTTGGTTATATAAAACAAACGTGTACAGATTATTATTGGAATATGGGAGTAGTAAGGGACATGCAACAAAGTTTGTATGTAATTTCGGACGTTTATGAAGCATTTTGTAACTGAACCCCATCCCCCCCTCACACACACAAAATAATTCAAATGTTCAAATGTTTGTATAGCTTATGGTCCTTAACTACGGGGTGATCAGTCCCTAAACTTAGAAACTACTTATAAACTACATTACACTAAGGACGGCACAAATATCCCTGCCCGAGGAGGGATTCGAACCCCCGACCGTATTGGCCGTGCAGACCGTGACTGGCGCGCCGCAGTCCCCTCGGCCACCGCGGCCGGCCCGAATTCCGTCCCTACCCTTAACCAAATTCCGAGCATGAGCTCTGTCTCTAATGACCACGCTGTCGACGGGACTTTAAACACTAAGCTTCCTTCCTTTTTAGCGAAGAGAATGAACAACTGAGCCCAGACGCGGCAACACTAGTGCCACACACAGGGCACGTTTACGTTTATCGCGCATACTGTTCTGTATACAAACTCTTGCATTTCTATAAACTCGAGGGCGATCGCGGACGCGTATTCATAGAGATGGCGAAATTCTTGGCTGCTACAGTGAGTCAGCACCATCTACCACAGTTGTCACAACTTCCGCACCTGAGTAGTTTGCCGACCGATACATTTCAAGGCTATCGAGGAACTGAGTACAAGAAGTCTTCTCTCGGTAGCCTTTTTTTCTCGTACGTCGAACTGCAGTATACGTTCGCCAAAATAATTCGGAACTTGTAGACAACCTCTCCAGAAGAACCGCTAACATTTTGCAGTTGGGTTTCACGCCTCTCAGGTTGCTGTCAGGCAGAGGCGGGAAACGCCCGACGTAAAGGCGATCAACCGGTATCCCTTCGCTTGAAAGGCACCGTATCCGTTCTTTGAATCAAAAGTTGGAACGCCCCTTTTGCCTGTTCGCCAAATTGCGAATTTGTAACGATAATTAATTTGGGACCCAGAAAAATACTCCGCCTCCTCGAGATGACTATTCTCTAGTTAGTCAAGCATCCTGTGACATTAGGATGCCGGGAAAAACTAGTTTCATATGGTTTATTGGTCAATTAATTTTAACGAATCTCAACATTTTAATCGGTCCGGTGCTTACGACGTATCAATTAAGTCGTAATTTTGTGCATTGTTTGAATCCATAAAAGGAAAGTTATTAACTATTTAATTAATGCATACTCTCTTCGTCTTAAAGACACTGGCACCTTTGTGTTCCGATCTGTAAAGTCTCAGCTTTATGTACTCACATTTTGTGGAAAACTGTCTTGAGCGCTTAAACCGGCAACCCGCGCGCAATGGAAATATTTTAGACTTTATAGCCACGAAAAGGCTTGACCTTATTAACGATGTCTGTGTAGAGACAGGAATTAAATATCATGATATAGTCATAGCGTCGATTGTGGTCAAAGTTCATAAACCAATCAAGAAGGCTAGGAGCGTGTTTTTGTTGGGAAGAGTCGATAAGCAAATGTTAGGATCGCTCTTAGAAAAAGAATGGGCATCGTTTAATTCCGGGACTATTATGTAGAAGAATTGTGGACTAAATTTACGTGCATTCTAAAGGGTTAGAGAAATGTCTGGAGTAAAGACGATAAAGGATGGAAAAGATCCACCGTGGTATAATAATAATGTTACAAAGCTGCTGAGAAAGCAGAGACTGTTCCACTCTCGATTCAAAAAAGAACACGCAAATGATGACAGGCAAAAGTTAGTAGAGATTCGTGCGTCTAAAAAGGTCGATGCGTGAAGCATACAATAATTACCACAGCCATACCTTACCAAAAGATCTTTCCGAGAACCCGAAAAAATTCTGGTCCTATATAAAATCGATAAGCGGGTCAAAGCCCAATGTTCAGTCATTCGTTGATCATTCCGGGGCAGTAATAGAAGAAAGCAAACGGAAAACTGAAGTTCTAAATTTAACCTTTAAGAAATCTTTCACGCAGGAGGACCGCACAAATGTACCATAATTTGATCAACGTACTAATTTCGAAATGGAGGACATATCGTTGACATCAGTTTCATGTAGAATTTTAGAGCATATTCTCAGTTCGAATATTGTAAATTTCCTTGAAACGGGAATGCTTCTTCCTATGAATCAGCACGCTTTTATGAAACATCGTTCATGTCAAACTCAGCTTGCCCTTTTCTCACATGACATCTTGAGAGCCATGGATGAAGGGCAACAAGCGGATTGTGTTCTTCTCGACTTCAAAAAGGCGTTAGACGCGGTGAAACACTGCAGACTGCTATCGAAGATACGAGCTTATGGAATAGGTTCACAGATTTGTGACTGGCTGGAAGAATTCCTAAGTAATAGAACGCAGTACGTTGTTCTCGACGGCGAGTATTCATCAGAGACGAGTGTATCGTCAGGCGTGCCCCAGGGGAGTGTGAAAGGACCGCTATTATTTTCTATCTATATAAATGATCTGATGGACAGAGTAAGTTGTAATTTGCGGCTGTTTGCTGCTGATGCTGTGGTGTATGGGAGGGTGTCGTCTTTAACTGATTCTAACAGCATACAAGATAACTTAGACAAAATTTCTAGTTGGTGCGAAGAATGACAGCTAGCTCTCAATGTAGAAAAATGTAAGGTGATACGCATGAGCAGGAAAAACAATCCCATAATGTTCGAATGCAGTATTAGTAGTGAGCTTCTTGATGTCGCGTCGTTCAAATATCTAGGCGTAACATTGCAGAGCGATATGAAAAGGAACGAACATGCAAGGACAGTTGTAAGGCGGACAGCCGATATCTGTTTATTGGGAGAATTTTGGAAAGATGTACTTCATCTGTAAAGGAGACCGTGTGTAAAACGCTTGTACGACCACGTCTTGAGTATTTCCCAAGTGTTTGGGACCCGCAGCAGATCAATTTAAAGGAAGACATAGAAGCAGTTCAGAGGCGAGCAGCTAGGTTTGTTACTGGTAAGTTCGACCAATGCGCGAGTTTCGTGGAAATGCTCCGGCAACTCAATTGGGGATCGCTGGAGGAAAAACGACGTTCTTTTCGTGAATTTCTGTAGAGGAACTTTAGAGGGTAGGAATTTGAAGCTGAGTGTAGTACGATCTTGCTGCCGCCTACTTACATTTCGCGTAGTGATCACAAACACAAGATGAGAGAAATTAGGGCTCGTACGAAGGCATATACGCGTTCTTTTTTTTTTTTTCCTCGTTCTATTTGGGAGTGGAATAGGAAAGAAAATGCCTAGTAGTGGTACATTGTACCCTCCGCCACGCACCTTATGGTGGATTGCAGAGTATGTATGTAGAAGTAGATGTGGATACTTCAAGGTGTCACCGATTACAACGAAATTCACACTGAGGTGATATTACCATGCCGGACATCCCTTTGCCTGGCGAAGAGCAGCAACTCGCCATTGAGTCAGCAGGTTAGGAGTATTGAGCTAAGCCGCTTCTGTGGCCGCCAATAATTGCGGAAGCATCGTCTGTTAAAGTGCTAGTTTGCTTATTAAGACAATAAATAATTGAAAATATACTCGATATTAATTTTAAATCTGATTTGAATCTGTGACGGCCACAACCCTACATGTATCGCTTACAACATAGGGAAAAAATACAAGAAATAGACGTATGTAACATTTTCGTCGTGTTATGTTGTTGAATTAAACAAAGTAACATTTTGGCACAATCTACCTATCTCTTATGTACCACAAATGTTCGCTATAATTCGCATCGGGTGATCAGGCTGACTATATCAATCGAGGAAATTGCGGAGACAGTTCTACAGACAATATTTATTGTACAAAAATCTACAACACTTAAACCAACTTTCTACTTAGCTTCCGAAATTTAATAGGCACTTGTTATATCGTGTCACACCTTTTTTGTATGCCTTATTTATAGAAAGTTGCCGTCTGCATATTTAAATATGTGGTAACATCTTCTTTAAGCTCATCATAATCGTTGAAGTGTTGACTACCAAAGGCATATTTTAAGTACAAGAAGAGATGAAAGCAGCTAGGAGCAAGGTCCAGGTTGTACGGAGGATGATCAAACTCGTCCCAGTGAAATTCTCGTATGAGTGAAATTTCACTTTTTCAGTAACAATTTTATGAATTGTGGGTCGTGAGATTTGCGGAACTTATGCAGCAAGGGCACTAAGTGTAAACTTACGGTTGTGCTTAATCTTCAATTGTGTTAACCAGTTAATCAGTATCCGCGGACTGGCGTCCACTTCGTTATTCATCGTTTTCTTCATCACGTCTTTCACTGAACAGTGTGACCCATCTTCTATCCCTTGAATCACTCGTAGTATTTTGTCCGTTAACCTCGCAGATTTACCGATTAATTTCCATTGCTTTAACTTTATTTTCATTTCGATCTGATTTCACACACGGCAGGATTTTCAGTTACGGCTGACATCATAAAGAAGCATTAAAATATACACGTTGGCAGCAGTGATCTGAAAATCTCGTAGGTGTCTTCTCCTTGAGACAGAGTAACGGACGCGCATCATCGGAACTGCGATTGTACCGCTGCCGCGGATAGAAATGGAAATGGAACTTACTTTTCGGACTATCCTCGTGTGTCGTGTGAGGGTATGCCTTCAATTGGGTATTTTAGGCAAAGTGTTGGCATTGTCGATCTCGGAAGGATGGATTTCATATTAGGAAACTGTGTTTACCTGCAACTATCATCCGTGTATCAAGGTCAGTTCATTCAAGTCGTTAAACCATAATAATTGTATATGATTCAAAGGGGTTAGAATTACAATTCTGCCAGGGCAACGTTGTTTTATACCTCGTGCACTAAAAGAAGGAAGGAACGAAGCCCGGATGAATTTTTGCTGAGGAAGAGGCCGTTCCCTTTGAAAGGAACCATCCCGGCATTTGCCTCTAGTTATTAGGTAAACCTAAATCGAGACGGATTTGAACCGCCGTCCTTCCGAATGCGAATCCAGAGCGATAACATTGCGCCACTTCTCTCGGTTATGTACTAGATATCATCAACATTTTTATATATGCAATTCGCGTTTTCTCAATCTGTATTACTGTGTGAATGTGATAAATTTTTAAGGAACCTAAAAAACGTACTTGACTAACGAATCAAACTGGGCTGTTGTCTATCTCCTGTGTTGTTTAATCGATATACTGCGCAAACAGTTTGCGAGACCATAGACCTATGTTCGCATATCTGAGCTGTGCAAGAAGTACCGTAATGATTCCATACTGCAGACGGATTATAAGTAACTGCATGCTGCTCAATTAAACATGAAGCCTTTGCCACATAAAGCAATCAGATATTAACATTTTTTTTTGTCTTCTAGACTGAACAGATAATCAGAAGTTGCAATCATGGCGGAAAACTTTTGGGATATTGCTGGCGTTATATAAGAAGGTGCTTCCGTGCATAGAGGCGGAGCGAAACGGGAAGCTTATGGGTGAACATTATTGGCTGTCGTTGCGGTAATGGATGGGGTGCGCAGAACGGCTGAAAACTCGGCCGCCTACGTAGGTGACGCCGACTATAGTTATAAATTAAGCATTTCTCATTCCTTTACCCTACCTGACATTAAACGTTTACAAGAAACGAACTCGATGTTCTCATTATGGTATGAATCATTGGCATTTACCAGAAGTACTTCCAGATATGTGTAATGTGCAAACTTTGTTGATGAGTGTTGACGATTCTTTTTTATATATGGTATAACAGACCAGCGGAGAGTGAATTCTATTCAAATTAGAATAAAAGACAACATAAGTGTTTCTTTGGAGTTGTACTCATAATACGAAAAGTCGTACATGTCACATGACATGTGACAGGGAAGGAATAGCACATTTCCTTTCATTTCGAGTTTCAGTTTTACGGTTTCTGACTGGATTACGTTCCTGTTATTAAACCTCTGGTGTGCTCTTAACAGCGTCAAATCCTCTGCTTTATTCCGCTTAAGGCAAATGTCATCAAAATATTTGAACTGAAGTAAATTTTTATGATACCTGTTCTTTACGGCTTGGTCTCTGAGTTACCGTCTCTGCTCTGTGATGGGCGTAAATTTCTTATACAAAATAGTAATTTTAAAAAACTCACGAGTCTAAAATAGATAAAACCAATTTACAGGCGCAAAAATAATTCTAATTGTTCAATTTGCGTCTACTCCTTGGATCGTGTAATGAAGTAAAATAACCTTCATGAGAATTGCAGTAATTCAAAAACAAAACTGTTTTTCTAAACGTGTGTGTGTGTGTGAGGCATAACTTCGATACCAGCCCTATATTGTCCTGGAGTGATGTGGAAAACCGCCTAAAAACCACATCGAGGCAGGCTTGTACAACCCTTCTCCGTATTTACAGAATCTGAATTAATTTGGGCGTGGTTAAAGCGGATAAAGATAAACAGAGAAACCTTTCTCATATTAAAAGGGAACTAAATTTCATGTTATTCGACATTTTTGCATCACGCTATGAGGAACACATTTTCTTCCACGTGATATCTTGTCAGTTCTCATTGTCTGAAATATACAGCGTCACCAACAATATGCACCTTAATGTCAAAATTTAGAGCAACTTTCCAAACTCCTGACCAACATATTTCCAATCAGTTATGACCGCCTTGTTGCACCCTACCTCTCTAATCGTGCGGCCTATGTCACTACCAGTAATTGAAATTCCCAGACCATGCAAACCGCAGCATGTGTACCACAGAACTCCGTCCTCACTCTTCTCCTTTATTACCTCTGCACTGATCAGTCTGAAATGCCACCCGGTGTCGACGGGATATTAAATCTTAATCTTCTTACTTCATTCGTCACTGTCCAAACTACCGCCACCAGTCTACCTCCACTTTTCGGATTACACCGCCTTTCTCGGCCTCTATACTCCATCAATCGCTTAACCAGTTATCTCCTATTGCAACCAACGGTTCCTCGAGATCAAAATCCCCAAAACTTAGGCAATAATTATAAAATAAACGACCCGCACCTTCCACCTCCATCACTTCTAACTTACTGTCTATAACCGTCCCCTCCAATATACTCTGAAATATCAGGGACTAACTTTCAACCGGCAACTAACGTGGTATCCCTACCTGCTAACAAATTAATAGAAAGCCCAAAATGGACTAAAATTACTAACAGGCCGAACTTGGCGATTAGACCCCTCCTCCATATTCCACATCTATAAATCCCTAATCTACTGCATTCTTTGGCTCTATATCCACCCCTTACATAACTTTCCAAAATCGTGTTTAAACTCTAAAACACCAAGCAGTCCGCCTTGATTTCAGCATACGCTTACCTTCCCCCACACGGATCCTTTAGCAGCTCACCTCTTTACCCTCACCTCGCTGATGTTGAAACCCTCATACAATCTACATCATCGAGAAACTTGTTGCTAATAATCCGTTTCTTTCCCCTATAGACTCCCTCCCTGGAATGCTAGGTTAACAACAAATCGCACCATTCTTATAAATACATACTTTCCCCATAATCTACCTAATCTGCCCTTCCTAGATACGGAAATAAATTAGGTGACTTTCCCATCATACCAACCCTAAAGCCACCTGTTTCCTACCACCTAATTAGCGATCTCTTTCCCTAGTCCCAACTTGGTTCCCCTACGCCACTTTCCCCCCTCCAACTCCACTCCCATTCCCTTCCTTTCCCAATACTTACCCATGTGGGTACCACCTTCTACCCTCTCTTTGTTGAGTCCTAACCGTCTCCCAGCTCCATCAAAACTCGCACCGGTGCACCATACAGAAACCACCCCTTCCTACTTTCGTTAGCGAGCGACTTTGACCCTCCTAACCACAATCATTCTCAAGATAGGTCCTTCCATTTTCAGTGAAGTAGTTCTTTCAAACATCAGTGCTTTCTGCTTCATTTCCATAAATTATACTGTTAGGGTAGTGCTTCTCTTAAGGAACAATGTTTTCTGCATCAAGTTTTTAAATATTTTAAATGTAGTCTTGTTGCTCGGTCGGTGTTGTATTCTTCTCATAAAGATCAACACAACCTTTACTTCCACATATAAAATTGCTTAATCTCGTTAGCATGTGTTTAATATTTTCTCATCTTGTTTAATTTAAATCTCATTTGGCTGAAGAGCAGGTTGTTTATACCGCTGACATACTGCTGCCCATATTAGGTGACAGTGATGAATAGAACAAAGAAAAAATATATATAATTTATTCCAAAATCTATGGAATACGTCTACCACTGTCATTAATCTAATTTCTCATTAAATTTTCCTCACACTTTTATTTTTGTCGAGGATAATAAGACTTCAATTTAAAGAAGTACAAAGGAAGGCAACCCTATTTAGTGATGGTCTGAACGGCACTTACTATATCCTTCAATCTGTGAATTTACGAAAATGCGTCTGTATTATTGCTATTTCCATGATTTGTGAAAGAGTTTTATCGAAGACAGAGCACTTCATAAAATAGAACAGACTGCTTAAGAGCAGAAAACATCGGAACAAAATAATAAAAAATCAAACATTAAAAATTGAAAATCCCTAACATTCGTTAGGGATTGTCTCTATTTTTATGCAATTACTAATTATATATGTAAGGAATTACCGAAATGTCATTTAGTGTAATTATTTCAGAAGATAATGAGATAAATATTCCTACAAGGTGGGGTATCATTTGCCCATGGATTCAGTGGATTTCAAGACTTATAAGGTAAAAAGTTTTTTATCTGTTGCTTGTCATCGCACTATCAAGGTCTTTTTTTTACATGTGTATAAGTACAGCTGACAGACAGAAGATACTGGTGACGAAGTGACGATGTAGGTGAAATGGGGAGGGGGAACTGTGAAGTAAAGGGAAATTGAATGATTCGCCGCTGATGTAGAGGAAGAGGAATAGGAAGAGAGAGTAAGCCATAACTGAAGTTAAGGAGATGTAATGTATTTGGCCGAAACAAATGTTAATGTTCATTGAAACTAAACAGGCACTTGGCTAGGTGGATGACATAAGCAACCGTTAAGTGGGAAATGTCTTTATGGTAGCCACTGCGCTAAGTGTGTGGACAGTACGAAGTATGAGATCTGTTAAGTGTTTTAAGGACCAGTTCGCTGGAACCGGCTATTTTCCTACGTTAAAGTATGTCTCGAATTATGGTTATTCTGAATTATTATCTAGTTTTAAAAAATCTTAGATTTTTATCCTTCCAAAATCAGTTTTTTCCTTAAATTAATTCTTATAAATCATTGAATTTCAAGATTAGGTCACGTTATCGAAAACGCTCTCTCACTGATTGAAGCTATTGTGACTTCACATGAAACTAGGAAGACGAAGCCATACGAGTGTTATGGAAGTGCTAGCGAAGGTCACTAAATTTTTCCTTAATTTTTGTTCCGTACAATTAAGTTTTTGTGATGGATAAAGCATTTACAACATTTGTGTAAGAATGGATAAGAATTAAGTGGTCTGATAGTAAAAACATTGCGAAACTTAACACGTTTATGGTACCTTAGTTTTTCGAGATCAACCCAAAGTTTTATGTGCCGGAAATGAGAAAGGTGAAAAGTGCATTTAAAGTGAAATATACCTACATTTAAGCCAAACTATAGCTTATCCATATCGACAGACTAACTCTAAAGATACCAACTATTATACACCATAAATATGCGTAAATAAGCACTTCATCTTACGTTCGGTCTTTGCCTTTTTTTTTCCAAATACCTCTCTTTTTTAAATTAACGCTGTTATAAGTGTTTACCGTAAAAATTACATGGTAAGTCCGCAAATATGTAGTTACATTTTGGATGAAGATTAATTCTTGCGTACTCGTAAATTAAGCTTAAAAACTATTCGGTATCAACATATCTGTGTGAATTTTTCTCGTGCTGCCGACACATTTGAAGCACAGTTGAATCCACACTGTATAATCTAAAAAAGCTAAATCACCATTTGGTCTTATGTATGTATTTATATGCACACACCGCAAAGGTGTCAATTCACTAGCTTCACAATAAATAATATTTTCGACAAAATATTGTTTTCCTAACTTTCCTTTAATGCCGTATAGCCAGAGAAATGCAAAGCAGAAAATTGACTTGATTGGTCTATTTCACTCGTGAGTCTATGCTGGCAAGAACGGATTTGTTTTCCACCAGTGTGCGCCACAGCGAAGTGGGGTCAGATTTAGCTAGTACGTATTAGTGTTTGTGTTGGTGCTACCAAAACTGTTTTCCAGTAGAAAATACCAAACGTCACCTGTACCAAACGATGGTTGAGGTGTTCCCTGCTACTAATCTGTGACAAATAGAGCAGGTTCGACGTCAATAGAAAAAAGGAAAAATTGCTTTCATCCACTACGACTTTGGCACACACCTTGATGTTGGCACGTGTGGATAAAACACAACCTTCTTAAACAAATTTGTACGTAAAGAGGCAATGTGTATTGTCGTATGTAAGAAAAACTCTCCTGGAACTATTAGAGGAAAATGAAATCATTGTCACGATTGAGCATTGTGGTGTGAGGAAAAGTAAAGGTAAACAACAATATATCATGACAAGTCACTTTATTTTAGCCACTGCCATGCACACGTCAGTGAAACAGCCAGTCAATAAATAGGTGGCTTATTAATAGATGTACATTTTAGAAGTAGTGCGTCTTGACGACAGCAGGAGCTGCGGCGTAGGCCACGGGGGCGTGGTAGGCGGGGGCGGCGTAGGCCACAGCAGGGGCGGCGTAGGCGACGGGGGCGGCGACGGCGGCCTTGACGACGGCGGGGGCGGCGTAGGCCACGGGGGCGGCGGCCACCGCGGGGGCGGAGTAGGCGACGGCAGGAGCTCCCAGGAAGCCGGGGGCGGCGGCGGCGACGGCCAGCACGGCGGCGAGGACGATCTGCGGTGCCAAAGGATAGTTTACTTGGACTGCCTCAAGAGAATGTTATGTATGTTTTTCATTGATAATTAAATTTGAATCATGGGAAGGGGACAGCTCTGTTCTATAAATTCTCAGGTGCAAGAAAAATCTACACTAACTTAAAGCTAATGTCTTCTTTTTGTACGATATTGACCATGTAGAGTCATTTCTATTCTCTGGACTGGGTATGTCTCATAGCGAACAGGATACAAATCATAGGAAAATGACTCCATATCATGTTTCGGCTAGTGTAAGATTATAGTCTGCAGGACCATAGATAAGTTACGCATCTGATGACATGGGTTCACTTCACTTTTGTGTGGGTCGGGGAGTGGGAGGGGGGGGGGGGTTTCATAGGGCGAGTCGTCAAGTTCATTCCGTTGTCACTTTGCAAGGTGAGAGACTAAAAAACAAGTGATATGTACTGAAATCTGTACTCAAATCGGTAGTGTTTTGGGTAACAGAAACGACAATCAGGTCATTTGTATACAGAAATAAGGAGGTCAAATGCATGGAACGAAAAATTTTTTTTATCTTATAATATGCTTCTAAATTTCGGTCAATTTCAACTGTTCCCCTAAGTTTTCTTGAAGGTTGTGTACCTTCTATAAAGAGGATTAAAGAGTGTAATGGCATGGAATTAGAAATATTTTGTAGCATTTTGTCTTCTAAAGTACTAAAATAAAATTTTTACTCGGTTCCAACAGTGCAGATTTCTTGACGCTAGTATGTCAAGAACTACATGTGACATTACTGAGAGTTGTTTCATGGTACTGATATAAAGTATCACATATTAATTTGGAATGTAAATTGCTTACTGCAAGAGCACAGCTTAGAAGATCCCAAACTAATTTCTGGACACTCAGGTAGCTAGTACAATAAATAGTTCGATTGTTTGTGAAAACTCTTGTAGTGGCAAAACACTCGATTCCACAATAGTATTCACATGTACAGGATTACGTCAAACGTTTTAGTGCTTCAATAATGGGTTAGTGTCACAACTGTTTTAATTTAAGCATGAAATCGAGTAAATATTAGAAATAGTCTGAAATAGCTTATAAAGCTTGTTAGATGTCACTGTGAAGAATTTCATTTTCAATAGTTCGTGTAACTATTGCCGACTTTAAAATTCAAGAAGTCTTTCATATTCGGCTGTTTTTGAGGTATAATATTACGTAAATTTCAGCAGGATAAGGGAAGGAGTAGAGTTCGTCTTAAAGCTGAAACTGAAATAGTATGTGTTAATCCATTACTCGAAAATGATAAAACTAAGCTACTTTGAAGAAAATTCACATATAATTTCAAATCTCTACGAAACCTTTTCTCGCTGACAGCACTCACAAAATGATCGTAGGAGAAAGGTTTATCGTTTACTACATTTTCGCTATTCATGTGATCAAATTTCAGCACCTGCCATGAAGTTTTGAATTTTTGGTTTTTAAGTAGGACTTGCATGCAATATACAAGGTGGTAGCATAGAATAATTGTAATAAAAATGCCGTATTACGCGTTCCCAACTTTTATTTAGATTCATGATAGAACATCATCATATTGTGTTAAAATTAAAATTTTGTTCTACAGTTTTCTATTTAGTAAACCAGTTTTCGGCTTACAAGGCTATCTTCAGACGTTAAAATTATGACTTTTGACTGCTGTTAGTCTGTACTATTACCTGGAAAAATATTTAATATTCCTACTGAAACACTATATAACTGAATGTACCTAATATTTATAACAGTGTATGGAACAAAGTTCAAAGTTTACGAGATATGACTTCCTAGTAATTTTGACGCCACAGAAACAATCTTCCACCTAAATTGGCGTGCAACAAAACTACTGGATGAGTCGTGAATTTTTAGTTTCCTGCCAGTATTTAATAGGTACACCACAAATGACGTCATAAGCGCTGGGGTTCGTGAAAATCTAGCATTTATCCAAATTGGATAAATTGTATTCATCCAGTGTTTGAAAATGAAATTTTTCACAGTGACATCTAACAAGCCTTATGAGCTATTTCAGACTATTTCTAATATTTACTCGACTGCATGCTTAAATTAAAACAGTTGTGACACCAAGCCATTTGTGAAGCACTAAAACGTTTGAAGTAATCCTGAACATGTGAATACTGTAGTGAAATAGAGTGTTTTGCCACTACAAGAGTTTTCACATACAACCGAACTATTTATTGTACTAGCTACCTGAGTGTCCAGAAATTAGTTTGGGATCTTCGAAGGTGTGCTCTTGGAGTAAGCAATTTACATTCCATATGAATATGTCAGACTTTATATCAGTACGTGAAACAACTCTCAGTAATGTCACATGCAGTTCTTAACATACTAGCGTCAAGAAATCTTAGGTGCACTGATGGAACAGAGAAAAATTTTTTGTACTTTAGAAGACAAAAAGCAACAAAATATTTCTAATTTCGTGCCATTAAACATCTTAATACTTTATGCAGAAAGTACGCAACCTCCAAGAAAAGTTAGATGATCTGTTTCGATGGCGCGAAATACATGACGGCTTCAGTAATGTAGATAATCCGGTGTAATAGCTAGTGCAGAGTGTGCGTCACTCACCAGCTTGTACATGTTGGCAGGCGTGTGGCGGTCAGCGGCAGGTGACTACTTGTGCCCTGAGCAGCCTCCGTCCGCCTTTTATAGGCGCCGTCGCCCCCGCCACGCAGCCGCCTCATTGCCAACAGCAGCCGCGGTGCGTAACGCCTAGCCGGATACGCCCATCAGCTGGCCCAAACACGGCCCGCTAAATCTCTGCTCCTTGGCACACATGTGTCTACAGTTTCGACACCATATGATCCTTCGAGAATCATACCTGAAAACATGCGCCATCTTAATCCCACCACTGTACAGCAGGGTCAGTCAAAACTTCTAGCCTTCTCTTCGTTACTGCTCATGCTCCATTGAAAATACACAGAACACGCAACTTTCTTATTGAGTGAAACCTCAAAGGGACGTTGGAAGTTATGAGACAATGTTGTTTAATGTTTTCTGAAGGGTAAATGTGACAATGGAGTACACTATGTAACTGTTATTCTCATTGGGGATGAAGTACATATAGCGTGGGACAGATCTCGAACCCGGGACCACGTAACCAAATGATCAAGGAAGGACTGAGTCAGTTTTTATTCAACCGTACATAGTTGGTGGACAGTTTGCACTCAATTTATTTAGTCTGCAATACACAGATAATAAAATAGAATTTGCAGATTAAATTAATAAAAAAAATTTAAACATTCCAACGCCATAAAGGTAAATTTTGAGGTCAAGTTAATAATTCAACACCTAATCATTTAAACAACCAACAAGCCTGATGGGCTATCTTAAAATATTCTTGCAATTTAAAAAAAAATCAGCAACGCCTGAAGGGCGACCAAAAAAAAAATGCAGTTAATATAAACCTTATACCTTAAGGGCTGGTTTTTAATATGTGAACCTCGAAACAAGAATCTTTGGTTAAACCTTAAATAATACAGCCAAGATATAAAACAATAAATCTTCCAAAAAAATTTTCACATTCGAGCTAACTGTCTTGTAGCAGGCCCCAAACTTCCAGAAGATTTGACTTTAATACATGCCACCACTTCGCTTTATTTTCCATAGCCTTCAGACATCACCACGTTAGTAACAGCAGCTTGTTCGCTAGCCACTAGTTAAAACTAGTAGCGCCGGCCTTAGCCGCACCAGCAAACCGACAGTAGCGCTCCAGGCGGAACAGCTCAGAAGCTGCTTCAAGGTCACAGACTTAGAACACACATGCAGTGGCCTTACATAACATCATATTTAAAACATGACACGAAGTGCCCGAAACACATTTTTAGGAAAAGGAATCTTTATTCAATTATGATAATACACAACAACATCACCCTGTACATTAAATTTCTTTTCAAATGGGCCAGACACTTTAACCCAAATATGTACTCCTTCATCTGAAGAAACACGTCTTCTGTTCCTGGTTCTTAAACATAATGGCTTATCAGAAACAAAGTAAGAGGTGCCATGGCCCCTATAACGTAACACCACAACAACTTTATTTGTAGGAGGGGAGATTGAGCCATCACTCTGTTCAACAATGGCGACGAGACAATTCAATTACATCGCTATCAACAGAGACCGTTGACAAAGCAGAAGACTCCCAAATCAGACCAAACGCACGATTAAACTGTGAAACAATAGCACTGTCTCATCGTAGCATAAAATGCTGATTCCGCTGACTTGGAAGACGCGTTGGTAACCAGTTCAAAACTTAATGTGGTCATCCCACACCGACTGAGTCATCGCCACAGCACTCGGAACACATCAAGGCAGCTCGGCCAGTCGTTCCATTGCTCGGTATGGCTGCAACTAGCACGTCGCGCATCGCAGCCGACACTGGCTACTTCCCAGACAGCGACGTAACGTGCACATCCAGTTTACTCCCTGTACCGTGCGTAGCGTCCCTCTCGTCTCCAGCACACACCTCCTAGCCATGCCATTCCATTTGTCTCACTAGGTTCTCTGCCAAAAATAATTAGTCGATCAAAACGCGCCGATTGCTGATGGAGATAATCGATCCGGCTCATTACATTTATGATAAAACAGCAAGTAGAAATAACAGTTTACTAACAGTATGTGCTTGTGAGAAGCATTGTTAGGGAGAGCAAATTGGTGAATGTGGACTAAATAACTGTTTCGATATATGTGACTCAGGAGAGGATGCTTATGTAGCACCTATCGGCAATGCCGAGACATATCTGTCTGTCAAATTTTAAGAGAGCGAAAAAGAAAATACAGATATTCACCCAGAGATCTGTCATTGTTGGAACAGTTTCTTATGGAAGAGGCACAGCAGCTGACGTTAACAGTGTAGTCCATATTACAAATGCAATCAGTATGAAGTCAAAAACAGCTATCGAATTTACTGACTAATCGGTCTCTTTGTCTAATAAATTTCTTTCATGTATAAAGAGTACATTACGAGTCGCGTATACTTAGCAACACAATATTTTAATAATTATAAAATATTCTTTTTAATGTATTATATAATTATACAGGCCTGTTTCGGCCTGAATGCCATCGTCAGGTTAAATTGGTAGCTCTTCTTAACCTTATAAGATCGCTGTTTATCTGATCTGTTTCGTTCTTATTTACAGATGTATTAGAACTGTTATTGTTGTAGTTCTCTAAGTAGATACAATTCTGACGTCGTCGATACGTGACAACTATTTTAGCGATGTTAAGAGAGTAAGAAGAACTAACAATTTAAACTGACAATGGCATTCACGCCGAAAGAGACCTGTCGAATTAAATAATTTATTAAAAAGCAGCGTCATTTGAGTAAATATTTCATAAATGACATATACGACACAGCGGACCCAGAAGATTACAACTTATTAATAATAGCAGAAATTTCAGATCGGTGGATATGATAAAAATATTGTTTCAAAGATATTGCATATCGATTTCGTTCATTGAATAATCATTAACAGTGCAGTTTAAAACAGTTTTACTAATATAATACATAAACCGACGTTTCAGTTGAATGTTTAATGCACACATTGACAAGTCATTTTATGTATTTTCATTGTAAAAAAATGTAATAGGTGTACATTTGATCCATGGGTTTAGAGGGTACTTAGAATGTTCATTCAGTAACTAAATCGTTTTTAAATAAAAATATCACCACCAAGAAGCTGAAATTTCTATTATTATTAAATTTATTAAATTAAGTAAATAGCATCTATATCAGAGAAAATGTGACGAAAATATTTCACTTCAAATCAGTTTCAACTCTCGTCACTGAAAAGCTTCCAATGCTGTTTTTCATTCATCACCAGTTTGAGACACTATAACACTAATATTAATTCAAAAAAATATGTGACAGAAGTGACGTAAAATGGTTTTATATTATTAAAGTCAATTTCGTCATAAAATCTTCTGTATTCTGGTAGTTACCAAAGTAAAAGACTGAGGGTCTATGTGACCTTTGTGTACTCTTTGTGGGGCAGTTTCGGAGGTGAATACTACAAGGGTTAAGATAGCACGTACAAGAAGGCATTTGTTTATTAGGTGTTCCACGGAAGACTGGACTGTTTTTATACGAGGTATTTTCATCATAAATCTAACCGTTGCCACTATGGAATGGCCGAACGCTCTCAATGCGCCTATACTGCGCGGTTGCTCGCCGTCGGATGTTCGAGTCCTCCCTTGGGTGTCCTTAAGTTAGTTTAAGTAGTTTGTAAACCTAGAGACTGGTAATCACAGTAGTTAAGTCAAAAAATTGAACTAACCGTTTCGCCAGTAAATAAAACATTTTTGCAAACCTTTCCTTATGTAAAATGTTTTGTACACACACGGGATTGATGGGGACTTCTCAAAATTTGATTATAGTGGTAGCCCAAACATAATCGTTTTTCAGCTTACTAGGACTTAATTGAAGGGTGAATCTCTATCTTGTCCTGGACATTATGCCTTTGCAGCAATTATTTTGCTGTCTCCCACACTTCGCAATTTAATTTAATTTTAATATTAGTATTTATTTATTTAATTTGCTGTTTGGATTTTTCTTATCCATATCTTCCTTTGCACCCCCTACAAAAACCAACACGAACCGCTACTGCCACCCGCCCCCCCCCCCCCCATAAAGTGTGTTAATCACCTCGGACGACCCGTACAGCTACCCACCTGCGTGGCGTGGACAGTATGAGGTTATCAGTTACCTCATGAGGAATATTTGGCCATTCTTCCATGAGTGCAGTATGCAGCTCTGCAACCGTTGTGGGAGGTGCTGGTCTGACTGCAATGCGTCTGCCAAATGCATCCCAGCTATGCTCAGTCGGATTAAAATCCGGTGAATAACCTAAGATCTCAATTCTTTCAATGCCCTCAGCTTCAAGCATGTTGTCCATCAGTGCAGCACTGAAGGGACGTACGCCTGAAGGATCCCATCTCCTATGGAGCCAGCGTTGGGCACAACGAGGTCGAAGGATATCCTATCCATACCTCTTAGCAGCCAAAGCGGCATTCTGAACGTCACAGAGGTCTGTACGCCCGCCAGTACTGATTGCTATTCACACCATTCGTCCATTACCATGATATAGTGATGTATCCTGCACATAAACAGGATTTTCCGAGTTCCACGTTCCCTCTATATGAGTGAACAACGACTGCTCGTCTAAACACAAAATCTTGGCCCATCTGTGAACAGAACGCGGTACCATTCCTTACATCTCCAATCCTAATGTTACTTCCGCCCTGTTTCTGCGGGCTAAACGATGATGTGGTTTTAATGGGACACGCGCCATAGGCCTCCATACGTAGAAGCAATATTCCTTAAGGTGATTTAGGAATGTTTCTGTTGATATTGCGCTTCCTGTTACTATCTGTAGGATGTGTTACAGCTGAGTTACATCCTGCGTCCTATGTCGACGGGCTGTTACCTGGAAATAACGGTCTTCTTTTGCTGATGTTATCCGTGGACGTTCTTGCCCTTGCCTTTTCCTAACGGTTCCTGTTGACTGAAATCGCGTCCAGGTCCTGGAAATTACACTTTGCGACACTCCAATAGCTGCAGCCACCTCCCTCTGTGTCTGTTCTGCTACTAACCTTCCTATGGCTTCTTATGCCATAGCTTCGGGTAAGTCACATTGTTGTCTCATTTCACTACCTGCTCACTACACTATAATTACTATGTGTGTAATTTATTTGGTGCAATAAACACTAGTCAACAACAAAACCCTCTGCTGCAAGCTTCTGTTATTATCGCTACCTCCATTGCCTTAATGTTTTTGTCTCCACTAAGTAAAAGTGTAAGAAATTAATAATTTTTGTTCATTCTTCAGATGACAGTACTTCAGATCTGATCCCGTAATTATTTTGATCAGTATATGTTTCTATAGTCCTCCTGCGTAAATGAATTCTTAAACGTTAAATTTAAAACTTCAGCCTTCATTTTGCTGTATTCTATCACTACTACAGAATGATCAATGAGTGATTGGATTGGGGAATTTGATCCACTTACTAATTTCACACAGGACGAGGGTTTTTCGAGTTCTCGGGAAGAACTTTTTCTAAGGTATGATGGTTTGTTGATTTCCTATTGATGGTAGCAATTGCCGAAATTGCGTACAAATAACAGTATTTTGAGCTCCGGCAAAAGAATTATTTTTTAAAAAATGTTAATAGTGGCTGGTTGCTGTTTTCTTCTTTGCAACAATCAACTGGTAAATAATTAATTGGTGGCTAAAATCAATAATATCTTCTCTTAATGACAAACTGCTGTAACATGTGGACTATGTCCCTTCATAAAGACATTGTACATACAATTTTTAATGTACAGGGAGGAAAAAGTAATTCGAATTTTTTTGTTATCCTACATTTGGCGTTCTTTTTCTGTTAATACAGCCTATTGCAAACACTCACAAAAGGTTCCTAACCGCCATTATGCTGTACAAAGTACATCAACCACGTTAAAACCTCGGCAAACAACTGGATACATACAAAGTCAGTGCGAATGGGAAAGCACTGTAGCACGTCAGCTCGCCAACGCACGCAAACTTCACTGTTCAAAGTGGGTTAGCGCAAGTTAAACGTTTATCTGGGCAGCGTTTACTGAAGACACGTGTCTCATCGCTCTTCCTGGTAACACATGGATATTTCTGAATATAAAGTGGCTTGAGCAAATGAGCACACGGTAGGACAGGCAAGTGCCTATGGGGCTGTGCGTGTTTATCACTTTAGAGCGCTGGACAACCAACTGCAACCAGTGATTTTAGTTTCTCAATCTGAAGCGTTATTTTATATCACTCTTTTATTGAAAGTTATTTGTTCCGTTTATTTCTGAATTACGAATGACTGTACTGACGTATCCGTAGTTAAGTGTTAACTCCACCACAAAAATGCCTAATGTCTAACAT
Source organism: Locusta migratoria (assembly GCA_026315105.1). NCBI lineage: Eukaryota > Metazoa > Arthropoda > Insecta > Orthoptera > Acrididae > Locusta > Locusta migratoria. The sequence continues at coordinate 200,734,055 of CM048746.1, forward strand.
TCTGACAAAAATGCAACACATCCTTGGGTGGGGTCGGGGAGGGGCGAGGATCTACGTGGATATCAGCCTTTCTCTTTCGAAGAAACCATAAGTAAGCAATGTAGAGAAATCATGAACAAACTTAACCTAGATGACCAGATGGATGTTCTAAGTATCGTTGTCCCAACATGAGATAGTCGGTTACTTTTAGGTTGCCAGCAAAGGGCATCGCTCATAGGACTTGCCTCACATCATTTCTTAAGTAAGGGACGGTACACACTGAAACATGGTGAAGCACTGTCAACAGAATTTCCGTTAAGTTTGGTAGTGTAATACCGGCCTAATTAAATATCAGTACGCTATCTTATCGAAAGTTTCACGAAAGTCTGGAGACACGGCATCAACCTCTGACCATATGCTAATGGATTTAGTGGACGAGCTAAATTTCAGTTGATCATCGGAACCATTGCTGATTGATACAGAGATTTTCGAAATGGGATGGGCAGTCTCTTAAAAGGAAGGTATAAGATGAACATTAACAAGAGTAAAACGAAGGTAATGGAATGCAATGTCAGAAAATCAGGCGATGCTGAAGGAATTTGATTAGGTAATGAGACGATAAAAGTAGTAGATGAATTTTGTTAGCCGGCCGCGGTGGCCGAGGGCACTGAGGCGCTTCAGTAACGGTCTGCACGGCCACTACGGTCGGGGGTTAGAATCCCCCCTCGGCCATGGCTGTCCTTGTTCGTAAGTAGTTCATAAGTAGTTTGTAAGTTTAGAGACTGATGACCCTGTAGTTAAGTCCCATAAGCTTTACAAACATTTGAACATTTTTGAATTTTGTTATTTGGGCAGAAAGATAATTTCTCATGGCCGAAGTAAAGAAGATATAAAATGCAGAATGGCTATGGGAAGAAAAGCGTTTCTAAAGAAGCGAAACTTGTTAACATCCAATATTAATTTAAATATTAGGAAGTCCTTTTTGAAAGCATTTATCTGGAGTGTAGCATTGTATGGGAGTGAAACGTGGACGATAAAGAGTTCAGATAAAAAGATGATAGAAGCTTTTGAAATGTGGTGCTACAGACGAATGATGAAAATTAGATGGGTAGATCACGTAACTAATGAGGAGGTGCTTAACCGAATCGGGGAGAAAAGGAGTTTCTGGGATATCCTGACTAAGAGAATGGATAGATTGGTTGGACACATTCTGAGACATCAAGAAATTGTCAACTTAGCATTAGAAGCAAGCGTGTGGGGTAAAAACCGTAGAGGGAGACCGAGGGACGAATATAGAAAGCAGATTCAAAAGGATGTAGGTTGCCGAACGTATTCTTAGATGAAGAGACTTGCACAGGACAGGTTAGCATGGAGAGCTGCATCAAACCAGTCTGCAGACTGAAGACCACAATAACAACAACAACAAATGTCGTAATACCGTAACATAAAACATGTTCCTGATTTCTACATCAAAATTAAAGTTTTCCACATCTTTTCTGCGACCTTTCTTCAAAATGGAGATCGCTGGTTCTCAACATAACTTGAGGTTTTCAGTATTCATTAATGGCGCTACTAAAAAGTCAATTACGTCGAAACGCTGATGGCCTAGAACAGCAGGCTGCTGGGGTCTCGCTGCCAGACACCTGCCTCGTCACAGGCAGCTCACAGCAGATGGTGGGCCGAGCAATGCTGCAGTTCATGGCGGTGTCCTTCAGCTGCTCGCTTAACGAGATCTCCTGCAGGACCACGCCTGACCCGAATAAAAGAAGCAGTAGTGCCTGAAAGGAAATGCGCCACTCACCTTCCACTCGTTCGCAGTTCACACGAAAGTTTATACTTGCACTCTTTGTTGTTGTTGTGGTATTCAGTCCGCAGACTGGTTCGATGCAGCTCCCTACTCTACCCATTCCTGGGCATGCCTCTTCATACGGCAACCTACATCCTTTTGAATCTGCTTACGGTATTCGTCCCTCGGTCTCCCTCTACGATTTTTACTCCGCACACTTCCTACTAAAGCTGACTATTCCTTGATGTCTCATAATGTGTCCCACCAACCTATCTCTTCTGTTAGCCAGGATATGTCAGAAACTCCTTTTCTCCCCAATTATGTTTAGCACCTCCTCATTAGTTACGTGATCTAGCCATCTAATCTTCAGCATTAGTCTGCAGCATCACATTTGGAAAGCTTATATCATCTTTTTGTTCCTAATATTTAAACTAATATTGGATGTCAACAAATTTCGATTCTTCAGAAACGCTTTTCTTCCCATAGCCATTCTGCATTTTATATCTCCTATACTTCGGCCATCTTGCGACATAAATGACAAAAGTCATCTACTACTTTTATTGACTCATCACCTATTCTAATTCGTTCAGCATCGCCTGATGTACTGACACTTTTGTGTCCCAGCCTCGTCGCCGCTTTTGTGTCTCGTTTCCGTCGTAGGTGTTGGTGGCCAGGTAGAAAGACCGACACAGAAATAAAGGATGCACGCTTGTGCAGGTAAGAGGTGACCAGCCAGTGGGACAGTAGAAACTAGAAACACTAGAGTAAATTAGAACGAGATCTATATTTCTTGGAGACTTAGTAATACTTAACTTTTACACAACTCAGTAGTGCAGAATGCTGATACATAGTTGAGTTAGAGGCCTGCCTAGTGCCTATACGATAGCTAAGTCTTCACTGGTGCCTATCTGATTCCGAAGTGTTAACTGGTTCCTATCTCAGTCCCAAGTGAACGATGTCGTTCAGTGGTGGCCACGAGTGGAGTTGTAATAGAGGGCGCTCGTGGCTGACGTCGTAAGAACGTGCGCCGTGCGTGCATGGCGGCGCGCGGCGAAAAGTAGGTGGCGCGCACTTTAGACATGTGCGACACCACAGACACTACATTGGATTCGTTTATTTTACTCTTGTTATTGTTCATCTCATACATTCAAGACATTGTCCATTCCGTTTAAATTGCTCTTCCAGGTCTTTGGCTGTCTCTAACAGAATTATTATGCTGTCATCAAACCGTAAAATTTTCATTCACTCTCCCTGAACTTTAATCCCCTCTCCAAATTTCTCCTTGAATTCCTTCACAGCTTCCTCAATGTATGGATTGAACAACATTGGGGAAAGGCTACGACTCTTACTCTCTTCTGGGGACTGAGACCCTTTCATGACCTTCGAATCTAATAATTGCTGTCTGACTTTTGTACAAGTTAAATATAACTCTTCGCTCCCTATATTTTACCCCTGATACCCTCAGAATGTGAAAAAGTGTATCAGTCAACACGGTCAAAATCTGTCTCCAGATCCACAAATGCTAAAAACATAGGTTTCCCTTTCCTTAATCTATATTCTAAAATAAGTCGTACTGTAAGTACTGCCTCGCGTGTTCCTACATTTATGTATCTTCCCCGTGGTCGGATTCCACGAGTTTTTCCATTCATATGTAAATACATCAGTAAATAATTCCTGTTCGTATTTTGCAACTATGACTTCTTAAATTGATAGTTCTGTAGTTTTCACATTTGCCTGCATTTGCTTTCTTGGGAATTGGAATCAGTATATTCTTCTTGAAGTCAGAGGGTATTTCCCACGTCTCATACATCTTGCATATCTGATGGAACAATTTGTTCCTTACTGGCTCAGGAAAAAAATATATACGAAAATAAATGCAAAAAAAGAAACGCTTAAAGTTCACGTGTCAAAATTACTCCAAATAAAGCATTTTTTTTTTCTTTTTCATTTTAGGGTTGTGTGTGAAGAAAGCTTCGCGAATTTGAGTGCTGGCACCGGTACAACTCACAGTTTATTACTGTATTTCTTTTCGCAATGTCTTCAACTTTACATAAGGCTATACATAAGTTATTACTATGTAGGACAAGAGAGCATAACAGTATTTAAAAATTGTTCAATAATCATGCGAATTACTTACTAAAAATCAGGCGTTTCTTCGTCCAGGATGCCGTTACATAGGTAATGTGCATCAGGTGGGACCGTGTCAAGAGATATAATTTTAGTAATACATATAGATGACATGGGTCAACCGACTTTTTACGTAGTTATCAAGTAACTCTATGTTATCTTTGGTATGTGCTCGTACCGATCAGCCACTACGGTGTAAATACCGCACTGATTATTTGAGCTCCAATTCCATGCCCTATCATATCTTAAACTTGCGTGCATTCATGACCTGCAGAATGAAGCCGACGTGCAGTGATCTACCAACTTGTCGCGCGGCTACTGTACTCGGAAGCGGTCGGAGTGGCTGCGGTCAGTTACTGCGCTGATATTCAGGATGATTACCTAAGACGAACATGAATTGGAGTACACAGGAAATACTCGGTACCCTGTAGACAGTTTGTTGTAAGTGCTAACACATATCCCTTGATTAAATAGCTTAATAACGTAATGCTTTGGTAGCAGCTCATCCCGGCCAAGCCAACATTATATACTTCCTTCCACGTGCCCCTATTGTTTGGCGCGCCTTACACTTTGAAAAGCACTGATTTTGTGAGGCGAGACACTGACATAATGATAATTCATTACAATATCTTCGTACAATTAGTGGAAATGCATATAGCTGATTGAAACTGTTAAATACATACGACACACAGGTACCTGTTTCCATCATCATACTAAATGTTCTACTGCCAGTGGCGCTAAAGATCGATCTGGACAGCAGCAGTGGTGTGACATTGTACATTGTCTTGCGAAATGATGGGGTGCTCTTCCATGAAATGTTGCACTGTTCGCCAAGCTCTCATGCGAAAGCGATAACATTTCATGGAACAGCAGTCCATCATTCTGCAGGACAATGCACAGCGCCACACCTCTGCTCCTGTAATGATTTGCGCCGCTGCAGTGGAATATTCTTCAGTATCCACCCTACTCTCCCGACCGTGATTATTATCTCTTTGCCTGAGTTATAGAGCTACTGTGAGGGATCCGGTACAACGCCGAAGGTGATATGATCCATGTCATCGTGAAGACAATACGAAAGCCGGCCGCGGTGGCCGAGGGGACTGAGGCGCTCCAGTCACGGTCTGCACGGCCACTACAGTGGGGGTTCGAATCCCCTCTCGGGCATGGATATTTGTGCCGTCCTAGTTCGTAAGTAGTTCATAAGTAGTTTGTATGTTTAGGGACTGATGACCCCGTAGTTAAGTTCCATAAGCTTAACAAACGTTTGAACATTTTGACAATACGAAACAGAATATACAGGCGCAGATGTAAATTTGTTCACAATATATATATATATAAAGTCCCGGTTGGAATTAATAATATAGTAAGGACAGTTTACAACTCACCGCAAAGACGTGGCGACGAGCTGCGACAGGCACATACAAAAGATACACACATACAACACTTTCAACTATCGTCCATGGCCTTCCTCAGAAAAAATAACACTCACGCAATCACACAGGCACACAACACAGTCATACAACCATCACCTCAGTTTCGAAGTGCGGCAGCCGGAGGTGATGGTTGTATGACTGTGTTGTGTGCCTGTGTGATTGCGTGAGTGTTCTATTTTCTGAGGAATGCCATGGCCGATAGCTGAAAGTGTTATATGTATGTGTCTTTTGTATGTGCCTGTCGCAGCTCGTCGCCACGTCTTTGCGTTGAGTTGTAAACTATCCTTACTATATGTGTGTGTAACAGGAAATTCTTACAAGTATTGTGTGACTGCTTTATAATGGGCAGATTTCTGATATAATGTATTATTCATATTTATTTCATTTTATTCAATTAGTAACCATACGTTGAAACTTATGCGACTTTGATCAACTGTGCTTCTATATGTAAGGAATGGATAAAAAATAACGAGAATTATTATTTCTCTCTGAAACGCTCTAATTGACAACTATTACTTGAAGTAACACACCTTCAATGCAGTCGCCCTAATTGTTCATGTCTTTTTGCCAAACTTACATCTGCGCTTGTATTGTCCGTCTTATGTCATGGATGATCTTACCTTTGGTGTTGCACCAGATTCCTCGCAGTAGTTCTTTCACTGTGACAACGATATCGTTATCACAGTAGGTTGAGGATGGTGGATATGTATATGGTGTATCTGAACTGAGCCTAGAAAATGAGAGGGCTAACTCGTAGAGCGGGTCGTAACAAGCGTATACCACATAGTATCCCTTTTCCTACGCCGCTAGGTGGCGTTGAATAGCGTCGCGCGCCGCCAACAGGGTAGGCACACAACATGTCATCCGAGTCGCTACAGTGGTGGAACTGCAGGGCAAATTTTTCAATATATTTGTGAGACCATGGTAAAAGAGACCTCTGGATGACGGTTTATGGCCTGTATTTTCAGACGCTGTAGACGGCACAGTTGCAGATATTCCAAGCGGGACAACACTACGGTTATTCGCCACTTATTGTGACCTGAAAGCGTTCCTTTTGGCCGTTCACATAGCTGTTTGACAGTTTTTGCATAGACGGTAGCACCTATGCACACTGTACCGTCGGTTTGTCATCAAGCGGTGACAATCTTGAGTTGGTTAGTGAATGGAGCGGGAGGAAATGGAACGCTATTCTTGTGAAGTGGTACAAGAATTTAAGAGTTAATAATAACGCAAAGTAAAAATTGGAGTGTAGATAATTTAGCGTAAAAGAATGGGTGTGTAGCTTTTCCAGTATACGGCACATTGCCAAAACCAGAGCGGTCGACAGAAGACGGTCAGTCGCCTAACAGTGTCAGCGGCCTACATAACAGAAGCTCTGGCCGCGTGATGAAGCTGCGCACTCTCACCAACCGCGAAGGCATCGACTCGAGCCAGAAGGTTCGGAAACATGACGAAGCAGCACGCGGACATCCAGCCTGAGGCACTGACCCGATCCAGCGCCGATTTCAGCACGGGGGTTATCCGTCAGTCACAGCTGGACGGTAATATGCCGGCCAGGCTGTGTCACTACATCTACATCTACATGGGATACACTGCAAATCACATTTAAGTGCCAGGCAGAGGGTTGATCGAACCCCATTATACTATTTATCTCCCATTCCACTCTCGAATAGCGCACGGGAAGAAAGAACACCTGAATCTCTCCGTTCGAGCTCTGTTTTCTCGTATTTTATTCTAATCATCTTTTCTACCTACGTAAGTGGGAGTCAACAATATACTGCCGGCCGCGGTGGCCGATGGAACTGGGGCGCTCCATTCACGGTCTGCACGGCCACTACGGTCGGGGGTTCGAATCCCCCCTAGGGCATGGATATTTGTGCCGTCCTTAGTCTTAGCTAGTTCATAAGTAGTTTGTAAGCTTAGGGACTGATGACACCGTAGTTAAATCCCATAAGTTCTACAAACATCTGAACATCGAGCCCCGGACTCTTACGTCACCGTTGGCCGACTGTCCACGCTGCCGCCGTAAGACGGGAGGCGCCCCTCGGAAAAGATACAGAGCATTGCAGGAAGCGTAGCCAATGGGAAATACAGGCCCCCGAGGTATGTAGACTAGAAAGGTATGTCAGTTTGGGCTTCTTCACTGTCATTGGTTAGCGCTGTATTACGTCACTCGGCAGCAAGCCGTTGTATTATAAAACCGCCGTGAACACATTTTCTTAGTCTTTTCTTTTCTCATTCAACAAAAATTATTGCTTTTAAGCGGTGGAACACGCTTGTGATTAATATATATGTATACTAACATACAAAGGACTGAAAAAGAAAAGCTTCAAACATTATTAACAACTAGCCAACCCGTCCCGCCCAGCGAATTGGCACGGGTAATATTTAAACGTCTTTAACTCGAGAACCACTGAACGTATCGTGATGAGGTTTATTTCAAATTGTAGAGCTCATAAAGATCTAAAGTCCAGAAGAGCATATGTCTAACGTTTATAGATTTCCCACAATCACTATTTATGTAGTCTGAAGCCATCTATGCCAGTGCCTTAGGAGACAAAATGGTACATATGCTTCACTCGTAAAAGACATATGCTCTCGTGGACTTTGTTTTAGGCGTTTGTAGGATCTAAAATTTAAAAGAAACCTTACCACGATACGTTCAGTAGTTCTCGAGTTATAGAAGGTTAAAGGGACAGACAGAGAAAAAAAATGTGCTTCTATTTTATATAATATCATGATATCAGCCCCTTAGAGTGTGAATTTCGAAATTTTACTATGACTATAACCCTGACGCTAGTTCATGCAATACGTTGACGAAGTTTCATCGTAATCGACTGAATGACATTGACAGGCATAGCATACGTACCAACAGAGTCCTTCATTTTTATATATTAGATAAAGAAAACTTTCGTTACAACGCAAACTTAGCAGCCGATTTTCGCATTAATGCTTTTGTTTTACTCATTTAATTACTATGAACATTGAACTGCAAACTACTTTCATACATACACTTTTATCAATCGGCTTCACAAAAATGTTCGGGACAAATTGTGGCATATTTACATTTATCTCGTCTTGTCGTTTACAGCGAGAGATCCATATGCGCTGAAGTTCCCCATCTATTGGAAACCGATGGTACAAAATTCCTTCCGTCTTGCGTCCGCTGTTATTGCACTCTGCAACAGCACAACAGGAAGTAGTCTTATAATTACAGAAAGAATATATGAAAAAATTGATCCCTAATACAAGAAAGCTACTTTCTCTCCGAACTCTTAACAGGTCACGAAACGAGCGAGCGCAAAACACAACTTCCTGCTTGCACGTTTCATAAGGGTACTGCGGCAGCTGCTCGGCGCTTGCTGCCAGGTGACGTCACAGAAGCAAAGCGCGCCAGTCAAATTTACAACCCCCTGACAGGCCCCAGTGCAGACGACATGCCACGTAAGCAAGGTAGTTCCGAGCCGGCGCGATCGCTAGCTCATTGGCTGCCCGCTATGACGCAGTGGGCAGTGCCCCAGCGGCCGGCCAATCGGCTAGCGATCGCGACGGCTCGGAACTGCCTTGCTTACGTGGCATGCCGTCAGCGCTGGGGCCTGTCTTTCTCGCCGGCCGAAGCAGGAAGCTCACCGACGCCTGGCGTCACGCCGTCGTCGCACACAGCTGAGTCGCAGGACAAGCGCTGCGGTCCTCTGACACCGGACCTGCCGCTCGCTGCATGGCGCGCTCCACCAGACGCCTGAGTTTGCGCAGACGCCGCTGGCTGGCGACCACTGGTGCCGGCGTACGGCTGACCTCGCTCAGAATATTTCGGGCACCAGAAAACGCAGTTAAAAGCCAACCCGACATGTTTTAATGTTGATTAAATACAATTTCTGTGTTGTACAGACAAGCCACCACCTACCAGCAGCCGAATCCCACAGCTCACAAAACCATCACAGTATACCTCTACACTTGGACGGAAAGGGCAGACAAACACTGTGCTGACAGTGCGGCGGATGGAAATTCTCACGCTGCTCAACGTTTGAACGTTCAGCGGTCCCTGCCATCCACAGGTCCCTTAGAAAAAGACAGGTGAACATCAGTTAACTTTGCAACACTCCTACTCATATTAGTGCAGGTCAATAATACAATGAAGATAACCGAAAATTACGTCTACCGTGGAGTTCCGACCACACCAAAATACTACTTCACAAAACTAACATAGGCGAAGTGTGCCCCTCTGCGAGGATTTAAAATCGTGTGTATACCTAACAGATATGGCATTAGATGCGTCCCTTCGTTTCCTCAATATGTAATATTCGATAAATAAACACCACAGGCCGCGGTGGCCGCAGGGACTGAGGCGCTTCAGTCACGGTCTGCACGGCCACTACGGTCGGGGTTTCGAATCCCCCCTCGGGCATGGATATTTGTGCCGTTCTTAGGATTAGCTAGTTCATAAGTAGTTTGTAAGTTTAGGGACTGATGACCCCGTGTTAAGTCCCATAGACTATACAAACATTTGAACTTTTTTTGAATTGGATTTAAACTAAAAGGCAATTGTACTACTATGAAATTTTGGTGGTCGCCAGCTCAATAGGACATGAAATAGTTGTTGGTTACACTGAATGTAAAAAAAAAAAACAACAGTCAAGCAAAAGAAAAAGTAAAATGCAATCCTCAATTCAAACGGAAGCAGCTATAGCGGCACTCACTAGTGGTCATTAAACTGAGCAACACACATATGAAACACAAATAGCATCTAACTATAAGCAGACAAACTTCACAACAAATAGTACTCAGTATTGTTTGACTTTGAAGTGATTATAGTGACTAATCATTTATACTTGATGTAAATCAACTGTGAGTCAAAATTTACTTGCAGTGTCAGTGCTCTCAGAGAAAATCATTGAACTAAGATTGCTAAACTGACAAAATTTTTTTAAACAATTACGTAATGCAGATAAGATCGTAAATTATTAGGCCTACGCTGTCTTTATTTGTAATTAATAAAAGAATTGAAACAATAGATGAGTGAAAATGGTCTGTTGGCAACATCTACTAACTTTTTCTTTGAAACAGAGAAAATTTAATAGGGCACTGAATCTTATTCAATCCTGTAAGTTCTGAAAATGATCTTACCATGCATAATGTTTTCACTTTCTATTTCAAAATATTTACACAAAATATAGACTGAAAAGATAAATATTGTACTTACATGAGAACTTATTAACCAATTTTCATCAAATTCTCTTTAGTTTGGTTGTTTATCGTTTTCAGTAAGCAAAACTCTGAATTTTAATTAATTGCAGCTAATCTTTAAGTTACTGTTCATGAAAAGAACCAGACTGCTCTGAATGTTAATGTCATGAAGCATATTGCAATCAAAGTACCTTTTATTTTTACTTTTATTTAAACTTCTAGGCAATAAGGCAAGAACTAAATTAGCAAAACTAGTTAAATTCTTACCCATAATTTGAATGAACTTCAAAATTTACTATATTTAATTATTACGCAAAATTCTGCCACTGAGCAGCAAAAAAGGAACTAGTTCTGTCATTGCAAAATTTATGAAACGACACTATTAAAAATGTTCAGGTGATTCTCGGAAACTTAACTGTTTAAGGAGTAGTAACCTGCTCCAGGTTGTGATTTTGGAAAATAACTAGGTTAACATCAAGTAAAATTCATTCTGGTTATTATTAAAATTATGCAACACACACACATACGAGGTTCGTGGCTGCACAAATAATAATGTTTCCTACAAAACCTGTGAAGTGAGAGAGATGAGCTTCCACGTGGCAGAAATGTTGATTCCGGCTACTAGCCGTCGCTATAAACAGCCGAATGCCACAAAATTGCAACCAATGGGGCGGCTGTAATGTGTATATTACATCCAAGGTATTTTAATAGCCTTCTTGGAGATGAAAGTTGCCTCTTTAGCCAATTTTGGAAACACAAAGCCAGCCTCAGCTGACTATGTCCTCTCACACTGGTGGTCAAACTCGCACTCTCTTCCCCCTCTAGTCTTTGTACCACAGCAGCGCACCACTTGGCGCGCTTTTCCACCTTTTACATCGCACCACGTTTTCTTCCGTCTTTATAGTACTGTCACACACCTTTTACATTTCGCCAATTCTAGAACTTTCCTAAGCTAGAACCTCGCTACATTCCACAATTACAATATTCTAATACAAAATATTCATATGTTTCACAAAAATTAAATAAAAATGATATTCAGTAATATTGATACACAATATACTTTGGTATTACATTACAACACAACGAATTTCAGCACAGTTACCTATCGATAAATCGAACTACGGAAAAAAATTACAGAAGTACTTTTTCATTTTATTTTTTTATTATTATTAGTATTACTATTTGAGATTTAAAGTTTTTAAATTTTTAACTTTTCTACTGAACCGTTAATAATTTTAGAAAACATTGTTGTGGCAGTTCAGCGATCTGTTTTTATAACAAGATAAATCAATTCAACTGTCTACGATCGCACTATGTTATTTTTAATGAGCGGTTTCGGCAATAGTCTATTGCCATCTTCAGATATAATCCACCATTTGGCTGTTGCTGGTGGTCACGGGCAGAGACATTCCATCACAGTCGATAAACTGCTGCTGATGGCTGAGTAACCATTTTCATCCAGTTTCAATAGCAAATGTTGCGGCTCGTATTAAGACTTCTCGGTCGTGTGGATGACACTCTTCTGTTGACTCGTTTAAGTTCCTGGTACTGAGTGCAACTGCCATACTACTCCGGTCTGTCGTAGTTGTGATGCGCCGGCATTTCTACACTCCTGGCCATTAAAATTGCTGCAATAAGAAGATGACGTGCTACATACGCGAAATTTAACCTACAGGAAGAAGATGCTGTGATATGCAAATGATTAGATTTTCGGAGCATTCACACAAGGTTGGCGCCAGTGGCGACACCTACATCGTGCTGACATGAGGAAAGTTTCCAACCGATTTCTCATACACAAACAGCAGTTGATCGGCGTTGTCTGGTGAAACGTTGTTGTGATGCCTCGTGTAAGGAGGAGAAATGCGTACCATCAAGTTTCCGACTTTGATAAAGGTCGGATTGTAGCCTATCGCGATTGCGGTTTACCTTATCGCGACATTATAGCTTGCGTTCGTCGCAGTCCAATTACTGTTAACTGAGTATGGAATCGGTGGGTTGAGGAGCGTAATACGGAACGCCGTACTGGATCCCAACGGCCTCGTATCACTAGCAGTCGAAATGACAGGCATCTTATCAGCATGGCTGTAACGATCGAGCAGCTACGTCTCGATCCCTGGGTCAACAGATGTGAAAGTTTGCAAGACAACAACCATCTGCACGAACAGTTCGACGACGTTTGCAAAATGGACTATCAGCTCGGAGAGCATGGCTGCGGTTACCCTTGACGCTGCATCACAGACAGGAACGCCTGCTATCGTGTACGCAACGGCGAACTCGGGTGTACGAATGGCAAAACGTCATTTTTCCAGATGAATCCAGGTTTTGCATCATCCTGGTCGCATCCGTGTTTGGCGACATCGCGGTGAACGCACATTAGAAGCGTGTATTCGTCAGCGCCGTACTGGGGTGTCATTGCTAACACGTCTCGCTCACCTCTTGTTCGCATCGACGGCATTTTTAACAGTGGCCGTAACAGTTTAGATGTGTTGAGACCCATAGTTCTACCCTTCATTCGATCCCTGCGAAACCCTACATTTCAGCAGGATAATGCACGACCGCATGTTGTAGCTCCTTTACGGGCCTTTATGGATACGGAAAATGTTCGACTGCTGCCCTGGCCAGCACATAATCCAGATATCTCACCAATTGGTAACAATGTGCCAGTCACTACACTTGATGAAATGTGGTATCGAGTTGAAGCTGGCGTATCACGGCCGTTATTACGAGTAATGATTTCTCTGGATCTATGCGCCCAAATTGCGTGAAAATGTCATCACATGTCAGTTCTAGTATAATATTTTTGTCCAATGAATACCCTTTTATCATCTGCATTTCTTCTTGGTGTAGCAGTTTTAATGGCCAGTAGCCGGCCGCGGTGGCCGAGGTGACTGAGGCGCTCCAGTCACGGTCACCACGGCCACTACGGTCGGGGGTTCGAATCCCCCCTCGGGCATGGATATTTGTGTCGTCCTAGTTTGTAAGTAGTTCATAAGTAGTTTGTAAGTTTAGGGACTGATGACCCCGTAGTTAAGTCCCATTAAAAAAAAAAAAAAAAAAAAAAAAATGGCCAGTAGTGTATCTGAGCACCTATTTTCCTATTGGCCGGCGCGCGAAGCAAGCAAGGAGATGATACTGCGAAGTATTGTGGAGCGAGTTATCGCCTGTCTTCTACTTGTGTGACGACTTGCCGGTCCGCCGACCAGGTGGCTAATAGCGACGCCGCAATGTATTAATTTTGTGTTAAAGGTGCGAAGGGACGGACGCGGTCGTCAACTTACAATGCGTACTCCAGGATTGGAAGGGGAAGCGTTAGCACTGCTCAAAAGCACACCCTCAACAAGCTTGCGGTGTGTTGCACGAAAAATGGGTGTAAGACCTTCCTAAATTTGACGTATGTGTCCTGAAGAAGATTTGCATCCCTACCGCCTTCAGAAGATTCCATTCCTTTAGCCACGCGATATTCCACGTCGAATTGACTTTTGCCCGTGGTGTTTTCAAAAGTATGCCATTCAACCGCAATATCCTGACTTTGTACTTTTTTCGGGTGAATCATCCTTTATACGGGAGTATGCTCAACAGTCACAATCAACACGTGTGGGCAAGGGAAAACCCGCACGCCGCTTTTGTTAGTGGTCACCAAGATCGCCTCGATGTCAACATCTGGGCTGGCTCGCTAGGCGATAATCTGGTCAGCACACACATTTTACTCCGGCGACTGAACGCAAACATCTACCTAACATTTTACGAGAAACTCTGTGTAACGAACAAGGCGCATTACGGTAAGACGCGCATTTAACGGTAAATACTGAAATTTCAACTGGTTGCCTTTCTTAGCATGATATGGACGTAAATTAGCTCATTATTTTATCAATTACTTAATTATAGCACATTTTTATTGTAACGTCTGTTTATTTCCATGCTTAGCTTTGTATAGCGTGGAATTAATTCTGTGCCCTATCTGCTAACCGACCTAACGTTAACTTTTGCACTTTTTCAACTTTTACAAATTTCATTCGGTCACCCATTGAGCGTTGTGATTGTAAATCATGTCTATTGCCAAATTTATTCAATTCAGTTTGTTTAACTTTTTGGTGACATGAATCAATTATAAATAATATTTCCAAATTTTTCCTCATTAAATTAACGATCGTTGTTGCGTAAAGAACTGCTACATTTATCGGGTTAGTACTTCGTAACGATCGGCTTTCCAATTACATCAGGGACATAGCTACACGGGTAATTGTTCTAATTACTCGGTAATTTTAGGGATGTGAGGTTATACTCCCTCCACTGATTCAGTGACAGGAATAGTTTAATTGAACACAAGAGAGCTTTTCCTGGTGATTCATTTGTATGCTGTTGCCCATCTATGACATTCAAACTGACTTACGCCGGTTTACTTGGATTTCGAATTATGTTGCAAATAGGCTTAGCTCTTTACGTTAACTATCATAACCGGAGGTGGAGGAAGTAACAACAAATGGAGGGACTAATCAGGTGAAGAAACCAATATGTTTGGATTATAACGATATTATCATCCCTAAAGAGTCCGGAAACAATAAACTATCGTCCTGTTAGTCAAGTTCAGAGAGAAAGAACTCTAGGTGCATTTTACTAGCCTGTCACCGCCGATATTTGTCTACGTTTGGAGGGAACATACTGTGCGTTTGATGTACAGAGAATCCCAGTTCATTATCGCTACCTATACACTTTACTTGTGCTGAAGAAATTCGATAGTTGAAACTCTCTTTTCTGCCACAAAATTAATTATAATTGCATATTGTATATGTCTCAGTGTCAAGTCATTTCTTGTAGCTCTTTCGTTTTGCAGTTTCTGTTGTTTTATTATTTACATGATAGCCATAACATTTTTTTCATGTTCTTAGATTCTCAGAATAACATGATTTATAAAGTATAAATAGTTCTTTTTATAGACATCGAGTGCTCGTGTCACAAAATACATAGTTTATTTTTATTTTGTAACTATGTCGGTTACATTATCTATAAAACGATGAAAGGTCTAACATTCCCTGTCTGCTTTGTCAATTTACAGTTACATACTTGACTCAGTATGGTCTTTGTATGACTAAACCAGAAACTTGAAAAATAAACATTTGTGATCAATACTGATTGGATTTGTTAGACGTAAGGTAACCTGACCCAATTACGACTTCGGGAAACATCACATTTCACTACATCAAGCCTAAAACACAACCTCTGAATACGAAGAGGGCCTTGGCGTGAGAGATGGGAGCAAGGGATTCAAACCCTATTGCATTTTCTTTTATAAGTATTGTAATTTACTTAGGGACCATACATAGAAAAAGAAGTCTTGTTTGAGCATCTATATACATTTTATCCTGCACGGCCACTACAGTCGGGGGTTCGAATCCCCCATCGGGCATGGATATTTGTGCCGTCCTTATATAACGTTGCCCATGCTTCGTATGATGCCATAATTGTTAAAAGTAGATTCCGCGATTATATTTTTTGGACAAGGAATTGATGGTACCGTATGTTTGAATTTGAAATAAGTTAAAATACAGCACAAAATGAACATTAAAGCAAATAAACCGCGGGTTGCATATTAAAGTCGGGCACCATACAAGCAACAGCACGTTATAAGACTTACGGAAAGCATCTAGCTGGATCCTGCGCTTCGTATTGTAGAAGCTGGAAATGATAACTTTTCTTTTATTATTTAATATATGAACGTTGAAGATACTTTCCGTAGTAGATCAATGTTCAGGCTGTTCACTTCGCCTTTCATTGTTGTGTGACCGTGGGTGGATTATGAAGTTACTGGTAATGATAGAATAATTAAAAAAATGATCGGAATTCGTGAAATTACAAAAGAAATGACTGCAGGTTCTAAAATCTAGCAAAGTATTGTATAAGGATGATTGATTGGTTGAAATTTTGCAGACAGTGCGAAGCGATTGTAATGGCGTCTGAACATTAAACTATTACGGCTGCGAAGGAGCTGAAAACATTAAGGAATTAAATATTTCGCGTGGAGAACTTTGATTTAAATGAAAACCATGGAGAGGGAATGCTTTTAAATGTAAATAATATATTTGCAACAACAGCTTGCATTACTTACATTAGTGGATACAGGTATGAAAGACATCTACACCGATTAGATACAGACCAGAGAGTGAGTAAAACTACTATCTCGGTTCCGTCTTTTCGCTTGTTTGGGAGTAAAAAATGACGAACTAAATTAAATTAGTTGCACTGCGAGTCAGAGGGAACCGGAGGCGATAAGCATCGCTGATCAAAGGTAAACAAAAAAATAAAATTTAAGTTCCTCGTTACACTTAGTATAAGCTAGTTCGTAAGTAGTTTGTAAGTTTAGGGACTGATGACCCCGTAGTCAAGTCCCATAAGCTCTACAGACATTTGAACAGTTTTTGATACATTTTATTCTTTTCAGATAAAATTTAATAAAAAACCTAAAATTTAGCACTAGACGTGACTTTTTTGATCAATATTCTAATCAATACATACAGATTAAGGACCACAATTAAATATCAATATGAATTTAAGAAGTATATTGTGAGTAAAATTGAACAATAAACAAGATTTAGGATTCGTAATTTTTTTAGTGGTCGTGAAGTAAACCTTCCTTTAGGACTTAGGACGGCAATGTAGTCCGCAAAGCCTGTATAAGACAGCAGATGTCTGGCGCAGGCGTTACAGCGGTGACTGCTTCTACAGTGGGAAGTTATCACTGCTGAAGTGATTCTGGATGTGGCGTTATAGTCGGCGCACGAAATATGGGGCACATCATCTGCGAGGTAGGAAAGAGGCGGGGATTTTCCCGTACGACCTTTTGAGAAGTGCGCAGTTAATATCGGGAACCCCGTAAAACATCAAATCTCTAACACCGCGCACTGGGGCGCCGTGCTGCGGTGCGCGCGGCCGTTCGAGTCCCCCCCCCCCCCCCCAACGGCATGGTTGTTCGTGTTGTCCTTAGGTTAGTTTAAGTAGTTTGTAAGCTACGGACTGACAACCAAGCAGTTCACTCCGACAGATTTTCAAGCATGTGAACAATCCAACACCGCTGCGGCCGGAAATGGATCCCGCAAGAAAGGGACGAACATCGGAAGGACATCGTCGTGTGAAACCCAGCTCGCGTTATTCGTCCACGAGACTCAGAGGGCCGAGGACACGGGTTCTCGGGTAGATGCTGTGTTTCTCGACTTCCGCAAGACGTTTGATACAGTTCCCCACAAACGTTTAATGAACAAAGTAAGAGCATATGGTCTATCAGACCAATTGTGTGATTGGATTGAGGAATTCCTAGATAACAGAAAACAGCAGGTCAGTCTCAATGGAGAGAAGTCTTCCGAAGTAGGAGTTACGTCAGGTGTGCCACAGGGGAGTGTCGTGGGTCCGTTGCTCTTCACGATATATATAAATGACCTTGCGGATAACATCGGAAGTTCACTGAGGCTTTTTGCGGATGATGCTGTAGTATATAGAAAGGTTGTAACAATGGAAAATTGTATTGAGATGCAGGAGGATCTGCATAGAATTGACGCATGGTGCAGGGAATGGCAATTAAATCTCAGACAAGTGTAATGTGCTGCGAATACACAGAAAGAAAGGTCCTTAATCATTTAGCTAAACTATAGCAGGGCAGCAACTGGAAGCTGTTAATTCCATAAAGTATCTGGGAGTAGTCATTACGAGAGATTTAAAATGGAACGGCCATATAAAATCAATCGTCGGTAAAGCAGATGCCAGACTTAGATTCATTGGGAGAATTCTAAGGAAATGCAGTCCGAAAACAAAGGAAGTAGGTTGCAGTACACTTGTTCGCCCACAGCTTGAATACTGCTCACCGATGTGGGATCCGTACCAGGTGGGATTGATAGAGGAAGTGGAGAAGATCCAACGGACAGCTGCGTGCTTCGTTACAGGATCATTTGGTAATCGTGAAAGCGTTACGGAGATGATCGCTAAACTCCAGTGGAAGACTCTGCAGGAGAGACGCTCCGTCGCTCGGTACGGGCTTTTGTCGAAGTTTCGAGAACATACCTTTACTGAGGAGTCTAGTAGTATATTGCTCCCTCCTACGTATATCTCGCGAAGAGACCGTGAGGATAAAATCAGAGAGATTAGAGCCCACACAGAGGCATACCGACAATCCTTCTTTCCGCGAACAATACGTGACTGGAATAAAAGCGAAAATCGATAGTGGTACTCAAGGTACCCTCCGACACACACCGTCAGGTGGCTTGCGAAGTATTGTTGTAGATGTAGCGGTAGAACGTGACAGAAGTGCAGCCCTTCAGAAAATTGCTTGGGATTTCAATGCTGGTCTGTCAACAAGTATTTGTGTGTGAACCATTCAACAAAACGTCATTGATATTTATTTTCGGAGCCGAAGGCACACTTGTTTATACTTGCTGACTGCATGACACAGGGCTTTACGCCTCACCGGGGTCCACCGACATCGAAATTGGACTGGAAACATGTTCCCTGACCTGACGTGTCTCGTTTCCAATGTATCGAGCGGATGTATGTGAACGGATATGGAGCAAATCTCATGAATCCACGGACACTGTACGCTTGAAGAGGACTGTTAAAGTTTGTAGAGAGTGAGGCGTGTGAATTTGGAGTAATATGTGTCTCCTGATATGTCTAGACACGACTCTGACGGGTGACATGTACGTACACAACCTGTCTGACCACCTGTATCGTATCCAATTGCATGCACTGTGCATTCATCTACATCTACATCTACAAATGTTCAAATCATTGTATAGCTTATGGGACATAACTACGGGGTCATCAGTCCCTAAACTTACAAACTACTTATGAACTAACTAAGATTAAGGACGGCACAAATATCCATGCCCGAGGGGGTATTCGAACCCTCGACAGTAGTGGCCGTGCAGACCGAGACTGGAGCGCCTCAGTCCCCTCGGCCAGCACGGCTGGCTCTACATCTATCTGGGATACTCTGCAAATCACAACTAAGTGCCTGGCAGAGGGTTCATCGACCCACCGTTATACTATTCTCTAATAGCGTGCGGGAAGACAGAACACCTGAATCTCTCCGTTCGAGCTCTGAATCTCTGATTTTTCATATTTTATTCTGATGATCATTTCTAACTACTTAAGTGGGAGTCAACAATATATTTTGGCATTCGGAGGAGAATTTGACGATTGGAGGTTCCTAAGTAGTCCACGCCGCAGCGATAAGCGCCGTTGTTGTAATGTTTCCCATCCCAGATCCTGTATCATTTCCGTAATGCTGTCTCCCCTGTATCGTGACAATACTAAACGAGCTGCCCGTCTTTGGACTCTTTCGATGTCCTCTGTCAAACTCACTGATAAGGATCCCACACTGGGTAGCAATAATCCATAAATAGACGGACAAGCGTCGCCTTTACCACGACATTATCTACGTGTTCTTTCCAGTTTAAGTCTGAAGTAATTGTAATTCACAGGTATTTTGTGGAGTTTTGATTAATTTATTTTGTAAACAAAGTTTAACGGATTTCTTTTCGTACTCATGTGTACTACTATACTTCTCATTATTTAGAGTCAATTGCCAATTTTTACACCATAGTGATATCTTATTCAGGTCGTTCTGCAGTTGTTTTTGGTCTTCAGATGATTATACTAGCCGGTAAATGTCTTCTGCAAACAACCTAAGAGAGCTACTTAGATTTTCTCCCAAATCGTTTATGTAAATAAGGAAGAGAGGATGACCAATGACACTACCCTGTGGAACGCCCGATATCGCCTCTGTTTTAGTCGATGCTTTACCATCGATTACTACAAACTGTGTCATCTCTGACAGGAAATCCCGTATCCAGTCACAAATTTGGAACGATATACCATAACCTCTTAACAGGCTAAGAAAATTTCAGCAGGACAGAGCGACCCCCACACTTCCAGAATTGCTACAGCGTGAGTGCAGCAACACTCTTCTGAGTTTAAACACCTCCGCTGCCCACCAAACTCCACAGACATGAACAATACTCAGCCTATCCGGGATGCCTTGCAACATCCTGTTCATAAGAGGTCTCCACTCCGTCGATCTCCTACTGATTTAAGGACAGCCTAGCACGTTTCATGGTGTCAGTTCCCTCCAACACAACTTCAGACACAAATCATTTCACGTCGTGTTCTGGAAGTTCTCCGACTTCGCGGGAACCCCACACGATATTGGGCAGGTGTAAAAGTTTCTTTGGCTCTTCAGCGTATGTGCTGAACTTGCGATAGTACTTCTAAGTGTATGCTAAAAGATTTTTTTGTAGGTTTTGGCCGTACTTAAAGATCTGTTTTAAAAATATATGTTGTTCGTGTAAGTCAACAATATGTAACTGTATTTGGTGGTGGCCGTGATTTACCTTAATTACGCGTTAATGAAAATGTGTTCATATTTCTAGGGTTATAAAAGATGTGGTGGGGACAGTATTCTGACAACGTCTATGTTACTGCTGGAAGTTCCTTACAGTCGCTGGCCACTTGCTTAAAAACATTTACGAGGCGTGTTTTTTAAGTAAGTATCGTTTTGAAATTTAAAAAAAGGCGTGATAAGATATGTCAATAACTTTATGCGCACTGGTTAACTAAATCTGTTGTCTACGCACTGACGCCATTACAGTCTGATTCTTCCTTGTTTACGTTGCGTACTGAGTATTTAAGATGCCTCCGATAATCGTGAGTCCCACCTACTGTGAAGGACAGGCTGTTATAACATTTCTTAGTGATAAAGGCCAAAAAGCGATCGATATTCATCGTGAGATCTGTGCAGTTTAGAATCATTATCAGTGATGGAATGGTAAGAAAGTGGGTGAGAGCATTTAAAGATGGCAGCACAAATGTACATGATGAATAACAGAGTGGGCATCCTTCGGTCGTTAATGAAAGTTTGGTGCAGGAAGTGGACAATAAGGTGAGATAAAAGGAATTTATTTTTTCAAATAAAATTATTTAGATATCTTAGCACGTCTTTTTTAATTTCAAAACGGTACTTACTTAAAAACACGCCTCGTATGTATATCCTGTTGTGGACTCGGTTTGCTTATGACGCTCATCCATAATATACGTTAGCTCCTACACTATATGCATAATTAGGTTTCGGTGGCTAATGCAATATTTTTGATTAGCAAGTATCCAAATATTTTAATGACCTTTCAACAGCGCCATAAGTCTCCTCAAAATTTAATTAATGGTAATATACAGGGCGAATCTAAATTCGCGCACTCGGGTTTCGCAGCGCGATTCCTCACATGGTAGCTATGAAAAATGTCTCTCAGAAAATTTCGTCCGCGCATATTTCCGGCAGTAAATCTACGTCAAAGATTGAGATGGGCGTGTGTCCCATATGTCAGTGTGTTTCAGAATTACACTACTACACCAACATACTTCTAGGGGATGTGGCAGGTTTCTTGAGGGACAAATGTCCGGAAACGTCATCCAATGACGCTACAGAGCGTCAAAGTTTCTGAAAGGGATGTATAGTGGCAGGAGCTGGTGCATGTAACTTGGACTCTCCGTAGCGTCGTTGAATGGTGTTTCCGGGCATGGGTTTCCATGCTCATGTTATTCCTCGAGACACCTCTCACATCCCCTAGAAGTTTGTTGGTGTAGTAGTGTAATTCTGAAACACACTGACGTATGGGACACACACCCATCTCAATCTTCGACGTCCATTTACTGCCGGAAACATGCGCATGACGAAATTTTGTGAAAGACATTTTTTTATTGCTAGCGTCTGAGGAATCGCAGTGCGAAGTTTGAGTGCACGAATTCACCTTGTATGTCGTTCACCTTCATGCCGCACTTTCACTTATATGGTTCACTGATTTTGTTTATTCTTATAACCAAATATATTCTCTACTTTTACTAAAGACTCAGCGTAATTACTCTGAGGAACATAAACAATACATTAAAATGTCTCCAGAATATTAGAGCTATTTTCTCTGCCTGCTGATGACATCCATCTTAACTAATTATGAGGAAAACGTAGTTGGCGTTAATACAAATCTGGAATAAATTTGGTTTTTCCTTGGGATCATTTTAGGTAGTAGTGTTAATAAAATGACAGTAATTAACTATAATATTTTTTTTTATTTTTGCCATTGCTGTACGCCGCTTAAATAAATAGGTGGCTTGTTTCTAGGTGTCCATTTTAGAAGTAGTGCGTCTTGACGACAGCAGGAGCTGCGGCGTAGGCCACGGGGGCGTGGTAGGCGGGGGCGGCGTAGGCCACAGCGGGGGCGGCGTAGGCGACGGGGGCGGCGACGGCGGCCTTGACGACGGGGGCGGCGTAGGCCACGGGGGCGGCGGCCACCGCGGGGGCGGAGTAGGCGACGGCAGGAGCTCCCAGGAAGCCGGGGGCGGCGGCGGCGACGGCCAGCACGGCGGCGAGGACGACCTGCGGTGGCAAAGGATACGTTCTTTAGATGAAGTTCTTTGGCGTCTTTAATCAGCACTTAGTACTATACAGCAATTTACAAGGAACAGCGACTAGTGCAACGTGTGATTTAGCTACAAAAATATTGATTATCTATGTGGGTTCATTATTTTCTCGTATTCTTCTAATTATGGCCTGCTGGCAGCACTTAGTCCTATACAGCAATTTACAAGGAACAGCGACTAGTGCAAAGTCCGATTTGGCTACAAAAAATATTAATTACTATGTGGGTTCATTATTTTCTCGTATTCTACTAATTATGGCCTGCTGGCAGTACTTAGTCCTGTACAGCAATTTACAAGGAACAGCGCCTAGTGCAAAGTGTGATTTGGCTACAAAAAATATTAATTATCTATGTGGGTTCATTATTTTCTCGTATTCTTCTAATTATGGCCCACTGGTAGTCAGCGCATGAAGATCATGTATATAAATTAGGAAATAATGGTTTCTTATTGCTCTTTCCTCTGGAAATATCTCCTGTGACTGGCTCAGTGTGTTGCCTAATCCAAAGGCTCTATATTTTTTTGATTATTAACTAATGCCATTTTCTCTGCATCGATTAGGCAGATATGTGGAATGATTAACAGGTCCTATGAAACATAAACATTATGTTAAAATGAATACGTGATTCATTTTGTTTACCAATATAAATACATTTAAAGTTTATAATGTTTCTTCGACAATATTACAGTTCATACCGTCCATATTATTTATTGAGATTGTATGTAATAATGCCTGGCAATTTCATGCTGCAGCCATACTGCTACTGGCTGTTAAATTTCTATCTACTTGAATCTTGAATCTAGTGATTGTTGTATAGATATTCCATATTAAACCGTAACACTGTTACAGTTCTAAGAAATCCTAATAATTATTCAGATGCTACTTACATTGACAAAACTGATTTTTACAATTGACTGATGACATAATTTTGCGACTAAACGGTTAAATCACCGCTGTCCATTCCCCTTCACACCAGAGGACTTATAATCTTCGGAGTTTAGTCCCCCTGTTCTCAACAACACATCCCATCTCTCATGTAAATATTTACAATGCTTTATGAATGTGAGATGTTTCAAATTACTGAGAAATTGCCCCAATAACGCTAAGACAACCTCCTCTAGAGCTGTATTCACAACGTCTACTTTTACAGAATTTCAAATGAAGATGAGAGGGAGTCATGAGAGGCACCTGGTTAGCTGAGTACATAAAAGTCCTACTCACATGACACAAGATTGAGCGACCCATTCGCCCCCACCACCCCCCCCCCCCTGCAGAGTAGAAGACTAATTAAAAAAACTATCAGTTGCGACTATGGCATTGACACAGCCGTTCTGTGAAGAGCCTTAGTTCTTCAAGTTATCTACATCCAAACCTACTTATTTACTCTGCAAATCACATTTAGCCACCTGGCAGAGAGAACGTCCAACCGGTTTCATAATATGTCTCTACCATCCCATTAAAAGCACACACGGAAAGAAACATCTCAGTCTTTTTGTTCTCATTTCTATGATGATTATGTCTACATATGAAAATGGGTGTTAAGAAAATCAGTTCGAATTCAGAGGATGAAGTTTGAAAAGAAATTTTGCAATTACATGTTGTCGCAGTGAATAACATATTTCTTTTAATAATCTTGCTGCTAAAAATGACATAATGGATCTTAGAGGAACTAGAAAAATTTAGCCTGACAAGTTGTTTCCTGTGATATTGATGAAATTCAAATGTTTGTAAATCTAAGTGATTTAACTTTATTTGTAATCTGTCCCTAGGCTGAAAAACTATTTAAACTAACTTAGTAACTTCTGCTAAATACAACACAAACACCCATGCCCGAGGAAAGACTGGAACATCCGACGGTGAGTAGCCGCGAGCTCCGCACCAAGGAACGCTCGTACACTCCATAGCAGCCCTGTGCCATTCCTGATTAGTTGAGTTCTTACTAACGGTGCTCATAGGTGAGAAGAATTTTTTAGGAAGTTTCAAGGCTGAAAATATGCCAGTACCCACAGCGCATGAGGGAGGACGGTGGATTTATTTCACGTCCGCCATCCATATTTAGGTCATGCGTGATTATCCTAAATAATCCGAGGAATATTCTGGGATAGTTCCTTTCATAGGACACAGACAATTACCATACTCGTACTTAGCGAACCTATCTGAGTGTTTCTTCCGTCTCTAACGACATCAGTGTCGATGTGACGTTAAACCTTAATCTTCCTAGCTTCCTTTCGTTAGGACACAGTGATCAGATACAGGGATCAAACTCATTTTTCTCTTTGACATTTGGACAATCGGTTGTCTTAAAGCATGTGTGCTTATTTATATATGGAAGTTCTGTCTGAAGTGAGTAGTAATTACTTTCGAACTGTAATTGCAATAATAATAATTTATAAACAGAAGCGTAAACTACCTTATATAATTTTCTGGGATTTCTAGAGTTCACAATGACGAAACTGGGGCATCAACACAGAGAAACGTGTAAAGAAACCACTCTGTCGTCTATGCTAAAATGCAATTTTTCAAACTGAAGGCAACATTTTTGGTTTTAATATATATTAAGCGATCCTTCCAGACTGTGAAAGCATGCTGTTCCATCCGACAGACCAGGAACCAATGTGTAACTTCAAACGGAAAACGTCAGCTGCACTTGGCAATTAGACAGCCTGAATGGTTAGTGTAAGAAACGGGTTTGTAAAAACACACCCTCGAAAGTTTTTCTAGGATAAGATCTGAATTGATAAAACCTAAATAAATTGCACCATTTGTAGGATTCTGAGACGAAACACACACTTAATTCCATGCACCTGAGTGCACAAAGATGCTATTACCGTTTAATTTTTTAACAAATATGTCAACCATTTAACGGAAGACAACCTATGGCCCATAAGGTAATGAAAATTATCTCTGGCATCAAAACCAAAAGCAAATTCCCGTTCACTGAGACGTACAAATTTATCATCATCGCGTCGCTACATCAAAGGAGATTCGCAAATATCCTAAACAGTTGTATTTCATCTATTGTATCGGCTATACTAACAGCTACTACTCTGGTAGGACAGGACCATGCGGGCACTCACCAGCTTGTACATGTTGGCAGGCGTGTAGTGGTCAGTGGCAGGCGACTACTGTGCCTGCTGCAGCCTGCGGCCGCCTTATATACCCGCCCACCTCCCACAGTGGCGCTGCCTCATTGCCAACAGCTGACCGCAGAGCGCAACGCCTCACCGGACACGCCCGCCGGCAACGCACCGCCGAAACCGGACCACTCTGACTCTCTGCTGTTGCATATAGGTGTGTAGTTTCCATACATACGATCCTTCGGCAATGTGCCAGTGGCCAAATCTATACTTTGGCATTGCTTAATGCTGTAAACGCTGTAGCAATATATTTTTCGTGTGACTTAGTTGCGCATGTATATTAAGGGGAGTTCGAATGCCGTAAAATGGTAAAAAAAATATTTTAAGCTTACAAAGTAATTTCATGTTTTCTGTTAAAATAGTGCATACGTTTGTTAAGAAATTTCTAATTGGAAGTATTTGTATTTCATTTTTCAAAATTGTATATGAACCCAGAATATTTCACAACTAGCAATGTTTACAGATTTAAATCTTCGCATTTCTGAAAATATTAGATTACCGTGCTCACGGGTGCGGTTTCTCTAGGGAGATGCTTGTCCACTGTTGGTCGAGCTGATCTCTACGAGGTAAACTAACCTACGGACAAACACACACACCCATGCCCCGGGGAGGACTCGAACCTCCACAGCGAGCAACCGCGCGCTCCGCAGCGAGACGCTTTAGACCACTTTTTTTTTTTTTTTTTTTTTTTTTTTTTTTTTTTTTTTTTTTTTTTTGTCGGGCCTCCTTACCTCCCCTTCAGCCCGTCCTTCCGCTCACCAAAAGCGCCTTCATCGGCGTCGGCTTCTTCCGCCATTTATGAAAACAAAATTGTAGTTCATATTTGTGTAGGTGACAGTACTTCTGCTTGAAATTAATTGTTTAAACTTCTTCCGGAATCCGAAGCAAAATGAAAGATAAAACACAAAAACGCTTCTTGAAGTCAATGTACACCAACAAAAGACCACTCCTTGGTTAGGGATCCTGACATTCCATCCCGTTAAAAAGGTGTAAAGAAGAGAGCAAATAAGTGAAAACAGAAATAAAGCTTAGGAATATGTCGTCATCGTGTGGCATGTTCGTCAATTCCGTTCCAGGGTGTCATGAATCTGCTGAGTAACATCCAAATTTCTTTCTGAGTTCTTGGATATCGTTCAATCTGTATGTTTCGTAATTTCCACCATTTATCCATTTATGACAACATTCAACATATTGGCAAAGGTGTGCCTGTAGTTCTTATATTGACGTGTTGCCATGTGTTCCCTTTGAATGTACGCGATATAATCGCTGAAATGCGCCCTTCTGTTGCGCACCACGAAGGATGCGGTGTGGGCAATGATCCACGTCGCCGTGTTGTTTTTTGACCGGGGATACCTCAATTTCTGTGGTCGGAGAATCTCCGTGATGTCAACGCAGTTGAGCGCAGTACGATCGAGGATCGCCAAACGTTGCCGGAGAAAGTTTGAAATATCGGCGGTCTGCCCACACGTGAATCTATGAATAAGGGTATCCACTCTTCCGCATTCGTTGCAATTGGGTGTTGCATGAAGGCCTATCTTGTTCAATTTTTCATTTGTCGCCATCTTGTCATTGACAATGATATACCAGTCTGCGATGACACGGGACGGCAATGCATCGTTGTGGAGATTCCTCCATACTATGTTCCATTTCGTCTGTGGGTGTTTCTCTTCGATACGGTTACGGTGGTTCGTGGCCGAGAGAAGTTGATACAGTTTCTTGTCCAATTTTCCGGTACTGGTAAACCAGTGTGGAATGTAACTCATTTCCGTATAATATCGCCGCAGATGCCGGTAAACAACGGGAATGGTTTGTATATTGACAGGTGGATCAAGACTTAATGGTTTCCATCTCATGAGAAGCTGTCTGATTAAGCTGTCAGTCCTGTTGCGCACTTCCTTCCTGATGCGGTTCACAAGTAAAGTTGCACATTTCGATTTGACGTTAATAAGTTGTAGGCCGCCTTTGGACTTAGGTAAACTTAAGGTAGCATATTCGATCTTAAAAATATGGCCTCTCAAGAGAAACCAACAGAGACTTTGCTGAATACTTCTTGCTAGCTGGTCGGGTAGTGGGAGTATTTGGGCCAGATAGTTCATTCTGCTGGTAATGGCAAGTTGTATGGTCTTGGTCTTCTGCAGTAAATCCAAATCGCGATCGGAGTGTTGGATCAAAGAAGCGCGCATTTTGTTGAGCATGTCTGACCAGTTCTTCGTGATGAATTTGTCTGGTATAGTCCCAAAGGTGACACCAAGGGTCCTGTGGGATGATTCCTTCTTGCACCATTCGACGGTGGATATGTCGCCAATACCGCGTCCAATTTGTAAGGCAGTAGTTTTGGTCTTGTTTAGTTTGGCTCCCGATATAGATGTGAATTCCTCTAACATGTTACCGGTCGCAGTGAGGTGTTCGGAGGAAGCTACAGCTATGCATATGTCGTCAGCATACGAAATACATGGAATCGTAGAGGAGCCGATGCGGATCCCGATACCTTTATGCACTAAGTTGTTCAGTAAGGGCTCCACTGCCATCGCGTAAAGCAGCATAGAGAGTGGGCATCCTTGACGGACAGACCTGCCTATTGCCACCTCTCGAGAGAAATGTCCATTAATAAGGATCCGGGATGACGCGTGTGTAATGATGTTCCTGATGAGATGTACAAAACGACATCCAAACCCCAACTTTTTCATGCTTCTGAAGAGAAAGTCGTGACTCACTCGGTCATAAGCTTTTGAAAAGTCTAAAAATATCAGCGCACCTTCCCCGCCATCGCCAGCGAATGTGCAGATGATGTCTCTCAAATCACACGCAGCAGAGATTGAACTTCGACCTTGTACAGCACTGAATTGATAACTGCCGAGTACCTTGTGCATGATGGGCTGCATTCGTTGTTTAATGGCTCTCGTTATTATTTTAAAATCAGCGTTCAACAGTGTTATAGGTCTCATATTTTCCACCTTCTTGCTGTTACCTTTTTTTGGTAACGGTAGGATTATACCGTCTTTGAAGATCTTGGGTATCTCGTCGAGTTGTATGATTGCGTTCGCTATTTCGAGGAATGTCGATCCAAGAAGGTGCCAGTATCGCTGGTAGAACTCGGCGCTGAGGCCGTCTGGTCCCGGCGATTTCCCTTTCTTCGCGCTGTTGACCGCTAGCTTTAGTTCTTCCTCCGTGAATGGTGATTCCAAATTGTCCTTGTCCTCCTGGGATAGACGGGCGTCCATTGTGGCCAGGTAGTTGTCACAGGCCTGTTCATTCATCGGTTGTTTCCTATACAGTTGGCTGTAGTAATCGTAGACGTGAGAGACTATGTCCCGTTGCCGTGCGATGACGTTCTCGGTTTCATCAACCACGACGTCAATCAGCTGACCTCTGCACCGCTTCGCCATTCTCAGGATGTGATAGAGAGACGCTCGTTCTTCTGAGGCAACGTCTTTTGGGTGTGACCGCACGACTAAGCCTTCCATTCGACGGTGCTGAATGGCCGTGATTTTTGCCTTATAGCGTTTGATCCTTACATAGGTGTCAGTAGATAGAATGTCGGCACTGTTGTACAGGTCCCTCAGACAGTGATAATAAAATTCAATTGTCCTTTTCTGCCAAAAGCTTTTCTCTCGGGCATATCGCATGATGGTAGATCGCAATTTGGGTTTGGCAGATTGGATCCACCACTGCAGTACATTCGAATAGCGGCTGCGGTGGCGCTGTAGTTGGTGCCACACTTGAGTGATCTCCTCTTCCAAAGCCACGTCATGCAGAAGACTGACATTCAGCTTCCAGTAGCCTCGACCTCGGTAAATCAGTTGTCGCTTAAGGTTAATGTAACACTGATGGGAAGCATGGTCGGAGATATTGACAGGCGCTATATCGCAATTGATAGCATGGCGCCGAAGTGTGTCAGACACATATATTCGATCTATCCGGCTGTCCGAGTGATTGGTGACGAAGGTGTAAGCTACCCGTTGACCATGAATGATTTCCCAAGTGTCATGAAGACGCAAACCTTCAATTAGGTGTTGGAGTTCCATACATCTGTTTGTGTTGGGGGTCTGATCTTTGTCGTGAAGAACACAATTGAAGTCCCCGCCGAGAATGAGATGCTCTGGATTTGAAGAGAGAAGCATAGGTACTTCATTTTTGAAGAAGTCCGAACGTTCTTTCCTACGGCTGCTACCTGAGGGGGCGTAGATGTTAATAAGTTGCACGCCTTGCACGCTCATGGAAATACCTCGACCACTAGTCAAACGCTGCACTTGCGTAAAGGGTATGCCATCTCGCAATAGGACAGCAGTTCCAGCAGAGTCCTCCCTGCTGATATTGTCAACGGTGACATAGCCAGGGACGTCCAGAGCAGTTACAACTTCCTGGAGCATGGCGATATCAACACCGGTGCCATGCAAGAAGTCGGCCAGAGAGCGGATTTTAACAGCACTTACGATTCTGCTGATGTTAAGGGTGGTGATATTGTATGTTTGGATGCCGTCCATAAAAATGAAATATAAGATAAAACTAATTATTCAAACAAAGTCATCCTAAATCATTTTGTTCCTCCTGCAAAGGAAAAAACAAACCAAACAATCCTCGTACTCAGCCACTTTCCCAAACTGATTAAAAATATTCATCATTGTCGAAAGGACGCGCAGGACGACCTGTTTGTCCACCAGTACCTGTTGAGCCATCGTTCCTCTCACGGCACTCACTTTCTTGTGAGACAGTATTAATAAGCGCCTCATTTGTGGGTAGTATGTCCATAGGTTCTTCTCCATTGTTTGAAATCTTTTCCATGTCGTCTGCCCAGTCTCCTAAAAAGGACTTGGTTGCAGAGTCAGTGATGGAGTGGGGAGCGTCCGTTGCATCTACTTTCCCAGAGTGGGGATCTGCAGACTGCGGCAGTGTCAGATCTGTAGTGACAGAGTCACCGTGCCGTGGCAATGTGAATTTTATTGAAGTTGCTTCCCGTTCCGCGCCTATGCATTCAGTCTCGTGGTGTTTGAGTTCTGCGCCGATTTGCTTAGCCTTCTCGCGCAGTGCCGCTGCAGTGGCTGCTGCACGTTGTCGCGCAATCCTACGTTTTTTATGTTTCTTGGGGGAAGACGCCTGTGACGGGCTTTCTTCGGAGTCTTCCGAAACATTCATCTGTGGCACATTTTCAGTCGCCGGTGGAACGGTCGTTTGTAATGCCGAACCCCGCTTCTGAGAATGTGCTTCGGTTACCGTGTTATCTGCCGACTTTGACGGGGCCTGTTGTGTTGTTTCAGCAGCATACACAAGTGTCTGTACAGTATTATGGACTGGTGGCGTCTCTATTGGTGTTGCAGTCGCCTGTTCTGTGGCAGGTACGAGTTGCGGATTTTCAACAACGGTATGTGGGACATGTTCAGCAACGACATCCGTGTCCATCAGTGTTGCTGCCGCGTCAGTCGGATGTGAGATACGTTCAGCAACGTCAGATGTGTCTATCAGTGTCGCTGCCCCCTCAACGTCATCAGGTCCGGTTACGTCAGGTGCCGCGCTAGATGCCGAGAAGCCGCGCGCCGCCGCAGAGTACGTCACGGGCAATGTTGTCAACACGGGCGGGCGGGCCGCCTCGCCGGCGGGCAGCTGCGCCACGCGCCTCTGGATGCACTGCGCTCGCACGTGTCCGGCTGAGCCGCAAAGACCACAGGTTTTCGGCTGGTCGTCATACATCACGATGGCACGAAACCCACATACCATGATATAGGAAGGAATGTGCCTCCGGAGTTCTACTTTTAGCTGCCGTACTCCATTTAGAACCGGGAATTTGTGACCGCTCGACCACCTCTCTGCAACATGATTTATCACGCGACCATACTGTGATATCACGCGAACGACCTGTTCAGCAGTAATTTCAAAAGGGAGTTCAAAGATTCTGATTGTGCGCACGCCAAAACCTGCATGATCCACCGAAACTTCGCCAACATTCCCATCTTTATGTTTGAATTTGAGCTTTCCATGAAAGGTGCGAACTACTTCCTCACAAAGTTCGAGGCTAGCCAGTTTGACAAATACAACAGGCTTCACTATCGAAAGATGGATCCCAATAATATCCTCTAATCGCAGCTTAACGTCCGTTTCTAACCAGTCTTCGATTTCAAACGACTTCGGTCTAACAAATCTCGCGTCGAACGTAAATTTCAGAGTGTCTTTCCTGGTAGGTTCTTCCATCATATTGTCATGATTATATCCACTCAAATGAATAAAGCGGCTACACGCTACAGCAAGCGCAGCGACTCACCACGCAGGAAACAGCCGGCGCAGCGCGCAGTACGGCGCAGCCTTCCCCCTCGCCGTCCGCCGCCTGACTGTCCACTCGGCTACTCCACCACGGCCAATCCGAGGTCTTTGGCTTCTGGATAAAATGCAACTGAATTTAATACAAAACAGAGCAAGGGCAGGAGAAGAAAGCTTCTAGGTGAAGAAGTGCTACAAGATGACCCTGATTACTACGATTTTGATAATATAATATAATAAAAGGTATTTGGGAATTTTGATACAAACTACTAAACCAATAATAATCAAATTTTTGGAAACGCTGTACAACAGTTTAAAGAGGACACTGAACTAGAATGAAGACAAAATTTGGATTATTCTCTGAACCAGAAAAAAAATTATGTCAATATTTTTCAATAAAAATGGTTAACAGGTAAAAATTCGTAGATATTATACCAACAAAAGAAAGACATTGGTTCCAGTCAGTGAGCTAACAATATTGTCGCGTTGCAATGGAAGCAGGCTTGACTTCGAAGGCAACTAAACACAGCACTTATACTGAAAGCACGTTTATTACGAACTCAACATACACGCAGCACTGACTGCCTCTCAGGCAGAGTGCTCTGCTATTTATACACAGACAGAATTTACCAGAAATTAGAAGAACAGTTAAC
Source organism: Locusta migratoria (assembly GCA_026315105.1). Lineage (NCBI taxonomy): Eukaryota > Metazoa > Arthropoda > Insecta > Orthoptera > Acrididae > Locusta > Locusta migratoria. Next base: position 200,767,051 of record CM048746.1, read on the forward strand.
ATAAGAAACAAGTAGAATTTACAAGTGAACATAATAAAGATGTAGAACCTTCTGGAATTGTCAATTACAAAGAAATAAATTTTGGCCGGTGGGCGGGATTGAACCGGCGACCTTCTGCTCCGCAGTCCGTGACGTCATCCCCTGCGCCACGCCGGCAGTCAGTGTTTGTGGTCTCTCGCGGCATTGCTCCCTCTCCTGGAGAAACAGCGACCCGCTGTTATGATCCCTGTGGAGCCAGCTGCAATGTCCTGGATCTTGACCGTGTCATGGGTCGTCTGTATGACAGTTCAAGAGAATCCTTCCCTTCTTCGCGATTATCGACGACAGAGGTTCCTGTCGTGGCTTCATCAGGAACATTACTGTCCTTAAAGTCCTTGAACAAGAAGCCATTGTCGTCTACCTGCTCTTCAGGATCATAGTAAGGCTTCATGCGCAGGACGTGAACAATGTCTCTTCGTTTTGACGTTTCGAAGACGGCTCATAACCTTCATCTTCGTATGTGACGTCTGAGAGGCGTCGTATGACACGATACGGACCAAAGTAGCGCTTCAATAACTTTTCTGACAGTCCAACCTTCCGTACAGGGATAAAAATCCATACCAGATCTCCTGGGTTGTACACAACAGGTCGGTGCTTGTCGTTATTCCGCTGACGGTCCTTCTCCTGGGCGTCCAGTGTCCTTATGCGAGCCAGCTGTCTTGCTTCTTCTACCCTGGTGATGAGCTGTTTAACGTAGTCATCCTGAGTGTCGTCCGGTTGGAACGAGAACAGTGTATCCATTGTCGTCTCAGCTTCACGGCCATGGAGCAGGAAAAACGGAGTGAAGCCTGTGGTGTCTTGTCTTGCGGTATTGTAAGCAAATGACACGATTGGCAGAATTGTATCCCAATCCTTCTGCTCAACATCGACGTACATCGACAGCATGTCGGCGAACGTTTTGTTAAAACGTTCCGTAAGACCATTTGTCTGTGGATGGTATGCAGTTGTCATTCTGTGGGCAATGTTGCACCGTGACATTACCTCTGATACTAGTTTTGATTGCAATACTTTTCCACGATCAGATATCATGACACGTGGTGCCCCATGCTTCAAAATAATGTCTTATACAAGGAATTTTGCGATCTCTGGAGCTTCTGCAGTCGGCACAGGTTTGGTGACAGCGTAGCGTATGAGGTAGTCAGTGCAGACTATTATCCAACGGTTACCGGTTGTCGACTTCGGGAACCTCCCTAAAAGATCGATCCCAACTCGGTGGAATGGAGCTGCTGCCGGTGGAATCGGTACGAGATGTCCTGGAGGTAATTGCGGCACATGCTTTCGTCGCTGGCACTCTTTACAGTAACTCACATATCGCTTGACAGATCGGTAGAGACCTTTCCAGTAATACCTGCGTCTGATTCTGTCAAGGGTCTTCACGAATCCCAGATATTGGAGCATCATGGAAATATTTGAGAATAGCTGGCTGGAGATGAGCTGGAACAACAAGTAGCCATTTGGGGCCCAGTGGATCGTAGTTGCTCTTGTACAATGTTCCGTTTATAAGTTGGAACTCTCCATTGGTCGGTTCTCCTTTCTCCAAGGCCTCTATCATTTTTAATAGTGTTGGATCTTCCCTCTGTTCAGCTGTAACGTCATCTAATTCAGTGAGAGCTGAAATTTCATTAATGCTGTTGTGTTCCACTAATGGATTCCTCGAAAGGCAGTCGGCATCCTTGCGTTTGCGCCCGTTCTTGAATACCACTGTGACATCGTACTCTTGGAGTCTTAGTGCCCATCTTGCTAGTCGACCTGATGGATCCTTCAAGCTAGTCAGTCAACACAAAGAATGGTGGTCTGTCACGACGGTGAATGGTTTGCTGAATAAATACGGCCGGAACTTGTTGATAGCCCAGATAACCGCGAGACATTCTTTTTCAGTTGTAGAGTAGTTTATCTCGGACTTTGAGAGTACTCTTGACGCATAGGCTATCACGTTTTCGGCACCTTCCTGAACTTGTACCAGCACTGCACCAATCCCATAGCCACTGGCGTCTGTGTGAAGTTCCGTTTCTGCATTCTCGTCGTACTGGTGCGAAAGTTAGAGCCTCCTTAAGTGCTCGGAAAGCTCTTTCTTTTGTCTCATCCCAGTAAAATTTGGCGTCTCCCTGCAGAAGTTCTTGTAATGGACGTGCCTTGTTACAAAATCCTTTTATGAAACGTCGGTAGTATGAGCACAGCCCGAGAAAACTTCTTACATCACGAATGTGCTGAGGAGTTGGAAATTCTGTGACTGCACTTACTTTATCTGGATCAGGACGGACACCATCTCCGTTGACTAGGTGCCCAAGGATTTTTATCTCTTTGGCAACTAAGAGGCACTTCTTTGGATTGAGGTGGAGACCTGCAGCCTGAACACACTTCAACACAGTTGACAGGCGACTCAGATGTTCTTAAAAAGTTTTCGAGAAAACGACAATGTCATCTAAATAGCAGAGACACGTCGTCCACTTAAGGTGTCGAAGCAAGTTGTCTATCAAGTGCTCGAATGTGGCTAGAGCATTACATAATCCAAATGGCATTACTTTAAATTCATAGAGGCCGTCAGGTGTAATAAAAGCCGTCTTCTCCCTGTCAGCTTCGTCATCCTCGATTTGCCAGTAACCTGTCTGCATGTCCATAGTTGAAAAGTATGTAGCTCCTTTCAAGCAGTCTAAGGTGTCGTCAATACGCGGCAGTGGGTAGACATCTTTCTTTGTGATTCTGTTCAGCCGCCTATAGTCGACACAGAATCGCCATGTGCCATCCTTCTTCTTTACGAGGACCACCGGAGACGACCAAGGACTCTCCGAAGGTTGAATAATGTCATCTCGCAACATCTTCTCCACTTCCTCCCGAATTATACGCCTTTCAGCTGGCGAAACTCTATACGAACGCTGGCTAATTGGCGGATGATCCCCAGTATTGATACGGTGCTTTATCGTGGGCCGTTGCGTCTGACTTTTCCCCTGTTGAGGTGTGAATGCATCCGAAAATTGGCGTAGTATACCTAACACCCATTGGCGTTGTTCCTTGGTCAGTCCAGGCCCTATTGGCAGTTCCATGTTTGTTTCCTGCAGCGTGTTGTCTGTACTAGCAGCAGGGCATGGGTCTTCAGTGATGACGTTGAGCTCACCGTCCTGGATTGGTTCAGCTGTCCCGATACACATTCCCTTGGGGATAAGTTGTGACTGCTCGCGACAATTTGTGATCCAAATCTTTCCTTGACCACCGGTAATGCTTATTATAGCCGCTGGTATGTAAATTTCTTTTGTGATCCTGAGAAACGTTTTACTATCAACAAGAACTTCACAGTTTAACCAGTCATCTGTGTTTGTGACTGCAACTCTTCTCATTGTCAACGGCGGTATCGTCACATTGTCAACGACGAATAGCTTCCCAGAAAATTCTGTATTACGTGTATCCGGCGGAGCAACTTCTTCAATTTGCAGCTCAGATCTTCCACAGTCAATGATAGCTTGGGATGCCTGATGGAAGTCCCATCCGAGGATGACATTGTCACTACATTCTGTTAACACGACAAATTCAAACGGCTGCGTCCTGTTGTTGATGGTTATTCTTGCGACACAAGTTCCTGCTGGATGGACGTACTTTCCATTCGCGACCTTCAGCACAGTTGCCCCCGTATCTTCTTTAGTGTGCGGCGGTAATTATCCGACAACACAGAAAAAGACGCTCCTGAATCAACAAGTGCCCGGACAGGTTGGCCGTCGATTATGACGTCGATGAGATTTCCCGACATCTTGGCGACTGTCGTCCATGGATGATTTTCATCTGCGGCGGCCTCACCTCCGTAGATGGTCGCCTCGCTTAGTTTTCCTGGGCGCGGCGGCTAGGGGAGCGGCTGGTACCTCTGTACGGCCACGGTGAACGGCTGCGGCGCGTCGGGGAGCGACCTCGTCTAGGGTACGGCGATGGGCTTCTTCCCATAGGTCGACAGAACTCATCAGCAGGTGACTGCTTTGGATAGAACTGATCTGACGGCTGACGTCTTGCGGCAAAATAATCATCGAATACTCGCCTCCTCTCTCTGCAGTAGCGTACGACGTGTCCAGGGCGTCCACAGTGGAAACACAGTGGTGTGTTGTCTTCTGTCCTCCAGACGTCTGTTCTTCTGCGGGGCGTCATAGTTACCGGGGGAGTTGGCTGTGGTCGCGTCGGTCGGTTCATGGGCTGCCGTTTGGCGGCTGCAGCGTAAGTCATAGCAGGGCGAAGCCATTCTTCACGTCGGGTGCGACTGACGGGGCAGACAGGAGCTAATGTTTGAAATACCGCGTCCTCAGCGGCGTCGGCTACCTCGTGACGTACAGGGCTCATATCCATGGCCATAATCTGATGCTCGCTCGGTCTAATAGTCCCGGCTGCCCTGCACTGTTGTAATTCTTCTCTCACGATTTGTCGTATGAGAGAAGCCAAGTCCTGCTGGTCTTCCACAACGGCCATAGGGACTACATTTGGGAGTCTGTCATACTTCTTGCGTCCAATCCTCCTTTGTTGCATCTCTTCAATGCGCTGGCACCACTTGATGAACTCTTCTGTCGTAGCGACGTCTTTTATCAGAAGAGCTTGGTACATATCTTCTGCAATTCCCTTCATCAGGTGCGTCATTTTGTCCGCTTCAGTCATGTTCGGATTGATTACGTTACACAGGGCCAAAACACTCTGTATGTACGATTGTGTCGGCTCACCATGTCGTTGGACCCGGTTCTTCAGTTGTTCTTCCGCCGAGCGGATTTGTCGCTGGCGGTCTCCAAACGTTCTCTTAAGTTCCTCCTGGAACGTCTCCCAGTCATTCAATTTGTCTTCGTTGTTCTCGAACCATTGCTGGGCCGTTCCGTCCAGATAGAAGTAAACGTTGGCCAAGCACATCGTATGATCCCACCTGTTGTACATGGCGACTCGGTCGAACCCTTTTAGCCATTTGTTTGAGTCCTGTCCAGCGTCTCCAGAGAACACCGACGGGTGCCTGATGTGTAGCTGGCTTACTGATTGTTTCGTGTCCATAGTTCGTCTGATGATACGGACTCTTGGAAGGACGTACTCGGTGTATCCCTTGTATTCCGGTTCCAATCCATGTAAAAGCGACGGCTTTTACGTTGCCTAATCGGAGCCACGGCGATGCAGCTGTTGCACAGTGTACCCGGCGCCTCCACCAAACAATGTCGCGTTGCAATGGAAGCAGGCTTGACTTCGAAGGCAACTAAACACAGCACTTATACTGAAAGCATGTTTATTACGAACTCAACATACACGCAGCACTGACTGCCTCTCAGGCAGAGTGCTCTGCTATTTATACACAGATAGAATTTACCAGAAATTAGGAGAACAGTTAACATAAGAAACAAGTAGAATTTACAAGTGAACATAAGAAAGATGTAGAAACTTCTGGAATTGTCAATTACAAAGAAATACATTTTTGCCGGTGGGCGAGATTGAACCGGCGACCTTCTGCTCCACAGTCCGTGACGCTATCCCCTGCGCCACGCCGGCAGTCAGTGTTTGTGGTCTCTCGCGGCAATATATGCAGAAAATAGCTGCCAAAATTTCGAAGTTCTACATGTAACAGTTCCAGAGAAAACGGTACATACAGTTATCAAATTTAACACTGAAAATGAAACTTTCTGGCAATACAAAACTTTTCTGTATTCTCTGAAACACTGTGGGAGTGATGCGTTCTGTTTGTAACTGATAATAAGGAAGCAGTCCAGAGCATCTGGAGGATTCCACAGGAGGATTCACGTATCAACATTGGAGTAGACGTGAAGGTGATTCACACTAGGGCCGAATCTAGTACGTTTTCTCACTATCATCCATACTGTGCGTTGGACCGAGACTCAAATTATAGGCTTTGAAAGAGGCACTTTCGACAGGTCCTTTTTCTTACCTTCCAGCCTACATTGTGGGACTTTCATTGCTGCTGGAAATTCTGGCACAGAAGGAACTTCTTACAAGTGTTGTCTGTTCTTTCAGTTTCGTCTGGCCATCAACGATTCTTTCTTTAGTGCGGATACACTCCATGTCCGAACTCTTAAGAAAATCAGCGAAATGCCGCGAATAAGAAGTTAAATGGACAGGAGCACTATTTCAGTATAGCATGGGTCAGATGAAGATGTGGCACTGATGAGAGCCGTGCTTTGGTACCTCGCGCTATCGTTAATATCAAGTTATCCAGGTGGAGTAGTGGTAAGCGCGTAACTACTAATCTAGAGACCTGTAACGTAACTCCGTTGCTGTACAAGTTTTTATTTTTTCTCATTGATTTGGGGGCGATCTGTTTTTATTACAAGATAAATCAATTCAACAGTCTAAGATCGCAACAGTCTAACTGCCAGTTTCGGCAACAGTCTATTGCCATCAACAGGTATAATCCACCATTTGACTGGTGGTCACGGGCAGTGACATTCCGTCACAGTCAATAAATTGCTGCTGATGGCTAGATTACCTTTCATTTCACTTTCAATAGCAAATGTTGCGGCTTGTATTAAGACCGCTGGCTCGAGTGGATGGCCCTCTTCTGTTGACTCCTTGAACTTCCTGGTAGTGACTGGAACTGCCGTACTCCTCCGGAATGACTGTCGTAGCTGAGGTGCGACGGCATTTCTAGCTGAGCCCCTGTCTTCCTATTGTCCGGGGCGCGAAGCAAGCAAAGACATAACGATACTGCGAAGTATTGTGGAACGAGTTATCGCTCGTCTTTTACTTGTGTGACGACTTGGGCGGACCGCCGGCGAGGTGGCGAATAGCGACGCCACAACATATTATTTTTGTGACATAAAAGTTTTCTGGGTATGGTACCGCGTCATGATGTAAGGCTATTACTTAAATAACCAACGTTTCGGCCAACGTTACAGTGGCCTTCTTCTGGGTAAACTTTTATGTCATCTGACTCTGGCCGCGGAAGCCTACGTAATTATATTATTTTTGTGTTATAGATGCGAAGGGACGGACGCGGCCGTCGACGTACTATGCATACATCAGTGTTACAAGAGGAAGTATTAGCACTGCTCAAAAGCACACCCTCAACAAGCTCGTGGTGGGTTGCACGAGAAATGGATGTAAGCCATTCCACAATTTGGCATGTGTGGCACCAAGACTATTTGCACTCCAACCGCCTTCAGAAGGTTCAACCCCTTAAGCCAGACGATTTTCCTCGTCGACTTGAATTCTGCCAGTGCTGTTTGCAAAAGCGTGCCATTAAACAGGAATTTCCGACTGTGTACCTTTTTACGAATGATACCAGAGAGTACCTTCAACAGCGACAATCAACACATGTGGACAAAGGAAAATCCGCACGCCGCCTTAGTTCCTAGTCAGCAAGATCGCCTGCTGTCAACATTTGGGCTGGAGAGGTAGGCGATAATCTGTTCCGCCCGTACATGTTCTCCCGGCGACTGAACGCAAACATGTATCTAACATTTTTACGAGTAACTCTCCCAGAGTTATTGGAATATGTTTCACTCAATGTGCGCCAACAAATGTGGTACCAGCATGATGGTGCATCTGCACACTTTGCACAAGTAGTACGAATACATTTCGATGAAACCTTTGGATAGAGAGCAGTGGGCAGATGGCATGGCCTGCACGGCCCCTTCCCCTCACCCTTTTTGATACCCACTGATTTCTTCTTCAGGGCTAACTGAAAACTGTCGTCTGCGAATTACCCATTGAGACTGATGAAGAGCGAATTATGGCAATCTCCGTTGCAGCATGTACTTTGCCAGGAGTGTTTGAAACAGGGCGACAATCACTGCAGCGTCGTTGCATGGCGTGCATTCAAGCAGGAAGGCGTACTTTCGAACGCTTTTTGTAACTCTTGTCAAATAAAAAAAATCGCACTGACGTGTTTCACGGCCCACTTTTGATTTGATATTTTATAAGTTTTGCAAACATTTTGCACCAAAATAATAATCTAAATAATAATTAATTAATTAATAAGAGTGTCTGAAACCCTTTTAGGAAAAAAAATTACGTAGTACCGGGTTTAGAACCACCGACCTTTCGCGTCACAGTCCAGCATCTTGCCCACTATGCTACGGCTAGAATTCGAAACAGGAGTTCTTTAATATCAGATTATTGTTGGACGTTGTTACCTGATGTTAATATGGTATTTATAGACGTTAGATTATCACTTATCGTACGAAGAACGATGTGTGTTTGTTAATTCATTAGTGTACCATTGCTTTGAAATGACAACGTGTAATTTCCAATAAGAAAATCATCAAATACGCGAGGAATGTCACGTGACATCTCCGAACGGCTGGTTTTCGTTAATTCAATGGAGGTTGTCAAATCTCCGTTATTTTTGCAAATATGTCTCAAACGATATGAGATATGAAAAAAACATAAGGGAGCTAAGTTTTAGAGAATTTTCTTCTCTACCAATTGGATTATTCAAGTTTCGTGTCAGATGAACGGTTCGTTTGCAATTACAATTACATTACAAACAGCTTTTTTTGGTTTTACTACCGTAGTTTTTGTCCGAAAAATTTGAAAAAGTGAGGTTCTGGTCTCTGGTGGACTACAATCATGTCTGTAAAATTTGGAGCTGATCGATTGAACGGTTCGTCTTAAAAACAGGGAACACGTTACGGACAGACAGACGGACGGTCAGACAGACATACATACATACCAGAGCCGTGCAGCGCGCCACATTTACCCGCCCGAGCTCGCCTGCGTCCGGCCGCTGCGCTCTGCTGCCCGCACCGCGGGTAGTCGGGCCGCAGTGTACCACTGTACACAGCGAGCGAGCTGCGCTGCGCCGTCGAGTCCCGACACTCGCCGGGCGAGCGGGTACCCGCCGGGCCCGTGCAACAGCGCTACAGGCGGCGCTGCGAGCGGGGGAATGCAGACAGTTCTGAGCAAGGCGTTGTAATAATCAAAGCGTAGGCTTCACGCACCTTTTGTGTTACCTACATACCAATTTATAAGTTATCTATCGTTATGTCTGAAGTAAATAGCGAACAGGACAGATCGTACCAACGTAGGAGTAGACGATCTGAGGAAGAAAAAAACGACGTTTCCAGGAAACTGGCAGAGAGAATCTACAAGCGTTTACAGAGATCTGGAGACAGCATTGTATGGGAGCGTTTTATGATGATTGTAGGTAATGAAAATAATCCTGTGGGATTTGCAGAGTGTAATGGCTGCCGTAAATTATTGTCGTTACGAGATGGCAGTACCACTACGCTGTTACGGCACCTGAATAGCTGCAAAGCTTATCTGAATACTGATTTGAACGTTTGTAGCAATATTCCAGAGTCAGCAAAATCTTTTGTGCTGGAGAAATGTGTAAGAATGTGTGCAATAGAGTTGCGGCCCTTCAGCACAGTTGCGGGAGAAGGATTTCCAGATCTCGCACAGACTCTGATGGAGATAGGAGCACAGTACTCCAATGCAAGTGCCAAAGACGTTCTTCCTCATCCTTCAACAGTTTCTAGGAACGTAAAAAGAATACCAGACGAATACCGTGTTTGCAAACTACTGGATTTTTAAAGATTTCCTGTTTACCTTGTCAGAATTTTAGCTAGATAATTAGTTGGACAACTTTGAACAAAATTAAATATCACATCAGCGTAGGGCATATAATTTTTTGCCACATACATGAAATACGTAGGTTTACTAGGAACAAGGAACTGAAGCGATTTAAGGAATAATCTTATTCTTTATGTTAGAGCCATAACTTAGTTTAATATGAAGTGAAAGTGAAACACCGTCTAAGTAAGTACTGAACAAAGTATAAAATTACCTACAAATTTGCTGGAGCCGGCTAACGCGAAGCCAACGACTTTCAACGTGCTTAATATTTCCGGCGCGAGTCGATTCGGCTACCGTTTTGCTTCTGCACCACAAAATTGGACGTTCTGCTTTTACCAGGTGCATTACTGCGCACGTCTATTTTTTCCCCTCGCAGCTGATAGTACACTGACAATTTAGTCAGTGAGGAAAAATCTCAAGTGTTTCAAGATACATGAAAGACTGTCCAGTGATACAAAACTGATAACTGCGACCTTGAATGTCACTTCTCGAAAGGTGACTCCCTCGGGGTTTCAGCTACCCCCCAGCCAAAGGGAAAAGGGGGGAAAAATAAAATAAAACAACAACAATGGTCCACACGCCTGTATCGAGAAACAGTAATTAGTGTACTTCCCTTGGAGTGGTTAAGCGTAAGCTGTACCTACTAACATTCTACCAGTTAATCCTTTCTAATGCCCTCGATTGCAACTTAACGATGTTTATTTTTATTTATCTACTTATTTTTTCTTAGCAGCAAGGAAACATCAAGCAATTTAGCGAAATGTCCACAGAAACGCTGTTCGAACCCGCGCTGAATGCGTGTACATGCTATCGCAGCACTGATGCTGCTCATTAACTCGCAATTACTCATGATTTGAGACAGCTCTATTGCACTCGCGTTAATGTGTATTCTAAAATGCATCGGTCATTAAGCTGCCCAGTATATAACTTTTTCAATACATGATTTGTAAATGAAAAGTTTAATGATTTGTTAGAAAGCTAAGTTGCTGTACTATTAGATGTCCAAAAATCAGTTTTTTTTATCCCTATAGTTTCTTCAGAATCGAGTGAAAAGCATTATGAAACTAAAATCTCACGCGGAATGAAACCCAGACATGTTATTTTTTCCAAGGAAAGTAAAGCTTGTAAGGAAAAACTAAGTTAATAAGCCGATGTAGGATGGTCGTTTGTGACGTGAACAGTTTTTAGAGTGTGAAAATCGGAACAGTGTAATTGTCCGCTAAGAGCGCAGCGGCTGGCGGGCGCGTGCCCCGGCTAGCAGCAGAGCGGCACGGGCGGCCGGGCGGACTGGCTCTCGGCGGGTAGTTCGGGTACCCGCGCTGCCCGCCGCCGTCCGGTGGGACTCGTGCCGGCAGGCCGGGCAGCGCGTGACCAGGCCCGCCCGGGAGGCGCGGCTACGAGCCCGGGCGGGTAGCGCAGGCCCGCTGCACGCCTCTGATACATACATCCCAAAATTGCCGTTATTTTTGCAAATATCTTTGAAACGCTACGAGATATTAAAAAAAATATAAGAGAGCAAAGTCGTAGAGAATTTTCTCCTCTACAAATTCGGTTATTCAATTTTCGTGTCAGATGATTAGTTAAGGCGTTATTTTCATTTAAATTTCGAGCTGTCAAAAGACGATCGCAAAGGCCCACTTTTAGTGTTACTACCGTAACCTAAAGTAGGCCAATATCACTTTAACTCAACTTTTCATTTACCCTGCTGTCCAACAATTCGGCTAATGCGACGATTCGGTTGGCATTCTGTGTGCTTACCATCTACGGCGCGCGACGCTATTCAACGACTCCTATTGCCGTACGCTAAGGGTTGCTGACATGGGTTGCTATGTGCAGTATGCTTGTTATGATGACCCACTCTACAAGCGCTCTCATTATCTACATTGACTTCAGATATATAGTTATTTTTTTTCCACTGGGTAACTGCTAATGAACTAGTTCTGATCGTAGCCTTCCTTTGATAATGATGTACAGTAAATTAATCTGCTAGTACGTTGAATTTTTATGATTGCGTGAGCAGTAGCAAAAGTGCATTTCGATCACTAAATCAACTTTAGTTTCCTATCAATACTAGTTGTTACACATAAAGAAAACAATTGGTCTCCTTTGGTTTATTTAGTACTAGCTCTAAGCCCGGCGTTGCCTGGGTGTTTATTTAGCCTACACTCTCGTACTCCACATCCCTTTCACCCCTCTCTCTGCATCCACCTTGTTCTATCTCATCTCTCTGTTCGTTTCCATCTTTCCCTCTCTCTGCAACGTTTTCTGCAGGTTACCCTCTGTAATGTAACATTCAAACATTTATGTACCCTGTGATCTTCCTCTTGGTTTAAAGGTCATGTGTGTAAAACTTCATAAATATTGGAGCAAAACTATGCATTTTGTAAAATTCCGTATGTTCAGTACCCTCCGCCATGCACCGAACGAAATTTTATACAGACAGTGACATTTCTCATGTTTTTAAAGTAGAGTGTGCAAAATTTCATCAATACCGGAACAAAACTATAGATTTCTATGCAATAGACACGCATATATTTTGGTATTCTCACGGGATGGCCTCTATTTATGTTATGACGTCATATCTCCTGAGCTATGAACGGTTTATGAACAAACACAGGATATATATATATATATATATATATATATATATATATATATATAACGGACAACGATCATTACAGTAAGACGCGTATTTAACAGTAAATACTGAAATAGTGAAATTTCAGTGCAAGTAGTTGCCTTTGTTACCATAGGATGGACGTAAATTTTCTCATTATTTTCTCATTCATTTAACTATGCCACGTGTTTATTGTAGCGTCTTTTGGTTCCCACGTATAGTGTATGGTTTCCTTGTATAGTGTAGCGTTAATTCTGTGTCCTATTTGCTACGTAATTAACCGACCTAAACTTCTACTCTTATTCAAATTCAAATTTTAAAAATTTCATTCGCTCATGCAGCGAGTGTGTTGCTCGTCTATCATTTTTTTTGCTACATTTATTAAATTATGACTACTTGTTTAACGTTTTGGTAACGTGTGCAACTATAAATAATATTTTCAAATTTTTCCTCATTAAATTAAGGATCACTGCTACATTTATCGGGTTAGAACTTCGGAGCAATCGCCTTTCCCATGAAATCAAGGACTTACGTACACGGGTAATTTATTTGTTCTAATTCAAAAAATGTTCAGGTGTTTGTAAATCTATCGGACCAAACTGCGTGGTCATCAGTCCGTAGCTTACAAACTACTTAAACCTAGGTAAACTAACCTAAGGACAAACACACACACCCATGCCCCAGGGAGAACTCGAACCTCCACGGCGAGCAACAAAGGGCTCCGCAGCGAGACGCTTTAGACCCTCGGCTACTCCACCGCGGCGTGTTCTAATTATACGGTAATTGTAGGGGTAGGAGGTTATACGTCTCCACAGTTACAGTGACAGTAATAGTTGACTGGATGATTCTGCTACTTATGCAGTTACGTGGATTCCTAATTATGGTGCAAGTAGGCATACTTTTTTTCTCTCTCTCTCTCTTACGTCAACAATCGTAGCCGGACGTGATGGATGTAACAACTGACGGAGGGACTAATCACGTGAAGAAACCACTATCTCTGGTTTAGAACGGTATTATCATGCCTAAACGTTCCGGAGACAATAAGGAAAACTATCGTCCTGCTACACAAGTTCAGAGGGAACAAACACTAGGTACAGTTTACTAGCCTGTCACCGCCGATATTTGCCTACTTTTGGAGGGAATTTACTGTGCGTTTGATACACAGGGAATCCCATTTCATTACCGCGACATTTACATTTTATTCATATTCACGGAATGATTAACATAACTGCGAATGGGTAAAGTTGAAAATGTGTACTCAGCCGGAACTCGAACCAGGTCTCCTGCTTTCTACGAGTTGCGCTGACCTCTACACCATTACTTTTCCTTGTAAACTGATAAGACGTTCACTTTTTAGTTGTTTTATTGCAATTCCTGTGGTTTTATTACTTACATTATACCCACAACACAATTTTCTTATTCTTGAATTCTCAGAATAGTTAAGTATAAATAGTTCTTTTAATATATCGACTAATCTTGCCAAATACATATTTTATTTCTATTTTGTAACTATGTCGCTTATTTTATGTATAAAAGGAGAAAGTTAGTAACGTTCCCTGCCTACCTTGTCAATTTAGAGTTACATACAAGTCTGAATATAGTCTTTCTACGACTAAACCAGCTACTTGGAAAGTAAACAACATATGTGATATAGGCATACACATTGTTTTTGTTATTCTAAGACGTAAGATCACTTGATCCAAGTACGTCTTTCGAAAGCATCTCACCTTACTTTCCACTACACTAAGCCTAGAACAAATGCTCAGAATACGAAGAGGGGTTTGACGCCAGAGAAGGGAGCAAGGGATCCAACCCCTGTGCTCCTTCCTTTCATAAGTATTGTAATGTAGTAAGGGACCATATATACAAAGAGAAGTTTTGTACGACGGACGATATACATTTTTAGTTTTTATTTAAAATGCACTCAAAAATTTAAGATTTAATAGCAGAGATGGCTTTTCCAATCAATATAGTAATGAATACATTCAGCTTCACGGCCACAATTAAATATCAGTAATTATTTATGTAGTATTTTGTGAGTAAAATTAAAAAAGGGCAGGAATTATGTTTGGTAATTTTTTGTGCCGCCCCCATGAACCACAGACATTGCCGAGGTGGGGTGGCTTGCGTGCCTCAACTATGCAGATAGCCGTACCGTAGGTGCAACGACAGCGGAGGGGTATCTGTGGAGAGGCCAGACAAACGTGTGGTTCCTGAAGAGGGGCAGCAGCCTTTCAAGTAGTTACAGGGGCAACAGTCTGGATGATTGACTGAGCTGACCTTGTAACATCAGCTAATGTGGCTTTGCCACACAGCTACTGCGAACGGCTGAAAGCAAGGGGAAACTACAGCCGTTACTTTTCCCGAGGACAAGCAGCTCTACTGTATGGAAATATGATGAAGGCATCCTCTCGGGTAAAATATTCCGGAGGTAAAATAGTCCCCCATTCGGATCTCCGGGCGGGGACTACTCAGGAGGATGTTGTCATCAGGAAAGACAATACTGGCATTCTACGGATCGGAGCGTGGAATGTGAGATCCCTTAATCGGGTAGGAAAATTAGAAAATTTAAAGAGGGAAATGGAGAGGTTGAAGTTAGATATAATGGGGATTAGTGAAGTTCGGTGGCAGGATGAACAGGATTTCTGGTCAGGTGAGTACAGAATTATAAATACAAAATCAGTTGGGGGTATCACAGTAGTAGGACTGATAATGAATAAGAAAATAGGAATGCGGGTAAACTATGAGCAGCACAGTGATCGCATTATCATTGTCCAGATAGATACAAAGCCAACACCGACAACAGTAGTACAGATTTATATGCCAACTAGCTCTGCCGATGATGAGGAGATAGAAGAAATATATGAGGAGCTAAAGGAAATTATTCAGACAGTTAAGGGAGAGGAAAACTTAATTGTGATGGGAGACTGGAATTCGGTAGTAGGAAAAGCAAGAGAAGGAAAAATAGTAGGTGAATATGGACTGGGCAGGAGGAATGAAAGAGGAAGTAGCCTGGTAGAATTTTGCACGGAACATGATTTAATTGTAACAAACACCTGGTTTAAGAACCACAAAAGAAGGTTGTATACATGGAAGAGACCAGGAGACACCGGAAGGTATCAGATAGATCTTATAATGGTAAGACATAGATTCCGGAACCAGGTTATAAACTGCAAGACGTACCCAGGGGCAGATATAGTCTCTGACCATAACTTGTTAGTCATGAACTGTAGGCTGAAACTGAAAAAAAAAATGCAGAAAGGTAGGAAAATAAGGAAAGTGAAGTTGTGGAGAATTTCAAAGGGAGATTTAGGCAACAATTGGCAGAAACAGGGGGAAATAAAACAGTAGAATAGGAGTGGGTAGCATTGAGAGATGAAATAGTGAAGGCAGCAGAGGACAAAATAGGTAGAAAGGCAAGGCCTACAAAAAATCCTTGGATATCACAGGAAATACTAGATTTAATTGATGAATGGAGAAAATATGAAATGCAGTAAATGAAACAGGCAAAATGGAGTACAGACGATTAAAAAATGAGATTGACAGGAAGTGCAAAATGGCTAAGCAGGAGTGGCTAGAAGCCAAATGCAAATCTGTAGAAGAATGTATAAGAAGGGGAATAGTAGATACCACCTACAGGAAAATAAAAGAGACATTTGGGGACAAGAAAAACAACTCTACGAATATCAAGAACTCAGATGGGAAGCCAGTTCTCAGCAAAGAAGGGAAAGCTGAAAGGTGGAAAGAGTACATAGAGCAGCTCTACAAAGGAAATGAACTTACAGACAATGTGGTAGGAAGGGAAGAGGACGTAGATCAAGATGAAATAGGAGATGCTATACTGAGAGATGAATTTGACAGAGCCTTGAAAGACCTAAGTCGGAACAAGGCCCCAGGAGTAGATGACATACCCTCAGAGCTACTAAAGCCTCTGGGAGAGCCAGCCATGACAGGACTATTTGAACTGGTGTGTAGGATTTATGAGACAGGCGAAAAACCCTCAGACTTTAAGAAAAATGTAATAATCTCCACTCCAAAGAAATCAGGCGCAGACAGGTGTGAAAATTACAGAACCATCAGTTTGATAAGTTATGGCTGCAAAATTTTAACTCGAATTATCTACAGGAGAATGGAAAAGCTGGTAGAAGCTGACCTTGGGGAAGATCAGTTTGGGTTCAGGAGGAACATAGGAACCCAGAAGGCAATACTCACTTTACATCTTATATTAGAAGATAGATTAAGGAAAGGCAAACCTACATTTTTAGCTTTTGTAGATTTGGAGAAAGCATTTGACAATTTTGACTGGAATACACTCTTTCAAATTCTGAAGTCGGCAGGGGTAAAATATAGGGAAAGGAGAGTTATTTATAACTTGTACAAAAGCCAGACCGCAGTTATTAGACTCGAAGGGCATGAAAAGGAAGCATCAGTTGGGAAGGGAGTAAAACAGCGTTGTAGCCTTTCTCTGATGTTATTCAATTTGTACATCGAGCAGGCGGTGAAGGAAAGCAAGGAAAAATTTGGAATAGGGATTAAAGTACAGGGGGAAGAAATAAAAACATTGCGTTTTGCTGATGACATTGTAATTCTGTCAGAGACAGCAAAGGACCTGGAAGAGCAGTTGAATGGAATGGACAGTGTGTTGAGGAGAGCATATAAAATGAACATTAACAAGAGCAAAACAAAAATAATGGAATGCGGTCTCAGAAAATCGGGCGATGCTGAAGGATTTAGATTAGGTAACGAAACAATGAAGGTGGTAGATGAGTTTTGTTACTTGGGTAGTAAAATAACATGTGATGGTCGCAGTACAGAGGATATAAAATGCAGAATGGCAATGGGTAGAAAAGCATTTTTGAAAAAGAGAAATTTGCTAACATCGAATATTAATTTAAGTGTAAGGAAGTGGAGTGTTGCCTTGTACGGGAGTGAAACATGGACGATAAGCAGTGTGGACAGGAAGAGAATAGAGGCTTTTGAAATGTGATGTTACAGAAGAATGCTGAAGATTAGGTGGGTAGATCGCATAACCAATAAAGAAGTACTGAACAGAATTGGTGAGAAAAGGAATTTTTGGCATACCCTGGCCAAAAGAAGAGATCGCTTGGTAGGACACATTCTTAGACATCGGGGAATCGTAAATTTAGCATTGGAGGGAAGTGTGTGGGGGAAAAATCGCAGAGTGAGACCAAGAGACACGTATAGTAAGCAGATTCAAGTGGATGTGGGTTGCCGTTCTTATGAGGAGATGAAAAGGCTTGCTCAGGATAGAGTAGGGTGGAGAGCTGCATCAAACCAGTCTTCGGACTGAAGACCATAACAACAACAATTTTTTGTGGTGGTCCTGAAGTACATCTTCCTGTATAATAGACTGAAAATCCAAAGAAACTGTTACGGGCATGTGAAATTACAGTGATACGTAAACACAGACAAGTGTCTGGCTCAGGTGTTAAATCGGTTATTGCTGCTATAGTGGCAGGTTATCGCGGTTGAATCGAGTCTGAATGTGGTTTTACCGTCGGCGCACGAGATGCGTGGCACAGCATCTCCGAGGTGGGGAAGACGTGCGGATTTTCTCGAACGGCCGTTTCACAAGTGTCTCGTCAATGTCGGGAATCTAGTAAAACAACAGATCTCCAACATCGCTGCGGCCACGAAAGAGTCCTGCAAGAAAGGGACGAACGACGACTGAAGGAAATAGTTCAACATGACTGAAATTTAGCCCTTCCGCAAATTGCTTCGGATATCAATGCTGGTCTATCAACAAGTACTTGTGTGCGAAGAATTCAACAAAACATTATCGATAATGGGTTTTCGGAGCCGAAGGCACACTCGTTTACACTTGCTGACTGCATGCCACCTGGGTCAGCCGACACAGAAATTGGACTGTTGGTGACTGGAAACATGTTGCCTGATCTGATTTGTCTCGTTTCCAATTTTTTGAGCGGATGGATGTGAACGGATATGGAGAAATCTCATAATTCTACGGACCCTGCACGTTAGCAGGGACTGTTAAAGTTTGTAGAAGCTCTGTAATGGAGTGATGCGTGTGCAGTTGGAGTGTTATGTGACTCCTGATACGTCTATACACATTCGTATCCATTCGTATACACTGTGCAGTCCGATAGGCTTGGGAAATTTCAGCAGGAAAGTGCGACCCCCACACTTCCATTGCTACAGAGTGAGTCCAGCAACACTCTTCTGAGTTTAAACACCTACGCTGCCCACCAAACTCTACAGAGATGAACATTACTCAGACATATTGTTCATAAGAGGTCTCCACTCCGTCGAACTCCTACCTTTTAATGCACAGACCTGCACGTTGCATGGTGTCAATTACCTCCAACACAAGTTCTGCGTGTTCACGGGAACCCTATAAGATATTAGGAAGGTGTAACAGTTTATTTGACTCTTCAGTGTATATGCTGAAAGTGCGATAGTACTTTTAAGTGTGTGCTAATTTTTTTTTTTTTTTTTTTTTTTTTTTTTTTTTTTTTTTTTTTTTTTTCTTTTTTTAAAGCCTTTGGCGTACTTAAAGGTATGCGAGGTTTTTAACATATGTTTTCGTGTAAGTCAAAAACATTGGTAGCGGCCATGAATTACAGTAATTCGGTATTACGTGTTACTGAAAATTGCTTGGGTTATGA
Organism: Locusta migratoria; assembly: GCA_026315105.1. Classification (NCBI taxonomy): domain Eukaryota; kingdom Metazoa; phylum Arthropoda; class Insecta; order Orthoptera; family Acrididae; genus Locusta; species Locusta migratoria. The sequence goes on from CM048746.1 coordinate 200,785,885, forward strand.
AAGATGTGGTTGGAACATTATACTATTCTGACAAGATCTGTGTTACCGCTGGATATTCGCTACGTAGCTGGCCACTTGCCTAAAAACATTTACGAGGCGCGTTTTTAAAGCAAGTACCGTTTTGAAATAAAAAAAAAGACTTCCTAAGATATTCAATAATTTTATGCGCACTGGGAACCTATATCTGTTGTCTAGGCACTGACGCCATTACGCTCTGATTCTTACTTGTTTACGTGTTCTGTACTGTACGTGTACTGCTTAAGATGAGTCCCGTCGACTGTGAAGTACGGGCTGTTATAAGATTTCTTAGTGCTAAAGGCCTAAAAGCGGTCGATATTTTTGTGTCCCGACTTCGTCGCCGCTTTTGTGTCCCAGCCTCGTCGTAGGTGTCGGTGGCCGAGTGGAATGAGACCGACACGCTAATGCAGGTACGGAGGGGAGCAGCCAGAAACTATAAACACTCGAGTAAATTAGAAAGAGATATATTGCACAGAAGGTAACAATACTTAACTTTTACATAGTACTGCAGAATGTTGATACATAGTTGTTTGAGGCCTGCCTAGTGCCTGTACAATAGCAAAGTCTTCGCTGGTGCCTATCTGATTACGAAGGTCCTAACTCGCTGCTATCTCAGTCCGAAGTGCGAAGTGCGAAGTGCACGATCCTTCAGTGGTGGCCACGAGCGGAGTTGTCCCAGAGGGCGCTCGTGGCTGTCGTCGTGAGAACGCCGCGCCGTGCGTGCCTGGCGGCGCGCGGCGAAAGTAAGTGGCGCGCACTTTGTACTTGTGCGACACCACAGATATTCATCGTTAGCTTGTGCAGTTTACAGACGAAACATTATGTGTGATGGAATGGTAAGGTAGTGGGTGAGAAAATTTAAAGATGGCCGCACAAATGTACATGTAGGTAAAACGGAGTGGGCGTCCTTCGGTCGTTAATGAAAGTGTGGTGCAGGAAGTGGACAATACAGTGAGAGAAAACGAAGTCAAAACCGATGTGATGCAGTGGTTAACAAGTCAGTCGGCAGTCTTCTATGAGAAGGGTATTAAAAAACTGCTACAACGTTATGACAAGTGCCTCAATATTTAGGGAAATTATATAGAAAAGTAGATTAAGGTACAGGCTTTTCTAAAAATAAAATTGTTGAGATATCTGAGCACGTCTATTTTTATTATTTCAGAACGGTACTTACTTAAAAACACGCCTCGTATGTATATACTGTTTTTGGACTCGGTTTGCTTATGACGCTCATCCATGATACACGTTAGTTCCTACACTATATGCATAATTAGTTTTTGGTGGTTAATGCAATATTTTTGATTAGCAAGTATCCAGATATTTTAATGACCTTTCAACAGCGCCATAAGTCTCCTCAAAATTTAAGTAATGGTAATATACAGGGCGAATCTAAATTCGCGCACTGGGTCTTCGCAGCGCGATTCCTCACATGGTAGCAATAAAAAATGTCTCTCAGAAAATTTCGTCCGCGCATTTTTCCGGCAGTAAATGAACGTCGAAGATTGAGATGGGTGTGTGTCCCATACGTCAGTGTGTTTTAGAATTACCCTACTACACCAACAAACTTCTAGGGAATGTGGCAGGTTTCTTGAGGAACAAAGTGAGCATTGAAACCCATGTCCAGAAACGTCATCCAATGACGCTACAGAGCGTCAAAGTTTCTGAAAGGGATGTATAGCTGATGCCTATAATTTGGACTCTCCGTAGCGTCGTTGAATGGTGTTTCCGGGCATGGGTTTCTATGCTCATGTTATTCCTCGAGACACTTCCTACATCCCCTAGACGTTTGTGGGTGAAATAGTGTAATTCTGAAACAGACTGACGTATTGGACACACACCGATCTCAATCTTCGACGTCCATTTACTGCCGGAAACATGCGCATGACGAAATTTTGTGAAAGACATTTTTTTATTGCTAGCATGTGAGGAATCTCAATGCCAAGCCTGAGAACATAAATTCACCCTGTATGTTGTGCATCTTCATGCCGCATTTTCAGTTTTATAGTTCACTGATCTTGTTTATTCTTATAACCAAATATATTCTCTACTTTTACTAAAGACTCAGCGTAATTACTCTGAGGAACATAAACTATACAACAAAATGTCTCCAGAATATTAGAGCTATTTTCTCTGCCTGCGGATGACATCCATCTTAACTAATTATGAGGAAAACGTAGTTGGCGTTAATACAAATCTGGAATAAATTTGGTTTTTCCTTGGGATCATTTTAGGTAGTAGTGTTAATAAAATGACAGTAATTAACTATAATATTTTTTTATATTTTTGCCATTGCTGTACGCCGCTTAAATAAATAGGTGGCTTGTTTCTAGGTGTCCATTTTAGAAGTAGTGCGTCTTGACGACAGCAGGAGCTGCGGCGTAGGCCACGGGGGCGTGGTAGGCGGGGGCGGCGTAGGCCACAGCGGGGGCGGCGTAGGCGACGGGGGCGGCGACGGCGGCCTTGACGACGGGGGCGGCGTAGGCCACGGGGGCGGCGGCCACCGCGGGGGCGGTGTAGGCGACAGCAGGAGCTCCCAGGAAGCCGGGGGCGGCGGCGGCGACGGCCAGCACGGCGGCGAGGACGACCTGCGGTGGCAAAGGATACGTTCTTTAGATGAAGTTCTTTGCCGTCTTTAATCAGCACTTAGCCCTATATAGCAATTTACAAGGAACAGCGACTAGTGCAAAGGGTGATTTGGCTACAAAAATTATTGATTATCTATGTGGGCTCATTTTTTTTCTCGTATTCTTCTACTTCCGATCTGCTGGCAGTCGAAGCATGAAGATAATGTATATAAATTAGGAAACAATTATTGCTTATTGCTCTTTCCTCCGGAAATATCTCCTGTCACTGGTTCAGTATGTAACCTAATCCAAAGGCTCTATATTTCGTTGATTATTAACTAATGCCATTTTCTCTGCTTCGATAAGGCAGGTATGTGGACTGATTAACAGGTCCTATAAAACAGAAACATTATGTTAAAATAAAAACGTGACTCAATTTGTTTACCAATATAAATACTTTTCAAGTTAATGATGTTGCTTCGTCACTATTAAAGTTCACACCGTTTATATTTTTTATTGAATTTGTAAGTAATATTGCCAAGCAATTTAATGCTGCAGCTGTACTGGTACTGGCAGTTATATTTCGATCTACTTTAATCGTGAAGCTAGTCGTTGTTGTATAGATTTTCGATATTAAACCGTCACACTGTTACAGTTCTAAGAAATCCTAATAATTATTCAGATGCTACTTACATTGACAATACTGACTTTTACAATTGACTGCAGACATAATTTTGCGAATAAACGGTTAAATCTCCGGTATCCTACAATAAGACGGAAAAAATTACCAACATCTTCCACTTGCCCACAGATCTTTAGTGTGACTAAACTGAAAACGACCATTCCCCTTCACGTCAAAGGACTTATAACCTTGGGAGTTTGGTCCCCCTGTTCTTAACAACACATCCCATCCCCCTTGTAGATATTTTTGAGTGTGACATGTTTCAAATTACTGAAAAACTGATCCAATAACGCTAAGACTACCTCCCAAGAGCTGCATTTACAACATGTAGAGATACTCTCACAGAATTTCAAAAGGAGAGGGAGTCATGAGATGCACCTGGTTAGCGGAGTACATAAAAGTCCTACTCGCATGAGACAAGATTAAGCGACCGATCTCCCCCCCCCCCCCGTTTCCTCCCAGCAGAGTAGAACACTGTTTCAAAAAACAATTCATCAGTTACCACTAAGGCATTGATTGACATATCTGTTCTGTCAAAAGCATTAATTCAATAAGTAATCTACATCTAAATCTACATATTTATCCTGCAAATCACATTTACACACCTGGCAGAGAGGACGTCCAACCGGTTTCATAATATGTCTCTACCATCCCATTAAAAACACACACGAAAAGAAACATCTCAATCTTTTTGAACTCATATCTATGATGATTATGTCTACTTATGAAAATGGGTGTTAAGAAAATCAGTTCGAATTCTGAGGATGAAGTTTGAATAGAAATGTCGCAACTAGATGTTGTCCCATTGCATAACATCTGCCTTTTAATAATCATGTTGCTAAAAAATGAAATAGTGAATGCTAGAGGAACTGGAAAAATTTAGCCTGACATGTTGCTTCCTGTGCTATTGATGAAATTCAAATGTTTGTAAATCTAGGCTGACAAACTACATAAACTAAAAGTAACTTCTGCTAAATACAACACAAACACCCATGCCCGAGGGAAGACTCGAACCTCCGACGGCAAGCAGCCGTGAGATCCGCACGAAGGCGCATTAGAACTCTCGGCCACTTTACACCAGCCATGTGCCATTCTTGATTATTTGAGTTCATACTAACGGTGCTCATTGGTGAGAATAATTTGCTACAAAGTTTCAAAGCTGAAAATATGCCAGTACACACAGCACATTGGGGAGGAGGGTGGATTAAATTCACCTCCGACCAACCAGATTTAGGTCATCCGTGATTATCCTAAATAACTCCAGGAAAATTCCGGCATGTTTCGATTCATAGGACACTGACGATTACCATACTCATACTTATCGAACCTATCTTATTGTGTGTTCCGTCTCTAATGTGTCGGTGAGACGTTAATCCTTAATCATCCTTGCTTTGCTTTCGTTAGTACACAGTGATCAGACACAGGGATCAAACTAATTTTTCTCTTTCAGTTTTGGACAATCGGCTGTCTTAAAGCATGTGTGCTCCTTTATGTATGCAAATTCTGTCTGAAGGTAAGGAGAAATTACTTTCAAACTGTAATTGTAATAACAATCGTTTATAAACAAAGCGTAAACTATACAATTACCTGGGATTTCCTGAGTTCACAATGACGAAATTGGGGCATCAACACAGAGAAACGTGTAACCAAACCAAGCTGTCATCTATATTAAAATGGAATTTCTCAAACTGAAAATAACATTATTGGTTTGAATGTATATTAATCAATCCTTCCAGACTGTGAAAACATGCTGTTCCATCCGATAGACCAGGAAACAATGTGGAACTTCAAACGGAACACGTCAACTGCACTTGGCATTAGACAGCGTGAATGGTTAGTGTAAGACGCGGATTTGCAAAAACTCACCCTCGAACGTTTTTCTAGGATAAGATCTGAATTGATAAAACCTAAATAAATTAAATCATTAGAAGGATTCTGAGACTAAGGACGCACTCTATTCCATGCACCTGAGTGCACAAAGATACTATTATCCTTTAATTTGTAACAAATATGTCAACCATTGAATGGAAGACACCCTATGGCCCATTAAAGTAATGAAATTATCTCTGGCATCAAAACCAAAAGCAAATTCCCGTTCACTGAGACCTACAAATTTATCATCATCTTAGTGGGCGTCGCTACATCAAAGGAGATTCGCAAATATCCTAAACAGCTGTATTTCAGGTTCATCTATCGTATTGGGTATATCTACAGCCGCTGATCTGGTAGGACAGGACCATGCGGGCACTCACCAGCTTGTACATGTTGGCAGGCGTGTAGTGGTCAGTGGCAGGCGACTACTGTGCCTGCTGCAGCCTGCGGCCGCCTTATATACCCGCCCACCTCCCACAGCGGCGCTGCCTCATTGCCAACAGCTGACCGCAACGCGTAACGCCTCACCGGACACGCCCGCCGGCAACGCACCGCCGAAACCGGACCACTCTGACTCTCTGCTGTTGTATGTAGGTGTGTAGTTTCCATACATACGATCCTTCGACATTGTGCCAGTGACCGAATCTATCCTTTGGCATTGCTTAATGCTGTAAACTCTGGAGCAATAGATTTTTCGTGTGACTTGTACATAGGCTCGAACATACATATCTGTATAAACGTTTGCTTACAGGATCTCTACATACACCTCAATTTGCTGGTTGATGTCGTTTGTATGCAATCGTTTTCTTACAGGATCTCTACATACACCTCAATGTGCTGGTTGGTGTCGTTTTTATGCAAAACTCTAGATAGCACTGTAGATGTAATTGTAGACGCCATACACAATGCATATATCGTAACTATAACTTATGTAATAATCATCGTACATGTTCTCTAGCGTATTGTCATCAAAAGCCGTGATGATAGTTGCAACTTGAACCTTCTTCTAGGACGACTGTTGGTATTCACTGCCACTGCTTCCATCGCCTCTTCCCGCACTTACGGTAGCACAACTGCTTGCAATGAGTTGTTCGTCAATATCATCCCTATTATCATCAGTTAGTGTTACGACAGTATCTAACTTATGCTCATATCTTTGTACCATAACAGATACGAGAAAGCATGCGAATGATTCATCTTCTACACTAATACCATCTTCATGAAGGAGGGTTTTTCGTAACTTCATCTCAACCAATCATCTACATCTACATTGATTGCAAATCACATTCAAGTGCATGGCAGAGGGTTCATTAACCACTTTCATAACTTTTCTCTATCGTTCCATTCTCTAATAGCGCGCGGGAAGAAAGAACACCTAAATCGTTCCATTTTAGATCTGATTTATCTTATTTTATTGGGATGGTCATGTCTCCCTAAGTAGGTGGGTGCTAGCAAAATATTTTCACATTAATAAAGAAAAGTCGGTGATTGAATCTTCGCAAACAGATCACGCCGCAATGAACAACGTCTTTCTTTTAATGATTTCCACCCCAATTCGTTCAACATTTCCGTGACGCTCCGACCCCCCCCCCCCCCCCGCCCCTCGTAACGTGATAGAACAAAACGAGCTGCCTATCTCTAAACCTTCTCAATGTCTTCCGTCAGTCGTACCTGGTGAGGGTCCCACAACGGGCAACAGTACTCCAGGAGAGGACGCACAAGTGTGGTGTAGGCAGTCTCTTTAGTGGAGCTGGTGCATCTTCGAAGCGTTCTGCCGATGAAACGTAACCTTTGGTTCGCCTTCGCCACAATATTTTCTATGTGTTCTCTCCAGTCAAAGTTGTTTGTAATCATAACTCCTAGGTATTTGGTAGAATCTACGACCTTAAGGTTTGACTGATTTATGGCGTAATTGAAGTTCAGCGGATTTCTTTCAGTGGTCATGTGTATTACTTCAAACTCTGTCATTCATTAGACATGCTACAAATTAATTAAAACATGAAACTTCCATACTTCCGGCAATGCTCAAACTTATATAATATAAGGAAAAAAGTATTACTCTCTACTATAACTGCAACATTAGCTAATCCAGTCACTCAGGGAAAGTTAATATTCAAACTATTCTATTAGTTCGAGACACCTCGGAACAGAAGGAAATAAATGATACAGTTTCAGTCTGTACTTATCCGTCGAGACCTTGTGTGGCCCGTTGAAATACGACGGTGGTGCGGTGCATAGCAGGCGGGGGCGGCAAGTGGGCGACGGGCGATGTGCGGTCGCACGACGTGCGCGTGGCTTCGATGTGAGCGGCGGAGGCGGTGTGGCAGCAAGTGGGCCTCACTGCTACGGGTTGCGGTGGTTAGGACCCGGTACGAAGTCATCTTCGTCTGCTTGGCAGGACCGGCAGGAGATATAGGGCGGCGCCTCATCCGCACAGCACGGACGGGAGGCGACGTATGTGGGCGGCGGCAGCGGCAGGTGGGCCGCGCCAGCCGGAGTATGGCACTTTACATGCCTTCGGTGGGCCGGAACAGTAGCACGAAAGGGGCGCGTAACTTTTTACGGCTCGTGCGCGCAGTTGAGCTGCGCACGTGGAGTAGCGCACGGCCAAGTCGGCGGTCAACTGCGGCAGGTCGCGCGTCACTCACATAGCGGCAGGCAGGCGTGCGGCGTTGGACTCCGCACTCGGCGCGGAATGTGCTGATGCAGCGGCTACTAGGATGTCACGGCAACTGTGGCCTGTGCCGTGGCTCGGCGGGATAGCGGCTGTCGACCAGCCATACAACATAATGTGAACCAATTTTTGCGGCCACCCTAAGGACTGAAAGGTGGGTTATAGATCGCACTTCGGACGCCAAATTGTACAGGACTTAATCTTTATCCTACGGATGATAGGAAAATCATACAACCCATTCCAGTGCTGCTTAAATAAAATTGGTTGGAAGAGTTGTCAGGATGGAAGGCGGAGCGGTGAAGGCTTGTAGGCGCCCTAGGAAAGGGTGGCTGACCGGCAAATAAAAGATAGAATTCAAGTTAATATTTGGTATATTCTGAAATACGGGATACATGGGGGGACTCACCCTGTGGTCGGATGCAATGAATTAATGCCAGTCTAAACGGATTAGAAAACGGAAAAGGTGAAGGTTACGGTAATGGTTATGGTAATGGTTCACTCAGTTGGTGGCTGATACCGAACAGCTGCTAGACGGGAGCGGACGGCATGCGGCCGTTCGCCCCACACAGACGCTGAGCCCCTGGAGTGCGTCTGTTCTGCACGAGAACTCAAACTGAAGAGAGCGAAGGAAATGATTCTCGCACATATGCGTCCTGCAGCAGTAGCACATGTGATCAAACGTGGGTGTCTGCTATTGGCTCCACGGTAGCGTGGAAACGGCAGTAGTTTCAGCACGGACGCCAGAAGGGTGGCGTGATTTTAGAATCAGCATTCAATACTGGTTCTGGCCGGCTCTGTCCTGCAAGGTGGGCAGACTTGGTCACGTTGTCAAGGCGTATGTCGCAGTGGAAGAACACTTGTAAAACTTAGACGAAGTTTTGAAATAAATGTTTTGAATTTTTTCCTCAAATTATTTTAGACTGGCTGGTCATCCTGTACATTCCTCCCCCTTCCCTAGAAGTGGTGACTCACAATGTTTACATGGACGCCAGACACTCCTGGGAAGAACGGGTTGCCCGAAAGGGGACCTAGTAACTAAGGGAGGATTGTGTTACAATTCCAACTCATTTAGTGTGAATGTTAGGGGACTTACATGAAGTCACATTTGGCTTTCAGGTAAACAAGAAAATTAGGAAATTTCATAACTCTTCAGAAATATATCGAACCATGAATTCAATAACGTAAAAATTCAAACCATTTAACAGTTGAATGTAGTGTTACATTTAAAATTAAAGCTTCTTTCACATGTTACGTGTCATTACTAAATTCTGTGAAATCAGAGTTGACACTGGCCGAACTTCATCAGCACGCGTCTTGCAATGGTTACAGATGCTCCTAGAAATGTGTAGATGTTTGTGTTGTTTGGCAAATATTAATCTCGTTATTAAACAGTTCAACAAATGTAAAAAAATCACACAAGGAATTATATAATTATAAGAGGATTAATGCATATGGGTAACAATCATATTGGATAACATTACTACACAAAACTGAAATAAGTTTTCCTTCACTGAATCACGGTGTACAATATAGTAAAATAAGAGACTCAATGGAATCAGTCCAATGGAAACTGACAAATACACACAATTTTAAAATGCTTATACTCAGACAAAGGCTATGCTTTCCATAGATTAACAAGGACTTAATAATTCAGTATAAATTAGATTGTAATTGCAGAAAAGAACTAAATTCTATTGTAAAGTCATAAATAGAGGTAATATTGGTTTTAAATTAATTAACTGATCAACTATGTTTAAGTAATAACCTTTTCTAAAACCAGTAATATCACTTTTTACATAAAATATTGTGAAAGTGACAAAATACACTAATGCAACTGAAATGTGTGGGATTAAAAGTGTGCCGGCCACGGTGGCCGAGGAGACTGAGGCGCTTCAGTCACGGTCTGCACGGCCACTACGGTCGGGGGTTCGAATCCCCCCTCGGGCATGGATATTTGTGCCGTCCTTAGTTGTAGGTAGTTAATAAGTAGTTTGTAAGTTTAGGGACTGATAACCCCGTAGTTAAGTTCCTTAAGCTTAACAAACATTTGAACATTTGATTAAAAGTGTTTTCAACAAAGGGATAGAAGTAAGGAAGTAAAATATGGACATAAAACAGAGTTTTTATCTACCTTAGTTCTCAGCATAATACACAAGGTCTAAAAATATAAATTGGTAACTAATAATTATTCACTTTGAAAAATTGCAAGTTACTTAAAAAGGGAACAATCCTTCCCTATAGGTCATGTAGAAAAACTACACAATAACATTAACACTAATCAAAGTCTTATTTCGAAAGTGATTATTACACAATCGACCTCAAATGTTGCTAACACCAAACTAAATATGGGTGTCTTAATGGTGTATAAAACACAGCAAAAACTAAATTACTTGATACTCTGACAAGAACAGGAAAAAGGGTACTCTTAAAAATAGTTATGATATTATCTTGGATAAAAATTAAGGTTTTTTCCCCAACATAGCTGCTTTTAATAAACGTCTACAATCATTAGACAGAAGAAGAGTTAATAGTGCTTATCACAAAATTAACGAATTCTCTTAGAATTTCATAAGGCGTATCACTTGTGAGCCTTAATTGGTATTATTTCATGAATCACCAGTGTTGAGATACTTCGCGCGTAAATGCAGCTTACGCGGCATGGGAACTGTTTGTAAACAAATACGACTGTCGAACTCGCACGTGGTGCGTAGCGCGGTAGGGGAAGTGATAATCAGAAAAGTATAATGGCTGCCGGCGGTAGGCGGGAGGAGAGGAGAGACAAGTCTGGGCTACACGCTTGGCGTGGGGGGAGAGAATATACCAAATATTAACTTGAATTCTATCTTTTATTTGCCGGTCAGCCACCCTTTCCTAGGGCGCCCACAAGCCTTCACCGCTCTGCCTTCCATCCTGACAACGCTTCCAACCAATTTTATTTAAGCAGCACTGGAATGGGTTGTATGATTTTCCTATCATCCGTAGGATAAAGATTATGTCCTGTACAATATTATGTCTTTAAAAGTAAGCCACAACTGATCTACACTCGCATTTTTAATTTTGAAAGACTACAGACTATCACTCAGGAAAGCGTGAAGCGAATTTTTATCTGCTTTATTGAATAGATATTTTTCGTTTATTTTTGGCGCATTTGGGCATTTCGACATTCAGTCTCGCTACTACAACTCGATGTTCGCTAATCCCTGTATCTGTTTTGATGCTCTTTACTAGCTCAGGATTATTTGTTGCTAGGAGATCAAGGGTATTTTCGCAACCACTTACTATTCTAGTGGGTTCATGAACTAACTGTTCGAAGTAGTTTTCAGAAAAAGCATTCAGAACTAGTTCAGACGATGTTTTATATTTGCCGCCGGTTTTAAATACGTAATTATGGCAACATATGGAGGGTAAATTAAAGTCGCCACCGATTATAACAGTATGCTTCGGATACCTATTTGAAATGTGATTCAAGCTTTCTTTGAACATTTCGGCAACCGCATCGTCTGAGTCAGGGGGCCGATAAAAAGATCCAGTTATTAATTTATTCCGGTTGTCAGGTACAACATCTACCTATACCCACTCACAGGAAGAATCTGTCTTAATTTCGCTGCACGATAAACCGTTAGTAACAGCAATAAACGCGCCACCCTTTTTTTTATTTATTCTATCCTTTCTGAAGACCATTTGGCCCTTTGAAAAAATTTTTGCCGAAATTATCTCGGGCGTCAACCAGCTTTCACAACCTATAACGATTTGTGCTTCAGTACTTTCTATCATCGCTTGGAGCTCTGGATCTTTCCCATTCCAGCAACGACAATTTAGAACTGTTATACCAATGGTTTCTAGATTTGCTTTCTTCCTGTGTCTGACTTACCCCCATTGAGACTGAAACCCATTTTGCGTATTCCCGAGGCCCTCTAACCTAAAAAACCGCCCAGTCCACGCCACACAGACTCCGCTACCCGTGTAGCCGCTTCCTGTGTATATTGGACTCCTGACCAATTTAGCGGAACCCGAAAACCCAACACCCTTTGACGCAAGTCGAGGAATCTGCAGTCCACACGGTCGCAGAACCGTCTGAGCCTCTGATTCAGACCCTCCACTCGGCTCTGAACCAAAGGTTCGCAGTCAGTCCTGTCAACAATGCTGCAGATGGTGAGCTTGCAAGCAAGTCTTTGCCACTTCTGATAGCCACTCAAAACCAGAGAGGATCTCTTCCGATCCAAAGCGACACACATCATTGGTCCCGACATGAGCAACCACCTGCAGCTGGATGCACCCTGTGCACTTCATGGCATCCGAAAGGACCCGTTCCACATCTGGAATGACTCCCTCCGGTATGCACTCGGAGTGCACACTGGATTTCTTCCCCTCCCTAGCAGCCATTTTCCTAAAGGGGTTCCATCACAATACATTAGAAGGATTGATTACCAATCGCCGCCCCATCTGACGCTTCACCACACAAATAACATCACAAAATGCAACATTGGAGGCACACTGTACCGTCCCTACTGGCGAACCGACAGTTCAAAGTGCAATGCGGCAAGGCACACGCAGATGCCTCTAACCGACGACTGCGGAGTTTTGCAGATGCGGGAGTATCACTAGAGCAATAAGGGATCTTTACATTATCGCTCATACGATTTTGATGTATATGTGTTTGTTCGAGCCCAAGTACTTTCCTTGTTAGTTGCGCCGCAAAATGGTAAAAAAATCATATTTTTAAGCTTACAAAGTAATTTCACGTTTTTGCTTAAAATAGTGCATACGTTTGTTAAGAAATTTCTAATAGGAAGTATTTTTATGTCATTTATCAAAATTATATGTGAGCCCAGGAAATTACACAACTAGCGATATTTACACATTTAAATCTTCGCATTTCCGAATATATATATATATATATATATATATATATATATATATATATATATATATATATATATATATATATATATATAGTTACTAATTTATACCCGAGGAAGGTTTTAAGCACGGTTTTATAGCGATCTGATAGATATTTAGTAATTTGAAGCATATAACTCGAAATGCGGGACAATAATTACTCTTTGAAAATTATATTTACTCTTTGAAAATGTTTTTATTGGTTGCATTGTTGCTTGAGGGTTGGTAATGATAAAAGGGTGGTGGAGTATATTTGGATGGAAAATTATCGGTGTATATAAAATTCTACGTGTGTGTTTTAATATTTCGCTCTGCAGCGAAACTACAGAACGCAAACGAATGGTCTGTGTGTAATTGTTGTCCGAAGTCTCCCGTTGTACACCATGGCAGTTCCAGGCCAATAGCTGTAAGGAGGTGGAAGATATGGTGGTTGAAAGTCTCAAATTATTAAAAAAAAATCGGACTGAGGGCCTGCGATGACGTTTGCGACTCATTAGCAAGGAGGTTACATACAGCGAAACGTGATGCCACAGACCATACCTTTGGTCTATGCGTGCTACAATCTCTTCAGCTCTTTCTCTGTAAGGATAAGCATACGAATAAGGAAACGTAAGAATAAATAAGTAAAGCAGGAAAAAAGAAATTTCTTTTAATACATCTCTTTAAAAAAATCGATTTGTCGTTTCGCGCATTACATCAACTGATCGATCTATGATATTATTACAATGATTATTGTTGAATTTAGTTATTGGATTCTTCGAAACGAGTGCATTTTACGTGTGATTTGATCTATACTATTTACTTTCCTGATAAATGGTAAGTGCATAGACTTCTGCAATCTGATAGGAATATTTTTCAGCTCCGCTTCATCAGCGACATTTCCTCAAAAATCAGGTAAATTAATTACTCTAATTTGTTATTTAAACTTCGTAGATAAATGTGCATTGTGTTACTTTACACATATTACAACAGTACATCTACTTTTAATAGATCATATTCAGACAAGAAAAGGAAAAGAAAAACGTCATTATCAAGAAACACTGTTGGAGCAATACGTATTAAAACATCAGGAGGAAACGAAAATGCAGAACAGTGCGAGATAAGACTTTCACAAAGAAGGGACAAGAGGACAGCAATGGCGAACGTTGAATCGCCATTACAACGTGACAATAGGCAACGTCAGTACCGAGAGGCTGTGGAATTTGTTCTTCAGCTATAGCATCTTTGATCTTTCCGTTGATATCACTATCGTTCAAATACAAGCCGATGATGTAAATGATGTAAATATGTTGTTCAGCAACCTCATATGGACTGTGTACCTAAGAACGAATACATTGGCATGAAGACTTTGAAATGGAGAGTGAGTGATTGTGTTATTACATTCAGTGATAGTCATATGGGTACGCTAAATGTTATTGAAAGTCTTGCTATTGTTCCTGGTATTAACACCATCCGAGATCTTCGGAATTCGGACAAAATGCAGCTGAATTTAATACAAAAAAGAGCAAGGGCAGGAGAAGAAAGCTCCTAGGTGAAGAAGTACTAGAAGATGACTCTGATTACTAAGCTTTTCATAATCAATAAGAGGTATTTGGGACTTTTCATACTCACAATCCACTAAACCAATAATATTCAAATTTGTGGAAATGCTATAGAACAGTTAAAAGAGGACACTGAACTAGAATTAAGACAAAATCTGTCTTATTCTTTAATCCAGAAAACATTTTGTTAATTTTTTCAATAAAAATGGTTAAAAGGTAAAAATTCGTAGATATTATACCAACAAAATAAAAGACATTGTTTCCAGTCAGTGAGTGAAAATAGCTGCCAAACGTTCAAAGTTCTACATATAACAATTTCAGAGAAAAAGGTACATAAAGTTATCAAATTTAATGTTGGAGAGACGGGGAATTCCGACTCATCTTAAGGATTTAATTTTAAATCGTTTGCTTTCCTTTTGGTCATTATTTTTTGATTTAACACGTGGCTGAAAGCTGTTGAATGTTTAAATTCTCGTGGTGCAACAGTAAACACTTCTTTCTCATCAAGTATGAGTCAATTGCTTTAATAAGCTCATCTATTAACGTTAGTTAATCCCGGATACCCAGACTCCGAAAGATCTGCCTAAGAAGGATTGTAAAGGGAACTTTACACTAACAGAGAGGAGACCTTACTAAACGTAAGACTAGCGTTCGATATCGAACACTTTACAGCTGTATGTGGTACTATTGTTCGTCGCTAGGAAACTTGATAGCTGTAGGAAGAGTGCAAAGTATGCCCCTGAGCTCGAAACACGTTTTTGTGTAGAAGAATGATTATCCGTGACCGAAACAGTACGCACGGAAGCTAAGGTATAGTAATTACCTGTTTCAGGTCATATCGATGTATGACAGCTAATTTATAAACAGCACATAATGCAACAATTCGTCCTTCGGAATAGTAAGTATTAAACAAATGCTACTACATGCTTTACTTCAGTAATGAGTAATGAATATAATAAACTATATTCCATTAAACCTATGTTACATACACACATTTTTAAATTTATGCTTTTATGTCTCTTTATTTTTTTTTATTTTTTTTTTAATGGTATGTACCGTTTTAAATTGAAAAAAGACGTGCTGAGATATCTCAATAATTTTATGAGCACAGGGTACCTACATCTGTTGTCTACGCACGGACGCCATTACAGTCTGATTTTTCCTTGTTTACGTTATGTACTGAGTGTTTAAGATGCTTTCGATAATGGCGAGTCCCGCCGACTGTAAAGTACGGGCTGTTATAAGATCTATTAGTCCTAAAGGCCTAAATGCGTTCGATAATCATCGTGAGATCTGTGCAGTTTACGTTATGAGTGATGGAACGGTGAGAATGTGAGTGAGGGCATTTAAAGATGGCCGCACAAATGTGCATGATGAGCCGTGGCGGAGTGGCCAAGCGTATTGAGGCGCTATGCTACACTCTCCGTCGGGGATTCGAATACCCCTAGGGTATTTGTGTCGTTTTTAGTATAAGGTAGTTCATAAGTGTAAGTTTAGGGATTGATGACTCCGCAGTTCCCTTACGATTAACAAACATTTGAACATTTGTGCATGATGAACAACGGAGTGGGTATACTTCGGTCGTTAATGAAAGTTTGGTGCAGGAAGTGGACAATAAAGTAAGAGACGCTTTACGATTTTCTCCTTGTGGGATGACTTTCCTAATGTTTCTCGTAGTGTTTTGTACGGCATTGTGACCGAGAAAGACGATGACGTAGTCAAAACAGTTGCGAAGCAGTGGTTAACAAGTCAGGCGGCAGACTGCTATGAGAAGGGTACAACGTTATGTCAATATTGACGGAAATTATGTAGAAAACTATATTAAGGTACAGGCTTTCATATAAAAATAAATTATCAGATATTTTTGCACGCCTCAGTTTTATTTTATTTTTTATTTATTTATTTATTTATTTATTTAATTTCAAACGATACTTAGTTGAAAAAAAAACAAAGCCTCGTATGTGTATCCTGGTTTTGGACTCAGTTTGCTTATGACGTTCACCAATGATATACGTTATCTCCTACACTATACGCATAATTAGTGTGCCTGTGGCTTGGAGTCTCCGTAGCGTCGTTGAATGGCGTTTCTGGGGATGAGTTTTCATGCTCAGTTTGCTCCTCAAGACACCTCCCACATCCCCTAGAAGTTAGTTGGTGTAGTAGTGTTATTCTGAAACAAGCTGACTTGTGGGACACACATCCATCTCAATTCGACGTCCATTTACTGCCGGAAATATGCGCAGGACGAAATTTTCTGAGAGACATTTTTTTATTGCTAGCATGTGAGGAATCGCGCTGCGAAGCCTGAGTGCGCGAATTTAGATTCACCCTGTATGTTGTACATCTTCATTAGAGTTATATGGTTAACTGATTTTCTTTAGTCTTATAACCAAATATATTCTCTACTTTCACTAAAAACTCAGCGTAATTACTCCGAGGAACATAAACTATACATCAAAGACATGTCTCCAGAATATTAGAGCTTTTTTTCTGCCTGCAGATCACATCCATCTTCACTAATTACAAGGAAAACGTAGTTGGCGTTAATACAAATCTGGAATAAATTTTGTTTTTACTTGGGAACATGTTAGGTTTTAGTGTAAATAAAATGACAGTAATTAACTATAATTTTTTTTTTATTTTTGCCATTGCTGTACGCGCTCAAATAAATAGGTGGCTTATTAATAGATGTACATTTTAGAAGTAGTGCGTCTTGACGACAGCAGGAGCTGCGGCGTAGGCCACGGGGGCGTGGTAGGCGGGGGCGGCGTAGGCCACAGCGGGGGCGGCGTAGGCGACGGGGGCGGCGACGGCGGCCTTGACGACGGGGGCGGCGTAGGCCACGGGGGCGGCGGCCACCGCGGGGGCGGAGTAGGCGACGGCAGGAGCTCCCAGGAAGCCGGGGGCGGCAGCGGCGACGGCCAGCACGGCGGCGAGGACGACCTGCGGTGGCAAAGGATACGTTCTTTAGATGTTCTTTGCGTCTTTAATCGGCACTTAGTCCTATACAGCACTTTTCAAGGAATAGCGACTAGTGCAACGTGTGATTTGGTAATAAAAATTATTGATTATCTATGTGGGTTTAATTATTTTCTCGTATTCTTCTAGTTCCGGTCTGCTGTTAGTCAAAGCGTGAAGATAATGTATATAAATTAGGAAACAATTTTTACTTGTTGCTCTTTGCTCCGGAAATAACTCCTGTGACTGGCTCAGTATGTTGCCTAATCCAAAGGCTCTATATTTCTTTGATTATTAACTAATGCCATTCTCTCTACATCGATTAGCCAGGTATGCGGAGTGATTAACAGGTCCTACGAAACATAAAAATTACGTTAAAATGAAAACGTGACTTATTTTGTTTAATGTTGCTTCGACAATAATGTTGCTTCGACAATATTAAAGTTCATACCGTTTATTTTTTTTATTGAATTTGTAAGTAATATTTCCTAGCAATTTAATGCTGCAGCCATACTGGAACTGGCAGTTAAATTTGGATCTACTTTAATCTTGAAGCTAGTCATTGTTGTATAGATATTCCATTTTAAACAGTCACACTGGTATAGTTCTAAGAATCCTAATAGTTATCAAGATTTTACTTACATTGAAAAAACTGATTTTTGCAGTTACTGATAACATAATTTTGCGACTAAACGGTTAAATCACCGGTGTACTACAATAAGAGGGAAAAAATTAGCGTCATCGTCCACTTGTCTACAGATCTTTAGTGTGACTAAACTGAAGACGACCATTCCCCTTCACACCAGAGGACTTATAACCTTGGGAGTTTAGTCCCCTTGTTCTCAACAACACATCCCATCTCCCTTGTAGATATTTTTGAGTGTGAGATGTTTCAAATTACTGAAAAACTGCCCCTATAACGCTAAGACTACCTCCTCAAGAGCTGCATTTACAACATCTAGAGATACTCTCACAGAATTTCAAATATAGGTGAGAGGGAGTCGTGAGATCCTCCTGGTTATCTGAGTACATAAAAGTCCTACTCACATGAGATAAGTGTAAACAACCCATCCCCCTTTTTTTTATTAAAAAAAAGAATCTATCAGTTGCGACTAAGGCATTGACATATCCGTTCTGTCAAGAGCGTTAATTCAGTATGTTATCTACATACAAATTTACATATTTACTCTGCAAATCACATTTACACACCTGGCAGAGAGGACGTTCAACCGGTTTCATAATATGTCTCTACCGTCCCATTAAAAGTACACACGAAAAGAAACTTGTCAATCTTTTGATCTCATTTCGATGATGATTATGTCTACCTATGAAAATGAATGTTAAGAAAATCAGTTCGAATTCAGAGCATGAAGTTTGAAAAGAAATTTCGCCACTAGATCTTGTCCCAGTGAATAAAGTCTTTCTTTTAATACTCATGCTGCTACAAAATGAAATAATGGATGTAGGAGAAACCGGAAAAATTTAACCTGACAAGTTGTTTCCTGTGCTATTGCTCCAATTCAGATGTTTGTAAATCTATATTTGTAATCTGTCCCTAGGCTGACAAACTACTTCAACTAACTTAAAGTAACTTCTGCTAAATACAACACAAACCCCCATGCCCGAGGGAAGACTCGAACCTCCGAAGGCGGGCAGCCACGAGCTCCGCACCAAGGCGTCTCAGAGTGCTCGGCCACTCCACTGCAGTGCTGTGCCATTCTTGATTAGTTGCGTTCGTATTAACGGTGCTCATTGGTGAGAAGAATTTGCTAGGAAGTTTCAAAGCTGAAAATCTGCCAGTACACACAGCACATTGGGGAGGAGGGTGGATTAAATTCACCTCCGACCATCCAGATTTAGGTCATCCGTGATTATCCTAAATAACTCCAGGAAAATTCCGGCATGATTTCTTTCATAGGGCACTGACGATTACCATACTCATACTTAGCAAACGTATCTGAGTGTGTGTTCCGTCTCTAACGACCACAGTGTCGATGGGACGTTAAACCTCAATCTTCCTTGCATTCTTTCGTTAGTGCACAGTGATAAGACACAAGGATCAAACTCATGGATTTGAGTCTTGGAGAATCGGCTGTCTTAAGGGATGAGTGCTTATTTATATATGAAAGGTCAGTCTGAAGGTGAGGAGTAATTACTTTCAAACTGTAATTGCAATAATAATCGTTTATAAACAGAAGCGTAAATTACCCTATATAATTATCTGGGACTTCCTGAGTTCACAATGACGAAATTGGTGCATCAACACAGAGAAACGTGTAAACAAACCATGCTGTAGTCTATACTAAAATCGAATTTTTCAAAGTGAAGGTAACATATTTGGTTTTAATGTATATTAAGAGATCCTTCCAGACTGTGAAAGCATGCTGTTCCATCTGATAGACCAGGAACCAATGTGGAACTTCAAACGGAACACGTCAGCTGCACTTAAAATAAGACAGCCTGAATGGTTAGTGTGAGAGGCGGATTTGCAAAAACTCACCCTTGATAGTTTTTCTAGGACAAAAACTGAATTGATAAAATCTAAATTAATTGCACCATTTGTAGATTTCTGAGACGAAACATGCCCTCTATTCCATGCACATGAGTGCACAAAGATACTATTATCGTTAAATTTTAAAAAAATATTTCAACCATTTAATGGAAGACAACCTATGGGCCATTAAAGCAGTGCAAATTATCTGTGGCATCACAACCAAAAGCAAATTCCCGTTCACTGAGTACTACAGCTTTATCATCATCTCAGCGGCCGTCGCTACATCAAAGGAGATATCCTGAACAGTTGTATTTCAAGTTTCTCTAGCATATCGGCTATATCTACAGCTGCTAATACGGTAGGACAGGACCAGGCGGGCACTCACCAGCTTGTACATGTTGGCAGGCGTGTAGTGGTCAGTGGCAGGCGACTACTGTGCCTGCTGCAGCCTGCGGCCGCCTTATATACCCGCCCACATCCCACAGCGCGCTGCCTCATTGCCAACAGCTGACCGCAACGCGTAACGCCTCACCGGACACGCCCGCCGGCAACGCACCGCCGAAACCGGACCACTCTGACTCTCTGCTGTTGTATGTAGGTGTGTAGTTTCCATACATACGATCCTTCGACATTGTGCCAGTGACCGAATCTATCCTTTGGCATTGCTTAATGCTGTAAACTCTGGAGCAATAGATTTTTCGTGTGAGTTGAACATGGGCTCGAACAAACATATCTGTATAAACGTTTGCTTACAGGATCTCTACATACACCTCAATGTGCTGTTGCGCACGTATATTAAGGGGAGTTGGAATGCCGCAAAATGGTAAAAAAATCATATTTTTAAGCTTACGAAGTAATTTCATGTTTTCTTCTTAAGATAGTGCATACGTTTGTTAAGAAATTTCTAATAGGAAGTATTTTTATTTCATTTTTCAAAATTTTATGTGAGCCCAGGAAATTTCACAACTAGCGATGTTTACACATTTAAATCTTCACATTTCCGAAAGTATTAGATATAGAAGGCTGTGGAATTTGCTGTTCAGCTGTAGCATCTGTGACCTTTCCGTTGGTATCGGTGTCGTTCAAATACAAGCCGATGATCGATGTAAATATGTTGTTCAGCTACCTCAAATGGATTAGTGTACCTAAAAATCTATATATTAGCATAGCATGAAGCCTTTGAAATGGGGAGTAAGTGATTGTGTTATTATATTTAGTGAATGTCATACGGGTACGCTAAATGTCATTGAAAGTCTTGGTATTGTTCCTGGTATCAACAGCATCTGACGTCTTCGGCTTCTGGACAAAATGCAGTTGAATTTAATACAAAAAACAGCAAGGGCAAGAGAAGAAAGCTTCTAGGTGAAGAAGTACTAGTGGATGACCGTGATTACTATGCTTTTGATAATACAATAAGAGATATTTGGGTATTTTCATACTCACAAACCACTAAACCAATAATATACAAATTTTTGGAAACGCTATAAAACAGTTAAAAGAGTACACTGAACAAGAATGAAGACAAAATCTGGCTTATTCTCTGAACCAGAAAAAATTATGTCAAATTTTTTCAATAAAAATTCGTATATATTATACCAACAAAAGATAGACATTGGTTCAAGTCAATGCGCTAACAATATATGCTGAACACAGCTGCAAAAATTTCAAAGTTCTACTTATAACAGTTCCAGAGAAAAAGGTACATAAAGTTATCAAATTTATCATTGGAGAGACGGGGCATTCCGACACACCTTAAGGATTTAGTTTAGAATCGTTTGCTTACCTTTTGTAACTTGTTTTCGTTTTAACGCGTGGCTGAAAGTTGTTGAATGTTTAAATTCTATTGTTCCAATAGTGAACACTTCTTTCTCATCAGGTATGAGTCAATTGCTTTAATAAGCTCTAACGTTAGTTAATTCCGGATACCCAGACTCCGAGAGATCTGCCTAAGAAGAACTGTAAAGGGGACTTTACACCAACAGAGAGGATACCTTACTAATCGTAAGACCAGCATTCGATATCGAACACTTTACAGCTGTATGTGGTACTATAGTTCGTCGCTAGAAAACTTGTTAGCTGTGAAAGAGGTGCAAGGTATGATCCTGGGCTCGAAACACATTTATGTATAGAAGAATGATTATCCGTGACCAAAACAGTACGCACGAAAGCTAAGGTATAGTAATTACCTGTTTCGTGTCATATCGATGTATGACAGCTAATTTATGAACAGCACATAATGCAACAATTCCTCCTTCGCAATAGTAAGTATTAAATAAATGCTACTACATTACTTCAGTAATGAATATAATAAACTATATTCCATTAAACCTATGTTATAGACTGACAATTTTATTATTCATAATAACAATATTCCAATTCATGTTCGTCTTTTTATTGCATTAATGTAAGCTAATGTGCTTCATGGTGATGTGGCATTGGAGGAAGATGCTGTGTGTACCATGGACACAAAGAAGAACCAGTGCTTCAGTAATAGAAGCACATCACCAGCAGGTTATCATCTAGGGTTGGCCAAAACTACCTTTATTGGGCACATATTGAAAAGGAAAGGGGATAATTTAGAGGAGACAATCTACCATGGAAAAATTGAAGGCAAATGACCACGTCGGAGCCGCCCACAGTTGTTTTTAATATAATCAACAGCATGAAAGATCAGTAAAATAATGACGTTGGTAGAAACACAATAAGTCAATTACATCTCACTAAATTGTGAAACGAAGTTGTTTCTTGACATAAATAAATCACACCACCAACGGTGGTCCACATACTCGAGCAAGACCCTCAGTTGGCACAGTTCCAATAATAGTGCGCTATCTGTGCGCTATATTTATTTCAAGCCTAAAAATTTCTGTCGCAGATTCTCTGGATGTAATTGACGTATTGGGATACTACCAAAGCCAGTATATTTGATTTTTCATGCTATTGATTTCATAAAAATAATACAAGGACTTCATTCAAAACAACATTAAGAGTGTGTTGATAATAATATTTGATTACGTGTTAGACTGTCTCGCAGTGCTTACTTTCATAAGCCCCTATTGTATGTTCATGTCCCTGAAAATCGTTTCCTAATATCTATTGTTGCTTCCGATATATTTAAGATGAAGAGTTGGCCTAGGATACCATGTACATATATCATGACACAAGACTCTGTGCACTGAGATCCTCTTCATATAACTCGTATTACTAGTATTTTGTTTGCTTTGTTCAGAAGCTCTCATTTTCTACTTGACATATGAATAAGTACACATTACCATTCGTAGGACACTTATTTAGTTTCCTTTACCAGTTTCATGCATCAGGCGTGAGAACATTCATTGTCCTGGTGGCAAATTGATTTCCAGTAAATGCAATGGAAGAATCAAATTGTTTTAACTTTTTAAGCTTAAGTGACTTACCTGCATGGTTATCAGTCCCTAAACTTACAAATTACTTATGAACTACCTTATACTTAAGATGATACAAACGTCCATGCCCGAGGGGGGATTCGAACCCCCGACGGTGAATGGCCTCGCGCATCGCAGCATAGCGCCTCGATGCGCTCGGCTGCTCCGCCGCGGCTTTTAGTTATTACGTATACTGTTACTGATTTAGTGTATTGGAATTATTGCAGTTTGATGAATAAATGTTTGGATGATGGTGTTTTCGGGAGGAGAATAAATAATCATGACACAATAATTTATCACGATAGGTGCTTTATTTATGCCATTGCTCTCCACACATCAGCGGAATGACTTTTATTTCGCTGTGGTAATGATAATGAAACCTTCTGGCAATACAGAACTTTGCTATATTCTCTGAAACATTGTGAGAGTGACAGCATTCTGTTTGTAGCTGATAATAAGGAAGCAGTCCAGAGCATCTGGAGGATTCCAGAGGAGTATTCATACATCAACATTGGAGTAGACGTAAAGGTGATCCACACTAGGGCCGAATCTAGTACGTTTTCTCACTATCATCAATACCGTGTGTTGGACCGAAACTCAAACATAGACTTTGAAAGAGGCACTTTCGACAGGTCCTTTTTCTTACATTCCAGCCTACCTTGTGGGATTTTCATTGCTGCAGGAAATTGTGGCACAGAAGGAACTGCTTACAAGTGTTGTCTGTTCTTTCAGTTTCGTCTGGCCATCAACGATTCTTTCTTTAGTGCGGATACACTCCATGTCCGAACTCTTAAGAAAATCGGCGAAATGCAGCGAATAAGAAGTTAAATGGGCAGGAGCACTATGTCAGTATAGCATGGGTCAGATGAAGATGTGGCAGTGATGGGAGCCATGCTTTGGTAACTCGAGCTATCATTAATATCACGTTGTCCAGGTTGAGTAGCGGTAAGCGCGTAACGGTTAATCTAGAGACCAGTAATGTAACTCCGTTTTTGTACAAGTTTTTATTTTTTCTCATTGATTTAAGGTCTGTTTTTATAACAAGATAAATCAATTCAACTGTCTACGATCCCATATTTTATTATAAATACCGGTTTCGGCAACAGTCTATTGCCATCTTCAGATATAATCTATCATTTGACTGGTGGTCACGGGCAGTGACATTCCGTCACAGTCAAAAAATTGCTGCTGATGGCTAGATTACCTTTCATTTCACTTTCAATAGCAAATGCTGCGGCTTGTATTACGACCGCTGGCTCCTGTGGGTGGCCCTCTTCTGTTGACTGGTTGAACTTCCTGGTAGTGACTGGAACTGCCGTACTCCTCCGGACTGTCTGTCGTAGCTGAGGTGCGACGGCATTTCTAGCTCAGCCCCTTTCTTCCTACTGACCGGCGCGCGAAGCAGGCGAAGACATAACGATACTGCGAAGTATTGTGGAGCGAGTTATCGCTCGTCTTCTACTTGTGTGATCATTTGGGCGGACCGCCGGCGAGGTGGCGAATAGCGACGCCGCAACATATTAATTTTGTGTTATAGATGCGTCGATGTACTATGCATACATCAGTGTTGCAAGAGGAAGTATTTGCACACCCTCAACAAGCTCGCGGTGGGTTGCACGAGAAATGCATGTAAGCCATTCCACAATTTGGCATATGTGGCACGAAGAATATTTACACTCCAACCGCCTTCAGAAGGTTCAACCCCTTAAGCCAGACGATTTCCTCGTCGACTTGAATTCTGCCAGTGCTGTTTGCAAAAGTGTGCCATTCAACAGCTATTTCCGACTGTGTACCTTTTTACGAATGATACCAGAGAGTACCTTCAACAGCGACAATCAACACATGTGGACAAAGGAAAATCCGCACGCCGCCTTAGTTCCTAGTCAGCAAGATTGCCTGCTATCAACATTTGGGCTGGATTGGTAGGCGATAATCAAAAAATATTTGTAGAGCTTATGGGACTTAACTACGGGGGTTATCAGTCCCTAAACTTACAAACTACATATGAACTAGCTAAGACTAAGGACGACACAAATATCCATGCCCGAGGGGGGATTCGAACCCCCGACCGTGGTGGCCGTGCAGATCGTGACTGGAGCGCCTCAGTCTCCTCGGCCACCGCGGCCGGCAGGCGATAATCTGTTCAGCCCATACATGTTCTCCCGGCGACTAAACGCAAACATGTATCTAACATTTTTACTAGAAACTCTGCCAGATTTATTGGAACATGTTTCACTCAATCTGCGCCAACAAATGTGGTACCAGCATGATGGTGCATCTGTACACTTTGTACAAGAAGTACGAATAAATTTCGATGAAACCTTTGGATAGAGAGCAGTGGGCCGTTGTCATGGTATGCACGCCCATGCCCCGACTTAACACCTATTGATTTCTTCTTCAGGGGCCAACTGAAAACTGTCGTCTACGAAGTGCCCATTGAGACTGATGAAGAGCTGATAGTGCGAATTGTGGCAATCTTCGGTGCAGCATGTACTTGGCCAGGGTGTTTAAAAAAGGGCGACAATCACTGCAGCGTTTTTGTATGGCGTGCATTCAAGCACGAAGGCGTACTTTCGCACGCTTTTTGTAACTCTTGTCAAATAAAAATTACACTTTAACTCAACTTTTCATTTACCCTGCTGTCCAACAATTCGGCTAATGCGACGATTCGGGTGGCATTCGGTGTGCTTACTATCTTCGCGACGCTACTCAACGACACCTATTGCCGTACGTTAAGGGTTGCTGACATGGGTTGCTATATGCAGTATGCTTGTTATGATGACCCACTCTACCAGCGCTCTCATTACCTACATTGATTTCAGATATGTAGTTAATTGTTTTTCACTGGGTAACTGCTAATGAACTAGTTTTGATCGTAGTCAGCCTTCTTTTGATAATGATGTACAGTAAATAGAAAAGTTAAACTGCAAGTACGTTATGCAGTATAGTCTCATTTCAATTTTTACGACTGCGTGATCAGTAGCAAAAGTGCATTTCGATCAGTAAATCAACTTTACCTTCCTATCAAAATTCGTAGTTACATATAAAGAAAACAATTGGCCCCTTTGGTTTATTTCGTACTAGCTGTAAATCCGGTGTTGATTTAGCCTACACTCTCCTCGTCCACATCCCTTTCGCCCCTCTCTCTGCATCCACATTTTTTCTCTCCCATCTCTCTCTTCGTTGCCATCTTTCCCTCTCTCTGCAACGTTTTCTGCAGAGTACTCTCTGTCATGTAACATTCAAACATTTATGTACCCCGTAACCGTCCTCTTAATTTAAAATTCATCTGTGGAAAGTTTCATAATATTGGAGCAAAACTATGCATTTGTAAAATTCCGTATGTTCAGTACCCTCCACCATGCACCGAACAAAATTTTATGCAGACAGTGACATTCCTCTTGTTTTTAGTTAGAGTGTGCAAAGTTCATCAATATCGGAACAAAGCTAAAGATTTCGATGCAATAGAAACGTAGGGTCACATTGAAAAACGTACGTTGTTGTTTTTAAATATTCCATTTTACTTCATACAACCTTTGTTGTAATAATAAAAATAAATAAATAAAATAAAATAAAAAACAATCTGTGATATCGGTCTTGCCTTTCTCAAGTTATGGCGCGACCAGGGTATTCAGTGATACATTTTTATGTTGCAAAGTACCCTCCCCCATACATTGTATGAACTGTAGATTTCGTAAGTCTGTAGAAGAAGTATGCTCCGAGATGCAGCTATCACAAAATACGTTCTTGGCTGACGTTTACTGTTTATAAACTACATTACTGCCAAATGTGTCTGCTTCATAGGTGAAGTAGTTTTCCAGATTTCGTGTTTAGTCGGTGAGTGAGTGCCCTTTCGATTTTAGATAGAGATTAAGAAAACAGATTGTTTAATGTTAGATGCAAGACACATAAGGGAAACTTGCAGACAAAAATAAACAGTAACATAAAAATTTATAATGATAAGTTTATTTGATACAAAGTTATATCTGATGCGACAGTTTTACGGCATCTACATCGAAACCGTCGTGAGGTAAACTAACCTAAGAGCAACACACACCCATGCCCCAGGGAGGACTCGAACCTCTACGGCGAGCAACCGCGCGGTCCGCAACGAGACGCTTTAGACCGCTCGGCTACTCCACCGCGGCGACGGTGCCCTTCCTCTTGTTTTGAAGGTCAAGCGTGCGAAATTTCTTGAATCTCGGAATGAAACTGTAGATTTCGTAAGTCTGTAGAAAAAGTATGCTCCGCCATGCACCTATCAAAAAATACGTTCTTAGCTGACGTTTACTTCCTATAAACTGCATTCCTGCCAAATGTCTGCTTCATAAGTGAAGTAGTTTTCCCGATTTCGTGTTTAGTCAGTGCGTGAGTGAGTGTCCTTTCGATTTTAGATAGGGATTAAGAAAACAGATTGCTTAATTTTAGATGCAAGACACTTAAGGGAAACTTGCAGATAAAAATAAACAGTAACATGCAAATTTGTAATGATAACTTTATTTGATACAAGATTATGTCTGATGCGACAGTTTTACGGCATCTACAGCGAAACTGTTATGAGCGATAGACTTCTTTTCGTTTCAGCATTTTGTGGGGTGGGGGGTCAGTTACAAAACGCTACATTAACGTCCGAAATTACATGAAAACTTTGTTGCAGGTCCCTAACTACTCCGATTTTCCAATAACTGACGCATATATCTGGGTATTCTCAGGGGATGGCCTCTATTTACGACGTCATATCTCCTGAGCTACGAATGGTTTTTGAACACTTAGAGGACATACAGACAAACATATATATATATGAAGGACAACGAGCATTACGGTAAGACGCGTATTTAACGGTAAATACTGAAATTTCATTCATTCATGCAGCGAGCGTGTTGCTCGTATATCACTTTTTTTTTTTTTTTTTTTTTTTTTTTTTTTTTTTTTTTTTTTTTTTGCTAAATTTATTAAATTATGACTACTTGTTTAACATTTTGGTAACGTGTACAACTACAAAAAAAATTTTCAAATTTTCCTCATTAAATTAAGGATCACTGTTGCGTAAGGAACTGCTACATTTATCGGGTTAGAACTTCGGAGCAATGGCCTTTCCCGTGAAATCAAGGACTTACGCACACAGGTAATTTATTTGTTTCAATTATCCGGTAATTGTATGGGTGGATACAGTGACGGCAATAGTTGACTGGATGATTCTACTGACTTACGCACGTTACGTGGATTCCGAATTATGGTGCAAGTAGGCATACTTTTTTTTTTCTTTTTTACCTTAACAATCATAACCGGAGGTGACGGAAGTAACAACGGATGGAGTGACTAATCACGGGAAGAAACCAATACCACTAGATTAGAACAGTATTATCATGATGAAGGGTCCGGAAACAATAAGGAAAACTATCGTCCTGCTACACAAGTTGAGAGGGAACGAACACTAGGTGCAGATTACTAGCCTGTCACCGACGATATTCGTCCACTTTTGGAGGGAATTTACTGTGCGTTTGATCAACAGAAAATCCCCTTTAATGACCGCGACATGTACATTTTATTCATATTTACGGAATGAATAACATTAACTGCGAATGGGTAAAGTTGAAAATGTGTACCCAGCCGGCACTCGAACTGGGTCTCCTGCTTTCTACGAGCTGCGCTGACCTCTACACCATTACTTTTTCTTGTAAACTGACAAGACGTTCACTTTGTAGTTGTTTTATTGCAATTTCTGTGGTTTTATTATTTACATTATACCCACAACATATTTTTTCATGATCTTGAATTTTCAGAATGATTAAGTATAAATACATATTTATTTTTAATTTGTAACTATGTCGCTTACTTTATGTATAAAAGTAGAAAATTTGTAACGTTTCCTGCCTACCTTGTCAATTTAGAGTTACATACCTGTCTGAATATAGTCTTTCTATGACTAAACCAACTACTTGGAAAGTCAACAACATATTTGATATACACTGATTGTTTTTGTTACTCTAAGACGTAAGATTACCTAATCCAATTACGACTTTCGAAAGCATCTCACCTTACTTCCACTTCATTAGGCCTAAAACAGAACCTCAGAATACGAAGAGGGGTTTGGCGTGAGAGAAGGGAGCAACACCTATGTTCCTTCCTTTTACAAGTATTGTAATGTAGTAAGGGGCCATATATACAAAGAGAAGTTTTGTACGAGGGACTATATACATTTTTTCGTTTTTATTTAAACTGTATTCAAAAATTTAAGATTTAATAGCACACATGGCTTTCCCGATCAATATCCTAATCAATACATTCAGATTCACGACCACAATTAAATATCAGTAATTAATTATGAAGTATATTGTGAGTAAAATTAAAATTGAACAGGAATTATGTTTGGTAATTTTTTGTGCTGGTCCTGAAGTACACCTTCCAGTATAATAGCCTTAAGATACAAAGAAACTGTTACGGGCATGTATATGTAAACACAGTGATAGGGGAGACCGAGGCACATTTTCCATAGGGGCAAGTTTTACAACTAGCTTTAGTTTCGAAACATTCCGCTAGATGGTACCACCGGCGATACTGTAGGAAGCAGCAACAAAGCACGCTTCATTTACGAAAGTTTCAGTGTTGTACCAGCAGTCACATTGCCGGCAGGGCTGTTTTTGTCATTTTGGCAAAGGTGACTAAACTTTCACGTTTTTATCGAAACTTAAAATAAACATACTAACGTTAAACGTGTTATTTTCACACTGCACGTACTAAAAGTGGCTTTCTTTCTTCACGTAACTGTGCATTTGTTTCGTAAATAGCTTCCACGGTTAATCATGGTTGTAGTGTTATAGTTCCGAATGTGGCGATGGGGCACGTTTTCCCACAGCATATGGAGCACATATTCCTGCACGTGCCTCGTTCGAAAACGTGCCTCGGCCTAGAACATCTCGTATTATTCCTTTAAATATGTATTTATTGCGTAATAAATTGTGCCAAATAGCCCTCATTCAAATGGTTCACCCAAATGAACCACAGACATTGCCGAGGTGGGGTGGCTTGCGTGCCTCAACGATGCAGATAGCCGTACCGTAGGTGCAACAACAGCGCAGGGGTATCTGTGGAGAGGCCAGACAAACGTGTGGTTCCTGAAGAGGGGCAGCAGCCTTTTCAGTAGTTACAGGGGCAACAGTCTCGATGATTGACTGAGCTGGCCTTGTAACATCAGCTAATGTAGCTTTGCCACACGGTTACTGCGAACGGCTGAAAGCCGTTACTTTCCCCGAGGACATGCAGCTCTACTGTATGAAAATATGATGATGGCATCCTCTCGGGTAAAATATTCCGAAGGTAAAATAGTCCCCCATTCGGATCTCCGGGCGGGGACTACTCAGGAGGATGTTATCATCAGGAAAGACAATACTGGCCTTCTAGGGATCGGAGCGTGGAATGTTAGATCCCATAATCGAGTAGGAAAATTAGAAAATTTAAAGAGGGAAATGGATAGGTTGAAGTTAGATATAGTGGGGATTAGTGAAGTTCGGTGGCAGGATGAACAGGATTTCTGGTCAGGTGAGTAAGGGATTACAAATACAAAATCAGTTGGAGGTATCACAGGAGTAGGACTAATAATGAATAAGAAAATAGGAATGCGGGTAAACTATGAGCAGCACAGTGATCGCATTATCATTATCAAGATAGATACGAAGCCAACACCGACAACAGTAGTACAGGTTTATATGCCAACTAGCTCTGCCGATGATGAGGAGATCGAAGAAATATATGAGGAACTAAAGGAAATTATTCAGACAGTTAACGGAGAGGAAAACTTAATTGTGATGGGAGACTGGAATTCGGTAGTAGGAAAAGGAAGAGAAGGAAAAATAGTAGGTGAATATGGACTGGGCAGAAGGAATGAAAGAGGAAGTCGCCTGGTAGAATTTTGCACGGAACATAATTTCATCATAACAAACACGTGGTTTAAGAATCACAAAAGAAGGTTGTATACTTGGAAGAGACCAGGAGACACCGGAAGGTATCAGATAGATTTTATAATGGTAAGACATAGATTTTGGAACCAGGTTATAAACTGCAAGACATACCCAGGGGCAGATATAGACTCTGACCATAACTTGTTAGTCATGAACTGTAGGCTGAAACTGAAAAACTGCAGGAAGGTAGGAAAATAAGGAGATGGGACCTAGATAAATTGAAGGAACGTGAAGTTCTGGTGAATTTCAGAGGGAGATTTAGGCAACAATTGACAGAAACAGGGGTAAATAAAACAGTAGAAGAGGAATGGGTAGCATTGAGAGATGAAATAGTGAAGGCAGCAGAGGACAAAATAGGTAGAAAGGCAAGACCTACAAAAAATCCTTGGATAACACAGGAAATACTAAATTTAATTGATGAAAGGAGAAAATATAAAAATGCAGTAAATGAAACAGGCAAAATGGAGTACAGACGACTAAGAAATGAGATTGATAGGAAGTGCAAAATGGCTAAGCAGGAGTGGCTAGAAGCCAAATGCAAATCTGTAGAAGAATGTATAAGAAGGGAAAAAGTAGATACCGCCTACAGGAAAATCAACGAGACATTTGGGGACAAGAAAAGCAATTCTATGAATATCGAGAACTCAGATGGGAAACCAGTTCTCAGCAAAGAAGGGAAGGCTGAAAGGTAGAAAGAGTACATAGAGCAGCTCTACAAAGGAAATGAACTTAGAGACGATGTTGTAGGAAGGGAAGAGGTAGTAGATCAAGATGAAATAGGAGGTATTATACTGAGAGATGAATTTGACAGAGCCCTGAAAGCCCTAAGTCGGAACAAGGCCCCAGGAGTAGATGACATACCCTCAGAGCTACTAAAGTCTCTGGGAGAGCCAGCCATGACAAAACTATTTGAACTGGTGTGTAGGATGTATGAGACAGGCGAAATACCCTCAGACTTGAAGAAAAATGTAATAATCCCAATTCCAAAGAAATAAGGTGCAGACAGGTGTGAAAATTACAGAACCATCAGTTTAATAAGTCATGGTTGCAAAATTTTAACACGAATTATCTACAGGAGAATGGAAAAGCTGGTAGAAGCTGACCTAGGGGAAGATCAGTTTGGATTCAGGAGGAACGTAGGTACCCGGGAGGCAATACTAACCATACGTCTTATCTTAGAAGATAGATTAAGGAAAGACAAACCTACATTTTTAGCCTTTGTAGATTTGGAGAAAGCGTTTGACAATGTTGACTGGACTACACTCTTTCAAATTCTGAAGTCAGCAGGGGTAAAATACAGGGAAATGAGAGTTATCTACAACTTGTACAAAAGCCAGACCGCAGTTATTAGACTCGAAGGGCATGAAAGGGAAGCATCAGTTGGGAAGGGAGTAAGACAGGATTGTAGCCTTTCTCTGATGTTATCCAATTTGTACATTGAGCAGGCGGTGAAGGAAAGCAAGGAAAATTTTGGAATAGGGATTAAAGAACAGGGGGAAGAAATAAAAACATTGCGTTTTGCTGATGACATTGTAATTCTGTAAGAGACAGCGAACGACCTGGAAGAGCAGTTGAATGGAATGGACAGTGTGTTAATGAGAGTGTACAAAATGAACATTAACAAGAGCAAAACAAAAATAATGGAATGCGGTCTTAGAAAATCAGGCGATGCTGAAGGAATTAGATTAGGTAACGAAACAATGAAGGTGGTAGATGAGTTTTGTTACTTGGGTAGTAAAATAGCAAGCGATGGTCGCAGTACAGAGGATATAAAATGCAGAATGGCAATGGGAAGAAAAGCATTTTTGAAAAAGAGAAATTTGCTAACATCGAATATTAATTTAAGGGTAAGGAAGTCTTTTCTGAAGGCATTTGTGTGGAGTGTTGCCTTGTACGGGAGTGAAACATGGACGATAAGCAGTGCGGACAGGAAGAGAATAGAGGCTTTTGAAATGTAGTGTTACAGTAGAATGCTGAACATTAGGTGGGTAGATCACATAACTAATGAAGAGGTACTGAACAGAATTGGCGAGAAAAGGAATTTTTGGCATACCCTAACTAAAAGAAGGGGTCGCTTGGTAGGACACATTCTTAGGCATCGAGGAATCGTAAATTTAGCACTGGAGGGAAGTGTGTGGGGTAAAAATCGCAGAGGAAGGCCAAGAGACGCGTATAGTAAGCAGATTCAAGTGGATGTGGGTTGCCGTTCTTATGAGGAGATGAAAAGGCTTGCTCAGGATAGAATAGGATGGAGAGCTGCATCAAACCAGTCTCCGGACTGAATACCATTACAACAACAACAGTGTAAAATGTACTTTATAGACTTAAAATGGCCCGAAATTATACAGAGAAGACCTTTAGAGGCTCGTACACTCCTGAAGTAATAAATACCGCTCTATTACCAATTAGAGGCTGGTGCAGTGTCAAAAGCATCCAAGCATGGACTTCAGTATTCCACATAGGACTCAGAACAATTACTGGTTGAAATTCCCTGCTTTACAGACAGACCAGCTCCTACTTTCTGAATGCCCTATCAGTCCTGGACTGGATTCAAACTTGCCAGAAAAAACGACTGATCACAGCACCCATTCGAACCCATCAAATTCATCAACTCGTACTGCACCAACACGGACTCTTGTTCTACAAATACCTTTCCTCTTGCTTGTGAAGAAGAAGTTCCTTCTACTTCCACACAATCTTGGCCAACACCAAAAGAAATGAGGCATTTTGAGAAGGCGGCTTCTAGGAAGCAAACACAACACAACATGCCAGGCACTTAAATGTGATTTGCAGAGTATCCCATGTAAATGTAGATGTAGAAGGAAAAAAGGAAAGCAGCTACATTGACTGATACTCCAGTTAAAAAAACCAGAATGGAAATTGATGAAATTTATCTAATAAAAGAAAACTTCAAAAGAAAGGAAATAACAGAAACGATAAAAAAGCCCATCCGTAAATTGCTTCGGATTTCAACGCTCGTCTATCAACAAGTACTTGTGTGCGAAGCATTCAACAAAACATTATAGATATGGGTTTTCGGAGCCGAAAGCACACTCGTTTACTTTTGCTGACTGCGTGACACCTGGGTCAGCCGACACCGAAATTGGACTCTTGGTGACTGGAAACATGTTGCCTGATCTGATTTGTCTCGTTTCCAATATTTCGAGCGGATGGATGTGAACGGATATGGAGAAATCTCATAATTCCACGGATCCAGCACGTTAGCAGGGACTGTTAAAGTTTGTAGAGGCTCTGTAATGGAGTGAGGCGTGTGCAGTTGGAATAATATGTGACTCCTGATACGTCTAGACACATCTTGGCTGATCACCCGTATCCATTCGTGTCCACTGTGCAGTCCGACAAGCTTGGGAAATTTCATCAGGAAAGTACGGCCCCCACACTTCCAGCAACACTCTTTTGAGTTTAAACACCTTCGCTGTCCACCTAACTCTACAGAGATGAACGTTACTCAGCCTATCCGGGATGCCTTGCAACATATTGTTAATAAGAGGTCTCCACTCCGTCGAACTCCTACCGATTAATGCACAGGCCTGCACGTTGCATGGTGTCAATTCCCTCCAACACAAGTCGAGTCCATTTCACGTAGTGTACTGGAAGTTCTGAGTCTTCGCGGAAACCCTACAAGATATTGGGAAGGTGTGACAGTTTCTTTGACTCTTCAGTGTATATGCTGAAATTCTGATAGTACTTCTAAGTGTGTGCTTTTTTTTTTTTTAGGTTTTGTCCGTGCTTAAAGATATGTGTGGTTTTTAATATATGTTTTCGTGTAAGTAAACAACATTGGTAGCGGCAATGAATTACATTAATTCGGTATTACGTGTTACTGAAAATTGCTAGGGTTATGAAAGATGTGGTTGGAACATTATACTATTCTGACAAGATCTATGTTACCGCTGGATATTCGCTACGTAGCTGGCCACTTGCTTAAAACATTTACGAGTCGCGTTTTTTAAGCACGTACCGTTTTGAAATTAAAAATAGACTTGCTAAGATATTCAATAATTTTATGCGCACTGGGTACCTGTATCTGTTGACTCGGCACTGACGCCATTACACTCTGAATCTTCCTTGTTTACGTATACTGTACTGTACTGTACGTGTACTGAGTGTTTAAGATGAGTCCCGCCGACTGTGAAGTACGGGCTGTTATAAGATTCCTTAGTGCTAAAGGCCTAAAAGCGATCGATATTCATCGTGAGATCTTTGCAGTTTAGAAACATTATGAGTGATGGAATGGTAAGAAAGTGGGTGAGAGCATTTAAAGATGGCCGCAGAAATGTGCATGATGAACAACGGAGTGGGCGTCCTTCGGTCGTTAATGGAAGTTTGGTGCAGGAAGTGGACAATAACGTGATAGAAAAGGACATCAAAACAGTCGTGATGCATTGGTTAACAAGTCAGTCAGCAGCCTTCTACGAAGTTTGTATTAAAAACTGGTACAAAGTTATGACAAGTGCCTTAGTATTAACGGAAATTATGTAGAAAACTAGATTAAGGTACAGGCATTTTTAAAAATAAAATTATTGCGATATCTTAGCACGTGATTTTTTTAAATTTCAAAACGGTACTTACTTAAAAAGCACGCCTCGTATCTATATCCTGTTTTTGGACTGAGTTTGCTTATGACGCTCATCCATGATATACGTTAGCTCCTTCACTATATGCATAATTAGTTTTTTGTGGCTAATGCAATATTTTTGATTAGCAAGTAGCCAAATATTTTAATGACCTTTTAACAGCGTCGTAAGTCTCCTCAAAATTTAAGTAATGGTAATACAGGTTGAATCTAAATACGCGCACTCGGACTTCGCAGCGCGATTCCTCACGTGCTAACAATAAAAAAATGTCTCATAAGATTTCGTCCTGCGCATATTGCCGACAGTAAATGAACGTCGAAGATTGAGATGGATTTTTGTCCCATACGTCAGTGAGTTTCAGAATTACACTACTACACGAACAAACTTCTAGGGGATGTGGCAGGTTTCTTGAGGAACAAAGAGCATTGAAACCCATGTCCGGAAACGTCTTCTAATGACGCTACAGAGCGTCAAAGTTGCTGAAGGGGATGTCTAGCGACAGGAGCTGTAAATTGGGTCTCCGTAGCGTCGTTGAATGGCGTTTCCGGGCATGGGTTTCCATGCTCATGTTATTCCTCAAGACACCTCCCACATCACCTAGAAGTTTGTTGGTGTAGTAGTGCTGAAACACACTGACGTATGGGACACACACCCATCTCAATTTTCGGCGTCCATTTACTGCCGGAAACACGCACATGACGAAATGTTTTGAGAGATTTTTTTATTTTATTGCTAGCATGTGAGGAATCGCAATGCGAGGCCTGAGTGCATGAATTCACCCTTTATGTTGTGCATCTTCATGCCGCAGTTATATGGTTCACTGATTTTGTTTATTCTTATAACTAAATATATCCTCTACTTTTACTAAAGACTCAGCGTACATACTCCGAGGAACATACACCATACATCAAAGACATGTCTCCAGAATATTATAGCTATTTTTTCTCTCCAAGGATGACATCCATTTTCACTAATTACGAGGAAAACGTAGTTTGCCTTAATACAAATCTGGAATAAATTTGGTATGTACTTGGGAACATATTGGGTAGTACTGTAAATAAAATGACGCTAATTAACTATAACATATTTTTATTTTTGCCATTGCTGTACGCCGCTTAAATAAATAGGTGGCTTGTTTCTAGGTGTCCATCTTAGAAGTAGTGCGTCTTGACGACAGCAGGAGCTGCGGCGTAGGCCACGGGGGCGTGGTAGGCGGGGGCGGCGTAGGCCACAGCGGGGGCGGCGTAGGCGACGGGGGCGGCGACTGCGGCCTTGACGACGGGGGCGGCGTAGGCCACGGGGGCGGCGGCCACCGCGGGGGCGGTGTAGGCGACGGCAGGAGCTCCCAGGAAGCCGGGGGCGGCGGCGGCGACGGCCAGCACGGCGGCGAGGACGACCTGCGGTGGCAAAGGATACGTTCTTTAGATGAAGTTCTTTGACGTCTTTAATCAGCACTTAGCAATTTCCAAGGAACTAGCGACTAGTGATTTGACTAGTGATTTGACTACAAAAATCATTGATTATCTATGTGGGTTCATTATTTTCTCGTATTCTTCCGGTTCCGGTCTACTGGCAGTCAAAGCATGAAGTTAATGTATATAAATTAGGAAATATTTATTACTTATTGCTCTTTCCTCCGGATATATGTCCTGTGACTGGTTCAGTATGTTGCTTAATCCAAAGGCTCTATATTTCTTTAATTATTAACTAATGCCATTTTCTCTCGATTAGACAGGTATGTAGAATGACTAACAGATGCTATGAAACATAAACATTATGTTAAAATTAAAACGTGACTCATTTTGTTTACCAATAATAATGTTGCTCCGACAATAATGTTGCTTCGACAATATTAAAGTTCATACCGTTTATATTTTTTATTGAATTTGTTTGTAATATTGCCTGGCAACTGCATGCTGCAGCCATACTGGTATGGGCTGTTAAATTTCTATCTACTTTAATGTTTAAGCTAGTCATTGTTGTATAGATATTCCATATTAAACTGTAACAGTGTTACAGTTCTAAGAAATCCTAATAATTATTCAGATGCTACTTACATTGACAAAACTGATTCTTACAATTGACTGATGAAATAATTTTGCGAATAAACGGTTAAATCACCTGTGTCCTACAATAAGACGAAAAAAATTACCAACATCTTCCGCTTGTCCACAGATCTTTTGTGTGACTAAACTGAATACGACCATTCCCCTTCACACCAGAGGACTTATAACCTTGGGAGTTTAGTCCCCCTATTCTCAACAATACATCCCATTCCCCATGTAAATATTTACAATGCTTTATGAGTGTGAGATGTTCTAAATTACTGAGAAACTGCCCCAATAACGCTAAGACAACACCCTCTAGAACTGTATTTACAACGTCTAGAGATACTCTTACAGAATTTTAAATGAATGTGAGAGGGAGTCATGCGAGACACTTGGTTAGCTGAGTTCATAAAAGTCCTACTCGCATGACACACAAGATTAAACGACCCATTCCCCCCCTTACCCCCACCCCACCCCGCCGGCAGAGTAGAAGTCTGATTTTAAAAAAAAAAAATCTGTCAGTTGCGACTAAGGCATTGACACAGCCGTTCTGTGAAGATCCTTAATTCTGTAAGTTATCTACATCCAAATCTACTTATTTACTCTGCAAATCACATTTACACACCTGGCAGAGAGGACTTCCAACCGATTTCATAATATGTCTCTACCATCCCATTAAAAGCATGCACGAAAAGAAACATCTCAGTCTTTTTGTTCTCATTTCTATGATGATTATGTCTACCTATGAAAATGGGTGTTAAGAAAATCAGTGCGAATTCAGAGGATGATGTTTGAAAAGAAATTTCGCAATTACATGTTGTTCCAGTGAATAACATCTTTCTTTTAATAATCTTACTGCTAAAAAATGACATAATGGATGTTAGAGGAACTAGAAAAATTTCGCCTGACAAGTTGTTTTCTGTTCTATTGATCGAATTCAAATGTTTGTAAATCTAAGTGATTTAACTTTATTTGTAATCTTTCCCTAGGCTGAAAAACTACTTAAAGTAACTTCTGCTAAGTACAACACAAACACCCATGCCCGAGGGAACACTCGAACATCCGACGGCGAGTAGCCGCGAGCTCTGCACCAAGGCGCCTCAGAACGCTCGGCCACTCCACCGCAGCCCTGTGCCATTCCTGATTAGTTGAGTTCTTACTAACGGTGCTCATAGGTGAGAAGAATTTGTTAGGAAGTTTCAAAGCTGAAAATATGCCAGTACACACAGCGCATTGGGGACGACGGTGGATTTATTTCACCTCCAACCATCCATATTTAGGCCATGCATGATTATTCCAAATAACCCGAGGAAAATTCCGGCATGGTTCCTTTCATAGGGCACTGAAAATTACCATACTCGTACTTAGCAAACCTATCTGAGACGTCTCTAACGATCTTAATATTCCTTGCTTCCTTTCTTTAGGACACAGTAATCAGACACAGGGATCAAACTCATTTTTCTCTTTGAGATTTGGACAATCGGTTGTCTTAAAGCATGTGTGCTTATTTATATATGAAAGTTCTGTCTGAAGGTGAGGAGTAATTACTTTCAAACTGTAATTGCAATAATAATAATTTATAAACAGAAGCGTATACTACCAAATATAATTATCTGGGGTTACTAGAGTTCACAACGATGAAACTGGAGCATCAACTCAGAGAAACATGTAAACAAACGACGCTGTCGTCTATACTAAAATGCAATTTTTCAAACTGAACATTTTTGGTTTGAATGTATATTAAGAGATCCCCCCAGACTGTGAAACCATGCTGTTCCATCCGATAGACCAGGCAACAATGTGGAACTTTAAACGGAACATGTCAGCTGCACTTGGCAATTAGACATACTGAATCGTTAGTGTAAGAGGCGGATTTGCAAAAACTCACCCTCTTCTAGGATAAGATCTGAATTGATAAAAACCTAAATAAATTGCACCATTTGTAGGATTCTGAGACGAAACACGCACTCTATTCCATGCACCTGACTGCCTAAAGATACTATTATTGTTTAATTTTGAACAAATATGTCAGCCATTGAATGGAAGACAAATTATGGGCCATTAAGGTAATGAAAATAATCTCTGGCATCAAAACCAAAAGCAAATTCCCGTTCACTGAGACCTACAGCTTTATCATCATCTCAGCGGCCGTTGCTACATCAAAGGAGATTCGCAAATATCCTAAAACGTTTTATGTCATCTAGCGTATCGGATGTATCTACATCCGCTGATCTGGTAGGACAGGACCATGCGGGCACTCACCAGCTTGTACATGTTGGCAGGCGTGTAGTGGTCAGTGGCAGGCGACTACTGTGCCTGCTGCAGCCTGCGGCCGCCTTATATACCCGCCCACCTCCCACAGCGGCGCTGCCTCATTGCCAACAGCTGATCGCAACGCGTAACGCCTCACCGGACACGCCCGCCGGCAACGCACCGCCGAAACCGGACCACTCCGTATCTCTGCTGTTGCATATAGGTTTGTAGTTTCCATACATACGATCTTTCGGCATTGTGCCAGTGACCGAATCTATCCTTTGTCATTGCTTAATGCTGTAAACTGTGTAGCAATACATTTTTCGTGTGACTTAGCTGCGCACGTATATTAAGGGGAGTTGGAATGCCGCAAAATGGTAAAAAAATCATATTTTTAAGCTTACGAAGTAATTTCATGTTTTCTTCTTAAGATAGTGCATACGTTTGTTAAGAAATTTCTAAATGGAAGTATTTTTATTTTGAATTTTTCAAAATTGTATACGAGCCCAGGAAACTACACAACTAGCGATGTTTACAGATTTAAATCTTTGCATTTCCGAAAATATTAGATTACCGTGTTCACGGGTGCGTTTTCTCTAGGAGGATGCTTGTCCACTGTTGGTCGAGCTGATCTCTACGAGTTCACGAGAGGGGCGTCCAATCCTTGATTGTCGTGAGTGCACTCGTGATCTCCCGATAATTTATTTGTAGTCTGGGGCAGCGTCCTAGAGATAAAGTAAATTGGTCCCGATCCCCCGATTCCGACCAAGGTTTTCGGTATGATTTCCTTGGTTGTAAGGCGTATGCCGGAACTGGTAAGCCCCTCCCACTTATTCCCAGTTGGGATTCCCCTTTGCCCTACTATCAGGAGGCTGTCGAATTTGCTCTTCAGCTGTAGCATCTTTGATCTTTCATTTGACATCTTTATCGTTCAAATAGAAACCGATGATGTTGTTCAACAACCTCATATGGACTCGTGTACCTAAGAACGTATATATTGGCATGAAGACTTGGGGACTAAGTGATTGTGTTATTATATTCAGTGATAGTCATATAGATATGCTAAATGTCATTAAAAGTCTTGGTATTGTTCCTGGTATCAACACCATTCGAGGTCTTCGGCTTCTCGACAAAATGCAGCTGAATTTAATACAAAACGGAGCAAGGGCAGGAGAAGAAAGCTTCTAGATTAAGAAGTGACCCTGATTACTACGCTTTTGATAATATAATAAGAGGTATTTGGGAATTTTGATACAAACCACTAAACCAATAATATTCAAATTTTTGGAAACGCCATACAACAGTTTAAAGAGGACACTCAACTAGACTGAAGCCAAAATCTGGCTTATTCT
Source organism: Locusta migratoria (assembly GCA_026315105.1). Taxonomy (NCBI): domain Eukaryota; kingdom Metazoa; phylum Arthropoda; class Insecta; order Orthoptera; family Acrididae; genus Locusta; species Locusta migratoria. The sequence continues at coordinate 200,827,200 of CM048746.1, forward strand.
CTGAACCAGAAAAATTTATGTCAATTTTTTTCAATAAAAATGGTTGAAAGGTAAACATTCGTAGTTATTATACCAACAAAAGGAAGACATTGGTTCCAGTCCGTGAGCTAACAATATGTGCTGAAAATAGAGGCCAAAATATAACAGTTCTACATATAACAGTTCTAGAGAAAACGGTACATAAAGTTATCAAATTTAACATTGGAGAGACAGGGCATTCCGACACACCTTACGGATTTAATGTAGAATCGTTTGCTTTCCTTTTGTAACATGTTTTCGATTTAACGTGTGGCTGAAAGTTGTTGAATGTTTAAATTCTCGTGGTACAATAGTCAACACTTCTTTCTCATCAGATATGAGTCAATTGCTTTAATAAGCTCATCTATTAACGTTAGTTAATCCCGGATACCCAGACTCCGAAAGATCTGCCTAGGAAAGACTGTAAAGGGGACTTTACACCAACAGACAGGAGACCTTCTAAACATAAGACCAGCGTTCCATATCGAACACTTTACAGCTGTATGTGGTACTACAGTTCGTCGCTAGAAAACTTGTTAGCTATAGTAGGGGTGCAAAGTATGCTCGAGGGCTCTAAACAGGTTTATGTATAGAAGAATGATTATCCGTGACCGAAACAGTACGCACGAAAGCTAAGGTATAGTAATTACCTGTTTCGTGTCATATCGATGTATGACAGCTAATTTATAAACAGCATATAATGCAAGAACGTCTTTCGGAATAGTAAGTTTTAAATAAATGTTACGACATGCTTTGCCGGCCGCGGTGGCCGAGGGGACTGAGGCGCTCCACTCACTGTCTGCACGGCCACTACGGTTGGCGGTTCGAATCCCCCCTCGGGCATGGATATTTGTGCCGTCCTTAGTGATAGCTAGTTCATAAGTAGTTTGTAAGTTTAGGGATTGATGAACCCGCAGTTAAGTCCCATAAGCTATACAAACATTTGAACATTTGAACTACACGATTTACTTCAGTAATGAGTAACGGATATAATAAACTATATGCCATTAAACCTATGTTATAGACTGACATTTTTATTATTCATACTAACAATATTCGAATGCATGTTCGTCTTGTTCTTGCATTAATGTAAGGCTAATGGGCTTCATAGAGATGTGGCGTTTGGAGGAAGATGCTGCGTGTACCATGAACACAAAGAAGAACCAGTGCTTCAGTAATAGAAGCACATCACCAGCAGGTTATCTTCTCGTGTTGGCCAAAACTGCTTTTATTGGCATATATTGAAGAGGAAAGGGGATAATTTAGAGGAGATATTTGTGCCGTCCTTAGTATTAGCTAATTCATAAGTATTTGTTAATTTAGGAACTGATGACCCCGTAGTTAAGTACCATAAACTCTACAAACATTTGAACCATGACGGAGAGGAGTAAGCAGATGGTTGGATCAAGTGGAAAAGATCACCGGCCTACCTGTTCACATCATATTAAGAAATTCCGAAGATGGCTGTGGGTGGAGACATCTGACTGAAGTTTCAACTAAGAATGAATGAGGAAATGCGGTTTCTACACTCTTCAAATGTTCAAATGTTTGTTAAGCTTAAGGGACTTAACTACGGGGTCATCAGTCCCTAAACTTACAAACTACTTATGAACTACCTACAACTAAGGACAGCACAAATATCCATGCCCGAGGGGGGATTCGAACCCCCGACGTAGTGGTCGTGCAGACCGTGACTGAAGCGCCCCAGTCCCCTCGGCCACCGCGGCCGGCTCTACACTCTTCGATGAGTAAAACGACTAATTATGATGATAAATGGACACCTATTAATATTTGTGCAGATACTGAAACTCGACCGCGACGTATTACTTCTTTTAACGCAAACAAACGATAAATCCTCAGACGAAAAAATCCAGAGGCACTAATTCAGTGAATTGTGATGAACAAGTAACCCAAGAACCCAAGCAGCACGACGTATCCAACTTTCGGGGTACACACTGTTGAGATATTTCCTGACGCCTCTACAGTTATGGACCATCGGGATAAAACCCGTGGCACAAAGCTACATCGCTGGTTTTAGCACGATGGGTTAATGTGTGCTTCGCAAAGTGCATATATATACTGGATGATTACAATTAAAGTTAAGCTTTCAAACCGCTATAAAAATAACCCCACTGGTCAGAATGACTTCAAATTGCAACTTAATACTATCGGAGTAGGGGGGAAACGTGTGACAGAAGAAAAATAATTAGTGTGAAAATTGATCAACAGATAGTGGTGTATGTGTTGGAATAAGTAAATGATAACACCTGTCATGAGCACGACCCATTGAATGTGGAATGAACATGCCGACTACACTGCTTTTCCTCATTTCGTGTTTTACACGTTCACTATGACTGTCTCAATGCAGGATGGCGCTCTGCTTACAAAGCGGTTTAACAGGAATGATGACTGTGTACAAGCCGCTCTGCAGAAGTTCAGGACACTGAAGGGTTTGAAGAAAAGGCATTGGTCCGATGACTCCCGTGGGTATGGAAATTAAACGTAAAATCTAAAAGATGACTACTTTGTGTATGAAACTAGATAGAGGAAACGATCTAATTCGACGCCAGTGAAACAGTGGCCATAGCATTGTAGGAGTAGTCGAATGGTGGTGTAAAAATGTATTGTACCCGGAGAATTGCCCGACCATTAGACAAACCGGTGAGCACGGTACATAAAATCGTACAAAACACTCTTCTTTGCTATCCATTTCCAATGTCCCATGTGCACGAGTTGCTTCCTGTTGATCTGCCAGCAAGAGAGAGTTTTGCTTTTGAATTTATTGCTCGCAAGGAACAGGATGATGAATGGCCTTGCCAGATTTCGTGGTCAGACGATGCCCACTCCATCTGACATACGTGTCAATCCACTGAATTGTTGTATATGGACAAGAGAAAATCCGCACGCAAATCAACCAGTATCGATTCATCCTGAAAAGGTACTGCGAAGTACAGCTTTGCCGCATTTTATTTATTTATTTATTTTTTATCGTAGGGGTAATATTTTTTGCGGAGACAGTTGCTTCCGGTCCTGTTACCTGTACGTAACTGGTAAGCGCTACGAGTGTCTTTTCGCGGCCACGTCGTCCCGGCTCTCCAACAGCGTGGATGTGTGGAGGGCATATTTTTATGCAAGATGTCGCACCTCTCCAAGTTTTAAATCGCGTTAAACAGCTGATGAAGCACCATTTCGGAATTGCTAGATTTATCAGAAGCCATTTCCCTAGAGTCTGGCCGTCCCGATCATCTGATCTTAATGCATGTGACTTCTGGCTGTGGGCTATTTGAAGTATGTTGGCTTCAGTGTTCCCATTGAGAATTCAGCTGCATTGATGGCACTCATTGTGGAACACATTCTGAACGTGACCTGGAAACACTTCGATCGGTTGTGTAAGATGCTGTTTCTCAATTTCAAATTGTTTCAGAAAAAATTGGACAATATATTGAACATGTTTTGCACCAGGCACCAGAAAGCCGTGCGCACTGGGGCGCCGTTCGGCGGTGCCCGCGGTCGTTCGCCGTCGGGTGTTCGAGTCTCCCCTCGGGCATGGGTGTTTGTGATGTCCCCAGTTTAACTTAGTTTTTATATATCTGGTATATCTTTGGTTCGCGGTCGTTCGTTCAGTTTATTCGTGGTTGGTCGTTGAAGGGTTGGCTCAGCTTTTTTATTACAGATGGCGTTTAACACCCTGACCGGGCGCGCTGAGCCACGGCGCCCGGCTCGCCGTTAGACCACCGCCCCACTAACGATTAAGGCGCCTCGGAATAGTCTAAGCACGACTTCCCTACACGTCAAAAACAACATTCCTTGTTAAGATGATATAAATATCATTTTAATTATAAATTAAGATACCCTGAGACTGTTTTTCGTCTCGAATATGTCCAAGACATTGAATATGAAGGTGAAGCAATGAATTCGTGTTGCGGCCGGGAATCGATCACGGACCTCAATGCTTACTAGACAGACGTCTTACCGTTAGACCACCGCACAGACCATTCCGAGACGTCTTAACTGTCAGTGATGCGGCGGTCTAACGGTAAGGCGTCTGTGTAGTAAGCAGGGAGGTCCGGGTACGATTACCGGCCGCATCACAAACTTTAATTCATTGCTTCACCTTCATATTAGTTTAAGTAGTTTGTAAGCTAGGGACTGATAAACTGATAACCCAGCAGTTGAGACCGATAGCTATACAAACGTTTGAAACATTTGTACACAGAAATTAAAAATCCGATTTGATTTTGTTCGATGCTTTTTATGCGGTTTTTACCTCAGAACAAATACCGATTTTTCCCATCCGATGTGATCTTCTCGTCGCGGATGGTGGTGCTTGGGGTCTTTCTCCGGCAAGATGGACTGATTTAATGCCCTTGGATTTTTTCTTGTGCGGATGTATCAGATCATGGGTTAAGGAAACGGTACTGGAAAATCCAGATGTGTTAAAGATCACACTAAAAAAGTCCGCGATCCCAGTGAGTTTCTAACCTGTTACCTATCGCGTTCAAATCGAGCGCTTTGTCGCTAGCTGAGACTTCAAACTGACAAATATCGTCAGTTATTAGATACTTACCAAAACTTTACAAATGCATTTAACCATAATATATAAAATAAATGTTTGTTTCTATCTCTTTTTGTTCGTATTTTATGCACGGTCATAATATACTTCCGATTGTGATAAAACTTTGTCAACTCATTGCTTTGCTCTCGTGTGAAGATTGCAAGCACACTAAAATTAACTTCCTATGGTGTTTGGCGGAGGGATACTTCACAGTACGTATATCCGTTTCTTAGCCCTTCACGCTGAAATGACTAGACGGATATGAATGAAATTAGGAACAGAGGTAGCGTATTACGTGATTAAAATATGGGCTACTTTTCTTAACCCACCTGTCAATGGGTGGCGGAGGGTACCTTACAAAGGATTAATATGTTTGTTCTCTTCACTCTGAAATAGCTGGAAGTATTTGAATGGAATTTCGACTGCAGATAGCTTATCCTCTAAATTAACGCATGAGTTCCCTTTTGGAGTACATGGCGGAGGGTTCGTTAAAATGCTTTAACAGCTTTGATACTCTTCATGCTGAAACGGTTGGACGGAATTGAATAAAATGTGAAATGAAGATAGCTTGTACCCCGAATTAATACATAGGATACCTTTCGTTGACCTCCCTACGGTATGTTACAACTAACATGCAAATTTACTGACTGGTCACCATGAAAAGTCAGGACATAAATGTATGTTTATAGGGAGAAGTTTTTGTAACATGCAAGCCTTTGAATTTAGATGATGACAGGTGAAAGGAGATGAAAAGACGGAGAAGATGGAGGAAATAGATAGAGAAAGGGACAAGAGGAGACGGGAGAAGGAGAATAAAGGTAAGGAAGAGATGGACTAATGGAAGATTGGAAACCTCATATGATTTGTAATTTTGCGGTAATAACGCGCCAGGTACAGCTAGTTTTCAGTAAAAATAACGTTGAGGGCACTATTCTATCTTATAAGTTGGACCAAATCACACATATCGTGCTTAATTACGTAAGATCGGTTTATTAGTTTCGGAGTTTTCGTGGACAAACATTGTGACACGTGATTTTTATACAAATACAAATGCATGCAGTAGTTCAGAGAGTAAGAACAAGCGCAGAAATCCCATACCACGATATAGCTCAGAACTGTTACAAAGAGAACTGAATATGATGAAGCATTGAATTGGAAAGTACAGCTATAAAAGAGGTCAGGTCAAAAATTTCTTTACAGTCATAATTTCGCATCAATGGAGAGTTCGAACGAAATAGAATTGACATCCTTACACACGCGTGCATTAAATTTGTAACTGCTGAAAGTTTCATTATTGGACGACTGCCATTTATTGTTTAGTTCTGTATTGAGTAGAACGTTGAGTTGTACAGTTTGCTAAATCCAGGAAACCCTTACAGAGACATAAAATGATGCAGGAAACCTACAGTAATGAGTGGTGAAAACGCAGTCTGTGTTACCAAAAGTTTATGCGGTTTAAATATGCCTGGACGGAAGTAATAGATAACCGACCCCGTTGAGGACACCCTTCTACGACTGTTGAATGTGCTTCAACAAAATGAATACGATTTTACTCAATGTTGAATTGCCTCAGAAATTGTTCCCATATGAATGAAAATAGGCATAATAAGCTAATTAACTGATATGTATATCACCAAATTTTGCAATGACCCTGATAGCAAAAGTAGCTGAAATCAAACGTTTTAGCATATCTTAAACGCCTTTCTTCCTATTCAATCCCACACCAATGCAAATACCTAAAAATTTGGAATATTCAACGTTAACTGCAGATTTCTCTTCTATATTTATTAATGGTGTTATGTCATTTACTGTACGGAACTGTATATACTGGGTATTTGTATTACATTATGTCTCCATCTACTTGTGAGGAATGTTTCCTGCGATTTGTGGCGTGCATAATTGTTACATCCCATATTATTCTTGTCAACAATTTAGGTTCAGGAGATGCTAAGCATACTGTGTGGTAATTGTCTCATATTTCTATGTATAGCATTGTGTTCTTCCGAAAGGTTGGACTGATAACCTTGCAATTTGGTGCCCCTAAATCATCCAACATCCGAAAGGTTGATGCTATGTCTTGTACACTAAATTGCATAACTGATTCGTTTGCCTTCCCTCCAATTATTTTTAAAAATTTTAGTGAAACTTGATCTGTAGCTGTTGTTGTTATCCTCGTTCATTCTTGGAAGGACCTTTTTCTCGTCCACCTTAAACGAACTCACTAATTAAAACGCTCTTATAGACTATTGGTTACTGCTAAGGGAGTTAACATCTCATGTCGAAGACCATACTGCGAATTGAATCGAATTTGAGTAGTTTTTTGGACAAACTCCGAGTAAAAGTATACCGTAAAAATATCGTTGTCAGCTTAGTTTTATGAAATTAAGTTGCATTTGAGGAATAACTAACTATTTTGTTTATTCGTGTCACGAAATTACTGTTCAACTTACAAAGAATACTACACGTAATTCATTAATATTTGAAAAGCCATTTAGTTCACAAATTGGGAGCCAGTTGGCGTCAGTGAAGTGGACACCCGCCAGACCAGCATGTTGAGAGAACGCTATTAAACGCACCTGTTGTGCACATGTCATACAGAACGGGCAGCGTCGTGAAAACCGGTTCAGGCAGAGTCCTTGAATTGCTTTACAGTCTCGCAGAATTTAACTGATATGCAAAACAACCGGATTCTGGTGATTCACCAACATCCGTTATCCTGTTATTAAAATTCCTGATGCTGTCAGGTGCTTCTAGACTTGGAGCTGTCAGTACTTTCCCAAAACGAAACAAGACAAGTGGCTTGCAGACGTTGTTAAACGAATATTAGCCTTTCAAAAGAACCTATTGTTTTTTTATGTTATTCTTTACACTGGTGCAGTTATTGACCCTAGGCCTTTCATATCTGCATAACTACTGCACCACGAATTTATATGAACCTCTTTATTGCACTCAAGCCCAAGGCTACTTCCACACAACCGCACGGGAATGGCCTGTCGGCTTAACGCGTCATGCCACAGATTGCGCGGCCGCTCCCCGTCGGAGAGTCTACTCCTCCTGAGGGCATGAGGGTGGTGTGTGTGTGTGTGTGTGTGTGTGTGTAGATGTTCAAATGTTTGTATAGTTTATGGGACTTAACTACGGGGTCATCAGTCCCTAAACTTACAAACTACTTATGAACTGGCTAACACTAAGGACGGCACAAATATCCATGCCCGAGGGGGGATTCGAACCCCCGACCGGAGTGGCCGTGCAGACCGGGACTGGAGCGCCTCAGTCCCCTCGGCCACCGCGGCCGTCGTGTGTAGATGAATGTTGTTCTTAGCATAGGTGAAAGTTGTTTGTATGTCTAGGGACTGTGATGTGAAAGGTTTAAGCCCCTATGGTTACAAACAATTCAACAATCCTACACGTTTCTCTATTAGCGAATTATATAAATATTTCCTGTATTTCCACTACGAGTCCGGCCCCTTGGGCATCGTTATTGAAATAGGTATCACTCCTCGACATGGAGACGTCACAGTTAAGAAATTCCGACGCCTGTTCTTTCAGACAGTCGTAGCTATGTGATACTGCAGCTATTCGTAATATAAATTTTAATTGTTTCCATTTATTTATTTATTTTTAGTATCAGCTGTTTCTAGGTGTTTAATGAAACAATGGTCAAAATAGGAGGACATATGAGGGTAATCCGTGCAGGTTGGTTAGGCTCGCTTGCCTGGGATGGCTTAGAGGTTTAGTGCAACAGCCTAGAGGACACTAGGTCCCCGGTTCGTGTTCCGGCCACGGCACTACTTTTCACATGTCCATGTTGTTCAGTACAACATCTTATATCAATACATATATGACAACATTATTTAAAACTATTCAATATGGCATCAAACTAGACTTACGAATAATAGTTCGCGATCGGAGACGCTCCCTTTAGTTCGCGCCTCTGCCGCGAACTAGATCGCTCTTTTAAGTTCGTCCGCTCCCAGTAACGGCTGAGCGGCGTGGCCTGCGCGTGCAGGTGGAGGGGGAACTTCCCCCACCTAGCTGCTTCATGCGTTTGCTGCTTGAGCCGCTAACGATATCACGCAAACCAAAAGAAACAGTTTAAGTTTAGAGTTATCTCTATATCTTGGCATTATGGAATTTATTAGTCAGATATTTCAGAGTGCAGAACACACCAAAACAGAAATTTTGTAGCACTGAACTATGTAGTCTAGCAGGCAGACGCTCACCTCGAAATGACTCATCAGCAGAAGGCAAACACGTGATTTTTAATTCTGTGCCCTCTCGCTATTGCCCGTCGGCCTTCGGAAAAGAATCCAGCGAACTATGAAGCGAGATACGTTTGGCATAATTGTCCTCTGCTCCAAGTTCCTCCGCTGCTCCTAGTTCGTCCGCTCCTTCTAGTTCGTCCGTTATTTTTGCCTTTCGCTACCGCTACTAAAAGAGATCTTTTCTTATGACAGCTTTTTTATATAATGAGTCAGTGTTGCCAAAGCGTGTGCTATTACCCGTATTTTTGGGCAATTGACATCAAATACTTAGGCAAATAAACCAGTTATTTACACGAATGGGTGATACGATGGTATTCAACTACTTTGCATAGAGAGTACTCGTAGTATTTTATTTTTAAAATAGATTTTTTGTGGCTGTGAACTACGAAACTACAGCTGAGCTGCATCTCAGCTCGAAATGAAGGTAACTGGCAGAAGGGAATCACGTGATTCTGCGCGCTCTCGCGTCCTCTCACTGTTCTCCGTCAGTCTTCGGAAAAGGAGCGGACGAACTAAGAGGCGAGGGATCTGCGAACTAGTTCGCGTAGTTCGCCTGTGGGAGCGCTCTTCCGAACTAGTTCGTTCGTGAACTACACAAGGGTACATCAAACTGTAAGTGAAAGTAAATGAAGTCATGGAATGATGCTATTGCATGTTATAAGTTAAAGTTACACAACTGTTAATTGAGAAGTGTAACGTGGAATGTAATTGGATTTACGCCCTTTTTCCATGAAAGTGCTAAACCAATACATTCATACTTGAATTACCCGCCTTGAAAAATTCTACTCGATATCTCACCTTCATTGGAAATGCATTTATCGGACTTAATGTCCATAGTTCATCAAACTACTCGATTGTTCTCCGAGCGTAGATCTTTGGGAGCTGTCCCTTCAAAACAATATGGTGTAAGTACGCCAGTTGATAATATTGGCCCCAAAATACATCAGATTGACTTAGTTGTTTTCCTAATGAAGGACTTTGATTGTCACTTAGTACAGCTACGTCTGTTTACTTGACCCCTTAAAATTACCACACTGTAGACGGCGCTTTAAACCCTCTAATCTGTCTAATTCGCCTCGCCAGATCACACAGTTTTATTGATTTAGTTGGGATAATGTTTATGTTAGTCAAGCATCAATTCACATAACTGAAGACGTTGATCTAAATCATCTTCATGTAACTCATGTCGTAAAAGTAAACTCTATATTTCTGTTGTGGAACATACTTTTCGCTGATGCTCCTTATAAATCCAGCTCATTTGCTAATGATCTGGTTGATTTTCGCAGTCAAACATTCTCGCAATTCATTTTCGTCAGTGGCGCAGGTTTTGTGCACCCATATCTTGGTGCATCCGTAACAGATCCGAGTTCTTCAAACTATCTCGCACATGGTACATTGAGTGTCTTGCACGCGGATAGGTTCGCGTGGTCTGAGGCGCCATTCTAAGGATTGCTGCCTTCACCGAATGTTCGAGTCCTTCCTCCGGCATGTGTGTGTGTGTGTGTGTGTGTGTGTGTGTGTGTGTGTGTGTGTGTGAGGAATATAATGACAATTGCCAACAGAAAGAAAACAGATACGGACAATTCATATTATTTTGGAAGAGAAAAGAAATGTTTCAACACAGATTTCCTGCATTGTAGCCAACACGATGACCAAATAACCACTTGGCTCGACGTTGCACGTCTTGAGCAAGGAACATTCACTGTTTGCATTTTTAATCGTTTCCAAGGTTTGGAACACCTTCCACATATTCACGTGCTTCGTCTGTGTTCGGTTTTTGACGGACTTTCTTACCACTAAGTGCGTCGAGGTAGTAGGGGGGCGGGTGAATATTTGTTATTGCATTTGTTTCGTATTTACATTTCAAAGTACTACACAGAATTTTCTCCATAACTCTTCATTTTGTATTGGCTGACAATGTTCATATCTTTTGCAACAAACACTTTCTTGGTACTTTTGCTTACAATTTATATGCTCTTTTTATGTCCGCGTTAGGTAGTCGCTGGCAAATTATCAAACCTTGGCTGTTCTCGCCTTTCTACTGCCTAATCCAAGCCACTCAGTTCCATCTCACCACATTCTGCTGCACTTTAATTTCGTCCTTTGAGTTTTGGCGATATTTTTGTCATTAATATTTTAAATCCACTGTGTTTATTCTGTTCAACCGATTTTCAATGATGAGGTAAAAGGCTTCCCTTGTATCGATAAAATTTTATCGATATTCAGAGTAATCCAAAAGTCTGTTGGCATTTGAATATGCACTTAGTCACGGAATAATATAGGTAGAGTTGTACACATGCTTGAAATGAAATGTTATGTTATTGAAATAACAAAACGAGAAACAGCAGATGGTCATGATCAGCACCACATTAGTAATGTCTCATGAGATATACGTGTAAGCTAACTTAACGCCTGGCTCTTCGCTCGTGTAGACTGTCTGCTCTGCACACATTTTTTCGTTTTCCTTTGATCGAATTCTTGTTACGCCCATTGCTACTGTATAAATCTACACAATGTACGAACAGTGCATCTGTACTATGTAAACTAAGCTGTAGATAGGGTACAGTATTTAAATTTAAGTAAGACATTTTTCGTATTGGCCACGGTGGAGTGTCCGAGCGTTGAAGACGTCTTGCTGCAGAGGGTGCGGTTGTTCGCCGTCGGAGGTTCGAGTACTCCCTCGGGCATGTGTGTGTGTGAGTGTGTGTGTGTGTGTGTGTGTGTTTTGTCCTTAGGATAGGTTAAGTAGCTTATAAACCTAGGGACTAATAACCCATTTAAGTCCCATACGTTTGAAGTTTGTTTAAGTACTTCTTTCTATACCACACTTGTCGTTTCATGGTTTGCTGCGAAAATCACGAGAGAAAAACAGAACAGGCGACATGGAACTGCCCATGTGAGAAGTAATCTGGCAGAGAAGGTGCACCAAAGGCAACGTTTCACTGGAAGAAAATGAAACAGTTCTACAAAAGAAACTGCCTTCACTACACTTGTATGTCCTATTTTGGGATATGTTGCCCATTATTGGAGCCCAACAAAGTGGAACTGACGGAGGATATAGCGGAAGTTCAGAGAATGGCAACTCCGTTTGTATTAATGCGACGTGGGGTAGAGAATGTCCGGAAATGATGCACGAGAACACATGTAACTAATGACAGGAAAAAATGTAAAAATGCAGTAAATTAATCAGGTAAAATGGAGTACAGACGACTAGAGATTGACACTGACAAGGAACTGGTCTGATAGAAATAACTCACTTCAAAATGAATTGGAGAGTACTTATGTAGATGTAGGACGTTCTTATTTTATTCATTAGATGACTGTGTAGAACCGTATCTTACGCTTTGCGGTAGTCAAGAAATAAAGTATCTATCTTGAATGCTGTATCTACTATTCCCTGGGTCAGTGGTTATCAAACAGAATTCGCATTACTTTGCACGGTTTTTCAAATCCGCCTCCTGTCATGCATATTTGGGTTATCCGTATTTTCCATAAACTTCTTCACACAAATTCCTGGGTGTTCATTTTCAAAGGCCACCGCAGATTACCTTCCTCATATTTAACCAAACGAAATAATTTAAAAATTAATTCAACCATAACTTGTTTACTAATCACTCCTTAAAGGATTGCTGCCATTTTCCATATTTCAAACATATAATGGTGGTAAGAGTTACATAGAGAAATATAAAGACTGCCTGCTCTCGAATTAGGTGTAAATATTGTTTGAAAGATACTTAGACCATATATCACATCTGGACAACCAGTTAAGTAGAGAAGTTCATATGAAATACTAGTTGTGTTGTACTATGTGGAACAGAAGTTGAAATGCAACAGTTAATCCCTGAAATTTGGTACAACATGCAGTCATCACTGTGCAGTTTCATTTGTATGACAGACCGTTAGAAACTGGATGTCATTCTCACCTAATGAAGGCCAAAATATACACAGGGTTAAACACGTATAAGTGAGGTGTCTCAGTGCCGTGTACCAAAAAACATTATGAAAGGGTGTTTTGTCATTTGGAAAACTTAAATATAGGTATTAAAAGTCGTATACTTTCCAGTCAGGTAGTATTCCCACACATGCGTAGCGCCAGGACGCATGTATTCTTCGAGATCAGGGGTAAATCGGTTCGGTACGTCTTGTTGTACATACTGAGACTGGAGGTCTCTCTTGCAATGTCGTCGTTCACTTGTGGCGGAGTTACGGCAAAATAGAAAACATCAAGTTGCAGTATTAATATCACTCTCTCATTCGCTCTCTAACACATACACATACACACACACACACACACACACACACACACACACACACACACACACACACACATGCAATGGTGCTTTGTAATGATTTTATCTTTTGTGCTAGTCTTAATTAAAAGTATATTTTTTTACACAGATAGAATTTTGTACATGATACAATGTATCGTAAATTTTAGCAATTTCATGTAGACAAATTTTGATTTTTTGAAGATATGTTTTAATACCTACCTGCCTGAGGGAGCTGATAAATGGTTATTTGAATTTTATATTTTTATAATATATTGCATAATCTGTGTATGTTATTTGTTAAACTCTAATTCACCTGGAATCACCATTTTTGCCTTCTTATGCGTTTAATATGATTTAACTTTTTTTTTTAAAGTTACAATGTAATCGATTTCAAACAAAGTGGGTGCCAGGCAACAGCTGTCTACAGGCTAAGATGCATAGGTGTACGTAAGCAGTTACCTCATTTTATACTTATGACTTGTACCAGCAAGACCTTTTAAATGCATTATATGATATGACGACAAAATGTTTTAAGCAGAGCACATAGGTCATCATGACTTGCAATTCTGGTATGTAATTCCATTATATAATTGTTACATTCTTGGTGTACGTAATTTTGTCTTGATTTTAATGTCTGACTAACGTACCTTGTTTTTAACAGCACGCACTGATGACTGTTCCATCATAGGGACAAAATCGATACGTGGCGAATTTTAATAAAATAAACATCTCACATCGCCTACCAAGATGAAACCTTTTATTTCATATTAATGTTGTTGTGTGGCACTACTGTTTGGTGGACAGAGAAAAAACCAGTATACTAACCTCTGCACGTAGTAAGGTATCACATAAAAAAGTCACTTATACATATTACACCCTGGAGAGTGACCCACACAAAATTTTCCTCCCAAACAGTTCTGGAGCAACAATAGATATTCAAAACTGATTTTCATGGGCATGAACAAGATTATGAAATTAAGTAAACGTATATTATTTTCAATACAAAATTATGTTTTTAAGGACACCACAGCAACTTTTAATGCAATTAACAGCATGAAAAATCACTAAAATAATGACGTTGGTAGAACCACAATAATCCAATTACATCCCACGAAATTGTGAAACTAAGTTGTTTCTTGACATAAATATAACACACAAACCAGTCTATTTGATTTTTCAGCTACTGATTTCATAAAAATAATACAAGGAATCGATTCAAAACAACATAAGTGTGTATTGAAAATAATATTTGTTTAAGTTTCAGACTGTCTCATAGTACTTATTTTAATAAGCCCCTATTGTACGTTCATGTCCGTGAAAATCGTTTCCTAATTATTGAATCGTTTCCTAATTATCCATTGTTGCTTCAGATACATTTAAGGTGAAAAGTTGGCGTAGGATACCATGTGTATATATCGTGACACAAGACTCTGTAGACTGAGGTTCCCTTGATATACCTCGTATTACTAGTACTTTGTTTGCTTTGTTCAGAAGCTCTTATTTTCTACTTGACATATGAATAAGTACACATTACCAGCCGTAGGACAAATATTTAATTTGCTTTACCAGTTTCATTCATAGAGCGTGAGAACATTCATTGTCCTGGTAGCAAAGGAAAGTATTGCCAGTAAATTCAAGGCAAGAATCATTTTTTCTTTTTTTTTTTTTTTCTTTTATTTATTAATTTTTTTAAGCTTAAGGGACTTAACTGCTGTATCATCACACCCTAAACTTAGAAACTACTTATGAACTACCTTATACTAAAGACGACACAAACGTTCGTTTCCAAGGCGCATTCAGAACCCCGACGGGGAACAGTCTCAAGCAACCCAGCACAACATCTCAATGCGCTCGGCCTCTCCGCCGCGGCTTATAGTTATTACATGTACCGTTACTGATTTAGTATATTGGATATGTTACAGTTTGATTAGATTAGATTAATACTTGTTCCATAGATCATATATACGACATTTCGTAATGATGTGGAACGTGTCTGTTTAGTAAGTGTCTACACTTGACAATCAATATTTTAAGAATTTTTATTACAATTTTTGTTTCAGTTTTTATTTATTTGTTTTCTTAAGTTTTATCTAAAGATTCATCTACATTGTAGAAGGAGTTGTCATTCAGAAATTCCTTTAATTTATTTTTAAATACTAGTTGGCTATCTGTCAGACTTTTGATGCTACTTGGTAAGTGACCAAAGACTTTTGTGGCAGCATAATTCACCCCTTTATGAGCCAAAGTTAGATTTAACCTTGAATAGTGAGTATCATTCTTTCTCCTAGTGTTGCAGCTACGCACACTGCTATTACTTTTGAATTGGGTCGGGTTGCTAATAACAAATTTCATGAGTGAATATATATATATATATATATATATATATATATATATATATATATATATATATATATATATATATATATATATAGAAGCTACAGTGAAGATCCCTAGATCCCTAAATCAATGTCTGCAGGATGCTCTTTGCTGGGCTCCAGCAATTATTCTGATTACATGTTTTTGTGCAATTAATAGTTTTTTACTCAATGTTGAATTGCCATAGAATATGATCCCATATGAAAGAAGGAAATAGGAAATGTTTAGATAATGGTGTTTTGGGCATGAGAATAAATAATCAAGACACAATAATTTATCAAGATAGGTGCTTTATTTATGCCATTGCTGTCCACACGTCAGCGGAATGACGGGTAAATAAATAGGCTGTGTGGCCGAAACGCATCTCTTAGAAGTAGTGCGTCTTAACGACAGCAGGAGCTGCGGCGTAGGCTACGGGGGCGTGGTAGGCGGGGGCGGCGTAGGCCACAGCGGGGGCGGCGTAGGCGACGGGGGCGGCGACGGCGGCCTTGACGACGGCGGGGGCGGCGTAGGCTACGGGGGCGGCGGCCACGGCGGGGGCGGAGTAGGCGACGGCAGGAGCTCCCAGGAAGCCGGGGGCGGCGGCGGCGACGGCCAGCACGGCGGCGAGGACGATCTACGGTGGCAAAGAGTATGCGTGTAAGAGAAACTACTCTGCATTCAAACAGTGACTAAATCTGACAGACTGGTAGTGATGTGTACATGTGCAATCCAGTGATCTACTTTTATTTCGCTGTGGTAATGATAATGAAACCTTCTGTCAATACAAAACTTTGCTGTATTCTCTGAAACATTGTGGGAGAGAAGCATTCTGTTTGTAACTGATAATAAGGAAGCAGTCCAGAGCATCTGGAGGATTCCACAGGAGTATTCAAATATCAACATTGGAGTAGATGTAAAGGTGATCCACACTACGGCCGAATCTAATACTGAGTAAATTTGAGTGTTGTGCTGTAAAACGTTTTCTTACTATCATCAATACTGTGTGTTGGACCGAGACACAAACGTTGGCTTTGAAAGAGACACTCGTTGATGTGGTATTCAGTCCGCAGACTCGTTTGACGCAGCCCTCCACGCTAACCTGTCCTGTGCAAGTCTCTTCATCTGAGAATATGTTCGGCAACCTACATCCTTTTGAATCTGCTTACTGTATTCATCCCTCGGTCTCCCTTCTAATGCTAAGTTGACAATTCCTTCATGTCTCAGAATGTGTCCTACCAACCTCTCCCTTATCTTAGCATATTCCAGAAACTCCTTTCCTCACCAGTTCGGTTAAGCACCTCCTCATTAATGAGGTGGTCTAACCATCTAATTTTCATTATTCGTCCGTAGCACTACATTTCAAAAGCTTCTATAATCTTTTTGTCTGAACTCCTTATCGTCCACGTTTCACTGCCATACAATGCTACACTCCAGACAAATCCTTTCAGAAAGGACTTTCTAACATTGAAATTAATATCGTATGTTAACAAGTTTCGCCTCTTTAGAAACGCTTTTCTCCCCATAACCATTCTGCATCTTATATCTTCTTTACTTCGGCCATCACAAGTTATCTTGCTACCCAAATAACAAAATTCATCTACTTCTCTTATTGTCTCATTACCTAATCTAATTTCTTCAGCATCGCCTGATTTTCTGACATTACATTCCATTACCTTTGGTTTACTCTTGTTAATGTTCATCTTATATCTTCCTTTCAAGACACTGTACGTTCCATTCAATTGCTCTTCCAGATCCTTTGCAGTCTGTGACAAAATTACTATGCCATCAGCAAACCACAAACTTTTTATTTCTTCTCCCTGAACATTCGACAGGTCCTTTTTCTTACCTTCCAGCCTGCCATGTGAGATTTTCATTGCTGTAGGAAACTGTGACACAGAAGGCACTGCTTACATGTGTTATCTGTTCTTTCAGTTTCGTCTGGCCATCTATGATTCTTTCTACAGTGTGGATACACTATAATCCCGAACTCTTAAGACAATCGGCGAAATGCCACGAGTAAGGAATAAAATGGGCAGGAGCACTATGTCAGCACATCATGGGTAAGATGAAGATGTAGCAGTGACGTGCGCTGTGCTTTGGTACACCGAGCCAGCACGCGACTACTAATCTAGAGGCCTGAAATGTAACTCCGATGTGGCACTTCATTTGTTCTTATTGATTTAACTCAATTCCCAGTGGACGCTAGAGTTGAAAATACCTGTGTGTCGTGGATATATGCTTAGCCCAGGCTGTAGCATTAAATCCAAAATCTATGATGACACAGAAGCACGCAGTTTTAATCTGCCAGGAAGTTTCAAATCAGTGAAAAATCCCCTGCTGAATGGAAATTCATCCTGAAGTTTACATTGTGTTTTGTCAGCTGTAATGACCAGTTGAGAGTTCAGCAGTTAATTTTTAACAGTTGAATACCTTACTCTTGCTCCCACTGGTATCTGCTGCTGTGTAAAGTTGTACTGAACTTTCTGCAACAATTTCACAACACGTGATGGAGACCAAATTAAATGTGAGGACGAACTAGCCGTGTCCAAAACTTGATATGAACATGACTCAGCGTGTAGTAATAACAGTTTTTGGTATTTCAAACAGTTTTCAGAACAGTACAGATTTCAGAGCCGTGAAATGAGCAATGTATGCGTCACGTTACCAAAGCAAAGCGCTTAAGGGATTTATGCTTGTATACTGTAACTTGTTCAACTTTATCTGATAGCTCTGCATCAGTAGGTTCTTACATAGTATCGCAATTAGTGATGTAAGCTACAAGCGCACGTAATAGATCTTTGTTGCTCACAAAGCCAATGTGTCATTAAGCAGAATAATTCTCGTTTGAAGATTTCTTTGAATTTTTCTACTGCTGTCATTAACTCTGAAAATCTTATAAACTGAAGGTAAGTTTATGGAAATAAGTAAATGTCTTTATGCCATTCTAAGAGTTATATTTGACAGGAAGAAATTCCTTCTGATTAATGTAACAATGTAATCATGAGCTTTCGGACTCTTTGTAACCGTTAACATTCCATATTTTGAATACCTCAGTGCACATAAAAACTTTATCCCATTCATAACTGAAAGATAAAGTTTTCAAAACCCAAACGGATATTAATTTTCCCCAGTACATATTTGTGAAGTTTATGTTCCAAAAAGATGTCAGAAAGTTTCTTACTTTTTGCAGTACATCTTATTTTGTAACTCTGACGACTGTCTTCGTTCATATGAACATCTTCACAGAGCATAGGAGGTTAAAGCTGAATGCGACCCTCTATGTAGGAACCCGGTTGATATTATCATAGACTGTCCTTTCCGTTCCATCCCTTGGAAGTGGAACAAGAAAGTAAATTACCCACCGTGAGATGGTTTGAAGTTAGTGGTAAGAGTAATGTTTCAGAACAATAGCTACTAATTACTAATTTGTTAGATGTTTATCGATTTGACTTCAAGAAACGTAAATGCACTAGATAAACAACCCTTACGTTGCAACTCATAATGAAATCAAGACAAGAAAGAAACCTTTATAAGAACTGTCGATCAGCAAGAAGCTTTAAACAGCATAACATAGTTGATGATATCAAAAATGTCTGGAATATAGGCGTATGCTACGAATGAACAGTATCTACAAAACAGAGAGGGAAACAAAAGAATGGAAGGCGAAGAGTGGAGTATTAGGATCAGGGAGGTTAAGTGGGCACGTAGTCTTTAGCAAATATGTAACAAGCAATGACTGAAGTAAAATTACAACCTGAGATGATATCAATAAGGTACGCTGATGACATTGCTACCCACAGTGAGTGTGATGAAGTATTACGGTACACATCGAAAGGAATAAGCAGTCTGCTTGGTATGTGTTACAGTTCAAGAGGAAGCCAAAGAAGGACTATAGCAAAGAAAAGTGGCAGAAATGAGACTAGCGATAAACTTAAAATGTAAATTGAAAGTCACGAAGTAGACAAAGGAATTCTCCCAGTATGTAAAAAACCAGTACAGGCAAAGCGAGTAGTCCCAGCCAAAAGAGTTGTTTTAGTAGCATTGATCTGTCTCAAGTTGATGAATAATTATTTTGGAATGTGTATTTTAGCACAGAATTTTATGAGTACGTGGAAGAGTGTGGTGAAAGACGTAACAGAAGAGAATCGAAATACTTGATAGGTGGAGGTATGGAAGGATGTTGGAGATTAGGTGGACCGATGTCCGAAGAGTGGAGGAGGAGAAGAGTACTTGGAAAACATTTTAAGTAAAAACACAGAATAATAGGACATGTTTTAAGGCATCACGAAACATCTTTCATGGGGGAGGATGAGGGGGATAGAACCCCCCCCCCCCCAGAGCCCGAAAAGAAAAAAAAAAGTAAAGAAAAAGAATTCGTATAACAGCAATCTGGTAAATGTAAAAATTGGAAACTTGGGGTGTTTTACCATAAGCTTTCATTGGAAGGAAGTGAATTAGTTTCTTCAACGGGAGTGGTAGATGGTAGTCTGTCTGGAAACTGACTAAAAATTTGCTCGTCAAGCAGATCCATTCCCCCCCCCCCAAGCCAAGTCCTAGTTACGCCACTGCTAGAAGGCGCTGTATAGGATAAACGCTATGTGAGAAAACAGAGATTATAGGAAGGAATCTTAGGGTTTAACGTCCAGTCGACAGCGTGGTTATTAGAGACGGAGCTTACGCTCGGATTTTTGGGTAAGGATGGGGGAAGAAAATCGGCCGTGCCCTTTGAAAGGAACCATCCCAGAATTTGCCTGGAGTGATTTAGGGAAATCACGGAAAACCTAAATCTGAATGGCCGGAGGTGGATTTGAACCACCATCCTTCCGAATACGAGTCCAGTGTGTTACCACTGCGCCACCTCGCTCGGTCACAGAAATTATAATTCACCTAAGAAACGAAAGAAGCTTATGGGTTAGTGCTCGGATTTTTGGTCAAGGGTGTGGAAGGAAGTAGGCCATGCCCTTGCAAAGGAACGATCCCGGTATTTTCCTGGAACGATTTAGGGAAATTACGTAACACCTAAATCTGGATGGCCGAAGATGGTTTGAACCGCCACCCTGCCGAGTGCGAGTCCAATGTGTTACCACCTCGCTCGGTGACAATTCACGTCGTTGACTAGTAGTGTTAGTCTGACAATGAGAGGAAGAATTTGGTACAGATCAGTTAGTGAAGCCTCGCACCGAACAGTGATAAGACTGATCACGAAAAGGAGAGTGGAAGCGGGTGTCAGTGGACTTGTGGCGGCACTCACCAGCTTGTACATGTTGGCAGGCGTGTGGTGGTCAGCGGCAAGTGACTACTGTGCCCTGAGCAGCCTCCGCCCGCCTTTTATAGGCGCCGTCGCCCCCGCCACGCAGCCGCCTCATTGCCAACAGCAGCCGCGGTGCGTAACGCCCAGCCGGATACGCCCATCAGCTGGCCCAAACACGGCCGCTAAATCTCTGCTCTTTGGCACACATGCTTCAGGTTTTTGATGGTGACACTACGATAACTTACGACCACTGACACGCTATTCGCCTGTAGCAGGAGTCAAGCGAAACACAATAGGGCGTGTTAAGCGGCTGTTGCGTGTTTGCTCTTCAGTTATTCCGAGATCGCTATCACCATAATAGTGCCGGAGCACGAAAACTGATGTGCCGATTTTTAATGTTAATTATCCGAGGGAGTAATAAAGCATTTATAATTCAAAATATACTTCGCTGTTGATGTGCAAAACTAAACGGATTACTTAATTGAATAACGAAACGCACTGGCGTTTTTCAGATTCGCTTTACGTTTCTCTATAGTTTTGTGATTTATTTGTAATGATTTCGGACAAAAATTTTGAAAAATATCAGTAATATAAAATTGAATATAACAAGGTAGGTTAGATAGCAGATAAAGAACAAAGCGAAAGTGACGTTTTCAAGATGTAATACGTAGTCTCCACCAACGTACAAATCAATTTAATTATAGATCTAGAGACCATGAGACGGTTTTTCGTCTCATATATGTCCAAGACATTAAAGATAAACGTTCATCTTTAATGTCTTGGACATATTTGAAACGAAAAGCCGTCTCATGGTTTCTCTATCTATAATTAAATTGATATTTATATCATCTTAGCAAGGAATGTTCCAGTATGTCCATTGCCGAGATGCTATTCCACGCCGGCCGCGGTGGTCGATGGGACTGAGGCGCTCCAGTCACGGTCTGCACGGCCACTACGGTCGGGGGTTCGAATCCCCCCTCGGGCATGGATATTTGTGCCGTCCTAGTTCGTAAGTAGTTCATAAGTAGTTTGTAGGTTTAGGGACTGATGACCCCGTAGTTAAGTCCCATAAGCTATACAAACATTTGAACATTTGCTATTCCACTGGATGGAGAGCCTCGGGAGTAGTGACAATTATCTATGGAACACAGAAGCATAATTAAAATTTGTGACGTGGAGGGAAGTCGTACTTAGACTAATCCGAGGGACCCTAGTCGTTAGAGATGCGGTGGTCCAAACAAAATACAAAAATAAAAAACAAAACTAAAAACAAAACAAAAACGGTAAGACGTCTGCCTAGTAAACATGGAGGTCCAGGTTCGATTCCTGGCCGCACCACAAGTTTTAATTCATTGCTTCACATTTATCATTAATGTAAAAATCGCTTAAAGATTTGAACACAAAAATAGTGTCATAATTCCGCCAAAAAATTTAAAGGAACACTAGTGAAATTCTGCGCCGAAGACGTGGATTTAATCATAGTGAATTCCTTTGATCAAATCAGGTTGTAAATCGTTCGTGGTCTTAAAACTTTTATAGACGATACGATTACGACTGTACTATTCTGATAATATTTATGCACTTAATACGTAATATTCTCTCTGACCGTATTTTGACACACACATGGTACTGGATTTTAGAATTTTTTTTATGTTTATGGTACGTGAAGTTGAGAACTGAAATAACAATCAGCCAAAGCAATTCGACGCAACTGTAGAGAAAATCGATTTTGAAATTCTGTAAGTACACGTAAGTATCAACAATTAAACAGTTGCAGCATGTGTACGTGCGCGTCAGGTGGTAGCGTTCTGGCTTTCCTACCCTAGGTTTGGTGGTTCGAACCCTACCGAGTCAGACTTCTTTTTTTAATTATTTTTCTTCGTTGTGTTCGAATATTTACACAGTTTTATTATCTAATGGTAATTTCCACTAAAATTGCACATATTTTTGTTTATTCGTAATTTTCTACATTTTATAGAAGGTTGTTAACAATGATAGTTTGAATCAGAAAAACATAAGGAAACATAAGTTACACACACACACACACACACACACACACACACACACACACACATAATATTGGCTTCACTATTAGACCACGTCAATGGTCTTTGATTGTTCAATTTGTGCCGAGCTACGACGCTATTTTTTGAAAGTCATCTCCTTAGCTGCTAATGGCTTTCCAAGCAGTTAACTTGGTCAACCATCGTTTTATGTGACGACAAGTTTTCCAGCTCGTCTACATACACATAACAAAATCTGACACAACACGTGGAACTAGAGATCCCAAAATGATTTGCATAACTGAATTCGTAAACGAAAAATATACGTGTAATAATGCTATTGGAACTCCCGTCTCTATGAATTGTGAGGCCGGAACGCTACTACTTGTGCTACACCGACAGTTACTGCAACTGTTTTCATTATTGGTGCTTACATTTACTCGCAAAACTTCAAAGTCGATTTTCTCGAGAATTTCTTAGACTCGCGTCGATTGGATTTGGCTGAGTGTTACTTATGTTCTGAACTTCACGTACCGCAATTATAAAGAAATTCTAAAATCCGACACCCTTGTGGTCTCCTTGTCAGCCGAAATTACTCAACTTTCATAAATGTACCATTTTTAACTTTTAACTCTGCAACTATTATTTTAGTACCTTCTCCATGTTTTAACTATATTTTCTATCACCTGTCTTGTCGTGGTAGTTTTTCTTCTTTTTCTAGTTTTTTATCGTTGCCTGTAATGGTTTACATAAAATCAAGTGACAGTGTGATATCGCTTGCTTGAAAATATCTTTGAAACAGTGCGAGATATGGAAAAAACATAATAAAGTTGCAGAGAATTTTCTCCTCCACAAATTCGTTTATTCCATTTTCGGCTCAGATGAACGGTCAAGCCGTTATTTTCATTTAAATTTCTAGCTGTCAAAAGGCACTCGCAAAGGTCCACTTTTAGTGTTACTACCGTAACCTAAAGTGGACCAAAAACATTTGTGTACTTGGATTTTATGACTGGTAAAACAAATTACAACGGTTGCACCAAAGGTAATGAAAACTACTATTCTTCAGTGGAATGATTTAATTGATACACTTTCCTATAGTTACAAACCTACAATATAATCGCTCCTAGTATTTATGTTTTTCCAAATATCTGGAAGGCGTTGCCTGTTTCTACTTTCCTCATATATTTGCAGCCCTATAGTACCGTTAATGTCGTCTCCGGTGTTGAACCGGATTACTTGCAGTGGCTCTTTCACCTCGGCAAAGGAATTCATGTTGGGTATGTTGGACGTTTGAGAATCTTTCATAGTGAGAGACTTCCTGTGATACGTCCTCTTCTCCAAAGTGAGAGGACCACTGCCAGGATCCGATGCAACGACAGAGACGATGTTATCCAATCAAAACGGGACATCAATAGGAAATGGTACACGACACCCTCCGGGCATTTTACTAATGGTCAGATATAACGAGAGCGATCGTATTGTAGGTGTGTCACTATAAGTGCCCTAGTGACTCACGCCATTTGAGAGAAAAGTTCTCATTACTTTTTATCCAGCCCTTGCAGTCAAATAACACACGCATTATGGCAGTAGAAATCGGAATAACGTTGTCTGTTGACGTTGCTATGGAAGACAAAGGAACGGTAAATACACCTATGAAGGAGGAAGAGGAGGAGGATACACAATGAGGGCATGGAAGCGAGAGAGAGAGAGATAGAAAAAGTGGATGGGGAGGAGATGGAAGGCTATAGTAAGCCAATGAATGGTCCAGACTTCTTTTATGAGACTTTTGAAAAATATGTAGGTAACATTAAATAATCCATATTTACCAGCAATAAATTAATTTTATAAAAAATAAATGATAAACTGAGGCTATTTGTGACAGTATTTACAATTGGTTTTATAATAATAATACTTTCTATATGTGGACTGAAGTCTGTTAATCTTAGGCGTAAACATTTTTCCGCTATAATATTGTTTATATATTTATTGAGAAACTAGGTAATACATATTCGTGTAAGTATCTCTGAATCCCATTTATTCATTTAAAGCTCTATTTGCGAACAGTCATTGCTCTCCGTTCGTATTGATACAAATTTACGATTGAGGGTTCAAAGAAAAGTTTCACAGAAGACCCGCATTTCCAATACCTAGTTGTCTCAGATGCTGACAGTTCTTAGCAGTGGCGGGTTGGACCAAGACTGTTTTGGCTTCCCTGAGAAAATCAATCAATCAACTGTTCAACCTCAACAGCCATGCATCTCCTTGGCATGTAGCATACTTTACATTAATTCTTTTTTTATAGATTGTACTATCCTCGCGACCTGGGCGATTAAGTCAAGATCGACACACTCTGAAATGTACAACATTACACTGTTGCGTCGTTTAAGCACGCACAGAACTTACAGTGTGGCAGACTGCTGGTGCGACACAGTCCACAGCTCGGGACCCCGGGTTCGCCAAGCTCGTAGTCAGCAAATTAATGCTGAGCACCTGGGGGGGAGGGGGGGTAGTAAAGAGCTAGCTATGTTCCGCAAGTACAATACTTTCTAAATCCAGCGTTGACTGTGGGTTAACAGGTCATTCTCTTTGAGGTCATTCATGTTTGAGAAAAGTATATGTTCTAAAATCCTGCTGCAAACAGATGTCATTGATAAAAGCCTACAATTTTGCAGATCCCTCCTATTGCCTTTTTTGAATATTGGAGTGATCTGTGCAACATTTCCAGTCTTTGGGTATGGATCTTCTGATGAGCAAGCAGTTGTATAAGCTTATTCTGAAAGGAACCTAACTGGTATTCAATTTGGAATGGGAGACCTACTTATATATATATATATACATGTGGCGTCTGTTCCGAGAGAACAGACGTCACTTCTGATCCTGCAGTTATTATTATTTAATATTCATAGAATATATGACATCAACTGCGATTGGGCAAAGCTGAAAATGTGTACCCAGCCGGGATTCGAAACCGGGTCTCCTGCTTTCTAGGCAGTTGCGCTGACCCCTACACCACTGGGGACACAGTGAAGCTGGGAATTTGTATCTGACGGGAGGCGTACTTAGGTAGTCCTTCCAGGTGCGGTGATCACTGTGTCTCCAGTGGTGTAGGGGTCAGCGCAACTGCCTAGAAAGCAGGAGACCCGGTTTCGAATCCCGGCTGGGTACACATTCTCAGCTTTGCCCAATCGCAGTTGATGTCATATATTCTATGAATATTAGACCTACTTTTGTTAAGTGATATAAGTTGCTTTAATACTCGAGGGATTTCTACTTCTGAATTACTCATGCTGGCAGCTATTCTCCCTTTGAATTCTTAGAAAGTATCTTCTGAGACAAGATCAAATAATACTTGTATATAAACAAATATTAAGCCGTAATGCGTGATCATTTTAAATAAACAAGAGGTAGAAAGTAATACTTTTGTTCAGTTGGTGAAAAATGTAATAAACTTAAAATTTAGGCTATACTTCCATTTTTTTTTTTTTTCAATCGTTCTGTGACCTACCGGAATAGTTAACACGACCCTTTAGTGGATCACTAAACGTTACAATAATGCCAAAACAAGACACACAAAATTTGTCATTTTTCTGGATGTGACATAAATAATGACTTATTGACACTAGCAGCTGATTAACTGAATTTGCAATGTACGGAGTCGCGCCATCTTGAATAAAAATGTCCCCGTCCTGACATCCACGATGTTGGAGAGCTGAAATGACGTGGTTGCGAAAAAAGACATCCATAGCTCTTACCAGTGACGGTATAGATATCAGGAGCGGAAGCACCTGTCTCTTGGGAAAAATATGGCTCCGTGATAAATGATGTTGTAAACCCACAGTGACCTTTTCGGGATGAGACGGTACTGGCTGATTTGCGTGTGAATTTTCTGTTGCCCTTGCTCGACAATTCTGTGTATTGACATATCTTGTCAGATGGAAGTGGGCTTCGTTTGTCAACAAATTTTCCACGGCCATTCACCATTCACTTCCATGCGAGAAAGTTATTTTAAAGCAAAAGTCACTCATGCCGGCAGGTCAACAGGAAGTACTCGTACATATGGGTAATTTTCAATGGATAGCAAAGAAGAATGTTTAGTAAGATTTTACGCACCGCGCTCATAGGTTTGCCAAATGTTCGGGCAATTTGTAACCTTGCTCTGACTTGTCGTCAGATCTGCAAACGTAAACTTACCGTGCGAAACACTACGATATGCACAGTGTGTTTACCTGGAGACAAGGCATCTCCCGCAGGCATACCATTTTTGAATTGATGAACTGATAATAAGCAGGGCCTGCATAACCTACAGTACACAGTTTGTTAGACTACATTTTTACGATCGCCAGTCCAATTATGCATTAAACCGTCAAAATTAATAACCACAACTTAATCAAACCTCTTACTATTATTGCTTCAACGAAACTTTACACAGACAAGCAGAAAATGCTACGTTAACGACTACTTAAATTTCTGAGACTTTGCATAGACAAAAATATTACCTACTAGGCAGACCAAAGTACTAAATTACTGTCTTATATCACAGTGGATTGTGTACACCCCACTATCACTTCATTACCAGTAAAGAATTTCTGGGCATAGGTTCCCCTAGTTCAATCAATTTTTGTATAGCAAACCTAAAATACACAAAATTATGTAAAAAAATACGAATAAACAAAAATATGTGCAATTTTCGTGAAAATTACCATTAGATAATAACACTGTGTAAGTATTCGAACAAAACGAAGGAAAAAAAAAGGTGTGACCCGATAGGGTTCGACACACCAAACCTAGGGTAGGAAAGCCAGAACGCTACTACCTGTCCCACACGTACACATGCTGCAACTGTTTAATTGTTGATACTTACGTGTACTTACAGAATTTCAAATTCGATTTTCTCGAGAGTTGCGTCGAATTGCTTTGGCTGATTGTTATTTGAGGTCTCAACTTCACGTACCATAAACATAAAAGAATTCTAAAATCCGGCACCTTGTGAGTGTCAAAATACGGTCAGAGAGAATATTACGTATTGAGTGCATAAATATTATCAGAATAGTACAGTCGTTATCGTATCGTCTATAAAAGTTTTAAGACCACGAACGATTTACAACCTGATTTGATCAAAGGAATTCACTAGGATTAAATCCACGCCTTCTGCGCAGAATTTCACCTAGGGTTCCTTTAATATTTAGCGGAATTAGGACACTTTTTGTATTTAAATCTTTAAGCGATTTTTACATTAATGATAAATGTGAAGCAATGAATTAAAAATTGTGGTGCGGCCGGGAATCGAACCTGGACCTCCATGTATACTAGCCACACGTCTTACAGTTTTTGTTTTTATTTTATTTTATTTCTTTTTTTGTTTTTTGTTTTTGTATTTTGTTTTGACCACAGCACCTCTAACGACTAGGGTCCCTCGGAATAGTGCAACATAGAAGTGCAACTACTAAAATTCACTATGCAATCGTCTTTCACTGAACTTCACTTTTTCACTGAACTTAACTTTCTCACTCAACTTCACTTATATGCCTCAAAATCAAGCTGAATCATTTAAATCTTTAACTAACGCATTAAGAAGCCAGTTTCACTTGCGATATTAAACGTTTTTGTACACTGGGACGTATAAATGTTTGGACAGGAACCTGACAATTTATATGATAAGGATAAGTCACGGTTACGACACAATTTAAGTTCAACAGAATAATTATTAGCAAAACGTATCACAGTTTATCTGATCCATTCTCATTACAATTCTAAGTACGTAACCTTTCTGGATATCCCGTGCTGTAGTCGAGCATTGGCGTGACTGCACAACTTGCGGCGACCCGTTGTTAAGTGTGGCTCATGCTGCACGGCACAGGATTTCCTTCTTGGCGTCGTTCAATTCTGTATCGTGCCCAGATTTCCAATGCCACCATGGATACATCACCAGCATCCGAGGCCAATTCTGGGAACTTTTGTTATTGACTAAAGCCTCCAGTTCTCTGCCTCCCGTGCGCCTCGTCACATACGTGGTCCCAGGCTCGATCACTGCTCCAGACTTCGATTGCAACTGCTCCGCGACTATCTTTGCACGCAACGGGGAAGTTCTAAAGGTTTTACGTTTAAAATTCCCTAATATATATATATATATATATATATATATATATATATATATATATATATATATATATATATATATATATATCCCTGAGTTTGGTTCAGATTTCATCTCTTTACAGGTATTATAATGAATATTATTACAAAATTGTTAAATAACAGACACAAGTAAAATGTAGTTTTTGCCAATAAATACATTATAAAGTAACACATACATCACAGTTGATACAAAGACTTCACCATCGATAGCTCAGACCTTATAAACTCGATTACACCAGAAAACAATTAATATTATATAGTTCGAAAAATACATTGTATACTGGTACATTACTGTTACAAATTCTCTGTGCACTCCACCATTCGACTTCTCCTGCATTGGTGTGGCCACTTCTTCCACTGACGTCGAAACAATTCGTTTCCTCCGTCTGCCAGGATGTACGCCAAAGGAACCCGTCTTTTCGAATTTACGAATCATTTTCTGCAGACGTACGGCAGTCATCGGACCAACGCCTATTTTCAAACCCTTCAGTGTCTGCAACGTCTACAGAGCGACTTGTGCACAGCCCTTATTTTTGTAAAACAGCTTTGCAACCAGAGCTTCATCATGGCGAACGTCTCAGACGTGAAATGAGGAAAGTTTATACCAACTTGAATGGTTTGTGTGCATGACAGGTGTTTTCATTTGCATATTGTGAGCACAGACAGCGTCATCCATTGATAAAGTTTCACACTGTTTATTTTTCTTCTCCCATACGTTTCCCCCTTTGCCGTCATTCTGACCCTTGGTGTTATTATTACAGCGTTTTGAAAGTTTAATTATAATCAATATGTATAATGTGGTCTGCCACAAAATCAAGTAAAAGCATGGACTCTAGACAGGGGTTATTAAGTGATGAAATAATGAAACACAATATATATATATATATATATATATATATATATATATATATATATATATAAACTGCCACAATGTGCTTACCACCGTAACTACGTACTTTACCCTAATCTTAGATTACCTCTACAATTTTATCACTCCATCCCCCCCCCCTTTTCTATATTTACTCCCGTTCCCAAACTAACGATACGCCGTTGTCTATGGATCTGCCTTGTTAGCCGAGCTTTCGTATTAGTCAAGTTTTGCCATATATTTCTCTTTGCCGGCCACGGTGGCCGAGGTGACTGAGGCGCTCCAGTCACGGTCAGCACGGCCACTACGGTCGGGGGTTCGAATTCCCCCTCGGGCATGGATATTTGTGCCGTCCTAGTCCGTAAGTAATTCATAAGTAGTTTGTAAGTTTAGGGACTGATGACCTCGTAGTTAAGTCCCATAAGCTGAACAAACATTTGATTTATTTCTCTTTTCACCAGTTGATTCAACAATTCAATAGAATTTCAACCTGTTCATTTACTTTGTAACATTCTTCTATAGAACCACATTGAAAAACATTTTAGCCCCTTCTTGCCTGAAGCACTTATTTTTCACTTGTTACTTCCACGCAAATAGCGTCAGAAAAATCTTCCTAAAATTTCTCTCTTTAGAAACTCATTTCTTGTACTGCTAGTTTGTATCGCTATAAATCTCTGTATATCAGCTAAAATCGACCCGTGATTAATAAACAGATTTATTGCGACCAAACGCTGTGATATTCCCAGTAAATCAGTTATTTTCACGAGCAAATAAAACCAAATGGGAGCTGTTGTTGAGAAGAGAATGAGGCAGGGATGTAACATTTCCCCAATAGTATTCATTTCATTCGTCTGTACATTTTAGGAAGTAGTAAAAGAAAGGAAAAGTTTGGAAAGATAGTTAATTTCAGGGATGAATACAAAAAAATTATTGTGGTTTATGTAGGGAGTAATTAAATGTATGGGAAAGGTCCAGAGAATCAGTAAAGGACCTAACAACGTATACTGTACATAAATGGTTTATATACTTTCGTTTACTTGTTACAGGCATTTGTTGTGGTGTGCATAACACAGACTATTTCACTTGCAGGTTGGTCATTTGTGTTGATACAGTTTCATTTATAACGTACATTTCTGTCCGGAAGCTGCTCAAAATGGCTACCATAAGCTATAATACAGGCTTACATGCGCCGCATCATTTACTGACTCACTTGTTCCCATATCCAAACAAGTGAACAGGCAGATACCGTGGCCAACTGAATATTTTCTCTGTGCGTGGTCTCCATGCTCTAAAACCATTTGCTCTTCTTTCTCATTTATTTCCTTCTCTATTCTATTTGTCAAAATGTTTCCATAAAATCTCTCCATAGTAGATGTAATGCTAACACTTCTATCATTAATGCAAACTTTTGTATCTCCCTTTTTGTACTTCGGAGTAAAATAGGAATCTTTAGAATCATTTGGTAAATCCTCTGCCATTAAACATTTATTAAAAATTACACCTTTTTTCAAAATTCTCGTCGTAACATTTTTTATTAACTCGATAGGGAGAGCTCCAGGTCCTTTATTGTTTTTCATTTTTTGCAGTTCTTCTTTCACCTCCCTCCCTCATCTCATTATTCTTCACAACTTCTTTAGTATTCAAATATTGTACATTATTCTCCGTCAATAAATCGTATTAATAATCTTTCATGCTTCACTTTTTATGGGCAATATTTCCTTTGTTTCATTGCTCTTCTTTCTTAAATCGTTTATTGAGTTCCACGCTTCTCTGGAATTAGATCCCTCTTTCATTGATTTCATCCCTATCTCGCTGAGTTCATTTGTACACATTTGTTAATCCATGCTATATTCTACTTACTTTTATCTTCCTTTTTAACAGTATACTTACATCTGTTGTATTGTTTGTAATCCTCCATATCGCATCAAGCTAATCACTTTAGATATAATTTCTTTTGTCCTCAGTAATATCCTTCTTTTCGTCACTCTACCACCAATAATTGAACCGCTTTTCATTTGGTCACAAGGCCTCTGCTGTTGCTTCGTGTATTTTTTGTTTCAGTATTTCATTCAGCTCTTGTGCCTTTCCAGGTACGCCTAGTTCTACCTTTTTAGCCAGCCATTTTTATAGAAGAAGCTTGTGAAATCATCCTTTAAACTACTCTGATTGAAGATCTTACGTCTCTCTGAATTATACTTGGCTTACATTTCGCATCGTCCAATTGCCATATGATATTCCCATTGTTGCTTTATACTCCTGACCATTAAAATTGCTACACCACGAAGATGAAGTGCTACGGACGCGAAATTTAACCGACAGCAAGAATATGCTGTGATATTCAAATGATTAGCTTTTCAGAGCATTTGCACGAGGTTGGCGTCGGTGGCGACCCCTACAACGTGCTGACATGAGGAAAGTTTCCAATCGATTTCCCATACACAAACAGCAGTTGACCGGCGTTGCCTGGTGAAACGTTGTTGTGACGCCTCGTGTAAGAAGGTGAAATGCGTACCATCATGTTCCCGACTTTGATAAAAGTCGGATTGTAGCCTATCTTGATTGCGGTTTATCGTATCGCGACATTGCTGCTCGCGTTGGTCGCGATCAAATGAATGATAGCAGATTATGGGATCGGTGCGTTCAGGTGGGCAATACGGTACGCCGTGCTTGATCCCAACGGCCTCGTATCACTAGCAAACGAGATGACAGGCATCTTATTCTCATGGCAGTAACGGATAGTGCAGCCACGTCTCGATCCCTGAATCAACAGATGGGGACGTCCGCAAAAACACAACCATCTGCACGAACTGTTCGACGAAGTTTGCAGCAGCATGGACTATCAGCTCGGAGACCATGGCTGGGGTTTTCTTTAACACTGCATCACGGACAGGAGCGCCTGCGATGTTTTACGCAAAGACGAATCTGGGTGCACGAATGGCAAAACGTCTTTTATTTATGAATCCAGGTTCTGTTTACAGCATCATGATGGTCGCATCCGCGTTTGGCGACAACCCGGTGAACGCGTGGAAGCGTGTATTCGTCATCGCTATTCTGGGGTATCCCCCGGCGTGATGGTATGGGTTGCCATTGATTACACGTCTCGGTCACCTCTTGTACACATAGACGCCACTTTGAATAGTGGCCGTTACGTTTCAAGTTTTATACGACCCGTGGCTTTACCCTTCATTCGAACCTTGCGAAACCCTAAGTTTCAGCAGGATAATGCACGACCGCATGTTGCAGGTCCTGTACGGGCCTTTCTGGGAATGTTCGACTGCTGCCCTGGCCAGCACATTCTCCAGATCTCTCGCTAATTGAAAACGTCTGGTCAATGGTGGCCGAGCAACTGGCTCATGACAATGCGTCAGTCACTTATCTTGATGAACTGTGGTATCTTGTTGAAACTGCATGGTCATCTGTACCTGTACACGCTATCCAAGGTCTGTTTGACTGAATGCCCAGGCATATCAAAGCCGTTATTATGGCCAGACGTATTTGTTCTGGATACTGATTTCTCAGGATCTATGCATCCAAATTGCGTGAAAATCTAATAACATGTCAGTTCTAGTATAATATATTTGTCCAATTAATACCCGTTTATCATCTGCATTTCTTCTTGGTGTAGCAATTTCAATGGCCAGTAGTCTAACTCATTCCGCTCAATCTCACACTTCTTAGATCAAGTGGTCGTAACGCTGAGTCTTGCTTTATGATAACATATATTCTGATAATTTTGCTTTCTGGATCTACGCATATGATTGGAATATAAGGGAAGTGCTTTTGTGCATACACGTTGAGCATTCTAACATACAATAATCGTAGTCCTTTGCTCATTTCGACTTTTGGATTTTGAATCTTAGGAGTGACTAGGAACTGGATCGTCGCCTCGATCTCTTTCAGGGAGGCGAGGAGTTTCTGTAGGGATTTTCCCAACTACACAGGTTCTTTGCCCTGCTGCCTTATAGCCCTGTCTGTTTTTTTTCTTTAAACAAACAGATGCATTCGACTAGGGCACGAAAACACTCTTTAGGTGGCAGGGGGGGGGGCGGCTCTGCCTCTTAATCTGCTGAGGAATACAACGTTGTTCCACTCGAAATTATTGAACACCCGACGTAGTAGCAGCGGCCTCTCTGTTGTCGGTTGTCTCCCACGTTGTGGAATATACGTAGCTTCCCCTCGCCTCATTGTGTAAGGAGTCTCTCCACCACCACGTCAAGGTCCCTTATACAACCTAATGTGATTAGGGCGTACTCCGTGGTTTTTCTCATTTCGTATTTTGGGCACGAAATTTATTGTTGTTTCGTGATACTGCGTTTCTACGAAATGTTCAAATGTCTGTAAATCTATCGGACCAAACTGCGTGGTCATCATTCCGTAGCTTACAAACTACTTAAACCTATGTAAAATAACCTACGGACAACACACACATCCATGCCCCAGGGAGGACTCGAATCTCCACGGCGAGCAACCGCACGCTCCGCAGCGAGACGCTTTAGACCGCTTTTTTTTTTTTTTTTTTTTTTTTTTTTTTTTTTTTTTTTTTTTTTTTTTTTTTTTTTTGGCTCTTCTTGTAGATCTATGGGTCGCGGTCGTTCGTTTAGTTTGTTCGTGGTTGTTCGGTGAATGGTTGGCTCAGCTTTTTTTTTTTTTTTTTTTTTATTACAGAGGGCGTTCAGCCCCCTGACCGGGCGCGCTGAGCCACGGCGCCCGGCTACCGCTCGGCTACTCCAACGCGGCGCATTTCTACGCCGCCGGATGATAAAACATAATACAACGTTTTACATTTTTGCTGAAATAGTGCATATGAAATAGTGTACATGAAATGATTGCATTTGCAGATCAGTATCTGAAGTGGCATTGAGGTATCATGTGTCGATCCATGGTGAAATACCCATATTAACACGAGGTGTAGCCTACATGGGTGGCAATGCAGGTACTGACTCTGGCATCCATTCGATATATAGACGGTGAACAGTGTATTGGTATACATTATCGCACGCCTGACTGACGTGTTCAGGTAGTTCTGCAAGATTTTTCGATTAGCGCGTCACAAGTGCTCAGTTGCAGTCGAGTCCGAGGATGGTGCTGGGGAGAGAAGCAACGGTTGATTCGAATAGTGATTAGTGTGTGAAACAGCAGATGCTTCTAAGAGTGATTACTGTGTGAAGTGTAGTGCCGTGTAATATGTAGTCCAAGCAAAGGCGTACTCAGCGATAGGATTGAAGGAGCATTACAAGGACGAAGAACAACAGACGCATTAGGAAGAGTATGTAAACTTCATATGTGACAAAGCGAATGGGACTATAGATGAAAATTTTGTGTTTAAAACTGATCTGTAGCCTCACTCTTATGGTAAGGTAGGCCTTTAGGTTTCATAGGTCTCTTTTTTGTTATTTTCGTTCTTTGCAAGTGAGCGCCGATGGCGCGAATTTTTTGTATAAATGTTTGTAAAGCTTATAGGACTTAACTGCGGGCCGGCCGTGGTGACCGAGGGGACTGAGGCGCTCCAGTCACGGTCTGCACGGCCACTACGGTCGGGGGTTCGAATCCCCCCTCGGGCATGGATATTTGTGCCGTCCTAGTTCGTAAGTACTTAATAAGTAGTTTGTAAGTTTAGGGACTGATGACCCCGTAGTTAAGTCCCATAAACTATACAAACAACAACTTAACTGCGGGGTCATCAGTCCCTTAACTTACAAACTACTTATGAACTACCTTATACTAAAGACAGCACAAACATCCATGCCCGAGTGGGAATTCGAACCTCCGACGGGGAACGGCCACGGGCATCGTAGCATAGCGCCTCAATGCGCTGCGCCGCGGCGCGATTTTTTTGGACTAAGACAGAAAGACGTCGTTTTTCTACCTAGCAACGTTAGGGTTTCTTCACAACAATTCCAGTCGAATCAGTGAGTGTTGAGCAAACGATTGTAGAATGCATTAACTAAGTATTTAACGTACCAAATCAGCCTCTACAGTTGTATTTGAAGGAAAATTCACAAACGTAGCAATAAAAGAACAAAAGCAATGGATCAGTTTTCTAACAGAGAAGAAGCTAATTCCACAATTGTTGCCACAGCTGACTGACAAATGGCAAGAATCATCAAAACATTGGCTTTTTAAGCTAAAGTAATTACACTCAATGCACGTTTAAGAAAGACGTGTGAGGTGTAGAAATTTGCGAATCATTACACTTCACACAGAATTGTTACACGTCAAAAAACTGCCTGTCATTGTAAGAAAATACCATAATAGAAATTTATTATTCTCTTATGTTTATAGTCACTTTTAACGGAATAACCATGAAATCCATACATTTTCGTACGTATTTGTTCGTGATGAAGGTTTTCTTACATTGAATCAGTGAAATTCGGCTCTTTCTGCATCAATTTCCCGATTACGTATTCTCTTGACATTCTACTAATGCTTGTAACGCAAAATTATACTAACTATACCGTTAATTACGTGCAAAAATAATTATATACAAACATCATTACTTCGGCGGTTTGCCCACCGCTAAGAGCACTAGTGCCGTTGCAGCTGTCAGTTGCTAACAAACTTTTACAGAAGTGAGTGTCGCGACAGTGTATGTCAGACTGTTATTACACTATGTAATCAAAAGTATCCGGACACCCCAAGAAACATACGTTCATTTTAGGTGCATTGTACTGCCATGTACTCCATATCAGCGACCTCAGTAGTCATTAGACATTGTGAGAGAGAAGAATTGGGAGCTCCGAGTACTGAGGGACTTCGAAATTGCTCAGGTGATTGGGAGTCACATATGTCAAACGTCCGTCCACACTTGTAAACATTCCTTGGTCCACTGTTTCTGATGTAATAGTGAAGTGGAAACGTGAAGGGACACGAACAGCACAAAAGCGCTCACGCCAATCTCGCCTCTTGATTGACAGACACCGCCGACAGCTGAAGAGAGACATACAGTGCAATTGGCAGGCATCTGTCCAGACCATCACACAGGAATTCCAAACTGCATCAGGATCCATTCCAAATACTATGTCAGTTGGCGGGATGTGAGAAAACTAGGATTTCATGTCACGTGGATGCCCATAAGCGAAGCTTGACGCAGGTCAGTGACGAACGACGCCTCGCTTGGTGTAAGGAGCGTAAACATTGGACGACTGAACAGTGAACAGTTGTTTGGAGTGACGAATCACGGTACACAATGTGGCGATCCGATGACAGGGTGTGGGTACGGCGAATGCCCGGTGAACGTCTTATACCAGCATGTATAGCGCCAAAAGTAAAATTCGAAGGCGCTGTTATTGTGGTCTCATCATGTTTTTCATGGAATGAGCGTGCATCCCTTCTTGTTTTGCGTGGCACTATCATGTCACAGGTCTTCATTGATACTTTAAGCACCTTCTTGCATCCCACTCTGAAGAGCAATTCGGGGGTTGGCGATTTCATCTTTCAACACGATCGAGTACACAGTGCACGGCCTGTGCCGAAGTGCTTGCATGAAAATAATATCCCTATAATGACCTGGCCTGCAGAGAGTCCTGGCTTGAGTCCTACAGAATACCTTTGGTATGCTTTGGAACGCCGAATTCCTTCAAAAAAAATGTTCAAATGTTTGTAAATCTATCGGGCCAAACTGCGTGGTCATCAGTCCGTAGCTTACAAACTACGTAAACTAAGGTAGACTAACCTAAGGACAACACACACACACACACACACACACACACACACACACTCACTCACTCACTCACTCACACCCATGCCCAAGGTAGGACTCGAGCCTCCGATGGCGAGCAACCACGAGCTCCGCGGCGAGGCGCCTTAGACCGCTTGGCCGACTTCGTACCAGTCTAACCGAACTACATCTATACCTCTGCTCAGTGCAGCACTTCGTGAAGAATGGGCTGCTATTCCTGAAGAAACCTACCAACGCCTGTTTGACCGTATGCTTGCGAGAGTGGAAGCTGTCATCAGGGCTAAGGGTGGGCCAACACAATACTGAATTCCAGCATTACCGATGGAGGTCACTACGAACTTGTAAGTAATTTTCACCCACCTGTCCGGATATTTCTGATCACATAGTGTATGCCACTACGCTATGCCGAACGCATTGAGGCCGTTCCCCGTAGGGGGTTCGAATCCTCCCTCAGGCATGGATGTTTGTGTTGTCTTTAGTATAATTTAGTATATAAGTTTAATGAAATTGCGTGCTTATGGAATATATTCCCAATAGTGTGATTGGATTCACGATTTCCTATCAGAAAGGACACAGTTCGTTGTAACTGACGGTAAGTCATCGAGTAAAACAGAAGTGATACCTGGCGTTCCACAGGGAAGCCTTATAGGTCCCCTAATCTTCCTGGTGTTTAGGAGACAATCTGAATAGCTCCCTTAGACTGTTTGCGGATGATGCTGTCGTTTATCGGTTAGGGAAGTAAACAGAGGATCAAAAGCCGCTGCAAAGCGATTTAGACAAAATTTCTACATGGTGCGAAAATTGGCAATTGACACTAAATAAAGAAAAGTGTGACGTAATACACATGACCACTAAAAGAAATCCACTGAACTTCAGTTACGCGATAAATCAGTCAAATGTTAAGGTCGTAAATTCTACCAAATACCTAGGAGTTACAAATATGAAAAACTTTGATTGGAGAGAACACATAGAAAATATTGTGGGGAAGGCGAACCAAAGGTTACGTTTCATTGGCAGAACGCTTCGAAGATGCACCAGCTCCACCAAAAAGACTGCCTACATCACACTCGTGCGTCCTCTCCTGGAGTACTGTTACCCCTCGTAGGACCCTAAACAGGTGGGACTGACGGAAGACATTGAGAAGGTTCAGAGAAGGGTAGCTAGTTTTGTTTTTATCACGTTACGGGGGGGGAGGGGGAAAGCGTCACGGAAATAAGGCATAAATTGGGGTGGAAAACATTAAAAGAAAGACGTCAGTCATTGCAGCGTGATCTGTTTGCGAAGTTTCAATCACCGAGTTTTACTTCTGAATGTGAAAATATTTTGCTAGCACCCACCTACTTAGGGAGACATGACCATCCCAATAAAATAAATCAGATCGAAAACGGAACGATTTAGGTGTTCTTTCTTCCCGCGTGCAGTTAGAGAATGGAACGGTACAGAAAAGTTATGAAAGTGGTTAATGAACCCTCTGCCATGCACTCAAGTGTGATTTGCAGAGTATCTATGTAGATGTAGATGAAGTTTAACACACGGTTGAACACTGCGCTACCTACGACGTTGAAAGCATAATCAGCACATGCTCTTTCCCAATTGGCATCTTCCATCAACGTATCCATATAGATGTCGCCTTTCCAGGTGTACTAATTATTTTTCCCCGGCAATTAA
The DNA here is from genome assembly GCA_026315105.1 of Locusta migratoria. Lineage (NCBI taxonomy): Eukaryota > Metazoa > Arthropoda > Insecta > Orthoptera > Acrididae > Locusta > Locusta migratoria. The sequence goes on from CM048746.1 coordinate 200,866,270, forward strand.
ACAGTAAGTATCCAGGCCGAAATCACTGCCATCAGGGCATGTGTGGAGGAGAATTTTCGTAGGTGCTACAAAGATCGTAGCATCTATATCTATTCAGACAGCCAGGCAGCCCTGAGATCAATGGCAGCTCCTGCAACAAGGTCTAAAATTGTTGCAGAATGTCACAGGGTTCTGGTGGAGCTAGGGGAAAGCAATAGAGTAAACCTATTGTGGGTCCCTAGCCACTCGGGGATCATTGGCAACGAACATGCCGACAGATTAGTCAGGATGGGGGCAGAGACTCTATTTATTGGACCAGAACCTGTCCTGACAATCACCAAGGCAATTATCAAATTGGAGCTACGTAACTGCCTCAGAAGACAGCACGTAGAATATTGGACCAAAGTCCATCGACAAAAACATGGCAAGGTAATGATGCCAAAGCCATGTTTTAAAAGAAGCTCTGCAATCCTGGGCCTGAACAGGAGAGAGATTAGACTCATGGTTGGATTGCTGACAGGCCATGGGTATTTCACAAAACACCTTCATGCAATGGGAATAAGAGAAGAGGACTCTAAATGTAGGATCTGTGATGACGGTGTTGAAACTGCATCACATCTAATCTTCGAATGCATTGCATTGGAGAGTAAAAGGCATAGAACAATTGCGGCAACTAGACCCGAAGAAATGGTGTCTAATAAATAACTCGTAAAGGGACTCCTTGCACTGTTCAAGGGCATTGGTTGGCTTTACTAGATATACAGGGAGCGGTACCGCACAATAAACGTTGTTTCGGTGCGGGCAGTGGCGGGTTGGACCAAGACTGCTTTAGCTTCCCTGGAAAAATCAAATCAAATCAAAACAGTAAGTAAGAATGAAACTTCCTGGCAGATTAAAATTGTGTGCCGGAACCGGGACTTGAACATGGGACCTTTGGCGAGCAAGCGCTCTACCGACTGAACTATCCCGACACGACTCGCGATGCCGCCTCACAACTTTACTTCCGCTGCTACCTCACCTCCTATTTTCCAAACTTCACAGAAGTTCTCCTGCGAAACTAGCAAGACTAGCACTTCTGGAAGAAAGGATATGGTTGAGACATGGCTTAGCCACAGCCTAAGGGATGTTTCCAGAATGAAACTTTCACTCTACAGCGGAGTGTGCGCTGATATGAAACTTCCTGGCAAATTAAAATTGTGTGCCGGAACCGGGACTCGAACCTGGGACCTTTGCCTTTCACGGGCAAGCGCACTACCGACTGTGCTATCCCGGCACGACTCACGAAGCCGCCTCACAACTTTACTTCCGCCAGTATCTCGGCTCCTACTTTCCAAACTTCACAGAAGTTCTCCTGCGAACCATGCAAGACTAGCACTCCTGGAAGAAAGGATGTACTGGAGACATAGCTTAGCCACAGCCTAAAGAGAGTAGTGCGCTTGCCCGCGAAAGGCAAAGGTCCCAGGTTCGAGTCCCGGTTCCGGCACACAGTTTTAATCTGCCAGGAAGTTTCATATCAACGCACACTCCGCTGCATAGTGATTCATTCAGTAAGTAAGAATGTTGTAGCACGATTATGTCGCAGCTTGTCTGCTTCATGTAATGTGTGACGTCAGAGTTGTCTGTGGCGCGACTTCTGTGTTGGATGCAAACGGTTGCAAAGCAGAAAGCGACAGGCGCGAGGCTTGTAAGCCTTGTTATCGGGCCACTGGCGCGCGCGTGCCAGACGCTGTGAGTGGGCGGCGCCGCCCACGCGGCCACACCTGTTGCCGCCGCCTGCAGCTGGCACGAGACAGCCCGCGTGTGCGGGGCCGCGCCAAGCGCACGAGCCAGCCTGCCACACGCTGCTGCCCAGCTGATACTCGTGCTCCGACACTCTCGAGATTTCCCAATGCAGCGCCCAACTCCATACAGTATCCAACTGCTCCAACACTTTGCGTGATGGCAGCTAGCTCTCAATGTAGAAAAGTGTACGATGATGCGCATGAGTACAAAAAGCAATCCCATAATTTTCGAATACAGCATTGATGCTGTCGCGTCGTTCAAATATATAGGCGTAACATTGCAGAGCGATATGAAATGGAACGAGCATGTAGGGACAGTTTATTGGGAGAATTTTGGGAAGATCTGCTTCACCTGTAAAGGAGACCGCGTATAAAACGCTTGTACGACCACGTTTTGTACGACCACGTCTTGAGTATTGCTCAAGTGTTTTGGACCCGCAGCAGATCAGTTTAAAGGAAGACATAGAGGCGGTTCAGAGGCGGGCAGTTAGATTTGTTACTGGTAGGTGCGACCATTGCGCGAGTGTCACGGACATGCTCCGGCAACTCAATTGGTGATCGCTGGAAAAAAGACGACGTTCTTTTCGTGAATTTCTGTTAAGTAAATTTAGAGGGCCGAAATTTGAAGCTGAGTGTAGTACGATCTTGCTGCCGCCTACTTACATTTCGCGTAAATATCACAAAGACAAGATAAGAGAAATTAGGGCTCGTACGGTGGCATATAGACATTCTTTTTTTCCTCGTTCAATTTGGGAGTGGAATAGGAAAGGAAATGCCTAGTAGCGGTACAGTGTACCCTCAACCACGCACCTTACGGTGAATTGCGGAGTATGTATGTATATGTAGATGTTATGGTATATCGCCCAAATTTGCGACTGGATAGGGGACTTCCTGTCATAGAGGACACAGGTCGTAGTAATCGATGGTAAAGCATCAACTAAAACAGAGGTGATATCGGGCGTTCCAGAGGGTAGTGTTATTGGTCCTCTGCTGTTCCTTATTTATATACACGATTTAGGGGAAAATCTAAGTAGCTCTCTTTGGTTGTTTGCAGATGACGACGTCATTTACCGTCTAGTAAATCATCTGAAGATCAAATCCTACTGCAGAACGATATGAATAGGATATCAGTATGGTGTAAAAATTGGATATTGACTCTAAATATTGAGAAGGGTGAAGTCGTCCTCATGAGTACGAAAAGAAATCCGTTAAACTTTGTTTACCAGATAAATAAATCAAAAGTGAAGGCGGTAAACTCCACAAAATACCTAGGAATTACTATTACTTCAGACTGAAATTGGAAAGAACGCGTAGATAATATCGTGGGAAAGGCGATCCAGAGACTGCGTTTTGTTGGCAGAACACTCAAAACATGCAACAGAACTACAAAAGAACCTGCATACACTATGCTTGTCCCTCCATTTATGGACGGATATTAGCCCTGAAGCGGCAGTGCAACCAACCTGATAATTGATTTCTAAGACGATCTAGCGTCTATTTTATCAACTAATTCTACTCGACCATCCTCAAAAATGAAACTTCCTGGCAGATTATAGTTGCGTGCCGGAACCGGGACTCGAACCCGGGACCGTTGCTTTCGCGGGCAAGCGCACTACCGCCTGTGCTATCCCGACACGACTCACGATGCCGCCTCACAAACCTAATTCCACCAGTACCTCTCCTCCTACTTTGCAAACTTCACAGAAGCTCTCCTGCGAACCATGCAAGACTAGCACTCCCGGAAGAAAGGATATGGTGGAGACATGGCTTAGCCACAGCCTAAGGGATGTTTCCAGAATGAAACTTTCATTCTGCAGCGGAGTGTGCGCTGATATGAAACTTCCTGGCAGATTAAAATTGTGTCGGCATCGTGAGTTGTCTCGGGATAGCACAGTCGGTAGGGCGCTTGCCCGCGAAAGGCAAAGGTCCCAGGTTCGAGTCCCGGTTCCGGCACACAATTTTAATCTGCCAGGAAGTTTCAGAAGTGTCATTTTTGAGGATGGTCGAGTAGAATTATTTGATACAATAGATGCTCGATCGTCCTAGAAATCAATTAGCAGGTTTGTTGCACTGTCCCTCTGCAGCTTCAGGGCTAATATCGCCGGCGGATAAGCTTTCAAACCAATAGTGATCATTTCTATTTTATTTTTATTTATATTTTTATTATTTAGCTATTTATTTATTTATTTATTTGCGAGTACTTCAATAAAATACTACTCGTCGTTTAAATGAGTGATATTTAAGTTTCGCTTACTTTAGGCGCAACAGGTGAGTACTATACTTGAAGGTCATAGATTAAGTATTACTTCTCTATGGCATACAATCTCAGTAGCTTCAGTAAGTTTTCTAACAAACAGAGCTCATTCTAAACATGGCGCTAGGGTAGGTTGACGCAAAGAGGACGGGGCATGATGACCAGTCAGGCCAACTTCATTCGTCCTATAGGGCATATATATATATATATATATATATATATATATATATATATATATATATATATATATACTCGATTATAGATTTGTTATTTTTAATGATAATAACATTTATGATTTGTCAAGTTTATTTAATAATTGAATTAACTGTCCAAGTTAAACATATTTTAATACTCATATTCACAGAATGTATGACATTAAATGCGAATGGGTAGAGCTAAAGATGTGACATAGATGCAATGTATTGAACTACCATCGGTAATTAATAAGACAAGTAGTGCTGTGCTACGTTCAAATTCCTTTATATTATCACATGTTTTGGGAGAGGAAGCAAACGCATTTTCTGTATTACGGTATCAGTTGGGTGGAAGGACGCACAAAGTCGACAGTTATACAGTACATGTTCATGGAATGTATGACACTAACTGCGAATAGTAAAGTTGAAAATCGGCACCCGGCCGGTACTCGAACCCGGGTCATCTGCTTTCTAGGTCGTTGCGCTAACCTCTGCATCACTGGGGACACAGCGATCACCACACCTGCACGGAATTACTCAAGTGCGCCTCCGTCAGATACAAATTCTCGAATTTTACTCTGCCCACTAGAACTCAAATTCGTAGTTATTGTAAACTAATTCCCGTAATATTAAGGGCCGAGGAGTGCCTCCGCACTGAAGAAAGAGTCGTTGCGTTGCCCGTCGTATTTTAATACGTTTTACAAGTCAAAAGATTGTCATATTAACGAGATAGAAAGTATTTTAAGAGAAGACACCAACCTGTTAATTTTGTTTCTATCTTAAATAGCGATCTTAGTGGTCAGAATCTGGTTCATTCCTTGTTTTCTTAACATCTTAGCTATGGCCCTGGTTAAAACATTTGTTTTACGTATTTGTAGCAACTTAAAAATGATCAGAAATTATTATTTATAATAATAATAATTATTATTTATAATAATATTTATAATAAAGTGAAATGGGAATTATTTCTGAAGATACGATGCTAAAGGCAGTCTTAAAAATAAAAGAATGCTGTTAGCGAGGGGTTCGGGATTCCAAGAAAATCTATGTGGTGAAACTTTGCAAAGTACAAACAGACCACATCTTAGTCTGCACATTCAATTGAAACTCAGGAAACAGAAACTGAATCTCTACCCATGCCGTTGGATCAAAGCATTGGCAAGCTATAAAGGTACTTTTTCAAAAAGACGGTACAATCAATGGCAGAATGAAATTAAGTAACTCAACTGCAGGAGGTGTATAACGCACAAGGAAAGCAAGTCAAGATGGCGATGATGAAGACGATGAGGAACAATGTGCCTAAGGCGCCTCAATCCTTTTTCAAACAATCGACTTGGAGAACAAAAGATTCAGTGCAAAAACTGCAAGCGTTGGGCTCATTACACATGCAAGAAAAATGGAATTCATGAACTACTTTATAAGTGTTAAAATTTTGCTGAACCTTTGGAGCTGGACAGTGACTAAGGTTGACTCATTTGAATTAAGACAATATAAATCGCAATAACTTAAAGCAGTCCCGTTTTCATAGTTCTCAGTGTCAATCCTTTAACTTAATATTCAACTTTATATTATGTAGGCCCCTAATATTTAAGCATGTTTCATGATAACTATTAGTTTTATTTTGATTACCTAAAGTTATACAATTTTAACTTACCAAAAGGTCAATGTGTAGAGCCTCTGGGCCAAATTACCACGAGGTAGGAGCAAACATCCACTTGTCTTATGTCCAGTATTTTTTTTTCTAATACCTTAACCCATATATTCAAGCTTATCAACTGCCATCCAGATCAATAAATTGAACAATAATTTCATAAATTTAAATATGTACGATAAATTAAAATTAAGAAAATCAAAAATATGGTCAATGTGTCCCAGTCTCCCCTATATGAAAATGACTCAGGTGATGAATGTTCAGTCGATAGGCGGGAAATGAGGTAAATGGACTATCGCTTTCTTCAGAAATGATTTCAAAAATGTGCAAATGTTTGTTAAGCTTATGCGACTTAACTCCGAGTTCATCAGTCCCTAAACTTACAAACTACTTATGAACTACCTTATACTAAAGACAGCACAAACATCCATGCCCAATGGAGGATTCGAACCTCCGACGGGGAAGGGCGCGCGATCTGCAATGTGGCACTCCAGACCGCTTTTTATTTTTTATTTTATTTATTTATTTATTTATTTTTGTTTAATTAATGGACATCCTACCTTCCCTCACAGCCCCCCCTTTCGCTTCCCAACTGTCGCCTTCTTCGGCGCCTTGTTATACATATTTATTGATTCTTCCTTCTTTCTTTGGTAAATTAAATTCTTTTCTTCAATTGTTGAATGAACTAAAATTTTCTCCTTCGTTTCTTGAATTATGAATACAACAGCGATTTCTTGCTGCACTGCCCTTCGTTTTACGAGGGCAATTACTTTTAAAGGAGGAACAGCATTATTTATTTATTTCATGGTCTCTACGAAACACTCATCAACTTTTATTTGGAAGTCCTCCGAGATTTATACGCGTCTAATGCGTCTGTAGTTGGCAACCAAGCAGAGATAAAAAGAATTCAAGCCAAACTCCTTGCATTAAAACGTAAACAGTTCGAAGGTTATAAAATAAGACCAAGGCTTCAAAATGAAGTGCAGGGCGAACACACTTCAATTTATCAAGTCATAAACGAAACAAAAGTACAACGCAGAAAAATAATAACCAAACTACGGTCGACAGATGGAAGCTCACTGACCAAGTAACATGAGATCAAGACGAAAATTCACAATTACTACACCAACTTACTAACTAATACAGCGACGGACATAACTGCTCAAAACGAGCTTACGACAGGAATGACAGGACAACTTGACCAGGAAGAATCAGACAGCCTTTTAGGTGAAAAAATGGAAGAGGGAGTTGAGGATGCGATAATGCGGAGTCCGAAAAATAAATCTCCTGGGCCCAATGGAACTCCGGCAGAGCTTTACCAGACATTCAAACTACAGATGCTACCCAAACTCATGTGCATATGCAAAGAACTAATGAACCCCAACACTAATATGCAGAATGATTTCAGATAAGGAGTAGTCGTGCTAATCCCAAAAACCCCTACAGCACAATCAGTAGAAAATAGCGATTACAAAATATTTGCACGCATCATGATTGAAAAACTGAAATCAATACATAACGCTGTCTCCGGCTCACTTCAGTCGAGCGTAAGAAAAGACCAAACACTCTGCGATTACAGAGACATAATTTCAATCGCAGCAACTTGTAAACTAAAGTGTGGTATGGTATCATTAGATTTTGAAAAAGAATTCGATAGAGTCAACCATGATTACCTCTTCCACATAATATGTATAATGAACTTTCCGCAAAGCTACATCAGAATCATGAAGAACCTACTAAATAATACAACCTGTATAGCAATGGTAAATGGTCAAACCAACAGACCTTTAAGGGTCAAACGTTCAATGAGACAAGGCTGTCGCCATAGCCATTGAACCCTTGCTTTTTTGAATCGGTGAAAATTTGCAAGGCATATTACTATGCGGGCAAAGCATTGTCTGTAAAGTTTATGCCGACGAAGTCACGGTCCTGGACAAATACAATAATGGGATCGCCCAGTTATTAGATATCACACAAATGTACGAACTCGCGTCTGGCGCCAAACTGAACAGACGAAAATCCGCAATAATGAATATCGGACGAGGATTAGGAGATCCCATTCAAGGGTAAATAAAAAATGACTGCCACTTTGAAATGCCTTGGAATTGAACGCCCCACATCCAGCAAACAATTGCTCTAAATTACAGAAGAATACTTAATAGCATACGTGCCAGTACATACCAAAATCTTCTCAGGACACTCGATGAAATACAAAGAGTGGAAATGGTGAATGCCTATCTAACACCTAAAATAAATTATGTGGCGCAAGTCCTGCCAATTCCGAAGACTGTGGCAGACAGGATTTAAGCTGCCTTTGGCCACTTCGTAAGCCGTGGTCTTTTTTTTTTTTTTTTTTAAGTCAAATACGAAACTTTGACACTATCAGTTGACAACGGTGCCCTTAACCTAACATATATATATATATATATATATATATATATATATATATATATATATATATATAATAAAGCACAAGCTCTGTACGTTAGCAAAACATACAAACAGTGGACAAACTTGCTTAACATCATTGCGGCATTTCTATTAAATGAAATAGCGCCATCCAGCTGTGTTTGCACCAATTGATGTTCGCCACATTCCCATTGAATTGTATCATTTGAAACATATTAATAGAATATAGCAATATCTGTATGAGAATATCAGAGAAGAATATACAAAAAGTCAAAGAAATCTACAGAAACTTTATGCAGTCTCATAGTAAGAACGTCATTGAAAGAAAGTATAAAGACTTCAATTGGAAAATAATCTTGAGAAACATTCGTAATCCCCACTCACCAACCAATGTGAGGACCCTGTGGTATTATGCTCCCAACCAAAGACTCTACGAAATACACCTAGCAAATTCTCCTTTGTGCCCAACCTGCAATCTGAATGACAGAGACGAACATCAGTTTGTCTGCAAAAACGTCCACAACATCTGGCAGTCACACAGGTACAAATTTACAATTATGCAACGAACTTCGCCGCAGACCATAACACCTGCGAGGTTCTACACCCAGACGAAACCTTTACCCTCATATTAATCAAAATGCAGTGAATTGGTTAAAAAAGACACGGTGTTTGACATACTGACAAACACGGAGGAGAGCAAAGGAGATTTCTGGACGTACATTAAAATACAGCACCACAAACTATTCCAAATAAAAAAAAATATCGAAAAAAACACACAAACTTTCTCAATAGAACCATCATGTGAAATACAACTAAGACGTTATCCCTGACTGTGCATAGAAAAATGGTGAAAATATATAAACAAATTTAGGAACATAAGAGAAGTAAATATAATGATCAGCTATGAAACGACTATTGCCGAACAGAAACATTTAAGAAAGGAATAAAGATTTCATCTCATCACGTTTTGGATCTAGAAGAGAGACATTTTATTTTTACCTTATTTTAATTTCCACCTCCGTAAACGGAAATCAACCTGTAATTTAAAAAAATTCAACCCTCTGTAATTTTAATCAAATGTGTTCACATGTTTGTTAAGATCACGGGACTTAACTGTGGGGTCTCTAAACTTACAAACTACTTATGAATTACATTATACTAAGGCCCAAGGGAGGATTCGAACCCCCGACGGGGAACGGCCTCGCGTATCGGAGCATAGCGTTTCAATGTTCTTGGCCACTCCGCTGCGGCCCGTAAGTTTAATCCTTGTGAAATTTTAATAAATAAAAACAAGGTTTTAGATCAGTGAAAGAACTGTTTTCCTTTTACTGCTGTTCAAAAAAATCAAATGTTTGTAGAACTTATGGGACTTAACCACGGGGTCATCAGCCCTAAGCTTACAAACTACTTATGAACTAGCTAAGACTAAGGACGGCACAAATATCCATGCCCGAGGGGGGATTCGAAACCCTGACCGTAGTGGCCGTGCAGACCGTGACTGAAGCGCCTCAGTCCCCTGTTACTGCTGTATGGGTACATAAACTTCAGATATTCAGCTTCAAAATTAACAGTGGTTCACTGAAATCCGGTACGAGGTTCTTCAGTGGCACAGCGCACGATGTGTCGCGTTCGGAAATAACGCTAACTTCAACGAATCTTAATTTGAAAAATTGTAATTATTTAAGGAATTAATTCCTTACAGGTTCTATCTTTTACCTTAGTTGGCACTGAGGTCAATTTTTCTCATTTTTGTCCTATCTGAAATGGAATAGCCCGGATGCTCTTTACATTGAAGCTGGTGGCCGCTACGTCTGCTTTGCTTTGTTATGCCTCCGCCTCCCCCCTCCCCCCCCCCCCCCCCCGCGGTTCCCACGCCAGCATAGTGTGGCCCGCACAAGCGACCAAAGTTGCGGCTGGATTCCCCAAGGAAGCGTTATAGGCCCTCTGCTGTTCGTAATCTCCCACGCAGTTTTCAAGAGACATTATTCAGAGTGAGAGTGATCTCAGAACTCAAGAAGTTAGCAAAGACTAGACATCTTCTTTGATTTTACAAATATCTTAGGTTGTGATGACTACGAAGTTCTACTACAGACGTTACGCCCGTTATTTAATAAGAAAAGTACCTCACACTCTGTTCCTTACTTATGAATCTGACGGGTAAAGTTTATTATTATCGGAAAAAAAGTTACAGTTATGGCGTGGAATCTGTATTAAGCACAGTTCAGTGTCTGGGGGAGGGGGGATTGTTTGGGGATGGGGGTTGGATAGGGCAGTGGTTAGTACTGGCACTGACACTGTTTACAGACTTCATAAAGTAAACCTATTGCAGGTCAAGTGGGTAGGAGCGAAGACGCAGCCGCGGTGGAATGGCCGAGCGCTCTAAGGCGACTTGCTGTTGAGCGCTCAGATTCTACCCGTCGGAGTTTCGAGCCCTTTCCTGGGCATGGGTGTGTGTTGTCCTTCCGTTAGTTTAAATAGTTTCTAAGCCTAGAGACTGATAACCATAGTAGTTAGACCCCACAGATTTACAAACTTTTGATACTTTGAGAGATGACTCTGATTCAGTTTTCGTACTCGCCGTTATGTGGCACTATCAATCTTCTTAGGAGCGAGTTATATGCAGAAGACAGACGCACTAGAAATTTTGTTGACATTGTGAGCATATTGTTAAGTTGTAGGAGATAAATTGCTCACCGAATGGCTGAGGTAAGTGTCTAAAATCTTACTGAAATTTGAAAATTGGTTGGTTGGTTGTTTGCGACAGGGGAACCAAACTGATAAGGTCATCGGTCCCAGGTAGGGAGAAGAAGGACTGAAGATTGGAAAGGAAATGCTATCAAGGTAGGAAAAAAGGGAGAAAGACTGCATTAACTAAGGGCTCCGTGCTCACCACAGACGTACTCACAAACGACCCTTTGAAAATCTTAGATCTTATAAAACAGGCTCTATGTGTGTATGTTTATATGTATGTATGTTCCACATCTCCTCCTAAACTAATATACCGATTTCAACCAAACTTGGTACGCATGTTCCTCAATATTATGCAACAATCGCTGTCGGGGTAAGAATCACCTACGATTTATACGTAAGGAGATATGACGTCATAAACAATGAGATGCGCGAAAAACTGCCGCGTCAAACGACAATACTGCACATTTTTCTCCTGAACCACTGGACCGATTTCAACCAAATTTGTACACATATTTCGTACGTGGTGTAACAACTGCTGTAGGAGTACCAACTACGTACGATACATGGTTCAGGAGATACAACGTCATGAACAATAGGAATGGCAAAAAACTGCTACATAATGCGACAAGACTTTATTTATAAAGACTTTATTTATAAAGCATGAGAATGACAGTACTTGGCGACTTGCAACAAACTTAAAACATAATTTCCAACTTTTATTAAACTTTGTCTTGCTGACAACCCCATCAAAATAATGAAAGGGAAAAATTTCGTCGCTTACTACTTTTCCGCTGTTCATGGAGCAAAACTATAGCATTCGGTATAACGTTACAATATATAATTTCTACACTACCATTTGTACTCACAGGAAATTTTGCAATCAGAATACACACGTAAAGCGGAATGTATATTCGAAATCGTATCACAGTACGGCACGTAGTTCATGAGATATGAGGGCGTAAAGAGTAACTTTCATGGAAAACCGCCCCATCAAGCATCAAGTTTTAATCTATTACGTCTTTACTACTAACCACATTCGTAACAGATTTTACCGACATAGAGCACTTATACAAATCAAAATATTCCTGCAAAATTTTACAATTGTACAACATATCTACACTAATAATAAATCTGTAAATGAAATGTTCACTTCAATCTTCAAAACTACTGGACGAATTTTCAAGCGGTTTTCACAGGAAACATGAGCGAAGATTGGTTCAGGATCTAGGCATGATTTCATCAAAATGGAATCAAAAAGTGTTTTCATAGACCGTCGTGTCTGTCTGTTCATCTATTAGAAACCACTTCTCCAAAATTACTTCACGAATTCGCAGGGTTTTCACAGGTAACTTGAGCGCACCTTGGGGCAACATATAGGCTTCATTTCATCAAAGTAGACCAGGAAAGTAAAAGATATCGTAATTTGAAAATTTAGGTGTATTTCACGCTTGCAAATAACGGCGTAATGCAGCAAAGAACCAAGAGATACCGCTGCAAGTGTTCGTGTGAAGTTCGGCGCAGCGATCGGATTATTACCCTTTGAAAATACTACTTACTCTTTGACTTTTCAAATATATCATATTTCTGAAAATAGTTTTCTTGGTTGCTATGTTCTAGAAAATATGATTCGACGCAATGAATATAAAACTGATACAATCCTCACCATGTTTAATCCATACATTTACATAATGATATCACAGTCTAACGTATATGTACAACTGCTATGGAAGTTTAAGTCTCACTCTTGGAGCGACAATAGCGCATTCAACGGACAAAGAGCCAACCGTATTGTCTGTTCATCTATTAGAAATACCTAATCTCCTAAACTACTTCACTGATTTGCATGGAGCAACTTCGTTTCATAAAAGTGGAATCAGAGAAATTGTTTTAGATGTAGGTTATGCTTGAAATATGGATTGCGTAGCACAGCAAACAAGCCATAGAGGCGCTGTAGTACACCAAAGAACTAATAAACACCGCTGCTGTATAATAAGTATGGGGTAGTACAACAAGAAAGCGAACGTCTGTGACGGAATTAAGCAATCTTATGTCTACGAATACCAACAAATATTGAACATAGTGTAACTGATTTCGCTTTGTGTGTTAAATACCTAACGACAGTTCTTTGCTTATTTTGGCACGTTACAATTTTTGTATCAAAAATTTTATGAAAATACATAGATTCGGGCAATAACGTTTACTTACATTTGACATCTTTATGAAGTTACATCGTTTCGGACAATGACTTTTACTTACATTTGACATCTTGGCTAGGACAACTGAGTTTATTGACAGAGCGATCCAACAAGGATCCTATTTTTACTGACTGAGAGGTCCGTAACCCTAAAAAGCCATGATACACACAGGTCCCCTTCAATAACCGTTGCGAAGCACTGGAATATAAGCTAGTTTTGTTATATAATATGCGCCCAAAAGCATTTACGACAACCGAGTGTTGCAAGTGCTTTGAAGGTTAAGTATAGAGTATGGCGTGCTTAACGTCAGTCACCCTTGTTGGCAACGGAAAAGAAAGGATGTGTCTTCATTACCGCTTTATGACAGTTGACGAATAAATGCAATAGAAGACGCGAATTTGAAACGAGCATCAATGTATTGTACTTCAGTTTCACAAAACTACACGAAAATGGAGTAGTCCTCACTACTTTGTTATTTCGTTTGTTTGGAGATCTGTGTATGACGGAAGATATGTGTTTGTAAATATTATACGTTATTATTTCTCCTTAATGCTTTCAATTGACTTGAAATTGTAATAAAAGGTTATTAAACCGGTTGGCTAGAGAATTTTGTTTGAAGGGAAACCACAACTAAGATATTTATACACAATTAAAAGAAATTTTAACAGTTAGAAATGAAGATTTTCAAATAACTAAAATTCTGAAATTGAAAATAACTAAACGAAAGGCCGTTGATGTACATTAACTGTTTTTTTATTTGGAGTCGTGGGGTCACGCACTACCCGTTTCCAAAGAAGTTAAAGTTGCATCTTCAGGTGCTCTATTTGTTTTCGCAAGTTCCTTTTAGGGTGTCAAACGGGGATTATTAGTCAGGTCAATAGCCGTTAGCCATCCTAAAAGTTACGCGTGAAAATTATTAAAGCACCTGAAGATGCGAAATCGGTAGTGCGGGACTCCACGACTCCAGATAGAAAACAACTGAAGTCGATCAAGCATTTTTCATTCAGTTGGTTGGTTGGTTTTTGGAAGGGACTAAACTGCCACAGTTATCGGTCCCTTGTTCCAGTCTGAGAGATAAAATATTGTGTTAAGAGTTCCTAAGTAATGGCGTTAACATGTCACTTCATTCAGTTATTTACAGTTGGCTAGACGTGTCTGCATACTCAAACGAACTGCCAGAATCATAGGCAGCTCTCGTACGCGTAATATGTCATCTTGCATATCTAGCAAGATACAATTTATAATATAATTTTATTTGTATGTTTACAGAGGCTCATGTTTCTCTGAAAGAAGAAACTTGTATGCCAAATATTTTTGAAGCATTTATGATTTCGCATATGATATTTTACAGGATTTAAAAATTGTTTTCGAAATGTACGTCTTTTCTCATCGCTTTCTGTATACAAACGACTAGTGGATCAGGTGACGTTTCATAATTCCTAAATAAGTAAGAGAATGTAATATATATCCTAAATTCCTCCTGCTCTTCTCTCTACATTTTCTCTTTTTCCCTCTTAATTTGCATTCCTTCCGTTCTCCCTCTGTCTTTTTACCATCTTACATACCTTGAATCTTGCAAATGAAAACTATGTATTGAATCGAAGTTGTTTAAAACAAATGTGTAAATCGATTGGGTATGACAGACACTTCTCCACCTGTTGGAGGATAGTATCTTCAATGGCTGTACTTCACGTGGTTATAGTTGACGAATGGATGTAATTACAAAGTTTCGGGTGAATCAGATTTCTTAGTAATAGTAAGCCAATAAGCCATATACACAAATTTCCAGTTTTCTGTACATCTGACGGCGAGGAAGATCACAAAACAGCAGGTTGTTCTGTACTCGAATTCTGTTTGTAATTATATGTAAGAGGGAAGAAAATAAATAGGAGAAACAATTTCTCAAATTATGTTCATGCTCTGCAATCGTTGGTGAAACGTAGTAAGAGAACGAAATCGAAACCGCAGATTTCCACAGCGCAGCATTTCCTTCCTGCTTATAAGAGTACACATAAATGCCGAACTTGGAGGTCGGTGTTTCATTTTTCATACTATTTACGTGACAGTGTTTCCAACTCTTGGTTTTCACACATATGTTTTCTTAATTTTGGTAGATAAACACTTGTTTAGGATCTGGATGAGCAATCGCGTGTCGGTCTGCAAATGCGGCATGTTTCATCACTCCGTATGCCTCAATACTGTGTGTCTTTACACGCAATATATATTATGTCTGTCTAAATCTTTTAGAGTATAGTGTAAAAATCTTAAGTGAATGGGTCAAGAACTTCTCGAACCTTTTCGGAACCAGGTATCGCTATTAAATGTTATATATATAATGTACTAGCGAACCCGGCAATCCCGGAATTGCAGAGGTATTTATTTATTCCAATGTTCTGTTAGTCCGTGTATTTCTCGCTCCTCTCCATCCCCTCCTTCCCCTCCATCCACCACTGCCTTCACTTGCTCCTCCTTCGCCAGCTCCTCCTCCTCCTCTACCATCTCCTCCTCTTCCAGCACCCTTTTTCATACCCCCTCTCCCCACTTGTCACTATTATTACCTACGCGATTCTCTACCGATCTCCTCGTGTCCCTCCTATCTACCTCCTCCCTCCCTTGTACGTGGAAAATTTCGAGGTGATCGGTCAAACGGTATCGAAGTATATAGTGTGATACACTCCTGTAGGCACTGTATGATATCTTATACAGACTCTGACATTTCTTTTGTTTTGAATGCGAAATGTGCAAAATTTCATAGAGATCCGAATAAAACTATAGATTGATGTCAAAGTATTTTATAAACTACCCTCAGCCGTGCATCGTATGGAAAGTGGCCTCTGCCATCCACCGTGCGAATTATTACGTACACATTGTCGTTCCTATTGTCTTGAAGCTCAAGGGTGCAGTATTTTACAGCAGTCGGATTAACGGTTTGGTAGCGCATGAAATTCAAATCTAATCCAAAGTGGCGTTGCACACTCGTTAAAAAATTACCATTTTTGTTTTTTTTTTCTATTTTTAACTTGTTCCTTTGGGTTTTCCCTACTTTTTCTCAACTACCTCTGTACTAAAGCGAACCCATAAATATACATATCATTCAAATCGGTGAAGCCACTTCTGTATTTCAGTGAGGCGAACGCACAGCAATTGATTTTTATCATACATGGATATTCCACAGGAAAATTAGAATAAAATGAATACGCGAAAAGTTTAAAAAGCGCGTATATGACTAATTTTCATTTGTAAGAATATGTGTTACGTGAAGTAAACTGTAGCAACGAGGAAACGTCCGACGTCTAATATAATTGCGCCCGGATCAGTGAACTGGTGCAATATCTTAGATTGGATGCAGCTTCGGCAACTAACACATCGCTAAACGGTTATCCATCTGGAGAAAGAGGACCTAAAATTTAACGTGGTATCTGAACCACTAGTCGTTTCTGACTACCCCTAACACAGTGAAGAGGCGCATATGTGGAATCAGAAAGTGAAAAATTCGTCATATCAGAGAGTTTCGAATCAGTGACCGTTTGCTCTCCAACAGAAAACATTATCGCTTAGCACCGACTTCAAGATCCAATTAACGGAACCAATTGCAATACAAATGATATTAACATCGTGACAGAGTATTGTTGAGGAATACAGTGTATAGCCTGTTTTCTTCCGGAAGCTTCAGAAAAATATGATGTACAAAATTGTAAAAACAATAGGTCCAAAGATTTTAGAGACATTGGATAACGAAGTTTTCCTCCTATACATCACCCGTATATCCCATTATTTTTATTTTTATTTATTTATTATTTAACATGCGCCATTACATAGTAATATTACATGTTTGATGGTTAGATTCAGGCGATTACATCAAATATTTTTGCAAACACAGGGTTTTTTTGACAGGGTTTACAAAGGAACAAACAATTTTATGCATAAGGAAATCTTATTGAATTACAAAAATTGTAAAAGTCTGTAGTGAATTTATGTACTGAGTCATGTCCTTCGGAATATTTATTAGAATTTCATTTGTTACTAATATTACGAGATTATTCGAAGGAATTAGCGACTTTCAGTCAATGAAAATTATGCAGATATCCTATCTGCATTTGGATTTTGACTCTTGTGTTCAGTGGCATCCATTTTATAAAATAGAAAAAATGAAAGAGTCCTAGGCAATATTCTATGCAGTTGTAAAGTCAGAATAATGCATTTCTTAAAAGCTATTTCTGTACCACATATAAACGGAACACTCATTAACAAGTTTAATATAAACAGAGATGTTAAAAAGGCGATCAAAACTGAATGAGAGTCCAGGTTCCGCTGCAGGTGTTTATTGTAATAATTCAGGATTTTATGACCGGTATCGTGTCATATGGACACGTCTTCAGGAGGTTTTATTTAGTCCTGAAGGATTACAATAAATACTTCGTGCAACATTATAACATCACTGTATATTTTAACTGTTTTAATTTTCCTTTTAATATGTATAATTATTTTGGTTGTCAATTCCCGTGTTATAAGATTCTTTCTATTCTATTAAACATTCATGATCAGGAAAAACAGAAACTAAACACAAAATTATAAATCTCCACGCAAGAAAAGTTTTTAAGTCTGATGTAGGGTACATGAGTCATATAAATCTTACATATCTGTAGCAGTTTCGATGCTCGTAGGTCCGTAATTATTTACCAGCGAATCATTGTACTCTGAATCTAAATAAACTTCAAACACTAGTTAACATTTTGTATATGAAATATTTCTCATAGAGAAAACAAGACATACACTGCATCTGTTTTAGCTCACAAACAGTAGCAGACTAATTTTATTCATCTGTATTAAAACATTTGAGAGTCAAAATACTCTTTTTTTTCAATCAAAGTTATTTAATACTAGCTATGCAATTAATCTATATTCCATTTTTTCTTTTTCATGTGCTGGATCGAATATAAAGCATCGCATTTTCTGAATAAAATAAATATTTCGTCTTCAAAACTGAGAGAAAAAATATGAATCTCCCCACTCTCCTTCCTTATCCTACTCTATGTATCGTCACAATACCCAACTTATGTTCATAGAACATCAACATTTTTATGTTCTGTAGAAATTATTAGCATTTGAGCAATGTGGACCCGCGCGTTCAAGGTCCACATCAATTTCCCGGTGTAAGTTCAGCTACCGATAAAATGTGCCTTCAGCTCTCGTTGTCGCTGTAAACCGAAGTTATTGAGCCAACGTGACTTGATGCCTCATAGACATTTGCGTGAAGCGTGAGTTCGAAATAGGGAGCATTATTGGCATGAGAGAACGTGATGCATACATCCGGGAAGTTGCTACTCATGTGGGACGAAATGTTTTGGCAGTGCAACGCTTACATGTAGAATGGGTCACCGGTGGCCAAGAACAAGACAAGATGGGTGAGGTCGCACCTCCCCCCTCCCGTCCACCGAGAAATTCGACAGCTCGCCCGACTAGCATTGCATGACTGCATTAAGTCCTCCGCGGCTCGGGCGCAACATTGGAACAACGTTACACATCGTGCAGTATCATTCGTACTTACAGTGCCAAGTCACGGCCTTACGGTTGGTTAGCACCATAAATGACAGTTGGTACGTGTCCAGGGCAATGCGACCAGTTTGACCTCTGTAAATGATATCCTGCGCCCGTAGCCTTACCCTTCATGTACGACATCTCAGACGTTATTTTTAGTAAGAAAGCACGAGCAGGTATCACGGTCACCCGCAGGAGGGGTGGGGGGGGGGAGAGGGGGTACGGATCTTTCGCTGAGCGAGCTCTCGCATATTATAACTAGATATGAAACAATTGCATAAGCATACTCTGAAAGGAACCTAATTGGTATACAATCTGGACCGGGAGATTTACTTTTGTTGATTTAAGTTCCTTTTTTCTCCTAGAGTATCTAATTTTAATTAGGCTTGCTGGAAGTAGGACTTGGTTAGACTTCTGGAATATTTTCTTCGTCTTCTTTGCTGAAATAATTTCAGAAATCTGTGTTTTGTATTTTTGTTTTAGCCCAACTGTCATCAGAAGATTTATAATTTCTGTTGCATAGTGGTGGTATTGTTTGTATTTTGCCGCTAATATACTTAACCAATAAGGATATAACATATTAATATGGCTCTACCATCATATTATTTAGCTGAATTTAATGGAGGTTCGAAGAATGGTTTTAGATGGATATTTCATTTATGGGAGAATTCCTTCATATAAAGAAATAAAATTGTATTAAAACAATCAAAGGAAGCAAAGGCCAGAGAAATATTTGAATATAATTATAATTACAAACGACTGAAAAATGGTAAATAAATTACGATAAATAAAGCGAATAAACTCTGAAGGAAGTATTAGAGGAACATATATTTATTCTGAACGAATTTTCGAATGTTTGAGAATCCATGGGACTTAACTGCCTGGTTATTAGTTCCTAGCTTACAGACTACGTAAACTAAGATAAACTAAACTAAGAGCAACACATACACCCATGCCAGAGAGAGGACTCGAACCCCCGACGGCAAACGGTGCGCGCATCGCGGCACGACGCCACAGTGTTCAAGGCTAATCCGCCGCGGTTATTCTGAACAACAACGAACAATAATAATAATTAAATGCTATAATAATGAAGATAAAATGAAAAATAAGTCGCTGCACTAAATGATATGAATATTGTAATAATAAAAGCTGGGCTGAAGATTGTCCTCTATAAAATTAAACATAATAATTTAAATGTAACATGTATGAGACAGGCGAAATACCCTCAGACTTTAAGAAAAATGTAATAATCCCCATTACAAAGAAATCAGGTGCAGACAGGTTTGAACATTACAGAACTATCAGTTTGATAAGTCATGGTTGCAAAATTTTAACACGAATTATCTGCAGGATAATGGAAAAGCTGGTAGAAGCTGACCTCGGAGAAGATAAAGTTTGGATTCAAGAGGAACGTAGAAACACAGGAGCCAATATTTACTTTACGACTTATCTTAGATTAAGGAAAGACAAACCTACAGTTTTAGCTTTTGTAGATTTGGAGAAAGCTTTTGACAATGTTGGTTGGAATACACTATTTCAAATTCTGAAGTCAGCAGTGGTAAAATACAGGGAAAGGAGAGTTATTTACAACTTGTACAAAAGCCAGACCGCAGTTATTAGACTCGATGGCCATGAAAGAGAAGCATTAGTTGGGAAGGAATAAGACAGGGTTGAGGTTGTAGCCTTTCTCCGATGTTATTCAATTTGTACACAGATCAGGCGGTGAAGGAAACGAAGTAAAAATTTGGAATAGGGTTTAAAGTTCAGGGTGAAGAAATAAAAACATTGCGTTTTGCTGATGACATTGTAATTGTGTCAGAGACAGCAAAGGACCTGGAAGAGCAGTTGAATAGGATGGACAGCGTGTTGAAGAGAGCGTATAAAATGAACATTAACAAGAGCAAAACAAAGATAATGTAATGCAGTCTTAGAAAATCAGGCGATGCTGAAGGAATTAGATTAGGCAATGAAATAATGAAGGTGGTAGATGAGTTTTGTTACTGGGGTAGTAAAACAACATATGACAGTCGCAGTACAGAAGATATAATATGCAGAATGGCAATGGGAAGAAAAGCATTTTTGAAAAAGAGAAATTTGTTAACATCGAATATTAATTTAAGTGTAAGGACGTCTTTTCTGAAGGCATTTGTATGGAGTGTTGCCTTGTACGGGAGTGAAACATGGACGATAAACAGTGCGAACAAGAAGAGAATAGAGGCTTTTCAAATGTGGTGCTACAGGAGACGCTGAAGATTAGGTGGGTAGATCGCGTAACTAATGATGAGGTACTGAACAGAATTGGCGAGAAAAGGAATTTTTGGCATACTTTGACTAAAAGAAGGGATCGCTTGGTAGGACACATTCTTAGACATCGAGGAATCGTAAATTTAGCATTGGAGGGAAGTGTGTAGGGTAAAAGTCGCAGAGGGAGGCCAAGAGACGTATATAATAAGCATATTCAAATGGATTTGGGTTGCCGTTCTTATGAAGAGATGAAAAGGCTTGCTCACGATAGAGTAGGATGGAGAGCTGCATCAAATCAGTCTCAGGACCTAAGTCCATAACAACACAAATACAATAATTTAAATACTAGATGGATAATAAACATGCAAATATAAAATGTTACGCATAATAGAAGAAACTAATCACATGTGAATCTGTCGCAAAAGGAGAAAGGAAGATTTGATTAAAGAAATTATAACAATCGCACTGGGCTATTTTACGTCCCAATTATGCATGTATCTCGGTCTTTACATATTTCATATTTTTAATATTGTTTCTCCAAAATGATCCCAAAAACCACGAAACTACGGGAAAATCTAAAGAGTGCTTTCAAACAAGCCACTGCGACTTTTTATGTTGTGAAGTTGTTCTTCATCCGTGTTTCTCAGTTACATTTCACATTGCTTTTAATGATGACAACGGTTTCCTGCGCCGAGTCATGTGACTTAGATGTTGGTTTCAGTATAATGACGTCACGCGCAGTCTATCTTGACTTTGGTTTGCCCTCAACGACCGATCGCATTCTACGAAATAAACATTTATGGTTTCACTTCCTGTAGGATAAATATCCTAACGCATGTGGTGATTACTTTTGAATGGATTCGTACTATTGCGGCACTATAGCGGGTGTTATGTTTCTATTTTACTGATATTAACATTATTACTTTCTGAAGGATTCGCTTCCCTGTATCTTACTAATGGGAATTTTTTAATCGTAACATATGTCATCGGGGACGATACGTTCTGGATGAATCTTCAGTGTGTTGTTCTCCTAAATAGCCGCATTTCAATACACGAAAAAACAACAGGAAAATATTTATATAGCAATATTCTTTAACTACTAATGTGAAGTCTCATAATTGTACTACAATGAATAGTACCACTAACGTCGTGGTTTTTAGCGATACCAAAAATGCTGGTGCTTGTAATCAGCATAACGTCTTATGGTGTAAGTTATCCCAAAAACATTTAAACGACAACAGAAGGCCTTTCTATTGAGAACTACATATACAACATGGCCTGTCGTAAATTTTGCTTCTTATAAGGTACTTCTTTACGTGGCACGGTGCCCAGATATCGGAGAACAAATATTGTGTTTCACGAGATGAAATGATATTGATCGTTAAGTATCACAAAGAGACTACAAAAAAACTAGAACAGCTCCGCATTAATATTAGCTAACTACTCCTGTCTGAAGATTGTGTAACTCCCCTAAACGTCGTGAATTAATGACTTGTGTGCATCTGCAGTACCAATTAAATCACCCTCACTACGTTTCTTGCAAAGTGCTCATCTCGAATAATTCCTATTAATTAGATCTGGAGATAATGTAGTAAATTTTGTCGTACTGTAGAGTAATAATTAAGAAGCCAAACCAGAGCAGTCTCTTTGAAGATTATTGTGATTACTGTTAATAATTTTCAGAGAAAAACGAAGAAATAACGGAAAGTGTAAGTTTTGTACACAGTCTCAGTCAGATGGGGGGATATACAACGCGGGTAGTAAAATGTCAGTTTGAAGTGACAGCCAGTGATGGAAATAACGAAAGCATTTTAACGGTTCAGTTACTCCACCGTAACGAATACATTACGATTATGACGCAAAATGTAGCTGTTACTCCTGCAGCTATACGCTCGTTCGTCTTTTCTTGAAGAGCTGTTGCATGGTATGCTATTCTTACGATACATGATTGATGACATAGAAAATGTTCAGAGAAGTGCAAGTCGGTTTGTATTATTTCCAGCATACTGAAGGATGTGTCGCGGATATCAAGAGCGAATTGCGCTCACACAACCACTAAAACAAGTTCTTTATTACCGCGAGATATTTTTACCATTTACAATCATTCTCTCCTAAATATCAATATTATCTGAACTGCAACCTTCACGTAGAGACAGTCAGGACATAATTTAAATAAATCAGAGCATCCACAAAAAACTGTGGTGTTAATTTTCTCCATATGATATTTGCGAATGAAATGCTTAAGAAGTAATATGGAAGTTATTTCTTGCAATCTTTGCCAAATATCAAAGCGCGAAATGGAAAGAACCCAAGTACTTGTAGACCTTTTCCAACCCTTTCTCCCTTTGTTCCTCCTCCTACGCAGAGGTCACGCCTCTTACGTCATATCTTGATGCTATTCTGCTTCCTGTTCTCTGCTACACGCGAAAACGAAATAGTTTGCTGAGAGTCCCCGTGTAACGCATCTGTCGTATTGCTTTTAATTAATGTGCTGCCTACCTGTTTTCATTTACGAAGTAACTAATTACATTTTCTCTTTCAGAAACATAGATGGATGTGGTGATAACTCATGTATAGAATTAATATTAAACGTAAGTTGTTCTTTGAGGTACTGAATGCGACATGGTCTCGAATATTCCACGTCAGTGACACTCGTAAAAGTAACGAAGTGACCAGACTTTACAATTAATTTATATCTGTATTTTCTCACCTTTTGCACTTCTGATACATAATTTGTTGACATTTCTTGCTAAGAAATAACTCTAGAAACCTTTTCCTTCTAACATTACCACACCATTGCGGTAACCCTATACCGTCTATTTTCAAACTTCTTATGCACGTTTGTCCACTTTCTATTCATGTAATCATTTCAATAAAGTAATGAAACTGTACAATGAACATTGATATTGTTTTCCCTAACACTATATTTAATTTAAATATGTCTTTCCGTATCATCTATCAAACAGTTTTCTTGGTATATCATTACAATGGCTCATTCTGCATACCTTATGAATTCCCTGGTCCATTCTTATTTATTCAGCAGACTCCTTTGTAGGCGTGAAGTGGGAGGGGCGAAAGAGGAGGTGTAAGACGTACGGAAACAACACTATTTAAAAGTCACTTCTGTCAGTACGAGATCATTGCAAAAACAACCAGTATGTACAGGAGACGTTAAAGTTGTCATCTGTACCTCCATTTATTTTCTCACTGTCTATTCCCTTGTTTTCAGTTCAAACGTTCCAAACTCCTCCTACTTAACTTCAAGATCGTCCGCAGGATTTCATGTCAGTAGAGGCAACACATTTTCTCCATACCAGTCATTTAAAAGTATCAACAAGGTTATCATCAAAGCCTCCGGTTGATTAATACAGTACTTTTTTGGTAAATTGTCAACAATTTAATTATAGTAATACAGGACATTTTCACAATTCCTAATCGAATGCTCAAAGAAACAATAAAGGTGGTTTGGGCACTAAAATAACAAATGATGGTTGCAGTTCATAGGATATAAGATGCAATTTGGCAATGGGAAGAAAAGCTTTTCTGAAAAAGAGAAATTTGCTAACATGGAATGTTTAATTAAGTATAAGGAAGTCTTTTCCAGAGGCAAAAGAGTAATTTGCTAACATGGAATGTTTAATTAAGTATAAGGAAGTCTTTTCGAAAGGCATTTATGTGGAGTGTTGCCTTTTACGGGAGTGAAACATGGACGATAAACAGTACTGACAGGAAGAGGATAGGGACTTTTGAACTGCGGTGCTACAGAAGAATGGTAAAGATTAGGTGGGTGAATCGCGTAACTAATGAGGAGGTACTGAACATAATTGGTGTGAAAAGGAGATTTTAGCATACCTCGACTAAAATAAGGTATCTGAGACATCAAGGAATTATAAATTTAGCATTGTAGGGAAGTGTGTGGGGGAAAACTCGCAGAGAGAGGCTAAGAGACGAATATTCTAAGCAGATTCAAATGGATGCGGGTTGTAGTTCTCGATTAAGAGGCTTGCTCAGGATTAGTGTGGACACCTGCATCAAACCAGTCTCCGGACTGGAGACTGCAACGACAATAAGTTGTTCTCATTGTTTGGAAACAAACTTTTTTACATTCCGGCAAGTAGTTGGATATCCTAGGTGCTAGAAGTGTTTGAGCGTCCTATGCAATAAATTATGGAGCACTAGGGTCATGTACTACACTCGTGTCCAAAATTTAATCAACTTTCGGAAATGCAGCAAGGTTCATATATTCTGTCAAAAACTGTTTAAAATAGAATAGTAAAATAAAAACGATATAAAGATAGCATTTAGATAAGTGATTAATGTGCTCAGCATGGAGTGCGACCACCTTTGTCAGCAGTATGGCCCAGATAAGGACGGAAAATATTGCGGATGGTGTCATCAGTCTCACGTTGATGCCATAACGCCCATTCTTCCTGCAGAGCTGTTTGCAATTCTTGTAAAATGGTTGACGCAATTTGACGACATTCTGCTTCGCCCTCTCCTCCCTAATGCATACCACACTTGCTTTACTGGATTAAATGTGGAGAGCGAGCAGGACACACCACACGTGCAGTATCTTCCATTTTCAAGAAAATAAAGACCACACGTGGAGTATGAGGCCAAGCATTATCATCGATCAACACAAAGTCTGGGTCCAAGGCACCTCAAAACAATTGCAAAATGTTCAAATGTAAAGCTTACCGGAGTTACCTAGGTGGTCATCAGTCCCTAAACTTACAAATTACTTATAAAATAACTTATACTAAAGGTGGCACAAACATCCGTGCCCGAGGGAGGATTCGAATCCCTGACGGGTAGCGACTTCGCGCATGGGAGTATAGCGCCTCAATGTGCTTGGCCCGTCCGCCGCGGCACACAATTGCAAATGAGGTCATAAGTGTCGTCTCCATACCTGACACTGATTAAACTTCGTGACCATTTGTGAATGTTAACACGGTAGTCGTGGTTGTGACACTACCGAGAAAAAAAAAAAAAAAAAAAAAAAAAAAAAAAAAAAAAAAACCACTTTTACGTTTAAGAGGTGACGTAACGTAATCGTTGACACGATTGTACTACCCTGGCGGAATGTCGTCTTCAGTTCATAACAAGGTTGCTTTTTGTAAGTTTGTATGATTATATCATGAATTCGCCGTAGGACGGGGAAATAGCTGTTTTTCGCATTAATTTTAGTCACCAGTGTATTTTAAGTCAATTTTTTGTAGCCGACTCTTCGATATTGCCGCGATCGCTCTCAGGTACATTGGTGTCAACAGGCGAACTGTGTACATCTGATGTACTGAGGGCAGGATTGGTATCAAGGTGATTGTAAGCCAACGAAGAAGGAGAGAATTTTGTTTTATTCAAATGTTCAAATGTTTGTTAAACTTAAGGGGTCATCAGTCGCTAAACGTACAAACTACTCATGAACTACTTTATATTAAAGACGACACAAACATCCATGCCCGAGGGGGGGATTCGAACCCATGACCGTAGCGTGTTATTTCATTTCCTCGTGTTAGCAGATTTCTCGAACATCAATGAAAGTCACTCCGAAGCGAATACCTCCTGTTTATATGAATGAACGCTATAACGACACAGTTAAATAGGGCTAAATTTCAGTGAGAGACTAGAATTTTCGGTAATTTGGAAGAAGCGATGCGTGTCGCAGTAGCGGCCTGTTGTGGCGTCGCTATTAGCCACAACGCCAGCGGTCTACCCAAGTCGCCGCACAACTACAAGACGAGGCGATAAGTCGGTCCATAGTATTTCGGCCGCTAGGGGCGTTCGCTGTCTCTGTACCTCGTTGCCTACGTCGCGCAGTTTTGTGATTTCGGGATGCTGTAAATTCTGGAGGTGGTCCGTGAGAAACAAGGATGTTCACATTGACCTGTAACTAACAGACTTGATCAGTTCACATCATATTTATGCATAACATGAATGGAATACTTAACTTGTGCTTGTGTCGGTTCAATTTTTGCTATCTATTAAACAGTGCTGCAATGTAATACTACGACGACATTTGGCAATAGTACTGTAGACTGCTGGCTCTAGTCGATGGAACTCCTGTATCGTAAATGCTAGATCATAGAACTGCCTCCTACTCTCTGGAACTGTCTATGTAGTGCTGTGGTTCGTCGGCATACGTAGGCGAGTCCCCATCTTCCTATTGGCCGGCGTGCGAGCTAAGGAAAGAGATACCGAGACTTCACTGCTGGACACACCATCTTTGTACATAAGATAGGTCATATCCCAGGATATCCAATGTCTCCTGGGTGTGGCTTTTCCGTGTCCCACCACGTATAGGTGGACCAGTTACTCCTCATTTATATGTCTTATACTGCAGCTGTTATACTTAATTAAAAATATTAATAATACAGAATGGATACAAAAAATTTTAATAGTATAAGAAAAGTATATAATAGTTAAAGTGATACAATTGTTCCCACTATTAATTCAATCTCATTCAGAGTTGAATTTCTGTGGTTTCATTAATTACATAAAATGGTATCTCTTTTTCTTGTAAAATTTTCTTTGTTACTGTTGTAAGGTGCGCACAATACTACCAGTCTTTATCATACAAGTTTACAGGTTCAATAATCTTTACAAATATTAAATGCAGGCGTTTTGTAACCAAGAATAACAATATTACATTCCTATAAAACTAAAACTATTATTAGTGTTGATATATACTCATTTAACACAGATCTTTAAGTAGGTGTTACAAGAGTAGATTATCTTGTTAATTTGACATATAGTACAGTTCATTGTGCAATTTATAATATGGTAAATTATACAAGCCAAAAGCAACGAAGCTGAATTTAAACGTAATAGTAATAATAATAAATTGTCAAATGCTGAGATTAATTATACGGTTCTATGATAATAAACATTGAGGTTACAGGCAATGAAAACATTCGATATTATAATATTTGTATATAATAAAATTCAAGGTACAATTTTGTATTATGATAAATTTCTTATACAGTAAAAATTCAAGGATAATGTTGTTGTTGTGGTCTTCAGTCCGCAGACTGGTTTGATGCAGCTCTCCACGCTACCCTGTCCTGAGGAAGTCTCTTCATCTGAGAATACCTTCGGCAAACTACATCCTTTTGAATCTGCTTACTATATTCTTCCCTCGGTCTCCCTCTTCCTTCTAATGCTAAGTTGACAATTCCTTCATGTCTCAGAATGTGTCCAACCAATCTATTCCTTCTCTTAGGATATGCCAGAAACTCCTTTCCTCCCCGATTCGGTTAAGCACCTTCTCATTAGTTGCGTGATCTACCCATCTAATTTTCATCATTCGTCTCTAGCACCACATTTCAAAGCATTCTATTATCTTTTTATCTGAACTCGAGGATAATGATAATAGTAACAATAATACATTTTCATACGCTAAGATTCATTATTTGGTTCTATAATAAGGAACAATGGGGTTACAGGCAATGAAATGAGACATTAAATATAATGATACTTTGTCATTTAATAAAATTCAAGTTACAATTTTGTATTATGATAGATTAGGCATATAGTAAAATTTTTAGGTAAATCTTGTATTGAGATAGATTATATGAGGTAGAGCCAGCAAAATAGGAATTTAAGTAAGACAATACATTGTCATATAATGAGGGGCACCCCCGGAGTCCGAATTACTATAGAACGACGTATCACCTCTTCTTGTAGTTTCGCGGTGACTTGTGGCGAATAGCGGCGCCGAAACACGGACTACTGTCGGTATATACGGAACACTCGATCGTCACGGTGCCATCGTTGCTTCTCCACTCGCAACAATTTAAGCTCTACTCTTAGGTTCCTGCCTAACCACAACCTTTTAAAAAGTACTTTTGACAAGCTAGACTGCAGATATCAGTTCTGACTGTCAAAAGTACTTTACTGCTTTTTGTGAATATGTCAATTTTCAAGGATGTAGTTTGGTAGGAACCTAAGACTACACGATAAGTTTTAGCGAGTGAACAAGGAACGATAGCACTGCGATGTTCGCGTGTTCCATATGTATCGAGAGTAGGCAGCGACTGAGATATGCAACGCTTCTTCCAACTTAGAGAGTTTTCCTACATAATTACCACGATTTGTTATGAACTTCTGTCAACGATTATTTTTCTCCCGAAAAAGTAGAATATCACTTTTCAGAAATGACAAAAACAGGTTCAATGTACTTTGATAAAAATGCTCAAATTAACATAAATAAATAACAGAATAACGAATTAGGAATTTCGGCTTGTCTGACTTCATACATTGGAAACATATTTAGCCGGCCGCGGTGGCCGAGGGTACTAAGGCGCTCCAGTCACGGTCTGCACGGCCGCTACGGTCGGGGGTTCGAATACCTCTCGGGCATAGATATTTGTGCCGCCCTAGTTCGTAAGTAGTTCATAAGTAGTTTGTAAGTTTAGGGACTGATGACCCCGTAGTTAAGTCCCATAGACTATACACACATTTGAAAATTTTGAAACATATTTATTCCGCTAATCGTGTGGGTATTCAGTTCTCATTTCCGTGCTTGCTATGATAAACTGGAGAAAAATTCCCCCTTATGCTAGACACCATTTTTGTTTGTCTCACCCAGACATGTTCAAAATGTTCAAATGTTTGTAAATCTCTCGGACCAAACTGCGTGGTCATCAGTCCGTAGCTTACAAACTACTTAAACCTAGGTAAACTATCCTAAGGACAAACACACACACCCATGCCCCAGGGAGGACTCGATCCTCCACGGCGAGCAACCGCACGCTCCGCAGCGAGACGCTTCAGACCGCTCGGCTACTCCACCGCTGCACCAAGACATGATTAGCCACTTATTGTGCTATCTTCCATGGGTTTTTGCCTTTAATTACTGATAAAACTGTAATGTATGATAACAATTTTAGTAATCAAAGGCAAAAATCCATTAAAGATGGCACAATGATAACCGAAACATATCTGTGGGATAGAACAACCAAGTGTGTTGCATAAGGCGGCATGCTTCTCCAGTTTATATTTAATCTCTTGTGAGGAAGAATAAACTTAAGTTTCCTGAACAGATGCATCGCCCTTTACAGTAGTTGCAGGAGGAACAGTGTGAATGATTGACTGATCTGTAACATTAGCTAATGTGGCTTCGCCATACAGTTACTACGAACAGCATAGAGCAAGGGGAAAATAGATTTGTTACCTTTCTCGCGGACATACTACTCTGTTCCATGAATACACTATGATGGCGACCTCTTGGGTACAATATGTTGCATAAAGTCGTCCCCCATTCGTATCTCCAAGCGGAATCACAAAGGAGGATGTGTTCTTGAGGGAAAAGAAAACACGTATTTTACGGATCATTGCCTGGAATCCTATCTCGTATCGGATAGTACGTTAGAAAATTTAAAAAGAAAAATTGATAAGTTAAACTAGGATATTGTGGGAACTAGTGAAGATCGATGGAACGATATACAGAATTTCTTGTCAGATGAGTACATGGTTATAAAATTACTTCGGAGTAACTTAGGATTAGGTCTAAAAATGAATAACGAATTATGGCTGTTAGTATGAATCTATGAACAGAATAGTGCTGTATCGTAGCCAAGATTAGGTACGAACAGCGATCAGAGTAGTAAAGACTC
The DNA here is from genome assembly GCA_026315105.1 of Locusta migratoria. Classification (NCBI taxonomy): domain Eukaryota; kingdom Metazoa; phylum Arthropoda; class Insecta; order Orthoptera; family Acrididae; genus Locusta; species Locusta migratoria. Next base: position 200,896,820 of record CM048746.1, read on the forward strand.
TGCTGGTGATGACAAGATTGGTAATCTGTGAGATGATAAAAAAAAAAGTTATTAAGACAGTTAAATGAGAGGAAAACTTGTTTGTCCTGATTAACTTGAATACCTTCGTAAGTATAGGAAGCAAAGGAAAACACACATCCATGTCCCAGGGAGGACTCGAACCTCCGACGGCGAGCAACCGCGCGCTCCGAAGCGAGGCACCTTAGACAGCTCGGTTACTCCACAGCGGTGGTTATTAGTCCCTAGGCTTACAAGATACTTAAACTACGTTAAACTAACCTAAGATCAATACACACACCATGCCCCTGGGAGGGTTAATTTCTTATACGAGATATGTCCACAAAGTAAGTTCCCTTAGTTAACAAAACGTGTACAGATACAGAGAAAATATTTATTGTACAAAAATCTACTACTGTTAAAAAACTTTTCTACGTACCTTCCGAAATTTTGTAGCCACTTGCCATAGCGTGGCACACGTTCTTGTATTCCTTCTTCATAAAGGTTGCAGCCTGTGTATTCAGCTATGTAGTAACATCTTCTTTCAGCTCGTCATCATCGTTGTTGACCACCAACGACAGATTTTAGGTGTAAGAAGAGATGGAAGTCGCTAGGAACGAGGTCTGGGCTGTTCGGAGAATGAGAAAACACGTCCCAAGAAAATTCGTCGTGTGAGGTCGGGCATTATCTTCGGAAAAAGAAACACCTTGTGACAGTAATCCACGGTGCTGGTTCTGCATTGCGCAGCGCAATTTATTATTGATCTCACAGTAACCCTGTCTATTGATTGTTTGGCCTTGTGGTAACAAATCTATCAGCAAAATGCCTTTTCTGTCCGAAAAGACGGCGCACATGACTTTTCGAGGTACCAAGGTTTGCTCGTACAATACCCAAGTTTCACCCCCTGTTACTATCCGAGGAAGGAAACAATCGCTTTATTCATTGTAGCGTGTCAAAAACTGCAGTGCTCTGCCCATCCTTTGATTTTTTTGTCCAGTAAGAATTGGGTACCCAACGTGAGCAAAGTTTTCGGAATTTCAGTTATTCAGTAACAATGTCATGAATTAGTGATAGTGAGATTTGCGGAACTTCATAGCAAGAGCACTATGTTAAACTGACGGTTGTGCTTAATCTTCTCTTCAATTGTGTGAGCTAGTTCAGCAGTAACCACGGACGGATGTCCACTTCGTTCTTTATCGTGAACTTGATCACGTCCTTTACTGAACAGTCTGACGCATCTTCTAACCATTGAATCACTCATAGCATTTTGTGCATAAACCACGCAGATTTGCAGGTGAATTTCCGTTGGTTTAACTTTCTTTTTATTTAGAAATCGAATCACATATCTGATTTCACACGCTGTGGCATTTTCAATTACGGCTGACATTGTAAAGAAGCACTACAAAGCACAAGTCGGTATCAGCAATATGAAAATGGCGTACATGTCTTCTCCTTGAGTCAGAGTAACTGCCGCGCATACTCAGAACTACGATCGTAGCGCTGCCTCGGATAAAAATAGAAACTGATCTTACTTTGTGAATGACCCTCGTAGAAAGAGTCAAGCGTTAGTACTACACCAATGACAACTGGCGCGGATATAAAAATCAACACAAAATAGGTATTACTTCCGAAACAATCTTCCTACATACATGGTCTAAGTATCATGGTGATCGGTAAAACGACGATAGAATGTATTGATCGGTTAAATGCCGTCATTATGTATTGCAAGGTACCCTCCACCATGCTCCACACGGTAGGTTGTGTAACGTAAAAGCCTTATGAATGAAAAAACAGTGAAATGCGCCAAATTTTTGATCCGCTAAGCCAAGTATATTGTTCTTCAATTCAACAATGATAGAGAGTGCATACAAAATGTATGGTTGTCTTCCATTTGTTCGAATGTTTCGACTTTTCTTAGTAAATGTTCCGTATATTTTCCTGAAAACTTTTCCAGGACCTTAACGAATGAAACGAAAAACAAAATTAATATATCCCAATTTTTCTGTTGACTTTAGTGAGTCCATTCCAAATTGCGTTGTACATAATATTTAGAATCGATTGCTTCTGTTATAACGTTACCCGCGACGTCTGTAGGTTGTTGCATACACATCGGAAAATAAGTGTCTCTGCAATAAAGTTGCACATTTCAACAAGATATCGGACATCTGTTGCATCAGTTTTTTGCTCGTACCTTAAATACAATGTTCCTGTTTACAGTATCTTTCTTTCCACTAGCTATACATTTTCCTAAGGTCTTTCAGTTCTCCTCTGTCCACTCTTCATTAGCAAATTTGCACTTCCTGTGAATATATTTTTCTTATTTTTTAATGTTTTTTTTTCCTTTGATCGTCTGTCCTTCCTTTCACCTGTTCCATATGCTGCATTTGTGTGTTTTTCTTTACGGAGATCAGTATCTCGGATGCTGTCCAAGGATTTGTGCCAAGGCTTTTCCTTCTACCCATTTCATCCTCTGTGGCCTTCACTACTCCATCTCTCATAGCCCCAGTTCTGCTTCTATAGTATTACACTCTCCTGTTTCAAACTATCATTGCTAAGCTGTCTCTGAAACCTTTGGGTCCTTCACTTTATCCAGGTTCTATATCTTTACATTTCATCCTTTTTGCAGTTTCTTTAGTTTTAATTTACAATTCATAACCAATCAGTTATGGTCAGGGTCTGTATATGCCGGTGGATATGCCTTACAATTTTAAATACGGTCTCTAAATTTATGCCTTATCATTATAAGACCTTCCGGTGTCGCCTGTTCACTTCTACGTATACAACCTTCCTTCATGATTATTAAACCAAGTGTTTGTCACGATTAAATTGAGTTCTGCGCAAAATAATATCATGTGACTTCCTGTTTCATCCCTTTTCCTCAGTCCAAGTTCACCTACTGGTTTTCCTTTCCTTCCTATATCTAGCAAGATATTCATGTTAATCATAAGAAACAAGTTTTCCTCTCTCTTGACTGTCTGAGTAACTTCTTTTATATTATCTCACAGATTTCTAATCTTGTCATCAGCAGCAGAGTCTTTACTACTCTGATCGCTGTTCGTACCTATCTTAGCAATGATAGAGTACTAGTCTGTTCATAATTCCATACCAACAGCCGTAATTTCTTATTCATTTTTAAACATACTCCTGAGTTACCCCGATGTGATTTAATAACCATGTTCTCATTTGACCAGAAATTCCACCGACATTCACTAGTCCCCACAATATCCTAATTTAACTTATCATTTCTCTTTTTAAATTTTCTAATGTACTATCCGATTACGAGATAGAAGTTTCCAGGCAATGATCCGCAAAATGCGTGTTTTATTTTCCCTCAAGAACACGTCCTCCTGAGTGATAAGCAGTCCAGACTAGTAGTCAATAGTCGCAGCTATGGGATGGAGTCTAGGAACTACTAAACTTCGAACTGATCATCGTCATCATCCAGGAAATATGGTGAACTGAGGTACTAGCGTGTTCACAATGTTGCCGCGGTGGAGTAGCCGAGCGGTCTAAAGCGTCTCGCTGCGGAGCGCGCGGTTGCTCGCCGTGGAGGTTCGAGTCCTCCCTGGGGCATGGGTGTGTGTGTGTTTGTCCTTAGGTTAGTTTACCTAGGTTTAAGTAGTTTGTAAGCTACGGACTGATGACCACACAGTTTGGTCCGATAGATTTACAAACATTTGTTCACAACGTTATGATTGCTACCTGAGGACAGCTCCGACTTAATTGGTTGGTTCCCTAACAGCCAAAGAGCCTGTCGTCGCGCTAACACTCTGGTGAGTACCCCGCTAATCGGTATCAAGAGTTCATCTGTGACACTAAATCCAACTCCAGTATGGACCCACAAGCAGCAGTATGGACAGATGGTGGGATCTAGCACACCTTTCTGACGGTCTCTTCTTCGACGGCCAGACGCAACGGTGCGGGTACGGGCCACTTGAACGTCTCACGGCAGCCGGCAGCGAGACGGCGAGCTGACGCCACCGAAGGCGACTTCACCTGCTGACATAGCTCCTATACCACGAAATCTTGCAACTGAATAATTCTGTAAACACTAATATTGTTTTACTAGCGTCCTCTGGCGCTCCACTAGGTATCTTGGTCACATCCTTACATAAAGCTGGGATTCTACCGCTCAGCCACCACCAGGTAGCAAGAAAGTTTTTTCCCCTTTTTCTCGGAAATCATTGCTTTATGTAAAGGTCTACTTGTTCCTAGTACATCAAAGATTAAATGGTTCTACCCATATTTAGATGGTGATTTATTTCGTTCAGGAGGTCTCTTGCAGTACTCTGAAGTGTCTGAGGAAGAATATCATCACATCTTTCTCGAAGGAAATCATCACCTCACCAAACATGTGATCATGTACACACATATCAAACCAAATCATCTTGGAGCATGAGTAGTTCTTTTACAACTAAGAGAATTTTTTGGGATAATACGTGCTCATCGTGTGATCAAAACAGTCCTACATTAGGCCTACTGTCTACCCCATAAAATTCCGCATAACGTCGCTGGTCAACAGATATATGTATCTCTCCCAGCTTATACAGTGAAACGTCACAAAGTTTCTACATTTGACATGATGGGTTGTAGACAGTAGACACGGACATCCGGCAGAATATCCGACAACCCATCATGCCTCTAGATCACCGTAAAAGCCTGAAAAGTTTCTACATTTGATTTCGCAGGGCCTCTATATTCAAAATGAGACACCTCTATAACTGTTATATCCTACTAATCATCAGTGCGGTAAACAGAACACTACAACCGTAATGAACAACCAACTCGATAACGGATCCTTCCAAATGTTTATAGGTCGATGCGGCATTCCACATACTGTGTAACACCCAAACTTTCCCCGCAACCACCGAGAACTAATAGAAAAATAGACCGTTAGCTCTGCTGACAAGACAAGCCAACTATTTACAGCGCCACGAGCCGCTTGTTGGGAAGGCTAGTTATCGGCTGCAGCAAACGATGTCCCAGCTAGGTTGCAGCATGAACACAGAAGGCCTGGAAACGGTACTCGTGATCATAGAAGCCATCGTCGTCCAAATTTATAGCACATAAAGTGCCCCTAATGGGAACTCCAGATGGCCAAGCGTTTAGGAAATAAATGATACGGATCCATCACCAAATGCATCCTGCCTGTGGGGCGAGTTTAGGAAGTGGTGTTTCGCTCAGAGGGAAAAGATCGGATTCATATTCAGAAGGTCGCGGGTTCAACTGGCGGAAATTTTTTTTCCTCCTCCTTGGCAATGCGTACACCTACATATTGTTTCCTTAGGGATCGTGAGGACAAGATTCATTACAGCACGCACTGAGGCATTTAAACAATCCTTCTTCCCATGCTCAATAGGAGGAAAAACCCTAAAAACTGGTACAGTGGGACGTACCTTCTGCCATGCGCTTTACAGTGGTTTGCAGGGTATTGATGTACATGTAGATTGACGTCTCATTTACCCGCAACATCATACAGGTTATTTTTATTAATTTATATAAGCAAAATAAGAAATGGCATTGGATGAAATTCAGGACTACAGACATTTAAAAAGGAGCTGTAATTAACGCGTACTTGGAGACGTCGTGGATGTAAATCGATACTTTCATTCTTTTGCAATAGATCAGTTACATGTACCGGGCTGTTATTCATCGAAGACATAGGGGAAGCAATAATTTTGACCGAATACTGCGCACGTTAGGAACGCCGCCCTTTTGCAGTTACCTCGTTTTTTAATGTCTCCATAGAAAAAAAAAACTTGATTGCATTGACAAGGAGCAAAACAAAATTTGCTGCCAGGCAGAATCGAACCCGCGAACCTTGCAATAAAAAATTCCGCTCTCTCACCGCTGAGCCAAACGCCGCTTTCTAAACAATCTCTCTCAGAGGCAGTTGATAAGATGCATATGGTGATAGATACACATCAAAATTCATTTTATTTCCTAAACGCTTAGCCATCTGGAGTTCTCACTTGGAGCTGTTTGATATCGCACCACGCCGTACATGTACTATAAATTTGGACGAATTTGGCGATGACGAGTAGGCTTCTTCTCCTTGTCAGATCTCTACTGTACATAGAGTAACGTGCATTCGACACCATTTGGGCATTTACCGTAACGTTTGCAGGTGTATACAGGGTGTTACAAAAAGGTACGGCCAATCTTTCAGGAAACATTCCTCACACACAAAGAAAGAAAATATTTTATGTGGACATGTGTCCGGAAACGCTTAATTTCCAAGTTACAGCTCATTTTATTACTTCTCTTCAAATCACATTAACCATTGAATGGAAACACACAGAAACAGAACATACCAGCGTGACTTCAAACACATTGTTACAGGAAATTTTTAAAATATCCTCCGTTAGCGAGGATACATGCATTCACCCTCCGTCGCACGGAATCCCTCATACGCTGATGGAGCCTTGGAGAATGGCGTATTGTATCACAGCCGTCCACAATACGAGCACGAAGAGTCTCTACATTTGGTACCGGTGTTGCGTAGACAAGAGCTTTCAAATGCCCCCATAAATGAAAGTCAAGAGGGTTGAGGTCAGGAGAGCGTGGAGGCCATGGAATTGGTCCGCCTCTAGCAATCCATCGGTCACCGAATCTGTTGTTGAGAAGCGTACGAACACGTCTACTGAAATGTGCAGGAGCTCCATCGTGCATGAACCACATGTTGTGTCGTATTTGTAAAGGCACATGTTCTAGCAGCACAGGTAGAGCATCCCGTATGAAATCTTGATAACGTGCTCCAGTGAGCGTAGGTGGAAGAACATGAGGCCCAATCAAGGTATCACCAACAATTCCTGCCCAAATGTTCACAGAAAATCTATGCTGATGACATGAATCGAGGAAGTACAGTACATACTAGCGAAACAATTGGGTATTTTGACAATTGTCTGCACGAATTATTTCAATTTACATTTAACGAGAAAATACTAAAATGAGCTGTAACATGGAAATTAAGCGTTTCCGGACACATGTCCACATAACGTATTTTCTTTCTTTGTGTGTGAGGAATGTTTCCTGAAAGTTTGGCCGTACCTTTTTGTAACACCCTGTATAATTTTCCATAGATCTTGGGGAGGAGAGATAGAGTATGAGGACGATGTACAAAAACGTGAGCAGCAGAATATGGACAGAAGAGTAGGTGAAGTGGGATGAAGGTGATGGACTGAAATAGGGTGGGAGGAGATAATGGTATAAAGTGAGTGGGGAGAAGGATATGTATAAAAAGGAGAGGGTGGGAGGAGTAAATGGATAAAGTAAGTCGGGAGAAGGATAGGTATAAAAAGAAGAGGGTGGGAGGAGGAAATGGATAAAGTGTGGGGAGAAGGATATGTATGAAAAGGAGAAAAGGAGAGGGGGGAGGCGGAAATGGATAAAGTGAGTGGGGAGAAGGATATGTGTAAAAAGGAGAGGGTGGGTGGAGGAAATGGATAAAGTTAGTGGGGAGAAGGATATGTATAAAAAGGAGAGAGAGCGTGGGAGGAGGAAATGCATAAAGTGAGTGGGGAGAAGGATACGTATAAAAAGGAGAGGGTGGGAGGAGGAAATGGATAAAGTGAGAGGGGAGAAGGATATGTATAAAAAGGAGAGAGAGGGTGGGCGGAGGAAATGGATGAAGTGAGTGGGGAGAAGGATATGTATAAAAAGGAGAGGGTGGGAGGAGGAAATGGATGAAGTGAGTGGGGAGAAGGATATGTATAAAAAGGAGAGGGTAGGAGGATAAAATGGATAATGTGAGTGGGGAGAAGGATATGTATAAAAAGGAGAGGGTGGGAGAAAGAAATGGATAAAGTCAGTGGGGAGAAGGATATGTATAAAAAGGAGAGGGTGGGAGGAGGAAATGGATAAAGTGTGGGGAGAAGGATATGTATAAAAAGGAGAAAAGGAGAGGGGGGAGGCGGAAATGGATAAAGTAAGTGGGGAGAAGGATATGTATAAAAAGGAGAGGGTAGGAGGACAAAATGGATAATGTGAGTGGGGAGAAGGATATGTATAAAAAGGAGAGGGTGGGAGAAAGAAATGGATAATGTGAGTGGGGAGAAGGATATGTATAAAAAGGAGAGGGTGGGAGAAAGAAATGGATAAAGTCAGTGGGGAGAAGGATATGTATAAAAAGGAGAGGGTGGGAGGAGGAAATGGATAAAGTGAGTGGGGAGAAGGATATGTATAAAAAGGAGAGAGAGAGAGAGAGAGAGAGAGGTGAGGAGAAGGAGTTTGGATGTATATCCAACTGCCAAAAAGATTAGCAATTGCGAAGCATTGTCGTTTTCGCTAATTTCAAATGAAACAAATTTTGCTTTTATTTTTATTTTTTTATTTTTTTTTATTTTTTGAAAAACATTGAATTCATCTAAAGTACAAAAATATCAGATAATTTTTTTGGTTTCATATGTGTGCCTTGAGCAAGCCAGGAGCCACAGCGTAGCCCAGATGAGCAGGAGCGGCAGGGGCGGCGTAGGCAAAGGGAGCTGGAACAGCGGGGGCGGCGTAGGCATAGGGCGCCGGCAGCGCGGGGGCGGCGTAGGCGACGGGGGCGGCGACGGGGCCCGCGTAGGCCAGAGGGCCGGCCGCGCCCGGCACGGGGCCCGCGTACAGGCCGGCAGCCTTGAGGACGGGGGCGGCGTAGGCCAGCGGCGCGGGGGCGGCGTAGGCTAGCGGCGCGGGGGCGGCGACCGCGGGGGCGGCGTAGGCTAGAGGCGCGGGGGCGGCTCCCACCACGCCGGGGGCGGGCTCGGGGGCGGCAGACGCGACGGCCAGCGCGGCGGCGAACAGGCACTGCAACAGTACAGGGCGGGCATCAAGAGTCTCTGATCCAAAACGTTGCTAGGTGCGACACGTATTTCATTAGACGGTATGTGAATCCCAGATTAACGGAAGCAACACGTTGAAGTAATCATTTTAACGATTCATTCAATGCCGTAACATAATATAAAACTTACTTAGTTAATGTTGCTTTCACCAGTTCATACCATTTGTCCCCGAAATGTAACAAAATTAATTAAAATCAAGTAAAATGTAGCAAGAGATTAACACTTTGGCAATGCCTCGTTTCTTGGTAGACGAGAGCTCGCTCTTTAGATTTTTTCCTTCTTCAGCTTTGACAGCACGCTCGGTTAGTATTAAATGTTAGAAGTGTCCTGTGTCCTGAATATAAACCGCTAAATATGTGTCTTAAAATACGCCATCTACAAGACATCTGGGGTTGCCATTAATACTTTCTACCACCTCATTACTGTGCAGCATGACCAGGGCCGCCTCTAGTCATGCAGGGGCCCCTGGGCACTCAGTGTTTTGGGATCCTTAAAACGAAGCAAATGAATGCATCAGAATGGTGTACATTTATTTAGTGACTTAATTGTTTAAAATATTACAATCCAAATACTAAGGATCAGTTCCACAAATTAGTCTTTCATTAAAATTAATGATTTCTTTACAGATTTCCAGAATACAAGGAATACAGTTTTTGGAGTATGTGTCTATGCAGATGACTGGCACACGGATTAGGGGACCCTACAACAAAAGAGAATTTTCCTTTGAATGAACTCATCAGAATGATGTACATTTGTTTAGTGACTTTATTGGTTAGTATGGTTAGAAATTTACAAATAAAATACTAGTTATTACTGTTTTGCAAATTGGACTTAGGTTACTGTTAAAGGTTTCTTACGGTATATCTGAAATGCAAAATCTTCTATTACGTTTTCAAAGTCCAGCTGTTGAAGGACGTCACTTTCTTTGCGCATGATTGACAAATTAGTAAGTCGTTCCTGTAGCATAGACGTTCGTAATTCATTTTTGATTCTCATTAACTGGGAAAATGAAAGCTCTCCACGGCAGTTGGTTACCATTAGACAAAGAAATATCCGCGTAACAACTTTTACATTTGGAAAGGTTTCTTCTGTTTTATCTGCTTTTATTAAAGAATGTAAGGATGATATACTTAGCTCCGGAGATTCATTTGGAATTTTTTTCAAATATTTTGTTTTAAATGAAAACATTCTATTACGAGCTCAGTAGCATTAACGTCTGCATGATAAGAATCTGCAAATTATTTGCACCTGTTTCTCAACCGTTCAGAACCGATTTGCTTTAACTGAGAAAGGAAACTAAAATGTTTGTCGCCGTGTGTTCTGTAGCTAAGGCCCGCAATAATAACTACGATTTTGCATGCAGATAGCAAACCAAGTCACTTGCCACACCATATATGACACGTTTCGAGACAATTTCTGGGTCTCTAAAATGAATAAGAGAGACAAAAATTCACTTCATTGCCTAGGAGAAAGGAATGAGTTTCTCGGGGCCCTATGAGAGAGACGGTAGTGAGTACGACCATGATGAGTATCAACACACATCCTTGTGGTGTGCCAAGCGTTAATTCCACATCTGTTGACGAGTCTCCTACATGCGAAATCTTCCTAATGAATGCAAATTGTGTTTGGCACACCATTTATCATACTTAAGTTAGTTGGTACTTGTGTAACATCGATAAAACTGTCGTATCTAACTGCCTTGACCCATGGTTTCCATGACGTCACGTTGAGTTGGACTTAACATGACCTGGTTGCTAGTGGATTTTACTAGGTCAGGACATTTTTTTCACGAGATAAGCCTGCTGCACCCCTCTGGCTATCAGTGCGAACTACCCCTCCCCTTTCTTCTCTGTCGAGTCGTCTACCAATGATGTATTTCGAATGCGACGAGGTGCCGACAGAGCGCTCCCACAGCCGATGTTGCCTGGGAAGACCTCTGAACCGATATTAGTGTGTCTATTGTCTCCGCATCTGCTATCACGAGGCAGAGGGCAGCCAATTTCAGTCGCTATGGCGCTGACAATACAGCGAATTTGAATGTGGGACCTTCACAAGCAGTCAGCCGCAAAGCCAGACGTACAGCTCCGAACATGGTCTGAAATCCCACAGTAAATTCATTTCAATGGCATTGGTCATCGCATGCGTTTTACAAATACCACGAGGCTACTGCTGACCATCACGTTAACAATTGATAAATAACTTCGAATTCAAAGTATTCAAACGCATCGACTGTTACAGGGCACTGAAATAAATTCAGTGGCGATGTTTGCTTGCCCGTGATCTGGTCTCCGCTTCGCGTCAGCGGTCGCCTAAACCAATTATCCGGGCGAGCTTCCCGCCCTGCCAAAATTCTCAGCATATCGCATACTGTGATTATCGTACCCCATACCTATTACTTCCTCTTGCTCGTACTTTTATCGGTATTCCCCCAAGGGATCGCAAGGTATCGGGCGTATCTGTACATGGTCATTTGCCTATTGGAGGCATACATGCAATATTATATACTAAGGTCGTCCACAAAGTACGTTCCGTTTCTATTTCCATCCGCGGCAGCGCTAGGATCGTAATTCCGAGCATGCGCGGCAGTTACTCTCACTCAAGGAGAAGGCATGGACGCCATTTTCAGATCGCTGCTGCCGACGTGTACCTTGTAGTGTTCTTTATAATGTCAGCCATAATTGAAAAAGCCGCTGCGTCTGAAATCAGATCTGTGATTCGTTTTCTAAATGCAGAGGCTTACGGACAAATTGCTATGAGTGATTCCATGGTTAGTAGATGGTTCAAACTTTTCAATGAAGGATGTGAGTGATTCAGTGGTGAGAAGATTGCTCTGACTGTTCAATCAAGGATGTGACCTCACACGGCGAATGTGACCAAACAACTCTTACTGGAGTTTCACTGGGACGTTTACGAACATCCCCGTACAGCCCGGACCTCTCTCCTACCGGCTTTCATCTCTTCTTACACCTAAAATCTGTCGCTGGTAGTCAACACTTCAAAGGTGATGACGAGCTGAAAGAACATGTTACCATATGGTTGAATACACATACGGCAACCTTCTATAAAGAAGACATACATATACTTGTGCCACGCTATGACAAGGGGCTACAAAATTTCGGAAGGTATATAGAAAAGTAGTTTCATAATTGTAGATTTTTCTACAGTAAATATTTATTCTATATCTGTACACGTTTGTTTTATATAACCAAACTTCACTTATTTAAATGCACCTAGAACTTTAAGCAAGAGAAAGTAATGGGTAGGAGGCACTACAATCGTAATAAGAGTAAAGTTGAGATTTTAGGCGCATCGGGAAGTGGTAAGAGATAGCCCAATTTGTTAAGACGAGTACTAGACCTAAGCTGGAATTCTGCGTTGAAAGACGGTCCATCAGAAAATTTGCAATTCCCCATTTAATTTAGTTGACTGCCCAATAACGGTCGAGAAGTTTAAACGCTTCCAATTCGTAAATTTGTGGTTTCTCATTTCAAGTAATGGCGTTTGCTCTTTCCGGTATGTCCGAAGGAACAGACACCACATCTATCAACTTTTTCTCCCTCACTGCATTAGGGAAAAAGACTACATAGTCCGTATAATGTGTTGCTACTGCGGCGCAGGTATCTCGCATGCAGTGACCTCTAAACACGACTGTGGGCGGACGGTAGGCTCGTACTACACGTATGCGTCAGACATGACCAGCAACTATAGAGCTGGTCATGAACAAAATGTGGAAGTATTTATGCCGGAGCACTGCCGCTAGACATTAATGCCCAGTACGTCACCCGCCTCTGGACATTAGTGTCAAGACTGGGCAATGGTACTACACAGTCAAAGTCAGAGTACTTGCGAGCAAGCAACGTGGCCACCCGCTCATAAACTCTTGGCAGACGGACTTGGTGGTGCTTATGGAGAGACATTTTGAAGGCAACCACGCAAACGCTGGACCAACCGCTGCGAAATATGCAAATTCGCAAACTGTCCTGCGGCGTGTTACGCGCAGCATTTTGGGACAGCAGGAGCTAAATCATATCCCACAACATCAGTTTAAGACCTATAGCTTCTAAATTACGTGGAATGCGAGACATGGAGAAGGCAAATAAATGATCAAAATACATAGCGCTGTGATCTCACCATAATTTTTCGATGCACTATCTTATTTTGGCACAGAATAAACAGTCAGCAACGAAAAATATTCATGACCAAAGAATTATATGAAGACAAAGTAGCTATATGTAGTAAACTATTAACCGCAAAAAATAATGATGTTATTATCGCAACTGAAATACCAAATATCCCAAACTGACGTAAATATTCCAACTAACTCTTAATGTATAGTTTTTCACCCCAAGAAAAAAACTTTTGTCACTTCACTATACGTTCTAAAAAAAATATCATAATTGAAGGATGGCATGCCTTTCAGTGTTCATTCTGGAGTATAGTCCTCCATTATAAAATTCCTACGTGATCCTCTACCCAATTTTAACGTCGATGCTGCGTCTGATATTAGTCCTAAGTCTTTCTCAAAATCATTATTGCCAAAATAACATGAGTACTTTATTCTTGGTCTACCTCAGCTCCTCCCACTCTCTGCTGCCGAATCGATGAGTTTCTTAGCCGCACGGCCGCGGCGGAATGGTCGAGCGATTTGAGGCTCCGATGCGTGAGGCCATCCCCCATCGGGGGTTCGAATCCTCCCTCGGACATGGATATTACTGTTGTCTTTCGTATAAGTTAGTTCATAAGTAGTTCGTTTACGGACTGATGACCCCTTAGTTAAGTTCCATAAGCTTAACAAACATTTGAACATTTTCTTAGCCGCACGGTGTGGCCTATCGCGTCATGAATCGGACGGGTAGTAGTTGCCGCCGGAGATTCGACTCATCCCTCCGACATGGATGTGTTTGTTGTCGTTAGTGTCAGTTAGTTTAAGTAGTTTGTAAGCATAGCGACTGATGACCACAGCAGTTTCGGTGCAATACGTTTACCCCCATTCTTGTAACTTGACCGCACCATCTAAGCCTGTTCGCTGTAATTGGTTCTTCTATGGTATTCGTTCCCAGCTATTCTTTGGACGCCCTCCTGCAACTGTTCCCGTCCGTTAGTATCTGCAATCATCATTGCTACTTTCACATCTGGAACCTCAATTTTATTGATAAGGTAACTTCTATTCATCCAGCTCTTTCTCCAATACAACAAAGTTGGTCGAAAACCAGAACGCTGAACTGCTATCTTAAACTTGGTACTCTCTTCTTCCTTGCACAAAACAGTATATCAAAGCTGAGAGCTTTGTTCCTTTAACTTTGCTTTGATTCCATTTCTTTCGGTTTGCTGCCATCCTGTGAACACTTGAAATTATCACCTGTTTAACCCTTTGAGTCACACAAATACTTTTGGATAAGATAGGCATTGAAATTTGGTTTTATCCTCCTTACTGCCTTACTGAAGCGCATTACAATTTTTAAAAAATATTCAGTTTTTATAAAAAAATAAAGAAGTGGTTTCACTGATTTTTGAATGTCTTTCAAAAAGTCATGTGATATGGAATTTTTAACATTTATTATTACACTAATATTACATTTTCTTTCATTTTTACTGTTTTTAACGAAATATTTTTTATTTTTATTTTATGGAAATTTTCTAATTACATAACATACAGCACTAATTTCTATTTCTCATTACATTTCAAAAATAACTGCTATTTTTAATTTTTTATTTATTTAAATTAGTTAGGGGACAATCCGACATCACACACTACTTTGTATGATCGTCTAGTCGTATATCGCTTATTTTTTTAACTACAGTTTGCACATCGTTTCGATTTGCTATGAACAGGCAAATGCGCTTCATTGGTTGTCTCTTGTCCACAGACTTTCATTCTAAACTTCTTGGGCCTTTAGGGTGAGACGGTGGTTTCACAGTGGGTCACCTACGCCACAAGGGAAAGCGGCACAGCAATTGATTCCACAGAGAAACCACTGTGATGCAAAGGGTTAACTTCGCCTCTCCTATTTGCCACTCAGCCTGTGTATATCTATTCCCAAAGACATTATTTTCGTTTCGGAGATGCTGGTCTTCGTACAATAACCCTCACATCTCTGATCTACCTCTAAAGTATTAGAACTGCAACCTTTTAATCAAATTTGCCGTCACCACGATCTGGTCCACTGTGCAAGAATGCTTATTTTGTTTTCACCTACCGTACTTTAATATTACCATATAGCAAGAGCCCCATAAATAACATATTTTAAAGTCATTTGAAATATTAAATCAGATAAAATGTAATTAGGATAAATATTCATTTTTTTCTTCCTTGGAATCGATAGGCTACGTAAAAGATATACAAAGAAACTCTAATTATAATATCACTCTAACTAATTAAAATCTCTGACTTATACTATTAAAGTAATAATCCCATCGTACTCGCTCTCTGTTCTATTGTCTGCTCTGTTCTGATTGTTCTGTTGTCTGAATTGAACTGATAAGATGTGTCACTACAAAATCCTCAGATATAAAATGGATACTCAGGTATGCAGTAATTGCTTTCTGTTCAAATTAATAAATCCCCTTATTTGAAGTGAACTTCAGTCAGTTGTTCAGTTAGTTATTTATTTTTCCAGTCCCTCCATTTAGTGATCATGCTGTTTTCAGGTATAACTAACTATTACGACTTTGGATGGTTCGGTAATTAAACATGTTAAACATACGTATCTCGTGTAGCTTGCCATAGTATCTTCGACTGCAATTAAACATTTTGCAATATTTATTGGCTTAGAACCTGCTATCACTTTTATGTAATGAACAGTTCGAAGTCTGATTAGCCATTAATCTGTATCAATTATTAATTTTCATTCATTAAATTACCTACATTCAAAATTGTGCTACACGGGGATTGAATCTTAATATTCCGAACCTCCATCCAATGTCGGCGGATAGTTACGCGGATTACAACCAATCTCACTACAGCTTATCAACGAGATCAACTACACCGTTGTTTAAGGTAATTATTCGTCGAATTATGTAGGTTGCCTGCTCTGCAAGATGTTTTAAACTATTAAATGTTTGGCCATTTCACTTCATTTCATTTTTTTTTTAATTAACAGTTCGTCTAAATTGAAAGCTTAGTCACTGATTATTATTTCAAAATAGTTCAACAACTCCTCTACGGCCAATTTTTCAAACCTAAATAGTCAGGCAAGCAATTACAAAACAGCACAAAACAGTACAGATAGATTAAGAAAAGGCAAACCTACATTTCTAGCTTTTGTAGATCTGGAGAAGGCTTTTGACAATGTTGATTGGAATAAACTCTTTCAAGTTCTGAAGCAAGCAGGAGTAAAATATAGGGAGCGTAAGGTTATGTACAAAAACCAGACAGCGGTTGTCCGAGTTGAAGGGCATGAAAGGGATGCAGTGGTTGGAAAGGGAGTAAGACAGGGTTGTAGTCTTTCTCCATTGTTATTCAATTTGTACATTGAGCAAGCTATAAAGGAAAGCAAGGAGAAATTTGGTGAAGGAATTAAAGTTCAGGGGGAAGAATTAAAAACATTGCGTTTTGCCGACGACGTAGTAATTCTGTCAGATACAGCAAAGGACCTGGAAGAGCAATTGAACGGAATCGACAGCGTGCTGAAAGGAGCATATGAGATGAACATTAACAAGAGCAAAACTAGGGTAATGGAGTGCAATGTAAGAAAATCAGGTGATGCTGAAGGAATTAGATTGGGAAACGAAGCAGTAAAGGAGGTAGATGAGTTTTGTTACTTGGGCAGTAAAATAACAAACGATGGTCGCAGTACAGAAGATATAAAATGTAGAATGGCAATGGGTAGAAAAGCGTTCTTGAAAAAGAGAAAATTGTTAACATCGAATATTGATTTAAGCCTAAGGAAGTCGTTTCTGAAGGTATTTGTATGGAGTATTGCCTTGTATGGGAGTGAGACATGGACGATAAACAGTGCGGACAGGAAGAGGATTGAGGCTTTTGAAATATGGTGCTACAGAAGAATGCTGAAGATTAGGTGGGTGGATCGCGTAAGTAATGAGGAGGTACTGAACAGAATTGAGGAGAAAAGAAATTTCTGGCATACCTTGACTAAAAGAAGGGATAGATTGGTAGGACACATTCTTAGACATGAAGGAATTGTGAATTTAGCATTGGAGGGAAGTGTGTGGGGTAAAAATCGCAGAGGAAGACCAAGAGATGGATACAGTAAGCAGATTCAGACAGATGTAGGTTGCCGTTCTTATGTGGAGATGAAGAGGCTTGCTCAGGATAGGGTATTGTGGAGAGCTGCATCAAACCAGTCTCCGCAGTCTCTGCCAGGCACTTAAATGTGATTTGCAGAGTATCTATGTAGATGTAGACTGAAGACCATAACAACACTCCCACACTGCGAGTCTATCGTCTCCAACATATGCTCTTTAAAAATGAGTTCAATATTTCTTCCGTGGTTTCTTAATACTAAAACAGTCTTTTAGATGGTGATTCACACTGATAAACGATTTTTGTATATTCGTGTAGTAAACAACCGCTCCCCGAAACGGTAGAGAATCTCCCCGCGGTGTGGTCCGCGTCAGTCGGCGTGAAGTGTTGGGTACTCACCAGCTTGAACATGTCTGCGGCGTGTGTGTGGCACTTGTGCTGGCTAGCTCAGAGACACGCGGGGGTTTTATAGCGCTGACGACTCCTCCCAGACGTCCGAATCCCCGGAGAAAGCCGTGAGCGGCCATCTGCATGCAGCGCCAGTTGCGGTGGCGCACGTGCAGCTATTCCGGGTGGACCGCGGGCCATCTCTGCGGAAACCCGTCTTCCGACGCGTCTCGCCGCGCTATGCTGTCATCGCCGAAAGACGGCTGGCGGGCTCAAAGCTCCGAGCCTACCGGATATTAAGCGGACCGAGCCGCTGAAAGGGTGATGCTGACGTCTGGCAAGTAGGGAAAGAATGGACCTACTGATAAGGCAGAAGCTACCAGAGCCTGTCACCGGTGTTCAGTGGGACAGGAGGTAAGCTGACGAATCCGGACACCCAATATCTAGCACTTTCGAGGAATTCGGCTGCTGCGTTTAGTAGCTAGTATTGGAATCAGAGCCTGAAAAGCTGAAAGACGTAGTATCGTCAATGTGTTGCATGGCTATCGCTCCGTAGCTTCTACAGGGAGTTACGGAAAGGTACGGCCAAACTTTCAGGAAACATTCCTCACACACAAAGAAAGAAAATATGTTATGTGGACATGTGTTCGGAAACGCTCAATTTCCATGTTAGAGCTCATTTTATTACTTCTCTTCAAATCACATTAATCGTGGAATGAAAACACACAGCAACAGAACGTACCAGCGTGACTTCAAACACTTTGTTACAGGAAATGTTCAAAATGTCCTCCGTTAGCGAGAATACATGCATCCACCCTCCGTTGCATGAAATCCCTGATGCGCTGATGCAGCCCTAGAGAATGGCATATTGTATCACAGCCGTCCACAATACGATTGCATTTGGTACCGGGGTTGCGTAGACAAGAGCTTTCAAATGCCCCCATAAATAAAAGTCAAGAGGGTTGAGGTCAGGAGAGCGTGGAGGCCATGGAATTCGTCCGCCTCTACCAATCCATCGATCACCGAATCTGTTGTTGAGAAGCGTACGAACACGTCGACTGAAATATGCAGGAGCTCCATCGTGCATGGACCACATGTTGTGTCGTACTTGTAAAGGGACATGTTCTAGCAGCACATATAGAGTATCATGTATGAAATCATGATAACGTGCACCAGTGAGCGTGGGTGGAAGAACATGAAGCCCAGTCAAGGTATCACCAACAATTCCTGCCCAAACGTTCACAGAAAATCTGTGTTGATGATGTGATTGCACAATTGCGTGCGGATTCACGTCGGCCCACACACGTTCATTGTGAAAATTTACAATTTGATCACGTTGGAATGAAGCCTCATCCGTCGCATGTCAACACAAGCAAGGAAGTCAAAGTTACCTTCCTTCAATTGGGCCAACTGGCCGTGAATCGAGGAAGTACAGTACATACTAACTAAACAATTGGGTATTTTGACAATTATCTGCACGAATTATTTTAATTTACATTTAAAGAGAAATACTAAAATGAGCTCTAACATGGAAATTGAGCGTTTACGATCTCTACATAACATTTTCTTTGTTTGTGTGTGATGAATGTTTCCTGAAAGTTCGGCCGCACCTTTTTGTAACACCCTGTATATCTTATTGATACAGGTGAGTCTCGTAACACTCCCATTTTATTGCCCCGTGGAGGTTCGAGTCCTCCCTGGGGCATGGGTGTGCGTGTTGTCCTTAGGTTAGTTTACCTAGGTTAAAGTAGTTTGTAAGCTACGGACTGATGACCACGCAGTTTGGTCCGATAAGATTTACAAACATTTGAACATTTGAACATTTTATTGCCCGGAAAGACAACTAGCTCTTTACTTCCACGATGAGAGCTTTCGACAAGGGGTCTGAAATAGATTGCATATTTCTAGATTTCCGGAATGCTTTTGACATTGTGCCTCACAAGCGCTTTCTAATCAGATCGCGTGCTTATGGAATACCGTCTCAGTTGTGTGATTGGATTCGTTATTTCCTGCCAGAAAGGACACAGTCCGCAGTAATTGAAGGAAATTTGTGTTTGACAGCAGCCAGACGTTGATTATTCAGATCCAACCAAGTGTGACAAGTGTGTGTTGTCATATCCATGCCTTACAACGAAGTACTAAACCTTGTTTAATTAAACACTTATCTACTATATGACTAGTTACTACCGGAAATCTGAACAAATAAGGATTAAAAATAAAAGACGACTCATTGCTGACAAGTACAATTTCGAAATTCATACAGTCCTGAGACACACAGACACATGCACCATGGAAATTAGTCTGGTGAACTTACGGAAAGTCACCGAGTAAAACAGAAGTGACATTTGGCATTCTCCAGTAGCTGTTATAGTGCCCTATTGACTTGGGAGCAATATGAAGAGTCTCTTAGACATTCCGCGGATATATTTTATAAACTTAAGGCAAAGATTTCGGAAGCAGGTTTTAAACTGTAAGACATATCCTAGGACAGCTACTGACTCTGACCATATCTTATTGGTCGTGAACTGTAGACTAAAATTGAAGAAACCTACAGAAAGGTAGGAAAATAAGGAAGTGGGACCTCGATAAATTCAAGGAACCTGAAGTTCTTGAGATTTTCAGAGGGAACTTTAGGCTACAATTCACCGAAACTGGGAAAAATAAAGTAGAAGAGGAATGGGTAGCATTGAGATATGAAATATTGAAGCCTGCAGAAGATCAAATAGCTAGAAAGGCAAGACCTATAAAAACCCATTTATATCAGAGGAAATACTAAATTTAATTGTTGAAATGAGAAAATATACAGATGCAGTAAATGAAGCCGGCAAAAGGGAGTTCGGACGACTAAGAAATTAACAGGAAGGGCAAAATGGCTAAGCAGGAGTGGGTAGAAGCCAAATGCAAATCTGTAGAGGATTGTATAACAAGGGGAAAAGTAGATACTGCCTACAGGAAAATAAAAAGAGACATTTGGAGATAAGAAAAACAGCTCTACGAATATCAAGCAAAGAAGGGAAAGCTGAAAGGTAGAAAGAGTACGTAGAGAAGCTCTACAAAGGAAATGAACTTACAGAATGCTGTAGGAAGAGAAGAGAAAGTAGATGAAGATGAAATAGGATATACTATAATGAGAGATGAATTTGACAGAGCCCTGAAAGACCTTGGTTGGAACAAGGCCCCGGGAGTAGATGACATTCCCCAAGAACTACTAAAGTCTCTGGGAGAGCCAGCCTTGACAAAACTATTTCACCAGTTGTATAAGATGTATGAGACGAGCGAAATACCCTCAGACATTAAGAAAAATTTAATAATATCAATTCTAAAGTATTCAGGCGTAGACAGTTGTGAAAATTAGGTAACCATCGGTTTAATAAATCATGGATGCAAAATTTTAACACGAATTATTTATAGAAGGATGGAAAAGCTGGTAGAAACTAGCCTCGGGGAAGATCGGTTCGGATTCAGGAGGAACGAGCAACACGGTAGGCAATACTCACTTTACGACTTATCTTAGAAGATAGATTAAGGAAAGGCAAACTACATTTCTAGCTTTTGTAGATTTGGTAAAAGCTTTTGACAATGTTGATTGGAAAACATTCTTTCAAATCCTGAAGCCAACAGGGGTAAAATAGTGGGAAAGGGGGGTTATTTACAACTTGTCCAAAAGCCAGACCGCAGTTATTAGAGTCGAAGGGCATGAAAGGGAAGCATTGATTGGGAACGGAGTAAGACAGGGTTGTAGCCTATCTCCAATGTTATTCAATTTGTACATCAAGCAGGCTGTGAAGGAAAGTAAGGAAAAATTTGGAATTGAGATTAAAGTTCAGACTGAATAAATATAAACCTTGTGTTTTGCTGATGCCATTGTAATTCTGTCAGAGACAGCAAAGAACCTGGAAGAACAGCTGAATGGAATGGACAGTGTGTTGAAGTGAGCGTATAAAATTATTAACAAGAGCAAAACAAAGATAATGGAATGGAGTCTTAGAAAATCAGATGATGCTGAAGGAATAAAATTAGGTAACGAAACAATGAAGGGGGTAGATGCGTTTTGTTACTTGGGTAGTAAGATAACATACGACGGTCCCAGTACAGAGAATACAAAATGAAGAATGGCAATGGGAATAAAAGCGTTTTTGAAAAAGGGAAATTTTCTAACGTCGAATATTGAAGTCTTTCTGAAGGCATTTGTGTGGAGTGCTACCTTGAACGGGATTGAAACTTGGACGAGAAAGAGTGGGGGCAGGAAGAGGACAGAGGCTTGTTAAATGTAGAGCTATAGAAGAATGCTGAAGATTAGGTGGGTGGATCGCGTAACTAATGAAAAGGTACTGAACAGAATTGGGGAGAAAAGGAATTTCTGGAATATCTTGAGTAAAAGAAGGGATGGCTTGGTAGGACACATTCTTAGACATAAAGGAATCGTAAATTTAGCATTGGAGGGACGTGTATGGGGTAAAAATTGCAGAGGGAGACGAAGAGACGCATATAGTAATCAGATTCAAGTGGATGTTGGTTGCCGTTCTTATGAGGAGATGAAGAGGCTTGCTCAGCATAGAGTAGGGTGGAGAGCTGCATCACACCAGTCTACGGACTGAAGACCACAACAACAACATACTTTCTATGGCTTTAATCATTACTTCCCGCCAAGTCACTTATAATTATATAAAGCATGTTAATATTAACGATGAAACTTTACCCATAAAAGTTGAGTGTAAAAGTACCTTTCTTAAGACATATCTGATTCATCAGAAGCTAGCATATGGCATAGGTATCATGTGTCTGTGTCGTGTAGGATTGAGGTTTTCATCTTAATTGCGTACATCTGTCTTGTTGCAATGAAGGTAGGATTACTGGTGTCACATATTTGTCGGTGTTTGCAAATGTAATAGCCGACTCCGGCCGCAAATTTGGTACAGCTTTTAGATCCTTTGGATCCTATCGATCAATAGATGAACTATGTCTCTTTATCACATACCAAAGTATGTGCCCATTGGGACACTGTGATTTACTAATGTCTGGACCAGTCCACGAAATACAAGATATGTTGCGATTTACATGATTCACCCTCTATATAAAAATTCATATAGCTTTTATTTCCCTCTATATAACAATTAACATAGCTTTTATTTCCGCGTTGTTGTGGTGGTCCTCAGTCCGTAGACTGGTTTGATACAGCTCTCCAACCTACTCTATCCTGAGCAAGCCTCTTCATCTCCTCATAAAAACGTCAACCCACACAATCTGGAAACTGCTTATTATATTCGTCTCTTGGTCTCTCTCTCTGCGGTTCCCCCACACACTTCCCTCCAATGCTAAATTTACGAACCTTCATGTCTAAGAATGTGTCCTACCAATCGATACCTTCTTTTACTCAAGGTATGCGAAAAAGTTCTTTGACTGAACTTCAGTAAATGTCTGATGATGGCCTAATAAGCCGAAAATCTATTCACTAAATAAACAAAACCGTAGAACAAACACAAAATTGAGTATTTTAATCTTCATAATGAATAAGTTCTACCAAGAATCCATGAAAGAATCGGTTAACAAAAATTTCTGTTTTGCCCAATTCTCTTCAGTACCTCTCCATTAGTTACGCGATCTACCAACCTAATCTTCAGCATTCTTCTATACACCACGTTTCAAAAGCCTCTATTCCCTTGCTGTCTAAACTATTTATATATAGTTTTCAAATGACAAGCCAAGATCGCACACTAACAATTCATTAAATGACGACCGGTTTCGGTGCACTGTGTCACCATCATCTGGTCACATATATGTTATGATCTGGTCATCTTGTTAAAAAAAAATTGGGTATAAAATAACAAGTGCAACATTGCACTTAGTCACTTGAGTATTTTGTAAGCTGTCATGTTTTTAACTTACGTATTTTTTATATAGTGACTAAGTGCAATGTTGCATTTGTTATTTTATACCCAATTTTCTAACAAGATGACCAGATTATGACATATATGATGGCGACACAGTGCACCGAAACCGGTCGTTATTTAATAAATTGTTAGTGTGCGATCTTGGCTTGTCATTTTGAAAACTATAAAACGATTAGATCGCCTCCAGACCCGACTATGTCAGGTAATCTTTAAACTATTTATCTTCCAATTTTCACTCCCGTACACGGCAACACTCCTGACAAATGCCTTCAGAAACGACTTCCTTACACTGAGTATTCGATGTTAGCAAATTTTTCTTTTTCAAAAACGCTTTTCTTCCCATTGCCATTCTGCATATTATATACTCTGTAGTGCGACCGTCATATGTTATTTTACTACCCAAAGTAACATAACTAATCAACCATCTTTATTATTTCGTTACTTAATCTAACTTTCTCAGCATCGCATGATTTTTGAAGGCTGCATTCCATTTCCTTTCTTTTGCTCCTTTTAATGTCCGTCTTATACGCTCCTTTCAACACATTGTCCATTCCGTTCAATTGCTCTTCCATTTTTTTCTCCTGTCTCTGACAGAATTACATTGTCATCAGAAAAGCAATGTTTTTTTTTTCTTTACCATGAACTATAATTCCTTATACAAATTTCGCTTTTCTTTCCTTCAAAGCTTGCTTAATGTATAAATTGAATAACATTGGAGAAAGACTACAATCGTGTCTTACTCCGTTCCCAACCACTGCGTCCCTTTCGTGCCCTTCAACTCTAATATCAGCTGTATGCCTAATGTACAAGTTCCCTATAATTTACTCCTGCTGACTTCAGAGTTCAAAAATGTGTATTCCAATCACAATTATTAAATTTCACTGTAAGGTTTTACAATTCAGCTGCTGCTCAAAATGGCCACTGCAAGCAACGTATAACAATTATTAAAAGCTTTCTTGAAACCTACAAAAGCTAGAAAACTACTTCGCCTTTCTTTAATCTGTTTTCTAAGATACGTTTTAAGGGAGTATTGTCTCCCATGTTGCTATATTTCTCCTGAATCCGAATTGATCTTTCCCCAGATCAGCATCTATCAACGTTTCCATCCTTTTGTAAATAATTCGCATTAAAATATTGCAACCATAAGTTATTAAGCTGACGGTTCTGTAATTTTCACACTCTTCAGGGCCTGCGTTCTTTGGAATCTGAAGGTTTTTCGCCTGTCTCATACATCTTATTTACCAGGTTAAATAGTTTTGTCATGACTGGTTCTCCCAGAGACTTCAGTAGCTAAGTGGGAATTTCATCTACTCCCGGGGCCCTCTTTCGACTTAAGTCTTTCAGTGCTCTGTCAAATACATCTTTCAGTATAGTTTCTCCTATTTCATCTTTATCTACTTCCTCTTCCCTTCCTACAATATTGTCTCTAAGTTCATTTCCTTTTTTGATACCTTGTAGATACTCTTTCCTCCTTTCAGATTTCCCTTCTTTACTCAGAACTAGTTTTCCATCTGAGTTGTTGATATCCATACAGCTATTGGTCTTGTCTCCAAATGTCTCTTTTATTTTCCTCTATTTCCCATATTAATGATACATTCGTGAAACGGTCATGCAGGAAAACCACCGCGTCTTAACTACCTCGAGATGCTTTGTCTCATCTCTCGTGCGCCCACTGGAACACCGCGTTAAAACTCACTTAAATAGTAATAACCTGCCATTGTAGTAGCAGTCACAGACCCAATGCCTGCGCCAGACCTTCGTTGTCTTTAATAGTCGTTGCCGGCTGCTGCGCCGTGCTCTGAGTGGTAACATGTGTCTGAGTCTGCAGAGCATGCTTATACCAAAGGATAAAAATGCGGCCCTCGGTCGCAAATTATAATTATTAGACCTGGTTTCGGTAATGACTATGATTCCCTTCATCAGAAATTATAAAATAAAACAAGTTACATAATAAAATATAGCTCAGCTGTAAAGCTCACGTCACAAAATTTAAAAAGAAATTTTTAGAAAAAGCTAGCCACTATTGGCTGCACACATGCACGGAGACATCAGAATGTAATGACCACAGTGATTCACTGAAATCATGTCTTACTAAGCATTCAGTTTGAAAAAGTATTACCTTGAACTGTATAGATTACAGAGAATATTTACCTGCTACAAATGCACTCAAATATAGTTCTTAGTACTTAATTAAAAAGTACTTATCAGTTCATGAATGTGATGCATG
The DNA here is from genome assembly GCA_026315105.1 of Locusta migratoria. NCBI lineage: Eukaryota > Metazoa > Arthropoda > Insecta > Orthoptera > Acrididae > Locusta > Locusta migratoria. The sequence continues at coordinate 200,922,350 of CM048746.1, forward strand.
TGTAGCATATGCAGAGGCAGATGAAGGTAATTTGTATGTACCAACATTTATTCTTACTTTAAATCTTCTGAAAACAAGAATGAGGCTATGTTTGGAAACCTAAAATGTCCACGCTTAACCTTTATAAACTACTTTGGACAACTGGAGAGAATTTTCACTGACTACATTCTCAGTTTAATGACAACAGAATGTGTTGGAAATCAACTTATTAATTTAATGGGGAATGTAAAATTCAGCCACCCATGTAAGGAGTTCCCTCTCCAATATTTAATTAAACGTTTTCTCAGAATGAGAATTTTCTAATTCTTGAAGCTCACAAACAGAGACTTGAAATATAAAACCAAAATTGAAAAAAAATTCAAACTGATAAAAGTGACCCATCTATGAGGTACAAATAGTATATAATGTTCTAGCGAATGCATATTGACAAGAAATACTAAGAGGAAAATGATGCACACTTTTTCCTTTGCTATAACTGAAACAATGTGTGCCACAATATGACATCTATGAGGTACAAATAGTGTATAGTATTCTAGCGAATGCATATTGACAAGAAGTACTAAGAGGAAAATGATGCAAAATTTTTTCTTTGCTACGACTGAAACAATGTGTGCCACAATATGACAAGTAGAGAGTAAGTTTGTTATGTAGTTTTATGCTTCCGCTACCTGTCCCTCATTTGTGTGCAATTTAACAGTTTCATATATGGCCAGACGTCATAAGTTCTGTGTAATCACGTTGTACTGCTAAGTCTGACTCAATATTTTGTGCAAATTTATTCGTGTCAAATAAAACCTGGCAGTTGTAAAGTCACTTTCTTGTTTATAACTAATTTCCCAAACCGCGTTACTTGGGATTTTTCTGGAGATAAGCGCCAAATAAAACGATCGTTGAGTCCATCGAACAGTTTCGTAGTTGTATTAAAATTTAGGCCTACTTTTTTTCGTTGGATTACAATTAGGTGCAAGAACAGAGCGCAAAATAAAGGAGAGCATAATGAAAAGCCGTTTCCTTTCGCAAAAGTCGGTGAGATTAGCTGCAGTTCGTAAAAAGTCCATTTCCAGCCAAAGTACTAAGTGGCTATAGTTCCGCGTTTACTGCTTTTCAATATGGCTTCGAGCGCAACGCTTGGTAACATACAGATCAAAGGCGCCGCCCCCAGCTTTTCGATCTGTATGCTCCCTATTCTGTGATGAGGGGATGGATATAGGGAGAGCGCGATTTGCGGTAATTTGAGGCGGACGGGAGGCGAGCGCGGGTAGCCAAGTTGTTAAGGCGACCGCTGGCCTGAAGCGGGAGACCCGGGATCGCTTATTAGACCGACTCGTAATTTATGTTGCCGCCATTCAATAATGTCAATGCCCTGGAACATCTAAGGTCATTCATTTCCTTCCTCATTCTTTCTCCTTCCCCTCATTAATAAATAAACAAACAAAATCGCAAATAGCTACACTAACCGACAGTAATCGCGATACTACCGATGAGAGTGCTGGTTAAGCAGTCAGTATTCTAGATTTCGAATTATGAACAGCTTCCAACACGAGTAAATTCTGAATAGTGAAGCAGCTTTAATCGCATAATAAAAATAAATCCATTAGGTTCCTGTCACAATATACTGATGCAACAGCTAATTCTTAACAGTCATATAAAACCGCTCGTTCTACGAAAGAATTCTACCCAGAGACTGGAAAGTAGATCAACCTACACCGACATTCAAGAAAGACGATATTAGTAATCCACTGAATTACAGGCATATCACTGGCATCGATTTACCGTATAGTTTGGAACACATAATCAAATAGCTTATTCATATAATGAGCTCAAACTTTTTGTGTTACCTCGAACAGAACGATTTATTGAACCATGCATAACACGCATTTATAAAGCATCGTTATTGTGAAATACAAGTAGCTCTTTTCTCACACGAAGCGATAAATGATATAGACAAGAGATCTCTCACTGATTCCATATTTATATATTTTCTGAAACATTTCGATACAGTAGTTCACAAACGGTCTTAAATCAATTTGCTTGCTTCAGCAAATCGCCTTAGATATTTGACTGGATTGGAGATTTACTATCAAACAGGTTTCAGTTCGTAGTAATTACGTCGGCTAAATTAGATGATATCTGGCGTTCCCCAGGATAGTGTTACTGTTCCTGCGCTGTTCCTTTTCTAAGTAAACGATTTAGGAGAAAATTTGAGCAGTCCTCTTAGGTTACTTGCAGATGATGGTGCCATTTATCGTCTAATAAAGTCATCAGATCAAAACAAATGGCAGGACGATTTAGATAAGGTATATGTATGGCACCAAGGAGAGCTGAAGTCGTCCACATGAGAACCGGAATCTATTAAATGTCATTTGTAAGATAAATCAAACAATTCTGAAGACCAAAAATACAATTAAATACCTAGTAATTGCCATTACGACAGACTCAAATTGGAAAGAGCACATAGAAAATGTTGTGGGGAAGGCAAACCCAAAGATTGCGATTTGTTAGTAGGACACTTAAAAGATACAACAGAAATACTAAGGAGACTGAATTCTACACGTGTCCATCCTCTTTTGGAATATTGCTGCGGACTGTTTCATCCTTTTCAGGTGGAATTGACGGAGGACTTCGAAGAGTATAAAGAAGAACAACTCATTTTGCATTATCACGATACAGGAGAGAGTGTAACGGAAACGAAACAGTAGTTGTAATTAGTAGAGCAAAATTTTTGATCCAACTAGATTTACTTATAAAATTTCGATTGCCTGGTTTCTTCTTTCTTCTCCAAATGCGGAAGTACTCGTACAATGTTGACTCCCATTTACATAGAGCCAAGTGATCCTAAAAAAAAAAGAAAAAAAAAAAAAAAAAAAAAAAAAAGAAGAGAGAGAGAGAGATTGAGAGAGAGAGAGAGAGAGAGCAGAGATCGTGATCCTGATCAAGATTCATGAATGGCATCGAAAATGGACAGTATGAACATGGTTGGAAAAATGCTAAAGTTTTTTGTTTTTTTTATTTTATTTTTATTTTATTTTATTTTATTTTATTTATTTATTTTTTTTTTTTTTTATTTTTTTTTTTTTTTTGCCGGCCGCCGTGGCCGAGGAGACTAAGGCGCTCCAGTCACGGTCTGCACGGCCACTATGGTCGGGGGTTCGAATCCCCCCTCGGGCATGGATATTTGTGCCGTCCTAGTTCGTAAGTAGTTCATAAGTAGTTTGTAAGTTTAGGGACTGATGACCCCGTAGTTAAGTCCCATAGACTATACAAACATTTGAACATTTTTTTATTTTTGGAGTAATCATGTAGATGTAAATGAGTTCGTTTCAGCACAAATTACCACGTTAATCATTGCTGAAAACGGTAGTTGAAGAGAGAGAGTGGAAGATGGATGTCGTTGATGACATGAAGTTTAACATTTCTCTCAAAAAGGTATGTCATTTACGGTACTTGTAAGTTGCCCTGAAATGTTTGAACTAAAATACTTTGAGACTAATTCAACACTGGCAGAGCTTATTGCATATGGGTTGCTAAGTTAACTGTCATCCAGGCTTAGTGCTACGCAGGGAACTCCTGTTCGAATCCAAGTACTGCCAGAATTTTTACCGTGGTGGGAGTACTGGAATTGGATACACCTCTTGATGCCAACTGAGCAGTTACTTTACCGGATACTTCTATCCTTACACTACACTAAATCGGTGTTATTTATTTCTGAAACCATTTTGAATTGAAGTGTAGCAGCGACAGTTGAAGATTGTGCAAGAAACCAGCGATCAGTCGTGAAATAATCAGATTAATTACAAATCGATTTTTTCTACATGAAAGCCACCATCAGTGCTGGAGATTGCGGTAGGAAGTAAAGTCACAGATAGACTCTGTTGCACATGCAACGGTACACATTCACGTTTTCATGAAGTTTACAGCCGAAATATACACCGACACATCGTCATCACAGTCTATTTTATATATTAATTGTATACTTCGTAAAAACTTGTATGAGTACCATTGAATGCCCAACGTCGTGTAAAGTGTGATTTTACTTGCCAACGTAAGATTCAGCACTGCTGATGGCTCTCATATAGACGAAATCGATTTGCAATTAATCTGTTCACGACTGAACGCTGGTTCCTTTTATAATAGGCAAGGCATCTTCAGCTTCATTTCAGTCATAAGAAAATGGGACAAATTAATCTGCAAACTGTATGTCATACGAAACCACTACCATGTAAGAGGAGATTAAAGTTTAATTTTCTGTCACTTGCTTAGCTTCCCTCTACATGATTTTCTCCTCTATTTTGTATTCTTCCGTGTCATATTGTTATTCTGTTACTTAACGCTCATCTTCCGACCGGTCAGTTTATTCTTCTTATTGTCTCCCTTCTTACAGTTTATTTGTAAACATACGATATCGTGGCTACAACTGTCAAAATACCAGTTTATATACAGACACCTTTAATGTCCTATGTATGTCATACATATAGATAGGTACGTCACTTAATAATGGCAGTTTAACCCATCGTGTTAACAGCAACGAATTGGTTAAGTATTATTATTATAATTACTAGCTTAATTCCCGCTGCTTCTCACGCGTAGACTGGATGGTCTGCATTGGTTGTTTGTACTTCTAAATATAAATATTCATAATTTAGCTTTAAAAATGCTTTCCTAATCAAGTATATCGATACAACTTGCCACCCCCCTATTGCGCCATTGATGGTAGTATTCAAAACATCCCGAAACACTTTTTTTTAATCATGGTTCCAAATCCAAATTTTCGCATTTCTAGCATCAAAATGGTCTTAGTAGCACCCGTAAAAGATTTTCCCTTATTTTACCCGCTTAATGGTTTAATTTCCAAAAATATCGAGACACGTGTTTTTAAAATTTTAATCAAAAGTCTAAATCCTAAGTTTTGTCTTTCTTGCTCCAAATTGCCTTAATAGAAACGTATTTTCAAAAAAAAAAAAAAAAAAAAAAAAAAAAAAAAAAAAAAAAAAAAAAAAAAAAATCTTCATCTCCTATTTCACCCCCTTACGGATGGAAATATCGAAAAATCGCTGATATCTACAGTGTAAGATAAACAACGTCTTCAAATTTCAAGTTTCTATCGTCTGTAGATTCACTTTTCAGCGCCGTTTTCTGTCTTTTAGTATGCTTGTTGCAGAATAATAACTGAAGGCTGTGTATTACTTTTCGTTCTATATAACCTCTTAGCTAGTATAGCGTCACATGTCATCGCTGGTCTTCAGTCCGAATTTTATATAAGCTGACGACTTTCAACCACTATATCTTCGACCCTCTCATAGCTATCGACACGGAACTGTTATGGTGTACAACAGGAGACTTTGTACATCAACGCCACAGAGAGATCGTTCTTCTCCCTTGTGTAGTTTCTACTGAAGAGTAAAATATTGACATCCACACATAGAACTTTATACAAGTCGGTAACTTTCAACTCCCGTATCTTCCACCCCTTATCGTTATCAACCTTCTACAATCATAGAAGACTGATACCTCCTACCATATACAAACACTATTCGTTAGCGATATGTAGTTCTGGCTGCAGAGTGAAATATAGGCATAAGCACCTCAATTTTTATATATATTAAGATTATTACATGTTCCTCTTCTAACATACTAATCATGATGTTAACTCACTGGCAAAATATAGTGGAATGTAAGATAAGTCTTCAAGATTATGGTTTTGCCTTGTGAGATCAATGAATGAAGACGTTAAAATTTACTGTTCTATGATTTGTGTGTGTGTGTGTGTGTGTGTGTGTGTGTGTGTGTGTGTGTGTGTGTGTGTGTGTTTTCCATCTTGCTGCGAAATATAAAGCTAAATACATAATTTTTATTCCACCTTCCAGCGTCAGTATAATTTCATGCCACGTGGTCTTATTGGGATACGACAGTGAAGCCTGAGAGACGTAAGTAATCAGCGGCATATACGGTGTTACCTGTGACACGTACTGAAATGAGTGATCGCGGAATAGGCAGAGGATCTTGACGACAAGCCTATGACAGGCTGCAGCGGTGCGTGAAATGGAGCTCGAGGTGAACGCTCCCGTTAATCGGAGAGAATAAGCAGGTTTCTCGTTCTGATTAGTGACAAAATCCATGGTACATAGTTGGTTAACACTTTAAAAACACATTCAAACTAACTACCAGTTACTAGTCCCTACTAGAAACTTTTACTTGATATGGCATTCGCCCTTTGGACACGTGGATATGGTTTCTAACTCGACATACCTTTATTAGATCACTCGTTGTACACTGATTAATCACTAAAGCCTACATATGAAGACAACACAGACATCGCTTGATAGCATTTTAATTGCTGCTGCATAAGGAAAAAAAATCAAATTTTGGTGCTGCTTGCAATACCTATCTCTGAGGAAGTTTTGTAACAAGGAGCATTTCGCTATAAGTGTAAGATTCGTTCTATGACGTAGGATATCAGAGGCGAATCTCCTACGTTTCTCATTGAAGGAAGTAGCATTCCGGAGAGACGTACACGAAAGTGACCAAAATTGTGAATTTTTAAAATTGGATCTTCATTTACAACATTCTATTGAAATTTAATTGTCAAATATTACGTTCCAATTCCGCTTCTAAATGCAAAATAATAATAATAATAATAATTTGTAATACCTTTCCCAGGGTCACGTCCTCTTCTTGTTCTTCATTCTCTCGTATTTTCTGTTTATGCGGCGTTTTTCGGAATTTTCTCCAGTGAGACTGCAGGGAATGTCTGCATACCATATCAAGAAGGCTGTGGAATAACATCCCTGCCACTGAGCTTCTCAAGAAATGTCTTCACGGTAAAACACAGAGTCCTAGTCAGTCTCTGAATACCATCATCTGGAAACATTGCCCCATAGCTACATTTTCCTCATCCAAGGTAGTTAAAATTGCAGTTTAAGATTAATTTACTGTTTTTAGTGGTGTCATCTCAAAAAGATAAAAGTCTTGCATAGAACAGGTTTCAAGCTCGGAATTTTCACCCGCCACATCTTGATGGGGCTTGATACTGGACGTATACTTGCAGCCGATAAAACCACTGAAGACCTTGCAAAGCAAACAAGACAGAAAAAAAGAAGTTATTGAAGAAAATGAGTACAATTTCTGCAAGTAATTCGCCTTTGTTAGAGAAGCATAGTCTTCTAAATGTAATTACATTAGCTTGAAATGCCAATGTTTTGAAGATTATTGTTGTTTTTGGTTCAGCTGTAGCAAAGATGGTGTAATTGTGGCTCTTCTTTGTTGGAAAACAGTTTGATTTCGTTTGCCGTTTTATTACCACGTCCGTCGCATTTTTACTTTTGCTACAGCTGTGGTGTATAATGTCCTCCGGTTATAATTAATGTTTGTGACGACAAAATGTAGTGGTATTATGTAAAATGTGCAAAAAAAGAATATTTACAATGTGCCACTTGTGTAAAAGCAACGTGCCACCAAAGACTTTCATGATTTAATTATGCATCGACCATAATGTAGTTATAGTAAAAATATTATAGTCTATGTTATTAATAATGTATGAATAATTGAAACACAAAAATATTGTTCTTGTTCGTTAGTATTGCGTTGTGGTAGGGTTTATGAGAGAGAGAGTTATAATTTTAGTTCAGGCGTCGCTAGATTGTTTTTTGTTATTAATGGAATCGATCAATAAAAATGTTGTGTAAATACAAAACTGTTGCATAAATATGTCAAAATATGTGTATTGAGAATGTGTGTGTCAATTTCAATTTATTTTGAAACTATTTGAGACATTTTCAGCAAAACGTTAGTAGTTGTTGCAGCGAGCAACCGCCGACTTGGATTTCAGCATCCAGCCGCCGTTACGTAGCAAACATAATTGTTGTTGTTGTTTATAGGGGACCAAACTACAAGGCCATCAGTCCCCTGTTCCAGGCAGTGATGTAACATGTGATAGAACGAAACCACAGAGAACAGGGATTATAGAAATCCTTGAATGTAAAATAAAGACAAACACTACACTTATACACAGAGGACTGCACGAAAGGGATAAAAGTACAATTCCACAGCAGAATGCAATGGCTGGCTGATCACTAGGATAAAAACGGATGAGCGAGCTATGCTGTACACACTAAAAATCCACCTCAACCGAAAAGGTAGAGGTTATCAAGTAACTTAAAAAACAGTGTAAAAATGAGGGTCTGTGAATCACTCAGAAGCGCCTTCCATTAAATGGAAGGGTAGAAACCAGATGCGCGAATAAAATTTAAAACAGTAGTAGCCAAGGAGGCATCGTCACCTAAAACTGATGGCAGCGAATCTGGTAGGCTAAAGGACTGCCGCAAAGCGGCTAAAAACGGACAATGCAACAGTATGTGGACCACGGTCAGCTGGGCGCCACAACGGCAAACTGGTGGGCCCTCTCGATGCAAGAGGTGGCCGTGTGTTAACCACGTATGACCAATGCGTAGTCGGCAGAGTACAACGGACTCCCTACGAGAGGCTCGCAGGGAGGACCTCCACATTGACGTAGTAGGCTTAACAGCACGGAGCTTATTTGGTGCGTTCGATTCAGCCCACTCTGTATTCCAAAGGCTTAGAACCTTCCGATTGAGCACCGCCCGGAGATCCCTCTCCTGGAGACCGATTTCCAGCATAGTTGAGGTAGTAGCCTCCTTCGCCAGTTGGTCAACACGTTCGTTTCCTTTTATTCCAACGTGGCCTGGAGTCCAAAGGAAGACCACAGTGTGACCAGATGTAAATAGTCTGTATACAGCTTCCTGAATGGACCGTACCAAAGGATGTTTTGGGAAACAATGGTTAAGGGCTTGCAAACCACTCAGGGAGTCAGTACAGATAACCACAGACTTCCCGGGGCAGGCTCTGAGGTGTTCAAGGGCCCGCCAAATGGCGACAAGTTCCGCCGTAAACACACTACTCCCAAAGGGCAATGAACGTTGTTCTATATGCCGGCCATGGGTATAGGCATACCCAACATGGCCATCGACTAGGGAGCCATCGGTGTATATAAATTCAGCGCCATGGTAAGAATCCAGAAGGGCCTGGAACTGTTGACGCAGAGTTGTTGGTGAAACAGAGGCTTTGGAGTCTTGGGACAAGTCCAACCGAAGCTGGAGGCGAGGAAGGACCCAAGGAGGAGTACGAGAATGGTACTGGAAGGTGAGAGGAATAGGAAAGGATTCTAGAGAAGAAAGAAGGGAACGAACACGAACCGCAATCGGGAGGCCCGACCGCGGCCGTCGTCGTGGGGAAGGGAGTGCAACAGCTGGGAAGAGGAGCCTGCGATTTGGGTGGTGAGGTACGGCATGAATACGGGCAACGTAAGAAGCCATTAGCTGTTGCCTTCTGAATCGCAGGGGGGGAACCCCAGCCTCAGCAAGAAGGCTTGTCACAAGACTGGTACGGAAGGCCCCTGTTGCTAGACGGATGCCACTGTGATGGACAGGATCTAAGATCTGCAGTGCAGATGGAGCTGCAGAATCATACACAAGACAGCTATAATCCAGGCGTAACTGGATAAGTGCCTGATACAGTTGCAGTAGAGTGGGGCGAGCAGCTCCCCAACCTGTGTGGCTGAGGCAGCGGAGTATGTTTAGATGTCTCCAGCATTTTTGTTTTAATTGGCAAAGATGTGGTATCCAGGTCAGCCGGGCATCAAAAAGCATGCCTAGGAAGCGGTGTGTGTCCTCAACGCGAAGGGGTTCATCATTCAAATATAGCTCAGGGTCCGGATGAACTACCCGACGGCGATAAAAGTGCATGACGCGGGTTTTCTGTGCCGAAAATTGGAAACCATGCTCAGAGGCCCAAGACTGAGCCTTTCGGATGGCTCCCTGCAGCCACCGTTCCATGACGCCAATGCTGCTGGAGCTGAAGTAAAGGCAAAAGTCGTCGGCAAACAAGGAGGAAGAGACAGACGTTCCTACTGCCGCAGCTAGTCCGTTAATAGCAATCAAAAATAACGGTACACTGAGAACGGAGCCCTGTGGGACGCCATTCTCTAAAACATGAGGGGAGCTAAGAGAGGTACCAACCCGAACCTGAAAAGAGCGTAGCGACAGGATGTTCTGTATGAACGTTGGGAGGAGGCCACGTAAGCCCCATTCATAAATTGTAGAGAGAATGTGATGACGCCAGGTTGTATCATAAGCCTTACGGAGGTCAAAAAAGACTGCGACAAGGTGTTCTCGTCGAGTAAAAGCTGTACGTATGGCTGATTCCAGGGACACGAGATTGTCTAGAGTGGAACGGCCCTGACGGAAGCCTCCCTGTTGTGGAGCCAGGAGACCTCGATCCTCCAGTAGCCACATAAGCCGTCGACTCACCATACGTTCGAGGATCTTACACAGAACGTTGGTGAGACTGATGGGACGGTAGCTCCCAGCATCGGACGGATCTGTGCCTGGTTTCATCACTGGGACGATAGTACTTCTCCGCCATTGTGACGGGAAAAGGCCTTCTGTCCAGAGACGATTATAAAGGACGAGTAGCTGCCGTTTAAAGTCCGCTGAGAGGTGACGGACGAACTGGCTGTGAATACGGTCCGGACCAGGAGAGGTATTGGGGGATGCAGCAAGAGCAGTCTGGAACTCCCACTCACTAAATGGAGCATTGTACACTTCCTGTCGACGTGTGCGGAAGGACAATTGCCTCCGCTCATCTCGCTCTTTGAGGGCGCGAAATTGTGCACTGTATGCTGCGGTCGCAGAGCAACATGCAAAATGACCTGCCATTAGCTCGGCAATAACTGTCGGGTCAGTACAAAGACTACCTTCGATTCGGAGTGACGGGATTCCGCTTGGTGGGTTGTACCCGAAGAGGCGCCGTACCTGCGACCACACATGAGAAGTGGAGGCGCGGGAGCCTATGGTGGCTACATATCGCTCCCAACAGTCCTGCTTACTCTGTTGGATCAGTCGCCGGGCCCGGAGACGCTTAAAAGCGATTAGATGTTCAATACTGGGGTGGCGCCGGTGGCGTTGAAGCGCCCGTCGTCGCTTCCGGATAGCGTCAGCTATCTCCCGCGTCCACCAAGGCACCGACTTGCGCCTAAGTGAGCCCGTGGTAGTCGGGACATTCGCTTCAGCAGCGGAAATAATGTCCTCAGTGAGTTGTTGTACTGCCATATCAATGTTATCTGGCAATGGAGCAGTAGCCACAGCTGTCGAGGTATAGTCATGCCAGTCAGCCCTATGGAGGGACCACTGAGGCAGGCGTCATGCAGGGTGAAATTGTGAGAGCGACAAAAGGAGAGGAAAGTGGGCGCTCCCACAAAGGTCATCATGGACCTTCCAAGATAAATGCGGATGGAGACTCGGGCTACAAATGGATAGGTCGATGGCGGAGAAAGAGCCATGCGCCACGCTGAAGTGTGTGGGTGCCCCACTATTCAAGATGCAAACGTCAAGCTGTGTGAGAAGGTTCTCAAGGTCTCTACCACGGCCCGTGCTCTCATTTCCACCCTATAGAGGGTGGTGGGCATTGAAATCACCCAAGAGGAGGAATGGTTGTGGTAATTGGGCAACCAAAGCAGTGATGTCAGCAGGAGAGACAACAACATCCGGGGGAAGGTATAGGGAACAGATGGTAAATTCCTCTATTGCCGGAGTCGAACAGCCACTGCCCCCAGGGTCGTGTTGAGAGGCACAGCAGCGCTTGGGACGGTTGCAAGAACATAGACACATACTCCGCCAGATACCCTGTTATATATGGAACGATTGTTGTAATAGCCCCGATAGCCACGAAGGGCTGGGGTCCTCTGTGCAGGGAACCAAGTTTCCTGCAGGGCTATACAGAATGCTGGAAATCGGCACAACAGTTGTTGCAGTTCGGACAAATGGCGGAAAAAACCGCCACAGTTCCATTGCATGATCATAGAGGCTCCTGGTCGTTGGGACATGCAGACTGGGACGGTGCACTAGTGTCTGCAAGATTGTTTGCCGTCACTGATGGCGGAGGCAGAGCCTCAACGACCATCACGTTTGGGGACTCAGCAAAAGCCAAGTCCTCAGGGGACGTGAGAATTTCTATTTCGTCCTCTGAGGCTAACGTTTGTTGCGGTGGCTCAGAAGCCACTTGGTGTTCAGTCTTTTTGGACCTCTTTTTCTTCCTGTCCCGTTTGTCTTTTGGTCTCTCCTGCTGGGAGGGCTTGTCTACCACATCGGGGACAGAGGATACCCTCAAGGCCCTGCGACCAGCAGGTAGTGGCTTTTTCAGCCACTCACTGGTATCTGCTGTACCAGCGTCAGAGACTTTAGGAGGAAGGCATCGAGGGAGCCCTTCCTTGCAGGAGGAGCCAGAGATGGTTGTTGGTTCTCTGGCTCAGGGATGGGTACCGTTGTCCCCTGTGATTTTGTATTCGTTGCTCCCAAAGTAGGGACCTTGGGGGCAACAGAAGAGGAGGCGCCCCCTGACAGTATGGGGGCAACTGGTAACTGTTGGGCTGGAGGGCCCAGGATGGTAGATGGAACTTGAGGTGACTTAACCATTGATGTTGCTGTAGCATATGTAGACTTCATGCTGACAGGATGAACCTTTTCGTATTTGTACTTGGCCTCAGAATATGAAAGTCTGTCCAGGGTCTTGTACTCCATTATCTTTCTCTCTTTTTGAAAAACTGTGCAGTGAGGCGAGCAGGGAGAGTGGTGCTGGCCACAGTTAACACAGACTGGAGGCGGTGTACATGGGACGTCTGGGTGTGACGCACGTCCGCACTCCCGACAGATGGGGTTGGCATCGCAGCGAGATGTCATATGGCCAAACCTCCAGCACTTAAAGCAGCGCATAGGGGGAGGAACGTAGGGTTGGACGTCACACCGGTAAACCATCACCTTGACTTTTTCGGGCAATAAATCACCCTCAAAAGCCAAGATGAAGGCACCAGTGGCGACCCTGTTGTCCTTCGGACCCCTGTATATGCGCCGAATAAACTGCACACCTCTCCTCTCCAAGTTCTTCCGGAGTTCGTCATCGGACTGGAGTAAGAGATCCCGATGAAAGATAATACCCTGGACCATGTTCAAACTTTTATGCGGTGTGATGGTAACGGGAGCGTCACCCAGCTTGTCACAGGCAAGCAGTACCTGTGACTGGGCTGGGGACGACGTCGTTATCAGAATCGACCCGGATCTCATCTTAGATATTCCGTCTATCTCGCCAAACTTGTCTTCAATGTTATCAACAAAAAACAGAGGCTTAGTGGACATAAATGATTCGCCATCTGTTCGACTGCACACCAGGTATCGAGGGGCATATGCCTCACCTTGATAACGAGCCCGACGTTCCTCCCACGGCGTAGCCAGGGATGGAAACGATTAGGGGTCATACGATGCTGCATTGAATGAAACTCTTCCACGATTTGAGACGCCGTTTTCGCGGCTGGCCACGCATTTGTTTGCTTGTTTCATGTTCTTCCCACGAGCAGCTAGGGAACTAAAGGTCCACCCAGGCAGAGCCCCGCTTGCCTGGGTAAGCCTTGTACAACTGAGGTGCGGCAGGTTCCTCAGAGGTTGCTCGCTAGCGGCTGTTCAACCTCAACAGCCATGCATCTCCTCGGCACGTAGCACACCTTGAGATTGAGTGTTTTTTTTATAGAGGTTTGTACCGTCCTCGCGACCCGGGCGATTAAGCCAAGATCCCCGCGCTCTGAAACGTACAACGTCCCACCGTCGCGCCGAACGATGGTCGTTGAAGCACGCACAGAGCTTACGGTGTAGCGGACTGTTGGCGCGACACAACCCACGGCTCAGGACCCCGGGTTCGCCAAGCCCGTACTCAGCAAATTAATGCTGAGCCCCTGAGGGGAGCAAACATAAATCAGGGTCGGGTGGTAATCAGCTTAGTAATGATTTAATCATTTTACTACAGCTCTTCTGGGACAATGGTGTGAACTTCAATATAATGTAACAAAAATTGTGGTAATATACCATAGTATAATTTACCATAGTATAATTTACAAGGTTATAAAAGTGACTTTTATTTCTTGCCAGTTAGGATAGATGATGGTGTTTCATTTGATAATTTTCAAACAGTAAGATTTAAAAATAAATCATAGTGACCCAGTTTTTTCTATCAAGGGACGTTCATATATTTTTAATTTAGTGAGTAGACTTGAACTATGGACAATATCTTTAATTCTAATAATTTTCTATAGTAGCAAATGAAGAGTGATTAAAAAAATCGAATTTACATAACAATAGGGATAGGTTCCACACAGAATTTCATATAACTACAATTAATTTAAATCCAGTTAATAATTAAATTATTTTAGCAGTAAATAATGTGAAACTGTGCTCTAAAAATACTCATACAGTCAAAAACCTATAGTAAAATTTAGCCCTAGCAGAGCTAGCCGGTAAATAAATAATTAATAAATCACTAATACAATAAATAATATTAATAAAAAATTAAAATAAATACAAGATACGAGTAATTTACAGGTGGCTGATTCGGGACGTTAAATATTGTAGTTATTGCATTCTACATAAGTTTCCTGTGTTCCACCCTCACCGATCTTACTGAAATTGTAGTGAAGAAACATTAACGTTCCTGAGTAGAAAAGCGATTTCTTTCTGACAGAGCGCAGGTCTTCTTATCTACGAGTGTTGGAACTTTCATAGTGGTAACACAGCTGTGGAGACACTATGCAATGGAATCAACTATTATCGCCTATAACACAAAGCTATCTTAGGCGTGCCCACAATCGAAGGAGACAGTCACTTGTGTGCGAGCGGTGTAACGTAACGGTGTCCCTATGTTTCCGAAATAGGAACAACGGAGTTGGGTCAAGATTGAATGTGCCATAGCTCGTACAGCACGACAGTGTGATCAAGGTCTTCAAGAGTTGTGCGGCGAATTGGCATTGCTGGACAGAACAGTGGCCCGTTTGGTAAAAGCCTGCAACGAAGGCCGGCAAACTGTGGCAGACTGCCAATTCACAGCAATGGTGTTCGTTTTTAGAGCATCACCTGCAACCAGCTTTGCGAAAGAAGCGGCACACAACCCACACATCAATTTTCACATCAATGCCCGAGCGCACTGAGCGCAAACTGTGGCTCTTCTGATTGGTCGATGGGACTGAGAAGATCGGCTGCATCCACTATACTCCCCGACTTAAGTCCTTGTGACTTTGATTTGATTCCACTTCGTGGCACTTGCTCCAGAACTGTTCTAGAAATTCTACATCGCTGGGAACGGGTTCTACACAACGCTGGTGACTACTTTGAAGTACAGTAACGCGTGCATACGTGTAAAACATTTGTAACGGTAGTGAATAAATTCACTCCTGGCCATTAAAATTGCTACACCACGAAGATGACGTGCTACAGAGGCGAAATTTAACCGACAGAAAAAGATGCTCTGATATGCAAATGATTAGCATTTCAGAGCATTCACACAAGATTGGCGCCGGTGGCGACACCTGCAACGTGCTGACACGAAGAAAAATTCCAAACGATTTCTGATACACAAACAGCAGTTGACTGGCGTTGCCTGGTGAAACGTTGTTGTGATGCCTCGTGTAAGGAGAAGAAATGCGTACCATCACGTTGCCGATATTGATAAAGGTCATTGTAACGTATCGGGATTTCGGTTTATCGTATCGAGACATTGCTGCCCGCGTTGGTATTGATCCAATGACTGTTAGCAGATATGGAATCGGTGGGTTCAGGAGGGCAATAAGGAACGCCTTGCTGGAACCCAATGGCCTCGTATCACTAGCAGTCGAGATGACAGGCATCTTATCCGCATGTCTGTATCGGATCGTGCAGCCACGTTGCGATCCCTGAGTCAACAGATGGGTACTTTTGCAACACAATCATCTGCACGAACAGTAAGACGATGTTTTCAGCAGCATGAACTGTCAGCTCGGAGACCAGGGCTCCGGTTACCCTTGCTGCTGCATCACAGACAGGAGCGCCTGCGATGGTGTACGCAACGACGAACCTGGGCGCACGAATGGCAAAAGGTCAGTCGAGATGACAGGCATCTTATCCGCATGGCTGTAACGGATGGTACAACCGCGTCTCGATCCCCAAGTCAACAGGTGGGGACGTTTGCAAGAAAACAACCATCTGCACTAATAGTTCGACGACGTTTGCAGCAGCATGGACTATCATCTCGAAGACCATGGCTGCGGTTACCCTTGACGCTGCAATGGTGTACGCATCGACGAACCTGCGTGCATGAGTGACAAAACGTCCCTTTTTCGGATGAATCCAGGTCTATTTACAACATCAAGATGGTCGCATCCGTGTTTGGTGAAATCGCGGTGAACGCACATTGGAAGCGTGTATTCGTCATCGCCATACTGGCATATCTCCCGGCTTGATGGTATGGGGTGCCATTGGTTTACGTCTCGGTCACCTCTTGTACGCATCGACGGCACTCTGAACAGTTTCCGTTACATTTCAGATGTGTTACGACCCGTGGTTCTACCCTTCGTTCGATCTCTGGGAAACCTACATTTCATCATGATAATGCACGACCGCATGTTGCATGTCGTGTACGGCCATTTCTGGATACGTAAAATGTACGGCTACTGCCCTGACCAGCAAATTCTCTAGATCTTTCACCAACTGAAAATGTCTGGTCAATGGTGGCCTAGCAGCTGGCTCGTCACAATACGCCAGTCACTACTCTTGATGGACTGTGGTATCATGTTGAAGCTGCATGGTCATCTGTACCTGTACACGCCATCGAAGCTCTGTTTGACTCAATGCCCAGGCGTATCAAAGCCGTTATTACGGCCAGAGGTGGTTGTTCTAGGTACTGATTTCTCATGATCTAGGCACCCACATTGCGTGAAAATGTAATCACATGCCAGTTCTAGTATAATATAATTGTCCAATTGGTTGTAACAATTTTAATGGCCAGTAGTGTAGTTAGCATTTATTACGTCCCAACCCTCGTATTTTTTATGGCACTACGTACGTTACCTTGTGTAAAAGGTATGTTAAAACCAATACAAACGACACTATTCGCACTGATCCAATGTCGTATTCAGAAATGTAGCTTGCCAGCCGGTTCGAGCGCTGCTGTCACAGTGTATTACAAAAATCTACCGCACTGCCAACTGTGCGAGGACGGATACGCAGGCTAAACGTGTCGCAGATATAATTTATGTAAGAATATTTAATGTAACCTTACACGGTTACTCTCGAATCAGGTTCTTTTTTTCTGCTCTGTCCGAAGATCTGTTGTGTCCCGGAAGTGCCTTAGCAACTACGTCGGCGCACGCAGGCGTAAACGTGACGCAGGCGGAAGCGGTCCAGGACGACGCACCGCACCGCACCGGTCGGATGTCGGCTGCGGCCGGTGCCAGTTCGGGAGGTGGTACGCGTGCGACCTTGGTAGCGGGACCAGAGGCGGCGTCCTTGGTGTCTGTCTGAGTCACGGTCAGGGCGCAACCGCAGCCGCGGACAAGGGACACGCCCATTGCGCACGGGCCGGGCTGCGGGCGAGTCTCCACGCACACACAAACACTGCGCGGCTGGCGGCTCGTTGCTACCGAGCCCCAGCGACGACGTAGCAGAGGGTCGACACAACTACTACATCTACATCTACTTACATACTCTAAAACTCTCACTGAAGTGCGCAGCACAGGGTTCATCAAACTGTTATTAAGATATTTCTCTACAGTTCCATTCTTTTGTAGCTCACAGGAAAAACTCTTTCTAAGATCCGATTTCTCTGTATTATGATGATCATGCCTCATGTCTCCCTATGTAGGTGGGAGCTAACAATATACATACCTGTCAGAGAGTACACAGTTTGTAGTAATCGATGGTAAGGCATCGACTAAAACAGAGGTAATATCGGGTGTTCCACAGGGTAGTATCATTGGTCCTCTGCTGTTACTTATTTACATATACGATTTGGGAGAAAATCTAAGTAGCTCTCTTAGGTTGTTTGCAGATGACGCCGTCATTTACCGTCTAGTAAAAATCATCTGGAGATCAAAACCAACTGACAGAATTATCTAAATAAGATATCAATATGGTGTAAAAATTGGCAATTGACTCTAAATAATGAGAAGTGTGAAGTCGTCCATATAACTACGAAGAGAAATCCGTTAAACTTCGTTGACAAGATAAATCAATCATGAAGGCCGTAAACTCCACAAAATATTTACGAATTACTATTACTTCAGACTTAAATTGGAAATACCACGTAGATAATGTCGTGGGAAAGGCGAACCAGAGACTGCGTTTTATTGGGACAACCCTTAAAATATGTAACAGAACTGCAGAGACTGCATACATTACGCTTGTCTGTCCTTTTCTGTAATATTGCTGCTCAGTGTGGAATCCTTATCAAGTGGGTTTGAGAGAGGACAGCGAAAGAGTCCAAAGAAGGGCAGCTCGTTTTGTACTGTCACGATACAGGGGAGACAGCGTCACGGTAATGATAAAGGATCTCGGATGGGAATCATTACAACAACGTCGCTTATCGCTGCAGCGTGGTCTACTTACGAAACTCCAATCACAAATATTCTCGTCCGAAGGCGAAAATATATTGTTGATAACCATTTACATATGTAGGAAAGATCATCAGAATAAAATACGAGAAATCAGAGCTCGAACGGAGAGATTCAGGTGTTCTTTCTTCCCGCGCGCTATTCGAGAATGGAATGGGAGATAAATAGTATAAAGGTAGTTCGATGAACCGTCTGCCATGCACTTAAATGTGATTTGCAAAGTACCCCAGGTAGATGTATATGTAGATACCTGAAACATAAAGAAGGTACACCATGAATTCTTCAACTCAGCAGAGCTAAATTTTACTGAGACATTCTTGAGGATGTATACAACACACGATCACGCAGTCAGAACCATATGCACGTCAGCACAGTCACCAGAGCGTGCACAATGCAGACGCTAGTATCGTGTTTACCCTTCTTTTGCAGCGATGCAGAGTGCCACTTTCTCATGAAGACGTTGCCATGCAGTTTCCATCTGATGCCTGATTGAACCAGATATCGTGCCGGTCGTGTATACCACGCCAAAATGACGTCTCATCTGGACCGACATGCTCAATAGGGACAGATCTAGGGATAATGATGGGCAGGGTAGTTGACATGCATGGCAGAGGGTTTATCGAATCGCATTTATGATACTTCTCTACCGTTCTATTCTCTAATAGCGAGCGGAAAAAAAACACCTAATCGTTTTCGATCTGATCTCTCTTATTTTATTGCAACGATCATTTCGTCCTATGTGGGTGGGCGATAACGAAATCTCATTTGGAAGAGTAAGTTGGTGAAAGAAATCTCGCTGCAACGAATAACGTCTTTCTTTCTTTCCGTGACTCTTTCACCCGTACATCACGATTATACGAAAGGAGCTCCCCTTCTGTGAACTTTCTCTAAACTGTCCGTCGGTCCCACTGGGTGGGGATCACACAATGTACAGCAATATTCCAAAATTGGACGCACAGGTGTTGTGTAGGCTGTTTCCTTATGCAGGAGGTTACTTGTTGCTCGAGGTAATTTGTACGCATATGCAATAGGAAACATGCTCGCCACTTCTGATCAGTGTTAGCAGCCTTTGGCAGAATATATGAAAAAGTTAACTTACATTGTATGTTACGACGGATGTGTTGAGTATGTAAATGTGGTGTCATAAATGTTCAGAAGTTGGAAGTGTAACTTCTTTTTATTGATTCCCCTCGTAGCAATTAAATTTATTTTATTTTATAGCTTGCCTAAAGCAGCAACCGTAACAGTTCAATTTAGTGTAAAAGGAGAGACGCAGCCTCATCGCTTGGAAATAATACACTTTATCCATATTTCAACACCGATCCGCTCGGTTAGCCGTGTGGTCTAACGCACCGCTTTGCGAGACGGAAAGGCGTACCAGCCCCGGTTCCAATCCGCCCGACTTATTAACGAAGGGGTCGAAGTACCGACCAGTCTGGATGTGGTTTTTAGGCGGTTTTCCACATTCCTGTAGGTGAATACCGGGCTGGTCCCCAAGTCCCGCCTCAGTTACACGATCCGCAAACATTTAGTAACACTTCATACTTTCACACATATAACACTATACGCAGACGTTTGGGTAACACATTTCCTCCCGGTGGTATGGGATTACGACAAGAAGGGTATCCGACCACCCCATAAATATTAACACGTGCCAAATCCGGATTAAGAAAGCCGACCCTGCATGTGCAGAAAAATTGCAAAAGGAAAAGGAAGAAACATCCATATTTCAAAACCATGTAACGGTGTCTTCTTCAGAAGTTTAAAATTATTACATGAGAGGTAACACATAATTTTGTGTGCCCTCATATTCATTCATGAACACAGAATTGCTTGCCTGCTGTCAATTTCATAAGTTCCACAGGAAACTCTTCTCCTCAGAGCGAGGATTGTAACGATGTGCAGCGCGTGTTTCTAGAAATAGCAATATGAGGAAATAGTTCTACCTATTTGGAATAAAGGCAGTTTTTAGATAAACACTCTTCTTTAGTTTTATCAGCATGGCAGTTGAATACGCAACCAGATGCATATAGAATATATTTAAATCGCAGTATGAAATAATGACCTGTGCTGACCACCATTTTTATGTATCAAATTGAATTATCATAATCAACTTCACTTTCAAATTTATCCAGTCGGAAATTCTCGGACAATCACCAATCAACTACAGCTCGCATAATTTCTCAAAATCAGCGGAACATTTCAATACAATGCACCAGAGCTTCTGTGACTCACTATGTATCATCGCAAAAGCAAATCTTCCACTAATCACTTCTTTACAAACTCGCCATCAACATGACCAACTTACGTGACGACTGGTACCTAGCTCACTATGGCGTGTTGGTACCCGAATTTAAGAAGCCAGATCGTCAATAGCTGAATCTGTGTCCAATAAGAATTAATTTTGAATTATGTAACAGTTTTAATTGTTGTTGCTTTTTAAATAATTGTAAAATTGCCTATTACTTCTGCAAACATGACTATGATCTACAGTAATGCTGTAGTTATTAAACAGATTAGTAAATATTTAAAATTTGTATATATACGGTGGCTGTTCCCACCATACAGAAAGTAAAATCCCACTCGGTTTACGCTGCACAGAGAGCAGCCGCCTGTTCATACGGTGTAGCCGACCATCCGTCACCACCACAGCGCTCCAGCCCGTACCTGCATACACACTGCCTACCTTTATCATGCTTTACATCTACATCTAAGTGGGATACTCTGCAAACCATATTTAAGTGCCTCGTAGAGGGTTCATCGGAGCACCTTTATATTATTTATCTCCCATTCCATTCTCGAATAGCGTCCGTGAAGTAAGAACACCTTAATCTCTCCGTTCGAGCTCTGATTTCTCGTATTTTATTCTGATGATCGTTTCTACCTATGTACGTGGAAGTCAGTAATTCATTTTCGCATTCGTAGGAGAATATTCACGATTGGAGTACCGTAAGTAGCCCACGCCGCAGCGATAAACGCCGTTGTTGTAATGATTACCATCCCAGATCCTTACCATTTCCCTAACGCTGTCTCCCCTGACAGTGACAATACAAAACGAGCTGCCCTTCTTTGGACTCTTTCGACGTCCTCCGTCAAGCCCACCTGATGATCCAACACTGGGCAGCAATACTCCAAAAAAGGACAAGCGTAGTGTATATAATTTCTTTTGTAGTTCTGTTGCATGTTTTAAGTGTTCTGCCAATAAAACGCAGTCTCTGGTTAGCCTCTTCCACGACATTATCTACTGTTATTTCCAGATTGAAGTAATAGTAATTCATAGGTATTTTGTGGAGTTTACGGCCTTCACTTTTGATTGATTTATCTTGTAAGCAAAGTTTAACGGATTTCTTTTCGTACTCATGAGGACGACTTCCACTTCTCATTATTTAGTGTCAATTTCCAATTTTTACATCATAGTGATATCTTATTTTGATCGTTCTGTGGGTGTTTTTGATCTTCAGATGATTATACTAGACGGTAAATGACGGCGTCATCTGTAAACAACTGAAGAGATTTTCTCCCAAAGGCTTTATGTAAATAAGGAACATCAGAGGACCAATAACACTACCCTGTGGAACGCCCAATATCACCTCTGTTTTAGTCGATGCCTTACCATAGATTACTACAAACTATTTCTTCTCTGACAGGAAATCCTTTATCCAGTCGCAAATTTGGGGTGATATATCACCAAGTCGTTTGTGAGGTACGGTATCAAAAGCTTTCTGGAAATCAAGAAATAGGGAATCAATATGAGGACCTTTGTCGATAGCACTCATCACTTCGTGTGGGTAAAGCGCTAGTTCTGTTTCACATGAACAATATGTGGTGTCGCACAAGTACAAAGTGCGCGCCACCTACTTTCGCCGCGCGCCGCCATGCATGCACGGCGCGGCGTTCTTCCGACGACAGCCACGAGCGCCCTCTGCTGGGACCCCGCTCGTGGCCACCACTGAAAAGACACCGGTCACTTCGGACTGAGCTAGCAAACAGTTACGACCTTCGTAATCAGATAGGCACAATTGAAGACTTCGCTATTGTACAGGCACTAGGCAGGCCTCCAACAACTATGTATCAACATTCTGCAGTACTA
This sequence comes from Locusta migratoria, assembly GCA_026315105.1. Taxonomy (NCBI): domain Eukaryota; kingdom Metazoa; phylum Arthropoda; class Insecta; order Orthoptera; family Acrididae; genus Locusta; species Locusta migratoria. The sequence continues at coordinate 200,944,912 of CM048746.1, forward strand.
TGTAAAAGTTAAGTATTGTTACATTCTGTGCAATATATATCTTTCTAATTTACTCGAGTGTTTATAGTTTCTGGCTGCTCCCCTCCTTACCTGCACCAGCGTGTCGGTCTCGTTTCACTCGGCTACCGACACCTACGACGAGGCTGGGACACAAAAGCGGCGACGAAGTCGGGACACAAAACAATATTTTTTAAATCCGTGTTGACCTTGGGTCAACAGATCATTCGAGATAATTCATAATATCTGAATACGGGATATGTTCCAAAACCCTGCTGCAAATTGAAGCCAATGAAATAGGCCGGTAGTTTAGTGGGTTACTCCTACTGCCTTTCTTGAATATAGGTGTGATCTGTGAAACTTTCCAATCTTTTGGTACGGTTCCTTCTTTGAGAGAGCGGTTGTATATGGCTGTTCAGTAAGGAGGTACCGCTTCATCATAATCAGATAGAAATCTAATGGGTACACAGTCTGGACCAGAAACCAACGGCTGGCCATGCAAAACAATTTAGAAAAGCCCGTAACAGATGTAAGCCAAAGTGTGTGGTAACGTCACAGCGTGTAACTGGTTTGGATGTTTCGTTGAGGGTGTTTCATTTTGGCCGCCAACTGTGTATATATGAGAGAAATAATGAAATTAGTATGAGGTCGGAAGATTGTTCAGCGGTCAGCGTATCTGGTTACTATGCGGGGGATCCGGGTTGGGTTCCCGGATATTCCCTTTGTGGGAGGGCAGGTACGGGTTACACAGGGCCAGGATGCCAACTGCGAGCTGCATGAGGAAGAAGGTAAGGCTCCGATGTCTCTAAGATGCCGCCAAAGCGTTGATCTGAACCGTATCCCATTGCAGCCGTACTCAAAGGATGATATGGTGGTCGGTGGTTACCGCGATTGGTTCTGAACGGAGACATAGAGCTTGTTATTTTTCTTCTGTTCATCCTCAAAGTTCCCATCTCCTGTTCATGTGTTGTGTTGGTATAGCATATGACGCTCCTCATTCCGAGTGCGGTACCTGAAAATAATTCATCAGGAGCTTTCATAAAAGTGTCCACTTCGACGTAAAACGACGATTAATTTTGGAAATATAAAAGTATCACAAGTGCAACTTACTTTCATAGGATTTCTACTGTACATGAAACTCGAAACGGGCTGAAATAAAGGAACGACAAAGCATAACTTTCCTGACAAGGTGGTTTCATATGACGTATATCTTGTCCTAACTGTATAGTGTGTCAACAGTCCTTCCTGATTTTTGAATCGCGATGTGGCAATATAAACGCTCCATCAATACTGATACTGCCCGTTATTTGAAAATTGTTGCTTCATTTGGCAGGACGTCCTCTATGTATATTTTTCATGTGACGAATCGAGCTGTACTACAAGCGTATAATTGAAATTCTGAATATAGCGTAATGAAGATTCTCGTGTATGCTCCATTTAGTGAAACCCGCAAAATACGAATAAAGGCTTCTGTTATTTGGAAATGATATTGTAGGCAGACAAGACACTGTCAACAGTCCTGTCGAATCGATCCTGATCGAATATCTTGATCCGGGTATTTCACGTGTTACTCTGTGACGATTAGCGTGCAAATATTTTTACCGTAAATCATAATTATACACTTTAAGTCATGTGAAAGGCGCGGCTGAATACACTCGTCTAGTATTCCGCTATATTAAATTGGTACTATGGAAATTCGGACTTCACCCACAAAGCAGCATCTCGTCAGAACGTGCAAGTACATAGCGGATTTTAGGGACTGAAAATATAGAGACGTCACAGAATAGAATCAGGCCATAGGAAACGCAGTAAAGAACAGCTAGCGAAGTAATTCCCACGGCTAGTACTCATATTCCAATTTCAACGGTTGCTCAAATGCTCAAATGTTTGTACATCTATCGGACCAAACTGCGTGGTCATCAGCCCGTAGCTTACAAACTACTTAAACCTAGGTAAACTAACATAAGGACAAACACACACACACACACACACACCCATCCCCCAGCGAGGACTCGAACCTCCGACGGCGAGCAACCGCGTGCTCTGCAGCGAGGAGCCTTAGACCGCTCGGCTACTCCACCGCGGCTTCAAACGTTGCTGATAAGATTCAGTGCATTATTATACCAATAAGATTACTCGTTTCGCACGCAATCTAAAAATTGAGATTATGAAAAACGTTATATGTATCCACAGAAATATGGCACACTGATAAGCTACCTTAACGAGTATCTGTCCAATCAACAACCTATATAAACAACATAGACTGGCTATGGTGCATCCATACTTGAAGCAAATTGAAAACTCGTCCGCCATGTTTTACAACGTCACGTAGGCGTAACCAGTCGTCTGCTATAGCTCTGAATCATATCACTTTCAAATTGTGCAATCACGTAACAAACAATTCTCTTCCTGCTTATTGTTATTTTTATAGCCAAGCTAATATGGATAAAGGATAAATGATGGACAACAAGTCTGTGGTAGACAAATCGGAAAGCTTAATTACAAATGTCACATACACTGTATCGGCTGAATATGGCTCATTCATCCAAAAAAACATGCCTTTTCACTGTCCTTTAAACAATCTTAATTTCTGTACATTTGCGTAATCTGCTTACCTCTATCCTCTGCAGGTTTGGCTTTACATAAATGATGTATTTCACAACTGAAGTAATGTTTTCAAAAAAACGTTCAAATGTTTGTAGAGCTTATGGGACTTAATTACGGGGACATCAGTCCCTAAACTTACAAACTGCTTATGAACTAGCTAATACTAAGGACGGCACAAACATCCATGCCGCGGTGGAGTAGCCGAGCGGTCTAAAGCGTCTCGCTGCGGAGCGCGCGGTTGCTCGCCGTGGAGGTTCGTGTCCTCCCTAGGGCATGGGTGTGTGTGTTTGTCCGTAGATTAGTTTACCTAGGTTTAAGTAGTTTGTAAGCTACGGACTGATGAGCACGCAGTTTGGTCCGATAGATTTACAAACATTTGAACATTTGAACAAACATCCATGCCCGAGGGGGGATTCGAACCCCCGACCGTAGTAGCCGTGCAGACCGTGACTGGCGCGCCGCAGTCAGCTCGGCCACCGCGGACGGCCAAGTAATGTTTTAATAACAGCTTTATTACACGGGAGTAATGAGATTCCTTCCAAAATTCCGAGGATACCATTAAGTGCTGTAGTTGGTAAATACAGTAGCTCTGTTTCCCAACATTCTAAATTCCTCTACATACATTCCCAGAAGAAAATTTTTCTTCACTAATAACGTTTCATGATTCCTCAGAACCCTTTCTGCCACTTCGAAAATTTTTACGAGATCTTTAGAGTTATTGAACAGACTGTCTTTTACTCCTTTCAGTCCGATTAATTCTGTTTTAATCTCATTTTTAGGAGCAAGGAGAAGTTCCAAGAAATCTAATCACTTAAGTTTTTTACTTACTTGCCTACTGATGCTTCCAGGAATACATTCGACTACATTTTCGGAATATAATGTCAGCATTTCGTATTCTGGCATATAGTCATGGTCTCTCTGATCGACTTAAATCACAAAACTTCCTGGCAGATTAAAATTGTGTGCCGGAACCGGGACTCGAACCTGGGACCTTTGCCTTTCGCGGACAAGCGTTCTACCGACTGAGCTATCCTGATACGACTCACGATGTCGCAGGAGAGCTTCTGTAAACTTTGGAAAGTAGGAGGCGAGGTACTGGCGGAATTAAAGTTGTGCGGCGGCATCGTGAGTCGTATCGGGATAGCTCAGTCGGCACCGGGCTCAGCGCGCCCGGTCAGGGGGCTAAACGCCCACTGTAATGAAAAAGCTGCGCCAACCATTCAACGAACAACAAAGAACAAACTGAACGAACGACCGCGGCGAACCAAAGATCTACCATATGTCAAAAAAGTTGTTAGAGCACTTGCTTGCGAAAGACAAAGGTCCCAGGTTCGAGTCCCGGTTCCGGCACACAATTTTAATCTGCCAGCATGTTTCATATCAGCGCACACTCCGCTGCAGAGTGGAAGTTTCATTCTGGACTTAAATCGTGATTTGCAATAGGTAATAAAATTGGAGATCTCCTTGCTTGCGTTTTTGTTGTTTGAAGAGGTTCGGAGAACGTAAATATCGTTGGAATCGCATTAGCCAGAAGCCGCTTTGTATTATTTGTTGCATACATGTATTTCTCCTCAAAACGCGATAAACAAATGTAACTGTATGCAGCATATTTCCACTTATCTCGCCTCATATTGGCCCACCATCGTTTTGTAAGTTCTTTATTTTTCAAAGTAAAACTGAAAAATATAATTACAGCTTACTTTAGTTACATTTAAACACATACACCGCCCATAGGACTACTGTATGCAGAAATGTTGTAACTACAAAAGACGAGTACACGAAATGTTAGAAACTAAAACATACAAATACTGAAAATACGATATTTCAATAGTCTTATTACTGCGATTCGTACAGTTATATGCTGCGCATACACTCGGCACGATTTCAGGTTAATAAATAACCTTTCAAGCTTACTACGATACATAAAATGTGAAACCAAAACATGTAAATCGCGTCGGTCCAGCTTTCGTATTCGGTGCACTAGAAGTTTAAAAAAATGGCTGCCACAGTTCCTGGTTGCTGCTACAAGGAGCACTGTTAACCCAGAAATAGCCTCTCTATGCACTTTATATAGCTCCTTTTGTCCACTGGATACGTCACTCTGGCTAGTTGCTCAACAACTTCGTTTCAGTAATCAGAAACTCCTGAATTTCAGATTTGTAATTTTAGCAGTGATAGAGTAACAGATTGACTACACTGCCAAGGGAATCAACGCCGGAATTGAAGAAGTTACGCCTGACATGATTGCATCGAGTTCGGAGGGGTCCAATGAAAACATTGTGTCTGCTGAGTTAGTAACGGAAATAGCATGAAGAAATGAAAATGTATGAGCAAAATTCAGATATTTAGTATTAAATAATGGCACAGGGCAAGATTTCTAAGTCACAGAAAATGTAAACTTGCAAAGTCATTATTTAAATACCATATTGTCGTGTCGCTTTGATCATGCTAAACTCTTCCTGAAATTGATACATGTAAATCAGTACGCTTGCCAGTGCGATTTAACATCGTTATTGTTTTATCGATTTGCAGAATACGTTAGTGTTACGTTCGGTACACTGGTGGCCTTTAACACAAGTCCATCAGCAGCTGTGTGATGCTTTATCGTGTGCTCTGAAGCGCAGTTTTCTTTTCTAGACCATTTGTAATCAAAGGTAACAGAGACTATGTCATATTATGATGTAGTGCCAACCTGTACACTAAAATAAATTTGTCAAAGAATTAATACTGGTGTTACGACTCCCTATTACCACAGACTTCCAGTGTGGCTAAGGGAACAGAACTGAGGTAATTGTAATATTGATTTAATTATTAACTATGCTCAAAACATCTGTAATGATAGGTGATCGAAATACTGACCAACGGTCATATGTGCAATAGCCAATATACTTCAGATGAACTTGTTTAGTGGCGAACAGAAAGTTCTGGAAACATCTCGATACAATGGTGATGAGTCTAATGAAATAACGAAGTTGTTCGAAACGTTATTGAGATTTATAGATAACCTGCTTGTTTTTATGCTGATTTTTAAGATCGTTGAGTTTGATAAGTTTCACTACAGCGACACAGGAAAACATCAATCAATTTATCTAGCCTTTTGGCTGCAAAATGAACTACACAGGCTGGACCAACCGAGAGGCAGATGACAACTCACGAACTGAGATACGTAAATTATTTTGTCACGAAACCGACAAACGCTATGTGTAGAAGAGAGCCTAACAAATTAATTACATGTGTTGGCTCTTACTAAAAATATTAAAAGATTGATAATGACATAGGTGTTTCATCTAATAACTGAATTAAACGTCCTCATACAATTTAATGGAGGTTTGATTAAATTTGTTTCTCATATCATACACAGAAGAAAATATTTACACGCTAATGTAAGTAATGTATTACAGGATTAGAGGAACACCAATCATAATCAGTGAGTACAGCAGAAGCTTGGTTAGCTCTAGTCCTGAAGCAACGAAGCGATGGGAGTGACCATCCTACCAGTGGGTTACTGTCAAAAATACATAAACATAGTTGAGTGTGTAGTAGTTAGCCCAATCGTCCCATAAATACATACAGAACAAATGACAGCAAAAGACAGAGCATTTTTGGTCATAGAAAACACTTGAGTGTGTTCCGTCGATAACTGCGGAATCATTTTATGACTATCGGATCCAAAAAATGACCTGCCGCTTTCCTTGTGACTTGGCCTGCACGGCCACACAATCTGTTGTAGTTGATGAGTCGCAGCTCCTGCCAGCCACTAATCATGTACCGCTGTACAGGGGCAGAACTTTCGTAATACATGTACAGCTGCGGTCTTCTAGGCGCATCCACAGTTAGAATGTCCACTGTTCCATGCAGCCAAGCCTCGAGCGATTGTTTCGGCGACTCCATGCGGAATTCCACTCCACACAAACACATGTCAAAGAATACTCCACTAATCAGAACGCTGCATTAAAAATTAACAAATGAGATTTGGTTTCAAACAGAGATCTAGCACACCACATGATTTGTAAGTTCTCCATTGAGCAGCATTCCAGTACATACGATTCTGAGGAACACTCCCTCGCCTTACATATATATCTTTGCTATAACCAATAGGTTTATATCCCAAAATGTGAGAAACAGAAGTCTTTAATACAAGAAATGTGGTTGTAGAGTTTAACGGTTTCTAAACCTAAGGGGCTAAACTGCTGTCCCTAGATTTACAGACTATTTAAACGTATTCTAAGGATAATACGCCCCCTCCACACACACACACACACACACACACACACACACACACACACACACACAGGCACACCCCCCTCCCACACACACGCACGCGCGCACCCCCAAAGGAGGACTCGAGCCTCCGACGGGAGGGGCGCCCTATCCGTGACATGGATCCTCAGAACGAGCGGCCATTTCCGTACGACTGAATGGTGTGATATTATCGTACTTCCTCCCCCACAAAATAATACGAATAATAGTTTTATAATAGACAGTTGCTGTTTCAATGACGCCCTTTCCCAAACTCCAAGCATTATGTAAGCATTCTAACGGTCTCATGTTAAATTTATAAAAATTATTACCTGGCAACGAAAAATATGAGCACATACGAAATTAAACTTTAAATGGAGTTTATTTTTCTTGAAACTCGATCCAAGATAGGAACATGTCCAAAAAATTCGCAAATTTGTAAAGACGTTGCTTCTTCATTAAGTAAAACGAAAAAAAGAAGTTTGCTCGTTTGAAAGTATTAATTTCTTTGCTAGGTTTAGAGGTATAGCCAAGAAACTGTTAAAAACCTTTAAAACCCAGACATTCAAACTCGCTAGCGACCTCGTTCCCAAATTTGATATTCCGAAAAAAAGTAGTTCTTTGAAAAATCACGAAATTATCAATTAATTTTCGGGATATATCGGTCTTTTGAAAAAAAAAACTGCCTTTCGGAAATTGACAAGAACTTCTGACGGGTTCGACCAACAGTAATAGTTTTAGATATTCTTTGTTCGTAAATAGTAGAAAAAATCCTTTCTTTTTTCTATATTCTTGTTACCTATCGAAGAAACTCGTATTTATATATTAATAAAAACGGGGGGCGGGGGGGCAGTCGATCGTTTTGAGTCATAAAACTTTCTAAATTCCTAGCTTTAATTTGTTACCTAACTTAAATAACTATTTCTCGAAATTCCTGAATTTTTTGGTCAAGTTCCCCATCGTGTTTCATGAGACCGAAACTCAGTTTAAAAATTTTCATATGTTTCGTTTCCAAGCTAATGATTTCTGCAGTGACTTCTCCTAAGTGCTTGAGGGCTCTGAATGATGCTGGTAGGCAATAGTCCCAGCCTCCTCCTTTCATGACGGCTGTCGGTGAAGGAGAGAAAAAGTTGGCTGGCTGTATGAAATCAGTCACAACCACGTTATACATACAATTGGCTCTGTAAGTCATTCCAAACTTTGAAATAAGAGACACTAGATATGTGTTCAAATCAAACTGCACTCCACTAGGATTGAACCGTAATTCGGGAATAAAAACTCCAGACATAACTGTTAGACAAGCGTACCGTCGACATCGTGGTCATGACACATTCCAGTAGTATTAGTCCCGAATTGGGGGGGGGGGGGGTGATTTTGCCCTTCCCTTTTGAAAGGAACTAGTCCGAAATTTGCCACGAGTGATTTAAGAAAGTCACGGAATATGTAAACCAGAATGGCCGAATGCCGGTGTGAACCGCCGTCCTTCTGAATGCGAGTCTAATGTATTACCACTGCACCATCCCGCTCTGTATTACCAAGAGGTTGCAAAAGGACACCGAGATTTTCAATAAGTATGAACCCGTTTACGGAGGAGGAGATTCTCGAGAAAGCCAAATTCATCCTCAATCAGCACTCTCAGACCACGGAGGTGCGGATATATAATAAAATTGGACACTACAACATCAGCCTTAATAAACCTGTACAGAGAGGTGGAAGGGAAACGTCGAGTGTGAAGAACCAGAACCCGTTGATCTGGACGTGTTCAACGAAGGTCATGTTACCAGAGGAGGACAATAGGTGAGGTGCCTCCTGACAGAGTTGATGAAAGTGGCTTGCTAACAGTACCAGAAAAACTAGAACTGTACGGTGATGATTGCGATGATGATGGAGCCTTGTTATTCATCAGATTAGCTGTGGCAGTTTACAAATACCGAGTTGCTTGGAAGTTTCTACGCAAAAGCATTAAACGGTGTGAGCCGTGAGCTTCATCCGGCGTGTTTTAAATAACTTACGGGTATGCAATCAGATGACAACGTAGACAGGCGTAGACAACGCTATTTTCAAGGTAAAACTGCATAAATGAAGAGCAGTGTAGAGAATTAATACCTCGATTAGCAATTGTGAACAGAATATATATATTACACAGACGAAATAACTGTACAACAGTTCCGTCACACAACCAAATATGATAGAAATAGTATGGTGATTTAACAGTAATTAATTCTGTTTCTGTATTGTGTGACAAGAGAAAGAGAGGATTTAAGCAAACCTGGATCCCTATTTATAAGGTTACTAGCTGAAAACCTGACGTTGCCCGGGTATTTATATATTTATTGAAGACTTGAGTGGGTACTTTTGCTATCACTTCACTCACCTTTTTTCTAAAAACACATTATATTTGTCTTACTTAATATAAGTCCAGCACCTAAAGAAAGAATGGGAGACATAAAGATACAAAAGACGTGTAACAGTAATACATTCACGTAATTCTAAATTCGATTACCATCAATACTTCCTGTTACTTGTCCAGGAGTTAGCATGAATAAATTCTTTGGTGGGTCCACCTTTCAGCAACCGACATTACGTTGTCCGTGTGAGAAACAAGGAGATACCAAATCCAATCCGTGATATTTAATTATTAATCGTAATAGAAAAAGCAATTCTCACTCGAAACTGCAGTCTAAATCAAAATGTTCAAATGTTTGTATAGCTTATGGGATTCAACTACGGGGTCATCAGTCCCTAAAATTATAATATAACTTATACTAAAAACGGCACAAACATCCATGCCCGAGGGCGGATTCGAACCCCCGACCGCAGCGGCCGTGCAGATCGTGACTGGCACGCCGCATACCGCTCGGCTACTGCGGCCGGCAAACTGCAGTCTCTTGAAGCTAAAAGTAGGTTGGGTGGAGATAATGGGTATTCGTTAGATGGACACTTTCATTCTCTTCCTTTCCTTGTAGCTCTTTAGAAATCTATCACTTTCCGCTCCAGTCGTGTGCGCTTTATGTATCAAAGTTGTCAACATGATTGACAGCTATCACAAATTTCCTTAAGCTGACTGCAATACAGGATTGTCTTAGTAGTAAATAATAAATGGCTTATAACGTGGTGCATGATGTAACAGGATTTTACCCAACGCAGTATATATGATCTCATATTTATTGAATTTTCTGTTGAACAGTTGTATAATTTTTCAGGTATATATTCCTTTGTATAATCGATGAAATTCTAAAAAGGTGTTTCGAATACAGTTTAGTAGTAAACAAGTAATAGACTAAAACCTGGTGCGTTATGAGTTGGTTTCCCATTAATTTTACTGTTTATGTCCTATCTCATGAACTATGTTCGTGCTGTGATACAATTCAGAAGGTACATTCACCTGTATGTGTGTACACTGTCTGTAAAATTTCCTGTGAGTAGAAATTGTAGTGTAAACGTCATAATTGTAAAGTCATAGTGAATGCCATACTTTTACTCAATCACAAAGTAATAAGCGAGAAACTTTCATACTTCATTTGGATCTTGTTATCAGCGAGGAAAAGTATAATAAAGGTCTGAAATTATGTTTAAAGACCGTTGCACGTAGCTAAGTACTCTAATTCTCATATCGTCTATGAATAAAGTCTCTTTGCATGATGTGGAAATTTTACGACTCTTATTGTTTATGAAATATCTCCCGAACTGTGCGTCGTATGTGGTTCTTTCCCCTACAGCAATTGTTACCTCACGGTAAGGAATATGTGTATCACATTTTGTTGAAATCGGTTCAGTGGTTTAGAAGGAAATGGGTAGCATTGTCACTTGACACAGCAGTTTTCTCGCATCTCATTGTTTATGACGTCATATCTCGTGAACTAAGTGTTGACGTGATCCTTACATATGCGGAGACCGTACTCATGGATTGAAGATTACGTGTGAAAAATTTCATAATGATTGGAACAAATTGTAGATTTTAATGCAATACCTTTAGACACACACACAAACACACCAACACACGGACACACTGCAACATGTAAGACTGATTTCAGCATCAACAAGTAAAAGAAAAATGAAAATGAAACCAGAAATTTCAGTAGCCGTGTACTGTCTATACCACACTTATTCTGGAGAACGCTAGTTCAATAACTGCTAATTTTTGGACAGAAAATACTTGACACAGGAGGACTTAGAGACTATCTCTTAGAAGTGTTCACAGAAGATGACAAAGAGATTATTTGTTTTCTCATTTAAAAGGATGAAGACAGTAGTATTATCGAGTAGTCCTAAAATGTTCAAATCTAAAGAACTGGTGTGCGTATTAGTCCCTAGGCTTACAAACTAATTAAACTTACTTATACTAAGGACAACACGCACGCCCAAGCCCGATCGATGACTCGAACATCCGACGGTGAACACCTTAGAGTGCTCGGCCATTCTACTTTAGCGAGTAGTCCTCACAGTCACTCTGAAATTGAGTGTGATGAAAGATTATCTTACTTTTATATTGAAAGCTGTATATTTATTGGTAAGAATGAACAAAAAACAAATTGGATAAATACTGATATCCATAAAGGACACATCATGTACGACAAGAAATATTATGTTGATCTTTACAGACGGTAAAAATTTTTCAGAAGGTATTGTACAGGAAACTGAATAGTTTCATAAAATCATTTGAGTTACATGAAATTGTAAATTTTACCGTAGTATTATATACTCACAAAATACAAGAATAAAACTATTGTAGGGAGAGGGATGAGGAGTTGACGGATAGAAGTGAAACTTCTCTAGTATTAGGAATTATTTACTTGCTTGGTCGCATTCGTGGAAATCCCAGAAATGTATTGACACTTCGTCGAATGATATTGAAGGAAGAATAGATTCACAACAATAAGATCTAACTGTTGTAACTATTACGGGTGCAAAAATCATTATGAAACAATAGTTCTCTGTTAAAACCTATAGGTCTAAGACAATTAATGTACAAGTCAATTTTTCCTATAACAACTTTGTATTTCTAACATCTATGAAATGAACTGATAAAAAGAACAAAAAATATTGTTTGTAATAAATCAACAGCAATGAATGGTATTTGACATTTATTCGTCACCGAAATGCAGGTTTAAAGTTACCTGTTTTTAGACATTGTTGCGTCGTGGTAATCTTTAAAAAAAAAAAAAAAAGAACTAACCACAGGCTATCAATAGATAACCACATATCGTCCGCGTGAACATAATGCACTGGCCGCCCGCAGTACGGTTAAAGAAAATTAATACCAAGTTTGTACAACCCACATCGTGTGTAATCCATATTACATATTAAAAGTATATGTAAAGTTTAAGGTCTGGCACTTGGAACGACAATCGCGTCCTCAGCGCAGAAAGAATCAACCGTAGCGCACTAGCTTTGTTTAACACGGACGGTAACGAAGCGACGCTCGTGCTCAAAGGGCCAGCACGCAGTAAAGCCGTGTACAGAAGGAGACACTTGTGCCATGACTGTCGTAGCGAGTAAATTGCTTCCTTGTATGCCGTCTGGTGGCGTGCCATCACAATGCTGCTAAATGGCACGCAAGCGAATGAAGCTATATTTCACGCCGTATGGCTGCCATTTGATGGTGTACGTCTGTTTGATTATGTCGTCTGCAGTGTACTACGTATCCACGGAGTGTTGTAAAGGAGCGATAGACATCCTTATTGAGGCATACAGACCAAAACATATCTTTATGATTCTAAATCGTCTACTTATGATAACAAACACGCCAAGAAATCCGCATTCGAGAAATACTTGCACTAAAGCTCTTATAATGAAAGCCAAGACAGAGATATTTAACACACTTCACAATGTGCAAGATAAAGACTTGAGCATTAATAAGTAACAAGACTATTTATTTTATTTTATTTCAGTGACATATATAAGGTACAACTGAATGCACTGCTCTCTCTCTCTCGTGTGAAATGCCTTGCTCACCTTTAATATGAACTATAATTATAGGAGAATCTAATTACAACATTTATTACTTATACCAACTAAGGTAATCAGTGAACAACATTATTTTACTGTCTACCATATTAACTTCTCAGTCATGGCTTAATGATTAGTTTCAAGGTTTGGAATTGTGTCAACAGTGAAATGTTTTTACAGATTTTCACTGCCACTGTACATATCCATAGTGTTGAAATATTCCTGAAGAGTGTCCCTCACTTTCTTAGCTTCTTTATTTGACTTTTGTTGACCTACTCTCTTCTAGTGACTAATTTTGATAGGTGGTGTGTGTGCCAACCTACATGTGATATTGAAACCGCATATTATCTCGTAACATTTATTGAGCTAACGTTTGGGGAAGGGGTAAGGATTAAGTTTCTACAAATCATTTTAGCACTACTAGGAACGCTACTAAAATAAACATTGTCGTAAGGTCCGACTTTTGGAGAGCTTTAATGCGCGGGATAAAATTTTACCTACCATTTCAGTAGCCTCGCTAGATTATGTTGGCAACATCCACAACACAATAGAAAATCTTTCGCAAGATGTAAATATTCTTAGAAATCACATACAATGATTTCATTAATGTAAGTAAATAATGCAGTTCCTGCTCTGACACTTTTAGTTCGTCAGCCATTTTCAGAAATAATGTTGCGTCATCTGCAGTAATTGTGTGTTCAAATACAGCTGCCAGATGACGTGCCATGTCTTGGAGCAAGACGTTATACCATCTCGTTGCACCATTTGTGGCGCAAGAAGTGTCTCCGTCTGCACAAGGCTTAACAGGAGACTGCCATGATAGAAGCGGTTGGCGCTACTGTCGTTTCTAGTGGCAGGTGTAATCTTTTACGTACACGTTAATAAATACGTTGATTCGATCGCCAAAATATTAACAGGATACTCACCGGGCTAATTTGAAGATTTCCTAAGGATTTCATCAAAATTCCTCCAGCCGTGTTAGAATTCATAGGAAACATGGATGCTACTACTGCATTTCGGACTCTCCACATTGTTGTGTATTGTGTGCGTCAGCGTTCATACTAGGATATTAAAAAACACACCATCAGGCAGTAAGTGTATTTAATTTATTACCTCTTATGTCAATTAATAGTTAAAGATATGCCATTTACTAATGTGTAACTCATTTTCCATTACGTGAATTATTTTTTTAATATGACTACTGTCAATTGATGCCCTCTCTGCACAACATATTCATCTAGGCGGCGTTGAAAGCTTTCTATAACACGACGTAGCGAATACCCTGGAACACTGCCGAGGGCAGTTTTGATGCGATCCTTTAACTCATGGATGGTGGTACAACGTGTTCGGAACACTTCTTGCTTCAGGTTGCCACAAAGGAAACCTCAGGTGAGCGAGGTGGCAAGGAAATGTCACCAAAACGGAAAATTACCGGGAAATGTCTGCGGCAAGAAATCCATGCAAATTCTAGCTGTTTGCGAGGTTGTTCCGTCTTGTTGAAACCATAATTGTTCCACATCCACATCGACCGTACCTAACTGGGGAAGAACGAAGGCTTGTAGGGTCTTTAGGTGGCGTTCACTGGCGACAGTTACAGACACACTGCTGTCATCCTCAAAGAAGTAAGTGCCAATGACCCCAAAGGAAGCAACTCCACACCACACTGTGACACGTGAACTGTGCAAGGGCTTCATTTCAGGTTCATGCGGGCTTACCTCACTCCAATGACGCCAATTTATTCAGCCGCGGCGCAGCGGCCGAGCGCATTGAGGCGCCTATGCTACGATGCGCGAAGCTGTCCCCTGTCAGGGGTGCAAATCCCCCCTCGGGCATGGAGGCTTGTGCCGTCTTTAGTATAAGCTAGTTCATTAGTCGTTTGTATGTTTAGGGACTGATTACCCCGTAGTTAAGTCCCATAAGCTCTACAAACATTCGAGCATTTTTCTATTTATTCACTGAACCAAAGCACTCGAAATGAGCTTCATATGACATCAGGATGGTGTGCAACATTTGTGGATTTTGGCGAAGGAGAATGTTTCGCATGAAACCCAATCACGAGACCTAATTATTTTTGTTTGTATAGTCTATGGGACTTAACTTCGGGGTCATCAGTCCCTAAACTTACAAACTACTTATGAACTACTTACGAACTAGGACGGCACAAATATCCAAGCCCGAGGGGGGATTCAAACCCCCCACTGTAGTGGCCGTGCAGACCGTGACTGGAGCGCCTCAGTCTCCTCGGCCACCGCGGCCGGCGAGACCTAATTTCCTGAACAATCTGCAGTTTATATGGGTGAAAATGGAGATCGTTGTGCAATATTCTCCAGAGTGAGCGATCGCACAGATGCACAGTACGTGCATGATGACGAGCAGATGTTTTCGGGCTACGCAACATTGCAGCACAAATACTTCCCATGGTTTTTTGCGTCCGCACAGTTCTGTCACTTCTTCACGGTTTCCTACTGCAAACTAGACATGCTGTTCGTGCCCGTCCGCCCCCTCACAACAGTCCGTCCCCCTGGAACTTTCCTATGACGTCCCAAGATGCCGAAATAGACGTTGGGTAGCAATAACAGTTTTCTTGAAATAACTTTCAGCAGCAAAGAGACTATGTTGTGCCCTCCGTTCCACATCATTGTCACACTCCAAATGGCAGCTCATTATTTCACGAATGCGGCACCAGCTGGCGCGCATTCCTGCAGTACGTCAATGTACTACGCAAGTCAAATTACGCTGTGAACGCTGCCGCACCGTGGCTGACATGGGATGACCTGTGTCAAGGCAACGTTTTGTATTAGCAGATTTGCTAAACTTTTGTAAACGTGTGTTACGCTCATATGCAGTACACCGGTTCTTGACGGTCATGATCGTCTGACAAACATATAACATGCCACAACTCAAAGGACTACAACAGACACTCCCCTTGCGACAAGGGCACTAACAGCGTCCTAATATTATATGGTGACTGAATAATAGATATCTCTCCAATAAACAGACAATAGATTTAAAAATGCTTACTGTGTTGGACAAGAAGATCGTTAACATATCTTTTTTTTTCATTTTTATTTATTTTTTTTTTATTTTACAATCTTTTTCATAATTCTGACGGTCCTTCTCAAATTAGTCTCATATGAATGCGGTGTATTTGTCTCAGCTTTTCTGCGAAATACATCCTGGAAACCATATTTTGAGAGGTCCTTGAAAATCGCCTCCGAAACTTTCAACACTGCCTCTGATGATGGATAATGCCCCCCCCCCCCCCCCCCCCCCCCCACAAAAGAAAAGAAAAGAGCCACATGGGTCTAAATACGGACTATAGGGAGGGTGATGGATGCACTTCACTTCACTTGTTTTGCAAGATGTAAAGCTTAAGGGACTTAAATACCGTGTCATCAGTCCCTGAACTTACGAACTACTTATGAACTACCTTACACTAAAGACGACACAAACATCCATGCCCGAGGGGGGACTCGAACACCCAACGGCTGACGGCAGCGCGCACCGCAACTTGGTGCACCAGTACGTGCGGCTAATCCGCCGCTGCTGCAAGATATACAGCAACAACTTTGCTGCCGTGCATTATCGTGGTGCAGCTTCCAGTCTGCTTTGGCGCCTGATATTGATTTGCAATGTTTTCAGGACATCCCCGTATTATTTTCCAGTTAGTGAATATCAAAGAATGAGATAACCATTACTTTCGCAGCAGGAGCAAACATTTTTCTTTTTTTGGATGTTGGTGATGAAGGAGGTTTCCACACTGCGCTTTGCTGATTGCTCACAGGATCAAAAGTTTCTTCAGCAGTGAATATATTTGCCCGGCCGCGGTGGCCGAACGGTATGCGGCGCGCCAGTCACGTTTTGCAGGGCCACTACGGTCGGGGGTTCGAATTCCCATCGGGCATGGATATTTGTGCCGTCCTTAGTGTTAGCTAGTTGATAAGTAGTTTGCAAGTTTAGTCACTGATGAGCCCGTAGCTCCATAAGCTGTACAAACATTTAATTTTTGAATATATTTGAAAGAAACTCCGCCAAACATCAAATGCGTGCTAACCTGCTTGCGAGTGTTCTTTTGTTCGGGAATCAACAGTCTTAGAACCCATCGTGCACAAACACGTCTCATGCGTAATGTTTCTTCCACCAACGTGTGCTGGCACCCAATGCAATGTTCTGTATATCAGAAAGTGATCTTAGGTTAATTCGTCGATCCTCTTTCACAATGACAACGGAAGTGTTGATGTTTTCTTCCGTAAGGGTAGTTACTGGAGTTACGGGTCCACCTTCCTTTGAAATTGGATGTCTCCCCTCTTTAAACATTTAAGCCTATTCTAGCTATGCTATAGGGAAGAATAGACTCTCAATATGCCTGTTGTAACGGTGTACAGCCGCGGCGAATTATACGTACGCACTGGGGCGCTGTTTTGCGGTGCGCGCGGCCGTTCGCTGTTGGGTGTTCGTGTCCTCCCTTGGGCATGGGTGCATGTGTTGTCCTTGAGTTAGTTTACCTTGGTTTAAGTAGTTTGTAAGTCAGGAACTGATAACCAAGCAGTTACGTCCCATAAATTTACAAACATTTGAACATTTTTTCACATTGTATAGGCCTGAGCTGCAGATTTCTTGATACGCAAGTAGAACATAACAGCCTCGTATAGTTCGTTGCTTGTTTCCTCCATTGCAGCGGTAGGCGATTCTGGAATTTGCCTGCCTCTCACAGGCGGGAAGCGTGAGTCGCAACAATGAAACTACTACAACGTGATTGTTTGACATTAAGCTAACAGAATAGCGTATGATTACATTTTAGTGCTGGAAATTATGGAAGTAAAGAATTATGATTTCTCTCTCTCTCTCTCTCTTTTTTTTTTTTTTTTTTTTTTTTTTTTTTTTTTTTTTTTTTTTTTTTTTTAATTGAATAGCCCTGGTACAAAGTATTGCGTTGAGCCGGATTCTGGGAATTATCAGCCTGCCGATAATAGTCTGTGTGGGTTGGTTTACTATTAATAGTATGGCACAACGTACCATCGACCTCCACTCTGTGAACATGCGAAGGTATGGAAGGTCGTCGTTGTTTCCCACCTGCGTAGTGAAACCGTTACACAGGTGGATTGAATTAATTCACAGGTGGATTGAATTAATTCACAGGTGGATTGGATTAATTCACAGGTGGATTGAATTAATTCACATTTGAACACCTTCCCCTGAAATTGGATTAATTCTAACTACCACGAGACCAAAATATCAATAGTATCGTTCACATTAAAAAGCCGCGCAAGTCTCAATGCCGCACTAAATCGTGTTTTGTTGTTAAGTCGTTGACCTACTCCTGTTGTGTACCTCACAAAACTGTTCGGCGTTACGACGCAGGCCGCTGTAGCTTCATTTAGATTCCGATGCTGATAGCGATAACTAATTCGGCGCTCCAGAGGCCTCGCCTCGCCTTTCTTCGCGGCCCCCGAATGTTCCCGGTGGGCGTTTCAAGGACGAGCAGTGTGGCAATGGCTCCCTGGACCAGCACGGGGGCACGGTCGCGGCAGGCCAATAAGGCAGCCGGGACCGAAAATAGCGGCGGAGTGGCAGCCAAGGCCCGCCGGCTTTTCGGCTTCCGGCAGATCGGCGGCCAGGGCCGGCCACAGCACGAACCCAGCCGCGGGGGATGGCCGACCGCCCAGCCCACACCCATCCACGTCAGCGCCGGGCGTCTCTGCGAAAGGCAACTGGCTCCCTTTCTGTACGTAACAGTACTTCACAAAAATCATTTTCGTTTTACAGCTTTGCAAAGAGATTATTATTAGCTGAAAACCCGACGTTGTCCAGGTATTTATTTATTCCTGCTTTGAGTTGGCACTTCTCTTATCCCTTCTCTCTCTCTGTCCATCTCCTTTTTTTTCTGAAACATGTTATATCTATATTTAAAAAGTAAACACATGTAAACAATGTACTTACATGCTGCCCATTAAAATTGCTACCCCAGCAAAGAAAAGTAGGCCGGCCGCGGTGGCCGAGGTGTGAGGCACTCCAGTTACGGTCTGCACGGCCACTACCGTCGGGGGTTCGAATCCCCCCCCCCCCCCGGTGGGCATGGATATTTGTACCGTCCTTAGAATTAGTTAGTTCATAAGTAGTTTCTAAGTTTAGGGACTGATGACCCCGTACTTAAGTCCCATAACGATAGGACGAAAATTCCTAGCAGGAAAATTATATATAAAAATAGACGAAGATTACTCACCAGGCGAAGGAGCACAGGTGGTGATAGTAGCACAAATAAAACACACACACACAAACTCTAGCTTTCGCAACCTAGCTGCTTCGTCAGGCAGAAGGAAAGGAGAGGGAAAAGGAAATTATGAGGGTTTAATGGAGTGGGTAAGGAGTCATTCCAATCCAGGGACAGGAAAAACTTACCTTGGGGGAAAAAAGGAGGGTAAACAAATACACACACACCCAAACATTTACACAGACGCAAGTACATCTAGGCAGACTTTGTGTGTGTGTGTGTGTGTGTGTGTGTGTGTGTGTGTGTGTTTTATTTGTGCTACTATCACCACCAGTGCTCCTTCGCCTGGTGAGTAATCTTCGTCTATTTTTCACTAAGTGTGTTTCCCTCTGTAACTTATAAAATAATAGGTGACGGGAGATTAGGTCAACACAAGAAATGTTACACTTTCTGCGGAGCTATGAACATAGTTTATTGTATCATTTTCCAAAGAGTTACAGCACAAAGATATAATTTTTAAATGGAACAATATTTTTTCTATCGTGCATTGGATTCGTTGAAACCAACTGCGTCCAAATCAATTTAAACTACATTCCTATCACTGTTAGTTTGAGAGCTACAACCCTTGAAAGTTTAGGGGGCGGAGGCTACGACAGCGTAGCTCACTGGCTGGTGGTCATGAGACAGTGGGCCGTGCCCCAGGAGATAGCCACTCGGCCAGTCAGCTACGCTATCGCAGTCTCCGCCCCCGGAGCTTTGAAGGGTTGTAGCTCCCAAACTAACAGTGATAGGAATGTAGTTTAAATTGATTTGGACGCAGCTGGTTTAAACGAATCTAATGCACGATAGAAAAAAAATTAAACAATTATATCTTTGTGCTGTAAATCTTTGGAAAATGACAAAATAAACTATGTTCATAGCTCAGCAGAAAGTGTAACATTTCTTGTGTTGACCTACCGTATTAAAATTTCCCGTCACCTATTATTTTATAAGTTACAGAGGCAAACACAGTGAAACACCCTGTATATAAAAGCACATGATAAACAGGTATTCACTGGACAAATATATTATACTAGAACTGACATGTGATCTCATTTTCTCGCAATTTGCGTGCATAGATCCTGAGAAATCAGTACCCAGAACAGCCACCTCTGGCCGTAATAACTGACTTGATACGCCTGGGCATTGACTCAAACAGAGCTTCGATGGCGTGCACAGATACTGATGACCATGCAGCTTCAACACGATACCACAGTAAATCAAGAGTAGTGACTGGTGTACTGTGACCAGCCAGTTGCTCGTCCCTCCACTGACCAAACGTTTTCAATTGGTGAGAGATCTGGAGAATGTGCTGGCCAGGGCAGCAGTCGAACATTTTCCGTACCAGATAGGCCCGTACAGGACATGCAACCTGCGGTCGTGCATTATCCTGCTGAAATGTAGCGTTTCGCACGGATCGAATGAAGGGTAGAGCCACAGGTCGTAACACATCTGAAATGTAACGGCCACTTGAAAGTGCCGTCGATGGGAACGACAGGTGACCGAGACGTGTAACCATGGCACCCCATACCATCACGCCGGGTGATACGCCAGTATGGCGATGACGCATTCACGCTTCCAATGTGCGTTCATCGCGATGTCGCGAAACTCGGAAGCTACCATCATGATGCTGTAAACAGAACCTGGATTCATCAGAAAAAAACTGACGTTTTGCCATTCGTGCACCCAGGTTCGTCGTTGCAAACGCCATCGCAGGCGTTCCTGTGATGCAGCGTCAAGCGTAACCGCAGCCATGGTCTCTGAGCTGATAGTCCATGCTGTTTCAAATGTCGTCGAACTGTCCGTGCAGATGGTTGTTGTGTTGCAAACGTCTCAATCTGTTGACTCAGGGATCGAGAAGTGGCTGCACGATCCGTTACAGCCATGCGGATAAGATGCCTGTCATATCGACTGCTAGTGATACGAGGGCAGTTCGGCGTTCCGTATTACCCTCCTGAACCCACCGATTCCATATTGTGCTAACAGTCATTGGATAGGCTACAATCCGACGTTTGTCAAAGTCGGAAACGTGATGGTACGCATTTCTCCTCCTTACACGAGGCATCACAACAACGTTTCACCAGGCAACGTCAGACAACTGCTGTTGGAGTATGAGAAATCCGTTGGAAACTTTGCTTATGTCAGCACGTTGTAGGTGTCGCCACCGGTGCCAACCTTGTGTGAATGCTCTGAAAAGCTACTCATTTGCTTATCACAGCATCTTCTTCCTGTCGGTTTAATTTTGCGTCTGCAGTGTGTCATCTTCGTGGTGTAGCAGTATTAATGGCCAGGAGTGTATATGCCCCAGTCGCTATATTACTCTCAATATTTCTTTATTTTGTACAACTAGTTTCAGAGAAACTATGTCACCATTTTCAAGTACTTATGTCTTATCAAAGTTATTTTTTAATCCACTACAAAAAAAAAAAACAATCTTCCCAATATTAAAGTACCGACTCTGAAGTAATACAAAAGATTATAAAAATAAAAATAATAATAATGGAACATCCTGTCTAAAATAATGGATTCGTACATCAGGTTGTTACATCATTCCTATAATAAGAGAACAGGTATGGGCTGAATTATTATAAAGTTTGTTCCTATGAACACTTGTTAGTTCTCTTGACTGGAAATCTGTTTGCTCTCGTGACAGAACTGTCAAATGCAACCTTTCAAAATTTCTGAAACCAATGATATCGTGCTATGTATGGTACGTGGTTTCGCAACGACACCAAATGATTCCCAACTTTAACGAGTGTATTTCTGAGGCATGTTGTCTGAATGTGATCTATTAAAAGTAGATGTACTGTTGTGTGTGTATAAAGTAACGCAATGCACATTTATCTATGGAGTTTAAATAACAGTTAAATTAATGTCATTAATTTCACTCATTTTTTTAGGAAATGTCGCTGATAAAGCGAAACTGAAAAATATTCCTATCAGATTGCAGAAGTCTATGCACTTACCGTTTATCAGGAAAGTAAGTAGTGTAGATCAAATCACACGTAAAAATGCACTCGTTTCGAAGAGTCGAATCACGAAATTCAACAATAATGATTGTAATAATATAACAGATCGATCACTTGATGTAATGAGCGAAACGTCAAATCGATTTTTAAAGAGGTGTATTAAAAGAAATTTTTTTTTACTACTTTATTTATTCCTATATTTCCTTCCTTAGTCTTAGTTAGTTCATAACAGATCGATCACTTGATGTAATGAGCGAAACGTCAAATCGATTTTTAAAGAGGTGTATTAAAAGAAATTTCTTTTTTACTACTTTATTTATTCCTATATTTCCGTCCTTAGTCTTAGTTAGTACATAACAGATCGATCACTTGATGTAATGAGCGGAACGTCAAATCGATTTTTAAAGAGGTGTATTAAAAGAAATTTCTTTTTTACTACTTTATTTATTCCTATATTTCCGTCCTTAGTCTTAGTTAGTTCATAAGTAGTTTGTAAGTTTAGGGACTGATGACCCCTCAGTTAAGTCCCATAAACTATACAAACATTTGAACATTTGAAGAAATGTTTCTAAGACCTGACAGTGAGAAGTCTTGCAGTCGCCACATTCTGTCCTCAGACACAGCAACAGCCAGCCGCTAGCACAGGTGGCTGCTTCCTTCCTGTCCAGCACGCCCCATCGATCCTCACGTGGACAGCGCTGCTCGTCTCGCACCATCAACGTTCTCGCCGCACCAATCGAGAGTCCTTGTCTATATCCCTGGTTACTCTGCTCTCCAGCGTCATACCCTGCACTATTTGCTGACAAGCCAACATTGTCCTCCGTACTGCCCATACAACAGATACGAACATCCTCCTCTATGCACACACCTCACCTGCGTAAAGGGCCGGTCCAACAATCGCATTGGCGGCCGATGACTATTGACCGCTGACGCTACTATAGCAATGATAGATCACGAAGCAAGACCGCAGCCACGCGGCTCAAAATTATTGCACGACTGTGGCTCATAATGTAACAAAAAAGTGAAAATAATTGCATGCAATGAAATGAACCTGTACTTGTATAACCCACACCAGTGGCTTCGTAACATTGTTATTTTATTGGTCTCTTCTGGTCCTGGGAACGCTTTCAGGAAAAACAAAATTCTGGTCAATTCCATATGATTTATTTATTTCGCCTGATCATATTAGGGCCACCAGGCCCTCTCTCACAACGTAACACGGTGTTACACATACAATACCTTGTTTTTACATCTTAGTTACCTATAATAAAAGATTTTAATATATAAACGATTAATAAGGTAGTAATAACATCTAATACTATATAAGTATCTTTATTCTTTTGATGCACTATCCGGATTTCAGCTTTACATCCATTTTCGAGTGCAGATCACATCCAATCAGTTGGTACAAAAAGGTTTCGAAGTTTTTTGATTTCCTATTATCTGTATCTATAAATGTGAATGTCTGTTTATCACGTCTGAACCACAAGACATAAAGAGCTAACAATTTGAACAGTTACTAATGTCTATCCGGAGAAGGTTTTAGGCACAGTTTTATGGCGATCGGATAGCTATCGATCTATAATATATATTAATGTGAATGTCTGTTCCGTGTACGCTTATCACATCCGAACGACAAGACGCAGAGACTTAAATATTTGTACAGTTATGAATTTATACCTGATGAAGGTTTTAGGCGCGGGTTTATAGCGATCTGATAGATATTTAGTAGTTTGAGGAATATAACGCGAAATGCGGAACAATAATTACTCTTTGAAAATTATATTTACTCTTTGAAAATGGTTTTATTGGTTGCAATGTTGCTTGAGGTTTGATAATGATAAAAGGGTGGAGTATTTTGGAATGTCAAGTTATCGCTGTATACAAAATTCTATGTGTGTGTGTGTTAATATTTGTCTCTGCAGCGAAAACTACAGAACGCAAACGAATGGTCTGTGTGTAATTGTTTTTCGAAGTCTCCCTTTGTACACCATAGCAGTTCCATGCCGATAGCTATAAGGGGGTGGAAGATATGGTGGTTGAAAGTCGTCAAATTATGAAAAAATTCGGACTGAAGGCCAGTGATGACGTTTGTGACTCTATAAGCAAGGAGGTTACATACAGCGAAACGTGATGCCACAAACCATATATTTAGTCTATGCATGCTACAATGTCTTCAGCTCTTTCTCTGTAAGGATAAGCCCGAGGGGGGATTCGAACCCCCGACCGCAGTGGCCGTGCAGACCGTGACTGGAGCGCCTCAGTCCCCTCGGCCACCGCGGCCGGTAGAAACATTTCTATTTAAACGTGGTGCTTCCTGATATCGTAGAAGCAGCACTGTTACTGTGTATTTATTACTTAGGTCTTAAAAAGTATGATGATTGTGTGCTGCCTCTTTAACAATATATGGTGTTACACTAAGTGTGTTTCCCTCTGTAACTTATAAAATAATAGGTAACTGGTAATTTTAATTCAGTAGGTCAACACAAGAAATGTTACACTTTCTGCGGAGCTATGAACATAGTTTATTGTATCATTTTTCAAAGAGTTACAACACAAAGATATAGTTTTTTAAATGGAACAATAGTTTTTTCGATCGTGCATTGCATTCTTTGAAACCAGCTGCGTCCAAATCAATTTAAACTACATTCCTATCATTGTTAGTTTGGTAGCTACAACCCTTCAAAGTTTCAAGGGCAGATACCTCAAGCGCTGCGCATAATGCAATGCGCCTTCTAAATGTGGTGCGGCCGAGTTGTAATGTCGCCGGTGTCACGGAGCGAGAAGCTTCCTCGATGCGCTGTTAGACTGCCGACTGTCGCCGCACATGGCCTTATACCCGACAGTTGGAGCCACACAAACAACTGGGGATGAGTATACCACACTTACTGACATCGGATGACGATGGCATACACGAACAACAGCATCAATATGCAGTTCAGAGGCGAGCAGCTAGGTTTGTTACTGGTAGGTTCGGCCAATGCGCGAGGGTCACGGAAAAGCTCCGGCAACTCAATTGGGAGTCGCTGTAGGAAAGACGGCGTTCTTTTCGTGAATTTCTGTTGAGTAAATTTAGAGGTATATACATGTGGCGTCTGTTCCGAAAGAACAGACGTCACTTCTGATCCTGCAGCTGTTATTATTTAATATTCATAGAATATATGACATCAACTGCGATTGGGCAAAGCTGAAAATGTGTACCCAGCCGGGATTCGAACCCGGGTCTCCTGCTTTATAGGCAGTTGCGCTGACCCCTACACCACTGGGGACACAGTGATCACCGCAACTGCAAGGACTACCCATACACGCTTCCCGTCAGATGCAAATTCCCAGCTTCGCCCTGCCCATAGTACTCAAACTCGTAGTTATAACTAATTCCCGGAAGAGTAAGGGCTTCAAACTTGCCCACCCCTCCCCACTAACGATAGGATCATTGCCCGTCACCAGCATATTATATATATACATGTGGCGTCTGTTCCGAAAGAACAGTCGTCACTTCTGATCCTGCAACTGTTATTATTTAATATTCATAGAATATATGACATCAACTGCTGGCTGGGTACACATTTTCAGCTTTGCCCAATCGCAGTTGATGTCATATATTCTATGAATATTAAATTTAGAGGGCCGAATTGGAAGCTGAGTGTAGTACGATCCTGCTGACGCCTACTTATACTTCGCGAGTGATCGCAAAGACAAGATAAGAGAAATTAGGGCTCTTTCTATATGGGACTGGAATAGGAAAGGAAATGCCCAGTAGTGGTACAGTGCACCCTCCGCCACGCACCTTACGGTGGATTGCGGAGTATGTATGTAGATGTAGAACAACAAGAAAAAAAGTTGTCACTGTGCTTTCTGTGCACAGGAACTCCTGAACGGGCCACCAGCGTTTCGCGACAGTGACGTCAGGACGGCGAGCCTCGGAGCCGGGCCTCTAATTGTGAGTTTCGCCACTCAGTCTGGCGGCCCACTTGGCGCAGTCGGCGGATTTGCTGCTCGCAATTCGCCGGTGCCGATCCAGCCGATAGCGCCGGACGTCGCGCTTGCAGCACGTAATTTACGTGACTCACACGCCTTGTCTCCGAGCGCCAATTAAGAGCCTTGCGCAATCGAAAATGACGCATTGAATTCTAGAAACAACGTAATGTGGGTCGGCACTATGCTTCTGTGCGTGTTCGTGTACCTCGTATGACTGCATTACAGAACGGGGAGAGGAAGGGAAGTCCGAGGAAAGGGAAAGAAATGCGTGCATACATGCGCGCGCACACGCACATACACCGACCGCACTACAAAGGTACAGTCACCACACACCTGCTGATTTTCGGTTATACCACAGTCTAACAACATACACAGTCGCGACACTCACTGCTGTGAAAGTTGTTACCAACTGACAGTCGCAACGACACTAGTGCTCCTAGTGGCGGGCCAGATGCTGTAAGATAAATGTTTGTTTGTAATTACTTTTCTACTAATTAATTAGTATAATTTTTGCGTTACAAGCATTAGTACAATATCAAAGAGACATACATAATATGGAAATTAATCTAAATACAACCCAATTTAACTTTCAGTGGTCGTAAGAACAAATTTGGTCTGGAAGAATTACTTACGAAAATGTGTGTATTTGCACCTTATTCCGTTGAAAGCAAGTACACTATAAACAGAATAATGAATTTCTGTTAATATCTGTTCTTAATAAGGCCGCGGTGGAGTAGCCGAGCGGTCTAAAGGATCTTGCTGCGGAGCGCGCGGTTGTTCACCGTGGAGGTTCGAGTACTCCCTGGTGCGTGTGTGTGTGTGTGTGTGTGTGTGTGTGTGTTTGTCCGTAGGTTAGTTTACCTAGGTTTAAGTAGTTTGTAAGCTGCGGACTGATGACCACGCAGTTTGGTCCGATAGATTTACTATGACAGGCAGTTTTTTCACGTGTATCGATTCTGTGTGATGTGTAATGCTTCGCACATTTTTACATCTGAAACGTACATATTCTATTGACTGTAATTACTTTAGCTCAAAAAGCCAATGTTTTGATGATTCTTTCCATTTGTGGTTCAGCTGTAGCAACAGTCGTGGAATTAGCTTCTTCTCAAAAAAATTCAAATGTTTGTACAGCTTATGGGACTTAACTACGGGGTCATCACTCCCTAAACTTACAAACTACTTATGACCTAGCTAATGCTAAGGACGGCACAAATATCCATGTCCGAGCGGGGAGAGCGGGGATTCGAACCCCCGACCGTAGTGGCCGTGCAGACCGTGACTGGAGCGCCTCAGTCCCACTCTTTTTTTTTGTCCCCTCGGCTCCGCGGCCTGCTGCTTCTTCTCTGCTGGAAAACAAATTCATTGCTTTTGTAATTTTATTGCAACGTTTGTGACGTGTGGCTGATTTGGTGCGTTTATACTGTGGTTATTGCATTCTACTGGGTGATCAAAAAGTCTGTATAAATTTGAAAACTTAATAAATAACGGAATAATGTAGATAGGTAAAAATTGACACACAAGCTTGGAAAGACATGGGGTTCTATTAGAAAAAAAAATGTCCGACAGGTGGCGCTTCACGTAATCAGAAAAAGCAATAATCACCGTAACAAATTAAGACAAAGCAAATATGATGTTCTTTACAGTAAATGCTCAATATGTTCACCATCAGTCCTCAACAATAGCTGTAGACGAGGAATAATGGGAATAGCACTGTAAAGCATGACCGAAGTTATGGTGAGGCATTGGTGTCGGCGTACCTCTCACCCGTCACGGTAGCAGTTACAAAACCAGAATCACGCAGTTCCTCCAAGAAAAGAAGGCCCAAAAACGGTAGATGTTTTGGTTCTAATAAAACCCCATATCATTCGAAGCATCTGTGTCTCTATCTACATTATTCCGTGATTTATTAAAATTTGAAATTTATACTGACTTTTTGATCACCCGGTATATGCGTTTCTTACGTTCAACACTCACTGAATCGACTGGAATTGTAGTGAAGATACATTAACGTTCCTGAGTAGAAAAGCGACGTCTTTCTGCCTAAGAGAAGGTCTTTCTGGTGTTTCCTAGCCATTTTTTAGTTTTAATAGAAAATGAAATTATTTAACAGAAGCCTCTAGGTTACAACATAACTGTAAATAAACTTTCGTGTAATGTACCATTTCGTACCTTGTCAGGAACCTTAGGAAACTTAAGTAAAACAAATGTAGAGCTATTTTTATTACTTGTTACATAGTTTCCTATTGTGAAAATCAATACTATTGGCACTCATCCAGTATGGTAATGAGGAGCCGGCCGCAGTGGCTGAGGGGACTAAGGCACTCCAGTCACGGTCTGAACGGCCACTACGGTCGGGGGTTCGAATCCCCCCTCGTGCATGGATATTTGTGCCGTCCTAGTTCGTAAGTAGTTCATACGTAGTTTGTAAGTTTAGGGACTGATGACCCCGTAGTTAAGTCCCATAGACTATACAAACATTTGAACATTTTTGGTAATGAGGAATGTAGTTTGCCGGCCGCTTGGACCGCTACTGTCGCAGTGTATAACAAAAATCGGCGGGAGTGTCGTGACTGTATATGTCAGACTGTGGTTATACGCCACGATAGCACCACTCCAAGCGGCTGACAAGGTTCATTTCTGAATACGATATTGGATGAGTGTTTTAATGTCACCGCCCAACTGTTTAAGTTAGTGATTCAAGAAACGGCAAAGGGAAAAAGCTTAAAGTTTGAAGCCAAGCAGAAATTACTCTGAAAAAGTGTAAAAAAACTGTACAAGATTACGGATTAACATACTATTTAACGGTGGAAGGTAATGGAGGCAATGTATTCAAAAGAATTCCAGGAATAGTTACCCAAACAGCTCTGCATCATATTTTCTCCTGGTAGGTTGAAAGTTAAAGTTTTGATAGCAGTAACTATTCGCCGACAGTGACGGTGTGGTTTAGTATTAATAAACACTTTCCCGTGTAGCTAGCCGCGTAAATATTATTATTGCATTTTTGAAGAAAGATGGATATTGAAATTTCCTAACACTCGTAATTCGGACCTCGAAAAATTACGGAAAATGACTGACTATTGAATAATATAGATTTGAAATGTGAAGTTTGAAGAGAAAGCCTACATGAGAGATTAGACTTATTGAACCGTCCATTGTTGGAGCAGTTCAATATGACTGAAAAAAAAAAGCATCACAGGGAAACGGGAGGAATCATCTAACTACAATTAAAACTCATACACTGCATTTTAAGGAGAGAACGGGGAGATTTATTAATGAAAGAAAGCAATGAAGTACACACATACCTTTATAACAAGAATATCGCCGTAGCTGGCTATCACAAAAAAACTACA
This sequence comes from Locusta migratoria, assembly GCA_026315105.1. Lineage (NCBI taxonomy): Eukaryota > Metazoa > Arthropoda > Insecta > Orthoptera > Acrididae > Locusta > Locusta migratoria. Next base: position 200,974,251 of record CM048746.1, read on the forward strand.
AAAGCAGCGTAATTGATGAGAGATGTTATGTCGTCCAGAAACGAACAGTGTGTGCTACCTTCATATATTTCTGTAGAGGTAATCTAAAACCAAAACTGAATATCAATACATGAAATGTATCTGTGACAGATCGCAGATAATTACATATTTTATGAAGAATCGATATAATTTTATCGATGAGAGAGTACCGTATTACTACAGTGTGAATAGTATCGTTAAAATTGATTTTAAAAAGTCTTTTTTACAACAGAGAAGGTATGTAGTGCCATAAAATTCAGCAATAACTAGAAAACAACTCCACATTTGTCTATATTAGCTTTCCTAAGAACTATTGGAAGCTTTGAAACAGAACTTTTGGAGGACAGTTTATTTAAGATTATCTCGAAATCTACTACTTTTAAATGAAGAATTTCATTTTCTATTAAGAACAAAAATGGCTAATAAACAACAGAAGACGTAAAGTTCTGCAGAAAGACGTTGGTTTTCTACTCATAAATGTTAAGATTTTTTTGTGTCCCAACTTCGTCGCCGCTTTTGGGTCCCAGCCTCGTCGTAGGTGTCGGTGGCCGAGTGGAATGAGCCCGACACAGGAACAAAAATAGCACGCTGGTGCAGGTACGGAGGGGAGCAGCCAGAAACTATAAACACTAGAGTAAATTAGAAAGAGATATATATTGCACAGAATGTAAGAATACTTAACTTTTACATAGTACTGCAGAATGTTGATACATAGTTGTTAGAGGCCTGCCTAGTGCCTGTACGATAGCAAAGTCTTCACTGGTGCCTATCTGATTACGAAGGTCCTAACTGGTTGCTAAATCAGTCCCAAGTGACCGATGTCTTTCCGTGGTGGCCACGAGCGGGGTTGCAGCAGAGGGCGCTCGTGGCTGTCGTTAGAACGCCGCGCCGTGTGTGCATGGCGGCGTGCGGCGAAAGTAGGTGGCGCGCACTTTAGACTTGTGCGACACCACAGATTTCTTCACGACAATCCCATTCAAGTAACTAAGTGTTGAACGTAAGAAACTGTTATCGAACGTAATGCCTAAATTATTTAATGTAGCAGGTAAGCTACTATAGCTGTAGTTGAAGGAAAATCTTCACAAACATGACAATGAAACATCGAAACAAAAAGAAAAAAAGGAAAAACTTATTTCCTAAAAAGGGAAAAATCCAATTCCACAGTTGTTGCTACATGTGAACCACAAACGCCAAGAATCTTCAAGACTATCGTTTTTTTAAAAAAATTTTTAAAAAAAAGTAATCAAATTTAAAATTACATTTCTTCATAACAAAGACGAGTAAAGTGGAAAAATGTTCGAATCAATAGACTCCATATCGAAAGATAGAAAGTGCCTTTCATATAAGAACAGACCACAACAGGAGTTACTGATTCTCGTCGATTTACATTCTCTGTCTTTCAACGGAGTAGGCTGTAATATATATATATATATACGTAAGAATTTCCTCAAGAATAAAAATACGGAAATTTGGATATTTTTACATTTATTTCAAGATTATGTATGCCTCTCGATATTTTACTATTGCTTGGAAATCCAAAAATTACAGAAACGATTTGGTTAATTACATAGAAAACTCTTACGGCTCCTTGCCCACCGCTAGGATCGCTAGTGTCGTTGCAGCTCTCAGTTGGTACCACCTTTCATAGAAGTGATTGCCTGTGGCTACAGGCACGTTAAAGAACCCAGACATTTTCTTTGACTTCAGTATAAAGCAAGTACAAGAGATACACTAAATAGGCGAAACTTCCCCAAGCGTCAAGAAGAATATAACTCCAATTCGAAAGAAGGCAGGTTGAGGTAATATGATTCGGTGAAAGATATATTTCACTTCTTCACTCTCCACTAGTCAATGCGAGATATGTCTGTGAAATATGTGTCAATGCAGGATTTGACTTTTGAGTAGTTACTTGTAAGGGACATCCCACTTTCGTGAGATTTATTGCGTTTTTAAAGGTCGTAAGACCCGATTCTGTAAAGCTGGCGAAGAGGGCCGCGATCAGCAATTTACACTTACTGTGTGAAAACTTTTGTTCTGTGAACTTGTCAAGGAGAAACACGGAAAAACATGTTACCTATGGCAACACGCAATACTTGTCCAGAAGAAACAAACGAAATGTTACAATTGATATAAGGCGCCTTTCTGCGGTGCGAGCGACTGTTCGCCGTCGGAGGTTTGAGTCCTCCCTTGGGCATGGGTGTATGAGTAGTTCCTCGGATAAGTTAGTTTAAGTAGTCTGTAAGTTTAAGGGCCGATGACCATTGCAGTTAGGTCTCATAACTTTACATACATCTGAACAATGTAATCATGTGTTGTACAGACCAACGAGCTTAACTTTTATAGAGTTGCTGAGACACAAATTACAGTACCTCTTGCGGCAACCAGTGTGTATTTCGCTGCCATTTTAACAGTAGTCCAGTAACTAACAGTAACGAGTCTGCATTCACCACATAGACTGCGCGTGACGTCATTATACTCAAACAACTAAGTCACTTGACTAGGGGTGAGGAACCCGTTTTCACCATTACGAGCAGTGTGTAGTGGATCTGAGAATTATAGTTCTTAATCTTCGTACTGGAAATAGAGCGTAGACTGAACAATAAGAAGTCTTTTCATATTCTTATATTCAGTTAGCCTTAGTTCTCTGCATTTCCGAATATTAATACGAAGGTTACAGTTTCTAAATCAGCCTAGATAAATTTATTAGCAGTTCTTTTTACTAGCAATAGAACTTACAGTTTTTAAGCAAAACGTAGTTTCTTGTATTTTAGTTTGTATTTACCCAGGATTAGAGGACGAAATATCGTTTTGACAAGCAGCATCTGTTTTCAAAAATGTTCAAATATTTGTAATTCTATGGAACCAAACTACGTTGTTCAAGAGTCCCTAGACTTAGAAACTACTTACACTAAGTTAAACTAACCTAAGGACAACACCCACATCCATGCCCGAGGTAGTCCTTACACATCGCGAGATAGTAAAATGAGTCGCCTTGCGGAACTCACGAAGATGGTCAGGTGATTGGGTGTCACTTCTGTCAGATATCTGTACGTGAGATTTATTCACTCCCGCACATCGTTAGGTCAATTGTTTCTGATGTGCTACTGAAGTGGAAACTTCAAGGGACACGTACAGCACGAAAGAGGCCAATATCGCATGTTGACAGAGAGAGAGACCGTCGACAGTTGAAGAGGGTCGTACAGAATCAGGGTACACACTGTGGTGATCCGATGGCAGGGTGTTGGTATGGCGAATGCTCGGTGAACGTCATCAACCAGCATGTGTAGTGCCAACATTAAGATATGGAGACTGTGGTGTTATGGTGTGGTCGTCTTTTTCATGCAGGGGGCTTGCACCCTTGTTGTTTTGCGTAGCACTATCACAGCATAGGCCTACATTGACGTTTCAAGCACCTACCTGCTTACCATCGTTGAAGAGCAATTCGGGGATGGCGACTGCATATTTCAATACGATCGAGCACCTGTTCATAAGGCGGAGTGGTTACACGACAATAACATCCCTGTAATGGACTGGCCTGCACAGAGTCCTGGCGTGAATCCTATACAAAAGTTTTGAGATGGTTTGGAGTACCACTTCGTGCCAGACCTCACCGACCCACATCGATACCTCCCCTCAGTGCAGCACTTTGTGAGCTACCATTCTCCAATGAATCCTCCAGCACCTGTCTGAACGTATGCCCGCGAGAGTGGAAGCTGTCGTCAAGGCTAAGGGTGGACCAACACCATTAGTCCATCACTACAGGTAGAGGGCACCCCGAACTTGTAAGTCATTTTTAGCCAGCTGTCCGGATATTTTTGTAACACTGTTAATAGCCCTTATTTCAGATTTAAACTCTTTGGTCCGAACTGATAAAATTATTTGTCAACCTAATAATAATAATAATACATCGTCACGATTTTCACAAAGCCAAAGCACTAGACTTGTGTATCCTATACTGTTAAAATCAATTACGAGATCAGGTGACATATGAAAAAAAGGGTGTTCACATGATCTACAAGACAAAACCGGCTTATAAAACAAACTGATCGGTAATACACATTCTAACCAGACCCATAGCACAGACAGTAACCAATTGCTGGAAATTACAGACCACCACAATTATTGCAGAGGAATGCTGAACACTACCATTTATGGCCAGGTGCTAAAATCACCTGCAAGGCATACTACCAACCTCTCAACCACTTAGCTATCACGTCATTTGTTTGCAGAAAACTCCTCCAGTGGAGCTCTTTCTTTCAACAGTTTGTACGTAAATAAATTGGGAAAATTAACAAAATTTTTATTATAATGAATGGCAACTAAATCCTCGAGTCTAGACACACACCACTTAAAACAATTAAGAGAGCAGTTAAGATCATACTCAATATATATTATAACGTATTTTATTCAGATATTGGTTACAACTGTAATTTTTGATTGATACATTACACTATTTTACTATCTCAACTTTTCACTTGAGGTTTACATGGCGTTTACTTAGAGCGAGGCACCATGGGGCTACTATAATAGTGAAAACTCATTCGCATTGACCTCTAGTATAGTCATCACCTGCGCGGCATGGACATTATCAGGTTATCAATCTGCTTTTGAGGTATATTTGGCAATCCTTTCATGAGTGCAATATCCAGTTCAGCAACCTTAGTGAGAGGTTCTGGTCTGGCTTCAGTGCGTCTGCCAAGTGCATCCCAGACATGCTCAATCGGGTGTAAGTCCGGTGAATAAGATGGCCAATCCATTCGTTCAATTTCCTCAGCTTCAAGAATGTTGTCCACCCGTGCAGCTATGTGGTCACGATCGTTATCGTCCCGACAGAGTTGCATTGCACTACCCGCTCAGTATACTATCTGAACCCAACAGCTTGTGTAATTCTTTTGCGCCGCGGCGGAAGAGCCGTGCGCACTGAGGCACCGTGCTGCGGTGCGCGCCGTCGGAGGTTCGATCCTCCCTCGGTCATGGATACATGAGTTGTTCTCAGTTTAGTTTAAGTAGTTTGTAAGCTAGGAACTAATAACCAAGCAGTTATGTCCCATAGATTTACAAACATTTGAATATTTGGATTATTTTCGAAGAGTAAACACAAATCACAACCAACACCCTCTGCAGCAACGTCCTGTTACCACCACTATCGCGGTTGCCGCAATGTTGTTGTCCCCATTGAGTAGAACCGACAGACGTCGAACCATTTTAGTGCATTCTGTCGATTACAGTCCTTCAGGAACTCGATATCTCTACTGATTCCCTTATTGTTTCAACCAGTGAATTTACATTAAAGTCACTGGTCTCAATGTGTAACATTAGCAGCTTTCTAATTAAGTAATTTTAGCTCTAAGAAGAAATAAACTTTTCGTAAATCACTTAGCTTTAAATTTAAAATTAACGCTATAATACCTTATTTCAGATAACTTTAGGTTCACAATCCTTCAATAGGCTTAATTTTGTAGTGTATAAGTGAATCCTCAACTTTATAATAACAACCAGTGTAAACAGAAATATAAATAGATATGGTAATTAGTGCACGTTGTTAAAAAAAATTCTTTATATGGATAGAATTCTAGCGACATTATTTAAATTTCATCTAAATTTTGATTTCAATAGTGTCCCAACTTGGATATATAGATATCGAACTGGAATTATAAATAGAAAGTTGCCACCATGAAGAAAACATTCGGTGATATTTATACTTGCAATAAATACAGTGTGCAGATGCTAGTTTTGAACTAAATCAGTAACAGTAGGCCCTTAGCAGAATTAATAATATTACCTTCACAGGAAATAATTCGTTTGTCGCGAGAACGTAATAGGCTTGTACGCGCCTTCTGTAGACGAAGGAGCTGTCATAGCTAAAAAGATCATTATTAACAGACAGTTTGCTCCTATAACAAACTCCTGTATAAATGTGTACTGTCGTCTGTACATACAGAAAGCAATAAAATTCTTTTCTAGCTTTTACATCACTGAAACGAAAATTTATTCAATCCACTTCACTTAGAGTGGGAATCATTACAACGGAGAAAGAGGATTTTAATTTACTGGGTGAATTTCATGAAATTACTCGTATTAAGAGAGATTGTGCACAAAATACTGGTGTGACCCTTTCTTGAATAGTTTTCTAAAGTTTAAAATCCCTACCAGATTGGATAAAAGAGGGAAATAGGCCTTGAAACAATTCAGAGAGGAGCTCCTCAATATGTTACAGGTAGATTCCACCAACAAGTGAACATTACGGAAGTTCCTGGAGAACCCAAAGATCATTCCCGGAGAAAAGCCTACATTCTATTCGAGGAATAGGTTGAGGTAATTTCGAGAACGATCACTTGAATCTGACTTAGGATTCTCTTGACTTCAATTTAAATATCGGGTAAGAACCACAAAGGGCTCCTGCGGAGGCATCTTCATCATTATCACAGATATTCTATGGCTGGTTTGTCATCACATTTTCAACATAATTCTTTCTCCAACAAAGAAAGAAATCTACAACTTAGGCTGGCAGTGCGCATCGAAATAAATCATTGGGAAAAGTTGAAAATTTGTGTCCAGTCGGGATTTGACCTATTGTAGTCTTAGGAATTGGGCAGCCGTGCTGACCACAACGCCACAGGGGCCAACCGATTATCATGGTCGCGCGGGGTACTCTAGTACGCAAATTCTCAACTTATTCTCACACCGGTAACGTAGTATCCCCGCTCTTTACCACTCTTTACTTGCATGTCGAAGATTCCCGTAAGTGTACGTAAGCATCGTGAATCCGTAGTGAAGTATATATATTTTTAAAACCTCATTACTTAAGGGTTTGTCGAATCTGTAAGCTTCGTTCTCTTCCATATCTATGTCACTAGAGTCTCCAGTCGACTTTCCTTACTAAATGGCCATGTATCTGCACCATAAACTTGGTCCTAATTTGTGTTTCACAATACATATCATCCCTCTCATACTACGGAAGTACTTGAAGTTAAGTACACTACTGCCCATTAAAATTGCTACACCGTGAAGATGGCGTGCTACTGACTCGAAATTTAACCGACAGGAAGAAGATGCTGTGATTTGCAAATGATTAGCTTTTCAGAGCATTCACACAAGGTTGGCGCCGCTGGCGACACCTACAACGTACTGACATGAGCAAAGTTTCCAACCGATTTCTCATACACAAACAGCAGTTGACTGGCGTTGCCTGGTGAAACGTTCTTGTGATGCCTCGTGTAAGGAGGGAAATGAGTACCATCACATTTCCAACTTTGATAAAGGACGGATTGTAGCCTATCGCGATTGCGTTTTATCGTATCGCGACATTGCAGCTCACGTTGGTCACGATCCAATTACTGTTAGCATAATATTGAATCGGTGGGATGAGGGGGGTAATACGGTACGCTGTGCTGGATCCTAACGGGCTCGTATCACTAGCAGTCGAGATGAGAGGCACCTTATCCGCATGGCTGTAACGGATCGTGCAGCCACGTCTCGATCCATGAGGGACGTTTGCAAGACAACAACCATCTGCACGAACAGTTCGACGACGTTTGCAGCAGCATGGGCTATCAGCTCGGAGACGATGACTGCAGTTACCCTTGACACTGCATCACAGACAGGAGCGCCTGCGACGGTGTACGCACCTAGGTGCACGAATGGCAAAACGTAATTTTTTCGGATGAATCCAGGTTCTGTTTACAACATCATGATGGTCGCATCCGTGTATGGCGACACTCAGATGAACACACATTGGAAACGTTCATTCATCATTGCCATACTGGCGTATAACAAGACGTGATGGTTTGGGGTACCATTGGTTACATGTCTCGGTCACCTCTCGTTCGCATCGACTGCACTTTGAACATTGGCGTTACACTTCATATGTGTCACGACCCGTGGCTCTACTCTTCATTCGATCCCTGCGAAACCCTACATTTCAGCAGGATAATGCACGACCACATGTTGCAGATCCTGTGCGTGCCTTTCTGGATACGGAAAATGTTCGACTGCTGCACTGGCCAGGATATTCTCCAGATCTCTCACCAATTGAAAACGTCTGGTCAGTGGTGGCCGAGCAACTGGCTCAGCACAATACGCCAGTCACTACTCTTGATGAACTGTGGTATCGTGTTGAAGCTGCATGGACATCTGTACCTGTACACGCCATCCGTGCTTTGTTTGACTCAGTGCTCAGGCGTATCAAGGCCGTTATTACGCCCAGAGGTGATTGTTCTGGGTACTGGTTTCTCAGGATCTATGCACCAAAATTGCGTGAAAATGTAATCACATGTCATTTGTAGTATAATATCTTTGTCCAATGAATACCCGTTTATCATCTGTTTTTCTTCTTGGTGTAGCAGTTTTAATGGCCAGTAGTGTACTTGGCTCCTACCACCCCCCCCCCCTTGCCAATTTTAACATGATTTTTTTTATCTCTTTCTGCAACTATAAATGTTATTCCCTCACTTTACCTCGGCCGCGCGGCAATAGACGAGAGGATTGGAGCGCCATATTGCAGATCGCGCTGCCTCCCGCGAATCATTTCTCGGGCATGGATGTTTATGTTGTCTTTAGTATAAGTTAGTTTATATTTAGTTTGTAAGTTTATGGACTGATGACGTCGCAGTTAAGTCCCCTAAGCCTTACAAATATATGAACATTTGAAGTATGTAAATGTAGATGACGAATATGCGCCAAGTGTTGAATCACTTTTGTGCGGACAGTAAGTGTAAGGGAATCTGCGAATGTAAGTGCACAGCGATGACGACACTTGGAGACTGTCTATTTGTAACGGTATTCAAATTCGAAAGTCAAACAGAAAGTGTCAGTTCTTTATAATACGAGGTTTGGAACTTAAATAGTGCCAACAATGCTGTGGAGACACTATGCAATGGAATCTATTGTTGTCACTGATAGCGCACGTTGTTAAGATTCCTACGTTACGTCCGAACAAATGGACTCACTCGTCTCACGTCACCGGCGTGAGTACAATAGAGGGAACACAGTCACTTGTGAGCGACCGGTCTAACGTAACGGAGTCACTGTTTTTTTTTGAAACAGGTACAGCGGAGTTGGATCAAGGTTAAATGTGTCTGGGCATGTGAAAATTCTGCATCACGATGGGATCCACATGAATTGACGGAAATGCGTTACGAAGCAGCTCAGACGGACTTGGAGCGCAATAAGCGAGAAGGAGACGCTTTATTACGCCATATCGTAACACTGGATGATACATGGGACACATCGTACCAGCAAAAACCGAAACTCCAATCCAACGAATGGCGTCATTATGGGTCGCCGCCAAAGTGCGTCGGAGCCCCAATATGGTGGAAGTTCCTCCGCGGCAGACCGTCAATGCACAGCATTGCTGTTCGTTTTTATAGTATCACCTTTTATAGTATCAGCCTTGTAAGAAGCGGCAACACTTTCTGTGTAACCTGTGTAACCTGTGTAATCCCCCCTCCCTTTGCACAACAATGCAATGCGCGGACGCTTACAGCGCAAGTTGGGGCTTCTCTGTTCGGTCGAAGGGACTGGGAAGTGCTGTACCATTAACCATACTCCTCGGACTTAACTCGTTCTAACTTTGATTTGATTCCTAAGATGAAGGAACCACTTCGAGGCAATCGCTTCAGAACTGTTCCAGAGATTCGACAGGCAGTAGACGGCTCCATTCGCACCATGAAAAAAGCGGGCTCTTCAAACGGTATACTACGCCTTCCCCAACGCTGGCAACGGGTTCTGCACAACGCTTGCGACTACTTTGAAGGACAGTAACAGGTGCAAACATATAACGCTTTTCTATCGGTTGTGAATAAATAGTTGCCACTATTTAAGTTCCAACCCTCGTGTATTTCTACCTTTGTGAGAAAAAGTATGGGATCGAACGAGGGATGGTTTACGGCAGCGGTCGGCACCGAGGTCCGGACCGCGGAAGGCCGAAAACTGGACCGCCAAAATATTTTGAAAGTATAACTTACGCACTAAAATTATTTTAAAAATAATGTTTCTGTACATAACAATTCATATGAGAGACACCCTTACAATTTTGCTAGTATTTTACAATTAACTGATGAATGATTAGAACACTTAGTGATTACTTTAGGTAGATTAAATAAATGTCACGATGTGCAACGATGGAGAGAATGCTGACAAGGGGTGGCAAAACGGAGCAAGGTGACCGGTGATCCGCCTAAAAGCTCTGTACACACGAATGCAGCACGAGAACTTTATCTAACGAACAAGGAAATTATGTAAATAGACTTCATACTCTAACAGTCTCTGACCCTCTATGTACGCGGCCACGGCATATCCACTTAAACACCATTCTTATGCTCATAAAAAAACTACCTTTTGAGGTTTCTGCAACAGCAGAACGGACGGATGTGGCTGCGAAGTTTTTCCACCTTCAAAGCCTTTACTCCAAATTGAGATAATAGACTTGCAGGACGGCATTTCCCTCCAAACATATAGAAATGTATCCATTGACGAAGTGTGGAGTGAACACGTCCCGGGGAAATATGAAAATTACAAAACGTTAGCCATCTACCTGGCTACTATGTTAAGCTCCACATATATTAATTAAAGATATCGCTCAAGATTAACGGCCGCCCACCTCGAAGACACTATTCGCATGAGCTGTCCCGCATGTGAACCTAACTTTAAGAAACTGGCTGAAGGCCGCAAATGTATTTCCTTGCATTGATTTTTTTAAAAAAACACAAATACGCATAATTCATTGTATTTCATTCTTTTTTTAGTGAAAAATAAACAAAAAATTGTTTCTTAATGTATGACCTCGTGTATTTTTCAAAAGAAGTTTCACTACACATTTTATTTCATACATTTTGTGAGTAAAAATAAAAATAAATAGCAAATACAGTTTTACTAGATTATTATTAATTTTTAATTCACATCATTTGTATTTAGTATTAGTTTGAGACTGAAAATTAAAATAAAAAATCGCACTGACGTGTTTTACGGCCCACTTTAGATTTGTACTTTTATAAGATTTTGCAAACACTTTGGACCAAGATAATAATCTAAACAACAAACCCTTGTACGAAAAAAAATTAGGTAATGGCGGGTTCCAAACCACTGACCTTTTTTTTTTTTTTTCTTTTTTTTTGTTCTATGTGTAGTTCTGTTCGTTGCGGACGTTGATCAAGTGTGTTCGTTTTTGTTCGATGTGTTCTTGGCTCAGCTTTTTTTATTACAGAGGCCGTTCATCCCTCTGACCGGGCGCGCTGAGCCACGGCGCCCGGCCTCCTTCAGCGTCACAGTCCAACCCATTGCCCACTACACTACAGCTAACAGTTAGGAATTGCGGTCTCTATTCTCATACTATTGATGGCCATTGTTAACTGATGCTAATATGGCATTTGTAGACACCAGATTATCATTTATCGTACGAAGAACGACGTCTTTCGTTAATTCTTCAGTGCGCCATTGCTTTGAAATGACAACGTGTAAGTTACAATAAGAAAATCATCAAATACGCAACGCAAGATTGCTATGCCAGAGAGAGTTCTGGGCGAGGAATGTCACGTGACAGCTCCGAACGGCTGGTTTTCGTTAATTGAATAAAGGGTGTCTAATCTCCGTTATTTTTACAAATATCTTTCCAACTATACGAGATATGAAAAAAAAAAAAAAAAAAAAAAAAAAAAAAAAAAAACATAAGGGAACAAAGTTGTAGAGAATTTCCTCTTCTATTATTCAATTTTCGCGTCAGATGAACGGTTTCTTTGCAATTAAAATTACATTACAAACGGCTTTTTTGTAATAATACCGTATTTTTTGTCCGAAAAATTTGAAAAAGGGAGATTGTGGTCTCTGGCAGCCTACAATTATGTGTGAAAAATTTGGTACTGATCGGTTGAACGGTTCGTCTTAAAAACAGGGAACACGTTACGAACAGATAGACAGACTGACAGACAGACAGACAGACATACATCCCAAAATCGCCGTAATTTTTGCAAATATCTCTGAAACGATACGAGATATGAAAGAAACATACGGATCAGAGTTGTAGAGAATTTTCTCCTGTACCATTTGGGTTTATTCAATTTTCGTGTCAGATGCATGGTTAAGCCGTTATTTTCATTTAAATTTCGAGCTGTCAAAAGACGATAGCAAAGGCCCACTTTCAGTGTTACTACCGTAACCTAAAGTGGGCCAAAAATTGATAAGGAATATGTGGTTTTACTTCTGGACCTCGATAAAATTTTTCAAAAGTATCCGGACCCCATGCACGATTATTTGCCGACCTCTGGTTTACGGTATCAAAGTAAAGAAAATTAAAATCTAACAAGGTTTATTTATTACTATATGCTGTTGAGACGCGATTAATTTAAAGATCGCCATCGCTCGTAGTAAATATTTTTCACAGAAGCAATAAGTAGTCGTTTTCCGCCCGTGTTTTATCAGTCAGAGATCCGGTTCACGTTCTAGTAACTATGAAACCTGCGGGGGCTGGTTGTGTTTAGCAAGATACCGATCGGTATCAAACAGAAGTATCAGAAAGGAGTGCGAGCAAACACCACAATCACTGTAAGTGGGGATATTACGCGTGTGTTGGCAATACTGCTGCAAGGAGCGAGCGCAACAGATCAACGTGTTTTGCAAGAGCCTGGTATGGCGGCGGCGGCGGCGGCGGCGATGCATTTTGGAGGAAGTGAGTCACTGCGGTGCAGAAACCACGCCGTGGGCGCGAGGGCGGACTGGCCCACCGAAAAAAAACGAGGGACCAGGTCCGAGGTCCAGCGAGCCGCTGGTCACAGGTGTGTTGCGCAACCCAAACTGACACTTGCTGTACACTAGCTGGTACCTGGCGCATTGCTGCCGCAGAAGAGATAATTGTGCAAACGATGTTTGAAATTTTAAAGTGTTACCTTGTTTCATTGCGAATGATAGAAATAAACATTCATTTTATAGTCGACTAGATGACCCGATGGACTTCGTATCACTTACCTCTTAATATAAACCATATTAATTTAAATCATATGTATTATATTCCACATATATATTGGTTAAGCCACGTCACACAAATTGAATTTTAATTTTCAAAACGTAACTAGTTTCAATGAATTCTGTCATCATTATCAAAAGTAAGCAAAAATTGCATTAAACACAAACAGAAAATAATTAAATTATGAAAAGGTGTAGTAAATGTAGGCAGGCCATCTAGGGGTGTGACAGTGACTCCCAACTGTCTGCCATAGTCACACATGGTATCGCACCATTTCCAGCTGTATATAATTCCATACCATGCCACAACAGCTGTATTTGCAATATGAATGGTATTTGGTTGTTGAGCTGCAATAACCATGTCATATGGCAGGCACAACGAAGATTTTAGGAACAAACCAAGTGAATTCAAAACATTGGTACTATTCAGTACCAATTGGTTATTGCAGCTCAACAACCAAATACCATTCATATTGCAAATACTCTCCTCTATTCTCCTCCTGCCCCTCTCTGCCTCTCTATACAGGGTGAGTCACCCAACATTACCGATGGATATATTTCGTAAACCACATCAAATACTGACGAACCGATTCCACAGACCGAGAGGGGCTGGAGTAATTGGTTAATACAAACCATAAAAAATGCACGAAGTATGTTTTTAACACAAACCTTTTAAATGGAATCCCGTTAGTTTTGTTAGCACATCTGAACATATAAACAAATACGTAATCAGTGCCGTTTGTTGCATTGTAAAATGTTTATTACATCCGGGGATATTGTAACGTAAAGTTGACGCTTGGAGCCTCCGACGTTCAGTTGCATGTTGTAACAAACACGGGACACGGTCGCGAGCAGCATCTGCAGGGACATGTTTACGATGACGACCGTGTTTACGAGTGTGGCTGTAGTGCACTGTTATAGTTTGGCCTAGCTGTCGCAGTGTCCGCATATAGCGCTAGCTGCTATTGTTATTCTGCATTCGTCTTTGCACGAAGACTAACTGTAGTACACTGTGTTACTACTCGTCTGTGATAGTGTAGTGTTGTAGGAACTGTGACAATGGTGTATTCGAACTCTAAAAAGGCGGAGATGATCTCATCTATGGCGTGAGTCTACAGAATGCAGCTGAAGCCTGCAGGGTGTGTGCAGAACGGTACCCGGACAGAGAGCATCCAACGTGCCGCACATTTCAAAACATCTACCTCCAACTGTATGCAACAGGTATGGTCGTAGCACGCAAATGGGTCCGTAACAGGCCCGTCACAGGAGAAGCGGGTGCAGTTGATGTGTTAGTTGCTGTTGCCGTGAACCCACACAGGAGTACACGGGACATTGCGAGAGCCGGTGGACTGAGTCAAAGTAGTGTCATGCGCATACTGCATCGTCACCGCTTTCACCCGTTTCATGTGTCGCTACATCAGCAATTACATGGTGATGACTTTAATCATCGAGTGCAATTCTGTCAATGGGCATTAACAGAGAATGCGTTGCAGTTCTGTTAACCAATGAAGCGGGTTTCACAAACCACGGGGCAGTGAATCTACGGAACATGCATTACTGGTCCTTCGACAATCCTCGCTGGCTCCGACAGATAGAGCGACAGCTACCGTGGACTGTAAATGTATGGTACGGAATCATTGGCGACCACCTCATTGGTACTCACTTCATTGCAGGAGCCGTAACAGCTGCAACATACATCGCGTTTCTCCAGAATGATCTGCCATCGTTGCTCTAAAATGTCCCACTGGAAACGCGTCGACGTATGTGGTATCAGCATGATGGTGCACCTGCACATTCCGAAATTAACACTAGGCTGACCCTTGACAGGATGTTCGACGGGCGTTTCATAGGACGTAGAAGACGCATAAATTGGCCAGCCCGTTCTCCTGATCTTACACCTATGGACTTCTTTCTGTAGAGTACGTTAAAGGAGAATGTGTACCGCGATGTGCTTACAACCCCAGAGGATATGAAACAACGTATTGTAGCAGAATGCGACAATACACCATATGTACTGCGGCGGGTACGACATTCATTATGCCATAGATTGCAATTGTGTGCGGCAAATGATGACCACCACTTTGAATATCTATTGGCCTGACATGTCGGGACATACTCTATTCCACTCCATAATTGAAAACGAAAACCACGTGTGTACGTGTTCAAAATGTTCAAATGTTTGTAAATCCATCGGACCAAACTGCGCGGTTATGAGTCCGTAGGTTACAAACTACTTAAACTAAGCTACCTCAGGACAACACACACAGCCATACCACAGGGAGGACTCAACCTCCACGGCGAGCAACCGCGTGCTCCGCAGAGTGACGCTTTAGACCGCTCGGCTACTCCACCGCGTCTGTGTACGTGCACCTCACCCCTCATGGTAATGTATATGTGCGTCAGTGAAAAAGACCAATAAAGGTGTTAGCATGCGGACGTAATGTGCTGTTCTAGTCTCTTCTGTATCTAAGGTACACCACCGTTCCCTTT
Organism: Locusta migratoria; assembly: GCA_026315105.1. NCBI lineage: Eukaryota > Metazoa > Arthropoda > Insecta > Orthoptera > Acrididae > Locusta > Locusta migratoria. Next base: position 200,989,713 of record CM048746.1, read on the forward strand.
GGATCCCTACTTAATTCGGAGCTCTCCGATACACACGATCGAACAGCGGAGAAGTGGTATTCAAGCGTCAACTTTAGGTTACAATATCTCCGGATGTAATTAACATTTTACAATGCAACAAACCGCACTGATTACGTATTTGTTTATATGTTCAGATGTGCTAACAAAACTAAAGGGGTTCCATTAAAAAAACTTAGGTTTGTGTTAAAAGACATGCTTCCGAGCTTTTTTTTTATGGTTTGTATTAACCAATTACACTAGCTCCTCTTCTCACGTTCGGTCTGTCGAATCGGTACGTCAGTATTTGATGTGGTTTACCAAATATATCCAGCGGTAATGTTAGGTGACTCACCCTGTATATCCGTTTTCTCCATCCCCTTTCTGTCCGTCTCCTCCTCAACTACTCCTCTTCTCCTATATATCATAACATACATATTTGAGCCAAATTTCATGTGTCTGGTCAAACGGTGTCAAAGTTGCAAGGTACCTACAGCCATGCAAAATTCACTGGCTTGCCCATTATAACAATTATGAAAATATACACCTATGTGGTCACTGTAATGATGCAAAATTCACTGGCCTGCACATTATAAAAATTATGAAAACATACACTTATGTGGTGACTGTAATGATGACCAGTCAAACAAATTCGATGTTTGTTGTAACCTACGACCGCGGCAGAATAGCCCTGAGCACTAAGGCGCCCAGCTGCGATGCTGTCTGGGGTTCGAGTCCTGCTTGTATTATGTTTAGCCTAATTTACTTTAAGTTAGTATTAGAAGTTTGTAAGCATAAGGACCAATGACCAACGTACTTAAGTCCCTAAGATTTACAAACATTTGAACATTTGTAACCTACCCTCCGCCATGCAGCTAAGGAGCCCATGTATTAATTCGTCATATAAGCTATCATCATTCCACATTTCATTCAGCCGCTTCAGCGTGAAGAGTAACAAACGTGTTAACCCACTGTAAGGTACCCTCCGCCATTCACCGTGCGTTGCCTTCCTACAGTAGCTCAAGCGTTAATACAGGGTACAAGGTATCTCCATTCCAAATTTCATTCAAATCTGCCCATCCATTTCAGCATGAATCAGTAGCAAACATATTAACCCATTCTAAGGTACCCTCCGCCATGCACCGTACGGTGGGTTACAAAAATTATCTCATGTATTAATCACGTTTATAAGCAAAGTCTACTCCAAATTTCATTTCTATCCGTCCAGCCAATTCAGCGTGAAAGCGTAAGAAAAAATTTAAATAATTGTAAAGCACCTTACACCATGCACCATACGAATTTTAGTATGCTTATAACCCTCACGAGAGTGCAGCCAATGAGTTGAGAAAGTTTTATCACAATCGGATGTACGGTATGGCCGTGCATAAATTATGAACAAAAAGACAAACAAACATTTCAGATAAAGGAGAAGCAATGAATTAAAATTTGTGATGCGGCTGGGAATCGAATCCGGATCTCCACGCTTACCAGACAAACGTCTTACCGTTAGTCTACCACACCAACGATTAAAGCGCCTTGGGAATATTCTAAGTATGACTTACCTCCACGTCACAAACTTTAATTCAGCTTCTTTGTTCCATAAATAATTGCCACTGTCTTGGACTTATTCGAGACGAAAAACCGTCTCAGGGTTACTGAATTTATATTTAAACAAACATTAATTTTTTATATATTAGGTATGGAATTTAGATAGGCAGGTCATTTCAAAAGGACTTAACTGCAGGGTCATCAGTGCCTAAACTTACAAACTACTTATGAACTACCTTATACTAAAGACGATACAAACATCTACGCCCGAAGGGGGATTGGAACCCCCGACGGAGAATTGCCTCACGCATCGGAGTATAGCGACTCAATGTGCTTGGCCACTCCTCCGTGGCGCAGGTCATTTACACGGCTGGAAATTCGAATTACAACAGCAAGAAGGATCGGAGACATCGCAGAAACATTTATTTTGCAGATAACACGTTGTACGAAGATCTTATGAATGAAAATACACCCTCACGTCTACTGAGAAGTGCTGCCACCATAGGGTTGAATTAAGAGTCTCTGTTTTGTTGGAGTAGAGCTGTACTTGATGCTGGCACTTCACTGCCAAAACTGAATTGGTATAACACCTGGTGCTGTATCCCGGGCCTCTGCTTTCATAATCACTGAAGTTCGCGTTAGGCGAAGAACGTGGATACCAACGCATCATTGCCGTAGAGTTCTTGAACACTGGCTGCCACAAGCTGACGCACATATATCGTTGCAGGATGGCTCTCAGAAAGCTCTGAAGGTATGGAAGGCATCACGCTGCAACACTTCAAAGATGGAACGCTGGCTTGTTAGTGTGGCGGAAATGCCTACGAGAGGCTTCGGAAGTGGAAACCAATGCCACCCCAAATTATAATACGCGGTGTAGGAGATGTACGTCGATGCACACGACAACAGTTCATCAGTCCCACACCACAGAGTCTCCAGACTAATCCCACCACCGTTGTGCAGCGTGTATAATCGGGATCCAAAGGAAGGAATTTTTTTTTTTGTAACGAATCCCTATTTTTCTTGCACCGCCGCAGTGGCTGCATTAGAGGCTCAAAACACATCCGTGTCAGACTGTTGAACACCTGATATTATGCTACTGGATTCTACTCGTACACCTTTTAGACTCTCGTTATTATTGTTATTGTTTAGAGGGGACTAGACTGCACGGTCATCAGAATAATATAAAGCCTACACACTAATAGCTTACCTGCAATGAGCAGTGTGGTCACTGTGATTCAAACTTCTTGTATTTTTTTAAAGATGATAAAATCGATTGTTTCTTCGTATCTCGCATACTGTTATTAAAGGACCAAATTTTGCACGTATTCTTTTCTTGGCACGTCAATTCCTCTTTCAAAGTCGCGTAAAAATTGTCGTCGGGAGATCTCAAAGATCTTTCCGTAAGCCTATTACGGCGCATGCATGGATTCATACTTTAGGAAGGCTGAATTCTTTCGCTACCCAGTCTAAAATCAATAATACTGCTTGGTCAAAAAATTGGCAATTGGTCCTTAATAATGATAAGTGTGATGTCATCCATATGACCACTAAAAGAAAACCCTTAAACTTCAGTTACACAACAAATGACTCAAAGCTACAGACCGTCAATTCTACTAAATACCTAGGACTAAAAATTACGAATAACTTAAATTGGAAAGAACATTGAAATCGCGAAGAATGGCAGCTAGCTCTCAATGTAGAAAATTATAAGGTGATGCGCATGAGTAGGAAAAACAATCTCATAATTTTCGAATACAGAATTAGTAGTGAAGTTCTTGCTGCTGTCACGTCGTTCAGATATCTAGGCGTAACACTGCAGAGCGATATGAAATGGAACGAACATGTAAGGACAGTTGTAAAGCGGACAGCCGACTTCGGTTTGTTGGGAAAATTTTTGTGAGATGTACTACATCCGTAAAGGGGACCGCGTATAAAACGCTTGTACAACCACGTCTTGGGTATTGCTCAAGTGTTTGTAACCCGCAGCAGATCATTTTAAAGGAAGACATAGAAGCAGCTCAGAGGCGAGCAGCTAGGTTTGTTTAAATGTTCAAATGTTTGTGGATCTATCGGACCAAACTGCGTGGTCATCAGTCCGCTAGGTTTGTTACTGGTAGGTTCGACCAATGTGCGAGTGTTGGCGGAACAGAAGATCCAACAGTTCTTCTAAAGAAACTGCCTACTCCACACTTGTGCGTCTTGTTTTGGAGTATTGCTGCGCATTGTGGGATCCACGCCAGGTGGGACTGATTTAGAGAAAATTCAGAGAAGAGCAGCTCGTTTTGTATTATTGCGTTATAGGGGAGAGAGTGTCACGTAAATGATCCATACGTTTGGGGTGGTAATGTTTAAATGAAATGCGTTTTTCATTGCGCCGAGGTGTATTTGGGAAATTCTTTCATCAACTTTCTCTTCCGAATGGAAACAAATTTTGTTAACTTCCACCTACATAGGGAGACATTATTATCGTAATAAAATAAGAGAAATCAAATCGAAAACATAAAGATTTAGGTGTTCCTTATTCCCGCGAGATATTAGAGAATGAGAAATATCATGAGCGGTTCGATGAACCCTCTGCCATTCACTTCAATGTGACTTGAAGAGTATCCATGTCGTCCATAACGACAGTGATATGTAAGAAGATATTAAATGCTAATATTCGCTCATTACTGGACGTAGCTACAGAAATTGGACAGACACTCATACGATACTCTAGCAGCCGTAATCGCCTGCAGTAGAAAGTCCTGTAGTAGGCAACGAGCCAGCAGGAAAGTAAAAGTGTCTACGGGCGCTTTAAAGCGGGTGCGGTTGCCAAGACTCAACGAGGCCGTATAGATGTGAGGCGTAGTGCTTAATTGTTCGCTTCACGGAGTTCTGAATACTATTACGACAACAGCGCCCTAGAACACGGAGGAAAACCCTTTTAGTCAAAGCACAGTGCTTGTCCCATCATTCTCTACGTACCGTTTCACTCTTATCGCGTGCACTACGATGCAAAGGTATGAACTTACTAGCGAAACGTCTAAAAAAATCAGTTTGTTTATCGGTACAACAGTTCTGCTGAATCGCAGTCATTTCTTGACCTGTCAGTTCTGAAACCTAGCGAGGTGGTGCAGTGATTAACAGACTGGACTCGAAAAGTGGAAGAAGGCGATTCACATCTGACTCCGGCCGTCTGGGCCTAGCTTTTCCGTGATGTCACGAAATCACTGCAGACAAATGCCGGGTTGGTACCTTTTAAAAGTCGTGGCTGATTTCCTGGCACATCCTTACCCCAAACAATTAGAGCGAGCGCTCCATCGCCGATGACTACGTTGTCGACGGGACGTTAAACTGTAACCCTCCTTCCGTTCTTATTACAAGATGCATAAATTCGTTACGCCTCTTCCGCTTGGTAAAGGGAAATGCCTTTTCCTAAAAACTGTTTTCATTTTGATATCGCTGACTTCCGAAATATGTTGCATGTCAGACGTTTAACACTAGAAGGACCGTACCGGTCAAACGACCGGTGAGCAGTGTAATGTTTATTAAAGCGTGTACATTTTAATTCAGAGAGCCTATATTTAATGACTTTTGACGTACGTTGTTGGTCTGTACTTCCCGTAAAATTCTAATATCTATTACAAAAACTGAATTATACTTTTTTGAACATTATATTTATCTTAACACTGTCATGGCATTCTCATATGAGGACATACTAAATAAACCCTTCGTATATTAAAATTCGTTAAATGTTACCATTTGTGATTGTTGTCATCATTTGCCACAAGCAGAGAATTTATTTGAGAACAGTCTCGACATCTCTTGTCAATCTGTGGCAGCACAAAACAAAACTTAATATGCACAGTCACTTGAACGATTCCCAGTAATCCTTGCGCCTCCCATCGGTTGGTTGATATATTTTGAGTTCGGGTAAAAGTAGTTATTTGTGCGTAGAAATCGGCATTCGTGTAGGTGAAAACTGAAGTTGCCTCTCAGAACGAAAGATAAGTTTCATAGTTATAATTTTATACGTGTCTTCAAATGAGGACATTGTGACTGAAAGGTTTATTTTGTTGCCTTTTTAGTCAACTTTCGTTGATTTCATAAAGCCCGGAATCCAGGATAGACGAAGGTCTCAGAAAAGTGTAAAAGAAACATGTAAACATGTAAAAGTGAAAAGCAACATGTTGGAATCGACCGGCCAGAAGTTATTCAAGTTTATCATCAACAGATGGGAGGGGTCGACAAGATGGATATTCTGCTCAAAACGTATCGCAGATTCATCAGATCACGAAACTGGACGCTTCGCATGTTTACTCATGCAATCGATATTGCATGTGTAAATGCATGGGCTAAGTGCAAGAAAAACGCATCGGAAGTAGGTGTTCCTAAATACAAAACCCTTTATTTGCTTCGCTTAGGGCAAATGTGGTTAGAGTAATGACAAAAATAGATGCTGAAATAAATCGCAATTTGCGATCATTTATGGCTTCACTGTACTAGGTTTAGATGGAATACCAAAGTGCGGCGAATGAAAATTTGGACCCAGCCGGGATTCGAACCTGGGATCTCCTTCTTACTAGGCAGACGCGGAGTAGTCAACGCGTCTGCCTAGTAAGCAGGAGACCCCGGGTTCGAATCCCGGCTGGGCACAAATTTTCATTCGCCGCACTTTGGTATTCCATTAAAACCTAGTACAGTGAAGCCATAAATGATCGTAAATTGCGATTTATTTCATTAAATGATCGCTGTAACGTCGTCAAAAAAAATTAATGAATAGATGAGCCTGCTGCCGGAGAAAGGGGTCGTCCCACTATTGGAAGTCCAATGCCACCTCAAATAACTTCAAAACGAGCCAATGAAGAAGTACGTCCGGAAGCTTATGTTCGTTTGGACAGCAATGGGCAACTTCCAATGGTCAGTGACAAAAAAATCATTTGACAGGTGCAAAAAACCGGGTACCTGAGGTGAAACCAAATTTTATTGAGTAAAATATTCACTTATGTCTGGATAGAAAATAATTGTTTTTTTATTATCATTCTTAGATGTGAAAACCATAGTTTATATATGTTATCATTAAGTAAACTATGTGTAATTTATATATTTTGGAGGAATAAAAGCAAATAAAATACTTTGTTTTTTCGACTTACAATTAACACAACGTACTCATTTAGCATTTGGGGACATGTACAACCCCATGAGGACCACCGCGATATATTTTATATATCTGAAACCGTCATAATTTAATTCTGATTGACAGAGACACGGTTTTAGTGGGATGTGGAACGAACTGATTTTATATTGAAAGTCAAACACTTTCTTACAAGGTTTATTAACCTTTAATAGCCCAAACAAAATTTTTTTACATTGGCCGAACAATGTCGAGTGACCAGAGCTTTAAAAAAGACATTACAAGAATATTTATAAATGGTAATTTTAAAACAGCAATATTAACGGATTTTTAATATCTGGAACAAGGTTGCGTTTGAGTCGCCAGAGTTACCAAAAGCACAAGAATCAGCCCCTACCAGATTCCAAACAATTCAATTACTATTAATAATCTGGTTATAGTGCTTTCAGATATTACCCAAGGATGTGGCGCTTGGGCCAGCAAGGAAAATCAACAGTTCCTTACAGCAATTTACACACAGCCAGTTCATCAAAGCTTGCCGTTGAACTTTAACAAGTTAACTCATTCCAACCAAACCCTTACGAGAACATCAGATAAATAATTTAAACGCTCAACCAGAAATTTAACTGATCTTATCATGCAATATTTTCCAATCAGTTTGCCACAGGAAATTCAATCATGAGAGCTCTCAGTTGTATCCGTAATTACTACTCTGCCAATGCAAGGAACTTTCAGCACCACAAACAACAGCACTCAGCGAGAAGTAACAGTAATTAAACACAAAGTCTGATTAAAGTATCACATACATACTAACCTGAATTAAAACTATTTGATGAAAACCATTTTTTTCTTTTTATTTATTTATTTATTTTTCGACACAGTTGCACTATTTAGAAGTTGGTTACTAGTTTCGAATTTGTTCGTCCATTTTCAAACCATAGGTCTTATTCCAACCATAACAATACACTGCATGAAGCAAATGACTGATAAAATCTGTACGTTATCCAGTCATTCGCTTCATGCAGTGTATTGTTGGAATAAGGCCTATGCTTTGAAAATGGACGAACAAGTCCGAACCTAGTTACCACATTCTAAGTAGTGCAACAGTGGCGAAAAAATAAAAAAATAAATGGTTTTCATTACCAGTTGCTGATCCTGCCCCATCTTCACGATGAATTTTCATTAAAACAATTTAACACTAACCACCCTTTAACTGGTCATGCTTTTGTACCACTAGTACCCCTCGTTCAGGATTGAACTCCTGATCAACAGATGTCCCACTAAAACAGCAGATAACAGTTCTTGCCTTATTTCCATGCAACCAAACGACTTATTCCATACTGGTGCTGTCCGTATTTTCCCCTGTTAGAAAACTTCTCAACAGTTCTACCAAAATGACAATATCACTTGATGGAGACGAATAGGAGATACTGTCATTCTATACAAAAGGGCTGCCACAGCGTGCCGACGTCTTACTCAGAACTACCGAAAGTCTTCTCTCCATCGATCCTTCTCACATGAACGTTCCTCAGCTTCCAGCAGCTGTCCAAATACACCCACTCGCTAGGCGTTCCGGTCACCAAGCACACGCACGCGCAGCGCCACCACCTCGCTCGCCAGAGAGCTTCTTTTTCTACTCGCTCGCCTCGCACGCCTCATATCGATTGCATCAAAGAGTTTCGATCAAGGGACGCCAATCCATGGAAGGGGAAGGAATAATCTAACTATGTAACATGGTTCAGATTCAGAGCCATACTTTCTTTTTAATTCCATGTCCGTAACTATGCAACATTATACCTTACCGTATGTTATTTCATTGTTATGATCTCGCTCCCTCTCTCTCTTTCACTGTTTTGTTTATTTCATGGTTGAGCGCGCATACTTTGTCGCTATTCTTGGGAGTACGATGTTGTGCTCTGCATAAGTATAGCACTCCTCATTGTCTCATTGTGACGTGTCGCTATTCTAGTTCAAATGAAGAATTGCTGAATTGTGCGAATAGTTTTCCAGAAGAAGACTGTGAAGAAGAAGATATTTTTGAATGTAATGAGCTGTGTGATAAGATGTTACAGAATATCAACCTGACGATGCAAAACATGTCGTATCGTCAGTTCCGGTCCAATGACACACTGGTAGCCCAATGCTAACACATTCGATTCCAGTGGCATCACAAATTGTTACAGCCGAGGATGAAAACTAAGAGAATCGCGTCCAGAAGTTGAAAGTGAAGAGACTGCAGGTGATGTATTCTTTACCTCGCCCCATTTGTTTTAATTAAATAAAATTTGTATAAATAAATCTTAGCATAGTACACTGGTAGGGTTAGCACAATACCCTTGTGACAATATCATCGAACTAAATTAATTTAACAATTAGAAATAAAAAATAAAGAAAATCGTCACCGCTCAAATTGACTAGTAGCGGTAATTCTAGGTAGTACGCTGATGCTGCTCCTCCAAATGCTGCCACAGTTATGCCTATCGACATCGACAAGTACATCTGTACTCGGAAATCCACGATGACCGCAGGGTACGGTATGCACCGAATTATTTTCCACCACTCCAGCTTAATTGTAGACATCACAAGAATTCTAATCGTTACCGTCTCGAATGTTAATTCCAATTCGCAAGTTGTTCTAAACGCGGAACATCAAAATGAGGTGGTGCTTAACATCTTCTGACATGCCGGTGCGATAATTCGACTTTTTGGAGTCCATATCTTGGGTTCATTTGATCATAGAGAGAGAAATTAATTAGGATAGATCTTGGACCCGTAATCATATGAATACTATCTCAACACTGCCTCTACTGTAGGTATCATAAACAAAGGATCAGAATTTAAAAGTTATACACATCTTAATGGCACGCGAATTTAGCAATCTCTCTCGCGCTCTCTCTCTTTTATACTAAAAAATTACGGATTTCTCAGTTCCACAATTTGCATTCGTTGCAAATCGTTGAAATGTTCACCATACATCTTTAAGATTATATTTTCGAACTGATTTATAATTTTTTTCGATATCTTCATCCGCTATGGAGATCCAGAAGTTCGACGTCGTCGTACCGACATATATCCATCACTGTGTTTGGGAGTTAAACAACAAAGGCATCAAACTTCCTGGCAGATTAAAATTGTGTGCCGGATCCGGGACTCGAACCTGGGACCTGGCACCCTGGAAAGTAGGAGGCGAGGTACAGGCGGAAGTTGTGAGGCGGCATCGTGAGTCGTGTCGGGATAGCACAGTCGGTAGTGCGCTTGCCCGCGTAAGGCAAAGGTCCTAGGTTCGAGTCCCCGTTCCGGCACACAATTTTAATCTGCCAGGAAGTTACATATCAGCGCACACTCCGCTGCAGAGTGAAAGTTTCATTCTGGGAACAAAGGTATCTTCCGCCACGCACTGTAAGGTGAAATGTACATAGATAGACATATACACTAACAACTGTGACGTCTGGGTACAAAAAGTACCGTTTGTGGTGTGCCCACTTCCATAACTTATGTTCATGGAATATCGTCGAAACTTTTTCATATGTAATCATTATCCGTTAACGAGATTCAGAGGTTGAGAATTACCGTACTTAATCCTTTGGCTCCTATGGACATTTTCTGTGGTTTCAGACGGTGTTAAAGACACAATGAAACTCACTATTCGATTTAAAAGAAAAAAGTTGAGAAGAAGTTTGATTTTTGCACATTTTACTGACTGATATGTGTGCTCGATGAAAGAGTGATTTCATTTTCGATATGCGAGGCAGTTCCCGTGCAGCATAAATTATATGAAGTATTGCAAGAAATTTTAAAGAATTTGCAAAAATAACAACACTATGCATTGATATATTGATTCCAATACGTTTTTCTGTAAAAGATTCTGATAGAAATGTTGTGAACTAAATGCCTAAATCCATTCCACCTTCCTCATCGAAAATTTGGCGTGAGGAAATCTTCGCTCATTTTTGTGTTGAAAGTATGTTGCAAAGAGACACTAACGGCGGATACGAGAGCAGATTGACATTGGAAGACAAAGGAAGAGTAGGCAGCCATGGTGGAAAAGACAGTGGTAGTAAGTGATTAATGGATGGAGGCAGTAGCGTAGTCAGGATTTGGTTCTGGGTGAGTGCTATTTTTGAAAAATAAAGCTCATTGAATTTATTAATCTGTGACTTATTTTTCCACATTTTTATAATTTAACCAATTATATTACCAAAACAATTGCACAAGAAATAAAATGAGTAGGTTCGCATTAATTTGAAAGTAGAAGAGGAGCAACGTGGTGGACATGGATTTTATATAATCAGCTCGTAAAATAATTAAGCAGCTTGTATGTTACTAGCCAAAGAGAAGGTCTTTACAGTTTAATTAACACGAGACTCTATGTGTAAAAATTGAACTAAAATAACACTATTGTGGTTCATAAGATTCCACTCGGTGGCGCCGCTGACGTGCTAAGCAGTAACAAAAGCGGCAGCACAAAGCTAGTCGCGGCGGCATTAAAAATGATCTCAGTAACAGCAGCACACGTTCTCAGTGGCTGCATCACATTGGCGAATTTACACGTGCACTTGTGCTTGGCAAATTATAGTTACGTTGTACTTTATTACATGTGTACTATTTCAAATTTCCGGTGCCAACCTGTTCCAAAAAAATAAAAAATGAAAACAATAAAAAATAATAAAATTAAAGTCTTCGGAAGATGCTTGGGGGGTTGGGGGTTAAGGGGCTTCAGCCCCATTAACCCCTATCTCCTGTCCAGTGGATGGAGGTACGATCAGTCGGGGAATGACTTACGTAGCCAGTATGAAGGCTTCACTACAGGGACAGGGTAAAGAGATCTATCATGTTCTGCGAGCAAACGCATAATCCAACTTGTACGCCAAATAAGGGGGTAAAATAGATGACGCAAAAAATTCATTTTCAAAAATATGTTGCTGTTAACTCAAATTTTAAGCTACAACTACGAAACTTCGGATATGGAATCTTGGTCAGGATTAAAAATCCATGATTTTTACTATTTTTGGAAATTCAACAAGGAAGAGGGTTAAATAGAGGATCAAAAATTCTTTTTGAAAACACGTTGCTATTGATACAATTTTGAAGCTAGAGTTACAAAAACTGATATTTGCATAGTTGGTTAGACGTTACAAAATACGTGTTTCGATATTTTTGGAAATTCAACCATCAACTGGGTAAAATTGGAAAGAGGGTGTTTTTCGAAAATATATTGCTGTTGCACCTCGGTTGCACAGTGGTAGAGTGCCAGACTATCAATCCAAAGGTCACGGGTTCGATCCCCACCAGGTCCTAGGATTTTTATCTGTCACTTTCCACTTCTTTCACCTCTGGCAGTATTGCTCATGTGAAAAATACCGAGTATCACCGTGGTTCGGAACCCATGTTAAACTGTAGGTCCCCCTATAACTGGCTGGGTAAGTCAGTTAGAAGGTCGGAGAAAGGCAACGGCATACCACCTCCAAACAGGACCATGCTTAGGAAAGCACAGTGGTGTTCAAACCAATCTTCGGATTGTTGACTGCTTTACCATTTTTATTGCTATTTAGGCACTTTTGAATTTAGAACTACAAATTTTCGGAATTGGATTCGGGATTCGAATTTAAAAGACACGTGTTTCGGAATTTTTAAAATTCAACCAATAAGGAGGTAAAATAGAGGACGCAAAAAATTGATTTTCAAAAATATGTTGCTGTTAACTCAAATTTCAAGCTATAACTACGAAACTTAGGTTATGGACTCTTGATCAGGATTAAAAAGACACGTGTTTTGGTATTTTTGGAAATTCAACAACTAAGGGGCTAAAAGAGGGGAACAAAAATTCTTTTCGAAAACACATTGTTGTCAAGACAATTTTGAAGCTATAGCTACAAAAATTTGTATTTGTATTGTTCGTTAGAATTTAAAAAAAAATACGTGTTTCGGTATTTTTGTAAATTCAACCATCAAGGAGGTTAAATTGGAGAGGGGATGTTTTTCAAAAATTTTGTATTAATAAGGCAATTTTGAAGCTACAACCACAAAAATTCGTATATGTTTTCTTGGTCAGAATTAAAAAGACACGTGGGTCGGTATTTTCAGAAATTTAATCAATTAGGGGGTGAAATAGGGGATGAAACATTTTTTGAAAATACGTTGCTACTAAGCCAATTTTGGTGCTGTTAACTCAAATTTCAAGCTATAACTACGAAACTTAAGATATGGATTCTTCGTCAGGATTAAAAAGAAACAAATGGTGCAGACCAAACAGCCTACGCATGCGAAGCATCGGGGGTACAGCTAGTTATTTATAACTTTAGTATTGTATGATCATTGTTGTAGTAGATGCTTGGCGTTTTCTCTTCAGTGAAGTTAATTCTCTGAATAATTTCAAGGCTTGATTTAACCTAAGGTCATTTGCCAATTCCCCATTCCTTTCATTATTTTCAAGATTAATTTTTATTTATGTGTAAATGCCATTGGGCAAAGCACGTTTTTGATTTACAGAATGCAAAGGACAACAGTAATGGAAGTATAATTTGATTAGAGATCAGTTTGCATAATTAACGAGAATCAAGTTACGCATAAGTTCGCAAAGTAAAGTTCATAAATAGAGTGTTACGTTGCAGTGATGAAATATCGTATTGTCAGTATTTTAAGTGAAGTATTATTTAACGTAAATTGATAAAAAATTCTAGTAATAGATAATATTTTCGTTGGCTCTCGCAGTTGAATTGTTAGAGTATAGCCCAGTTAAAATTATATTGTACTACATGTAATTCATGAAATAACTTTCGCAGACATTACGTATCGAACATACGGGATTAGTATTAAATCAGATTACGAGTTTAATTACAGATTTCTCATTAACAGCACTATTTGCATTCACGATGTAATCCGTTGCTTGCGAAACTATCAGACACACGTGTACTAATACAGAGCTTAATGTCAGATGTGTTTACTCTATTTGAGAAACAGAGACAAACTAATTTTCATAGGTTAACGAGATATTTCATAGAGAGGGTCTCGAAATAATTTCATTGGGAAGTTCAATCAGTATCAGTCAAGTCACATATAACTAGTTACATATTCTTGTTTAAGTACAGACACGATTAGACTTTTCATCAAACATGTAAGTGTAATCTGTCAACCCTTTCTCCGAGGATTCGCATATGTACAGGAATTAGCAGACTTTTTGCAGTCAGATTAAGTGATTCAAAAGGTTATATATTTTTGCTGCAATTGTGGTTGCGCGGCTCATCAATTACAGACAGGGCATACTGTAGCTTCACACTAACACAGCTCAATATAACTTTATAAAAAAACATTATGTTGAATGCAGTAAAACTTAATTTCTTTGTATTCTCAAGCTAAACTATTCCTTTTTTTTTTTTAATCTTATGCAATAGTGGCATTATATTTTGTGTATTTTGAATATGAATTTCATTGTATATTTTTGCCTTGCTCTTTTGCTTTGAATTGTTGCACGGAAATTGTCTTTTTGACTGCTTTATTATTTAAAAAAATGTGAACCGCATAGCGAATCTGCAAATAACTATTACCTCGCATGACGTTCTCCAGTTAACACTCATGAAAATTCCCGGTGTAGTGAAAGGATGCTGTGTATGTTAAAAATGTTATTGGTCATTCTGCTGTAGCTCTATTATTGCAGTATCAAGAACTGTTAGAATCCGTTTGGACACTACAAAAAGCACAGACGAAAACTCTTTTGACTGTACAGACAGAATATAAATAATGAAGTGAGATTTTCCTGCTGCAGAGAATTAACTGAAACAGGACGATTGCAGAAAACACCGAACGAAGAAGTCTTTCCACATAATATATGGAACACAACGCCGCGCGGGTGTAGCCGAGCGGTCTGGAGCGCCATGTTGTGAATTGCGAAGTTAGGATCCTCCCTTGGCCACGGACGTTTGTGTTAACTTTAGTGTAATTTAGTTCATAAGTAGTTTGTAAGTTTAGGGGATGATGACCCCGCAGATAAGTGCCATATGCTTTACAAATATTTGAACATTATTTTGTAACACAACGATACGATGGTGGCAATAATTCGTCGCTAAAATCAGCATACTGAATTCAAAATACAGATGTAACAGCAAAGGAGGCCAACTCATTTAGTCATGCTATTCAGTTATTATTATAAGAAACTAGCTTCATTCACGGTGCAGACTGGATGGTTGTTTTTCTTATATTTAGCTTTAAAAATGCTTTCCTAATCAAGTATTTTGATACAAATTGCCACCCCCTATTGCACCACTGAAGGCAGCATTCAAAACACCCCGAAACTCATTTTTTTTAAATTGTAACCATGGTTCCAAATCTAATGTTTCGCATTTCTAGCATCGGAATCGTCTCAATAGCACCCTTAAAAGATTTTCCCTTATTTCACCCGATTCATGGTCGAATTTCCGCGTGTTTTAAAATTCCAATAAAACATCTAACTCCTAAGTTTTGTATTTCTTGCTTCAAAATTGCCTGAATAGCAACGTATTTTCAAAAAACCGTTGATCCCCTATTTCACCCCCTTAGAGATAGGAATATCGAAAAATCGCTGATGCCTACAGTATAATATAAACCACGTCTACAAATTTCAAGTTTCTAACCGTTTCAGCCCGTTTTCTGTCTCTTAGAAACGGATCGAAGACACGCAATTTCTTTCTTACGCATCTTTCGAGGCCAAAGTCGAGGTTTCAGATATCAAAATGGTTATAGCAATTCCCATAGTTATAACAATTATAACAGATCGAATGACACCAATTAGAGTGAAAGTCGAAATTTTGTTGCTGATGAGGGCCCAGATGAATCAAATGAGTGAGCACATAATTACCGTTGACGGGACTATTAACGTGATAGTAACCAGACACAAAATAGAACTAACAGAAACTGGGGTAGTAAATACATCCGCAGTCCAGACCGACGGGTTGAAGTAGTTGAAATCATAATAAAAATTATTTATTCAAAGGTCGTTGCTTTTAACTAAATTATTTATTGGCCTGTTTCGGCGTGTCATCGCCAGTTTAACTGTAAGATACATAATTTTGACTACTATTAAATTTAACTGGGTAGTTGTAACTCATATATTTACTCTTCATACACACATTGGTAGCCCTTCTTTTCCTCGTAATATCACTGTTTATTTTTTCTGTTTGGGTGTTGTCTATCTTTATGTAGCTGTTCAGGTATCAAATTAATTGTTGTATAGTCCTTATGTGACAGCTATTTTCAAAAACGAGTCAGCGATGTTATAAGAATACATGCATTTATATCTTTGATATTATCTAAAGTACATCTTATAGTACCTGATATGTTAGAGTATGAATTAAATCAAAAATGTTCAAATGTTTGTAAGGATTAAGAGACGTAACTACGGGGTCATCAGTCCCTGAACTTACAAACTACTTATGAATTACCTTATACTAGAGACGACACAAAAATCCATGCGTGAGGGGGGATTCGAACCCCCGACGGCGGGCGGCCGCGCGCACCGCAACACGGCGCTCCAGTACGCGTGGCTAATCCGCCGCGGCCAGTATGAATTATGTTTTTACTTTTGTATGTAATTGTGTCCTAATATATTAGTTCATAGAATTAATTCTGTACAATTTTGTGCCGTATAAGGTTCGTAACAATTTATGACGTTTTATCATAATTGTATGCTTTCCATTCATTACTTTCGTGACAAAAAGATCTTTGACGTCTTTGCAAATTTCCTTTAGCTCTTTGGTATGTTGATACTAATAAAATTTTCTATGTAATATTTGTATTGCATGTTGATTTGTTCATTTAAATTTTGTTGAGGATAAGAACGTTTATTAGTGCTCTGTTTTGTATTTTATGCAAAATTTACATGACTTCTTTTATATAATCTATGTGTTGTTCTCTCTTTAAGCGCTTGAAGAAAGTCGACTGGTTACTCTCGCTATCTCTAAAGTGCTCTTAATTGTCGAATATTGAAACTTCTTCCAATGTGATCTATATCAAATTTTTTGCATCGCTTACAATTAATTTTATAAATTTGAATATAATGCTGGTTTTAATTGTCGTGAGAATAGTAGGAGTCTTAGATTGTCTCGAGTCTGATACGTGAAATTTATGTTAGTGGTTTCAGTATTTTACAAATTTTTCAGATATCGCTCGGAGATATATTTCCTTAAATGTAGTGGGTTTTATGTGCTTCGTGCGCTTATTACATACGCTAGTGACAATTTTAGGGTAAGAACCGTTGCGTTTTGTAATACCACAACATTACATTAGAATTAATTCTACAAACTATGAAAACTCAGTTACATGCAAACGCAGAAACATCATTTATACTTGTACCATACCAAGTACGACAAGATACGCTTTAGATCAGTTACAATATTTGCAAATATGCTACCCGATTCCAAATAAAAATATTCTAGCGATCCTACTCCTCACGAACCGTAACAAAACTATGTTTCTCAAAGGAAACAAACTCAGTTTTCTTTCTTCTGCTTCAGATTTCTTTTAAATTGCTGGACGATTTTTTGTGTATTTTTGGACTGGGATACATTATCCTATCTTTATATGATTTCTCACAGGAAAATATATGTTGCTTAACGAGTGTTTTGCATTTCAGGCAAGATTCAGATGCAATTTATGCCCATTGATAATTTATAAAGAAGTAAATCTATAAACTTCTTTTTTTTCCAATTCGTCAGAATCACTTATTGTATCATGTTCTTTTACCTATCGAAAACAGTTTTTAGACTTTGCGCTTATTCATCATTAACACACTGTATTATAAAATAATCTAGATCTCTTCAACAAGGAACTCTGTTATTTTAACAATAAATGTTTTTCACTTGGATATACGTTTTTGTATTACTGAACCACTCATGATATTATGGTGCAAGTACTTCCTGCCGTGACGGCGACCCCTGAGCAAGATTTTGCTACATCCTTGGAGGACGCGACGCACAAGTCGGAAAACACTGCTCAAGATAATAGCAGAGAAATATTGATATTCCATGTAACCTTATAATATCGCTGACTCATCTGTCATAATATTTGTCACATAACGACAACCTAAGAATTAATTCGATATATGAATAGTGACATAACGAACTACAAAAACAACAGTTATCATATGTTTGTTAATATAAGACCTAAACAGAAAAGATAAACAGCGATATGAAAAGGAAAAGAACAGGTACTGAAGTATATATAAAGAGTATATTTATAAGATACAATTTACACTTAAATTTAATAGTATACCATCTACGTATTTTACAATTAACCTTACGTTGGCATTCACGCCAAAACAGACCCATCGCAATCAATAATTTATTTAAAAATACCATCCTTGGAATCAATATTTTTTACAATGTCTCTAAATGATATATATGACTCGAAGGGCCCAGGAGAATACAAAATAACTGAAATTAGATCACCTAGTATTTGTCACAGCCCACCATGCGACTGACCGCCACAAGGATGACTCATTACGTCCGTGGTACATAATTTGCCGTCCAACAGTGCATACCATGTTAACTTTACAATAAAATTCGTGCAGTATAAACATTCTAATGAACAACTTAAGCAGTGTAAGACTATTCAAAGTCATACTGAAACAGACATCAATCAAGGAAACGCGCAAACAGCAAATAATAATGATATTAAAATTGCACATTATGACTCGATTTTTGAACAAAGTTTTGTAAAAGAAACAACACTGAAAATGTAATACCCACACACTATGACTAGATTTTTGAACAAACGAAGTTTTGTAATGGAAACAATATGGAAAATGTAATACCCACGTTAAATGAAACGGGCGTTGGTTTAGTGGGCGCTGATACTGCGCGTGAACAGATAGGTCAATCACAAAAGCAACACACTGTAACTGAAAAATTCGAAGATTCCATTGAACAGATGATGATTCCGAATGGGAAACAGAGTTTTCAACACTTATTCCGAACAAATTACAACACATAGATTTAACATAATACTTTATGACTATTTACATTTCTACGAAAGATCTCGTAGTTTTGTTATCAGTCAACGCGCAGCACAAGCATCTAATGAAGTAATTACGAGGTTACAGCGACTTCTGCGTTCCAGGTACAAATGTATTCATGGAAATCGCCTTCTTAATCGCCAAGTAGAGTGCGTGCAACACTCTAGAGTTTGACGTGTAACCAAACCGTAAGGAACCTCATTGCTGCACCCACATTACTTACGCTAAGCTACCGTATGCTAGTGAACTGAGGTCCACAGGCTGTGCTTTATGTAGAAGAAACCCAATGAACAGTCTCCACAGATGTTGATGTTGTTCAGATGTTTGTTAAGCTTAAGGGACTTAACTGCGGGGTCATCAGTCCTTAAACTTACAAACTACTTATGAACTACCTTATACTAAAGACGGCACAAATATCCATGCCCGAGGGGGATTGGAACCGCCGACCGTAGCGGCAGCGCAGACTGTGACTGGCGCGCCGCAGACCGCTCTGCCACTGCGGCCGGCCATTGTCCACAATCCAGTATACACACAACGCCTAGTGCCTACGAAACACATTTCAATCTATCCTTTCGGGTATTCTATGTAAACTGTATTATCGTTTCTTGTACGAGTAATTGTTTAAAAATTCCATCTACCTTTTTGGTGACAAAGACTCAATGTTGGGAACAGCGTTAACATTTTACTTAAAAGAATTAAGTTTGAGAAACGCTAATATTGTTCTGTCATATATTTTATAGACTCAACCATCAATCTGTTTTAACATTATTGACATTTTAGCAAACGTACTAAGTCGCTAACTACAACCTTAAAGTTAATAAATACCATTAATAAATGCCAAGGTAACTGAAGAATTATTTTGTACTTGTTCTTTGGTAACGCTTCCGAAGCTTTTTTCTTTGCTTGTCACAGCAAAGATGTTATTAGCACTGGTATCTAATGACTTTCTTCTGGATATCTGAACAACTGCAATATTTATTACTTTAATAAACTGAATGAAACAAAATTCGAATTAGGGGGATAGTTATCTAGAGTGAACTGTAGGCTATTACTATGAATTATCTGTTAATTTTACTTTTTAAAAGTGACTATTTTCTTCTTATTTGACAATTTTGGCAATTTAGATGTAGGTTAGGATATGATAAAACAATTTGGAATGTCTTATTGTGATCTCCTCCAGAATGCATTGCAAGTCTACTCTGTTGACCGACGGAAACGTGATACAAGGCTCCTTTAAGTGACCTCTTTCATTTCTTTGCAGCATTCAGATTTTGTATATACCAAGATTTAGAAAGTTAAAAGCTTTTGTCGTGTGTGTGACGATTTTGCTTCTTATGGTGTGTCTGTTTTGAGATGCAAAAGAGATGTTAGTATTTCTAAAGAAATTTTTCATTTCATTTGTGATTTTTCCTAGATATGTTGTACTAATATACATTAATTGTTTTCTTTGAGGTTTTTAGAAATACTAACATCACTTTTGCATGCCAAAACAGACGCACCATAAGAAGTTTCTAAATCCTGGTATGTACGAAATCTCTTGCAACTCCTGTAATAAATATTATATAGGCCAAACTGGACATAATTTCACCGTTCGTTATAAAGAACACACTAGGGAGAGTGAGAAAAACGCATCTACTTTTTATCAGCACTTGCAATCGGAAAATCACTCAGTAGGCACTATAGAAAACTCACTCAAAATTTTACATTTAATACAAAATGGATATGAAATGAATATTCTAGAGGAAATTGCAGTATGCATCCACGCAACTAGTGACGCAATTAATTTATTAAACGATCAAACCGATTTTAAACACAAAAAGTACATCGATAATTTTATTGATAATTTAACGCTGGACAAAGGATAATGGACCTTCCATAGACCAAAGATGTACTACAACGCTTGAGTCAACCAAAGACGAATTAAAGACAACCATGTCAAATATAAATGTATAATCCATAATGTCCTTCTAAAATTTATAATAAAATCTTTAACCATATTCGCTAATAATAACATACACAAAAATAATAAACAAAATTATGCCATATCTGTTAACTCCTATATTTTCTCTCTGAAACAAAAATTTGTAAACGTATAGTACTCTAAGGCATTGACAGATGCAGTTACTGGCTATGATTCGTAAATGAAATATAAAACACCACCTAATAAATAGTCATTGAAGCACTTAAAGCCTCTAAATATCGTACGTACTGCACACTTTATAAGTGAAATTTGTAAAATTTTATTTATGTAAATTTATTTGTCTAGTACTAGGATACATAGGTTACTGATAAAAAAAAATGTTTTTCCAGAAACATCCGACGATGTCACTTAACGCCGAAAGATATTTTGTGATATAAATAAAATAATTAATCTCAGTGTTTTTGACTAACCTTCCACAATATGTCAATAGACAACATTTCTAACACTATGGGCCCAAGATATAATAGTTATTGACACGCATGATTCAATTATTTCTACACTTGTGACGACGTCATTGGCCACTTTGATTTTGAATAGTAATATCACTAATTTGAAAACTCTGTGATTGACTAATTGCCATCTTAAATAAAGCAGTATTCACACGCTGTCCCCTTGTGGACTTCACATCCTATGTACACTTCCGATTAACTATTGTAATACTTTGATTTTCAATAGCCTTTGTTTTTTAACGTCATTAAAAGACTCAGTGAAACACCCTTAGTATATTACACTTTACCACATAAATACAACACACGAAAAATCACTGATACAAAAGGAAAAATAAACTTCTGCTGCGACATCAGAATCTCTGTGTTGAAACACCAAATAAAAAACGCAAGAAAATTGTAAATTAGTTATAATAATTTCGTGTGGCTCATTGTCCTGGTGCAAGTCTTTCATTTGGTTGCCACTTCGGCGATTTACGTGTCCCTCACCTACCCCTGTTATCCAACCGGGGAAAGGGGACCTACAGCTTAACGTGGAATCCGAACCACGTGTCGTTTCTGGCGACTCCTAACATCGTTGAGATGTGAAGGCTGAGTTAAAACGTAGACTGAAAAAATCCCAGGTCTGGCCAGATTTAGAACTTGACACCTTTCGGTATCCAGCCAAGATGGCCGGTGACGGTAAATGATCCTTTCGTTAGTGCGGAGGAGTCGGCAAGTCTGGGGCCCTTACTCTTACGGGAATTAGTTTAAAAATCTACGAGTTTGAGTACTGTGGCCAGGGTAAAGCTGAGAATTTCTATCTGACGGAAGGCGTGCTTAGTTAGTGCTTGCAGGTGGGTGATCGCTGTGTCCCCGGTGGTGTAATGGTCAGCGCAAGTGCCTAGAAAGCAGGCGGACCGGGTTAGAATCCCGGCTGGGTATACATTTTCAGCTTTACCCATTTGCAGTTGATGTATAATCTATCAATATGAATTCTAGGTTATTGGACTCTCTCTTAATACTACATTTTATGAATTTAAATACAAATTTGACATAATTTATTAGATTGCATTTGTCCTATACCGCATACCTCCAAGAATTACTTTCCATTAAGAAAATAAATGCAAAGTTTCTTAACTTTTGTCGTCTTGAGTTTTGTGTAATTTAAAACGAGTATACCTCAGTGCGCCAATAGTACCATTCGATGAGTAACCAGTTCTCTCAGACAAAACACTCGAATAACAACATTAATAATAGAATTATTCGTCTACCTTAAAGCTGAGAAATCTGGGTCAGCCTGCAATGAAAATTTAAGATGCTATACTACCCAATAACTCACAAAAAGAGGAATAGTGTTATTTTACACTTAACATTGCTTTCACTTTCAATTTCAGCCTTCTTTTGACGTAGTAGTGGCCTGATATCGCCGGGCGACTGTTGTCAACGTTAGCATTCGCGATGCCAATGATAATATGTCTAACTAGGCACAGCTACACAGTGAGCTCTACACAACCTGCTTGTATAGCGTTGGTGTTTGAGCCTAGAAGCAAAGCGTGCCTGCACTTTCATATGTTTTTCAAACTATTTGACACCGTCCGACAAGTACTAATTATTCAAACGAATTTCCTTCAATTAGTACATGACAAAGAATTGTTCAAATGTCTGTAAATCTATCGGACCAAACTGCGTGGTCATCAGTCCGTAGCTTACAAACTACTTAAACCTAGGTAAACTAAGCTAAGGGCAAACACACACACACACCCATGCCTCACGGAGGACTCAAACCCCACGGCGAGCAACCGCGCGCTCCGCAGCGGGACGCTTTAGACCGCTCGGCTACTCCACCGCGGCACAAAGAATTGATTGATTACCTCTTGTCAACATGCGATGTAACAGGTTGGTATCGGAGCGGATTAGAAACGTATTTTCGATTGGTTTTGATATAATACTTCATAGCCGGCACACTGTAAGTAGGCAAGAAATAGAATGTGAACATTTTTGACTAGCACGCTTAGATATCTATAATGCATCATCTATGTAGAATAGAGATCAATGCAGCCACGCCTTTCTGTCCGTAGTTATTTTCTACAACATAATTAACACTTACATTAGCCTGTAATAATATACACATTCCCATGAACTTTTGTCCAGAAAATTCAAGTTATCGACTTCGAAATGATTTGTACGAAATCACACGCGTATGTAAAAGTGCCTAAATTTACAATTTACATGTTACAATGTCCATCAACTCTTCAGAAATACAAAATTATCAAGACAAAGAATACCAGTTCTCAGACTTTCTTCCCAAATTGTAGATTAGCATCTACATCAGAAACTGGACGAAACGAAGTTGAACAAAACACCGCAATAAAAATAAATTAAGCAGAAGAACATCTCAGTGTTCACAAAAGGGTCCGTAATCTTTATCGTCTTCCTGGGGAAAAAAGTCCAAGTTCCTGGTACTGTTCTCCCAGAAAAGTAAATAAATACTGAGCTAAATTACAGCGAGTGCAGTATTTTTAACAACTCTTAGTCATCTTGAAATTCCTCCATATATTCCGTATCTCAGTTCTTTCAAAATGAAATATATTGGAAGCGAAGAGTCCATAGGTAATACTTGCGTTAGATATTGTCACATTTTAAAGTACACACAACAATGTCAGTTGGATCTAAAAGCACGATAAATATGATAGTACTCTCTACCAAACTCATCAGGAACGGTGTGCTATTATGAAGCACACTGCTGCTTTGGTTCAAAATTAATCCGCGGCGCGGCAGCTTGTCAGTATGGCCATAGTTTGGAGACAGCTGCTGTCGAAATTATAGATTTGTGAAGAATCTGCCTTATGCAAGGCACCTTTTATTAACCAGATACATTGCGTCACTTATTGTACCATCTTCAGTGGGTTTTTGCCTTTTATTTTCTTGAATAACACGATACAAGTTTTTGATTATACAGTCATTTGAACGATTTGTTTGATTTGACAAATCGTGTTGGATATATTAGGAAACATTTTGATTTCAATACTTACACAATGTCATTCGCAGGATTTGCATTCTGTTTTAATTCAGGAATGACAAGTCTTCACTTGTTGTCATCTGCAGACAACATAACTTTTTTTATTTCGAATACTGTTTGCTTTATAATAATTTCGCCAGGATGTTATGATTGAAAAATACTTATGTGTGACTGTTTAGTGGCTTAATTACTTTCGAGCTGTGATGTTGCTGCTTTCTGTTTGTGGTGTGTGATTATGTTCCCAAAAAAAGTGCACTAACAGAAAGAAATCTCATGAAACAATCACACACCACAAACAGAAAGCAGCAACACCATAGCTCGAAAGTGAGTAAGCCACTAAACAGCCATACAGAAGTATTTTTCAACTTGACATCCCGACGAAATTATTATAAATCAATCAGTTTTCGAAATAGAAATGTTTTGTTGTTTGTAGATGACAAGCTGTGGAAACCTGTCATCCTGAATTAAAGGAGAAATCAAATGTTGCGAATGACATCATGTAAGTATTGAAATCAAAATTAGGTCTAATATATATGCAACACGACCTGTCAAATCAACCAACTCGTCCAAATGACCGGGTAATCAAAACCTGTATCATGTTATTCTAGAAAATAAAACGTAAAAACCCACGGAAGATGGCACAATAAGTTCCGCAACAGTTCTGGGTAATAAAACCAAGCAAGGTGCCTTGCTTAAGGCGGATTTCTTGACAAATCTACCATAGCAAGCACGGAAGAAACAAGAGATGCACCATCACAAGATGATCGACATTTTACTTTGTCCGAAACTACCTATGTCCCCATATTTCGAATGACAGAATGACTTAGGAGACATCATCACTTATAACGTTTCCTTTGCGATAGGTAAGCATTGGCTGGAAGTCCAAAGTCTGATATCTCCCACCCCTCCTCCCCCTTGGGACTTACGGTCTGGACCCTCGCAGTGACGATTGAGCGACAGTACGGTACGTCATCGACTCCTTGTGAGAAGCTGCGACGCTATCTGGAGCATTCCTGACGTCAGGCCTGCGCTGTCATCAGAATGCCGGATTACGCAAGGAGGGTGACCGGATGCCCTTTCGCGAAGCAAGGAGCTGACAGATCTTCCGAGTTCTGCTGCCCACCAATCAATTCATCTCAGTATCTGGACGTTTCTGTGCTTTGTACCATTGGTACATTTCCCTGAAGCCAAAGATGGTCTCGCGCGAAGTAAATATTGACGTGCTATTTCAAGCCTCTGGGACTGCGACTTCCGTGAAGAGTGTGCTTACAGTTAAACAATTATGAACAAGAGTCACAAAGACCGCTCCACTTTCTGAAAGGAAAAAATACACTTCATGTCAAATGAAACTATAGTATTTTTGTCTGAACTTCTTCGGTTCTTCCAACTCTCCTTAAACGACTGAGTGGAAAATACGAAACGATTTCGTTTTCCACTATGGTTTTGTTCGACGTTTTGATTATCTGTCGTTTTATCACATAATGTGCATGTTGTCAATCACTAGCGGCTACTAATGATATTAGTCACACCATATTTATGCATAAACGGTATTAAGTAATACGATTCACTATATTTGGTCGTATAACATGCCACAAGGAATAATTTCATTCAATATGAAATTTCTCATGCTGTGAAATACTACTTACTATTAAAGTTCAGGATGTAGGGCCTATACATCCTCTCTCAGTTAGATACACATCCTTGAGAACTCAATAACTCTGTGTAATTACTGTAAGCACCTAACAAAGTGCAAAGATTTATTTTTATTTAAATATTTTTGAAGATGTCAAATACGTGGAGAAGCTACTTTTCTCTTTTACATATTTGACTCTACCAAAGACATATTCGCCTTATATTGCGTCTTTATAGAAGACTTTTTTTCTGGTTCCCAACTTTTAGACTACCGTGATTCAAAAGCTGCTTAGTTGACTTGGGGTTGCGAGTTAGGTCTTCAATTCTTGCTAACGAGAAATGGAAAAAACTCCGTCGCTGCGATTATTTTATAATACCTTTTTAAAATTTTAATGCAGCTGTTTTATACAGAACGGATGGACCGAGAAAATACTATTAACATTTGAGTCTAACACTATCTGGACGTCAATTTTAGCCCGCCTTTAAACAATGAAACTCAACAGTGGATAATTATTAGATAAAATAAATCGTTTCGACTTCGCTCAATCATTTACCTTTACGCAAAGTATTATTCGTACAACTTCAAAATGTACTTATGACGTGCTTGAAAACCCTCCTACAGAAATAGACATTTTGCACGTAAAATGAAATCCTAACCGTTTGTGTCATTAAACCAATATTAATATAAGCCTAATTAACATATTTTGCGTAACGAATTAATCTGTTCACAGAAAATGCCTGGTGCCACCTACGGTTTGTCGTTGTCGTTCCTCATGGAATGCTAAATGTAGTTCGACTTTAAACATCTCGTCAGTGGATGACAATTATATGATTAAAAAATACGTTCTGGAGTTATTCAGTTTATAGAAGTGAGGCATTTCAAAAAACTACGAGGAAAAGAGCCTTAATTGTGTACTCGTATTTATGTAGATGTAGAACCACCAACATACTGTATCTCTTGCGTCCCACTCCCAAAGAACGCACGGAAAAAAGAAACACTTAAATTTTTTCGTCCGAGCTCTGATTTCTCTCGTGTTGTTACGATGATCGTTTTTCTCTTTATAGGTGAACATCAACTGAATATTATAGTTTTTGTAGGAGTAACATGGTGATTGAAATTTCGTGAAAATATGTTTACGTAACAGAAAACACCTTAAACTGAAGAAGAGTCACACAAAATTGTGCCATGGCCGGGATTCGAACCCTGGGCTTCCAAAAAGGCAGGCGCTTTCTTTTTTTTTAACTTCCTTTTATTTACAATATATTTAAATGCACAACATTGGAGCTTTGCAAAGAATATACATACCAACAGAAAGAGACAGACAAAAATACTCAATACAAAAAGATATTACAAACGTCATTCAGTGCTATAATTGTCAACCCATTTGGTTGTAACACTCTCCACAACATCTTTGTCGTTATTGTTTGCATGTGGTCCTTCATAATCTGCTCCAAATGGTGGTACTGCAAACTGAACATACGACCCATGTCGCCTTTTTTATTGTGGACACTAAATCGTTGATCAATTCCTTTGGACTATTGCAATTCCAAATTTGTATCGTTTTGGATTGCAGTTCTGGTTAATCTATGTATGAACCACGAGAACTCTGAGCCTTTATTAGGCGTTCCGCATCGTTATACCTACCGTACTGTTGCATACTTCCGCTTTGTTGTTGCTGAACTTCCGTTGCCATAAAAATGATCTTTATAGGGTAGCAAATGTTTGGTGGTAAAATACACGCAAGGAAGTTTTGAAACATCAGTTTGCACTTGGGATATTTCTTCGATCTTTGATGTTGTTCTGTATGTAGAGAATGTATTTCTGTAGGTTAGCAGGATACACATTATTGTAGAATAAGCAAAGTGCAAGGAGCCAAGCATTTCTACTATTTTTCATTGTGAGAAACAAGTGCCATTCCGGAAACAGCACATCTTGTATATTAATTGCATTCTCACTAGTTTTGTTGATAATCGAAGTTTCTTCTCGTCCAGTTCCATATTCCATCTTCTTGCTACAAACAAAGGTATATGCCAGTCAAATTTTTATTGAGATGTGGTTCAACAGCCGTAAGATATTTGAGGAAATGCATACTGTAAACCATCAGCTGTTTATTACTTTTCCAAACTTCTACCGGTTTCGGTTATAAACCATCTTCACGGAAGAGAACTAGACAGACTGATTAAACAGGTGCATTATATGCCTCCTTATGCGTACTGGCATGCATGTCACATAATAAAAATAAATAAGATGTCACTAGGCATCAAGTCTTGATTAAGAACATAAAAGCAATGACAGGCTCATTTGACTAATGTGTTCAATAGTTGTGTTAGGTTCTCTTGTAGTAGACCTTGGTTCACCATCACACAGCCTGGCATTGCTTTTATGTTCTTAATCAAGACTTGATGCCTAGTGTCGTCTTATTTATTTTTGTGTGACATGCAGAAGGAGGCATATAATGCACCTGTTTAATCAGGTCTGTCTAGTTCTCTTCCGTGAAGATGGTTTATAACCGAAACCGGTAGAAGTTTGGAAAAATAATAAACAGCTGATGGCTTACAATTCTGCAATTGATGCAGTATGGATGAGGCCGTAGGTGACGGACTGTCATAACCCTTTCAGACTTGGCGTCCAATATATTGGACACCGAATTTTTACTAATTTTAGAGCACCATACGATTTCGCTTTGCATTGATACCCAGTGGCCTGTTTACTGGACATCTGTCACATTCAGTTTCGTGCTTCTTGCTGCCACCTGTCACCAGAATGGCTTGCTACAATGAAAAACAGTGAACATTGTGGACCCCTTGCGAATTGCGTCGGACTTGATACCAGTATTGAAATTATTTTATATATTAATTAATGAATTTTGCACAAATTCCACTTTGCGACATAAGTTCTACAATCCAATGGAGTGACAACTATAACTGTTGAATTCTTATTTTACGTCCTTAACTGCCATCTAGGCTCGGTGACTAATTTGACATTTTTTTTACTTTAGAAAGCAAGTATGAAAAATTATAATTTTGCTCAAATATACCATAGATAGGGTCTAAGAGACATGAAAAGTGCAAGAATATGTTGTTGTTTTTTTTTCATTTTTAAAATAATTCAGGACTGAAGGTGTTAAGGCACGTCTTCGTCCACAGCACAAACTTCAGTTCTCCAGTTCTCCAGTAGCGGAATAGCACCCCAACAGTGAACGTTAATGGAAACGATCCTGCCTTGTTCATCAAGCACAGGATATAGGTAAATATCAAATAATAAATAATTACTGCAAATAACTACGCAGAGACGTATTTTGTCTCAGTTCAGTGCCTCTCCTTCAGTTTCAAAAAAATGTTTGTTAAGCTTATGGGACTTAACTACGGGGTTATCAGTCCCTAAACTTACAAACTACTTATGAACTACCTTATACCAGGGACGGCACAAATATCCATGCCCGAGGGGGGATTCAAACCCCCGACCGTAGTGGCCGTGCAGACCGTGACTGGCGCGCCTCAGTCTCCTCGGCCACCGCGGCCGGCCTTCAGTTTCATAACTCTCATATACAGGGTGAATCACCTAACACTTGCAGCGCAAATAGTGCGGAAACGAAAAGTGCGATTAATGTGCGGTTTTCACAGAATGGATTGGTAGTCAAGGACTCTTATTGTTAGCCAATAAACAGATTGTAAGAGTATCTAGAAAGTGTACTTTTTATGCAAACATATAATTTTTCAAATGGAACAATGATTGTTTCTCTGATGCACTGGAATTTTTGACACCAGCTGTGTACAAGGAATTTTGAATGGCATTTTTATCACGTTTAGTTTGGCAGCTACAACCATTCAAAGTTTTGGGGGCGGAGGCTACGACCGCGTAGCTGACTGGCTGGTGATCATGAGAAAGTGGGCCGTGCCCCAGGGGGTAGCCACTCGGACAGTCAGCTACGCTGTGGTAGCCTCCGCCCCCGAAACTTTGAACGGTTGTAGCTGCCAAACTAAAGGTGATAAAAATGTCATTCAAAATTCTTTGTACACAGCTGGTGTCAAACATTCCGAAACATGATAGAAATAACCATTGTTCCGTTTAAAAAACTGTATATTTGCATACAAAATATTTTTAAGTAGTATTACAATCTGTTCGCTGGATAAAAATACGAGCCCCTGACTATCAATCCATTCTGTGAAAACCGCACATCAGTCGCACTTCCCGTTTCCGCAATATTTGCGGTTCAAGTGTTAGGTGATTCACCCTCTATAATTAAACAAAATATTTCAGTGGACAATGATTTATTATTTGATAATAAAAAAAGCATGTTTTAACTATCGGAATCATGTGTATTATATCAGTGACATTCTGTCCCCCCTTTTACGGTAATATAAAATCGACCACAGTTAAATCCTGCCTAGTAAAGATTCCATACCACGCTACATTTCTCCAGGAAGCCTCTTCAGTACATGTATAGAACCTTCCAAGTATTTTTGCAATGAAACGCACCTTTCAGTTGGCATAATCGCATTTTTACGTGATTGTTTTACTTTCAGTTGTCCTACATTGTAATTTAGTTGAATCAACAACCTTTACATTTGTGTGATTGTGTATCGAAAATATCACGGATTATTTTTAGTGTCCAAGCGTATCTTCTGAAACTTTTAATTACACAAATGACGACAAATGACAAAATGATCAGCTAAAGTAAGCTACTCAGATTTAAATCCTTTATATGTAGTACAACTTTAAACACGGCTGTTTAACAGCAACCGTAATCCAATTATTTTTAACAATTTTATATATCAGCCAACCGGTTGCATAGTTTTAAGGTACTTTACCAAGGTTTCGTTGTCGCTAGGGACAACTTCATCAGAAGAAAAAAAAACAGTTACCTAAAAATGATAATAACAGAAGAAATATATAAGGAAACATTTTTACACAGGCTGAGCAGTGAAAACATCAGTGCTTACATGAAACACATGACGTAAAAAATATTACGAGCAGAATAGCTCAAGTCTATTACAATAAAAAAACTATCATTCTTGCCATGAAAATAAAATCAGTGTGGTGTGCAGGGCATGAAGGATCTGCCTACGAGGCATCAAACAGGCAGCCACGTAAACGTGCACTAGGGCGCGCCACATGCGGGCCACAAGTCACGTGGGCAGTACTAATGTTACATCATTACGGACACAGTAGTTTACATTTGTGAGTGACAGGTTAGACGAAAATTGTTTACAATATTACATTCCAGGATTAAATGAAAATTCCAAGTAGGAGAAAATGTGAGAGAAAATCGTCAGAAGTATGCAAGAGACATACATTAATAGCGAAGTAGTATAAGCAATTGTGTATACAAAACAATTTTACAAAAAACTGACAAGATCACGGTATAGCAGAAATAACGAGTTAAAGTGAATAAAGTATAATGAATTAAAGGACAAAGCAATGTTACTGTAGTGGAGGAGCGAAAAAACCCGGCATACAAGCATCACTTTAACGTGAGCACCGGCTTGAAAGCGTTAAAGAAATTTTTATGTTTCAATTGAAATTGTTCGTTGATCATATCTTTATTAGGCAGGTGCCTAAATATTTCCAATTGTTTTAAGATGTCAAGTTTCCACCCTTTCTGTTGTTTATGTAGAATCGTCATTTCATTTGAACTTTAGGATTATGTCCTGTGATCAATCGATGTTCTGCAAACGTTGAATTATGGATATCAGTACTTTTTTCCCCTAATAAGTGCTCTTTGTACCTTACGTTAAAGCCTCTGCCCGTCTGTCCTATATAAAATGCCGAACATGTGTCACAGGAAATTTTGTACCTGCCTGATTTACCTAAGGGTTCGTTTAAAGCTTTAAATTATGAATTAGATTTTTTTTTGTAAATTATTGTTTCGGTGCGGAATGATTTTGAAGTAAAAGGCATAACATCAGACGAGGCATCAATGTTAGCATTGAATAGGGGATCATGGAGGAATTTTATTAGAGGTACTATGCTCCAGACTGAACGCTGAAAGGCATAATCAGTGTCTAATGATGATGATGATGATTATTATTATTATTATTGTTTGTGGAGAAAGCAACTTTGCATCCGCATTTCTTAGGTAACAGACGCTGAATCCTGTACGATACGTTACCTAAAAACGGTATTGAAAAGAACTTTTTCTCGTTAGAGATTTGACTGTAACCTAAAGTGGTGATTCGTTTGTTGGTTTTCTGTTCAAAGATTTTTTTTTAACTAGCGAAGGTTCATTGCCGTTATTGTGTGCTATAGTTTTAATCAAAACAAATTCTTCCTTAAGTTTTTCAGATGACATAGAGGTGGTTAGGGCGCGGTGAATAGCCGAATGAACGAATGCACTTTTAAGGAACTGAGAGTGCGTTGAGTCTGAAGGTATAGCATGGTCAGTACTCGTAGGTTTGCGAGAAATGTCAAAAATTACTTTCCCATCTGCTATCATCAATTTTAAATTCAAGAAATTTAATTCACGTCTTTCATTTTGAAGTACTGCCCACGTGACTTGTGGACTTGTGGCCCGCATGTGGCACGCTCTAGTGCACGTTTA
Source organism: Locusta migratoria (assembly GCA_026315105.1). NCBI lineage: Eukaryota > Metazoa > Arthropoda > Insecta > Orthoptera > Acrididae > Locusta > Locusta migratoria. The sequence goes on from CM048746.1 coordinate 201,021,956, forward strand.
CGTGGCTACCTGCTTGATGGCTCGCAGACAGTTCCTTCATGCCCTTCACACCACACTGATGTTTTATGCATGGCGAAAATGCCGGTTTTTATTGTAATCGACTTGAGCAATTCTGCTCGCAATATTTTTGACGTCATGTGTTTCATGTAAGTACTGATGTTTTCACTGTTCAGCCTGTGTAAAAATCTTTCCTTATATTAAGATATTTATTCTGTTATTATCATTTTTAGGTATTTGTTTTTTATTCTTTTGATGAAGTTGTCCCTAGCGACAACGATACCTAGGTCAAGTACCTTAAAACTACGCAACCGGTTGGCTGTTATATAAAATTGTTTAAAAAATCCTTTATATAGATTAGGAACAGCTAGATGCCCGTGAAGCTTCGAGAGCTCACTTCTGTTTTGTAAGATGGCTTTTTGTCAGTGGCTAGAAACTGTGACTTTTCTGAGAGGATCACGAATCCAGTGGCACAACGCAGACGATAGTCAATTCTCACGCATTTAAATTAGAAGCCGCTTGTGAGGAACGGCGTCAAATGCCTCTTGGAAATCTAGAAACATGGAATCAATAGGAAATCCCTTTCGTTCATGGCACTCATTACTTGGCGTGAATGTAGAAGTCGTTGAGTCTCCTCAGAGTAATGTTTTCTTAAACCTTGACGACTATGGGTTAATAGATGGTTACGTTAAGGTAAATGATAATCCTCCATCTGTGATAGGCTACTTTATTAGATAATGTAACTTCTATTTACTTTCGTGAATACTGGTGTGACCTGTACAACTTTCCTGTGTTTCGGTACGGATCGTTCGTCCAGCGACTGCGTGTATATGATTCGTAGGTATGGAGCAACTGCTGTAGTGTTGCTTTTTATCCGGGTTCCTCTGGAAGAATCCTTGCAGCTAACTGGTGAAAAACTAGTTGAGGAAGTGGCTGAGCTTTGCCGCCATGTGTTGACGTCGACTTACTGTTTTTAGGAGAAACATTTTGTACCATCTGACCGAGTGCCTCTCGGTAGCTTTTTATCCCCTATACTCGCCAATTAATTTGTAGAAGATTTTGAGGACACTCCGCTGAGGAAGGAGTTTTTAAAACCCACCTGTTTTTTGGGGTACGTTGACGTTACGTTAGTGGTATTGCCACATTTTTACTCTTTCATTCCGAATGTTGTTCCTGGACAACAACCTATTAAAAATTGATTTATACCCTATTTTGTGCATCAATCCTTAAAGTTTCATTTTTGTTGTTGAACAACATGCTTGTAGGACGAAATTTGACCGCTTGGTACGGCGTGTAGCCACTTCTGGGGCATTAATCTGTCCATCTTGGACGGTATGTTGCATTGCCGTCTGTACGTGGCTGAGAGTGTGATCGTGAGTGTGGTTCCTTTTATTTTATTACAGCAGTGAATTGTCTTGTCTTTAGTGCTATGGCGAAGATTATGCTATTGATCTGGCAGTGTTAACTATCAACAAAATAACATCACATAATAAAATACCTCAATACAAACGTCTATGTTGTGCATGAAACAATAACATAAAAATCAAATAAAAAATATATTTTTTGATGTTTACTGCACTGTATTAATACAGAAAACACTGTATTTTAATTTTTCGAAAGCAGATTTCATAAAGTGGGACTCAAAGGGTTAATTAACTTCATCCTAACAGCCAGTTCACGATGGAGATTGAAAGGGATGGGAAACTGGATATATCGTGTAACTAACGAAGAGGTACTGAACAGAATTGGAGAGAAAAGGAATTTTTGGCATACCTTGACTAAAAGAAGGGATCGATTGGTAGGTCACATTCTTAGATATCAAGGAATCGTAAATTTAAGGTTGGAGGGAAATGTGTGGGGGGAGAAGTTGCAGAGGGAGACCAAAAGCGAATGTAGTAAGCAGATTCAAAAGGATGTGGGTTGCCGTCACATATGTAACGCTATACACAGACATTTGGGGTACACATTTCCTCCCGGGGGGGAGGGGAGGGGTGTTGGATGCGGTGGGGACAGGAAGGGCATCTGGCGATCCTGCCACCGCATAAATATTAACACGCCAAATTCGATTTAACAAATAGCCAAAGAGAAAGAAGAATAATGATTAAAGATGATATGTTTGTACAGCAATGGGACCAAACTGCAGTGGTCATCAGTCCATAGACTTACAAACTGCATTAACTAGCTTATGCTAAGGACAACACACACACACACACACACACAAGGGAGGCCTCGAACCTCCATCGAACCTCCAACGAGGAGCAGACGCGCACCCCGCAACAAAGCGCCAATGGTGGCACGACTACTTCCACGCGGCAGTGATTAAAGGATGTCTTCTGAACACCATAAAAACCACAAAAAATATTTATGAGGTAACCCAGCATTTAGATGTGTAACTCGTCAGCGGAATATTATGTATTTCCGAATCAATAAGATGCTTGCCAGTTACGAAGTATTTCTGATAATGCACTTAATGTTCATGTACAAAGCAGTACATAGGTGGTAGTGTATGTTACTGCTGTTTTCAGATATTAGTCAGTGATTCTATGACACTTTTGACATAATCAACATGTTGTGTCGTTGTGGTTTTCATTTCGGCGACTGTCACTTTCATTATACCTGGTGGTTATAATTAAACATTCTACGATTAATATGTTATAACACAGAAACTACCAGTATATATTCGGTAGTATTTATGTGTAGAGTATGGCGTGGATAATTTCCATGCGTCACAGCGCCACAGTCCGACTATGGTTGGTTGGTTGGTTGGTTGGTTGGGATAGGGGGACCCAACTGCTTCCCCAGTGGGGAGGAGAAGGAGTAAGGATAGGGAAGGCGGGGAAGGGAAAGGAAATGCAGTCCAGGGAGGATAGAAGGACTGCATTAGCTCGGGGCCCCGTGTTCCCCAAGCACGTGCTTACGTGAGTCCTCTGGTGGGAGGGGGGTAGAGACTGTGGCCACCCAGTGACTTGATCAGTCATCGAGTCATCGTGATTCATAGTTTCATACCTGAACAATCGCAGGACACTTGTTGATGTGCCAACATACAAGACGGGGATCCACCGCACATCGCTAGTGGAGTTGAACTGCTTCTTCGAAATACATTTGGAAATGATGCTGAGGAATAAGATAGGATCTTTCCCATTAAAGTTCATTGCTGGGGTGCTATTCCGCTATGGGAGAGCCGCGACAACATTGGTAAGTATTTACATAGGGGAACATGAGGCAGAACTGAAATTCGTGTTGTCTAGGGATACGTGCTTCATGACAGTGTAATCGCCGGATCCATTAAGTCCTGGTGACTTAATTGTTATAGCCGGGTAAGCAAGAGGTCCCGGGTTTGAATTCCGGTCATGGCACAAATTTTAATTCACTGAGTTTCCTTTAGTTTAATATATCAGCTGATCCTTTCGAAATTCTTGGCCGGTACGATCACCAGAACACATTTCCTCTGATTTTGGTTGTAGGGCTACCTGAAGGAACATTCACATGTGCTGATCTGAAGCATCGCATATCAAGAGAGGTCGCCAGCATACCTACGAACTTGTTTCGTTCTGCTGTGAAGAATGCAATCTTGTGCTTTCAGAATCTCATGACACTGATGGGATCCTTATTGAGCCTCTTTGTAGCTGTAATGGTGCCGGTATGTAAGGGTACGATGTATCAGAGGAGCACGTTAAAAGTGTTTCAATTGATTGGATTCTGCATTATTTCCATTCCCCATGAAGTTTGGTACTCATATTGTAATTATCTTCCGTGTTATAACGTGTTAAACAGAGGACGTTAAACGATGATAGGTGAAAATACAGTTTTCCCATGCATGGCTAAGAAAACCTTTCAGGACACACTAACGCTTAGAACTGAAACGGCCTCAAAGTGTGGCAAGAAGAGCATCAGTGACACCACCACTTTTCTTGTGGCGTTCATTTACACTCATCTCTCTATAGGAAACGAAAATCTGTAGTGTGATTTGTAATAGGACAATATTCTTAACAAAATCTATCACTGTTGGCGTCACCCCTTCCGTCCCTTCTATGAAGGACACAGGATATTTAAATAAAATGAATGAGATGATTTTTCTTTTCTGAGTTAATAAAAATTAGAAAGCTTTATCTGGTGGTGGTCACAGTACGCTATTACCGACTTCACTCACAAAAAGTAAATACATAACTTCAGATAAAAACGGTTAACGAAAGCATGAACACGCGGACAAAACATCTCTCGATATTTATGTTCTTCATTTTCATCGTACTGCCTCAGTGCAGACAATAAATCCAATCCATACCGGTAAATTAATGGCATGCTTTCATGGACATGGTATAACGTTAAGACCGTGAGACCGTGAATTCACTAGTAGCAGTCATACTAGTATGACATCTCCCACTCAAAATTTATTTTAACATAATTACTGTATAATAAAACTACTAGTATGACTTCTGGTGGGCAAGGTACAGTTGAGAATTTGACGGAACGCGTACTTGAGTAATGCCATGAAGGTGTGCTGATTGCTGTGTCTCCAGTGGTGTAGTGGTCAGCGCAATCGCCTACAAATGAGAAGACCCGGGTTCGTCTCCCAGCTGGCTGCACATTTTTAACTTTACCCATTCGCAGTTAGTCATACAGTCTGTGAATATTTACTGTATAATTGTGACTTTGTATGCTTTGTCAAAATATTTCTTGCACATTCGTGAAGGTTTTAGGGACATCATATCACTGTACAACACATACTTCAGGAGATACATCCTGAACACTGATATGCACGGAAAACTACCGCATTGTGAATAACGTTTAAATCCACTACGTCTTTGCTACTAAATGTTTTCACAACATATTTTGTAATCAGTAACCATTTATGCCAAAGAATATGCCGACCAAATTATTTCATTGTACGTTTCATAGTTTAGAAGATATGTCGGCATAAACAATGAGAAGCGTAGAAAGCTGCCGCGTCAGGTTATTCGTATTTTATGTGCTGCCGTACCGTCCATCCATGAACCACAGACATGAACTCCATGAACTCCCATGAACCACAGACATTGCCGAGGTGTGGTGGCTTGCGTGCCTCAACGATACAGATAGCCGTACCGTAGGTGCAACCACAGCGGAGGGGTATCTGTGGAGAGGCCAGACAAACGTGTGGTTCCTGAAGAGGGGCAGCAGCCTCTTCAGTAGTTACAGGGGCAACAGTCTGGATGATTGACTGAGCTGGCCTTGTAACATCAGCTAATGTGGCTTTGCCACACAGCTACTGCGAACGGCTGAAAGCAAGGGGAAACTACAGCCGTTACCTTTCCCGAGGACATGCAGCTCTACTGTATGAACATATGATGATGGCATCCTCTCGGGTAAAATATTCCGGAGGTAAAATAGTCCCCCATTCGGATCTCCGGGCGGGGACTACTCAGGAGGATGTGATCATCAGGAAAGACAATACTGGCATTCTACGGGTCGGAGCGTGGAATGTTAGATCCCTTAATCGAGTAGGAAAATTAGAAAATTTAAAAAGGGAAATGGATAGGTTGAAGTTAGATGTAGTGGGGATTAGTGAAGTTCGGTGGCAGGATGAACAGGATTTCTGGTCAGGTGAGTACAGGATTATAAATACAAAATCAGTTGGGGGTATCACAGGAGTAGGATTGATAATGAATAAGAAAATAGGAATGCGGGTAAACTACTATGACCAGCACAGTGATCGCATTATCATTGTCAAGATAGATACGAAGCCAACACCGACAACAGTAGTACAGGTTTATATGCCAACTAGCTCTGCCGATGATGAGGAAATCGAAGAAATATATGAGGAGCTAAAGGAAATTATTCAAACAATTAAGGGAGAGGAAAACTTAATTGTGATGGGAGACTGGAATTCGGTAGTAGGACAAGGAAGTGAAGGGAAGATAGTAGGTGAATATGGTCTGGGCAAAAGGAATGAAAGAGGAAGCCGCCTGGTAGAATTTTGCACAGAACATAATTTAGTTATAACAAACACCTGGTTTAAGAATCACAAAAGAAGGTTGTATACATGGAAGAGACCTGGAGACACCGGAAGATATCAGATAGATTTTATAATGATAAGACATAGATTTCGGAATCAAGTTCTACAGTGTAAGACATACCCAGGGGCAGATATAGACTCTGACCATAACTTGTTGGTTATGAACTGTAGGCTGAAACTAAAGAAACTACAAAAAGGTAGGAAAATAAGGAGATGGGACCTGGATAAATTGAAGGAACCTGAGGTTCTTAAAAATTTCAGAGGGAGCTTTAGGCAACAATTGACAGAAACGGGGGGAAATAAAACAGTAGAGGAGGAATGGGTAAAATTGAGAGATGAAATAGTGAAGGTAGCACAGGACAAAATAGGTAGGAAGGAAAGACCTACAAAAAATCCTTGGATATCACAGCAGATACTGAGTTTAATCGATGAAAGGAGAAAATATAAAAATGCAGTAAATGAAACAGGCAAAATAGAGTACAGACGACTAAGAAATGAGATTGTCAGGAAGTGCAAAATGGCTAAGCAGGAGTGGCTAGAAGGCAAATGCAAGGATGTAGAAGACTGTATAAATAGGGGAAAAATAGATACAGCCTACAGGAAAATAAAAGAAACATTTGGAGATAAGAAAAACAGCTCTATGAATATCAAGGACACTGATGGAAAACCAGTTCTCAGCAAAGAAGGGAAAGCTGAAAGGTGGAAAGAATATATAGAGGGGCTCTACAAAGGAAATGAACTTCGAGACAATATTGTAGGAAGGGAAGAGGATGTAGATGAAGATGAAATAGGAGATACTGTACTGAGAGAAGAATTTGACAGAGCCCTGAAAGACCTAAGTCGAAATAAGGCCCCTGGAATAGATGATATTCCCACAGAGCTACTGAAGTCTCTGGGAGATCCAGCCATGACAAAATTGTTTCACCTGGTGTGTAAGATGTATGAGACAGGTGAAGTACCCTCAGACTTTAAGAAAAATGTAATAATCCCCATCCCTAAGAAAGCAGGTGCAGACAGGTGTGAAAACTACAGAACCATCAGTTTAATAAGTCATGGTTGCAAAATATTAACGCGAATTATATACAGAAGGATGGAAAAGCTGGTAGAAGCCGACCTCGGGGAAGATCAGTTTGGGTTCAGGCGAAATGTAGGAACACGGGAGGCAATACTCACTTTACGGCTTATCCTAGAAGATAGATTAAGAAAAGGCAAATCTACATTTCTAGCTTTTGTAGATTTGAAGAAGGCTTTTGACAATGTTGATTGGAATAAACTCTTTAAAGTTCTGAAAAAAGCAGGAGTAAATTATAGGGAGCGTAAGGTTATTTACAACTTGTACAAAAACCAGACAGCGGTTGTCAGAGTTGAAGGGCATGAAAGGGATGCAGTGGTTGGGAAGGGAGTGAGACAGGGTTGTAGCCTTTCTCCAATGTTATTCAATTTGGTACATTGAACAAGCTATAAAGGAAAGCAAGGAGAAATTTGGTGAAGGAATAAAAGTTCAGGGGGAAGAATTAAAAACATTGCGTTTTGCCGATGACATAGTAATTCTGTCAGTTACAGCAAAGGACCTGGAAGAGCAATTGAATGGAATGGACAGTGTGCTGAAAGGTGCATATAAGATGAACATTAACAAGAGCAAAACTAGGGTAATGGAGTGCAGTTTAAGAAAATCAGGTGATGCTGAAGGAATTAGATTGGGAAACGAAGCAATAAAGGAGGTAGATGAGTTTTGTTACTTGGGCAGTAAAATAACAAATGATGGGCGCAGTACAGAGGATATAAAATGCAGAATGGCAATGGGTAGAAAAGCGTTTTTGAAAAAGAGAAATTTGTTAACATCGAATATTGATTTAGGCCTAAGGAAGTCCTTTTTGAGGGCATTTGTATGGAGTGTTGCCTTGTATGGGAGTGAGACATGGACGATAAACAGTGCGGACAGGAAGAGGATTGAGGCTTTTGAAATATGGTGCTACAGAAGAATGCTGAAGATTAGGTGGGTGGATCGCGTAACTAATGAGGAGGTACTGAACAGAATTGGGGAGAAAAGGAATTTCTGGCATACCTTGACTAAAAGAAGGGATAGATTGGTAGGACACATTCTTAGACATCAAGGAATTGTTAATTTAGCATTGGAGGGAAGTGTGTGGGGAAAAAATCGCAGGGGAAGACCAAGAGATGGATACAGTAAGCAGATTCAGACAGATGTAGGTTGTCGTTCTTATGTGGAGATGAAGAGGCTTGCTCAGGATAGGGTATTGTGGAGAGCTGCATCAAACCAGTCTCCGGACTGAAGACCACAACAACAACAACCGTCCATCCGATTGCGATGAAACTTTGCACACAGTCTTAATCTTCATAACAAGAGGAAAGTCACTGTCTAAGTCAAATTATATATGGTGCATTTCAGAGGCTATTTTACCTGCTAACTTCGAAACATCTATAGTTTTTTCCGATGTTCGTGAAATTTTGCACATTTAACCTTCAAATCAAGATTTCATACTGTTCATGGTGGAGAGTACCTTGAAATAAACTTAAATACCACTTCATTGATCGACACGAAAGTTAACAGAGTTATACACTTTATCAGACATGGAGGAGTCAGTGGATTGAGGAAGAAGAGGTACTAGGGGGTGGTTGACCGAGAAAGGGTAATTTTGGCAGAGAGAGGGTTAGGAGGAGATAAAAGGATAAAGGGCAGATGAGGAACAGGAAACAGAGAGAGAAGGCAGCGGGGCAGTGGAAGAGATGGATAGACAGTAAAAAGGGAAGGAGAGATGCACAACGAGTGGATTAAATAAACACCGCAACTCGTTGGCCTTTCTCAAGTCTGATAGATAGAATTCAGGTTGCGCACTTATTATAAAACTTAGGGTCAAATCAATTAATGTTTTGTATGACTTAGATCGACTTAGAATCCAATAGAAATTTCATAATAACACAGTTTGTTCAATAGGAAACACAGTTACGAAGAAGTCCATTTCATATGGCAAAATTGGCGAAATTATCGCGAATTTAGATGATATCAATAATCCACTATCAGCATCTTCAAACAGCAATATTGTGTACTAAAGTTTGTTCTAAATTATGTAATGAATTTACACAACGTTCGATGCTGTAATAAACTGTGGTATATGGGTTAGACGATCAATTTCTTTTTTTTCCCCTGCTATATTACTGATGTTAGTGATTTATACATCACCTCCTACCCCCCCCCCCCAAAAAAAATGCGCTGTTGGTGTATTCACATCTGAATATGTTAATTAAGCATTTAGTTTAGTTGCACAGTTAACACTTTTTCCAGTTTTGCCTTCTCGAAATTGAAAGTAACAACGATACAAAATGAAATGCATTTCTGTTCCGAATACTGTTATCACTAACGAGACGTAGACGTCTTTGTTCCTTTTAAATTAACAACTCTGCTAGTGCTCATCACTGAAATAATTGTGGAGAAATAATGAGCTTTCGTTTTCTATAATCCATGCACACGACCATACTTCACAGTCTTAATTTTAATACGTAAGAATTTTAATGCAAAGCATTTTGTCAGCAAACCACAAAGACGCAACTTACACGGACCACACTGCGCAATCAGTAAAGTAAACATTTATGTGCGAGCGCCGGGCGTCTTCCCAGCAATGTTTACACGTCTCTCATTAGCACTTCTGTGTTTCAGCACTGCTCCCTGAGGTTTAAAAATTCCTCTGACAATGTTACGCAACACAATTTATTTCAAAATCTACATCTCTGTGTGACTTTTACCACTTCTCTGAAACAAAAACTTAGTAAAATTAATGTGCAAACACATTGTACCAACCAATAAGGCAGATTTCAAAGGATTACATTGTTTCCAAATATTTTCCCACTTTAAATTAGAAATGGGATTTTTTAATGTTATAATGTAAATACACAATTTCCTTTACTAAATTGGTATGATTCACTTGTAGGTAAAGTATTTCTGTTCTAGAATACAAATGTAATTCTCATCAAAAGGGAAAGAAAGTGATTACTATTTTACCGTAATTATCTGCGGGTACATTTGTAATTTTTCCTATATGTGTCACAATGACAGATTGCTTTTTGTGAGTGACCAAAAGCGAACTGCATATTTATGTTATACTAGCAACCCGCCCGGTTTCACACGGGTAGCAGAGCATATATGACTACTTCTTTTTTCTATCGTAGTGCAATACCTGCCTGTCTGATTCTTGATATGCTTCCAACAAGTGAAACTCGTACATTAATAAAAAACGCATAAAATACAGCTCAAAGCTTAAAATGAGTTATTTCATATATATATATATATGAAATGTGCATGAGTTGTAGATAGTCACCAATATAAAGTATTGGTTATCCTTATTTTACTGTCCGTATTAATAAATGTAGGAAACCCGAATTTCACACAACTAATTTGGGACTTTAATATTACAGAAAACAGTATTGATTGCAAAAATTAAGTTTTTATTTTCCGGTTTCGACCTGATGTGGGTCATCTTCGGAATAAAATGTAGCCCATGTGGCCAGTGCTGGACTCGGCTCGGCTGGGCTTTCCTGGGCTGTTCTGCTGCCAGCAGGTAACTGAACAGGCAGGATAGCCCAACCCAGCCGAGTCCAGCACTGGCCACATGGGCTACATTTTATTCCGAAAATGATCCACATCAGGTCGAAACCGGTCAATAAAAACTGGTAATTTTTGCGATCAAGACTGCTTTTTGTAATATTAATCGTACCAAATAGATCGCTGTTTCTCTCCTCTGACAATGTTGTCTAAATTAATAATTTTGGGCAGTTTTGTTGAATGGCATCGTTAAATTCCAATTTGTTCTATACCCTGGCACCCTTGGGGCTCAAGAGATGAGGTTTGTACCAAGCATGGTTGCAAAGAGTGGTAAAGATAGAATCCGAAAGAAATTCGGGAAGATGTAATACTAAAACAAAATTTCACCTCATAATGACTCGATGATAAATGCATCTGCTGTACATAGCCGCTAAGGGCGTACTAAGAGTAACGTACGACCAGAAAATCCAGGAGAAAATAAACTAACAGAACGACAATCTTTGAGGTGCAACTGTATGTAGAAATTAGGCTCCGAGCGTTTCAAAGAAATTGTCTCAGTGCGAAAGGATGGTCATTGTTGGTGAAAAGGCCTGATGTGTCAAATAAGATGGAATTGAAATATTACGTAACATGCGATACAATTTCTGCTGTGTTACTAGTCGTTCCACATTACGTAAGATATTTATCTAGTACGTCAGAGGAAAAACTACAAAACAAAGAGCAAGCAGCTATAGTCGCCTTGTTAGGAGCACTCATCTCTGGCAGACACAGACGGACCTTTAACGATCGACGACAAATGATGTCGGACATGAATTTTGAGTCTCATTGCTGTCGACAGAGTCGTCATTAGAGACGGAGTTCACGCTAGGGCCTTGTTCTTTGAACCACCCTGTCATTTACCTGGAATGAATTAGGGAAATAACGGAAAATCTAAATCATAGTCAGGGTAGACGGAGGTGGATTTGAACCACCGTATTCCCGAAAGCGAGTCCAGTGTGTTACCACTGTGCCACCAAGTGCGGTTCTTGCGCCGAGCATTTTGGTAAGATTAAAAACCTGTTTCATCCTATATGGAATATTTCAATGTTTTTTATTTCCTACGCTACAAATATATGAAAAATTAAATTTTAGATACAAAAAAACTAGATATTTCTTTTAGTGGGTAATTTAATGTATCTTATTCCAAATCCTGCAAATATTTGAAAAAGTAAAAGATAGATTCATTAACGAAATATATCTTTTTTTATAACATTAATGCTAGGATTAAGAGTGCCATATTCTCTTCCCTCTTCGGGAGCAATTTTTATCTTTGTATAGACTTTTTCATCTTTGTGCTTGTTGAAATTCTAGGGTTCTAGACGAAAACAAGCTGAAAACTGGTGTATTTGAAATCAATATTACACGACGTCATGCAATGGTCATTATTAATGTCTGAATGACGAAACGGAGCAATCATCGTATTGTGAAACAATCAACGCTCTTTCACATCTACGGTAAAAGTAGTAAGTCATAGGGTATGTCGCTTTACCTAAGAGTTCGTATTGCTTTGTTTCGCGGATTTTTGCTCGCCAAACTCACCCATCGCAAGTCACCTTAAAACACCCAAACCCTCCTCATGAAACATACCGTCCATTGGTGAAAAACCAAGGAAAATCCGTTCAATAGTGTTTGAGTTTATCAGAGACAGACATGGAGTAAGGGCTTTGTTTTATAAGACACTGGTCAAAACAATTGGAGTATCAGTTGAGATATCGATATTCTGAAGTCCTGTCATCGGCGACTTTCCGTCGGTTCTACGGAGTGGAGACAACAACAGACATATTGCTAATAACAGAACGTTCTTGCAGAAGGGATTGGTGTTGACTTACGTTTACAAAACGAATTACACCAGCAGTTGGGTTCAGATAGTGTAACGTAATGCAACAACAAACTGAATTAAAGTTATGGTAGGGGTAGCCATAGGAAGATTGGAAGCGGGACAGACACGGAGGTGGCTTCAGTGTCGCAAATTCCCAGGACCTGGATTGCTTTCAGACAGCAGGCACTATTAAAGGCAAAGGTAACATGAGCAAAACATCAGATAACATTAGCAAAAGATCGCCGTTGTCTGCGTTTAAGAACTGGTCGAAGCAGAAGCGCACCCTTCAGGTAGCAACTGTACTAGCAATATCGACACAAACAGTCAGAAATCGCATTCGGGAATGTGACCTCTATGCACGGAGGCCTTTGTGGTGTATCCCATTAAAACCACGACACCGTTTAGCCCGCAAAAACTGGGCGGAGAAACAACAGGATTGGAGTCGTAACGAATGGAGCCAGACAATAGTCGTTCCCTCAATTGGAGGGAACTCTGAGCAATCACGTTTATCTGCAGGAAACATCGCCGTATTTTGGTAGTGGACGAATGGTGTGGGCATGAGTCAGTATTGGCGAACGTATGAATCTCTATGTCGTACAGAATGGCGCTTTGACTGATCAAATTTATACGTACGAGATCCTTGGACCTTTCGTTGTGCCCTACGCTGGTGCCATAAGTGATGGGTTTCCTCTGAACGACAACGCTCGTCCCCGCAGAGCTGCACCGGTGGACAACATGCTTGAAGCGGAGAGAAGTGAACGAATGGAACAGACTGTTTGTTCACCTGATATACCCGATTGATCACGTCTGGGATGCATTTGGTAGACTCATTGCATCTCCCATGAAGGCTGCACAGCTGGATATTGCAGTCATGGAAATATGGCCAAGTATCCCTCAAGAGCCGATTGATAATCTCATACTGTCCATGACACGTCCGTGTGCAACTGCACTGGCCGTCCGAGGTCACCACACGTTATATTAGAGGGCAACGAGAATGACTATTTCACTATTGTGGTAGTCCCATGTTGGCTCGCTCTAAGTAAACTCAAAGTAAATCTCAAATAAACAGTTGAGACAGCAAACTACCGAACTGTATTACACGCAAATTACTATTGTACCCAATATTTGAATAAAATATTTTACCATATGTACATTGTGTATCATCTCACCTGATCTCTTGTTTTGAGCAGTGTATGTATACATCCAAGAACATAGTTGCCATTCATTTTAATAAAAAAATTGTTCATTTTCCCAATTTATTTACATACTAGCTGAAAACCCGGCGTTGCCCGGGTATTTATTTATTCCTGCTATTTTCAGGTATTTTGTATAAGGGCTGCACGTCTGTAAAATCTCTTTGGAATGCAATTAGCAGTAAAGCAGTAATAGACTAAAACAATTTATTTCGTAGCATCTGACTTTCGTTAATTTTCTGTCTTCTTCATTAGAGTAATATGTAAAAGTTTAAAATAAATCAGCCAAGAACTTTTTGTCTCTTTATATATTTCTTGTGAAATTTTGAAGCCCGGCGGAGTGGCCGAGCGCATTTAGGCTCTACGTTACGATGCGCGAGGCTGTTCCCGTCGAGGTTCGAATCCCCTCCCCCGCCCCCCTCCCCCCTGTCTTTGGTATCAGGTAGTTCATACATTGTGTATAAGTTTAGGGACATGACCCCGTAGTTAAGTCCCATAACCTTAACTAACATTGAAAATTTTGAAGTAAAAGAAATTTTAAGATTTCTTTTTTCCTAATGCAATAACCTTTCCCCCTCTAAATAACACACACACACGACATATGTATATCTTCCAGGCTCTAATATGAATAAATTCTTTGATGAGCCTGCCCCTGACATGAAGATGCCAAATCCATTCCGAAGTATTTAATAGATTGCCCTATAATTTATTAACCGTAATAGAAAATGCAAGTTCCAATGAGAACTGCAGTCTCTTGAAGGTAGATTTGTGGGATATAATGGGTATTCGTTGGGTGTCCTCTGTTTCATTCTGTTCCTTTCCTTGTAGCTCTATGGAAGTAAACTGGTTTCTCTTCCAGCCGGATGGAGCAATTTTCCATGAACTTTACTGTTACGTGATCATATCTCATGAACAATTTAGAAGCTACATTCAACTAATGTAAAATTTCCTGTCGCTACAATTTGTAGTGTTCAAATTATAAATTGCAACGTCATACCGATAGCCGTAGTTTTACTCCATAAACAACGGAAAAGTAGTAAGCGAGAAACGTTTTTCCTTTGATCATTTTACTACGGTTGCCAGCGAGAAGAAGTTTGAGAAAGGTTTGAAATTACGTTTAAAGTTTGTTGCAAGTCGCTAAGTACTGTCATTCTCATACAGTGTATTTCGAAAGTCTCGCCGCATTATATGGCATGTTTTGCGATTTCTATTGGTTATGACGTAATATCTTTTGAACCATGTGCCGTATGTGATTCTTAACCATGCATAAATTGTTACCTCACGGTACGGAATGTGTGTACCAAATTTGGTTGAAATCGGTCCAATGGTTTAGCAGAAAATGCGCAGCATTTTCGCAAAATGCAGCAGTTTTTCGCGCATTTCATTGTTTATGACGTCATATTTCGTGAACTATATTACGTATGTGATTCTTACACTTACGGCGACCGTCCTCATGGATTGAAGCTTACATGTACAAAATTTCATACAGATTGGAACAAAACTGTAGATATGTATGCAACACGTACAAACATAAGGACACTCTGCTTTATATATTAGATAAACTGTTGAAAGAAAGAGATACAATCAAGAATTTTGCTGCAAACAAGTAGCATGATAGCTAAGTGGTTGAGAGGTGGGTAGCATGCCTTGCAGAGGATTTTAGCACATGGCCATAAATAGTAGCGCTCAGCATTCCTCAGCAATAATTGTGGTGGTCTGTAAGTCCCAGCAATTCGTTACCGTTAGTGCTATGGGTCAGGTTCCAATGTGTATTTCCGATCAGTTTTATAAGATTTGACGTGTAGATCACTTCATGAGGAACAAAATGTTATCATACGCTTCTCGGCTACTCTAAGGCGTCCGTTGTTATTTGTTTTACTCCGAGACGACAGCCGCTGTTCCGAAAGACAGAAAGACGG
Source organism: Locusta migratoria (assembly GCA_026315105.1). Classification (NCBI taxonomy): domain Eukaryota; kingdom Metazoa; phylum Arthropoda; class Insecta; order Orthoptera; family Acrididae; genus Locusta; species Locusta migratoria. The sequence goes on from CM048746.1 coordinate 201,037,473, forward strand.
TCTAGTTCTATAAGTACCTTTCGGCACTTTCAGACAACCCTTCTTAAGATTTTATTGTTGAATATCGCTCCATTTATTGTGGTAGGTAGAATGTTGATGCAGCGTACTTCATTAATAGACATTGCTAGTTCGGTAAAATGTCCCAGGGCTTGCGAATTCAGTAAAAAGGTTTGGCGTCATCATGAAGCCTAGGTGAACCTTGTGTCTCAGAAGCTCTGATTCCGAACACATGATGTTTCATTCTCAGTTGTCTGATTCTGACGGCGCTACAAAAAACCGACTGTGTAGAATGGCATAAATTATTTTCAAATCTGAAATTGTCGGGTATAAAATACAAGAACCGAAAGTATTTCTACAGTTTATAAGGAACGTAGACTGTGCTTATGTAGTTTAGATGAATGATAGTGATACAGCCTGATGCCACACATTATGGCATGTCTCCTGTGTTAAGAATTATGTAGAAGCGTTGCAGTTATTCTATTCCGTCTAATGTCACAATTTCATTATATTACATTCTAACGGTGTTACACACCGTTAGAACGTCATTTTACATGTGTTTCATAGATAAAAGTCGTACATCACCTTGAAATCGATGTTCAGTGGTAGCTCCAGTAGTTTGAACAGCAATACTTTCAATAGCTCGTCTGCCTGTACATAATTATCAATACGGCGGGTACTTAATTGTCTAGGAATCACAAATATGTCACAGTTCGTATTATATATTTATTTATTCACTTTTGTTGTAAACGCACACAAACAAATACTGACATTTTTAACGAAACAATAAATGACTATACCATGACATATAACATTTTAGACTGACATAAGACTGAAGTAAGACTAATTAACAACTAAATAAAGACTGACTACTTTATGTAAGACTGATTGTGTTCGCGCCAATTCGCGCGTATTAATATAATCCGATTTTCGACAACATTCTAGAACCAGGAAGTTACAACTTAACATAATTAATAGTCTATTTGTGAAACATAAAAGAATTTTTCATCAAGAAAATATGCACAAAATTGTGACAAATATAATGATAGGAATTTCGTATCAAAACAAAACGGAAATTAATATCGTAAGTAATTTACAATTAGAGCAGTAATTGCATTTGTTGACATTATTTAGAACAGTTAAATTAGAGAAATTATGCAGATTTGAGGTCACCAAAGCACTGAAAATAAATCATTACATTGCAAAAGACATTAGATAATGTTAATTAGAAATATTATTAAAACAACATTATTGCGTAATATTAACGCTATGATATTTACAAATATAAACAGTTTAATGAAATAATGTAAAATAAATAGTGTCTGAAGAAGAATAAACCATATAACTCAAGAAAGAAAGTGCGTATCTCTATTTTATTTATCAGTGCCCTATAATTTACAAGTTTATACGGTAAATTACGACTCAACGACAGAACAGCCGAGAATACAGTCTACAAATTTGTCATTGATATATTATTTTTTCTGGCCTCCGATTAAATATGCGCTACTCATAAAAGTTCAGTAACAAAGTACGTCCAAGTGTGTAACTTTGAAATTTTATGGCAGAAAAAAAGGGAAGAGAAAATCGGAACCGGCGACAGACAGTTGCGTTTCGTTCTTTCGATGCCCGAGGGGACTGAGGCGCTCCAGTAACGGTCTGGACGGCCACTACGGTCGGGGTTCGAATCCCCTCTCGGGTATGGATATTTGTGCCGTCTTTACTATAAGCTACTTCATAAGTAGTTTGAAAGCTTAGGGACTGATGACCCCATAGTTAAGTCCCATAGGCTTAACAAACATTTGAACAAGTAACAAAACAGTTATAAATTCCCTAGGCGTTTCTATGGCAGCAGGGACGTTTCCAGCGGTGCTTTTGTAGCCGTCAACAGTAACAGCGTAGAAATGCTGTGTCTCGCCCGGTGTGGGGACGGCGCGTTTGCTCTCTGGGGTACCAGCTCGTGGCGCTGACGGCTCTCCCTTTGAAATTTGTATGTGGGGCTGTACCTATAGACACAGTGTGGAAACGCCTCTCGCCTAAATGTTGCTGGGACACTGCCCCTAGTTGTTTCACGCAAAAGCAGACCAAAAAGACACCCTTCATGCTGCGTTTTGTGATGTTTTATACACCGGAGCAACACCTCAATAGCCGAGGTGGCCACGGCACGCATTCGCGGTGGCTCTCATGTGGAGGTAAGCCGCACCCAACTCCAAATCACAGTGGTTATATACTCGGCAATGGAGAAGAGAGGTTGGCGACTCGTTTCTGATCGCCATTGTTCACTGTAATATCCTGTATCTCCGGCCATAGATAGTGGTAGACAGACAATTGACAATAGTGGCATCATTTTCATGGCACCAGCATCTCTATCACGTGACTGTTTGCAATACAATGGTGATGTTCAGTTATTATACAATTTTTTGTGGAATAACATTAAAACACATGTGTAAGCGTTGTTAGCTTAAAAAAGTGATACATTATGCGATCGAAATTATCAAGACACCATTAAAAACATACATTTTTTTTTTCATGTTAGGTGCATTGTACTGCCGCCTACTGCCAGCTACTCCAGCTCAGCACCGCAGTAGTCATTACACATCGCAAGAGAGCAGAATGGGGCGCTTCGCGGAACTCACGGACTTCGAACGTGGTCAGGTGATTGGGTGTCACTTGGGTCAGAAGTCTGTACGCGAGATTTCCACACTCCTAAACATCCCTGAGTCCACTGCTTCTGATGTGATTGTGAAGTGGCAACGTGAAGGGACACGTACAGCAGGAAAGCGTACAGGCCGATCTCGTCTGTTGACAGTTGAAGAGGAAAATGTTCAAATGTTTGTTAAGCTTAAGGGACTTAACTGCGGGGTTATCAGTCCCTAAACTTACAAAATACTTATGAACTACTTACGAACTAGGACGGCACAAATATCCATGCCCGAGGGGGGATTCGAACCCCCGACCGTAGTGGCCGTGCAGACCGTGACTGGAGCGCTTCAGTCCCCTCGGCCACTGTGGCCGGCAGTGTCGTACAGAGTCGTACAGCGTAATAGGCAGGCATCTATCCAGATCATCACACAACAATCGTAAACTCCATCAGGATTCACTCTACTACGACACATGGGAAGTGAGAAAACTTGGATTACATGCGTGCCTGCCGATAAGCCATACATCACGCATCATTGTAAGCCTGAGTGGCAATAAATGTTTTGTTATACTGGATCACAGTTTCACTGCCACCCCATCTTCCGACTTGAGTACTGAGCTCACAGCACACAGGGAAGGAAACTATGTGTCGCTATATTGACATAGACTAAATCCTCGATAAAACATCACTGGATGTCAGATGTTCCACACACACATTAGAGCACGCTACATTTGGTGTCAAAACCAACAAATACACATGCAACACCTTTAACCTTTATATCTGGTGTCAGGAAAGAGATCAACTCGGTGAGATGGTGGGAATGGAATAATTGGTTGAAATAATTCAAAGGGAAAGCTTTAGTAATTTGCTTTGGTTAAATCAGTGGTATAGACAGGTCTATAAGTCTTTTATGTAATACGCCTTCGCTTTTGTTTTGTTGTTATTCTCGTAAGTACGAGCAAGCCGTCACAAAGTAGGTCCGACAGTACGGGACGATACAACGTTAGAAGCAATTCAATGTTTAGTTAACCAGGTAGTACAGTTTAAAAATGATAATAATAGACTGATGTAACAGATAGGTAATGCTCAGCAAGAAGGCACAATTCTGCCCTCCCTCGATTCTTCCACAGCCACTTTGTAACTGCTTTTTCTGGCAAACAAGGAGAAGACGTCACGGCCCTTTTTGATGATTTGTTGGCAGCATGACGACATTGCTTCTGGTGGGAGTGGCTAAGGTGCATGTTCTGTACAATGTTTTGACAAATTAAGAAATGGATTGTTAAAGAGGATCCAAAGACAGAATAGTGGTAGATTTAGTAGGGAGAAATTGAACGCTATTAGCCAGTGTCAGAATGAGTCGCTGAAAAGTTATGTAGATAGAATTAGAAGGGTTAATATCAATATGTACCAGTCAACTAATAATGACGTGGTAAGTAAGGTCATTCGGCGCCTCCCGGACCGACTCAAAACTTCCACTTGCCACACATAGCCTACTACCCACACGTGCTCCTGCTTTTCATTAAGTAATCTCCGCACCGGTATAGTCGATTATTCTAAGCTTGCGAACCCGGTAATGCTTCCTAACTGCTTATACGTATAAGAATTCGATATACGCCCTAAGCTCCATCTCCTCAATCCCCATCGTTTTACCCCATCCATATCCACCCCTTATCTCTATCATCTTCACCCCACTGTCTGTGTAGCTCTTATCTCACACTCTTACAGGACTCGCATTTGGAAGGACTGTGGTGCAAATCCCCCTCCAGCCATCCAGATTTAGGTTTTCCGTGATTTCCCTACATCACTCCAGGCCAATTCCAGGACGGTCCCTTTCAAACGGCACGGTCGATTTCCTTCCCGATCCCTACCCAAACTTCCGAGCGTAAACTCCGCCTCTAACGACCATCTGTCGAAGGGGAGTTAAACACTAATCTTCCTTCCTTCCTTCCTTCCTTCACACTATCGACTCCCGTGTTTGTCTCCTTCTCTTATTCCTGTCCCATTCGCCCATCAGTCTTCTTTCCTTCCTTCTTTAAATATAAACAATCGTTCGAGTAATTGACAATTATATTTCCTACATTGTGTACTTATTCTAATCTTCCATTCGTCCATCCCATCCATCCTCTGTTTTCACCTGTTTCTCAGCCCTTTCTCTGCTCATCTGCTCCTACTCGTTATCAATGGAAACTTACATATACCCGTCAACTTCCACAGTGAGTGATAAAACGGTATGGAGGCATACTGGAAGTTACCATCCGCCATACGCCTTACAGTGGGTTGCGGAGACAGATAAAACATTCACCATAAAAAAACACAGAAATGTGTCTAATTTTATGATGATCGGTCAAACCAATTCGTCAGGTCTGATAGACAGCGCATTAAAAAATTACGATTTTTGCACTTTGTTCGAATTTCCCACCTTTCCATTATAACTATCCCAAACTTTCCTCTTAAATATTTTGAAAAAAATGACTTCTAACTATTTTTATAATCTGTACAACACAATAAATATTCTTCTTTGACACTGCTACCCAATGTCCTTACCACGAAAATACGACGTTTTTAACCCCTTGTGGTTTTAATATTACATTAGTTTGTGCTGCCATCTGGCGCCAAATTCTTTTATTTTTGACTTGTATCATGTGTCAGTATGCTACTGTCACAGTGAGAAGTACATTTTATTATAATGGCAAAGTTCACCTATGCACTCTAAATTATGTTATGTAGCAACTGATTGACTAAGTATGGGCGATTTTGCTCTTATGAATGTAATTGATATATCTTCTCGTTCTATTGTAATGACATGTATGTTTTTTTACATTTCCGCCACCCTCTTTTTTGTCAGATGATGGCGTTGTAAAAAGATTTTTGGACCAGACGATGCTGGCAGAACCAGCGAAGCCGGTCGTCCAAAATAAAATTAATCATCAGCGATCTTGGCTTTAATATTATTGTGAACATGTCATAATTGGATCGCCTTCTGAAATATAAACAAACCCAGAAAAGGATCAGACTGCCGAAGTTACGGGTCACTAGTAAAACTAAAAGTTGTGACGTCGCTATTCGCCATTAATACGGACTGTCTTCACAAGTCACCGCGCAACTTCAAGAACAGGCTATAATTCGCACCACAGTACTTCGGCCGCTGGGGGCGCCTGCAGTCTCGTTATCTCTTTGCCTGACTCGCGCGCCGACCAATATGAAGAAGGGAGCTCGGCTAGATATGCCGGCGCTACACATTTATGACACTCGTTGAAGGAGAGTTATAGTCAGTACGAGACAGCCCCAGGAATACTACGATTCCAGAGGTTCGTCATAGAAGACGCAGCTTTATATGCACAAGGCGGAACAGTTTTCTATTACAAAGCAGAATAATGCAATAGTACATAAGTTGTACCAACACAAGCACATTAAAGTTAAGTATCGATTTCTTCTGTCAATAAATCTTTTGAGGACTAATCAATTCTTTTAGTTGCAGACGTTGTCCACATCCTTGCTAGTCACAGGCCACCTCCTGAACCTACCGCTGACAGTACAGCATCCCGAGGTCACATCTTATGACGATACACAGAGGCATGCTCGAGGGAGTACTGCAAAGTCCGACGGGAGCGGCCACCCAATCCGTGAGATGGCGTCTCAGACAGTGCGATCATTCCCGCGCGACGTAACAATTGCGTTTGTTCAAAGCAGAAGCACATATCCCTTCTGAGATGTTGTTGTTGTTGTGGTCTTCAGTCCGGAGACTGGTTTGATGCAGCTCTCCACAATACCCTATCCTGAGCAAGCCTCTTCATCTCCACATAAGAACGGCAACCTACATCTGTCTGAATCTGCTTTCTGTATCCATCTCTTGGTCTTCCTCTGCGATTTTTCAAATGTTCAAATATTTGTAAGGTCTATGGGACTTAACTAGGGGGTCATGAGTCCCTAAACTTACAAACTACTTATGAACTACTTACGAACTAGGACGGCACAAATATCCATGCCCGAGGGGGGATTCGAACCCCCGACCGTAGTGGCCGTGCAGACCGTGACTGGAGCGCCTCAGTCTCCTCAGCCACCGCGACCGGCTCTGCGATTTTTACCCCACACACTTCCCTCTAATGCTAAATTCACAATTCCTTGATGTCTAATAATGTGTCCCACCAATCTATCCCTTCTTTTAGTCAAGGTATGCCAGAAATTTCTTTTCTCCCCAATTCTGTTCAGTACCTCCTCATTAGTTACGCAATCCACCCACCTCATCTTCAGCATTCTTCTGTAGCACCATATTTCAAAAGCTTCAATCCTCTTCCTGTCCGCACTGTTTATCGTCCATGTATCACTCCCATACAAGGCGACACTGCATACAAATGCCCTCAGAAAGGACTTCCTTAGGCTTAAATCAATATTCGATGTTAACAAATTTCTCTTTTTCAAAAACGTTTTTCTACCCATTGCCATTCTGCATTTTATATCCTCTGTACTGCGACCATCATTTGTTATTTTACTGCCCAAGTAACAAAACTCATCTACCTCCTTTATTGCTTCATTTCCCAATCTAATTCCTTCAGCATCGCCTGATTTTCTTACATTGCACTCCATTACCCTAGTTTTGCTCTTGTTAATGTTCATCTTATATGCACCTTTTAGCACACTGTCCATTGCGTTCAATTGCTCTTGCAGGTCCTTTGCTGTATCTGACAGAATTACTATGTCGTCGGCGAAACGCAATGTTTTTAATTCTTCCCCCCGAACTTTTATTCCTCCTGAGTTAGGAAGCAAAAAGGAGAAAGCATTCGACCACCACATTCGCGATTGCCAATGCATACGTGTCGCTTTATAAAGGCAGACGTGGCACGGCGTCTGCTGTGGGGTGGGATCGTGCGTCAGGCGGTCGTTACGGGCTCAACGGCCGGCCGCCGCGCCGCTTGGCGTCGCCTTGACGCAGAAAGGGCCGGGCGCTACAAAAGAGCCGCAGCCGTGCGTCACCGCCGTGAGCCCACAAAGCGCGCGCCGCCGCTCACAGAGATGATTTGTGTGGGAAAAGCTGCCGCCCCACTGGGGCAGCAATTTACCTCGCGACCCAGTTTGAGTCTGTGTTCCAGTACGACACATCCCAATAGGGGTGGCCGCTATCCAGTGTTGCCAGGTCTCCGGAAATTTCCGAATATGTTCGAAATTTTTTAACTTGCAGAGAAAAAATGTTGACATCTACAGATTTTTTGATGTGGGATTCTTTCGTCAACATTACCGCAGTACGTCATTGTCATAAGTAACATTTAACTACAGTTAGTATTTGCAGGGGCGTTCGTAGGGGGGGGGGGGGGGTTCAAACCCCTCCTCCCATAACTTTTTTTCACTCGTGTTAAAGTAAAAAATGAAAATAATTTGTGTAATGAATATGAGAGTTATACTAAAAACTTTGCCAACTGAGAGAGGTAACAGGGTGTCCGTAAATTGTAATCGATGCTTAGTTGAGCTTTGACTTCTTACTTGTTGTCGGGACACTTTGTCTTGAATGTCTAATGGGTGGCCTTCGTGAGGCCTAGGCAAGCATCGCGCACAATTTATGAAAAAAAATTATAATTGCTCAGGTAACCACCACCTAACTATCAGTAACAATGAACAAGTGTTGTTGAATTCCAGTCAGAAACACGCTCCACATACTGTTTAAAGTACCGCGCGAGGCTTGCCGAACTTGGAATGAAGGCCACCGTGACTTATGTTTACTACTGCTACTAACTTCAATGATCTAACTTACTAACTTTATTACAACAGTAGGATGGCTAACTTGTATATAACACAGACAAATATGTTTTTTAACGAGTAATGTTCCCATCCTCTGCTTACAAGAAGCATCGTTACCTTCATCCCACTACTGTAACTGCACACTAATATCACATTGTAATATCTAGTGTCATTTCACCAAGGTAGTATTACAAAGAAGCAACGGATGTCTATCATAGGAGGCGACAGTGGATTTTGTTAATAACTGTCGCCCGTCAGCTAGCTCATATTCGTCAGCACTGCAACTTCACTACAGTATTTTGTAGGGGCAGGAAAAATTGTGTTATTTTATGGCCAAAATCGGTGTTATTTTTTCCACTTGTCGGTGTTATTTTCTGGTAATTTTTTCCATTTTCAATGCTATATCTTTGTAATATTTAACAATTGTTCAATGGTATGTTGAAAATTACACTACTCATAAGATATGGTGGGTCAAATTTGATATAGATGCTGAGAAAATAATTTCAACAAAAAATATTGATGCAAATATGTGTCAAATTTTTTATATACACCAAGTATTTTAAATACTGCGAAAAAAAATTGCCAAATATTGTATCCAGCAGGTTATCCCATTCTTTCAGGTCAACAAACTGTTTTTGACACAAGGACTTTTTTTTTGCCGACTTAAATATTTCCGTTATATTGTCGCAATTTCTAAGAGAATACCAATATTGAAACACAGAAAAATATATTTCAATGTAAATAAAAGTATTTGCCTTTTCAGTGCTATTGTAAATAAATTGAAAGTCTTTGCTACAAGAAAAATATTTACTTGAAAATAGCAAAAAACATTTTTAAAGTATATCTCAGGAACAAAATATTTTTAAATATGAAAAAAAGGTATTTAACTCGGGGTTAAACTGTGACAAAATGAATTTTCGTAATTTTTTAATGTTTATTCACATCTGGCTTTGAAAGTAAGATTATAATATATGTTTTGGTATAAGTTTGAGTTTTAAATTTTGTTTCCCGTCAGTAATACAGACTTTTCATATTTTTTATTAGTAGTAAGGCTCATTTATGCTCTGCACTTTCTGGTGGATTTCAGTGCCGGATCTTTGACTCCGGGACACAAACTCTCTCCTACCCGCTCCTCCCCCCCCCCCCCCCTCCTACTCGGCGTTCTGTTGTTGCGCCCACTTCCCTCAATATATGCCATTTTTACAAATACCTGGACAAGTAGCGATTTAAAAAAAAAAAAAATCCGTCTACAAACAAAAGAAATTTTTGCGTACGGCAGCGGCGGTGTTGCCGTAATGTTGGCAACGAAGTGTTCTTTTTCGAGGATAATTGCCGGACAAAAACCTGTCGAGAATACAGCAGGAACAGGATTATTTATTTCGCTCAACACACTAAATATTATTCTCCTCATTCTATGTGACTGAAATTTCAAAAACATCTGTTTCGATATTTTTGGAAATTCAACCATTAACAGGGTGAAACAAGGGAAAAAATTTCATGCCAGAAATGTGAAAATTTGGATTTGGAACAATGGTTAGAATTTAAAAAGAATCTTTCGGGGTGTTTTGAAGTCTGCCATAAATATTGCATTACGGCGTTGCAAGATGTATCAAAATACTTGATTAGGAAAGCTTTTTCAAAGCTAAATCTATGAAAATTTCTATTTAGAAATAGAAACAACCAATGCAGATCATCTAGTCTACAAGTGTCAAACGGCGGCAAGTAAGCTATTTCCAACTATAAGAAGAATGAAAACGAAAACCAGAAATCGTTAATCGACGACGACAATTAGCGGACTCCTGCATACTGAAAGTTTGACGAACTCAGCATCGATGTATAATTTGGTGCTGACTTAACTCATGAACAGTGACATCTTGAGAAAGTGGAGTAAGAAGAAGGGTAAAACCAACTGGTAAATGGATAATAAGTAACATGCACGAGGAAAAGTCGTGATTACTTATCAAAATGATGAGTAGAAACATTAAAGGATATAACTTTTATTACAGGTTCATGTATTGTGGTAGATGGTTTATAATAACATTTTATGACATTTTTCCAAAGTTTTTCCGGTAATTGTGGCCAAATCTCCAGGTTTTTTCATTAAGACCTCCGGAAATATTCATTCAAGACCTGGCACACTACCGTTATAGCTGAAACAACCATTTTCGGTTATACCGGTGTTTTCATCTCCAGTTTAACCTTACTGTAAAAACTGGTCCTCTGTAACCGGTTTTTTAAATACTCGATATCGATTTTTTATTTGCTATTTTTTCCATTAACAAATAGAGAAATCAAAAGGTGAATAATTTTAAGACTGCCTTATGCTATTCTATTATACTTTTTATCAAGATATATAATATCATGATATCTGGTAAAATAATACGTCTGATGTCAACAACTACCGCCCAATTTCACTTCTGAAAGCCTTATCCAAAATTCTTGAAAGAGTGATGCATTCTACAGTTGTTTCACACAAATGTAAAAATAAAGTTCGAATGAAATGTCATTTTGGCTTTCAGAAAGGCTTTTCAACAGAAAATGCTATATATACCTTCACTAATGAAATATTAAATGCAATGAATAACTAGATACCACCTAATGGGATTTTTTGTGATCTATCAAAGACGAACAGTGCACAAATGGTTTAAATCATACCTGACAGCAAGAGTGCAGAAAGTTGAAATAAGTAGTTCACATAATATGCAAACAACAGTTGATTCCTTAAACTGGCGAACAATCAAGAATGGCGTGCCACAAGGTTTGCTCTTGTGTCCTTTGCTATTCTTAATATGTATTAATGACTTGCAATTCTATATTCACGAAGATGCAAAACTGGTTCTTTTTGCTGATGATATAGTTATCACACCTGACAGACAAGAACTAACCATTGAAATTCTAAACGACGTTTTTCAGAAAATCATGAAGTCGTTCTCTGGAAATAGGCTATCATTAAATTTTGATAAAACACAATATATACAGTTCCATACAGTAAATGGAATAACAGCATTAATAAATATAGACTTCGATCAAGAATCTGTAGTTAAGGTAGAATATTTTTACGTCTTAGACGAGGGATTGAACTGGAAGAAGATCTGCTGGAACGTTTGAGTTCACCTACCTATGCTCTTAGCGTCATTGCAAAATTTGGTGAGACACATCTCAGTTAATTAGCTTACTATATCTATTTCCATTCTCTGCTTTCGTATGGCGTCTTATTCTGGGGTAAATCATCACTGAGTAGAAAAGTATTCATTGCACGAAAGCATGTAATCAGAATAATTGCTGGAACCCTTCCAAGATCATCCTCCAGATACTTCAGAGTAGCTTCACAGTATATTTATCCATGTATGCAACTTGTTATTAACAATCCTACCGAATTCAAAAGCAATAGCATACCTACAACACTAGGAGAAAGAATGATCTTCACTATTCAAGGCAGTGGCGTAACTAAGGGGGGGGGATGAGGGGGTTAGAACCCCCCCCCCCCCCCAGAACCCGACAAAAAAAAGAAAAAAGAAAGAAAAAATCGTATAACAACAATTTGGTAAAGGTAAAGATTGGAAACTTGGGGTGTTTTACCATAAGCTTTCATTGGATGGGAGTGAATTAGTTTCTTCAACGGGAGTGGTAGATGGTAGTCTGTTCCGAAACTGGCTAAAATTTTGCTCGTCAAGCAGACCTATCCCCCCCTCCCAAGCCACGTCCTAGTTACGCCACTGATTCAAGGTTAAATCTAGCTTTGGCACAAGGGGTGAATTATGCTGCCACAAAAATCTTTGGACAGTCGCCAAATAGCATGAAAAGACTGACTGATAGCAAACTAGCATTTAAAAATAAATTAAAAGAATTTATGAATGGCAACTCCTCGAATTAGATAAATTTTTAGATATAAATTAGTAAAACTGAAGAAAAAATTAAAAAAAAAAAGAAAATAAACTGCGTCTTTTAATATTTTGTATAATGTAGTATATTGTAAAGACACCTTTTATTAACCTGACGCAGTTCCACATCATGGTCTATGCCACAAGTACCAATTTAATCTAATCTAGGAAACTGAAAAAGGACTTCGTCCTTCGTTCGTTGGTTTCAACGAAAAATAAAATCAGCAGTTTTCTCCTACTGATTATGAATCTCGTTTGAAAAATCAAATCATTTTGTAACCAAGAATCACATCACTATTTGGACACTGCGAATAGTCAGTACTAAAGGACGAAAACTGATGTTGGTTAATTCTGTGTTCTGTTTTACTTTGGCCGAGCCGCGACGGAGGGGCTGAGCGCACTGAGGCGCTAAGCTCCGATGCGCGAGGCCGTTCCCCGTCGGGGGTTCGAATCCTCACTCGGGCGTGGATATTTGTGTCTTTAGTATAAGGTAAATCATAAGTAGTTTGTAAGTTTAGAGATTTAGGACCCCGCAGTTAAGTCCCATAAGATTAACAAACATTGAACATTTCCAGAATGAAAGTTTCATTTTGCAGCGGAGTGGAAAGTAGGAGGCGAGGTACTGGCAGAATTGCAGTTGTGAGAACGGACCGATAGCTCAGTGATAAGAGTGCTTGCCCGCGAAAGGCAAAGGTGCCAGGTTCGAGTCACGGTTCCGGCACACGATTTTAATCTGCCAGGAAGTTTCATTTGAACTTTTTATTTATTTATTTATTTAATTTATATTATTTTTTTACCACGCAAACAGTTCTACCAATTCTTATGTTCGTTCCTGGTTAGGAACTGTTCTTAAATTGTCACTGATCGCATTTCCTTGTTCCTGCGATGACCTAATATTTCACAGCAGGGGTGATTTTAGGAGTAAATCTTACTAGTTTTTAAATTTTTAATTAATTAAAAGCAAAAAAATCATCTCGTAGCATTTCTACAGAAAGCTGTTATAGCAGTGTTTTATCCCATTATTGGCAATAACTGAAGAAACCCGGTAACAACCGACACTAAATAAATACCGAAAAATCGATGATTCGAATCTACAACAGTGGTATCGGTTTAAACGGGTCGACTTTCCGCAGCCCTAGTATAAACTGTGTAGACACTGGCGCCCATCCTACCCGTCGCTCTTTTCGGGCGCTACGGTGCTCCGTCTCCCCCCCCCCCCCTCCCTTCCGCCACACCACCCGGACATTCTCTGAGGCAACGTCACCTTGTTGGACCAATTTTAGGTTAGTGACCGTTTGCGCTGGCTTTCGATAGCTCGAAATTTACTTTCGAATAACGCGTTATCCGTTCATCTGAGGCGGAAATTGAAGAAACGTATTTCAGTAAATTCTACAGTACTTTTCTCTCTCTCTCTCTCTCTCTCTCTCTCTCTCTCTCTCTCTCTCTCTCCTCTCTCTCTCTCTCTCTCTCTTTTTTTTTTTTTTTTTTTTTTTTTTTCTTCCTAAGTTTGCACAGTTTTAGACATATTTATAACATAAAACAAGGCGATTTGACACTGTCTGTCCGCCTGTAACGTGTAACTTTTTAGGCACCAAACCGATCGGCACCAAATTTTACAGACCTATTTTTTAGCTGCCAGGGACAATAACCTCCCACAAGGCGGCATAACCGGAGGCGACACTTTGCCTTACATCGGCTGTTAAGCGTCGAATCGAACAACAGCTTTCAATAAAAAATTTAAAATCGAGTACTTTTGTTTCAGTTTTATTTATTTATTTATTTATTTATTTCGATATTTTGACTCTGAAATTTGGTATCCATGTACAAAGATATTGAACAATTACAAGCATAGTAAATAATTAAAATAAGGGTAGTAAATAGAATGATACTTTCATTTGAAGTAATCGTAATGGAAATGAATAAATAGTTGAAATTCAAGATTTTTTTATCTATAAGTTAATTAATGAAAAATTTGTTTTATAGTTACGAAGTTCAGACACTATTGGGCTTGTTATGTATAGTTTTTCAGCTCCGACCTACTCCTTTAAAACACTATGTAAACGAGTCATTAGTAATATGTTAATATTTTTAAAGAAATCTTTTTTTTTCTTTTCTACCGACATTGTAGTATTGATGCTGCAGCAGACGTAGGAAATCTCAGGCGTAAGTCCAGATTTAAGGCCAATTCTACTACATGGGGTAGCTCCTCTCGATTAGATATAAATCAGCACAATTCCGTTTAAAAATTCACGTATATATTTTGAAGAAAAACTTTTACATTTTGTACATTTGTACTTCTTACATTCTCGAATGGCTATGAAAAAAAAAAAAAAAAAAAAAAAAAAAAAAAAAAAAAAAAACTACTGGCGAGTGCAAAAAATACACTCTTTCTACCCAAGCTTCCTTCGCTTGTTCTGTTAATTAACATCTGTAAGTAATTTTTACACTGTTTACTTTACAATTGAAACGTCTCTGAAGAAAATACATTAACATTTGCTCTTTTTATCATGAATTAATTAATATATACATGAATACACAGAAAGTAAGAAATATACACTCGTTACATCAATTGTGAAAATAAATATTGTAAGAAGACATTAATTCTTCTACCGATCTTTATGTGTACTTTTTTTTACCCCTATGGTAACGCTACAAGAATGAAGAATGAAGAATGATTTGAGGTTGATATAGCATCTAGTGGAGGACGGTGGTTCATATCCTCCTCCAGCCACCCAGATTCAGTTTTCCCGCAATTTCCTTAAATCACTCCAGGTAAATTCAAAGTTACTTCCTTTGAAAGGCAACGACCGATTTTCCTCCCCATCCTTACCCTAAACTCCGAGCGTGAGGTCCAATAACCACGCTGTCGACGGGACGGTAAGCTATAAGTTTCCTTGCTTCCTTTTTTCATCTAGGAATGTATATATAGCTGAATTATATACTCATAATTAATAATCGAATATTCATTATTATTATCATTATTAGTTTGGTTTCGTTATTTCCAACCCCCCCCCCCCCCCGCCGAAATACATGAATTTTTATCGTAGTTCAAATTATTTGAAAACGTCTTCACAAAAATGCCGAAAAGGAAAAGAAATTACAAAAATAAAAATTGCACTGGCCTATTTTTAGGCCACTTTTGCAAATATTTCCAAACAAAAAAATTTAAATACGTAATAGATCTACATCTACCTACCTCTACATCCACACTCCGCAAGCCACCAGACGGTGTGTGACGGAGGGTACCTTGAGTACCACTATCGGTTCTCCTATCCATTCTCGAAATGTTCGCGGAAAGAAATAACGTCGGTATTCCTCTGCAAGGGCTCTTAACTACCTGATTTTATCTTCATGATCGCTTCGCGAGATATACGTAGGAGGGAGCAATGTACTGTTCGACTCCTCGGTAAAGTTCTCGAATCTTTGACAAAAGGTCATACCAAGCTACAGAGCGTCCCTCTTGCAGAGTCTTCCACAGGAGTTTATCGATCATCTCCGTAACGCGTTCACGATTACTAAATTATCCTGTAATGAAGCGCGCTGCTCTCTGTTGGATCTTCTCTACTTCCTGTATCAACCCCACCTGGTACGGATCCCACAATGGTGCAATGGTGAGCCAAGCAGTGGGCGAACAAGTATAATGTAACCTACTTCCTTTGTTTTCGGACTGTATTTCCTTAGGATTCTTCCAATGAATCTAAGTCTGGCATCTGCTTCACCGACGACTGAATTTATTAGGTCCTTCTATTTTAAATCACTCCTAATGCCTACTCTCCGATAATTTATGGAATTAACTGCTTCCAGTAGCTGATCTACTACAGTGTAGCTAAATATAAAGGATATTTCTTTCTATGTATTCACAGCACATAACACTTGCTACATTAAGATTCAATTGCCATTCCCTGCACCATGCGTCAATTTTATGTAGATCTTCGTGCATTTCAATACAATTTTCCATTGTTACCACCGAAAAGGCTCAGTGAACTTCCAATGATATCCACAATGTCATTTACATATATTGTGAATAGCGACGATTCCAAGACACTCCCCTGTGGCCCACCTGATATCTCTCTTACTTCGGAAGACTTCGTTGTTGGTTGTTGTTGGTTTTGGGATTTAGAGGGACAAAAGTGCGGAGGTCATCAGTCTCCCATTCCATCCCAGGGGGGCACAAGCAAAGTTTCCATACAGAAAAGTATACGCCCAGAACTAAAATAGCAATGGGAGGAAATCCCCACTCAATCAGTAAAATGTCAACAAAGTCGACAAGAAAACGCAAAATGAGGTAATCACGTAGAAACAATAAACAATGAAAAGGAATGGGACAAAGCCGATATCTGTGGCTGACCGACCATGAGATTAAAAATAGGAAGGGTCAACCATGCGGCAACACGAGGGAACCTCCAGTCGGAGGACATACACATTGAAGTGAAGCGAAACTTTATCGAGAGTGGTGAAAACCACTGTCACGAATAAAACCTAAAATTGAATCAGCAATTGAGGTATCGTCACTTCAAACATCAGATAAACTGTAGAGCAGGCTAGCAATATACTGTCAAGTGGGAACCATGTGTGAGCCAAGTACTGCCAATGCAGAGCTGTCACAGGACTACAAAGTCCCGGCAGCGTAAATTCCGCATGGAGGAATGCCACACAGCCTTAGTCTCCTTTATAGCCCTCAGTTTGTTGGGCGTGGTCAGGCTACGCACAGAGATCAGAAGCCAGGAGGCCAGTTTCTAAAACGGACGCATTGACAGCCTGTTTGGCAAGCCTATCAGCGTGTTCGTGGCCCGGGATCCGACGTGACAAAGAGATCAAAGAAATACCAGAGATCGGCCAGATCGATCAAGAGCAAAAAGAGTCTGGTGGATAACCGTCACCAAAGGAGGACACGGGTAACTCTGGTCCAGAGCGAGAAGGCTGCTCAGGGAGTCGCTGCAGAGAAGACTCACTTGTGCAGGAACGCATATGCTCGAGAGCATGGAGATGGCCACCAGCTCCGCAGTATAAACACGGTAGCCATCTGGAAGAGTGCTCGCCATGAACACAGGCAAAGCCAACGCGACCATCAACTGAACCATCCAAATAGACTATGTCATACCCAGTGTACTCCGCTAAGACAGCAAAGAACACGGTGGACTACCTCTGGAGGAACTGTGTCCTTGCGGCTATGGGCCAAGTCTAGCCAGGTACTCGGCCTTGGCCTGCACCATGAAAGTGTAGGTGCATGGGCCCGCTAGGGAGATAGAAGCGGGAAAGACTCTAGTTCCAACATAAGGGACTGGACGTGGAAGGCAATCGTGTGACCTGAACGGGATCGTCGTTGTTGATTATGGACATGTCAGAGAGAAGAAAACGTTGCTTCAGATAGCATGGCGAACCATGAACATGGGCTGCATAGGCAGCGAACAGTTGTTGGATCCACAGAGGTGGGACTGGCCTCCACAAGTAAACTGTCCATGGGGCTCGTACGGAAGGCATCCTTCAGGATGTGAACCCTGCAGTTGTGAATGGGGTCCAGCAAGTGCAATGCTGAAGGTGACACAGAACCTCAGAAGACTTCTCTCCATTGAGAATGACATGCTGAGTTCTGTTATCTTCAATCACACAATTGCTCTGAAAGTCCATACGATTTTACTTTGTCCATTTTACGGTTGTGAGGAGCTGTATCAAATGCCTTGCGGAAGTGAAAAACTCACACTTATAAAATTAGTAAATAGAGTATTGGCGAGAGGAGCCAAAACCAAGATCAACATTAATTTAATGAAATGATTCTAGTAGCAGAAAACATAGAAAGATTACTTTTAAAAATTATAGTTCTGGGTGTACAAGCCAGTTAAGATTCCTGTAAACCACTTGCTGTGCTGCTGAAACTTGTTCCCTGACCCAAATTGAGAACTAGTTTGACCTTAAATTACTCTCACAGCCGCAAGTTAGAAAAGCAGCGGTCATATGAATTGTAGCTCACAGGAATCAAACTTACTATGAAACGAGCCACCACAAATTACTTTATGAAAGTGGCGGACGAAACAAGAGGCTCAATGGAAATATTAACAATAATCAGCATCTGAATCTGTTCTCAGCACACGTGAAACAATATTTATAAAGAAAGGGGTAGGTATTCTACTGTATTAAAAATAAGATAAGATTTTACTGAACAAAATGCTTTTATTCAGTGTAAGCACAAGCACGTGTGGGGAACCAATTTAGTTACACAATAAAAACGCATCCCATTGAAATTAGCTCACAAGCACTATCATATCTTATGCTAAAAATGCCCATTATATAAATTTATCTACACTGAATTGAATTTTAGTTTGGGGAGGAATTACGAATAACAAGTATTCATCAACACACACACACGCAATGCAAGCGAAACTTAGCAAAAACAGCGTGCTGAACAAGGCAGAAACGGCCGTCGATCTCGTAGGGTAAGTTTCAAAGAGCCAAGGCGAAGGACACAACACAATAAAAATAACTTTCATACGTGGCTAGTTCTATTCTTTCTTCACTGGAGATGGCGCATATAGCAACAAAATCTGTTTGCATTTGGAGCTAAACCAAGTGCTGGCAAACTAACTGAGTCGCGCACCACATGGTTCCAAAATCCAGTAAAATGAAGAAAATCAGTTACTAAAATATTACGAAAATTAACGATAGCATGCAACCCATAGAAATGCATAGAATGTTACAAGGAAACGAAAGAAATACATATACACGACAGCATGAACTTTACAGAGAAGGTTGAAATCCTATCTCAAAAATCATCAAAGTTTAATAAATTTGGAGTCGCAGAAAAACAAATATGAAATACGGCATGTAACCTATAGAAATGCGCAACATTTCATAAGCAAGCAAATGAGAAAGGTTGTACAGGGCTAGTAAAGAATTTACAACTTGCAGTTGAAAACAGAGAATAAAATAGCAATTTACTATAGGCAAAAGAGGGAAGATCACAAAGTACTACCAGAAAATTGAAAGACACATGCAGTTATTCTAGCCTGAAGAGCATAGAACAAACACGGTTTCCGCTGAAGGCTTTGTTCGGAGAACACACCATGTGGAGTACATGTTACTCGCGGACAGAGAAAACGAACAGTAAAATTGCACACAAGTTACATGAAGCAAAAATCCTGCTTAGTAGTCGCGCAACTTTCGATGCATGCTCGGAGAAACTTACTCCGAAAATGAATGCAAGTTGTAAAACCTAAGCTGAACTAACTGAACAACGAATTGCTGCCATCTCCAGGCTGAAAGAGCAGAGCTAACTCACCATTCCGAAGGACAGCTACCAAACGAGTGAGACCGATGGGCCATGTGGGCCTCCGTCTGGAAATCGGCAAAGCCACCAAAAGGGGTGGTGGGGGAAATGCAGGGATTCGCACAAGGGCGTGTATAGGCTCACACCAGCCTCTTGCCAACCTAACTTGCAACGAAAGGGTGTGGAAATCTTTTTGGGGGGCATAGAAAGAGGTTGGTACTAGCCATCTATCGAAGCAGGAGGAGGATGTGTGTTCATTAGGAAAGACAACACTGGCATTCTACAGATCGGAGCGTGGAATGTTAGATTCCTTAATCGGGTAGGGAAGTTAGAAAATTTAACAAGAGAAATGGATAGGTTGAAGTTTGATGTAGTGGGGATTAGTGAAGTTCGGTGGAAAGAGGAACAGGATTTCTGGTCAGGTGATTACAGGATTTAAATACAAAATCAATTGCGGATATTACAGGAGTTGATCTGACAATGAATAAAAAGCTACTATGAGTAGCGCAGTGATTGCAATATCGCTCTCAAGACAGATACGAAGCCAATATCGACCACAGTCGTACAGGTTTATATGTCAACTAACTCTACTGATGATTAAGAGAGTGAAGAAATATATGAGGTGGTAAAGAAAATTATTCAGACAATTAAGGGAGAGGAAAACTTAATTGTGATGGGAGACTGGAATTCGATAGCAGGAAAAGGAAGGGAAGGAAAAGTAATAGGTGAATATGGTCTGGGCAAAAGGAATGAAAGAGGAAGCCGGCTGGTAGAATTTTGCACGGAACATAATTTAATCATAACGAAGACTTGTTTTAAGTCACGAAAGAAGGTTGTGTACGTGGAAGAGACCAGGAGACACCGGAAGATACCAGATAGGTTTTATAATGGTCAGACAGATTTCGGAACCAGGTTATAAACTGAGACATACCCAGGGGCACACATAGACTCTGACCATATCTTATTGGTCCTGAACTGTAAGCTGAAACTGAAAAAAACTGCAGAAATCTACGCAAATAATGAGGTGGGACCTGGATAAATTGTAGGAACCTGAAGTTCTTGAGAATTTCAGAGGCAGCTTTAGCAACGGAGGACAGAAACGGGGGGGGGGGGGATAAAACAGTAGTAGAGGAATCAGTAGCATTGAGAGATGAAATAGTGAAGGTAGCTGAGAACAAAATAGGTATAAAGACAAGACGTACAAGAAATCCTTGGATATCAATGGATATACTAAATTTAATTGAAGAATGGAAAAAATATAAAAATGCAGTAAATGAAACAGGCAAAATGGTGTACAGACAACTAATAAATGAGGTTGACAGAAAGTGCAAAGTAGCTAAGCAGAAGTGGCCAGAAGGCAAATGCAAGTCAGCAGAAGAATGTTTAAATAGGGGAAAGATGCCGCCTACAGGAAAATAAGAGACATTTGGAGACAAGGAAAGCACCTGTATGACTGTAAAGAACTCATATGGAAAACCAGTTCTCAGCAAAGAAGGGAAAGCTGAAAGGTTGTGACTGGGCGGCGACATGGTTTGGTTTGGTGACTGGGGCGACAGTTGTGTTGACTTCGTTTTATATTAGGATTTTAACTTGCGACTTTTAAGCTGTAGATTACGTCTCAATTTCCACAGTTGTATTGGATGTACAGGTTCAAAATTCTATTTGTTACCTCAGTATGAAATTTCAGCTGGTAGTCCTGGTACTTCTTCGCAGTTACTAAAATTTATGTCTGTGTTGAATTTTTTACTGTAAATATTGGTTCTGGATTTCATTATACGTAAAGATCTATTTTAATGTTTGACCATGAAAATCTGTTTCTCAGGGGCTGATATTTAATAAACCAAAGAATAAAATTTTGAATCATTCAGCTCCGGTAGTTCAGATAATTTAACGCCCGTCACAAAGATACTGTTTTTGCCTGATCCTTTTCCTTTATAGAATTATTCTTTAGAAAATCTCACCATAAGTATCTCCTGACCAAAACTGTTAGATATGTTCCTTCACTTTTAGAATATGCTGGGACAATATTAGGGAAGTAAATACTCGAATAACTGTTTAAGATTTTTTAAGGTTCATAGATTCTCTATTCTGAAATCAATAGTTACATTCACTACACTTTCACAGTACACACTTTATAAGTTCACAATTCATTATTATTTTCGTCAAAGTTTGATTGTATTAATCTCTCTGGAATGTTCATCAGTTTATTACGGGAGGCAGAAGATTCTAATTCTTTCGTCCTAGCCTATCCCGATTAAAGTCCAAAGATAATGTTCGCTTTCGCGTTTGATCACGATATGAAAGTTTATATTAAAGTTTAAATACTTTTTCGGGTTTTTTACTATCTTGGAATTTAACCGCGTATAATATTTTTGGTAAGCACTGAGAGCTCTTTACATAGAGAACTGAGCACATAGAGAAAGCTAAGCACATCGATAGCTAAACACATAGAGAGCTAAACACATACAGAGAGAGTAACTCAAATGCGGGTACTATTGATAATAGCAATCTGACAAATGATCTCTGATATACGAGATGTTTTGACCTAAGTATTCCCTGGATACTATTACTCTGAATTACGCTGATATAATTTGAATTTACTAAAAATTTTGAAAAATGAGAAAATTCTGCCTCTTAACAAAATATTAAAATTACGTAACGATGCAAAATGTTGAAATACCGTGATTCTAACGCTATGGTCGCTATGTGGTGTTACAAGGTGTAAAGAATATATATAGGGGATCTACAAAGGAAATAAACATAGAGACAATATTGTAGTAAGAGGTGAAATTGACAGAGCACTTAAAGACCTAAGTCCAAACAAGGCCCCTTGAGTGGACAACATTCCCTCAGAACGACTTAAGTCTCTGGGAGAGCCGCCATGACAAAACTTGTTTCACCTGGTGCAGATGTATGAGACAGGGGAAATACCCTCAAACTTTAAGAAAATTGTAATCGTCCCCATTCCAAAGAGAGCAGGTGCAGACAGATGTAAATATTAGAGAACCATCAGTATAAAAAGTCATGGTTGCAAAATTTTAACACGAATTATTTACAGAAGGGTGGAAAGGTGGTGTTACAGAAGAATGCTGAAGATTAGGTGAGTGGATCACGTAACTAATGAGGAGGTACTGAACAGAATTTTGAAGAATAGGAATTTCTGGCATACCTTGACTAAAAAAAAAGGATCGATTGGTAGGACACATTCAAGGAATAATGTATTTAGCATTGGATGGAAGTGTGTGGGGTAAAATTCGCAGAGGGAGCAGTGGCAGCTGGTGACCAGAAAATATGGTAGTGCACGTTTTCACCAGTAAAAAGTTCGTCCTCTCCATTGTAACAGCTCAACGCATTCGGAAAAAATGCTATTAAGTCAAGATATCAGAGATGTATATGGATCAGAAACAATCACTCGACCGCAGACACAATATCTACCCGTGGCATTTAAAAAAAAAAAAAAAAAAAATTGACGACTTTTCGTTTTAACTGAATGTGAAATTGTCAAACTTGGAATCGGTCTACCTAGCCTGCTGATTTATAATTTCTCTTCAAACCTGCGTAAATTGAAGGGTTCAGAAAGCAAGGTAATTACCTGATTCATTACTTCACCTGTTCCTTGAGACTCAAAAGTAACTATAAAACACGCTGAACAACGGACACAACGCACAATTACTTCGCTCGCAGCTACACGTGAACTGGTAAGAAGGCGCGAAAAGCCCGCTTTTTTTAAGGGCCGACGACTGCGGTTGTCTTCGGGAGAGTTCGGACTCTGTTTCTGCGGCTGGCAGGGTGGCTC
The DNA here is from genome assembly GCA_026315105.1 of Locusta migratoria. Taxonomy (NCBI): domain Eukaryota; kingdom Metazoa; phylum Arthropoda; class Insecta; order Orthoptera; family Acrididae; genus Locusta; species Locusta migratoria. Next base: position 201,060,776 of record CM048746.1, read on the forward strand.
GGGCGGGGTGTTTATACACTCAAGGCGCCTATACGGAAACACTGTTGCCAATAGAGATGGGCAAAACCGATCTTTTCAGAGATCGGATCAGAAATAGTCATTCACTGGGATGAACTAGTTCTTTTTCATCGTTCACCGACTCACCAACTGATATAAAACGTAAAACGATGTCACATTACTTTTTTGTCACTATACCTTTATCTGATTTAGCCATATTGTGAAAGAAGAGTAATAATTTTATTGTAAGTCCTTAGTAGTTTCGAGAATTAAAATTTGTAGTTACACCTACATTAAAATTTAAAAATGTTATAACAGAATTTAAATATTTTTGAAGGTGAAATAATTGGAAAAAGAAAAAAATATATTATTTTTATATTCGTAAACTTTCATTCAAAAAATAGAATATTTTGCAGAATAAAATGATACTAGTTCCATATTTATACAGTGAGTAGTCTGCGAGTTTAAGCGAGTAGAATGATACGTGATAGCGCGAGAGGTCCATGTAGGACGTGGCAACTGCCGCAGGAAAATACCCATGCGCACTAATGCCGCGTGCTATGTGAGCAACAAAGGCGAGCGACAGCGCGCGATATTCAGCGACGCGACACGGCAGTTACAAGCAGCGACATTCGGCGTCACGGCTGGGTGTCTTACGTGAGCGCGACAGATGCTCGCTACAAGATGGCCGCTAGAACCCATCACTTGTTATCTAAAAACTAAAGTCTGGCACCCATAAACAGTAAAATAATGATAGCTCGACAGTAAGCAATAAAGTTTTATTTGATTTCGAAAATAAGGCGTCAAAAGAGTAATGTCCATTAAATTTACAAAGCGAGGAATGTTCGTGGACTATTTCATTCCTAACTTCAAGTACGAAAAAAAGACTGTGAAAATCTCCAGCCAAATTCTTAGAAAATACGACGACGAGTACAGATACTTTCGACTATGTCGTCAACGAGTTTTTCTTTTGTGAGTACAAACCATCTACAATTGATTAAGTTTGAAGAGAGTCTTAGCTAAAGAAATAATTAGGTAAATAACTGCGCTGATGCTCTTACAGTCGGCGTAGTACAGGGGTAGCGTTCTGGGCTCCTATATTCTAAGTTTTGCAGTTGCTGGTAAGATTTCCATTCCACCTTCTATTTTTAGTTCCTGTAACTACAACCCTTTCACCTGTAATTTGTGCAAAGTTTTATATATTCTCTATACAGAGCAATGCGAATTGTTTTTTTAAGTGCTTCTCAATATAGTTTATCTTTAATTGCAAACACACACATCCTACTGTACCAAACACATTAAATTCGTAATGAAACATTACAGCAAGATATTTTACTCAGAAACGTAATTATAGACATTTCGTTTGACATCCTAGTGTTCTCTCTCTTTTCGAAAAGAAGTTTGTTGTTACTGTCAAAGATTTGATGCCAGCAGCAAAGATTTCAAATGGACACAACCCCAAAACTGAATGGTTTCAGATACAAAAAACATTAATGCACATTGTTGTTTTGTTTGTTATTCGATTATATAGTCATTGTTTTCAACATGCCAAAATAATGTAGCTGCATGAAAGACGCATAATTTGTTACAGGACACTCGTTTATCAAGTCAGGAAACTGTGTGATATGGGCTTACAAAATTTAAGCAACAGAATGCACATTGCACAAGACCTTGTCTCTATTGCTCCCTTCATGCAAACTACAAGTGTTCGAGAAAAATGGAGTAGGATCTTTTTCGTAGAAATTTTATATAGTTTAATTTTGTACTGTAACGCGTTTTTGCCACCGACTGCAGATTTCATGTTATTAAGAAAAAACATGTAACATTAAATAAATACGTTTCATCTCGAGTACTATTCGAAATAGGAATATGACGGTTTCTGTTGCTTCAGATTATCGTTTCTGTAAGTGATCTGCAAGCTTTATCAGAACACAGGAGTCGAGAGAACAGAGAAATGCGCCGAGTCGCTTTGTTCGGCACCACTCGGTTCGCCAGAGGAGTGGGGGGAACAATGAGCAGCGCGCCACACGGGCGGCTCCGCAAGCGAGCGGAGTCGGGAGAGTGGTGGGGAGAGGTGAACCGGTGAACCAGCTAACTCACCGACTCAGTTGGCGGTCGGATCGCCTCGATCGCCGGAGTCGTGCGGAGCAGCGAGACAGCGGTAGTCGGGAGCCGCGCGCTCACTGAACTGCAGAGCTTGCGCGACTCACCGATTCTCGACTTGCTGGGGGAAGGCGCTGCACGTGTTTAGGCGCTCATTTTTTGCGTTTTATACTTGCACATGGTCTATAGCACATGTTTTTTGTAGCTTAGGAAACTTCTGAAGCATATGGCAAGGGGTTTAGGAAACGTCTGAAGATTGTGGCAAGGGGTTCTTATGCAGCTCATTGCTGTCACCAGAGGGACTTTTCGGATCAGATGAACTACCACTCTTTTTTTTGGATTCATCCATCACTCACTCCTTAGAATGATCTGGCTCTTTGAATCAATTCAGGAGCAGATTGCCCATCTCTAGTTGCCAAGCGTTGCCCCCGCACCCCGCACACCCCCCTGAGACACCTAAGACGGCGTTTGCAGGCCGGCTGCAAACCCAGCCGCTGTCGGCGAAGTTCGGTCCACTCGGGAGCGGTCGGTGCGTAACAGCCCGGGCGTTTCGAAAGAAATAAATGGAGTGCTACTAGAATCGCTAACAGTAAATGGAGTTTGAGAATATTGTTATTCCTGGGGGTAGCGCAAACGAATGCAGGAGCCGCCCCTGAGAGGGAGACCAAACGACTTATACAGTAAGCAGATTCAAATGGATGTAGGGTGCTGTTCTTATGAGGAGTTGAAGAGACTTGCTCAGGATGGAGTAGGGTCGAGAACTTCATCAAACCAGTCTCCAGACAAGACAACAATAACAACATTCTGTACGATTAGTAAAATTTGTGATGCACAAAGTGGTTCGTTTCTGGACAGAGCTACTTTCGCCTCAGTTGGTAATAGCAGCAGACGGATGACAGCGTGGCGGCACGGTGTCTGTGTGCGAGAGACGGCGGCGCGACGGCTGTCGCACGTGCTGCGGACAATAGCGGAGGCGGCGCCGGCGGCGGCGTCACACGTGTCTGGCCAGACGACAATGGACGCTGTGGCGGCGGCTGCGGTGGCCTTTTTGTGTCACAGCGAGGGCGCCGGCCCCGCCGCCTATAACGGGCGCCTCGGCTGCCTTTTGAGGGCGGCGCGGCGGATCCAGAGACCAAAGGACGCCTGCCGACTGCTGCGGCTTACGTGGACCGCAGCCGTATAGCCGTATACTCCGCTGTTTGACAGAGCTAAGCTGCCAACTTAAGTCAGTAAAGGCAACATCTCAGGAGCTTGCGCTGTAGCATACACAGTAAGACAGTTGTGTGCATAACACAAACGGTACGATTTCCTAGAGTTCTGAGCTGAGACTTTTACCATCCTACTACGAACTACGCAAGTTTCAAATGTTCAAATGTTTGTAGAACTTATGGGACTTAACTACGGGGTTATCAGTCCCTAAGCTTACAAACTACTTATGAACTAGCTACAACCAAGGATGGCACAAATATCCATGCCCGTAGTGGCCGTGCAGACCGTGACTGAAGCGCCTCAGTCCCCTCGACCACCGCGGCCGGCTATGCAAGTTTACCATGTAATCAAAACTTTTGATAAAGAGAGAATTTTTTCCTGATGCCTACAAAACTTTATATTGTGTCTCGTTTCCGCCAGTTGTCTTGGGTGTCGGTGGCCGAGTAGAAAGAGACCAACACAGGAATAAAGGATGCACGCATGTGCAGGTACGGAGGTGACCAGCCAGTGGGACAGCAGGAACAAGAAACACTAGAGTAAATTAGAACGTAATATATATTTCATAGAGACTTAGTAATCCTTAACTTTTTGTCTGCAGAATGCTGATACATAGATTAGATAGAGGCCTGACTACTGATGATTCCTAGTGCCTATCCGATAGCCAAGTCTTAACTGGTGCCTATCTGATTCCCAAGTGAACGACGCAGTTCAGTGGTGGCCACGAGCGGAGTTGCAGCAGAGGGCGCTCGTGGCTGACGTCGTAAGAACGCCGCGCCGTGCGTGCATGGCGGCGCGCGCCGAAAGTACGTGGCGCGCACTTTAGACTTGTGCGACACCACAATATACATACAGGGTGTTTCACTAAGTGTGTTTGCCTCTGTAACTTATAAAATAATAGGTGACGGGAAATTTTAATGCGGTAGGTCAACACAAGAAATGCTACACATTCTGAGGAGCAATGAACATAGTTTATTGTATCATTTTCCAAACAGTTATAGCACAAAGATATAGTTTTTTAAATGGAGCAATAGTTTATTCTATAGTGCATTGGATTCGTTGAAACCAGCTGCGTCCAAATCAATTTAAACTACATTCCTAACACTGTTAGTTTGGGAGCTACAACCCTTCAAAGTTTCAGGGGCAGATACCACACGCTGTACATAATCCATGGCTGTGTGGTGCATGATGGAAGTTGATTTACATGAGATGTTCAAATGTGTGTCCATGTTCCTCAATGCATAATGCAATGCGCCGTCGAAAGGATATGTGGACGAGATGTAACATCGCCGGTGTGACGGAGCGACATGCGTCCTCGAAGAGCCGTTTTAGATCTTCTGGGGATGTGGGCTCAGTGACTTAAACACGATCCTTTAGATATCCCCACAAAAAGAAATCTACTGGTGTTAAATCGGGTGACCTTGCGGGCCATGAATAAGGACCGTGGCGCCCCAACCATGTTCCTGCAAACCTGTTGTTTAGTTCTTCCACAACAGCACGCGCAGAATGGGCTGGGAGACCATCGTGCTGCATCCACATATGGACTCCCGTGTGTAGAAACACATGTTCAAGGACACCACCCAAACTGTCGGCTATGATATAACTCACCTGTCAGTGTACCTGGGAAGTAGTGTGGACCGATGATTTCATCCCCAAGGATCCACACCATACGTTAATAAACCACCTACGTTGACGATCAACAGGTCGTACCCACCGAGGATTGTCTGCGGCACAGTAGTGATTGTTATGGCGATTCATTGCACCATAATTTGTGAACGTGGACTCATCAGAGAACATAACACTTTGTAAAGACTCCAGCGTGAAATTACGCATGGCGCACTCACAGAATGTCACTCTTGCACGGAAATCGTTCCCATGCAGCTCCTGGGTCAGTGACAGGCGGTACAGGTGAAACCTGTGGCCGTTGTACTATATGCCACACAGATGTGAGACTGACACCAGCGACTGCAGCAATGGCTTGTAAGCTGACATGAGGATCGTGGTGTAGTGCAGCTAAAACAAACACCTCCGTCTCCTCACTTCTTGCAGTTCTTCGTCTGTTACCTCGGCGCATTACCAAGCTACCTGTTTCCTGAAGTCGTTGTTAGGCACGTAAGAACGTAATGGCTGCCGGGGCTCTTCGCCTAGGATATCTCACGGCCTACGCTGTGGCTGCTTCAGTGGCATCGTGTCGGCACTCGCCGAGCATCAGCAACATGTCAACGTACTCGTTGTTCGTGTATGCCATCGTCTTCCGATGTCATTAACTGTGGTATATTGAGCCCCGGTTGTTTGTGTGGCTCCAACTGTCGGGTATACGGCCGTGTGCGGCGACAGTCGGCAGTCTAACAGCGCATCGAGGAAGCTTCTCGCTCTGTGACACCGGCGACGTTACAACTCGGCCGCACCACATTTAAAAGGCGCATTGCATTATGCGCAGCGTTTGTAGTATCTGCCTCTGAAACTTTGAAGGGTTGTAGCTCCCAAACTAACAGTGATAGGAATGTAATTTAAATTTATTTGGACACAGCTGGTTTCAAGGAATCCAATGCACGATAGAAAAAACTATTGTTCCATTTAAAAAATTATATCTTTGTGCTGTAACTCTTTGGAAAATGAAACAATAAACTATGTTCATAGCTCCGCAGAAATTGTAACATTTCTTGTGTTGACCTACCGCATTATAATTTCCTGTCACCTATTATTTTATCAGTTACAAAGGCAAACACACTTAGTGAAACACCCTGTATATATATGATGCAAAGTTCGCCAGAAGTTTCTTCCTTATTCTTTTACTGATGTAACTAGGGTATGGTGCTACAATTGAGATCATTTCGGACAAATGTTATTGCAACTGGAAATATATTGAGCAAAGAAATAATTTTTACTATTGCACTTTTTCCCGGATGTTTAATCGTTAGTGTTGCTGTTATCTAGTGGTACTGGGCGGCGTGACTCAGCCCTCCCGGTCAGGGAGCTAATCTGCCACTGTAATAAAAAAGCTGAGCCAACCCTTCAACGAACATCCACGAACAAACTGAACGAACGACCACAAACCATACATCTACCAGATGAAAAAAAAGTGTAAGACATCTACCTAGTAAGCATAGAGGTCCGGGTTCGTTTCCCGGCTGCATCACAAATTTTAATTCAATGCCTCACATTAATTTTAATGAATACGTCAATATTACTGAAATTTTCCGGTCTATTATGCCGTGGTCTTATGGATCTATTGCTCAAATCAACGTTTCGTCTCATTCTGTGGAGGGCATTTTCAAGGAGGATCGTGGCGCTTATGTATGCCCCTGGCTCATTACTGACAGAAAATAAAAATACCTTTTTCAACACGGACTGTTGACAATAATGGAAATCTTTACGAAAAATAATTTCCTGCTTCCTCACTAATCAACTTTTAATACGCTTTCTGCACACTCGAAAATGCACTTCTTGTTATGCAACCTTGAAACACATGCATATTACACAATTTTTACACTTTCAAATCAATGTGTGGTAAAATGATACTTTCAAATACAATAATAAAGCTGAAGGTTATTTTAGTACTTCATTTAGTATCGACAAATTTAAGCATAGATATGCAAAATTCTACATAAGTGACAATCCTTGTTAAAACTTTTTACACTTTCAATTCAGAATTACTTATACAAAATACCTCTCACAACAATACGTACTCGGCAAGTCATTCTTTCACTACCCAAAATCAGTGTCTGCCGTCCCTGAGGATCAGACCATTTCACTATTCACAACTTCAGAATTGGAATTTGTGTCCGCCGCTGCTCCGGATCAGATTATCTCTCTGTACGACGCTAAAAACTAGTGTGTTCGTCTCCGGCCCAAACAATGACATCTGTGAGACGAGGCTATGATATTATTACACCTTTGTATATCTTTAGCGGGTAGTACCAACCTACTACCAACCTAATTATTTATGTGCGAAAGACAAACACACATATTTCAAAGGTATTGATTGTGTTTTACCGCTAGTAAACACACTACTGGAATTTCTTGAAACACTCTGCCAAATTACGTGACAGAATTTTTATAATATGCATGGATTCCGTGAAAGAAGTAGATATCATCGGAGTTGTACAGCAACTAAAATCACTTAACAAGAACCAGTCTTCTGGTCCGGACTGTATACCCATTAGATTTCTTATTGATTATGCTGAAGCGAATACAACCGCTGTCTCAAAGAAGGATCTGTACCAAAAGATTGGAAAGTTGCACAGATCACATATATATTCAAGAAAAGCAGTATGTGTAACCCACTAAACTACAGGCCTATTTCATTGACTTCAATTTGCAGCACGGTTTTGGAACATATCGTGTTTCCAAATATGAATTATCTCGAACAGAATGATAAATTGGCCCAAGGTCAACACGGATTTAAAAATATCGTTCATGCGAAACACAATTAGCTCTTTATTCACACGAAGTGATGGGTGCTATCGACAATAGTTCGCAAATCTATTCGGTATTTCTTGATTTCCAGAAGGCTTTTGACACCGTACCTCACAAACGGCTGTTAATCAAATTGCGTGGATATGGTATATCGCCCCAAATTTTGGATTGGATAGGGGATTCCCTGTCAGAGGGGACACAGTTCGTAGTAATCGATGGTAAGGTATCGACTAAAACAGAAGTGATATCGGGCGTTCCACAGGATAGTGTTATTGGCCCTCTGCTGTTCCTTATTTACATAAACGATTTAGGGGAAAATATAAGTAGCTGTCTTAGGTTGTTTGCAGATGACGTCGACATTTACCGTCTAGTAAAATCATCTGAAGATCGAAACCAACTGCAGAACGATCTGAATATATCACTAAGGTGTAAATTTGCCAACTGACTCTAAATAATGAGAAGTACGAAGTCTTTCACGTGAGTCTTGTTTACAAGATAAATCAAGTGATGGTCGTAAACGCCACAAAATATCTAGGAATTACTATTACTTCAGACTTAAACTGGAAAGAACACGTAGATAATGTCGTGGGAAAGGCGAACCAGAGACTGCGTTTTATTGGCAGAACCCTCAAAAGATGCCACAGAACTACAAATAGACTGCATACACTACGCTTATTCGTCCATTTTTCGAGTATTGCTGCCTAGTGTGGGATCCTTATCAGGTGGGTTTGACGGAGGACGTCGAAAGAGTCCAAAGAAGGGCAACTCGTTTCGTATTGTCACGATACAGGGGAGACAACGTTACGAAAAATGATACAAAATCTGGGATGGGAATCATTACAACAACGGCGCTTATCGCTGCGGCGTGAGCTACTTACGAAACTCCAATCGCCAACATTCCCCTCCGAATGCGAAAATACATTGTTGAATCCCACTTACATAGGTAGAAATGATCATCAGAATAAAATACGAGAAATCAGAGCTCGAACGAAGAGATTCTGGTGTTCTTTCTTCCCGCGCGCTATTCGAGAATGGAATGGGAGATAAATAGTATAATGGTGGTTCGATGAACCCTCTGCCAGGCACTTAAATGTGATTTGTAGAGTATCCCATGTAGATGTAGATGTAGAAAGCCGCACATCTATAACGCTTTCAATTTCCGCAATATTTGCTGCGCATGTTGTATGTGATTCACCCTGCCCGCACGAAAGCCAGCGGAGCACGTGTGTAGCGCAACTAACAGTATTTTCAGCAACGGTGGCAAACAGCCCCTCGTCTGCAAGAGATATGCACGTACTGGAGTGAAGCCATGCAAGACACTGTTTCGTGGAACTGAACAACGGGCAGGTAGAGGGGTCGCGTGTCAACGCTCCATAGTGGCCGCCGGCGGTGGCGCAATGCACGTTCGAAATACACCGGTGGAGAGACGTGTCACGCCGCTGAAAGGCTGCTCTGATTGGAGAGCCAGACCGACCACAACAGGCCGCGGGTCGCTGCACGACACGTGTGACAGGGGCGGCCGCGCGGTCACAGCGCACACGTACTGCTTCACTGCTCTCCCTACCCATTGGTTGGCTGTTCCTACCTTGTATTCGCAGCTGAATTTTACTCGGTTATTGGAAACAGTAATATGTACAATAGACTTTTCTCAAACTTACGAGGAGTCCACATGGGTGTCGGATTTTCGATTTATATATATATATATATATATATATATATATATATATATATATATATATATATATATATATATATATGGTACGTGAAGTTTCAGAACACAAATAACAATCACCCAAAGCAATTCAACGCAACTCTAAACAATTCACGAGAAAATTTACTTTGATGTTTACAACGGGAATAAAAATGTCTACAGGGGGTTGTGCTAAACGATCCTATATCATTTCCTTTCCTCCTCCATGTTGTCATGGATGACGCACAACAGTTTGCGTTTGTACCGCAATTACAGTGTACGTGAGGATTGTAGTTACTCCCCACTGCACTGTGTGAAGAGTAGAAACTCTAAGAGTTCACCAACCTGACGTCTTCTATAGATGTCCCCACGCAGATGTTAGCACGCAGGTCGGATTTCTTGATTGAGGCTGAAATTATTATACTATTGACAGCAACTGATCTAATTACGAAATAATACTTTCTTGTGGGAAGACATCTAGTTTATTTAACGACTGCAGAAAACCAGCAAACTGCATAATGGCATCAACTTGACACACATTGTTTTAAATGAAATTAAAGTCATTTCCCTTTATCTAAGATGTTTAAACAATGTTTTATGACCGCCTATGTATGCATGTTACTTCACCGAGCGCGTGTACTGAAGTCACATGTTACTCTTCCGTGTGCCTGAACTGTATCCATACGTTACTCCTCAGAGTGCGTGTACTGTACTGACGAGTGGCGGCTCGATGCCTTCGTTCCGCAATTTGGCGCTTAAACATGGCTGCCGTGCATCGTCCGTCATATTAATAGTTTTGTTTATGGAATTAGCAATTCATAATATGTTTTACCCACTCAGAGCATAGCTTAGATTTGAGGGGTGTTTATAAATTGAGTTGGACATTGAATATATTATTAGTTTATTAAATATTAATAAAAGTATGATTGCGTTTTGGCGCGTGACCGCCAGTGCTACAGCCAATCAGCGTCCAGTGCATGCCGCTCGGAGACTTCCCTAGAATTCGGGGAGATTTGCCAGTGCTCTTTGCCATGAGAACCCGACCTATTGTACCACCTGTCGTGGTTCTCACCAGCTTTTACCATCTGTCGCCTACTGGTCCTAACCGGCTGCACTGAAGCAATAATGGCTTTAAGCCAGAAAAATTACAAGTTGTGCAAGTATGCGTAAGTAGGATTCATTAAAGGCTTTACAATGTCTGTAGGTGTAGCTCAGGTGGTAGCGCTCTGGCTCTACAACCCTAGGGTCTTTGGTTCGAACCCTGCTCTAACATTTTTAAAACTTTTTTTCGTTGTTTTCGAATACTTACAAAATTTTAATATCTAATGGTAATTTTTATAAAACGCAAGTAATTTTGTTTATTCTTAACTTTCCATATTTCTTACAAGTTTGTTAATAACGATGGTTTCAGTCCAAAAAATAAAAATATAAAATGAAATAAAACGTAACTTACATATTTTACAGTATTGGCTTCACTATCACTTGATGAAAGTTTTTGATTGTTTAGTTTGCGAAGAGCTATGACACTGTTTTTTGGGGAGGATGGTGGTTCAAATCCACCTCCGGCCATCCAGATTTAGGTTTTCCGTGATTTCCCTAAATCACTCCAGGCATATGCCGGGATGGTTCCTTTCAAAGGGCACGGCCGATTTCCTTCCTCCTCCTAACCCAAAAAATCCGAGCGTTAGCTCCGTCTTTAATGGCCAAGCTGTCGACGAGACGTTAAACCCTAAAGCATCCATCCATCCATCCATCCATCCATCCATCCATCCACTGTTTTTGGAAAGTCATCTCCATAGCTGTTAACGGATTCTTAAGCAGCAAACCTACTCAACCATCACACTGGACTCGTGTTCGGGAGGGCGGTGGTTCGAATCCACTCCCGGCCATCCAGAGTTAGGTTTTCCGTGATTTCCCTAAATCACTCTAGGCAAATGCCGCAATGGTTCCTTTGAAAGGGCTCGGCCGATTTCCTTCTCCGTCCTTACCCAAAACTCCGAACGTTAGCTCCGTGTCACATAAATAAAAACTGACACAACACGAGGAATTAGAGATTGAAAAATGTTTCATATAACTGTATTCGAAAAAAAAAAAAAAAAAAAAAAAAAAAAAAAAAAAAAAAAAAACCTCTCACAGTGTGATTTGAACCACCGATCCTATGGCTGTGACGCATGAACTCTACCACCTTTTTTTTTCCTCTTATTTTTGCTCTGTGGGTAGTTCTGGTTCTTGCGGTCGCTAATCTTCTTTGTTCGTTTTGGTTCAGATTTTTAATTACAGAAAGCGTTCAGCCCTCTGACCGCCCGCGCTCAGCCACGGCGCCCGCCATCACCTGAGCTACACAGACAGATACTACAACTCCCTTGTAACTATTAGTACTTGCGTGTACTTTGCAAAACTTAAAAGTCGATTTTCTCGAAAATTTTTGAGAGTTGCGTCTAGTGGCTTGAACTGCTTGTTATTTGAATTCTGAATTTCGCGTACCATAAATATCAAGAAATTCCAAAATCCGATAGCCATGTGGTCTCCTTGTTATCCTATGCAGATGATGTAGTAATGACTCGTAGAAGTACGGAGGCACGTCAGCCCTCAAGCGTTTGAAATCGCTGCCAAGAACCTTGTTTTAGAAATCAGTGAGACAAAATCTAAGTTTATTGTTACTGAGAGAGTTTAGAAGAAACACAGATGATCTACAGTTAGAAGGGTACAACTTTGAAAGAGTAGATAGCTTTATTTATCTTGGCTCAGTAATAACTTCTGAAAAAAGAGTGGAGGCAGATATAACAAACCAAATTAAGGCTGTTGACAGATAATATAGAGCAATGTACCATGCTACCATGTATTAACTTAAGTAGTAAACTGAAGCTGACACTTTACAAAACAGTGATCAAACTATTTCTTCTGTATGTCAGTGAAGCATGGTTACTGACGGAGACTCTGGAAAAGAAACTGAATATATGGGAAAGGAAAGTGCTGAGGAGGATTTTTGGTCCTGTAAAAGAAGGTGAGAAATGGAGAATTAGATCTAATGAAGGAATAAGTGCTCTGTACAAAGAACCTGTTTGGTAAACTCAATCAAAATGTTATTTATATATAAATAAACAATTTCGATGCTATTTAGTATTTTTTTATTTTCACGACAGATATGTTTCGGCTTATAATGCCATTGTGAAGTGACCTGCGATAAAAAAGAGTAACATTAAGATTACACCAATTGTATGTGGTATTACAATATTACAGTAATGATCGTAACAATTACTTACGTATGTGTCTATATGTTCACGGGTATATAAGACCTCTAAAGCATATTTATATTAACTGTCAAAAATATGTTGATAATATTGCGTATTTTAAAAACGTATTTCGACAGTTACAGCTAAGATGTCATATGTTTGCAAGGGATGTACAGCAGATATTTATGTCGTGATGTTTTGATATATCTTTGGTATATTTGACATCTGTGTTAATAACTTATATATGCTATAATATGGTCACGTTTTGAAGTACAAGTTGTATACTTAAAATTTTTTGTTTTACCGTTTATTTCTATAACTGATTTTCGAGAGCTGCGTATATATTTTTATGTTTTATCGTTTATTTCTATAATGGATTTTCGTAAGCTGCGTATATGTTTCCAGAGAGTGTTTGGTACAGATGTTAATCTGTTGGTTTACGCCAAAGATATATAAAAGCATAACAACATAAATATCTGCTGTACATCCTTTGTAAACATATGACATCTTAGCTATAACTGTCAAAATACGTTTTCAAAATACGCAATATTATCAAAATCTTTTTGACAGTTAATATAAATACGCTTTAGATGTCTTGTGTACCCCTGAACATCTAGACACATACGTAAGTAATTGTTAAGATCATTGTTGTTGTTGTTGTCTTCAGTCCGGAGACTGGTTTGATGCAGCTCTCCACAATACCCTATCCTCAGCAAGCCTCTACATCTCCACATAAGAACGGCAACCTACATCTGTCTGAATCTGCTTACTGTATCCATCTCTTGGTCTTCCTCTGCGGTTTTTACTCCACACACTTCCCTCCAACGCTAAATTCACAATTCCTTGATGTCTAAGAATGTGCTTTGCCAATCTATCTCTTCTTTTAGTCAAGGTATGCCAGAAATTTCTTTTCTCCCCAATTCTGTTCAGTACCTCCTCATTAGTAACGTTATCCTCCCACCTAATCTTCAGCATTCTTCTGTAGCACCACATTTCAAAAGCCTCAATCCTCTTCCTGTCCGCACTGTTTATCGTCCATGTTTCACTCCCATACAAGGCAACGCTCCATACAAATGCCTTCTGAAAGGACTTCCTTAGGCTTAAATCAATATTCGATGTTAACAAATTTCTCTTTTTCAAGAACGCTTTTCTACCCATTGCCATTCTGCACTTTATATCCTCTGCACTGGGACCATCATTTGTTATTTTACTACCCAAGTAATAAAACTCATCTACCTCCTTTATTGCTTCGATACCTGATCTAATTCCTTCAGCATCACCTGATTTTCTTAGACTGCACTCCATTACCCCAGTTTTGCTCTTGTTAGTATTCATCTTATATGCACCTTTCAGCACACTGTCCATTCCATTCAATAGCTCTTCCAGTTCCTTTGCTGTAACTGACAAAATTACTATGTCGTCGGCAAAACGCAATGTTTTTAATTCTTTCCCCTGAACTTTAATTCCTTCACCAAATTTCTCCTTGCTTTTCTTTATAGCTTGCTCAATGTACAAATTGAATAACATTGGGGAAAGGCTAGAACCCTGTCTTATTCCCTTTCCAACCACTGCATCCCTTTCATGTTAAGATCATTACTGTAATATTATCATACGACATACCATTGGTTTAATCTTAATGTTACTCATTTACATCGCAGGTCACTTGACAATGGCATTATAAGCAGAAACAGATGTGCCATGAAAATAAAAAAATACTGAATAGCCGCGAATTGGTTTATTTATAAATAATATATCATTTGCTGACCTTTTTAACGCTGCAGGCCCTATGGAACATAAAATGAAGATGATGATGAGACAGCCTGTTGATGGAAGGAGGAGAGGGCGACCGCGTGTGAGACGGCTGGAAGATGTGGCAGCCGACCTGAGAGCAGCGGCTGTGAGGAGGTGGCGCAGGCTGAGGCGATTGGGAATCTGTGACTGAGGGGACCGTACTGCCACGGAGTGAGTGAGTGAGTCAGTGAATATTGTTCTCACAAGAGCCCCTCGAGTGATAACTGAGGCGTTCTTTTAATGTTTCTTGAGATTTAAGGCGTTAGCACTCTCCAATACGGTATCATTTCAGGGGAGTGCTGAATTTTTTTTATTCGTGTCAGAGACACCCTAAAATACCTAAATATTAATTAAAAAAGAAAAATTATGCAGATATAAAGAAAGGTTTCTATACATTCTTAGCCCAGAAGAGGGCTACCTCAATAGCGTTTGGTTGTGCCGACATTAACTCGTCAAAGGTACAGTGTGTGGGACTGAGCGGACAGTTATACATGTGGGTAGTTGAAACTTCCTGGCAGATTAAAAGTGTGTGCCGGAACCGGGGTTCGAACCTGGGACCTTTGACTTTTGTGGGGAAGCGCACTACCGACTGTGCTATCCCGACACGACTCAAGATGCCGCCTCACAACTTCACTTCCGCCCGTACCTCGCCTCCTACTTTCCAAACTTGGGTAGTTGTGTGAATGGCTCCACAATCACAGAGGGTGGAATCATTTTGATAGCCCCATTTGCTTAGGTTTACTGTAGACCTTGCTATGCCACTGCGTAATCGGTTCAAAGACTTCCACGCTCTCCAGCTTTCGTTGTGTCCAGCAGCTAAGGCTTCGGAGGGTTTCATCCACGGGTGTCTTCCTGCATCCTTCCAGCGTTCTACCGTTGTTTTGTAGTCACACTCCTTCTCAGTTGATGTGAGGAATCTGGTTTTAGATTTAAGCCTCTGTGCTGCTGGCTCCATCCCATGGAGTGGGTGCCACTTGGAGACTATAGATTTTTGTCTCTTTTTATATGCTGCTTGTTCTCTTCCAATTCCTGGAGGTGCAATACCGGCTAGATGATGGATTTTATTTACAGGGATTGGCTGCAGACATCCTGTAACTATTCTGGCAGATTCATTGAGGGCGACGTCGACTTGTTTGGCGTGTGTTGACCTGTACCACACTGGGCTAGCGTATTCGCCAGCGGCGCAGGCTAGAGATAGGGCTGACGTTCTTACAACTTTTGGTCTTGCGCCCCAGGTCGAACCCGTCAGTCGTCTCAGAACGTTATTTCAACCACAAACTTTCAGTTTAGTATTAACGCAATGTTGTTTAAATGTCAGAGCTCGGTCTAAAGTAACGTCCAAGTATTTAGGGTTTTTGCAGTGTTCCAAGTCAACACCTCTCCAACTCACTTGCAGCTGACGAGGTGCCTGTTTGTTGCGCAGATGGAATGCACATGTCTGAGTTTTCATTGGGTTGGATTTCAGTTGATTAAGGCAGTAATATGAATATTCATAGAATATATGACTTCAACTGCGATTGGGCAAAGCTGAAAATGTGTATCCAGCCGGGATTCGAACCCGGGTCTCCTGCTTTCTAGACAGTTGCGCTGACCCCTACACCACTGGGGACACAGTGATCACCGCACCTGCAAGGACTACCCATGCTCGCCTCCCGTCAGATACAAATTCCCAGCTTCGCCCTGCCCATAGTACTCAAACTCGTAGTTTAACTAATTCCCGTAAGAGTAAGGGCTTCAAAACTTGCCCACCCCTCCCCACTAACGATAGGATCATTGCCCGTCACCGGCATATTATATATATACATGTGGCGTCTGTTCCGAAAGGACAGACGTCACTTGTGATCCTGCAGCTGTTATTATTAATATTCATAGAATATATGACTTCAACTGCGATTGGGCAAAGCTGAAAATGTGTACCCAGCCGGGATTCGAACCCGGGTCTCCTGCTTTCTAGGCAGTTGCGCTGACCCCTACACCACTGGGGACACAGTGATCACCGCACCTGCGAGGACTACCCATGCTCGCCTCCCGTCAGATACAAATTCCCAGCTTCGCCCTGCCCATAGTACTCAAACTCGTAGTTTGTAGTCAAGCTCCACTAGTGCCTCATTCAGACTCCTCTCAAACGACTGTCCGTGAGCAGCTATGACTAGGTCGTTAGTGTATATGTAACTGTTGGTGTTGACAGGAAGTGGCTGGTCGTTTGTGTATACGTTAAAAAGGGATGGAGCCAGTACACTTCCTTGAGGTAGGCCATTGGTCAGGTTCCGCCATCGACTACGTTTTCCCTGAAACTCTACAAAGAATTAACGATTCTGAAGTAGATTTCTAATTATATCAGTAAATTTTCGATCTCTAGTGATCTCGTACAGTTTTTCAATTAATTGTCGAGTTTGACAGTGTCGAAGGCAGCAGTCAAATCAATAAAAACAGCTCCGGTAACCCTTTTCTTCTGAAACCCATCTTCAATAAACTGTGTTAGGCCTAATACTTGTGAGGTGCAATTTCTTTCAGGACGGAAACCCCCTTGTTGTGGTACGAGTTTGTGCTCTATCACATATGTGAGTCGAGTTTGTAAAATTCTTTCAAAAATCTTGTACCTGTGGCAGAAGAGTGATATACGTCGGTAGCTCTTGGTATTGTTGATGTCCTTTCCAGTTTTAAGGATTGCTATGACTTTAGATTTCCTCCATATACATGCAATCTTATAGTCAGCCATGCATTTATTAAACATATTTAGCATCCACTGTTTGGTCTGCGGGTCAAAATGTTTAATCTGTTCTACTAGAATATCATCTAGTCCGGCAGCCTTCCCGTTCTTACATCTTGCAATGGCTTCATTTAGCTCATCTATTGAAATGGGCTGTGACATTGAGTTTGTTTCATCTTCCGTTGTATTGCTCATAATCTTGGTTTGTCTAGGAGATGCTGAATGAAATCCTTATTTGAGCTGTGTTTTGCCAGATGACAGTACTTCACTTGGCAACTGAAGCTTGAGCTTATTATCTCTCAGGACAAGTAAATTACGTCCATGCTGCAAGCTATGTTTCAAATTTTTGTTGTTCCTTTGCAGGAAATAATCATTACTACGTACGTCAACAACAATACTGAACATAATCGGACCGTATAAATGGCACTTGCACTGAAGAAAATTGACAAGAACTTGGTATGGAAACAAAAATCATAGATAAAATTTTACGTGTAATGGTTGTGGAACCTGCGACTATAGCTAAAATGGTTTCAGAAATTACTACAACAACTCTTTTTTTTAATGGAGTTATTTATTACACCATATGCCCATTAGCCCATCATCAGATGGTACATACATTTCAGTGCAATTTTCTTCGTGAGGATTGCTGTGTGTGTGGACTATGTTACATTGAATATGTATAATATAATTTCGTCTTCGGGGTATTACTGAGAGTTAGGAGTTTCATTAAAAGTATATCCATATGTGTGTCGCTGTTGGAATACATTTTACGAATGCCACTACACTGATCAGACATTTCTACATACAACAACTTTAACGTCTTCAACAAATTGTAAACACACCAAAGAGTATGCTTAGATAACAGGCTAAGTGATTTCGTATGAATCCAGAGATTGTCGATAGTTTTATATTATTTATAGGATACAAAAATAATGCCAATTTAAATTAAATAAGAAAAAATTGAATTACAAATTTAACATATGTATTTTATAAAGTGTAAAAATAACAGTTCTGAAAGGCATTTACGTTAACATTAGGAATATTGCATTTAACTTAACTTTTAACAGGAGTTTCCTTGCTTCACATACGTTGTTTAAGGTGACTTAAAAGACATTTGAATGTGGTATGTTAATCGGTAATTCAAAAATAACACATAACTAGAGGACCGGTGCGAATACTTCGCACCGTTAGTGGAATGACAAAATACTTGGGAATAAATGGATGTTGAATGTTCAAACGTAGCTGTCTTCAGAATCAATAAATGCAAGTGTTTAAAATCGCAAATGAAAGAGCTTGATCCGCTGAGTGAAGTTAGGTCAAAAAGAACTGTGTACCTTAATTAGAATCGAAGATATCGTAAAACAAACCGATTAAAATATTCAATGCAAGAAAATGATACCGCGTTTGAATAAAAATAAAGGATGGAGAGACTTAAGTTAATTCTGATACTTGATGTCAAATCTGTGAATGAATACTTTCCGTTTAAAACAAAAACGAAGGAAATCGGTCGGATAGAACGGCCTGACCGACTGACTTTCGTTTACAGCAAGGACATCCCCATGAGAAATATACAGAAGGAAATCGCGTTTGATTATCGGGAACGGAAGGTGAGAGCAATTTATAATGCCGCGAGAGATCGTAAACACCGGCTGCCGGCGTGGCGCAGGGGATAGCGTCACGGACTGCGGTGCTAAAGGGCGCCGGTTCAATCCCCGACCAGCGGCAAAAATTTATTTCATTGTAATTAATAAATTCCACAATGTTATACATCATTCTTATGTTCACTTGTAAATTCTACTTCTTTCTTATGTTAACTGCTCTTCTAATTTCTGGTAAATTCTGTCTGTGTATAAATAGCAGAGCACTCTGCCTGAGAGGCAGTCAGTGCTGCGTGTATGTTGAGTTCGTAATAAACGTGCTTTCAGTATAAGTGCTGTGTTCAGTTGCCTTCGAAGTCAAGTCTGCTCCCATTTAAACGTGACAATATTATGATACTTGATGACAAATCTTTTGTGAATTATCTTTCGTTTAAAACAAAAACGAAGGAATTCGGCGGGGTGTTTGGTCTGGCCGACTGACTTTAGTTTCCGTAGATTCTTTTAATATAAAAGATGTGCGTCTTTGGTAGGGAGCTGTGTAGGCGGTTACGAGAGAGGGGGGGGGGGGAGAGTTTTGGGGAGGGGAAAGAGGGACGATAGGAGGAAGAAAGAGAGAGGGTAAGAGCGAAGAGGTGTGTGTGTGTGTGTGTGTGTGTGGTGCGCGCGTTTCTCATGGGTATTTGTTTGATAATGATTGATTCTGTTTGGTCATTTAGAAACACGTGATTTATGTCTTTGAATGAAAACCTTTTCAAGAAGGTCACCTTTACTCCCTTGTCTACAGAGTGTAGGATATGTAGGCTGGTTTTCATGTCGGTAATGGAATGTTTGTTTTCTCCAAGGCTGGTGACGAAATATGATTTTTGTAAGTTATTTAAACGGAGTGCATCAGTGTGATGTTGTATCGGATTTTAATTCTTCCTGTTTGTCCTTCCTAATAGCACGAGCAGCTATCAGATATTATTTTATATATGCAAGAATTGTGAATGGGTGTGATGGCTCTTTTAGTGTTATGGACTTTTGTGTGTGTGTGTGTGCGTGTGTGTTTGTGTGAAAAGTTTCTTTGACATTCTATGGTTTAAACAGCTTTGCAAGTTTATATGAGATGTTACCGAGAAATGGTATACATAAATATTTAGTTTCTTCTGCTTCTGAGGATTGGTTTGTTGATGCTGTTTCCTTTTACTTGATTTTATCATGTAAATTTATATACCCGTGCTTCGCAATGGTTGTTAAACAGGGACCTGTGTATATCATGGTTTTTATGGTTCCGCCTAGGTCAGCAAAAACAGAATCTTTGTTGGATGGCTCTGTGAAGAAACTCAGTTCTCCTAGCCAAGATGTCACATTTAAGTAGAAGTCATTGTCGTAAACGATGAATGTTCATAAAGATCTTCATAAAAATGTGAAATAAATGTAAGTCCGTACTTCGGAGCGATGTAAATTCAATGTTAGGTTGTTTTCATAAAGTTAAGACTGCGGTGTGTAATTGTCTGTTTGGCGTAAGCTACTGAAAACATATCGTTGAGTTGAGAAATAGTAATGATAATAACAGCGTCATATATTGGTTTTATGATGTAGTACTAAAATTGTTCATCTCTCACTGTAAGTATATGCTGAAGTATTAGAATGTTGCAGTGTTGCGCCGGGGACAATGTAGTTATTCTGTAAGCAGTGCTCCCTATTATCTCAAACTCCACGAATGCTGAAAGTCTGGTAATTCAGTCAACAGAGCAGTTGCTGTCTGTTTAAATAAGACTTCATCTGCGATAAATCTGGGTAATCGTTGAAAGAATGGCGTCAGCTTATCGTCTGTATAGAACTTACCATTAAATGTAGTATTTCCAGTGATTTTTCTTCACTGTGTCAGCAGCATCGGCCACTCTTCCAGCTAATACATTTCCCCACGTCCTGCTGTGATTACTTCGTATAGGCCGAAGTTGAAATCGACCTTGCGTAATAGAGCTATATATTCAGATGTCTGATTATAACTCTAAGTACAATTTTCTCCGCAAAAGAAGACATCTTCTCTATCTGAATGTAGTCCGCACCGAAAGTAAGTAATTACAAATTGTAATCACAATATTGTACCGAACAGTTATGAAAGCAGAGATGCTTCTGATGAGTTTGTCGCTTGAGTGTGTATGTTATCTTTAGTGACAGGCACAGAGCAGAAATATCTCTGGAGTGAGCATTCAGATGCGCAGAACAGATTTTGTGTCCTCAACATAAAGGTGGAAATGTCACGTGATATTGGGAAAAATCTACTACTGGCTGACTTTATCTTGGTCCTTTTTTGTTCGGTTAAGACGGATGACTATGTATAAATAGCCCATTTAGCGACGCTTCCTCAACTTTCGTGTTGCTTCTGTGTAGTACTTTTGGAGATTAGCCTTTTCAGATAGACACTTACTGCTTTTAGACAAATTTTTAAATTATGATATCTTTATTTTCTCTGATCCGATTTTGATTAAATGAAGCGTGTATCGAAACGAGCGATATACTTAATTTATGGCTGAAAATTCTATGAAAATTCTTCAAGTAGTTTTGGAGATAAACGTGTTCAAAAAGAAAGACAGACATGACGGTCATACATAGAAAACTTTAAGTTACGACATTTATTTTTATCCCTCTTTTATGAAACGAAGTTGTCCCATGTAAATCCGTGAAGTAGTTTAGGAGATTATAGATGTGTAATAGATAGCTGTACACCCGTGCTTCGCAATGGGTATTAAAGAAAGGATATCATCACTTGTTGTAGAGAACTACACCATAGTTATGAGCATGAAAAAAAGCAGCAGGGCCTCTATTTATTCTTTACTTTACTAAAGCGTTTTCTAGGCATTTCTAAACACAAGGGACTCAAGATCTAATAAGAGCGCACCGAAATCAGAATGGAAACTACATAAATTCGATTGTCCATGCAAAAAATTCTTATTGAATGAAAACATCGATAGACGCGAAGGAACGTCGGTACTTCTCAAAATTGAAATTATACCAGTCGAAAGATACACCCTTGTCTTTCCATGGCATTGCAAAGCTTTAGGAGGATCAGTAATTTACTGATCGGAACAACACTAATTATTTATTTCATTATCAACCACAAAAATTATTCCCCTCATTGTAAGTGACTGATTTTTCATAAAGGATTCAACGGCCGTTGCCAACATCAATAAGCTACACTGCTGCAGTAAGGAAAATCGTAGCCAGCGCGTCTATCGGTTCTTTGGTACACTACGCTGCAATTCAAGCATAGCATACACCAGAAACTACAAATTACGATATCTTTCCTTCTTCTGATCCGATTTTGATTAAATGAAGCGAGATTATCCACAACGAATAGATATACACGATGGCTTTAACCAAATGATTAAATTATGATATCTTTATTTTCTCAGATCCGATTTTAATTATTTAAGTCTTTATGTAACCACACAACATGCTCAAGTTACCTGTGAAAACCCCACGAAAATTCGTCAAGTAGTTTTGGAGATAAACGTGTTCAAAAAGACAACCAGACATGACGGTCGTAGATTAAAAAAAATCAAATTACAATATTCTTTTTTTCCGTCATCCGATTTGGGTTTTTAATAGTTGAACAAACAGACACGACGGTTATCGAAAACACTTACAGTGCATTTCAGCCACGTATTTCACGATCATAATTTACACATGTGTGTTGTCTTTAGATTAATAATGGATTCGGTGCTTTGGAAACCTGTCAATATGGTCTCGAACAATATCCAGTGAGGCACCACTCATTTTGTGCTTATCATTTCCATGATTTCCGCATTCTATATGTGGCATGCCAAGATGTGATGCTTCAAAGTTCCTCAGTATATTCATCATTAAGTACATCTTCACTTTCCTGTCCCCTCTAGCTCTTGATACTCTTTTCCGTGATACTGAAAATATGTCACAAAAAGTTTTTAAACATACCCTGTGATTTGTTCCAGTTGTCGATGTTACTTGATAAACAAATGAGATCTTTCTTCTACTCACTCGTACATCATTACGTTTTGTAGCATAGCTATGTAAAAATATTTAGTACGCCGACATTTTATGAGTACCTTCTATTTCAACGTTCCGTCTCCAATGACCAAGCTGTCGATGGGACGTTAAACCCTAAGCTTCCTTCTTTTTATTTCAACGCCATTACCGTCACAGAGTATCTGGACATATGGTTTAGACCCTTGCACCGATTTGACGTTAGACCAACATTTCTTACGGTGTTCTGTCAAATCGGTGTATAAAACTTTGCTGTCGAAGTTAAACGTCACACGCATGGGCCTTCTTACTCTAATTTCGGTATCGTTGCTTTTTTTCTGCAAGACTTTGACTGCGATTATAATACTATGAAAGGAACATTTAGAAACTACTGACAAGAATAAGGATGCTACGACTTGTGCTACGACATCAGGCGGTGTCGTCTACAGTACAAGAGGGAGCTCTAACGGTAAAAACTGTGGGTGAAAAGATGGGACTGCATCCAACAACGAATTGAGGACGTATGGTGTGACACTTTTAAAAGGAGAGGTTGGCACAGGAGGGGAATTAATATGATAAATTAAGGTGTCTTTCAGCGTCCGCACCGAAAACGTTTACGTTTATATATAGGTTTGTAGCATTTTTGTTTTGTATATTGGTATTCCGCTTGATAAAGGTTTATTTATTGTTTTTAATTTTTTATTTGTAATTCACCGATACTATCTTTGTTTATATGTGGTCATTTTGCCATATAGAGCTGTGGGCGCTATAAAATGGAATTCTGTTGGAGTTCAAAAGAGAGCCACGGAGGCAGACTGAAGCGTCTGTACAGTTTCTGGGTATAAAGCTATTCGACAGAACAATGCAAGAAAATTATTTTCTGGATGGTAAGAGGATCGCTCTGATCTTAGCGATTCTGCACTTTCAAGAAGACATTCAGAATTTAAGATCGTTTAAACGCAATAATACACACTGCATACTCTAGAACTGGCAAATGCTACGAGCTGTGATCATTCCACCATCGTGATACACAAGCACACAACGAATATGCTTCAAACTTCTCAAGTTTGGGTACCGCATGCTCCGAATCAAAATCTTAAAAAAATCATCTCTGCTAACTCGTCTTCATTTGGTCCGTGAACAACGATCATTCATAGCATGTATCGTTACTAGTGACCATAGATGTTCTGTTTATGTTAACACAAAGTAATGTGAGGAGTCGCCAGAAACGACACGTAGTTCGCATTCCACGTTAAGCTGTAGGTCCACTTTTCTCAGTTGGATAACTGGGATAGGCTAGGGACACGCAAGTCGCCGAATTGGCGTCCAATTGAAAGACTTGCACCAGGCCTATGAGCTACACGAAATTATTGTTATTAACATACGGAAAAGAATGGTTGGAATGGGTGATCGCAAACAAAGTAACAACCCTCCGTGCAAAGAAGATGTATTCGTATGGAGGGACACTGATGCGGAGGTGTACTACGAATTCCTCCCCGGATGCCACTGTTGACATTTATTGTTAACAACTGACACGAAAAAAAATCGTTCCATAACGATCAATCTATCCGGCTAAATACCTAGGAGACCTTCAATCAACTGAGGCGACTTTCAGACTCAATAGAATATCAACGACGTGCTTTTCCAAGTCCACTCGCATTCTGCTAGACCGATGAAATAAAGCGCTGTACCATATAGGATTTGCTCTGGAAAGTTATTCGTCACACACCTTAATTATTTCATCGTGGGCCTTCATATTAATACCTTTTCTACTCTCTATCGAATGAACTTCAAGTAACTCCCTTTACGGATGGACGTGTGTTTATAATATGGCTCGACGATTTCTTCGCGCCGCGGCGGAGCGGCCGAGAGCATTGAGGCGCTAAGCTACGAGGTGCGAGACCGTTCCCCCTCGGGAATTCGAATTCCCCCCCTCGGCCATGGATGTTTGTGCCGTCCTTAGTATAAGGTAGTTCATAAGTAGTTTGTAAGTTTAGGGACTGATGACCCCGTAGTTAAGTCGCTTCAAAACTACGTGAATTTTTACAGTGGAATCTAAGAGATACCCAGGTGCTGTCAGATTTTAGTAAATAAAAAAAATTAAATTAAATTAAATTTAAAAAAGAAATCTTTTCATTCTCCACTCCGAGGAGTGTAGCGGGCTGTTTGAGATCCGGCCCATTAAGAGTCGCGGTTCTATTCAGCCAATTATCAGACAAGCTGATAGTGGGGCTAAAGGGAGAATCCCAATTGGGAATAAGTGGGAGGGGTTTACCGGCTCCGGAATACGCCTTACAACCAAGGAAAACCTCCCGAAAACCTTGGTCGGAGCCGGGGGATTGGGACCAATTTAATTTATCTCCGGGACTTGCCCCGGACTAAAAATGGATTATGGAGAGAATACGAGTACACTCGCGACAATCAAAGATCGGACGCCCGAGTTACTCTCGTAATCTCGTAGAGATCAGCTCGACCAACAGTGGACAAGCATCACCATAGAGGAACCGCACCCGTGGGCACGGTATCCTGTGCGTCCGATTTTAGTAAATAGTGAAGGGGAACATACTATTGCTGACCGAAGTCTCTTATCTCTATGTGTTGTGTTTATTTAACACCTCGAACACATTCACCAACATGAAACATTTTTAGACACCTCTGCGTGTTTCATCATTAAATGGACACTTTTTCCGGAACAGCGGGCTTCTTCTGTCCTACTGCAGCGTTGCCTCCTCAATACAATCGGTAATAGATTTTGCTAGATAACATGCAGTGACGCAATTACGCAACGGTCATGTAACTGGCGTTAATTGCAGATGCTGCTCACTGCACTGCGCCGTAACCGCTTCTGTTTGGATCAGGGTCCGTCCAGGAATACAGGTATCAGCAGGGGTGACACCCGGGGAGTGTCGTCTTACACAACGAGCGGACAGCGATCCTAATTACTGCCCTCTTCTTGTGTCCCAAGGCCCGACCGTAACTCACGACAGCCGTAAACCTGCATGCCTCGAATAGCCAGCCGCTCGTAACAAAAGGTATTACATCATACAACGAGTAGATTAGATTACACTATATGTACACTGCGGCCCAAAACAAAATCATCGACAGATTTATTACACAAGAAAAAGAAGTATAGAAACTAGGCTGAAGGACCATAAAAGTCTTTGCCGACTAGGAAAAACAGAGAAATCGGCTGTGGCAGAGCATGCTCTTCAATCTGGAAATCATATAGTGAGGTTTTCCGAAACATCAGTTTTATCTACAATGACTAATTATTATCCACGACAATACAGGGAAGCAATTGAAATATACAAACATAAAGAAAATTTTAACAGAAAAGAAGAAGCTATGAAACGTAGCGACATATGGACAGTAGCTTTGAAAGATAGACAAGTTTTATCTCTGACCGATTGCAATCGATAGTGATGTTTTATCTTTGACAAGGACTCTCTCTGCTGATAACGTAACAGCTTGACCACGCCCACTTTTCGCAGTATATATGGCGCTCTCAAACACCCGACTCACAAGTCGGCAAGACTCAACGCAAGTAAGAAGACCTCTAAGGATGTCCGGCGTAGCTCTGGACGAAACGTTAGGTGAAACTGGAAATTTTTTTTGACCACGGCCTTATAACCCGGAAGTTCTACCAGCAACTAAGAAAAATATAAATTTGTATACTGAACACGGCCTATAAAAAGCATCCCATAACTGCACCTAACATCTTCGATACTGTGAAACATATCTCTTCTATTTGCTTTCCATATTTTGGGAGGAAGTAGTATAGAGCCAAAAAATAAAAATAGACAAATAAAAAAAAACAGTAAACATGAGCTCTAAAGTGTCTGCCAAAGCTATGAGCATCGTTCAGTACAATGTGTTTCATAGTACTGAGATTGAATAAGTGTGCACTACTTTTAATCTACTGTATGTATTTTAGAGTTTACGCTTACTATATTTATCCTTGTTTTCGAGTAAGTAACCTGTCCCCATAGCTTTTCTGTGTTGTTGTCAACAACCTGTATACTTTGTTCCATATTCATAGCAGGATCATCAAGGGTATAGAAGTCATCCGCCTTTGCCGATTCATTGTTTCTAAACGGATAAACCGATTTCAACTTTCAGTAGGTTAATGTATACAAAATTCTATGCTCTTTCATTTCATTTTGGAAATTCCCTGTAGGATTTGTACTTTTCGAGTTACATGAGACAAACGATAAAAATTCGAACAATTATATGATTTGTGAGCCCTGACATTTTTACCACCATCCATAAAGTGTGGATTTCTAACGCGAATGGAAATGATATCCAGTTGCTACATATTTAATGGCTAGCGAAGTGTAATTTAGGTACACTAAAATGGCAGCAAGGTTTGCAATTACAAAATGCCTTAAGACGGCAGCTGACAGTAGACAACGCATGCTCGTGAGCGGATAACGAAGGCACGTGCACGCTCTGTTATGCTGCTGATGTGATTTCACACAATACTCATTCCAAAGTTATGGACGCCAGTTCATGATAATGAACGCCGTCGTGAACCACCGTACCACTGAGCACCGTTTATATTTGTAACGAAGTAGGGCTACAAAGCTCTCCAGACGTCTCTCACAAGCAGACCACATGGGTATCGGATTTTAGAATTTCTTTATATTTATGATACGTGAAGTTCAGAACATAAATAACAATCAGCCAAAGCCATTCGACGCAACTCTCAAAAATTCTTGACAAAATCGACTTTGAAATTATGCAAAGTGGACGTGAGTACCCGTAATTAAAACAGTGGCAGCATCTGTCGGTTTAGCTCTAGTGATAGCGTAGTGGCGTCATAACCCTAGAGTTGCAGGTTCGAATCCCAGTGGGACATATATATATGCGTTTTCCCTTTTAGTTATATAAAACATATTGGGATCTCTAATTCCACTTTAGGCGTGACCGACAGGGTCACATTCCCAAAAAATTGCAAGTTACCTCAGTGTAGACTGTGTCACAGAGTGGGGCACTCGGACAGGGATTGTAGAGCAGGACGGGACGACGACAGGAGGAGGCCGTTAAATGGCAATGGGGGACCAAGAGCCGCCGTCTCAGGCTCCCGTTAAACTTCCATGCAGTAAAAACGCACGCAAAGGTGGATTGTTGGCTATTGGGGACGATGGGGGATCGGACGTTAAAATTTGTAATAGATACGGGCGCCATGTTTCAATTGTCAGTGGCAAGTATGTTGAAAGTAGGGAGTGTTGCACTCCCAGGTTTAAGTGGAGTTGGAGATATTGGAGTACGATCATTAGGGTGTACCAAGTTGGTGTTTTCAGTTAATGGTACGCAATTTCAGGAAACGGTAGAAGTTGTGCCAAGAGTAAGTGACGGGTATGACACGATTCTGGGACTTGACTTTCTCAATACACATCACGCTATAATTGATCTTGGTCAGCAAACAGTGCAAATTGATAGGTATTGTTTCTATTAGGTGGCACAGCTGCAGAGGACTTGCCACTGCAAGATTATCCTAAGCGCAAGAAAGCCACCTAAAATGCAAGTGATTCCCTTGAGAGTAGGTTTGCGTGACAAAGTACCTTTGCGTACAGGAAGGTGTTCTGGATAGATGTGCATACCGTCTTACCTGCTGATACACTGTGTTTAATAGAGCCTCTAGCCGCGAACGAGAAATTAGATACGGCACACTGTTTTGCGCGGAGAAGCATAGTAAAGATTGAGGAGGTAGATGGGGTCAAAAAAGTACTAGCACTTGTAGATAATTTTGGGACAGAATATAGAGATTTGAATAAGGGAATATTATTGGCGACAATCAGTACGTTTGAGGAGGAAGATTTTTGACTGGCCCGAGAGGAAAACTATGGGAAATCCAACAGCCTATAAAACTGTGATGCGCCAGAAAATTGCACATTTAGAACGAAGTGATAGGGATAAAATTGAATCCGTGTTAAATGAATATCAGGAATTGTTCAATACACAGGGGACTTTGTCAGCAACAATTAAACAACATAGAATTCCGACGGGTAACAGCCCACCAATTTATAAGTAACCCTATACTGTAGTATGACACTTGCAACCGTTGCTGGACGAATTTATTGAGCAGCAAGTACGGGATGAGATTCTAGAGTATTCTGACTCCCCCTACAGTGCGAATATAGTAATAGTGCCAAAGAAGTCAACTGATGGGACAAAACGGTGTAGGTTTTGCTGCGACTATAGATACCTGAATAGTCAGACGGTGTTAGATGTTTATCCACTGCCGAATATTACAGATATCGATAGATTAGGCAGTAGTAAGTACTTTTCTACGATCTATTTGTGCAGTGGCTACCATCAGTTGGATGTGGCAGAAGAAGATAGACACATAACAGCGTTTTCTATGTCTGGTAGGCACTGGCATTACAGGAGAATGCCCTTTGGGTTAAAAAAACGCTCCTGCTACGTTCCAGAGATTGATGGATGGGGTGTTGTGAAGATTGAAGATGCGGAAATGTTGTGTCTATTTAGATGATATAATGGTATTCGCTAAGGATATTGAAGAGATTGCAATTTCGTTGCGTGGAGTGTTCTAGATGCTTAGGGAGGCCAGGTGAACGCTTAATTTGGAGAAATGCAATTTCGCTTTGTAGGAGGTTACTTATTTAGGGCACGTGATTAGTGAACAAGGGGTTAAGACAGATACACGTCTGACAACAGCAGTTACATAATTTTCAATACCACAACGCATTAAGGAGCTGCAATCTTTCGTTGGGCTAAGAAGCTATTATCGATTATATGTAAAAAAAAAAAAAAAAAAAAAAAAAAAAAAAAAAAAAAAGTAAAAAAAATGCCGAGATAGGACGACTCCTGTCGCAGTTGCTAAAGAAGGGGGCCAAGTTTCAAGAAGAATGTGATGCAGCTATCCAGACATTGAAACAAAAACTCATGACGAGTCCAATCTTAGCATATCCGGACTATAGTAAGGAATTCATTTTATCATGTGAGCGAGTGGACATGTGGTGGGTGTGGTACACTAGGTGTCGCTATCCAGACATATACGAAGTCTTCAGTTAAACAGTCGTCACTGGGTGTTAGATACTCTACACACACTAGAGGCACTTTACACTTGGTGTCAAAACCATCAAATACATATTCAACTCTTCCGATCAAGTACAATTACATACCAGCGTCCTTGGATCATTTTTGGAACGTATAATAATATTGGATCGCCTCCTCACAATATAAACAAAATTTGACAGGTATTGTTATTTCTGATATAGAGAGGATGAACAGAGAGAGGGAACAGGAGGAGATTGTAAGAGAGTGGAGAAGGTAGTGACAGTAGTAGGCGGATGGATAGGTGAATAGAGGGGAGTAAGAGGAAAGGAAGAGGAGGAAGAGGAGGAGCAGGACGATGAGGCAACGGTTTGAATGAATAAATACCCGAGTAACGCCGGATTTTCAGGAAGCTGATACAGTGAGAAACCTAAGAGAACAAAGAGGTAAGAAACAGGCATAGAGCAGAGAGAAGTGATGGGCAGAGAGAAGAAGGAAAGGAGTATAGGATGTACATTCAATTCCAATCCAAATTTAGCAATCAAGAGGTATTTGTGGGTAGGCTAGTACTTAATATAAAAAAACTTGTATTCCCGATCTAATTGAAAACACGAAATTAAAACAAATATTCTCTATTGTTTAATTTAAAGGAATAAAAAGATACAGTGATGATGCTACAACTCTATCGGAACATGTTCGGATACAAAAATAATAACCAATGTTTTGCTCAGGGAAGAACCTTACACAGAAGAAACGAAATATTTGTTAAGCATACGCGAATCAAAAGATCTATAACATCAAGATGATAATTTAAAATGCCCAAAGACGTCTCGAAGTTGACGACAGCATAAAATCATTTGTCACTTGTTTGGCCGATGCAGATAAATTACAACAGAAAAGAAAGGTTGCAGCTATTGGAAAACATGTAACTCTTTAAATGTTTAATTTCCACCACTCTTTAAATATTGTAAATAAATATAATGGGGAACGAAGAGAGATCATCTTTTCGTGGTGTTATCTGGAAACGACAAGATGTCTAAATATATCTTGCAAGTTGTAAAAGATTCGCTAACATAGTGTGACGACAGTATCTGAAACGTCATGGTTTCTTTAAGAGATCACATCCATAATTTCTCTGAAGGGAGTTTTAAAATGGAAACCTGTTTGAGTGGATGCCGAATACATGGATATAATACTAAAAATATTTGTTCCCTGTGCCAAATTATTTAATGCCATATTTTGAAATTTCTGGTAAGAGGTTGAAAGACCTAAATAGTCAGGTTTTGGGGGTGTTGAAAATGGAATAATCTTTGGTTTGCACAGTTTTCTTTTCAAATATGCGATTAACCGTAAAGTTTAATTAAAATTGTCAGATATAAGATTAAATAAAAATTCCCGTATAAAAGTCTTACGCATCTTTGCACTCCAACTAAGAGTTAAGAAAATATCGTGTGGGGAAAAATGTCACTTTTTCCTCAGTTTACACAAAAGAGCAAAAATGTCCAACAATTCATTATAATGTATTCGCTCACAATGTATCCTAATATTATTTTCTTACATGTAAAAGATAAGCCACTACCAAAATGGTAAAAAGACTTAGCAAGCTAAATATTTGGAAGATATTACATAAAATAATTATTTCCAAAGAATATCCTTATAGCCTGTTATAAATATACCTACAATAGCAACAACGAGAAAGAAGTCATCAATCGTTATCAATGATGTCATGTTACAAATGCTTAACTTACATAAATTCCGACATCGTGCTGCTGGAAAATAAAATGTAATTTATGCGGTCATGTCAGCAGACCTATTGGTATTATCACCATTTTCTTAAAAAATCAAAACTATCTACATGTTTCCTGTAGTTATTGCGTGTCCATTCCAAGCGAATAACATTACCTCTTTCCAAATATACAGGCTACCACAATTAACTCTTTCTAATTATATTAATAATGAGCAAATAAAGCACTGTTATAGTACTAAAACCCATTGAAGTGTAAATTACTCACTGTATCGTTAATTATACGTTTGCAATAATCTAAATTTAATTCAAGCATCGATGGTATGGTTCCAGAGCAAAATGTAATGCGTTCTTTTCTCTTAAAACAGGAACTGAAAGCCAGCACGCAGCTTTCGCAATAACGGCTTCCAGAACTAGTGGACTTCGTGGAACAAATTCGGTGAGGTCCATTAAGAGATTAACGTGCATGCAATACTTCTCGTATTTTTTCCGGGGGGGGGGGGGGGGGAGGAGGGGAGAGGAGGATGGTATGAACAGTAGCGAAAAGAAAAACATTTCAACGCTATGTCAGTTATTGATCATGACGAACGTATATTGTATATTCCCTGAGGAGCAATAACCTTTGAAATTCACAGCCCTTGTCCGTCTGTTAGCTTTTCAAATTGCTATCTCTACAGAGTTCGATTAAAAACTTCTGTTGAAATTTCCGGGTTGAGAGGCCTTGTTCGATGCATACTCCGTTCCCTGAGCTCCATCCTTCACTGCAGCAGATATCTTCAGAGAAAATATACTTGCAGATAACAACTTTCATCTCTACATCTATCCGTACCGTATTTGGGATGACACGCCAGTTTAGTGCAGTTTAGTGCATAGACAAAACCTATCAGTATGAATTAAAAACTAATATTAAACACCGGCTGACATTACAAAATAGTTAACTACCCACATCTTGTAATATTTCTGTCTTAAAGCCATCGTATTAAGATCGGAGTATTGCTTCAGTGCAGCCAGTTAGGACCAGTAGGCGATAGATGGTAAAAGCTGGTGAGAACCACGACAGGTGCTACAATAGGTCGGGTTCTCATGGGAAAGAGCGCTGGCAAATCTCCCCGAATTCTAGGGAAGTACCCGAGCGGCAGGCACTGGACGCCGATTGGCTGTAATACTGGCGGTCACGCGCCAAAACGCAATCATGTTTTTGTTAATATTTAATAAACTAATTATTTATTCAGTGTCAAACTCAATTTAGAAAAACCCCTCAAAGGAAACCTATGCACTGAGTAGGTAAGACATATCAACTATTGCTAAATCAACAAATAAAATAATTAATTTAAGACGGATGATGCACGGCGGCCATGTTTGCGCCCAAAACTGCCTTGCATCGAGCCGCCACAATTCAGTTCAGTACACGCACTTGGAGGAGTAACATGTCGCATACATAGGTGATAAGAAATTGTTTAAACATCTGAAAACAAGGCGAAATGACTTTACATTTACTTTCAGTTGAGACAATGTGTGTCAAGTGGATGTTATTATGCGGTTTGCTGGTTTTCTGCACTCTTTAAATAAACTAGATGACATGCCACATCAACTTACGTGTTATTTCGTAATTAGATCACTTCCTGCCAATAGTTTAACAATTTCAGCCTCAATCAAGAACTCCGACCTGCGTGCTATCATCTGCGTGGGGACATCTATAGAAGTCTTCAGGTTGGTGAACTTTTAGAGTTTCTTCTCTTCACACAGTGCAGTGGGGAGTTACTACAACCATCCCGTACACTGTCATTGCGGTACAAACGCAAACTGTTGTGCGTCATCCATGGCAACATGGAGGAGAAAAGAAAATGATATAGGACCGGTTAACATACCATTTTTTCCCTTTGTAATCTGTACTTCAAGGACTAATAGTAACACTTTCAGGTGAGTGCTTCTGCTGTATATGTGTGTTTTGCACTTTTATAAGTACTTTAAACAGAGCGTTTTTGGCGCAGACGATTGAATATGTAATGTTACACTGACGGGATTAAATTACATATAATTTCCTTTCTCTGGTACTGATATCTTCGTTTCTCTCTATTAAAATGTAACTTGAGATACAATGCAACATTTTGCAAGGAAATGACACACAAACCACTGTCCAGTTTATGACTGCCTGATATTCCAAGCATGGTTTCGTGCGGTTCCGAGCGTCGAGGTCAGAGGCGTCCGTTGTCAGAGTAGGTGCAGATGTGATGAGCGAAAGAAATAACGTGTCAGTCAGGCAGTTAAACACATTTTTGTCCACCTCTAGTGCGCTGTACTCTTTTGTGGTTGTGGTGGTAGTTGTGGTGGTGCTGGTAGGGAACTTTGTATGAGAAATGACGAATTAACCATCTTAAGTTCTTAAGCTTTTATCTATATTTATTAATGAAGTATTAGAAAACTTTGGGCTCCGCAGAAAAAACTAAGAGTTTTATAATATGACGACAGACTTGTTGTTTAATACCTCAAAAGTTTCCATACACGAGGCTTTGAACGTAAATTTACATCTACATCTACATGGGATACTCTGCAAATCACATTTAAGTGCCTGGCAGAGGGTTCATCGAACCACCTTTATACTATTTATCTCCCATTCCATTCTCCAATACCGCGCGGGGAGAAAGAACACATGAATCTCTCCGTTTTAGCTCTGATTTCTCGTATTTTATTCTGATGATCATTTCTACCTATGTAAGTGGGAGTCAACAATATATTTTTGCATTCGGAGGAGAATGTTGGCGATTGGAGTTTCGTAAGCAGCCCACGTCGCAGCGAGAAGCACCGTTGTAATGATTTCCATCCCAGATCCTGTATCATTTCCGTAATGCTGTCTCCCCTGTATCGTCACAGCACAAAACGAGCTGCCCTTCTTTGGACTCTTTCGATGTCCTCCGCCAAACCCTCCTGATAAGGATCCCACACTGGGCAGCAATACTCCAAAAATGGACGGACAAACATAGTGTATGCAGTTTCTTTAGTAGTTCTGTTGCGTCTTTTAAGGGTTCTACCAATGAAACGCAGTCTCTGGTTCGCCTTTCCCATGATATTATCAACGTGTGTCTTCCCGTCTAAAGTAATAGTAATTCCTAGGTATTTTTTGGAGTTTACGGTCTTCACTTGTGATTGATTTATCTTGTAAACAAAGTTTAACGGATTTCTTTTCGTACTCATGTGGACGACTTCACACTTCTATTTATAGTGATATCTTATTCAGATCGTTCTGCAGTTGGTTTTGATCTTCAGATGATTGTACTAGATGGTAAATGATGGCGTCATCTGCAAAAAACCTAAGAGAGCTACTTATATTTTCCCCTAAATCGTTTTACATAAAACAGGAACAGCAGAGGACCGACGTGCCCACAATCGAGGGAAACACAGTCACTTGTGAGCGAGTGGTATAACGTAACGGTGTCACTATGGTTTTCCAAAAAGGAACTACGGAGTACGATCGAGACTGAATGTGCCAGAGGTCGTAGAGCGCGACAATGTCATTAAGGTCTTCAAGGGGCGTGCGGAGAGTTGGCATTGCCGTGTAGAAAAGTGGCACTTTGACAACAAGCCTTCAAGGAAGGTCGGCAAACTGTGGCACACTGCAGAAGACGTGCGTACTGTTGCCGCGTTAGTGGACAGTGATGGACCCCAAACGATTCGTGAGCTCGCCTACAAAACCGGATTAGCGCTTGCCACTGTGCTTCGCATCCTGAAGGAACGTCTGCGCATACGAAAAAATTGCATCACGGTGAGTCTCGCGTGCACTGACGTAGATGCAGAAATGGATGTGTTATGACGCTGCGCAGACGCATTTGGAGTGTTACAAGCGCAAAGTAGAGGCTTTCTTACGCCGTGTCGTAACACTAGATGATAGGGTAAGGTCGGGTAAGAGTACGCTTATGGTTAGGTTGAGACCTTCCTATCAGTTCTCACAATAAGACTTGGGTAATACATAACTCGGATAGTAAAAGTTTATTGCTCGTTGTCTCTGTACATAGGGAGTGAGTTATGTATGTCAGCTTCTATGCCCTAAACAGATACCCAATCTGTTTAAACAAGATCAATAATTAATCTGTAGTTTAGCCAGTCTATCAATCTGCATATAGTTATATGAAAATATACTTAAACAAACATAAATTATACCTCTGAATAACCAACAAAATGGATTCTAAGATAAAGAAGTGATTCTCTTCAAATCATAGTTCGTAACGCGTATTCAGACTGCCCAGCGTCACAACCTTTCACCACCACGTCCAAGTTACGAGTCCCTTCCCCAGCGTTCGAAAAGCGTGCTCTCCCTGCTCCAAAAAATTGTATCCTTCCGCGCATCCTAACGCCCCATCTTTAAAATACAATTTCCCTTCCAAAATATTATACATTTGAATATCACAGAATTAAATGCTTTGACCACCTCCCTACAAATGTTGTTTACACTTAACAAACAAATATGTATTTAACAATGCTAAAGAAACGATTGAGACTGAAGCTCTTTACTCAGATAACCATTAAGCGTGGCGTCTCACTGTTCGGATATACTGCCGCCGTCGAAAGGTAGTTACACAATTAATATTTAATTTATCATGGCCTTTTATGTAAATATATAATTGTTTATATATAATTTATCTGCTGCATGTCTACTATTTTTAGTTGGTCATTAAAATTTAAGTGGTATAAAAAAGAACGTTTCTATGAATAATATAAAATATAATAAAATACATATATAAATGTAATGCGCGTTGCTGGGTTCGTGTTTTGTGTTTCTGTGGTGGAATCTATGTTCTGACACAAGAATATTACTACCTCAACGAAAAGCAGAACAAGAGAGTAAAATAAAGTTTATCGAAAGAATACGGTAACAACGTGGTATGTCTTTTAAGATAGGTAGCGTGATACAATGCTGCCCATTTGCCTCTTAAATTGTTACTGATCAACACTACGTATCAATAATTGTAAATATAAGTCTTATATTATTATTATATTGAAATTTATCGGCTTTTTATCTGTAAGGCATATTGAAATTGTAATTACGGCGTTTGATTCTCTCAAGTCTCCCGAATCCATTCATATAATTATATTTGCCGTATGATCATTCCCTGATTATATATGGATTTTTAGAATAATGTGTGTGGCTATATTGTATTTCAGTTGCAATCTGGAATAGCCGCACTCGCTCAGCCTAGCGTTTCCGGTTTCCGAGCACACTAGGGAAACCCTGAAGTCCATTCACTAGGTTCAAACTGGTAGCCGACCGGCTGGGGCACCCAACACCCTGGAAAAACCCGCCCTTCACATGGAAACAATCAGCTTTTGTAATATCACAAGAGCACCCAGTGTCATTTTTTCTACAATGGCAGCACTGAACAACGATGGAAAACTACATTCAGTTGTTGTTTCTATACCGACGCCATCACACGGAATGCAAAAGAACTTCGCCAGGTTTTGCTGGTTTTATCAGGTAAATATAAGTTTTCGTTTCAAATCATGTAATATTTACATTACATATCAAAAGCAGTAACCATTATATGCGTATGAACAGAAAATAACAAAATTTGCCGTTCTGTGAGGAACAAGCTATGGTACTACAAACTTCAGAGCCGAGCATTCAGTACCATCTGTTAGTGTTTTTTGCACTCTTTGACGCATCGGTTAAGAGCACGCTAGGTGGGAGCGGGATAAATGTGTTTCTAAGATGCTCCAAATGGCATATCCCGTTCAATCCGTATGTCTCCATAGCATAAGACTTCGCACTATCAGAAATCAGAAAGAGAGCCGAATGTCCGAAAACTGAAGAAGACAATTCTGCAAGGAGCATATCGTAGCAGACTGGATAAAGTGTGAAAAGTGCTCGAAATGGCGGCATGAAGAATGCACGGATTACGAAGGACAGGACAAATTTTTGTGATTTGTGTTAATGGGTACTCTTTGACCACATCTTGCATACTCTTTACCGACGTTGCGGCTAAGAGTACGTACGAGCAGACTTTTATGTTTATTAATATTTAAGGTTTGTGATTTATATTTGACAGCTATAACTGATATATGTTGTTAATAAATAAATCTACAACAATTTGGTATAACAAAAGTTTGTTTTAACCCTCTCATCTATTAGATATAAGGGCTTAAATACTAAGTTCGTACTCTTTTCCGACTTTCCCCTACGTTGGCCACATCGTAAGAGCAAAAACTGAAACGGCAATCCACGGAATGGCGTCATAATGGGTCGCCGCGAAAGTCGAAAATGCGTCAGAGACCCAGTATGGTGAAAGTTTTGGTAATTATCGTGTACGACGTGATGGTGTTATCCTAACGCATTACGTTCCTCAACGGAGAACCGTCAATGAACAGTATTACTGTTCGTTTTACGGTCATCGCCCGCGACCGGCTTTACGAAAGAAGCGGCAACACTATCTGATCAACCCACCCATCATATTACAAGACAATGCGCGGGTTCATATAGCGCAAGCTGCGACTGCTCCGTTCTTTCGATGGGACTGGGAAGTAGTGTACCATCCAATATACATCATAAACATAAGTACTTGTGACTTTGATTTGATTCGGAAAATGAAAGAACCACTTCGTGGCTTTCGCTTCAGAACAGTTCCAGAGAATCGACAGGCAGTAGACCTCTTCATTCGCACCATCAACAAAACAGACTCTGCTATCGGTATACTATGCCTTCCACACCGCTGGGAATGGGTTCTACACAACGCTGGTAACTACGTTGAAGGACAGTAACAGGTAAAAACATGTAACGATTTTGTTCGGTTGTGAATAAATAGATGGTACTATTTAAGTTATAACCATCGTAAGTGTCCTTAAGACGACGATTGATATCTTTTAAATTGATACCTACTTGAGATCAATACCTAATAATGGTTTACATATTAAACACTAACTTATATGCCCATGCTTCGCAACGGTTGTTAAAGAAGGGCCTGTGCGTATCAGGGCTTTTTAGGGTTCCAGACCTCAGTCAGTTTTAAACAAAAACTATATGTAAACCCGGGTGCTTACTTATCCTGTACTCTCGTAGTCCACCTCCCCCTTCCTTCCTGTCTCTGCATCCATCTCTTTCTCTCCCATCTCTCTGTTCGTTTCCACCTTTCCCTCTCGGCAAAGTTTTTAACAGGGTTACCCTCTGTCATGTACCATACCAACATTTATGTACCCAGTGACCTTCCCCTAAGTTTAAAGGTCATGTGTGCAGAAATTAATCAAGATCGAAGCAAAACTATGCATTTTGTTAAAGTCCGTAAGTTAAGTACCCTCCATCACGCAACAACCGAAATTTTATACAGTGACATTCCTCTTGTCTTTAAGGTTAGATATGCAAAATTTTATCAGTATCAAAAAGAAAACTATGTATTTGAATGCAATAAAAACAGGGTCACATAGAAAAACGCACTTCGTTGTTCTCAAATTTTCCAGTTTTAATTCATACAACCCTTGTTCTGAGAATAACGAAAACAACCCAAAAAGATCTGTGAAATCGGTCGAGATGTTCTCAACTTATGGCGCGACCAAGGTATTCAGAGATACATTTTTATGTTGCAAGATACCCTCCCCCATGCACCGTATGAAACTTTAGGTAGACGCTGGCCTTCCTCTTGTATTGAACGTCACACGTGCAAAATTTCGTGAAGATCGGAATGAAACTGTAGCTTTCGTCAGTCTATAGGAAACGTATCCTCCCCCTTGCACCTTAATTCCTGAATTATGTGTACTACATAAAAATTATTTACGAGATTCGTACAGTGAAATATTAGAATACTGATTACTAGATGTGTTGTTAATGTAGTTGGTAATAAATACGTAGTAAATTACAATCTCATGCATATTAGAGTGAATTTTCATGCAATTCATTGTCTTTGTCGTCATATCACCTGAACTATATGTCGTAATACGATATTATTTCGAAGGTAAATCCAGTGGGGTATATGTAAAATGTCTGCAAAATACGTCGCGAACATAGATAGTAGGAAAGACGCAATAAATGAAAACGTCATGCCTTATGAGGCGGTTTTTCATGATCCTAATTGTTTATGACTC
Source organism: Locusta migratoria (assembly GCA_026315105.1). Classification (NCBI taxonomy): domain Eukaryota; kingdom Metazoa; phylum Arthropoda; class Insecta; order Orthoptera; family Acrididae; genus Locusta; species Locusta migratoria. Next base: position 201,100,335 of record CM048746.1, read on the forward strand.
TATATCTCATGACCTGCGAGTCGTACTACGACAAAAGTTTGAACGTACGTTCAGTAGTATGTGTGTATACTGTCTGTAAGATTTCTCACGAATACAATTAATAGTGTACGAGTAAGAAATTGTAGCGTCATGCCAAACGCCGTAATTTCACTGCATGAACACCGAAAATGTAGTAAGCGAGAAACTTTTTTTCCTTTTATCATTTTGATATGGTTGTCAGCGAGAAAAAGTTTCCCAATGGTTTGAAATTATGTTTACAGTTTGTTTCTAGTTGCTAAGTGCTCTCATCCCCGAGCGGTCTAAAGCGTCTCGCTGCGGAGCGCGCGGTTGCTCGCCGTGGAGGTTCGAGTCCTCCCAGGGGAATGGGTGTGTGTGTGTTTGTCCTTAGGTTAGTTTACCTACGTTTAAGTAGTTTGTAAACTATGGACTGATGACCACGCAGTTTGGTCCGATAGATTTACAGACATTTGAACATTTGATTTTGCTCTCCTTCTCAAATAGTGGACTGTTAAACTCACAGTATCACGTGCCGCAAGACGAGGAAATTTTTATTGATGCCATTTCTCCTGAACTATAGGTCCTATCGCTAAATAGTTTCTTAGCTATAAACTACATTGCTGCCAAATGTCAGCATAGGTGAAGCACAGGGTGTCCAGAAAAGGACTCCCTGATTTCAAAATTAAATATCTCGAAAACAAAGATCGATAGAGGAATACAGTAAACGGTATGTTTATTGTGAAAGCTGTAAGAAGTTTATACAGCAGTCTGAAATAATAGTTACAAAAGCTGCTAACAGATGGCGCTGTAATCGCCATACGTAATGCCACTCAATAGTGATCCGAAGCCCAGAGCGATCAGTTCCACTATTGAAACGTGAAACGAGGTAAGCGTACCGAAGGAAGAAATTAAAACCATTTACTCCATTGAACAACGCGTTTTTCTGGTGCTAGAGTACCACAGGTTAGAAGAGAGTCCTACGGCAACAAGGCGAAGTTTTCAAGCACGATTTAATGTACCAAAAGGACCCGATGCGAAAACCATTCGTACGCTCTTCGCAAAATTTCAACGAACAGGCAGCGTAACTGATGATCTAGTGGGGCATGTTGGCCGCAAGCAAACCGCAGTTACGCCTGAAAATATCGCCACAGTTTCTGGAATTATTCAGCAAAATCCAATGTCATCCGTTCGCAGAATTGAATCTGAGACTGGTTTGAAGTGTTCCAGCAGGCAGAAAATACTGAGAAAACTGTTTCAATTTAAAATTCAAACGCACCCGTACGAGCTGTGCAACAAAGGGTTGCCTTTGCTAATCAGATGCTGGCAATGATTGATAGTGAAGGATTTGATGTTTACTGCATCTGGTTTACAGATAAAGCACACTTCCACCTGAATGGATACGTGAATAAGCAGAACTGGCGATTTTGGGGTTCCGAAAAGCCATATTGGTGTGACGTGAAACCCCTGTATTCTTCTAAAGTTACTGTGTGGGCTGCAGTGTGCAGCAGAGGCATTATTGGCCCGTTTGTCATTCGAGAAACGGTCACTGGTGCACGTTACGTTGCAATTTTGGAAAAATTTGTCGCCACATAGCAAGCGTCAGAGAATCGACCAGGTACTGAATGGTTTATGCAAGATGGAGCCCGACCACATCGGACCGAACACGTGTTTCGCTTTCTTGAGGAATACTTCGGGAATCATTGCTTTGTAATATCCCAAATTTACTGGGTGCAGGCATGGATTGGCCTCCATATTCGCCGGATTTGACTCCCTGTGACCTTCTTTTGTGGGGCACAGTGAAAGACATGGTCTACCCGAAGCATCCTGCCACGCTGGACGAGCTTGAATCGGCAATCTCTGTGGCATGTGAATCCATTGCGATTGAGACACTACGAAATGTGATGGCGAATTTCATTATTCGTTTGCGCCAATGTAGTCCCAATGGTGAACATTTTGAAAACATTGTGATGTGATTGTTTGCAAAGAGTGGTTTCATACGATTACTTCACTTATGTATGCTGATATGAGCTGGACAGCGTAGAGAGCCATCTGTTAGCAGCTTTTGTAACTATTATTTCAAACTGCTGTATAAACTTCTTACAGCTTTCACAATAAACATACCGTTTACTGCATTCCTCTATCGATCTTTGTTTTCGAGATATTAAATTTTGAAATCAGGGAGCCCTTTTCTGGACACCCTGTGCTTCATCTATGCTGACATTTGCCAGGAATGTAGTTTATAGCTAGTAGACGTCAGCTAAGAAAGTATTTTTAGTTCGGGAGATATGACGCCATAACCAATAAAAACTGACCCGTCTTGCGGCACGTGATACTGTGTCTTTATCAGTCCACTATTTGAGAAGGAGAGCACTTAGCAACTAGCAACAAACTTTAAACATAATTTCAAACCATTCGAAAACTTTTTCTCGCTGACAACCATAACAAAAAGATGAAAGGAAAAAAGAAAAGTTTCTCGCTTACTACATTTTCTGTGTTCATGCAGTAAAATTACGGCGTTTGGCATGACGGTACAATTTATAATTTATTACTCGTACACTATTAATTGTATTCGTGAGAAATCTTACAGACAGTATACACACATACCACTGAACGTACGTTCAAAATTTTGTTGTAGTACGGCACGCAGTTCATGAGATATGGAGTCATAAACAATTATGATCATTAAAAACCGCCTTATCAGGCTGCAGTTTTCGACATTTCGTGTTTAGTCAGTGAGTGAGTGAGTGTATGAATGAGTGTCCTTTCGCTTTTTTATAAGTAGAGGTTAAGAACTTGACCAAAGTTTCGAGCTCGCAGCTTGAATTTTTCGAGGTGGTAATTACTACTTACGGCTGACTCTCTTATTAGATAATACGGGCATTGTCGGAAGCCAATAACAGATTCCAAAAACAATGCGGGAGCGGAAAACACTGGCAAAGACACCGGCCGCGGACAGTTTAATTGGACGGAGCGCGGCGTGTGTAATTATGGCGCCGCCTTGCAGACACCTGCTGGGGGCGGCGGTGGCGGCGGCGTGCGGTGCAATGTGCTGCCCACGCGCGAGTCGATGACGCTGCCGCCGCCGCCGCTGCCGGCGTCGTTGTGCAACGCGGCGACTCGGTGCGCGCGCGCTGCCGCCGTTACGTCACCAGGCGCCGCCGCCGCCGTCGCCGCCGTCACGCCGACTTCCTGGTGGTCGGCCGTCGCTATGCACCGGCCCTGCATAACACATCTGCCCGCAGCGCTTGAAAACTCCCCTCTTCTGCTCTCGAGTCAGGTGTCGCACGGGATGTCGTAAGAAGCTCCACGTCTCATAGGATGACGTCCATCCGAGGCCCCTGATGCACTTGTCGAAGACGTACGTTTGTAATGATACTTTCTCTTTTTAGCTGGTGTTCTCGTCAAGATTAAGTACCGTCATCGAAATTTAACAAACTGTGAAATATTGCAATGAATATTAATTTTGCAAAGATGGAAAAACTTGTGGAATCCAACGTTGGGGAAGATCTGTTTGGATTTAAGACGGCCGGCCGCGGTGGCCGAGGGGACTGAGGCGCGTCAGTCACGGTCTGCACGGCCACTACGGTCGGGGGTTCGAATCCCCCCTCGGGCATGGATATTTGTGCCATCCTAGTTACTAAGTAGTTCATAAGTAGTTTTTAAGTTTAGGGACTGATGACCCCCTAGTTAAGTCCCATAACCTATACAAACATTTGATTTAGGACAAATGTAGGAACACGAGAGGCAATACTCACATTACGACTTATAAGATTGGCTAAGGAAAGGGAAACCTACGTTTTTATCGTTTGTCGATTTGGAGAAAGCTCTTGACAATGTCGACTGAAGTACACACTTCCCAATTCTAAAGATATCACGGGTAAAATATAGGGAGCGAAAAGTTATAGTCAACCTATACAAAAACCAGACAGCGGTTATTGGCGTCGAAGGGCAAGAAAGGGACGCAGAGATTAGATTAGATTAGAATAATACTTGTTCCATAGATCATATATACGACATTTCGTAATGATGTGGAACGTGTCAGTTTAGTAAATGTTGTCTATACTTGACAATCAATATTTTAAGGATTTTATTTTATTATTATTATTATTTTATTATTATTTTTTAAGTTTTATCTAAAAATTCATCTACATTGTAGAATGAGTCACCATTCAGAAATTCCTTTAATTTCTTTTTAAATACTAGGTGGCTATCTGTCAGACTTTTGATGCTACTTGGTAAGTGACCAAAGACTTTTGTGGCAGCATAATTCACCCTTTTATGAGCCAAAGTTAGATTTAACCTTGAATAGTGAATATCATCCTTTCTCATCGTGTTGTATCTATGCACACTGCTATTACTTTTGAATTGGGTCGTATTGTTAATAACAAATTTCATGAGTGAATATATATATTGTGAAGCTACTGTGAGTATCCCTAGATCCCTAAATAATGGGAAGAGGTTGGTTGGGAAGGGACTAAAACGGTTGTAGCCGGGTTGTAGCCCGATGTTGTTCAATCGCTACATTGTGCAGGCAGTGAAGGAATTGAAGGAGAAATTTGGAGAAAACATTGGGGTTTGCCGATGACATAGTAATTCTGTCAAAGACCGCAAAGGATCTGGAAGAGGAATTGAATGGGATGGACAGCGTCTTGAAAGGAAGGTATAAGATGAACATTAACAAGAGTAAAACGAAGTTAATGGAATGTAATGTCAGAAAATCAGGCGATGTTGAAGGAATAAGATTACGTAATGACACAATAAAAGTAATAGGTGAATTTTGTTATTTGGGTAGCAAGATAACTTCTGTTGGCCGAAGTTAGGAAGATATAAAATTCAGAATGGCTATGGGAAGAAAAGCGTTTCTAAAGAAGCGAAACTTATTAATATCCAATATTAATTTAAATGTTAGAAAGCCCTTTCTGAAAGCATTTCTCTGGAGTGTAGCATTGTATGGGAGTGACACGTGCACGATAAGGAGTTCAGATAAAATGATGATAGAGGCTTTTGAAATGTGGTGCTACAGACGAATGATGATATTTAGATGGGTAGATCACGTAACCAATGAGGAGGTGATTAACCGAATCGGAAAGAAAAGGAGTTTCTGGCATATACTGACTAAGAGAAGGGATAGATTGGTTGGACACATTTTGAGGCATCAAGGAATTGTCAACTTAGCATTAGAAGGAAGCGTGTTGGGGTAAAAATCGTAGAGGGAGACCGAGGGACGAATATAGTAAGCAGATTCAAAAGGAAGTAGGTTGCCGAACATATTCTCAGATGAAGAGACTTTCCCAGGACATAGTAGCATGGAGAGCTGCATCAAACCACTCTGTGGACTGAAGACAACAACAACAACAGAAACACTGAGAAAAACATGAAAGATTCCGCCATCAGTATTTAGCGGCAATAATAGTTAGAATAAAGACAACACTACAAAGCAGCATTACAAAAGAAAGTGGTGGAATCCGTTTTTCTTTACCTGGCAGGATAATACAGATTGGAGTCATCACACTGGAGTCGAACCTGTACGGAATAATGAATTTCTTCTGTACTGTAAACTGATGCTTGGTTGCATAAGCTTCGAATACTAAAGTTCCATGACCGTCTGTAGTTCCAATTACGATTAGTATTTATTTTATTATTATTTATTATTTATTATTTAACATGCCCCATTACATAGTAATATTTCATGTTTGATGGTTAGATTCAAGCGGTTACATCAGATATGTTTGCAAATACAAGTACAGTACATACTTTGATAGGGTTTAGAAAGGAACAAACAATTTCATACATCAGGAAATCTTATTGAATTACAAAAATTGTAAAAGTCTGTAGTGAATTTATGTACTAAGTCATATTTACTGACGGGCCGTCCTCCTCCTTTGACAGCTATTTTTTTCCTGAGATGGTCCCTCTCTTTCAATAAATTGCAGCAGTCAAAAAGTACGTGGTCAATAGTTTGGACAGCACTGTTACATGTGCACGTTCCGTCTTCAATTATTTTGAACCGCTGATAGTAGGCTTTCAGTTACCCATGACCTGTTAACATAGCTGTAAAATTCTGAGATATTGGAAGTTTAATCAGTAAGCGTTGTCGGATCGTAGGAAAATATGGTTTAGTGCTTCCCCCGTTTTTTGTTCTGTGCCACTCAATGTCCCATTTGTTTCTAAACTCTTCTCGATGTTTCTTCTTTACGGCACTTGTAGGTATTTTGTTATAGCGTGTTGATTGTCGTGATCGAGCTGCTCTTTTAGCAAGGTTGTCAGCTAGTTCATTTCCCCATATTCCTTGATGTGCCTTAACCCATCCGAAATGCACCAGCCAGCTGTGTGCCTGCAACCTTCTGATTTTACATCTTATTTCTTCAATAAACGAGTTGTGGCTCTTCGGATTTCGCAAACAGTCCAAAGTAATACTGCTGTCGGTGTGAATTACTGCAGTTGTATCAGTATTCGAGAGATTATTTATGAACGCAAGAGCACTGAGGATGGCAAATTGTTCCGCTTGATTGTTTGAGCATTCATTAGACAGTTTTAGCTGTATCTGGTAGATAAGCGTCTTATTAACAAATATTTCTATCCCCGAACCCAATCCGTCGTCTGACTTGCTTCCATCTGAGTATACTTCAACAGCGTAGCTTTTGCTGGCGTCCTCAGTTATCCTCGAAAAGTCTGCCAGGTGTGCCCAGCTTCTGTACTCTAGGGCGATGTCGATTGTCTGTTTGGCGTCTTTGGTTTTGACCAGTGTTATGGGCTTGAGACTTGACAAAACACAAAGTGCTTCGCTGGATGTCGTTTTGTAAGCTTTGACCATTTTTAAATTGATTAACGGTTGAACTCTATTAATTTTGGTACGGTTGTATTGTCGCTCCAGTGCGTCTAGCCGAGGTGACTGAGGCGCTCCAGTCACGGTCAGCACGGCCACTACGGTCGGGGGTTCGAATCCCCCCTCGGGTATGGATATTTGTGCCGTCCTAGTTCGTAAGTAGTTCATAAGTAGTTTGTAAGTTTAGGGACTGATGACCCCGTAGTTAAGTCCCATAAGCTTAACAAACATTTGAACAGTGCGTCTATCCACATCGGTGAGCCGTACGATAATATAGGCAGTATTGCTCCTTTATAAATAGTTTGCAGTGCTGTAGCCCGCAGACCACAGTTGAGTTTAGCTGATCTGGAAAGAGCATTAATTAAGACCGTGCATTTATCTATAATATTTTGAACGTGTTTGTTGAATGTAAACTTACTGTCGATTATAACGCCCAGGTATTTTAGATGGTCTACTTGTTAAGGTATATTGCGATTGTCGATGAGGAAAATTTCCTTTTCCTGGTGATAAGTGTAGGTTTTGATTCCTTTTCGTTGAATTGGGATTTATTATTACTGGCCCAAGTCGATATTGATTGCATGTCTGTGTTACAGATGTTCTTTGGTTAGTACAATTAGATCGTCGACAAAGGCTATAACAAGAGAGTGTCCCGAGTCAGGCAATTTAAGCAAGGAATCATATAATATATTCCAGAAACCTGGTCCGCAACAAGAACCTTGTGGGCATCCTTTGGTAGCAGATCTTTAACTGCAAAATTATCGGACTTCTTTTAAAGAAAAGAAGAATTACTGCAGGCATTTAAATAAAATTCAACACAAAATGTGCGTAATTGAAATTCGCGTCTGGAATGTTCTTCCGAAATCGCGAAGCAATTTACAACAATGACCAAGCATTATTTTACGAATTATGCTGGAAACAAAGATTTTTTTAAAATGATGAAAAATGGGGAAAGAATATTTTTATACTAAAAATAATTGTTTATTACAATTAACAAATTATATGCTCACACTTAGATAGTCAATGTGGAGAGTCCAAAAGAGAGACGTCCGATCTGTTCAACAGTAAGAAGATGAAAGACGACGAGCGATTCCCCAGCTCGTTCAAAAAATTTGAAAGTTTCTTATGAAACAAACTAATCCGAGATTTACTGGCAGAGAGAACGGATGCTGGCGACAAGCGTCGAAGATATAATTTTAATTTAAAAAATTAAATGTAATGCTACACGTCTTTAGTTTGGCTAAGGCTGGTAGCACACGTACCGATTTTGGACGGCTGGTAAATATCGGACGGTATTTTATCGTTGGAGCGCTGCTTGCACACACGCCGGTATTTTACCGGTAAAACGAGCAGTCGCTCGGCTGTCGTAGTCGAGTGAAGCTGATTCAAAACAGAAATCAATTAATCTCAAAAGATTTTGCACAATATTATATGACACATGTTGCTGACATGATACAAAGAACTAATAAAGTAATGTATCACACATTATTGTACCATTTAGCAAATTATTTTTTTTTCTTTATCCTCCACTTCCAAAAATCTCCTTGCATCTCTAGTCGCATTTCTATCGTTAAACGTGTCCAAAGTTTTGTTCACCAAAGTAGTCGTGCTTACAGTAACGAAATAAGTGTTATCATCATTTATCTCTTAATCTATTGCAAACATGTATAATTGTATGTATGCTTCAAACAGGCAAATTACCATTTCTGGGTGGATATAGAAACAAGTTGCATCCCTTGCGGAAGTACAAATGAAGCTGCAAGAATGTGAAATAATGAACGCACGTAGTACGTGGTAAGTTCATGATTTCGGTAGCCAGACAAACGTATCTGGATAGCCGAACCGCCGGCCGCGGTGGCTGAGGGGACTGAGGTGCTTCAGTCACGGTCTGCATGGCCACTACGGTCGGGGGTTCGAATTCCTCGGGCATGGATATTTGTGCCGTCCTAGTTCGTAAGCAGTTCGTAAGTAGTTTGTAAGTTTAGGGACTGATGACCCCGTAGAAGTCCCATAAGATTTACAAACATTTGAACATTTGATAGCGGAATCCTCAGATGGGTCGCCGCTCTATATAATAAAACAAAGTGTATATCACAAGAACATCATAGAACAAAGACGCAGTCTACCCGAGGAACAAACGAACCAAGAAAATCCCGCAAAAAAAGCGAGTTGGAGTCCCGGTCTGACAAAAATTTTTAACTTCGCCATTTAATTGAATTCAGTGCCCTGAAAAAGACGAGAAGCCGAAAAAGTTATTATTTAATGTATACAGAACTCACTGCAGAATATTTTATATTTCAACTAGCTGTAAACCCGGCGTTGCCCCGATCTTTATTTATCCTACACTCTCGTAGTCCACATCCCCTTCCTCTCTGCATCCATCTCTTTCTCTCCCATCTCTCTCTGCGTTTCCGCTTTTCCCTATCTCGGCAAAGTTACATGCAAGGTACCCTCTGTCATGTACCATACAAACACTTATGTACCTAGTGATCTTTCTCTTGGTTTAAAGGTCATGTGTGCAAAAATTTATTAAGACTGAAGCAAAACAATACATTTTGTAAAATTCCGTAAGTTAAGTACCGTTCATCGAACGAAATTTTATACATACAGTGACATTCCTCTTGTTTTTAAGGTAGAGTGTGCAAAATTCTTCAATATCGGAAGAAAGCTATAGATTTATATGCAATAGAAACGCAGAGTCACAATGAAAAGCACACTTTGTTATTCTCAAATATTCCAGTTTTATTTTATGTAGTCATTGTTCTGATAATAAAGAATACAACCAAGATAAAGTATCTGTGAAATCGATCGAGCTGTTCTCAAGGTATGGCGCGACTAAGGTATTTAGGGATCCATTTGTATGTTAGCACGCTACGGGGTCTGCGAAATCTCAAATGTTCAAATGTTTGTAAATCTATGGTACTCAACAGCTTGGTTATTAGTCCCTAGCTTACAAACTACTTAACCTAAGGTAAACTAAACTAAGGACAACACGAACACCCATGCCCGAGGGGGGAATCGAACTCCCGACGGCGGACAGCCGCGCGCAACGCAACACGGCGCTCCAGTACGCGCGGCTAATCCGCCGCGGCTGCGAAATCTCCAGCACGTACAATCCTGTTCCCAGATATAACTGTATTCTCTCGTCCTGCCCTCGCCAACCGGGCGCCTTGCTGCCGCCAGGACGCCTTTCTGAAGCCTTCGCCGAAACCACGGCGTGCTCGGTGCAGACTGCCATCCTACAGCCGCCAAACGGCCCAGGCGCCAGGAACCTTCAAAAGCGACGCAGCCACCCGCTTCTCTCACACTTCTTCTCAATAAAGCTTTCTGCAATTCTGTTTATTCTCCCTACTTACTATGACAACCAGCACATTGACTAATAATACTCATTCAACTTTAATACCTCGACGTTTGGTAAATAAATTTCAGCTCCCTGATGTAATGAAATTAATATCATCTGCATAATTAAGGAGAGCGCGGACGATGTATAAATTCGACGGGCTTCAATGGTTCATTATGTTCGAAATCTTTTACTTCATAATCATCTTTTTGATGTTGATGCTCTTTTTTCATCCCTGCTTGCTCAAAATAAATGGTGAGGGTATTCCGCCTATGTAAGACATTTCAAAAATTTTCAGCGCATTTGACATGATCAACTACGTTGTCTCATTGACTATTTGAAACATGTGGGCTGGTGGCAGGGCCCCTGAAGTGCTATTTCCGTATTGTGAGTCTAGTCTGTTTCGACGTCGTTTTCTTCGAGGTTAGCACCAAGATTTTACAACTTTCTGCTGTGAACTTTCGCACTTTAATGGAGTAGTGATGTTATTACGGCACTCTTTACGTAGAAGCAGTCGTTTTTGTTGTTGTTGTTGTTCTGCACTTCAGTCCCGAGACTGGATCGATACAGCTCTGCGCTCTACCCTGAGCAAGCCTCTTCATCTCCTCATGGGAATGGCAAACCATACACAGTTGAACCTGCTTACTCTTTTAGTCCCTTGACCGTACACTTTCCTCCAATGTTAAATTTACGATTACTTGAACTCTAAGTATGTGTTTTACCAATAGGTCCCTTTTTTGTCAACGTGTGCTCAGTTCTGATCAGTAAACCCTCATTAGTATTTAGCACCACATTTCGAAATCTAGTATCCTCTACCTATTCGAACTATTCATCGTCCATGTTCCACTCCCGAACAAGGCAACACTCCACATAGGACTTACTTAAATTAATATTGGAAATAAAAAAATTTCTCTTTTTCAGAAACGCTTTGCGTTCCATTGCCATTCTGCATTTTATATCATCTGTACGTTATTTTACAGAAAGAAAAAGAAATAAAACTCATCCACATCCTTTATTGTCGCTTTACCTAATCTAATTCCTTCAGCCTGACCTGATTTTCTTTGATTAGGTTCCATTATCCTTGTTTTGCTCTTTTTAATGTTCATCTTACACAACCCTTTAAAAGTCACTGTCTATTCCGTTCAATTGCTCTTCCAGGTAATTTTCTGTCTGGGAGAAAACTACAATCTCATCAGCCAACTGCAAAGTTTTTATTCTTCTCTCTGAACTTTGATCCCTTATCCAAATTTCTCCTCGATTTCCTTCACAGCTTTCTCAATATACAGATTGAATAATATTGTAGAAATGTTAAACCCTGTCTTACTTCCCTTCCAACCAATACTTCTCTTCAATGCCATTCGACTGTTGTAACTATTACCTGGTTTCGGCGCAAGTAGTAGATCATCTTCCGTTCCCTATATTTTATCCCTGCTGACCACAAAATTTGGAAGAGTATATTCCACTCATCATTGTTAAAGGATTTTCCAATATCGACAAAAAGTAGAACTGTAGATACCCTTTTGTTATCAATCATCTAAGGTACTGCCTAACGTATTCCTCAATTTCTCATAGTTTTGTAATCTTCAAACCTGTATACGCCTGAATTCTTTGTAATTGGTATTTGTTTTTTCTTGAGGTGTGAGAGTATTTCGCCTGTCTCGTACAATTTGTATATCAGGTGGAATATTCTTGTCATGGCTTATTCCCCCTGAGACCTCAGTAGCTCTGACGGAAAGTAGTATACTCCAGGGGCCTTGTTTCGACTTATTTCGACTTACAAGGGACCTCCTGGAACTCTACAGCTCGGAAACGCACGAAACTACGTTTAGAATCACAATCAATCATAAATAAAACAGTGCTGTGCGTAATTTCCAAGCAAAATGCCGCACTAGATGGTTGCATAGCGTAGCTGCACTAACTAGTGCTCCAGTTGCGTGAGTGGTATAGCTGCAGTACGTTTTTGTAAGTGTTCACAAGAGAGTATCTGTGTGTTTGTAGTGTAGTGATATCATGCAGAGAATTAATCCTACGCATGTGGGCGAAATATGAGCGACCAATTTGCAACGTGCTGAATATGGAAATGATATCACGGCCCTAGGATATGGAGTTCGCGGACATATTATACAACGTATTAAGTCAGAAATATAATGTCAACGACACAGATATACGAGACGTTACGCTGGATAGATAAACGGAATTTGAAGGACACGAAGAACCTGAAACTGAATGTAGCTCTTCATCTTTTGAATAGGTAATTACCGTGGCTTTTTATATTGGACTGCGTGAAATCGAAAGTTATTTGTAATGTGATAACCTGGCTTTAGTGAGGTGTACACATTGTTCTCTCCCACTTTGTTTTAACCGCCTTATTTAAACCCCGCAACCGCACATTGAGGACTAATATAAGAACTTTCAGGTGTGTGGTACTGCTGTAAATTGCTGTAAGTTGGAAGTACTTCGAGTGTATTTATGCGCTGCAGATTGAATATGTAATGACACAATGACGCCATTAAATTATATCTACCTTCCTTTTTATGGTACTGATATCTAGTTACTATGTTTCTGTTAAAATTTTACTTGAAGTACAATGCAACGTTATGTAGGAAATGCCGCACACCACTGTCCTATTTATGACTGCCTTTTTTAGTGCTCTATCAAATTATTGTCTCAGGTTTTAGCATTTATAGATTAGCAGAGAGCTTTTGACAATGTCGACTGGAATACACTGTTTCAAATTCTGAAGGTAACAGGGGTAAACTAGAGGAAGCGAAGAGTTATATTCAACTTATACAAAAACCAGAGAGCAGTTATTAGAATCCAAGGGCATGAAAGAGACGCAAAGGTTGGGAAGGGAGTAAAACAGGGTTAAAGCCTTTCCCCGATGTCGTTCAATCTGTACATTGAGCAATCATTGAAGGAATTCAAATAGAAATTTGGAGAGGGAATTAAAGTTCAGGGAGAAGAAATAAAAACTTTGCGGTTTGCCGATGACAAAGTAATTCAGTCAGAGAGCGAAAAGTATCTGGAAGAGCAATTGAATGGAATGGACAGTGTCTTGAAAGGTATATAAGATGAACATTAAAAAGAGTATTACGAGGGTAATGGAATGGAATGTCAGAAAATCAGGCTATTATGAAGGTATTAGACAATAAAAGCAATAGACGAGCTTCGCTACTTGGGCAGCAAGATAACGTCTGATGGCCGAAGTAGAGAAGATATAAAATGCAGAATGGCTGCCGGCCGCGGTGGCCGCGGGGACTACGGCGCTCCAGTCACGGTCTGCACGGCCACTACGGTCGGGGGTTCGAATCCCCCCTCGGGCATGGATATTTGTGCCGTCGTAGTTCGTAAGTAGTTCATAAGTAGTTTGTAAGTTTAGGGACTGATGACCCCGTAGTTAAGTCCCATAGACTATACAAACATTTGAACAATTTTTGGGCAGAATGGCTATGGGAAGAAAATCGTTTCTGAAGAACCGAAATTTGTTGACATCCTTTCTGAAAGCATTTGTCTGGAGTGTAGCATTGTACGGAAGTGAAACGTGGACGATAAGGAGTTTAGACAAGAAGATGATATAAGCTTTCGAAATGTAGTGCTACAGACGAATGATGAAAATTAGATGGGTAGATCACGTAATTAGTGAGGAGGTGCTCAACCGAATTGGGGAGAAAAGAAATTTCTGGCATATCCTGACTAATAGAAGGGATAGATTGGTGGGACACATTCTGAGACATCAAGGAATCGTCAACGCAGCATTAGAGGGAAGTGTGTGGGGTAAAAATCGTAGAGGGAGACCGAGGGATGAATACAGTAAGTAGATTCAAAAGTATGTAGTTCGTCGAACTTTTTCTCAGATGAAGATACTTGTACAGGTTCGGGTAGCATTGAGAGCTGTTTCAAACCAGTCTGCGGACTGAATACCACAACAACAACGTACATTCTTCAACGAACTTCGATGTGTCATCTAGCGACTCCTGCCCTAGCCATTCTGCACTTCTATCAATCTCTTTTTTAGTCGTCTGTACACCATTTTTACCGGTTTATTTATTGATGTTTATGTTTTCTTCCTTCATCAATTAAAATCTATCTCGTACACCTAGTAATTATAGACAAAGGAAAGGAAATATAATATAAAATGCATTTTGTTGTTTGCCAAATGTTTATTAAGCTCAAATAATACAAAGGAAGATGCAACAATTAAATTTTCGATTCCTCAAAACAGTCAGGCTTTCCTTTCATCACTGCCTTGCACACTCTAGGCATGCGCTGCGTCAGTTTTGCCAAGCTTTCACTTGGAGTTACACTTCATTGTTGCTGCAGGACTCCCACAATTGTGTCCCACTCATTATTTCCCGTTTTCGGATCCTCCTGTCCAATTTATCCCATAGCAGTTCAAGTGGGTTACAATCAGGGGATTTTGACGTTCATTCCATATTTTTCCATGTTACGAGCATCTAGAGACTTGCTGCAAGACATATCATTTCCCAATCAAAAGCAAACCAGATACCTAAGGACTTCTCTGGAGAATGGTATGATAATCCTTTTAGTTCATTTTCTATCTATTTTTTTCAAATATCCGACTTTATTCTCTCCAAAGGATCCCCATATCATCACAGAACTCCCTCCATGCTTTACTGTTGGAATTACGCAAGCGTTCTTGGGGTAAACGGCGTACAAATTAACGGCGTTTACTTACAAATATTTGGAGCTTAGATTCCTCAATTAATAATATTCTTTTCCGAATCCCTGATGTCCATTGTTGGTGTGTCTTAGCCCACTGAAGCCTTCTCTTCTTGTTAACAGGAGCGCAACAGTGGTTTCCTTGTTACTACATAATCTCGGAGGTTGTTGTCTGCCAGGCGTCGTCTCTCTGTTGACTCACCGCTGTATCCCTCGTTGCGTTTAGTTCAGCAGTCAATTCATAGACAGTTTGTAATCTGTTACGTTTACTGGTCACTACCAAATACTTTTAAATACTTTTCCTGGCGTTCTAATATTTTGCTGGATCCCATGAGCGAGGACGATCTTCATAGAAGCCTGTTCTCGATGTCGGTGTATGGTTTTGACAACTCCGCTGATAGAAATATTGTTTCTTTGCTATTTTTGGGACACTGTTGCCTTCTTGGTGCAAAGTGATTATCATTAGCCGTGATTCATGAGGAATCTGGCACTTTGGGGCCATTTAAAATTAATTTCTTGGCTTGTTATACCTATATGAAAACCCAAGTGAACAGAACTGTGAACAACGAACCTCTACATAGCCATGCGGTCTACTTGCGCCACCTGGCGAGTTTAGTAGGACTTCTTGGATAGGTAACGTCGGTTTACATAAAACGAGGCAATACTAGTATGTTCCAACATGTATGTATATGTACAATAATTAAGTGTACAATACTGTGTCATTATTAACCGTTAATTGAGCTTGTTATTCCGTATTCTAACCAATAACTCACGTAGATCACTTCCATCTTGCTCCATTGTAATATGCAGCGTGGTGTTCCCAAGGACTTTTCCAGGATTGGTATTTCTAGCTATTTCATCCTCTTCTCCCTTCGCTAGCTCATGTCTCAAAACTACCCATTCATCTTCTACTCTGTTTCTTCCCCCCGTTTTCGTCTATTGTTGTCTAGGAGAAATAGGGTGTCAATTTTTACCTCGCTATCTACATTATTCCGTGATCTATTAAGTTTTCAAATTCATAATGGCTTTTTGATCATCCGGTTCAAATATAATTACACAAAGAATAAGAATATATGTACAAATGTAAGTAAAATATTATACAAAAGCACATTTTCATTACAAGTAAGTGAACAATGTAACGTGTATGACAAAACACACTGAATTAGGGCATTTATCTTATGAGATAAGCTGTTGGCTACACATCAATGTCCAGGTCTTGAATCCACTTTAGAGCTTGAGGTGTTTCGTCAATATATCCTCAGGTGAGACACTATATTTTCTTCTAGGGCATCGTCTTATTGTGTGGTCCAGAGTCTGCTCAGGTGCTTCACAACAACAACTTTGGCTGTTCACGATTCCCCATTTATAAAGCATGACATTGCATCTTACTCGGCCACTTCGGATGCGACTGAGCTTAGCTTAGGCTGTTATTGTGAAATTGAACCCTTTTAGTACTTTCGAGGGATCATTTATGAGCTGATTTTCCCACTCCATTTGAGTTTTGGTTGACGATGACCTCTCCTTTTAAAGAGCACTTATTACACATCGGGTTTCGTGATATCAGGCGGTTATATGGAAATATTTTTGTGAAATCTTGTAAACATTTCCCTTCGTTTGTTTGTACTATTTTTCCATCCTTTAATAAATTTTTTGTCTTGTTAGTTTTGGTGAGCCGGCCGCGGTGGCCGAGGGAACTGCGGCGCGCCAGTCACGGCCTGCACGGCCACTACGGTCGGGGGTTCGAATCCCCCCTCGGGCATGGATATTTGTGCTGCCGTCCTTAGTATAAGGAAGTTCATAAGTAGTTTGTAAGTTTAGGAACTGATGACCCCGTAGTTAAGTCCCATAAGTTCTACAAACATTTGAACATTTTTGAGTTTTGGTGAAGCTATATTAGCGGTGACGGAGAGCCACGGTGTGGAGTACATTTTAATGCGCCGTTGATAATCCGCAGGCTTTCGTGGAGCTGCACGTCTACCTTGTTAATATGGTGGCTTCTCTGCCAGTCCGGAGCACAGTATTCTGCAGTGGTGTAGACTACTGATATTCTGCTGTTCGCTGTGTAGATGCATCAGCACGAACCTCCCGCCAATTTTCTAGTAATATTATTTCGTGTTTCTAATTTGTGGTCAACATTTTAAGGGATCTACCAAATGAAAATACTTTGGATAGAAGTTGTGCTCCACTCTTCGTTGGTTAACTAGCACACCTGCATGTTAGCGTTAATATTGTTGATGAGAAAAGCACAGTCTCAGAGGGATTTTGGCACAAGCGCTGTTTTCTGTAGTATTTATTAAGGCCTTCAAGATCATCTTTCAGAGTCTTTGCACCTTCTATGAAAGATCTGTTTTGCACTGCTATGATGAGATCATCAGCGCATCCGAATTTTTTTACTGACTGTGGAAGACATATCGCTGGTATAGAAGTTTATTATTAATAGAGCTGGAACTGAGCCTTGGTGTATTCCATTCTTGATCTTAAGCGATTTATTTATGTCCATTCTACTTATTACTTTAAAAATGAGATTCACAAGAATGTTCTTCAGGAGACATTGTAATAAAGTTCCAGATTGCTGCTTATGTTTTATTTAATATTGCTACAGCTGTTTCGACAGTTTGTCATTCTCAAGCGCGTCTACGATGTTTGGACGTTAATTAATGTTGACATCTGGCGTAACTGTTGCTTTAACTGTCAGGTGTTATGCAGCTTTTTACATTAAAACTTTAAATTAAAGAAACTTTTATATTTTTTCGTAATTAGCAACAGCTTTGCCAAAGATGTTTACATATATGGAACTTTATTACAATGTCTTTTTACGACATATATGATGCTGCAGGCCCAACAATTAGGAAAGTTCTTCAGGAGAGTTGTGCATCGAAGGCATGGGATCACTTTCTTTAGTTTCACAATTTGTCTATCCAGCAATACAGTAACGGAAGCACCTGTTAAGTCTACAAATTCCACTAATGTTTTTATTCCTCTTTGAAATTCGGGTTCTGTGTATGACGTCAAAGCCAGTACCTGGACACAACAGCTGCGATTACAGTGTAAACCTCTCTGGAATTGTGATATCGATTCATCTATGGCCCTACAGATACGGTTGTAATTGAGTTGTTGAAGCTCATGCTCAATTATACTATTTGTCGACAACTAGATCGGTCTTTAGCGGGTTTAAGTTGTTTGGGTGTTGCTATGGTGAGAGCTGTTTTGTAGTGCTGTGGGAGCTTATCGGTGCTGCGTGTGTCGTTTTAGAAGACTCTTAGCCACGTTACCTTATTCTTATCAAGGTTTTTGATTAATTCTGCAAAGATCCCGTCCACGCCAACTGTTTTCATAATTTTGAGGCTCTTAATGGCTTCTTTTATTTCATTCTCTATTAATCGGTTTGAGTAATAGGGGTGAGATTGCAGATTTTTGTCCAATTCATCCTTACTTCAGCAGCAACAGCTAATTTTATACGCAATCTCAACAATTGCTTCGGGGTATGTTTCTCTTAGCAACACTAATGATCATCCCAGTTTGCAGTTTTCTACGTTTGGTGTTATCCATCGTATATTCGATTTCTTTGGTTTTGCGGCCAGTTTGCTTTTTGGAAATTCCATCGTGAATTTCTAATGGAGTGTATTAGAGGTAACTCTGTACCCACGGTATCTAGCACAGGCGTATGTTGGCTGTTTGGGTAGAGGGATGTTACTGTTCTTGCTAACGATACACAAGGCAGGGTGTTCCATCTTTCAGACCGAAATATTTTCAAGTCCTTGGCAACATAGCTCACGTATAGCTCTTTTTCTATGCACTGAAATAGGTTTTCACCATTTTCCGTAGCCCATGGCTTATTAAATGGACTGTCTTACCGGATGATGTGTTCCACTGTAACGACGGAGCCTAGGAGGACGCAGGTGCTATTCGGATAACGTGATGATCTCGGGTGTGGAGTGGGGAGTCAAGGTGGTACAATCTGACCCATCTTGGCGTCCACTTCGACCTGCTGTGAACTCCACCCGCTGCGGTGCAGTAGCTGAGCGGTCTAAGGCACCTCGCTGCTGAGCGCACGGTTGCTCGCCGTCGGAGGTTCGAGGCCTCCCTGAGGCATGGGTGTGTGTGTGTTTGTCCTTGGGTTAGTTTACCTTAGTTTAAGTAGTTTGTAAACTACGGACTGATGACCACGCAGTTTGGTCCGATAGATTAACAAACATTCGAACATTTTTTTAACCCCACCCGTTCCATAGCTGAAACACTTCGTCCCCCTAGAACAACAACTTTCAGTATGGGTGTATCACATTAACTCATGCCAATAATGCACCCGCGTTCATACTTACTGATTTGACGGTACGGCCCGCGAATAAATCTTCGATACATCTTGCAAATCTGCTCAGTTACTGCGATCACTTATTACCTTTGGTTTATAGCGAAAACGACAACCGCAGGCACAATCCACCTCTGCGTGATGTTGACCATGAACCCGCTGGCCAACATGTATCCAATGCTACAATTTCTGAAAAACATATTACTGTTTGTCTCCTTGAACATGTACTTCCAGCCGTTCGATTGCTTTTAGTTATTTCTTTTACTTTTCTTCCTAGCATATCTACGAGGGTTGGAACTTAAATAATGGTATCATTGCTGTGGAGACACTATGCAATGTACTATTGTCGCTGACAGCACACGTTGTTGACATACCTACCTTACCTTCGAGCAAATGGACTCGCCTATCCCACGTCACCGGCGCTGCACAATCGAGGGAAACACATTCACTTTTCAGCGAGCGGTCTAACTTAACGGTGTCACTATGTTTTCGAAATAGGAACAACGGAGTGCCATAGTTCGTAAAGCAAGACAGTGTCATCAAAAGGCGTGCGAGGAATCGGCATTGCCGTACAGAAGAGTGGCACGTTGGGTAAAGGCCTTCAGCGAAGGTCGGCAAACTGTAGTAGATATGCATCGGGCAGGTCGTCTTAGCCTCCGTGAAGAATAAGTGCATATTGTGGCCCGTTAGTGGACAGTGATCGACCACAGACGATTCGTAAGCTCGCCCACGAAACCGGATTAGTGCATACAACTGTGCTCCGCATCCTGAAGGAAAGCCTGGGCATCCGAAAAATTGCATCATGACGGGTTCTGCATGAATTGACGGAAATGCATAAATCGATGCGTTACGACGCTGCTCAGACGCAGTTGGAGCGCTATGAGCGGAAAGGAGAGGCTTTCTTACGCCGTATCGTAACAGTGTATAAGTCATGGACCACATCGAACAACTCAAAACTGAAATGCCACTCCAACGAATGGCGTCATTATAGGTCGGCGCCCAAGAGCATAAAATGCATCAGGGCCCCATTATGGTGAAAGTTGTAAGTCACGTGTACGACTGTGTAGGTGTTATCCTAACGCATTACCTTCCTCCACGACAGACCGTCAATGCACAGTATTACTGTTCGTTTTTGGGAACATCGCCTGCGAGCAGCTTTGCGAAAGAAGCGGCAACACCCACCCATCATTTTGCACGACAATGCGCGGGCGCATACAGGCAAGGTGTGGCTGCTCTTCGGTCGATGAGACTGGGAAGTGCGGTACCATCCACCATACTTACCGGACTTATGTCCTTATGACTTTTACATGATTCCGAAGATGAAGAAACCATTGTGTGACATTCGTTTCAGAACTGTTCCAGAGATTCGACTGGCAGTAGACCTCTCCATTCGCACCATCAACAGAACACGCTCCGTTAATGGTTATACTAAGCCTTCCACGTCGCTGGCGACGGGTTCTACTCAACACTGTGACTACTTTGAAGGACAGGAACAGGTGCAAACAAGTAACGCTTTTGTATCGGTTTTGAATCGCAGGGAATATTCAAACATAATTTTCTTGTCACAGATTATCAGCGGTCTCCTTCTAAAAAAAGTTGTTCAACTTTCGTGATCTTTCTGTATTTGTTTTTCGTACTCTTAACAAGACCTGTGCCATCTCGTCTGGATTTAATAAAAGATGTAAGTGTGAGATATTTTTGTTTTTATATAATAAACCTCCATTCAGTTCAGAGCTTAAAATGTTGGTTATGATTGTAGTTTTTCTTCTCCCTCCACGTCAAATATTTTTAATTACATGTTTTCAGCAAATGAGTAGTAGCAATAATGAATGATTTGGATGCCAATGTGTTTAGATCGTATACATAGTGTAGCCATTCCCTTTACGTTGAAATTCCATTCAACACTTACTACACTTTCTCTCTTTCAAATATTCCGTGAAGTCCGATTTTCAGTAGTTTTATTTATTTTCTAAATCTCCATTACCATCACTCTAACTTCAATACCGTTTTCCACTAGGTTAGCTACAAGCGTTTAAATTACTAATTATACGTCCAAATCATTCATTACGGTGAGCTGTTACCAAAACTTTCGCTGATTTTGTACTGTCATAAGAAGTCCACATCGTGGCAACGAGAAAATCAAGGTAACAACTCGTTATTTTTTAATATGCTGTCTGTTGAAATACTTCCCACCTTTGTCATAGTAAATTCATTCCTTCATATCAGTTTCCTTCATCAAAATTAATTCCGATCTCTTTTCCGTCTATCGCGTTTCAATATTATTCCCCTTTTGTATTTTTCGTAATTTTTCGACTATAAGAAACAGGCAGAAATATTAAAAGTAGTTGCTACTATTTATGTTCCAACTCTCATAAATTACGAATTCGAAATATTTAAACATTGCGACTGTTTCAGGGTACTGAAATGAATCCAAAGGCACAGATGAAAATTTGTACTTTCATTTTTTTTTCCTTTAGATTCATTTCAATGCTCTGAAACTGTCGAAATGTTTAAATATCACGAATTCGTAAAATTAGGGCCGTTAACGTCAACAAAATGTCTCTGTTCTTTCGGACATGTCCGAGAAGGACAGACAGCATATAAATAGTCTCGTATATTAGTCATCTGGGAATTGCGTTATTGTATACTCTGTTCGCTACGTTATTTCTCTTTGATGTCAGTGAAAAATATTTTAATATAAATGACGCACATCTTGTTCTACTTTGTAGTACCCTGTGCAGTGGTGAAGAAGATATCGAGGATATTTCCGAAAATAGCCGGCAGGAAAGAAAGTTTGTTTTCACGGTACGAAATACAGAGAACTCAGCACGCCGTCTTCTCGTCAAATAGTAAGTATTTAACTCCGTCTAAACGCAAAGACAGAATTCCTCGTCATAAACTCCTGGATAAATGTATGACAAGTAAATATCTCAGTACTATAAAGTGCCACCACCGTTTAACATTTACGTTGTTGAAGTACTGAGAAATCGGACGCAGGTATATTCAAAGTACCCAGAATACGACGCCAGTCCAAGGTAACAAACGTGTCGCCCATTGACAATAGCAACGGTGAAAAAAAAAGGACGCTCAGTATAGCGTGAAAAATTTTTAAGAAATTTGGGGAACGTCTCTTGTAGAAATATATGAGGACATTCATTCTTCTTTCATTAAATTTGTTAGGCATATTTTGCGATACTTTATAAAAACTGTCGTAACGTCTAGATAACTAATACGAATTACAAGTACTTTTCATAATGCTCATATCAATAAGTAACCTAGTTGCACATATTTTACACAAGAGAAGAGATCAATGACTAACTGAAACCTTTTTTTTATTAATTTGATTTTTTTACTTTTCATTCGATTCGATTTTAACTAGCAAATATTTATCTCCGATCAGACGACTGACACAAAGCGTATCTATTACGCAAAGTACTGTTTGAAAGAAAGGCGGAAATTGTTTACCTCATTTGGCTACTTTTATTGTCGCTCAATCGATATAAACTGAAAATTTACAGGCTCATTTTGCACTCCGTCTGTATTTTCCTGAGGAACATGTAGATTTATAAGGTTGAAATTTATCATCCGTTTTGACGCCATCACACAACTGTTTCACAATTATTATTGTACTTCACGCGCCAGTTGTCAATAATAAAATGTATATGTCAACACCACATGTTTCGGGACTACTGATTTCATGAATCTATGTTAGGTATTTTAGGTATTTTGACTAGAATATTTTTGGCTACCAATGACAGCGGTTAAGCAATATGGACACTCTTTGAAGTTGGATCAGCTGTCCGTTAGTGCACAACTTGTTTCCATCTCAGAAACATGTGGTACTGCGCAAAGTTTGTTTTTATTTTTGACAATGTACATAGACAGCTATTGTGTTTAACGATGCTTCTTAGCAGCAAATAAGTTTTATGGTAGGTAGGAGGTAAGTTTTCATTGGAATATTTGTGGTACAGTCGTTTGTCTCCAGTGCCCTTATTGTTCTACGTTTCCTTGTTTGACAGAACTTGATAATGGGATAATGTCGTCCCTAAACATGTTCGTGTTGACATATATATTTTATTATTGACAAGTGGTACGTGAAGTACAATAATAATTGAAATTTATATCATACGAATTTCTATGACCCCTTAGCTAAGGAAAACTTTGAGTCAATGCAATGTAAAATACGACAGTATGTCACATCTTTCAATACTCGGAAACTCTCTCATCAAAACTTGTGCTGTGCATTCAGTAAAAAAAAAAAAATCGCACTGACGTGTTTTACGGCTCACTTTAGATTTGTAGTTTTATAAGTTTTTGCAAACATTTTGGGCCAAAATCATAATCTAAATAATAAAAAATTAATTAATAAGAGTGTCTGAAACCCTTGTAGAAAAAAAATTTAGGCACTGGCGGGTTCCGAACCACTGACCTCCAATATCACAGTCCAACACAATACCCACTACGCTACAGCTAAGAGTCAAAAATTCAATTCTTCAATCTTTTACTATTAATGGCCGTTGTTAACTGATTCTAATATGGCATTTGTAGACATTAGATTATCACTTATCGTACGAAGAACGACGTCTTTTGGTTAATTTCTTTAGTGCGCGATTGCTTTGAAATGACAACGTGTATGTTACAATAAGAAAATCATCAAATACGCAACGCAAGATGGCGTATACCAAAGACAGTTCTGGGCAAACGGCTGGATTTCTTTAATTTAATGGAGGGTGTCAAAACTCCGTTATTTTTACAAATATTTCTCAAACGATACGAGATATGGAGAAAAAAAAAAAAAAAAAGGGGGAACAAAGTTGTAGAGAATTTTCTCCTCTACAAATTCGTTTATTCAATTTTCGCGTCAGATGAACGGTTCATTTGCAATTAAAATTACATTACAAACTGCTTTTTTTGGCATTACTAACGTATTTTTTGTCCGAAACATTTCAAAAAGCATGGTTCTGGTCTCTGGTAGCCAACAATTATGTTTGTAAAATCCGTTGCCGATCGGTTTAATTGTTCGACCTAAAAGGTAGGAACACGTTACAGCCAGACAGACATCGTGAAAATCGCCGTTATTTTTGCAAATATCTGTGCAACGATGCAAGACATGAAAAAAACATAATAGAGTGAAGTTGCAGAGAATTTTCTCCTCTACCAATTAGGTTATTCAATTTTCGTGTCAGATGAACGGTTCGTTTGCAGTTATAATTATATTACAAACGGCTTTTTTTGGTATTACTACCGTATTTTTGTCTGAAAAAATTTGAAAAAGGGACGTTCTTGTCTCTGGCAGCCTACAATTATGTGTGCAAAATTTGGTGCTGATCGGTTGAAGGGTTCGTCTTAAAAGAAGGGAACACGTTACGGACAGACAGACAGACATCCCAAAACCACCGTAATTTTTGCAAATATCTCTGAAACGATACGTGATTTAAAAAAAAAATAAAAAATAAAAGAGCGAAGTTGCAGATAATTTTCTCCTCTACAAATTCGGTTATTCAATTTTCGTATCAGATGCATGGTTAAGCCGTTATTTCATTTAAATTTCGAGCTGCCAAAAGATGATCGCAAAGGCCCACTTTTAGTGTTACTACCGTAACCTAAAGTGGGCCAATAATATCATGAAATTTATAAGACCTGAAAGTCCAAGTAAAGGAAAGCCGACCACGAAGAAGAGCGTCAACACGACATGGCAGGGACTCGACTATTGTCTCAGGTAGTGCATCGTGTAAGACTGTCCACAAATCCGTAAGAGTACGACTGGCTGGACATCTCTTCTGAACAGCACCTCGCAAGGCACCTTGAGATATGCTCAATAATGTTCATGTCTGTGGAGTTTGGTGGCCAACGGAGGTGTGTAGCATCTCTGTAGCAATTCTGGATGTGTGTGGGGATTCGCACGGTCCTGCTGTAATATTCACGTCCATCGGAATGGAAATGAAAGGTTGCTGGATATCAGCCAGCATGAGTACGAGTGTGTTACCTTTCGGAATTGTACCTAGACTTATCAGGGGTTCTCACAATGCACACGCTCCGAACCATTACAGGGCCTGCAGCAGATTAAACGGTCCTCTGCTGACATGCCGCGTCCATGGGTTCATGGGGTTGTGCATCCACTCGATACAATTGGAAACGAGACTCGTCAGACCAGACAACATGACACCAGTCAGTACAATGTCGGCGTTGATGGGCCCTGTGTGATATTCCTGGCCTATGGCCACTTCATATTTCTGGCCGCTGGCCGTTTCTTTGCTAACATTGTACGTGTCTTAAACGCGGAAGAAAGACAGAAGTGCAGCATATGTTGAAATGTGGGGTGGGGAGCAGTAGCATATGGCAAAGTAGGTGCTGGTTCCCGTGGGAAAGCCCGCCTATGTTACTGGTGCTCTCCTCGCATTGGCTGCTGCATTTCACGTCACGTGATTTCTTTTGAAATTAGTTTTGTTTATTATATACTAAATATTAATTATTCAGAGCTGAGAATTTGTGATAAATATCTCTCAAGGACAGGCTAGGTTTTGACAGTTTAAAAAGTTTAAGGTGCCTTCTCTTATTGTAACAAGAGAAGACCGATTTGGCAGAAGGCGCGCGACGGCCATGTTTTGGCGCTAAGTAGAGAGTCAGGTGCCCTCTCGCAACGCGCCACAGTTTCAGTCTCGAGCTGACCACTATACGCGCCGGACCGTGCCGGTAATAAGTTTTGCATAATTGTGATAACAGTCGAGGTCTCAACATGAACTACGGGTAGCATAGGCCGTGTCGTATTAACAATAGTTGTTCATATTTTATTATTTATTTAATAAATGGCATCCCTGACAATTAAAAATCTCGCAAGTCGCTTCTTATGCTTCCATCCTACAGACCATATTTTAGCCTCACTTGTATGCTGTAGAAGAACCAACGATCTGTGTGCTGTCTTCTGTGCTGTGGACACAACTATAGAAGACAACAGGTTAGTCAGAACTCTATGCTTTCCATAAAGACGTGGACAGCAACTACATCACCTCGTGCGTACTGTAGGGCGGTACAAATGCACACTGCTACGCAACAGCATCCGCAAGCATGTGGAGGTTTTAGGGGACTTGTGGGAAGAAGCAGTACTAACTTCTCCGTCCACAAATAAAGAAACCTAGGAAGCTTGTGACTGCCCTAGCGAGTCGTAACGCTTTGTGTAGTGCAGTCAGAAATGGTACACGAGTGAGCCTTCGGCCCCGAAAGCCCATGTCGATGACGTTTCGTTCAATGGTTCGCATGCTGACACTCGTTGATGGCGCAACATTGAAATCCGCAGCAGTTTTCTGAACGGTTGCGCTTCTCTCGCTCTTAACGACCCTCGTTAGTCGTCGTTGATCCCGTTCTTACAGGATCTTTTTACGGACACGGCGATGAAGGATATTTGATGTTTTACCGGATTCCATATGTGAAATGGTAGGGCGGGAAAAAAACCCCACCTCATCGGTCCTTCGGAGATGCTATCTCTCGTGCACCGTCTATAAAAGCAAGCGCAAACTCACGTAAATCGTGTGGCTATATATACTTTCCCGGCGTATTAATTGATCAAATTCTTCACAGGTTTCCAGCCGCATCATTCTGTCATCTGAACACAATACTGCTGCGTTCCAGCTGGCCGCCATCTTCATCCGCTCTCGCCGTGACTCAAGGTACTTAGACTAGAAAGGTATGCCAGTTTGGGCTTCTTCACTGTCATTGGTTAGCGCTGTATTACGTCACTCGGCAGCAAGCCGCTGTGTTATAAGGCCGCCGTGAACACATTTTCTCCGTCTTTTCTTTTCTCATTCGACAAAAAAACATTGCTTTTAAGCGGTGGAACACGCTTGTGATTAATATATATATATATATATACTAACCAGTGGCGTAACTATGGGGGGATGAGGGGGATAGAACCCCCCCCCCCAGAACCCGAAAAGAAAAAAAAAGAAAAAAGGAAAAAAAAAGAAAAAAAGAAAAAAGGAAAAAAAAGAAAAAGAAAAAATCAGAAATCGTATAACAGCAACCTGGTAAAGGTAAAGATTGGAAACTTGGGGTGTTTTACCATAAGCTTTCATTGGATGGGAGTGAATGAGTTTCTTCTACAGGAGTGGTAGATGGTAGTCCGTCTGGAAACTGACTAAAATTTTTCTCGTGAAGCAGATCTATCCCCCCCCCCACCCCCCCTAAAGCCAACTCCTAGTTACGCCACTGATACTAACATATAAAGGAGTGAAAAAGAAAAGCTTCAAACATTATTAACAACTAGATAACACGTCCCGCCCAGCGACTTGGCACGGATTATATTGAAACGTCTTTAACTCGAAAACCATTGAACGTATGGTGATGAGATTTTTTTAAAATTGCAGAGCTGATAAAGATGTAAAAGATCTAACTTTTATAGATTTCCCACAATCACTATATATGTAGTCTGAAGCCATCCGGTGCCAGCGCCTTAGGAGATAAAAATGATAGATATGCTTCACTAGCATTTAATTGCTATGAACATTGAACTGCATACCACTTTCATACATACAATGTTATCAATCGGCTTCACAAATATGTTCGGAACAAATTGTAGCATTTTTTACATTTATCTCGTCTTGTAGTTCACAGCGAGAGATCCATATGCGCTGAAGTTCCTCATCTTTTGGAAACCAATGGTACAAAATGCTTTTCGTCTTTCGTCCACTGTTTTGCACTCCGCAACGTCACAACAGGAAGTATTCTTCCTATTAATTACTTTTTTGCCTTAATTACAGGAATAATATATGGAAAAATTGTTCCCTAATACAAGAAAGGTACTAAACAGGTCAAGAAACGAGCGAGTGCAAAACACAACTTCCTGCTTGCACGTTTCATAAGGGTACTGCGGCAATTGCTCGGCGCTTGCTGCCAGGTGACGTCACAGAAGCAAAGCACGCGAGTCAAATTTACACCCCCCCCCCCCCCGGCCATGACTGAGTGAAACTGTGGAACGGCTGGCTCTATATACGCAGCGAAAGTACGAAGGCGCATGCGCTAAGTACAGAGTGCGTGAGATCACTCGTAGCTGCTGACCCATGGCGCGAGAGAAGTTGTAGCGCCTCCAGTGGTGGCTAATGTCAGAAACGATAGATCGTTTGCTATTTGATGCAGATGCCGATGTTTCTTTACGTCTAATAACACAGGATTCCACGATTTACTCAGAAAATAACCACTGTCACGATTAATTGTATCTGTTATTCTGATTTCAATTGATTCTTTCAAAACACAATCCCAGTAATGTGAGTTGTTTGCAACAACTTGTGTCTCGTCGTACAGCATCCTATGTCCCTCTGAGAGACAGTGTTCAGCCACCGCTAATTTTTCAGGCTGCATCAATCGCGTATGGCGGTGATGTTCAGCACATCTGTCACTGACGGTGCGAACAGTCTGGCCAATGTATGTTTTGTCGCTCTCAAAAGGTATTTTATATACGCCAGGCTTTCGTAGGCTTGAACCATCATTAACAGAGCCAAGAAGTGCTCTAGTCGTAGCTGGCGGACGAAAAATACACTTTATTTTGTGT
Organism: Locusta migratoria; assembly: GCA_026315105.1. Taxonomy (NCBI): domain Eukaryota; kingdom Metazoa; phylum Arthropoda; class Insecta; order Orthoptera; family Acrididae; genus Locusta; species Locusta migratoria. Next base: position 201,129,022 of record CM048746.1, read on the forward strand.
TTCTTCAAAATCCTTCCTATCTTGGCAGACACGTTACCAGCTTAAGGAAGGAAAGCAACAGAACTGGAAGTGTCTTCAGCTGGCTCACGTTGTGGTCCCAACTCAAAAGCCCGTCGAATCTTGCGACGTCCCTCTCCCTTTTTTGCTCTTCCTCTAACTGATATCTTTTTGTCCTCTACAGAGACGTAGGATTGGGCAATTAAGTATCTGCTGGATGGCTGTTGTGGAGAGGAGTCCACTCAGTTAATGTTAAAGACTCGTCAAATAAAACCTTGTACTTATCTCTTACCTTGGCCGGTTGCGTTGCTTGCTGCGATATTCTTGCGTCTTGTTATTTCACTGTAAATATTTTCCAGGAAATGAAAACGTGTATTAGAGTTTATACTTTTTTATTAACTATTACTGCACTTCTTTTCTTGCGCAACCTTTCACAAATATAAATAACACAATATCAGATACATGGCCTCAGAGCAAGAGTCAGTGTGTCACTGCCAGTGTCCTGCGAGAGTGAGAGTGCCCCAGCGTCTGCGAGTTCGATGCTTTTATTCCCACTCTGAGGTTCACAAGTATGTCTTTATCCACTTAAAATTTTAAAGCAAGGTAAATGTTATTTACATATTACATAAAAATAGTAAACAATATACATATTTCATTTCTTTAATTTAATGGTGTTTGTGTTTATTTGTAAGATAGTTTTAAAATGTATGTCTAACAAAGTAGTTGTCATGACTTCGAAAAATGGCGTCTGTTTGTTTACTTCCAGTATATTAAATGTTTTGACAGATTTGTTACTAGTTTAATATTGTTTGTGCGTGTTATTAAATGACTTATTATTTTCGTGAATATATTTTGGTGTATCTGTTTCGTTTATCAGTGCCCAATGTTTACATGAATTTGGAAAGTCCCGTTATATTTATTACATCGGCAATTAATGGCAAGATTCAGTGTTATTGAGTCTATAAACATAGTATTCGTTATCAGTGAGCATTAAAGTTTCATGTGAGCTAATAGGTTTCGCTGTTCTAATTTTAATTATACTTTCAAATTATTGCAACATGTGTCACCCAACACTATTTGCTTCTACTTCTATTTATTAACAGAAAAGGGTGTGTCGCGTTTTTTATTATACACGGAAATATATTTTCCCCTAGGCCTACTATTATGTACTTTTTGCTGTATTATAGCTAATCAGTTTTTCGAGTTAGGGTAAAATTATGGATGGTCCACTTATGTATTGTTATTATGGCCTTTTTTGTAATTACAGTCAATTATAATGCATTATATGGTTTTTAACTAACGTTGTCTCCAAAAGGTAACACTTATTGGGATAATTTCATAAAGATATGGGTAATATATAGGGTGTGCATATATATAAATGTTACAATCTGTCTTTCTGTATAGCCATTTTGGTGGAACACACTCTTGAGATGTTGCAGCTCTTGAGGAAAATTTTCAACATCCGAGATGGCATATGCTCTTTTTACCAAGGTCCTTAGGACTCCTGCACGTTGAAAATGAGGGCGACAGCTGGTTGCATGTAAATACCTAACAGTATGTGTCGGTTTTCTGTAAAATCTACGTCCAAGATTTCCGTCATCTTTTTTATAAACCAGCACATCCAAAAATGGTAACTTGCCATCATCTGTAATTTTCATCGTGAATTTGATGTTAGGATGGAGACAGTTAAAATGATTGCCGTTCTTTTCAATTTCTATCGTGAATTTGATGTTAGGATGGAGACAGTTAAAATGATTAGCATTTTAACTGTCTCCATCCTAACATCAAATTCACGAAGGAAATTGAAAAGGACGACAAGTTACCATTTTTGGATGTTTTGATTTATAAAAAAGATGACGGAACTCTTGGACGTATAGTTTACAGGAAACTGAAGCATACTGATAGGTATTTACATGCGACCAGCTGTCACCATCCTTTTCAACGTGCAGGAATCCTACGGACCTTGGTAAAAAGAGCATATGCCATCGAACCCAGCTACCCCAGATTGCAACTGAAATACATTATAGCCACACACATTATTCTAAATATCCATATAAAATCACAGAATGGTCATACGGCAAATATAATTATATGAATGTATTCAGGAGACTTGGGAGAATCAAACGCCGTAATTACAATTTAAATATCCCTTACAGATAAAGAGCTGATAAATCTAAGTTCTATAATAATGACATTATTAGACGCATATTTACAATTATTGATACGTAGTGTTTATCAGTAACAGATTAAGAATCAAATAGGCAGCATTGCACCAGTCTACCTATCTTAAAAGACGTACCACGTAATTTCAGTATTCTTTCAATAAACTTTGTTTTACTCTCTTGTTCTGCTTTTCGTTGGGGTAATAATATTCTTGTGGCAGAACATAAATTCCACCATATAAACACAAAACATGAGCCCAGAAAAGCGCATTACATTTATATATGTATTTTATTATATTTAATATTATTCTTAGTAATGTTCGTTTTGTAGACTGCCACTTAAAAATTTCATGGCCTACTAAAAATAGTGTCAAAAGCCTTCCGGAAACCCAGAAATATGGAATCGATTTGAGATCCCTTGTCGATGGCAGTTAACACTTCATGTGAATAAAGGGCAAGAGTCTTGATCATGCAATGAACATACAATGACGTCTTTCACGTCTAAGGTGCCGTTGTCCATGCGTAAAACTAGGAGTCTTTCCCAGCGCGTACAAATTGTATTTTCTTCAAAATATCAAATGTTTGTATAGCTTATGGGACTTAACAACGGGGTCATCAGTCCCTAAACTTACAAACTACTTATGAACTAATTAATACTAAAGACGGCACAAATATCCATGCCCGAGGGGGAATTCGAGCCCCCGACCGTAGTGGCCGTGCAGACCGTGACCGCCTCAGTCCCCTCGGCCACCGCGGCCGCCTGTATTTGCTTGTTAGTCACAATATCACGCAATTTTGTCGTGTAGTGATATACTGTGTTAGTAACAATGTAACTTACTCAGTGTTGTACTTAATGGAACAGGTTATCATATTGTTATGCTGAAATTTTTTATTGACGTGTTTCCTTGAAGACGAGCTTTTATAATAACTAATGTGGGTTAGGAAACATTAATCATGTGGTACACAGCTTTTCCTCTTCGGTGTGCGTAAATTTACACTGACGTCATACTATTAGTCTGAACTGTGACGTTATTTTTCGATATATTTTTTGCAGCACGATTGATTTACTGACTGTATCGTATACGCATTATGTAATTTCCTTGATTCTGTTTCAACACCAGCACTAGTTACAATGCCAGTAAGCTAGCAGCAGCTCGATGGGCTGCTCTTCAGCCGAGAGAAATGAAAATATGAAGACTAAAAATAGAACGGGAGATAAAATAACGGTGAATTTAGACGTGGTGACTATTTAAAGTACAGACAGCTTGACAGGTGAGTAAAAGCACATTTACTATGTTAAAACAAATAGCCACGGCGACATTAAAAAGCATACAGTATGACAACAAACACAGGACGGCGAGCACTCGGAGACACAATATTAAAATGCACGATGCGGCGCTTGTTTCTTGGCGGTGGACACAGATACATCAAAAAAAAAAAAAAAAAAAAAAAAAAAAAAAAAAAAAAAAAAAAAAAAAAAAATCGCACATGTTTTACGACCCACTTCAGTTTTGTAGTTTTATAAGTTTTTGTACACATTTCGAATCAAAATAATAATCTAAATAATAAGAATTAATGATGATATGATTACGACTCTAGTATTGTGATGATATCTACGCACCTAACACGTAATATTCTTTGTGACCGTATTTTAACTAACAGCCAAAATTATATGATATTTGAGTTTAGCTTTGGCAAACATACTTTTTTTAACTTTTACCTCTTCGAAATATCATTTTAATATCTCTCCCACCGGCCGCAGTGGCCGAGCGGTCTTCGGGTTGCCAGATACAGAATGCACGGGGTTTCGAATCCTCCCTCGGGCATGGATGTTTGTGCCGTCTTAGTATAAGCTAGTTCATAAGTAGTTTGTAAGTTTAGGGACTGATGACCCCGTAGTGAAGTCGCATAAGCTGTACAAACATTTGAACATTTGATTTGATCAAACGATTAAAATTCCCATCACCAAAGTGGATCGTTATCTGCATTGCACACGTCAAAATTGTGTGTCTTCTTGCCCCAAATAACAGGGAGACTGACTCCTGGTTACTTGTGGCAAGAAAATACACAATTTTCACGTGTGCAATGCAGATGTCGATCCAGTTTGGCCGGCCGCGGTGGCCGAGGGGACTAAGGCGCTTCAGTCACGGTGTACGCGGCCACTACGGTCGGGGGTTCGAATCCCTCCTCGGGCATGGATATTTGTGCCGTCCTAATTCATAAGTAGTTAATAAGTAGTTTGTAAGTTTAGGGACTGATGAATCGGTAGTTAAGTCCCATAGACTATACAAAGATTCAACATTGGATCCAGTTTGGTTATGCGAATTTTAATCGTTTGACAATGTGCTTTTTCTTATATTACATTTTCACAAGTAACTATTTTATTGAAAATAGGAGAACAGTGAAAAAATTTCTGAAGATGATGATATAGCTCATTGAAGCCGGTAAAAAACCAGCAAATAAAATAAATTAGCGATCTCGGATGAAGTAAGTGTGCTATATATATATATATATATATATATATATATATATATTCTTTTTTTTTTCCAAGTGTTTGACCCTTTCGCCCTCCCTAACTTCGGAGCTCGACTATCACACTTGGCAACCTCTTCATCGCCCTTTAAACTGAAATGATGCTTCGGCCACTCAGATCTCCCGATTAATTAATTGCCTATGTGGTCGATGAATGCAGAACGACTCGCCAGGTATAAACCACCCGCTGCTGATCAACATGTTTAGAGTCCAAAGTAACGTTTTTAGCATTTGTGGATCTAGAGACAGCATTTGACAATTTTGACTGGAATACACTCTTTCAATTCTGAAGGTAGCAGGGCCGGCCGCGGTGGCCGAGGGGACTGAGGCGCTCCAGTCACGGTCAGCACGGCCACTACGGTCGAGGGTTGGAATCCCCCCTCGGGCATGGATATTTGTGCCGTCCTAGTTCGTAAGTAGTTCATAAGTAGTTTGTAAGTTTAGGGCCTGATGACCCCGTAGGTAAGTCCCATACGTTTAACAAACATTTGAACATTTTTTGAAGGTAGCAGGGGTAAAATATAGGGAGCGAAGAGTTATATTCAACTTGCACAAAAATTAGACAGTAATTACGGGACTCGAAGGGCATGAAAGGGCCAGAGTGGTTGGTAAGGAAGTAAGACAGGTTTGTAGCCTATCCCCAATGTTATTCAATCTGTACATTCAGCGCAAGCTGTGAAGGAATGCAAGAAGAAATTTGAAATTTGGAGACGAAATTAAAGTCCAGAAAAGGGAATAATAACCTTTCTGATGACACACTAATCCTTTCAGAGACAGCAAAGGACCATGAAGAGCAATTAAATGGAATGGACAGTGTCTTTAAAGGAATATGTGAGATAAACATTAACAAGAGTGAAACGAGGGTAATGGATGTAGTGTCAGAAAATAAGGCGATGCTGAAGGAATTAGATTAGTAAATGAAAGAATAAAAGTAGTACATTAATTTCGTTATTTGGATAGTAAGATGTCCGAAGTAAAGGAAATATAAAATGCAGAATGGCTAAGGGAAGAAAAGCGTTTCTGCAGAAGCGAAATTTGTTTATAGCCAATATTAGTTTAAATTTTAGGCAGTCATTCCTGAAATTATTTGTCTGGAGTGTAGCATTGTATGGGAATGAAACGTGAGCGATCAAACAAAAAGATGATACAAGCTTTCGAAATGTTGAGCTACAGACGATTGATGAAGATTAGACGGGTAGATCAAGTAACCAATGCGGAGTTGCTAAATATAATTGGAGAGTAAAGGAATTTCTGGCATATCCTGACTAAGAGAATGGATGGGTTGCTGGGACACATTCTCTGAGACATCAAGGAATCTCAACTTTGCATTATAGGAAAGAGTGTGGGGTAAAAATCGTAGAGGGAAACCGAGGGACGAATACAGTAAGCAGATTCAAAAGGATGTAGGTTGCCGTTCGTATTCTCAGATGAAGAGGCTTGCACAGGACTGTGTAGCGTGGAGAGCTACAGCAAACCAGTCTGCTGACTGAAGACCACATCAACAACAAAAAGTAACAATGACGTCATATGCTTCACTGTTTTGCCATGTACTGTTGGTCAGAGACGTTCGTTGCCACGGAGTAGTATATATATACAGACCGAGAGACGACGGCGTGTGTTGTAGTAGTCAGTAGTGGTGAGCTTTTGTTAGTTTAAGACCAAGAGTCTGCCTCTGTTCGTTGAGGAGAGGAGATGTGGAACATATTTTGTACTGAGATGAAGAAGAGGATTATGATTTGTAATTGACTTGGAATTATTACTGGGGAATACTTATGGATTATTTTGCACTAGAAGAAGTATGTTCTGTTTTTCTTATTTCTTCACTGCGCTGCACGGAGTAAGTTCAGCCATTCATGTAACTACAGGATTTTAGTCATCGTTAATTATAACAAGATAGGTCGTCTTTTGAATGAAAACCTTATTAAAAATAATTAGTAGTTAAATTTTTTGAAGACATTTTTTCCCGCCCCCTGTGATACGGTTGGACAATGGACCTTACCTAATGTAGTATTGTTCTGTTCAAGTTACACATGAATTTAGCTACAGACTCTTAGAATTTATTTGATCTTAATATTTTGAGTAGAACTAATAGGTCTAATTAATCGGTGCTTTGTGGTATTGTAACGATCAATACCTGCAACTGCAATGAGATTGAGTTTTTCTGCTAATTTTACATATTTACTATTATTTTTTTATTTTTTTTTTAAATTCAAGTTAAAAAGTCAGTTATCAATCTCTTCAGATTCATAATTTAATACAGATATTTCTCTCAAACTACATACTTTGTTATTACTTGTAATCTGCGTGTACTGGGCGACAACGCAAAGAGGCAAGTGAAAATTTCATTTGATTTATGTTCAACGTCACGAATAGGAAAGACTGTATATTTGTGAGCTTACATATTCGTTTTACACTATTATTGACTAGTCACTAATTCTGGGACTTTCAATTCTTTGTCATTATAACGAAACCTATTTCCTTGTCAGGCAGCTAGGGTTATTTGTTGTTAATTTGTGAAAAGTACTCCAACAATATGAGCTATTACACCACTTGCTCACAACGCAATAATTCGTTTGAGTACCTGATCTGAGCACCTGTCTTAACACATGTCTGCAATCATTGCAGAAGTCGCAACAGTTCGCTTTAGCATTTGTAACCTAAACTTGATCTGTATTTTAAATAATTAACGTATTTTATTTATGTCAACTTAAGCGTTTCCACTCTATGTCACATCCGTACGTGTTATTTTGTGGCGATCAGTCACTGTCAGATATTGTCTGTCGCGCCACCCACGATCACATTTTTATACTAGTGTTAACATCGGTCTGCACTCCGTTTAAGTAATGAAATTACTTGATTGTCAAACTGACAAATTCTACTTTGTGCAACAAGAGGATTTGTCATTCATTGAGATTATCATTTAGAAAGACGGATGTTCTGGATAATTAAGCGCACTAAGAGAGCCATACATAACGCTGTCGATGCCAGGTTGATTGATCACAATAACTGTGCTGTCTAAAGTCACGCTGATCAATTTTTGTATGCACAGTTCTGTACAAGTCAGACACGCTGACACACAGACACAAGCACACAGACACACACATTCAGCCATAGTTTTAATTTAATTTATTTTATTTAAACATATTTGTTTCAGTGTATATTTAGAAGGGACAGAGCACCATTTTGCCTCTTTTAATTGGAAAGCGCTTTCGAGACCAGCCTCAGTCAACCACGTGAGGGAGCTGGAATTTTCATACATTTCGTGAGATTCATAGCGCTGAACGATAAATGCAGTATATCTGTGTGATGTGTCATTTGAAAGCATGAAACCTGTCTTAATTATCCGTAAGAGTTTGATTACGAAAGATTAAAATTAGCAGATGTATGAACCATAATCTTGTTCCAAAAAGAAACTTCTAACACGCCATTCTTACACATTATATGCCTAAGAGTGGTATGTTCTGAAACTCATGCACCACGGCTACATAGGATTTTTAGTCCATAAGGACGTTTCCTTTCTGGCCTTTATATCTGAAGACAAGAAACATGTGCTGGCTGCGGGTTCTTTCCGAAAAATGTTTTCCAGCGCAAATTTCTCAATTCCTTACTAGAGAAGGCTGAATCTATTGATTGTACACGAAATTGGGAGAGGGTGCTTTTCTGCCATTCAGCCATATTCCCTTGTACACTACGAACGGATTCGTGATGCGCGTCACAAACAATGAAAGAATAATTTGGTGCGAAATTTTTCAGGATAATGAGCAGCCATCTATAAATTCCCCTTAAATTAAAACTCTGCACCGTAACAGTACTATAAGAACTGCAATAGTGGAAAGAGAATTGGGAAAAGGCCAATTCATTAAGTGATTCACTTCCCCCCGGCCGCCTTAAATCGTGCTTTCCTATTTCGATGAAAGACGAACTGCGCAAAGAGTATTGTGTCAAAGAAAAATGGAAGGAGGCATTTTCTGAATCACCATGTGCTGATCTCTTATTCCTAGACATAAAAGAGAAGCCAAGCTACGGGTATCTCACGAGAGAATGGAGAAGCTTAAATAGGTTTAGATTGGTCACGGATGTTGAGGATTGCTCCACAAGTGGGGTACGCTGCACACTCCAGCTTGTGATTTTGGTGCGTAAAGACAGATTATGGTCCACACTCTGAATGAATGTCCGAAGCGCTGGGTTGCTGGTATAGCACAAAACTACAAAGGGGTTCCCAAGAAAACTGCAGGTTGTTTTCTTTTTTTTTTTTCTTTAAAAAAAAAAAAAAAAAAAAAAAAAAAAAAAAAAAAAAAAAAAAAAAAAAAAAAAAAGCTTAAAATATTAATCGTAGCCTTTCAAAATACTCTCCATTACATCTGTTGAAATGGCTGACAGCTGCTACTTCCTGTTGACCTCTCCAGAGTTTTCAAATCGGTGCCCCTTTCATGGAACATGACGCACTACAGTAATCACCTTTCACAGAAAATCCGGATCAGTTTCAAACTGTTGATTCAAAACACGACGATTCAATTATACGTTCCATCTGGTCGTTAGTGACAACTCGAGGATGAATCTCGGAAGCAACCCTTTTCACTCCCAAATCTTCCATCAAAATCCGCTGAACAGAGCTCCAAGACAACCCATTAATCTATGACGAATTATAGCCAAAGCATGACCAACAGTTTTCATCATTAGAACAGTTCATCAGTATTTTTAGGTGCAGAAAAGAAAACAACTTATGCACGTTATTCACTTCAACTTGCCATTATAAAAAGCGAAACAAGAACAAAATCAGTCACTGCAAATCAACACAACAAGTCAGATCGACAACACAGTAAACATTGAACTCGCATTGATTTGAGGGCAACACAATCGGGGACATAGGGACAGCCTAATCTATATATTGTTTCATGGTTTTTAATGACATTACTTTTCGTAATACATTTTTCTACCTGTTCATATAACACACGTTAATTGACAATTATGTTAATCGTAACACAATACGGGGCGAGTCACTAACTATTGTCACGAAGAATAACTAATAACTCCGAAAGTATGATAGGAGCTGAAAAATATGTCGGACTGAAAGTTGCAAGGGAGAACGGGGGACAGAATATGACGTTGGGTTTCTTTTATTTATTTATTTATTTACTTTTCGTTTTTTAATGCTAGGTGGGGGTCGCTTCAGAGATATGAAGGTCAACTTTAATTTTTAAATACAGTACTATAGTTTCTTGCTTATTCTCTGATAGTGGCTATCGAGACGAATCTAATGATGTTTAAGGTTTATGAAGGTCAACGAAGGTGGAAAAGGTGGCATGAACGTTCATTTACCGAAGCTGTTCGAAGTGATGACCGTTAGTATCTATGCAGATCAGTACTCTTCTCATCATCGATTGAATAGTATTCTTTACCACTTCGGCAGATAAAAACGAAGCACACGCTCTGAATATTTTCTCTTGTATCTCGTGCAAATAATAAATATTCGCTGAATACGGCGTATCCATCTAATGTGCCGTTGACATATAAACACCATTTGACGATTGCGCAATACAACATTAATAGGAACGGTAAGACAAGGATCGTCGAAGCAAGCGAATTGAATGAAGTATTCATTCGAAGAACGAATCGATATGCTTCGAATTTGCGGAGAATTTCAATGAAATTCAGTGAGAGCTAGAGACTTATACGCCGAAAGCTGACTTTAACGTACTCACCCTAAATTCTCGTACATTGAAATTATGAATGATACATTGAAAAAAACCGAATCTTTAACGTTTCGGAAACATATCCACCAAAGGAAAGTTGCTAACGAGGAAGTGGAAATTGATACTCTTGCCACTGTGGGTCGAGATCAGTTCGCGTCAAATCGCAAGCGAATCTGGCATGAACCAGATGTTCGTGTTCTCCACCGCCATAAATATCAGCCTTACCATATCAGCCTCCAACAATAATTCAGCTATTGACCTACAAAAAATCTTTTCATTTACTGTATAGGTACTTTTTCAATAATAAATTCTGGGTGTATTGGAAAACTGTAAGACGGTGTACTTACTTTTCTTTCCGGTAGTGTACGGCGCTCTGATTTCACACTATGCTACAGCTGGGTGTATTGAAAAACTGTAAGACGGTGTACTTACTTTTCTTTCCGGTAGTGTACGGCGCTCTGATTTCACACTATGCTACAGCTGAAATATGAACACTTCGTGGCAGCACAGAGCAGAGACCTTTACTCGTGCTGTGCATATGCGTTCCCGACAGAGGAAAGAAAACGCAATGGCAGCTAGCAATTTTTACTGTTCCACAAGCAATACTATGGCGCTTTTCGCCTAATGCCGTTGCGCGAGTCCTGCTCAGAGTCCGTCGCGAAAGGAAGGGAGTTTAGAGTTTCACGTTCCGTCGACAGCCTGGTCATTAGAAGCAGACCTCAAACTGGAACTTTTGGGTGAGTATTGGGATGGAAATCAGCTGCGCTCTTTGAAACTAACTATCCCGCCATTTTCCTGCAGTGATTTAGCTAAATCACAAAAAAATCTCTTGCAGACAGGCAAAAAAATGACAGACTACTAAAATTACAGTAAGAGCTGTCATGGGAGAGGCGTTCAAACACTTCGAGAGCAATGTTTTGACTACCAACATGGAAAAAAATTCTAATAAATTTTGGTCCTACGTCAAATCACTAAACTGGTCGAAACAAGATATCCAGACGCTCCATGTCATAAGAGGATAGTACACAAAAGGCCAAAATACTAATTGTCTGCCGCAACGTATTAGCCGCGCGTGCTGGAGCGCCGTGTTACGGTGCGCGCGGCCGTCTGCCATCAGGGGGTTTGAATCTCTCCTCGGGCAAGGATGTTTGTGTCGTCTTTAGTATAAGGTAGTTCATAAGTAGTTTGTAAGTTTAGGGACTGATGATCCCGCAGTTAAGTCCCTTAAACTTTACAAACATTTGAACATTTTAACTAATTGTCTTTTTCCAAAGATTAAGCTGTAGTGCCTCCTCTAAACTATCGCACGAATGATAAAGGATAGGAAAGCAATTGAAATTGTTAAACACAGGAATGGCCGATGGATCTGATTGGATACCAGTTCGATTTTACACTATGCGAAGGAACTTGCTTCTTCACTAGCAGCAGACACAGACAAAAATATACAGATGGGAATCCTCCGTAAGGGCCCTGTCACACGTGCAGGGGTGCGAGGCAGGGGGTTTATGCAATTCCGTAAGATGTCCCATGATGGCGCTGAGGTCAAAAACAGCGCTTTAAAACTGGCCAGGTAACGTCTGTCCCCACCACCACTTCCCCTCAAACGCCGGTACACCGGACACATCCGTGGCCTCGTGGCAGGCTGCACCAGCTCTCCCCTCAGCCTCCCTTCCACGCTACCCTCAGAAGCGCCTCTAGTGTGGTCTACCGGTACTAAGCCAGGGAACCGCCTGACATCTGCTAGCATCTTACAGAACAACGAGGAATGCGTAGGACAGTGGTTGGGGGGGGGGGGAGGGTCCTCTCTGGATAGGTACTCTGTGCAGCAGTGTACCAAAGGTCTCTAGAGGAGTGAAGGGTTCCTACGGATTGGAAGGGGGCGCAGGTCATTCCCGTTTACAAGAAGGGTCATCGGTCAGATGCACGATAGACCAATATTCCTGACTTCGCTTTTTATGTTACAATATTATGTCATTTCTGGAGACCAGGAATCTCCTTTGTCAGAATCAACATGGTTTCCGAAAGCAACGATCATGTGAAACACAGTTCGCGCTAATCATCCACGATATCCAGAAATTAGCTATACAGGCTCACAGGTAGACGCCGCGTTTCTGCATTCCGCAAGGCATTCGATACCATTCCGCACCGTCGCCTGATGAATAATGTGCCAGCATATGGAACATCGGATTAACGAACGGCATTTCTAGCTAACAGAACGCAGCATGTCATTCTCAACGGAGGGAAGTTAAAGTGATCTCAGACGTGCACCAGGAGAGTAATACAGGTCCGTTGCTTTTCGCAGTACATCTAAATGACTTCGCAGATAACATCGGAAGATCAATTCGGATGGTCCTGTAATTTATCGAGAATTCGCTACTTTGGAAAAGGGTAGCGAAATACAGAATGATCAGCAGCGTATTGAAGCGTGGTGTAGGGAATGTCAACTGAGCCTCAGTGGTCGTTATGGCATCAGGGCGCCCGGACGAAGATTGAGACGAGTGTCAAACGAGATAAAAGACGAGCGAAATAAATGAGGTCAGAAAAAATCTGTTAATCACAGTTGCCAAGGGACGACTAGGTAGATTAAGCCTCAAAATAAACAAGTGTAAAGTGCTGCTCTTACACAGAAAGAAAAATCGTTTATTATATAACTACTACCTGAAATCTCGGCGTCGCCCGGGTACTTATTTATCCCAGTCTTAAGTTAGTCCATATCCCCTTTCCACTCTCCATCTTCTCTCTCTGTTCATCTCCTCCTCTTCTCTCTCTCTCTCTCTCTCTCTCTCTCTCTCTCTCTCTCTCTCTCTCTCTCTCTCTCTCTGTGTGTGTGTGTGTGTGTGTGTGTGTGTGTGTGTTGTCTATCTCCTTTCACCCGTCTGTCACCTTCCCCTCTCATTCTCTTCTTCTCCCATCTCTTTGTCCGTTTCCTCCCTCCCCTTCCTGTCCGTCTCCTCCTACCCCTCTCCCTCCTATGTATACATATATACATACATATATGTGCCAAGTTTTATGGTGACTGGTCAAACGGTTATCAAGTTACCCTCCGCTACGGTAAATTCGCTGGTTTGCACACTATAAAAATCTCTTTTATGAAAGCACACATTTATGTACTGACCAGTCAAACAATTTGGATGTTATGTAACGCACCCCCCACCAAGCACCTATGATGGCTTACGAAAGGCATCCCTTGTATTAATTCGGTGTATAAGCTACCTTCAGTGTACATTTCAGTCAATTTCGTCCAGCCGTTTCAGCGTTAAGAGTAACAAACGTTTTACCGCATTGTATGGCATTCCCCACCACGCACCGTATGGTGGCTTACGAAAGAGTACCCTCTGTAAGATACCTTCCGCCATGCACCGTACGGTGGCTTCCTAAAGGTGTCTCATGCGTTACTTCATGGTATAAGATATTTGCATTCCAAATTTCATTCAAATCCGCCCAGCTGTTTCAGCGTGAAGAGAAACCAACGTTTTACCGCATTGTATGGCATTCCCCACCACGCACCGTATGGTGGCTTACGAAAGAGAGCTCATGTATTAATGCAGCGTACAAGCAATCTCCATTCCAAATTTCATTCATATCTGTCCATCCCTTTCAGTATGAAGGAGTATCTAATGTATTAACCCACTGTTATGCACCCTCCACCACGCACCGCACGGTGGGTTTACGAAAGGTAGCCCATGTGTTAATCAGGATATAAGCCATCTCTGTTCCAAATTTCATGCATATCCGTCCAGCCATTTAACGTGAAGGCGTAAGAAACGAATTAACTAATTGTAAAGCACCATCCGCCATGCACCATACGAATTTTAGTATGTCTATAGCCTTTGCTTGAGAGCAAACAATGAGTTCACGAACTTTCTTCGCAATCGGATGTACGGTATGCCCCTTCATGAAGTACGAACAAAACCACAAACAAACATTAATTTTTATATCTTAGATTTATGTATTTATTTTCAAATTCGCATTAAAACCATACTTTGGTAGCAACAAAGTCCTTCTGCTGGTGGTTTTCACCCCAATGATTTGGTACGCTTGGTATGAATCAAAGCTGACCGCCAGAAAACCGTCATTTAAAAATCTGAATAAAGTATGTTTTCCACTGGAGCATATTTTAAAAAAAAAATTCTTTCTTTAAATTGCTTACATAAAATTCACAATATTTATGTAACGTAACTTCCAGAGAGAGCTGCTAGAATTTTCAGAAATTTTATTTCATTCGAAACCTCATGGATATCTGAAAAATCACTGTTTAGTCACATTAACTAATTGAAATGATTGTAGGTAATCTAAATATATTAATAGTGTACTGATAAACTGAATTGTTCAATCATATTTAAAAATTTCATCAGGATCTGAATACAACTGTAGCATCTGACGAAGTCCATATGTAATGTATCCTCCGTCATGTAATATCCAAAATTTTATGTGACAGTGACCCTCTTGTTTTGCAGGTCAAGTGTTCAAAAGTCATGAAGATTTTAGGATGTTATTATTCGCATGTCACATGATGCCACAGGGTTTCAACCATATATTTGTTTATGACCTCATATCTCCGGAACTATATGTCGTAAGCAGTTCTTACCCCTAAGTCAATTGTTACCTGATGGAAGGAATATGTATAGAAAATTTGGTTGAAATCGGTACAATGGTTTAGAAGCAGACGTCACATGATGCAGCACTTTTCCGCGTATTTCATAGTTTATTACGTCATATCTCCTGGACTATTTGTCGTACAGTCATTTAATGGTGTCTATGACCATTGAGAAAATCCAAGCAATATGCTGACAAAGTTTCATCGCGATCGGTTAAATGGTACGTTCGCGCATAAAATACGAACTCACAAAGATTCATTTTTATATATTAGATGAAATCGAAGGACACGTACTGGAAGCAGTTACTTCTATAAAATATTTGGGAGTAGACATAAGAGGCGATCTGAAATGGAACGGCCATATAAAATCAATCGTGGGCAGGGCAGAAGCCATACTGAGATTCACTACGAATCCTCAGGGAGCGCAGCCCACGAAAAGAGGATCAAATGTTCAAATGTTTGTTAAGCTTATGGGACTTAACTACGGGGTCATCAGTTCCTAAACTTACAAACTATTTATGAACTACCTGATGCTAAAGACGGCACAAATATCCATGCCCGAGGGGGGATTCGAACCCCCGACCGTAGTGGCCGTGCAGTCCGTGACTGGAGCGCCTCAGTCCCCTCGGCCACCGCGGCCGGCGTACATTTCAACCATCTACATACACAGGGTGAGTCACCTAACACTTGCACCGCAAATATTGCGGAAACGGAAAGAGCGATTGATTTGCGGTTTTCACAGAATGGATTGGTAGTCAAGGACTCGTATTGTTAGCCAATAAACAGATTGTAAAAATACCTAGAAATTGTATTTTTTATGAAAACATACAATTTTTTAATTGGAACAATAGTTATTTCTACCATGCCCTGGAATTTTTGACACCAGCTGTGTACAAAGAATTTTGAATGACATTTTTATCACTTTTAGTTTGGCAGCTGCAACTATTCAAAGTTTTGGGGGCGGAGGCAACGACAGCGTTTCTGACTAGCTGGTGGTCATGACACAGTGGGCCGTGCCACAGGGGCTAGCTACTCAGCCAGACTGCTACGCTATCGCAGCCTCCGCTCTCGAAACTCTGAACGGTTGTAGCTGTCAAACGTGATAAAAATGTCATTCAAAATATTTTGTACACAGCTGGTCTCAAAAATTCCAGTGCATAATTGAAACAACCATTGTTTCAATTAATTAAACTGTATATCTGCATAAAAAATTTACTTTCTAAGTACTTTTACAATCTGTTTGTTGGCTAAAAATACGAACCCCTGACTACCAATCCATTCTGTGAAAACCGCACGTCAATCGCACTTTCCGTTTTTCAAATATTTGTGGTGTGTTAGGTGATTAACGCTGCATACTCCGCAATCCACCGTAAAATACGTGGTGGAGGGTACACTGTACCAGTACTACGCATCTCCTTTCCGATTCCACTACCAAATAGAACGAGGAAAAAAAAATAGCACTGACGTGTTTTACGGCCCACTTTAGATTTGTAGTTTTATAGCTGTTTTCAAACATATCGAACAAAAATAATAATGTAAATAATAAAAAATTATAGTGATATGATTACGATTCTACTATAGTGATAATATCTATGCACCCGACACGTAATATTCTTTCTGGCCGCATTTTAACAAACAGCCAAATTTATACGATATTTGAGTTTAGCTTTGACAAACCTACTCTTTTTGAACTTTTACCTCTTTAAACTATCATTTTAATATCTCCCCAGATTTTCATTATATTTTTCCATTAAAATTTTATCGCCTGTCTTGGTAGTTTGTTCAGAGTCTGTTTTCTTTGTTGCTGGTACAACTTCTGGGTTATAAGGTCGTGGTCCATAAAACTTTTGTTTCACCTAATGTTTCGTCCTAAGCTGCGCCGGACATCCTTGCGTTGAGTCTGGCAAGACTCAACGCAAGTAAGAAGATCTCTGAGGATATCCGGCGCAGCTCTGGACGAACGTTAGGTGAAACAATAGTTTTATGGACCACGGCCTTATAACCCGGAAGTTCTACCAGCAACTATGACATCCGGTCGTGAAAGCCTCCATTTGTTTCCTTTGCCTGTAGTGGTTACGATAACTATAGCCTGGAACGAACGTAGCGTACATTTGCCCTGGATGGAACACAGCATACTACGTTTGGCGTTCGTAAATCAGTTAAGTGACGCCAGATAATCTCTTTTACGTACACCATTTTGCTTTCTATACTTGATGATTTTCTTATTATAATTCAAGCGCTGTTGTTCAAATCAATGGCGCACTGAAAATTCTCGAAAACACGACGTTCTTAGAACAATGAATTACAATCTAATGTTTGTTAGTTAATACCTGCCATCGATGGTACGAGAATTACGGATTACTCTCGCAGTTGGTTGCCATAGCGTAATGGGCGAGGAATTAGTTGTACGAACATGTTAGACGGTGGTTCGAAACTTGCTAGGGCGCGTTGGCTGGACGCGGTCGGTCAGAGGGTTGCTACATGGTAGCTCGACGCCCTCTGTAACAAGAGAACAGGGATCGACGAAGCGTTCAAAATAGAACAAAACAAACCAACCTCCAACACAGTACCGATCAAACCGAAGAACCAATGAAAAGAAAGAAAAAGAAAGAGGGTTCAACCAACACCGTCTGAAGAGAAGGCCTGTGCGCTCCCATACCACGTCACGCAGAGCAGGTCGCGATCGTGTAGCGCACTGCCTGGCCGATGTGATGCAGCGGGCTGTGCCCCATCAGCCAGCAAGCGAGCTACGCGATCCCGATCTATTCTGCATGACGTGGCGTGGCACAGCAGTGCACAGGCCTTCTCTTCAGACGGTGTTGGTTAAACGCCATCAGTAATAGTAACTGAGTAAAATTCTCAACTAACAACCCAGAACGGACATGAACAAACGACAGCAAAGCATCTCTCTCCCTAAAGAATATATATCATCACTGACAATTTTTCCCTCTTGCTCTTGTTAACTGAACACAAATATTCTGCAATATTCCGAGTTGTTCAAAGGTAACAGCGCTTTCTCTAAAAAGTGCATTTTTTCTGTTTCGAGAACATGCCATGAAACACATACCAACGAATTGCGCCGTGGCGGAGTGGCCCAGCGCATTGATATTCTATGCTCCGATGCGCGAGGTCGTTTCCCGTCGGTGGTTCGAATTCCTACTCAGGCGTGGATGTTTGTGCTGTGTTTAGTATAAGTTAGTTTATAAGTCGTTTGTAAGTTTCGGGAGTGATGCCCTCGCAGTTAAGTCCCATAAGCTTAACAAACATTTTTTTGAACAACGAACTGTAAGCATGTACATCAACTGGGGAGATAAGGTTACAATGTCTGTTGTAAATGACTTAATGATAGTACTTACTTTGTATATATATTAAGTACTAAATTTATGTGGAATTCATTATTACCACTCTAATTCCGTTTGTGATTTTAGCTGTAAAAGAAAACGTAATCACGATTTTAAATAGAATAGTTGCTCTTTAGTTTAGCGCAGAACAAAGTAACATGAAAGAAGACATATCTGAACTAGAGGAAAGGTTTACGTTAAATGCGTTCGCAGTAACCATGTCAAAGACAAACATTTTATTAGGTGCATTGATTCTAATTCATGACTTTCAATATATTCCATAACAAGTGCTGCTTAGAAAAAAAAAATAAACAAGGTAATTTGTTGCAATGTACTTATTTTACACTTGCTACAGAAATCTAGGACTTCCTTTATATACGAAACTAGCAGTATCAGCACGTTGTTCATAATATTCATTATTACAGTATCCTCCTAGTTCACGTGCATGTGGTTTAGACGACCATTGCTCAATTCGTTGTTATGTATTCCACGGCTTGTTCACGAAATAGAACAAACACGCATTTTAGAGGGGGCATTCTGACATATGTACAACTTTAAATATTCAGAACATCGTTCTATTTAATTAATAAGAGTGTCCGATACCCCTTTTAGGAATAAAGGTGAAGAAATGTTTGCTAGTGGCGCGTTACGAACCGCTGAACCTCTGCATTACAAGCCAACGCGCTGCCCACTAAATTACGGCGAACAATTGTAATTTTCTTTCTTTAATCTCGTACTATTGATGGCAGTTGTTAACTGATGCTAATATGGCATTTTGACACTAGATTATCATTTGTCGTACGATGAACGACGTGTTTTTGTTAATTCTTCAGTGCGCCGATGCCTTAAAATGACAACGTTTAAGTTATAATAAGAAAATCATCAAATACGCAACGCAAGATGGCGTATGCCAGAGAGAGTTCTGGGCGAGGAATGTCACGTGACATCTCCGAACGGCTGACTTTCGTTAATTCAATAGAGGGTGTCGAATGTCCGTTATTTTTGCAAATATCTCTCAAATGATACGATATGCACCAAAAAAAAAAAAAAAAAAAAAAAAAAAAAAAAAAAAAAAAACACAAGGGAGCGAAATTGTAGAGAATTTTCTCCTCTAAAAATTCGGTTATTCAGTTTTCGTGTCAGATAAAGGGTTGATTTGCAATTAAAATTACATTAAAAACTGCATTTTTTTGGTGTTACTAACGTATTTTTTTTTTTTTTTTTTTTCAGAAATATTTGAAAAAGCGAGGTTATGGTCACTGGTGGCCAACAATGATGTCTGTTAAATTTGATGCCGATCGGTTGAACGGTTCGACCTAGAAAGTGGGAACACGGTACAGACAGACAGACTTCGTCAAATCGCCGTTATTTTTGCAAATATCTCAGCAACGAGGGAAGATATGAAAAAAAGAGATCGAATTTGTAGAGAATTTTCACATCCACAATTTGTTATTCAATTTTCGTGTCAGATGAACGGTTCCTTTGCAATTACAATTACATTACAAACGGCTTTTTTAGTGTCACGTTTTTTGTCCGAAAAATTTGAAAAAGGGTGGATCTGGTCTCTGTTGGTCTACAAACGTGTCTGTAAAATTTGGTTCTGATCGGTTTAGCGGTTCGACTTAAAAAGAAGGAACACCTTACGGTTAGACATACATCCCAAAATCACCGTTTTTTGCAAATATTTGTGAAACTATGCGAGATATTAAAAAATCATAAGAGAACAGATTTGTAGAGAAATTTTCACCTGTACAAATTCATATATTCAGTTTATGTGTCAGATGAACGGTTAAGACGTTATTTTCATTTAAATTACGAGCTGTCAAAAGACGATATGAAATGTCCACTTTTAGTGTTACTACCGTAACCTAAAGTCGGCCAAAAAGAATATTGTCTCTGTACGAGCCCTAATTTCTCTTGTCTTTGTGATCTTTACGTAATACGTAAGTAGGCGGCAGCACGATCATTCTACAGTCAGCTTCAAATTCCGGCCCTCTAGATTTCCTCAGCAGGATTTGTCGAAAAGAACGTCGTCTTTCCTCCAGAAATCCCCAATTGAGTTACAGGAGTATTTCCGTGACGGCTGGCCACGGCGGCCGAGGGGACTGAGGCGCTTCAGTCACGGTCCGCACGGCCAATACGGTCGGGGGTTCGAATCCCCCTCTCGGGCATGGACATTTGGCCGTCCTTAGGATTAGCTAGTTCATAAGTAGTTTGTAAGTTTAGGGACTGATGACCCCGTAGTTAAGTCATATAAGCTAAACAAACATTTGAACATTTTTATTCCCGTGACACTCGCGCATTGCTCGAACCTACCAATAACGAACCTACTTGCTCGCCTCTGAACTGCTTCCCATGTCATCCTTTTAATTGATCTGCTGCGGGTCCCAGACGAGCAATAGTCAAGACGTGGCCGTACAAGCGTTTTATACGCGGCCTCCTTTACGGATGAAGTACATCTTCCCCAAATTCTCCAAATAAACCTAAGTCGGCTGTCCACCTTACTCACAACTCTCTGAATCGTAGTCCACTGTATTCTCCAGTGCGCTAAATGGCTCGGTTTCGTAGCGAAAGTGTTATTCGGGAAGAGCAGAGGTGGAGAGGAAGCGTTTCGCCGGCTCATCGGCAGTCCGCCGGCGTCGTCTTGAGGCGTCGCGTTTGGGCCGGCTGGTGCGTGGGACGTGCGGACGCGGCGTGGCACGGCGCGCGGGAAAGCCGGCAGGCAGGCACTTTCACACGGCGCGTGGCGTGGCCCGCCGTCAAACAGCCACGGCGCTTAGGCGGCAACGGCCTTCGTAACACTCCACACCCACATGTTTCTCAACTGCACTGCCGGAAACAAAGAAATAGTACACGTCCTGACAGTTCGCTTAACCCTTTTATTGTTTAAAACTTAGTTTAAATTCTGCATTTCTTGTAGAATTACATCACGGAGACTGAAACATAACGTTTTCAACAATTATTTGTTATTAACTGGTACCCGGCGCGTTGCTGCCACAGAAGAAATAATTGTGCAATTAGAGGAACGCTATAGCAGCACATAAAATGCGAACAAAAGAACAAATATATGTGAGATTTCCGGTCTTCCATTAGTCCATATCCTCCATTCCATTCTCTCTGTTCACCTGCTCCTCCTCCGTGTCCTCCTGTCCCTTTCTGTGTCCATTTCCTCCTCCCCCTCCCTCTGTTCATCTCCTTTCACCTGTCACCATCTCCCCTCTCTTATTCCCCTCCCGTCTACATATACATAGATACGCTGCAAATCACATTTAAGTGCCTGGAAGAGGGCTCATTAACCACTTTGATAACTTTTCTCTACCGTTCCATTCTCTAATAGCGCGCGGGAAGAAAGAACACCTAAATCGTTCCGTTTTCGATCTGATTTCTCTTATTTTATTGGGATGGTCATGTCTCCCTAAGTAGGTGGGTGCTAGCAAAATATTTTCACATTCAGAACTAAAAGTCGGTGATTGAAACTTCGCAAACAGATCACGCCGCAATGAATAACGCCTTTCTTTTAATGATTTCCACCCCAATTCGTGGAACATTTCCGTGACGCTTTCCCCCCCGTAACGTGATAAAACAAAACGAGCTGCCCTTCTCTGAACCTTCTCAATGTCTTCCGTCAGTCCCACCTGGTGAGGGTCCCACAAGAGCAACAGTATTCCAGGAGAGGACGCACAAGTGTGATGTAGGCAGCCTCTTTGGTGGAGCTGGTGCATCTTCGAAGCGTTCTGCCAATGAAACGTAATCTTTGGTTCGCCTTCCCCACAATATTTTCTTTGTGTTCTCTCCAGTCTAAGTTGTTCGTTACTCCTAGGTATTTGATAGAATTTACGACCTTAAGATTTGACTGATTTATCGCGTAATCGAAGTTCAGCGGATTTGTTTTAGTGGTCATGTGTATTACTTCACACTTTTCATTATTTAGTGTCAATTGCCAATTTTCGCACCATGTAGACATTTTCTCTAAATCGCTTTGCAGTTGCTTTTGATCCTCTGTTGACTTCACTAACCGATAAAGGACAGCATCATCCGCGAACAGTCTAAGGGAGCTATCCAGATTGTCTCCTAAATCGTTTATAAACACGAGGAAGAGTAGAGGGCCTATAACGCTTCCCTGGGAAACGCGAGATATCACTTCTGTTTTACTCGATGAGTTACCGTCAATTACAACGAACTGTGTCCTTTCTGACAGGAAATCGTGAATCCAATCTGTCCGTCTCGTCCTCTACCCCCTCTCTATTCGTTTACTTCCTCTCCTTTCTGTCCGTCTCTACCTACTGCTCTTCCTTCTACATATGAAAGCACGCATATGTACGATGTCAAAGTCGCAATGTACCCTCCGCCATGCTAAATTCACTGGCTTGCTGATTCACGTCATTACATCCGGCCGTTTCAGCGTGAAGAGTAACAAACATGTTAATTCACTGTAAGATACCCGCTGACATGCACCGTACGATGGCTTCCTAAAGGTACCTCATGCTTCAGTTAAGCGTTTAAGCTATCTGCCTTCCAATTTTCATCCAAAATACGTCCAGCTGATTCAGCATGAAGAGAAACAAACATATTAACCCTTTGTAAGGTACCCTCCGCCACAGACCGTACGATAGCTTACGAAAGCCAGCTCATGTATTATTGCAGTGTATAAGCTATCTCCGATACAAATTTCATTCACATTCGTACAGCCATTTCAGCGCGAAGGTGTAAAAAACGAATTAACTAATTGTAAACCACCCTCCGCCATGCACCATACGAACTTTAGTAGGCCTATAACCTTCTCGCGAGGGCAAGCAATGAGTTAAAGTTTTATCGCAATCGAATGTATGGTATCGCCGTGCATAAAATACGAACACACAAAAATTCACTTTTATGTATTAGATTATTATGTAAAGAGGTGGTTTCTGTGTGAAACCACTGTTACGATACAAACTTAAACAAACCTGCACACAAAATCTGCCATATTTATATTAATTTCTTATTTATCCCAAATAAACATTCTAATGAAATCAGTAATGTGTTGAACAGAAATATTATCCCAAAATAAACTTCATTTCATTTGCTGTAATTGTCACGTATCACTAAACGAGTAGCATAAAGATGGTTTGAAATAATAGTCCATCAATTAAATTTATTGGGAATAAAAGTAGAATCAATTGCACAGGAATGTTTGTATTATCTGAAATATTAGTTGGACTTGATGGTTGGGAAAACTGACTCATCAGAATAGAAATTGTTGAACTATTTGTAAATTCGGTCAGCTTGCTGCTGAGCAGGAGCGAAGTTACTAAGTGGTTGGTCACCTTTAGATTCCCAGCCTTTCACCACACCAACAGACTGTACGTCCATTCATCGGTGTTATCAATTCTTCTTCATTCAGAATTGAAATCTTGCAGAGAACCTTTACATTGATAGCTACTACGAATTTCATCTTTAGGATAGCCTCAACGGCAGAAATAGGATCTCTGCCTGCTCTCCACGTCTGCCAAGTAATATAATTGTTAGAAGTAAATAGTGTGTACTGCTGCCAAACATTGTCACTTATATTTGTTAATGTCATGGAGTATACATTACAACATCTTAGAAACAAAAATAAACGTAAGAGTATTCGAAAATTCAATCATCAATTTATAAAGTTATTCGGTAATGTAAGTATACGTAAGTATATTGTAGTTAAATGCCATCTGCATTAAATATTATCTAATATTTAGAAACTGACGTTAATGCTACACTCCTGGCCATTAAAATTGCTAAATCACGAAGACGATGTGCTACAGACGCGAAATTTGACCGACAGGAAGAAGATGCTATGATGTGCAAATGATTAGCTTTTCAGAGCATTCTCACAAGGTTGACGCCAGTGGCGATACCTACATTGTGCTGATATGAGGAAAGTTTCCAATCGATTTCTCATTCACAAACAGCAGTTGGCCGCTGTTGCCTGGTGAAACGTTATTGTGATGCATCGTGTAAGGAGGAGAAATGCGTAC
This sequence comes from Locusta migratoria, assembly GCA_026315105.1. Taxonomy (NCBI): domain Eukaryota; kingdom Metazoa; phylum Arthropoda; class Insecta; order Orthoptera; family Acrididae; genus Locusta; species Locusta migratoria. The sequence continues at coordinate 201,153,334 of CM048746.1, forward strand.
CATCACGTTTCCGACTTTGATAAACATCGTATTGTAGCCTATCGCGATTGCGGTTTATCGTATCGCGACATTGCTGCTCGCTTTGGTCGCGATCCAATGACTGTTAGCAGAATATGGAATCGGTGGGTTCAGGAGGCCAATACGGAACGCCGTGCTGGATCCCAACGGCCTCGTATCACAAGCAGTCGTGATGACAGGAATCTTATCCGCATGGCTTTAACGGGTCGTGCAGCCACGTCCAAATCCAGGAATCAACAAATGGGGACGTTTGCAAGACATCAACCATCTGCACTAACAGTTCAACGACGTTTGCAGCAGCATGGACTATCAGCTTGGAGACCATAACTGCGGTTACCCTTGAAGCAGCATAACAGACAGGAGCGGCTGCGATGGTATACCCAACGATGAACTTGGGTCCACGAATGGAAAAACGTCATTTTTTCGGATGAATCCAGGTTCTGTTTACAACATCATGATGCTCGACTCCGTGTTCGGCGACATCGCGGTGAACGCACATCCGAAGCGTGTATTCGTCATCGCCATACTGGCTTATCACCCGCCGTGATATTATGTGTTACGACCCGTGGCTTTACCCTTCATTCGATCCCTGCGAAACCCTACATGTCAGCAGGATAATGCACGATCATATGTTCCAGGTCCTTTACGGGCCTTTCTGGATAGGGAAAATGTTCGACTGCTGTCGTGGCCAGCACATTCTCCAGATCTCTCACCAATTGGAAATGCCAGCTCAATGATGGCCGAGCAAGTGGCTCGTCACAATACGACAGTCACTCTTTATGAACTGTGGTATCGTGTTGAAGCTGTATGAGCATCTGTACCTGTACTCGCCATCCAAGCTCTGTTTGAAATGTCCAGGCGTATCAAGGCCGTTATTACGGCCAGAAGTGGTAATTCTGGGTACTGATTTCTCAAGATCTATGCACGCAAATAGCGTGAAAATTTAATCACATGTCAGTTCTAGTATATTTTTCCATTGAATACCCTTTTATCATATGCGTTTCTCCTTGGTGTAGCAATTTTAATGGCCAGTAGTGTATTACGTTTTTCGTACTATATGTGTTATGGACACATACTACGGACAATATGTACATAAACCAGACAATGTATGATACACTGATAATTATACAACTACACATGGTTCATCATATCTACATCTACATAATTATATTACATACATACTGCGCAATCCAACGTAAGGCGCTTGGAGAAGGGTAAGGCATTTCCTTTCCTATTCCAGTCCCAAACAGAACGAGGAAAAAAAAAAGAATGTTTATATACCTCTGTCCGAGCCCTAATTTTTCTTACATTGTCTTTGTGATCATTACGCGAAATGTAAATAGGCGGCAGGAAGATTGTTCTATACTCAGCTTCAAATTCCGGCCCTCTAAATATCCTCAACAGAATTTCTCGAAAACAACGTCGTCTCCAGTGATTCCCATTTGCGTTACTGGAGCATTTCCGTGACACTCGCGCATTGATGCCCTCCTCTGAGCTGCTTCTATGTCTTCCTTTAAAATTATCTGCTGCGGATTCCATATACTTGAGGAATGCTCAAGACATGATCGTAGAAGCGTTTTATACGCGGTCCCCTTTACAGATGAAGTAAATTTTCCCAAAATTCTCCCAATAAACCGAAGTCGGGTGTCCGCCTTACAACTATCCTTACATGTTCGTTCCATTTCATATCGCTCTGCAATATTACGCCTAGATATTTAAACGTCGTCGCGCATAATGCGACACAAGAAAAAGCACCCCATCACGCATTACGCCTTGACTATTCACTCTATTCGCAAGGCATTTCATAGAAGGGAGATCAGGACTAAACTATTTTAATTAAATTCCAGTCAATGGCAGAATACATTCATTACATAAGAGGCAGCATGAATTTTTAGACCTCATACATATGCAAAATATAAAAATACAGGGGGTGGATATGAGAACATTTCCGCCATTCTGTATATTAAATTTTGATGCAAGTTGGCGCTACTGTCTACATATTAACACTGAGACGCAATCGCAGTTACTGTTCATGTTACCTTGTACTACATTACTCGTTTTGCACTACGTCAGTCGACATAAATGATCGATGAATTCCGTGATGTCACAGACTTCCAAAGAATCCCACTAGATGGCTCGCTGTTAATAGAAGCATCTGTGACGCAAACGGTTGAGCCGTTTAATGTTCCACTATCAACAGAATCATCGGTAATGGCAGCGTACACAAAAGGAGGTAAAACATCACTGGCGAAGAAGGACTGTGAGCGAAAACAAAGGTTAACTAACAACAACCGACGAGCATTAAGCACTGTTGAGGGCAGACATGTCATGAGAAGAAAAATTTACATACAATTAAAGCTGACTAAAGCTATCCGAAAAACAGAAGAAGATAGGTACGTGTCATTCACGACATAGCTCATTTAAAACAATTATTGTAAGAAAAAGCGAAGTTGGATGAAATTAATTAAAGATGAATAAAATTCGTTACTTTCTGTATCTTCCGGTTGCTGTACGAAAAATTATAGTCGTATTCATCACACGAATTGATCATTACGTCAAAACTCAAAAGTCAGCATAGCTACGTCAGTTTTAATATACTCTCAATATTGCTCACAAGTTTATAGGAGTGAAATATGGCGGCGAGACTTCACTGACACCAATGATATTGTAGATGTCTTTGCCAGTCTAATAATATATGTTTGTACTTCCACCGAACGTGAAACAAAAGAGAAGACTGACGACCATAGTAGATTGATCCCTTTAACTCCCCCCCCCCCCCCAAAAAAAAAAGAGAAGTAAACATTAAGTACTTAAAATGAAAAATCGTTAACATCATAGACAGATAAATATGTACATCAAAAGAAGTAATAGAATCATTCAGTCTCTGAAAAGCAACAAGGCATCAGGAGACGACTCAATAATGGTCCAACCGTGGAAACAGGTTGCAGACTGTAAACAAGTTGACGGGAATTCTAAAAGAAAAAAAAGAAAAAAAAAATAAATAAATAAATAAAAAAGAAAATAAAAACATTTCTGACACTGAAACATGTCCCAGCGACCGGATCTCTGCTTTGATTCATATATTACATGAGAAAGAGTACTTGACTGACATGAATAGTTATCGAGGAATCTCATTGATACCTGTCAAAGCCTTACTAAACAAAGCTGAACCTCAACTGGACCCACAACTAAGGAAATGCCATGGAAGGTTTTGAAAAGGACGCTCTTCTACTGAACAAATACTCAACCTGAAATGAGTGCTACGACAAATAAAAAATGGCCTGTTAAAAGTATGACGTCGTCTTCGTTGAGTTCAAGAAGGCGCATAACTCAGTTGATGCTCACCTGAAGATCCTGCAGGAACTAGGGCTCAATGAGAAGACCCATAGCCTCATCCAACAGACCTTAAGCAACACCAGTTCATAGGAACCCTCTCAGAAAGTTCTGAAATCAAATCGGGAGTAAGAGAGGGAGATAGTCTGTCCCCTCTCTGCTTTAAATGCGCACTGGAAAAAATAGGCTATTAAGAGCATGGCGAGTTAGCTCGAGAGAGAATTCCAAATGGTATGTTTCTGGGACAAACGTGCAATAGGTCCAATGTTGACTGCATGGCATTTGCTGATGACGTAGCACGTCTATAAAATTCAATAGAAACTTAAGTGAAACAACGTTCTCAGAAAGCAAGAAGTAAAGGTTGGGCTTCATATATCACTTGAAAAAACGCAATACATCACTAACGTAGGTGAATCTCCTATATATTGCAACTAGAGCAGGGAGACATAAAAAATCCAACAAGTACTTGGGAGAATGGCTGTAACTTAATCAATCTGGAGGAACAGCATTATCAACTCGAGTAAACAGATTAGAGCTGTCATACCAACTGACCAATAATAAAGAATAAAAAGTGTCTCTCCCGTAACACTACCAGACAGTCATCCGTTGGGAAGCCGTATGTGCTTCAGAACCTCTAATTTTCAATAGTAATGGACTTGCAGAAAAGCTTGAGATCCAGGATAGAAACATAATGATGAAGGTGCTGGGAACAGTCAAGGAAGGCAATTATAAAAGGCGACCCAACAAAGAGCTCTACAAGAATCACGGATGTAGCGAGAACAGACGTCTAGCACGGTATGCACACGTCTGTAGGCTGCATCGTGACAAGTTGACAAACCAGCTTTTCTGGTACAGTAAAAAGCGGAAGACCAAGTCACCATCGTTGATAGAAGTAGATAAAGATCTACAGGAAAATGGGAAGCAAGCCTTTAGTGATACAGACAACTGCCATCTTCTGGACAAAGGAACCTTTCAGGATCGGACAACACTCAGGAAGAAGCTTAGACAAAACAGGTTCCAGGATATACCACCAAGAAAGAAGACAGGTGCCCTCTGGGCACAGGAGAGGAAGGTACAACACAGCCAGAGGTGCGCAACTACTGGGCTAACATCAACGCGCATTCCAAACCAATGATTAAATGTCGTGGTCCTCATTTGTCCTACACGAAGCAAGAAGAAAAAACAGCTTATCCCCAATCAGCGGCCTTCTAGCAGACATATTCATGAACCCCATAGAAAAACTAATTTTGGCAAAATTGCCAAACCAAAACAGTGCAAGATAAAATATTAGTAAAGATATGTGTATGATATAATATGCCTGATAAATGAACCACACTCCCGCATTATAGATCTTCACAATGATATAAACACAATATATCCACAAATACAATTCACTATTGAAACATAAATAGATGGAAAACTAAACTCCTTCGATCTCACCATACAAACATGAATTCACAATCTACAGGAAGCCCACAATGACCTGCACTGTAATTCACAACCAATAACCCAGAAGGAAGCAAGTTTCAGATTTCCCTACACCGATTAATCAGAACACCGATGGCCAAATAAGACTACACAGAAGAACTGGACCCAATAAAACAAGTTGTAGAAGAAAATGGGTATGACACAGAAACAGTGGACAGAATACACAAAAGATTACAAAACCAAGCAGCACACCGTCATGAAAATTCCACACATACAGATAAAACATTGCATACAACAAACGGACACACAACAAGCAACAAATGGCACATAATGACTTACAACAAGAGAACCACTAACAGAGTGGGCAACATACTTAAGAAACATGGGCTGAACATAGGATACAGAACCAACAACACACGACAGAATGAACTAGGGAAACATTCCATCAACACTGACAAGTACAACCAATCGGGAATAGATCAGTTTACTTGCAATAACTGCTAATCTGTGTATATCGGTCAGACATGCAGAAACACAGAACAAGATACACTGAACATCTCAGGACACTAAAAAGTAGCAGCTGTCACTCAACATTTGTTGAACAACAAAATCATACCCCAACAAACATAGAAACTGATATACAAATTCTCAAAACCAGCACCAGCTTATTCCAAAACCTAGCAATAGAGGAAAACTATCACATCAAAAAATGTTCAAATGTTTGTTGAGCTTATGGGACTTGACTACGGGGCCATCAGTCCCTAAACTTACAAACTACTTATGAACTAGCTAAGACTACAGACGCCACAAATATCCATGCCCGAGGGGGGAGTCGAACCCCCGACCGCAGTGGCCGTGCAGACCGTGACTGAAGCGCCTCAGTCCCCTCGCCCAACGCGGCCGGAAAAACTATCACATCAAGATAAGCCCAACATAACAAAGTAATTAATGAATATATATTCTATGCAACAAGCAACAAAACCCTCTTTGACACCACAATATAACTTTATAAACAAATCCCACGAACACATTACACCTGCCAACCCCCCCTCCCCCCACTAACTCTCTCGCTCTCTGTTACACACACACACACGCACACACAAACACATACGCGCGCGAAATAAATGTCTCTTTCCCCCCACTCGCACACACACACACACACACACACACACACACACACACAAAACATCTCTGGTATCAACACTATTCGAAAATCGCGCACCACATCACAGACACACCATACTAACAAATCAACACGATACAGCCACCACAACAAGATAAATGGTGACATAGACACTGTCAGTTCACAACAAAAAGCGCTATAAACATCATAAAACATAAGAACATGCCACAAATAAGTAACAACAAGTAACAAGCAAGTATCACCACAGCTCGAATGCAAGTAAGCCACTAAACAGCCACATTGAACTATTTTTCAACATAACTTCCAAGCGAATGTACAATAAATGAATTAGTTTTCGTAAATAAAAACGTCTTGTTGTTTGCAAGTGACATGCTGTGGAAAATTGATATACCTCAATTAAATCAGATTTAAATGCTGCGAATGGCGTAATGTAAGTATCGTAAATAAATTAGGCCTAATGTATTTACCAAAACTGTCAAGTGAAACAACCCGTCCCAATTACTGTATAACCAAAACCAGTAACATATTTTTGTAGAAAGCCGCGCGGGAGTAGCCGAGCGGTCTGCAGCGCCACGTTACGGTTCGCGCGACCTCTGCGGCGGTACGACCTCTTCTTGCATGGGACTAAATACCAAATTTTCTTATGTGCCGTGTCAGACTTCAGGATCCGAAAATCGTCCGCTCGTCAACAAGAAAAAAAAAATCCAAATAATATAATCTTCCAGTACTGTGAAATTTCAACGACAGATCCTTGCGCAGTTAGAAGAAGCATATGATTCTAGGTTTGCACTTCTTTAAAAACTGTCACTTTGAAAGAAATGTTCTAAAGTTCTCTTAAAGACCGAACTGTCAAACAGAAGTTCGTAGTTGTGTTGGTTTCTATAGACACAAATATTACAAGTCCTGGTCACTAATGATCGATTGATATATAAGCTCAATTGATTAAAATACTAAAAATATATAAAACTCTTCTTGCTTTACCTGTCAAACAAAATAACTTTCCCTAAATGTCTTCTTTCAAATTGTAAAATGGTTTGACAGTAAATAATTCTTCAGCTCCTGTCAATGAATAAATTTCTTGTAAAATTTCTATAAATATCAAAATAATGATCGTTGACACTTAGTTAACTTTCGAAACACTATGACATTTATTGCTCTCACAATGCAGAACATGACTTAATGACAGTTATACAAAGACTGATTTTTTTGTCTTTTTGAGTTTCCACGAAAGTTTCTATAATAATGGCAATATCCACGACGATAACCGCAGAGACCAGCATCTTCTTGCCTCGTGGCCGTCGACCCGCGACTTGAAGTGGCCAGATGTTTACTCCTTGAGCTCTGCGTCGAAGATGCTGCTCTCGTAGGTTGAATCGCCGTCACAGCACATGAAACACGAGAAACACACGAACATTCTTTTAAGAATCACATAACATAAAACATTTACATAAAAATCATTTAAAAACATAAAATATAAACATAATCTTCTGCGAAACTGAGCTGACATAAAGTAGTAGTGGAGACAATAATCCGTCCCACTACACCTGCCGCGTCGGAGGTTCGAATCGTCCCTCGGGCATGGATGTGTGTGTTGTCGTTAGTTTAGTTTAAGTAGTTGTAAGTCTAGGGACTGGTGACCAACGTAGTTTGGTCCCATAAAAATTACAATAAATTGAACATATTGATTTTATTGGAGAAAATAAAAGGCAAAAATCTGCGGAAGATGGTACAGTACGTGCCGAAACATGATTAGGTGTTAAAACAAGGTATCTTGCATAAGGCGGATTTCGCCACACGAATGTTCAAAACATGTTTGTAGAGCTTATGGGACTTAAATACGGGGTCATCAGTCCCTAAACTTATAAACTACTTATGAACTAGCTAATACTAAAGACGGCACAAATATCCATGCCCGAGGGGGGATTCGAACCCCCGACCGTAGTGGCCGTACAGACCGTGACTAGCGCGCCGCAGACCGCTTGGCCACCGCGCCCGGCTTAACCACGCGCATCGAATGCAATATGTTAGTGTTGTCTGTGGGCCGGCCGTGGTGGCCGAGGGGACTGAGGCGCTCCAGTCACGGTCTGCACGGCCATTGCGGTCGGGGGTTCGAATCCCCCCATCGGGCATGGATATTTTTGCCGTCCTTAGTATTAAGTAGTTCATAAGAAGTTTGTAAGTTTAGGGACTGATGACCCCAGAAAACATTTTGTTGTCTGTGGAGATACACTTGGTACGCCTATCCCTAGTGACATAATACAGCCCTCTGTTGTGTTTATAGTGAATTCCAGAAGGCTCACAATGTCATCCACGCAACGCAAAACATCAAATGTTTCCTTTCACACACGTGGAGTGAAGAAATGACCTCGTTATGACAAACGACTTGGGCCAATTGTTTTGAGGGCGGGACGCTGCCGAATGTTTGCTGTAACTCGAGAGAGGCGTGCCCTTAGTGCGGCCCTTAGTGTGCTGAGCGGAAGGCCCTTAGCCGTGACACAGCGCGGGCCCCGCCCTGCCGGCTCACCATTTGCTTAACGAGTGCAGCGGAGGTGCACCAGTAATGAGCTGGAGTCGAATTCTCACGGTGTCGCTTCGCTTTCCGTGTTTTTCACGCATCTAAGAGCCGTGTCCAGGTACACAGCTTGCGCCACACCCCATCATTTCGCAGCCAATTAGGGTCCTCACTACAGTGTTTTCACTTTCAAAGGAACAAAGAGCTCTACCGCTTCACTGTACATTAGCGATCACCTTGCCTGGATTACTTATCGAGTAACAGTGTTCAGTTTTGAAATACTCTTCCTTGTTGTGATGATAGAATTGAGGCACAATTAACCTTTCGAAGGCCAGTCTGAAGTTACTTAAACTACCCGCCATTGGAGTACAGAAAGCAGTGTAGTTTTCTCACCAAAGACACTCGCAAAAATATAATACCAAGAAGGACCGGGGGTAGAGTTGTGGCGATTCGTTAATGAGTCGTTCATCTCAACGAATACAATTAAAGAATCGAATAGTGATCCGGACGAATCTTCGTTCAAAAGAATCGCCTGTCTCGTGACGATTCCAAGATCTAACGATTCATGCATGATTCGAAAGCAAGTGGCGAATCGTGCCGAATAATTACGAAAGCCAGAAAGCGTGTGAACAAAGGAAGCACAGAACGAAGATCGTGAGATGTTAATTATTAGCCTATTCACGAATTACAGATGACAGAAACATACGAATATACGTCTTTTATAATGTTTACATATTATGTATTTTAACGAGCCATCCTTACATATTTATATTTCGCGTGTCCCGGAAATGGCTGTAATGATTTGGATTATATTTTGTGTTCAGAGAGGTTTAAGCTTTTCGAGTTCATCTACGTAGTTGTAGTTTTTGTAAAAATTCTATTTTACAAAAATATTCTTTTAAATGTTTTTAAAGCCATCTCAAAAATCTTTTTTGCCATTTTGGTTTTTACGTCATCAGCTTTCCTGAAAGAAACCGATTTTAGAAAAAAGAAACATTTTAATAAACGTGAATTTCTTGCACCTCGAAAGAAATTTAATATTTAGAGACGGATTTTTATTTTTAATGTTTATTTCGTGTTTCCTTCAACTAATTGATTTTACATAATAAGTATTTTATAATAAGACATCTGTTAATTACCATAGATTTAATTAAATTTATATTTAAATGGTCTAAGTACTCAAACAGAACGAAAAAAATTTATAAGGTTACTGCAGGATTCGAAATAAGTGACCTACGTTCACTAAACCTACAACGCTACTAAATGAGCTATGATGACAGCACAAATAGTTGGTAGTGCAATATGTATTTATAACCGTTCGCTAAACTTCAGACTATTTTCTCGAGAATTTTTGAGAGCTGAATCGAATGGCTTTGCCTCATTATTTTAAGTTTGAACTTTACGCATCATAAATATTAAAAAATCCAATACCCATATTGTCACCTTTTCGGCATTTTGTAAGAATAGTGCCGTCGCAGACCACAAAGAATCGTGAACGAATCGTAGGAATCGATTCACAATGTGGGATTGAATCGCAATAATCGATTCCTAAAAAGGAATCATGTGGCCCATCTGTAACACGGCGTACAATTCAGCTGCATGTTTTAACATCGGATTAAAATGAAATAGAGCGTGGCAAGCACGGGGCCCCTAGCTAATTCAGTCTTCCCTCCTTTTTACTTCCCAGGCTGCATTTCCTTTCCCCCCTCCCCTCCTTTCCTATCCTCACTCCTCCCTCCCCCCCTTCCACCAGAAAACTAATAATCTCAGCAGCTTAGTCCCCTTATCCCAACCGAAATTGATATACTGAAATGTTCGATACCCGACTTCACTCATATGTACCACTCAAGGTACCATCATATATAACAGTTGTACCACATAAGCTCGGTAGCACAGTGGTAGAGTGCCAGACTGTGAATTGAAATGTTGCAGGTTCGATTCCCGCCAGGTCTTAGTACGAGGCGCTTCCAGAAAGTAAGTTCCGTTTGGTTACATAAAACGAACGGGTACAGATATAGAAAAAATAGCGATTGTACACAAATCTACAACTGGTAAACTGATTTTCTACATAGCTTCCGAAATTTTGTAGGCAATTGTCATAGCATGGCACAAGGTTTTGTGTGCCTTTTTCATAGAATGTTGCCGCCTGTGTATTCAACCATGTGGCAACATGTTCCTTCAGCTCGTCATCATCGTTGAAGTGTTGTCCACCAAGAACAGATTTTAGGTGTAAGAGGAGGATTACTGTCAAAAGATTTTTTTTCCGCGATAATGCTTGACCTCACACACCGAATGTGACCAAACAATTCTTACGGAAATTTCAATGGGACCTGTTTGATCATTCTCCATACAGCTCGGACCTCTCTCTTAGCGACTTTCATCTCTTCTTACACCTAAAATCTGTCCTTGGTGGTCAACACTTCAACGATGATAAAGAGCTGTTACCACATGGTTGAATACACGGGCGGCAACCTTCTGTGAAAGATGCATGCAAAAACTTGTGGCACGCTATGACAAGTGCCTACAAAATTTCGGCAGTTATATGGAAAAGTATTTAAGAGTTGTAGAATTTTGTGCAATAAAAATTTCTGCTATATCTGTGTACAATTTCATTTTATTACCAAACGGAACTTACTTTCTGGACGCGCCTCGTATTTTTGTCACTTTCCACTTCTTTCACCTATGGAAATGTTGCTGGTGTGAAAAATATCGAATAGCGCCTATAGCTGACTGGGTAAATTAGTTCAAATGTCGGTGTAAGGCAACGGCATACCACCTCCAAACAGGATCATGTCTAGTAAAGCACTGTGGTGTTCCAACCAATCTTCCGATTGTTGAAACCTTCACCTTTACCGTAAATGCATCATATTTCTGTGTGATTGTTAAGAATAAATATTTCACATAATTATTAAGAAAATATTAATTTTGATTTATGTTATTTGAATCCTTTTGTATAGCTGTCTCAAACTACAAAATTTATTTAAAGCCCGTCTAAACTGATTTTTTACAAGATTAGTTCATGCTGGAGCAGGCGACGATTGTAAAATATTCGAAACCGGTGATAAAAAGAGAAGAAAAGAAATAAATAGGGTGTAGACCGTTTTTAAAATAATTTCAATTATCCATTACATTGCTGCTCTCCAATAATATTTCCAAAAATTAACAAAATTGAAAGTAAAGTAAACCGATATTATCTAGAATGAAAATCCCAAAGTTCATCCGAGAAAATGAGACTTAATTATTCACTGTTTAATGAGATCTACATATGAAATCACTTCTTTTTTTATCTAAACTAGCTGAAAACACGTCGTTGCCCGGGTATTTATTTATTTATTCCTGCCATTTTTCAGCCGTATATTCATTTGTACAAGGGCTGTAAATCTGTAAAATCTCTTGGGAATGTAATTAGTAGTAAAGAAGTAATAGATTAAAACTTGGTGCGTGATAGGGCGTTTTCCATGAACGTTACTGTTTATGTGCTCATATCTCATAAACTACGTGTCGTACTATGATACAATTTAACAGGTACACTCAACTATATGCGTGTATACTGTCGATAAAGTTTCCTACAGCTACAATTTGTAGTGTAGAAATGATAAATTGTAACGTCCTACCGAATGCCGTAGTTTAGTCCATGGACAGCAGAACGATACTGTTTATGTGCTCATATCTCATGAACTATATGTCGTATGATGATACAATTTAGAAAGTACACTCAACTATACGTGTGTATACTGTATAGAGAGTATTACAGGAGTAGGTCATAATAAATAAGAAAACATGAATTCGGGTAAACTACTACGAGCAGTGTAGTGATCGCATTATCGTAGTCAAAATAGATACAAAGGCAACACCGACCACAATACTAGACGTTTATATGCCCACTAAATCTGCCGATGATGAGGAGATCGAAGAAATGTATGAGGAGGTAAAGGAAATTATTGAGATATTTAAGAGAGATGAAAACTTAATTATGATGGTTAGACTGGAATTTGATTTTAGGTAAAGGAAGGGAAGGAAAAGTAATAGGTGAATATGGATTGGGTAAAAGGAATGAAAGAGGAAATCGTCTGGTAGAATTTTATGCGAAACAGAATTTAATCGTAATAGACACTTGGTTCAAACACTTATCCAGGGATAGATGTAATCTCTGACACTATCTTATTGGTTCTAAGCTGTAGACTGAAACTAAAGAAACTTCAGAAAGGTATGAATATAGGGAACCTGAAGTTCTTGAGAATTTCAGAGGAAGATTTAGGTGACAATTGACAGAAACGTGGGAAAATAAAACAGTAGATGAAAAATAGGTAACTTTAAGAGATGAAATAGTCAAGGTATCAGAGGTAGAAAGGCAAGACTTACAATAAATTCTTGGATATCACAGGAAATAATTTAACCGATGAAAGTGAAAGATATAAAAATGCAGTAAATGTAGCAGGTAAAAGGGAGTACAGGCGACTAGGCAATAAGATTCACAAAAAATGCAAACATGGCTAAGTAGGAGGGGCTAGAAACACGGACGATAAATAGATTAGAGAGGCAGAGTATATAGGCTTTTGAAATGTGGTGCTACAGAAGAATGCTGAAGATTAGGTAGGTAGATCGCGTAAGTAATTAAGCGTTACAGAACAGAATTCGGGAGAAAACGAATTTTTGGCTCACCTTGACTTGGTAGGACACGTTCTAAGACATCACGGAATTGCACATTTTGCATTGGAGGGACTTAAGTGAGGGAAAAATCGCAGAGGGAGACCAAGAGACGAATATAGTAAGTAGATTCATGTGCGGGTTGCCGTTATTAAGAGGCTTGCTCAGGCTAGAACAGGGTGGAGAGCTGCATTAAACCAGCCTCTGAAGACCACAACAACAACATAAAAACAATTGAGCAGAGCACTGAATACGGCTCTCGGTCAGTAAAGCGATTGTGTAAAATCAGCCAGTTGTGTGTGTGTGTGTGTGTGTGTGTGTGTGTGTGTGTGTGTGTTTCGAATGGTGATAGATGATGTGATTACTGGCCAAAGGATGGCCTGGACGTCAAGATGGCAACTAAAGATTTTTGGATTATTTGTGGAGACCAAATTTTTGGTAAAACAAATATGAACTTCCCAAATACATTTGTTTGGAAAAAATTATTACAAATTTTCCGGAAACTCAATCCTCTTTTAAGACAATGATATTTGCTGAGAAACCAAGACCATCAAGCGCCGAGATAAGTCGTAGTTTTATCTTTTACTAATCTGGATTTGTGCATTCCACTGCTCAATGTTTTAAAGTGTTAAGATCCAACACTATTTTGAAAAAACACATTAGTAACCGGGGTGCAATATTAAGAAGTGAGAGCTATTTAAGTGTTACACACTCCTGTGTAGATGAGCGAGAGACTTGCCTGGATTACATACGAAGAACACGGTTGTGTTAGTTCCCAGTCCTGAGAAAGAATTCCTCAGTGTGAGGCTCGGGATGAGGTAAAATTAACTCTGCGAGGACAACTATGGAGTTACTTGAATTAAGTGCAGCTGGACTAGAGAGAGCCGTGTGGTTACCTTAGACATCCACACATGGACACAAAAAAATATGTCATAAGTAGACACACTTCTGGCAGTCCGAAATGCGATAGCAAGGAGCACTGAAGATACGACAGCCAAATTTATTTTGGAAGTAGCACATTACACAAAGATCACATAACTTAATATATAGGTAATTGTGCAGTGAGAAAGAGTATTGAATCAGTTTTGAGTGTTACTGCCATTGCTAACTCTAAGCGCTGCTGCACGCCTCGACATTGTGAAAGCTTCTTGTTGTATGTTTATTAAGTGAAAGCTTGATGAATGTTTCTTAAGTGAAAGTTTCCTATTCTTATTAAGTCTTTCTATTTAAATCAAGGAGTTTCTCTAATCATATGTGCGCAACGGATTTAACAAACAAAATTAGGCCCTGGAAGTAAAATAATCTGTACTTCTGTGAACATTATTTCTGACAGTCAGATTCAGTGGCATGTAAGGACTGATTACTTTACTGGTACGTGAACATTTACATTTAAAAGAAAATCTTTTTCTCCAAAAAACTCAACACCTACCACATAACAAAATCAAAAATGACACAATCAGGAAAATGAGGAACGAGGTTGAGCTGAAATAAGAAAAATTAGTAATCATTACGTTATTTATTGAATTAAAGAAACATACCTTTGTTGAGTCTTCAATATAATACAATGGTTTTTTACAAATCCGTTCCATACAAATATTCTCTTCCTCTTGATACAGAATCCAGTATCCAATATAATAAGTTTGTATTCATAAATATAGAGGGAAATAAATCTAACTCAATACAGTCATTGCTGAGCAATTCAACCTTAGTACACAACACAGTTGTCATACGTTTGTCAGCTACCCAAGCCAGCCAAGCCCACAATCGACTCTTCTGCTCAACAGCTCACTCTCTACTACTCGCCTCAGCAGTCAAAGAAGCTGCTCTAGCGCAGATGATACATCGTAGTTGCAAAGACATTATAATGTGCAGTAGTTACAAACATGAACTGAGATTATCGATCATGGATGACTTTCACATACAAAATAAAGCTATAAGGCGGATACACGTTCAGATTCACAAATATAAAGCTAAAAATCCAAAATAATAAATTTCAGCCTATGGCTGCCTACTTTCAATTGAATCAAAAGAGACTTTGGATGTGTTGTTGGAATATAGTTCTTGGGATATGGGTGAAGCAATATTGAACTTCTTAGATCCCATTTCTAAGTATTTAATCATAATGAATGCGTTTTTCTTATTCCTTTGATACCTCACATGTTATGTTTGATGTGGTAATTACCCAAAGTAATTATTCAAATTGCAGAAACAATTTATATGCAACTACCATTACAGGCTAGTATTAAAAGACCACCTCAATATCTTCCTCACCCCACTCCGAAAATACTGCCTATGGCAAGGCAGAGCGAACCAAAATGTGGAACATGTCGAAATCTGATGGTGAAAAGGGAACCTATTTAGCAGCATTAGTAGGTAGGTGTGGAAGCTACAAGGATATAATGGACTGCCCCCGCCCTCCTTTTGCAGCATTTGACTTTACGTTTAATGCTGCCACAGCCTTTCTAAAAGTCTCTGCTTAACTGGTCGATAGGAAGCTCGGTAACTTCAGAATTTCTTGCAGCATCTCTGTTTGTCTGCTGGTGCAGTGTAAGTATTGAGCACTGGCGTTGGAGTGGGAACACTAAAAAGAAAAATGCGACAAGTAAGAAGTTTTTACAGACTCTTTCTCTGCTGTCTGAGTCCCAGCGAGGAATCGCTTTCGTGCAAATAGCGACACTGTGGTACTCTGAAGAAGAGACATCGGTGTAGACTATAAATATTGCCATGAGAGACCACGAACACCGACTGACGGAGTGGCGCAGGGGATAGCGTCACGGACTGAGGTGCAGAAGGTCGCCGGTTCAATCGCGCCCACCGGCAAAATTTTATTGCTTTATAATTAATAATTCCAGAAGGTTCTCCATCTTTCTTATGTTCACTTGTTAATTCTACTTGTTTCTTATCTTAACTGTTCTTCTAATTTCTTGTAAATTCTCTCTGTGTATAAATAGCCTGAGAGGCAGTTAGTGCTGCCTGTGAGTTCGTAATAAACGTGCTTTCAGTATAAGTGCTGTGTTTAGTTGCCTTCGAAGTCAAGCCTGCTTCCATTTCAACGCGACAATGTTTGGTGGAGGCGCCGGGTACACTGTGCAACAGATGCATCACCGTGGCTCCGATTAGGCAACGTAAAAGCCGTCGCTTACACGGACTGGAATCGGAATACAAGGGATACACCGAGTACATCCTTCCAAAAGTATTATCAGAAGAACGATGGAGACGAAACCAGCAATAAGCCAGCTGCACATCAGACACCCGTCGGCGTTCTCTGGAGATGCTGGACAGGACCCCAACAAATGGCTAAAAGGGTTCGACCGAATCGCCAAGTACAACAGGTGGGATCATACGATGTGCTTGGCCAACGTTTATTTCTACCTGGACGGAACAGCCCAGCAATGGTTCGAAAACAACGAAGACAAGTTGACTGACTGGGAGACGTTCCAGGAGGAACTTAAGACGTTTGGAGACCGCCACGAAAAATCCGCTCGGCGGAAGAACAACTGAAGAACCGGACCCAACGACATGGTGACACAATCGTACATACAGAATGTTTTGGTCCTGTATAACATAGACAATCCGAACATGACTGAGGCGGACAAAATCACGCACCTGATGAGGGGAATTGCAGAAGATATGTATCAAGCTCTTCTGATAAAAGACGTCGCTACGACAGAAGAGTTCATCAAGTGGTGCGAGCGTATTGAAGAAATCTACATCTACATGGGATACTCTGCAAATCACATTTAAGTGCCTGGCAGAGGGTTTATCGAACCACAATTATACTATTTATCTCCCATTCCATTCTCGAATAGCGCGCGGGAGGAAAGAACACCTGAATCTCTCTGTTCGAGCTCTGATTTCTCGTATTTTATTCTGATGATCATTTCTGCCTATGTAAGTGGGAGTCAACAACATATTTTCGCGTTCGGAGGAGAATTTTGGTGATTGTAGTTTCGCAAGTAGCCCACGCCGCAGCGATAAGCGCCGTTGTTGTAGTGATTCCCATCCCAGATCCTGTATCATTTCCGTAACGCTGTCTCCCCTATATCGTGACAATACGAAACGAGCTGCCCTTCTTTGGACTCTTTCGATGTCCTCCGTCAAATCCACCTGATAAGGATCCCACACCGGGCTGCAATACTCCAAAAATGGACGGACAAGCGCAGTGTATGCAGTTTCTTTAGTAGTTCTGTTGCATCTTTTAAGGGTTCTGCCAATAAAACGTAGTCTCTGGTTCGCCTTTCCCACGATATCATTTATGTGTTCTTTCCAGTTTAGGTCTGAAGTAATAGTAATTCCTAGGTATTTTGTGGAGTTTGCGGCCTTCACGTTTGATTGATGGACAAAGGAGGGTTGGACGCAAGAAGTATGACAGACTCCCAAATGTAGTCCCTATGGCCGTTGTAGAAGACCAGCATGACTTCGCTTCTCTCATACGACAAATCGTGAGAGAAGAATTACAACAGTGCATGGCAGCCGGGACTATTAGACCGAGCGAGCATCAGATTATGGCCATGGATGTGAACCCTGTAAGACACGAGGGAGCCGACGCCGCTGAGGACGAGGTATTTCAAACATTAGCTCCTGTCTGCCCCGTCAATCGCACCCGACGTGAAGAATGGCGTCGTCCTGCTATGACTTACGCTGCAGCCGCCAAACGGCAGCCCATGAACCGGCCGACGCGACCACAGCCAACTTCCCCGGTAACTATGCCGCTCCGCAGAAGAATAGACGTCTGGAGGACAGAAGACAACACACCACTGTGTTTCCACTGTGGACGCCCTAGACATGTCGTACGTTACTGCAGAGAGAGGAGGCGAGTATTCGATGATTATTTTGCCGCAAGACGTCAGCCGTCGGAGCAGTTCTATCCAAGGCAGTCACCTGCTGATGAATTCAACCCTAAACGAGGTCGCTCCCCGACGCGCCTCAGCCGTTCACCGTCGCCGTACAGAGGTACCAGCCGCTCCCATAGCCGCCGCACCCAGGAAAACTAAGCGAGGCGACCATCTACGGAGGTGAGGCCGCCGCAGATGAAAATCCTCCGTGGACGACAGTCGCTAAGATGTCGGGAAATCTCATCGACGTCATAATCGACGGTCAACTTGTCCGGGAACTTGTTGATTCAGGAGCGTCTTCCTCTGTATTGTCGGATAATTACCGCCGCACACTAAAGCAGACAATGTTCTGTGATACGGGGGCAACTGTGCTGAAGGTCGCGAATGGAAAGTACGTCCATCCAGCAGGAACGTATGTCGCCAGAATAACCATCAATAACAGGACGCAGCCGTTTGCATTTGTCGTATTAACAGAATGGAGTCACAATGCCATCCTCGGATGGGACTTTCTTCAGGCATCCCAAGCTATCATTGTTTGTGGAAGATCTGAGCTGCAAATTGAAGAAGTTGTTCCGACGGATACACGTAATACTGAATTTTCTGGGAAGTTATTTGCCGTTGAGAATGTAACGATCCCGCCGTTGACGATGAGAAGAGTTGCAGTCACAAACGCAGATGAGCGATTAAACATTAAACAGTGAAGTTCTTGTTGATAGTAAAAAGTTTATCAGGCTCACAAAAGAAATTTACATACCAGCGGCCATCATAAGCATTACCGGTGGTCAAGGAGATTTTGGATCACGAATTGTCACGAGCAGTCACAACTTCCCCAAGGGAATGTGTATCGGGACAGCTGAACCAATCCAGGACGGTGAGCTCAACGTCATCAATAAAGACCCATGCCCTGCTGTTACTACAGACAACAAGCTGCAGGAAACAAACGTGGAACTGCCAATAGGGCTTGGACTGACCAAGGAACAACGCCAGCGGGTGTTAGGTATACTACGCCAATTTTCGGGTGCATTCACACCTCGAAAGGGGGAAAGTCAGACCTAACGGCCCACGATAAAGCACCGTATTAATATTGGGGATCATCCGCCAATTAGCCAGTGTTCGTATAGAGTGTCGCCAGCTGAAAGACGGATAATTCGGAACTGGAGAAGATGTTGCGAGATAACATTATTCAACCTTCGGAGAGTCGTTTGTCTTCTCCGGTGGTCCTCGTAAAGAAGAAGAAGGATGGCACGTGGCGATTCTGTGTCGACTATCGGCGGCTGAACAGTATCACAAAGAAAGATGTCTACCCATTGCCGCGCATTGACGACACCTTAGACTGCTTGAAAGGAGCTACATACTTCTCAACTATGGACATGCAGACAGGTTACTGGCAAATCGAGGTTGACGAATCTGACAGGGAGAAGACGGCTTTTATTATACCTGACGGCCTCTATGAATTTAAAGTAATGCAATTTGGATTATGTAATGCTCCGGCCACATTCGAACGTTTCGACACCTTAAGTGGACGACGTGTCTTTGCTATGTAGATGACATTCTCGTTTTCTCGAAAACATTTGAAGAACAACTGAGTCGTCTGTCAACTGTGTTGAAGTGTGTTCAGGCTGCAGGACACCGCCTCAACCCAAAGAAGTGCCTCTTCGTCGCCAAACAGATAAAAATCCTGGGGGACCGAGTCAACGGAGATTGTGTCCGTCCTGATCCAGATAAAGTAAGGGCAGTCACAGAATTTCCAACTCCTCATCACATTCGTGATTTGAGAGGTGCTCATACTACCGACGTTACATAAAAGAATTTTGTAACAAGGCACGTCCATTACAAGAACTTCTGCAAGGAGACGCCAAGTTTTACTGGAATGAGACAAAAGAAAGAGATTTCCGGGCATTTAAGGAGGCTCTAACTTCCGCACCAGTGCTAGCCTTGTACGACGAGAATGCAGAAACGGAACTTCACACAGACGCCAGTGGTTATGGGATTGGTGCAGTGTTTGTACAAGTTCAGGAAGGTGCTGAAAAATAGCCTATGCATCAAGAGTACTCTCAAAGTCCGAGATAGACTACTCTACATTTTTAAAAAATGTCTCGGAGTTATCTGGGCTATTAACAAGTTCCGGCCGTATTTATTCGGCAAACCATTCACCGTCGTGACAGACCACCATTCTTTGTGTTGGCTGACTAGCTTGAAGGAGCCATCAGGTCGACTAGCAAGATGGACACTAAGACTCCAAGAGTACGATGTCACAGTGGTATTCAAGAACGGGCGTAAACACAAGGATGCCGACTGCCTTTTAAGGAATCCATTAGTGGAACACAACAACATGGATGAAATTTCGACCCTCACTGAATTAGATGACGTTACAGCTGAACAGAGGGAAGATCCAGCACTATTAAAAACGATAGAGGCCTTGGAGGAAGAAGAACCGACCAATGGAGAGTTCCAACTTATAAACGGAACATTGTATATGAGCAACTACGATACACTGGGCCCCAAATGGCTACTAGTCGTTCCAGCTCATCTCCAGCCAGCTATTCTCAAATATTTCCACGATGCTCCAATATCCGGTCATCTGGGATTCGTGAAGACCCTAGACAGAATCAGACGCTGATATTACTGGAAAGGTCTCTACCGATCTGTTAAGCACTATGTGAGTCACTGTAAAGAGTGCCAGCGACGGAAGCATGTGCCGCAGTTACCTCCAGGGCATCTCGTACCGATTCCGCCGGCAGCAGCTCTATTCCACCGAGTTGAGATTGATTTTTTTTTTTGGGGATGTTCCCGAAGTCGACAACCGGCAACCGTTGGATAATAGCCTGTACTGACTACCTCACACGCTACGCTGTCACCAAATCTGTGCCGACTGCAGAAGCTCCAGAGATCGCAAAATTCCTTGTAGAAGACATTATTTTGAAGCATGGAGAACCACGTGTTCATGATATCTGACCGTGGAAAAGTATTCCAGTCAAAACTAGTGTCAGAGGTAATGTCACGGTGCGACATTGTCCACAGAATGACAACTGCATACCATCCTCAGACAAATGGTCTTACGGAACGTTTTAACAAGACGTTAGCCGATATGCTGTCGATGTTGAGCAGAAGGGTTGGGATACAATTCTGTCGGTCGTGACTTTTGCTTACAATACCGCAAGACAAGACACCACGGGCTTCACGCTGTTTTTCCTACTCCATGGCCGTGAAGCTGAGACGACACTGGATAGGCTGTTGCCGCGTTGGTGTAGCCGAGCGGTCAAAAGCGTCTCTCTGCGGAGCGCGCGGTTGCTCGCCGTGGAAGTTCGAGTCCTCCCTGGGGCATGGGTGTGTGTGTTTGTCCATAGGTTAGTTTACCTAGGTTTAAGTAGTTTGTAAGCTACGGATTGATGACCACGCAGTTTGATCCGATTGATTTAATAATATTTGACATTGATACGCTGTTTCCTTTCCAACCGGACGACACTCAGGATGACTATGTTAAACAGCTCATCACCAGGGTCGAAGAAGCAAGACAGCTGGCTCGCATACGGCCATTGGACACCCAGGAGAAGGACCGTCAGCGGTATAACGACAGGCACCGACCTGTTGTGTACAGGAGATCTTGTAAGTATTTTTACCCCTGTACGGAAGGTTGAACTGTCAGAATAGTTATTGAAGCGATACTTTGGTCCGTATCGTGTCATACGCCGCCTGTCAGACGTCACATACGAAGTTGAGGATTATGAGCCGTCGTCGAAACGACAAAAACCAAGAGACATTGTTCACGTCCTGCGCATGAAGCCTTACTACGATCCTGAAGAGCAGGTAGGCGACAATGGCTTCTTGTTCAAGGTCTCTAAGGACGGTAATGTTACTGATGAAGCCAAGACAGTTACGTCTGCCAACGATAATCGTGGAGAAGGGAAGGATTCTCCAGAACTGTCATACAGAGGACCCATGACAAGGTCAAGATCCAGGACATTCCAGCTGGCTCCACAGGGAACATAACAGCCGGTCGCTGTTTTTCCAGGAGAGGGAGCAATGCCGCGAGAGAGCAAATACACCGACTGCCGGCGTTGGGAAGGGATAGCGTCACGGACTGCGGTGCTGAAGGTCGCCGTTTATAATTAACAATTCCAGAATGTTCTACATCTTTCTTATGTTCACTTCTAAATTCTACTTGTTTCTTATGTTAACTGTTCTTCTAATTTCTGGTAAATTCTGTCTGTGTATAAATAGCAGAGCACTCTGCCCGAGAGGCAGTCAGTGCTGCGTGTATGTTAAATTCGTAATAACGTGCTTTCAGTATAAGTGCTGTGTTCAGTTGCCTTCGAAGTCAAGCCTGCTTCCATTGCAACGCGACAATATTTGCCTAGCTCCAAACAGCGGTTTAAAGACTGTACGCTGCGCAGAACTACGAATATAAATAGGTAAGCTTCATGTAAATTCACGTTGCTAGTTAAACAACTGTTCACTGTATTAAAACCAGAGCATTTTCTTCAAATAACATTGCAGGAGCTACGATTCGTAGAAATAATGTCCCGGTAGTCTTTGTTAAACATTACTGATTAATGTAATAACACACGTCTATTTATATATTGGTCCATTGAGACTGAATACGATTTCAATTTTGTGCAAACACTCGTGGCCACAGGTATCCGCGGTTCGGTTCCACTGCACTCACATCGGTTTCCCGCTTACCGCATGCCGCGGTGTAGTAGCCGAGCGCTCCAGGACGCCTAGCTGTGAAGCGAGTCGCTGCTCGCCGTCGGAGGTTCGAGTCCTCCGTCGGGCATGGGTGAATTTGTTCATAAGCCTACGGACTAATCGCCAGAGAAGTTAAGTCCCATAGAACATTTCAACATTTTTACTTACCGCATTTCCTCGAACACAAAGCATGGAGGCACTTTCGATGCTCGTATCACTGAACATGAAACACATATTTGCGAGAATTGTTACTAAAAGAAATTTTTGCCGCTTGCCGTTCTTCTTCCACAATTTAGCAGTACTGTGCTATTCATCATCCTAACTTTTGATCTGATATTAATAGGTTAGTGGGAAATAAAAACAACTTTGCAACTGGAGCAAATGTTCAAATGTATGTTAAGCTTAAGGGACTTAACTGCGGGGTCATCAGTCCCTAAACTTACAAACTACTTATGAACAACCTCATACTAAATACGACACAAACCTCCAAGCCCGATGGGCGATTCGAACCCCCGACCGTAGCGCCGCAGACAGCTCGGCCACTGCGGTCGGCACAACTGGACCATTACATATTTTGATGATATATAGAAAAATAATGACTTACGTTAAATTATCGCAGCAACATTTACTTGGATACAGAGGACATTACATTTAGTTGTCTTACATAGGTCTTTTAACAATTCCTCTTTGCATAAGGATAAGCCCTCGATATTAAGAGTCATGATTGGACCTGAAAAGGTCCTATGTTGACTAGTCATTACACTAGCTATACCTTGATGTCTCTGGATTTGAAAGGATTGGCCGGCAAGAAACAACTGTTGCCCAAGGGACGCCCGAATGTGATGCTAGCTTAACAGCACATTCTGCTGGGAGGCTCATGTCCCCCATGTATAACTACCCACATGCATAACTGCCCGCTCAGTCCCTCACACTGTACCTTTGAGGAGTTAATGTCGGCACAACTAAATGCTCTTGACTTAGCCCTTTTCTGGGCTAAAAATGTGTAGAAACCTTTCTTTACATCTGCATAATTTTTCTTTTTAAATTAATATGTACGTATTTTATGATGTCTCTGGCACGAATAAGTAAGCAATATTTATAAAAATATTGCAAAGCCAACGAAACTGGTATGGACATGCGTATGGAAACAGAGATATGTTAACACTCAGAGGATGACGCTGCGCTCGTCGAGGCCTGTTTAAGGTAACAGGTGTCCGGCGAAGACGCAGGCGCAGGCTGGATCAGTTACTGCTACTACAAAAGCAGGTTATAACGACTTAAGTGTGAATTTGGTGTTGTAGTCCACGTATGAGAGATGGGATGTGGTAGTCATGTGGTGTCAATGTTCGTTGACGACCATTTCTTGGGTGCACAGTGAGTGTCGGGAATCCTGTAAAACTTCGAATCTCTGACGTCGCTGCGGTCGGAAAAAGCTCCTGCAAGAACGGGACCAACGAAGACTCGAGAGAATCGTTCAGCGTTACAGAAGTGCAATCCTTCCGCAGACTGTTGCTGATTTCAATGCTAGGCCATCAGAATGTGTCAGCGTGCGAGACATTCAACGAAACATCGTCGATATGGACTTTTGATGGCAAAGGTTCGCTTGTGTACCCTTAACAGACTGCACGCTCACCTGGCCCTGCCGACACCGACACTGCACTGTTGATGACTGGAACCGTTGCTTAGTCTGACAAGTCTCGTTTCCAATTGTGTCGAGCTGATGGGTGTGGGGACGTCATGAATCCATGCACCATGCACGTCATAAGGGGACTGCTCAAGCTGGTAGAGGCTGTCAGTAGTTTGAGTGATATGGTGTCTCTGAGATTATATACATGACCAAGACAGGTGACACGTACACACGCATCTTGGCTGATCAACTACATCAATCCATGTTCATTGTGCATTACGAAGGACTTGGGCAATTCCAGCAGGAAAATTGCTACTGAGTGGCTCCAGTAACACTCTCATGAGTTTAAACACCTCCACCGCTGGCTACCAAACTCCCCAGAAATGAACATTATTTGGCATATCTGGGATGGCTTGCAACGTTCTGTTCATTCTCTTACGAATTTCTAGACAGCCCTACAGGAAAGGGCGCAAAGGAAGACCACCTCTGTTTTTAAATTTTGGTTAACAGTTTGTTTGGTTAACAGTTACTGTAACGGCGAAAAAGTAATTCAGCAGTATGCTAAATCTATGACCTCAGCTGTGATTCTTACATTAAAACTTCTATATGAGGCCATTGTTAAATTGGTTCACTCCAGGCAAAGAAGGAAATTATTTTAGATCTGTAGCGCCCAGGGTCTCAGGACATCGGTTGACTTTTAAGAAGACTGAGTTTTATTTTTAAGGAACAATAGAAATGTCAACATTACATCAGATCACTCTTATAGTAAACCAGAAGCGCAATGAACATTCATGTCAAAGCTAAGGAACGATTAGCTTTTAATTTTCCAAATTGTCCAATACAACAGGTTTTTTCTTTCCATTTAGAAGATCATCGAGTGCACGTAATTCTTGGCCTGTCTGCGACATAAATTTTTTTAATGTCATAGTGAAGTCAATTTGTACATCAATTTGTACATCGAGCAGGCGGTGAAGGAAAGCAAGGAAAAATTTGGAATAGGGATTAAAGTTCATGGGGAAGAAATAAAAACATTTCGTTTTGCTGATGACATTGTAATTCTGTCAGAGACAGCAAAGGACCTGGAAGAGCAGTTGAATGGAATGGACAGCGTGTTGAAGAGAGCATATAAAATGACCATTAATAAGAGCAAAACAAAAATAATGGAATGCGGTCTTAGAAAATCAGGCGATGCTGAAGGAATTAGATTAGGTAACGAAACAATGAAGGTGGTAGATGATTTTTGTTACTTGGGTAGTAAAATAACATGCGATGGTCGCAGTACAGAGGATATAAAATGCAGAATGGCAATGGGAAGAAAAGCATTTTTGAAAAAGAGAAATTTGCTAACATCGAATATTAATTTAAGGGTAAGGAAGTCTTTTCTGAAGGCATTTGTGTGGAGTGTTGCCTTGTACGGGAGTGAAACGTGGACGATAAGCAGTGCGGACAGGAAGAGAATAGAGGCTTTTGAAATGTGGTGCTACAGAAGAATGCTGTAGATTAGGTGGGTAGATCGCATAACTAATGAAGAGGTACTGAACAGAATTGGTGAGAAAAGGAATTTTTGGCATACCCTGACTAAAAGAAGGGATCGCTTGGTAGGACACATTCTTAGACATCGGGGAATCGTAAATTTAGCATTGGAGGGAAGTGTGTGGGGTAAAAATCGCAGAGGGAGACCAAGAGACGCGTATAGTAAGCAGATTCAAGTGGATGTGGGTTGCCGTTCTTATGAGGAGATGAAAAGGCTTGCTCAGGATAGAGTAGTGTGGAGAGCTGCATCAAACCAGTCTCCGGACTGAAGACCATAACAACAACAACATAGTGAAGTACTGTACAGTTTTCCGGGAATAACTAAAGAAGACGAAGTAAATATTCCAGAATACCTATAAAGATCAGCGCCCAGCATGCTTAATTTCGAAGTAGACGTCCCTGGAGTATTAAAGCAACTTCAAGCTCTTAACAAAAGTGAGTCTCCAGGTCCCAATTATATGTCACTTACATTTCTTTCAGAGTATGTTGACGCAATAGCCCCATATCCAGTTATCACTATCCTTTCGCACAGTGAAAGATCCCTACACCAGAACTGGAAAGTTACCGACTGATGTGAGGGATGGCGCTGCAAGTAACGCTGTACAGAGCTCGCCGGCGCCTCTGCTGACGTGGAGGACACTTCTCCGTTCGTAGCGGCTCCGTGTTGTCACCAGTGACGTGAACAAGCCGATCATAAACCGTCCTCTGCTTAGAAAAGACGACAGTTCACCCTGACGACGATGATGGTGGGTATCATCGATAGCTTTAGATTTTATCCTTTTTATGCTAGGACTCCGTCGCGAAAGATTTCGTAGCCATATCATCCCTGCAGGATGCATTGATTCAGTTCCCTCCAGCACTACTTCGGACATTAGTCGAGTCTACGTCACGCCGTGTTGCGGTACTTCTGCGTTCTGGTGGGGGGCCCTACATGGTATTAAGCAGGTGTACTTGTGTACTTACGTTCAATATAACTTGACAGAGTTCTGTTATTATCTCTCTGTGGAGATCAGAATGGTGTCTCTCTCTGACCGTTGAGTTAGACAACACCTTCGACAGGAACTGCCAGCAGACAGCACTGCATTATTTCTCGCGGTGTGAACCTGCTGTGATAAATTTTCAATATGGCATTTGTTCAGTTACGATTTCGCTGTTCCTTAGCTTTATTCGCTCTGTATTGTAGTAAATCAAGATCTGTAAGAAATAGTAATGGAAGACAATTCCGCTTTAAACATGTGCTCCTGAAGGAAGATGTTGAAAATTAGAGGCACTGAAAAGCGAAGAGGTACTGCACAGAATCGGGGAAGCCAGTAAGGTATGAAGACTACCGATCAGATGAATGGACATGATGATAGAATATGTTTGTGTCGGAATGTCAGGGAATAGCTTCAATAGTACTAGGAAGAGAGGAAAAACTGTAGAAGAAAAGAGGTATTTAAATATCTCAATCTACTTATTGACCCATTAAGTGATCTTTTATTTCGTACATGTGTTTGTTATAAAAGTCACCTAGCTGTTTATTCCCACGAAGTGTTACGTGCTACCGACAAGGGGTATCAAATTGAGTCCATACTTTTTAATTTACAGATGGCTTTTGACACTGTATCTCACAAATGTTTTTCTAATAAAATTGCTTTGATGGGGGATATCGTCACATTAATGTGATTGGATTCATAATTTCCTGTCAGACAGGACACAGTTCATAGTTAAGGGAGAGGCAGTGATTAAATCAGAAGTGAAATGTGGCTTTTGGCAGAGTATTGCTGAAATGGATGGTATTGACAGAAGGCCCAAGCTCCAAGTAACAACATTTGCCAGTTTAAAGAACAATTTATTTAAAGGACACCTGAATAGCTCTTTATAAACAAATCTCGACAATAGAGAATCAAGCAAAATAGACAGATGGGATAAATACAATTAACAACCCCAAGACAAGATAGATTTTGCTAACAGACAGATCAACCTTTACAAGCCCTTTTTTTTACATAGAAGGAACATTAGCAAAACTTAATTAAGAAACCATATATATATATATATATATATATATATATATATATATATATATATATATATATATATTATTTCTGGAACAATAGGAACAATTTAAAACAAAATCATGATTGACCCTTAAAAACAAGGAAAATGCTCGCGAGCACCCATTTTAAAAACAAAACAAGGAAATGAACTTACAGATGCAACTTAAGAAAACCAGTACTTACAGGACAAGAATTTAACTTAACTTGACGACGAACCGCAGTGGGCAAGAGCCCGTAAGGAGAAAGTTATCGTGAAACCAATTACAGACACTAGGTTTCAACACTAAGTGCAGTAACTCGCATACCACTGGAATGGAAACCTAACCGGGCCCTGTCCGCTGGGTCCGGCCGCCAGACTACAAATCTTCAACCTCAATGCACAACTGGAACATACAAATATAAAGGAAAAGATTACTAAAATGTTCATAAATCAACAACAACTTAAAAGTAATCAAATACACTACACAAAATTTTTGAAATATTACGGGACAATAGATTATCGTTAATCCAAATGTGGAAGAAAATGCGCCAACATAGGCATTTGCACCCCGCGTTAAATAGTCGCCTACACTTAAGGAGCACGGAAAGGTAGCGCAGAGTGCCGGTAATGAATAAATATCAAATATAAGCGCTCACAAAATCGGTGCTCATAAAATATAAAATAGTATCACAGACACAAATGTTCGAGAGCGCTATTATCACCAAATAGACCTACAGATCTTGTGACAACTTACTGTAAATGATATTACCTCAAGTCCACCGAGCATAAGCTTACCAACTTGTAATCAGTTTGTTACCAAGTGTATCACCAACTAACTAGTGCCGTATTCAGGTGAGGCGTCACGATTGTATGCCAGCCACACAATATCACACGGCAATAACAACAGGCATCTCCATCCACGACGTACAAATTACTTGCGAGGCACTTTGCGACTTAAATAATACGCAACACTTCTGAAACAGACAGATGTATTACAGTACAGCACTCAAACATCCGCTGGTGTCACACTCCGATACCAAACTTGACTTCCACATTCCCTTGCTAGAGAACCATGGGGCGCAGAACCGCCAACAGATGTAACCGTCGCCGAGATCCATCGTCTGCTGACACACTGCGCGAGCATGCCGACTCGCCCGGCCCACGGAACGTACTGTCCCCTGGTGCGTGCTACGTCTCCAACCGCCACACACCTTCGCCCAGAAAATCGCGCCACTTCCCACTCGGGGAAACAGAGATATATCGGCGGAAATGGCACCGATAATCGCAATTCCACGGAGCGGAATTCGAAAATCGAACCGCACGGTTCAATTGCTATAGGAACCTGCTTTTGCTTATCCATCTAAAAGATTTAGGAAAAAATCTGAGCAACCAATTAGTTTGCTTGCAGATGACGCTGTGATTAATACTCTAGAAAAAGTCATCAGAATATCAAACAGTTTAGACATATGTGTAAACTCCGTCAGCCAGGCCTCAGGGGGCCCACTGGGTACAGCGCCCCTCATTCGCGGCCATTATGTTAGTGACCTGAGCCGCTACTTCTCAGCCAAGTAGCTCCTCGGTTGGCCTCATAAGCGCTGAGTGCACCCCAGTTTCCAACAATATTCGGCAGACCCCGGGCGGTAACCCATCCAAGTGCTAGACAAACCCGACATAGCTTAACTTGAGTGATCTAACGCAAACCGGTGCACCCACTGTGGCATGGCCGTTGGCGCAAGGTACATGTACGTGCGAAATTGACGACTTACTGTAAATAATAAAAAGTGTGCTATGTTTGGTTTTGTGGCCATCTATCGCAGCAGCTATTATTACTATAATAGGTAATTCGGCTTATCCTGACTGCAATTAAAGACATTCGCGCGATCCAGCACGATGCGTATCGAGCTTCCGGAGGTGAAACTGGTGTCGAGTGCGGTTTATCTCTTGAGGAGGAGACTATTTCAAAGGAGAACAACAAGTACAATGAGGTAAGCCTAGAAAAAAATTGCGGACAAAGTACCGGAAAGTTTTGAAGAGAAATCCTACATCTAATGATAAGTAATTAAGAGTTCGAAATATTGAAACATTTGGACCGTTTCAGGTATTGAAATAAATTCAGTGGCGAAGTTGAAAATTTGTGCTGGAGAGGAATTCGAACCCGGACTTTACGCTTTGGGCCAGCTGTCGCCTTAACCAATTAGGCGATCTAGTCAGGCTTTCCTTCCAACCCTAACTCTCAACTTCTAGCCCCCAAAAAATTTGTGTTGGAAGTGAAGCGTGCCTGGATAGCGTAATTGGTTAAGGCGACCGCTGGCCCAAAGCGGAAAATTCGGGTTCAAACCGGTCCAGCACAAATTTTCAACCTCGCCGTTGAATTTAATTTCAACTCCCCAAAACGGTCGAAATGTTTCAGTATTTCGGACATGTCCAAAAGAACAGACACCAGCGATACCCATAACTGTAATAACTAATTACCCAAGTTATTAGATGAAGATGATCCAAGTGATTACACCATTATATTGCAACTGTTGACGGAAATAAACACATTTAAAATAACACAGTGCAGTTGCGGACACTCTCCAGTCGATCATGTCGACTACAATAATTACCTAAGATACATGCGGATCTCTGAGATGAAGAGGCTAGTACAAGAGAGAAATTTTTAGCGGAAGTTCATTAACCCAGATAGGACTGACGACCTTCCAGAAGGACGAGAACGACAACTTAATTTTTCATTCTTGTATTGAATAATTCGTGCACAGTGCCGTATTTTATTTCTATGGGTAGCCTGCGCTCATTGCGGATCAATTTTAGCTTTATTCTAAATTGCAAAGTTGTTAGATACAGCTTCAAAGTTGAGATTCACATACAGGATACTAAAGACTTCCTCGTAGTTGGGTTTCTTTTACTTTAATATTCTTTAATTTTTTGCAGCACTTACATGTATATATTTAATTTTAAATATTTTAATAATAATGATTCACCAGATTAAAATTCTAAAACATTCATTTTTGACGCCCTTCCATTACGAAGGTCAGTATGGCAAAACTAATGCCGTGATTGTGAAAAAAATCACTTCAAAAATGTTCAAATGTAGAGCTTATGGGACTTAACTACGCGCTCATGAGTCCCTAAACTTACAAACTACTTATGAACTACCTAATACAAAGGACGGCACAAATATACATGCCCGAGGGGGGATTCGAATCCCCGACCGTAGTAGCCGTGCAGACCGTGACTGGCGCGCCGCAGTCCCCTCGGCCACCGCGGCCGGCAAAAAATCTTAACGATCTTATGCAGTCATATGAAGGTAATTAATAGCTTCTTAAATAAAATTTAAACCAAAAATAATTGCACTCTATCTGGGTTAAAGCCGGTAAAGGAATGGTATCTCAATACACCTTTGTTGTGTATGGAATAACTGCTGTTTCTAAATCTGTAATACCAGTGAGACTTCACGAGAGCGCCCTGTGTGTGGTTCTAGTTCGTTACGACTTCATATCTCAAACTAGTCTCGGTAGCAGAGACGTAGACGCGGAGGTTAGACGTAGACGTTAGACGTAGACGTTAGACGTAGACGTAGACGTAGACGCCTACTATTCGCCTCCTCCCACCATAGAGGTGGTCGACCCCGTCAAGAGGGTATGAGGTCATCTCTCCCGCTGCCAATCTGCCACGTGGCTGAAGCTCTGTCATATACTACGGAGTGTCTCGAGTCGCTGGAGGGGCTCCAAGGTACTGTTGCGGTAACTGGCGGTCGTGACCCTGCGCTGCCCTCACCTTTGTGCTTTAGTCTCCTCACAACTGCACTCTCGCCTTCTTTACTACGGCTCTGTAGAAACCAGAGTTGTAAATAAAAATCTATTCACAACCGATACAAAAGCGTTACATGTTGTCACCTGTTACCGTGCTTCAAAGCAGTCACGAGCTTTATTTAGAATTCGTTACCAGAGATGCTGAAGGCGTAGTATACTGTTAGCATAGCCTCTTGATGATGCGAATGAAGCGGTCTAGTGCCTCTCGACTCCCTGGATCAGTTCTGAAGCGAATGCCGCGAAGTGGCTCCTCCATCGTCGGAATCAAAGTAACAAGTTTTTTTATTATTTTTTTTATTTTCATTAATGGGCCTACAGGAGTGAATATATCGTAATATGACACTTTTAATAAGTATTATATCCTTTACTGCTGCTGGTTAGCTTTATTTATTTATACACCACAGCTGTTTCGCCGTATTTGGCATTTTCAAGTGGTCTGCAATAGTTGAAATGAATTTTGTGAAAATATGGTGGGTGGTACAGTACTTCCCAGTCCCATCGACCGAACGGAGAAGCCACAGATTGCGCTCTATGCGGTCGCGCATTATTGAGCAAAATGATCGGTGAGTTGCGCAGAATGTGTTGCCGCTTATTTCTCAAAGCTCGTCGTAGGGGATGCTCCAAAATCGAACAGTAATACTGTGCATTGACGGTCTGCCGTGGAGGAACGTAATGCGTTTGGATAACACCATCACAATCGTACACGATAACACCATACCTTTCACCATACTGGAAATCTGACGCACTTTCGACTTTCTCGGCTACCCATAATGACGCCATTCGTTAGACTGGCTTTTCAGTTTTGGTTCGTACTACGTGGCCTATGTCTCATCCAGTGTTACGATACGGCGTAAGAAAGCATTTATTTCGCGTTCAACAGCGCTCCAAGTGAGTCTGAGCAGCTTCATAATGTAACAATTTCTACATTTCCGTCAACTAATGCGAAACCTATCGTGATGTAATTTTTCGCATGTCAGAATGCGATTCACAGTCGTATGCGCGAGCTCACGATTCGCCTGGAGTAGATCACTGTCCACTAACGCGGCAACAGCATGCACTTCTTCTTCAGAGACCTGCCCGATGCATGTCCGCCACAGTTTGCCGACCTTCGTTGAAGGCTTTTACCCAACATGCCACTGTTCTGTGCGGCAGTGCCGATTCCCGTACGCCTCTTGAAGACCTTGATTACACTGTCGTGATCTGCGACCTCTGGCACATTCAATCTTGATCCAACTCCGTTGTTCCTGTTTCGAAAACATTGCGACACCTTTACGTTAAACCGCTTGCTCACAAGTGAATGTGTTTCCGTCGACTGTGTGCACGCCGGTGACGATGGGCGGGTGAGTCGATTTGATCGAAGGTAGGTATGTCAAAAACGTGTGCCATCAGCGGCAATAGTAGATTCCATTGCATAGTGTCTCTCAGCAGTATTATTTAAGTATCAACTCGTATAACCAGTCATCAGAAGAACAGAACCGCTAGCAACAATATCCGACATTTTGCTTGTGGATACAAAAACAATTCGTCTGACATGACAACGCTTGCACATAATCAGTACCATAACACTTTAAGAAGCCATATACACTGCTCAAAACAATTAGGGGATCGGGTTAGATATAATACACCATATACACGTGGTAACGTTTTTTCTGATATTCGTTGCAATTGAAATTTGTGTGAGATGCAGTACGACATTTTGCTGTCTTCATTCTTTACTTGAGATTTACTTGGCCTTTACGTAGAGCGTGGCAACATGGGGCTACAATAATAGTGCAAAAGTCATTCACGTTTCCCTTTAATATGGTATCTAATCACCACGGACAGCGAGTACAGTTGCACACCTGCGTGGCATGGACAGTATGAGGTTAGCGATCATTTCTTGAGGGATATTTGGGAGTCTTCCACTAGAGCAATATCCAGCTGTGCAATCGTCGTGGCATGTGCTAGTCTGGCTGCAACGCGGCTGCCATGTGTGATTGGCAATACTGCGCAAACGAGTACGTTTCGAGTATTTGCTGCAGTAAATAATTACTAAAATCGTTGTTTTAAGCTATTTTAAACGTTTCTAATTCTTATGAATGTCAGAATGTTACGTTAGTTGAAGTTTTAGTTCATTGTTAAATAATAAATGCGGTGTACAAACTGTATTTCTCTTCTCGCACCCTCAGCACGTTTTTCTAGGCCTTACTTAACGCTCGCGAATCGTTGTAAACAGTGAATAAAATTTGTCTAATTACCCATTCTCCTATTTTTTCTCTTTGTCTGGATCTTGAGTTATAAGGGAACAGACAAAAAGACAACAAATTCGTCTTATATGTATAGAGATTGCAATAGAAGTCTGTAAGTAAAGTACTCTCCTCCATGCACCGAACGAAATTTTATGTATACAGTGCCCTTCCTCTTGTTTTGAAGGTAATTTGTACAAGATTTCATCAAGATCAGTGTGAAGATATAGATTTACACGGAGACATCGAAAACGCACTTTCACTTTTCTCAAATTTTCCGCTCGGTTTTCCAAAAAAAAAATTGCAAGGAAACGTCAGGAACAACTACCTCCAAATCCAAAAATGAGTCTCATATGTTGAACTGCCCAGGGTGTGGTGAATTCCTCAAGGAGACTGTCGTAGGAGACTGGATAAAGTGTGATAAGTGCTCGAAATGGCGGTATGAAGAATGCACTGGTTACGAAGGACAGGGCAAATTTATGTGATTTGTGTTAATGGGTACTCTTTGACCACATCTTGCATACTCTTTACCGACGTTGCGGCTAAGAGTGCGAACGAGCGGACTTTTTTGTTTATTAATGTTTAAGGTTTGTGATATATATTTGACACCTATAACTGATATATGTTATTAACTAGCTGCAAGTACCCGGTTTTGCCGGGGTTTAAAGTAAGGTTTTCTGAAGAAGCGCACAAAACCCTTTATTTGCTTGTAATAAAAGGGTACTTCTCTTAGAACAGGCACATGCCAGGCACAGGCCAGAATGAGATTGGGATGGAATGAAACCTATTTAAGAACCTTCCCCATGTAATTTTGTGTACGTCTACCAAATTTCACACTATTTGGTTGTCTGGATCTTGAGTTATAAGAGAACACACAGACAGACAACAAATGCGTCTTATAAGTATAGAGATGTCAACCACAAATAAACGGAAAACAGCTAGCATTAAAGGAAGAAAGGAAGCTTAGGGGTTAACGTCCCGTCGACAACTTGGTCATTAGAGACGGAGCTAACGCTCGGAGTTTTGGGTAAGGAAGGGGAAGGAAATCGGCCGTGCCCTTTGAAAGGAACCATCCCGTCATTTGCCTGGAGTGATTTACGGAAATCACGGAAAACCTAAATCTGGACGGCCAGAGGTGGATTTGAACCACCATCCTCCCAAATGCGAGTCCAGGGCGTTACCACTGCGCCACCTCGCTCGAAGTAGATTAAAATTTCGTGATTTAGCAAAAGTGTGTAGTCTACATCTACATCTACAACCAAACTCCGCAAGCCACCCGACGGTGTGTGGCGGAGGGTACCTTGAGTACCACTATCGATTTTCCCTCCTATTCCAGTCACGTATTGTTCGCGGAAAGAAGGATTGTCGGTATGCCTCTGTGTGGGCTCTAATCTCTCTGATTTTATCCTCATGATCTCTTCGCGATATATACGTAGGAGGGAGCAATATACTGCTAGACTCCTCGGTAAAGGTATGTTCTCGAGACTTCCACAAAAGCCCGTACCGAGCGACAGAGCGTCTCTCCAGCAGTCTTCCACTGGAGTTTAGCGATTATCTCCGTAACGCTTTCACGATTACCAAATGATCATGTAACGAAGCGCGCTGCTCTCCTTTGGATCTTCTCCACTTCCTCTATCAATCCCACCTGGTACGGATCCCACACCGGTGAGCAGTATTCAAGCTGTGGGCGAACAAGTGTACTGTAACCTACTTCCTTTGTTTTCGGACTGCATTTCCTTAGAATTCTCCCAATGAATCTAAGTCTGGCATCTGCTTTACCGACGATTGATTTTATATGGTCGTTTCATTTTAAATCCCTCCTAATGACTACGCCCAGATAATGTATGGAATTAACTGCTTCCAGTTGCTCACCTGCTATAGTGTAGCTAAATGATAAAGGATCTTTCTTTCTGTGTATTCGCAGCACATTACACTTTTCTACATTGAGCTTTAATTGCCATACCCTGCACCATGCGTCAATTCGATGCAGAACCTCCTGCATCTCAATACAATTTTCCATTGTTACAACCTCTCTATATACTACCGCATCATCCGCAAAAAGCCTCAGTGAACTTCTGATGTTATCCGCAAGGTCATTTATATATATCGTGAACAGCAACGGACCCACGACACTCCCCTGCGGCACACCTGACATAACTCCTACTTCGAAAGACTTCTCTCCATTGAGAATGACCTGCTGTTTTCTGTTATCTAGGAATTTCTCAATCCAATCACACAATTGGTCTGATAGACCATATGCTTTTACTTTGTTCATTAAACGTTTGTGGGGAACTGTATCAAACGCCTAACGGAAATCGAGAAACATAGCATCTACCTGAGAACCCGTGTGTATGACCCTCTGAGTCTCGTGGACAAATAGCGCGAGCTGGGTTTCACACGAACGCCTTTTTCGAAACCCATGCTGATTCCTACATAGCAGATTCCTAGTCTCGAGAAATGTCATTATATTCGAACATAATACATGTTCCAAAATTCTACAACTGACCGACGTTAGAGATATAGGCCTATAGTTCTGCACATCTGTTCGAGGATCCTTCTTGAAAACGGGGATGACCTGCGCCATTTTCCAATCTTTCGGAACGCTATGCTCTTCTAGAGACCCACGATACACCACTGCGAGAAGGGGGGCCAGTTCCTTCGCGTACTCTGTGTAAAAACGAACTGGTATCCCATCAGGTCCTGCGGCCTTTCCTCTTTTGAGCGATTTTAATTGTTTTTCTATCCCTCTGTCAATTATTTCGATATCTGCCATTTTGAAATATGTGCGACAATCTAGGGAAGGAACTACAGTGCAATCTTCCTCTGTGAAACAGCTGTGGAAAAAGACATTTAGTAATTTCGCCTTTAGAGTTCATCCTCTGTTTCAATGTCATTTACGTCACAGAGTGTCTAGACACTTCGTTTTGATCCACCTACCGCTTTGACATAAGACCAAAATTTCTTAGGATTTTCAGCCAAGTAAGTACAAAGAACTCCACTTTCGAATTCGTTGAACGCCTGTCGCATAGCCCTCATCACGCTACATTTCGCTTCGTGTAATTTTTGTTTGTCTACAAGGCTTTGGCTACGTTTATGTTTGCAGTAAAGTTCCCTTTGCTTCCGTAGCAGCTTGCTAATTCGGTTGTTGTACCACGGTGGCTCCTTTTCATCTCTTACGACCTTGCTTTGAACTTAGACCACTGTTCCTCAACACCATCTGTACTTAAGATAAAATTGCTGTGCTGAGCCGTCAAGTACTCTGAAATCCCCTTTTTGTCACTTCGGACAAACAGAAAAATCTTCCTACCTTTTTTAATATTTCTATTTACGGCTGAAATTGCTGTAACTGCTTTATGATCGCTGATTCCCTGTTCTGCATTAACTGTTCCGAATAGTTCGCGTCTGTTTGTCACCAGACATGAGCGATAATTTGTAGTCGGGTGCACCCAGTGCTCTCTATCGTCGCCGGAAGGGCCTCCTCATCTCGGATGAGACCCCCCGGCAAGCAAACAGAGTGCACACTGGCCTTCTTTCCCGACCTTTCCGCTATCTTCCTCTTCGTATTTATATGCCAGTGTAATATTGGTGTAATATTCACGTTTTTTAGTCAGTACTTAATCAAGTTTGTACCAGTTCTGTTTTTGCTATGAGTAAGAAGTGTGTGTAACATGCCATACTTCTGGGGTGTGGTGTGATAGTTGCAGTGGTTTCTTTCAATGGGGTGGATGTAGTATGGTAAATGGGAACATAAATAAGGCTCACCAGTTTTGTAGGATCTGCAATAGATATAGGAGGCGAAAATTGCAGCTCTTTAAGCTGAATTAGATAAGGAAAGGGAGGATCTGAGCAGATTGAAAAGAGAGAAGGTGGGAAGTGGGAAGTGGGAAGTGGGAAGTGGCAGCAAGTAATAGGTGGAACAGGCTTAAGTCAGTGTCGGACAGCTTAGTTATTAATCTCTAAACCATATTTGATCTTTTGCCTCAGTCAGAATCGGATAAGGCTCATGTTGTTAAAGCTGTAGATAGGGCACAACAAACGTTCAAAACTGACTTGAAAAAATATAGGGATATCTTTGAAGAGAAAGAAAGTCTTGTTGTTAGGTAGTGCCCATATTAGAGATGTTGGGCAACTACTGCAGGAAGAGCTAGGTCCACAGTACTAGGTCACAAACTTTTTAAAACATAATGTGTCTCTGGGTGAGGTAACAGAAGATATGGTTGCTTTATGCAAAGATTTTACAAAGGAGGATACCGTAGTTTTAAGTGGGTGGCATGGGAAATAGTACTGGCAAAGACTGAATATTCCATTGAGAAAGACCTGGTTAATACAGCATCAGTACCGAAGCATACTAGTATGGAATGTGTGTCTGAGACGCCATGATTGGCCTCATTTGAACTCTTCCATTAGGAGAGTAAACTTGGAGTTGGAACGGCTGCTTATGTCAGTTATAGGGTCCCACCTGTAGGTGGGACATCAATAGACATGGCCTACCCCTCAACAGGCTAAGAAAGGAAAATCTGTCCAGGTTATCTGCAAGTAAACAGAAGACAGATTTTAGCAAACAATGTGTAACAGAAAATGCTCACAAACCACCAGTAAATCTTTCTACAACCATTGTTACGCAATATCAGTTGTCTTTATTACATCAGAAAATTCCAGAACTCAAACATAATCTTGATGAACTACTTATTTGTATTGATGAAATAGATTCCTCTGACCCAGTTGACATAATTTGCCTCTCTGAACATCATGTAACCATTGGTATAGATAGCCGGCCGCGGTGACCGAGGAGACTGAGGCGCTTCAGTCACGGTCTGCACGGCCAGTACGGTCGGGGGTTCGAATCCCCCCTCGGGCATGGATATTTGTGCCGTCCTAGTTCGTAAGTAGTTCATAAGTAGTTTGTAAGTTTAGGGACTGATGACCCCGTAGTTAGGTCCCATAAGCTTTACAAACATTTGAACATTTTTGGTATAGATATGGCAAACATTTCAAAATGTAGTTTAGCGTTATACTTCTGAATAAATGTGAAGGTAGGAAGAATTGCCACATTTAATAAAAATTGATATATATTCAAAAATATTTATATAAGTAAATTATGCCTAGAGCGGCATTTAAAAGCGTGTGCAACAGATGCAAGAGTTCCATAACAGATGCTATATAGCTGTAACTATTTACCGAGCAGCTGCAGAAAATTATAATCTATTCCTGAATCATCTAGAAGCTCTGTTTGATTATTTAACAGGAAGAAACAAAGAAATCTTAGTTGCTGGTTACTTTAATATAGATTTTCTTATACAGTCTTTCAGTAAGCACCTTTTGCAGTCAGTAACAATGCCTTTCAATCTAATTCATACCGTAAACTTTCGCACAAGGACAACTAAATCCTTTAGGACATCTATAGCTAACATTTTTATAGACAAATCAAAGGAACAAAATCACATCATCATCATTTGGTTGTCTGCCATGCGGCAGATCTCGTCTACATAGCCCTTCATGCCTCTCTGTCTTTTGCAAATTATCTTCATTCTTTGGTACCCTCCTAGGGGCTTGCTGACGTCATCCAGCATCTGGTACCTTCTTCTGCCCCTCCCTCTCTTTCCCGGAACGCAACCTTCAATTGCCTTTACCAGAAGGCAATCTCGTCTTAGTAAACTGTGGCCTAGCCAATTTCGTTTCTTGTTCTTTATCGTCAGCAACATCCTCCGTTCCTCTCCAACTCTACTCAGCACTTCTTCATTTCTGACTTTATCGATCCAGCTGATCTGCATCAAATGTTCAAATGTTTGTATAGCTTATGGGACTTAATTACGGGGTCATCAGTCCCTAAACTTACAGACTACTTATGAACTAGCTAATCCTAAGGACGGCACAAATATCCATGCCCGAGGGGGGGATTCGAACCCCCGACCGTAGTGGCTGATCTACATCCTACGCCATATCCACATTTCAAAAACTTCAATTTTCTTCTCATCTTGCTTTCTCAGTGTCCACGTTTCTGCTCCATACAAGGCCACACTCCATATTAGACACATGGTCACATCAGGAAAACCAATAATCAGATAATGACATTAGGTGCAGATTCTAAACAGGTGAAGACTGATATAACATTAGTATCCTGTTTGAAAATTGCTTTATCAGCCAAAAATTGCTACAATGCTGATGATTTGCTAAATATAAGGAATACTGTAAAATATAAAGGAACGTAATTCAGACCTCTAAATAATACACTATGGGAAGCAGATAGAAATGCCAGGCAACAAAATAAAAACAATATGGGATGTAGTGAAAGAGGAGACTGGTAGAACAAGAAAGGAACAGGAGAAGCTATCATTTAGAGTAGATGATACATTACTAACTGTGTTTGACAGGTACTTTATAGCTGTTACTGGTAGTATAGGACTGTCAGGATCAGTAAATAATGGCTTTGAATATATAAAACTAGGATTTAGAAAGAACTTCAGGTACATGGATATATCACTCACTTCACCACAAGAAATAACTCCCATAATAAAATCTTTAAAAACAAATCATTCTAGTAGTAACGATAAAATATCAACACGGTAAAATAAGACTTGTTCTTGTGAGTTTAACGAAATTTTAGGTTATTTCTATAACCAGACTATTATAAGTGGAACATTTCCTCCCGTCCCTTACTATTACCCTGACCACTATACATATCCGTAGGAGCACTCTCCAATGCCTTCCTTTCCAACATGGACCGTACCTTCATTACCTATGTGGTTGCCGCCGAACTTAACCTTTCATTCCGCCCTGCCGGTGAACTCCGGTGTTGGCATCTCACCCTACTCAGAAATCTGATAAAGAAATACCATTAAACTACAAACAAATTTCACTTATACCAGACCACCAATAACATATTGTCCAGAACACGTATTTCTGAATGGTTCCGACATCAAGAAGGCTATTTACACCCAGAGTGCGAATGTACTTAATCTATTAGATAATAAAATACGAGCGGCAGGTATTTTCTATGATTTCGATTGTGCAAACCACAACATCCTTTTAAGTGACTTAGAATTTTATGGTGTCGCAGGCAATGCTGCAAAATGGTTAAAGTCATGCCTCACTAACAGAAAAGAAAGGGACTAGTGAATGAAGCCATCAGTTATCAGATTGGGAAGAAATTGTATTTGGTGTCCCATAAGGATCCATCTCAAGGCCATAGTGTTTTCATGTGTACATTAATGACCTCTCATCACTTACACTGCCAGAATCAGAGTTCATTTTGTTTTCAGATGATATGAGTATTGTAAAAAAATGTCATATCAAGTGATCTAGAAACGCCTGCTAATGATATTTTCAGGAACATCAAGTAATGATCCAAAGCCAACTCATTGACATTAAACTTAGTAAAGACTCACTACATGCAGTTCCAAACGTGTAAGAGTTTTCCAACCAGCATATATATAAAGTATGAAGATGAGCAGATAGAAAAGGTTGACAGTATTAAATGTCTGGGATTACAACTTGAAACACGACCACTGAATGTGAAGTCGTGTTCCATTTTTATTTATTCATGACTCTAAAGTGTTTCTGCGCCATTAATATTACCTATTTGTATGTCAATTATTTTATTCTTTTATTAATGATCAATGCCCCACGTTTATATATGTTTCCATCTGTGTGATTGAACTTGTGTGTTCATATGAATGTGGAAGGCTCTTTTTAATATTGACTGACTGCCGCGCAATGACTTACAATCGCCGCCTCGCGCTATAGGCCTCGCTTACTTCAGTTAAAAACACATGGCTTCATTTGTCGTCTGCGCTGGCGTCTGCTGGGTGGTCAGAGACAAGGTTACTTGGCAAGATGGCGAGGTGGCTGTGTTCTTAGTGTGGTACGAACCTAATCTTGGACGAAAGAGGTGACAAAAGAGACCTCTCTGGAGCTCTAGAAGATGGTATTATCTTCCTCAGGTAGCGATGGTTGGTAGACAACATGCTCTGAACGCACTCTGGTCGCTTTTAGCGCGCTCTACATCTGGCATGTGATGGTGAAGGCTTTTGGCGTGGCCATAGGTGGCAGTCTTGCTCTGACGGCCGAAGTGAATATATCATGAAATTTCTGAGAGGAAGGCAGGCTGTTAGAACTTTGATTTCTTTGTGATCAGGCAGCCTTGGTTTTTCAGTGATAGTTTTCTTGAGTAATTCTACGAGATATCGTGGCTTTAAAGGGACACATACCATAGATCTGCATGAATAGAGACCAAATTCCCGAAGGCGATTTCGAACTGTTTGTAACGATATTGCCCGATCTATTGCTGCAAGAAGGGAGCGCTGCAGATAATTTCCATTCAGTCCTCTATCTCGAAGGGCTGTTAACCGAAGATAACGGTCATCTCCTGCTGATGTAACCCCTGAAAGACTTGGCCTTCTTTTAACAGTTCCTATTATCTTTGGACACTCAAATAGCTGTAGCCACCTCCCTTTGTGTCTCTCCCACTTCCTATGGCTCTCGATGCCATAGCTTCATGTAAGTCACGTTGTCTTTATTGCTTGGCACTACCTGCTCACTATCTAAACCCAACTGCTTGAGTAATTCGCTTGGTATTTTAAACAACACCAACCACCGCTGCAGAAACTTCTGATATTATCACTA
Organism: Locusta migratoria; assembly: GCA_026315105.1. NCBI lineage: Eukaryota > Metazoa > Arthropoda > Insecta > Orthoptera > Acrididae > Locusta > Locusta migratoria. Next base: position 201,195,775 of record CM048746.1, read on the forward strand.
TCTCGGGAGCCAGTCGCAAGTCAGCCCCTTTCCCCTCAGGGGCTCAGCATTAGTTTGCTGAGTACGGGCTTGGCGAACCCGGGGTCCTGAGCTGTGGGCTGTGTCGCGCCAACAGTCCGCTACACCGTAAGCTCTGTGCGTGCTTCAACGACCATCGTTCGGCGCGACGGTGGAACGTTGTACGTTTCAGAGCCCGGGGATCTTGGCTTAATCGCCCGGGTCGTGAGGACGGTACAAACCTCTATAAAAAAAACCTCAATCTCAAGGTGTGCTACGTGCCGAGGAGATGCATGGCTGTTGGGGTAGAGCGGGGCTCTGCCTGGGTGGACCTTCATTTCCCTAGCTGCTCGTGGGACCACGATGAAAAGAACCCAGAGTAACGCTGGTGGGCGTTTATCCACCGTCTCTAAGAAAGGAAAAGTAGAATTCAATGCTGAGACTTATGACCCCCAGTCGTTCCCTTCCTTGGCCACGCCATGGGAGGAACGCAGGTCTCGTAGCCGAGGACAACAATATGTTCCAAGGTATTTAGTATGTTCCAGGACTGATGGTGAATCTTTCGTGAACACAAAGCCTCTCTTTTTCGTCGAGAACTTGGAAGATAAGTTTGGAGAAGTAGACGGCATGTCGAAGATGCGATCGGGGTCAGTTTTAATAACGACGTCATCCCCAGCACAGTCACGGGCTTTGCTCGCCTGTGACAAGCTGGGTGATGTTCCCGTTACTATCACCCCACACAAAAGCCTGAACATGGTACAGGGTTTGATTTTTCATAGGGATCTCATTTTGCAGTCAGATGACGAACTCCGCAAGAACTTGGAACGGCGAGGTGTCCACTTTGTAAGGCGAGTCCATAGGGGTCCGAAGGACAACAGGGTCGCCACTGGTGCATTCATCTTGGCCTTCGAGGGCGACTCATTGCCTGAGAAGGTCAAGGTGATGATATACCAGTCTGACGTAAAGCCCTACGTTCCTCCCCCTATGCGCTGTTTTAAATGCTGGAGGTTTGGGCACATGTCCTCCAGGTGTACCGCCAACTCCACCTGTCGGGACTGTGGTCGTCCATCGCACCCGGACCTCCCTTGCACACCACCTCCCATTTGTGTTAACTGTGGACAGCAGCACTCACCTTGCTCGCCTACCTGCTCTGTACTGCACAAAGAAAGGAAGATCATGCAATACAAAACCATGGATAGGCTGTCTTATTCCGAGGCCAAGAGGAAATATGAGAAACTCCACCCGGTCAGCATCAAAACATCCTATGCAGCAGCCACGAAACCTTTTCCACAGACTAGTTTACCGCCAGTTCCGTCTGTCACAGTGGGCTCTCGAGCCCAACCGTCACCATCTGCCCCCTTGGTGGTAGGGGGCACATCTCACACTGTTGCTTCCAAAGCCCCTGCCTTGGAAGCAAAAATCCCCCAACCAATGGGGACATCAGTCCCCACATGTGAGCCAGAGTCACAACAGCCTGCTCTGGCTCCTCGCGCTAGGAAGGGGTCGCTTGGATCCCTTCCCCCTAAGGTTTCTCCCGCTGAATCAGCGGATGCCAGTGGATGGCAGAAAGTACTGCCAGCTGGTCGCAGGGCTGCACGCCGCTCCTCAGTCCTGGGGACTGAGCTGGCAGCGCCCTCCCAGCATGAGAAACCTAAAGAGAAGCGCGAAACGAAGAAGAAGAAGAAAGACAAGAAACCACCTAAGGAGAAGGATACCCTGGTGGCATCCTTGCCACCACCCCCCCTCCACCTCTTCTTCTGAGGACGAGATAGAGATTCTCGCGTCCCCCAAAGACTTGGCAATTGCCGAGTCTGCGGAAGCCATGGACGTTGAGGCTCTGCCTCAGAAATCGGCGACGGCAGAAGATACTGCGACCCCTACCGCGCCGCCGAATTCAGCATGCCCCAGCGACCAGGAGGCTCTCTGATCCTCCAGTGGAACTGTGGCGGATTTTTCCACCATCTGCCAGAGTTACAGCACTTGTTGTGCCGCTTCCCAGCGTTTTGTGTAGCCCTGCAGGAAACCTGGTTTCCTGCTAATAGGACCCCAGCCCTTCGTGGGTATCGGGGCTATTACAAAAATCGTCTCGTATATGACAGGGTCTCTGGAGGTGTCTGTATCTACGTCCTTGCCACTGTCCCCAGTGCCGCTGTGCCTCTACACACGACTCTTGAGGCGGTGGCTGTTCGGATCCGGGCTATGCAGGAACTGACGATCTGTTCACTTTACTTTCCTCCAGATGAGATGATTTCAATTACTGACCTTGCTACCCTGGTGGCACAACTTCCCCCGCCATTTCTGATTCTGGGGGACTTCAATGCTCACCATCCCTTGTGGGGTGGAGCGCAGACAACAGCTCGCGGTAGGGACATAGAGACGCTCTTATCGCAGCAAGACGTCTGCCTGTTAAACACTGGTGCACCCACGCATTTTTGCATGGCACGAGGCACCTACTCAGATATAGATCTCTCCGTTTGTACCCCGAGCCTGCTCCCGCATTTCCAGTGGAGGGTTCATGATGACCTTTGCAACAGCGACCATTTTCCCATCCTCGTGTCGCTCCTGGATTTTCAACCTCCGGGCTGCCCATCTCGATGGTCTCTCCGTCGAGCTGATTGGCAACGCTACACCTCAGTTGCAACGGTTCCTGTTCCACTGCCAGCTGACGTGGACATGGCGATTCAGCAGGTAACCAGCACGATAGTTTCAGCCGCTGAGTCAACCATTCCCACCACTTCTGGCTCCCCACGGCGTAAGTCTGTGCCCTGGTGGACGCCGGAAATCGCTGAGGCCATTCGGGATCGTCATCGGGCGCTCCAGCGGCATCGTCGACACCCCACTGTAGAACACCTAATAGATTTTAAACGGCTCCGGGCCCGGGCTCGACAGCTCAACAGGCAGGGTAAACGGGACTGTTGGGAGACGTATGTCGCCAGCATCGACCGTCGCGCCTCAGCGTCTCGGGTGTGGTCGCAGGTTCGGCGCCTATTTGGGTACCGTCCACCGGCGGCGATTCCCAGCCTACGCATCCAGGGTACCCTATGCACCGACCCGATTTCCCTTGCAGAACACATGGCCGAGCATTATGCTCGCACCTCTGCAACATGTGAATACAGTGCGGACTTCCGTGCACTGAAGGAGCGTGTTGAACAGAGACGGCTGTCCTTTCACACTCGTCGCGCCGAAGTGTACAACTCTGCTTTCAGTAAATGGGAATTCGAAACTGCCCTTGCCGCATGCCCCGATACCTCTCCAGGACCGGACAGAATCCACAGCCAGTTCATCCGGCACCTTTCTGTGGAGTTTCAACACCAGCTTCTCGCCCTGTTTAACCGTTTATGGGTGGAGGGGGCTTTCCCGTCACAGTGGCGGGAAAGCATCATTATTCCGGTGATCAAACCTGGTGCTGACCCACAGGTGGCTGATAGTTACCGCCCAATCAGCCTCACCAACGTTCTGTGCAAGCTATTCGAACGTATGGTGAGCCGGCGGCTTATGTGGATCTAGAACATCGGGGTCTGTTGTCCCCACGTCAAGGGGGTTTCCGTCAAGGCCGCTCCACCGTCGACAACCTAGTGGCTCTGGAGTCCGCCATTCGTACGGCATTTAGCAGGCGTGAGCACCTTGTTGCCGTCTTTTTCGACCTCAGAAAGGCCTACGATACCACATGGCGCCACCACATTCTGGCTACACTGCACGGTTGGGGATTGCGAGGTCCGCTCCCACTTTTTATTCAGAACTTTCTTTCTCTCCGATCTTTTCGGGTACGGGTTGGTACTTCCCTCAGCTCTTCTCACGTCCAGGAGAACGGTGTCCCACAGGGCTCTGTACTTAGTGTACCCCTATTTTTAATTGCCATCAATGGACTTGCTGAGGCAGTGGGGTCATCGGTTTCTTCTTCTTTGTTTGCCGATGACTTCTGCCTATACTTCAGCTCAGCAAGCATTGGGGTAGCTGAAAGGCGTCTACAGGGAGCCATTCGAAAAGCGCAGTCGTGGGCCTCAACCCATGGGTTCAAGTTTTCTCCATCCAAAACCCGGATTATGCACTTCTGCCGTCGTCGAGCTGTCCATTTGGACCCAGAGCTATATTTATATGATAAACTTCTTCGTGTCGAAGAGACTCACCGATTTCTTGGCATGCTCTTCGACAACCGGCTCACTTGGGTGCCTCATCTTCGCCAGCTCAAGCAGAAGTGCGTGAGGTACCTCAATATCCTCCGCTGCCTCAGCCACACTAGTTGGGGAGCCGCCCGTTCGAGTCTTTTGCAGCTCTACAGGGCGCTGATTCAGTCGCGATTGGATTACGGGAGCTTTGTGTATGGTTCAGCAGCCCCATCTGCATTGCAGGCCTTGGACCCAGTACTTCACAGTGGCGTCCGTTTAGCGACAGGGGCCTTTCGGACAAGTCCAGTGGAAAGCCTACTAGCCGAAGCTGGAGTCCTTCCCCTGCGATTTCGGCGGCGGCAGCTGTTGGCCTCCTATGCTGCCCCTGTTCATGAGATACCACATCATCCGAATCGCAGGCTTCTTTTTCCAACTGCTGCACTTCCATCTCCACAACGACGACCGAGGTCGGGTCTTCAGATCGCGGTGCGTGTTCGTTCCGTCCTGTCGTCTCTTGAATCCCTTCCTATCCCTCCTGCTTTTCACAGGCCTTACCGCATCGCTCCCTGGTCACTTTCACGTCCACAGCTTCGGCTGGACTTGGCGCATGTATCAAAAGCCTCTGTAGCGCCACTGAGTCTCCGTCGCCAGTTTCAGGCGGTTTTGGAGTCGTTCTGTGGCGCGGACGTCGTGTACACGGATGGTTCTGTGGTCGACGGCCGTACTGGCTATGCATACGTCCATGGTGAGCATACTGAACAGCATTCACTGCCCTGTGGAAGTAGCGTGTTCACAACGGAACTAGTTGCCATCTATCGGGCACTTGAACATCTCAGAGGGTGCCCTGGGGAGTCTCTGGTCATCTGTTCTGACTCCCTTAGTGGTTTGCAAGCCCTCGGCAAATGTTTCCCGAAACATCCTTTGGTGCAATCCATACAGGAGTCTCTTTCCAGGCTTGTTCGGTCTGGTCGCTCGGTGGTCTTTGTTTGGACCCCAGGTCACATCGGCATTCCTGGAAACGAACGTGTGGATCAGCTGGCTAAGCAGGCTACTTCCTCCAGTCCATTGGCTATTGGTCTTCCAGAGAGCGATCTCCGACTGGAGTTCCATCGGAAGATCCGTAGCCTGTGGGACTACGAGTGGGCTAACTCTGCTCACCCCAACAAGCTTCGTGCAGTGAAGCTCTCTACGGCCGCATGGAAGTCCTCACTGCGGTCGTCTCGTAGGGAATCTGTTGTTCTCTGCCGCCTACGAATCGGCCACACATGGCTGACACATGGCCACCTGCTTCGGCGGGAGGACGCACCACAGTGTGACTGTGGCGCCCCCTTGACAGTGGTCCACATCCTGGTAGACTGTCCACTTTTAATTTAATTGCTTTGCGACAATCTTTTAATCTCCCAGATGCGCTTCCTTTTATGTTAGGAGACGATGCTGCTATGGTCGATCGTGTTTTAGGTTTTATTCGCGCATCTGGCTTTTATGGGTTTATTTAATGGTGGGGCCTATAAGCCCGCCCTGTCGGGCTTCCCCCCTCCAGAACAATAGGCCACTGTCATTTTATGGTTTATGACTTGTTTTTTAACTACGGATTTTAAAGTGTGCAGAGTGGCTGGCTCATCCTGTATTATTTTGTGATCAGCCAGCCACACGCTTCTGCAGCCTTGTTTTAGTTTTCTGTCTATTTTGTCCACTCCTGTCTTGTCCATTGTTCTGTCATCATTTTACGATTGACTGTCGCTCTGTACCTGGAGCATCCTGGACTTAGAGTAGTATGCGACGAAAAGAAAACTTTTAACAGTTCACTCCTAGCTGGGAACAGGGGACTGATAACCCAGCAGTTGAGTCCCCTTTAAACACCACCAACAACAACAACAACAACCAGCCCCTTTCTCCCCTTGTCCCCACTGACATTGACCATGCTTCCTACTTCCTCCACCATGCTCACATCCCTACCACATACATCACCACCATCCCACTCTTCCTCCACAGGCCGTCCTTCTCCTCCATAAATCCCACCACATCTATCGCTCCTTCCTGTGGACCCAAGATCGGGCAACGCCACTGCCAATTCCAACGCCGCATCCGAAACCCCTTGTCCGCAAAAAAACTGGCATCAGACATTCACCAGTCTTCACTCCCCGTCAGCTCCTCCTCCTTCCATCTCCTTACTGGCAGTCACTCCACAGCTCACTACCTGCTTCTCCATATTCACCATCCTTTTCCCAGCAAGGCCGAACATTTCGCCTCCTACCTCTGCGAAGGTTTTTCGTGATCCCAGACAATCCTTGTTTTGACTACTCCCTTCTCCCGATGTCTATGAGTGTACCAATATCTCTGCGCCTAAGTTCACCTCCAGCTTCCAGCACTTCCACTGGATTCTTCCATCAGAGCGTAAAATGTCAAATACTGCCCTCAACGTAAATTAACACTGTGTATCAAACACAACACCAATCCTTGTCCTATAGGTACCTTCGTGCCTGTCCTCTCTCCTTCCATGCCGCCCTTGCTTCCCTCTATAATTCTGTACACTGGGTCGTCCCCAACTTTTGGAAGACATCTCGCATTTTGATGTTTCCTAAACCTGACAAGCCTCCACACAGACTTCATCCTACTGTCCTATTGGTCTCACCTCTATGTTCAGCATGCTATAAATCATCCTCTCCTGCCGTATCCGCCAGCATCTCCACCAACACCTTCCTCTATGCCGTTGTTGCTTCCGACCCTCCGTCTGTTCCAGTGAGCAGCTCCTTCGCCTCACCCATCTCCTTTCCATCCAACTCAACTCCTGTCGCTCTGCAATATTTGTCTGATATAAAAAAAGCTTGGGACAGTGTACGGAACTCTGGTCTCCTTTTCGAGCTCCAGACCTATGCCATTACCATTAATTATGCCTGCATTATCGCTTCCTTCCTCCCCCACCGCCCTATAATTCCAATTCCTATTTGTTTTACTTCTCCATAGGGGTGCCTCTATTTGCTATATTCCACCTACATGAACCACCTGCAGCCCCCTGTCCATCTTCTACAATATGCTGACAATACTGCCTTCCTAGCCCTCGCCCCCTTCCTTCATCCGCTTACAGCACCTTCTCCATTCTCACAAGTTCTGCACGAAGTGTAACCAGTGGCTCCTGTCACTATCATAAGTGCTACTACCCGTTCATTCCGAGTCCACAATTATTATCTCATCCTTCATGAGCGCCCTATCCGCCTCACCCCGTTTGCTTTTTTCTGTTACTAGCCCGGAATGATCAACGAGTGACTGGACAGTGGACTTGGACCCGCTTATCGATTTTACAAAGGACCAGAATTTTTCGGGTTCTGGGAAAGATCTTTTGGTAAGGTATGGGGCTGTGGTAAATATTGCATGCTTCGCGCATCGATCTTTTTATAGACGCACGAATCTCCACTAACTTTTGCTGGTTTACCCCTTCCCTACCAATCCTGGGCCTCTGACACGGCTCCACCAATACATCACTCCCTCCTTTCACCTTCATACTCTCCGCATCCTCTCCCAGGGTAACTTCCGCCACTTGCTCCTCCAGAAATCTACCCCTCCTACCAGCTCTAATCCTCCTCACAGATGAACGCCCCCTCCCTCCACTTGGCTTCCCCCTCCACTCTCTTTCCTGGAGTCTTTATGCTCCTCATCCGCCTTACTACCTGCTTCCCTCCCTACCCAAACCTCTCGCACTTCCTACCCCCTCCTCGTCCTCCTCTTCCTTCTTCTTCTTCGTTCCTTCCTTCCTTCCTTCTTGCGGTGTCAGCAGTGCCACAACTTTAACTGCTGCTTCGACTGTGATGTAAAATGCGTCCATCAAGTGTTTTTAAGGAGTTGCGATCAACGGCAGTTGAACGAGTGTCACCTGTTTCATTTTATTAGTGTCTTCATTGGTCCCGTCAATCTGGTGTCTTATGGTCATCAGTGTGTTTTTAAGCCACTGTGGCAGCGTTCTATTGCTACATGTAAGTTTTTATCATCTGTGACATTTTTTGGATTTCTCCGTGTTTTCACCATTCCAATGTTTTATTCTCGTATTTGAACTCCATTTACATTGTGTTTTAACTACTCGTGCATCATTGTAGCTTCTATCGGGTGAACAGCGGCTTACTAAGCTGTTGCCAGTCTGCCCAGTTCGTTAGTGAAAATTACAATAAAAAATTAGAAAAACATGGATGTAAATTAATTCTTCTTCTTAGGGATGTTAATGGGAAAACGTTGTCTTCTCGGGACCAAATTGTGCTCTAGAGATTGTCAATTTTCAAATTCTTCCACGACAGTATCAATAATATTTCCAGCTCGACTGTCTATTCGTTTAATAGGTTTGGAACAGAGATTTCATTGTGAACGACAAAAATAGAAGCTACATAGATATGACTCTGAGACCTGTTGTCTCTGTCACCCTCCCCAACTCCATTGTCTATGCCCCTGCTCATCGAACAATTCCGAGATTAATGCTGATACTGTTTCGTCAAGAGGCGTGATGGAGACAGCGGACAATCTGGTGCCAGCTTCTACCGGGGCTCGCCGCAGAACTCTATTTGGAGCACAGAAAATTGCACTGTGCTTCTGGAAACCCAGCGGTAATTCCACAACTGGCGTGGATGCAGCACTGATTTTTCGCACGATGTCGTCCTATGCGTTGCATGCATTAAAATTATCGGGCTCTAGCCAATCACGCTTCCACGTGTATCAGTCTGACATGAAATTAATTTGAAAGTAATGAAAGAATTTTTGCAAAAATACATTAATCAAATCAATGCCGTGCTTTGCGTTGCTGCGGCTGTGTGGAATTGAAGTTACAAAAATGTTTTCTCAGAAAAGCAGTTATTGTTAAAATGTTAAAATGTTTGTTAAGCTGATGGGACATAACTGCGGGGTCATCAGTCCCTAAACTTACAAACTACATATTACTTGGCAAAGGCAAGTGGTAATCGCGATGGTGGCAGCACCGTCGTGTTTACGCCGGAAGAACAGAGAGGCGGGGGGGGGGGGGGGGGAGGGGGGGGAGCAGTATGGCGTACATGTACGCTCCAATATCTTGTAAGTGGGCCGCTGCTAGCCTTTTACACGTAGCGTATTTACTCACGATTGATTGCGGAAGACTAAATCTAATTTGGAAATTCGAATGCAATGTTTTATTTTTATTTATTTATTATTTAACATGCCCCATTACATAGTAATATTACATGTTTGATGGTTTGATTCAGGCGGTTACACCAAATATTTTTGCAAATACAAGTACAGTATATAAGTTGACAGGGTTTACAAAGGAACAAACAATTTTATACATTAGGAAATCTTATTGAATTACAAAAATTGTAAAAGTCTGCAGTGTATTTAGGTACTAAGCCATATTTACTGATGGGCCATCCTCCTCCTTTGGCAGCTATTTTTTTCCTGAGATGGTCCCTCTCTTTCAATAAATTGCAGCAGTCAAAAAGTACGTGGTCAATAGTTTGGACAGCACTGTTACATGTGCACGTTCCTTCTTCAATTATTTTGAACCGCTGATAGTAGGCTTTCAGTTACCCATGACCTGTTAACATAGCTGTAAAATTCTGAGATATTGGAAGTTTAATCAGTAAGCGTTGTCGGATCGTAGGAAAATACGGTTTAGTGCTTCCCCCGTTTTTTGTTCTGTGCCACTCAATGTCCCATTTGTTTCTAAACTCTTCTCGATGTTTCTTCTTTACGGCACTTGTAGATATTGTTGTACCGTATTGATTGTCGTGATCGAGCTGCTCTTTTAGCAAGGTTGTGAGCTAGTTCATTTCCCCATATTCCTTGATGTGCCTTAACCCATCCGAAATGCACCAGCCAGCTGTGTGCCTGCAACCTTCTGATTTTACATCTTATTTCTTCAATCAACGAGTTGTGGCTCTTCGGATTTCACAAAGAGTCCAAGGTAATCCTTCTGTCGGTGTGAATTACTGCAGTTGTATCAGTATTCGAGAGATTATTTATGAACTCAAGAGCATTGAGGATGGCAAATTGTTCCGCTTGATTGTTTGAGCATTCATTAGACAGTTTTAGATGTATCTGGTACGTAAGCCTCTTATTAACAAATATTGCTAGCCCCGAACCCACTCCGACGTCTGACTTACTTCCATCTGTGTATACTTCAACAGCGTAGCTTTTGCTGGCGTCCTTCTCAATTATCCTTGTAAAGTCTGCTGGGTGTGCCCAGCTTCTGTACTCTAGGGCGATGTCGATTGTCTGTTTGGCGTCTTTGGTTTTGACCAGGTTATAATATTTAGCTATTTCCTGTATCTTAAGTGTTCTAGGCATGAGATCTGATAAAACACAAAGTGCTTCGCTGGATGTCGTTCTGTAAGCTTTAACAATTTTTAAATTGATTGATACTGTGGTTATATGTTAAGCCTGCATCGATTTCACTAATCCTTCAAATGACGGTTTCCGAGTATTTTATTCTTTTCACATTATGAAAAAAATTGCGAAGCAATCATTGGTTGAACATTATTGCAGTCAAGCATGTCCAGCACCTACGATGACTAGAACTATTCAGAATGGATAAAGACGTTGCGAGTACACGAAAGGGGTAAAGAGAAAGCCAGTAATCAGAACAAAATATTTCTTCAAATGAACATTGAAAATAAATTTCAATTGAAAGCAATAGCTAGAATACTAATTCCTCGATATATTCCTGACTGCAGTATCTTAACCTCAGCTGGCAGTATCTGTAGAACTACCTCCCATGCTGAAGTCGTCTTCCCGAGCTGCCTTTGTCGATTGGTCGGCTGCCAAGTCGGTCGCTGATGATAATGATTCGTCTCTATAACCCAGCCCGACAGATATTATATTTTTTTCTATTTCCTTATCTATCAAAGCATCTCTCTTCAAATAGTCCTCACACACTTTTTCTACGTGACATACCGCCTTTCTACAATCTTCTAATGTCACAGCAGCAAAAGCATCGGCTGTACTTTTCAGCTTCGTGAGCCAAACGCTTGAGATATTTTTTACAATATTCCAGATTAATTCGATGCGATTCAGGTCTGGGTGGTACGGAGGCAGTCGGGTGGGGGTGGGGGGGGGGTATAAATCCATTCTCTTACAAACTTTTGTCAATACAATAAACAGGAGACGTTTAGTACCCCTTACGTAGTGCCAGAAATTCGGATTTCCGTAGATCGAAGTCCTAACGTATGTTGTTGTTGGTCAGCCAGGATTGTTTTTCATTTTGTAGAGAGCTAGAGGAAGGCGATATGGAGCATTATCGAAAATAACAATATTTCTTGGAGGTAAGCCTGGCATAAGTTGGGTTTCAACGTATTTTTGAAAGTTTTGCTATCTGTTTCTGAGTGATAGTCAGACGTTTTGGTTTTTGAATCATATATGAGAAGTGCATCAGGAATGAAACCCATGTCTCCGCCTGCTTGAACAACACTCCTCACACACTATCACTTTGCCAACATTAATTTACCATGTTTCATCTAAGTAAACCACTGGACGCTTTGATTCTGATGCTAGGCTTTTTCGTAAAAACTTGAGAAAGTAAGCCCTTTTAGCAACAATGTTCTCTCAAATCAAATCAAATGTTTGTACAACTTATGGGACTTAACTACGGGGTCATCAGTCCCTAAGCTTACAAACTACTTATGAACTAGCTAAGACTACAGACGGCACAAATATCCAAGCCTGAGGGGGGATTCGAACCCCCGACCGTAGTGGCCGTGCAGACCGTGACTGGAGTGCCTCAGTCCCCTCGGCCACCGCGGCCGGCAATGTTCTCTCGTTAGCAAAATACAACACGTTTATTTTGCCACCTTCTAAAACGAAATCCCATGGACAAAACAATTTTTCTAGGGGTTTCCTTCCTTGCTTTACAACTCGGTTCTGTTCGACAAATGTTTTGCAGTTTTCGCAAAGTTCGTCTTTCTTTATATTGTTCGCAATACCGTTGAAATTGCTGCCTGATAATACATTTATCCAATATCATCGATCACATACTTATTGTGAGAGTCTTGCTTCGTCTTCTTCTTCTTCTTCTTCGGCTCAGAAACGTGAGTTGCACTCTGCTCGACATCGCGTCCTTGTTAACCGTAATTTGGAAACCATCCTCTTGCTCAGCTTTAACATTTTGTCAACACGTTCCGTCGCCTTCTGCACCGGCACGGTAAATCCCTTCTGTTTCTCGTCGTCAACGAATTTAATTACGTTAACCGCAAGCCGCCGCACCTCTCGACGAAGACACTTTCGACGCTCAACTTTCATTCTCACACTTACAGGTAACAGCGTCCACTAGTGTAACCGTAGCCCGGCTGTACCTCGTCACGTGACCAAGTTAGTTCCTGCCGCTGCCGCATTACCATTTCAGCTTGCCGGGTAATATGAACTACTTTATACTAAGGACAACACAAACATCCATGCCCGAGCGAGGATTCGAACCCCCGAGGGGGAACGGCCTCGCGCCTCAGAGCATAGTACCTCAATGCGCTCGGCCACTCCTCCGTGGCAGCAGTAACTGTAAAGCAAGTGGATTTAACATTTATTGTTTTGTTTCCCTTTTCGTGCTTAAACGTAAATATGTAAAGGTTTACCGACTCTTCAAGCATGAGATGCATAATTGCCCACGAGAAAAGCATCGTTTTATACATTGTCCACTCACTTTTCACCCCCTTCTTTTCATCTACTTCCTTTCCCTTCCCCAAAGTCTCTACCTTTCCCCTCTTCGTCTTCCGCCATCCCTCCTCCTTTAATACATTCCCCCTCTTTATCCGTCTCTCCTTCCTTCGGTCTTCTTTCTGCTCCTCCTCCCTCCCTCCCTTCCTCCGTCCTTTCCTCCCCTCTCTGTAGCTATACACAAATACAAAATTAGACACTTGCATCAAATTTTGCAGTGACGGTGGTGGGTGACGAGAAAGTTACGGTTACTTAGAAAAGTATGCGAAAAGAAAGACGATGCCGATAAACAAACTTCTTTGCTGCTTTTTTTATTATTTTTTTTATTTATTTCCACTGCTTACATCATCATCGATCAACCGTTTAAACTTGAACTTCTCTAGAAAGCGATTCCACGAAACATTTCTTCCGTGTGCCACTTCTCCTTTAGCACCTCCTCAATACGCGTCTCAGACGATGCGAAATTTCAGTTATCGATACGTAACGATTGTCATCGGTAAGGTTAATACAGAATGGTTATAGCATAGGGTACCTTGCTTGTATTATTATCAAAGTATAGTTAAGCATTACACCATACCGAATTCCCACTGAAATGTAGTCACCTGTAATGTAATGCTTAACTATACTTTGATAATAATACAAGCAAGGTACCCTATGCTATAACTATTCTGTATTAACCTTACCCATGACAATTGTTACGTATATTCTACAACTGTCAAATATTTTACAACCGTCCCTATGCGGACGCGATAGTCACTTTCATATTTGCCATACAGCTAATTAATTAATGCCTATCAGAATATTTACTCTCACTTTGAACAGCATCAGTATTTCAAAGTTGTTTCGTTATAGTTAGCTGATATCATGTTTGTAATTTAAAAAAAAAATTCCATTTTTTTCATGCATTTATGTTGTTGACTATTGTTATCTGATGAGATCATTGGAATCTAGAAACATGTAATTGATTAAAACATTTAAAAAAATAACGGCGGAAGGTTTTTCCTTTGCCAAATTAATACATCGCCGTCGTCCCGTCATCCATTTGAGATGGATATACAGAGAATTACATTAATTTTCTCATAAAAAGAGTAAAACGCATTTTCACTCTTTTATCTGTCATCTGTCTGACATTTCAGTGTTTTCATCGTCTTTGTATTTACTTTAATTTTTATGTTTCGCTCTCGTAGCCCGTTAGCAAATATGCAAAGTATAGTCAAAGAGATCAAATTATATTTAGACAGTTAATTAAACACTTTCAACTGTTTGAACGCTTTCAGTGAACATATAACGAGCTATTATATCGTAAATGTAAAGACCAGAAACAGTTCTAGATAGTTACACCTATCATTTTATGAAACATACATGTAACAATAAGTAATCACATTTCATTCCAAATTCTTTTCTTTTCTCTTCATTGCAAGTGAAGAAACCAAACATAAATTAAGAACGCCTCGATAGATTTGGATCTCTTCATTTTTTTCCCTTTTTTGAGTTTGTAATTCTCAGGTCAAGGATTTTATGGATTAAAAGTTTTCGGAAAACCACCGGAAAATCTGAGAAAAACTTTAAGTGCTTTTTTCAATGTTTCTGTGTGTTTCGGTAGTGTACAGATCTATAGTTTCTTCCGATTTTGTTGAAAGTTTTCAAACATGACTTTCAAAACAAGCTCAGTGCTTATATAAAATGTTGGTATGGTGTATAAGCGGAGTGTACCTGAAAAAAATTGTACACTTACCAGCACGAAAGTTGACATATATTTTTCCTATACAAGGAAGAGAGATTAAGCCTCAGGAAGGGATATTGCAAGAAATTGGCCGAGAGAAAGAAAGGCGGAGACGAACAGAGAGATGGAGGGAGGGGAGGGGAGACAAGATGGACTACAAGAGTAAAGAATAAATAAATTCCAGAGAAAAGCCGTGTTTTCAGTCAGTTGAAAATAATTTTCATTGTCTTTAATGCTTCATGTCAAAATACATAGTCGCCGGCCGCGGTGGCCGAGGGGACTGCGGCGCGTCAGTCACGTTCTGCACGGCCACTACGGTCGGGAGTTCGAATCCCCCCTCGGGCATGGATATTTGTGCCGTCCTTAGTGTTAGCTAGTTCATAAGTAGTTTGTAAGTTTAGGGACTGATGACCCCGTAGTTAAGTCCCATAAGCTATACAAACATTTGAACATTTCAATATACATATATTGAAACCTCTCAATATCTTACGAAAGAATATCTTAGAACGGATAGGTATGATCGCTATTTTCAATTGTGGATAAATTATTATCCGTACATAAAAAAAACAACGCCTAACGGCGACCGCTTCAGGGGCCTCGGCTAAAAATGAGTGAATGTTTGTGCTGAAACCTCGAACGCTTCAGCGTCTCTAGGAACTCTGTAACCGTTACCTGTGGGTAATTTGTAAGCACTCACTTTTTTCGGTGAGAATATTGTACTTTTTTTCTGGCAGAAGTTTTCGGAGAAAAGTATTCCAAAATTATCTAATATATAAAGCAGAGTGTCCGTATATTTGTACGTGTTGCATACAAATCTACAGTTTTGTTCCGATATTTATGAAATTTTGTACACGTAAGCTTCAATCCACGAGGACGGTCGTCGTAAGTGTAAGAATCACATACCATATATATGAGATATAACGGCATAACCAATAAGATGCACGGAAAACTGCTGCATTTTGCGACAATGCTGCTCATTTTCTCCTAAACCATTGGGCCGATTTCAACCAAATTTAGCATACATATTCCTTACCGTGAGGTAACAATTGCTGCATGGTTAAGAATCACATACGGCACACGGTTCAAAAGATATTACGTCATAACCAATAGAAATCGCGAAAAATGCCATATAATGCGGCGAGACTTTCGAAATACACTGTATGAGAATGACAGTACTTAGCGACTTGCAACAAACTTTAAACACAATTTGAAACCTTTATTAAACTTTTTCTCGCTGGCAACCATAGTAAAATGATGAAAGGAAAAAAGATTATCCCTTACTACTTTTCCGCTCTCGGTATGACGTTACAATTTATAATTGGAACACTACAAATTGTAGCGACAGGAAATTTTACAGACAGTATACACATATATAGTTAAATGTAGCTTGTAAATTGTATCACATTCCGACACGTAGTTCATGAGATATGAGCACATAAACAGTAACGTACACGGAAAACCGCCCTATCACGCACCAAGTATTAATCTATTACTTCTTTACTGCTTTCCCCAAGAAATTTTACAGACGATCAGCCCTTATACGAATGAATATATTGGCTACCTGAAAAATGGCAGGTAATAAATAAATAAATACCCATGCAACGCCGAGTTTTCAGTCAGTATAAAAATAAAATTAAAAAAAATTGAAAAATGCATATAGTAACAAAAAGCTGTTGTTTAGTCAATCATTTTGTTTTCCAGTATTTAACGTAGAGATTACCATTATTCACTCTCTCTTGCGTCGTTTTAGGCCGTGAGAGAAATGGTGTGCGTTAAAAGATGCCTGACAGCTGATTGCGCATTCGGTCCACGTCGGAAATGCGAGACCTCCCTCGGACGTGGGTGTGTGCGTTGTTCTTAGCATAACTTAGTTTAAGTAGTTTTCTAGTCAGATGACCTCATCAAATTTCGTCCCGTAGCATTACAAACGTCTGAACATTTTTTTATTGTTCGCCTATTGTTCACGTAGTGTTCATTTACTGCTCTCTTCTTATTTGTGAAAATCGGTCTATTTAAATAAAATATCGAATCCTATTCTTGAAACACATAAATCCCCACGCTAATACGGCGCATTTCTTTGCTCAAAAATTGTTTTTTTTTTTTTTTTTTTTTTTTTTCCTATTTATTGGACGAGGAATTGAACTATCGCTTAGTATCATCATAAGTGATAATTTCAATACCTTTGATAGTGGCGGGAAATAGTCCAAAGTTACTTGAAGTAATAGAGATTAATGTAGAATCTCATGGACGTTTTAAATTAGGTACTGTGTGATTGTAAATTGCCTAATTGAACTTTGATGCAGAATACAGTTAGAATCCCTAGTATCGTTAACTGCTACTTATGTGAGAAAAATGTAATTAATAGTTTACGTACTTTTGAAAGGCTACATAGAGAGGAAAAGCTTAAACTCAAAGATCTCGTAATAGGAGGAGTGTTCAAATGAAAGGGTACGCAACGTTTCAACAACCAAACCAGTTGAAATTTGAATATGTCGCTTTGGGATAATGTAGTTCAACATCTAGGGACACGAAGTATGCGGAGTCACGTATCCCTAAAAGATGGCTATTGCCCTCCGGAGGCAAGGTGACGCTGACCGTCTTTTTCGACGTCCGAGGTCCGATACTTATCGCATTCCTCGAGCACGGATAAACCATTAAACGTTACGTGTACTGCGAGACACTCCGTAGCTTATGCAAGTCCACCAAGAGCAAACGTCTTTGGCCGCTCACGAAGGGAGTGATTCTGCTCATGATATCGCGCATCCACCAGACGTCTCCAGGGTCACACGAAGAGTGCTGGCCAAGTGGGAGCAGCTTGACCATCCGCTCTACAACCCGCACATGTCGTCCTGTGACTTCCATCTGTTTTTGGTCCGCAGTAAGAAGAAAGAAAAAAAATCTACGATCTGGATACAGTAGAGGACTATATACGAAGCGTGTTTTTTAAGTAAGTATAGTTTCGAAATTAAGACGTGCTAAGATATGTCGATTTTATGCGCTACATCTGTTGTCTAGCCACTGACGCCTTTACAGTCTGATTCTTCATTATTTACGTTGTATACTGAGTGTTTAGGATGTGAGTCCCGCCGACTGTGAAGTACGGACTTGTGAGGATACAGGGTTTTAGGTTAGTAACCTCTCTGGTACGTTTTGGTCGAACGATAATTATCGTTGGCGTGCAGCGATAGCTGCTGGGCAACAATGCTTAGGTTGGAACGTTTCTTGTTTGTTGGGCGGTGTGCGGAATCTCCCGCCGACCCGCATAGCGAGGCAGTAGCATGTTGACGGTACGTCCGTAACCCGCGTTTAGCCGTGGCTAAAGTTTTCCCATCAGTAGTATCGCATATGAGTTTCGGTTGCAGTTGCTTACTGAAATGTTTCAGTGTGGACTTGTAGACATTTATCGTACTGGCACGCGTTTATGTAATCAGTGTATTTAAAGAAAGTCATTAACATTTGCCATTCCGTAATACAGGAAGTTAACAAAGTTCATTGTTATGGATCAATCCAGTAATTGTCCGCATCCCATACCGTCATACTATTGGAACAATGATTAAGGATTCATTAAACAGCATATAGAATATAACGGCACCTTCGCCCATCGAGGATTAGGTGGACGCAGCTGTGACGCTATAAGATTTCTTAGTGCTAAAGGCCTAAAAGCGATCAAAATTCATCGTGAGATCTGTGCAGTTTACGGAGAAAACATGAGTGATGGAATGGTAAGAACGAGGGTGAGAGCATTTAAAGATGGCCACACAAATGCGCATGATGAACAACGGAGTGATCGTCCTTCGGTCGTTAATGAAAGTTTGGTGCAGGAAGTGGATAATAAGGTGAAAGAAAACAGACCCTTTACGATTTCCTCCTTACGGGATGACTTTCCTAATGTTTCTCGTAGTGTTTTGCATGCCATTGTGACCGAACAAGACGATGACGAAGTCAAAACAGTTGTGATGTAGTAGTTAATAAGTCAGGCGGCAGACTTCAGTGAGGGTATTCAAAAACTGGTACAACGTTATTACAAGTGCCTCAATATTGACGGAAGTTATGTAGAAAAGTAAATTAAGGTACAGGGTTTCGTGTAAGAATGAAAATTATTAAGATATATTAGCACGTCTTTTTTAAATTTCAAAACGGTACTTACTCAAGAAACAACTCGTATATACGAGACGCGTCCAGAAAGTAAGTTCCGTTTGGTTATATAAAATGAACGGGTACAGGTACAGAAAAAATATTGATTGTACAAAAATCTATAACTGTTAAACTACTTTTCTACATAGCTTCCAAAATTTTGTAGGCAATTGTCATAGCATGGCACAAGGTTTTGTGTGCCTTTTTCATAGAATGTTGCCGACTGTGTATTCATGGGGTAACATGTTCTTTCAGCTCGTCATCATCGTTGAAGTGCTGTCCACCAAGGGCAGATTTTACGTGTAAGAAGAGGATTACTGCCAAAAGATTTTTTTTTTTCACGATAATGCCTGACCTCACACACCGAATGTGACCAAACAATTCTTACGGAAATTTCAGTGGGGCCTGTATTATCATCCTCCATACAGCTCGGACCTCTCTCCTAGCGACTTTCATCTCTTCTTACACCTAAAATCTATCCTTGATGGTCAACCAACGATGATAAATAGCTGTTACCACATGGTTGAATACACAGGCGGCAACCTTCTGTGAAGGATGTATGCAAAAACTTGTGGCACGCTATGACAAGTGCCTACAAAATTTCGGCAGTTATGTGGAAAAGTAGTTTAAGAGTTGTAGAATTTTGTGCAATAGAAATTTCTTCTGTATCTGTGTACAGTTTCATTTTATTACCAAACGGAACTTACTTTCTGGACGCGCCTCGTAAATGTGGCGTCTTTTCCGAAAAATCATGACGTCAGTAGAGGACTGGCTGTTGTCACATCCACAGTAATTATGGGAACAGCAAATTCTGCTGCTCGTTAAACAGTAAGATAGTTGTGCTCAGGCCTCTGGTCGTTAGAATAAAGACCCATTATACCCACAGTGTAGTTTCGCACCTTTTAGTTTGAACACCCCTCGTGAATCTAGACTGAATTGATCTGAAAGACCTTGGGCTTCAATAGGCATAGCACGTTTGTATAGCGCTTGCCATGTGTTAAACTTTATGCGCAGTCAGTAACTGTCAAAAAGGTACACCTACTCAAAAGTCAAACAATAAACGTCCTGTGTCTGCTTGGACAGCGACCTCCACAATAAGTATTGTGATACCAGTGTGAATAAACGTCTCACCTAACATCTCGTCGGGCTATTACTGCGAATTACATAGGGCGCAACAACTTCCATAAGAGGAAAGGCCCGCTTCAGTGTTCCAGTGTCTGTACTTCACGGCGTACTGCGTGTCCCTGTGGTGGACGGCCGTTGAAGCGCAACATCTGAGCCACCCGCCGCGCCCACTTACCTGACGCTAACCCCTTTAACGGCGCAAACGCTGCTCTCCCTGGGCGGGTTGTGTGTCCCAAGCTGCTCGCGGGAGCAAACGATGTCTACTGATCAATAATTACACACGGTCATTCAGGTGGCATTACAACATATTGAAACAACGAACCAGCTGCCTAAAGTCAGAAAAATAATGAAAACAAATAGCTGGAAGCATTAAATCCGAAATTCTTTCGTGTCCTCGCTAGCGGAGCACAGCTACCATCAGAACGTATATCTCTGACGATATCGACATTACACATTCATTCCAATTATTTTTTCTACCAATATTAAATTATTATGCACTACTAGCAACAAAACGTTTATAGCTGCTCGGCTATATAGTGCTTCCATGATGCCGGCCGCGGTGGCCGAGGGGACTGAGGCGCTTCAGTCACGGTCTGCACGGCCACTACGGTCGAGGGTTCGAATCCCCCCTCGGGCATGGATATTTGTGCCGTCCTTAGTATTAATTAGTTCATAAGTAGTTTGTAAGTTTAGGGACTGATGACCCCGTAGTTAAGTCCCATAAGCTGTACAAACATTTGATTTTTGAGCTTCCATAATGTATCCAATGCAGCAAATGTCACTATTATGCCTCTCATCTTTCCAGAAAGTAACTCATAATGCAACAGTAGTATGTGATTGACAACTTTTTACATGGCGAAGGAGGAATAGAAAAAAACAAACGCACATTTTAGAACTCAATGCAGTTAACTGTGCAATATATAACATCTAGTACGAGTTACTAGCATATGTAACACAATGTATACAAACAGCTACAAATGAATTTTTGGTAAAATGTTGATCAGTTTGAAAGATAATCGAAAAAGTAAGGTATGTAGCTGATCAGCTACACTATGCAGTAAAGGGGTTATAGGATATAGGTACATGCGCTTACACGATTTGTCTCAGATGATTCTCTTTACTATATTCTTCCATATGCTAGCTAAAGTATAGCTGCAAGGTCCATTACAGACGGTCATTCAGGTGGCATTACAACGCAGTGATACAACGAACCAGCTGCCCAGTCAGAAAAAATTGAAAGCAAATAGATTGAAACTTTAAATCTGAAATACTTTCGTGTCCGTCGCTAGCGGAGAACTGCTTCCATCAGAATGTGTATCTCTGACGATATCGACACTACACATTCATTCCAATTATGAGAAAGATACTGAAAAAATTCCTTAAATTATTATGCACTACTAGCAACAAAAAGTTCATAGCTGCTCAGCTATATAGTGCTGCCATGATGTATCCAATGCAGCAAATGTCACTATTAAGCCTCTCATATTTCTAGAAAGTAACTCATAATTTAACAGTAGTATGTGATTGACAACTTTTTACATGGCAAAGGAGGAATACTAAAATAAACAAACGCACATATTATGAGTAACCCAATGCAGTTAACTGTGGAACTGATTTAGTAGCACTCTGCAATTTATAGTATCTAGTACGAGCTACTAGCATATGTAACACAATGTATACAGACAGCTACAAATGAATTTGTGATAAAATTTTGATCAGTTTGAGAGATAATGGAAAAAATAAGGTATGTAGCTGATCAGCTACATTATACAGTAAAGGGTTAAAAGAAAGAATCTTTACAGATACATGCGCTTACACGATTTGTCTCAGATGTTTATCTTTACTATATTCTTCCATATGCTTGCTAAAGTACAGCTGCAAGGTCCATATATTATTCACAACTGCTAAAAAGTGTTACACGTTTGCTCCTGTTACTGTCCTTCAAAGTAGTCACCAGCGTTGTGTAGAGCGCATTCCCAGCGATGTGGAAGGCGCGGTATACCGTTAGCAGAGCCTGTTATGTTGATGGTGAAAATGGAGCTGTTTACTCCCTGTCGAATCTCTGGAACAGTTCTGAAGCGAATGCCACGAAGTGCTCATTCATCTTTGGAATCAAATCAAAGTCACAAGGACTTAAGTCCGGGCATTATGGTGAATAGTACAGTACTTCCCAGTCCCATCATCCGAACAGAGAAGCCATAGCTTGCGCTGTATGCGCCCGCGCATTGTCGTGTAAAATGATGGATGAGTTGCGCAGAATGAATGCCGCTTCATTTGCAAAGCAGAAGATGGCACTGTCATGCTGTACGACCTCTGGCAGATTCAAACTTGGTCCATCTCCGTTGTTCCTGTTTCGAAAAATAAGTGATACCGTTACGTTAGACCGCTCGCTCACAAGTGACTGTGTTTCACTCGATTATGCGCACGCCGGTGACGTGGGATGGGCGAGTCCATTTGCTCGGAGCTACGGTAGGTATGTCAACAACGTGTGCTATGAGCTACAATAGTAGATTTCGTTGTATAGTATTGCCACTATTTCCAACCCTCGTATGCACACTTTTTATTCCGCTTCAGGCAGTATGTTTTGTAGTAAACGTCAAGACATTCCAATAATACATTTTCAAAACGTAAGAATACCACTGCGTATTTAAATGCGTAATTTTCAATTATAGAATATGAACATCAAGAGATTGAGAGGTGACAAATCAAAACGGTGATTACCGTCGCAACGGTGTAGTAGGAGTGTCGACTTTAGTAGTAACCAACGGATAGAACGTTCATACGATTTGTGCATGGTATCGTGTTACCTCCAGAAAAACATTGTTTAATATTGAGTATACTGTGAACTATACCTGCTGTTTCGATATGTGAACGAACTTCAACAATCCTCGTGTTCGTAATTGACGTAAATCAGTTGGTTACTGATAAACAATACGTGTAGAGTTTTTGATGAACGGATATTTAGAGTATTGTGTTTTCTTGTAAATGAACATTGAGTGCTGTCTTATCAAGTATTGAATGAGAAAGCGAGGTCCACGGAGTTGTATTTCGTGTAGAGGAATATACCCCGTTAATACGTCAGTGTCGTATGTTGCATACACTCTGGAAATTCAATCCCTCGACATCAGGCTAACGACGACAGCTTAAATAGGACACGACTACTATTATACTTTAATTCTGTCCATAATCGATGGATTGGGACACAGTTGATAAATTTGTAGGTGGAATAAAGTACCAAAAGCGGTATAGAAATTATTTATTCAATTTCGCGCGACCGGTCTTCAGGTCCCCGTTGTGAAACTGTCATTAATAGCACATTTGAAAAGGGTAGCGTTAATACCGGTAGACGTAAATTTCGAAGTCTATTCATATTAGTCTTTACGCGATATGAATAAGGCTACCCTTTTCAAATGCGCTATTAATGACAGTTGCACAACGGGGGCGTGGAGATGGTTTGACTATAACACCGAAACAAGTCGCGCGAAATCGAATAAATCTATATATAAAGTCATGTTAGCTACACTATTTATAACTAAAGAACGTCTGAACCGATTTCGCTCAAAATTGGTGGGGAGGTAGCTTAGAAGCAAGAGACGGACATAGGATACTTTTTGTCCCTTTCAACCGCGTGCACGTTACATAAAACTGAAAGTACGCTTCCAGATCGGATCATTTTCTAGATTCTTCAAGAATCAGTTTATTCATTCGTTACTCGCCTAGCGAGAAAATACGCTGCATACGAGCAAACAAATACGCCAAGGAGGTTAGATTAAAGGAAGACGGCGATATCCATGCTGAGAATGCATGAGAAACATCTTCCTCAGTTCAATGTGTCTGAAACTAAATTATTATTCGGATTATCAAAATAATACTATTTACTATGAAGAGAAAACAACTGTTGCCATAGAAAATTTCATTGGCTATCTCAAGCTTTGCCGCGATTGGGCGGCTTCATTCCCACGATCCAGCAGCTGTTGCCAACATAGCTATACCAGGCCTGTGTCGCGGATTGTAAAATTTTACCGGTATATAGCAATGTTGTTAATCGTGTTTCAATTAGATTCCTAATAAGAATTCATTATCACTTACAGGTCAGGAAACAAACGAATATTGCTGCCAATTACAAAAAACATACTATCTGGTTGAGCGAATTAGCCATTTTGGCAGCGAAAAATAAGGACATAGACGATTTGAACATAAAAATTCAAAGGCACATAGCTGGCCGATAAGATACATTTATTAATTTTGTCTCAAGGGAATTCCTGAATTCGTTGGATTTGCTAGGAATGCCACCGCTCGATTTGCGAATCAAGGTTGGGTCTGTGATAATCATGTTACGCAATCTAAGCCAACCGAAACTATGCAATGGAAGAAACTCTGTGTGAAGAAGTTTATGAACAATGTGATTGAAGCAACGATAACCAAAGGAAAGTTCAAAGGAGAGGATGTTCTGATTCCAAGAATACCACAGATTCCAAGCGACTTGCCGTTTCAATTTAAGCGTGTCCAGTTTACCGTTCGCTTTGCATTCGCAATGACGAATAATAAAGCGCATGACTAGTCGTTGGAAGTTTGTGGATTAAATCTTGAATCGCTGTGTTTTTCACACGGGTAGTTTTACGTGACGTGTTCCAGAGTTGGTAAACCATCTGCACTGTTCTTTTTCTCTCCGGGCGGAAAGACAAAAATTATCATTCATCAACAAGCGTTACAATGAACGCAACGCAAAAAATTCCGAAATCCGGCCGCGGTGGCCGAGGGGACTGAGGCGCTCCAGTCACGGTCTGCACGGCCACTACGGGCGGGGGTTCGAATCCCCCCTCGGGCATGGACATTTGTGCCGTCCTTAGTATTAGTTAGTTCATAAGTAGTTTGTAAGTTTAGGGACTGATGACCCCGTAATTAGGTCCCATACGCTATACAAA
Source organism: Locusta migratoria (assembly GCA_026315105.1). NCBI lineage: Eukaryota > Metazoa > Arthropoda > Insecta > Orthoptera > Acrididae > Locusta > Locusta migratoria. The sequence continues at coordinate 201,220,434 of CM048746.1, forward strand.
CATTTGAACATTTTTGAATTCCGAAACGTATTTGTATTTCAGTTAATTATTTTGTTTCATAAAGACTTTCTATCATTAAAGTATGATCATGCTATAATTACTTTGTTTTCAACTCAGGCTCCCAAGATGGTATAAACAAGGTATAAAAAACATTTCTATTCTGCTCGTTGCGAGAAAAACTTGCTAAGCTGTGCTGTAAAAATGTGCGGTTTGTTTCCCTTTTTCCTGTCATTTTTAACATGAAACAGGTAAGTTTTTTTATGCTTAAATGTATAATCATGCCTGTTCGTAAAACGAAATCATTAAAAGTACGGCCATTGAAGCTACTAAACTCGCAGATAGAGTAACTCGAAAGGTGTCTCAAGTAACCCGTTTCCAATTGATTTACACATCCATTTTGACTTATATTACCAATCAGCGTCCTAATAACAATAAGATCAGAGAGAGGTAGAGGAGGACATTGAGATTGGGAATGAAATGGATTTAAAAATGGGGGATGATTATAGACGCAGAGAGGAGGTGGAGGATATGGATATGGTGTGGGATAAGAAGGAGTGGTGTGAAGGTGATGGAAAAAAGACAAGGGGAGGAGGCGATGTGAAAATAGAGGAGGGAGGAAGGGATAGACATAGGGAGAAGAAGAGGAGAGATGGGGTATATAACCATACACATTAGCTACTGTGAAGCGTTGCCTGGTTTGCCAGTAATTTCTATACAGCTGTTGGTACTTTCTTCCACCTACACACTATTACACTTGTTTGCAAAACTTAAGAATAAATTTAATTAACGAATGATTGAGACTACTATGTAACACATCTGATGAAACCTGTGTCATATGTATGTTATATTAAACATAGCTGAATGAAATACGCAATGAGACAGACAGGTGTTATGGTATAGGGAAGCATAATGTTGTATGGGGGCGTACTGACATCCAAACGTTAAACCCGGTACAATCACCGGTCCTGAGAGCAGTATAAGCATAGAAACTATGTGGAAGGTCCTTAAATGTTTCGGCTGCCCTGAATATATTTTTGTTGGACTGTTTCCAGCTCTTTGGGCAAGAGTTGTACCAGATTGAAACGTCCGACAAGTTCCCCATTAGTGTAATTGACTCAAATAGCCGCGGCGGAGTGGCCGAGCGCATTGAGGTACTATGCTCCGATGCGCGAGGCCGTTCCCCGTCGGGGGTTCGAATCATCTTTCGGGCATGGATGTTTGTGTCGTCTTTAGTATAAATTAGTTCATAAGTAGTTTGTAAGTTTAGGGACTGATGTCCATCCCCCCCCCCCCCCCCCAGTTAAGTCCGATAAGCTTAACAAACATTTGAACTTAATTATATCCATATTGATGTGAGGTCGTGGTTGTATGCTTAATTATTTTGTCAAGTAGGCTCAACCACATAGATCGTGTATAAAACACTAAAATATGACGCGTTTCAAGGGTCAAGCCCTCATCATCAGATAAAATATACAAGAATATTGAAAACCCGAGACAAATAAAATCTAAAACGTAATAAAAGAAAACGTGGTTACTTCCCTTGTAACCGTGTCTCCGCAGAAAACATGAGAAAATCGAATTTACTGTTGAACAAGAGAAGGCTGGCGCACTTCAGTTCCTTGACGTTAACATTACGAAGCAGGATGCCAGACACTTATTTAAAGTATATAGGAAACCTACAACTACCGACATTCTAATACATAACAGCTCTTGTCACTCTAATGGCCAAAAACTTTCTGCCATACGCTGTTTAGTCGATAGAGCCTTCAAAGTGCCAATGAACGAAAAAGAGAACCACTGAATTTAATATTATAAGACAGCTTGCTAAGGCGATTGGTTACCAAGAAAACGTAGTGAATAACCTAATACGAAAGAAACAACGTGCGAAATCCTATACAAATGGCACTGATAATATCAAGAGGGTAATGGTTCCATATTTTGGTAATCTGTCTCAGAAAGTGGCCAACATACTAAAACCTTTTAAAGTAGAAACTGCTTTTAAAACTAATAATACGTTACATCATAAATTACGAAATAACTTAAACCAAAAGACTGATAAATATGACAAAGCAGGGGTTTATAAATACAGTGTAGTAGTTGCAATGCCAACTACATTGGGCAGACCGGTAGATCCTTTAAAGTTAGGTACAAGGAACATATGGACGCCTTGCGACTTAATAATTTTGACAAGTCCGCTGTAGCTACACATATCCGCGAAACTGGTCAGCCGGCCGCGGTGGCCGAGGAGAATAAGGCGCTCCAGTCACGGTCTGGACGGCCACTACGGTCGGGGGTTCGAATCCCCCCTCGGGCATGGATATTTGTGCCGTCCTAGTTCGTAAGTAGTTCATAAGTAATTTGTAAGTTTAGGGACTGATGACCCCGTAGTTAAGTCCCATAGACTATACAAACATTTGAACATTTTTTTTTAACTGGTCACCCATTAAAGCAGATTGAAGATGACCTTAAGATTTTACATAAACAGGATAAGGGAAGAAAGTTAGATCTGCTAGAACAGCTGGAGATTACAATACATAACGCAAAAAGCGACGTTTCATTAAATGAACAAGTTCAAGACAATACATACAGCTTTTTTAAAAACCTTGTGGACCTATAACAAAAGTCGTTTATTTTAAATTTCAACCTCTGTCTTACTGTACAAACGATTTCGCGACACCTGAATGTATCCACTACCTTGTAGATGATTTTTGGTATTTAGAGGTCTTTGTTTTACATATGCATACGTGAGACCCACTCGTGTTGTTGACTCCGTGCGCTTCACTAGTGTTATGCGCCGCCAGTGCTGGGGTCTGTTTTCAATATTGACGAAGCACAGTATGCTGAGGAGCTTTCCGCGGAGACACGGTTACAAGGGAAGTAACCATGTTTTCTTTTATTACGTTTTAGATTTTATTTGTCTCGGGTTTTAAAGATTCTTGTATATTTTATCTGATGATGAGGGCTTGACCCTTGAAACGCGTCATATTTTAGTGTTTTATACACGATCTATGTGGTTGAGCCTACTTGACAAAATAATTAAACATTTGAACATTTTTGGACTCAAAAAAGGATGGATTCTCTTGCCAAGTGCTGTATTTTCTGTTCTTCAAGAATAGTTTATTTCCAACTTCTACTTTAGAAACCAGTATACCATCATACTGAGGGAAGTACAAGAGTGCGTCCACGATGGTTGCGGGTTGGTAGCAGCGATGTCTACCGGAAGACGTCTTCTTGCTGGTTCTTCCCGTACGTCATTCCTCTGGCTGTGTTCTGCGGTGGTGGTCGGCGCTAGAACTGACTCATGACGGCTGCGGGCTGCCCCTTTAAAGACAACAGCGGCCAATAGGTTGCCTCGGCGGAGTGCTACAGGTTGTTGTTTCTCACAGCGGCATCTAGGGAAAGTAGTGCGTAATTATATCTAGAAGTTTCTTACTGCGAGGTGCAGGTTATGTTGTACGCCCAGCTATCCACTGTCAAATTGCAGGCGTTCCCTGTTAAGGCAGTACACCAAGAATCTTTGGTCAGCACGTATCAGACATGATTTGTCATGTTTCGTCGGTAAACAACGCTCATGTACGTAAAACGTAAAAACAGGTTTGGCGGCGGACTATTCAATCAGTGGAAATTCCATTCTAAATAGTTCCCATTTCTCGCCCAGGTAAAAGACCTGCAATACGTAGACAATAATTCTTGTCCAGCTCATAGACCGGCAGAGCTGCAACTGTCTGTTTACTGTTTCAGAAGTGCACAGCAGACGACTTGATCGCAAAGCAAAAGGTACTGCGCAGTCAGCTCTTGGAACTGTCTTTTCGCATTTCAATATATCTGTCTCGGCACACCTTTAGATTAAGTAGCTTTCCTTTGTTCAGGAAATACATTATCAACTAATTGCACAACGCAAAAGATTGGGAAGGAATCGTGCTGATCTGGTTGCCATCTCACAAATCGGGTCTTCCTGAGGCCTTAGCATCCAACTATAGATACATATATACCGGATGGAACTGAATATGTATGAAACCTCGGTCCGTGTACCAATATCCATTTGTTTAGAAGTCGTAAAATTGCTCCAGCAACACAAGCAAAATACCTGCATTACAGCTCGTAGTAGCCTACACCTTCTGAGGAGGCAGACTTTCGGAAGGACTGTGAGGACCGCAGTCCTGTTGCAGAAAACGTAGTCGCGGCTGCGCATCTCTCAGAAGTCTGGCACGTTTGAAGTGACTGTTTGACAAACAGATTCTGACCGTTGCAGAACCGTTACACGTCAGAGATTTGTCAACGAATGGCGACACGTTAGCGACATACTGCATGCTGGGCGCCCAACCACGTGAGCGGAAAATCCGCTCGTTCGATGTAAATAATGGCGGTGGTCTCTGGGCTTTGTACCAGTCTGGGAACTGAATAGAAATTAATAAAACATGTTCCCGATATGACACGAAAGCGCTTGTAGGCTCATTTTAACGTAGAATAATATCTTGTTGTGCTGATACAAACGCGACCCTTGTCACTCTAATAGTTTGTAATACATATTAAGTTGAATAGTGTAATAACTTTGAAAATTACCCAAAGCGCCTGTGCACTGGCACTGTTTACATCGCCATTTGGCACACTAAACATCACGAAACACAATAACACGCCACAAAGTGGCAAACAGCAACACCACAGCTCGAATATGACAAGTTTGAAAACTTGTCATCCTGAATTAAAGTAGATATAAATCCTGCGAAATAGTAAAATAAAAGGCAATAACCCACGTAAGAAGGCGCAATAAGTGCAGAAACATGTTTGCGTTTTAAAACAAAACAATTTGTCTTGCATAAGGCGGATTTAATCACAAATCTAATTCGATGTTTGTGGCTTAGCGCCTGCTCTGCCGCGACTTGCGCAGCACGGAAGTCTGTTGGGTAGTCAGCTCGTTAGGGGTTCTCTCTCTCCCGGTATGACGTTAGCCCATACCAAAAGCTACTTGTATAGCGGTATCTATGAATTTATTGATAGCAAAATGCTGGAGGACCTCATCAACTGTTAAGAAAGATACCCGCGTAGTAGAGCATGGAAAACAATTTTGGATTTACTACAGATTAGAAAAAGTTCCTTGCTCCAGTATGATCCTCAGAAGACTCACTCCACAGACGGTAACCTAAGATGCCAACATCGGCAAACATCCGCAAACTGCTACTCGCTCTGTCCGTCGGATCATTAATGTGAATAGAAAATACAAGCAGTCCTATCACACTTCCATGGGCACTCCTAAAGATGATTTCTGTCTCTGATGGACACTCGCCTTTAACTTCAACGCAAAAGAAAGTATTACTTAAGAAGTCTTTAAGACACTCTTTTCTGGGACCCTGTTCCATACGTTCTACATCTACATCTACATAGATACTCTGCAAATCACATTTAAGTGCCGGGCAGAGGGTTCATTAACCACTTTCATAACTTTTCTCTACCGTTCCATTCTCTAATAGCGCGCGGAAAGAAAGAACACCTAAAACGTTCCGTTTTCGATCTGATTTCTCTTATTTTATTGGGATGGTCATGTCTCCCTAAGTAGGTGGGTGCTAGCAAAATATTTCCACATTCATAAGTAAAAGTCGGTGACTGAAACTTCGCAAACAGATCACGCCGCAATGAATAACGTCTTTCTTTTAATGATTTCCACCCCAATTCGAGCAACATTTCCGTGACGCTTTCCCCCCTGTAACGTGATAAAACAAAACGAGCTGCCCTTCTCTGAACCTTCTCAATATCTTCCGTCAGTACCACCTGGTGAGGGTCCCATAAGGGGCAACAGTACTCCAGGAGAGGACGCACAAGTGTGATGTAGGCACTCTCTTTGGTGGAACTGGTGCATCTTCGAAGCGTTCTGCCAATGAAATGTAACCTTTGATTCGCCTCCCCCACAATATTTTCTGTGTGTTCTCTCCAGTCAAAGTTGTTCGTAATTGTAACTCCTAGGTATTTGGTAGAATTTACGACCTTAAGGTTTGACTGATTTATCGCGTAATTGGAGTTCAGTGGATTTCTTTTAGTGGTCATGTGTATTACTTCACACTTTTCTTTATTTAGTGTCAATTGCCAATTTTCGCACCAAGTAGTAATTTTGTCTAAATCGCTTTGCAGTTGCTTTTGATCCTCTGTTGACTTCACTAACCGATAAACGACAGCATCATCCGCGAACAGTCTAAGGGAGCTATTCAGATTGTCTCCTAAATCGTTTATAAACACGAGGAAGAGTAGGGGACCTATAACGCTTCCCTGTGGAACGCCAGATATCACTTCTGTTTTACTCGGTGACTTACCGTCAATTACAACGAACTGTGTCCTTTCTGATAGGAAATCGTGAATCCAATCGCACAATTGGGAAGATATTCCTTAAGCAAGCAAATTCATTAGAAGCCGCTTGTGGGGTACAGTATCAAAAGCCTTCCGGAAATCCAGAAATATGGAATCGATTTGAGATCCCTTGTCGATGGCACTCAACACTTCATGTGAATAAAGGGCAAGCTGTGTTTCGCAAGAGCGATACTTTCTGAATCCGTATGGCTATTGGTTAATAGGTCGTTCTCTTCGAGGTAGTTCATAATATTCGAACAAAGTATATGTTCCAAAATCCTACTGCAAATCGACGTCAATGAGATGGGCCTGTAATTTTGGGGATCACTCCTATTGCCTTTCTTGAATATTGGAGTAACTTGGGCAACTTTCCAGTCTTTTCGGATCTTTCGCTGAGTGATCGGTTGTAAATGATAGCTAATTACGGAGCAATTGCATCAGCATACTCTCAGAGGAAGCTAGTTGGTATACAATCTGGCGCGGAAGATATGTTTTTGTTTAGTGACTTAAGTTGTTTTACTACTCCAGGAACATCTACTTCTAAGTTTCGCATGCTGGCATCTGTTCTTGGATTGAATACTGGAGTGTTCACTTCGTCTTCTTTGGTGAACGATTTCGGAAAGCTGTGTTTAGTAATTAGGTATGAAGAAACGAAAGAAATTGTGAGGCGTGTCCGCTGACTCCATTTCAGTAACTGTTCTGTAGAAACTGCCAGGACGTTATGATACAAATTAAACAGCGCACAGAGACAATTAAGTACTTATTCTGAAATAAGGAAGATACCCTAATAGGTGATACACTAGAAACTATCCTCGGCATGCAATTTGTAATGTTTTACAGAGCATAGATGAAGAGGAATATGTGAATCTGAAAATGAAACTTGACGGTCCTAATTAGAAATGACCTCGCGCCATGAGTTCCCATTTCATAGAAAGATACGTCTACAATAGAGAAAACTGAAGCTAGTGACAATTAAAATAAAATCATGAAAAAATCTTGGAAAATATAGGATAAAATTATTCAACGTTTCTTCTCTCTGTCTCTCTCTCTCTCTCTCTCTCATAAAGTCTTGCAATTAATTTTCTGATCTGATCTGTGTCATCCTACCACGATAATTCGACATCGTAACTCAGCTTTTTCATCTGGTGCTTCTTGAGACTGGTCACTTTGCTGACTGCGTCCCATATTTATGCCTCGATAATTTCTGGCGATGCCTATGTCGTCCGCGTCGATTGTAGCTATTTCTGGCTGTGGAATCCGTCTTTGGTTCGCGCCCGAAGCGCGATGTAAAGCACTGTAGTGGATGTTTTGCGTCCGCAGCCCCTGCGGCTCTCTCCCGCGGAGACGATCAGTTCAGGATTTACCATACCCATTTCCTATCCCATCACGCTTTAGCCATTGCTTGTTCTGTCGGCGCTCTCCGCGGCTTCCTCTCGTTGCTGCTCTTCTCGGTACCATGAATGCGGTATGCGCCTGCAATGCGCGCTTCCCGCCACGGCTGGCTGTATTTAGGGTTGCATGCCGTGCCACACACGCTGCCGCAGTCTGGTTACGGCTATTATGACCGTTCTCAGACCGTGCTGTACCTGTGATTCCAGACGGTTTCATCCTATATCATCCTTGGTATCTCTGGTTACCGTCTGTGGTGTGATTCTTCTGAGGTTCATTACTGGAGAAGGGAACAATTTCTGACAATTTTGTAGTAAATGCAAAATTGTTTTCCATGCTCTACTAAGCGAGTAACCTTCTTACGAGTTGATCAGGTGCTCCAGGATCTTGCTATCAATAAAATCATAGTTACCACGATACAAAACACTTTTGGTTTGGGTCAATATCATTCCGGGAGAGAGAGAACCCCTAACGAGCAGACTTCCCAGCAGACTTCCGTACCGCGCAAACCACGACATAGCAAGCGCTAAGCCACACACTCCGAATAGCCAGAGTGGTCGGCTATTCAAGCATCGACCGACAGGGGATATTCGACCTCAATGTCAGAGAGAATACTGACTATATTTTACAAATGTCGCTGTCAACCCGACACACAAGGTTCCTTACGTTGACAGCTGATCGGCCGCAGTCAGCTACATAAGACATTTGCATCAATGCAGACGCAGACTGTCGAGTGCTAAGATCTGAATAAAGAGCGTTTATTGCTGTCGACCTTCGTCTGCCGCTGGCCTAGTCTTCGCCGACTTTCTTGGATAATGTAGGTAAGGCTTGAACATCCAATTACTGCCTGCCCACGGACTTGTGTTTGGGGTAACGGTTTGCCCCAAGAATTCTCATGCGACCGCCCGAATTTCCTATTAAAGAGGTAGTTTCTTTCGCGCCTTCAAGGAATGAACCTTGTACTTTTCAGTTAACTTTGAAGTATACTAGTGTTTGTAGAGACTGTGTTGTGAAAAAACGTTTGGTGGTATTAGTCGCAACAGGTCAGTGTCTTGGTTACGTCATAACTCACAGTTCAAGTTCCAAGCAATTTCCTGCTATTTCTGATATGGCAACCCGATGTGTTTATTATATCTTGTAACCTCTGTTTCCGTGGACTGACCGATCCCAAACATGCCGCATTAATATTACGTTCGGTCATATAAGTAAAGAATGATAATCATTTCCTTTCCTGGATGTCCCGGGGAAGTGGACCATCATCCGACAAAGAAGGATGGGGTGCTTATAACACCTGTACATCTTGCAAGACACTGCACAAAGCAGACGACAACGGAATTATAATACTGTCACGGAGCGGTCTCGTAGGACGTAGCCCGTTGATTAACTGGTTTCAACTCGGCGATGATTTATTCAGCGCTTGTCACACACGTACAGGAGCACAGAATAGACTAACTCCGGCCGGAGGTCCACGCAATCTGCAAAATTATTTATCAATACATGTAGAAGATACGAGAAATTTTAAAATTGCAGCACCTGAAGACTCTCACCTCCTGAGCTGCTCCACACCAACTTGGAGAAAAACCTCTGAAGATGCCCGCCATTGCTTGAAACCGGTTGGTAATAAAGAAACAATACTACGCTGTGGACTGTTTTTTATATCTTAAATTATCATAACAGACCTGTTACACAAGGGAACCAAAATATTTCCAGAAAAATACTACTGGGAATGTTTGTACGTTTGACCCTGTCGCTGGTTTGCGTTTGGTTCGCTAATAATATTACAGTGAAAGTAATTGATCCTCGGAATACGTGTACAGTTGCATTAAAAAGTGAATTTCAAGTTAAAGAGTATTTCTTAGCTATTAAAGAGAGGTGGGACGCCTAAACTAGTTAATGAGAAATCGGAGCATTCAGTTATGAGTATGTAACTAAACAAGGACGGTGCACAATTCAGGAACGAAATTGCGACACAATATTGATGATCATCTCTATCAAAGGATATCACAACCTCTAACTATTACAAAAAATGGTTGATCCTGAGGACGTATTAATTTTAAGGAAACAAATCACTACGCAACTGATAACCTCCCTCCCCTACTATTACCGTTCAGTTAACAATTACGAATGTACCGTGCACCTAATTGCTGACCTGATGGAAAGGCAATCGATAAATAAATTAATGCCGATAAATGTAGTGGAGTTTATAACTTGATCGACGCCACTGTGTTTATGTGCGTGACATCGAGCGGAAATATGGTAATGAATATGAATAATATTTTGTAAATTATTATTGCTGTTAAAACGTAAACAAACGGCTGCAAAATTATGAGTTTAGTGGAAAAAAAAACTATTTACGGTCGCCACGCTCACTTAATGAGCGAACAGAATTTGGAAAAACTCATTTACTTATTTATATTAATTAATGGGGTTTGACTTGATAGGAGTACCGACACAGCAGTTACAGTACGTTAGGTTAAGCCAAGCACAAACCAAAAAGACAGTACCGAAGCTGAAATATAATAAAGCAATTGCCAAGCAGCGCAGCCATCTTACAACTATTATGCATCAATGAGCAGCATTTATCAACATAATGGTTTTAAGATGATTCACCGTAATGCTTATTGTCTTACACACAGTCACTGGAATAGAATACGCAATACTTGTAGTGAGCAACTAATTGTAATGACTTGTTAATTTTAACTGTGAAAATTGTACTTGATTAAGAATTTTTAATAAGGCTTGCTATGCAATTTCTATAAACTCTATGAATTGCTCTGTCTTTTAGCAAACTGTGGAATTGAGTAACTATGCAGTGACACACACAATAGTTCAGTAACATTCAGTTTTAATTAATAATACCATGACTTCGGATTTATATAACACCAAATTAATTGACCACAATTGTCACTGAAATTATCACCTTTTATCATTAGTACTCTTTACTTTCATGATTAAGTCTCGGAATAACAATGATATGGATAGGACCCTGCCTGGTATAAGTCTCCGGTGAAAAACTCGTTAACAAAGATTTTCACTAATTCTGGTTCACTATTGATAATAACTGTTCTACGCTGGCTAGCCGAACATGCTAATAGATGACTAATCGGCTGGATCTTACTTTAGTGAGGCGGCGTGCGACATGGTCAGATATTATTGTCACATAATAAATTGGCACAACAGGCTCTTCTTGGCGACGAATTATTTATATAACAAATTTAGGCTCAGAGTACTCTTCTTCATACACGTATCCACTTGATCAAATATGTACTGTGCCCACGACCTTTAAATCGTGCCTGATTAAAATACCCTGTTGTATTGTGCCGATACCACAAGACCTTCTTGCAACAACCACTCGCTACCACTGCCAGTCTCCAACAACTTTTCGCCTCAGCTCTCCAGCGATCCAACTCACAGTCAAAGATCCTACTATTCTTACAATACTAAAATCCCTGACTAGGCCAGCGTGTCTACTACACAGATATAACATTTGATATCGTATTTACAATATTGCACCGTTATCTAAAATTAACCGTATTTACACAACAAAATTCGAGAAAACAAGTCTATGTTAGTCACTGAGTTGCTGTGTTACAAACTTAGTACATATTACAAAAAAACTAAAAACAGCAAACTAGTGTAACGGTACATTTCTCTTTACACTGCGATATAGCAAAAGCTCTGGTTTGAAGGACGGCGGCAAGGGAGGGTGGGTGCTTCAGTGAAGAACTTGTAGCCGAAGTCGTGAGATGGTGGATCCACAAAGAACGAATTATTTCGTCTCCAAGTTTCTCAAGTTGCGAAATCGAACAAGAGATCCGTACATAGTGCTTGCCATAGCAGCGAGGAGCAGACGTGCATCTCTATTGAACGTTCGTAAATGAGCACTTCTAAATTGACACTACCCTACAGTGAAGCAATTATTTATTCCTCTGAGAACAGAGAAACAAATATGTAATCGGCACCTTCAAAAATTGCGAGGCTAGTCACTCGACACACTGCCAGCAACCACTCACATGCGTTCTCTCACTAGGAGCGCCGAATGAGGAGTCTCTTAACTTTCCTGAAAGCCACTGGTGCCGCTCACGACGCAGCCACTGACTGCTCCAGGTACAAATGTATATCCCGCACCATTTACTACCGTCCGAGAGTTTTTCCCGCTATAACGAAGCTTCTAGAAGCTTCTGGAACCTTTTGGAAGAATTCGACCGGTTTAAGTGATCTGCCAATTGCATCGTTTCCTCGTAGTTCCTTGAAAGCAGTATTCTAGAAATAAAAGACGAAGTAGAGGAAGATGAGATGGGACATATTATACTGCGATAAGAATTTTACAGAATACTAATAGACTTGAGTACAAAGAACGTCCCTGGAGTGGATGTGGTTACGTCTGAACTGCTATTATCGTTAAGAGAGACAGCGATCAACAAATTGTTCCACCTACTGTGAAAGAGGTATGAGACAGGAGAAATACCCTCCGACTTCGAGAAGGATATAGTGATTCCAGTTCCTAAGAAAGCAAGTGCCGATAAAATTGAAAGTTACAAAACTATTAGTTTAATAAGTCATAGTTGCAAAATACTTATACAAATTATATACAGACGAATGAAAAAACTTGTGGAATCAGGAAGACCAGTTTGGATTTAGGAGAAATGTAGGAAAGCGCGAGGCAATACTCACATTACATCTTATCAGATAGTGTAAGGGAAACCTACGTCTTTAGCTACGTTGATCTGAAGAAAGCTTCCGACAATGTTGACTGGAATACACTCTTTCAAATTCTGAAGGTAGCAGGGATAAAGTATAGGGGGCGATGAGCTATATTCTACTTGTACAAAAACCAGACAGCAATTATTAGAGTCGAAAGGCATGAAAGGTTTGCAGTGGTCGGAAAGGGAGTAAGACAGGGTTGTAGCCTTTCCCCAATGTCGGTCAATATGTAATTTGAGAAAGCAGAAATTTGAAGAGCGTATTAAACTTCAGGGAGAAGAAATAAAAAAACTTGCAGAATGCTGATGACATGGAAGAGCAATTAAATGGAATGGACAGTGTCTTGAAAAGGAAAATATATGATGAACATTAACAAGAGTAAAATGAGGGTAATGGATGTGGTGTCAGGAAATCAGGCGGCCGGCCGCGGTGGCCGACGGGACTGAGGCGCTCCAGTCACGGTCTGCACGGCCACTACGGTCGGGGGTTCGAATCTTCCCTCGGGCATGGATATTTGTGCCGTCCTTAGTATTAGTTCATAAGTAGTTTGTAAGTTTAGAGACTGATGACCCCGTAGTTAAGTCCTATAAGCTCTACAAACATATGAACATTTTTTTTTTAAATCAGGCGATGCTGAAGGAATTATATTGGGTAGCAAGATAACTTCCGATGGTCGAAGTAAAGAGGATATAAAATGCAGAGTGGATACGGGAAGAAAAGCGTTTCTGAAGAAGCGAAATTTGTTGACATCCAATGTTAGTTAAAATGTTAGGAAGTCCTTTCTGAAATCATTTGTCTTGAGTGTAGTATTGCATGGGAATGAAACGTGGACGATAAGGAGTTCAAACAAAAGTTGATAGAAGCTTTTGAAATGTCCTGCTACAGAAGAATGGTGATATTAGATGGGTAGATCACGTAACCAATGAGAAAGTGCTCAACAGAATTGGGGAGAAAAGGAGTTTCTGGCATATTCTGACTAAGAGAAGGGATAGGTTGGTGGGACACATTCTGAGACATCAAGGAGTCGTCAACTTACCATTAGAGGATTAGAGGAAAGTGTGTGTGGTAAAAATCTTAGAGGGAGACCGAGGGATGAATACAGTAAGCAGATTCAAAAGGATGTAGTAGGTTGCCGTACGTATTCGCAGAATAAGAGACTTGTACAGGACAAGGTTGCGTGGAGAGCTGCGTCAAACCAGTCTGCGGACTGAAGACCACAACAACAACAATATAAAAACAATATAAAAAAAAATTATTCATTTTAACTATACAAGCGAACGATCTTTTCGTGGAGGAAATGTTGAAAAAATATAATGGAAGAAAAGGAAACAGCTAAAGCCACGTCGACACTTAACGCGCCCTTCCTCGCCGCGTAGAATAGCGCTGAGGAGTGCAGAACTGTACAAAATGGAGGCGGGCACAGACGTAGCCAGCATATGATTGCGTGAGGGGTTTCTAGTGATTGAACATTGTAATAACTTGTAGTGTTGATAGAACTACAACAGGCACTAGTACTGTATATATGGTATAACATTTCGTTCCAAAAGACTACTAGTGTCACCAAGGTATAGAAACAAAATTGGTAAACTTTTTAAGAATCTACGTATTCTCAAAATAGAAACAAGGCGTATCATATCATGATGATAGGGAAATGCGGATCGTAAACAGGAATGGCAATCAGAAAGGCAGTGCGTGAAGCTTTCAATAACTTCTCAAGCATTATCAGAGAAGCACTCCTTAACTGAAATTTTTGCCGTACGTGAAAGCTGACAATTACCAAAAAAAAAAATTGTGTACAAATACTCTTTGACTAGACAGAAACCTTGTTTTGTTTACATAGAAACATCAATGAATGTTGCTGACACACACTGTAATATACGACTGACGCTGTAATGACTAATTAGTGGTATTGAATAACATCTCAAATCTCCGGAGCACAATTAAACTCCAAGGCCCAACAGATTCATTGACAGTTTCCATACAGAATGATCGCCCTCTCTTTACCATAATTTACCTTGGGTACCTTTAGCAAGGAATTGTTCCTAGTGATGAGAGAACAAGAAAGTCACGCTCATCTGTAAGGAGCAAACAAAAGAAGACACCTTCAAAAAACTAAACTGCCCATTATTTTAGTTGCAATCACCATAACTGTTAACGGATTTAACCCGCTACCAGACAAGACGGTAATTTCATCCCTAAACAAAAGTTTGCATGTAGCTACAGGACCATGATTTTTACGTAGATATGCACCTCATCCTCCGAAACATATGATGGCCATGATTGTCTTTCTTCAGGACTCCGAAAGATATGGGTATCGCGTGGGGAGAAATCGGGACTGTATGGAGCATGTTTAATGGCAAAATATTGCATCGTATATCTCTAATAGGAAACAAAGGGTGTCAATTGGAAAGAGAGGTGTACTGAACTATCAGGCGTCATCAAATTGGAAATTAATAACATGTGGTGTCCACTAAAACTTTACCTTAGGCCCCTTCTTTTTATTGTATATATCAATGACCTTTCATCATCAACATTATTCAGATTCCAATATGTTTTATTTGCAGATGACACTAATATCGCAATAAACAGTAAATTAAATATAGCCTTAGAAATATCAGTTAATTTTCATGGACGTTAATAAATGGTTCTTAGCCAATTCTCTGTCGCTAAACCTTGAAAAAACACACTTTATCCAGTTTAGGGCTTGTAAAAGGTTTTCTGCCAATATATGCCTAGAGTATGACAACAAGGAAACAGAAGAAGTTGAGTCAAATTCTTAGGATTACAGCTGGATAATAAATTTAACTGAGAGGGGCATACCGCAGAACTGCTGAAGCGCCTAAACAAGTCCCTGTTTGCAATGCGAATGTTGCTAACATGCCAAATTGCCAACAAACGTCAAGGGATTTTACAATAGCGCTTGATTTCGGAACCAATGAATGCAAAATGAAAGACTATTATGTCATTGAAGTGTACTTAGAAGTCATACGGTATTTTCTCTACACTTACTCGGAATTGCTTACAACGAAATATGTCTACACATACTCATAAGTGATAACAACGATAAATGTCTTTCCGCTAATCGTAGTTCGCAGAAAGGAATAACGTCCTGGGTGGCCTCGCCACGTCACACGGAACATCATTACTTCGTTTTGCGCGGCGTGGCGAGGTCAGTGTGTACGCAGCTTCATAAACGGGCCTTTCAAATCTACTCTACTTTTGCTGGTATTACATGATCACATGTATTTTTCAAAATGGTTATGCCACATATTTATGTCAAAGAAAGTTATCTTGAAATGCAGGCATCCGCAGCCAAATGTTACCATTATGAAAAATAAATCCGCTCTGATCGCAATAAAATTTAATTAACAGTCACTACCGCCTTCGCGTCCTGCATATCCACTTGAGACGCTTATAAAATTTTTAAAACATAATGTCTGTACCGTTCAACAACTCCCTAGCGTTCATGTCAGGTGACTGTAATACTGCACGCTGCTACCCAACGTTCACATTATAATGATAGAAATGCTGAACGCTACTGACCATAAATTTCGGAGAATAATCTTGTAACATTAATGTAGATCAGGGGTTCTCAAACTTTTTGAGTCGCGGGGCACTTTGAAAAGTGGAACTAAAAGCGGAGCATTAAATTTTATGACGCAGGTATATACCGCATTTGATAAATTCAGTGACAGTATTATTGACGAAACAAGGTAATTTCACAATTTAAGCACACAAGACATTAAATTTAATCACTGCAAATGTTTATTTTCATATTACACAGAAGTTCATGTACATACAAAAACAGTAACAAAACATTTGAGAAATCGGTGTTTAAAGACATAGTTACAAGATTTTCTCGGTTTAGGAAAAAAGCAAGGATGTCAATGAGTAGGATGACACTGTTTTAATTTGTGCAATGATTTTATATCTGATTAAATACTGGACAGTTGCAACCGACTATCTCGTTCTACATTGAGATGAGATCTGTATTTGTTTTAATCGAAACATATACAGAAAACCACGTTTCACATAAATACGCGGTTGAGGAAGGTAGAATAAGAAGTTTAGCTTTATCTGACGAGATTTTAAAAACGTTCTTTTGCGTACACCAAAATTCGGAGAGTGATTGCTTAGTTTGAAACTTTGCGGCTATCTCTTGAATCTGAGGTCAAATCAAGCAACCATTCCTACTTCTGCGACGTCAAAGTGGTTGACTTTTTTTATAAAGAACTAGCTGAAAACCCGGCGTTGTCCGGGTACTTATTTATTTATTGTTATATTTCCTTATTCGTATGCTTATCCTTACAGAGAAGGAGCTGAAGACAATGTAGCACACATAGAGCATAGATATGTTTTGTGGTATCACCTCCTTGCTAAACAGTCGCAAACGTCATCGCTGGCTTTCAGTCCGAATTTTTTTATAATTTGACGACTTTCAACCACCATATTTTCCACCCCCTTACAGCTATCGGCATGGAACTGCTATGATGTACAACTGGAGACTTCGGACAACAATTACACACAGACCATTCGTTTGCGTTCTGTAGTTTTCTCTGCAGAGCGAAATATTAACACACACACACACACACACACACACACACACACATATAGAATTTTATATACACCGATAACTTTCCATCCCAATATACTCCACCCTTTTATTATTATCAACCCTCAAGCAACAATGAAACCAATAAGACAATTTTAAAGAGTAAATATAATTTTCAAAGAGTGATTATTGTTCCGCATTTCGCGTTATATTCATCAAATTACTAAATATCTATCAAAGGGCTATAAATCCGTGCCTAAAACATTCCTCAGGTATCAATTAGTAACTGTAGAAATATTTAAGTCTCTGCGTCTTGTCGTTCGGACGTGATAAGAGTACACCGAACAGACATTCACATTAATATACATAAACAAATAACTATCAGATCGCCACAAAACCATGTCTAAAGCCTTCCCCGGGTAGACATTGGTAAATGCGCAAATTTTTAGCTCTTTATGTCTTGTGGTTCAGACGTGATAAACGTACACCGAACAGACATTCACATTTATAGATATAAATAAGGGATTTACAACCCAAACACTTTCTTTAATGTTTTCTTGCAGCCTGCCTGGAAAATATGGGTTCAAGGAATGAAGCAAACATAACAAGTATAATAGGTGAACTTCGAACTCTTGATTCGAGTTCATCTCCGAAGACTTGTCGTTGTAAAACTATCCAGGCATCCATTTTTGAAAGATTCTACCCAAAACTTTAGCTTCTTTTTAAATTCTTCGACATTAGCATCAAAAACAGTCACTGATCTTTCTATGATGTACAAAATCATTAAGTCTTGTAAAAATATTGGCTTAATACGCCAACTTTATTAGCCGACGATTGTCACACAACTTGTCTCCTGAAGCGAATTCATTTTCAGCCAAAAAAACACTCACTTCATTTCTCAGTTGAAAGGGGCGCATTAAATATTTACCAAGGGAGAGCCACCTTACTTCGTGTGAACAAGTAAATACATATTAAGACCACCCATGTCATCACACAAGCTTTTGAACAGCCTGCCAATTTTAGGTTGTGATTTTATAAAAATTATTATTGCAACTGTTTCGTCCAAAACTGTTTTCATAGAAGGTGTCTTTTCTTCATTGCAAGATTTTAACTGTGTAGTATGCAGTGACTACTGCTGCTCCCCTTGGCTTTATTATTATTATTATTATTATTATTATTATTATTATTAATTTTTTTTTGTGACTGCACCAGGCGTCTTACCAGTTATCACTTTTGCTCCATCTGTGCACATGTCGACACAGTTGTTCCATGGTATGTTATTCTCTGTGAAAAAATCCTCCAATAATTTAAAAATTTCAATGCCGACTGTCGTAGTCGTCAGTGGTTTTTACAGAAGATCCTCTTGATGAGAGTCCATGTATGGCTAGCGCACAAATACCATTAATATTGACAAACCAGGTACACCGGTTGATTCATCCACTTGAAGTGAAAATGCAGTGGATTTTAATCGTGAAATTAAAGTACCTTTCACATCCTCTGGTACCTCCCAGTTTCATTGTGAAACTATCATTTGACAAAGGAACTGCTGCTAAGATTTTAGCGGCATTTTCGTCCAAAATGCATTCACCAATGTCTCTTATACAGGGCTTGATGAGGTTTTCAGCGATATTGTGGGCTTCACCAGTTTGAGCAACTCTGTAACTTACAAAGTAAGATGCCATCAGCGACTTTTCGTTGCCTCTTTTTTAATGGTATACCATGCTTTTCTGCATCTGCCTGATTCTAAAAATCTTTCGGTTTGTCCTTGCATTCTGGATGCACCCCCTCAAAATAACGACGCTTTTTACTGGGAACATTGAACTATTTGGCAAGACTTTGCCCCAAATTACACACTGGGGTTGATTGTCAGTGCTCTCAGTGAATCCAATATCCATGTAAGAATCGTCATATCTTCTGTTTAAAGTTTGGGAACTTTGGGACTGGTACAGCTAAGTAACTTGTGTAGGTCGGGGAGCGGTGTTGCAGCCGCTGTCGCTGATTCACCAGAAAAATAATCTTGTTCATCCCCAGTAACACCTCCATCTTGTCCACTGCAGTTAGAAAGTAATCCATTAGCTTGGTTCAATAACGACATAAATAAAGATAATATTATTATAATAGACGAAAGAAACGTCGAAATATTATATTAAGCTTCGTAGTTATAAAAATACATACTTAAGAACCGTGCAAACAAACTATTTAGAAATCTTTATATTACAGGAATACTGCAAATCTACCTCTTCCGTTTCGAAAAACTGCCTGCCCTATTCTACATCGTATAAATCCATCATTTTAATACGTTCCTCTTTGAATGTAATGCCTGCATTTTGTGTACCGTAACACTAGACCGTAAGTCCATTAAACGTAAAGTAGTTCTATCAAGCGACAACATTTTTCGCTACAAGCACTCCGAATTAAGTGCTTTAGGTGTCTTAATTCCAATTATTTCTAATATATATATGACAGAAGATGGCAAGTTCAGATTTGAAAGATGTAAAAAGAGTAAACTTGTTAAAAATAGTTTATTTACAGTTGCTTGATAAAGACTGCGGATCTGACCTTCCTTGCAATATTTTTGTGCAGAAACTGAAAGTTTAACAACGCACAAACTTCAGCTTCACATATAGTTCTGCCTTATTTCTATACAGGGTGTATTGACATGAGTCCGGAAACGCTTAATTTCCACGTTAGAGCTCATTTTATTACTTCTCTTCAAATCACATTAATCATGGAATGGAAACACACAGCAACAGAACGTACCAGCGTCACGTAAAACACTTTGTTACAGGAAATGTTCAAAAGTCCTCCGTTAGCGAGGATACATGCATCCACCCTCCGTCGCATGGAATCCCTGATGCGCTGATGCAGCCCTGGAGAATGGCGTATTGTATCACAGCCGTCCACAATACGAGCACGAAGAGTCTCTACATTTGGTACCGGGGTTGCGTAGACAAGAGCTTTAAAATGCCCCCATAAATGAAAGGCAAGAGGGTTGAGGCCAGGAGAGTGTGGAGGCCATGGAATTTGTCCGCCTCTACCAATCCATCGGTCACCGAATCTGTTGTTGAAAAGCGTACGAACACGTCCATACATCAAATGGGCATCTGCCAACTCCACATTTGTAAACATTGCACTGACTGTTCAAATGTTCAAATGTTTGTTAAGCTTATGGGACCTAACTACGGGGTCATCAGTCCCTAAACTTACAAACTACTTATGAACTACTTACGAACTAGGACGGCACAAATATCCATGCCCGAGGGGGGATTCGAACCCCCGACCGAAGTGGCCGTGCTGACCGTGACTGGAGCGCCTCAGTCACCTCGGCCACCGCGGCCGGCACACTGACTGTAAAACCACGTTCATGATGAACACTAACCAGTTGATGCTACGTACTGATGTGCTTGATGGTAGTACTGTAGAGCAATGAGTCGCGTGTCAACACAAGAACTGAAGACAACATTACCTACCTTCAATTGGGTCAACTGGCGGTGAATCGAGGAAGTACAGTACGTACTAACGAAATAATTGGGTATTTTGACAATTGTCTGCAATAATTATTTCCATTCACATTTAAAGAGAAATATTAAAATGAGCTCTAACATGAAAATTAAGCGTTTCCGGACACATGTCCACATAACATATTTTCTTTCGTTGTGTGTGAGGAATGTTTCTTGAACATTTGGCCGTACCTTTTTGTAACACCCTCTACAAATACTTTTGTGATAGTACAACAAAAGAAGCAGAAATCACTGTGTACTTGGCGCTCCTTTTCCTCCACTTCGCTCTTTGCGGCCTGCTCTCGTGCTCCTCTCGATGAAGGAAAAAAAGAGAGTGAGAGATGGCCAGGCGTGTGTCAGCAGGGCATAGAGGCCTGAGAAACAACTAAGACTGATTGACGCCCAGCCCCTGCCACTCGGTTCACGAAAACGTCGATCACAGTTTTCGATCGAGTACAATAACGCACTAATACCAGCCCACGGACACCAAACGCCGCGGCGACCTACTGTACGTCACAGGCAGTTTTGACATCACCGCGGGCCTAACGGACGCTCCAGCAAGCAGCTGCCCTACTCGCTTCTGTATACATTCGGTTCGGACGTGACCTGTTGAGTTATAAGCCGCGCACGCTCTTGGCTGATCCTTACACATTACTTATGCACGGTACCCGCAAACGGTAATAGACGACGCATTGTGCTTTTGCAATTGATCTTTCAATTGGCGCACACCGTATCATCTTCTTATTCTTGTTCCCTAGCATTTTTCCCTTTACTTGGGGTCTCCTCTTCTGCTACGTCTCCTCCACAGAGCTCTGTTGTGGACGTCTTCAGGGCTAGGATCTGCGTCGCACATGTCCTCCTTGATGTTGTCCATCCACCTCTTGGGCGTTCTACCACGGGGTCGCCGTCCTCCTGGATCGAAATGGAGTGCTGTTTTAGCCGTAGAATCGCACTCTTTCCTCAAGAAGGGGCCGTACCGCCGAAGACGAGCCTCTCTGGCCTTCTATGATTGAAACTACACCAAGCCTTTGGCGGACATATTTGTTGCATGGACGTAGCGAGTCTGAGGGACCATCGCAGCATTTTCATCTCCATTGTGTGGAGGTCCTGACCTTGTTTTCTCGTCAATGATGGTCATTCCGTCCCGTAGAGGGCTACTGGACGCACGACTGATTTATAATTTTTTGCCTTCAGATGTATAGGCATCCTTTTGTCACAGAGAACACCAGTGACCTGTCTCTATTTCAGATGGTTCACACGCAACAACGTGGAAGCTGTTAATCCAGTTTAATTCAGCCACATAGAGTACATTTTCATCCTGAATGTCTTGATGGCCTGAAGATGGCACTAATGAGGTGCTGAAACTGGATGCCAGATAATACAGTCATTATTGTTATGGCTGTTGGTTTATATGTTTTTAATATACTTTGGTCATAGCTTATGCTAAGGACAACATACATCCCCATGCCCAAATGAGGAAGTTGCACTTCCGTCGGGAGCAGCCGCACAATACGTGGCATGGTGCCTTAGACGGTATGAATTTCCCCGCCCATTCCCCACCTCCCCCCTAAGCGCGGATTTTTGGCGGTACGTTGCGTCATCGTATTGGAACTAGGCATTACCAAAAATCAAATGTTCAAATGTTTGTAGAGCTTATAGGACTTAACCTTTAGCCCGTACACCGGTCTTTTGGACCGGGGCAATCCCTACCTCCTCCCTCCCCTTCTCTCTGAGTGCGTGTCAGCACTCTGCCCTCCACAGTAGCCTCAAGGCAGTCGAAGTAAGTCTTTTCTTCGTTGTGCATCTGTCCGAAGTACTGTAATTAACGAATTGCACTCTCCGCTCCCGGTCAAAAAAGACCGAAGTGTACACTGAATGTCTTTATTTTCTCCGGTCCAATTTACCACACTTACCATCAAGTTGTGCGTTTTTCCTTGCACGATCAACTGCAAGTTCATAAAATTGGAAGGGGGACACCGAATTGTGCACTAAATGCATTTTAAGACAATTAAATGCAAAAAGGCCGAAAGAAAGTGAAAGAAACGGCACCGCGGTCTTAAAGACCAAGTGTACACTTTGTGTGCCATAAGGGGGTGTACGGGCTGAAGGTTAAATACGGGGTCATCAGTTCCTAAACTTACAAACTACTTAGAACTATCTAATACTAAGGACGGCACAAATATCCATGCCCGAGGGGGGATTCGACCCCCGACCGTAATGACGCGCCGCAGAATGCTCGGCCACTGTAGCCATTACCTTCCCGTCGCAAGAATGACAAATGGACAGGTCTTTAAACATTATGTACGTAATGAACACTAGCACCCTGTACCAAGGAGAACGAGAGTTGTAGACCCCTAGAACCTGAGTGAGACCAGTATATGTTGGACAAATGCAGTATAAGAGACATAACGCACAGAGCGCAGAAGACACAGTAGGCAGCACGCACCATAGCCTGTGCGCCGGGAAGCGCGACTCACAGGCGCCTACCGGAACCAAGGCGCCAGCAGTCGTAGAGACAGCCAGTGGCTACAAAGGAAGTCGCAGCAGGGCGATGCATTATTACACGCCTGATCGACCTCTTCACTTTGTTCTGCAAGAGTTGTAGGCTGGCGAGTCGTATGTGTCAGTTGTTCAACTAGAATTCCATGGTACTTAACTACCGTGGTTATTAGTCACTAGGCTTAAAAGCTAACTTAAACCAACATAAGGACAACAAACATACACACAACCATGCCAGAGTAATGACTCTGACCTCCGACGGTGAGCAAACGCGCACTCCTCAACAAGACAAAATTTCTAGTTGGTGCGAAGAATGGCAGCTAGCTTTTTTTTTTTTTCAGCTTATGGGACTTAACTACGAGGTCATCAGTCCCTAAACTTACGGACTACTTATGAGCTACTTACAAACTAGGACGGCACAAATATCCATGCCCGAGGGGGGGATTCGAACCCCCGACCGTAGTAGCCGTGCAGACCGTGACTGAAGCGCCTCAGTCCCCTCGGCCACCGCGGCCGGCGGCAGCTAGCTCTCAATGTAGAAAAATGTAAGGTGATGCGCATGAGTAGAAAAAACAATCCCATTATGTTCGAATACAGCATTAGTAGTGAGCTTCTTGATGCTGTCGCGTCGTTCAAATATCTAGGCGTAACATTGCGAGCGATATGAAATGGAACGAGCATGTAAGGACAGTTGTGAGTAAGGCGGACAGCTGACTTCGGTTTATTGGGAGAAATTTGGGAAGATGTATATCACCTGTAAAGGAGACCGCGTATAAAACGCTTGTACGACGACGTCTTGAGTATTGCTCAAGTGTTTGAGACCCGCAGCAGATCAGTTTAAAGGAAGACATAGAGGCGGTTCAAGGAGGAGCAGCTAGATTTGTTACCGGTAGGTTCGACCAATGCGCGAGTGTCACGGAAATGCTCCGGCAACTCAATTGGGGATCGCTGGAAGAAAGACGACGTTCTTTTCGTGAATTTCTGTTAAGTAAATTTAGAGAGCCGAAATTTGAAGCTGAGTGTAGTACGATCTTGCTGCCGCCTACTTACATTTCGCGTAAAGATCACAAAGACAAGATAAGAGAAATTAGGACTCGTACGGAGGCATATAGGCATTCTTTTTTTTCCTCGTTCAATTTGGGAGTGGAATAGGAAAGGAAATGCCTAGTAGTGGTACAGTGTACCCTCCACCACGCACCTTACGGTGAATTGCGGAGTATGTATGTAGAGTAGATGAATGCGCCTTAGAGCGCTCGGCCACTCCACCGCTGCTGTGTCAGTCGTGCTACCGTGCCCCACACATGCTCGACTGGAGACAAATCTGGAGATCGTTTAGGCCAGCGAAGTTACTGCACGTCATGCAGATAACGTTAAGTTTCACACACAGTATTTCGGTGAGCATTATCCTATTTGTATTAGACATCACCTTCCCGTTGTACGAATGCCAAGAAAACATGTCTCAAACACATTCTGGACGTACTGCGCACTGGTTCTCGTTCCCTGCAGAAAGATGAAAGACAGTTGTAGTTTATCGAGGCACAGACCGTAAGTTCTGGGGTGAGGCCAGTGTGTCTTCAACGAATGCACTGTTTGAGACATCATTCACCAAGTCTACGTTGTATGCGCAAACAACTGAAATTTGCATGTAGACATAATCTGTTCGCTGAGAACTTTACAAGTGATCTGCTGATGACGCTGAGCGAACCGTGCACATCAGTGCTAATGCGTGACTGAAAGAGGCCCGGCGGTGTCCGTACCCGGAGACCCACTGCCAGTAACCGCTCGGCAGCATTTCGTGTTAACACATCTGCGCTCACAACATAGGCGCCGATTACGGGTATGCTCGGTCGCTCAAGCATACCCCAAAATTTGAGTGGGTACGCTCGGCATACCATACTGAAAATTTTAGTATTATTTATTTCTTTACGCTATATTTCCTGACAGTAATTAAAACCGACTCTCTCATGCCATTGATGGGCGCCTGGCTTTTGTAATATACCGCTGTAAAATAATTATCTTAAAACAAACAGCTAACTGATTTAGTAGGCATTAAAATTCTCGTTGACATGTGAGTGAAGTGACCCTTTTCTAAATGTCACTGTAATGCCGCAACCTTTAATTGTATCAAATAACTAGAAATGAAATGGGTTTGGTACGATACGGTGAAAATTTTTATACTACGAATTTAATTCGCAGTATCTTTTAAGATAACCTTTTGACAACCACGTACGTTGCCAGTGCCCTTATCCCTCCCAGCAAAAACATTCTGTGCCGTCCGCGGTGGCCGAGGGGACTGAGGCGCTCCAGTCACGGGCTGCACGGCCACTACGGTCGGGGGTTCGAATCCCCCCCCCCCTAGGGCATGGCTACTTGTGCCGTCCTTAGTATAAGGTAGTTCGTAAGTAGTTTGTAAGTTTAGGGACTGATGACCCCGTAGTTAAGTCTCATAAGCTATACAAACATTTGAACATTCTGTAAATAGTCCTCATTACAACTTGCGAAGGTCTTTGTGTTTTAATTGCAATCTCTACAAAAATCACGAAATGAACTAGCTAGTGAGAGATTTTTTTCTGAATTTCAATTGTCAGGCTTTAACAGTTTGTTGTCAACAATTGAACGAAGTAGTCGGACCATAGTTTCTGTTCTGTTTGACCTGTGTCACCTGTGTTTGCAATTAGGACTACGTCTTAATGTCTTGAGAATGAAAATCGTTAAAATGGATAAGTGTATAGTGAAATACAAAAGAATTTCGAATGACAATCGTGATGGTGATATCAAATCGACAACGTGTAGCAGTAAAAGTGATCCATCTACGGCATCTTTCGACAACGAATTATCTGTTACTGTTTGTGTTAATTCCAACAAAGGTGATTCTGGCACTGAATGAGGTATCCGCAGGGGAAGGACTTTTCAAATACATTGGGTAAACATATATACCTAAGTTCAGTAGGTCTATGTGTGAAAACGAAAAATTAAATTACTGTATTAAAAATTTACTTTTCTCCTTTCAGTTAATTAACACCAGGCAACGGAAGAAAGAAGAAATCTACTAAAATAAAATAAAAATTCATTACTTTAAACTTTGTATTTGGAATTGTAAAAATGTAGACCTTAAAAGAAACATATATATATTAGGGGGTCGTAAAAAATCTATGTTGGAATTTTGTCAACGGGAACCCCACAAAGAGCTCAGCCTTTCCAGATATTAAGGTAGTGAATGTTTGAGTATGATTGGAGAATGTTAACCTCTGACGATGGGCGCTCAAAGTTATAAAAAAGCGTATGGGCCATTTGCGGGTCGTATCTCCGTAACTCCCAAACTATTTCTTGTAATTTATTTGTCAAATAAAAGTCAATATTGTTATATGCAATGTAATTCTATAAACAGGGTGTTTCACTAAGTGTGTTTGCCTCTGTAACTTATAAAATAATAGGTGACAGGAAATTTTAATGCGGTAGGTCAACATAAGAAATGTTACACTTTCTGCGGAGCTATGAACATAGTTTATTGTATCATTTTCCAAAGAGTTACAGCACAAAGATATAATTTTTAAATGGAACAATAGTTTTTTCTATCGTGCATTGGAATCGTTGAAACCAGCTGCGTCCAAATCTATTGAAACTACATTCCTATCACTTTATTATTTATTTATTTTATTTATTTATTTATTTTTTTTTTGTCTAAAACAGATGATCCGACAGCGGTAACGGTGTATGACCGAAATTAGTCATGCAAACAATATGCAATATGGCAACATTTTGTACTAATTACTCATGATCGCTCCTTAAAACATGATGAAATTAAGATTACTGTTATTTTCTTGGTTTACCCATTGCTGTAAACGATATACGGATAAGACGATAAGCCATTCAAAACAACTTCAAACTTTCCATTTATGAACAAAAGTATAAGTATGAATGATCAGGATGCTTCTGGTTTTTCTCTTAAAAAAATATTATTATTACAGGATTAATTAATACAAAGATTAATTAATAACAACATCTTGTGGTATTCCTGTTATCCTCCGCCAAGCCTCTTTATCCAGCGCTTCTTTCTTGTCGATGCCGCGATGTTCCATCACTCCATTTATCTGGTCTGTCCAAGAGCGTAGTGGTCTTCCGCGCTTACGCCTGCCGGGTGGTTTCCATTCGTAAACTTTCTTAGGCCACCGATGATCTGGCATTCTCATCATATGTCCGTACCATTTCAGTGATTTTCTTTCAATTCTGCCTATCACTGTATCATTTGTCTTCATTCTAGCTCTTACTTCATCATTAGGTTTTCTTTCGATTCTTAAATAAAATAAAATAAAACCTAATGGGACTTAACTGCGGTGTCATCACTCACTAAACTTACAAACTACTTTCATAACATACTAAAGACGATGCCCGAGGGAGGATTCGAACCTCCTACGCGGAAGGCCGCGCGATACATAACATGGTGCTCCAGACCGCTCGGCAACTCTAGCGCGGCTTCTGGAAACTATTACTCCATTTTCTGGCCTTAAAATTCTCACGTTTGATTTCACAACGTGTCAAAGCCTCATAAATGCCATTCTCACGTCACAGTACGTGCCCTTTGAGAAGTCCTCGCATTCCACAGCGTATGTGAACGAGGTAGAGAAACTGACAGACGGCACGCGAACAAACGCCAATCGCTTCCACTCGGCCGGAGCACTACAAAGCGCGGCTGGGAGACCAACTTTTAAAGGTTACGCAATTTGCACCACTGCAACAAACCGTAAACAAGGGCGCGAAAACAAAGGGCGCCGTGTCGGGCACACTCGCGGCGCCCGTCAGCGCGGTGACGTCAGGCCTTCACGTGACCGTCACGGCACGCGATTCTTTTGTTTACTTGTCGCGCGCGCCCACTCGCGGAGCGGCACAGGCGCGTACCGCCGCACCGGCCGTGGGCGAGCGATGGCCGGACACCTCTGCGACCGCCGCTCACCGGCATCTGCATCTACATCTACAACCATACTCCGCAAGCCACCCGACGGTGTTTGGCGGAGGGTACCTTGAGTACCACTATCGGTTCTCCCTCCCCTATTTCAGTCACGTATTGTTCACTGAAAGAAGGATTGTCGGTATGCCTCTGTGTGGGCTCTAATCTCTCTGATTTCATCCTCACGATCTTTTCGCGAGATATACGTAGGAAGGAGCAAAACGTATGTTCTCGAAACTTCGACAAAAGCCCGTACCGAGCGACAGAGCGTCTCTCCCTCAGAGTCTTCCACTGGAGTTTAGCGATCACCTCCGTAACGCTTTCACGATTACCAAATGATCCTGTAACGAAGCGCGCTGCTCTCCGTTGGATCTTCTCCACTTCCACCTGGTACGATCCCACACCAGTGAGCAGTATTCAAGCTGTGGGCGAACAAGTGTACTGTAACCTACTTCCTTTGTTTTCGGACTGCATTTCTTTAGAATTCTCCCAATGAATCTAAGTCTGGCATCTGCTTTACCGACGATTGGTTTTATATGGTCGTTCCATTTTAAATTCCTCCTAATGACTACTCCCAGATAATTTATGGAATTAACTGCTTCCAGTCGCTGACCTGCTATAGTGTAGCTAAATGATAAAGGATCTTTCTTTCTGTGTATTCGCAGCACATTACACTTGTCTACATTGAGATTTAATTGCGTCAGTTCGATGCAGATCCTCCTGCATCTCAATACAATTTTCCATTGTTACAACCTCTCTATATACTGCAGCATCATCCGCAAAAAGCCTCAGTGAACTTCCGATGTTATCCGCAAAGTCATTTATATATATCGTGAACAGCAACGGACCCACGACACTCCCCTATGGCACACCTGACATAACTCCTACTTCGGAAGACTTCTCTCCATTGAGAATGAACTGCTGCTTTCTGTTATCTAGGAATTCCTCAATCAAATCACACAATTGATTTGATAGACCATATTCCCTTACTTTGTTCATTAAACGTTTGTGGGGAACTGTATCAAACGCTTTGCGGAAGTCGAGAAACACAGCATCTACCTGAGAACCCGTGTCTATGGCCCTCTGAGCTTCGTGGACGAATATCGCGAGCTGGGTTTCACACGATCGCCTTTTTCGAAACCCATGCTGATTCCTACAGAGCAGATTCCTAGTCTCGAGAAATGTCATTATATTCGAACATAATACATGTTACAAAACTCTACAACTGACCGACGTTAGAGATGTAGGCCTTTAGTTCTGCACATGTTCGAGGACGCTTCTTGAAAACGGGTATGACCTGCGCCATTTTCCAATCTTTCGGAACGCTATGCTCTTCTAGAGACCTACGATACACCACTGCGAGAAGGGGGGCCAGTTCCTTCGCGTACTCTGTGTAAAAACGAACTAGTATCCCATCAGGTCCTGCGACCTTTCCTCTTTTGAGCGATTTTAATTGTTTTTCCATCCCTCTGTCAATTATTTCGATATCTGCCGTTTTGTAATCTGTGCGGCAATCTAGGAAAGGAACTTCAGTGCAATCTTCCTCTGTTAAACAGCTTTGGAAAAAGACAAAAATGTTCAAATGTTTCTTGAGCTTATGGGACTTAACTATGGGGTCATCAGTCCCTAAACTTACAAACTACTTACGAACTAGGACGGCCCAAATATCCATGCCCGAGGGGGGATTCGAACCCCCGACCGTAGTGGCCGTTCTGACCGTGACTGTAGCGCCTCAGTCACCTCGGCCACCGCGGCCGGCTGGAAAAAGACATTTAGTAATTCCGCCTTTAGAGTGTCATCCTCTGTTTCAATGCCATTTACGTCACAGAGTGTCTGGACACTTTGTTTTGATCCACCTACGGCTTTGACATAAGACCAAAATATCTTACGATTCTCAGCCAAGTCAGTAGAAACAATACTTTCGAATTCGTTGAACGCCTCTCGCATAGCCCTCCTCACGCTACATTTCGCTTCGTGTAATTTTTATTTGTCTACAAGTCTTTGGCTACGTTTATGTTCGCAGTAAAGTTCCCTTTGCTTCCGTAGCAGCTTTCTAACACGGTTGTTGTACCACGGTGGCTCCTTTCCATCTCTTACGATTTTGCTAGGTACATACTCATCTAATGCATATTGTACGATGGCGTTGAACTTAGATCAATGTTCCTCAACACCATCTGTACTTAAGATAAAACTTCAGTGCTGAGCCGTCAAGTACTCTGAAATCCCATTTTTGTCACTTTTCCGAACAGAAAAATCTTCCTACATTTTTTAATATTTCTATTTACTGCCTACCACTGGGCAACCTCTGGCCTCAGAGATATGGCGTTTTGTTACCCATTAATTGACAAATTTCTATTTTTTTAAACTTCTTTACATCAATCCTTCTAGTACCAGTTGGGCGTCAAGAGACCAAACGACCAGGGGTGGTCACGCTGAATCCGTTCTCTTAGATTCATTCATCTAAACTACATTTTCTGTTCAAACTATTTTATAAATTGAGCAATCACAACAGAAATACGTTATTAACATACAATGTAAACTTTCACGGCCGGCGTTGTCTCCAGGTAAAACTTCCGGGCTGAGAGGCCGTGGTCCAGGTGTAAAACTTCCTCCCGACGTTTCGTCTCCAACTGTGGGACCCATCTTCCAGGGTCTTCCGGCTACTGCCACTGTGGGCGTCTGCTCCTAAGGGCTTAACTATCCCGTGGTTTTTGAGTACTTTTAACCCTTTTGGGGTTCCGCCTACAATTCTGGGTGTGTTGGCTCCAGGTGCTTGTCTTGTTAGTTGTCTTCACTGGTGCAGTGCTTATTTTGTTGTGTACTCCTTCATTGGGCTCATTCCTATAGGCTAAGAATAGCTATTGGTCTTTAATATCGGTTTCTTTCTTCTTTGGACCGTCCTATTTGGTTGATAAGTCGATTCTCAGCAATCCATGCATTGTCGTATAATTTTGTTGCATGTTTGCGATATCTCTTGGGAGTGGTTCCTCCGCAGCTTGATCTACATCTACATCTACATACATACTCCGCAATTCACCGTAAGGTGCGTGGCGGAGGGTACACTGTACCACTACTAGGCATTTCCTTTCCTATTCCACTTCCAAATTGAACGAGGAAAAAAAGAATGCCTATATGCCTCCGTAAGAGCCCTAATTTCTCTTATCTTGTCTTTGTGATCTTTACGCGAAATGTAAGTAGGCGGCAGCAAGATCGTACTACACTCAGCTTCAAATTCCGGCCCTCTAAATTTACTTAACAGAAATTCACGAAAAGAACGTCGTCTATCTTCCAGCGATCCCCAATTGAGTTGCCGGAGCATTTCCGTGACACTCGCGCATTGGTCGAACCTACCAGTAACAAATCTAGCTGCTCGCCTCTGAACCGCCTCTATGTCTTCCTTTAAACTGATCTTCTGCGGGTCCCAAACACTTGAGCAATACTCAAGACGTGGTCGTACAAGCGTTTTATACGCGGTCTCCTTTACAGGTGAAGTACATCTTCCCAAAATTCTCCCAATAAACCGAAGTCGGCTTTCTGCCTTACTCACAACTGTCCTTACATGTTCGTTCCATTTCATATCGCTCTGCAATGTTACGCCTAGATATTTGAACGACGCGACAGCATCAAGAAACTCACTACTAATGCTGTATTCGAACATTATAGGATTGTTTTTTCTACTCATGCGCATCACCTTACATTTTTCTACATTGAGAGCTAGCTGCCATTCTTCGCACCAAATAGAAATTTTGTCTAAGTCATCCTGTATGCTGTTACAGTCAGTTACAGACGACACCCTCCCATACACCACAGCATCATCAGCAAACAGCCGCAAATTACAACTTACTCTGTCCATCAGATAATTTATATAGATAGAAAATAATAGCGGTCCTATCACACTCCCCTGGAGTACGCCTGACGATACACTCGTCTCTGATGAACACTCGCCGTCGAGAACAACGTACTGCGTTCTATTACTTAGGAAGTCTTCCAGCCAGTCACAAATCTGTGAACCTATTCCATAAGCTCGTATCTTCGTTAGCAGTCTGCGGTGTGTCTGCTTGATGGAGGTATTCTGCTCGGAAATTGTATGGTACGTGGAACACTTTTCCGAGTGCAATATTTTGCACTCGCTGAAGTTTTATTATGTGGCTTTCTACCGCATATTCTCACACCTGACAGGCGTAGTCCATCACGGAGCGCAGGCAAGTTCTGTATAACATCAATCCTTTGTCAATTGGTAAAGAGGATGTAGTCCATCTAATCTCTTCTCCAAAAAATTTCACTCTTGCAAGAAGTGTTAACGGGCGTTTTGTTAGAAGAAGGGCGTGCCTTTTGCTGGCTTTAAAGCCTATACTTTTCTTCATTGCCCACTGTTCCAGTTCCTCACAGGCTTCCTGTAATCTTCTGTGCAAGATGTGCGCCCATCGACTATGTCTTATAATAGCCGTGTCATCGGCATAGATGGCTAGTCTGGTTCGTGCTGTTTTGGAAATGTCTGCTGTGTGGATGTTGTAGAGCACAGGTCCTTGGGGTACCCTGCGGGTTCTCGCTTTTATAGAGGGAATAGAGGGCACCACCATACGTGAGGCTAACTGTGTGGCTATCTTTGGATGACGTCGTCATTTTCGATTAAAATTAATCGAGTGTCATCTTGTTGGTGCAATGTCGACATCCATATTTTATCTAATTTCAGACCTTCTTGGATGTATCGGTAATTAAACGGAAGGAAGGGACTCTGGGCCGTAAGGTATTCAGAAAGGACACATACACTGATCGATACCTTCACAAGGAGTCAAACCGTCATCCGAGGTAAAAAAAATAGGTATCATTAAAACCCTCGTGGAGAGAGCCAATAAAATCTGTGAGCCAGTTTACTTGGAGGATGAACTAAATCACCTACGGTCGGCCTTCGAGAAAAATGGATATGGTGGCAAGCAAATTGATCGAGATCTCCATCGAAGAAGAGAAGAATCCAGAAGTTCCGAACAACAACGGCAAGCATCTGGAAAAGTTTTCCTTCTGTACATTAGTAGAATTACTGCTCGAATCGGGAAAGTATTGACCAAGCATAGTGCCGAAACGATCTGCAGACTCACCAAGAAGATAAAATAATACTTGAGATCATCAAACGACGCACGTCACCCCCTTAACAATACCTGGGGTATAGAAAATTCCTTGCACCTGTGGTCACGTATATACTGGAACAACTAAAAGAAGCGTCAATACCCGCTTAACTGAACATAAATGGCATTGTCGTCTGGGCCACACGGAAAAATCGGCAGTAGCGGAACATATTTTTCAACATGGGAACCATGAAAATTTAATGAGACAAGCGTTTTAGCTACTACATCACAATACCATGCACGTATGTATAGAGAATCAATAGAGATTTACAAAAACCATAATAATTTTAATAGTAAAGAAGGAGGTCTGACGTTAGATAAAATATGGCTGTCGACATTTCATCAACAAGATGACAATCGATTACTTTTAATCGAGAATGACGACGTCATCCAAAGCTAGCCACACAGTTAGCCTCACGTGACGTATGGTGGTGCCCTCTATGCTCTCTATAAAAGCGAGAGCCCCGCAGACCACAGTAGCAGTAGCCGGAAGACTCTGAAAGATGTCTCCTGCAGTTGGAGACGAAATGTCGGGAGGAAGTTTTACACCTGCACCACGGCCTCTCAGCCCGGAAGTTTCACCTGAAGAAATACATTATTGTTAAGAAATTGCAGAAGCTAATACAGACAATTGCTGTAAAGATATGGTCAGTTGTAGACCTCACAGAACTGAAAACTGCCTGGTACTCGCCTAGAATTTTTTTCTGCTCTTTCTACTTACTCTCCTAGTTATAGCCAT
The DNA here is from genome assembly GCA_026315105.1 of Locusta migratoria. NCBI lineage: Eukaryota > Metazoa > Arthropoda > Insecta > Orthoptera > Acrididae > Locusta > Locusta migratoria. The sequence continues at coordinate 201,254,221 of CM048746.1, forward strand.
AGAAAGGATTTTGTACACAATACTAAGCAGAGATTTTCCTCAGGAGTTCTTTGCATGCGTGATCCTTTCTTGTGTGTAGGGCAAATGGTTGCTAATGTCCAGTCCTCTGGCATTTTCTTTGTTTCCCAGGCTATTGTAATTATTTTATGTATCCATGAGCCACAGACATTGCCGAGGTAGGGTGGCTTGTGTGCCTCAACGATACAGATAGCCGTACCGTAGGTGCAACCACAGCAGAGGGGTATCAGTGGAGAGGCCAGACAAACGCGTGGTTCCTGAAGAGGGGCAGCAGCCTTTTCAGTAGTTATAGGGGCAACAGTCTGGATGATTGACTGAGCTGGCCTTGTAACATCAGCTAATGTGGCTTTGCCACACAGTTACTGCGAACGGCTGAAAGCAAGGGGAAACTACAGCCGTTACTTTTCCCGAGGACATGCAGCTCTGCTGTATGAACATATGATGATGGCATCCTCTCGGTTAAAATATTCCGAAGGTACGGGGACTACTCAGGAGGATGTGATCATCAAGAAAGACAACACTGGCATTCTACGGATCGGAGCATGGATTGTTAGATCCCTCAATCGGGTAGGGAAGCTAGAAAATTTAAAAAGGGAAATGGATAGGTTGAAGTTATATATAGTGGGGATTAGTGAAGTGCGGTAGAAAGAGGAACAGGATTTCTGGTCAGGCGAGTACAGGATTATAAATACAAAATGAGTTGGGGGTATTACAGGAGTAGGTCTGATAATGAATAAGAAAATAGGAATGCGAGTAAACTACTATGAACAACACAGTGATCGCATTATCGTAGTCAAGATAGATACGAAGCCAACACTGACCACAGTAGTACAGGTTTATATGCCAACTAGCTCTGCCAATGATGAGGAGATCTAAGAAATACATGAGGACTTTAAGCAGGCCTACGACAGAGTTAAAAGTTTGTGGGAAACAATGCAGACATTCAAATTTCCTAAGAAACTAATAGAATTAAAACTGGAAAACAGCAAAGGCTAGGTTAAAGTTCAGCGATGTCTGTCGAGATCGTTCGCAAAAGAAGAAGGCTTAAGACAGGGAGACCCGTTAACCCCAGTACTATTCAACCTGGTATTAGAGAAAGCTGTAAGATCAATAACCACAAACCCAGGAGGCAATATTTACTATAGACATCCAAATGTTTGTTAAGCTTAAGGGACTTAACTGCAGGTCATATGTTCCTAAACTTACAAACTACTTTATACTAAAGACGGCACAAATATCCATGCCCGACGTGGGACTGTGAGTGGCGCGCCGCAGACTCCTCGGTCACTGCGGCCGGCCAATAGACATCTCTATACTTATAAGACGCATTTGTTGACTGTCTGTCTGTTCTCTTATAACTCAAGAGTCAGACAGCCAAATGATGTGAAATTTGGTACACGTAAACAAAATTACATGGGGAAGGTTCTTAAACAGGTTTCGTTCCATTTTTTGGAATACCAATCGGAAAATTTGAGAAAAGTCAAAGTACGTTTTCAATGTGTCCGTGTAAATCCATATCTTCGCACTGATCTCGATGAAATTTTGCACACTTGACCTTGAAAACAAGATGAAGGTTACTGTCTACATAAAATTTCGGTCTGTGCATGGGGGAGTGTTCTTTACTTAGAGACTTCTATTGCAATCTCTATACATATAAGACGCATTTGTTTGTCTGTTCCCTTATAACTCAAGATCCAGACAATCAAATAACGTAAAATTTTGGCACACGTACACAAAATTACATGGGGAAGGTTAAAACCTTATTTTAAATCCGGGTACTTGCAACCAGTTAAAGATAAAGGTGAAGCATTGAATTAAAATTTGTGATGTGGCCGGGAATCGAACCCGGACCTCCATGCTTACTAGGCAGACGCCTTACCACATTTTTTTTTTTTTTTTTGACTCATCTCACCCCATGCAGAAGAAATCCGCCCTTCAAACTATAAGAAGGAGGGCCAACAGGATCAGCGATGCCGATTATCTACAGGCGGAACTACGACAACTCAGATCCACATATGGGCGAGATAAATAAAACAATGTCCACAAGGAATGAAAGCAATGGGAGCAGGAGGAAGCACAAAGCATCGCCCTGTTATCTTACGTGCAGGGCGTCACTGAGCGTGTGTGCAAGGTTCTTCGTCGGGCAGGCATCAAGCCAGTCTTCCGCAGCACCAATAAGGATTTTCTGGGTTCAACTAAGGACGCAGTTGACAAACTGAGTAATGCCGGCGTTTATGACATACACTGCGAGTGTGGACTGGTTCATATAGGAGGGACCGGGCGAGCAATCTGCACGAGGCTTTCTGAACGTGTCCGCCTGCAACACTGGCCGAAACGTCGGTAATGTTTATGAAATGACGACGCGGTCTCATACCCGGAAGAACTTTATTGATAGCAACTGCAGAATGATTTAAATAAGATATCAGTAATGTGTACGAATTGGCAATGTATATCTTTTGTTTGCGGTCTTTAATTCAGTTAGTTCTTGGGTGTTCGTTGAATTTTTTTTTTAATCAGCTTTTTTATTACAGAGGGTGCTTAACCCCCTCATCGGTCGCGCTGAGTCACGGCGCCCGGTACCACTAGACCACCGCACCTCTGTCAATGGCCGTGCTGAGGTGGACACACCGGTTCCCGGCAGGTCACCGAAGCTAAGCACCGGCGGGCGCGGCCAGCGCTTGGATGGGTAACCGTCCGGGTGCGCCACGCGCTGTTGGCAATTTTCCCTTTGCCTTACGGCAGAAGGGAAAGGACGGGTGGTGGTGCAAAGTCCCTGATCACCAGTCTTTGCACAAATGTCCTGCATTAAATTCCAAACCTCTCTACAGTGTCTCATGGAGTGAATACATAGGGCACTGTTGATGTTGATCCGTCCGTTGGATGGGGACGTTAAGCTCGGCGTCCCCCTTGGTGCTTTCCGAGAGGAGTAGGCTGTGTGCCGGCACCGCGTTTCACCCTCTCCCTTCTCCCATCACCTCCAACACGAACACTACACTCCATACGCACTCATTACAGTCACCTACACCTACACTTGAGCACACATTTCTCATACTTCGCGGAGGAAAGGTGGCTGCGGGCGCGAAGGATAGGGAAAACCTTTCCACTTAGGCGGCTGAACCTGCCCTTCGGGGCCTCCTAGACATTAATGCCATACGACTTTAACTTTTTATTTTTACAATAGCTTACCGCCATTTGACAGGAAGTTTTTTTTTGTTTTTTTTTTTTTTCTTTATTTTTTTTTTTCCACAACCTGCTTTCGGCCTCAGGACATTTTCATGTGCTGTGATAAAAGTTATCAGACAGGTTTTTAACACTAGCGATTAAGGCGCCTCGGAATAGTCTAAGTAGTGCGATGCTCTAGTACTGCAGTTTAGATCAAATAGCCGGATATTATAACGCCCTTTCCAACTCTGGCTACGGAGATGACCTCGGTACTGCAATGCTCCTTAAAGAGGGAATAGTCGTCAAAGATGTGGAAAAACTTGTGTCCAGCAGAGGGATCGCGGCCACTTTTAAAAACATCAGGCTCGTCAATGTCTACGATCCATCCGGATCAAGTAACAAACAACACCGTGCGGAATTTTTTTAGACATGACGTACTTCCCCTGCTTGCATCGAAATGTGACGAAATCATCTTCGCCGGTGAGTTTAACTATGTGCTCCTTCCAATAGATCAAATCCCAAATTTTAAGCCTTGTGCGGAACTTAAGCAGACAGTTCAAGAACTTAAATTAATTGACACTTGGACTTTCTTGCATGGCGAAACGACTGGCTTAACTGTTACATTCGCCTCGCTGCGAAGCGCGCGGTTACTCGCCGTGGAGATTCGAGTCCTCCCTGGGGCATGGGTGTGTTTGTTTGTCCTTAGGTTAGTTTACCTAGGTTTAAGTAGTTTGTAAGCTACGGACTGATGACCACGCAGTTTGGTCCGATAGATTTACAAACATTGTATTGTTACATTCCGAAATACGGCCCACTAGTTTCTCTGACCATGCAGCGTACATATGTACCATTTAAATGACTAAATAGGATACATATCGAAGTCGTGGCTTGTGGAAACTCAACATGGCGCATTTGCAAGATGATGAATGTCACGAGGTTGAAACGTGTCCATAGAAAATGTACATGGCTGAATTTGTAAGAAAATGTCTAATATTGTGCCTCCTGTTTTGTGTCGAGTAACTTGCTTGTAAGAAAATGAATAATATTGCTTCTACTGTGTGTATCGATATGTGTACATAAATCTGTGAACTTTCATCTTTGGCAGAGATTATATATCGCATAGCTTTGTAGCTCGTGCAGAGAGACAGAGAGAGATTTGTGGTTCAGTTCGCTTAGAGAGCAGTTGTGTTATGTATATGGACCGATGTAGAGCAGAGGCTGCAGTGCCAGCAAGTATATATTGGATTTCATATATTTGTGAAATAGGTTGTACCACCCCTTGAATGAAGGTAATAGCATTTCATGTAATTATGAAAAGGTTGTATCATTTAGGTAATGTAATGGTGATTATTAATAATAAGTAACAAAGTTGACCTTTCTTTCCTGTTTCATTTACGTAGTTAGAAGATTAACCTACTTCCTTTATTTGATAATTAGTTATTTGTGAATTAAAAGTCCAGTATTGATTTTGGTAATCTTGTTGAACACATTTCTTCATTGGTAACGCAGTAAATGATTGTTATGCAACACTGTAGTTAATTGAGTATGATACTGAGTTTTGATAATCAGGTACTGATCTGCATAAAGTTCTCGTAGTCGAACATTAAGAAAATGGTTTGTGTTTTTAATATCTTTCTCGCAGTCAAATTTTTGAGTATAGTCAGTGTATGTTTCATGCAAATTACATGTCACACTTGTTTTGTTAAAAGATCCTTTGCGCACATAATCAGTTTAATGCACTGTTTCTCATTTAAGAGTATACACATCAATATCAGGCCCTTAATTAAACAAAATTACTGTTTAGTGATGTTGACTGTTAAACATCAATATGTGACAACTATTTGGACTGCAACTAATACCAGCTTAGGTTTTGCATGAGTAACTTTAAAATAAACTAATTTTGTTGTCGAAGTAAACGATAGATTCAACTTTAAACAACACGTACAACTTTTAAGGTATTTGTACCAACTTGGCAAGCGTGTGAGATTAAATTTCATAAATTCAACTCGGCGATCTTTTGTTGGCTCAAATGGTCCAAACCTTAGTTAAGGAGAGCGTTAATGTCTTACTCCAGTGAGAAAATAATGTGGTACGAACTAACCTCGGAATTCTGCTTCCAGTGTCTCAGGGATCTGTACAATCTTGATACCACTGTGGTCAACAATTTTAGGAAGATCAAAAAAATACAGGCGAAACTTATATCACTTAAAAAGGAAACTGTTGGAGGGTGTCAAAATCCGAGCGAAAGTTCCGAAATCAGCAGCTATATTCATATGATACTAGAAACTAAACGAGGCAACAGGAAAATTTTGACAGAAGTTAAAACCACAACTGGTGTGAGGGCAATCAAACAAAGTGACATGAGGGCTGTATTACAACAGCCCTATACCGATCTCTTGGCTGATGAGACTGATGAGAACGCCTTTGCAGATTTTACATTTGACAAGACGTCTCAGTACAGCGGACGCAGTTGAGTCGACTACTGAAGTGACAAAAGACAAGATAAAGGATGTCATAATGCAGAGCCCGAGGAGTGACGGATTACCGGCAGAGGTTTATCAAACTTTTTGGCCCCAAATGAAGACCAAACTACTAGTTATACGCAATATATTAATGGATCCCAACACCGTCAGTCCATCAGAATTTCGTCAAGGTATTGTTGTGTTACTGCCAAAGTTTCCGTGCAGCAATACAATTACGGCCTTCTATAACCTTACTGAATGGAGACTATACAATTTTCGCCCGAGTCCTCAGCCATCGGCTAAAGTCTATCATACCATCACGGGACCTTACCAAACAAATGTAGGGGGAGAGAGAGAGAGAGAGAGATCAATTTACGAAACGCTCACAATCGCGACATCATTGCAATAGCCAAGACTTGTAAATTTAAATGCGCCCTCGTAACTTTACATTTTGAGAAGGCCTTTGATAGAGTGAGCCATCCTTTCCTTTTCCACATTATGAAGGAATTGGGCTTACCGCACCAGTTCGTTGGAATTTTTCAAAACTTGTTGCACAATAGCACTTCACGACTTTTAATTACTAGTCAACTCGGTGAAGCTATTAATGTAGCAAGTTCAGTGATACAGGGATGACCGATGTCGGCAGCTGTATTTGCCATCGCTATGGAACCACTGCTCGTCAAGTTCACGCACCAGCTGCAAGGCCTCATAAACGGGCAGAAGATCGTTTGTCGCCTGTATGCAGATGACGTGGGATTTCTAGTAGTCAATAGGCAAGAAGTAGAGTCCTCGCTCCTCACTATTCAGAGATATGAGAATGCATCTGGAGCCAAACTTAATTGGGAAAAATCTTGTATAATTATTAAATGGATTAAATAAGCACCGACCGCAGTGACCGAGCGGTCTGCGGCGCGCCAGTCACAGTCTGCATGGCCGCTACGGTCGGGGGTTCGAATCCCCCCTCGGCCATGGATGTTTGTGTTGCCTTTAAGGTAGTTCATAAGTAGTTTGTAAGTTTAGGGACTGATGACTCCACAGTTAGGTCCCTTAAGCTTAACAAACATTTGAACTTTTTTTTATTAAATAAGCAACAGCACGGGTGACTGACAGAAATAACTGGCATGAGATGTTTAGGAATTCAGTTCCGGTAAAAGTTGCAGGACATCATCACAGTCAACTACAGAGAGTTACTTAACAAAATCAGGGCGTGTTTCCAACTTCACAGCATGAGGCAGTAGAATTCCTTACAAAACTTTGAACTGATAAACACCTACATAACATCGAAAATCAACTACGTTTCAAAAGTGTTGCGGAATCGCACAATGTATGTTGTCCGCACGACGTCATTTCGTTAGTAGAGGCAGCATTTTTAAAGCAAAACACGAGACCTTAATGCTTTCGATCTACATCTATATAGACACTCTGCAAATCACATTTAAGTGCCTGGTAGAGGGTTCATTAACCACTTTCATAACTTTTCTCTACTTGTAATGATACCTTCTTTTTTTATTTTATCGCTAGTGTTGTTACAAGATCAAAGTTCAAAACCGGAATTGAAATTTAACTAACCGTAAGATCAGCAATGACTATTAATTTTTGAAATGGTTAATACACTGAAAAGACCACAAAAGATTCCGCCGTCAGTTCTCAGTAGCAATGTAAGTTAAAAATTACAACACCAGAAAGCACCACTACATAAGAAAATAGCGGAATCAGTTACCTGGTATGCATTCATTGGTGGAAGCCGTGACACTGCAGTTGAACATGTATGAATTGATTAATATCTTCGTTCTCGTAAATTGATGCTTGGTTTCATGGCTATTAATTATTACAGTTTCAAGACCGTGTGCAATTTCGATCACTATGGTTATCGAAAGTTAACGAAATTATCAGACTTCGCTTATAACTGAATGAAGATTTCCTGCAGGCATTGAATTCAATTTTTAATATAAAATGAGAGTAAATAAATTTTGCATCGTGAATGTTCTTTTGTCATCATGGGACAAAAGGCAACAATGACCAACATCAATTTACTAATATTGCTGAAAATCAAGTCATAAATTAAATGAAAGATGGGGAGAAACAGTCATTATTTAAATAAAATAGGAATTCCAAATGAAATTTAAAGTTTATTACGTTAAAGGATGCTAACCAGGGCTCACACTTACATAGTTCGGGACGTCCAGTAAAATACGTCTGCTCAGTTTAAAGGTAGAAAAACGAAAGACGACAAGCGATTCCGTTTTCTCTCCAGATTGTTTCAAATAGTTGAATGTATAAATTGAAACAAGGATAATCAGAGATTTATTGGCAGAGAGAACGGATGCTTGCGACAAGCGTCGCAGATATAATTTTCAATTAAAAAAAATATTAATGTATCGCTACATACCGTTCCATTCTCTAATAGCGTGCTGGAAGAAAGAAAAACCGAAATCGGTCCGTTTTCGATTGATTTCTCTTATTTTATTGGGATGGTCATGTCTCCCTAAGTAGGTGGGTGCTAGCAAAATATTTTCACTTTCAGAAGTAAAAGTCTTTGATTGAAACTTCGCAAACAGATCACGCTGCAATGAATTACGTCTTTCTTTTAATAATTTCCACCCCAATTCGTGCAACATTTCCGTGACGCTCCCCCCCCCCCCCCCCCCCCCGCAACGTGATAAAACAAAACGAGCTGCCCTCTGAACCTTCTCAATATCTTCCGTCAGTCCCACCTGGTGAGGGTCGCACCACAAGGGGCAACAGTACTCCAGGAGAGGACGCACAAATGTGATGTAGGCAGTCTCTTTGGTGGAGCTGGTGCATCTTCGAAGCGTTCTGCCAATGAAACGTAACGTTAGGTTCGCCTTACCCACAATATTTTCTATGTGTTCTCGCCAGTGTAAGTTGTTCGTAATCATAACCCCTAGGTATTTGGTAGAAGGTTTGACTGATTTATCGCGTAATTGAAGTTCAGCGGATTTCTTTTAGTGGTCATGTGTATTAGTCACACTTTTCTTTATTTAGTGTCAATTGCCAATTTGCGCACCACTTAGAAATTTTGTCTAAATCGCTTTGCAGTTGCTTTTGATCCTCAATTGACTTCACTAACCGATAAACGACAGCATCATCCGCGAACAGTCTAAGGGAGCTATTCAGATTGTCTCCTAAATAGTTTATAAACACGAGGAAAGGTAGGGGACCTATAACGCTTCCCTGTGGAACGCCAGATATCACTTCTGTTTTACTCAATGACTTACCGTCAATTGCAACGAACTTTCTGGTAGGAAATCGTGAATCCATCACACAATTGGGGAGATAATCCATAAGCACACAATTTCATTAGAATCCGCTTGTGGGGCACAGTGTCAAAAGCCTTCCGGAAATCCAGAAATATGGAATCGATTTGAGATCCCTTGTCGATGGCACTTAACACTTCATGTGAATAAAGGGCAAGCTGTGTTTCGCAAGAGCGATACTTTCTGAATCCGTGTTGACTATTGGTTAATAGGTCGTTCTCTTCGAGGTAGTTCATAATATTCGAACAAAGTATATGTTCCAAAATCCTACTGCAAATCGACGTCAATGAGATTGGCCTGTAATTTTGGGGATCACTCCTATTGCCTTTCTTGAATATTGGAGTAACTTGGGCAACTTTCCAGTCTTTTCGGATCTTTCGCTGAGTGATCGGTTGTAAATGATAGCTAAGTACGGAGCTATTGCATCAGCATACTCTGAAAGGAATCTAGTTGGTATACAATCTGGCCCGGAAGATTTATTTTTGTTTAGTGACTTAAGTTGTTTTACTACTCCAGGAACATCTAGTTCTAAGTTTCGCATGCTGGCAGCTGTTCTTGGATTGAATACTGGAGTGTTCACTTCGTCTTCTTTGGTGAACGAATTTCGGAAAGCTGTGCTTAATAATTCTGCCTTAGGAGTACTGTCATCGGTAGTATTACCATTGCTATCGCATAGTGAAGGAATTGTTTGTGTTTTGCCGCTAGTGTACTTCACATATGACCAGAATTTATTTGGATTTTATGCAAGATTACGAGACAGGATTTCGTTGTGGTAACTACTATAGGCTTCTCGCATTGAAGTCCGCGCTAGGTTGTGAGTTTCAGTAAAAGATTGCCAGTCTTGTGGATTCTGTGTCTTTTTAAAAATGCATGCGTTTTTCTTTGTTTCTGCAACAGTTATCTGACCTGTTTTGTGTACCACGGGGGGCAGCCGCCTCTTTTATTCATTTATTTGGTATAAATCTCTCGATTGCTACTGATATTATGTCTTTGAAAGTAAGCCACAACTGATCTACACTCGCATTTTGCGTTTTGAAAGACTGGAGAGTATCAGTCAGGAAAACGTGAAGCGAATTTTTATCTGCTTTATTGAATAGATATATTTTTCGTTTATATTTGGTGCATTTGGGAATTTCGACATTCAGTCTCGCTACAACAACTCGATGTTCGCTAATCCCTGTACCGGTATCTGTTTTGATGCTCTTTACTAGCTCAGGATTATTTGTTGCTAGGAGAACAAGGGTATTTTCACAACCACTTACTATTCTAGTGGGTTCATGAACTAACTGTTCGAAGTAGTTTTCAGAAAAAGCATTCAGAACTAGTTCGGACGATGTTTTATATTTGCCGCCGGTTTTGAATACGTAATTATGCCAACATATCGAGGGTAAATTAAAGTCGCCTCCGATTATAACAGTATTCTTCGGATACCTATTTGAAATGTGATTCAAGCTTTCTTTGAACATTTCGGCAACTGCATCGTCTGAGTCAGGGGGCCGATAAAAAGATCGAATTATTAATTTATTCCGGTAAAGAGTATAGCTTTGAATTTGTCACCACTTTTCTATTCACAACGGTGTACCAAGCTGATCGCCAAGCTGAAACGGTAGATTGAATCTCACAAACATTCACACAAAGACACAAGCACTGTATAGAAGTAGTACATAAAAGCTGTGGAAAACATCCCCGAACAGTGTAAACTCCCACCTGCTGAACTAAATCCCACCGTCGGACCTAAACCCTCCAGTTGATGTTCACCACATACCACATGCACCGCACAATGTACGACAGTTTCTACTGGAATACAGTTACGTTCGAAAGAGGATACCCGAAAAGGAAATAACAGTGAAGGAGAAAACCTATAAAACCTTGATATAAATAAAGTATAAGAATAAAATTGAAGAAAAGTACAAGATTCACAGTTGGCGCGTGATTTGGGACAATATTCATTCCCGACATTTGCCGTCTGTCGTGCGATCAGCTTGGTACACCGTTGTTAACAGAAAAGTGGTGACAGATTCAAAGCTATATTCATTTAGCCGACTCCTCTCTATGTAACAGATGCACTCAACAAGTTACTGAAGAACACAGATTTGTTTGCGGGAAAGTGAGGTAGGTTTGGAGTATCGTTCGGCAGCTGTTGGCGAGCAAAACTACAACGTCTGCCGCTTCAATAAAACCAGCAGACTTCCTCACGCCCACAGACCAAACGGAATTCAGCAAATTGGATTAAAGGACACACAGTTTATTATATTTTAAATAGTCAAACTCCCAGTAATCACGACTTCGTCATGTATCTATGGATACAGCATCAAAAACTACAGGCAACCCCGAATAATGGCAAAAACTATGCAAACTTTTTAAACAAAACAATTAGTGAACAACTAATATACCAAAGTACAATTAACAGTTCACCTTGGACGAATGGACTCCAGATTTTGTTGAATTGCAACTTCACTGTATATGGTAACCCAGAAGCAAATTTCGAGAAGACGAGAAGAAATTTTGAACTTAGGATTTCAACATTGTAGCACCAACTGAGCAGCAGGGAAGCATTGGCCGTGACGATTTTTGGAGTTAGGAGAAGATAAAACGTGGTGGTAGCACCTGTTAACTGGGAAGACACAGGAGACGAATGGAAATTGGACTGAAACACGAAAAACTACCACATATTTTGAGAAGACGAACTGATATCACAGGAAATTCTAAATTTAAATGATGAAAGGAGAAAATATAAAAATGCAGTAAATAACAGGCAAAATGGAGTACAGACGACTAAGAAATGAGATTGTCAGGAAGTGTAAAATAGCTAAACAGGAGTGGCTAGAAGGCAAATGCAAGTCTGTAGAAGAATGTATAAATAGGGGAAAATAGATACCGCCTTCAGGAAAATAAAAGAAACATTTGGAGACAAGAAAAGCAGTTGTGTGAATATAGGGAACTCAGATGGAAAACCAGTTCTCAGCAAATAAGGGACAGCTGAAAGTTGGAAAGAGTACATAGAGGGGAAATGAACTTAGAGAGAATATCGTAGGAAGGGAAGAGGATGTAGATGAAGAAATAGAAGATACTATACTGAGAGAAGAATTTGACAGAGCACTGAAAGACCTAAGTCGAAACAAGGCCCCTGGAATGGACGAGATTCCGTCAGAACTATTGAATCTAGGAGAGCCAGAAATGAAAAAACTATTCCACCTGGTGCGTACGATGTTTGAGGCAGGGGAAATACCTTCAGACTTTAAGACAAATGTAATAATCCCCATTCCAATGAAAGCAGGTTCAGACAGGTGTGAAAATTACAGAACCATCACTTCAATAAGTTATGGTTGCAAAATTTTAACACGAATTATTTACAGAAGGATGGAAAAGCTGGTAGAAGCTGACCTCGGGGAAGATCAGTTTGGATTCAGGAGAAATGTAGGAACACAGGAGGCAATCCTCACTTTATGACTTACTTTAAAGACAGTTTAAGGAAAGCCAAACCTACATTTCTAGCTTTTGTAGTTTTGGAGAAAGCTTCTGACAGTGTTGATTGTAATACACTCTTTCAAGTTTTGAAATCAGCAGGTGTAAACTATAGGGAAAGGAGGGTTTTTCACAACATGTACAAAAACCAAACAGCAGTTATCAGAGTTGAAGGGCATGAAAGGGATGCAGTGGTTGGGAAGGGTGTCAGCAGTACAGAGGCTGGCTGTTCTCAGTGGAAATGTTTTAGTTGCTGTCATTTTGCTGTGGGGGAGGACCAACAGTGGTTGATTTCATGTTGTCAATATATTTTTGAAAGTTATTCCTGGTTTCATTTTTATGGAATTTCATTTATTGGATTGTAGCCTTTCCCCAATGTTTTCAATTTGTGCATTGAGTAAGCTGTAAAGGAAGTCAAGGAGATATTTGGAGAAGGAATTAAAATTCAGTGTGAAGAAATAAAAACACTGCGTTTTGCTGATAATAATGTGATTCTGTTAGAGACAGCAAAGTACCTGGTGGAGCAATTGAACGGAATCAATAAAGGAGGAAAATCAGTTTTATTACTTGGGCAGTAAAATAACATATGATGGTCGCAGTACTGAGGATATAAAATGCAGAATGGCAGCCGGCCGCGGTGGCCGAGGAGACTAAGGCGCTCCAGTCACGGTCTGCACGGCCACTACGGTCGGGGGTTCGAATCCCCCTTCGGGCAGGGATATTTGTGCCGTCCTAGTTTGTAAGTAGTTCATAAGTAGTTTGTAAGTTTAGGGACTGATGACCCCGTAGTTAAGTCCCATAGACTATACAAACATTTGAACATTTTTGAGCAGAATGGCAATGAGAAGAAAAGCGTTTTTGAAAAAGAGAAATTTGATAACATCGAATATTGATTTAACCCTAAGGTAGTCCTTTCTGAAGGCATTTGTGTGGAGTGTTGCCTCTAATGGGAGTGAAACTTGGACGATAAACAGTGCGGACAGGAAGAGGATAGAGGCTTTTGAAATGTGGTGTTACAGAAGAATGCTGTAGATTAGGTGGGTGGAACTAATGAGGAGGTACTGAACAGAATTGAGGAGAAAAGGAATTTCTGGCATACCTTGACTAAAAGAAGGGATCGATTGGAGGACACATTCTCAGACTTCAATGAATTGTGAATTTAGCGTTGGAGGGAAGTGTGTGCGGTAAAAATCGCAGAGGGAGACCAAGAGATGAATATAGAAAGCAAATTCAAATGGTTGCCGTTCTTATGAGGAGATTAAGACGCTTGCTCAGGATCGAGTAGGGTGGATAGCTGAATCAAACCAGTCGCGCACTGAAGACCACAACAACAACAACAACAACAACAACAACAACAAACACGTGCTGGCAGCTGTTCTTGATTCAAATTATGGAGTATTTGCGTCGTCTTCTATGTTCAACAATTCGGAAAGCTCTGTTTAGAAATTCTGCTGTAGCAGAACTGTCATAAATATTATCACCATCTGTATCGCGTAATGAAGGTCTTGATTGTGTTTTGCCACTAATATACGTTACATACGACCATAATTTCTTTGAATTTACTACCAAATTACGTGACAGGGCTTCCTTGTGGATAGTGTAATAAGCCTCTCGAGCTAAATTTCGAGTTTCTGTTAAAGTTCGCCAGATTTGGGGATTTTGTATCTGTTTAAATTTGGCACGCTTTTTTTCTTTGTTTCAGATGGTTAAAAGTCACAGCTCATAAATTCCTATGAGGACGTTTTGAAACAATGTCATAAAAAATTATTCACCAAGAAAATAGACAGATATGAGTTCCTAGACAGGTAAGAAATTGGGCGAGAGATGGGGAGGTGGACATGAACAGAGAGATGGCAGAGGAAGAGGTGGATTGGGAGAGAGGTGGAGAAGTAAGACGGACTACGAGAGTACTGAATAAATAAACACCAGGGCAACGGTGCCGGTGCAGGGCCGCGGTGGCCGAGGAGACTGAGGCCACGGTCTGCACGGTCACTAAAAAATGTACAAATGTCTGTATAGTCTATGGGACTTAACTACGGAGTCATCAGTCACTAAACTTACAAACTACTTATGAACTACTTACGAACTAGGACGGCATAAATATCCATGCCCGAGGGGGGATTCGAACCCCCGACCGTAGTGGCCGTGCAGAGCGTGACTGGAGCGCCTCAGTCCCCTCGGCCACCGCGGCCGGCACGGTCACTACGGTCGGGGGTTCGAATCCCCCCTCGGGCATGGATATTTGTGCCGTCTGTAGTATAAGGAAGATGATAAGTAGTTTGTAAGTTTAGGGACTCATAACCCCGTATTTAGGTCCCATAAGCTTAACAAACATTTGAACATTTGGCAACGACGTGTTTTCAGCTAGTAATCGTAATAAACCAAGAGGAATGACTGAAAACTGGAAGATTTAGATGGTCCTTTTTCCCGAGTGCTATTAGAGAATTGAACGATAGAGGAATGTTACGAAAGTGCAAACGTAGGCTTCCGCGGCTGTTGTCACTATCAATAAAATTCTTCAGGGTATGAGACCGCGTCGTCATTTTATAATCGCTACCGACGTTTCGGCCACTGTTGCAGGCGGCCTTCATCAGGGTCTGTGTCTGTCTGCTGAGTTTAGGATTGCTTGGGGTTCATATAGCAGCGGTTGAGGGAGCGGAAGGGGGACGTTGGTTTTCCTTTATTGGTGGACATTCTTGCACGCCATTGGTGGAAAGGGGCGTTGATGATTGGTGTTTTAATGGTTCTTTTTCATATGATTGAAGGTTGCATTCTTCCCCCTTATTAGTCAAAATGGACGTTTCCGTTTGGCTTTTGCATTAGAAGTTGCTATTGGCGGAATGGACCTGAGGGAACGGACAGCAGTTGCGGCGTGCCGCTGTTGACTTGTCGCCTGGCGCAGACGGCGACGGGCCGGTGCTCCCGTGTTCGCGGCCTGATCAAGCCGTTCCGCGCGCGGTGCCGTTACGTAGTGTTGCAACTGCTAGCAGCCAAGACGCCGGCAGCCTGTAGCCATCCTCCCTGGCGGGACGCTTGGCTATTTCTATAGCCTCTCTAATCTTCCTCCTCGTTGAGCCAGTTTTCCGCACTGATTGTGGTGCTCAAAAAACCGCTGACTTTGTGTGCTGTCAAAGCCGTATGTACCTTTCATGTTCAGAAAGACTCGTGGAGATTGCTCGTCCGGTCTCTCCTATATAAACCAGCCCACACTCGCAGCTTATTTCATAAACGCCGGCATTACTCAGTTTGTCAACTGCGTCCTTAGTTAAAACTAGGAAATCCTTAGTCTTATTGGTGCTGCGGAAGACTGGCTTGATGCCTGCCTGACGAAGAACCTTGCCCACACGCTCAGTGACGCCCTGCACATAAGGTAATGGGGCGATGCTTTGTGCTTCCTGCTGTTCCCCTCTATTGTTATCATTCTTCGTAGACACTGTTTTATTTATTTCGCCCAGTCCATAGCCATTAGCCACAAAGGTGGATCTGAGGTGTCGTAGTTCCGCCTGTAGGTGATCGGCATCGCTGATCCTGTGGGCCCTCCTTGTTAAGAGTTTGAGGGGCTGATTTCTTCTGCATAGTATGGTGGTGGGAGGAGGCGTGGAGGTACCTTCCCGTGCTGGTACCCTTCTGTACACCCTGTGGCCGAGTTTGCCGGCCGGCCGCGGTGGCCGAGGTGACTGAGGCGCTCCAGTCACGGTCAGCACGGCCACTACGGTCGTGATGCAGCGTCAAGGTTAACAGTAGCCATGGTATATGAGCTGATAGTCCATGCTGCTGCAAACGTCGTCGAACTGTTCGTGCAGATGGTTGTTGTATTTCAAACGTCCCCATCTTTTGACCCAAGGATCGAGACGTGGCTGCACGATCCGTTACAGCCATGCGAATAAGATGCCTGTCATCCCGACTGCTAGTGATACCAGGCCGTTGGAATCTATCCCGGCGTATTGCCCCCCTGAACCCACCGATTCCATATTCTGATAACAGTCATTGGATCGGGATCAACGCGAGCAGCAATGTCGCGATACGATAAGCCGCAATCGCGGTAGGCTACAATCTAACCTTTATCAAAGTCGGAAACGTGATGGTACGCATTTCTCGTCCTTACACGAGGTATGATAACAATGTTTCACCAGGCAACGCCGGTCAGTTGCTGTTTACCTATAAACAAACTTTTTTTTTTCCTTACTACCACAATTTGTTTGCATCTATGAAAGGGTAGAAACGTTATTCTTTAGTTATAGAACTACAACAAACTTGTGAATCTAGTCTTCAGCCCAAAATATGAAGGGGTTTCCCCTAGATTATGTAGCTGTTGCCATATGTTCCCACTGCTCAATGAGGTTACAAGTTCAAATGTTTGTTAAGCTTAAGGAACTTAACTACGGGGTCATCAGTCTCTAAACGTACAAACTACTTATGAACTACCTACAACTAAGGACGGCACAAATATCCATGCCCGAGGGGGGATTCGAACCCCCGACCGTATTGGCCGTGCAGACCGTGACTGGAGCGCCTCAGTCCCCTCGGCCACCGCGGCCGGCAGATTACAAGTAGTCCAACATTTGGTGTATTAATTGCTGATGCAAATTTATACAGTTCTGCACATGAGGTCCTACTATATGCTGAGTTTATTTTTTCCCCTTTCAAGTGATACGTGGAATTTCATTGGCGCTGTCCGTTACGTCACTAGCGACGACTTCTCCGGAATGCGGTACGTACTTCTCGACTGCGTGGGCCACAGTCGGCCAGGGCAAGCGCGCGTAATCGCTCGGTTGACTCAATCGTTTCTTTTTTTCACTTTTTCTTTCGTCTGGCAGCCTTATTTTACGTCCGCAGGTAGGAAAGCCTGCCGACGCGTCGGTACGTACGCGACAGCATTACGCAACAGGGCGAAACGTGCTGCACCCATGCGTATAAAACGCGCACTGTGGGGTCTGTTGGTGAAGGACGTTGTACCAGACACGGGGTAGGGTGACGTCGCACCCAGCGACTGGTCCAGCGCAGCCGCGTAAAATTACGTCACCCTCCTTGTATTCCATCGACAGAATACATCTCGTGACGATAATAAAAGAAGAAGTAAAGGAAACGAAAAAGGTAAGAAAGTTCTTTCAACAGAGTATTTGCGAAAATATAACCCCAAACTGGCGCATTATCTGAAGAGACATACGAATGCTATGGCTATTAATTTCGTAGACATCAAGGTCATTTTCGATCGTAGATTAGACGAAATATGGAGAAAGAAACCATTCATAGCCACATTTAAGAGGTCGTAGAGCCACATTATGTTATTTAATTATGTAAACTAAGCAGTGATATATCGACGAGAATTTTATGTATCCTGTTAATGTTTTCTCCCTTCTAAATAATGTTTTTTGCGAGTTAGTTAATTGTTATATATTTTAATAACCTCCGCCCGATTACTACAATGCCTGCAAAAGCGTAAGAATTGCCTCCCTGAGCAAGGAATAAGTTCAAAATTTTGTTAGGCCTAAATATAAAACAAATAATTAATTCTTTATTCGATAAATTTCAACAATAAATTTTATTAGGTTCATATTGCCTGCTAGAAAATTAATTGCAAATTTTTTTAAAGTTCATAATTGAATTGTAAGCAATTCTGGAAGGTAACACAGACGATTAAGCCAGGATTCCTTTCCATGAATTATCGTAATCCGCCTTAGCTGTTTTAAATGCCTTTATAAAGGCTAGTTTACACGACGACACTACGTTTCATGAAACTAATCTACTGGCCAGTGCGCGTGCGCGGCAAGCGTACGCGCAACTCGTTGGCGAAACTAAACAGTTTCGGCACCATCCAACTTTGTGCTAATTTTTAGGTTAGATGACAATCAAAGCTCAACAAAATACAACATGAAGTGGGGAACGGAAGAAATTGTTAGTATTTTGACATATATGTGATGCACAGGTGTTTATGGGCGTATAATGATGAAAATTTCTCGAAAAAGCAGCGGCGTGTTGATTATCTTGAAGCAATCATTCGTGACTTAAATATTGATGGGTGAACGATAGCTAATTTGTAGACTAAAATACATTCAATTCAAAATTCCTACACAAAGAAACTTTGAAAAATACAATCTAATGAAACATCTGGGTGTTGATCAGCGCAAGATTACAAGACCAAGATCGCGTGGTTTGAACTTGCAGACTTTTTTTAAAAGAAACATTGCACACAGAAGAGAACGCTACACAATTCTGTTAAGCTGAATTCTTTAATTTTAGATTATTTGTTTAAAACGTGACAGATTTTACATTCACAATTCTTTCTAAATATTTATTTGAAACCAGGCAGCATTTTACTCTTCTTTTTTTTTTTTTTCTTTTGTATTGCCACGATACAGATCCCTCTGCAAGAAAGTACTTAGCTAATCATTATCTTCTTAATTCAGCCTGCTTTGAATAATTATCGCTGCCGGCATGCAACGTTACATCAATTAGTCCTGCAGTATTTGTATTTCTCCATGTACCTGGCTGGTAAACTCTACTGTCCACATTGTTCTGGTTAACCAGTTGTAGATTTCGGAACACGATGCTGGTACTGTAGACACGAATATGAAGCCCCACTTGCCGAGAAACGAAATGTAATTTGTAATTTCATTTCTGGTGACAATACTTTACGCATAGGAGTATCTTGTTTCCTTATCGCATTACTATGTTAAAAAATCTCAAACTGCTCTGCTGATATACTGTTATTGTTATGGTCTTCAGTCCGGAGATTGGTTTGATGCAGCTCTCCACCCTACTCTATCCTGAGCAAGCCTTTTCATCTCATAAGAACGACAACCCACATCCACTTGAATCTGCATACTATACGCGTCTCTTGGCCTCCCTCTGCGATTTTTACCCTACACACTTCCCTCCAATGCTAAATTTACGATTCCTCGATGTCTAAGAATGTGTCCTTCTTTTAGTCAGGGTATGCCAAAAATTCCTTTTCTCACCAATTCTCTTCATTAGTTATGCGAACTACCCACCCAATCTTCAGCATTCTTCTGTAGCACCACATTTCAAAAGCCTCTATTCTCTTCCTGTCTGCACTGTTTATCGTCCATGTTTCACTCCCATACAAGGCAACACTCCACACAAATGCCTTCAGAAAAGACTTCCTTACACTTAATATTCGATGTTAGCAAATTTCTCTTTTTCAAAAATGCTTTCCATAGCCATTCTGCATTTTATATCCTCTGTTCTGCGACCATCGCATGTTATTTTACTACCCAAGTAACAAAACTCATCTCCCACCTTAATTGTTTCGTTACCTAATCTAATTCCTTCAGCATCACCTGATTTTCTAAAACCGCATTCCATTATTTTTGTTTTGCTCGTGGTAATGTTCATTTTATACGCTCTCTTCAACACACTGTCCATTCCATTCAACTGCTCTTCTAGGTCCTTTGCTGTCTCTGACAGAATTACAATGTCATCAGCAAAACGCAATGTTTTTATTTCTTCCCCCTGAACTTTAATCCTTATTCCAAATTTTTCCTTGCTCGATGTACAAATTGAATAGCAGCGGAGAAAGGCTACAACCCTGTCTTACTCCCTTCCCAACTGATGCTTCCCTTTCATGCCCTTCGAGTCTAATAACTGCGGTCTGGCTTTTGTACAAGTTGTAAATATCTCCCCTTTCCCGGTATTTTTCCACTACTGACTTCAGAATTTGAAAGAGTGTATTCCAGTCAACATTGTCAAAAGCTTTCTCCAAATCTACAAAAGCTAAAAATGTAGATTTGCCATTCCTTAATCTATCTTCTAAGATAAGACGTAAAGTGAGTATTGCCTCCCAGGTTGCTACGTTCCTCCTGAATCCAAACTGATCTTCCCCGAGGTCAGCTTCTAGCAGTTTTTCCATTCTCCTGTAGATAATTCGTGTTAAAATTTTGCAACCATGACTTATCAAACTGATGGTTCTGTAATTTTCTCACCTGTCTGCGCCTGATTTCTTTGGAATGGAGATTATTACATTTTTCTGAAAGTCTGAGGGTATTTCGCCTGTCTCATACATCCTACACACCAGTTCAAATAGTTTTGTCATGGCTGGTTCTCTCAGAGACTTTAGTAGCTCTGAAGGTATGTCATCTACTCCTGGGGCCTTGTTCCGACCTAGGTCTTTTAGGGCTCTGTCAAATTCATCTCTCAGTATAGTTTGTGGTAATTATTCAGCAATCAGTCGTCATAAATATAAATTCTTTATTTGTTGGCAAATCCGGATTTCGAACACTGTGTGGTCATTATCAATGCTTAAAACAAATTAAAAAACTTACTTAACTTAAAATATCTCGACCTCCTACATGGAGGTCGAGATATTTTAAGTTTTTTAATTTATTTTAAGCATTGATAATGACCACACAGTGTTCGAAATCCGGATTTGCCAACAAATAAAGAATTTATATTTATGACGACTGATTGCTGAATAATTACCACAAATCAAATACAGTCGTGGAGCACCCAGTCCAATATGGAATCAAGTCTCAGTATAGTATCTCCTATTTCATCTTGATCTACTTCCTCTTCCCTTCCTACAACATCGTCTCTAAGTTAATTTCCTTTGTAGAGCTGCTCTATGTACTCTTTCCATCTTTCACCTTTCCCTTCTTTGCTGAGAACTGGTTTCCCATCTGAGTTCTTGATATTCGTAGAGTTGCTTTTCTTTTCCCCAAATATCTCTTTTATTTTCCTGTAGGCGGTATCTACTTTTCCCCTTCTTATACATTCTTCTACAGAATTGCATTTGGCTTCTAGCCACTCCTGCTTAGCCATTTTGCACTTCCTGTCAATCTCATTTCTTAGTTCAAATGTTCAAATGTTTGTAAAGCTTATGGGACTTAACTACGGGGTCATCAGTCCCTAAACTTACAAACTACTTATGAACTACTTACGAACTAGGACGGCACAAATATCCATGCCCGAGGGGGGATTCGAACCCCCGACCGTAGTGGCCGTACTGACCGTGACTGCAGCGCCTCAGTCACCTCGGCCACCGCGGCCGGCCATTTCTTAGTCGTCTGTGCTCCATTTTGCCTGTTTCATTTACTGCATTTTTTATATTTTCTCCTTTCATCAATTAAATTTAGTATTTCCTGTGATATCCAAGGATTTTTTGTAGGTCTTGCCTTTTAGTGCGGTGCAATTAGACCTAAACCCAGACATACAAAGTAAAAGTTTCCCTCCAGCACCAAACTGTTCTATAGATCCCACATATTGTTTGGTAAAAAGTTACACGATTTTGAGCGTCGGGTTTGGGGGGGGAGGGGGGGAGAAGTTAGAAAATTAGCAGTTTTTTTCAGTTTTTCTTCAATATTTAGATAACTATGCGGTTTAGCGCGAAAAGTGCCAAATACAAAAATAATGTACATTAAATTTCGAACAAAAATGGTCTAGTACATAATCCTACTAAAGTGAACAGTTCCACAGTTACGGAGGTAGTAAAAGCAGCAATTTTCCACATTTTTCTAGATTTTTTGGAAAATCGCTAAGGAAACATTTTTTTACAGGATTTCGTTTTGTAAAAGAAGATTGCGATTTTAGTGGCCGGTACTTTGTTAGTGATAAGCCCTTGAAGGAACGACAATCTCACCACCTTCTCAAGGGGCGCTACATTTTAAGGAAAAAGAGGCTTCCACAGGGCTAGGCCATATAAACCTGTGGTACGGAGAAACTCACTCTGAATTTTCTCTGGACAATTCCGCACTAAGAATTAATATCTTTCCAACATAAATAATCTGTATTATAATTACGATATATAATTATATCATTTGTTACATAATGTTTTTAAAACTACAGCTTTTGGAGGTTTTCCTTTAGAAAATAGGTATAACTGAATAAATATTGCAACCATGTTTTATCAAAAGAGTTCAATTGTACTATTGAATAAAAAGATAAACGACTTATAAGTATTTAGTCGTCTTCAAACGTAGCACCCTCCTCTTCTGAATCTTCGTCTGTGATATTCGTGTCCCTGTTATCACCTCCTAGGCCTGAGCAATTACCGCACATGGTCGAGCAGTTTAGACCACTCTTTCTGCACTCGCAGTTACGGACACATTCATCTTTACAAGCGCACGCTCGTGGGGAGCTGCAGGACGTACTATTGTAATTGGTCTCAGGTGTTCGCCAATCTTCTTGCACCCCCCCTCAAGCGGATTCTTCTCCTCATTCAACCACTGTTGCACTTGGTGGTAGGTTCTAAGTGAATGTTGCCTGGAAGCTGCTGCACTGTGGGGAAGTGCAGCCAACTTGAAAAGCCGGCCGCGATGGCCGAGGGGACTGAGGCGCTCCAGTCACGGTCTGCAAGGCCACTACGGTCGGGGGTTCGAATCCCCCCTCGGGCATGGATATTTGTGCCGTCCTTAGTCTTAGTTAGTTTGTTTGTTAGTTAGTTTGTAAGTTTAGGAATTGATGACCCCGTAGGTAAGTCCCATAAGCTATACAAACAAACAACTTGAAAAGTGAATGTATATACCGTTTTGCAATAGCCTACAAGTAACACTGGTAGCGGAAACAATCTAGATCTTCAGTGTTCTTGGCCCCAAACATGACAAGAAGGAAATGCTCTCCAGCGTCAGCCACTGCATTGGGGTCAGCTTTTGGGTCATTGAAGACTAGAAGTTTCGTACGAAGGGCGTTGTTGCCTTCCACTTTCCTGTTAGACAGCTGATACAGTGTCACATCCTGTGAAGGCATATATTGCTAATAGTACGTCTTTCATGTCCCCAAAGACTCGCTGAATGTCAAAAATAGTGTACACTTTGTCCTGCTGATTGCCGCTCTTTGGTACGACCATTTTTAATTTGTTCTCTGGTGGAGAGTGGACAGTCAGAAATACAAATATGTCCGTGTCATCGGCAATTACGCAATTCCGTTGTTGAAAATTGAGAATAGTCGTAGCTTTTCGACTTTATCTCATGTCGAATAATAGCTGCTGCAGTTTTGACCACTCTCAGTTCCTCCTGAGCGTCATCAGAGTTCCGATTTCTATACCAATTATCTGTTAGAATTTTAGTAAATGCTCCAGAAAATGAATCACATTTCTTTTCCCTGATAATTCTGTAAAATTCAAGCTATTACCTTAGCGCTGGATAAGTTTTCTTTTCAAATGTTTGCCGGTATATGGCTCAACTTCGGCACAAACTTGAAGGAACTTAGTTTGCAATTCTTCAAATGCGTACTGACATTCATCATTTTCTTCCAAATAATCACACAGCTTTTCAAAAGCATCTTCCCTTTTGGCATCACAGCTTGACCCACCTTTGTTATTGCCGCTTCTGTTTTGGGCTGTGATGAACCTGGCTTTCGAAATGTCTGGTAAGAGTGCCAGTGGTATCTCCCATCAGAACGGACGAGGTCTATGACCCGAGAAAGCCTCACAGTTACCTCATCTCCCCACTTGTCATGCCTATTATTTGCTTCCGTTCGGATGCTTTCAATCATTTCAAGTTTCTGTACTAAGCTCCACTTTTCTTGAGCTGGGTTTCTGCACTTGCGACCACAAAGAAAACTTAAGGTATTAAAATCAAATGTTTCACGGGGAATCTTTGCTAGAGGTTCTTTTTCATGTTGTCGACACTTAGGGCGTCATTCTCCGAGAACTTGTCTTCAACACCATCTTCACGAATTTCACTGCACTGTATTATTTTGTCCACCGCCTTCCTAGTCAGAGTAATTAGTTCACCACCCTTCTCCTTGTCTTTACAAGGCTTCAACACACACTCCGCCATAATTCACACATTTTTAAGTGATTATTACATAGTTCGCACAGTATTCTAAAGACGAAAGATTTAAAAAATGACAGCAGAACTTCACTAGAAATAACACAAACGCACTCAACTGGTCTCCCACTACGACAGTGGATGACAGACAGGTGGCGGCTGCAGGTAGTCGGCCGGTCCCTTACCAGTACGCTACGCCCCTACAACACGCCCTACGCTCGGCCGCGCTTCTACTAAGCCGGCTCTCGTTCCCAGTATTTATACGCTTATGACCTTGAAGAATATTACTTTTTAATAAAACTGTTTAGTTATTTCTTTATAATTTCATTTTTTCCAAAAAAATCGAAAAAAAATCCAAAAATTTCTATTCTTTCACCCTCCGTAACTCTGTAACCGTTCACTTTAGCAGGATTATGTACTAGACCATTTTTGTTCGAAATTTAATGTAGATTATTTTTGTATTTGGCACATTTCGCGCTAAACCGCATAGTTTTCTAAATATTAAAAAAAACTGAAAAAACTGCTAATTTTCTAACTTCTCCCTCCCCTCCCCCCCAAACCCGACGCTCAAAATGGTGTAACATTTAACCAAACAATATGTGGCCTGTATAGAACAGTTTGGTGCTGGAGGGAAACTTTTACTTTGGATGTCCGGGTTAGGCCGTTTTTTGAGCTAATTGCACCATACTATTTCTACCTATTTTGTCCTCTGCTGCGTTCACTATTTAGTCTCTCTATGCTACCCATTCCTCTTCTACTGTTTTATTCCCCCATGTTTCTGTCAATTGATGCCTAAATCTCCCTCTGAATTTCTCCAGAACTTCACGTTCCTTTAATTTATCTAAGTCCCATCTCCTTATTTTCCTACCTTTCTGCAGTTTTTTTTCAGTTTTAGCTTACAGTTCATGACTAACAAGTTATGGTCATAGTCTATATCTGATATCTGATATACTAAGATGATTAAAATAATTTGTAGGGCCTTCAACCACAATCTCTTTCAGCGAGATCACCGATCAACCGACTGACGTCTTTTCTTAATCCATTCACTAACCGAAACACGTTTCTTAGTCTTTTTATGTTTAGTCTTGTGAAGTGACTTCACACAGAGAAGAAATAGCTCCGCCGCAACTCTTACAGTCGCCAAAACTTTCATTTTACAACGACAGCGGCACTCACAAAACAACGAAACTAAAATGTATAGTTTTGATGACGTGTCCACACACATACACGAAACCAGTTGCGTACAACTCATTTCATGCAAAGAGTGCTGCAACCTAGTGTCGTCGTGTAGACTAGCCTTTAGGTTACAACCGGTTTCGCACCATTAAAGGTGTATCTTCAGGTATCTTAATTTACATGAGGTGGAAGGGCTTATTGCAACGTCCCAATATTCATGTCGGGTGCCGGGTTTGATGGGGGCTTTCCTCAAAGTTGTTAGCTGAGATTGTATGGGACACCATTAAGTAAACGTCTATGTGGTTGTAGGCAACAGTTGGTTAAACCAAGTTCACTGCTTAAATTTTTTTATTAAATTGAACGTGGGGTGTGTTCTATCCTCCCTGAATCCAAAGAAAATTGATTGTGCCAATTGGGTCGCGCCATACCCCGTTAAAAGACTTGACAAAGCCAGAAGAGTTTTGAATTATGATGTGTCAAAAAAAATTAAGAACCATTAGGAGCGAGTTTGGACATAAAATTGCTATTGTCATTAAAACCATGAAAGTTATTCTAGTGCACAAATAGTATATAATAGATTCAAAAGTGCAATATTTCTGAATACGTAATGCCGTTCTTTAAGATATATTATGTAAGATCCTCCAACACTCATCTGCATATTAGTGTGCTGTGGCAATGAAGAAAACCTGATGGACTTAATTAGGTCATACAGGCGCGCTTTCGACGGCCGCACCAACGTCCAAACAAGAGCCGCACGCCGATGCCGCGTATGCGTATACGCGTGAGCGTGTACGCGTCTTCGCCGATTAGCAACCAAAAACTATGTTGTCACTGCAGCGCCCTCGCTCGTACCACCAATAAATAGTACACTTCTGCGGCCGATGTGATTTTAGAATGGCCAGCTCTGGACCTCAAGCAGAGGTAAGATGGTGTCCTGTGTATTCATGACATTTGTTGAGCTGTGAATTTTCACCGCTTCTTTAATAATATTGTCCCAGTACGAATACGTGTTCTGATAATCCGTAATGTGCCCCATACTGAGACAATGCTCAGCCACTGCTGATTTTTCTGGCTGGTCCAGACGCGTGCAGCGCCGATGTTCCGGACATCTGTTCTCCACGGTACAAGTTTATCCGATGTATAATGTTCCGCAGCTACAGAGTATGATAGACACCGGGCCTCCTTAAACGAAAGTCATCTTTAAATGACCCTAGAGACCTCTCAGTTTCATTGGCGGACGGAAAACGCAATTATGTGTCTTTGATGAAACACCGCCGACTTATAACAAGGTGACAATTCCGCTTTGTCCACTGTCCTCCAGCTCCTGACTTTGTCCAGCACGCGGTGGTTGTAGAGCCCGGTTAATCTCCGTTCTGAATACCCTTTCAGTGAGAAAACGGCGCGAAGGTGACGTAGCTCATCATTTACACAGTCTGAGTCTGATATAGCTCGTGCCCTGTGCACTAACGTCCTACGCACGGCACTTCGTTGTGCAGAATGGTGACGGTGGCTTGTAAATATAAGTCCGTGCGTGTAGATTTACGATCTACATCTACCTCTTTGGTATCGATCTGGCGCGTTTACACGTGCGTAGATTCGTCTTAGACCAATTTAAATAGGACGCGGCTCAGTAGTATGTTCGCCATACTTGAAGATGTCGGGCAGTTGCGCTGATGAAATAACGTGTGAGTTTAACAACTGAATTGGACGTACTATGCCGGCCGCGGTGGCCGAGGTGACTAAGGCGCTCCAGTCACGGTCAGCACGGCCACTACGGTCGGGGGTTCGAATCCCCCCTCGGGCATGGATATTTGTGCCGTCCTAGTTCGTAAGTAGTTCATAAGTAGTTTGTAAGTTTAGGGACTGATGACCCCGTTGTTAAGTCCCATAAGCTTAACAAACATTTGAACATTTTTTTTTTTTTTTTGGACGTACTATCCGAGAGCCTTATTCGCAAACGTTGAAATGTTTGTAAACCTAAGGGGTCATCGGTCCCTAGTCTTTGAAACTACTTAAACTCACTGAAACTGACCTACATTAAAAACGCCACACACACCTATGCGTCAGACAGGATCCGAACCTTCGGAGAGATCGTCATGCGGTCCGTAAACATGACGCTCCAACCTGCACGATCATTCACGCGCGAATCCAACTAGCGTGGTACTTCTCCGAAAGCACCATCCCGCCACTCGGAAGAGCACAGTTTGATCAATTTCAAACTCGCTCAGTTGGCTGTAGGAAGCACGAATGCGTCTCCTTGACAAGGAGTCTATTTGCTTCAAACGTTAGTATCAAGCATTGCGCTTGTAAACATTCCCTATTAATGGCGGCGCCAAGTTCGCAGAAGGTATTTACAATTTATTTTATACTAAGATAACCGGTTTCGATCTACGCCGAGATCATCATCAGTTCGAATTCATCTCAATGTTGGTGCCAAGGCAGTCACTGCACGCTATTTGCCTCAGCCATGATGATGATGATGAAACCGGTTACCTTAGTATAAATTAAATTGTAAAAACATTTTGCGAAATTGGCTGAAAATATCATTTTTGAATCATATACCAGTTCCCTGCGTTCTTAATAGGAAACAGTGTTTTCCAAACACGTTAACAACGCCATCTGTTTACAGACGATATTGAAATCATTATTAGTACATCTACTGTCCCCTATTCCCGATGGTATCTGAGTGGCTCTAGGAACACTCTTCTGAATTCGAAAACCTCCTCTGTCCTTCAAACTCTCCAAATATGGACATTATTCGGTATATCAGGGATTCCTTGCAACGTACTTTTCAGAAGAGATCTCTATTCCCTCGTACTGTTAGGGATTTATGGGCAGCTATGCAGGATGCAGGGAAGCATAACTAACAACGTTAATGTGTGTGGGAAACTAACAAATACGCTCTAGTTTATGATGCTAATGTGACTATCATACTAAACAAACGTTTAACTTATTTTCACACTCCTTTCTTCAAACTACAGAAAATCTAGAAAAAGGAAAATTTCATAGTTACTGCCATGGCTTTACTTAGGAGGTACATCCTGCAAGTGAAGACTATTATTATCTACGTATATAAGCACCTTTCTGTACTGTTCACAAAATCCAACGTACTGACAATACGATAGAGGAAATGTAACAAACCGAAAATTCTACAAAACAGACAAAATAAATTCCTAATTGCTAGCAATCCTAAGTTAATAAAATAGGTGGATAATGCGCAGTCACCTCAATTCGAGCCCACTCGATATTCTAAAAAGAATGATTCCACCTCCTTGCTCCGGCAATCTCTCAATCTGCCATCCGGAAGCCGACCGACTCTCCAACAGAACACCCAGCGGCATATCCCAGAAAAAATATCTTACACGACATTAACATATGGAGTATAGAAAAACTTAGTGACAAAGATACAATACACTTCTATTACAACTTTACAAGTGGTATACATTGCTCGTGACACTATTTATGTAGCCTAAGAAATCCACAAAAATATTTAGAGCAATAGAATGATAAACATTTTCTGCGCCGTAAGGCATCGTAACTATTGGAAAGTGTTGCTTTTTTTATCCCTATTTCCAATAATTTCCATTTTCATTGTATCTGTGCGTTCCACGGTGACATTCAAAATGTTCAAATGTTTGTAAATCTTATGGGACTTAACTGCGGGGTCATCAGTCCCTCAACTTACAAACTACTTATGAACTAGCCTATACTAAAGACGTCACAAACATCCATGCCCGAGGGGGGAATCGAACCCCCGACGGCAAACGGCCTCACGCATCGTAGCATAGCGCCTCAATGCGCTCGGCCGCTCCGCCGCGGCCACGGTGACATTCGCGAATAGTTGTATTTATTCCAATATTTCTAACAATGCTTTGTTTCACACAAGGTGTCATGTTGCATTATTTTTATTTTCTCTTACTTCGGCTGAAAAAAGTATCATTATTACTATAAAGAACCGATCACACCCCATTATTAAATCGAAAGTTTGTTAACCTCAGGGACCATACTACTTATGTCATTGGTCCTTAGACTTACAAAATACTTAAACTGACTTATGCTAAGGACAAAACACACACACACAGACACACGCGCGCCCCACGAAGTACTGTAATGTATAATATGTGATACTTTTGAAATATAAATGTACGTCCTGTGAAGAGTTAATTATTTAGATCGTGTTTACGTACATTACAGCTAGCACTTTACTACACTAAAATGTTAAGCACTTTATTGTATAGTAGCAACGTTCGAGGAAAAATGAACTTTGAGTCTTGCTCAATGCTGTAATGTTTGTCGTATGCGAAAGTCTAATTTTCGGTAAGACTGCAGTGTCTGTTGCCCATGTTATTAGCATGGCGCTTATGTTGGCAACTTTGCCGCGAGCAACTATGAGAAAACAATAATTTGGGTGTTTCTGAACCGGAGATTCGGGCACTACGCGCCCTCACACACTAAAAGACAACTTCTTGTTTAACCTATACCTAACCTAACTTTCACTTAAAATGATCACTGTTTCGCACAGATCATAAAATAAATAAAACTTTCTATACCTGCCCTATGGTTGACTGCTGTGGTGTATACATAGATATTCTGTAGTATCGCCAACATTTGCAGCGCGTGGGCATCAGACTCTGCACTTTAGCCTAATTTTCTATCGCTTTGTCATGAAACTTTTATAAGTCGCTGGCCTTATTGATTGAGCATGCCTTACGTTCATAGATGTTGAGGTTCTTACTTAAGTAAACCACAAACAGAACCACATGATTAGCAAATGCACAAGAGCGTTTCAATTGAGCTTAGTTGGAATTTAACTCCATTTGTTTCCTAAACAGGAAGTCGAGGACCCGATGGAGTCGTTTACCGTAGTTGGATCAGGCTTCGATCTCGTGAAGCACGCCTAAGTGCACGCCTCATATGCACAATCCGCGCCGTCTCTGAGCGTTCAGCAGCAGGGTGGGGTCAGCACTTTGACCGCACACGCTAAGATACACTCTCCGTTTACCCACGGCTTAAGGCACCAGCTTAAATGCTTAAAGTTTCAAGAGTGTTAGCCAGTCACTAGTTAAGAGGTAACAAACGACGCTAACTCAGCACTTGCGCAGTGCACCCAAACAAACAGCAGACGCTTCCAACAGCCAGCACTATGGGTCGTAGCGCAAACTGCGATGCGCTCTGGAGCGTTTACTGGATAGATCTTTAAAGGCATTGGCACGAAAATTACCAGCAGTGGTCGGACGACACGTCAAAGAGCAAACTTCTTTCAGCTTGCCCGCCTTGCCTTTCAGCAAGACCACCTCATAAACACGGACAGCACATGTAGCAGGAAACAGCATCCGCAATGCGAGGCGCTCTTCCCGGCTGCACCCCCTCCCCTATCTCTCTCTCTCTCTCTCTCTCTCTCTCTCTCTCTCTCTGTGTGTGTGTGTGTGTGTGTGTGTGTGTCCACTTTAGACGGATGATGGGACGCTGGTGGTATATTACTTTGGCAAATGAAAAACCTTCAGTCGTTACTTTCGGAATTTTAATACATGTTTCTAGAATACTTTATTATATTCAGACCTTGTATCAGACAATAACAATAGTCAACAACAACATAAATGTATGTAAAAAAATTTAAGTTACAAACATGATACCAGATAATTGTAATGAAGTAACTTTTGAAATATTAATATTGGTAAAGTGTGGGTAATATTATTTTTTAATATATGCATTAATTAATCAATTGTATGGTGAATATGAAAGTAACGATCTCATCCACATAGGGACGGTAGTAAAATATCTGACAGTTGCAGAATAATGTAATATATACGCAAAGAAGGGAAAGCTGAAAGGTGGAAAGAATATATAGAGGGACTATACAAAGGAACTTAGAAACAATATTGTCACGTTGCAATGGAAGTAGGCTTGACTTCGAAGGCAACTAAACACAGCACTTATACTGAAAGCACGTTTATTACGAACTCAACATACACGCAGCACTGACTGCCTCTCAGGCAGAGTGCTCTGCTATTTATACACAGACAGAATTTACCAGAAATTAGAAGAACAGTTAACATAAGAAACAAGTAGAATTCACAAGTGAACATAAGAAAGATGTAGAACCTTCTGGAATTGTCAATTACAAATAAATAAAATTTTTGCCTGTGGGCGGGATTAAATCGATGACCTTCTGCTCCGCAGTCCGTGACGCTATCCCCTGCGCCACGCCGGCAGTTGGTGTTCGTGGTCTCTCACGGCAATATTGTAGGAAGGGAAGAGGATGTAGATGCAGATGAAATAGAAGATATTATACTGAGAGAAGAATTTGCAGAGCACTGAAACACTTAAGTCGAAACAAGGCCCCTGGAGTGGACGACATTCCCGCAGAACTACTGAACTCAGCCATGACAAAACGATTTCACCTGGTGCGTAAGATGAATGAGACAGGGGAAATACCCTCAGACTTTAAGAAAAATGTAATAATCCCCATTCCAAAGAAAGCAGGTGCAGACTGATGTGAAAATTATAGAACCATCAGTTTAATAAGTTATGCGTGCAACATTTTAACACGAATTATTTACAGAAGGATGGAAAAGTTGGTAGAAGCCGACCTGGGGGAAGATCAGTTTGGGTTCAGGAGAAATGTAGGAACACGGGAGGCAATCCTGACTTTAAGGCTTATCTTAGAAGATAGATTAAGGAAAGGCAAACCTACGTTTCTAGCTTTTGTAGATTTGGAGAAAGCTTTTGATAATGTTGATTGGAATACAGCCGGCCGCGGTGGCCGAGGAGTCTGAGGCGCTCCAGCCACGGTCTGCAAGGCCACTACGGTCGGGGGTTCGAATCCCCCCTCGGGCATGGATATTTGTGCCATCATTAGTCTTAGTTAGTTCATAAGTAGTTTGTAAATTTAGGGACTGATGACCCCGCAGTTAAGTCCCTTAAGCTTAACAAATATTTGAACATTTAATTGGAATACACTCTTTCAGATCTTGAAATCAGCAGGAGTAAAATATAGGCAATGGAAGGTTATTTACAGCTTGTACAAAAAACAGACAGCAGTTATCAGAATTGAAGGGCACGAAAGAGATTCAGAGGTTGGGTTTGTAGCCTTTCTCCAATGTTGTTCAATTTGTTCATTGAGCAAGCTATAAAGGAAAGCAAGGAGAAATTTGGAGAAGGAATTAAAGTTCAGGGTGAAGAAATAAAAACATTGCGTTATGCCGATGACATTGTAATTCTGTCAGAGACAGCAAAGGACCTGGAGAATCAATTGAACGGAATGGGCCGGCCGCGGTGGCCGAGGGGACTGAGCAGCTCCAGTCACGGTCTGCACGGCCACTACGGTCAGGGCTTCGAATCCCCCCTAGGGCATGGATATTTGTGCCGTCCTTAGTATTAGGTAGTTCATAAGTAGTTTGTAAGTTTAGGGACTGATGACCCCGTAGTTAAGTCCCTTAGACGCTACAAACATTTGAACATTTTTTTGAACGGAATGGACAGTGTGTTGAAAGGAGCATATAAGATTAACAAGAGCAAAAGAAGGGTAATGGAGTGCAGCCTAAGAAAATCAGGGGATGCTGAAGGAATTAGTTTAGCTAACGAAACAATAAAGGTACATGAGTTTTGTTACTTGGACGCCGGCCGCGGTGGCCGAGGGGACTGAGGCGTTCCAGTCA
Organism: Locusta migratoria; assembly: GCA_026315105.1. Classification (NCBI taxonomy): domain Eukaryota; kingdom Metazoa; phylum Arthropoda; class Insecta; order Orthoptera; family Acrididae; genus Locusta; species Locusta migratoria. Next base: position 201,287,166 of record CM048746.1, read on the forward strand.
CGGTCTGCACGGCCACTACGATCGGGGGTTCGAATCCTCCCTCGGGCATGGATATTTGTGCCGTCCTTAGTCTTAGTTAGTTCATAAGTAAGGATATAAAATGCAGAATGGCAATGGGAAGAAAAGCGTTTTTGAAAAAGAGAAATTTGTTAACATCGAACACTAATTTAAGCATAGGGAAGTCCTTTCTGAATGCATTTGTGTGGAGTGTTCCTTTGTATGGGAGTGAAACAGGGACAACAAACAGTGCGGACAGGAAGAGGATAGAGGCTTTTGAAATGTGGTGTTACAGCAGAATTCTGAAGATTAGGTGGGTGGATCGTGTAACTAATGAGGAAGTACTGAACAGAATTGGGGAGAAAAGGAATTTCTGGCATACCTTGACTAAAAGAAGGGATCGATTAGTAGGACACATTCTTAGACATCAAGGAATTGTGAAATTACCGTTGGAGGGAAGTGTGTGGGGTAAAAATCGCAGAGGGAGACCAAGAGATGAATTTAATAAGCAAATTCAAATGGATGTAGGTTGCCGTTCTTATGAGGAGATGAAGAGGCTTGCTCAGGATAGATTAGGTTGGAGAGCTGCATCAAACCAGTCTCCGGACTGAAGACCACAACAACATATGTAACAATTGTCATAGTTAAGGTTAATATAGAATGGTTATTTTCATTAGTTACCTTGCCTGTATTGTTATCAATGTATAGTTAAGCATTACACCACACCAAATTTCCATTGAAATGTAGTCAACTGTAATAATCATACAGGTACTAGGAATTCTGTTAAGCATCGATTGGGAAGCCAAGTGTATAAAACTGTGATAATAACAACAAGAAATAAAAATATATGTATTCGTAAAAATAAAAATAAAATGGGGGGTTGGGATTTGTGGGGGATGGGAAAGAGGGAAGGAGGGGGGGAAGGAGGAGGATGGACTTCCTATATTATTATTATTATTATTATTATTATTATTATTATTATTATTACAACCGTCCCTATGTGGATGAGATCATTACTTTCATATTCACCACATAATTGATCAATTAATGCCTATATTTAAAAAATTACCCACACTTTGACCAATATTAATATTTCAAAGTTATTTCATTACAATTAACTGGTATCATGTTTGTAACTTAATTTTTTTACATACTTCTGTGTCCCAGCCTCGTCGCCGCTTTTGTGTCTCCTTTCCGTCGTTGGTGTCGGTGGCCGAGTAAAAAGACCGACACAGGAATAAAGGATGCACGCTTGTGCAGGTAGGAGGTGACCAGCCAGTGGGACAGCAGAAACTAGAAACACTAGAGTAAATTAGAGACTTAGTAATACTTAACTTTTACATAGCTCAGTACTGCAGAATGCTGATACATAGTTGAGCTAGAGGCCTGCCTAGTGCCTGTCCGATAGCCAAGTCTTAACTGGTGCCTACCTGATTCCGAAGTGTTAACTGGTTCCTCTCTCAGTCCCAAGTGAACGAAGTCGTTCAGTGATGGTCACGAGCGGAGTTGTAGCAGAGGGCGCTCGTGGCTGACGTCGTAAGAACGCCGCGCCGTGCGTGCGACACCACACATACATTTATGTTGTTGTTCACTATTGTGATTGTCTGATACAGGGTCTGAAGATGAGAATAATGTATTCTCAAAAAATGTAATTAAAATTCCAAAAGTAACGTCTGTAAGTTTTTCTCTCTCTCTCTCTCTCTCTCTCTCTCTCTCTCTCTCTCTCTCTCTCTGTCTCCCCAAGTGCCCTCATCACAGTCGACAGCGAGCTTGTGACTTCACGGTAGTCATGTCTAGAGTCCGAAATTAGTATAATAATGGTATTGCCTGGAAACATAAAGGACTGCCCCTGGACCCGCGGCAAGCGGTTGATCAGCTGCCACGTAGCCCAGGTAGTGGGTTAAAAGGAGCAGACGATCGGGAGTTTCTCCAAATCGGCGGAAATCTGGGAAAGGCCCACGCTTTGTACTCAAGGGATGTCTGAAGGACATCCGTGAGCTACACACTCCAGTCATTCATAAGAAAAGGAAATAATCTATAAAACTATTTACCGTCAAAATGTAAGACATCTACGATGTCGAAATTTTTACACTTATCTCATGATTCTAAACATAATTTAAACAACTGAAAAATTATAATTTTTTTGTGAGTACTATACCAAAATGTAGAAAAATCAAGCTTAAAATGCGTCATGAAATTTCAACAAAGTATGGATTAGATGACAGCTTGCCTTATTGTCTCAAGCTAACATCTTGAAAGCGTCACACTTATATACACAGGGTGTCCAGAAAACGACTCCCTGATTTCCAAATTAAATATCTCGAAAATAAGGATCGATAGAGGAATGCAGTAAACGGTATGTTTATTGTGAAAGCTGTAAGACGTTTATACAGGTTTGAAATAATAGCTACAAAAGCTGCTAACAGATGACGCTGTAATCGCCATACATAATGCCTAGAATAAATAGTGATCCGAAGCCCAGAACGATCAGTTCCACTATTGAAACGTGAAAGGGGGTTAGCGTACCGAAGGAAGAGATTAAAACCATGTACTCCAATGAACAACGCGTTTTTCTGGTGCTAGAGTACCACAGGTTAGAAGAGAGTCCTACGGTAAGAAGGCAAAGTTTTCAAGCACGATTTAATGTTCCAAAAGGACCCGATGCGAAAAGCAATCGTACGCTCTTAGCAAAATTTCAACGAACAGGCAGCGTAACTGATGATCTAGTGGGGCATGTTAGCCGCAAGCAAACCGCACTTACGCCTTAAAATATCGCCACAGTTTCTAGAATTATTCAGCGAAATCCAATGTCATCCGTCCGTAGAATTGCATCTGAGACTGGTTTGAAGCGTTCCAGCACGCAGAAAATACTGAGAAAGAGCCTACACATGTTCCCATTCAAAATTCAAAGCACCAGGCCATACCCGTACGAGCTGTGCAACAATGGGTTGCCTTTGCTAATCAGATGCTCACAATGATTGATAGTGAAGGATTTGATGTTGGCTGCATCTGGTTTACAGATGAAGCACAGTTACACCTGAATGTGTACGTCAATAAGCAGAACTGGCGATTTTGGGGTTCCGAAAAGCCATATTGGTGTGAAGCGATACCCCTGTATTCTCCTAAACTTACTGTGTGGGGTGCAGTATGCATCAGAGGCATTATTGGCCCTTTTTTATTCGACAAACGGTCACTCGTGCACGTTACGTTGTAATTTTGGAACAATTTGTTGCCACATAGCAAGCGTTAGAGGATCAACCAGGTACCGAATGGTTTATGCAAGATGGAGCCCGGCCACATCGGATCGAACAAGTGTTTCGCTTTCTTGAGGAATACTTCGGGAATCGAATCATTGCTTTGCAATATCCCAAATTAAGTGGTGCAGGCATGGATTGGCCACCATATTCGCCGGATTTGACTCCATGTGACTTTTTTTTTTGGGGGGGGGGGGGGGCACAGTGAAAGAGATGGTCTACCCTAAGCATCCCGCCACGCTGGACGAGCTTGAATCGGCGATCTCTGTGGCATGTGAATCCATTTCGGTTGAGACACTACGAAATGTAATGGCTAATTTCAATCCTCGTTTGCGCCACCTCTGTAGTGCTGATGGTGAACATTTTGAAAACATTGTGATGTGATTGTTTCCAGAGTGTTTTCATACGATTATTTCACTTATGTATGCTGATATGAGCTGTACAGCGTACAGCGACATCTGTTGCAGCTTTTGTAACTATTATTTCAAACTGTTGTATAAACTTCTTACAGCTTTCATAATAAACATACCCTTCCCTTTTCTGGACACCCTGTATTTATTTAATGGCTGATTTCAACCAATATATATTTGTAATGGAAATATGAACAGATTATCATATGTAACACTGAAAATGCAAGCAGCATGATCTACGTCGCGTATATTTAGTATGTCGATTTATTTTCCAATTTTCCATTAATTAAGAAAATATTCTATAGCATGACCGGTAAAGCTCATGAAAGCTGAGACATTATGTAATACTAAGTGAAAATCCTCTGGAGAATGAACATCAATATTTTGCCGTTTGAAATAATTTATACTGCAGCAGTCACTTTCTATTAATATTTTTATCAGCACGACGCTAGTAAAAATATTAGTAAAAAGTGACTGCTGAGAGGCCGTGGTCGAACAGTAGAAATTCTTTCCCCTGACGTTTCGTTGCCGGCTGCCGGCAACATCTGCCGAGGTGAGAAGACGACTGGCTGCTGGGCCGTGGAGGTTCTGCTTTATATGGACGCATAGAGAGCGCCACCACTCGTCGCGTGATGTCAACAGTAAAACTATATCTGGCTGGCGTCTTTACTCTCGATCAAAGGTAATCGACTGTCATATCTTTGGTACAAAGTCGATCGCCTTATCTTATCTAACTTCAAGCCTTCTTCCTTCCTGTTAAAATTATTGTGGTGTTTAAAAATCTCTATCCTCTCTATACATACATCCATTATAAAGCGATGTCTTAGCTAACACGCTCGTCTCACTAAATTTTATTTCGTGGTCACCGTTTTGAAAAACATGTTCCGCTATGGCCGATTTCTGTGTGTCCCAGTCGATAGTTCTTTTTGTGTTCCATAGAACATTTATGGGACATAACCGAAAGATTGCAAAATGACCTCTACCATCAAATTTTACCCATTATATAAAGCTATACAGGCAACATGGTCCAATGGTAAGTTGTAATTTGCGGCTCTTTGCTGATGATGCTGTGGTGTATGGGAGGGTGTCGTCTGTAACTGACTGTAATAGCATACAGGATGACTTAGACAAAATTTCTTGTTGGTGCGAAGAATGGCAGCTAGCTCTCAATGTAGAAAAATGTAAGGTGATGCGCATGAGTAGAAAAAACAATCCTATAATGTTCGAATACAGCATTAGTAGTGAGCTTCTTGATGCTGTCGCGTCGTTCAAATATTTAGGCGTAACATTTCAGATCGATATGAAAAGTTGTGAGTAAGGCGGACAGCCGACTTCGGTTTATTGGGAGAATTTTGGGAAGATGTACTTCACCTGTAAAGGAGACCGCGTATAAAACGCTTGTACGACCACGTCTTGAGTATTGCTCAAGTGTTTGGGACCCGCAGCAGATCAGTTTAAAGTAAGACATAGAGGCGGTTCAGAGACGAGCAGCTAGATTTGTTACCGGTAGGTTCGACCGATGCGCGAGTGTCACGGAAATGCTCCGGCAACTCAATTGGAGATCGCTGGAAGAAAGACGACGTTCTTTTCGTGAATTTCTGTTAAGTACATTTAGAGGGCCGGAATTTGAAGCTGAGTGTAGTACGATCTTGCTGCCGCCTACTTACATTTCGCGTAAAGATCACAAAGACAAGAGAAATTAGGGCTCGTACGGAGGCATATAGGCATTCTGTTTTTCCTCGTTCAATTTGGAATAGGAAAGGAAATGCCTAGTAGTGGTACAGTGTACCCTCCGCCACGCACCTTACGGTGAATTGCGGAGTATGTATGTAGGTGTAGATGTAGAACAAACTTCCATGAGTCAAATTACTGCATTTCGCCGGGACAGAAAACGTCGAACACAGTATTAGGAAGCACGCCATGATTTTTCTCACTTTATTGCAGTTCAGTCTATTAAAGTGCAACAACTATAATTTGACGGTACGTCGGCATCAGTGAAGCTTTCAAAAATGGTAACTATGCAGTTCTTATACTGAGACGTTTCAAAGTACATTTTGCAAATTTGTAAACTCCGTCCTACAGGCATCGAGAGGCCCACAGGGTAACTATCGGCCGTCATTTCACCCTGCGCCCTAGGGCGTCAACGGATGGTACGTGGTGAGTGCCCCGCACTCCGAGCCGTTGTGTCGTTTTCGTTACACAGAGCCGCGGCTTCTCAATCTAGTAGCTCCTCAATCGACCTCACAAGGACTGAGTGCACCCCGTTTGCCAATAGCGCTCGGCAGACTCGGTGTGATCAATCCAAAAGCGATAGCCAAGCCCGAAAGTGCTACACTTCGATGATCTAACGCGAACCGAAGTATCCAATGCGGCACAGCTTTCGGTACATTATACAACAAATTGAGAAATAAGACATAGAACATTAAAATTGCTGCACCACGAAGATGACGTGCTACAGACGCGAAATTTAACCGACAGGAAGAAGATGCTGTGATATGCAAATGATTAGCTTTCCAGAGCATTCACGCAAGGTTGGCGCCGGTGGCGACACCTACAACGTGCTTCCATGAGAAATGTTTCCAACCGCTTTCTCATACACAAACGGCAGTTGACGGGCGTTGCCTGGTGGAACGCTGTTGTAAGGTCTCGTGTAAGGATGAGAAATGCGTAACATCACGTTTCCAACTTTGATGAAGGTCGGATTGTACCTTATCGCGATTGCTGTTTATCGTGTCGCGACGTTGCTGGTCTCGTTGGTTGCGATCCAATGACTGTTAGCAGAATATGGAATTGGTGGATTCAGGGGGGCAATACGGAATCCCAACGGCCTCGTATCACTAGCAGTCGAGATGACAGGATTCTTATCCGCATGGCTGTAACGGACCGTGTAGCCACGTCTCGATCCCTGAGTCAACAGATGGGGACGTTTGCAAGACAACAACCATCTGCACAAACAGTTCGACGACGTTTCCAGCAGCTTGGACTACCAGCTCGGAGACCATGGCAGCGGTTACCCTTGACGCTGCAACACAGACAGGAGTACCTACGATAGTGTACGCAACGACGAACTGGCTGCACGAATTGCAAAACGTACTTTTTTCGGATGAATCCAGATCCTTTTTACAGCATCATGATGGTCGCAACCGTGTTTGGCGACAATGCGGTGAACGCACATTGCGTGTATTCGTCATCGCCATACTGGCGTATCACCCGGGGAGATGGTAAGAGCTGCCATTGGTTACACGTCTCGGTCACCTCTTGTTTGCATCGACGGCATTTTGAACAGTGGCCGTTACATTTCAGATGTGTTATGACCCGTGGCTCTACCCTTCATTCGATCCTTGTGAAACCCTACATTTCAGCAGGATAATGCACGACATGATGCAGGTCCTGTACGGGCCTTTCTGGATATGGAAAATGTTCGACTGCTGCCCTGGCACATTCTCCAGATCTCTCGCCAACTGAAAACCTCTGGTCAATAGTGGCCGAGCAACACTAGTCACTACTCTTGATGAACAGTGGTATCGTGTTGAAGCTGCATTGGCATCTGTACCTGTACAGGCCATCCAAGTTCTGTTTGACTCAATGCCCAGGCGTATCAAGACCGTTTTTACGGCCAGAGGTGGTTGTTCTGGGTACTGATTTCTCAGGATCTATGCACCCAAAATGCGTGAGAATGTAATCACAGCCGGCCGCGGTGGCCGAGGGGATTGAGGTGCTGCAGTCTCGGTCTGCACGGCCACTACGGTCGGGGGTTCGAATCTCCCCTCGGGCATGGACATTTGTGCCGTTCTTAGAATAAGGTAGTTGATAAGTAGTTTGTAAGTTTAGGGACTGATGACCCCGTAGTTAAGTCCCATAAGCTTAACAAATATTTGAACATTGTAATCACATGTCAGTCCTAGTGTAATATATTTGTCCAATGAATTCCTGTTTATCATCTGCATTTCTTCTTGGAGAATTTTAATGGCCAGTAGTGTATTGTGTATGTACTTCCAAATGGCTTGATCTTTCCCCATATTGAACAGCTCAAAAATACTATTCTTGACCACTGGTAGTATTCAATATGCCATGTCCAGTAGTTCAGTTACCTTTGATATTCATAAAACAGAATATGACTGCCTTTTCAAGAGCGCACGAAACGATTCTATATCGACAATGTGATATGTCACTAAACTATGTCTCTGTTGTGGTCTTCAGTTCTGAGACTTGTTTGATGCAGCTCTCCACCGTACTCTATCCCGATCAAGCCTTTTAATCTCCTCAAAATAACAGCAACCCACATCCATTTCAAACTGCTTACTGTATTCGTCTCTTTTTACCCCACGCACTTTCCTCCAATGCTAAATTCGCGATCCCTTGGTGTCCAAGAATGTATCCCACTAAACGAAAACTTCCTTTAGTTATGTCAGAAATTCCTTTTCTCCCCAATTCTCTTCAGTACTTCCTCATGAGTTACGCGATATTATCCTCAACATTCTTCTGCACCACATTTAAAAGCCCCTATCTTCTTCATGTCTGAACTATTTATCGTCCACGTTTCACTCCTGTACAAGGTAACAATCTCCACAAATGCCTTCAGAAAAGACTTTCTTACACTTACATTAATATTCGATGTTAGTAAATGTCTCTCTTTTTCAAAAACGCTTTTCTACCCATTGCCATTCTGCATTTTATATCTTCTGTACTGCGAATATCATTTTTTTTTTTTTTACTGGCCAAGTAAAAATCTCATCTAGCACCTTTGTTTCGTTGCCTAATCTAATTCCTTCAGCACCGCCTGATTTTCTTAGTCTGCATTCCATTACCCTTGTTTTGCTCTTGTTAATGTTTATCTGATACTTTCCTTCCAACAGACTACCCATTCCATTTAATTGCTCTTCTAGGTCGTTTGCTGTCTCTGACAGAATTACAATGTCATCAGCAAAACGCAAAGTTTCTATTTATTCACCCTGAACTTTCATTCCACCTCAAAATTTCTCCCTGCTTTTCTTCACAGCTTGCTCATTGTACAAATTGAATAACTTGCCTTTACTCCCATGCCTTTCGACTCTAATAACTGCTCTTGGCCTTGTACAAGTTGTAAATAACGCCGGGTTGTTTTTTTTTTTTTTTTTTTTACTCCTGGTGCCTTCAGAATTTGAAAGAGTGTATTTCAATCAACATTGTCAATTCGTGTTAAAATTTTGCAACCATGACTCATTAAAGTGGCGGTTTTGTAATTGTCACACCTTTCTGCGCAAGCTTTCTTTGGGGTTACTACATTTTTCTTAAAGTCTAATGGTATTTCGGTTGTCTCTTACATCTAATACAGCACGTGAAATAGTTTTGTCATGTCTGGCTCTCCCAGAGACCTCTCTCCAGAGGCCTAATCAAAATAGATGCTTATTACTCACAACGACTTTCGGAAGCAGAAAATTTGTTTCTGTTTGACGACGAGCTCTTAAATGTGGCTGAGAAACTCTTAATTGCGACGCATTAAAGTAAGTAAATTTCTGTTGAAGAATATAGTAGGACGAAATTATCAGAGAATATCTTTTCTTTTAAAGTAATGCAGTATAATTACACCCACAGTGATCACATGTGGTTATGTACATGACGTACGTCTAGAACATTTCTTACAGAGAACAGATCTTTATATTTGTTAATAGTATATGACGTAAGACCATCATTCTTCTGTTTTCTATTAAGATGAACTTCTTCCAATGCTTTTATATTTGAGAGTTGCGGTAATTCCGCAAGGTATAAATCACTTCTGTCAAATAAACTTCATCCTGGTCCCTTGAACAAGAAATTTAATTGGCGCGTAGGAGGAAGTGGCGAGAATCTGCAAAATGATTGATCTTTACCGGCCTGCTCCCGGATTACCCTCTCAGAGATTTTCGCCGGTAATCAAAGGACTGCTTCATTACGCGAAGCCTGTTCGTACGTAAAATGCGTACGACAAGGATTAACGAGTCGTGAAACTGCGTCGGCAATTACACTACTCCCGTGGGTGCGTCTGTTTAAGTGGCAGCTGGAAGGTCAGTGACCGAGATAACAGGAGACGGCAGGAGCGGCTGTATCTCTATTACATGAAATCCGAGCAGTAATTTGCAGAAAAGTAAAAGCATTTGAGAAAAATCGGATATCATCGTTAAAAATATTTTACAGAAACTGTGGAAAAATATGCATGCCGCAATTGGAGGTTCGATACGTTTCCTCATCCGGGCACAATGTAACAGCGTAAATCCAGATGGATCTACCTCTGACGCCTCATAATTGTTTTGGTGTCAACTCAAGAACGTCTTGTAGAGGGATATTTAAGGAACTGGGGATACTTACTATTGCTTCCCAATACATTTATTCTCTAATAAAATTTGTCGTTAAAAATTTATCTTTTTTTTTTTTTTTTTTTCAAACCAATACTAGAAACAAGAATAACTTGCATAAAGATTTAAAGTCACTTACTTTGGCTCAGAAAGGTGTTCAATATTCAGCAGTACATTTTCGATAACATGCTAGCAGCCATAAAAAATTTAACTCACAATACAGTACAGTTTGAACAGAGTCTAAAGGATTTTTTGATGGCCAACTCCTACTCCATTGATGAATTTCTTACCAGAAGTGATTGATGTAAGTTACTGTATATAATATTCACAAATATGAATACTGTGTTCAGTTTGACTACAGTATAAGTTTTGTGCACTAATGTGATCATTGTAAGAAAAAAATTCTAAGAATTTTAATATGCACCTAGTAATAGGTTTTATGCCCTTTAAAATGTAAATATTCTTAATTCAACATCCTCAATGACAATTACATTTGGGATCTGTGGAAGGTACATTAACACATATGCTCTCTTTTTGTAAATATATATTGTGTATATTGTTCTGGCATGTTCTATATCCAAGAGGATTCCCTCAATTCGGATCTACTGGAACGAAAAGTACATCTAATCTAATCTAATGTTTATCACCGTATGTTAATGTTTTGTATGTAACGATGTACGATTTGTTAATGTAATGTTGTCATATTAGCTCTGGGTTTACCTAGGGAGAGTTATCTTTGGTAAATCTGTTATGTAAAACAAAAGCGAATGTAGTTGTTGCGCGCAGTGAGACTCTTTGGTGTACGGAAGTGCTCTGTCGCGCGGTGCGCGAACAGGGAGGGTCTGGCTGGAGTGTTGCTAGCGTGAGGACGCGTCTGTGTGGCATTCTCGCGGTTTAGCCTCGCAAGTGTGATAGTGCCAAATGTAGTCGCGGACAGTCATGTATTCTCGAAGAATCAAATTCAAAATGTTTGTTAAGCTTATGGGACTTAACTACGGGGTCATCAGTCCCTAAACTTACAAAGTACTTATCAACTAGCTTATCCTAAGGACGGCACAAATATCCATTCCCAATGGGGGATTCGAACCCCCGACCGTAGTGTCCGTGCAGACCGTGACTGGAGCGCCTCAGTCCCCTCGGACACCGCGGCCGGCCCTGGAAGAATCCGGCACGGTTATCGTGAAGCGGAAGCCGCTGCCAATTATCACCTGGTTCCTGCTCCGAAATTAGCCGTGGTCTGGGGGACAACGCGGCCACTTCCAGCTGCAGTAGACGAAAATCAGCTATTGTCGGCGTTCTCAATCATCATCATCCACCGTAATCATAATGAACACTGCCATCAGGGCATGTGTGGAGGAGAATTTGCGTAGAATTTGCGTAGGTGCTACAAAGATCGTAGCATCTATATCTATTCAGACAGCCAGGCAGCCCTGAGATCACTGGCAGCTCCTGCAACAAGGTCTAAAATTGTTGCAGAATGTCATAGGGTTCTGGTGGAGCTAGGGGAAAGAAATAGAGTAAACCTATTGTGGGTCCCTGGCCACTCGGGGATCAGTGGCAACGAACATGCCGACAGATTAGCCAGGATGGGGGCAGAGTCTCCATTTATTGGACCGGAACCTGTCCTGACAATCACCAAGGCAATGATCAAATTGGAGCTAGGTAACTGGCTCAGAAGACAGCACGTAGAATATTGGACCAAAGTCCATCAACAAACACATGGCAAGGAAATGATGCCAAAGCCATGTTTTAAAAGAAGCTCTGCAATTCTGGGCCTGAACAGGAGAGAGATTAGACTCATGGTTGGACTGCTGACAGGCCATGGGAATTTCAAAAAACACCTACATACAATGGGAATAACAGAAGAGGAACCTAAACGTAGGATCTGTGATGACGGTGATGAAACTGAAACACATCTAATCTTCGAATGCTTTGCATTGGAGAGTAAAAAGGCATAGAACATTTGGGACAACTAGACCCGAAGAAATTGTGTGTAATAAAGAACTGGTAAAGGGACTCCTTGCACTGTTCAAGGGCATTGGTTGGCTTTACTAGATATACAGGGAGCGATACCGCACATAAACTTAGTTTCAGTGCGGGCAGTGGTGGGTTGGACCAAGACTGTTTTGGCTTCCCTGGTAAAATCATATCAAATCAAATCATACTGCAGGTGGTCGAGCGGTTGCTGGCGCACCCCTTGGTCGGCGCGCACTCAGGTGGTGTTGGAGAGCGGGTTATTTGTCAGGAGGTCAGACTCCTAACCGCCACGGTATGCCTTGCAGGAAGAAGTAGGGGATCCAGGCGCCGCCGTTGGCGTAATGAAAGAATATTGTTCGGTAAAACATTTTTTTTTTCTGAAGTGTTACACATTGCTGCGTGCTCCAGGCGACCGGGTCGATGGCGTCAGCAGCCTCCACCGTACTGTGCGCTGACAGTGCGGCTGCGTCCGCACTAGTTCGGCATGCGGAGGTAGGCGACCCTCTGCCGCACCGTTTGTTGTGGAACCTATGACCCTCCTCCGTTCCTTTCCACTGCACTTATGCCCAGCCATGTAGTTATAGTGTTCAAGTATTTGGGTCATAACACTCGATGGACAAGGCAAGACAATTCTTCGCCGAATTAAAGTTCATCAGAATTCTCCGTTTTGTGAATTTTATGTATCGATTCAAGAAAATTTTAGTCCGAATTTCGTTTGTATTATTTAGTTAGAGATATTACTTATCGTTGCCTGGTGATATCAGAAGTGATTTATGTAAGTTATTGTGTATAATATTCACAAATATAAATACTGTGTTCAGTTTGACTTCAGTACAAGTTTTTTATAGTAGTGTGATCATTGTATATATAAATAAATAAATAAATAAATAAAAAGAATGCTAAGAATTTTAATATGCACCTAGGATATAAGTAAGTAGTAATAAGTTTTATATCCCTTAAAATGTAAATATTCTTAAGATAATTGTTTTTCCTGACCAATTCCACATCCACAAGGGCAATTATATTTGGGATCTGCGGAAAGTACATTATCACATATGCTCTCTTTTTGTAGCTTTAGTACATTTCTCGCTCCGGTCCGGTTTAAATTCTATCATTTGACGGAATGCCCTGTTATTTTATATTCTACATATTCAAAATTAATAACACTGCACAGTAATTCATTCCCGTAACATGATTTCAGTACTTTAAATGCGCGGATAACGTTCGCACCAAAGATATACTAGCGAAATAATGTTTGTACCGATAAGTAAAAGTTCACTTCCGTATATTTTAACAGTTGTTTCTTCAGATGAAATGGCTGATGATGAAATTATACCTAATCATCCTTGAAAATATAAATTAAAGTTCTCATCGCTATTGAAGTCACTCAATTCCATAAATTATCTGATTAAAATCTGTCCGTGTTTTATAATGTTTGCCACATTGCTCACGCGATTCCGTATCGATTCTTAGACGCGATCTGATTTCGACTGTTGTATCTTCGTCAGCCGCAAACTAACTGAAATAAAACTTTAATCTAAACTTCTCAAAAACGCACTTCCGAACCGAACCGAAATAATAGCAGATTTTTTTTGTAACATTCTCGGAATTTTGCTTATATACCCCAACATGGAGAGTATATCGGAGACTATTGCATCCTCTATGCTGTTACTTCCTTCCTCACTTTGCATTTAACTATTCTTTATGACCGAAAAAACTAATTTCATACTATGATAACTGCATATATACACTAATAATTTCCCAAATACAAATACCCGAACTTATAAATACGTTAACATTCCTATAAAATCCAATACTGCGCCTATAAAAATCCTAAAAAATATAACGAACGTCATAAACCGAACGGAAGTACGATCTTGAACCAACGTTAGAACATGTCATGGAATCGAGTGCTACGAAGTGTAGGCCATCGATTCATATAACCGACTATGATCTCAAGTGCTGGAGTAAATATAGTGTGTGTGGAGCAGCTGATATTTCCCCTAAGTGCTCTTTCATGACCGCATCAGCCCTATCAAACGAATGTGTCGGCGTTTAACTTCTTGCCGTGTTCACTTAACAGGTTAGCTGGTGGTTCCAGAAAGCTCCGGATACGCGTTGTTGCATTAGACGTGCGCATTGTTTTCTCACGTAGCGAAGTGACGTAATACTACAAGCTCGTACTGTTCCATTTTACTTCCGCTGATGAGTGCTATTCAGTCCGGCGCGTGTGCGTCCATTTCTGTCAGCTTGACCCAGTACGTATGACGCAAAGTAGCTGCTGTTCCCCTTCCCCGTTCTGTCGAGAAAACCGCAATGTTTCTACAGCAACCAAGACTTGGAAAATGTTACCGCTATACATCCGCCATAGACCTGGTGTGCAACATTACAACTTCGTAAAGAACAAAAAATCCTTAGAATTGTTATTGGGCAACTCAGAGACAGCCAATTTTTCTTTATTAACTTTTCAAAATATAGTGCGAAACCTTAGGTAACTACATTCTCATTTTCCTGAGTCATTTATCAAGCATGGCCCCATTCCTCTCCAATTAAGTACCTGAGTATCGCTATGTGCTACTTCTACCATAAGTAGTGATACTCCTGAAAACTTCAACCTTTTTGTTGTTGCCTGAAAATGAAATACTATTGCGCAGGTTGCACACAGATGTACTGACATACCAGTCAACCAATATAAACCCTGTTTATAGGATACAATTCAACACATCAAAAATTGTGTGTTGAGCACAGGTCTTAATGTGATAATAATGCTAGGCTAAATAATGATAGTCAAATTAAAACTTTCATACAGTCATCGACCAAAGTTTTATTCATAAAATTATTCAAAAAGTGTTATAGAATATTATTAGTCCCATAAAATAGTTTGCAAACGATATCTGACCCTTAAATTTTAACAGAAACAATCACAAAATATTAATAAAGCATAAATATTGTGCGAAAGAGAAACACAATTTCAGATAAGTTCAGAATCAATAACACTTTTCCACCCACGGCATTTTTTTTTTTTTTTTTTTTTTTTTTTTTTTTTTTTTTTTTTTTTTTTTTTTTGGACAGATTTCTGCAGGTATCTCAGTTGTTTGGAACCACCGCTCCCATGACGAGTAACTTCAGAATCGAGCCTCCCCCACAGCTTGTCTAACTCAGTCGGTCATCGTTTCTCATAGTCGTCGCCGATAACTTTCGTTCCGTGCATTCTCGTATACTACTTCTGTTATTAACATTGCACATAGACGTGATAACTACAATGAAAGGGAAGCCGTGTAATGTCAAAGATGATCATCAGATCATCGCTATCGTATCTGTAGAAAAAAAATTAAGAGTATAAAAAGTGTGTATGCATCAACTCCCAACGTAATACGTGTAGAGACCGTTTAAAAATTGGAAACGGTGAAATCGCTGATCAACAGCAACAATCTTGTGCACCTGACAAGGCATAGGTGTAGATAAAGAAAATAATACGTAATTGCAGGAGTTCGCGAAGAAACGAGAGTGCTCGTTTCCCAAATTTTGTAGCACGATTTCAAAATCTCAAAGAACAATGTATAGAATTCGTAGCAAATATTTCGAATTATGACGGCTCCAAAACGTAATTATGTAAGGCAACACTATGACATGTTACGACAACCCAGAACTCTGGCTGTAGTTCCGAAATTCTTCTCAGCGAAGACCTTCTGAAATAAAGGTTTTAGTATTTTGAAGATCGATGATGAGTCTGTTCCAGGCAAGAGAATTTTAGTGTTTGCTTGTGAAGAAGCAGAGAAAATCCTTTTCGAAAATGTAACTTTGCTTACGCATGGGTCATATGACAGCTGTTCGAAACACTTCAAACAATTATACACAATCCATAAACATTCAGACCGTGTGTCTACTATAAAACTTCAACTAAGCAATCTATTTCTATAGTATTTCCATCCTCTCCCCACTCTTATTGGCCACATCCCCGTGATCCCTCTTTCTATTCCCTGACTTTACCTCCCCTTTCCTTCCTTCTGTTTTCCGTATCCTCTTCCCTCAATTCCCTAATCACTCCCTCCTCCTGAATTAATTTGTGTACTTTCCGTTTCCCTAGTCGTAGTTATTCGAGCTCAATAAATTAAACATGAGGAACTTGCTTCAAATTTTGTGTCAACAGCGGACAATGACCACCAAATAACTTTTATAGAAAAGTAAACAGAATGACGATATCCAATAAAAAAATCGCACAGGTGTATTTTACGGTCCACTTCAGAGTTTCTTGTAGTTTTATTTATTTATTTTCAAATATTTCGGACAAAACGGTAGAATAATTATCTCCAAAAATAGAAAGTTAAGATCGCAGAATAATAATTTATTTCATGGCGACCGGTTTCAATGAACTATGCCACCATCATCTGGAAGTGGCTCTCCATGCAGCCGGAATAGCACCTCGGCATGGACATATTGGAACATGCCTATTTAAGGTGATATAAACTTCAGTGTAAATACAAATATATAATCCCTGAGAGGTATTGGCAGTAGTGGCAATGTTCTATGGAACACAGAAGCTAAATTAAAGTTTGTGACGTGAAGGAAATCGTGCTTAGACTATTCCGAGACGCTTTCATTGCTAGTGATGCGATGGGCTAGCGGTAAGATGTCTACCTAGTAAGCATAAAGGTCTGGGTTCGATTCCCGATCGCTTTACAAATTTTAATTTAATGCTTCAGATTTATCATTAATGTCTTTGACATATTCGAGACGAAACTCCGTCTCAGGGATTATATATTTATATTTACATTGATAAGGATAAGGTTATTGCTGTAGTACAAATGTAGCATTATGCGTCTTCTTGTTGAATTTGTGTATGCCACATATCGTGTTTCTAAAATTCGGTTGCAAAAAAAATAAAAAATAAATAAATAAATAAATGAAATAAAATAACTGTGTCAGAACTACAGGTACTATAATCAATATAATAAATTTCACCGAATCCACCAGATGAAGGCGTGGTCGGAGTGCTGCTGACAAGAATTCTCATTTCCTTATTTTCAAAATGTATCCGGTAAGCAAATTTAGCGAAAATTGATCTAAACTCTAATGAAAATTAATTTCGTAATTATTTTGTCAAGTAGATTTTCGTAAATTTTGACAGACACATATATCATCATACATCCATTTCTTCGTTTCTTCCGCAGATATATTGAATCATTGAGTGCTAGATTACCCCTTACGGCGAGGAAAGCATGAAACATCGTTTTAAGCACAATTACTGCAGCATTTGAGAGGCATGCAAGTTCCTGTCACTTTCGTTAGAATATAAATGTTTATATGTCTCTCTCTCTCTCTCTCTCTCTCTCTGTGTGTGTGTGTGTGTGTGTGTGTGTGTGTGTGTGGTGTGTGTGTGTGTGTGTGTGCGCGCGCGCTCGCGCGCGCGCTCTAAAGGGCGCGCTTGTGTGTGAGTGTGAAGGGAAGAGAGTGAGATGTTAATGAATAAGGAAAATTCAAGAAGTGACAGCAGAAACAGGATACGAGAAATGAAAACAGAACCTCATTTCCGACTTTACAAGTAGTCTTCTGAAGTATGAAAAGTTTTAACTTGAAACGGAGAGACATCTCGATTACAGCTTAAAAGCAGCCTAATTAGAGGAAAAGTTTGGATTGAGGTTAATCAGAAAATTAACTACCTTTTCGAAGAAAATGATATCTCTCGCAATCGTTTATTGAAATTGCATGTACGACAGCTTCCGTTCAAAAGACGCTCACTTCTTTGCAGATTAATCAGTAATGACCCAAAGCAGCAGTAAGGAATACCCATAAAGCTCAGAGTTCATAGCAAGCACTCTCACACAGTTCCAGCTAGTTAGAAGGGGCTAATCTCACTTCACAAAAAACAGGCAACATTCAGTGATAACCATATTATATCGTAATCATTTAAACTAAGCTCTAAGAGCCTGGAAGCTTTGACTCCAGACACACTTTCAAACGGACATTCTACATAAGATCCTCTGCGCCGAGGTGTTGAGTACTGACATTGAACGTACTAATTAAGTATAAGAACCGTGTGTTAACCACAATTCCCAGGTAAAGCGAGAGTCAGTACCAGTTGTCCAATCACTAACAGTACTTTTTCGAGATACCTCATGCTCTGTCATGAATATTCCCAACTACTTTTTAAAATTTTACTGTCGGTCGCCACCATAGGCGTTCGCTGGCCCAGTGATGCAGCCACGGACGGGGGGGGGGGGGAGGGGAGGGAGGCGGGGGTGGATTAATGGGGCTGAAGCCTACCCGCCCCTACCCCCAGAACGTCCCAAGGATTTTTTAATTCTGAGGTTCGATTCCATTTTTTGGAACGCTGTGATCAACGACCACAAAATAATGAATATAGTAAATGTATTATGCAGCATTGGTCGTACTTTTATTTTTTTTTTAATTAGCAGATCGATTTCGATCATATAATGATCATCTTCAATGCATCTTCAATACAAGAAACTACAGAAATCGGTACAGAGTTCAAACACATAAAATAAAATAAACTCAAATCCAATCCAATTGAAGATTCTAGTAAATGTACATACCAGTCATAGACTGCTACAAATCTGTCGCTTTCTCAGGTGAGATTAGATTTTACTGTACGGCAGCGGTTAAGACCCACTACTTGGATGCGCGTCGTATCACCATCCGCAACAGTACAGATCGCTATCCCATGACTTCTGTCAGTTCAGAGAAGATGCTTAAGTGAAAGCATACGTCAAAATTCTAGCTTTATGTTCAAATGTTCGTAAATCTGTGAGACTCAACTGCTTGGCTATGAGTCCCTAGCTTACAAACTACTTAAACTAAGGTAAACTAGTCTAACTACAACACAAACACCCAAGCCCGAGTGAGGACTCGAACCCCCGACGGCGAACGGCCGCGCGCACCTCAGTGCGAACGGCCATTCCGCCGCGGCCTAGCTTTATGTTTGTAGTCGTTAGTTCAAAAAATGTTTGTATAGCTTATGGGACTTAACTGCGGGGTCATCAGTCCCTAAATTTACAAACTACGTATGAACTAGCTTACACTAAGGACGGCACAAATATCCATGCCCGAGGGGGAATTCGAACCCCCGACCGTAGTGGCCGTGCAGACCGTGACTTGCGCGCCGCAGTCTCCACGGCCACCGCGGCCGGCTGTAGTCTTTAGTGGTTTCTGTTTGAAGTAGACAGTAGTTGTAATTACCAGTTTTGTTTGTTTATGTGTGTGTGTGTGAGAGAGAGAGAGAGAGAGATCAGAGTGTACGAAAGCCAGATAGCAGTTATTAACGTCGAAGGGCATGAAAGGGAGTAAGACAGGGTTGTAGCATTTCCCCAATGTGAATCTGTATATTCAGCAAGCTGTGAACGAAAGGAAGGAGATATTTGTGGAAAGAATTAAAGTTCATGGAGAAGAAATAAAGATTTTGCGGTTTTCAGATGACATTGCAATTCTGTCAAAGACAGCAAAGGACGTGGAACAGCAACTTAATGAAGTGGACAGTGTCTTGAAAGAAGGATATGAGACGAACATTTAGAAGATTAAAAACGAGGGTAATGAAATGTAGTCAAAGATAATCAGGCGATGTTGTTGAAATTATATTAGCTAATAAAACAATAAAAGTAGTAGAGGAGTTTAGCTATTTGGATAACAAAATAATTACGAATGGCTATAGCAAGAAATACATTTCAGAAGAAGAGAATTTTGATGTCATCCAACATTATTGTAACTTTTCAGGCTTTGCCAGGAATATAGTGACATGATGGTTGCCGGATGTCAGTGTCTACTCTGCACAATATTTCAGCTATATAACTCGTAACCTTCATCAGGTGCGACCTGAGGCTGCTTGCTGAGTGGACCTGGTCCAGTATTTATGACTGCGGCCTTCCCCCCTCCACTGGCGGGTGCAGGTGCTCCCTCTGTGGTCCGCGCCAGTCAGACCCGCCGCTGATCGTTCCATCTGCGGTCCGTGCCCGCTCGCTGAGCTGTTATGGAGCACTGATGTACTGTTTTCCATCTGCTGTGGCCTTCCTGAGGCTTCCTCCTCACAATTCTCCACGTACAAATTTGCGATCACAGGGGAGAGTGGGCTACCCATGGCGACTCCCTCCGTTTGTTCGTAGTATTCGCCATTGAAAAGAAAATACGTGGAGGTCAAGAAATGCCTAAAAAGTTTGGTGGTCTTCTCGTCAAACTTCTGACCAATCAAATCTAGTGACTCTCGAAGGGGCACCCTCGTAAACATTATCTGAATAGAAATCTACTTGCTTTTTCCATTACGTGGACGACACGTTCGTCATCTGGCCACATGGTATAGATAAACTCCTTGACTTCCTTACACACCTGTACTCCATACACCCCAACATCAAATTCACCATGGAGACTGAAACGGAGGGTAAATTGCCGTTCCTTGACGTCTTGGTCAAGAGAAGAGCTGATGGCACCCTGGGTCATAGTGTATATCGGAAGACAACGCACACTGATCTGTATTTACACGCAGACAGCTGTCACCACCCTTCACAGAGGAATGGGGTACTTAAAACTTTAGAACATAGGGCGCGCACTATCTCCGACGCAGAGAGTCTACCGCAGGAATTGGAACACCTGAGAAATGTATTTCGAAAAAATGGGTACTCAGAGTGGCAGATTCAGCGGGCTCTCCGCCAACCACTACAACACAACCTGTGGAAACGGATGAAAACACGAGGGAGGATGTAGGCACTGCGTTCATTCCATATACTGGCGCACTCTCGGGAAGATCGCCCGCATTTTGAAAAAACACCAGGTTGGAACTGTTTTTTGTCCGCCGAATAAAATTCGTGCGCTGGTGGGGAGCGCCAAAGATGATCTCGGTTTGAGGAAGGCCGGCGTGTACCAGATCCCGTGTCAGTGTGGAAAGTCATATATTGGACAGACGATGCGTACCGTCGAGGATCGATGCGTTGAATACCAGAGGCACACACGATTGATGTATCCGAGCAAGTCGGCGGTAGCTGAACATTGTTTGTCGGAGAATCATGCGATGGAGTATGAACGCAATAGGATTCTGGTACAGAAGTCGAGATACTGGGACTGCGTCCTTAGAGAGGCCATTGAAATTCGCACAAGTGACGACCTCATAAACCGTGACTGTGGCTATAATCTTAGCAAAGCTTGGGAACCAGCGATTGGGTTAATTAAGAGTAAATCTAACAAACGTAACGAAGTGACGATCTCGGCGGACAGAGCCCTCACACCGACGTCATCTCAGACGCCGGCGCAATCGGTTCCACTGCGCGGCCGCGGCGCGGGGCGCGGACCGCGGATGGGTCGCTCCGCGGGCCGAGGGTATTTAAATCGCCCGCTAGAACCCAGTTCCCTTCGAGCAGCCGTAGCGTGCGGATCTCCGTGCCGGCGCGTTTCCAGGAGCTCAGTCCGTCAGTTCATCTGATGATGGCGACATATATGATCGCCGAAATATTGTGCCCGTTGGACACTATAGACCGGCAGTACACCCGTGGATATTTTGATTAATTTAATTGTTAGGAAGTCCTTTCTGAAATCATTTGTCTGGAGTCTGGCATTTTACTGGAGTGAAATGTGGACGATAAGGAGTTCAGACAGGAAGAGGATAGAAGCTTTTGAAATGCATTGCAACAGACGAATACTGAAGATTATATGGGTAGAGAACTGAGTAGATAAGAAATTTCTGGCATATGTTGTGACTAAGTGAAGGGATACATTCTTGGGACACGTTCTGCGACATCAAGCAGTCGTCAATTTAGCATTTGTGGTAGTGTCTGTATGTGAGAGGGGCGGGGGGATAAAAATCACAGAGTCAGATCAAGAAACCAATCTGTTATTCAGAGATGGAGAGCCATGTGCAAGATAGGATAGGCTGGAGAGCTGCATCAAAGCTCTATCCCTTCTTTATTTAAAATGAAAATAGTTACGGATTATGTGGTACGTTTAAAATTCGTAAGAGATAATATTTTTACGATAGATTTGAAACATCTTTGTTTAGCCAAGAGTATTACTTACAGTTGGTTCTGGTTTTGTTACTCTCCATGAAATTTTTATGACTAAGAGATTCGAACATTGAAAATCTGAAAGTATCAGCATCTGACAGCCTGGCGGAACTAAAATGTGATTCTTCTTTGAAAACATCCAACGTGTCAATTTAGTAAAAGATAACATTACAAGACATACAATTCTTATTTTTCTGTAAAATTTAGAATTTATATGTCAAATTTCATCTATTGAGTATGTGTTCAAATGTTTAAATGTTTTTAAGCTTATACGACTTACCTGCGAGTCATCAGTCCCTAAACTTACAAACTACTTATAAACTACCTTATACTAAAGACAACAGAAACATCCCTGCCCGAGAGGGGATTCGAATCCCAGACAGACAACGGCCCCGCGGATCAGTGTGTAGCGTCTCAATACGCTCGGTCACTCCGCCGTGACGTAGAAAGTGTTGCCATTCGCAGATTATTTCAATTTGATTTCATATTATGGTTAGCTGTCTGTAAGACGTTGGTGTTAGTTGGTAAGTGACGTGGCAGCGAACTGCGTGAGAGTAGAGTATCGTTCAGAGCACACCGATACTTGTGACTGTGTCCGGCTTCTTATTAGAAGCGACGTATTTTGAGTGTTCTGTGACGTTATTGCTTTGGTTTATTAAATTTGTCTCGTGCTTGCTTGTATCTTAGATTCAGTTTCGCGTAAATATCTGGTTAGTGTAGTCTTCCGCCGTATGAATCGCGGCCGTCTTCTTTTTCTGTGCTCGCATGAATTTTAGATTCATTTTCGCATTAAGCATCTCGGTGTATTTTTCCGGCGTCTAAATCTCGACAGCCGTCTGTTTTGTTTTCGTTGGATTAGTACCAGCTCTAGCTGCCGATTCTACATCGCGTCTTTCTAGTCGTTAGTTTTTCTGGGTATCGTAATCACGAATAAGGACTGTGACTACTGTGCGAGGATGCAGTCTGAGTTGGTGACACTTCGCTCCCAGCTTCAAGCTTTGTTTACATCGGTGGCACAGCTTGGAGCTGTGGTCGAAGGGTGTCGTTGTAGTTGACCGGTCGTGGGAACCGATGGTATTTCCGGCGTGTCCACCGATCGGCCTGCGGCAGCGTCATGCCCTGTTACTGTTCGCATTGAGGCAGACACGCCACCCGTCCTTCTACATCTACATCTACATAGGATACTGTGCAAATCACATTTAAGTGTCTGGCAGAGGGTTCATCGAACCACCTATATACTATACATCTCCTATTCCATTCTTGAAAGGACGCAGGAATAAAGAACACCAGAATCTCTCCGTTCGAGCTCTGATTTCTCTTATTTTATTCTGATGATCATTTATACCTATGTAGGTGGGAGTCAAAAATATAGTTTCTCATTCGAAGGAGAATGTTACTGATTGGAGTTTCGTGAGTAGACCACGCCGCAGCGATAACCGCCGTTGTTGTAATGATTCCCATCCAAGGTATGGTATCATTTCCGTTACGCTATCTCCGCTGTATCGTGACAATACAAAACGAGCTGCCTTTCTTTGAACTCTTTCGATGTCCTCCGTGAAGTCCTCCTGATAAGGATCCCACACTGGGCAGCATACTCCAAGCGAGGACGGACAAGCATAGTGTATGCAGTCTCTTTAGTAGTTCTCGTATTTTTAGAGTCAATCGCCAATTCGTACACAATACTGATATCTTATTTAAATCATTCTGCAGTTGCTATCAATAAAATTCTTCCGGATGTGAGACCGCGGCGGTATTTTATAAACTGTGCCGACGTTTCGGCCACTGTTGCAGGCGGCCTTCTGTGTCCGATTGCTGAATGTAGGATAGCTTGGGGTTTATATAGCAGTGGATGAGGGAGAGGAAGGGGGATGTTGGTTTTCCTTTATTGGTGGTTACATTATTGTACGCCATTGGTGGAAAGGGACGTTGTTGATTGGTGTTTTAATTTTTCATACGATTGTAGGTTGCATTCTTCCCCCTTATTGGTCAAAATGGACGTTTTCGATTGGCTTCTGCATTAGAAGTTACTATTGGCGGAATGGACCTGAGAGAACGGACAGCGGTGGTGGCGTGCCGCTGTTGACTTGTCGCTTGGCGCAGACGGCGGCGGGCCGGTGCTCTGCGTGTGCGCGGCCACTGTGGTCTCCGGGGCAGTCTGCGCGAGTCATTCCGCGCGCGGTGCCGTCACGTAGTGTTGCAACTGCTGGCAGCCAAGACGCCGGCAGCCGGTAGGCATCCTCCCTGTTAATATTGGCGCGACGCTTGACTATTTATATAGCCTCTCTATACTTCCTCGTTGGGAATGGTCGTTTCGTCAGCACGCGGGCCTCATCTAAAGATAAATTTTTCCGCACTGATTGTGGTGCTCAGAAACCGCTGACTTTGTATGCTTTCACGTTCAGAAAGCCGCGTGCAGATTGCTCGCCCGGTCTCTCCTATATGAACCAGTCCACACTCCCCAAGCTATCCTACACAGATCATGATGAAGGCCGCCTGCAACGGTTGCCGAAACGTCGGTAGAGTTTATAAAATGTCAACGCGGTCTCATACGCGGAATAATGTTACTGATAGTGACAACAGCCGCGAAAGCCTAGGTTTGTATTCTTCAGTTGGTTTCGATCTTCAGATGACTTTACTAGAACATAAATGAAGGCGTCATCTTCAAACAACCTAAATCGTTTATGTAGATAAGGAACAGCAGTGGACCAGGGGTACTCCCTGTGGAACGCCGGATATCACCTCTGTTTTAGTCGATGCCTTACCATCGGTTACTACAAACTGTGTCTTCTCTGGCAGAAAATCACCTATCCAGCCGCAAATCAGGGGCGATATCCCATAACCAGACAATTTGAGTAAAATCTGTTTGTGAGGTACGGTGTCAAAAACCTTCTGGAAATCTAGAAATACGGAATCAATTTGAGAAACCTTGTCGATAGCACTCATCCCTTCATGTGAGTACAGAGCTAGTTGTTTCGCATGAACAATACACTCGAAATCCGTGATGACCTTGGGTCAATAGATCATTCTGTTTGAGATAATTCATAATACACTCCTGGCCATTAAAACTGTTACACCAAGAAGATCATGTGTTACAGACTTGAAATTTAACCGACAGGAAGATGCTGCTTGTGATATGCAAATAATTAGCTTTTCAGAGCAATCACATAAGGTTCGCGCCGGTGGCGACACCTACAAAGTGCTGATATAAGGAAAGTTTCCTACCTATTTATCATACACAAACAGCAATTGACCGGCGTTTCCTGGTGAAAGATTGCTGTGATGCCTCGTGTAAGGAGGAGAAATGCGTACCGTCACGTTTCCGACTTTGATAAAGGTCGGATTGTAGCCTATCGCGATTGCGGTTTAACGTATCGCAACATTGCTGCTCGCGTTGGTCGCGATGCAATGACTGTTAGCAGAATATGGAGACGGTGGGTTCAGGAGGGCAATACGGAACCCCATGCTGGATTCCAACGGCCTCGTACCACTTAGCAGTCCAGATGACAGCCATCGTATCTGCTTGGGTGTAACGGATCGTGCAGTCACGTCTCGATCCCTGAGTCAACAAATGGGGACGTTTGCAAGACAACAACCATCTGCAGCAACAGCATGCAGCAGAATGCAGCATGAACTATCAGCTCGGAGACCATGGCTGGGGTTATCATTGACGCTGCAGCACAGACAGGAGCGCCTGCGATGGCGTACGCAACGACAAACCTGGATTCATGAATGGCAAAACGTCCTGTTTTCGGATGAATCCAGGTTCTGTTTACAGCATCATGATGGTCGAATCCGTTTTTGGCGACATCGCGATGAACACACATTGGAAGTGTGCATTCGTCATTGCCATACTGGCGTATCACCCGGCTTGATGTTATGGCGAGCCCATTGGTTACACTTATCGCTCACCTTTTGTTTGCATCGACGGCGCTTTGAACAGTGGCCGTTACATTTCAGATGTGTTACGACCCGTGGCTCTATCTTTCATTCGATCCCTAGAAAACCCTACATTTCAGCAGGATAATTCACGACCGCACGTTTCAAGTCCTATACGGGCCCTTCTGGTTACGGAAAATGTTAGACTGCTGCCCTGGCCAGTACATTCTCCAGATCTCTCACCAATTGAAAGCGTCTGGTCAGTGGTGGCCGAGCAACTGGCTCGTCACCACACGCCAGTCATTACTGCCGATGAACTGTGGTATCGTGTTGAAGGCTGTACCTGTACACGACATCCAAGGGCTGTTTGACTCAATGCCTAGGCGTAACAAGGCCGTTATTACGGCCAGAGGTGGATGTTCTGGGTACAGATTTCTCAGGATCTATGGATCCAAATTGGGTGAAAATGTAATTACATGTCAGTTCTTCTTCTTCTTCAAATGTTTGTAGAGCTTATGGGACTTAACTGCGGGGTCGTCAGTCCCTAAACTTACAAACTACTTATGAAATAAGTTATACTAAAGACAGCACAAACATTCAATCCCGATGGAGGATTCTAACCCCCGACGGGGACGGCGTCGTGCATCGTAGCATAGCGCCTCAATTCGCTCCGCCGCTCCGTCGCGGCTTGTCAGTTCTAGTATATATTTGTGGAATGAATGTCCGTTTAGCATCTGTATTTCTTCTTGGTGTAGCAATTTTAATAGCCAGTAGTGTACGTTAAACTAAGGTAAGGACAACACACACATCCATGCCCGAGGGAGGATTCGAACCTCCGACGCGGGAGGTCGCGCGATCCGTAATGTGGGTCCCCATACGGCTCGGCTACTCCCGCGCGGCAGAGAGAGAGAGAGAGAGAGAGAGAGTTGCAATGCTTGTATAGAGAGAGAGGGAGAGAGACGGACATGGAGGCTAGTGGTGGACGGAGGGACAGAGACAGAAGAGTGCGTGCCAGGAGGCGTGTGCCGCCCACGCCCACCGCCGTCGGCACGCAGCCGTGTACAGCTCACGTGCGGCCGCGCAACGTGACCGCCCCTCCCACGGGTCTGCAGCGGCGGCGCGCGCGCTGGCGCAACAAGTTAATTAGTTCTTTCGCGCCGAGTTTGCGGAAAGGCGCTCTGCTCTGTGGCGGGCCAACGTGACTTACGGCCGCTTTGCGCCGTCTTAATTGAAACCGCTTTTACGGCCGCCGTTCGGCTTACGTCACTGAGCGGAGTGCCCGATACACGGGCGCCGCGCGCTGCACCGTCGACGCCGCCGCCTCGATGTCACACCGCCTGCGACCTTACCCTAGTCAGCTGCGCCGCTATGCAGTTCCTGGGCTACCGGACTCGTGTGTGTCTGCTACTCTCACCCCTTTGAGTGTCGAACACACACGTCCTCCGTTCCTGTCTTTAACACTTACTCCTCGTCCACACATTGGTACCAACGCTGGCGCCAACATTGGCCAATATTTTTGCGCCAGCGCCCACACATTGGAGCCAACATTCAGTTGAATTCGTCGAGAGCCAACTTAAACATATCTCAAGCAAAAATCGAGGCCGATGAATTAACGGTTTTGCGTGTGAATAGTTACATTTTGACATTGCAAACCAAAAAAGAAATCATATGCAAAAGATGATGGGGTGTATTTTATCATTTCCTAGCGAACATTAATTGCGAATCAGTACAAGTTTTAAAGTGTGTTACAAGTAATCGACATACAGTATTAAAACTTAGATCTGCTCCTTTCAATGATTGAACCTAAAGTTTTCGAAGAAATACGTCAAACTTCACAAGAAATGTTATGTAATGTTAATTTTAAAAAATTACGTTCAGTTATTGAGTGTCAAAAAATCTTAAAAGTTTTTGATTTCACTGATAGCGCCTACTTTTTGTCGTGGCATTTCGATTTTTGTGGTTGCTTTCACAAATGAATTATTTCAGTTACAGTTCTAACATTTACAACGAGATTTTGAAACTTTAAAATAAACGGCGACGAAAACGAACGAAGAAAAATAATTTTGAGACGAGCAGAGGACAAAGATAGAATGAAACGTTGGCGCCAATGTGTGGACGACGCGCCAATATTGGCCCAACGTCCTTTGATGTTTGGTCAAAATACCAACAACCAACGGATACGTACCAACGTTGGAGGCAACGTTGGCTCCAACGCTATTTCACCGATCCACACATTGGACGAATACCGTTGGCGCCAACGTTGGTTCCAATGTGTGGACCCAGCCTTAGAGTGTGAATGTGAAGGCCGTAAACTCCACAAAATACCTAGGAATTACTATTACTTCAGACCTAAACTGGAAAGAACACAGATAATATCGTGGGAAAGGCGAACCAGAGACTGCGTTTTATTGGCAGAACCCTTAAAAGATGCAACAGGACCACTAAAGAAACTGCATACACTGCGCTTGTCCGTCCATTTTTGGAGTATTGCAGCCCAGTGTGGGATCCTTATCAGGTGGGTTTGACGGAGGACATCGAAAGAGTCCAAAGAAGGGCAGCTCGTTTCGTATTGTCACGATACAGGGGAGACAGCGTCACGAAAATGATACAGGATCTGGGATGGGAATCCTTACAACAACGCCGCTTATCGCTGCGGCGTGGGCTACTTGCGAAACTCCAATCGCCAACGTTCTCCTCCGAATGCGAAAATATATTGTTGACTCCCACTTTCTTAGGTAGAAATGATCATCAGAATAAAATACGAGAAATCAGAGCTCGAACAGAGAGATTCAGGTGTTCTTTCTTCCCGCGCGGCCGGACGCGGTGGCCGAGGTGACAGGCGCTCCAGTCACGGTCAGCACGGTCACTACGGTCGGGGGTTCGAATCCCCCCTCGGGCATGGATATTTGTGCCGTCCTAGTTCGTAAGTAGTTCATAAGTAGTTTGTAAGTTTAGGGACTGATGACCCCGTAGTTAAGTCCCATAAGCTTAACAAACATTTGAACATTTGATTTCTTCCCGCGCGCTATTCGAGAATGGAATGTGAGATAAATAGTATAATTGTGGTTCGATGAACCCTCTGCCAGGCACTTAAATGTGATTTGCAGAGTATCGCATGTAGATGAGTGCCGCGCCCGTAATATTACGTACTCTGTATCTTTGCGAGAACTGCCGCGCCCGTAATATTACGGACGGCTGTTCTCAAACGAATTCTAGCTTTCGCGCGCATCTTTATCCGTACGGCAGTTATCAGAAGGGAGGCAAACCCTTGTAGTAGACATCTCTGCCACTAGGAGGCGCCACAAAACTGTTCACTTTACGAAACAAGGGTTTGTGTCAGTTGACTGTGAGACATCAGGGCGAGCGTTCAAAATGTTCAAATGTTTGTAAATCTATCGGACCAAACTGCGTGGTCATCAGTCCGTAGATTACAAACTACTTAAAACTAGGTAAACTAACCTATGGACAAACACACACACACCCATGCCCCAGGGAGGACTCGAACCTCCACGGCGAGCAACCGCGCGCTCCGCAGCGAGACGCTTTAGACCGCTCGGCTACTCCACCGCGGCTGGGGCGAGCGTTAGACGCAACATGTCAAGCAGTAGGCCTTTGAGTGACGCCGAGATTCGCCGCATACTTGATGAATCGGGAGATGATCTGAGTGATATTTTTGATGGCGATGACACGGATGAAGGTCCAACTTATGCTGAATCAGGATCAGGTAATATAATTGCTTTCACAACTGGATGGAACACATTTCCTGGAAAGAATACCCATTCCACCAGGGAAGAAGAAGGCACAAAAGACTTGTAGAGCGTGGGCAGAGAGGGGCAAGAAAGAAGCAGGAGTCGCCAGAAGGAAGGACACTTCAGTCCAGTGTGCACTATGTAGGGCGGGGTTTTGGGTCCAGCCCTGCTTCCAGCTACACCACTCAAAAAAAGAACTATTTGCACTAAAGGCCGTTTGCTGATGTTTAATATTTATGATATTTGAATGTAATCACATAAAAATTGCCATTCATGTTAATAATAAGTTGATAATACGAAAAACAATTTTTTACCTACCCGAAAACAGCGTTTCTTGTTTTGATTGTTGTGATGAAGGCTTACAAAGCAGGGAAATGTACGGGGCAAGTATTTGAAGAGGAAATAATACGGTTTATTCCTGACCAAGAAAAATATATTAATGATTATTCCCGAATCTGTACCAACAGGACGAAATACTGTAAAAATGGCCGGCACTGGTGAAGTCGGTTCGCATATATGGCTGGCACTCAGTTAACAGTCCTAACCACCAATATTTTCTGACATCTCACAAGGTTAAGACACCTACTCGTCATTGCCGAATTCGTCCAAATTTATGGTACATTTAGGGCGTTGTGAGACACAAACTCCCACTAACGTGTTTTACGGCTCTTAGCAGCGTGCATAGCTACAACTCTAGGAGAAAGGTTGATATACACTATTCAAGGTTAAATCTAACTTGGGCTCAGAAAGGTGTGAATTATGCTGCCACAAAAGTCTTTGATCACTTACCAAGTAGCATCAAAAGTCTGGCAGATAGCCAACTGGTATTTAAAAAGAAATTAAAGGAATTTCTGAATGGCAACTCCTTCTACAATGTAGATGAAATTTTAGATAAAACTTAAAAAATAATAATAATAAAAATAAAAATAAAAAATGTAATAAAAATCTTTAAAATATTGATTGTCAAGTGTAGACAACATTTACTAGACTGACACGTTCCACATCATTACGAAATGTCGTATATATGATCTATGGAACAAGTATTAATCTAATCTAATCTAATCTAACAAGCATACATTTACTTTATAATGCCATTGGATGTAGTATCCGCAAACGTTGTGAGTGCACAGAAAAAAAATCACACTCACGTGTTTTACGGCCCACTTTAGATTTGTAGGTTTATAAGTTTTTGCAAGCATATTGGACCAAAATAATAATCTAAATAATAATAAATTAATTAATAAGAGTGTCAGAAACCCTTTTAGGAAAAAAATTCTAGGTAGTGGTGGGTTCCGAACCCATAACGGTCAGCGTCACAGTCCAACGCCTTGCCCACTACGCTATGGCTAACAACTAGGAGCTGCGTTCTTTAATCTCGTACTATTGATGGCCGTTGTAAACCGATGCTAATATGGCATTTGCAGGCACTAGATTATCATTTATCGTACGAAAAACTACGTGTTTTTGTTAATTCTTCAGTGCGCCATTGTTTTGAAATGACAACGTCTAAGTTACAA
This sequence comes from Locusta migratoria, assembly GCA_026315105.1. NCBI lineage: Eukaryota > Metazoa > Arthropoda > Insecta > Orthoptera > Acrididae > Locusta > Locusta migratoria. The sequence continues at coordinate 201,318,255 of CM048746.1, forward strand.
TAAGAAAGTCATCAAATACGCAACGCAAGGTGGCGTCTGCCAGAGAGAGTTCTGGGCGAGGAATGTCACGTGACATCTCCGAACGGCTGGTTTTTGAGTGTCTCAAATCTCCGTTATTTTTGCAAATATCTCTCAAACGATACGAGATATGAAAAAAACATGAGGAACAAAGTTGTAAAGAATTTTCTCCTCTAAAAATTCATTTATTCAATTTTCGCGTCAGATGAGCGGTTTATTTGCAATTAAAATAGATTACAAACAGCTTTTTTTAGTATTACTACCGTATTTTTGTCCGAAAAATTTGAAATAGAGAGGTTCTTGTCTCTGGAGACCTACAATTATGTCTGTAAGATTTGGTGCTGATCGGTTGAACGGTTCGTTTTAAAAAACAGGGAACACGTTGAAACGTGTCCATAAAAATTTATTTTTATAAGAAAATGTCTAATATTGTGCCTCCTGTTTTGTATCGAGTAACTTGCTTGCAAGAAAATGTATAATATCGCTTCTACTGTATGTATCGATATGTGTAAAGTTTCATCTCTGGCAAAGATCATGTATTGCATAGCATTGTAGCTCGCACTGAGAGAGAGTAGCACTAGTGGTCCAGCTCGCTTAGAGAGCGGTTGGGTTGTGTGTATGGCTCCGATGTAGAGCAGAGGCTGCTTTGCCAGCAAGTCAGAAGTTGTATTATGTAGGTAATGTAATGCTGATTATCAATAATAAGTAACTTAACCCTGTTTCATATTTCATTTACGTAGTTAGAAAATTAACCTACTTCCTTCATTTGATAATTAGTTGATTTAGTGGAGTATTGATTTGAATAATATTGTTGAACATATTTCATTATTGGTGCCATAGTAAAATGATAGTTAATTTAAATTTCAATAATTAGAAACTGATCTACATAAAATTCTCACAGTCAAGCATTAAGAAAGTGATTTGTGGTTTTTTTTTTTTATATCTTTCTCGCAGTCAAAATTTTTGAGTATAGTCAGTGTCTGTTTCAAAAGATTACATGTCACAGTTGTTTTGTTAAAATATCCGTTGCGCACATAATCAGTTTAATGCACTGTTTCTTATACATCAATATCAGGGCCATAATTAAGCCAAATAGCTGTGTTAATGAACAATTTGTTGTCTGATTTAACGATAGGTTCAACATCCACAACACACGTACAGCTTTTAACGTTACGGACAGACAGGCAGACATACATCCCAAAATCGCTGTTATTTTTGTAAATATCTCTGAAGCGATACGAGATATGAAAAAAACATAAGTGAGCAAAGTTGTAGAGAATGTTCTCCTCTACATATTCGGTTATTCAATTTTCGTGTCAGATGAATGGTTAAGCCGTTATTTTCATTTAAATTTCGAGCTCTCAAAAGACGATCGCAAAGGCCCACTTTTAGTGTTACTACCGTAACCTAAAGTGGGCCAAAAGTTCTCCAAGCGGTAACTCCAGATGGCCAAACGTTTAGGAAATAAAAGCAAGTTTGGTAGGGATCTATCACCAATGCACCTTATCAAATGTCCCTGTGAGGGCGTGTTTAGGAAGCGGTGTTCGTCTCGGCGGTAAAAAATCGGATTCGCATTGAGAAGGTCGTGGGTTCAACTCCACCCGGCGGCAAATATTTTTCTGTTCCTTGGAAATGCGTACCCGTAGGGATCGTGAGGACAAGATTAGATTAATTACAACACGCACGGAGGCATTTGAACAATCATTCTTCACACGCTCAATACGTGAATGGAATGGGAAAAAACTACTAATAACTGGTACAGTGGAACGTATCCTCTACCATGCACTTCACAGTGAAGCAGGTGTTGTTTGAGCCAAGGTCAAATGTAACTCAGGATTATTCGTGTTTGCACCTTCGTTCACAACTCCAAGTTTGCAAGATAATATGCTTGTTTTAAATAATGATGCCCCATGCTGATGTACACATATAAATACAAAATAAGATATATGATGTTGTAGTTAATTGTGAAGTCAGTATTGTATGTATTGCCAAGGAGCAAAAAAATATTAGCCGCTGGGCGGAATCGTACTGGCGAACCTTTCAATTAAAAAAAAATCCGATCTCTTGCCGCTGAGGCAAACACCGCTTTTTAAACAGACCCTCTCAGGGGCAGTTGATGAGGTGCATATGGAAATAGATCTGTATCAAAATTCCTTTTATTTCCTAAACGCTTAGCCATCTGGAGTTCCCACTTGGTGCACTTTCATATCTCAACACGCCCTACATGTACCACAAATTTGGACGAATTCGGCAATAGCGAATACGCGTCCTGTCCTTGTCAGTTAACACAGCCTACTTGGGCGACTGGAGAAGGTCCATTTGCATTGGTATGAAAACTTAAGATTGATTGGTTGGTTGGTTGTTTGGGACAGAGAGACCAAACTTCTAAGGTCATCAGTCCCCCACTGGGAAGGGGAAGGTGTGATAGGAAAGTAGGAGTCCAGGGAGGAAAGCAGGAAGAAAGACTGCACTAGAGTGCATGCAGGATAAATTGGCCGGTAGATGCGCAGACCACTGGGGGAGCGTGGGGACAGCGGTAGTGGTGGGGGTAGCAGCGGAGCAGTGAGCGAGTGCTGGGGGGGAAGTACCCAGCTCACTGGCCGGCAGGCGGAAGAAAACTGACACGGCCTTCCCTTCCCAACGAAGGAATGGACTCGCCTGGCGCTTCGGACGAAAACTCGTCTCTACATACCGTTCTCCTTATCCTGTGTGGACTCTTAACTCGAGCCCCATGCTCGCCATGCACATCATCACGAAAGTATCGTGATCCCCATGTGGAGGGGTGGGAAGGGAGAATTTAGGGGTTTACGTGAATTGACTTCAACTAACATAGTTCAATGAAACATGGATCATACATGGAGAGAGATTGTTACAGTATCTACACTGCCGAAGAGTTTTGTAATTCACTCAAGATTTATTGTTGAAACTGTGCTTATGGAAAACACGAAATGATTATATTTACAGCTGCTCAAGCGCAACTCTGGTACCAGGTGTCAATCTATCAGAAACACTCACATCAGTACATGCAGTAGTCTCCAACAGTGGCAATGCAGGTGCTGATTCTGGCATTCATTCAGTCACATATATCGCGATTACTGTCTTGAGAAACATTCTGCGCCTGCTCAGCCTGTTCACGAAGTTCTGCAAGAGTTGTGGGTTGAAATTTGTCATTAAATATATATATTTTTTAAAACCAATAACTCAGTTCATAGACTCAATAGTAGAAACAAGAATGAGTTTCTCGAAGATTTAAAGTCATTTACTTTGACTCAGAAAGGGGTTCACTATTCAGCAATTCATATTTTCAATAACATAACAGCAGCCATAAACAATTTAACTCCCTATAGAGTTTGAAAAACACTCTAAAGGAATTTTTTGCTGGCTAAGCCTTTCGACTCCATTGATGAATTTCTTAGCAGAAGTGATAGCTGTATGCTACTGTATATAATAATAATATAAAAATTAATTTCTTAGCAAAAATGATTGATGTATGTCAGCACATAATATTCACAAAGGTGAATATCATTTTCAGTCTTACTTCAATACTATTTTGAGCAGTAATGTGATCTTTGTAAACATGTATTTTAAGAAAAAAGAGAATTATCATAAGCACCTAATGTATTCAATATTTAGTATGTAGTAATGTTGTGGCTTCGCTATTCGCCACAACGCCAGCTGTCAACACAAGTCGCCGCGCCACTACAAGACGGGCGATAAGTCGCTCTGTGTTACTTCGGCCGCCGGGGGTGCCCGCAGTGTCTGTACCTCTTAGATTGCTCAGTGCGCTGGCCAATAGGAAGTAGGGGGCTTGCCTACATATGCCGACAACACCAGGGAGTTCTACAATTTCGATCCAGAAGTTCATCAGAGACGTTCCATATACGAGAGCCAACAGTCTGTCTTACCACAAGTTACAATGTACAACGTTGTAATAGGAATAATTTTGTACCTAGACAAGCACAGCAAAGTTAAGTATTCATTTCATTTGTTATAAAAGTACCCGTGGACTAATCAATTCTTTTACTTACAGACCCATGTCTACATCCATGCTCGCCACGTTCAACCTCATGAACCAGCTCATCCTGGAGACATAATAAGTATTATGTCCTTTAAAATATAAGTATCCTCAAGCTATTGTTTTTTCTGAGTGATTCCACATGCAATTACATTTGGGATCTGCGGAAAGTAGATTAACACATCTGTTCTCATTCATGTTCTACATCCAAGAGGAGCCTCAATTTGGATATACTGGAACGAAAAGCACATCTAATCTAATCTAATGTTGACGGGTTGCACGTGTCAGACGTCACCTCAACGCACTCTGCACGTGCTCGATTGAAGACAAGTCTGAAGATAGTACTGGCCAGCGAAGTTACTGTATGGGATGCAGAACATTGAGTTTCGCGCGCATTGTGTGGGCAAGCACTATCTCGTTTTAACAACACACATCACCTTCCTCTTCCAAGATGCCAAAAAGATGGAGCTTCAAACATGCTCCATGTACCAAGCGCTGGTCGGCATTTCCTCCACAACAGATATACCTTATCGATACCCAGACAGAATATACTGTTGGGGCCAGTACGTCTTGCACGAATTCACTTTATGAGACAGCGATTGCCAGGTTTACACCGTACGGGCAAACGACCATCTCTTGCATACTGGTAGAATCTGCTTCATCGCTGAAGATCACGATCCTCTGCCGGCACCAGTGGAGCTGTGTACTCCAAAGCTACATTAACAGTGGAGGACTAGCTAGAGATCTGCTTGCCTTTACCCCTACTGCTAGTAACCTGTTGGTAACTGCTGTTGCGTAAAGTCAGCGCCACATGCCAAACGTACGAGAACGAAGAGATCGGTCGTAGAGAAGGCAGCGATCGACCGAAATCCAATAGCAAGCAGCCGCCGCGCATCCTGGAGGGAGTAACCGAAGATGCGCGCCCTCTACAAGCGGCTATATCTAGGCCGACATACATCTGGACGGCCGGTCAGTTACTAGTAAGATCCTGTCAGTTACTAGTGAGAGCTCAGACAGTTACTATTCAGGAATAGAGCAGTTACTAGGCACCTACGAAGTCAGAACGCGGCTACCAACTTAGAAGTAACTAGGTCACAGCGCAGCTAGCATCATATGGAAGACACCGCGATAAGCAAGAAGAGAGAAGAAACAGACATATGTTCTAAAGTTGAGTATTGTAAATTTCGGTCAATAAATATCTTGCAATAGTAACTATATCAATGTTTTAGATGTCAAAGGATCCTGCACCAGTACCGTTTTTGACAACCAGACCGGGACGAGTAAACAACAATAAGGCGACGAGGTCACAGCAGTAATAATTCGTGTTCACAATTTTGGCCTCATAAACCCTCTTACCTGTGCTGTTACCTACCACTGTCGTCCTTACAATACGACGATCCTGTCAGTCGTCTATGTTGCGCGGATGTCCAAAACATCATACACTGGTGACAGACTGTTCAACAGACCATTGCAACCAGCTACGTTGCACAACTGATGCGTCACATCCAACCTGAGTGTGAATTCTAGGAAAGGACCATCCCGCCACTGGTGAGACCACAATTTGATCGCTTTCAAACTCGTTCATTTATCTGTACGAAGCACGAGTGCGTCTCCGTGCCACAGTGCCCCGCTGCTTCACATGTTGATGTAACACAAAGCTTTATGGCTGTAAACAACTCCTATTAATGAATAGTTTCCTGGAACTACCTCAGTATATTACCAGTTGATGGAGGACGTAAAAACCATTATGCGTACATCTCCTACCCACCCTGGCGACGTCTGCCGACATCAGGTCAAAATCGACGTCGTCATTATATAGTACTTTTTCCCCTCTTTCCGGAAGTGTATAGCACTGTTACGCTGTCCCGAGACTTTCCACCTACTGAACATGGCCTGTCTACCTGACGGTCAGCTGGGCGAAGAAAACTCGATTTTCAATAATTCGCGTAATTATTAACCGATTTCACAAATTTTATTCATATTGTACCTATTGAGTGTTCGGATTTTATATAAGCAGAAGATAATGCAGGTGTCACAATGTCAAACAGTGTGCAGCCTCATGATTAGCAAATATTGCAAATCCGTGTTCCGAGTAAGGAAGGAGGAGCATGTAACCATAGAGCAGGTAAGGATCGAGGAGATGAACTAATGAAAGATTCGAGTAAATGTTTAATGTAGGAAACGTTACTGTGCATACAATACTACTGCGTACATCCGAAGGACAGGAGAAGGTGCACAAAAAATCGCACTGGCCTGTGTTACGGCCCACTTTAAGTTTTCCTTTAGTTTTATGATTTTCTGCAAACATTTCGAGCAAAAATAATAAAAATATAAATAAGAAAAAATTATGACGATACGATTCTACTGTTGTGAAAGTATCTGTGAACTCAACACGTAATATTCTCTCTTTGGTCATATTTTAACAAACAGCCAAAATTAATTGACATTTGACTTTTGCTTTGACAAACAAACACTGTTTTTGAACTTTTACCATTTGCACTATTGTTTTAATATCTCTCCCATATTTTCATTATCTTTTTTCCGTTAAAATATTATCACCTGTTTTGCCGCGGTAGATTGTCCTCTTTTACGTAAAATCAACTGACAGTGTCAAATCACCGTAATATTTTGCAAATATGTTTCAGACGGTGAGAGTTATGGAAAAACATAAAAGATCAAAGTTTTTGAGAATTTTCTTCTGTACAAATATGTATATTCAATTTTCGTCTCAGATGAACGGTTAAGGTGTTATTTGCAATTAAATTACCTGCTGCCAAAAGGCCATCAGAAACGGCCTATTTATGGTGTTACTGACCTATTTTTTGTCCGAAATATTTGAAAAAGGGAGGTTTTGGTCGGTAGCGGTCAGCAATTACATCTTTAAAATTTGGCGCTGATCGGTTGACCGGCGCGACCTAAAAGGTTTTGTAAATGTCTCTGAAACGATAGGCATAAAAGAGCAAAGATGTGGAGAATGTTCTCCTCTGAAAATTCGTTTATTCAGATGAACAGTTAAGCCGTTATTTTAATTTAAATTTCTAGCTGTGAAAAGACGATCTCAAAGGCCCACTTTTAGTGTTACTAACGTAACCTAAAGTGAGCCAAAACAAAGGGAGTGGTTGGAGGACGAGATGATGTTGGAGGAATATAGCGAGGAGTAGATGGGCAAAGAAAGGAAAAGAGAGGAGAGCAGAGGGCATGGACAAATTAAGGGGAGAGGAGACGGGTAGAGAGAGAGGAGAAGCAATGTATATACTATTCCCATGTATATTAGCAATTGTGAAGCATTCTCGATTTCACTAGTTTCATAAATTCGTGAAAAACTGTTAGCAGTTTACTTCTTCAAATGCTATTTCCATTACAAACAAATAGGGATTGTACGAGACGCGTCCAAAAAGTAAGTTCCGTTTGGTTATATAAAACGAACGGATGCATATACAGAAAAAAATATTGATTGTACAAAAATCTACAACTGTTAAACCTTTTCTACATAGCTTCCGAAATTTTGTAGGCAATTATCATAGCATGGCACAAGGTTTTGTGTGCCTTTTTCATAGAATGTTGCCGCCTGTGTATTCAACCATGTGGTAACATGTTCTTTCAGCTCGTCATCATCGTTGAAGTGTTGTCCACCAAGGACAGATTTTAGGTGTAAGAAGAGGATTACTGTCAAACGATTTGTTTTTTCACGATAATGCCTGACCTCACACACCGAATGTGACCAAACAATTCTTACGGAAATTTCAATGGGACCTGTTTGATCATCCTCCATAAAGCTCGTACTTCTCTCCTAGCGACTTTCATCTCTTCTTACACCTAAAATCTGTCCTTGGTGGTCAACACTTCAATGACGATAAAGAGCTGTTACCACATGGTTGAATACACAGGCGGCAACCTTCTGTGAAGGATGCATGCAAAAACTTGTGGCACGCTATGACAAGTGCCTACAAAATTTGGGCAGTTATGTGGAAAAGTAGTTTCAGAGTTGTAGAATTTTGTGTAATAAAAATTTCTTCTGTATCTGTGTACAATTTCATTTTATTGCCAAACGGATTTTTCTGGACGCGCCTCGTATAAGCGGGTAGTGGTGTGTTGTTGCTATCCCCTTGCTATTTTTCAGGGTGCTTAGACATGTCAGACCGGATAGTGCAGAAATACGCGAGCATAGATCTCTGAGTTTTATCAGTTTTGTGTAATAATGACAGAACAGATACCGCGCACGCCGAGTAAACCCGTCATAAATGTGTCTGACGTGTATTGTCGAAACCAATCGGCTTTTCGTAACTGCTGCATTGTAAGACGATACGGAGATATTCCTAACGTGGATGTTAACGACGCGATACTCCAAGTGGGGTCTAAGACGGACTGCCAGCGGCTCTTTGGCATCCGGTATCCGAGGGAGCGCGTACTCGGATTGCGTGACTCCAGCATCCCGCAATATGCGAGATCTGGGCGCCTCTGGACGCTTTTCGCTCGCTGCGTACAACTCCGTCTCTTGGAATAGCCAATTAAAAAATTTAAACAAAACGCAATTAACGAAACTGCAAGTTCTTCTAACAAGGAAAGTACTTGGGCTCGTTACACATATACATCAAAATCGTACGAGAGATGATGTAAAGATCCCTTATTGCACTAGTGACACTCCCGCATCTGCAAAACTCTGCAGTCGTCCGTTAGAGGCCTCTGCGTGTGCCTTGCCGCATTGCACTTTGACCTGTCGGTTCGCCATTAGGGACGGTGCAGTGTGCCTCCGAAGTTGCGTTTTGTGATGTTATTTGTGAGGTGAAGCGTCAGATGGGGCGGCAATTGCTAATCAATCCTGCTAATGTATTGCGATTAGTTAAGTTACGAAGAACCATTCTTCGTGAAGATGGTATTACTGTAGAAGATGAATCATTCGCATGCTTTCTCGTATCTGTTATGGTACAGAAATATGAGCATAAGTTAGATACTGTTGTAACACTAACACATAATGATGACAATAGGGATGATAATGAAGAAGAACTCATTGCCAGCAGTAGTGCTACGGTAAGTGCGGGAAGAGGCGATGGAAGCAGTGGCAGTGAATACCAACAGTCTACCGAGAAGAAGGTTAAAGTTGCAACTATCAACACGGCTTTTGATGACAATACGCTAGGGAACATGTACGACGATTATTCAATTACATTTACAGTGCTATCTAGAGCATGATTGCAAAGTTTTGCATAAAAACGACACCCACCAGCACATTGGGGTGAACGTAGAGATACTGCAACCAAACGTTCATACATATATGTTTGTTCGAGCCCAAGTACTTTCCTTGTAAGTCATTTTTGGATCTTTACAATCTTAAAAAATCGAAAAAAATATGTAAAGTTACGGGAATACAACTGTTTTCGAAAAAAAAAAAAAAACCAACTAATGAGCACTAAAAGAAATCCGTTAAACTTCATTCACAATATAAATCAGTCAAATCTACAGACCGTAAATTCAACTAAATAGTAATGAATAACATTTACGAACAACTTAAATTGGAAAGAACACATAGAAAATATTGTAGGGAAGACGAACCAAAGCCTACGTGTCATGGGCAGAACACTTAGAAGATGCAACAGTTCTATAAGAAAAACAGCCTACACAACAGTTGTGCTCCCGTTTTGGCGTATTGCTGCCCATTTTGGGATCCCCACCAATTGGGACTGACGGACGATTCAAAAAAATGTTCAAATGTTTGTTAAGCTTATGGGACTTAACTACGGGGTCATCAGTCCCTAAACTTACAAACTACTTATGAACTACTTACGAACTAGGACGGCACAAATATCCATGCCCGAGGGGGGATTCGAACCGCCGACCGTAGTGGCCGTGCTGACCGTGACTGGAACGCCTCAGTCACCTCGGCCACCGCGGCCGGCGACGGACGATTTAGAGGAAGTTCAGAGAAGGACAGATCGTTTTGAATTATCACGATATATGGGTCAGAGTGTCACGGAAATGATGCACGAGTTGGGGTGGAAATCATTAAATGAAAGGCGTTATTCGTTGCGGAGAGATTTATTTGATAATTTCTGTCATCAATTTTCTCTTCTGAATGCGAACATATTTTGTTAGCACCCATCTACATAGGGAGACATATCGCAATAAAATAAGACAAATCTAATCAAAAACGGAAAGATTTAGGTGTTCCTTTCTCCTGCGTGCTATTAGACAATGTAACGGTGGAAAAATATTATAAAAGCGGTTCAATTAACCCTCTGAAATGCACTTCAATGTCAGTTGCAAGCATTTACATAGGTTTAGATTAGATGGAAAAACCGATACTGTAGGTAGATTCCCTGAGAAGATCTAGCCAATTTCCGAAAAGTTATTTTTTTCCAAAAAATTAATATATCTCGAAAAGTAATTAATATCTTTTAATTATTTCAAGTAATTACTTTTTTAATTACGGTGTGCTTTACCTTCAGTAAATATCGAGTCTGGGAACGTAACTATACCTCGTTATTCTGTTTCTAAGGTTTTATAGCGTTTTTTTAAATATATCTGGAAACCTAATAAAGCAATCGATATCTATAAGAAAGGAATAGAGTCTTTTAAGCCCTACAACTTTCTAATGTAATACTTTTACTGAAGTACGGAGAACAGTTTTCAAATTTGCGATTTTTATATTTTATTTATTTATTTTCAGAGGAAGGGCGGCGTGTTCGCATTTTGAAACGAGTTTTCTGAAACAGAAATTGTATTTAAAATTTAATTTCCTATCCTCTCAACTTTTTTTGTTTTCAGGTAATGCTTTTTGTAGATTTAACACTAACCCGTCACTGAATGCTTTTGCCGCGGTAGAATGGCCGAGCGCTCTAAGGCATTTTGCTGCAGGGACCGCGCGCGCGTGTATGTGTGTGTGTTTTCCTTAGGATAGTTTAAGTAGATTGTAAGTCTAGCGAATGATGATCATAGCAGTTTGGTCCAATAGGTTTACAAACATTAGAATAGAATGCTTGAACTATTAATGACCGAGAGCAGCGGCGTAGTCAGTGCTAACGAACAAGCAACAGTGAGATACAACGAAAGAAATCAAAGCGGGTCGGACGACGAACGTTTCCTTCAGGGCGCTACCACGACAGATGGGTCGAGTGCCTTTGATAACAGCATGAAATTGCCTGTAGCGCCTCCCCTGGGGTCGGGACCATATCGGATGAACATCAGACGATAGGAAAACCGTCACTTTGTTAGATGAGTCCCGATTTCAGTTAGTAAAAGCTGATGGTAGGATTCTAATGTGGCGTCGACCCCACGAATCCAAGGACACAAGTGGTCCAAAAGACGCTAGAGCGAATTATGCTTTTTAATACCCATAGAATACTTATACAACATAATTATGTGAGTTTTGTTATGTAATGTTTTCCTGAAAAGTTAACAATCGATTTCCCAGAAGTTTTCATATTTTTAATTGCCATGTCTTGGAATCCAGTGCCTTATATTTACTATTCGTATAATCAATATCATCATGCGACCCGGGCCGGGATAACAATATCGAAATAATATTCAATTAATTACGACCGTCTCTAAGAAGTGTGATATTTAATTTGTGTTCAGTTACAGCTCACGAATTCATAAATGGCTGCGTTCCGTTAATGAACATCTTTGACCGTCATTATGAGATTTTATGATTAATTGAAGATAAAAAATTATTGACTTCAAATCGCATGGGACTGGAAAGAAACGAAAGCAACCTTGAAAGTTGCGATAGATGTTGTAGCCGTCTTATCGTAATTAAAACCACAGCAGAATAATTTCTCTCTCTCCGGTAAAAATCATATAAATCACTTTTCGATTGAATATTGTGCAATCAAGTTCTTAACTTACATGAACACTGAATAACTTTCAAGACATTATTATTCAACTTACAATCCAAGCACGATTACAGAGAAAAAAGGTGTGAAATAAAAAGATTGTTTATAATATTATATTATATTATATTATATTAAGAAGCGGAAACGTCCAGTTGTTGCTACTGGCGGAAAAGTGTCGTAGCTTCAGTTGCTGACGAGATTAGTAAGCTGCGGCACTGTGAGAAGTTTTGTAGCAGTTACGAGTTTTGTGTAAAGTTTCGAAGTAACTGAGATTTTTTCTAAATTGTGTACTTTGTGAGGTGATTTCGGATAATGCCGAGAACGTATAAAAAACTAAGAAAGGTGTTCAAGATCGGTCTAATTATGACCCGGAAATTTTAAAGAAAGCAGTTCGAGTTATTCAGTGTGGCAAATTAACGTATAGAAAAACCTTTAATAAATAAAATTCCTTATCCCTTATTTTAATGAATGATGGACGTTCTTAAAATATGTTAGAAGTCAGTAGAATCAAACAAAAAGGAAGTAGAATAAAAAAAAAGTCAATTTGTGTCCGAAATCACCACACTCCATGAGCTGATTTAGGACACTCTATTTGTCTGTCTCAGGCAAAAGTAGAGGCACATGGACGTTCTGTCTCGAGAATATTTTATTTGTTATACATATACCCCAGTACTTCCGTAACAAAATGGAATCTGACAAAACCTACGAAAGTTATAATGAAAATTATCTCAAAACTGTTTTAAATCACCCCGTCTGACGGTAATTACAAAACAATCAAAGAGTGAATTTTGTACTGTGAATCTCTTTGCTATTTTTTTTTCCAACCGCTTCCCTGGGAAAAATGCGTTACTTTCGTATTTAACACTACCTTGTTAGTTGGCGCTTAGTCTAAAAAATCAGAATGAATTAAAGATCGTTGAAAAATATTGTCACAAGAAATAGACATCAGATTTGGCTCACGAGATGCTAATGTCAAGACGTCGGAAGAGAAGTCATTTCAAAAGCTTTAACGAGAAACCAGGTAATTTGATTCTCCAGAACACAATACATTAGTTTGTTGATACTATTGGTGTAATTTCTTCCCACAGTTGTCACTGAAATAAACCAGTTGTAACAATACATTGGTTTCTGTAATAGTTAATTAGAAAGTTTCATTGCCGCGGTGGAGCGGCCCAACCTTGCTGCGGAGCGCGCGGTTGGACGTCGTTCAAAATGTTCAAATGTTTGTGAAGCTTATGGGACTACACTGCGGGGTCATCAGTCCCTAAACTTACAAACTACTTTGCACTAAAGACAGCACAAACATCCATGCCCGAGGGGGGATTCGAACCCCGGACGGGGAACGGCCTCGCATAGCATAGCGCCTCACCGCTCGGCCGCACCGCCGCGCCTTGCAGGTCGTCGGAGATTCGAGTCCTTCCTCGCGCATGGGTGTGTGTGTTGTCTTTAGGTTAGTTTAAGTTAAAGTAGTTTGCTCCAATAGGTTTACAAACATTTGAACATTTAGGGAAACTGCATTAAGCGTTATCCAAGAATAACGGCGTATAATCAGTAGTACGAGTGTTTTGTTCCCTTTGCGGTTATTTTTGAATATGATGCCATTGCCTTTCACTATTGGGCTGCTTGTTTTATTTGAATCCTCTAACCTCTCACTAACCTCCATGTTTATCATTAGAGCATTGAGAATAAATCCCTTTCTAAGGGTTTTAATACATTTTGATTTTAGTTTATTTCAGCGGCATCAACCACGCAACGAAAAGTATCTTAAATAGAAAAGTTATATATTTCTTTCCTGGAGAATTCGAAGCTTAATAAAAAGGGGTATTCTGATTTCAAAGTTGACCCCTTTCAGCAAGTACTGGAGGATGGTGAAGACGGGGAGCGAGGTGTTGAATATGGTGCCGCTGTATACCTCCCTTATCACGATTTTTCATTCAGTTCGTACTTTCCACAGTTTTCAATACCTCATCCCTCATACTGAGAATTCTGCTCTATCTATACCGTTATTTCCATACGTTTTGAAACTTTGTGGTGACATATGACAAGACTGTCTCTTTTAGTGCCAACAGCCATTGAACCTGCGAACTTCCCAGGTACCACGAATAATCACTCAAAGATAAACAGCGCATACACTACAGGTAGGTACAAGTCACTCAGTTTCCGAGAGATCAATGTGTTGGGAACTGCAGGTGATGTACTTTGGGGATGATGTACATTGAACAATGTTGTTTCTCACTGTGATGACTAATGGTATAACCTATCGCACTTCGACTACTGGCCTGCTAAATCACGTGCTCACAATCCCATAAATATATCTAATATTATTTGAAAGAGAATGCTCAATGGAGCAATTTATATCCCCACGATTTCGTAGTTGTGTGGTATCCAATAATCGATGGTTAGCGTCGTTGGAATATGGCATACCGGAAGATCTGCCGCAATGTTCCTGTCAGTGTTTTTATCGTGTTGTCTAGATCAAACGGGCTTATGCCTATGTAATAAAGTTTGTAAATATTTAATTACAATGGCAGATGTAAAGTTAAATCAGTGTGTTACCCACATAAATCAGCCAGTGGTGACAAGTTTAAAATCAACGAAAGACTTCATCAAATTTGAACATACACTAAATGAAGTCAATCTTCAACCAGGGAATCGATGTGGAAACAGAAATTGGAAAAACGCAGCTTGCAATGTTGGAACATCAAAGAAAAACTTCCAGCTGGATCTCGAATGAAGAGTCTGGAAGAGCCTAAATAGGTGTCGAATGGGGGGATCAAAGGATTACCTATTCATGTGGGGATACGCAGAAGACGAGCCCTGCCAATTTGCAGGAAAACAATGACACACCTGCTGAGCTGCCCATCCTTGCCGGCGCCATGCACTTTCCAAGACCTGTGGCTGGCAAACGACGCTGCAGTGACGTGTGCCCAACACTAGAGAGAGATATGAGCCTTATATGGACAATAATGACCTGTGATGTGTGGAGATCATGACTGTATATATGAATATATAATTACTATTTAGTTTTTAATGGTAATCTAGTTTATGTAGCCTATTAATTAATTGCATATGTAGCTCAGACACGATTAAATAAATAAATCTTTTCCGTACAGTCTGAGAACCTCGTTAATTTGGTATTTCTTATTATTGCGAAATGTATAAAATCATGCATACGTAAGGCAGAAGCCCACAGATTTGAGGGAGCCCAAGCTTTTATTCCTGTCGTTTCCAGTTAATTAATTTAAAACTGAACCCAGTGCCTCGATGAGCCACGAGATGTAGCTACCGCGCACCAGACGCTTCATGCTTTACATACATCCAAAGAAATGGAGCCATTACCCACATTGTGAACACAGATTGTGGGTAATGTGTTTAGTCCTCTACAACACCTAACACTCTCTGTATCAGTCGCCATGACACCTCACCACATATATATCCTGTGAAGGCGCTCAAAGATATATTCTTTTCACACCATGAATACTTCGATCACTGCTAAGTTTATCAGATCAACTATGTAGTTTTCAATTAGTCTGTTTAATTTTGTAAGAATGTTATGAATGACACTACTGGATTATGTCATATTTCATTGTAACTTGTGTATAACTCATGATTGTAAAATATTTAACAGATTCTTCTGATGATGGATAATATCCGAAACCTGTAAAGTTCTAAAAACAATAAACGGCTGATTGTTGACTTTGCATTTTTTTAAATATTTTATTGTGTATTAACGGGTATGACGTTTTTGGGGCCTCGTCAGAAATCTGGAATAAAAACTTTGAAGGCCTAGTCGTATTGTGCGTACTGAAACTCCTAATAGCTTATTACTAAGCTTAAGATATTACTTTCACCTCTATTTACGTTAAAAAGAAACCGCGGCATACACAGGCAGCATCAAATTATTTAAAACAATATTGGGTCCAGGGAACCCGTCAAAACCAGGAAAGAGCTTTAGCTGTGTTGTGTCTTTAAGCAGATATATGCTGTTTGTAAACTACGCTGGTAGACATAGATTTACCCAGAGCGGCACCAGTCGGATTTTGGCGTATTAGCCGCGTACAAGGCCTAGCGTATCTTGACACTAAATAAAGAAAAGTGTGAAGTAATACTAAAAGAAATCCGCTGAATTCAATTACGCGATAAATCAGTCAAACCTTAAGGTCGTAAATTCTACCAAATACCTAGGAGTTACAATTACGAACAACTTTGACTGGAGAGAACACATAGAAAATATTCTGCGGAAGGCGAATCAAAGGTTACGTTTCATTGGCAGAAAGCTTCGAAGATGCACCAGCTCCACCAAAGAGACTGCCTACATCACACTTGTACGTCCTCTCCTGGAGTACTGTTGCCCCTTGTGGGATCCTCACCAGGTGGGACTGACGGAAGACATTGAGAAGGTTCACAGAAGGGCAGCTCGTTTTGTTTTATCACGTTTCGGGGGGGGGGGGGGACGTCACTGAAATGTTGCACGAATTGGGCTGGAAATCATTAAAAGAAAGACGTTATTCATTGCGGCGTGATCTGTTTGCGAAGTTTCAATCACCGACTTTTACTTATGAATGTGAAAATATTTTGCTACCACCCACCTACTTAGGGAGACATGACCACCCCAATAAAATAAGAGAAATCAGATCGAAAACGGAACGATTTAGGTGTTCTTTCTTCCCGCGCGCTATTAGAGAATGGAACGGTAGAGAAAAGTTATGAAAGTGGTTAATGAACCCTCTGCCAGGCACTTAAATGTGATTTGCAGAGTATCTATATAGATGTAGATGTAGATCTCTCGGCAAGAACCTGTCTTGACTCTCCAACCATACATATCTTTGAAATATCGGAATGTGTAGAAAACTTTGTGAATGTGCCCCTATCAGTGCACTATCGTAGCCGTTATTGCAGCCCTGTTAGAGGTCAACTGAATCTATTTTACCTCATTACTTCATTTTATTCGACCTGTAATATCATGACACATGTCTTACTTTGACATAGAGACATTTAATAATACGTTGTGTATGTGGAGTAAAGATAGTATTTATCTTTTGCCATGATCGTACAGGATAGGACAACAAATCAATTTTTCTTGACTTTTCTGATCTTTTTAAGTTTTGACGTGCCTCCTGCACGGAGTCTTTGTAATGTAAACTAATGTGAAAACAATATCTTAAGCTCAGTAATAAACTGCTTTATTAGATTCCTAGAATACTGCCGGGTATGCAACTTGCTGGTACGATATTTCTGTTCGGCGCAGAAATATCATGTCAGCCAGTTACAGATACCGGCAGAAATCCTGAAATTTAAGAGAGAAATCAGTACGAGGGGAAAGTTTTAAATCAAACAATAATAATCTGCTAACTCATTATAATTGTGCACGGTAAGATTAGGTCTTTAAAGTTATTCTCCTAAACTGTCAATTTTCCAGATTTCTTATGATACTCCAAAAGGAGTTCATAAAAGAGTATTTGTAACAAAGACAGATTTACGTGTAAGTCAACATACATGTCACTTTTAAATCGTTCCAAAAGAACACATGTGAGCTGGAAAACACACTGACCGGATAACCCTATAATACATATTTTACTGCCATACGGATATTTGTGAAAGAATTTCTCCAGTTATTTACATAAGGCTGTTGCGAAAATTGTTTTATCGCTAAACCTTCTACTCATAGCAAAAATATTTACTTATTCGTTCAGATATGAGGCATTCTAAGAAATGCCGTTTGTTGTTTCATGTTACAGGTGTTTATACCCAAGCGAAAGTCAGAAGAAAAATACGAAAACGTTTATAATATTGCCGCGAGAGACCACGAACACCAACTGCCGGCGTGGCGCAGGGGATTGCGTCACGGACTGCGGAGCGGAAGGTCGTCGGTTCAATCCCGCCCACCGGCAAAAATTTATTTCTCTGTAATTTACATTTCCAGAAGGTTCTACATCTTTCTTATGTTCACTTGAAAATTCTACGTGTTTCTTATGTTAACTGTTCTTCTAATTTCTGGTAAATTCTGTGTATAAATAGCAGAGCACTCTGTCTGAGAGGCAGTCAGTGCTGCGTGTATGTTGAGTTCGTAATAAACGTGCTTTCAGTATAAGTGCTGTGTTTAGTTGCCTTCGAAGTCAAGCCTACTTCCATTGCAACGTGACATTGTTTGGTGGAGGCGCCGGGTACACTGTGCAACAGCTGCATCACCGTGGCTCCGATTAGGCAACGTAAAAGCCGTCGCTTACACGGACTGGAACCGGAATACAAGGGATACACCGAGTACGTCCTTCCAAGAGTCCGTATCATCAGACGAACTATGGAAACGAAACCAGCAGTAAGTCAGCTACACATCAGGCACCCATCGGTGTTCTCTGGAGACGCTGGACAGGACCGAAACAAATGGCTAAAAGGGTTCGACCGAGTCGCCAAGTACAGCAGGTGGGATCATACGATGTGCTTGGCCAACGTTTACTTCTATCTGGACGGAACAGCCCAGCAATGGTTCGAGAACAACGAAGAAGAGTTGAATGACTGGGAGACGTTCCAGGAGGAACTTAAGAAGACGTTTGGAGACCGCCAGCGACAAATCCGCTCGGCGGAAGAACAACTGAAGAACCGGGCCCAACGACATGGTGAGCCGCCACAATCGTACATACAGAGTGTTTTGGCCCTGTGTAATGTAGTCAATCCGAACATGACTGAAGCGGACAAAATCACGCACCTGATGAAGGGAATTGCAGAAGATATGTATCAAGCTCTTCTGATAAAAGATGTCGCTACGACAGAAGAGTTCATCAAGTGGTGCCAGCGTATTGAAGAGATGCAACAAAGGAGGGTTGGACGCAAGAAGTATGACAGACTCCCAAATGTAGTCCCTATGGCCGTTGTGGAAGACCAGCAGGACTTGGCTTCTCTCATACGACAAATCGTGAGAGAAGAATTGCAACAGTGCATGGCAGCCGGGACTATTAGAACGAGCGAGCATCAGATTATGGCCATGGATGTGAGCCCTGTAAGTCACGAGGTAGCCGACGCCGCTGAGGACGAGGTATTTCAAACATTAGCTCCTGTCTGCCCCGTCAATCGCACCCGACGTGAAGAATGGCGTCGCCCTGCTATGACTTACGCTGCAGCCGCCAAACGGCAGCCCATGAACCGACCGACGCGACCACAGCCAACTCCCCCGGTAACTATGACGCCCTGCAGAAGAACAGACGTCTGGAGGATGGAAAACAACACACCACTGTGTTTCCACTGTGGACGCCCTGGACATGTCGTACGCTACTGCAGAGAGAGGAGGCGAGTATTCGATGATTATTTTGCCGCAAGACGTCAGCCGTCGGAGCAGTTCTATCCAAGGCAGTCACCTGCTGATGAGTTCAGTCGACCTATGGGAAGAAGCCCATCGCTCTACCCTAGACGAGGTCGCTCCCCGACGCGCCGCAGCCGTTCACCGTCGCCGTACAGAGGTACCAGCCGCTCCCCTAGCCGCCGCGCCCAGGAAAACTAAGCGAGGCGACCATCTACGGAGGTGAGGCCGCCGCAGATGAAAATCCTCCATGGACGACAGTCGCCAAGATGTCGGGAAATCTCATCGACGTCGTAATCGACGGCCAACCTGTCCGGGCACTTGTTGATTCAGGAGCCTCTTTTCTGTATTATCGGATAATTACCGCCGCACACTAAAGAGGACAATGTTCTGTGTTACGGGAGCAACTGTGCTGAAGGTCGCGAATGGAAAGTACGTCCATCCAGCAGGAACTTGTGTCGCAAGAGTAACCATCAACAACAGGACGCAGCCGTTTGAATTTGTCGTGTTAACAGAATGTAGTCACAATGTCATCCTCGGATGGGACTTCCTGCAGGCATCCCAAGCTATCATTGGCTGTGGAAGATCTGAGCTGCAAATTGAAGAAGTTGTTCCGCCAGATACACGTAATACAGAATTTTCTGAGAAGTTATTCGTCGTTGACAATGTGACGATACCGCCGTTGACAGTGAGAAGAGTTGCAGTCACAAATACAGATGACTGGTTAAACTGTGAAGTTCTTGTTGATAGTAAAAAGTTTATCAGGCTCACAAAAGAAATTTACATACCAGCGGCTATTATAAGCATTACCGGTGGTCAAGGAGAGATTTTGATCACAAATTGTCACGAGCAGTCACAACTTATCCCCAAGGGAATGTGTATCGGGACAGCTGAACCAATCCAGGACGGTGAGCTCAACGTCATCAATGAAGACCCAAGCCCTGCTATTAGTACAGACAACACGCTGGAGGAAACAAACGTGGAACTGCCAATAGGGCCTGGACTGACCAAGGAACAACGCCAGCGGGTGTTAGGTATACTACGCCAATTTTCGGGTGCATTCACACCTCAGCAGGGGAAAAGTCAGACGAAACGGCCCACGATAAAGCACCGTATTAATACTGGGGACCATCCGTCAATTAGCCAGCGTTCGTATAGAGTGTCGCCAGCTGAAAGACGGATAATTCGGGAGGAAGTGGGGAAGATGTTGCGAGATGACATTATTCAACCTTCGGAAAGTCCTTGGTCGTCTCCGGTGATTCTCGTAAAGAAGAAGGATGGCACGTGGCGATTCTGTGTCGACTATCGGCGGCTGAACAGTATCACAAAGAAAGATGTCTACCCATTGCCGCGTACTGATGACACCTTAGACTGCTTGAAAGGAGCTACATACTTCTCAACTATGGACATGCAGACAGGTTACTGGCAAATCGAGGTTGACGAAGCTGACAGGGCTTTTATTACACCTGACGGTCTCTATGAATTTAAAGTAATGCCATTTGGATTATGTAATGCTCCAGCCACATTCGAACGCATGATGGACAACTTGCTTCGACACCTTAAGTGGACGACGTGTCTCTGCTATTTAGATGACATTGTCGTTTTCTGGAAAACATTTGAAGAACATCTGAGTCGCCTGTCAACTGTGTTGAAGTGTGTTCAGGCTGCAGGTCTCCGCCTCAATCCAAAGAAGTGCCTCTTCGTCGCCAAAGAGATAAAAATCCTGGGGCACCTAGTCAACGGAGATGGTGTCCGCCCTGATCCAGATAAAGTAAGGGCAGTCACAGAATTTCCAACTCCTCAGCACATTAGTGATGTGAGAAGTTTTCTCGGGCTGTGCTCATACTACCGACGTTTCATAAAAGGATTTTGTAACAAGGCACGTCCATTACAAGAACTTCTGCAGGGAGACGCCAAATTTTACTGGTATGAGACAAAAGAAAGAGCTTTCCGGGCACTTAAGGAGGCTCTAACTTCCGCACCAGTGCTAGCCTTGTACGACGAGAATGCAGAAACGGAACTTCACACAGACGCCAGTGGCTATGGGATTGGTTCAGTGCTTGTACAAGTTCAGGAAGGTGCCGAAAAAGTGATAGCCTATGCGTCAAGAGTACTCTCAAAGTCCGAGATAAACTACTCTACAACTGAAAAAGAATGTCTCGCGGTTATCTGGGCTATCAACAAGTTCCGGCCGTATTTATTCGGCAAACCATTCACCGTCGTGACAGACCACCATTCTTTGTGTTGGCTGACTAGCTTGAAGGATCCATCAGGTCGACTAGCAAGATGGGCACTAAGACTCCAAGAGTACGATGTCACAGTGGTATTCAAGAACGGGCGCAAACACAAGGATGCCGACTGCCTTTCGAGGAATCCATTAGTCGAACACAACAGCATTAATGAAATTTCAGCTCTCACTGAATTAGATGACGTTACAGCTGAACAGAGGGAAGATCCAACACTATTAAAAATGATAGAGGCCTTGGAGAAAGGAGAACCGACCAATGGAGAGTTCCAACTTATAAACGGAACATTGTACAAGAGCAACTACGATCCACTGGGCCCCAAATGGATACTTGTTGTTCCAGCTCATCTGCAGCCAGCTATTCTCAAATATTTCCATGATGCTCCAATATCCGGTCATCTGGGATTCGTGAAGACCCTAGACAGAATCAGACGCAGGTATTACTGGAAAGGTCTCTATCGATCTGTCAAGCACTATGTGAGTCACTGTAAAGAGTGCCAGCGACGGAAGCATGTGCCGCAATTACCTCCAGGACATCTCGTACCGATTCCGCCGACAGCAGCTCCATTCAACCGAGTTCGATCTTTTAGGGAGGTTCCCGAAGTCGACAACTGGTAACCGTTGGATATACGTCTGCACTGACTACCTCACACGCTACGCTGTCACCAAACCTGTGCCGACTGCAGAAGCTCCAGAGATCGCAAAATTCCTTGTAGAAGACATTATTTTGAAGCATGGAGCACCACGTGTCATGATATCTGATAGTGGAAAAGTATTCCAGTCAAAACTAGTATCAGAGGTAATGTCACGGTGCAACATTGTCCACAGAATGACAACTGCATACCATCCTAAGACAATGGGCTTACGGAACGTTTTAACAAAACGTTAGCCGACATGCTGTCGATGTACGTCGATGTTGAGCAGAAGGATGGGGATACAATTCTGCCAGTGGTGACATTTGCTTACAATACCGCAAGACAAGACACCACAGGCTTCACTCCGTTTTTCCTGCTCCATGGCCGTGAATTTGAGACGACAATGTATACACTGTTCCCGTTACAACCGGACGACACTCAGGACGACTATGTTGCCGGCCGCGGTGGCCGAGGGGACTGAGGCGCTCCAGTCACGGGCTGCACGGCCACTACGGTCGGGGGTTCGAATCCCCCCTCGGGCATGGATATTTGTGCCGTCCTAGTTCGTAAGTAGTTCATAAGTAGTTTGTAAGTTTAGGGACTGATGACCCCGTAGTTAAGTCCCATAAGCTTAACAAACATTTGAATATTTTGACTATGTTAAACAGCTCATCACCAGGGTCGAAGAAGCAAGACAGCTGGCTCGCATACGGACACTGGACGCCCAAGAGAAGGACCGTCAGCGGTATAACAACAAGCACCGACCTGTTGTGTGCAACCCAGGAGATCTGGTATGGATTTTTACCCCTGTACGGAAGGTTGGACTGTCAGAAAAGTTATTGAAGCGATACTTTGGTCCGTATCGTGTCATACGCCGCCTGTCAGACGTCACATACGAAATTGAGGATTATGAGCCGTCGTCGAAACGTCAAAAACGAAGAGACATTGTTCACGTCCTGCGCATGAAGCCTTACTACGTTCCTGAAGAGCAGGTAGACGACAATGGCTTCATGTTCAAGGACTTTAAGGACGGTAATGTTCGTGATGAAGCCACGACAGGAACGTCTGTCGTCGATAATCGTGGAGAAGGGAAGGATTCTCTTGAAATGTCATACAGACGACCCATGACACGGTCAAGATCCAGGACATTGCAGCTGGCTCCACAGGAATCAGCGGGTCGCTGTTTCTCCAGAAGAGGAAGCAATGCCGCGAGAGACCCCGAACACCAACTGCCGGCGTGGCGCAGGGGATAGCGTCACGGACTGCGGAGCAGAAGGTCGTCGGTTCAATCCCGCCCACCGGCAAAAGTTTACTTCTCTGTAATTTACATTTCCAGAAGGTTCTACATCTTTCTTATGTTCACTTGTAAATTCTACGTGTTTCTTATGTTAACTGGTCTTCTAATTTCTGGTAAATTCTGTGTATAAATAGCAGAGCACTCTGTCTGAGAGGCAGTCAGTGCTGCGTGTATGTTGAGTTCGTAATAAACGTGCTTTCAGTATAAGTGCTGTGTTTAGTTGCCTTCGAAGTCAAGCCTACTTCCATTGCAACGTGACAATATTTATAGACTCTTCTGTCGGTTCCTGATGGAACATAGACTATAGACTCTAATACGCTATATATTTGTTCCACAACAATATTTATTTTGTTGCAAACTAGCTTCCGGCTTCTTAAGCCATCTTCAGACAACTTAATACTGCAGTTACTGTCTTTGGAGTACAAAGATTTTTCAAAGTCATCGGCTACGTAAACTTTAAGGTTCGTTTTTTTTTTTTTTTTTTTTTTTTTTTTTTTTTTTTTTTTTTTTTTTTTTAAATTGAGATTTTCAACCAATTAAAGAAAAACTGTAACTAAGAAACTAGTATAAATTAATTTTGGATAAATAGGCTGAAACAAACATATGCCCAGTGAGTGTACCAGTAAATACAATCGGATATTACATTAACGTATACATACGAACTAAAGTAGGGGGGGGCAGGTGAATTAGGAATACATAAAAATGAGATATGGGTGGGGGACAATTACATATGTTTGGAATATATGAATATGGAACTAAGGAGCATATTAAAATATGTAACCTATATTAAAATTCGCTGGCTTTCTCAAGAAAGACTGCCAGTCTTGCTTGCAGGATGAAAGCGCGGAGCTCACCATTTGCAGCATTGTTGACAGGACTGACTGTGGACCTTCGGTTCAGAGCCGAGTGGAGGGTCTGAATCAGAGGCTCAGGCGGTTCTGCGACCGGGTGGGCTGCAGATTCCTCGACGTGCGCCAAAGGGTGGTGGGTTTTCGGGTTCCGCTAAATAGGTCAGGAGTCCACTATACTCAGGAAGCGGCTACACGGGTAGCGGGGGCTGTGTGGCGTGGACTGGGCTGTTTTTTAGGTTAGAGGGCCTCGGGAATACACAAAATGAGTTTCAGTCTCAAAGGGATCAGGTCAGACACAGGAAGAAAGCAGATCTAGAAACCATTGGTATAACAATTGTAAATTGTCGTAGCTGTATCGGGAAAGTTCCAGAGCTCCAAGCGCTGATAGAAAGTACTGAGGCACATATCGTTATAGGTTCTGAAAGCTGGGTGACGGCTGAGATAAGTTCGGCCGAAATTTTTTCAAAGGGCCAAATGGTCTTCAGAAAGGATAGAATAAATAAAAAATGGGGTGGTGTGTTTATTGCTGTTACAAACGGTTTATCCTGCAGCGAAATTGAGACAGATACTTCCTGTGAGTTGGTCTGGGTAGAGGTTATACCTGACAACCGGAATAAATTAATAACTGTATCTTTTTATCGGCCCCCTGACTCAGACGATGCGGTTGCCGAAACGTTCAAAGAAAGCTTGAATCACATTTCAAATTGGTATACGAAGCATACTGTTATAATCGGTGGCGACTTTAATTTACCCTCGATATGTTGGCATAATTACGTATTCAAAACCAGCGGCAAATATAAAACATCGTCCGAACTAGTTCTGAATGCTTTTTCTGAAAACTACTTGGAACAGTTAGTTCATGAACCCACTAGAATAGTAAGTGGTTGCGAAAATACCCTTGATCTCCTAGCAACAAATAATCCGGAGATAGTAAAGAGCATCAAAACAAATACAGGGATTAGCGAACATCGAGTTGTAGTAGCGAGACTAAATGTCGAAACTCCCAAATGCACAAAAAATAAACGAAAAATACATCTATTCAATAAAGCAGATAAAAATTCGCTTCACGCTTTCCTGAGTGATAATCTCCAGTCTTTCAAAACTAAAAATGCGAGTGTAGATCAGTTGTGGCTTACTTTCAAAGACATAATATCAGTAGCAATCGAGAGATTTATACCAAATAAATTAATAAAAGAGGGGTCCGAGCCCCCGTGGTACACAATACAGGTCAGATCACTGTTTCAGAAACAAAGAAAAACGCATGCAAAATTTAAAAAGACACAGAATCCACAAGACTGGCAAGACTGACGGATTCAGAAAGTATCGCTCTTGTGAAACACGAAACCTAGCGCGGACATCAATGCGAGAAGCTTCTAGTAGTTACCACAACGAAATCCTGTCTCGTAATCTTGCAGAAAACCCAAAGAAATTCTGGTCATATGTGAAGTACACTAGCGGCAAAACACAAACAATACCTTCACTACGCGATAGCAATGGTAATAGTACCGACGACAGTACTGCTAAGGCAGAATTACTAAACACAGCTTTCCGAAATTCGTTCACCAAAGAAGACGAAGTGAACACTCCAGTATTCAATCCAAGAACAGATGCCAGCATGCGAAACTTAGAAGTAGATGTTCCTGTAGTAGTAAAACAACTTAAGTCACTAAACAAAATCAAATCTTCCGGACCAGATTGTATACCAACTAGATTCCTCTCAGAGTATGCTGATGCAATTGATGCAATTGCTCCGTACTTAGCTATAATTTACAACCGATCACTCAGCGAGAGATCTGTACCCAAAGACTGGAAAGATGCCCACGTTACTCCAATATTCAAGAAAGGCAATAGGAGTGATCCCCAAAATTACAGGCCTATCTCATTGACGTCGATTTGCAGTAGGATTTTGGAACATATACTTTCTTCGAATATTATGAACTACCTCGAAGAGAACGACCTATTAACCAATAGTCAACACGGATTCAGAAAGTATCGCTCTTGTGAAACACAGCTTGTCCTTTATTCACATGAAGTGTTAAGTGCCATCGACAAGGGATCTCAAATCGATTCCATATTTCTGGATTTCCGGAAGGCTTCTGATACTGTACCCCACAAGCGGCTTATAATGAAATTGCGTGCTTAAGGAATATCTTCCCAATTGTGCGATTGGATTCACGATTTCCTATCAGAAAGGACACAGTTCGTTGTAATTGACGGTAAGTCATCGAGTAAAACAGAAGTGATATCTGGCGTTACACAGGGAAGCGTTATAGGTCCCCTACTCTTCCTCGTGTTATAAACGATTTAGGAGACAATCTGAATAGCTCCCTTAGACTGTTCGCGGATGATGCTGTCGTTTATCGGTTAGTGAAGTCAACAGAGGATCAAAAGCAACTGCAAAGCGATTTAGACAAAATTTCTAAGTGGTGCGCAAATTGGCAATTGACACTAAATAAAGAAAAGTGTGACTAATACACATGACCACTAAAAGAAATCCGCTGAACTTCAATTACGCGATAAATCAGTCAAAGATTAAGGTCGTAAATTGTACCAAATACCTGGGAGTTACAATTACGAACAACTTTGACTGGAGAGAACACATAGAAAATATTGTGGAGAAGGAGAATCAAAGGTTACGTTTCATTGGCAGAACGCTTAGAAGATACACCAGCTCCACCAAAGAGACTGCCTACATCACACTTGTGCGTCCTCTCCTGGAGTACTGTTGCCCCTTGTGGGACCCTCACCAGGTGGGACTGACGGAAGATATTGAGAAGGTTCAGAGAAGGGCAGCTCGTTTTGTTTTATCACGTTACAGGGGGGAAAGCGTCACGGAAATGTTGCACGAATTGGGGTGGAAATCAATAAAAGAAAGACGTTATTCATTGCGGCGTGATCTGTTTGCGAAGTTTCAATCACCGACTTTTACTTATGAATGTGAAAATATTTTGCTACCACCCACCTACTTAGGGAGACATGACCACCCCAATAAAATAAGAGAAATCAGATCGAAAACGGAACGATTTAGGTGTTCTTTCTTCCCGCGCGCTATTAGAGAATGGAACGGTAGAGAAAAGTTATGAAAGTGGTTAATGAACCCTCTGCCAGGCACTTAAATGTGATTTGCAGAGTATCTATGTTGAGGTAGAGGTATAAGAATGGTGAGAGCAGCAGAGGGAAGGAGAAACATTGGAATATGGGTGAGAAACATTACACAATTTCAACAAGCATGGTGGCATGGTGGCAGGATCAGACCTAATACCTGTTACTTTAATAAGGGTGAATACTGAAATTGGGTCTGATCATTGATAATTAGGTTTGGTTTCTGAGCTTGGTGGTTGTTGATGGAGAGAATTTCAAGCAATGTTAGTTTTCTGCCTCTATTCGCTCTGTGGAGAACATCACATTTAATGTCAAAAGCATGACATTCATTGAAGGCATGTTCTGCAAAGGTGGAATCTCTCTCTTTTAGTCTCCAACTTCTCTCATCTTCTAGTAATTATAGCCCTACCTTATTGACCTACATATAATGTGCCACAAAGATTGCAAGAGATCCTATATATGCTGCTCCTTTCAAAATGTTGAATCTGGTCTTTGCTATTGAAGAGCAAGTTGTCAATAGTATTCCTATTTGTAAAAGCCTGGGGTGTTTTTTCAGGACTTAAGTTTGCTAGCAAGTCTTTCTGATATTTTACCAACATATAACATTGGTACCCATTTTTTGTTCATGTAATTAGGTATCTTTTCTTAAAAACTATATTCTATAAGAGGGTAGAACTACAACCATTGTTGAATGCAATTTCTTTAATTATTTCCAGTTCGTTCTCGAAATCTGTCTTGGTCTGCGATATAGATAATAGACGATGCACTATACTGTGGAAGGCTCCATGTTTATGTGTTGCTGGATGCCGGGAATAGTCAGGTATTTCTGTGTCTTTGGAAATCGATAAGTTGATTTTCTGTATATTTCAAATAAATGCTTTTTCTGACTGATGACTATGATGAGGTACAAATAATTGATCGAGTCTACTCCAACCTCCTTTGTGAATTTAATTTTAGTGTGTTGTGAATCTAAGTTTTGGGAGAACGTGTCTAATTGTCTGTTTGTATCTGTCCATCCACATACCTCGTTCAGTAGTGTATTTTAGAGCTTAGGGGCTCTTTATCTAAATATTTTTGTTGGAAATTATCCATAAACATTTCTGCTAGCAAAGGACTCTGGGGGGACCCAATTCCTAACGCATCGGACTGTACAGATTTTGTTATAGCTGGAAATAATTTTGTTTCAAGCAAGTTTCTGTTGCAAATCCCAGTCTCAACTGTCTCAACTGGGTTTATTCTACTTTTGTACAAACATTCTGTTAAAACTTCCATAGCTTTTCCAACAGGTATGTTGGAAAGCAGGCTCCTCACATCGAAAGAAACAATCGTGGCACTAGGTGTAATGTCTTAATTTTCCTACTAAAGCAAGAGCCTTATGTATGCCAAATTTTGGTTTAAATTTGGTTTTTTTTCTTTGATGATTGGATCTATCTCTTTAGCTAACTTATGACAAAGGGCTGCAACTGCAGATACTACAGGTCTTATTGGAACCCCTTCTTTGTTAAGTTTGAACAGTCCATATAGTCTAGGTTCCAATAAGATCTGTATTTGTACACTGTTCTGTACGGAAATGCCGATTCCCCGCCCGTCTCTTGAAGACCTTGACTACATTGTCGTGCTGTACGACCTCTGACACATTCAATCTTCATCCAGTTCCGTTGTTCCTGTTTCTAAAACATAGTGAGACACCGTTACTTCAGACTGCTGGCTCACAAGTGACTGTGTTTCCCTCGATTGTGAGAACGTTAGTGACCGGCGAGTCCATTTGCTGGGAGGTAAGGTAGGTATGTCAACAACATGTGCTATAAGCGACAATAGTAGATTCCATTGCATAGTGTCTCCACAGCAGTGTTGCCACTGTTTAAGTTCCAACTCACGTATTTTAGAAAACGTGCCTTTCATTGACCTGCAAACTGAGCTGATGGGCCGAATTGGTAGCGCTTCATTTTCGCGTCCCACTACATTCACCACCCACAAGCTGTTTGGCAATTATTAAATGGGAAACATTTCTATACCATCTGTTAATCTCATTATTTCATTTTTCTGAATATTCTTCATTATGTCGTCCTTTTTCTTTTTTTAAACTGTGCACTTTCTTAACACTGTCTCTTATCAAGTAATACCTAATATTTAATTATCAAAGGTTCCAGAAATCAGCCCATATATTCTGTATGACACTTCATCTTAATTAAATTATCAGTCTATATGTTTTTCAAAACATTTTTACCTATATTCCTTTCTTTTCTTTGATATTTCCTTTTAAATTAACTTGCGACTGTGTTACCTTAATAACGTTACTCATCAGTTATGGCCTTCTTTTAATACTACATTACAATTACGACTACACTTTCCATCATTTAATCTATAATACACAAGCATTATTCTTTCTTAGCTTGTTTTCACTGAATAATAAATTAATTATTTGAAATTCATTACAGTGCGACAGACTTCACTTCGTGATAGGTTATTTTAGTGACATTGAAGTCTTTCTGCCCTCGCTACACTTCTTAATCACCGTCAAACTTTCAAGAATCTTACTTTCCTCTGAACAATGAGTTTCCTCCAATAACCACATGTACCATTTACTTATCACAATTCCTTCGAATATTAGTTCTTTTGTAGCTGAGAAATTAATTCCGTCTTTTCCTCGTTTGTGTGGTTATGAGGTCCGTAGTTGCTTTACACTGCCATTCACAATTCCACCTAATTTAAAGCAATCTCAGCTAGTCTTCTTTGCCGTCGGATAATCTTAGGGTGTAATAGAGGCAGCGTAAATATAACTGTTAGGAAAATTCCTATGGGGTTCAGTTTGGCTTCTTCTCTATTAACAATGGTATGCTACAAAGTTATATTAAAAGTACTCCGCTATTCACAATAGCGGACGCCCATGGTCCCAAAACAATTATCCTTCCAAATAGCGACCATTCCCTTTCGCACTTACAATCCAAGATTCCACCAAATGTAAAAATATCTTCCGCCTCAAATGACATCAAATTTTTTTTTCTATATAAACATTTTTAATATTTTTTTTTCTTCTTTGAGTTACACTTGCATTATGGTTGAATTCTTATGCAAAGAAAATTCGTTAAATAGTTTACTGCCGGCCGCGGTGGCCGGGGGGACTGAGGCGCTTCAGTCACGGTCAGCACGGCCACTACGGTCGGGGGTTCGAATCCCCCCTCGGGCATGGATATTTGTGCCGTCCTTAGTCTTAGTTAGTTCATAAGTAGTTTGTAAGTTTAGGGACTGATGACCCCGTAGTTAAGTCCCATAGACTATACACACATTTGAACATTTTTGAATAGTTTACTTCCTGCCTTATATTTCATCATCTCTTGTGGTCTGACTCCCTATCACGAAGAAATTAAAACAGAATACTTAAATTTATACACTCATCTATGTATAATTTTCTTTCTATTGTATGCTAGTTTTTTTAGGAATGAATAATGGCTTGATTTGAGCTACACTATACAGGCCTTTAATCATATCTGATCAAGGCTCCATAAATATGTATTGTACAATAATTATTAACAATATATGGAGATACAAATGTTTGTAAATCTATCGGACCAAACTGCGTCGTCATCAGTCTGTAGCTTACAAACTACTTAAACCTAGGTAAACTAACCTAAGGACGACACACACACACACACACACACACACACACACACACACACACACACACACACAAGGGAGGACTCGAACCTCCGTCAGCGAGCAACGTCGCGTCCGCAGTGAGACGCCTTAGACTGCTCGGCCTCTCCACAGCGGCTGAAATGTAAAGAAGAATTTCTTACAATCTTTCTTAGTTTTAGTACTTTTCGGATGAGATCACATTAACACAGCCTGTAATAAAGGTTCGATGGCAATTTTATTATCACTTTTCACTCTCCACTCGTCAACTTAACAATTGCTTATTTTGTTTCCACCTATTTTAATCTCACCGTCCCAGTCCATTAACATATGATGCATAAACAGTATGAATAATAGGTTAGAGCCTTGTCTCACCCTTGAAAATATCGTGAACAGCTACATCTTCATGGGATACTCTGCAAATCATATTTAAGTGCCTGGCAGAGGGTTCATCACACCACCGTTATACTATTTATCTCCCATTCCTTTCTCAAATAGCGCGCGGGAAGGAAGAACACCTGAATCTCTCCGTTCGAGCTCTGATTTCTCGTATTTTATTCTGATGATCATTTCTACCTATGTAAGTGAGATTCAACAATATATTTTCGTACTCGGAGGAGAATGTTGGCGATTGGAGTTTCGTAAGTAGCCCACGCCGCAGCGATAAGCGCCGTTGTTGAATTGATTCCCATCCCAGATCCTGTATCATTTCCGTAACGCTGTCATCCCTGTATCGTGACAATAAGAAACGATCTGACCTTCTTTGCATTCTTTCGATGTCCTCCGTGAAACCCACCTGATAAAGATCCCACACTCGACAGCAATACTCCAAAAATAGACGGACAAGCGTAGTGTGTGGAGTTTCTTTAGTAGTTCTGTTGCATCTTTTAAGGGCTCTGCTATTAAAACGCAGTCTTTGGTTCGCCTTTCCCACGACATTATCTACGTGTTCTTTCCAGTTTAAGTCGGAATTAATAGTAATTCCTAGGTACTTTATGGAGTTTACGGCCTTCACTTTTGATTGAT
Organism: Locusta migratoria; assembly: GCA_026315105.1. NCBI lineage: Eukaryota > Metazoa > Arthropoda > Insecta > Orthoptera > Acrididae > Locusta > Locusta migratoria. The sequence continues at coordinate 201,350,197 of CM048746.1, forward strand.
TTATCTTGTAAGGAATGTTTAACGGATTTCTTTTCGTACTCATGTGGAGGACTTCACACTTCTCATTATTTAGAGTCAATTGCCAATTCTTACACCATAGTGATATCTTATTCAGATCGTTCTGCAGTTGGTTTTGATCTACTACTATACGGTTTTACTATACGGTAAATGACGGCGTCATCTGCAAACAACCAAAGAGAGCTACTTTTAGATTTTCCCCTAAATCGTTTATGTAAATAAGGATCAGCAGAGGACCAATAACACTACCCTGTGGAACGCCCAATATCACTTCTGTTTTAGTCCATGACTTACCATCGATTACTACGAACTGTGTCCTTTCTGACAGGAAATCCCCTATCCAGTCGCAAATGTGGAACGATATACCATAAATATACCATAACCACGCAATTTGATGAAAAGCCGTTTGTGAGGTACGGTGTCAAAAATCAAGAAATACGGAATCGATTTGCGAATCCTTGTCGATAGCATGAACGATATTTTCCATGTTGATCCTGGGTTAATAGATCATTCTGTTCGAGATAATTCATAATATTTGAATACAGGATATGTTCCAAAACCCTGCTGCAAATTGACGTCAATGAAATACGCCTGTAGTTTAGTGGATTACTCCTACTGCCTTTCTTGAATATAGGTGTAACCTTTGCAACTTTCCAATCTTTTGGTACAGATCTTCTTTGAGAGAGCGGTTGTAAATGGCTCTTAAGGAGCTATCGCTTCAGCATAATCAGATAGAAATCTAATGGGTATACAGTCCGGACCAAAAGACTTGTTCTTGTTAAGTGATTTTAGTTGCTGCACTACTTCGATGATATCTACTTCTACGTTACACATTACGGCCTCTGTTCGTAATTCGAAATCTGGAATTTTGGTTTCGTCTTCTTTGGTGAATGAGTTTCTAAAAGCTATGTTTAGTAACTCTGCTTTAGTAGCGCTGTCATCAGCAGGATCTCCATTACGTATTGTAGGCGTCTCGCATTGAAATCCTCGCTAAATTTCGAGCTTCTGTGTAGGATCGCCAATCCTGGAGATTTTGTGTTCGTTTAAATTTAGTATGCCTTTTCCTTTGCTTTTGCATCAGTATTCTGGCCTGTTTTGTGTACCAACGGAGATCACCTTCTTTTATTAATTCATTTGGTATAAAACTGTCAATTGCTGTCGATACCACTTCTTTGAATGTGAGCCACATCTGGTCTACAGCTACGTTTAGTATTAGAAACGAGTGGAAGCTGTCTTTCAAGAAGCAATGTATTTTATTTCTATCTGCTTTCCTGAACAAACATACTTTTCATTTATTTTTGGTAACTTTGGGACTTACGATATTCAGTCTCGCTACGACAGCCTTGTGTTCGCTAATACCTGTATCCGTTTTGATGCTCGTTATGAGCTTAGGATTATTTGTTGATAAGAGATCAAGTGTGTTTTGACATCCATTTACAGTCCTAGTTGGCTCATGAGCTAATTGTTCGAAGTAATTCTCAGAGAATGCGTTGAGTACAATTTCGCACGATGTTTTATGCGTACCTCCTGATTTGAAAATATAATTTCGCCAACAGATTGAGGGTAAATTAAAATCACCGCCTACTGTTATCGTGTGAGTCGGGTACGTTTTTGTAATTAGGTTTTCTTTGAACCTTTCTGCTATTGTATCGTCAGAGTCGGGAGGCCGGTAAAAGGAACCATGATTCAATTTGCCATTAATTCTAACTGCTGCCTGAATATCTACGTAAAGACCTTTAATTGCGTACAGACGTTTGGCTCTTATTCAACAATCTTGTAGAAATGACAATATCTTCCTTCTAGTAATACGAAGCTTTATCTAGATCTATAAAACTGAGATACACTTCCCTGTTCACAATAAAGCACTTCTCCATTATGTGCCGTAAGCTAAAGATCTGATCCTCACAGCCTCCAAGAGGGCTAAACTCACACTGGTTTTCATCCAACTTCTCTTCAATTTGCAAGCTCGCTCTCCTTTCAACAATACTTTAGAATATTTTGCCCCATCACTAATTAAAGAGATATCTCTGTAGTTATTACAATCTTTTCTGTTTCCATACTTCAAAATTGGTGTGATGACTGCCTTCATCTAGGCAGACGGAACATGTCCTCTCGACTCCCACGCCATTTCATTTATCGTTTTAGACCATTTGAAACTTGACATTCCACTGTATTTAACGAGTTTCGACTTAATTTCACTTGACCCAGCCGCTTTAATGCATCACGATCTATTGAGCATTCTCTCCACTTCCTCAAATCTTATTTAAATCATCATTCATATGCCATCGTGCCTCAAAATATGATACATCACTGAACGTTTCACTTACATTGAACGACTCTTCAAAATATTCCTTCCATCTCCCCAAGGCATCCACAAGATTCAGTGGTAGCTTTCCATAAGGTCAGTTTCTTCTTACCTTCCTTTCGAAGACTGCTAATTACAAACCAGAATATTTTCCCCATAAATTCTGATTGGGTCTGCTAGTTATCTGTTTCGTTTTGTTTCTTTCTTCAAATTAACTTATTGCATGAGTTCTAGTATGGAGCCATTTTGGACATACCTTTTCCGTTTTTACAGGCTGTCTGCTTCTTCCTGCCTTTACATGCTATTGTTCCAAGACATTCTCTAGCCAATTCTAGTAGAGTGTGTACCTTATCCATTCCTCTTCGAATGACTATAAATGACTACATTCAACTAACTGGTACCTTTCCGAGGTAATTTTTATGTATTTGTGCCTGATTTCTTTGTCCTGGAGCTTCTTAATTCTTATTCTTCTATGTATAGACCTGACTTTCTGGACTTCTGGTTCTCCTATCTTCAGAAGTACGCCGGTAAATTTTGTTATTTTCAAACCTGTTATTAGGTTTTGTTAATTTATTCTTGCGTTTCAGTTTTGGAAACCTCTATCTTATTATTGACTTTATCAAGGTACCTTTCTATTCTACCTGTAGATTGTATTAGTTCCTCTCTTAACTGAGTTTGAGTTTCCTGAATAGCAGCTCTGGTAAACTGTTCCGCATCCTCTCTTAACCTAGCGGAAAATTCTAGATTAGTAGACTTGTTAGACTGTATGCGCCCGCGCATTGTCGTGCAAAATGATGGCTGGGTGGCGCAGAAAGTGTTGCCGCTTCTTTCGCAAAGCTGTCGAAAGTGCGTCGAGCCCCAGTATGGTGAAAGTTTTTGTTATTTTCGTGTACGACTGTGAGTTGTCCCAACGCATTTCGTTCCTCCACGCCAGACCGTCACTGCACAGTATTGCTCTTCGTTTTTGGAGCAGAACCTGCGACCAGATTTGCGAAAGAAACGGCAACACTTTCTGCGCAAACTCACCCATCATCTTGCACGACAGCGCAAGCTCTTGCTGCTCTGTTCAGTCGATGGGATCGGGAAGTACTGTACCATCCACAATACTTCCCGGAGTTATGTCCTTGTGGCTTCGATTTGTTTCCTAAGATGAAGGAACCACATCGTGGCATTCGCTTCAGAACTGTTCCAGAGACTCGACAGACTCCATTCCTACCAACAACAGAAGAGACTCTATTAACGGTTAAGTACGCTTTCCACTTCGCTGGTAACGGGGTCTACACAACTCTGGTGCCTACGTTGAAGGATAGTAGCAGGTGCAAACATGTAACGCTTTATTTAAATTTAATGACTTCAATTTTAAGACGAAGCCAAGATCGTATGTATAAATTACTTATTTACTCATTACTAGTTTCGGCAAGCTATGTCGCCATTATCAAATGATAAAATGTTACTTTATTAAACTAATAAAATACAAAATGAAATATATGAATTAAAAACTGATACAGCACTATACATATCATATATTGTTTAGTACACAATAGATACAATATCTTTGACATCTGATGCTTTCACATTTAAAGTTAGAAATGATACAGCACTGTACATATCATCTTTTGTTTGGTGCACCATTGTCATAATACCTTGGTCATCTGATGCTTGCATACTTTAAGTTTAAATTAAACAAGTTCTTGAGTCGATTATTAAGCATTTCTACTCCTGAATTCGGTGTCTTGTTCCACACCAATTGACCATTGCAACCATTGCTAAGTGATCGACATTTGTAGCTACTAAACATCATCTGCAAAAGAAACCACATCACCTACATATCTGGAACTACATACCTCTATCACATTATGTCGTGACCACTTGAATTACCTGTGTAGGTCGTGTGTGTGATCGTTAAAGAATAAAGACACCAGTAGAGTAGTATACTGTTTTCTCCACAAGACACTATGTTGATTAAATGCTTCACCATTGGTAGCCAGAATAGGACTGGCATACTGTGTTCTCCACAGGTCACTATGTATTAAATGCTTCACCTCTGTGTAGCAAGAACAAGACTGGCATAGCATACATTCTCACAAGTTGTTATTGATAGTATTTTGGTCTGGGAGGGGCTGAGCTCATACAAATTTTGTGGCCTCTCACCTCAGACTGACGTGTAGACTCACAAACTATTTAAAATAACTTATCCTGGGCTCAACACAAACATCCATGCCTGAAGGAGGACTCCGACCTCCGGCGGGAGCGACTGCGCGCACCGAAACATGACGCTCCAGAAAGCACGGCTATTCGACTACGGCTCATTTTTTATTAGCTTCTTTTCACACAACACTAGACCACATTGTCTTTTGCTTCCAAGTGCCTTTCGACTCGCGACGTGTTGAGGTCAGCAAATTTAACTCTGGTCCCAGCGAAAAAGTTGCTGTCCGTGCGAGTTGTACCGCTTCCAGTGAACATGAAACAAAACAAATCAAGTACAAATACTCAAACATTGTCAACAGTAAAAACGCATAAATATTATCAGAATCTTGACTTTTATTGACCTACAAACGTAGCCGGTGTATCGACTTGATGGCGCTTCAATTCACGTCCGACTATATAGTCAAAAGACAAAGGAAAGAGAAATGGCTTGTGAATGATCACACTATGTTAATTTGCTCACTGGAATTCTACATCACTTGCGGTCACAAGTTAATTAAGAATGTGTCACGGGACAAAGTTCAAAGCAGAGAAATAGCATGTAGCCACTAAGTAGGAAATTACAATGGACAAAAACAGCTGTAACTGTGATTTGGGGTATTTCAGTAGCGTTTAATGTTAAGTTCGTTATACCCCCACGACTTACTAATTATTAAATGCTAGTGCACCGAGCTGCGGCTATATAGTCTCATCATTTAGCTGTTTAGGGAGCCCTGAACGAGTCCTCTATTTTTAGAACTGACTTGCTGAAGATCTGGTATCGCCCGAGTACTTATTTATTCCAGTCAAATTGGTCCATCTATCCTTCCCCCTCTCTCTCTTTTTTTTTTTACTCCTCCCCCCCCCTCTCTCTCTCTCTCTCTCTCTGTTCATCTTCTGCTCTCCCCTCTCTCTGTTCAATCCTCCCACCTCTCCTTCGACCCATCTCCACCTTCCAGTATCTCTGCTATTCATCTGTTCGTCTCTCTGTCGAACTACTACTCCGCCTCTTATGTCCATTGACTCCTGCATCTGTATCAAACTAAAACACTGTTAACTTTTAAGGTGATCAGTGAAGTGGTGTATAATTATTGCAAGGACACCTACGCCATGCACGTGTGAAATGTAGGTAGACGGTGATGTTCTTCTTGTCTTGAAGGTTAAGTGTGCAAAATTTCATCAAGATCTGAATAAAACCATAGATTTTGTCGAAGTACATAAGTAAAGTACTCTCTGTCATGGACCACACAAAATTTCACGTAGACAGTGACTGTCCTTTTGTTTTGAAGATCAAGTGTGCAATGTTTCATCGCAGTCGGATGAAGTACGGCAGCGCATATAATACGAATATTTGTGATTCGGAAGTTTCCCACCCGTCTCAATGTTTATGACACAATTTCTCCCACACTATAAGTCGTACAATGAAATAATTTTGTATGAACGTTCATTGGCATAAATGGGTACGGTTTGCAAAATCTTTGTGAATACCTTTAGTAGCAAAGAAGTAAGGAAGGAGGAAGGAAGATTAGCGTTTAACGCCCCGTCGACAGCGTGGTCATTAGAGGCGGAGCTTACGCTCGATTTATTTGGGTAAGGATTGGGAAGGGAATCGGCCGTGCACTTTGAAAGGAACCATCCCGGCATTTGCCTGGATTGATTTAGGGAAATCAAATCATGGAATACCTAAATCTGGATGGCAAGAGGTGAACTTGGACGACCGTCCTCCAGAATGCGAGTGTCTTACCACTGCCCCACTTCACTCGCCAGCAAATAAGAAATAATTTTAAATGTCGTTCATAATGAGACAGTTTTTCAACGCATTGTACAGTGGTATAATTATGCCTATAACCCTCGCGAAAATACAAGCAATGTGTTGACATGTTTGTCGCAATTGAATGAACTGTACGGCAGCGCATACAATACTGACAAACATACAAACGAGCGAACAAACAAAAATGCATGCGTTCTCGTATAGTAGATAAATGCTCAGTCCCATCACATTTTTCCTGTTTCCCTGATAAATGATGATTTTCTGTTTCAGCGTGTTGAAATCAGCCTAAATAAGCTTAATTATTTTTGTGCAAGAATTACATTATTTCCAACATAATGTTAGCAAAAATAATGCCACTTTAATACACTTAGTAATTTCAAATAAATAATCTACATTGCCTTCATGAATTCCAGGAACCGTTGGTTCGGAAGTAGGAGGAGGAGAGAAGGCTGCCCAACGCTTGGCAGCGTGGAAACCGCAAATGTCCGGGGTCGCGAGTGTCCAGACACCGGCGTTTTAATTCATTCCAAAGGTCAACCACTGGGGTCAGACGGGGCTTTGTGTAGATCAGTGCATTTCAGAAACGTTTTGTCACAGGGTAGCTTGTCATCTAAATGCAGTCATGGTCTTCGAACTGTTCCTATAACGGACACTATTTCCAATTATGTAAAATGTGTCCCTGCCGTAACACCACTAAGTGCTTCACCGCTAACACGCTATACACCCCCGCGCGCGCGCGCGTTTGTGTGTGTGTGTGTGTGTGTGTGTGTGTGTGTGTGTGTGTGTGTGTAAAAGCTGGCCCGACTGACGCATCGTCGCCCAGCATAAACCACTGAGGATAGAAGCTTAAAATTTGCTGTGGGTGTTCATTTTATGCTGTAGGCGTTATTTAAGAAAGCATTTTTCGATAGTCCATCGCTGAGGGGTGAAACAAAGGCTGAACGACGTTTGGAATATATGTCAGTTTTCAAGCAATTCCGAAGCTAGAACCACGAAAGTTAATATCTGGAGTCCCGATTACAATTTAAAATAGTGTGTTTGTTTCTTTAAATTTAATTTAAACCCTACTGTGGTGAAATCCGTGATAGAAATTGTGATAGAAAATGAATCCTTATTTAAAAAATGCTGAAGAAATTTTTATGCTAAACCTTTAAGTATTTTCCGATAGCTTAAGCGTTGTAAATTGTCCTTTTATGTATCTTTCACTGCTCGTCGTACGTTTTTGCGGTGAGTTGGTAACTATGCCAATTATATTGTTGTGCTTCACTTGTAAGTTGAAATAAAGAAAAAAAAGTGTTTTATTGTTTTGGGAAAATCAGCCTCTACCGAATAGTAACTACCATGTATGAAATTATTACACTATGAAAGCATGTTTCTATATAAATCAATTAAATTCCTGTTGACCTCAGAAACAAAAATACGTGTTATACTACTTTTTTGAAATTCCACCCCGTAAGGGATGAAGAAGAGGATCAAAGGTTTCTTTCAAACTATGGCACTATTAAGGAAATTTTGAAAGTAGAATTGCGAAAATTTCCATTTGGCTTCTGAGTCAGAATTAAAATATACGTGCTTCACTAGTTAAATTCAACCACAAAGATGGTGTACAGTTCATTATTGAAACATTTCTAAAGCTAAATCTATGAACATTAATGTTTGCCACCTCGTCAGAGGTAGAAAGAAATACGTGTTTTATCATTTTTGGAAATCTAATCCCAAGAGGGCTCGAATAGGAAATGAAAGCTTAAACAACGTAGTACAGTAACAGGAAATTTTGAGAGGGCGATGGTCTTATAAACTTTCCTTTAAGAAGAATTTTTTTGAAATTACACCCCTAAATTGACGAAACGTGGGATAAACGGTTTATTTTAGCAATATCGGTATTAATTCAATTTTGAAGACAGAACTACGAAAAATGGGAAGTATTGCACTTATTGGCCAGAAATACAAAATAAATGCTGCAATGTTGTCGGAAATCCAACCACTAAGGAAGTAAAATAGGATATGAAAAGTTTTATAAGAATCAATGAAATTTTGTAGCCGGCGTCTCGGTTAGAAAAAAAAATAATGGGAACCTTTTTTTCAGTGTTTCTCGAAATCCAACCCCCTAAGAGGGTGAAACATGCGAGGAAAGACTTTATTAAAGTTTTGCAAGTGAGGAATGGATGTAACAAAATTCGAATTCGATAAAAGAAAGGAGATCAATGATAAGATTCGCTGATCATATTGCTATCTTGATTGAAAATGAAGAACTACACCTACTTTTGCATACATACTCCGAAATCCACCGAAACGTGCGTGGCGAAGGGTACTCAGTACTAGTGACTTGCTTTCCTGTTTCACTCCCATATAGAACGAGGGGAAAATGAATGCTTGTTTGCGTCCGTACGAGCCCTGAACTCTCTGATCTTATCTTTTTGATATTTACGAGAAATGTAGATTGGCGGCAGTAGAATCGTTCTGCAGTCCGCCTAAAATTCTGGCCCTCTAAATTTCTTCAACAGTGTTTCTTAATAGGAAAGTCGCCTTCCCTCCAGCGACTCGCAGTTGAGTTCCCGAAGCATTTCGGTAACACTCGCGCGTTGATCGAATCTACCAGTAACAAACCTAACCGCCCGCCTCTGAACTGCCTCTATGAACTCCTCTAAATCGGTCTGGTGGGGGCCCCAAGCACTTGAGCAATAAGTAAGACGGGGTCTTACAAGTATTTTATATGCAGTCTCCTTTACAGACGAATCACACCTTCCCAGAATTCTCCCAATAAACCGAAGTCGATCATTCGCCTTCCCCACGACTGTCCTTATATGCTCGTTCCATTTCATATCGCTATGCACTTACGCCTAGATATTTAATTGACGCGACTCTGTCAAACAGCACGCTACTAATGCTGAATTTGAACATTACGGGATTGTTTCTGCTAGTCATCTGCATCGCCTTATGTTTTTCTAGATTTAGCGCTGGTTGTCATTCCTCACATTACCTAGAAATATCGATCCAAGTCATCCTGCATCCTACTACAGTCACTCAATGAGAGCGCCTTCCTGTACCCCACAGCTGATTGCAACTCACACTGTCCGTGAGATCATTAATATAGACAGAAAATAATAGGATCTGTTGACTGCACTGAACAATCTAGTCAGTTATGTTTAATTTATTTTAATGGATTATAGCTTAGTGGTTGTAGTAAATAAAAAGTGTTACTGCCCATGGTTTCAGGAGGTACTAGTGGTGTCTTTATCAGAAAACTTTAAAATTACATAAATGCGTTACAGTGAGTAGAGAATATGGGTGAGAGTAAATTGCAAAACAGACAAAGGAAATGGGAAATAGTATAAATGAAACTAACAGGAAACGAAACATCAAAATTGGCGATCAAGCAGTAGAGGTGGTTAAGGAATTCTGCTACCTTGAATGTAAATGCAGGTGTACAAATATAAGGAACGGAAGTTTATTTACAACTTGTATCAACCATACAGCAGTTATTATAGTTGAAGGGCCTGAAAGGGACGCAGTGGTTGGGTAGGTAGTAAGACAGAGTTGTAACTTCTCTCCAACGTCATGCAGTTTGTACAATGAGCAAGCCGTGCAGGAAAGCAAATAGAAATTTAGGTAAGGAATTAGTGTTGAAGGTGAAGAAATAAAAACACTGCGTTTTGCAGATGACATTGTAATTCTGTTAGAAACGGCAGAGGACCTGGAAGAGCAACTGAACGAAATGGACAATGTGTTGAAAGGAACGTATAAGATGAACATTAACAAGAGAAAAAGAAGGGTAATGGAATGCAGGCTCAGAAAATCAGGCGATGCTGAAGAAATTAGGTTAGGTAACGAAATAATGAAGGTGGTAGATGAGATCTGTTGCTTGGACAGTAAAATAACGTAATGGTCGCAATAAAAGGATATAAAATGCAGAATGGCAATGCGAAGAAAAGCGTTTTTGAAGAAGAGAAGTTTACTAACACATAATATTAATTTAAGTGTAATGAAGGCTTTTATAAAGGCATTTGTGTGGAATGTTGCCTTGTATTGGAGTGAAACATGGACGATAAACACTGCGGCCAGGAAGAGGATAGAGGATTTTGAAATGTGGTGTTACAGAAGAATGCTGAAGATTAAGTGGGTGGATCGCATAACTAATGAAGAGGTACTGAACAGAAATGAGGAGAAAAGGAATTCGTGGCATACCTTGACTAAAAGAAGGGATCGATTGGTAGGATACATTCTTAGACATCAAGAAATTGTGAATTTAGCGTTGGAGGGCAGTGTGTGGGGGAAAATCGCAGAGGGAGACAGAGAGATGATTGAAGTAAGCAGATTCAAATGAATGTGGGTTGCCGTTCTTATGAGGAGATGAAGAGGCTTGCTCAGGATAGAGTAGGTGGAGAGCTGCATCAAACCAGTCTCCAGAGTGAACTCTCCTACTACTACTGCTACTACTGAATGTAAAATAAACTACGACTGGCGTAGCAAGGAGGACAATAAAAGTAGGCTGGCACAGGCTAAAAAGGCATTCATAGCCAGAAGTATTATACTGATATCAAACATTTCGATTAATATAAGGAAGGAATTTCTGAGAATATACGTTTGGAGCACAGCTTTGTATGGAAGTGACACATCGACAGATGGGAAATCGGAACAGAGGAGAATAGAAGTTTGAGGTGTAATGTTAGAGATTGTGTTAAAAATTGGGCAGACTGATGACGGAGGTATTCTATTGGATGGGGGAAGAAAGGTACGTGGAAATTACCGACAAGGAGAAGAGACAGGGCGAAAGGACATAAGACTTCATGGGGTAATAATTAAGATCTAGTTGTGAACAAATTTCAGACGAAAAGTTGCAAAATATGGTTTATACACGTAAACCTTGACCTAGGTTTCGGCAAAAATAATTTTTCCTTCTTCAGAAGATGTACCTGATTTCCAGGATTTCCAATTCAGTGTCTTAATATTTAGACGCAACTCTTGATACCTCTGTTGGCAAGAACTTCAAAATCTTAAACATGGCTGCAGTTCAGCAATGGTCTGCTGAAATTTGTTCACAATTTGATCGTGTTCCACCGTTGCTGAACTGCAGCCATGTTTAAGATTTTGAAGTTCCTGCCAGCCAAGGTATCAAGAGCTGCATCTAAATATTCGGACACTATATTGAAAATCATGAAAACAGGCACATCTTCTGAAGAAGGGAAAATTAGTTTTACCGAAACGTAGGTCAAGGTTTACGTATATAAACCATATTTTGCAACTGATCGGCTGAAATTTGTTCACAATTTGATCGTGTTCCCTCGTTACTGAACTGCAGCCATGTTTAAGATTTTTAATAATTAAGATTTAGGATGAAAGTACTAGTCTGAAATGAAGAGATTGGCATAGAAGACTGTGGGCTGTGAGAACCCACTCACAAGACGACTAAAAAAAGAGTAAATTGTGCAACAAGATTTTTCAGTGACCGGCACAAGTGTCGGTACGTAATCTGGATATCGGTGTCAGCCTTGGACAGGCAACAGGCAGGTGGGAGCGAGCGCCCCCTGTGGCTGACAGCGCGCGTCGCTCGCAGGGCCGATCCTCCGCCAGGGGTGCCAACCGCCCCCCCCCCAGCCGCTTTAATTATATCAAAACACCCCGAAATAAGTCCGACGTGCAAAAATACAGCGCACATATAACTCGTCAGGAACCGGTGGTCAGTCTCTCTTTCTCACAAAAGAGTATTAAAATAGAATCCAAGAAACCCAATTTAACTGACAACGTGTCGTATCATGTTTGGAAGGTCTACATTTAGATATATACTCTGCATTCGACAGTAAGTGCATGGCGGACTGTACCACTACTAGGCATTTCGTTTCCTATCCCACTTACAAATAGAACGAAGCAAGAGGAATGTCTGTCTGCCCTCGTATGAGCCCTAATTTCTCTTGTGATCTTTACGCAAATTTTAAGTAGGCGGCGGGAAGATCGTTCTACAGTCATCTTCAGATTACGGCCCTCTAAATTTCTTCAACAGAATTTCTCGAGAAGAACGCGTCTTTCCTCCATCGATTCCCATTAGAGTTCCCGGAGCATTTCTGTGACACTCGTGCATTGGTCGAACCTACCAATAAGAAACCTAGCTGCTCCCCTCTGAACTGTAACCATGTCTTCCTTTAAACTGATCTGCTGCGGACCCCAAACACTAGACCAATACTACGACGTGGTCGTACAAGCGTTTTATAAGCTGCCTCCTTTATAGATGAAGTACATCTTCCCATAATTCTCCCAATAAACCGAAGTTGGCTGTCCACCTTACTCACAACTGTCCTTACATGTTCATTTTATATAACTCTGCAATGTTACGCCTTGATATTGAAACAATGCGACTGTATCAAACAGTTCACTAATAATGTTGTAGTCGAACATTGTGGGATTGTTTTTTCTACTCATGTGCATCACATTTTTCTACATTTAGAGCTAGCTGCCATTCTTCATACCAACTAGAAATGTTGCCAAATCATCCTTTATGCTATTACAGTCAATCAAAGACGTCAACCTGCAATAAACGACAGCATCATCAGCAAACAGCCGCAAATTACAAGTTCCTCTGTCCATCAAATCATTTATATAGATAGAAGATAATAGCCGTCCTATCACACTCCCATGGAGCACGCCGTCGAGAATAACGTAATGCATTATATTAGAAAGTCTTCCGGCCAATCACAATTCTCTGAACTTATTCCATATGCTCGTAGCTTAGCAGTCTGCAGTGCGCCACTGCGTCAAATACCTTTTTGAAAGCGAGAAAAAGACAATCCGTCTTTTGTCCTTCATGCATGGCTCGCAAGATGTCTTGTGAGAAAAGGGCAAGCTGAGTTTCAGACGAACGATGTTTTTCAAACCGGCGCTGATTAATAGAAAGACGTTTTTTTCCGCCTCAAGGAAATTTACTATATTCGAGCTGAGAATATGCTTCAGAATTCTACAGGAAACTGATGTCAACGATATTGGCCTGTAATTATCTGGGTCAGTTCTTTTACATTTCTTATAAACACGAATCACCTGCCCTTTTTCCCATTCACTGGGAATTTTTCGCCAATTAAAGTTTCATGATAAATGCAAGCTAAGTAAGGGGCCAATGCCACGAAATCCTTTTTGTAAAACCGAACTGGTATTCTATCTGGTCCTATAAAGTGGTGCGTCACTTCGGTAGCAAATTACGTCAGTGGTTTATTCAGATACAAAGAAGAGAAACACACGGTTGTGGGAAACGAAGGGGCAATACGCGGTAAAGAAACGTGAGACATGAATTTCGTCGAGCCATGAAAACAATACAGCTGAAGTAGACGACATTCCCTCATAATTGCTGATATCTTTAGGAACACCAACAATGAAAGACTATTCCACCGAGTTGTGCATGATACCCTGCCAGAAATGAAAAAGTTAGGACATCCTCTCCAGAGGTTTACAGTTTATACTTTCAGATAGAATCTGTCATTTTCAGGGGCGATCTTGTACTACATTATTGGCGAACACGCACAGTTTTATTAGGTTTCCTCTACAACGTCGCGTATGTAAATTGACAGAGGCAATGGTGGCAGTATAATCAAATAACTTATAAAGATAATAGTGGAAACTCCGTGGTATTTACATGCCAAAGGATAAAAGTGTATCCCTCGGCCGCGAAGATAAAATTATTTAACCCGATTTCGGCAAGAACAATGATTGCCTTCATCAGAAAATATAAATTAAAGAAGTCACATAATAAAAGTTACAAATAAGCGGTAAAGCTTACGTCACAAAATTTTTAAAAAATTTAAGAAGAGGTAGCCACTAGGAGCTGCACGTAGGCACATAATGCGAATACTATCTTGGGATACATTACGTATTGCCATGTTTTTCAAACTTCTCCAATATGCGACCCCTTCCAAGTAAAAATAATATGGCGACCCTCTTCCAAATAAAAATATTCTTGCGAGCCACCTTCCTCCTCACGAGTCATAACAAAACTAAGTTATCTCAAAATAAACAAGTTTTTTTTTCTTTTCTTTTGCTGCAGCTTTCTTTTAAATTTTTGGACGACGTTTTTTGTGTATTTTTCGGAATGGAACATATGATCGCATTTTTACATGATTTCTGACAAAAAGATACATTTTGTTCAACGAATGTTTCGAATTTCAGGCATGACTGAGAAGGGAATTATTTTCATTAAGAAAGGTTCCACTAGAAATAATTTGTAAAGAAGTAGATCTTCTTTTCGAATTTTTCAGAATAACTTGTCGTATCATGGTCTTTTACCTACTGGTTCCTAAAAACAGTTTTCAGACTTCGCGCTTATTGATCATTTTCACACTGTAATATAAAACAATATATGATCTTTTCAGGTCATAATGGATATTACACAAAGAACTCCGTAATTTTAACATTAAATATATTTGACCTAGGAATACATTCTTGTGCTACTGAGCCCTACTTATTTTCTGGTGCAAGTTATTGCAACTGTGATGGCGACCCTCCGACTTTGCTACCCCCTGGGGCTTGCGACCCATGGGTCGAAAAACACTGCATTATTGCATCCCTGATTAAGTTTTTCGGCCGGCCGCGGTGGCCGAGGGGACTGAGACGCTCCAGTCACGGTCTGCACGGCCACTACGGTCGGGGGTTCGAATCCCCCCTCGGGCATGGATAGTTGTGCCGTCGCCGGCCGCGGTGGTCGAGGGGACTGAGGCGCTCCAGTCACGGTCTGCACGGCCGCTACGGTCGGGGGTTCGAATCCCCCCTCGGTCATGGATATTTGTGCCGTCCTAGTTCGTAAGAAGTTCATAAGTAGTTTGTAAGTTTAGGGACTGATGACCCCGTAGTTAAGTCCCATAAGCTATACAAACATTTGAACTTTCTTTTTTTTAACTTTTTCGCGTAGTTCTGCAAGATTTAGGGTTGACGAGTTGTAAGTGTCGGTAGTCGTTTCCAAACGAGCACTCGTGTGATGTGATGGGACAAGTCCGGCAAACGTGCCAGCCAGGGACTTGCTACACATCTTTCAGAGCTCGTTGGGTTTCACAATTAGCCTGTCCCCGATCATTAATCTGTTGGTACAAAACATCACATTCCTGTTTCAAATATCACAAAATAACGGCACTCGGGACATTCAGCAATGTACCGAGCACTGATCATAGTTCCTTCTACAAAGGTGAACAATAGTTGTAGTTTATCACACCCCAAACATTAAAGTCTGGAGTGAGACCAATGTGTCTTGGACATATGCCCCTGCGAGACAGAGCGGCACCAGTCGAACCACGCACGACGATGCTATGGCAGAAGTGAATGATGTGCTATAGGTGTACGTGTACGTAACCCCACAGCTGGTAACCGCTTGGCAACCGTGTCGACGCTTCTAACAAAGCCTCTGATCTGTGCTATGGTAGCTGTACCATCTACCACTGTTGTTCTTACAATACGACGATCTTGTCAGGTGTCTGTGCTGCGTGGATGTGCAGAACGTTGCCTTCGGGTGTGAGAATGGTCACGTGACAATTACAACTAGCATCATGCAAAACTGCCGCAGCACAATATAATACACTACTGGCCATTAAAGTTGCTACACCACGTAGATGACGTGCTATAGATGCGAAATTTAACCGACAGGAAGAAGATGCTGTAATATGCAAATTATTAGCTTTTCAGAGCATTCACTCAAGTCTGAAGGACCTACAACGTGCTAACATGAGGTAAGTATCCAACCGATTTCTCATTCACAAACAGCAGTTGACCGGCAATGCCTGGTGAAACGTTGTTATGACGTCTCGTGTAAGGAGGAGAAATGCGTACCAACAAGTTTAGACTTTGATAAAGGTCAGATTGTAGCCTATCGCGATTGCGGTTTATCGTATCGCGACATTGCTGCTCGCGTTGGTCGCGATCCAATGACTGTTAGCAGAATATGGAATTGGTGGGTTCAGGAGGCCAAAACGGAACACGGTGCTGGATCCCAACGGCCTCGTATCACTAGCAGTCGATATTACAGGCATCTTATCCGCATGGCTGTAACGGATCGTACAGCCCCGTCTCGATCCCTGAGTCAACAGATGGGGACGTTTCCAAGACAACAATCATCTGCACGAAGAGCTCGACGACGTTTGCAGCAGCATGGACTATCAGCTTAGAGACCATGGCTGCGGTTACCCTTGACGCTGCAACACAGACAGGAGCGCCTGCAATGGTGTACGCAACAACGATCCTGGGTGCACGAATGGCAAAATGTCATTTTTTCGGATGAATCCAGGTTCTGTTTACGGCATCATGATTATCGCTAATCATGATTATCACATTCGTGTTGGGTGACATCACTGTGAACGCACATTGGAAGCGTGTATTCGTCATCGCCATACTGTCGTATCACCCGGCGTGATGGTATGGCGTGCCATTGGTTACGCGACTCGGACTCCTGTTGTTCGCATCGAGGGCACTTTGAACAGTGGCCGTTACATTTCAGATGTGTTACGATCCGTGACTCCACCCTTCATTCGACCCCCCTGCGAAACCCTACATTTCAGCAGGCTAATGCACGACCGCATGTTGCAGGTTCTGTACTGGCCTTTCTGGATACGGAAAATGTTCGACTTCTGCCCTGGCCAGCACATTCTTCAGGTCTCTCAGCAACTGAAAACGTCTGGTCAATGGTGACCGAGCAACTGGCTCGTCACAATGCTCTTCATGAACTGTGGTATCGTGTTGAAGCTGCATGGGTATCTGTACCTGAACACGCTCTGTTTGACTCAATTACCAGGCATATCAAGGTCTTTATTACGGCCAGAGGTGGTTGTTCTAGGTACTGTTTTCTCAGGATCTATGCATGCAAATTGCGTGAAAATGTAGTCACATGTCAGTTCTAGTATAATATATTTGTCCAATGAATACCCCTTTATCATCTGCATTTCATCTTGGTGTAGCAATTTTAATGGTCAGTAGTATGGGCGTTCCCTCGGCTGCGGGATGCCCCTTGGTGGCGGGCGGCTGGGGGACGGGATGCAGAATGGGATGCGGGTTGTATTCACATCCGGTCCATGCGGACGTGTTCTGTGCTTTCCCGAAATAACGTGGGATGGAACTTAATTAGCGATAACTATTCATTCGCAACCGATATTTTAGCGTTACATGTTTGCTCCCGTTAAGAAGTAGTCATCAACGTTGTGTAGAACCCGTTGCCAGCTATGTGGAAGGCGTAGTATATTGTAGCAGAGCCTGTTCTGATGATGGTGCGAATGGAGCGGTATACGGCCTATCGAATCTCTGGAACAGTTCTGAAGCGAATGCGACGAAGCAGTTCCTTCATCTTCGAATCAAATCAAAGTCACAACGACTCAACTCCTTGGAGTATGGTGGATGGTACAGTACTTCCCAGTCTCATCGACCGAACAGAGTAGCCACAGCTTGCGCTGTATGCGTCCGCGCATTGTTGTGCAAAATAATGGTTGGGTGTCACAGAAAGTGTTGCCGCTTCTTTCGCAAAGATGGTCGCAGGTGATGCTTCTTCAGAGACGCTAGGACGATCTGTTCGATGCAGCATGCCTGCCACAGTTTACCGACCTTCGTTGAAGGCTTTTACTCAACGTGCTACTGTTGTGTGCGGAAATGCCGACCCCGCTCGCGTCTTGAAGACCTCGATGACATTGTCGAGCTGTACGACCTCTGGCACATTCAACCTTCATACAACTCCGTAGTTCCTGTTTCGAAAACACAGTTATGTTAGACCGCTCGCTTACAAGTGACTGTATTTCCCTCGATTGTGCGCAAGCCGGTGACGAAGTACGGGCGAGTCCTTTTTGCCATTATTTACGTTCCATCCCTCTTACATTCAGATGCTTTACAAGTTAGAATATATGTCATGATTTACGGTTTTCTCTGATCCCCAAAAAATAGAACAGTGACTACGGCCCTGGTTTTTCTTCATGCATGTGGATAGCCGTAAACTTTGAAAGGACCATTCTGGCATTCTAAAGAAGCGATTTTGGAAAATCTGGCTGACCGGAGACGGGTTTACGGAGGAGGAAGATTAGTGTTTAACGCCCCGCCGACAGCGTGGTCATTAGAGGCGGAGCTTACGCTCGGGTTGTTTTGGGTAATGATGGGGAAGGAAATCGGCCGTGCCCTTTGAAAGGAACCATCCCGGCATTTGCCTGGAGTGATTTAGGGAAATCACGGAAAACCTAAATCAGGTTGGCCGGAGTTGGATTTGAACCACGGGTTTACGATTAAAGAACTTTTACCTAGGGACTTACAAAACTAAGTTACATATATCGCCCAACACAGTAGCTAATTGCACAGCTACAGTGACACAGTGTAACAACAGAGCAGGTTCAAAATGTTCAAATGTTTGTTAAGCTTAAGGGACTTAACTGTGGTGTCATCAGTTCCTAACCTTACAAACCACTTATGACGACACAAATATCCATGCCCGAGAGCGGATTCGAATCCCCAATCCTAGCGGCCATGCAGACTGTGAATGGCGCGCCGCAGACCGCTCGGCCACTGCGTACGGCAACAGAGCAGGTAATACGCTGTTCCTGGAAGGATACTTCTGCTGCAGTACAGATAACAGCTGCATCATAACGTGCGACTGATATTGTGTCACAGTCTGAAAGGTACACCAAAGCTGAAGTATGCGTGACACTACGATACCTGTTCATATTTCTCCACTCTAAGACCAGGTATAGCAGATGACGTGCTGACTGTACGTTTTTTGTTCGATTTATAGTCTCCGGTTTCAGTAAAACATATGACAGAGGCAAAAGAACTGTGTAAACTTAAATTCCTATAACTTCTAAATAATGGTCTCGACAAAGCCGGGAGGAATGCGCAAGGGTTTTCTTCATCATTAGGAAATTTCTTCTATTTATTGAAACACCCTATCCACCCCTACGTGGAGTTCACCGCCCACTGCCCCACTGCTCAACCTTCGATGATCAATGCTCTATAAATCTAGTAAGCTGTCAGTATATTGGGAACTGTGATGTTTTAATTCATTTATTTTATGTGTAGACTAATTGCTATGTTGCAATTATTGTTTTATATCCATTTTAATTGAGATGACCAACTTATAGAAAGTAATATGACCAGCTGATGGTTGCACAGTCCCCCGACACCGGTCGTCGTTAAGTAAAATCAATATTTCGCGATCTTGGTATTTTTAATATTGAAGAATATTAAACTACCAGTTCGTCTCCAAAACCTGCAATGTCTGGTAATGTCAGATGTAGTAACGTTTACTGTTAGTACTCCTCAATAGAAATTAAAAACTTTTATTTTCATACTTTTTTATGTCTATTTATCTCTCAAAGACACATTAAAATCCTACTAGGTGTCGCTGAGAACAGTGCTTCTAATGGAATAGACTGCACCACATTCATGATTAAATATGTCATGTGCATAAAGGGTCTTTCAATTATTGAATTTATATTGATATTTTTATCTCTCAATTACAAAAAAAAGAAAAAAAAAAAAGAAAAAGAACGAGAGGGAATATGAACCTACTTTGATTATACGAGGTAATCCGTCTTATGCTGACTGCAATAAAGAGGTTTATTTTAGACCAGACGCGTTTCGCTTTTTATTTTAAAAGCATCGCCATTTGGGTCCCCTCCCCCTTTTTCACAAAACAATAATCGAAAATGGGAATACCCTCACCTATCCCCCCCCCACCCACCACCACCAAAACCCAAGTAAACCTGCATTTACTCATCTGAAAAATCATCTGAACATCCTGTTCGCCGAATCCCTCTCGCTCTTCCTCCCTCCCTCCCTCTCTCTCTCTCTCTCTCTCTCTCACACACACACACAAGTGCAATTAAATCAAATGTTCAAATGTTTGTTAAGCTTAAGGGACTTAACTACGGGGTCATCAGTCCCTAAACTTACAAACTACTTATGAACTACCTACAACTAAGGACGGCACAAATATCCATGCCCGAGGGGGGATTCGAACCCCCGACCGTAGTGGCCGTGCAGACCGTGACGGAAGCGCCTCAGTCCCCTCGGCCACCGCAGCCGGCACACGTGCAATTAAATTGTATTTATGTATATAAATACAAATATATAATGTTGGCAACATAGACCACACGAAAAACAAATGAACAGACAAAAACAACACAGCCACACTGTAGTGAAGTGATAAACAAATCGAAAGGCATTCCACTTAAAACAAAATGACATGCAATCTGGATGCAGTCGAAATAAGTGAAGTGTGTGATGTGCTGTGATGAAACGGAAGAAACGGTACAAAAACAGAAGAAAAGTGCTGTACACACCCGGAAAACACACGCCATAAACAAACCAACTCCAGCCAACAAGACGGGGAAACAGCAGTGAGATGTAAAGAAGAGAACAACACCGTGAGTAGACCAAATATCAAGTTAAAAACACATAGGCCTAACGTGCACAATTTTTAGTAACTTTTTAATCTATGTATCGAAAACTAACTGTACAAACATTTTGTGTCATTTACAGACCACAGAAGATGCTTTTGAAATAAAAAGCGAAACGCGTCTGGTGTAAAATAAATCTCTTTACTACAGTCAGCATAAGACGGATTACCTCTTATAATCAATTTTAACAGCTACTGCGGAAGATGGTCACACAACCAATGGAGGCATGAGGAATAGCATTTCATTTCATGTTTTTAAATGTTAGTTCCTGTAATATTGCTGGGATTTTATAATGATAATAATTTATCATTGTGTCTATGAATGTGGCAAGATGAACGGTTTCTCCATGACGCCACTGTCCCTGTTAGAATGTATACTTGCTTTATTCTGTATGTGCATCTATGAGAACCTTCTAGCATGGGAGTCTGAGTGTATGTATGAGAATTTTCATTGTCGGCTGCTGGCTGCTCGCTACTAGTGTTTCTCTGGCTGCTTATCGATAGGTAGTCGTTACCAACCTCTGCTTTTGAAGCTACCAAAGAGGTTTCTCCGCTCTTTGGTTACAAGCTGGGTTGGCAATTCCCGCTAGTGAGACTCGATATGAAGCACGCATTTAAGATCTCCCCCACCACCTCGTTTTTCCTGGGTTTTACCGATTTCCGGCGGATTTCCGGTGGTGGCGGGGAGGGCCAACTTGGACATTCTGTGGCTGCGCTTTGAACTGGTAAGACGTTCTGATTTTCTTTCCTCTCTTCAGATGGTAGCGATTCGTTGTCTGGTGTTAAAGTTAGATTTCAGAACTTAGGTTCATTTTTTCGGAATAATTTTCTCCAATCATGTACAGAAGTGTATTCAATTTCATTTCGGTGATTTTGCATAGATAAACGCAGTGAATATGTAACTAATTCAGTTTGATAATGGCTGAGAATCAGTAACCTTTGTGAGACTAGCTGGCGGCATACGAACTCGGTTTTATTTCTTTCTAGCTTAATGGTATGCAACTAATGTGCGGGAATATTTTTATTCTGTGCAGGGCATGTGAAATATTCTTTTCCATTTTCTCCTTCCATGAGTGATATGTACTCCACGTGGGACGTTCTTAGAACAAAACCTTCAGCTACCCCTGTGTCTGTTTCCATGCCATTCGGGCAAGAAATTATGCATCTATCTTTCTGATTTCCATTAGTACCCACGATCTCCTCTCCATCTATTTTTAAATTGTTGTTTCGTTTCCAAACTTGTACTTTGCATTCAGACTCTGTCAGTAAATTCTCTTCTACCTTGTACGACCCCCTTTAACAGTTAAACTCCGCGATTGATTGTTTATAAGGCGTAGAATAATATCCGCTACCAGTTTCTATACACATATAGCTTTGCCACTTTCACTTATATGACTTGTTTAGTCACATTACAGTATTTGCTTTATATTTAAACTGTGATCTCCAATATCAAATATTGAAGGTGTGCATAAGCCTGAAACTACATGTGTCTTTTAAATCGCCATCAACTGTGACTGGTAGCAGACTTCATTCTGTAATCTACGAAAGAGTTAACAATGAACGATCACCGGATCACTATCACAGAACATGCCGGTGACGTTCATATAGTGGCAAAAGAATACATTATTATGCACTGGTTCACTTATAAGGATGACATCCTCTGCTTAATAGACAAACCACTAAACAAAGTGGAAAAATTACATACAAACATCAATAAAATACCTGAAAATATAAACTTCACAATTGACCAAGATAATCAAATTAAGTATCTTGATATAACCATAAAAAAGACACATGTTTAAATCTACCTTAACCCAACAACGTTAGATATTATATCCCCCACTTCTCCAACCACCCACTTTCACAGAAGCAGGTTATAGACTCATACATGCTCCATAGACTCAATATCGTACCATTCAAAGAAGAAAACTACCACAAAGATTTTGACATAATAATGTAGATAGCCGAAAATAATGGTTACAGGAATGACATAGTCACAAAGATAACAACAAAAATAAACGCACAACAAAAAAAATTAAACGAAACATAACCATTCACAATTACAAAAACCAAATACCATAACAACTACTCCGAGTAACCCAAAAACATACAAGATGGTACACAATGTCATACAGGCACAAACTCACACATAAAATACCCAACATTTTCAAACGACAGGGCATAAACATAACATACACAACATCCCAAAATACACCCTGAAGCTGACAAAAGAGACAGACATACACCAAAAAGCTGTAATATACCAACTGCAATGTAACACTTGTTACGGGAGATATATAAGGAAACAAGCAGAACGTTTGATATCAGATATAAAGAACACATTACAGCCTGGAAGTATAGAACAAATCATTCCACATTTCCAGAGCATCAAGAGAAGAAGACATGAAAATAATTAGAAGAACACCTTCTAACACTACAAGAAAATTACCACATCCAAAAAAACCAAAGCAGAAAAGAAAATGCTGTTTAATGACGAAGTACACATATCAAACGACTCACTGCTCACATTGAAACCCCATCCTCAAAATATCGAAATCAATGCCCAAATACACTCTGATTACACATATGCACAACACAAACGATCGATACACATAGCCAGTTATGTAGGCAACCCACGTAAACAAACGAAGTCCTAAACGGGATACACCTTCAAACCTGTGAAATAGTAAACATTAAATAATGAGTGGTAAAATGAAGAAAGAAATATACAAATTGTGGCGACGCTGTGCCAATTCAGCGAGAAAGCAGGTAGGAAGCACACTATGGAAATCGCGAGACTACACGAGTAAAGCGCGAGTAACCTGTATTATTTCGATTAAAACGAAGTGAACAATTTGTAATCTGTTGAGGCTACATAAGTAAGCAAAAATGTAATTTCCAGTTGCAGAATCCACTGATGAAGCCGTAAAATAAAGGACGATACGTGTATGGGGGCAATAAAAGAATTGCAGCAAGAAAACGGCTGTTTCATTTCCTAAAATAAATATATTGGCTCATTGAATTAAATTGTTTCGGAAACACTTTCGTTAAATCCAGTAATTTCAGTTAATTGATTCAAAACATCTTCTATGGCTGGGGCAAGCACCCATTCAGAATTAGCATTTATTAAATGTTCAGAAAGGTCTTGATCGCAGTAATTTCTACTACATATTACATATGCACAGTGTCAGATATGAAATTCGAACTTGTTATAAAGCTCCGCAGGCAGAGCAAAAACGATTGATTACATACTTTCAAGCGTATAGGTACATATTACTACTAAAGATACATGTGCCTTGGTTTTTTGTAATTTCAAATGTGATCCGGCCATGTTGCACATACTGTTGGGTTAAATCCTCTCTCTTAAGGCATATTTACCACAATAATCAACTAACATTGTCCGTCATGTCATCAACAGCACGACCCTACCAATACTTTCTTCAAGTAATGTCTTTGTCGACCTACGTTTCTTAGCTAACTTTCCGATCTAATATTTACATCGCCAATCTATTACACTCGTTCACTCTATCAAAATATTTCTTTTAGTAACAGGTAAATCCCATTTCAGGCAGTGTCTTGTATAAAATACATTTCTGCCAAGAAAAATGGATATTTCGAAGAAATTAATAATTTGTGAAGTGTCGGGACTATTCAGAATGAAACTATCACTCTTCAGCGGCATGTGCGCTGATATGAAACTTCCTGGCAGATGAAAATATTGTGTCGGAACTGGGATTCGTACCTGCGACCTTTGCCTTTAGCGGGCAAGCGCTCCACCGATTTAAAAAATAAATAAATAAAAGTATAAAAAAATACTTTGCTTCCTTTTTATTTCTTTACAGTACATTAATTAAACATTTAAATTACATTAATTAATACATGGGTTTCATCACTTTTATGTTAACAGCTGACACACAAGAACCATCCACTCTTCCTCACTTGTTTCCTCCTTGGTAACGAGAATTACTTGTATTCAGTTGGTTGTTATGGTTGTCCAGATCTGGTTTTTCTCCTGTGCCCTTGTAAGCCAGCGTCATGGCCCATGCGAGCAGAGCACATTGGGTAACCAGTCCAACGCCTCAACCACTTTTTCAAGCGTGCAGGGATAGCAAAGTTGTAAAGACGGACCGTGAAGGGCGTCGGGATAACTCAGTCGGTAGAGTGCTAGCTTAAGCCCACGGCTCCGCTCGCGTGTGATTACCCGTAAAAATGCACTCGTTTGGAAGAATCCAATCATGAAATTCAACAATAATGATTGTAATAATATCACAGATCGATCACTTGATGTAATGCGCGAAACTTCAAATGAATTTTTTTAAGAGATGTATTAAAAGAAATTTCTTTCTTACTGCTTTATTTATTTATTCTTATATTTCCTTATGCGTATGCTTATCCTTACAGAGAAAGAGCTGAAGACATTTTAGCACGCATAGACCAAAGATATGGTCTGTGGCATCACGTTTCGCATGTAACCTTGCTATAGAGTCGCAAACGTCATCGCTGGCCTACAGTCCGAATTTTTTTAAATAATTTGACGACTTTCAACCACAATATCTTTCACCCCCTTATAGCTCTCGGCTTGGAACTGCTGTGGTGTACAGTGGGAGACTTCGGACAACAATTACACACAGACCATTCGTTTGTGTTCTGTAGTTTCACTGCAGAGCGAAATATTAACACACAGACACACGTAGAATTTTATATACACCGATAACTTTCCATCCCAATATACTCCACCCTTTTATCATTATCAACCCTCAAGCAACAATGCAACCAATAAAATCATGTTCAGAGAGTAAATATAATTTTCAAAGAGTAATTATTGTTACGCATTTCGCGTTATATTCTTCAAATTACTAAATATCTATCAGATGGCTATAAAACCGTGCCTAAAACCTTCCTCGGGTATAAATTGGTAACTGTACAAATATTTAAGTCTCTGCGTCTTGTCGTTCGGACGTGATAAGCGTACACCAAATAGACATTCACATTAATATATATATATATATATATATATATATATATATATATATATATATATATATATAGATAGATAGATAAATAGATATCCGATTGCCATAAAACCGTGCCTAAAGTCTTCCCTGGGTAGACATTAGTAACTGTACAATTTTTTAGCTCTTTACGTCTTGTGGTTCAGACGTGATAAACGGACACCGAACAGACATTCACATTTATAGATATAGATTTTGTTCTGTATTGGTTATAACCTAACCTAAAAACACGTGCAATCAGTTTCGTCAAAGTTGAAAGATGCCGAAATTGTTTAGTTTCGCAAACGAGTTGCGGGAACGCCTCCCGCCAAGTGCACTGGCTAGTAGCGCAGTTTCATGAAACCTAGTGTAGTCGTGTAAACTAGCCTTAACGGTCAACTGATTTTTTGTGACCCTGTAGGGCTTCGCAGGATACTTTCGGTAAAGGCAATTTCCCCCAGCAAGAGCGCTGTTAGGATGTAAGTTCAGAGACTAAATACGCTGCTCTGTTCTGCCCTGCCCGTGCTGCGTGCTGTGTGCGCTGACCTGCAGAGGCCCTGCGCCTCGCCTCTGCCTCTGCTCGACTTGTGCTGCGACAAGTGTGCGCCGACCGACAAGTTAATCATCGTAATAGCTAGCACACGGTGGGATGCCAGCGCGCCCGGTGAGGGGGCTAAAGCGCTCTCTGTAATAAAAAAGCTGAGCCAAAACTTCAACCAACAGTCAAGAACGAACTGATCCGACGACCGCGGAGCATAGATCCATCAAAAGAACCCCTATCCCAAAAAAATAAATAAATAAATAAAAATAGTGAAAAACAACTGGAAACCGAAGGGTCGCGGGTTCTAAACCTGGTTGGAACTCAGACTTTTTCAGTCTTCGTTTTAACCCATCTTTTACCTCTCAACGATGTGAGGAGTCGCCAGAAATGACACGTGGTTAGAATTAAGCTGAAGGTCCCCTTTCCCCGCTTGGATAACTGGGGTAGGCCAGGCACACGCATGTCACCGAAGTGGCGTCCAATTGAAATACTTGCACCAGGCCAATGAGCCTCACGAAATTATCGTTATTGTAGTAATAGCTTGTCCAGTCGTGCTGGATATAGTGCTACAAATGCCGGACGTCATTCGTCAGGATACCTCTGATGTGGTCCTCGTTGGAATAGAAAAATGCCAACGCACGCAAGTGCTATAACGACTAACTTTATTTAGAAGGTAACTTTCCCTATCCTTACATATGATACACATTTCTTCTTACATAAGATACACATTTAATCTGGTTCTTTATGGTGTCATCTTTTTTTAGGCTCACTACCTGATACAATACACTATAAAAAGTGTAAGGACACTAAATCCATTAAGACCGGTTGAGAGGTCCGAAGATGGATCGTGGTAACAGAGAAATAACAAAGGCCGTTTACTCACTCATTAAAACATCCAAAAATACAACCAATGAACGTATATCAATATCATTTAAGTCATTTAAGGAACTAAACTCACTTAAAGACATTTTACTGAACGGATGACAAATAACAAATTTCAGGTAGTAGTTTCACAGATGAAAGTCTTTACTATCCTGACTCACGGAATTCAGTATCAAATAATCAGAACATTTTAATGTGCCTGGTAATACTAAAATTACTTTGATTTAGGGCGGACACAAGTATATTAATTTGAATGTTAAGGTTTAATACATCAGTAACGGAGCCAGCCCTTAGGATTACAAGGTCACAATCTTAACCTTATACAGATCTCCTTACTACATAAGATAACACTAACAAATACAAACGACCCGTGCACAGGGTTAACTAGTTTACTTCTCAGTAAACGTGATGTAGTAATATCGGAGCAAAATCTTACCAATGGAAATGTATTAATATCAAGTAACTAATCTAAATTACTAGCATTACTTAAGGACATTTAATTCAACAGATGACACAAATAATAATTTTCAATTAACAGTTTCACAGAGATGGAAGTCTTTACTTTGGTAACTCACGGAATTCAGTATCAAATGATCAAAACGCTTCAGTGTGCCAGGTAATGTTAAAATATCTTTGATTTTGGGGCGGACGCTTAACACAAGTTTATTAATTTGAATTTAAAGGTTCAATGCATCAGTAACAGAGCCGACACTTAGTATTAGCAGGTCACAATCTTAACCTTTAGGCAAAGCTCCTTACTACATAAGGTAAAACGTTATTAATAAATATAAACAACCCGTGCACATGTGACTTTAGCTGATCAACAAGTAATAGAACGGTCAAAAGGACAACTTAGACTATCATATAACTATATTGCCAACTAACGGACGGACTAACGTGAATCAAGTCCAAATTACTGATGCCTTTGAATAACATGCAATCAATTAACTTAACTATCGTCCTCAGTTAAACAGGTCAAACAACAAGTACCAATCGGATTGGTGAGATAAGAGCACTTAATCACAACTAGCCCAAACAAAGTGGCAATCGAATTGATAAAATTAAATCTAGGTGCAAATTATCACTTATTAGAAAGCCACAGAACTGGCTAATGAAAGGTATTCACAGAAGTACAAATCGTTAACAGGTTAATATCACTGCAACTAACATAAGAACTACCAAGGACACAGGGTGTAAGTTGCCCATTCCCCACTCGGAAACTTCAGTTCGGGAGGTAGGGACTTTACAATGACTAAAATTTAACTTGCCCAAAAATACATTCGTCAACGGGGCACGCAATAACGAAAGGAAAGACTGCGAGAGAAAATAATCAGTGAGAATTCCCCCAGTAGCACTAAAGATGCTACTAACTAAACATGACCTCTGTACGTCCCTGTAAGAAGAGATGAAAGTTGCTAAGAGGGAGATCCGGACTGTACGGAGGATGATCAAACCCGTCCCAGTGAAATTCACGTAAGAGTTGCTTAGTCATATTCTCCGTGTGACGTCGGGCAGTCTGACAGACCTTCTAACCATTGAATCATAGTATTTTGTCCGTAAAGTTCGCAGATTTCCCGATGAATTTCCTTTGGTTTAACAATTTTTTTTAATTTTTTCATTTAGGTACCGAATCACAGATTTGATTTCGCACGCGGCGACATTTTCAATTACGGCTGACATTATAAAGAAGCACTACAAAGCACACGTCGGCAGCAACGATGTGAAAATGACGTACATGTCATCTCCTTGAGTCACTGTAACTACCACACGTACTCGGAACTGCGATCGTAGCGCTGCAGCGGATAGATTCATGTGAGATATTTGTCCCAGATGAAAAATCCCAATATCAGAGTTAATCGTAATCATTACGACGCTAAAAAGTTCCACAGCTTCTGCTATAATTAAACACACGAGAAAGCTTTCCTTGTCTAGAACATTCATAACGTTTAGAATTTCTACCTGCTTGAAAAGCGGAATGTGTCCGATGCTTTTCCGAACCCTTACGGGCTCGGAAAGAGTGAGTTCCATTTCTTTCTGACCGCAGGAGGAATGTTTTGATTCTAACATTTTTATATTGACAGCCGTAAGTTTTGATTCAATGTTATTAAATTCATCGTCAGGCCTGTTTTTCTATGTGTGTGTCCTTCGCACAATTACAATAACTGTCAAAGGACGCTATCAGATTTGATTTGACCTGAATATGATACTACTCTAGTGTTGAAACCGGTAGCAAAACGAAATAAAATTCTTACTTATTACTGTACTTCACTCACCAGTTGTCAATAATAAAATATATATGTCAACACGACATGTTTCGGAAAGACATTATCCTAAAACAGATAAACGACTGTACCACAAATATTCCAATGAAACTAACCTTCTACCTACCTTAAAACTTATCTGCTGTTAGGAAGCATCGTTAAACACAATAGCTGTGTATGTACTGTACATTGTTAAAAATAAAACTTTGCGCAGTTGGCAGCAGAAGGCAGCATGTTGTGCACTAACTGACAGCTGATCCAACTCTAAAGATTGTCCATATGCTAAACCACTGTCATTGATGGCCAAAAATATTCTAGTCAAGATACCTAACACGTATTCATAAAATCAGTCACTAAATTAAAGATTTCGGAACGGAACTACGCTCTAAATTTTTCAG
The DNA here is from genome assembly GCA_026315105.1 of Locusta migratoria. NCBI lineage: Eukaryota > Metazoa > Arthropoda > Insecta > Orthoptera > Acrididae > Locusta > Locusta migratoria. The sequence goes on from CM048746.1 coordinate 201,379,931, forward strand.
TGAAGTTAAAAGCAAGAAGTCGATATTTAATACATGCACACACATCAGTGTATCTCAAGGAGGAGGTTGCTAAAATGTGCCCAGTAATGGTTTTTATATAGTTCTGTCTTTTCGTTGAGCATGTTGCTGGAATCCTGTCTCAACGCACAAAAGATCTCAATTCCTTCAAGATTTGATAATAACCAACCTTTGTCTTCATAGTGCATGACTTTCAAACTAACATTTATGGATCCCAACAAATGTCGTTCAATTTTTAGGTGTTTTGACACTGTAGATGAGTCATTCTCTCTCTATTACTGTGCTCTTTAAACTGCACCTTAAAATGCCTTCCCGTTTGTCCTATATACTTCATTTCACAATCATTATTTATTTGGTATACCCCCGCTTTCCCCATCCAGTTCTCACTTGCATCAATCTTATGCTTCAGCCTAATTTATTGTCTGTTCTAAAAGCAATTTTAACGTCTCTCTTTTTAAACAGTCTCGCCAATTTGTAGGAGACGGGTCCCCAGAATTCAATCAAAACTTACTGCTGTTGTAAATATATTTTGAATCACAACTTTGACCAGCCACAGTCCCACTCTGGAAAACAAAATGTCGCCACATCAGCTACAAGGTGGGCGTGTCCTGGCGTATCCTGCAGCCACTCTGACTGCACGGCTCATCATTGAAGTAGAACCGAATATGATCTAGATATCAACGTACATAGGTAGATGGATTAGGGTTTTAGTGACAAGTATCGTAATAATATTATACGTACACTTACTTAGCAAATGTTACATAAATGGGGCCTAACTGGCGTAGGAGTTTTGTTTGCGCACCACAATCCTTGTTTGCTAGCTGTAGTTGTATAGACCTTCGGTGACGTAACCGTGCATGTTAAAGCTCCTATAAACCCGAGCTGAACTGTCCGCCATTTTTTCTCCAAGCTGTAGGAGTTGCCACGTTCCGGACGAAGCTGACGAGTTATCTTGCGTTTCATTCAATTCGCTCACAACTTTCATCAATGTGTTCGTTAAGAACTATATTTCATATTCATTTTCGTTTTATATGCGGCAATAATTAATTAAGAGGTTATACTGACAGTTTCCGAAAATGCACATTCTGACGACCTTACGGAATTTTCGATAAGCGAGAAACTTTTTTGCTATTGAAATTAGGTGAACACATTATGCGAATGAAATGTTCAAAATACATCAAATTTTCATCCACTCCGAACAGGAACTCTGTGAGTTATTTGTAACTTGAGATAATGTCAGTTAAATATGACGCAACGGGAACCGCTCTCGCGTCTAGTAATAAGTCGTTTTCACAATTAGAACTCTTAACTATTAGGCACAGGTTAATGCATAACACCCATACTTGAAGATACTAGTACCGACTTCCTAACAAATTAAATTTAATCGTTGAAAACTACAAAAGTACTGTGTCTACATTTCTATGTAGGCCTAATATGCAATTACAGTTTTTCTGTTAAATGAACATATATTCTAAATATCTCAGCACAGAGTGGTTTTATATGAGTAAATGACAAGTCACTTCATTACCTAGTGAAGAGATCATGGTATCGGTCATTTTCTAGTATTCTCGTATAAAATCCTCATTAAATCTAATAACTTAGAATCTGTTGGTGCTAGGCGATAAACTGAAGGACATGTAACTCCTATTATTTTCAGAAAATGGAGTTGGACAACAAAAATAAAGTAATAAACATTTGAGACCGATAAAGGAAAAGTGTAAATCAATTAACAAATCTCTCAATTTAGTTTTTTTTTCAATCAAAAAATCAACAATTACCTTCAATAACCCGATAATTAATTAAATTTTGCCTTTTAACCTTATGGCAAAATACACCCCTGTTTGCATGTTTTCATTTGCCCAAATATCATTTTGATACATCTAACCGTATATGAGATATGCGATATTTCATTCTGACCATATCGCCATCGGAAATGGGATCGCTATATAAAATAAATTTTAGCTATATGGGCGAAAGGTAGACATCTCCTCCTAAGTGCAAAATATCATCCGCAGAAACATATAGTGTAATATGCACCAAACGGAATATCATAGCAGCCTCTACCTGTCACTGCAGACTTACGCTATCTTAGCGCAGTCTCTTACTTCAAAGCCAATATCTTACTAACCGTAACTATGAACGAAATGATGCGCACTTCGTCACAATTCTTATATATAAAGATTTAAGTTACGTAAAAATTAAATTTTTCTACCGATTAGTTTTTGTGAAATTGTTTGTGTAAGAAGGCCGTTAGCGCAGTGCGATTCCAACCATGTTGGGGGAAAAATGGCGGACGATTCAGCCTGGATATTTAGCAGCTCTAGTGCAAGTAGTTTGTGTAACATGCAAAGTCGTCTTAAACTGAACCCATTAGAACGGGTTACGGCGATCGGTATCCGACAGATCGGAATTTCGATTATGGGCGAGGCGCAAGGATTTCTACATAGCTACATACATACTCCGCAATCCACCCACAGGTGCGTGGTGGAGAGTACTCAGTTACTTGCTTTTCTGTTCCACTCCCACATAGAACAAGGGAAAACTATACTTGTATACATCTGTGCAAGCTCTAAATCCCTGATCTTATCTTTGTCGTCTTTACTCCAAATTGGCAGCAGTAGAATCGTTCTTCAGTTCGCTTCAAATTCCGGGCCTAGCCTTCCCACCAGCGACTCCCATTTTTCCCGAAGCATTAACAATAACACTCGCCCATTGATCGAATCTGCCATTAACAAACCTAGTCACCCGACTATGAACTGCTTCTGTGTCTTGCTTTAAGTAGATCTGATGGGGATCTCAAACACTTGAGCAAACTCAAGACGTGGTGGTACAAACATTTTATATGCGGTCTCCTCTGTAGACGAATAATCCCGAAATTCTCCCAATAAACCGAAGTCGACTGTTGTCCTTCCCCACGACTGACCTTATATGCTTGTTCCATTTCATATCACTGTGAAGCATTACGCCTAAATATTTAATTAATGCGACTCTTTCAAGCGGCTCACTACTAATGCTGTATTCCAACATTATGGGATTGTTTCTGCTATTCATCTGCATCACCTTATATTTTTCTGCATTTAGAACTTCTGTCCATTCCTTACACCACATAAACTACTGGTCATTAAAATTGCTACACCAAGCAGAAATGCAGATGATAAACGGGTATAAATTGGACAAATATAATAGAAATGACATGTGATTACATTTTCACGCAGTTTGGATGCATAGATCCTGAGAAATCAGGATCCAGAACAACCACCTCTGGCCGTAATAACGGCCTTGATACGTCTGGGCATTGAGTCAAACAGAGCGTCGATGGCGTATACTGGTACAGATGCCCAAGCAGCTTCAACACGATACCACAGTTTATCAAGAGTAGTGACTGGCGTATAGTGACGAGCCAGTTTCTCGGCCTCCATTGACCAGACGTTTTCAGTTGGTGAGAGATCTGGAGAATGCGCTGGCCAGGGTTGCGTTCGAACATTTTCCGTATCCAGAAAGGACCATACAGGACCTGCAACATGTGGTCGTGCATTATCCTGCTGAAATGTAGGGTTTAATAGTGATCGAATGAAGGGTAGAGACACGGGTCGTAACACACCTGAAATGTAACGGCCACTGTTCAAAGTGCCCTCGAAGCGAGCAAGAGGTGACCGAGACGTGTAACCAATGGCCCCCCATACCATCACGACGGGTGATACGCCAGTATGGCGATGACGAATACACGCTTCCAATGTGCGTTCACCGCGATGTCGCCAAACACGGATGCGACCATCATGGTACTGTAAACAGAACCTGGATTCATCCGAAAAAATGACGTTTTGCCTTTCGTCGTTGCGCACACCATCTCAGGCGCTGCTGTCTGTGATGCAGCGTCAAGGGAACCGCAGCCATGGGCCCCGAGCTGATATTCCATGCTGCTGCAAACGTGATAGGAGGCCGTTGGGCTCCAGCACGGCGTTCCGCATTGCCCTCCTGAACCCACTGATTCCATATTTTGCTAACAGTCATTGGATCGCGACTAACGTGAGCAGCAATGTCTCGATACGATAAACCGCAATCGCGATAGGCTACAATCCGGCCTTTATCAAAGTCGGAAACGTGATGGTACGTATTTCTCCTCCTTACATGAGGCATCACAGTATCACCAGGCAACGCCGGTCAACTGCTGTTTGTGTATTAGAAATCGGTTGGAAACTTTCGTCATGTCAGCACTTAGAAGATGTCGCCACCGGCTCCAACCTTGTGTGAATGCTCTGAAAAGCTAATCATTTGCATATCACAGCATCTTCTTCCTGTCGGTTAAATTTCGCGTCTGTAGCACGTCATGTTCGTGGTGTAGCAGTTTTAATGGCCAGAAGTATAGAAGTTTGGTCAAAGTCGTCCTGCATCTTACTACAGTTATTCAATGATGACACCTTCCTCTACACCACAGCATCATCAGCGAACAGCAGCAGATTGCAACTCTCTCTGTCAGTCAGAAAATAACAGCGGTCCTAGCACACTTTCCTGTGGCACTCCTGATGATGAGCAATATGTAGTCTGATTGTTGCTCTTCATCCTCAGCCCGCAAGATCTCATGAGACAAACAAGAGAAGTCTATTTTCAATCGTTCAATGAAGGTGTCACAGCCGACAAAAGACGAACTATATGCCGTCCAAGCGCTCTCGGAGCGTGTGTCCGGCAACATCTGACAAGGGAACATCATCAACTCGACCTCATATTTTCTTGAGAAAAAGATACATGAGCTAGATGTCAACTCCAGAAATAGATATCACGTGAAAATTTGGGCCATTATTCAGATACTATGCAGTTTCGGCCTCCTGAAGGTACAGATTTCAAACATTCGCGCGCTCCGATTGTTCCTCACTCGGCCCGCTTCACTGCGGCCGCTTAATGCTCCAACACGTAGTGCTGTGCAATGAAGGGACGAAGGAGAGTCCCCCGAAATGTGAAATTTGAAGAGCTAGTGAATTAGAGGAGAAAATAATATTACAAAATGAAACACATGTACTGTAACTCTTTCAAGTTTACTCCACTTCAATAGTGTCAGCTTTACATATAACAAAATTATGTGCATAAGAGGTTTTGAAAATTAAATTACATTACACCGCTTGTTGAAAAACCGTCTCATTCGTTTCCACTTTAGTCGTGACGCGCTGTATAAAACTAAAACGGCTCATTGCATATATTTTTTCTGTTACAGAGACGGGCAATGTGGTATTCGACGAATTAAAATCATCAAAGCAGCTGTCACCATCACTGACGACCTCAATTTCACGCCTTAGCTTCGTCAAAGCAATGAAAGTGCTCGCTGAATCAGACGGTAGTGAAATGGCAGCGTCGTTATTGTCGACGTCAGCCTCTTGTAAAACTGCACCGTCCGTCAACCCGCTATTTTCTTCTATATCTAGCACTTTATCAGTGTAATTGTCTATGATACCTGCATCTCAGTTGAAAGATATAAGGAAAAAGCATAAAGAAAGCGCCATTTATTTTCTTTTACCGTGTATAGTATGTCTAATAACTGCAAATGATTATGCTTTCCAGTGACGACTTTAAAGAGCTCTAATTCATTAACATTTAATCGTTTCAGATTAGTCATCATTCCATACCGCTCCTGGAGATGCCGCACGACAGCTTGTGGGTTAATTTACATCTCGAACACAAACCTCTTATTGGACTCTGTTTACAGTTCTAGACGTTCGGGCCGCAGTTAAGCGGACCGAGTGAGGAACAACCCGAGCGCGCCAAAGTTTAAAAGCTGTACCTTGAGGTGGCCGTAACTACGTAGTATCTGAATAATGGCCCAAATTTTTACGTGATATCGATTTCTGTGGTTAGTATCTAGCTCATGTAATTTTTTTTCTCAAGAAAATATGAGGTCGAGTTGATGATGTTCCCTTGTGAGACCTATCATGAATTGTGACAAGGCCGACATTTGAACAAATCACCATTCATTTGAACACATGACGCGCTAGACACGTCTCCCAGCGGGCAGCTCTTCGTACATGAGTTCCATGGCGTATAAGAGCGCTGCATACGGGTGCCACTGTTAACCCTACGTTATCAGTCGCAAGCACTTACATTTATCGCCAGTCTCCAGGGAGAGACAATAGAGCGATCGCGGAACGTGATATGGCCCGCCAATGGAAAGCATAGTGTGTGGCGCACACCACACGAATTCATGGATCGCGCCCGACAAGAAGGTGTGGTCCAAGTCGATGGTGCTTGTGATGGTCTGCTGCAATTTCCTGGAGTTCAACCGCCCCACAGTTGTTCTAGAAGAGACTTGAATGGTCCGCGTTAATCTGAGTTCCTCGGGTACATTTTCAGACTTTACTGTTTTTGTCAACGAGTTACATTCTCTGTTATGCCCCTGGAAGAGATGTTAAATATAAAAAACTCCTGCAAATCAGAGTGTGTGTCATGTACTGATAATGTCTGTAGTATGTGTGCAGGTGTGGTTGCCTTTTATACAGGGTGTGTCACCTAACATTACCGCTGGATATATTTAGTAACCACATAAAATACTGACGAACCGATTCCACAGACCGAACGTGAGGAGAGGGGCTAGTGTAATTGGTTAATACAAACCATAAAAAATTCACGGAAGTATGTTTTTTAACACAAACCTACATTTTTTTAATGGAACCCCGTTAGTTTTGTTAGCACCTTTGAACATATAAACAAATACGTAATCAGTGCCGTTTGTTTCATTGTAAAATGTTAGTTACATTCGGAGATATTGTAACCTAAAGTTGACCCTTGAGTACCACTCCTCCGCTGTTCGATTGTGTGTAACGGAGAACACCGAATTAAGTAGGGATCCAAAGGGAACGGTGATGTACCTTGTGATGTACTAGAACAGCACATTACGTCCACATGCGAACACCTTTATTGGTCTTTTTCATTGACGCACATGTACATTACCATGAGGGGTGAGGTACACGTACAAAAATGTTCAAATGTTTGTAAAGTCTATGGGATTTAACTACGGGGTCATCAGTCCCTAAACTTACAAACTACTTATGAACTAGGACGGCACAACTATCCATGCCCGAGGGGGGGGGGGATTCGAACCCCCGACCGTAGTGGCCGTGCAGTCCGTGACTGGAGCGCCTCAGACCCCTCGGCCACCGCGGCCGGCGGTACACGTACACACGTGGTTTCCAATTACGGAGTGGAATAGGGTGTGTCCCGACATGTCAGGCCAATAGATGTTCAAAGTGGTGGCCATCATTTGCTGCACACAATCTATGCAATCTATGGCGTAAAGAATGTCGTACACGCCGCACTACATCTGTTGTAATGTCGCCGCAGGCTGCCACAATACGTTGTTTCATATCCTCTGGGGTTGTAGGCACATCACGGTACAAATTCTCCTTTAACGTACCCCACAGAAAAACGTCCAGAGGTGTAAGATCAGGAGAACGGGCTGGCCAATTTATGCGTCCTCCATGTCCCATGAAACGCCCTTCGAACATCCTGTCAAGGGTCAGCCTAGTGTTAATTGCGGAATGTGCAGGTGCACCATCATGCTGATACCACATTCGTCGACGCGTTTCCAGTGGGACATTTAATTGTAAGGTACATCACCGTTCCCTTTGGATACCTACTTAATTCGGTGCTCTCCGTTACACACGATCGAACAGCGGAGGAGTGGTACTCAAGCGTCAACTTTAGGTTACAATATCTCCGGATGTAATTAACATTTTACAATGAAACAAATGACACTGATTACGTATTTGTTTATATGTTCAGAGGTGCTAACAAAACTAACGGGATTCCATTTAAGAAAACGTAGGTTTGTGTTAGAAAACATACTTCCGTGAATTTTTTATGTTTTGTATTAACTAATTACACTAGCCCCTCTCCTCACGTTCGGTCTGTGGAATCGGTTCGTCAGTATTTTATGTGGCTTACGAAATATATCCAGCGGTAATGTTAGGTGACTCACCTTGTATATCTCTGCGATTCGACGATCGCCTTTGAGCTGAGTTTGAAGCTATCCTCATTATTTAGCTGAGTTCCAACCTTTATCTTCCATTGTTAATTCTGAAGTTATACAGGCACAATTTCCAGTGTGACGTTAATTTCTTGTTTTCTCCCCAAATCTTCTTAATATTTATACCAATCTTGTCAAGTATGGTTAATTTTGTTATTGAAATTGGTAGTTTACTTAACATCTTACTGAAGTAAAGTGTTTCGATTAACAAGCAATGTTCATCCTTGTTTTGCCACTGTCTGCATTTCTTAGTATTCTTTAATTGTTTAAATTTTCAATTTTATTACCACAATAAAGATGTCGTTCTACTATTAGTTCGAATCGAAGTTTAGACGAATGGCACGAATGGGTGGAGCATGGTCATGACGTACATGGATGACGGAACATGAGGCCCAAGCAGTCGTCAGAGAGACACTGACTGCTGCAGATTCATCATTCTCGATTCGTCTTCCAAATGCTGCTTCAGTGACCACAGGAACCGTTAATAGGCTGCCCACAGCAAGGGGCCTGAGCTCACGAATCCCTCTGCGTGAGATTACCTCTGTACATCAATAAGTCCGTTTGCAATGATGTCGCGCACCTTCTGCCTGCAATCTCATTGGCTGAAGTAGAAATTTCTTGAATGGTTCCCATTTAGAAATGAACCTCGAACACTAGAAAAAAGTCTTGTGTCGCCCCGGCCAGGAGTGGAATGATATCTGACATTCACCCCTCCATAAAACCAGACAACCAATGATGAAGGTCTGGAGTGCCATTTCATTTCGTAGTAGGACCCATTTGTCATTTGACAGCACCCTCACCGTACATGTACTACGCTCCGTCTTGCTGCTCTTCATGGCAAGCTAACCTGAGCAAGATATTTCACTGCGTTCCTGTTTGTCAAATCCTACTATGTCCAGCAGGGTCGCCGGATATCGCCCCAGTTGAGAACGTTTTTTCCATCAACACTGGCTACGCTGGGATCAATGTCAGATGGAGAAGACGACTGTAAAAAGCCTTTCCTGGACCACTCGGGACGGTGGACGCTGATGTTCGTGCAGGGGTGGATTGGGTTACTGAAGGCATTTTGTCACTCTTTGTTAGCAACAATCTCGCGTCTGATGTCGCGTGGGGTTGTACCTGCGCGTGCATACAGTTTCTTTATGGAAGTTGGCTTCAGGCACCCTGTGAACAGCCTCCAGGTTTTATTCAGGGCTGTGTCAACTTTTTTTGCGTGTGCAGAATAGTATCACACTGGAAGACCATATTCGGCAGTAGAGTGTCAGAGCGGTTCTTCTTGCTATCTGTAGATGGGCGCCCCATTCAGAGCCAGTCACCTTGCGCAGTAGGCAATTTCGTGATGAAACCTTAGCTTTGAGGTTGGTGCAGTGTGTTCAAGATCAGCGAGCAGTCCAAGGCGACACCAAGGTAGACTGGAGCTACTTTCCATTCCAGTTCAGACGCTGCTTTTGTGAAGCTTCTCTGTTCTTTAGATCAAAAGAACGTTTTTGAGCTTTTGATAGGTTTGGTTTGAAACGATTTTCCTCACAGTATTCTGAGAGTGTCTTCAGAGCAGCAGTGAGATTTTCTTCAACTATCTCAAAGTCCTTACCCTGAGTCACTAACGCTATGGTTGTCAGCGTATAGGAAGCTTCTTGTGTGGGTTTGAAGTGGTTGATCATTGGTATAGATGTTAAATAGTATTGGTGTTAGGATACTGCCTTGCGGGAGGCTATTCTTTTGCATTCTCCGTCTGTTTGATAGACATTGGAATTCCATGAAGAAACATCTCTTTTGCAAAAGAGGAGCAATGATTTGCGTGAGCTTGAAATCCGTATTAAGGTGGTAAATCTTCTTTATGACGGCGCGATGTTGGACGGTGTCGTAGGCTGAGGATAGATCAACAAAAGCCACCCTAGTGATACTGCCATGTTGAAAACCATCTTCTGTGTGCTCTGTTAGGTTAAGGATGCAGAGGAAGGAATTTTTTGTTAAGAATTAGATAGGAAATCGGCGTGCTAAGTTACCCTCCGGTCATTTGCTAGATTTAGGGACATCATGAAAAACCTAGACCTCGATGGCCCGAATGCCATTGTGTTACCACCGTACGACACAGTTCGGACCGTTTACGGTGGTTTACCACGGAAGAGACCCAAGGGACGACCAAGGCAGAGGTGTACTGATACACAATAATGTTCTAATGTTTGTAAACCTATCGGACCAAACTGTGTGGTCATCAGTCCGCAGCTTAGAAACTACTTAAACTAAGGTAAACTAACCTAAGGACAAACACACACACCCCTGCCCCAGGGAGGACTCGAACCGACGGAGAGCATCCGCGCGCTCCGCAGCGAGGCGCCTTACACCGCTCGGCTACTCCATCGCGGCTGATACACAATGACGTGAAGATGTTACACGCCCAGGCATGGCTTGAAACCGAATGAGATGGAGACAATAAAATCTTCTGAGTCGACCATGCCACCAAGCGGAACGAACGCTATGAAGGTGAATCAGCGCGTTATAGGCTAGATGTCAAGCTTTTATATATATAGGGTGTTTCACTAAGCTTGTTTGCCTCTGTAACTTATAAAATAATAGGTGACGGGAAATTTTAATGCGGTAGGTCAACACAAGAAATGTTACACTTTCTGCGGAGCTATGAACATAGTTTTTTGTATCATTTTGCAAAGAGTTACACCACAAAGATATAATTTTTTAAATGGAACAATAGTTTTTTCTATCGTGTATTGGATTCGTTTAAACCAGCTGCGTCCAAAACAATTTAAACTACATTCCTATCACTGTTAGTTTGGGAGCTACAACCCTTCAAAATTCCGGGGGCAGAGACTGCGATAGCATAGCTGACTGGCCGAGTGGCTATCCCCTGGGGCACGGCCCACTGTCTCATGACCACCAGCCAGTCAGCTACGCTGTGGTAGCCTTCCCCCTAAACTTTGAAGGGTTGTAGCTCCCAAACTAACAGTGATAGGAATGTAGTTTAAATTGATTTGGATGCAGCTGGTTTCAACGAATCCAATGCACGATAGAAAAACCTATTGTTCCATTTAAAAAATTATATCTTTGTTCTGTAACTCTTTGGAAAATGATACAATAAACTATGTTCATAGCTCCGCAGGAACTGTAACATTTCTTGTGTTGACCTACCGCATTAAAATTTCCCGCCACCTATTATTTCATAAGTTACAGAGGCAAACTCAGTGAAACACCCTATATATATATATATCATACTCTTTTCGGTAACTAAATATATTTGGGATGAGTGACTTGGAAATGATCTGAAGATGTTGAAATTACTGATTTTTAAATTAAGTCCTATTTATGAAGTTAGAATATGTGTGATAAGTTATGACGTCACCCAACAGGTAACCGTAGCTCGAAAGGTAAGCAGTTGGTACCGACGGTCAACCAGTGGCCTGACCTGGAGAACAGTCCTCGAGCCACGCGCTCCTCGGCGCACCTGCTCAATACGGCGTGAGAGGCTGCGGTACCGCGATGACGTCAGAGCCCCCAGAGGAGGTCAGGCGGCGCGACCTGGAGCACCGCAGGGCGCAGAGCCGCGGCGGGGGCCAGCACCCGGACCCGGACCCGGACCGCGCCCACTGGCCGTCAATGGCCGCCACGTGGATGCTCCGCGCCGAAGTGGGTCACACGCGCGACCCAACCATCAATGGCGCTCGACCCCTCCACCCGCTGACGTCAGCACCAATTTCAGAATGGGTCGACGCCCTGGAGCGGCGGGAACGCGTGTCCCAGAATAGCTCGGCCGGTCCCTCCGCTGCTAACAATAGCACTGGGGCACTGGGTCAGTGCGCCGACGCCTCCTGCGCATGCGCGCGCCGCTGCAGCGCAAGGGGCGTTCACCCCCTCTCTGCGGCACACGTGCCGGCCGCGCAGGGGCCGCGCCGCGTCCTGCCACTCTGACACAGATAACACCGCGCCAAGGGCCACCTCAGCGGAAGGTAATCAAAGTACAGCCAATCAGGGTAACTTTGTATCTGTCAGAGTATGCACTGGATATACACCAGATTAGAATAACGATAAAAAAACATCAGTTCTCGACGGATGAGGTCGGATTAGTTTTGTCCCTCTGTTTATTGACAAGTGAGAGAGCAGGATCCCAAACGGAATTTAAGCAGAAGACTCCATCCCTATTCATATGGTTGTCACCTAGTTTCATTTCTATCACTTCCTTGGTAACACAGTCCCAATAGTTGGAGGTGCATGCCAGAATTTCCGTTTTGTTGTATTCCATAGGGTGACCTATGATAAATGAAAAAAATTGTAATCAACACCACTAGGGGTTGCCCGCAAGGAGGAGTTCTTTTCCCTTTATTGTGGAATCTAGTGGTGAATGATCTCATTCAAGAATTAAACTCTAAGCAGTACTTTTGCCAGGGATACGCAGATGATCTTGCCATAGTAATACTTGGCAAATTTGCTGACACAGTGAAGAATATGGCACAAGGTGCATTGGACTTTGTGCAAGACTGGTGCAGAAAACAGGATCTGGGGGTTAGTCCTAAGAAGAATGTTGTTGTACCATTCACAAAGAAGCACATCCAATACTCTAGTTGGAATCTAAAGCTTTTCAATGAAGCGCTACCTGTGAAGGGTTACCCTAGATAAACTGATGTGGACCCCTCACATTAGGAAAATTTGCTCCAAGGCAAAAGGTACTCTTATGAGTACCTGGAGAGATTGTCAGCTCGGATCACTCATGACCACAAACCATTAGCTCTGTACTAGAAAATACTAATGAGGGATAGAAAACGTAGCTCATCGGACGTAGCTTTAGGTAGGGAGGGTAGGAATCTTGAGTTAGGATACGTACCAGTGGATCACGAACATCCCCCCCCTCTCCAGATAGTGGACACCAGTAGTCCAAACACAGTATAAAAAAATATGATTTATAAAGAACAGTCTAGAATGCACTAATTTATTTCATTCAACTAGTTTCAGTCTTATTTAGACCATCTTCAGGAATTTTGTCTCTTGCGATGTTGTGGAACTGGCAGGTAGCTGGGAGCCTTCCAGTGCGTCACTGCTCAAGAGCCGGATATTTAAGCGGATCAACCTACACTTCTCGTAAAGACCACAAAGATCAGAGCAATTAGGGCTCGTAAAGATGCATACAAGCTCTCATTTTTCCCTCGTTCTATATGGGAGTGGAACAGGAAAGCAAGTAACTGCTAGTGGTGCTAGGTACCCTCCCCCAGGCACCTTTGGGTGGATTGTGGAGAATGTATGTAGATGTAGTTTCACTAACAATGCGGCACGTCAAGTGATTGCTAAATTATTTCATCTTAATACCATTGTAAATGTCTCGGACAAACATCAGAGGCAACGTAGCAATTGACATCACCGCGATTGGGTAGCTCTCCGCGATTCAGTTAACTGGATACAGTATAATTATAGAAATTATTATCAAAGCTAGCAGCGGACGTTACATGATACTACCGTGATTTCTCGTTTGATCGACAACTTTTTGTCTGCTGTGTCTGCTCATACTACACAGGCAGTTAATGATAGAGAAATAATTATGCTCATCACTCAGTCACAAACGTACCTATGTGCGTCCTGCAGAAGCTTCTCCAAGATTCACTGGATTGTTCTGTAAGCAAGCATTTAACCAATAAATTCTCACTTGTGTATACCTATAGAGGAACAAATCTCGTGATCATTCTCAAGCAAAATGGTGTATACGTGACATTTAGTCCATTTCCTCATAAATTGTCACAGGCAATTTCAAAGGTATACAAATTAAGCATCAGCAAGTCATATGAGTCCATGCTGCCATACTTACGATCACATATCATGCATCACTTCAGACATTGCTTCACAACAATTCATAAAATTTTATATTTATCGCTAGAAAATTCAGATTTTTTTAAAATTTAATATTATATTTCCTTTCTGTTCATATAAAACAAAATTAATTCCTATTTTTTAGAAACTTAAATATGTTTAGCAGCTAGAGAATTACTAGAATTTCCGACTGTTTTCCCCTCTTTGGAAGAGCATGAAGCTCATACCTTTAAAAAATATTTCAAATCGGAACAGGGATGAAGGGTAAGTTGTATCAGTAGCTTGAGACGTTGCCATACAGTGAAATCGGCACCGATGAGGTGGCGCAGTGGTCGGCACACCGGACTCGCATTCGGGAGGATGGCGGTTGTGATCCTCTCCGGCCATCCAGATTTGTTAGTGATTCCTTAAATCTTTTCCCCATCGAATCAGTTTCACATTTGTGCTATTTAAAGATGTTGGCATTCATAATCACGGAATTTGTGATCGTGGGGGCATATTTTAATCGTCTAATACGTCAAGTGTAATATCCCTTATGAACAGTTTATCGATTCTCTATCAGTTGTCTTAAATCCGCGATTTCGACAGGCTGTCAAAGTGATTCTCTCCTATCCTATCGTTGAAGTCTCCGAAGAGTGCGTGAAGTACCTTGCAAATTACTGAGTCGCCGTGTATTGTGGAAGTGAAAGATGTCAACATTGCGATATATTGTAAGTATTCAATTCCTGGACATGATTTAGTTTTCAATTTACCACCACATTATTGTATTATTACCAGTATTACCGTGACCAACGTTAAGTTTCGGTTCGGGATCAATCTGTTACTCTGAACTACACTCTTTCGTCGTCGTCTGAATAATTGTTTCTCACAGCTGACATTCATTTTAAGCAGTTCTAAAACAAAATATCTGAACTCTGGCAAATGTGTTGTATCTAACTTACTGAAATAATGATTCTGTTCGTTACAACTCTTTCCGAAACCTTTCTCGTAGACAGTGTGGCATTATGTAGCACACCACATTGAACATATATTTGTGGTAGAAAGAGTATTGAAGTATTTAGACATCACCTTGTTCAATTTTTTACACTTGCAAGTCTCTCACTGCTGAACCAGCCTGTCAAATCGGTACCGACTATCACGGTGTGCTGAGGGTCTGCGACAAGGATGAAACCGTCACTCTGCGAGCCATAATGAAAATTTTATAATATTTGAATAAAAGAGTGACTTTTTTTTATTTATTGCATATAAAAGCACTGAAATCTTGTGTTACGGCGTATTAGCAAAATTAATTGTAGGTATCTATAATGTATAATGTTATTTTGTGTTCAGATCGTCAGTCTTAAAAAAAAAATAACTTGTTATATGTGTACGTCAGCGAAAATAGCAATCTGAACACATTTGCTTATATGATTTACTAACATTGTTTTAGTAATGATACTATTATACATATATTTCCTTCATTAAACAGAGCTGCTGTTCTAAAGACCCGACGTCGGTGAAATGAAAGATTTTCAGTCTTTGTATTTGTAGTGTTACGTAACACAGTAGAGGTATTCCATTTCCTGTTGTCTACGAGTGTGTACTCGATGGATAAAGTTTTTTCTTTATGTTGCCGGGTTACAGATTCCAGCACAAAGTTACAATTTTTCTTTGGAGTAATAACGAACATCGACCTGAGTGATAGTGGTTGCATGACTAAAGATACGCTTCTAAATGTAACAGTGCGATCTAAATAATCTCTCAGAAAAGAAGATATATTGTCTTTAATCTACAACACATTCATTTGTACTGGAGACTCGCCTTTCTGAGAACCCAATCCAAGGCAGTGGAACTTATCTATCGTAGCACTGATCCAATTTACTTTGTTGTGCGATCGAAATACGTCGGTTATTTAAAAGTTGCCAGCATAATTATTAACAAACGAAATACATTTCTTCGCGTTCACTCATCCGGCACATCACTATTAATCACAACTGAATGGTAATACAGTAATATATTCAATAAAAATTATTAGACGCGTTGGCATTTTATGCCTTAGAATCCACATGTTGTAAGGTATTTCTTGAGCGTTGGTGGTAAATACTGTGGACTTTGTCTGGAGTGTAACTTTAAAATGAAACATCCTCAGTAACAGGTTTAGGCGAGAACAGAAACTTTCAAACGTTAGTTACAGAACAATTCTGATGATCAAACTGGTAGAAGTAAGAGCTAATAGAACAAGCAATTAATGTAATTACTGGATACAGACATTTACGGCGTAATTTAAGAAAGGATCGCTTGATGGGATACAACCTGAAGAACCAAAGAAATGTCACTTTGGGTGTAGAGGGAGACAATGATTTAACTTGATGTAGGCTGCAGCACATATCGTGTAGAGCTGCATCGTCTTTGGACTGAAAACCATAACATAAATGAAATAATACCACACGATCGCACTGCCGTTCACAGCGGATCGTTTCGTGTATCGTCTGATTGTGAGTAGGGCGGAAGACTGTGTTAACCGATGCGTACGCTAGAGTTTGAGTAATTATGGACTCATCAAAGCGACGGGGAAGGCAAAGGGTGGATGGCGTTGCTGAATACACATATTGTTGTAGAACTCACAGGACTTAACTACGGGGTCATCAGTCCCTAAGCTTACAAACTACTTATGAACTACCTAAGACTAAGGACGGCACAAATATCCATGCCCGAGGGGGGATTCGAACCCCCGACCGTAGTGACCATGCATACCGTGACTGGAGCGCCTCAGTCCCCTCGGCCACCGCGGCCGGCGCTGAATACACCACTTGAGAAGAAAATAACAGAACATTCAATAACCTTTCATCTGATATGATAAATGCTACCCACGAACAGTTAATCTGTATTACCTCTGCATTCCTCAAGAAATTTCAACCAGCTACTCTCTTGGACCATGAACTTCGACGCCTCGTAACCAATTCTGAATCTACCCCAACTTATCCACCTTTCCTGACCCCCTCCCCATTTCCCTTCAAATTTAAAGCCACATTTCCAGCCACTACTCTGTCTTTGTCCCCCAGCAGCCAAACCTATTTCGCCAACAACTCGTACCAGTCCACCATAATCATCGTTCTGCTATCTCCCTCCATAACCAATCTCCCATAGCAAAACAGGTCCTTCATATTCTAGTGAAAGTCCTCCATTTTCAGTCCTGTTCAAGTGTTCGTCCACTGTTCCAGTACTCCTCAAGTGTCTTTTATCTTAAACTGTAATATATGATTCAGTGGCGGACTAAAGCTGTCGGAGAGCTGGAACGGCGCCAAAACAAACTGAGGCGTCCCGTCCACTTATTATAAAAAAGTAACCTTTGAGATTTTGAGGCCCCAAGGACGAGAGACACGGGCCAGTCTACAAAAAATTGCTTTCAAGATTTGGAGGTTCCTACACCCAAGAACGAAAGGCCAAGGTAAAAAAATAAATAAATAAATAAAAATAAAAAGGATTTTAGAGGTATTTGGAGACCCCTAAAATGAGAGGCCCGGAACTGTCCGCCCCCCCCACCACCCACCCACCTTAGTCTGCCACTGGTCTGATTCCATTATACACTTAATCATTGCCCCTAAAACAGTACAGTTAGCCTTATTTTTCCTATACATTCTTCCACAATATCACCTTTTAAAATTTGTAAAATTCCTTTTCCAATATGTCACTTTTCCGATCTTTTTCTTCTAATCCCATGGATCTGCTTAGCTGAAGAGCGGATTATTTCTGCCGTTACCAGTCTACCCTCCCGCCGATTTGGAACGTGGATATGAAATAACAAAAAAGAACAAAAAATGTCATTTTCATAAACAAAACAAAAATGCATCCAACGGAGAAGAGAAGAGGATTTAAGTCTGATTTCGAAACCGTATTACAGTTTAATGGTTAGTTCAAAGAAAGATCACTCGATGGGTCAATAGACCATCATAACCACACTCTCTAGAAAAATGCATTAACCAAATTTTGTTTCACAAATGTGTTCCATATAAAATATATACCTCATTTCATCTTAAGTGAATTCTTCGATTAATTAAAAAAATAATAACTCCGATCCCTTGGGAGGGAGCGAGGAAGCTATTTTTAGCACACCCTTCCCCTGTTCTCAGAAGCAACGGCGAAGGGTGGCCCGCATCGATTTTCCGGCAGCGGTGGACCCTCAGCCACGTGTCGCCAATGACGTAGCTGTGGCGTCATAGGTGACGTCACGGAGGGGCTGTTGCCCCGGGCCGCGGGCGACACGTGTCGGCGCAGGCTGACCCACATTCTATATTTACATTTGCATGGGCTTAAAGGAGGCCGCGGGCACTGCGGGCGGCGGCCCAGCCGTCTCCACAGGGAGGGATATTCACTGGGCGACACTGGAAGGATGATGCCTAAAACCGTATTTTGAAGCCTTTTTTATTAAAATCAAAGCTGCTTAATTTTTCCTTAATAGATTTTTATTCATACATGTTTTAATGATAAATAAAAATGTTTGTGGAACAATACTAAATTTGTACTTTGAAGAAATCATTTATGTCTCCTAATTTACTTAAGCAATCTTTCAATTGTTTTTGCTGTCATGTTTTTGCTAAGTAGTTAAATAGAATACAGTACCTGTTATTAGTTTACTTTAATTTGATATGGCTATTAAATGAAAATAGTATTAAATTAAACTAGTATCAGTACTACGATTACTTAAAATACCTTCCTGTGCGCTTACTGTAAAAGTTAATAAATCATTATTTGTCTTAAAAGCTCATATTACGTTATTGTTCCTCAATTTGTATTTTTGCTCTAGGGAGTTCTGCACACCAACGGGAAAGAAACACAATTACAATTTTAATCTATCTAAGGAAAGTACTTAATTCTGAAGAAAATGAGTCATGAGATGCTGGTGCTAAAAACGTGAATACAAAAACATTCCGATTTCTTTAACTGTGTGACCACACCCTCCATTATCGCTTCCCCTGCAACATCAAGCATCTCGTGATACATTACAGGGTTTCTGTACTGCAATAAAGCTGGAGAAGGAGTGAGAGGAGAAAACTCGGATTCCAAACCATTGTCTTTGTATGACGAAATTTGGGTGTCACTGTGAATCTTTGTTAGTGATCGTGACGGCCCATAATGAGCAGAAAGAGTCATTGTACGACTGTCATTATACACATCCAATGCTAGTTCAATCAGTAGTGTTATTTTCTCTGCAGTGCAAGACTTAAGGGTTTTAACCCAAGTGTGCTTATCAGATTGTGCCATCCATTTTTCTTCCATTTCATTAAGGTTGACTGCAGCTTTGTGAGCTTCGTAGCTGAAATGGTCAATAATTCTTTCCAATTCCTTTTTTCCGTCACATCGGACGCTATCAGCAATGGACAAAGTACCTTTTTTTTTTTTAATTTCAGATGTTTCAGACAAAGTAGAATCCTTCTGATTGCTCGCAGATAGACATTCAAAATGGAATTTCAAAATTGTGTCCTTGGTACATTTTGGCGAAAAGCAGAAGCCGAACATCCTGTTATAGCTGACAGAGCTCTAACAATGTTAAGACAGTTCGGTACCACTTTCAGATATCAGAGTGGCTTCTCAAAGCTACTGGCAATAAAAAGTAAGACCAGAAACCGCCTCAATGTGGAACATGACCTGAGATACGCCTTAAGCAAACAAAACCAAACATTAGAAAACTTGCAACGGGTGATTTTTTTTTTCTTTTTTTTGGGGGGGGGGGGGTTGGTAAAATGAGTTTCCCTAGTAGGTCTTAGGGGAAACAAGACTGAAAAAGTTGGGAACCTATGCTCTAAAAGATTTACAAGAGGTTACTTTTTATTTCCTGGTACATTTGATATATCATTCAATAAAAATAAATTGCCGGCACTACCCATAGCCACTGGGCGACAAAATCTCAGCACTGGGGACACAAGTGTCGTCCAGTTAACATGTTATTTTATGCCCTGGGGAGGCGATGCTGCGCATCCCTAACTGGAGTGCGTACTAGTCGACCGCAATATTATTATATTTTGGAATGGGAGCCCTTCGGATCATCGTCAGCTGTTTTGGTATTTCGCAGGAAATACTGAACTACACACATCACCAGCCAAAATAACGTTTTATGCTATCCTGTACTGTCGTGAATTCTTATTTAAAAAGCAATACATTTTCCGATTTATCGAGAAACCTAACCCGTCACTTTTTGTATTCAAACAGAACCTAACGTCACATTTTTATATTAGCAACCTCATTCAATAAAGACTGCAAGACCACTTGCATCAATGCAAGCTCGCACCCCATGTGGTGTTCTATGCATGAGTTCATTCAATTACCACTGGACTAACTTATGCCGTTCGTCAAAGAAATGGCACCCCTAGTAGTTGTCAGGACGTGCTTCCGACGGCTCTGTCCCAACCATGTTTGGCTAGAGTCGTATCGGGGGAACATGAAAGCCAATCCAATTTTGCAATATCGGCGCGATTGATGAAATGGTTTACGATGCCTGCCCGATGGACTCTGGATTTGTCGTCCATTAACTTCAAATCGTCCACGAAATCTTGATGACGGTTAAACGATGGGGTGGACGATGTTATCCCTGTATTATGGAGCTTTGAGTTTGCTCTATATGGGCAACAATGACGCCAGAAATCCCCACATGATACCCACCCAGAGTATCATTAATCTGCCATCTTGCTGAACTCGATTGACAGTATTCACTTGACGTGCGGCATTACGAACATTCTTCCACGCACGTTGTCAATGGTCGTCTGGTATCAGTCACAGGCGGCATTCATCTGGGTAGAGCACATGGCATCATTTTTTCCATAGTCCATTCTTCGTGATTTTGGGTCCAGCTGTACCGTATAGCATGATGTCTGGCTCTAAAATACAGAGAATTTTGTGGTAATTTTGAGCCCACATATACTGAGCAGCATGGTATCTGCGTTTAAGAGTCGAAACTCTCCATGCCCTTCTAGAATACTGAGAATTGTTGTGGAGTCTCTTTCGTACAATTAAGTTTGACATTCGCCTCAGGGAGATAAAAGTCACTGTTTATTATTGTGACATGTCGGGGTTGTTTCGGGTGAGAAGTTGCAGGTAACGGACGTCTGTAGTCGTTCTTGCCCTAGAGTGACCAGTATGGGGAATTTCATGAGCACCACCTGGAGTTAGAAAACAATTCCAGGTCCTCACCTCATACCTCTGAGCCTATCCGCTTTGCAAACATTTCTTAATGAAAGTCCTTCCTGACATAAAGCAACAATTCGTGTTGCAAATCATACCTTTAGAAATGAAACTATCATGTTTAAAAAATTATCCTGGTAGGAAATTAACCTGTTTAAAATTCTCTGGCTAGTAGCTTTAATAAAACTGGCCTGCTTCAATTTTTCTGTCGCCGGATGAAGCTATCACAATGATGAAAACTAGTCTGTTTGCCATTAAAGTGTGACCAAAAACCTTCGTGTCTGTGCTCTAACTGAAATTTTGCAGGCAGCTTTATAGATGAATCTCGTAGTTCGTCGACTTACCTTCGAATTTAGCTGCAAAAGTGTGCTGAAATCTAATAGAAAATATGATTACTGTGCGTGTATTGATGTCTAATAATGTCAATGTTGTGCCCAGTTTACAATTTTAAATTTACGCAAGGCAAGCTCTGACAATTTATGTAATATTTAGACTAATAATTTAATTGACTCGAAGTTAGAGTGTTGATGAATGTCTTGATTGTAGTCAAGAATTACTCCTAATTTGGGTCGACAGAAAACGTATACCTTTTCTACTTACCGTTTCAGAACGGCGCTTTTAATTGGTAAGTAATGCGAGCTACAATTAATGGCTTTCACAGATCACAGGTGAGTGTTATTTGGGTCGCCATCCGAATTGTTATATTCAGCGAAACGGTAATGCCATAGGAGCATTTCTTAAACAATGTCACTAAAAAGAATGTTATCTGCCTCTGAACTCAACCATGAATTTTTAGAAATTATTGTTAACATTTACACATGTGACTCGAAATGACTCTGAATTGTTCTGTTATTCCAACAATCAATAAAAATGGATCTGACAAAATACTGTTTTCTGTTACTAAAAATATCAGTAATTAAATCTAGCCGGCCGCGGTGGCCGAGGGGACTGAGGCGCGCCAGTCACGGTCTGCACGGCCACTACGGTCGGGGGTTCGAATCCCCCTACGGGTATGGATATTTGTGCCGTCCTTAGTGTTAGCTAGTTCATAAGTAGTTTGTAAGTTTAGGGACTGATGATCCCGTAGTTAAGTCCCATAAGCTATACAAACATTTGAATTAAATCTAAAATTACGCATCTGATTGAAATATAGCGACTGATCCTGTAAATTTCTTTGGCTCCAATCGTAATACTGTTAATCTAACATGAAACTGTTCTTCCTGCACATGAAATTTTGACAATATCTTATTAATAATATTCTGTTAAATTTTAAAAACACAGACGAATACGCGATTCTTATTTTGCAACCCTGATTGATTTATCACTTTTCCAGGCTGCGAGAGCAACACTTGTAATTAGTTGCACTTGCATTGTACTACAGAGAACGACTATTATTCCCGGCTCAAATGTCTTGCTCCTTAAGAACGTTAATGAAACGAGATAGTTAAATAGGAAGTGACAGGTCTTACTACCTACCGAGTGGTACAATGTACGGATACTTTTCATAATTCATTAAGTCAAAATTGTTACAACAATAATGGTTCATTACCAAAAAGTAGTTTTTCACAATGTAATCTAAAAATTGATAATACAAAATACATAATACTACACAACTTTCTCAAACATACGAGGCGCGTCCAGAAAGTAAGTTCCGTTTCAATGTATCTCGGCTGCAGCGCTGCGACTGCAGCGCTGTAGACGATGTGTATCAAGGAGAAGAACGTGCGCCTTTTGGACATCGCTTACGTTACGTACGCTTTGTTGTGCTTGTTTGAAATGTCGGCGTTGATTGAAAATCCCGCCGCCTGTGAAATCAGGTCGGTGATTCGGTTTCTGAATGCGAAGAAAGTGAAACCAAGTGAAATTTATCGGCAAATTTGCGATGTTTGCGGACCAAATGCTATGAGTGATTCGATGGTGAGAAGATGGGTCCGACAATTTAATGGCGGGCGTAGTGATGTACACGATGAAGAACGAAGTGGGCATCCACCTTTGGTTACAGAAGACCTGGTTCACGCGATTGATGACAAGATCCAGGACATCTCAAGTCTTTCCTTAGCGGTCATCAGTTCAGCAATGACGACGAGCTGAAAGAAACTGTTTCCAACTGGTTGAAGACACAGGCGGCAGATTTCTATGAAGAAGGTATACAAAACCTGGTGCCAAGCTATAACAATGTGGAAAAGTAGTTTGAGAGTTGTAGAATTTTGTGCAATAAAAATTTTATCTGTGTACAATGTCATTTTATTACCAAACGGAACTTACTTTCTGGACGCGCCTCATATATATATATATATATATATATATATAGAGAGAGAGAGAGAGAGAGAGAGAGAGAGAGAGAGAGAGAGAGAGAGAGAGAGGTCCATTGATAGTGACTGGGCCAAATATCTCACGAAATAAGCAAACGAAAAACCTACCTATGGTTGGCCTGCTAGATGGCGCCGCCATAGGTCAAACGGATGTCAATGGCATTTTTTAAAATAGGTACCCCTATTTTTATTACGTTTTCATCTAATACCGAAATAAATATGAATGTTTTATTTGGAACACTTTTTTCGCTTTGTGATAGATGGTGCTGTAATAGTCACGAAGATAAGTACGTGGTATCGCGTAACATTTCGCCAGTGCGGACGGTATTTGCTTCGTGATACATAACTCGTGTTAAATGGACCGTTGAGCAATTGTAGAAAAGGTCGATATGGTATTTATCTATGGCTATTGTGATCAAAATGCCCATCAGGCCTGTGCTATGTATGTTGATCGCTATCCTGGAAGACATTATCCAAGTGTCCGGATAGTTACGTTATTTAAAGACACAGGAAGTGTTCAGCCACAAATGAAACATCAGGCACGACCTGCAATAAATTATGATGCCCAAGTTAGTGTTTTAGCTGCAGTTGCGGCTACTCCGCACATCAGTAGCAGACAATTTGAGTGAGAATCTGGAATCACAAAAACGTCGGAGTTGAGAATTCTACATCAACATAAATTTCACCCGTACCATATTTCCATGCACCAGGATTTGCATGGCGAAGACTTTGAACGTCGTTTACAGTTTTGCCAATGGGCAAGAAATAAATTACGGGACGATAACAGTTTTTTATTTATTTTTTTTTTTTTTTTCACGCGTTGTGTTTGGTGAGGAGGCGTCATACACAAACAGAGGTATCGTAAACCGGCATAGTATCTATTATTGGGCAAACCAAAATCCACGATGGCTGCGACAAGTGGTTTTGTGTCCCAACCTCGTCGCCACTTTTGCGCCTCGTTTTCGCCGGTAGTCTTTGGTGTCGGTGGCCGAGTAGAGAGAGACCGACACGGAGGTGACCAGCCAGTGGGACAGCAGAATCTGGAAACACTAGAGTAAATTGGAACAAGATATATATCTCGTGGAGTCTTTGTAATACTTAACTTTTACATAGTCCTTGTCTGCAGAATGCTGATACATAGTTTAGATAGAGGCCTGCCTACTGATGATTCCTAGTGCCTATCCGATAGCCAAGTCTTAACTGGTGCCTATCTGAATCCTAAGTGTTAACTGGTTCCTATCTCAGTCCCAAGTGAACGATGAAGCAGTCATGGCCACGAGCGGAGTTGCAGCAGAGGGCACTCGTCGCTGACGTCGTAAGAACGCCGCGCCTTGCGTGCATGGCGGCGCGCGGCGTAAGTACGTGTGCGACACCACAAGTGGAACATCATCGATCTTGGCGAGTTAATGTATGGTGCGCCATTATTTATGTATTTTATTATCAGACTCTATTACTCAGAACCTACTCTTTGTAAAGCGTTTTCCAATTGGCTGTTGCTGACATGGCGCCAAATTCATACACTATTTAAGCAGAGGCTTTATGGGCACTAGTAAACAGTTACGAGCTGGCAGGAGCACAGCCAGAACAGCCCAGCCCAGCCCAGCACTGGCCACATGGGTAAACGCCGTAACACTACTGTGACTTCTAAAGTAGTACACAGTGACGGTTCGTACAAAATTTGACCAGTGTGCTACAATATTACAAAAATAAACAGGAAACAAAATATACTAAAATAAAAAAGTCAACCTTTGTATGATTGCCTTTAATTAAATATCAATTAATACTGTATCGACAGTAAGACCTTCAGGGGAGTCTATAACAGCGCTGCCAACTGCATGTATTCACTACAGGTAGTAAATATAACGTTTAAAAATATTAATTTTATTTACAGAAATTAAAAATTTAGACTCTGAGGTATTTGAACACAAGCCTCACACAAAAATTACTAAACATTTCTGGGCTGTTATGCCGTGGTCTAGTGAATTCATTATTAAAACCCAACGTTTCGTCCCCGACTGCGGAGGACATTCTCAAGGGGAATCGTGGCACTTTTGGATGTCCGATTCACACCCTGGCTCGCTACTATGTCAGTAGGGAGCCAGGGTGTGAATCGGACATCCAAAAGTGCCACGATCTCCCTTGAGAATGTCCTCCGCAGTTCAGGGACGAAACGTTGGGTTTTAATAATAAATCCACTAGACCACGCCATAAGAGCCCGGAAATTTTTAGTAATTTTGACCATTCCGGCCGTGAAAGTTTACATTTTACAATAAAGCCTCACACAGGTAGGTTTGAAAGACAATGCGCAAGACGCCTGAGCCAGCGCGCTTTTTGACTCTGTATGCCGCAATATTCTTCATACACTATTCTTCCGCAGCCGTTACACGCAGCGCGAAGAGAAATATTGATCTGGTGCTGCAGTCGGTCTCAGCACACATGAGCCGCCAGGCCTGACGTCACGTCTGCGCATGCGCACTAGCGAACAGACGACTGCGCCACCCCTCTGCGCACGTACCAGCGCGGCTGAATCCCACTCCAGCACACGGAGCTGGTTTCCAGCTATCGCGGCGAGAGCGCTCCAGAATGCGTTTTCATCCTCATTACTAGCATTCTAATACGCATTGGAAAGGAATTGGCATAATTTTATTGTGATATCCGGCTCGTATTCCAAGAGAAAGGATTTTACAGCGATTTCTCGCTTGCATTCGAAGAGAAATGGCATAATTTTAGTAATATAGTTACAGTGTGCTGCAGCACATTATCACCAGCCGCCACTGGCAGTACATAGACGTTTTAATAATTATTTACATTAATCCTTGCAGGCTACATTTTGTTCCAAAGATAACCTACGTCAGCTACTATGGAGTAAGATTATTTGAAATGATTTCCTATCCATGGTGTACAGCAGCAATCAGTTGGAATAAATATTCCTTCAAACCGTCTTGATTGCAAAGTTTTTTATTAGTTAATGACGCGTTTCGCCCTTTAGCAGGGCATCTTCAAATTATCTGCGTGACAGAATTTACACAAAATTACAAGGCGGAATTACAAACGGTTATAATGGTACATGGGCTTATTTTGTGTTAAGAAGACAGTATAAATAGTAAACAAAGCTTACAATGCGCTCTCCGTGGTGTGACACCGTAAGTTGTTATTGCGGTGCTTCTATTTTTCTGGAATGTTCTTTGGATTTCCTTGTGGCCCTACAAATGTTCGAGTAACAACGGATTACAGTTGGAACATACTCGGTAAAGATGTGAGAAACATAAAACCGATTTTTAAGATTACATTAATCGAAGCGGTGGTCTCTGATGACACAAGATAAGCCGACTTCCTATGTCACTCCCTACCCACATTCCCTTAGTTAGTCTGTACAAGTCGGCGGAGCAGCACATCACGCCCGCCCACCGCCCGTTAGCGCAATTGTAAACATGGGCTTATCTTGTATCATCAGAGACCACCGCTTCTATTAAGGTAATCTTAAAAATCGGTTTTATGTTTCTCACATCTTTACCGAGTATGTTCCAACTGTAGTCCGTTGTTACCCGAACATTTGTAGGGCCACAAGGAAATCCAAAAAAACATTCCAGAAAAATAGAAACACCGCAATAACAACTTACGGTGTCACACCACCGAGGGCGCATTGTAAGCTTTGTTTACTATTTATACTGTCTTCTTAACACAAAATAAGCCCATTTACCATTATAACCGTTTGTAATTCCGCCTTGTAATTTTGTGTAAATTCTGTCACGCAGATAATCTGAAGATGCCCTCCTAAAGGGCGAAACGCGTCATTAACTAATAAAAAAATTTGCAATCAAGACGGTTTGAAGGAATAAGATTATTTGTGGTGAGGCAGAACGCAGCAGTGTTGCGTCGTGCGATCGAAGACGTTGGGGGAGGAGGCGTGCCCTGGCGCACGCACTCTCGGGGGGGGGGGGGGGGGGGGGGCTCTCAAGCAGCCTCCCCGTGAGCGCAGCACAGGTTTGCCAACAGGGGAAAACTGCGGCTTTCCTCATCGATTACTACAGACAATAAATACCACCCAAAGGCGGTGTTCAGCTCGGTAAGCGTCGTACCAAAAACAACTTCTCATTCACCTTTCCATTCATGAACAAAAACGTTGCTAGGATCAGGTAGTTTAAGAAGTCACTACAACGACACGTGCTGACAGTGAAGTCGCAAGATATCGAGGACTTGCCACCTCTGTAACTTCTTCAAATAATTAAAAAATGCTCAGTCTCTGTTGCAATATTTTATTCTCCAATAACGCGTTTCGCGCTGTTAGCACATCGTCAGACTGGAAAAACACAAATGTTTTGTTACAGTTCGTGTACCTGGCTGGCAGCGAATCTAATGTGGCTAAGATGAGTAAATTTGAAAATTCAGGCTTACTTGGGCGGAGATGGAGCCTCAGAACTGTCCATCTCCGCCCAAGTAAGTCTGAATTTTCAAATTTGTCTTTTTCCAGTCTGACGATGAGCTAACAGCGCGAAACGCATTATTGGAGAATAAAATATTGCAACAGAGACTGAGCATTTTTTAATTATTCAACACTGTTGCTGCACCAGCCGCCACCACCACCATCAAGGAATGGAATGAAATGTTCTTCAAATAACTCTCCGGTTTTTAGAAAGCTACATTTGCCCCTCTTTGGCTAAAAGATTAGTGATATTGACCGCTAGTCTCTCATTCTGATAACAACTAAAGGGTGAGGCATAAAGGACGAACGGTTTTCAAATGAACAATTACAGAATAACACTCAAATAATTTTGTCATTTAACAAAATTAGCCGGCCGCGGTGGCCGAGGGGACCGAGGCGCTCCAGTCACGGTCTGCACGGCCACTATGGTCGAGGGTTCGAATCCCCCCCCCCTCGGACATGGATATTTGTGCCGTCCTTAGTCTAGGTAGTTCATAAGTAGTTTGTAAGCTTAGGGACTGATGACACCGTAGTTAAGTCCCATAAGTTTAACAAACCTTTGAACCTTTTAACAAAATTAATTCCTGAAAACAACATCTCCCAGGTGACGGTCGTTTTCAGCGATGCACTTATCAAGGCGTTCTCGGAAGTTGGCTTCAACTCTCTGCGACATGCCTGTCTATTTGGACGATTGGCACACGAACAGCTTTCTTCAGTTCTTCAAGTATACATCTACATCTACCTAGATACTCTGCAAATCACATTCAAGTGCCTGGCAGAGGGTTCATTAACCACTTTCATAACTTTTCTCTACCGTTCCATTCTCTAATAGCGCGCAGGAAGAAAGAACACCTAAATCGTTCCGTTTTCGATCTGATTTCTCTTATTTTATTGGGATGGTCATGTCTCCCTATTCACATTCAGAACTAAAAGTCGGTGACTGCAACTTCGCAAACAGATCACGCCGCAATTAATGACGTCTTTCTTTTAATGATTTCCACCCCAATTCGTGCAACATTTTCGTGACGCCCCCCCCCCCCCCGAACGTGATAGAACAAAACGAGCTGCCCTTCTCTGAACCTTCTCAATGTCTTCTGTCAGTCCCACCTGGTGAGGGTCCCACAAGGGGCAAAAGTACTCCAGGAGAGGACGCACAAGTGTGATGTACGCAGTCTTTTTGGTGGAGCTGGTACATCTTCGAAGCGTTCTGCCGATGAAACGTAACCTTTGGTTCGCCTTCCCCACAATATTTTCTATATGTTCTCTCCACTCAAACTTGTTAGTAATTTTAACTCCTAGGTATTTGGTAGAATCTACGTCCTTAAGGTGTGACTGATTTACTGCGTAATTGAAGTTCATCGGATTTCTTTTAGTGGTCATGTGTATTACTTCACACTTTTCTTTATTTAGTGTCAATTGCCAATTTTCGCACCATGCAGAAATTTTGTCTAAATCGCTTTGCAGTTGCTTTTGATCATCTGTTGACTTCACTAACCGATAAACGACAGCAT
The DNA here is from genome assembly GCA_026315105.1 of Locusta migratoria. NCBI lineage: Eukaryota > Metazoa > Arthropoda > Insecta > Orthoptera > Acrididae > Locusta > Locusta migratoria. The sequence goes on from CM048746.1 coordinate 201,409,163, forward strand.
CATCCGCGAACAATCTAACGGATCTATTCAGTTTGTCTCCTAAATCGTTTATAAACACGAGGAAGAGTAGGCTTATGCACGTACAGTACACACGTGATTTGAGGTACCCCCACAAAAAGTATTCACACATGGACAGGTCGTGGGAACGAGGAGGCTAACGAATGTCCCTGAACCGGGAATTTACCACGAAAAGCAGTGTGAATTGCTTCCACAGTCAATCTTGCCATGTGAGTTGTAGTTCCATCCTGGTGAAACCACACCCGCCGGGTAGGAATACGTTTTCTTCTTAATTCAGGTAGGAATAATTCAGTGATTATCTCTCTATGTCGTTCAGAGATTACAGTTACAGTGTTCCCGTTCTCGTCTTGGAAAACGTATGGACAAATAACACCTGTACCTGTCACAGCACACCAAACTGTCACCTACATACCATGTAATGGTTTCTTATGCAGTAGTTTTGGGTTTTCACTGGCCCAATAACGACAATTCTGCTGATTTACCATTCGATTGAAATGGAAATGAGCTTCATCAGTCATAAGCAAAATAATGTTGCAATTTTGCTCAAATATGAACTCCATTTCTCGGGCAAAATTTAGGCTCTGTTCATAATCTCTTGGGTTCAATTTTTTCACAATGGCCATTTTGTAGGAATGAAATTTTAGGTTAGTAAGCAAAATACGCCTTACTGAGCAATTACTGAGGAGCAGCTCAGGCGAGTGTCTTCTAGGGTTGGGTTGTTTGGTTGGGATATGGGGACTAAACTACTGAGGTTATCAGTCCCCCCGGTGGGAAGGAGAAGGAGTGAGGATAGGAAAGGAAGGGAGGGGGGAAAGGAAATGCTGTCCTGAAAGTAAAGAAGGAAGGAAGACTGCATTAGCTCGGGGCCCCGTGCTCGCCACGCACGTTCTCACGAAAGAACCATGAGACCCCTGGGGGTAGTGTCTTGTAGTAGATCGACCAGGACTGCGGAGCACGTCTTGCCGAACTCTTTCCACATTTTCTGGTGTCCGAACTGAGAGGGGAGCTCCTGGTGGAGTTTTGTTCATAACTGTTCCGCGTGTTCTAAATGATTCTCCCAACGTATAATAGTGTTACCGGTGGGAACACTGTCCTGTCTAGCGAGATTGAAATAGCGACGAAACACACGCTGCACTGCAACGATACTATTGCACACAAAACTATCGTAGCTAAACACACGATGTTGCACCGTTCACGGCTCTATGACCTTGACTAAACAAAATGGCAGGAGCTACCGATCATGTTACCACATCACTCCCCCACTCCGACTGCCTGAGCCTGAATGCTGCGGTTCTAAAAACGTCCGCCCTCTTTGCCGATACTAGCGTCTAAGAGAGCCTTATATCACAAGAAACTCTCTCCAGAAGGGTCACTTAGTGAAAAGCCGTAGTAGTTAACACACCAACCTGTTATTCGTGAGAACCAGGATTCGTATTGTTAACCGATTTAGATCTCCATTGTGTCCCGTGAACTGTTTCCAGGAAATGTAGTGATTTAATTGAAAAGGACAGGGTTGAAATCCTTCTCAATCATTTCCGTATAATAGCTTCGAGCAGACGTTCCATATTACTCCCTTTCTTCCTTTCCGTATTTCATCTCCTTTCGGAGCCGATTAGGTTTCAATCAGATAGTCTACATTTTACGATGTATACCGAACGTGGGGCAACTTCAATCTAATTCAGGAAAGGACGTATTGACATTTATCAAATAACAACAAATTTTCTGACAAGTTCATTCCTGCAAACACGTACAAGTTATGGTTCAAAAGGCATTGTACGAATCGGAGCCAGGAATGTTAGATCCCTTAATCGGGCATGGAGGTTAGAAAATTTAAACAGGGAAATGAGTAGGTTGAAGTTAGATATAATGGGGATTAGTGAAATTCAGTTGAAAGGTGAACAAGACACCTCGTCTGGTGAGAATATGGATGTAAACAGAAAGTTAGTCGGCGGCAATGAAGAAGTAGGTCTAATAATGAGAAACTAAATAGAAAATCGGGAAAGCTGCTATGAACAGCACATTGATCGCATTAATGTAGCCAATACAGGTATGAAGCCAAAACCCCACCACAAGAGTACAAACGTATATGCCAACTAGCTCTGCCGATGATAAGCAGCTCGAAGAAATGTATAACGAGGTAAATAAAATTACACAGACAGTTAAGGTAAAGGAAAACTTGAGGGGGGAATGAAATTCAGTGGTATGAAAAGAGAGTGAACGAAAAATACTATAGCCCAAGCAAATAAGCACAATCTGGATATAATTTTAATCTATGTCAGGCATCCCATTCCCAAGAATATTTGAGTTTGGGACAGTTTCTGGCTTCTGAGTTTTGAGATCTGAAAACCAACGAATTTTCTTTTCACTTTTTCGAGTTTTCACCTTTAACTAGGGAACGATACATCCTACAGAAATTTTTGCGAATATCATACTGAAAGATCATATATTTTGCGTAGAATGGCCTACTTGCAAGGTAAAATCGGTTCACCCGTTTAGACACAATCGATAGTCAAAAAACGGCTTTTTTTTTTCATCTTCGTTAAAAAGCGAGTTATTCCCGTGTTTCAATGCCTCAAAACCGGCTACTCCAAAAGCAAAATCACGTATCAACTGGAGCATATTCTGCGTAAAAAGGGCTCTTCAATTTTAAAATTTGCTCCCTCCTACACATAAGTAGCAATGGATCTGCCAAGACTTCCGTGTGAAGTCGAACTACTATTGAACCCTAAATCATACACAGTCGTCCAAATATTCAAACTGGAATATTATTTAGTTAGGTAAGTACCTACGTAGGTAGTTATCTCTGTGTATTAATATGAATTAATTACCATAATAAGCCGATTTAAAAATAAAAAACCACATATCAAATGAAAGGTTTTACTAATGAAAATATACTTCAATTAGAATATTAAACTCATGAGATAAATTTTTTACAAAAATCTTTTACATTAAATAATGATCTTTATTGACACTAATTTAGAATTTATTTATTTTTTATCTTTTTCTGCTTTCCGGGGAAGATGGTACCATTGAGGAAACGTCGTCGAATTCTTTGTCTTAGAATAGAATAGCCACTCACTAGGCTATGTCGCGCACAAGTTGCGTATAGTACCTCCCGGCTAGTTACATACCAGAGACTCACTATTTTAATCTGTACGTACGTGTAACAGTTTTACGGACTCACGAAGTACGTATACGCACTTTGTACTGAATAATTTTAGTGAAGATGTACGGTAGCCATTTTATTGCATGATAGACGCTACTATTTTATTTGATTGTAATTTGCAGATGCACCTGATGAAGAGATATAGGTCTCGAAACACGGGTAGTGCATAAAATATTAAAAAGTTTAAAATTAACAACTGTTGCGGATCGAATTATATAAAATGAAGGTGGAGGGTTGTGGATGTCCCAAAGAAAGAAAATTCTGCATTATATATCTCCTTTACTTCGACCCTCAGAAGTTATTTTCCTACCCAAATAACAAAACTCATATGCTACTTTAACTATCTCATTACCTAATCTACTTTCCTCAAATTTCTCCTTGCATTCCTTCATAGCTTGCTTTCATAGCTTGCTCACTGTATAGATTGAACAACATTGGGGAAATGATCCCTTCCCAACTACTGTGTCCCTAAAGCCCTCCGACACTAATAACTACTATCTGGTTTTTGTACAAGTTGAATATAACTCTTCACTCCCTACATTTTTATCCTTGCTTCCTTCAGAATTTGGAAATGTCTATGCCAGTCTCTTACAAGCAGTTCATAATATAACATGTGTATTTCATATTTTGTCTAAATGCAATGTTGCACTTTCTATTTAACTCCTATTAAAAAAATACATGACCACATTGTAGAATATATACAACCAAATGATGATGGCATAGCCCTTAGGAACCGATCGTTAATCAGTCAAGTAATTAATCGTACTGCGATCTTGGCGTTTTTTCTTTTGGAGATAATTTACCAGTCAAATGTTCAAATGTTTGTTAAGCTTAAGGGACTTAACTACGGGGTCGTCAGTCCCTAAACTTACAAATTACTTACGAACTACCGTATACTAAAGGCGACATAAACATCCATGTCCGAAGGTGGGATTCGAACCCCCGACCGTAGCGGCCGTGCAGAATGCCGTGTCGCAGACCGCTCGGGCACTGCGGCCGACAATTTAACCAGTCAACATTGTCAAAAGCTTTCTCCAGATCTACAAATACCAAGAATTCTGAAGGTATTTACCCTGTCTCATACATCTTATATACCTGGTGGAACAATTTCTTCGTGACTTGCTCTTCTAATAACATCAGCAGTTCAGACGGAATATGATCTACTCCAGGGGCTTTGTTTCGACTTTGATCTTTCAGTGCTCTGTCAAATTCTTTTCTCAGTATCGTATCTCCTACGTCATCTTCCTCTACTTAGGCTTCCGTTTCTATAATACCGTCTTCAAGTTTATTTCTTTTCTATAGGCCTTCTATATATTTCTCCCGCCTTTCAGGTTTCCCTTCTTTGTTAAGTACTGGTTTTCTATCCGGATATTCATAACGCTGCTTTTCTTGTCTCCTAATACCTCTTTTATTTTCCTGTAAGCCTATGGCCTATTTGATGTATCTTAATGGATCAAAGATTAATTATCAAACTTTTCTCTCTAGTCTTACCATGTATGGTTTTGTCGTCAGAGTCTGTACTTCAATGAATTTATTGTAAGAATTTTGTATTCCAGTTTTATTTCCTTTGTCTCTGTTGGTTTCAATAATACATTTTTTAATATTTATTTTTTAATATTTATTCTTGTTTCCATTTTATGAAATAAATAATGGTTGACGTAAAATCATCTTTAATTTCATTAGTTATATGAACCGGTTCAATTTATTTTTAATGCTTTCTGCAAGGACCGCAGCACTGATAAATTTGTTAAAAAAATCAATTCCCAAATCATTTCCGTTGAGTCAGTGCGAGGTGAAATCGTCAAATTGATAGAGCCCATTCCACACACTGGAAAAGGTTACAATTAGTCGTAGCCCTGCGATGCCTTATACTTAATTGTTGGGAATTGTCAGTATGAATGTCATCATAATACGCCTGCTTGCATCAGTAAATTTATGTTTTATTAAACTGCGTAGCGTACCATTTTGTTCTTTTTAAACAGTCAGAAACTTGGTTATTGCTTCAGTTATAAATTTTGTTGTGGGACTTCACTGTGGAAGGTAATAAAATTTTTCTCTTTCAAAATAGCTATTAAACACTAAATGATCCCCTACTATGGAAACGTATTAAATAATTTCCCACCAGTATTTCAAAGAGGTAGTTTACCACATGACAACTCCAAATATATCAAGACTGACGTCGAAATAATATTTTTTTACTTAATGTTCCCTCTAAATGGGGGGTGAGGGGCTCAACGGAATAAAAAATGTACAGTCAACGTGGTACAATCAATCAGTTATGTGTCTTGATGGCCGGAGGAAATGCACCCATATGACTGTGTGCTGCATGCGCTGTCGCATTTCACGGCTTTACAAGGCAGTGGTGTATCTGCTGATGACAATAAATGTTTCTACTTTCACATACGGCAAACACAGTGGCTCGGAGTAGTTACGTCATGAAAATGATTGTGATACATCTTAGTGTAAAACTGTGAATATTTGTAAAACTTGTATCTAGTCTAAATCAGCGCCTAAATTATGTAAGACCTACCAATTTTGCAAATATTAATAATAATAACAGTAATAATAATAATAATATCAGCCTATATTCTTGAAACAGCACAAGAAGTGCTAGATACTAAAATATCGTATTTCCAAGCTGGTTTCATTTCGAACAGATCGTGCGCAGACCACATTTTAATAAGGAAGATGCGAGGCAGTCCTACAGTATATGTGTTTGTTGACTACAAAAAGGCCTATGACTCAATCCACAGACCCACGTTATTTAGGATTCTTTAAGAAAAAGGATTTGATCAGAAAATGCAGAATATAATTTAGCAGACATTAATAAATACAAAATCCAAAGTGAAATTTGTGGGAAAACTTTCAAAACCATTCGGGATGAAAACTGAGGTTATACAAGGTAAAGGGTTATCACCTTTGTTGTTCAAGGTAGTTTAGACAGTGTCATGGAAGAATGGGAAAAGGCACTCGAAGAAGAAAGTCGCTGGAAGACAGTTTCATTAGAAACCAAAAACCCTAACCTACTAATCCCTTATTTAGCCTTTACAGACGCTGTCACAATAATGGCAGATTTTAGTGAGATGGCTATAAAACAGATAGAAAGGACAAAAGAGTGTGCAGAGAAAGTCTGCCTTCTTTCCATTTGAAACGGCGGTGTTTACAACAACAAATCTAGAAATTTTTAAGTTGCAAATCAAATATGGGAAAATTAACAGATTATCACACTTTAAATATCTAGGAGAAATCATCTCTGAAAAATATGTACAAGAAAGAATACAAAACGCTCGTAAAGGTTTAGGATTAGTACAAAACATCTATAATATAAAAATGCCTGTCTTTAAATGCCCGAATTACACATTGCAAAACAGTAATGAAGCCATCAATGTTATATGCTAGCGAAACTTTGGCAGGAAACTGACATAGAAAATCTAAAGAAAGAAGAAACAAAAATAGTTCGGATAATGTTGGGACTAAGTTGGACCGAGAATAAATATAGACTACATAAAACATCCAAAATTGAAGAATATTGTAACATTGAGACAGACATGAGGAAAAGAGCCTCAAATTCTATGGCCATATAATGAAGCTTCCCGAACACAGACTAACAAAAAGAATAGTAAAATACGTAGGTTCCCTTGCTAATGGAGGAGAATGGATCCAAAATCTTAAAAAAGACTTGGAATTATTCAAAATCACCGAAGAAGAAATAGACGCAAGGAACAATTTTAGAATAAAAGTAGAAAGAAAAATGGGAAGTTAAACCAGAGACAAAAGTCCGAAGAACCGGAACAAAATGGAGCGAAGAAAGAAGAGCTAAATTCTCGCAAACAATGAAAAACTGGTGGGCAAATAAAAACAACCAGAAGAACAAGAGGAAAAAGTAAACCCTCTTTGCGAGTAATAATAATAATAATAAAGAAGGAGGTTGGAGGCCCACTAACTGAATACTTCAATGAAACTAAAACAGACACGAAGTGATGCCCGATGCGTTTGATGGGTTATGTCAGACAAGATTGAAAATCTAATTAAATACTCGTCTAAATACAGATTACACAGCGGTAATGCTTCCTGCCATGGCACGTACGACAGGCGCCGACGGCAACCCGCTCAACAGACAAACATCACCGGTTGTAGCCCGCGCCCCTAGAGGTTTCAACTTCTGACAATTTTTTTTAGGATACTACACCATACCTTTTTTCCCTTTAACTTTTAATAATGGATGGCTTAGAGGATAAATTTACTGCCTATCTTTCTATCAGTCTGTCCATCAGGCTGCTTAGTTTCCTTTTTTTTCTCAGGAATGGTTCGAAAGATCCGGTCGAAATTTGTATCACTTATTAAACTCATGGCCGCAGCAAAGTGGCCGAGCGCATTGAGGCGCTATGCTCCGATGCGCGAGGCCGTTCCCCGTCGGGGGTTCTAATCCTCCCTCTGCCATGGATATTTGTGCTGGCGTTACTATAAGTTTATAAGTAGTTTGTCCACCCCCATGAACCACAGACATTGCCGAGGTCGCGTGGTTTGCATGCCTCAACGACGCAGATAGCCGTACCGTAGGTGCAACCAAAGCGGAGGGGTATCTGTGGAGAGGCCAGACAAACGTGTGGTTCCTGAAGAGGGGCAGCAGCCTTTTCAGTAGTTACAGGGGCAACATTCTGGATGATTGACCTGGCCTTGTAACATCAGCTAATGTGGCTTTCACACACAGTAACTGCGAACGGCTGAAAGCAAGGGGAAACTACAGCCGTTACTTTTCCCGAGGACATGCAGGTCTACTGCATAAAAATATTGTGATGGAATCCTATCGGGTAAAATTTTTCGGAGGTAAAATAGTCCCCCATTCGGATCTCCGGGCGGGGACTACTCAAGAGGATGTTGTCATCAGGAAAGACAATACTGGCATTCTACGGATCGGAGCGTGGAATGTTAGATCCCTTAATCGGGTAGGAAAATTAGAAGATTTAAAAACGGAAATGGATAGGTTGAAGTTAGATATAGTGGGGATTAGTGAAGTTCGATGGCAGGATGATCAGGTGAGTTCAGGATTATAAATACAAAATCAATTGGGTGTATCACAGGAGTAGGACTGATAATGAATAAGAAAATAGGAATGCAGGTAAACTACTATGAGCAGCACAGTGATCGCATTATCATTGTCAAGGCAGATACGAAGCCAACACCGACAACAGTAGTACAGGTTTATATGCCAACTAGCTCTGCCGATGATGAGGAGATTGAAGAAGTGTGTGAGGAGTTAAAGGAAAATATTCAGACAATTAAGTGAGAGGAAAACTTAATTGTGATGGAGAGTGGAATTCGGTAGTAGGAAAAGGAAGAGAAGGAAAATAGTAGGTGAATATGGACTGGGCAGAAGGAATAAAAGAAGAAGTCGCCTGGTAGAATTTTGCACGGAACATGATTTAATCGTAACAAACACGTGGTTTAAGAATCACAAAAGAAGGTTGTATACGTGGAAGAGACCAGGAGACACCGGAAGGTATCAGATAGATTTTATGATGGTAAAACATAGATTCCGGTAACAAGTTTTAAACTGTAAGACATACCCAGGGGCAGATATAGACTGTGACCATAACTTGTTGGTCATGAATGGTAGTCTGAAACTGAAAAAAACTGCAGAAAGGTAGGAAAATAAGGAGATGCGACCTAGATAAACTGAAGTAACATGAAGTTCTGGAGAATTTCAGAAGGAGCTTTAGGCAACAATTGACAGAAACTGGGGGAAATAGTGATCTATTGGAGTTGGCAAGAGGCTGATCGGTGTGTTATGCGACAAATATCTACTGGGACAGCATCTTCAAATAAGCCATATAAATTCGCGTAACGAACGATGTCATAAACCGGGACTCCGGATTTCAACTCAGTGTGGCCTGGATACCGATTCTAAGCACTATCAAAAAGCAACGATGCGCGCACAAGATATCCTTCCGGTACGGTCGGCGCAGGGAAACGAATCTGGACCCGGCAGGTATAAGTACCTTCGACAAAGAGCAAACATCTCTATTAGCGGAAACCACTTTGTTAACAATGGTAACTGCATGTGAGTGACACGATAAAAGGTGTCCGATGGGTCCGTTATTCGATTTCATGGCATATCCCTGTTTTTTCATTCCGCCAACGCATCTAACAGCTGTATTGTCAAAATTGCGCAGCAAAGGTAAACGTTGCAGTTTCTATTGGCAACGCCGAGTATGTCAGCATTTCACACAAGTCCCCGACCATCGCATCAGCAACTGTTGTTGATAGTTGACGACGTGAACAAACAATACTCTATATGCGTGAAACATTCTTCACATAGCAAATCTTGTTATTACATGGCCCCTCCTCCCCCCTCTCTCAAGTGGAGTCTAACATCTTCTTTTGTGCCATTTATACTTGCTCCATACAGTCAAAGAGCAACATTGGACATTATAAAAGCCCAAAAATTTGTAAGACTCCTGCAGATGGTGAAAGTAAAATTATCTTATACTACAATTTCAAAAGAGAAAAAAATAAAATGAAAAAACCAAAAATTGAGAAAAAAATAAAATAAAAACATTGGCAATCGATAAAAGGATTCTGAAAGCGAGATATGGTGGATGAGTTGTATTTCTTAAAAAAATAATAATAATAAATAATAATAATTCAAATGTTTGTAAAGCAAAGCTTATGGGACTGAACTGCGGGATCATCAGTCCTTAAACTTACGAACTAACTTACACTAAAGACGGCACAAACATCCATTCCAGAGGGGGGTGGGGGATTGGAACCCCCGACGAGGAGCGGCCTCGCGCATCAGAGCATAGCGCCTCAATTCGCTAAGCCATTCCGTCGCCGCTGTGTTTTCTATTTCACACCCCAGTTACAGAGACATTCCACCATTAATACGAAAAAATTAAGGTTTCTCGACTTAATTGCTGGTTTTCCGATTTTAAGAACATTTCCAGTAAGACAACTCGAATTTATCGTAGGAATAATATACTGCACAACTTCTACTTTAACCTCGGAGCGTTACGTACCGCGTTACGTGCTTCCGCAATCAGATATAAAGGACAATAATTTGTAATTTTAATTTGCTTGTCGCTTTTTGAGTTCGATCTAACTTTAGCTGTGTAGATTTTACAGCACTCATTTCATGAAGTAAGTATGCACACATGCATATAACAAATTAACAGCGTATTACAATTATATTAAAAAATCAACTTCGCCGCGGCGGAGCGGCCGAGCTCATTGAGGCGCGATGCTACGATGCACGAGGCCGTTTCCCGTCGGGGGTTCGAACCCCCCCTCGGGCATGGATATTTGTGCCGTCTTTAGTATAACCTAGTTAATAAGTAGTTTGGGGACTGATGACTCCGTAGTTAAGTCTCACAAGCTCTACAAACATTTGAACATTTGAAAAATCAACTTCCTGGTTGATGCGTAATGTTTGATTGAAGGGCGAGTTTTTTATTTTATTGCTTAGTTGTGGTCCGGAGACTGGTTTGATCCAGCTTTCCACCCAGTACAGCTGCTTGTCCTCGGGAAAAGTAACCACTGTAGTTTCCATTTGCTTTTAGCCGTTCGCAGGAACTGTATGGGAAGTTAACTGATGTTACAAGGCTAGGTCAGACTGTTGCTGCCCCTCTTCAGGAACCACACGTTTGTCTGGCCTCTACACAGATACCCCTCCGCTGTGCTGTGGTATCTCCTGTATCGTTGAGGCATGCAAGCCGCCCCACCTCGGCTATGTCTGTGGTTCATGGGGGTGACCTGATGAAAAAGAGGACAATGTATCGTCAAAAATAAAATTTCAAAGTTTCATAACTATTATGAGATGCTTTAAGAGTCAAGAACGCGAAAAGAATGCAGTACACCGCATTGCGAAAAGTACAGTATATGGAAAGAAATAGAATTTTATGGTACATAAATGAAACACACGTTCTAAAGAAAAAGTGTGAGTGATCTGCTTGAAATGTAAAATTATATTTCAGAATTTTAGGCTATTAAACTGTAACTAGTGGATCCGCGCGAATACTTATCACCGTTAGTGGAATGACAAAAAAGTTGGGGAAAAATGAAAGTAAAGTTGAATGTTCACGCATAGATTTCTTCAGAATCAATCAGTGCAAGTCTTTAAAAGCGCAAATGAAAGAGCTTGATCGGATGAATGCTGTTAGGTCAAATAGAACTGAAGATATCGTAAAACAAACCGATTAAAATATTCAATACAAGGACATAATGATACCGTGTTTGACTAAAAATAAAGGATAGAGAGTCTCATACTTGATGATAAATCTGCGAATGAGTACCTTTCGATTAAAACAAAAATGTAGTTTGGTCTGGCCGACAGACTTTAGTTTTCGTAGATTCTTTTAATATATAAGATGCTTAACACTGATGTGTACCATCAGATACATTTGATTTTAATAACTTCTCACAATCTGTATTGAAGACAACAGTGAATTCAAGCTGAGTCGAAACAGTATTCGCTTCACATTTGATTTTAATAACTTCTCACAATCTGTATTGAAGACAACAGTGAATTCAAGCTGAGTTGAAACAGTATTCGCTTCATTTATAAATAAACGAAATTTATTTCACAATTGATAAAAGAAACTGCAGGAAAAATTCAATTAGTGCGAGTTTCAGCTTTTGTAAAACAATAACGAAAGTTTAATAATTCGATGAGAACGACAATCGTCGTCTACTGGCTGTAAAATATTTCTTGGCTGCGTGTTTCTTAAGGAAATCGCAATTTTAAATATACATTAGACTGAAGAGTAGTGCCTCGAGATAAAAGAAGCAGCAGGTGATTGACTCGGAGTTCATTCGACAAACAAGTTCAGTGCCCTCCCAAGCCTGCAGAGCTCTGCACGTGGCCTGTAAGTCAATTAACACGTGCCACGGTCTCATCAACATTCACGGCCACTGCCTTCCTTCCCTGGGATTCCCCACCCATTCACAGAAACCGTGCTACGTGGAGGTTACCAACTGTCTTTACGATTAGTCGAGAAACTAATGCATTTCCTTTCTAATTATATTAGACGTTCTTTCAAGTATAAACAAGTTTATCGTATTAATATGTGTTATTTATGTCGTGTTACTGCTTTCAGTTGCATATGAAAGCTAGTTTTGAGCTTCATTTTACTATTTGATTGGTGTATAAGTTCGTAGCGTTTTTTCCTTGGGTTTAATAAAGATAACAGACACATATATCAAAGACTTTAATTAATAGCATATTCTCCGGCATTATTTAAAGCAAATCTGCGATAATTATGCGATTCTACGACTGTAGAAACTATGTAATTTTCAGGTGAAGAAGCTGCCGAGCCGTGTCCGGAGCGCAAATTCAAGCGGGAAACATTAAACAAATGCAGCTCCTATTTAGTGATTCCGTAAGTCTATCAGAAAGTGGGTGGGCATTACATAGAGTTCGGCCGAAAGATAATTTGCGACCGAAACTGTAACCAAATATTCGGCTCCTTGACTAGTTTCGGCCGAAACCGAAACTGAGGTAATGAGTAAAATTTCGGTAAATTTACGTTGTATCATAAATCAATAGTTTTCTCATATTTTGCAAGATCCCCTCCTTGTACTAAGCCTTCCTGAGGGTTGTAAGCCCAACCAGGAGTCTGTAGAATATGACATAGGAGGCATACATATTTACTGGCCTAAACTTTCCATCCGACAGTTGCGAATATTAAGCCAACCACTCCTTAAGTTGGACTTGTGAGCCAGTGCTTACGAATACCTCGTATGCGTTATAAGTAAAGATTTGTCGTTGTCCCTCGCAGTTCTCGAAGAATTTTACATATCTAGAGAAAGTACAAAGCAGAATAGGTAAAAGTATACGGAGTTATGGCAGTTAGGTAGCCTCCTCAAAATAAAGTCTGGGATACCAATAATGACACGTTTATTACTAACATTGGTATGTAAGCATTGTGGAGTATGGTCACTGCATGACCAAATTAGCCTGCAGACGACAGGCTTGACTCGCGCGCACCAAGACCTCATACATACTTCGTAAAATTTCTCTTCATTAAGATTATCGTTTTTCATTTGTTTATTACGGTAATTGAATTAAGCGGAGTGAAATTGTTTTATTTTTTCCGATGACTAACAGGTTTCGTTCCTGTCAGATAAAAATTTGAATCAGTGCTGCAGAAAGTAATTCGTAAAATAACGTCACATTTCCGACTAACAATGTGATTGTTGTGATTGTAAATTTACGCAAACTCAAACAGGAAAAGCTGCGTACCACATGGTCAATATTTGCTAAATCCATATCGATTATTAAAAAGCCCCCCACTTTCAAATAAACATATTAATAAAATTTTTCAGCATAATAATATGACAACCAGTTCTATTAGATGCAATACTGACTAAATTAACTTGTTACAAACACAGTACCGTATAAGAATATCACTATAAGATACAATTGCGTTATGCTATAACAACAAAATACAGTTTTTGAGCACGAGGAAAGACTCATAGTATTTAAACGTCGTGTCTTCAACTTGAAGGGGCGACGTTGAATTTTTTGTTTCTATTTTTTTTTTTTATATTTTACGTAATTTGTCGTAACTGTTAAAATTACGTAAAATATTAAAAAGTATATATAAAGTTTAACGTCACCACATCCAGTTACAGAAAATCTAGCAGCGAACATGTATATCATGGAAAATTCACGAATATATCATGAAATTTTTTTATAACAGTAACGTCGGACGTTAATGAAAGCCGCGGCGGAGTGGCCGAGCGAATTGAAGAGGTTCCAATCCTCCCTCGGACATGGATGTTTGTGCTGTCTTTAGTATAAATTAGTTCATAAGTAGTTTGTAAGTTTAGGGACTGATGACCCTGCAGTTAAGTCCCATAAGCTTAACAAACATTTGAACATTTTTTTCGTTAAGGAAAGTCAGTACGTCGCAGACGCGAGTGAAAATGGCAAACTGCTGAAACAGCTGTAGCATTAAATGTTAAACTTTGAACAGTGTTACTGGACCTCTTATTAAAATGTATCTCGTTTTGTTTCAGCATATGTTTTAGCGAGGATATTTTATTTATTTGTGATGAGATTCCTATCACTTTTCCCCTGTATTCTATGCAACTCTATGGTCTGCTGGTAGAGACGTAGCCAATGCCCCTCGACGCAGGGAATGACCATGTGTTCTATCATGCTATGAACTGGGTGATCGTTCCCGCCAGAGGTTCCTGTCCTCCATCGGGCATGTGTATGTGTGTGTGTGTGTGTGTGTGTGTGTGTGTGTGTGTGTGTGTGTGTGTGTGTGTGTCTAGTGACTGATGACCATAGCAGTTTGGTCCAATAGGTTTACAAACATTTGAACACTTCCATACCCCCTCCCAAGGTACGATAAGCAATTAACTTGGGATTTCGACAGTGAATGAATTTCAATCTTACCTGCAAGCTGGGGTAATTCCTTTCTATTTACGCTTCATTTGACAAGAGCTCTGTGGTAGTCGCTATGGTACGCGCTTCACTCCTAAGGTTCAATTTATTCAACGAAGAAGCGACGACGAAAGTAAAAGATTCAAGAGTGGGATAAGAATTCCGGGTATAGGATTTTGTTACGGTAAGTACTGTTTAAGAAATTTCAATCACTAATTTTCTCCTCTTAATTCGAAAATATTTTGTTGACTCCGACCTACGTAGGAGAGAAATGATAATGATAATGAAATAAGATAAACAGGAACTAGAACGGATTTATTTAGGTGTTGGTTTCTTCCGCGTGCTATTCGGCAATGGAACGGTATAGAAACTGTTTGAAAATGGTTCGAGGAACGCTCTGCGAGACAATTAAGTATGGACTGCAGAGAAGCCGAATAGATGAATTTGTAACTATCAGTGAGAAGATTCGCTAAATGTTCAAATGTTGGTATAGCTTATGGGACTTAACTACGGTGTCATCAGTCCCTAAACTTACAAACTACTTATGAACTAGCTAACACTAGGGACGGCACAAATATCCATGCCCGAGGGGGGATTCGAACCCCCGTACCGTAGTGGCCATGCAGACCGTGACTGACGCGCCTCAGTCTACTCGGCCACCGCGGCTGGCGGAGATTCGCTGGTGATATTGCTCTCCTCTGAAGAATGTGGATGAATTACAGGAATTGGTGAATAGAATGAGCACTTTAAAGAGTACAGACTGAGATCCGTGGTGGAATGGCTGAACGCTCTACGGCACCTATCCGCGGAGCGCGTGGTTGCTTCTCGTCGGAGGTTCGAGTCCTCCCTCGGGCATGGATGTGTGTGTTGTCCTTAGGTTAGTTTTATAGTTTTTAAGCCTTGGGACTGATAACCACGGTAGTTAAGTTCCATAGTTTTACAAACATTTGAATTGAACGGAGTAAACTGGAAAAAAATTTGTAAAAGCTGGCAGACATAACTAGAATGTAACGTCAAAATTGTTCATCGCGAAGTAGATGAAGATGAATTTTTCTATATAGTAAGCAAACAGAGCGAATGTCAGCTCAACTGTGTGACTGGATTGAGGCGTTCCTAGCTAACCGAAAGCGGCATGTCATTCTCAACGGGGAGAAATCTTCAGGCGTTGAAGTGATATGAGGCGTGCCATAGGTGAGTGTAATAGGACCTCTGGTTTTCACAATATATATAAATGACCTCGTAGATAACAGAGGGAGTTCAATGAGGCTTTTCGCGCATGATGCTTTTGTTTATCAGTGTCACAACTTTGGAAGAGGGTAGTTAAATTCAGGAGGATTTGCAGCGTATTGATGCGCGATGAAGGTAATACTAATGAAACCTCAACGTAAACAATTTTTGCGTTTACATGGAAAGAAAGATCCTTTATTACTTAACTAGGAATAGCAGAACAAACACTGGAAGCACTTATTTCCATAAATATTTGAGTTGAAAAAGAAAGGGCGACTTGAAAATAAGGGGCCATTGATTGATTGGATTTGATTTGATTCTCTCAGGGAAGCCAAAACAGTGTTGGTCCAACCCGCCACTGCCCGCACGGAAACTAAGTTTATTGTGCGGTATCTAGTAAAGCCAACCAATGCCCTTGAACAGTGCAACGAGTCCCTTTACCAGTCCTTTACTAGACACAATTTCTTCGGGTCTGGTTGTCCCAAATATTCTGTGCCTTTTACTCTCCAATGCAATGCATTCGAAGATTAGATGTGATGCAGTTTCATTACCGTCATCATAGATCCTACATTTAGGGTCCTCTTCTTTTATTCCCATTGTATGTAGGTGTTTTTTTTAAATTCCATGGCCTGTCAGCAATCCAACCATGAGTCTAATCTCTCTCCTGTTCAGGCCCAGGATTGCAGAGCTTCTTTTAAAACATGGCTTTGACATCATGACCTTGCCATGTTTTCGTTGATAGACTTTGGTCCAATATTATACGTGCTGTCTTCTGAGCCAGTTACGTAGCTCCAATTTGATCATTGCCTTGGTGATTGTCAGGACAGGTTCCGGTCCCATGAATGGATTCTCTGCGCCCATCCTGGCTAATCTGTCAGCATGTTCGTTGCCACTGATCCCCGAGTGGCCAGGGACCCACAATAGGTTTACTCTAATGCTTTCCCCTAGGTCCCCCAGAACCCTGTGACATTCTGCAACAATTTTAGACCTTGTTGCAGGAGCTTCCAGTGATCTCAGGGCTGCCTGGCTGTTTGAATATATATAGATGCTACGGTCGTTGTAGCACCTACGCAAAAGCTCCTCCGCACACGTCCTGATGGCAGTGATTTCAGCCTGGAATACTGAGGCCAGTTTTCCTAGAGAGATGACGCCCTCCTGTCTTGACTGCACCCCGTATACCTCGGCCCCAACGCCTTGGTCTGATTTTGACCTGTCAGTGAACCAGACAATATCCCCCGTACGGTGTCGAACTATTTCGTCCCACTGCTCCCTGCTTCCAATTGTTATATTTAAAGGCTTGTTGGAGCAGTATGGGGTTATAGTCGGCTGGCATTTCCCCAACATTTCCTATATTTACCTCACTCACTATTTTAGTGCGTGATAAGAGACCATATAAACGCAACCGCGTATAAGGAATACGGCAGACTGAGATTCTTGGGGAGAAAGGAAGAGTAGTCGATTTACAGAGGAAGTTGGTTACAAAACATGTTCGGCCAGAGCGTATTGGTGTTCAGTGTGGGGGATCCGTACCAGGTAGTATTAATAGAAGACGAGAAGAGGATAAAACGGAGAGCAGCAGGTTTCGTTACGGACTCATGTAGTAAGCGCGAAAGCGTCAAAGAAATGATTACGAAACTCGAATGGCAGACGCTAGAAGAGAGACGTTCTGTATCGCAGTACGAGATTCTGTCAAAGTTCCAACAGCATACGTTTCATGACGAGCCAACCAAACTATTGCTTCCTCCTACATATACCTCGCGAAGCGACCACTGGGTAAAAGAGATTAGATCCCACACGGAGGCATACAGCTAATCATTTTTTTCCCGCGAACCATACGCTACTGGAACAGGAGGAAGTGATGCACGGATAGTATGTTCCTTGAGTAGCTTGCTGAGTATGGGTGTAGATGTGGATGGGCGCAGTGGTAACACACTGAACTCGCTTCCGAGACGACAATGATACAAACCACCTCCGGCCATCCAGAAATTTTTCCGTGATTACCTTAAATCGCTCCAGCAGTGATCTCTATACAACCTGGATGTATAACTATGTGTCTGAGCATATAACTGAGGCGTTCCAGCACATTACATGTATTGCTCATGATTTCGTATTGTCCGCCATGTCTGAATATGGCAGACGAATTTTCATTAGTTTGTACGTGACAAGAATTACTTGCTTGTCTCTTGTTTTGACTTTTATGTCAATAAACGGTGATAATAGACTGGTATGGCAGTGGAATTTGGGCGTATTTTAATTTCTTGTTCTAGTAACATTTCGTAGCAGCCATATATGAATTTGGCAAGAAACTAAATATGAACATCTATGACTGGCACTCTCAAACAGCTGAAGTTCAACATCCAGGCTGTATAGAGATCAATGCGCTCCAGGCAAATGCCTTAAGTTTCCTTTGAAATGAAACGGCCGATTTCCTTCCTCATCCTTACCCAAAAGTCTCTGAAGACCAAGCTGTCGACAGGACTTTATACCCTGTGCTTCGTTTCTTCCGTTGGAAGCAAAGTAACCCATGGAACACGAAGGAAAATGATTTGAAACAAAGACTAACAAAGCCGTACAGGGCATACATGGCCAAGAGGAATCTACCTCTGGCTTAATATGAAGGGGCTTCATGTGAGGAAATGGCCGGGAATATGCTCTACGTTTGGAACACTGTACTTTATGATTGTGAATCACGGACAATGGGAAAATCTGAACAGAAGAGAATAAAAATGTTAGAGACATACTTCTACAGAGGATAATTGAAAATTACCCTCCTGGCCATTAAAATTGCAACACCACGAAGATGACGTGCTACAGATGCGAAATTTAACCGACAGGAAGAAGATGCTGTGATATGAAAATGATTAGCTTTTCGGAGCATTCAAACAAGGTTGGCGCCGGTGGCGACACCTACAACGTGCTGACATGAGGAAAGTTTCCAACCGATTTCTTATACACAAACAGCAGTTGACCGGTGTTGCCTGGTGAAACATTGTTGTGATGCCTCGTGTAAGGAGGAGAAATGCGTACCATCACGTTTCCGATTTTTATAAAGGTCTGATTGTAGTCTATCGCGATTGCGGTTTATCGTATCGTGACATTGCTGCTCGCGTTGGTCGCGATCCAATTACTGTTAGGGAAATATTAAATCAGTTGCTTCAGGAGGGCAATACGGAACGCCGTGCTAGATCCCAAAGGCCTCGTATCACTAGCAGTCGAGATGACAGGCATCTTATCCGCATGACCGTTACAGATCGTGCAGCCACGTCTCGATCCCTGAGTCAACAGATGGAGACGTTTGCAAGACAACAACCATCTGCACGAACAGTTCGATGACGTTTGCAGCAGCATGGACTATTAGCTCGGAGACCATGGCTGCGGTTACCCTTGACGCTGCATCAAAGACAGGAGCGCTTGCGATGGTGTACGCAACGACGATCCTGGGTGCATGTATGGCAAAACGTCATTTTTTCGGATGAATCCAGGTTCTGTTTACAGCGTCATGATGGGCGCATCCATGTTTGGCGACATCGCGGTGAACGCACATTGGAAGCGTGTATTCGTCATCGCCTATCTGGCGTATCACCCGGCGGGATGGTATGGGGTGCCACTGGTTACACGTCTTGGTCACCTATTGTTCGCATCGACGGTACTTTGAACAGTGGCCGTTACATTTCAGATGTGGTACGACCCGTGGCTCTACCCTTCATTCGATCCCTGCGAACCCTACATTTCAGACGGATAATGCACGATCGCTTGTTGCAGGTCCTGTACCGGCCTTTCTGGATACGGAAAATATTCGATTGCTGCCCTGGCCAGCACATTTTCCAGATATCTCACCAACTGAAAACGTCTGGTCAGTGGTGACCGAGCAACTGGCTCGTCACAATACGCCAGTCACTACTTTTGATGAACTGTGGTATTGTGTTGAAGCTGCATGGGCATCTGTACGTGTACAAGCCATCCAAGATATGTTTGACTCACTGCCCAGGCGTATCAAGGCCGTTATTACGGCCAGAGGTGGTTGTTCTGCATACTGGTTTCTCAGGATCTATGCACTCAAATTGCGTGAAAATGTAATCACATGTCAGTTCTTGTATAATATATTTGTCCAATGAATACTCGTTTATCGCCTGCATTTCTTCTTGGTGAAGCAATTTTAATGGCCAGTACTGTATGTAGACTGGAGGTCTCTGCACAATAGGCGATAAAATGAACATACGGGAAACACTGAAAGGAATCGGATAGTAGGACATGCATTAAGTCAGCAGAGGATAACCTTCATGGTGTTAAAGGGAGCAGTACAGGGTGAAAACTATGGGGGAATTCAGATTTTGGAAACCAGCAAATAATTGAGGTTTCAGTGCTGAAAGAAGTTGGAGCAGGAGAGGATTTCATGGTTGGGGCATAAATCAGTGCTATACACTAATAAATGAATAAATAAATGATTGAATAAATGATAAATGTGCAGCCGTCAAGGCTCACCATATGTTCGCAACGTGCAGAAAATGTAACAAATAAAACTAAAAAAGCCATGTCCAATTTGCATTATATAAAATCGCAATAAACAAATAATTACATGTGGTAGCATACATCATGACATGATGTAAGCGACAAAGCTTTCGGTGGTATGGTGCGACTTTTTTTATCACTATTGGTACTATTTGTTTTCTGACAGTTTAAATGCAGACTGGCTTTGACGTCAAAGCGTGGAGCCGCCAATAAAAGAGCGCAAAAAGCAGCAGAAGGTACACGTGGCGTCCGAGAGTGCAAACGACTGCCTGCCACTGACAAACACCGTGTCGGTCTGCTTTGTGAAGCGGTGTCTGTGGTGAGACTTGGATGTGAGGAAACATGGAAACGCGCAGCGACGAATTCACTCAGCAGCACAGAATGTTACGACGCTATAACTCTGCGTGCGAGTTTCAATTGTGTAATTGTCTGCTGCAGCAGTACAGCGTAGTTAACAAGCAGAAGTTTTGAAACAGTGTATAATGCCGCGAGAGACCATGTTTACCGACTGCCGGCGTGGCGCATGGGATAGCGTCGCGGACTGCGGTGCTGAAGGTCTCCGGTTCAATCCCGCCCCTCAGCAAAAGTTTGTTTCTTTGTAATTAACAATTCCAGAATGTTCTACATCTTTCTCATGTTCACTTGTAAATTCTACTTGTTTCTTATGTTAACTGTTCTTCTAATTTCTGGTAAATTCTGCCTCTGTATAAATAGCAGAGCACTCTGCTCGAGAGGCAGTCAGTGCTGCGTGTATGTTGAGTTCGTAATAAACGTGCTTTGAGTATAAGTGCTGTGTTCAGTTGCCTTCGAAGTCAAGCCTGCTCTCATTTCAACGCGACAATAATGAACTTGTCCTATAGGACATGCACTCTGCTACTGTGAGGACCTGTA
Source organism: Locusta migratoria (assembly GCA_026315105.1). Classification (NCBI taxonomy): domain Eukaryota; kingdom Metazoa; phylum Arthropoda; class Insecta; order Orthoptera; family Acrididae; genus Locusta; species Locusta migratoria. The sequence continues at coordinate 201,430,366 of CM048746.1, forward strand.
ATTGTCATGAAACTGAAAAGCTAAAACCTCGTCGTACTGCTTCTGTGTCGAGCCAATGTTATCAAGTAAGGAAGATTAGGTTTCTATTATTGAGAGAGTAAGAACTCGGATTTTTTATTTGTTTCGTTTGGTTAAAGATAGGGAAGTAATCTGCTGTGGCCTCTGAAAGGAATCATCCAGGAATTTGTGTGGAGAAGTTTAGGGAAAATCCAAATATGCATTACTGGAGGCGAATTTAAACTACCGTCCTAAGGAATGCAAATGCGAATTCTGTTTGATAACCACTGACCCAGGACAGACTTCCAGGTAGATGCTGTATTTCTTGACTTTCGCAAAGCGTACGATACGATTCCTTACAGTAATCTAATGCACAAAATAAGAACGTTCTACTCAATGGCGTAGCCAGCATTTGCTTCTGGGAGGCCTAATTTTTTAAAAATAGAGCCTATTGTATTTATTAATCAATGACGTTATTTTAAACGTGTTTATTTCCGTCAACAATTGCAATATAATTGTTTAATAACATGTTTCGATCACTTGGATCATCTTCAGATCTAAAAAAAAAACAAATGTAAAATAGAAATGTAATTTGGTAAACTTACTAAGGGTTAATTGAACAATAGTTACTTTATACATAAATGGAGAGATTTTTCTTTACCTTATAGTTGCGTCCGCAACTCGTCTGGCTGAGTACTAATTGGTGTTTTAAAACATTGAAGGTGTAAAACAGAGATGTATATAATTACAAATGTCATACTTTAAAAATTTTAAACGTCAGTTTGTTAAAATTATCAGTAAAGTGTTAAAATATTAAAATTTATATAAAACAGCGTGGTATGGGCGTTAATTGCCTCTGTCGCTACTTGGTGGCGTTTTTATTGTACGTTCGGAAGCCAGACTGTTTTAAAACACCGTATGCATGTTTTACTTATCTTACCATATTTTTATACTTATACTAGCTTAAACCCGCGGCTGCGCTCGCGTGTTGGTTGGTTATGATAGATAAGCTATCTTTCAGTAGTGTGCTATGAGACTGGTTTTGAAGGATGAAATGAAATACAATACCTTCTTTAGAAACAAACATTTTTAATCAATATTATCAGGAAAGTAAGTAGTGTAGATCAAAACACACGTAAAAATACACTCGTTTCGAAGAATTCAATCATGAAATTCAACAATAATGATTGTAATAATATCACAGACCGATAACTTGATGTAATGCGCGAAACGTCAAATCAATTTTTTAAAGAGATGTATTAAAAGAAATTTCTTTTCTACTGCTTTATTTATTTATTCATTCTTATATTTTCTTACTCGTATGCTTATCCTTTCAGAGAAAGAGCTGAAGACATTGTAGCACGCATAGACCAAAGATATGGTCTGTGGCATCACGTTTCGCTGTATGTAACCTCCTTGCTATAGAGTCGCAAACGTCATCGCTGGCCTTCCGTCCGAATTTTTTTTTTATAATTTGACGACTTTCAACCACCATATCTTCCACCCCCTTATAGCTGTCGGCATGGAACTACTATGGTGTACAACGGGAGTTTTCGGACAACAATTACACACAGACCATTCGTGCGCGTTCTGTAGTTTTCGCTGCACCGATAACTTCCCATTCCAATATATTCCACCCTCTGATCATTATCATCCCTCAAGCAACAATGCAATCAATAAAACCATTTTCAAAGAGTAAATATAATTTTCAAAGAGTAATTATTGTTCCGAATTTCGCGTTATATTCTTCAAATTACTAAATATCTATCCGATCGCTATAAAACCGTGCCTAAAACCTTCCTCAGGTATAAATTAGTAACTATACAAATATTTAAGTCTCTGCGTCTTATCGTTCGGACGTGATAAGCGTACACCGAACAGACATTCACGTTTCTCTATATATAGATAAATAGCTATCCGATCGCAATTAAACCTTGCCTAAAGCCTTCCCCGGGTAGACATTAGTAACTGTACACCGAACAGACATTCACAGTTATAGATATAGATACAGTTTTATAATTTTGATGTCTGGTTATATTCAAGAACCCCAATTTTAGGAAAATATTTATATAAAAATAATGGTGCGGTATAAGACCCTAGCTTATTAGGGCTCAAGCCATCCCCTCCAATCCCTCCCCCTCCCCCCACCTACTCTTTCCCTCCCCACCACCTCCTGCAACCAAATTATAAATGCCTACATCAAACTGTAAAACTCAGTACCAATTAGTACTCAGCCAGACGAGTTGCGGACGCAACTATAAGGTAAAAAAAAAATCTCTCCATCTATGTATAAAGTAACTATTGTTCAATTAACCCTTAGTAAGTTTACCAAATTGTACATTTCTATTTTACTTTTGTTTTTTAGATCTGAAGATGATCCAAGACATCGAAACATGTTATTAAACAATTATATTGCAACTGTTGACGGAAATAAACACATTTAAAATAACACAGTGCAGTTGCGGACACTCTCCAGTCGATCATGTCGACTATAATAAAAATCTATGACTTATTTTTCACTTTTTATAATGTAACCACTTATGGTATGTCGACAATTGCAGAACAAATAAAATGAGTAGGATCGCGTTAATTTGAAACTGGGAGAGGAACTACGTGGTGGAAATGGAGTTTATATAAAGAGGTCGTAAAATAATTAAACAGTTTCTATGTTACTAGCCAAAGCGAAAGGTCTTTTGGTTTACTTAAAATTAAACTCTATTTGTAAAAACTGAACTTAAATATCACTATTGTTGTTCATAAGATTCCACTCGGTGGGTCCGCTGAGCTGCTAAGCAGCGGGTCGCCGCATATAACAACCGGCTCTTACCTTCAGCATAGCAGTAACAATGGCGACACAATCAAAACTGGTCGCGGCGGCATTAAAACCGCTCACAGTGACAGCAGCACACGTTCTCAGTGGCGGCATCTCGTTGTAACGTTCACTAATGCTTCGCAAATTATAGTTACTTTGTGATTTATTTCATGTCTACTATTTCAAATTTCCGGTGCCGACCTGTTTAAAAAATAAAAAAATGGAAACAACAAAAAATAATAAAATTAAAAAATCTTTGGGAGTTGTTCAGCCCCATTACGCCCCCCCCCCCCGCCCCTCCATTTTACCTGATTCATTTACTGCATTTTTACATTTTCTCCTTTCATTTGTTAAATGTGTTCTCTCGCCGCATGAATAACGCCTTTTAAAATTTTTTAACGTAGCTGCTATGGTCAGCGACCGGTACAACGTCAAAGGATAAAATTGCAACCCTGCAAAATTAAAATTATTTAACCTGGTTTCGGCAATAACTATGATTGCCTTCAACAGGAATTATAAATAAAAACAAATCACATAATAAAAGTTACGCCTGCACACCTGCAGCCCATAGTGGCTAGCTCTTTCTAAAAATTGTTTTAAATTTTGTGACGTAAGATTGACAGCGGAATTGTAACTTTTATTATGTGATTTGTTTTTATTTATAATTCCTGTTGAAGGCAATCATAGTTATTGCCGAAACGAGGTTAAATAATTTTAATTTTGCGACCGAGGGCTGCATTTTTATCCTTTGAATAACGCCTATCTTTTAATGATTTACACCCGAACTCGTGCATCATTTCCATGACATCTCTCCCCTTCATCGCATTGATACAACAGGATCTGCCCTTCTCTGAATTTTCTCTATATCCTCCGTCTGTCCCACTTTGTGGGGATCCCACAATGGGCAGCAGTACTCAAAAATAGGACGCAAAAGTGTAGTAGTGAAGGCAGTTTCTTAGTAGAACTGTTGCCTTTGGTACACCTTCCCTACGATATTTTCTGTGTTTTTGCCAATTAAAGTTATTCGTAATTGTTATTTCTAGGTATTTAGTTGAATTTACGGGCTGTAGATTTGACTGATTTATCGTGTAAATGATGTTTAATGGATTTCTTTTACTGTCCATATGGATGACTTCACGCTATTTATTACTTAGGGTCAATTGCCAAAGTTAACACCATAAAAGATATCTAAATCATTTTCCAGTTGTTTTTGATCTTCTGGTAACTTTACTAACCGATAAATGACAGCGTCATCTACGAACAGTCTGAGAGAGCTTCTCAGTCTTCTAAATAGTTCATGAAGATAAGGAAAAGTAGGGCCCTATAACACTTCCCTGTGGAACGCCAGATATCACTCCTGTTTCATTCCATACTTTCCATCAATTACAACGTACTGAGTCCTTCATGACAGGAAATCACGAATCCAGTCGCACAATTGTAGTGATATTCCGTAAGCACACAACTTGACTAGACGCCGCTTGTGAGGTACAGTGTCAAAAGCATTCAGGATAGTAATATGTATGGAATTGATTTGAGATCCCGTCTCGGAAGCATTCATGTGAGTAAAGAGCTGTAACAAGTATTTTCTGAATATGTGCTGACTATGGGTCAATAGGTCGTTCTCTCCGAGGTTGTTGATAATGATTGAGGAAAGTATATATGCCCTAAAATCCTTCTGCAAACCGACGTCAATGACACAGGCCGGTAATTTTCAGGATCACTGCTATTGCGTTTCTAGAATATTGAAATGACCTGTACAAGTTTCCTGTCCTTGGGTATGGTTTTTTCTCTGAGCGAGCGATTATACATAGTAGCTAGGTATGGAACTCTTGCATCAGCATTCTCTGAAAGGAAAGTAACTGGTATACAATCCAGACTGGGAGACTTTCTTTTGTTAAATGATTTCCATTGACATCTAAATTACTCATGCTGGCAGCTGATCTTGATTCAAATTCGGGAGTATTTGCTTCGTCTTCTTTGGTGAAGGGATTTCGGAAAGCTGTTTGTAGCAACTCTGGTTTAGAAAAACTGTCATCAGTAGCATCACCGTTACTGTCGCTTAGTGAAGGCATTGTTTTTTGTACTTTTAATTTTACTTTGTTGTTAGTTTTGTGACTAAGTCATTCTTGTAAGCATTTTTTTTAGTTATCTACATTATAATGTCAAGTTCTTCTTGATAATTTTCTTTGTTGAGTCGGGGCGCGTCCTGTTTCTTTGAATGTGGGTGGTTCGAGGATATTATTATCCTCCGGTACTATGGACTTACGGTGTATTCGAAAACATATATTTGACGTAACCAGTGCTATTTTTCTAAAAAAAAGTTTGGGGGTACTCAGATGTTAAATATAATGCAGCGAAAATTACTCATAACTGAATCATGGGATACCACCCGTCGACCTTTACCCATGACGTCATCAACATATTGAACTACAAAAAAATGGTATCGGACTCTTCAATTGAATTTGCTACAGCTCGAATGAAGCAGTTGATACCAAGAAACACCCAAACATAGAAGATAATGTGGTATCCATCACTTCAGTTTATCGCCTCAAATGAAGCATGCAGTTCCCATCAGCCCCTGAGTAATAAAAGAAAATGGTATTGTACAGTTCAGTTGAACTACAATATACCTCAAAGGAAACAGGTGTTTCAAATAAATCCCCTAACATACAAAACAATACAAGGAAATATTACCGAACACATATTTTGACCCATAAAACACAGCTAAAAGACACAATTCAACAAAAACCATCCACACCTATCAACAACAATAAAAACTACACTATAAAAATCTTTTTTAACCTTGTTTGGCTCTCGAAATGGTAAAGAAGATGGCTGGTGCCCCGTGATTCAGCTGAATCAATTTTTAATACAGCTGAAAATTTAACTAATAAACTACAGTGCACCTTATTTAATAGTGGTGGATTTTTAAAGTGAAATAATTAGGTACTCAGGACTTTAAACTAATACTGTATTGAAATTTTTTATTGGTAACAAAACTTTCCTACAAAATTGTTTAAATAGAAAGTAAGGTCTAAATATGTTAATTGCTTATTTATCTAAAATTGATAAACTAAAATAAATTTTAACGTATAAAAATAGATTGTACTTCACGTGTCCCACCTGTGACAATTCCTTTTCTCACCCATGACACTCTTTGATTGCAATTTTTATATGTAAGGTTTAATGATGTAACATTTATTGGTGTTTCATCATGTAGAAAATTGTTTTATTAGTGAGAACTCAATGTTTTCAAAACAAACAAAAAAAGCAAAATTCACAAAATTCTTGTAAAATTTTGGTGGACATTCAATGTTATGTCCATTTGCTGTCCCACCAATGACAAATTTTTAAAGACTATTATCAGCTCACTTGAAATTTAAATAGAAGGATGTTCAAATGTTTGTTAAGCTTATGGGACTTAACTACGGGGTCATCAGTCCCTAAACTTACAAACTTCTTATCTACTACCTTATACTAAGGACGGCACAAATATCCATGCCCGAGGGGGGATTCGAACCCCCGACCGTAGTGGCCGTGCAGACCGTGACTGGAGCGCCTCAGTCCCCTCGGCCACCGCGGCCGGCTAAATAGAAGGTAAAATAACTGTTCATATGATCACCAATCAAATTTTAAATTGTTTCTATTTATACTTTTCTTTTTATTACCTTTTGACTGTTGAAAAATTAGGGGCACAGTGGGAAAGAGGCACATCCCATCTGTGGAGTGATTTTGTGATTTTGGTACAGGAAGAGAGACGATGTCATCTAGTATGCCATCTAGCACAGTGGAATGTGCCCATTCCTTGATAAAAAAAGAGCATATTATATTTGCTGTATTTTTTATTTTTTATTAGGACTGACACATTCCCAGTGGAAAAGTTTTTCGTAGTGCCATTGTTATACGCTGCACAACTAGTTTCTGCAAATAGTCAACAATGAACGAAGGAGGCAGTATTTATTGGGTTTTATCAGTTGGCAGATTATAATAAGCAAAATGCTTATTTATTTGGTTTAGTGCGGCCTAATAAGTGCATCCAAAGAAGAGAAAGGTTCCAACATTAAACCACAGGAAGGTTTCATTCAGGTATTTTATTCTTGACACCCCAGCTACTGAGGTTGATGTGAGTAGGACTATATTTTTAGCTGCTCATGCCATTTCTGTTAAACGTTTGAGGACTGTCTGTAGCAATTAAGAATGTGACACAGAGAGTCATGAATCTACGACACATGTAACTGTACATAAACCTACACAGGATAGAAGAGGCAAGCACTCTAACACACCTCAGGCCGAGAGAGAAAAATAAAGTTAGCAATCACATTGAAATGTTTCCAAGGTACACATCACATTATAGTAGAACGCAGACTCCGAACAGGTCCTTCATAACCTATATTCACTCAATTGCTTTAATATATCGTTTGTACTGTGGAGATCTTAAAAATACAGATGAATTCCCGATGAAACAACATGCGTATGAAACAATTTTCAACACGGAACATACTATTGGTTTCAAATTGCCGTCGAGTGATACATGTCGTACTTGTGATTCTGCTAAGGCACATAATAACACTGAATCCACAGATATTAAACTACACCTTGAGAAAGCTGAAGCTGCATATAGTGTTCTGAAAAATTAGTCAAAACAGGGTGGTAGGGATGCACTCGTTTTGTGCATGGACTTACAGCAAGCATTGCCAACCCCATATACTGTATTTCGACTTTGGACATATAATTTCTGTATTCACCGTTTTAGTGATGAGAAGTGTGTGTGGTCCGAGAATGTTGCATCTGGAGGGGCTGATGAAGTAGCTAGCTACGTTTTAAAGGCTTTAGACATGGTGAAGGAAGAAAGTCATCAAAGGCTCATCATTTATTCTGATTCGTGTGTTGGACAAAATAAAAACTATATTATCCTAGGTCTGTGGTTGTACCTCCTAGATAAAATATTTTCATGTTGTTGAGCACAAATTCCTCCTCCCTGGTCACACGTTCGACAAATTTCAGGGATTTTTGAGTCATTGAGAAGCTGAAAAGAGAGACACAGACTGTGTACACTCCAGCCCAATAGGGTGAACTTATAAGAAAGAACAAGCAAACGAATCCATTCATTGTGGTTGAAATGAAGGAAGACGACTTCATGTCTTTGTCGTCTATAATGAACAGTATCGTCAAACATAACGTTACTGTTGACAAAAAGCCTGCAGACATCAGAAATGTAATGGTGCTGAGATTAGTGAGTGGTGAACATTCTGTATATATAAAATATTCACACAATCAAACTGAGAAACCTGTGCGAGTTAGTTTACAAAGGTGTCGTGGACGATTTACAAGGCTTGTAGGTTGTCAGCTAGTTCATAAGTATCCAAATGGATGTAAAATTAAGGCATAAATTCAAGGACCTTCAAAGCTCACTGCAATTTGTACCTTCAATATATTCAAGTTTTCATCAGTCATTGATAACTGACGGTATTGACGGTACAATGGAACAGGAAAACATTAATGAGGAGTTTTACTACTAATGACGTGCTATGTTATGTGTCTACATGTCAAGGATTTCATTTTCGGTACTTTAAATTGCAATAAAGTGGCCTAATATTTAATATTATTTGTAAAACACTATCTAGTTTCTGTATCAACTATTGGTATCACAACAGGAGTTCACATTACTATAGAAAATTATAATTCCCTAATTCCCATTTTCTGACACAAGATACTCTGGTGCCAATATGCCTCTTTTCCAATGGGCCCCTCAAATGTAGACTAGTACAACTGTCCCACCTGTGAGTGGACTCCCCGTTAACTATAAAACTAGTGGTACATTGTAATTAACATCGCCTGGCATTACAACAGTTTCCAAATGGACATCAGTTCATGGCTGCTGTAGTCAGCAGGCCTTCTTACTTTACAGTAACGAGATGCCTGCCTTTCATATACCAAGAGTGTACAAAGCCCATGGGTTGAAAACAACTGCAGTGGAGGACCAACCAATTTAACAAACATCAGATTTCTGACAGTAGAGAGATGGAGTGAAGCTCTTGTAGGTGTGATAATGAGGTTCGTTTGCGAAAACCCACGTTCACATTCACTAGTAGAAATGGGAACACATTTCACTACATTGAGAAGAGGAAGGAGCGATGCTAGTATTTCTTCTCCATCAAATAATCACAAAACCCTCTAAGCGTCACTCTCTCTGGAAGATCAAAACGAGAACAAAAGGTTTTTACACTTGATTCACCATACGTTATTGCAGGGTTTTCAGGCCAAGTCGATGAGTCCAAAACTTCTGCACATTCAGACATAACAATATCCTCTGTCTGCAGAAGACGATTCTCCATTCGCTGTTTCAGGCAATCATAAAATCTGCTGGGCTCAAGATGTCTGCTTTTTGCTCTCCTTTGAAGTGTAATTCCTCCGAAGTTCGCTCTTCTACAGCCTTGAGAGCTTCACTATAATGAGGACCAATGCTCAGTCTCCTTTCTTCGAACACCAATATTTGATTTCTGATCTTCCGTTGGGCCGAATACAGTGTGATGTCTCGTAACTGTAGTTCAAGACTTAGTTCTGCTAATTCTTTAAGAGCATTACACATTAGACCTAAGTCGAGAATGAAATCAAATTTGGTGATGCACTTTAGTAAACCTTCGTCCACACCTCTGTCAGTTGACTCCCTGCTTTGATCGTATTTTCAGCTGTAAAGTGAGCAACCAAAGCTTTAAAGTTTCTCCATACTGCTGACACATTTCTAAAGCTCGATGCTACCCACCTGGTGCCCAAGATTCTACCTATTTTCAAAATTTCCATTTCAAGTATCTCTGCATGCTGCTTTAACTCTCGAGCGTTCTTTGGTGAGTGGTGGTACACTGATTATAGCTTGTCCAGGAAAGACTTGAACTGATTAATATGTCATGGGAAGTCTCTTTTTATTACATCAGAAACTGACAATTCAAGTCTATGGTTAGCACAATGCCAGATCAAATTTTGTGGGAAATGTTGTTTCATTAATGTAACAACTCCCTGTTTTTCTTCCCATCATCACTGTTGCTCCATCAGTTGCAATTGAAATAAGATGTTCTTTGAGGAACTCATTAGAAAATCCCATGGATTCCAAACAATAGAGCAATGTATTAAAAATGCCTTCGGCAGTAACATTATTCAGGTCGACAACATCAATGAAAATATTTGTGGGCTCTCTCAGGTCAGGGAGCTTGGTTCTTAAATAAATTATTAAAGATGACAACTGGCTAATTGTTGTGCTCTCGTCAATAATTAATGATATTTTTGATTTGGTCTTAATAATTGTTTTAATCACTGTGTTTTTCATGTCCTGGGCGATGTGATTAATAATGTTCGTACACGCGTTTCCAGAATGTAAAATGCGGCCCATATTAACTCCATTAAGCTGTTTCTGGTCGATTTCGGTTTCAAAATCATTGAAAGGCTGATTCTTTTTCGCGACTTTAAAAGCAGTGCGAAATATTTTTGCTGTCACCTCCTGTTAATTTTGAAACGTCCTAGTGCAAGCTACTTCCAAAGTAGAAGCAGAAAGCAGAAAGCGCTATTTGTGCAGCAGCTTGATAAGCGGAACTGTCTTTAGGTCTAAATATTTTTTCCGCAAAGAATCCTTCCCCTTCTTTTCTTGACTCACCTGAATGGGACACAGATACGGTGGCCCAAGGTTGTGCGATATTCATGCCTTGTTTGCTTCTTTCGACGCCCAAATTTCCTACTTCTTTGCAACCAAGTTTTTTATTTGACACGATTAACCAGTCATATTTCTCACGAAATGCAGTTTCTTGATCAAAAGACCAACATTCTAGACGATCATTTGATTTTCTGTCGTATACATGTTCGTTGACTGTATTATCACACGTGGGGTCAGTGTTAACGTTTTCATTTTCACTCTTACCATCCACCGACAACGTCGAAATTCCTGACTTTTCACTCGCACATGAATTATTAACTTTTTTTTTTTTTTTTTTTTTTTTTTTTTTTTTTTTTTTTTTTTTTTTTCGATGAAGGAGCACCGGCAGAAAAAAAAAGTTTGTTATCTTTCTGCTCAACTTAACCTGTACGCTAACTTGCAACAAGGCAGGACTTACGGCACAGTCACTTATAAAACAAAGAAGAACAGTAAATGAAGAACAAAGTAGAGTATACGCTCACATTGCCCCGTGTACCGATTCAATAATCGAAAACGGTTGGTGTCAATTCAGTTATCGAAAACAGTTGCTGTCGATACAGTTATTGAAAACGGTTGATGTCGATTCAGTTATCGCAAACGATTGCTTGATGCAATGGTATCTCCAAAACATCCCGTATCGAACTCTAACGAAAGTCGATAGCAGTTACTGTGGTCTTCGATAACTGTGTGTGACGTCACGTCTGTACGAAGTCTTATGAACTGAATACCCTTCAAAACTGTTCCTATCCCTTTCCACAGATTGCGCTGGCATTGTTTATTTCGCGATTACCAACAGGAAAAAATATCATAAATCCGATTTACGTTCGTGAAATAAGTCGTTGACAAACTTTTATATTGTCCAACATTGGACGAAAAAAAGAAAGACACTTTTCGGACATAAAAAGTTTAGGGGAACGCGTCCCCCCGCGTCCCCCCTGAAAAAGAGCACTGGACGTAACATTTTTTAATGGTTATATACAGGAAGTTAATTGATTATCTTGTTCTCTTTCAATTGTTATTTTTTTGTCTGTTTCGTTGATGTCTGTCTGTAATTTCTCTATTTGGTTTTATGGTTCATTTGCTAAGCAGAGGATGTCATCAAGATGTCTGAATAAGTATATTATATTCTATCCTTTTTTTGTGGAAATGATCTGCTCAATATGGTTTATATAAATATTTTGCTAATGCTCCTGAAATTGGGGACCTATTGGTAAACCGTTTCTTTCTATGTAAAATTGATTATTAAATTGGAATTAGTTTTGTTCTGTTATGAGGTTGAATATTGTATTTCCTAAATCTCTTTATCTGGGAGCTGACTGTGTATTTTTTTTATTTTTTTCTATTATGTCTAGTGATTCTCGTACAGGTATGTTGTAACATATATTTTATGTCAAATGAGAGGGGCTTGGGAGTGTTAATCTGTCTGGGATTTTTATATCTTTTATTTGTTCCATTAGGTGGGAAATGTTTTTAAGGTTTTGTCTGCTTGTATTGTCAAGTTTTCTGACAGTAATTTTCATAAGTATCTTAGTAACTTGAACGTGGGGGCTTTTCTGAAATCCACGAAAGGCCAGTCTGGGATTTTCTTTGATGGAGCTTTGGTTAGCTTCGAAGACTGGGTGAGGTGGGACTACGATGTGTCAGTTTTCTTTTTCCTGTGTTTGATGTCTCTATTTCCAGAGTGTTTTTTGTTTTCGTCTGGTATCTGTTTGTTGGGACAGACTTAAGTCTTGTAACATTATTTTGTGAGATGAATTCTTGTAATTCTTTAAACTTATGTATTGTGGTTTGCCCGTCAGAAGTACTGTAATACTGATTATCTTTGAAAGGGAGAAAAGTCAAGATCGCAGTTTGATTTATTTATTGATTGACGACCAGTTTCGATGTGCTATGCCATCATATTCTGGTAATATATATATTTTTTACAATGTCTTTTTTGTTTTTAAAAGGTGGAGGATGAACAAAAAGTGCACCATTGCATTTAGTCAAGATATAAAATTTACATATTATACTAGGGACTGCTTTGAGTCTCTTACGAGCAGTCCATAGTATAATACCTGAATTTTATATGCATTATTGCACTTTCTGTTTATCCTCCTCCTTTTTAAAAACATGATCACATTGTGCAAAAATATACGCGACCACAAGATGATGGCGTAGTACATCTAATCCGGTCGTCAATCAATAAATAAATCAAACTGCGACATTGAATTTTTTTCCTTTTGGAAATAATCAGTCATTGCTGATCGTCTCTCCCTGCGATATCAGGTAATGTCAATACTACATTACTCTTGTCAGCTTTTGAGATGATTATATTTTCATCTTGATGCTCCTTCTGAAGTGTTATAAATTTTATGTTTGTGTTATCCTAGTGTTTTCATGTTAGTTGGTACATTTAGAATTTTTTTATTAAGCTCCTGGTTAATCGTATGTTCTTGTGTCCTCTTTTCTCTTCGCTTCAATATATTTTCTGCTTCTGCAATTAGATTTACTATAAAATTATCACCTACTTTAAAATTTATACTGTATTTTAATATTTTCTCTGACAGTTATCTTTCTTTACTGTTTCACACGGTAACAAGTCTGGAATGAGAAATTCTCTTAATGTTCGAATTGGCAACACCGTCCACCATCTCTCATACTGGAAGGTTTCTCTGATGTGTAGAATACAGGTCAATTGACGCGCGTGTTTACCTGGCGAAGTCCGGAGACAGGCGAGGTAAGCAATCCAGCGGCAAGCAGTCCGTCTCGAAGTAGAAACCAAGAAGGTCTGTGTGCAGCAGTAGAAGTAGGCGGGGTGATCGGTCCTGTATTTTTTTCGTTATTGGTATTTCGAATTCCGGTATGGACATGCTGGCAGCAGCTTGATATGCCGCTCTTCAGCCAGTGGAATTTTACAAAAGTATGACATAAAAGCAATGTACAAAAATGGAGTCAAATGAGATGACTTGTAAGAATAAAACATGAACGCAATGGACGAATTTTAAAAGATACAAAAGAAGTAGCTGAAAATTCACAAGGATGTGTTTAAAAAGAGTGTAAAATTGAACAAACATTGACTAAACACACAAAAAAAAAAATACTGATGACACGTGAAAGAACACTGAATACACGTGATTAACAAACACTGCTGCCAATAACTGTAATGCCGTTTTCATCGGGTGCAACCAATTAAAAGGAAAACCCTGAAGCACTGAGGATATCACTAAAGAAGGGAAGGGAGGGGGGAAGGGAGCGCAGGAGGGGTGGGATGGAAACGTTGAGCGGAGGGGAGGGGGAGACTGGACTAGGGGAGGGGGAGGGAAATGGATGGCAAGGGGGTGCTGATCTACGCTGAGGGGGAAGAGAGGCGGAAGTGGGATCAAAGTTGATAGGAAGGGTAGATGTGTTGACGGAGGGGAGGGCATCATCCAGGGGTTGACTTTCAGATGGGACTGCAGCTGCAGAGGACGGGGCGCATGAGGGCGGCAGGTGTAGAGGACGAGGGGGTAAGGCGGATAGGCGGATAGTGGGGTCGTATAGCGTGAGGCGGAGGTACGGGTGGTACGGTCTATCGGGATATTGGTGCGGGCGTTGCGCCAGCCTATGTAGCGCTCTTGGCCCAATCATACTGCGGTGTAGCAATAATGGGAGGTACGAGATTCATTCAAGTTCTAAGGCCTCCGATTTTTTTTTTTCTCCGGACTGGAAAGAGATAGAAACATGCCCATTGTTTTAAAATGACGCCGCGTTCATGGTCAATACGTCCCAGAGATGGCAGCACCGTACGGCAGATGGAATTTTACCGCCAGCGGCGAGAATGAGAACTGTTTTAGATACTTAAAGTGGCGACGTTTTCCTTACTTGAACAGCTTGCAATCATTCGTTTTCTGAATTTGCATGGTGTGACACCAATTGAAATTCATCGACAGTTAAAGGAGACATGTGGTGATGGAGTTATGGATGTGTCGAAAGTGCGTTCGTGGGTGCGACAGTTTAATGAAGGCAGAACATCGTGTGACAACAAACCAAAACAACCTCGGGCACGCACAAGCCGGCCTAACGACATGATCGAGAAAGTGGAGAGAATTGTTTTGAGGGATCGCCGAATGACTGTTGTACAGATCGCCTCCAGAGTTGGCATTTCTGTGAGTTCTGTGCACAGAATCCTGCATGACGACCTGAAAATGCGAAGTGTCATCCAGGTGGGTGCCACGAATGCTGACGGAAGACCACGAGGCTTTCCGTGTGGCATGTTGCCAAGCAATGTTGACCCACAACGACAGCATGAATGGGACTTTCTTTTCGTCGGTTGTGACAATGGATGAGACGTGGATGCCATTTTTCAATCCAGAAACTAAGCGCCAGTCAGCTCAATGGAAGCACACAGATTCACCGCCGCCAAAAAAATTTCGGGTAACCGCTGAAAAAATGATGATGTCCATATTCTGGGACAGCGAGGGCGTAAGCCTTACCCATTGAGTTCCAAAGGCACTACGGTAATAGGTGCATCCTACGAAAATAGTTTGAAGAACAAATTCCTTCCTGCACTGCAAGAAAAACATCCGGGAAGGGCTGCGCGTGTGCTGTTTCACCAAGACAACGCACCCGCACATCGAGCTAACGTTACGCAACAGTTTCTTCGTGATAACAACTTTGAAGTGATTCCTCATCCTCCCTACTCACATGACCTGGCTCCTATTGACTTTTGGTTTTTTCATCAATGAAAGACACTCTCCGTGGCCGCACATTCACCAGCCATGCTGCTATTGCCTCAGCGATTTTCCAGTGGTCAAAACAGACTCCTAAAGAAGCCTTCGCCGCTGCCATGGAATCATGGCGTCAGCGTTGTGAAAAATGTATACGTCTGCAGGCCGAATACGTCGAGAAGTAACGCCAGTTGCATATATTTCGGGTGAGTAGTTAATTAGATAAAAAAACGGAGGCCTTAGAACTTGAATGCACCTCGTACAGCACCGTCCGCAAGATATAGTTCTCTGTTAGCATCGACAGGCGTTGTACCTCTCCGGTCGGAGTCAATGCTGTTCTTTGTTTGTGCGCTGTAGTTGTTAAGCCGCGGCAGCAACAGTAATTTTAATAATCTTGTGGAATTTGTGTGTATCCTTCTGTTGGTCTTTTTTGAGTTGATTTATTTTCTATTATGAATAGTTTCTATTCTGTTAATGGCAGTTTATGACTGACTTTCGACAGTATTACTGATGGCGTTTACAGTGTCTAATTGCGTTTTAGCCGGCCACGGTGGCCGAAGTGACTGAGTCGTATCAGTCACGGTCTGCACGGCCACTACGGTCGGGGGTTCGAATCCCCCCTCGGGCATGGATAGTTCTGCCGTCCTTAGTCTTAGCTAGTTCATAAGTGGTTTGTAAGCTTAGGGACTGATGACCCCATAGTTAAGTCCCATAAGTTCTGCAAACATTTGAACATTTGAATTGTGTTTTATATCATTCGTAGCTTAGATCTCGTTTTGTAGAGTGATTACAAACCATAGTGCTTCTGATTTTTTTTCTAACGCTGAGTGGCTGTTTTTAATCTTTATACTTATACATATAAGTACGAGATCATGCGAGGACTCGAACCTAAATAGTGGCAACACTGCGGTGGAGACATTATGCAATGGAATCTACTATTGTCACTGATAGCACACGTTGTTGACACACCTACCTCCTTCGAGCTAATTGACTTGCCCGTCCTACGTCACCGGCGGGCGTACTATCGAGGGAAAAAAAGTCACTAACGTAACGTGTTACTATGTTTTCGAAACAGGAACAACGGAGTTGGATCAAAACTGAATTTGTCAGAGGTCTGCCACAGAGAACAGTGGCATATTAAATAAAAGCCTTCAACGAAGGGCGGAAAACTGTGGCAGGCATGCATCGGGGCCGGCCGCGGGGGCCGAGGGGATTGAGGCGCTCCATTCACGGTCTGCATGGCCACTACGGTCGGGAGTTCGAATCCCCCCTCGGGAATGGATATTTGTGCCGTCCTTAGTCTTAGCTAGTTCATAATTAGTTTGTAAGTTTAGGGACTGATGACCCCGTAGTTAAGTTCAAAATGTTCAAATGTTTGTGCTACTTATGGGACTTAACTACGGGGTCATCAGTCCCTAAACTTACAAACTACATATGAACTAACTAATACTAAGGACGGCACAAATATCCATGCCCGAGGAGGGATTCGAACTTCCGACCGTAGTGGCCATGCAGACCGTGACTGGAGCGCCTCAATCCCCTCGGCCACCGCGGCCGGCCGTAGTTAAGTCCCATAAGCTAACAAACATTTGAACATTTGAACATGCAGCGGGCAGATCGTCCTAGCATCTCTGAAGAAGAAGTGTATATTTTTGCCGCTTTAGTGATCGACGTTAGACAATTCGTAAGCTCGCCCACGTAATCGGTTTAGCGCATGCGACTGTGCTTCGTATCCTGTAAGAACCCCTGGGCATGCGAATAATTGCATCACGATGGGTTCCTCACAAGTTGACGGAAATGCAGAAATGGATGCGTTACGACGCTGCTAAGACGCACTTGGAGCTCTATGAGCTGAAGGAGAGGCTCTCTTACGCCGTATCGTAACATTGGATCATACATAGGCCACATCGTACGAACCAAAACTAAAACGCCAATGCAACGATTGACGTCATTATGGGTCGAGGTGAAAGTCGGAACTGCTTCACAGCTTCAGTATGGTGATTATCTTGTACGACCATGATGGTGTTACCCTAACGCATTACGTTTCTCCATGGCAGACCGTCAATACACAGTATTACTCTTCGTTATTGGAGCATCACCTACCAACTTTGGGAAAGAAGCGGCAACGCTTTCTGCGTAACCCACACATCATTTTTCACGACAATGCGCGGGCGCAGATAGCGCAAGTTGTGGCTGCTCTGTTCTGTCGATGGGACTGGGAAGTCCTGTAGCATCCGCTATACTCCACGGACTTCAGTCCTTGTGACTTTCGCTGGATTCCAAACGTGAAGAAACCATTTCGTGGTATTCGCTTCCAAACTGTTCCAGAGATTCGACAGGCAGTAGACCGCTCCATTCGCACCATCAACACACCGGCTCTGCTAAAGGTATACTATACCCGGGCTGCTTATACACTGCACTTGACGTTTCGCGTTACGGCGAGTTAAGTTGGCTACACTGCTTTAGCGACGTTGCCTCTATACACACAGCAGACGAAACGGTTTTCAGTTGCATCTCGTAAATGTAAGCTATTGAGCAATAAAAGTGCATATAATAATTCATTCTTCAGCAGCAATTAATTAACGGCATATTAATGAAGACCAGAACACAACAATGCACACGCTTTCAGTAACGGAGCAAAGCAAAATAGAAAATAAGCATTGGATCACGACAGATACGAAATAAACAATAATAAAGATAGTAACTTCTCTCTCTACGTTTTATAGTCAATGATTTTCACTCACCAATTTACGGCGACAATGGTACAATTACATCCAGCTCCCCATCTTCACTGTTGTCGTCGCTGCCAAAATCATCGTCATCACCAAGACAAATCATTAACCCTTCATTATCCCTTCCATTGTTTGCGCTGCCCGAACCAGTTTTTCAATGTGCTCGACCCTTTTTTGCCCCCAAGATGCAGCATTCAGATTGGCTACAGCTTAATGCAACAGCTTTTCCACCTCTGTTATTGTGAAATACTTATTGTTCCTTAAGTAATTCTTCACGTCACTCCATACCAATTTTATAGGGTTAAAACGGCAGTGGGGGGCAGATTTATTTCATTGTGACGCTGCTCCTTTGCGATTTCGTCTACTGCATATGTGGGTGTAATAGGCTTATTTTGTTTCACGAACGAATATAAAAGAAGTTTTGACATTGACATATCTGCAGCAATATTTCTTTCTTGTAACCACTGCACCATAACTTCTTTCCGATCGTTTGGAGCGAGAATGAACTTCCTGCACAGAACAAAGTTTGGAAGTTTTTATTCATACGAAATTGAGAACTTATTCAGAAAAAGTCACTAGACAAACGTCTTTTCGGTGACATTATCCAATTACTTAAACTCGGAAAGTCAAGTTAAGCCACTCACAGTAAAGCATATCGCAGCGAAAAAAACACACAGAACATAAACACGCGATAAAGACGATACACAACTTTGTTTCCGGTAGCACTGAACAAAGTCGGCAACGCAGGAACGTTGACATCACGGCACGTGATCACTGGAAGTGTTTATCGCGTTGTGATTGGATCGTTCCTAGCGACTAGCGCCTCACGCTTCTTGCTCTTCACTTGTTATTTGTAAACGTCAAGTGCAAAGCTTCAGCGGCCCGGGAATACGTCTTGCACATCGCTGGAAATGGGTTCCAAACAATGCTGGTGACTACTTTGAAGGACAGTAACAGGCGAAAACATGTAACGCTTTTTTGTACGTTGCGAATGAATAGATGCAACTATTTACGTCCCAACGCTCGTATTTTTCATAGGCTGTTGAATTTTATACGTTGTATCGTATTATGGACATTCAGGTAAAGCCTTTTAAATTGTCGGTATTTATGTATGACATGACTAGAATGGCATGAATAACAAATTTGATGGTATGGGCCAGATTCCGCAGCGAGAATCGAATTATTCATTTTCAGAATTGATTCCCGCCTTTTTCCTGCTGCAATTTATTTATGTTGTCACGACGCGTTTCGCTTTCTTTTTTCAGGGTATCATCAGTTGGTTTATCTGTAACTTGCATTTTGTTCAGCACTATCACATTATAAACAGTTCACTTGGGCCATGCTGGAGTGGCCGTACTCCATAAGGCACCTTGCTGCGGAGTAAACGTCTGCTCCTCGTCGGAGATCAGTGTCGCGTGCGCGCGCGTGTGTCGTCCTTAGCGTAAGATAGTTTAGGTAGTTTGTAATTCTAGGGACTGATGACCACTGCAGTTTGGTCCCATATCTTTACAAATATTTGATTTAAGTTCACTTTGTGAGGATACATGGTTTTAGGTTAGTAACCTCTTTGGTACGTTTTGGTCGAACGATAGTTATCGTTGGTGTGCAGCGAGAGCTGCTGGCAACAATGCTTAGGTTGGAAGGTTCTTTGTTTGTTGGCCGGTGTGCGGCAGTCTCCACTCTCCCGCCGACCGCAGTGCGAGGCGGTAGCATGTCGGCAGTGAGTTCGTAACCTGCGTTTAGTGGTGGCTAAAGTTTTTGCCATTCCGTCGTATCCCATACGTGTTGCAGTTGCATATTGAATTGTTTCAGTGTGGACTTGTAGACATTCATTGTAGTGGTACGCGGTTATTTAATCAGTGTATTTAAAGGGAATAGTTTTTAACATTTGTCGTTCCATAATAAAGGAAGTTAACAAAGTTTACTGTTATGGATCAACCTAGTAATTGTCCGCATCCCATACCGTCAAATCATTGGAACGATTATTAAATGATTAAGCATAAAATAGAATGTAACGGCAACTTCGCCCATCGAGGATTAGGTGAACGCAGCGGTGGCGTTACAACTTCGTTTTAATCAAAATAAAGAAGTAGCTACACAAGGTTTACAGTCTTTCCAGTTTCGTCTTTGTTGTTCCTCTCTGTTTATAATCTGTTAACCCCTTAATGCATAGTGTAGCTGATCAGCTACATACCTTATTTTTCCATTATCTCTCAAACTGAATAAAATTTTACCACAAATTCATTTGTAGCTGCTTCTACACATAGTGTTACATATGCTAGGAATTATAAATTTCAGAGTGCTACTGAATAAAGCTTGACAGTTAGCTGCATTGAATTACTCCTTTAGTATTCTTCCATTGCTATGTAAAAGCAGTCAGTCACATACTACTGTTGCATTATGAGCTACTTTCTGGAAAGATTAGAGGCATAATAGTGACATTTACTGGATCTGGTACATCTTGGAGGCACTATATAGCTGGACAGCTATGAACTTTTTGTTGCTAGTAGTGCATAATAATTTTAAGGACTTCTTTAAAAATATTTTTCTCATTACATACGCACTATACATTAATAGTGGTACTTTTTATAGCTTCAAATAAATAGTGATGCATTAAAGGGTTAATGTGTTTTCCAGATAAGCCAGTCCACTGATGAGTCTGGATATAATAAAGAAATTTCAGGAGCAAAAATACGTTTTCAGTTTCGAAAAAAGATTAATTCGATGCTTCCTGCGGAATATGGCCGTACAAACAAACTTTTTATTTCAGAATGTCCAAATACGAATTTCTGCTGCCAGTAAATTACCTTCCAGTTTGAAGCTATATCTGTATATAGGATTTCAAATTATAAAATGTTTGTAAACGTGTTGGACCACACTACTATGGCATTAGTTCCTAGACTTACAAACTACTTAAACTAATGTACAGTAAGGACAATACACACACCCATGCCCGAGGGCGGACCCGAACCTCCGGCGATAACGGCCGACCAGTCCTTAGCATGACGCCTTAGACCACGCGACCATTCCGCGCGGCATGGGAATATAATCAACTTTCTTCCTTATCTGGTGTAATTATAAGTTAATTTTTGCTTTACGGATGACCGGAACATATTAAAATACTAGAAAGGTCATATTTACAGGGCTTGTACATTGTTATGTTCTTCAGAAATGGTTAGTATTGAGCCATGTCGGCCCGCGAGTTGAAGGTCAGCTTCGATATCGTGGCGAAACCTGCCGGTAAAATGTGCCTGCAGCTCTCGTTGTCGCTGTAAGCCGAAGGTAATGCACCAGTGTCACTGGAGAATACGCGCAGGATGCCTCGCGGACGTATCCGCGAACCTTACTGACAAACTCACTGAAAGAGGGCATTAGAGAATGTGATGCATCTGGGCCATGCTAGCTCGTTTCGAGCTCTCGATTCAGGCGGGTTGCGCTATCTTAGTCGACCAGAGTCTCTGGGAGGGGGGGGGGGTTATAATTGTAGTGGGGGTTAAATTGTTTTTTTTTTTTTTTCTAATCGTAAAACTCTTAAAATTAAAATTACTTGTTGCTAATACTTATTTCAATATCTACCAAGCAACTGAAGTTTGAAATTTGCAAATATTTATGGTTGCCCTGTAGCTTGCTGATCATTGTTTATTAATTAATCAATATATCTACATCTACATGGGATACTTTGCAAATCACATTTAAGTGCCTGGCAGAGGGTTCATCGAACCACCATTATACTGTTTATCTCCCCTTCCATTCTCGAATAGCGCGCGCGAAGAAAGAACACCTGAATCTCTCCGTTCGAGCTCTGATTTCTCGTATTTTACTCTGATGATCATTTCTACCTATGTAAGTGGGAGTCAACAATATATTTTCGCATTCGGAGGAGAATGTTGGCGATTGGAGTTTCGTAAGTGGCCCACGCCGCAGCGATAAGTGCCGTTCTTGTAATCATTCCCATCCCAGATCCTGTATCGTTTCCGTAACGCTGTCTCCCTTGTATCGTGACAATACGAAACGGGCTGCCCTTCTTTGGACTCTTTCGATGTCCTCCGTCAAACCCACCTGATAAGGATCCCACCACTGGGCAGCAATACTCCAAAAATGGACGGACAAGAGTAGTGTATGCAGTTTCTTTTGTAGTTCTGTTGCATGTTTTAAGAGTTCTGCCAATACAACGCAATCTCTGGTTTGCCTTTCACACGACATTATCTACGTGTTCTTTCCAATTTAAGTCTGAAGTAATAGTAATTCCTAGATATGTTTTGGAGTTTACGGCCTTCACTTTTGATTGATTTATCTTGTAAACTAAGTTTGACGGATTTCTTTTCGTACTCATGTGGACGACTTCACACTTCTTATTATTTGAAGTCAATTGTCAATTTTTACACCTTAGTGTTATCTTATTCATATCGTTCTGCAGTTGGTTTTGATCTTCAGGTGATTTTACTAGACGGTAACTAACGACGTCACTTGCAAACAACCTAAGAGAGCTGCTTAGAATTTCTTTCAAATCGTTTATGTAAATAAGGAACAGCAGAGGACCAATAACACTACGATTACTACGACCTGTGTCCTCTCTGACAGGAAATCCCCTATCCAATCGCAAATTTGGGGCGATATACCATAACCACGCAATTTGATTAAAAGCCGTTTGTGAGGTACGGTGTATAGAATTTGGCATTTATCTGTTATTATTTAATAAATATAAATATTTTAGCAAATTGGGTTCCACTGAAAATATACTGGGCTAGTCCTGCCTGTGTCCTTTAACTGTGCCTCTTTTCCCTTGTTAATGCATGCAACATCGCATCGTTACAACAACCACAACAGATGGACTTTGGAACCAGGTGAATGCAGTATGGATTTCTATACCGCTGGATACCGTTAGATCCCTATTCGCGTAGCTGCCATCACACATGGAACTAGGTACCAGGTCTCATGGCGAACCCTGTGCCTAATGCGGTGACTAAACTGCCAATCAGTTATTCAGAATGAATGAAGGAATGGTCATGTTCCGTGAATATGAACTCTCATCTTTAGTCGTTCACTATTTTTTCGTAATAGTACGATTTAGCTGTGGATGCATTTCATGATAACAGACACTATGAACAAATTTTAGCGATATTCAGTTGTTACTGGTGATGGCCTAAGAAACCAAAAGTCGATTAGTGACTCAATAAATAATTTTGCAGAACATCAGGAATTTTTACCTCTTGATAATATTTACTCTGTTTTACGGAAGGGTAAAGATAAATTAAAAATTTATACATACAATTTTTTGTGAGTATAACGATTATTGAAACATTGTTTATTGTGTTCGATGTATACGAAGTTATTAATTGAGCTGATATTATACTTATTAAAAATAAACGAAATAAGAGTTTAGCAGTGTAAAAAAGTTAATAATTCGTTCTATGGCATTCCTAACTCGTGATACGACATACACCAATTAGTACGGTTAAGCAGTGTAACGATATTAATATAATTTGCTTTAATTACTACTACACTGCAGTTATTACGAGAGAGCAAACATAATTTTCCAGATTAACGGAGCTGTGACGCTGAGCTGCTGGCAATTAACCACAGAGCGGCACGTGTCAGTAAGAATATAATTTAAAATTTAATCTAGGGCATCTAAAAAAACAATTATAAATGTTTTAGTTGTGAATATGTGCGTCACTACCGAAATAAACGACCTTTGGATGTTTTTTAGCGACAGCATCATTACAATTATTTATATAGTGCCTGTTCTTTTCGAACATCTCCGAAAAGAACAGACACCATTTGTTCACATTAACGGCGGTAATTTTGCTATAACGTTGCCCTTGCTTCGTATGATGCCATAATTGTTAAAGTAGATTCCGCGATTACATTTTGGACAAGGAATTGATGGTACCGAAGTTTTGAATTTGAAATAATTTAGTTAAAGTACAGCACAAAATGAACATTAAAGAAAATAAACCGCGGGTTGCATATCAAAGTCGAGTACCATACAAGCAACAGTACGTTATAAGACTTGCGGAAAGCATCTATCTGGATCCTGCGCTTCGTATTGTAGAAGCTGGAAATGATAACTTTTACTTCTTATTTAATACGTGAATGTTGGAGATACTTTCCGTAGGAGATCAATGTTCAGACTGTTCACTTCGCTTTTCATTGTTGTGTGACCGTGGGTGGAACATGAAGTTACTGGCAATGATAGAATAATAATAATTTAAAAAAATGATCGGACTTCGTGACATTACAAAAGAAATGATCGCAGGTTCTAAAATCAAGCAAAGTATCGTATAAGGATGATTGATTGATTGAAATTTTGCAGACAATGCGAAGTCGATTGTAATGGCGTCTGAACATTAAACTATTACGGACGTTGAGGAACTGAAAACATTAAGAAATTAAATATTTGACGTGGAGGAGTTTGATTTAAATGAAAACCAAGGAGAGGGAATGCTTTTAAATAATATATTTTCAGCAACAGCTTGCATTATTCTTTCTTACATGAGTGGATACAGGTAGGAAAGACATCTTCACAGATCGGATACAGACAAGAGAGAGAGTAAAACTACTATCACGGTTCCGTCTTCTCGCTTGTTCGAAAGTAAAAAATGACGAATGAAATTAAATTAGTTGCATTGCGAGTCAGAGGAAACCGGAGGCGATAAGCATCGCTGATTTAAAAAAAAAAAAAAAAAAAAAAAAAAAAAAAAAAAAAAAAAAAAAAATAATTTGTGTCTCGTTACATTACGAATTCGAAATATTTAAACATTTCGTCCGTTACAGACCATTGAAAGTAATCCAGTGGGAGAGGTGGAAAATTGTGCTTACAAATTAGGGGGCACTGTGGTAAATAATGTCAATACAATACATATGAAAACCCACAACATACCAGGAATACTCCAAAACAACTACTTATGGAAAAGAATGAAACAATTTCTGTCAGATGACAAACTTAAGGCTACACCATATGTTTTACAATATCATCTGGATCTTTGAGGGATCTTCTTCGTACTGCAGTACGCTCAACGTGTCGGAGGCTTATGCTACGGCATGTCTTTTGCTTCAGACTTTCTCTACTCCATGAGCACCTGTGGTTTGAATCTCTTAGGGGGTCGTGTACTACATGATGAGCCTGGTAAATCTGTTGTATTTCTAGTACCTAGTAAACTAGTAACTACATTCCTTCTAATTCTTTGAGTCTTATAATTTTATTGACGTCGCACAAAAGTGTACGAAAAAAAAAAAAAATAAAAAAAATGAATTGACAAAAGACAAATCTACAAAGTATCAAACCAATCCTAGCCCCGACCTTTTTCCTTTTCTATCAGTTACATAGAAAGGTCGTAACATGTCAGCTTAGTCAACAGATCCCATATTCGTATAATATGCCTTAGCTATGGCGAGACAGGCGAGACAGGCCATCAGCCTCCTTTCTGTTTACAACAGAAAAATAATCTCGAGAATTGATGGTTGATAAAAACATTACAGTGCGTATTTCCAATTTTTGCAGGCTTACTGACCAATCAGACTTCCCTCCGCTGAGTTCTTTATCATGTTTCAATTGTGGTAAGGTTTTGCGACTACATCTGACAGTACCACTGCTAGGTAGCCCATATTGTTGTAGCTCTCCACTAACGCCACACAAGCAGATTGGTCCGTATGAAGCCATGCGAATATTGTACTAAATATATATATTGATGTATATAGTTGTATACTTCAGTGTATATTAGAAACATTTTCATAAATAAATACCTAGGAAAATACCTTATATATGCTGAAGAAATATTTACTGGAGTAAATTGAACAGCAGCAACTATAACTGATGCAAACACAGTATTAGCAACTTTCTTATGACAACAAGACAGACTCTGGAGGTAATTACAAAAAATTCTCACAGATGGCAGCACTCAGTAGGATGGAAAGATGGTGCCTCCAGTTCAAACTTCTGTGTCAGTCGGCAGGAAAACAATAAAAGCTAAGGTGGGTGCAAATGAAGCCACTATGCCTCAAAAGGTTAATAGAAGCAAAATGTGTGGCTCAAAAGAAACGCGAAGATAAAAATATGTGTTTCTAAGGGACCAAACCACTCTTGTTATCGGTCCATGGAGTTAGAAACTACTGGAACTACCTTACACTATGGACAACATATACAGCAATGCCCTAAAAGAACTAACCTCTGACATGAGCAACCGCGCAATCCGTAACGTGAAGCCCTAGACAGTACGACACTTCCCACGCGTCGTCAAAGATACTGAGGACCAAGTGAATGATATTAAATTTTAAAATGTGCAAATGTTAGAACAGTATAACATTGTATTCCGGCAGAATGGCCTTAGACAGATATACAATATACAAGTGTTGACTGGAACACGTCTTTCAAATCATGAAGGCAGCGGGGATGGAAATAGGCAACGAAAATTATATTCATCTTATAAAAACCAAACAGCAGTTGTAAGAATTGAAGAGCATGAAAGGGACGCAGAGATTGCGAAGGGACTAAGTTTTTGCCTTTCTCCAATCTTATTAAATTAGCACATTGAGCAAGTTGTGGAGGAAAGCTAGAAGAAATTCGGAAAACAAATTAAAGTTCAGAGAGAAGAAATGAAAAATTGATTACATTGTAGTTATGCTAGAGGCAGCAGCAAAGTATCTGTAGGAATAACAGAAGGAAATAGACAGTGTCTTGAAATCAGGGTATAAGGTGAACATTAACAAGATCAAAACGAAGTTAATGGAATGTTGTCTAAGGAAATCAAGCGATGGTGAAGGAATTAGGTTAAGTAACGGGACGATAAGGGTAGTACATGAGTTTTATTGTATGACTGGCAAAAGAAGTTCTTATGACCGAAGTAAAGAGATATAAAATACAGAATGGCAATGGGAAGAAAAGCATTGCTGATGAAGCGAAATTTGTTGGCATACAAAATTAATTTAAAAGTTATGATGTTGTATCTGAAAGAATTTATCTTGAGTACAGCATTGTATGGGAGTGAAACGTGGAGGATAAGGAATTAAGCCAAAAATATGATTGACTCTTTGAAATGTGGAGCTACAGACAAATGCTTTAGATATGTTAATCACATGCCTAATAAGGAGGTACTGAACAGGATTGGAAATAAAAGAGATTTAAGGCATATCTTGAATAAAAGAAGGGATCGATGGGTGAAACACTTTGAGAAGTCAATGAATTGTCAAATTAGCATTGGAGGGACTTCTGGTCTAAAAGTAGCAGAAGGAGACCAAGAGAGGTTCAGAAAGATGTAGGTTACAGATCTTATTAGAGATGAAAAGACTTGCAGAGGCTAATGTAGCGTGGGGAACTGTACCAACCAGTTATTGGACTAAATGCGACAACAACAACAGATATTAAAATGTATAGCATCACCTCGATTTTAGTGGTTAGCGGTTCATGACCCTTTACAAGAAAATCGAATAGAGATATACAAAAACAACATTGCAGTTCTCTCTATTGTCGATGAAAACAAAAAAATTGACGAGTTGTACGACAAAAACGTAATGATTCTGAATTTGTTTTCCAGATTACAGTATACATTGAAAATAATCACGATGAACTTCCTCCAATAGGATGAAAAAGAAATTCTTTTTTTTTAATGTACTTCAGAACATAAAGTCCATCTGAATTCAGAGTAGATTAACACATCAACTTGTCCACTTATAGGACACAAGCTTAGTTCAATGAATATTAGGGGCGAATATCATTGTTTTGTGCTACGACGTACAAATTTGCCAAATAGTCGTTTTCTAAAAGAACACAGAACTCGTGTATACCTTCGTAATAATTTCATCACTCCAACATTCACTTTCGCACTTATATTGATTTCAAATAACATAAACTTCTCTCATGTTACATTCCATTTTTAATAATTTTACCTGTTAAACATCCTATGCTGTTACCATATCAACATATGCCCATGACAGCATGTTCAAATACACACAAGTTTTACACAATAGCCAACAACGGCAACAACAAAAGTCATGCAAAGATAGTCACAACAACTTACAGACTAACCACTACAGACAAGATTGATGTAAGACTTGGACAGACGACAGACGACCGGTGACAGAAACAGCATAGCTGGTTCGTCTGCTTAAATATCGTATTCGGAAAAGGTTAAGTCACATCACAAATCATGTCATTTATGAATAGAATAAAAAACTGGCGTCAAGAGTACTTAAACTAATATTTTATACATGACTGAAATAAAATTACTGTTGCTTCATCGCAATTTATTTAGTTTAGAAAATACGTTTTTTAACTTTCATTTTTCACGAAACAGAAATAGCTTGAATATAAATCAAATACAAAAGTATTGTTTCCACGATTACATTTTGACTCCAAAAATAATAATTATTTAATACACAAATGAAATATTAGAATCCGACCATATGACTGAGGACAGGATTGTCTGTATAAGATATTTTGTCCATTGATAACTTTATTGCTATGAATATCATAAAGATCTTTCGACTGGTGTTGAATTTAGTCATAAATATGGAACTTTCTATGAGTCACAATTTTTGCATCATTTGTTTTACAAAATAAACTACTCAAAGACATGTTCAAGTCATGAACGTTTCAAAAATTTAGTAAAAGTTTGGCATTACTAAAGAGAAGTTATGTGTTTCGCATTTGAACTATACATTCTGTATTACATTGCATCTTACACCGGATAATTTCTACATCAAGTAAACAATCCAATGTAGTTACGTATCGTTACAACACCAGTATCGCTATTTCCCGGTAACACGTCCTCTTTCACTGTTGCATGCCCGTATTCGTCTTGGCATAATGTCTTCTAGATCATCAAGATTCAGATTATCCCACTCCTCTACGTCGATTCGGCGTAATTATCGACCAAGATCAGCTGTTTTCAGTGTATCCCAGGACTGTTTGATAGTGTAAATGTCTGGAGAATCTGCACGCCATTCTAATCTCGCGATGTAGTTATCATGAAGGAAGGCATTCACATGGTGTGCACGATGAGCACGAGAATTGTCGACCAGTAAGACGAATCCCTGGCCGAAATTCTGCCGATTCGGTTGCACTATATGTCGGAGGATGTCCGTGTAGCGTATAGCCGTTTGGCTGCCTTCTACGACCAGCAGTATCGTGCGGAGACCCCACTTAATGCCACCCCAATAACTACAGGGAACCACCAGCTTGCTGCACTCGCTGGACGGAGTGTCTGCAGGGGCTGTCTCCTAATCTTTCGCATACTGTTGTTTTCAGTCAATTAATTAATATCCTGATACGACTGTTCTTAAGGAACAGACATTGCTGATAGTTCGCAGCTGTAAATGTTAAATATATACACTAAGGGAAGTAGACGTTTGTGACATATGTAAGTTTGGGTCTGGACGGGGAGCGTGTCCGGGTGGCCGAGTGGTTAAGGCAACAGCTCGCGAAAAGTGGGAGACCCGGGGTTCGAGTCCCGGTCCGGCACAAATTTTCATGTGTTACAAAATGATTGACCAACTGAAGAAGAGTAGCTAAAGTCGGAAATGTTCGCAAATTGCGAATTAATATATGTATATTTAACAAATAAATTAATATTATGTTTGTACTTTGCTGATTTCAATCAATTAACACTACCTCTGTATTTTGCTGATTATCTGGCTATGTTCATCGCTGTTTGTAACTGTATGTTAAGCAGTGTATTCTCACATAGTGCTTTGTAGATGAAACTGGCTATAAACCCGGCGTTGCCCGGGTGTTTATTTGTCCTACACTCTCTTAGTCCGCATCTCCTTCCCTCCTTTCTCTGCGTCCACCTCTTTCTCTCCCATATCTCTGTTCGTTTCCACCTTTGCCTCTATATGAAAAGTTTTCTGCAAGATACCCTCCGTCATGTACCACACAAACATTTATGTACCCAGTGATCTTCCTCTTGGTTTAAAGGTCATGTGTTCAAGCATTCATAAAGATTGGAGGATCCATTTTTATGTTGCAAAGTACCCTCCCCCATGCAGAGTATGAAAATTAAGGTAGACGGTGACTTTCCTCTTGTTGTGAAGGCCAAGCATGCGAAATTTCGTGAAGGTCGGAATGAAACTGTAGATTTCGTAGGTCTGTAGGAGAAGTATGCTCCACCATGCACCTATCACAAAATACTTTCTTAGCTGACGTTTTCTACCTATAAACTATGTTCCTGCCAAATTTCAGCTTCATAGGTGAAGTAGTTTTCGAGATTTCGTGGTTAGTCGGTGAGTGACCTTTCGATTTTATATAGACAGAGATTAAGAAAACATTGTTTAATTTTGGATGCAAGAGGATTAAGGAAGACTTGTAGACAAAAATAAATAGTAACATGCAAATCTGAAATGCTAACTTTATTTGACAGAAGGTCATGCCTGATGCGACAGTTTTACGGCATCTACAGCATTGGCTTGGGGAGGGGGGGTCAAATACAAAAAGGCTTCATAAACGTCCGAAATTACATGCGAACTTTGTTGCAGGTCCCTAACTACTACCATGTTCCAATAATTAACGCATAAATCTGGGTACTCTCACACGGTGGCCTCTCATTACTTATGACGTCACATCTCCTGAGCTACGTGTCGTGCTCTTTTGTTTTTGGGTAAGGAACGAACCATCCTGGGCGTACGGTGAACAGTTCACCAAAGTTTCATTGCAATCGAATCAATGGTTTATGAACACATAGAGGACATACAGAAAACATTTATTTTTATATATGTAGATTTTTAGAAAAAGCTGGCTACTATGGGTTGCAAGCCTGCACGGAGGCATCAGACTGTCTGATGCCTCCGTGCAGGCGTGCAGCATATAGTGGCTAGCTTTTTATAAAAAATTTCTTTTTAAACTTTGTGGCGTAAGTAGTATATTTTATTATGTGACTTGTTTTATTTTATAATTTCTGATGAAGGAAATCACAGTCATTGCTGAAACCAGATCAAATAATTTTTAATTTGCGACCGAGAGCTGCTTTTTTATTCTTTGATATAAGTTGCTTTAATACACAGGAGTGTCAAATTCCTTTACTATAGTGAAAACGACGGCTGTGCAGTATACAGTCGCCCAACCGCTGTACCATAATTGTTTCATGAACATAGAAAGTTCTTTGAGACTCTTTTCTTACAAAACGCAAAGTATCTGTAATGTTTCACAGCAAAGTAATACTAGAAGTTGTACATGATTGCATCTCATTGTTTGCGAAGAAGTTTCGTTATCCCTTAAAACAACAACATAAGCGTTCCACAGAATAAGTCGATATTTGCGTATCAACATTAGCTATCTCGTTGGCCGTACCGGTTCATGCTCGCAGGAGACTCGCAGGAGTTTGGATAGTAGGAGGCGAGGTACTGGCGGAAGTAAGGCTGCAAAGACGGAGCGTAAAACTTGCCGCGATAGCTCAGTCGGTAGAGCGCTTGCCCGGTTCCGGCACACAGTTTTAATTTGTCAGGAAGTTTCAGAAGCTTTACTTATTTGGACTAACAAGGAACCATTGAGTTCAATATTTCAAATGTTTGCTAAGCTTATGGGATTTAACTGCAGGGTCATCAGTCCCTAAACTTACAAACCGCTTGTTTGTTGTTGTTATGGTCTTCAGTCCGGAGATGCAGCTCTCCACCATTCTCTATCCTGAGCAAGAACTTTCATCTCCTCATAAGAACGGCAACCCACATCCACTTGAATCTGCTTACTATACGCGGTCTCCCTCTGCGAATTTTACCTCACATACTTCCCTCCAATGCTAAATTTACAATTCCTCGATGTCTAAGAATGTGTCCTACCAAGCGATCCCTTCTTTTAGTCGGAGTATGCCAAAAATTCCTTTTCTCACCAATTCTGTTCAGTACCTCATCATTAGTTATGCGATCTACCCACCTAATCTTCAGCATTCTTCTGTAGCACCACATTTCAAAAGCCTCTATTCTCTCCCTGTCCGCACTGTTTATCATCCATGTTTCACTCCCGAACAAGACAACACTCCACACAAATGCCTTCAGAAAAGACTTCCTTGCACGTAAATTCGATGTTAGCAAATTTCTCTTTTTCAAAAATGCTTTTCGTTCCATTGCCGTTCTGCATTTTATATCCTCTGTACTGCGAACATCGCATGCTATTTTACTACCCAAATAACACAACTCATCTACCACCTTCATTGTTTCGTTACCTAATCTAATTCCTTCAGCATCGCCTGATTTTCTAAGACCGCATTCCATTATTTTTGTTTTGCTCTTGTTACTGTTCATTTTAAACGCTCCCTCAACACTCTGTCTATTCCATTCAATTGCTCTTCCAGGTCCTTTGCTGTCTTTGACAGAATTACAATGTCATCAGCAAAACGCAACGTTTTTATTTCTTCCCCCTGAACTTTAATCCCTATTCCAAATTTCTCCTTGCTTTCCTTCACCGCCTGTTCGATTTACAAATTGAATAACATCGGAGAAAGGCTACAACCCTGTCTTACTCCCTTCCCAACTGATGCTTCCCTTTCATGGCCTTCGAGTGTAATTACTGCAGTCTGGCTTTTGTACAAGTTGTAAATAACTCTCCTTTCCCTGTATTTTACCCCTTCTAACTTCAAAATTTGAAAGAGTGTATTCCAGTCAACACTGTCAAACGCTTTCTCCAAATCTACAAATGTAGGTATGCCTTTCCTTAATCTATGATAAGACGTAAAGTGAGTATTGCCTCCCGGGTTCCTACGTTCCTCCTGAATCAAAACTGATCTTCCCCGAGATCAGCTTCTACCAGCTTTTCCATTCTCCTGACTTATCAAACTGATGGTTCTGTAATTTTCACATCTGTCTGTGCATGATTTCTTTGGAATGGAGATTATTACTTTTTTCTTAAAGTCTGAGGGTATTTCGCCTGTCCCATACATCTTACACACCAGTTCAAATAGTTTTGTCACGGCTGGCTCTCGCAGAGACTTTAGTAGCTCTGAGGGTATGTCATCTACTCGTTGTTTCGACGTTGGTCGACGCACAGGACACCGTGCTCACGGGTGCGGTTCCTGTAGGGGGATGCTTGTCCACTGTAGGTCGAGCTGATCTCTACGAGATTACGAGAGTAACTCGGTCGTCCGATCTTTGATTGTCGTGAGTGCATTCGTGTTCTCTCGATAATCCATTTTTAGTCCGGGGCAAGTCCCGGAGATAAATTAAATTGGTCCCAATCCCCCGGTTCCGACCAAGGTTTTCGGGAGGTTTTCCTTGGTTGTAAGGCGTATGCCGGAACTGGTAAGGCCTTCCCACATATTCCCAATTGGGATTATCCCTTTGCCCCACTATCAGCTTGTCTGATAATTGGCTGAATAGAACCGCGACTCTTTATGGGCCGGATCTCAAACAGCCCGCTCCACTCCTCGGAGCGGAGAATGAAAAGAATAAGGGTTTTTTTTTTCCGATGTAGGTCTTTCAGGGCTCTGTGAAATTCATCTCTCAGTATAGTATCTCCTATTTCAACTTAATTTACTTCCTCTTCCCTTCCTACAACATTGTCTCGAAGTTCATTACCTGTGTAGAGCTGCTCTATGTAATCTTTCCACATTTCAGCTTCCCTTCTTTGCTGAGAGCTGGTTTCCCATCTGAGTTCTTGATATTCGTAGAGTTGTTTTTCTTGTCCCCAAATGTAACTTTTATTTTCCTGTAGGCAGTATCTATTTTTGCCCTATTTATACATTCTTCTACATCCTTGCATTTGCCTTCTAGCCACTCCTTCTTAGCCATTTTGCACTTCCTGTCAATCGCATTTCTTAGTCGTCTGTACTCCATTTCTTTCATCAATTAAATTTAGTCTTTCCTGTGATATCCAAGGATTTTTTCTAGGTCTTGCTGTAACACTATAAGTAATCTTCCCTATTTATTTCATTGCACTTGCAATTTTCAGCTTTGATATATTATGTATCGATTCCAGGATTACGAATTATATAAAGTGGAATGTCTGTAATATGATCTTTGATGTGTATTCAATGTATTGATTTTTTCGTATGGAATAATTTTGTAAAATTTATAATATGTATTTATGAGAATATTTATTGTTAAATTTGTAGCAATTTTGAAACTTGTTTTTGTAAATAGTTTTCTGTGAAAAGCTGGTTCAGCATATGGGTTGATACAAGTATGAATGTAAAAGGTGTAAGAAAAACGGAAGTCCGTGGGTGGCAGGTAAAAAGGTGGTGTTTTGGGGGAGAACAATCTAGAAACGGTGGCAAGTACGAGAGAAAAGAGAGTTCGTTACGAGACGTCATGGTGGCAACTAAATTGCAGGGGAGTGGTATTTTGTTAGCCACGGTGTTATCCATAGTGTGGAAGAGTGGCAATAAGTATGGAATAATGTGCTTGGTTGTCCTAATAATTGGTACATCAGTAAAGTTGCCTTGAATGGAGCATCAATTTTGTTGGTTGTAATGGCAACTGGTTATGGAGCTCTAACTGTTAAAAATTCCGACGCTAAGAAGAACTTTCTAGAGCTCATGGTGCTAAAGGACCAAGCCAATTATATCGTCAACTGTTAATGCCACTGGAAATCTCCGCTTCCACCGCCACCGGGCTTGCAAGTAACCGCTTTTACTTTTGTATAATTGCTTGAACCAGCAGTGAGTAATATAAACTGTGAAATATTATCATATACTAAAAAACAAATCTGTGTTTGACTCGCTGCTTTATCCTAAATCATTATACCTAGACTGGGTTCTGTCTTCAGTGTAAGATCATTCCGAGTATCCTGT
Organism: Locusta migratoria; assembly: GCA_026315105.1. NCBI lineage: Eukaryota > Metazoa > Arthropoda > Insecta > Orthoptera > Acrididae > Locusta > Locusta migratoria. The sequence goes on from CM048746.1 coordinate 201,464,988, forward strand.
TGTTTATAAAGTGACAAAAAATTACACTACAACCAGCGTTCAATCTAAATTGAATTTGCCATTTTGAAAATTGTGAGAGTGTAGGTTATGACAATACAAAGAGCTTATCTGTTTTGTAATGTAACTAAAGAAAGATTGCTAAGTTATCTGTTTATTCAAAATAGTAAACAGGGTTCTTTATGAATATTTTTTTCTATTTTGCAAAATTGAAGCAGTTTAACTTACAGTTAGGCTTGCTGCCAGTAAAAGTTTAGAATAAAGGCAATCATAGTTAAATCTGATGAACTTGAACATCAAAGAATACATTTTATATTGAAATCAGTACTGTTTATTCTTCAACAATTTTATTGCATTTGGTATAAGTGCTACTGATAGCTGCCTTTGGGTAGAATTTATCATAGGTGAAGTTAAAGTATTTTTCAATTCAGAAACCACTAAGCTGCAACCCAAATTTTTTTCATAACAAAGGCTAACTGTGCTCCTAAAGCAATTACATTACATGCAGTAGTCAAATTCTGGTGTAACTATTTTCAAACAGGATATATTTAAACTAATTAAAGGTAATGTAAAATTATAGTGCAATAGAATAGTCATTTGCAGTGCAACTTAAAATTTGAGTATTCTATTTTTTTTTAATGTACTTTGTCTTTATGCAATAAGAAAAGAATATTATTTTATTAGATATTTACTTTTACAGAATTAGACAAAAGCTAATGCATTTATGCAGTTGTGTTACATCCTGACGGATTGTAGGCCTATCTATAGTTGAGGTAATCATACATTTTCCTGCATTTATCCCTGTGCTTGTTGCTCAGTGTAGTAATTCCATAAATATTAAGCTAATTCCATACCATAGTTTAAAATATAGTGCATGTTTAGTTTCAGTAACTTCCAGACCAGGTGTAGGCCTAAAACAGATACTGCATTGTTACAGAGTTTTGCCTTTGTAGGCTGGCGACCGATTTCACATATTGATTACAGGTTAGTTTTCGACTGCATTATTGTAGTTTTAACACTATTTTGCTTTCATTTACTCTGTCTTGTAACTAAACCTGAGGATTCGTAGTTTAAAAAACGGTACCTTATTCGTTAGGATTCACACACGGTCAAAATCCTTTCAGAGGGTAACACCGCGACTTTATTGTTTATCGAAACGAATAGTTATTGTATTAGTACTTTAGCTAATTGTAAGTAAGCAATAGAAGCTGAGGGTATTATATTGCCTTTCTACCTATTTTATCTCTCAATGCCAGAGAGCAAATTATGCCGGATTTCCAATTAGATTTCTGGGAGAAACACTCAGTCCCACAGCCGATCATTCTTGAAGCAGCCTTCAATCTCAATGGCTACTGCCGGATATTGCTATTGGACGTGGCAAAAGCCTTTGATTCAGTATGACATAAGGGGTTAATATACAAATTATACTAACAGTGTTTCCCCGAAAGTGTATTGAAAATAATCAAAGCTCTCTCGAACAAGACTTTCTCTGTCAAAATGGAAACTTTAACCTCCACCAAAAGGCGTATTCGTGTCGGAGTGCCACAGGCATCGGCTTTGGAACCCGTACAATTTGTACACTGCGGACACTTCCACAGCCCCCCTGAAGCACACCGCTCACTAGAAATCCAAACAAGGACCTTATCATCCGTAGGTTACAAAGCTTTTAGATGACACTCGGGCTCTTCGCTGGCGAATCACTATAAATGCTGAAAAACTCAGGCTATGGTGATCACCAAAAAGCTCGGGAAACGCGGATCCCATCAACACTCCGTCCCCCGTTCTCCTCCACCTCCAAGAACCCTTCTGATGCAGGACAAGTACTTACGAGTAACCCTGGGCCAACTACTAACATGGAAACCCAATATAGACGAGGTCTACAGGAAAGTCTGCGACAGAATGTCCGACCTTTATCGCATCTGAACTTCAACAGCTCCCTATCCCTCTCCGTTAGAATCAAAATCATCCTTAATGCGTCACTCAATGGAATACTCCTGCTCTGCAGCCAGGAAACTCCTGGAAAAGCTCCAAACCGTGCAGAACCGCTGCACTCTCCACTCACCTACCCCATGGTTTTCCTGCGGCCGACTTACATGCTGCTGCTGCTGGAGTTCCCCTCCTAAAAGAGCGTTTCCAAGATCTGGGAAGGGCTTTCTACGAGAGTTCCTCCAGATCGGGAAACAAACTTATCCGTTCCCTAGTCCGGTATGACATGTCCGTCGATCCGGCAACGAGCACAAGAGTCCCCTACCACCTCTGATCCTTACATCGAAGAGGAAAATCCTAACACCAATCCCCATTTCCAATTGTGACCAACAAAATCAGCACCACGCCCACCCAGGGCCAGTACTAAATACACATACAGAACCTCCAGCACAGTATAAAGACATATAGTAAACAGTGAAAGTCACACACACACACACACACACATCAAAAAAGTACACAGAGGAGAACAAAATTAACTGGCTACAAACTCCCCACTACCTCACAGTGAGAGAAGCAAAGGACTGATAACCAGTAGGCAGATCATTCCATCAGATGATGTCGGAAACAGCGCAAACGGCGGGAAAGCGTGAGATCACACTCTATCGTATTTATTTCAAGTAATTTTATTCGCGAACTGTAATAATGTCGTCTGGAGCTCATTCGTCCGTTATGGAAAGCTTTCTAAGGTGCTGCACATGATACGTTTTTTCTTGTAATTTATTTGGATATGTTGCACATAAGCGGGATTTTTGCGAGTTTCACGTTCTCTCCAGATGACAGAACGACGATTGTCCGACTCAAGAACTGTAACAAAAGTATGTTATCTCAAAGGTAAGTAATTTAAACATTTCTTTTGCTTAAGATTTCTTTTAAATTGTTGGACAACGGCTTATATATATATATATATATATATATATATATATATATATATATATATATATATATATATAGGAGAGAGTGGGGCTCATTGGGCCATGGGGTACAATGAATCATGATGCATAATTTCAGTAAAAGGTGGTAAATTACTTCCCTCTCTGTGTATATGACAGATTTAGCTCCCGCGTTTCTCTGCTGATGTTATGTTATTTTCGCTACAGTGATTTTCGGAGAATTAGATTAAAATTTGGTGACAAATGATTGCATGAAGTTCACAGAAACTATGTCATTATAACAATATGCATATCTTCAAATATTAACAATGTTCAAATATAACATTACTTGAGCTTTGTTTGAAATATGTTCTGTTGGGCCATATTCAACCACGTTCTCCCGGGGCACAGTGAGTTATGGTTCATTGTGCCCTAGCTCATACACCGGAGAAAATTTGTTACAAGCCGCAAAAATTCGAAACAAAAAGGCAAATCGGAATTTTCGAGAGCAGGAAGCTGATGATGAAAATAGTGAATGATCAGACGATTTCCGTTTTGACGAAATTTAAGCCAAGAACAAAATACCAATTTACAATATAGTCAAAATTTTGAAACCAAAAGATGACTCTGGACAGTCAGGTATCATTTTTGAGGAAAGGTAAAGGGTAAAGCATTTGTTCCACCTAGCAACATGCTTTACGTCCTTGCAGAACCAATTAATGATGGTGTGATAAAGAGACAAAAGACATATTCGCAATTTGGAATTAACTGCCAATCCATTGATGTTCACTAATTTCAAAAGAAGGCATACGACTCTGTGCCTACAGATTTAATTATGTATAAGTAGAAAATAAGTAAACATTAATTTAAAAATACATTTGAAATTTATCTTGTATGCTGAACTTGTTCTTAAAACAAACCATTTAAATTGGCTCATTGTACCCCACATGAGGGGCATTATTAACCATTTACCAATTTTTCTTCAAAGACATGTAGCTCGAAACATATTACCCATAGAGGAATCGAATAATGCCATTTCATACGTGAATGATTAAACTGCAAAAACTGAAAATCACAATTCTGTAACAAAATTATTTGATGACTAACACAGAGAAATAATTTTTGTGGTTTAATCTGCCTCACTCTCCCTTATTATTGCCCATTTATACATGATTTCAGACAGAAAAATGTATTTTGTTTAACGACTGTTCCGCATTTCAGGCAAGACTTGGAAGTGAATTATGTTAATTATAATGGTCCTGCTGTATAGACGATTTGTAAAGAAGTAGATCTTTCTTTAGATTTTTTTTTTTCATAATTACTTATTGTATCATTTTCTTTTACCTATCGATTGGTTCCTGAAAACAGTTTTCATACTTTGTGCTTATTCATCATTAACACACTGCATTGTAAAACAAAATACATGATATATTAAATTCATAAAGAATGTTACCTAAGGAAATCTGTAATTTTAACATTAAATAAATATCAATTAGGCGTACGTTTTTGTACCACTGAACCCCTATATATTTTAAAACGCACGTACCCCCTCCTATGACGGCGACCCCCGGAGCAAGACTTTGCGACCTCTTTGGGGATCGCGACACACAGGTTGAAAAACACTGCCTTTGAAACTTCCTGGCAGATTAAAATTGTGTGCCAGAACCGGGACTCGTACCTGGGACCTTTGCATTTCGCGGGCAAGCGCACTACCGACTGTGCTGTCCCGACACGACTCACGATGCCGCCTCACAACTTTACTTCCACCAGTACCTCGCCTCCTACTTTCCAAACTTCACAGAAGCTCTCCTGGAAGAAAGGATATGGTGGAGACATGGCTTAGCCACAGCCTAAGGGATGTTTCCAGAATGAAACTTTCCCTCTGCAGCGGAGTGTGAGCTGATATGAAACTTCCTGGCAGATTAAAATTGTGTGCCGGAACCGGGACTCGAGCCTGGGACCTTTGCCTTAGGCTGTGGCTAAGCCATGCCTCCACCATATCCTTTCTTCCAGGAGTGCTAGTCTTGCATGGTTCGCAGGAGAGCTTCTGTGAAGTTTGGAAAGTAGGAGGCGAGGTACTGGCGAAAGTACAGTTGTGAGGCGGCATCGTGAGTCGTGTCGGGATAGCACAGTCGGTAGTGCGCTTGCCCGCGAAAGGCAAAGGTCCCAGTTTCGAGTCCCGGTTCCGGCACACAATTTTAATCTGCCAGGAAGATTCAAGTGCAGTGAAGTGTGAAAAGTATAGAACTATAATTTTCAAAACTCATGGTTGCAAAATACTAAAACGAATTATTTACAGACGAATGAGAAAACTCGATAAATCTCACTTTTGGGAACATCAGTTCAGATTTAGTAGAAATGTAGCAACACGGAAGGCAATACTTACATTACGTCTTATAAGATAGGTTAAGGAAAGAGAAACCTATGTTTTTTAGCATTTGTAGATCTGGAGAAAGCGTTTGACAATGTTGACTGAAACACTTTCAAATTCTGAAGGCAGCAGGGGTAAAATATGGGAAGCGAAGAGTTATATTCAATTTGTACAAAAACGAGACAGCTATTATTAGAGTCGAAGAGCATGAAACGGTCGCAGTGGGTGGAAAGGGAATAAAACAGGGTTGTAGCCTTTCCCCAATCTTGTTTAATCTGTACATTGAGTAAACTGTGAAAGATTTTAAGAAGAAATTCGGAGAAGGATTAAAGTTCAGGGAGAAGATTAAAAAGTTAGCTGTTTTGCGATAACACTGTAGACAGCAGCAAAAGAACTGGAAAACTAATTGAACGGAATGCACAGTATCTTGAAATCAGGGTATAAGATGAAGCATCTGACAAGAGCAAAACAAAGTTAATGAAATGTTGTCAGAATATCAGGCGATGCTGAAGGAATTAGATTAGGTGACGAGACGATAAAAGTAGTATACGACTTTTGTTATATGGCTAGCAAAGTAACTTCTGATGGCCGAAGTGAAGAAGACATAAAATGCAGAATTACTATGGGAAGAAAAGCGTTTCTGAAGAAGCGAAATTGTTGACATCCAAAATTAATTTAAATGTTTGGAGATCCTTTTTAAAATCATTTGTCTGGAGTGTACCATTGTACGTGAGTGAAACGTGGAAGATAAGGAGTTCAGACAAAAATATGATTAGAGATTTGAAATGTGCTGCTATTAACGAATGATGAACATTAGAGGGTAAATCACGTAACTAATGAGGATGTACGTTACAGAATTGTGGAAAATAGAAGTTTCTGGCATATCCTCAGTAAGAGAGGGATAGGTTGGTGGGATACATTCTGAGACATCAAGGAATCGTCAACTTAGCATTAGAAGGAAGTGTGTGGGATAAAAATCATAGAGGGAGACAGAGAGATGAATGCAGTAAGCAGCTTCAAAAGGATGAAGGCTGTCGTTCTTATTCTCAGATGAAGAGGCTTTCACAGGGCAGAGTGTAACGTACCGTGTCTTAGCTCGTTGCCTCTTGAAGTTCTCGTAGATCGGCGCTCTTGGTAACAGCTGGTTGAAATTTCATGGGACAAAACTAATCTGATACAAATAATGTAGGAGACACGTAGGACTGCAGTTCATTGACACTTTAATGAATTATTAGTGCCCATTTGTCCCCATTTATGGCCAGCCTACAAGTCAGTTGCCACAATCCAGTACGCACATTCCACACGTCACTAAAACAGATTCACACAGTTCTTGTGTGGAATACTAAAGTGCGAGGTGTACAGTGTGCCATGTAAAAATTTAGCTTTTAATCATAACAGTAGAAACAGTTTCGACACTACTAACACTGATGAACTTTTATATAATTGTTCAAATTAGAGTTCAGAGCGACTTGGATTGAGTGTCAGATACATCACAAAACAAGAATCCCTACTAGCGAGGATTGTTCCTCTTAACAAATGTGAAACAAGACTCATTTACATGGCGCGAAAGCATCCTCTTTATATCATCCAAACAATGACACTGAAAAATACGTATTGTTAATTATATACATTAATTTATTATAATGGACAGATAAACAATTACATACAACTGGCTATATATATATATATACCCCTACGCCACGCCTAACAACCATCGTTTCCTTTCGCGATGTATCTACAAGCGAAAGGACCATTTATCCATGCTTCCCAGCACACGATATTCTGGTGTTTTCTACACTTAGAGCAGCCACAGGTTATAACAAGCAGTTATTTTCGGTTTTGTTTCCAGGGATGTATTCCGACAAATATTACACATGCAGTCGGATTGAATTAGTTGGTTGGACCACAGTCTAACATATACAGTCACGACACTCCCGCAGATTTTTGTTATACACTACGACTGCAGCGCTCCAAGCGGCCGGCAAGCTGCGTTTCTGAATACAGTATTGGATGAATGCGAATAGTATAGTTTAGATTGATTTTTACAGGCTTTCCACACTAGGGAACGTATGTAGTGCCATAAAATAGGCAGTAATTTAAAATTAGCTCCATCTTTGACTTTATTAGGTTTACTGAGATCCCTGATGAAGTACGAAACGGTACATTTCAGGACAGTTTATTTACAATTATCTTGTAACCTACAGGCTTTTGTTGAATAATATAATTTTCTATTAAAAATTAAATGGCTGAGAAACACCGGAAGACCTGCCTTTGGCATAAAGTCGCCGCTTTTCTACCCAGGAACTTTATGATTTCTTCACTACAATTCCAGTAAAATCGATGAGAGTGGAACGTAGGAAACGCATATAGAATGCAATAACTACAGTACTTAACGTACCAAAGCAAACACCACAACTGTAACTGAACGACCCTATCGATACACGTCAAAAAACTCTTATCATAGTAAGTACACAACATAATAGAAATTTATGTTTCTCTTATGTTTGTATTCTGCTTACTTTCAGCGGAATAAGCTGCAAAATAACACATATTCGTAAGTCCAAAAGATTTCTGGAATGCAGCCGCGTAAAATTCACTTCTTCTGCATAACGCGGCTGCATTCCCGAAATCTTTTGGACTATACATTACGCCGTGAAAAGTTGAAAATGCATATTCGTAAGTATTTGTTCATGACGAAGTTGTTCATTACACCTCTGAATCAGTTAAATTCAGCTGTTAATGTCCCTGTTATGTATGTCTCTTAATATTTTACTAATGCCTGTAACGCAAAAACTTTACCAACTATTTCGTTAATTACGCACAAAAATAATTATAAAGAAACATCACTCCTACGGCGGCTTGCCCACCACTAGGAACGCTAGTGTCGTTGCAAGGGTCAGTTGGTAACAACTTTCACAGCAGTGAGTGTCGCGACTGTATATGTTACACTGTGGTTTGACCATATCCGCTGCCCAAATCTAGACGAAATTGACTATTATAATGCTATATGTCACAACATTTCAAAAAAAATGTTCAAATGTTTGTAGAACTTATGGAACTTAACTACGGGGTCATCAGTCCCTAAGCTTACAAACTACTTATAAACTAGCTAAGACTAAGGACGGCACAAATATCCATGCCCGAGGGGGGATTCGAACCCCCGACCGTAGTGGCCGTGCAGACCGTATATATATATATATATATATATATATATATATATATATCGCGGCCTATTTTCACATCTTACGTTTTCGAGTTTAGGAACCTTGATTTTATTATGATATTTTACAATGGACAATGCTTATTAATACAAATACTGCTGGGATTACGTGTCAGTGTCTCTGCTTTGAATCTTGGAACATGCGTTTCAGTTTTTATGAGAAACTAGAACTCCCAGTAAGTAACTGCTTATGATTTCAATTCTTTTTCTTTCCATCTCACCTTTATAAAAATGTTATTAAAATAATTGTATCTTCATACATACTATTTTAGTGTTTTTAGAAGATTTTTAACATAGCATGAGAAAATAGAACATTAGTCCTCACTAATTTCGTAATAATTTTGGGTATTCCTATCACCTGATGATTATAAGACGAGAAACCGGTTGTGAAATCCGCGGAGAACGGGACTTTTCATCAGTTTTCTGAGTTGGTTTACGTTCTAGAAAGCGATCCATTATGATACTGTAGAAAGATATAAAAAAGCCAAGATCGCTGATCATCAATTTTTATTTATTTGTCACTCACTGTGAGAATTATGTTTTATTATAATGACATCACCTATGCACTATAAATTGTTATATAACAACTGATTGACATTACAAGATTATGGCCTTGTAAAATATTTCATTTGACCAGATGATGCTGACATAGTTCAGCGAAACCGGTCGTCGTAAATAAAAATTGATGATCAGCGATCTTGGCTTTTTTATATCTTTCTACAAAATCAGTTTTCTCCCCAACAATTATTTTATAAGATTTTAACTGTTTGTCTGTTCCTTTCAACACATATTTCAATTTGTCTGTGACGACCTGTTAAAAAAAATAAAAATAAGAAAAAGTCACCGGGAGGTGCCGGACAGTGTTCCGGCCGAAATAAAGCCGTTCATCGGTTTCTGATGAGTTCCTCAATACACGGAGGTTTCCACTGACAATAGCGGAAGACGAAAATAGAAAGTTTCGATTGTTGGGGGAAGGACGGTGGAAGGGGTGTGTGAGCACAGTGGAAACGGCGGCGACACGAGCTCTGCTTCGGCGTCGGTCGGGACAATTAGAGACGAGGCAGCCAGGAATGCTAATGAGACGGCGGAGCCCGTGTCCATTCATCACAGCCACGCGCCGAGCCGATACAAGGGGCGGCAGTCGAGGCCTGCGACCCCGACACTGGGCCGCGAACTCAGCGCCGTCTGTCAACCGGAGTTCCGCGTGCTGTTCGAAAACTCGCTGCACACAAACGGCATTGTCCGCTCCAAGCAGGCAGCTGAACTGATCACGATACGTTTGTTTCGGACTAAAATTGGAACCCAACCTGATAAAGCTGCACTGTGCCCAACGGAGAGGATCTAGTGCGCCTAATTTAGCTCGTTTGTTGACGTCTAGTGAACGAAAGGTTACGCTTGATATCTACATCTACATCTACATACTCCGCAGTTCACCGTAAGGTGCCTGGCGGAGGGTACACTATACCACTACTAGGCATTTCCTTTCCTATTCCACTCCCAAATTGAACGAGGAAAAAAGAATGCCTATATGCCTCCGTACGAGCCCTAATTTCTCTTATCTTGTCTTTGTGATTTTTACGCGAAATGTAAGTAGGCGGCAGCAAGATCGTACTACACTCAGCTTCAAATTCCGGCCGCCGGCCGCGGTGGCCGAGGGGACTGAGGCGCTCCAGTCACGGCCTGCACGGCCACTACGGTCGGGCGTTCGAATCCCCCCTCGGGCATGGATATTTGTGCCGTCCTTAGTAGCAGCTAGTTCAAAGCAGTTTGTAAGTTTAGGGACTGATGACCCCGTAGTTAAGTCCCATAAGCTACACAAACATTTGAAAACATTTGAAACATTCCGGCCCTCTAAATTTACTTAACAGAAATTCACGAAAAGAACGTCGTCTTTCTTCCAGCGATCCCCAATTGAGTTGCCGGAACATTTCCATGACACTCGCGCATTGGTCGAAACTACCGGTAACAAATCTAGCTGCTCGTCTCTGAACCGCCTCTATGTCTTCCTTTAAAGCGATCTGCTGCGGGTCCCAAACACTTGAGCAATACTCAAGACGTGGTCGTACAAGCGTTTTATATGCGGTCTCCTTTCTAGGTGAAGTACAGCTTCCCAAAATTCTCCTAATAAACCGAAGTCGGCTCTCCGCCTTACTCACAACTGTCCTTACATGCTCGTTCCATTTCATATCGCTCTGCAATGTTACGCCTAGATATTTGAACGACGCGACAGCATCAAGAAGCTCACTACCAATGCTGTATTCGAACATTATGGGATTGTTTTTTCTACTCATGCGCATCACCTTACATTTTTCTACATTGAGAGCTAGCTGTCATTCTTCGCACCAACTATAAATTTTGTCTAAGTCATCCTGTATGCTATTACAGTCAGTTACAGACGACACCCTCCCATACACCACAGCATCATCAGCAAACAGCTGCAAATTACAACTTACTCTGTCCATCAGATCATTTATACAGATAGAAAATAATAGCGGTCCTATCACACTCCCATGGGGCACGCCTGACGATACACTCGTCTCTGATGAACACTCGCCGTCGAGAACAACGTACTGCGTTCTATTACTTAGGAAGTCTTCCCGCCAGTCACAAATCTGTGAACCTATTCCGTAAGCTCGTATCTTCGTTAGCAGTCTGCATTGTGGCACCGCGTCGAACGCGGTGACGTATGCGATTCATAGAAATCAGTACGTTGTCCTCGATGGCAATTGTTCATCAGAGACGAAAGTAGCGTCAGACGTGCCACGAGAAAGTGTGACAGACTCACTATCTTATACACAGGGTGTCTCACGAAAGACGCCTGGGAGAGGTCCGCGAGTTCTGCAGCGCGTTTGCCGGCTGCTGCCGCTCCGCCTGCCGGTCGCCGCTATGCGTTTTCTGGGACACTTGGTACTTGTCGTTGATCCTGAGATGCTTTATTTTTCTGCTGAAGCATGGCTGAATTTGCCAGCCTACGTAAATTCGCAGAACAACCGACGTTGGAGCTCAGAAAATCCACATGAGTTACATCAAAAACCTCTTCATGATATGAATACTGGATTGCGGTGTGCAATTAGTGAGAGGCGAATATTTGGGCCAACCTTTTCTCACGAAGCTGTAAATTCTGACAGGTATGTGAACAATATCCTGTGACTATTTCTTCAAGAACTTTCACCCAACGAAAAGCTGTACGGTTATTTCATGCAGGATAATGCAAGACCACACATTGCCAATGCTTCTATGGCAGCAATACGGAGTGTGTTTGATGATAGGATAGTTGACTGACCTCCTTGTTCTCCAGATTTAAATCCCTGTGACTTTTATCTTTAGGAAATATTAAAAGACAAGGTGTATGCAAGCAATCCCCATACACTCGAAGAGTTGGAAGACAGGATTCGACTAGTCATTTCCCATTTCGGCAGCCGAAATTCGTCGACTGCTCGCAAATGTGTTCAAGAGATGTCAGGCCGCCCTTTCCATAGAGGGACATCATTTTGAACATAAAGGTCAGCTTATGTTACTCAGATGGCAATGGTTTTTGGACTTAGTGTATGCGCCCGCGGCGCAATAGAGTCCGAGAATCGGGCGCTACCGTGGCCGGCGGATGCGGTGTTGGCGGCTGGGAGCCGTACCGCGCGATCCGTGGACGTCTAGCAGGCGTCTTTCGTGAGACACCCTGTATTAAATGAATCTACGAAAACTAAAATCAGTCACCCAAAGCAAACTACCCTGCCGATTTCCTTCATTTTTGTTTTAAACGAAAGGTATTCATACACATATTTGTCATCAAGTATGAGAATTTACATACCTCTCACCTTCTGTTTCCTATAATCAAACGCGATTTCCCTCTGTATCTTTCTTATGGGGATGTCCTTGCTGTAAACTAAAGTCAGTCGGTCAGGCCGTTCCATCCGACCGATTTCCTTCACTCTTGCTTTAAACTAAAGGTATTCATTCGCAGACTTGTCATCAAGTATCAGAATTAACTTACATCTTTTCATCCTTTATTTTTATTCAAACGCAGTATCCTCCTGTCCTCGCATTGAATATTTTAATCGGTTTACTTTACGATATCTTCGGTTCTAATTAAGGTACGCCGTTCTTTTTGACCTAACAACACTCAGAGGATGAAGCTCTTTCATTTGCGCTTTTAAACACTCGCATTGATTGATTCTGAAGAAAGCAATGCGTGAACATTCCACTTTACTTCCATTTTCCCCAACTTCCAGTCACGGTCTGCACGGCCACTATGGTCGGGGGTTCGAATCCCCCCTCGGTCATGGATATTTGTGCCGTCCTAGTTCGTAAGTAGTCCATAAGTAGTTTGTAAGTTTAGGGACTGATGACCCCGTAGTTAAGTCCCATAAGCTATACAAACATTTGAACATTTTCAAACCTCTTAAAGACATTGCTAACTGGCTCTCTTGACTATCATGTGTCGTTTGTACTTTACTGTGCCCTACCTGTGGTATAACAGCAACAATACCAATTCAACAATTATGAATCGTAGGTAAACTTAGAGGATCTGTCTGAATCTAGAAAGACACTTCAAGCGCTTTTGGATGACGCGGTATGCAATCCGACCATACAGGATTTCCCTTTCACTGTCTTCCGTCAAACAGACATTTAAATTGACTGAAATGCAAAAACAACCAGCACTCGGCATACGTGTCTCTATAAAATTATTTTTCAACCAGATCGTGGACGTAGTTTGGAAAGAGCTGTAGTAGAAGTACATTCGTGGTCCGCCAACCACAGATATAGACGATTCATCAAAGTGTAATACGCTCTTCACACCTCAGTTTATTGTCTACTCGCGTGTCTCAAGATTTTATAGCAGTGTGAACTTCTACAGTGTAGTCGGAAATTCCCGTTACAAACTTCTAGGACTTGTAGAGGGTCGTTAGTACATAACATTTTGAATAGGAACCCAGGTCCGGAAACGTATATTTTCCGTTCCACGACGGTTTCAATTCAGATGATTATATCATCCAGTCCTACTTGAGGAATGTAATTAGGCATGACCCAGTAGAATTGTTGCAATCAATTAGAAAAGAATACTGAATCGTTCCGCTATTACTTATGCATTTACATTAAAATTTGTACCTTATGGTTTACATTAGTCGACAACAACAAGAATCCAGTATCTACGGCAACAGCGGTTCGATGTGGCGACCACCAACGTCGTTACACACATTGTACCTCCGAAGCATGTTCTGGTACACTCTCTCCATCCCACCTGGTGTCTCTTCAGTGTCTTGTGCAGCGACCAGAACTCGTGCCAGTAGATCTTCCTCTGTGTCTACAGTTATCTCATAAATTAGGCTCTTCATACTATCCCACCAGAAGTACCGACGATCGTAACGGCCACGTGGTTGGACCAACACGGCCTAACCATCTTTCACCAAATCGTCTGTTGAGATGTCTCCGGATATACAGTGAAAAGTGAGCTGTGCACCATCATGCTGAAACAACATTTCCTGATGGACATTCAATGCCACTTCTTCCAAGGACGGGACCAATACGTGTCGTAGAAAGACTAAGTATGCGGGACCCATGAGCTTGGATGGAAGGAGGTATGGTCCAACCACATGACCGTTCAGAGTACGTGACCACACGTTAATTCCAAACATGTATTGAAATCACTGAACATTTGTGGCATGAGAGCATGAGTTATTCAACAAAGAAGACGAAACCAATATTCCAGATTTCTAATTACAAACACGGGGCCGTAATGAGTAACGTAGAAGCATATATCATCGGAGTAGTGCAGCAACTAAAATCACTTAACAAGAACAAGTCTTCCGGTCCGGATTGTATACCCATTAGATTTCTATTTGATTATGCTGAAGCGATAGTTCCTTACTTAAAAGCCATATACAACCGCTCCCTCATAGAAGGATCTGTACCAAAAGATTGGAAAGTTGCACAGATCACACCTATATTCAAGAAAGGCAGCAGGAGTAACCCACTAAACTACAGGCCTATTTCATTAACGTCAATTTGTAGCAGGGTTTTGCAACATATCCTGTATTCAAATATTATGAATTATCTCGAACAGAACGATCTATTGACCCAAGTTCAACACGGATTTAGAAAATATAGTTCATGCGAAACACAACTAGCTCTTCATTCACACGAAGTGATGGGTGCTACCGACAAGGGTTCGCAAATCGATTCCGTATTACTTGATTTCCAGAAGGCTTTTGACACCGCACCTCACAAACGGCTTTTAATCAAATGCGTGGTTATGGTGTATAGCCCCAAATTTGCAACTGGTTAGGGGATTTCCTGTCAGAGAGGACACAGTTCGCAGTAATCTATGGTAAGGCATCGAATAAAACAGAGGTGATATCGGGCGTTCCACAGGTAGTTTTATTGGTCCTCTGCTGTTCCTTATTTATATAAACGATTTAGAGGAAAATCTAAGTAGCACTCTTAGGTTGTTTGCAGATGACGCCATCATTTACCGTCTAGCAAAATCATCTGAAGATCAAAACCAACTGCAGAACGATCTGAATAAGATATCAGTATGGTGTAAAAATTGGCAACTGACTCTAAATAACGCGAAGTGTGTAGTCGTCCACATGAGTACGAAAAGAAATCCGTCAAACTTAGTTTACAAGATAAATCAATCAAACCTGAAGGCTGTAAACTTCACAAAATACCTAGGAATTACTATTACTTCAGACTTAAATTGGGAAGATCATGTAGATAATGTCGTGGGAAAGGCGAACCAGAAACTGTTTTATTGGCGGAACCCTTAAAACATGCAACAGAACTACAAAAGAAAATGCATACACTACGCTTGTCCGTCCATTTTTGGAGTATTGCTTCCCAGTGTGGGATTCTTATCAGGTGGGTTTGACGGAGGACATCGAAAGAGTCCAAAGAAGGGCAACTCGTTTCGCATTGTCACGATACAGGGGAGACACCGTTACGGAAATGATACAGGATCTGGGATGGGAATCATTACAAGAACGGCACTTGTCGCTGCAGCGTGGGCTACTTACGAAACTCCAATTGCCAATATTCTCCTCTGAATGCGAAAATATATTGTTGACTCCCACTTACGTAGGTAGAAATGATCATCAGATTGAAGTACGAGAAATCAGAGCTCGAGCGGAGAGATTCAGGTGTTCTTTCTTCCCGCGCGCTATTCGAGAATGGAATGGAAGATAAATAGTATAATGGTGGTTCGATGAACCCTCTGCCAGGCACTTAAAGTATGCCATGTAGATGTAGAGTCCGCCCAGACATGGCTATTTCGAGCATTCAGAACACACTCCCTTGTGAACCTACATTCATCTGTGAAGAGAACTCGACGTGGAAACAGGGGCGCGTCGATGCAACGATGCAGGAACCATGTGCAGAAAGCGACGACTTGTCCAAAATCTACTGGTCTCTTGGTCTGTACTATTTGTTTGCGGTACGGATGTATTTTTTTTTTTTTTTTTTTTTTTTTTTTTTTTTTTTTTTTTTTTTTTTTTTTTGCCTGACGTCCAATACTGTGACTAACAGCCAGTGCACGCGCAATTGTTCGATATATCGTTGAGGGGCTATCTTCAATGCGACGCAGCACACCTTCAAATTCTGGACTGCGGCGTCGCCGTGGAGCACCACAGTCCTGCCTCACGGTGAGGGAGCCCGTGTGTCGTGGCCGTTGTGTAACTTGGGCAAACAGTTTGTGCGATGGAGTGTGACGTTGTGGAAAACGTTCGTGATACAGCCGACTAGCAGCTCGTCCGTTACTTCCAGCTTCGCCATACACAAGGAGCATGCCTGTGTATTCTGCAAACCTGTTGGGCACCTGTTGATGCACAGGTATAGACTCGGTCTCAAAGCAAAGCAGGCGATAAGTGACATCTGGTGATCGTTTGATGTAGTACTCGTCATCGTGTCTACCCCGTTGCAAACCAGGACAGTGAACTCTGATACGTTTCTCTGATACTAAGCAGACGTTGACGAGTTAAACATCTGAATTGAAACGATCGTAGAACGGAAACGATACGTTTGCGGACATGTGTTCCTATTCAAAATGTTATGTACTCACTATAGTCTACAAGTCCTAGAAGTTTGTAACGGGAATTTTCGACCACCCTGTATATTTTATGTATTTCCTGATGAGAATCTGTTTCAGACTCCACAAAGTATTCGTCAGACCGTGGCGCATAGACTGTAATGCGCGCAGTCATACAAACATAGCTGCGAAATAAATAATAACTATTTCCTTAATTTGGTTGATTTCTCCACTTGGAAATAAAATGCTATTTATGGTTCATATGTCGCTGAATTTGTTAACAAATACACACTATTTAAAATCACGCCTCAATGGACGTCAAACAAGTATTCGTCTAGTAAGCAATGTCTGTGGTATTGGGCCGCTCTGATACACGCCCCTCTCGCGTTCGTTATGCAGTTGTGTTCCATCCAGCACAGTGAATAGCTGTCTCTCCGGTCTGAAAGCCGTTGAGTGATATTTACGTAATATGGGTAGAAAACGTTGCGAAACTACAAAGGAAGAGAGAGAAATGTGCGTTTTCAAGAAATCGGAGAAACAGTCGGTAGACCTACCAGTACAGTGAAGAGCATTATATACAGGTTTAATGAGAGAAAAAAGTACGAAAACAAATCACGGAGCTGTCGTCCTGCAGTTCTATCCAAGATGGAGAAATGACAGCTTCTTCGAGAAGTCATCAAAAATCCGAAACTGAGCGCTCCACAACTTGCTGCTGCTTTTCATATACGTACAGAAAGGTCTGTTTCAGTACAGACTGTAAGAAATACGCTTCATGAAGCTGGGTATGGAGGCCGCCAGCCCGTAGAAAACCATACATCAGTAAAATCAACAGACGAAAGCGACTTGCATTTGCAAGAGAATATAAATCAGATGGGTTTGATTTCTGGAAGAAGGTTGTATTCACGTACGAGAGTCGATTTGAGCTGTTTAAGTCTAATGGTCGAGTAAAAGTGTGGAGAAGAAAGAATTGTGAACTTGAAGAGAGAAATATGACAGCCTCAGTTAAACATGTAGGAGGTTCAGTACTTGTGTGGGGGCGCATGAGTGCAAATGGTGTGGGGGATTTTTGTTTTATTGATGACATTATGGACCACAAGATCTACATAAATATCCTAAAAAGGCATCTATCCAGTAGTGTGAATAATATGGGTCTTAATGGGGATTATATTTTCATACAAGATAATGATTCAAAACATACTGCTCTAGACACAAAGCTGTGGCTGTTGCATAACACGCACCACTGGATGCAGACACCACCGCAATCCCCCGACATTAATCCTATAGACAATTTGTGGCATTTACTCGACAAAAACATCAGGAATCGTCATATATCCAGTAGAAATGATCTACAGAACGCTCTACAAGAGGAATGGTGAAAAATTACAGTGCAAACAACAGAATCTCTGGTGAAATCCATGCCAAGAATAATGCAAGCGATTATAAAGAGGAAAGAAGGCCCTACTAAGTACTAACAGTAACATTCTATGTTCAAAGTGTGGTTTTCAGTTCTGTAGACGAATACTTATTTTGTTTCTTACATTCCCTATATGTACTTCCGAATGCTTAACCATGTTTATTTAAATAGCAATCTGTATTTCTTTATTGTATTCTCATTTTCACTGATCAATAAAGACGTCCTTGTCCCTCAATCTGCCAGTTTTCCACTTTTTATACACCCTTAAACATACAATCATCTATTAGACGAACACATTTTGGAGTAACTGTATGTGTGTAGTAGCTCAGTTTCAGACTAGAATGGTAATATTTTAACTATAATACATTTACAAATCTTCATAAAGATTACATGAATGGATTATAGTGGTGTTAAATTTGACATTTGTTACAATGTACGAGTATTTATCATTTTGAAACAAGCCGGCCGCGATGGCCGAGGGGACTGAGGCGCTTCAGTTACGGTCTGCACGGTCACTACGGTCGGGGGTTCGAATCCCCCCTCGGGCATGGATATTTGTGCCGTCCTTAGTTGTAGCTAGTTCATAAGTAGTTGGTAAGTTTAGGGGCTGATGACCCCGTAGTAAAGTCCCATAGATTCTACAAACATTTGAACATTTTTGAAACAAAAACATTAGCATACGGTAATGTCAACGACGATTACCATATAAATTCAAACAGTTCTTTGGAACCAACTGCCTAACAGTTGCCACTGATATATCATGAGAGTTTTAGCGTTAAATTCCACCTACCTTCGAAGCAATTGCTTGGAACAGCTTATTTGGTAAACATTTCTGCTATGTCACTGAATTGGACAGTGGCTCGGTTTTTAACATCTACTTGAAATTCATCAGAGAACTATGGCACGTGTGTTGTTTGAAATTGGATTCTAGGAAGGTAAACAGCGAGACGACCGCAGCGGAGGGGACCAGCGGCAGATTAAAACTGCGGAGCGGTCACTGGCCGCCACGTGTGACCGCCGCACGTGTGTTTATCCGTCGCTCGGCTAGCGGACACTTCACAACCTGACAGACAGCGCTCTCAAGTTAGATTACTGTGGTCCATAGAAAAATTCTGTAATTCGTCAAGAAATATATACGCCAAGATCGCTGTTCAGTATTGTATTTCAGACTAGCTTAAACCCGCGGCTCCGCTCGCGTGTGGTTGAATATGATAGATAAGCTATCTTTCAGTATTGCGCTATGAGACTGGTTTTGAAGAATGAAATGAAATACAATACCTTCTTTAGAGACAAACATTTTAATCAACATTCAAATAAAATTATGTGAAGTGCTTAATAATTTACAATAAATAATACATACATTATTCCTTACAGCCTGTGTTGCAATATCTCAACACGCATGCTGAGAGAAATGTCAATATTCGTTTTAATTTCATTTTAGGCCATTCTGGTAAACTACGTTATTTGTAGTATTGTTTGGAGCGTAGAGATTTTTTGGGTTACCCACCCTTGAGGATGCGAAGTATAACTGACCATGTGATAAACACGAGGGCTGTAAATGGATTCCTGCGACATTTAATGATTGTCCAATGACGAAATTCAACAATAATGATTGTAGTAATATCACAGATCGATCACTTCATGTAATGCGTGCAACGTCAAATCGAATTTTTTAAAGAGATCTATGAAAAGAAATTTCTTTTTTACTGATTTGTTTATTTATTCTTATGCTTCCTTATTCGTTTGCTTATCCTTACAGAGAAAGAGCTGAAGCACACATAGGTCAAAGATATGGTCTGTGGCATCACGTGTCGCTGTATGTAAACTCCTTGCTGTAGAGTCGCAAACGTCATCGTTGGCCTTCAGTCCGAATTTATATATAATTTGACGACTTTCAACCACCATATCTTCCACCCCCTTGTTGCTATCGGCATGGAACTGCTATGGTGTACATCGGGAGACATCGGACAACAATTTCACACAGACCATTCGTTTGCGTTCTGTAGTTTTCGCTGCAGAGTGAAATATTTAACACACACACACACGTAGAATTTTATATACACCGATAACTTTCCATCCCAATATATTTCAGCCTTTTATCATTATCAGCCCTAAAGCAACAAAGCAACCAATAAAACCATTTTCAAAGAGTACATATAATTTTCAAAGATTATTGTTCCGCATTTCGCGTTATATTCTTCAAATTACTAAATATCTATCAGATCGCTATAAAACCGTACCTAAAACCTTCCTCAGGTATAAATTAGTAACTGTACAAATATTTAAGTCTCTGCGTCTTGTCGTTCGGATATGATAAGTGTAAACCGGACATTTACACTAGTATATATATATATATATATATATATATATATATATATATATATATATATATATATATATATCCGATCGCCATAAAACCGTGCCTAAAGCCTTCCCCGGGTAGACATTAGTAACTGTACAAATTTTTAGCTCTTTATGTCTTGTGGTTCAGACGTGGTAAACGTACACCGAACAGACATTCACATTTATAGATATAGATTACTGGTGTCGAGTAACTTGCTCTGCAAGAAAATGTATAATATTGCATCTGCTGTCTGTATCGATATGTGTACATAAATCTGTGAAGTTGTGAAGTTCATCTTTGGCAAAGATTATGTATCGCATAGCATTGTAGCTTGTGCGGAGAGGCAGAGAGTCAGACTTGTGGTTCAGCTCGCTTAGAGTTGTGTTGCGTATGTGGCTCCGATGTAGAGCAGAGACTGCAGTGCCAGCAAGTTGATTTGATTGTATTTGGAATATATTGCATTTCGTATAATTGTGAAAGAGCTGAAGGTAATAGCATTTCATGTAATTATGAAAAGGTTGTATCATTAAGGTAATGTAATGGTGATTATTAATAATAAGTAACAAAGTTGACCTTTCTTTCCTGTTTCATTTACATAGTTAGAAGATTCACCTACTTCCTTTATTTGATATTTAGTTATTTGTGGATTTAAAGTGCAGTATTGATTTTGGTAATCTTGTTGAACAGATTTCTTTATTTGTAGCGTAGTAAATGATTGTTATGCAACACTGCAGTTAATTGAGTATGATACTGAGTTTTGATGATCAGGTACTGACCTGCATAAAATTCTCGTAGGCGAACATTAAGAAAGTGGTTTGTGTTTCGTGCAGGTTATATGTCACAGTGGCATTGTTAAAAGATATGTTGCACACATAATCAGTTTAATGCACTGTTTCTCATTTAACTGTATATACAACAATATCAGGGCAATAATTAAACCAAATTACTGTGTTAATGAACGATGTACGTGTTCAGTTAAAATTTGATGAAGTTATTCGATGAGTTAGTGATCTTGATTGTTAAACATCAATATACCACAACTATTTGGATTGCAATTAATATCAGATCAGGTTTTGAATGAGTAACTTTAAAATAAATTACTTTTGTTGCCTGATTAAACCGTAGATTCAACTTGAAACTTCACGTACACCTTTTACACTTGTTATATTCAGTTAGAAAAAAGAATAGCATCGCTCCATACGTCATTTACAACTGCACACTTCATTTGTCTTGTGTCTTGATTTATAAGAATTTCTATCTGCTCGTTATTTATTAGATCTATAAGACCATATAAAGTAGTTGTAGAATAACACGATTGAGCAGTACAATTGTAAATGACGTACGGAGAGGTGCTATTATTTCAAATGTAGAGTTGCAGATCTAAAGATTACAAATACGTTTGTCGAAAATCGTAACCTGAAATAAGATATTGAACAGCGATCTTGGCATATATATATCTCATAACAATTTAGATCGCTCCCTTGCTTTGAATAATGTCAAGCATATACAAGATTTGATAATGTTGACTGGTATACTACAGTGAAATTCTTAAGATACAGGGGACGAAATACAAGAAGGTTATGCACAACTTGTTTAAAAATCAGACTGCAATTTTAAACGTCGAAGCACAAGAGAAGGGACTAAAACAGGGTTGTAGCCTATCCGCAATATAATACGAACTATATACTGAGCAAAGAAGAAAGGAAGGAAGCTTGGGGTTTAACGTCCTCTCGACAGCCTGGTCATTAGAGACGGAGCTCAAGTTCGAATTTTTGTGAAGGAATGGGGAAGGAAATCTACCGTGCCCTTTCAAAGAAACCATCCCGGCATTTGCCAGTAGTGATTTAGGGAAATCACGGAAAAGCAAAATCTGAATGGCCGGAGGTGGATTTGAACCCCCGTCCTCCTGAATGCTAGTCCAGTCATTGCGCCACCTTGCTCGGTTGAGCAATGATTAAAGGAAACAAAGCAAATGTGAAGGTTCTGAGGCGAAACGACTTAGACGGATATTTGTTCGGAATGGAAAGTGAGTTGAAAACAGACTATAAGACGAATAAGAGAAAATATAAAACAAATGTAACAGAAGTGACGGTCGAAGTAGAGAGAACAAACTTCAGACGCAATACGGAAAAAACATATTTGAAAAAGAGAACTTTCTTACCATTAAATATAAATTAAATTGTTATAAAATCTTCTTTAATTGTTATAAAATCCTTATAGGGGGGGGATGAAAATGTGGATGATACACATTTCTATGCTTACTATAAACTGGAAATGAGAGATGCTACTTAGTGTCACTTTCCTTTCCCTGAACCATTCATGCTTGCTCTATGACAAGAACGATGGACCATTATGCACTCTCTGCCTTCGTGGAATTTTCACAATGTTTAAACAGAAATAATCTGCATATTGGCTGGATTTTCCTCGAATGTATGGCCTAGAAATTTTAACATCAAACACCTCTCTTACAGCGGCAGTCACTGGATATGGATAAGCTTCCCCATGAGGTTTTTGTTCTTGTTGATATAAAAAGGCACTATATATAGTTGCAGAATATTATTGAAGATTTTCCTGAAATATATTTCTACCACAAAACAACAAAATGTGTTTGTTTCGGCCAGAATCAAACTGCGAAAGAAGAATTGATGAGTGTGACTTGTTCAGACGTGACGTATGCCTGTGGGAATCGTGGGGGCATTATTGGCATCACATGATGTGTTGCGTCCATCGGGAAAGTTACTACTCGTGTGGGACGGTTGAAAGCCGCAGAACGCGATTAAATGGGCAAGTCGCGCCACCCAGGCAAACCCCGAGAAGAAATACATCTCATCCGAATGGCATTGCAGCAGAAATTTGTTTTCTTCTCGGCTCTGGTGCAACAGTGGAACGCTGTCACGGCTGAAAGGTGTCTCCGTTTATTCCGTTTATTACGCCATGGGTTGCGCGAACGTCGTCCAGAATTTGCTATAAGTGTCTGCAGATGCAAGTAAGTTGAAAATAGAACAGTTTTTACCTACTCGCTACACTTATTACCGTAATTCACGCACCATTTGTCAATAATAAAATATATATGTCAACACGACATGTTTCGGGACGACGTTATCCATTATCAAATTCTGTGAAACAAGGTAACGTAGAATAATAAGGGCACTATATACAAACGACTGTACCACAAATATTCCAATGAAACTAACCTCCTATCTACCATAAAACTTATCTGCTGATAGGAAGCATCGTTAAACACAACAGCTGTGTATGTAAATTGTCAAAAATAAAACTTTGCGTAGTACCACATGTTTCTCAGATGGCAGCATGTTGTGCACTAACGGACAGCTGATCCAACTTCAAAGATTGTCCATATGCTTAACCGCTGTCATTGGTGTCCAAAGATATTCTAGTCAAGATACCTAACATTTATTCTTAAAATCAGTCACTAAATTAAAGGTTTTGTAACGGAACTACGCTCTAAATTTTTCAGTGAAGTTAAAAGCAAAGAGTCGATATTTAATACATGGACACACATCAGTGTTTCTCAAGGAGGAGGTTGCTAAAGTGTGCCCAGTAATGGGTTTTAGATCTGTCTTTTCGTTGAGCATGCTGCTGGAATCCTCTCTCAACGCACAAAAGATCTCAATTTCTTCGAGGTTTCATAGTAACCAACCTTTGTTCTCATAGTGCATGACTTTCAAACTATCATTTACGGAGCCGCACGTCGACAATGTACATTCACATCTATTGTGTTTAACGTCGTTTCCTAGGAGCAGGGAAGTTTTATGGTGGGTAGGAGGTTAGTTTCATTGGAATATTTGTGGTACAGTCGTTTGTATATAGTTCCCTTATTATTCTACGTTACCTTGTTTTACAGAACTTGATAATGGGATAATGTCGTCCCGAAACATGTCGTGTTAACATATATATTTTATTATTGACAAGTGGTACGTGAAGTACAGTAATAATTGTAAAACAGTTGTGTGATGGCGTCCAAACAGATGAGGCATATAACTTAGTAAATCATCTTCAATCAGTGCTGCAGAAAGTATTTCGAAAAATAAAATCACAATACCGGCTAACAATATGATTGTTGTCAATATAAATTTACGAACACTCAAAGGAATAGTTGTGTACCACATAATCAATTTTTCAGTTATTAAAAAAACTCCTCGCTTCAAGGAATCACATTTATAAACCTTTTCAGCATAATAATATGAGAACCCGTTCCATTACGTACAATACTGAATGATTTAAATTGTGCATAACTTAGTCTAAGAATATTTAAGATACGATTGCGTTATATTGAGCTTAACAACAAAATACCCACAATTTTTACGCGCTCCATCAACTGAGGTAAAGCGTTATTGTTGACGGAACCCATCCCGAACGCAATTCGTAAATTCAAGAAATCTAGTTTGCAAATTCATGAAAATGAATACGATTGGAACTCCAAGCGCTAAGTGTATGAGCTAATTTCATCTTTTTTCCGCTTCTTCTGTGGGTAGTTCATTGCGATCGTTGTTCCTTTTTGTTCGTTGTCGTTCGATGAGTTCTTGGCTCAGCTTTTTTATTACAGAGGGGCGTTCAGGCCTATCTACCACTGCCCCATGCAACGGTTTATAATATAGCGACAAAACTTATGGAGAATTTGGAGTATCATCCTAAAATGTCTTTTTCTTTTTATCATTCTTAATGACTACGTGCTCACATATTTTTATATTCGCAACATCTATGAAAAACCACGTTTCGAATTATGTACGTCTCATTGGCCCTCTTGCTTGATTAATGTTAAAAATTTATACCCTCAGTTTCGTGCTACCGTATTTATATAATGATGTAGATGACCACTGCTGTTTGGTACGATAGCTTTACAAGCATTTGAACGCTATGGTTTACAAATATCAATCCAATCAAAGTTTAAAAACCAAATTTGTCATAACTGTGGTATAGATAAATACAAGTGAATTAAAGTGATAAAACACTGCAAAGACACTATGGTTTAAGAGCCCCACCTTCGCTTAACGATACAGTACACGGCGTTTAATAAATTGTGATAGTGAAAATCATTGGGAAGTTCTTACCTTAAGTACACGAACGAGTTGAAAACTCTTATTCAGTCTCTAGAGCGTCTATCCCATTTTGGGACAGACAGCTAAAATAAGGCTGAAACGTTAAACTCCGCATTTAAAAATATATTGATGGTTGAGGACACTACCATACCAATGTTCGGCACCCACACGGACTCGATATTACCTCCGTTCCTGATCCCCTCCTCCAAACCCGAAATGAATAATAATAATAATAATAATAATAAATAACAATCCATTACAGTGTAATGTAACAGCAAAATGAAAACTGAAATGTTAAACATCTCATTTAAAAATTTATTTACGGTTAAGGACACGGCCATATTAATGTTTGCCCTCCACACAGACTCGATATTCTTCCTTCCCTCCCCCCTGCCAGAATTGAAAACGACATTTAAATTGAACAAAGTATTACAGTGTAACGTAATTACAATTAATATCTTACATTAGGCTCCATTTCTAGCTCATATTTACTGCGATTTTCTCGCATAATGAATACTCCCGCGATAGTAAGAAAGAGCGCAGGTCACTCTCCTGACAAGTAACATAAAAATTGGATGCACAGAATTAGAGTCCATTATCATTTAAGTCTGCTTGTTGCACGGTCTGAGAATACAGAAATAAGCGGATGGGCACATTTTCCCTAGACAATCTGATTCATATTGACGCGGTTTGTAGGTCGGGACTAGTGCTTCTGAACATGTAAACAGGAACATGCAACTCCCGACCATTTTTGAGCTTAGTTAGTGACCGCTTAATTAAGCAAGCGCGATCTCCCAAGAACTATCACTGTCAGTACATCATTTTATTTTAATCTCACGTAACTCTGCGGAGATGAAGTTTTCTAGTTATCCCTCCAAAATGTACTCCGCTTACTCAACAGTAAGATGATTATTCGACGCGTACGAATGGACGCGCGGTCTCAGGCCCCATGTAACGGATTTCGAGGCTGCTTCCGTCGGAGGTTCAAGTCCTCCGTCGGGCCTAGGTGTGTGTTGTCCTTAGCATAAAGAAGTCTATGGACCTATGACCTCAGCTATTTGGTCTCTTTCAACATTTGATGTGTATTTTTACAGGCAGCTGAAGAACCTTATAAAAATTGCTTGTGTATTATAGCAACAGTAAGTCGTGAAGTAAGTCGCACAGTAAGTCGTACATCATTAGTTGTTTGTGATGATACGCGGTGATACACTACTAAATTTGTGATAACCAAGATAACCAAGTTTACGACGGCTAGCGCAACTGCCTAGTGAACAGCAAGCGAGTTCGAGCCCTGGCATTAGTATAACTATACACACGATGCTTCAGTCTGCATACATACAAGAGTACTTATTTTTGCTACAGACACTATTGTTTTGCGAGTTCTCCGATCATTCCCATTTGTGCTGTTCATAGCTTACACGTACTTGTCAAAAATGTTAACGCAATATAAATAAAATTACTATACTGATTAGAAATTGATAGCTCTCGTGCATCTTTTTTTATTAATTGCAATCTTGTGATTTTTTTCTCTTTCTTGCTGAATAAATCATATGAAAATTTCAAATGAATAATCGAATACTGGTAATTTAAACGGTCATATGAAATCTGTTGTTAAAAATTTTACGGTTTTCTCGAAAACTGTTTCCTTATTATGTTGAAGTCCTAGTTGTGCCCTATACACTTTGTCAAATGGGTGATGAGAAATTCTTACTTACTCAAGCATTAAGACGTTTCTTCACGCGTGATAAATATGTCTTGCTTTATTCATAAACAGCTTTAAAACTGCGGATGCAGTTGATCAGATAGTCTGTCTTTTCACATATCTGGAAAGGTATTCAACAGCGACTACTACTAACCGAGATTTGCAGTATCTTCGCAAATATGTGAGTGGTCCAAAGAATATTTGACTAACAGAGCGCAGTATGTTATATTACATGTCGAATGTTCCAGGGAATGTGCATCAGATCTTTAATGTTTTCCGTACACATAACCCATTTATTAAATAGTATCAGTAGCGTTTACGATTATTCGCTGTTGCAGTTGTTGTGTGGGGGAACGCATCGCCGTTGAACAACCGTAATAAAATAGACTTGCGTCAATACTATGCAGTATAATGCCTGTAACGAAAAATAAACGAAATAGCATTTGATTCCAACGTTAGTACTGAAATTCATAAGTATGTCAAATAGCATACGTATTTAGTGGTATTACTAATAAATTATGTGAAATGTTTCGAGCATATATATTTGTTGTTACGAAAAGCGAATGGAAGAGTCAGATTCTTTGGAGCGGTTGTAGAAAAAAGTATAGCATATGAAATGGAAGTTGTCTACAAGACGCTACTGTGGCCAAATATATTTTGGAATCGTTGTCAAGAGGTATTATAACGATCCCTGCCTCGTTGTGTTTAAATAAAATTTGGAATATAGGGGAAATATAGCAACAATCTATTCTTGAGCCGCTACTTCTAATTACAAAAATACGGTGGGACAGCTGGAAACGTTATAATACAGCATTTTATCATCATGGAATGCTCGTAGTTGGTGGAGAGATTCTATCTTTGAATCAAGGGTACTATAAAAATGCCTTACAAATTTTCAGAAAGACTAATTGCAGGTTCGTACGTAACAAAATTGAATGGTGATCACTGTTCATTCTGAATTATTAAATGATTTACTACTGATAGTTTCCCCATAATTATTGTTATAATGTAATGGCGGGCACAAGATTCCAAAGAACCTAAAATAAAACTACTGAGGAACGAAATGTCTAACAATTATAATCAAAATATTATTATTTATATATCATTTTATTTTTATATATTATGAAACACTCACACTCATATTTAGTAATCCAGGCGGGTCGTGATAGAATAGTCCTCTGAATGAATCGTTTTTATTTTTCGAAGAACAATAGCTGACTGAGACAAAGCAGAGCCTTCTCCTTCCTTTTTACAATTAAAAAAATGACGATCCGTCAATGATAAAGAAAGGAGAAGGCAAGCAAAGCTTAATTATCTCTGTGGGGTTGACAGAGACCGCTCGTAATGCTTTACTTTATCAACTAACATCGAAAGATGTAACCATTCTCAGCTGTAAAATATTGTATAAAATACATTTTAACCATCAGCTGTTTTATTAAAACCGCAATTATCTACCTGTTTCGTTCAATGACCATCATCACGATGTGAAAGTTTTCAAACAGATAAGGAAAATGTGTCATATAAAACTGTAACTTGCTGATAACAGTCCTAGCTTATCAATAAGTTCAGATTAAAATATACTATATGGAACGTCAAATATAAATAAATAACTTATTGAAATCGCCAATAACCTTGCATTAATGTATATGTACAAAGTTACTGGAGATGTTCATAAGATAATTATTTATACATGTTGTTTACTTGTAGCACATTTTAATCTGAATTTATTAATGGACTATCACTATTTTATATTACGTACGAGGGGCGTCTGAAAAGTCCGTGCAAAGTCCGAAAGATGGCACCACCGGCTCGTATCGAGGTCATGTTTAGTTAGCAGTATCTTTGGAAAGGACGCAAACCAAGTTTTAGCCATATTGGTCCATTTCTTAGTGTTTGGCATTCGTGTAAATTAAGGAAGTCGAGTGA
The DNA here is from genome assembly GCA_026315105.1 of Locusta migratoria. Classification (NCBI taxonomy): domain Eukaryota; kingdom Metazoa; phylum Arthropoda; class Insecta; order Orthoptera; family Acrididae; genus Locusta; species Locusta migratoria. The sequence continues at coordinate 201,493,894 of CM048746.1, forward strand.
TTGTCAAAGAATGGGCGAAAAAGAATTTCGTGTGGTGATTAAACATTACTTTATGAAAGTCAAAATGCCTCAGGAGACTAAAGAGAAGATTTATTAACATATCGCGACTCTGCACCTTCGATTAAAACAGTTTATAATTGGTTTCAAAATTTTCGGAGTGGTCCTATGGACACAAGTGACGTTTGAACGTTCTGGACGCCATGTGGAGTTTGCGACTCTACAAATCATTGATAAAATCCATAATATGGTGATGAATGACAGAATATTTAAGGTGCGTGAGATGTCCATGCTGTGGGTATCACGAATGAATGGATACATAACATTTTGCATAAACATTTGTACATGAGAAAGCTATCCGCAAGATTGGTGCTTAAATTGCTCACGCTTGACCGAAAACGGAATCGTGTGAAGTGTTACAAGGAAGGTTTGCAGCTGTTCAGGAAGAATCCGCAGAACTTTAAGTGTCGTTTCGTTACTGTGGATGAAACATGAATACGTTACTATATTCCTGAGACCAAAGAACAAACTAAGCAATTGGTTACCATGAGAGAATCTGAACCAAACAAGGCGAAGACCTGTCCTTCGACCGGAAAGGTTAAGGCGACGGTCTTTTGGGATTCGCAAGGGATAATCCTCATCGATTATCTGGAACAGGGTAAGCATGTGCTTATTATTCATCGTAACTGGACAGTTTGAAATCCGAGCTGCAAGAAAAACGCCGGCGATTGGCCCACAAAAAGTCCTTTCCCATCACGACAATGCACCAGCACACATCTCAGCTGTTGTGCTCGCAAAATTATTGGAAATAGGATTGCAACTCGTTTCATATTCCCACTATTTTCCAGACTTGGCTCCCTCAGACTACTATTTGCTCCCCAATTTGAAAAATAGCTAGCAGGACGCAGATTTCATTCAAACGAGAAGGTAATTGCAGAAACTAATGGCTATTTTGCGGTCTTGGACAATTCCTGTTATTCGGAAGAGCTCGACGAATTAGAGCAGCGCTGGACGGAGTGTATAAGTCAAAAAGGAGACTATGTCGAAAAATAAAAATGGTTTTCCCCAGAAACGTTAGCAGTTTATATTTTTGCACGTACTTTTCAAACTCTCCTCGTATCTCCTTGATCAGTTTTAAAACGTGCATCCTGTGATGATGGTCAAAGAACGAAACGTAGATAATAAAGGTTGTAAAAAAACAGCTGATTGTTTAAATGCATTTTATAAAAGATCGAGGGACACTATTAACCTCGAATACTCGGAACTGCACGAAACAAGGTTAGAAAAACACTCTAGCAAAAAAATGGATGTCTCAATTCCACGAAAAAATTACATTTTACCACAAGCGACATTTTCATAGAAAGAAAGAAAGTCACAAGGAATCAGTACCACACCAGCGAAATCACACGTAGTTGATGTCTGCCTATTACTCCATTTTCAATCAACAGTGTCAAGAACAGCCTGCTCAACGTAATTATAACAGCACAAAACATACCTATTCCCTCACACCTGATAATGCTTATATTAGCTCTCAAGGTGCAGATTACCATGAAGTGGTTAAAAGAAGTGGGAGAGATCCATGATCGTCACTTTATCATCGAAGTTTGTGATTTACAACCAGTTTTCTGCGTATGTTGCAATATCCCGCGGAAAGGCAGGCAATGAGATTGATATATGCTTCTTATTATTTTAAAATGTAATTAGTGTTATTTTTATATTGGACAGCTTGAATGCGAAAGTAATTTTTGAATGTAACATTGTGACTTTTGTGAGGCGTGCACAATTTTTTTGTGCTCTTTGAGGATTAATATAAGCACTACCAAGTGCGTAGGATATGAACTTTTTGCGCTTTTCTTATCAATTACTACTTTAAGCAGAGGGTTTTCTCACGGTTGATTGAAAATGTAATGATATACTGACATCTTGTTACTTTGATCTGATATTAAAACGTCGGCTGTGGTGGAAAGTAACATTTTGCATAAAAATTCCACAGACCGCTGCTTTTTATGCTGACATGTTATTCTAAGCATTGTTTCGTTTGGTAAGAGATGACCTTAAAAGAACTCACACTGCTTGGTTAGTAATAGCTGTTGCCCAGATCTACTCGTAATTAACCTGCATTCTAAGGAGACCAGACCCCACATCTACTGTCGCCGCCGTATATCCCGTTTATGTGTCATGAAAACAAGCTAAGAGGCATGCACAAGCGGATGGAGGTAGTCAAGGAGGTAGAATAGGCGAAAATTAAGTATCCTGCACGGCGGTTTGCACAGTATGCCAATATAGGTTATTCCTACTGTAGATCACTTACTGTAAAGTAGTTCTTACAATGGCTTTTATTGATTTCACTAGCCCTCAGTACCCGCCATTGCCCGGATATGTATTTATTCCATTATTATGCTACTTCTTCTCCATCTGCCAATCACCTTCTGCCCCAGTCTCTGCTCATTCCACCTATGTCTTGCACCGAATTTGGGCCTTTGGACCCTTTTGCATGCCACTCAATAATTATGACGTCATAACTCTTGAACAATGGATTCTACTATAACATAATTTTCCGAGTACATCGAGTGGAATATTATGAAAATGTTTGCACAACGTGTTGCTAAAAAAAGGTAATAGTAATGCCGTAATAAATTAAAGCTGATGTGAGACGGGCCGGTATTTCATGCATCTTAGTGTTTTTGACGCCACATCTCCTATCCTTGCGTCATATTCAGTGGAAATGTCAGATGAATGCAGTTAGTAGTGAAAACGTAGTTAATTGCAACGTTACACGGAATGCCGCAGTTTTACTGCGTAAACAACTGTTAACAGTACACAGCAACAAAAACTTCCTTGATGTGTCTTGCTAAGTGCAGTCAGTTTCAAATAGTGTACGAAGGAATTCTGGTTATTCGCACCTCACATGTTGCAGTAGTTTTTCACAAATCTCATTGTTTATGACATATTCCTCCTGAACCATGAGTTATATCAAAATATTTATCAGTGCTATATATATGCAAATTGTCGATGCGACGAAAACATAGTAGTAAATATGTAACAAATTAAAACATGTAAAATTGGGCGGTATTGCATGCAGTTTATCACTTATGACATCATACCTCCTGAACAATGTAGTTTACAATGACAATTTGGAAGGTACATCCGGCAGTAAAATGCCTAATCAACGCAGTTATTAGTTTACAAGTAACAAATTGCAATGTCGTTCCGAATAACGAACTGAAATGTAGTAAGCAATAGACCTGCTTCCTTTCGTCATTTTGTAGTGGTACTCAGCAAGTAAAAGTATAATAAAATTTTGAAATTGTGTGTAATGTTTCTTTTTTAATGTGTCACGGGCCACCCTTCTTTTTATACCGCCACTCCCACCCCCTTGGAAGGTACGATGGTCTTACTTACGCATTGATTGTTGCCTGACAGTACAGAATAAGAGTACCAAGTGTCGTTGAAATTTGTTTAGTAGTTTAGGAGGAGATGTGGAACATACATAACACCACACACGTATATAATAAGGTGTATCGATTTCTCAGTCTGGTAGATTATTTAATCTATTTAAATAGTTATTACCCACGAATTATCACACTTTATCACCCGGTTTTGTTTCAGATACCCTCCTTTGACTGAGTGTTAAATTTGATAACAGTTCCATATGCACAAGATCAGTATTTAAATATACGTCATATTGTCGATTGTATCTATGAAAGACTAGTTGCATTATACTGGTAACTTACTACCTGTTTTACTTACAATTTTTTCTACGTAGCTGCGAATGAAATTCTTGAGTAATAGTACAGTGACACTGGAACTGTCTAGATACAAGAACTGCTTCTATTAATTCAGTGCGCTGTAAAAAAAATTACTTAGTGTGTGTTTTGTTTGTTATTTCATTTTCAGAAGCAACTTACGCGTTTCTTAGTAAATACCTTAGGCAAGAAATTACCGTGCGTTGCAGAAAAGGCAAACGTTGAAATTTATACTCAGTTTAATATTGTTGTCAGCAGTACTTATCGTAACCCCATGACGACAACGTATCTTGGTACACACAGTGAATTGCTTAACAATGCGACGAACAAAATTTATCAAATACTGAAACAAAGGCTTGCGCCTCCAATATGTATAGTTACCATTCATTTCCTTATTATTAAGGTTTCTATTGCTGTAACGTGTAGTACGAGTATTAAACTGCTGTAATTGTTAAAGGAATCAAACCGTTTCTCCATAATTTTACCGATGCATGCATCGAAACTCCCAACAAGCTTCAACTTTATTTCACTTTCTTTTTTGTACCCAAGAATACCGTGGGAACGAGACAAACTATGTCTCTTTAAAATACTGCGTTGCAGAAAAGGCAAACGTTGAAATTTATACTCAGCTTAATATTGTTGTCAGCAGTACTTATCGTAACCCCATGATGACAACGTATCTTGGTACAAGCAGTGAATTGCTTAATAATGTGACGAACAAAATTCATCAAATACTGAAACAAAGACTTGCGCTTCCAATATGTATAGTTATCATTCATTTCCTTATTATCCAGGTTTCTATTGGTGTAATGTGTAGTACGAGTATTAAACTGCTGTAATTTTTAAAGGAAGCAAACCGTTTCTCAATAATTTTACCGATGCATGCATCGCAAGTCTCACCAAGCTTCAGCTTTATTTATTTCACTTTCTTTTTTGTACCTACGAATACCGTGGGAACGAGACAAACTAAATCTCTTTAAAATACTCTTATCACTCAATCGTGGCAGCATCAGAAATAATACTTCTTCTAATTGTCTGACAAGTTAGAAGTAGAATCAGTAAAAGAAATGTATGTTCTTGAATGTTACTACAGCCAGAATCATACGAATGTAATTACTGGAATAACATTACCATCTTACCTCATAGATATTGTGCAACCAAACTGCACGAAAAAGTAACATTGCAAATCATGTTTCTAGCTGACATAAGTTAAAGAGAACTCAGTTGGTAGTATTAATTAGTTTTCAAATGGAGAAGGTATCAATCATTGGGAAACAATTTTTAATATCTTTCATATTTTGTTTATTCAAAAAGTATCATTTTGTAATTTAATTGGTTTTACAATAATGAATATGTGTACGTTATTATAAAATGTGTGTTATGTCTAACAAGTATAGGTTCGATACTGTTTATAATACTGGAAATTGCTATATAATTTCTACACCAGGGAATCATCACTTATTGCATAGTATGATGTTCTAATATTCACAGCTTCATGCTTATAGAGCCTGCTACAAACTCTTCTAAAGTTTTGTGTATACAGTTTACGTATAATAGATATATTTTGGATACAATATCTGCAACAGCAGTATCACATATCATCTTAACTACTCTTAGCTCTTTCTGAGGCAACAGCCCTTACATTTCTGAGGCTATATTTTTTTCAGATATGTGTAACCAAATTACATTTAAGACGATGTAAGATATAAAATATATTTGGATATTCAGATGTACTCCATGGTGTCGTTATTTTAGAGACAATTCAATATCGAAGAAATACTTCCTTCTACAAATTGTCCTAAGACATCATATACCGAGAACGATGTACCTATTTCATTTAAGGCACTAAATGGTTGTTGAAGGTATCGTGTTTACATCCAGTGACAATCGTTACAATACTGTGGTTTCTACTTTAAGTAATTGACATAAATAGTTTGATATACATTTTAGTAACAAGTGAAAACGGTACGTTCAATCAATATTGAAATTTCTTCAGCGATATGTTATCACTTCGTCCTATTTTCTTCTGTGAAGTTTCTAATACTCCAGTAAAAAAATATAGGACGCATTCTACTATAACAGTGCATTTTACTTTGCAAATATCTTAGTAAAGAATTTTAGGCACAATGTTTAGTGTATAAATAAGAATACTGCACGTAATTTTCGTTCGATAATTGAGAAAATGTTCTTCAGTAATTTTCTCAGAACAGTGAGAAGTGTGTACAATTTATAATGTACTAATGATATCAATATAGAATGTGTACTAAAATATCTATTTGGCTGTGTATTACTTTTAAAGAGAAAGTGACCTATCACTGGATACAATGCGTTAACATAACGTAGTTTGGGTCTTCTAGGAGTGAAGTCTCGTATACATTCTTTGAATGCGGACAGCTGCGCCTCTCGTTGACGGCGTGACGAACGAAACAGCAAGTGGTGTGGCGCTGTGGTCGACGAGGAAACACACGGGACTGGTGGTGCCGCCCTGTGGCAGGTAGGGGACTCTGGCGTAGCCGCGCGGTCGCTCGAACACGACGCGTGTGCGACAGCTTCTGTACAGAAACAAAAAGAAATACTTAGAGCACCGTTTCACACGACACGCTATTGACAAAGCATACAGAACAGCATCACTTGGAAAATTCGGGAATGTGTATATTATCTGCCGCAGTCACTGGTACTAGAATTGTCAGCATTAGTAAGGTACCTATCCGTTAAAGTAAGTTTTTCCTACTGTTTATCTTTTGGCACAAAAAAACGATACTAGTATATCTGTTCGGAAAAAGTACTGTTTAAATGCAAATTGTTTGTCGAATACAAGCGTGATCAAGGTTTGCAATTTTTTTCAGTGTCTTTTCGCAACAGATTACAATACGTTTTTTTTAAACATGTCATTACTTCGAAAAATTCAGGCGTGTCCAACCCTAGATATTGAAAATATTTAAACTTACAATGAATTTTTTCCATTCTTAGCAAATGTATAATTTGGCGATAAAAAAACTAACTACAAGTTGCATAGTTGAAATATTTCTATTAAAGACATAAAATTGTCACTTACGTACTAAGTGGTCAAAGCCAGCAGAAATAGAATATTTCAACTGTGCAACTGGTTTGTGGAGATTTTTATAAGATATTTCTGAACTGTGAACGCAAAAACGCCCTGAAAGATGATCGTAGAAACAGAGATTTTCTTGTATGTGAAATTATTATCAACGAAAATTGAGGCAATTTCCGAGGACGGGTACACAAATAAATGTTATATGGAGAGTTCATTAGTGACTTCAAAGCATTAGGTAAGGTTATCATTACCTGACATCTTATTCAAGTTGTTTTATAGGATGCGATTTTGAATGTAATGGTTATGAATCTCTTATGAGATCTCTATTTCCTATACATCGCTTATTGATTTTACAATGATGACTAGTTTCGACTCGTTAAAGAGTCGTTATCAAATCTTAATTGTGCAGACGTGGTAAGATATAAGTTACAGATGAATTAACATCACAGCTTGCCACTATAATGTTAGTTCATCTGAAACATATGTCTTACCATGCCTGGACAATTAAGATTTGATAATGACTCTTTAACGAGTTGAAACTAGTCATCACTGTAAAATAAATAAGCGATCTATGGCAAATAAAGACGTCATAAGAGATTCATAGCCATTAAGTAAGGTATGAACAGATGTTTTGCGTGTTTGTAAGTAGCATAAAAATTTTCAATCTCGATCGCATATATACAAGTAAGTATACAATGCCTTGATATCGGCCATATATTACTCAAAACACATTGCGATGCAGACAGAAAATTTTAAATTGATAGAAGGTGCACAGGTGTTAATATCTTACCTGATGCTTTGGCTTCGCTACTGTACAATTTATATAACATTAATTCGCGTACTCGAATCTACTCTTTCTCGGATATATATATATATATATATAGAGAGAGAGAGAGAGAGAGAGAGAGAGAGAGAGAGAGAGAGAGAGAGAGAGAGAGAGAGAGAGACGTCGTAGATCTAGTGATTAGCAGAGAGAGAAAAGTGAACGTGTGTTGTGATAGAAGCTGGCGCGCATAAGCTAACGAGAGGCAGTGCCCCTGGCATGTAGGCAGCTCAGTGAAACTTACCACGAGTCGTTCTCCGCGAGGCGTCGGCGAGCCGGCGTCAGCCCTCGGCGCAGCGACGGAGGGGGCAGGTAGGCGTTCAGCGGTTGAGGCCGTGACCAGCGAAGTGTCTGGGCACCGTGGGGTACTTGCCGCTGCAGCACGCCGGCTGCGGCAGCAGCACGCACGGGTAGTCTCGCGGCACGCGCTGCGTCGGTAGGCCGGACAGGCCGCGCACGTACGTGTAGGCGACAGGGGAGCGCAGGATGCGTTTCGGAGACTTCTTGTTGCCGCCTCCGCCGCCATTTCTTCCCCCCGAGGAAGAAGAAGGAGAGGAGGAGAGCGCGGCGGCGGCCACGGACAGGCGTCCGGAGCGTCCGGCGTGTCCCGTCGGCGTGGCCGGCGACGACGAGCTGGAGGCGCAGCTGGCGCTGTGGCTGCGCGCGTTGATGCTCAGCGACTGGAAGACCTTGCGGAAGGCGTGCGCGCCGGAGCGGCCGCACACGTCGGCGGCAGAGGGCGCGCCGGCGGAGCGCGGGCTCAGGCCGACGCCCGAGTCGTCGCTGCCGCTGCCGCTGGCGGCGGAGGAAGACCCGTTGGCGCTGTCGCCCTTGCCCGAAGAGCCGCTCCCGCTGCCCGAGCACGCCCCGGACGAGGAGGAGCGCGAGTCAGAGTCGGTGGACGAGGAGGAGTCGTCGTCGGTCTCGCCCTCGAGGCGGGCCTTCTTCTGCTGCGCGGACGCCTGGTGCTGCTGGCGGCGCTGGCGGTAGCGGCCGAGGCGGCGGCCGATGGCGCGGAACAGCCGCGCGCCGCGCAGGTCGGCGAGCTCGTGCGTCGGCGACGAGGCGGGCGACGCGCTGCGCGGCCGGCCGGCGCCGAGCAGCAGGGGCGCGCTGGTGGACGAGGCGACTGCGACTGCGCGAGCGTGTGCGTCCATGTCTGGCGGGGAGCGCTGACTGGCCGCTGCCGCCGCCGCGCCGCGCCTTTATGCCCTCCGCCGGCGCGCAGTGCGCATGCGCGCGCCGCCGGCCAATGCCAGCGCGCCCCCGTGTTAGCAAACACGCCGACCACGTGAGGCCGCAGCCGCCACCCCCGACCTTTCCCGCCCCTCCGGTCTGCGTGCGTAGCCCGGCCGGCTTATGCATAACGGCCGCGAGCTGATGGGTTACACAAATACGTGGCTGATGCGGTACGTAAGTCGCTTCCCGATTACTGCGGGGTGCGACCCGTCTCCTGAGCCCGCTATTACGGTCTGATTTGCGGCGTAATCGTCGCACTATTTGCGGAACGATTCTTTCACTCTGAGGCGCGTTCTAATGCCCGGTAACCACGTCCGTACAGCCTGACACTATCTATAGGACCAGTACTTATGTCCTGATTACGCGATCGGTAATATTAATTGTGCCATCGAGGCCCACACAGAAATACATATGTATATTAGAATCACATAAACACATCAATGAACATAGCTGCGAACTGTCAGCGATCGCTATAACGTCAGAGGATAAAAGGGCAGCCCTCGGTCGCGATGATAATATTATTTTACCTGGTTTCGGCACTAACTAAAAATGTTCAAATGTTTGTATAGTCTATGGGACTTAACTATGGGGTCATCAGTCCCTAAACTTACAAACTACTTATAAACTACTTACGAACTAGGACGACACAAATACCCATGCCCGAGGGGGGATTCGAACCCCCGACCGTAGTGGCCGTGCAGACCGTGACTGGAGTGCCTCAGTTCCCTCGGCCACCGCGGCCGGCTCGGCAATAACTATGATTGCCTTTATCACAAAATATACATTAAACCTATAACATGGGATTGCAAAATTTCTAAAAGAGTCAGAATGTAAGTACCAATTTGATGTAGAGCGTTGAAACAATACTTAAAGTCACATACCAATAGTTACAAATCAGTTGTGAAGCATACGTCACAAATTTTGAAAAGAAATGTAAAAAGATCTAGCCACTAGCGTCTGCACACCTGCCGCGGTGGAGTAGCCGAACGATCTAAAGCGTCTCGCTGCGGAGGTTCCAGTCCTCCCTGGGGCATGGGTATTTGTGTTTGTCCTTAGGTTAGTTTACCTTAGTTTAAGTAGTTTGTAAGCTACGGACTGATGATCACGCAGTTTGGTCCGATAGATTTACAAACATTTGAACATTTTGCTGCACGCCTGCACGGAGGCATCAGACTGGCGTGTTCTAAGTCGAGTTGTGAATAGGTAGATGTTACCTCGGTGGTGCCATCTAGCAGCCGTAGTTACAACCAGACTACTGTACAGATTAAAGTATTGCGAAAAAAGTGTTACAAGAAGCTATGTTTAACACGAGAGATGGCTGAGGCGTCATTTTGGCAATACAATATTAATTGACAAAATTAACGAGTAACAAAACTGTAATAAGTGAGGCAGTTACAACTGGCTTTTTGGAAAAAAATTTTGAATCAAATAGGAAGAAATATTTCGGACGCTGCACGAAGTACAAGAACCGAGAAAAGGCGTAATACCGTTGAAAAAGCTTCTATTACGGAGTTGTAACTGCTCATTTAGAATAAGCCCGTAATTGCGAGAAAGATGTTTAAATATTTGCTATTCCTGGAGCATCTTTCTCGTACTGATAGGCTTATTCTAAATGAGCAATTACAACTCCGTAATAGAAGCTTTTTCAAAGGTATTAAGCCTTTATTCGGTCCTTGAAGTTGTACTTCGTGCAGTGTCCGAAATATTTCTTCCGACTTTATTTAAAATTTGTTTTCCAAAAAGCCAATTTTAATTGTCTCGCTTATTACAATTTTGTTACTAGTTAATTCTCTCAATTAATATTGTACTGCCAAAGTGACCCCTCAGCCATCTCTCACATTAAACACCTTTTAACATTGTGCTCAATACGGTAATCTGTACAGTAGCCTAGTTGTAACTGCGGCTACTAGACGGCACCACTGAGATAACGTCTTCCTGTTTACAACTCCACTTAGCACACGCCAGTCTGATGCCTCCGTGCAGCCCCTAGTGGCTACCTCTTCTTATATTTCTTTTTAAAATTTGTGACGTAAGCTTTACAGCTGATTTATAACTTCTGTTATGTGACTTGTAGGTAATGTTTTAGGGCTCTTCATCAAATTCTTACATTCTCCTTTTTATAAAAACTAACTCTTTTATAAATTTCGCAAGCCCATATTATAGGTTTAATTTATATTTTTTGATAAAGGCAACCATAGTTTTTTACCTAAAAAAAATTAGCTTCGCGACCGAGGGCTGCATTTTTATCCTTTGACAACAATAAAGGTTTTGCAACATCCACCAAACAAACGTTCTGTCATATGCTACGCTACTCTGAATTGATATTTATAAAGTAGTACATCTTCATATTTATTTGGTTCGACATTATTGTCTCGGTGTGTGACTGAAATTGATATTTTATTATATAGCACATATATAGTGGTTAAGCAATGGTCATAAGGAATAGAAAAAAGCATTTATTCAAATAACATAGCTAGATTCGATGATCTTTGTCGTCATTATCAAACGTAAGAAAATCGCAAATTGCAAGATAATAAATACAAACCGAGATTATCATGTGTATAAATTATGAGAAAATGTAATTAGTTCAGAAACTGCAGGCAGACCATCTAGAGCAGGCTGTTCCAACAGGCTGCTCTGCGAGCAAGAACGCACACGACCGTTCACTGTCACAGCTAGGAGCAGCTGTGGTGGGGCAAGCTGACGTCATGTAAACTACTCGGCGGGCACATGGAAACAGATGCGCTCCTTTAGTCCTCGTCAATGGCTAGTTTTGACAACAGCAAAAATTTCTAATCGCGAAAGACCAGTGCCTGCATCTTTGGAAGAATTGTATCGCTCCACTAACAGAGAAATACGTCAGCAATGTCTAATGTGTCACAGAATTCTTATTGCGCAAGAACTTCAATCTACAGCATCATTACAGAAAAAAGAGGAAAGCCACTATTTTTGCCTTTGTGTCTCACACCCCTACAATTTCTATGAGGAAGTAAAATTGGTCCCCATTTGCTTACAACGTCCTTCTATAAAAAAAATATAAAAAAAAAAAATATTAAAAATTTAAAAAAATTTAAAAATAAAATAAAATTTTAAAAAACTTGGTATTTCTGCCATTTGTTGTGATAAATGCTTTATCAGCCGTTATTCCACTTATGTTGCCCCTGTTACAGCGCGTTCTGGAACTCTTCAGACAGACGACTTTCGGTTACTCTATTTATTGGCAATTAAAATGGTGTGTTACTCATTTACCTTAAGTAGGATATAATGCCTAACGCAAATGTACGACTTCTTTAAACTTATTAAAAAAAAAAAAAAAGGAGACCCATAGCCTACTTTTCTCGAAGACCGAAATCTTTGTTATAAAATTCACTGTAGAATTCGTATTGCCTTATTTTCGATTAAAATGGTGGAAACTGTGATGCGGTTCAGTGTGATAAATCAGTCATAATCTGCCTTCTTTTGATATTCTAGCAAAAACTTCTAAAATAGATTCCTACATTTAAAAAAATAACGGGAAAATTCATTATACATTTGATAAGAAATGCTCCTTGCGTTGGGTCCGTGAAAGACGCGTTTAAAATTGTAAAATAATGCCAATGTATACAAACGTTATGAAATTCCAGTCATGAAACCACATCACTGATATTCAGGACCACAGAGCTTTTTCATCAATTGTAATAACGAAAGAAATAGTATTATCTCTGAGGATTTATCGGTTGTCAAACAGCCGGCCGCGGTAGCCGAGGGGACTGAGGCGCTCCAGTCACGGTCTGCACGGCCACTACAGTCGGGGGTTCGAATCCCCCCTCGGGCATGGATATTTGTGCCGTTCATAGTCTTAGTTAGTTCATAAGTAGTTTGTAAGTTTAGGGACTGATGACCCCGTAGTTAAGTCCCATATGCTATACAAACATTTGAACATTTTTTGTGTCAAACGTCCCGCATTTCCATGTAGAAAACTGCTGGGCTCAATTATAGCTTTAAAAGATGATAATAACAGGTTCGCAAAATTTAACAATTTAGTAGGTAAGGTGACCGGTTTCGACGTCTTCTTACATCATCCTCAGACCTAGTCGTCTCACTATTGATGTCGAGGCGATGAGCGAGGAGTCGCCGCACGCTCATCGCCTCGACATCAACAGCGAGAGGACTGACTAGGTCTGAGGATGCTCTAACAAGGAGACCACATGGGTATCGGATTGTAGAATTTTTTTATATTTATGGTACGTAAAGTTCAGAACTTAAACAACAACCTTTCAAAGCCATTCGACGTAACTCTCAAAATTTTTCGAGAGAATCGAATTTGAAATTTTATAAGTACCATAGAAGTATCAGTAACAACAACAACGGCAGCGTTTGTTCGTGTAGTTCAGCTGGTAGCGTTCTGGTTTCGTAACGAGGGCGACGGTGGTTCGAATCCTGCTGCAGCATTTTTTTTCTTCAAATACATCATTTAATACCCAAAGGTAACTTTTTGAACAATGCAAGTAATTTTGTTAATTCGTAATTTTCTATATTTTATAAAGGTTGTGAATAATAATGATTTAAATTAAAAAGAAGATAACAAAAAGAACAAGGCAAATTTCACTTTTGTGGAAAAACTGAAAAATCCTTCATTTCGATGTGGTCTCACAAATACCATGGTGATGAACATCGTAAAACAGGAAAATAATACTTTTCACGACATCGAATGCGGGGAGTAACTTCATGAAGGGTATAAACAAATTAACTATTTCAAATTTAGTTATACAAAACATTTTGAGATCTCTAATCCACGTTGTGTCAGTTTTTCTTTATGTATACGTAGACGAACTGAACACCTCCTCTTCACCTCAAACGATGGTTGAGTAGGTTACTTGCTTGGAAAGCCATTAGTATCTATGTAGATGACTTTCCGAAAACAGCGGCCAATCTCGTCACAAATTGAACAATCAAATACAACCGTCGTCAAGTAGTAGTGAATCCAATGCTGTAAAAATATGTAACTTGTTTTGTTTGTTTGATTGGAACCATCATCATTAACAACTTTTTATAAAATATAGAACATTACGAATAAACAAAAAATCGTGCATTTTTCGTAAAAATTACTATTAGATTTTGAAATTGTGAAAGTATTCGAACACAACGTATAAAGAAAAAAAATCTATCAGGGCGGGATTTGAACGACTGATCCCAGGTTTGTAAGGTAAGGACGCTACCATCTAACCTACAGCGACAGATGCTGACACTGTTTTAATTATTTGTAGTTACTCGTACTTGCAAAACTTCAAAGTCGATCTTCTCGAGAACTTTTGAAAGTTGCGTCGAATGGCTTTATATATATACAAAATCCGATAGCCATGTGGTCTACTTGTAAGAATAGAACGAAACCGGTCATCTTAACATCAAAACATTTACCAGTTCACTGTCTTTCAAAAGGAAGCTATGTTATTAATATAATTTGACATAATTAATATAATTTGACATAATGTCAGTTAGGAGTGAAACTGGAGTAATTCACGTACTAGGGAATACAAGTGTATTCTAAGCCACAGTTGCTTGTTGAAAAAGGAAATTTTTTAGTACTTTATATGTAATTCACAACCAGTTTCAATGCACTATGGCATCATTTTCAAGTGCTCCACAGTAAAGAAATGTTTTATAAAAGTACAAAGTAAAGACAAAAAGTAAGATACTTTACAATTTTGGAAATGCTCAGAAGAGTGTTATAACATATGATACATATAAGATCATATGTTATAATACTCTTCTGACCATTTCCAATATTGTAATGTGTCTTACTTTCCAACTGTCTGCTATATTCGCAGCATACAGTATCAAACCACTTGCGGCTAGCAGAGCAAGCTGTATTGGTGAAATAGTAATGTATTGCTGCGCTGCCTTCTCTGTGCACGCTGTATTATACGATCAAGACAGCACAGCAATACATTATCATCTCTTTCACCAATTCAGGTTTCTCCACTGTTATGTGGTATGGAGTAAAATATGGTCTCAAATGGTTTGATACTATATGCTGCGAATATGGCAGACAGTTGGGGCCCACTTTGACTCCTCTGGATGGCCTGACACCAGTTTCTGAACTAACTACAATTTTTAATAATTTATTCACCTGATAATCTCAGTTTTTGCTTATTATCTTGCAATTTGTGATTTTCTTACGTTTGATAATGATGACACAGATAATCGAAACTACTTACATTATTTCAATAAAGGATTTTTCTATACTTGTGACTACGGCTTAACCACTATATATGTGGTATATAATAATCTTCAGATTTATTAACATCTACTTCCATACTGTGCAATCCACCTCACGGTGTACGTACCATCGTCATTTTCTTCTCCTATTCCAGTCGCACATAGTTCGCGGAAAAAAATTATTCTGGGTAAACCTTCCTGTGGGTCCCAATCTCACTCATTTTATCCTCGTGGTATTTTTGCGAGATACACGTAGCAGAAAACAGAATATTGGTTGACTGTTCAAGCAAAATGACGTCCTGGAACTTTTGACAGAACGTCTCTCTTGCAGCGTCAGCCACTGGAGTTTTCTAATCATCTCTTTGACACTTTCGAGCTTACTAAACTAGCCTGTAACGAAGCGTGCTGCTCTCCGTTGTATCCCATCTACTCTCCTTGGTAAGGATCCCACTGACAAGGAATACTCAACTGTCGGCCGAACGAGTGTAGATGGACTTCATTCCTCCAATAAACGTGGTATTTGCTTTAACCGCAATTAATTCAACGTGGTTGTTGTATTTCAAATTGCTCGTTACGTCCACTCGCAGATACGACGTTTGTCCACAAAGGAAGTTCCTTTTCTACTTCTATCCGCGGCAGCACTACGGTCGCAGTTCCGAACATGGGCGGCAGCTCCAAAAACAATTGATGATCGCTTTTTAATTTTTTTCACTGAACACTATGTATTTGCATACCCTAAAAGCGTAACTTTATTTCTTCGAAGGATGTCTTCATGTCTAGTCTGAGTTTCTTCCCAATTCTCTTTAAGATTATATTAAAGAGTAGACAGGATAGGAAAACTCCCGAACTTAATTCAGTTTTATTTTTAAAATTGCCTAATTTTAATTCATGAAAACCCTGCTTATATTATCATTTATACACATTTTACTATAATTTTAATTGGAAATCCCATGTCTATCACCACATTCCACAAAATTTTCGTGTTAATGGATCCTTAAACTTTCGTAAAAACAATTAATATGTAATATATTATTAATTATATTCACGCACTTTTCTTTTATTGCTCCGATTACAACTATATTGTCTGTAGTGAACCTATTTTTAAACGATTTAGCAAGAAACAAGAAAACATCTTTCTGGCTATGTTGACTAATACTATACTTTCTGTCCTCATTTTTACGTATGGACGCTATTAATGACTCTTTCCATTCTGTTCGTATGGTTGCAATTTTCAAGATTACCAGTATCAAGTGAAAAAGCATCTAGAGGTTTCTTTTCGTCATGGATGATTCTATTGCCTCGAATTCTACTATATCAATTCTTTTATTACAATTTTTAACTTCCAATCAAGCACATTTTTAGACGCCTGTATTTTCTTTTGCCTGCTTCACTTGATGCGGTTTTTACATTTCCTTCTTCCATAAATTTAGTGTTAAAAGAAATTAAATTTTATTTGCAAATATAAAATGAGGCTAAAGTTTGCATTGTGATTGTTGAAGTTGCAAAATTTTATTAATTTGAAAGTAATATTTTGACAATCTACTGAAATGTTAGAATTCAGAATCACCAATTGTAAGCACCAGCATTAATAATGATCAAATTCCAGAACTGACATATCTTGAGTGCCAGGAAGATCAAACACAAAAAAAAGAAAATAGAAAAAATGGGCAGAATTGTACATCGTGTTCCTTTGTGTCAGACTCTTGGCGGCAGCCAGCGGTGAAGTGTTTCTTTTCTCTCTCTCACTCTCTCTCTTTCTTTCTCTCTCTCTCTCTCTCTCTCTCTCTCTCTCTCTCTCTCTCTATCTATCTATCTATCTATCTATCTCTCTCAGCAAGAGAGTGCTTGAACTGCCGTCACGTCCCGCTTGCTCCAGGGGTGATGGTGAGTTCAGTGAACTGACTGCGGTCTGACCTACAGTGGTTTTATGGCATATGGAGCATCCATTCTCCCTTCACAATATTCAACGTGCCTTCGCAGTGGGCCTTCATATAGCCATGAATGCAATTCGTCAGTGTAAATCAGAATATAAGTAGTTATGTATCGGCAATTACAAATAGTTACATCAACTGTTGGGGATTAATTTATTCCACTTCAATTGCTTATTTCTGGTTTTATTTAAGGTACGTGATATTTGAGATGACATGTTGCGAGATCTGCTGAAATGAATGTACGTTATAACAAAGCAATAACGAAAAACCAAGTAAAAATCTGGAAAATGAATTAATGTTCAGGGGGAACAAATAAAAATTTAAGGTCTTCCGAAAACAGTTATTCTTTCGATGGCAAAAAGTACTTGGAAGATCAGATGAACAGAATAGATAGTGTTGTTGAAAGGACATTATAAAAACAGTTTAAGACAATAGAAAAACAGCAACAATTCCGGCAAATAAACCAGACATAGCTAGGAGAAATCAATTACCAACTGATATATTTTTTAAAATTTGGGTTTCACCATTTCGGTACAAAAATAGCTGAAAATGGTCGATGTGTAGAGAATATGAATTGAAAACTCAATAGCAAGACAGTTTTCTGAAAAAGAAAAATATATTAATATCCAGGATAAATTTAAATGTCAGAAAATATATTCTGACAGTATTTATCTGGAGCGTGAACCCATGTGGAAATGAAATTTAGGTTTAGTGAGCATAGAGAAAACGAGTGTCTGAAATTTTGTTTTGCGAAAGAATGCTGAAGGTCAGATGGAGAGGCACTGAATTGAGTCAGTGGAAAACAATGTATGTCACAATTTTAAGGAATCATGTGTGTGTGTGTGTGTGTGTGTGTGTGTGTGTGTGCGCGCGCGCGCGCGCGCGCGTGTGTGTGTGCGGGGGGGGGGGGGGCGGTGAAGGAGGGAGGGGGTGGTTGTATCAGGAACCCAGGCTCAACTATAGTAAGCATATTGAAATATATTTATGATATAGTAGTTATGCGAAAGTGAAGGGACTTGTAGGTAATAGACTAGCTGCATCAAACTAGAATTTGAAGAGTAGCCCACAACAAAAACTTGGCATGTAAGACAGTATAACACTCGAAAAAGTTCTTACCCAGGTGTATGCTATGGGTTCTAGTGTGTCATGGTACCAGTGTGATAGTCGTTGGCAATGGTGTCATGATAGAAGTTGTTTCTCTTTGTCTATTTTATACTTGTGAAAACAAACGCAGGAGTACAAACAACGCTGTACATATTGGTACTGTAAGATGAATGAAGCTAACTTTACTTTGTTATAGAAGTTAGAAAAGGTCGGTTCGAGATTCTTACACTTGAGGATTGCTCAAGTGTTTACGATTTCCACAGATCGGTGCAAAGGATGACAGAGAAACATTTCCGAATGCGGGCTACTAGGTTTGCTCTTGGTACGCTCGGTCAATTCACGAGTGTTACAAATGTTCAAATGTTTGTATAGTCTATGGGAGTTAACTACGGGGTCATCAGTCCCTAAACTTACAAACTACTTATGAACTGCTTACGAACTAGGACTGCACAAATATCCATGCCCGAGGGGGGGGATTCGAACCCCCGACCGTAGTGGCCATGCAGACCGTGACTGAAGCGCCTCAGTCCCCGCGGCCACCGCGGCCGGCGAGTGTTACAAAGAGCTGCTTTTGGAACTCAAATGGGAACCAGTAGAAGGAACACAACTCAGGAAATTTAGTGGACCTGAATTTGAAGCTGACTGCACACCGATTTTACTGCCACCAAGTTACATTTCGCGTAACAACACAAAAAATAAGAAAAATTAGGACTCCAAAGAGACATAAAAGCATTAGTTTCACTCTATATGGGAGTGAAACAGAAAAGGAAATGACTAGTAGTGATACTAGGCCAGTCGTCGTAAACAAAAAAATGGCCTTAGGTCCAAACAAATTGCAGGAAGCTGAATTTTTGGTATGTTGTTAGGACATATTAGAGTAGTATTAAACCAAGTTTGCAGCTTCGAAATCCTTTTGCGTAACTTTTAAGAGCCAAAAAACCTCGAAATTTTCGGACTTTTTTCTGGTTTTGGCTTATAACTCGTGAAGGGTGGTTTTTTGACGAAAAGTCACTCACACCTCTATTAATATAGATAAAATATTCTAAAATTTAAGCCTAACCGCAGCTCTGTAAGTCCAATAGTTCCCGAGATATTGGACTTCAAAAATTGACTTATTTCTCCATAAAGTTCAAATTTTCGATTTTAGTCACCTTTCGGCTAGAATATTGGCTCTAATTATCATCCCACGGGGAATGTCATACAAAACAAAATTATAGAGCAGTTATTTAACTTTAATCTAAGTATTGAACGAAGTCCATAGGCCCAATAGATTTCTAGTTATCGTTAAAAAACGAAAACTTGGAAAAATCGGAGTATTCAATAAATTGACCCAGACGAATTGCAGTCCTCTTATCCTGTGTATGTTAAAGAAAAAAGAAGAATTATTCATTGACGATGATTATTAACACATCGTATATAAAAAGAATTTTTTCAACACTGTTTTCCGCAAATATTGAACAGAGAAGTTCCTTGAGTCACTTCCTGCCATTATGGCACCGTCGGCCCCCATGAATAACATGAGGTGGTGAAAACCTCTAAGTCTAACCCCTATGTTGACATGCTGAGGATGCTGGTGGCTCTCCACAATGTCTCGGGCTTTCAAGTACAGTGGTTGATCGTAGATCACAAAACATGTTTCCTGACCGTAAATGCTTGTTCTTTAACTGGCTTCTAAAAGTGATGTTAAAACAGTGTTGTAGTCGGTTGGGGGGGCATGGATAAAAGGGAGATATACAATCTTTGAACGTTTGTAAGGAAGATCGTCTGTCACTCGATCCATGAATCCATTCCATCCTGGGATGCCTGGCATGTTAGTTGCTTTTCCAAACAACCATAGCAGGTCTGGGGATTTTGGCAAATTGACTTCAGCGATTTTCACTTCGTTAATTGAAATAGCTGACAAGCCAAATTTCTTTCTAATAGAAGAATGTTTAATGAGTGTGGCAGTGTGTGAACCTGATAGACTCGGCACATATAGACTTCAAACGTGGTTTGTTTATGTTTGGGCGAACGGATGAGTGAGGTGTCATTATCATTGTACCACCCATTTCATGGAACGTATTTTCTCCGTCAATTGTGTTAACGTTCACATCTGCATTGTCGAAGACAAAATGCATAAAAGCTCCTTTGTCTACTGGTTGGGCCACTTCTCCATGGAGGATAATGGAGCTTTCAAAATGCGTAGCCTCCGTATACGTACAAGAAATTCCCATACAGTGGCAAAGTTCAACAAGGTGCTTTTGATTCAAATTTTCTATACAAATAGATTCCAAAGCTTATTTGAATTGAGGATAGGAAAGATTTGGGCCTCGTTGCAGCCATGATTGCATGAGCAAATCCTATGCACTTCTTTTTCCACTGTTCAAGAGAAGGATGCCTCTGCGTCTTTTAAAAAAGCATCTGACTGGGGATATTGAGTAGTGTCAAATGTTTGGGAACGAACATCTTGCAGGATAATCTCTGCTGCAGCTTTGACAACTCTAAGCCGCTCTTCAGCAGGATCGCTAAGGTCTATTGATGTACCACTTTTCATAAAGGATGTTTTGTCCAATGTCTGTGAACATCAAGACTGGGCTGTGATACGGACCAACCTGAGCAAAAATAACTTTTCCGCCATATCGCTTTTTTAGATGAGCATGAACACTTGCAGCTGCTGGTTTGTAATCACATGTGAAGGTCTCTGCAAACAAGTCACTTATGGAAAATTGGTTTTCCTGTCTTGTTTCTGCAGGGTATGCATATATACGCTCCATACCTTCGATAAGAAAGGGAAGTTCAGGACGGCCTTGTTCACCTCCTGCACCAGTAGATGACGACAAGGAGTGCAGTTTTACGTAGCAATGTTTGTGGTACTTACCCTCAGTAGCAACAAGCTCACTTATACATGAAAGACGCCGAAGAATGTGTTGCCCACATTCACTAGCTTGTCTAGCTCTTTCCACAATCAATTCTTTCACTTCCCGTGTTTCCCTTGGAGTTCATCCTGTAGATATTTGGGCAATTTTATCTCCTCTTTGAAATATTCCTTGGAGAATTTTTCACCACAAAGGAAACTATAATATCCAATGATGTGACGCCTTGAATCCGACGCACTTTTCAGCCTTTCCCCATACGAAGACGATAGTTGTGCAAATCAAACATCTCCTTCTCGCTGGACAAATGCTTACACATTACTTTCCACAGTGTACCTCTTCCTGCATGCGTCATGTACGGTCACTGCACGGTCACTGCACAAAAAACCTCATGTTCCTTTCAAGCTCACGTTTCTGACTCATTTTTATCAGCGTCGAAATTCCTCGTTTTTTCACTGTCACTGTTCCCTCTGCAAGCACTTACCGACGATCCCGAAACAAACATGCGACGGGGGTAGCTCCGACCAAGATCAAGATCAAGATTTAGACGATTTTTGTTTGAAACGTTCTTCACGGATCCGAATACGGCTGTTTCTAAGGGCAGACTGGGTGTAGTGGGGAAGGCCTCGGAGGCAAGAAGTTTGGGAGGAAGGACAGAACACCCGCTAAGTCACGACTCTGAGTAAGGGGGACGGGAGGGGGATTGATACCTTCGCACAAGAAAAGGCCTCGCTACGAACGAAAGACCCAATCCCTTAATGGCTGACCAATACCCAAAAACGGAGAGGCTTTCGTCTTTTTTTTTTTTTCTTTTTTTTTTCATACCTACTTTTATAAATATATTTGTATGCACTAACACATAATTACACCTATTTATATAGAATATGTTAATAATCATCGTCAATGAGTAATTCTTTTTTCTTTCGTCTGGGTCAATTTATTGAATACTCCGATTCTTCCAAGTTTTCGTTTTTTAACGATAACTAGAAATCTATTGTGCCTATGGATTTCGTTCAATACTTAGATTAAAGTTAAATAACTGCTCTATAACTTTGTTTTGTATGACATTCCCCGTGGGATGATCATTAGAGCCAATATTCCAGCCGAAAGATGACTAAAATCGAAAATTTGAACTTTTTGGAGAAATAAATCAATTTTTGAAGTCTAATATCTCGGGAACTATTGGACTTATAGAGCTGCGGTTGGGCTTAAATTTTAGAATATTTTATCTACATTAATAGAGGTGTGAGTGACTTTTCGTCAAAAAAACACCCTTCACGAGTTATAAGCCAAAACCAGAAAAAGTCCGAAAATTTCGAGGTTTTTTGGCTCTTAAAAGTTACGCAAAAGGATTTCGAAGCTGCAAACTTGGGTTAATACTACTCTAACATGTCCTATCAACATACCAAAAATTCAGCTTCCTGCAATTTTTTTGGACCTAAACATACCTGACGACTGGCCTATACGAGGTACCCTCCGCCACGCACTTACTGTGGATTGTGAAGTATGTATGTGATGTAGATGTAAACGATACTGCACAGACCTGACGATGAGAGGGACATGTGGAACCAATTTGCAAGAGGAAGAGGTAGGGTGATAGAATATGTTTCAAGGCATCAGAAAATAATTTCCGTGATACTTGAGAGAGATTTGGAGATGTAAACTTTAGATTTTATGGGAAGACAGAATATAATACATTCAGCTAATGATTGAGGACTTGGGGTGCAAGTGCTGGAGTAGATCACACAGGAGAGAAATTCGTGGCGGTCCGCATCGTACCTATCAGAAGGATGATGAAAAAAGCCAAAACAGTAAATTGAGGCGATAACACTGTCCGTCGCGTCTCCGGGACCACTGCCATGGTACCCACGTACCCGAGGACGGCTTTGCAAGAGTGTGTGCGTAGTCGTTTTGAACGTCTCTTCGCCAGTGATAGATACATATCAACTGAATACAGTAACTGACAAAGCAGTAAATCAGTTACCTGCGGTGATTCTAGAATATGTAAGGTTATATCTTACAGCCTTCATTAGTAACACTACCAAACTAACATTCACAGTTCGCCTGTAAAATGTACCAGCTCGTATTATCTTTTATCTCTCGTAGTGTTATTCGATGTTACTCATGATGTTCAAATGTTTGTAAATCTATCGGACCAAACAGCGTGGTCATCAATCCGTAGCTTACAAACTACTTAAACCTAGGTAAACTAACCTAAGGACAACACACATACCCATGCCCCAGGGAGGACTCGAACCTCCACGGCGAGCAACCGCGCGCTCCGCAGCGAGACGCTTTAGATCGCTCGGCTACTCCAGCGCGGCTACTCATGATGTTATAAAAAAAAAATGCTTCAGTAATTACTTTTTCCTTGCACTTCTATTCATTCATCTATACTTCGCAAGCAACAGCACCTAGTGTGACAAAGTGTACATTGTGTACTACTGCCGGCTCCTTCATATCTTGTTCCAGTCACGAACACTGCGCGAGGAAAACGATTATTTGTTACGAAATAGAAATGTTATAACAGCTCGGGTGTTTTAGGGCATTTATCTACATTCAATGGCGAAGTTCGAAATTTTCATTGCATCGGAACTCGAACCAGGATTTTCTATTTTTTGCCGACGGTCGCCTTAACCAATTAGACTATCCGGACACGATTCTCGTCCTCCCCTAATTCTAAACGTATTGTAAACTGCAGTTGTAGTACCCCCTTGTCAATTATTTCCATTTGCTCACAGCTTTATCTACATTACCACAATGGATCGGACGTACTTATGCATCTGCAGAATAATTATATAAACCAAACGTAAACAGATACAGACAAATTATTTATTGTATAAAAATCTGCAACTCTTCAAATACTTTTCTACATAACTTCCGAAATTTTTTAGGCACTTTTCATAGCGTGTGACAAGTTTTTGTGTGCATTCTTCATAGAAGGTTGCCGCCTGTGTATTCAACCATGTGGCAAACATGTTCTTTCAGCTCATCATCGTTGAAGTGTTTGAAAATCATTTGATTTAAATGTGTTCGGCCTACATACATACAGCTGTAGATCTGTAATCAATAAAAAAAACTGGACACATGTTACATGGCGTTTTATTGCACTTCATCTATACTTCCACTCCTAAAATACGAGGGTCGTCCACAAAGTCAGTTCCATTTCTATTTCTATCCGCGGCAGCGCTGCGATCGCAGTTCAAAACATACGCGGCAGTTACTCTGACTCAAGGAGAAGACGTGTACGCCATTTTCAGATCGCCGCTATTGACCTGTGCTTCGTAATGCTTCTTTATAATGTCAGCAGTAATTGAAAATGCCACCACATGTGAAATCAGATCCGTGATTCGTTTTCTGAATGTAAAGAAAGTTAAACGAAAGGAAATTCGTCGGCAAAATTGCGAGGTCCACGGACAAAATGCTATGAGTGATTCAATGGTTAGAAGATGAGTCAGACTGTTCAATGAAGGACGTAATCAGGTGCACGATGAAGAACGAAGTAGAAGCCCGTCTGTGGTTATTGATGAATTGGTTCACACAATCGAAGATTAAAATCAACCGTAAGTTTACACTTAGTGTCCTTGCTGCGGAAGTTTCGCAAATCACACCAAGTCTAATTCATGAAAATTGTTACTAAAAAACTGAAATTTCGAAAATTTTGCTCACGTTGGGTACCCACAATTCTTACTGAACAACATAAAAAACAACGGATGGGCAGTGCACTTCAGTTATGACGCGTTAAATTGAAGAACGCGATGGTTTTCTTTCTCGGATAGTCACGGAGGATGAAACTTGGGTATCGTACGAAACCCCTGAAACAAAACGGCAATCATGGAATGGAGGCACACTTCATCCCCAACGAAGCCTAAGCCTAAGCAAATCTTGACACCTAGAAAAGTTATGTGCACTGTTTTTTGGGACAGAAAAGGGATTTTGCTTATTGATTTCAATCAGTGCACATGGTTACTGCGAGACCGTTAAAAATTGCGCCGCACAATACAGAACATGCGTCGAGCATTACTGTCAAAAGGTGTTTCTTTCCACGATAATACCCGGACTCACACGGCGAATGTGACCAAAGGACTCTTACCTAAAATCTGTCCTTGGTGGTCAACACTTCAACGATGATGACGAGCTGAAAGAACATGTTACCACTTCGTTGAATACACAGGCGGCAACATTCTGTGAAATGTTCAAATGTTCAAATGTTTGTATAGTCTATGGGACTTAACTACGGGGTAATCAGTTCCTAAACTTACAAACTACTTATGAACTACTTACGAACTAGGACGGCACAAATATCCATGCCCGAGGGGGGATTCGAACCCCCGACCGTAGTGGCCGTGCAGACCGTGACTGGAGCGCCTTAGTCCCCTCGGCCACCGCGGCCGGCCATTCTGTGAAGAAGGCATGCAAAAACTTGTGCCACGCCATGAGAAGTGCCTACAAAATTTCGGAAGCTAGGTAGAAAATTAGTTTAACAGTTTTAGTACAATTACTATTTTTCTGTATCTGTACACGATTGTTTTATATAAATAAACGGAACTTACTTTGTAGTCTTACCTCGTATTTTCTGTTCTTCCTTAAAGATCTTGTCTAAGAGAAGGAGGATGTTATGTACAAAGGGAGGAGGTGGACTGTACGAGGAAAAAAGATGACACTATTCATTATCCGACTGGAATAAGCAAGTACCTAGGCAAAGCCGAGTACTGAGCTAGTCTTTATTAAAACACCCGAGTCATCTCTATTCCACTTGATGAACTGAATGCGCCACGATTTTCACCGAACAGCAGTCTTACAGTATCGTGTGCATGTCGCTCCCTCCCTCTCTCTGCGCGCGCGCGTTTGTGTGTGTGTGTGTGTGTGTGTATGTGTGTGTGTGTGTGTGTGTGTGTGTGTGTGTGAGAGAGAGAGAGAGAGAGAGAGAGAGAGAGAGAGAGGGTATGGAGCGGCAATTATCAGCCGATAGAGATGCTGGTGCCACTGCACCGTGTTGCCCCCTTACGTAAGCACCGCTTGTGTAACTCGGACAATCTGATGACTGCTGCAACGGATGAGTGTCCTATAACGTTACGAGCAGCAGTTGTTCTATTAGCTGTGTCACTCTACACAACAGTACTAAATTTCAGATACAATTACACTTGCGCAGTAATAGCCCCCAGAAGTGATCCACAGCTTCCGTAAGAGGTCGTCACACAGAAACGAGACTGCAGTGTTCCCTCACCAACCACCCGGAGACATACATTTTCAGACATCGAAATTGCACCATCATAGTCCTGACATATAAATTTCTTCCATGATTGTATGTTAGAAGTTTTGGCAATAGGTCACTTCCAGGGGATTCTCCGGTTGTAGCGCAGTCGCAAGGGATTACTGAAATCGTAGCTGACATTCCTGTATAAAGAGGGTAAAAGTTCGGACCATCAAAATTAGTGACCTATATCTGACTATGGTTTGCCGTAAAATTTCTGAATATTTACTATTGTGACTGTCCCAAGTGAACAGTCGTTAGCGGTGATCCGCAGCAGAGATAAATATGTCCATATATATATGCTTCGCAAAACGCGAAATTTCCCAACGTCTGCTGCTCCTGTAAGTTGGACAAACGATCTGCAACACGTGAAAATTTGTGCCGGACCGGGACTCGAACCGGGGTCTCCCACTTTTCGCGAGCGGTCGCCTTAACCACTCGGCCACCCGTTCACCCGGTCCGGCACAAATTTTCATGTGTTGCAGATCGTTTGTCCAACTTACAGGAGCAGCAGACGTCGGGAAATTTCGCGATTTGCGAAGCACATATATGGACAAATTTCTGAATATATTCTCCATTCAAATGTAATAAAGTTCCAAATGTTCAAATGTTTGTAGAGCTTATGGGGTCATCAGTCCCTAAACCTACAAACTACTTATGAACTAGCTTATACTAAAGACGGCACAAACATTCTTTCCCGAGGGGGTATTCGAACCCCCGACGGGGAACGGCCTCGCGCTTCGTAGCAAAGCGCCTCAATGCGCCCATCCGCTCCGCCGCGGCAATAAAGTTTCCTTGAGGCAGGAAAACTTCTATCAATAGATGAGCAAAGCTTTAGAAAGCATCCCTCGATCGAAACTAAGCTGCCTGTTTCCTCGCAACAAACTTGCATCTATTAAGAAGCCCATTACAACTGCAATTAGTCAATAGTTTTGTGGCTCATTTCCAAAAATTTTCAAATGTTTGTAAACCTAAGACACCAAAATGCTAAGTCGTCGGTTCCTAAACTTAGGAATTAATTACACTAAATGTTCAAATGTTTGTTAAGCTTATGGGACTTAACTACGGGGTCATCAGTCCCTAAACTTACAAACTACTTATTTACTACCTTATACTAAGGACGGCACAAATATCCATGCCCGAGGGGGGATTCGAACCCCCGACCGTAGTGGCCGTGCAGACCGTGACTGGAGCGCCTCAGTCCCCTCGGCCACCGCGGCCGGCAATTACACTAACTTACTCCACGAACAACATATACAGGAATGCCCGATAGAAGACTCGAACATCCGGTGGGAGCGACCGCGTCGTGGCGCCCCAGATATCGTGCGCAATTCCCACGTGGCGGCTCATCTTGTAGGCGGGTGTGATATGTGCCTTCTTCCAGTCACTGGCCATCGTTTTATGTATAGCACATTACAATTAAAACAACAACGTACTCAGCTTGAAATTCTGCATAGTTTCTGACAGCATATCAGTAAAACATAAGTGCCGCCTTTAACTTAACCGTTTAATGACTTTTTATTTGAAGCTATAAAAACTAACACGATTCATGTATACTGAGAAAAATATTGAAAAAAATCCTTAAGATTATTATGCAATACTAGCAACAAAAAGTTCATAGCTGGTTATCTATATAGTGCTTTCATAATGTCACTATTCTGCCTCTCGTCTTTCCAGAAAGTAACTCATAATGCAGCAGTAGTACGTGACTGACTACTTTTACATGGCAAATGAGGAATTAAAAATATTCAAATGTTTGTTAATCTTAAGAGACTTAACTTCGGGGTCATCAGTCCCTAAACTTACCAACTACTTACGAACTAACTGAATTCTGGTAGAGGGGGAAACGAAAATATATAGGTCTTTTAACATACCAACTTTTTATTCGTAGGAAAAAGTATTGTTTAGTGGTGGCGAATCAGAGTCAGTTTGACGACAGTCTAGTTTATCATATTTTGGATCTCTGGTGACAAGCTAGTAATGTTTAAAAAGCTTAGAAAAGCTGGAAACTGTTTATGTGAAAAAAGGCCGATGAGAAATATACAGCATAGCTTGTGTTTACAAATTAAAATAAATCAGGCGATGCTGAAGGAATTACAGTAGGTAACGAAATAATAAAGGTGGTAGATGAGTTTTGTTACTTAGTCAGTAAAATAGCACATGATGGTCGCAGAACAGAGGATATAAAATGCAGAATGGTAATGGGAATATAACTGTAAGGAGGTCCTTTCTGAAGGCATTTGTGTGGAGTGTTGCCTTGTATGGGAGTGAAACTTAGACGATAGTGTGGACAGGAAGAGGATAGAGGCTTTTGAAATGTAGTGCTACAGAAGAATGCTGAAGATTAGGTGGTTAGAGCGCCTAACTAATGAGGAGGTACTGAACAGAATTGGGGATCGATTGGTAGGACACATTCTTAGCCATCAAGGAATTGTGAATTTAGCATTGAAGGGAAGTGTTTGGGATAAAAACCGCAGAGACCAAGAGATGAATACAGTAAGCAGATTCAAATGAATAAGAGTTGCCATTCTTATGAGGAGATGAAGAGGCTTGCTCAGGATAGAGTAGGGTGGAGAGCTGCATCAAACCAAGTCTCCGGACTGAAGACAATAACAACAACAACCCTGCAGCCTTTTCCTTCACTATTCAAGCCATATATTAAATCTTGTCATCAGTGAGACTAATTTGGATTTTAACAAACTTGTTAGTCAATGGTACGACGGCTGCGCTGCCGTGGCTGGTCACATAGGTGGCGCCCAGGAAATGATTAATAACAGATACCCTACAGTCATTTCTTTCACTATGCAAGCCGTATATTAAATCTTACCATCAACGATATCATGCAATAAGATATGCTGCTACCACTGCAAAGGAAAATATACATTTTTAATTTTTTTATTTTTATTATTTTTTACTGAAAGCACATTGCGCCGGCATAAAGTCCCAAATATCCCTCTGTTCTGTAAAACACATTGGACGTCAAAATACAAGAGTACCAGAATATTTACTGAGAACTTTATTAATATTGTATAACCTTTGGAAGAACTTTCGCACAACGCATCAAACTCTAAAACTAAAACCACGGCGTATCAACTCTACATAACTGCAACAACTCCAACGTATATTGCGACGTTATTGATAACTGCTGAGTATTCTGCCAAACTTGAACCTATGTGCAACCAACTGCAATAAGTAAATATGAACTTTTAAGGCAGTACACCACCACATAAATAAATTAATAAATACAATTCAATCTAACCTTGTAATGCATCGACAGAGTTTAGAAACGTCTTTGAGAAAGCTATACAAATTTGCGAGGAACTACAGATTGTATTTAAAAGTCCTCGATTGGTGTCAAAACAAATCTACAGATCAAATCAACCTTTTGAAAGTGTAGAAGACTTCTTCAGAATATCTGTCTTCATTGCATACTTCGACTCTATCATCTCCTTCCTGAGAGAGAGATTTTCATCAACCCACAAAAAGGCATTCTCGGTTATGCAGCTGTATCCAGAAAATTTAACAAAATTATACATATCTTCTTTTTTTGTCATTGCAGAAGATATACAGAACTTTTACGGAAGTTTCTAACAAAATTTTGTTGCTGGAGGTAAGACGTGTTACGAACTGTTTAAGTCTAACGATGCAAGTACTTTAACCTTAAAGTCCGTTTAGTGTGTAGATTTGATTGCACAAGCCATACCGTTCTATTCGGCTGTGAGCGAGGCGATAAAGATTGGTATAACTATTCCAGCGACGACATGTATCATAGTACTCTACGACGTGTCGAGGAATTTGTCTACAATGGGTGACTCGAGGTTAAGTGGTCTGCGCATGGGTTAAAGAGGACACTGAATTCACTGAAAAAGTAATGAACACTTTTGGATAACAGTCTAGACCTCTCAAAAATCAAATGTTCAAATGTTTGTGAAACTTATGGGACTTAACTGCGGGGTCATCAGTCCTTAACCTTACAAACTCCTTATGATCTATCTTATACTAAAGACAGCACAAACATCCATGCCCGAAGGGGGATTCGAATCCCTGACGGAGAACGGCCTCGCGCATCGCAGCATAACGCCTCAATAATGAAATTTTATTTCTCCATCTCTTTCTGTGTGTTTTCTTCCAAGCCAGGGGGGGTGCAAGTGCTGCCCCCTTGCACTACCCCCCCCCCCCCCCCGGCGCCCTTGTGCGTAATTCAAAAAAGCATCTTAACTGCCTACTGCTCGAAAATCCATGCTGGCAGCAACCAATAAAAATATATATTAATCCACAGCTTTGGTGATCAATATTTACGATGGTTTTATGCAAATGGTAGCTGTAGAAGAGCGTATAATATGCAAGTATCACAAATGTCTTTCATATAATCTAGGTTGTGTTCTCTGAAGAGAGTAAAATGTAA
Source organism: Locusta migratoria (assembly GCA_026315105.1). NCBI lineage: Eukaryota > Metazoa > Arthropoda > Insecta > Orthoptera > Acrididae > Locusta > Locusta migratoria. Next base: position 201,524,498 of record CM048746.1, read on the forward strand.
TGTCATTTTAGGGAATACGTTGTAACGATACATAATTAAGTTATATTTATTTATCAATCAGTGCCGCTTGTCGCCCTGGTTTCCTCCTTCTCCAGTATTTTATCTGTAATAAATTTGTTTCGCTCGTCTTTCGTTTCTTCCGGAAGTCGACAGGACGGTACCGCGATACCACACACTATTGTTTGAGGCTATTGAGTGTGAATGTGTCGGCAGAATGCTTTGTAAAGTGAGGGTGAGTGCTGTTACATTTTATTTTGAAATACGTCCTCCTTTTGTTAAGAGCAATGTCTCCACCTTGTTTTCCTTTAATAATGTCCCTTCATTTTTAATTATTCATTTTCTTTGAGGTTTTCAGCTCCTCGATATTCCGTCGTTACATTATGTTCAGAGGCCATCACTTTCGCTTCGCGTATTTCCATGATTAAATCCCGATCAGTTACTTTTTATCATTACTTTTTTCCGTTTAGAATTTGCATTCGTAATAACAGTTTCGCGAAGTCCTATTACACGGTCCGGCAACAAAGACTTGTTTGGTGAACCATCTTAACATTCATTTATTGGGAAAAGTATCATAAAATTTATCTAAACCATTCAACAGCTTAACATTTTCAGCTGGTGTGTTCGAAATTTCTAGAAAGAAGCTTCAATGTGTACTTTCCGTAAGTTTTCTCTGTAAAGTTATTTTTGTGTGTTGCCTCAACCCCCAATCTATATTCCACCATTTCATTCTATTTAGTCATTTCGTGTCTTAATTTCATCCATCCTGGTCTAAATTATTTGCTCAGATTTTTATTCGACTTTTCTATGATCAAAATTTTAACAAAAATCCTTAATCTTTTAATCGCGGAGTCTGACATTGATTACTACAGACATCACGAGAGTGAATTCTGACGTATGAAGGCCTTTTAATTCGATGCGGGTGCTTCTATTGCAGCACTCGGTAACGTGAAATTTTGCCATGTATTACGCTTCATTTTCCTGTGGCTAACGCTTATTTATATCGCTGTACGTCGTATGCAAAAGAAAAACAAAAATATTCAAATGATCCTCAGTGCTGACGCAATTTCGCGAAGCACATAAACACGAATGAATGCAGCTGCTGCAGTTCGTTTGCCCCGGGGCGCCATTACAGATGCATCCGCAGTACTTGTGCCTAGCCCAACTCCTCACTTCCGCCTACCAGGGCGCCTGATAAAAACGTAAACGTGATTACCATTAGCCTTCCATTTATCCCATTCTCAGAACATTCCCCGAAAAGAAAAGAAGGTGAAATTAGGATGGATGCTGTTCCCCAAACATGCACCAGTTGAAATGGCATCATTACAAGCCGACCTTACAAATGAACTATGGTGGTGTTTGTTAGGGAAGGCGTTTTTGTTCGAAAGATCAACGACCACATCGTACTCAGGAACCAAAGACCTTTCAGGGACACTGCACTAGGACCTGGTGCTGAGATATCAGAACTATGTTACAAACCCTGTATTTCATTCTCTGGACGTTTCTGCCATTCGGTTTCGTATTTTAGTCTTAAAATTTGAGCACTGCTTCTGGATGCTGATTGGCGTGCGTTCGCGTGACGTCACGACAACCGTGACGGTGACCGCTGAAGCCAAGCTTTTCAACGTTATCGCCATTGTCGGGGATTTTTATAAATTTTGAGTCGGATATCTTTTGTTCATTTGACACCAACATTTAAGTCATTGCAAAATTTAAACAGGTTTCTTTAGGATTTTTGTATCACAGCTAAACCTATTTTGTTATACTCAATACTATTATATAATATATATCCTCTCTCCTCTATCTCCTCCTCCATCTCTCTTTCTCTCTCTCTCTCTCTCTCTCTCTCTCTCTCTCTACCACTGCCTCATCGTCTTCCACCTCCTGCTACTCCCGTTTATCCACTTATCCATCCCCTAACTTTAACATTACCTCTTCTGCTCACTGTCAATCATATTCTGTCCCCTTTGTTTACCCCCTCCCTCCCCTCTATATGAAAAATTACAATACCTGCCAAATTCACTATGGTCGGTGAAACGGTGTCAAAGTCTGGAATAAAGTGCCCCCGCCATGATCCATACATAATCTTACGTTTCTCTTTTATATAAGGTCAAGCGTACAAAATTTCATGAAGATACTAATAAAACCGTAGATTGGTCTCGAAGTACGCTGTAAAATACCCTTTGCCATGCACTTTGTGAATTATTATACAGAGAGTGCCGATTCTAATCGGAAGTGGTGATGCCACACACCCCTTACAAAATTACCAATTTCGATTTTTCATCTGTTCCATTCCGTTTTCCCTAAGGTTCTTACTAAACTACACCTTTGTTAAAGCAAACAGTACAAAAGCTATATACAGGGTGTTTCACTAAGTGTGTTTGCCTCTGTGACTTATAAAATAATAGGTGACGGGAAATTTTAATGCGGTAGGTCAACACAAGAAATGTTACGCTTTCTGCGGAGCTATGAACATTGTTTATTGTATCATTTTCCAAAGAGTTACACCACAAAGATATAATTTTTTAAATGGAACAATAGTTTTTTTTCTATCGTGCATTGGATTCGTTGAAACCAGCTGCGTCCAAATCAATTTAAACTACATTCCTATCACAGTTAGTTTGGGAGCTACAACCCTTCAAAATTTAGGAGGCGGAGGCTACGACAGCGTAGCTGACTGGCTAGTGGTCATGAGACAGTGGGCCGTGCCCCAGGGGATAGCCACTCGGCCAGTCAGCTACACTATCACAGCCTCCGCCCCCGGAACTTTGAAGGGTTGTAGCTCCCAAACTAACAGTGATAGGAATGTATTTTAAATTGATTTGGACGCAGCTGGTTTAAACGAATCGAATACACGATAAAAAAAACTATTGTTCCATTTAAAAAATTATATCTTTGTGGTGTAACTCTTTGGAAAATGATACAATAAACTATGTTCATAGCTCCGCAGAAAGTGTAACATTTCTTGTGTTGACCTACCGCATTAAAATTTCCCGTCACCAATTATTTTATACGTTACATAGGCAAATACACTTAGTGAAAAACCCTGTATTATTGAAACCGGTGAAGCCATTTCTGAATTTTAATGAGACTAACGCACGGAATATATATACATATGTTGCAGTCAAAACCCGATTTTAGTTAGAACACGTTCTTACTATTTAAAATTAGTTTATACTGATCACTTCGTCAAAACGCGTTTTTACCAGCAGTAAATTCTAGTTGTAACTAAGGCTATCAGTATCAATTAGTTTCAAGTAGTAAGAACGCGTTCTAATTAAACTGGACAGAATTAATTTTCACTAAATTTATTTAGGGGCAAATATTAAAATTAAGAGCAACTACGTCTTGATTTAAATAAAAAAAATAATTTAAAAAAAGTATTTTGTATTGCGCAACGCAATATGTATTGAGAATATTGATCATACATCTAAGTCATTAATATTAACTACAGAAATACAAAAATAACCATACACTGAAGAAACATTTTAAGGAACTTTAGAGACCAATATTAACAGTATTTGATACGAAAGTGAAAACAAAATAATAATACAGTAAAAGTATACAAATTACTCACACATTTGACAAAACTTGCTACAGCCTTACTAAAAGAGAAACGTTATTTCTAGGTATACTGGCGTGACATTTTCAGTTACAAAGGTTGCCTTTTTTTTTTTTTTTTTTTTTTTTTTTTTTTTTTTTTTTTTTGCTACGAAAGCATCTTTTTGACATACAAGCCTTCTTACACACACAGTGAACAAATCCTTGTCCTGATCCTAAGGTTGCCATCTTGACAGCAGTTCTTAGTGATACTTTTGTCTCTGACACGTCTTCCAGCAGCAAGAATTTCCCTTTGGACATATCGAAGCCGGATCTGGAAGAGATTAGGTACTTAATTCAAATTATAAAACATATTACAATTTAATTACAATATATTATAACTGAATAGCTAACAATCCGAAGGTTTTCACAGTAATAACGCTGTTTCAAAATTAAAAATTATTTATCATTAATTTTTATATAATGAGGAAGGATTTTAGTGGTACATCTAAAGGAAAACGAGTTTCTTGGAGAATATTTATTAGAAATGACTCCGTATGGTATAGCTCAAAGCATGGCATTGCACACAATCCAACATCGCACTCTTCACGTTACACACGCGTTTCCCCTTTTTTTTTTTTTTTTTTTTTTTTTTTTTTTTTTTTTTTTTTTTTTCGTTGTCATTTAGTTTGCAGCAACACTCGCCATTTTCATGTCGGGGCCTTCTTGTTTTCACTAGCTGAAATGTTTTTAGATGTATGATCAATATTCCAATAAATATTGCATTGCACAATACAAAAACATTGTTTTTATTTCAGTCAACATGTAGTTGCTCTTAATTTTAATATTTGCCCCTAAGTAAATTTAGTGAAAACTAGTTCTGTCTAGTTAAACTAGTTGAAACTAGTTGATACTGATAGCCTTAGTTACAAGTAGAATTTACTGCTGGTCAAAAGCGAAAGTCTATGAAAACTAATTTTAACTAGGCAAAACGCGTTTTAACGAAGTGGCACAGGATGAACTAGTTTTAACTAGTAAGAATGCATTCTAACTAAAAACGGGTTTTGAATGTAACACAGACACATAATTATATATACTAGCTGAACCCTGAACCCCGCTGCTTCGCATACGTAGGCTGGTTGGTCTGCACCAGTTGTTTCTTTTTAATCCTGATGAAGAATACATATCTTAAGTTTCGTAGTTATAGCTTGAAATTTGAGTTAACAGCACCACTTTTTGAAAATCAATTTTTGCATCTCGTATTTCACCTCCTTATTGGTCGAATTTTCAAAAATACCGAAACACGTGTCTTTTAAATTTGAACCGAATGATTTAATTTAAAGACACTAATTCATCATCTGCGATTTTTGTCAAGAACTTCTCTGTTGTAAAAATAGAAACTGATCAATTTACATTGAGGCTTCCACCTACAGGGTCCCATGATTTAATTAAAGAATACTAACCATTTGAAACAGTGCTCATTTGCAACATACATTTAATATGTCATATTCTTTCAGCGGAACACGGCTGTCTCACCTGATGCTCATAAACAGATACAGGACTCGCGCAACTTAATCCCTGTACGCACAGCGAACTCTGCCAACATTGCCAAGCCCCTTCACGTTAAGTACAGTTCGTCGCTACAGCTGATTAAACCTTTACCGAATGATTGTAATAACATTTCTGCTTAATTAAAGAAATTCTTATAATACTTGTCTTTCCAAGCCGTAGTAAATCGTTAGGAGATATGAATCACCATGAATTAAGTGTAAAAAGCGGCAAATATCGCTGTCGCAATGACGTAAGCTACAACACATTTATGAAGATATATCTATTCGCAACAGGTTTTGCAAACGTATTAAAAAGGATCTAAGGATCTATATCAAAGGAACATCTTGTAAAAAATTTCAATTCAGTCGTTTGAGATAAGAGATAGAGTTTACGAACATTTACATTTTCCATTTGATTGTTCTAAATATCAAAGTTCTGTAAGTTCTTGACCGATTGGAATTTTTGACACAAAATTGCATTCTAACATAGGCGTGTTTTCTTAAAGCTATTTTTGCAAAAGTCTACCCGCATCTTTAATGGACGCAGGTTGTATTAGAAAGGAAATCTGTAAAATACTTACGCACAACTATATGTGATTTCCTCACATACTTTATAATTTTTTTTTAAATTGTAACCAAGAATCCATACACCAACTTATGTAGTTGTAGCTACAAAATTGCCTTAATAGCAACATTTTTTCAAATCACTATTCATCCCCTCTTTCAACCCCTTTTCTTTTTCTTTTTCAATTGGCCAACAGGCCAAATATTAATTTCCGTAGCTCTAGCCTGAAAATCGTCCCAATAGTAACGTATTTTCAAAAAGAATTTTTGATCCTCTGTTTGACCCTCTTAGTTGTTGAATTTTTACAAACACAGAAACACGCATTTTTTAAATCCTGACCAAGAGTCCACATCGAAATTTCCTACCAAGTATGCAAATATAATTTTTTGTAATTCTGGGTTCATAATTGGCTTAGTAGCAACGTATTTTCAAAAAATGTTTCATCCCCTATTTCACCCCTTATTTGATAAATTTTCTGAAAATACCGAAATACGTGTCTTTTTAATTCTGACCAAGAAAACATATACCAATTTTTGTCGTTGTAGCTTCAAAATTGCCTTATTGGCAAAAGATTTTCGAAAAACACCCCCTCTCCAATTTAACCCCCTTGATGGTTGAATTTCCAAAAATACCGAAACAGGTATTTTTAAAATCATAATGAACAATACAAATACCAATTTTTAGTAGCTATAGCTTCAAAACTGGCCATGGTTTTGCTTTCAGTATATCTATTATAATCAAAGTTTTGTATAAAGCATCGTAGATCTTTCCTGAGTTGACACGGAGTGCTTTCAACGCTTCAACTCTGCTCTCCCATCGGGTAGTGGACAACGGCTTTAAACTCAAAAGGTATTTCGCTACTATTTGCCTGCGTGCTGTGGACGCGGCAAAACCTACACAGATTTCTTTAATTATAAAAAAAGCTGTTACATCTAGTGAAGTAGTAACATTCACACCATTATATGCTCACAAGAAATCTAACAAAAATGTAGCTTACACTTGGCCAGTTCTGTGACACCGAAATATTCCCCCAAAATTTCCTTTACTTCAGCATTCTTTGTAGAGGATTTAAGAAAAACCTATCAATCACTTTTCAAGTCTGTCCATAGTGTGGTAAGTCGGTTATGCAATCTAAAATTATAGAAAAATATTTTGCTTGTTTTAAGTTACTAACAACATCGTATTTAATTCTTTCTTCTACTAAACAAATAAAATTCAATTTGTATTTTTATGACTGACATAAATTGCAATGCTGGACTCAGCTTCCTGGACGCGAGCGACGTGATCGTCTATCTCATCATCGAAATTAGAAACATATATAGTTAATTTCAAAAAAAGAACCAGTAACAGGATAGAAACGATTTTCTGGCTTCCCTCTTACATTGTCGTGCTGAAAAGAAAATGCGATTAATTATTCTTTCTATTACAGTCATCCATCTTCTTTTCTTGAGTTCAGTTCTAATTCGGTCTACAAAACCTACAATACCTTCACTTAAAAATCCATTTTTCAATCTAGACAGTTTTTGACGCTCAACAGATCCACAACACTTTTTTCGTGACGTTCTATATTTCTAGAAAAATGCTGCCAATTTTTGCAACCCGTTTTGTCATTCAAAGCAGTGACATCAGCATTAAAAAGTTTTCAGTGAAAACAATAAAAAGAATTACCCGATTTTGAATATACGAGCCAGTCCCTTTCAACTGTGTCGTTATTTTATAACTTCTTTATATGACTTGGTTCGATAGGAAAAGTTCATCTCCACTGGTGCATGCTCTCTCTTAAACATCCTGAAGTTATGTAATAATCTGCACAGAGTACCTCACACGTTACGCTGTCACCAAATCTGTGCCGACTGCAGATGATCCAGAGATCGCAAAATTCCTTGTAGAAGAGATTGTTTTGAAGCATGGAGTACCACGTATCATTATATCTGATCGCAGAAAAGTATTCCAGTCAAAACTAGTATCAGAGGTAATGTCACGGTGTGACATTGTCCACAGAATGACACTGCATACCATCCTCAGACAAATGGTCTTATGGAACGTTTTAACAAGACGTTAGCCGACATGCTGTCGATGTACGTCGATGTTGAGCAGAAGGATTGGGATACAATTCTGCCAGTCGTGACATTTGCTTACAATACCGCAAGACAAGACACGACAGGCTTCACTCCGTTTTTCCTGCTCCATGGCCGTGAATCTGAGACGACAATGGATACACTGTTCCCGTTCCAACCGGACGACACTCAGGATGACTATGTGAAACAGCTCATCATCAGGGTCGAAGAAGCAAGGTAGCTGGACGTCCAGGAGAAGGACCGTCAGCGGTATAACGACAAGCACCGACCTGTTGTGTACCCCTGTACGGAAGGTTGGACTGTCAGAAAAGTTATTGAAGCGATACTTTGGTCCGACGTCACATACGAAGTTGAGGATTATGAGCCGTCGTCCAAACGACAAAGAGAGACATTGTTCACGTCCTGCGCGTGAAGCCTTATTACGATCCTGAAGAGCAGGTAGGCGACAATGGCTTCTTGTTCAAGGACTCTAAGGACGGTAATGATACTGATGAAGCCACGACAGGAACGTCTGCCGTCGATAATCGTGGAGAAGGGAAGGATTCTCTTGAACTGCCATACATAGGACCCATTACAAGGTCAAGATCCAGGACATTGCAGCTGGCTCCACAGGAACATAACAGCGGGTCGCTGATTTTCCAGGAGACGGAGCAATGTCGCAAGACACCACTTAAACCGACTGCCGGCGTGACGCAGAGGATAGCGTCACCGACTGCGGTTTTGAATGTCGCCGGTTCAATCCCGCTCACTGGCATAAATTTATTCGTTTATGATTAACAATTCCAGAATGTTTTACATCTTTCTTATGTTCACTTGTAAATTCTCCTTGTTTCTTATGTTAACTGTTCTTCTAATTTCTGGTACATTCTGTCTGTGTATAAATAGCAGAGCACTTTGCCCGAGAGGCAGTCAGTGCTGCGTGTATGTTAAGTTCGTAAAAAACGTGATTGCAGTATAAGTGCTGTGTTCAATTGCCTTCGAAGTCAAGCCTGCTTCCATTTCAACGCGACAATATCATTTGGGGCTACAGCACAAGATACTTCATGATATCTTCAGTCATTACCATTTCTCCCAAAACCACATCGCCACTTTCAAAGGGATCACTTCTAAGAATTACCGGCGATGTTGAAGAAGTAATTGCGAAAAGTTTTTAATTGGCCTCTTTAAGCAGAACTTGGCTCTTTCTTACTCCTTTTATCACAGCGTTCAGATAAAACTCATAAACTTGAAGGGTTCAGGTAGAAATTAAGAATCTGCATACGAACTACATTTTTAAAAATTGAGTTTCGTTACTTTGTAAACCTACATGATCGAATTTTAACCTTATGCAGTACTAGTATCCTACATTAAGTACAACACAAAGTCCATTTTTCGATATCTGACAAGAACGTGTTTCTCATGAACATTTCTTCTTTGAAACATGCGAACCCCCTTACGAGAAACATATATTCGGTTACCCCTCCCCCCACAAACCATAACGCTACTATTTCAGAAACCTCAAAACCAACCAACGTAATTTTCTTTCTAATGCTACTACTTTCTTGTAGAAATACTGTTTTATATCTAGTAGAATGAATGTATATTGTATTTCTTTGGAATTTGTAGAGACGTACACAGGTTTTTTGTTCGAATTTATCAACAATTATTTGCTGGAACTTGTCCAGTTAGTTATCAACTGATTTCTGAAAACTATCTCCTTGTTTTGCGTTTATTCAGCATTAAAACTGTATTTATTATAAAGCAATCTACACTACATGCCATTACAATTGCTACACCAAAACGAAATGCAGATGATAAACGGGTATTCATTGGACAAATATATTATACTAGACTGACATGTGATTACAATTTCACGCAATTCGGATGCATAGATCCTGAGAAATCAGTACCCAGAACAACAACCTCTGGCCGTAATAACGGTCTTGATGCACCTAGGCATTAAGTCAAAAAGAGCTGGGATGGTGTGTACAGGTATACATGCCCATGCATCTTCAACACGATACCACAGTTCATCAAGAGTAGTGACTGGCGAATTGTGACAAGCCAGTTGCTCGGCCACCATTGACCAGACGTTTTCAATTGGTGAGAGATATGGAGAATGTGCTGGCCAGGGCAGCAGTCGAACATTTTCCGTATCCGGAAAGGCCCGTACAGGATCTGCAACATACGGTCGCGCATTATCCTGTTAAAATGTAGGGTTTCGCAGGGATCGAATGAAGGGTAGAGCTACGGGTCGTAACACATCTGAAACGTAACGGCAACTGTTCAAAGTGCCGTCAATGCGAACAAGAGATGACTGAGACGTGTAACCAATGGCACCCTATACCATTACGCCGGGTGATACGCCAGTATGGCGATGACGGATACACGCTTCCAATGTGCGTTCACCGCGATGTCCCCAAACACGGATGCGATCACCATGATGCTGTAAACAGAACTTGGATTCATCCGAAAAAATGACGTTTTGCCATTCGTGCACCCAGGTTCGTCGTTGCGTACACCATCGCAGGCGCTCCTGTGATGCAGCGTCAAGGTTAACCGCAGCCATGGACTCCGAGCTGATAGTCCATGCTGCTGCAAACGTCGTCGAACTGTTCGTGCAGATGGTTGTTGTCTTGCAAACGTCCCCATCTGTTGACTGAGGGATCGAGACGTGGCTGCACGATCCGTTACAGCCATGCGGATAAGATGCCTGTCATCTCTACTGCTAGTGATACGAGGCCGTTGAGATCCAGCACGGCGTTTCGTATTGTCCTCCTGAACCCACCGATTCCATATTCTGCTAACAGTCATTGGATCGCGGCAACGCGAGCAGCAATGTCGCGATGCGATAAACCGCAATCGCGATAGGTTACAATCCGACCTTTATCAAAGTCGGACACGCATTTTTCCTTTTTACACGAGGCATCACAACAACATTTCACCAGGTAACGCCGGTCAACTGCTGTTTGTGTATGAGAAATCGGTTGGAAACTTTCCTCATGTCAGCAAAATGTAGGTGTAGCCACCGGCGCCAGCCTTGTGTGAATGCTCTGAAAAGCTAATAATTTGCATATCACAGCATCTTCTTCCTGTCGATTAAATTTCGCGTCTGTAGCACGTCATCATCGCGGTGTAGCAATTTTAATGGCCAGGAGTGTACTACGTTATATTCAAAGTGCAATTAATGTTAAGAAGGAATTACGTAATTCTGATTTACAATGCATTCACTTTTATTATACCTGTGTTTTTTTATTACTGAATCGCTTGTGTCCAGAAAAGCACTGGGCTGGTTACTTTATGGTGCAACTACTTCCTATAGTAACGGCGACCCCCCTCCCCCATAAGAGCAAGACTTTGCGACCCCCCTTGGGGTGGTCTAGAGGATTCCAAAATCAATATTACACGTGATTACTGGATGAATTTAAAACTTTCACATGCTGTCATAGTCTATACATTAAGGGCTAAAATCTTATGTTAAGTTTAGCACGTTAACAGAAACACAAAAAAATGAGTATTTTCGTTGAATCTGATGGCGCTCAGACACTCCAACATTGTTTTATCCTTTACTTGAAAGTAATTGTTGACAACACTTAATGACTTGGAAAAAAAATCAGATGTAATTGCAAACCTTTATGAAACTTTCTCTCGGTGATACACCCCACCCCTCCAAAAAACTAATATATATGGAAGGAACCTCTTTTGTAGTCACACTTCCGCATCTGCCGTGATGATTACGTTATAACTGCTTAATTTCTAATGCTATTCGCAATACATTTTGCATGTAATATCTACATACATGAATAAATGCACAAGCTACGTTATATCACTATAGATGAAATAGTTCCTGAGATACGACGTCGTAAATAGCGAGAAATGTCAAACCATACTTCTGCTTAAAATGGAGAGCAAATTACACACTCTATAATCATCCAGTGTGTCACACTGACTGAGAGCAGTTAGCGATTTCCAACAAACTTTGAGCACAATTATTTTAACCCTTCTGCAAAGTTTCCTCACTTACATGGCTAGCTACTGTGATTATTAAAGTGGAAAGAATATGTTCCCGACCTCAGGCTATATATAACTATTACCGTCTACTTACTAATGGATAATGGCATCAAACCTTATGTTTCGTGTCTCGAAGATTTCATACAAGGGAAAACATTATAGACTAGTACACTACTGATGTGAAAATTAATGTTTCCTTGAACTGAGGTACCAAGAAATCTTACATCTTATAAAATAGGCTCTATGTGTGTATGTATGTATGTTCCACATCTCCTCCTAAACTACTGGACCGATTTCAACCAAACTTGGTACATATGTTCCTTAATATCAGGCAACAATCGCTGTCGGGTTAAGAATCACCTACGACACATACGTAAGGAGATATGACGTCATAAACAATGAGCTGCGCGAAAAACTGCTGCGTCAAACGACAATGCTGCACATTTTCTTCTAAACCAATGGGCCGATTTCAACCAAATTTGGAACACATATTTCGAACGTGAGCCAACAACTGCTGTAAGAGTACGAACTTCGTATGAGACATGGCTCGGGAGATAAAACGCCCTGAACAATAGGAATCGCAAAAAACTGCTACAAAGGCTACAAGACTTTATAAATACACTATATGAGAATGCCAGTACTTGGCGACTTGCAACAAACTTTAATCATAATTTCAAACATTTATTAAACTTTTTCTCGCAGACAACCGCATCAAAATAATGAAAGGAAAAAAGTTTCTCGGTTACTACTTTTTCGCTGTTCATGGAGCAAAACTACGGCATTCGGTATAACGTTACAATTTGTAATTTCTACACTACAAATTGAAGTCGCAGGAAATTTTACAGATAGTATACACACATACAGATGAATATACTTACAAATTGTATCACATTACGACACGTAGTTCATGAGATATGAGGACGTAAAGAGTAACGTTCATGGAAAACTGCCCCATCAAGCGTCACGTTTCAATCTATTACTTCTTTACTACTAACCATATTCGGAACAGATTTTAGCACTTATGCATATCAATATATTCCTGCAAAATTTTACAATTGTACAACATATCTATACTAATAATAAATCTCTTAATGTATGCCTGTCGCTGTTCGCTTCAATCTTCAAAACTACTTGACGAATTTTCATGCAGTTTTCACAGAAAACATGAACGAAGATTGGTTCAGGATCCAGACGATTTCATCAAAATAAAACCACTAAGTGTTTTCACAGACCGTCTAGTCTGTCTGTTCATTTATTAGAAACCACTTCTCCAAAAGTACTTCACGAATTCGCATTGGGTTTTCACAGGTAACTTCAGCGTACCTTAGGACAACATATAGAGTTATTTTCATAAAAATCGGATCACGGAAAGAACATCAGAATTTAACGTTTTTCATCGACAACGTCATGTCTATCTTTCTCTTTCATCTCCAAAACTAATAGTCGAATTTTCAGGGGGTTTTCACAGGAAACGTGAGGGTATCTTGCGGTTACAGAAACGCTTCATTTCACAGAAATGGATCAGAGAAAGTAAGATATCACAATTTAAACATTCCTCTGAAGCAATCGCATGTGTCTATTTGTAGAGCGTAATCTCCAAAAGTACTAAATGAACATTCATGGGGTATCACAGATAAATAGAGAATATCCTGGGACAACATATTGGTTTCATCAAAATCAGATCAGGAAAATAAAAGATATCGTAATTTAGAGTTTTGTGTATTTCATGCTTGGAAAGAATGGCATAATGCAGTAAAGAACTAATAGATAACGCTGCGTATGTTCGTGTAACATTCGGGGCAGCGATCTGATTATTACCCTTTGAAAATACTACTTATTCTTTGACTTTTGAAATTTATCATATTTCTGAAAATCGTTTTCTTGGTTGCTACGTTTTACGAAATATGATTCAATGCAATGAATAATGAAACTGATGCAGTCCTCGCCGTGTTTAATCCATATATTTACATACTGATGTCTAACGTATATGCACAACTGCTATGGAAGTTTAAGTCTCAGGCTTGGAGAGACAAAAGCGCATCTAACGGAAAGAGAGCCAACCGTAAGAATAATAATTGTTTTCAGTGATATTTCTACTTCATTGAGGAAATACTTATTATGTTTCAGCTTTTCATGCCTCAGCCCATTGTCCAGAGATATAAATGTTTCAAATGGCTAATATAACTGACGTATGATGTAAGCTACATCATATTCATGAACATATGCCTATTTCTAACACGTTTCGCAAACGTCTTAAAAAGAAACTACTGACACATTTTCATGCGGTTTTCACAGGAAAATTGGGCTAAGATTGTGGCAACATATAGGTATGATTTCATTAAAATCAGATCATGGAAAAAAGATACATCGCAATCTTAAGTGTTTTCAGTAACTGTCTGTTCACCTATTAGAAATACCCGATCTCCTAAACTAATTCACAGATTTGCATGGAGCAACTTCGTTTCATAAAAGTGGAATCAGGGCAATTGTGTTAGATGTAGGTTATGCTTGAAGTATGAATTGCGTAGTACAGCAAACAAGCGATAGAGGCGCTGTAGTGCACCAAAGAACTAATAAATACCGCTGGTGCATAACAAGTATGGGGTAATACAACAAGGAAGCGAACGTCTGTGACTGAATACAGCAATCTTATCTCTGCGAACTCCAACAAACATTGAACATAGTGTTACTGATTTCGCTTTGTGTATTAAATACTTAACGACATTTCTTTGCTTATTTTGGCACGTTTCGCCTTTTGTATCAAAAACTTTATGAAGACACATCGTTTCGGAGTATGACTTTTACTTACATTTGCCATCTTTATGAAGATACGTCGTTTCGGACAATGTCTTTAACTTACATTTGACATCTTGGCTAGGAAAACGGAGTTTATGGACAGAGCGGTCCAACAAGGATTCCATTTTTACTGACTGAGGTCCGGAACCCTAAAAAAGCCATGATACTCACAGGCCCTCTTTCAACAACCGTTGCGAAGCACGGGTATATAAGCTAGTTTAGTAATAAATACGGGAGTCAGACTGTATAGTCAAATTAATGTTTCAATTTATTTTATAAGCAGTAGCATCAACTATGTGAACAATTTTTTTAACTTTGGAATAGACATAAAAAAGAGCTAAGGCTGTCAGTATTCAAGTATGCACTCTGTTATGAAAGTAAGATAGAAAATAATTAATTTGTATCGTAAATTTTATAATCAGAAAGTGAAAAATATGTCCCACAGTAATACACGCTGTTCTTAAGATGTTGTACCAAATATTTGGGCCGGCCGCGGTGGCCGAGGGGACTGAGGCGAACCAGTCACGGTCTGCACGGCCACTACGGTCGGGGGTTCGAATCCCCCCTCGGGCATGGATATTTGTGCCATCCCTAGTATAAGGTAGTTGATAAGTAGTTTGTAAGTTTAGGGACTGATGCCCCTGTAGTTAAGTCCCATAAGCTTAACAAACATTTGAACATTTGAAATATTTGGAAGTAAGTCTAAGCGGTTTGTAGGAAATATCGAACTTCGTATATTCTAGGCCTAAATTGCCTTCTTGCATAAACACTACCATACTTGTATCAATGGGTGACAACTGTATATTTTCATATAGACTATGTACTTTAGTAGTGGAACACTTTTCCTACGTTAATAATTTACTTATATGGAATAAACATTTTCTTTTCATTCAAATAAGATGACTTTCAGGCTAAATAGTTGCAGTATAAGACTGTAATTATCTTTAACTAATTTTATTGTTACCTATCAATAAAATCAAATGACTGCGGGATAATTAATTTGTAAAGCAGAAAAATCTACACTGATTACCAAATCTGAACAGGGTACGAATTACAAAAGATTATTCTGTTGTTCTCTGTTTTAAATAGCCTGAACTAAGTAAGCTATTTTCTGAATCAGTAAACAGTAAAAAGCACACTGTACAAACTAACTAAATTGCTGATTGTTTATAAATCTAACACTGTCTTTGAATATCTTACATATGAAGATTATTATGAAGAATTCTACCTATCGTCTGATTTTTTTAATTTAAATACTTACTCTTTACCAAAATATGTTAATGTAAACTTCTATCTAAACTGAGAAAATTCACACGTATTTTGTTGAGAATGCAAGTATAAGGAATAAAGTCAGTTTCTTCACTGCATTATTAAACATTTAGGATACTCGGGTAATCTTTTGCACTTATAACGTTAGGAACCTACATAGGTCAGTGACTTAGCAAAATGACGGGTGGAATACAGGTTAAAATGAAATATGGTTGTTATTCATAATACATAGAATGTGAGTCTCTGGCTTTCAAAAGTAATAAAGATTGCATTGCCTGTGTTCGTGGAGAAGATCAGGTGCGTGGTTCGCTGTTGCACAAACGTACAGGTATGGGCTCACACAGTGCTGTGACTTTTTCAATCTTCTTGGCGTCGGAAATTTAAAACAGTTAAGGCAGCAATATTTGCGCCATTGCCCGCAATATGCAGCGTTCGTCACCCGAAGCCATTTCCATAAAATCTTGCAATACTGGCCTGATAAAACACTGCCTCAGCTGCACGCTGCTCACCCGTCGGAGGGTCAGACGTTACTCTTTCAACCAGAACGTTCGTAGCGCGTAACAGCGCCGCTTTGGCGCGCTTTTCCGCTTTTCCACCTTTTCCATTCACGCACGCTCTTTCCGTTTTTTAGTTCTTCCCACAGGCTTTAACATTACACATATAGTTGTAAAAGATCCTCTATAAAGCTATTACGCCGGCCGCTGTGGCCGAGGGGACTGAGGCGCTCCAGTCACGGTCTGCACGGCCACTACGGTCAGGGTTCGAATCCCCCCTCGGGCATGGATATTTGTGCCGTCCTTAGGATTAGCTAGTTCATAAGTAGTTTGTAAGTTTAGGGACTGATGACCCCCTAGTTAAGTCTCATAAGCTTTTCAAACATTTGAACACGAGTATTTTATTATTATTATTATTATTATTATTAGAATGAAACTTTCACTCTGCAGCGACGTGTGCGCTCATATGGAACTTCAGGGACTCGAACCTGGGACCTTTGCCTTTCGCGGGCAAGCGTACTACCGACTGTGCTATCCCGACAGGACTCACGATGCCGCCTCACAACTTTATAAGCGCACACTCCGCTGCAAAGTTTCATTCTGTAAACATCCCTTAGGCTGTGGCTAAGCCATGTCTCCACCATGTCCTTTCTTTCAGAATGCTAGTCTTGCATGGTTCGCAGGAGAGCTTCTGTGAAGTTTGGATAGTAGGAGGCGAGGTACTGGCGGAAGTAAAGTTGTGAGGCGGCGTCGTGAGTCGTGTCGGGATAGCACAGTCGGTAGTGCGCTTGCCCGCTAAAGGCAAAGGTCCCAGGTTCGATTCCCGGTTCCGGCACACAATTTTAATCTGCCAGGAAGTTTCATTATTATTTTTGTTTCGAAAGGAAGTTGTCCTTATCGTAAATTAGTTTAAGTATTTTGTAAGTCTTTTGTAGTGTGGCACCATAGCTTTACAAACATTTGAACATTTTGAAACGTTATGCAGGCATCAACTAGGGCTGGCCACACTTGGGCACATCTCTAACAAACTGATGGAAACATACCTGTGTCTATGACCAAAGCGTCCACTGACAGCTGGAGCACTAATACCTTCCATCAGGCGTGGCGATAAGATGTCCCACAGACACGGTCTTTTTTTCCGAGCCATTCTTCAAAAATATTCTTGGGTTTCTCCTTGGTTTTAACACATCCACTTATGTTTTTATACCAACCAGCCGAATTGTTTAGCAGGAAACTTTGTCGGCCTTGAGTAATAGTTACTTTTCCCCTATTAAAGGAACACTGTTTTGAAGAAAAGTTCTCTGTAAAAGAATTATCGAGTAACAACTAATTCTTCTATATTCCTGACATTCAAGTCGCGGGTGCGATCATATAGCTTGTAATGGAATGTGCATAAGCAGAGGAGCCCAGATCGCCTTATATGGAGCGGTTTCGGCAACTCTAAGTTGCCATCTCCAAGACTCTTAACATTTAAATATTATATGGTAATATTTCGCCACATTTACGTTCTGTTCTTAGATATGCGTATGTCGAAAATAAAACATTTTGCGTCTATTAGAAAATATGTTGCACCCATATCAAAAGCCCATCGCTCAAAACGTTTGTTTACAAACAGCTAAACCTTGTAAACGTTGATCCGATTACAATATAATTCTTCCTTTCTTCTCCTAGAAAGATAACAGAATCGTGAATCGGATTGTAGTAATCTCGTCTGGTCATCTGAGTAGTGTACTGTGTGTCTTCGCTGACCTGCATACCAACTTGAATTGCATTAGTCCAAGAGTCCATGTGCGCATACAGGACGCCGGCCGCGGTGGCCGAGGGACTGAGGCGCTACAGTCACGATCTGCACGGCCACTACGGTCGGGGGTTCGAATTCCCCCTCGGCCATGGATATTTGTGCCGTCCTTAGGATTAGCTAGTTCATAAGTAGTTTGTAGGTTTAGGGACTGATGACCGCCTAGTTAAGTCCCATAAGCTATACAAACATTTGAACATACAGGACGGTCTGCTGGGGGGAGGGGAGGGCGGTGAAAGAATTTTTCATCGTCAACTAAACTGTGGCTCAGTAGAAAGACTCTAGTACCGGCCATCCCTTTTTAACCCTCGTCCAATCAAACAAATGTATCACACTTTCGATCACTCGGTGCAGTGATAGCACGCTAGCTTCGCCCCCCCTCCCCCCCCCCCCCACCTATGACAGTCCTCACTACATATAGATAAAAATAATGTTTTGTATACTGGGGTAGTGTGTATTCAGCGGATGTGTACTATTGTGCCTTACACAGAGATACAGGGTGTTACAAAAAGGTACGGCCAAACTTTCAGGAAACATTCCTCACACACAAAGAAAGAAAATATTTTATATGGACATGTGTCCGGAAACGCTTAATTTCCGTGTTAGAGCTCATTTTAGCATTTCTCTTTAAATGTAAATTGAAATAATTCGTGCAGACAATTGTCAAAATACCCAATTGTTTCGTTAGTATGTACTGTACTTCCTCGATTCACGTCATCAAGACAGATTTTCTGTGAACGTTTGGGCAGGAATTGTTGGTGATGGCTTGATTGGGCCTCATGTTCTCCCACCTACGCTCACTAGAGCACGTTATCATGATTTCATACGGGATACTCTACCTGTGCTGCTGGAATATGTGCCTTTATGACACAACATGTGGTTCATGCACGATGGAGCTCCTGCACATTTGTCGACGTGTTCGTATGCTTCTCAACAACAGATTTGGTGACCGATGGATTGGTAGAGGCGGACCAATTTCGTGGCCTCCACGCTCTCCTGACCTCAACCCTCTTGACTTTCATTTATGGGGGGCATTTGAAATCGTTTGTGTACGCAACCCCGGTACCAAATGTAGAGACTCTTCGTGCTCATATTGTGGACGGCTGTGATACAATATCCCATTCTCCAGGGCTACATCTGCGCATCAGGGATTCCATGCGACGGGGGGTGGATGCATGTATCCTCGCTAACGGAGGACATTTTGAACATTTCCTGTAACAAAGTGTTTGAAGTCACGCTGGTACGTTCTTTTGCTGTGTGTTTCCATTCCATGATTAATGTGAGTAAAGAGAGAAGTAATAAAATGAGCTCTGCCATGGAAATTAAGCGTTTCCGGACACATGTCCAGATAACATATTTTCTTTCTTTGTGTGTGAGGCATGTTTCCTGAAAGTTTGGCCGTACCTTTTCGTAACACCCCGCATATGCGGCTCCCGCCACTGCGGATTAGACGCGCGTACTGGAGCTGCGGTGCTGGCGGCCGTCCGCCGTCGGGGGTTCGAGCCCCTCCGCGGGCATGGGTGTTGTTTTGTCCTTAGGTTAGCTTACCTTAGTTTAAGTAGTTTGTAAGCTACGGACTAACAACCACGCAACTGAGTCCCCCAGATTTACAAACAAACAAACTATGCGGCTCCGTGGCCTTGTATACCAGAGCTGGGCACGTTAGCTGCCTACTCGGCTGCTGCGGGATCTGCGGGCACGAGTGTTAGCCGTGCGCACTTGGTGGCACGCGGCTCGTGTTCTCTCCATACAAAATCAGCAGTTGACCTTCCAATTTGTGAACACTGTAAATTCCATTGTAGTTATTACAGTACGACGCTGCAATGGGTACTAATAACGTAATGCTTGTAACATATGTATACCACTTCAGGAAGTTTAGCAGTCTGATGTTACAAGAGTATGGAGCCATGAATGAAGGGCAACAGGCGGATGGTGTTTTTCTCGACTTCAAAAAGGCGTTCGACGCGGTGCCACATTGCAGACTGCTAACGAAGATACGAGCTTATGGAATAGGTTCACAGATTTGTGACTGGCTGGAAGACTTCCTAAGTAATAGAACGCAGTACGTTGTTCTCGACGGCGAGTGTTCATCAGAGACGAGTGTATCGTCAGGCGTGCCCCAGGGGAGAGTGATAGGACCGCTATTATTTTCTATCTATATAAATGATCTGATGGACAGAGTAAGTTGTAATTTGCGGCTGTTTGCTGATGATGCTGTGGTGTATGGGAGGGTGTCGTCTGTAACTGACTGTAATAGCATACAGGATGACTTAGACAAAATTTCTAGTTGGTGCGAAGAATGGCAGCTATCTCTCAATGTAGAAAAATGTAAAGTGATGCGCATGAGTAGAAAAAGCAATCCCATAATGTTCGAATACAGCATCAGTAGTGAGCTTCTTGATGCTGTCGCGTCGTTCAAATATCTCGGCGTAACACTGCAGAGCGATATGAAATGGAACGAGCATGTAAGGACAGTTGTGAATAAGGCGGACAACCGACTTCGGTTTATTGGGAAAATTTTGGGAAGATGTACTTCACCTGTAAAGGAGACCGCGTATAAAACGCTTGTACGACCATGTCTTGAGTATTGCTCAAGTGTTTGGGACCCGCAGCAGATCGGTTTAAAGGAAGACATAGAGGCGGTTCAGAGACGAGCAGCTAGATTTGTTACCGGTAGGTTCGACCAATGCGCGAGTGTCACGGAAATGCTCCGGCAACTCAATTGGGGATCGCTGGAAGAAAGACGACGTTCTTTTCGTGAATTTCTGTTAAGTAAATTTAGAGGGCCGGAATTTGAAGCCGAGTGTAGTACGATCTTGCTGCCGCCTACTTACTTTTCGCGTAAAGATCACAAAGACAAGATAAGAGAAATTAGGGCTCGTACGGAGGCATATAGGCATTCTTTTTTTCCTCGTTCAATTTGGGAGTGGAGTAGGAAAGGAAATGCCTAGTAGTGGTACAGTGTACCCTCCGCCACGCACCTTACGGTGAATTGCGGAGTATGTATGTAGATGTATCATCAAATGAAAACAAAATAACAGCTTAAAACAATTTTATCGTAAAGGATACACACGTTATACTGTGTGTTTACATACGCCATTTCTTCATAATAGGCTTTGTTTGTCAAACATTTTCATGCCATTGTCAGTGAGTGAAATTTTGTTTCTTGGCTCCTTGACGATGGACACCAGGAGACAATTGAAAAAGAACCCGAGTCGGAAATGAAACCAGAAATTTATGGAAACCTGAATGATATGTTTAACTTGTTAATCAGTAAAATTACTACTCAGTCTGAATCAATCAATGATTATTCTGAATCAATCAATGCTCAGTCTGAATCAATCAATACTCAGCATGAAACAATCAATAAAAGAATTAGTGCTGTCTGAGATGATCAATAGAGGGATAGACGATCAAAACAAATCCATCAAAATTGTTAATAACAATGTGGGAGTTGTTAACGCAAAAGTTGATGAGATTAATGGAGACTTTGTAGTTATAAATACCGAAATCGGTAATATTAAACATGAAGTGACGGCGGTTCAGGCGAAACTCGCAAGCGTAAATGCTCGCTTTGACTCAGAAATCAATAGGATTGAGAAAGGCGTGGAGGGAGCTATATAAACTATTATTGAAAATAAAGTCAAGGAACACATGGAGGTGGTGACAAAAGATGTTCAGGAGAAGTAGGTATTAAATTAAAGAAACAGTTTAATATAAATTTATTCATGTTATTGCAGATTGGTATGAGGTCTGCGACTGTATTATAAACTTTCTGAAATAATTTATACTGCAGCAGTCACTTTTTACTAATATTTTTATTAGCACAACGCGTTTCGGCAGCAAGCTACCATCATCGTGTGCATTTCACAGTTACAATTTCATTACGCCTTCCACATTGCTGGCAACGGGTTGTACACAACGCTGGTGACTACTTTGAAGGACAGTAACAGGTGCAAACATTTAACGCTTTTGTATCGCTTGTGAATAAATAGTTGCCATTATTTAAGTTCCAACCCTCGTGTGTGTCTCAATAATTCCAAAGTAGTGGAGTTCTGAACGTACCGACGGGAATTCAGAATCTGCTCCAGCAGCTTACATCATCATCATCATCATCATCATTAGAGACTGATCATGCCTTTCAGTGTTCAATCTGGAGCATAGTACCTCTAATAAGATTCCTCTATGCTCCCCTATTCAATACTAACATTGATGCCTCATCTGATGTTAAGCCTTTTAATTCAAAATCATCCTTCAGCGAATCTAAGTACTTTCTCCTTGGTCTACCTCGACTTCTCTTACCCTCCGCTGCCGAGCTCGTGAGTCTCTTAGGTAACCTAGCTTCTCCCATGCGTGTAAGATTACTACACCATCTTAACCTGTTCGGTCTAACTGCTTCATCTATGGAGCTCATTCCTAGTTTTTCTTTGATTTCCTCATTATGTACATCCTCCTGCCATTGTTCCCATCTATTAGTACCTGCAATCATTCTTGCTACGAATAAGGTAACCCGTACCCACCCAACATTCACTCCCATACCACAAAGTTGGTCGAAAGATAAAGTGGTGTACTGCTAACTTAGTCTTGGTACTGACTTCCGTTTTGCAGAAGAGAGTAAATCTTAGCTGAGCACTCACTGCATTAGCTTTGCCACGCCTCG
Organism: Locusta migratoria; assembly: GCA_026315105.1. Classification (NCBI taxonomy): domain Eukaryota; kingdom Metazoa; phylum Arthropoda; class Insecta; order Orthoptera; family Acrididae; genus Locusta; species Locusta migratoria. The sequence goes on from CM048746.1 coordinate 201,547,235, forward strand.
ATTCCAGTTCTTTCACTACGTTGCCATCCTGTGAGAAAATACATCCTAGATACTTGAAACTGACTACCTGTTCTTACTTTGTTCCTCCTATTTGTCATTCAATCTGTTTAAATCTCTTTCCCACATACATTACTTTTGTTTTGGAGATGCAGCTCTTAATATCATAACCCTTACATCTCTGATCGAGCTCTGAAATAGTCCACCCTGCCAGTCTACTGTATTCAAAATACGATCCAGGAATAGTGTGAACAACAGTGATGACACGTTACAGCCTTGTCTTACCCCTGAAATATGCCTGAACCATGAACTGCTGCCTGACAGTCTATGTGAAGACCCTTAATTGCCTGCAGAAGTTTGCCTCCTATTCCATAATGTTGTAGAACTGACAGTAGATTCCTTCTAGGAACACGGTCATAAGCCTTTTCTAGATCTATAAAACATAAATACAATTCCCTGTTCCACTCATAACCCTTCTCCATTATCTGCCGTAAGCTAAAGATCTGGTCCTGACGATCTCTAGGAGGCCTAAACCCACACTAGCTTTTATCTAACTTGTCCTCAACTAATACTCGCACTCTCCTTTTAACAATACCTGGAAATATTTTGCCTACATTGCTAATTAAAGAGATACCTCGATAGTTGTTACAATCTTTTCCGTTTCCATGTTTGAAAATTGGCGTGATTACCGCTTTCGTCCAGTCAGACGGAACCTGTTCCGACTCCCACGCCTTCTCAGTTATCCTGTGTAAACATTTGAGACCTGACATCCACTGTATTTGACGAGTTCCGGCTTAATTTCATTCATCCCAGCCGCTTTATTGCACTGCAATCTATTGACCATTCTCTCCACTTTCTCAAATGTGATCCTATCCCATACTACCTCAAAATCTAACACATCATTGAATGTTTCACCTACATTGAGATATTCTTCTCACCAAATATTCCCTCCAGCTGCTCAAGGCACTTGTTGTTGTTGTTGTTGTTGTTGTGGTCTTCAGTCCGCAGACTGGTTTGATACAGCTCTCCACGCTACCCTGTCCTGTGCAAGCCTCTTCAGCTGAGAATACGTTCGGCAACCTACATCCTTTTTAATCTGCTTGCTGTGTTCGTCCCTCGGTCTCCCTCTACGATTTTTACCCCACACACTTCCTTCTAATGCTGACAGTTCCTTGATGTCTTAGAGTGTGTCCTACCAATCTATCCCTTCTCTTAGGATATACCAGAAACTCCTTTTCTCCTCAATTCGGTTAAGCACCTCCTCATTAGTCACGTCATCTACCCATCTAATCTTCGTCTGTAGCACCACATTTCAAAAGCTTCTATCATCTTTTTGTCTGATCTTATCGTCCACGTTTCACTCCCATACAATGCTATACTCCAGACAAATGCTTTCAGAAAGGACTTCCTCACATTTAAATTAATATTGGATGTTAAATTTCGCTTCTTTAGCAACGCTTATTTCCCCCAGGCAATTCTGCATTTTATATCTTCTTTACTTCGGTCATCAGACGTTATCTTGCTACCCAAATAACATACTTCATCTACTACTTTTGTCGTCTCATTACCTAATCTACGAGGCGCGTCCAGAAAGTAAGTTCCGTTTGGTAATAAAATGAAATTGTACACAGATAAAGAAGAAATTTTTATTGCACAAAATTCTACAACTCTTAAACTTCTTTTCCACATGTTGTTGTTATGGTCTTCAGTCCTGAGACTGGTTTGATGCAGCTCTCCACCCTACTCTATCCTGAGCAAGCCTTTTCATCTCCTCATAAGAACGACAACCAACATCCACTTGAATCTGCTTACTATACGGGTCTCTTGGTCTCCCTCTGCGATTTTTACCCCACACACTTCTCTCCAATACTAAATTTACGATTCCTCTATGTCTAAGAATGTGTCCTACCAAGCGATACCTTCTTTTAGTCAGGGTATGCCAAAAATTCCTTTTCTCACCAATTCTGTTAAGTACGTCTTCATTAGTTACGCGATCTACCCACCTAATCTTCAGCATTCTTCTGTAGCGCCACACTTCAAAATCCTCTATCCTCTTCCTGTCTGCATTGCTTCCGACCTTGGTCTTTCAGGGCTCTGTCAAATTCATCTCTCAGTATAGTATCTCCTATTTCATCTTAATCTACTTCCTCTTCCCTTCCTACAACATCGTATCTAAGTTCATTTCCTTTGTAGAGCTGCTCTATGTACTCATTCCACTTTTCAGCTTTCCCTTCTTTGCTGAGAACTGGTTTCCCATCTGAGTTCTTTATAATCGAAGAGTTGCTTTTCTTGTCCGCAAATGTCACTTTTATTTTCCTGTAGGCGGTATCTACTTTTCCCCTTCTTATACATTCTTCTACAGATTTGCATTTGGCTTCTAGCCACTCCTGCTTAGCCATTTTTCACTTCCCGTCAAACTCATTTCTTAGTCGCCTGTACTCCATTTTTCCAGTTTCATTTACTGCATTTTTATATGTTCTCCTTTCATCAATGAAATTTAGTATTTCCTGTGATATACAAGGATTTTTTGTAGGTCTTGCCTTTCTACCTATTTTGTCCTCTGCTGTCTTCACTATCTCATCTCTGAATGCTATCCATTCCTCTTCTACTGTTTTATTTCCCCCTGTTTCTGTCAGTTGATGCCTAATTCTCCCTCTGAATTTCTCCAGAACTTCACATTCCTTCAATTTATCTAAGTCCCATCTCCTTATTTTCCTACCTTTCTGCAGTTTTTTCAGTTTCAGCCTACAGTTCATGACTAACAAGTTATGGTCAGAGTCTATATCTGCCCCTCGGTATGTCTTACAGTTTATGACCTCGTTCCGGAATCTATGTTTTACCATTATAAAATCTATCTGATACCTTCCGGTGTCTTCTGGTCTCTTCCACGCATACAACCTTCTTTTGTGATTCTTAAACCACGTGTTTGTTACGATTAAATCAAGTTCCGTGCAAAATTCTACCAGGCGACTTCCTCTTTCATTCCTTCTGCCCAGTCCATATTCAACTATTATATTTCCTTCGCTTCCTTTTCCTACTACAGAATTACAGTCTCCCATCACAATTAAGTTTTCCTCTCCCTTAACTGTCTGAATAATTTCTTTTAGCTCCTCATATATTTCGTCGATCTACTCATCATCGGCAGAGATAGTTGCCATATAAACCTGTACTACTGTTGTCGGTGTTGGCTTCGTTGTATCTTGACAATGATAATGCGATCACTGTGCTGCTCGTAGTAGTTTACCCGCATTCCTATCTTCTTATTCATTATCAGTCCTACTCCTGTGATACCCCCAACTGATTTTGTATTTATAATCCTGTACTCACCTGTCCAGAAATCCTGTTCATCCTGCCACCTAACTTCACTAATCCCCACTATATCTAACTTCAACCTATCCATTTCCCTTTTTTAAATTTTCTAATTTTTCTACCCAATTAAGGGATCTAACATTCCACGCCCCGATCCGTAGAATGCCAGTATTGTTTTTCCTGAAGACAGCATCCTCCTGAGTAGTCCCCGCCCGGAGATCCGAATGGGGGACTATTTTTCTTCTGGAATATTTCATCCGAGAGGATGCCATCATCATATTTTCATACAGTAGAGCTGCATGTCCTCGGGAAAAGTAACGGCTGTAGTTCCCCTTGCTTCCAGCCGTTCGCAGTAACTGCATGGCAAAGCCACATTAGCTCATGTTACAAGGCCAGCTCAGCCAATCATCCAGACTGTTGCCCCTGTAACTACTGAAAAGGCTGCTGCCCCTCTTCAGGAACCACATGTTTGTCTGGCCTCTCCACAGATACCCCTCCGCTGTGGTTGCACCTACGGTACGGCTATCTGCATCGTTGAGGCACGCAAGTCACCCCATCTCAACAATGTCTGTAATTAATGGGGGTGGACTTTTCGACATAACTGCCGAAATTTTGCAGGCATTTGTTATAGCGTAGCACCAGGTTTTGTATACCTTCTTCATAGAAAACTGCCGCCTGTGTCTTCAACCAGTTGGAAACAGTTTCTTTCTGATTTCACAGGCGGCGGGATTTTCAATCATCGCCGACATTTCAAACAAGCACAACAAAGCGTACGTAACTGACAGCGATCTGCAAATGGCGCACGTTCTTCTCCTTGATACACGGCGCAAGCAGCAGGTATTTTCTGTGATTTGTCAAAGGCATTTGATTGTGTGAACCATAACATCCTTTTAAGTAAATTAGAATTCTATGGGGTCACGGGAAATGCTGCAAAATGGTTCATGTGGTACCTCACTAACAGGAAACAAAGTGTGTCAGTGCAAGTGACTAGTGAATTAAGCCAACAGTCATCATCGGATTGGGAAGAAATTACATGTGGTGTCCCACAAGGATCCATCTCAGGGCCATTGCTTTTTCTTGTGTACATTAATGATCTCTCATCAGTTACACTACCAGAAGCAGAGTTCGTTTTGTTTGCAGATGATACAAGTATTGCAATAAGAAGTACGTCAATCATAGTGATAGAAAGGTCTGCTAATGATATTTTCATGAACATTAATAAATGGTTTAAAGCCAACTCACTTTGAAAAGACTCACTACATGCAATTCAGAACATGTAAGAGATTTCCTGACAGCATATGCATTAAGTATGTAGAAGAACAGATAGAAAAGGTTGACAGAATTAAATTCCTGGGATTACAGCTTGATAACAAATTTAGTTGGGAGGAGCACACCACAGCACTGCAGAAACGACTCAACAAATCTGTATTTTCAATATGAGTGTTATCAGACATAGGAGACATAAAAATAACAAAGCTTGCATACTTTGCTTACTTTCTTTCCCTAATGTCATTTGGTATAATATTTTGGGGTAACTCTTCAAGTAATTCAAAAGTCTTCAGAGTCCAAAAACGTGTAATACGTATTATTTGTGGAGTAAATTCACGGACATCTTGTAGAAGCTTCTTCAAAGAACTGGGTATATTAACTACTGCCTCTCAGTATATTTATTCCTTAATGAAATTTGTCATAAATAATATATCCCTTTTCCCAACAAGCAGCTCAGTTCATACATACAATACTATGAATAAAAATGATCTACACAAGGACTTAAAAGCACTTACTTTAGTTCAAAAAGGGGTCCACTACTCAGGAACACACATTTTCAATAATTTACCATCAAGTATTAAAAATTGAGCTACAAATAAAGATCAGTTTAAGAGGAACCTAAAAGACTTTCTAGTGGCCAACTCCTTCTACTCCATTAGTGAATTTCTAAATTGTACCAAATGATGCATGCACTCATACTATATTAGTATTATTATACTATCAGAATATATATATATATATATATATATATATATATATATATATATATATATATATATATATATATATATATTTCTGAACTCGCCTCGTAACAAAATTCATCTACTACTTATATTGTCTCATTACCTAATCTAATTCCTTTAGTATCGCCTGATTTTCTGGCATTACATTCCATTTCCTTCGTTTTACTCATGTTAATGTTCATCTTACATCTTCCTTTCAAGACACTGTCCATTCCAATCAGTTGCTCTTCCAGATCCTTTGGAGTCTCTGACGAAAGTACTATGAAATCGGCAAACCGCAAACTTTTAATTTCTTCTCCCTGAACTTTAATTCCCTCTCCAAATTTCTCCTTCCTTTCGTTCACTGCTTGGCACGTACGTAGTACATTATTTATGTATTTTTTCCCAAGAGATATATTGCTAGCATCCTGTCTTGCTGCGCATTCAGATTAATATATATATATATCGCCATAAGACCGTGCCTAAAGCCTTCCCCGGGTAGACATTATAAACTGTAAAAATTTTTAGCCGGCCGCGGTGGCCGAGGGGATTGAAGCGCTTTAGTCACGGTCTGCACGGCCACTACGGTCGGGGGGTTCGAATCCCCCCTCGGGCATGGATATTTGTGCCGTCCTAGTTCGTAAGTAGTTCATAAGTAGTTTGTAAGTTTAGGGACTCATGACCCCTTAGTTAAGTCCCATAAGATTTACAAACGTTTGAACATTTGAAAAATGTTAAGCTCTTTATGTCTTGTGGTTCAGACGTGATAAACGTACACCGAACAGACATTCACATTTATAGATATAGATTACCTAATCTAATTCCTTCTGCAGCGCCTAATTTTCTGGCATTACATTCCAGTTCCTTCGTTTTACTCTTGTTAATGTTCATCTTACATCTTCCTTTCAAGACACTGTCCATTCCATTCAGTTGCTCTTTCAGATCCTTTGCAGTCTCTGAGAAAATTACTATGTCATCGGCAGACCGCAAACTTTTAATTTCTTCTCCCTGAACTTTTAATTCCCTCTCCTTCCTCTCATTCACTGCTTGGCACTTACGTAGTACACTATTTTTTTTTTTTTTTTTTTTTTTTTTTTTTTTTTTTTTTTTTTTTTTTTTTTTTTGCGCAAGAGATATATTGCTAGCATCCTGTCTTGCTGCGCAGGCAAATGATCGTCGGACGCTGCTCTTCGTTTAGAAGGTTGAGAACGGGAGCGAGAGTAGTGGAAGTTGTTGGTGAGCAGGAAGTGGTTTAATTGTGTGCGGCGCTCCGCCCCGTGCTGGTGGCACGTTGCTGCGCAGCAGACGGGTCTGCTGCGGCCTCACGTGCCACCAGAAGGCCGGCCCAGAGGTCGCCGCGACGCCGCTCGATTCTCGCCGACGTCACTGCTCCTCCCTTCACCTTCAGGCAACCAGACAAGCTTGAAGCAAATACAGCTTGCAATACTCGTATTGAGAAAAGACTTCCAATAGTCGTAAATCGTATTTTTTTCGACGATTTAAAGTGTTCAATGAATGAAATATATCGCAATTTGCGATCAATTATAGCTTCACTGTACTAGGTTTAGATGGAATACCAAACTGCAGCGAATGAAAATTTGTGCCCGGCCGGGATTCGAACCTTTTTTTTAATGAAAAAAAAGTTTATTAAAATTTGATGTGCAAATAACAACATTTACACTGATTTTTACATGAGTGAGTTTTGTTTTATATATTACATTTTATCATTTTTAGTGTCCCTGAAAGAGAAGTAAAAAAAATTATTTTATGAACTTTTTTTTTTAAATGACAGAAATGCAGTAATGAGCTCTTTTATTTCTTTGTCTTTTTTCACTGATTTAGTTTCACTTTATACTGCCTTATGCGGTAATTTTGCTTGATTATATTATTATTATTATTATTATTATTATTATTTTGCATCCTTTTGGACATTTATGGCAGAACAAAAACACGAGTAGGTAAATAATTGCCGGCCGCGGTGGCCGAGGGGACTGAGGCGCTCCAGTCACGGTCTGCACGGCCACTATGGTCGGGGGTTCGAATCCCCCCCTCGGGCATGGATATTTGTGCCGTCCTTAGTCTAAACTAGTTCATAAGTAGTTTGTAAGCTTAGTGACTGATGACCCCGTAGTTAAGTCCCATAAGTTCTACAAACATTTGAACATTGGATTTTGTTTTATACATTAAATTTTATCATTTTTAGTGTCCCTAAAAAAAAAGAAAAAAAATTTTATGACCTTTTTTTTAATGACGGAAATGCAGTAATAAGTTCTTTTATTACTTTGTCTTTTTTCACTGATTTAGTTTCACTTTATTCTGTCTTATGCTTTAATTTTGCTTGATTATGATTATTATTATTATTTTATTTATTTATTTATTGCATCCTTTTCGATATTTATGGCAGAACAAAGACACGAGTAGGTAAATAATTATATAAAAAAATTGTAATAAATTACTTTGTCACCTGTTTTGGCGACGTTTGTGAATTTGGTGTGACGTGTGTCCATATACAATGCTTTACCGTGAGATGTATGGACAAGGTGGGAATCACAGTGAATGAAAACATCGGAAGTAAAATACATTATACACAAGTATATGCAGGATGACACATAAAGGACAAACTTGGGCAACACACTAAGAAATATGTCATCTCAGCCAGAAAATTGTAGGGCGAGTAACCATCAGTTGCCCACATCTAGTGAAATATCATGGGCAACGACATCAATCGCAAAGCTAAAGTTTGAGGCTACAAACAAAATTATTGGGCAAATATGGAGCATACTATTATATTGACAAATTATTATAATCTAAAAAAATAGTTAGGAGTTCATCTAAACAGGGTATGTATAGGACAAACATGGGCTATCATAGACAAACATAAAAAAACACATAAGTTAAATTCGTAAGGCAAACGAAGAAAAGCTGATAATATGTAACACATGAGCAATAAGGTACTGTGTAAGGCTAATATTTGCTAGAAATGGAATGGATTAGGCAGAACTCCCATGTGGACTATCATGTAAGCAACAGTAAAGAAAACCGGGATCTCCTGCTTACTAGGCAGTCGCGTTGACCTAACACCACCTAGAAGACAAGGCCTTACAACAGACCGTGCCTACGTCACACTTAGAGGCCGCGGCCGCCATCTGACTGGCCGGCCGCCAGGCGGCGGTGGGCGTGCCCCAGCCAACAGCCAGTGAGGTGGCGGCCGCGGCCTCTAAGTGTGACGTAGGCACGGCCTGTTGTAAGGCCTTGTCTTCTAGGTGGTGTTGGTTGACCACTCCGCCACCGAGGACAGTGACCAGCCCGACTGCAGAGGACTCTTCCCTGCACGTCTTCCGCCACACCCAAATCTCCATTCGCCACGCTGTCTCTTCCCTACACCACAGCCTATTTGTTCTGTAATGCTCGCAGCCACAATACAGTATTCCCGCATCACGAGCCCAGCCTCGGCCTGTATACAATTACATATTTTTTTTACTATTAAACCTACTACAGTGAAGCCATAACTGATCGCAAATTGCGATATATTTCATTCATTGTACACCATAAATCTTCAAAAAAAAGATAGGCTTTACGACTATTGGAAGGATGGATTCTGTCATTTTATTATTGACATGTAAATTTTATTTGCATGATACACCAATATGGATGTATACCAATGTGCTGTATTAGAAATTAGACATTGTTGTTACTGCAGTGATGTAAAAAATTACGACAGGTTTGAAGATGGCGTCTAGCACACCGAAACCAGTTATATAATTAAAAGAAGAAAGCAATCTTAGCTGGAAACCTCTTATTAAATTATTTATATAAATGAGAAACAACAGAGGCTCCAGAACAGACCCTGGAGCACCCCCCTACTTAACTGTGCCCCATTGTAAGTGCATATCATAGACATTTTCAACAGCGCATAATATAACCTTCTTTTATTCTTTTATTATGAATTGAGCCAATTGTGAGTTACTCCTCTTATTCCACAACGTTCCAACTTCTGCAACAATATTCATGTTCAACACTATCAAACGCTTTCGTTACATCAATGAATACGCCTAGTGTTCGCAGTTTTTTATTTAATTCATCCAATGACTAATAGAGAAAAGGGAATACAGCATTTTCAGTTGTTAAACCACTTCTGAAACCAAACTGTACATTTGACAGCAAATAATGGGAATTGAAATGAGGAATTAACCGAAAATAAACAGCCTTTGCAGTAACTTTAGCATTCGATGATGAGAAATTCAGAGGCAAAGGCCTCAGTTCTGAGTGCTACTCCAGCCAGAGCTTTCATCACCCGGTTAGATGCTACACCATGCCACCACGATGTGTGAGATCTGTTAGTCCATCTCCTTTCTTTATCCAACTCCTTTGAAAGTTATCCAATAAATGTTTCTACCCTGTTGCTTACCGCACAAGTGTATGTCAAAGAATTACTTTATACATGATCAAATTGAAATTAACAAAATAATGGTGTTTAGCTAATGTCATTACAACCTTCTACAATTCTGATTGAGTAAGTTCGTGATGACCTGTCGCAAGTGTCTGTAACTACACCTGAACTGAACAGAATAACTGATTGAAAATTTGATTGATGAACACCTTTCACCTTATTTCACTGAACCAAAACTGTGGTAAAAATCACGATGATGTGGCGCTGGCAATAACTGACAGTTACAGACAATTTATTCTCCAATTGCAAACGGCGGTAACTGCTCACGTAATAATTTTCAGCACAAATTTCTGTCTTTTACTACGATGTCGGTTCTTTCACCCATTGCGTCAAATAATAAATGCACTTGATAAGTTAAAAATTACGAAGTCGACACGATGTTTAAGTTTTACGAATGATTTGCGTTTTCTCATATGGATGAAATAAAAATTAGAATCACATTTATTCTTACGTAAGTTTCATTCAGATTTTCACATAAAGCTAAAAAATTTCAATTTTCCCTGATACTGAAATTCGAAACAGATATTTATTCTTTTTGTCCGAAATGATAATTGTTTACAGAATAGCGAATTCTTTTCAGGAAGAACAGTAATTCTTATTATGATTCAATTACAGGTTAATTGTCCCATTATAAAAAATCTGTGTGGAATCTGTCAATATTTAAATAATAACTAGCTGAGAAAAACCTAGTGGCGCCCAAAAATTTAAAAAAAAATGACTTCCTTCCCTCGATACACGCTGTAGTCAAAAATGTAAATATATCCTTTACATATATGGTAAAACAAATTAATACATCATGTGTAATGTAGTTTCAGATACACTTCTCGCGACGACATTGCTAACTTGACTGCCACGCAAAGCTGAGCCACGCTAGCGATGCTCAACAAAACCAAAGAATCTCTCAGACAGACATTCCAGTGCTATCCAATCCAGAGTTTACACATTATGCTCGTAACCAGTGATCTCTATACAAACTGGATCTATAACTCTGGTGTCTGAGCATTGAATTGCAGCGTGCCTGCACATTCATATGTTTTGCACACGATTTCGCATTGTCCGCCATGTTTAAATTTGGCAAACTAGTTTCCATCAGTTATTACGTGACAAAGAATTGCTTGCTTACCTCTTGACTTGGAATGTAATTCAATATTAGATGTTGTAGGCTGATGTGGGAACGGAATCGAAACATTTTTTTCTTCTCTTTTTCTTTAAATGCTTTTTAGCAGCCATGTTTGAATTTGGCAAGAAACTGAATATGAATATCTATGGATGGCACGCTAAGACAACTGAAGTTCAACATCCAGATAGTATAGAGATCAATGCTCGTAACAGATACTTATCACCTTCTCCCTCCTCACTCTGTCCATCTTCTCATCCCCCTGTATCTACCATCGTCTCCTCCTCCACCTCCTCCACTCTATGGGTAGTTCTTGTCCTTGTGGACGCTGATCATGTTTGTTCGTTTTTGTTCGAAGGGTTCTTGGCTCAGCTTTTTTTATTACAGAGAGCGTTCAGCCCTCTGACCGGGCGCGCTAAGCCACGGCGCCCGGCTCCACTACACCACTGGGGACACAGTGATCACCGCACCTGCAAGGACTACCTAAGCACGCCTCCCGTCAGATACAAATTCCCAGCTTTATGGTGCCCATAGTACTCAAACTCATAGTCACTATGTAGTAATTCCCGTAAGAGTAAGGAATATATAATTGATGGCTGCCAGCGACCAGAACCTTCCTTTCTCCAATATTTCGGACAAAAAATAGGTTCGTAACATAAAAAGACCGTTTGTGATGGCCTTTTGACAGCAGGAAATTTAATTGCAAATAACGTCTTAATCTTACATCTGACACAAAAATAGAATAAACAGATTTGTAGAAGAGACAATTCTCAACAACTTTGTTATCTCTATAACTCGCACTGTTACAGAGATAGTTGCAAAAATAACATTGATTTAACACTGACCCGTGATTTTAAGTAAACTAGGCGTTCGGAAATGTTATGTGACATTTCTCGCCCAGAACTCTCTCTGGCATACTCCATCTTGCTTTCTGTACTTTATGATTTTCTTATAATAACTCACGCGTTTCAATTCATAGAAATGGCGCACTGAAGAATTAACAAATACACGTCCTTCTCAGTGCGATAAATTATAATCAAGTGCCTAAAATGGTCATATTAGCAATTAACGCCTACGATGGAACGTACAAGAAATAAGGAACAGTTTGAAAAACTATTGCCCGTGGTGTAGTGGACAGCTCGTTAGGGACCGATAGACATGGTCAGTAGTTCGAAATCCGCGTATTGCAATTTGTTTATTTATTTCGCCTTGGCTCCTAAAAGGGTTTCCGGTACTCTTATTCATTAAATAGAGCTATGTTCTGCAATATTTAGAGTTGTGTGTATGTAAGAGTGTTCCCTCTTAAAATGAGCGTTTGTTCTATTTCGTGAAACATGTCCTATCGTGAAATAGGCCTACGTACCAATATATATATATATATATATATATATATATATATATATATATATATATGCACATCACACAAACTGAGAGGACGTTGTAATAATAAATATTCTAAACAACGTGCTGATACTGGGAACTTCATATACAAATAAAGTCCTTGATTGCAGTGGCAACTGTTGTTCCTTGATGAAACTGAAGGAAAGTGTGTACACTGCAAAAAATTACCTTGTTTTTTTTCCCTAAGAAATTTTCACTATTTATGGAATATTTTGAAAGTCATTCATTAAAATCAATGCATGTACTAAAATGTTTGCTTTGGCATAGTTGCTATGGACGCTTTTTATGTAGATTCTATTACTTTTCTGTAGTTCAGATATGTCTTTGTTCATGTTATTTTGTTCTGCGCTATAATAAAGAGCAAATATTCTGTTTCAAACAGTGACTACGTTGTGTTTTACAGCTAAAATAACAAACAGAATAAGTGTGGTAATACTGAATTCCACATAACTTTAGTACTTAATCTATATACAAAGTTACTACTATCATTATGTCATTTACAACAGTATCTTCCCAGTTTATGTACATGTGATAAAGAAGTCTACGCAATGTGTTGGTATGTATTTCATGGAATGTTCACAAAATTGAACAAATGCACTTTTTAGAGAAATCACTGTTACCTTTGAACAACTTGTAATCTTGCAGAATACAGGGTGAATCACCTAACACTTGCACCGCAAATATTGCGGAAACGGAAAGTGCGATTGATGTGCGGTTTTCACAGAATGGATTGGTAGCAAGGACTCGTATTGTTAGCCAATAAACAGATTGTAAAAATACCTAGAAAGTGTATTTTTTATGCAAACATACAATTTTGTAAATGGAACAATGCTTGTTTCTATTGTGCACTGGTATTTTTGACACCAGCTGTTTACAAAGAATTTTGAATGACATTTTTTTATCACGTTTAATTTGGCAGCTACAAACGTTCAAAGTTTTGGGGCCGGAGGCTACGACAGCGTAGCTGACTGGCTGAGTGGCTAGCCCCTGGGGCACGGCCCACTGTCTCATGACCACCAGCCAGTCAGCTACGCTGTCGTAGCCTCCGGCCCCAAAACTTTGAACGTTTGTAGCTGCCAAATTAAACGTGATAAAAAATGTCATTCAAAATTCTTTGTACAAAGCTGGTGTCAAAAATTCCAGTGCAAGATAGAAACAACCATTGTTCCATTTAAAAAACTGTATGTTTCGATAAAAAATACACTTTATAATTAATATTACAACCTGTTTGTTGCCTAAAAATACGAGCCCCTGACTACCAATCCATTCTGTGAAAACCGCACATCAATCGCACTTTCCTTTTCCGCAGTATTTTCGGTGCAAGTGTCAGGTGATTCACCCTGTATAGTTGTGTTCAATTTACAAGAGTGTGCGAAAAACTTTTAGGAAGCAGGATGCCAAAAAATTGCCAAAAAAATTGCCAGTGGTGGTGTTTTATTTTTTATTTTTATTTATTTATATTCTTTTTGTTCTTTAGGTTGATCGATGCTCTGCGGTCATTTGTTCATGATCGCTGAGAATTTGGCTCAGTTTTTTATTACACATGACGTTGAGCCCTCTTTTATTCTTCTCTTTCGTTTTGTTCGACGAACAACTGCGAGAGTAATCCACAAATCTCGTACCATCGATACAGGTGTTAACTGCTAACATTTTTAGACATTAGATAATAATTCATTATACTAAGAATGAGAGGTTTTTGGTAATTTTCAGTGCCCTATTTCTTTGAAATGACAACGCTTGAGTTATAATAAGAAAATCATCAAATACAGAAAGCAAGGTGGTGTATGCAAAAGAGAGTATCAGTGAGAAATGTCATCAAGTGACCGATTTTCGAACGCCAAATGTACCCTGTACCTGTGTTCTTTCAAGGAATTCGTCTGAATGCCAATCGACTGATAGGACACATTCTTAGACATCAAGGATTCGTTAAGTTAGCGTTGGAAGCAAGTGTGTGGAGGTAAAAATCGCAGAGGGAGACCAAGGGATGAATACAGTAAGCAGATTCAAATGGATGTAGGTTGCAGGTCTTATGAGGAGATGAAGAGGCTTGCTCAGGATAGAGTACGGTGGAGAGGTGCATCAAACTAGTCTCCGGACTGAAGACCACAACAACAACATAAACAATGAAACATTCCCAGATTTCTCTCGGCTGAAAATATTCCCGGATCTCCCGGTGCGTATACACCCTGGACAAAGCATTGTGACACGTTTTACGTTGAAACGTTTGTGTACTGTATGTAACAAATACTGTCAAAGAAAGACTTTGCTCCACATGTTCTGAAGATTTTATTTTCCCAGCAGCGTTTTATTTATTTATTTATTTATTTATTTATTTATTTTTTTGTTTTTTGTTTTTTTAATATGCTTCAGAGCTAATTTTTTTATTCATGCATTAGATGAGAGCAACATCGTTTTCTGTTTGGTACTTACTAGGAAACAGTTTCATAACCTACCTTTTACAAACCTTAACATACTTAAGAAGATGAATGTATCTTTTACAGGCTTCTTGAGCCAACAATTATTTCGCAATTGAAGTTCAGCGCTGCAATTCAAGGTTGAGCTCATATCACAAGAGGAAAACAATGGCCTGAAGTTACCACTTTTTCATATTAATTTTGACAAATTTGTAATTTACCTGATGAAATTCTCTCGGGCTTCCAGCCGCGTCAATTGTTTTTTTATACTTGTTTATTAAGTTTACTTTATGAAAAAAATTAAACCATGGATAACGTTGTAGAAGATGTGACTTAAAAAACATTCACAATCTGTAGCCCTTGATGGTGCATGTATAGAAGCAATTTTGAGTAATAAACGAAACAATCATTTTTCACTGTAATAAATCTCCCGACTGTGACTATGGAGCTGCCCTGCAAACAATAAAACACTTCGTTGGTGAATGCCCGAAACGAGACTTCGGGGTATATAAATGACATCCACCATGCATCACTTAAAGATCTCAACTGGATCAACGGACTGGACCTAAAAATCTAATAACTTGTGAAATGTATATGTTACAGCCAGAGCCCGAAATCGGCCAGTGCGGGAACTGGCCGGCCAAGTCTCGAAGTGGCCAATGTCACTTTCAATTGGCCGGCCAATGCCCGATCTTTTCATGAATTCGTTATTTGGCTGGCCAGTTCACGAAGTTGCATAGACAGAGCGGCCAGAATCGACATACTTATAAATAGGGGATACAAAAATGAAATTTATTTATCAATTCATTTTATGAACAGGTCTAATACAACCAGTATACACTTATTACAAGTTAAGCTTTTATGACGTTTGGAATAACGCAATATTTTTTTATTTCTGCATTTGCAGAGATTTGTGGTGCACTTAGAGCAGTTTCATCAATTGTATCCTCGGCCACTGATCAGTGACTGTAAGGACGACATCGTTCGTACAGATTTCTCTTCTTTGGCCACGGATTCCAACTTGAGCAGTTTCTCGGGCACAACAGAGAACTCGTTTCTGTAATACAGTTGTTTTCAGAACACCATGCACTTTTCCCTCTCGTAGAAAGTGCCTTCGACATTCATCACAACGGCAAGAACGCTTCTGAGATCTCCGCGACCTATGTCAACATGTGGTACATGGATGCGAACATTGCCTCCAACTTTTGCAGGTGGGGAGTTTGAATCTTAATTTTTAAGCACCCGGTGCTTTTTTTTTTTTTTTTTTTTTTTTTAGTTCACCGTTGTGGGATCCGTACCAGGTGGGGTTGATAGAGGAAGTAGAGAAGATCCAACGGAGAGCAGCGCGCTTCGTTACATGATGATTTGGTAATCGTGAAAGCGTTGCGGAGATGATCGATAAGCTCCAGTGGAAGACTCTGCAAGAGAGACGTTCTGTAGCTCGGTATCGGCTTTTGTCGAAGTTTCGAGAACATACATTTACTGAGGAGTCTGGCAGTATATTTCTCCTTCCTACGTATATCTCGCGAAGAGATCATGAAGATAAAATCAGAGAGATTAGAGCTCACACAGAGGCATACCGACAATCTTTCTTTCCGCGAACATTACGTGACTGGAATAGGAGGGAGAACCGATAGTGGTACTCAAGGTCTCTCCGCTACACATCGTCGGGTAGCTTGTGGAGTATGGATGTAGATGTAGGGCAAAGTGGGGGCAATAATAATATTAATAATAACAGATACACGAAGAAGCTACTCACGTAATTAACCGACGTTCCCTTGCCTCATCTGAAAGATGCACTAACACCAGAAAGAAAAATGCCACAAAACATAAGGGTACTCGCATTTAATCCAATTTGTCATAAGGGAAAACAAGGCGCAGGCCGAAAAGCAGCAGCCACCACGTGCATTTGTGAAATGTATATGTTACAGCACCCAGTGCTATTTAGACTCGGATTCCTCGACATATGTGCAGTCACGTTGCGATCTGGCCAGGAAACTCCGGCCAAGTCGCTAACTGGCTGGCCAAAGTCGGAGATACGTCAGTTCTTTCAAGTAATCGGAGTTTGGCCAATCCCCTCGACCAAAGTACGAAATGGCCGGCTAATTCGCAATCTGGCCGCTATTCGGTCTTTGGCTGTAACATATACATAATTTAGCATAATTTAACGTAACATCTCATCCTGTACCTATATTTTGTTTGTCATATCTTACAATGTATACAATTAGAATTATGTATTTGACCAAGCACTGTACCACCATAGTATAAATAAAACTGTAACAAATGGCCCAAATCAGAGCAGTGGTGCCGAGTATATGAACTAATACTCCTAAAACTGTCTGCACCTAAGACACTTCCACTATCTACTGAAAAACTGTAGTAATGAATAGAGCTAAATGTTGTATCTCTATTTTAAGCTTCTTATTCAAGTGCAGTGAAATTTTGCACAAACACCTATGTAGTAGCGACGACGGACTGACCATGGCCAGACCCTGCAGGCAGAGTGCTGCCAGAAGGGACGCATCCCTTGTCCCCGAGACGCAACAACCCAGCCACGTCGGTGTGGCGCCCGCTACTGTAAGTCGGGCAGGAATACGATGATCCCTGGATCCGCCTATTGAGCTGGGAGAGCGCCCCAGCCGCGGAAACTGAATGCACCCATGTTGCCAAGTAGTTAGTTCGCTGTCTGAGAGTATAGCTCAGGGCTGTCCAACATGGCGCCGTGAAATCCAGCCCGCCATAGCCTGACGAAGTTGTGAGCTTCTTCTACAGCTGTTCCTACCTCGCGGTTCTCCACCAGAGCGCCCCATATCACTCTTCTCCGGCAGCCGTATGCCGCCGGGGCCTAACAGAACGCGGCCGCCTTGGAACACAGAGGGGTGAAACTCATATAGGGATTTCCGGTAACACACGTTGCCAGGCCACATAGAGCGCTGCGAGCGTTGCGATTTTCCATCTCGCTTTCCTATTGGATGTTTTACGTTTTACAGTCCTCCATACTTGTTTTGATTCGTAGGTGGTGTTCTGTGCTGCGGTTCTATAGCAATATCTTCCTAATTGCGATCTTCTGTGTGCATGTTGTGGGTTTCATAAATATCATTTATTTGAACTGTACAGAAGTTCCATTTCATATGACTGAAGACGGATAAATAGTAATCAACAGAAATAAAAATAAGTTGGTTTTTGTAGACATTGTAGTAGGCCTACATTCTTGTTTGCAGGACAGTTCAAATGTCTGTAAATCTATCGGACCAAACTGCGTGGTCATCAGTCCGTAGCTTACAAACTACTTAAACCTAGGTAAACTAACCTAAGGACAAACACACACACCCATGCCCCAGGGATGACTCGAACCTCCACGGCGAGCAACCGCGCGCTCCGCAGCGAGACGCTTTAGACCGCTCGGCTACTCCACCGCAGCTTTGCAGGACAGTGTATATGGCTGTAAAATTATTTATTGGTACAACCTACTATTCCTCTTTTGGTCACATGAGTGGATATAATTGTGCCTTAGCGTATGAGAAAACTGAAAAATCATTTACATAGATTCATGCAATCAGATGATTTTTAGTCTGACATGGGCCAAATCACATTTATTTCCACGTGATAACGCCACACGGCGAAAATCGCAGTATCGAGTTTTAGAAACAAAGAATTTTACGGTCAAAAAGATTACCACGACATCATTTACGAAGTTTGGCCGACTGTAAGCAACAGCCACTAGCAGTTAATGTTAGTTTTTTATTTAAATTTCTCGTATATATTACATTGCAAGGTCTCTGGAACCTTTCTACGAGGTCCACCCTCGAAGAATAAATGAAAAATATTGTCATCTAACACCAATATAACGTTTTCTCTTACGTGTATTTAGAAGTAAACATATGGTTTTCCGCGCCACATTTTTCGGATTGAAAGTTCACTTCCAGGCCGCTAGTAGCTCTGCTGTCGTTCTGTGTTTCCGTGTGATAACATGGTCTTTGCACTTCTGTTATTTTTGGTGTTCTGTGTTGGAACAGGCTGGCACTACCACAACACGGGACGGCTGCCGCGCCGTTGTCACGGTGACCCGCGGCGTTATGGGGGATTCGTAAACACTCGTCACCCGCAAGCACGCTGGCTATGCTGGAGACGAGTCACAGCGACCTCTTCCCGCAGTCACTCACTGTCTTAGTTCAGTCAGTGAAACATAAAAAAAACTCTCTGCTGTTGCGGTGGCTGGGCGTTACTGAACTCTAAAACGAGATCTTCGATAACAGATGGCCATATCAAGGAACTCTCCATGCAAAAAAACAACTTTTTTTAATATTGTTTCTTTGAAGTTTAAAATGTTCTGTTATAAATACATCCTACCCGCCTACCTAGAAAAACCGTATTTAATTTCCACTTGCTTAGTAATTGATTCCTTTGCAATTTTCTTTTGTCTGGCTCGCCACAGTAATAAAAATTGGTAATGTGGCCCGCGTCGAAATTTAGTTGGACACCCCTGGTATAGCTCAACGATCGGTTCTGTCTGACAGAACTGGCAAAAGCGCAGAGCGAAGCTCGCGTTAGACTTACTCCAATGGTCTGCTGCCGCAGCCGGCGCTCAAAGCTGATTTGCGCAAGCACCAGGGATATTTCGGCTCGACATTGGCGGCGGAAAAATACCAACCGGAAGTGCTTGTAAATTGGCAGTCACAAGTATGCTGTCTGTGTCTTCAAACTCTTTGAGTTGGCGACGCAACGCAAAGTGACAGATTAGAATGTAACCAAAGCTGCTGGTCGTGCTGTGTTTTGACACTCTGCAGGTGTTCACATCAGTCTGTTGATCATTTGCGAAATAGTTTGCATTTTATTTACGAATTGCTTTATTTTCTTAACTGTCCCAGTGGAATATAACTGTTTTACAGACAGTGCGCATCTTTCAGTGATTATTCAAATACTTTTTTCCTTTTTTAAATAAATATTCAATAATGACGTTCATCGAATCATGTACTAATCTGAAAGAAAATCTTTGTTCTACATCCGGCATGGCCAAACACCGCCCCGCGGACGCCCTCGCCTCCTCGCGCGGGCACGGGCGCATTTAGATTAGATTAGTACTTGTTCCATAGATCATGAATACGACACTTCGTAATGATGTGGAACGTGTCAGTTAAATGAAATGTGTCAATACATAATATTACATGATACTGAATTTTTTAATGTTTTATTTTATTTTATATTTTTTTATATATTATTTTTAAAAATTTCATTTTTATTTTTTAATTTTTTAAATTTTTTATTCTTTTTATTTTTTTCCTAAAGTACTAACTTTTATCTAGAAATTCTTCTAATGTGTAGAAGGAATTGCCATTCAGAAATTCTCTTAATTTATTTTTAAATGCTAGATGGCTATCTGTCAGAATTTTGATACTACTTGGTAAGTGACCAAAGACTTTTGTGGCAGAATAATTAACCCCTTTCTGTGACAGAGCTAAATTTAACTGTGAATAGTGTATGTCACCCTGTGCCGCACAGCACGGTTCACACCATTGATATACATGCTGAAAAAGAATTTGCATCTCTTTTTTGTATGTGTTAGCTAAATACAAAATTATCATATAATTCTACACTTCAATTTTTTTCGCAGTGGTATAATTTACGTTACGTAATATCTCTGTTGTTTTGAGCTTGAGGTGTCGAAAATTATCCTTTCTCTTTAAGGAATTCAATAAAAGTTTCTAAATATGTTAAACAGTTCAATGCAAATGGTTTTGTTTTTCAAGAAAGATTTGTATTTCTGCTATTTTAAAATAGCATGTTTATGATACTAGTTCATTTAAGAAACATACATCTTTCAGAAGAAACCTACTGTAAATATGACGAGTGTGTATGTACAATACAAATAGAATCAAATCTGGGTCACAAAATTACTAAATTTTTCTTCGATTCGTGTTTTGCGTATTTTCTAAAGCTTCGCGTAGTGATTCTGCCATACAAACACTAATTGTTACCTAAACAGTAAATGGTTTGCTTCTTTCTCCGTTCTTCGACCACATTACAGATCTGCGCTTCCTCTCTTACTTCGTTTACCTTGGATCTAACCGCTGGACAGTCCAGCGCAGAGCAGTGCTGTGCGGTGCGGTCTCACTCTTTCCGCAGCTCTCTCTCTCTCTCGCTCCGTTGCCGACACCCAGTTCACTAGCGACACACGGTCGCGGCCGGGGCGGTGAACTACAGTGTACTCCGCCCGCGGGACGCGGGCGTGACCGCCGGGCGGAAATATTGGCCATGCCAGTTCTACATAGTGCCTGGTGCCTCCTGTCTCGGGTTTCCCGGCCGATGTTTTTGGATTTTGTAACTGACTTTTCGTTAGCACGAAATGAAATCGGCTAGCACTGTGAAATTTTTACATTTCATTGCTGTTGGAGGGTGAAACTTGGGCAATGTCAGCCTCTCTAACTCTTGCTTCATTTTCGTGACTCTCCCCTATATCGCGATAATACAAAACGAGCTGCCCTTCTTTGAATTTTCCTTAAATCATCCGTCAGTCCCACCTGGTGTAGATCCCACAATGTGCAGCAATCTGTGTTCTTTCCAATTTAATTTGTTCGTAATTGTTACTCCTAGGTATTTAGTTGAATTTACGTCCTCAAGGTTTGACTGATTTATCGTGTAACTGAAGTTTAACGGATTTATTTTAGTTGTCATGTGCATAACCTCACACTTATTTATTAAGGGTTAATTACCAATTTCTGCACCATGCAGATATCAATCATTTTGCCGTTGCTTTTGATCTTCTGGTGACTTTACTAACCGATAAATGGCAGCATCATACGCGAACAGTCTAACTCAGATTGTCTCCTAAATCGTTTATACAAATGAGGAACAGTAGGGGCCCTATAACACTTCCCTGGGGAAGTGTTCTACTCGATGACTTACCGTCAGTTACAACGTACTGTGTCCTTCCGACAGGAAATCACGAATCAAATCGCACTACTGTGGCGATGTTTCAGAAGCAGGCAATTTTATTAGAAGACGCTTGTGAGGTACAGTGTCGAAAGCCTTTCGGAAATACAGAAATACGGAATCTATTTTACATCCATTATCGATATCACTCATCACAGCATTTGAGTAGAAGCTAGCTGTATTTCACAAGAACGATACTTTCTAAATCGGTTTTGACTATGAGACAGTAGGTCGTTCTCATCGAGGTAGTTCATAATATTTGAGGAAAGCATGTTTTCTAAAATACTGCTGCAAACCGACGTCAGTTATATAGGCCTGTAATTTTGCAGGTAATTCCTACTGCCTTTCTTGAATATTGGAGTGACCTGTGCAACTTTCCACTCTTTGGGTACGCTGTCACTTGGCTTTGTTCAAAAAAAGGCTGAAGAAATATATAGGTCTACAGCAGAGAAACCTGTGATATATAATGTGTAAATTTATAATACTGTATGTGTTTAAATGTATAAACCTGTAATGCTGAAACACACAATAGTAAATCAATGTAGTTGAATTTCAATAAGTTTATGTAAAACATCAGCCTGAGTGCTGAAACATACCAAACTAAATAAAATTTAAAAAAAAGTTCACTAAGCGAGCAGTTGTATATGGTAGTTATGTATGGGGCTATTGCATCAGCATACTCTGAAAGGAACCTAATTGGTATACAGTCAGGACCGAGAGACTTACTTATGTTAAGTGATTTAAGTTGTTTTAATACTCCAGGGTTATTTACTTCTAAATTACGTATGGTGGAAGTTGCTGTTGATAGGAATTCCGGAGTATTTGCTTCGTCTTCTCTAGTGAAGGAATTTCGGAAAGATGCGTTAAGAAATTCTACTTTAGCAGAACTGTCATTAGTAACATCACCATTTCTATAGTGTAATGAAGGTATTGTTTTGCCGCTAGTATTCTTTACAGTATACTTTACATACGATAAGAATTTCTTAGGATTCTCTACCAAATAACGTGATAGTGTTTCGATGTGGTAACTATTGTAAGTCTCTCTCATTGAAATTTGAGCTAAATTTCTAGTTTCAGTAAAAGATTGCCAGTCTTGGGAATTTTTTGTGCGTTTAAATTATGCATATTTTCTTCTTTGCTTTTGTAACGGTGATCTAACCTGTTTTGTGTACCAGGGCAGGTCAGCCCCCTCTTTTGTTAATTTGTTTGGTATTAATCTGTAAATGGTTGTCGAGATTAATTCTTTGAATGTAAGCCACATGTGATCTACACTCACATACTTAGTTTCGAAAGACTGAAAATTTTCACTTAGGAAAGCTTTAATCACAATTCTATCTGCCATCTTCTTTTAATAGTGGTGGATTTGGAAACTCCGACATTTAGTCTCGCTAAGACAACTCTGTTCACTGATCCCTGTATCTGTTTTGATGCTCTTTATTAGCTCCCGATTATGTTCTCACAACCATTTAGTATCCTAGTGGGTTGGTGAACTAATTGCTCGAGATAATTTTCGGAGAATGCGTTCAGTACAATATCGGACGATGTTTTATGTTTGCCTCCAGTTTTGAACATGTATTTTTGACAACATATCAAGGGTAAATTAAAGTCGCCACCAATTACAATTGTATGCTTTGGGTACGTTTTTGAAATTTGATCCAAGCTTTCTTTGAACATTTTTGCAAACGAAGCGTCTAAGTAAGGGGGTCGATAAAAAGAACCAATTATTAATTTATTTTTGGTTGTCACGTATAACCTCTACCCATACCAACTCACAGGAGCAATCTAGCTCTATTTCGCTACAGGATAAACCACCTTTGACAGCAGTAAATACGCTAACACCTGTTGTATGCAATCTCTTTTCTGAACACCATTTGCCCATTTGTAAAAATTTTATCTGAACTTATCTCTGGCTTTATCCAGGTTTCGGAACCTATAATGATTAGTGCCTGGAGCTCTGGTACTTTCCCCACACAGCAACGACAATTTACCACTGATTACGCAAATGGTTTTTACATCTATGTTCTTACCTGTATCCCTGGAGATTTAGACCCTTCTTGTGTGTTTCCGAGACCCACTAAGCTAAAAAACCGCCTAGTCCACGCCACACAGCTCCCGCTACCCGTGTTGCCGCTTCCTGCGTGTAGTGGACTCCTGACCTATTCAGCGAAACCCGGAACCCCACCACCCGATGACGCAAGTCAAGGAATCTGCAGCCTACACGGTCGCAGAACCGTCTGAGTCTCTGATTCAGACCCTTCACTCGGCGCAGTACCAGAGGACCACAGTCGGTCCTGCCAACTATGCTGCAGATGGTGAGCTCTGCTTTTACCTTGCTAGCAAGACTCGCAGATAGCCACTCAAAACCTGAGAGGATCTCTTCAGATCCATAGCGACACACAACATTGGTACCAACATGAGCCACCACCTGCAGTTGGCTACACCCTGTACCCTTCATGGCATCCTGAATGACCCATTCCACATCTGGAATGACTCCACCCAGTATACACACGGAGTGCATGTTGGCCTTCTTCCCCTCTTTGGCAGCCATCTCTCTAAGGGGCTCCATTACCCACATAACGTTGGAGCTCCCAACTATGAACAAACCCACCCTCTGTGAAAGCCCGAATCTAGCAGGAGAAAGTGTTAACTAAGAGGTAATATAACACTAGAAGTACCAAATTCATTATTTTTTATCAACGGCGGTGTTTCGAGAGCCCTACTCCGTTCATATCCATCATAGGACAAAACCCTCTTGTAACTTTTAATCATTTAAGGCAGTGTTTTTTCAACCTTTTCGAATATACGACCCTCTTCCAAGTAAAAATATTCTGGCGTCCACCTTCCAAACAAAAATACTGTGACGACCCACCCCCTCATGAAACATAACAAAACATAGTTTTCTCAAAGGAAACAAATGTTTATCTTCTTTCCTTTGCTTCAACCAAAAAATGTTCAAATGTTTGTAAAGCTTATGGGAGTTAACTACGGGGTCATCAGTCCCTAAACTTACAAACTACTTATGAACTAGATAACACTAAGGACGGCACAAATATCCATGCCCGAGGGGGGATTCGAACCCCCGACCGTAGTGGCCGTGCAGACCGTGACTGGAGCGCCTCAGTCCCCTCGGCCACCGCGGCCGGCTTTTCTTGTATATTTCTCAGAATGGTACACATATCCTATTTTTATGTGATTTCCGACAGAAAAATGTATTAACCAATATTTCGCATTTCAGTCAAGACTCAGAAGCAAATTCTGCTCATTAGAAAAGGTCCCACTATATAGACAATTGGTAAAGAAATAGATTTTTTTTTTAATTTTTCAGAATTACTTAACTTATTGTATGCAATTCTTTTCTCGAAAATAGTTTCCAAACTTTCCACTTTTTCATCATTAACACACTGTATTGTAAAACAATATATGATCTAATGAATTTATTATTAATATTACACAAAGAACTCCGTAACAGTACATAAATTTCACTTAGACATACGTTTATGTATTACTGAACCCCTAGTTACTTTACAGTGCAAGCACTTCCTCCTGTGACAGTGATCCCTCAAGCAAGACTTCGCGACCCACAGGTTGAAAAACACTTAAGGGATTGTACAACTCACCAGAATTTCAGCCTCTTAGGGCACCTGCTGTTTGTGTTGTTGTGGTAGCTCTCTACGCTACCCTGTCCTATACAAGCCTCTTCATTTCCGAATAAGAATGTCAACCTAAATCCTTTTGAACCTGCTTACTGTATTCGTCTCTTGGTCTTCGTTTATGATTTTTGCCCCATACGCTTCCTTCTAATCTTAAATTGAAATGTTTGTATAGCTTATGGGACTTAACTATGGGGTCATCAGTCCCTAAATTGACAAACTACTTATGAACTAGCTGACACTAAGGACGGCACAAATATCCATGCCCGAAGGGGGATTCGAATCCCCGACCGTACTAGCCTCAGTCCCCTCGGCCACCGCGGCCGGCTTCTAATGTTAACCTATCCCTTCTCTTAGGCAGAAACAGAAACTCCTTTTCTCACCAATTCTCTTAAGCACCTCCTCATTAGTTACGTGATTTACCCATATAATCTTCATCATTCATTGTAGTACCACATTTCAAAAGCTTCTATCTTTTTTTTTTTATCTGAACTTCTTATGGTCCACGTTTTATTCCCATACATTGCTAAATTCCAGACAAATGCTTTCAGAAAGGAATTCCTAACATTTAAATTAATATTGGATGTCAATAAATTTCGCTTCTTCAGAAACTCTTTTCTTCCCTTATCCATTCTGTATTTTATATCTTCTTTACTTTGACCATCTTAAGTTCTTTTGCCACCCAAATAAAAAAAACTCAACTACTGCTTTTATTGTCTCATTTCCTATATAATTCCTTCGTCGTCACGTGATTTTCTTACAATGCATTCCGTTACTCTTGTTAATGTTCATCTTAGACCCTTGTGGCGGCGATAGGGATCAAAAACCATCGACCACCTCTGTTCTAAGTGACACATCTATGTCCACTAATCTCTGGCCGACCCGCATTTCGGCCGCCATAGTTGTTTTTGTACCAGTTTGAATCTGTTTGTGAATGGAGTTAGAATTAAGTGTGTCTCTCTTATACTTGGTGGTTTCTCTGGGGGCTACAACCCATCTAAATCCTATAGTGGTAACCCCGACTCCTTTATTCTGCTCCCGAACATACGTCGGAGTGTGTTTTGTGCTGCACGCGCCGAATTTTTTGTGTGTTTTCGACGAGTTGTGTTCAAAATGTTCAAATGTTTGTAAATCTATCGGACCAAACTGCGTGGTCATCTGTCCGTAGCTTACAAACTACTTACACCTAGGTAAACTAACCTACGGACGAACACACACACACACCCATACCCCAGGGAGGACTCGAATCTCCACGGCGAGCAACCGCGCGCTCCGCAGCGAGACGCTTTATACCGCTCGGCTACTCCACCGCGGCTCGACAAGTTGTGAACTAACAGCTTCCCGCCATAATGACCTCGCCAGTGCGACCCTCACCAAGCTACATTCTGACCCTGCAAACGTTCACAGTGTCGCCTCAACCACAGAAGGTACGGTATCGAATTATTACTGTTCGACGCATTTTCAACCAGCCCAGCGGTTTTCTCAGGACTTTTTTCACTTTGGATCTACGTACCAGTGGATATTTCATTACAACAGACTCAGGCTTTGTTTCGTCGAACAGTGCCCAGGATTTGAACATATTCCGTCCTCAACAGAACTATTTCATGTGTGCTCAACAGCTGCCTGTGTTGAACATTAACAGTGCAAATTTCAGTGCTTCGAATTTGAATTCTCAGCCCACAACTGCTCTGCCATGTACTTCAGTGCCCACATGTTGGCCAATGGTTGCACATCATTTTGTTCCAGCAAGATCTTGTTCGATCTGCCCCACCTCGTGCTACCGCTAGTGAACATTTTTTAGACTCTTAGGCAAGTTCAGTTTATGAATTGAGCTCTGTTCATAATATACTGCCACACCTTTTTCTTAACACACAGTGGGTCTCTGACAAATGGTGCTGTACGATCAACCTTTGTGTAACCACTAGTGCAGTTTCTCGCTCGCCGGCCGCCGTGGCCGAGGGGACTAAGGCGCTCCAGTCACGGTCTGCACGGCCACTACGGTCGGGGGTTCGAATCCCCCCCCCCCCCGGGCATGGATATTTGTGCCGTCCTAGTTCGTAAGTAGTTCATAAGTAGTTTGTAAGTTTAGCGACTGATGACCCCATAGTTAAGTCCCGTAGACTTAAAAAAAGTTTCTCGCTCATGAGAGTACTCTGAAAACATGTGCGAGTGTTTTTCCGTGCATTAACTTTGTGAACAGTGAAATTTTTCAGTATGTATAGTCATACTCACCATCCTGGATGCACCTGCCATGCCGTGACCGCATGACTGACACTTCTTAAAACTCCTCCCTGTTCGCCTGCAACCAACCACATGTTTCCCCGGAAAATTTCAGTGCCACTGCCACGTTGGCCTAGCATGTCACCACACACCACCATGTCACCATACATCCACTCGATTTCTCGGTCCCACAAGGGACCTATGCTGCACCGCGTGATGCCATGGCGTTGCCACTACAACAGCAGCAGTCGGATGCAGCTGCCGCAGGGTCCAACGTTCGGGTGCATCATTCACCTCCTTCCCCCACCACCTGGTTGACTACCAAAGCCACCTCCCTTTTTATTTGACACGCCAACAACGTGGTTCGTCATAATGGAACAAATGTTCGACCACTAATCGCTTTACGACACAGCTCATTATCTCTGTTTAATAACGCATCTACACGAATATGTCAATCTCATCTGCAAAATCGTCACTTTGCCGCCCTCCTCTCATCGTTACCACTTGGCCAAACAGACGATTCTCGAGCGGGTAACCTGCACACCTGATGAAACCATCTGCCACATCCTGAAAGAGGAACATCTTGGCAACAAGAAAACCTTGCAACAGTGTCGGCACCTCCACCTACTAATCAGCTAACAAGCTACGCCCAACTCAACACTCGTGGCGATCTAGACCAGCTACCTGTCAGAAAGCACTCGCCTACAACATAAATGAGTCGCCTAGTGAACACATTTGCATCGCGTACTGAGTGCATGATGTATTCTTTCTGGAGGAGTGCAACAAGCTGCAGTCACAGGCCCTCAATCACCACCTCAACCTCGCCCACCCAGTGTTCACAACACTTGGACCTCCTCCGCCAACTCCAACAACGGTCTGCCTCTGCTCATCCGCTGTCCATAGTAAAGGGTTTTTCACTTCTAGTATCACAGAGTTTTGGTGGCGCCACGCAGATGTGCCATTCACCATGCCTTCACCCAAATAGAGAGTGCAGGGATGCCTTAGGCACTGCATCCTGCTCTGCACTCTGTACAAGGGTCTTCGCCTACCTTCACGACTGCATTTCTGGCACTCGCTTCGTGGTCAACACATGTGCCGATGTCTTTCTGCTTCCACTTCCATGGTGACTGGCACTCCAACCTCACTGAGCTGTACTTCGAGCAGTCAATGTTTCTCAGTTTCTGTGTGCCTGTTCTACCTCATACTCTGTTCACCTGTCTCCTGAGTGTGTATTAAAATGGAACTTTTTCTTGGCTGACATTCTGGAACCCCTACCAGGCATGGATTTTCTGGCTCACCACAAACTGTCTCCTGATGTTGTTTGTCGAGCCGTCTCTCACCATACCACAAATAGACATTTCCCCGTGTGATTCCTCAAGCACTACCCCTCCCAAAATATATGTAAAAATAGTTTGCAAGTGTTTGACCAACATTAACGAGTTCGACAAACTTGAGACAAAGTGATCCAATGAACATGATGTAGTGATTAAATTGTGCCATGAAAGAGAAATCATTAGCCACAGGTGCTCCGACACTTTCAAACAATCGAGTTCTCTTATGTCAAAGTGGGCTACCGCACATGAAAAAGTATTGTGCCTTCAGTGCGAGCAAGAAGACATCGTACCCAGCTTCGCTGATGCTGAATCCTGTCATCTGCCAAACAGCACCTTTCATCTCTCTGAGCGGTCTCAAAAGACACTAATTTCAAGGTTAGTACATCTCTCAGTTCAAACAGTGATGTTGCACTCACAGGCAAGGTTAAGAGTGATTCTGACAGTTTGGTACCCTCGCCCCACTCCTATGCCGCAGTATGTAAACAAAACTTTGTTGCCATGACAACCCTTTGTGATGCAACATTTCGTGCACTTCTTGCCCTCAGCATGCCTGCTCCGCATACCTTTCGTCCTGCAGCCATAGAACTGGAACTTTAACTTCCCCAACCACAATCCAGCCTTCTCATCACATTACTGTGTTGAAATATGCTAAGACATTTATTGCATCTCATGGTAAACATGCTCCTGCTCGAGATTTCAAACCTTCCTCTAGTGTTTTGACTGATCCACATAGTGTTTTTAGTGTGTAATCCCAAGCTGTTACACCTGCTGTGCGTCCACCATCATCTGCTTGTTTGACAGTGGCTATCCCGGTCGACGGCCACTTGCAAAACTACATTCTCTCCCATCCTGTCTGCTGCTTCCCGGCCGCCATCTTGCCACCGCACACAAAGGCGCCGCCCACTGCATCAGCGGCCACACTTGCTACTACCCAGCCGACCGATTTTCGGCTGCCATGGCTCGGCAGCCATCTTGTTCACACGAACCAATGATGCCTCCAGCAGCTCCTGCAGAAGCCAAAATAACCTCGCCACTACTTCACCTCCTGCCAGCAGCCACAAAACTGATGGGCTCACTGACTGCACGGTGTCTCCGCTGTCACTGCAGCATGCAGCGCCTCCTGTCCCAACAGTGCATGCGAACATTCTTTCTGCCACACCCCCTGCAGACTCGCATGAACCCACTTTGGACTCTGCTAATCCCGCCACTCATACAGTTTTACAGCAGTGCATTTCTGTTACGAATGATATGGTACACAAACTATGACTAACAGATGACATTTCCATTGTTAGTAAACCACGCCATCTGTGTGCTGAGAATTTTGCAGCGGTAGAGGAACAGATTTCCAAGCTGCTCGATTCCGGCATTATCGAACCTTCATCAAGCAATTGGTCTTCCCTCATCCACTTAGCTAAGAAAGGTGATTGTCCTTGGCGTATGTGTGGGGACTATGAAAGCTCAACGTCAAGACCATGATGGACAGATACCTAATTACGAATGTCGCAGACTTTACCCATGCACTTGCAGGTGTGAAGGTTTTTTTCTGCCATGGACTGTAAACGAGTTTACCATTAGATTCCAATGGCTCCAGAGGACGTTGGAAAAACTGCCATCATGACTCCAATCTGTTTATATCATTACCGCTTCATGCCGTTTGGACTTAAGAACACCACACAGACTCGGCAGCGCTTAATTACCGATGTTCTCTTTCCACTTAAATTCTGTTTTGTTTACCTGGACAACATACTGACTTTTAGTGCTTCTGTCAAAGGAAACAAACAGCACCTGCAGATCCTATGTGACACTCTAGCTAGGGTGGGCATTGATTTAAACAACAAGGACCAACTCCACCAAACCTCTGGCCGCTTTCTAGGATATATTGTCTCTGCAGATGGTACCTCACTCCAGTTGAGAAAGTGAACTCTGTCAAGGACCTACCTCGCTTTCAAACTTCAAGTAACTTAGACGTTTGCTGGGAACAATAAACTATTACCGACGTAATTTGCCAGGTGCCACGGACATTCAAGCCCCACTTACGAATGCTTTAGTGGGCAAACACACCTTTGACACTCGCCCTGTGCCCTGGTCATCGGAAATGACGGACGCGTTCTCAGCACTTAAAAAACTTTTGGCCTGTGTTGTCACCATTGCTTACCCTCACCTCAACATTTTATCTAAACTGACTGCAATTCTCAGCCAGTCCCTCACTGGAGTTACTTCAAGCCTATAATTTTATTTATTTTTTATTCTTATTTTTAATTTTTTATATTTTGCAAATTACATCACTCAGAGAAAGTATTCGGCCTTTGACTGTGAACTCTTGGACATTTAAGAAGCAATCAAACACTTTCATTCTTTCATTGCGAAGTCAAGGTCCATCCTTTTTATGCACTCATGGACCACAAACCTCTCACAGCAATTCAGAACCCACTGGCCAACCCTCTCCTAGGCGCTTTCACTACCTTAACTTTATCTCACGAATTACAAACGTCAGGTACATCAAGGTGCGGACAACATTGTGGCTGACTTTCTGTCTTGGGTTGATGCTATTTCCTCACTGATCCACCTCTCCAGCCTCACCATCTCGCAATCCGCTGATGACCTAATGCAACTTGTACCCGATCCCGCTTCCTCTCCCCACCCCATCCACACCTCTTTTCCAGGAGTCCCAGGTGGTATCTGGTGTGATGACTCGACAGGCAGACGTCATCCCTTAATACCTTGGCCTCTGCAACAAGCCATCTTCCAGAAACTTCATGACCTGACTCATCCCTGCATTTGCATCTCCACCAGACTAGTGTCTGAACGCTTTGTCTGGCGCGATATGAAACGTGACTGCAAAGCCAACATGCCAACCTGTCAATGCAATAAAATCTCCACACAAACTTCGCCTCCTTTGGGTCCCTTTCCTGTTCCTGCAGGCAGATTTCAACACATCCACATTGGCATAGTCAGCCCACTGCCTCCTGCCAATAGGTTCCGTTACATTCTCACTGCCATTGACCGCACCACTCGGGTGGAAGCCATCCCCCTCACCAAAATCACGGCAAAAAGTCACAGGGGATTTTTTTTTTTACAACCATGGATTGCCCACTTCAGCTAACCCCTTGGTCTTAACCACATACCAAGGCAGAAAGTTCAAATCGGACCTATTCTCAGACATCTGTGGCATCAAACACATCCACACCACCGCCTATCAATCCCAAAGCAACGTATTGCTAGAACAATAGCACAATACACTAAAAACTGCCTTCCGATGCCATGACTCTCTCTGGACAGAGGCTCTTCCCCTGGTCCTAACTGGCCTTCAAGCCATGTACAAGCAGGACCTACACGGCTCGGTTGCTGAGTTCATCTATGGACAATCTCGTCTTACGAGGGGAGCTCATTACCCCTTGCCCCCCTCCGTCGCCCAGCGGACGTCGTCCAGAGCACACCTCTCCAGTGGCGTAGCAGTAATTTATCAGTTGTAAGTGTAACCGGCTTCTCTCTAGAAGCTACATATTTTTACTTTTCAGTGCGTTTTCCCTTGATTTCATTAAATTTATTGTGTGCTCGCGTTTTTATTTGATTCATATTCGCGTTAAATATCTGGTTAGTGTATTATTCCGCCGTGTGAATCGCGTCGCGACAGTCGTCTGTCTTCGTTTTGAAACAGTTACCGTTTGTTTACTCCAGTCAGTCGCCCAGCGGACGTCGTCCAGAGCACACCTCTCCAGTGGCGTAGCAGTAATTTATCAGTTGTAAGTGTAACCGGCTTCTCTCTAGAAGCTACATATTTTTACTTTTCAGTGCGTTTTCCCTTGAGTTCATTAAATTTATTGTGTGCTCGCGTTTTTATTTGATTCATATTCGCGTTAAATATCTGCTTAGTGTATTATTCCGCCGTGTGAATCGCGTCGCGACAGCCGTCTGTCTTTATTTTCTGATTAGAAGCGACATATAGTATTTTGATTTTCGTCTACACTTTCTCGTCTCAATTTGTAAAGTTATACTGAGCTGTCGTGCGTATTGGATTCACATCCGCGTTCTAACGAACAGTTTAGTTTTCCTTTGAACGCATCACGACTGTAGTTTTTGTTTTTGTTGGCACTGTAATCATGAATAGGGACTGTGACTGCTGTATGCAGATGCAGTCTGAGCTGGTGACACTTCGCTCCCATCTTCAAGCTGTGTTAACCTCGGTTGCACAGTTGGAAGCTGCGATCGATGGGCGTCGTTGTTGTTGGCCGGCGATGGGGACCGAACGGACTCCCGTCGTCTCCACCGATCGGCCTGCGGCAGCGACATGCCCTGAAACTGCTAGCAGTGAGGCAGACATCCCACCCGTGGTTGCGTGGGAGGTTGCTCCAGTGCGTGGCAGGAGGCGCAAGACATTCCGGGGGACCGATCGTGAGGCCTCCCCGGTTCGTCTTGCGAACAGGTTTGAGGCGCTGTCTGCTCAGGACGACGTTCCTGAGTCGGATGGTGTCTCTCACCCTGTCACCACCCAGCCTGCAAGATCCGGGCTCTCACAGAGGGTGGGTTTACTTGTAGTTGGGAGCTCCAACGTTAGGCGGGTGATGGAGCCCCTTAGAGAGATGACTGCCAAGGAGGGGAAGAAGGCCAACGTGCACTCCGTGTGCATACCGGGTGGAGTCATTCCAGATGTGGAACGGGTCCTCCCGGATGCCATGAAGGGTACGGGGTGCAGCTAACTGCAGGTGGTGGCCCACGTCGGTACCAATGATGTGTGTCGTTTCGGATCTGAAGAGATCCTCTCAGGTTTCGAGCGGCTAACTGAAGTGGTAAAGACTGTCAGTATTGCTTGCAAGATGAAAGCAGAGCTCACCATCTGCAGCATAGTTGACAGAAACGACTGTGGACCTCTGATACAGAGCCGAGTGGAGGGTCTGAATCAGAGGCTCAGACGGTTCTGCGACCGTGTAGGCTGCAGATTCCTTGACTTGCGCCATCGGGTGGTGGGTTTCCGGGTACCGCTGAATAGGTCAGGAGCCACTACGCGCAGGAAGCGGCTACACGGGTAGCGGGGGCTGTGTGGCGTGGACTGGGCGGTTTTTTAGGATAAAGAGCTTCGGGGAAATAGAAAATGGGCAATCTCAAAGGGTTCAGGTGGATCACAGGAGAAATGTAGATCCGGAAACTATCGGTATAACAGTTGTAAATTGTCGTAGCTGTGTCGGGAAAGTTCCAGAACTGCAAGCGTTAATAGAAAGCACCGAAACACACATCATTATAGGCAGCGAAAGTTGGCTCAAGCCTGAAATAAGTTCAGAAGAAGTATTTTCAAAAGATCTAACGGTATTTAGAAAGGATAGATTAAACAAAATAGGTGGGGGCGTGTTTGTCGCCGTCAAAAGTAGTATTTCATGTAGCGAAGTTGAAGTTGATAGTTCGTGCGAGCTATTATGGGTAGAGGTTGTACCCGAAAATCGTAAGAAGTTAATAATCGGTTCCTTTTACCGGCCTCCCGGCTCTGACGATACAATAGCAGAAAGGTTCAAAGAAAACCTGAGTCTAATTACAAAAACGTACCCGACTCACACGATAATAGTAGGTGGTGATTTTAATTTACCCTCGATCTGTTGGCGAAATTATATTTTCAAATCAGGAGGTAGGCATAAAACATCGTCCGAAATTGTACTCAACGCATTCTCTGAGAATTACTTCGAACAATTAGTTCATGAGCTAACTAGAATTGTAAATGGATGTGAAAACACACTTGATCTCTTAGCAACAAATAATCCTGAGCTCATAACGAGCATCAAAACGGATACAGGTATTAGTGAACACAGAGCTGTAGTAGCGAAATTGAATATCGAAAGTCCCAAAGTTACCAAAAGTAAACGCAAAGTATATTTGTTCAGGAAAGCAGATAGAAACAAAATACATTACTTCTTGAAAGACAGCTTCCACTCGTTTCTAACACTAAACGTAGATGTAGACCAGATGTGGCTCAAATTCAAAGAAGTGGTATCGACAGCAATTGAATGTTTTATACCTAAAAATTAATAAAAAAAGGAGGCGATCCCCCTTGGTACACAAAACAGGTTAGGACACTGTTGCAAAAGCAAAGGAAAAGGCATACTAAATTTAAACGAACACGAAATCCCCAGGATTTGCGATTGTACTCAGAAGCTCGAAATTTAGCGAGGATTTCAATGCGAGATGCCTACAACATTTATCACAACGAAACTCTTTCTCGTAATTTGACTGAAAACCCAAAGAGATTTTGGTCATATGTTAAATATACTCGGGGAAAGTCACAAACAATACCTTCACTACGTGATAGTAATGGCGATCCTGCCGATGACAGCACTAATAAAGCAGAGTTACTAAACTTAGCTTTTAGAAACTCATTCACCAAAGAAGACGAAACCAATATTCCAGATTTCGAATTACGAACAGATGCCGTAATGAGTAACATAGAAGTAGATATCATCGGAGTAGTGCAGCAACTAAAATCACTTAATAAGAACAAGTCTTCTGGTCCGGATTGTATACCCATTAGATTTCTATCTGATTATGCTGAAGCGATAGCTCCTTACTTAACAGTCATATACAACTGCTCTCTCATAGAAGGATCTGTACCAAAAGATTGGAAAGTTGCACAGGTCACACCTATATTCAAGAAAGGCAGTAGGAGTAGCCCACTAAACTACAGGCCTATTTCATTGACGTCAATTTGCAGCAGGGTTTTGGAACATATCCTATATTCAAATATTATGAATTATCTGGAACAGAACGATTTATTGACCCAAGGTCAACACGGATTTAGAAAATATCGTTCATGCGAAACACAACTAGCTCTATATTCACACGAAGTGATGGGTGCTATCGACAAAGGTTCGCAAATCGATTCCGTATTTCTTGATTTCCAGAAAGCTTTTGACACCGTACCTCACAAACGGCTTTTAATCAAATTGTGTGGTTATGGTATATCGCCCCAAATTTGCAATTGGATAGGGGATTTCTTGTCAGAGAAGACACAGTTCGTAGTAATCGATGGTAAGGCATCGACTAAAACAGAGGTGATATCGGGCGTTCCACAGGGTAGTGTTATTGGTCCTCTGCTATTCCTTATTTACATAAACGATTTAGGGGAAAATCTAAGTAGCTCTCTTAGGTTGTTTGCAGATGACGCCGTCATTTACCGTCTAGTAAAATCATCTGAAGATCAAAACCAACTGCAGAACGATCTGAATAAGATATCAGTATGGTGTAAAAATTGGCAATTGACTCTAAATAATGAGAAGTGTGAAGTCGTCCACATGAGTACGAAAAGAAATCCGTTAAACTTTGTTTACAACATAAATCAATCAAATGTGAAGGCCGTAAACTCCACAAAATACCTAGGAATCACTATTACTTCAAACTTAAACTGGAAAGAACACGTAGATAATATCGTGGGAAAGGCGAACCAGAGACTGCGTTTTATTGGCAGAACCCTTAAAAGATGCAACAGACCTACTAAACAAACTGTATACACTGCGCTTGTCCGTCCATTTTTGGAGTATTGCAGCCCAGTGTGGGATCCTTATCAGGTGGGTTTGACGGAGGACATCGAAAGAGTCCAAAGAAGGGCAGCTCGTTTCGTATTGTCACGATACAGGGGAGACAGCGTTACGGAAATGATACAGGATCTGGGATGGGAATCATTACAACAACGGCGCTTATCGCTGAGGCGTGGGTTACTTGCGAAACTCCAATCGCCAACATTCTCCTCCGAATGCGAAAACATATTGTTGACTGCCACTTACATAGGTAGAAATGATCATCAGAATAAAATAAGAGAAATCAGAGCTCGAACAGAGAGATTCAGGTGTTCTTTCTTCCCGCGCGCTATTCGAGAATGGAATTGGAGATAAATAGTATAATTGTGGTTCGATGAAACCTCTGCCAGGCACTTCAATGTGATTTGCAGAGTATCCCATGTCCATATAGATGTAGATCGTCATTGTGCAAACATAAATCCTCCTGAATGAAACGTTCACTCTGCAGCGGAGTGTGCGCTGATATGAAACTTCCTGGCAGATTAAAATTGTGTGCCGGAACTGGGACTCGAACCTAGGACCTTTGCCTTTCGCGGGCAAGCGCTCTACCGACTGAGCTATCCCGACACCACTCACGATGCCGCCTCACAACTTTACTTCCGGCAGTACCTCACCTCCTAGGTCCCAGGTTCGAGTCCCAGTTCCGGCACACAATTTTAATCTACCAGGAAGTTTCATAACCCTCCTCTCTCTCCCCCTCCTCCCCCCCCCGTCCAGTCAATCAGCCCCTTCTGTCCACATCCCTTGGGAACTGGATGACTGCAAATTCGTCATGCTATGTGATGACACAGTGCATTCTCCTCTCAGCCCTTTATATTATGGCCCACATTGGTTCCTAAAAAACACCACCAAATTCCTTCATCATCCTAATCAACAGCAATATCAATCAATCTCGTCAAACAAGCATACAGTCCGCCTCCCCCCTTCAGAATGACTCTCCCCTTCTCCTGCCATTTCCCCTGCTCACATCTCAAGGCATTCACCCTCCCTCCCTCCCTCTCTCTCTCTCTCTCTCTCTCTCTCTCTCTCTCTCTCTCTCTCTCTCTCTCTCTTCCATTCAAGGGTCCCCAGCATCCCCAACCTTCCCTTTTTATGGCTTCCAACACCTTCCCCTCCCCTTCATCCTTGTAGTGGAGTTCGAGTCCCCATCCCCCCACTTGTCACTGAATTATCAATCTTCTTGTTTGAAGGCTCAATCTACATAGTTTGCATGGCCACAAGCGGTTTTCCCCTCCTCATAAAAAAAAGTGCAAACTACTCAAGTGCTTCAAACTCCCCTTCAGTGGAGGGGACGAATCACACGCTTTTTTCCTCCCTTCCTGCGTAGTGCGCATCATCATCCCATTCTGGTCTACTGCACCCCCTCCCACAAGCCTTCTGGATCGTCGATTACACCCCCACCCCCCACACACAGAGGATTTTTCGGACTCCGGCCACACTGCTCACAGCCTAAACACTGTCCATTCCATTCAGTTGCTCTTCCAAGTCTTTTGTTGTTTCTGTCTGAATTACTAAGTCATCAGCAAAGTTTTTCAAAATATCCACAGGTGTACTGCCGGTCTATAGTGTCCGACGGGTACAATATTTCGGCGATCATACATGTCGCCATCATCAGGTGAACTGACGGACTGAGCTCCTGGAAACGTCACTTCACCTGATGATGGCAACATGTATGATCGCCAAAATATTGTGCCCATTGGACACTATAGACCGGCAGTACACCCGTGGATATTTTGATTATCAAATACGCTGGGAGAAACTGAAGAATCACAGCAACATTTTTATTTCTTCTCCCTGAACTTTAATTCACTCTCCAAATATCCCCTTGCATTTCTTTACAGCTGGATCAATATACATATTGAACAACCATATCTTACCCCCTTCCCAACCCTTTCATGCCCTTTTAATCTAATAAGTGCTGTCTGGTTTTTGTACAAGTTGAATGTAACTATTTGCCCCTGTATTTTACCTCTGCTATTTTCAGAATTTGAAGAGTGTATTCCAATCAACACTGTGAAAAGCTTCATCCAGACATACAAAAGCTAAAAACATAGCTATGGCTTTCCTTAACCCATCTTCTAAGATAAGTTTTAACTTGAGTACTGCCTCCCGTGTTCCTACATTGCTCCTAAATCCAATATGATCTTTCCCCAAGTTGGATTCCACCAGTTTTTCCATTAGTGTGTAAATAATTTATGTTAGTATTTTGCTGCCATGACTCATTAATCTTAATAGTTCTGCAATTTTCATACTTGTCTGCACTTACTTTCTTTGGGATTGAAATTATTATACTATTCTTGAAGTTAGAGGGTATTTCCCCTGCCTCATACATCTTGCATGCCAGGTGGAACAATTTCTTCAGACAGAATATCATCTACTCCCGGAGCCTTGTTTCAACTCAGATTCCTCTCGCAGTATTGTATCTCCTATCTCATCTTCCTCCACTCCGTCTTTCATTTCTATACCACTGCCTTCAAGTTGATTTCCTTTCTATAAGCCCTATATATATATTCCTTCTATCTTTACCCTCTGTGCTTAGTGTTGATTTTCCATCTGCACTCCTGAAATTCATGCAGCTGCTTTTTTAGTATCCAAATCTCTCTCTTATTTTCTTGTGGGCCATATCTATCTTTCCCCTCATTGTGTATTCTTCTATGATCTTGCATTTTCCCTTTAACTGCTCCTGCTCAACAAAATGTTCAAATATTTGTATAGCTTATGGGACTTAACTATGGGGTCTCAGTCCCTAAACTTACAAACTACTTATGAACTAGCTAATACTAAGTATGGCACAAATATCCATGCCCAAGGGAGGATTCGAACCCCTGACCGTAGTCGCCGTGCAGACCATGACTGGAGCGTCTCAGTCCCCTTGTCCACCGCGGCCGGCCCTGCTAAACAGTCTGCACTTTCAACCTCATTTTTCAGCTTTCTGTAATCCCTTTTGCCTGCATGAGTTGCTGTATTCTCCTTTCATCAATTAAGTTCGGTTCCTTTAATTTGTCCAAGTTCTACCTCCTCACTTTTCTACCTTTTTCCAGTTTCTTAAGTTTTAATTTACAGCTCATAACCAATAATTTATAGTAATATCCAGGGGCAATTATCTCATCCATGTATACACCTTTCTTTCATATTGATCAAACCATGTGTTTGTGATGGTTAAATTGTGCTCTGCACACAATTCAACCGAGCAATTTCCTCTTTCACTCCTTTTCCCCAGTCCATATTCTCCTACTACATTTCCTTCTCTTCCCTACTACAAAGTTCCAGTCCCCCATCACCATCAAGCTTTTAAAATTTTCTGTAAACCTATTGCACCAAACTGCTATGGTCATCAGTCCCTAGACTTACAAACTACTCAAAATAACCAAAGGACAAACACGCACACACACACACACACACACACACACACACACACGCGCGCGCGCGCGCGCGCGCGCGCGCGCGCGCGCGTACGCACGCTCGAGAGGACTCGAACCTCCAACGGTCGGCAACCGCATGCTCTACAGTAAGGCATCTTAGAACGCTAGACTACTCCACCACGGTAATCAAGCTTTCCTCTCCCTTAACTGTCTGAATAATTTCATTTATCTCTTTATATATTTCTTCGATCTCCTCGTCATCATCAGAGCTAGTTGGCATATAAACTTGTGTTACTTTGGTCCGTGTTGGCTTCACTTGTATCTTTGCTCCAATAATACATTCATTGTGTATTTTATAGTAATTTTTTGTTGTTCTTGGTTTTTGGAAGGGACTAAACAGCAACGGTTATCAGTCCCTTGTTCCAGTCCTAGAGATAAAACATTATGTTAAACGTTAAGTAAATGCATTAACATGTCAAAGTTTAAAATCACAGGTAAATATGAGGAAAGGATACAAGTAAAAACGAAGAAGAAAACACACCACAATTAAATCACATGATAAAAACCAGCTGCGTGAATAAAATCTAAAACATGTTCAACCTTAGCAGCATTGTCTCCTAGCATAAAAGAAAGCACATCTAGCAGATTAAAAGATAGTCGCAAGGCAACTAAAAATCAACAGTCCACCAGAATGTCAAGGGGACGCCACAGTCACACTGTGGTGCGTCCTCCCGCCTAAGAAGGTGGCAATGCGTCAGCCATTTGTGGCCGATTCGTAGGCGGCAGAGAACAACCAATTCCCTATGAGACGACCGCAGTGAGTACCTCCATGAGACCGTAGATAGCTTCACTGCACGAAGCTTGTTGGGTTGAGCAGAGTTAGCCCACTCGGAATCCCACAGGCCAAGGATCTACCGATTGAACTCTAGTCGGAGATCGCTCTCCGGAAGACCTATCGCCAATGGACTGGAAGTAGTACCCTGCTTAGCCAGCTGATCCACACGTTCGTTTCCAGGAATGCCGGTGTGGTCTGGGGTCCAAACAAAGACCACAGAGCGACCAGACTGAACAAGCTGGAAACAGACTCCTGTATGGAATGCACCAAAGGGTGTTTCGGGAAACAGTTGGCAAGGGTTTGCAAGCCGCTCAGGGAGTCAGAACAGATAACTAGAGACTCCCCAGGGAACACTCTGAGATGTTCAAGTGCCCAGAAGATGGCCACCAATTCTGCGGTGAACACACTACTTCCACAGGGCAGTGAATGCTGTTCGATGTGCTCACAATGGACATAAGCATATCCAGCACGGCCATCGACTAGGGAACCATCCGTGTATACAACTTCAGCACCACAGAATGACTCCAAAACCCCCTGAAACTGGCGACGGAGACTCAGTGGTGCTACAGAGGCTTTTGAGGCATGCGACAAGACCAGCCGAAGCTGTGGATGTGGAAGAGACCAAGGAGCGGTACGGTGAGGGCAGTGAAAAGTAGGAGGGATGGGAAGGGGCTCAAGGGATGACAGGAGGGAACAAACACAGACCGCAATCAGAAGACCCGACCACGGTCGATGTCGTGGAGATGGGAGTGCAGCAGCTGGGAAAAGAAGCCTGTGATTTGTGTGGTGAGGTGTTGCATGAACATGGGCAGCATAAGAGGATAACAGTGGCTGCCAGCGAAATCGCAGGGGAAGGACTCCAGCTTCAGCAAGTAGGCTTATCACTGGACTTATCCGAAAGGCCCCTGTTGCTAAACAGACGCCACTGTGGAGTACTGGGTCCAAGACTTGCAATGCAGATGGGGCTGCCGAACCATACACAAAATTCCCGTAGTCTAAGCATGATTGAATCAGCACCATGTAGAGCTGCAAAAGACTCATATGGGGGACTCCCCAACTAGTGTGGCTGAGACAGCGTAGATAATTGAGGTACCACACGCACTTCTGCTTGAGCTGATGAAGTGGGGCACCCAAGTGATCCGGCTGTCAAAGAGCATGCCAAGAAATCGGTGAGTCTCTTCAACACGAAGAAGTTCGTCATATAAATGTAGTTCTGGGTCCAAATGGACAGCTCAACGGCGGCAGAAGTGCATAACCCGGGTTTTCAATGGAGAAAACTGGAACCCATGCGTTGAGGCCCACAACTGTGCCTTTCGAATGGCTCCCTGTAGACGCCTTTCAGCTACTCCAATGCTATCTGAGATGAAGTATAAGCAGAAGTCATCAGCGAACAAGGAGGAAGAAACTGATGACCCCACTGCCTCAGCAAATCCATTGATGGCAATTAAAAAGAGGGGTACACTAGGGACAGAGCCCTGCGGGACACCGTTCTCCTGGACATGAGAAGAGCTGAGGGAAGTACCAACCCGTACACAAAAAGATCGGAAGGAAAGAAAGTTTTGAATAAAAAGTGGGAGCGGACCTCTCAAGCCCCAACCATGCAGTGCAGCCAGAATATGGCGGCGCCAAGTGGTATCATATGCCTTTCTGAGGTCAAAAAAGACGGCAACAAGGTGCTCACATCTGTTAAAAGCCATATGAATGGAAGACTCCAGG
This sequence comes from Locusta migratoria, assembly GCA_026315105.1. Lineage (NCBI taxonomy): Eukaryota > Metazoa > Arthropoda > Insecta > Orthoptera > Acrididae > Locusta > Locusta migratoria. The sequence goes on from CM048746.1 coordinate 201,589,514, forward strand.
GCCACTAAGTTATCAACAGTGGAGCGCCTTGGCAGAAACCCCCCTGATGTGGGAACAACAGACCTCGATGTTCAAGTACCCACATAAGCCACTGGCTCACCATACGTTCGAATAGCTTGCATGCGAGGCTGATTGGGTGGTAACTATCACCCTCCTGTGGATCAGCACCAGGTTTGATCACTGGAATAATGATGCTTTCTCTCCATTGTGACGGGAAAGCCCCTTCCGCCCATAAAAGGTTCAACAGTGCAAGAAGCTGGTGTTGAAACTCCTCAGAAAGGTGCCGGATGTACTGGCTGTGGATCCTGTCCGGTCCTGGAGAGGTATCGGGGCATGCGGCAAGGGCAGTTTCGAATTCCCATTCACTGAAAGCGGAGTTGTATGATTCTGCTCGACGCGTATGAAAGAACAGCTGTCGCTGTTCAGCCCGTTCTTTCAGTGCACGTAAGTCTACACTGTATTCTGATGTGGCAGAGGTGCGAGCATAATGCTCGGCTATGGGTCCAGCGATGGACGTCGGGTCAGTGCATAGGGTACCCTGGATGCGTAGGCTGGGAATCACTGCCGGTGGACGGTACCCAAATAGGCGCCTAACTTGGGACCACATCTGAGATGCAGAGGCGCAATGGCCGATGCTGGCGACATGCATCTCCCAACAGTCTCGTTTACCCTGCCAGATGAGCTGTCGAGCTCGGGCCCATAGCCGTTTAAAAGCTATCAGGTTTTCTACTGTGGGCTGTTGATGATAGCGCTGGAGCGCCCGACGACGATCCCTGGATGGCCTCAGATATTTCCGGCATCCACCAGGGCACAGACTTACGCCGTGGGGAGCCAGAAGTGGTGGGAATGATTGCCGCAGCGGCTGAAACTATCGTACTGGTGACCCGGTGAACCACAATGTCCACATCAGCTGGCAGTGGAACAGGAACCATAGCAGCTGAGGTGTAGTGTTGGCAATCAGCTCAGCGGAGAGACCATCGAGATGGGCAGCTCGCAGGTTGAAAATCAAGGAGTGTCAAGAGAACAGGAAAACGGTCACTGTTGCAAAGGTCATCATGGACCCTCCACTGGAAGTGCGGGAGCAGGCTCGGGGTACAAACAGAGAGATCATTCGCTGAATATGTGCCTCGCGCCACACAAAAATGCGTGGGTGCACCAGTGTTTAGCAGGCAGATGGCGTGCTGTGATAAAAGCGTCTCTATGTACCTACCGTGGCCTGTTGTCTGCGCTCCACCCCACAAGTGATGGTGGGCATTGAAGTCCCCCAGAAGCAGAAATGGTGGGGGAAGTTGTGCCACCAGGGCAGCAAGGTCATTAAGCGAAACCATCTCATCTGGAGAGAACAGATCGTCAGTTCTTGCATAGCACAGATTCGAACAGCCACCGCCCCAAGAGTCGTGTGGAGAGGCACATCAGCACTGGGGACAGTGGCAAGGACATAGATACATACACCTCCAGAGACCCTGTCATATATGGTACGGTTTTTGTAATAGCCCTGATAGCCATGAAGGGCTGGGGTCCTTTGAGCAGGATACCAGGTTTCCTGCAGGGCTACACAAAACGCTGGGAAGCGGCACAACAATTGCTTCAACTCTGGCAGATGGCGGAAAAAGTCGCCACAGTTCCATTGGAGGATCATAGAGCCTCCTGGTCGCTGGGACATGCTGCTTTTGACAGTGCAGTAGGCGTCACAGTATCTTCTGCTGTCGCCGATTTTTGAAGCAGATCCTCAACGCCCATAGCTTCCAAAGACTCGGCAATGGCCAAGTCTTTTTGGGGCGCAAGGATCTCTATTTCGTCCTCAAATAAAGAGGAATGTTTTGGTGGCACAGTAGCCACCACAGAAGCTTTGGTTTTACTCTTTTGCTTTTTCTTCTCGCGAGGTTCCTTAGGCTTCTCATGCCGGGAGGGCTTTGCGGACCCATCATCAGGAACTGAGGATGCCCACGAGGCCCTGCAACCAGCAGTAGGTGTCTCCTTCAGCCACCTACTGGTATCCAAAGGAGAATCTTTGGATGGAAGGGATCTGAGGGAGCCGTTCCTCGCGAGAGGAGCCAGAGATGACTGTTGAGTCTCTGGCTCAGGGGTTTGGACTGAGGGCTCCACAGGTGGAGATGGTGGTGCTTCCAAAGTAGGGGCAACAGAGGGTGAGGTACCCCCAAACACTATGGGGACAGATATGGGCGGTTTGGGCGAAGGGCCCACTGTGGAAGATGAGGCAGTGGGAAGTGCTAGTAAAGATGGCAGAGGCAGTGGTGATGCAACTGTGGCATTTGATGTCTTCATGCTCACAGGATGGAGTTTGGCATACTTTTTCTTGGCCTCTGAGTATGATAACCAGTCCAGGGTCTTATATTCCATAATTTTACGTTCTTTATGAAGAACCGTGCAGTCTGGCGAACAAGGAGAGTGATACTGCTTGCAGTTAACAATTACTGGTGGAGGGGCGTCTGGATGTGAGGCACTTCCGCACTCCTGACATGAAGGGCTACCATCACATCGGGAGGACATGTGCCCAAACCTCCAGTATTTGAAGCAGGGCATAGGGGGAGGAACATCACACCGGCAGATCATTACCTTGACTTTCTCCGGCAATGAATCGCCTTCAAAAGACAAGATAAAGGCACTGGTGGCTACCCTATTGTCCTTCAGACCCCTATAAACATGCCGGATGAACTGAACTCCTCGGCTCTCTAGTTTCTTCCATAACTCGTCGTCAAATGGCAATAAAAGCTCCTTGTGAAATATAATTCCCTGTACCATGTTAAAAGTTCTTATGGGTAGTAATGCTAACAGGGACGTCACCCAGCTTGTCACAGGCAAGCAGTGTCCGTGACTGGGCTGGGGACGATGTTGTTATGAGTACAGCCCCAGATCTCATCTTGGACATGCCATCCACCTCGCCAAACTTATCCTCAAGGTTTTCCACAAAAAACAGAGGCTTCGTGGTTGTAAACGATTCGCCGTCTGTCCTAGTACAAACAGATAACAGGGGCATAAGCCTCACCTTGCTGACGGGCCCTGCGTTCTTCCCATGGAAGGAAACGCTTGGTGGTCATATGTCGCAGCATTAAATTAAGTTCACCCACACTTAGACGCCGGTTTTGCATCTGGCAACGTCATTTTTTGCTCGTTTCATTCTCATCCCACGAACAGCTAGGGAACAAAAGGTCTGCCCAGGCAGAGCCCCACTTGCCTGGGTAAGCCTTATACAACTGAGGTGTGGCAGGTTCCCCAGACGGTGCTCGCTAACGACTGTTCAACCTCAACAGCCATGCATGTCCTCGGCACGTAGCACACCTTGAGATCGAGTTTTTTTTTTTATAGAGGTTTGTACCTTCCTCGCAACCTGGGCAATTAAGCCAAGATCCCCGGGATCTGAAACGTACAACGTTCCACCGTCGCGCCGAACGATGGTCGTTGAAGCACGCATAGAGCTTACGGTGTAGCAGACTGTTAACGCGACACAGCCCTCAGCTCAGGACCCCGGGTTCGCCAAGCCCATACTCAGCAAATTAATGCTGAGCCCCTGAGGGGATAGTAATTTGCCCACATACCCATTTTCTTATTCATTATCAAACCAACCACTGTGTTAATACCAATTTATTTCGTAATTGTAACCCTGTACTCACCTGACAAGAAATCCTGTTCATCCTACCACCGAACTTCACTATCCTCACCAAAGTTTGTAACTTACTTATCCGATCAAGGGATAAAACATTCCGTCCTCCAATATGTAGAATGCCTTAGAATTAAAAGATTATGGCTGCAATAATATATAGAGGGAGCCTTGCTTTAAAACTTATTCAATGTCACAACATCTAACTTTTACCTATCCATTTTTCTTTTAAAATTTTCTAATTTACCTATCCAATAAAGAGTCAGATCATTCCACACTCCGATCTGTAGAATGCCTGTTTAGTTTTTCTTGATGACAACATCCTCCTGATTAGTCCCCGCCTGAAGATCCGTATGGGAGACTATTTTACCTACAGAACATTTTGCCCAAGAAGATGCCATCATCACATATTCATACAGTAGAACAGCATGTCCTCAGGAAACAACGACTGTAGTTTCCACTTGCTTTCAGCTGTTCACTGTAACTGCATGGTACAGCCAAATTAGCTGATGTTACAAGGCCAGCTCAGTCAATCATCCAGGCTGATGCCCCTGTAACTACTGAAAAGGCTGTTGTCCCTCTTCAGGAGCCACACATTTGTCTGGCCTCTCCACAGATGCCACCCCCACCTCCCCCCCCCCCATGGTGGTGGCACCTATGGTATGGTTTTCTGTATCACAATCCACCCTACCTCGGCAATGTCTGTTATCCAATAGTATCAAGTGGGTCAATTTTACCCATCACAGTTTAACACAATTTGGCATCAGCAACACTAATTGTTAGACATTAAATAATTTCTAGGTATGCCTTCACGTTATTCACGAGATGTTGGAGTAGATTATGACACTAAGCCAGAATGTGAAAAATGAACAATTTGGAGGTTAGGAGACACACTATATCAGGGTGCCTCCTGTTTTCTGTGAACTAGCAACATGCAAACCTATGAAGTGACACTAGGACACCAAAGAACAAGCACAGCTCTGCTGAGGCACTGCGAATAAATTTATGACAAAATATATATATCACCCTTACAGTAGAGAGCCTATCTACGGAGAGAGTAGCCAACAGACCAGTGGTCGCCACGTTTTTATCAGACTTCGCGCGGGACATGCACTTACATAACAACCCACACACAAATCCAGCCACTTAGCGATTGAAATAAGGCATGAGTCCCACCCATGGCACCAAACCACATCATCTAGCTTACTAATCAGTACATGGTAAAAGAAATGCCATTCATCTCTGTTCGTACAGCTGTAATAAACTTGTAAGCAAATAAATCTCGTGAAACAGTTTCTCTGACTGTAGAATTTCAATACCATATTTTACAATGTTCTGGTAATTTCGACAGTTGGCAGTTGACTGATAAGAAAGAGAGGTATTTCATGTATCTCAAAGAAATTAATGCTAAGTCAGAATTTTCTGTCTGCATATCCATACCTGAAATTAGTACATCATCGCTTTCCGCCCCGATATAATGCATTTTAAGTGTTTTGTCAATCTTATAACATTTTCCTACACTGGGAAATAGCAAAAATGTCATTCTATAGATATTTTTAGGGACAATGTATCACAGAAAAGTGCAAAAACACCAATATTATCTCTAGTGAAGCAGCAGAAACAGACTCAAAATAGGTAACTGAATATCTACAATGAATCAGTAGTCATACCTTGTACCACAGCATGTCAAAAACCAGAACCATGAACTAAGAAACAGCTAGAAAATGCTGATAAAAAAGCACTTACCAGATTTGAACTAACTACTTTCACATTATGAATTTAGTATGGAACCACTACACCACGGTGGAATTTCGGAGCCAGTGGTTCTGTTACTGAATCTGATCAGTGTCTTCCTTGATCTGGGGAGGAATAATTTGTAGGTTTCAATAAGTCGCCTTTGATTTCCACTTTCTCAGTTAACTTTCACCTCCAATTGTTCGCGCATTTCCTCATTCCTTGCGAACACAAGCAGCATATAACAATATTTCAATCTTTACTATGGTTTTTGCAGTCAGACAAACAACGAGGCATTTCTCAAATGTTCAAATGTTTGTATAGTCTATGGGAATTAACTACGGGGTCATCAGTCCCTGAACTTACAAACTACTTACGAACTAGGACGGCACAAATATCCATGCCCGAGGGGGGATTCGAACCCCCGACCGTGACTGGAGCACCTTAGTCCTCTCGGCCACCGCGGCCAGCAGGCATTTCTCTTAACTGCCCTTAATGTTTATGCAATACACATTATTAATTACACTTCAAACCAATGTATAATCATAAAAATTGCCACAAAGTTCTAACATTATCAACCACCAATGAACAAGACATTAATTTACGTAAATAAAACCGACAAAAGACCTTCAAAAGTGGAGCAGTGCCTACCATAATACAACCTATACATAACTGTACAGTGAAATCACTGTCAGAAGCTTTTAAGACACACCACAGAACAGAAATGCACACTGTACTTATTCACTCACATGTACAGCCCGCCAAATTTGGTAAAAACCTGGCATCCTGGGCTCTCAGCCAATCAAGGAGCGGTCTCACGCATGGCCACCCTCTCCCTATATAGTCTCTCCTACCTTATAGAAGTTTCCTGCCTGTTTATCTTTTGTCAAACTGAGTGGCCAGAGGCAATCCTGGTTGCAGAATCATGAGCTTGTGGTTTATTTGTATATCACTGAAGCTATGATGGCAAGCTGACACAGTGTTACAGAAGCTGAGATTCTCTATCTATCTCTAGAACATATTACTGACGCAATCAATTGACAAATCCGATGGTGAGATGAGCACAGAGGAGGACAATCATTTTTTCTAATGCAAACTGCTGAACGAAGTTATTCAGACACATCACATGAATGGAAAAAGAAGTGTGAAACATTTAATGGTGATCCGCCTCTTGCAAAATATCAGCATGTACCATTATACCGAAGTTTTTAAACCAATAAGGATGCAGTCCACAGTATATCTTTCTTTATTCTGTTCTTTAAGTGTCAGTTTCCTGCAAACACCAAAAGGAGAATAAATTACAAACTTCTGTTTAAAGTGTAACAAGTATGTTAGTGAAAGCTGCGAAGCCAAAACTCTTGTCCAATGCCTGAACTTTGAGCCCAACCCAGCTTAGACAATACTGTTAACTATTTGTTCTGAAACATTTCCAAAAAGTTACAATTTATTATAGACTGAGCTTGTATATTATGTTTCTGTCCCTTGATTGCAAGTAGAAAGAAAACATGTTGCACTTTCAAATGTTTTACAAATACCCAGAACCTACCTTACATATCTTCAAATGTATAAGTACCCTTTGTAATCTTATAAACTGTATGGATTTGACCCAGTTACAATTTTACTATAAACACTGTAAAATAGTTTTCTTTACTTATTTTAATGATTTTTGAATGAAAGATTGGAATTTCTTGTGTAAAATTAAAAACAAAAACAGCATTTATTACCAAAAATTTACTTTTGACTTAGTACTACCCATTTTGGAGGAAAAAAATCACATTTTTCTTGCACCTGAGATTTTTCTTAAATGTAATGTCAACATGACAAAATCCCAAACACCACCCAGATACCAATAATATGGCAGTTTCCTACTGTGGATAAAAAATGATTTGGTTACTCCCCTAGTGTTACATTGACTACATTGTATAATAATGGAGGGTCCAGGTTGGAATTAATAATATAGTAAGGACAGTTTACAACTCGCCACAAAGACGTGGCAACGAGCTGCGACGGGCACATACAGAAGACACACACATACAACACTTTCAGCTATCGGCCATGGCCTTCTTCAGAAAATAGAACACTCACGCAATCACACAACATAGTCATACAACCATCTCCTCCGGCTGCTGTACTTCGAATCATGCTCTGCGGCGAATCAGGGACGGGAGGGGAGGGAAGAGGGGATATATATACAAAATGCATGCACACTCCAAGTACACAAGCACGCACACACACACGATCGCACAATGACACACCACTCAAAGTAGGCAAGGTTTGGCATAGAGAGGTAGGAACTGTAAGGTATGGAGAAAAATAAAAATTAAAAAAGAATATAGGGATGATTTTGGGATTGGAGAATGTATTGTAGGGATAACTCCCATCTGTGCAGTTCAGAAAAGCTGGTGGTGGATGGGAGGATCCAGATGGCCCGGGTTGTGAAGCAGCCGTTGAGCACATGCTTGATTTCAATGGCTGCATCACAACCAAGGGCCATCTGGATCCTAGCATCCACCACCAGCTTTCCTGAACTGCACAGATGGGAGTTATCCCTACAATACACTCTCCGATCCCGAAATCAACCAGGCCTCAACCTATAACAACTTCCATATATATAGGAGGAGATAAATAATATAGTAAGGACAGTTTACTACTCACCGCAAAGACGTGGCGACGAGCTGCGACAGGCACATACAAAAGACACACACATACAACACATTCAGCTATCGGCCATGGCCTTCTTCAGAAATAGAGCACTCACGCAATCACACAGGCACACAACACAGTCATACAACCATCACCTCCGACTGCCACACTTCGAAGTGTGGCAGTCGGAGGTGATGGTTGTATGACTGTGTTGTGTGCCTGTGCTCGCCGATAGAAACATAAATCACAAATAAAAACACACACACACACACACACACACGATTGCACATTCACACGCCGCACAAAATAGGCGAGGTTTGGAATAGAGAGGTAGGAACTGTAAGGTCTGGAGAAAAAGAAAAAAAATAATAATTAAAAAAAATAATGAAATTGTGTGTGTGTGTGTGTGTGTGTGTGTGTGTGTGTGTGTATTTGCAGTGTGCATGCATTTTGTATATATATTTCTTTTGTTTATTTTATTTTATTGTCTCCCCTCACCCTCCTCCCCACTCTATTCCTAAGCTGCATCTCGTTATTCCTATCTAACGCATCCCCACCACCGTAACATAACCTTCTTACCCCTCTCCCCCCGTTCCTGATTCGCTGCAGAGTGCGATTCGAAGTGCGGCAGCCGTAGGTGATGGTTGTATGACTGTGTTGTGTGCCTGTGTGATTGCATGAGTGTTCTATTTTCCGAAGAAGGCCATGGCCGACAGCTGAAAGAGTTGTATATGTGTGTCTTTTGTATGTGCCTGTCACATCTCGGCACCACGTATTTGCGGCGAGTTGTAAACTGTTCTTACTACATGACTACATTGTAATACATATAACACACAGTAATATATTTCTCCTTAATTAAAAATGACTGTTGTATTTCAAAATGTTTTCCAAAATGAGGGGTGTTCAACTGAACGGTACGAAATGACTCAACAACCAAACTGGCTGAATTTGAAAACATACTGCTTTGTGATAATGTAGTGAGACATCTAGGGACACTAAGAATGCATTGGCTCCTCCCCCTAAAAAATTCAAGGTTGTTCCCTCAGCAGGCAAAGTAATGCTCACTGTCCTTTTCAACGTTCAAGGTCCAATACTCATCGGCACGCACGGAAAAACCATTCACAGTGATGTAGCCTACGCAGGTCTGTCAAGAGCAAATGGACTGAGCTGCTTAGGAAGGGAGTGATCCGCTCCATGATAATGTGTGTCCACACATCTCGAGAGACACAAAGTGGGAGCAGCTTGAGCATCCGCCCTACAGCCTGGACATTTTGCTGTATGACTTTCATCTGTTTGGCCTGCTAAAAATGCATCTCAAAGGAAAATGCTTCAACTTGGATGATGAGCTGAAGAGCACCGCACAGGACTGGTTGTTGTCACAGCCACAGAAATTCTGGGAACAAGGAATCCTTCGGCTTGTTAAACAGCGGGATAGTTGTGCTCAGGCCCATTGTGATTACTTTTGAATAAAGACTTCAGGCATACCAACAATGTCCTAGAATGATCTTATTATTAACTTGGAGTTGGCTGTATAAAATACATAATAGGAAATGAAGTGTTACTCAAGCTCACTTACAACTATGTAACAAATGTAATTTTAATATCTGTCACTAACAGAATACACTTTAAAATCATCATCAGGTACATGCTTTCATTATAATTTTACATCATTGTTGATGAGACAGAGATATAAAAGATATTTACAACAAATATTTGCCATATATTTACAAAGCTATTTGGTCCCTCTAAAAATGTGCAGTATATAAAATTATATTACAAGCTTTTATCCACAAGTGCTTATAGTAAAAGTACATTGATGTGCATACATTTTATAACAACTGTCTTCAAGTTTATGAACTTTGTGTATCGTAAGTTCATAAAACAAACTACATAAAATCTTACAAAAATATGACATACAATAAAAATTACTTTACAAAAATAATTGCACTTATATCTTGAATGTACTTCACACAGTGAATTATTCATTATTTAAAACTGAGCAAAGAGCTTTACATGTTGCAATATCTGCAGAGGTGCCGAGATCTTTCAAATAATGAAAGTAGCGTTGTCTGCACCTTGTAGTAGCCATCTGTTGAATTCTTAAATGACTATCTTGTAAGCGGCTCATGGCACGTATCAGAGGACAATAATCTGTAGACATTGCATTTCGACTCAGCCAACATGATTGTGGAACAATATCCCACACAGCAGAACTCAAGAAGTGCTCTTCAGAAATTAATCTGCAACAATTAACAAACAAATTTTACAGTGTAAGCCACATCCCTTCTACAAATTGCACAAAAAATTCAGTTGTTTCCCTCACAAAGACATTATGATAATACAAAACGTATTTGAAGCAGAAATTTTTGAAAAACATATTTTTTGAAAGCAGTATAGTAATTTGACCCATGAACAATGGAGGGTCGTGCATGTCTAGATAATGATGGGAAAAGTATCTTTGCCGGTTTCAAGCAACAGTTTAAGTAAATGTATAAACATGCTTTGCAGTTAAAATAAAACATTATAGCCTGAAAATAATGGCTCTTGCTTGCTTAAGCTTAATATGTTGGGTGCCAGCACAATCAGTGATGACAAATTGCAACAAATAGAATAAAATCAATTAAATACTTTGCTACAAGCAAGTTTTATTTTGCCAATGTCTATGATTAGCAGCAGAGCTCCAGAACAATACTGAATGCTCATTGTCTGTTGGAAAATTCAACAATTAAATCTGTTGAGTATTACTGCAAGACACCCCACCCTCTCTCTCTCTCTCTCTCTCTCTCTCTCTCTCTCTCTCTCTGTGCGCTGCCCCCTCCCCCCAAAGCTGCAGCTTGGTAAGTGGCAATATTTATCATCTACATACTATAGTTTGACCCACAAACAATGGTGGGTCACATATATCTAAGTAATCCTAGATTTACATGTGAGGGTGGCAATAAGACTTTATCATAAGGGAAAAAAGTGTAATGTATATTATTCTCCTTAAGAGTCCAGATTTTTCAAAATGTGGTATGACTGCCTGTTATAACTGTTCCTCTAGGAAGCAAAAATACTTGGTACTTCTTACATGCATTCCAACCATGATAGCAATAACCTTCAGATCACAATATATGCAGCACTGACAGATTAATTTTTCAAGAAACAATTTTACATATTTATACCTCTCCTCTATATGTACAGCATTCTGCATAAACACATAGAAACGTATTTTCGTTGTGAAGCATAACAGATTACAGACTCATGCTATTATGCTCGATTTTCGAAGATGCCAACAGACATACCACTGCATGCAACAAGAGTGGTGTTTTTTTTTTCCCTCCCCAACAACATGGGCTATGTATCTTTCTCAGCATCTATATAAAGGCACTCCCACTTGGTCTTGCTTTTGACAATTCTTCTTTGTGAATTAAATCATTAAGCTGTTATTGAAAAGAAAATTACATGATCAACTGGGCAGTATTGATTCAGGTATATAATCTGGATCTTACTGCAACAGTTGCAGCATCTGTCACCATAGCTCAGGAGGTAGTGTTCTGGCATTACAACCATGGAGTCAGTGGTTCAAATCCTGCTGTGACAGCTCTCCATTTCCTATGATGTACTGTACCAATATAGAGACTTATTCCTCATTGCACAGAGCAGCTATGTTTGATGTCTACACCTGCAGCTCCCAGTTGCCCTGGGCATTTCTCTTGGTTTTGCGCCACTTATTAATGGGTATTAAAAAGTAACATCCTTCTAGAGTCATGAATAAGTAATGCCGATTGTATCACTGTTGCACTTTTTTTAGCTCTTTTCTGTATTCTACAATGAATTACAGTAGAATCTCTTTGTTACACTTTTCAATGTTCACAGGACTTCAATGAAAATGGTGTAAAATGCGGGAAATAATGTTTTAAACAGTAAAATATGCTTACTGGATCACCCTTGCATTTTCATAGTTTATCTGTGTTATATGTACACACCAGGAATCAAAATACTCGCCGGGAAGTTTAAATAATGTAATAAAAGATATCCGTATTTTGTACCACTTTAAGCACCAGGCAGTACTGGAACTGGTAACTTTATAGGAAGTAGAATTTTTTTGTGCAATTTCATTCATCATAATCGATTGTCAGCAATCCTTTAACTGGCATCCATTATTACATAGTAAACTGCACAAGTACCATACTTTTTGTATTTTTCAATGTTTCACACAACAATATTTGAGAATTTATTCGTGTTCTCGTGTGCAAATATATTCATAAGTGTTTTTGTGACATTTGCATAAGATCAGCATCTCTAACTATAATCACATTTTTGAGGTTATAAAATACCATGTCCTCTTCAATGTGCAGAAAAACACACACAAGCAAACCATGTCTCACTGTTTATAAAACATCGCAAAAATACTTCAATAAATATTTGCATTTCACAATAAGAATAAATTCTCAAAGCATGTCCTACAAAGCATGAAAAACTACCAGTTACATAAACAATGTAAAAACTATTGGCACAGTGGCTCATGGTGTACTCCCCTCAACCACCATGATGAGAGTCAACTAGGTGCATACTGCAAACAACGAAATACACATTTATTTAAATGCAAAATGTCAAGAACTTGACTGTGTAACATTTATAAACACTGTACTTGATGGTGGAAGACAAGCCAGTATAAATGTATGCGAATTAAGTCTTTTTTCCTTCACTAACATGGTTTCAAAAAGCATAAAATACAGGAAGTACAAATATGTTTATGTAAAAATGGGAATGAATTAACATTGTGAACATTGGAAATTTGACGGGACCGACGAAAAATGATGTAAATGGCGAGAAACCGTAAAATCCAGGAACGTAAAAGTGGGATTTTACTGTATTAAGTAATGAACCTGAAGTTTGCTTTCAATTTTCCACTTTATACAAAACATCTGCATATAAAAATTTATTGAATGTGTTGGGACTAAAATGATTGTTCAGTCTGAGCAGATTTCCAAATTATACATGTACCGCTTTAAGCAAGTTTTATTGTATGCATTACAATGTGATATTAGTATAAAATTATGAGGGTTGTATAAGTATGGTATGAACTGTATTTAATCATATTACATACAACACAGTAACAACTGAAATACACACACACACACAAACACGCAATACGCACGCACTCACAGACAAACTTGCATGCTCCTTCCAATAAGCACAACTGCTGTAGCCAAATATCTGCAAAACATTAATCCAAGTTCCAATTACACTCTCACTCTCTCTCTCTCTCTCTCTCTCTCTCTCTCTCTCTCTCACACACACACCATGCAAAACTGGACAGGTCGCTAGTAGTAAATAAAAATGAAACTCCAACACTTCCACAACATATACATATTCAAAAGTAATAGTTACTAGTCTAAATTACTTATGAACATACCTGATGGTTTCACAAGAAGGCAAAACATGATTGTATTTCTGATGCTCTAAAATATTTAGATCCTTTCTACAAGCAGCAATACTCCTTTCAGTCAAAAAGTGTGCAAGTGAGGGTAGCTCCATGGATGAAGCTTCTGTTTGGTCTTCCAGTAATGAGGTGCTGTCTTGTGGCTTTTGGTCCCAGCAATGAACTTTCATTTCTCGATACCCGGAATTGCCTCTGCATTTTTCAACTGTGAAATTCATTACATCTACAGATGATAAGCTATCCATTAGAGCTGCCATAGCTTTAATTACTGTGCTGCTGCATTTGTTGGGGGTTTGTGTATTATTGTTCTGCAAATGTTCACTTTCACCACTGTCACATTTGTCATCCTCTATGCTGTCAACCTTGTCAAACCAATTTTGCTTTCCGTCTTCATCATCTGCTGAATCTGAATCATAGTACAAAAATGTGTCACATTCTTTTTTCTTCAGTTGTTTGTTTCTGCTTAACAACACCTCTTTACGTTCCCTTAATTTTACTTGTGGTATGCCGAGCAGAGGTGCTAAATTCCACCACAAACCACAGAGGTTTAAAGGAAATGGTACATTCAAGTTATGTGACATACAGTTATTGCAGTCTGTGAATAAACCAGTACAGTCAACACTCTCTTCTGGTACTGTTACTTCTTCATTCAACGAGCTGCAACTAAGGTTTGAATTATCACCATTTTCGCTGCTTACGAACTGAAGCAACGAATCATGGCTACTGACAAAATCAAATGGAACATTTTCTCCACCTGAAAGAACCCAAAACTGTAAAAGCATCATAGACTTCCGGATGTCGTAATGTGTGAACTCCAGAACATTTGTTATTGCAGCACTGGCGACTCGCACTCCTTCCAATAAGCACAACAGCTGTAGCCAAATATCTGCAAAAAAATTAATCCAAGTTCCAATTACTTTTACTTTGGTAAGGAAATACAGGATTTGTAATGAAATATTGATTCACACATTCAGGTGTCCATTTATTGGAAGCTGCACAGTATGAAACAATGAACAAGGCATAAAAAATTAATAATTTAAAAAAATATGTAGGAATGTTACACAACATTATTAGAATATGGTTGTTAATTGGTAAGTCCCTTCTAGGGCAAAACAGTATTAAAATTCCCAGATTTGAAAAGTTTGTGAGCCAATGCTGTCATGAAAGTATTTCAAAAATCAAATTTTTACTGGGATTTGTGTTAACAGCCGTAACACACTTTAAAAAATGCATATTGCCAAACATCAGCTGTGTACTGTATTTCATAAATCATTTTAAGAAACGAATGACATAGCCTAAAAACAAAAAACCAGTTAGTAACTGAAATATTTTCATTAAATTATGAGGGGGTTTCCCTTTTAATACTGATAAATTACTTGTACATTTCTACATTTCTGATCAAAATTTCAATATCAAAATATCTAATTCGAAAAAAATGTTTGTATTCTCAAGTGAAAATATGTACGTATTGTTTGGGACACTTGCATGGGGTTTGCGTATCACACTGTAGTCATATTTTTTATGTTAGAAGGTATTGTGCCCCTTAAATACTATGTTGTTTAACACTGATTAGTTGTTCAATGTTTGGTGGGTGACTTTCAGAGATTCACTTTAGAATAAGTGTGCAGATTATGTGATTTCTCAATTATCCACTCACACTGTGAACAAACAAATAGAGCTAAAACGCAATAATATTCTGGCTAATTTCAACTGCCTATATTCAATTTTTTTTTTAATTTTCAGATTTATTATTGTAATATATTAATATCCTCCACATTACATACACACTTTAGCTCCCTTATTGTTACTTTTTTAAGTAGGTTGCTTATGTGTTCTAAATTATAGTCTCAATGAACGGGTTGTCTTCCATTACAGTTTTTTTAATCTCCAGTTGCTATCTTTATTAAACCATCTTCTTTTGCCCGTATGCCAGTGCAACTAGAGCATATTTAGTTTTACCATGTGGCCCTGCAGCCTGACCTGAGTTCACTTTGCAATAGTATTCTTAGTGCCAGAATATAATTCTGGCTGCAGACCCTATTTAAGATGGAATTTTAATCATCTTGTGTGAGAACCCGACACAGTGCACCCATTTGAAGTTACTTTAGCCCCAGCTCCTGTTACAGCACACTTTTACTGTTATATTCCCAGAAAGAATTCATTTAATGATAATGGTTAAGTTTTGTCTCACTTCAATGTTTGCCTTTAGGCAACCCTAATTAATAATTTTATCTGTAGACGACTATATTTTTTTGGTGGATGATTTTTTGACCCACACCAACAGCTTATGATCAAATCTATTTATCGACAAGAGAAGACCTCACGAGTAGACTGTTGGGGCTACACAAATTTATTATGGTCCTAAAAAAAAAATGTTTTCATTAGTATGCAGTGTGATTCAACAACATTATATTTATACATAACTCCTGTTTTAATATAGACCAACCTGAAGATGCACTTGTAATAAAGGAACTATACCAGAATATGCCTGGCGCAAAGTACTCACACCCAAATTTTAACAAAAGATAATAAATAAATAAAAATTTGCACATGCAGATTTGTGTAGATGAGGATACCACCTGTCGGATTTGAACAAGCACGTGAGAGAAGCCATCTTTGGATTTCATGTTGATTTTCAGTTGTTTAATTTCAAAACAACTTGTAAATATCAAAACAAGTGATGCCACACTTACTGAAAAAGAGAGAGAGAGAGAGAGAGAGAGAGAGAGAGAGAGAGAGGCGCAAAAGGTTATCATATCCAGAGCGTGTGAATCTCGTATCAACCCAATAAAATTTACCTACTAAACATACTGATACAAATTGAAAAATGAAATGGCAATTTGCTTCTGTACCAGATCAGGGGGGTAGCTGCGGGATGTGAAAGTTGTTATTCGGTTATTGGTGTACTGGTTCAGGGATTCGGGACTAGAGCAGACTCATTTGCCACGAAGATGTAAGCTGTAAGGAAGTGAGTGATTGATATGGAATGGATGGCAGCTGTGATAATGGAAGTACTGTTGTTTGTTTGATGTGAACGGATTTGTGAAACTGGCCATTGGTCAGATGGAGGTCGACGTCGAGGAAAGCGGCATGGGATTTGGAATAGGAGCAGTCTAATCAGATCGAACCAAAGCAGTTGAGGTTGGAGAGGAAATTCTGGAGTTCTCCTTCACTGTGCATCCAGATCATGAAGATGTCGTCAATGAATCTATACCAAACTTTGGGTTGACAGGCCTAGGTATCCCAGAAGGCTTCCTCTAAGCGTCCCACAAATAAGTTGGCATACAAGGGTGCCACCCTGGTTCCCACTGCTGTTCCCTTTAGTTGTTGGTATGTCTGGCCCTCAAAGATGAAGAAGTTGTGGATTAGGATGAAGCTGGCTAGGGCATTAAGGAAAGAAGTTAGGAAGGGTTGCAGGTGGTCGGCATGAAAGGAAATACTCCATTGCAGCGAGGCCATGGGCGTGCGGGATAAGGAAGTGGCATCAATGGTTACAAGGATGGTTTCCGGAGGTAACAAGTTGGGTAAGGATTTCAGCCAATTGAGAAAGTGGTTGGTGTCTTTGATGAAGAATGGGAGACTGCACATAATGGGTTGAAGACGTTGGTCTACGTAGGCAGAGCTTCGTTCTGTGGGGGGCTTGAAAACCAGCCACAATGTGGTGGCCTGGATGATTAGGTGTGTGAATTTTAGGAAGTAGGTAGAAGGTGGGGGTGTGCGGTGTCAAGAGGGTTCATGAGGTTGATGTGCTCAGGTGAAAGGTTTTGTAGGGGCCATAAGGCTCTGAAGATTCCTTGAAACTCTCCTGGACATCAGGAATGGAATTGCCTTGACATACTTTGTATGTAGTGCGCCTCGGTTGCACAGTGGTAGAGTGCCAGACCACAAATCGAAAGGTCGCGGGTTCGATCCCCGCCAGGTCCTGGGATTTTTATCTGTCACTTTCCACTTCTTTCACCTCTGGCAGTATTGCTCATGTGAAAAATACCAAGTAGCACCATGGTTCGGAACCTACGTTAAACTGTAGGTCCCCCTATAACTGGCTGGGTAAGTCAGTTCAAAGGTCGGAGGAAGGCAACGGCATACCACCTCCAAACAGGATCATGCCTAGTAAAGCACTGTGGTGTTCAAACCAATCTTCGGACTGTTGACTGCTTTACTTTTTACTTTGTATGTAGTGTTGTCTGAAAGCTGATTAAGTCCCTCAACCACATACTCCTGTCAATCAAGTACCAAGATCGTGGATCCCTTGTTGGCAAGGAGAATGACAATGGAACAGTCAGTCTTCAGATCACGGATTGCCCGTGCTTCATCTACAGTGATGTTGGGAGTTGGATTAAGGTTTTTCAGGAAAGATTGAGAGGCAAGGTTGGAAATGAGAAATTCCTGGAAGGTTTAAAGAGGGTGATTTTGAAGAATAGGAGGTGGGTCTCACTGTGACAGAGGACGGAACTGTTCCAGGCAGGGTTCAATCTGAATAGTGTCTTGGAGAGCTGGATCATTAGCAGTAAGATTATTTTACTTAGTGGCAAAGTGATATCTCCAGCAAAGACTACATGTATAGGACAGTAAATCTTTAAGAAGGGCTGTTTGGTTGAAAGTAGGAGTAGGGCTGTTTAGAAGAGAGGTTGACTACTAAATTGGGATGTTGTGGTTCTGGAATGTGTGGATCAGCATTTTGAGGTTTGGTGTGGAGTGAATATGGAAGTGGAAGATTGAGTAGAAGGGAGAAACTGGTTTTCTGTGCAATAAGAGGATGTTGAGGTTTGTTGGAGAGATTGTTGAGGGAGAGCGAATTGCCTTTCCGAAGGTGGATAACCAGGAGATTGGATAGTTTTTTTTTTATGTGGAGGGTAGCATGCTGTTCTGATTTGCAGTTGGCTGGGGGGGGGGGGGGGATGTTCTGAACTATAGGTGTGGATGTGGGAGAGGAAAGGTTGATGATTTTGATTAGGGATAGGGGTTGTCAAGTGTGTTCACTGGCGGGGGTAGACATTTGTAGTCTACCTTGTTGTGTTTGCATGTGGGTGTGTGAGCGCTTGTTTACCTTTCCTTTTTCCCCCTAAGGTAAGTCCTTCCACTCCTGGGATTGGAATGACTGCTTTCCCACTTCCGTAAAACCCGTATCCTTCCCTTTCTCCCCTCCTTCCTTCCTCTTTTCCTGAAAAAGCGACTAACGGTTGCAAAAGCTTGTATGTGTGTTTGTGTATGTTTTTATTTGCATCTGTCAATGAGCCTGTGCCTTGGGTAAGTTATCCGATTTCTATTTTTTACACATATTTATCCCACCAGGAAAGTTTCCTTCTATAATATTCGTTTCATCAATTTGAACAGGTACGCAGACAGATATACAAATAAAAAAACACACACACAAATGCTGATCTTTTGCAACCCTAGGTTGCTTCTTTAGACAAAGATAGGGAAGGGGAGGGAAAAGGAAAGGATGTGGGTTTAAAGGAGCCGGTGAGGGAAGACTTAGCTTTGGGGGGGGGGGGGGGGGGAATAGGTTCACACATACACTTGCGCGTGCACCAAGGTGCTGCATGAGTAGACCAACACCTTCAACCCATGCGCTTTTGTGTGCTGAAATCCATTTTCATGCTTTTAAAATCATATCATAGTTACTGTTTGTAATTTAATGTACTTCTGAACAAACTTACTTAATAATCTGGATGGAACAACATCATATTTCAAAACAAGATATTTGTCCAAGAGACGTGTCACTTGAAGACAATTTTCATCTGTTGCAGTAAAAATAACTGGACGTTTTGAGGTTGTCACAAGGGTAGACAAAGCGGAAACAAATCCATCATCATAATCATCAAACACAATATCCACCTGAAACAATAATTTCAAAAATTGTACTCTGTGCCATAAACATACTGTTTTTGTATGAAAAGAAATTTCTTAATCCACATGTAAATACATTAAAAAGAACAGAGGAAAGTCATTAGGAATACATAGTTGAAAATCAAATACAATGCTACACATCAAATGTATTTTGGAATATTTTCATACATTTTTTAATAACAAAGAAAACCTCAAAACAGAAGAAAAATTTACTAGCAACAAGTCAGAAGTTAAGAATATTTTTCGTGGTCATTTTTAAATGTTGTGGAGAAATAGTTTCCAGAAGTCCATTAGAGCTGGGTGCAGGTAGGAAGGAGACTGAGCGAAGCGTTCTGTGCAGACAGAGAGGGAGAACACTTCGCGCCGCCGCCAGATTGTCACTTCCTCTGCCCGCTGTCAGTTGTCAACTGTCAGGTGACTAGGCATCTGCGACCACGTGCTCCTGGCAGCTGTTATTCGCTCGAGATTAACCATTCAAATGGATACACTGCGGACCCAGTAAAGGATAATCTACTTTAATCTCTCACTTCAATTGGACATTCTGATATCGATTTAGATATCGTCTATACACCTTCAAATGAATTTGTTTTTCGTGATTCCTTTCATTTAGGTGAAACAGTCTAATGGTAAGAAATGCTCTTTCTTTGGTTGTGGTAGAGAGCAGATACAACCACAGATGCCAACAAAACAAAGACAATTAAATAATTTTGATTTCAAAAAGAAAATACTGTATTCAAAATTATATATAAAAAATAGATGACGATTACTCACCAGGTGAAGGAGCACAGGTGTGATAGTAGCAAAAATAGATAAATAACACACACACACACACACACACACACACACACACACACACACAAACACAAACGCAAGCTTTCGCAACCCAGTTGCTTCTTCAGGCAGCAGGAAAGGAGAGGGAAAAGGAAATGATGAGGGTTTTAAGGGAGGGGTTAAGGAGCCATTCCAATCCCGGGAGAGGAAAGACTTACCTTGGGGGAAGAAAAGGAAGGTAAACAAATACACACACACTCACACATTTACACAGAAGCAAATCGCACCTGTGCTCCTTCGCCTGGTGAGTAATCTTCATCTATTTTGTATATATAATTTTTTCTGCATGGAATTTTTCATCTATAATACTCGTATCATAAATACTGTATTCAAGTCAACATAACAGCAATGAAAATAAAATTCAGTGGCAACATTATAAAAATTACAAGTATAGTTGGCCTAACCAATACTGGCTTGCAAGAAAATATTAGGGACTAAGCAACGTAACTCCCACTGATCGATGTATAACAATACTGAAACATGTCCGAGTGAAAATATAAACAGTGTACACACTCTGTATTAGTCAAGGGTAAAATTAATGTAACATGTTTGGAAATAACTCTACCTGTCAATCATATATTTGAGCCCCATAACTTCAGGTAATAGTTTTATACTTGATGTTTGCCTAATATATACATAAAAATCTATACATGTCAGTAAACAAAGTTATTGCACAGCGTCTGTCTGCCCATGTCATTGATAAATTAAAAACAACTAAATGGATTTTCATACAGTTTTTCACCAATGGACGGTGTGATTCATGTTGAAGGAGTGGAGCAGAGGGCGAGTGCGACAAAAAAAGTAGTGAAACAGAGCAATGAATATTCTTAAAGTGTCACTAAATTTGCCCAGCGTGTGAAAATGCATTTACTGTTTCACAATATGACGTTTGCTCAGTTGCATCATTTAGACTTCAATAATGATCAGTTGTCTGTGAACCATGGGATAGTCAACTCCGATAGTGTAACAACAGTATTCATATAGATATTCTATTTCCGCATATACCTGTATTTAGTAATTGATAAGCATTGCTGAATTTTCTAATAAAAACATAAAATATGACAAATTTTGTGAAATGCTATATGTGTGACACACTCGCAGACAGCAAGCACCCACGACTTACAGTTAGTGATGATTATTGTTTGCCGCTGCACAAATAGAACCTAAAATTTCATAATCAGTATTTGAAAGACAGATTAATACCTGCTAACAATATGTAAGACAACTGTTGGACATACAAGGTGATGCTACATTCAGTATGTATCAATCCTGAGACAAATAAATTGACACTCTTATCTTCCCTGCCATTGATGTCCAACATTTCTTTCATTTGTGGAACTAACTTGTCTGCAGTCAGATATTCGCTCCTCGAATACAGTTTAAATATTAAACAATCATTCTGGTTTCATTCCATTTCATTTAATTTCAAATATTGTACAACACAAAAGGTTCGTTCAAAAATTGTTAATAACGTCTACTTCTTTCTTAGAACTGTGTCGCTTCCATGCAGAAATCTCAGGTGATCACTGCTCCCCTGGCGATTTAAAAGAAGCTGACCCACTCCTCTAACGGACGCGCTCGCATCACTGGACATTTGCAGTCCCACGCTGCGCACCTCAGCTGCCCTCCCCCGGCTGTTGGCAACGTTGGAGTGAGCACCACGTGGCGGCGAATTGTCTGCTTCCGCCTCCCTTCTTAAGTAGTTACTCCTTGGAACACAATAGATCATCTTGTTTATGTAACACTTACTGCTTTTCTGATCCGTCAGCCATAACAGACACTTTGCAAAGTAAATAACCTTCAATATACGTCGAGTGGAGAAAAAAATCATGACTATGCATTCAAAGCACTCTCAGCACAGTGCGAAATGGCACTATTGGCTGGGTTGTCTCATTGTATACTGGCTCTTCCTACCATGCATTGCCCCACCACCCAAATTCCTATCTGCACACAGCTCCAGAAGACACAAGGCTGCCTATTAACCGAAAAATGGAAGGAAGGAAGATTAGTGTTTAATGTGCTGTCGAGGCTATTAATGGAAGAGGCTATAAATAAGCAATTTGATACAATTGAAATTCCACACACCTACTCCTTTCAAATTAGAAAAAATTGGAAAGTCAGTACCTAGCATGTTAAAATGTTTAAAGATTCGTCATTTATAAACCAACTAAATTTACAATCTAGCTTATTAAACACCATCTGCTCCTGTTTTTTTTTTGCAACTTTCACCACTTCTGAGTATGTGTTTTGAAAGGACCCAAGTAGGTACATTTAAATTACTTCGAATGAAACGAGCAGCCCTCACGTTTACATATATGTTCTTGTTGAAATAATTAAATGATGTTTTACAAAATATCACTATTTCACAATTATATTATCCTGTCATTGACAGAGTTATAAATAACTACTACATGCTACGGCAATAAAATTCAAGACGCTCATTTGCAATCACATTCACAGCAGTAGTACATCGCAATATGCTGATTCCTTCAAAAAGGCAGTGAGGTAGCCAATGTTGTCTGCCATCTTTACATTTTTGTTGTTCACTATATTTTTACTGTTTCCATTGTGCTATAATTAGGATCTTCATTAAACATTTGTCTCATTTACAAAAAATAAGTAAACATTTTTTCCTTGTTTGTCCTTTTCTGTTTTAGTTCTGTGCTTGACTTGTGCTTCCGCAAAAACATGATGTGTACAGTTAAGTCAGTGTGGCTTGCCTCCTGCACAACTCCTCATTCTGTCTGTGTGTGGGCTGGACTGTGTTACCCCTGTCTGAAATCAAACTTAGTGTTGTGCTGTGCAAGTCAGGTGTACTATGTTTACCTGAATCAAAAATTCACATTTTTTGGAAACAAAAAACGGCCTTCGGATTAGTTTTCGGTGCAAAACAAAGTTCTGTTAAATAGCACTAGGAGCCAGAAATAACTATTGCTACTTTTTGCCATTGAGCATTAGCAGCTGTATGGATACTTCACATGTGCAACGATGAATACTGGCACCAATAAAAATACAAATAATAAAGGAAGAAGTACATATTTTTTCGACAGCTACAGTCTTTGAATTTAAATACCTCATTCAATGGAGGAAATTGAATTTCCAATCATCAGGTGTAGCAGCCTTTGAAATATTTGTAGCGACAAAAATTAATTTCTTTGCATAAATACCACAATGTGTAAGGCTTTAGAATTCCTCCACAAGTTGCTATGTTGCTGATATGTCACAATTTTTGAAACTGTGGTTAGGCAGAGAAAATACACAGAAACATATCAGAAATATTCTGATGTATTCCTACATATTTCAGTGACCAATATGTGGCAAGAAACAGAAAAAGAAATGGAGCAAATTTATAGTGGTGAAATTGAAGAGACTGCCTAGTTTAGAGTCTCTAATGCTGCAAATCTGTGATTGTCTCATATTATTCAGTGACTATGGCGAGAAATACAAGTTAATGCCCTTTTTGTTCACCCACCCACATCCACATACATGTGCTATAAATATAAAACACCTACCATTTAAAATCGCTTGAGGAAATGCTATGCCAAATCGAAGTGGAAGTTCCCTTGTCCCATGATCAAAATGTCATATTTCACTGGATTTTTCTTCAATACATGGCATCTGTCTCTCTCTGTCTCATTCCGTGCATACAACAAAGAGCTGTCACTTTTACACTACAGTTTGTCAGAAATATTTTGATGCGTTTTGAGTTGTTCCGATGGCCGTTACTGATTAAGTCCAAGGCCGACCGTGTGTGTAGAGAACAAACACATTACTATTTCTTGATGGTACTGTGTCTTGATAAAAATTGTTCAAATAAATTACTGTAACATCCCTATGCCACTTCCAACCTTAGACCCCTGCCACAATCATCATATTCATATAGAAGACCCCTCTGTAAGACTTGTCCAATCCACCCACTCCACTTCCTATTCACAGGCTTACCCTACCCAACCAGAGGCCAGGCCACCTTTGAAAAAACCATGTAATTTCCAAACTGTGCTGCAATTACTGCAAAGCTTTTTATATTGGCATGACCACTAACCAGCTATCCATTACGATAAATGGCCACCGCCTAACTTTTGTCAAAAATAAGGCAGCCCTTCCTGTGGTACAACATGCAGTGGAGTATGTCCTTGATTTCAATAGCTGCTTCACAGCCCAGAGCATCTGGACACTCCCACCCAGCACCAGCTAACTACACAGATGGGAGTTATTCTTATGGCACTTTCTCCAATCCCAAAATTATCCAGGCCTTAACCTATGATAACCGCTTTTTTTTTTTTTCTCCACATGTAACAGTTCCAGCCCCTTCTATCCCCCCCACCTCTCTCTCTCTCTCTCTCTCTCTCTCTCTCTCTCTCTCTCTCTCTCTCTCTCTCTCTCTCTCTCTCTCTCTCTCGTGTGTGTGTGTGTGTGTGTGTGTGTGTGTGTGTGTGTGTGTGTGTTCTGTAAGGCCTTGCTGTATTGATCCCCACAATCGTGACGCAACCTTCCTGCCCCCCCCCCCCCCCCTCCCCAATGCAGTATGTGACTCAGAGTGTGGCAGCCGCAGATTACAGTTGTGGTCTGTGAAGTGTGATTGTTGTTGTTATTTGGATATTTAAGGGGGACAAAACTACAATGGTCATCAGTCCCCCAGAAGTGTGATTGTGTGAATGCTCTCTATATGTTATATTGTTCCTTGACTGTGTATTTCCATTGCACACCTCATAATGTTCATTTATTATGTCCTTCTTGTACTGGGTAGTGTTAATAATTGGTTTCTCCCTTCTTTTGGAACAGGCTAGTCCATTTTCAACCATGAATTGTTTCTGGTAGAGTATTCAGACTCCAAAATATCTCTAAGAATGCAGTTCAAGTAACTTACAGAATGACTTCAACTATCACTACTGAATGATTACGTAACTCCTCAACTAATATGTTTCATACATTTATTGCAGAGGATTATGATCTTCTACATTCAGCTTGACAGTCTGACATGCTGTGCCTTTAAGAACCAAAACCACTTTAAACATCAAACAAAAGAACAATGTTCATAATCAACAGAGATTTGAGGCACAGAATATATATCACATAGCTCTTAGTTGTTCTTTCCTTCATGGCTGTTCCATTAATTCTCTAGGTGCTTAACCACTGTTTGTTTACCCAGAAACTGCACGGTCACTGCATAGACAGAGTTCCCTGGGCATTTCTGGCCTGAAAATGTATTTAATATCCCTACAAATAAACCATTTGATTATCTTGGGTCAAGCTGAAAAACTATAGTGTAGCAATAGCAGTGTGCATCACCACAACAACAGGAGAAATGATGATCTTCACTATTCACGACCAAATCTAACTTTGGCCCAGAAAGTGGTGAATTATATTGCCACAAAAGTCTTTGGACATTTGCAAAATAGAGTCAAAAGTCTGACAGATAGCTAACTGCCATTTAAAAAGAAATTAAAAGACTTTTTGAATGCCAACTCCTTCTACTCAGATGAATTTCAGGTAGAACTTAGTAATTTTTACAAAAATTTAAAAAAATTAAAATGACATGTTCCACACAATTACAAAATGTTTCATTCATGATCTATAGAACAAGCACTAATCTAATTTAATCAACTCAAACTTACTTCTTCTACAAGAATCAAAGACATTTCCTTCTTCGAGGGCCTTTCATTTCCATCTGATTTTGAAATATTCTTTCCTGAAAACAAGAAAGAGTTATCAATAAATGCATAACAGATTAAAGTTTCAATTGAAGAAACTTAAGATAAAATATGGGCACTTTACTGACAGTATAGAAACAAGCCAATCAAATAGCACAATCCTCTGCACAGGTCATTCAACTGCTATTTCTCGTGGTTCAAACAGAACTTTGTAATTTTAATGAATTTCAAAATGTAATTTCACTATAAAAACAAACAAAATATTTATTTTCTACAACCTTTCTTGAATATGTTTGTTATTGTTGATTGATTTGAATCAGCTCCAGGTACTCCTATTCTGTGTGACTGTGTTGCCTCTTGAAGATCTGCTAGGATTCGCTTTCCTGTTCTCCTGCTGGATGCATTTATTTCCAAAACCTGTAGAAACATCTATGAATTACAATTTTTTCTGTTAAGAACCATAGTACTGTATATACTCGAGCAATCTGGGAACCCCCAAATATTGTCGACGCAGGGGGGGGGGGGTGTAAACACGTGGATTTGTGTAGATGAGTACACCACCTGTCAGCTTTGGACAAGCACCCGAGGGCACCTAACTTGAAATGTCACATCTGTTGAATTTCAAAATGACACATTAAGATAAAAACAATTGAGACGCCACACTGATTGAGAAAGACAGAGAGGCGCGCTGAGTTGACATATCTAGAACGTGTGAAACTCTTACCAACCCCATAAAATTCTCGTATTTTACCTACTAAACATGCTGATACAAATTGAAAAATATTTCATTTATAATGTATTACTGTGAAAACGTACTCACAATAACACACACTGAAATGAACACTTTTAGAATCTGAACAGTTAATAAATAAATGGAGCTGAGACTGGTATTACATGGTCCTATATCTTTGTCAAAGTCTATATGTCATGTATTTACATCAAAGATATTTGATAGTGTAATAGGGATCTTTTGACATACAGGTATCTTTCATCAAAGAAAATGCCTCACTATATATTTGATTATAAAAGTTGCTTGTCACCTGTTTGCTGTAGTGAAAAATGTGACCTCTCTCAGCACCAGCATCGCTGTTGCTAATCGATGTGTGCGTGTGTTTGAACATAGACGCAATGTCATGTCATAATTAATGTTTAACCTGAGTAGCAAGAAATCGCTGTAACCCTGTCTTCTCCAGATTTAGTTTCTGTCACATGCCGATACCTGTGTGGCAACATGGTGGTACTGAACCGAATAATACCCAACTTCAGTAGATAACATACTTTATTACTCAGAAAGATGGTATCACAATCAAAAGTAACTAGTCATTTTTACATCAACAATGCAACTGTTCGTACGCACCAGCCGTGCTGCCAAAGAAACTGGCAGAGAGAGAAACTACTCTGCCACAACTGTTTGTGACATGAGGAGACCCTATACAGTAAAATTAGTGATACATTGTTTCACTGTCATTTTCAAGTAAATTATATGCAGTTTTGATAGAGGCTAAGGCAGCGCACAATAAAAAGTTGCTATTATCCGCTATCTTGAAATGTGATGACCATAATACCCCTTTTTAACACCACTATGAAGACTTACGTCGAAAAATATTACAAATATTTGATATTTCTTTCTCAAAGATTTGATCAAAAATATTATCCTGTAATAACGACATAAAGGGATCTGTTTCTTAAAGCCTAGTAATACCCGCCTAATGTGTTTTGTTGTTGCAGATGGAGTAATACCAACCTAAACTCGACTCGAGTAATCTGTGCCCCCCCTGTTTTTCATTCATCAATTCAGAAAAGAAAAAAAGTGAGGATTACTCGAGTATATACGGTAACATGTATTAAATGAAGCAAGAAGTCTGGAAGGGGGTAAAGTGTGTGGCTGAGAGAAGCCTGTAATTCCATCCTGTAAACTTAATATTTTTCACCACTACACTTTAACTTCTAGCACATTAAGTTACTAAGAACATCATCTATAACTTCTGTAGAAGCCAGTCTGTGACCTGAATAGTTTGCATTATTTTGAACATTGTGTGTCTGCTTAACTATGTTTAAGGGTGTACAACTGGAGAAGATGAAGACCATATCAATACTGTTACTTCTAAAGAGTGGTATTAAGATTTCCACAGTAGCACAGCAAGACCACTATTGGTGAAGATTTTCCAAAAGGAAAGAGAAAAACATGGAGACTAACTGCTCTGCTTATGTAAGCTGTACACTAGTCACTAACAATGATTCACTCATACAGCAGATTTTGAAGTGTAAAAGTCAATCTAATGCACACATGTAGTCTGATAAGTTCTGGTACAAATTTCAGAACAAGGTTTAAGGAATCCCCCAAAGAATGCAAAGTAACAAACAGCCACATTTTTCACAACAAGGTTTCAGAATTAATGTTCTTTCTTAAATGGAAACATCACAATAACCGAGACCACTGTAACATTCCATTTGAAACCCGTAGATATGAAGGAATTAATTATTTAACTGAAGTAGTTTATTTATGATTGCTCCATCAATAATAGAAAATTTGACATTATAAATATGTTTGCTTGAAAAGTATTAACTTCACTGATGATACCGTATTTGCCGGCATATAAGACACTTTTTTTCCTACAAAAATTGGTCCAAAAACAGGATGCGCCTTACACATCAGTTGCCAGTTAAAGTAGGTACCCACAAGTTCGATTTCTTTTAACCCGCAAGAACTCGCGTCTTTAAAAGTTACACAATCGATCGCGTGTATAGCATTTTTCTGACAGTCAAAGAACAGTTTGTAAAGTACTTAATATGTCTAAATAAGTATTTCTAGCTGCATTTATAAAAAAACACACTTATTTGACTATTTAAAATTATTAAATTCCAATTGTTTTAAAATTGCTGTAAGCAAAATGCCGACATGAGTGCTCACGGATTAAGGGATTTTTTTTTTTAAACAAAAAGGTGTAAAATACAGGAAATAATGTTTTAAGCGGGATAATTTGCTTTCAGTTTCTCTCTTACATTTGTGTAGTTTTTAGTTGATATATGTTGGTTGCACAGTGGTAGAGTGCTAGACTACAAATCCAAAGGTCCCGGGTTCGATCCCCGCCAGGTCCTAGGATTTTTATCTGTCACTTTCCACTTCTTTCACCTCTGGCAGTATTGCTCATGTGAAAAATACCGAGTAGCAACGTGGTTCGGAACCCACGTTAAACTGTAGGTCCCCCTATAACTGGCTGGGTAAGTCAGTTCATAGGTCGGAGGAAGGCAACAGCATACCACCTCCAAACAGGATCATGCCTAGTAAAGCACTGTGGTGTTCAAACCAATCTTCGGATTGTTGACTGCTTTACGTTATAAGTAGATAATATGCACCAAAATACCCGTCAGGAGGTTTATTATGTAGTAAAGGTTTTCTGAATGTTGTACTATATTTAGCACCAAGTGTAACTGAAAGTGGTAACTTCATAGGAAGCAGAAACGTTTGACGTAATTTCATTCATCATAATAGATTTTTTTGGCAATCCTGTAACAGTGTCATTCATTATTTGCAGAATAAAACGCTGCTCACGTATTTGTCCATGTCTCACCCGACGATATTTGAGAATTTATTCGCGTTCTCTGGTGCAAGAAATGGAAGCAGGCTTGAATTCGAAGACAGGGTTGTCGAATAAACACAACACTTATAGTGAAAGCAGATTTATTGTGAACTGAAACGTGCATGCAGCACTGACTGCCTCTCGAGCAGAGTGCTCTGCTATTTACACACAGACAGAATGTACCAGAAATTAGAAGAATAGTTAACATAAGAAATATGTAGAAATTACAATTGAACATAAGAAACATGCAGATCATTCTGGAAATAATTACATGAAATAAATTTTTGCCGGTGGACGGGGTTGAACTGACAACCTTTAGCATCGCAATCAGTGATGCTATTCATTGCGCCACAGCGGCATTTGGGGTCTCGCGGCACTGCTCCCTCTCCTGAAAGAATGGCGAACCACTGTTAGGTTCCCTTTGGAGCCAGCTGCAATGTCCTGGATCTTTATCTTGTTATGGATTCTCTTTATAGCAGTTCTGGAGAATCCTTGCCTTCTGGACGATTACCAACGACAAACGGTCCTGTCGTGGCTTCATCAGTATCATTTTTGTCCTTAGAGTCCTTGAACAAGAAGCCATTTTCGCATATCTGCACTTCAGGATTATAGTATGGCTTCATGCAGAGGACGTGATGTCTGACAGGCGGCATATGACACGATATGGACCGAAGTATCACTTCAATAACTTTTCTGATAGTCCAACTTTCCGTACAGGGGTAAAAATCCATACCACATCTCCTGGGCTGTACACAACCGCTGACGGTCCTTTCCTGGGTGTCCAGTGTCGGTGTACGAGACAGTTGTCTTGCTTCTTCAACCCTGGTGATGAGCTGATTCACAGTCATCCTGAGTGTCATCCGGCTGGAATGGGAACAGCGTATCCATTGTCTCAGCTTCACGGCCATGGAGCAGGAAAAAACGGTGTGATGCCTGTGGAGTCTTGTATTATGGTATTATAAGCAAATGTCACGAATGGCAGATTCGTATCCCAATCCTTCTGCTCAACATCAACGTACATCGACAGCATGTCGGCTAACGGCTTGTTAAAACGTTACGTTAGACCATTTGTCTGAGAATGGTATGCAGTTGTCATTCTGTGGAGAATGTCGCAACGTGACATTACGTCTGATACTAGTTTTGACTGGAATACTTTTCTAGGATCAGATATCATCAAACATGGTGCTCCATGCTTCGAAATAATGTCTTCTACAAGGAATTTTGCAATCTCTGGAGCTTCTGCAGTCGGCACAGGTTTTGTGACAGCGTAGCGTGTGAGGTAGACAGTGCAGAATATTATCCATCGGTTACTGGTTGTCAACTTCAGGAACCTCTCAAAGATTGATTCCAACTCAGTGGAATGGTTGTTGTTGTTGTTGTTGTTGTTGGTTGTTTTGAGGGGACTAAACAGCTAGGTTATCAGTCCCCTGTTCCTAGCTGAGAGTCAACTGTCAATAAAGATAAAACAATGCCCTGAAAGTGACATCGCATAAAAGGGCAGGTTAAGAATGGACGAGCCACTGACAATACAAAACGAAGACGCACAGAATTAGTAAAAGAAAGTCACGAATAAAATTGGATAGCAGAGTACCTTGGCTGGCTGATCACAAAGAAAAAAAAAGAAAACAAGATGAGCCAGCCACACTGCACACAATAAGAACTCCTAAGGACGTGAAAAGGTAAAAAGCTGGGTTGCTGGTGGCCTAAGATATCAGGCCTCAGCACCCACGGTTAGATAGATGCATAAAAATCAGAAGCGCGGATAAAACGTAAAACTTTGTTAGCCATAGAGGCATCGTCACCTAAAACTAAGGGTAGTGCGTTTGGGAGATTAAAAGAATGCTGCAGATTGGCTAAAAGCGGACAGTCCATGAAGAGATGGGCCACTGTCATTGCGACACCACATCGACACACGGGCGGGGACTCACGGCGAAGGAGATACCCATGGGTCAACCACGTGTGCCCAATACGGAGGCGGCAGAGGACAACCGCCTCTCGGCGGATCGGTCGCAGTGAAGACTTCCACAGGGTTGTGGATAGCTTCACTGCTCGGAGCTTGTTTGTTGCACTCGTGGTAGACCATTCGGTACTCCAAGCATCACACACCTTCTTGTGCAATGATGTCCTGAGGTCTGATTCCATGACGCCAATGGTGAAGGGTGACGCAGTGGCGGCCTGTTTGGCCAACCGGTCAACACGTTCATTCCCCAAAATGCCGACGTGGCCAGGGGTCCATAGGAAGACCACACATCGGCCACATTTGCCAAGAGAGTAAGTAGTGTCTTGAATGGACTGCACTAACGGGTGACGAGGGAAGAACTGGTCGAGTGCCTGCAAGCCACTCAGGGAGTCACTACAGATGACAAATGACCCCCTGGGGCAGGCTCGGAGGTGTTCTAGAGCCTTGAGGATAGCGACCAGCTCTGCAGTAAAGACACTACTTTCACGGGGCAATGAATGTTGTTCGACATGGTCACCATGGAGACATGCATACCCAGCACGACCATCAGCTAGGGACCCATCAGTATAGATGGCTTCAGCACCACAGAAAGAGTTGAAGAGATCCAGGAACTGGTGTCGGAGTTGCATTGGAGAAACGGAGTCCTTTGATCTATTGGCCAGACCCAGACAAAGCTGCAAACGAGGAATGGACCAAGGAGGGGTTTGAAAGGAATAGTGGAAAGTGGCAGGGAGTGGTTGGGATTCGAGGGACGAAAGTAGAGAACGAACGCGGACTGATAATGGGTAACCCGACCGAGGTCGTCTTGGAGGGATAGGGAGTGCAGCGCTTGGAAAAAGAAGCCGGTGGTTCGGATGGTGTGGCGAGGCCTTAACATGAGCAACGTACGAAGCCAGCAGGTGCTGCCGGCGGAACCGCAGAGGAAGGACCCCAGCTTCCACTAGTAGGCTTGTCACAGGGCTCGTGCGGAAAGCACCTGTCGCCAAACGAACTCCAGAATGTAAGACTGGGTCTAACGTTTGCAGTGCTGAAGGTGCAGCCGAATCGTATACTACGCAGCCATAGTCTAGGCGCGACTGGATGAGCGCCTTATAAAGTTGCAGGAGCGTTGGGCATGATGCTCCCCAAACAGTATGGCTTACACAGCGTAGAATATTAAGGTGTCGCCAGCACTTTTGTTTGAGCTGGCGAAGGTGTGGCACCCAGGTGAGCCGGTTGTCGAACAACATTCCTAAAAAACGGTGCGTCTCTTCGACACGCAGAAGGTCATCAGCGAGATACAGTTCGGGTTCCGGGTGTACTGCCCGACGTCGACAAAAATGCATCACACGGGTTTTGGATGCAGAAAATTGAAAACCGTGGGCAAACGCCCACGACTGTGCCTTTCGAATTGCGATCTGCAACCGCCGTTCAGCTACGCTGATGCTGGAGGAGCTGTAATACATGCAGAAGTCATCGGCATACAAGGAAGTGGAAACCGATGACCCCGCAGCCGCAGCAAGACCGTTTATGGCGATTAAGAATAAAGGAACACTAAGAACGGAACCTTGTGGGACTCCGTTCTCTTGACAATGAGGTGAGCTGAAACAAGAACCAACACGAACACGAAAAGAACGCAACGCCAGGAAGTTCTTAATGAATGTAGGAAGTGGACCCCGTAAGCCCCAATCGTACAGCGTAGACAGGATATGATAGCACCAGGTGGTGTCGTACGCTTTCCGCAGGTCAAAGAAGACGGCAATCAGGTGTTCACGGCGAGAAAATGCTGTACGAATGGCCGACTCTAGTGACACGAGATTGTCGATAGCAGAGCGGCCTTGACGGAATCCACCCTGTTGAGGCGCCAAGAGTCCTCGGTCCTCGAGGATCCACATGAGCCTCCGACTCACCATCCGTTCGAGGAGTTTACACGGAACGTTGGTGAGGCTGATTGGGCGGTAACTATCAGCCACCTGTGGATCAGCCCCCGGCTTCATAACTGGGATGATGATGCTATCCCTCCATTGAGACGGGAAGACACCCTCAACCCAGAGACGATTCAGCAACGAGAGAAGTCGGCGTTTAGAGTCTGCTGACAGATGTCGGAGGAACTGACTATGAATGCGGTCGGGTCCAGATGACATGGCTGGGCATGCGGCTTTCGATCTCCCATTCGCTGAAAGGGATGTTATAGATTTCCTGGCGTCGCGTTTGAAAGGATATCTGTTTTCGCTCGGTGCGCTCTTTAAGGGCGCGGAAATCCGCATCATATGCAGCGGTCGCTGAGGTGCGAGCAAAGTGGTGTGCCAAATGCGCAGCTATTGTGACAGGGTCAGTGCAAATTGTACCCTGAATGCTGAGGCACGGAATTCCCACTGGTGGGCGGTGGCCAAAGAGGCGTCGAACTTGCGACCATACCCGTGAAGGTGATGCTCGGGATCCAATGGAGGCGACATAACGCTCCCAGGAGGCCCTCTTGCTTTGCTGGATCAATCGCCGTGCCCGTGCACGGAGACGCTTGAAGGCAACAAGATGTTCAACACAAGGGTGGCGTCGGTGGCGCTGTAGTGCTCGCCGACGTTCCCGGATGGCCTCAGCTATCTCCGGCGTCCACCAGGGCATTGACTTACGGTGGAGTGATCCCAGGGAGACGGGTATGGTTTTCTCAGCAGCAGAAATGATCGAATGAGTGACCTGCTGAACAGCGGTATCGATATCAGCCAGAAGAGGAGAGGGAAGCACAGCGGCTATGGAATATGCTGGCCAGTCGGCCCTACGGAGGGACCAGCGAGGCAGACGGTCAGCTGGTGGACACTGTGGGAGCGACAGGAGGATAGGAAAATGGTCGCTGCCACACAGGTCATCGTGGACCCTCCAAGTGAAGTGCGGAAGTAGGCTTGGGCTACAGACAGACAGTTCTATGGCGGAGAATGTACCGTGTGCCACGCTAAAGTGCGTAGCAGCACCAGTGTTCAGGAGGCAGATGTTCAGCTGGTTCAGTAGTGTCTCAACATCCTTACCCCGTGCCGAGGTCTGCAAGCCACCCCACAAAGTGTGGTGGGCATTGAAATCCCCCAAAAGAAGGAAGGGTGGGGGAAGTTGGGCGACCAAGGCAGCGAGGTCCACAGGAGAGACAGCCTCATCCGGTGGGAGATAGATTGAACAGATTGTAACATCTTGCACTGCCCGGAGCCGAACAGCAACCGCCTCTAGGTGCGTTTGAAGAGGCACGGCAGCGCTCGGGACAGTGGCTAGAACATAGATGCAAACTCCACCAGAAACTCTGTCATACATCGGCCGATTTTTAAAATAGCCCCTGTAGCCTCGAAGGGCAGGGGACTGCGTCGCTGGGAGCCAGGTCTCTTGAAGAGCGATACAAAAGGCTGGTGTTTGGCTGAGAAGTTGTCGTAGCTCAGGCAGGTGATGGAAAAAGCCGCTACAATTCCACTGGATGATGTTTCCTTCTGGCTGTACCGCCATGACGAATAAAAAGCAGATCACTCCATCGGATCGTCTGCTACCATGTGCTTGGAATCCACGGAACCAGAGATCTTATTTTATGGGGAATCGGTAATTGCAAGATCCTCAGGAGATGCGAGGATCTCGACCTCATCCTCCGAAGAAGAGGATGTGGGTGGTTGTGGCTTTGAAGCCACTGATCATTCTTTCTTCTTATGTCTCTTCTTCTTGTCCTCTCGCTGGCCCTTTGGTTTGCAGGGCCGAGGGGGCTTCCCAGAAGTGGCATCTGGGACGGAGGAAGAGCAGGAAGCTCTTCGACCGGCAGGTTGGAGATCCTGAAGACTGCGGCCAGGATCCTCCGGAGCACTCTGGGAAGCTGCAGAAGGGGTTGTCTCTAAGGACCCCTTCCGAGCGAGAGGGGCCGGAGAAGGCTTCTCCTTCCCCGGCTTAGAGGTGGGGACTGGAGTCCCCGGTGTTGTAGCAGGTGATGCTCCCACTGTGAAAAGAGTGGGAGCCACCGAAGATGAGGTGCCCCCCGCTGGTAGGGGGGCTGGGTCAGTCGATTGGGCCTGGGGGCGCGCTATCGTTGACGGAACAGGTGGAACAGCAGGCACAGTGGACGAGGACGATGAGGCTGCCGCGGCATAGGTAGTTACCAGGCGGACAGGATGGAGCTTCTGATATTTCCGTTTGGCCTCTGAATAAGTCAGTCGATCTCTGGTCTTGTATTCCATGATTTTCCTCTCTTGCTGCAGGACTGTACACATAGGCGAGCAAGGGGAGTGATTCTGGCCGCAATGGAGGCGGCGTGCAAGGGACGTTCAGATGAACTGCACGTCCACACTCCCGACATGTTGGGTTGGCATCACATCGGGAGCTCATATGGCCAAACTTCCAGCATTTAAAACAGCGCATAGGGGGAGGAACGTAGGGCTTTACGTCGATCCGGTAAACCATCACCTTGACCTTCTCGGGCAATGAATCACCCTCAAAAGCCAAGATGAAGGCACTGGTGGCGACCTTATTGTCCCTCGGACCCCTATGGACTCGCCGTTCTAGGTTGGCACGCAATTCGTCATCTGACTGCAGCAAGAGGTCTTTGTGAAATATGATACCCTGCACCATATTTAGGATCTTGTGCGGCGTAATGGTAACGGAAACATCACCCAGTTTGTCACAGGCAAGCAGTGCCCGTGATTGAGCTGGGGATGACGTCGTTATTAGTACTGATCCCGACCGCATCTTCGACATGCCTTCCACCTCTCCATACTTGTCCTCATGGTTCTCAACAAAAAATAGTGGTTTAGTATTCTTAAAAGATTCCCCATCACTACGGCTACAGACCAGATACTTAGGGGCATAAGCCTCACCCTTCTGTCTTCCCTGACGTTCTTCCCAAGGTGTAGCCAGAGAAGGAAACGTTTGGGGATCATAATCTGCAGCATTGTAGTCCCTTTTACCACGCTTAGAGACGGTGGTTGTACGTCCACCAACGTGTTCTTTTGCTCGTTTCATTGTGGTCCCACGAGCAGCTAGGGATCTAAACGTCCACCCAGGCAGAGCCCCGCTTGCGTGGGTAAGCCTTGTACAACTGAGGTGCGGCAGGTTCCTCAGAGGTTGCTCGCTAGCGGCTGTTCAACCTCAACAGCCATGCATCTCCTCGGCACGTAGCACACCTTGAGATTGAGGGTTTTTTTATAGAGGTTTGTACCATCCTCACGACCCAGGCGATTAAGCCAAGATCCCCGGACTCTGAAACGTACAACGTTCCACCGTCGCGCCGAACGATGGTCGTTGAAGCACGCACAGAGCTTACGGTGTAGCGGACTGTTGGCGCGACACAGCCCACAGCTCAGGACCCCGGGTTCGCCAAGCCCGTACTCAGCAAATTAATGCTGAGCCCCTGAGGGGTCAGTGGAATGGAGCTGCTGCAGGTGGAATTGGTGAGAGACGCTCTGAAGTCGGGTCTCCTTTCTCCAAGGCCTCTATGGTTTTTAATAGTTCTGGATCTTCCCACTGTTCAGCCGCAACGTCACCTATTTCAGCAAGAACTGAAATTTCATTCATGCTGTTGTGTTTCACTAATGGATTCCTCGAAAGGCAGTCAGCATCCTGGTGTTTGCGCCCATTCTTGAATACCACTGTGACATCATACTCTTGGAGTCTTAGTGCCCATCTTGCTGGTCAACCTGATGGATCCTTCAAGCTAGTCAGCCAACACAAAGAATGGTGGTCTGTCACAATGGTGAATGGTTTGACAAATACGGCTGGAACTTGTTGATAGCCCAGATAGCTGCGAGACATTCTTTCTCAGTTGTAGAGTAGTTTATCTCGGACTTTGAGAGTACTCTTGATGCTTAGGCTATCACCTTTCCTGAACTTTTACAAGCACTGCACCAATCCCATAACCACTGGTGTCTGTGTGAAGTTCAGTTTCCTCATTCTCATTGTACAAGGCTAGAATTGGTGCAGAAGTTATAGCCTCCTTAAGTGCCCGTCTCATCCCACTAAAACTTGGCGTCTCCCTGCAGAAGTTCTTGCAATGGACGTGCCTTGTTAGAAAATCCTTTTATGAAATGTCGGTAGTATGAGCAAAGCCCGAGAAAACTTCTCAGATTACAAATGTGATGAGGAATTGGAAATTCTGTGACTGCCCTTACTTTATCTGGATCAAGACAGACACCATCTCCGTTGACTAGGTGCCCCAGGATTTTTATCTCTTTGGTGACGAAGAGGCACTTTTGTGGATTGAGGCGGAGTCCTGCGGTCTGAACACACTTCAGCACAGTTGACAGGAGACTAAGATGTTCTTCAAATGTTTTCGAGAAAACGACAATGCCATCTAAATAGACACGTCATCCACTTAAGGTGTCCAAGCAAGTTGTCCATCATGCATTCAAATGTGGCCGGAGCATTACATAATCCAAATGCCATTACAGTAGAACCTCGTTTTTACGCTTTTCAGGGGACTTCAGTGAAATGGTGTAAAATGCAGGAAAATGTAAAATGCAGGAAATAATGTTTTAAATGGTAAAATATGCTTACTGGATCAGCCTTGCATTTTTGTAGTTTATGTGTGATATATGTACATAATAGACATCTAAATACTCGCCAGGGAGTTGATTATACAATAAAGGTTATCCAAATTTTTACTATTTTAAGTGCCAGGCAGAACTGGTAATTTTATGGGAAGTGGAAATTTTTGACAATTTCATTCATTATAATCGAGGATGCCATTGCTGGGCTATAAACACATCTTCAAAATTACCTGAACCACTTCGATAGATATCGTTTGGACAACACTGCCAGGCTATGTAACACATCTTCAAAATTATTGCCTTTTACCGGAATTAATTATTTACAAGGTAAAACTCCTACAGTTCCGTCCTTTTTGTATTTTTCTATGTTTCACACGACAATATTAGAGAATTTATTAGCGTTCTCGAGTATATTTGCATATGCATAAGTATTTTTGTGATGTTTGCATAGGATCGGCATCTCTCACTATTATCGCTTTTTTGAGGTTGTGGGTATTATGATACCCAACTTTGACAGATAAAGTTCTTTATTAATCAGAAATATGTATCACAAAAACAACGCAACTATTTATTCTCACTTCAACAAAGCAACTGGTTCTGATTGTTTGAGTACACACCAGCCGCTCTGGCAAAGAAGCTAGCAGGAAGACGAACTACACCGCCACAAATCAGCGTTTTTCTTTCGTTAACAAACCGTCTTTTGTCTGAGTACATGCCAGGCGCTCTGCCAAAGAAGCTCGTGAAAAGAAGAACCACATTGCCACAAATCGGCGCGT
This sequence comes from Locusta migratoria, assembly GCA_026315105.1. Classification (NCBI taxonomy): domain Eukaryota; kingdom Metazoa; phylum Arthropoda; class Insecta; order Orthoptera; family Acrididae; genus Locusta; species Locusta migratoria. The sequence continues at coordinate 201,628,063 of CM048746.1, forward strand.
CTTTAAGTCAACAACGAAATGCGAAATATACGTTTGAATAAATGCAAAGGGTCAAGAATGCGAATAATTTTTAAGCGGAAGGGGAAAATTTTTAAGGGGAAAGCGATGCTATCATCAATTTATGTACATTACGTCATTTTTCTTCACGAACATGCTTTCAAAAAGTGTAAAACGCGGGAAAAATGTAAATATGTTAATGCAAAAACGAGAGCGAAATAACATTGTAAACATAGGAAATTTGACGTGACCGACAAAAAATGGTGTAAATGGCGGGAAAATGTAAAAACCGAGAATGTAAAAACGAGGTTTTACTGTACTTTGAATTCATAGAGGCCGTCAGGTGTAATGAAAACCGTCTTCTCCCTATCAGCTTCGTCAATCTTGATTTGCCAGTAACCTGTCTGCATGTCCATAGCTAAGAAGTACAGTAGAACCTCATTTTTACGCTTTTCAAGGGACTTCAGTAAAATGGTGTAAAATGCAGGAAATAATGTTTAAAATCGTAAAATATGCTTACTGGATCAGTCTTGCATTTTTGTAGTTTATTTGTAATATATGTACACAATAGGCATCTAAGTACTCGCCAGGAAGTTTATTTTTCAATAAAGGTTATCAAAATTTTTACTATTTTAAGTGCAGGGCAGAACTGGTAATTTTATGGGAAGTAGAAATTTTTGACATAATTTCATTCATTATAATTGAGGACGCCGCTGCTGGGCTTCAGAATTACCTGAACCGCTTTGATAGATATCGTTTGGATGCCGCTGCCAGGCTATGCAATACATCTTCAAAATTACTGCCTTTTACTGGCATTAATTATTCACATAGTAAAAGTCATAAAGTTCCATTCTTTTTTTAATTTTTCGATGTTTCACACGACGATATTAGAGAATTTATTTGCGTTCTCGAGTGCAAATATATGCATAAGTATTTTTGTGAAGTTTGCATAGGATCGGCATCTCACACTGTTATCGCTTTTTTGAGGTTGTGGGTATTATGATACCCAACTTTGACAGATAACGTTCTTTATGAATCAGAAATATGTAACACAAAAACAATGCAACTCTTCATTCTCACATCAACAAAGCAACTGGTTCTGATTGAGTACACGCCAGCCGCTCTGGCAAAGGTGCTAGTGGAAAGAGGAACTACACTGCCACAAATCGGCGTTATTCTCATGTCAATAAATCTTTCTGTTTGAGTACACGCCAGGTGCTCTGGCAAAGAGGCTTGTGGAAAGAGGAATTACATCGCCACAAATCATCGCGTTGTAAGTCAACTAGCTACGTACTGCCAACAATGACACACAAAATATACGTTTGAATAAATGCAAAGTGTCAAGAAACTGAACTGCGTAAAGTTTACGAACACTACTTAAAGTCACTGTCTTCGATATTTGATGTACCTGAACAAATGTATTATAATTATGTTGCAATTGAACTATTAGGTGTGATTTATTTTTTCCTAAAAAAGAAGTCTTAGAAGTGGGGTGCGTCTTATACGCCGCTGTGTCTTATATGCTGGCAAATAAAGTAGTTTTTCCTTATTTTAATACAATATATTTTTATAGAAGCACAACAGAAGAGAGAGAAATCGCTATGTGATTGCAACAACCCCCCCCCCCCCCACACACACACACACACCACACACACACACACCACACACACACACACACACACACACACACACACACACACACACAATGTCTTGCAACAACACACAAAGTTATGCTGCATGTGCACATTTGCAGACAGTGAAGGCAAAACAAAAAACAAAAGGAGATGGAGAAACAGGACTGGCAGAAGCCAAGGCCTGACCACACAACTTCCTGAAATACAAATCACACAGTAATTTTCATGTGTTTATAAATTTCTCTGTAAGATTATGTAACAGAAATGGGACTTCCCATTTAACCACCAACTTGTGAAATGAATTTATTATAATACTTTCCCACAGAAACAAAGGAAACCAACAAAAATTGTCTTACAAGAAAGATTGTATGACTTCAAAAAATAATAAATAAATAAATTTACTGTCTATATAATAATGGAAAGTCCAGGTTGCAATTAGTAATATAGTAATAAGGACAGTTTTCAACTCACCACAAAGACGTGGTGACAAGCTGCAACAGGCACATACAAAAGACACACACATACAACACCTTCAGCTATCGGCCATGGCCTTCTTCAGAAAATAGAACACTCACGCAATCACAAAGGCACACAACACAGTCATACAACCATCACCTCCAGCTGCCACACTTGGATTCAAAGTGATCGAAGGTGATAGTTGTATGACTGTGTTGTGTGCCTGTGTGATTGTGTGGATGTTCCATTTTCTGAAGAAGGCCATGGCTGATACCTGAAAGTGTTGTACGTGTTTGTCTTTTGTATGTTCCTGCCACAGCTCGTCACCACGTCTTTGTGGTGAGTAGTAAACTGTCCTTATTGCTAAATTTACTGTCTGAAATTTCACTCATGTTTCGCAGTCACACTGAAGACTCAGAGATCAAAGTGCTAAAAGCATCACACTACCACAACTGGAGGAATTCAACTGTTTATCAGGAACTCACTATCCAGTATGTGATAGTCAAATTCTTTTCCTCATCACCATCAACAGTACTAAAACTTACAATCAATTACTTAGAATTGGCAACATAAACCTGTCACACATGAAATTATTATTATTATTATTATCAGCTCACTATATAAGTAAGGATAAGAATTGAAACTAACAGTTTTGTTCCTTTCCCAAATTTCAATGTTTCTGTGTTCCATCACTAAGCACATTTACAATAAAATTACATATTTCCCAAACATTCTGATTTTTCTAAGAAGTAATTTCACCATAGAAAACAGATTTCATTTACTTACTTCAAATCCAAGTTCATTGGCTACTGCATACACAGAACTTGTTTTTCCAGAACCATGTGGACCCAACAGAACAGCTGCTTTGTTAAAATCTGAACCACCACTAGATTCTGAATATTCAAATTCCTCATCACTACTTGAAGCACCTGAAGAAATAATGACAGATTTTAATACAAATTAAATACCACTTAATAACTATGTCAAAAATAGTTCAGAATATACCATTTCTATTTTTCTTATGTTGCTTTTTTGTATCCTTGCTACGCAACTTCCAACTTTCAAGCCATTTCTTCAGTTGCATAGCCATCCTTTTTGTGCTTATTACTTCATTACTATTCACTGGTTTGTACTTTTCACACCAGCTGACAGTTGGTTCTGGATCAGGGGTCTTTTGAAGTTGTTCAGCTGCATGCTGTTTTGACTTTCTGTTCCTAAGTCGCTTCTTCTTTTTCCTTGTACTGGAACTTTCTACTGTGTTCTCTCCTCCTTTTGCCAATATGTATTTATTGGCTAAGTTTTTGAATAACCTGCGAACTGGTAGGTCTGAGTTCTTTGATTTAATATCTGATACAATTTTGTACAAAACGGCATTAGGAAACATCTGCTTTTCTTGGCAGTTTATGAGAACACTAGCTTTCTGAATATGAACAAGTTCCTTTAGTAACCAAATCCTGTCACTGTAATTTCCTTCATCCAACTCTTGTATACCATCCTTTAATGGCAAAACGATATGAGGCAGCTTGCAAGTATCTTCACTTTCCAGTTGCTGAATGTGAGAGATGGCAGGAAATATAGGCAAAGCCTGTTCCTGTTCTTCTGCACTGAAAAAAACATACAATTTTTAATAAATCGAAATGCTAAGCATACAAACTATCACACACACTTCTTTCCTTTAAGGAATTGCATCCAACAATGTCATCCACAGGCTTATTACAGCTCAACAACACTTTATAAATCAGTGGTATAACAAGATTTAGTGTGGCAGAATGGGTCAATTTGTTAAGAACACTATGATATCACATCAACTGCAAACTAATATCACATGCGGAATGTAAAGAGTTACAAATACTATGATCTCCACAATATTTAGAGCACAGAACTTTATAATTCCAAGAACGAGTTAGGAATTTCAAAACCCACTTAAATAAAATTTTGTAAGGAATTATTATTATTATTATTATTAAATTTTGTTCACTTAAATTCTTGTATTTACAAAAATCACAGTAAATACATCATCAATGTAATTATTGTTCATTGTAGTGTAACAGCTCCTTCCCACCATGAGATGATGTACGAAGGTTAAGTGGAGAAAGGACAAGTACTGTGAGCCTCAAGTTTGTATGCACACATACGCAGGAGAAAATAGATGTGACAGCCCAGAGACTGAACTATTTGCTGGAGCAGTGGGCGTTGTATGTTGTATGTCAGAATGCTAAGGGTCTACCTTGGCCTCCATAGAATTGAGGTTATGTGATCTAACTGTTATGTTGAGACAATGAGAATTAATTGTAGCTGTAAGGTCATAATGTATTAAGATGTCTATGTGAATAGATGCATATTGTACCTCTATTAGTTCTACAGCATGAAGAAGTTCAAGCCTATTCAAAGGCATAGATGGTACTAAATTATTAAAAACGTGTGTTACTAAACCACAGAAGAGCGAAGAAATACATCTTGGTGAAACAAAAAATTAAACCTATAATTTAATAATGGGAAGTCCAGGTTGGAATTAATAATATAGTAATAAGGACAGTTTACAACTCACCGCAAAGATGTGGCAACGAGCTGTGACAGGCTCACATGAACGACACACACATACAACACTTTCAGCTATCAGCCATGGTCTTCTTCAGAAAATAGAACATTCACGCAATCACACAGGCACACAACACAGTCATACAGCCATCACCGCTGGTGATTACTGTTACATAATTATTTTAAAATTGTGACCAATAATACAGCTATTAAAATATTGCTGTTTTAAGTTTTTAGGCCAGAATTGCTTGTGGCTCCTAACACCAATAACCATCCACAAAAGAGCACTCCCCTTGTCACCCAGTACTACTATGGACTCGAAGAACTAAATTGCATTCTTCGCCAAGGTTTTCATTTTCTATCATTGTGCCCAGAAATGAGACATCCTGCCCAAGATCCTTCCCACCTCTCCTAAAGTGGTGTTCTGTCGCCCTCCGAACCTCAACAACATCCTAGTTCAGCAGTATGCCACCCCAAAACCCAGCCACTGCCACAGGGTCATATTCTTGTGGAAGACCCCGCTGCAAGACCTGTCCAATCCACCCACCCAGCACTTCCTATTCCAGTCCTGTCACAGACATCCTACCCTACCAAAGGCCGGGCCACCTGTGAAAATAGCCATGTAATTCACCAACTGTGTTGCAGTCACTGTGCAGCTTTCTAAATTGGCATGACCACTAACCAGCTGTCCATTAGGATGAATGGCCACCGCCAAAAACAAGGTGGACCACACTGTGGCACAGCATGCATCGGAGCACATGCTTGATTTCATTGGCTGCTTCACAATCTGGGCCATCTGGATCCTCCCATCCACCACCAGCTTTTATGAACTGCACAGATGGGAGTCATCCCTACAATACATTCTCCGATCCTGAAATCATCCAGGCCTCAACCTATGACAACTTCCCTTTTTTTCCATACCTTACGTCTCCTATTTTGAGTGGTGTGTGAATGTGCGTGTGTGCTTGTGTGTGTGTGTGTGTGTGTGTGTGTGTGTGTGTGTGTGTGTGTGTGTGTGTTATTTTTTATATTTATTTGAATGTATATTTATTTTGTTTATTTTATTTTCTTATTTTATTTTCTCCTCTCATCTGCCTCCCCACTCCATTTCTAATCTGCATCTCGTTATTTCCATCTAGGCTGTTCTGTACCCATCCCCCCCCCCCCCCACCGTGACGTAACCTTCCTATCCCCTCACCAGAACAGTATAGTCAAATGCTGAGGTACCAAAAAGTATGTGCTGTTTCTGAAGATAAGGGGGAAGAAAAACTTTTGATTACTGAACATTTTCAAATAGGTTACATGTGAAATTCAAGATTACTTACAGGCGACTCATTTCTACAGTCTTCTTGAGTGTTTCAGGAACTCCACTTTCTAGAAATGACTTCTTTGCCAAGATACTGTCTGCATCTGGCTTTGGTTTTTTTGTTACTTTCTTTGTGAAAACTGGTGCCAGTCTCAAACACTCTGGGTGAGAAACATAAATCAGTTCCTTAAAAAGCATCAATCTACAAAAATATTTAAATTAAATATGACTCAAATTAACAAATAACGACAATGAAATAAAGAGACTATGGATAAAAAAGGCATAAAACAAATTTAATTTCACTACCTTTTGACTTGACCTTTTCAGGGCTGCTATGTACTTTTGAGCACACAGTGGCTTCACATTCCATCTCTGGAATTATTTGAGATACTGCACTGCTCTCTGCTTCTGAGGAGGAAATCTCAGTTTCATTCAACACACTTTGATTATTGGATAATGACAGTCTGTTCCTTCTGTTCTTTGTATGAGTAGATGTAGTTGTCTCTTGGAGAAACCTCTCTACTTTCTTTTCTTGGCATTGTTTAAAAAATGAATTTTTATTGTTGGATGTTCCTTAAATGGAAGAAAACATACGACATTAATTTTCTCTTTAATCAGTATCGCATGTTCTCTAAAACTTTGTAACTGTTCTCCTTTTCAATAGCAAAGCACATTTATATTGTGTTAACGTGTTTGAGGTTGTTACCTCAATAAAAATCCTGATTTAATATAAGTGCTGAGTAGTGATTAACAATGTAATAGGATAGGCTGCAACCAACTGCAGAGACTGTCGGGTCATTTCAGGCACATAGAACCCCCCCCCCCCTCTCTCTCTCTCTCTCTCTCTCTCTCTCTCTCTCTCTCTCTCTCTCTCTCTCTCACACACACACACACTAGCACACAAATGTTACCAACAATCTGGTATGTGAATGAACTATGAAAAGTGTTCATCAACATGCACAAGGCTTTTAACAGACTATTTAACATACTTCTTTGAAAAGTATGCATTGAGGATTAATAGTTTCTAGAGAAAATCTGGAACTGATTGTTAACTTCTTAACATTTAAAGTCCCACATTATCTCTCTTCATTTACAATAATAATAATAATAACAATATTGTTTTGGCAGAAACTTAAAAATGCCATGTATACTGAAGACAACTTCAGATCAAACCTTAGAAAAAATAGAACCTCACTTGTAATCATTGCAGCACTGATGTTGAGTGTCTGTCTGCTAGCGTCCATCCACATCTACATTTGGAGCCTGGCTGTTATATTTTGGTAAAGGTGGTTGCCAACTGCAGCTTTAAAAACTAGACAACAAAACATATCTACTCAGCCTCTGTCCTGTATTGTTCTTTAGGAAGTGCTTCTTAAAATCCATGAATACAGTGATACTGAATTTGACATCAAATTAAGCAGTTCAGAAAATGAAGAGAAGTGTAATGTTACAATTGAAAATTGCTTGCCAGAAGTACAAGGTAAGCATATCTACTGTGCATTGACCCTTGCTTTCGCTCACATCATATGGCTACAACATTTAGTTATTCATGGTTTGGCCTTATATCCACACATGAAGCTACATCAAAACCCAGTGCAAGAGTATACTCCAAATTTTTATATGCTGAATTTAATAAGTTAGTGAGTAATAATTTTGAGCCTTAATAGCTATCTTCCTAAGACTATATGTTATTCATTAAGTGACTTTTCCATTAAAATGGATTGCTTCGCAAGCCTGGGGTTGACAAGATCCCCAGAGTGTAGCCTTCCATGCCACCAGACAGATGACACGTACAGTCCAGGAGAGATGCACAGAAGAATGCAGGTACATCCAGTTCTTAAAACCAAATAAATTGGCAGTGGCAATTTATTGACAATGGACACTGTATGATATTTGAAAATATTAAAATTTTACCCATGACTTCATCTTCCTGGGACTTAGTGGTGCAAGATGCTGTTGAAATTCACTTGGGGAGGAATTTAATTAATAGAGATAGTGTAGTGTAACAAGTAGCACTACAACTCAATGAACCGATATAAGAATGTCAAATAGTTTATTCAAATACCATTTATAGAGAAATATTTTCTTCTGATTTCTTTCTATCTCTATTTTTCAGATTAGATACCAATTATTTTTTGATGAAAAGTATTATGTAAAGTGAATTTCAATGTAAATGAACTTTAAGGTCAAGGAATAAGTATGTAACTTGCATGTTCTATGAACCTTGTCTCTGTGGTTGGACGAGTTGATGTGATTTTGTTAGAGGAGTATTGTTGGTGGTGGTTGTAAGACAAGTTGGTTTGTCTCAAGTTGGAGTCCATAATGTATCCTTTAGAAGAATAAATGAGTGCATTATTCTATAAATCTCCTGTAAAGTTACTGGGCAGTAAATGCTCCTTATAATTATTCTCTCTGATCTGTCCGAAAAGTATTCTCAAAAAAATGTTTGTTAAGCTTATGGGACTTAACTACGGGGTTATCAGTCCCTAAACTTACAAACTACTTATTAACTACCTTATACTAGGGACAGCACAAATATCCATGCCCGAGGGGGGATTCGAACCCCCGACCATAGTGGCCGTGCAGACAGTTACTGGAGCGCCTCAGTCCCCTCGGCCACCGCGGCCAGCAAAGTATTCTCCAGAATTATTATGAGTCCATGTATATTTATACGAAGAAGAAAACAAATTAGGAACAGAGTAGCTAGGCCTTTCATTGCGTCGTCTTAATTGTAGAGAAGAACAAGCCAGAAGATTAAATATTACAACAAAATAAAGAGTTGTTGTAGTGACGGTGCTGTAGCTACACCAATTTACCACACATGGTCCTGTAGAATTTCAGATTCTGCAGAGGTAACACTAAAATACTTCTGTCAGCTCAGATAAAGCAAGAAATCTACACTTAATTTAATAAACTTACAAAGATGTCAACACAGCACAGCTCATAGTAATATTTCTATATCTCCATGAGGGTTGACTGTACAGCCACAGATATAATTCATACATCTTTCTTTCCACCAATCAACAATGATGGGGCCTATGTATCTTTGAGAGCACACACAGTGGCGCTGTCCGCAGTTTTAACAGGACAAAGAGAATGATTGTCAGTTGATGGGCTCACTTTGATGGTGGCTGGAAGGTATGAAGCCAAAATATTATAAGTAGCAAAATACACGCCCAAAAATATACAGAACAGAGCTTTAGACTGTTTTGGTCTGTCTAATGTCTTGAAACAACTCCCTGCTGGTGCCCACAATGATATTTTGTTATCAGACACCAACTGCCCTGTATTGCAGGTCATGTCCCATATCATCCTACATGGCATTCTAATGTTGTCAGTTACCCATGTCAGCTGCTGATCAGCACTACTTACGAACCTGCAATTTTTTTGTGGTAAAAACTATCGCAGAAAGGGATCATAATGTTGTTTCTCTAATCTCTAGTGGGAGGGGATGGGCACTCAAGGCTCTTTTTACATTTTATATACCTCAAATCCCACAGCATAAACAATGAACATGGAGTATGGTCCCTAGCAGGAATCGCACATCTCCATCACATGCTTATGTCACTGCCGAATTCAGGACACCATTCTGTGTTGAGCTGCAGTCACAAACATTGCCACCTCTATTGACTCTCCTGCCAAGTGAGAATATTGAAACATTATTTCCTTCACGCAGAAGGTAATAGTGCAGCAGAAATTCACTGAAGAATGACTTTACTGTAAGGGGAACTTTTGAGTGATTTATGCAAGTCTAAATATGGCATGTCGAAAACTTAAAGATGACTAAATTGATGTAAATATACTAAAAAATTAGTGACATTACCTATTAGTGAGTCCTCTCAGGCCGATGTTGTTTAATATTAATTGACTTTTTTTGGTACTTTTGTACCACCATTGATTAATTTCTTATTTAAAATTATAGTTCTACTGATAGCTTCTTCAGGATTATCATCATTCTATACCGAACATACATAAACTGAGGAGACAAAAGTCAAGGAAAAACCCTAGTATGTCAAACATCCTTTCACCCAAACAAGTGCAAAGTTCAGTGAGGCACGAGTTCAAAAAGGAAGGAATAATATACCATGCTGCCTCTACAGCATTCCATGTTTGCGAAAGTGTTGCTGGTGCACAACTGACCTCTTGATCAGGACCACAGTTTGTTTTATTTTATTTTAATCTGCTTTGTTTTCTTTTATTTGGTGGCGGTTGTGAGCTTGCGTGATTGAAGGCTATGACTGATAACTGAAGGCATTGTATATGTGTGTCTTTTTTGTGTGCCCATCGCAGCTCATCACCACATCTTTGCGGTAAGTTGCAAACTGTCCTTATTACTATATTGTTTGACTTAATAATTTACATATTCCTTCAGTAAAAAACTGTCTTGATTGCAGATGATTGCCCAATTTTCCACATTTTTACTGAAGGAATATTTATTCTCACTGATTGCTGTACACCATGGACTGGCAATCATTTTAATAATTTACATATGATGCTGTTACAAAGGTTAGTGTTACTAGTTGTTGTGACCAGTAGATGCGCTAGTGCTACACAACACTGACACATTTTGTTAGGTCACGTTAGTTGCTGGCAAAATGGCGTCGAAGCAGGAGAAAGCACAGTGTGTGCTTTGGTTTCATGAAATGAATTCGCCCATCAGTGTTCAGCGCGCGCACACGCACGCGCACGCACACACGCCTGTGCATGTAAAAGTGTGCACTTCTGATGGAAAAAGAGTTAATGCACAAAAATACTTTCAATGCCATTTCCTGTTGCATATCTGCATCTACATACATACTCTGCAATCCACCATAAGGTGTGCGGCGGAGGGTACACTGTACCACTACTAGGCATTGCCTTTCCTATTCCACTCCCAAATAGAACGAGGAAATAAAGAATGCCTATATGCCTCCATACGAGCCCTAATTTCTCTTATCTTGTCTTTGTGATCACTACATGAAATGTAAGTAGGAGGCAGCAAGATCACACTACACTCAGGTTCAAATTCCTGCCCTCCAACTTTCCGCAATAGAAATTCATGAAAAGAACGTCATCTTTCCTCCAGCGATCCCTAACTGAGTTGCCGGAGCATTTCCGTGAACTCGCGCATTGATCGAACCTATCAGTAACAAACCTAGCTGCTCACCTCTAAACTGCTTCTATGTCTTCCTTTAAACTGATCTGCTGCGGGTCCCAAACACTTGAGCAATACTCAAGACGTGGTCGCACAAGCGTTTTATACGTGGTCTCCTTTACAGATGAAGTACATCTTCCCAAAATTCTTCCAATAAACCGAAGTTAGCTGTCCGCCTCACTCACAACTGTCCTTACATGTTCGTTCCATTTCATATCGCTCTGCAATGTTACGCCCAGATATTTGAACGACGTCAAGAAGCTCACTGCTAATGCTGTATTCGAACATTATGGGATTGTTCTTCCTACTCATGCACATCACCTTACATTTTTCTACAATGAGAGCTAGCTGCCAGTCTAGCTTGCATTTGCTGTATTCCAAGTATTGATCCAGTATAGGAGAATGTGTTGCATTTGTTATTTTACAAATAAAAAAGGTTGAAACTCCTTTTAATTCATTAACATCACGATTTTAATGTAGAAGGTATTGGAAAGCTTATCCCAAGGAATGGCAAATTCCTCAATTGTTATAGTGATTATCTTGAAATGTGACATTTTAAGTACTGTACATCCATGAAACGTATCTGACTCAACTGTTTAAATTCAAAGCTAGGTGATTTTTGTTCTTTCCAATAATTTCTTCCTGACACCCGAGTCAAAGGGAGACAGTCAAATAACAAGTATAACAGTAAAGGGGGTGATTTGGCAACTCAGGAAATAGCATTGTAATGTTAGAAATCGAGAAATAGGAGGGTTACCATTTGGACAACAAACCTAGTCAAGATCGTGTCATGGGCCGTTGAACAGCATAACATTGATGTAAACGTGTTTTACAAAAATTATAGTAATAAGGACAGTTCACAACTCACTGCAAAGGCGTGGCGACAAGCTGTGACAGGCACATACAAAAGACACACACATACAACACTTACAAATATCAGCCATGTCTTCTTCAGAAAATAGAACACTCACACAACACAGTCATACAACCATCACCTCCGGTTGCCGCACTTCGAATGGATCCGAAGTGCGGCAGCCAGAGGTGATGGTTGTATGACTGTATTGTGTGCCTGTGCAATTGTGTGAGTGTTCTATTTTCTGAAGAAGTCCATGGCCGACAACTGAAAGTGTTGTATGTGTGTGTCTTTTGTATGTGCCTATCGCAGCATGTCGCCTTCGCAGTGAGTTGTAAACTGTCCTTATTACAATATTATTAATTCCAACCTGGACTTTCCATTATTACAAAAATCATAGCTATGCAACTGCTATTATGATCTCTCATGCCAATGCCCAAGTTACATTAATATTTGCTATTAAAGAACAAACACAGAACTTTTAGGAAATGTGTACCGGTATTACAGTGTGAAAGACGAGTGCAAGTGGGAAAAGTGTGAGAATGTTGTAAGAGCAGAAGCAGTCTTCATATCAGATCTCAGTGCACAGTAAAAGTTGCACAAGAAAACGCAATACCACCCATCAAAATCCAGAAAGTGCAAATCAGACTGCAGTGCAGAGAACCTGCTAAGATGATAAGCTTCATTCTGGAATTGTTGCAACTCTTGACTGACAACCTAGGCCTGAGCAAAATATGTAGCATGAGTAATGAGGCCTTTTTTATATTAAAAAGAAAAAAAATAAATGCAAAAGAAAAAGTACATGAAAATCTTGTAATACTTCATAAAACTTAATTTCACTGACACAGTAGTAGCACAGCTTTCTTATTTTTTATGAAAATTGTGGCAATGGGGTTACTGTTCCTACGAAACAATAATTTCATTTCTTGACTCATTTCCTAGAGTGGGAGCTTGCTGAGGTTCTTGTAACTGCGAACTCATTCTTCCAGTAAGACTAATCCATATGCCATATCTCGTGATATTCCATTACACATCTTTACTCTTTATCCCACGTCCATAAACAGGAACATTTTCTAGCCTCCAAGATCTGACCAATCAGTGTGCGATATCTTCCTTTAGGGACATTCGAAAATCTTAGATCTGGTGTGGCCCACTACAATCATTAAGGAACTGAAGGAATTACATCAACTTCCTAACTTCCATAAAAATTGAAATGTGTTTTAAGGAATGTGGCAGAAAACTATGTTATGTCATTTATAAGTGATCGCTATTTTAAATGGCAAGCACTATAAATTCCTTTTGTTAAAAGGATGCTCCATAATAGATTTAGTTTTTATTTTACAGAGAAAGTAATATAAAAATGGAGAGACTATAATACAGATACACACATTGCTTTTATTGATTTTCCAAAACGTTTTGCCAGTGTCAAGAGACAGCAACTTTAGGAGATAATGATGAATCACAGATATCTGAAGCATATAGTAAATGCGAAAAAAGTTTTGATATAAACACAAATACCACTCTAGATCTGAATGGAAAAATGAGTTACCAACAAACAAAAGAGTATGACAAGGCTACTGCATCTCCCCAATTTCGTTCAACATTTACATTAAGTAATACATATATAGAAACCAAATTTCAGAAAGGTGTCTTGCTAGACAGAAGCACTCTTTTAAATAATTTACTATATTTTGACGAAGCAATGATTCTATAATATAATGAAGATGACCTTGTAGTGATACCAGCTACCTCGTCATTATGAACAAGATACAGAAATCCATAGAACCCACCCAATGCCAGCGCCTTAGAGACAAATACAAACTGCTTAATCTTTAGCGTGCTGACAATTATCCGTAATAAATTGTTTGAGTAATTTGGCGAAACTTTGATGGTTAGTGAGTGAAAGAATGTGTTAAATTACATCTTGCTTTCCAGAACATTCTAAATATATCTACACTGAATTAACAAATATAGGAAAGAGACTGAGACCTGAAATAACCGATTTATGTCTGTAAATGTCCTTGAAAGAACTACCAATCCGAAAATCTGTTAAACAAATAAAAATATATAAATAAAGAAATGCAGAATGCTAACTGAACTATATGAAACGATGTAATATTTTGTGATTAACAGGAAGTATTGTCCATCTTGTCACTTTGTACTAATTATTCCTACTATATGGACACTGTTGTTGTTGTGGTCTTCAGTCCGGAGACTTGTTTGATGCAGCTCTCCACAATACCCTATCCTGAGCAAGCCTCTTCATCTCCACATAAGAACGACAACCTACGTTTGTCTGACTCTGCTTACTGTATCCATCTCTTGGTCTTCCTCTGCGATTTTTACCCCACACACTTCCCTCTAATGCTAAATTCACAATTCCTTGATGTCTAAGAATATGTCCTACCAATCTATCCCTTCTTTTAGTCAAGGTATGCCAGAAATTTCCTTTCTCCCCAATTCTGTTCAGTACCTCCTCATTAGTTACGCGATCCACCCACCTAATCTTCAGCATTCTTCTGTAGCACCATATTTCAAAATCCTCTATCCTCTTCCTGTCCACACGGTTTATCGTCCATGTCTCACTCCCATACAAGGCAACACTCCACACAAATGCCTTCAGAAAAGACTTCCTTAGGCTTAAATCAATATTCAATGTTAACAAATTTCTCTTTTTCAAAAACGCTTTTCTACCCATTGCCATTCTGCATTTTATATCCTCTGTACTGCGACCATCATTTGTTATTTTACTGCCCAAGTAACAAAACTCATCTACCTCCTTTATTGCTTTGTTTTCCAATCTAATTCCTTCAGCATCACCTGATTTTCTTACACTGCACTTCATTACCCTAGTTTTGCTCTTGTTAATGTTCTTGTTAATGTATATGCAACTTTCAGCACATTGTCCATTCCGTTCAATTGCTCTTCCAGGTCCTTTGCTGTATATGACAATTACTATGTCGGCAGAACGCAATGTTTTTAATTCTTCACCCTGAACTTTAATTCCTTCTCCAAATTTCTCCTTGCTTTCCTTTATAGCTTGCTCAATGTACACATTGAATAACAATGGAGAAAGACTACAACCCTGTCTTACTCCCTTTCCAACCACTGCATCCCTTTCATGCCCTTCAACTCTGATAACCGCTGTCTGGTTTTTGTACAAGTTATAAATAACCTTACGTTCCCTATATTTTACTCCTGCTTGCTTCAGAACTTGAAAGAGTTTATTCCAATCAACATTGTCAAAAGCCTTCTCCATATCTACAAAAGCTAGAAATGTAGGTTTGCCTTTTCTTAATCTATCTTCTAGGATAAGCCGTAACATGAGTATTGCCTCCCGTGTTCCTACATTTCTCCTGAAACCAAACTGATCTTCCTCGAGGTCGGCTTCTACCACCTTTTCCATCCTTCTGTATATAATCCGTGTTAATATTTTGCAACCATGACTAATTAGACTGATGGTTCTGTAGTTTTCACACCTGTCTGCACCTGCTTTCTTTGGAATGGGGATTATAACATTTTTCTTAAAGTCTGAGGGTACTTCTCCTGTCTCATACATCTTACGCACCAGGTGAAACAGGTTTGTCATGGCTGGTTCTCCCAGAGACTTCAGTAGCTCTGAGGGAATATCATCTACTCCAGGGGCCTTGTTTCGACTTAGGTCTTTCAGGGCTCTGTCAAATTCTTCTCTCAACACAGTATCTCCTATTTCATCTTCATCTACATCCTCCTCCCTTCCTACAATATTGTCTCGGAGTTCATTTCCTTTGTAGAGCCCCTCTATATACTCTTTCCACCTTTCAGCTTTCCCTTCTTTGCTGAGAACTGGTTTTCCATCAGTGTCCTTGATATTCATAGAGCTGTTTTTCTTATCTCCAAATGTTTCTTTTATTTTCCTGTACGCTGTATCTATTTTTCCCCTATTTACACATTCTTCTACATCCTTGCATTTGCCTTCTAGCCACTCCTGCTTAGCCATTTTGCACTTCCTGTCAATCTCATTTCTTAGTCGTCTGTACTCCATTTTGCTTGTTTCATTTACTGCATTTTTATATTTTCTCCTTTCATCGATTAAATTTAGTATCTCCTGTGATATCCAAGGATTTTTTGTAGGTCTTGCCTTCCTACCTATTTTGTCCTCTGCTACCTTCACTATTTCATCTCTCAATTTTACCCATTTCTCTTCTACTGTTTCATTTTCCCCTGTTTCTGTCAATTGTTGCCTAAAGCTCCCTCTGAAATTCTTAAGAACCTCACGTTCCTTCAATTTATCCAGGTCCCATCTCCTTATTTTCCTACCTTTTTGTAGTTTCTTTAGTTTTAGCCTACAGTTCATAACCAACAAGTTATGGTCAGATTCTATGTCTGCCCCTGGGTATGTTTTACAGTTTAAAACCTGGTTCCGGAATCTATGTCTTACAGGCTAAAGTAAGGAGTGACTTCTTGCATGGACCTAAGCACAGAGAAAGTAATGGGAGTATGGGAGATTTTTGTGAGGCTGAAATCAGAAAGTTAGTTCATTTAGATTCTCCCCTTGATGAGAAAACTCTTGTTGACATGTTAAAGATAAGGTTACTAGGTGGATTACAACAAGCTTAGGACTCTGGACCAGAGGAATCTATTGATTAATTCTTGAAATATGTTGAGAAACTGGACAGAAGTTATGAGAGGGAACGAGAAAGATATAGCTGTCAGGAAAATTATCATAGTGGAAGAAACAAAAGAGATTACCATGGGGACCTAGACAGAAGGGCATCAGAGGAAGACTATAAATGGGAACATGGACAACAGGAATAGAACTTGGAGAAACGACAGGAATCAAGGCAATTACAGGCGAAACGGGAAAGGTCAGGAAAACTGAATGTCACCCCTATGAGAGCCTGTCAGGTTGAAGTGAGACACCGGGCTACAAATCAGGTTTAACAAGGAAGTGTGGGATGTTTTCTGCAACAAAGCTTGAAAAGAAGATGAACCTTGCAAAGATCAGGAAGAGGTAGCCTTAAATGAAGAAACAATTGCCAATATGTACAACACGTGTGAAAACAAAGCTGTAGATAACTGCAAATTGGATAAAGATCATGATGTGTTTGGCTTATGCAAGTTGGTAAAAGAAACTGTAATAAATACTAATGACAACATTTATGTGAATTCTTATGACAATGTCAGAACTGAAATTCTTGAAGATGCTAATATAGAAAGTGAAGTTAATTCAGAGATGTCAGGACAAGAAAGTGAAGATGGTGTTGAAAATTCGTGTATTGAAGATTCAGAGAAGGAGCTTGATGGTGTGGTTTACATTGAGCTTAAGGAAGAATGTCTTTTGACTGATGGTCAAGATGATGAATGTGGTGGATGTGTTGTTAACTCTTGTGATAATCAGATTGTACCAGTCAAAGTGAGGAGTGCAGCAAGTGGTCAGAGTAGTAACCATGAAGATCTGAAGAGGGAAATCTTATGTGCAGTAATCAGCAGCTATGAAGAGAAGAACAATAAAGCAAATATTTTGGAGAAGTTAAAGTCTAAATGTCATGAATTAGAGCAGAATATCACAGCCTTGAAATAGCATTGTGAATGTAATTTGTGGGTTGCTAGTGATTTTAATTAAACACAACCTGAGAATAAAAGTGTGGATGTAGAAATTGAAACTAGGGTGTCCTTGAGTCATGTACAAGCTAAGGATAATCCCAGCAACTTGAAGCATGATGATATTGAAGATTTATTGCAATAAGAAGAGAATACAGACAAATATGACATTACTGGTTGTCCATATATTACAGTGTGTATTGATCATTGTTGGAAAGCGGCTTTGGTTGACACAGGAAGTCCTATTAATGGAATTTCTGAACAATTTAGAGATAGTGTGAAGCATATTTCTAGTTCTATTGAGATGCCTGTTGTTGGAATCAAGATTAAGGGTGCAACAGGGAGGCACAGCAAATTGGTGAACAAAGAAGCCCTGTTATCTTTTACTGTTGCTGATGTTAATTTATGTCAATGATACTTAGTGATACCTGGTTTAACTGAAGAGATACTTCTTGGTACAGACTGGATTATGAAAGTAAATGCTACGTTCAATTGGGGAGGAAAGAAAATTGTGTTTGAAGATCCGAAGACTGGTGTATTATATTATACCCCCATGATATGGACTATCAGGACTTGGTAAACACCAAGTTGCAGGAATCAGATAAGTTAAATGAAGACCAGAAGGAGGAGCTAAGAAGAGTAATATTTAACTACTATGATGTATTTGACAATAGACCATGAAGATTTAAAAATTATCAATGTACCCTGAGGGTTAAGCGAGATGAACCATTCTACATAAAACCATATGGTGTTCCTATTGCAAAAAGAAAGGCAGTGGAAAGGGAGTTAGAAAAGATGCTTGTAATTCTATGGGACTAAACTATGTTGGTCATCGGTCCCTAGTCTTACAAACAACTTAAACTAAGGTAAACTCACCGAAGGACAACAGACACATCCATGCCCGAGGGAGAATTCAATCCTCCGACGCGGGAGGCCGAGCAATTCGTAACATAGTGCTCCAGACCGCTCAGCTACTCCCGCACGGCGGAGCAGCAGCCAGTACAACAATCCCATCATGGTTATTTCTAAGAAGAGTGGGGCTGTGAGAATTGTATTAGACTCGAGACATTTAAACAAATTTCTAGAGAGAAATCTAAGGCTATCAGCATTGAGCTGAAAAAATTTTTTTATATTTATATTGGCCCATTCAAGATAGTATTCCTTGCCGAAATGCATATTTATTGGAATACCCTAGGTCTGGAAGACTATTCAGTCTGAGGAACATAACTGAACTTAAATTGTACAAACAGTAAAGTGAAGCAAAAGGCAATGTACAAATGACAGTTTTGCAAATATGATGTATATGTAATTACTGATTTATTTATTTATTTTTTACCTTGAACTTTGTGCTTATGATGATTCTGCATGTCCAGTTGTAAACCACAGGAAGGTACATGTCCTATGTGTGCAAAGTGCATAGCGATCACTGGGTACCCGGCAATGTGGTGTCATACTTCTACTTTCGGTTTCTGATCTTTCATCTCTCAACCTATCCTCCTTCATTAGTATGAGTGTGTTTTATTTTGGTAAATTTGTTGTATATGTGATATAAGCTTTGTAACATAATATTTAAACAGAACTTTTTTCCATGTTACTCAAAGTCATTTTATTTAGTGTATAGTATAATGAATTAATTAATTAATTCTTAGAATTTGATTATCCACCCAGAAAGTTAAAATCAATTTAAATGTCTTGCAAGTATCAATTACATTTGTCATGTTATTTCATTCAATGGATGTTTGTCTGTCTGTCCTCTGTGTTCATAAACCATTCATTCGATTACAATGAAACTTTCGTGAACTGTTCACCGCACGCCTACGAAGGTTCCTGACCCAAAAACAAAAGAGCGCGACACATAGCTCAGGAGATATGGCATAATTAATAATCAGAGGTCACCACATGAGACTACCCAGATTTATGCGTCAGTTATTGGAAAATGGGAGTAGTTAGAGACCTGCAACAAAGTTTGCATGTAATTTCTGACGTTTATGAAGCGTTTTGTAACTGACCCCCCACCTACCTTAAAAAAAAGTACCACTCACATCAGTTTCGCTGTAGATGCCGTAAAACTATCGCATCGGGCATGGCCTTGTATCAAATTAAGTTACAATTACAGATTTGCATGTTACTATTTATTTTTGTCTACAAGTCTCCCTTAATTCTCTTGCATACAAAATTAAGCAATCCGTTTTGTTAATCTCTATCTATGTAAAAGCGAAAGGACGCTCACACACTCACTGACTAAACACAAAATCTCAAAAACTACTTCACTTATGAAGCTGATATTTGGCAGGTATATAGTTTGTATTTTGCGATAGGTACATGGCAAAGCATACTTCTCCTACAGACTCAAAAAAATCTACAGTTTTATACCAAGCTTCACGAAATTTCGCATGCTTGACCTTCAAAGCAAGAGGAAGGTCAACTGTCTGCATAAAATTTCAATCGGTGAATGGTGGAGGGTATTAACTTACGGAATTTTACAAAATGCATAGTTTTGCTCCAATCTTTATGAATTTTTGCACACATGACCTTTGAACCACAAGGAAGATGACTGTGTACATAAATGAACGGTACATTACATCTGAAGAGGGTACCTTGCAGAGAACTTTGCTGACAGATGTAAAGGTAGAAACCAACAGAGAGCCGGGAGCGAAAGAGGTGGATGCAGAGGGGGGGGGGGGGGACGTGGACTACAAGAGTGTAGGATACAGAAACACCCGGGCAATGCCGGTTGCCCAGGTTCACAGCTAGTAATATATAAAACTCAGTTTAAAAAAAAAAAAAAAACTGTGGTTAGAGTACATATTTGCCTACAAAGCCTAGTTGTAATAACAAAATTAAAGTAGGATGTTTGTATGCCTTTCTTATTTATACTTATCATTGTAAGCAGGTCAGACAAATACAGTATGGCAGGACACAGGGTTTAGCTGGTTCCTGAGACTGTCGTCTGTGTTTGTATGGCCTTAAGTTGGCACCTACTGATTGCTACTTCGAAGTTTCAGGATCTGATGATGCTGTGTGTTGACTGCCATGAACCAAGCCCACACAGAACTGTTGTTAAATACCTAGCAGCCAATCCAGCCTCAGGGTCCAAGCTATCCAAAGTAGGTGCAAATTTTCTATGTGCGTCCATCAGTTGTCGAATAAATTTTACAATAAGATCTCAGAAGAGCACAATAGCAGCTAAGCTAGTAAGTTCTAACAAATGGGTAAAATAAGAATAGGAAAATAATATTTTTGATGTTCACGGGTGTATCATCCAATAGCTGCAGTCAGAATTCTTCGGTATTTAGTTCATTTTCAGGAGTAAAATTTATAATTATATTTTCATAACTGTCACTTTCAAGAAATAATCAATAATTTATTTAAATCGAAACCATGTTGGCACTAGTGGTGCTCAGTGCAAGAACCATGAATAAATTTCAATTTGTTGTAAATATAAAAGTGAACATTATTTATGCAACTGACTGAAGGAGAAAGTCATATATTTTGCTAACATGGATGAAATCTAACAATAAATCCAGGTTATGTCAATAATGGTCGATAGATAGATAGCAACTCATCCTAAAGTTGATTGCTGAACCACAGACAGGCACATAAAATAGACAATCACATTCACACAACTTAAATTTTCGGCCATGACCTTACTTCAGAGCTTATGCAGGCATACTGACCCAACTGGCGAAATAAGTGATAATGCTAACAACTTTTAAATTCTGTCTCTGATGGACACATCCTTTGGTATGTGTTACCCAATGTTTCAAAATTGGATGCTACAAAGCTATGAGTCAAAGGTCTTTTCAAAATATAGCACAAACATAAAATACTAGGATACAAAACTGACAAACTTACACTAACACTATCAACTATCTTGTTTATAAAATCTTTAAAATTAAAGAACTTACTAAACCCACTACCATGAACAGTTGGCATGCAGTCACCAAATATTCTCTCTCTCTCTCTCTCTCTCTCTCTCTCTCTCTCTCTCTCTCTCTCTCTCTCTCTCTCTCTCTCTCTCTGATTAAAGAAATCTCACCACACCATCACACACAAACAGTAAATCAACAAACCTGTACTGGAGGATTCATTTTCATCAGCACTGGCATCTCGAAGACGTATTCTTAGTTTCCAACCTTTTCCGGGAGAAGAAAGTTTATCCTTAAGATCTTCATTTACAACTGATGAAACCGAACTACTTAATTGACAATTGTCAACAACTTTCATTGCTTCGGGGTTTTTTGTGTTGCCAACTTCATCATCATTTATGGATAAATCTTCACTTTCCAATACTTCAATCATATCTGCAGCTTCAGCTGCACGTGATGCAGCTTTTCCTTTCCTTGTCTTTTTTAATCTAAGTTTTGAGCTGCTGCTCTTCCCTCTACAAGAAGAAGAAACAGGAGTATGCACTATGGCTTTTACTTCAATTTTGTCTGGTTTAGATTTAATGTCTTGTTTTGAAACTTTACCAAAGTAATTAAGAAGATTACTTTGCTTCCTTGTCTCTTCATCTGGAGATACACTGTTGTGAAAATTATTTTGCTTTTTCTCTTTCTGTTCACAGTCAGTTAAATCGTTTGGAACAATAGATTTAATTTTGTTACCAGTATGCTCACTGTCGCAATCGATTTCATTTTCTTTGTCTACTGCAGATAATTTTACATTTGTCACACTACGGTCTGACTTTGTAATTATAATATCAAGTTTTCCAAACATATTATTTTTCTTTGAAGTACTATCAGTCAATTCAGCTTTTTCTTCTTGCACATTTTTGCAGCCCGTAGATTCCTTTTCGGGTAGTGTTGTGGACTGAGTTATTTTGTCTGATTTGCACTCTTTGTGTTGCCTTGCACGTTTAGGAGACACACGTAACCGTTTGGCACTTCTACTTCCTTCTGCTCTTGCAGAGCCCCCTTCAGCTTTTCGCTTCTTTTTTCGCTTTTGACTGGAACTTTGGGTTTCTTTAATTGCTTTTTTAGACCTTCTCTTTACTTTTCTTTTTGCATCATTAGGAGTGTCATCATCATCATCATCATCAATAATATTATCATCATCCTCATCATCATCATCGTGACCATCATCACCCACACTACTTGGTTCCACAATGATTGTTGAACGTCTTTGTCTTTTAATTTGTTTTGAAACTGGTTTCTCAGCTGTTGCCATCCTCTTCCTTCTGCCAATATTATTCATAGTTGTTTCATTAATTACTTTGTCATCTTTGGTTTCCAATAATTTATTTGCAGTTGCATCATCATCTCTTTCCTGAGAGTCACGAAGTTGGCATATATTATTTGCCTTCTGACTTTCTTCCTCTGATGCATTTTCCATCACCCGAGACGTTAATGCACCACTTTTGGAGCTTTCTTTTAACTGAATGTTCAATTTAACTTTCTGTACAAAAATATGATTATTTTTACTGCTACTTGTCTCCATACTTTCAGCAACTTCAAAGTTGTTAGCACACATCTTCTCAGGCAAGTGGAAATAATCAGCTATGCTCTTCATCCTAAAAACAAAATAAGATATTTTAATTTCTATTCAGCATAAGCACATGTGCTGTCTTACAAACAAAAGACTATTACAAATGCCAACAACTAAAACAAAATTGTAAGAGCGAGAGCTTCACACAAAATTAGAGAGATGGAAAAACCACAATTTCCTTATAAGAAATCATTGAAATTAAAAACTAAACTCATTTAAGTTTTAAAATTTAGTGACAGAGAAAAGTACTTTTCCACACATTTTGTAGCATATATCGTCTTCACGTGTGCACAGTTTGTACACCTATCACTTCTACCTCACCATTTCCAGCTAACTGGGAACTCCCCACAACTCCTACCAGCCGTTAGCCACACACCCATGCTCTTCCACTCTCCCACCTCTTTTCCTCACTCAGCCCTGTCTGCACAACCCCCTATTCTAACCAAGTCCACTTGCTGAATGCAGTGTTGCACTGTGCAACCAGCCAGCACCATGAAGGAAACCAAATGTTTATAAATGTATAGGACTTAACTACGGTATCAGACCCTAGGTAGGACTCGAGCCTCCAACAGGGAGCAACCACGTGCTCCGCATCAAGGTGCCTTAAAGTGCTTGGCCATACCAATGCAGTATGTAGGAAACCAGCTCTCTCTGTTTGTTTGTGTGTGTGTGTGTGTGTGTGTGTGTGTGTGTGTGTGTGTGCGCGCGCGCGCACGCGCGCTCATTTTTGTGGAAAAAAAAATTAAGGATACTTTAAGGAGTCTGAATATAAGGAGTTTTTAAGCCCTAACTAGTCTTGTAGTCACACATAATTACTTACATCAGATCAATTGGCCTGAAATTAAAATGCAAAGAAAAACACAATACTCCATCTTTACATGATTTTATTGTTTTAAACGTATTATATTATTCCCTCTTCAAAGGATAATAATGATTTAGTGATACCTTGACCCTATTTTATTTGAAAACACCAGAATTTTAACATGTAGACAGAGGCATAAAATATTACAGGTTTCATGGTATAAATGTTCATATTAGTCATTTTTACAGGATGTACTGATCACTTTAGTGTGCTGTTTACGTGCACAGCAGCTAACTTGTCAGTCCTTTTCCTCTCATCTCTAGTGGTTTTATTATCAAAGCGATTACATCAAAGGGAAAAAAGGGATTTTCTGTGTGGCGTACTCAATGCTAATACATCAGGCTCACCTATATCCCACATGTCTTTGAAACGCAGGTGCGAATCTTTGTGTAAGTTCCTGCAAACAGCAAGAACTGAGAAAGGCTTTCATCTCCAGTCTGTTTCTTGTGCATCACAATATCT
The DNA here is from genome assembly GCA_026315105.1 of Locusta migratoria. Classification (NCBI taxonomy): domain Eukaryota; kingdom Metazoa; phylum Arthropoda; class Insecta; order Orthoptera; family Acrididae; genus Locusta; species Locusta migratoria. The sequence continues at coordinate 201,652,375 of CM048746.1, forward strand.
GTCAAATTGTCCATGAATGTTCATTATGTACATAATAGTGTACACAACAATGTCATCTATCAATTTATTAGCAACGTAAGATTTTGATTGGAGTTTTAGCTGTAATAGCCAGTGCTGAAGTGCCACTCCATTTGCCCTCAAATTAGAAAATTAAGCTGGGTCACTTTTTATTTTTTAATTTAACACATTAAGACTAATATGGGATAACAGTGGAAAATGTTTGGCAGAGAGAACTAGTGTACTGTTGCATTTGATATTTAAAAATACACCATTCTACCCATCATGTGAAACTTCAGTACACTTCACCCATGTGCCCGATGTTTAGCACTTTGTTGCAGTAAACGCACATCCCTTTTGTGTTGCAAGAATAAAGCTTTACCACCCAAATTCTGTACTCTTCTTTTGTAGTCCAAAATACATGTATATTGAAAACACTGAACATAATGAACAAACCAATAAAACTAAATTAATAACATACAGAACAATCTTAAGCCTTAAAAGTACAGACAAGTTGTTACATAGGTCACCATGTACCATTTTTAATTCAAAAGCCAATAATATGGAGTTTTGTGCCGTATTTGTCATACACAAAATTCACTGCTTCAACACTTGGAAGGCTGTTTGCTGGTCTATTTCCAGTTTATTAATTTTGAAGCAAAAGTCATTTTAATTGCAAAGAAGTTTGTTAATAAACTACATTACAACCATGACAGCTTTTATTTCAAAATAAAATTTGACTGGTTGGTGTACGAGGCACACCATGGATTTGAAAACATTTTGTTTGTAGTTCGTATGTTGGTGTTCTGTGTCATGTGCGCTGATTGAGATATGTAGCTCAAAATTTAACTAGTACTGTGACACGATATGTCACCCTGTATCACTGAAATAGGCCACTTGCCTCCAACCAGCCATACATGAGTGATCTGCAAGCAATCTCCACCAGTATTATGAATGTCAGTGTGTTGTAATGTACTGCAGACCAAAAGGAACCATCATATGTTAAGAACAGTTGCAGTTATCTATGTAGCCCAACACACACTCACAAAAATTATGTAAAAAATTTATAATGTCAATAATTACGTTTATTTTAAAATGTTTTTCTTGGGAACTGTAGATTATCATACTGAATATGTTTACACTTATGCCAATTACCTAGTGTACATCTTTACACTTTTTTAAAGCATCAGGTCTCTGTTTATTAGTTCTCAATTCAATTTTATTTAATTAGCATTACCATTTAACTTCAACTATTTACAAAATTTGTTTTCCTATCTCGATATGTCTGTAGAAAGATTGTCAATAGCAGCACTATTGATTACGATAATTCTTCATTGAGAGTTGAATTATATGATAATGATGATGTTTAGTGTTTTGGGTCACTCTACATCGAGGTCTCAGCATCCGTGCTCAAACTTAAACAGATAGAAGCAAAATGTTGCATGGTGTATGTACTTTCAAAATTAGAAGTACACCTAAAGTTGTAAGGATTTCTCAAAACAACTTATAAAAGGACTAAAACTGTGGATAAAATCTTGACAGATGTATGTGGCCCAGTCACTACTTAAAAATATAGGGTGACCGAACCACTGTGAAAAACATTAAAATTGCACACCCAATATTTTATGAAAAAGTCCAGATGTTGTACAAAATCTTAAAGACACAATCCACAGGCACCTCATCGTCACATAAGATATATTTCAGGTCCTGTGAGATTTCTAAATTGGCACTCAGACCAGTATATAAAATGCATTCCATTACAATGTGTCGGATCGACAGGTGTATTCCACATCTGTCGCACAATGGCAGTTCCTTGAAGCGTAAAAGAAAACCCTGTGTCAGTGGGCAGAAGGAAGTATGCCATGGACACACTGAGGATTTTATTGTGTGTAATTTATTATCCACCACATCCAGCCACTGATTCTCCCACAAAACCATGGTTTTTTTTTTTTTTGTGTCACATATGAGGTGAAGGCTTTCAGTGGGACAGAACAGCGTACGGTAGGGGGGGGGGGGGGGGGGGGGGATAGAACAAGCCTCTTTAGCTGCTGCATCGGCCAGTTAGTTTCCCTGGATCCCTGTTTGCCCAGGAACCCAACAGAAGATTATCTCCTTGTGGTGTCATTGCACTGCAAGGAAATCGCCCTGCAAGTCCTGCACCATCCAATCTGCCAGATACATTTAGTCGACAGTGAGGAAGGTGATGTCTGAGTCTGGGCAGATCAGCAACTTCACACCTTCAAGCCTTTTGATCTGTTCTAGTAGCCTCAAGATAGCAAACAGTTCCACATAATAAACGGAAAACTGTTTTGGGCAGAGTCAGGGAACACAACAGATCAGCCCAGACGATCACCCTGCTTTGATCCATCTCTATAGACGATAATAAATTCTGCATAGCGGTTTAAAATCTCAACAAATCTACTTTTATACAAACTGTCAGAGGTACAAGGCTTCCTAAAAGCAGTCAGATCTTAAGTCAATGTAGGGCCTATGAAGAAGCCAGAGAGATCCCTACTCCACCCCTGACAATGAACCATAATGCCCTGCACCTCAGTAACTCAAAGCTGTCCTGTGCTGAAATCCCAAACAGCCTTGTAGCCTGGGGGCAGTTAAGGAACAAATGTTGGATTGGCTGCTACACAACACTGAAAGGAAGTAACGAGTGTGAACTGACAGAACCCTGTACACCAGGTGTGCCATGAGCAGAAGACGACGAATTGAAAGTGGAGGCTCATCAGCCTCTGCACAAAGGCTAAGCACTGGACTTGTACAATATGCGCCAGTCGTCAGCCTGATACTTTCATGGTGTACTGCATCCAGTATTTTCAGGTACAAAGGCTTGGCCGATCCATAGACCTGGGAGCCATATTCCAGTCTGGGTCGCACAAAAGCTTTATAGAACTGGAGCAGATGTGCCCTGTCGGCACCCCAAGACTGATGACCCAGACTTTTCAGGATATCTAGAGCACTGAGGCATCGCTGTTTGACCTCTTTAGGGTGCAGCAACCACGTTAGCTTCTCGTTGAAAGTGAGGCCAAGATATTTCACCTTGTCCTGAAAGGTGAGAACTGTGATCACTGGTTTTAAAACCGGTGTATTAAAAAGGGAACAGGAGCAATTAAAATCTACACACAGTTTTCTCCAAGGAAAACTTAAAAACCAGTGGTATTACACCATTCTTCCAACTGCTTGATCATCAAATGCAATTGACAAGCTGCCATTGCAACAGAGGAGGACACACAGAAGATGGAGAAGTCGTTCACAAACAAAGAACAGTTACAGGTGGTTGTACAGTGGATGTAATGCAGTTGATGGCTATGGCGAATGCTGTTATGCTTAAAACACTCCCTTACGGGACACCATTCTCTTGTTTAAAACGATCGGAAAGGCACTCCCAACCTTTTATCTGAAATACCTTTCAGAGAGGAAAAATCAAAAGTGGACTAACGTACACAAAAACCCCATTCGAAAAGCTGCTGTACAACAAGGCGCATCCAGGTAGTATCGTACGCCTTTTCAAGGTCAAACAAAACACCTATCAGCTGTTGCTTCTGTAAGAAAGCTTGTTGGATCGCACTTTCAAGCAGGGTGAGGCTATCCAATGTAAATTGGTACCTCCTGAAACCGCATTGAAAGCGGCTAAGTCAAATCTCTTTTCAAGGATCCATACTAAGCGCCGGTTGACCATACGCTCCAATGTCTTTCCAATGCAGCTCATTACGCTAATAACTACCTGGATTGGTGTGATCTTTTCCTACTTTTAAAATCAGAATTAAAATGGATTCTTTCCAAGAACGTGGAAAGTTTCCCATAAGGAGGACCTCCTTTGACTGGGTGCCAACTGTTTCAGCATTCTGTATGGTATCTTGTCAGAGTCAGATGTAAATCATGAGCTACCAACAATGCGGATTCCAGCTCCCACATTGAGGAAGGTTGGTTGTATACATCAACTTTGGATGAGTGGAGGTCAAAGCCAACCCTCTTCTGTATCATCTGATATTGACGGAAGGCTGGATCCTGGTGAGAATCAGATGTAATAGCTGCATAGGATTCTGCCATAACATTGGCAATGTCCCTGGGCAATGTTAAAAGACAGCCCTGCCCTCATACAGCTACTGTTGACAGTCGGGAATTCTGCTCCGAGATTCTCCTAATTGCTTCCCATACTTTACCTGCAGTCATGGACCTATTGATGGAGTTTAGGAACTCCTGTCAGGGCCTCTGCTTACTCTCTCTAATAATTCTCCTTGCCCTTGCCCCTCGAAAACTGGCCAAATTCACATCGCTAAGGCACTGATGGAATTGCTGCAATGTTGCTCTTCTGCCCCTGATTGCTGAACAATAAGCATCGTTCCACCAAGCGACAGCTGGTCTCTAAAGCATTGGCTTCTATTTCGGGGGTGGATAATTCGGCAGCACTGTGAATCACTGTCGTGATGTGATCCATCCAGTTTTGGATACCTTGACACTGCTCAAAAATAGCCAACTGCTGAAAAAGTGTCCAGTTAGCTTTGCTCAGCTGCCATGACAGGGGCTTCCCACTGTGATATATTGCAAATGGCAAGTCTATCCAAATGGGATAGTGGTCGCTGCCGTGAAGGTCATCGAACACATACCACTGAGCAGTGTCTGTAAGAGCAGGCGAGCACAGGGAGAGGTCTATGGCTGAAGACGAACCTGTAGCAGTGCTGAAATGCGGAGCCTGGCCTGTGTTCAGCAAGACTACATATAGAGGAGTTTATCACAGTCTCAACCATCCATCCCCTGAGGCAGTTGTTGTTGGAACCTCATAGTGCATTATGCGCATTAAAATCTCCAAAGAGAAGAAAGGGACGAGGGAGTTCCCCAATAAGCTGTGTCAGGAGATTACTGTCAACATGCTCATCAGGCGGTAAGTAAATGGAGCAGACTGTGATATCATGACGGGCCAGTATACGTGCAGTAACTACTTGCAGTGTAGTGGTTAATGGCACAGGTGAGGAGTGAAAAGTGTCCCTAACAAACACTGCCACACCACCTTGTGCTCTATGAGCAGTAAGGTTGTCTTTCCTGTGGAGCTGATAGCCTCTCAGGACAGGTGTGTCAGTCTGAAGTGTTCCCTTGAAGGGGCTCACAGAAAGGCCTATCCTTCACAAGAAGCTGCAGTTCCTCCAAACGACTTCTGGATCCACCCAAATTCCACTGCAGTATGGGAGCCATGTCACCTGCGTGGCTCTATCTTTTATCTACCCTTGTGCCGCAATGGTGAGATACTTTTGGAGCGCTGTGTAGCAGATGGTCTGCTTGGTTCCAGCGATGATGCATCTAGCTCTATAATAATGACCTCCTCATCAGTCAAAGCTGCCACTAAAATGTCCGATGACACCCCCGAAAGAGTTTCAATCGAATATTGAGATCCTTTCCTCGACTTATTCTTTTGAGAAGATAAGGAGGAAAAGGGGACTTGGGGAACACTTTGCTTTGGCGGAGCATTCTCCTTTTGAGATGCAATTCGCTGTTGGGGTGCCTTCTCAATGATTTCATGAGGTTCCTTGTCAAGCACAACTCCTGCAGCAAGAGAGACCACAGGTTCTGCAAAAGCGATACCTCTGGCTTTTTCGGCCATATTTGGTGGGGGCAAGAGGCAGGGAAGCTTCAGCTGCCTTACATGTGCACTGACATGTGCAAGTATTTGTACTCACACTGACGGCTTCAGTTGGGGTCGAGGCATCCACTGTGAAGACTGGTTTCTGTAGAGCAGCAGCGAGGAAGGAAATACACGGGGCTGCATTGCCTTAAAAATCTTTTTGTCCTCCGCATAGGGAATGCACCTAGTGGTCCAATCTCCTGTATTTTCCTCTCGTCATGATACACCTTCCAGTTCCAACTCCATACAACTCCATACATGGTGTTCTAACAGTTCACACATTTTTCAGGTGGTGTACAATTGGTGCTGTCATTTGCTGCCTTCTCACATATACAGCAAGTGGCCTCTCCCTTGCAACCCAGCGTGATGTGACCAAAGCGCTGGCATTTGAAATAGCGCATGGGTTTAGGAACATAGGGACAGACCTTCAATCGCAAAAACCCGGCCTTCACATGCACAGGGAGTCTACAACTATTAAAAGTTAAAATGAAGGAGATGTCACAAGTTCTCCATCCACCCTTTTCTTAATATTTTGCACATCCACTATACCTTCCATAGCCCATTCTTCCTTAAATTCTTCAACCACCTCCCTACAGAAAACTACGCCCTTGCTGTAATTTAGAGTACCGTGTATGTCTGTTTTGATGTCATATTCGCCCAGACACTTCACTTTCTGCAGATTTGCCGCCTGTTGGGAAGTTGATGTTTCCACCAACAGGGTACTGTTCCACAATCTCTTGACAGATTTCAGAGTTCCCACAAGACCTTCTAATCCCTTATTGCTGTAAAAGGGTGAAATCTTTTCAAAAGAACCACCTTTAAGTTTGATTATTAGGAAAATATTCCTGTAGACTAAGCATTTTTTTTTTTTTTATTGAACAAGTCTGGGGTACTGGCCATCCGAGATCTCTTTTTTGATTGGGTGTTGGTACCCCCCAGTGGTACACCCATCCCATTAGGAGATGGAAAATTACTTGATAGGCCCATCTCGATCCCACGAGCAGATAGGGTATTAAATATCCGCCTAGACAGAGCTCCTCATGTCTAGGTAAGCCTTATAAAACTGAGGTTCAGCAGTATCCCCAGAAGTTGCTCGCTAACGACTGTTCCACTTCAACAGCCATGCATCCGATCAGCTAGTTGAACACCCAAGGACTGAGGTATTTTTATAGAGGTTTTGTACCATCCTCACGACCTGGGCAGTCAAGCCAAGATCCTCATTTCCTAGTACACACAACATTCCACCTTTACGCCACACAGTGGTCGCGGAAGTGTGCCCAAAAGTTACAGTGTCTATAGAACTGGCGGTGCTTACCAGACCCCAGCTCAAGAACCCGGGTTCGCCAAGCCCATACTCAACAAATTAACGCTGAGCCCCTGAGAGGTTGAATTATATGAAATGACAAGAGACTAATAATGAAAAGTCCAGGTTGGAATTCAGAATATAGTAATACGGACAGTTTACAGCTTACCACAAAGACGTGGTGACAAGCTGCGGCACACACATACAACACTTTCAGCTATTGGCCATGGCGTTCTTCAGAAAAGAGAAATTCACGCAATCACACATGAGCACAACACAGTCATACGACCATCACGCAGATTCGAAGTGTGGCAGCCAGAGGTGATGGTTGTATGACTGTGTTTAGTGCCTGTGTGATTGCGTGAATGTTCTGTTTTCTGAAGAAGACCATGGCCGATAGCTGAAAGCGTTGTACGTGTGTGCGTTTTGTATGTGCCTATCGCAGCTCATCACCATGTCTTTGCAGTGAGTTGTAAACTGTCCTTATTACTAAATGACAAGAGACTAACGTATAGCTGTAGAGAAGATTTTCACTGAACATTTAAATAAAAATGTTCACTTGATAATAGGGTACTGGTACGCCAGATCATTCTGCTTGGAAGTGAAAACCTTTAACATGTTGACTGCCACGCTGGCATGATCAAAATGATTAAACTGCTCCCAGAAGCCATGTTAAAGCAGTTCATACAGTTTGATTCGTCATCTCATTTGAAGTCCATCTATATCATCAAAACTTTAAAAATAACATTTTTGACGGGAAAATGGGGCATGCGAGTTATCTCTTAGTTGGCAAATGGAGTAGAAAGTTCAGCTCAGACGCCAGCTACGAGATAACTCGTTGTCAACAATCAGAGACGAGCTTGAGTATTTCGACCTACATTTGACAATACGACATGTCATTGTTGTAACCGCGTCAGCATTTATTCAGTCTTCATTGTAGATATTTTACTGACATTCATTGTTATCTGTGTTCAATTTTCCTCATAAAATGGCTAGTAATAAGAGGAAACTGAGTGACGTAGAACTTGAACAGCTAGCTAACATGGATGAATCGCAGTGGAACGAGTTTATGGATGAATTCTTGGATGCTGGAAGTCTCTGTGAACCATCTTCATGTGAGCACTCAAGTGAGAATTCAGATGCAGACAGCAGTGAATGCAATGAAGATGATGAGCAGGTTGGTACAACAGCAGCCACTACAAGTAACAGTGATAAGTGGAATGACATTCCTCGAGATCCACCAGTGTTTGTATTCAACAAGAATGTGGGATTGAAATTAGACTTACAAAATTTTGGTATCAATGCACCTGTTGATTTTTTTTTATTTATTTATTTTTTCCCTGACGAGTTCCTAACGTTGTTATGTGAACAAACAAATCTATATGCAAGAGAGGAAGCAGAGAAACAGGTTGGGAGAAGATCAGCAAGGCTTTCCTGATGGAGGGATACAGATGTTGCAGAAATGAAAGTATTTCTTGGTCTGTTGCTGCACATGGGACCTTGTTGTTTTCCATCGATAGAACATTACTTGGAGTACAAATCCTTTTTACAATGTCACGTTCTGGAGATCTATTATGAGTAGAAACAGATTTCACCTGTCATTGAGATATCTACACTTATCAGACGACTCATTACAGTCTAATGATTGACTCTACAAAATTAGACCAGTTTTGGACCATTTCAATAACATCATGAGCAATTATTATGTACCAGACAAGAATCTCTGCATAGACGAATCAATGGTTTTGTGGTGCAGCCGTCTATTTTTCAGACAGTATAACAAGAAACACAAGTATGGTGTAAAACTTTATGAGCTCTGTGAATCTAATGGAGTTGTTCTCAAAATAAAAATCTACTGTGGAAAGTCAGAGAAGAACGCCGAAATGGGCTATGCGTCTGACTTAGTTTTACACCTTATGGAATCTCTCTTGAACAAAGGATATGGACAATTTTTATAATTCTGTATCACTTATAAAACTCCTGTCGACTTACAAAACCTACGTTTGTGGAACATTACGTAACAACAGACAGGAAAACCCAAAATCATTAGTTGCTATGAAGCTGAAGAAATGTCAGATGGCATGCATGGAAAATAAATGACAATGTTGTTGTTTGCAAATGGAAGGACAAAAGGGACGTTCTGACCATTTCTAATATGTACTGTTCCGAAATGGTGGAAGTTTGCAATCGAAATGGCAAAGTTGCCTTGAAACCAAACATTGTCAGGGACTACAACAATGGCATGGCTACTATTATCTCCCATTCCACTCTCTAATAACGGGCGGGAAGAAAGAACACGTGAATCTCTCCGTTCGAGCTCTGATTTCTCGTATTTTATTCTGATGATCATTTCTACCTATGTAAGTGGGTGTCAAAAATATATTTTCACATCCGGAGGAAAATGTTGGTGATTGGAGTTTCGTAAGTAGGCCACGCCACAGTGATAAGCACCATTGTTGTAATGATTCCTATCCCAGATCCCGTATAATTTCCTTAATGCTGTCTCCCCTGTATCGTGACAACACAAAACGAGCTGCCCTTCTTTGGACTCTTTTGATGTCCTCCGTCAGACCCACCTGATAAGGATTCCACATTGGGCAGCAATACTCCAAATGAGGAGGGACAAGTGTACTGTATGCAGTTTGTTTAGTAGTTCTGTTGCATCTTTTAAGGGTTCTGCCAATAAAACAGTCTCTGGTTCACCCTTCCAATGACATTATCTACGTGTTCTTTCCAGTTTAAGTCTGAAGTAATAACAATTCCTAGGTATTTTGTGGAGTTTGCAGCCTTCACTTTTGATTGATTTATCTTGTAAACAAACTTTAATAGATTTCTTTTCATACTCATGTGGACTACTTCACACTTATTATTTAGAGCCAACTGCCAATTTTTACACCATAGTGATGTCTTATTTAAATCATTCTGCAGTTGGTTTTGATCTTCAGATGATTTGACTACATGCTAAATGACGGCATCATCTGCAAACAACCTAAGAGAACTGCTAAGATTTTCTCCCGAATCATTTATGTACATAAGGAACAGCAGAGGACCAATGTGGAACACTTACTATGATATCTCTCTTTTAGTTGATGCCTTGTCATCAATTACTACAAACTATGTCCTCTCTGACAGGAAATCCCATATCCAGTTGCAAATTTGGGGCTATATACCACAACAATGTACATAATTTGATTAAAAGCCGTTTGTGAGGTATGTTGTCAAAAGCCTTCTGGAACTCTAGAAATACGGAATCAATTTGTGATTCCTTGTCGATAGCACTCATCACTTCGTGTGAGTAAAGAGCTAGTTGTGTTTCTAAATCCGTGTTGACTTTGGATCAATAGAACACTCTGTTCGAGATAATTCCTAATATTTGAATACAGAATATGTTCCAACAATCTGCTGCAAATTGACATCAATGAAATAGGCCTGTAGTTTAGTGGGTTACTCCTACTGTTTTTCTGGTTACTCCTACTGCCTTCCTTGAATTCAGGTGTGATCTGCACAACTTTCCAGTCTTTAGGTTTTATATGGCTGTTAAGTAAGGAGATATCACTTCAGCATAATCAGATAGAAATCTAATGGATGTACAGTTTGGATCAAAAGACTTGTTCTTGGTAAGTGATTTTAGTTGCTTCTCTACTCCGATGCTATCTACTTCTACGTTACTCATTCTGGCCTCTGTTTTTAATTTGAAATCTGGAATATTGGTTTTTTCTTCTTTGGTGAATGAGTTTCTAAAAGCCGTGTTTAGTAAATCCGCTTTAGTAGCGCTATCATCGGCAGCATCGCCATTACTATCACGTAGTGAGGGTATTGTTTGTGTTTTGCCCCTAGTATATTTAACATATGATCAAAATCTCTTTGGGTTTTCTGACAAATTTCGAGAAAGAGTTTCATTGTGGTAAGTATTGTAGGCATCTCGAATTGAAGTCCTCACTAAATTTCGAGCTTCTGTGTAGGACTGCCAATCCTGGGGATTGTGTGTTCTTTTAAGTTTTGCACGCCTTTTCCGTTGCTTTTGAATCAGTGTCCTGACCTGTTTTGTTTACCAAGAGGGATCACCTCCTTTTATTAATTTATTTGCTATAAAACTGGCAATTGCTGTCGATACCACTTCTTTCAATTTGAGCCACATCTGGTCTACACTTACGTTTAGTGTTAAAAATGAGTGGAAGCTGTCTTTCAAGAAGAAATTTATTTTATTTCTATCTGCTTTCCTGAACAAATATACTTTTAGTCTATTTTTTGTAACTATGGGACTTTCAGTATTCAATCTCACTATGGCAGCTCTGTGTTCACTAATACCTGTATCCGTTTTGATGCTCATTATGAGCTCAGGATTATTTGTTGCTATGAGATCAAGTATGTTTTGACATCCATTTACAATTCTAGTTGGCTCTTGAACTAATTGTTCTAAGTAATTCTCAGAGAATGCGTTGAGTACACTTTCAGATGATGTTTAATGCATACCTCCTGATTTGATAATATAATTTCACCAACAGAATGAGGGTAAATTAAAATCACCAGCTACTATTATTGTGTGAGTTGGATACATTTTTGCAATTAGACACAATTCACACTGCTTATCTTTGCTGGGACTGTAATACTGATCTCCTCTACTCTGGCTCTCAAGGTGTGACACAGCCAAGCCTCCTCACCAATGCCTTCCTTGGTGTGAGTCAGCACAATGTGTAATTTCAAAACACAGCAATAATAGTTGTTAGCGACCACTGGGCAGGAGATGGAGGCTGTTGTATCCAAATCAATGGAATCATCAGCTCTCCAATAAATGGATGTAAATAAAGAAACCCTACAATTTCTGGTAATGATTCTGTTGCCAATGCATGCTGATGCATACTCTCACAAAACTTACACTTTGTTAAAAACGAGATAGAATGGCTGGCCAGTACTTACCATTGTGCTGTACCGCCAATAGTAACACAAATGTAGAATCATAAAAAAGGGAACAAAAAGACAAGCTTTCGGAACACAGTTCCTTCGTCAGGTGGGGGAGATTCCTGAACCACCACCTTCATGACCTAGGTCGTGAACTACCTTTCCCTTCTGTTCCCATCCTTTCTTCTTCCCTTCTCTCCCACCTGACGAAGGAACTGTGTTCCGAAAGCTTGTCTTTTTGTTCCCTTTTTTATGATTCTACATTTGCGTTACTATCGGCGGTACAGCACAATGGTAAGTACTGGCCAGCCATTCTACCTCGTTTTTAACAATATTTATCATCTCTGAGGAGAATTTTCATCATTAATTGAAAACTTATACTTTGTCAGTTTTTGATAGTACAGACTTGCAATCTCCATTAATGTATCAAATTTCATTAATTAGATTTGATAGTCTGACTGACAAAAACTGATGACAAAATGCAATTCATTAAATTAGAAAGGATTATATTTTGTACTGAATAGAATTACGATTTAGAGTGTCAGTTTCTTGGTACAGAGAACGATGTGTGCTATCCCAGAATGTAATGTCATCAAGCTGTAACATTTATGCCCCATGTGAAGGTGTTATCTAATAGGCAATATTAATTGTGACTGCTGCTGGTACTAGATAAAGAAACTGAGAGCTCCTCCTCTAAAACTGACATATTTCTCACACTACTAGCAATAAATAACAACCACATTGTGACATCTAACAGACAAGCGTAGCAACTACTTTAAACAATGATGCAAGATCTCTAGTTCCACTAACCACAATCGCAGAGTTGTCTTGGTGGGCTCATGTCATCCCGAATAAATGTAGAATTTGCATATTCGATTTTAACAGCCCAGTTCAACAAACGTAAATAATTTCAAAAGTAGAATTTCCTACATCTCCATGATTCCTGTTAAAAACTACATGTTTATGTATTTTTGTCAATAATGGAGGATAGATAACAACTCACCATAAAGAGGCTCACTGAGCTGCTGACAGACATGTAAATAGATACACTTCTTAAATTTTCGGCCATGGCCTTCATCAGAAAAAAGAAACACACACACATTCACACAATCACTCAGATAACTGTACACACACACGCACACACAAAACCATTGCATGGTGGATTTTAAAGACTCTGATAGGTGGGAAATTGAATTTTGGTCATGAATACAGTGAAGGGAGGAGGTGGGAAAGGATAAAAGGGAAGTGTAGAGGAGTGTGGGGAGGGAGTGGGGGGATTAGAAATGATAAGAATAATAATGAAAAATAAAAATAGGAAAAAAATAAAGTTAGTAAGAAAATAATTAAAAATAAAAAGTAATGAATTAATGAGATATTGTAAATGGTGAGATTTGTAAGGAAGACATGGGTTAGAATAATGGGTGGGGAAGGAAGGGGGGAGGGGAGAATGTTGGGCATGGTGTGTAGGGATGAGAAGTTATCTTAGGTTGAAGCCAGAATGATTGCAGGACCATAGAATGTGTTGAAGAAACCACTCCCAATTGTGCAGTTCAGAAGAGCTGGTGATGGAGGGGAGGATCCAGATAGCTCGGGTAGTGAAGCAGCCATTGAAATCCAGAATGCTGAGCTCAGCTGCATGCTGTGCCACAGTGTGGTCTATCTTGCTTTTTGCCACAGTTTGGCGGTGGCCATTCATCCTGACCAACAGCTGGTTCATCGTCATACCTACATAAAATGCTGTGCAATGATTGCAACACAGTATATCACATGGCTGCTTTCACAGATGGCCCGACCTCTGATGGGGTAGGATAAGTCTTTGACGGGACTGAAATACAAAGTGCTGGGTGGGTGGATTGGGCAGTTCTTGCATCAGGGTCTTCCACTGGGGTATGATCCCCGTGGTTAAGGGGTTGGGAGTGGCTTAGGGATGGACTAGGATTTCAATGGCTGCTTCACTACCCGAGCCATCTGGATCCTCCCCTCCACTACCAGCTCTTCTGAACTGCACACACTTCGAATCACCAAGTGCGGCAGTCGGAGGTGATGGTTGTATGACTGAGTTGTGTGCCTGTGTGATTGTGTGAGTGTTCTGTTTTCTGAAGAAGGCCATGGCCGATAGCTGAATGTGTTGTATGTGTGTGTCTTTTGTATGTGCCTGTCGCAGCTCTTCGCAACGTCTTTGCTATGAGTTGCAAACTGTCCTCACTATATTATTTATTCCTAAATTTGTAACATAAGATTCAGTACATTTCATTCCAGTCCTCCCACATAGCAAAAATTCTAGGCAGTACTGTAAATAGAACCAGAGTTCTTCACACGAGTGTCAGAGGAGCTGAACACTGAGCTACAGAGAATAACAAAAATGAAAATAATGGAAAAAATAAAACAGATTCTTAGAAACATTGTTGTCAGTACCTTACTTTTTCTACGGCTGACAAATTATTATGGCAAAACACCACAAGAGCCCTTTTTTCTTCCTTATTAGTTTTTGGAATACAGGTACCTGTAACAAATTTCAAATATTTACACATCAGACATGATATAACACATTAAAAAAAGAAAAAAAAAGAAAAAAAGAAAAAAAAAAGAGAAAGGAAGAGGAAGAAGATTTTTATTTACAACAATGGTGGCTTAGTGTGCTAATGTTGGCAACAAAGTGTTTGCTTTATTAGTACAAGAGTGCATACAATAATCTTTTATTATGTTGGTGTGCTGTCTGTTCTTTCAGACATGTCCGAAAGAACAGACACCACAGCAATATAAAAAGTATTTACATGCGACACGGCGTTGGCTTCAATTACTTCACCGCAGATGTGGTCATACATTCAACCTCACACTGGAATCTATAACGGCAAGTGTAAGAGGGCACCAACAATAAGGTCGCTATAGCCATAGTGTGCGACTTGTGGGAATTTGAGATGAACAGGAGGTGAACACGGGTAGCCAAGTGGTTAAGGCAACCACTGGCCCAAAGCGGGAGACCCAGGTTCAATTCCCAGCCTGGCTCACAATTTCACTTGTCACCATAGTTTCATTTCAATGCCCTAATACTGCCACTGTCAATCCTTCTTCCTTCCCTTCCTTTATCAATAATTTGCACATACAATAATCTGTGAAGAACAGCATTAATTATTTCATTCATACTCAAATAGAAATGATTATTCCTCTCCTTCTATGTGATTGGTTTTTTAAGAGCAATTGCTGGTCGTTGCCAACATCAACACACTACACTGTTGCTGTCTTAACCCAGATAGCGCTGACGTCATTCCAGAAGGACGAGGACGACAGATTACTTTTTTATTCTTGTCAGTAGTAAATCATGCACACTGTCATATTTTATTTCTTTGAATATCCTGCTCCCATTTCAGATTAATTTTAGCTTGTATTGTCAATTGCAAAGTGGTTGGATACAGCTGCAAAGCTGAGGTTCCTAAAGAAGATATTTAAGACTTCCTCATAGTTGAGTTTAGATTTCATGAATTTTCTTCACTTTTTGAGACATTTATATGTATATATTTCATCTTAAATGATGTTTTAATAATAATGATTCATGAGATTAAAAGTATAGAAAATTAATTTACAATCATTCCAAAAAGAAGGGCAGTATTGCAAAACTAATGGTGTGAGTGTGAAAAAAATCATTTATAACAATCTTGTGCAGTCATATGAAGGTAATAAAATGCTTCTGAAAAGAAAAGAAAAAAAAAACTGAACCAAATTAATTTTGCGCTACCTGAGTTAAGGAAAATTTTACCAGAAGAAGAATTGGTTTAGAAAAATAAGTGGACTGGAAACAACAATCCAAAAATTGTGGGTTACAAAAATCATAGTCTACACTGTTGACAATGCTCTGAAGCAACCAACTTTTGGCACAATACAGGAGCCATTTGTTTATGTATAGATATGTGTCACTGTGATATGCAATCAGCATAAGTAATACAAAGGATATAGACAATATAGTAATAAGGACAGTTTACAACTCACCGCAAAGACATGACAAGCGGTGACAGGCACATAAAAACAAACAACACACACACACACACACACACACACACACACACAAATACAAACACACACAAACACTTCAGCTATCGGCCATGGCCTTCTTCAGATAACAGAACATTCACGTGATCACATACACACACAACCATCAGCTCCGGCTGCCGCACTTCGAATCACACTCTTAATTCAAAGTGCAGCAGCCAGAGCTGATTGTGCGACTGTGTGATTGCATGAATGTTCTATTATCTGAAGAAGGCCATGCCCGATAGTTGAAGTGTGTGTGTGTGTGTGTGTGTGTGTGTGTGTGTGTGTGTGTGTGTGTGTGTGTTTTATGTGCGTGTCACAGCTTGTCATCATGTCTTTGCGGTGTTGTACTGTCCTTATTACCATATTGTTAATTCCATCCCGGACATTCCATTATTACACAAAGAATAAAATGTAGATGAAGGATTAAGTACAAGTAATAATGATTTCAATATTTACCAATTAATAATAATGATTTATAAACATTTTTGACACTTTGTTGTTAAGCTAATAACTAACTGTTGCAGTAAGTACTAAAAAACTATGTATCTCCAACTATTGGAGACACCCCCAAAGTCATAAAAGCCAAATCACAGGACACAAAACTCATATATTTTATTTACTTCTAGTGAAGTAGCTGTGAAGAGTAGAAAGACACACCAAAGATCTTCTTTCTTATGTGTTTAAAGTGCATTTTCACTCGTGTATTTAACATTACTCACGTAACTAAAGATTTTTGGGTTGAACTTGATTATGCACTATTCATGGCACAAATGTTGCCAGTGCCTCTGATAGTATAGCACAAAATTGGGTGCCGAAACACAAAAGTTGAAAAACTGGCTATTGTGTCAGACTAATCTGTAGCATATCCCAAGATCAAGGTTAGGTTGGGAGGCAACAATTTGGTTGTGCACTGGATAAGCCAACAAATGTGAAAGCAGTAAGTCTATGGTACACCATACTATGATAAAATCCAATAATATAATAAGGGCAGTTTACAACTCACCCTGAGGAAATGACGAGAAGCTGTGACAGTCGCATAAAAAATAAAAAAAAAAAATAAATAAAAATAAAAAATGGACACATAAATACAACACTTATGCTATCGACCATGGCTTTCTTCAGAAAATAGAACATTCACATAATCACTTCAAATTTGGAGTGCGGCAGCCAGAGATTGCATACTTGGGGACTTTCAGATTATTAAAGGTGAGGATAAAGGAGTCATATTTTATTAACTCCCTATCCCCATTTTCATAATTTTCTGAATATCAACAATGCTTTCCTAAGCCCGTTCACCTCTTATTTCCACCAGGTCCCTGCAAGTTACTAAACCTTTACTGTAATTCAGAGTGCCACATAACTAACTCAGTGGGGATATTCTCTGAGGCATGTGGCTTCTGTAAGTTTGCTGCTTGTTGGAAATCAGAATTTAAACCAACAGTGCTCTGTTTTGCAAGTGCTTTACAGATTTTAAGAATACCATCCAGACGCTATAAATAAAAAAATGTGACTCTTTTTTCAAAGGTGCCCTCTTTCCGTCTAATAATCATAAACATGTTCTGTAATTATGGCAAACTTTCTTTCAATGAATTTGCAAATCAGGACTGCCTAACCAAGCCCTTTTGTTAGGTTGGGCGTTGGTGCCACCTGGTAGTACAACTATCCCATTAGGCCACAAGGAGGTTTAAAGGAAAACATTGAAGGATCCATGCTGGTCCCACTAGCAGCTAGTGATCTAAATGTCCACCTAGAAAGAACAGGTAAGCCTTATACAACCTGAGTATGGCAGTATCATCTTAAGTTTCCCATCAGTGACTGTTTCACCTCAACAGCCATGCATCTCATCAGTGCACAGTATATCTAAAGATTGAGGCGAGATATATTTCCTTCCTCATGGCCAAGACAATCAAGCCAAGATCCCCGTTCCCTAGGACACAAAATGCTCAAGCCACACAGTCACTGAAGTGCGTAAAGAGGCTACAGTGTCAAGAGGACTTTCAGTGCTTACCGGTCCCTAGCTCAGTGACCCCAGGTTTGCCAAGACAGTACTCAGCAAGTTAATTCTGAGTCCTCTATGGGGAATTAAGAGAGATTGGTTTGTCTTTTTTGTTTTTGTAATTTGACTCAAGATTGGTAGGCTATTCCCAAAAAACTCATATTAAATATTCTCCAACGTGGTTGGTTGGTTGATGGGTGGATGGGACCAAACAGCTAGGTCATCAGTCCCATGACCTCTGTATGGAGTGCAAGCCAGGATGTGATCAGCTAAGACCGTAGCGAGAGTAAAATAGAGGAACAAAAGGGGGTTAAAATCAAGTAGAACAGGACTAAAACTAATAGAAAAAAAGTGGGAATCTGCAAAGAACGTCGCGACAGATCTATCAATCCCTGTTAATTAAAGACAAGTAGATACAAGAGAACAGTGTATGCTCCTAAATGATAAGCCTAAAAATGTAAAAAGGGAAACAATGTCAATTAACACCTAGTTAAAAGGAGAAACAGAAGTCATCAGGGGGAGAGGAGAGCTCCAAACCCTGCTGCACACAGGGAGGGCCACAAATCCACACATTCGGTCCAAGTGTCAGAGATAAAATCTTAGAGCCGAGAGTAAAAACCGCTTTTACGGATAAATCCAAGGACTGTCAACTATCCATGAATCATTCGCCAAAACCAAGGGCAATGAGTATGGAATTCTGTATTTGGCACGGAGTGCCAAGAGGAACGAATATTCCACCAAGATATGTGCCATAGATTGTACGGCCCCACAATCACAATGTGGGGGAGGCTCATTACGCAAAAGAAAACCATGGGTCAGCCTGAAGTGACCGATGTGGAGCCAGAAAAGGACAGTGGATTCCCTTCAAGAAGGAAGAACTACAAGCTGAAGTGGTAAACTTAATGAAGCATAGTTTATTACACAGAGCAGTAGCCTGCCAGTTGGTGTTCCAGTCCTGTGTAAGTAGCAATCTCATATGCACCCGCAAATCTGTGCCCAGGATAACCAAGGGGAAGGGGGCAGGGAGTTACAGCTACTCTAGACACTGGTCAGCCTGTTCATTTCCTAGGATACCAACATGACTGTGGACCCAGAGAAAAGCAACAGAGCAAGTAGTGCGACGAAGAAATTCTTCGAGGACAGTGCAACGAACGCCGGAAAATTATGGGGGAGACTGAAGCTTTAGGGGTGTGGCAGAGTCCAATCGGATTTGCGACTGAGGCACCACCCAAGGAGGAGTGGGCGGTATAGCATGACGCATACAGGCAAGGAAATGGAGGTTGAAGTCCCTACAAAGGGAAGCGAGCCACAATCCAACAGCTAAACCCACCCGAGGGCAAGTATCGGGACTTGTACGACCGATGCCCTCAAAGAGAACATGATATGTGGGATGACCAGGGAATTTACAAATTGCAATGGCATAGGACACCAAAGACTGATGGCACCTAGTCTGAAGAAAGGGGGAGGGGGGGGGGGAATTGCTGCTTCAGCAAGGAGACTGTGTACAGGGCTGGTCCGGAAGACAACCATAGCCAAGCAGATGCCACAATGGTGAACGGGGTCCAACCAACAGTTTCAGGGCAGAAGGAGCTGCCAAGCCATAAACCTGCACCCATAATATAATCGGGACTGAATCAGAGCCCGGTCGAAATGAATTAAGTGTTGTTCGATCTGCACCCAACGGAGGGCATTAAGTTTCCGCATGCAGCTTATCTTCAGCTGCTGAATATGGGGCAGCCAATTCAGCTTTTTTTTTTTTTTTTTAATCAAAAAGGAAGCCCAAGAAACAGTGCTGTGCCACAACTTCTAGGCATTGAGTACCCACGAAGCGTTCTGGGTCAGGGTGGACTGTAGTACAATGGCAGAAATGCATTACTCACATTTTAGAAGGGGAAACTGAAAACCATGTGAGAGAGCCGCTGTGGAAGCCCCCCCGAATGGCACCTTGGAGCTGGCGTTCAGCCGAAGCTACCGAGTGGGAGCTGCACCATAGGCAAAAGTCGTCTATGTACAAAGCAGGGGTGACAAGTGGCCCAACAGAGCTCAGAATCCATTAACAGCGATTAGGAAGAGTGTAACACTTAACACACAACCCTGTGGAATGCCATTCTCCTGGATCTGTGGGGAGCTGAAGGATGAGTCACACAGAACATGCGGCGGGATAAAAACTGACTGATAAAAATTGGTAGATATGATGGCGCCAATCAGTGTCATATGCCTTACATAAATCAAAGAAAACAGCAACAAAATGTTGTTTTGAGAAGGCCTTTATGATTGCAGCTTCCAGTCGAAGTAGACAGTTGATAGTAGACCTGCTCTTCCGGAACCCACACTGATAAGGTGACAGAAGTCCACATGACTCGAGTACCCAACATAGTCTGCGAGCAACCGTCCGTTTGAGCAGTTTAGATGGCACATTTGACAGGCTAATCGGCTGGTAACTGTCCAGGGATGACGGATCAACCACTATACTGTCCCTCCACTGAGAGGGGAAAACCCCTTGGAGCCAAATGTAGTTAAATACCTGGAGTAGATATTTCCGTTGTGGGGGACTGAGATGTTTGAGAAGTTGATTATGGACGAAATCAGTCCCAGGTTCAGAATCATGAGAAGAAGAAAGGTCCAGATGTAGTTCCCATTCTGTGAAGGGTTTGTTATAAGGTTGTTCCTGGTAAGTGGTGAAACATAAACTTGAGGCTTCAGCCTGTTGTTTCTTGAGACGAAAAGCCACCGAGTAGGAAGCCATCACAGATGCCTTCGCAAAGTGAGCTGCAAGGTGCCCTGCGAGAACCAATGGATCAGTACAGACCCCATCTGGTAAAGCAAGGACAAGGATTGAAGACGGCCACTGGCAACCTTGGATGGGGCAGAGCATACCCCACACTCGTGACAAACGTACAGAAGATCCCAAGGAGGAGAGAAAACACTCCTAGCACACCCGCTTGCTCTGTTTGATTATATAACAAGCCTTGGTATGAAGGCGTTTAAAGTTGGCAAAGGCAGTAAGTGACGGGTGACGCTTAAGATGTTGCAAGGCTCTACGGCGCTCACAAATCGCCGAAGCAATGGTTGCCCACGGAACTGGGCGGCGACAAGGAGGACCTGTCGACTGGGGGACAGCAATGCTAGCAGCTCTAGTAATCACATTAGACACATCACTGATGACCTCATCTATAGAGTCCGATGGGGATGATGTGAAAACCACCAGTAATGTATACAAAGGCCAATCAGCATGACGAAAAACCCAACAAGGTATCCTGTGCCTCATCCAATGTGAGGGGAGTGAAAGAATCAACAGAAAGTGTTGACTGTCGCAAAGGTCGTCATGCGATGACCAGTGAAAGAAAGGGAAAAGGGAGGGAGAAGTGAGGTAAACGTCTACGGAGTAAAAGGTGCCGTCAGTTGCACTAAAATGAGTTGGGGAGCCATCATTGAGGAGGCACAGGTCATGATCATCAATGAATTGGTCAACGAGGCGGCCCCGACTAGTTCTATAAGCACTGCCCCATGAAAGATGATGGGCATTGAAGTCCCCAAGAATGAGGAAGGGAGCAGGGAGCTGCTGAAAGAGTGCTGTGAGGGCAGCAGACGAAGGTGGCCTGTCAGGAGGGAGATATAGATTACAAAATGTTAATGGAGTGTGTAAGTGGACCCTAAAAGCAACCACATTCTGTATGGAGAGGGAGCCATGAACTAACAATGTCCGTACGCACTAGGGAGCAGACTCCACCAGATGCTTGTAGGGAGCGAACACGGTTCTGACAGAAAGCACGGAACCGACAGTATGTTGGTGAATGGCTATCAGTGAAATGTGATTCCTGCAAAACAACACAAGCTGCTGAGTAAGAGGCAATAAGATGTTTCAACTCCAGGAGGCGACGGTAGTAGCTGTTACAGTTCCATTGGATGAGAACATATCAAGGATCCATATGGAAGGCGAACAGACTGATGCATGTCACAAAGCTGGGCCAATGTCCGTCACAAACGAGGGAGGAACGACATCCATAAACAGTGGATCAGACAAGTTTAGTGGGGTTATTTGGCTGTGAGGGCAAAGGTGGTGCCTCCAGGACTACCGGAGGGGCTTCGCCCTGCGACTTTTGCTTCTTTTTCCTCTTCTCCTTCTCCTCCACTTTCTCCTCTTGCAGGACGGGAAGGACAGGTTCCAGAGAGAGAACTGGAGTCAATAAGGTCTGGCACCAATGAGGATCGGGCAACCTTAGTATTATCAGACTGGATGTCCGGCTGCCGGCTTGAGGCAGAGGACCTCCTACCTGGTGGATGCCGGGAAGAGGAACCCTGGGAGGGGGCACCTTCACAGGCAAGTGCCACAAAAGGGGAGCACTTCTCCAGCTGGGAGGAAGAAGAGGGACACAGAGGGGGACAAGAGAGGTGCAGGAGGGGGAGGGAGAGGAATAGGGTGGGAATGGGATGAGTAAGGGGGAGGTGTAAAGGATGTAACCGAGGCATAACTAGTAGACAGTTGCACAGGCTGCAGACGCTCAAATTTTCGACGGGCCTCCTAGTACGTAAGGCGGTCAAGAGACTTTTACTTTTGAATCTTCCTCTCCTTTTTATATACAGGGCAATCTGGAGAGTGAGAAGAGTGGTGGCCGTGACAATTAACGCATACAGGAGGTGGAACATAGGGGTTCCCCTCATGGAGTGGACGTCCAAATTCACCACATACAGGGTCCGCTGTGCAACGAGAAGATATATGCCCAAACCGTATACATCGGAAACATCGCATGGCAGGTGGAACGTATGGCTTCACTTCACAACGATAGCTCATTACCTTGACCTTCTCTGGAAGCGTATCTCCCTCGAAGGCCAAGATAAATGCGCCAGTATCCACGCAATGATCCCTAGGGCCTCCCGGCACACGGCGAACAAAATGAGCACCTCGCCGTTCGAGGTTGGCCCAGAGTTCCTCATCAGTTTTAGAGGAGGAGGTTGCAGTGGAAAATTACTCCCTGAACCATGTTCAGTGACTGATGAGGGGTTAACACAGGAATGTCACCAAGATGGTCGCAGGCACACAGAACTGCAGATTGGGCAGCAAAGACTGTTTTAATTAACAGTGATCCAGTACGCATCTTGCTCATTGTTTTAATTTCCCAAAACTTATCCTCAATACGTTCAAAGAAGAACAATGTTTTGGTGGCGATGAACATCTCTTCATCCGTCCTGGTGCAGACCAGGTAATGTGGAAAAGGTTTTCACCCCAAGCCGACGTGCCTGGCCCTCTTCCCAGGGGATAGAAAAAGAGGGGAAGGTCCTTTTATCGTAGCTAGTAGCATTATACTTCTTCCTGCCTTCTGAAACGGCCGTATCACGACCATTATCTAATTTCACATGTTTCATCATGCAAAATGTCCGCCCTAGTACCCCCTACTCCGAACCAGGGCCCTCCCCAATGGTGCCACCCAGCCGCAGCAAAAACCACCTGGCACAATGGTCATTGGCGGAAGCCCTGATACCCCATGAGGACGGATATAGACTCCTTGGCGTGCATGGGGAAGTTGCAGCTCTGGTACCAGCAGTGTGATCCCTGCGTTGTCAGGGGGCTCAACCATAAGGGTACATAAAAGCCCCCCCCCCCCCCCACACACACACACACACACACACACACACACTGACTGGTTACACGTGTAGAGGAGGGGGCTATGGCAAGGCAGGAAATGGGAAAGGGAAGGATTGGGATCCATGCCATAGGGGCTAGGTCGAGAGTTCTTCCCCAAATGGCTCACACTGGTAACTGTAAATTTTTGTGGAGATCAAATCCCGAGAGGTCCGAAATATGCCAAAAACAGAGGAAAACAACGAAGATAAAAATTGCTACAACCATCATCGGAACCACAGGAATAGCCGTGCCGTTTTAAAGGAAACCACCAAGAGAGGGGGGGCGGGGGAGATGAGAGGGACGAGGAGGAATTAGGATGGAGAGGAGGAGAGGGACGGGGAGGAATTAGGATGGGGAGGAGAAGAGGAACTGGGGGAGGTAATGCAGCCCAGGAAAGTAAGAAGAAAGGCTGCAATGGCTAGGGGACCAGTGCGCACCACACACACACCCACAAAAGATCTGTGGCCCCCCTGGGGGGATGCTCCAATGTGAATGCAAATGATGTTGCGTCTGATCAAAGACAATCTAGATGCAAGGAGACTAGTTGTATATAAAATCCCTAGTCCTTTCCACATTCCTAGCCAGCAAAGCAACTGGCTGCCTCTCAGTCACCTGCCTCTCTTCCTCTCTATCCACATGCCAAACTGCAATCCTCAGATCTGAACCCAACCTACACTGTTTTGTGTGTGTGTGTGTGTGTGTGTGTGTGTGTGTGCGCGCGCGTGCGTGTTCAAAAAGAGATACAGTGTGAAAACTACCAAGTTTTCTTTTCTGTATTCCTAATGACCAATCTACATTTCTCCTTTTGACAGTGGTTTCCTTTTCTCCTTGTGATAAACAATGAGTCTTCTTCTTATTCCTTAATGTCTGTCCCACCTGCTGGCAGAGACCACTGTTTTGGCTCGTTGTAGCCACTTTTTACAAGCTTGTGCCTGGTCAGGGTGGATGTGCGAGATCCTAAGGTCTGCATGTAGGATGCCTAGGCCATCCTACTGGCTGTTTTCCATTTACTTTCAAACAAGTCTGTTCTGAAGACACGCAGAATATCAATTCATACTGTTTTCCTTTTCACTAAAGGATCAATGTCTGATACCACTATTCCAGAAGTGCTAATTAAAAGACAAGCTCTTAAGTTGAAATCTGCCAGTGAATTTCTATATACGAATTTAGTACTGTGCGTAAAAAAAAAAAAAATGTACATGCAAATCTAAACATCGACATAATCCTAGCAGCAAATTTACATAGTAAAACTTAAGTATAAGAAATTCATTTTGCAATGAAACTAATTGTGCCTACTTCACGCTATACGTGTTTAAATTCTAGTTGTAGAAAAGTGAACATAATGCAAAAATCAGCAAAAAGGCATAACCTTATGAAAGCTGAAGAGCAATATAGTAATTTGATCTTACTACAGAATAGTTCGATGAGTGTTCCTACTGAAAACAAAAATGTATTTTCACAGTGAAAATGTTTGGAAAATTATTGAGACGTTTATTTCACTGCTACGAAATAATGATGGCTTTCTTTCTTCCATCATACCTCTTAAAAACATTTTATTTATAACACGAAGCATATTGAGACTCCTTTGCACAGAATAGATATATTAGACATACAGAACAGAAATGTCAACATGTCTGACGACTTTGTAGTTACACAACCATCATGCTACTTTCAACACTTTAAAACAGCTACTCTTCATTTCAACGAGAGACTCCACCCTAATGCTTCAATTACAAAAAATAGACTGTTGTTGAGTGTTTAATTTTAGATCTCTAAACAATGTGTCTGTATTCAAATCATCTTCTTTATATACAAAACAGGGTGTCCGTGTGTTCGTTTGTGTGTACATTGTTGTGGTACGGAATATTTCCATAATGTTATGTTACAGTCGATTTTTCGCTGCTAACTCGGTCGAAGTTTATCACCTGATTTGTGTACAGATTTGAAACTTTACCGAAAGATTTATTATAAAATTGTATTCTTATAGTATATTAATTATTTTTGGAAATTTATTGCATGGAAAATTTTGCTGTGAAATGTGCGGGAGTCGTGGCATGATGTGGGTCTAACCAAAATGGCTGCCATAGATGCAAATACACGTTCTGAAGCGAGCTTCTGGGGCTACCATTATGGCTGCTAGGAGTAATCCAGCGGTCACAGAGATTGAAGAAAAAGACGGAAAATTATATTGATTGTTAATTATGAGTAGTTGAAGTCTGTCCGAGGCTACGTAGCGTATCTGTTGGGGAATACTTCATTCAATTTTGGCAAAAACGAAGAAAGTATGTCATCCAAGTTACATATCGTCTGGCTGTGGAAGTAATCCAGCATTTGGGCCTGAATTCAGCATACTGCGCCGCAGTGCGTTCATACTGAGTCGATACACACCTGGAAAGAATTCGGTAATGTGTTGGAGAGATGCTATTTTATTTTTTAAAAGATGCTGATTGTCCTATTGAGGTCTGATCGAGATTCGAGAGAAGTTAAACTGTCCATGTTATTGTAATATCGAGTAAAAGAGGTAAACAAATTATGCAAGGGTTCCTGTGTGCATCATATCTTAATTTGCTGTTGATGTGTGGAGTTTTTGTGAGAGTTGCAGTTGTTATCGGTACGCTTTTGTTCATATGAAGTGGGGTATTGGTGGAAAGGATCCACAATACCGTCGGTTACTGACAAAGTTTCAGGCTGATATATATTTATAAAGGTACCTAAACATTACTCTTTATTCAAATGGTGCTGGAGTATGTCCACAGGACCCTTGGATTTTGGTAAACTTCGATAGGGACAGAGACTGGTATCAAATTTTGGACAAAATGACTAGCTAACTCAATTGTGACATGTGTGTACGACAGATTAATTTTACTGGACTGATGGCTTGTAGTTGAATCTTAAAATAAGACTTACTTTGAAAGATAGTTCCATTTAACTGTATTCAGGGACATAGGGCGCTACGAAGGTGAAGGATGACTTTAACTGCTCATAATAAGGGCTATTAAATAATAAAGACTGTCCTTGAGCAATCAATTACAACAAATGCTTCCCCTTTTTCTTTCTTCTCAATATTAATGTTAAACCTGCTTGACGTAAAAATGATTGGTTGTTTTGAAGTAGCCATGCCGTTGGTAGAGCTACCATAACTCGAAAGAAATTCTTTTTCTGTCATAATTCTTTCTATTACTGTTCTTTACAAAACCTCAATAGTTGATGCACACTCAAGTTTAAAAAAATAAAGAAAAAAATAATAAATGTATAAAAAACAGTCATAAATTATCCTGATGGGAATATATTTATATATCATAAATAATAAAATAGTTCATTGGTTGAGAACTGGGTGTAATTACTTTGTAGAAACTAATATCGGTCGTTCGGGCTTTGTCCAGTAAATTAAAGTTCAAGCGATCGATATTTATATTTTAAATTATTGTACATGCTGAAGTATTTATCTACATAAAAAGGTGGATATTTTCTAGCACAAACTTGACATATTGGCCACTTATATTTTATCTAAAAGGAATTTTGATGCAAATGCTACCAGTAATTACGACAAAGTTTTCAAACACCAGAGATCATATATTGCTGTAGTTGGAACAGCTACCGATGTGAAAGTAACATTAATACTTTTCACAAGAGAACATACTCGCTGTTTATCTATGCTTAGTAAGCACGTCAGACGCATACAACAACAACAACAACAAATAAGAACCTGTCTGCAGTGATTGGGATTCTGGTACAGTAGAATTAATCTACGGGGCTTGGTATTTTCTGATTAAACAATTAATTATTATTCGCAGTCAGATGTGTATAGGAGGTATAATTTGATACAAGAGTTAGGGTAGTTACAACATACCGCATATAAATCTATAGTTTTGTTCCAATCTTCATGACATTTTTCACAAATGACCTTCAGACCCACAGGATGGTTGCTATAAGTGAAAGAATCACGTAAAACACACAGTTCAGCAGATATGATGTCACAAACAATGACATCTGCGAAAAACTGCTGTATCACGCAACAATGATAAACATTTCCTCCTAAACCATTGGACTGATTTCAACCAAATTTGGTACACATATTCCTTACCATTAAGTAACAAGTGCTGTATGAGTAAGAGCCACATACGTCACATGACTGAGAAGATATAACGTCATAAACAATAGAAGTTCCAAGAAACTGCGACATAATGCGACGAGATGTTCAAAATACACTAGGCCTATAAGAGAGAGTATTAGTGACTTGCAACAAACTTTAAACATAACTTTAAACATAATTTTAAACTTTTATTAAACTTCTCGGTTACAGCTTTTCCACTATTCATGGAGTAAAACTACAGCATTCAGTATGACGTTACATTTTATAATTTCTACAATAGATATCTACATCCAAATACACACTCTGCAAATCACATTTAAGTGACAGGCAGAGGGTTCATTAATAACTTTCATAACCTTTCTCTACAGTTTCATTCTCTAATAGCATGCGGGAATAAAGAACACCTAAATTGTTCCGTTTTCGATCTGGTTTCTCTTATTTTATTGGAATGGTCATGTCTCCCTATGTAAGTGGGTGCTAGCAAAATGTTTTCACATTCATTAGTGAAAGTGAGTGATTGAAATTTCGCAATAGAACTCGGCGCAATGAATAACATTGTTGATTTAATAATTTCCACCTCAAATCCTGCAACATTTCCGTGACGCCTTTCCTCCCCCCCCCCCCCCCCCCCGTATAAAACAAAATGAGCTGCCCTTCTCTGAACCTTCTCAATGTCTTCCGTCAGTCCCACCTGGTGAGGGTCCCAACTAGGCAACAGTACACAAAGAGAGGACGTACAAGTATGATATAAGCAGTCTGTTTGATGAGTTGTTGCACCTTGGAAACGTTCTACCAATGAAACGTAACCTTTTGTTCACCTTCCCGACAATATTTGTGTGTGTTCTCTCCAGTCTAAGTTGTTCGTAATTGTAACTCCTAGGTATTTGGTAGAATTTACGCCCTTAATATTTGATTGATTTATTGTGTAATTGAAGTTCAGCAGATATTTTTTAGTGGTCATTGTATTACTTAACACTTTTCATTATTTAGTGTTAATTGCCAATTTTCACAACATGCCGAAATTTTGTCTAAATCACTTTGCAGTTGCTTTTGATCCTCTGTTGACTTCACTAACCGATAGCATCATCCAAGAACAGTCTAAGGGAGCTATTCACATTGTCTCCTAAATCGTTTATAAGCTGGGGAATGCCAGATATCACTTCTGTTTTACTCAATGACTTACCGTCAATTATTATGAACTGTGTCCTTTCTGATTGGAAATCTTGAATCCAATCGTACAATTGGGTCGATATTCCATAAGCAAACAATTTCATTAGAAGCTGCTTGTGAGGTACAGTGTCAAAGGCCTTCTGGAAATCCAGGAATATGCAATCAATTTGAGATCCCTTGTCGATGTTACTTATCACTTCATGTGAATAAAGGGCAAGCTGTGTTTCGCAACAGCGATACTTTCTGAATCCATGTTGACTATTGGTTAATAGATCATTCTCTTCGAGGTAGTTCATAATGTTCGAACAAAGTATATGTTCCAAAATACAACTGCAAATCAACCTCAATGAGATGGGCCTATAATTTTTGGGATCATTCCTATTGCCTTTCTTGAATATTGGAGTGACCTCCCACATTTCGCTGGCCACAGCTGTTCTTGTTTCCAATTCTGGAGTGTTCACGTCGTCATCTTTGGTGAACAAATTTGAGAAAGCTGTGTTTAGCAATTCTGCTTTAGCAGTACTGTCATCGGTAGTATTACCATTGCTATCGTGTAGTGAAGGTATTGTTTGTGTTTTGCCGTTAGTGTACTTCACATATGACCAGACTTTCTTTGAATTTTCTGCCAGATTACAAGACACGATTTCGTTGTGGAAACTATTATATGCTGCTTGTATTGAAGACCGCACTATATTGCAAGTTTCTGTAAATGATTGCCAGTCTTGGGAATTCTGTGTATGTTTAAATTTTGCATGCTTTTTTCTTTGCTTCTGCAACAGTGATCCAACCTGTTTTGTGTACCACGGGGAGGGAGTGGGCAGGGGGGTGGGGGGGTCACTCCCTCTTTTATTAATTTACTTGGTATAAATCTCTCGATTGCTACTGATATTATGTCTCAAAGTAGGCCACAACTGATCTACACTTGCATTTTTAGTTTTAAAAGACTGGAGACTATCACTCAGGAAAGATGAAGCGAATTTTTATCTGCTGTTTTGAATAGATATCATACTTAGGGGTAATTTTACAGACACTATACACAAATGCAACTGACTGTACCTTCAAAATTTTATCACAACACGACACATAGTTCATAGAAAACCACATTATCATACATCAGGTTTCAATATATTACTCCTTAACTACTAACCATACTTGCAACAGATTTTACAAACATACAGCGCTTTTACTAATGAATATCTATCTGGTCAATTATAGAGTTGTACAACACACAATTCAATAAATATGCCTCATCATGCATCACATTTTAATCCATTTCTTATGTTGTACTAAGACACTCCTGTATTCCTGTCAATCTAAGAAAATGTCTGAAAGCTGAATGTGCCGTTGACAAGCGCACGTGGCTATAGGTGAAAGGAATGGACTTCTATAGAGCTACAAGGAAAGGAAGAGAATGAAATAGTGTACATCCACCGAGTAGCCAATACTTCTGGCAAATCGACAGTTTCCAGTGAGACTTGCACTATTATGATTAATAAATCAAAGAGCACTCTATTAACTACTGCAGAGTGGATTTGATATCCCCTCACACAGACAATGTTATGTCGCTTGCTCAAGAGTAAGATTACCAAAGAATTTATTCTTGCTAGATCCTGGAAATGTAACAAGAAATATTGTTTATAGCCAAATTTTGAATTACATGAATGTTGAATGTTACATATCATTGTATTTTAATTACTACCTTTCTTTGCTTATAATTTTGTACATTACGCGGGACAGCCTTATTTCTTTTATATTCTATCATAAATGTAACATATTTTTTAGAAAAAAGGGGGATGGACAAAGAGAGAAGGGATAACTACTCGGGCAGGGCAGTGTGTTTAGTCAAAAAAAGTTCAAATGTTTGTTAAGCTTATGTGACTTAACTGCAGGGTCATCAGTCCGTAAACTTACAAACTACTTATAAACTAACTGTGGGACAATCTGTCCACTACATGCAGTGTCCGGGGCTCTGAAGTGTCAACAAATTCCCTCTCCAGTCAAGCGTCACTCTGGGCAACTGTCACAAACGCCACTTCATAGACAATCAACAACATGAAAATGCCATATACACGTACCATTAA
The DNA here is from genome assembly GCA_026315105.1 of Locusta migratoria. Classification (NCBI taxonomy): domain Eukaryota; kingdom Metazoa; phylum Arthropoda; class Insecta; order Orthoptera; family Acrididae; genus Locusta; species Locusta migratoria. The sequence goes on from CM048746.1 coordinate 201,683,192, forward strand.
TTTTCAGCCTTACTGGGCATTAAAAAATTAAAACCATGCGTATTCCTTGATACAGTGTTCACAAACAGTATATGGTAGACCTGAAGGACAGAACTGCATACAAGTGATATGGTAGCTGAAAACAGTTATCAAGCATTTACTTAAAAAAAATTTGTTACATTTAACTTTTATCGGCTTGGGTGGACATTTGTGAAGCACTAGGGTAGTAGTGAATTGAATTTTGATACTTTCATTCACTGTTTAGGTATTTTGGTAGCAGTGGTACGATGAAAAATGTGTGTGAAAGCTGTGTGAAAGCAGGAGGAGTTGGCCACTGTTCGCAAACATTTGAACATGCTTTAGGCCATGGTCAGCCGCCTCCAGGCTGCTGCCTCGGGTGTGGTGGTGGCCTAGAGTCTGGTGTATCACATCAGGTAACTCAGGTGCAACATGGGTCGCCCAGTCTCTGTTGTCGCAACAGCTTTATGAGTACCAGACAGGATGAGAAGCCAATAGCGCATTCGCATCACTCAAACCAGAGGGCCAATGTGGAGGCTGGCTGTGCAGCATTTCCTCTTCATCCTGCGACTGTATGGGTGGCTGGTCCTTCAGCAGGGTCAAAGCAGGCACGGGGGGAGGGTCTGTTAGTGATTGGGAGCTCCAAAGTAAGGCATGTTATGAAGCCCCCTTAGGCAGTTAGCAGACCCGACCAGAAAGAATTACGACGTGCACTCAGTGTCTGCCAGAGGGCCTCATCCGAGATGTCGAGGCGGCCTTGTACGCGGCTATTAAGCGCGCAGGGTGCAGTCATCTGTAAGATTGGTTGGTTGGGGTTTTAAAGGGACCAAACAACTATGGTCATCAGTCCCTTTTTCCAATCACAGAGACTACATAAAATATCACTAAAATGGGACAGAACGTGCTAAACTAAATCAAATCTTGTTCCATTTCACTGTTTTTCGTATGCACTGTTCGGAACTTAACATCATATCATTCCTAGGAACTGCAATGATTGACTAATTGTAATAAACTACACAAGTGGGTTTCACTTTATTTTCTCCCTTCCCCCCCCCCCCTTCTCCTCTCTCTGAACAAACTCTGGTCCATTTACAATGGAAAGCATCCAGACTTACTTACTGTCCATCCCAGGCTTCAGTTGTATTTCCCTTTCTTCAGTTTATCAGATAATGGTGGTAAATGTTTCCTGTTTTTACGCACTGTGCCAGTGGCATTAGTGCACTTCGCATGGAGCCATAAGAACAATTCAGGACTCTAATACCAACTGCTTAATGCTATGACCTTTGTTGACATATGGTAACAACAAACTGACAATGACATCACCTGATTTGCCCCAGTCAGAATTTCCAGATTCTACTTCAGTAGCGGCACCAGTGTAGACAATATAATCCAGAATGTAATTGGTCTGTATGCCACAAAGCACTAAAATTCTAATCCCAAAATGGCTACATTTGTTTGGAATATACTGTTTGAACCATAGCCTTCTACTGAAAAGTAGCAACATTCGTTAGTTATTAAGTTCCCAAATGGGATTACAGCCTCTCGGAATCTCTTTTTGGCGTGATCCACATCACAAGAATATCTTGCAATGAGGATGAATTGTCACTAAAGTGTAGTAAACACAGTATCGAGTGGATGAGCACATTGAGGCACTATGCTTCAATGCGCAAGGTTCGAATCCTCCCTCGGACATGGATATTTGTGCCGTCTTTAGTATAAATTAGTGTTCGTGAAATTGTGGCGATTCATCGCAGGACGATTATCTGACCAGTCATATAATCGTTTTCGTGTCGAAATCTCACTTAACACATCATCATCTTATTCCTCTTAAGAAGAGGAATCTTCAGTGTAAGTTCTTCGTTGTGTTGAATAAATACCGTTAGTTCCATAGACATCCAGCTCTTCGTCTAAAGAAAGGTCTGTGGTAGCACTATCATCGTCACTACCATTCACCATGATGTCCATTATTACCTTGTTTGATAAACTACATTCCGACATTGCAACTACAGTACAGTGAAACACTGTTCTCTAACCCCCCCTCCCAAAAAAAGGGGGGGGGGGACAGGCCTGATGGAGAGCTCGTAAGCAGGAAGACCCAGAAGTGAAAACTGTAGTGCTTACCGACATAACAAAGAAGGCCTGTTAATGACAGTGAGTGCCACTAAGAATGTTGAGCCGCAGGTGAAACCGAGTCGCCGCCACTCCATTGTGCATCCAGGCCCCGGGCATACATGAATGCCTTAGCCTTCAGGTCGCTCTACCTGCTGGGTGTATATGAATGCTGGTAGCCGTCTGGACCTCCTGCCTGCCGGGCATACATATATGCCCGTAGGCGCAAAAGGGTTAAGAAGTCAGGGAGATTAAAAGTTTGCCAGTGAGCGGCAAAATTGTAGCATTCCAGTAAAATATGGGCGACTGTCAAAGGTGCACCACATCGACAGTGAGGAAGGTCTTCACGACGGAGAAGGAGACCATGCGTAAGCCAAGTATGGCCAATGCAGAGTCGGCAGAGGATGACAGAATCCCCGCTAGGATTCTGCACAGACGACCTCCACAAGTTCGTTGTCTCCTTTATTAGTCACAATTTGTTGGGCATCAGTAGGGTACACCATTCTGTACACCACAGACCAAGAATGTGACTGTGTAACATCAAACGTATGTCAAGAGCTGGGATACCCATATCCAGGGTTGGTTTATGGGTAGCCTCTTTCGTTAACCTGTCAGCCATCTCATTTCCATATATCCCAACATGCCCTGGTGTCCAGAGAAATACTACCGACTGCCTACAACAGTCTGTGTTGTATAGGGATTCTTGGATGGTCTTAATCAAGGGATGGCGAGGGAAGCACTGATCAAGGGCCTGTAAAGTGGTTAGGGAGTCAGTGCAGATAAGGAAAAACTCCCCAGGGTAGGAATGAATGTGATCGACTGCACGAAGGATGGCTAACACCTCAGCAGTGAATACACTGCAGCCATTTGGCAAGGAATGCAGTTCATTATGTTCTGGAGGCATATATGCGAAGCCAACACAACCATCTGCCCTCGAGCCACCTGTGTAGATTACTATGGATCTAGTGAAATGCCTCTGAGTGAAAGGAGCGTTTGGGGTGGTGTATCAAGTACAACCGAAGTAGAGGTCGAGGTATTCCCATGGTGGCATATGTGACTGGAATTTGAACAGACATTAACCATCAAACCCAATCTTGGCCGCCTTTCTGGAATATACAGTACTCTGTTCGGAAAAAGGAAATGGTGGCTTGGATGAGTAGGCACACAATAGATGTGAGCTGCATAATTCGCCAGCAGTTGTTGCCATCCAATTCGCAAAGGATTCACCCCAGCCTCCACAAGGAGACTGTCCACAGGACTTGCTCTAAAAGTCCCTGACGCGAGCCTAACTCCACAGTGGTGGATAGGATCCAGAATGTGCAGTGCCGAGGGCAATGTGGTACCATACACTACACTCCCATAGTCCAAACATGACAGAACAAGGGCTTCGTAACAGCGCAGCAGGGTACTGCGATGTGCGCCCTGAGTGGTACTGCTAAGGCACCGGAGGGTGTTGAGGTGCCGCCAGCACTTCTGTTTAAGCTGGCGAATATATAAGCCAATCATCAAATTCCAGTCCTAAGGAATGGTGAGATTCCTACAGTGAGTTGCTGGTCATTAATATAAAGCTCTGGATGGGTGGACCGTGCGACGCCGCCAGAAGTGCATAACGCACGTTTTGGCGGTCAAGAACTGAAACCATGGGAGAGGGCCCAGGTCTGCAATTTACATATGCCACCCTGCAGCTGGCGTTCAGCAACACACATGCTAAAAGAAATAAAATATATGCATTAGTCATTAGCATACAATGAAGGTGATACTGATGACCCGACTGCTGCTGCTAGGCGATTAATGGAAACTAAACACAGAGGGATGCTCAATAGTGAGCCCTGGGGGAGATAAATTCTCCTGGGTACATAAGGAGCTATGGAATGCCCCGACCTGTACATGGAAGGTATGTAGAGTTAAAAAGTTTTGGATAAAAAGTGAGAGTGAGCCCGAAGTCCCCACCCAGGTAAAGTGGTAAGGATGTGGAGTCCCCAGGTCGTATCATATGCATTTAACAAATCAGAAAAGACAGCAACCAGGTGCTGACGTCGATAAAAGGCTGTCCGGATGGAGGACTCAAGATGGACCAGGTTATCCAAGACCAGACACCCCTGATGGAAACCACCTTGGCATGGAGCCAGCAGGCCCACGATTCAAGCACCCAGCACAACCCCTGGATTACCATGCGTTCTAGCAGTTTACAGAGAACATTTGTAAGGCTGATGGGCCAATAACTGTCCACATCTAGCAGGTCTTTACCTGGTTTAAGCACCATAATGATGGTACTTTCTCGCCACTGTGAGGGGAAGACAACTTCGCTCCAGATGCGATTAAACAAGGACAGAACATGCCTCTTAGAAGAGTCAGATAGATGCTTTAACATCTGATTGTGGATTCTGTGAAGCCCTGGGGCAGTGTCAGGGCAGTGGGCAAGGGCACTGGGAAACTCCAACTCACTAAATGAAGCATTTATACACCTCAAGGTGGCATGTGGTAAATGAAAACTGTATGCATTCAATCCGCTGTTTCAATGTGCGGAAGGCAGTTGATAATTTTGGGATGCAGCAGCACGAGCCTAGTACTTGGCAAAAACATCAGTGATGGGGCCGTGTTCCGAACAGACAGCTTCCTGTATAGAGGTCCCAGGGTCTGGGTCTGGTAGCCATACAGGCGGCGGATCTTCACCCAGACTTGGGAAGGGTTGGTACGCAACCCTATGGTTGAGATGTACCTCTCCCAACATTTCTGTTTGTACCTCTGTATTATCTGCCGAGCATGTGCTCGGAGGCGTTTAAACATGATTAGAATGACTAGTGATGGGTTGCACTTACGGCAGGCCTATGACTTCCGCAACGAAGGCACTGTCTTTCACCGCGGGCATACAGATGAACGGGCGATTGTGTCCTCTGCAGCAGATAAAATCTTTTGAGTGACACTTTCAACCACCATGTCAATACTGTTATATGGTTGAGGTCCAATACTGGCAGCAGGACGGAAGTCATCTCAGTTTGCCTTATTCAAAGCCCATCGAGGAGGGCATCCAGAGCATTGATGATGGGGTAGTGACAGAAAGATAGGAAAATGGTCACTACCACACAAATTGTCATGTGTCCTCCTGTGGACAGATGGTAAGAGACCAGGGCTGCAGACTGACAGGTCAATAGCCAAGAAAGTGCTGTGCGCCACACTGAAGTGGGTGGGGACACCGGTGTTTAAAAAGGCAGAGGTCGAGCTGGAATATCTAGTTCTCGACATCTGCCACGGCCACTGGCTATTGCACCACCCAGTAGTAGAAATGGCAGTGGGAGGGAGATATAGTCTGCAGATGGTTATATCACAGTCTAATATATACAGTCGCGACACTACCGCTGATTTTTGTTATACTAGGTGACTGCAGCGCTCCTTGCGGACGTAAAGCCACGTTGCTCTATATCGTATACGAGACGTGTGTTTGTTGTGTGTTTTAGTGTACGAAATGGTTTTTACGAAGGAAAGCGTGTGTAGTGCAATAAATTGCAGCAACAAAAACTATAATACGTCATATTTATCATTCTTTAGGTTTTCTACAGAGCCTGAGAGGTATGTGACATAAGGTTTCGGTAATGCTTATTTACAATTATGTTGTGAGCAACACACACATATTGAATATTATTTCTTTTTAGGATCAAGAAATGGCTTATAAATAGCAGGCGACAAGATCTTTTGAATAAAGTTGCTGCGTATTTACGTGATACTGTTAAGTTCTGCCCGCTACACTTCGATGCAAACCAGTTCATGAATGATGAACGGAAGAAGCTGGTGTGGAATTCTGTGCTTAGATTGTTTGATGTTCCAAACAAACCACCGAAACTGGGAATGAAGAGGAAACTACCGCAAAGACGTGATAATTTAAAGGCGGAAGAAATTAAACTGTGTCCTGAAACAAGTATTACGACTGTGGTTGCTGCTACATCACAAAAATTTTTCAAATGTTTGTTAAGCTTATGGCACTTACCTACGGGGTTATCAGTCCCTAAACTTACAAACTACTTATCAACTAGCTTATCCTAAGGAAGGCACAAATATCCATGCCCGAGGGGGGATTCGAACCCCCTACCGTAGTGGCCGTGCAGACCGTGACTGGAGCGCCTCAGTCCCCTCGGCCACCGCGGCCGACCCTACATCACAGGTAGGGATTTTTGTCTGGGTATTCGAAAGTATTTCACAATAGAGGCAAATGTATAAGAAATGTATGGAAAAGAAGTGTTCATTGTTACCGTTATTAATGTTTGAAATGTTAAATGTTTTCCGTTTTATCTAATGGAAACAACAGTCTAATATATAAACCTATTTATCGGAAAACACTGAGCCGTCTTATTTTACAGACGATTGTCGCCCCGCCCCCTCCCACCCCTCCCTCATCTTCGAACCATATGATGACAGACTGTGATAATGACTCAGGATCATTCATATAATATGACATTTAGACTGTGGTGTAATCGACGTAATATTATCTTAAAAACATATAATTGAAATAATCTCATAATAAAATTATATTAGATGAAAGTTTCATAGCTAGTGGGTGTTCTCATAACTAAAAAGAAGGGAAAAAATTTCGCACCTTTTAACACCGGGAAGACCAATTACATGCTTCTCATGTGCGAAATACTATGTTTAGCAGCAAAGTAAGGTGCAATGTCTGAAGAATTTCGTCAGAAATATGTTGCAGTTAGCGTCAGTTTATTCACGAGTTTTTACTAAATTTACATTTGTTGATATTTAACTGTCACTTAGAAGTTCTGTTATAGGCTTGTCTGCACAAAATACTATGTTTGTCTATCTCTACCAGCAAGGTAAGCTGCAAGAAATTTCTAAAGAATTATTTCGTAACATATTGCACATTTGCTGTCTGTGTCCGATCACAACGAGTTTTTGCTCGGTTGACGTTTCTTTTACACTCAGTCATGTGTCAAGATACTTAAATAAAGCTTGAAATGCAAGAATATATACAATATTTAGAAAATCACACAAATGTAATTACAAGCGGGCATTATTAATGTGTCGTGTACGGCGTTAAGGGAGCAGCCGGCTTTACGACCGCTTGGAGCGCTAGTGTCGCTCCAAGTGTCCGGCGGTAACAGCTTTCACAGCAGTGAGTGTCGCGACTGTACTCCACCCGACACACTACAACAAACACAGCACCTTTTGTAGTATCCCCTGAACCCATAAAGGGCAGGGGTTCGCATTGCCAGGTTCCATATCTCCTGGAGAGCAATGCAGAAAGCAGGTGAGGTGCTTAAAAGTTGTTGTAATTCAGCCAGGTGTCGAAAAAATCCACCACAATTCCACTGGAGGATGGTCTGGGAATACATGAAGGACTAAGGACAGAGTTTATACCTCAGGATCAGTTGTTGTCACTGCTGTCGAGGCTGTTGGATCGATTTTCATAGTCTCTGAGGTGCCGTCGAAATCTAGATCCTCATGGGATGTTAGACTCTCCACCTCGTCTTTGGAGGCATATGTGGCTGAAGTGTGGGAACTACCATGGTCTCATTCTTTTTACCACTTTTCTTTTTGTTCTTTTGAGGCTCTCGCTGGTCATTCAGCTTCTCGTGTCATGAAGGTTTCGATGACGCAGTCTCCACGACAGAGGATGACCTTGAAGCCATGTGACCAGACTTCGTTGGCAATGTCTGCCATTCGCTGGCATCTGCTTTTTATTTTCAACTATTGAATTTTAATGCAGCATCCAACGAAGTAAATGAAACTTAAGTAAGCTGAGGATTGTTATTTTTAATTTGGAAAGAAGTGTGGATGGAACCATCATTGAGGTGGAGGTTAACATCCAGGAATGTGGCAGTTTGAGTTGAGAAAGACCAGATGGACAAAAGAATTTGAGGTTGTGGAGGCTGGAGGATGAGGTGTCCTGGCCCTGAGTGCAGATCATTAAAATATTGTAAATAAATCTGAAACAGACCAGAGGTTTGGGGTTTTGGGACACTAGGAAAGTTTCCTCCTTGTTTAATATAAACATTGACAAAATAGATGAAAAATTTATTGCCTACAGGTTCAGGGACATTGTCACCAAAAGAGTTAAGACAAGTGCCACAACATGGTTCAATTTTTGTATTCCTTTGTCATAGAAGTCAACTGCCTGCGAATGGAGCTAGCATGTGACAGTTGTCTTCACCTCTTTGTTGCTGTCAAAATTTCTTGAGGTGCAAGAAAACTGATGAAAAATTACTGGGAGCAAGATCAGAACTGTATGCTGAATGATTAAACAGCTCAAAGCCAAACTTCTGTAAAACAATTGCTGTGTGCTGGGCTGTACCAAGCAGCACAGTAACTCCAGCAAGCATTCCACACCGCTTGTTCTCAGTCATACATCAGTTTCCGCATTGGTTCACAGAAACTGCTAATATTCAATGTTTCACCTCTGGGCATAAAGTCCATGAGCAGAATGCCCTTCTTGTCCCAGAACACTTTACACATCACTTTCTGCAATAAGTCTGAATTTCATATTGATCACAGATCCACTGTGAAGCCAATTTATTGACTGGTGCTTTGTTTCCAAAGAGAAATCATGTCTCATAGCTAGTGATGATCCAGTCTAGAAACGCGCACCGTCATGATAATGTTGCAGAAATCGCCGTGCTGCTCTGAAGGATTTTGTTTTGTACTTGGGATTCAGTTTGTTGTTCTTTGGATGTTTAAGTGGGACAAAACTGTAATGGTCATCAGTCCCCCATTCCATCACTAAGCATCACAAGTAGAACTGTGGACGTGATCGGAAAGCACCCATAGTTTAAAGTTGCGAAGTGGGAGGATAAACCCACGGAGTCCATAAAACATCAACAAAGTTGACAAGAAACAAAAAGAGATGATCACACAAAGATACCTAACAACAAAAGAAAATAAAACAGAGCCTGATGTCTGTGGTTGGCCAACCGTATGAGTAAAAAAGAAAAAGTCAACCACTCGGCAGCACAAGGAAACCTCCAATTAGAGAAAATGATAAAAAACGCTGCTCGAATAAAACTTAAAACTGAATGTACCGCTGTAGCATCGTCACTTAAAACATCTGATAAAACGTCAGGGAGGTGAAAACTACGCCGCAAGGCAGCTAAAACAGGGCAGTCCAACAGGATGTGGACTACTGTCAAATGGGAGCCACACTGACATTGGGGTGGGTTCTCACCACGAAGATGTCCATGAGTGAGCTATGTATGGCCAAAGCGGAGCCCGACACAGAACCACAGTGTCCCGGTGAGAGGTCAACATGGAGGAACGCCACACTGCTGTGGTCGGCTTGACAACTGCTGTGGTCTGCTTGACAACCCAGAGTTTGTTGGGCGTGGTCAGGCGAAGCCACTCAACATCCCAAAGCCAAAGAACCCATTGGCGCAACAATGAATGGAGATCAGAAGCCAGGAGGCTGATCTCCAAAATGGATGCACCGACAGCCTACTTGGCAAGCCTGTCAACACATTCATTGCTCAGGATACCCACACGACCCGGAGACCAGTCGAACACCACTGATCGCCAGGACAGTTCATGGGCACAAAGTGTCTCCTGCATGCCAAACACCAGGGTCGATCACAGGTAACACTAGTCCAAAGCTCTAAGGCTGCACAGGGAGTCGCTGCAAATAATAAAACACTCACCTGAATAGGACCGGATGTGTTCAAGAGCTTGGTGAATAGCCACCAGCTCTGCAGTGTAAACACTGCAGCCATTGAGCAGAGTGCTGTTCCACATGGTCACCAAGAACATGGGCAAATCCCGTGCGGCCATCAACCAGAGAACCATCCTTGTAGATCAGGTCATAACTAGGGAACTCCGTTACGACAGCCGAGAACTGACTGCAGAGCACCTCCGGGGGAACTGAGTCTTTGGGACCGTGGGCCAAGTTCAGCTGAGTAGACGGCCTCGGCAAGCACCACGGAAGTGTGCGTACATGGACCCGATACGGAGATGGAAGGGGAAAAGACTCAAGCTCCAGCAGGAGGGACCAAAGTCTAAAGGTGATCTTATGACCTGATCAGGAGTGTCACTGGTGGGGGTGCACGACAACATCAGAAAAGAGGAAATAACGGTTTGGGTGGCCTGGGGAGCAATGTACATTGGCTGCATAAGCCGCGAGCAGGTGTTGGTGGCGGACCCCCAAAGATGGACCCCGGCCTCCACCACTAGTAAGCTGTTCATGGGGCTGGTGTAGACGGCACCTGTCGCGATGCAAACCCCACAGTTGTAAATGGGGTCCAGTAGGTGCAGTGCCGAAGGTGACGCAGACCCATAGGCAATGACCCACAATTGAGACGGGACTGCACCAGTGCTGTGTATAGCCGCAACAGCATTGAGCGGTCAGCACCCCAGGTCATATGACACAGGTGTTGGAGAATACTGAGATGGTGCCAGAACTACTGTTTCAGCTGATGAATGTGGGGAAGCCACGTCAGCCGTGCATCAAAGACCACCCCTAAAAATCGATGGGTATCTACTACGTTAAGTAGTTAGCCGTCGAGATAAAGTTCAGGGTGAGGGTGAACAGTCCAACGCCAAGACACCGACAGAAGTGCATCACCCTGGTCTTGGTGGCAGAAAACTGAAATCCATTGGTAAGCACCCAGGTCTGTGCCTTCCGAATAGCACCCTGCAATCTGCGCTCGGCAATTTGGGTGCTGCATGAACTAAAAAAGATACAAAAGCAATCAGCATAAAGATAAGGGGAGACTGATGATCCAACTGCTGTCGTTAAACCGTTGATGGCCACTAAAAATAATGGAACGTTTAAAAGAGAGCCCTGAGGAACCCCATTTTCCTGGATATGAGAGGTGCTCCGAGAGGCACCAATTTGAACATGAAAGGTACAGACAGCTAAAAAAAATTCTGGATAAAAATTGGTAGGGAGCAGAGGCACCAGTCATGGAAAGTGTTGAGGATGTGTCATCGCCATGTTGTATCATACGCTTTAAGCATATCAAAGAAGATGGCAACTAGGTGGTGGCGTCCGGAAAAGGCTGTGCGGATAGCAGACTTGAGGTACACCAGGTTGTCAGTGGTAGAGCGACCCTGGTGGAAACTGCCCTAGTATGGAGCCAGTAAGCCCAGAGTCTCAAGAATCCAACACAACTGCCAACTTACTATCCACTCCAACAGTTTGCAAGGAATGTTAGTCAGGTTAATGGGCCAATAGCTATCCAGGGTGTCAGGTTTCAGCACCAGAATGATGATACTCTTCCGCCATTGTGAAGGAAAGATACCATCACACCAAATGCAGTTATAGACAGCAATAAGATTACTTCGACTGTCTGCAGAGAGGTGCTTCAGCATTTGGCTATGGAAGCTTTCAGGCCCAAGCGTCGTGTCAGGACATTGAGGAGCTCGCACTCAGCGAAAGGAGTGTTATAGAATTCAGAGTGAGGGTGGTAAAGAAGAGGGGCTTGAGTTCTACACACTCCTTCAATGTATGGAAGGCTGGTGGATAATTTGCAGCAGACGTGAAATCTACCCAGTTAACCCTGCTGAAAGCCCACCTGGGGAGGCAGCCTGGGGACTGATGCTGTGAGAGTGACATAAAAAGGGGCCAAGTCATTGTGGGCTCTGCAGTGGACAGACAGTGGAAGGCTGTGGCTGCAGATCGATAAATCAATGGCCAAGAACGTGCCATGTGCCACACTAAAGTGTGTGGTGGCACCAGTGTTTAAGAGGCAGAGACTGAGTTGAGATAGTACGGTCTCGATGACTCTAGCTTGGCCAGAAAGTGTAGTACCACCCGACAAAGGATTATGGGCGTTGAAGTCACCCAATAGGAAGAAAGGTGGGGGGAGTTGTGAAATAAATGCAGTCAAAACATTCAAGAAAACATCACCATCTGGAGGGAGATAGAGGCTGCAGATGGTAAACTCGTGTTGTCCTTACGCTGACAGCCACTGCTAATGGTGTATGAAGGGGCTCAGGTTCACTATAAACAGAAGTAAGGACATGCACGCACACTCCATCTGAGACCCTGTCATTCACACTGTGATTTCAATGATATCCCCTGTAACCCCAGAGGGAAATGCAGAAAGCAGGTGTTACACTCAAAAGCTGTCTCAGCTCAGCCAGGTGGGTGCAAAAAACACCGCAGTTCCATCGGAGGATGACGCTGTCTGATATCTGGGAAGACATGAGGCAATACGAAGTGCTTGTTAAACCTCGTGATCACTCGCTGACACTGCTTGCGAAGCTGGTCGACCTATGTCCATTGTTTCGGATGGTTCTCCCGAGATCTAGGTCCTCAGAGGATGCTAGAATCTTCACATTGTCCTCAGAGGAAGAGGTCTGGGGTGGCATTGCGGGAATCAACTAGACTTCCTCTTTAAGAACATTTTTCTTCTCTCATTGTTCCTTCGGCTTTCCTTGTTCGGAGGGCTTCGTAGCCTTAGTCCCAGGGACTGAAGAGCGCTAAGCCCTACGGCTAGCATTCATTGGCACTGTTTGCCACTCGGAGGAAGCTGCGATTCTGGTGGAGGCAACTGAGGAAGATTGAGATTCAAGAAATCCCTTCCTCGTGGGTGGGGGACCAGTGTCCCCGAAGTTTGGGGTGGTATTGCTCCTGAGGTACACAGTTTGGGAGCAATACAAGAGGAACTGCCCCTAGTCGTTGAGGGGCAGGTGGGGCCCACTAAGAGTTGCTTTGCAGATGGCACCATAGATGTCAGGGTCAGCGATGGCAAAGCTGCTTTGGCATAAGTTGTAGCCACACTCACAGGATGCAGCTTGATGTGTCTTGCCTCAGAATAGGTCAGTCTGACCAGGGTTTTGTATTCCATAATGTTTCCTCTCCTTATAGAGGACTGTGCAATCTGGTGAGCAGGGGGGATGGCACTGGCCACAGTTAATGCAGGCCGGAGGAGGGGCACAAGGGACATCTGGATGTGATACACGTCCACACTCGCAACATTTGGAGTTGGCCTCACATTGGGAGGACATGTGCCCAAACCTCCAGCACGTAAAGCAGCGCATAGGGGGAGGAACTTAGGGCTTTACATCACACCGGTAGACCATCACCTTGACTTTTTCAGGTAACGTGTCACCCTCAAAAGCCAAGATAAGGCACTGGTGGCGACACTGTTGTCCTTTGGACCCCTATAGGTGCGCTGGATAAAATGTACACCACGCCACTCAAGGTTCGCCTGCAACTCATCATCAGATTGCAGTAGCAGATCCCTGTGGAATATTATACCCTGGACCATGTTAAGGCTCTTGTGTGAAGTTACTGAAACGGCAGCATCACCCAGCTTCTCAAAAGCAAGCAACGCCCGCAACTATGATGGGGATGATGTCGTTTATCAAGACTAACCACATACCCTCCACCTCTCCATACTTGTCCTCCAGATGCTCAACAAAAAAACAGAGGCTTAGTTGACGCAAAGGATTCCCCAGCAGTGAAAGAGCAAACTAAGTATCTGGTGGCATATGCCTCACCTTGACTTCAGGCCCGACGGTCCTCCCATGCTGTGGCCAGGTAAGGGAACAAATGGGGGTCATATTCAGCAGCATTAAAGCCTCCTCTCCCTCTCTTAGAGACACCGGTTGTTACATCCGGCAACATTACGGGATCTTTTCATTGTGTTCCCACGAGCAGCTAGAGGTATATGGGTCCACCCAGGCAGAGCCCCACTTGCCTGGGTAAGTCTTACACAACTGAGGTGCAGCAGGTTTCTCAGAGGTTGCTCGCTAGCAACTGTTCAACCTGAACTGCCATGCATCTCCTCGGCACATAGCACAACTCCAGATTGAGGGGGTGTTTTTTGTTATTACCATCCTCACGACCCAGGCAATTAAGCCAAGATCCCCAAAGCTCTGAAACATACAACATTCCACCATCTCACCGAACGATGATCACTGAAGCACATACAGAGCTTACAGTGTAGCAAACTGTTGGCACGACACAGCCCACAGCTCAGGACCCCGAGATCGTCAAGCCCTTACTCTGCAAATTAATGATGAGCCCCTGAGGGGGGATTCAGGTTTTTCAGCTTTCACCCACAAACACTTTCTTAAACAGTAGGTGCTTTGTGACAGTTTCATGGAACAAGGAAAATAGTTACTAAGTTCCTTAGTCATGATGCTAATGTTCTCAGGATGCACTCCCACGCTAGCTCCATCAGGTGACGAGGGTAGATCACCCACAGCACTCTTCATCACGGGCAGTTTGAAAACCTTCAAAGAAAAGCATACAACAGTGATGCATGTGTTTACTCATAATATTCTGCCTGTAGACGTGAGAGAGCAGATCACAAATTTCGATGGGCACTATGTTTTAAGGGACCTTATTACTGACCAAACCTCACAGGCGGTAGGAGAATGAATGAAGAGGTCGCATTTCATGGCACTGACACCAAAAAGGGACTATTCAACCGGCATTTGATTGGCATTTGATTCTCATACCTCAAATCTGTTGTACAAGTGCAATTTTCCCTGCTAAATATGTCTACTTTGAAGTTAACCACACTGGGAATTACACTTTATTGATGCAACTGTAAAAATGTTTCTACTGTACATGTCAGTAACAAGCAATGAAGTCTTACTTAGTCTCTGTCTCATAACAGTGTATACAGTAGGCCTAAACTTGAAAGGAGAACTACAGGTGGATGTCATTTTTGCTTCTTACTCATGACTACAATGTACTGTAGTAGCAGGACCTGTTTCACACTTTAAAATGGCAAACAGGATCAAAATTGCCAATATTGGATTTTTAATAAAAATACAGTCAATGACGAAAATTTAGTAATTCAATCACTAAAAGCAATTATCTGTAATGCACACAATAAAAAGTTTATTCCTCAAAATGAATATAATAGGATCTCTTGCATAAGTACTGTGCCTGTTGGACATTGAAATCCCACCATTCACTTATAAATTACTGTATTGTTTATTTACGTAGCTTATTGGTTTTTCTCACATGGCAGACAGTTTTTAACTGTTCCACTCCGCACACCACAATCAGGAATCAAATGTAGGAATGACAAATCTGTTGAGAAATGAACCATGGATTAAAAACCACTCTGGCGTTAATTTTTACTTACTGTCTTGGTAGCCTTGCATGATAATGTTGGCACTCATGTGACCTTGGCTTTAAGAAATCGTGTGACAATGCAAATGTTTTGTCATTAAATATTTTTTTAAAAGGACCATTACTTTTACTG
Organism: Locusta migratoria; assembly: GCA_026315105.1. NCBI lineage: Eukaryota > Metazoa > Arthropoda > Insecta > Orthoptera > Acrididae > Locusta > Locusta migratoria. Next base: position 201,698,458 of record CM048746.1, read on the forward strand.
AGTAGACAAGGGTATATACAAGAACGCCTGTCACCCTTAGAAAAAGAACAGCGTTATTAATTTACTTCATGACCTATACGAAACACTAATCAAGTCATGCTATGTGCATTCCTAAGAACATTAACACCTTGGAAAATACATTCTACAATGTTTTTGATGTTGCCAACATAATCACATGAGGCCGCCAGAATAGTAGATAAAATTTTACCCCAATCAGGAATTATTAATGGATCATTTGCCTTAACTGCAAGCAATATTACAATTCCTAAGAACAAAAAAATGTGTCCACTTCATGTACTCCTACCTCATTTTAATTTCATGTAAAATATTGTTCAGCAAATATAACCAAGTAGTTAAGCGTTGAATTTAGTGACCATTGTCTACTTTCCTAGAGATTTCTGTTCCAGTATGCAGTTGTAAAAAGATCTATTTAAATTACCTTTATGACTTAAGTTTACAGTCCATGTCGTGGTGTGGTGTTGAGTACGTTCAGATGTTGGCTATGGCCACTGAATGTGATCAGCCAATCAGATTATTAGTGTTTCCACATTAACAACAAGGTTTTGTTATGAATTGTTCCATTGATGATTAAAGTCAATTTACTGAGCAGACAAAGGTACATCATGAACCTGTCAACCATAGAGCAGAAACAGCATTAATTATTTACTTCACGGTCAGCAGAAGGTAAAGGTTTTATACGCATAGGCATATTTTCTCCGTACTCAATTACGACATACCTTACCTTAAAATACATGTTTTGCACATGTCTTTCAAGTGCCATGACATTTAATATGCTCACTTTCGTAATATTGAAGTATAAATACAAAATCTGCCAAATAAGGCACATTTGCTTCCAATCGCCTGAATTGGAGGCTACGCAATGAGATGTTCATTTGTTGTAGACCATGTGATTATGTCGTCAGCGAATCACAGCATAAAGGTGAGCCAATGGTAACCAAGCCTTACCCCCATGGCAACATACAAATAGGAATTTTTGACATTGGAAGTGAAATATGCAGTAATGCGTTTTATAGACCAAAGCATGCGATGTTTACAAGATGTGAAAATTAACGTGTTAACATGAAGTTTCAATTATTTTATTTTCGAAATCACTTCATTACAATTTCAGACAGATGATAAAATAATTAAAACATGCTATAGACCTGCTCTATGGTTGACAGGTTCTTGTAAGTACCCATGTCCGGTCAATAACAGTTATTGGCCTCATAAAATGAAGATTTAGAATTAGTTGATGACTGTTTTGTACAGTCACAGGGTAAATAAAACATGCTATACCTGCTCTATGGTTGATAGATTCTTGTATGTACCCTTAAAAGTAATTGGCCTCGTAAAATGAAGATTTGGATCACTTGATCCTGTCAACCATAGAGTACTATAGCACGTTTTATTTATTTTATATGTACTAAACAGTCACCAACTAATTCTAAATCTTCATCTTACGAGGCCATTACCTATTACTGACCAGACAAGGGTACATACAAGAACCTGTCAACCATAGAGCAGGTATAGCACATTTTATTTATTTTATCATCTGCCTGAAAGTGCAATGAAGTGATTTTGAAAATAAAATAGCTGATCCTTAATGTTAACACGTAAATTTCTTGCAAACATTGCGTGCTTTTGGCGCATATTTCATTTCTAACGTCAAAAATTCTTATGTGCATATTGCTACGGTGGTAATGTTTGGTTACCATTGGCTGACGACAATACTACTCCTTTGTGCTGTGATTCACTGACAACAGAATCACTTTGTCTACTCAAATGAACATCCCATTGTGTAGCCTTCAATTCAGGCGATCGGAAGCAAATGTACTGCATTTGGCAGATTTTGTATTTATACTTCAATATTACGAAAGTGGGCAGTTTAAATGTAACGGCACTTGAAAGACATTTGCAAAACATCTATTTTAAGGTAAGGTATGTCATAATTAAGGACAGAGAAATTATGCTTACGCATATAAGGCCGTGTCCTACATGGGCGACAAAAGCGAGTGACAGCGCGCGACATACAGCTACGCGGCACTGCCGTTACAAGGAGCGCCATGCAGCGACCTGGCTGGGTGTCCTACGCGAGCGAGAATTTCTCCCTACAAGATGGTGGCTAGAACTGATCAGCTGTTTCTAATATTTGGCACCCGTAAACCGTAGAACAACGATAAGTCCAGAGTACCGGTAAGGCAATTAGGAAATAAGACGTAAAAAGAGTGCTGTGCATTAAATTTAGAAAGTGAAGAATGTACGTGGACTATTGCATTTGTAACTTGAAATACGAAAGTATACAGTGAAGACCACCACCCAAATATAACAACAAGTACAGGTACTTTCGAGTGACTAAAACCATCAACAACTGAATACGAACAAAATAAATATTATTGTAATACGACAGTAAATCATTTAATTCTGGACGGACTTGCTAGCAGTGGGCGTTGTATAGGTGTACTGATGTGGGCTACCAAGTTGTAATTTTTTTTTTTTTTTAAGTTAATACCAATACATTCATCTTTATTGCAAATACATGTATCCCTACCGAAACATTATATCAAGATATTTCATTCAGAAATGTAATTTTACACACACCTCATCTGACATCTTAAGTGTTATCTCTCTCTCTCTCTGGAGTAAGTTTGTTGTTACTGCAACGCTTTAAAAGCACACAAATGTAATTTTTCAAAATACGTTCATCATTGTGCAAATTAAATTACCACTCAGAGTAAAAACAAAATAATGAAACAATTTAAAAATTGAACTTCAGTCGTCTTTAAAGTCCAAAAGGAAATTTACGAGACAGTTATTTTTGGACACTTTTTATCCCAATCAAACTTCTTAATTACATGTACAACTGCAATTCTATATTCTGTTATTTCAGAAAGAGTTGCAGTTTCATAAACTTCAGGGATTATTAGATTGCAGAATTCTTGCGACGTCCTTTATAACCTCAACAAGCAGATGATTCTCAGTGAACTCAACACTGTCGCGCGTGCGTCAGCGACAAGATTCAAGCAGGTTTGATATTCAAACGTCACTCGTTGTCACCTCTGACGCGCGGCGCTGCAGATGTCGCTCACGTAGGACAGTCCCGTAACCATACATGCGGTTGAGATTTGTCGCTGCACGCTGTCGCTCACTTTTGTCGCCCACGCAGGACACGGCCTAAAACCTTTACCCAGCATAAAAATGTAATTATTTATTATGAATAAATAAAGTCAATTTACAGTACATGAAAAACTGTTACATGCTAGGATCTGACATGGTGTGTGCTATGATTGGTCAGCAGCTAATGCTGCCAACATCTGACCACTCAACACTATGCTGTGAAACGAAATAGGAAAGGCAAACCAAAGGCCACATTTCAATGGCTGAGCACTAAAATATGCAACAGTTCTACTAAAGAAACTGTCTACAATTTACTTTGCATCCTATCTTAGAGTAGTGCTGCACATTGTGGGATCTCCCAGAAGTGGGACTGAAAGACAATATAGAGAAAGTTCGGAGGGCAGCTCATGTTATATTATCACAATGTAGGGGAGAGCGTGTCTCAGAACTCGTGCACGAGTTGGGGTGAAAATCATTAAAAGAAAGGCGTTCGATGCTGTGGCAAGATTCGCAAAATTCCTGTCACTAACTAACTGTTCCGAATGCGAACATATCTTGTTGGCAGCCTCCTGTATAAGGAGACATAATCGTGAAAATAAAGTAAGAGAAACCAGATCAAAAACTGAAAATTCAGGTATTCCTCTTTCCCCACATTATTGGAGAAAGAAATGGTAGAGAAATGTCATACAAATTCGTAAATGAACCCTCAACTCACGTGTAGATGGGGATACCGCAGTTTTATTCACAATAATTATGTAATTGCAAATTACTCCCATCTTTAAAGTGTGATTTGCTCTGAATGAACTGTCTCACAGGATGCATACATATCTGTAGTTTACTGCGATCACAAGATTGCCTAGATTAATGTTCGGGCAGTCGTATTTGCATGTTACCGCGGCGGGAAAATGTAGTATTGAATGACTACTATTTGCTGATTAATGCTATTACAGTGTGCTGTGGTTGGCTGACACCTCAAGTGGCCTGTGCTGAGTTAGCTTAACAAAGGAACATTGCCTAGCGTAACTTTTTATTTGAGGTACTGTACCGTATTTAATCTTACTTAGTACGAAAATTTAGAAGGAAAATGAAACATCGCATTAAAGATATTTCCAAAACACAAAGTATGCTGAGGAAAAGTACTTAGGATTGACATTTACATATAGTAAAAGTTATCCAAAGAAATTAAATTAATAACAAAGGTGTTATTTATTTATATTCGAAACATCAGCGACACAATGACGTCATACAGCACAACACGGCTACGTCACGGGTCAAAGCCGACGAGTGGTATCCCCTGCTCAAATTGACCCCAAATAAACTGCAGTTATTATATATAAAAGAATGTACCATAAATCACAGGTCTTAGCCCAAAAATTCGCGCCTTCAGCACTCACATACACAGAAGAAAATCTCTCTGTTAACCTACACCTGACCATCAGAGAGAAGCTACAGATCACTTATTAACACAAAATATTAATGTTTCGTTTATAGCCAAACTATCGTCTTTAATTCAACCATCACAATCACTCACGCCTTCTACAAACACGCATGTACCTCAAAACTACTGTGCTGCGATGACATCACGGGTCAAAGCTGACGGGCGGTATCCCCGTCTACAGGTGAGCCCATATACATGGCCAAAGTAGTGTGCAAAAACATAAGGGTGTGCTCCTTAGAAAATATGAGTTGTGTGCATACAATACAAACAACAGGTTAAGAAATAAAATGTAACTCAAAAGCATGTCTACTGGTACTAACCCAATTCCCCCTATTTCACAGACACAAACAATAAATCTCTGTTGATGTGATACAACATAATCATTAATAATAATAATAATAATATTTTTTTTTAAATGGTAATACCTAGGAAAGAAATACCATTCATCTACTTTGATCTGTGGCATCTTGGATAAAGGTAAATTAATCAGTTTGTGCTGTAAGAAGCAATTATCCTTTTGTTCAAAAGAAAAGTCTCCATTATAAATGATCAAATTTTCAAGTCATGCAAACACAAGGTGCTGATGTCAGAGCTCAAACTCAACAGGTGGAATCACATATTATTGTTGGGCAAATTTAAACCTTTATGTATGACAGCATATTAAATCGAAACAGATTTCAAGCAGGTCTGAACATACGAATTCCATCACATACAGTCAAAACAATGGAAAACACTGCACATACTGTCACTGACATAAACTGTAAACCAGATACCAAAACATAAAAATGCATAATTGTTAAATCAAGTTAGGTATGAGGTATTTTACCACGCTGAGACAATATTGTTACATACGACGAGCAATGACCACGTATATGAAATCACAATATAGGCCCTAAATACCTTCACACCTGCACAATTATTTCTATCAGAAAATAGAAAAACTGCTCACATTAACATGAAAATCTAAGCTGACACCCTGCGGTGATATTTCCCTTTAGAACCAAATAGCAGAATGGAAAGGGAGGGATTTGGACTATACAACTGGTAAACATTTATTTTATTCTTCTGAAAAATGTATCATCATGTTTAATTTTGGTAAACATTGTAGCTTTGCTTGTAACCAGCTCTACAAAAAGCATACATACGTATTAGAATTCGCCTCACTGAACTACAGTCAGTAAAAAGTTGTCTCAAAAGTGATCCAGTTAGATGTTTGAATCATGCAATTATAATTAATATAAATGTTTACTTACGCTAAATATTCCACATTGTTCCAAAGTGTAGTGACTAACATAGACATCGTTATGACACTCTATGAGAAATTTTGTTTACGATTATAAATTAATCTAAGAAAATAACTCATGCTACTATAGAGAGGATTAATGGAAAGTTTATGGATGTTACAGACGACACTCTAAATGCATTTTTCAGTAGTTATTTCACCCCAACGGTTTATTCATCAACCAAAGACACAAACAAACCGACATCATAACACAAATTTGCGCGCGGTATTTTACAAAGATACTACATCTGTGATTGCAATATCATTGGAAATAATTCGTTCAAAGCAAAGAGCGCAATGGTGCAAGGGAGCAAAGATGATATAAAGTCTCGTACGAAATAGTAGGCGTTAATGCCAATTCACACTGTTCGTCACGTCAACGTCACGTCACGGAACCGTCACGTCAAGTTGTATTCACACTGTCCGTCCGTGTCCGTCACGTCAATTCGTCCATCTCAGTACGCGATGTTGAAAGTGAGGTTATGAGTGGCGATCTGTTATGTAGAAAGTCATAGTTTAATACTAGTAAGGGGGAACAACAACGCTAAATGTTATTAACGGCCAAAGAAAACTTTACAGTGTATGTTTTTGGCCAACTTACTGGGAACTGAAACAACATTTCAAAACATCGATATCTATTTTCAAGCGAAAAAATAAACATATGAAGACATCAAACCATACTTGTAAGAGCATAAATATCGCCTGTATACTTTAACCATTACGATTTGCATGTTGACATTGTTACAACGTCGTAAACAACTGAATTTTTGTCTTTCATTATAACTGACATTTTCATTTAAAGTGTTATTTAATGAAAAAAGCGTATTCAAATGACAATCTTATTCAAATAAACAGTTTGCTTCAGTCGTTTCTGTTACATTGTTACGTAACGTAACCATTTTTTAGTTTCAGATATCCGACCTCGATTATAGGGGGGACACTAAATTGACAAAAATATTTAAGTCGTCATGAAACATTTGAGATTTACCCCTAAAACGAGGTACAACAACAGCACAAAGATGAATAAGACACATTTGCATATCAACAGTGCAATCGTCGACTGCAACATGTAATTTGCGTGACGAAATTAGGTTAACTTCCGATGTTAGCAGACGACCGTTCCGTCAAAACATTCTTCTCGAGAAAGCTTGACGGACGTTGACGTGACGTGACGGTCCGGTGACGGACAGTGTGAATGCCGCCATTAGAAATACATTGCGGAATGTTCTGACGGACGTTGACGTGACGTGACGTGACGGACTGTGTGAATTGGCCTTCATTGACAAAAACATTTAGGTCGTCATGAAACATTTGAGTTTAACCCCTAAAACGAAGTATAACAACAAAATAAAGGCGAATAAGACTTATTTGCATCTAAACAGTGAAATTGTCGACTGCAACATTTAATTCGCATGACGGAAATAGATTAACTTCCGTGTTAGCAGACGACCGTTCCGTCAAAACATTCTTCACGAGATAGCTTGAGGTGACGTTGACGTGACGTGACGTGACGGACAGTGTGAACGCCGCCATTAGAAATACATTGCGGAATGTTCCAATGTTAGCAGAAGGCCGTTCCATCAAAACATTCTTCTCGAGAAAGCTTGATGGACGTTGACGTGACGTGACGGTACGGTGACGGACAGTGTGAATGCCGCCATTAGAAACACATTGCGGAATGTTCTGACGGACGGTGACGTGACGTGACGTGATGGACAGTGTGAATTGGTCTTAACGCGGAAGCACACGTATCAGCACGTGCCTTTACTCGAAAAAACCGTTTTCGAGTAGTACTTCGGCTGTCAAAGACGAACATTGCAGGCAACAATAAATATATGTATGTCGTTGTCAAGTCTGCGGTAGCCATTCTAGCATACGAATTAAAGGCGAATTCACACTGTCCTTCACGTCACGTCACGTCACCGTCCGTCAGAACATTCCGCAATGTATTTCTAATGACGGCATTCACACTAGGTTCATTCGAGTGGCTCAAATGCTGATTGTTCCTGATAGTTACTGACGATTTGAAAGGCCTCCACTGCGCATGCACGCTTTTTGACAGTTGCCAACTCGAACGCTTATTTCACCTTTTTCGCAGTTTGGCCACCTATAGCGCTAGTTGGCATCTTTGCTCTCTACCAATGTTGAAAGTGACGTTATGACTGGCGATATGTTATGTAGGAGGACGCTCAATTGAGAAAACTAAGTGGTCATGAAACATTTGCAATTTACCGTTAAACCAGAGTATAATAATAAAGTAAAGATTAACAGGGCACATTTGCGTGCAAATCGTGTATCTGTCGAGGATAATATGAAAATCGCGTGACGAAACTAGGTTAACTTCCAAGGCGTGATGTTACCAGACAACCTTTCCATCAAAACGTTCTTCGTGAGAAAGCTCACATTGACGTGAGATGAAGGACCGGCGACGGACAGTGTGAATTCCGCTATTAGAAATACATTTCAGAATACATTCTGATCATAAACTATGACAAAACACAAAATGTACGTAAACATGTGCCCTGATTTATAAATGTAGCCAATTCAACCTGACAAAACCTCATATAAAAATGAGGTAAATTAGGATAGTGGTGTGTGAAAGGAATATTCGGTAACATACAACTTCATATGTATTTTGTCCCATTATTATGAGTTACAATAAAATTAAAAAAATGAAACGTACAAATTAATATACAAAAATGCAGGTGTTGTGCAAGAATTATCATCGTACATGATTTTCCCAGAAGTTACACATTTAGTGTAGAAACGCCCACATTGGCACTAATAGATTTCTATAATATATAACCACAAGGAGAAACACGGAATAGTAATTGTGAGATAGTATAGTAGCACATATAAAGCTAGATGTCGGTTATAAAAATCTATCACTGCTAATGCCTGTTGTGAATTATATTATTCTTATGTGTCAATCACTTCATTTACAGATGGCACAGGAAATCTCAGTAGAACTATTTTGACTTCATTTAGAGGCGAATATATCACAATCCAAACTGTAAAAACATACGCATTCATCTTTAAATTCGTATGTTATGAAAATTTCCAGACCTTTCATTTATAGTATATATGGGTGTAATAAAAAGGGGAAGTACTGTATTAGAAGGCCACATAAGTTCAAAGAATGCCTGTCTAATATACAAAGCTCAGCCTCAATCAAGAGAAAATCGAAGACTTAGAACACAAACCTCTTCATAAATATGTGGGCTTGTCTTTTGGAGGAGGCTTGTTAAACGCTTTGGAGTCAGTCAGAAAACAATTTGACAAAAATCCGCTGACTTAAACAAACGGTCGCAAACTATCAGCTCCGCCACTCGAACACCTGATTGGTCAGTCAGATATCGTCAGACAGAGTCAAAAGTGCCACTCGAACGCCTTATACCGTTCCAGACCGTCAGCAGCGCCACTAGAACGAAGCTACTGGTGGCCATCACCAGACCGTCACGTCACGTCAAGCTTTCTCGAGAAGAATGTTTTGACACAACGGCCGTCTGCTAACATTGGAAATAAACCTATTTTCGTCACACGAAATGTTGCAGTCGACGATTGCACTGTTTATATGCAAATATGTCTCATTCATCTTTAGTTTGTTGTTATACTTCATTTTAGGGGTAAATCTTAAATGTTTCATGATGACTTAAATATTTTTGTCAAATGTATGTCATCCTAAAATCGAGGTTGGATATATAAAACCGAAAAATGGTTTATGTTTCGTAATATTGAAACAGAAAAGACTAAACCAAACGGTTTATTTCAATAATATTGTAATATGAGTACGCATTTTTCATTAAATAACATTTTAAATGAAAAAGTCAGTTCTAATGAAAGACCAAAATTCAGTTGTTTACGATGGTACTAACAATGTCAGCAGGCAAATCGTAATGGATAAAGTATACAGGCAATATTTATGCTCTAATAAGTATTGTTTGATGTTTTCATATGTTAATGTTTTCACTTGAAAATATATGTCGTTGTTTTGAAATGTTGTTTCAGTTCCCAGTAAGTTGGCCAAAAACATACACTGTATGGTTTTCTTTGGCTGTCAATAACATTTAGACATTTAGTGTTGTTGTTCCCTCAATTCTAGTATTAAACTATGACTTTCTATGTAACAGATCGTCACTCATAACCTAACTTCCAACATCGCATTGTAAGATTACCGCTCAATAGAAATACTGGTAATTAATAGCATTTGATAATTAAACAGTATGAAGTTCACTGCAAACATTGACCATGCCAATGCACTAAATGTTACACAATTTTAATCTTATTAATTATGGTAGCAATGTATGTACAGAGTTGGGTGACATCATTTATAGTTAGGCCACAGGTAGAAATTCTCCACGTTCAGATTTGCTGTGTGCTTGTAGCTGACAGGAGGCCAGCGACCTGACCGAGGTTGGTGGCTTGTTCCAGCTTAGGATTTTCCAGTTCGTTTACGGTGAGGGGAGAGAGGGACAATGGCGAGTGCCAGGCACAGTGCAGTGCACAGCATGAAATAAAATATTCTAATAGTACTGGCATTTGAAGTAATACGATGTAGTTAGGAACCTTTAAGGCCCTCATTACAAAATAGCCTGTTGATAAATAAACAATACATTAGCTGATATAGTCACATCTGGCGTAACATGTTTAATTGACAATGAAAAGTAATAAATTACCAACGAAGACAAGACAGTTACACAACTAGCATGGCAACGTTTGTTTATAAAAATAATATATTAACTATTTCTCATTTTATTTTCAATTAATCTTGTGTATTTTACCTTGAAATATTCAGTTAAATCACTTATCTGAGATATAAGAAATTGCACGATTATAATAAATAGTACAAAGGATTTTTACACTAATATAAAAATGTAAGAAGATATTTGTTCAATGTGTAGTGTAATTATTTTGATTTTAAGTAAACTTTTAGAAATGTATTGGCTGAGCACTGTACGTTGGCAAATCGGTTAGAACAGCTCACATGGGGAAGTTGATGACGTAGGGGAAAAAACCCCGGCAGTAGAGCTTTTGGCGCACGCGTGTGCGAGGGCAGGAAGTGATGAGTCGGAGTATGTGGGGTAGCTGGCCGGGCGGCATCGCTCTGCACTAGTCGGCATGTGTATCTCGAGGTAGTGACTTTAGATTTGTGTGTGGCAATCGCCACGTGTGGTTGCTCGTTGTATACTGCACCAAGTTGAATCGAGTGCTACTGTGTGTTTGTGAATATTTAGCTAGTGGAACAAGGTGTGCATCGCATTGAATTAAAGTGACTGTAATTTGTTAATGTAACACGTGTCGTCGCATAGGCAGGAACATAAACGGTGTTTGAGACAGCCACATGGTGTTAAAACAATTTGCGGCAAATATTCATTTTGTCTGGGGGCTCACAAGCTATAACTTTATTTGATAAATGTGCCGACGTATCAGCCACAGGGTTCTAATATTGTGAAATAAACAACATAAAGTGAACTTTCACATGTTTTCAAAAATAGTAGTTAGTACACCCTTTTATCTCATGAACTTCACTTTATTATGAATTTTTTTGTTAATCATATGCAGGGAAGGAAAGCTGAGAACGTGTGATATCATCCCCTAGAAAACGAGTCAAACAGTAGCAATCACAGATCCAGTGTTTTTGCATGTTTAGGGATTTTGTTCGCAGTTGGTGGTTGTGAGTTTTAAAAATTGAACTTTTCCTATTTTAAACTCTCATCCCGACCTTCACTCTCGCAGTATATGGAGATTGGCGAATTGACGTGACGGACACTGACGGACAGTGTGAATACAACTTGACGTGACGGTGCTGTGACCTGACAGACAGTGTGAATTGCCCTGTATTCGAACATTCGTGACGAGAAAAGGACAATTCACACTGTCCGTCATGTCACGGAACCATCACGTGAAGTTGTATTCACACTGTCCATCACTATCCGTCACGTCAATTCGCCCTTCTCAATATGCGATGTTGAAAGTTAGGTTTTGAGTGGCGAGCTGGTATGTAGGAAGTCATAGTTTAATACTAGAATTGAGGGAATAACAACGCTAAATGTTACTGACGTCCAAAGAAAACTTTACAGTGTATGTTTTTGGCCAACTTACTGTGAACTGAAGCAATATTTCAAAACATCAACATCTATTTTCATATAAACATATGAAAATATCAAACAATACTTATAAGAGCATAAATAGCGCCTGTTTACTTTATCCATTACGATTTGCCCACTGACATTGTTAATACCATCGTAAAAAACTGAATTTTTGACTTTCATTAGAACTGACTTTTCATTTAAAATGTTATTTAATGAAATATGCGTTACAAATTACAATCTTATTCAAATAAACAGTTTGCTTCAGTCTTTTCTGTTACAATGTTAGGGGGACACTCAATTGACAAAAATATTTAAGTCATCATGAAACATTTGAGATTTACCCCTAAAACGAAGTACAACAACAAAATAAAGATAAATAAGACACATTTGCATATAAACAGGTCACTCGTCGACTGCAGCATGCAACGAGCTTGAATTTCATAGAGTTGCAATAGGTCCGCCATGTTTGAGGCAAATTGAACTGGCGTCCGCCATATTATATGGGGTGCTGGCCGACAGCTGGTATGCCACACCCATTAGACAATTTTACTTATTTACACAGTTTTACGTTTTAAATGAAGCTTGACTACTGAGTACAGATGTGCATGAAGTTACGTTGGTGTGTCCAGAGTTTATCAAAGCTGCGATTTGATGAGCCAGATAGTGTCCTATTTTCTTAAAATGCGGTAATAAAATATCACCAATCTGTCAGTAATACACTTCCAGTTCGAAGTATAACAGTTAGCTGAGGTTTGATCAAACAACGAAAGTGCCCCTTTGAAAATATTTGTGTTAATTGTAATGCAAGTTCCTAGCCTAAAAGTTCTGCGAAAGTTTACAGTGAACAGTAATTGTTATGACAAACAATCATGATCACCGATTTGCATCTGTTGTTAATGTGTTGTAATGATTGCTTTCATAGAGTCTAAGTCACATCTATCTGGTGCTTTTTTTACGTATTAAGTCCACAAACTCGTAAAATTGCTGTTAAAGGGTTTGGTTGTGAAGTTTGGTTGACGAAATTTGAGTACAAAGACGAAAGTGATAACAGAATACTGCATTCAAAAATGCGCCTAGGTCAGCTGCCACAAAAGTATTCTACATCGAAATAACATATCGCTAATAACTTATGTTGTAGTCATGTTGATACACGTAAATATTTGCTGCACAGAACACAGATATTTTACTATTGCTTCCATGCTTTAGTATGATTATATGTTAACAATGCTTTATCAAGTATTGTCAACAACAAATGAAAATATTTTTAAATAAGGTGTAGACACTCAAAAATGTTTATTTTATTTTACTTTATTATTCCACAGATGAGACACTCTTTTATCAAGAGCAGCAGCAACTTAAGGAGAAGCACACAGTCCCTAGGCAGAAAATTATGCCTTTTTTATGGAGTGTACTTCAAAGGAATTGCAAGATAGGTCATGTGAAGCTTCACTCTTGGGGAAGCTATATGTCATTAGCCAGGAGTTTTGTTTGAGTATAGGCAGACAGAGACCAAAAGAGGCAAAACAATTGGTGTTCTTGCTCGAAATATTTGTCATTTTAACATCTCGATCTGTGTATTTAAATCCTGAACACACTTAGACATATTGCAGAAGCAAAGATTGTACAGAAAATGTACACTAAATTCAACATACATTAAATATAACACTTCACTTTCAACAACAACATACGATGAATAGCCTCCTGTCACGTGTACTGACCACCGCTAATATGGCGACCGCAGGTTGCTGCAAAGAGCGCTGTAACTCGTGTGTCAGCTACTCTATGAAATTCTAGCTCGTTGGCAACATGTATATGCGTGACGAAAATAGGTTAACTTCCGATGTTAGCAGACGGCCGTTCCATCAAAACATCTCGAGAAAGCTTGACGTGACGTGACGGTCCAGTGACGGACAGTGTGAATGCCGCCATTAGAAATACATTACAGAATGTTCTGACGGACGGTGACGTGATGGACAGTGTTTATTGGCCTTTACTTGTAAATGTTGTTTGTACTTTCCGATTTCGAAACTGCAGTGCACTGCCAGAATGCTGTATTTGACTGGCGATTATTTGGAAAAGTGGACATATAGCGACATATAGCCCGTTTATCATTGAACAATGCAATTTCAAAGCTAACGCGCATTAAATAATTACGACAAATACTTTGTTTACGTTTTAAGATCTTAAAGAGGACAACGAACACAATGTCTATAGGCCTGAAGACTGATAAAACATTGTTACCAGAGCGTTGTTTTACGCAATGCAAACATTTAGTTTTTTAATGAATTTATTACAGTTAACACAATTGCAGCCACACAATAAAAGAAAAATAGTACATTATCAAGACAAAGAATAATAAACATCAGAGAAATTAATTTTTACATATATACACTTAGACTTAACATAGAATTGCTAGTTTACAATTTTACACATTCCCAACCCTTTGGACATATTTTTCAAACTTTTCTTTGCGCAGTGGTTTTCTAAAAATATCAGCTAACTAATTTTCTTTAGCAATGTATTTAACATCTATTATCTTTTTCAGACACAAGTCTCTAACAAAAGCATATTTAACATCTATGAGTTTCAGTCTTTTATATTCCCATTTACAAAGAGGATAAATGCAAGACTGGTTGTCTTCATAAATTACACGTTTTTCATTTTTCAAAATTTTTAAATCTTGAAACAGCTTCTCCAACCAAAAATATTCTGCAGCACAAGTTGCAAGTGATACAAATTCGGCTTCTGTAGATGATAATGCTACAGTAGTTTGCTTTTTAGACCCCCAACTTATGGTGTTACCAAAGAGCTTGATGACATAACCATAATCAGAAACATCATAAGCAATTACAGTTGCATTGTCTCCCTCATTTTTGCATTGCATCCCATAGTTTACTGTGCCCTGTATGTAATGCAGTATTCTCTTTAAACCTTTCCAATGTGATTATTTTGGATGACTTTGATAACGACTGGAATAATTGACAGCATAGCTCAAATCAGGTCGTGTTGTTTGTGTTACATACAGCAAACACCCTATTAATTCTCTATAAGGTACTTTCTCATGCAGTCTTTCATGATTTTCAACTTTCCTGTAATTTAATTCCATGGGTGTGTTAATTGGCTTGCATTCATTCATACCAAACCTCTTCAATAAATTTTCCAGATAAGTTTTCTGACTCATGATTATTCCATCCTCCTCGTATCTATCTTAATTCCCAAGAACATTTTTAAATCTCCCAAATCTTTCATCTTAAAGTTACCTTTTAAAGCTAATTTGAATTCTTCAATTTTTTTAGTATCATTTCCTAAAATTAGTATGTCAGTAACATACAATAAAACATAAACCTTAGTGTTGGAGTTCCTGAAAGTATATAGACATCCATCAGCATTGCTTTGAACAAAACCTAAATCTTTAACAAACTTGTCAAACATTAAATTCCAAGGCCTTGAAGCTTGCTTTAAACCATAAATTGATTTGTTTAGCTTACCTACAGCACCTGGTTTCTCGTTAAATTCTTCTGGTATCTTTACAAAAATTTCTTCATTTAAATTTCCATGAAGAAAAACATCCATTTGATTTGCAACCAATTTTTAATTATTCATAACAGCAAGTAATGTTCTTAAAGTAGTCAGCCTCACCACTGGAGCATATGTCTCATTATAATCAAACCCTCTTTTTTGAGTACAACCACGAGCAACTAGTCTAGCTTTATAACTACTAATCTTGCCTGCATCATCACGTTTCACTTTAAAAACCCACTTAGTGTCAATAGCCTTCTTGTCTTCAGATAATTCACATACTGTCCAGGTCTTGTTTTCATTTATTACTCGCATCTCTTCTGCTACAGCATGAAGACATTCTTCTTTATCTTATCTGCTGTAGATCTCACTGAAAGTCTATGGTACATGCTCAACATACATTTCCGCATTTAGAGCTAGTACAGCATAATCTTCCATCCATGCTGGCCACTTTGTTTCTCTTACACTTCTGCGGATTTTAGGGGGTTTCACGTCTTCAGTTTCATTTTCACTTCATACGGAATCATTTTCAGGAGATGTCACATCTTCAGTTTTATTTTCTTCGTCGCTGATAATCACATTGCTTTTGTCTTCTTTGTACGAGAATCAATCTTCATTATTAAAAACAAAATGACTTTCATCAAACTTGACATCTCTTACAAGAATGATGCGTCTCTCTTCTGGATACCATAGCCGATATCTATTCAAACAATACCCAACCATGAAACATTTCTTTACTCTGGAAACAAACTTTCCAGCAATCACTTCTGCAGGAAGTCGCAAATATGCTACACAACCAACAACTTTCAGTTTTTGCAACTTCGGTATTTCTCCATACCACAAAGTAGCAGGAACTGTCATTGTTAATGCACTTGTAGGTGTTCTGTTTGTCAAGTAAACAGCGGTTTTCACTGCTTCTGACCAAAAGGATTTACTAAATTTACTGTTTAATAACATACAGCGAGCTTTGTTTAAAATATTCCTGTTCATACGTTCACTCACTCCATTCTCTTGTCGTGGGTACTTCATTGTCAATTCATACTAGATACCTTTTTCTTAAAAAAAAAACTTTTCAATTCATTTGACAAATATTCACCTCCATTATCGGGGGACTGATGACCTCCGCAGTTTTGTCCCCCTAAAACATCAAACCAACCAACCAACCAACCTCCATTATCACAGCAAAATCTACTAATCCTGGAATTGAAATGAGCTGTTGCCATAGCTTCATATTATTTAATATATTCCAATACTTCAGATTTATTCTGCATCACATAAACAGCTGTAAAATGGGTATAATCATCTATAAACGTAATTATATACCTCTTTCCATCATAAGACGTTGGAGTTATAGGACCCATAACATCACTATGAATTAGCTCAAGTGGACGTTCTGCTCTTGTCCTCTTATGATTATGTGGAAGTCTTGTTTGTTTACCTTCAGTGCAGATGGTGCATGACGGCGGTGTCTTCAAATGTTCAATGTTCATTCCTTCCACATAGTTTGGATGTACTTTTAGATCGGTATAATTCAAATGACCTAATCTTTGATGCCAAATTTCCAGTGTTCCAGTAAGAAGTGCTGAGCAGGGCATCCTGGTGAATTGCAAAGCATACATATTCGTTTCATTTTTATTTGCAGTTGCAACAACATCCTTTCCTGTTTGAATAATTGCTCTTCCGTTTTCAAATGTAACCTTGAAACCATTTGTCTCCAATTTATGCACTGACAGTAAGTTGTGAGGTAGTCCAGGAACAAATAATTTTTTTATCAAAATTGGCACTGCCTTCCCATTGATGTAGCTAATAACATTCATTTCACCAAACTGTGTTGCTTTCAAAACAGATCCGGACTTTGCTACGTTAATCACAACTTCTCTTTCAAGAATGTGCACTTTATCAACATGTTTCAAGTCATTCACAAAGTGTTCACCCACAACAGAGTCCAGATACCACGAAACTGATTCACTGAATGCACCAGTCAAAAATCAATATGCATCCGAATTCACAGAAGAATCTTGAGCGTCACAATTTACTGAATTTGCAGAATCTTTCTCGTCTTTGAGTCTTTTATTGCAGTCAGCTCTTTTGTGTCCAATTTCAGCACAATTATGACATCTGAAAGTATACTGTTTTTCTCCACCTGAACTGTGCTTATCACTTACAACGTTACCAGATTAGTTTTCCTATTACTGAAATTCTTGCGGTACGTATTAAACACTGTGTTCTTTCCACTGTCTACTGCAGGTTTCTTCTTAGAACTTGCATACTTACTTTCATGGTCCATGAGCCTATTTTTTACGAAACTTAACTTCAGATTTTCCGTAGATAACGTCTCGAGTGCAGTTACAATGCTGTCATATTCTTGTGGCATTGGTAATAGAAGATGACACACAGCATCAGTTTCTTCAACAATCGCACCAGACGATCAAAGATCACGTCAAATTCTAAAAAATGCTCACTCATTGTACCTTTTACTGGATTGAATTTCAACTTCAATAACTGTTCACATAGAAAAAACTGACTAGCGATGCTTTTCCTTTCAAACGTGTCACACAAGTTTTTCCACGTCCGAAATGCACTGTTGAAGTCTTTTACAATTTCCAAGTGGCAGTCTGCAATTCGTTCTATTATCCTTGAAGGACACTTTTTATCACGTTTTGCAAGAATTTTTAGTACTTTGTCTTTTTCAGCTCGTTCCTTTTCCCGTCACTACTCTTAAATTTCACCTTTTCTGTATATTCTCCCACAATCAAATCCAACAAATCTAATTCGTCCAACATACCTTGCATTCGAAATTTCCAGTTTCCGAAACTGTTTCCATCTAAAAGTGGAACTCGATATTTGCTTTCATAATACTCTTCCGACATACTGTCAATCCAAGTTGACGATCCAACAATACAAAATGCTTGCACAATAGCTACGTTTTAAAAATTCCGACTGTTTTTTTCCATCTCTGGCCCATAACCTGATAAAACATTGTTACCAGAGTGTTGTTTTACACAATGCAAACATTTAGTTTTTTAATGTATTTATTGCAGGTAACACAATTGCAGCTACACAATAAAAGAAAAACAGTACATCATCAAGACAAAGAATAATAAATATCAGAGAAATTAATTTTTACATATATACACTTAGACTTAACATAGAATTGCTATTTCATCAAAGACTGCCCATTTTGTTTGAATATAACAATTACTTGTCTTCTGCATAGGTACCAGTATTCTTTATGGTGTAATGTGTGATACAAAATTGCCAGCCCCTTTCTCCAATGTATGACTAAAATCAAATCTCTCCAATTTATAAGTTGTTGCTTTACATACTGTACAGGGTTGCCTGGTGCGGTAATGTTTTACCGTATATAAATGTCAGTTCTGGATAGTGTATGACACCAAATTGCCCTGAAAACGGCTTGTTTATTGAAGTTCTTTAATGCAATGTTGTATCAGGAGTGTTTTTTTTCGTAATAGTCAAGTATAATTACAAAAATGGTGAAATATGGTGCACGAGTCTAGGGAAGTGTCAAAGTGAAGATATTGTGAGGAAATAATTGTGTGCATTGTCAATTATCGATTAACATTTTTTTTCTTTTTTTTGTGACATATTCACGAAAAAAATTGCGAACAGCAGCAACAGTGAGATTTGCAGGTTTTAGGCCAATTCACTCTGTCCGTCACGTCACTGTCCGTCAGAACATTCCACTTGTTATACTTCGTTTTAGGGGTAAATCTGAAATGTTTCACGACGACTTAAATATTTTTGTCAAATGAGTGTCCCCCTAAAATGAGGTCAGATATCTGACACAAAAAAATAGTTTATGTTACGTAACATTGTAACAGAAAAGACTGAAGCAAACTGTTTATTTGAATAAGATTGTAATTTGTTATGCATATTTCATTAAATAACATTTTAAATGAAAAGTTAGTTCTAATGAAAGTCAAAAATTCAGTTGTTTATGATGGTATTAACAATGTCAGTTGGCAAATCGTAATGGATAAAGTAAACAGGCGCTATTTATGCTCTTATAAGTATTGTTTGATGTTTTCATATGTTTATTCTTTCGCTTGAAAATAGATGTTGATGTTTTGAAATGTTGCTTCAGTTCACAGTAAGTTGGCCAAAAACAAGTTTTATTTGGACGTCAATAACATTTAGCATTGTTATTCCCTTAATTCTAGTATTAAACTGACTTCCTACATACCTGCTCGCCACTCATAACCTCACTTTCAACATGGCGTATTGAGAAGGGCGAATTGACGTGACGGATAGTGATGGACAGTGTGAATACAACTTCATGTGACGGTTCCGTGACGTGACAGACAGTGTGAATTGTCCTTTTCTCTTCACGAATGTTCGAATACGGGGCAATTCACACTGTCCGTCACGTCACGTCACCGTCTGTCAGAACATTCCGCACTGTATTTTGAATGGCGGCATTCACACTGTGCGTCACCATATTGTCATGTCACGTCAAGCTTACTTGCGAAGAATGTTTTGATGGAACGGCCGTCTGCTAGCATCGGATGTTAACCTATTTACGACCTGCGAATTACATATTGCAGTCAACGATTGCACTGTTTATATGCAAATGTGTATTATTCATTTTTCTTTTGTTGTCATACTTCATTTTAGGGGTAAACCTTAAATATTTCATGATGACTTAAATATTTTGGTCAATTGAGTATCCCCCTAAACTCGAGTTCGGATATCTGAAACCACAATATGGTTTATGTTAAGCCCCGTTTACGCCGAAGCGAACGAGCAGCAGCGAACGAGCATTCACTGTGGTTTAAACGCTTGCGCACGCTGTTCGGTCATATTTGGCTTGCATTCGCAGGTGTTCGCTTGTGTTCCGCTGGGTGTTGGTTTCAGGGCGAACCATCAAAGGACGTTCGCGCTAGCGTATGCGACAAACTATTTATGCTGGCAGTGTGTTGTTTTCTCTTTCGTTCGCTCCGGTGTAAACGCTTATTTGCAAGTACAAGCCAATGCGTGCGCGCACAGGCAAACGCACATTCGCCTGTGTTCGCTCGTGTTTGCTTTGGTGTAAACGGGGCTTTACATATCACAGTAACAGAACAGACTGAAGCAAACTGTTTATTTGAATAAGATTGTAATTTGATTATGCATTTTAAATTAAATAACATTTTAAATGAAAAAATCAGTTCTAATGAAAGACAAAAATTCAGTTTTTTACGACGGTATTAACGATGTCAGCGGGCAAATCGTAATGGATAAAGTAAGCAAGCGCTATTTATGCTCTTATAAGTATATGTTAACTGTTTTGTGTTAAGGTTGCCCAGTTCCATTTCAAAGTGACAGTGCACCGACACTGTATCACAAGGAGATCTACTTTGTTATTATATATGAAACTGTAATGCAGAAATAAGATGTTATAATGAATTCAATAATAAAGCCTTGAAATATTCATTGTCAATGTGGTGTAATGGATAGCGTTCTAGATTCTCAATAGAAGGGATCATTGTTTGTAACTGCAAACTTCCTTTAATTTTTTTGAAATTATTTATTGAAACACATTCTAGAAGTTGCTTATTAACATAAGGCACATATGATTTGCAGTGTTTTAATTATTTATTATTCCTTGTGATTAGAAAATGAAGGATGCGAATATTTCACAGTTTATTTCCCAATCTATGATAATTTCACAGTGTGCACTTAGGTAGGAACCCAATAGGACTGCTTCACGAGCGGCAACAATATTAATATTCTTCCTTATCACATATATTTGGCTGTCTGCTTCAGAAATACAGCGATCTCTGAGAGTATTATCAGAGTGCAGAGATTTACTGAAACAGCTGGCTTTCTTCACCAAGTCATGCTAGTACATTTTATTACTTATGTGCTCTCTGAACTGCAATCATACTGTTCACAAAACTAAGAGTGCATGTTGTGAACTTGATATTACAAGAAGTAAACACGATCATCAAATATAGTACTTTATTAAAAATTCTAGCAAGAGACAATGAGGAACACGGTAAATTATTCAGGCAGAAAAGTATAATATAAAATAAACCTATAGTTTATATTACATCAGTCGGTGGTGATATGGCTAAATTCAAAAGCAACTAACCCCTCGTATTCTAGATATCTATTCTTTAAAGGAGTTGATTAATAATCTGTGTTATTTCCTGTTTAAGTTTTAGCACCACTATAAGAACTGACCATGTCACTGTCATGGATATATCACTTATTAGCTATACACTTTTTCTGTGAATTATAATGTAACCTTTATAGTACAGACGTAGTGTGCTGGTGTTGGCAACCACAACACAAGTTCTCTGGAAAAAAAAAAAAAAAAAAACAATCACATAGAATGAGCGGAATAATCTTTTGTGCTGGACGTGAGATAAGTAATTAATGCTATTCCGCTCTATGACTGACAGGTTCTTGTATATAACCTTGTCCGGTTATCAAATTAATTACCACTGTAAAGAGAAAATTCCATTGCCAACATTAACACACTAAGCCCTTGCAGCCCATAAGTAAAGTGTAGCCCTTTTCATGCATCTGTTTACAAACAATTTAGTCTGTAAGCCTCATGACATTTACATATGATTATTATAGCAATAATATGACACATTCCCTAAGCTTACAAACTACTTATGAACTAGCTAAGACTAAAGACGGCACAAATATCCATGCCCAAGTGGGAGTTGAACCGCCGACCGTAGTGGCCGTGCTGACCGTGACTACAGCGCCTCAGTTACCGCGGCCGGCGCTACGTTTCACTCGAAGGTATTTAAGCTTACTTTCCTACTTGAGTATATACTCATTAACGGCAACATACTGCGAAATAAGTAGCAGAATATTTGGGACAAGACAGTTTTTATTTCATACTTACTTCTGAAATCAGACGGAAATGTAAAAACATCGTATGCTGCAGAATATGCTCGTGTTACTTTCATAAGAAAGGGGCAGAATGCGTTCAAACTGCCTCATCGAGGCAATGTTTACACCAGTATGCAATTCTTTTGGCTCTCGCTTGTAATGCTATTGGTTGTTCTTATTACGCACAGAGCTCTGGTAGCGTAATCGTAGAGACATTTATCGGACGGTCGGGAAGTCTTGGGTGCACTCCTACGCTGACTCTAGTCCCCTGTGAACTGCAAAAGCAAAGTACATCTTTGGGAGCCGAAGAGCCTGAGTACCACTCGAAAACGGTTCTACAAATAATGGCACACTGACATCTACAGCGTAACTTATCAACAGTACTTCGCCCGTTTCTCCAAATATTTAATATTAGGCCTTATTATACAATACGCCTGAGGCGAGATGCGCGCTACCAGTCGAAAACGGTTCTACGAATAGAGGCACGTCCTATTGATAGCAGCTGTCACTGGTGGCTTGTCGGACAGGAAGGAGTGACAGCAGACGACGCTGTTTGTAGTAAGATATATACATTTACAACAGAAACTAAATTGTGCTGAACGCGTATGGAAGTCGATAGATGGGTTTACAGTTAGTTTAATTACGTCAATCGGACTTCATGACACGCTTGCCAAATCTTGTGTGAAAATTAGGCCACACTCTCGTATACGAAGTTATCTTTGGTGTTTTGACACATTAACTGGTAGCAGAAGGTATTGTTTGTTGGTAGTAGTGCTGAGGGTAGTTTTTAGTTTTGTGGAGGGAGGTGAAGGAATTGTTGTTGAGACTGTGATTGCAGTAACAGATGTAAATAGTTAGTTTTGTTTTTCTATCGAGAAGACAGTTTCTGTGATGGGAGAAAATATGGGTGTGATTACAGTAGATAGCGGGCATTCTCTTGAAATTACGGAAGCGGTATCTGAGGCCAAGGAAGAGCGCGGAGTTACCGAGACGGACAATATCACAGTACTAGTGGAAGATGTGAACGTTGGTGTTAGTTGCTTAGAAGAGGCCGAGGGTGTCGACGTCTCCACCGAAGAAAAACGTAAGAAGAGACATCGAATAAGGAAGAGAAAGCCCAAGAACAAAAGTTCTGACAGGTAGTTAATATTCAGTACGGTAGGCTAATATGTGTTTTCATAAAGCAGACTCCACGATCATGTTTTTGAATGTCCATGTTCTGCACTCCAGAAGTATCTTAGTCTGCTACCTTATTGGAAAAAAAATTGGTATTGAGTAGGTAACCTCTGACATAACACCCTACTGATAGAAAGATGTGGACTGAAAGGAAAAAAGTGTGGTGGCATCGTTTTTCTTTTATGAATTTGCTGCGTAAAAATGTACAGTATTGCCTCCTAGTTTCATTTTGTAAAATTATCTCGGCCATGTAAAATAATAAATCGTGCTAGATTAATGTAGGAGAAGTGGAGGGGAAGATGACAGACATGTTTAAAGACCAACTGTGATTAACTTTTGTCACTATTTACTTCTCAATCTCTTATTATTATTATTATTATTATTATTATTATTATTATTATTTTAATCTGGGCAAATAGTTTGAACTGCTTGTTGTGCTAGTTCTGTTGATGTCCCTTTGCTAGGCAGTTGGTCTCAATTGTAGTTTAGACTACGTGTGGATAGATGCTTTGAAGGCAAAATTTATATTTACTGATGACATGTAAATACAGGAACTACTTCAATTTAATTGCAATATTTCAATTGCATCTTTATGAATCAAATTTTGTTCATTTACTGCTTCTTCCTAAAATTGTAAATAGATGGATTGGTTATTTCCCAATGTACATAGGCTCTACTGTGAAGAAGAGGATACTGATTAGTAATGAATGTTAATACTTATTTCACATCATCATAGGGATTATTTAAGCACAGGGTACCACCCAAAGTCTTTGACCAGTCATGTCATAGGAATTACTGAATAAATGCAACTATTTACATTACATAAAACAAACTGACAACCATGTTGACAGTGGTTTTAAATTCTCTAAATTTATCCTTAAGTAAGATATGTCGTCATCCTCCAAAGCCAATGGGTGGTATCCCATGCTTCAGCTGACCTGGCTCACCTGTAGATGGGGATACTGCCCTTTGAGGTGCATGCATGTTTGTAGATGGCGTGATAGATTATGGTGGTTGTGTTAAAAAAATAGATTGTTTACAAATCTGTAGCTTCTCTCTGATGGTTAGGTGTAAGTTACATAAGAGATTCTTGTATGTGAGCGCCGAAGGCGTGTATTTTTGGGCTAAGACCTGTGATCGATTGTTCATTCTTTTATCTATAATAACTATAAATTATTTGTATCTACAATGCAAAAGTATTAAGATATCCTGCATACTGGTTTTCCGACCTCTTGATGATGTCATGGATCAAAGCAGAGGGGGTGATATCCCAGCCTACAATTATGCTAGTGACCCCATGATTTAGTAATAGTCTGAATCAGTGCCTCAGTGGTTGCTGGTCACAATAACTTATATTTATGGAGAATATTTGTTTCTTTCTGAATGAGTGTGGGGTTGGTAGCCATCTTCATTCCTGCACCAGTGGATCTTTTATCTGTAACAACTCCTTGCGCAGTTTATAAGCTCTTGGCAAAATTTACCTTCATCTTCTTCCTGGCTAACCAAGATTCACAGTATGGCCTTATGCAATATGGACACTCAGTCATGTTGGGATCTCAGTGAATGAACTCGCTAACAGGCTGACCAAATTGGCTACTGAGAGGCCAGCTCTTGAGGTCGGTATTCTGGAATTAGATCTATGATCCATATTATGGTGTCACATTATAGGGATCGGGAACATTCTGTGGTACACTTCGGAGCAGCCGAGCGCATTTAGGCGCTATGCTGCGATGCACGAGGCTGTTCCCCGTCGGGGTTTGAATCCCCCCTAGGGCATGGATGTTTGTGCTGTCTTTAGTATAAGTTCATAAGTAGTTTGTAAGTTTAGGGACTGATGACCCCACAGTTAAGTCCCAGAAGCTTCACCAACATTTCAACTTGGTACACTTTGACTTCGCTTGACAAACTATGTACATGTGATAAAGGAGACCACAGTGAGGGGTTTGTAGAACACCCCATTGCCTCCTCTGGGCTCGTCTCCTGCTACTGTCTCTTTCTCTATCTCTTCTAGGGGCATAGTCCATATCAATTAAGGCAGACTAAGAAAAAAATCTTACATTCATATTCTCTGATATTATTGAATTTACCATATGTTACAATTCAGGATTAAGCAAGCAAACAATATTTTTTTGTTTTCTCCTAAAAAATTCCTCCCCCGAGATAGTTATGCAAGCATGGTTTTGAAGTTGCGAATTTTGGGGAAAATTTTAAATCGCTGTATCTCTGGAACAATTCTAGATAGGGCCTACTGTATTTCATTTTATTTTTAATTTTATTATGATACTTATATGAAAGATAGTGGCTTTATGATTACAGTGGTACCGGTATGCTCAGTTTAGACCTAGCTGTCAGTTATTTTTTGTTCTTGTTTTTAGCCTTTTTAATTTAAGGAAAAACAATATTCAAAAATGCCATTAAAATTATTCTTTTCTTTCTTTTTTATTGTTACCATATAGTCGAAAAGGAGAACTTCAATTTTTAGGTTGAACAGGTTTTATAAATAATTTAAATTTTTGTCATATGTTGAACTTGTTTCTATTACCACAGTATCGCATATCAGGCGCATAAAAATCAAAATCTAGACTTACGTAACAGAATTTTATTTACGAAAGATAAGTAAGTGACACATTTTTCAAACATTTTAAATGGCTACAAAATGTGAAAGTTCCGTGGCCTCACAGCTTCAAATTAATACAATTTGTGTGCACTCTGCTCTGTACAGAAATTAGTTAGTCAATGAACTAAAAATGTGTTCCACTGAGTCAGTATCTACCTATAATGTAGAGCGATGCCTTCTTGTTGAACCAATAGGAACTGGAGCAGTTAAGTACGGTACAGTCTTCAAAACACTATAAATCAGAAATGAGCACTAATGGTGATCTTACTGTCCTTCAGCTGGAAACCTATGTACAGAAACTGGTCCATGTGGTAGCATAAACCTCACTACAATTTCATTTAACTCATATCTGATGTCTATAATCTCTGCAATCCACCACTCAGTCATAAACATACACCTCAGACATCCCTCTCCTCAGGTTATGAATCTGAATATTTTCCTGCTGTTTCTGAGACGTTGGCTGAACAAATACAATTTCTTCTTTCTTGCTCTTTAAAGTGCGTGCAATATGAGTTTGCCCATCACTTTGAGTAAAAAAAATGGGTCTTCTGAATTCCTTTCACAGGAGTAGTTTGTTTGAACCGTTCTTGTTTTTTCTGCTCACAGAATTCTTCCATAGCTTCTTTGAATACAAGAATGAGGGCTGTGGATGTGTAAGATTTCACAACATGTGCAAAATCCTTGGCATTCTGAATCACAGTTGTATTTGGTCCGGAAAGATTGTTTTGTAGCATGGTGCTTCAACGTGCCGCTTACACCATCACAAGACCCCTTTCCATGGCCAGTAGCACTGTATAGCCATTCAGCTGGTACAAGCGACTTACTCAATTCAAACAGCTGGTAACAATGTTTAAAATGACTTGGAGCATCATTAGAAATAATGATTCTTTTTTGGCCCTGTTTGCAGTTGAAGAATTTTGCGCATTAGTAAGTGTGTGCCGAGTCATGTCCTGTGTCATCACTTGAGGTTTTGTTTTGAAAATCTGTAACTTTTGTAAAAATTGAAACCTGGTCATTACTCCAATGATACCCTTGTACTACTTGTGGAAGAATTACAGACCATTTCTCAACAAAATCACAGTGTAGCACTAAACATAATTATTCAGACTGTATGTGCCGCTCCACTTCTGCAATGTGTTGTTGTTGCAATTTCTTCAAAAGGTGATGTATTACTGCTTTCACTGTCCATTTTCTAAGTTTGTCGATGGCAACAGTTTTCTTAATTGCTTTGTTTTCCTCCCATGTCACATAAGTAGTTTTTGCAGAGTTATCTGTTATGTCTACATCAACATGGGATACTCTGCAAATCACATTTAAGTGCCTGACAGAGGGTTCATTGCACCTTCTATATTGTCGCATTGAAAGGGAAGCAGGCCTGACTTTTGAAGGCAACTGAACACAGCACTTATACTGAAAGCAGGTTTATTATGAACTTATCATACACTCTGCCTCTCGGGCAGAGTGCTCTGCTATTTATACACAGACAGAATGTGCCAGGAATTAGAACAGTTAACATAAGAAACACATAGGATTTACAAGTGAACATAAGAAAGATGTAGAACATTCTGGAAATGTTAATTACAAAGAAATAAATTTTTGCCGATGGGCGGGATTGATCCGGCAATCTTCAGAACCGCAGTCGGTGACCCTATCCCCTGCGCCATGCCGGCAGTTGGTGTACATGGTGTCTCGCGGCATTGCTCCCTCTATTGGAAAAACAGCGACCCGCTGTTACGTTCCCTGTGGAGCCAGCTGCAATGTCCTGGATCTTGACCTTGTCATGGGTTCTCTGTATGGCAGTTCTGGAGAATCCTTCCCTTCTGCTCGATTATCAATGACAGACGGTCCTGTTG
Source organism: Locusta migratoria (assembly GCA_026315105.1). Lineage (NCBI taxonomy): Eukaryota > Metazoa > Arthropoda > Insecta > Orthoptera > Acrididae > Locusta > Locusta migratoria. Next base: position 201,726,401 of record CM048746.1, read on the forward strand.
TGGCTTCATCAGTAACATTACCATTCTTAGTCCTAGAACAAGAAGCCATTGTCGCCTACCTGCTCTTCAGGATTGTAGTAAGGTTTCATGCGCAGGACGTGAACAATGTCTCTTCGTTTTTGTCGTTTCGACGACAGCTCATAATCCTCAATTTCGTATGTGACGTCTGACAGGCGGCGTATAAAACGATATGGACCAAAGTATTGCTTCAATAACTTTTCTCACAGTCCAACCTTTCATACAGGGGTAAAAATCCATACCAGATCTCCAGGGCTGTATACAACAGGTCGGTGCTTGTCGTTATACCGCTGACGGTCCTTCTCCTGGGCGTCCAGTGTCCATATGCGAGCCAGCTGTCTTGCTTCTTCAACCCTGGTGATGAGCTGTTTAACATAGTCATCCTGAGTGTCGTCTGGTTGGAACGGGAACAGCATATCCATTGTCGTCTCAGCATCACGGTCGTGGAGCAGGAAAAGCGGCGTGAAGCCTGTGGTGTCTTGTCTTGCGGTATTGTAAGCAAATGTCATGACTGGCAGAATTGTATCCCAGTCCTTCTGCTCAACATCGACGTACATCGACAGCATATCGGCTAACGTCTTGTTAAAACGTTCCGTAAGACCATTGTTTGAGGATGGTATGCAGTTTTCATTCTGTGGACAATGTTGCACCGTGACATTACCTCTGATAGTAGTTTTGACTGGAATACTTTTCAACGATCAGATATCATGACACGTGGTGCTCCATGCTTCAAAATAATGTCTTCTACAAGAAATTTTGCTATCTCTGTAGCTTCTGCAGTCGGAACAGGTTTGGTTACAGTGTAGCGTGTGAGGTGGTCAGTGCAGACTATTATCCATCAGTTACCGGTTGTCGACATTGGGAACCTCCCTAAAAGATCGATCCCAACTCGCTGGAATGGAGCTGCTGCCGACGGAATCGGTACGAGGTGCCCTGGAGGTAATTGCGGCACATGCTTCTGTCACTGGCACTCTTTACAGTGACTCACATAGTGCTTGACAGATCAGTAGAGACCTTTCCAGTAATACCTGTGTCTGATTCTGTCTAGGGTCTTCATGAATCCCAGATGACCAGATATTGGGACATTGTGGAAATATTTGAGAATAGCTGGCTGGAGATGAGCTGGAACGACCAGTAGCCATTTGGGGCCCAGTGGATCGTAGTTACTATTATACAATATTCCAATCGAAAGTAGTGTCAGAGGTAATGTCACATTTATCAGTTGGAACTCTCCATTGGTCGGTTCTCCTTTCTCCAAGGCCTCTATCGTTATTAATAGTGCTGGATCTTCCCTCTGTTCAGCTGTAACGTCATGTAAGTCAGTGAGAGCTGAAATTTCATTAATGCTGTTGTGTTCCACTAATGGATTCCTCGAAAGGCAGTCGGCATCCTTGTGTTTGCACCCGTTCTTGAATACCACTGTGACATCGTACTCTTGGAGTCTTAGTGCCCATCTTGCTAGTCGACCTGATGGCTCCTTCAAGCTAGTCAGCCAACACAAAGAATGGTGGTTTGTCACGACGGTGAATGGTTTGCCAAATAAATATGGCTGGAACTTGTCGATAGCCCAGATAACTGCGAGACATTCTTTCTCAGTTGTAGGGTAGATTATCTCGGACTTTGAGAGTACTCTTGATGCATAGGCTATCAATTTTTCAACACCTTCCTGAACTTGTACAAGCACTGCACCAATTCCATACTTCCTGCAGAAGTTCTTGTAATGGACGTGCCTTGTTACAAAATCCTTTTATGAAACGTTGGTAGTATGAGCACAATCCTAGAAAACTTCACATCACAAATGTGCTGAGGAGTTGGAAATTCTGTGACTGCCCTTACTTTGTCTGGATCAGGACGGACACCATCTCCCCTGACTAGGTGCCCCAGGATTTTTATCTGTTTGGCGACAAAGAGGCACTTCTTTGGATTGAGACAGAGTCCTGCAGCCTGAACACACTTCAACACAGTTGACAGGTGAATTAGATGTTCTTCAAATGTTTTAGAGAAAACGACAATGTCATATAAATAGGAAAGACACGTCGTCCACTTAAGGTGTCGAAGCAAGTTATCCATCATGCATGCGAATGTGGCCAGTGCATTACATAATCCAAATGACATTACTTTGAATTCATAGAGGTCGTCAGGTGTAATAAAAGCCATCTTCACCCTGTCCGCTTCATCAGCCTCGATTTGCCAGTAACCTGACTGCATGTCCATTGTTGAGATGTATGGAACTCCTTTCAAGCAGCCTAAGGTGTTGTCAATGCGTGGCAGTGGGTAGACATCTTTCTTTGTGATTTTGTTCAGCCACTGATAGTCGACACAGAATCACCTCATGCCATCCTTCTTCTTTACAAGGACCACCAGAGACGACCAAGGACTCTCCGAAGGTTGGATAACGTCATTGTGCAACATCTCCTTTACTTCCTCCCGAATTATTCGACACTCTATATGAACGCTGGCTAATTGGTGGATGATTCCCAGTATTGATACGGTGCTTTATCGTGGGCCGTTTCGTCTGACATTTCCCTTGCTGAGGGTTGAATGCACCCAAAAATTGACGTAGTATAGCTAACACCCGCTGGCGTTGTTCCTTGTTCAGTCCGGGCCCTATTAGCAGTTACATGTTTGTTTTGTCCAGCGTGTTGTCTGTACTAACAGCAGAGCGTGGGTCTTTGTTGATGATGTTGAGCTCCCACCATCCTGGATTGGTTCAGCTGTCCCAATACACATTCCTTTGGGGATAAGTTGCGACTGTTCATGACAGTTAGTGATCCAAATCTCTCCTCGACCTCCGGTAATGCTTATGGTAGCCGCTGGTATGTAAATTTCGTTGGTGAGCCTGATAAATTTTTTACTATCAACAAGCACTTCACAGCTTAATCACTCATCTGTGTTTGTGACTGCAACTCTTCTCATCATCAACGGCAAATAACTTCCCAGAAAATTTTGTGTTATATGTATCCGTCGGAACAACTTCTTCAATTTGCAGCTCTGATCTTCCACAGTCAATGATAGCTTGGGATGCCTGAAGGAAGTCCCATCCGAGGATGACATTCTGACTACATTCTGTTAACACGACAAATTGAAACGGCTGTGTCCTGTTGTTGTTGTTGTTTATTCTTGTGACACAAGTTCCTTCTGGCTGGACATACTTTCCATTTGCGACCTTTGGTACAGTTGCCCCCATATCACAGATTATTGTCTTCTTCAGTTTGCGGCGGTAATTGTCCGACAATACAGAGAAAGAAGCTCCTGAATCAACAAGTGCCCAGACAGGTTGTCCGTCGATTATGACGTCGATGAGATTCCCCGACATCTTAGCGACTGTTGTCCAAGGAGGATTTTCATCTGCGGCGGCCTCACCTCCATAGATGGTCGCCTCACTTAGTTTTCCTAGGCGTGGCGGCTAGGAGAGTGGCTCGTACCTCTGTATGGCGACGGTGAACAGCAGTGGTGCGGCGGGGAGCGACCTTGTCCAGGGTACGGCGATGGGCTGCTTCCAATAGGTCGACTGAACTCGTGGACAGGTGACTGCCTGGGATAGAACTGCTCTGATGGCTGATGTCTTGCGGCAAAATAATCGTCGAAAATTTGGCAGCTGCAGCGTAAGTCATAGCAGGGCGACTCCATTCTTCACGTCATGTGCGATTTGTGGGGCAGACAGGAGCTAAAGTCTGAAATACCTCTTCCTCAGCAGCGTCGGCTCCCTCGTGACTTACAGGGTTCACTTCTATGGCCATAATCTGATGCTCGGTCAGTCTAATAGTCACAGCTGCCATGCACTGTTGTAATACTCCTCTTACGATTTGTCATATGAGAGAAGCGTAGTCATGCTGGTCTTCCACAACGCCATAGGAACTACATTTGGAAATCTGTCATACTTCTTGCATCCAACCCTCCTTTGTTGCATCTCTTCAATACGCTGGCACCACTTGATGAATTCGTCTGTCATAGCGATGTCTTTTATCAGAAGAGCTTGGTACGTGTCTTCTGCAATACCCTTCATCAGGTGCGTGATTTTGTTGGCCTCAGTCATGTTCGGATTGACTTTGTTACACAGGGCCAAAACATTCTGTATATAAGAGTGTGTTGGCTCACCATGTTGTTGGGCCCGGTTCTTCAGTTGTTCTTTCGCCGAGCGGATTTGTCGCTGGTGGTCTCCAAACGTCTTCTTGAGTTCCGTCTGGAACGTTTCCCAGTCATTCAGCTTGTCTTCGTTGTTTTCAAACAGTTGCTGTGCTGTTCCGTCCAGATAGAAATAAACGTTGGCCAAGCACATTGTATGATGCCATCTGTTATACTTGGCGACTCGGTCGAACCCTAAAATCCATTTGTTGGGGTCCTGTGCAGCGTCTCCAGAGAACACTGACGGATGTCTGATGTGCAGTTGGCTTACTGCTGGTTTCGTTTCCATGGTTCTTCTGATGATAAGGACTTTCGGAAGGATTTACTCGGTATATCCCTTGTATTCCGTTTCTAGTCTGTTTAAGCGACGGCTTTTACGCTGCCTAATCGGAGCAACAGTGATGCAGCTGTTGCACAGGATACCTGGCGCCTCCACCAAACAATGTCTTGTTGAAAGGGAAGCAGGCTTGACTTCGAAGGCAACTGGCCACAGCACTTATACTGTAAGCAGGTTTATTACGAACTTAACATACACACAGCACTAACTGTCTCTCGGGCAGAGTGCTCTGCTATTTATACACAGACAGAATGTACCAGAAATTAGAAGAACAGTTACCATAAGAAACACATAGAATTTACAAGTGAACATAAGAAAGATGTAGAACATTCTGGAAATGTTAATTACAAAGAAATAAATTTTTGCCCATGGTCGGGATTGAACCGGCTACCTTCAGCACCGCAGTCGGTGATGCTATCCCCTGCATCACGCCGTCAGTCGGTGTACATGGTGTCTTGTGGCATTGCACTATTTATCTCCCATTCCATTCTCGAATAGTGCGGGGAAGAAAGAACACCTGAATCTCTCCATTCGAGCTCAGATTACTTCTATTTTATGCTGATGATCTTTTGTACCTATATAACTGGGAGTCGACGATATATTCTTGCATTCAGAGGAGATTGTTGGCGATTGGAGGTTCATAAGTTGCCCATGCTGCAGTGATAAACACTATTCTTGTAATGATTTCCATCCCAGATCCTGTATCATTTCCATGACACTGTCTCCTCTGTATTGTGAAAATACAAAATGAGTTGCCCTTCTTTGGACTCTTTTGATGTCCGTCGTCAAACCAGCCTGATAAGGATTCCACACTGTGCAGCAATACTCAAAAAGAGAGAGAGAGAGAGAGAGAGAGAGAGAGAGAGAGACAGACAGACAGACAGACAGACAGACAGACAGACAAGTGTACTGTATGCAGTTTCTTTAGAAGTTGCATTTTTTGAGGGTTCTGCCAATAAAACGCAGTCTCTGGTTTGCCTTTCCCGTGACATTATCCACGTGTTCTTTCCAGTTTAAGTGTGAAGTAATAGTAATTCCTAGGTATATAATGGAGTTTATGGCCTTCACTTTTGATTGATTTATCTTGTAAACAGAATTGAATGGATTTATTTTTATACTTATGTAGACTACTTCACACTTCTCATTATTTAGAGTCAATTGCCAATTTTTACACCATAGTGATATCTTATTCAGATTGTTCTGCAGTTGGTTTTGATCTTCAGATGATTTTACTAGATGCTAAATGACGGTGTCATCTGCAAACAACCTAAGAGAACTGCTTAGATTTTCTCCCAAATCATTTATGTAAAAAAGGAACAGCAGAGGACCAATAACACTACCCTGTGGAAAACTCGATATCACCTCTGTTTTAGTCAATGCCTTACCATCGATTACTACAAACTGTGTTCTCTCTGACAGGAAATCCCCAATCCAGTCACAAATCTGGGGGGATATACCATAGTCACGCAATTTGATTAAAACCTGTTTGTAAGGTACGGTGTCAGAAGTCTTCTGGAAATAAAGAAATTTGGAATCAATTTGCGATCCCTTGTTGATAGCACTCGTCACTTTATGTGAGTAAACAGCTAGTGTGTTTTGCATGAATGATATGTCCTCCAGTTCAAGTATCTGTAAAGAAAGTCCTCTCTTCCCTGGGCAGTCACCACATTCTTGAAACAGACAAGTTTGTTGCTTTATGTCACAGACAACTGGTGACTTCACATGCCCGACCAAGGTGTAATATGTCACATGCTCCAGTAAGTTCTTCAAAGTTAACACACAAAGTTCAAAATTTGCACAACATACTTGTAAACAGACATCTCTATGTGGGTATGGAACTACCCACTTAGGTCTCAGTGCATAAAAGTTTGCTCTTCCAATGTGTACACTAGTATAGTTGTTCTTGTAAGTGGGAAATGTTTCTTTAATACTGCTAGTCAGGTACCTCTTCTTTCAACACTTTTTGTCCTTCAACTGTTAGAGTTATAGTGTCTTTTTTTGTTGCTACTCTGCTGAGAACAATCCCTTTTATCTTCTAGGTAAAATGATTGGGCGATTTGAACATGTGCTGCTTATACAGGATGACCATAATAGGGATCTGGTCTTCTAAATACCTAACAGTTTTTGATTTGTCTAACATATATTTTGATGCAGATGGAATGAAGTTGAAAATAGTTTTCATTGAAAATTTCTCTGGAATAATAGTTAAAACTTGCACCTTTTCATTGTATGATGTACAATATTCAACAGGTGAATTGATATTTGTGGAAAATTCCTGGCAAGATGTGCAAAGGTCCTTTGGTTCCCTTTGTACTGGAGATGGAATTTCTATGTTAAAGAGATTTCTCAGTTTTGCTTTGGTGTACTTGTCTATAGCTGCAGTAATATCTTTGACTTTTCGTGATGCTTAAAGCTTGTGACTTGACTTCACTGACCATGGTTTCTTAACAAGACTAACACCTGCTTCTGTAGCTGACTAATTGAAAGACTGTAATTCAAAGTTGAAAGTGGAAGCTCTCACTGTAGGTAATGTAGTTCTATATGCTAACAATAACCTTAAAGAAAAAAAAAAAAATTGGTTTGGCATTTTTGAATAAAAGTTTCACTTAAAGAAATAATTAGAAAGGCTAGAATAAAATAACTTTGACATGTGTGACGAAACTGAGCATAACACTGTAATCATAATCCATTATCTTTCAAATAAAAATAAAATGAAAACCCCTAATGCAATATCTAGAATTGTTCCAGTGATACAGCATTTTAAAGTTTTCCCCAAAATTCACATTTTCAACATGGTTCTTGCAGTGTCATCTTTGAAGGACTGTGTCACAGGGATTCAAAAATATCTAGGACTATGAAGGTAACCCCCCTGTCTGAAGTGATATGGATTATACCTAGGTCTTATTGACCTTTGGTAGTTCTTGAGGCAGTCTTCTCCTGGATTTCATGCCACAGATCCTTCTTTGGTACATTTAGACCTAGCTCTACTTGGAGGACTGATGACCAAGTAGTTTAGTCCCTTCAGACATTCAACCAAACAAAGGATTTCCACATTCTGAACCCTGTCCCTTATTGTCCTTCAGACTTTGTTGTGAACAAATATCGTCTTAATGGAATGATTCCTGCTGATGTCCTTACATTTTGAGGTCCATGTTTCATGACCACATGAAGAGTCCTGGAAAAGAAACAGCTCAGTCCACTTGTATAATTTTACAGTACATTATTTTTTCTGTTTTAATCTTGCCTTGACCTTATAATTCTGTAACTTTTACACTAATTTTGCAAAAAATTACAAACCTTAAGCAATACCCGTTAACACATTACAGGTTTATTGCATATATATTCGATCTCCATCTGCTACATTTTAAGACATTGAATAAGACTTACGGAGTTCGAATCTCCCCTCGGGCATTGCTGTTTGGATCATCTTTAGTATAAGGTACAGTAGGTAGTTCATAACTAGTTTGTAAGTTTAGGGATTGATGACCCTGCAGTTAAGTTCCTAAAGCTTGACAAACATTTGTACTTAAATACTTCAAATAAAAACACAATGTGTAAAAAAGCAGTACAGGTTATGTAACTTGAGAACTTCAAGCAATAGGAAGAATGCCATACTAATATTGTATTTCTGAACCACAAAAGTTTTTCAAATCCCGCAGATTGAGGTATTTTTAACTAGATATGGGCAGTAAGTCTGAAAATATAAATTTGAACACTCTTGGATTTGAAAACAATATCATAATAAATATTGTTGCCTGTATGTATGTATGTGTCTTTTTTATGTGCCTGTCGCAGTTCATCATCACTTCTTTGAGGTGAGTTGTAAACTGTCCTATTACTATATTTTTAACTTCAACCTGGACTTTCCATTATCATAGTAAATATATAATTAGTAGATGAAGTTTACTTACCAGGTGAAGGAGCACAGGTATGTGACAGTAAATATAAATAAAACAAACACAAACACACACAAAAGCAAGTGTTCACTATCATCTGTTGCTTCCTCAGGCAAAGAGCAGGGAAGGAGAGGGAAAAGGAAAGGATGTGGGTTTAAAGGAGCAGGTGAAGAGTCACTCCAATCCCGGGACAGGAAAGACTTACCTTCAGGGAAAGAGGATGGGTAAACACACACACACACACACACACACACACACACACACACACACAAAGGTAGAGATATGCAAAATACAAAGAAGTTGGACAGAGATGTCAGTCGAGGCAGAGGCTCTGTCCACAGATTAGAGGCAAAGATGATGTAGAATGGTGGGCGGGAATTTAAAACTAACGAAGGTTGAGACCAGGTGGGCAATGGGAAGAGAGAATATGTTGAAGGGCAAGTTCCCATCTCCTTAGTTCTAATAAGTTGGTGTCAGTCAGAAGTGTCCATATAACCCAGATGGTGTAACACTGTGCCAAGATGTGCTGGCCGTACACCAAAAGCCTGCTTAGCCACAGGGTGATCCTCATTATCAACAAATACTGTCTGCCTGTGACAGTTCATGTGAATGGACAGTTTGTTGCTGGTCATTCCCACACAGAACGCTTCACAGTGCAGGCATGTTGGTTGGTGAATCACGTGGGTGGTGTCACAAGTGGCTCTGCCCTTAATTGTACACACCTTCTGGGTTACAGGACTGGAATAAGTGGTGGTGGGAGGATGCATAAGGCAGGTTTTACACCGTGGGTGGTTAAATGGGTAGGCCCTGGAGGTTGGAGTAGGTGGTTTGGAGATTTCATAGGGATGGACTAGGAGGTTACAGAAGTTAGGTGGGCGGTGGAAAGACACTCTCGGTTGTGTGGGAAGGATGGATCTCATTTCAGGAGACGATTTAAGGAAATCTTATCCTTGCTGGAGAGCCACATTTAGAGTCTGTTCCAGTCCTGGAAAGTAACCAGTGACAAGAGGGGCACTTTTAAGGTCACTCTGTGGGAGGTTCTGGGTTTGGGGGGGGGGGGGGGGAGGGAGAGGAAGTGGCCCGGGATATTTGCTTTTGTACCAGATCAGGAGGGTAGTTGCGGGATCTGAAAGCTTTCTTCAGGTTATTGGTGTACTGGTTCAGGGATTTAGGACTGCAGCAGACTTGTTTGCCACGAAGACCTAAGCTGTAGGGAAGGGATTGTTTGATGTGGAATGGATGGCAGCTGTCATAATGGAGGTACTGTTGTTTGTTGGTTGGTTGGTTTGATGTGGACAGATGTGTGAAGCTGGCCATTGAATAAATGGAGGTCAGCATCAAGGAAAGTGGCTTGGTATTTGGAATAGGACCAGGTGAATCTGATGGAACGAAAGGAATTGAGGTTGGAGCGGAAACTCTGGAGTTCTTCTTCACTGCGAGTCCAGATCATGAAGATGTCATCAATGAGTCTATACCAAACTTTGGGTTGACAGGCTTGGGTATCCAGGAAGGCTTCCTGTAAGCATCGCATAAATAGGTTTGCGTACGAGGGGGCCATCCTGGTTCCCATGGCTGTTCCCTTTAATCGTTCGTATGCCTGGCTCTCAAAAGTGAAGAAGTTGTGGGTTGGGGTGAAGCTCGCTAGGGTATTAAGGAAAGAGGTTTTAGGTAGGGAAGTGGGTGGTCGGCGTGACTGGAAATACTCCATCACAGCGTGGCCCTGGGTATGTGGGTTATTTGTGTATAAGGAAGTGGCATCAATGGTTACAAGGATTGTTTCTGGAGGTGACGGGCTGGGTAAGGATTTCAGGGGATCGAGGGAGTGGTTGGTGTCTTTGATGAAGGATGGGAGACTGCACATGATGGGTTGAAGGTGTTGGTCTATGTAGGCAGAGATTTGTTCTGTAGGGGCTTGATAACCATCCACAATGGTGCGGCCAGGATGATTGGGTTTGTGAATCTTGGGAAGTAGGCAGGACTTTACACTTGTTTATTTTGGGGGTCAATAATTACCATTCACTGCACCAAGCATTGATACCCAGTGCTCTCTATCACTGCTAGAAGAGCCTCCACCACATCTCGGACGAAACCCCCTAACAATCAAACATTGTGTACACTGGCAATCTTTCCTGCCCTTATCACTATTTTCTTAAGGGCGTCCATCAGCCTCCTAACATTGGAGCTCCCAATGACTATCAAACCCCGTCCTCTGTGTCTGTCAGCACCCCTTAGAAGGAGTGTCCACTGCTGCAAGAAGCCCATTATGGCACCTGAAGATGGTGGCACAGCTCCTTCAATAATTATTTCCTAAAGTTTATTATTGTTTTGTATGTTTTTCATTATCTCTTACAATAATTTTTAGTGCAATTGATAACCTGTTTTTAGCTCGGCACTCATCGGAGGTATCAGCATTAAGTTGCTGAGTGTGGGCTTGGCAAACTAGGGGTCGTTGAATTGGGAACTGGTAAATGCCGCTAGTCCTGTCACTGTAACCTTGGACATGCTTCATTGAGCACCTTGTGGCAAGGGGGTGGAACTGAATGCCACTGATAATGAGGATATTCACTTGAAATCCCAGATTATGGGTAAGGTCAAAATCTTTACAAGAAAAACCTCAGTTTCGAGACATGGTGCTTGTTACTGGATGCTTGATTGTTGTCATGGAACAATAACTAGCGAGCAACTTCTGGAGGTACTGTCGCACCTCAGTTGTACAAGGCTTATCCAGTGATTTGGGGCTCTGTTTGAGTGGACTCTTATTTCCTGAGCTGCTAGTGGAATCAAGGTGGATTCTTAGACTTTTTATTTTTCAACTCCTAGTGGGATGGGTGTACCTCTGTTTAGTTCAAACACCCAACCAATAAAAGTGTTCTCCACTTAGGGGTTAACAAAAAGAAAGAAAGAAAAATAAAATCACCTAGCTATAGTAACAGAAAACAGGCTGCTGGCCCAAATGTGTTTATAGCAATTACATGGAAAGAAGGCAGTTTTGTGAAGGCGTTAACATTTTGTTTCTAAAATACTTCAGAAGGCATTTCTGGGACTCAGTCAATAGAAACCTCCAGTTCCTGGCAAGCAGCAAACCTTCAAAACGTGAAGAGTCTTTGGTAATATTCTGTTGAGATAGAGCTGCATAATACCTTGAATTCTTGATAGATCTGAAGCATTGAATTAAAATTTGTGGTGCGGCCGGGAATCGAACCCGGACCTCCATGCTTACTAGGCAGACGTCTTAACCGTTAGACTACCACACCACTAACGATTAAGGCGCCTCGGAATAGTCTATGTACGATTTCCCTCCACAACACAAACTTTAATTCAGCTTCTTTGTTCCAAAGATAATTGCCACTACTGCCAAGGCTCTCCATGCAGCGGAATAGCACCTCAGCAATGGACATGGTGGAACAATCCTGTTATGGTGATATAAATATCAATTAATTCGAATAAATAATCCCTGAGACGGATTTACGTCTCAAATATGTCAGACATTATTGATAGATCTGAAGCCTAGTAAGCATGGAGGTCCGGGTTCAATTCCCAGCCGAACCACAAATTTTAATTCAATGCTTCAGATCTATCAATAATGTCTTTGACATATTTGAGACGTAAATCCGTCTCAGGGATTATTTATTCGAATTAATTGATACCTTGAATTCTATCAAAGGTGTTGTCACATGCAGGCATCTTGTGAATATTCTCGGAGAACAAATGAAGGCTGAATGGGCTCAAGAAGGCATAGTTGATGCCCAAAACATCATGAACACGGTGGATGGATATTGGATCAAATATGACTTGTTTATCCTAACGTGTGCTCTGGATGCTCTGAAATATTAAGAGTGGTATCCTTTGATTAAACATGGGGCCCTATGTTCCCAACCAAATAAGCTACTTTAAATGCCATTGCTTTGGGTAGATGACTCAAGAATGTAATGGAGAAGTCATCTGTGGAAAATGTGGCAAGGGCAATGGCATTACAACATTTGTGTCTCACCTGTATGGGGTATAAACTGCTCTAGGAAATAACTGATTTGAATTCAAGGTAGCAGTGTCTGTCTTGAAGAATGCAAGATACAAGAAATGAAAGCAATAAACTGCATTCTGTATGATAAGGCGAAAAAAACCTTTAGGGCTATGGAACCCCCAATATTCAGTAAATCATTTGTTAGAATCTTTCAGAAGCCCACTCCAGAAGTAGATGCCTCTATACAGAGTTTATTAGTGTTAGTCCAAACACTTGTTTGTCGATGCATTTATAAAGCTGCAGTTGTTTCAGAGACTGGAGTGCCTTGCCCCCTTTTTCACAGAGAGAGAGAGAGAGAGAGAGAGAGAGAGAGAGAGAGAGAGAGAGAGAGAGAGAGGGGGGGGGGTAGGTAAGGTAAGGAAGAGGGAGGGAGGTAGGGAGGGTTGTAACAGGCCATTGTTGTCATTATTGGAGAGTTCATGGCTCCTTCAATGTTATCCGTCTCTAATGACAATGTTGTTGACAGAATGTTAAGATTCCTTCCTTCCTTTACTAAATGATACAAGCAGTGTTGCTATCACCAGTGTTAATGTAACTCCTATATAAGGAATGTAAAAATTAAGAAAAAGGGACAGCTGGAAAGTTAAAAGTAAAGTTTCAGACTATGTAGGGCCTAGATGTCATTCTACCTGACCTATCCTCTGCCTCTGCTCCAGGACCAATTAAGTACAATGCATGCCAGGGCAACTATCTCGCCCCAAGACTATGACAGGCTACCTACCTTGATGAAAGACGGAGTGAAGGTGCTACCTCCTTGACATGACAATACTTCCAGTGGAACTTGCAGGACTTCAGGAGATGTGGAAGAGCTATGATTACTGACTCAGGATGAATCAATGTGAATTTGACCCAAGGAGACACGTTTCAAAGCTTCTGATAACACTGAGATATGTGGCTACAGTCTCTGCAGAAAGGACAACTTCAGTGGATAGAGCCAAAGGAAGATTGGCTGTTTTGAACAACACAGTCTGCTTTTGTATGCTTACACAACAGATGCAACCATAATGTCTACTGATTTTCTTAAAAATATCCAGGATTTCGGATGATGGCTATTACTGAAACTTGTAATTATGATAAATATTCATTTTGCAGCTAGTAATGACTTTCACTTTAGCGACCTATTCAGCATTTTGCAGACTTTACATAAACTAAACCAGAACACTTCTTTTGACCATGAAAGGTAACTTGTATCATATTGAGCACTTTGGAGCAGGTGCTGTTTATGGTCAGATAGAACAGCACAACCTGCAAGCTTGGCTAGCATCTACACTTACGTACAAGTGTGCACTTCTCTTGCTGTTTCCAAAATTTTGTCTATCCTCTCTATGTAATTAGATAATTTGAAATAACTGAGTCCAGATTTTAACTGTAGACTGTGAAACTAATTTCAGATATTATGAACCAACAACTAATGTGTGTTTCATGAATTTACAGCACAGCTGCAGGAGATGACACGGGAAACACCAGCAATATCCAGTGTGTCTGTGAACATGTACAGGCTATCCAGTTACAAGAGGGTGGTGCATCAGCAAGTAATGTTTCTGTGTCTACAGTTTTTCATTGTGAACCAGTTAATGAACAAGTTAAAGCCTCTGAGGACTGCCCTACTGCCAATAAAACAAAAAGTCCTGAAAAATCAAAGAAAAGAGTGAAGCCTAATAAAAAATTCATGGGACAAAGACAGCCATCTGAATCCATTGAAAATAACAGGTGCTCAGGTGGAACTACTGAAGAGCCTGCGACTGTAAAAGATGTAAAATTTCAAAGGAATAGGTTAAGGTGAGTGTTGAATTTTATGCTCTGCTTTAACCGTATTTTTGGTAGTGAGTTTGTGCATTTTATGACAGCTATGTTTATCTTTCCACCCGGACCTACACGATCATGCAAGTTTGGATTTCTTTCTTTGTCCTGACCCCAGTCTTATGATTCCAACAAATGTGCAACGATCATGCAAGTGAAGAGCAGAGCCTGCATAATCATTGAAGGCATATTGGAAACCTGTGGTTTGGAAGTGGGGGGGGGGGGATCCCAACCCCCCACCATTCTTTGGGTTGGGTAGAAGGGTTTACATCTACATATGTTGGAGGGTACACTGTACTGCTACTAGGCATTTCCTTTCCTATTTCACTCTCAAATAGAAAGAGGGAGAAAAGAATGTCTATATGCCTCTGTACGAGCCCTAATTTCTCTTATCTTGTCTTTGTCACCGCGGCAGGAAGATCATTCTACAGTCAATTGATAGTTTATTTTTGTTAAAAGGACTGCAACCAACTGCCTTTATGGATGTTTCATTATTAATCCAGAACTAGTTTTGAGCCACTGCAGGCTCATCTTCAGTGGATACTTTAAAGGAACATTTATTTTCCACTAAGTGTAGGTTTATTCTGTCACGGTGGTTCTGGTAACAACTGAACTTTAGTAAGCTTTTACGTACATGTACATGTTGTTGCTTACTAATGTTCAGTTATATTACCAGAACCACCATGGCAGCATAAATTTACACTTAGCGGAAGGTAAATGTTCCTATAAAGTATTCACTGGAAGTAAGCCTGCAGTGGCTCGAAAACTAGTTCTGGATTGATAAAAAAAATCCATAAAGGCAGCTGGTTGCAATTCTTTTAACAAAAATAAACCACCAATTTATGCTACAGCTGCAGTTTGTGTACAACTTGGATATTTTGAAATTCTACAGTCAGCTTCAAATGCAAGCCCTGTAAATTTCCTCAACAGAATTTCTCAAAATAATTTTGTCTTTCCTTCAGAATTCCCATCTGAGTTCCTGGACCATTTCAGTGACTCTTGCGCATTGGTCAAACCTACCAGTAACGAACCTAGCTGCTCGCCTCTGAATTGCTTCCATGTCTTCCTTTAAACTGATCTGCTGTGTGTCCCAAACACTAGAGAAATACTCAAAATGTGGCCATACAAGCATTTTACATGTGGTCTCCTTTACAGATGAAGTACATCATCCCAAAATTCTCCCAATAAAATGAAGTTGGCTGTCCGCATTACTCACAACTGTCCTTACATGTTCATTCCATTTCATACTGCTCTGCAATGTTACACCTAGATATTTGAATAACCCAACTGCATCAAGACACTCACTACTATTTCTGTATTCAAATATTATAAGATTGTTTTTCCTACTCATGTGCATAACTTTACATTCTTCTACATTTAGAGCTACCTGCCATTCTTCACACCAACTAGAAATTTTGTCGAATCATCCTGTATGTTATTACAGTCATTTAAAGATGACACACTCCCATATATCACAGCATCATCAGCAAACAGTCACAAATTACAAGTTACTCTTTCCATCAGATCATTTATTATAGATAGAAATTAATAGTAGTCTTATCACACTCCCCTGGGGCATGTCTGACAATACACTCATCTCTGATGAACTCGCCATTGCAGTCTATTACTTAGGAAGTCTTCCAGTCAGTCACAAATCTGTGAACCTATTCCATAAGCTCGTATCTTCGTTAACAGTCTGCTGTGTGGCACAGTGGCATATGCCTTTTTGAAATAGAGAAAAAACAATCTGCCGTTTGCCCTTCATTGATGGCTTGCAATAGAAAAGGGTAAGCTGAGTTTCACACGAACAATGTTTCCTAAATCTGTGCTGATTCATAGAAAGACAGGACAGATACCTTCTCCTCTTCCTGTGTCCCTCAGTGACATTACTACAGCTATGAGCCAAATGTTAATTTTTTTGTGAATCCATCTGTTGGGAATTTACTCTTATTATGCACCCCTTTTCTACATTCCAAATTAGTTTTCTGGGTACAGGCTTTGTGAACCCGGTGTTCCTTAGCTGGGGACTGTCGTGCTAACAGGCCTCCATATTGTAAGCTCTGTACTCACTTACTGAGGAGGTGGATGTCTGTTGAGGTGTATCATTCGCTAGCGGGCAATCTCTGGTGAATCTGCTGCATCTCAGATGTATTATGCTTACCCAGGCAAGCAAGGCTCTGCCTGGGTGGACTTCTACTTCCCTGGCTGTTCATGGGACCAAGAGAGGGGGGGGGGGAAGGGGGTGCTGGACATACAACCTCAATCTCTAGGTGAGGAAAATTTCAACACAACAAAATGCAATGTGACCCCAAATTGTTTTCTTCCTTTGGCACACCATGGGAAGAATGACAGGTGGCAAAGTGTGCAGTACTATATTCTCTCCAATCTCTAGTTTGCACAAGGAGTGATGGGGAATCCTTGGCTTCCAATAAGCTCTTGTTCTTCATGGACAAGTTAGAAGATAGATGATGAGAAGTAGCAGCACTATCAAAGGTGAGCAGTGGCTCAGTCCTTATTAAAAACAGTGTACCCTGCCGATTCATGATCCTTACTAGCCTTTGACAAGCTGGGTGAGGTGCCTGTTTCCATAACTCCTCAAAAGTTGCTCAATATGGTACAGGCTATCATCTTTCACTGGGACCTTTCTTGCAGTCTGAAGAGCTACATGCCAATTTCGAGGACGATGTGTCCACTTCGTCTGTTGCATATGTAGCGGACCTAAAGACAAGTGTGTCTTCATTTTGGCCTTCAAAGGTGTTTAGTTACCAGAAAAGGTCAAAGTGATGGTCGACTGTTTTCAGGTAAAGTCGTATGTCCCTCACCCTATGTGGTGCTTACAATGCTAGAAGTTTGGACCAATGTCTCCCCACTTTACTTGCAGCTCCACATGAAGGGATTGTGGCCATCCATACCATAGAGATACCCCTTGTAACCCCACCCTCCTCCTCCAGTATGCATTAAGTGTGCCCAATCCCATCCTCCTTGCTCACCGACCTGTAAAATATTCCACAAAGAGAGAAGGATACTGAGGCTAAGAGTAAGGATGAGTGATTAAATCCTGTGGTGCTAGAAACATCCTCTGCCACGGCTGCATCTTTGGTGCCCTGTTTGGGGACAGCATAGCCTTTCATTGCATCGTCTGCTGTGGGCCCTCAGGGCCACAAACCATCTCATTGCCCCACTTCATGGTTGGGGGCTGCCCAACTACTTTTGCTCCCACACCACCATCATCTTAGAGTGTAACAACCACCATACCATTGGGGACATTGGTCCCCACTCCTGAGGCAGAGAAGTACCAACTTTCTCTGGCTCCTCCCGCCAGGTAGGGGTTCATTGGATCCATTCCTTCCATGGATTCCATCCTGATCAACACCAGCCAGTGGCTGAAAGTGCCACTGACTGAGCATCAGGCTTCCGGATCCTCCTCGGTCTCTGAGACAGAGTCAGAGAAGCCCAACCAGTTTGTGGAAACTCAGGAACAGTGAGACCATTCCAAAGAAGAAGAAGAAGAAGATCCACCTCTGCATCTAACGCCGACGTGGATCGTCTAACTTCCTCTCACGACCTAGATCTCGGCACCCTCAGATTTGATGGAGATTGACCCGGTTACCTCTCAACTGGTGGTGGCAAGTACTGCTGAAAAATAAATTGCCTTCTGTGTCCTTTCATGTGTTTTTAGCCCACTAAACAGTCACCCTCCAGTGAAATTGTGGTGGTTACAACTACTGCTATTCCACTTCACTGCTATTTGTCTAGCCCTACAGGAAACTTGGTATCCTATCCAACGGACCCGTGTGCTATGTGGCAACTGGTGTTATTACAAAAACTGTACAGACTATGACAGTGTCAGGTGGAGTCTGCTTCTATGTCCTTGCCACTGTCCCCAGTGCACCAGTGCCACTTCAAATGACTCTAGAGGCAGTGGCTGTGAGAATTCGGGCAGGACAGGACATTACTATCTGCTCTGTATACCTTCGTCTGGATGAGGTAGTGCCTTCTGCGGACCCCTCTGCCTTGGTCGCCCAACTTTGCTTGCTGTTCCTCCTCATGGGGGATTTAATTGACTACAATCCCTTATGGGGTGGCACTCATACCTTGGCTGCACTAGGGACGTGGAGGCTATATTAGCATTGTTGGAGTTCTGCCTTCTCAATACAGGTGCTCCCACGCATTTCAATGTGGCGTGTGGCACATATTTGGCTATTGATGTCTCTATTTGCAGTCCAAGCCTTCTCCTGCATTTCAGCTGTGGGGGGGGGGGGGGAGGAGAGCATGACTACCTTTGTGGTGACAACCACTTCCTCATCCATATTTTTCTCCTTGAGTTTCAATCTCCGGGCCACCTGCCCTGCTGGTCTCTCCGTAATACTTAATGCCTGGCTTATACCTCAGCTGCTGTGGTGCCAGGTATGCTTGCCGCTGATATTGACTGGCAGTTCACCAATTCACTGCAGCCATGCTTCTGCCACTGAGGCAAAGGTTACGTGTACTGCTGGTTCTCTCTATTGTAAGTTGGTTACCTGGTGGACAGCAGAAATCACTGAGGCCATCTGGAAGTGTCGACAGCCACTTCAGTGCTACCAACGCCATCCTTCCACAGATCATACAAGTGCTTGCAAACGGTTCTGGGCCCAAGCCTGGCGTTTGATCCAGCAGAGTAAGCAGGACTGTTGTGAGAGGCTAGTTTCCGCCAATAGAAGTTGTGCCTTCCCTTTTCAGGTATGGTCACAAGTCTGGTGCCGTTTCGGCTTCTGCCTACCTGCAGGAATCCCCTGTCTCTCCATCCATGATACTCTCTTCACTGATCCCACTGCTGTCACTGACCATCTTGCGGAGTCCTATGCTCGCAGTTCTGCTGCTTACAGCCCAGAGTCCCGCACCCTCTAAGAATGGGTTGAGTGTAAGCAGTTGTCATTTATCAAATGTCATAATGTACCAAGTAACATGATTTAATTAATAAAATACTAGTTGCTTGAAACATTGATGAAAACTACTGCATGATGAAAATGCATATCCCATGACCGCTGCCAACATTTTCACGCCTTGACATCGATCATTGTTAATGCAGTTGGAAGCATACTATACTTACGTTTGTCTTGCCAAAGAGTCCCCTTCTCAACATAGTTAGATCATTGGCATTATTCCTATAGACGCCGTCCCTTTTGTGCAGAACACAGAGAACGAGGAGGGGGGGGGGGGGGCGAGTCTTGCATAGATGTAGGCGTGCACAACCATTCAGACTACAACTGGCTCATCGATGAGACCCACTTGGACCATTTCGTATGGGGTAAGCCAGTTTCTCAGTCACACAGCCATCTTAATGCTCGTCAACTGTTGTCCGTTAACTTGGGGTTTACCTAGGTTTCACCTTGTTATGTGTACACTGTCATTACCAAGGAGACTATTGCCAGTGATATGTTAAATAGTTCAAATGTTTTTGTCACTGATGCTTCCACTAATTTTGCACCATCAAGTTGGCCCCTTAGGAAGTCTGGGAGATAACAGATTTCACAGATTGTATTGGTCATCCCAGAGCAAAATGTATAGTATTTTGTCAAGGTGAAGTCCTAGAGTTGATATCAAGCACACATGCACCATGGTTGCCCCACAGTGTTAACACTTTCATATTAGTTTGTCCACATGCTGAGTATATGCTCTTTTTCTGATTAAGACTGTGGCCAAAAATTTAAGTTGTGTGATTATGATTTCTTTCTATGTTCTTGTCTGCAGTTCAACGATCATCTCAGTTGAGTTGCTAACTACCCTCACATTATTTACAATTTATTTATTCAGTTTTGTCTGTCTTTAATAGCTTCTGTGGTCATAATATTTTGTGACTTGGACCAAGCACATCATAATTTTAATTATTGTGAGTTGGAATTTTTGATTCTCATTAAATTGGACAATCTCTGGAATAAAATGTTTGCTCATGGCCACCCACAAACACAATCGGACCCAATTCTGATAAGACTGCTTGTGTGAAAGTGAAATCTGCAATTCCATAGCTTGGTAAATTGTAGTATTATGATGTTTCAAGTTTCGATAATAGCTGTGGAAAAGATTAAAACACTAACATTGCTGCAATAAGCTATCTGGCAACAAATGTATCAGTATGTGTCTGACACACATCAAATTATGACAGTAGAGCAGTGAGGCAACAAGTTTTGGTTTCAGTTAGGCAAGTCTGCCACCAAAAGGTATGGGTCATTTATAGGACGTGATTCCACCCATTGGCTTTGATCCATGGCATTGACGTGTGGTGTAGTAGGCAAAGTACTTTGACAAACTAGACTGTGGAAGTCTTTTCTAATTGACAAAAGTACTTTAATATTTATTACATATGTCACAATTTTAAAGGATGTGGTTGGGCAGGAACCTAAGAGTACAGATTAATTTTTTGCGAGTGAACAAGCAATTATTGCACTGCAATGCTTGCATGTTCGAAATTTACCTATAGTAGGCTGCAACTGTGGTATGCAAAGCTTCTTCCAAATTACCAGTAAAATTTTAATGACCTCCGTGATATAATTAAAAACACTAATCAGTTGAAAACATTGATAGTTTTCAGTTGGCTGCAACTGAAATACGGCTTTTTGCATCATGTCGACGACATCTTGGGTCAGAACTGACAGGTGAATTGTCATAAAATTATGCCAAATGTTTGATACAATGAAAAGTGTTAACAGTAGTAATTAAGGGTCATTCCACGTCAAATCACCAATTTTTTAAAATGTTGTAGCGCGACCATCTTCATTTTTCTTTTTTTCAAATTTTACCTGAATGTTGTTAAAGGTCTTCATGGATGTTATACAAAGTGTTTTGTCGATGTCTAAAGTGGTTGAGGCTCCAGGGCCGCTTTTGTGGAAGGGTGTCATGCGTGTGCCTAAGGAACTTTCGGCCAAGTTTGCACTTTCATTTCTAAGCAGCTAAGGTTCTTTACATTTTCAAGACTGGGTTTCTAGATCAGTTTTGTGCAGAGAATTCAAAAATAACATTATCATAGCTAAAGATTAAGTAATTCTTTTTTAATTTCTAGATTTCGAAAGGTGAAGTACCTTAGATAGAAAGCAGTGCAAATGCGAACTTGGCATATTTATCAAATATTCATTTGCAGAGATTGGACCTTCATTTTCCAAACTGTTTTGTAGGTCAACACACAGTATTCAAGCAGAGAAAAAGCTGCTCTTTTTAATGGTGAAATTGAAATTAAAATCAGAGGTGACATATTTGGAGATATTTGCTGCCAAACTTAGTCAAATTTTAGGATTTGGTTTTTTGCAGCCAAATTTCTGGATCCTTAATTCAAAAACTATAGAAGACACAGTTTTACCATTGTTTTACTGGCTTACCAGTCAGAATCTGTACACAGAGGTGGGATATCAAGGAGTACAATGGATTAGTCATTTAGTAAGGAATTGCCATAATTGGCCTTAAATTTTGGTTCACAAAATTTTCGCCTGACTTTGAAAAAGTATATAAAAAAAAAAACTACTACTTTACCAATTTTTTTCAATTATCAGCACAAAACTGACCTAGAAACCCAGATTTGAAGATTTTAAGTACCTTAGCTGCTGAGAAATAAAAGCACAAACTTGGCCAAAAGTTCCTCAGGCACACGCGCGATGCATGATGCCCTTCCACAAAAGCAGCCCTGGAGCCTCGACCGCTTTAGAATTTGGCCTAAAGTTTTGTATACCATTCTTTAAGACCTTTAACAACATTCTGGTAAAATTTGAAAAAAAATTGAAGATGGTCAAGCTTCCACCCCTTGTTGATTTGACTAACCCATCTTGTAGTAAGAACACAATACATTCAGCTGGCACTTGTTGTTTAGTTGTTCCCCTCTAACCACTTTGGATGACTTCTGCTTTTCACTGTATGTCTCACATACCATCTGTAAGGGTGTAATTGTGTAATTGAATTATTCCTATTATTGGTAAATAACACTGAAAAAAATGTTTTCACATTAAAATAATATAATTTTTTAGGTCTATTTATTAGATGTTTGCTTATATGCTTCAGTGTTAAATGTTCAATTACTATTTGCTTCATACAGATAGTGGCAAAAAGTATATTCATAGTTTTTCACTTTATTTAGTAAGCTGTTGTTAATTTCAGTGGTCGCAGTGGAAGTCCACGAAAAAGTACTAACAAAGCACAAGTCTTTGAAAAATACCTTCCACAAAGTGAGGTAGAGGAGGGGCTCAAGAATGGTACATTAATTAAGGTAAGTAATGTAGTGAATTTGGCACTGCTAGTTTGTTAACAACAGACATATTGCTAAATGGAGTATGCAACCTGAGATATTCCTACAGTAACTCATTAATACATCAAAATTGGTATTGGTGCTAAATCGTCAATTAGGCTCAAAGCATATTACACCAATGCATCACAAAGTGATTAATGTAGAAAAATATGGAAAAGAAAGAATAACAGGGACGTTTTGAAAGGAAACAAATATTCTTAACCATTGAAAGATTCACTCTTAGGTTATCAAATAAAGGTTTACAAAAACAATTATTTCTCTGAATAAGTTCTGCTGAAACAGAAATTTACTAAACAGCAATAAAAAGGAAACTTTCTTTACCTTCCAAATGGTCTTGTCCATAAGAGTTTAAACAATAAGTAATATATTGTGACAGAAGATGGCTATTAGTAACAAAAAAATATTAAGTCTGTTACTTCAGAATCATTCTTCACCAAATCCAAGAACTGCATCCACGGTCTTCCTTGACTCTTCTTACCCTCTATTGCCATACACATGAGTCTCTTAGGTAACCTTACTTCTTCCATGCATGTTACATGACCCCATCATCTCAGTCTGCTTGCTCTATCTGCTTCATCTGTGATGTTCGTTCCCAGTTTTCCCCCTTGTTTTCCTCATTTCAGACACCCTTCTGCCATTGTTTCCATATATTAGTATTTGCAATCATCCATGCTACTTTAATAAATAACCTCAGCATTATTAATAAGGTAACCTGTACCAACCCAGCTTTCACTCCCATAGAACAAAGTTGCTCGTAAGATAGAATGACTTGGTGCTGACTTCCTCCTTGCAGAAGATAGTGGCACTCAAGGAATTAGTTATGCTACACCTTGATTTCAGTTCTTTCACTATGTTGCCATCCTGTGAGAAAATGCATCTAAAGTACTTACTTTCTTTGTGGCTACACATTGATACTCCTGGTACACTTTGAAATATCTGCATTGTAGTACCACAACACACTGCTAGAGCAACTGAAACAAAATGATGTACCACATTTTAATTTATTTTCAGCAGCTATATTAATTTTAAATTGCAGTGAAAATGTTTCTTCTGTGTCATTCGATTAATGATGGAAATTCTCCACAGAGATGATGGATTATTTCTCAAAAGACATAATTGGCTGGCCAGTACTTACCTTTATGCTGTACCGCCGATTGTAACACGTAGAAAAAAGGATGAAATTAAACAAGCATTCAGAACTGTGTTCCTTCTTCAGGTGGAGAGGAGGGAGAAAAAGAAGCAAAATGGAATGGGAAAGGTAATTCCTGTCCCTCCTCTCCACCTGAAGAAGAAACGCAGTTCCGAAAGCTTGTTTAATTTTGTCCTTTTTTCTATGTGTTACTATCAGCGGTACAGCAAAAAGTAAGTACTGGCCAGCCAATCTCTCTTTTTTGAAAAATAATCTTTCTTCTGTGACAGGCTGATCTATATGGCTAAAGAAGTCATCTGGACTGGTGTGACATTCCTACGACATTTCTGATGCTGCTGAAAATGACTTTACTGTAAAGCACTCCAATTGCCTATGGCCTGCCCCACTTTATTTTGGCCTCTTTAGTGATATGTTCAAATGCTGTGTCATATAGATTTTACTGTATTCCAGGTCTTTAGCTATGCACCTGTATATCAGCAAAATATTAATTAAAATCAATGATATGACACAAAATATTAATTAATATGTAAAAAATAGAAATTGGATAATTTACCCAAAGCACAGGCTCATCGACAGATACAAATAAGAACACACACAAATACACATACAAGGTTTCGCAACCGTTGGTCGCTTCTTCAGGAAAAGAGAAGGGAAGGAGGGGAGAAAGGGAAGGATTCTGGTTTGCATGTGTATGTGTGTGGGTGTGTGTGCGCTTGTTTACCTTTCCTTTTTCCATTCCACTCCTGGGATTGGAATGACTCCTTTTTCACTTCCTAAAACTGGTATACTTACCTTTCTCCCCTCCTTCCTTCCTCTTTTTCTGAAGAAGCGACCAACATTTGCGAAAGCTTGTATGTGTGGTTTTATTTGTATCTGTCGACAACCCTGTGCTTTGGGTAAGTTATCAGATTTCTATTTTTTATACATATTTATCCCACCAGGAAAGTTTCCTTCTTAAATATTAATTAAAATCAATAACTTGACACTATTTCTCTTGAGGTATTGATTGAAACTAAATAATTGCACATCATAAGCATGAATGGTCCCTGACAAAATGTCTGTTAATAAAATAAGTGAAAGGAAATATCTTGTGTGACATTCGGTATTAAGTGAGAATTTTAATCATAAATGATCACAAAAATTGAAGTACATATTTTTAATATTTTACAAGGAAACCCATGAAACGTACTTGGTGTAAAGGTGCTTCACCATAGATGTGCACAAAACAAAAATAAAGTGTGTTGATAGTGCTAAGTTTGGTAAATGAAAGTACTGTAGGTGTTTTCATATTTATAACTTTAATGGTACGTTATATCATGCAGTAAAAAGTTTCAGATTTTCTAACAAATGAACATAAAAAATTTAAGTGCTGCAAATTCTGCTTTGGTACAATTAAGTGGTATGGTAGAAACACCGCTCGAGTGTACATTTCATGAAATAATATTCAAGGGTCTTCATGTTTTACATGGTTCATTTTTAGTAACACACTTATTCTGGACAGCTACTATTCCACATCTGCTTGGTCAATGATGCTGTCTGCACTGCAAATTCAAACATATTAGTAATGAAATCTGTGAATAATATTGTTTAGTAGCTTTGATGCCTCACTTTTCTGTAAGATTACCTTTTTCACTTGGCACCCTTAGGTCATTGGTATCCACAATCTCCACACTGACCATCATCATACCACTTACTCCATTGCTTTTCTCTGGGTCCCCAGTCATGTGGGTATCTTAGGAAATGAACAGGCTGACCAGTTGGCTAGAATAGCAGTAACTTAATGCCCCTTCCCCTGAGCAATCCCAGGCATGGATTTGTGAGTGCAGATGAGATCGCTACTCATACAGGACTGGATAAGCAAGAGGCAGGCTACTGCCCCATCCAATACACTCTGCTCCATCAAGCCGACAACGGCATCTTGGAGTTCTTTGTTATGCATTTATCGGAGGGAATACACTGTCCTTTGCCGTCTCCGCATCAGACATTCTAGGCTGACCCACAGTTTTATTTTGTGCAATGAGCCTCTCCCACATTGTGGTTTTGGAGCCCTACAATCTGTGGCCCACATCTTAAAAGAATGTCCGCTCCTCTTGATGCTCTGTGCCAAATACAGCATTTCGCACTCATTGTGTATGGTTTTGGCGGATGATCCTCAAATGGTTGGAAGCGTACTTGGGTATCTCCGTGATAGCAGTTTTCATTTTCAGCTATAAGATTTTATCTCTGATGCTTGGACAGGGTGGGTGAGAGTGCGACTCATTCTGCTGGCAGCAGGGTTTGGAGCTCTCCTGTCAATGTCCAACCACCCATTACCTTGTTTTTGACATTGTTTCCTTCTTCAATTTTTAGGCATCTACTTTAGGAACATACACTGTTCACCTGCACATGCTCTTCGTTGTTGAATGGAAGCCATAGAGCTATAGTGAACTGCATCGCAGAATTCCCATTTCCTGTTAGTTTTAGTCCTGTTGGAATAATTGTTTTTTAACTCCATTTTACTATCAGAATGCCTTTAGCCAGACCACATTCTTTCTTGCATCCCATTCAGAGTTCATGGGATTGATGACTTAGGTGTTTAGTCCCTTCCTCCCATCACTCAAATGCTCCTCCCCCCCTGCCCCCTTCCTCCCATCACTCAAACTCCCTCTCCTGCCCTCCCCCTCTTCCACCAAAACCAGGTCCTCCACCAGCTGTCAACAGGACTCCGAATGCTGCTGTCCATTGAATTGCAGTCAAATCACCATCACTGTGACAGCAGAACTTAGTTTTTTTTTTTTTTTTTTTTTCGTTTGTGGAGCTCCAAAGCCATTTCATGCTTGCCAGCATTACAGCAAATGAGACAAAAATATAGCTATGTCGTCATCTCATTCAATGAGAACATAGTCATTGAGGTGCAAGACATCTTGGCCTTGCTACCAAGCACCAATTGTTATACACTGAAGAATGTCTTGATCACTAGTCTCTTGCAATCAGAAAACAAAACTGCTGGTGAAATTACTTCAAACAGAGGAGTTAGGAGATTGTACCTGCTACCCTGATTACATATGCCTACAAGCAGTGCCATTAGCGAGGATATTTTGAATGACATCTGGATGTCGCAACTCCATTCAAATGCCCAAAAGGGACTCGTGTGTGTGTGTGTGTGTGTGTGTGTGTGTGTGTGTGTGTGTGTGTGTGTGTCAGAAATCTAGACATGCTAGCACAGATGGCAGACCGGATCACAAAAATGAACCCATATATGACAGTAGAACCTGTTAGTTCGTCATCTGACTCCTTTATAGCATCACCACAAACACAAATCACAGAGCTTCCTGTGCAAGTCATAGCTTTGCAAGCACAGCATTTGGGCCTTTGATTCCAACAGCACTGCTCACCCAGAAAAGGCATGATCACTGGTGATAAATAAGATCTGCTTGTACCATAACATGTTTTGACAGAAAGCTTAAAAGTGCATGCCACCCTGAGTGTTGGTAAATTCAACCAGAGGTTAGTAATGACAGCAACTGGCTCTCTGAACGGCAGCCATGGTTTGTCACTGACCAGTTTGCATAGCTCCAAGTCTTGACACCAGCGCAGATGTGTCTATCTGTCCACTTGCATACCACACCGGAGCTGTGATAATTGTCTCATGTTTGCCGCAAGTAGATCTACCATGAAGACATTTTGTTGTCTGATGCGCACATTAAACCTCGGCCTCCGCCGAATCTTTGAGTGGTGATTTCTTGTGCCAGTCTTGATGCACTGAATTTTTGTTGTTCTATGGCCTGTTGCCTGACCTTATACACTGACAGTTACCTGATAGTACTATCAAGCTGACCAGCATGGGATGTGTACGTAGTGCAGACATCACAGCTGTTCAGATGGCAGCAGGTAACTTGCCATATGAGGAACTTACAGAAACAATTTCCTGAAGGCACCTGGCAGTTACCTACACTGACACAATTATCTACCATGTTCTTACGATGTCTTGACAACCTGTCTTGACTAAATCGCCTGACACCCGGATAGCTGAAGATAATGAAGCAAGAGTTTTCCTCCATGCTCGCACAAGGCATCTTCCAGCTGTCAAGCAGCAACTGGGCCCCACTGCTACATGTCCTACCCAAGAAGAAAAATGGGTGGCATCCATAAGGTGATTACTATCAGTTAAATCTAAGGACAATTCTGGGCCATTACCCAGTTCCGCACATGGAAGATTTCACAATTAACATTCATGCTAAATGTTTTTCCACTTTGTATTTGGTGTGAGTGTACTATCAGGTACCAGTAATGCAGGAGGACATCGATAAAAACGCTGTCACCACTGCATTTGATCTCTTTGAATTCATGAGAATGCCATTTGGGTTGTGAAATGCCACACAAATGTTCCAATGCTCCATGGATGAAGTGACAAGGGACTTGGACATTTGGTATGTATACATCAATGATTTATTCATCGTGTCCACTTCTGAAATCGAACACTTGGAGCATCTATGTCAGTTGTTTACACTCCTTTGCTTGTACAGACTTGTAGTCAACCCATCGAAGTGTGTTTTTGGAGCTCCAGTAGTTCTTTTTCTGGGTTTCCTGATGAATGCAAAAGGAATTTGCCCACCACAGGTAAAGTAGAAGCAATAGTCGGTTATCCACAACCAGTAACTATGTACAAGTTGATACGATTCCTTGGCATTGCCAACTTCTGCTGTCATTCTGTACGCAATCATGTGTTGCTAACTGCTCCTCTAAATGATGTTTTTTGTGGGTTATGTAAACTCAGGGATAGACTGAGTGGAGCAGCAAGGTGGAGTCAGCATTTAACAATGTAAAAGTCACTATTGTTGAGGCTGCTATGTTGGCACACCCACTTCTGCAAGTACCGTTTCTTCTGATGGTAGATGCATCTGTGACAGTGATATGTGTCGTTCTACAACTGCAGATAGAGAACCAATGGCAGACTCTGGTGTTCTACAGCAAGAAACTGCTACCTTTGTAATAGAGTTGGTCTCCATATATCTGTGAACTATACACACCATATGCCTCCATATAGAAATTTACACATATGCTTGAAGGTACGTGCTTTGTACTCATCACAGACTACAAGTCTATTAAGGAGGCATTTCGGCAGTGGTCAAATAAAACATCGCCACGACAACTATGCCACTTAGAATTTATAAGACAGTTTACAACTGATGTAGTATGTGTCAAGGGAGAACTCAGTGTTCCTGTGGAAACTCACTATTGCTCAAACTGACAGTTGATTACAATGCACTGGCTTGGGCACATCAGTCCCTTCTTTCCTCCCTGGACTGAATTTCCTTTCCCTTCCCCTCCTTTCATATCCTCACTCCTTCCCCTCCCCACCAGGGGACCGATAACCTTAGCAGTTTGGTCCTCCTACACAGACCAACCAAGCACTTCAGGCAGATAACAAATTGTGGAATCTGCTGGCATAGTGATCTAGTCTTCAGCTATGATGCTTTAAAGTACCACAAAGCAATGCACTATTGTACTGCGATGTCTCCACGTCAAAGTTAACACACTTCGTGATGTAGGATTTTCAGCAGCAGGTGATCGTGCTATTTTTATTATTTATTTTATTTATTTATTCTGTTCCATAGGACCCACTTCAGGAGTAAGACTCCATGATCATGGAACAAGTCAATACATTAATTGTTACACAATAATGGTAATAGAAAAAGTGAAAAGAATCAATAAAGAAAAAATAAATTAGCTTAATTGTTTAACTTTTCTAGGAGTTCCTCGACAGAATAAAAGGAGTGAGCCACGAGGTAACTCTTCAATTTAGATTTGAAAGCATGTGGATTAGTGCTAAGATTCTTAAGTTCTTGTGGCAGCTTATTGAAAATGGATGCCGCAGAATACTGCACCCCTTTCTGCACAAGTGTTAAGGTGGTGCGGTGCAAATGTAGATTAGACATCTGTCTAGTATTCATCGAGTGAAAGCTACTAACTCGTAGGAATAAGCTGATATTATTAACAACAAACGACATTAAAGAAAAAACGTATTGTGACGCCAGAGTCAAAATTCCCAGACTACTGAAAAGGGGTCGACATGACGTTCGCGAACTTACACCAGATATTGCTCGAACCGCCCGTTTTTGAGCCAGAAATATCCTTTTTGCATCAGGCGAGTTACCCCAAAAAACAATGCCGTACGTCATAAGTGAGTGAAAGTAAGCGAAATAGACTACTTTTCGTGTTGAAAAATCACTTATCTCAGATATTGTTCTAATGGTAAATATAGCAGAATTTAGTTTTGGAACAAGATCCTGAACATGGGCTTTCCATGACAGCTTACTGTCTATATGAACACCTAGAAATTTGAACTGTTCAGTCTCACTTATCACATGCCCATTATGTGTAATCATAATGTCAGATTTCGTCAAATTATGTGTTAGAAATTGTAAGAACTGAGTTTTACTGTGATTTAACATCAACTTGTTTTCTATTAGCCATGAACTTATCTCTTGAACTGCATTATTTGATACTGTGTCAATATTACGAGCAACATCCTTCACTACCAAGCTGGTATCATCAGCAAACAAAAATATTTTACAATCACCTGTTATACTCGAAGGCATATCATTTATATAAATAAGAAACAGCAATGGTCCCAAAACAGACCCCTGGGGCACCCCATACTTAATTGTGCCCCATTGGGATTGCACGTCATAGCCATTTTCTACATTGCGGAGAATTACCTTCTGTTGTCTATTATTAAAGTAAGAGGTGAACCAGTTGTGGGCTACTCCCCGTATTCCATAATGTTCCAACTTCTGCAACAATATTTTGTGATCAACACAATCAAACACTTTTGTTAAATCAAAGAAGACGCCTAATGTCCGTAGCCTCTTATTTAACCCATCAAGTGCCTCACAGAGAAACGAAAATATAGCGTTTTCGGTCGTTAAACCACTTCTAAAACCAAACTGTACGTTTGACAGGAAATTATGTGAACTGAAATGATCAATTAATCTTGAATAAACAGCCTTTTCAATAACTTTGGAAAAAACCGATGGCATAGAAATAGGTCTATAGTTGTCTACATTATCCCTTTCACCTTTTTTATAAAGCGGTTTCACTACTGAGTACTTTAATCTGTTAGGAAACTGACCATTCCGAAAAGAAAAATTACAAATATGGCTTAGTACTGGGCTAACATATGGAGAACAGTACTTTAGAATTCTGCTAGATACTCCATCATATCCACAAGAGTCCTTAGTCTTTAGTGATTTAATTATTGACTCAATCTCACCTATGGAAGTATCATGAAGGATCATTTCAGGCAACAGCCTCGGAAACGCATTTTCTAAAAACGTTATATGATTACCTGTAGAAACTAGAGTTTTGTTTAGTTCCTCTACTATATTCAGAAAGTGATTATTGAATATTGCACATATATCTAACTTGTCAGTAACAGAAACATTCCTACTACGCACTGACGTTATATCTTCTACCTGCTGCTCCTGACCAGACACTTCCTTCACGACTGACCAGATAGTTTTAATTTTATCCCGAGAGTTTGCTATTCTTTTTGCGTACCACATACTTTTTGCATTCTTAATGACATTTTTCAGAACCTTACAGTACTGTTTGTAATGAGCTACTGCATCTTCATTCTGACTGCTTCTAACATTTTGATACAACTCCCGCTTAGTTCTACATGATACTCTTATCCCCTTTGTCATCCACCCTGGCTGTCTGTTACTGAAAGTACCCTGTTTTGAGCGTTCTAGTGGAAAGCAACTTTCAAATAGCATAATAAATGTGTTCAGAAAAGCATTATATTTATCATCTGCATTATCAGCACTATAAACATCCTGCCATTCTTGTTCCTTAATTAGGCTTAAAAAGGTCTCAATTGCAACTGGATTAACTTTTCTGAGTAGTTGATATTTATGTTTAACATTTGTTTGAGAACAAATACTTTTTAGAATTAAAAGTTGGGCATCGTGGTATGATAGGCCATTTACTATTCTGCTGACAGAGTGCCCCTCTAATAATGAAGAATGAACAAAAATATTGTCAATGGTAGAACTGCTATTTCCTTGCACTCTCGTTGGAAAAAATACTGTTTGCATCATGTTATAGGAATTAAATAGATCTAACAGTTGACTTTTCCTTGAGCTATCACCTACACAATTAATGTTGAAATCTCCACACACAATTAAATTTTTATACTTCCTATACAGTGAACCCAGAACCAATTCCAGCTTGGGCATAAACATTTTAAAATCTGAGTCAGGGGATCTATAAATAACAACTATTACGAGTTTAGTTCCATTAACATTAACAGTTCCTGCACATCATTCAAATATCTGTTCTGTGCAGTGTTTAGAAAAATCGATTGACTCCGATGAAAAATCGTTTTTTACATACATGGCCACTCCCCCACTACTGCACCATGTGTCACATTCTGGGGTCCGTGCTACAGCACAGAACATTCTTATGGCGTAATGTAACGGGGACTGTAAGATCTTTCATTTGTCGGTGCATGGCTTTTCAGCGTAACAAAATTACTCATCACATTAGTGCGCCACTAGACACATTTGCCCTGCCTAATCAGTGTTTCGATCACGTGTGTATAACTGGACTGTTGCTGCCAATAGAAGGATGTACCTTCTGTGTCAGCATCGTCAACTGATTCACTCACTGGTCTGAAGTGTTCCCAATGATTGACATTACTGCTGAAACTGTTGCATGGGATAGATTTCCCATTTCGTCGTGCAGCTGTGCATTACTGCTGATCAGGGTGCGCTATATGAATCTCGCTCTACACTGTGTTTGGCACAAAGCACATTCGAACAACAGCATATCATCCAGCAGCGATCAGCGTGGTCGAATGCCTGCATCAGCAGCTCAGTGTAACTATCTGGTGCCACGAGTCACAGTGTGGATGGAGCTGCTGCAAATCATGCTGTTAGGCCTGTGTATAAGTGTGAAAGATGATCTGGTTATGATAGTAGCAGACCTAGTCTACAAACAAGCAGTAGATTACTTGGCAGCTTCTTCAGCAATGTGCCAGACCCTGCAATTCACACGTCAGATTTTATTAGCAGGCTGCACTCACAAATATGACAACTTCAGCCCATTGCAGCAAGAGCGCTAGCGGCTTAATACCCATTCGTATAGCACAACACACTACATAAACTTTTGCAGGCGCTTTGACAGGCTGTATGCAGTACTCATCAAAGGAGGTAAGATGTTTACGGTTGACAGCATGGGGACACCAAAAACAGTTTCCATTAATCAGCTAAAACCTGCCTTTGGAGCCACATCTACTGAAGCACACAAACCAGCCGCTATGTCACTCCTAGACACCATAGAACCATGAACCATGAACCTCATCATTACACTCAATGGACACTGTACCATGGACAAAGAGTGGTACAGGCAGCGACTTAGTGACAGCAGGACCAGTCATCATACAGTTGTGGGACCATGTGAAGTTCA
Source organism: Locusta migratoria (assembly GCA_026315105.1). Classification (NCBI taxonomy): domain Eukaryota; kingdom Metazoa; phylum Arthropoda; class Insecta; order Orthoptera; family Acrididae; genus Locusta; species Locusta migratoria. The sequence goes on from CM048746.1 coordinate 201,759,467, forward strand.
GTCGAAAATATTGTTAACACTATGGGGATGGGAGGGAAAGTGATGTAGTGTTAGTGTAGTCAGTGTAGTGTTTTTGCACAGTGGAAGTGCGCAACTGTACAGTGGCTAAGCTCATAGTTGATATTTATGAAATTGGTTATTCTTTGGTTATCATAATTATTCTGTGGTTTCTTTGTTTGCTGTTACATGAATATACATTGTACAAATGCATCACCAATAAATGTTGCGAAGCTGATACACATACATTCCAAAAAATTTTTCACACCATGACTGTGTTTCTCTTTGAAAGAGTTGCAACAGAACAGCTGTTAATGGCACTCACTGTAAAAACAAAAATGACACTTTCCTGAGCAGTACTGATAGAAACATAACATGCATATCACATTCAATTAGGCTTCTATCCGTGGAGAACATTATAAATTAGTTTTAGTCCCATATACTACCTATCTTTAAATGTACTGTCTCGGAAAAGGCATACTAAATCAAACGAACACAAAATCCCCAGGATTGGTGATCCTACACAGAAGCTTGAAATTTAGCGAGGACTTCAATGTGAAATGCCTACAATACTTATCACAACGAAACTCTTCCTCAAAAACCCTGAAAACCCTAAGAGATTTTGGTCATATGTTAAATATACTAGGGGCGAAACACAAACAATACCCTCACTACGTGATAGTAATGGCGATCCTGCCAATGATAGCGCTACTAAAGCAGAGTTATTAAACATAACTTTTAGAAACTCGTTCACCAAAGAACACGAAATCAATATCCCAGATTTCAAATTACAAACAGAGGCCGTAATGAGTAACGTAGAAATAGATATCATCGAAGCAATTAAAATCACTTAACAAGAAAAAGTCTTCTGGTCAGGATTATATACCCATTAGATTTCTATCTGATTATGCTGAAGTGATAGCTCCTTACCTACTTCCATATACAACCGCTCTCTCAAAGAAGGATCTGTACCAAACAATTGGAAAGTTGCACAGGTCACACCTATATTCAAGAAAGGCAGTAGGAGTAACCCACTAAACTACAGGCCTATTTCATTGATGTCAATTTGCAGCAGGGCTTAGGAACATATCCTGTATTCAAATATTATGAATTATCTCGAACAGAATGATCTATTGGCCCATGGTCAATATGGATTTAGAAAATATCGTTCATGCGAAACACAACTAGCTCTTTACTCACACGAAGTGATGTGTGCTATCGACAAGGGTTCTCAAATTGATACTGGATTCCTTGATTTCCAGAAGGCTTTTGACACTGTACCTCACCAACAGCTTTTAATCAAATTGCGTGGTTACGGTATATCGCTCCAAATTTGGTACTGGATAGGGGATTTCCTCTCAGAGAGGACACAGTTCATAGTAATCGATGGTAAGGCATCGACTAAAACAGAGGTGATTTTGGGATTTCCACAGGGTAATGTTATTGGTCCTCTGATGTTCCTTATTTATATAAATGATTTAGAGAAAAATCTAAGTAGCACTCTTAGGTTGTTTGCAGATGACGCCATCATGTACCGTCTAGTAAAATCATCTGAAGATCAAAACCAACTGCAGAACGATTTGAATAAGATATCTGTTGATGTGAGAATTGGCAGTTGACTCTAAATAATGAGAAGTGTGAAGCCATCCACATGAGTACGAAAAGAAATCTGTTAAACTTTGTTTACATGATAAATCATTCAAATGTGACGGCCATGAACTCCACAAAATACTTAGAAATTACAATTACTTCTGACTTAAAGTGGAAAGAACATGTAGATAATGTCATGGGAACGGCGAACCAGAGACTGCGTTTTATTGGCAGAACCCTTAAAAGATGCAACAGAACTACTAAAGAAACTGCATACACTACGCTTGTCCATCCTCTTATGGAGTATTGCTGCCCAGTGTGGGATCCTTATCAGGTGGGTTTGACGGAGGACATCGAAAGAGCCCAAAGAAGGGCAGCTTGTTTCGTATTGTCACGATACAGGGGAGACAGTGTTACGGAAGTGATACAGGATCTGGATTGGGAATCATTACAACAACAGCGCTTATCGCTGCGGTGTGGGCTACTTACGAAACTCCCAACATTTTCCTCTGAATGCGAAAATATATTGTTGACTCCCACTTCCATATGTAGAAATGATCATCAGAATAAAATACTAGAAATCGGAGCCCGAACGGAGAGATTCAGGTGTTCATTCTTCTCGCGTGCTATTCGAGAATGGAATGGGAGATAAAATAGTATAACGGTGATTCGATGAACCCTCTGCCAGGCACTTAAATGTGATTTGCAAGTATCCCATGTAGATGTAGATATGTTGGGGGCACTGAATGACAAGTAAGGGTTTATGCTTTGTTTAAGGTTTGCTTCTTGTTTTTGTTGTAATGTAGATAGTAATAAGTATGATTTTACCCACCAAAAAATTAGTGACTCAGTATACACAAGAGTTCAACAATGTTTAACAACCATGTATCACAGTTCTGTATGTTAAAAGCACAGCCATATGTATGACTTTGTTACTTATTTCAAACATTTTGAAATGTTATGTCAACTTTAAAGTGATCTGTCAACCATAGGTGCTCTTATCTTATCTCTGGACAAAATTAATAACTTGAAGGCCTTTTGAGTTCCAGCTCAAAACTTTCAGATTATATTAACCACACTAGTATTAAATAAATTTATCAAACTTTTCAATTGTCATGTATTTGAAAAAAGTAATTCAAAATGATGATACTAATAATAGTAACAATAATAATAATAATAATAATAATAATAATAATAATAATAATAATAATAATAATGATACAACAACAACAACAACAACAACAACAACAACAACTACTACTACTACTACTACTAGTACCATCACCACTAATAACAATAACAATAATAATAATAATAATAATAAAGACACAAGCCTGCAACCAAAAACTTTCATTTTCTCTATAAAATGAGCCAAGGATCAAATCTCCTCCTTAAATAGACAGTTAGATTTATATCACAATAAACAAACTACTGTAATCCGAAATTTGGCTAATTACTATAATTTCAATTAATGGTGGGTCTCGTAATAATTAATCAATATAAGTGAAACCTTGTAAACTTTTATATCTAACTTCAGAAATATATACCTGAAATATTATTGAAATCAAAGAAGGTGAGGTTGATTTGACATGGCTTGACCCTTGCACATGTTAATCACTGTAACTGTTCAGCACAAAATATTAGTTAGGTTGCTTGTTAAGTAGGTGTATCAGCTATGTCACTGATGTATAATGTAACACTATAATGCACATAATTGGTAACTCACTGCAAATACATTTGTCATGGCATGACAGGCACATAAAAAACGCACAAATGCACACTAAAGTTGAATTTCGGTCATAGCCTTCATCAGAAAAACACACACACTCTAATTCATACAATCACTCAGCCATCATCTCCACCTGCTGTATATCAAGTAGATCTACATAAATACTCTGAAAGCAACATTGAAATGCGTCGCAGAGGATTCATCGAACCTCATTTATGATATTTCCACACAGTTCCATTCTCCAAGACCTTGAAGGAAAAAGGAACACCTAAATCTTTCTGTTTTTGATCTGATCTGATCTCTCATGACTCACTATGTAGGTGGGTGCTAACAATATATGTTCACTTTCGGAAGAGATAGTTGGTGGAAAAATTTCACAAATAGATCTCGTTGCAACAAATGACGCCTTTCTGTTAATGATTTCCACCTCAATTCATGCATCATTTCCGTGACCTGTATCGCGATAATACAAAAAGAGCTGCTCTTCTCTGAATTTTCTGTAAATTGTATGTCAGTCCCACCTGGTGTGGATCTCACAATGCACAGCAATACTCCAAAATAGGACACACAAGTATGGTGTAGGCAGTTTCTTTAGTATAACTTTTGCATCTTCTAAGTGTTCTGCCAATGAAATGAAGACTTTGGTTTGCTTTTCCTACAATATTTTTTGTAAGTTTTACTCTTAGTTATTTATTTGAATTTACAGCCTGTAGTTTTGTCTACTGTATTGTGTTATTGGAGTTCAACGGAGTTCTTTTAGTGGTCATATGAATGACTTCATAAGTCTCACTATTAAGGATCAATTACCATTTTTTGCAGTTGATTTTGATCTTCTGGTGACTTTACTAACTGTGAAATGACAGCATCGTCTGCAAACAGTCTGAGAGTTACTCAGATTGTCTCCTATATCGTTTATAAAAATTGGGAACCATGCGGGCCCTATAACACTTCCCTGGGGAACGCCACATAGCACTTCCGTCCTACTTGATGACTTTTCATCATTTACAGTGTACTGTGTTCTTTCCGACAGGAAGTCATGAATCCAACCACACAACAGTGGTGATATTCCATAAGCACACAATTTGATTAGAAGACAATTGTGAGGTACCGTGTCAAAAGTCTTTAGGAGAATCTAGAAATACAGAATTTATTTGACATTCCTTGTCGATAGCGCTAATCACATCATGTGAGTAAAGAGCTAGCTGTGTTTCAGAAGAACTATACTTTCTGAATATCTGTTGACTGTGGATCAATAGGTCGTTCTCTTCGAGGTAGCTCATAATGTTTGAGGAAAGTATACGTTCTAAAATCCTGCTGCAGACAGACATCAATGATAAAGGACTGTAATTTTGCAGTTCACTTCTATTGCATTTCTGGAATATTGGAGTGACCTGTTCAACTTCCAAGTCTTTGGGTACAGAACATTTGCTAAGCGAGTGGTTGTGTATAATGAGGCTATTGCATCAGCATACTCTGGAAAAAAATCTAATGGGTATACAATCGGGATTGGGAGACTTACTTTTGTTAAGTAATTTAAGTTGCTTTAATACACCAGGGGTATCTGCTTCTAAATTATCCATGCTGGCAGCTGTTCTTGATATGACTTCTGGAGTATATGCTTCGGCTTCTTTTGTGAATGGATTTCAGAAAGCTGTGTTAAGCAATTCTGCTTTAGCAGAACTGTCATCAGTAGCATCACCATTACTATTGCATGCTGAAAGTATGGATTGTGTTTTACCGCAAGTGTACTTTACATAAGACCAGAATTTCTGAGGATTCTCTACCAAATTACATGGCAGGGTTTCATTGTGTAAACTATTATAAGCTTCTCGCATTGAAGTTTTAGCTAAATTTTTAGTTTCTGTAAAAGACTGCCAGTCTTGGGGATTTTGTGTCCATGTCATTGCATGAATTAGAGTATGTATCTTTTTCTGATGAAAGCTGTGGCTAAAAGCTAAGTTGTAGGTTTATGACTGTATTTTTTATCTGTCTGTCATGGCTTAGCAATTGTTTTTGGAGTGAGTTGAAAAACTATTCTCATTGTACTTTTTAATTCCAACCAGGTCTTTCCATTGTTTGACCTCTACTATAGATAGTAATTAAGATTTTATTGGCTCATTGTTCAGCAATTCAGAAGTTATTTTGAATTGTCAAATTATGGTACTGAGTCCAAAGATCAAATAATTATCTCACCTTCTTCCCAGTGCAGTAGAAGCAAGATTTGTTTTGCCACACTCCAATAGTGCAGCTTTGTGGAACTAGGGCAAATCATTTTTCACGAAGTAGTTTCTACGGTATCCGTAGTAAGAGTGATACTTCATATGAAACACAGAATTATCCTCTTTGGTTATATATATTATCTTTGGCGTGCCTCAATACTAATATACAGTATCTCTGACTTCCACAATCCTCAATGATCATCCTAGGTCATGAATTACCTTCCCCTTCTGTTCCCATTCCTTTTTTCTTCCATTCTCTCCAACCTGACGAAGGAATATTACTCCGAAAGCTTGTTCATCTCTTTTTTTCATCATTTTTCTTTCTTTGTGTAACTATCTGCGGTACAGCACAAAGGTAAGTGCCGGCCAGCCAATCTATCTGTTTTAAAGAAACACAGAATTAGTCAGTTAATACTGAAGGGCCAAAGAAATTGCTATAGGCCTGCACATGAAACACAGAGATCTGTAAACTCACAGAGGATGACACTGTGAGTGGCAATGCCTAGGAGTCTGGTGCAGGCCTTAGACTTGTTACTGCTAATACATTGAGAGTTTATTTAGATTTAAGTGAGTTTGAATGTGGTGTTAAAGTAGGTGCATTAGAAATGGGACACAGCATCTTGGATGTAACGATGAGGTGGGAAGTTTCTCATATGACTATTTCATGAGTGTATCATGAATATTGGGAATCCAGTAAAACTTCAAATTCCCAACACCACTGAGGCTGGAAAAGATCCTGGAAGAATGGGACCAACAATGACTGAAGAGATTCATTCAATGTGAAGAAGTCTAACCCTTTTGCAAATTGCTATGAATTTCAATGATGGGCCATCAAGAAGTGTCAGTGTGCAAGCTATGCATCAAATTAACATTGGTGTGTTTGGAGCCAAAGGCCCAGTTGTGTCCCCTTCCTTGCTGCAAGACACAAAACTTTATACCTCACCTGGGCCCGTCAACACCAGCTTTGGACTGTTGATGACTGGAAATATGTTGCCTGGTCTGACGAGTCTCTTTCCACAGTCTCTGCATGTCAGCAGGTAGTGTTAAAGCTGATGGAGCCTCTGTAATGGTGTGGGACAAGTGCAGTGGAGTGATATGGGACCCCTGATAGGCCTAGATATGGCTCTTACAAATGGCAAATTAGTACGCATCCTGGCTGATCACCTCCTTGCATTCCTGTCCATTTTGTATTCCAACGGACTTTGGCAATTCATAGGGACAATGTGACACCTCCACACGTCCATAATTGCTTCACAGTGCTCCAGAATCACTGTTTCGGTTTCAAACAACTCTGCTAACCACCAAACTGCTCAGACATGAACATTATCGAGCATATCTGGGATGCCTTACAATATGCTGTTCAGAAGAGATCTCAACTCTCTTATACTTGGATGCATTTCTGGACAGCCCTACAGGATGTATGGCGTCAATGCCTTCCAGACTTCAGACATTTGCTGAGTCCTTGCCACATTGTGTTGTTGCACTTTTGCTTGCTCCCAAGGGCACTAAATGATATTAGGCAAGTGCACTACTTTCTTCGGCTCTTCAGTGTACTTAAGTTCAGTCGCAAACCTTGCATGTTGGATTATCTAAATTGTCAGATAATTTTAGACAAGTTCAGAAAAAATAGTATATTCTACTGGTAAAACTGGTAAATGCTATTCATAATGCCAGTATGCTAATTATTAAGTGTGTCATCATCCACCATAGTACTGGTATATTACTGTGATTTTAGTGAATGTTACAATATATCTGTTATTCAAAATAGTATTTGAAGTACAATTAATTTTGATACTCTGTTCTTAAAATACACTCAAATTTAGTGATATTTCCTTTATTCTGAAAGTATCATTACATGTTTGACTTCTTATTTAAATAATTTTTAATGTTGAACTATGAATGCTTTGAGTCTGTATGGGACAAGATTGTAGAAACTATTTTCAAACATTTCATACAGTGACCTGATATTATTAATTGTATTAGCTAATTAATTCTGGTATAACATTGTTCTGTATAGTGATTGAGAAATGTGCCAAATTCTCTCTTAAATATATTGTAAAATTATTAGAGTCAATTGTTTATATTTCAGGGTCTTATCCGCATAAATCCGAAGAACTACAAGGAGTCATACATAAATGATACTGTAAGTACTCACCTGCTTTTAAAAATTCTTAATATTTTTGCTGTATGAAGAATTTTTGGTAAACATAATATTTTTTCCCCAGTTTTGATATTTTTAATGGATTAATATTCAAAAGGAGGAACTAGTAATAGTCATAGAAATATGTAAGCAGTATATCCAAATATAGTAGAAAAGGTTTGGCAGAATGCAGGTTGACTCTTGTAAAGAAGAAAACAACCAGCCACTATCAATATTTATTAAAAAAATTCTTATGTTACTGGTTTCGAACCTAAAGGTTCATCATCAGATTGCTGTTCATGTCCAAATACATCTATTATTTATATACATGTGGCGTCTGTTCCGAAAGAACAGACAGCACTTCCGATCCTGCAGTTGATATTCTTTCATATTCACAGAATATGACCAACTGCAAATGGGTGAAGCTGAAAATGTGTACCCAACCGGGATTCGAACCTGAACTGGCTCCATGGAAGTCCTCCCTGAGGGCCCCTCGGAAGGAATCAGTTGTCCTTTGTCGTCTGCGTATTGGTCATACGTGGATGACACATGGCCATCTACTTCGACTGAAGGATCCTCCACAGTGTCACTGTGGCACTTTGTTGAGAGTGGTCCACATCCTGGTGGACTGTTCCCTTTTAGCTGCCTTACGACAGTCCTTTGACCTGCTGGCTGCGCTTCCTTTTATGCTTGGTGATGACGCTGCTACAGCTGATTGTGTTTTACGTTTTATCCGTGCAGCTGGATTTTATCATTTGATCTAAAAGTGGGTACCTTCGCCTGATCTCTCAGGCACCCATCTCTCACAGATTTTTATTCACCTTCTTCTGTGTTGTCTGACCTGCATTTACTTGTATGTTTTAGAATGTGCAGAGTGACTGGCTCATCCTTTATTATCTTAGTGATCAGCCAGCCACAATATTCTGCTGTAACTTTTGAGTCCAGTTTTGTTTATTTCTTCTTTGCGTTTTCTACTTTGAGTGTCCTGAGCTCAATGTTCTTCATGATTGCGTACTCATTGTGTGTATCTTTTGTGTGATTCAGTGCTCATTTTTTCAGCTTGCGTTACACTGTATTGACTTTGCTCGCAATGGGGGACTGATGACCGAGCAGTCTAGCCCCTCTAAACTACAACTACAACGATTTAGAGTGAAAGTCATAGTTCCTGCTTTCATTTAAATATTTATTTTATAGAATATTACATCAATTGTAGATTACTTGTGAGTGTTTTTTAAATGTTTTTCTCCTTTCCTAGGATGGAGGGATGGATATTATAATATCTGGTGTTCAAAAGCGAAATAGAGCACTTGAAGGAGATGAAGTTGTTGTAAAGCTAGAAGAATCTTCTGATTGGAAGGTAATAATTTTGTTCCCAAATTTCACTTAAATTTAATTTGGTGTTCAGAAATTAGAACTTAGTCTCTTCCACAGTAGTCTGCTTGCATATTATTTATAGATTTTTAGAATGTTTCTGACAAGGGACACCTCTGACCCCCAAATGCTGGAAACTGCACAAATCATACTTAGAATAACAAGCAGTCATAAACAAAACAGTAGTGTGCATCATTTGCATGCAAAACACTGCACTTGTATGCTAATGCCACTAGATGGTGGCATAGTGTAGCTGCACTAACAAGTGCGTGAGTGGTATATCTGCAGTACATATTTGTCTCCTGGAGTGTATGTAAGCAAGTTACTGTTTACTGTAGTGATATCATAACGAGAATTAATCCTATGCATGAGGTCCAAATATTAGAACCAAGATGTGATGTGCTGAATATAGAAATGACAACAAGGCCAAGAACATGGAGAATGCAGCATGCAGATACATAAATAATACAGTATTTCAGAAATACAATCGTGATAACACAGAATTACATGGTGTTATGCTGGCTGGATATGCAGAATTTGGACGAGAGGAACTGGAAACTGCAGGTGGCTCTTTAAGCAGTACTTAATTTGAAAATGTAATTAGTCTGGCTTTTGTTTTTGGAATCTGTGAATGTAAAAGTGATTTTGAATGTGATAAAGTGGCTTTAGTGAGGGATGCACATTCTTCTCTCCCTCTTTGTTTTAACAATTTCTTTGAAATCCTGTGTTTGCACATTGAGGACTAATATAAGCACTTCCAGGTGTGTGGCACTTCTGTATAATTGTGTTTTGCGCTATTAAAAGTAATTTAAGCAGACAGTTTTTGGTGCTGCTGATTGAATATGTAATGATACAGTGATGCCATTAAATTACATAAAATTTCCATTCTATGGTATAGATGTATAGATATCTTGTTACTTTTAATATAGTAATAAGGACAGTTTACAACTCACTGCAAAGACATGGCGACGAGCTGGAACAGGCACGTAACATATAACACTTTCAGCTATTGGCCATGGCCTTCTTCAGAAAATAGAACATTCATGCAATCACAGAGGCACACAACACATTCATAGAACCGTCACCTCCGGCTGCCACACTTCGAATCACGTGTGGCATTTGAAGTGCCTGTCCTGTTGATGGTACGAATGGAGCAGTTTACTGCCTGTTGAATCCCGGGAACAGTTCTAGAGCCGAATGCCACAAAGTGGTTCCTTCATCTTCAAAATGAAATCAGTCACAAGGACTTACATCCGGGAGTACGGTGGATGTTACAGTACGTCCCAGTCCCATCGACCAAACAGAGCAGCCACAGCTTGTGCTATATGCGCCTGCACATTGTCGTGCAAAATTATGGGTGGGTTGCACAGTAAAGTGTTGCCGCTTCTTTCATAAAGCTGGTTGCAGGTAATGGTTCAAAAACGAACAGTAATACTATGCATTGACAGTCTGTGTAGGAATGTAATGCATTGGGATAAAACCATCACAGTATTATATAAGAATCACCATACTGGTGCTCTGAAGCACTTTCGACTTTGACAGTGATCCACAATGACGCCATTTTTTGGATTGGTATTTTAGTTTTGGCTCGTACAATGTGGTCTATGTCTCATCCAGTGTTATTATACGGCGTAAGAAAGACTCTCCTTCATGCTCATAACACTCCAAGTGCAACTGAGCAGTGTGATAACATATTCATTTCTCCATTTCCTCAATTAATGCGGAACCCATCATGATGCAATTTTTCATATGCCCAGGCTTCATGATCTGAAGCACAGTTGTATGCCCTAATCTGGTTTAGTGGGCTAGCTCACGAAGCATCTGGTGTTGTTCAATGTCCACTAATGCAGCAACAGTATGTACTACTACTTCAGAGACGCTAGGACGTGCTGGCTGATGCATGTCTGCCACAGTTTGCCAGCCTTCGTTGAAGGCTTTTACCCAATGTGCCACTGTTCTGTATGGTGATGCTGATTCCCCACACAGCTCTATAAGATCTTAATGACACTGTCATACTTTACGACTCTTGGCACATTCAATCTTGATCCATCTCCTTTGTTCCTGTTTCGAAAATGTTTAGTTACCACTTGCTCATAAGTAGTCACTTGTTCCCCTTGATTGTGCACACACAGGTGACTTGGGACGGGTGAGATATGTCAACAACACATGCTATCAGTGACAATAGTAGATTCCATTGCATAGTGTCTCCACGGCAGTGTTGCCACTGGTTCTAACTAACTAAGCCTTCCACATTGCCGGCAACGGGTTCTACACAATGCTGGTGACTACTTTGAAGGACAGTAACAGGTGGAAACATGTATTGCTTTTTTATTGTTTGTGTGTAAATAGTTGCTACTATTTAAGTTCTAACCCTTGTCCATTGTATTATTATTATTATTATTTTTATATATTTAATTTTCCTTTGATTTCTTCAATATTATATACTATTAGGTTTTGTATATTTAATTTTACATTATTTATATTACACTAGATGACCCGGTGAACTTCGTATCACTTAACTCTTAATTTAAACCATATGTATTTTAAACCCAGTAGCTTTATTAAGGCATCATCAGATAGACTAATTATAGGCTCGATAGAGGGCGAAAAGAGTGGGCAAATCATGCACAGATGTTTAAGTCACATTTGTGTAAGTTCAGAAAAGTTTCAATCAGTGATAAAATATGGAAAATTTGGGAGGAAAAGTTAGGTTCAAAACATGTAAAATAATGACTTCGTTGTTGTGTTGAGTGCATACAGAAATATTGTTGTAAAGAATAAAATTTGCGTCCACAATCCGAATCCATATTTGAACTGTCAAAGATAAAAATGAATTGCTGTCCATTAGTCTCACTATAACTTGTGAACGGCAGAAACGATTTGGCTATACATCATTAGATAAACCACTGAATCTATTGTCATGAAATCTGGTGTGGAGATAGCTTGAGCGCTGAAGTACTGGATACTATACTTCAGAAAGTATGTAATTCTTGATATTTGAAGTATATAAAGCGAAATACCGAACAATAACTACTGTCTGGAAAAGCTATTTACTACTTTACCATTTTTCAGAAGATACATTTAACTTTTAAAAATGCATTGTCCCTTCTGTAAAAGGTGGATAAAACTTCAGAACAACAGAAGTACCTGTCATTATTTTACATGTTTTAAATCTAAATTTTCCTCGCATTTTTCCCATATTTTATCACCATTTAAACCTTCTCTGAACTTCCACGAATGTAACGTGAACATTATCCTGGACATGTGTGCGATCTGCCCACTCTTTCCCACTACTATCGGGCCGATACTTAGACTATCTGATGATGACTTTATAACACTACTGGGTCTAAAATACATATGATTTAAATTAATATGGTTTATATTAAGAGGTAAGTGATACAAAGTTCACCGGGTCATCTAGTCGACCCGGTAATGCTTCGCAATTGCTAATATGTATGTACTCTTGCTTTGAATGTCAAATATGCTAAATTTTATCACAGTCAGACGAATGATACTGATATCCCATCGAAAAAAGCTCCTTCCGTTTCTCGCGAATTTTCAAATTTTCCGGGTAGTTTTCCCGAATTTTTAGTTCATAAGAACGTTCATCTTTCATTAAACAATGTGTTTGTTAACACAAACTTACGTTAAAAAAATGGACACCCTATTTTTTCTTCAGCAATCCATAGCATAACAAATCACATAAACAATGGCGTTGATTGCATCACAATATTCCAATTACATCCCGAGTTATTGTGACGTGAAGTTGACGCTTGAAAAACCCAAAATGCGCTGCTGGCGCACGTCCTGAGGCTCAGGCATGAACCCCATGCTGCCTGTAATCGCGTTGTGATTGACATGTGTAATTGCACTTCCATACTTACCAAGAGGTCCGAAACGAATAATACGGTTTGCTGCCATCCTGCATTAAAGTCATACATTCCAGCAGGTATTTATCCCATAGACGAGGGGTGATGCAACGTTAGCCATTACTAAAAAGGTAATGCCGTTCAATGTTAAAACTTTACTGTAGATCTAGCGCAAGTGACAGTGAATCATTCACTCACAATAGTAAAATTCATGTTGATGGTTTTAGTGAAACGAGCAAGTGGACTAAAGGTTTTACCATTGTTTAGGTAAAAATGTTTTGATTTGGGAAGTTCAGGTAAGACATAGGAGATGAATGTAAACATATTTAACCAATTAATTAATTATCACATAATTATCAATGTTATGTTTATCTAATGTGTTACATGACAAATTGTTTCAAACAAATGTTTCGGAACATCACTGGGTAAAATGGCCCTTTGTAGAAACTTGCACTGTGATACCAGCACTACATACTAAAGAAAGCGTTTACATATCATGCTCAAAGTGATAACCATTGGTTTGCATACATAGGGTCACTCTGCGGATGAAGGATGCCCTACTTCGTGCTACTGTTTCCTCTTTGAAGGCTGTACAAGCATCAATAATGTGTTGCTTCGTGTCCTCTGGTGTTGTTGGTTCATGTTGGTAAACAGCTTCCTTCACTGCTCCCCAAAGAAAAAAATCCAGCGGTGTAAGGTCCGGAGATCGGGCTGGCCACCTAACTGGGCCACTAAGTCCAATCCACCTACCAGGGAACTTACGGTTCAGAAGTCATTGTGCTCATAAGTCGTTATGTGCAGGGCATCCATCATGCTGATACCACATGACCATTCTCCTGTTCAGAGGTACAGTGTCCAAGAGAACAGGAAGATTGTGTCGTATAAATCTGGAGTACTGTCTGCCATTTTGGACGCTATTTACAAAGAAAGGTCTGATAATGGTATCTCCAATAATCCCACACCAAACATTCATTTTCTACGGACGTTGATGCTCTACCTGGCGGAGTCATTTTGGATTGTCTGCGGACCAATAATGCATATTCCTCATATTGACAATTCCTTTGTTGGAGAATGATCTCTTGTCGGTAAAGAGAACATCTGGGAAAAAATTTGGATTAGTCAGAAGATCCTGGTGTAAATGAACATGGTAAGGATGAAATTTATGACATTGAAGAATACACTGTGCACTTGATTTCGACACTCCAACTTCACGTTCAATTTGACATGTGCTGATGAGAGGATTCACAGCTATGGTAGCAAGCACAGCAACTTCAGCACGTTCATCTGTGCGTGTTCTAGGACATCTCTAGGTCTTGGATTTAAGCTTCCCGTTTCACGTAGACGAGATGTGAGACGATCAAACATGGCGATGGCTTGTCAGGGAATCGTCTTCTGTTCAATCGTTCTACCTGAACTGAATTTCGCCCGCCTACAACAGGGTACAGTACAGGTATGTAGAGTAGGGTAGAAAACGGACATATTAACGTAATAATTGTAATGTTCTCTAACAGTACTATAAACAAACAAGCAATCTAATAACACATTTCCCGTCAACGTACATTCTCCATAGATCAGCAGCATTTCTACCATATCTTCATGTGTGTACATAATACAGTATAAGTTCCACAATACAACGTTTATTCATAATGTGTACTACGTCCGTGTCGTCACTAGATTACTCTGATGCACGACTACACTGGCAATCGGTGTACTGCACACCAAAGCAACAACAAGTGGGATGCTCGGAGGGTGGTGGAGTACAGGAGTTAGCATGGGTCGCAAATCACAAACAAGGCGAAGTGGTAACTGTGGCTGAAGTGGGAACTACGTTGGACACTTGTCTAGGTAGAGGTAGGCCCTGGATGAAAGAGTGCACAAAAGGAACAATGAGTCATTTAACACATTCGATAAACCTTATTTTAGGTGTGCAGGATAAATAAGACAACCTGACTGGTGTATACCAATTGGTATTGGTTCATATTGTGTACGTAGGCACATAAAACGTGCAAGAGGGAAACCATTATGTGCTTATGAGAGTTGATGGCAGCAGACCGTATTATTAGTTTCGGACCTCTTGATAAGTATGGAAGTGCGATTACGCATGTCAATCACATCGCGATTACAGGCAGCATGGGGTTCACACCTGAGCCTCAGGACGTGCGCTATATATATAACAGATGACTTACCTAAAGGACCGGTTTGTCGATAGACACAAATAAAATCACACACACACACACACACACACACACACACACACACACACACACACAGAAACTTTCCAGGTGGGATAAACAAATGTAAAAAAATAGAAAACGGATGACTTACGCAAAGGAACGGCTCGTCGATAGACACAAATAAAAAATAAATAAAAAAACACACACACACACATATACAAGCTTTCAAAACCGTTGGTCGCTTCTTCAGGATAAGAGGGAAAAAGGGGAGGAGAAAGGGAAGGATATGGGTTTTAAGGAAGTGGAAAAGGAGTCATTCCAATCCCAGGAGTGGAAGGACTTACCGTAGGGGAAAAAAAGGAAGGTAAACAAATACACACACACTCACACATATCGAAACGCAAACACACCTAGACATACATTTGTAAAAAGCAAGGAAGTTGGACAGAGATACCACTTGAGGCAGAGGCTCTGTCCACTGAACCGAGGCAAAGATGCTAAAGATGGTGGGTGGGAATTTGAATTTAGTGGAGGTTGAGACCAGGTGGGCAATGGGAGGAGAGAATAAGCTGAAGGGCAAATCCGGATTTCTCAAAGGTTGGTGTCGGTGGGAAGTATCCAGATAACCCGGACGGTGTAGTACTGCGCCAAGATGTGCTGGCCGTGCACCAAGGCATGTTTAGCCATTACCAACAAACACTGTCTGCCTGTGACCGTTCATGCGAATGGACAGTTTGTTACTGGTCATTTTCACATAGAACGCTTCACAGTGCAGGTATGTCAGTTGGTAAATCATATCGGTGCTATCACAAGTGGCTCTGCCCTTGATTGTGTACACCTTCTGAGTTACTGGACTGGAGTAAGTGGTGGTGGAAGGGTGCATAGGGCAGGTTTTACAATGGGGGCAGTTGCAGGGGTAGGAGCCAGATGGTAGGGAAGGTGGTTTGGGGATTTCATAGGGATGGACTAGGAGGTTACGAAGGTTAGGTGGGCGGCAGAAAGACCCTCTTGGTGGAGTGGGAAGGATGTCATTAAGGATGGATGTCATTTCGGGGCAAGATTTAAGAAACTCGTATCCTTGCTGGAGAGCCACATTTAGAGTCCGCTCCAGTCCCGGGAAGTATCCGGTGACAAAAGGGGCACTTCTGGGGTTCTTCAGTGGAAGGATCTGGATTTGGGGGGATGAGGAGGTGGCTCTGGTAATTTGCTTCTGAACCAGATCAGGAGGATAGCTGCAGGATGTGAAAGCTGTTATTAGGTTATTGGTGTACTGGTTCAGGGATTCGGGACTGGAGCAGACTCTTTTTTGCCACAAAGACCTAAGCTGTAGGGAAGGGAACATTTGATGTGAAATGGATGGCAGCTGTCATAATGGAGGTACTGTTGTTTGTTGGTTGGTTTGATGTGGACGGATGTGTGAAGTTGACCTTTGGACAGATGGAGGCAGAGATTCGTTCTGTAGGGGCTTGGTAACCAGCCACAATGGGGCGGCCGGGATGATTGGATTTGTGAATCTTGGGAAGTAGGTAGAAGGTGGGGTTGTGGGGTGCTGGTGGGGTTGTGGGGTGTCGGTGGGGTCGTGAGGTTAATGGAATCAGGTAAAAGGTTTTGTAGGGGGCCTAAGGCTTTGAGGATTCGTTGATGCTCTGCCTGGACATTAGGAATGGGATTGCCTTGACAAACTTTATATGTGGTACTATCTGAAAGCTGATGTAGTCGCTCAGCCACATACGCTGATCAAGTACCATGGTTGTGGAGCACTTGTCGGCCGGGAGAATGACGATGGACCGGTCAGCCCTCAGATCACGGATAGCCTTGGCTTCAGCTGTGGTAACAGTTGGAGTTGGATTCAGGTTATTCAGGATAGATTGAGAGGCAAGGCTAGAAGTGCAAAATTCCTGGAAGGTTTGAAGAGGGCGATTTTCAGGAAGAGGAGGTGGGTCTCACTGTGATGGAGGACGGAATTGTTCCAGGCAAGGTGCAATTTGAATGGTGTCTTGGGGAGCTGGATCATTAGGAGTAGGATTATTTTTCTTAGTGGCAAAGTGATGTCTCCAGCAAAGACTACGAGTGTAGAACAGTAGATCTTCAACAAGGGCTATTTGATTGAATTTGGGAGTGAGTCTAAAGGTGTGGCCTTTAGAGAGGACAGAGGTTTCAGCCTGGGAGAGAGGTTTAGAGGAGAGGTTGCCTACTGGATTGGGATGTTGTGGTTCCAGTTTGTGTGGATTAGAATTTTGAGATTTTGGGGAGAGGGGGGAGAGGAGTTGGGAGTGGTAGATTGAGTTGATGGGAGAGATTGGGTTTGTGTGCAATAAGAGGAGGTTGGGTTTTTATTGGAGAGGTTATTGAGGGAGAGAGTATGGCCTTTTAGGAGGTGGGTAACCAGGAGATTGGAGGTGGAGGGCAGCATGTTGTTCTAATTTGCAGTTGCCTCGAAGGAGGATGTTCTGAACTGCAGGTGTGGATGTGGGAGAGGAAAGGTTGAGTATTTTGATTAGGGATAGGAGTTGACAGGCGTGTTCATTGGCTGAGTTGAAATCCACAGCCCTCACCCGCCTAATCCTTAACCTATTGTCAACTACAGTATTATGATGTATCACAATATTTTCAAGGTGCTTCACTGTTTTTGTCAGTCAGTGCTTATGATATGAAATATGTATTCATCAGTTGCAGAGATGAACGGAAATATAGTCTAATAACAGTAATTATTAGCAGGAGGAGGATTATGTGCATACAGAGTTCCTAAAAATATGATGCACATTTAGAAAATGCATTTTGTTGGGTACAGCTATTAATCTCAATCACTCTTCTTAACATTTGTCTTGTATCTAATATCTTAAAGAATATTTGAGCATACAGTAACTTTATTAATAGATCCAACATTTATGTAGACACTGGTAAGTTCTTTGAGTAATAAGTACCAAATGTTGCCAAGATCGCTATTTTATTGCCTGGATAACTGATTTCGGTAACACAAACTTACCATCATCAGATCATCTGTTTCAGACACAAGGTATGAAACAGATGATCCGATGATGGTAACTACAACAAAATAGGGATCTTGGCAACATTTGGTACTAATTATTTAAGATTGCCGCCTTACACATGATAAAATTAGTCTTTTAGTTATATTTGACTCTTGCAAAATTAGCTAGTTTTTAATTTCAGTTTGCTGTTTAACTTGAACTGCATCATATATTATTATCTTCTTTTTCAGCTTCAGCCAAACGGCAGCTACCAGAAGACAGGAAAGGTAAGTATTGTGTGTGAGTGTGGGGGGGGGGGGGGGGGGGAAGGGGCAGGGGACGGGGGGGGGGGGGGGGAGGGGGGTTGGAGAATAAAACAGTAAAGGTCTTTTTGTGTTAAATATTTTTGGTAAGGACTGTAAAATTACCAGTACATTTGTTACAATTAATTGTAATGACAAGGAAGAATTAGTCTGAAACAGCTATATAGGAAGAGACATGTCACTATTAACACTCTCCTGATAAAAAGGACAGTAATGAACAAATGTTGCTTATAGTGTTAGATAATATTATGAAATGTTTGGTGGAGAAATGTGCAGAGATGAGTGCTCTTTATAAGGATTATAAAGTCTGTTCCAAATGAGACTGTGTAAAAATTACGTATGCAATTGAAATTATTTGAACAGCAGTTCTTACCTTACTTTCTGTGAATACTTTGAATCACAGCAGTTTCCCAAAAACTTTTAAAGTTAATTTGGATGCATGTGGACAAAGAGGACATGGCTTGCATACATTGGGAAATGATCTCTCTCTGTAATTTTATTATCTCATTCTTGTTCCTTTATACTATGCAATTAATGACTTTTTCTTGGTGGGACAACTAGATCA
This sequence comes from Locusta migratoria, assembly GCA_026315105.1. Lineage (NCBI taxonomy): Eukaryota > Metazoa > Arthropoda > Insecta > Orthoptera > Acrididae > Locusta > Locusta migratoria. The sequence continues at coordinate 201,778,413 of CM048746.1, forward strand.
ATGTCCACTTACCCCCAGGAGGATGATGAAGAAAATAACAGGTCTATGAAAAGTTTGTTATTAGTTCCTAGGAGAGTGGTGCACTAAAAACATATTCCGTATATGTGTGGCATCTGTTAATTCAGACATATCTGAAAGAAAAACACCATTTTGATTGTGCAGTACTGAGGATCAAGACACGAAGAATGAATGACATTAGATACCAATTGATGCTGAATTACATCAAGTTTAAATTTTGTGCCGTATTTTGATTTGTACCTGGTTCTCCTGCTCAGTGGGTAGTATGGGCTGACCACTATGCCATCTGGACACAGTGTTCAGAACAAATATATGGACTACCCTTGCAAACCTCCCATCAGAAGTAAATTTTCAGCTTATCCAAACTGCTCATTGGCATCTCATTGTCAGTCCTGTGAGTAATTAGAATATTTGGCAGGAGCACATCATCATTTTGTGTGGATAAGTTGAAAATTTCGGTCTGATGGGGTGCATGCCAGAGTAACCAGTGCATTTGTGATAACCAATGTGTCCAGATGGGTTAGTGCTCAGAGAACATACCTAGTAATCAGGAAATCCAGGTTCAAATTCTGATCCAGCATAAATTTTCAACTTTCCCCATTGTTGTAAAACCATGCCCACTGGCAGCTAATTTTCTTAATTCCTCTGTGTCTTGTTTCCATACTGACACCCAGTGCCTCTATAAGCAGGTAATGGCATATAAGTTGACCAACTGCATATTATTCCTTGAACTTACCAGTAAATATGGAACAACAGTTGTCATCTACTACTGTTCCATTCCCCATCTCTCCTTCCATCCTGCCACTTATCTTGGCTGTTCCTACTCCAAATGTACCGTATTTGCTCGAATATAGGCCGCACTTTTTTTTTTCCAAATTTTGGCGTACAAAATCATGTGCGGCCTATAATTGAGACTCAATACCTCTTCAATACCTCTACCCCAACCACATTTCCCCACCCGCTCCTTTTCCCAAACTCATTAGTTTCAAAAATTACACACTCACTTTTATTTTGGTTTGAGAAATGTAATAAACTAGATAATCTTCAAAAATGCTACTATAACAGTTTTGCAGAACTGTATCTACATTTTTGTACACGTTTTCGGAAATGACGTGGGAATTCGTGGAATTTGATATTTCGATATAAATCGAATGGTGTCATTCTGTACCACAGCCAACAAAAGCCGGCAGCTGTTTTTTAACATGTCCGCACGGCCTTAAACAAAAATAGTATGTAACAACACTTCGTAAGCACACACGTGATTTTAATTTGATAAAAGGTTAGTGTGTGCCACGAGAGATTTTACCATGACGTTTACGTTGGTACGGTAATGCCTACCACGAGCGGTTATGGGAGGTTAAGATAGTAAAACAACTGATTTGTGTAGCCAATGCTGATGTTAAGTTCCAGTGCTACGTTTTAAAAATAATGTATTTTTCTATGACCAGATTCACTGGTTTCACATTCATTGGGGGTTATTTCTATGAAACGATGTACATGGAGCTCGGGGCTATTTTGCAGCCTTGCAACTGAATCATTTCTGTTGTAACAGCAAAATCACTGTTCCTATTTTGAATTACGAAGTCAAGTAAACATGGGGATTAGCCCTTGAAATGCACGACGACTCTTTGAACATTTTAATAGTTCATCGTCACACACTAGCATCAAATGTTTTTTCGTCAGCATCAAATTTATGTCTAACGTCCCAGTTTCCATGTCCATTACTGTGACTGGGCTACCTGAAGCTTACATTCGTTGGTGTAACTCATACGTTCGTTTCGTACTACCACTTACAAGCCAAAACATTGTCACGCACACGCACACAAAAGCGCGCGCGCGCACACACACACATACACCGAAAAACTATATTTTCACAGTACTCGCCTATGCTATACAACACTTGAAATGCCCGGTAACATGCCTTGATTCGACGACCCCTCTTTTGGGTCACTCGCATCAGCCTGTCATCTCGATTTCTTATTCGTTGATTTACAGTTTTGCATATTTGTTTTGAGTTTATTGAAAAGAGAACATTATTTCGTTTACATTCTGTTTCTGATTATGAAAAAAGTTCGATTATACAAAAATAAAATAAATAAATAAATAAATAAAATTAAAATTAAAAAACCTGCGGCCTATACTCCAGTTTCTTTTTTCTCTATAATCTTGTGTCAAAAGTTTAGGTGCGGCCTATATTCGCACGTGGCCTATATTCGCACAAATACGGTATTTGTTCCTTTAAGTTCACAAATAGGAATGCTTGAGAATGGGCAATGTTTATAGTGAGACTATTGAAATATTAATATTAAAAATGTCTTGTGTAACATGTAACACCAAAACCAGTTAATGAATTTTTTCTTTTGTGTCAAGAGGTCATCTCCAACCTCAATAAGGCTTGAGTGAGAAAAAGAAAAGGAAAAAAAGGCAATTAATAATTAGTTTTTTTGTGTCAAATAGAACATAATGAAATGAATATTCTTATTTGCCACTTCACATCTTACCATAATACACTAATCTCCCTTCACTTCACTCTTATAAACATGCAATTCTTGTGAGTTTGTGACATGAAAACCTAATCATGTACTCAGTTTCAAAATGTTCTGTCAACATTTTACATTAGAGAGCACGACATCATTTCATCGATGTTACTGATTCTCCAGTAGAACCAAGTTAACATAAAAGTGAATGGAAATAATTGTATTGCAGTGTGGCAGATAATTCTCTCACCATCTTGGACCTTTACTAATATCAGACTCTGTACATTTGGGTTACAAAAATAAGTTGTTGCCAGGTACATTTAATACATTTATTCATTAAAGTTTCTTGTCCAAACGGACATATATAATGCAGTAATTACAGCCTGTTATCAAAAAGGCAAGCCTTTATATCCTGTATGGGGAATTGTATTTTCTAGCACTTGGCAGTATTGAGGGGAAGGAAGGGGTACTGTTATAGATGTTACGGGAGTTGACTCAGTTTGTTGTTATGTTTTCGTCATGCCACTTGAGAATTGTAAATTCACTATTGTGTGTGAAATATGAATGAAGAGTCATGGCCTGGTATGTCAGTGCCCAGGCCCGTTGGTGTGGTTGTTGCGTCAGTGATGGCACAGCTGGTCACAGCAGTGGAGGTAGTGAAGCAGCCATGCTTGCTGGAGAATTCACAGCAGTTTAGGGCATTGAATTCCTGTAATCACAACATAGCCTCCATCAGCTGCTGTTCATCAGTTCAAGGTGGAGCACAGAGGATCAGGGACTCTCAGAAGTGCAGAGAACACTGGCAGGTATTGAAGACTAAGTGAAAGTGTGCTTCTTATGGGGAGAGGGTGGGGACGGCACTGGACGGTGGGGCCAGGAGTGATGGCAATGTGTTGTGGAATACCTCTTGAGCTGTGGGTGGGTCAGTAAGGAGAGGGAAATCTAAGAGGAGCTCTCAGAGAAGGGGCCAATGTAGTTGACTTGTTTGATGTCCACAAAGATGGTGGGGCTGGTGGTGCATGTGGTGGTGCCAACTCAGTGGGGCACCACTTAGACATGTTGGCGTTGGGGGGGGGGGGGGGGGAGAAGAAAGGAAACTGGTGCTGAGGATCGGATCTGTGACATTAGCCATGATAAATGTCAATGTATGACACTGACAGCAGCTGAGGCAAAGATGAGGGTGTGCAAGGGGGATTGTATTGGTAGACCAGCTGTTCTCAGCTGTGGGGAGGAGGCAGAGATGTGCACCACCTTGTGCACGCTGCTCTGGAATGGCAGGAGGCAGGGGGGGATAGGGAAGGAGCAGCCATGGGAGCTGAAGAGGGCAAGCAGGCACAGGAGGGGGTACAAGAGCGAGAGGGGAAGGAGGGGCTGGGTGGAATGCTTCGGTGGCTGTGGGCTCTTTTAGCTGATTCATAAAATGGCATCAGCCAACTTGACTGTGTTGTCTACATTTGTTGACTTGGAAATGGAAATTGCAGAATAGATATACTGCAGCAGGCACATTTTCCACTTCTCCAGAAGCAGGTGTGGGGGTGATACATCGGGTAGTCTTAGTTGTTTGTTTGTAAATCTATCGGACCAAACTACGTGGTCATCAGTCCGTGGCTTACAAACTACTTAAACTAAGGTAAACTAACCTAAGAACAAAACACACACACACACACACACACACACACACACACACACATGCACGCACGCCCTAGGGAGGACTCGAACCTCTGACAGCGAGCAACCTTGTGCTCCACAGCGAGACGCCTTAGACCGCTCGGCTACTCCACCACGGCAGTCTTAGTTAGCGAATGCGCTCGACCATTTTGGAGCATGTTAAGAACTTCATGTGATGTAAATAGCGCCTGAGTGCACATGCCTTATGTGATACCAGACTTTTTTTCATTAGCATTGACTAAATGGTATTGTTCTGTGCTGTCTGTTTTAAGAAACCTTGATACCACGTTGAGAGCTGGTGGCTCTTAATGCACATTATGTTCGACGAACTTCCTTGGAGTATATACTTGAACACATTTCCACCACTTTGAACCATTGTTTCAGGTTGTTGCAACATCCATACAATTTTGATTGTCTACGGATGGATAAATAAATAAATAAATGGTATTAGTGTTAGTGCTGGAACTTAGCATTTTATCAGTTTTTGCCTTGTCTGAAGACATTGTGTACAATGTGGGAAGATATGCTGCTTCTGAGCTAGGCAGAACGGTTGGGTTGTGGGCAAGTGGGCAGTCTCGTTACGACCAGTACCTGCTATGATGGACACAGCACAGTGAACGACCTGGTGGCACAGCAAAGCGAACAAAGTGGTGGGATTTCCGGTTGGTCAGACTGCACACATCAGCATGAGCATGAGGGTTGGGTGAAAACGAATTTTTTATACAAAGAAGAAGAGGAAAGAGTGTGTGACCTTGTGCTTGGGGACACCACTGTGGCAAATGATTATTTCGTACCAAATTTGATGTTTACAAGTATCTGATTGTTTTAAGACATTTATTCATTAAACACACACACACACACACACACACACACACACACTACAGTAATTACAATAATTGTTAAACCTCTAGAAAAAAGAACACACTTGTATTTTCTGTATGCTGCATTGTGTTTAGTAGTACTTGGCAATGTGGGTGGGATGGAAGGGCCACAGTTATGAGTGGTACGGGAGTCGAGATATTTTTGTCATGTGACTTGAACATTGCAAAGAGTTCTGTGGTGGACAAATTGCACTGGTAAAACAGCCATGGCAGTTGTTAACCCTCGAGCGGTCGCGCTGGCGCACTGAGTGCGCGATAGTTAAATAAACATGGTTTTCGTTATGTTGGTAACAGTGGAGACGTTTGAAACTCTAGCTATTCCTCCATTGTCATCCTCACTATTGTTGTGTGCAGTCTGATAATTGTCGGAGCCCAAGAAAATTCTTAACAGGAGAATTCGTGAAGCGTTGTCGTAACTGGCGCACTCAGTGCGCCGCGCGACTGGTCGTGTAAGTATTTTTATACTTCATCAAACCTAGTGTTGTATTCCGTATTCCAGTTGCGTTATTCCTATGGTCCGTTTTCATGAGAATACTTTATTTTAGGGCAAGGAAGCGTGTAACCAGCGAGGAACTCGAGTGGTTCTTGAATGAAGATCCAGATTTTTTTGAAAGATGTGGACATTAAGTCGGATGATGACACTAATGATGAAGAATAGGTAATTGCTCAAAGTGACCATAACACTGAAAGTGAACAAGAGTACGAGTTTAATGAAAATGAAGACAGTAACTTCAGTCACGTTGTACTGGTGATTGGTTCGTGGGGAAGGACAAAACACTATGTGGATGAAAGTAGTGAGCACAGCCAAAAGTGAAGCCAGAAGTAAAAATATTGTAAAAACATTTCCAGGACCAAAGGCTATTGCTAGGGATGTAACAACCAAGATATCTGGATTCAGTAAGATAATTAGCATGGAAATGATTGATATAATTGTACATTACACAAACAAATACATTGAGCTCATACCAGATTATCAAAGAGAAAGAGATAAAAAAACGACGAGAACTGAAATACTGGCACTAGTTGGTTTACTTTGTCTTTTCGGAATAAAGAAAGCTAATCATTCGAATGTAATGGAGATGTGGAATACCGATGGATCAGGAATCTAGATTGCAAGAGCTGTGATTAGCTAAAGGCGATTCCTGTTCTTGCTACATTGTATTCGTTTTGATGATAAAACAAATACAGCAGAGAGAAGAAAATTTGATAAGTTGGCTGCAGTATGCTTCATTTTGGAAGAGTTTATCACCAATTGTAAAAGTATGTACAATCTTAGTGAGTTTGTAACCATTGATGAAAAACTTCATGCTTTTCGGGGACGATGTGGATTTGTACAATATATTCCCATAAACCTGCCAAATATGGCATCAAAATATTTGTACTATGTGATGTGGAAACATTTTTTACAAGCAACCTCAAGGTATATTGTGGGAGCAACCTGAAGGACCTTACGCAGTCTCCAATTCAGCTTCAGTAATAGTTCACAGGCTAGTGAGTCATATAGAATGATCGAACAGAAATATAACAATCGACATTTGGTACACAAGTTGTACCTTGGCCATATCACTATTACAGAAAAAGCTTACATGTATTTGGACACTGAGAAAAAATAAACGAGAAATTCCCTTGGAATTTTTGCCTAGGAAAGATCGAGTACCAGGTTCGTCCCTTTTCGGGTATAATAAAGATATGACATTGGTTTCGTATGTGCCAAAGAAGAATAAGGCGGTTCTGTTGCTGTCAACTATGCATGATTCAGGTACTACTGATGAAGATTCATGTAAGCCTGATAATGTGTTAGATTATAATGCCACGAAGAGTGGCATTGATATAGTCGACCAGATGTGCGGCACATATTCTGTGGCACATATTATGAGATCACCCTTGGTAATCTTTTTTGCTCTAACGGACATTGCAGGCATCAATGCCCAGATCCTATTTTATTCGAATGGACAAAATCATAAGGTATCAAGAAGGATTTTTCTAAAGAATTTGGCCTATGATCTCATGAAAGCACATCTAGTCGAAAGGGCCAAAATTCCAAGCCTTCCTAAGGATATTTCGCTGTTCCTTCAAAGGTACCAGACAACATCTGAGCAACTTGTGCAACCTTCTTCTAACAAACGAGGACGGTGATTATTTGTGGAAGAGCCAAGAATGTTAACACAACAATAAAGTGTGATTCATGTAAGAGGTTTGTTTGCAGTAAGCATGTGATTATTAGTTACTCGTGTGAAAAGTGTCATGTTGCAACTACAGACTCAGAAGTCAAGAGATATGATCCTTGACCTTTATGAAATTACTGAGTTGGGCTGTCTGTAAGCTGTTACAACAACATTTCAGTAGACATTCAGTACGAACATATTTGTTTTCAAAGCTGATAGTAAAACATAATCTTTTGTCAGTTAAATTGTATGATTTAAATTCTTGGATTTTCATCTACGTTAATAATAAGAAGTGCCATTAACTGTTACATTAAATAATTAACCATTTTTTTGCAATGAAAGTGATAAATATTATATACATATTTCTTGATGGAAAGTCCAGGTTGGAATTAATAATATAGTGAGGACAGTTTACAACTCACTGCAAAGACGTGGCGACGAGCTGTGACAGGCACATACAAAAGACACACACATACAACACATTCAGCTATCGGCCATGGCCTTCTTCAGAAAATAGAGCAATCACACAGGCACACAACACAGTCATACAACCATCACCTCCGACTGCCGCACTTCGAATCACGCTCTGCAGCGAATTGGGGACGGGAGGGGAGGGGAGGGGGAGGGGATAGAAAGGTTATTACGTCACGGTGGTGGGGATGGGTTAGATGGGAATAACGAGATGCAGCTTAGGAATGGAGTGGGGAGGCGGGTGAGGGGAGAAAATAAAATAATAAAAAAAGTAAAATAAATAAATAAATATATATAGAAAATGCATGCACACTGCAAGTACACAAGACTGCATACACACACATACACATGCACGTATGCGCGCGTGCGCGCGCACACACACACACACACACACACACACACAGACACACACACAAACGATCACACATTCACACAGCACTCAAAGGCGAGGTTTGGGATAGAGAGGTAGGAACTATAAGGTATGGAAAAATAAGGTATGGAAAAATATATATAGGGCAGTTATCGTAAGTTGAGGCCTGGTTGATTTCGGGATCGGAGAATGTATAGTAGGGACAACTCCCATCTGTGCAGTTCAGAAAAGTTGGTGGTGGATGGGAGGATCCAGATGGCCCGGGTTGTGAAGCAGCCATTGAAATCAAGCATGTGCTCCGCTGCATGCTGTGCTACAGGTTGGTCCACCTTGTTTTTGGCCACAGTTTGGCGGTGGCCATTCATTCTAATGGACAGCTGGTTGGTGGTCATGCCAATATAGAAAGCTGTACAGTGCTTGCAGCACAGCTGGTAAATTACGTGGCTGCTTTCACAAGTGGCCCGGCCTCTGATAGGGTAGGATAAGCCTGTGACAGGACTGGAATAGGAAGTGCTGGGTGGGTGGATTGGACAGGTCTTGCAGCGGGGTCTTCCACAAGGATATGATCCCTGTGGCAGTGAGCTGGGTTTTGGGGTGGCATAAGGATGAACTAGGATGTTGTGAAGGTTGGGAGGGCGACGGAACACCACTTTAGGAGGGTTGGGAAGGATCTTGGGCAGGATGTCTCTCATTTCAGGGCACGAGGATAGAAAATCAAAACCTTGGCGAAGGATGGAATTTAGTTGTTCGAGACCAGGGTAGTACTGGGTGACAAGGGGAGCGCTCTTTTGTGGATGGTTACTGGTGTTAGGAAGAGGATTTGGGGTGTGTGAGGATATGGCACGGGAGATTTGTTTGCGGACTAGGTGTGTGGGGTAGTTTCTGTTTGTGAAGGCCTTTGTGAGACCTTCAGCATATTCAGAAAGGGAATTCTTGTCACTGCAGATATGCCGTCCACGAGTGGCCAGGCTGTAAGGGAGGGATTTTTTGACATGGAAGGGATGGCAACTGTCAAAATGTAGGTACTGTTGGTGGTTGGTAGGTTTAATATGGACGGAAGTGTGGATGGAGCCATCAGTGAGGTGGAGGTTGACAATCAGGAATGTGGCATGGTTGGTTGAGGAAGACCAGGTGAAGTGGATGGGAGAGAAGGAATTGAGGTTCTGAAGAAAGGAGGCTAGGGTGTCCTGGCCCCGAGTCCAGATCATGAAAATATCATCAATGAACTGGAACCAGGCCAGAGGTTTGGGGTTTTGGGATGCTAGGAAGGATTCCTCCAGACGGCCCATGAACAGGTTGGCATAGGAGGGTGCCATGCGGGTGCCCATAGCTGTGCCTTGGATTTGATGGTAAACTTTCCCCTCAAAGGAAAAGTAGTTGTTAAGTAGGATGAAATTGGTAAGGGTTATGAGGAATGAGGTATCAGGCTTGCGTTCAGAGGGACGTTGGGAGAGGTAGTGTTCCAGAGCGGCAAGGCCATGGGCATGTGGGATGTTGGTGTATAGGGAGGTGGCATCCACTGTGACAAGTAAAGATCCAGGAGGCAAAGGGGTGGGAATGGTGGAGAGTCGGTGAAGGAAGTGGTTGGTATCCTTGATGTGGGAAGGTAGATTTTGGACAATAGGTTGGAGGTGTTGGTCAACTAGGGCTGAAATTCGTTCGGTAGGAGCACAGTAACCAGCCACAATAGGGCGTCCAGGATTATTAGGTTTGTGGATTTTGGGGAGCATGTAAAAGGTGGGTGTGCGGGGTGCTGCTGGGGTGAGGAGGGAGATGGATTCAGGGGAGAGTTTCTGGGAGGGGCCATAGGATTTTAGTAGGGATTGGGGATCTTGTTGGACTTTGGGGATGGGGTCAGTCTGGCATAACTTGTAGGTGGAGGAGTCGGAGAGTTGGCGGAGCCCTTCTGCCAGGTAGTCACTGTGATCTATAACTACAGTGGTGGAACCTTTATCAGCAGGGAGGATGATTATGTCAGGATGTCAGGATCCATCAAATCCAAGGCACAGCTATGGGCACCAGCATGGCACCCTCCTATGCCAACCTGTTCATGGGCCGTCTGGAGGAATCCTTCCTAGCATCCCAAAACCCCAAACCTCTGGCCTGGTTCCAGTTCATTGATGATATTTTCATGATCTGGACTCGGGGCCAGGACACCCTAGCCTCATTTCTTCAGAACCTCAATTCCTTCTCTCCCATCCACTTCACCTGGTCTTCCTCAACCAACCATATCACATTCCTGGATGTCAACCTCCACCTCACTGATGGCTCCATCCACACTTCCGTCCATATTAAACCTACCAACCACCAACAGTACCTACATTTTGACAGTTGCCATCCCTTCCATGTCAAAAAATCCCTCCCTTTCAGCCTGGCCACTCGTGGACGGCACATCTGCAGTGACAAGAATTCCCTTTCTGAATATGCTGAAGGTCTCACAAAGGCCTTCACAAACAGAAACTACCCCACACACCTAGTCCGCAAACAAATCTCCCGAGCCATATCCTCACACACCCCAAATCCTCTTCCTAACACCAGTAACCATCCACAAAAGAGCGCTCCCCTTGTCACCCAGTACTACCCTGGTCTCGAACAACTAAATTCCATCCTTCGCCAAGGTTTTGATTTTCTATCCTCGTGCCCTGAAATGAGAGACATCCTGCCCAAGATCCTTCCCAACCCTCCTAAAGTGGTGTTCCGTCGCCCTCCCAACCTTCACAACATCCTAGTTCATCCTTATGCCACCCCAAAACCCAGCTCACTGCCACAGGGATCATATCCTTGTGGAAGACCCCGCTGCAAGACCTGTCCAATCCACCCACCCAGCACTTCCTATTCCAGTCCTGTCACAGGCTTATCCTACCCTATCAGAGGCCGGGCCACTTGTGAAAGCAGCCACGTAATTTACCAGCTGTGCTGCAAGCACTGTACAGCTTTCTATATTGGCATGACCACCAACCAGCTGTCCATTAGAATGAATGGCCACCGCCAAACTGTGGCCAAAAACAAGGTGGACCAACCTGTAGCACAGCATGCAGCGGAGCACATGCTTGATTTCAATGGCTGCTTCACAACCCGGGCCATCTGGATCCTCCCATCCACCACCAACTTTTCTGAACTGCACAGATGGGAGTTGTCCCTACTATACATTCTCCGATCCCGAAATCAACCAGGCCTCAACTTACGATAACTGCCCTATATATATTTTTCCATACCTTATTTTTCCATACCTTATAGTTCCTACCTCTCTATCCCAAACCTCGCCTTTGAGTGGTGTGTGAATGTGTGATCGTTTGTGTGTGTGTGTGTGTGTGTGTGTGTGTGTGTGTGTGTGTGTGTGTGTGTGTGTGTGTGTGTGTGTGTGTGTGCGCGCGCGCGCGCGCATACGTGCATGTGTATGTGTGTGTATGCAGTCTTGTGTACTTGCAGTGTGCAAGAAAACAGATGACTTACCAAAAAGACCGGCTCATCGATAGAAACAAATAAAATAAATAAAATCACACACAAACACATACAAGCTTCGCAGCCTAGCTGCTTCGTCAGGCAGAAGGGAAGGAGAGGGAAAAGGAAATGATGAGGGTTTCAAGGGAGTGGATAAGGAGTCATTCCAATGCCGGGACAGGAAAGACTTACCTTGGGGGGAAAAAAGAGGGTAAACAAAAACACACACACCCATTTATTTTACTTTTTTTATTATTTTATTTTCTCCCCTCACCCGCCTCCCCACTCCATTCCTAAGCTGCATCTCGTTATTCCCATCTAACCCATCCCCACCACCGTGACGTAACCTTTCTATCCCCTCCCCCTCCCCTCCCCTCCCGTCCCCAATTCGCTGCAGAGCGTGATTCGAAGTGCGGCAGTCGGAGGTGATGGTTGTATGACTGTGTTGTGTGCCTGTGTGATTGCGTGAGTGCTCTATTTTCTGAAGAAGGCCATATTCGATAGCTGAATGTGTTGTATGTGTGTGTCTTTTGTATGTGCCTGTCGCAGCTCGTCGCCACGTCTTTGCGGTGAGTTGTAAACTGTCCTCACTATATTATTATACATATTTCTTGATTAGACATGTAGTATTTGGAATTGTGGTGTCAAAGTAAATTCGAATTAATTAGCAAAAAATGTGTAATATTTTGGTACTATTAATACCGGAGTGAGTGACAGTACATCTACCTTTTAGAAAATTAACTATAAACATTAGTACTGTCATGAGTTCATGTGAAAAGTGTAATAGAACTCAGTCAACATACATGGCGCACTCAGTGCGCCGTGCGACTTCTCCTGCACCATGAAAATGCGCGAAAGCTCGAGGGTTAACTGAAATACCCTCAAGCTAGTTGGACATTTGCAAATATGATAGAAAATGCACATTGTGAATGCCAACCCTGCTTGTCACACAGAGCTGGACTCACTGCTGTTTTTCACTGGTTGGGGTTGACTCACCAGTTACAATGTACAGCAGGCAATTTTAAGTGCTGTGGTTCCCCTTCTGTGGTCAGGACAGGGGTTTGGCAGGGGATCTATGTTGCAGACTGCTGCTACCGAATGTAGAAAAAGGACTTGCAGGATATTAGGCAGAATAAATAAATAAAATAAAAGGAACTAACCATATAATGTTTATATGAGGGGAGGAGGGGGGGCTTCTGAAACTGTGAATCACTTTGGTGGGTATCTTTCTTACTTGCACTATGGGAGTGTCCCAGTGGAAATTAAAAAATGACCATCACACAATTGCAGCATGGAGTGATGTCCACAACAGCACTATTGGGCAAGAGACCTCATCTCAAGCAGTTTGCTTGCCTGTCAATTATTTCCAATAGGTTGAGAATTTTAATAAGTTACATGAACAACCTTTATAGCTATCACTAACGATAATTGAGTACAATTAATATATTAAAGAATCTTTGGACTTTCATTATGATTGTAAAGCAGTTTAGCCAATATGTTCTTCTAAACAGATTGTTATAGTTTGGGGTGGTAGCGATATTCTCGCATGATGAACAATAGTATTACAGGAGAAAGACCACAATAAATTTTCCATTTTCCATTTATGATTGTTCCTAAAACAAAAGTTATCGGTTAATATTGATAAATGATACTTGTCTATGACACCTATTCTCTAAAACGAGTTTCCATTTCTAAGATATTCCTAGCAGTTTCATAAGCTGTTTTCCTTGTTGAATTTTACTTCATTGTATATAAAACCAAAAATACTTTGTCTCTTGCATTCAGTGTCTAAATGTACATACTTTTTATTCTTGCGTATCTTGCATGTCAGCAGTAAATATTTTTACTGTTTTACTGTGACCTTCTCATTTATAGAAAGGATAACTCTCCATATGTATTACTATCAGTGGAACAAGTCTCCAAAATAGTTTCTGTGCCTTGAAATTGGTTGCACAATGTTTGTATACTTTTGATATAGACTAGAAGTGTATTTTTTGCGTTGGACTTATGTACTTTGCTTTTGTAGGTTGTCTTCATCTCTGTACGCAATCATTTGAAAGTTGCTGTAGGTACGCTGAAAAAAATGGGTGATGCAAACTCTCAATTTGCGCTCTTTAGTCCACGCGATGCTCGAATTCCTCGTATGAAGATTCCTCTGTATGAATGTCCTCATCAGTTCTTGATACAGCCTGAAATATTCAAAAACATAATAATTCTAGCAAAAATGGTCGAATGGAGCAATGTAAATTATGCTCTTGGGTAAGAAAACAAAATTATTTATGTTCTTCATTCTGTTTGTAATTTATTAGTATAGAAAAATTCATAGGAATAATGTAGTCTGTTGTGATCTTTTAATCTTTTTTGTGAATTTTATGGTTTACAAGATTTTGGATCTGTAGTAGAGTTGTCATTTTCTCTTTAAATTATATTTTTATTACTTTCCCAGTTGTTTTCATCAGATGTAGAGTGGAAATTTCGTTGACTTCTGTTTTAATTTTGACCAAACAATGGGACAATCTGTGCACAATCTTTGCTTTCTGGAAACTGATAAACAAAAACAGTCAACATAATTTGGATACAACAGAAAGGCTATGATAGAAGATATGAAAAAGATTGTTGTGAGCACTGAATACCAAGTACAAAGGTGCACATGGTATTAGTGTGACATTTCACATGTTGCACAGTCTCTAAGAACCAAAAATATAGATAACACAATATATGATTATACCAACATGGTAGTGCAGATGATTAAATATTGGAATAGTATATGAGGCACTATGGGGACAGAGATTTCAGCTTAAGTATGTGATGTGTCAGTCAGTTTTCTAAAATCAAATCAGAAAACATGTCAGTGTTTCCTCTGTCTCTTTTTATAGAAAAATGCATATCAAGAGGCATTTTAGTGAATGCGTTTGTTTTACAGCAGTTTTCTTATTTTAAAAAATGTGGGGTCATTCTGTTGGATATGATTTTTTATGTGCCTGGTAATGATTGCTGTTCATAATTTACAGTTTGATTGGAGTCCACACATTGAGAAACAAAATCTGTGTTCTATGCCTGATGTAGGTAACTTGAATTTTTCTAAAATATCATGTAAAGAGAAAATGAGAATTTGACTGCAAATCCCAAAACTTCCAAATTATGGACTATTACCATTTTATATATATAAAAATATGTTAATAATGTTACTATAATATGACAACTGCTAATAAACATTAAGTATCAGTCTTTTAGAAAAATAAAATAATGGAAAGTCCAGGTTGGAATTAATAATATAGTAAGGACAGTTTACAACGCACAGCAAAGACGTGGCGACGAGCTGCGACAGGCACATACAAAAGACACACACATATACAACACTTTCAGCTATTGGCCATGGCCTTCTTCAGAAAATAGAACACTCACGCAATCACACAGGCACACAACACAGTCATACAACCATCACCTCCGGCTGCCACACTTTGAATTGCATACACCACACGACCGCCCCATAGGTGATCCTGGGTCTAATCACTGTGGTGTATATCCAGTGCATACCCTTGGGGCTCAGGCCCCAATTTTTGCCACAAGCTCTCCTGGTACTTACTAAAGTACCTTTTGCCTTGGAGCAAATATTCCTAATGTGAGGGGTCCATGTCAGTTTCACATGTAGGGTAACCCCTAGATATTTCACTGTCCCCTTCACAGGTAGCGCTTCATTGAAAAGCTTGATTCCAACTTGACTGTTGGATATGTTTCCTTGTGAATGGTACAACAACAGTCTTCTTAGGACTAACCCCCAGATCCTGTTTTCTGCACCAGTCTTGCACAATGTCCAAAGCACCTTGTGCCATATTCTTCACTGTGTCAGCAAATCTGCCAAGTATTACTATGACAAGATCATCTGCGTATCCTTGGCAAAAGTACTGCCTAGAGTATAATTCTGCAATGAGATCATTCACCACTAGATTCCACAATAAAGGGGAAAGAACTCCTCCTTGCGGGCAACACCTAGTGGTGTTGATTACCATTTCATTCATCATGGTAGCCTCTACCTTTCTTCCACTGAGCATGGCCCTAGTCCACCTACATATAGTGGTCCCTAGGTCATGAGACTCTGCTGCCCTAACCATGGAATCGAAGGTCGTGTTGCTAAAAGCCCCCTCAATGTCCGGGAAGATACAGAGGGCTATTTCTTGAAAGTGTAGTGCTTTCTTCACCTTCCCAACAAGTTTGTGGAGAGCTGTCTCACATGATTTACCTGGTTGATATGCATGTTGGTTTGAATGTAGAGGAGCCCTACTTAACCTCCTTTCTCCAACATGCACATTAACCAGCTTTTCCAATGTCTCAAGAATGGAGGAGGACAGGCTAATTGGTCTCATATCCTTGGCCTTGGTATAATCAATTCTCCCTGGCTTTGGAATGAAGACAACCTTCACTGCCCTCCAGGCATTGGGAATGATTCCTGCTGCTAGGCTAACCCTGAATAACCTGCATAGGAGTCTAATAAGATTTTCTCCCGCTTGTTGCAGGAGAGCTGGAAAGATTCCATCGGGGCCAGGTGACTTGAACGGTTGAAATATTCCCACCGAACATCGGACCTTACTGAAATCGACACACTCCTTGGCCAGATCCCAGTCCTCTTTGTGAATACCTGAGAACCTTTGTCTCTCAGGAATCACATTCTGGTCTGAGTTTTCCCCCAGAGTATATTGAGGAAAGTGAGTCTTGAGGAGCAGTTCCAGTGTTTCATGTGCTGTCTTTGTATACTCCCCATCCTCCTTCCTCAATGTTCCTCCTGGATTAGTTGGTACTCTAGTGAGGATTTTATGAAGTCCCGCTTGAGCAGCCGTGCCCTCCACTTCCTCACAGAATACCTTCCAGGATGCCTCCTTTGCCTGTCTGATGGCAATGTTGTAATTGACAAGGGCCTCACGAAACTTTGCCCATTGTCCTTTGCACCTCGCAAGGGTAAACAGTCTTCGTACCTGTTTCCTTTGCATTTCCAGGTTATTATTCCAACAAGGCACACTCCTATTTGTGCACTTCTTGGTGATTGAGCAGTTGTCCTGGTATGAGGTCACTATAGCAGAGGTTAAGGCCTCTGCTACTTCCTCAAACTCTGCTGGATTCCTTATCGAAGTTTTAATTTCCGATAGGCTGAAGTCAAGGTCTTTCCTATATGTCTCCCAGTCTTTTTTCCTTGGATTCCTATAGGCCATACTCTGTCTGGTTCCCATTTCAACCATGAATTTAATATACATGTGATCTGATGAGGATGGCTCCAGGACCACATGCCACTGTTTGACGTAACTTCCCATCATCATGGAACCAAAAGTTATGTCAATTACTTCTTCCCTTCTACTATTCCTGAATGTAGGTTCATCACCCCTATTCAGGATCTCCAAGTTGTTAGATAGGAGAAATTCAAGAAGGTGCTCACCTCTACTGTTGGTGTCCTTGCTGCCCCACAATAGATTGTGGGCATTGGCATCACATCCCACTACCAGTTTGTCACCTTGCCGATGGCAGGCTTCCGTCAGTTTCCTCACTTCCAAAAAAAGAGGAAAGCTGGCTTCGTAAGAAAGGTATGCTGAGGCCAAAACAATTTCCCTCGTGATACCTTATTCACGTTGCTGCATCCTGATGGTCACCAGGTCCCTGGAACAAAAATCCATCATTGGTATGAAAGGTATTCTATTTCTAACATAAATGCATGTTCTGGAGTTTTTTAGATTTCTAGCATAAATCAGCTTACCTCCAGTACCACCGAGGCCCGATACACCCCCTTTGTATAAATAGGGTTCTTGTATCAGGGCCACGTCCACCTCCTGTCTCCCCAGGCGACAGCTCAGGGCAGCAGTGGCCCCTTTACTGTGCTGCAGAGAGTCTTTGGAGGGACATCCTTAAGGATCTTTGGTACCCATATTGATACCTTTGCGGTCTTCAGGAGTTCGGTTGCTGTCTTGACCAGCAGCTTCGCATCCTCCCATGGGGATATCATGGGCACCTTTTCCTTAAGCCATTCTGCTGAGTGCTCCCCCTCGAAGACAAAAATGAGGGCACCACGATCTAGATAGACCCTCCTGAATTTGTGTTCTGGACCAGCGTCTCCCCCAATCTCTTCAAAGAGGGCCATCTGCACGAGCTGCTCCTGGTGCGAGGTGATGCTCACCTGTGGGTATCCTTCTTGGACAACTGTCATTCTAAAGACCGAAACTGCAGTACTATAGGTCTGTTTTCCTATTTCCAGCCTCAGCCTTTTAGGATCACGTTTGTCCAGAGAGGAGGGAGTCTTAGATTCCTCCCTAACCCTCTTGCCACCTGTCTTTGACGTCGAGGGGGTCTGTGTATCCCCCTTCGACCTGAGGCAGTTTCTTTTTGGAGGTCTTGGGCTCAAGCCCTTTTGATTCCCTCCACTTATGCTTAGGAAGCCATTCTTTTCCTTCCTTTTGCTTCTGTTCCTTGAGAAGTTTCCTCCTCTGAGCCCCAGACTAGTCCTTTATCCTAATCTGGTGCAACTTTTCTGTTACGGTTCCCACTTCTTGTCAGGTCTAAACCCTGATTCAGAAGTAGGAGTGCACTCCATCGGTCCTGATCCCAATGTCTGAGTATCTGAGGTCTCAGATTGCCCCTCAGATTCTTTTAAAATACTTTCTTTCTCCGTGTTCATCTTAGTCCCACGAGATTTGGGGATTTATATGGTCCACACCACGATAACCCCGCATCTTGCAAGGCTACTTACTTAGGGAGGTCGCCCGGTATTCCTGAGGCTCCATTCGAGACACATCCACCCATGTGCCACGCACCCCTCGGCACGGATCGCATCACACCTTGGGTTGGGAAAGGACTGGGAGAGGATAAGGAAGACGGGACGTTGTGGGACACTCTTAGTCTGATCCATCAGCTGAGGCCTTTCCGGCAGTAGGTTCTCTACCTTTGGTACAGCCCTCTGCTTCATGCGGATACGCAAGCCTCTCCACCCGCACGGACAGTGCTTCGTCAAGGTGATGTCCCCCGGAGAGGAGGGCAGTACCCATAATTCCATATTTTTCCATTTTATATAATAATGGGGAGTTGTTCACACTGTCAAACACTTTGGACAAATCACAGAATATTCCTGCTTTTTGTGATTTGTCTAAGATGGAAGTAACTTTTTGACAAATTCATTGATAGCATAGATTGTACTTTTCCCTTTTGAAAGCCAAATTGCTGTTTTGATATTATATTAAATTTGTGACAGAAATTTTGAATTTTAACTGCAACAATCATTTCAAATATTTTGGAAAACACGGTAAGGAGTGAAATTGGACGGTAATTTCCCATATCTTCTTTAGAGCCTTTTTTAAACAATGGTTTCACTTCCGCATATTTTAGGGAGTCTGGAAAGTACCCTTCTTTAAGTGATTGATTGATTATTTTACACAGAGGATATACTATTATATTTGAAGCTGCTTTAATAATCTTTGAAGGTATTTCATCCCATCCCACTGAACTTTTATTTTTTAGGTTTAATATAGTTTTTTCTACATCTTCTACTGTTACTGTGTTGAATTTAATTACACTCATTTTTGCTCAGACTAGAGCCAAATAGATGTACATTATCTTGATATGAGGGAACATTAACATCAGATTTTGCTACTGTTATGAAAAATTCATTAAACGTTTCTGATATCTGAGCAGGATTTACAATTATTTTGTCTTGTATTTTTAGTTTAGAAATTTCTTGGTTGCTCGGTTTGATTCCAACTTCAGATTTGACAACTGTCCACACTGCCTTAGATTTATTTTTGTGCTTTCGGATGAATTTAGTATTTGCCATTTCCTTTGCTGCTTTTACCACATTCCTAAACAATTTTTATAAGATTTAACATATTCAATTAATTCGAGACACTTATTGGATTTCAGCTCGGCATGTAGTTTCCTCTTTCTTTTACTCAATATTTTTATGCCAGTAGTTATACACTTCAAATTACTTGTTGTCTTTCTTTGGCAGACCATGGGTGGAAATATTTCATTGAAAACATGCAAAAAACTATTCAAGAACCTATCAAAATTTTCTGAACATGAACCTTCATGCTGCAATGACCAATATATATCATTTAATCTACAACAGAATAAGTTTATGTTGTCTGGATTAAATTGTCTTTTCAGGAAACATTTCCTCCCATTTTCTTTGTTTGTTTTTAATAATTCCATAAGCAGAGCATAGTGATCTGAGATGCCTATGTTTAAAGTGAATTTGGCAGTCTCATTTAATGTATAATTTGTTAATATGTTGTCTATGAAAGTTGCTGATTTATCGCTTACCCTGGTGAATTCAGTGAAATTTAATCCAAAGCCATATTGTGGAATTAAGTCATTAAACTTCGTTGAAATGCTTGTTTCACTTGCTGTATCTATATTGAAATCAGCAGCAATTATAATTTTTTTCCTCATTTCATTCATGAGTTTCTGTAGGAGACATTGGAATTTGTCAAAAAATAATTTGGTCACTTCATTACCTGGAATCCTATATATAGATATAATAACAATATTTCATTGTTCAAGCTCTACACAGCAACTTTCAAATATAAGTTCTTCGTTAAGAAAATTAAAATCATCTCTTTCCTTATATTCTAGCGAGCTGTTAATAAGAATACAGGAGACTCCCTAAGTTTTGTTTTTTATACAAAAACTACTAGCTACATTAAAGTTTTCTAATTTATTTAGAACTGTGATAGAGTCTTTTGTGATCCAATGATCGTTTAAGCAAACGACTTTAATGTTTCTACCTTCGGAAAGAATAATTTGCAGCTTGTCAATTTTTGCAATTTTATTCTGTAGATAGGTGGCACGTAGGCCATGAATGTTCCAGTGCATTGAGAATGATGAATTATACCTATTTACTGTTTTCAACATGTCTTCCTTTGTTGTATCTTTGTCTACTAAATGTTTTAGTTCACCCCCTTCACTGACTGCCAGTTTCCCCTGTTTCGTATAATTTTGCACAAGTCAATAAACATTTTGCTGAAAGTTGTGGAGCCCAGCCTATTTAGATGTAAGCCATCCTGCCCTTACCATCATCTCTATTAAACTTGTTTGAGTCTACAAATATTGCACCAAGTCTGTTACACTGATCATGGATGTTGCAGTTTATTTTGTCTATATATTTGTCACTCACCGATCTTCTGCGCAGTATGCTGGTTATTATAATTCTTGAATACAGGTAGATATTTTTTGCCGATCAAATAACATTCCGCGTTTCGTTGACTAAGTCCTCTTCACTGCAACTTCGGAGTGAGTTTGTGGCGACGTGTATGAAAACGCCTTTGTAGTTTTCACTGTTGGTTACGTTTTTTTGAGTTGTGCTTCGCCTGTTGAATGTTCTTTAAGTGATTATTTAGCTGATTCGTTCTTATTCCTGGACGTACATAGATTTCACAGTCTGGACCCACGACGTTTTTTATCATGGAATCACCGATTATTAAGAAGTCGTTTTTAGTGTTCACTTTTTCTCTCTTTTCCTGCTTGTCCGTCTTTTTGTGCTGTACGACAGTCCATTTGTATTGGTTTGTTGTATCCGCATAAGTAGCATTGTTTGTCACTTTTCCACGCTTAGGCCTACCCGATGTGTTTACTGTTGCGTCATTTCCAGAATTAGAAACACTTGAATTTTCTTGGTTCTTTTCACACAGGGATACATTTTCGTTAGTTGTCTCCACATAAGTAGTATTGCTTGTCACTTTTCCACGCATAGTCCTACCCGATTTCTTTACTGTTGCATCATTTCCAGAATTAGAAACACTTGGATTTTCTTGGTTTTTGTCATACAGTGATACATTCTTTTCGCACTTTTGTGTGTTTCCATCACTTGCAAGTTTCGCATTTTCTTCTTTCAATGCAACTATTACCTTTTTAAGTTCTTCAACCGCTCCAGTCACGGTCTGCACGGCCACTACGGTCAGGGGTTCGAATCCCCCCTCGGGCATGGATATTTGTGCCGTCCTAGTTCGTAAGTAGTTCATAAGTAGTTTGTAAGTTTAGGGACTGATGACTCCGTAGTTAAGTCCCATAAGCTTAACAAACATTTGAACATTTGAAGTTCTTCAACATCATTATTTAGCATCTTGATGATTTCATTTTTTGAGTTTATTGTATTTAACAGTTCATTCCGTTCATCACATAAACATTCGCCACATGATAATGGAAATTCGTCATTTACGAACTTAAGGTTCACTTTAGCACATCTTTCATGCATCCAAAATTTGCATGTGACGCACAGAATACCTTTTATTACGTGTTTATTGCACTTTTTACAAGCAGAAGAGTTGTATAACTGCTTCTTTGAGGAGATCGAAGTGTCACTGCACTGAACTTTTGACGCCACTTTTGTATTTTATGGTTACAGTTGCTACAGTATGATATTTGTGGTGTTTAAGCAGTGTGACCATCTCTCCCATACTTCTTGGTATCTCCCATACTGTAGCATTTTTTTAAACACCTAATTGCTGTCTTACCGACCTCTTGTTTCTCTTGTGTGTTTCATCTATACTCAATGTTATAAATATACCAAAAGGACCGGCTCGTCGATAGAAACAAATAAAATAAATCACACACAAACACACATACAAGCTTTCGCAGCCTAGCTGCTTCGTCAGGCAGAAGGGAGGAGAGGGAAAAGGAAATGATGAGGGTTTCAAGGGAGTGGATAAGGAGTCATTCCAATCCCGGGACAGGAAAGACTTACCTTGGGGGGAAAAAAAGAGGGTAAACAAAAACACACACACCCACACATTTACACAGACGCAAGTACACTTAGGCAGACACACTGTAGAAAGCACACTTATATATATATGATAAAAGGAAGTAACAAGGACTCAGAAAAGCAGAACATATAGACTTTCATGTTTAAACACACACATTATATTATTTATTTCTCATTGATTCACATAATTACACACTTGCAGCTAATAGAAATTTTCTTTCGGTTTTTGGACTTCCCTAAGATATGGTCCCGCATTACATAGTGACAATGTGTGCCTTTTTTAATTTTTATTATTTATTTATTTTTCCAAAAACGAGAAAAAATTGTGTTATTCCTCACTCACTTTGGGAAAATGTGGTGTAGTTGTGCGGTTACATTGTACTGAGCCCAAATCTCCTGTAAAACTCACTTAAAACAATAGTTAGATGTTGATAATCTCCCTTACAGCCATGATCAAATGTTGGTCACCCTATATGTAAGTCAGCTCAATAAAATAACAGCATACCACCTACAACATGACTGTGTCTAGCAGAGCTGTATGATGTTCAAAGTAATTATCTGTTCAATGACGTTTTACTTCTTTAAATTGAAATGAATTATTTAAATTTATGAGAGACAGCTTTGCATACCTTAAGACATTCTTTCCGGTCCGTGGCGGAGATGCCGAGCACATTGAGGTGCTATGCTACGATGCGCGAGGCCAATCCCTGTCGAGGGTTTGAATCCCCCCTCGGGCATGGATGTCTGTGCCGTCTTTAGTATAAGCTAGTTCATAAGTAGTACGTAAGTTTAGGGACTGATGACCCCACAGTTGAATCCCATAAGCTTTATAAACATTTGAACTCTTTCCAGTAAATACAAATCTTTAAATAGATGTCATAAAAGTAGTTAAACATTGTTTTATAGTAATTGTCCTTTTTTAGTTGTGACTTAACGTGGAAGTAAGGGACAAACTGCTGCAGACAATCCCTGTGATGATATGGAGCAGATAATGTCTTGCGTATGTGTGTTTTGAAATGTGTTATTTTCAGTATATTTTGTTGATTCTTAAATTATAGTGGTTGTTCCTGGACAATGGCTGAAAATAGACTAAGGTGCACTCATATAATAGCCCTATTACCCTCCGTACTCACAAAGACACTTTGTCTATTAGAAAATGGAGCTACATTTCATTTGTGAAGATTACAATAACTATTGAAATTATATGGTACAAATAATGGCTAACAGTGTCATTGTTTTAATAGAAAATTCTGTGAACATTCAGTAGCCAATTACTAAGTGGCATACACTGATATTACTGTAAGAATGGTGTCGTTTTGGATGAAAATGATTGAGTTGTGAATATACATTCAGCATATAATCATTTTTTATTAGCTCATTTTGTGATACTCTAACTTTTTCGGGGTATCACCCTCTGTATCTTGTACAGCTAGATTATTATTGTACTGTAGGTTTATTAGTCTAAAGACTTTATTTATTGTAAATGAGGTGGTGAGCTTTTATAGAATTGACTATACTTCTTCACTCGGGTTACAAAGGTATTACAGTTAGGACGCACTAAAAGGGGTGAATAGATGTCTGTAGTACAAAAGAGAAGGTACATTACAAGTTGATAATATGCATATTTAAATCATTTACCTGTTACCTTTTGCACAGTTTTGCTCATTCTATGTAAATTTGTTTACACAAACTAATCACCCACATTATTTTTCCAAAATAGGAATTTATTAATGAAGAAAATATAAAGGATGTGTGTAGCAAAATGATATTAAGTATGTTTAGACTATACCAACATTATAATGGAGATAGGTTGCAACTTACCACAATGACAATCATCAAACTGTTGACAGGAACTTAAAAAAAGTCAATCACACACTGTGTTTTTGTGCCTGGCTCCAGTTAACTGATTCTTTGTGTTGAGTTGCTACCAGTCCCCTGTCCTCATTATAGTATTGAATTCCAACCTGGACATTGTAATATGGCTTCATGTCAATAATATGATGATAGATCACAACTCACTATAAAGGCATACATTGAGCTGTGACAGACACACAAAAAAGACACTGATACATACAGATGTCATCAACAAAATGCAATGTTTTTATTTCTTCACCCTGAACTTTAATCCCCATTCCAAATCAGTTTGGGTTCAGGAGGAATGTAGGAACACGGGAGGCAATATTCACTTTATGGCTTTTCTTAGAAGATAAAGGAAAGGCAAACCTACATTTCTAGCTTTTTTTTAGATTTGGAGATAGCTTTTGACAATATTGATTGGAATACACTCTTTCAGACTCTGAAATCAGCAGGGGTAAAATACAGGAAAAGGAGAGTTATTTACAACTTGTACAAAAGCCAGACCGCAGTTATTAGAGTCGAAGGGCATGAAAGGGAAGCATTGGTTGAAAGGGTGTAAGACAGGCATGTTGTTCAATTTGAACATCAAGCAAGCTGTGAAGGAAAGCAAAGAAAAATTTGGAATAGGGATTAAAGTTCAGGGCGAAGAAATGAAAAAATTGTGTTTTGCTTATGACATTGTAATTCTGTCAGATACAGTAAAGGACCTGGAAGAGCAGTTGAATGAAATGGACAGTGTGTTGAAGAGTGTGTATAAAATGAACATTAAACAATGGCCCTTAAAGGATTAAACAGTATTTTGGAAAGGATACTCACCACAACAGTGTGTGTGTGTCTGTGTGTGTGTGTGTGGGCGGGCGCATGCGCACATTATCTGTGGCAGATGAAGGCTTGACAAACGAAAGCTTAATTTTTGTTTATTTTGTTATGTGTGCCTTTCTGTGACTCATTGGATATCGCTGTGGTGAGCAGCAACTTATTTTTTCCAAAATATTGTAAAATCAACATTAACAAGAGCAAAACAAAGGTAATGGTATGCAGTCTTAGTAAATCATGTGATGCTAAAGGAATTAGGTTAGGTAACGAAACAATAATGGTGGTAGATGAGTTTTGTTACTTTTGTAGTAAATTAACGTATGATGGGGGCACTACAGAGGATATGAAATAGAGAATGCCAATGGGAAGAAAAGCATTTTTGAAAAAGAGAAATTTGCTAACATCGAATATCAATTTAAGTGTAAGGAAGTCTTTTTTGAAGGCATCTGTGTGGAGTGTTGTCTTGTACAGGAGTGAAACTTGGATGATAAATAGTTCAGACAGCAAGAGGATATAGACTTTTGAAATGTGTTGCTATAGAAGAATGCTGAAGATTAGGTGGGTAGACTGTGTAACTAATGAGGTGGTACTGAACAGAATTGGGGAAAATATGAATTTTTGGCTTACCTTGACTAAAAAAGGGGTAGATTGGTAGGACACATTCTTAGCATCAAGGAATCATAAATTTAGCATTGGAGGGAAGTGTGTGGGGGGGAAAAAATCGCCGAGGGAGAAAAAGAGATGCGTAAAGTAAGCAGATTCAAATGGATGTGGTTTGCCGTTCTTATGAGGAGGTACAGAGGCTTGATCATGGTAGAGTAGTTTGGAGAGCTGCATCAAACAAATCTCCATACTTAAATTCATTACATAACACTTACAGATTTTCAGATTTTGGCTGTTAGCCTTTGCCAGAATAAGGCACCATACACACAGGCACACTTCAGACATAACTGTCATTTCCAGGCACTGCTTTCCTAATCACACTCAGTGGTGTGGTGCTACATTTATGGCCAGTTGAATTATATGATGAAGGTAGTCAGAAAGAGTTTTGGAAACTAATACCTAACAATGCAAAATACAAAAAGTTGTTAATGCGAAAGGTTTCTTCTGTTTTATTAACATTGTTGGACTGGAGTGTGATTGTAACACTGCTGGAGCATCATCTGTACAGAAACTGACATGCTTCTCCTGCATAATTTTATGACTGTGAAAATATTGCAGTATTATTTGGAGGATGTCATTACCCTTCTATATAATTTGTTTCATGAAATCAATCATTCTGTTTTGTTTATTTTACCATCGACCATAAAGTGAGAGACATTTGAGTAACCGTCAGTAATATTAGAAATGCCAGTTTATTCACCATATTACAAAGTGAAGCTTACTGATTTTTTAAGTCTTGAAACAGGCAGTTGTAATATATTGTCTGATATTAGTTCACTTCAAGAACACTAAAACTTAAACAGCTATGATCAGACAAGGTTTCGCAAGTGTACATTCTGTTGTGTGAGGCGTTTTTGTGTATGCTATCAATACCTGAAACATCACAACTAATGTTTCATTTGATAACTCTTTTGCCACTTAGTGTTTCATGTTTTCCAGAATCTATAATTTTCATTCAGAGAATTCATGTGGTCACTCACAAAAATAAATATGGACCATTTATTAAGTGGTGTTTCACTTTCGTTAACCTCAAGGAATCATTTGCGATGTTGGTTGTGCTTAAAGCACACTGTGCATTTATTAATCCTTTGCTTTCAAATAAAATAAATCCAAATTTAATTTATTTCCTCTTGATAGCCATTTTCTAAAAATGAAAAATAAAACAAATCTTAAAAGTACAATGAACAAAACCATAAATATAATGCAATTTTCATAATAAAAAATAAATATCATCTAATATTTCTTACATGTGTAAAAAGTGAGTTTTTTGTGGCTATATTTCACTCTGCAGCCAAAACCACACACCACAAATGAATAGTAGAGGAAGAGGAGGAATAAGTTGATTACAGAAATAAGGAAAGGAGGACATCAACAGAATGTAGGAAGCAACTGGTTCTCTGATCTCTCTCATGGGTAATTGTACACATAAGCAACAGAGTTGGTGAATAGTCTAATAATTGTTTATGCAACAAATGAATGAACAAAAATTTCAGTCAGTCCACTGGCATTACTGCATACAATGATTTTCTGTAAGAACTTTTTCTTTTTTAGCATTGGAAAATTTAGAGCGCAATGTCAACAATACAGACAGCTGTACAATAGGTGCAACCGCAGTGGCTGGGTGTCTGTGGAGAGGCCAGACAAATGTGTGGCTCCTGAAGAGGGGCAGCAGACTTTTCAGTAGTTGCAGGGGCAACAGTCTAGATGGTTGATTGAACTGGCCTTGTAATATCAGCTAACGAGGTATTGCCATTCAGTTACTGAGAACGACTGAAAGCAAGGGGAAGCTAAAGCCATTACTTTTCTTGAGTACAAGGAGCTCTAGAATGAATATATTGATGGTATCTTCTCGGGTAAAATATTCTGGAGATAAAATAGTCTCCCATTCAGGTCCCTGGGTGGTGACTAATCAGGAGGATGTTGCCAGAGAGAGAGAGAGAGAGAGAGAGAGAGAGAGAGAGAGAGAGAGAGAGAGAGAGGCATTTTACGAATTGGAGTGTGGAATGTTCAGTTCGTTAATTGGGTAGGTAATTTAGAAAAATTGAAAAGATAAATGGATAGGTTGAAGTTAGATATGGTGGGTATCAGGGAAGTTCAGTGGCAAGATGAACAGGATGTATGGTCATGTGATTACAGGGTTATCAATACAAAGTCAGTTGGTAGTAATGAAGGAGTAGGTCTGATAATGAATAAGA
Organism: Locusta migratoria; assembly: GCA_026315105.1. NCBI lineage: Eukaryota > Metazoa > Arthropoda > Insecta > Orthoptera > Acrididae > Locusta > Locusta migratoria. The sequence goes on from CM048746.1 coordinate 201,806,164, forward strand.
AAATAGGAATGCGGGTAAATTACTATGAACAGCATTGGATACTGGTTCAGATATGTGGATGATGTGCTGTGTTTATGAACTGGTACCACCAGACAATTAGATACCTTTTTACAACATTTAAATTCCCAATACAAGTAAATTAAGTTCACTATTGATATTAGCATAAAGAAACACTTACAGAGTGTCCAGAAAAGGACTCCCTGATTTAAAAATTAAATATCTTGAAAACAAAGATCGATAGAGGAATGCAGTAAACGGTATGTTTATTGTGAAAGCTGTAAGAAGTTTATACAGCAGTTTGAAATAATAGTTACAAAAGCTGCTAACAGATGGCACTGTAATCGCCATGCATAATTGCCTAGTATAAATAGTGATCTGAAGCCCAGAGCGATCAGTTCCACTATTGAAACATGAAAGGTGGTTAGCGTACTGAAGGAAGAGATTAAAACCATGTACTCCATTGAACAACACGTTTTTCTGCTGGTAGAGTACCACAGGTTAGAAGAGAGTCATATGGCAACAAGGTGAAGTTTTCAAGCACGATTTAATGTTCCAAAAGGACCCGATGCGAAAACCATTTGTACGCTCTTCTCAAATTTCAACGAACAGGCAGCGTAACTGATGATCTAGTGGGGCATGTTGGCCCCAAGCAAACCGCAGTTACGGCTGAAAACATCGCCATAGTTTCTGGAATTATTCAGCGATATCCAATGTCATCCGTCCAGAGAATTGCATCTGAGACTGGTTTGAAGCGTTCCAGCACGCAGAAAATACTGAGAAAGAGCCTACACATGTTTCCATTCAAAATTAAAATGCATCAGGCCATACCCGTACGAGCTGTGCAAGAAAGGGTTGCCTTTGCTAATCAGATGCTCACAATGATTGATAGTGTAGGATTTGATGTTGGCTGCATCTGGTTTACAGATGAAGCGCAGTTACACCTGAATGGATACATCAATAAGCAGAACTGGCGATTTTGGGGTTCCAAAAAGCCATATTGGTGTGAAGTGAAACCCCTGTATTCTCGTAAAGTTACTGTGTGGGCTGCAGTATGCAGCAGAGGCATTATTGGCCCTTTTTTCATTCGAGAAACAGTCACTGGTGCATGTTATGTTGCAATTTTGGAACAGTTTGTCGCCACACAGCAAGCGTTAGAGGATCGACCAGGTACCGAATGGTTTATGCAAGATGGATCCCGACCACATCAGACCGAGCAAGTGTTTCGCTTTCTTGAGGAATACTTCGGGAATCGAGTCATTGCTTTGGAATATCCCAAATTTACTGGTGCAGGCATGGATTGGCCTTCATATTCACCAGATTTGACTCCCTGTGAGTGTTTTTTTTTTTTTCTTTTTGTGGGATACACTGAAAGACATGGTCCACCCAAAGCATCCTGCCACGCTGGACGAGTCAGCGATCTCTGTGGCATGTGAATCCATTTCGGTTGAGACACTAAGAAATATGATGGCGAATTTCACTCTTTGTTTGCGCCACCTCTGTAGTGCCAATGGTGAACATTTTGAAAATAATTTTCATTCAATTATTTCACTTATATGTGCTGATATGAGCTGTATGGCGTACAGTGCCATCTGTTAGCAGCTTTTGTAACTATTATTTCAAACTGCTGTATAAACTGCTTACAGCTTTCATAATATACATACTGTTTACTATATTACTCTATCGGTCTTCGTTTTTGAGATATTTAATTTTGAAATCAGGGAGCTCTTTCCTGGACACCCTGTATTTAGTATTTTCAGAAAATCCTTAGTAACAGATACAGTTATCCCTGCTAACTGCCAGCAATCACACGGCCATAAACATGCAGCTTTCCACTCCATGGCCCATCAGGTTATATCTGTTCCATTATCTGATTCTGCATTTCAAACCAAATTACAAACAATCAAACATATTGCATCCATTAATGGCTATAGCCCTGCCCTGATTGACAGTATACTGAATAACAACAAAATGAGAAAAATTACAACACTTTTGTATGTGGCCAGCAAGAACAAGTTAGTAGTCAGAAAACTGGTGTTTCATCCCATATTTAGGCAAAATTTCAGATCATATTTGTAAAAAGTTAAAATCTTGGAATACAGATCTGCATTTTATAACACAAACAAAATTTCAAAATATTTATTCAATAACTAGCTTATATGCCCGTGCTTCACAATGGTTGTTACAGAGGGACCTGTATTATCATGGTCCTTTGGGTTCCGGAAGGAGGTCAGCAAAAAAACAGTCCTTGTTGGATCACTCCTAACCAAGATGTCAAATTTAAGTAGAAGTCATTGTCATAACCGATGAATGTTCATAAAGTTTTTCATACTAAGAGTGAAATTAATTTTAAGTCTGTACTGCGGAATGATGTAAATTCAATGTTAGGTTGTGTTCCTATAAGTAAGAATGTCCGTTTTGCGTAAACTTCTGAAAACACATCTATCGTTGAGATAAAAACTAATGCTAACAACAACGCCATGTGTTGGTTCTGTGGTGTAGTACTAAACTGTTTATCTTTAATAGTATGTGAATGCTGAAGTATTAGTATGTTGCAGTGTTGCACTCAGGACAATGTAGTTATTTTGTATGCAGTGCTCCCTATTATCGAAAACTCGACGAATGCTGAAAGTCTGGTAATTCAATGAACAGAACAGTTCAGGTCTGTTTAAATAAGATGTCATGGTGGTGTCAATGTGCAATAAAGTAAGTCCGGGTAATAGTAGAAGGAATGGCATCAGCTGATAGTCTGTATAGAACTTTCCATTGAATATAGTATTTGCAGTGAATTGTCTTGACTGTGTTAGCAGCATCGGCCACTCTTTCAGCTAATACGTGCCCCCATGTCCTTCAGTGATGACTTCTTTAAGCACGAAGTTGAAATTGACCTTGTGTAATAGAACTATATATCCAGAATATAATTACGTAGGCTTCCACAGCCAGAGTCAGATGACATAAAAGTTTTCTGGGTGTTGTACCATGTCATGATGTAAGAAGGCTATTCAGAAGTCTGATTATAACTCTAAGTAGAATTGTCTCTGCAAATGAAGATGTCTTTTTCTATCTTAATGTAGTACACACCAAAAGTAAGTAATTACAAATGTAAATCACAATAGTGTACCAAACAGTTATGAAAGCAGAGCGGTTTCTGATGAGTTTGAAGCTCGCGTGTGTATATTATCTCTAATGCCAGCCAGAGAGCAGAAATATCTTTGTAGTGAGCATTCGGATGTGCAAAACAGATTGTGTGTTCTCAACATTAAGGTGGGAATGGCACGTGATATCAGGAAAAATATACTAATCAATGACTTTATCTTGCTCCTTTTTTGTTTGGTTAAGAAGGGTGACTGTGTGTAAATGGCCCATTTACTGATGCTTCTTAAATTTTCTTGTTGCTTCTGTGACACATTTATTTATATATTATTTCAGCTTATGGGGTTATAACTTCGAAAAGGAGGTGGGGCTTCCTTGCAGCCAATGCAGTACAAACCAATCACAAGAGCAAATAAATGTGTGAAAAGAGTGGATATTTCCATCATTCTACATGGCTGATTTTTGGAAAAGCATTCAGTGGCCTTTGTCAACATTAGCACACAATGCCACCACCGTAAGAAAAATTGTACCCCTTCTGTAGTGTATTACACCATATTTATGAGAATGAAAAATACGCAGCAACGCCATAATTAGTTATTTGGTGTACTAACGAACACCGCCTCACTGTGTAGTTTCTTGTACTATGGCGTTTTTGATGCATTCCTAAACAGAATGCACTCAAAATGTAATGAGGAGACACCGAAATCAAAAAGGGAAGTACATAAATAGAATTTTTCCTTGCAAAGAATTCTTATATAAATAAGAGCATCGATAGACGCTAAGGAATGTCGTTATATGTTAAATTCAAATATTCCCTGTCAAAAGAAGCAAACAAGTAGTTAAACTGTGACTATACAAAAGTGTAAGCAGCAACTCACTGTTCAATGTTAGTTCGTATTTGCAGAGATAAGATTGCGGCTCTTAATTCAAAATACTTCTGTTATGAGGGAATAAGCACACACGATCATGTATTGTTTCTTTGCAGCACTACAAAACCAACAAGTCTTAGTAAATGTTTTTTGTGTGTGTTGTACCTGGGTTAAATTTTACTTGGAATGGCATCAGTTTGCTATGTTAACATTGGCAACAAAATATTTGCTTAAGTGAGATCATTAATTTACTGATCGGAACAACATTGTTTATTTCATTATCAATGCAACTAATTATTCCCTCCATTGTACATGACTGAATTTAAAAAAAGGATTCAACAGCTGTTGCCAACTTCAATACACTACACTGTTGCGGTAAGGAAATACGTAGCGCTTGTTTCAGTGTGTTACACCTTAGTTATGTGATTAAAAAACACAGCATTGACAAAGATCTTTGGTCTATATATACAGCGCCTCTAGCGGATCTTTGCTATACTACGCTGCAATTCAAGCGTAGCACACACAAAAAACTTCAAATTACGATATCTTTCCTTCCTCTGATCCGATTTTGATGAAATGAAGCCTATGTTACTCTCCAAACTATTTTCAATTTACCTGTAGAAATCCATGAAAGTTAGTACTTTTTGCAGATTACCTTCAACAATTGGCATACAGGATGGCTTTTAAACAAATGATTAAATTATGATATCTTTATTTTGCCCAATCCGATTTTAATTATTGAAGCATTTATGTAATTGTAGGTGTGAAAACCCCATGCAAATTCGTCAAGTAGTTTTGGAGATAAACATGTTCAAAGAGAGAGACAGACACGGCGGTCGTAGATAAAAAATTTCAATTCACAATATTCTTTCTTTCCGTGATAAGATTTTTACTAAACGAAGTCTATATGATGTCCAGCGTTGCGTTCAAGTTACCTGTGAAACCCCTATGCAAATTCATGAAGTAGTTATGGAGATAAGAGGTTTTTAATAGTTGAAAAAACAGACGCGACGGTTACTGAAAACACTTAATATTATGATATCTTTTTTCGTGATCCGATTTTGATAAAATTCCGCCTATATGTTGACGCAAACATTTCTCCTGTTTCCTGTTAAAACCGCATGAAGATTCGTCCAGTAGTTTTGAAGATTTAAGGGGAAAGTGTCAGGCCTACATTTACAGATTTATTATTAGTATAGATAAAGACAATATTCAACCCCTAGCACAGAGTGGTGTCTACAAGATCATGTGCAGACATTCTGGGCAAGTGTATATTGGCCAGTCTGGCAAATTTGTTGCTATTAGACTGCCAGAACATGAGAGAAGCTGGAGGTTAAGAGACTTATTCAACCTTTGCTGAACATCTGCTCGGGGGGGGGGGGGGGGAGAATCATGATTACGATAACCATGATTATGATGTACACTGCAAAAATCCTACATTCACTGTAGAAAAGCAGAAAGATGACACTTCTGGAAATACTGGAAATCAATAAACATTTGGCTCAGGATGGCAGTTAGGTATTAATCAAATCCAGTTCTCCTCTACACCTCTACTGAAATAAGATGTTTCCAACTTTCCTTTTTAACAAAAATAATCATGTCAGTTTTGATCCTTTACATATACTTGCCATATTTTTATATACATGTTAGTAACTCTAATAAAAATGTTATAATGTACTTTTCTGTGAACTAGTCAATTTTCTGTGATAACATCTTTGTAAATTGTAACATCTTTGAAAATGTGTATACTACAGTCAGTTGTCACCTGATGACGGTCTGAGAAGCCGAAAGTTGGTTTGTGACGAATAAATATGTTTTTGCAGAACATCAGGAAGTTGTTCCTTTTTTATATTATTATCTGTGTTCTGTCAAGCACTAAAAGAAAATTCTATTAGTTTTACCAGATAGATTTTACAATGGTAAGCCATAGATTTCGGAACCAGGATTTACGCTGAAAGACATATTCAGGGGCACATACAGACTCTGCCCATAACTTATTGGTTATGAACTGTAGATTAAAATTTACAAAACTGCAAAATGGTAGAAAATTGAGGTAGTGGATTGAAGGAACAAGAGGTGGTTAAGAGTTTCGTAGGAAGCATTACGGAAGGATTGGCTGGAATGGGGGAAAGTAATATAGTAGAAGAAAAATGGGTAGCTCTGAGAGGTAGAGTAGTGAAGGCCACAGAGGATCAGATAGACAGAAGCAAAAGATACAATTGAAATCCCTGGGTAACACAGAGATACCGAACTTAATTGATGAAAGGATAAAATATAAAAAATGCAGCAAGTAAAGCTGGCAAAAGGGAGTAGATGGCTGAAAAAAGTGGTTGACAGGAATTGTAAACTAGCTGAGCAGGAGTGGTCATAGGACAAAAGCAAGACTGTAGGAGAAAGTATAACTAGGGGAAAGATAGATACTGCCATCAGCAAAATAAGAGGCATTTGGAGACAAGAAAAGCAGTTGCAAGGATATTAAGAGCTCAGATGGAAAACAGGACTAAATAAAGAAGGGAAAGATGGAAGGAATATATATAAAGGGTCTATATAAGGGAAATAAACTTGCAGCCACTACTCAAGAAGAAGAAGAAGGAGGAGGAGGAGGAGGAGGAGGAGGAGGAAGGTGAGATAGGAGATATGATACTGTCAGAAGAATTTGACAGAGCACTGATGTATTTGAGTAGAAACAAGACCCCTGGAGTAGAAGATATTCCGTCTGAACTGCTGATATCATTAGGAGAGCAACTAATGAAGATATTGTTCAACCTGACATGCAAGACGTACGAAAAATGTGAAAATTGCAGAAATATTGGTTTAATAAGTCATGATTGCAAAATACTAACATGAATTATTTACAGACGAATGGGAAAACTGGTGGAATCCAACCTTGGGGAAGATCAGTTTGGATTTAGGTGAAATGAAGAAACATGGGAGGATATACTCATTTCACAACTTGATAGGCTAAGCCAAGGAAACCTACATTTTTAGCTCTGGTGAAAGCTTTTGACAATGTTCACTGCAATATAATCTTTTAAATTCTGAAAGTATCAAGGATAAAATGTAGGGAGAAGAGAGTTAATTTAACCTGTACAAAAACCAGGGAGCTGTTACTACAACTGAAGAGCATGAAAGCTTGGGAAGGGAGTAAGACAGGAATGTAGCCTTTCCCCAATGTTGTTCAATCTGTACATTGAGCAAGCTGTGAAGGAGAAATTTGGATAAGTAACTGAGGTTCAGTGCCAAGAAATAAAACCTTCGTGGTTTGCTGATGACATAGTAATTCTGTCAGAGACGGCAAAGGACCTGGAACAGCAGTTAAATGGAATGGACAGTGTCTTGAAAGGAGGGTATAAGATGAACATTAACAAGAGTAAAACAAGGTTAATGGAATGTTCTGTCAGAAAACCAGGCGATGCTGAAGGATTTAGTTTAGGTAATAAGACAATAAAAGTAGAATATGAGTTTTGTTATTTGGGTAGCAAAATAACTTCTGATGGCCAAAGTAAAGAAGATAGAAAATTCAGAATGGCTGTGGGACAGAAAGATGTTTCTGAAGGAATGAAATTTGTTGACGTCCAATATTAATTTAAATGTTAGGAAATCATTTGTCTCAATTGTAGCTTTGTATGCGAGTGAAATGTGGTAAATAAGGAGTTCAGACAAAAATATGATAGAAACTTTTGAGATTTGATACTATAGATGAATGATGAAGTTTATATGGGTAGATTATGTAACTAATGAGGAAGTGTTCAACAGAATTGGGGAGATTAGGAGTTTCTGGCATATCCTGACTAAGAGAAGGGATAGATTGGTGGGACACGTTGAAACAGCAAGGAATCGTCTACTTAGCAGTAGAATGAAGTGTGTGGGGTAAAAATCAATGATAGACAAATACAGTAAGCAGGTTCAAAAGGATGTAGGTTACCTCTCTTATCTGCAGATGAAGAGGCTTGTGCAGGACAGGGTAGCTGCATCAAACCAGTCTGCAGACCAAAGTTGACGACAACAACAACAACAACATGTCAGTAATAGAGGATTGATAATGACTCACATCAAGACGATCGCTGAGCCACTAAAAGGCGCGTAAAGTAGACAATCACATTAACTCAGTTTAATTTTTCAGCCATGGCCTACATCAGAAAAAGAAACACATGCATTCACAATCATCCGGACATAACTATGCACACACTACCATATCCTGCTGTCCCAGTGCAACAAGCATATTGACAGTGACTGAGGGGGGAGTGGAGTGGAGTTGGAAGGGTAAGGGTGCCCCATAAGGCTCGGGATGGAATGTTCGGCATTGCACGATGGATTGTAAAGGCTCAGATAGGCGGGAATGAGAGATGCAATATGGAATGCAGTAAAGGGAAGAGGTGGGGAATGAATAAAAGGGAGGTGTGAGTGGGGAGGGAGGGGGATGTAAAACAAAAAATAACACAATAAAACAATAAAAAATGAAAATTATTAAGTGAAAATTGAATATTAAAGAAAGATAAATGAAGAAGTGATCCACAGTTGGAAGAAAGATATTTATTATGTGAATGTGTGTGCTTATTTTTGTGATGAAGGCCATGGCTGAAAATTTTAGTTATGTGAATGTGATTCACTATTTTACATGCCTGTCAGCAGCTCAGCATTTTTTCTTCTTTTCATGTCTTTTTGACATAGCCACAGCAACAGAAGAGGGGTGGGGGGTTTATTGATTTGACTGATGTTTTTTCTGGATGAGTTAATGTTCACAAGAAAACTTTATTTACTTTTTCATTAATTTGCAATCAGACTGCACCACAGTAAAATGTCACCAGGTTTAACTAGTTGAGAATACAAAAACAAGATGATTCTGTATTATTTTGTGTGTGTTTGTGTTATTATTATTATTATTTTCACCTCCGGAGTTAAGGGGGGGGGGGGGTTAGGTCAATTGAATAAAATCAGAAAGCGAGGTGCTGTCATAGATTTCTTTTTCATATCATGTTTTTTTAGATAGTGAAGCTCTTATTGATCTGATTTTTCGCCCATGTACAGTACATTTGTTTTTTTTGTTTTTTGTTTTTTTTCCCATGTAGATCTGATGTTAAATGTAGACAGAATAAAGTGTTTCTTTATGGCTGCACTTTGTATGTAACTTGGAATTCTGTATAGACAGAGGGACGGGAAAAAAAACATAAAAAATTTTGCTATTGGTGGTTCTGTGAGCCTCAAAAACGTACTTAACATACATATTTATAGCGAAAATATTACTTTTAGTAAAAATATTACTTGTAACATACATTCTGTAATTTCATTGAATAACTGTTAAATATTTTATATTCTCAATTCTAGAGAGCTTGTTGAACTGGTAGGGGAAGTAGGTAATAAGGAAGCTGAGACCAAAGGTATTCTGCTGGAGCATGGACTTGATGTTACTCCATATTCAGATGATTTGAAGAGTTATTTCCCTCAAGCTCCATATCACATCAGTGAAGAAGAAATAAAAAAGAGAGTTGATTTAAGGTATGTTTGTTAAAAAAACATGATGGAAGTACTTTTCTGAAATTAAGTGCATACTATCTTAAAATAATTGTTTGAGAGACTTGAGCTGGCTTTTCTGTTAACAGGAAAGAGTGCATTTTCACTATTGACCCACAGACTGCAAAGGATCTGGATGATGCTGTCTCATGTAAATTGCTCGAGAATGGAAATTTTGAAATAGGAGTTCACATTTCAGATGTTACACACTTCTTAACACCAGACACACCTCTGGATGATATTGTTTCAAAGAAAGCTACCAGTGTTTATCTTGTTGATGCGGTAAGTAACCCCAAAAGATAAATTTTAATTCTGAATAAAGTAAGTTTATGGCAATAATTTTTTTTTCCATTATGTGAGAAGCAGTTACCACGCACAAATAGGGTGGAAAGAAATCAGTTAACTTCTTGAAAGGGTGTCTTATCAGTGTTCTTATCTATAAAGAAATAAGCCACAAAAGACTTCACATATGTGAAGAAAATAGTGGAAAATGAAAAGTTGATGAATTACCTATGTTTATCTTGAAACTTCCTGGCAGATTAAAATTGTGTTCCGGAACCGGGACTCGAACCTGGGACCTTTGCCTTTCGCGGGCAAGCGCTCTACCACTGAGCTACCCCGACACGACTCACGATGCCGCCTCACAACTTTACTTCCGCCAGTACCTCGCCTCCTACTTTCCAAACTTCACAGAAGTTCTCCTGCGAAACTTGCAAGACTAGCACTCCTGGAAGAAAGGATATGGTGGAGACATGGCTTAGCCACAGCCTAAGGGGTGTTTCCAGAATGAAACTTTCACTCTGCAGCGGAGTGTGCGCTGATATGAAACTTCCTGGCAGATTAAAATTGTGTGCCGGAACCGGGACTCGAACCTGGGACCTTTGCCTTTCGCGGGCAAGCGCTCTACCACTGAGCTACCCCGACACGACTCACGATGCCGCCTCACAACTTTACTTCCGCCAGTACCTCGCCTCCTACTTTCCAAACTTCACAGAAGTTCTCCTGCGAAACTTGCAAGACTAGCACTCCTGGAAGAAAGGATATGGTGGAGACATGGCTTAGCCACAGCCTAAGGCGTGTTTCCAGAATGAAACTTTCACTCTGCAGCGGAGTGTGCGCTGATATGAAACTTCCTGGCAGATTAAAATTGTGTGCCGGAACCGGGACTCGAACCTGGGACCTTTGCCTTTCGCGGGCAAGCGCTCTACCACTGAGCTACCCCGACACGACTCACGATGCCGCCTCACAACTTTACTTCCGCCAGTACCTCGCCTCCTACTTTCCAAACTTCACAGAAGTTCTCCTGCGAAACTTGCAAGACTAGCACTCCTGGAAGAAAGGATATGGTGGAGACATGGCTTAGCCACAGCCTAAGGGGTGTTTCCAGAATGAAACTTTCACTCTGCAGCGGAGTGTGCGCTGATATGAAACTTCCTGGCAGATTAAAATTGTGTGCCGGAACCGGGACTCGAACCTGGGACCTTTGCCTTTCGCGGGCAAGCGCTCTACCACTGAGCTACCCCGACACGACTCACGATGCCGCCTCACAACTTTACTTCCGCCAGTACCTCGCCTCCTACTTTCCAAACTTCACAGAAGTTCTCCTGCGAAACTTGCAAGACTAGCACTCCTGGAAGAAAGGATATGGTGGAGACATGGCTTAGCCACAGCCTAAGGGGTGTTTCCAGAATGAAACTTTCACTCTGCAGCGGAGTGTGCGCTGATATGAAACTTCCTGGCAGATTAAAATTGTGTGCCGGAACCGGGACTCGAACCTGGGACCTTTGCCTTTCGCGGGCAAGTGCTCTACCACTGAGCTACCCCGACACGACTCACGATGCCGCCTCACAACTTTACTTCCGCCAGTAACTCGCCTCCTACTTTCCAAACTTCACAGAAGTTCTCCTGCGAAACTTGCAAGACTAGCACTCCTGGAAGAAAGGATATCTCACACTGAAAGTTCCCATCTCTGGCTGTAACCCATCCTTTCATCCTGCCTTATACCAATTCCAAACAGAACAATCCACAGCCCTCACCCGCCTGATCCTTAACCTATACCTCAACTCCGCCAATGAACACACCTGTCAACTCCTATCCCTGATCAAAATCCTCAACCTTTCCACTCCCACATCCACACCTAGAGTTCAGAACATCCTTTTACAGGCCAACCGCAAATTGGAACAGCATGCCAGCCTCCACCTCAAAAAACTATCCAAACTCCTGGTCACCCACCTCCAGAAAGGCAATACTCTCTACCTCAACAACCTCTCCAATAAACCACAAGCTCCTCTGATTGCACAGAAACCCAGTCTCTCCCATCTGCTCAATCTCCCACTTCCAGCTCCACTCCCCCCCAAACCTCACAATCCTAATCCACACAATCCTGAACCACAACATCCCAATTCAGTAATCAACCTCTCCTCTAAACCTCTCTCCCAATCTGAAACCTCCGTCCTATCCAAAGGCCTCACCTTTAGTCCCACTCCCAAATTCAACCAAACAGCCCTTGTCAAAGACCTACTATCCTATACTCGTAGCCTTGGCTGGAGATATCACTTTGCCACGAGGAAAAATAATCCTACTCCTGATGATCCAGTTCCCCAAGACATCACTCAAATTGAACCCTGCCTGGAACAGTTCCGTCCTCCATCACAGCGAGACCCACCCGCTCTCCCTCAAAATCACCCCCTTCAAACCTTCCAGGAATTCCTTACTTCCAACCTTGCCTCTCAGTCCTTCCTGAAAAACCTTAATCCTACTCCCAACATTACCGCAGCTGAATCCCGAGCTATCCGTGATCTGAAGGCTGACCATTCCATCGTCATTCTCCCTGCCGACAAGGGATCCACGACCGTGGTACTTGATCGGCGGGAGTATGTGGCTGAGGGACTGCGCCAGCTTTCAGACAATACTACCTACAAAGTCTGTCAAGAAGACCCCATTCCTGATGTCCAGGCAGAGATTCAGGGAATTCTCAGATCCTTAGGCCCCCTACAAAACCTTTCACCCGAGTCCATCAAACTCATGACCCCACTGACACCCCGCACCCCTACCTTCTACCTACTTCCTAAGATTCACAAACCTAATCATCCAGGCAGGCCAATTGTGGCCGGTTACCAAGCCCCCACAGAACGAATCTCTGCCTACATTGACCAACACCTTCAACCCATCATGTGCAGTCTCCCATCCTTCATCAAAGACACCAACCACTTCCTCGATCGCCTGAAATCCTTACCCAGCCTGTTACCTCCTGAAACCATCCTTGTAACCATTGATGCCACCTCCTTATACACAAATATCCCACATGCCCAGGGCCTCGCTGCGATGGAGTATTTCCTTTCACGCCGACCACCCACTTCCCTACCTAAAACCTCTTTCCTTAATACCCTAGCCAGCTTCATCCTAACCCACAACTTCTTCACCTTTGAGGGCCGGACATACCAACAACTAAAGGGAACAGCCATGGGAACCAGGATGGCCCCCTCGTATGCAAACTTATTTATGGGATGCTTAGAGGAAGCCTTCCTGGAAACCCAAGCCTGTCAACCCAAAGTTTGGTACAGATTCATTGACGACATCTTCATGGTCTGGACCAACAGTGAAGAAGAACTCCAGAATTTCCTCTCCAACCTCAACTCCTTTGGTCCCATCAAATTCACCTGGTCCTACTCCAAATCCCATGCCACTTTCCTTGATGTCGACCTCCATCTGTCCAACGGCCAACTTCACACATCCGTCCACATCAAACCTACCAACAAACAACAGTACCTCCATTATGACAGCTGCCATCCATTCCATATCAAACGTTCCCTTCCCTACAGCTTAGGTCTTCGTGGCAAAAGAGTCTGCTCCAGTCCCGAATCCCTGAACCAGTACACCAATAACCTAATAACAGCTTTCACATCCCGCAGCTATCCTCCTGATCTGGTTCAGAAGCAAATTACCAGAGCCACCTCCTCATTCCTCCGAATCCAGAACCTTCCACCGAAGAATCCCAGAAGTGCCCCTTTTGTCACCGGATACTTTCCGGGACTGGAGCGGACTCTGAATGTGGCTCTCCAGCAGGGATACGACTTCCTTAAATCCTGCCCTGAAATGAGATCCATCCTTAATGACATCCTCCCCACTCCTCCGAGAGTGTCTTTCCGCCACCCACCTAACCTTCGTAACCTCCTAGTCCATCCCTATGAAACCCCCAAACCACCTTCCCTACCCTCTGGCTCCTACCCATGCAACCGCTCCCGTTGTAAAACCTGCCCTATGCACCCTTCCACCACCACTTACTCCAGTCCAGTAACCCGGAAGGTGTACACGATCAAGGGCAGAGCCACTTGCGATAGCACCCACGTGATTTACCAACTAACATGCCTGCACTGTGAAGCGTTCTATGTGGGAATGACCAGCAACAAACTGTCCATTCGCATGAACGGTCACAGGCAGACAGTGTTTGTTGGTAATGAGGATCACCCTGTGGCTAAACATGCCTTGGTGCACGGCCAGCACATCTTGGCGCAGTGTTACACCGTCCGGGTTATCTGGATACTTCCCACCGACACCAACCTTTCAGAACTCCGGAGATGGGAACTTGCCCTTCAGCTTATTCTTTCCTCCCGTTGCCCACCTGGTCTCAATCTCCGCTAACTCAAATTCCCGCCCACTATCTTTAGCATCTTTGCCTGGGTTCTGTGGACAGAGCCTCTGCCTCAATTGGTATCTCTGTCCAACTTCTTTGCTTTCACAAATGTCTGTCTAGGTGTGCTTGCGTTTCGATATGTCTGAGTGTGTGTGTATTTGTTTACCTTCCTTTTTTCCCCCTAAGGTAAGTCCTTCCACTCCTGGGATTGGAATGACTCCTTTTCCACTTCCTTAAAACCCATATCCTTCCCTTTTCCTCCCCTTTTTTCCTCTTTTTCCTGAAGAAGCTGCCAGTGGTGGCGAAAGCTTGTATGTGTGTTTGTGTGTGATTTTTATTTGTTTCTCTCGACGAGCCGGTCCTTTTGGTAAGTCATCTCTTTTCTATTTTTATTTTTATTTATCCCACCGGGAAAGTTTCCCTCTATAATTTTCGTTATATATATATCTCGAACCGATATGTTTTGAAACGATATGTATGGTATAAGTGCATGTTTCTGAACCAGAGATTCGTGCGCTACGCACCCTTCACATACTGAAATGAATCTCTTGTTTGTCCTATGCCTAACCTAACTTTCACTTTTACAAAAATTATCTATAGCGTAGCCTTAAGAGTAAGCTTTCTTGTGAATTACCCAGAAAGCTGCACTCTTAAGTTCCTGCCTAACCGTATCCTTTAAAATCAAGACACATTAATAAAAATCATAACATTCGCCTGTTTGATACATATCATTTCGATAGGTAACAGCTTCTATATATATTGTTTGGATGTCGAAGCCACACTATGCAGCACATCTGCAAAATTATCAATTTCAAACTAAATTTTGATCTAATTTTTTTTTGTACCGTCGTATAAGATGACCTTGTATCTTGGGGCTTTTTTAAAATGATTCAGCCATTGTCTTACCAGCAAAAATATACGGTAAGCAATATGAAATAGCCTATCAGTTGGTAGGAACATAAAATATGAAATTGTCTATTGAAAATCTGTGAATTTGTAATAGTATATGGTTGACCAAATAGATATCATAAATTTCAGCTCAAATACCAAATTAATATAATGTATTATAAAGATGATCGTCTGTGAATAATAACATGTCGATAGGGAACAACTCGCCATAAAGACGAACATTGAGCTGCCGACAGACACAAATGAAACACACGCACGTGCCCGCTAATCTGTGAGCACATAAGCTTTCAGTCATAATCAATTTTAGATTGAATTTTGATAGAATAACAAACGTCTTTAATGATGATTCGACTTTTTCTCACCTCTTTATTTGCCTGCACATCAGCATTTGAGGCTTCACCTACTACTATTTCTAACTTCTTTCTCCCTGTGTGCACCTGAAGGCCACCCACATGGGTGACTGGGTAATGCGTAAGTTCCAGCCCCGGGCTGGCATGTAGGGTGCGTGCGTACCCCCTGGTGAAGGCCAGGCCCGGGAAGGGGCGATTGCCTGCACTGATACCTTCCCGATTCGCCGATTGGTTCCTCCGTCTGTAGGTCGGAAGGTGTGACCTGGGGTGGGAACAATCACCCAAGGCGGGTGTGCTTCCGTGGGGGCCCCCAGCAGGAAAGAGCGTGCCATCGGAGACACTGGCAATCGTGGGGGATACATCTTCAATGGTTTCCCACAGATAAAGGAAATGCAAAGAGTCTCACGAAGTTAGACATACTGGACAATAGTGTACCTGAACAGATGACTTTACCATTGACACCTAAGTTCCTTGTGGTTACCCGTACTGAGGAAGGACATTCCTTCTCGTCGGTAAACCTATTTATAATTCAGAAAGGGGTTGACGCCATTGCTGGCCCAGTTAAATCCTGCGCCTGTCTGCATAATGGGACACTACTATTGGAAACAGAAAGTGGCTCCCAGGCACAACGGTTGCTCAAGGCTAATTTGCTCCATAGTTACCCGATTCGTGTTGAGCTTCATCCAACCCTCAATTATTCCCGAGGGGTAGTCTACTCAGCCTGTTTGGATGGTCTGACTGAGGATGAATTAAAGGACTATCTGGCAGCGCAAGGCGTCATCCCAGTGCACCAAGTGATGAAAAAGGAGAACAATGTTTCAGTTCCCATTCGTACAGTGTTTTTGACCTTCAACTGAGTGGCTCTGCCGCCGAAGATCAAGGCAGGATATGAGGTAGTCACAGTACGACCTTACATCCCTAACCCTACTCGGTGTTACCAGTGCCATCTCTTTAATGATACAAGTCAGTGTGTAATTCACCATGTGTCACCTGTGGTAAAGGTGCACATGAGGGGAATTGTCCACCACCATCCCCTCATTGCGTAAATTGTAACAGGAATCATGCTGCCTGCTCCTGGGAATGTCCCATATTTGCTGATGAACGGGCCATACAGGAATAAGAGTCAATGAAAAGGTTCCTATACAAGTTGCACATAAGATGTACGCCAGTCATAAGCCTAATACCCCACTGTGTGGTAACTACAGTACTGTAGTTGCAGCATCTCCACCAACGCAGGACATGGCCACACAGACGTGTGACATACAGTTTACTATGGTAGTCATCAAACAGTCTACATCGACAAGGGCGTCAAGTTCGACAAAAAGTGTGAATCCCTCTTCCAAATCTTCATCTTCACATGTGAAACCACAGATCGAGACACGTAAGTCTAAGAAGGAGTATTCACACGAGAATTTCCTCCGCACTCCTTCCAAAACATCTGAGTCTACAAAGGAACTTGATACTTCCTGGCAGATTAAAATTGTGTACGGGAAGTGGGACTCGAACCTGGGACCTTTGCCTTTCGCAGGCAAGCGCTCTACCAACTGAGCTATCCTGACATGACTCACGATGCCACCTCACAGCTTTACTTCTGCCAGTACATCGCCTCCTACTTTCCAAACTTCACAGAAGCTCTTCTGCGAAACTTGCAAGACTAGCATTCCTGAAAGAAAGGATATGGTGGAGACATGACTTAGCCACAGCATAAGGGATGTTTCCGAAAAAACTTTCACTCTGCAGTGGAGTGTGCCAGGGTCGAGTCCCAGTTCCGGCACACAATTTTCATCTGCCATGAAGTTTCATATCGGCGCACACTCCGCTGCAGAGTGAAAGTTTCATTCTACAAAGGAACTTCACCAGGGCTCCAAGAAGTCAAATAAGGGGAAAACTCCTTCCCCACCCTCCTCCTACCTCACAATGCGACGATGGCATTCCCTGGAAGCCTATAGTCTCTCCAGGTGCATCAGCCAAAGATGGGGCTGCCGACCACCCCTACGTGGCTGCTGTGGTCTGAGAATATGGAGCAAGACCCTCCCGTCTCAGACACCACCAGTTGCGAACATTCAGATTGTGGCCCACCGCCTTCATCGGGCTTACGTCCACCTCTATATCATTTTATCCTACTATGGATATTCTTCAATCAAACATTTGTGGTATCTGGTCTAATTGGGCAGAACTGCAACTTTGTACGCGAACATATCACCCAATTATCTTCTCTCTACAGGAGATCAAATTGCTTCCTGGTACTCAAATTACTTTCCCACTCTACACTGCGGTTCGCTTTGACCTTCCTCCTCTGCAGGAATTCCAGCCCATGGGGGTGTAATGTTGCTCATTTGAGATACGTACACAGTACACCTGTTCCTTTGTGTACTCCACTACAAGCTGTCACTGTCCAGATAAACCTTCCTGGATTTATCTCGACACTGTGCAATATTTACGCTCCTTCCTCCTTTCCAGTCACTAGAACTGGTTTTCTAGATCTTATTGACCAGCATCCACATCCGTTCTTGTTGGTGGGCGATTTCAACACCCACCACCCCCTTCGTGGCTCCCCACGACCATGTCCATGGAGCTCCCTCCTGGCAGATATACTGAACCACCTTCAGCTCATCTGCCATAACACTGGTGAACCAACTTATCTTTCGGACTCCACAAACACTTTAGGCCACATAGATTTATCTATCTGCACTGCTTAGCTAGCATGGCGTCTTGAATGATCTGTTCTCTCAGACACACATTCGAGCGATCATTTGCCATGTGCAATTCACCTAATGACGCTTGGTACCCTTGAGCATCCACACCTCTGGCAGGTAACCAAAGTGGTTTGGTAGCTCTAATCGTCACTGGCGGATTTTGGTACTCATCAATTTCCCAGTATAGACGACCAAGTGGGACACCTTACCACAGTTATTCTCACAGCCGCGGTATGTTCCATCGCTGTAAGACTACCCAAGCATGTCATCCCTTTGTTCCGTGGTGGACAGCAGAATGCCGTGACGCTCTGCAACATGCCCTCAGAGCCTTTTAAACAACGACCCTTGCTCGACAACTGCATCCGATACAAACGGCT
Organism: Locusta migratoria; assembly: GCA_026315105.1. Classification (NCBI taxonomy): domain Eukaryota; kingdom Metazoa; phylum Arthropoda; class Insecta; order Orthoptera; family Acrididae; genus Locusta; species Locusta migratoria. The sequence continues at coordinate 201,824,599 of CM048746.1, forward strand.
GCGGGCCTATTGTCGTCGCCTCTTTTGTGACTGTAAACGCGCCAGTTGGCGCTCATTTATGAGCTCTTTTAGTAGTCTACCCCGTCCTCTATCGTTTGGGGTAACCTCAGAAAAAATTCGGGCACTATGGCTCATTACCCGATTCCTAGTCTCTATGTTGCAGCTGACACCATCGGCGACCCTCCACAAATAACCAACACACTTGGACGACATTTTGCAGAGGTCTCTAGTTCTTCTCACTACAGTGACGCTTTCCTCACTAGGAAATGGACAGTGGAGGCGACTCCATTGCCCTTTACCTTTCAGAACCATGAATGCTACAATGCCGAGTTTACTGTGCAAGAACTCCACCACGCACTCTCATCTTCACGGTCCTCCGCTCCAGGACCAGATAGCATTCACGTAGCAATGTTGCAACACCTTTCATCTACGGGCTTGCACTTTCTACTGGCCACCTACAAACACAAATGGATAGAAGGCACCTTTCTGCGACACTGGCATGAAGCCATAGTCATTCCCATACCAAAGCCTGGGAAGGACAAATTTCTCCCTTCCAGCTACCACCCCATTTCCCTCATCAGTAGCGTATGCAAGCTGATGGAACACATGATTCATGGGCACCTGGTATGGTAGCTTTAAACGTGACATCTCCTTTCTAATGTCCAATGTGGGTTTCTCAAGAACCGTTCTGTGGTGGATCATCTCATTGCCCTATCTACTTCAGTAATGAATAACTTTTACAGAAGCGCCAGACAGTAGCGGAGTTCTTTGATCTGGAAAAAGCATATGACACCTGCTGGAGGATAGGCATCCTCCGCACTCTGCATACATGGGGTTTTTGGAGTTGTCTGCCAATTTTTATCAAGGAATTTTTAACATACCGTTTGTTTAAAGTGTGTGTTGGTTCGGGATTATCGAGCACTTTTATTCAGGAGAACGGGGTCCTCCAGGGTTCAGTCCAGAGCATCGTTTTATTTGCAGTGGCAATCAATTCTATAGCCGATCATCTACCACCGGGAGTGTCGGCGTCCCTCTTTGTCAACGACTTCACAATCTGCAGCAGCTCTGAGCAAATGGATCTCCTGGAGCGGCACCTTCAGCGGTGCCTAGACACTCTCCACATGTGGAGTATGGACACTGGTTTTCGATTCTCGGCTGACAAGACAGTCTGCATGAACTTCTGGTGGTAGAACGAGTCCCTTCCCCCGTCCCTTCACCTGGGCCCCATAGTACTTCCATTTGTAGAGACTACGACGTTCTTCGGACTTGTTTTCGACAGGAAGCTATGTTGGTCTCCCCACAATTCTCGTTTGGCAGCTCGCTGTACCCGCTCTCTCAATGTGCTGCGGGTGTTAAGTGGCCCCTCGTGGGGAGCTGATTGGTCTACTCTCCTCCACCTGTGTCGCACCATAGTTCGGTCCAAACTGGACTATGGAAGCATCATCTATTCTTCGGCTGACCGTCCATACTGTGCCACCTTAACACAATCCACCACCAAGGGATCAGTCTGGCGATGGGGGCGTTTTACACTAGCCCCGTTGAGAGCCTCTGTGCCAAGGCCGCTGCACTACCTCTTTCTCTTATCGTTGGGAACTCCTGCTTAGCCGTTTGTCATCCATGCGAAGACACGCAACGTATGCTGTTTTCTTTAATGACTCACTTAACGGTCTCTTTGCCGTGCGCCTGTCTGCTTTGCTACCACCAGGAGTTCGCTTGTGTTCGTTACTTGGCCAGCTCGGCGTTACAATGCCTGCTACTTTCTCGACTGGAGAGAGCACCTCTCCACAGTGAGTAAGCCCTGAAGTCCAAGTTAACATGGATCTTCATTCTCTTCGACAGGACTCCACACCTAGTTTAGTTTACTGGAGAGAATTTCTCGCACTCCGGTTCAAATTTGATGACAATTTCTTCATCTACACTGATGGCTCAAAGACAGACCACGGTGTTTGGTGCCCCTTTGTGCTTGGCAACACCTCGTTGAAATATCATCTCCCTGAGTGGAGTCCCCGTGTGCATTATATCAAGCCATCCAATACGTCTGGCGTAACTCGCTCAGTAAGAGTGTCATTTGCTCGGACTCTATAAGTGCTCTTTTGAGCCTCCGCATGCTATATCCTGTCCATCCCCTGGTAAAAAGCATCCGCAATTGTCTTACCTCTCTTTCAGTGAGTGGAACTACTGTGACGTTTCTGTGGGTCCCTGGCCATGTGGGAATGTCGGGGAATGAGTTTGCGGATACGGCTGCCAAGGAGGCAGTTCTCCTCCTTCGACAGTCTACCTTTTCTACTACCTCTGATGACCTTCGTGCTGGCGTCTTCTGGCGTATCGTCTCATGTTGGTTTTCACATTGGTCATCCCTGTCAGGGAACAAATTGCGAGCCATTAAACCTGTGCCTGATCTGTGGTCAACATCATCTCGACCATCTCACCTAGAGGAGATTGTTCTGGCCCGGCTTCGTATTGGCCACTGCCATTATAGCCACCAGTATTTACTTAGTGGTGATCCTTCTCCCTTATGTGAGCACTGTGATGAACCTTTTACTGTGCACCACCTTTTAGTGCTATGTCCGTTTCTTTTTAATCGTCTATGCCATGATCTATGTTTACCATTTAAAATGTCTGATATTGTAGCTTATGATCTGCATTCTGCTGGCCGAGTTTTACTTTTTATATATTGTGCAAATATGGCGAAAGCCATTTAAATTCTAACCCTGGTTTGATTTTACTATGGGCAGTGTTGGGCGCTAATGACGCAAGTAGTTTTGCGCCCTAAAACAAAAAGCCTCTACTGGTAGCACATCATCTTCCTCCATCTTTACCTTGCTGTGACCACTCAACTCCCTTGACCCCAACCCAATTCCATACCTCCACCACCCACCCCAGATTACAGCTAATGTTAAATGCAATTTCAGTCCGCAGTTGGTGCCTTGGTATATGGAATCAGTATTCACATATGTTAACTGTATTTGTTCATTTCCTATTTCAAATGGAGGATCCTCGCCCCCTGAAAGCTTAGATATTTAGCTGTGTTCTCATTGTGTCTGTCTGCAGTTCATTTCCTCTCTGTGGTGAAAAGCAATCTGTACTTCTCATAAAATTGTTATTACATCCTAGACTTTCCTTTGTTAAAGGAATCTTGTACCAGGTCTGTTACAAAATTCTGAAACTTTGTCCAAATTTTTTTCCCCATTTATCCATTACTTATGTTGCTCAGAAATATTCTCCTTCACAATTGATACACAATTTCCACATCTGGAAGCTGTTTTGGCGTGACCCTTGATGGACCACCTCTTTCAAAGGGGTTTTCGACTTTGGGAATAAAAAGTGCACGTGGGCCGGGTCTGGAGAGGTAGTACAGTGTATGATGCAAAAACCCTTCAGATTTGATTTTGTAAACTCCCATCTTCCCATCCAGTTCTCCCTTGCACCCGTTTTATGTTTCAGCCTCTGCTCCAGTTTGTTTTCTGTCCTAAAAGCAATTTTCACCTCTATATACAATATAGTTCTCCAGATAGACATTATATTTCAGTGTGATTTTTTTTTTTTTGTTTCTGTGTCTTGTCACCTTATCCAGCCTATCGATTAAATTCACAGATGGGTTATGGAACGTGCTAGCTGTGTGCTTCCTGTATTTCAGATGACAACTCTGGTTGACATTTTCTCCGTATGTAATTGACTTATTGAAATGCAACCAACGGCATTGTGATTTTTCATGCTATTGAATGCATAAGAAATAACATGGGGTATTCATTAAAAAAAAAAAAAAAATAAAAAAATAAAGAGTTTTGTTGAAAATATTTGTGCATATTTTAGACTGTCTCATAGTACTTATTTTCATAACCTCTTAGCATATGTTCAAGACACTGAGAAAGTTGTTTTTCAATATGTATTGTAGTTGAGACCTGTTTTGGTGAAAATGTTGAGTGGGTCACTCTGTACATAAGCTAGATAAGCTTAAGTACTGTGGTATGAGTGGGAAAGTGCACAAATGGTTTAAATCATACCTAACTGGAAGAGTTCAGAAAGTTGATATAAGTAATTCACATAATATACAAAAAACAGCCGAGTCCTCAAACTGGGGAACTATCAAGCATGGGGTGCCACAGGGTTCGGTACTGGGACCTTTGCTGTTCTTAATATATATTAATGATTTGCCTTTCTATATTCATAAAGATGCCAAGCTAGTTCTCTTTGCTGAGGATACAAGTATCGCTATCACACCCAAATCACAGGAATTAACTGATGAAATTGTCAATGAAGTATTTCAGAGAATTATTAGGTGGTTCTCTGTAAATGGACTCTCTTTAAATTTTGAAAAAAACACAGTATATTCAGTTTCACACAATAAATGGCATCACACCATTAATTAATATTGACTTCAACCAGAAATCTATAGCTAAGGTAGAATATTCAAAATTTTTAGGTTTATGCATTGATGAGGGGTTAAATTGGAAGAAACACATTGAAGATCTGCTGAAACATTTGAGCTCAGCTACTTATGCTATTAGGGTGATTGCAAACTTTGGTGATGTACAACTCAGTAAACTAGCATACTATGCCTATTTTCATTCTCTGCTTTCTTATGGCATCATATTCTGGGGCAATTCATCATTTAGTAAGAAGGTATTCATCGCCCAAAAGCGGGTCATCAGAATAATTGCTGGAGCCCACCCAAGATCATCCTGCAGACATTTGTTTAAGGATCTAGGAATCTTTACAGTAGCTTCACAATATATATATATATATTCACTTATGAAATTTGTTATTAACAATCCAACTGAATTCAAATGTAACAGCAGTGTGCATAGCTACAACACTAGGAGAAAGGGTGACATACACTATTCAAGGTTAAATTTAGCTCTGTCACAGAAAGGGGTTAATTATTCTGCCACAAAAGTCTTTGGTCACTTACCTAGTAGTATCAAAATTCTGACAGATAGCCAACTAGCATTTAAAAATGAATTAAGAGAATTTCTGAATGGCAATTCCTTCTACACATTAGATGAATTTCTAGATAAAAGTTAGTACTTTAGGAAAAACTTAAAAAATATAAAAAAATAATAAAAATAAATAAATAAATAAAAATTCAAATGTTGAGTGTCATGTAATATTATGTATAGACACACTTCATTTAACTGACACGTTCCACATCATTACGAAGTGTCGTATTCATGATCTATGGAACAAGTATTAATCTAATCTAATCTAATCTAAGCAGGTGCCAGTGCATAAGAGCTTGTGATATATATATATATATATATAAAGGATTTTTATTCTATGTCTGGCATATTGTTTTGGGTGTCATTAAATTCGTAGCATTGTATTATAAAATTTTGTATAGTAACAAATTACACCAAATGTCCGAATTCCGGCATAAGATATTAAAATAGTTTGTTTTTGGGTTAGTTAGATTACTGAAGGCAGATATTGTCCAGGGGATATGTATGTACAGGTTCCTGACATCTGTGCAGACACTGTGCAAGTGACGGCTCCTCAGAATAAGCTGCCTATGGAACAGACAACAGTGATACATTTATCTATGTATGTTATTAGAATTGATTGTCTCTTGTTTCATCATGTAAAATGGTTGCAGTTGACTTCCAGCCATAATTGTGATAACATATCTGTAGTAGTTATAAAAGTAATCAATAAACCCTTATGAAGTGAAACTATGAATTGTGAGTTAACTGTAATTTAATCAGCAGGAAGAAGTATTTTTAACATTATCCTCTGCAGATTAAGCAATCTAAGGAATTTAGAAGAGGTCATATATCAATTTACATGAAGACTTTCTTTTCATAAGGGCACGGACTAGCCAGACTGTAGAAGAGAGCATCAGGGTAATAGATCAACAAACCTGAAAATGAACTTCAACTGATTTAGAATTTGTGATGGTTATGAAATCTGCATGGTCACACCACAATGTGCTTCCTTGTTTCTCAGTACTTGGAAATTGGGTAAAGTAGTCTTGAAACATGTAATACTGAGTACAGTAATAATAATAATAATAATAATAATAATAATAATAATATTGTGGTGGTGAAGAAGAAGAAATTGACAACTAATGTGTGATGGTGTGTGATTGCGCTCAATTCATCATATAAAGATCACATGATTGGAAATACGACCTCATGTGAAGTGGTGAAGGTAACAAGATAGGTATTGAATATTGCCATTGCTTTTTCCACATATTTCCAAAGTTGATTTGTTGTAGTACCAAGTGATGTATCCCTCAACAGTCATTGACCAGACTTTCAATACTTAAAAGATTAGAACTGGTAGGCCAAGGCAGCAATGCAGTTTGATGGGAAATCAACAAGTCTTTAACATTGCATGCTGTGTGTGGTCACACATTATCCTGTTGCAATGTGACTGTTAGTAAGCTTAGAAGTTAAGGCTGGACAACAGCTTCAAACACTTTAAGAGGTGTAATTCTGATTATTAGTGTGCCAGTAGTGTTTACTAGGAAGGTGTAAGGTGTGGAATCAAATACCAGCCCAAACTGTAATACTGAGAGCGGGACCAAATGGTGGTGCAGAAGGCAAAAGGGTCTCACCACGGTGTCCCTAGATCCTAATCTATCATTTTTTTATAAGTTCGCTTCACTCTAACAGTGCTATGTAACAGCCAAGACATTGGTTATAATGTCTCAAAATTAATGCACAGGTGAAATGGCCATTGCCAAGTTCCAGTTTTGCCATTTATTTCTCTTTTCATCACAATTTATCAATTTTCTCTTAGCATTGTCCTGCTGTTGATAGTCATTGTTAATACATTACTACTTGTCATCCAAAACTGATAAAACTGCATATTGTTTCATCGTCACAGGGATAATTATGCTGAAGAAATTAAGTTGTAAACCTTGTTGATAGATGGCCAGAAACTGTCTTTTCAGTCATTCAGCTAAATTTGATAGTGTGTCCCCCAAATTTTTAGACAAATTATTTCTGGACTTCAGATAAACAATTTATCATATCGTACTTACAACGCTAATGAAAAACATAACAGGCCATCGACAGGAAAAGATTTAAATCTCCCATCTGAATCAAACAAATTTCTCAGGAAGTATTTCTATGCAAATGAAGTCTTTAATTCAAGCAGTACATATAAAACATTAAATATACAGCTGCAGTTGTAGTTTACTGAAATTATAAGTTTTCTACATTATTTCTGAATTTTATGAAAATTTTTGTTGCAGGTTCATCACATGCTTCCTAAAGAGCTGTGCATATTGTGCTCTCTATTACCTGGTGAAGATAAATTGACATATTCTGTAATATGGGAAATGACCCCAAATGCTGAAATAGTATCTCAACGTTTCACACGTTCTGTGATAAATTCATGCTCACAACTTAGTTATGAACATGTTCAGGTATGTGAAGGTTTCTAATCAGCATTTATTTAAGTAAGACTTTTCAGTTTGCATGGGACAACTTGAATAACAATGCTTTTCACTTTAAGCTTGTATGGTTTACAGAAATCTTTCGATTTATGGTATTAGCTAATGGGTGCAGAGACACTTTGACAGTCATTTGCTAGAATGTTTCACTGACTGTTGGTAAAGACAGCTTCAGCTATCATACAATACTAAGCAATTGTAATCATACAACCAATTAATGTGTTGTAATGTTTTTAATTTTTTAAAATTATTTTTTATCTTTTATTTTTTAATTTGGCAATGGAGCATTTGAAGATCCTGTGAACAACTAGCATGGTATTGATGTTATTTGTATAGGGCATTCATTTTAACTAAGACATCAAAATATCTTAAAAACTATGACTCCTATGTAAAAATAAGTTATACTTCAGATTTGTTTGTCTTGAGAGGGGAGGGGGGGGGGGGGTGCAGCCAATGCTATCACACTCAATGTCCACCCTATCTTGTGTGTGGGTTGTGGGGGACACTTTGAAACCTTCAATAGGAACCCCTCATTTTTATTGCAGCTTTCTATAGCATTGGTGTGTTTCACTACAGTTGGCTCTGTAATGAGAGAAAGTGAAATGGGTACACAATCATAATTTACAGCATGCTACTTCCTTGATTGTACATGGTACATGTTATCTCAATGCTGTAAGGATAGAAAAGCCAGTATAAGACTTCTAATTGAAACACCCTGGCCCCACTATCAGCTTGTTTGTGCTGCACAAATTGGTGTTATCCTTGTAGTACATTCTCCAGCCTCCAAAAATTTCCTTGCCTCAACATACAATTCTGTCCCCAAACCCAACAGTCTCTTCCCCCCCACCCCCTCCCCCAAACCATACACATCCCCCAGTATCGTTAACCCTATATATTCCCCCTCCCCCCTTTTTTTCCTTTCCTCTTCCCCATTTTGCTCCTGCACTCTGTGATGCTAGTTGGTGTGAGAGGCGTATCCAGTTAGGTTGTACTTGGCCCCATCATGAATTGTGTGCGTACTTAATTTATGCTGAACTGTAATGCTGAGTACTAGATTGACTAGCATATTTGTGTTTTTGTTCAGAACTCAATACCAATTGTGTCAGAACTGTGCTTCTCAGTGGCGTAGTGTGTGAATTTTTGCCACCCGGTACAAGCTCTAAATTTCCCAAGGCCCTCCCTCCCCCCGCTTTTTGAATTAAGCAAAAAAGCACACCTTTCACAATGCATATAAACAATGATTTAGTGCATATCAAAAAAAAAAAAAAAAGAAAGTGGTGGTGCAATTTAATTTTCTCAGCATAATTTTTTTGGTTCTTCTCTGTACTTTCAATTATTCTAAACAAATCTTTCTTGAAGATTATTTATATGACCTATTTGTCTGTGTCTGTAACAGTTGAGAAAATGTTCATACATTTATAAGACACTTTCAACAAAGGGAAAAATAATAAACTAAAACATGTGCAGAGATGTAAATAATTTGTAAATTAGAATTTGAGCCCACAGGCCTTTTATAGCAGTAAATTATGCTATTCTGTTTTAAGTTGGGGGAATAGTTTTGTGTATATTATGTGTATAATAGCCATGCAGAAATGGCTGTTCAGTGTAAGGGGCCATGCTACAAATTATGTTGCTGCTCCCCATTGGAGGTGCGAGTCCTCTTTTGGGCATTTGTGTGTATGTTATTGTTAGAATAAGTTATTTGGTTTAAGTAGTTTGTAAGTTTAGGAACTGATGACATTAAGCAGTTTAGTCCCATATGGCTTTTTGCGAATGGCTATGCAATCTGGGGTGACATGTTACAGACTGATTGCATGGCCACTCGGGTCAGAGGTTCCAGTTCTCCGTCGGGCAGAATTGTATGTACCAGACTTAGTATAAGTTAGTTGAAGTAGTTAGTAAGTTTGGAGGCTGATGACATCAGCAGTTTAGAAACATCTGAATTTCGTTCCTTTAGGTTCATAAACACCTTAAATATTCCTTTTCAGCAGGACTTAAGTCATCATAACACAACTTGCATCCATTCTGGGCATGATCAGATCAGCTCAATTTTGTATACTTATGGGGTTGAAGCAATTAAATCAGGCTTTGTTGGGTTCAGAAGAACTTTGCCATGCACAAGAGCATACCTTTACTTGCAGACATTTATAGTAGGATGAAAAGTAATAGTAGTAAGTATTCAAGCCAGGAAACGAGAATCAGGAGGAAAATACTAGTAGCAGAAGAGAATAAGTAAGCAGTGACACTACTTATACTGGGCCGAAAGTCAGTTACTCAAAGCACTTGTTGGCTGAAACATCTTACATATAAAAATAAATCCCTATTTCCTGTGGTGACTCCATAACTTGAGAACAGTTCAGCCAATCTTATTTTGTTGTGTTCATAATTCTCAGGAGAAGATTTTTACGAAATAAAATTTTTGGGATATTTACTGAAAAATGTTTTTGTTTTCCAGTGTCTGTATGTTTTTGTTGCATACAGATATGTAGTTTTGTTCAAATTTTTATGACATTTTGTACACTTGATCATCAAAAAGAGAGAAAATTCACTTTCTACATAAAATTTCATATGGTGCACGGCGAAGGTTACTTTACTTACAAACTTTGACAAAATCCATACCTTTGCATCGAAGAGAAGCACAGTACTGATACAATGAATATTGGGTTCTGAACGAATCTGCAACCCAACGGAACTTGGATTAGCAACACAATACCTGTCTACAAGATTGGTAAAATGTATTGAAGTTGTTAGTGGACTGTTGGGACATCTTTTGAAAGGAAACTTACACAATTAGACCATAACATAATAGTACTTTAATCTACTGTCACCCACATTTTTACCATTCCTAGTTGTTTTCCACAGTTTACTGAGAAACTTAAGAAAAGTGCATGTGTTTGTTAGAAGTATTTTGTTCAGAATCACCAGTAATGTGATCCCCTGGAGCATGTACCTTTGCTCCTGACTCACCCTGCATATTGTCCTTCAAAGTAACTGTAAAAAAACCTTTCCTCCCAATATTGAATTTTAAAGAACAAAATATCCTTCAAAGCTGACAATTTCCAGGCTATTTTGGTAGATTCCGTTTATTTAATGAGAGCCGGTAAAGTCTGGTGCAAGTGTGGGCAACTACCATGACTGCCACGTGACGTGCTGTATGTAGCAGACCAGTGTCCACTGCTCGTCCATCCGTTTAGTCTCAGGTATTTGCATGTCTGCAAATGATAAAGTCTCCAAAATGTACACTATCACATAAAATTAATATTATGATGGATTTCTTGGGAGTTTTAGCAATTAGCACTACTTAAAAGTATTTCCACTAAACTCCTTCTGTACCTATGATGATACTTTCACTGTAATGTGAAGAATTACATGCATCATTTTTCACTGCACAACAAATGGTAATCACTAGTAGAAAACACGCCTTGATCCATTATCAGTTGTAGCCTGCAACTGTTGACACACTCGGTGATTTGATGTGATGTTAACAATATTCAGAAGGTTCTTTCGATATTCACACTCAACATTTGGCTGCGACATATGTGCCTGTGCAGGCTGTTTGTGGTGCTACTAATTTTATACTTTCAGTGTTTTGTGATATAAATCAATGTAAGAAACATATCAATTCTCTTCAAACATAAAAGTAAAAGCCAAAGAAAAAACTGAAATACCTAATTTTATAGTTATGTTTTTCATTTTCATTCAATTACAGTATTAATTTATGGCTTCGCAAGAAAGGCAGTATGACAACATCTGTTGGCTGAATTCTCATCAGCACTAACTCATTAACCATAATAAATAAAATAAATGACTGATCTTCAGTTGGGACTACATAACCTACCAAACTGGTGGAATTTTTGGCAGAAAGCAAGTCAGGGTTAAAATTCCTGCTAATTCTTGATCAATATTTTATAACTGCAATGCACAGCCTTTGTGACTGTTTTCAGATCCAGATGGATAATTTTTATTAGTTGACGTAGGAGAGTATAACTGCAACATTAGGGAGGCATTTAGGAGGCATTCTCCCAATTCCAGTACTTAAATCTTTGCCAAAAGAAGATCACTTTTTCTTTAAAATATAGGAGGAGGCTATGCTCATGTTAAATTAACTAATGAAAGGCACACATTCAACTATGGGTTGAAGAAAATCGGTAGAATTCTTTCAGAATGTTACTCTTTAATAAGTCATTAAAACTAGTTGCAATCGCCAGATGCTTTCTCAAGGCATTTATGAGACACAAATTGTTGATGTATCTAGCATATGTGAAAGTACTGCATTACTGATTCAAATGTTAAAACTGACAACCAGGAAGTAATTCGTCACTTCACTCAACTACATTAGATAACAACTTCAAATATCATATATTTCCGCAGATAAGACGATGGCTAAATCATAAAAAAGGCACCTAAAATCCGAGGTCGTCTTATATGACATTTCGCAGATGTGCTGCATAGCGTGGCTTCGACCTCCAAACCATATATATCGAAGCGGTTAAGTACCAAAACGATACGTATCGAATAGGCGAATGTTATGTTTTTTATGAATATGTCGTGATTTTAAAGAATGTGATTAGGCAGAAATCTAAGAGTACAGCTGTCTGGATAATTTACAAGAAAGCTTACACTCTAAGTAACTAGGCCTGAAATGATATATATATTGAACATACTACTTTAGATCGATTTAGTGTTTCTGAACCATACATTCAAACGCTACACGCCCTCATGCACTAAAAAAAACTTATGTTTTAACCTATACCTAACCTTCTTACGGATACGCTACAGATAACTTTTTTAAAAGTGAATGTTAGATTACGTAAAGGACAAACAAGAAATTATTCTTTTGGTACGTGAGGGCGAATAGCGTGCGCATCTCCGGTTGGGAAACATTCACTTATTCCATACATATCGTTTCGAAATGTATTGATTCGATAGATAACATTTGGAGGTTGAAGCCTCGCTATAGCCGCACTATGCAGCACATTTGCGATATTACCCTGATGAAATTTATGTCATGCAGAAAAGATTTACGAAAACAGTTTTGCACAATTACAAAAAAAAAAAAAAAAAAAAAAAAAAAAAAAAAAAAAAAAAAAAAAAAAAAAAAAAAAAAAAAAAAATCGCTTTTCGAGCTTTATTAATTTACTGAGTGGACAAGGATACATATGACAACCTATATGGCATAAAGCAGGAATAGAATTAATTATTTACAATGCAGCTTGATTTTATAATGTCAAAAATAATTTCTCAATTTATCCAGAGTTACACTGAAATGGTTAGAGCATATTTAAGTACAGAGCTGTGAAAGGATTAAAATATTTCAGAGCTATACACAACAATTGTGACTTCCTTTGAAATCCTTTGTCTACTGTTGTCAGGCAATTTCATGTGTTTTCTCCCACATAATATGTGCATCAGTGTGATTGAATGTCGTCTCGGCGAAAGAAGTTACTGTTAAAAAAATATTCACTGGGAAAATAAACAATTATGAACACAAGTTGACATATTTATCCATTTATGACAGTTTCAGTGCTCAAATACTATTTTTTTGGTATTAGTTTCTTTCTGTTTTTCAGACTTGCAATTTTATTGCTATATTTCAATGTGTGTGTGTGTGTGTGTGTGTGTGTGTGTGTGTGTGTATCAGATGGTAATCATTACATATTCACTGAATAGTTGAAACATTAAAGTAAATTAACAACTATCAACAAAAACATTATGTATACAGGCTGCTCTGAAACATCTGAAATGCTTTTAAAAATTTTTTAGGATAGGTTGTACTGAGAAATAATTTTTAAGACAAAATTTAACAATGGAACATCCAGATTGGAATGTAGTAATAGAGGATCTATAACAACGCGCTGTAAAGATGATTGATGAGCAACTAACATGCAGGTAAAATAGACAAACACATTCAAACAAATTATTTGCCATGGCCTTCATCAGAAAAATAAACGCACAATTCACACCATTACTCAGACATAGCTATCAGACGTCTGACTGATTTTGTGAATGTGTATGTTTCTTATTCTGACAAAGACCACAGCCAAAAAATTAACTTGTGGGATTGTGATTGTCTATTTAATGTGCCTGTCAGTGGCTCACTGGCCTGCGATAAGGTGGGTGAGATCCCAGTGAGTGTCACATGCCACAAGTCTTTAAACATGGTCCAGGTTATTATCTACCATAGAGATCTGTGGTCCCAGACCGATGAAGAGTTGTGAGCAAACCTGCAGCGTCGAGGTGTTCATTTCATCCGTTGAGTGTACAGGGGACCTAAGGAAAAGAGGGTTGCCACCGGTGCTTTTATCTAGGCTGAAGGTGATACACTGCCTGAGAAGGTCAAGATAATGGTATACCAGTGTGATGTAAAGCCATGTGTCCCCCCCCCCCCCCCCCCCCCCCCATGCGGTGTTTCCGGTGCTGGAAGTTTGGGCATATGTCTCCCGATGTACTTCCAGCCCGAACTGCAAGGAATGTGGGCGGCCATCACACCCGAACACCCCATGTACCCCACCTCCCATTTGTGTAAACTGTGGGCAACATCATCTGCCATGTTCGCTGACCTGTACTGTTCTTCATTGGGAAAGAAAAATCGTGTAAATAAAGAACCTGGACCAGCTCACTTTCTCTGAGGCACGTAAAAAGTATGAGCGGCTCCTTACTGTAAAGATGATGACTGTGACAGAGCCTCTGGCGGTGTCTGTATATACACCCTTGCCACTGTCCCCATTATTGCTGTGCCTCTCCACACACCTATTGAGGCTGTTGTTGTTCACTTTCGGGCTATGCAAGAATTCACTGTCTGTTCTATATACCTTCCTCCAGACAGGGATGTTTCGCTCTGCTCTGCTGCTCTTGCTGCTCTGGTAGCACAGCTGCCCCCACCGTTTCTTATTTTGGGGGACTTTAACGCCCATCACCCTTTATGGGGCTGAACAGAGACGACTCGACGTGGTAGGGATGTTGAAACTCTTCTTGCACAACAAGACATCTGCCTTCTAAATATAGGTTCCCCTTTGCACTTCAGTGTTGCGCACGGCACTTTTTCAGCCATAGAACTCTCGGTCTGCAGCCCAATTCTTCTTCCACACCTCACTTGGAGGGCCCACGATGACCTCTGTGGGAGCGACCATTTTCCTATCTTTTTGATGCTCCCACAGTCTTAACAGGTGGAACACCTGCCTCGATGGTCCCTCCATAGGGCTGACTGGCAGTGTTACACCTCTGCTGTTGTCATTCCTGCCCAACTGCCAGCAGATGTGGATATGGCTGTCGCCATAGTTTCTGACGCTGAGGCCACTGTTCCAACCACCTCAGGGTCCCCTTGGCGCAAATCTGTGCCTTGGTGGTCTCAAGAAATTGCTGAAGCCATTCAGGGTCAGCGCAGGGCACTTCAGCGCTACCGGCGACATTCCACCATTGATCACCTGATTGCTTTTAAATGGCTCTGGGCCCGAGCTTGACGGCTTATACGGCAAAGTAAGTAAGCTCGTTGCGAGAGGTGCGTCGCCTCTATTGGATCTCATGCCTCACCTTCTCGGGTGTGGACCCAGGTTTGACGTCTTTTCGGGTACCGCCCACCAGTGGGAATCCCCTGTCTTCACTTACAGGGTACTTACTGCTCTGACCCGCTTGCTGTTGCCGAGCACATGGCACAGTTTTATGCAGACATCAGTTCGACTGAAGCTTACAGTGAAGCGCCATAAAAGACAGAGTTGAGCGGAAGCCACTGTCATTTCACACGTGTTGCCAGGAGCCATACAATGCACCCTTCAGCGAGTGGAAGTTTGAATGTGCCCTTGCTGCATGCCCCGATACTTGTCCAGGACCAGATCGTGTCCATAGGCAGTTTCTTCGGCATCGTCCTGTGGACGCTCGGAACCAACTGCTCGCCTTGTTTATCTGTCTCTGGGCAAAAGGTGTTTTTCCCTCCCAATGGCGGGAAAGCACCATCATCCCAGTGACAAAACCTGGCGCAGACCCACAGGGACTCTGTTGTCCCGTGTTGCTTACGTATTGGCCACACGTGATTGACAGATGGCATTTTATGTCAAGAGGACCCACCGAATTGCCGTTGTGGAAATTTATTGACAGTGGTCCACATCCTGTCGGACTGTCCACTTTTAGCCGCTTTGCAGCAGTCTTTTAATCTACCTACTGCACCTGCCTTGATTTTATCTGACAATTCCTCAATGGCTGACAGAGTTTTAGGTTTTATATGCGCAGCTGGATTTTATCATTCTATTTAGTGGTGGGCTTGTGCCTGGTGTCTCAGGATTCCAGCTCTCATCTTTTACTCTGGTGTTTTTTCTTACTTCTACCCTGTTTTTACCTCAGAGTTTTTAGTCTGTGCAGTGTGACTGGCTCATCTTGTATTTGTTTGTGATCAGCCAGCCACTGTTCCCTGCTTTATTTAAACTTAGTTCGGCACTTGGTCTCTCTTATTCCTGTCTTCCTCACTGATGTTGAGAGTATCAAGTTCATTGGCACTTTGTGCCCTTATGCCTCTCTTCTGGGTGTTGAGCTATATTTTACCTTTTCCTACTTGGATGTCTTGTCTTTGCTAGGAATAGGGGACCGGTAACCATGTAGTTTAGTCCCCTCTAAACTCCCAAACAACAACAACAATCTTCCAGAAAATTGTGCTTTGAAATACTCAATTCTAGAATCGTCAAAGTTAAGTCCTTTGACCTTGCATAAAAATTGCAATTAAGATACCCGGAAATTTTCATACTTAAGGTCAGGAACCTGTTTAAGGTCAGGAACCTGTTTAGGTTAGTGATAGGAATAATTCACTCATAAAACCCATTTATAAAAGAAATGTAGTTATTCAATCATAAAATATAAAATGTTGTGTTCCATACCCCTTTACAAAATAGGAAGCTTAACCTGATTTCTGCATTGGCACGCATATTGAGCTGTTGCATAATGTCGCAGTAATAAGCGCAAGTACACCCAGCTTTAGCTCTTGATATAATGCACCAATAATTCTTCTGGTGTTGTGTTATTGGATTATTGAGTGCCTTTATGTAAATGCCACACTGAACACAATACATTTCATGGCATTCGAGGCTTAATAACAATTTCTTGAGGATCAGCACAGCCTCCACTCTGCATGAAATGTTGCCTCTGTCACTGCCAGAATTTGGTTCTTTCTACCACCGGGTGCATAACTGCATTTTCTCACCTCTGGTGCCAAAACGCTTTGCGCCATTCTAAGGCATCACTGATTTTGTCTCCTATCAAAGGGGATTTACTCTCGCTTTTAATTCCACCTATTTTATATTCCCTATGTAAGGACCAGTGTAAAAATGTTTAGAATAACAAACAATTTGCAACACCTTTGCACGTTACATCCATACAAAGGAGGGGTGTTCAAATGGAAAGATAGGAAATGACACTCAGAGTATAATTGAAATCTTTATTCAAAAGTTATCAGCAGAGGCTTAACACAACTATCCTACTGTTTAACAAGCCAATATATTCCCTTTTCCCAGAATTCCTGTGGCTCTGACTAGAGCGTCTTCTTCTGTGTCCTCTAGTTCATTGTCTGAGTTGAAAGCATTTTCCTTTGAGATGTTTTTTTTAGCACAACTAACAGATGGAATCACAGGGTGACCTGTCTGGGCAGTAGGATGGATGCTGGAGCTGCTTCCACTTGGACATGGCCCCTACACTTCGTGAGACCATGGAGACACATGGATGTGCATATCATGAAGCAGAATCACTGTGTCCGTGAGCAGCCCAGGCCATTTGCTTTTGATGGACTTGTGTAGGTCACTGTTAATAGTTTTTTCAGTGCTCAAGGAATTAGATGAGTATTGGACCTCAGGCGTCAAAAAAGATGGCGAGTGTTGGCTTGCTTTCTGAGAGCACAGCCTTGAACTTTTTAGGGGTAGGTGATGACACTATATTCGCATCCCTAGACATCACACCACATTATCCCAAAACAGCTTATTCAGATTTCAAATTCTTGGATTGTTAAGACATTTTGTGCCTTTTTATTTGAACACCCCTCATATTTACATAGATAATTCTTTACAAAATAATACAGTAATCTTCTACATACACATGCAAAGAGATGATATACACAGCTGATAATTTCCATAGATAAAAATTATTACTACATTATTCATAAATTTGTGGAAATATACGAAAAAAAGTCCAGAAAGGAAATTTATGCCATTATCAACATTAGTGTTATAATAGGTCCTTCATTATTACAGTTAGTGTGAAATTTTTCCTGCCCCTTTTACTTTGTATATGTGCTTTTAGAGTGCTTTTGTTGTGAAAATCCCTATATGAAAGCAAATGAAATATGTTCATTTACACAAAAAATTCTATACAGGCAATGATTGAAAATCCAGATAAGCAATGGACAAAAGAGGACCTGCCACCATTAGCTGGAGGCTTTGAACCCAAAGACATCCTTGCTTGTGTTCTGTCGCTCCATAAATTAGCATTAATATTACGAAAGCGGCGTTTTGATGGAGGAGCTCTGAGAATTGACCAAACAAAATTGTGCTTCTCATTAGATGCGTTGGGTCTACCAACAGCATATAGCTGTTATGTCAACAATGATTCACATAGGTAAGCTTTACTACTTAGTTGTTCCAGCATTTAAATTATAGATGGGGATTTAAAATTTAGCTATTTATTGATCAGAGTTCACAGAAAATTGGAGGTTGTTGATTTTTCTTAAAATGTTCTGCTTAGAATAGGTATCATAATTAGTGTTATTAAGCAGTATCATTAGTGCTCTAGCCATTCCTGCTTAGCCATTTTGCACTTCCTGTCAATCTCATTTCTTAGTCGCCTGTACTCCATTTTGCCTGTTCTATTTACTGCATTTTTATATTTTCTCTTTTCATCGATTAAATTTAGTATCTCCTGTGATATCCAAGTATTTTTTGTGGGTCTTGCCTTCCTACCTATTTTGTCCTTTGCTGCCTTCACTATTTCATTTCTCAATACTACCTATTCCTCCTCTACTGTTTTATTTTCCCCTGTTTCTGTCAATTGTTGTTAAAGCTCCCTCTGAAATTCTCAAGAACTTCAGGTTTCTTCAGTTTATCCAGGTCTCTCATCTCCTTATTTTTCTACCTTTCTGTAGTTTTTTCAGTTTCAGCCTACAATTCATGACCAATAAATTATGGTCAGAGTTGATATCTGTCCCTGGGTATATCTTACAGTTTAAAACCTGGTTCCTAAATCTGTCTTACTATTATAAAATCTATCTGGTACTTCCTGTTGTCTCCTGGTCTCTTCCACGTATACAACCTTCTTAAACCAGGTGTTTGTTATAACTAAATTATGTTCTGTGCTAAATCCTACCTGGCGGCTTCCTCTTTCATTCCTTTTGCCCAGACTATATGCACCTACTATCTTCCCTTCCCTTCCTTGTCCTACTACTGAATTCCAGTCTCCCATAACAATTAAGTTTTCCTCTCCCTTAAATGTCCGAATAATTTAATAATTTCTTTTAGCTCCTCATATATTCCTTCTATCTCCTCATCATCGGCAGAGCTAGTTGGCATATAAACCTGTACTACTGTGGTCAGTGTTGGCTTCATATCTATCTTGACTACGGATGTAGTTTACTCACTTTCCTATTTTCTTATTCATTATCAGACCTACTCCTGTAATTCCCCCAACTGATTTTGTATTTATAATCCTGTACTCACCTGACCAGAAATCCTGTTCCTCTTTCCACCAAACTTCATGAATCCCCACTATATATAACTGCAACCTATCCATTTCTCTTTTTAAATTTTCTAACTTCCCTACCCGATTAAGGGTTCAGAGATATTAATTAGCCTAATATATGACCTATAACAATACACCTCTGGCATGAATTAATTAATATTTGCTAATTAAACAAACTTCTGTGATGTTAAATAATAGAAAATAACTTCAGCTAGTAACATTAGAAAGAAGTATAACAGAAGTTTTGGAAAAGAAAATAATAATACACTAATTACCTCCATACCTATTATTATGCAACATGGGTATCGGGAGGTTCAGTAATGCAAGCAGATGGGAATAAATTGCAACATGCTTTATTACCATGTGGCTTTGAAATTCTTGTAATTTATCTTTACCTTGGGACCACAATACATGTGTTCTCAACATACCTGCAAATTAATGTGAGCTTCAAACTGACAGATTACAGTGCCTTTTCTCCTCGATGGCCTCAGTAAACATATTGTCGACCATGAGGGTGAGGGGCTACACATAGCGACATAGTCAGCCTATACTTAATTCATTAGATAATAATAAATTACAACTAACAGGTATTTTCTGTAATTTATTAAAGGCTTTTGATTGTGTGAACCATAACATCCTTTTAAGTAAATTAGAATTCTATGGTGTCACAGGAATCGCTGCAAAATGGTTAGTAGTACCTCATTAACAGGAAACAAAGAGTGTCAGTCCAACGGACTAGTGAATTAAGCTGACAGCCATCATCAGACTGGGAAGAAATTACATGTGGTGACCCACAAGGATCCATCTTAGGGCCATTTCTTTTTATTATGTACATTAATGACCTCTCATTAGTTACACCGCCAGAAGCAGAGTTCGTTTTGTTTTCAGGTGATACAAGACTTGCAATAAATAGTATGTGGGGCATAGTTCTAGAAAGGTCTTTTAATGATAGTTTCATTAACATTAATAAATGGTTTAAAGCAAACTCATTGACATTAATCTTTGGAAAGAGTCACTACATGCAGTTCAGAACATGTAAGAGAGTCCCATCTAGTATATGCATAAAGTATGAAGTAGAGCAGATAGAAGAGGTTGACAGTATAAAATTCCTGCGATTACAGCTTGATAATAAATTCGGTTGGGAGGAGCACACCACAGAACTGCAGAAACGACTTAACAAGTCTGTATTTGCATTATGAGTGATATCATAGGAGACATAGAACTAGCAAAGTTTGCTTACTTTGCTCACTTTCATTCCATAATGTCATATGCTATAATGTCATATGCTCAGACAAAGAATGTTCTCTCACCTCTGGTACACAGAGCACACATCATTGTTGAAGAAACCTAAGGCACTAGAATGAAGCAAACATTAGGCACAATGATTGCAGTAGAATACACAAAGATTTAAACACATGGCTTTCCTGCCATACGTGGAAACCCCATCATCAAAAATAGGGAAGATCCTCAGAAAATACAAATCAAAGGTTATTTTTCTCACCTCCCCTGTAATGAAAGACAGCAGCACTCGTGGGTTCAGTTAGAGATGATTTGGTGCTGTGAAAGACTCTGACTTCATTTTTGTGGAAATCAGCAGTGAAAGAAGCAATTCAATTTTCCCACCTTCTTTAGTAAATATAAAAATATTTTATCACTTCACATTTCTACACACAGTTATCTCCATGAGGATTGACAGTATAGTCATAGACATACTATAATTCATATATTTATTATTTTGCTACCATTCAATGACTCTGGCACCTACAGTGTGTTAACTGTTCAATGGCAGAGCTCCCTCTAGTCCTGAATCTTTAAGTCGGTAGACGGCGGGAGGTTTCAGCTGGCAGTCTTAGTTTAGAAGCTGCAGCCAACATTACTGAGTGAAAGTGTTGTGTGAGGCAACCATTGTCGTTTGCTTTGTTATTGTTTGCATACCAGTGTTTTTTGCCAGAATTTTGCACGGAACATAATTTAGTTATAACAAACACCTGGTTTAAGAATCACAAAAGAAGGTTGTATACGTGGAAGAGACCAGGAGACACCGGGAGATACCAGATAGATTTTATAATGGTAAGACATAGATTTCGGAATCAGGTTTTGAAGTGTAGGACATACCCAGAGGCAGATATAGACTCTGACCATAACTTGTTGGTTATGAACTGTAGGCTGAAACTGAAGAAACTACAGAAAGGTAGGAATATAAGGAGGTGGGACCTAGATAAATTGAAGGAACCTGAAGTTCTTAAGAATTTCAGAGGGAGCTTCAGGCAACAATTCACAGAAACAGGGGAAAATAAAACAGTTGAGGAGGAATGGGTAAAATTGAGAGATGAAATAGTGAAGGCAGCAGAGGACAAAATAGGTAGGAAGGCAAGACCTACAAAGAATCCTTGGATATCACAGGAGATACTAAATTTAATCGATGAAAGGAGAAAGTATAAAAATGCAGTAAATGAAACAGGCAAAATGGAGTACAGACGACTAAGAAATGAGATTGACAGGAAGTGCAAAATGGCTAAGCAGGAATGGTTAGAAGGCAAATGCAAGGATGTAGAAGAATGTATAAATAGGGGAAAAATAGATACAGCCTACCGGAAAATAAAAGAAACATTTGGCGATAAGAAAAACAGCTCTATGAATATCAAGGACACTGATGGAAACCAGTTCTCAGCAAAGAAGGGAAAGCTGAAAGGTGGAAAGAGTATATATAGGGGCTCTACAAAGGAAATGAACTTCGAGACACTATTGTAGGAAGGGAAGAGGATGTAGATGATGATGATGAAATAGGAGATACTATACTGAGAGATGAATTTGACAGAGCACTGAAAGATCTAAGTCGAAACAAGGCCCCTGGAGTAGATGATACCCCGTCAGAGTTACTGAAGTCTCTGGGAGAACCAGCCATGACAAAATTGTTTCACATTGTGTGTAAGATGTATGAGACAGGCAAAGTACCCTCAGACTTTAAGAAAAATGTTATAATCCCCATTCCAAAGAAAGTGGGTGCAGACAGGTGTGAAAACTACAGAACCATCAGTTTAATAAGTCATGGTTGCAAAATATTAACACAAATTATATACAGAAGGATGGAAAAGCTGGTAGAAGCAAACCTCGGGGAAGATCAGTTTGGGTTCAGGAGAAATGTAGGAACACGGGAGGCAATACTCACTTTACGGCTTATCCTAGAAGATAGATTAAGAAAAGGCAAACCAACATTTCTAGCTTTTGTACATTTGGAGAAGGCTTTTGACAATGTTGATTGGAATAAACTCTTTCAAGTTCTGAAGCAAGCAGGAGTAAAATATAGGGAGCGTAAGGTTGTTTGCAACTTGTACAAAAACCAGACAGCGGTTGTCAGAGTTGAAGGGCATGAATGGGTTGCAGTGGTTGGAAAGGGAGTAAGACAGGGTTGTAGCCTTTCCCCAATGTTGTTCAATTTGTACACTGAGCAAGCTATAAAGGAAAGCAAGGAGAATTTTGGAGAAGGAATTGAAGTTCAGGGTGAAGAATTAAAAACATTGCGTTTTGCCGACGACATAGTAATTCTGTCAGATACATCAAAGGACTTGGAAGAGCAATTGAACAGAATGGCAGTGTGCTGAAAGGTGCATATAAGATGAAGATTAACAAGAGTAAAACTAGGATAATGGAGTGCAGTGTAAGAAAATCAGGTCATGCTGAAGGAATTAGACTAGGTAACGAAACAATAAAGGAGGTAGATGAGTTTTGTTACTTGGGCAGTAAAATAACAAATGATGGTCGCAGTACAGATGATATAAAATGCAGAATGGCAATGGGTAGAAAGGCGTTTTTGAAAAAGAGAAATTTGTTAACATCGAATATTGATTTAAGCCTAAGGAAGTCCTTTCTGAAGGCATTTGTATGGAGTGTTGCCTTGTATGGGAGTGAAACATGGACGATAAGCAGTGTGGACAGAAAGAGGATAGAGGCTTTTGAAATGTGGTGCTACAGAAGAATGCTGAAGATTAGGTGGGTGGATCGCGTAACTAATGAGGAGGCACTGAACCGAATTGGGGAGAAAAGAAATTTCTGGCATACCTTGACTAAAAGAAGGGGTAGGTTGGTAGGACACATTCTTAGACATCAAGGAATTGTGAATTTATCGTTGGAGGGAAGTATGTGGGGTAAAAATCGCAGAGGGAGACCAAGAGACGCGTATAGTAAGCAGATTCAAGTGGATGTGGGTTGTCGTTCTTATGAGGAGATGAAAAGGCTTGGTCAGGATAGAGTAGGGTGGAGAGCTGCATCAAACCAGTCTCTGGACTGAAGACAACAACAACAACAACAACAACAACAACAACAACCAGTGTTTTGACTGTTTCCTATTGTGCAACATGTAATTAGAATGAGTGATTCCTACAGCTTATGTGTAAGCTGCTTTGTTTCATTTACGATCTACATTCAAAGTGATGTGAGCTACTTGTACTTTTGTGGCAGTGTGGCATGTAGTTTGTGGTGCCAGTACTCCAGGATGTAGGTGTGCCTGTCTACCCTGCTTGCCTCTCTCTCTGCAGCTGCCTTAGTGTGAGATTGGGTTGTTTCCCCCACATCTCATTTTCCCCTTCTCCCATAACTCTGCCATCTAATAGTTCAAACACTATATGTGTATGTGACCACACATCCAGTGCTGCAGTCCAACAGGTTTAAAAGGACATAGCGAACACTAGAGCCTTAATATTTGGAATCTACAGATGGCTAGGTGATGTGTTTTGGTCTTCAGTCCAGAGACTGGTTAGATGCAGTTCTTCACCATACTCTATCTTGAGCAAGCATCTTCATATCCTCTCCCTCTGGGATTTTTCCTCACACACTTCCCTCCAATGCCAAATTCACAATTACTTGATGTCTAAGAATGTATGTTACCAAGTGATCCCTTCTTTTAGTTAAGGTATGCCTGAAATTCCTCTTCTCCCAAGTTCTAATGAGTACCACCTCATTAGTTCATGAGCTACCCACCTCATTTCCAGCATTCATCTGTAGTACCACATTTCAAAAGCTTCTGTCCTTTTCCTGTCTGTACTACTTACCATCCATGTTTCACTACCATATAGGGCAACACTCCACACAAAAACCTTCAGAAAAGACATTCAATGAATATTACATGGTAACAAAATTCTCATTTTTAGGAACACTATTTTTATTCATTGTCATTCTGCATTTTATATCATCAGTACTGTGACCATTTTATGTTATTTTCCTGCACAAGTTTTAAAACTCATCTACCACCAATGTTGTTTCATTGCCTAATCTAATTCCTTAAGCATTGCTTCATTTTCTTAGACTACATTCCATTATCCTTGTTTTGCTCTTGTTAATGTTAATCTTATATGCTTCTTTCATGACACTGTCCTTTCTGTTCAATTGCTCTTCCAAGTCCTTTGCTGTCACTGACAGAAT
This sequence comes from Locusta migratoria, assembly GCA_026315105.1. Classification (NCBI taxonomy): domain Eukaryota; kingdom Metazoa; phylum Arthropoda; class Insecta; order Orthoptera; family Acrididae; genus Locusta; species Locusta migratoria. The sequence goes on from CM048746.1 coordinate 201,849,119, forward strand.
TACAATGTTATCTGCAAACTGGAAAGCTTTGAATTATTTTCCCTGAACTTTAATTTCTTCTCCAAATTTCTCCCTGCTTTCCTTAACACCGAGCAAGGTGACGCAGTGGTAACGCACTGGACTTCCATTTGAGAGGATGGTGTTTCAAATCCACATCTGGCCATCCAGATTTAAGTTTTCTGTGGTTTCCCTAAATCACTGCAAGCAATTGCCAGAATGGTTTCTTTCAAAGTGCACAGCTGCTTTCCTTTCCCATCCTTACCCAAAACTCCAAGTGTTAGCTCTGTCTCTAATGACCAAGCTGTCGACGGGACGTTAAACCCTAAGGTTCCTTCCTTTCCTTTTGCTTTCCTTAAAAGTTTGCTCAATGTACAGATTGAACAACATTGCAGAAAGGCTACAACCCTGTCATAGTTCCTTCCCCACCAATGCTTCCATTTGATGCCCACTGACTCTTGTAACTGCTCTCTGGTTTCGATAAAAGTTGTAAATAACCTTCTGTTTATTATATTTAACACCTGCTGACTTCAGACGTTGAGAGAGTGTATTCCAGTCAACATTGTGAAATGCTTTCTACAAAAACTAGAACTGTAGGTTTGCCTCTTCTTAATCTGTCTTCATAAGTCCTAATGTGAGTATTGTCTTGAATGTCCCTGCATTTCTTCTAAAAACAAGCTGATCATCACCAAGTTCAGTGTCTACCAGCTTTTCCATTCTTCCATCAATAATTTGATTAGGATTTTGCAATCATGACATATTAAACTTATGGTTCTGTAATTTTCATGCTTGTCCATGCCGGCTTTCTTTGGTGTTGGTCTGGGGGTATTTTGCCTTTCTCATACATCTTGCACACAAAGTGGAATAGATTTGTCATGGCTGGCTCTGCCAGAGACTTGATTAGCTCTGATGAATTTCGTCTACTCCACAGGTCTTGTTTTGACTTAGGTCTTTAAGTCCTCTATCTAACTCTTCTCTCATCTATCTCATCTTCATCTAGTTCTTCTTCCCTTCCTACAATATTGCTTTGAAGTTCATTTCCTTCATAGTGCTCCTCAATTATTCCTTCCACCTTTCAGCTTTCCCTTCATTGCTACGAACTGGTTTTCCAACTGAGTTCGTGATATTCACACAGCTGCTTTTCTTGTTTCCAAATGTCTCCTTTTATTTTTCTGGAGACTGTATCTAACTTTCCACTAGTCCTTTCATCACTTTCATTTAGTATTTCCTGTGATATCCAAGGACTTTTCTAGGTCTTCTCTTTCTACCTATTTGGTCCTCTGCTGCCATCGCTGTTCCTCTCAAAGCTACCCATTCTTCTACTGTGTTACCTCCCCACATTTCTGTCTATTGTTGTATCAAGTTCCCTCTAAAGCTCTCAAGAACCTAAGGTTCCTTCAAGTTATACAGGTCTTGACTATTTTCCTACCTGTCTAGAATTTCTTTAGTTTCTGTCTACCGTTCATGACCAGTAACATATGGTCAGTCTATACCTGTCCCTTTATATCTCTTAAAGTTTAAAATCTTCTTCTGAAATTTGTCTCACTGTAAAAAAAAAAAAAATATCTATCTGGTACCTTCTGGTGTGTCCTGTTCTCTTCCAAGCATACAACCTTTTTTCAAGATTCTTAAACCAAGTTTGTGTTATGATTATGTTATGTGCAAAATTCTACAGACAGCTTCCTCTTTCATTCCTTTTCTCCAGTCAGTATTCACCTACTATGTTTCCTTAGAGATACGTCTCCACTATTGGGCCAGGTACCTCCACCCCACAGTCTGGAGCAAAAGCAGGTGCCTAAAGGGTTACCAGACATAAACAGGTATCCGTGGGATCTCCATGACTAGCCTTATATGTATGGCCCCCACCACACTTGCAGAGATATTTGCTGAGCATTATGCTCATGCTTATTCGCAGTACTGCCTTCCGTATGTTAAAGGAGCGGGTAGAACACCAGCCTGCCCACCGCACTTAGACTTATAATGCTCCATTCAGTGAGTGGGAGTTCCTCAGTGCTCTTGCACAAAGTACTGACATGGCCCCTGGGCCTGATAGCATCCATGCCAAAATGCTGAAACATCTCTCGGCAGAAAGCCAGGGTAATCTCCTCACTCTCTTCAAATGAATCTGGTGCGACTGGGTTTTCCCATCCCAGTGGTGGGAGGGTGTAATAATCATGGTGGTCAAACCGGGCAAAAACACTGCTCATTTGGTTAGCTATCACCCATCAACCTGATGAACATCCTGTATAAACTGTTGGAACATTTGGTCAGTAGGCGGTAGTGCTGGATCCTTGAGAATTGGGGCTTACTGGCTCCATGTTAGGGCAGTTTCCATCAGGGTCGCTTTACCACCGTTAATCTGGTGTACCTCAAGTCTGTAATCTGCACAACTTTTTAGCTGTCTGCACCATTCGTGTTTAAGTTGGTGACTCCCGTAGCTTCCAGACAAGTGTTATGCACTCAGAATAGAACTGTTCACCCTTACCCTGAACTTTATCTTGACAACCACTTACTTGATGTAGTGGAAACCCTTAGTATTTTAGAGCTGGTCTTTGACACCCGGCTGACGTGACTTCCCCACATTCGTCAGCTAAAACAGGAGTGCTGGTGCCATCTCAGTGGTCTTTGCCACCTGGGCCATACCACCTGGGGTGCTAATCACTGCACACTGTTGTGACTATACACCGTGCTGTTACAGTCGCTGTTTGACTTTGGGTGCCTTGCCTATGGTTCTGCATCACCTTTGGCATTGTGCTTGCCGGATCCCATTCACCACTGTGGGGTCCGCATCACGACGGGTGCCTTCTGCACCGGGACTGATGACCTAGATGTTTAGTCCCCTCAAAACTTCCATCACCTTCTGTACCAGCCCTGTGAACAGCTTACTTATGGAGGCTGGGGGTCCCACCTTTGTGGATCCGCCACCAACAACTGCTTGCGGCCTATGCAGCCCACATGCTTAGCTTGCCAGGCCACTTGTACCATCATCTGCTCCTCTCCAACATGGTTGTGTGTCCTCAACGACGACGACTCAGTTATACAATCACCTTTTGCATTCAGTCCCTTCTGTTGGAACTTGAGTCTTTTCCTCTTCCTTCTCCATATCGAGCCCACATATGTACACTTCCGTGGTGCATCCCAAGGCTGCGTACTTGACTGGACTTGGCGCATGGACCCAAATACTCAGTTTCTCCAGAGGTACTTTGCCATCATTTCTTCGCTGTTGTAGCTGGGTATACTGGATATGACCTGGTCTACACGGATGGTTCAATGGTTGAGGGTCGCATTGACTTTTCATACGTTCATGGAGGCCTTACTGAACAGCACTGTCTGCCTGATGCCTGTTGTGTTAATACTGCGGAGCTGGTGGCCATTTACCGAGCTTTTGAGCATGTACTATCTTGCTCATGTGAGCCATTTCTTATCTGCAGCGCCTCCCTGAGCAGCCTGTGAGCTCTGGACCAATGTTACCCGTGTTCTCTTATGGTTTTATCCATACAGGAGATGCTTTTTGCTTTTAACTGGTCTGGTTCATCAGGGGTGCTTGTCTGGTCTCCAGGTCATGTTGGTATCCCGGGCTATGAACATGCTGACATGCTCACTAAACAGGCTGTTGACAAGTCTGTGCTGGATATTGGCCTAATGTCTTCTGATCTCTGGTCCATTTTGCGTGAGCAGATTATTAAGCTTTGGGATACTGAGTGGAGTACCCTGACTGTGCCCAACAAACTTTGGGCTGTAAAGGAAACCACGGCTGTGTCGCGTTCCTCCATGCGGGTCTCTCGCTGAGACTCTGTAGTACTGTGCTTCGCATTGGCCATACTTGGCTGACACATGGCCATTTCCTACGTGGTGAGGACCCTCCCGTGTGTTGCTGTGGCTCTCGCCTGATTGTAGCCCACATATTTCTGGACTATCCTATTTTAGCCACCTTGCGGCAGAGTTTAAATTTTCCTACAGTTTTATCAGATGTTTTAGGTGACAATGCTTCAATGGCTAATTCAGTTTTAAAATTTATTTGTGATGGTAGTTTTTACCACAGTGTGTAAAGCTTTGGTTCAGTCCATTGTCTATGTTCCTCTTGTATCCTCCTATTGGAGTTTTCTTGTGTTGCTGCATGGTTGACACTTCCTTTTTTTAAATCTCGTGGTCGGTCAGCACAGACGTAGGGCTTTTCATTCAATTTCGTGTCATTGTTTGGTGATTCTATGTAATTATCATTTTATGTTGTCTTTTGTTGACTTTGTTGTCCTTTTACTGACTCAGGGGGCTATTCCTCCACTTCGCTGTTTTAAACTCTTGATCTTTTCCATGTTTATGCCTCTTCTTGTGAGGCTCAGTGATGGAATGGAGGACTGATGACCTCTGTAGTTTTGTCCCCCTAAAACATCCAAACAACAACAACATATGTTTCTGTATCTTTCCTTTCTTCCTACCAAATTCCAGTCCCCCAACACATTCGAGTTTTCTTCTCCCATAAATGTGTGAATAACTTCCTTTATCTCCTCATAAACGTTTCCAATCTCCTCATCATGAGCAAAGCTAGTTGGGTTATAGACTTCTACTACTTTGGTTGGTGTTGGTTCCATATCTCTCTTGACTATGGTGATATGTTCACTGTGCTGTTCACAGTAGTTTTCCTACTTTCCTATTTATTAGTCGACCTAAATCTTTAACTCATGAGCACTCATGCTGTGAGCATTTTGCTCACAGTAATTTTAAAACAATCGACATTTTACCAATTTTAAATAGTCAAATATGTGTGTTTTCTTATAAACACAACTAGAAATGCTTATTTAGACATCAAGTACATTCCAAACTGTTCTTTGACTGTCAATAAAATGCTACACATGTGAGCCATTGTGTAACTTTTAAAAAGTTAGTCTTCACAGTTTAATAACCTCAACAGATTTTGGGTTTACTTTTGTATTTATTTTCTATGTACTCACCCAATCAGACATCCTGTTCATCTTACCTCTGAACTTCACTAATTCCCACTATATCTAACTTCAACATATCCATTTCTCTTTTTAGATTTTCTAACCACCCTACCCTATATCCTATTAAGGGATCTAATATCCCACACTCCGATCCATAGAATGACAGTATGCTCTTTCCTAATAACTTCATTCTCCTGAGTAGTCACCACTCGGAGATTCAAATGGGGGCTATTTTATGTCCAGAATATTTTACCCAAGAGGATGCCCTCATATTCATACAGTAGAGCTACATGTCATCAGAAAAATTAATGACTGTAGTTTCCCCTTGCTTTCAGCTGTTTGCAGTAACTATATGGCAAAGCCACATTAGCTGATGGTTCAAGGCCTGCTCTGTTAATCATCCAGACTGTTGCCCCTGCAACTATTGAAAAAGCTGCTGCCTCTCTTCAGAAACCACATGTTTGTCTGGCCTCTCCACAGATATACCTCTGCTGTGCTTGCACCTACTGTATGGCTATCTGTGTTGTTGATGCACACAAGCCACCTTGGCAATGTCTGTGGTTCATGGAGATGGTACACAGCTGAAGTACTAAAAATAGTAGAATTTATGCGGCTGCATGTTGGATAATTAACAAGTCATTTTGCTATGAAACTTCGAGAGGCACATCAAAATACAACATGCTCAGGAATTTTTTATTTATTTATTCATTTATTTTTTTAAAGTTAGGAACTTTAACTGCTCGTACTTTTAACACTCACACATTTTGATTATGTTATTACAAATGACAACTATTTATGATACTTTTTATTTTATTTGAAAAAGAACTTCCATCTACATGCATAAATGGTTTTCAAATTTGCAGGTTAATTGAAGAGTTTATGCTCCTCGCCAACATGAGTGTTGCTAAGCAATTACATGCAGATTATCCTAATCTTGCATTTTTGCGATGCCATCCTGGACCACTTTCTTTAATGTTGAGTAAGGTACAGGCCATATTTGAGAGGCGTGGCATTCACCTTGACATATCATCAGCAGGGGCACTACAGTCATCAATGTGGCGTTATAATGGAAATGATTTTGTTAGCCAAGCTCGCATGATGGTAATTTCTTCATTGTGTGCCCGTGCCATGTCAGTAAGTATATATTTATTTTATCATACTGATTTTAAGTAAGTAATCATCTTTTTGAGTGGCCTAATCCTAAAATACTACTTTCAACTGATGTTGGTAAAAAATAACTTATTAACTACACTTTACCTGATTCTCTGAATGTGTGAACAGAAATGAACAAATGTGAAAATGGAAGATATGATTAATACAATTTGTCGATGGAATTACGCTGTTTGTTGTTATACAACACAATACTGTGACTTTCTATCATTCACTCATTCTGAAAGTTCTTTGGTTCACATTATAATTTAAAAACAATGATATGGTACACATCAGATGAGAGAATTAACTTCCTGCATGATGTAAGAATAGGAGTGTAACTCCTACATAATAAACTAAGGCAAGCTTTCTTGTGGACTCTGATAGTTCTTAGGAGTTGCTAATAAGATAATTATTTTTTAAATTCTTTTCATTTTTCAAATATCAGTAATTTAAGGTTTTTGTCTCTCAACACCTCTTTTAACAACTCTAGACTTGAATTAAAGGACCTCACTCTGACTTCTAATAAGAAATCAATATTCTGTTGCTTCATACAATAGTTTTCAATATCAATGGGAGAGAGAAATTGCAGAAAATAATCTACAACTATGTCTATATTTCTCATGGTACCTTATTGTGTGTATGGCATTCGTCAGTTCTCCTCTCTCTCATTCCGATCGGAAGTAGTATACAAGATGAATGATTGTTGACAAGGCTTTGTGTGTGTGTTTGAATACTCATGATGTAGACTGTGAAGCTGTTCACTAAGTCGCAGGAAATGATGATCACATTTGATGACTTGCATAGTAATTTGTGCTCTCAGAATTTTGATAGTAGACTACTTTAAATAAGAAGGTAAAAAGGTAAATCAGTCAACAATTCGAAGACTGGTTTGAATGCCACAGTGCTTTACTAGGCATGGTCCTATTTGGACGCGGTATTCCGTTGCCTTCCTCCGCCCTTCAAACCGACTGACTAAGTCATTTACAGAGGGACCTACAGTTTAACGTGGATTCTGAACCATGGTGCTACTTGATCTTCAGGGGTGCCTTTTTGTATGTTGTCATTTAAAATCTGCGTAGGCGTGATGGACAATAATGAACTTCGTTACAACAGACAACAATGCCACTCATGTGAAGAGGCTGTGTGTGCTCTGCTGCACAGTCTGCCTACAGTCTTTGTCTTTTCGTAACCGCGTTTTGTGAAGTCCCTGTGAGTATACCTATATCATGCCGCAATACCTTGTTTACTCCCGGACCGATGGTGACTCTGTCTTGTCCACCAAGCCACAGTTCTTCATTGACCACCTCAAGACAAGTATGGTGAGGTGGTCTCTTTCTCAAAAATGAGAAGTGGGGCTGTCTTGGTTCAGACTGCGTCCCCAGCCCAGTTGAGGGCATTATTGGTCTGCGACAAGCTGGGTGATAGTCCCGTCAGTGTCACGTCCCACAAGATGCTCAATATGGTCAAAAGTCTTATTTAACACTGGGATTTATTGTCACAGTCCAATGAAGAGTTGCAACAAACCTGGAATGCCAAGATGTTCACTTTGTCAGGCATATTTATAAGGGCCGAAATATCACAGGGTTGCCACCAGTGCATTCATCCTGGCCTTCGAAGGTGATACACTGCCAGAGGAGGTCAAGGTAATGATCTACGACGTCAAGCCATATGTCCTGCCCCCTATGAGGTGCTTCAGGTGCTGGAAGTTTGGGCATATATCCTCCCAGTGTACTTCCAGCTCCACGTGCAGGAAATGTGGGGGTCCATCCCATCTGGATGCTGTGTGCATCCCACCTTCTGTCTGAGTGAAGTGTAAGCAGCTACATCCACCTTGCTCTCCAGACTGTAAAGTTCTCCCCAAAGAACAAAAGACTGTGGAAATAAAGAACTTTGACCGGATATCATTCAATGAGAAAGAAGTATGAACAGCTCCATCCGGTGAACTTGAACACCTCTTTTGCTGCTGTCCCTGTGCACTATGGGTATGACTCATAACAAGGTATCGCCTCCTCCTGTGGGCCATAGAGGCCAGAAATCTTCCACTGCTCCCTTGTTGGGTGTGAGCACTCCTCCATCCATTGCTCCACTACCTGTTGTGGGGGCAACTTCCCCCAACCATCGGGGATGCCAGTCTTCAACCCCCAGCCGGAGAAGCAACGGCTTCCTCTGGCACCTCTCACTCGGAAGGGGTCCCTCGGGACGCTACCTTCTAAGGATTCTCAGAGTGTGCCATGGGATTCCAGACAATCGCTGAAGGATCCATGAACTGCTGGTCAAAGTGCTTCCGGCTCTTTGACAGTCCCTGTTGTCACTCCAGGGAAGCCCTCTCAGCCCGTGACACCAAAGGGCCAGTGAGAGGGGACGAAGAAGGAGGACAAGAATAAGGAATCTTCAGGGGCTCAGAAGCAACGCTCGATCACATCTTCTGCCTCTGAAGATGATGAAAGGTATTGGTTTATGGTGGATGTGTTGCAAAATATAAGGTAAGGTAGGGGAGAGGAAGGACGGTGTGACATTACCTCTTCTTTGTTTACCAAGCTGTTTTCCACTTTTCTGCTACAGATATGTAGTTTCGGACAAGTTGAAAAACTTATGTTGTTGGCTTTCAGAAGAAGGCCCCATAAAAATTAAACATACTTGAAACTATAAAGATACTTTAATATCTACTCATCTTGTTTTTGAAGGTTTCTTCTTTGTTGTTGATCTGATTATTCTTCTCCTTGTCTTGACATTGCGTTGTTTTGTCGACGAGAGCTAAAACTTGTAAAATCTTGCAGGAAATTCTTGAAATGACGTACTTCAGATTAAGTTCATCAAAGTTTTATTTTATATAGCAAGTTTGCTTTTCACAAACAATTGATTTCTACAACTTGTTACAAAAGTGTCTGTCTCCTTCTACATCCAAGCAGTGTATGTAATGACAACTTTGTCTTCCGCTCCTCTTTCACCCCGAATACAAATTAGTGTCACTAAGGTAAACAATTTTTTAAGACTGTTGAACATAAAAAAGTAATTATGTAAATAAAGTTTATAGTTTAAGTATTTTGTTTTCTTATTATAAATCAATGTGTGTTACCTTCTGTGTTCGTAAATGAATTTTGAAATGTGTTGTAAACATGTGTTTTATTTTGACTTGGAAAAATGGCGGTGTTTTGTTTATCAACGGAAATATTATGTTTTGACATTTTGTGTGTCAGTTTAGTTGAGTTTGCGCGTGTTATCAAATGGTGTGTTATTTTATTGAATGTATTTTGGTGTAGTTATTTCGTTTGTTTGTGATCAACATTTACCTGGATTTGAAAAGTACCGTTATATTTATTTATTTGGTAATTACTCATGTGATTTGCATTAATTGCATGTGTGAGAGCAATATTTGTTGTCGGAGCGTTATAATGATTCTAGTGAGGTAATAGGTTTTGTTGGCCTATTTTTATTTATAACATGTGTTTATTTGCATCACATGCCAATGATGATTGCATCATTAAAACCAACTAAGCCTTAATAAACAGGTTTGTGATGTATGTGTATAGTAGGTAAATGGGTGTCAGAATACCATCTTATATATTATGTTGTTAATTGTTACTAAAACTTTTTTTGTAGTTGAATAATATAAATTGTTTGCATTTGAAAAATAGCTGATTAGAATATTTTATATGAGTACTAATATCACTTTAAACCAAAGGTATAGCTTTTTGGGACAGAAATGTATTAAGATTTGGGACTGAACTATTAGGTAGAAATATAGGGTATGCATATGTAGAAATGTTACAACAGTATGCAAATGGAGTATGCAAATGGTTTGTTCACTTGATATTAAAGGATAGGCGTGGCTGACCCACCATCGATCAGATAATTAATGTTTTAATTTCCAAGTTAGAAACCCAACCAAAATTGTGTAAAGGGGGCTATCTGAGTAATTTGAGTAAAGAAATTTTTTTTACTTGTTTTATTCTCTGAAATCAAATGAATGTCAGAGCAAAAGTTCACATATATTTCAACACAGAAAAATTTTTACAAAAACAGAATATACACTCCTACAGCAAGTGACTGGTATGTCGAAGATAATTGTATTTGATTCTATACACTTGTGACAACTCACATTTAACTGGAAACTGTGGCGCAATCGAGAGGAATATTCTGATACCAGATTTCTGTGAGTTTACCTAACATTTTCAGTAATTACTAGCAAATTAATGTGATACTGTACCAAAACTGGGCCGACTGGCAATGTCGGCAACATGACGGTTGGGCGGTGGCTGTGTGTGTTGATAGCTGCAAGTTGCGGACCCGAAGATAATTCAGCTTCCTATTCCAGTAGCAATATGTAACTAATATCGGCCAACTTCGACCCTGCGGATCTCAGAGCCTACGATCTCACTCATTCGGCTATGTCGAGCACTACAGACAATTTACGTGTGATACACGAATGTACTGTAGGCAGAGATGACACCAGAACTGTGACAATCGCAATTAACATGTCAGTGCATCTAATATCAGGCAGGCTGTCCTTGCTCTCGGCTTGCCAATACTTAGCGCTATTAGTACAAGTTTTGGAGCAACTCCCAAATTTGTGCCAGAAACTCTAATTACAGCTTGTTGAAGACAAGTATAAACTGAGTGCAGAAGAGAAGCATCTTCTCTCGTCGGCTGCTTGAACACCAGTCTCCTTCTTTGTACTTCTAAAATCTCCGTCTCCTTTCTGTAAAGCCTCCAGGCTCCACCTATGTCTATTGAAACGCCAATCCACAGCGAGCTCAAAGTACGGCCAATCATGGATTGTGTTCAGGAGTTGGACAGCCAAACCCTCTTACTATAAAACAGCAGCCAATGGCCAGTTCTCCTTCATTTCCACCTGTTGGGCCTTGCCCTTAAGTCCAGAGTTTTCACGGTAGCAGTTGATGGCCTTGAGGCACCTTCAAAAACACGGCCAGCGAGTTGTTTCCAGCAAACAGTCAAACTCCTTCGCTATTGTATAATTGCAGCGCCCGCCAGCTTGGCACCAAAGACATACAATGTCCTTCCGGGTGCCACCCTGTCATTTGCCAACTCGGCGCCAGACCTGTCAGCTCTCCCCTCACAAAGCACCATACACTGCCCGTGGAAGCATATTGTATTGCTCCAGACGCTCTCGGCCAGACGATGCCAGCGTTGCTAACGCCAGCCAGATACTTGGAAGGCTCATGCCTCAGTCTTACCTGTTGTGGCCCTAGGCTGCAAGGCGTCTTCCGGAAACCGCTGACCCTCTGAATAACAGAGCCACCCTCATGCTCGTCACCAGTTGCCGTTAGCTCTGAATGCAGTGTTTTCCCCCCTGCTACAAGCCTCACACAACCAAGTAACAGAATATTTCTCTTTCGCCACAAGTTATTAAATCGATAACCTACAAATAATCTAATAAAATTAACAAGGTTACTTTGTCCTTTTACTGCTCGTAAGCAATGTGGCAGTACTGAAATCTCTTAATGAGGTAGAGATCCTCGTGTCCCCGAGGATCTCACCATAACAGGATTGCCAGAACCCATGGTTCTTGATCCTGCAGATTCTGAGGAGTTGGCAGCACGTGCCCCTGTGGAATAACCTGCTTACAATCCATTACAATATGGATGTTCAGTTCAATGAAATAGAAATCCTGCAGTGGAACTGTGGCAGTTTCTTCCACCATCTGGCTGAGCTGCAGCAATTACTCTGCCGCTTTCCTGCGATCTGTCTAGTACTACAGGAAATGTTGTTCCCCGTTGAGAGGACCCCTGCCCTCTGAGGCTATCGGGGCTATTTTAAAAACTGTTCCATCTATGACAGAGTTTATGGTGGCGTCTGTGTCTACATTCTAACCTCTGTCCCCAGTGCTGCCATGCATCTTCAAACATCTATAGAGGCAGTTGCTGTTAGGCTCTGGGTAGTGCAAGATTTTACCATGTGCTCTGTCTACTTTCCACCAGATGACGCTGCCTCTCCTGTAGATCTCGCTACCTTGGATGCCCAACTTCCCCCACCCTTTCTTACTTTGGGGGATTTCAACACCCACCCCACTCTGTGGGGTGACACACATACCTCGGCCCTGGGTAGAGATGTTTGGTGTCTCCTGTCAGAGCAAAACATCTGCCTTCTCAACACCGGTGCTCCTAGCCATTTTAGCATAGTGCATGGTACGTATTCTGCCATAGACTTGTCTGTCTGCAGCCCTAGCCTTCTTCCATGTCTCACCTGGAGGGTCCACGATGACCTGTGCGGCAGCAACCATTTTCCTATCTTCCTGTCGCTCCTACAGTGTCCACCTGCTGACCATATGCCTTGCTGGTCCTTCCATAAGGCTGACTCGCCAGCTTATTCCTTGGCTGTTGTGATTTCCTCTCCCCTTCTGGATGATGTTGATGCCTCTGTGCAGCAGGTCACACAGACCATCGCTTCTGCAGCCGAGAAAACTGGTCCCACTACACTTGGGTTACTCCACCTTACGTTGGTGCCCTGGTGGACACCATAGATCGCTGAAGCGTCCAGGAATGTTGGCGAGCACTACAGCCCCACCGATGCCACTCTTCTATAGATCATCTTATTGTCTTCAGTAGTCTTTGGGCACGGGCCCAGCGACTGATCCAGTAAAGCCAGATGGTCTCCTGGGAAAAGTTTGTTGTCTCTGTTGGTTCCTGTGCTTCTCTTTCATGGGTGTGGTCACAGGTTCGCCGCCTCTTCGGGCATCGTCTACCGGTGGTAATCCCGTGTCTCTGCATTCAGGGAACAATCTGTACTGATCCTGTCACTGTAGCTAAGCACCTGGCATACCATTATACACACACCTCAGCGACTGCTGCTTACAGTGCAGATTTCTGCGCCCTTAAAGAGCACATGGAGTAACAATGAATATCTTTTTGAATGCAATGCCAGGAAACATACAATGTCCCTTTTACTGAGTGAGAGTTTGAAAGTGCCCTTGCTGCATGCTCAGACATGTTCCCCGAACCCGACCGCATTCACAGTCAGTTCCTCGGACACCTATCAGCGAACTCTAAGCACCAACTTCTCGCCTTGCTCAATCATCTCTGGGTTGAGGGTGTATTCCCATCCCAATGGCAGGTGATGATCCCAGTGATGAAGCCTGGGGCAGATCCGCAGGTGGCTGATAGTTACCACCCGATCAGCCTCACTAACATTCCATGCAAGCTCCTTATGTATGGTGAGTCGGAGACTTATGTGGATCCTCGAGGACCAGGTACTCTTGGCGCCATAACAAGGGGGCTCTGTCAGGTCCGCTCTGCCATCAATAATCACATGTCACTTGAGTCGGCCATCTGTATGGCCTTTAATTGCCACAAACATCTGGTTGCTGTCTTCTTTGACCTCTGGAAGGCGTATGACACCACCTGGCGCCACCACGTACTGTCTACGCCATATGACTGGGGCTTGCTTACGAGGTCCATTTCCTGTATTCATACAGAACTTCTTCGCGCTGTGTTCTTTTTGTGTTCTTTTGGTACTTGTCTCAGCTCACCCCATTATCAACAAAACAGTGTTCCACAGGGTTCCGTTCTTAGTGTCCCTCTAGTCGCAGTTAATGGTCTTGCAGTGACTGTGGGTTCATTGGTTTCCACCTTCCTGTATGCCGATGTCTTCTGCATGTATTTTAGCTACACCAGCAATGGTGTTGCCGAACGGCTGTAGCAGCTAGCCATTCGAAAGGCACAGTCATGGGCGTTTGCCCATGATTTTCAGTTTTCAGCCTTAAAAACCAGGGTAAAGAATTTCTGTCGACGACGGGTGATACATCCGGAACCATAATTGTATTTGGCTAGTGACCTGTTGTGTGTCGAAGAGATGCAATATTTTTTAGGCTTGTTGTTAGAAGACCATCTCACTTGGGTGCCACACCTTTGCCAGCTCAAACAAAGGGTGCTGGCAACACCTATGGTGTCTGAGCCACACTGTTTGGGAAGTGTCATTTCCAATGCTCCTGCAACTTTATAAAGCCCTCATTCAGTCACGTCTAGACTATGGGTGCATAGTGTACAATTCAGTTGTGCCTTCGGCTAGGCAGACTTTGGACCCAGTCCTGCATTATGGTGTCCGTTTGGTGATGGGGGGGGGGGGGGCTTTTCTCACAAGCCCTGTGACAAGCCTCTTAGTTGAAGCTGGGGTCATCCCCCTGCAGTTCCGCAGGCAACACCTGCTGGCTTCCTATGTTGCCCATGTTCAGGCCTTGCCCTTCCAATCGAACCTCCGGCTCTTTTTTCCAGACGCTGCATTCCCTAACACTCAGTGACGGCCCAGATCAGGTTTATCCAATCTCAGTCCATGTTCATTCCCTTCTTCCATCCCTCGCATACTATCCACTCCCTACACTTTCCAATATTCCTTTCAGACCCCTCCTTCGTCCATTTTGCATTTGGAGCTCTGTCTGGATCTGTCCCATGCCTTGAAGGACTCGGTTTCCCCAATACAAATCCGTTGCCAGTTCCTGCAACTCCTTGATGCGTTCCACGACACTGAGCCATTTACACAGATGGTTCCCTAGCAGATGGCTGTGCTGTATATGTATATTTTCATGAAGACCCTGTGGAACAGCATTCTCTGCCACACAAAAGTAGCATTTTGTCCGCAATGCTAGTCGCCATTCTCAGGGCTCTGGAACACCTCAAAACCTGCCCCAGGCGGTCATTTTTCGTGACTCCCTGAGTGGTTAACAAGCAATCGACCAATGTTTCTCTAACCAGCGATTAGTGCGGTCAATCCAAACTGCCTACTCTTTCGGCCGTTCTGTGGTCTTTGTGTGGAACCCGGGCCGCATTGGCATACTGGGGAATTAACATGTTTATCGGTTGGCCTAGCAGTCCACTATGGCAAAACCTCTCGATATTGGTGTCATGGAACCAGATATCAAATTGGCGTTGTGCCGGAAGTTGCATGAGGTTTGGAGCACTGAATGGGCTACTGTAAGTGTACCGAATAAGATTCAGTCAAGCTGCATATGGCTCTGTGGAAATCTTCACTGCAGCCCATACGTTGAGTCAGTTGTCCTTTGTCATCTCCGTATTGGGCATACATGGTTAACCCACAACTATCTCCTTCACCGTGAGGGCCCGCCCGTGTGTCAGTGTCAGTGTGGAGCAGTTTTGACAGTAGTCCATCTTCTGATGGACTATCCACTTTTAGCCAACTTGCGGCAGTCTTTTAATATCCCAGATACGCTTCCCTTACTTTTAGGCGATGACGCCTCCATGTCTAATTAGGTTTTAAGTGTTATTTGCATAGCTGGTTTTTACTATCCCATATAGTGGTGGGTGCTGTAGCCTGATATCTCAGGACGCCACCTATCCAGTGCTTTTAAAGGCTTTTAAGACACTTATGTAAAATGCCTGGGGGGGGGGGGGGGTTGGTGTGTGCAGAATGGCTGGCTAATCCTGTATTATCTTCGTGATCAGCCAGCCATAATATTCTGCTGTCCAGTTTTTAACATAGTTCCTCACTTGGTTTTTACCTGTGTCTTTCCTTTATGTTGTCAGCGAAATGTTCATTGTCAGTCTGTCCCTTTTGTGAGTCTTCATTGTTGATGTCTATTTTTAGCTTCTGACAGTGAACTCTTACCTAGGAACAGGGGACTGATGACCTAGATGTTTAGTCCCCTCAAAACAACAACAACAACAACAACAACATATCCACTTGGTTATTTGTATATGTTGTAATAAATAATGCTCCTATTACAATCCTATAAGTTTATATTTGATTACGCTTTGTTCACAATTTCATGCTGTATGCTGGAGATACTTTAAATTAAACATAAAGCGTATTGAATATTTTATATGCTTTTATTTTCATTATTTGGCACAGTGCATAACTGTATTGAGCTTCCTCTGAAAGTCAAGGCATACAGCTTCATCCTGAGTTCTGGCAACTGGTGCCTTCTGACTCTTATGGATGAATCTAGTGAGCTTAATTTCACACAATCCTTGTTTGCAGTAACCATACGAAGCAGCCAAGTATTGTGTTCTCCACAAATTTCATAACATATGCTCCATAAAATTTGACAAATTAAATTACAATAGACTGACATCAAAGAATGGAAATTCCAGGAAGAATTCAACTATATTTTTGAGGATAGGTTGCTATTCACCGCAGAGACATCTCGATGAGTCACAGAACAGACTGCAACTTATTAAAAAGCCTTTGGCCTTTACATCCTTTGTCAGACTAGGAAACACCTTATGAGTGAAATAGATCTGTAATTAGTGATAGCTCTCTTTTCTTCAGTTTCATGAACAGGATTTAATACATTGAAATTATCAGGAAATATGCATGATTCGTTGACTAGTTACAAAGCTAGTGGAAGGGTAATCCTCTAAAGCAACACAATATTCTAATGTTCTGCAATAATAACTATTGTGGCCAACAGAATATTAACTTCTTAGTGATCTTGACGAAAACACTGATTGTCGAAGCACAATATCACTCGTTCCGCATTCACTCGTTGAATGGCCCGGCAGGCAGTCCCGGCCGTTTGACAGCATGCTGCCAGCAGATGGTGTGTAGCTCACATTAGCTGTTTTGATGACCGTGCCCTCCTGTGGCTAGGCCGGGAACTATCTCGGCCGGGCCCGCGCCAGCCACAGAACAATACTGGTGCGCACGATCAGAATGGCCCACTAGGCCATAACAGATCTGATGAATTTTTTAATCTCCATAAGGATTGTAATTTTGAAGCTAATGTCTCTTAGTACTGCATCCTGTGTTTGAACAATTAAATATAATGCATTTGATTGTTTTGTTAGTGGGGACAATGCTTATTACCACTGTGAGGAAGTCATAGTTACATTTGATAGTGAATAATTGAAAATATCATAGTTTGTATCACTGCTGTTTTTTGATGTCTCAGCTTCATTCAGGTCACTATTTTTCTCTGCTTTGCATATAATAACATTCCAGGTGGATACTGCCTTATTTTTGTCTATAGACTGCAGAGAGAAAATTCATTATGCAAAACAGTGTCTGCATTTTTCTGTAATATCTGTTCTTTTATGATGTTAATTCCACAAGCCATGAAAGAAAATTTACATGAAGTTTGGAAAGTTGGTGACATACAAGGGTGGTGGTAAAATTGTGAGAGTAGCTTATAAGTTAAACCTAGATAGTTCATGTGGTATAGCCTTTGCTTGCAAAGTTTCAGATTCAAGTGTTGGTGTATCATAAAGGTTTAATCTGCCATGAAGTTTTGAAATTTGATATTTCAATTAAAAACTACTAAATACATTTTAGTGCTTTGTTTTTCTAGTACCTGTTCAGCTGCAACTACTTTTATTCCGATGTTCTGCCTTTGGTATCCATTTAGTGTAAAGAAGGCCAGCAAACTTAATGCAAATGATTATGATAGATGCAAACTGTGGTGTGTGTAATGTGACTGTAGTTAGTTTTGCTCTAGTAAAAGAATTCTCTCCTTACCCATACGTTTGATGCATTTTTCTAGTCTCATTTAATAACTACCTCAAACGTCATTGATTGGACACCGAAACCTAATCTTCATTTTTCATTTTGTAAATACTATCAAACAGTTACTGGTACGTGAAGATTCTGAGAAATATATAACAATGGAAATTCGACTTTAGAATTCAAGAATATGATGAAGCTTGCAACTCACCATGAAGATAATTGTTGGATCACAAACAGAACAATCACATAGCACGCTCATTAATACACAAAAATCATCTCTAGCTGCTGCATTTAAGTGTGTTCTGTTTAAGGTTATGGGCCAAAACCAAAGTCGTGTGTGGTGAGTGCCTTTTTTATGACAGTCGTCTTTGCAGGGAGTTGCAACCTATCCTCATTATATTGTTGACATTCAGAGAAAAATGTTCTAATTTAAATATTTCTGGAAAGATTATTAGTGAACAGTGAGAAGTTACTGAAAGTAAAATAATGCTGAAGGATAATGGGGTAACCGCCATATAAATTAGGTATCTGGAATAACAAGTAAAATTTGTAAAAACAGATTTGTGTTAATGAGCCTGTTAATGGTAGCAAAATATGTTCCCCTGAGATTGACATTCATGTGTATCAGGCCTATTAAGTCCAATGAGATGTCAGTACACACTGGAACTCCTTCCACAGAAGTTGACTTGGGAGTGGGGCTAAATTTTCCATTCGTTCCTCTTCTGTCGTGTGGAATCACAGATCCGAAATATTGATCTAAAAGTTACTAGGCTGTAATTTGTTATTGATTTGAGAAGTGTGGAAGAGGACTAAACACTAAAATCTTTCTGATTGTATATTCTGCTTTTACATGTTTCAATTCTTAAACTAATACTGGAAAGTCCAGGTTGGAATTAGTAATATAGTAAAAAGGACAGTTTGCAACTAACCACAAAGACATGGTAATGAGCTGCGACAGGTACATACAAAGACACACATATAAAACACTTTCAGCTGTCGGCCATGACCTTCTTCAGAAAATAGAACACTCACGCAATCACACAGGCACAAAACACAGTCATACAACCGTCACCTCCGGCTGCCACACTTCGATGTGTGGCAGCCAGAGGTGATAGTTGTATGACTGTGTTGTGTGCCTGTGTGATTGCGTGATTGTTGTATTTTCTGAAGAAGACCATGGCTGACAGCTGAAAGTGTTGTATATGTGTGTCTTTGTATGTACCTGTCGCAGCTCATTGCCAAATCTTTACATTGAGTTGTGAACTGTCCTTTTTAAAATATTATTAATTCTTAAACTGTAAGAAACATTAAATATTGTGTGCCTGTTCTCTTTGGTATAAATTGGTGCAGATCTTAATTGCAAATTTTTCTGAGATATACTGTATTGTGATACTGAAATTCCTACTATATTATTTATCTTTTTATTTACAGCGTGCAAAATACTTCTGCGCAGGTTGTGTAGAAGATGAAGATGAGTATCACCATTATGCCTTGAATGTTGCACGGTATACTCATTTTACCTCTCCCATCAGAAGGTATGCTGATGTAATGGTGCATAGATTGCTGGGAGCATCTCTAGGATACCACGATACTCCAAAGTGGACAAAAGAGTTTGTCCAGAGGTATTTCCTTTGCAAAATGATATTAAAGATATATAAGATGGTTGATTACAGATTAATATACTTGATTTTCATTAAGATATTTTTTTACTAGTCCAAACAATTCTTCTACAGGATAGCAGTGAACTGTAACAAGAAGAAGTATGCTGCAAAATTAGCTGGGGAGGAAAGTGTAAAGTTATTTCTTTATTTATACTTAAAACTCCATGGACCTCTTGAAGATGATGCTGTTGTTATAGATGTGAAAGACCATTCGTTTGACGCTGTAGTATGTAGTAATGGATTCACTCAACGAATTTATGTTGACGTAAGTTTTCAGTTGTTGCTTGTAATTTTTTAATTATTAGCTAACATATATTGATGCATGCATATTACTAGCTTTAAGTCTAAGGCACTGCTGTGTCGCAGCGGAATGGCGGAGCGAATTGAAGCGCTATGCTGTGATGCGCGAGGCCATTTCCTGTTGGGGGTTCAAATCTTCCCCTCGGGCATGGATGTTTGTTCTGTCTTTAGTATAAGGTAGTTTATAAGTAGTTCATAAGTTTAGGGACTGATGACCCCACAGTCCGATAAGCTTAACAAACATTTGAACATTTTCCTGTAGTTTTTCTATGCGGTAAACAAAACATGTAAAACTCGTAAGATGTTGTTGATGATGTGGTCTTCTTGGGAGACTGGTTTGATGTAATTCTCCACTTGACTCCATCCTGAGCAAGCCTCTTCATCTACTCATAAGAACGGCAACCTTCTTCCACTTGAACCTGCTTACTGTAGTCGTCTCTTGGTCTCCTTATGCTATTGTTACACCCACATATTTCCCTCCATTGTTTAATTAATGATGCCTTGATGTCTAAGAATGTATCCTACCATTTGAGCCAACCCACCTTGGCAGTGTTCGTGGTTTGAGGTTCCTGGGAGTAGATAAATAAGATATGAAATGTAAAAAAATATTAGCAAACAACTAAAATTTTTAACAAGTAAACAATTAGAGACATAATTAATTCCAAGTTCTATTATAATTTTAGATGTAGGAAACATTAAGAAAATGATGCAAAACAAGTGCTTTTTAGGCATAGTCTCCACTAGTTTACTGAGCTTAGAAAAGCATAAGTGACCTTACAGCTTAAGCAGTAGCCATGCAGTTCTGTTAACTGCTGTTAAATCAACAACATTAACATACGCCTTCTGGCCTCTATAGAAGCCCTTTGCAACAAATAAAATTAAAACTAAAACCTGCTCACAACTACTAATTTTTTCCTTAATTATAGACCATTACAGAACTTCATATTAATGTCCATTTATGTTAATTATTTAAAAGAGATAGAGTGGTTGGCCAGTTCTTAGCTCAGCTCAGTACTGCCAATACTCTCTCTCTCTCTCTCTCTCTCTCTCTCTCTCTCTCTCTCTCTCTCTCTCTCTCTCTCTCTCTCTCTCTCTCTCACACACACACACAAAGATGAAATTGAATTAACAACACAAGATTTCAGAATTTAATGCCTTTGTCAGAGAGGAAAAAGGAGATAGAAGGGTTTGAAGTGTTCTGGATGCTGGTTAAAATATATTCTTCAAACGGCAAACCAACACTTCCATACTTAACTCACTCACAGCCAGGTTAAGCACGTAATTTAATGTAGCTGTATTCAATTTCAGTTAAGAGATCCAGTCTCAACTGTGCCTCTGTCATTTCCAATACGTGCAATTATAATTTGTAAAGTTCTTGATGTTAGTTGTTCAATTATCATGTTCTTAATAAATATAAAGAACAACTCAGTTTTACTGAGAAACTTCTTCAAATTGATTTATGTGCCTTATTGCACTTATAGACGAATAATAGAACAATATATTGAACATCAGTCAAACCATGAATGAATAATAAGATAGTACCATGAAGGTACATAAAAATTAACAAGAATCAATGCTTCATTTGTCTTTTCTCTCCTGTTCAGATACTCTTAGATCACGTAGGAATTTCTTCAATTACTTCACATGTCACCTGTGACTACTTTACGCCACCTTTCACCCCCAGAATCTGTAACAAACATTCCTTCTGGCAGCAGCTTTTCTCTTCGCAAGCTTAATATCAACTTAATTAATGTTAAAAAGGTATTAATGTTCAGTGTAACACTATAGGTTGCTTACAACCTAGGCCATCCTTCATGCCATCTTTACCTCACTGCCAAGGTTGTAAGTAACCCTCTTTTACCTGACGAAGGCATTAACATTCAAATACTTGTGTTGTGTGCCTCATTTGATCGTCTTTTTATTCGTGACGACAAATCCACCACGCTTGGTGAGAATGGTCACTTCCATATTACACAGTGTGCATATGCCAGTAGTATCATTAGTAATGATTGGCAGTTCATGATGATGTGCTTGTACACCAAAGTTCCGAATGAGTCAGTGCAAATATGGTACTGTACAAGCGAACACAGTTCTGTTTTAGAACCACTGCTACAATGCGATCAGGTTATGTCGGTATTGTTAGAATCACTCAACACTGTGCAGTTAGTGCTTTCACAGCCTAAACTCTTTGTCCACAGTAAACACTGTCGTAGTTTGATACAGAAAGCAACCACAGTGAGACTTGTTAATTGGATGGCTCAACTAGCATTGACTCGTCCACCATCAAATATGTGTCCTTGCTTTTTTTATACACGCCCCATTCGACTAACACTATTGATATCTCAATAATTGCTCTGTCTCAGTCTGTGGTGACTCAGGTATACCTTTAGCTTTACACAATAAGTCATTTATATTTAACATGGTTAATACTATAGCTGGTATCATATAAGAAGACACTCCTGTGCATAGAGCCATAGGGGAAGCATGGACGGGAGGAGCTATGGCCGAGTGCTAACAGTTGCGCCTGTGGGAGAAACATTGCATAACTCGCAGCCTGCCACGTGCCTAAAGTATGAACATTATTGGTTATCATTTCGATAATGTAGGGGGATGTGCAGAATGGCTAAAAACTGGGTTGCCTATGCAGGTGATGCCAACTATAAGTGAAGAATACCAAATATATAACATATTCAGAAAAGAAGAAAACACATTGTTTATGCTCACAGAGAGAGGAAATAACTTCAATAGTAAGTCACCTTGAGGTAATTTCAATTACTTCATACAGTAATACCAATACAAAAGAAAGAAACAAGGAAAGGAAATAAGGAGAGTTAGAAAGAGAGGGGTGTTTTTTTTTTTTTTTTTTTTTTTTTTTTTTTTTTTTTTTTTTTTTTTTTTTTTTTGGGGGGGGAATTAGGCCGTGTGAGTAGATTTAAAATTGCTAATTTCAATTTGTAACCCAAGCTAGTACCTAGTGATATTAAATTTTCCCTTGTGCCTTATGCAGTTATGATAGCTCAGTAGCTGCCAATAAAATACTAAGACCAAACAAAGTGAACAGACACTGTGTATATTTTGGTGCTTGTTAAAATATATAGTGGTGAACATATTATGAGGTAAAGCAAATGTGCAAAATATAAGAAAGAAGAAATGTAATAATATTTGAACTGTGATCAATGGTATTGAATTTGCTAACATAGGCATCTCTAGAAGATATGCTGCAGAAAGAAGACAGTAGGTAGAAAATTTCAGGAAATGTAATACATTTATATAAATACTGTTTTGGTATTAATGTCAATTGAATTGAATTGTTGATTGTTAGAACTGCAAATGAGCTTGCTCCATTTACAACCACCTCTGTCTGCATAGTGAACTAAGATATACCACCAAAATTTTGAAGGTTGCTGAGGGATATTTACTGAGTGGATTGTTGAGTCTGTTGTCCTGTAGTTGTGTCTGTCCTCGCCAAGTGTCACACCACTCGGCTTCACTGTTCTGATGAGATCCAGCAATTTCATCTCATGTGTGACCCCCATGGTTTATGCATAGCAGAGTATAAAATAATTAACAATGTTATGAAAAGTTATAGATTACAACTTAGTGTAGAGATGATATGCTGAGCTGTAGCAGTTAAGCATACTTTTTTACACATCAATATGTCTCATACCTATGGTCTAGTCACTTTTGATCACTACATTTCCCAATGTCCTTCAGACTTCAAACCCACTTCCTCATTTGTTATATGCCTAGGGAACAACTAATTCTCCTTTGCAGGAAGCTTCCTGATCTTCCAAAACCCCAAGCCCCTTATCTGATTTAGGTTCATTAACACATCGTCATTATTTGGATTCTGGCACAAGACATCCTATCCCCCTTCCTTAACCTCATCACATCTCCAGTCCACTTCATCTGGTCCTTCTCAACCCAGTGTGCAACCTTTCTAAACAGTGACCTCCAATCAACTCCATCAACATCTCAGTCCACATCAAACCCTTCTTCCACCTACAGTACCTCTCTTTTCCCCCCTCACACCAAAAAAGTCTTCTAAATAGCCTGGTCAACTCTGTACGGTGTATCTGCAATGAAAAGAACTTCTGTACTTAGTATATTGAAGGTCTCATGAAGGCATTCACAGAAAGGCACTATTCCCCAGACCTAATCTGCAAACAAATTTCCTGTGTCATATACACAATCTTCTCGTAGTCACCAATAATCAGATGGAAAGGAGTGCCACATCACCAACCACTACCACCCTGACTGAGTAAACTCAGCCATATCCTTCATCAGGGCTTTGATTATCCATCACCTCACCCTGAAATGAAAGGCATCATACCGAAGATCATTCCCATCCTCCTAAGTTGAGTTCCATTACCCACCCATCCTCCACAATATCTTAGTCCATATGTATGCTACTGCCAGCCCAAATCATTTACTATAGAGAGCATATCCCTATAGAAGACCCAGGTGCAATATTTGACCAAACCACATGCTCAGTATCACTTATTTGAGTCCTGTTGGAAGCCTATCCTGCTGTATCCGAGGTTCGGCCACCTAGGAAAGCAGCCTCGTCAATTACCATCTCTGCTTCAATGATGGCATTTCTTTATACAGGTATGACTACCAACCAGTTGTATGTCAGGATGAATGGCCACCACCAAACTTGTCCAAGACCGTAGTGGACAATCCTGTGGTACAACTTAAAGCTGAACACTATGTTTGATTGACTGCTTCACTGCGAGGTCATCTGAATCCTCTACTCTTACACCAGCATTTCTGACTGTGCAATCTACATCTAAATACTTTGAAAGTCACATTTAAGTGTGTGGCAGCTAACTCATTGCACCACTTTTGTGATATTTACTGCCTTTCCAGTCTCTAATAGCACACGAGAAAAAGTAAGACCTAAATCTTTCTGGTTTTGATCTGATTTATATTATTGTGATCATGTCTCCCTGTGTAGGTGGGTGCTAACAAAGTATGTTTGCATTCAGAGGACAAAGTTGCTGCAAGAAATTTTGCAAATAAATTTTGCCGCACCTATGTTTTAATGATTACCACCCGAGCTCATACATCATTACCTTCTCCCCTATATTGCAATAATACAAAATGAAATTTCATTCTCCGAACTTTCTCTATATCCTCCATCAGTCCCACTTGGTGGGGATCCCGCAATGCATTTCACTACTCCAAGCTAGGATGTACAAGTGTAGTGTAGGTGATTTCTTTAGTAGAACAATTATTCTTTAGTAGAACTGTTGCATCTTCTAAGTGTTCTGCCAATGAAACGTACCCTTTGGTTCAACTTCCCTACTATATTTTCTATGTTTTCTTTCCAATTAAGGTTGTTCGTAATTGTAAATCCTAGGCATTTAGTTGAATTTACAGCCTGTAGATGTGACTGATTTATCGTGTAACTGAAGTGTAAGGGATTTCTTTCAGTGTTCATATGGATGACATCACACTTATCTGCATTAAGGGTCAATTGCCAATTTTTGCACCATGCAGATATGTTATCTGGATCATTTTGCAGCTGCTTTTGATCTTCTGATGGGTTTACAAACTGATAACTTACAGCATCATCTGTGAACAGTCTTGGAGAGCAGCTCAGAATACCTCTTAAATCAGTTATAAAGTTAAGGAACAGTAGTGACACTAAACACTTCCCTGGGGACAGCCAGACATAACATCTGTCTTACTCAACAACTTTCCATCAGTTACTATGTACTGTGTCCTTTCTGACAGGAAATCAGGAATCCAGTCACACAATTACGGTGATATTCCATAAGCATGCAACTGTATTAGAGGCCATTTGTAAGGTACAGCATCAAAAACCCTTCTATAAATATAAAAATGTAGAATCATTATATATCCAAAATAGATGAAGATTACTCACCAGGCAAAAAAGCACAGGAGTGACAGCATCACAAATAAAGAAATGAATATACACAAAAACACACACACACACACACACACACACACACACACACACACACACACACACAAGCTTTCGCCACCCAGTTGCTTCTTCAGGCAGAAGGGAAGGAGAGGGAAAAGGAAATGGAAAAGGAAATGATGAGGGTTTTAAGGAAGGGGGTAAGGAGCCATTCCAATCCCGGGAGAGGAAAGACTTACCTCTGGGGAAGTAAAGGAAGGTGAACAAACACACACACACACACACACACACACACACACACACACACACACACACACACACACACCCATACATTTACACAGACGGAATCAATTTGATATCCCTTGTTGATAGTGCTCATCATGTGAGAAAGAGCTAGCTGGTTTTCACAAGAATTGTACTTTCTGAATCTGTATTGACTGTGGGTCAATAGGTTTTTTCTTGTCAGTGTAGTTTATAATGTTTGACAAAAGTACCGTATATTTCTGCAGATAAGACGATGGCTGAATCATAAAAAAAAAAAGGTCCCCAAAATCAGAGGTTGTCTTATATGATGGTACAAAAAGTTGATTGAAATTTAGTTTGAAATTGGTAATTTCACAGATGTGCTGCATAGCGTGGCTTCGGCTCCAAACGATATATATCGAAGTGGTTAAGTATCATAATGATTCATATTGCACAGGTGAATGTTATGATTTTTATGAATATTTCATGATTTTAAAGTATGCGGTTAGACAGCTTTCTGAGTAAGGTTTCACTATTTACAAGAAAGCTTACACTCGAAGTAGCTCGGCCTGAAATGATATATATCGAACATACAAATGTAAATCTATTCATTGTTTCTGAACCGTAAATTCTGATTCTACGTGACAAAAACTTTTTCGTTTAGTATGTGAGAGCGCGTAGCACATGAATCTCTGATTCATAAATATTTGCTTATTCCATACATATTGTTTCGAAACATATTGATTCAATATATATCGTTTGGAGGTCAAAGCCCTGCTATAGGTGCACTATGCAGCACATCTGCGATATTACCCTGTTGAAATTTACATTGTGGAGGAAAGATTTACGAAAATAAAGTTTTGTGCAATTTTTTACAAAAATATTCACTTTTTGAGCTTTATTAATTTACTGAGTGGACAGGGGTACATACGATAACCTATATGCCATAAAGCAGGAATATAATTAATTATTTACAATGCAGTTTGATTTTATAATGTTGCCTGTCGAAAATAATTTTGCAAAATATCCAGAGTCGCACTGAAACGATTAGAGTATATTTACATACGAAGCAGTGAAAGGGTTTAAATATGTGGGAGCTATACACAACAATTGCAGCTTACTTTGAAATCCTTTATCTTCTATTCTTCTTTCTGTGTTTTCACCCACATTATAAGTGCATCGGCGTGATTTAATGTCGTCTCAGCAAAAGATTTTTTTTTATTTATTTTTATTTATTATTATTATTATTATTATTTTGTGTGTGTGTGTGTGTGTGTGTGTGTGTGTGTGTGTGTGTGTGTGTGTAAAATATGCCACTACATGCACAGAAGTTCAAAAGCAGATTGCAAACACTGCAACAAAAGGGTGAAATCAAGACGGCTTCTAATGGCATTTTTCAGAACTTCCTGAAGCTTTGCCTCCAAATCTGAGTCGCAGGCGTATTTTTACATCCCAAAAACTGGAAAAAAAAGTGCAGCATGCATTTGGGTAAATACAGTAACTTGGGGGTCGTCTTACAGGCCAGATATATGCTTAAACTACAAAATTTTGATGAAAATTTGTACCTCTTCTTACCTGAAGGTCGTCTTATCTGTGGAAATATATTACATATGTTATAAAATCCTGCTGCAATCAGATGTCAGTGATAAAGGTCTGTAATTTTGTGGATCACTACTATTGCCTTTGTTAAAAATTGGAGTGACTTGTGAAACTGTCCAGTCTGCATATACGGATCTTTTTCTGAATGAGCAGTTGTATATGATAGCTAGGTATGTAGCAGTTGCATCTGCATACTCCGTAAAGAAGCTAATTGGTATATAATGGTATACAATCTGGACTGGGAGACTAGCTTTTGTTAAGTGATTTAAGTTGCTTTAATACTCATGGACATTTACTTCTGAATTACGCATTATGGCAGCGGGTCTCAGTATGAATTCTGGAGAGCCTGCTTCATCATCTTTGTTGAAGAAATTCTGGAAAGCAGTGTTTTGCAATTCTACTTTAGAAGTTCCATCATCAGCAGTAACCCCATTGCTATCATATAGTGAAAGTATTGCTTGTATTTTGTCACATTATTCCTTACACATGACCAGAATTTCTTTGAATTTTCTACAAAATATCATGCCAACCATTAATTGTTGAAATAATAAGCTTATCACCTTGAAGTTTGTGCTAAATTTCGAATTTTTATAAAAGATTGCCAGTTTTGGGGATTTTGTGTGTTTTAATTTGGCTTACATTTCTCTTTGCTTTTGAAAGAGTGAGCTAACCTTCTTTTGTGTACCATGGAGGGACCAGCCTTCTTATTTGTTAATTTATTTGGTGTAAATATCTCAATAGCCGTTGGTATTATCTCTTCGAATGTAATCCACATGTGATCTACACTCAGTGTGTTATTTTAGAGAGACTGAATATTCTCACTCAAGAAAGCATTAAGGGATTTTTTATATCCACTTTTTTTGAATAAATATATATTGTTGTTGGTAGCTACCCTTTCAGTACATTCTCAGATTCTAAATTTTTTCTGGCCTCAACCTACAGTAACTTCCTGCGCCTACTCTCTCCACCCAACAGCTACCGCTATCTCTATCCTAAACCCATCCCAGTCCACGTACATTTACATGGGTTCCCATACATTCCTCTTTCTCTACTTCTCTCCAGTTTCACTCCCTTTCCTCCCATCCCACACTTTCAGCCTCGCAAAGCTACATCTCACAGACTTATACATCATTTAGTGCCTGCACGCACCCTCATTCTCCTTCCCCAGCCCTCTCCGGACTGCAGTCTAATGTGACGCGAGGCTCGAGCTGCAACAGTCGGATTTAGCAGTCCTATTTGTGTGTGTGTGTGTGTGTGTGTGTGTGTGTGTGTGTGTGTGTTTTGTGTATATTCATTTATTTATTTGTGATGCTGTGGTGGGGGAAGGGGGGGGGGTTCATGAAGGTTTTGACTGAAAGCTAAATTGTGCGATTATGATGGTCTTTTCTTACTGCCTGTCTGCAACTTGGCATATCATCCCAATAGTTTTGCTTAGGCTTCAGTGATTTAGTACAACATCCATGGTTCATTTTAAAACACGTCTTACTTTTATATATAAAATTCCTTTAATATCTTTGTCATTGTTTTTAATGTTCTCTTCTACAATAAAGCTTACTTTTTTTTCACACCTACTTTGTTCCTTATTGTAAAAGCCTGTCCCAGATTTTTAAACAATGGAAATTCCTGGTAGAATGCAACAAAAAGGTTGTGTCAAAAGTTCTGTATTTCTGTTGCCTGTAAATATAAAGTAGAAGGAGTATTTAGTAACTTTGTGCAGAATGGTGTGAGCACTGAAATAGCTTTTGGATGGTGTATTGGGGCAGGAAGGGATTGGTGAAGGGGAGGAGGTTGGTAGGCAGAGGTTTCAAATGCGAGTAACTACCAACCTAGTGGCACAGGATGAAGGTGCCATGTGGCTGGACAGGAATGTTAAAGGAAAGAACAGTAAGCATATGGGCTAGACACGTGATGTACAGATATCTGTGTCAATGGCAATTGCTATTGCTCAATGAATGTGGCATGTATCCATGAACTGGGAGGAGGAAAGGGAAACTGTCAGGAGGAGAGTGTGGGACAGAAACAACAAATTTCGTAAGTGAATATATATACTGTGAAGTTACTGTGAGGATAGCTAAATCCTTAAATAGATGTCTGCAGTATGACCTTGGGTGGGCTCCAGCAATTATTCTGATTACATGTTTTTGTGCAATGAATACTTTTTTTTACTCAATGATGAATTACCCTAGAATATGATTCCATATGAAAGCAGTGATTGAAAATAGGCATAATAATCTAATTTACTGAGATTCTTACCAACAAAATTTGCAATAACCCTAATATCACACATAGCTGAACTGAAACATTTCAGCAGACCACCAATGTGTTGCTAAAGGAAAGTGAATTCAAACCTAAGCTAGTACAGTAATTGATAGTATAAAAAAGATATTAACTCTTTCATTCCCACATTATGAATTCAGCTTTGGAAAAATTAAATTTTTCTGTATTAATACAGTGTACTAAACATCGAAATATGTGTTTTAAAATTTTTGATTGAACTGATTTTTTACATCGTGTATTTCATGCACAACACAGATGTTTGTGTCAAGGTACTTTATTATTTCGGACATCATCATGTTGATGGTTAACACTGTCAGATCAATAATGCTAGCATAATCTTTGTACGGGTCCCCAGCCTTTTCTGCACTCCTTCCTTTCTGTGCTGCACGACTACTCTCCTGCTATCCTTTTCCCCATATCTTGGGGGCGGAGTCTTGTGCCTCCTCCAGGAAACTGGAGATACGTAGTTTTGTTGAATTTACCTGGATTTTTCTTTCACATTCTTTCCTATCTTCTTCTTTATCTTGCCTATTTTTTCCTTCGTTTTGGCATTTGAGGTTCCTTTTCTCTTCTTTCTTCCTCCCTTTGCATTCCTGAAGGCCACCGGCGCATTTGACGCATAAAAGGTGACTGTGGTAACGCGTAAGTCCCGCCCCGGGTTGGCATGTAAGGTTCACGTGTAACCCCTGGTTAAAGCCAGGGGTGATTGCCTGAGCTGCAACCTTCCCGATGTGTCAATTGGTCCCTCTGTCCGGAGTTCAGGAGATGTGACCTGAGTTGTGGAGAATCACCTAAGGCAGTGTGCTCCTTTCAAAAGAAGGAGTTGGGGGTGGGGGGTTAGTAGGAAGGAGCGCGCCATCAGAGCCGCTGGCAATCGTAAGGGATTTCTTCACAATGGGGTCCCAAAAAAGAAAGTATAAAGACTTGAATTTGTCTCAAGATTCCCAGAATTAGACTAATCTCCCGGCTGCACCTCGATACCTTGTGGTAACATGTACTGAAGACAAAGTTTTTCTACAGTTAATCCATTCATCATACAAAAAGGCACTGATGCGATTGCAGGTCCAGTGAAGGCCTGCAAATGTCTGCACAATCGTACCTTATTGATTGAGGTTCAGAGGTTACTAACGGCCAGCCTTCCCCATGGTTACCCTGTGAAAACGGTGGCCCAATGTACCCTCAACTACTCTTGTGGGGTTGTATACAGTAATCTGCATGATGGTTTGATTGACAAGGAAATCAAGGATTACCTCTCCTATCAGGGCATCACAGCAGTGCTTAGGGTTATGAATAGGGTCAACAATGAGTTTGTCCAAACGTGCACTGTTGTCTTGACATTTGATCGAGTGACTCTGCCTCCCAAGATAAGAGCTGGTTATGTGGTCCTCGACATCCGACCTTATGTCCCCAATCCCACCCACTGCTACCAGTGTCAGCATTACAACCATACAAAGCAGTCATATAAAAATGCAGCTAAATGCATCATATATGGCAGAGATGCCCATGATGGTGCTTGTCCACCTCCTTCCATACGCTGCTTAAATTGCCTGGGTAACCACGCCGCCTCCTCCCGGGACTGTCCCATCTATTGTGACGAGTGAGCAATTCAGGAAATATGGGTTCAAGAAAAGGTACCAACTCAGATTGCAAGGAAAATGTATGTCAGTCATACACAGGATATGTTAGTATCTGGGACTTTCAGCTCAGTTGTTGCTACTCCACAACTACTGATGTCTACACAGACATGTGACCTACAGTTCAGTGCTGCTGTGGTAAAACACCCAGTCACATGATGGCACCATTGTCATCTCCTGCAAAAAGCATACATTGTCCTACCAAACCTCCGCTTGCACCTGTGAAATCTCTTGCCTCACAGACAGACACACGGAAATCCGAGAAAGATTATACCTGTGAAGACTAATTGCACCCGTCTAGCTCACAACCATCTGGGTCCTTAACTGATACCTGCCACGGTTCAGAGAAGTCAGGTGGGGGGAAGAAATCTTCCCCTTCTTCCTACCAGCATTCCTCTTCCACAACGTCATCTAGTGATGCCCTCCCCTGGACGGCCTGTGTCACCAGGGTGTACTGCCAGTGGTTGATCAGTCAGCTGACCTCAGATTGGCCCTGAAGCCACTGTCAAATTAATGGACCAAGATCCTCCACTCTTAGATCCAACTAATTGTGAGCATTCAAATTTTGGTCCTCCGCGGTCACAGGAGTGACTGTTCATTTAACCTCTTTCCAGTTCTCATCTCACAATGGTTGTCCTTCAGTAGAATATTCGCGGCATCTGGTCCAATAGAACGGAACTACAGCTTCTCTTACAAACCTACTCCCCACAAATTGTCTGCCTTCAGGAAACAAAACTACATCCTCACACCCGCTTTAACGTGTCACACGTCTCCTCAAACGCTTCGACCTTCCCCCTGTGGCAGGGGTTCCAGCTCATGGGGGCATAATGCTGCTTTTAAGAGATGATATCCATTCCAAAATCATCCCTTTGCAAACCCAGTTTCTACACCTTATTGACCAGCTTCCTCCTCCTTTAGTTTAGTCCCCTCAAACCCCCCAAAACAGCAACAACCACCTCCTCCTTTCTTGTGGGTCAGTGATTTCAACACCTACCATCCCCTTTTGGGGCTTTCCATGTCCTTGTCAGAGGGGCTCTCTCATGTCAGATCTCCTCAACCACCTTAACCTCATCTGTCTCAATACTGGCAAACCCACTTATCTTTCAGACTCCATACACACTTTTTCCCACTTGGACCTCTCCATCTGCACTGTCCAACTGGCCCGTCACCTCGAGTGGTCTGTTCTTTCAGAAACACACTCGAGTGGCCATTTTTCACGTGTGATTTGTCTTCTGACACCCTTCACACCAGCTCATCCATCCAACTGACAGCTTTGCAAAACTGATTGGCAGCTTTATTCTTCCTTAGCTTCTTTCCATGAATGTCCTTTTCCCAATATTGATCATCGAGTCAACTATCTCACTACTGTAATCCTCACTGCCATAGAATGTTCTATCCCTCGCACCTCTTCCTTGCCGTGACGTTCCCCAGTTCCCTGGTGGACTGAGGAATGTCGCGAAGCACTCAGAGCTCAGAGACTTGCTCTGAGTCTTTAAATGCTATCCCACACAGGAAAACTCCATCACTCTGGGTCAGTTTTTTGCTGAGATTTCAAACTCATAGCACTAGCATCTCACTTTCCTTCCTCGGAAACAGGCAGCAGAAGTGAGGTTTCTGCCTTTCTCATCTCAAAATCGGATGTTATAATGCTGATTTCACTATGAGCAAGCTTCAACGTGCACTCTCCTCATCATGGTCCTCTGCTCCAGGACCCAACGGCATTCATGTACAGATCTTGAAACACCTTTCTTCTCAAGGCCTGCAATTTATTCTTGAAATGTACATTTGGACGGAAGGTACATTTCCTCGGTGCTGGCATGAAGCCATCGTGATTCCTCTACCTAAGCCTGGAAAGGACAAACATCTACCTTGCAGCTACAATCTGATCTCCCTCACAAGTAGCGTTTGCAAGGTGATTAATGGTCGATTGGTATGATGGCTCAAATCCTGTAATCTCCTCACCAATGCACAATGTGGTTTTTGTAAGCACCTTTCAGTAGTTGGTCATCTAGTCACCCTATCAACTCATATTATGAAGAATTTTCTGCAGAAGTGCCAAACTGTGGCCGTATTTTTCGGTTTGGGAAAGGCATATGATACCTGCTGGAGGGAGGATATCCTTCGTACTCTGCACACATGGGGTCTCCGGGGTCACCTGCCAATCTTTATTCAGGTATTCTTAAAAGACTGCAGTTTTGGGGGCTTGTGCGTGTGCGTTAAGCCCTTTCAAACACTTTTCCACAGGAGTATGGTGTACCTCAAAGCTCAGTGTTCAGTGTCATTCTATTTGCTATAGCAATTAATCCTATTATAGACTGTCTCACACCGGGCGTCTCAGCTTCTCTCTTCATTGATGATTTTGCAATTTACTGCAGCTGCCGGGAACTGCATCTTCAGCGGTGTCTCCATCGTCTTTACTTCTGGAGCATCAACAACGGTTTTCGCTTCTCCTCAGGCAAGACAGTCTGTATGAACTTCTGGCAGTGTACAGAATTTCTCCCTACTTCGCTCCATCTCAGACCAGTTACTCTTCTATTTGTAGACACTACAAAATTCTTGGGACTAACATTTGATAGTAAACTTTAATGGTCCTCCCTTGTGTCTCATTTGGCAGCTCGGTGTAACCGTTCACTTAATGTTGTGAGTGTTGTGCGGTACCTCATGGGGAGTTGATCGGACCGCCGTTCTCCGCTTGTACCGATCCCTTGTCTGCTCGAAACTATATTATGGATGTATCGTCTATTTGCCAGCCCGACCAACTATCTTACGCCACCTAAACACGATCCACAACCCAGGGATCCATGTAGTGACAGGGGCTTTCTAGACAAGCCCTGTTGAGAGTCTCTATGCTGAATCTGCTGCATTGCCGCTTTCGCTCTGGAGGGAGGTCCTCCTTAGTGGTTATGCAAGTCGGTTGACATCTATGCAAGGGCATCTATCCTATGAAGCCTTTTTTGATGATTTCCTTGATCGTCACTATGCAGAGAGTTCGTTTTTGTACACGTCTTCGGCAACTTGACTTTACACTCCATGCCACGCTCCCGACCGGAGCCAGCTCTTCCCAACCCTGGCTTTTTCCCGAGGTCCTTGTCAACTTTGACCTCCATTTGCATCCCAAAGACTCTACTGCTGACCTCATCTATCGCAGCATGTTTGTAGCTCTTCGCTCACAGCTTGCAGACAGTATCTTCATTTATACTGATGGTTCCAAGACTGACCATGGTATCAGGTGTGCCTTTGTGCATGGTGACGTTTCTTTCCAGTATCGTCTCCTGGACTACTGCTCGATCTTTACGGCGGAGCTCGTCGCCATTTATCAGGCCACTCAATACATCAGGCGACACAAAATTCAAAATGTGTCATATGTTTAGAATCCCTGAGTGCACTCCAGAGTCTATGCATGCTATATTCCATCTTCTCCATAGTGCAAAGAATCCAACAGTGCCTTCACTCACGTACTGCCAATGGTGCCACTGTACTGTTCCTTTGGGTCTTGGGTCATGTTGGTGTGTCAGGGAATGAGGCTGCCTCAAAGGGTGCTGCTCTCCTCCCTCATCTTGCTGTGTATTCTGTCCCTTCTGTCCCTTCAGCCATCCTTTCTGGACACGTGAATTGGTCTTCCCTTCAAGAAAATAAACTTAGGGAGGTTAAGCCTCTCCCTATTGCCTGGTCGACCTCCTCTCGGCCCCCTGTGAGGTCATTCTCACCCGGTTGCGCTTAGCCCACTGTCGGTTCAGCCACCTCCACTGCTCCATTGTGTGGTTAATGTTCCAAAACATTGACTGTACACCACCTTCTGGTCCAGTTCCCGTTTTTTTTAATCAAGTATGTCAGAGTTTGTGTTTATCGTCAGAACTTTCTATACATCGTACAAATATGGCAAAAGAAGTTTAAAATCCTTTGCTTGAGGTATTCTGTTGTGTCCTTGTTTCTTTACTTTTTGTTGTAGCATAATTGTATTGCCTTTTTATCTCTACATCCTTTTAGTTCTTGTTTTTAATAAGCGTGGACATGGGTGTTTATGACGTTTGTAGTTTTATGCCCTAAAACCCAAAAAACAAAACTTACACACAGCCTTGTACAGACGGCAACATAACACAACTGCCAAGATGGACAGATTAATGCCTCGGAAGTGGTTACACGCCATACCAAGTGGCAAAAATCATACTATAAGCATGTTGTTCATCAACAACAATGCGATTTTAAGGATTGATTCAAAAAATTCTGTATAAATCAGCTTTTAATACATTGTTCTTGGGGAACAACACTGGGAATGAAAGGGTTAAAAGGAAATAGTACTGTACTGCAG
Organism: Locusta migratoria; assembly: GCA_026315105.1. Taxonomy (NCBI): domain Eukaryota; kingdom Metazoa; phylum Arthropoda; class Insecta; order Orthoptera; family Acrididae; genus Locusta; species Locusta migratoria. The sequence continues at coordinate 201,884,536 of CM048746.1, forward strand.
TGACCTGTAAGTGACTAATAATAAAATAAAAATTTGCTAGAGCGAGAGAGAGAGAGAGAGAGAGAGAGAGAGAGAAGATGCTTTAGAGTAACAGGTCTTTTTCTATTGCTTGTCTTCACTGTTATTCTGCCATCAATTTTGTCCATACATTGTGTAGTCCAAATTTTGAGATCCCACTGTTCAGTATCTTCAAATGCTCAGAGGTGAGAGCTTAACATATTGTCAGACTTGATTTCATGAGATTCTTCTTGGCTCTGAAGATTTCGGATCTCTACCTATATGAGACAAACTTTACTATTATGAGCCTTGGTTTTTTGGATTCTACTGTCTTACGCCCCACTCTGTGACTTCTGTCAGTGTCGTTGTGTGTCGCCTGCACCCCTACCTTTTCTATAGCCAACTTCATCTTGATTTCATCTTTTCATTCTCATTCATATTCATATCCAGCATTGCTGTATTTGACCATCATTGATGCAGTGATAGCGACAATGACAGTCTGGACCACCAGCCTGCGTGTTTACTTGACCTGGAGTGTGGCACTCTCCTCAGCCTTGATGAGTGCGGTGATGCTGGGCGGCGTCGGCTGCAGTGTTACTCATCCTGATAAAATAAAAATAAAAAGGGGGAGGGGCAAATAGTGCAGCAGAGCAGGTACATGGTATGCCTTGTTTCACTGGTGGCTGGGCACCTACTATATCCCCTCAGGGGCTTAGCATTAATTTGCTGAGTACAGGCTTGGCGAACCCAGGGTCCTGAGCTGTGGGCTGTGTCGCAGTCCGCTACACCGTAAGCTCTGTGCGTAATTCAATGACCATCGTTCGGTGCAATGGTGGAACGTTGTATGTTTCAGAGCCCAGGGATCTTGACTTAATCGCCCGGGTCGCAAGGACGGTACAAACCTAAAAAAAAACTCAATCTCAAGGTGTGCTACGTGCCAAGGAGATGCAGGACTCTTGAGGTTGAACAGTCGTTAGCGAGCAACCTTTGAGGAACCTGCTACACTTCAGTTGTATAAGGCTTACCCAGGCAAGCAGGGTTCTGCCTGGGTGGACCTTTAGTTCCCTAGCTGCTCATGGGATGAGAATGAAATGAGCCAATAACAGCATTGCTGGACCTACAACTGGTGCCTCTAAGCATGGTAAAGTTGACTAATGCTGAAAAATATGATCCCCATTTGTTCCCCTCCTTGGCAACGCCATGGGAGGAACGTAGGGCGATAAATCTGGTGAGGCATATGCCGCTCGATACTTAGTATGTTCCTGGACTGACAGTGAATCGTTTACCACCACAAAACCCCTGTTTTTTTGTTGAGACCATTGATGATAGATTTGGCGAGATGGAGGGCATGTCAAAGATGCGGTCTGGCTTAGTCCTCATTACGACGTCATCCCCAGCGCAGTCACGAGCATTGCTTGCCTGTGATAAGTTGGGTGATGTTCCTGTAATGATCACTTGCCACAAGAGCATCAACATGGTACAGGGTATTATATTCCATAAAGATCTTCTGTTGCAGACGGACGATGAGCTATGTAAGAACTTGGAGCAGAGAGAAGTCCACTTTATACGGCGAGTCCATAGGGGTCCAAAGGGTCGCTACCAGTGCATTCATCTTGGCCTTAGAGAGCAATTCATTGCCTGAGAAGGTCAAGGTGGTGATTTACGGTTGCGACATCAAGCCCTACGTTCCTCCCCCTATCCGCTGTTTCAAATGCTTGGAGGTTTGGGCACATGTCCTCCAGTTGTACTGCCAACCCCACATGTCGAGATTGTGGACGTGCATCACAGCCCAACGTCTCTTGTGCACCTCCTCCATTCTATGTGAACTGTGGACAGCACCACTCCCCTTGCTCGCCCACTTGCTCCATTCTACATAAAGAAAGGAAGATAATGGAATATAAAACCTTGGATAGACTCTCTTACTCGGAGGCTAAGAGAAAGTATGACAGACTACATCCAGTCAGCATGAAGACATCCTTTGCTGCAGCCGCATCACAATCTTCATTTGTACCAACTGTATAGTCAGTCCAAGTGGGCTCCCAAGCCCAACCATCAAAATCTGCCCCATTGGCCGCTGGGGCACATCAAATTCTGTCGCCCCCAAAGCATATGGTTTGAGAGCGAAACCCCTCCCCCCCTCCCCAACCAATTGGGACATCGTTCCCCACCTGACAGCCAGAGAAACAACAGCCTTCTCTGGCTCCTTTCACCAGGAAGGGATCCGTAGGGACACTCCCTGCCAAGGCTTCTCCCCGTGGCAAAAAGGATCACAGCAAATTGCTGCAGGATCCTCCAGCTGCTGATCAAGGGGCCTCCTGCTCCTTGTCAGTCCCCCAAGCCACAGCCCTCCCAGCCCATAAAACCTAAGGGCCAGCGAGAGTCAAAGAAAAAGCCGAAAAAGGAGTAGGAAACCTCAGTGGCTTCAAAGCCACAGATACCCACATCCTCTAGTTCAGAGGATGAAGTTGAGATCCTCGTGTCCCCTGAGAATGTCGCACTTATTGGACAGTTAGACCTTATAGATCTTGATTCTATAGATTCTGAGCAAAAGGCAGACAATGATCCAATGGAATAATCTGCTGCTCAGCTTTTCTTATGGATTTTCAGCTATGAGACAGTCATCCCCCAATGGAACTGCGGCAGTTTCTTCAACCGCATACCTGAGTTGTAGCAGTTGTTGTGCCGCAGCCTCATGTTTTGTCTGGCACTGCAGGAAATGTGGTTTCCTGTTCAGAGGACCTCAGCCCTTCAAGGCTATTGGGGCTACTACCGAAACCGAGCTACATGTGATAGAGTTTCAGGTGGTATCGCTGTTTACGTCGTTGCAACTGTCCCTAGTGCTGCTGCTGTGCCTCTCCAAACGACCCTAGAGGCAGTCACTGTTTGCATCTGGGCGGGGCAGGAATTCACCATCTGTTCCATCTACCTTCCCCCAGATGTGGTTGTCTCTATCACTGACGTCACTCCGGTGATTGCGCAACTACCCCCGCTATTTCTCCTCTTGGGGGATATAATGCCCACCATCCATTGTGGGGCTGGACACATATGACAATTTGTGTTAGGGATGTAGAGACGCATTTTTTGCGTGGCACCAGACACCTACTCCGCTGCAGCCATCCAGGATTGTCGGCAGGTGCTTCAGCACCATCAGCACTGCCCCACCATAGAATACCTGATAGCCTTCAAACGGCTCTGGGCCCGATCCCGACAGCTCATCCGGCAGAGCTAGCAGGACAGCTGGGAGAAGTATATCACCAGCATCGGCTCTCGCGCTTCGCCATCTAAGGTGTTGTCCCAGGTTAGGTGCCTCTTTGGGTACTGTCCATCAGCAGCAATCCCCAGCTTACAGATCCAGGGTACTGTCTGCACAGATGCAAATGCTATCGCAGAGCATATGGTGGAGCATTATGCTCGCAACTCTGAGACTGCAGTTTACAGTGCAGACTTCCGTCCACTCAAGGAGCAGGTTGAACGGCGCCGGCTATCGTTCCATACGCGCCGGAAAGAAACATACTATTCCCTGTTCAGCGAATTGGAATTCCAAACTGCCATCGTCGCTTGCCCCGATACTTCTCCTGGACCAAACAGGATCCACAGCCAGTTCATCCGGCACCTTTCAGCAGAATTCCAACACCAGCTTCTCGCCTTATTCAACCATCTGTGGGCAGAGGGGGACTTTCCTATCACAGTGGTGGAAAAGCATCATTATCCCGGTGATTAAACCTGGTGCTGATCCACAGGTGGCTGATAGTTACCACCCAATCAACCTCACCAACGTTCTTTGCAAGCTCTTGGAATATAAGTTGAGTCGGTGGCTAATGTGGATACTTGAACGTAGGGATCTGTTGTCCCCATAACTGGAGGCTTCCGCCAAGGCTATTCCACTGTAGATAACCTGGTGGCTCTGGAGTCTGCCATCCGTGCAGCATTTAGCAGGCGTGAACACCTTGTTGCCATCTTTTCTGACCTCATAAAGGCTTACGACACCACCTGGTGCCACCACATTCCGGCTACACTGCACGTTTGTGGCTTGAGGGGTCCGCTTCTACTTTTGAATAAAAACTTTCTTTCCTTCCGCTCTTTTTGGGTATGGGTTGGTACCTCCCTCAGCTCCCTTCCGAGTCCAGGAGAACGGAGCCCCTCAGGGGTCCGTCCTTAGTGTCCCTCTCTTTTTAATTGCTATCAATGGTCTTTCGGAGGCTGTGGGGTCATCGGTTTCTTCCTCCTTGTTCACTGATGACTTTTGTTTATACTTCAGCTCAGCTAGCATCGGTGTAGCTGAAAGACGTCTGCAGGGAGCCATCCAGAAGGCACAGTCGTGGGCCTCAACCCATTCTCTCCATCGAAAACCTGGGTTATGCACTTCTGCCACCGACGAGCTGTCCATGTGGACCCAGAGCTTTATATGTACGATGAACTGCTTTGTGTTGAAGAGACTCACCGATTTCTTGGTATGCTCTTAGACAGCCAGCTCACTTAGGTGCCACACTTTTGTCAGCTCAAGCAGAAGTGCTGGTGGTACGATGCCTCAGCCACACTGCTTGGGGAGCCGCCCATCCAACCCTCTTAAAACTTTATATGACCCTTATCCAGTCACACCTGGACTATGGGAGCCAGGTGTATGATTCGGCTGCCCCTTTCTGCGCTTCGGGTCTTAGACCCCATCCTAAATGCTGGTGTTCGCTTAGCAAGGGGGCTTTTCGTACAAGCCCGGTGCCGAGCCTCCTCGCTGAGGCTGGGGTTCCTCCACTGCGGTTCCGCCGACAACAGTTGTTGGCCTGATATGTTTCCTTTGTCCACACCTCAGTCCATCATCCAAATCGCAGGCTCCTCTTTCCGACTTCTGCACTACCGTCCCCTCAAAGACGGTCTTGGTTGGGTCTCTCAATCGCAGTTCGTGTCAATTCCCTTCTCTCCTCACTTGAATCCCTTCCATTCCCTCCCACTTTCCACTACTCTTCCCACACACCTCCGTGGTGTATTCCTCGTCTGCAGCGAATATTGGACTTTTCCCAGGATTTGAAAGCCACTGTTTCACCATCGATTCTCCGTCACCAGGAACTCCTTGATTTGTTCTGTGGTGCAGATGTCATTTATACTGATGGCTCCCTGGTAGATGGCCACACTGGGTATGCCTATATCCATGGTGATCTTTTTGAACAGCAGTCCTTGCCAAGTGGGAATAGTGTTTTCACTGCGGAGCTGGTCACTATCTCTAGAGCCCTGGAACACCTCTGAACCTGACGTGGGGAGTCGTTTGTCATCTGTAGCGACTCCCTGAGTGGCTTGCAGGCACTTTACCAGTGTTTTTCTAAACACCAATTGGTACAGGCTATCCAAGACCATGTGTCCAACCTGGACAAGTCAGGCCGGTCTGTGGCCTTCATTTGGACCCCTGGCCATATTGGCATAAGAGGGAATGAACGTGTTGATCAGTTGGCCAATCAGGCCACCACATCTCGGCCTTTGCTGATCGGCCTCCAGGACGGGGATCTCCAACGGGAGTTGAACTGGAAGGTCCTAGGGCTTTGGAACACTGAATGGCCTTACTTGAGTGAACCAAATAAGCTCTGTGCAGTTAAGCCCCCCGCAGTTGCATGGAAGTCCTCCCTGAGGGCCTCTCGTCGGGAATCTGTTGCTCTTTGTTGACTGAGAATTGACTATACTTTGCTGACAGTAGTCCACAATTTAATGGACTGTCCACTTTTAGCTGCTTTGAGACACTCCTTTAATCTTCCAACTGTGCTTCCATCAATTTTAGCTGACGATGCTTTGATGGCGGACTGTGTTTTAGGTTTTATTCACGCAGCTGGATTTTACTATTCTATTTAGGGTTGGGTTCATTTGCCTGATTTCTTGGGCCAACTACCCCTCCAGAACTTTTAATCTGTTGTCTTTTATTAAGTTTCTGTCAGGTTCTTAACTTGAGATTTTAAGTGTGTGCAGAGTGGCGGGCTCATCCTGTATTATCCCCATGATCAGCCAGCCACACACTTCTGCTGCAATATTTTAGGTTCATTGCCTCTTTGGTCAACAACTAATGTGTCTTCCATTTTAAATTGTCATTTTACCATTGACCGACACTCTGTCCCCATCATAGATGGCTAATTTCTTTATGGGTGTGAACTCTTAGTTGGGAACAGGGGACTGATAACCCAGCAGTTTAGTTCCCTCTAAACACACAACAACAACAACCTAATATGTTAGGGTAATCCTGTGACAGGACTGGCACAGGAAATGCTGGGTTGGTGGATTGAGCAACTCTTGAACCCAAGTCACCCTATTGAAGAGGGTTGGGAGTAAATGTGGAATAGGCATGGCCTAGGATGTAGTGGAGATTGAGTCGGGTGTTGTTATGTTGCCCACCTAACCTTCGCTATATTCTATTCCATTCCTGTGCCACCCATACTCCCAACCACCTGCTAGAGGATTCACATCCCTATGGAAAGCATATATACAAGACTGTATAATCAGCCCACTCAGTATCTCATATTCCAGTCCTGTCAGTGGCTGGGTGACCTGTGAAAGCAACTGCTATATGCAAGTTTGCCGAAATAATTGCCCATCTTTTTATATTGATCTGACAACCAATCGACTGTCCCAGAATGACTTGCCACTGACAATCTGCAGCCAAGAGCAAAGTGGACCACCTTGTGGCACAATATGCAGCATAGCTTAACATGTTTCATTTCAATGACTGCTTCACTACTGGATCCTCCCTCCTGAACCACACCAATGGGAGCTTTCTTAGTACTCGTCCATTGTTCCCAAAATTGATCCAGCTTCAACTTCTATTAACATTACACCCCAATATCATCAACTCAACAGTTCCCCTTTGTCAGAGACTCCTCCCCTCCCCTTCCCCCCTCCCCTCCCATTTTATGTCCACAAACATTGTGTACACTGCTCCAGTTCAGTGCAGGCACCTGTTCATCCAAATTTGATGTCGGAAGCAACCTAACTGTTTTACTTGAGAGTGAACCTAATTTTTCCCCATTACTATAATTCATATAGTGCACATGCTAAAGAATGAGGGGCCACTCTTAACAAAAATATAAACTCAAAGAACGTATCCTCACAACTCAAATGTCTGCCAAAGTAAATTTGTTCACAATCACAGTGGATTTTATCAAGGGGGGGGGGGGGGGGGGGAGGGAAACAAACACACACACACACACACACACACACACACACACACACACACACACACACAGAGTCAGTCAGTTTGCACAGGTGGGGGTTTGAATCCCTCCTCGGGCATGGATGTTTGTGTCATCTTTAGTATAAGGTAGCTTGTAAGTTTATGGTCCGATGACCTCACAGTTAAGTCCCTTAAGCTTGACAAACATTTGAACATTTTTTGAGAAAAATACAATATAATCTGTGTTTGTGCACAGCTTGGTTGTGTGCAAATTTGTGATAAGAGCTGCTGATCTCCAATAAATTAATAAAGTACATGTTATCATGAATTGTTCCTTAAAATAGTGAGAAAATTTGGAAGATGAAGTTGAGGTATTTAGTAAAAAAAAAAGTGATAAAATTTCTTTTCAGAATGATAGTTGTATTATATGTTTGTAATAAGAGCATTGTTTTATATATAAAAATGTTTAGTGTTCAATAAATTACTGAAGTAGTGTATCACAGTTGTGTTGTCTTTAATATCATTTCATCTACATGGGATACTCTGCAAATCACATTTAAGTGCCTGGCAGAGGGTTCATTGACCCACCTTTATACTATTTATCTCCCATTCCAGTCTCGAATAGCGCACAGAAGAAAGAATCCTATGTAAAATCGATAAGCGGGTCAAAGCCCACTGTCCAGTCACTAGTTGATCATTCCGGGGCAGTAATAGAAGAAAGCAAACGGAAAGCTGAAGTTCTAAATTTAACCTTTAAGAAATCTTTCACGCAGGAGGACCGCACAAACATACCATCATTTGATCAACGTACTAATTCCGAAATGGGGGACATAGCAATAGGTATTTCCGGTGTAGAGAAGCAGCTGAGAGAGCTAAATACGAAAAAGTCTGCTGGTGCGGATGGAATACCAGTTCGGTTTTACAAAGACTATTCTGCGGCATTGGCCCCCTACTTAGCTTGCATTTACAGCGAATCTTTAACTCAGCGCAAAGTTCCTAGTGATTGGAAAAAAGCGCAGGTGACTCCCGTGTATAAGAAAGGAAAGAGAACTGACCCATACAATTACAGGCCAATATCGTTGACATCGGTTTCATGTAGAATTTTGGAGCATATTCTCAGTTCGAATATAGTAAATTTCCTTGAAACGGAAAAGCTTCTTTCCATGAATCAGCACGGGTTTAGGAAACATCGTTCATGTGAAACTCAGCTTGCCCTTTTCTCACATGACATCTTGCGAGCCATGGACGAAGGGCAACAGGCGGATTGTGTTTTTCTCGACTTCAAAAAGGCGTTCGACACGGTGCCACACTGCAGACTCCTAACGAAAATGCGAGCTTATGGAATAGGTTCTCAGATTTGTGACTGGCTGGAAGACTTCCTAAGTAATAGAACGCAGTACGTTGTTCTCGACGGCGAGTGTTCATCAGAGACGAGTGTATCGTCAGGCGTGCCCCAGGGGAGTGTGATAGGACCGCTATTATTTTCTATCTATATAAATGATCTGATGGACAGAGTAAGTTGTAATTTGCGGCTGTTTGCTGATGATGCTGTGGTGTATGGGAGGGTGTCGTCTGTAACTGACTGTAATAGCATACAGGTTGACTTAGACAAAATCTCTAGTTGGTGCGAAGAATGGCAGCTAGCTCTCAATGTAGAAAAATGTAAGGTGATGCGCATGAGTAGAAAAAACAGTCCTATAATTTTCGAATACATCATCAGTAGTGAGCTTCTTGATGCGGTCGCGTCGTTCAAATATCTAGGCGTAACATTGCAGAGCGATATGAAATGGAACGAGCATGTAAGGACAGTTGTGAGTAAGGCAGACAGCCGACTTCGGTTTATTGGGAGAATTTTGGGAAGATGTACTTCACCTGTAAAAGAGACCGCGTATAAAACGCTTGTACGACCACGTCTTGAGTATTGCTCAAGTATTTGGGACCCGCAGCAGATCGGTTTGAAAGAAGACATAGAGGCGGTTCAGAGGCGAGCAGCTAGATTTGTTACCGGTAGGTTCGACCAATGCGCGAGTGTCACGGAAATGCTCCGGCAACTCAATTGGGGATCGCTGGAAGAAAGACGACGCTCTTTTCGTGAATTTCTGTTAAGTAAATTTAGAGGGCCGGAATTTGAAGCTGAGTGTAGTACGATCTTGCTGCCGCCTACTTACATTTCGCGTAAAGATCACAAAGACAAGATAAGAGAAATTAGGGCTCGTACGGAGGCATATAGGCATTCTTTTTTTCCTCGTTCAATTTGGGAGTGGAATAGGAAAGGAAATGCCTAGTAGTGGTACAGTGTACCCTCCGCCACGCACCTTACGGTGAATTGCGGAGTATGTATGTAGATGTAGATGTAGAATCTCTCCATTCGAGCCCTGATTTCTTGTATTTTATTCTGATGATCACTTCTACCTATGTAGGTGGAAGTCAACAATATTTTTTCGCATTCGAAGGAGAATGTTCGTGATTGGAGATTCATAAGTAGACCAATTAGCGCCGTTGTTGTAATGATTCCCATCCCAGGTCCTGTATCATTTCCGTGACGCTGTCTCCTTTGTAGCATGACAATACAAAATGAGCTGCCTTTCATTGAATTCTTTCGATGTCCTCCATGAAACACACCTGATAAGGAACCCACACTGGGCAGCAATACTCCAAAAAAGGACGGACAAATGTGGTGTATGCAGTCTCTTTAGTAGTTCGGTTGCCGGCCGCGGTGGCCGAGGTGACTGAGGCGCTTCAGTCACGGTCAGCACGGCCACTACGGTCAGGGGTTCGAATCCCCCTCGGGCATGGATATTTGTGGCATCCTAGTTCGTAAGTAGTTCATAACTAATTTGAAAGTTTAGGGACTGATGACCCCGTAGTTAAGTCCCATAAGCTTAACAAACATTTGAACATTTTTTCTAGTTCTGTTGCATCTTTTAAGGGTTCTGCCAATAAACCACACTCTCTGGTTCGCCTTTCCCACGACATTATGTGTTCTTTCCAGTTTAAGTCTGAAGTAATAATAATTCCTAGGTATTTTGTGGAGTTTAAGGCCTTCACTTTTGATTGATTTATCTTGTAAACAAAGTTTAACGGATTTCTTTTCGTACTCATGTTAACGTTGTCACACTTCTCATTATTTACTCAGTTGCCAATTTTTACACCATATCTTTTTTAGATGGTTCTGCAGTTGGTTTTGATCTTCAGGTGATTTTACTAGGCGGTAAATGACGGTGTCATCTGCAAACAACCTAAGAGAGCTACTTAGATTTTTTCCCAAATCGTTTATGTAAATAAGCAACAGCAGAGGACCAATAACATCACCCTGTGGAACGTCCAATATCACCTCTGTTTTAGTCGATGCCTTACCATCGATTACTACAAACGTGTCCTCTCTGACAGTAAATCCCCTATCCAGTCACAAATTTGGTGCAATATACCATAACCATGCAATTTGATTAAAAAAGCCGTTTCTGAGGTACGGTCTCAAAAGCCTTCTGAAAATCAAGAAATACAGAATCAATTTGAGAACCCTTGTCGATAGCACTTATCACTTCATGTGAGTAAAGAGCTAGTTGTGTTTCACATGAATGATATTTTCTAAATCCATGTTGATCTTGGGTCATTAGATCATTCTGTTCAAGATAATTCATGTTTGAATATAGGATATGTTCCAAAATCCTGCTGCAAATTGACGTCGATAAAGTAGGCCTGTAGTTTAGTGAGGTACTCCTACTGCCTTGCTTGAATATAGGTGTGACCTGTGCAACTTTCCAATCTTTTTGTACAGATCCTCTTTGAGAGAGTGGTTGCATATGGCTGTTAAGTAAGGAGCTATCTCTTCAGCATAATCAGATAGAAATCTAATGGGTATACAGTCCGGACCAGAAGACTTGTTCTTGTTAAGTGATTTAAGTTGCTTCGCTACTCCGAGGATATCTATTCAACATTATTCATTCTGGCCTCTTGTTTGTAATTCGAAATCAGGAATAGTCATTTCGTCTTCTTTAGTGAATGAGTTTCTAAAAGCTATGTTTACTAACTCTGCTTTTGTAGCGCTATCATCGGCAGGATCGCCATTACTATCACATAATGAGGGTATTGTTTGTGTTTTGTCCCTAGTATATTTAACATAGGACGAAAATCTCTCAGGGTTTTAAGTCAAATTTTGAGAGAGACTTTCGTTGTGAAAAGTATTGCAGGCATTTTGCATTGAAATCCTCGCTAAATTTGGAGCTTCAGTGTAGTAACGCCAATCCTGCGGATTTTCTATTTGTTTAAATTTAGCATGCCTTTTCCATTGTTTTTGCAACAGTGTCCTGACCTGTTCTGTGTACCAAGGGGGTTCACCTCCTTTTATTATCTCTATTTATATAAAACCGAAAGGACATCATTCACACACTCACTCACTGACTAAACACGAAATCTCGAAAACTACTTCATCTGCGAAGCTGAAATTTGGCAGGAATGTAGTTTACAGCTAGAAGAGGTCAGCTAAGAAACGATTTTGCGATAGGGCCGATAGTTCGGAGATATGATGTCATAAACAATTACAACTTCCCTGTCTTGCAGCACATAATAGTGTGACTTTATCAGTCCACTATTTGAGAAGGAGAGCTCTTAGTGACTTGTAACAAACTTTAAACATAATTTCCAACCTTTAGGAAACTTTTTCTCACTGACACCCCCATCAAAACGTTTGCTGCTTACTACGTTTTTGGCATTCATGTAGTAAAATTACAGCATTTGGCGAGAAGTTACAATTTATTACTACTACACTATTAATTATATTCACAATAAATGTTACAGACACTATACACACATACTACTGAACGTACTTTCGAAATTTTATCATAGTACGACACACAGTTGATTAGATATAAAGTCATAAACAATTAGGTTCATGATAAACCGCCTTATGATGCCTTACATTTTTATTTATTACGTCTTTCTTACTAACTCTATTCGTGACGTATCTTGCAGACATTTTACAAATGCACCATTGTATGCACCTTGGAAATAATATCGTATGAAGACGTATAGTTGAGATGCTATGGCGTCGAAGACAATGAAATGCATGAAAATTCACCCTAACAAGGGTGAGGCTGTAATTTACTACATCTTTACTATCAACTCCATTTAAAACACATTTTGCAGGCAGTTTACTAACATTTCATTCTACGAACCTGGTAAATAATGTTTGTTTAGGACACACAATTCAGGATATAGAAGCGACAGGTCACCCACGCACTTACTCACTGACTGACTAAACACGAAATCTCTAAAACTACAGCACCTATGAAGCTTAAATTTTGCCAGTATGTAGTTTATAGTTAGAAGACGTCAGATAAGAAAGCATTTTGTGATAGGACAGAATTAAGATGCATGGCGTAGGAGACTTTTCCTGTGGACTGATGAAATATACAGTTTCATTCCGATCTCAACGAAAATTTGCATGCTTCACCTTCAAAACAAGATGAAGGTCACCATCTACTTAAAATTTCATACGGTGCATGGGGGAGGGTACCTTGCAACATAAAAATGGATCCCTAAATACCTTGGTCATGCCATCACTTGAGAAGGCCTTGACAGATTTCACAGATCCTTTTCTTGTTGCTCTCAGAACAAGGGTTGTACTAAATAAAACTGAAAAATTTGAGAACAAAAAAGTGCGTTTTTCAATTTGATTCTGTGTTTCTGTTGCATACAGATCTATAGTTTTGTTCAAATATTGATTAAATTTTCCACACTTGGTCTTAAAAACAAGAGGAAATATCACTGTCCATATAAAATTTCTTTCGGTACATGATGGACGGTCCTCAACTTATGGACTTTGACAAAATCCATAGTTTTGCTCTACTCTTGATGAAGTTTTCCACACATGACCTTTAAATCAACAAGAAGGTCACTGAGTACATAAATGTTTGTATGGTACATAACAAAGGGTACCTTGCAAACAACTTTGCCGAGAGAAGATGGCAACTAATAGAGAGATGGGAGAGAAAGAAATGGATGCAGAGAGAGGAGGGAAGGGGAAGTGGACGGCAAGAGTATAGAACAAATAAATACATGGGCAACGTTAGAAACGAGTGGATACTGTCTTTCATGAAGCAATGTATTGCATTTCTATCTGATTTCCTGAACAAATATACTTTTAGTCTGTTTTTGGTAACTTTGGGACTTTTGATATTCAATCTCGCTACGACAGCTCTGTGTTCGCTAATACCTGCATCCGTTTTGATGCTCATGATAAGCTCGTGATCCGCGCAAGGGAAAGTCTCAATTTGCTACAGGCGCAAGGCATTCAGGTTGGAGTAGGGGATGTTCCTGGCTACTTCAGAGGCCCAGGGTGCTTTTCGAGTTGACTCTCTACAGGAAGGCTTTCTTCAGACACCTTTTATAAACATAAATTTATCGAAATTTTAAGTCACCATTCTGATTTTGTCACGGTCTACACGGATGGGTCCAAGCAGGGTGATCATATTGGTTGCTCTGTCATGTTCCCCGATGTTGTCCTTCGGATAGGGCTCCCAGAACAGTTCACTGTTTATTACGCGGAACTGTTTGTTATCCTGAGGGCACTAGAACAGATAAGAAGACATCATGGAGTGAAGTTCATGATCTGTTCAGACTCCCAGAGTGCCCTCCTGGCTATTGCCCAAATTTACCCATCAGATCAGATGGTGCAGGATATACAGGACGCTCTCCTTGCACTGCAACAACGAAACAAGGAGATCATCTTCTGTTGGGTTCCTGGGCACATTGGAATCTGGGGAAACGAGCTTGCCGATGTGGCGGCTAAGGAGGCTTGCTCCCTCCCCCCCCCCCCCCCCCCCTGCTGTACGCTGTTCTGTCCCACTGCAGGCTGTTACCTCGTATGTGACAAGGAAAGCCATGATTTTGTGGGAGGATCAGTGGTTGAATGTGGCGGATAACAAGTTACGCGACCTAAAATCTTCAGTACGTCCATGGCGTACTTCCTTCCGCCCTCGACGAGCTGAGGAAGTCACCCTTACTCGCCTTAGAATTGGACACTGCCGCTAACACATGGCTTTCTTTTGCGTCGTGAGGAACCGCCGGACACAATTGTCGATACGACATATTTTCACAGAATGCCATTTATACGCTGGTATGAGGACAACTTTGGGTCTCTCACAGGACCTGAAATCTATTTTAGGTGATGATGAGGTGTCCGTGGATTGTGTCCTAAGATTTTGTACAACATCTGGACTTCTTCCCAAAATATTGGGTGTACGATTTTATTGTGTGACAGTGTGGCTCGGTCACTCTTTAATTAGTCACCGGGCCCCATAGATCTATCAAACTTTTATCCCTTTTATGCAGTCCTTTCCTTTGAACCGTCTTTTAAATTTTTAATGTACAATTGAAGTTAAATGTCCATACGACTGGACCCATTTTTCTTCTCATCTCTTTACGTTAGCATACAGGCGCTGATGACCTCGCTGTTGAGCACCCTAAAATGCCAATCATCCTCATCATCATCTTGTTGCTAAGAGATCAAGTATGTTTTGACATCCATTTACAATTCTAGTTGACTCGTGAACTAATTGTTTGAAGTGTGTTAAAATATATTTGTAGGTTTGTGTTTTCTATGTTAGTCAGAAAGAAAGAAAGATAGAGAAATGTTATATTTGTATAATATTGTCAAGTAGAATAAACATATATGAAACTACGATTGATTTATTACAGAAAATTAAATGTAGTGGTAGTCTAATAAGTAGCTTCTTCCAGAAGTTAGTGTTTCCTTTATTGAACCACAGTCAGAATCCTGTAATGTGTTAACTAGTTACTATAAGCCATGACTACATAATGAGTGTATGTTGAGTTAGTTGTCTTCATTATCAACTCTCCTGTGAACTATATTCAAAATTTGTTTGTTTAAATCAGTGTGTAACAGATATTTATTTATTTATTGCAGAAACTAGATGCAGATTGCAAATTTGAATCAGAGAAGGATTTCTCTGTCTTGAAAGTAACATGGAGATCCTCAAGGAATGCCAGCTACTACCAAGTTATTGAAATATTCAGCTTAGTTCGTGTGAGACTGACAGCTGTAGACGAAAAAACTAAAATTACGGCTGAACTGATAAGCCCTCAAAATAATAATACTAATAATGTTGACGGATCTTTGACATGACAGTATTCAAAGTGACTCTTTTACGTTGTGTTTGTTGTACGTTTTGTGATTTCAGTTGGTGACCAAATGTTTATGACAGTAACTTCAATTACGAGTTAGAAAGACATTTTAGGATAGCTGATATGGGCAAAAAGATAATAAACAGAAAGTTCTGTTTGAAGAAGCGGTATAGCTCATCTGTAGAATTTCAAATTATGTTGGGTTCATGCTCTTATGGTAGAGGAGAGCTTATGCCTATTTTGTGTTGAGTCGCATTTTTAGGTGATAAAATCTACAAATTAGATTCTTTTTCAGGGTTTTTGTTTATAATTTGACACTTGATTTTTATAATGTCTACAGAGTTTTTTAAAATGAAATCTGACATGGTATTTATGAATAATACCACATTTTTGGGATTATTTTAGTTCTGCTAAATACATTGATGTGTATACTCTCAGTAATCAACTTGCACACTTCAGACATGAATATGAAAATGAATTACGTGTGGAATTAAGTTTTGGATGGTTGACTTACTGTAGTTTTATTTTTAACACACAAGAGTTCCACACATATCAGGAAAAGATTTTCGAAATAAGTCATGAATTTTTAGTCATTAATAATGATTCAACACATTGACTGCCTTTTTACCATCACAGACTGTAGCAGAGACTCACATCTAATGAAATTTGCCTGGCTTGGCATGGAAACACCCATCACAAAGTGTGTTATAGTCAGTGTGAGAGTACAAGTTTACCACAATGTAAATGAATAGCCTGATATCATTATGTAGAAAGTTAGGGTGTAATTTTCAATATAATTGAATTGGCCTACTACCACTTACAGAGTACAGTAAACTTTGCTTCTGTAAAAGCCAATTGATTGGTAAAGGAATGTGTCTAAAAGCAGCAATGTTTCTACAATGTAAATTTTAATTCTGACTCAGGGTGATACAAATAATTGTTAAAACAATAAACTGTAACTGACAGCACACAAAGAATTTTTATTGGGTATGGTGCCATGCAAAATTCTGCGATGGCACTATTTCATACCATAACTTTGGTCATTTGTATCCACGGTGTGATCTATGCTACTATATTTTATTTATATTGTGTTTCTTCTCATGTGTAGTTTACACCCAGATATAGTAATAAATTTATGTTTATTTTACATCTTCTATTTGACAATTGTTCATTTTCTCTTGTGTAGGTTTATGTAAAGTGGCATGGATATTTCCAAGTAATGTAGTAAAACTATAGGTGTCTGAAATTTGTTACATTATTTTCAGGGTTCTTATGTATTGATTAGTTCGGAATGCAAGCTATTCTCATGTATTTCACTGACAGAATATTCTTGGGTTATCAACCAAGTCACGGGGTCATGCTGTTACAACATTTAAATGCCTGTCCTACTTTTCAATTTCAGGTGAAGATGTTATTTAGGGACTTAATAAAAACTTACCTATTTGGAAGTTTTCAAGAATATATTTTACTGTTTGCCTCAGATTGGTTTAAAAGTGTTCAGTATTAGTTTTATGTGAAGTTTAACAAACTATAATATTACAAATCTCAGATACCAGTCTTACTTCAACATGTTTGAAGTGGTACTTTTACTGACTTTGGTCATTTACCTTACTTTTTACTATTGAAAATGGAGAGACGCACATTTTGTATCTGAAGAAATCACACAAGATAAAAATAATCAAAGTTGATTGCGCACATACAATAGATACTTGTTGTGCTGATTATGTGCCCACTTTGTTGAGCTGTCAGATGTCAGTCTAGTTACTTCTTGGCATTCATGTCCCAGTGTTGATGGCACTTATGTTCTTTGTAACTGAGCTCTCTATTGTTAGTTTTGATAGCATTTAGGGTGTTCAGATTTTACTATTTTCTTGCTTAAGGAAAATGGGCATCACATACCTAATTTTTTCATATTTTTCTGACACTTTACCATGTAAATAAATATTGCTTCATAACTGCCTTTCAAAGTTGTGACATATCACACTCTTTTTTATGGTTTTACTGTTCATTTTTTTTCTTGTAATTTTTATGTCTGTGCATGACATTTTACCGCGTTTAGTTTTATTTAATGATCTTTATCAGCTTTTACTGAAAATAAAGTCTTTGAAAACTGCATTGCCCTCGCATCTAATAGTACTTCCTTTAATAATGTAGTAAGGCTAGTTGTCTTGCATCCAAAAGGTCACATTGTTTAGTAAGGCAACTGAAATACTTTGAGCATGCACATATTAGTTGACATCATGTAGAAAGATGAAGCATGCAGATCCTTGTTCTACAACCAGGAGTCATATCTAACCAGTCATGTTATAAAAACTTAGCTAATATATGTTAAATTGTTAAAATAATTATACAACAAAATTGTGTTTACTTAACTGGTATTAGTTTCATTTTATTACTTTGCACAGGCATGACATGCAAAGTGTCATTTTGAAATACTGTCTGCATATTTCATATTTATTATATTTTATGAATTAATAGTGTATGTAAATGGAAATGCTGTCATATTGTGCATTTAAGTGTTGCTTGTTTAGTAATTGGTTTGGTAGTTAACTACAGTTCAGGATGTCAGAATATAGTGGAGGGCAGCATTAGACTATTATGCTTAGAATGGAAATGAATGTATCTGTTCATATACTCAGTACAAATCGAGCTAGTGTATAAAGTAGTATGTCTTACAGTTCCTGTTACTTTCCTGATTTGCGGAAGTAACATGAATGAATAAAGAACAAAAGTGACCTGAAGTACGAAATTTCATGTGTTGAGATTTGCTGAAAATTTCGTATGTATTTTATTATGCGAGTCGCACAAATGAGGGGGAAGTCAGTTCTAATCATTCTGGTGAATGTAAGCAACAGTCAATAGTAAGACTAGTAATGGAAGTCATGACATTCCATGAGTAGCATGTCTTTATCAGCATTTTCCTATGTAACTATAAAAGTACAAATGAAGTCATGAAACTATTACAAGTAATTGTTGATATTGAAAACAAGTGAGTAGTTGAACTTCAAAGGCAGACATTTATATTTTGTATGAAATCACGGAGGAGCTTTTCTTAATTTCTGAAGTGTGTTTTTAAGTCAGTGCTGCGGGTGCAATGTGTAACAGCCAGTATCAATTTAATTTGAATAATGTTTGATAAATAGATTGTTGAACCAAAAACAGAAGTCCTTTTTGATACCAAGCTATAGATGTATCTACTTGTCATGTGAACCCACTTGCAGATATCCATTTTAAAGCAGTCGGTGATTCACAGTCTTAACAAAATTTACTTGTTCAACCTTTTCAAGGCACTGATTCTCCATAGAAAATATGTAATATTAAATTGTCATTTGAAGTCATGGAGTACATTAAAAACACCACACAAATATTATACATTTCAATTATACTTTTTTGGGCAAAAATAAAGAAAGAGAAAGCACTGAAATTGCCATCAGAGCTAGATTTGACTAAAGTAGTCAACACTGGTAGTCCGTTGATTTCAAGGTTTGAACAGAACTGTTCAGCATGTCATTGAACCAATAAAAAAGTCTGTGTCCTTGTCCCTCCAGTTTTCCCAAAACATTTCATAAGCAATCAGTCAATACATGAAGTTTTACAGCCTTTACTGACATATAGACAAGAATATACAGGTGTGCAGATAACTTTGATTTTTCTTTCTGTTAATAGTATCAATGTACCCAAGTTCTCATCTGACTACAATTTTCTCATCCTTGTTCTTCAGAAAATTACTATTCTGTAAGCTGACAGTCGTAAGAGGAGCTAATTTGTTATCTTCATATGTTCTATATGATATTGGGAAAACCAGTTTTTCCAATTAACGTTAGTGTTTTCTGTTCAGTATTTTATCGTACACCCCTTAGCAATTAGTTGTGTAGAATTACATTGTGCAAGATCAGCAGTTTTAATTGCATTACATATAATGTAAGTACTTTTTATTCCTTAGTCCAGCAATATTATGAAACAGTAATAATAACAAATAAATAAATAAAAATCTGTCGATAAACATTTAAGTGCTCAAAGGGATTCATGATGCCAGCTGTCAGTGGCAGCTGGGCACAGATTTTCAACTTTCCCCACTGATTTATTTCAATGCCCACTAACTGCTGGCATTGTAAAATTCCTTTGTGTGTTGATTAATATGAGTTGCAGGATCTTCAAATGGTGTCTGTTCTTTCAGATATGTCAGAAATAACAGTCACAGCATAGAAACATTGAAGTACTGTTTGATCAAGTACTAAAATATGTAAAATGATAGGGAATTATCCTGATAGTTCTTCATACAGGAAGATTGCCAATTCTTTCTTATTGTGCATCTGCAATCTGTCACATTCCATACTATTCACCCTTACTTTCTGCTTCACTTTCTTATTTTTAAGTTCAGTGCATATGCTATACTTTCCCTTTTCTGAAAACAGCACTTCTTAATATGTATTAAAACATCTCAAAAAGTGCAAAAACATCTGGCACTCTACATCTCGCATTACTGAATAACGTCTGCAGCCACAATGTTATCAAAGCGAAGTGATTCTGTTCTAGCACTTTTCTTGGATGATCTGGTAGATATCACAATTAATGTGGAATGCACTCTTAGAGGATCCATTTCTGAAAGTCACATTGACTTTCAGCAGTAAAACAATTTCATGACATTTTAGAAAGGAATGAATGTTGCCAATGAAATAATTAAAATATATATATATATATATATATATATATATATATATATAATATTGTTTTCAATCTGAGCAACACCTGTCCACCTTTGATATTCAGCTACTCAATTTACAAACTTTTCACTGTACACTCTGTGATTTCAATTTAATAAATAAGTAAATGACTTTTAAATGTTGTGTACAAAAGTGGTAAACTTTTCATAAAAAATATTGTATTTATGTATGTCAAAGAGCTTGTATACAGAATAGTGACATTCAACAAGAAGTACTTAAAAATTATATTTAAATAAACCTTTTGGTCTGTATGCATTTGTTTTTAAAATAATAATAAAGTGAAAAATTTAGTACCTAAATGGATTTTTCTGCTTTGTACCAGTGACTAAATTTTGCTCTCTGTAGATGGCACCTTAATATTAGTTTCACCTTTTAACATTATGGTCTTGGCAGATTATTTAGTATTGAGTTATATTATTTACAAGGATTCACATGGGGAAACTATGGAATAAAATTCTGATATAATATTTTATATTCTAAAGTAAAGGTAATGAATTTTTTGGATACCTGGTCTTATTTTAAAAATTCGTTTTTATTACATGAAATTTTTTTAAAGTGATGTGATTCTTTTAGCAAATAAAAACAGTTGTTTTCATGACAGTAATCTACACAATACATATTTACCTGTAGTTTCTGAGTTAGCTCTTACTGAAAGGTGAAAATTTAAGTTTCAGTTCCATATGGTACGTGTGAACATACAAGCATATGGGCAGAGAAGACCTGAATTAATAACTAATTGTTATACCATATATTTCCACAGATGAGACAACCTTCAGATAAGACAAGGTACACATTTTCATCAAAATTTATAGTTTAAACATATATCTGGCCTATAGGACCACCCCAAATTATCGTATGTACACAAATGTATGTCACACTTTTTTTCCAATTTTCTGGATCTAAAAATATGCCTGTGATTTAAGATTCAGAGGCACAGCTTCAGGAAGTTCTTTAGAAGCCGCCATAAGTAGTTTTCGTGATCAGTAACCCAGGATTCCATCCTTTGTTGCAGTGTTTGCAGCGTGCTTTTGAACTTTCGTGCGTTTAGTGCTATGTTGTATCAGATCGTGAAGAAGCATGTCTTTTTTTATGCCTCAGAGTGTTTTTTTAAAAAGGGAAAAAAGGAGTGTTTTTTTTTAAGGGAAAAAAGGAGTGTTTTTTTAAAAGGGAAAAAAGTTATTTCTTTTGCAGAGACATTTAATCGCGCCGATGCTCATATTATGCGGGTGAAAACACACAAAATTGCCCGAGAACAGAAGATAAAGGATTTCGAAGGAACCGCAATTGTTGCATATAGCTGCGAAATATTTTAACCCTCTCACTGGTCCATATGTAAATATACTATAATCGTTTCAGTGTGACTCTGGATTGAGAAATTATTTTTGACAAGTGACATTGTAAAATCAAGGTACATTGTTAATCATGAATTCTATTCCTGCTTTATGGCATATGTACACTTGTCCACTTAATGAAATTAATAAAGCTCAAAAGGTGAATATTTTTTTATTTTATTTTATTTTTAACTGCACAAAACTTTGTTTTAATAAATCTTTCCTCCATTATGTAAATTTCATCAGGGTAATATAGCAGATCTGCAGCCATAGCGAGGCTTCGACCTCCAAATGATATATCTCGAAACAATATGTAAGGAATAAGTGAATGTTTCTGAACCGGAGATACACGCACTATGCGTCCTCACGAAGTAAAAAAAAATTCTTCTTTGTCCTCAGTCTGAGCTACTTCAGATGAAAGCTTTTTTGTAAATTCCCAGAAAGCTGTACTCTTAGGTTCCTGCCTAACCACATCCTATAAAATCACGACATTTTCATAAAAATCATAACATTGGCCTGTTGATACATATCATTTCGATACTTACCTGCTTCGATATATATCTTTTGAAGGTCGAAGCCGTGCTATGCAGCACATCTTTGAAATTACCAATTTCAGACTAAATTTCAATCTTTTTTTGTACTGTCGTATAAGACGACCTCGGATTTTGGGGCCTTATTTCACAATTCAGCCATCGTCTTATCTGTGGAAATATATGGTACTTCAAAAAAGATAGATCGGCTGGCAAGTACTTATCTTTGTGCTGTACTGCAAATAGTCACACAAAGAAAGAAAAAGGACAAAAAATTAGGACAAGCTTTCAGAACATGGTTCCTTCGTCAGGTAGGAGAGAAGGGTAGGAAAAAGGAATGGGAACAGAAGTGGAAGGTAATTCATGACAAAGGCAATTCACTAACTAATTGTTATGTTATACAGTAATTTTACCACTACATGAAGCTTTATAATATTGAATACAAAATTTACAAGTGTGTTGAATGGATGCAGCTTTATCACATTTGGTAATTACTGGTGCATGTATGCTGACCCTTGTTTTGGTTAAAGGAATGTTTTAGTTTGGCTATTGAAAGTTCTAGGCCTCCAACTGTTAAATTATGACAGCATAGGATGGTAGACAGAAACCCGGATATACATGTCAATTTTTACCACAGTCCCTGCATCTAATGACTTATGCCTTATAACAACTTTCTTCATTTCTTTCACCAGTACCCATCAAAATATTAAAATAATAATGAAAGGGTTTTCTTGCAAGAATACATAATCTGCGTGAATGATAAATGTTTTTCTTCATTAAGCACTAGCAACTTGGCCCTACTTGGATTAATCACACTTGTTCCACAGTTATCATGACTCATTTATACTCTTCTGTAGAGTTTACCATTGTTACGTTGCACTTACCTGTCACCTTTGAATTAAATGTTTTCCTTTATTGCAAAGTTAAACCCTGTATTCGAATTATGTACTTTTAGATTCAATTTCACACATTATTTATACATGCAACCCGCTCAACATAGTGACCAAATTACTGTAAGGTGACGATTTACAGTGTTGATATATTTATCAAAATTTTTTTTTTTTTTTTTTTTTTTTTTTTTTTTTTTTTTTTTTTTTTTTTTTTTTTTTTTTTTTTTGCAATAGTGAATTTTACTTTGCGTCGCTGTATAAGGTATAGATGTTCTACCAAATGATAACATATGAAAATTTGGTAGAACATCTATACCTTATACAGTGACGCAAAGTGAAATTCGCTATTGCGAAAAAATACTGATAAAATAGTGACCAAACTTGGACAGTCACGTACACCACAACAGAACCTATTGGCAGGTGACAAACTAACCCACGTGTGCAGTATGGCGCATCGATGCTACACCCCCATAGTGAAGATGAGTGAGGGCGGATTTGATCTGTCAGCTGCAGGATCACTATCTATACCCTTGCATCCCCTTACCGGTACTAATTTATTCCATTATTTGTAGGAAATAGGGTTTTTCATAAATAAATGAAAATTTGGGCAAATGAGGCAAACTAACCCAAAAATCTAAATGTAAATACCCCTGGAAATAGGATAATCAGAATATGGTACCCTCATAATTCAAATTAATAATCTCAAGGTGTCATGTTGAAGTACACTTGTCTTACATCCACACTTATTACTTGACATTTCTTACAAAAATGATTTTTCTATACATTTTGTAAGTTAAAATGATTAAATTTTACAAATCTTACATTAACCCTTTTACTGAGTTCTATGGCTTGAATTCAGATTGTCTTGAATTGCTGAGACTAGCAAACAGGTGAATGGTTTGTAAATCTGTGTGGGTACACTACAACATTTGTGTGTGCACAGATGGTTACTTATCAACAAGAGAGAATTAGATTCTTTGACTGTGATGTTATTTTACAAGGCACAGATCAAAACCTGATATTCAAATGCTTCTTAAGAAAAGAAATTATTAAAATAGTTATTTTACAAAAAGTATTTAGTATACATTTGCTTTTCCAATAGACTATCAAAATATGTCACATTTAATGTGCTTATTTTCAAAGTGCTCCTGTGAAAAGCATTGAATTGCAGGCAATTTTTACTTGTAGAATGAGAGAAAAATGTGCCAAAATGTGTTGGATACTGTTATACTGCAGCATATACTGCGAGGCATGGGAATAATCACAGGACTGGGAATAAAAGGGGACACAATGAACAGCCCAGTCAAAAATTCATTTACCAGAGTTTCATAAAAGCTGATATAATTGAAGATACAAATTCCATAAAATGTTAACCATCTATACATACTAAACTTTCAGGAAGACATCACAATATACTAAAATACTCACAGACACTTAACCACTACAGCACCTGTGAGCTCACTTGCTCGACTCCCAGTTGAGGTATGATATTGCTTTACTTAAGGGCAATGATGAGGCAGCCACTGACAACTGTCCCACCGCTTGCTGTGCCCAATTGATCAAATTAATTCACCACTCCCAGACATGTCGAACTGCTCTCTGAATTTCCTTTTTCCGATGGCTGTTTCACTTGCTGCCTGAAGTCTCGCTTGTCGGTCTGCACTTTCTCTGTTGTCTCGCTCAGCCCTCAGATGCAGCACTCTTCTTTTTGTCAGCTAGGGGCGTGCAACAAAAATAACATGCTGTGCATGCCATCAGTTTTCTACATTACGGCTGCTGACACTCGACATATATTGTGTTCCATGTACTGGGCCTACTCCTTCCTATCAATAAATTGTAGAACTTTGAATTGACAGTGTGCACAAATTACTTCTTAATTTCATCTACATCTACAATAAATACTCTGAAAATCACATTGAAATGCATGGCACTTTTATTTCTCTACAGTTCCATTCTTTGATAGCTCACGGGGAAAAATTAACACCAAAATCTTTCAGTTTTTGATCTGATTTCTGATTATGTGTCCCTATGTAGATGGGTTCTAACAAAATATATTCGCATTCGTTAGAGAAAGTTAATGAAAGAAATTCCACAAATAGATTCCGTCGCAATGAATAATGCCTACCTGCCAGCTCAATACTATCACACTTCCCTGCGGCACAATTGTCCATGATGAATACTTCCCATTGAGGAAAACATACTGGGTTCTGAGGTCTACAGAGTCTCTGAGCCACTCATATATGTGGGCACCTATCTCATATACTCATACTTTTGTTAATCTGCACTGGGCTGCATGTAAAATGCCATTTATAATCCAGGAAAATGGATGAAATTTTCACTCTGCAGCGGAGTGTGTGCTGATATGAAACTTCCTGACAGATTGAAATTGTGTCTCGGAACTGTGGTTCGAATATGGAACCTTTTGCCTTTTATGGGCAAGTGCCCCACCATCTGAGCTATCCCAGCATGCTTCACGATCCATTCTCTCAACTTTACTTCTGCCAGTACCTCACCTCCTACTTTCCAAACTTCACAGAAATTCTCCTGTAAAACTTACAGGACTAGCACTACTGGAAGAAAAGATTTGGTGGATTCATGGCTTTAGAGTGCTTAATATTTTACGAAACATTGTTCCTGTGGAAATTAAAACAGGGATAAATAAATTTCTGAATAATAATTACAGCAGTCTAGACTGCAATATGATATTTATTTCAATTGATTATGATGACCAGTTTCCATCAATAAAGATCATCCTCAGAGCATGTCCTTACTACTCAAGAGACGGGCCAGCTACACATAAGGACACAATCTGAGAATGATCTTTATTGAGTGAAATCGGTCATCATAATAAAATAAATAACATATTGTGATCTAGACTGTTGTACTAATTATATTATTCAGTATAGAGGACGTTCCTGCAAAATACAAAGGCTCCAGGTTTGAATCCCGGTTTTGGCACAAAATTTTAATCTGCCAGAAATTTTCAAGGATAATGAAGACTACCTCTTGCCCTTCATCCAAAACTTGCAAGGTGTCATGTGGGAAAAGGGCAAGCCTTCCTAAAACCTAGCTGCATGCAAAGAAACTTTTAAGTCTCAAGGAAACATATTACATTTGAACTGAGAATCAGTTCAAGAATTCTGCAGCAAACTGACATCAAGGACATTGTTGTGTGATTTTGAGGGTCCAGTCTGTTAAAGTTCTTATAAATTGGAGTCACATGTACTTTTTTCAGTTATTTTGGTCTTTACACTGGAACAAAGGTTTACTATAAATACAAGCTAAGTAAGGGTCCAGTGCCACAGAGTACTCTTTATAAGACCCAATTTGTTTTCAACTATCTCTTAGTTCTCTGCCTAATGGGTGCTTCTTTCTAGGTCATTTGGTAATCAGTGCACTGGTCAAATGATGGTAGATTTGAATCTCCTATCTGAACGATTTCTTAAATGAAAGATTTAACACTTCAGATTTTCTTCTGCTGTCTTCTATTGCTGCTCCAGATTGTATGCCAGTGAGGCTCCTTTTAGAGTATGCTGGTGCAATAGCTCCATATAACTGTCATTTACAACCACTTGCTCAGTGAAATATCCATACGCAAAGACTGGAAAGTTGCACAGGTCACTCAAATATTCAACAAAGGCAATAGAAGTGACCCACAGAATTACAGGCCTAATACTGATGTTGGTTTGCAGCAGGATTTTAGAACATATAGTTTTTTCAAACATAATGAACTACCTCAAAGAGAATGACCTATTGACCCAAAGGCAACAAAACTTCTAGAAGTATTGTTCTTGCAAAACACAGCTAGATTTTTACTCAGATGAAGTAATGAATGCTGTCAATAAGGACTAACAAATCAATCTCATAATTTTAGATTGCTGGAAGGCTTTTGACACTGTGCCTCACAAGTGGCTTTTAATCAAATTGCGTGTTTATGGAATATCACCACAGTTGTGTGATCGGAGTCGTGATTTCCTGTTGGAAAGGACACATTATGTAGTAACTGATGGAAAGTTGAGTAAAACAGAAGTGACATCTGGCATTCTCAAGGGAAGTTTTATAGGGCTGCTACTGTTCCTTATATTTATAATCTATTTAAGAGACAATCTGAGCAGCTCTCTTAGACTGTTCGTGGATGATGCTGTCATTTGTCAGTTAGTAAACTCGCCATAAGATCAAAAGCAGCTTCGAAACAATTTAGATATCTGTATGAGGTAAAAATTGACAATTCATGCTGAATTATCATCAGCATGAAGTCAATCAATATGAGTTCTAAAAGAAATTGGTTAAACTTCATTTACACGATAAATCACTCAAATCTACAGGCCTTAAATTCAACAAAATACCCAAGAATAACAATATTAGACAATTTTAATTAGAAAAAATACATAAAATATCACAGGGAAGGTTTTAACCAACTTTCTCCTCCCAATGTAAACATATGTTATTGGCACCCATTTACATAGGGAGACTCAGTCATTATAACAAAATAAGAGAAATCAGATCAAAAACAAAAATGTTTAGGTGTTCCCTTTTCCCATATACTTTCAGAAAATGGAATGGTAGAGAAATATTATAAAAGCAGCTCGATGGACCCTCTGCCATGCACTTCAATGTGACTTGCAGAATAATTATGTAGATAAATATGTTGGATCTCCTGGTTATTTTGGCTGTCGTATACTATGCACACGTGACCTGCAGTAGACACCCCTCCCTTGATTCTGTTCTAGTCTAAATTTACCTTTTATTTTCCACTTTCAGCACAAGTATCATTTGAATCATTCATTATAAAAAGGAAGATCACTGCTTATATTTTATTTTTATTTTTTATTTCTAGTAGTAGTTGAAGACAAATTGTAATAGTACTGAAAAACAATGAGTATAGTTTTGATTTCCCTTGCATTACTAGCCTGAAAGTAAGGTGGGATTTCTGTATTATTTATTTTCGAAATGCAGATGTGGTCAATTTTATCTGATTCTTAGCAAGACTGTAACTGGTGTAAAAGTTATCAGTTGTAACATTCAATTTTGTGCCATTTATGTGAGTTTCCAATTTTCAGCATCATATTCTGGTTTATGTGATTTAAGTTACGGTGCAGCCAACGTTTTGCCACAGTATACTTTGAAATTTAGGGTATAAAATATCTTGGCTTCAGTAAGGGCATCACATATTTTGATGTCATACTTCACGGCATTATTTGGGCAGTATTTTACTCGCCTGAATGACCCTTGAAAGCCTGCAGAATTTCATCAATGGTAACAAATTGACTGACTTTGTAGTGAGCAGTACAGTTATTTACAAATTGTTGGCGAAATTCACAAAGAGGCGTGGAAATTTGTTCAGTTCTTGTCAAACCTAATTGATCTAAGAAGAAAACGAAAAGTGAAAATTGATTGTAAGAGGTTCATACTAGTGCCATCAGATGTTCACTGCAGTTTGCACGATTTCCTTTCTTTAAGCCAATTAAAAACAATGACCCAACTGGAGCCTCAATTTCTTCTATTGAATAGCTGCGACAGGCACAAACAAAAGACACACATGTACAACACTCAGCTATCGGCCATGGCCTCCTTCAGAAAATAGAACATTCACGCAATCACACAGGCACACAACACAGTCATACAACCAATACAACCATCACCTCCGGCAGCCGCACAGAGGCTGAACACAACTTAATATTCATTCTCAATTTGTGAATGCTGCCATGCTTTCATCGAGAAACAGAAGAATGCTTCAAAATGTATAACTTTATTTCTGCACTTCCTTTTGGTCCAGGTAATATACTGACAATGTTTTAGTGCTTGTTTTTACTATTGTCAGGGATTGACTAATTCAAAGGTTTTTACTGTCTTTCCCAACACAAAATTCATAGTTTCCTGTCATAACATTAAGTGGAACAGTTTCTTGACTGTTATCTCACCTGCAATTGTTCAGAATCACTGTTGCGGTCATCAGCTTTAATAATATCCTCTGCCATATCAACATGGTCATTAGATGCATCATATGTCAACACATCTTATGAAACTTCTGGTAGGATCTTCTCAGGGTCTCTCACCCTATCACTATCACTGGAAATAAATACATGCATATACAACCAACTAAAACTGTAACTGAAAATATACAGTATGTAGAAAGTTGTAAAAAAAATTGAAAAAATACTTACATGATAAAGGCACTTTGTGGCAAACAAATCATAGAGGC
Source organism: Locusta migratoria (assembly GCA_026315105.1). Taxonomy (NCBI): domain Eukaryota; kingdom Metazoa; phylum Arthropoda; class Insecta; order Orthoptera; family Acrididae; genus Locusta; species Locusta migratoria. The sequence continues at coordinate 201,913,496 of CM048746.1, forward strand.
TGAACACAACTAAATGTTGGAGTTGAAACAAAATATTGGATGTGTCTGGATTTAAAATAGGCAACACACACTTAATCTATAATGAAGATTGAATACTAGAGCTGACTAGCAGCAAAAGCTAATGGACACTTGGTAAACTAAAATTTACGGTGCTTATGTCATGCGCATATTTTATTTTTTAATATTTCTTTTATTTTCTTATTTATAAAATAATAATAAATAAAATGTGCGCGCGCGCGCGCACACACACACACACACACACACACACACACACACACATTTGTGTGTGTGTGTGTGTGTGTGTGTGTGTGTGTGTGTTTACCTATCCTTTTTTCCCCAAAGGTAAGTCCTTCCTCTCCTGGGATTGGAATGACTCTTCACCCACTACTTTAAACCTAAATCCTTTCCTTTTCCCTCTCCTTCCCTACTCTGCTTGAAGAAGCAACAAGGTTGCGAAAGCTTGCTTTTGTGTGTGTGTGTGTGTGTGTGTGAGAGAGAGAGAGAGAGAGAGAGAGAGAGAGAGAGAGAGAGAGAGAGAGAGAGAGAGAGAGAGAGAGAGAGTTTTATTTGTTTGCTGTCACATATCTGTGCTCCTTTACCTGGTAAGTAAACTTTATATATAATTTATTTTCCCCGCTTTTTCATACTGCATCTCATTTTCCGCCTGATATCGCCTTTCTTGTATCCCCAACCTTATCTTCCCTCTCCAATCCCCCCCCCCCCCTACTCCATCCTTCTCTGCCCTCCCAGCCCTTCCATTTGCTGTTAGTCAGACTGTGTTGGTCGGCCAGAGATTGCTGACGTGTGTGGATGAGTGTGCCTGAGTGAATGTGTGGATAAGTGTGCTCTTTCTGAGTAAGGCCGTGGCCAAAAATTTAGAATTGTGTGTGTGTCTTTTATTTGTGTCTGTCTGCTGCTCATTGTTCGTCTTTACAGTGAGTTGTTCCCTATCTAAATATTATTATTATCAGTCCTTACTGGACCTTCCATTGTTGTTAATATTGCACTTACTTTCACATTGTACATCATACTGTTTTGTCATATGATGTGACATGGCATACCATTTCATGTAATGCTATGCATTTCATCAAGTAAAGTAACTTGAGACATGGTGTATTGTTATCCAGCATACATTTGAGATAAGGATAAATGATTCGTAATCCCCCTCCCTCTTCCTGAGTGCTCACTGAACTGCAGAGGTGGAATTAGCTAGTAGAAAACTGTGAATATGTAACAATCTGACACCTGCTAAGCTGGTGTTCTGTTGCCCATTCAACTTCCTTAACATCTCTATGCAACTCCCAATCACAACCTCTTGCCATAGGGATGATATTCTTGTGGGAGATCTCGATGCAAGACCTACCCAGTCCACACTACCCAGCTTTTGTTATACCAGTCCCATTACAGGCTTATGATACCTCCTCAGAGATCCGGCTTCCCTTTGGAAAGCAGCCTTGCAATTTACCAACTCTGCTGCAATTGTTGCACTGTCTTTTACATTGGTATGTCTACAAAACAGCTGTACATCAGGATGAATGGTCACTGTGGCCAAATGGAAGATAACCACCCTATGCCACAGTATGCAGCTGAGCATAACATGCTCTATTTCCATGGATGCTTTCCAACCTGGGCCATCTGGATCCTCCCTTCCAGCACCAGACCTTTGAACTGCACAAATGAGAGATGTTCCTGTAGCATATTCTGTGGTTCCACAACCATCCTCGTTTCAACCTAAGATAATCTAATATCCGTACACACCACGCCAAACAGTGCCTGTGCCCACTCAACTCCTCTGCCACCACAAATGGTAATCATGTGTCCATGAGTTATGCCGGAGTAGATTGCATGCATGTAATTTTTTTATGCAGGGTGTGACCAAATATTAAAAGTTTGTGTGAATGTGGTTTTCTTCTTCTTCAGCTCACTCATCGCCATTATCGTGAGTTCCTGCCTATGATCATTTTACTGATATTCCAACCTGGACTTTCCACTCTTAAAGTTCTTACTGTTGTATCTGTCACAGACAGCGAAGATACAAGCAATCTAAACAATTTAATGAAGATATAAAATGTTGTTGATAAAACCTTTTAGTATTCTAGATCACAATTGTATAACATTCAGTGATTACTAGTCTGTGCTGTATATTCAGCCATCTTCAGATCTGAAAGGGCAAATTGAAATGTATGCTAAAAGAGCAAGAACTGTGAAAAATTAATAGAAATTGAAGAAAGCGTAAATGACTCCAAAGACTATCACTCAAATTTAGTGCAATGTCCATGATACAAATAGAATAGGTTGCAATTCACCATTAAGATGATTACCGAGCTGCAGATAGCCACTAGCAAAGTCTAATTACACTCACACAACTTAAATTTTTGATCACAGCCTTAATCAGAACAGAGTACGCTTGTGTTCATACAATCACTCGGTTACAACTCGTACACACGACTGCCATCTATGGCTACTGTGACATGACTGCTACTTTAACAGTGAGTGGAGATTGGAGGGAAAAGGATAACAAGCTTAAGCCACCCAGCACCATAGTAGGTGATGGAATATCCAGGATGAAGTTCAGTTTGCAACCACAAAAAATATTGGTCTATTCAGTAGATCTTGTTGTGCAGTGCCTTTGCCTCCACTCTTTATGTCGATTCTCATGATGTGGTAAACACCCGTGCTGTGGCAACATTACACATGTCAACAAGGCATATTGTTGACTTCAGTGTTGTTTCAAGACCGATGCTTAGTGGCAGAATGTGCCTTTGACAATACCCAAGTGAAAGTAATGTAAGTAGCAATTCCCATACGTGCACAAAATTGTATTCTAATCAGCGCACTTGCTTGGGCAGCCATCGTCAGTAGCTAAGTCACATCCAAGAACACCCACTACTGCAAGTGTATAATGCCCTGTGGCCAGCAAAATGTTATATGGTCAAATATTTTTTTATTTATTTATTTGTGTTTTTCATTTTTTCCACTCTGTTGCCTCCTTGAGCCCCCAGTTCTCAATGAATATCTACAGATCACTTTATTGACAAATCAATAACTATAGCAAAGTTAAATCTCCAATAATATCTACATAATTTAATACACCTTGTCCTTTAATCCATACATGAAGTTTTTCACCATTAGATACTTTATGATATGAATATTATAGACGAAAAATTCCTAGCAGGAAAAATTATATATAAAAAATAGATGAAGATTACTCACCAGGTGAAGGGGCACAGGTGTGATAGTAGCACAAATAAATAGAACACACACAATCACACACACACACACACACACACACACACACACACACACACACACACACAAACACAGTGTGTGAGTGTGTGTTCTATTTATTTGTGCTACTATCACACCTGTGCTCCTTCGCCTGGTGAGTAATCTTCATCTATTTTTTATGACATGAATACGTATACAATGTAAACTGCATATGACTATATATATTAGACGAAGATTACTCACCAGGCAAAGGATCACAGGTGTGACAGCATCACAAATAAATAAATGAATACACACACACACACACACACACACACACATACACACACACACACAAACACACAAACACAAGCTTTCGCAACCCAGTTGCTTCTTCAGGCAGAAGGGAAGGAGAGGGAAAAGGAAATGATGAGGGTTCTAAGGAAGGGGGTAAGGAGCCATTCCAATCCCGGGAGAGGAAAAATATACGTAAAAAATAGATGAAGTCCACTTACCAAGCGAAGGAGCACAGGCAGTGATAGCAACAAATAAACATACAGACACACACGCACACACACACACACACACACACACACACACACACACACACACACACAAACACAAGCTTTCGCAGCGTAGCTGCTTCGTCAGGCAGAAGGGAAGGAGAGGGAAAAGGAAATGATGAGTGTTTTAAGGGAGTGGGTAAGGAGTCATTCCAATCCCGGGACAGGAAAGAATGATTTCCATGGATTCATAATTCTTTATCTTTAGAGTGAATAACTGCCATCTCAGTTGCACAGTGTGAAACTTGCTATCTCTTTAAGTACATAATTATTAAAAATTTTCCCATACTACTTTTGCATTTGACAAATTTTGTATATGTATTTGCTGCTTGTTGCATACAGAAAGTACAACTTTTTGATTCCAGCACTCGTGCATAAAACTGCATTCTAATAATAAGGTAATAATATTTAACAAATATCTTGTGAGGATAGCTCTAGGAATTGAGCCTGGTTGAGATCACTTTGTGACATAACAGATATGAAAGTGATGGTCCATCAAGTATGATTTGACATTTGTATCAAAATAGACTGGTATGCAGTAGTAAAACCGGTCATTTCTCTGTCAACCAGCTGCAGACAGGAAACCACTGTGAGTGATTATAATTTTTCATGTTTGCTATTTACTCATTAAGGTATGACAGAGGAGGTCAGTGTATCAAAAGAAAACATCACCTATTTGTTTCTATAGAATAGTGATTTACTTAAATTGACAGGAAAGCAAAAGTAATCATTACCTTTTAATTTAACATTCTGGTGCCACTTAAATGAAGGTATGCACTGATAAAATTAAGCATGTGCACACACTAACAAAAATCAATGAAATACATTAATTAAAATGAAGTTTGATTATATTTGTCTGTGAATGCTTTCACTGAAAATTACTGTCCACTGAAATATTTTCCTGAAGTAATCTACAGCTGAGTACAGAGATACTGCCTTTTACAGTGTTCGGCAAAGCTTTCTTCCAGATATCCAGATTGATGTTGGAGCAACTCCTGGACTGATTACTCTGGTTTGCATCTGGAAGCACAAATTAATATTGGCTCGATTAGGCTACATATTTTGCTTATGTGATTGCTTGCTAGACATGTGAAAAATGAAACTTCTGTAATAGATATATAGTACTTGTAATTTCAGTAATAGAAAAAAATAAAAAATTCAAACTCACATAACATAGCTTTCAGCCATAGCCTGGATCAGAAAAGAACACATGCACAATCATACAATTACACAGACTCTCCTCATACACATGTTGCTGCTATCAGCAACTGTGGGATGCAGCAGTCTGAGATAGTTATTATGTGCTTGAGTAGTGCCTGTAATGGAATGTCCAAGTTGGAATTCAACATTATAATGAGGACAATTCGCAAATCAACACAAAGGCATACATATAACTATGACAGACACACAAAAAAAAAAAAAAGACACTCATAGTCATAAAACTCGAGGTTTTGGCCAATAGCCTTCATCAGAAACATCACGCCCACATGCACAATTCACAGACACACAACCATCTTCTCCACCTGCTGCAATCATAATTGCCCTTTGCAGTGACGAGGTCTGCAATGAGTGAGTGTGGCTGGGTAATAAGTGATTTCAGTCGGGTATGTGGCCGACAGTCGTATCTGTACCCAAAACCTTATACCCACCCATGACCTCTGATTTCGTACCTCATACCCAACTCACATCAATATAATTTTTAATTGAGCTTATAACATTCCAGTTGCAATGAAGACTGCAAATAATTTAGAATCACAATAGAAAATTTTTCTTCTTCTTCTTTTTTCATTGTATTTTTAGTAGTGTATCTGCGTGTTTGTACGTGTGTTTCTATGGCACACAAATCTACAATTTTGTTCCAAACTTCATGAAAATTTCCACACTTTACTTTCAAACCAAAAGGAAGGTCACTTCCTACTTTACCTACAGACTTTGACAAAATCTACAGTTTTTCTGATACTGATAAAATTTTGCATATACGACTTTCAAAACAAGAGGTAATCCATGCAGCCATTTCTTCTTACTAGAACCGACAGAAAAAGTATTCAAAGATAAAAAATACCAGCTTATGACAAATACGCAAGGAAACACCACGAGTACTATCAAACAATGTAAGGCAGGGCTCTCCCACAAGTTCAAGGTGACATGGCATGTGGCGGGGTGTGCGGCCTACTGCTGTTACAGACGCATGCTCTGCTGCAACTGGCAGTATAATGGAGCAGCAAAGGCGCCTACAGGACAGGTGCAGCACATCTGAGTTGCATGGCATGTGTGTGCTGCTGACAGCTTGTCAATGTTTCTGCTTTCTCTGTACCCAGTAGAATGGGAAACCATTGTGACCAAGTTCATTATTGATTTGTGTTAATCCAGTGGAAAAATATCCCTGTCTCTCCAGTCACAACTGTGGCATCTCTTTAATTCATTTGTCAAAGAATGAAGACATCAAATAAAATAATGTTAGACAGTGCTTCAGTGGTTTACTGATGAAATGTCAAACTAAAAATCCAACAGTCATGGGTTCAATTCCTGGTCATTCCTATGACTTTTATCTCTCACACGACATCTTTCATTCCTGGAAATTTATTAACATCAATAACACCAAGTTACAGTTCTGTGAGGAATCTGCATTTAACTACAGATTCCTCTGTAAGTGGCTGTATTCAAATGGCATACCAATTCCAACTGATCTAAGTCTGGCAGAGTACTGCGGTATTCAAACCAATCTTCAGATTGTTGATTACTTTACTTTGTATTGCATTAGGTGATATACTGTAAAATATGTATAAAATATCATTAAATGATTCAGTGCGCATAATGGAATATCAGATCCTTTGTTTTGAAAAACAATGCTCCACTTTGGCTAAGAAAGAAACTACAGAATGTATCCATAATAACTATCACATCAGCTTGATTGACATCACAAATGAAGTAACCAATACTCGTCAACAATAACGTACCCAAAGAACATCCTTGCTCTGCGTAATCCATAGTTAAATGTATGCCTTTCATCATTTAATTGTCTACGAGCATAATCTCATTCTGTGTTGGAAAGGAAAAGCAATCTTCTTTTGGCAAAGATTTTACATACCAGAATTGAAAGGGTGCCTCCCAATAATAGTTTATTGAAACTTCTTTAATTTATACTCTTCCTCGCTGTTGCAGTTATACTCCTCTACGTCAGCAGATAAAAAACAAGACTCTGCATTGCAATTATAAAATTTTGTTTTAGAATTCATAGGAACTTTAATCCTGTCTTGCTTTCTACGAAAAATTCCTATACAGTTCAGTAGGTATATACTCCCCACTAAAGATCAGCTGATCTTTTTTTAATTTATTTAATTTGTTATAATTACTGAGTCAGCTTTGGTAAGAATTCAGACAACAAATGTTTTCATATTGCCTTTGATATGAAGCCACAAATCAATAATTAAATGAACATTAAAAACACACAAATTTAGGTATTTCAGTTTTTGCTTTGATTTTTACTTCTATACTTTAAGAGAATCGGTGTGTTTCTCACACTGATATTTATCACAAAACACTGAAAGTATAAAATTCGTATCATCACGAGCAGCTGGCAGAGGCACATATAGCATGGCCAAATGTTTAGTGTGAATATCAAAAGAACCTCCCCCCTAGTACCAGCTTTTCTGAACTACACAGCTAGGAGTTATTCTTACATTACATTCTCTCATACCAAATTATCCAGTACTCAACTTGCGATAACCTCTCCCCCCCCCCCCCCACCACACCCAACAGTTTTTATTCTACACCCTTTTCCTTTCCATGTGCCCCCCCCCCTCTCTCTCTCTCTCTCTCTCTCTCTCTCTCTCTCTCTCTCTCTCTCTCTGTGTGTGTGTGTGTGTGTGTGTGTGTGTGTGTGTGTGTGTGTGTGTGTGTGTGTGTGTGTGTGTTTTATTTGTCTTTCTCCCCTCCCATACTTGCTCACTCTACTTCTAATCTGCATCTTTTTCTACCCATTTAATACTTACATGATCCATAAGGCTGTGCCATATCCACCTCCACCACTGACTTGCTACTTTCATGTCCTCCTCCCCCTTTCTCTTCTCTTCTCTTCTCTTCTCTTCTCTTCTCTTCTCTTCTCTTCTCTTCTCTCTTCTTCTCCCTACTCCTCCTTTCTCCTCTCCTCTCCTTGCCTCTCCTCCTAGCCCTCACTGCAGTGTGTGATCCAGAGTGCATCAGCTAGAGATGACAGTTTTGTGTCTGTAAATTGTGCATGCATGATGGGATCCAAATTGTCAACAAAGCACTGTGCAGGCTACTGGTGACTTTACAATGGTGTGGGTGGTTTTGTTTTTTATGTGGATTAGCCTGAGTCCTCCAGTCCAACTAAAAAGAACATTGACTGTAAATGGTTATGTTTGGCTACTTAAAATACCATTGACTGCCTCTCATGTACTTCATGTTAGCGAACAATTTTGGAATTTTATTGAATGACAATGCTCCATGTCACCTGGTCGCAACTGTTCATCATTAGTTTGAAAAACATTCTGGACAATGAATGGTTTGCCATTTAGACTGCCTGACATGAATGCTATCAGACATTTATGGAACGTAATAGGGAAGTCGGTTGGTATCAAAATCCTGTGCTGGCATCACTTTCACAATTATGGGTAGCTATGATCCAAAATTCCTGCAAGGAAGTCCAATGACTTGTTGAGTGTACATCACATTGAATTGTTGCACTAAGCTGGGATGTCCTACACAATATTAGGAGGTATCCCATGACTTATGTGATAGGACAACAGCCACATTCACATGGTTGGAGACACACGTTCCTGGCTCGATAAACACTTAGGCACTCAACTGATCCTCAAATGGTCCCCAAAACCACTCACTGGTTGATCATCCTGTACAGTGCAATGATTTTTGAAGCACATATGTACTACATGGACATTGAGATCCTTGTTGGGGAGTGTGGGAACATTCAACAGACCACTGTTAGGTGCAACAACACACCACCGATATTTTGGCCTAACATGTGCAGCAGTAGTTGACACAACTATTCAACTAGCTGTAAATCCTAAACACAATCCAATTAAAGCAGTTGGTAACATTCAACACTAATACATACTCAGCAATGGAGATTGGTTGTATCCTTCAATTAATATTGTGAATGCTATGCACCCTTAGACTCAGCTCAGTAGCCCTACCATTGGCAAGGTGACGAACTGTTGGTGGGATGTGATGCCAATGCCCACAATCTATCGTGGGGCAGCAAGGACACCAACAGTAGAGGTGAGCACCTTCTTGAATTTCTCCTTTCAACAACTTGGAGATCCTGAATAGGGGTAATGAGTTTTCACCTACATTCAGGAATAGTTGAAGGGAAGAAGTAATTGACATAACTTTTGGTTCCATGATGATGGGAAGTTACGTCAAACAGTGGCATGTGGTCCTGGAGCCATCCTCATCAGGTCACATGTATATTAAATTCAAGGTTGAAATGGGAACCAGACAGACCATGGCCTATAGGAAACCCAGGAAAACAGACTGGGAGACATATAGGAGAGACCTTGACTTCAGCCTATCGGAAATTAAAACTTCAATAAGGAATCCAGCAGAGTTTGAGGAAGTAGCAGAGGCCGTAATGCACAAATAGGAGTGTGCCTTGGTGGAATAATAACCTGGAAATGCAAAGTAAACAGGTACGAAGACTGTTTAACCTTGCGAGGCGCAAAGGACAATGGGCAAAGTATCTTGAGGCCCTTGTCAATTACAACCTTCCCTCAGACAGACAAAAGAGGCATCCTGGAAGGTATTCTGTGAGGAAATGGAGGGCATGGCTGCTCAAGCAAGTCTTCATAAAATCCTCACTAGGGTACCAACTAACATTGAGGAAGGAGGATGGGGAGTATATAAAGACAGCACATGAAACGCTGGAACTGCTTCTCAAGACTCACTTTCCTCAATATACTCTGGTGGATAACTCAGACCAGAATGTGATTCCTGAGAGACAATGGTATTTGCAAAGAGGACTGCGATTTGGCCAAGGAGTGTGTCGATTTTAGTAAGGTTTGATGTGCGGTGGGAACATTTCAACCGTTCAAGTCACCTGGCCCCGATGGAATCTTTCCAGATCTCCTGCAACAAGCAGGAGAAAATCTTATTAGATTCCTATGCAGGTTATTCAGGGTTAGCCTAGCAGCAGAAATCATTCCCAATGCCTGGAGGGCAGTGAAGGTTGTCTTCATTCCAAAACAAGGGAGAATTGATCATACCAATGCTAAGGATATGAGACCAATCAGCCTGTCCTCCTTCATTCTTAAGACATTGGAAAAGCTGGTTAATGTGCATGTTGGAGAAAGGAGGTTAAGTAGGGCTCCTCTACATTCAAACCAACATGCATATCAGCCAGGTAAATCATGTGAGACAGCTCTCCACCAACTCATTGGGAAGGTGGAGAAAGCACTACAATTTCAGGAAATAGCTCTCTGTATCTTCCTGGACATCGAGGGGGCTTTTAGCAACATGACCTTCGATTCCATGGTTAGGGCATCAGAGGTGCATGACCTACGGACCACTATATGTAGGTGGACTAGGGCCATGCTCAGTGGAAGAAAGGTAGAGGCTCCCATGATGAATGAAAAAATGGTAATCAACACCACTAGGTGTTGCCCGCAAGGAGGAGTTCTTTCCCCTTTATTGTGTAATCCAGTAGTGAATGATCTCATTGGAGAATTAAACTCTAGGCAGTACTTTTGCCAAGGATACACAGATGATTTTTTCATAGTAATACTTAGCAAATTTGCTGACACAGTCAAGAAAATGGGACAAGCTACGTTGGACATTGTGCAAGACTGGTGCAGAAAACAGGATCTGGGGGTTAGTCCTAAGGAGACGTTTGTTGTACCATTCACAAAGAAGCATATCCAACATTCAAGTTGGAATCTAAAGCTTTTCAATGAAGCGCTACCTGTGAAGGGGACAGTGAAATATCTAGGGGTTACCTTAGATGAGAAACTGACATGGACACCTCACATTAGGAATATTTGCTCTAAGGCACAAGGTACTCTGGTAACTACCAGGAGAGCTTGTGGCAAAAATTGGGGCCTGAGCCCCAAGGGTATGCAGTGGATATACACTGCGGTGATTAGACCCAGGATCACCTATGGGGGGGGGGGGGGGGTCGCGTGGTCAAAGAAAGTAGAACAGCAGGTTGCTGCTAAGGAGCTTGGTAAGGTGCAGACATTAGCCTGCTTAGCCATAACAGGCGGAATTAGCAGCACACCAACTGCTGGGGTGGAAACCATGTTGGACATGCCCCCATTACACCTTTGGGTCAAGATGGAGCCAGCGGCTGGTGCATACAGACTCAAAACTGGCAAAAACTGTAACTCTTTGTGATATCCAGACTCACACACTAAAATAGTGAGTGAGGTAAATATAGGAAAGATTGAGGAAATGCCAGCCGACTATATTATAACCCCATACTGCTTCAACAAGCCTTTCAATATAACAATTGGAAGTAGGGAGCAGTTGGAGAAAATAGTTCGACACCATACGGGGGATATTGTCTGATTCACTGATGGGTCAAAATCAGACCAAGGCGTTGGGGCTGGGGTAAACGGCATGCAGCCAAGACTTGAGGGCATCATCTCTCTAGGGAAACTTGCCTCAGTATTCTAGACCGAAATCACTGCCATAAGGGTGTGTGTGGAGGAGAATTTGCGTAGGTGCTACAAAGACCGTAGCATCTATATCTAATCAGACAGCCAGGCAGCCCTGAGATCTCTGGCAGCTCTTGCAACAATGTCTAAAATTGTTGCAGGGTTCTGGTGGAGCTAGGGGAAAGCAATAGAGTAAACCTATTGTGGGTCCCTGGCCACTCGGGGATCAGTGGCAACGAACATGCTGACAGATTAGCCAGGATGGGGGCAGAGACTCCATTTATTGGACCGGAACCTGTCCTGACAATCACCAAGGCAATGATCAAATTGGAGCTACGTAACTGGCTCAGAAGACAGCGTGTAGAATATTGGACCAAAGTCTATCAACAAAAACATGGCAAGGTAACGATGCCAAAGCCATGTTTTAAAAGAAGCTCTGCAATCCTGGGCCTGAATAGGAGAGAGATTAGACTCATGGTTGGATTGTTGACAGGCCATGAGAATTAAAAAAAAAACACACCTACATACAATGGGAATAACAGAAGAGGACCCTAAATGTAGGATCTGTGATGACAGTGATGAAACTGCATCACATCTAATCTTCGAATGCACTGCATTGGAGAGTAAAAGGCACAGAACATTTGGGACAACCAGACCCAAAGAAATTGTAGACACCAGCTCCTGGCCACTTGAGCTCTGGTAGTTATGCATGAATGGTCCCAAAAGAAAGAGATTGGAGTTACTGTACACCTCGCCTTGCACATGCATGAATCCTACATGCAGGCAACATCCGCCATTCATACTTGCTTTTGGCACATTGAAAATTCATAAAAAATGTGTCATATTTGGTAAAATATCTTATAACTATAAATTAAAGACACATCAACTGTGAAAGCCTTCAGAAGATCCAATCATGACTAATTATTAAGTCACTATTCTTTACCTAGCAAGAATAGCCATGGGGTTAGTGACATTGTGCTGTGGTGTCGAAGGTAGTGAGTTTGAGACTAACTACAAGCAATTTTTTAAACCTAATCTTTTTAACAGATACAGGAACAACAATGATTTTTGTATGGTTACTTGCCACATATCTTTGGACATTTTTGTAAATGTGTCACAATTTTGAGGGTAAATGACATTTATACTCATCGTCGTAACAAGTATTTAACTCTTTGAAAAGATGTGGGGGGAGATCAGCCTTTGTGCATGCATAAGTTTAGGAGTGTTACAGTGTCACATGATTCAAGAGTATAGCTTCTCTCTTCATTTTGTTACAGTCACTTAACAGTGTAATTAGATACTTACTGTGTTTTAGTGTTCATGGGCATATTCATATGTTCTTGTGTTTATTATCAAAGAAAAATTAACAACATTCAGTATTCTTTAGAAACAAATTTTTCAGCTTTAAGCTTGGAAGAAAAGAGTGAAACAAAGAAGCTTGGTAGGCCGACATCTCAATTTAAGTTGAAGGATGTGCAAATAAGGTGAGGTAAGACATCCTGCAGCGTTGTTATTGCAATGAAAATATATCTGGGGGGGGGGGGGGGAGACAAACTGAGTTGTTGTCTCTTTGGATGCTGAGGGGGGGGGGGAGGGGCTGGCGGAACACCAATGCGCATCGAGAGGGGGAGGCGGGGGGGGGGGGGGGGGGAAGCCACTATCAAGATCCAGCACTAAAAAAAGTGTGAACCTGCAGTCATCTGAAGTACTAGCCACCATTGTATAAGGTATGTATTAATTATGAGATAAAATATGTGTCATTACTATCGTAGAATAAAATATTTAACTCTTTCCTCATCTGATTCCAAATGGCGTTGTTAAATATTCATGGTTTCTGGCTTCTTTGAGATTCCAAATGGCATTACTGAAACATTAAGAAGCTCAAATAAACCAGAAATATGTAACAGAAGGCTTAAGCGATACACAGCTGACCATCCGAAATGCAACACCAAAATGGACTGGAGATATCACAGCCAAAATTTATCTGGGAGATAACACATTGTACAAACATCACATGACTGAATATACAGCCACACATGAGGTGTAGATGATAATGATATCATACTGCTCACTACAACTCCTGCTACATAGCTCAACACTGAATCAAAGAAGCTCTGGATGTATTGTTATGGTATAACAGTCCATGCTGCTTCCACATATTTCCACATTCGAACAGGTGAAGCAGCAGCTGGAGTTCCAGGGCCAGTCGTTTCCCAGTCATTGACCAGACGTTGGGCAAAGTATCAGGGGAACAGGGATGCCAAGGCAGCAATGCTATTCAGTGGATGATGATAAAGTTTTAAATACTGCCAGACAAGTGTGGTCATACATTGTCATGTAATGTGGGTGTCAGCAAGCTCCAAAGGCATGGAAGGACAAGAGGCTCCAACACTTCACAGATAAAGAGGGAGTGTGGTAGTGGAATAAAATATCACCCCAAACCAAAATAACTGGTGCAGGACTTGTATGGTCACACAGAAGACAACAGTTAAACTAACTCTTCAGGCTTTCCTGGCAAACTATTGACATGATGCATGAACTGGTATTCTGCCAGATGTTCATGTCACTCTGCACAATATTTCGGCTGTGTAACTCGCTGCATTCTTCAGGTGCGCCCTGAGTCTGCCATTTTGGCGAAATGGATCTAGTATTTATGCTCAAGGGGCAGTTAGCGCTCTGTTTGTGGTTCGCGCCAGCCTGGCACTGTTCCTGGGCTGTTCTTCTGCCCTGATGCTGCAACGGTTGTCTGCATCCAGCTCTGGCGCCATCTGTGGTCGCGTGCTCCGTACATGGTCTGTGCCTGTCTGATGCTGATGCTGATCCTGATGTGTCTTGTGGTGACTTTCGTTGGGCCTTGATGAGTTTCGCCGGCCTCGGTGGCCGAGGAGACTGAGGCGCTTCAGTCACGGTCTGCACGGCCACTACGGTCGGGGGTTCGAATCCCCCCTCGGGCATGGATATTTGTGCCGTCTTTAGTATAAGGTAGTTCATAAGTAGTTTGTAAGTTTAGGGACTGATGACCCCGTAGTTAAGTCCCATAAGCTTAACAGACGTTTTTTTTTCTTGATGAGTTTCAGCACCAGACTCCACGCCGAGCTGAGCTGGTACCTGCTGTCTTAATTGATAAGGTTCTCTGTGACCTTTTCCTTGATGGCCTGCTTTATAACACTCTCCAGAATCCGGGCATCTGTGTCACAATTTTGATGTTGTTGTAGCTCCAGACAGTGCTCCACTATGGCTGTTCTTGTTGCAGGTCCAAGTCTGCTGTGCCTCTTGTGTTCTCTACACCTGACGTAGGCTAATCTGGTTGTCTGGCGGATGTACGATTTCCCACACAGGCGCAGAATTCTGTAAATTCCTGGCTTCCATAGCCCCAGATCATTTTTTGCATTACCTAGCATCTTCCCAATTTTGGAGGGAGGGCAGAATATGCTCTTGATGTCAAATTTAGAAAGAATTGTGCTGATCTTAGCAGAGATATGCCCAGCATATGGCAGGTATGCCACCCTCTTGTCCTCCTCTGCCCCCTTTTCATTCTCCTGTGGTTTGTTGGTAGACTGGAGTGCCCTCTGGATGTCTGGAGGAATATCCATTTCTGATAAACACCAGCTGTAGATGTTCCATTTCTATGGCCAGACTCTCTGGATCTGACAGAGGTTGAGCCCTATGAACTAGTGTTTTCAGTACTCCATTTTTCTGTGCTGGATGGTGGCAGCTGTTGGCTTGAAGGTATAGGTGAGTGTGGGTAGGCTTTCGATACACGCTGTGCCCCAGAGTGCCATCTGCCTTCTTCTTGAGCAGAATGTCCAAGAATGGGAGCTGTCCGCCCTTCTCTAGCTCCATTGTGAATTTTATGTTGGGGTGGTGTGAGTTCAGGTGTTCCAGAAAGTCATCTAACTTCTCTCTGCCATGGAGCCAGATGACAAATGTATCATTAGATTTGTAATTTGTAAGTGGATGAGTTATGCACCTCCTCGAACCCCCCCCCCTCCCTTTCCCCACAGTGTGTAGCTGCCTCAGTCATTGTATAAAGTCCTCTGAATTCCGGATGTGGTGTGCATATTTACCCACGTATGGTGCCAGCATCTTCTTCAGGTATTGTGCAGTGGGGTAGGTTGCTGTAGTGATGTTACTAACAACAGGTCAAAGAGGGCCCCCTCATCCTTGACTTGGGGGAGTCCATACAGTGTAGGTGCTATAGGTGCTTCGAGATGAAGTTTCTTGATGACCTGTTCAGACAGATCTGTCTCCTTCAGCAGGGCTCAGGTCTTCTTGTCCACTTTATCTGTGGCATCGCCCACTATTGGTCATGTGCAATATCCTACAGAAGTTGCTGCATCTTCCTGTCATAACTGTGGAAATCCCCTTGTCAGCAGGCAGTACTATAATGCTGTCATCCTCTCGGAGCTCTCTGAGTGCTACCCTCTCCTCACTTGAGATGTTACTCAACCTGGTGAGTGCCCTACAAGTTTCCCTGCAGATCTCTTCAGCCACACTGGAAGGTAGCGTGTTGGCCAATTGCTCAATTGCTCTGATGAAATCTATGACAGGTACTCTTCTAGGAGTCACTGCAAAATTGAGGCCCTTGCTGAGAACTTTAGAGGTTGCCTCATCGACTTGCTTGTCACTGAGGTTGATCAACATCCGTGTGCCCCATTCGGTTGCAGCTTGTTGTTGAGGCACTCAAACTTGGCCTGTAGACACACTATTGATTTCTTCATGGTACATTCTGCCAAAGACCAGGAGGCACCATTAAGCTGGTCCCAATCTTGTTGGGTCAGGTTAGCTTCTAAGGAGACATGTGGAAATACAGCAGCTCCATGGACATCACATCTCACATCTAGTCGATGGCACGTGCCACGTACTCTCTCTCTCTTAACAGTGCAAGGCTGGCTCAGTGTTTGATCCTGTTTGCTACCCTGGTGTTAACATGATACTTGAACCTGCCGAAAACTGGAACCATGTCTGCCTCTCGGCATCTCAGTAGGAAATTGAGAGAACTCAACATCCTCCCCTTCCTTTGTTGAAGCTTGTCGAGCATTTTGATGTTAAGGTACATCTCCTCCCTGTAGAGTCTTCTGATGTAGCTCTTTAGGCTTTCCCGGTGAGCTGTTGACATGATGCATGAATGGGTATTCTGCCAGATGTTCGTGTCACTCTGGCACAATATTTGGGCTGTGTACCTCACTGCCTTCTTCAGGTGCTCCCTGAGACAGCCGTTTTGACAAAGTGGATCCAGTAGTTTTGCTCAAGGGGTGGTTGGTGCTCCGTTTGTGGTCTGCACCTTTCTGGAGCTGTTCCTGAGATGTTGTCCTGCCACTGATGCTTCGATGGTGGTCTGCACCCGGCCCAGCCACCATCTGTGGTCATGGCAGCTGCCTGATGCCTGTACCACACCGCGTGCACCATACATTGTCCGCATCTGCCTGGCACTGCTCCTGATGTCTCATATGGTGCCTTTCATTGGGCCTTGATAAGCTCCAGTACCGGACTGCATGCTGAGCTGAGCTGGTAACCGCTGTCTTGATTGTTAAGGTTCTTTGTGATCTTTATCTCGATGCCCTCCTTTATAACTCTCTCCCAGAATCGGGGCATCTCTGTCACAATTTTGGTGATGTTGTCCATCAAGTGACTGAGCTCTAGACTGCTCCACTATGGCTCATCTTGTTGCCTGTCCAAGTCTGGTGTGAGTCTGGTGTTCTTTGCATCAGACGTCGACTATTTTGATTGTCTGACTGACGTTGATTTCCCACACTGGCACGGAATTCTGTAAATGCCTGGCTTACGTAGCCCCAGGTCATCTTTTGCATTGCCTAACATCATCCCAATTTTGGAGGGTGGGCATAATAAGCCAAAACGACAGTCCCAGGGAGCACCTAAAAAAGGCAGCGAGGTATGCAGGCGAAATATTGTACGTACCAGAGCGACATGAACATCTGGCAGAGTACCCATTCATGCATCATGTCTACAGTTAAACTGTTTCTCATCACATTGTCTCCAGACTCTTGTCTGACCATCATTGATGGTGCACACAGAATTGGGATTTGTTGATAAAAATAAATTTTCTCAACTCTTGATTTTTGCCTGCAACACCATGAAGGTAGGTAAAGAGACTGTAGACAGCCTTAGAATGCCTTATTCATTGCTGTACTGGCCCTGTAAACAGTGTTATGGATGTGGGCAGTACTGGATACCACTCTTGCATCCCCATACTACATACTGCCAACACCCTAACCAACCAGCATTATATATCTTGAGTATGGGAGTCTGTTGTTCTCCTGTCCCTATGGAATTTGTTGTTTGTCAAATAAAAACAGGATACTGCACAACTATATTTGACATGCAATTTTCAATACTTCTTTGTTGCTCATCAGATTGTATTGCTGCCTTGGCCTTCCTGTTCTCTCGTTCTCTTGCCTAACAAAAACGTGTGGTCAATGACTGCGGAACAAGTGGCCTGGGATACACTACCTGTTTCAGCCAGATCAACTTTGGCAATATGTTGAAGCAGCATAGACTGCTATACCCCATTAACACATTAAGAGACTCTTTTATTCAGTGCCAAAGATTGTAGCAGCTGTTAGTGTCAGCAGTTGTGGCAACATTTAATGCTGATTTCATCATCTACTTTACTTAAAGTGGGGTTGTATTTTCAATTATGTAAGTTTTTTATTCCCAGATAAATGTGGCAGTGATATTGCCAGTTCTTCTTGGTGTTACATTTTAGATGGCTAGCAGTGTATGTAATTTCAGGAGGTTACTATTGCATTGGTACTGCTATACCAATCAGGGGTGCACGTTTAGACCTTTCATACAGTGATTAACTTCTCTCTTATGCATGTGTAGGTCCTTGGAATTTCCTTCATGCAATAGTGATGTGGTGTTGTGTGTGTTTCTTATATACACTGTTACAATCAGATCTATCAAGGGTGCACCATTTTATGCCTCCAATATTGACAACATTTCCTGTTTAGAACTGACTTGAGTGATGTGATGTGTAGGACCTCCTTAGTACCTTAAATCCGATATGATGTGTCAGTTCTTCGATTAGATTGTTTGTGTCTGGGTTGGAGGTAGATCTGACGCAATATGATCCAAGATCCGATTCAGTATATTCTCTAGTTTTAAATGGCATTAATGGATGTTTCCTTCAGGTTACTAATTTTTGTGAGTAATGCTTATTTCTTTTGTGGTGTTCCATGAAATTTCAGCAAAAATTCCATTGTACACCATTTTGCTCTAATGTATAGAGTCTACACATGTGAATTAAAGGTGTGTTATAAATAGAATAAGTGGATTTTGGAGAGCAGTATACTGTCTTAGGGTGTCTGTACGGAATCAAGAGAAGGTGTGGCCCACAGGATTCACCACGTTGAAATGCAGGCATTTCCACTTGTTGGTGGAGCATGCTATTCCATGACTATGCAGTTGAGTATTCTTTGGAAGTGCAACCAAGGAATAAGCAGAGAGGTGGAGACAAAAATGTCATGTAATTAAGGACTGTACTTTTGTTTCAGTCATGAAAATGGAAAAAAGTCTGAGCTGTGTGAAGTTGTACTTATCTGAAAAGTTAATATTATTTGCGTCCCATTGACAATACAAGATAAAACAAAGGTGTCAGTGGAATTTCTAGTGTCGCACAAGTTAAAAGTGCGCGCCACCTACTTTCGCCGCGCGCCGCCATGCACGCATGGCGCGGCGTTCATACGTCAGCCACGAGTGCCCTCTGCTACAACTCCGCTCGTGGCCACCACTGAACGACATCGTTCACTTGGGACTGAGATAGGAACCAGTTAAGACCTTCGGAATCAGATAGGCACCAGCGAAGACTTGGCTATCGTACAGGCACTAGGCAGGCCTCTAGCTCAACTATGTATCAGCATTCTGCAGTTCTGATCTATGTAAAAGTTAAGTAATTGTAAAAATTCTGTGCAATATATATCTCGTTCTAATTTACTCTAGTGTTTCTAGTTTCTGGCTGCTCCCCTCCATACCTGCACCAGCGTGCTATCTATATTCCTGTGTCGGTCTCATTCCACTCGGCCACCGACACCTACGATGGAAACGAGACACCAAAGCGGCGACGAGGCTGGGACACAAAAGTGGCGACGAGGATGGGATACAAAAGTGGCGACGAGGAGTGATAGACGAACCTTGGACCAGTCCGCTTGCAGCAGCCAGACAGCAGCAGTCAGGAGCACACAGAAATTGCTCCCGCCCACCCGCCCTTATTATAAGATTTTTGGAGGAACATATTCAGTTACGTGTTTTGTGGACTTTTTTGTTGCAGAGAGACTCTTCTTTCATATTGCATTTGTGTTTTGTTATAATTTACTTGTACGCGCGGCGCCTAATCGGTCAGCATCAGCAGCCGCTTCAGCAGCCCACACCTGCCGCCGCAACACTTCCTACGTTTCGCCAGTACAACGAACGTGAGGAAGAATGGAGTGACTATTTCGCACAGTTTCAGGAACTCGTCGCGGCTCATCAACTTACAGGTCAGACTGTTAAGCATCTTTTATTGTCTGTGGTGGGCCCCAAAACTTTCGTGTTACTGCAGAAACTCTTCCCCAACGCATCTCCTCGTGATGTAGACTTTGAACAAATAGTAGAGGCACTAAATGCTCATTATGAGAGAAAAGTTCTCATAGCTGCGGCGCGGTACCGATTTTTCAGACTTAAAAAATTACCTGAGCAGTCACACCAAGAATGGATCACTGAGTTGAAGGGCTTAACCCGCAAATGTAAATTTACTTGCTCTTGTGGACTTTCTTATAGTGATGTGATGTTAAGAGATGCGATTACGCAGAACATTCAGGACCCCAGAATTAGGGCAGCAATTCTGAAACAGTCTGACCCCTCATTAGACAGTGTACTTCAGCTTATAGAAGCGCATGATACTTTTGACTTAGCAGATGTAGAAATGCAAAGCCACAGTGTAAATTCAGTGCGCCGTAACGGACGTTTTCCTAGCAGTAGTTCTCAGTGTAGCACTAGCGATTCTTTAAATTCTACCGGCCGTGCTAAACAGACAGTGAACAGTAGCCAGTATAAAAGTGCGACACAAAGGTCGCCCCGTCGTTTTAGAAACAGTAATTTGAATAACGGGCGCCAACGCTCATTTCAGAAAAATGTTCGTAAGTCTTGCCCTCAGTGTTTATCTTGCCACAAGCGTGCTCATTGCTCTAGTCGCAACGCAACCTGTTATCAATGTGGCAAATCGGGACATTTGCAATCTGTGTATGCAAATTAAAAACTCAAAGAACAGTAACGTTAGAAACAGTGCTTCGCAAAGTGCGAGAGCAGTGCATACTGCATACAGTCAATGTCATAGACGCTGTGGAATTGAACAGTGCTTTACTTGGTTCTCAATTGCAAGGAAATTCTTCTGCACCTATTGCAAAACTATGTAGTGAGCCACGCCGCAAGCACCGACGAGCGCGTACATCTGTGCAACGGAAAAGGGTTCGGGACAAGCAAAGTGACAATGTACAGTGCAATCCTGTAGTGAACCTAGTGCCTTCTGCAACTTCTTATTGTAAAAGTGCCCAGTACTGTGTCGCTAGTGACAGTAGAATTGGTGTAGCTACTCAAAGTAATTTTAGTGCAGTAGCCTCGCATTGCGCGGACGCCGATCCGGCGGTAGTGCCATCTAGTGACAGTGATATTAATCTATGTGCCGATTCTGCGCCGCTTCCTACCGCACGAAGCCCGCGCATGCGCAAGCGCAGTAAAACTGTATTAGACGTTGCCCACATTCGCGCACCTGTCGAGCGCCACAAGCAAAAACTTTTTGTGACTCTTTCGATTGAAAATAAGACTGTACAATTTCAGCTTGATACTGGTTCCGCTGTTACTTTAATAAATAAAGACACTTATGAACTGCTGGGTTCGCCAAACTTGTCGCCGTCTCAACATGTGCTAAAGGCATATACAGGTCAAAATATTCCCGTGCTAGGAACGTGTAGCCTGCCCGCCTCCTTTCAATGTGTAACGAAAACAGTTGCTTTTGCAGTTCTTCAGGCCAAATCTACACAGAACATTTTTGGACTAGATGCTTTTGACTTGTTTGGTTTATCAATTCAAAGAGATGTGCTTCAAATTTCATCAGTAGTGCCTCAGGACAAAATCAATGCATTATGTGAAAAATATAGTGACTTGTTTTCGCCGGTTGTGCAAAAGACTTCGTGGCACATGTAACTTTAAAAGAATCTGCAGTACCAAAATTTCGTAAAGCTAGACCAGTGCCTATCGCAATGCGTGATAATGTTGCCGCAGAACTTAAACGTTGGCAAGATAGTGGGGTGATTTCTCCTGTTTCTGCGAGTCAGTGGGCCTCGCCTTTACTAATTATACCCAAGCCGTCGGGAAAACTTCGTGTCTGTGTGGACTTCAAATCAACAGTGAACATTCAAACAATTGTAAACACATACCCCCTGCCCAGACCAGAGGAACTAATGGACAAATTAGGACAGTCTCGCTTCTTTTCCAAGATTGATTTAGCAGAGGCATACTTACAGATTCCGCTTGATTACGAGTCAAAAAAATTTTTCGTCATTAATACTCACATGGGCCTTTTTCAATTTTAACGCCTACCCTTTGGCAGTTCTTCCGCTCCCGCTATTTTTCAGCGCTTTTTGGAACAGCTGACAGTTTCTGTACCGTGTTGCTCGAACTATTTAGATGATATTGTGGTATCCGGACGTACAGTTGACGAACATTTAGCAAACCTGGAGTGCCTTTTCAAAGTGTTGACTGCAGCAGGTCTACGTTGTAATAAAGCAAAGTGTTCGTTTTTTCAAACTGAAATAGAGTATCTAGGCCATGTGATTAATGCCCAAGGAATCCGTCCCTTACAATCACATCTTCGAGCAATCAAAGATTTGCCTCCTCCTAAGAATGTGCACGAATTGCAAGCAGTTATGGGAAAACGTAACTATTATTTCAGGTTTATTCCCAATGCGTCTCAGATTGCAGCTCCACTGCATCGCTTACGTAGGAAAAATGTTCCATTTGTTTGGTCCAAAGATTGCCAGGTTGCCTTTGACAACTTAAAGTCTGCACTATTCAGTGATGCATGTTTGATTCCCTTTGACCCACAGAAGCCTGTAGTGCTAGCAGTTGATGCCTCGTCGTGCAGTGTGGGTGCAGTTTTGTCACATCGTATTGGATGTCTCGATCGTCCTATTGCCTTTGCATCCAAGCTACTGACGCCGACGCAACAGAATTACAGTCAGATAGAAAAGGAGGCCTTAGCAATCATTTACGGCGTCACAAAGTTTCATCATTATCTCTATGGCAGAAAATTCTATTTGTTGACAGACCACAAGCCTCTCACGTCGTTGTTCTCACCCACAAAGCCAATTCCGCCACGTACGGCACAAAAGCTTCAGAGATGGTCCTTGATATTGTCTAATTAATTTTGTACCGACCTACCACTAAACACGCCAACGCGGACACACTTTCCCGACTTCCGGTTGGCCAGGATGTGTCATTTGATTCTTCCGAAATGGCATGTTGTCAGATAGACTCCAAAGATGCTTCCGCTGTCGCAGACTTTCCTTTACACTCTCGTCGGGTTGCACAGGAAACAGCTGTGAATGCAGACCTAAGTGTGGTAGCACGTTTTGTTCGCTTTGGTTGGCCTGCCAGAGCCAAAGACATTGATCGGCCTTTGGTTCGACGTTATTTTGCACAACGTCATGCATTGTCTTTAAGTCAGGGTGTTCTGTTGTTACATATGGACAACGACCAAACAAGAGTGATTGTTCCTCGTTCCCTGCAACGAGAAGTGTTACGCCTCCTGCATCAAGGACATTGGAGAATTGTTAGGACAAAGCAACTGGCCAGACGTCATTGTGTCTGGGCTGGTATGGACGCCCAGATAGAGAGCATGACGTCACAGTGTACTGTTTGTGCGGAGCATCAGGCGGCTCCTCTCAGACTGGCCACGCCCCAAGGGACCATGGCAACATTTACACATTAATTTTGCCGGACCTTTCTGGAATACGCGCTGGTTAATTGTTGTAGACGCTTTCAGCAAGTTTCCTTTCGTGATTGCCATGAACTCAACGACAGCATCTAGTTCAATCAGTGCCTTAACATCAGTGTTTTGCATCGAGGGTTTGCCTGAAACTATCGTCAGTGACAATGGACCTCAGTTTGTTAGTGTGGAATTTCAACAGTTTTGTCGTGTGAATGGCATTCAGCATATCACCACCGCACCTTTTCACCCTCAGTCCAATGGTGAAGCAGAACGTTTCGTTCGAACATTCAAGTCTCACATGGAAAAGATGAAAGGTCAGCACTCCAGGCAGCAAGCTCTTCAAATTTTCCTGTCTACGTGACGGCCACGTGCCACGTGACGGCCCGCCTCCTGCGAGCTGCTACACGGCCGCCGTCACCGCACTCTGCTTCACCTGCTGCAGCCTCCCACTCACCGAGTCGGTTCGTATGGCGCTACGCGTTTTCAGGTTTCTACGCCGGTGCTGTACAGGGTGTTTGCTGGCAACAAGACAAGATGGACGCCGGGCACCATTCAGCGCGTGCTCGGTCGCAATATGTATGTTGTACGTTCTTCCACTTCGACAGGGTCGGAGCTGCGGCGCCACGCAAACCAATTGCGCCTGCACAGGCCGCGCGATCCTGTCTCCGGTTTCTTGATTCCAGACCCAGTTCACCACCAGGGAGCACAGCCACATCGCTCGCCGCCGGGCCCAGCTTCCCCGGGCTACGAGATCCCGATGGATGTAGACGCGCCTCCTATGCAGTCGGCCCCTTCGCCTCCGTCGCTGCCTCAGCTGCCAGCGTCAATGAGAGGGACTCCGGGACCGTGCGTGCCCCCGCCGCCTGGGCCACGCACCTCAGAAGAAGATGACCTGCTCCCTCTGGGCGGGGGTGTGTGCCCTTCCCCAGGTTTCGGCGGGTTTCCTGGAGGATCACAAGGCGGATGCCGGGGCGCGGACGGCGTCTCGATCCCAGCCTCAGCTACGACGCACGTCCCACCAGTAACGCCCCCGCACAGGCCCTCCTCCCAGTGCCGTCGCCGTGGCCCTCAGCCCTACGCCACGACGGCGCGGCGGTTTGGGGGGAAGGGGTGTGGTGTCGCACAAGTTCAAAGTGCGCGCCACCTACTTTCGCCGCGCGCCGCCATGCACGCATGGCGCGGCGTTCATACGTCAGCCACAAGCGCCCTCTGCTACAACTCCGCTCGTGGCCACCACTGAACGACATCGTTCACTTGGGACTGAGATAGGAACCAGTTAAGACCTTCAGAATCAGATAGGCACCAGCGAAGACTTGGCTATAGTACAGGCACTAGGCAGGCCTCTAGCTCAACTATGTATCAGCATTCTGCAGTACTGATCTATGTAAAAGTTAAGTAATTGTATAAATTCTGTGCAATATATATCTCGTTCTAATTTACTCTAGTGTTTCTAGTTTCTGGCTGCTCCCCTCCGTACCTGCACCAGCGTGCTATCTATATTCCTGTGTCGGTCTCATTCCACTCAGCCACCGACACCTACGATGGAAACGAGACACCAAAGCGGTGACGAGGCTGGGACACAAAAGTGGCGACGAGGATGGGATACAAAAGAATTTATTTATGTAGTTTGAATGAAGTAGTTGAGGTTTCTCACTGGAGAAACACAGTGGAAAGTTTAGAGGGTACTACCAGGACCTGCAGGAATATCTTATAATATTCAGCAGCTGAAATTAAAGCCGTGGAAAACAAAGGAAGACCTCATCGAGCAATGTTGACAATTGCCATATCAGCAAAGTCACAGTAGCACCCAAAATATTGAGAAAACAACAAGAAAATGTTGCTCTGTCAATGTCAACCTTCTATCAGGATGGACAGGCTACATCAACTATGAACCCTGGTGCTCTTTTCTGCTTTCCTTTTATTTCAATTCTAAAAATTTATTTAATTTTCTTAATTTCTTCTTTGGCATACAAATTGAAACAATGTAGTGGTTAAGTTGCAACTTTCCCTCCCCTCCCCTCGCTTCCCCTCCCCTCCCTTCCCCTCCCCTTTTACCTTACCTTTTTCATTATATACCATCATCACAAGCTGACACTTGGTGCAGCAGTTGATGGCAACAATTTTAAATAAGAAATGCCATTACAGATGCTTTTCTAATCATCATGTTGAGTGTTAGTGTTGTCTGTATTGACAGTACTGTTTTAGAGTGTAGACCAAGACTTTTCACAGATCAGCACAAAGGTGTCATGAGCCACATGGCCAGCCTTTAGGACAAAGAGTGGGCATAAATAAAATAATTCTAAAATTTCTGATGACGGATTCGAATCCAATGAAAAATGACGATTCGTTTGACGTATTACAAAGTTAGACCCGATTAATATTCAACAAGTGGGTAAGTTGCAAGTAAACAAGTTGGTTTAATTGCCAATAAAATCATATAAAATTAATTTTCCCCGACAATCTAAAATTACCATTTGCTTGCCTGACCAGAGGACCATTGTATCATGGGGGTGAAATAGTTTTCCATGTTCTGTATTTATTAATATATTAAATTGGCAAGATGGTGATCAGCTACAAAGACAACCAAGCCGTTAAGTTTAAACCCGGAGAACCAATGTCTTCGCGGAAGGACACTTCTGTTCCCGCCACCTTTGACGAGTTGCTGTCAAGACAGGCAGCCACCCCAGGCTGGTAACACATCACAAGTTTTGCCGGTGGAAGAATCAGCAGTGCAAAACTCACATTAACAAAACGGGTGTGAACAACATGCCGCTCTCAGTGCGGCAGTTGCTTCAGATGCTTGCAGTTCTTAGGAGGACAGGTCCGCGATCACCTGTTGTGCAGAAGCCGCCATGCTCAGTGTTGGTGATATTTCGTTGACCGACAGGAACTTTACAGTTCCATCGAGCAGGTATTCACCATTGAAGTGAAGTAATTGCATTCAGTCACAAGTTTAATAAATATGCAATGGACTGCATATTGGGTGATGCTTTCTTTTAGTTTTTGTGCCGCCCCTGTTTCGGGCTCAGTCTACTGTTCTCATGACCAATGGAAATCTTCATGAAACTCAATACACTTTCTTTCTCTCTCATTAAAGGCTGCTCGAACTATTTGAATGTGCTTTATTTTTGATGTTTGATCTCTATTTTATGTCTTGTTCTGCACCAAGAATCAGTAACCGTTTAAAAAGATGTAGCAGGCTACCTCGTAATTCTATACCAGTATGCTACTTTCAGAATACAAAGATTATTTCAATGAACTGTCCGCTTCTTGTCTGTAGCCTTCCCCTGCTGCTATCATTTTTATTCATTTACAAAATAATAGAAAAGCCCTTGCTAGAAGAAAGGAGGTCCGATGGTGGCAACGGTCACAACAGAAGATTAACAGGTAAGTCACCTGACTGAAACTTTCACTCTGCAGTGGAGTGTGTGCTGATATGAAACTTCCTGGCAGATTAAAATTGTGAGTTGTAACTGGGACTCGAACCTGGGGCAAGCACGGTAGAGCGCTTGCTCGTGAAAGGCAAAGGTCCCAGGTTCAAGTCCTGGTTCTGGCACACAATTTTAATCTGCCAGGAAGTTTCACGTAAGTCACCTGTTAATTGGGAAGCAGCAGTCAGGCAGATTGATTAAGTCATAATCTCATTTCTTTATTCCCATAACTAACCATAGGGAGAGACAGCCGCTACAAGAGTATTATATGTCTGAAGCTGGCTGTGTGAATAATATCAGATGACAGTTAGTAAGAAAGTCACACGGCACATACCTTGTATGAATATCTAATGTGACAATGGCACTGGTGTGTTGTCTTGTGTCTGCCTAGCCTTAGCACTTTCCCGCAGCAGCAGGAGGAGAGAGATCAGTGTAGCAGACAGCAGCAGCATAAAGGCTGGAGAGATGGTGGCCAGGTCGACATTTACAAAGTCTCGCTCAGCCATGCAGGCTGGCTTCTTGGAGTGCCAGCGCATGCGCAGATGGCGCAAGTGTCCCTGCTCCCACATCGCACGCATCCTGTAACATGACAACATGCGTCACAGTTGACTGCACAGTACACACTGTGATTCAAAGTATGAGACTCGTTGTGGAACTAATGTGCAGAGACCAATGTTAGACAAATGGTAAATCTGAATGAAATTTCATGTATGCAGCTGTCTACCATCTCTTTAGGAAACTACTGCAGTGTTACGTTAATTCAGTAGTCATTTATAATTCAGCAAAAACATATCACGATGGCCGAGGTAATCCTAGATCTCGTCAGTTGTGAAAGTGCACAATGTGATTAGATTTTGGCTCTGTGAAGGATCTTCAGCTGCTAAAATCCATTGTGAGTTGTGCCTAGTGTGTGAAATCGAAATAATGAGTGGCAAAGAAGTTTGAAAATGGTGTTAATAATTTCAAAATAGTTGCATAAGTGTTAAATAATCAACAACAGAGTGACATGCCTAGCATTTCGACCAATGGCATAGTTGAACAAGTGAGCGAAAAACTATGAAGTCAGCAATGTAACTAATGATTTCCCAATGTTACTTGCCCCTCTATTTACAGGTTTGTCACTGAATAATTTGCATGTTATAAATTGTGTGGGAGGTGGATACCAGAAATGCATCTCAAAAAGCAAAGAATGCACAATTATGGTTTTTGGAGTGCTGTAGACATTGAGACACAGAATCGAAAGAAAATACAAAAATCTCGAATTGTAAAACGATGGGTACCTTTCTTGTGGTGAAAAGGATGTCCTTTTGAATGATTTCTTGGACTGACCATCAACAAATATAGCTGAAAAAGTTACAGCTAAGACACACTGAAATGCTGCCGAAAGTGAGGTGTGCAACCTAAAGTCGCTGCCACGGGAAACTGCCATATGGCATAATCCTCCTTCACGACAACACATACACTCACACTGCTACTAATCTCAAGGAGAAGATAGTAGATTTTCCTTCCGAATTTGAATTTTTTGATCAACCTCTATACTGAGTGCTAACGTTTAGGTAGCAGAGCTCTACTTATGAATTGTCAAACTTCGGGAGTCTTCAGCTGGCAATCACTTGGTTTTTGGCTGCAGCCAACATTACCAGCTGATGGTAGTGTGAGACAGCTATTGTCATCTGAATTCTTATTATTCTGAATGCCACTGTTCAGAGTGTTTTGTATTGTGCAATACATGATGAAAATGTGTGATGATACAGTTACTGGGCCATGTTGAGAATCACCTACAAATTCTTCTGTAAGGCCTATTTCAGTTTTGTATAATATGAGCAATATTGAAAGTGATGTAAATGACTTCTACTTTGGCAGTTTGTTTTGCTGGTACTGCACTGGACAGGATTGGTTTGTCCCTGCCCATTTAGCCCTCTCCATGTAGCAATGACAGTATGGCACCAGACTTGCTTGCTTTTCTGCCCACTCACCTGTTCACCCCTTCCCCATTGAACTATACCAACTAAAGTTTTAAACACTGTACAGTCCTGATTTGCACCAAGCGAATGTTAATTCCATTTGCATTTAAAACAATGACAGAATGGAGAAA
Organism: Locusta migratoria; assembly: GCA_026315105.1. Lineage (NCBI taxonomy): Eukaryota > Metazoa > Arthropoda > Insecta > Orthoptera > Acrididae > Locusta > Locusta migratoria. Next base: position 201,942,409 of record CM048746.1, read on the forward strand.
GATTTCAAAATGACAACGCACTCACGACTGACATACCAGCTGGTTCAATTCCCAGGCAACAAATTTCAATTCAGATGGCTTAAAGAAGCGGGTATGCTGTTACAGAATGCATATAAATGTGAATGGTGATAATGTGGAATAGTAAAGTACATAGGCCTTCGGAAATTATTAAAATATTGCTGACAAAAAAAAACCCTTTTATCATGAGTATTATTTTTTATGATCAACAGAACTTCTTGGAATGAGCCATGTATTATTCAAAACTACTGGATGGGACAGATAAAAGTAGCTCATGTGAGTATACTGGTGAAATCACAGAAACATGGAGTTGAAATGAATTACCATTTATTTACAAGGAAAAATACATTTGTAACAAATGCTGAAACTGACCCCCAACAACATAAATTCACAGAAGTGGACATTTAAAAATATTCATATACATCCAGTGTAAAGTTTGGATATCAACTGCAGTGACTTCAAAGCTGATGTCTTTCACTTACTGTATTGTGTGTTAATTTGTTTCATAGTCCTTTCCATTCGAGTGTCCCCAGAGGGGGGAAAAACAACAATCCTTAGAGAAGACACAAATAGAATTGTTCTAGGGATAATTCAAATGTGTTCATGACTTTCCATCTTGCTGGAAAAAGCAGTATTATCTTCCATATTCAGTAAGTTCAGCAATAAATATATCACAAATTGTCAAATATGCAAACCTGTTGAGAGCAGTGTCACAAAATATTGATCCAGTGATGTGCGTTCCTGTGACACTCCGCCAAACACCATTTTAATCAGGCTGTTGACAAACAATGCGCACTAGGCTCATATTCTCTGAAATCACAATAATGAAACTATGCTTCATTGCTGAATGAGAGTTTTGAAACCTTTATTTTTTGATACACTTCCTGAGGGTTCTACCAACGAATCTCAGTCTGGCATATGCCTTACATATGATTGATTTTATATGGTCATTCCATTTCAAATTGTCCTTTCTGTCTACTTCCAGATATTTTATGGAAGTAACTGCTGTCAGTGTTTGTCCTGCTAACGTGTACTTCTGATGTTTTCTACAGGGTCGTTTGTATATATCATGAAAAGCAATGGTCTTGTACACTCACTGCTTTTGGGCATGCTGGAGATCACATTAACGTCTAAAGACTTCTCACCATTTAGAATAAAATGCTGTCCTCTGTTACCAAGGAAAGCCTTAATCCAGTAACACAGTTAGTTTGATATTTCATATTCTCGTGCTTTGTTCATCAGGCGATGGCATAGAACTTTATCAAACACCTTGGGGGGAAGTCAATAAACACGGCATCTACCTGCGATCTTGTATCTACTGGTCTCTGGATCTCATGGATGAATAGCACGAGTTATGTTTCTCATGATTGTTGCTTTAGGAAACCATGTTGATTTCTACAAAGGACATTTTCGGTCTCCAGAAATGACATAATTAATATTTGAACATAAAATGTGTTAAAAATTCTGCAACTGACCTATGTCAGGGATATAGGCCTGCGGGAACAACAAGATTAATATGAAGCTGAATGACGTACAGTGCAGACGGACGACGGCAAAGATTATCATTAATGCTGACCTTTAATTGCTCTTTGATAATGATATAATTTCTGTTGTTTATTGTCTTCTATTCTTTGTTCTAGTATTGACGTGATTAAAGTGTATTAAGTGCAAGCCGTTATTTTTAATTTTATTTTAATATGATGCTAAGAAGCGGCTACAATATGGTGACCCCGACGTGATTGACGAACACGCACAAGAAGAAGAAAATACGCGGGAGGAAGTAAATTCACCGCAACGTAGAGTGGAACGTAGCAACCAGGTGTTGGATTTAACACAGCTACAAAACACGTTAAGGAATCAAATGCAAGATTTACGTAACGAGATGAGACGACAACAGAGTAATTCGCCCCAAAGAATTTCCGATAGACGCGCGGCAGATTGCGCAGACAGTGGAGAAGATAAAAAGAATTGGTTCAGAACACACATGAAAGTACGCGCTCCGCAATTCCTTGCAGACAAACCGGAGTTATGGTTTTCCATGTTAGAGCTAGCGTTTGTTCATAATGGGACTGCGGACGATAAAGAGAAATTTGCGATAGCAGTTAATTGGTTTGGACTACAGAGCTGCGACAATAGTTGAAGATCCAATTAAAAGCCCTCCGTCGACGCAACAATATACTCACCTTAAGCAGTTGTTAATAGACAGACTCAGCAAACCTCTAGATCAACGGATACATCAGGTATTGAGAAACGAACGTCGAGGCGACAGATCTCCGTCAAAATTCTGACTACAGTTAAGAATTATAGTAACCTATCAAATGTTACGCTTCGTTACGTTTGAGCGTCACAGCTTCCCTCGGCAGTCAGAGCACGTGTAGCGGCAGACGACGGTCAAGATATGATCCACATTCTTCGCTTAGCCGACAGAGTTTTCTCAACGATCGAGACAACGGATACATTTGCGTCGATGGAAGCAATATCAATGACGGATCACTTTGAAGCAACAGCAATCAGCAAAGAACGTAAACCGGAGACAAAATCTCATTTCCTACAGTTAAAGGAACAATTAGATGGACTACAAAAACAGTTTGAAAACTGGAAGATAACGGGGAAGGACACATGAGTATGAGATGGAGGAGAAGAGAAGATCGACCAGTTATGTTGGTACCACCGGTGGTTTGGTGAGCGAGCAGCTAAATGTACACCTCCTTACAATTACGTACGTTCCGTGCGTAACATGGAAATAATTCTAAGTACAGACATTTCTTTTTTACCTTTGTCCAGACGGCTCTACGTTCAGGATGTAAATACTTCATGTTATTATCTTGTAGATACTGGATCTGATGTAAGTACCATACCTGTGCAGTCGAATAGAACAAGTAGGGAACATCCGTTGATTTGTCTCACAGCAGCAAACAAACAGCCAATACAAACGTATGGCAATTGTGTCAGAGAATTGGATCCAGGATTTAATGCAGTTTGTAAATGGACATTTGTTATAGCTGAAGTGTCAGAGCATATTTTAGGAGCAGTGTAGATATTCGGACGGCTCAGCTTAGGAAAGGAGAAGAAATTGTATACGGTTATCTAAAAAAAAAAAAAAAAAAAAAAAAAAAAAAAAAAAAAAAAAAAAAAAAAAAAAAAATCGGAACTGAAGGATATAAATCTATTCAAATGATTAGCGCAGCCGGCCGCGGTGGCCGAGAGGACTGAAGCGCTTCAGTCACGGTCTGCATGGCCACTACGGTCGGGGGTTCGAATCCCCCCTCGGGCATGGATATTTGTGCCGTCTTTAGTATAAGGTAGTTCATAAGTAGTTTGTAAGTTTAGGGACTGATGACCCCGTAGTTAAGTCTCATAAGCTTAACAAACATTTGAACATTTGATTAGCGCAGATCAAAATAAATATCTACCTGCTTCAGTACAAAATTTAGTACCACACAAAACAGTGTATCTCATAAACACGATACCGGGCCCCCAATTTCTTGCAGGCCGAGAAGATTAGCACAAGATAAGTTCATGGATGAAAAAGCTGAGTTCAATCGTATGTTAGACACAGGGGTGATTAGGATATCAGACAGCCCTCGGGCTTCACCTTTACACATGGTTAAAAAGAAAGATGGTAGTTGGAGGCCGTGTGGAGATTTCCGATCGATACCCGATACCAAATATTCGTGATTTTACGAACGTACTAGTAGGCATGAATTTCTTCAGTGTTATTGACTGTCAAAAAGCGTATCATCAGAAGCGGCTACAGGTCATATTTTTACGCATCTGATTGATAATCCTTCTTGTAAATGGGAATGACCTGCACCCTCTTTTAACCTTTGGAAACACTGAACACTTCCTTCCTTTAGAGACCTTCAATTCAGTATACCGCTGCTAGAAAGGGGGTAGGTTCCAGTGTTGCCAACAGTTAAAGTGAGCTCCCCACCAGTTTCAAGTGCAAAACCTCTAGAAAATCACTAACAAAATTGGCGTTACTCTTATACTCCCTAAAATTTCCACTAGATGTTTTTTTAATTATTGTGAAAGACAACATTAAGTATATTAACGATTAGTTTCCTTTATTCTTAAGTAATAAAATATTCACAATCATTAAATGTCCGATAAACCAGCAATTCAAGGTTAAGAACATATAAAAGTTCTTATAGAACTGTTACTCATTTAAATGAATTCGTCATCTGAAGAAGAATCACATTTGTCTGCATCACCATCATTTTCGGTTTGGGATAGGTACGATTCCTTGGTACCAATTTGTTTTATAGCGTTTGTTGGAATATCATAACCACTGCAGCATTTTTCTGCCAATTACAAACCACAGCGTATTCTTAATATACCGGCAGCAGTAAATAAATAATGATGTTCATGCTCTATTGTTGACAGGTTCTTGAATGTATACTATTCCGATCTATAAAATTAATTTCCCTTGTACAACAAAGACTTCGAGACAAAATATTCGTATTGTCACGTCATTAACATTGCCGGGATTCAGCATCCGCTGCCAACATTATCAAGCAAAGCTGCCGGGGTAGGAACTCTAATTACAAAAGAAAGATTGCTCAGTAGAGTTGGCTCCTGAGTTAATGTTTCGACTCAGTGGATCGACTCAACGAACTGTTCGAATGAGTCGAAACATGAATCGGCACTGTTTCGAAACATCGAATCTTGCGATTCATGTATCGGACGCTAGGTACCGTTAACATGTGTCTTGCTGTCCGTCTGCCTGGGTGAGTTCGACACAGCGCTCAGACGTTCAACGAGTTTGAAGTTTTACTGCTAGAATGTTCGCCAGTCACGTCACGCGGGGCTTCCAGTAATTATTATGCCCTTCAGTTGAGGTTGACAGCGCTTTTCAGAATTGTCAGTTGTTTTTTAGTGTGAAGAATACGTGCATGAACGTGACTGATGTTTGAAAATTGATAATTTGTAATGCAAAGGTAATAAAACAGAAGTTACTGCAAAGAGTAATATAGCTTACATTAAATCCTATACAGACGTATAACTATTCGATCACAGTTCAAATCCCGGTAGTGGCACTTACTAGTGATCAAACCAAATGAGAATTTTCAGCGCTGGCCGCAGTGGTCGAGGGGACTGGGGCGCTTCAGTCACGGTCAGTACGGCCACTACGGTCGGGGGGTTCGAATCCCCCCTCGGGCATGGATATTTGTGACGTCCTTAGTTGTTGCTAGTTCGTAAGTAGTTTGTAAGTTTAGGGACTGATGACCCCGTAGTTTAGTCCCATAAGCTTTACAAACATTTGATTTGAAATTTTCAGCGGTTCTAACTTTCTTCACTTAAATACAAAGGGTATTGTTAAACAATCGCCATCCCTGGCACTATTACTATTTCATTCTTCATGTAATCTAACCTTATGGAAAAACGTACTTTTTTGTGGTTTGAAGTGTTCTCGACATGTCATTGAGAAAAATAAAAAGAAAGAATTAAGAAGCCCAACTATATCTGACTGCACTTAAATTTCTTAGTTTATTCACACATAATAGCGTAACATTGTTCTAAACATACGTGGAAATATCTGATATTAGCGTTTTGTGGTATTTAACCACTATAATCTCAATGTGAGGGAAGAAGGCGTGGTATCTATGCTAGCTTTCGAAAATCTGAAGGAAATGTAGAGTTGGAACACCCTTTTATAGACATCGTCAAATTCCTGTAATAGTCCGATCAGTCAGCTGCCCGATCACTTCCAATCAATCTCACTAGAGTGTGCCATCAATGTATAACACTCATTCAGTTAAAACCATAACTCGGAGCAGTGGTGGACTAAGGCTGGCGGTGGTCCAGGGCGGTAAAACAAAATGAGGCCGCCTGTTGGAAATAAATTTATGATAATAAATTAAAAAAATGCCCCCATGACTTGCATTGGAGGTTCCCGTAGAATAACGAGGCCAAGGGCCACCCAAAAAAGGCAAGAGTTGTGAAAAAGGAGTCCTTTCTGAGGCATTTGTAAGTCCCGCTAGACGAGAGGCCAGATGTTTCGAGAGCCGAAGCAGTGAGTCGACTCACTACGGCGCCCTGCAGCTGTCGCGGTTCACGTGAATAAGGAAAGGTAGAGTGACGTAAGACACTGCGGCGCGCCAGATGTTTCGTGTGCCGAAACAGTGAATCGACTCACTAGACCCAGATGATCCGTATGTTTCGAAACAGTGAAATGATCCGAACTGCCCATCACTATTGTTCACCTTTCTATTTTGCAGATGTTTATTTGACATCCGATGAGACTTGAAATCTCCATAAAGACTCCTTAAAGTTGTACTATAAAATTTGCACTTCGCTGCCTGACCCGTGGTACTTTCAATAACTTTAAGCTAATCTTTTAAATGTGGATCTTGAAGCCAAAAGTCCGGAAACTTTTACATGTATTGTGGTTTCGGCATAGTCATACACGTATGAAGTCGTGAAATGATACCGTACACCGAGAATCACAATAATGTACAATGCACACAGCACACCACGAACGACGACAGTCGAGTTCTTTTTCGGCACATGGGAGGTGACTCACCCCGCGTGAGCCAAGAAGCACTTGAAACTGGTTACTGCATTCCCTGAACCTGCACAAGCCGCCTTCCCTGGTGAAATGAATTAGCTACTACTAAATACTGCAAATTTTACAGGAAATCCCATATGTAATTTGTGGAGTGTGACCCTTTGTTTGATGTCATTCTCTAATGCATCACTATTGTCTTTGGAGAAAAAGTAAAATATTCCGAAGCACATACATTGCATAGCAGTTTTATATCGCATTTTGAGTAAGTGAAACTGAATTTCATTGATATTGTAATGACCTTAATGAACGCTGATTCCCTGTTCTACACTAACTGAAATCGGAAAGTTATGCGCTATTTGTCATCAACAGGTCTAACACGTTACGTTCAAATGTTTGTAAAGCTTATGGGACTGAACTGCGGGGTCCCTAAAGTTACTAACTACTTAGAACTAGCTTATATTAAAGACGGTCCAAACATCCAGCTCGAGGGAGATTCAAATCCCCGACCCCAGCGGCAGTGCAGATTGTGATTGATGCGCCGCAGACCGCTCGGCCACTGCGGCCGGTCCGAATTGTGGGTTGTCCCTTTTCTTCGCATTTCATCAGACATGACAACTAAACCAAATACAAAACACGCGCAGGACAATAGTAATGAATCTAGAACTTCTTTCACAGCACTAACCAAACAAAGTTTACTGACCTCTGTTGTGACACTTTGTCAGCACCTGATTAGAGGAAGACAGCTTCAATGTGTGAATTGTCAACTAAGAAACAAACAGGCTATAGTGTGTTGCACAGTTCGGAGAAAATCCCACAGCAAAGTATTTGAATACACTGTAACTTCCATCAAATGGAAACATCGTTGATTTCAAGTTGCTTCCATTTATATCTAAACAACACACTCTTCTTTCTCCGTGGATTTAGTGGGAAAATGGGTTTCAAGCTGAATTACAACATTTATTACGCGCTTGACTGTCAAGGGGTCAGCGGTGGCCTTTCACCTAAAAAGGAGGTCCTCCAGCTAAAAAGATTGGGAACCCCTGGTATAGTATATATGCCTCCATATCGCTAGCAATGGTTCCTACACAACGCTGGTGACTACTTCGAAGGACAGTAACAGATGTAAAAACATGTAGCGCTTTTGTATCGGTCGTGAATAAATATTTGCCACTATTTAAGTTGCAACCCTCTTATATACTGTGAAAAGTAAAGATACTATAACACTCCCCTGGGACTTGCCTGAGATCACTTTAACGTCTGAAAACTTATCGTTGTTGAGAATTAAATGCTGCGTTCTGTTAGCTAAAAACGCCCCAATCCAGTAAACACGTGAGCTGAGTTTGCTGAGTTGCGTACTGGTTGACGTGTTGTCCGGATTGTAGCCCAACGTCCGCTAATGCCATGACGTGATGTTTATGTCTGATCTTTCTGGAACAGTATTCTAAACTGCACTAAGTTTTAATGCTCTCTAATTTGTACTTGTAATAAATAAATTCGGAATCCTTTTTACTGTTTTGCCAAGTTCGCTTATTTATTTATCACAATCACCGATTTCAACTGATCTCGCAGTCATCAGATCTGTGGTGTACATAATCATACAAATAATGTGTAGCTCCGCTATACAGCGTTCTGTGGGGTTGTCAAATACACTAAATTGCATAGTATATTCATTATATACACTAGTTGAGTATATAATCAAAAGTTTCCAGACACACCTATATAATGCGCAATCGACCAATATATTTTAGGAGTGACAGATCCAATGGTACAAAAGGATGTGCATGCAGTGTTGTATTGATAGCAGAAAAGCAGTAAAAAATGGCTAGAATGTAATTCCTGAAAGTGTAAAATGTGTATAATTTGTGTAATTATTAATAGTTTATGGCATGGACATAATGGGACAAGCGATTTGGCTTGACGTGGAAGTGTTGCTGCTAGCTGGGGGATGAAAGCAAGACTTTTTATCTCTTATAAAGGCATCCATCAAAGACAAGTCCATGATAGGCCATGAGGTCTAGACACAAAAAACACCAGGCTTCTTGCGAGATGTTCGAGTAAGGGCACAAGAAAAAGCCAGCTCTCTAGTTGGAGGAAGGGTCTAGAGCCGAGGCAGACCAGCTAGCACCACAGCTGGGCATTTAGGGCGATGCAAGCAATCGTAATCGGTCATGTTAGATGTGGCTCTTACAATATGTTAGCAAAATCAAGTATGTAAAGTACTGAACAGGCGATGTTTCTGTATAACATCGAAAGACAGTGTAAGAGTAGAAGCAAAATTAAACGCATCCCTGATCGTATTAAAATCCGCTCTTTACCGCAAGGTGAATAGATAAGCAGTGCCCATTTATGACAATTACATCTCATCCAGCGATCATTGCATTCAATGCAGCTATTTGGACACAATTCCGAAGACCCAAAGTTAGCGACTTTCGGAAAACATTGCGATATTTGACGAATTTGCACGTCTCCAGCTACAGCCTCACGTATACAGTTGCTTTGCAACAACCAGAAACTGAGGAGCGCCTTGCTGACGCAAGTTAGAACTGAAAGGAGGGCTCAGTGACTTCGAACCGAGACTCGTCATTGGATGTAATATGAGAAATAAATTCACCGAGAACATTTCAACATTTCCAAAAGCCGGCTAAGTCGACTTTTTGTAATGTGGCTGAGAAGTGGAACAATGAAGGACGAACCACAACTAACTCATGACTGGGCAGACTTCGTCTGTTGACGGACAGGAACTGCAGAAGGTGCCTGTAAAAGTAGTGTGAAATCAACATAAGGAATCAGTCGTGGGATATAAAAAGTGCTACCATCAGACCAGTTGGCACAAACAGTACACACAGGGAGTAATGAAAAATTGGCACGTTGGTCGAGTAGTTAGTCATAAACTACACCTTTCGGTTGTGAAGCTTAAGCGTTTTGTGGTCGTGTAAAGAGCGACGCCATTCTATAGTGTGTAATGCAGTGATTTGGTGAAGCACTGAAAGACACGAAGCGAGGTCACAGCACCTGTACACACTAACCCTCAGATAAAAGAAGAGAGAGCTGTGAAAAATATTCCTTTTTGTATTCAAGGTGTCTTGCAGTCTTCATGTAATTAATAACCGACATTATTACATTAATATAATGACAGACAGCTTTCTTTATATACTGTACCAAGCCGGTCTCGAGCACATGATCATCGTCAGCGGCCTTAAATTTAATTTTCTATCCTATATTCGAAATTGTTTTAGTCCTTCTATTAGGTTTAAGTCTTTTAGCATGTTTTATTAATTTATGTCAAGAAAATCGTGCTTATTAATGACGAATTTCCTGACATAAAATAATGAAAACGTGCTAAAAGATTTGCATCTAGTAGAACAACTCAAACAATTTCAATGATAGGATAAAATGTTAAATTTAAGATTGCTGACGATGAGCATATGTTCGAAACTGGCATGGTAAAACAAATATATAAAAAGAAAGTAGTTTGTCATTACATTTATATAATACTATCGTTCATTAAAAATAATTATTCGTTTCTGATTGCAGAGTCTGAATCCAAATTAAATCCCGAGTATTCTGATGGCAAGCCCATACGGGACCGTTAATGAGGCCCAATTCCTTCAAACTTACTTGCGTCATTAAAATCATTGAATTGATTTTCCCAGGTCAACTAATACTACCGATGTATTGTCTACGCAGAGGAGAGTCAGTGTGGACAAGATAATTTTAGTATTCTTCAATTAATATAGAAGACGCCCTAGATGGAAAAATGAAGTTCGGTTTCTTAGCGGTACTTTCAAATGAACGATTGGAAGCGCGCGATGGCAGAGGGAAACGAGTTTTTTCGCAATCTGAGAATTCACGGCACTTGATGCCTCGAACTCTGCCACTGCCATGAACAATTTTGCTGTACTCGACTGGACAGTCTACTCCTTTCGTTTTTGCACTGACACATTCCTGTTCCATAATGTTCCGTTTCGTTTACCATGGAGCACGCAGGATATATATATATATAGAGAGAGAGAGAGAGAAGGGATATGAGAAGAACTAATTCAAGGCTTGAATAAATACCTGGGCATATATATATATATATATATGTGTGTGTGTGTGTGTGTGTGTGTGTGTGTGTGTTAGCTGAAAACTCGGCGTTGCCCAGATATTTATTCATTTATTCAAGCCTTGAATTAGTTCTTCTCATATCCCTTCTCTCTCTCTCTCTCTCTCTCTCTCTCTCTCTCTCTCTCTCTCTCTCTCTCTCTCTCTCTCTCTCCGTCTCCTTTTTTCTAATAACATGCTATATTTATCAGAAAACTACCTGTAAACCCCGCGTTGCCTGAGTGTTCATTTATCCTACACTCTCGTAGTCCACACCGCCTTCCCCAAATGTTCAAATGTTTGTATAGCTTATGGGACTTAACTACGGGGTCATCAGTCCATAAACTTACAAACTACTTATGAACTAACTATTACCAAGGACGGCACAAATATCCATGCCCGAGGGGGGATTCGAACCCCCGACCGTGGTGGCCGTGCAGACCGAGACAGGAGCGCCTCAGTCCCCTCGGCCACCGCGGCCGGCACCGCCTTCCCCCCTCTCTCTGCATGCAACTCTTTCTCTCCCATCTCTCTGTTCGTTTTCACCTTTTCCTCTCTCGGCAAAGTTTCTTGCAAGGTATCCTCTCTCATGTTCCATGCAAAGATATATGTACCCAATAATCTTTCTCTTGGTTTTAAGGTCATGTGTGCTAAAATTGATAAACAGTGGAGCAAAACTATGCATTTTGTAAAATTCCGTAAGTTAAATACCCTCCACCACGCACCGAACGAAATTTTATACAGACAGTGACATTTCTCTTGTTTTTAAGATAGAGTGTGCAAAATTCCATCAATATCAGAACAAAAACTATAGATTTCTATGCAATAGAAACGCATGGTCACATTGTAAAACGCACTTTGTTGTTCTCAAATATTCCAGTTTTATTTCATGCAACCCTTGTTCTGAGAATAGCGAAAACAACGAGAAAAGGATCTGTGAAATCGATCGAGCCGTTCTCAAGTTATGATGCGACCAAGGTATTTAGGGATCCATTTTTATGTTGCAAAGTACCCATGCACGGTGTGAAACTTAAGGTAGACGGTGACCTTCCTCTTGTTTTGAAGGTCAAGCGTTCGAAATTTCGTGAAGATCGGAATGAAACTGTAGATTTCGCGAGTCTGTAGGAGAAGTACGCTCCGCCATGTACCTATCACAAAATACTTTCTTATCTGACGTTTTCTACCTATAAACTGCATTCCCGCACAATTTCAGCTTCATAGGTGAAGTAGTTTTCTAGATTTCGTGTTTACACAGTGAGTGAGTGTCCTTTTGCTTTTGTATAGATAGATATTAAGAAAACAGATTGCATAATTTTGGATGCAAGAGAATTAAGGGAGACTTGTAGACAAAAATAAATAGTAACATGCAAATCTGTAATTCTAACTTTATTTGATACAAGGTCACGCCTGATGCTACAGTTTTACGGCATCTGCATTGAAAGTGTAGTGAGCGGTAGACTTCTTTCCGTTTCATCATTTTGTGGTGGTGGTGGGTGGAGGGGAGGTCACTCACTAAACGCTTCATAAACGTCCGAAATTGCATGCAAACTTTGTTGCAGGTCCACAACTACTCCCATTTTCCAATAATCTGGGTATTCCCACGCGGTGACCTCTAATTATTTATGGCGTCATATCACCTGAGCTATGTGTCGTGCTCTTTTGTTTTTGGGTCAGGAACCTTCGTGGGCCTCCAGTGAACAGTTCACCAAAGTTTCATTGCAATCGAATGTATGGTTTATGACTCCATAGAGGGCATACAGACAAACACACACACACACACACACACATATATATATATATCGGCTACCCCTGCCGCCATTGTAAGGCTGACTACCGTGACCTTTTCACGTACTGTGAAGGCGCCTAGAAATTCGTTAGATTAGATTATTTATTTGTTCCGTAGATCCATATTGAGGGGATCCTCGTGGATGTGGAACATGTCAAGAAACAAAATTTACAAGTTGAATAACAGATAATACTGATAATATAAATACAAATACATACACTTATAACTACAGATACATAATTTTTAAGGTTTTTTTTTTTTTTTTTTTTTTTTTTTTTTTTTTTTTTTTTTTTTTTTTTTTTTTTTTTTGCTGATAATATAATAATACTAATATAGTATGAGTGCATGCATCATTTGGTACAATTTATAAATTCACTAATGGAGTAGAAGGAGTTGGCCACTAGAAAGTTTTTTAGGTTCCTCTTAAACTGATCTTTATTTGTAGCTAAATTTTTTATACTTGATGGTAAATTATTGAAAATGTGTGTTCTGAGTAGTGGACCCCTTTTTGAACTAAAGTAAGTGCTTTTAAATCCTTGTGTAGATCATTTTTATTTCTAGTATTGTATGCATGAACTGAGCTGTTTGTTGGGAAAAGGGATATATTATTTATGACAAATTTCATTAAGGAATAAATATACTGAGAGGCAGTAGTTAATATACCCAGTTCTTTGAAGAGGCTTCTACAAGACGTCCGTGAATTTACTTCACAAATAATACGTATTATACGTTTTTGGACTCTGAAGACTTTTGACTGACTTGAAGAGTTACCCCAAAATATTATACCATATGACATTAAGGAATGAAAGTAAGCAAAGTATGCAAGCTTTGTTATTTTTATGTCTCCTATGTCTGATAACACTCGTATTGAAAATACAGATTTGTTGAGTTGTTTCTGCAGTTCTGTGGTGTGCTCCTCCCAACTAAATTTATTATCAAGCTGTAATCCCACGAATTTAATACTGTCAACCTCTTCTATCTGCTCTTCTTCATACTTAATGCATATGCTGTCAGGAAATCTCTTACATGTTCTGAACTACAAGTAGTGCGTCTTTTCAAAGTTTAATGACAATGAGTTGGCTTTAAACCATTTATTAATGTTCATGAAAATATCATTAGCAGACTTTTCTATCACTATACTTGACATACTCTTTATTGAAATACTTGTATCATCTGCAAACAAAACGAACTCTGCTTCTGGTAGTGTAACTGATGAAAGATCATTAATGTACACAAGAAAAAGCATTGGCCCTAAGATGGATCCTTGTGGGACACCACATGTAATTTCTTCCCAATCCGATGATGACTGTTGACCTAATTCACTAGTCACTTGCACTGACACCCTTTGTTTCCTGTTAGTGAGGTACGACTTGAACCATTTTGCAGCATTTCCCGTGACCCCATAGAATTCTAATTTACTTAAAAGGATGTTATGGTTCACACAATCAAATGCCTTTGACAAATCACAGAAAATACCTGCTGCTTGCAATTTATTATCTAATGAATTAAGTACATTCTCACTGAAAGAGTAAATAGCCTTCTCAATATCGGAACCTTTCAGAAATCCAAACTGTGTTCTAGACAATATGCCATTTGCGGTTAAGTGGTTGAGAAGCTGCTTGTACATTACCTTTTCTATAATTTTTGAGAATGCTGGCAAAAGTGAAATGGGTCTGTAGTTTGATAGTATCTCTTTATCCCCCTTCTTGAAGAGAGGTTTAATATCTGCATATTTTAGCCAATCAGGAAATGTTCCCGTTATAACAGACTGGTTACACAAATAACTTAAGATTGTGCTAAGTTCACAAGAACAAGCTTTAATTAACTTTGTTGATATTTCATCGTAACCACTGGAATTCTTTGTTTTTAAAGATTTTATTATGGAAGATATTTCTTGTGGTGAAGTGACTGACATATTCATGTGTGTGAAGTTATTTGTAAATGCTAGTTTCAAATATTCAAGCGCATTATTTACTGACCGCTTCTACAGCCCCATTCCGTTGTAGTGCTTATTGACATCGCAAGGACAGCGTAACGCAGTTACCGACATTTAATTCCTCCCATTATCTTGGGAACAGGCTGAATTAGCCATCGGCGATGGATTCTTGATACTTAGGGCTACGACGTACTCCGTCATTGCGACGGTTGTGATGGTGTTACCGCTACATTTGCACCGCCACATTCAGGCGTTGAAAATCTGATATGTAGCGTGATAGATACCTTGGTCCGACCCCCTGTTTCTGTGATCATGCGCGTCACTCATGGCTAGTTCATTCTATTTCGAGCTCTCTCTGAGGGCTGATATTCTAAAGTAATGTGTGAAACATTAATACAGCAACGGCTACGTACTGTGAGTAATTGTTCATGAAGATTTGTGTCAGGGTTACCTATCACATACATCCTTTTTTTCAGAATATATGCTTCGACCGGCTATCCTGACTTTCATTGTCTGTAGTTTCCCTTTCTGTCCTCTTCTTTAAATTAGTTTTTTACTACATGACGAAACATCTGCTGTAAGATACGAGGTTCTGTTACCTAGGACAGAAGATCTGCAGGAGAGTGATCTGCTAGAGAAGAGTGTTAGTCGGTGCTTCATTGAAAGATAATTTTTCATCTGTTATTACTTCAGACGCTTTGCAGCTACAGTTACTTTCACCAGCCGGCCGCAGTGGCCGAGCAGTCTGCGGCGCGCCAGTCATGTGTTTTCATTTCTAGAAAATTATTTTAAAGTCGGTGTTTTAGCAAGAGAGCAAAGTGTTTTTAAAGGGTTAGCACTGAATTTTCAGTCATCTTCTGAAACGTAGGCCTACTCCCAGATCTTGCTTGCCCCCTCTCCCTAGCCGCGCGGAAATAGCAGTGTATTCTAAGGCGCTTATCTGCGGACTGCGCGGCCGTTCCCTGTCGGTGGTTCGAGTCCTCCCTCGGGCATGGGTGTACACGTGTGTGTGTGTGTGTGTGTGTGTGTGTGTGTGTGTGTGTTCTTAGCATAAGTATTTCAGTAGTTTGTAAGTTGAGGGACAAACACCAGAAAATTAGAACCTCTTCCTACAAAGAACATATAATATTGGTGCTCTTGTTGCCTAGTGCGTACTATAGAGAAACAGTTCAGACACGATAGTTACGAGCGTGGCAATGCTCTCTACCATAAAGGTGTACGTATCTGTGAGGCAATATTTTGAGGCTAATTATTTTCCTGTCTAGAGTATCACCGTAAACAAACCGGAACAGTACGTGATGAGTTAGAAAATTAATACTACTTAGTAAAGATCCCAGACAGTTGGACAGTCTTTCGAGCAAGTATTTTTCGAGTCAGCTCTGTTGTGATTTAATTTCATTACGTGAATGTGACTGACTTGTGTCTTGTTGTGTCCATGACGTATATTTTATGAGATCAATGCACTTTAGGACGCTTCAGATGGTTACTGGTAGATGTTTGACGGTAGACATTGTTTCCAGTGATTTGTCCCCAGCTGAACAGTAACAGATTTCTTCGTCCTTTTATGCTCAATACATTTCATTCATTACGTTTAAGGTCAGCTGCCTGCCTCCTGACGTTGCTACTTTCAAACATAGACTGATGCATCCTCGGAGAATTTCTTCACTGAGCTTCCGAGGTAATCTAGTAAATCATTCACATATACGAGATCTGCCGGCCGCGGTGTCCGAGGAGACTGAGGCGCTCCAGTCACGGTCTGCACGGCCAATACGGTCAGGGGTTCGAATCCCCCCTCGGGCATGGATATTTGTGTCGTCTTTAGTATAAGGTAGTTGATAAGTAGTTTGTAAGTTTAGGGACTGATGACCCCGTAGTTAAGTCCCATAAGCTATACAAACATTATTAGGCAATCTGCTGAGGCAGCTCCTGGCTGTGTAGAGTGCCCGCATAACAGGTAGCCAAGGCGGGCTGCTTTAGCTTCTCCTCGTAGGCGCTCACACGCAAAACATAAACAACGACCAACTGCGTAAGAAATGTTCAAATGTTTGTAGAGCTTATGGGACTTAACTAGGGGGTCATTAGTCCCTAAACTTACAAACTACTTATGAACTAGATTATATTAAAGACGGCACAAACATCCATACCCGAAGGGGGATTCGAACCCCCGACCGCAGCGGCCGTGTAGACCGTGAATGGCACTCCGCAGACCGCTCGGCCACTGCGGCCGGCAACTGCATAAGAAACGGCGCTGTACTGTGGCACTACTTTACGGCTATGTGAAGTGCCCAGCCAATGACAGCGGAGTAGCTAGGTGTAGCCCTCCGCCGATGCCGACTTCATAAGCGCACCGGCGGAGCGTGGAGAGCCAGTGCATACCCAGCTACTGGCCGCTCCTACGTCGGGTCCAGCTCAGCGCCACTCAGCGAAGTTTTCGTGTTGTAATATTTGTGTTTTTTTGCGCCTAGCGCCACTTGTATTAGTAGTTGTTCGTGCGATGTCTTCGCTATTTGTACTTGTTGTTTGTCCCTAAGTGACTGGCCATCTTTTTCTTGCGTTTGTTATTGTACGCCCAGAAGGCTTTTTGTTTAATAAACAGTTATCCTTTTCATGAGTTGTTGTCTTTCCTACAGATCGCAGGACGTAACAGAATTGGCGACGAGGATAAAACTTTGTCTTCGTAGTAATGCCTCCCTTAGAGGAATTTCTTCACTCCTTGACGGAAACTCTACTCCTGATACAGGCGGCGCTTACAGGGTTGGCGCACCACCCACACTCCCCAGTGTCGCAATACGTAACTCACAGAGTAGATTCCATTGTCGAAAAATTGTGCAGTTTCAGCAATCACGATATACAAGTCGACGGCGTTTTTTTCGATGCGAGTCACTTACATCAAAAGCGCTTAGTTTCTGGTTGTGCGTCAAAAAAATTGCCGTCGACTTGTATATGGTGATTGCTGAAACTGCGCAAGTTTTGAGTGTAGAGTGACAACGCTGGAGAGACCAGATGTTCGTTTGTGGCACCATTCACGATAGACACGGAGGACGCAGTGTCGATTTGGAAAACCACAGAAGTATTGTCTACCTCCAGTGTGAGGAGGAGTCGAGCTCCGTACTGAGGAATGACCGTAAATACTTGCCCGTCATCGTAATGCGGGTCTCCCGAGTCATGTGTGAATGATGCATCAGTAGCTTGTCCATTCTCCGCAATTGTGGCGTCAATGCGGTGGTTCTGTGAAGCCTGGAAAACAACGGCGATGTGTCCCGTTCGGCGGCAAACCTTGCGCACTAGACTGCTGATGGGGCATCCTACTCGTAGGTGATTACAGAAGCAGTCCGGACAAGAGGGAAGGCATGCGGAAGACCGTCGGTCACATCCTGTGTCCATGATTGGATGAGACGGCGACAGTGCGCATGCGCATACAGCGCAAGCTGTGGCTGCTCTGTTCGGTCGATGGGACTGGGAAGTATAGTACCATCCACCATAATCCCCGGACTTAAGTCCTAGTGGCTTTGATTTGATTCCGAAGATAAAGGAAGCACTTCGTGTCATTCGCTTCAGAACTGTTCCAGAGATTCAAGAGGCTGTAGATCGCTCCATTCACACCGTCAGCAGAACAGGTTGCTAACGGTATACTACGGCTTCCACATCGGTGGCAACGCCTTCCACATAACGCTGCTGAGTACTTTGAAGAACAGTAATAGCTGCAAACATGTGACGTTTTTGTATCGGTTGTGAATAAATAGTTGCCACGATTTAAGTTCCAATCCTCGTAATATCATGCACAGTGGACTTTTATGTGTTGGAGAACGCTTACATTTTCTCTGTGTGGTTACATCTTAGTAATTCCCTCGCTTCATCATTGCCTGGAGGTTTTTCTGTTTGTTCTAAGTAAATGCGCTTCTTATTTCAAAGCAAATATATGAGGCAGATACTTGTTTATAATTTCTTCACTGAATGATCATAAAGCAATGAATGACAGACTGTACGAGGTAAATTCCATTCTGCACCGAACCATTCTTCGAAGTGAAGAACATAGCAACATAAACATCATGCTGATGAAGAGCAACATCCGCAACAACAACAACATTGATATAAAAAACATAACAAATCATGTAAATAGACTGTTGCAATTTTTCTGTTGACAAGAAGTACTATAATTATAAAACTGTTTCATCCCATATTATAGCGAGAGGTAGTAACTTTGGTGAAGAGAACATAAAAGTAACTAATTAATCGTCCTGCCAAAAGTTTACTACAGTAGTCGCGTGACATACCCAACGGTGAACGTCTCTCTGAGAGGCGAATTCTTGGCCACGGTGACGTAGGTCATCTGCGGCGGGAACAGTGGGATGGTGACGAGCACACACTTGTCCTGCTCGGTGAACAGCTTCTCCACCAGCTGGTACATCTGGAACTCCTGCGAGTGGAACGCGAACATCTCGGTGGCCACTTTGGTCATGCCTTCTTCCAAGGTGAAGTAGTTTGGCCGAACGGCGCCAGGAGGTGCCACTTTCTTCTGGTATAAACTCCGTATCACTGGGTCTTCACTCATCTGTCACAACGTGATGAAAGAAATTAGACTGGAACAAGTAAAAATCTATAGGAAACATAGCAGCTACGTTAAACGATTTAGAACTGTTATACAGTCCTACAGTGGGGAAGCAAACTACTACAGCAATCAACAGAATACGGTGAAAATAGTGTTAATGATTTCAGGTGGCTCACCTTCATTATACGTCTGTCTAGTATCCAGTATTGGGTTCGTCCATCCTACCACCTGCCTTACCCAGTACCATAGCTTCCGTCCCCTATTCCCCCTCCCATCCCTACATATTCCTTCTCTTGTTCCCATTGCGCAACTCACATACCGAGAGCAAACACATCATCTGTATTTCCACTTTACACCTTACTTCTAGCATCTCCACAGATGCTATCGAATATAACCTCTAACTGTTTCCTTACCGTGTGAGTGTAGGACCACGTTTTTCAGAAGAATCAACGTTACTGTGTTGTGTTTTTAAAATGTTTATATATTTGTCGTTTATATTTTGATCTTTGTACTGGACACAACAGTTTTGATACCATATTTTTACATTTTAAATCCAATAATACAACTTTATTATTGTTTTACTTTATACAGGGCGTCCTACTTAAACTTTTCACTCCAAACATTAAGTATTGCGAAACGACTTTCAGGGTCATAAATGTACGGCAGGGTCCAATGAAAATAAGTAGTATGAGACAATCTAAACCGTACACAAAATTATTTTTAACATAAACTTATGTTTTTTTAATGGATACCCCATATTATTTATTATTCAGCCAATTGCATGAAAAATCACAAAACAATGGCGTTGGTTGCATCACAATATATCTATTACATCCTGAGAAAATGCGAAGCGAATTTTACGTTTGAAATAAATGAAGAGTGGAGCTAGCGCGTCTCGGGGAATTCCGTATTTCTTGATTTCCAGATGGCTTTTCACACCGTACCTCACAAACGACTTTTAATCCAACTGCGTGGTTATGGAATATCGCCCCAAGTTTGCGACTGGATAGGGGATTTCCTGTCAGATAGGACACAGTTTGTAGTAATCAATGGTAAGGCATCGACTAAAACAGAGGTGATATCGGACGTGCCACAGGGTAGTGTTATTGGTCCTCTGCTGTTCCTTATTTACATAAACGATTTGGGAGAGAATCTAAGCAGCTCTCTTAGGTTGTTTGCAGATGACCCCGTCATTTACCGTCTAGTAAAATCACCAAATTTGGTTGAAATCGGTCCAATGGTTTAGGAGGAAATGAGCAGCATTGTCGCAAAATTCAGCAGTTTTTCGCGCATCTCATTTTTTATGTCGTCAAATCTCGTGAACTATATATCGTATGTGATTCTTACACTTACGGCGACCGTCCTCATGGATTGAAGCTTACGTGTACAATATTTCATAAAGATTGGAACAAAATTGTAGATTTGTATGCAACACGTACATAGTACATACATACGGAC
Organism: Locusta migratoria; assembly: GCA_026315105.1. Taxonomy (NCBI): domain Eukaryota; kingdom Metazoa; phylum Arthropoda; class Insecta; order Orthoptera; family Acrididae; genus Locusta; species Locusta migratoria. The sequence goes on from CM048746.1 coordinate 201,962,750, forward strand.
ACTTTGCTTTATATATAGACCAGCTGAACCCCGCTGCTTCGCATGTGTAGGCTGGTTGGTCTGCACCAGTTGTTTCTTTTTAATCCTGATGAAGAATCCATATCTTAAGTTTCGTAGTTATAGCTTGAAATTTGAGTTAACAGCACCATATTTTTGAAAATCAATTTTTGCATCTCGTATTTCACCCCATTATTAGTCTATGTAATAATCCCCATTCAAAAGAAATCGGGAGCAGACAGGTGTGAAAATTACAGAACCATCAGTTTGATAAGCTATGGTTGCAAAATTTTAACACGAATTATCTACAGGAGAATGGAAAAGCTGGTAGAAGCTGACCTCGGGGAAGATCAGTTTGGGTTCAGGAGGAACGTAGGAACCCGGGAGGCAATACTCACTTTACGTCTTATCTTAGAAGATAGATTAAGGAAAGGCAAACTTACATTTTTAGCTTTCGTAGATTTGGAGAAAGCGTTTGACAGTGTTGACTGGAATACACTCTTTCAAATTCTGAAGTCAGCAGGGGTAAAATACAGGGAAAGGAGATTTATTTACAACTTGTACAAAAGCCAGACCGCAGTTATTAGACTCGAATGGCATGAAAGGGAAGCATCAGTTGGGAACGGAGTAAGACAGGGTTGTAGCCTTTCTACGATGTTATTCGATTTGTACATCGAGCAGGCGGTGAAGGAAAGCAAGGAAAAATTTGGAGTAGGGATTAAAATTCAGGGGGAAGAAATAAAAACAATGCGTTTTGCTGATGATATTGTAATTCTGTCAGAGACAGCTAAGGACCTGGAAGAGCAGTTGAATGGAATGGACAGTGTGTTGAAGACAGCGTATAAAATGGACATTAACAAGAGCAAAACAAAAATAATGGAATGCGGTCTTAGAAAATCAGGCGATGCTGAAGGAATTAGATTAGGTAACGAAACAATGAAGGTGGTAGATGAGTTTTGTTACTTGGGTAGTAAAATAACATGCGATGGTCGCAGTACAGAGGATATAAAATGCAGAATGGCAATCGGAAGAAAAGCATTTTTGAAAAAGAGAAATTTGCTAACATCGAATATTAATTTAAGTGTAAGGAAGTCTTTTCTGAAGGCATTTGTGTGGAGTGTTGCCTTATACGGGAGTGAAACATGGACGATAAGCAGTGTGGACAGGAAGAGGATAGAGGCTTTTGAATTGTGGTGCTACAGAAGAATGCTGAAGATTAGGTGGGTGGATCGCATATGATATGAAGAGGTACTGAACAGAATTGGTGAGAAAACGAATATTTGGCATACCCTGACCAAAAGAAGGGATCGCTTGGTAGGACACATTCTTAGACATCGAGGAATCGTAAATTTAGCATTGGAGGGAAGTGTGTGGGGTAAAAATCGCAGAGGGAGACCAAGAGACGCGTATAGTAAGCAGATTCAAGTGGATGTGGGTTGCCGTTCTTATGAGGAGATGAAAAGGCTTGCTCAGGATAGAGTAGGGTGGAGAGCTGCATCAAACCAGTCTCCGGACTGAAGACCATAACATTAGTCTAATTATCAAAAATACCGAAACACGTGTCTTTTAAATTCGAACCTCGAATACAAATCCGAAAATTTGTAAATTTAACTTCAAAATTGCCTAAACAGCAACAGATTTTCGAAAAACACACCCTCTCCAATTTAACCCCCATGATGGTTGAAATTCCAAACATACCGAAACACACATATTTTTTAAATCATAACGAACAATACAAATACCAATTTTTGCAGCTATAGCTGCAGTGTATGATTTCGAAAAGAATTTTTGATCCCCTCTTTTACCCCCTTAGTTTTTGAATTTCCAAAATACCGAAACTCGTGTCTTTTTAATTCTGATCAAGAGTCCATATCCTAAGTATCGTAGTTATAGCTTGAAATTTGAGTTATCAGCAACATATTTTTGAAAATCAATTTTTTGCGTCCTCTATTTTACCCCCATATTGGTTAAATTTAAAAAAAATGCCGAAACACGTGTCTTTTAAATTCGAAACCAGAATCCAAATCCGAAAACTTGTAGTTCTAACTACAAAATTGCCTAAATAGCAACATATTTTCGAAAAACACCCCCTCTCCAATTTAACCCCGTTGATAGTTGAATTTCCAAAAATACCGAAACACGTATTTTTTAACGTCTAACCAACTATACAAATATCAATTTTTGCAGCTCTAGCTTCAAAATTGTACCAATAGCAACGTATTTTCAAAAATAATTTTTGATCCTCTATTTAACCCTCATACTTGTTGAATTTCCAAAAATACTAATAATCATGGATTTTTAATCCTGACCAAGATTCCATATCCGAAGTTTCGTAGTTGCAGCTTAAAATTTGAGTTAACAGTAACATATTTTTGAAAATCAATTTTTTGCTGCATCTATTTTACCTCCTTATTTGTGGAATTTCAAAAAATGCCGCAACACGTGTCTTTTAAATTCAAACCCTGAATTAAAATCCGAAATGTTGTAGTTCCAACTTCAAAATTGTCTAAATAGCTACGTATTTTCGAAAAACGTTTCATCCTCTATTTCACCCCATTACGGACGGAATATCGAAAAATCGCTTCTTAAATGACGCCTACAGAGTGAGATCAACACCCTCCACATATTTCAAGTTCCTATCTTCAGTGGTTTGGGCTGGGCGATGATGAGTCAGTCAGTCAGTCAATCAGTCAGTCAGTCAATCGGGACACTTCCTTTTATATATAGAGATAGATTACTGTAGCTCAAGTGAACCTATGACAACTCATCTTCTCACTGTGCTATCTGAAAGTATGATGCAGGAATGGGTAGGGTCTTGGTCTTGTCAAACAACAATGAAACGGCGCAATACAATGTTATTTGGAATTGGCGCACTTATACACATGCGCGCCCGCTCGAGGGAGAGTACAGGTTATTACAGTGTCCTTTCGATGAATATCCCAGCTACGGCTGTGGTCAGCAGTACCTCTATAAGGTCGTGGGCGTAGCTGATGTTCTCGATGCCGAAGTGGAGCGGGCTGCGCAGCAGGTCCTCTCTGGTGTTGATGGTCCTGGGCGGCGGCAGCAGCAGCGAGCTGACGATGGCGGCGCTGTAGTGGACATCCAGCAGCGTGGCGCACACCAAGCTCACCATCAGCAGCAGGCGCCAACTGGGCCACTGCACACCCTCTGAGCTGCCTGCCGGCAGGCGCACCAACTCACAAGGCCTGTCTCACGGGTACTGGTGTTGAGTGCACTAATGAAAAGTGTAAAATAAATCAATAGAGAGTGCGAGGATATTGATTTGATTTGATTTCCTATATTTACCTCACTCACTATTTTAGTGTGCGATTCTGGATATCCCAAAGTGTTCCAGTTGTTGCCGGATTTGAGTCTGTATGCACCAGCTGCTGCCTCCATCTTGACCCAAAGGTGTAATGGGGGCATATCCAGCATGGTTTCCATCCCAGCAGTTGGTGTGCTGCTAATTCCGCCTGTTATGGCTAAGCAGGCTAATCTCTGCACCTTACCAAGCTCCTTAGCAGCAACCTGCTGTTCTACCTTCTTCCACCACACGACCGCCCCATAGGTGATCCTGGGTCTAATCACTGTGGTGTATATCCAGTGCATACCCTTGGGGCTCAGACGAGGATATAATATTTAATAATAAAATAACTATGGGAATTGTACTTGAACGGACAAGTGAAGTTTAATAGCAGAAAGACAGTGAGTTAGCAGCAGCAGCGGTTACGAAAATCAGTCGTAAACAGTGGTGGCCGGAGTGTTATTCGTCTGAGGCACGTGCGCGCCCGAAAGGGAAACTCTTGCAACTTTGTCATCTTACTGAAGTGTCTTACGCTAACGTAAGCAGGTCACCGGAGCAACCAGAACGTTCTAGTAGCAACTTTTCGACTATAAATGGACCCCTCTAAGCACAGGTCGGCAGAGTCATCGGAAGAGTTCGGACCAAACCGCCGGAAGCGCCGGGACGCCGCAGCCGTCATTGGAGGGTCGTGTCTTCGACACCAGAAGACCAGGAGCCGACGGGAGCCAGTTAGCTCCCATGCAACGCCGGCCTTAGCGCCGCGGAGAATGGAAGCGTAGCAGCGGCGACAATGGCAGCTTACCTAGGACCCAGTCGGTGAGCGCTGCCTTCATCTCCTGGGTGGGGCGCAGCCTCCTGTAATCGTCCAGCGGAGAATGCGAGTTCGCCGCCCGTAGCCGTCACACGCCATCCCGGGCAGAGCGGTACTGCCCTGCCTCCACGGGGCCCGAGGCCTACTGTCTGCACAGCGAGCAGCACTTCCGCACAGTCAGCCGACGCCGGCTTCCGCTGCATCAGCATCTTCACTCAGCGCTTCCTGCAGCCGAGGCTCGCACCGCAACGGTGTCCAACAGTAGGTCATTCATACTCTCAACGTAAATGTTCTTTCGAGACAGCCAGACCGTTTCGTTCAAGTACAGAGTTATGTTTAGCTTGCCACTTGTGTAACTGCAAGAATAAGGGGTTTCAAGTCCTCAGAATTGTTGTAAAACTTATGTTACATAAATGTCTAAGCTTGGAGTCTTGTGTTATTCCGGATACCTCTCCCTATGAGTCGAGGGAGCCCATGTTCCACAAGAGAATGCCATCTTTGACAATTATGGTGTCAGTCACATCTCAGTAAAACACGCTACACTGGCACAAGACAAGGGTTGGAACGTAGTGGCAAATATTTATTCACAAGCCGATACGAAAGCATTACACGTTTGCACTATTTAGTGTCCATTGTGTAGAACTCGTTGCCAGCGAAGTGGAATGCGTAGTATGCCGTTAGCAGAGACTGCTCTGTTGATGGTGCCAATGGAGCGGTCTACTGCCTGTCGAATCTCTGGAACAGTTCTGAAGCGAATGCCACGAATTGGTTCCTTCATCTTCGAAATCAAATAGAAGTCAGAAGGACTTAAGTCCTGGGAGGATGGTATATGGTACAGTGGTTCCCAGTCCCAAATACATTGTTAATTTTAATCCGAAATACGCCGAAATTGATGCGCCGGTATTAGTAAAAAAATATTTATTGGGAGAAATTTCAAAGATAATCAATATACATATATAAAAATGGAAAGTGGGACGTGTATTTCACTTGGTAGCTAAAATTATTCACTGTAAACCAATGGCGGATATGTATGAGAGTAGCCTTTACGTTCGCGGTGTGCAATAAGTTGTTTTGGTCGGGGTGTGTGGCAGTGGGTAAGTGTGGCGAACAAAAATCCGTAAAATACGTCGATCAACAGATGCTCAAAGATAAAAAGATTCAACGATAAAGCACTGGGAAAACAGACATACATTAACTGAGCATTAACTCCACTGGCAATACACCAATGATCTCAATACATCGATCTATATACAAACTGGATGTTTAACTCTGGTGTCTGAACATAGAACTGCAGCGTGCCTACACATTCATATGTTTTAGACACGTTATTGTATTCTCCGTTATGTTTAAATTTGGCAAACGAATTTCCATCAGTTATTACTCGACAAAGAAGAGATTATTTACCTCTTGATCTGAAATTTATGTGAGTACGCTATGTAATAGGCTAATATTCGAGCACAATCAAAACGTATTTTCTATTCATATTCTTTTAATACTTCATAGCACTGTAGTGCTTAGGATCAAAATACTGACAACTGGATCAGAGAGACAAATATACATCGAGCGTCACGGTTTCATAATACATAGTACCATCTCCATATTATCTTTGAGCTCACTGCAATATACAGACTGTAGACATACGTTAATAGATGTATGTGACGGAAAGTTAGTAGGTCATAGGTTAATTTGTTTTAGCGGACAGTATCACGTTACTAACAGATTAATACCATTCATTTAGGTGAGTAATTAACATCTGTGTTTGTAATCTTTCTTTTAGCTTTTCTAGAGCAATAAATAAATGGATGAACTGCATTTAATGCGGCCCGGCCTGATTTTTAATTGGAATTTTAAAAACACGTGTTTCGATATTTTTGGAAATTCAACAATTAAGCGGGTGAAATACGGAAAGCCGGCCGCGGTGGCCGAGGGGACTCAGGCGCTTCAGTCACGGTCTGCACGGCCACTACGGTCGGGGGTTCGAGCCCCCCCTCGGGCATGGATATTTGTGCCGTTCTAGTTCGTAAGTAGTTCATAAGTAGTTTGTAAGTTTAGGGACTGATGACCCCGTAGTTAAGTCCCATAGACTCTACAAGCCTTTGAACTTTTTTTTTTTTTTTTTTTTTTTTTTTTTTTTTTTTTTTTTTTTTTTTGGAATATTGAAAAAAATTTGTGAGGGTGCTACTAAGACTATTTCAATGCTAGAAATGAGAAAATTTGGATTTGGAACCATGGTTAGAATTTTAAAATAATGTTTCGTGATGTTTTGAATTCCTCTATCAATGGTTCAATAGGGGGTGGCAAGTTATATCAAAATACTTGATTAGGAAAGCATTCTTAAAGCTAAATCTATCAAAATTTATATTTAGAAGTAGAAACAACCAATGCAGACCATCCAGTCTACGCGTGCGAAGCAGCGTGAATTACGCTAGTTTTTGTCTAAAATGAGAAAGCAAACTGTATTAATTTTTTTAATGTTGATGGAGCGGTGAACAACACTATAATTGGCGAAAATCTACCTATTATTTTCCTTTCTATAATTTATAATTAGTTACTTCAGTTCAAATTAATTGTAAGTAAACCTCGCCTACCATCTATATCTATAAATGTGAATGTCTGTTCGGTGTACGTTTATCACATCTGAACCACAAGACATAAAGAGCTAAAAATTTGTGCAGTTACTATTGTCTACTCGCGGAAAGCTTTAGGCACGGTTTTATGGCGATCGGATAGCTATTTATCTATATGTAAAAGTCTGTTCGGTGTACGCTTATCACGTCGGTGTACGCTTATCACGTCCGAACGACAAGACACAGAGACTTATATATTTGTACAGTTACTAATTTACACCTGAGGAATGTTTTAGGCACGGGTTTATGGCGATCTGATAGATATTTAGTAATTTGAAGATTATAACGCGAACTGCGGAACAATAATTACTCTTTGAAAATTATATTTACTCTTTGAAAATGGTTTTATTGGTTGCATTGTTGCTTGAGGGTTGATAATGATAAAAGGGTGGAGTATATTGGGATGGAAAGTTACCAGTGTATATAAAATTCTACGTGTACATATGTTAATACTTCGCTCTGCAACGAAAACTACAGTACGTAAACGAATGGTCTGTGTGTAATTGTTGTCCGAAGTTTCCCGTTGTACACCATAGCAGTTCCATGCCGATAACTATAAGGGGGTGGAAGAAATGTTGGTTGAAAGTCGTCAAATTATGAAAAAAAATATTCGGACTGAAGGCCAGGGATGACGTTTGCGACTCCAAAGCAAGGAAGTTACATACAGCGAAATGTGATGCCACAGACCATATCTTTGGTCTATGCGTGCTACAATGTCTTCGGCACTTTCTCTGTACGGATAAGCATACGAATAAGGAAATATAAGAATAAATAATAAAGCAGTAAAAAAGAAATTTCTTTTAATACATCTCTTTAAAAAATCGATTTGACGTTTCGAGCATTACATCAAGTGATCGATCTGTGATATTATTACAATCATTATTGTTGAATTTCGTGATTGGATTCTTCGAAACAAGTGCATTTTTACGTGTGATTTCTTATTTCTTATATATTTTCTGATAAATGTAACATGTTTTTAGAAAAAAGGAGACGGACAGAGAGAGAGAGAGTGGATAGGAAAAGTAATAACTCAAGGCTCGAATAAATAAATACCCGGGCAACACCGGGTTTTCAGCTAGTGATATATACGAGGCACGTCCAGAAAGTAAGTTCCGTTTCAATTTATCTCCGCTGCAGCGATGCGATTGCAGTTCCGCACATGCTCTGTAGACGATGTGAATCAGTCTCCCTCTCTGATTTTTACCCCACACACTTCTTTCTAATGCTAAGTTAACGATTCCTTGATGTATCCCACTAACCTATCACTTCTCTTAGGGTATGACAGAAACTTCTTTTCTCCCCGATTCGGTTAAGCACCTCCTCATTAGTTACGTGATCTACCCATCTAATTTTCTTCATTCGTCTGTAGCACCACATTTCAAAAGCTTCTATCATCTTTTTATCTGAACTCCTTATCGTCCACGTTTCACTCTCATACAATGTTACACTCGAGACAAATGCTTTCAGAAAGAAGTTCCTAACATTTAAATTAATATTGGATGTTAACAAGTTTTTCTTCTTTAGAAACGCTTTTCTTCCCATAGCCATTCTGCATTTTATATCTTATTTACTTTGGCCATCAGAATTTATTTTGCTACCCAAATAACGAAATTCATCTACTGCTTTTATTGTATAACTATCTAATCTAATTCCTTCAGCATCGCCTGATTTTCTGACATTACATTCCATTACCTTCGTTTTACTCTTGTTAATGTTCGTCTTATATCCTTTCAAGACATTGTCCATTCCATTCAATTGCTCTCCCAGATCCTTTGGGGTCTCTGACAGAATTACTATGTCATCGGCAAACAACAATGTTTTTATTTCTTCTCCCTGCAAAGTACAGATTGCTCAAAGTACAGATTGAACAACATTGGGGAAAGGCTACAACCCTGTCTTACTCGCTTCCCAACCTCTGCGTCCCTTTCTTGCCCTTCGACTCTAATAACCGCCGTCTGGTTTTTGTATAGGTTGAATATAACTCTTTGCTCCCTATATATTACCCCTGATACCTTCAGAATTTGGAGAGCGTATTCCAGTCGAATCCTTTCTTTATTCCATTTATCTATTCCTCGTCTCTCTGTCTCTATATATCGATGCCTGCTCCTCTGCCTCTCCCCCTTTTACATCTACACAACCATCCCACTGTCTGTGCCATTACCATCCGCCATCTTCTGTCAATCTCCTTCCTCTCCTGTATATGAAATGTTACATTTATCTGCTAAATGTTATGGTGATCGCTCAAGCAGTGCCAAAGTATGGACTCAGGTACGCTTCATCATGCACACTACGAAATATTTTGTAGCCAATGATGTTTTTTCTTATTTTGAAGGTCAAGTGTGAGAAATTTAATCAAGTTGCTTGTAAAGTAACCTCTTCCATGTACCGCACAAATTATTATGCAGACAGTCCCATTCTACGTGTTTTGAAGGTAAAATGTGAAAATTTCTATCGCAATCAAAACCTTGTATTGAATGAGATCTGTCAATTATAATCAAGATGGGTAGTCGGGTGTTCTGCCAGGTGTCAGTGTCGGATTTGCACAATATTTCGGCTACGCAACTAATAACCTTCATCAGGTGCGACCAGAGAATGCTTTCTGAATGGACTGGGTCCAGTATTTATGTCTAAGGCCTTCCCTCCACTGGCGCTTCCTCTCTGGTCAGCGCCCATCAGTCCCTCATTTTAGAACTTCATCTACTGTCTGGCGTTCCGTTTGTGATCCGCACCCACTCCCTCGTATATTCTTCAGCATTGATCTGTCCTGCAGGTCGTGGCCCTAGGTTCTTCCTCTGTGGTCCACACCCGCTAGATCCGCCTCTGATCATTCCATCTGCGGTCTGGCGTTCGCTCGCTGACGTTCGGTTTTCTGTCTGTCGCCTTACCCATCTCTGAGAGGTTCATCTTCTGGCTGGTACCCCATTTGCAGTACAGACACGCTCGCTGAGATGTTCTGGACCATTGCTGTTCTGTTCTGCATCAGCCGCGGCCTTTAGGTGCTTCCTCGGTGGTCCGCGCCCACTAGACGCACCTCTGATCGTTCCATTTGCCGTCCACTCCCAAATGCTGAGTTGTTCTGGAGCGTTTACGTTCAATTTTCCGCCCGCTGCAGGCCTGAGTCCTCCCTCTGTGGTCCGGTCCTGTTATACATTTCTGGTATTACAAACCCTCTAATCTTTGCTGTGAGAGCTGCACGATCTGGCAGTGCTGTCCTTACGACGATCTTAGCAGACAATTGTGATGCATGGACTTCTGGAGCATAGTCTATGAGTGTGAGAATATTCATGTGACACTGCACAACTGACCCAGCACCTCCAATTCTGTGGCAATTCTCCAAAAGGACCATTTCACCACTCAGAAAACCATAATTTGATACCTTTCGGCTCAGTCAGTTGGCTGTAGGAAGCACGAGTACATCTCTGTGGCATGCCGCCTGTTTTGCTTAAGATGTTGATATCAAAGTACTATGTGGTGACGATTTACAGTGTTGATTTGATTTGATTTGATTCTTCCAGGGAAGCCAAAACAGTCTTGGTCTAACCCGCCACTGCCCGCACCGAAACTACGTTTATTGTGCGGTATCGCTCCCTGTATGTCTAGTAAAGCCAACCAATGCCCTTGAACAGTGCAAGGAGTCCCTTTACCAGTTCTTTATTAGACACAATTTCTTCGGGTCTGGTTGTCTCAAATGTTCTGTGCGTTTTACTCTCCAATGCAATGCATTCGAAGATCATATGTGATGCAGTTTCATCACCGTCATCACAGATCCTACATTTAGGGTCCTCTTCTGTTATTCCCATTGTATGTAGGTGTTTTTTTAAATTCCCATGGCCTGTCAGCAATCCAACCATGAGTCTAATCTATCTCCTGTTCAGACCCAGGATTGCAGAGCTTCTTTTAAAACAAGGCTTTGACATCATTACCTTGCCATGTTTTTGTTGATGGACTTTGGTCCAATATTCTACGTGCTGTCTTCTGAGCCAGTTACCTAGCTCCAATTTGATAATTGCCTTGGTGATTGTCAGGACAGGTTCCGGTCCAATAAATGGAGTCTCTGCCCCCATCCTGGCTAATCTGTCGGCATGTTCGTTTCCACTGATCCCCAAGTGGCCAGGGACCCACAACAGGTTTACTCTATTGCTTTCCCCTAGCTCCACCAGAACCCTGTGACATTCTGCAACAATTTTAGACCTTGTTGTAGGAGCTGCCAGTGTACAGTGTTGATATATTTATCAATACTTTTCGCAAAAGTGTCACTGTATAAGGTATAGATGTTCTACAGAATGGTGACATTTGAAAATTTGTGCCGAGCCGGGATTCAAACCCGGTACAAATTTTCATATGTCACCATTTGGTAGACCGTCTATACCTTATACAATGATGCAAAGTGAAATTCGCTGTGGCGAAAAAATATTGATAAATATATCAACACTGTACATAGTCACCATACAGTAATTTAACAGATGCCTATGCGAGGCAATGACGATAACAGCGTAGGTTAATGTCTCGTTGTTTTCATTCTCCCTGGTGTGGGAATACAGATTAAGCTGCGAGTGCTAAGGGATGAATGTAGTTGACTCATAAGTGCAGTCAGTGTGGCACATGGAAGTTTGGGACGGTTCTGGAGTCGTGTTCGGGTAGCCTAGTGGTTAAGGTGACCGCTCGCGAAAAGCGGGAAACCCGGGTTCGAGTCCTGGCCCGGCACAAATTTTCATATGCCACCATTTGGTAAAACATCAATACCTTATACAGTGACGCAAAGAGAAATTCGCTATTGTGAGAAAATATGGATAAATGTTGATATCATACTGAGCATCATGGCTGAAAACATTTCCTGTTCAATGGCGCTCTGGCAGCTATGTCACTACACTCTCTTCTGGCAGATGACATTAATAATCTCGTGTGGCCTCTTGGCCTGGAGCAAGTCTTTCAATTGGCCGCCATTTCGGCGACTGTCCTTAGCTTACCCCAGTTATCCAACTGGGGAAAGGGGAGCTACAGCTTAACGCGGGATTCGAACCACGTGTCGTTTCTGTCGACTCCTCGCATCGTTGAGAGATGAAGGATGGGATAAAACGCTGACTGAAAATATCCGACGTCCGACCGGGTTTCGAACCCGCAACGCTTTAGTTTCCAGTCGAGCGCTTTTCCCCCAGAGCACCGACATTGAGACCATTATTAGTACCTATACGGTCCTCCATGAGTCAATCTGCCATCATGGGGTGAAAAATCAGCGTCAATAATGGCCCTGGTGGCACTTGGCTTACCTTGCTGGCCCACGGCGGAGGCGACGAGCAGGAAGGTGTCCCCCCAGGCGCGCTGCGCGGACCAGCCGTGTGCGCGGCAGATGGCGTGCGACACCAGCGCCAGCGCGGCGAACACGAGCATCACGCCCAGCCAGAGCCCCGGCGTGAACGGCCGGAACAGCGCGCCCTGCTCCGCCGCCACCGTCGGGTGCCGGAACATTATCTTGGAGCTGCAACATGGCGCCACAAAGTGTCCTGCTTCAGAGCAAAACAGTTTAACTTGGAAAGACAATAATAATTATAAGTTCACAGAAGATCATTACTAGACCGCGGATTTTTACGTCGTAAGAGGTGCGTTTTTAGACACCTAAAATAGGCTCGTTCAGTACTTCATTTAGGCTATAGCTACAGAGTGTCCAGAAAATGACTTCCTGATTTCCAAATTAAATATATCGAAAACAAAGATCAATAGAGGAATGCAGTAAACGGTATGTTTATTGTGAAAGCTGTAAGAAGTTTATACAGCAGTTTGAAATAGTAGTTAAAAAAGCTACTAACATATGGCGCTGTAATCGCGATACGTAATGCCTACTATAAATAATGATCCGAAGCCCAGAGCGATCAGTTCCAATGCGTTTTTCTGGTGCTACAGTTACAGAGGTTAGAAGAGAGTCCGACGGCAACAAAGCAAAGTTTTCAAGCACGGTTTAATGTTCCAAAAGGACACGATGCGAAAAGCACTCGTACGCTCTTCGCAAAATTTCAACGAACAGGCAGTGTAACTGATGATCTAGTGGAGCATGTTGGCCGCAAGCAAACCGCAGTTACGCCTGAATATATCGCCACACTTTCTGGAATTATTCAGCGAAATGCCATATCATCCGTCCGTAGAATTGCATCTGAGACTGGTTTGAAGCGTTCCAGCACGAAGAAAATACTGAGAAAGAGCCTACACATGTTTCCATTCAAAATTCAAACGCACCAGGCCATACCCGTACGAGCTGTGCAACAAAGGGTTGCCTTTGCTAATCAGATGCTCACAATGATTGATAGTGCAGGATTTGATGTTGGCTGCATCTGGTTTACAGATGAAGCACACTTCCACCTGAATGGATACGTGAATAAGCAGAACTGGCGATTTTGGGGTTCCGAAAAGTCTTATTGGTGTGAAGCGGAACCCCTGTATTCTCCTAAATTTACTGTGTGGGCTGCAGTATGCAGCACAGGCATTATTGGTCCTTTTTTCATTTGAGAAACAGTCACTGGTGCACGTTACGTAGCAATTTTGCAACAATTGGTCGCCACACAGCAAGCGTTAGAGGATCGACCAGGTACTGAATGGTTTATGCAAGATGGAGCCCGACCACACCGGACCGAACAAGTGTTTCGCTTTCTTGAGGAATACCTCGGGAATCGAGTCATTGCTTTGGAATATCCCAAATTTACTGGTGCAGACATGGATTGGCCTCCATATTCGCCGGATTTGACTCACTGTGACCTTCTTTTGTGGGGCACAGTGAAAGACATGGTCTACCCGAAGCATCCCACCACGCTGGACAAGCTTGAATCGGCGATCTCTGTGGCATGTGAAACCATATCGGTTGAGACACTACGAAATGTGATGGCGAATTTCTTTCTTCGTTTGCGCCACCTCTGTATTGCCAATGGTGAACATTTTGAAAACATTGTGATGTGATTGTTTGCAAAGAGTGTTTTCATACGATTATTTCACTTATGTATGCTGATATGAGCTGTACAGCGTACAGAGCCATATGTTTGCAGCTTTTGTAACTATTATTTCAAACTGCTGTATAAACTTCTTACAGCTTTCACAATAAACATACCGTTTACTGCATTTCTCTATCGATCTTTGTTTTCGAGATATTTAATTTTGAAATCAGGGAGCCCCTTTCTGGACACCCTGTATATCAAACTTAAATTGAAAGGATTCCGATAGCTATTTTTTATTTTAAACGTTTTAGTAATTAAAATACTTATTCATATTCCTCCTACGGTTAATTATTTTTCTATAATAAAAATAGGTCTGCCAGGAAAGCAAGTGTGAGCTGAAGAGCAATACGTAGATGTGGATGCAGGTGATTCCGAGATACAGGGCGATCAAAAAGTCAGTATAAATTTGAAAACTTAATAAACCATGGAAAAATATAGAGAGGTAAAAATTGACACAAACGTGCTTGGGATGACATGAGGTTTTATTAGAACCAAAAACGTTCAAAAATGTCCGACAGATGGCGCTTCATCTGATCAGAAAAGCAATAATTTGCATAACAAATTAACACAAAGCAAAGATGATGTTATTTACAGGAAATGATCAATATGTTCACCATCATTCCTCAACAATAGCTGTAGTCGAGGAATAATGTGAACAGCACTGTAAAGCATGTCCGGAGTTATGGTGAGGCATTGGCGTCGGATGTTGTCTTTCAGCAACAAAAAAATGTTCAAATATTTGTAAATCTGTCGGAACAAACTGCGTGGTCATCAGACCGTAGCTTACAAGGTAAACTAACATAAGGACAACACAGACACACACCCATGCCCCAGGGAGGACTCGAACCTCCGACGGCGAGCAACCGCGCGCTCCGCAGCGAGACGCCTTAGGCCCCTCGGCTCTTCCACCTCGGCTCTTTCAGCATCCCTAGAGATGTCGGTCGATCACGATACACTTGCAACTTCAGGTAACCCCGAAGCCAATAATCCTACGGACTAAAAAAAAAAAAAAAAAAAAAAAAAAAAAGGAGTCTGGGGACTTCAGAGGCTAAGCATAACGAAAGTGGAGGCTTCGCACACGATCATCACCAAACGATGCGCGCACGAGATCTTTCACGCGTCTAGGAATACTTTTTTTTTTGTTCTAATAAAACCCCATGTCATTCCAAGCATGTGTGTCAATTTTTAACTCTCTATCTAGATTACTCCGTGATTTATAAAGTTTTCAAATTTATACTGACCTTTGATCACCTGGTAGATTTGAAAGGAACTTTACATACTCCAACTTTCCGATAATATTGACTAATTTCTGAGTTTTACATTTAAGGCAGCAAGTCTCTTGACTCACCATTTCACTCCGGCAGCCGGCCGCAGTGGCCGAGCGGTCTGCGGCGCGCCAGTCACGTTCTGCACGGGCGCTACGGTCGGAGGTTCGAATCCCCCCCCCCCTCGGGCATAGATATTTGTGCCGTCTTTAGTATAAGCTAGTTCATAAGTAGTTTGTAAGTTTAGGGACTCATGACCCTGTAATTAAGTCCCATAAGCTGTACAAACATTTATTTTTCTCTCCGGCAGTTTGTTACATTTTGTAGTAGCGCAGATTCGTAGCTGACGTTGTGTAACTCACACCCAGAGGCGGGAAGGCCCGACGAAGTCTATGCGGTTGAGGCGGTCTTTGAACATGGCCAGCCCCGCCGACCCGACGTCGACCAGCCCCGTCTCCAGCATCCCCACCAGTCCGTCCAGCGTGTCGTTCCCTGTGTCCTGCTTGTAGCCGAAAGAGTCCGTCGCGTACAGAACTGGACTGTAAAAAGGAGAACGAATCAATGACACACCAAGACTGAGCAGTTAAATTACAGGAAGCTTCGAAACTAGTTACCAAACTTACGTAAAGTTTAATTTTTTTGACAGAATGGTTGTTAGTTCCCAGCCAAAACGTGCCATGGTGTCCACATGTTTCTCTTCCACGTTGGTGAGACGATGACCCAGATTGACGAGTGGCAAGTCGTGTACCTGTTAGAAAAATGAATGTTACTTTTTTGTAATAAAAACTGTGCTCCTTTTCTGGTGTATGTTTATAAGAGCAATGAAAATAATATGAATACAATTCTTGAATATCCGTCCTCAGATCGCTTTTATTTTCTAAAACATGACCGGTTTCGGGACAGCTGCCCATCTTCAGATCTGTTAAACAAATGTTACAACTGAATATAAGCCACTATTTACAAAGTATAATATCAAAAAGTTAAAGGAAAAATATTAAAAACATACCAAATTTTGAAGTTACAGAGTAACCTGTCCTGTGATGAACGAATGTTCACAGTCGTTACTAAAACATAGTAGCTTCCTGAGGCTTTATATAATGTACTTAAAATCATCTGATTGGTAGGGATCATTTTTGTTAAAACTATTCTCAATAAGTAATAAGCGCCAGCGAGTACACACGTGTCGTGCAGCAGCAGCAGCTCTTCACTGTAAGTTAGCCGGCTTCTTACTAGAAGCGACTTATTTTCATTTCGTGCGTGCTTTCTCTTGCAGTTCATCATACTTTCGTGTGCTCGCGTGTTTATTTCTTCAGAATCGCGTTTAATTGACAGATCAGTGTTGATATTTTGATTTGTTAGCTCGCTTATATGGTTTTCAGATTCGCCGTTAATATACAGTTTAGTGTTAGATACATATTTTGTTGAAGCTCACTGTTTATCAAACTTTTGAGTCCTCGATCCTATATTTAGTCATCTTCGCGTCAAAGGAAAAGTTTAGTGTCCTCGTGCATATACTTAGATTCGCGTCAAAGTTACTGTTTGGCTGAGGCCAACCCGGTCACTGCCCGCGAGGGGGTCGCATCCCAATCTTTGGTGGATTGGGAAGTCTCCTCAGCGTGTGTCAGGCGGCGTAAGACTTCCCGGGGGTCCGAAGTGGAGGCCTTCCCCGTTAGTATTATGAACAGATTCGAGCCGCTTTGTGGCATCATCGCTGAAATGTTGACCACCATGGACAGTTTTTAGGTGTAAAAAGGAAGTCGCTAGGAGCGAGACTGTACGGAGGATGATCAAACACGTCCCAGTGTAATTTCCATAAGAGTTGTTTGGTCACATTCGCCTTGTGAGGTCGGGCGGCAACGTGAAGGGAAGAAGAAGACCCCTTTCATCTCTTCTTACACCTAAAATCTGTCCTTGGTGGTCAACACTTCAACGCTGATGAGTTGAAAGAACATGTTTGCCACATGGATGAATACACAGGGCAACCTTCTATGAAGAAGGCACACAAAAACTTGGCCACGCTATGACAAGTGCCTACAAAATTTCGGTAGTTATGTAAAAAAGTAGTTAAACAGTTGCAGATTTTTATAAAATAAATATTTTTTTCTGTATCTGTTCACGTTTGGTTTATATAACCAAACGGAACTTACTTTGTGGACATACCTCGTATATTATTGACATGTTCCACATCCACAAGGATCTCCTCAACACGTATTTATGGAACGAACATCTAATCTTTGATGTGGTCACATTTATTTATTTATTTATTTTTAACTACAGCCTCAGTCACAAGTTACATTTGAATATGTTACCTAGGTTTCTGTGTCACCAAGGACACATTCTTCAGACAAATATGAGATAAAGGGTTAAAAATTGCATGTCAAATACAAAAAATTATTAAAATTACAATAACATATCTGCCGTGGACAGATAATCATACCATAAAATAGAAACAGCAGCTCGTACGGAGGCATTGTAAATAAAGGGTTTCAGAAATATGTGCCAATAATGACGATTAAGGATGGAAAAGATCCACCGTGGTGTAATAATAATGTTAGAAAGCTGCTGAGAAAACAAAGACTTTTGCACTCTCTATTCTAAAAAGAACACGCAAATGGTGACGGCAAAAGTTAGTAGAGATTCGTGCTTCTATAAAAAGATCGATGCACGAAGCATTCAATAATTATCACAGCCTTTCCTTACCAAAAGATCTTTCCGATAACCCTAAAAAATTCTGGTCCTATGTAAAATCGATAAGCGGGTGTAATCCCACTGTCCAGTCACTCGTTGATCATTCCGGGGCAGTAATAGAAGAAAGCAAACGGAAAGCCGAAGTTCTAAATTTAACCTTTAAGAAATCTTTCACGCAGGAGGACCGCACAAATGTGCCATTATTTGATCAGCGTACTAATTCCGAAATGGAGGACTTAGTAATAGGTATTTCCGGTGTAGAGAAGCAGCCGAGGGAGCTAAATACGAAAAAGTCTGCTGGTCCGGATGGAATACCAGTTCGGTTTTACAAAGAGTATTCTGCGGCATTGGCCCCCAACTTAGCTTGCATTTATCGCAAAATTTTAATTCAGTGCAAAGTTCCTAGTGATTGGAAAAAAAGCGCAGGTGACTCCCGTTTATAAGAAAGGAAAGAGAACTGACCCACACAATTACAGGCCAATATCGTTGACATCAGTTTTATGTAGGATTTTGGAGCATATTCTAAGTTCGAACATAGTAAATTTCCTGGAAACGGAAAAACTTCTTT
The DNA here is from genome assembly GCA_026315105.1 of Locusta migratoria. Taxonomy (NCBI): domain Eukaryota; kingdom Metazoa; phylum Arthropoda; class Insecta; order Orthoptera; family Acrididae; genus Locusta; species Locusta migratoria. The sequence goes on from CM048746.1 coordinate 201,980,987, forward strand.
CTATGAATCAGCACGGGTTTAGGAAACATCGTTCATGTGAAACTCAGCTTGCCCTTTTCTCACATGACATCTTGCGAGCTATGGATGAAGGACTTCAAAAACGGAGTTCGACACGGTGCCACACTGTTGACTGCTAACGAAGATACGAGCTTATGGAATAGGTTCACAAATTTGTGACTGGCTGGAACACTTCCTTAGTAACAGAACGCAGTAAGCTGTTCTCGACGGCGAGTGTTCATCAGAGACGAGTGTATCGTCAGGCGTGCCCCAGGGGAGTGTGATAGGACCTCTATTACTTTCTATCTATAACAATTATCTGACGGACAGAGTAAGTAGTAATTTGTGGCTATTTGCTGATGATGCTTTGGTATATGGGAGGTTGTCGTCTTTAACTGACTGTAATAGCATACAGGATGACTTAGACAAAATTTCTAGTTGGTGTGAAGAATGGCAGCTAGCTCTCAATGTAGAAAAATGTAAGGTGATGCGAATGATTAGGAAAAACAATCCCATAATGTTCGAATACAGCATTAGTAGTGAGCTTCTTGATGCAGTCGCGTCGTTCAAATATCTAGGCGTAATATTGCAGAGCGATATGAAATGAAACGAACATGTAAGGACAGTTGTGAGTAAGGTGGACAGCCGACTTCGGTTTATTGGGAGAATTTTGGGAAGATGTACTCCACCTGTAAAGGAGACCGCGTATAAAACGCTTGTACAACCACGTCTTGAGTATTGCTCAAGTATTTGGGACCCACAGCAGATCATTTTAAAGGATGACAGAGGCAGTTCAAAGGCGAGCAGCTAGATTTGTTACTGGTAGGTTCGACCAATGCGCGAGTGTCACGGAAATGCTCCGGCAACTCAGTTGGGGATCGCCGGAGGAAAGACCATGTTCTTTTCGTGAATTTCTGTTGAGGAAATTTAGAGGAATTTGAAGCTGAGTGTAGTACGATCTTGCTGCCACCTACTTACATTTCGCGTAGTGATCTCAATAACAATATAAGAGATATTAGGGCTCGTAGGGGGGGGGGCATATAGGCATTATTTTTTCCTCATTCTATTTGGGAGTGGAATAGATAAGGAAATGCCTAGTAGTGATACAGTGTACCCTCCGCCACGCACCTTACGGTGAATTGCGGAGTATGTATGTAGATGTAGATGTAGATCACAGCGACTACATGCAGCCCTCAGTGACTGTGCTGTTGGTCCTATTTTATGGTGTGGCTATGTCCACAGAAGTTATGTTATTGTAATTTTAATATTTTTTTTGTATTTGACATGCAATTTTTAACCCTTTATCTCATATTGTCTGAAGAAGGTGTCCTCGGTGACACAGAAACCTGGGTCACATATTCAAATGTAAATTGCGACTGAGGACTGTAGTTAAAAAAATACTGATATAATACCGTCGCTGATCAACAGCTATGCATAGAGTGTTTATGCATAGAGTGTCTGTAATAAAAGGACTTCAGCGAACACATTTTCAAACCAAACGCTTTTTTCTTTCCCGTATTATTGCAACGTATACCAGGTACCGAATATTTATTCGTTTACAAGGCATTGTAACGCAATATTTTTTTTCTTCAGCCGATGGGTTTTACAGATTTTTCAATTGCACAAAACATGGAACGGTGATAAAAATAGTAGAATTAATAACTTTACAGGAGGTGAACAAATGGAGACTTATACAGAAAACAAAGAATTTTACAATACCCATTGAGAAATTAAAATAGTCACGGTGTTTAAAACACACAGATATGCAGAGTCAAAACTCTCAGAGATTAAAACACAGTCATTGTAGGACAGTAGTCGATGGTGAGAGCACACATTTAAAAGCACATGGCAACGCAATATTCTGCCACCTCGGCGCTTGCAGGCATTTTAAAACTTGAAACACTGAACACTGATCACTAGGACTGACACTACAACACTGACGGTGCACTGTTACAATTGTTGGGCGGAGGGAATGAGGGAGGGAGGGAGCGGAGGCACAGTGGGAAGGGAAGGGGTGGGTAGGGGAAATAGGGGAGGAAGGCGCAAGGACTCCAAGGGATGGGGTAGGAGGGGGAAGCCAAGCGTGGGAGGGGGTGAGGTGGTAAGGGGGAGGAGAGGGGGCGCACAAATATGGGGAAGGACTACAGTTGATATGATGGGTAGATGTCGGAATTGAGGGCGTCATCTGGGAGGTGGAGGTGACGGAAGTTACCTCCAGATAGGATGTGGAGAGTGTGGAGGTGAAGGGAGGTATCGGCGTGGCAGAGGCCCACGATGCAGCAAGAGACAGGATACTATTAGGTGCTGGAGTCAAGTTCGCGGGTAACGTAACAGAGGTGGTGTTCAAGGAACTTGAGTAGGTGTGGGAAAGGAATAAGGTCATAACTATCCGTATGAGGGAGGGGAGATGGATAAGGTAAACGAGGCGGAGGGCACTGCGTTCAAGGACCTGGAGGGAGTGGTAGTGGGCAGGGAGAGTGGAAACCCAAGTGGGGTGGAAGCAGCATAGGGTAGGACACATAGGATAGGACACATGATGGAACGGTAGGTGAAAATGATGGTGCAAAGGTTGAGGCCCCATGTCCGTCCAGAAAGAAGTTTGAGGAGGTTGAGGCGGACTGTTTGAAGGTGAGGGTTCCAGGACAGGGAGCGGTGCCGACCGCAGTGGCCAAGGGGACTGCGGCGCGCCAGTCACGGTCTGCACGGCCAATACGGTCGGGGGTTCGAATCCCCCCTCGGGCATGGATATTTGTGCCGTCCTTAGTGTTAGCTAGTCCGTAAGTAGTTTGTAAGTTTAGGGACTGATGAACCTGTAGTTAAGTCCCATAAGCTATACAAACATTTGAACAGGGAGTGGTCGAGGGTAAGGCTAGATATTCGACGGTTTTGGTTTGCGAGATGGAGCGGTCATGGAGCGTAAGGTGTGCTGGACACAGCTAGTTACTATTATGATTTTGTGTTTTATTTAACGGTCAGCTGTCCGAGTGCGCGCTCACCACGGTGCCGGCCCTCAGGATAAGGCCCCCGAGGCTCCTGCGGAAGCCGTGGTTGCGGCAGTGGTCGGCGCACAACAGGCCGGTGCCTGGCGACCAGACGCCCAGCGGCGTCTGCACGGTGGGGCCCGCCAGGTGATCTCGCGTCAGCCGCTGCAGCAGCACGCTGCCCGAGGCTCGCGGCGACGCCCACGTGACGTCACTGTCCAGGCGCACGGCCAGCGACGCGGGCGGCGGGCCGCCGCTGCTCACCAGCCAGTGCGTCGACGTGTTCAGCAGGCCCAGCTCGGCACTCTGCTGGCCACACAGGAGGCTGACCACAGGAAGCAGGATTAATAACAAAGAGCACATGCTCCTGCGAAGATTCTCAGATCAAAAGAACGTTCTCTGACGAAGTTCTCAATTTCATATGAATAAAAGATTCGTAGCATATGCTCTGAGCACAGATCCCTAATTCGTCCTATCCTATGTGTCGCCCGTCCAGCCTGGATCTCCGCCCCCCCCCCCCATCCTTCTACAAATCTCTGGAGATGCTGGAGCGCCTCGCCTTCTGTGTCCTCCTTTATCCCCCTCTCCCCTCCCCCCCCCCCCCCCCACCACCCGTATCCTCTACGATCTCATTCCTTTCTCCCGCCTCGTTCTCTTTATTGAACATCTCCGCCTCCGTTTCATATCCCGCAAATCTGATCCGCCTAATCCCCTAGTCCATCCCCTCCTCTCCGCACCTGGTCCATTGCCGCACCTCCGCCACTGTATTCCCCGTGCTCTCCACCTGTACACACACCGGATCCTTTCCCGTGGCAAATTCCGTACCCTCTCCCTACCGGAAGATGTCCTCCGACCTGACATCTATCCTTCATACCAGTTCTGATCCCCTTCCTCCCTCCCCCATTCTCTGCCACACTAACCCTCCCTTCATGCCCCTCCGCCCCTCCTCCTTCAACCCAGCTGTCCCTCCGGCTCCTCCCCTCACCACCCTCTCCTTTCCTTCTTCCCCATGGCTTCCCGGGACATCATCCCCCCCAGTCCTCTCCCCGCTTGCCCTGTGGTTCCTCCCCATCCTCTCCCTCTCCTCTCAACCCCCTTTTCCCCATTCACCACATCTTTAATACTGCGAGTGCTCCGCCGTATGTGGAGCCTTGTATTGTGCTTTCGTGTAAGTGCTTCACACAATGTGGTGTGTTTAACGTACATTGTTTTCTTTAAACGACAGTGAACGGCCAACCCGCAGCCGACACCATCAATTTTAATTGTGTGTTGAGTCGTATGTGTGGTGTTTCCTCGTATTTCTTGTTTTAATTCAACAATAGCGGACGGCCAGCCAGTAGCCAACGGCCAGTGTTATTTTAATCGTGCATCTCAAAATTTTAAGACGCCACTGCTTCACTCCGTAGTTTTTTTTTTTTCTTCTTCAAAGTCAAATGTTTGTAGAGCTTATGGGACTCAACTACGGGGTCATCAGTCCCTAAACATACAAACTACAAATGAACTAGCTTATACTAAACACGGCACAAGCATCAACGCCCGAGGGGAGATTTAGGCCCCCGACCGCAGCGGCCGTGCAGACCGTGACTGCACGCCGCAGACCGCTCGGACACCGCGACCGGCTCTTTTTTCTTCATTTAAAATCTCCATTTTTACATGTAAATTACCTGCATACTTTTATCTCCTTTCTATTTCATCATTCTTTTCTGTATCAAGTTTTTTATTTCTGTAGGCTGAAGAGCGCCTGCGAGCATTACCAGCCCGCCCCTTTTAGGGGAACTGAAATTACATTAAAGAAAAGAAAATGCTCTGATCAGGAAGTACATTCCCCCCTCCTTCTTGAATAGGTTCTCCGTGTGTCACGTACGCCGCAGAACAGCCGTTCAATCGTGTATTTCTCTAAATAGCCCAATCAGGCAAATTTTCAGTGTACAAATATAAAGTAGGCATCTACGTGTTGAGAAAAAACTGGGTTATATTTACATATCAGTTTGTTGTGCAGCGGCATGTTATTATGACTAAATATAGTCCTTTTCCGAAAATTTATTCTTCTGAAATTTTCGTCATGTGAGAAACTTTGTTGATGGGTTAGCACAATTTGCGAACGAAATTTTAAGAATGCACTACATTTTCATCTATTTCAACGTGGAACGTTGTCAGAGCTTTCTGACACAGGATACTTTTTGTTAAATATGACACAATGTTCTGCTCATAAGCGATAGGCCATACGATTTTATTAGAAGAAATAGACTGCTGGATATGTAGTTAAGCAGTTATTAATTTTACTGTCGTGTCTACTTACTTCTAACATTACAGAAATTATGATTACGAATGCAGAAAACGCAACCGATCTGCGTAGAATGAACAAGAGCAGCACAAAAATACTTCATTTGCCGTTTGTACGAGGGTTGGAACTTAAGTCGTGGCGACACTGATGTGGAGACACTACGCTATTTTATCTACTATTGTTGCTGATAGCACACGTTGTTTTACGGTCGGGGTTCGAATCCTCCCTCGGGCATGGATATTTCTGCCGTCCTTAGTATTAGCTAGTTCATAAGTAGTTTGTAAGTTTAGGGACTGATGACCCCGCAGTTAAGTCCCATAAGCTCTACAAACATTTGAACACTTTGTTGACATTATTTGAATTGCGTTGCGAAACCCGAGTGCACGAATTTCGCTTCATCCTGTATATTTATTTATCTGTTTTTTTTTTTCTTTTATTATTATTATTTTTTTAATGGATTTAGGTAATACGTGTTCGTATACGTCAGTAGTTGTAAATCTTATTATTCCATTCGCGGAAGCAGTATTTGGAAGTATTCGATGTTCGCTGTTTACTTTGATCCAGTGGGATTGCGCTTGGGACTTTAAAGAAAATTTTTCAAAGAAGACTCGAATGATATTACCATTAGGTAGTCTTCCTCAGATGCTGAAAATTTAAGATACACCGCGGCCGAGCGTACTGAGGCGCTATGCTACGATGCGCGAGACCGTTCCCCGTCGGGGGTTCGAATCCTCTCTCGGGCATGGATGTTTTGTCGTCTTTAGTATAAGGTAGTCCATAAGTAGTTTGTAAGTTAGGGACTTAAGTCCCTTAAGTCCCTTAAGCTTAACAAACATTTGAACTGAGCTGTTGTTTCGCAAGCGGAGATTTCGCCCCATTTCATTCGGAGCCTCCGGCTACCTCCGGTTGGACATGCCGAATCGAGCAGACGCCATTTGGAGATGAATCTTGTCGTATTTGTTTCATTTGACAGTGGATTTTGAGTAGCATAAAAACATGCTGTTTACGGGCATCAAATCTAAACTACATTTACGATCGAGAGAGTGCTTTATCTCGTTGGCCCGCAGGCCATCACTTTCTCGCCTAATGGCTTTCTCGCCTCTTAGACGGTAGACCTGTCGCGCACGGAACAGAAGACGTCATCCAACGCCGCTACAGAGCGCCGAAGTTGCTGGAGGGGATGTCTAGCGGCGGGCTCCGGTGTCTGTAACTTGGACTGACGGTAGCATCGTTGAATGGCGTGTCCGGCCTTGGGTTTCTGTGCTGATTTTGTTCAAGACGTCTTCTAGGTCCTCTAGAAGTTTGTTCGTGTGATTGTGTAATTCTGAAACACACTGGCGTATGGAACACGCACCCATCTCAGTCTTCGACGACCATTTACTATTAGAAATGTGCGCAAGACGAAATTTTGTGAGAGGATTCTTTTTATTGCTGACATGTGAGGAATTGCGTTGGGAAGCCCGAGTACATGAATTTCGCTTCCCCCTGTATATTTATTTATCTGTTCTTGAATCTAAGTAATACGTGTTCGTATAAGTGAGTAGTTGTGAATCCTATTATTTCATTCGCGGAAGCAGTATTTGGAGGTACTCGATGTTCGCCATTTATTTTCATCCAAACTGGGATTGCGCTTGGGGCTTTAAAGAAAATTTTTCAAAGAAAACTCGAATGATATTACCATTAGGTAGTCTTTCTCAGATGCTGAAAATTTTAGCGTATACAGTTATCCTCTACAAAACGGATTTGTTATCCATATGAAGTCATCATAAAATTTTGGGAATTAAGTCCTAAGATGAGAACAAATTTCAAATAATGATATTGCATATAAAGATTTTCAGTTTGTAAAAACCTTAAACTCAAAACACCAACCTGTGAGCATAATCATTTTAAATTAAAGAAGCGATAGAACGTAATTGTTACCTTTCTTCGGTGGGTGATAAATGATACGAAATAATAAGACATATTAAATACACTTGTACATTTTAATCAGTCAGTAAAGTATTTTACTTAGAGGTTTCTCAAGCTGTCCGGCGATCCATTGTTTTGGAACCGCTTGTAGAGCATAATAAGAGGAACTTATTTTATTACACTTGCCAAAACGTCCGTTAATGTGGATTAAAAACACGAATATTTATCAATGAATACCGTCTAAACGGAAATTGATATTGAAAAATACTTCAAATAAATGTTCTACGGTTTTTTAATGTATCATAGAGCAGTGCACCCACATTTGCCGAAAAAACAAGATTACTCGAAATCCCTTCTCGCCCATCATTTTGTTTTTCATTTAGCCGTTTCACTAATAACAAAACCTATGGCATCATACGCAGTGAAGTGCTATTACAATGACTGATTTGTCAGAAATAAGCTAGAAACAGCACTAAATGACTGCACGAGCGCTGAATATCCATCGTTTAATGGGATACATATCAGACGTGAGTGTAGTGATATAGCCGTCCGCGGTGGCCGAGGGGGCTGAGGCGCTTCAGTCACGGTCTGCACGGCCACTACGGTCGGGGGTTCGAATCCCCCCTCGGACATGGATATTTGTGCCGTCCTTATTCTTAGGTAGTTCATAAGTAGTTTGTAGTAGTAGTAGTTTTGATGACCCCGTAGTTAAGTCCCATAAGTTCTACAAACATTTGAACATTTTTGAGTGTAGTGATATAGAGGTATTTTAGCTTATTTCTGACAGATGCCTGATTGCAATACCATTTTATCATTTATATTTTGCTATTAGTTCATGCTATTAGTTCGATGTCGAAATGAAAAACAAAATGTTGGGGGAGGAGAGGGGGAAGGTCGCGGTGGAGTAGCCGAGCCCTCTAAGGCGCCTTGTTGCGGAGCATGCGGTTGCTCTACTTCGGATGTTGGAGACCTTTCTCTCGGACATGGGTGTGTATTGTCAGAACAAGGACTGGTTGGTACCTACAGGGCTTACACATCCTTGGTCGCGCTGGAGGATCGATGATTACATGGAAAAAAAATCTCACTGACGTGTTTTACGGCCCACTTTAGATTTGTGGTTTTATAAGTTTTTGCAAACAATTTGGACCAAAATAATAATATAAATAATAAACAATTAATTAATAAGTGTGTCTGAAACACTTTTAGTATGTCTGAAACCTTTTAGGAAAAAAAATTAGGTAGTGGCGGTTTCCGAACCTCTGACCTTCAGCGACACTTATTTTTTTAATACATTTATTATACATTTGAATTACATTAATCATTACAATGGTTTCATAACTTTTATGTTAACAGCTGACACACAAGAACCATTCACTCTTCCTCACTTTTTTCCTTCTTGGTAACAAGGATTACTTTAGCTTCAGTTTGTCGCAAAGGTTGTCCATATTTGGTATTTCTTCATGGCCCACATTTGCAGAGCACCTTCGAAAATCATTGCAATGGCTTAACCACTTTTATTTATTTATTTTATTCATACATTTCCGTTTATTTCAATTTCTCTTGACCGATCTTAAGTCTTATTTTCTTTGTCTCATATTAATATCATTATATCGAACGCATTCATCAAAGTAGTAATGTCCGCCTAATTATAGCTTACAACGCTGTTTCAGGGTTCTGCTGAGGCCTTCACGGCTACCGTAGCGGCCATGGGGCACACGAAGTCCCCACCGTACTTCCCTTTCCCCCCCCCCCCCCTCCAACAGCAAACTCCTACTTTGACATTGAAACCATAATCAGGCTAGCCGACTTCAATTTAGCTCTTTATGTTATTCTATGTTCGGTGAGCAAAATTTTTAACGTGTTGCCAAATTTCTTTTTATGATCCTCCCATCTGTATAGTTTATAGAATTCGCCCTTTATAAATTCTTCGTATTCCTTTATACAGTCATTCTCTTTCATTGTTATTACGTAATGTACGTAAATGCCTAATAACCACAGTATAGCGTTATTTTTTTTTTGTCCTGGAAAATATACTTCTTCTGGTTAAATATGTTGTTTAAGGTAATTTCTCTTCCATCGCTTCGCTTGAGGAATGCAATCTGCTTCTTCACTGCAATCCATATGTCCTGATAGCCTTTACAAACGAATCGATGGTTTAATGTATCAATATCATTACATTCTTGACAGATGTTGGTGTCGCATCAATCGACTGAGTGTAATTTCTGATTTGTGGATACTAAATTATTAATAACACGATACCAAGACGTTTTAATATCAGCAGATAGGACTCTATTATTGATGTTATGCCATATATATTTCCAATTTTTTCCGGGGTACTTTATTTCCATTCTATTTCGACAGCGTGGTGGGTATAGTGCATCCATGATGTATTTACTATTTCTTCTGTTTTTCGCTTCCACAGTGCACTGAAGGTAGCTTAACTCAAGATAAAATTCTCTAATGTGTTTCAGTTTATAATTTATCTTCTTAATATTTATGGATGGCATCATGCTAGGAGGCGTAAGAATTTGATTCGAAATTTTTCTCCAATTGTAAGTGTTCGTTTCACAATAATTGACTGAAACATTTTGTAGGTTTTCCTGAAAAGAGCCATGGCGCTCGTCTGTTAGTGTTTATTTACATATCTAGAATGAATGCTCTTACATCAACGGATGTATCAGGGATGTTCTTCACGTTCGGGACATGTTGAATTCAATGCAAAATTTAAAGGTTCCTTACCTAAAAGTTTCTTACCGTGGAGATTTATTTAGTTACGTTAGGGAACTCGAACCTTACGTGCTCTGTTACGCGGTTCATGTCTTATGATACACGAGTTACATGCAGCGTCGAATGCTAGAACAGTTATAGCATTGAAACCCTGCTACCATATGTGTAGCGGCATTTGTCAAAGCCAGAAGCACTTTATTTTCATCTACGCCAGTGATGACAAAGTGTGCGATTATTTTGTTCTTTAGTCTTTGGGAGTTGTTTTGAACAAATCAAATAAGCTCTGTATTTCCAACAATCAGTTATGTAATGTGCCGGTCAAGATTGTCAGTTCTTTCATTTACAAAAATCCATATGCAAAGACTCCACAGTAACATCTCGGATTCTTTGCAGTGCGTCCGTATAAGTAAAGTCCACAGAATTTTTATGCACCGTTAATTCTGCCGGTACAGACCTATGGCAGAACTACATTTTTGCAATAAACTACAATAATTCACAGCCGATCTAAATCTAGGTGGACTTGTAGAGTAAGATTTCCTTTTCCCTCCCTAAGGTACTACCAAACCACACTAATTATCCCAACTTACACTGACTTATGCTAAGGACAACATACATATTCCCACCCGAGGGAGGACCAAACCTCCGACCGGATTGGCCGCGCAGTGACATGGTGCCTCAGACCAGTCGGCCATCAACGGGCGTCAGGATGAGTTTGTTCTTCTTCTTCTAATATTTCGGCTGTATAACGTTCAACCATCTTCAGAGTGAGCCGAAAGACTGACGCTACAGTGCTCGCTTCGGCCTTTTATACTCGCGTACCGCACGACTGCGCATGCGGCCACAGATACATATGCGCCAGAGACGTTGGTCGGCTGCAAAGACGTGCATAATGCACGAGTTGAATCTGTAACTCCGCAGTCGATCGGTGTTGGCATGTCGATATATCACTTGAGCTGCACTGTGACGACGTCTTCGTGAGTTTATTACAGAAAGTGCCGGATTCTATGATTCATCTAGATCGAAACATCTCTATTAATTAAATTCGTCGTCAAGCGGATTTCAATTGCCTCCTTCACTAGTGAATCCCAAAAAGATGATGTCGTTGCCAAAATTCCAACGTTGTCATACAACATACTGTGACCAGTGTCAATGCAGTGCTCTGCCACTGCTGATTTGTTAGGTTGTAAAAGTCGTGTGTATCTTTGGTGTTCTGTACATCTTTCATGAACAGTACGAATTGTTTGTCCGATGTAAGAAAGGCCACATTCACATGGAATTTTGTAAACTCCAGATTTTCGAAGCAACAAATCATCTTTGACGGAGCCCACGAGTGCAGCTGCCTTGGGCGGAGGACGAAACATCACTTTTACTTCGTGTCTGCTGAGAATCCGTCCTATTTTTGACGAGAGGTAGGAAAGCCATGGATTTAAAGGTTTCTTCGTCTTCCTTTGTATTTTCCATCGTGATCTTTATTTGATCATGAATGGAGTTCAGATGTCTTAAAAAGTCTTGCAAGTTATCTTCCCCATGGGGCCAAACTACAAAGGTGTCATCAACATGCCTCCAGAATACTGTGGGTTTCAAGTCAGCAGATTCTAGCGCCTTTTCCTCGAAGTCCTCCATGAACAAATTGGCCACCAGAGGTGATAAGGGAATATCCATGGCGACTCCGTCCGTCTGATCAAAAAATTCGTTGTTAAATAAGAAGTACGTCGGGATCATGACATGTTTAAATAAAGCTGAAATCTCTTTGTCATAAGTTCTTTCAATAAGGTGTAAAAATTCTGGAAAGGGGACCTTTGTGAATAAAGACACCACATCGAATCTAACTAAAATATCAGAAAGGTTCAGTTTCAATAATTTCAATCTGCCAATGAAGTCAGCAGAGTTTCTTATGTGGTGATCACATTTTCCCACGAGAGGCCTCAATAAAGATGCCAAGTGTTTGGCAACGTCAGAGGTCGGAGAGCCTATGTTACTCACTACTGGACGGAGAGGACCATCTTTGTTGTGGACCTTAGGTAATCCATAAAGTCTTGGAGGCACCGCACCACTCGGTTTTAGTCTCCGAACAACTTGTGGTGGGAAGGGAGAGTCATTCAGAAGCGAAGCAGTTATTTCTGAGCTCGCTGCGAAAAATATAGGCCTACTTACAAGTGAGAGAATCCACTGGTTGGCCGCACAGTCGTAGTCGAGGAAGATGGCGACGCTGCTGCCGAACGGAATGCGGGTGACGTCTGGCGAGGCCATCAGCCACGTGTCGTGTCGCGCCGAGAAGTACTTCCACAGCCTGTAGCCGTCTGTGGGCAGAACGGGCACAGTCAGTCCGTCTTACAGGTGAGGAAGCAGTTGACGGGCATGAAATGGATGCAGAGGTTGGGAAGGGTGTCAGACAGGGTTGTAGACTTTCCTCAATGTTATTCAATTTGTACAAAAAGCAAGCTGCAAAGGAAAGCAAGGAGAAAATGGAGAAGGAATTAAAGTTCAGGGTGAAGAAATAAAAACATTGCTTTAATGAAATCTTCTCGGGCTACAAGCCGCGCCATGTGGTTTACTGCCCACGCGCTTTCGACAGAGAACTCCTCTACCATTGTCAATTAGTCGGCCCCTGAAGAGACATAAAAGTGACACAATCTTCAGGCCTCCAGCAAAGATCCGACAAATAATGAAGCCTGTGAAAGATGATGTAGGTCTCAGAACACAAGACATTTATAAAATTCCGTGTGATTGTGGGCAGTTTTATGTCGGCCAGACTGTTCGCACTATTGAACAGCGACGCACAGAACACGAGCTATACCGAAAAATCAGCTATGGTGGAACACGCTTTAGAAAACGGACACCGAATTGCTTTCGACGAGACATCTATTATTAAACGGACCTACAGCTTCTGGGAAAGCGTAATTAACGAGGCAGTAGAGATCAAAATTTCAGAAAACACCCTCAATAAAGACGGCGGTTTGCAGCTCAGTACGGCTTGGGATCCCGTAATTGCGGAGTTGAAGCGGGCGCGGCGTAGGCGCGACTAAAATATTGCCTTATAACTGGACACCAGTGACGTCACTGGCGGCGGCGCGGCTATATAAGCAGCGGCCGTGAATTGACAGTCATCCACTTGACAGAGGAGTTCTCTGTCGAAAGCTCGAAAGCCACGCGGCTTGTAACCCGAGAAGATTTCATTCATGGATATTGCCGCGAAAACATGCACTCATAAAAACATTGCGTTTTGCCGATGACATTGTAATTCTGTCAGACAGCAAAAGACCTGGAAGAGCAGTTGAACGGAATGGACAGTGTGTTGAAAAGTGCGTATAAAATGAACATTAACAAGAGCAAAACAAAAGTAATGGAATGCAGTCTTAGAAAATCAGGCCATGCTGAAGGAATTAAATTAGGTAGCGGGTCAATGAAAGTGGTAAATGAGTTTTGTTACTTGGGAAGTAAAATAACATAGGATGGTCGTAGTACAGAGGATATAAAATGCAGAATGGCAATGGGAAGAAAAGCGTTTTCGAAAAAGAGGAATTTTGTTAACATCGAATATAAAGCTAAGCATAAGAAAATCCTATCTGAAGGCATTTGTGTGGAGTGTTGCCTAGTATGGGAGTGAAACTTGGACGATAAATAGTGTGGACAGGAAGAGGATAGAGGCTTTTGAAATGTGGTGCTACAGAAGAATGCTGAAGATTACGTGGGTGAATCGCATAACTAATGAGGAGGTGACTCCTTAATTTCTCCTGGCGAATAACAACTTCGAAAAACTTACGGGTATGCTGCCAGGTACCAAAATCGACTACGGCCGATATTTCGGCAGGATACCACCCTGCCATTTTCAAGGCGAAACTGCAGTAAGAAAGCAATGTGCAACGATCTTTAAAACCTCGGTTTTCAATGAGTAAACATGAAAGACAACACACACCGAACAAGCAAGCACACAGCGCCGACACGACCAAAGATGAAACCGGTCAGATTATCGATAATAAACATCAGTTCTCGACAGATGATGTCGGATTAGTTTTCTCCCTCTGTTTTTTGACAAGTGAGAGAGCAGGATCCCAAGCGGAATTTAAGCAGAAGCCTCCATCCCTATTCATAAGGTTGTCACCTAGTTTTATTTCTATCGCTTCCTTGATAACACAGTCCCAGTAGTTGCAAGTGCATGCCAGAATTTCCGTTTTGTCATATTCCATTGGGTGATCTGTGTCAAGACAGTGTTCGGCCACAGCAGATTTGTTTGGCTGTTGTAAACGTGTGTGACGTTTATGCTCAATACAACGGTCCTAAAACAGTCATATGTTGGTCAAACTATTAGGACTGTTGAGGACCGTTGTATTGAGCATAAACGTCACACACAATTCAAGGTAATTGAATATCATTCGTTATCTAAGCTTATTTTAAACAGCATTTGTTACCAAACCCAAGTAATAGTTTTAGAACTCACAACAAAATATTGAGACATGAATCTTTATCAAAATGTTTTTTGAAATAGACTCGAAACCCAAAAAAGGAAGATGTTACGCCGGCTGCGGTGGCCGAGGTGACTGAGGCGCTCCAGTCACGGTCAGCACGGCCACTACGGTCGGGGGTTCGAATCCCCCCTCGGGCATGGATATTTGTGCCGTCCTAGTTCGTAAGTAGTTCATAAGTAGTTTGTAAGTTTAGGGACTGATGACCCCGTAGTTAAGTCCCATAAGCTTAACAAACATTTGAACATTTGAAGATGTTACAATTAAGGAATACAATGATTAGCAAGACTCTAGCACAAGAACTGGCTATAATAAATTTATCTCCCTTGCGTATAAAGAAGGACTGTTCAACTATTTAAGGAAAAGCAAAATTATACACCCAAGATTAAGCAAGTAACATCAGGGTACAAAACCACAGCCAACAACTTACACGCTTTAAGTAATATAAGCTTTAGAACAAGTAAACCAAAACTGTATGAAAATCTAAATATGAACAGTGTGCGCTCGTCTTCCGTTGGGTCCGTCAACGAGCTTAGCACGTAGCGTTCCTCGTGACGTCACCAAGTGTCTCACGTCAGCGGGTGCAGCCCTGTTCAACAACAAGCGTCCGTACATATACAGATAATTGACTCTAAAACACACGGAGATATACTTCAGCTTTATGATACAAACACATAAAACTAAGATCCTGAAGCATTTCCCGTATCTCCCAATGAAACAGATTGAGCTGAAGCGAAACTCAGAACTTCAACCTTTAGGGTTAGCCAACCACTAATCATCAATAAATTACAAATTATAAATTACGAAACACCAATAATGTCTCAATTACGAAAAGACACAAATAACATTCCCTTCGGAAATTGAGCCATAATGACTGCGAATCTTTGTACCTTTACTTTATCGTGTCCGGACTGTTTAAAGGATATCGGCCCAGTACTGGGCTACGTCTATTCCATTAGTATTCGCGAGCCACAAATCTTCGAGGGTACACCGGTGTGGACATTTTTCACGTGTAAGAAGGTGTTCCATATTTTGACTTTCTCCACAGTCGCAGTTTACATCAGTTTGGTCGATTATACCCCACTTAAGCATATTTACTTTTACTGGGGCGACCCCCGTTCTGAGCCTATTCAAGGTTCTCCAGGTTTTAAAATTTAGGGTTTGGCCGGTCCACTGAACCTGGGGAGAGGGAAATTTTCAGGCGGTTCGTCCTGGACTGTTACAAGGAATCTTCTCCTAGACTTCAGTCGTGTCTCTGGTGGTCGAGCTCTGTATATTGTACCGAGCGCCTGCTCCTGAAAACACCCATGCAAAACATTTCCAACAGTTGGCGCCGTAATGACCAGGTCTTATCCTACTGAACCAGGAATGTAAACCTGCAATTACACTGATAACTGCTCATCGGGGAACTTTCCATCATACACAACTTTTAGGCGAAAGTTTCAAAAGTTTCTCACCCGGGGCAATCGGAGTGTATCCGCACTGTGGTGACAGGAGAATCTCAGTACAGGTTACTGCCCAGCTTGGCAGCAAGGAAACACCGAAGGCGGCCTTGTCTCTGAAGCGACGACTTGCTGCTGATTGCTCTCGTCCCGTCTTCCGGTCAGATCGTGCCGTATCGTCCCTTTAATTTGCTGCTTCCGACGTACTGTCAAAACACGCCCCGCGTGCCCGACAGACAAAAACGACAGCCACGCAGTATACAACGGAACGAGCCCCACGACTCAACTGAACATCCAAGCCGCAACTTTAGTCCGCCACGACGTCACTGAACTTTCCCTCGTCAGAGACCAGCGCGGACACCCTCTCCGTATCACATGCACACTCCTCCGTTGTCACCACTCAAATCTCTCGACCCCGCCAGTGGTCGTCTCTCCCGGTCAAGCGCTCAGCCCAAAAAAGATAACATGTTCAAGAGCCAGACGCGAGGTATCGATCGCGGAATGGCTCAATATATATATATATATATAAAACACACTTACTTCAACCAAGATCGCTAGTTTTTTTCCCCCTGTTTTGATTAACTATAACTTGTTTCTGAAGATGATGACAACATATTTCATCAAAACCGGTAAAAAATCAACAAATAAAGTAGCGATCTTGGCTGAAGTGTGTTTCATTGAAAAACGACTTCAGGGTCATGATCGTACGGTAGGGGCTTATGAAAGTAGGTACTGTGAAACAGTTTAAAACGTAAAGCAATATTATTTTCAACGCAAACTTATGGTTTTTTTAATGGATACGCCATATTATTTCTTAAGCAATAAGTAGCTTGAAAAATCACAAAGAGAATGGCGTTGGTTGCATCGCGATGCGTTAATAACATTCAGAGAAACTGCAAAGCGAAGTTGAAGTTTGAAATACATGAGGCGCGGAGTGTGATTACACGTTTTTGGCCGGCCAGGTACGGCCGTGAATTCTTGAGGCGCCATGCCACGGTTCAAGAGCTACGCCGCTGGCTTCGTCGCTAAATCAAACCATATTGATATGTGCACGCGTATAATCATTCCCACAAAATCCTGCAGCCATCCGCCCATCCGCGCAACGTTCTAACGCGGACCGTACAAAAGTCATGACGATTTTATTTCGCACTAGCTTTTACCCGCGGCTTCGCGCGCGTTGGTGTCCATGCATACGTGTCATATACCATCGAAAGTACGATAATTTCGCAACTTTTTTCCTAATTTATGACCGGGATCAGCAGGACCAATTGTCAGGTTTAAAAAGATACCTGTGTAGAATGATGGTAAATACTGCCATTCTTTATCGAGATGAAAATAAAGATATTGATAAATACGAAAAGAAACTCTGTTAGTTGCGTGGACTAAGGCGTCATACGAGGGACTGGTCGGACGTTCCCGCCGGAGGTTCGAGTCCTCTCTCGTAGCCCAGTCAAGGAAGGAAAATTAGGGAGGGAAATTCGTGTAGTCGCAACTTTTTGTACAGTGGTGGCTGGGACTGTTATAAACAACGTGCTAAAAATCCTGACCTGTAGAGTGTGAGCGTTGGGGTGCGGGTGGGGGGGGGGGCGTTTAAAGGTCACTTTTTCACGTTTTTATTAAATAAAATAAAATAAAATAATAAAAAAAACTCGAAAACCATGCCTTCTAGTACAAAATTAAAGTACGCTAAATTTCCTCCGGAAAAGTCCGATTTATATTTTCTCTAGGACCAATAGTTTTCTCGTTACAAAGGGCGAAAAAAAGATAGTTTATGAAAATAATCTTTTAATGGCATAAAATTAATGTTTATTGTTAAATGAAGTGGGTTAAGACCAAATATTAAAAGCCTATACCTCATTTAAGTACAGTAGAACAGTACTAAGGGATAAATTTTGTTCTGAGGATGTACCAGGTGGCAGCAGGAGAGGGCGGGTTTGTGGGATGTGGCGGTGGGGATAGAAGATGAGGGAAAGCATGACGCTGGAATGATGTCAAGCGCTTTCGTTATTTGTGCTTCTGCAAAACGAGGAGCGAGCTAGTGAGTCCCTACTCCATCTAGCCCTATTAGTTCGCAGAAGCAAGTACAGGGTGTTTCACCAAGTTATACGTACCCTTCCACAGCACACGTCGTAAGTAACTGGTGACGAAGTATGCTGACACACCTGGAGAGTGTTGATATTATACAAAATGCGTTGTACGATGACATGTTGGAAGTGTTTATTTTCCTCAAATACATTAACACTAAATTGAATACAGGTATTAGTTACTAATAGAACTACGCAGTACATCTCTGCACATCACCTTGCACATATATGTGGGAAATCAGTTATTGGGCATACTGTACGTTTGGTGTGGCTTATTTCTTGGGAAGGCCCCTTCCACCACCATGAGCAATGCTCGCTCTTCAACTTAAAGACAGCATTTTCTGTCCAGTTCTCTTATGTGAGTAATGAAAACAACTTTTTTGTGGAGTGAATTTAATGGTTTTCACTACAAGCCATGGTTTTCGAGTTTTTTCTTTTTATTTTTTCTTTCTTTTTATTTATTTATTTTTCTTTTTTTTTAAAAAAAAAGAATAGAAAAAGTGACTTTTCAACGCACCCTCCCCCCTCCCCCGCTCCACCCCAACGCTCACACACTACAGGCCAGGATTTTTAGTATGTTGTTCATGACACTCCCACTTTTAAATTTTGACATGTAGGTTTAACATATTCATCTTCGTCTGAAGAAGGTGCCCATAGCGGCATTGAAACCTGGTAACGAGTATTTTCATACTTTGCGACTGAGGGCTGCCCCTTATACATTTAATTATAGCATTTTCAGTTGAAAAGCTTTTTTGAAAACCAAACTGACATTTTGTTAGAACTTTATTTTTACTAATTTGTGAAGCAACTCGAGAATACATTACTTTTTCAAAGATTTTGTCATGTTGTTGTTGATGTTGTGGTCTTCAGTCCGGAGACTGGTGCTTTCCAAACGTCACAGAAGTTCTCCTGCGAAACTTGCAAGACTAGCACTCCTGGAAGAGAGGATATGGTGGAGACATGGCTTAGCCACAGCCTAAGGGATGTTTCCAGAATGAAACTTTCACTCTGCAGCGGAGTGTGCGCTTGCCCGCGAAAGGCAAAGGTCCCAGGTTCGAGTCCCGGTTCCGGCACACAATTTTAATCTACCGGCCGTCGAAAATCGTTGTGTGTGTGCGACCAGCCTAAAACGAACGGCGTGACACGGAGATGGGCTCACTGACCGTAAACACTGCAGGTGTAGACGGCGCAAACGCGAGCGTTCCTTTCGCTGAAGTAGTCCGAAGCCAACAGCACGGCGCTGGCGTCGAGCAGGGCCGCGCAGGTCTGCAGCGCACACAGCAGAAGTCCGCCGACGGCGACGGCCCGCGCAACGACCATGCCGCAGTCGCTGTGTGACGTCACCTGGTCCGGCGCACCTCCTGCCCGCTCGGCTCCTCATACCGTATTTAAGTAACTGCAGCTGCGCCCGAGCGTAAAGCACTCTTCAATTATTCCCTTTATTAGCGCAGCAATCACTGTGCGGACGCAGCTGTAGCTTACAAGCGTCCGGGATGGCTCTCCAAAGGTATATCACTCGCTCGTCAAAGATGAAACGCTGAGAGAGAAATCGTGCTCTATTGATATGAGCATTGCTGTCATCTTTAACGACCCCCGCGAAGCCAGAATAGTTGATGCTATAGCATTAATGCTTACCTCTGTTAGACTCCCGTTTTGATTGGCATGCGTTCCATATTACAATAGAGAGATACAATTCTCAGCGGGGCCTTAGACAACTGGCAGCACACAAAGCAACTTTAGGAAGCCTAGAATTGTTGTCTGTTTATTTAAATTACTCTGTAAATTGTTTAATGTGTACTATGGACAGGCAGATGTTACATCTTTTAGTAAATAATGAAAAATAAGTCACCCCTCTTGTTGATTGACACTAATACGATATAACACAGCGTCTAGCCGCCATAAAGTACATATTCGGCGAGGAAAGGAGTCCATTAGTTACTTCAGGTATGCCACTCATTGATTAGATCACGCATGTTCGAGAATGACGAGTGAAGATTCGCGATTGTTTGAGGTTCCTATATGAGCCAGGGCCATGACGTTGTAAAATTACTTTTGTGTTGTTGCTTGTACGCATTAATGTTAAACTCTGCGATTAAAAGATTAAGGATTTTTGTTAAAATTTCTATCATAGAAAAATCGGATAAAAATCTGATTAAATACTTTTGGCAAGGGTGGATTAAATTAATACACGAAATGATTGAATAAATGAAATGGAGGAATACAGATTGGGGTTGAGGCAACACACGAAAATAAAGTTACAGAGAAAACTTACGGAAAGTACCCATTGTAGCTTCTTTCTGGAAATGTTGGTCACAGCAGCTGAAACTGTTAAGCTGTTGAACGATTTAGATAAACTTTATGATACTTTCCACTTTTTCTGATAAGTCATTATTGACGGACCGTGTACTAAAGTTTGATTACGCAAATAACAAAAGAAAAAACATCTGTAGGACTTCGCGAAACTGTTTATTCTAGTGCAGGTTCTGAAAGGAAGAAAGGTAATGATTTAAAGTAACTGAAAGGGATTTAATCAAAAAATGTTCAAATGTTTGTAAATGTTATGGGACTTAACTACGGGGTCATCAGTCCCTAAACTTACAAACTACTTATGAACTACTTACGAACTAGGACGGCACAAATATCCATGCCCGAGGGGGGACTCGAACCCCCAACCATAGTGGCCGTGCAGACCGTGACTGGAGCGCCTCAGTCTCCTCGGCCACCGCGGCCGGCGGGATTTCAAAAATGTTCAAATTTTTGTTAAGCTTATGGGACTTAACTACGGGGTCATCAGTCCCTGAACTTACAAACTACTAATGAACTACTTACGAACTAGGACGGCACAAATATCCATGCCCGAGGGGGGATTCGAACCCCCGACCGTAGTGGCCGTGTTGACCGTGACTGGAGCGCCTCAGTCACCTCGGCCACCGCGGCCGGCGGCGGGATTTAATCAAGGCAATATATAAAGCGAAAGTGATGACGTCTGAACATCATGTTTCGACGGAATATGTAGGAGCTGAAAATCTCAAAGAAAATGAATAATTAAGGAAGGATGGGACATTATTAAATGAAAACAGGGTGGAGACACGGCTCTAAACAAAAGCGGATTAATTTTAAAGTAAAATTTAACAGCACTCACACTTACATCACAAAGCAGTCTGCGTACATGTCCACACTCAATAAGCTCAAACAAGAGAGTGAATGATCGCGGTTCCGTCCTCTCGACGGGCCGGAAAAAACGAAAGACGAGCGATAAAACCTTTCCACAGATAAAGTATTTCGAGAAGGAGGGAAAAACGGTTACAAGTGTCGCTGATTGATAAGAAATATATATTAACTTAATTATGTATCGTTACAGCGTAAAAAATTGTTGGTTAAGTCTGACCAGCGCCCATTTGTATGGCCATTCAAATATTCAAATGTTTGCAAATATATCGGACCAAACTGCGTGGTCATCAGTCCGTATGTATGAGCATTAGGAGATCTATATCAAAGATATAAATCTGAAAGAGAGGCTTTAAAAATTGTGCCACGGCAGGGATTCAAATCCGGTACCTCCTGCTTACTAGGCAGGCGCTATTCCACTAAGCCATCGTGACTTAATAGATACAACGACTGCATTGATAATAATTTCCGGGGTGCTATTTCGCTCTTGGAGTGCCTTGGCAATATTGATACGTATTTATATAGGAGAACATGAGACAGAATTAAAGTTCTATATAAATACGTGTCAATGTTGCCAATACTCTCGAATAACGAAATAGCACCCCAGAAATTATTATTAGGAGATCGGTTTTACTGTAGCTATATTACAGTATACATCACAGAGATTCATCGAGTAGAGTAGATTACTTGGAGAAATGTCTAACCAACCTATGTTCCGGAAAGGCATGGTTTCCATTGTGGAAACCATTTATTAAATCGTACTTCGTTACAGAGACTGCACTGTAACACGGTTCACCCACAGTTACAGTATGCAAGATTTCCTCCTACAGGGTGGTACTGTTCCTCATACTAACCCTTTGATGATTCTAAGAGTTATATGGCTGCTGCATTATGATGGCCGCGGTGGAGCGGCCGAGTGTTCTAAGGCGCCTTGCTGCGGAGCGCGTCGTTGCTCCCCATCACATGTTCTAGTTCTCCCTCCGGCATGTGTGTGTGTGTGTGTGTGTGTGTGTGTGTGTGTGTGGTGTCCTTAGATTATTTTAAGTAGTTTCTAAGCCTAGAGACTGATAACCACACTAGTTAAGTCCCATAGATTTACAAACATTTGAATATTTGCATAATACTGTTCGAGCCCACTTGCATTCTCTCTTTCGTAAATTTGATTTTATTAAATGTTATGCGTCTTCTTTGGTTAGATATATTTAATATTCCCTTACTTTCAGCTGGAAAGCATTATTTTGGTTCTTGTATGTGAATATGTGATGAATTACTTTCGTCGTGAAGAGTTTGTAATTATGGTTGCACAGTTTTGTAACAATTGATAGCGCACTTGTTAGCACAACCTGAGGTACAGTTTAGCTTCGCGAAATAAAGCTGGCTAATGGAAGAGGCATTAAAATCGCTGTTATATACAAATTCGCGCACTTGGTCTTCGCAGAGCGATTCCTTACATGCTAGTAATAAAGAAATGTCTCTCTCAAAATTTTACCCTGCGCATATATCCGGCAATAAATGGTCGTGAAGTTTGAGATGGCTGTGTGTTCCATATGTCAGGGTGTTTTACAAATACACAGTTACACCTACAAACTTCTTGCAGATGTCTAAGGCCTCTTGTGGAGCAAACTGAGCATAGATACCCATGCCCGGAAATGTCATCCGACGACGCTACAGAGCGCCGAAGTTGCTGGAGGGGATGTCTAGCGGTAGGAGCTGGTGCCTGTAACTTGGACTTTGGACTGTCAGTAGCGTCGTTAAATGGCGCTTCCGGGCATGGATGCAAAAATATTTAAATCATAAAGTCTTGTCATTTCGCGCTTTCTTGTCAGTTAACCCCATTTATTTAGCGCAGTGATTTCTCGAGATGGCTACGTCTGAAAGCAAATGACTCTGACAGTGACTGCATACATTCTAAATTTCATTGGCATGTAGTGGCATATTGTACTACGTAAGAAATGCCATTTTGTAAGACATTATGCTATGTACCATATTATACGACATTATGAATCGTGTTAGTTTATATATGAGTGAACGTATCAAGAGTTTTTATTTTAATATTTTAATAATTTTGAAGCCGTCAAATAAATCACGAAGCTAGTTCTCGTCCTTCAAATCTTTGATTCTGGCCTGGAAATTTTCGCCTTTAATGCTGTGGGTTGCCATATCTAGCTGGGACCTCGTCAGGAAATTGAGATGGGAATGTAGAAAAGAAGTAAAAAAAAAATGTAATTACTTTTTATTTAGAACATAATTACATGGAACGTGTTGCGACAGAAGCATACATCACATTTTTTCGGAAGCTTTCACCTTATTTTAACAAGTCTTTCTTCTCATTTACGTCTTTATATAACTCCATGCAAGTAAGCAAGTAGGTAAACTGGCAGTGTAGATTTGATTCCACATTTCTAGCCAGCAGTCGAATTTATGATCAGCCCACAGGACCGACATCAGGGAAAAGTTACATGTATGTATCTCTATATATAAAGGGCAATGTCCCGACTGACTGACTGACTGATTAACTGACTCATCATCGCCCAGTCCAAACCACTGAAGATAGAAACTTGAAATTTGTAGAGGGTGTTGATCTTACTCTGTAGGCGTCATTTAAGAAGCGATGAAATATGGGATGAAACTTTTTTTGAAAATACGTTGCTATTTAAGCAATTTTGAAGCTAGAACTACAAATTTTAAGATTTTAATTTTGGGTTCGAATTTAAAAGATACGTGTTTCGGCATTTTTTGAAATTAAACCAATAAGGGGGAAAATAGGGGACGCAAAAAATTTATTTCCAAAAATGTGCTGCTGTTAACTCAAATATTAAGCTACAACTACGAAATTTCGGATATGGAATCTTGGTCGGGATTAAAAAACACGAGTTTTAGTATTTTTGGAAATTGAACAAGTATTTTTGAAAACACCTTGCTATCAGACAATTTTGAAGCTAGATCTGCGAAAATTAATATTTGTATTGGTTAGAATTTAAAAAATCCGTGTTTCGGTATTTTTGGAAATTCAACCATCAAGGCAATTTTGAAGTCAGAAGTACAAATTTTCGGATTTGGATTCGGGGTTCGAATTTAAAAGACATTTGTTTCGGTATTTTTGGAAATTCGACAAATAAGGGGGTGAAATACGAGATGCAAAAATTGATTTTCAAAAATATGTTGCTGTTAACTCGAATTTCAAGCTATAACTACAAAACTTAGGATATGGACTCTTGATCAGAATTAAAACGACACGATTTTTGGTATTTTTGGAAATTTAACAACTGATAGGGTAAAATAGGGGATCAAAAATTCTTTTCGAAAACACATTGTTGTCAAGACAATTTTGAAGTTAGAGCAGCAAAAATTGGAATTTGGATTGTTCGTCAGAATTTAAAAAGTACATGCTTCGGTATTCTTGAAAATTCAACCATCAAGGGGGCTAAATTTGTGAAAAATCTGTTGCTATTAAGGTAATTTTGAAGCTACAACCATATAAATTTATATGTTCTCTTGGTCAGTTAAAAAGATACGTGTTTCGGTATTTTCAGAAATTAATCATGTAGGGGGTGGAATAGGGGACGAAACATTTTGTTGAAAATACGTTACTACTAACCCAATTTTGAACCCAGAATTACAAAAAATAATATTTGCATACTTGGTTGGAATTTAAAAGGCGCATGTTGGCGTAGTTTTTTAATTCAGCTATTAAGGGGTGCCATGGGGGGTTACAAGTAGTAAACTCAAATGTTTGTAAATCTTAAAAGATTCGTTAGCGCTCTGCAGTGTGGCACCGCGTCAAACACCTCTTTGAAGTCGAGAAAAACACAATCCGCTTGTTGCCCTTCATCCATGGCTCGAAAGATGTCATGTGAGAAAAGGGCAAGCTGAGCTTCACATGAACGATGTTTCCTGAACCCGTGCTGGTTCGTAGAAAGAAGCTTTTCCGTCTCAAGGAAATTTTCTATATTCGAACTGAGAATATGCTCCAAAATTCTACAGGAAACTGATGTCAACGATATTGGCCTGTAATTATGTGGGTCAGTTCTCTGTCCTTTCTTATAAATGGGAGTCACCTGCGCTTTTTTCCAATCACTAGGAACTTTGTGCTTAATTAAAGATTCGCGATAAATGCAAGCTAAGTAGGGGGCCAATGCCGCAGAATACGCTTTGTAAAACCGAACGGGTATTCCATCCGGACCAGCAGACTTTTTCGTATTTAGCTCTCTCAGCTGCTTCTCTACACCGGAAATACCTATTACTATGTCCTCCATTTCGGAATTAGTATGTTGATCAAATGATGGTACATTTATGCGGTCCTCCTGCGTGAAAGATTACTTAAAGGTGAAATTAAGAACTTCAGCTATTCGTTTGTTTTCCTCCGGAATGATCAACGAGTGACTGGATAGTGGGCTTTGACCCGCTTATCGATTTTACATAGGACCAGAAGTTTATCGGGTTCTCGGAAAGATCTTTTGCTAAGATATGGCTGTGGTAATTATTGTATGCTTCGCGCACCGATCTTTATATAGACGCTCGAATCTCTACTAACTTTTGCCTGTCACCATTTGCGTGTTCTTTTTTGAATCGAGAGTGCAACAGTCTTTGCTTTCTCAGTAGCTTGCTAACATTATTATTATACCACGGTGGATCTTTTCTATCCTTAATCGACTTTACAGGCACATTTTTTCTAGCCCTTTATGTACACTCTTCTTAAATTAAGTCCACAATTCCTCTACATCCATAGTATCGGAACTAAACGATGCCCATTCATTTTCTAGGTGCGATCCTAACAATTGCTTATCGGCCCTTCCAACAAAAACACTCTCCTAGCCTCTTGATTGGTTTATGAACTTTGGTCACCATCGACGCTATGACGATATCGTGATCACTAATTCCTATCTCCACACAGACATCGTTAATAAGGCTTACAAACTAATTAAACACACTTAGACTAACTTATGCCAAGGACAACACAAACACCCATGCCCGAGGGCGAATCGAACCCCCGACGCCGAACAGCAGTGCACACAGCAGCATGGCGCCTCAATAGGCATGGACATTCTGCCGCGACTACAAGTAGTATCACAACATTTCATTATGATAGTACTTAAGCTATATCTATGAAAATTTATATTAAAAGGGAGAAACAACTAGTGCAGATCAACCAGCGCTACTAAAGCAGAGTTACTAAATATAGCTTTTAGAAACTCATTCACCAAAGAAGAAACCAATATTCCAGATTTCAAATTACGAACAGAGGTCGTAATGAGTAACGTAGAAGTAGATATCATCGGAGTAGTGCCGCAACTAAATTCACTTAACAAAAACAAGTCTTCTGGTACGGATAGTATACCCATTAGATTTCTATCTGATTATGCTGAAGCGATAGCTCCTTATTTAACAGCCATATACAACCGTTCTCTCATAGAAGGATCTGTACCACAAGATTGGAAAGTTTCACAGGTCACACCTACATTCAAGAAAGGCAGTAGGAGTAACCCACTAAACTACAGGCCTATTTCTTTGACATCAATTAGCAGCAGGGTTTTGGAACATACCCTGTATTCAAATATTATGAAATATCTCGAACAGAACGATCTATTGACCCAAGGTCAAATATCGTTCATGCGAAACACAACTAGCTCTTTATTCACACGAAGTGATGGGTGCTAACTACAAGGGTTCGCAAATCGATTCCATATTTCTTGATTTCCAGAAGGCGTTTGACACCTGCCTCACACACGGCTTTTAATCAAATTGCGTAGTTCTGGTATATCACTCCAAATTTGCGACTGGATAGGGGATTTCCTGTCAGAGAGAAAACAGTTCGTAGTAATCGATGGTAAGGCATCGACTAAAACAGAGGTGATATCGGGCGTTCCACAGGCTAGTGTTATTGGTCCTCTGCTGTTCCTTACTTACATAAACGATTTAGGGGAAAATCTAAGCAGCTCTCTTAGGTTGTTTGCAGATGACGCCGCCATTTACCGTCTAATAAAATCATCTGAAGATCAAAACCAACTGCAGAACGATCTGAATATGATATCAGTATGGAGTAAAAATTGGCAATTGACTCTAAATAATGAGAAGTGTGAAGTCGTCCACATGAGTACGAAAAGAAATCCGTTAAACTTTGTTTACAAGATAAATCAATCAAATGTTAAGGCCATAAACCCCACAAAATACCTAGGAATTACTATTACATCAGACTTAAACCGGAAAGAACACGTAGAAAATGTCGTGGGAAAGGCGAACCAGAGACAGCGTTTTATTGGCAGATTGGCAGAATTACAAAAGAAACTGCATACACTACGCTTGTCCGTCCATTTTTGGAGTATTGCTGCCCAGTGTGGGATCCTTATCAGGTAGGTTTGACGGAGGACATCGAAAGAGTCCAAAGAAGGGCAGTTCGTTTCGTATTGTCACGATTCAGGGGAGACAGCGTTACGGAAATGATACTGGATCTGGGATGGGAATCATTACAACAACGGCGCTTAACGCTGCGGCATGGGCTACTTACGAAACCCCAATCGCCAACATTCTCCTCCGAATGCGAAAATATATTGTTGACTCCCACTTACATAGGTAAAAATGATAATCAGAATAAAATACGAGAAATCAGAGCTCGAATAGAGAGATTCAGGTGTTCTTTCTTCCCGTGCGCTATTCGAGAATGGAATGGGAGATAAATAGTATAATGGTGGTTCGATGAACCCTCTGCCAGGCACTTAAATGTGATTTGCAGAGTATCCCATGCAGATATAGATGAAGCAGCGGGCGTTAAGCTAGTTAATGTAAATGATATGCCTTTTAGTGAAAGATGTAATACTTAAACATTTCTCTTTGCTGATGACAATATCTTGGTAATGAAGGATGTTGCCTGCAGTATTGACACGGTATCAAACAATGCAGTTCAAGACGTAAGTGCGCAGACCTTAGAAAATAAGACTAAGTTTTAACAGTTTGTAACACACAATTAAACAAAACTGACTTTTTTTTACACATAATTGGCACATGATACGTGAGACTGAGCATTTCAGATTTCTAGAGGTTCAGATAGATTATAGGCTGTCATGGGTAGCCCTTGTTCAGGATCGTGTTCAAAAACTAAATGTTGGGCCGCGGCGTGCTTGGGCGCCGTGCTGCGGTTGGCGCGGCCGTTAGCCGTCGGGGGTTCGAGTCCCCCATCGAGCGTTGGTTTTTTTGTTGTCCTTAGGTTAGTTTACCTTAGTTTAAGTAGCTTGTAAGCTACGGACTATAACCACGCAGTTTAGTCCTATAGATTTACAAACATTTGAATATATATTACCATTGTAACAGTATCTGAGATATATGATAATTCAATATGGAGTGCGCGGTTGATCACCGTCGGAAGTTCGAGTCCTTCTTCGGGCATGTGTGTGTTTTCTTCTTAGATTAGTACAGTTTAAGTAGTTTGAAGCCTAGGTTCTGATAATCCTTTCATTCTCAGTGTTGTTCCTAGAAAAATGAAATGTTTAAATGTTTGTAGAGCTTATGGGACTTAACTACGGGGTCATCAGTCCCTAAACTTACTAACTACTTAGCTAATACCAAGGAAGGCACAAATATCCATGCCCGAGAGGGGATTCGAACCCCCGACCGTAGTGGCCGTGCAGACCGTGACTGGCGCGCCGCCGTCCCCTCGGCCACCGCGGCCGGCTGTAGTTCCTAGACAACAACGTATTAAAAGTTGGTTTATACTGTATTTTGTACATCAGTCCTTAAAGTTGCATTTTTGTTGATGAACAACATGTTTTTAGTACGACATTTTGCCGCTTGGTACGGAGTATAGCCACTTCTGAGGCATTAATCTGTCCATCTTGGAAGTTGTGTTGCGTTGCCGTCTACATCTACATCTACATGGGATACTCTGCAAATCACATTTAAGTGCCTGGCAGAGGGTTCATCGAACCACAATTATACTATTTATCTCCCATTCCATTCTCGAATAGCGCGCGGGAAGAAAGAACACCTGAATCTCTCTGTTCGAGCTCTGATTTCTCTTATTTTATTCTGATGATCATTTCTACCTATGTAAGTGGGAGTCAACAATATATTTTCGCATTCGGAGGAGAATGTTGGCGATTGGAGTTTCGCAAGTAACCCACGCCTCAGCGATAAGCGCCGTTGTTCTAATGATTCCCATCCCAGATCCTGTATCATTTCCGTAACGCTGTCTCCCCTGTATCGTGACAATACAAAACGAGCTGCCCTTCTTTGGACTCTCTCGATGTCCTCCGTCATGCCCACCTGATAAGGATCCCACACTGGGCTGCAATACTCCAAAAATGGACGGACAAGCGCAGTGTATGCAGTTTCTTTAGTAGTTCTGTTGCATCTTTTAAGGATTCTGCCAATAAAACGCAGTCTCTGGTTCGCCTTTCCCACGATATTATCTACGTGTTCTTTCCAGTTTAAGTCTGAAGTAATAGTAATTCCTAGGTATTTTGTGGAGTTTACGGCCTTCACATTTGATTGATTTATGTTGTAAACAAAGTTTAACGGATTTCTTTTCGTACTCATGTGGACGACTTCACACTTCTCATTATTTAGAGTCAATTGCCAATTTTTACACCATACTGATATCTTATTCAGATCGTTCTGCAGTTGGTTTTGATCTTCAGATGATTTTACTGGACGGTAAATGACGGCGTCATCTGCAAACAACCTAAGAGAGCTACTTAGATTTTCCCCTAAATCGTTTATGTAAATAAGGAATAGCAGAGGACCAATAACACTACCTTGTGGAACGCCCGATATCACCTCTGTTTTAGTCGATGCCTTACCATCGATTACCACGAACTGTGTCCTCTCAGACAAGAAATCCCCTATCCAATTGCAAATTTGGGGCGATATACCATAACCACGCAATTTGATTAAAAGCCGTTTGTGAGGTACGGTGTCAAAAGCTTTCTGGAAATCAAGAAATACGGTATCGATTTGCGAACCTTTGTCGATAGCACCCATCACTTCGTGTGAATATAGAGCTAGTTGTGTTTCGCATGAACGATATTTTCTAAATCCGTGTTGACCTTGGGTCAAAAGATCGTTCTGTTCGAGATAATTCATAATATTTGAATACAGGATATGTTCCAAAACCCTGCTGCAAATTGACGTCAATGAAATAGGCCTGTAGTTTAGTGGGTTACTCCTACTGCCTTTCTTGAATATAGGTGTGACCTGTGCAACTTTCCAATCTTTTGGTACAGATCCTTCTATGAGAGAGCGGTTGTATATGACTGTTAAGTAAGGAGCTATCGCTTCAGCATAATCAGATAGAAATCTAATGGGTATACAATCCGGACCAGAAGACTTGTTCTTATTAAGTGATTTTAGTTGCTGCACTACTCCGATGATATCTACTTCTATGTTATTCATTACGGCATCTGTTCGTAATTCGAAATCTGGAATATTGGTTTCGTCTTCTTTAGTGAATGAGTTTCTAAAAGCTAAGTTTAGTAACTCTGCTTTAGTAGCGCTGTCATCGACAGGATCGCCATTACTATCACGTAGTGAGGGTATTGTTTGTGACTTTCCCCGAGTATATTTAACATATGACCAAAATCTCTTTGGGTTTTCAGTCAAATTACGAGAAAGAGTTTCGTTGTGATAAATGTTGTAGGCATCTCGCATTGAAATCCTCGCTAAATTTCGAGCTTCTGAGTACAATCGCAAATCCTGGGGATTTCGTGTTCGTTTAAATTTAGTATGCCTTTTCCTTTGCTTTTGCAACAGTGTCCTGACCTGTTTTGTGTACCAAGGGGGATCGCCTCCTTCTTTTATTAATTTATTAGGTATAAAACTTTCAATTGCTGTCGATACCACTTCTTTGAATTTTAGCCACATCTGGTCTACACCTACGTTTAGTGTTAGAAACGAGTGGAAGCTGTCTTTCAAGAAGCAATGTATTTTGTTTCTATCTGCTTTCCTGAACAAATATACTTTGCGTTTATTTTTGGTAACTTTGGGACTTTCGATATTCAATTTCGCTACTACAGCTCTGTGTTCACTAATACCTGTATCCGTTTTGATGCTCATTATGAGCTCAGGATTATTTGTTGCTAAGAGATCAAGTGTGTTTTCACATCCATTTACAATTCTAGTTGGCTCATGAACTACTTGTTCGAAGTAATTCTCAGAGAATGCGTTGAGTACAATTTCGGACGATGTTTTATGCCTACCTCCTGATTTGAAAATATAATTTCGCCAACAGATCGAGGGTAAATTAAAATCACCACCTACTATTATCGTGTGAGTCGGGTACGTTTTTGTAATTAGACTCAGGTTTTCTTTGAACCTTTCTGCTATTGTATCGTCAGAGTCGGGAGGCCGGTAAAAGGAACCGATTATTAACTTCTTACGATTTTTGGGTACAACCTCTACCCATAATAGCTCGCACGAACTATCAACTTCAACTTCGCTACATGAAATACTACTTTTGACGGCGACAAACACGCCACCACCTATTTTGTTTAATCTATCCTTTCTGAATATCGTTAGATCTTTTGAAAATACTTCTTCTGAACTTATTTCCGGCTTGAGCCAACTTTCGCTGCCTATAATGATGTGTGTTTCGGTGCTTTCTATTAACGCTTGCAGTTCTGGAACTTTCCCGACACAGCTACGACAATTTACAACTGTTATACCGATAGTTTCCGGATCTACATTTCTCCTGTGATCCACCTGAACCCTTTGAGATTGCCCATTTTCTATTTCCCCGAAGCTCTTTATCCTAAAAAACCGCCCAGTCCACGCCACACAGCCCCCGCTACCCGTGTAGCCGCTTCCTGCGTGTAGTGGACTCCTGACCTATTCAGCGGAACCCGGAAACCCACCACCCGATGGCGCAAGTCAAGGAATCTGCAGCCTACACGGTCGCAGAACCGTCTGAGCCTCTGATTCAGACCCTCCACTCGGCTCTGTATCAGAGGTCCACAGTCGGTCCTGTCAACTATGCTGCAGATGGTGAGCTCTGCTTTCATCTTGCAAGCAAGACTGACAGTCTTTACCACTTCAGTTAGCCGCTCGAAACCTGAGAGGATCTCTTCAGATCCGAAACGACACACATCATTGGTACCGACGTGAGCCACCACCTGCAGTTGGCTGCACCCCGTTCCCCTCATGGCATCCGGGAGGACCCGTTCCACATCTGGAATGACTCCACCCGGTATGCACACGGAGTGCACGTTGGCCTTCTTCCCCTCCTTGGCAGCCATCTCTCTAAGGGGCTCCATCACCCGCCTAACGTTGGAGCTCCCAACTACAAGTAAACCCACCCTCTGTGAAAGCCCGGATCTTGCAGGCTGGGTGGTGACAGGGTGAGAGACACCATCCGACTCAGGAACGTCGTCCTGAGCAGACAGCGCCTCAAACCTGTTCGCAAGACGAACCGGGGAGGTCTCACGATCGGTCCCCCGGAATGTCTTGCGCCTCCTGCCACGCACTGGAGCAACCTCCCACGCAACCACGGGTGGGATGTCTGCCTCACTGCTAGCAGTTTCAGGGCATGTCGCTGCCGCAGGCCGATCGGTGGAGACGACGGGAGTCCGTTCGGTCCCCACCGCCGGCCAACAACAACGACGCCCATCGATCGCAGCTTCCAACTGTGCAACCGAGGTTAACACAGCTTGAAGCTGGGAGCGAAGTGTCACCAGCTCAGACTGCATCCGCATACAGCAGTCACAGTCCCTATTCATGATTACAATGCCAACAAAAGCAAAAACTACAGTCGCGATGCGTTCAAACTAAACTGTTCGTTAGAACGCGGATGTGAATCCAATACGCACGACAGCACAGTATAACTTTACAAATTGAGACGAGAAAGTGTAGACGAAAATCAAAATACTATATGTCGCTTCTAATCAGAAAATAAAGACAGACGACTGTCGCGACGCGATTCACACGGCGGAATAATACACTAACCAGATATTTAACGCGAATAGGAATCAAACAAAAACGCGAGCACACAATAAATTTAATGCACTCAAGGGAAAACGCACTGAAAAGTAAAAATATGTAGCTTCTAGAGAGAAGCCGGTTACACTTACAACTGATAAATTACTGCTACGCTACTGGAGAGGTGTGCTCTGGACCACGTCCGCTGGGCGACTGAGAGTGACTGAGAGTGACTGAGAGTGTGAGCGTGATTGCGGTTCCTTTTATTTTATTCCAGCAGTGAATTGTCTTGTGTTTTGTGCTGTGGCGAAGATTACGCTAGCATTATTGATCTGGTAGTGTTCACTATCAACAAAATAACGTCCAAGTAATAAAATACCTCGATACAAACGTCAGTGTTATACATGAAATACCTGGCATAAAAAACAAGTTGTTCGACCAAACATTTTAAAACACATATTCTGATGTTTATCGCACTGTATTAATACAGGAAAGACTGAAATTCAATTTTTCCAAAGATGATTTCATAATGTGGGTCTGAAAGGGTTAAGTCCCATAGAATAACAAACATTTGACATTATTGCATAGAAACGAGCGGTTCGAGCAACATGCATTGTAAGGTGGCAAGTCTCTTTTCGACCAGTGTTCAGCCTAGCAATTCAGACATTAGCCTCTCAGTACCAATTTTCTTTAATGTCGTTTGTCGTTAATAACATCGGCTTATTCCCAAGATCAAAAATTTACAGTTTGTAAACCTAAGGGACTAAGCAGCTGTAGCCTTCGCTCCATACACTCTCCACACAGACATCGTTAATAAGGCTTACAAACTAATTAAACACACTTAGACTAACTTGTGCCAAGGACAACACATACACCCGTGCGTGAGGGAGGAGTCGAACCTCCGACAGGAGCGGCCGCGGAACCCCTTAACACGGCGCCACAGGCGCGCGGCTGTTCACAAGGCTTAATAGCTTTCACTCAGTTAAAACTAGAGGCAAATCGACTGCATTTGCACCACACCTGCTCCATTCTCCTGTAGAAAGGCGTACAGTATTCTGCTGTTCAAATGCTTGTATCGCCTTTGGAACTTAACTACGGGGTCATCAGTCCCTAAACTTACAAACTACTTATCAACTACTTACAACTAAGGACGGCACAAATATCCATGTCCGAGGGGGGATTCGAACCCCCGATCGTAGTGGCCGTGCAGACCGTGACTGGAGCGCCTCAGTCCCCTCGGCCTCCGCGGCCGGCCAGTATTCTGCTGAATCCATTTACAAGAAGCCCCCATAAGAATTCAGAAATTTTTGTCGTAATGCATGCAGTCATTAAGAGTATTCTTATGACTCACTCCTATTCTATTGAGGAACTTTTGAAAAAATAAAAAAATTAAGCCAGTTTCTTTAGGTTGTAGATTGTGTTTACTTATACTTAGACCTTTCGTGAACATAGGATTAGTATAGATTTCATTTTATCAATTACTAGTTTTCTGTTACAATTTCATGTACTAACTCGTTCAATTATCATAGAGACTTGCTCCTCAGCTGGGTGCTTCAGAACACGATAAATGAAAAACAAATATTCACATAGTTTCAGCATTGAGTATTTTTGTTCTGGGTTTTCCGTTTCATTCGGATAGTAATGAACTTGTATGAAAACCAGACAGCAGTTATCAGAGTTGAAGGGCATGAAGGGGATGCAGAGGTTGGGAACGGAGTAAGACAGGGTTGTAGCCTTTCTCCAATGTTATTCAATTTGTACATTTAGCAAGCTATAAAGGAAAGCAACGATAAATTTGGAGAAGGAATTAAAGTTCAGAGTGAAGAAATAAAAACATCGCGGTTTGCTGAGGACATTGTAATTCTGTCAGAGACAGCAAAGGACCTGGAAGAACAGCTGAACGGAATGGACAGAATGTTGAAATGTTTTGGTAAGGTGAGTGCTAACAGCCGTCATGTATTTAATAAAATGCATCTTCAACCATCAGCTGTTTTATTAAATCCTTAAAATCGACTAGTTTCGCTCTAGGACCATCATCATAGATAAAAGATATTAAAACAGGTTAGTCAACAGCATTAAATAAAATAAATCTGGCTGAAAACAGCAGGAGTCTCTTTCACTAAAATACAAACGTCATCCTAGATTATTGTAGCAGTCAAATAAAATACAAGACAGTCCTTTCTTGTAATTTATGTTTGTTTGACTGCTGGGATAATCTAGTAAGACGTTTTTATTTTAGTGAAATTGACTCCTGATGTTTTCAGCCAGATTTATTTTATTTAATGCTGTTGACTAACCTGTTTTAATACCTTCTTTCTATGATAATGGTTGTAGACCCAAACTAGTCGATTTTAAGGATTTAATAAAACAGCTGATGGTTGAAGATGCATTTTATTGTGTTGAAAGGTGCATATAAGATGAACATTAACAAGAGCAAAACAAGGGTAATTGACTGCAGTCTAAGAAAACCAGGCGATGCTGAAGCAATTACATTAGGTAATAAACAATAAAGGTGGCAAATGAGTTTTGTTATATGAGCAGTAAAATGACACGATGGTCGCAGTACAGAGGATATAAAATGCAGAATGGCAGTGGGAAGAAAAGCGTTTTTGAAAAAGAAAAATCTTTTAACATCGAATATTAATCAAAGCGCAAGGAAGTCCTTTCTGAAGGCATTTGTGTGGAGTGTTGCCTTGTATAGGAGTGAAAATTAGACAATAAACAGTGCGGACAGGAAGAACGTAGAGGCTTTTGAAATATGGTGTTACTGAAGAATGTTGAAGATTAGATGGGTGAATTACATAACTAATGGGGAGGTATTGAACAGAATTGAGGAGAAAAGGAATTTCTGGCATACCTTAAAAGTAGGCCACTGTACGGAATAAAAGCTTAATTCTGGTAGGAGGTACCGAGATAAGAATTTACTGTTATAAAAAAGCTTAATTTTAGCAGTAAAATTAGCAAAAGATCCGTGTGAACTACCGGCTACTCCCTGCTGTAAAACCTTGTTCCCTGGCCCTAATTGAGAACTGACTTGGTTGAAATTACTCTAATAACATGACGATAACGATACAGTGGCTAATATACGTAGGAGCTCACACGAAATTACACACAGGCATTAATAAACAAGCCACTGCAATTATAGTTGGCTGGCAATTATAGGTGGCTAAAGAAAAACATTTATGGCGTAACAGAACTTAAACATAAAAAATTGCATCTGAGCTGGTTCTCAGCACTGGTGAAAAACAATGTGAAATAAAAGGGGGAAGGTGCTCGAAAACTACAATTTATAGGCAAGTCAAAATTATACTGAGCTTAACTCGTTTATTCAGGTCGAACGCAAGCAAGATGGGGAAGCAATTTTGCTAATACAATAAAAACGCACCTCACTTACATGAGCTAATACTGACGATGCCCAACATTGAATTTAACATTAATTACACAGAACTTAACGCTACTGGGGGAGGATTTGCAAACAACACTCACTCGCTCACACACACGCAATGCAACAGCGAAACTCACCAAAATCAGCGTGTTGAAACGAGGCATAAGCAGGCCCCGCTATCGTAGGCAACATTCAGCAAACCCGGAGGTACCACACAACGCAATATATAATAAAACTGCAAAGATGGCTCTGGTCTGTCGTGTCTGATTTGAGATGGTGCGTTAGTATAGCAAAGTTAAGTTGCATCCAGATTAGACCGCGAGCGAACACGCTAACGGCGACACATGGCTACGTTACATGATCGCACTCCACTGAAGGTGAAGTGGTTAAAAATCGGATTCATTACACAAAATCTCGGCGGACTCTTAAGTTGCAACCTGAGAGTAAACTATCTAGGCACTGATTTTATGAGAAGAGGCGTGAATTCAGGTGACTAGCTGCAAACCCCTGAAGTCGGAGTTCGGACCCACGTGGTTCCAAAAACCGATAAAAATGTATAAATTCAATTTCCGACAAATAAAGAAAATTAACTACGGTATGCAACCCCTAGAACTGCGTAGAATTTCGTAAGGAAGCTACTGAAATGCAGCAACATGCGATTGGGAGCGTTCACAGAGACGGAATAAGTCCAGTCAGAACCCGGAAAAGTGAAATAATTACAAAGTCGAAAAAATAAAAATAAAAACTACGGCATGCAACCCCTAAACATGTTTAGAATTTCATAAGCAAGCTATTGAAGGAGGCTGTACAAAGCTCGGAGAGAATTACTGACAAAGACTGAGTGCATACAAGTTCGGAGAAGGAACAGCAAAATTAAAATAGGCGGGGAGAGAAGATCGCGAAATGCTAGCAGAAATCAGGATACATGCATAGTTACTTGCCTGATGGGCACGGAACAAACAATAGTTGAAGCTGAAGGCTTTGTTCTAAGAACCAGCCACGTGGAACACATATCACTCACGGAAGGAAAAAATAAGAAAAATTTTACATGCACTGTACAAAAATGAACATATCGTCTGTTAGAAACCGGGCCCCACAAAGCTAGAAAGAATTTACGCAGAGTTCGTACACTGCCACATAATCCACATATACCAGGCCTTTATCAAACTGCAACTAGTAGCACATACACAGTGTTTATCTGTTGGAAATCACTGGATTGAAAAACTATAACACATTTCCGCGCACGATCGGAAAAATATTCCGAAAAATGAATCCAAGTTCAAGAGTCTAAGTTAAATATACTAGACAACAAATCGCTACCATCTCCCCAGACACAAGAGCAGAACCAACCTTACCTCACCACAATCCGAGTACCAAGTGACCACCGAGTGGTCAGGAGGCGCGAAAGCTACCGGAAACTGGCAAAACCCAGCAGTGGTGGGGAGAAAAGATTGCAAGACTCGCCTTGAAGAGGGCTTGTCGACTGGCTCATAACCAATGGGTGTAGAAACCTCGTTGGTCGCATCAGCAGCAGGGGTTGGTAACGACTAACTATCGACTCTGAGCCAGAGAGAACCATGCAAAGCGAGTTATTACCACCCACATTCAGACAGCCATACTTATTGTCACATTCATAACCACAATAATAAAATAACAAAATCCTAGCAATATTAACTAGCATTTCAGAAAGTAATAAGTTAAAACATGAAATAAAAATGCTATTCCTCGTCCATAGAAAAGAGTGGGGTTCTAGTTTTAACAAAATGCTAATCTAGCGACATCAAATAAATTACAAATTTATAAAAAATATATGGAAGACGACAGATGGTCGTCTTTCATCACCCCTTCATTAATTGAAAATTTTGTTGTAGGCTGGGGTAATTATATTACAACAGACAGCAAACTTTTCTAAGCTAACATGTGGTTGCCTTATGGGCAACACAGACAGCTGGGTGCGTCACTCAAACACAGCAAATACAAACAACAACAAAAAACCACATTGGAAAATACTAATTCCTATAAAAACTAAAACAATGAAGATGCAAATGTGGCTGGTGATACCACAGTATTGGGGCAATCGGTATAACAATCCAAAATTTACAAAGAAACATAGACAGACAAATCATAAATATAGATCATACACGACATTGAAACACAATAAATAAATAAATAAATAAAAATCACATGGTTGAATGTGTCCTGTTGTGTTGTATCACATAAACACAAAATAGTACATAAACAAGCAAAGACACATGGATTAAATGTCTCCATAAGTTCATTGCTGTCATGTTTTTATATTGCTGTGGGAGACCAGGGTCGTTACAGAAAAAGGGTCCTCTTGCCAAGTGAATCGTATTTCACACTCTCAGAGCGTCCACTGTTTCCATTGCTCACCCCACTTTTCCACCTGATGCTGTCCTTCACATTGTCGTCCACTCAACACTGATTTTTAAGTCACAAACAATGTTCTCATTAGTTCGAAATGTAGGCTAGGTCCTTTGAAGGGGGAGGGAGACAATCTTCTAGAAGATACTGGGAGGAAACTAAAACCCACACACATAAGAAGATACTTTAAACTTTTTGTGTCTCTTCCTCAGCTATTCAACTGCATCCGACATGAGTAGTAGGGCCGGATAGTGTACCTGCCTGCAGGCCTGGTGGTCCTTGTTCCATATGGCAGGTAGCCCGACGAGTGCTCAGGCTGACCACTGGAAGAGCTTAGGAGCGGCGAGTTCGACCACCGTGGCCGCGTATTTTGTGTGAGCTGACAGACGGTAGCTTGGTACTCGGCACTCTGTATCCTGCCAGCCACACAGTTTTTGTGTTGCTGCTAAAAATCCAAACTGGACGGCTGGGACCGCTGGACCGGGTACCTGTTATGGGGGTATGGCAGGTCGGCTGCTCGTCTTCTGACTTCCCGCCAAACCCCTGATAACTCCGATGTTGGTTTCAG
Organism: Locusta migratoria; assembly: GCA_026315105.1. Taxonomy (NCBI): domain Eukaryota; kingdom Metazoa; phylum Arthropoda; class Insecta; order Orthoptera; family Acrididae; genus Locusta; species Locusta migratoria. The sequence goes on from CM048746.1 coordinate 202,020,280, forward strand.
TCCGCTCCCGTGCGCGAGACTGGCGTGAGTTGCAACTGACGCATGCCTCCTTCTTGGCCACAGACACCTTCACAAATCTGTCAACACTTTGGTACACATTGTTACCACAAGACAACGTAAACTTGCAAGGAACTCCATCGTATCACAATCGTGGTGAGCCCTAGAATTCTTTTTCAAAAAATATTTAACAAAAATACAATTAATATCAACAGATGTTTAGCCAAAACATTTTAAAATTAAAATACTTATTAAGATATACAAAAATAGAACTCCTACGTTCTTAGTCCTTCATAAAACATTTTAACATTAAAGATACAGTATTAACAGATATAAGAATTCTGTTTCAAATCAAATTGAGGCGCAAAACACAAGAATTGACATATTACATTGAAATCACACATAGTTACAAATCAATAATTAAATAGTTTATCCTATAACTTAATATAACGTCGAGAATAATATTTTTAATAAATTAAACATGGTCCATTACAAGCAACTGAACCTTAGTTACTATAATTCAACCAACGGGCAATTCGTCATGTCAGGTCATAGTCTGTGATAGTTTTAGGGAGGCAAAACTACCTTCATCCATGCAGCATGCAGCACTATGCAAGAACTAACTACCAAGCCACTACGCAAACACTAACTACTATACCACTACCTACAGCCCGGGCACAAATTATTCTAACTACCGCGCGAGACGGGGAGGGAGATTTCTTGAGCTCGCCGGTCTGGTTCCAGACGCTGCAAATTGGAGGTTAGTGCCTGTAAACATACTTACACCAATCGCTCACGCAGAGGTGAGAAAACACAGCTATACATATTAACTACAACACGAGGTAATACATCTTGGAAGTAGAACAAAAGGTAAACACATGATCAAATGTACAAACACATAAAATAAACACTACAAATCCACACATGTTAAACAATCCTAATTTAATAAAGTGAGATCTAAGTTATTAGTGACTTACAATGTAACCCATTCTTACCACAATCGTGCTGCAAAATTAAGAATGAGAATTAGTGGTTGCAGGAAAATCAGGGTTTACCGTCCTGGAGATGTTAGACAGACATGTGTCCTCATTGTATACGTTAGGCGGACAGTCCCTTGACAGTGAGCTTCCTGTTCTTCTAATCCTTTATTTTTCTTTTATTTCATCACATATTTTTCTGCTTTTGAATGTGATTCTGGCCTCTTCCACAGAGCCGGCTGCTGTGGCCGCGGGGAGCCGGGCCAAATGATCAACGAACGACCAAGTACGAACAATGAAAACGACCGCATATCATAGATCTACCTAAAGAACAAAAAAACAAAAAAGGGGGGCTGAGGCACTCCAGTCACGGTCCGCACGGCCACAACGGTCGGGTTTTCGAATCCCTCCTCAGGGCATGGATGTTTGTGCCATCCTTAGTGTAAGCTAGTTTGTAAGTTTAGGGACTGATTACCCCGTAGTTAAGTCCCATAAGCTATACAAACATTTGAACATTTGCCTCTTCCACAGATCACGCTCAGTCCATTAACTTACAAAATTGCCCTGCAAAATTTATCTGAAAAAATGCAAGTTGGTTCTATTAATAAGCCAGGGTGTATATTGTCAATAAAATTTAGATGAACCCCTTCGTTCGTGCTCTGCCACGTCTGTCAGTCGAATCGCATACCTCCTGTTACTCAAACGGACAATCCCTAGACAAAAATTATCTAGACCCCTAAGCATCAACACCACAGTGCATCACCGTGCAACTAACTCAAGCACTCGATAAACAAGGCTAGCTTCAAGCACAGTGAAGAAGAGCACAGACACTTAAAACAACAAACAGGGACACAAATTACATAAACAAGATATGCACAATAAAATACTTAACATGACCTAAACAACTTAGGTTATCAGAATGAAACTTTCACTCTGCAGCGGAGTGTGCGCTGATATGAAACTTCCTGGCAGATTAAAATTACGTGCCGGAACCGGGACTCGAACCTGGGACCTTTGCCTTTCGCGGGCAAGCGCACTACCGACTGTGCTATCCCGACATCACTCACGATGCCACCTCACAACTTTACTTCCTCCAGTACCTCGCCTCCTACTTTCCAAACTTCGCAGAACCTCTCCTGCGAACCATGCAAGACTACACGTCTGGAAGAAAGGCGAGGTACTGGCGGAAGTAAAGTTGTGAGGCGGCATCGTGAGTCGTGTCGGGATAACACAGTCGGTTGAGTCCCGGTTCTGGCACACAATTTTAATCTGCCAGGAAGTTTCATATCAGCGCACACTCCGCTGCAGAGTGAAAGTTTCATTCTGGAAACATCCCTTAGGCTGTGGCTAAGCCATGTCTCCACCATATCCTTTCTTCCATGAGTGCTAGTCTTGCATGGTTCGCAGGAGAGCTTCTGTGAAGTTTGGAAAGTAGGAGGCGAGGTACTGGCGGAAGAAAAGTTGTGAGGCAGCATCGTGAGTCGTGCCGGGATAGGACAGTTGGTAGTGCGCTTGCCTGCGAAAGGCAAAGGTCCCAGGTTCGAGTTCCGGTTCCGGCACGCAATTTTAATCTGCCAGGAAGTTTCAACTTAGGTTATGCACCATCAATCCTCACGATGGAAACAAAAGATCAAAACATGGACAAAAAAGGGACTATGTGAGGTGGATAGCCTTATGGCTAACAGAGACACTTGCATATGTGGTACTAATAACGCTTAAGTACAAAATGGAGCGTCAAGGTAACATACGTCGAACAGCTGACCAGGTGGAAATGGCAATTTGCTGTTAACCACGCCAATAGCGGCATGCACCTTATAGTACACAAAACATGCGTACAACATAAAGACGCAGTATGGTGAAATGAAATCGCACAACAAACACATACATATACAAAGGACATATAACAAAATACACTATTAAAACAAACCACTTAAAGAAGCACTGCAAAAGGCATACAAATACAGCATAATTTTACAAAAACCAATCACATAGTTGGTAAGAATAACACTAAATCTACCCTAGAAAACATAAAAACTTAGAATGTATGTTACTGGCTTGTGCTAGGGCCTGGATCTTTCGGTTGGTTATGGCGCGGATAAGCGGACCTGATTTCCAAGTCTTCTGTTGGCGGGTCGTGTGGCTTTTTCTGGCCTTTATCGGGTCGGTAGCCCTTATTACCGTTCCCAAACCTTCGCCGTTTGTCTGCTCGCTTATCATGTCAATAACCTTGCTCGTTCCTCCACTGCAGCTGCTTCTCTGCATTGGAAGGACCGGACTCCCCACTGGTAGTGCTTTCCGCTTGGCGGTTGTTCCTAGCGCTATTGTCGCTCTGATTACTTCTCCTAGAAAAGCCATTGCCGTCTCTTCTAGGTCCATAATCATCGTCAAACTCCAAGTCCTCCAGGTAAGCCTGGAAGGACTCAATGTCCTCCTTGCAGCTTCCCACAAGGACGGCATTGTGCACATTTCGTGGGAGCTTTGACGCGCAAATTCTAATTAGTTCGCACGGAGGGTACGGGTAGTCACGGAACTGATTTCTCAACATCATTCCTTGAAAGAATTCGCCGAGAGTCCTGCAATTGCTATTTGCAAACTGGGGAATCACTAAACTGTTAGTTTGTACTCTCCCCGTCTCTCCAACCAGTAGGCAGACATGCTAAAATCATCAAAGTAGCAGCAATATCCGCGTGATGGGCTCTCCCTGGAGATATTCCCAGACATACTCGACTTTCTGCCGTTCTGGCCAGTTTGGAGGCAGAGAGTAATCAAATTGCTCTAGCCATGCATGGGGGTGTATCCCGCTTGCAGAGTTTCGAAAGACCTGGTACTTTTTATTGTCAGAAAGTGGTTATAATCAAATGCCTGCACTGGCTCTCGCACAGGCACTCGACTCAGTCTTTCTCTTATGGGAGGACTGGCACACAGAGGTTCGAATTCCTCCTACTCCTCGAAAGCCGAATCATCTCCGCGGTCAGAACGACAGAACCGACCTCAACACAAACTGCGGGAAGCGTTTTCTACTTGCGGGGATGCAACGGAGACTTGCTCCAGAAGCACAACGCGTTCTTCTAGCTCAGCCACTACATCGCGACGCCAATGGTTAATTTCGGTGCTAGACCATCGGGCGCGGTATTTATAACTGTAGTTGGTCCCCTCCACTGACCAAGTGTGCGACCAGAGGGATGCTGCAGTGGTGGGGGTAGCAGGGATAGCTCTCTCTCTGGACCTAAGTGGCGGACATCAGTCTGTGCTCTGCTTTTGTTGTGTTCAGTTTTCTGCCTCTTCCGTGAACGGAGAAGTTTTAGTGCTGGATTCCATGTGATGCGTGGCGACGCTGGCACCAGTTGATCTTTGGTTATCAGTCGACCTCAGCCATCCTCCCGATCTCTCTGGCTTGCTTATCTTCGGTCAGCCGTCGCTGGATTTAAGGGGCAGTTGTCTTTTGCTGTGGAGAGCGGTAGTTGGGGTAGAAGCAAGTGCTCGGTGGGCTTTCCTTGCGCGAATGCGGCAGTTGTTACGTGAGCGGTCAGTGTTCGAGCTCCTATGTGATGGCTTAGCGGCCAAGGTGCATTTGTTGTTATTGTGGAGCCTGTGGTTTCCGGGATAGAGTCTAGTAGCTTACAGCAAGAGGACTGGATAAGCTGACATTGTCGCTTTGTAAGCCTGAAGGTGGTGACTATGTTGTGTGATCTGCTACCAAGTTTAACAACTGGTTTTATGTTCTCAGGAGAATTGGCTGCTTGCCTAGCTTATTTGGAAAGTTGTATAGTGTGTGTGGGCCTGTTAAAACTGGGTTGTGACTGATCCAATAACCTGGTTTGATGTTAGGAAGCGGCAACATGTGTAAAGAGCCCGCGAGCCGTGATGCGGATTTGCATACTCCAGTAGTAAACGGCACACTGTACATTGAGGGGGTATAAAAATTTTCTGCTGTTTGTTGTTAGATAAACTTTATACATTTGCGGTTTTTTTGCATTAAACTGTTGTATATTCTAAGTTATTCCTTACAAATATTAAGTAGTTTAAGTAAATTCTCTTGTAACCTACATACAATGGGAATAACAGAAGAGGACCCTAAATGTAGGATCTGTGATGACAGTGATGAAACTGCATCACATCTAATCTTCCAATGCATTGCATTGGAGAGTAAAAGGCACAGAACATTTGGGACAACCAAACCCAAAGAAATTGTGTCTAATAAAGATCTGGTAAAGGGACTCCTCGCACTGTTCAAGGGCATTGGTTGGCTTTACTAGATATACAGGGAGCGATACCGCACAATAAACTTGGTTTAGGTGCAGGCAGTGGCGGGTTGGACCAAGACTGTTTTGGCTTCCCTGATAAAATCAAATCAAATTCTCTTGTAAATATCTTGAATATTTTAAGTGATAAGTGTCTTTCTATGTGCAGTGACTGTTTGTTATATTTCAGCTTTTGTTGCGTATGGTGTGCCCTTCCCTACTGTATGGCCAGTTCGGCAGGGTGACGTCATGGCGCACGCGGGTTTGACCAGTGACCATTACTTGGCATCCTGACATACTGCTCAGCACTGGAAAATCAAATTTTTAGACGAGTATTCTTTCCACCTGTTCCTCCCAGCGCCGAGCCGTCCCCTCTGGTGTGTTGTTTGGATTCTGAATTCTGCAGCGGTATTAATTTAATATGTTGTTAATGGGCCGCTTAGGACCACACATATTGTCTGGGGTTTGACTTCAATAAAGCTGTAAGCTTATACCTTGTTAGTAATTAAATTATTGTTCCCCCCTTTTAATATTTCCCTTTGTAATTTTAATAATTGTAGCACATTCCACCTTGCTTGGCATAGTTGAAAACCACAGTCCTTGTTTATAAGGTTATCTCGCAGCCAGATTTCAATGGCCTCCTTGTATACACAATCCCAGTAGCGGGATGTGTTGTGTAGGGCCTCCGTGTCTTCATATTTCACAGTGTGTTGTGTTCCTAAGCAAAGTTCCGCAATTGCTGATTTTGTGGCTGTTGGAGGCCAGTGTGGTGCTTACTATCTGTGCACCTTTCTTTGATTGAGCAAATAGTTTGCCCGACATAAGCTTTCCCACACTCGCACAGAATGTGGTAAACTTCCGTTTTCCGAAGTCCTAGGTCGTCCTTCACAGTCCCTAGAACGGATCCAATCTTTGCTGGCAGGCAGTACACCCATTCGATGTTGTGTCATCGTAAAATTCTGCCAATTTTTCACAATATGTTGCCTGCATATGCGATGTAGGCAATCTTTTTCGGGTGCTCCTCTTTGGGTGTTGACTATGGCATGATTTTTTCCCTGAAATTACGTCGGATTTGGCTGTCACTTTACCCATTTCCTGAAGCACTTCCTTCAGATGGTCTAGTTCTGGTTTTATCCTTTCTTCATCAGAGATCACACAGGCTCTATGGACTAGCGTATTAAGAACCCTTTCCCTTTGTGGCAGATGATGACAGCTAGAGGTGTGGAGGTACTGGTCTGTGTGGGTTTTCTTTGGATAGACACAGTGTCCCAATGTTCCATCTGGTTTTCTGCATACCAGAACATCCAAGAAGGATAGCTGACCATTTCGTGCCACTTCCATTGACGTGCTTTCAGTGAAAAAAATTGTACGATTAATTATAATCTGGTGTACAAAAATGCACATTACCAATTAACATTTAACTTCAATAACACGAGAGTTTGGTGGACGGATACCTACCTGTCACCGGTAGCGTAGTATATAGCATGTTAGATTTTAAAGTAAATACTCATGGGCGGTAGTTCGCTTGTCAACATAAACAATTTATTTTAATGTCTATTTTTCAGCGAATTGCAAACGTGGTCTTCTGATGCTCGTCCACATAAAGTGGGCATATACTTAATACTGACTGTTGTAAACGAGTGATAATACTAGTAATTTTGTATGTAGATTATGTGGAATTTAGTGTTAGTACAGTTATTCTGTTGTTATTTTAGTTATAAAAGGAAATGCTGTCACAGTTTGAAACCGAATGTTTGCACTCTACTTTAGTGCAGAACGAACGAATGAAGTAACTTGAACAAAGTCATACTTTAATTACAGAAAAGGTAAATCTATAGGGTGGTCCAAAAGTCCGGAAACACCCTGTTAAAATCCAAATGGAGTAGCAAACAAGGAAACAGAGTTCCTACAGGAGGAACAGGAGGGGGGGGGGAAAACTTATAGGCTATGTCACCAACATGGTGGCCATCTCGAAATCCGCCATCTTGGATTCAAATCCAAATTGCAGTTAGGAAGGTGGTCATGAGACATATCAAACAGATAGAGAATTTTACCAGTAAAACAATGCTGTTGTTATTTTAAACTTAGCTTTATTCATTCTCGAGTTATAGACAATTACTTGCAGCAGCAGTGGGACACTCAGGCAAATGCGTATTAAGTCATAAAATGGAGTTTGAAATGGTGCAAAGTGACTATCCCATGCCTCATATGTTACATGTGTTTAAATGTTAGGTATAATTTATTCATGCTAACGTTTTAATCATTGTTTCCTTATTTACAGGTTACAAAATGGCCTTAACACAAGAAGAATGCATCGAAATCATCTTGATATCAGGAGAAAGAAGCACACAGGTCATTGCTGAGGGTTTCAACAATCGTCACTGAACCAGACAGCCAATCACACACAGCATGGTTGCCAAGCTTTTAGTCAAATTCCAAGCAAGAGGTTCTGTCGCAGATAAACCAAAGGCTGGAAGACCAAAATCCGCCACCAATGAAGCAACAACCGTGAACATGTTGGCATCATTAGCAAGAGTCCACAACAGAGTACTCGTGGCCTGTCACAAGAATGTGGGGTTAGCTGCACCTCCATACTACGAATTTTATCACGGCACAAATGGCACCCATACAAAGTTATGCTGGTTCAACACCTGAACGAGGATGACCCAGACCGTTGGGTACTGTTTGCAGAATGGGTAGCACAGCAGCTGCAGATAAACCTACGTTTCCCCTATAAGGTGCTGTTCAGTGATAAAGCCAATTTCTTTATCAAATGTGAAGTGAACGAGCAGAATCAAAGATACTGGTCTGACTCAAATCCGCACTGGATTGATGCTTCCAAAACACAAAAAGTGATGGTCTGGTGTCGTCCGTGGGGTACCAAAATCGTGACACCTTTTTTTTTTTGTTAATGGTACGTTAACAGCCAACGGTTATCTGAGGTTATTGGATGAAGACGTGTTTCCCTCGTTGTTAACAGAGGATGGGACATTTCTGGAATTCTTCCAGACTGAGGCGCTCCCGTCACGGTCTGCACGGCCACTACAGTCGGGGGTTCGAATCCCCCCTCGGGCATGGATATTTGTGCCGTCCTAGTTCGTAAGTAGTTTGTAAGTTTAGGGACAGATGACCCCGTAGTTAAGTCCCATAGACTATACAAACATTTGAATTCTTCCAACATGATGGAGCCCCACCACATTATTGGCACAATGTGCGAGCATACCTGGATGTGCAGTTCCCTCAAAACTGGATTGGTCGTAGGGGTGCTCTGGAGTGGCCATTGGTTTATTCTGTGAAAATACAGAATTTGCATCACCTAAAGCAGAGCATTGTTGATGTGTGTGGTCAAATTCAGCCTGATGTGTTGGTCAAACTGCATCAGGACTGGATTCAGAGGATGGCATTAATGCTTAAAGTTTTGGTAAAATACCTGTACCCACCTGGACCAGCCAAAGCTTACTTTTTAACCAATGAAGTCAGCTGGGTGAAAGAGACATTATAAAAACAAATATTGTACCAAACACTAACAGGCAGTAGACAGGCAGTACATACTGGACAGGACAATAGAAAATGAAATACGACATTTAACAATTCTGTGCAATCCAAATGAGAAACGAACATTCAAGGCATGTGCTTCCTATGTGACTTAATATTTAGATAAGTGATATGTTCAAGTGTAAAACATATTGTTTTTACTAATTCAATTTCAGTAAATTCTAGAATAATATGTCTCTTGTGTAAATTTCTTAGCACTTGCAATATTTTCCATTTTGACGCATTCAAATTTTGAGATTACAATAACCAAGTTATGCAATGGAGTAACACAGAGATATTTTGGGGGTAATTAGACTTAGATACAAGCTACACAATGAGGCCATTTGCAGCACACTGAGACTTTGCAAACATTGCTTTTTGAGGGGTCAAAAATAATGATTTTCGACAATTTCGGAATTTTGCAAGTCCAAAAAGTCATTGTGTGTATGCATGTAACACAACGAAAATTTTTCAGTGATTTGAGCCTCATGACCTCTTTATACACACCAAACATCATTTCAGTACTGTCGTTCACACACAAGATAAACAATATTACAAACTCGCGAAAATGTGATAATATAATTATTTAGCAGTTTGTATATGTATTACATCTGACCTATGAATCACTTTAGTTCATTGTTGGTTTCTCCTGCAAGCGACAGGTGTCAGCTTTCAAATGTGACCAATATTTTGGCTCTGTCTGTTTAAGTACAGGCGCTATATGTCAAACATTGTGGCATGTTTTTTGGGGAAAAAAATGGCAGAAATTGTAACTTTGAGACGCCTTAGCTTGGCCCCCTGGGGGTTTCAAGTTTCAGTACATGAGATATAAACCTAACTCAGTACAGGTATTAACTGTACCAAATTTCTTTAAAATCTGTGACCATGATGCAACCTCCTAATGGAATGAGCCATTAACAATCCAAATAATGGACTACACATCGAGCCATTCCTTTGACTGTTGGTGGTCTCTCTGGGCTGTGTAACATCGGCGTAATGTCTCTTCGGCACCTAACACACGTGCTGCCAAGCATCCCACCGCTGCCACATGTAACTCGCTATAACTCGATAATGAATAAAGCTATGTTTAAAATAACCATGACATTATTTTTCTGGTGAAATTCTCTATCTGTCTGATATGTCACATGACCACATTCCCATTTGAAATTTTGGAGTTGAATCCAAGATGGCGGCTTCAAGATGGCCACCATGTTGGTGGCATAGCGTATAAAGTTTCCCCCTTCCCGTTCCTCGTGTGTAGGGACTCTGTTTCCTTGTTTGCTACTCCATTTGAATTTTATGTGGATGTTTCTGGACCTTTGGACCATCCTGTACATTAAAAACGTTCATACGAACAATGCCAAAGAAAAAAATATTAGTAATTGGCTACTTTTAACATATTGCATAGAGAAAAAAGAGAAAGAAAAAAACCAAGGCAATTTGTTGCAATGTATGGACTACAGTGTCATTAAGAAACAGTTGCCACAGAAATCTAGTACTTAATCTACATATAAACATACTAGTATCAGCACTTTGTTTACAATATTCATTATCACAGTATTACTTCTGTTTATGTCCCTGTGCGTGTTTGCAATTCTGCTATGGCAAATGACTGAATGCTGCATGTCAGTGCCATCCTCTGACTGATAGGAAATGTTTTCTGTTAATGTGTCACTTTCAGACACTAGAGTATAACTGATCATACTAAGAACGACGTGTTCTTGATCATTCTTCGAAGTGCTATTGCTTTGAAATAACACTGCCTGAGTTATAATAAGAGAATCATGAAATACACAAAGCAAGATGGCGTATGTCAGGGAGAGTTTCCAACCAATACTGAATCATCGGATTCGTAGCAGTTCGGTAACCTTCTTTATTATTTTGAGGTGGATCCATAGTATTTTGAGCCCTTCAGTATTTTGAACAACAAGAAGTGTCAGTAATGCACTTACTGTTCCTTCTACATCTTCATGATGAAGCATCAAGACACAAAATGTAGTGTGAAAAGCAACAAGACATTCAGATTCTTTATTCGTCATTCAGCATTTGTTACATGCAATAGCCTCTGTCAATATAATAATTAATGAATATAAAAAATTACAAAATTTACAAAGTTATATTAGGCAAATTCTTTTAATGAATAAAAATGGTTTGATAACAGGAAACGGTACAGCTTTTCCTTAAAAGTTTTTACAGACATTTCTGTTACATGCTTACACAGCTTGTTGTACATTTTGATGACCATGTAGATGTGACTATTGTTGGATTTAGCAAGTCTGTTCTGTGGTAAGAGCAGAATATAACACGTTATTGTATTATAATCATGTCTTTCATTAGTTACACTTAAATTTGGTACTTCAGCAAAAATGTCACTTACACACACTTTTAATAAAATTAACCAGTTTCTAAAGTGTAGGCTAGCTAATATTTCGTAATTTTTAGTGGAATATATTTTAAGAAGTAAGTCACTGTAGTTAGGAAGGAAGCTTGGAGTCTAATGTCCCATCAACAGTGCAGTCATTAGAGATGGAGCTTGCACTCAGAGTGTTTGGATAAGGATATGGAAGGAAATTGGCCATGCCCTTTCAAAAGAACCATCTCGGCATTTGCCTGGAGTGATTTAGGAAAATCACGGAAAACCTAAATCTGTATGCCTGGAGGTGTTACTGTAGTCAATAATTTTCACTGTTAAAGGCTATATGCCTTCTTAAAGTAGTGTCCTAAGTGTAGATTATTTTGTGTTACTGTCAGGGATGGAAAAGTTACTTTTATAAAGTAACTAAGTTACAGTTGAAGTTACTTCCCTAAAGGTAATTTAGTTACCGTTAATAGTTATTATACATCAAAAGTAACTGTGCCAGTTACAAGTATCTTTACAATTATTTTTACAATTACTTTACATTTACTTTTAAAAACTGTAAAAATAAATTATCCACAGCACCTTCTATCTCAGTTACACTGTTTGTTCATTTTCAACAAAAGTTGTTTTTCAAACATTTCATCTTACGAAAGTTCTGTCTCATGTGGTTCATGTATATGTAAAAACTGCCAACTTTGTTGTCTACTATACATTTGCATCGTCTGTTATGCCGAAATGGCAGCAATGAACGTTTCAGACGATGTATTTGCGTCGAAAGCTACGCTATGACAGGTGAAGAGGAATAATTACCAATATGGGGCGCTGCATTAATAGTAGGCTACTCATCTAAATAAGCAGATGAAGAAGACTTGGTTGTCGGAGAAGGACAAAATACATACCATAGAAGATGTGGCAGGAAGGACACACTGCCCTCTAGGAATGGGTGCGTAACGTAAGGTATCATGCTATTAACTGGGCGGTCGCTTCCACTGGAGGTTTGCGTCCTCCCTTGGCATGATTTTGTCTGTTGTCCTTAGTGTAAGTTACTTTAATTAGTTTGTAATTCTAAGAACTAGTCCAATAGGTTTACAAACATTTGAATTTTAATGGTACGCTATGCAAGCTGCATATGTAAGACATTTTCTGTTTTCATAACTTCACCAAAATGTTGTTTCAGATTTTGAAATGATAATGAATATTACAGGGTCAGTTGTTTCAAAGGAAGGCACAAATTTCAGCAAAACAACTCCTGTGAAGAGAAGACTTGCTATTACTCTTCATTTCTCGACAAAATGAAGTGTCTATGAAACACTCACATATTTATTCCACATTTCAAAGTCCTATGTCATTACTGTTCCCACAGTTTCTGAAGCTTTGGATGAAGCCTTATGTAAAAATAATTCAGTTATATTAATAGCACTGAAACATATATTTAATTGATCGTATATTTATGTTTTCACATTAAATATTCCACAGGCAACTCTGTCTCTTATTGGGTGACGAGTTCATAAATGTTGCTTCTTGTATACTTCATTTCGCAAAGGAACATACGGAAAGACAACATGTAACCCTACAGATGCACAGCGCAAAACTGAACGCTACCACTGCAAAGAAGCATCTAGCCAGGAACATTATTTCTTAACCAGCACAGCCAGGGAATGCAGTTTTTGTATTGCCAGCATGATATGAAAATCGATACCGTAGTCCAGAACTAGGAGTTAACAACGTTGCAGAACATGTTTCAAACTTATTGTAACCACGTTTTAACACCAACAGCAAGCAAAAAAACTAATCTGTGCATGACCTCTTAATTCGCTGTGGAGTTTCGACTGGTTTCAATTGTTATCCCGCCGACACACAGTTTGAAGCCCAGCGGACGTCGTCCAGAGCACACCTCTCCAGTAGCGTAGCAGTAATTTATCAGTTGTAAGTGTAACCGGCTTCTCTCTAGAAGCTACATATTTTTACTTTTCAGTGCGTTTTCCCTTGAGTGCATTAAATTTATTGTGTGCTCGCGTTTTTGTTTGATTCATATTCGCGTTAAATATCTGGTTAGTGTATTATTCCGCCGTGTGAATCGCGTCGCGACAGTCGTCTGTCTTTGTTTTGAAACAGTTACCGTTTGTTTACTCCAGTCAGTCGCCCAGCGGACGTCGTCCAGAGCACACCTCTCCAGTAGCGTAGCAGTAATTTATCAGTTGTAAGTGTAACCGGCTTCTCTCTAGAAGCTACATATTTTTACTTTTCAGTGCGTTTTCCCTTGAGTGCATTAAATTTATTGTGTGCTCGCGTTTTTGTTTGATTCATATTCGCGTTAAATATCTGGTTAGTGTATTATTCCGCCGTGTGAATCGCGTCGCGACAGTCGTCTGTCTTTGTTTTCTGATTAGAAGCGACATATAGTATTTTGATTTTCGTCTACACTTTCTCGTCTCAATTTGTAAAGTTATACTGAGCTGTCGTGCGTATTGGATTCACATCAGCGTTCTAACGAACAGTTTAGTTTTCCTTTGAACGCATCGCGACTGTAGTTTTTGTTTTTGTTGGCACTGTAATCATGAATAGGGACTGTGACTGCTGTGTGCGGATGCAGTCTGAGCTGGTGACACTTCGCTACCAGCTTCAAGCTGTGTTAACCTCGGTTGCACAGTTGGAAGCTGCGATCGATGGGCGTTGTTGTTGTTGGCCAGAGGTGGGGACCGAACGGACTCCCGTCGTCTCCACCGATCGGCCTGCGGCAGCGACACGCCCTGAAACTGCTAGCAGTGAGGCAGACATCCCACCCGTGGTTGCGTGGGAGGTTGCTCCAGTGCGTGGCAGGAGGCGCAAGACATTCCGGGGGACCGATCGTGAGGCCTCCCCGGTTCGTCTTGCGAACAGGTTTGAGGCGCTGTCTGCTCAGGACGACGTTCCTGAGTCGGATGGTGTCTCTCACCCTGTCACCACCCAGCCTGCAAGATCCGGGCTTTCAGGGGTGGGTTTACTTGTAGTTGGGAGCTCCAACGTTAGGCGGGTGATGGAGCCCCTTAGAGAGATGGCTGCCGAGGAGGGGAAGAAGGCCAACGTGCACTCCGTGTGCATACCGGGTGGAGTCATTCCAGATGTGGAACGGGTCCTCCTGGATGCCATGAAGGGTACGGGGTGCAGCCAACTGCAGGTGGTGGCTCACGTCGGTACCAATGATGTGTGTCGTTTCGGATCTGAAGAGATCCTCTCAGGTTTCGAGCGGCTAACTGAAGTGGTAAAGACTGTCAGTCTTGCTTGCAAGATGAAAGCAGAGCTCACCATCTGCAGCATAGTTGACAGGACCGACTGCGGACCTCTGATACAGAGCCGAGTGGAGGGTCTGAATCAGAGGCTCAGACGGTTCTGCGACGGTGTAAGCTGCAGATTCCTTGACTTGCGCCATCGGGTGGTGGGTTTCCGGGTTCCGCTGAATAGGTCAGGAGTCCACTACACGCAGGAAGCGGCTACACGGGTAGCGGGGGCTGTGTGGCGTGGACTGGGCGGTTTTTTTAGGATAAAGAGCTTCAGGGAAATAGAAAATGGGCAATCTCAAAGGGTTCAGGTGGATCACAGGAGAAATGTAGATCCGGAAACTATCGGTATAACAGTTGTAAATTGTCGTAGCTGTGTCGGGAAAGTTCCAGAACTGCAAGCGTTAATAGAAAGCACCGAAACACACATCATTATAGGCAGCGAAAGTTGGCTCAAGCCGGAAATAAGTTCAGAAGAAGTATTTTCAAAAGATCTAACGGTATTCAGAAAGGATAGATTAAACAAAATAGGTGGGGGCGTGTTTGTCGCCGTCAAAAGTAGTATTTCATGTAGCGAAGTTGAAGTTGATAGTTCGTGCGAGCTATTATGGGTAGAGGTTGTACCCGAAAATCGTAAGAAGTTAATAATCGGTTCCTTTTACCGGCCTCCCGACTCTGACGATACAATAGCAGAAAGGTTCAAAGAAAACCTGAGTCTAATTACAAAAACGTACCCGACTCACACGATAATAGTAGGTGGTGATTTTAATTTACCCTCGATCTGTTGGCGAAATTATATTTTCAAATCAGGAGGTAGGCATAAAACATCGTCCGAAATTGTACTCAACGCATTCTCTGATAATTACTTCGAACAATTAGTTCATGAGCCAACTAGAATTGTAAATGGATGTGAAAACACACTTGATCTCTTAGCAACAAATAATCCTGAGCTCATAACGAGCATCAAAACGGATACAGGTATTAGTGAACACAGAGCTGTTGTAGCGAAATTGAATATCGGAAGTCCCAAAGTTACCAAAAATAAACGCAAAGTATATTTGTTCAGGAAATCAGATAGAAACAAATTACATTGCTTCTTGAAAGACAGCTTCCACTCGTTTCTAACACTAAATGTAGGTGTAGACCAGATGTGGCTCAAATTCAAAGAAGTGGTATCGACAGCAATTGAAAGTTTTATACCTAATAAATTAATAAAAAAAGGAGGCGATCCCCCTTGGTACACAAAACAGGTTAGGACACTGTTGCAAAAGCAAAGGAAAAGGCATACTAAATTTAAACGAACACGAAATGCCCAGGATTTGCGATTGTACTCAGAAGCTCGAAATTTAGCGAGGATTTCAATGCGAGATGCCTACAACATTAATCACAACGAAACTCTTTCTCGTAATTTGACTGAAAACCCAAAGAGATTTTGGTCATATGTTAAATATACTCGGGGAAAGTCACAAACAATACCTTCACTACGTGATAGTAATGGCGATCCTGCCGATGACAGCGCTACTAAAGCAGAGTTACTAAACTTAGCTTTTAGAAACTCATTCACTAAAGAAGACGAAACCAATATTCCAGATTTCGAATTACGAACAGATGCCGTAATGAGTAACATAGAAGTAGATATCATCGGAGTAGTGCAGCAACTAAAATCACTTAATAAGAACAAGTCTTCTGGTCCGGATTGTATACCCATTAGATTTCTATCTGATTATGCTGAAGCGATAGCTCCTTACTTAACAGTCATATACAACTGCTCTCTCATAGAAGGATCTGTACCAAAAGATTGGAAAGTTGCACAGGTCACACCTATATTCAAGAAAGGCAGTAGGAGTAACCCACTAAACTACAGGCCTATTTCATTGACGTCAATTTGCAGCAGGGTTTTGGAACATATCCTGTATTCAAATATTATGAATTATCTCGAACAGAACGATCTATTGACCCAAGGTCAACACGGATTTAGAAAATATCGTTCATGCGAAACACAACTAGCTCTATATTCACACGAAGTGATGGGTGCTATCGACAAAGGTTCGCAAATCGATTCCGTATTTCTTGATTTCCAGAAAGCTTTTGACACCGTACCTCACAAACGGCTTTTAATCAAATTGCGTGGTTATGGTATATCGCCCCAAATTTGCAATTGGATAGGGGATTTCTTGTCAGAGAGGACACAGTTCGTAGTAATCGATGGTAAGGCATCGACTAAAACAGAGGTGATATCGGGCGATCCACAAGGTAGTGTTATTGGTCCTCTGCTATTCCTTATTTACATAAACGATTTAGGGGAAAATCTAAGTAGCTCTCTTAGGTTGTTTGCAGATGACGCCGTCATTTACCGTCTAGTAAAATCATCTGAAGATCAAAACCAACTGCAGAACGATCTGAATAAGATATCAGTATGGTGTAAAAATTGGCAATTGACTCTAAATAATGAGAAGTGTGAAGTCGTCCACATGAGTACGAAAAGAAATCCGTTAAACTTTGTTTACAACATAAATCAATCAAATGTGAACTCCGTAAACTCCACAAAATACCTAGGAATCACTATTACTTCAGACTTAAACTGGAAAGAACACGTAGATAATATCGTGGGAAAGGCGAACCAGAGACTGCGTTTTATTGGAAGAATCCTTAAAAGATGCAACAGAACTACTAAAGAAACTGCATACACTGCGCTTGTCCGTCCATTTTTGGAGTATTGCAGCCCAGTGTGGGATCCTTATCAGGTGGGTTTGACGGAGGACATCGAAAGTGTCCAAAGAAGGGCAGCTCGTTTCGTATTGTCACGATACAGGGGAGACAGCGTTACGGAAATGATACTGGATCTGGGATGGGAATCATTACAACAACGGCGCTTAACGCTGCGGCATGGGCTACTTACGAAACCCCAATCGCCAACATTCTCCTCCGAATGCGAAAATATATTGTTGACTCCCACTTACATAGGTAAAAATGATAATCAGAATAAAATACGAGAAATCAGAGCTCGAATAGAGAGATTCAGGTGTTCTTTCTTCCCGTGCGCTATTCGAGAATGGAATGGGAGATAAATAGTATAATTGTGGTTCGATGAACCCTCTGCCAGGCACTTAAATGTGATTTGCAGAGTATCCCATGTAGATGTAGAAGCGACAGGAATCTTTTTTTTTCATCAAACGTAAAAAATTCGTACACTTCTGCATAAGCTAGATATGGCATGTGTGTGTCTTCTGCCTTCTCCATGTCATGTAATTGTTATATAGGCTACTCATTGTTGTGACATAATAATAAAATAAAAATTTTATGAATGAATGAGCACTTTTAAATGTTATAACAGTACTAAAATGTATAACTCAAACATTTACAATTTTTAATTTAGAAACAAATATTATTTTTTTCTCTTCAGTAAATGCAAAGCCTGGTATTTTGCAGTTTGAGTTTCTAAAAAAAAAAAAAAAAATATGTTAATCAGGGTTGACACTGACATGAATCGTTGGCGCATTTTGACATGGGCAAGTCAAGATGCTCGTGTAAACCCCCAAAATCTCAACTGGCACACGTAGAAATGAAAGTTGAGGTCTGGTCTACTTACTTGCATAATTTGGCTTCCCCCTTACTTTTTCGTCGTTTCCACAAGATGGATGTTGCTGTCGAATAGCTTCTTTACAGTGTGTGTCTGTACGTTCACGTATTGTAACTCGATTATAACATTTTGTTTCTGAGTTAAGAACGATGCCAATTGCTAAAAGGTGGCCGTTGCAATATACAGTTCAGTTTCTGGAACTATATGAAGAGCATCCATGTCTGTAGAACATACATCTGCCTATTTATAGATGTAACATAACAGTTTTAAGAATACTGATTAAAAACGGACAATAAATTACCTTCAGATGCACTTCTAATGCCTTGTATATGGCATCCAACACGTCAGGCATAAACTCTGGAAGGCGATACATATGTTGCAGTGAGGCAAATAAATCGCCAGAAGCAAGATACCTCAGAGTGACTTGTAACTATAAATGGGCAGGAATAGCATCCTGCATTAGAGTGTTCTTTCTTTGAATAGAAGGCCTTACTAGTCTTAATAAATGTTCAAAATTGGTTACGTTCATCCTAAAATGGTTTTCAAAGGACGCTTCGTTCTCCTTTTCCTGATTCCTAATAAACACAGTTGACGCTCCCAACTCATTTCTCCTCACAATCCGCTTGCGTATCTCTTCTTTCTGTTTAAACGTTCTGTGATTTTCTGGATGGAAAATAAAGCCACTACTTGGAGACGTGCACATTGTACATCAGTTGGCGCCTTGTTAAAAAGCTACACTGGACTTGCTTGGACGCAAAATTTCCGCGCTCGTCTAAAAGGTCACTTGCGCAAGTTGTAGACCATTTGCGAATGTAAACATGATCGTATCAACTCTCCTTTACGCTACTTGCGACAAAAAAAGTAACGATACTTCCGTTAAATAGTTAACCAATAACAGTAACTTATTTACAGTTAAAATTACTGCATAGAAATAATAACGCCATAACCGTCTGCTACCTACAGAAAGTAACTGTTTCTAGTATCCGCGATAGAAGTAACGCGTTACTCCCCAACCCTGGTTACTGTATCCCATCATTTGTATTGTATTCTAAAGTAACAATAGAAGGTATATTATAACAACAAACAATCTTACCTATTATTTTTTTTAACACTGTTCCCAATAACCCGGCATTTTCACAAACTCGGCCAACCTTCGGTCCACATTAAGGCCAATTCACACTGTCCGTCACGTCACGTCACCGTCCGTCAGAACATTCCGCAATGTATTTCTAATGGCGGCATTCACACTGGCTGTCACCGGACCGTCACGTCACGTCAACGTCCGTCAAGCTTTCTCGAGAAGAATGTTTTGACGGAACGGCCGTCTGCTAACATCGGAAGTTAACCTATTTTCGTCACGCGAATTACGTGTTGCAGTCGACGATTGCACTGTTTATATGCAAAAAGGGTCTTATTCATCTTTGTGTTGTTGTTGTACCTCGTTTTAGGGGTAAATCTCAAATGTTTCATGACGACTTAAATATTTTTGTCAATTGAGTGTCCCCCTAAAATCGAGGTCGGATATCTGAAACCAAAAAATGGTTTATGTTACGTAACATTGTAACAGAAACGACTGAAGCAAACTGTTTATTTGAATAAGATTGTAATTTGATTACGCATTTTTCATTAAATAACACTTTAAATGAAAATGTAAGTTCTAATGAAAGACAAAAATTCAGTTGTTTACGACGGTATTAACAATGTCAGCGAGCAAATCGTAATGGTTAAAGTAAACAGGCGCTATTTATGCTCTTACAAGTATGGTTTGATGTCTTCATAATTTTTTATTTTTTCGCTTGAAAATAGATGTCGATGTTTTGAAATGTTGTTTCAGTTCCCAGTAAGTTAGCCAAAAACATACACTGTAAAGTTTTCTTTGGCCGTTAATAACATTTAGCGTTGTTGTTCCCCCTTTCTAGTATTAAACTATAACTTTCTACATAACAGATCGCCACTCATAACCTAACTTTCAACATCGTGTATTGAGATGGACGAATTGACGTGACGGACACGGACGGACAGTGTGAATACAACTTGACGTGACGGTTCCGCGACGTGACGTTGACGTGACGGACAGTGTGAATTGGCCTTATGACCGAGTTTTCGGGACTCTACTGTATTGGCAATTATAAGATAATTAACTGTCGAAGCTACTGGACCTTCAAGATACTGGGAAATACAAGTGTTGTAAAGACGTGTCCCAAATTCTTCTCTACCTTACGTTTTACGCTTTTATGATCATTTGTTGCCATGTTGTTTGTGGGCGTCTGTCGAGATTTTGTGTTTCGCCCAGTACGAGCTACTGACATTCCCCATGTCGTGTTTACATGGCACAGCCTGAATCGGATTTCCAAATCCACTTAAGATGGCGGCTGAAAAACAGCTGATTCAGTCCCCGATTTAGTCTGCATAATCACTATTTTTCTTTACTTAAATACACAGATTCATGTTCACTCTAATATTAATACTTTTATTTCACATTAGAAAATATCACTCTGTCCATATGTGCCGAAAATTCCTACTAAAAAAACACAATCTGACAAGCCAAGAACGCTTCAAAAACGGTTGCGTTGACATGGGCACGAAAATCGATTGTGGAACTGGAAAACCGCTTTAGAGAAGCGGATTTCCAGAATCGATTTTGGAGTGTTTACATGACCAACCAAAAGCGGAATTGGGAAATCGGTTCACGAAATCTGGTTTTGGGAGCCCATGTAAACGGGGTGACTGTTGAAGTTTCATATTTGATTACTCTTGGAGGGTGACATGCACCCCGTTTACATGGGCTCCCAAAACCGGATTTCGTGAACCGATTTCCCAATTCCGCTTTTGGTTGGTCATGTAAACACTCCAAAATCGATTCTGGAAATCCGCTTCTCTAAAGCGGTTTTCCAGTTCCACAATCGATTTTCGTGCCCATGTCAACGCAACCGTTTTTGAAGCGTTCTTGGCTTGTCAGATTGTGTTTTTTTGGTAGGAATTTTCGGCACATATGGACAGAGTGATATTTTCTAATGTGAAATAAAAGTATTAATATTAGAGTGAACATGAATCTGTGTATTTAAGTAAAGAAAAATAGTGATTATGCAGACTAAATCGGGGACTGAATCAGCTGTTTTTCAGCCGCCATCTTAAGTGGATTTGGAAATCCGATTCAGGCTGTGCCATGTAAACACGACAGCGAAAAACGGTTTACGAAAATCGGTTTTCGTCTTCCGGAAGATGTGTTACATGTAAACGTAGTGTAAAGACGTTTACATGCAACACATCTTCCGGAAGACGAAAACCGATTTTCGTAAACCGTTTTTCGCTGTCGTGTTTACATGGCATAGCCTGAATCGGATTTCGTAGCTCACTTAAAATGGCGGCTGGAAAACAGCTGATCAGTTCATTATTTAGTCTGCACAATCGCTATTTTTCATTAGTTAACTACACAGGTTTATGTTCACTCTAATATTTATACTTTTATTTCACATTAGAAAATATCACTCTTTCTATATGTGCCGAAAATTCTTGACAAGAAAACACAATCTGACAAGCCAAGAACGCTTCAAAAACGGTTGCGTTTACATGGGCACGAAAATCGATTGTGGAACTGGAAAACCGCTTTAGAGAAGCGGATTTCCAGAATCGATTTTGGAGTGTTTACATGACCAACCAAAAGCGGAATTGGGAAATCGGTTTACGAAATCCGGTTTTGGGAGCCCATGTAAACGGGGTGATAGGGATTAGGGAGCTCGTTGAGGAGTGGCATCTGAAGTACTTTGAAAATGTTTGTCCTCTGCAATATAAACAACTTGACCCGAGTAAGATTTAAACGTATTTGTGGACCAGACTGTATTTTTTCCTGCGGAAAAAAGAATTTAGTACGTGTTCTGCGCTCATGATTCCAAATTTTAAAATATTAAAAATAAAGTGATCCACAGATTTAAGTTAATCAATAACACTGTCGTTTTCTCGTCTGTTTTTGCTTGATTTTTAATTTAGCTCCGTTGGGAACCCGTTTTTGTAGCTGTCATTTTCATGAGTAATATGGTGAAATACCCCCTAGTTACTATTATGTAGGCTGTCATTTCTGCAGTGGAAGCAAACGTAGCATGGTCGACCATTTTTTGGCTACGTAAAGAAAGCGATGAAATTTATTTCCTTGGATAACATGAAGTATAAAAGTACATCAAGAATAATTCTTTTAAACAATTACATAAAGCCAGTAAATCATGTAGATATCCTAACGATTTTGTAATAAATCAGTTTACAAACAGAAGCACAGTAGGGCCATACAACTAGTGAAATATATTTCAAGTGCTCATTCTCTACCTTGTTGCCACTATCCAGTCTCTACAAGTATGTCCAGCCAGTAATTTCTATTGAAGGGAATAACTACAACAATAAAGATGTGACCCAGATTCGTTTCCATTAACCAATGACGCAAAAGGCAGAAATGAAAATATTTTTATTCTATCATGCAGCTATTAAAAACAAGCACAACACAGCCAACTACTTTAAAAATAAGTATTCGCGACCCATAATACACTATTCATATTTTTATCTGAACGGCATATGTATATCCAGCCAGAATAATGTAGTCAGTAACTGATTAGCAGAATGATGTGCCCCAGATTCATCTACCCTAGTCAACTGCCATAGTTTTACTTTTGCAAGAATTTTATCTCCTGCCTTCCACTCCTGAAGGTGGTAAGCCACACTTAACTTGTCACTCAAATACAATAGTCAATAGAGCACTTGCCTGTGGAAGACAAAGGCTCAGTTTGTGTCACAGTTGCACTCACAGTATCCCAGCATCTGCTAGGAGGTTTGCATAATCAGTCCACATTCCTTTACACAATAAAAATTTGTTATTGAATGTTAACATTATGTTTTACATTTACTAACATGTTGGTGATGCGTGTCAAAAAGGTACAGTCATGCACATCTAATGAAAGAAGAATATTAGAAAGAGTAGCTCTCTATATCATTGGCAAAACTTCTGCAGTTAAGGATACAGGAATCCATATGTACATATATGAATCATCACTGCCTGTAGAGTTGCCCGGTTTTCTAGTTTAAAATTATAAACCTAATACAATGTAGGACGTAACACTGCACTTAACACATTTCCTGTAATATTTAAATTTTTAGCTTTGATAAGGCCAATGGAATTATATTTTCTCCCAGTTTACATAAAACACTTGAACGAACACGTGTGGATACAAATATTTATAATTTCATTTGCATTCAAAGAGATACTTAACCTTATCATTCACCTATTTGAAACATTCTTAACAAATTAAAATACATCAATCTATAGTTTGCATTTCAGTTTTAATGAGAAGAATCTGATTTGTTGCTCAGAAGATTTTGATGTGTAATCAAAGTTGAATCATTAACAATAGAAAAAAGTACATTTCAAAGTATTAAAAAAAAAAAAGCGCTTAAGGGACTTAACTACGGGGTCATCAGTCCCTAAACTTACAAACTACTTATGAACTACCTACAACTAAGGACGGCGCAAATATCCATGCCCAAGGGGGGATTCGAACCCCCGACCGTAGTGGCCTTGCAGACCGTGACTGAAGCGCCTTAGTCCCCTCGACCACCGTGGCCGGCACATTTCAAATAAACAATACTGTATTACAATGAAATGCCCTTAAATCTAAGAAAAACCCTAGAAAGTACAGGTCTGTCAATCCTACAGCCCTATGTAGGGTGTCCTCCAAGCAATGATCATTCAAATGTGAACAGTCGAGTAGACATGGGCTCTAAAATGCATACCTTAAGAACTACGAGCACTTTTTCATTTTTGCTACTTTGAAACAAATCTCATTTACTACAAGCTCTTCACTTCCCGTAGTTTGGGGGAAAAAGAAGAAGAAGAAGAAATTATCCAATAAACAAGGGCTGTAAAATGCACAGGCGTATATTAAGAGTTACAACACTTGTTCAACAGAACATATGTTTCACAGTTGCAAAGATGAACACATTCTTGTGGTAAAATTTTACGACGCTTCTCACTGGACTCCAGTGCTTATGTTGGCAACAGATCAACAATGAAGTGTACAATTGCGTTAATATTTTTAACGAGCTACAGAGTAAATGTTATTGCTGCTCGTGAATACTGTACCTGCTCTATGGCGGACAGGTTCTTGTATCTACCCTTGTCCGTTCAGAAAAAAATAATTTTTGTTTTAATTGCAGTTGTCAGGAAAAAACATTTATTTGTCATCTGAGTTGCCATCATTACCATTGGTGCCAACATAACCACTGCAGCCCAGCGAGAAGCGACGTACAATTTAACCCATTCTCGTATATACAATAATTTTCTGCTTTGAATGATCATTTCTGTCATATCCTTGAGTACTGATCATGTTTCCTGGGAGACCCTGGGTATTGTAGTAGACATATGATCAAGAATGTGCTTGAAATATATTCTAAGAAATATTCTCTATTGACTTCCTGATTGTTGGGCCTACAGTCTAGTAAATATCATTAAAGGACGTTGTAATGAAAGGTTCAGAATCACTGCTTAAAGTTTATTATTTAGACACTTGGAAATGGCAAAGAGATGAAACTGCTGTAGCGATAAATAATAAATTTTAAGCAGTGATTCTGGATTTTTTATTACAATATTGTCTATTGATTTCTTTTCAGTAAAATATCTCTAATCATGAGTCCCATAAATTTGTATTCTGCGGAAGTCTGAGATTTTCTCATTTTCTTGACACACCGCTGCAACTGTTAAAAATTCTTTACTAAGAACTCACAAGTGATTTCGCAAATTAAATTTGTATATCAGGTGCTTACTTCATTCAGGTCCTAACCACATGCTACATTGGCTTTAAACTAGCTGATCCTCATCATTAATCTCTAATTGTAACCAACTTGCCTATAAAACCTTGTATAAAATCCCTTTTGTCCAACAAGTGGCACTCCGTCAAACATGTATTAAAAACCGAATAAAATCCCATACCTAAAACAGTAAATTTTCATCAGCCAATGGCATACATCTGCTATAAAACATTACACTAAGACAGGTATTCAGCATAAAATCCATGTCAGGGGGTAAAAGAAGATTAAAAACAACGCCTCCTTCCCCAATTGTCTCCTCTGGAGGTAAAGTGCCAGTACACTATTAGTTTTTAATCTTCTTTTACCCCCTGATGTGGATTTTACACTGAATACTTGTCTTAGTGTAATGTTTTATATCAGATGTAGGCCATTGGCTGATGAAAATTTACTGTTTTATCTATGGGATTTTATTCAGTTTTTAATACATGTTTGACGGAGCCCCACTTGTTGGACAAAAGGGATTTTATACATGGTTTTATAGGCAAGTTGGTTACAATTAGAGATTAATGATGGGAATCAGCTATTTTAAAGTCAATGTAGCATATGGCTATCACTTGAATAATGTAAGCACCTGATGATGCAAATTTAATTTGCAAAATCACTCGTGAGTTCTTAGTAAAGAATTTTTTACAGTCACAGCGGTGTGTTGTCAAGAAAATGAATCAATTTGATTGTGGTTGCTCGATGAATAAACATCCCATCAATGCCACCCCTAATTGAATGACTATTGTATTTTCAGTTCTCAGGGTCAGATCATTTTCCGGTTCTCCCACTGTCCACCATTCAGAATGATACAATCATTTCCTCTTATTGAGAAAAAAATGGGTTAAATTTTACTTACAGGAGCAGTCAGCTAATGTACTGATATTGGCTTTATAAGTATAGTTAATTTATTGACTGTACAAAGGTACACATAAGAACCTGTCAATCACGGAGCAGGTACAACATTATTTATGTAATGTTGAGACGAAAGATTATTTCCCTCATTTTATGTGAATGAGTTTTAAAAGAGCATCCAATAGTCAATGCCAACATCAGGACACTACACAGCTTCTGCCATAAGTTAAAGGTCCATAGGCTACAGCAAAGAAAAGTGATTTCAGTACAGATCCTATAGGCATGCCATACAATTACTGAAAATCTGAGAAGACATTTTTAATTTTCTTGTCAGTCTTGTGTTTAATTTTCACATACAATTATCTTCATATTTCACAAATGATTTAACAGTGTTAGCTGAGTTTCTTCTCCAACCAAAGCAGTTTCTAATGTCTTTGAGAAAATATATTATAGTGATTGATGTTAACTTTTTGGATAAGAATTGTTATCATATCTATATGAAGGAATTACTTTTCTTTTTATCAATCAATGGAATTCACCTTTTTCATTGTTTAGTTTATTAATGATGTCAGTATCCCTACAATTGCTGAGAACACTGTTTAATTGCCCTTATTTTTCAGTTTACCTTTATTTTCAGTTTACTTGCTACTTTTGTATTATTGTTTACATTTGATCTAATTTATAGTTTTGCATAATTGTTTTGTTTTTTGCTTTAAATGCAATTACTTGTTTTGGTTTTTGCATTGAATACAATTGTATGTGGCATGATAGCAACTTCATTCTTGTTTCCCGCAGTCAACACATGTTACAGAACTGACAGAGTCGCCTAAAGAAATCGTGGGTCTTCCAATTGTGCATCACCATGGGTATGTGTGTGAATTACCAAAAGGTCACAGATTTCCTATGCCAAAGTTTCATAAAGTTTTTGAAATACTCTTGAGTGATGGCATAATTTCTTTGAAGAAGCAGGTATGTAAACTATCCCCATAAACAAACATAAATTCCTACAGCTCATAGTGAAAAAGTGTAGGAAATATCTTATTGTGTAAAATAATGTGGCAAACATTGTGAGTTAGGCATGATACATTTTAATTTTGCTTTAGGTGATGAACCCAAAGCAAGTATCAAGAAATACAGCATGTTGTGTGCACACAGCAGAGTATGTGGACAAATTCTTTAATGGAAAAACAAGTGAAGAGGAACAAAGAGTTACTGGTTTTGTGTGGAGTCCAGGGCTGGCAAGCCGTGTGAGATATGAAACTGGTATGGCATTTTAAATGTATGAAAAGCTTCAGTAAACATGTTACACTTTCATTCTGCAACAAGAAATGTGCATTAATACAGTACAATATTAATGACACACATGCACAAGTTTGAGCAATGTTACTGGGTACTGTGGCAATTAGCAGTAGAACATGTGGACACAGAATGTGATAAATCACTATGCCATCAATGAGTGTCAAAGCATGAGTAGAGATGACCTGAATGCGTACCCTATGGCACCCCACACTATGATACCAGGGGTTACATTGGTAATGTGTCTCCACAGTATTAGCAAGATGGACTCTCCCCTCTGACACTGCCAAACTTGGAAACAATTCTTAATTAAGGTTAGAAAGTAGTGGGACTCATCACTGAACATAATGCACTGTTGTGTGTCCTCTGTTCATGCCATAGGCCTACAGCAAAGGAAAGTGATATCTGTACAGTACATTTAAGCATTCCAAACATTTACTCTACACTACACAGCTTTCCAACAACAGTGTGATGACATCACAAATGCACTCTGGTGTGTATTATTCATATTACACAGCCATGTAAATGTAATCTTTTAGTCTAATAATGGAAAGTCCAGATTGGATTAACAATATAGTAATAAGAACGTTTCAATGAAAAGTTATCGGGTTTGTAATCACGTCAAATGTTTAAAATCACATAAGCTTTCAGCCAAGCACTCCTTGACCATTGCCAAATGTATGGCTGCTGGTGCAGCCTTATATACGCTAGCTGCCTTCCGTGGCGTCATTGGTGTCTGTGCCATCTCCATATATGGTAATGTTTTGGCTCAGTGGCCAGTGTGCCTGATTCAACTTTGTGATCGCCAGGTTCCACACCGTATTGAGCTGCAGGCTGCCATTTCTATTGAGAGTGTTATCACTGATTTTAATTTCTATTGCTTCCTTAATTATGCAATACCAGAAACCATCAGTGCGAGCCACGACTGAGGTATCATCAAACTTAATTCAGTGGCCATTTTCTAATGCATGTTCTGTTAAAACTGACTTCTCTGGTCAGCGTAGATGGTAACACCTGTCATGTTCCTTCTTGCGTCATTCTGTGATTCACACAGTTTGTCCGACGTAAACTGACCACACTCACACGTTATCCTATAGGCTCCAGGTATTTTGAGACCTGCTGCATCTTTAATTGACTTCAGTAGTTGATGAATTTTTGTTGGAGGTCTGAAAACCGATTTCATTTTGTGTCTTTTCAGCAAGCGGCTTAGCTTGCCTGACACAGAGCCACAGAATGCCAAGAAAGCAAGCTTCTTTCCCTGTTCCTTATCTGTCTTATTTCTGTGATTTTTATCTGAAATTGTGTCTTTATTTCATGGCGACTGTATCCATTGGTTCTGAACACTTTGTGTAAGTGGTTCAATTTGTGGGGCAGGTTGTTGGCATCTGATATTTTTCTTGCAGGATGCACCAATGTTTGTAATACTGTGCACTTCTGTTCTGGGTGATGATGTCTGTTGGTGTGCAAATACAAATTTGTGTGCGTAGGTTTTTTGTAGATGCTGTGACCAAGGCATCTATTTCGTTTCCGACAGACAAGGACATTGAGGAAGGGTAGTGTGTTGTCTTTTTCCACTTCCATGGTGAATTTTATGTTCTTATTAATACTGTTTAGATGTCCCAAGAACACTCCAAGCTTCTCTCTCCAGTGAGGCCAAATGACGAACATGTTGTCGGTGTAACAGAAGAAACACCTAGGTTTTACTGGTGCTGTTTCTAGTACCGTATTCTCAAAATTCTCCATGAAGAAGTTTGAAATAGCTGGAGCCTATGGACTTCCCATCACAACACTGTCAGTCTGATCGTAATACTGGCCATTGTATAAAAAATAGGAAGATTTAAGAGTGTGCTTAACTTAACAGTTGACCTTGTCACTGATAAAGAGCTGGCATACAAGGTCCAAGGAGTCCTTGAAAGGCACACTGGTAAAAAGTTACATCACATTGAAACTGACCATAATGTCACTTTCACTGAGATGAAAATGGTTGATCCAGTCGATGAAATCAGCTGAGTTTTTTTATATAGTGCTCACAGTATCGGACACCACTGACGTCACAGCCAGCAGCTAGTATATATATAAGGCCACACCAGCAGCACCAGGCAGTCATACACTTGCCAAAGGCCAAGGAGTGCTTGGCTGAAAGCTTATGTGCTTTTAAACACTTGATGCGGTCGCAAACCCGAGAACTTTTTGTTCAAAGTTATCACCATGAGACTATGCATTTCTACAGTAATAAGGACAGTTTTCAACTCACTGCTAAGATGTACGACAAGCTGTGACAGGCGCATAAAAAAGACACACTCATACAACAATTGAGCTATTGGCCATGACCTTCTTCAGAAAGTAGAACATTCACGTAATCACACAACAGTCATCTCCGGCTGCTGCTCTCCAAATCACAGTCTGCAGTGTGGAAATATGGGAGGGGATAGAAAGCTTGCATCACAGTGGTGGGAATGGATACAGCACGGCCTTGCAGAGCATGTATGTATTAGATGGGAGGAACAAGATGCAGCTTAGGGATGGAGTGGAGAGATAAAATAAAACAAATGCATGCACCGCACACACAGCAGCCATTGAAATAAAGCATATGCTCTGCTGAATGCTGTACCATAGGGTGGACCACCTTGTTTTTGGTCACATTTTGGCAGTGGCTATTCATCCTAATGGACGGCTGGTTAGTGGTCATGCCAATATAGAAAGCTGCACAATGATTGCAGCACAGTTAGTAAATTATATGGCTGCTATTACAGGTGGCCCGGCCTCTGATAGGATAGGATAAGCCTGTGACAAGACTGGAATAGGAAGTGCTGGGTGCATGGTTTGGACAGGTCTTGCACTGGGGTTTTCCACAGGGTCATGATCCCTGAGGCAGTAAGTTGGTTTTCAGGTGGCATAGGGGTTGATTAGGATGTTATGGAGGTTGGGAGGGCAATGGAACACTACTTTAGGAGGAGTGGAAGGATATTGGGCAGGATGTCTCTCATTTTTGGGCATGAGGACAGAAAATGAAAACCTAGGTGAAGGATGCAGTTTAGATGTTCAAGTCCTGGGTAGTAATGGGTGACAAGGAGAGTGCTGTTTTGTGGATGGTTACTGGTGGTAGGAGGAGGAGTTGAGCTGTGTGGGGATATGGCATGTGAGATCTGTTTGCGGATTAGGTCTGTGGGATAGTTTCTGTCAGTGAAGGCCTTTGTGAGATCCTCAGCCTATTGAGAAAGGGAGTTTTTGTCACTTCAGATATGATATCCACAGATGGGAGGGATTTTTTGATGTGGAAAGGATGGCACCTGTTAAAGTGCAGGCACTGTTGGTGGTTGATAGGTTTAATATGGACAGATGTGTGGATGGAGCCATCAGTGAGGAGGGGGTTGACATCCAGGAATCTGACATGGTGGGTTGAGAAGACCAGGTGAAGTGGATTGGTGAAAAAGAGGTATTTTTGAAGGAAGGAGAATTGGGTGTCTGGTCCTGAGTCCA
Source organism: Locusta migratoria (assembly GCA_026315105.1). Taxonomy (NCBI): domain Eukaryota; kingdom Metazoa; phylum Arthropoda; class Insecta; order Orthoptera; family Acrididae; genus Locusta; species Locusta migratoria. The sequence goes on from CM048746.1 coordinate 202,050,684, forward strand.
AATCATGAAAATATCATCAATAAACCTCAACCATGCCAGAGGTTTGGGGTTTTGGGATGCTAGGAAGGACTCCTCCAAACAGCCCATAATCAGGTTGGCATAGGAGGGTGCCATGTTGTGCCCATTGGTGTGCCATGGATTCGATGATAAACTTTCCCCTCAAAGGCAAAGTAGTTGTTAGGATACAGTTGGGGTAAGGGTTATGAGGAATGAGGTATCGGGCTTCAATTCACGGGGGCACTGGGCGAGGTTGTGTTCGAGAGAGGCAAGGCCATGGGCATGTGGGATGTTGGTGTATAGGGAAGTGGCATCCACTGTGACAAGTAGGGATCCAGGAGGCGAAGGGGTGGGAATGGTGGAGAGCTAGTGAAGAAAGTGGTTTGTATCCATGATATGGAGGATAGATTTTGGACAATTGTTTGAAGGTGTTGGTCAATGAGGGCTGAAATTCTTTCGGTGGGAGCACAGTAACCAGCCACAATTGGGTGTCCAGGTTTATTTTGTTTGTGGATTTTTGTGACCATGTGGAAGGTGGGTATGTGGGGTGCTGTTGGGGTGAGGAGAGAGATGGATTCAGGGGAGAACTTGTGGGAGGGGCCATAGGATTTTAACAGCGATTGGAGATCTTGTTGGACTTTGGGGATGGGGACATTCTGGCATAACTTATAGGTGGAAGAGTGAGAGAGTTGGCAGAGCCCTTCTGCCAGGTAGTAACTGTGATTCATAACTACAATGGTGGAACTTTTATCTGCAGGAAGGATGAGTATGTTGGGATCTGAGTTCTTAGGAAAGATGGTGTGGCCACGTTGGAGGTGAGAAATTCTTGCAGGGTAACAAGATGGTGGTTATGTGGACATGAAGGGGACCTCTCTTGGACTGTGTTATGAACTGGGAAAGGCAGGGTTCAATGTTGGGATTTGGTTGTCTACAGTCAGAGGGATTGGGGGCAAAGCATTGTTTCCATCGTAGGGATCGGTAATAGGAGAGTAGGTCTTTGTCGAGACCAACATGATTGAATTGGGGTGTAAGGCTGAAGGTAAGACCTTTGGAAAAAACGGAAACATCAGTGTTGGTGGGGAGTTTTGAGGGATGAGGTAGGTTCAACACGTCAGCTAAGCAAGGGCTGGGTGCTATTAGGAGTTCATGAAGAGGAACACTGTGCGTCTGATAAGGATTGGATATAGGTGCTCCAAGGTGGCAATAGGATGTCAGCTTGCTGGAAACCTTGTGGAGGTGGTGTTTGAAGTGCTCCTCTAGGTGCTGGAAAGCGGAGGATTCGATCTGACTGATGGGATGTAGTTAGTTACACAATAATAATATCTTATGGGGGGATTTATGAGCCCTGGAGAGATGATTTTGTAGAACTAGGGTCCTGAGGGATAAGAATTGGTGGAATCTGAATAGGTGCGGGTCAACAGGTCACTATGGAAGGAGGGGTGGGATCCAGAGAATGGATTTTTTTATAATTAGACCATTGGGAGGGCTTCCATGATTTAGGCAGCATTTTAGGAATAGGGTGTGGGATGGGTTTTGGCCAGAAAAAGGGATACTTTCCTGAACTGGTGCAGATAGATGGAGCAGGGGTCCATTGGGAAAGTGATGGGGGCAAGGAAAATGTAAAATGATATGAGAGATGGTGTTAGGAGATTATGAGGAGCCTAAGGCCTGGGAAGAGGTGTCTCAACATGCAAAACTACACAATTTCACGAACAGAAGTACACAGAAACACACCAAAGCACGCAAAATTATGCCCAAGCACTCAAAATAACAGCAAAGGCTGCTAAATTACCCACATGGACATGAGATCACATTTGCTGTTATTTTGCGCACTTGAGCATAATTTTGTGTGCTTGGGCATGTTTGGGCATGCTGTCCGCATGCCCAGATTTGAGAGACATCCTGCTCTAGATCCCTCCCACCCCTTCTAAAGTGGTGTCCCATTGCCCTCCCAACCTCCATAAGATCCTAGTCCATCCTTATGCCACCCCAAAACCCAGCCCCTGTGGAAGATCCCATTGCAAGACCTGTCCAATCCAACCACCCTGCCCTTCCTATTCCAGTCCCGTCACAGGCATATCCTACCCTATCAGAGGCCGAGCCACCTGTGAAAGTGTCCATGTAATACACCAACTGTGCTGCAATCATTGCACAGCTTTCTATATTGGCATGGCCACCAATCATTAGGATGCATGAGCACTGCCATTCTGTGGCCTAAAACAAGGTGGACCATACTATGGCACAGCATGCAGCAAACCAAATGCTTGATTTCAATGGCTGCTTCACAACTCAGGCCATCTGTATCCTCCCACCCATCACCAGCTTTTCTAAACTGCACAGATGGGAGTTATCCCTACAGTATATAATCTGATTCCTAAATTATCCACACCTCAACCTACTATATCGCTCCTTTTTTTTCCATATGCAGCAGTTCCTACTTCTCTATCCTAGACCTCCCTTGTTTTGAGTGGTGTGATAATAATATTTTTTAAATATCAGTATATTGTATTTCTGACATTTTCAAAAATATCAGCAGTCCTACTTCTGGTGTCAATAGCAACTGACACATGGGATAGTAGGGCTCCAACTAGCAGGTGGGAGTCATTGAGACACTACATGGGAACTCATAAATGATGATGTAAGGTTTCCGGTACATGTTTTCAGGTGCCGAGTTCATGAGACTGTGGGGTCAATTGAAGTCTGTGATATGACCCATCAACTTTGACCACTGACTTTATATCTGAGTTAAAGACAATGCTTTGTTTACGAGTAGAACATAGATTATAGATTATAATTTTGTGTTTAAAAAGTGATCGGTAGCTTCTCTCTTACAGTTAGGTATAGGTAAACTGAGAAGGTGTTTTTTTTTTTTTTTTTTTTTTCTCGGAAGTGAGCACTGAAGACGTCAATTTTTGGACTTAGGTCTGTGATCAACGGTACATTCTGTTGTGGTAATTTATGAGGATAATCACAGATTATGTATATCTACAATTCATAAGTATTATTATCCCGTATGTTTATATTCATTGATAGTGTTTGTTTTGATAGTTGATATATCTACGTATCTTGTGAAACTCAGATATGTCATTGGTCAAAGCCGAGCGGTTGTATTGTGGTCTTCAATTATGCCACATCTCACATTGCTTGGCCCATTATATGATGGTACTCCCTTCGGGTGGTGTTTCTTAGTTGACCTGAATCTACCGGGCATGATTAGGTGCCTTCTTGTACCCACTGATTACATCATTGGCCCACTTGCTTGACAATTGCACAATGTAACTACCCTGCTTCACACAGTCCAATTATGAGACTCCTGTCAGTTGTATTGAGTTAGTGGCTAGGCACTCTAACATGTCTGCAAGGCATCATGGGTGCTTCATATTGTACTGTACTCAATGGCAGTTAACTAGTTCCAACTTTCCAACAATAGGGCAATGACATCACAAATGCACTTTGGTGGGTATTCTACACATTACATAGCCATGTAATGATAAGCATGTATGCTGAAATGGGATCCTATTGGACTCCTCTTTCTGGGTACCTCAATTTTTTCTGTCGGGCATTATATACCTCTGCTAGCAAAAGGATAACAATTCGAAAGCTCATAACACAAACCTTTCTGTCCTACTTCATGCAGCTCCTCTGTTTTTTGGTAACAATTGTTTCAATCCAAACCTCCAACTTTACTTCCTTTTCATATACATGACACTCCCCTAATTTGTGATGATATAATATTTTGATCTTTTTTTATGTACTCTGTTAGTGTTATGAGGTAAGGATTCCCACAATACATTGATACTCCAGAAGATGGTAGACAAGCATAGAATAATCAGACTCATTAATAGATTTGTGTCTGGTAATGTTCTCCCAACCAACATGTAAACCACCCCAGTTAAAGCCACTTCAGAAGGGGTGTTCCATCCCCCACCCAATCTTCACAACATCCTAGTTCACCCCTATGCCACTCCCAATCCAAATTCCTTACCACAGGGATCATATCCCTTTGGAAGACCCCGATGCAAAACCTGCCCAATCCACTCACCCAGCACTTCCTATTCCAGTCCTGTCGCAATCTTATCCTCCCCTATGAAAGTTCAGGTCACCTGTAAAAGCAGGCATGTGATTTACCAACTCTGCTGCAATAATTGCTCAGTGTTTTACATTGACATGATAACAAACTAGCTGTCTATCAGGATGAACTTGCAATTCCTACACCCTATGCTTAACATCCACTTTTCTCCACTCATTATCCTGTATCCCTCCAGTTCATGTCTTCCTTCCAACTGTATGTCATGCCTTACAATATCCCCTGATTAATTACTTTTTTATTTTATATATTTTCCTTATTACTTTTATCATTCCAAATTCCTCCCTCTCTCCCCGCACACACTTCTATACCTCCCTTTTATCCTCTCCTGCCTCTTCTATTCACTACATTCAATTTCTGCATCACACTTCCCGCCTGTCAGAGTCTTTATTATCCATCATGCAATGCGCAATTTTCTATTCTTATCCAGCATCCTTCCCTCTCCTCTCCTCTCCTCTCCTCACTCATTACAAAATGTTTGTAGTGCTGTAGCAGCTGGATATGGTGGTCATGTGTGTAAGTTATTCTGAGTGATTATGTGAATGTATGCGTTTCTTTTTTTTATGAAGGCCATGGCCAAAAGTTTGACTTGTTGACATTGCATTTGGATTTTCCATTGTTACGTATTGAAGTTTGTGAGAGATATCATGTCTTCAAAATTGAATGATTTTTTTTTCTAACTCATAAGGAGGACACTGTATCTTTTATTGTTCAGGGTTATCTGTTAATGGAAATTGAGTTGCCTGGTACTGAGTTTTGTATTTAACAGGCTAACAGTAAAAGAAGTGAGGCATGCAAATGTGTTACCATATTACAGTGATCACTTGACTGACCATTTCAGTAAAGAGTGGTGTGTAACTTCAACATGCACTAATTTTATTCATTGACAAATGGCAGCTTTTCATTATAAAACAATCACATACAATTTTAGCTGTCTTTGTCTGCTGATTTTGTTAAACAGAAGATATTAACTGCTCAGCAAAGGTGGCCATATTTAAAGAGATTATGAAAAAATCTTCTGTTGCATTTACAGATTCAACTGGTATCTTTTTGCATTATTTCCATTTTTCAAAGGAAAGAAAATGTACTTGTTTCTGGGAATAAGATAATTGACTTTTCTTGTGTTATTTTTGCAGTTGTAACTTTAGCTACTATAATGGTACATTCATATCAGATACATTGCTTTCCATTTAGTTGACAATTATATTACTGCTTATTCTCTGACATGAAGATATAGGAAATTAATTGGAAATTTGAGGTTGATAAATAAGAATATGAAAAGCTAACAGCAATCTGAAATGATGAGACAGTGGTTAGAGATGTGTGCTCTTTTATCTGTGTAAGTTTTACTTGTGACAGTAATGTGCAAGAAATGTACACCAATAAATATTAATCGGGTGTGTGAAACTGATTTGAGGTAAAGATAATAGAACATTAATTTAGACTAAAATACTTCTGTAGTAAAGGACACCATCCCATGGATAGCAGCAGAAGTGACACAAACAAACAAAAGAGAAAATGTCTAGCTTTTAAAACAGGTCTTTCCTCGAGCTCGAGGGGACACACACACACACACACATGAACAACTTTAGAATATATTTAACATAATACTTGAACTGTGTTCAAATATATTTTGTTTATATGGAAATAGCTTTTGCTATATCACTGGTGTCTTTCATAGTTTGTTTCTGTGATAACATCCAAATATATTTAAAATGTTAATATTTTGATACACTGATCACGTCTGCTTGTAGCTAATAGATAGGTGATGAAACAATATCACTTTCAACACAGTTTTACAGGTGGCACACTCCTGACTGCAGCTCTGGCTCTCGAACGTGGTCTTGCTTGCAGTACAGCAGGAGGTACTCACCATGCCTTTCCTGACAGAGGCTCTGGCTTTTGCCTGATTAATGACTTGGCTGTCACTGCAAAATGGTTTCTTGATCAACAGAGGATATCCAGGGTGCTAATTGTAGACCTTGATGTACATCAGGTTGGTGAACTACAGCACTCACAAGAATAATGCAGTTTTATGTAGGTGGTATTTAGGGAGGAAGGTGAGGTCTGTAAACCCACCATTGCATAGCACTGGCTCAGAATCATAGTACACTGGAAAGTAGAACAACATGTTGCCTATCGGTATTTTTACAAATACACAGCTACTTATTATTATTGAGGAGCACTTTAATTTAATTTTGTTTATTGACAAAGTAGCAGCTTCCAATCTATTTTACTAGATAAAAATTAGCTTTCACAAGCCTTAGTAGTATTAAGCTGCATGCTCATAATTTATTGTTAATACAGCATTCAGGTTAAGTTTCTGTGTGTGGTTGTTTGTCTATATCTTGACTTGTCCTACATTCCTTAAGGTTGTCCATCATCTTTGGGTCTACAGAACATGATGAATCAAGTTGTGCATAGAAGAATTTAGAACTATGATTTTATTTTTCCACATCATTTTCATAACCACCTGTTGTTGTTGTTGTGGTCTTCAGTCCGAAGACTGGTTTGATGCAGCTCTCCAACCTAATCTAACCTGAGTAAGCCTCTTCATCCCATCATAAGAACGGCAACCTACATCTATTTGAATTTGCTTACGATATTCATCTCTTGGTCTCCCTCTGCGATTTTTACCGCACACACTTCCCTCCTAACCTTCAGCATTCTTCTGTAGTACCACATTTCAAAAGCCTCTATCTTCTTCCTGTCTGCACTGTCACTACCGTACAAGGCAACACTCCACACAAAAGCTTTCAGAAAGGATTTCCTTACACTTAAATTAATATTCAATGTCAACAAAATTCTCTTTTTCAAAAACACTTTTCTTCTCTTTGCCATTCTACATTTTGTATCCTCTGTGCTGCGACCATCATATGTTATTTTACTGCCCATGTAAGAAAACTCATCTACCTCCTTTATTGTATTGTTACCTTATCTAATTCCTTCAGCATCACCTGATTTTCTTAGACTACACTCCATTACCCTTGTTTTGCTCTTGTTAATGTTCATCTTATACACACCTTTCAATACACTCTCCATTCTGTTCAACTGCTCCTCCAGGTCCTTTGCTGTCTCTGACAGAATTACAATGTCATTGGCAAAACACAATGTTTTTATTTTTTTGCCCTGAACTTTAATTCCTTCTCCAAATTTCTCCTTGCTTTTGCTTTATAGGTTGCTCAATGTACGAATTGAATAACATTGGAGAAAGGCAACCCTTCCCAACCACTGCATCCCTTTCAAGCCCTTCAACTCTGATAACTGCTGACTGGTTTTTGGACAAGCCACCTGTGAAAGCTGCCACATAACATACCAACTCTGCTGCAATCACTTTTCTGCATTCTACATTGGAATGACAACTTACCAGCTCTCCATCAAGATGAATAGCCACTGTAAAACTGTGGCCAAGAGCAATATGGACTATCCTGTGGCACAGCATGCAGTGGGGCATAACACCTTGGACTTTAACAGCTGCTCCACCTCCCAAGCCATCTGGAACCTCCCCTCCTCCTCCAGCTTTTCTGAAATGCGGAGATGGGAGTTATCCCTACAACACATCCTATGGTCCCACAACCATCCTGGACTCAACCTCAGATAACCTAACATCCTACATTCCATGCCCCATGCCCCCCCCCTCACATCCTGTGCTTCCTGTTTTTTTAATTTTCTGAAGTTTACTTACCAGGTGAAGGAGCACAGGTAGTGAGAGTAACATAAATAAAACACACACACACATAAATGCTAGCTTTCGCAACCATTTGTCACTTCTTCACACAAAGAGCAGGGAAGGAGAGGGAAAAGGAAAGGATTTAGGTTTAAAGGAGTGGGTGAGGAGTCATTCCAATCCCGGGAGAGGAAAGACTTACCTTTGAGGAAAAAGGATAGGTAAACAAACACCCACACCCACACACATATATACGCGCACACACACAAAGGCAGACATATGCAAAATGCCTTTTGGATATGTCTGTCTTTGTGTGTGTGTGCATGTATATACATTCATCTTTAAGGTGATTTGTTCCCTATGTACATTTTATTATTAACATTTCTTACTGAACTTTCCATTGAAGATGTGAATGTCACTCTCGCTGATTCCACATTCCTTGAGAACATGTTTTCTTCCACTGTGTGAGTTCATTAGTGTCATAACTAAAACAGCTTCTTCATGTTAGTGTCATCTTCATGCTTGTCATTTTCCCCCCTTCAGGCAGCCAGTCCACACCATCTTTTTAATAATTCTTGCAGTTGCCTGGTGCATTCATGATCCAGCCCTATACCGCTACATTTTTTTGATGGCATTTCTCTAACATTCATCATAAAAATAATATGTCCAACTGCTCAACTACTCCTCATTGGTGTACAGGTCTGTGCATAACAAATGTTGAATTAGAAATGAACGGCCTGCATTGCGGAAAAAGAAACAGTCAAATGTGTTGAAATTCTGACACAGCGAAAGCACTAGCGCTCTGCTTTCTGGTGTTTGGATCGCTAATGCTGATTCCAGCAGTCTAGAAAATTCATCAAATTTTTTATGACAAAGGTGTTGAATTTAAGGAGAGGTAGTGAATTAAAATTTGTGCTGTATCTGGGATTTGAACATGGGACCTCCTGCTAGCTAGGAAGATGCTTTAAACCTCTCAGCTAAGACAGCCTTACAAATAATGCGGGTACACAGACTGTCCTAAAGCATATCTCTCTGCTCATCACATACTTAATACTGCCTCAATGTTCCCTTATGAAATAACATATCAAAATTCCCAAGACTCACCAATATTGCAATATCACCCCAGACACACCTGGCCACAGCAAAAATTTTAATTCAACACCTCTCCTTATAGTCAATACCTTTGGTATAATGAGACAATATATGAAACTCCAGATTAAAATTGTGTACTGGAACCAGGACTTGAACCTGGAACCTTTGCCTTTCGCGGGCAAGTGCACTACCGACTGTGCTATCCCGACACGACTCACGATGCTGCCTCACAACTTTACTTCTACATCTACATCAATATGCATACTCCGCAATTCACCGTAAGGTGCGTGGCGGAGGGTACACTGTACCACTACTAGGCATTTCCTTTCCTATTCCACTCCCAAATTTAACGAGGAAAAAAAGAATGCCTATATACCTCCATACGAGGCCTAACTTCTCTTATCTTGTCTTTGTGATCTATACGCGAAATGTAAGTAGGTCGCAGCAAGATCGTACCTCACTCAGCTTCAAATTCCGGCCCTTTAAATTTACTCAACAGAAATTCACGAAAAGAACATCATCTTTCTTCCAGCGATCCCCAATTGAGTTGCCGGAGCATTTCCGTGACACTTGCGCGTTGGTCAAACCTACCGGTAACAAATCTAGCTGCTCGTCTCTGAACTGCCTCTATGTCTTCCTTTAAACTGATCTGCTGTGGGTCCCAAACACTTGAGCAATACTCAAGACGTGGTTGTACAAGCATCTTATACGTGGTCTCCTTTACAGGTGAAGTACATCTTCCCGAAATTCTCCCAATAAACCGAAGTCGGCTGTCCGCCCTACTCACCACATGCTCGTTCCATTTCATATCGCTCTGCAATGTTACGCCTAGATATTTGAACGACGCGACAGCATCAAGAAGCTCACTACTAATGCTGTTATTCGAACATTATGGGATTGTTTTTTCTACTCATGCGCATCACCTTACATTTTTCCACAATGAGAGCTAGTTGCCAATCTTCGCACCAACTAGAAATTTTGTCTAAGTCATCCTGTATGCTATTACAGTCTGTTACAGATGACACCCTCCCATACACCACAGCATCATCAGCAAACAGCCACATATTACAACTTACTCTGTCCATCAGATCATTTATATAGATAGAAAATAATAGCGGTCCTAACACACTCCCCTGGGGCACGCCTAACGATACACTCGTCTCTGATGAACGCTCGCCGTCGAGAAGAACGTACTGTGTTCTATTACCTAGGAAGTCTTCCAGCCAGTCACAAATCTGTGAACCTATTCCATAAGCTCGTATGTTCGTTAGCAGTCTGCAGTATGGCACCGCGTTGAACGCCTTTTTGAAGTCGAGAAAAACACAATCCGCCTGTTGCCCTTCATCCATGGCTCGCATGATGTCATGTGAGAAAAGGGCAAGCTGAGTTTCACATGAACGATGTTTCCAAAACCCGTGCTGATTCATGGAAAGAAGCTTTTCCGTTTCAAGGAAATTTACTGTATTCGAACTGAGAATATGCTCCAAAATTCTACATGAAACTGATGTCAACGATATTGGCCTGTAATTGTGTGGGTCAGTTCTCTTTCCTTTCTTATAAACGGGAGTCACCTGCGCTTTTTTCCAATCACTAGGAACTTTGCGCTGAATTAAAGATTCGTGATAAATGCAAGCTAAGTAGGGGGCCAACGCCGCAGAATAGTCTTTGTAAAACCGAATTGGTATTCCATCCAGACCAGCAGATTTTTTCGTATTTAGCTCTCTCAGCTGCTTCTCCACACCAGAAATACCTATTGCTACGTCCCCCATTTCGAAATTTGTACATTGATCAAATGATGGTACATTTGTGCGGTCCTCCTGCGTGAAAGATTTCTTAAAGGTTAAATTTAAAACTTCAGCTTTCCGTTTGCTTTCTCCTATTACTGCCCCGGAATGATCAACGAGTGACTAGACAGTGGGCTTTGACCCGCTTATCGATTTTACATAGGACCAGAATTTTTTTCAGATTCTCGGAAAGATCTTTTGGTAAGGTATGGCTGTGATAATTATTGTATGCTTAGCGCATCGATCTTTTTATAGATGCACGAATCTCTACTAGCTTTTGCCTTTCATCATTTGCATGTTCTTTTTTTAATCGAGAGTGCAACAGCCTTTGCTTTCTCAGCAGCTTTCTAACATTATTATTATAGCAAGGTGGATCTTTTCCATCCTTAATCGTCTTTACTGGCACATATTTCTCTAACCCTTTATTAACAATGCACTTAAATGTAGTCCACAATTCCTCTACATCCATACTCCCAGAATTAAACGATGCCCATTCATTTTCTAAGTGCGATCGTAACATTTGCTTATCGGCTCTTCCCAACAAAAACACGCTCCTAGCCTTCTTGATTGGTTTATGAACTTTGGTGATCATCGATGCTATGACAATATCATGATCACTAATTCCTGTCTCTACACAGACATCGTTAATAAGGTCAGGCCTGTATGTAGCTAAAAGGTCTAGAATATTTCCATTGCGTGTGGGTTGCCGGTTTAACTGCTCAAGACAGTTTTCCGCCAGTACCTCGCCTCCTACTTTCCAAACTTCACAGAAGCTCTCCTGTGAACCATGGTTCGCACAGTCAGTAGCGCACTTGCCCACGAAAGGCAAAGGTCCCAGGTTCGAGTTCCGGTTCCGGCACACAATTTTAATCTGCCAGGAAGTTTCATATCAGCGCACATTCCGCTGCAGAGTTAAAGTTTCATTCTCGAGACAATATATGTCTCAAGGAATTGAATTAATGTTGATACTTTCTGTGACAGGTTTTATTGCCACATTATCACATGCTACATTACTGTAATTGTCTTCTCAACAATTATTAATGCAGATTTAAAAAGCATACTGTTCCATTTCAAAAAATCACACATGCTTCAATATATCAGTAGATACCAGCACTAAAACAAAATCACAGAATAAGGAGTATACAGAAAGGAAACTCCCGCTGCAGTCTGTCATCCAAAATTTAGTGCGCATGCGCGGAACGGCCATCTTGAAAAGCAGTAAACGCGTGATCACTCCCTACTCTGTAGCGTGGTAATGCGCCGTCTTTATTTGTTAATTGTGTATTTTAACTGCCTGAATCGCATAGAAGTAATCAAGTATTTGGTGCAGTGAAAAGAAAGAACTGTGTGTCAGTAGTTGGAGCTGTTCCGTTTTTATTACGAGCAGCAATAAAAGAAAAGGTGGCCGATGGTGTTCAGCACCTAATTGCCGCAATAATTCGAATACAAATAAGGATATAAGTTTCTTCACCTTCCCAAAACAGGCTGAGCAGTAAGTGAACGTCGCTATATGGGCAGTGAAAGTTAAATGTTATCAGTTTCGAATGAGAGCAATGTGTGCATAATTATTAAAAGTAGCCTTGCTTCTTCTCTTGACGATAACTCTCGCTGTTGCTGCAGCAGTTCAACGGCATCGAAATGTTGAAGTACATTTACTTTTTATAAGTTTAACATTGTAGGGAATAATATAAAATGAATTACAAACAATAGTGCGTAAGTAGGCAGGTAAAATTTTACTTACGGCATTGGAGGCTTAGCGTGCTAATGTTGACAGCGAATGCTCTTCGGATACTCAAACAAATTGATTAAGGGGAATAATTATTTTATGCTGTTCCTGCTCTGTGGTTGACAGATTCCTCTATACGCCCTTCTCCGATCAGTAAATTAATTATACTCCTAAAGCAAACAACTTTTATATATGCCCAGACGTCATTAGTTCTGTGTAATCACGTTGAACTGCTAAGTCTCACTCAATATTTTGTGCGAATTTATTCGTGTCAAATAAAACCTGGCAGTTGTAGAGTCACTTTCTTATTTATAACTAATTTCCCACACATAACTTCGCGTTATTTGGAATTTTTCTAAAGATAAGCACCAAATAAAACGATCATCGACTCCACTGTACATTTTCGTAGTTGTATTAACATTTAAAGCTTGCTTTTTTTCCGTTGGATTACAATTAGGTGCAAGAAGATGGCGCAAAATAGATGAAAGCCGTTTCCTTTCGTAAAAGTCGGTGAGACTAGCTGCAGTTCGTAAAAAGTCCATTTCCAGCGAAAGTACTAAGTGGCTATAGTTCCGCGTTTACTGCTTTTCAATATGGCGTCGAGCGCAACGCTTGGTAACATACAGATCAAAGGCGCCGCCTCCAGCTTTCCCTTCTGTATACTTCCTATTCTGTGACAAAATAAAGTAATGTGTTTCCCGCGATGCTCCAACATTTGCTAAAACCACATTTCTGTATGTCTAGCCATTCATGAAATAAAAGGGGTGTTATATCTAAAGCAAGATACCCTGTATACTATGACTTATTGTGTTGAATATTTATTCTTCACATGTTCTTGTAGGGCGTCAAGAGAATTGTGTTGCCATTCTTGCAATAGTTCCCATTTGAGTCACCAAGTGTGGTGCTTTATTGGTTAAAACACTGCACTGAGTTTAGGTGTTGCTGCCTCTAAAACCCCAACTTACTCTTCAGATTTAGATTTTGATTTCGTATAGCAGCTAAGGCAATTATTGGAATGATTCACCAAGAAAGATGGTGCAATGGTAACACACTGGACTTGAATTCATGAGTATGGAGGTTCAAACCTGTCTCCAGCCATTCTCTCTTAGGTTTTCCATAATTTCCCAAATCACTCCAACAAATGCCAGGATGGTTCCTTTCAAAGGACGTGGCTGATTTCCTTCCCCCATCTCTGACCAAAACTATCTGAGCATATGCTCTGTCTCTAATGATCACAATGTCTATGCAATGTAAATCCTGATCTTCCTTCCTTCCTTTTCCTGGAATGATTCTTTTGAAAACAATATTTCCAATTCCTCTGGCCCCAGCTACTATTGTATATATTGTAGATGTTAAGGCTATTCCAGTGTGGTTCTGTGATCTTGGTGAATCATTTTTTCTGCTGGTAATCCACATTGTACTATCACGATATTTTGATTGTGGTACCTGTGATCTACTTCAGGTGCTTTCTGAGGTCAAACCCTTTGTGGAAAGGGTCCTGTACTTAAACCTGTATGTGGTGGTTAGGCATTCTGTCATTGGTCCACACTACTGGAGGACCTCCATCTGCATCAACCAATAGCCAGAGCCCTAGTAATTACTAGATTTGGAAGTTCTGACCACTGTGCATGTACTTTTTGGCTTAGGTCAGTTAATAATTTGATCATGTGACCTTCTGTTATACCTTTATCTTGTACGGGGCAGTCAGTCTTCTGACGTCATCATTTAAGGTTTCATGTGAACTGTTCTGCTCTGTTGCCTTAGACGGCTGTGTCAATTGCTCTGTTTGATTTCTGTGCCTTCCAGACATGGCTGCCAGGTTACTCTCTGGCTCAGGTGTTGAAACTGCAGTTCATTCTGTATGTGGCTTCACAGGTGCTTGATTTGATTCAGCAATGTCCATGCATTCTGGATTTATGTAGAGTTATTACTCCTGCCATTTGATGTTGCCTCCTTTGGTTTTTAGGAGATCAAGAGCTGGGTTTCTGGCAGAACTAAGTTGATATCATGGTTCATAAGATCTTGTGAGGCCTTTATTTCAATTGATTTTTTAATAACAGTGTTTGTGTCAGAATCTTTCCTTCAACATAATTCATCTCATGGTTTAATTCCAAACAATGTTGCACTACAGCCAACTTGGAAGCTTGTTTAAGTCTGCTGTACTATTGGTGGTCCTTACACATTATGTCGATGGTCCTGATGGTTTGACATACCATTTGACATTGTACGTGGTAAATTAATGATTTCTACAGGTGCAAATCATCCTTTAAACTCTAAAAGAGGGCTTTAATTGTGAATGGTGGGCAGAATACACTCCTGAAATAATACTTGAGAAGTATTCTGCTGATTTTTGCATATATTGGTCCAGCATACCGGTATGGCAAAAAATAAACCATCTTCATTTCCTCTCATACATCTGGGTACTTCTCTCGTCAAGAAACAGGGTGCAGCACCTTCTTGATAACTCAGGTTGAATATCCAGTTCTGTAGAACACAGACTGAACAATGTCAAAGCCAATCATAATGTTCAAGTATGTGATGTGCAGCTGCTTCAGACAATCCAAGAAATCTTGAGTTGCAGATGTGATATGCACATTTGCTGAGAGCATCTGCTTCAAGTGCTGTAAAATGGAGAAGTTGGTAGCCCTGGTTTTTGCTGACTATCAAAACAGATCATCTCCACAACAAGGCAAGGCAGAACAGCAATATTTGTACTGTTGTTAATCTCAGTGAGAAGCAATTTGATGATACTCCATTGAAGGTACTTAGCAAGGGTCTTAATTTTGCTGTGACTCACAGAAATATCCCTGTTGTTACCCTCGTCAGTGCAGTTGAGGAAGTGGCTCTTAAACTATCTCCATGTGAAGTGGAAAAAGCCTGACAAGAGACATGTAGGGTGCTCACTAAGACGAAGTCACCTAAATCTAATATCACAGCTAGCACTCAGGCAACTCTAAGAGCATGACAACATGGTGATATTACCAGCAGATAAAGGAAATGTTACCATAGACGTAGGCAGAAGGTAGACTATGACAATAAAGTTTGACAACTTTTGGATGACCCAGCATACAGACCAATAGAAAAAAATCCCACTGACAAGGTGGACAGGCACACCAGGAACCTTCTAAAGGAAAATTACACACCAGGAAAACTTGTGAAGTAACTGAGGCCTAAAGCTTCACTACTATCTAGGCTTTACGGACTGCTTAAGATGCACGAAGACAGAGTTTGATAGTCAGCATCATCGGCATTGGCTTCTACCCCATTGCAACACATCTGAAGAAGCTCTTGTCATATGTGGACAAATGTACACATCACATCCACAACTCTGAAGATTTCTTACATCATCTGAAGCAGCTGCACATTACATAGTCCCACATTACGGTTAGCTTTGACATGGTTTCCCTTTCACCAGGGTGTACTAGTATGACGTAGATTGTCGGCAGACAACTCAAATCTCCAAGATGATGATGTATATTGTTTCCTTAAAAGATATTTCACACTTTCATAGAACTCTCAGAATAACTGGGTACCTTCATTAGCTCTCTCTGCTGTTAATTTCATATACATTTTCTGTACTTCATGTGCTTTGGTAGTGTCACACTTTGTAATTAACCACTGAAACTTGCTTCAGTATATTCCAGCAATGCTTTAAAATGCGTTAAGTTTCTTTAATTTATTATTATTTGTGTGCTTTGTCTTTAATTTATCAGCATTCACCACAGGGAATAGAAATACCCACACACATACACACACAGTGCTACATAAATCCTATAATGAACAAGAGCCATTTGATGAAGATTAAGTCACATTCTATTAATGGGCATGAGGAGTCATTACTAGAGGCACACAGGCAGTGTTAAAGCTCTTTTATGCCAACTATTTAAGGGTCTCTCATAATCAGCTTCCAAGCAGTTCAAGGTTTTCTAACCTCCAACAGTGACGGCACATACAAGAATATCATGAGATTTACAGGCTATGAGGTCAGAACTCAACCATGTCTTATGAATTTTACAGTTTTCGGAGGAGTGTTGTAGGAGATCTGATGCTTACATTGCCAATCACTGGAACTATAGATACGTAAAGCTACTTACTCATCTTCACTGAGCAAAGTTACATCTAAAGTAATATATGATTACTCTTCTTTGGTATTGGCCACTGCAAACTTGACCTTTTCAACCTTCTCACACCATTGTGTTACACATCACCAACTATTCAAACCTTTCCATTTACATTTGTTATGTTAAATGATTGTGGAGCTTACACTTATTGCACTAGGTTAGTATTGTTACTCTACTTCATTTTAAGGTTTTAACTGCTGCCCATCACTAAGTTGGTATGTGCTACATGCATATAATGCCTGATGCATATGATGTTGATTGTTATGTGAAAGCATAATATTTCAAATGTACATTTTTACTAGTATCTGAAACAGTTAATCAGTTTGTATTTGTCAGATACCGTATGCATAAGCATTATCATTGTTAAAATAACTTTAGGCTTATATACAATGTGTACTGTGTTATTTCTGTAAAATTAGCTGTGACTAGTAGTAGTATTACATATTGAAGGCTTGTTTAATGAAATTAATATATTTTTTTTAAATTTTATCTTTAACACACTCACACTGTTTATTTATGTGAAGCAGATGTTCATTATTCTGCACATTGTTTCAGGGTGATGGCACAGCTTTTATCTTTAGGAATACAAAAGATGTTTTTACATTTTCAATGCACTGCAAGAAGAATTTTCCATTTCGAAAGCAGAAAAGTGACCTAGATATTGAGCTTGATACAGGCACCAGTGATGCTGATTTTATGATGCGGCTTTTTGTAAAGTATCATATTGTTCATCTTTCTAATTCACTCTACCAAATTGCCTCTGAAATTTAAATATGTATTGAAATAGTGATCATTTATGTAAAAATGTTGGAAAATGCTTTGAAATTTTGATAAGGCATTACAAAGCCAATTGATTTCCTAGTTTTCTCCAAATGTAAAAAGTGGGTCCACACCCTTCATCAGAAAAGGAACATACATACATTCATACAATGAGCCAGACATAATTCATGTATTTCTGAATGGCATATGCAGTCACTAATGCAGACTAATCTCTGACAGTGAGAGGAGGGAGAAAAGGTTGGAAGGAAGCAAGGAATGAAGATTACTGTTTAACACCCCGTCAGAATTGTGGTCATTAGAGTTGGAGCACACTTTTGGATTAATTTTTACTAACGATTGGGAAGGAAATCATCCATGCCCTTTGAAATCAACCATTCCTGGCATTTGCCTGGAGTGAATTGGAGAAGGCAGGGAAAACCTAAATCAAGATGGCTACAGGATATTTTTATTTTTGTCTTCCCAAATGCATTGAGAGGGAGTGGGTGGGATGGGAGTTGAAAGGATGTAATGCAATGGTGGATAACATTCTGCACTGCCCAGTGGAGGTACTGATAGGTGGGAATATGAGATGCAGTTTGGAAGGCAGTAAAAGGAGGGCGTGGGGAGCGAAAATAAATGAAGTAAACTAAAAATAAAAGTAAATGGACAAATAAAACAAAGAGGCATGACACTGTTGGGAAAGGAAATTAATTAGAAAAGGGTGGAGGAGAGCAGGTAGTTGTGGAGTGTAGGGTTGATAGGTTACCTTAAGTTGAAGCTAGAATGGTTATGAGATCATGAGAAGTGTTGGACAACTCCCATCTGCACAGTTCGGAAGAGCTAGTAGTGGAGGAGAGGATTCAGATGGCCCATGTAGTAAATTGTGCATATTCTGATCAGTTTCATGCTGTGTTACAGGATGGTCCATCCTGCTTTTGACCACAGATTGATAGGTGGCCATACATTATGATTGCCAGTAGGATGGTAGTCATTACAATATAAAAAAAATATCTGTAATGATTGCAAAAGAGTGTCTACTTTCACTGGGGGCTTGGCCTGTGATGGATAAGCCAGTGACACAACTGGAGTAGAATATGCTGGATGTGTGAATTGGGTAGGTCTTCCATCAGAGTCCTTACTGTGGTGAGAGTCTAAGACTGGGAGTGGCATAAGAGTGGACAAAGATGTGTAGGTAATGGTAAACCACTTTGGAAGAAGTAAAAAGAATTTTTGGTAGTATGTCTCATTTCAGGGCATGATAGGTTGAAAGATGTCATTCATGTAAGTGACACTTTCATGCTTCAGTTCTCTAATACTTCCACAGAATTAATGTTCATTTCATTAATCACTGCATGTATTTGCATTCAGTAATAGAAATGTAGAATATGTAGCCCCCTTCTTATCTAACATCTTTAGTTATTACAGTACTGATTCATTAATTAACACTGCTTATTGGGAAATAGTTTAAACAATCTAGAAATGGGAGGGCACAGTCTTGGTCTGAAACATTTTGCTCTGGCAGATGGTGCAACAGGTGAGCTGCTGGGAAGTGCCAGCCGGTCATAAAGTAGTACAAAGAAATGTGGAGCTCCACTGCTGCCCTGGGGGCATTACTTCAGCCGACAGACATTGACCCTTGCATTTAGGCACCAAACAGTTTTTCTCTGGTTGGTGGAAACAAAGTGATGTAGCAGAGAGCAGGAACTCTTCAACACCCAAGCCTCCACTATAATGAGTCTTGCAATTGGCCATCTGGTCCGCAGAGTCGAGCAAACTTGTGCACTGAACCTGAGCCCCCTACCATTGGTGAGTTCATATTGCTACTCTATTGCTACTCTAATCGGACTCTTGACGGACCATCCAGTTGGCGCACCGAAAAAGGCGTCAAAAAACTGAGTGAAGGTTTTACTTGTTTTATTTTTTAACCCCTATTTAAATTCTTCCTGCAATGTCTGTAAATTATGTAAATTCAAGGATTTTAGAGATAGGGAAACTGTCCAAATTTATTGATACTGACTTTTAAAAAGAAAAAGCTACAATCTGAAACTTTCAACACAGTCACGCATAGTCCCGATTTTTTTTTTTTTTTTTTTTTAACTTGCTCTCATGTGTTATGGAGTGTTTGTTTTCATATTGTGCACTGGCAGTGGTTTTGATATTTACGTGAGAGTTGCTTATTAAGCACAGTGCTTTCCCAACACACCTTACTAACAAATACAAATCTACCCAGTAAGCATAAAAAATGGCACACTTACATCAGAACCTGATTTTGCTCATACTGAACGCTCACAAAATAGATTAACAGTGATGCACTTGATAGGATTCAGAATGGATGCTTCAGCACACCGAAAAGGACGTGATTGCGAGCGCTGTCCGAGCTGCCACAGCCGCCACCCAGGGAGGATAGGGAGGGGGAAAGCACCGGGGCAGCGTGGGGCGTGCAAATGCTTGAGTGGGACCTGCCTGCTTCACAATAAACGATTTATGTTTTGCAGACTGTGCTGCTTAAATTTGGAGCACTGGCTTTGCTGTATGCAACTCGCCCATTCTTATCAGCCAGACATTAGAGATTGTTATAGCGAAATTTTGAATACTAGACGACTTGCTTGCTGGGCCACTCAAAAAAGCTCGGCAGGCCACAAGTGGCCTGCGGGCCGCAGGTTGGGTACCGCTGGCATAGACCATCTTCAGATGACTAGCACTGCAAATCAACATAGCAGTTCAGAAGACATATAAATAGCATAAAACATATTATAGAGATACATCTAAAATAATAATACAAATACAAAAAAATTATACCCATGATGGCAGGTGGTGGCGGTGGACATGGTGAACCACACACATGTGGACTGCTGATGAGGACTCTGAGGCTATGATTTAAGTACTGGTAGCTCTACCCACCGGCCATCATGTGTTGTCAGTATTAACCAGTCAGACATGTAGTACATAAAATGTATTAATTAGAATTAAATACTGTAATAAGATTTATAAAAATACCTGTAAATTTTCCTGAAGTCATATAATAAGATACCAAATTTAAGGAACTAGCTGAAAACATTTAAAATTCTATGCAAAATGTTATACAAAAATACCGTATTCACTCGGCTATAGTATCCGACTGCCTATTGTACCCCCCTTTAATTATTGAGATTTAAAATATCTCCAAAATTAGAAAATTTGTTAGTTGTGTGAAATTATTCAGCACTAATTTACAAATTACCCACACCCCTAATCTTCATTCAGTAACGCGAGGCTTGTATTTTCCCGAAGTTAGTGTTGAATTCAGATTTATACTGTGAACAGCATATGAAAATGAGTACTAGTGACCAGAAAATTACCTTTGTGACATCATTTAGAAAAGATCAGTGGAGTATGCAACAAATAATGGTGTCCGTGCAGCAGCTCGTTAATTTAACTTTTCGTATTTCAGGTGTTTAATTGAAATAACACATGCCTTCTGCTAACCACAAGCTGACACATAATAACAGCATAACACATGCTGACTTTTGGACTTTTGCAAAGGAAACTGTGACACATTAATAACCATTAGTTGTGTGTATATATATTACATATGGTATAAAATAAAGATTTTTGACTTACCTAAAGTACAGGCTTGTCGATAGAAACACGAAACACACAAAAACACACAACCATTCGAGCTTTCGCCACCAGTGGTGGCTTCTTCGGGAAAAAGAGGGAGGAAGGAGAGGAGAAAGGGAAGGATACGGGTTTTAAGGAAGTGGAAAAGGAGCCATTCCAATCCCAGGAGTGGAAGGACTTACCTTAGGGGACAAAAAGGAAGGTAAACAAATACACACACACTCACACATATCCACATCCAAACACACTTAGGCAGAAAATGTCTGCCTAAGTGTGTTTGGATGTGGATATGTGTGAGTGTGTGTGTATTTGTTTACCTTCCTTTTTGTCCCCTAAGGTAAGTCCTTCCACTCCTGGGATTGGAATGGCTCCTTTTCCACTTCCTTAAAACCCGTATCCTTCCCTTTCTCCTCTCCTTCCTCCCTCTTTTTCCCGAAGAAGCCACCACTGGTGGCGAAAGCTCGAATGGTTGTGTGTTTTTGTGTGTTTCGTGTTTCTATCGACAAGCCTGTACTTTAGGTAAGTCAAAAATCTTTATTTTATACCATTTTCCTACCTGGAAGGTCTCCTTCTATAATATATATTACATATGTACTGTATCTATGAAAGTTTTAATAAAATAGGCATGTCATATAAAGCATGATAAAATAATCAATAAATTTAGCCCAGCCTGAACCAACCAAATGCACTATAGAATTTACGAAGTTTTCGCCTATAGTACCCTCCGCAGTTTCAGAAGTGAAAACAATTGAAAAACAGATGGGTATTATAGCTGAGTAAATACGCCAACCATTGAAACTGGCAGTAGATGCTGAGATTGCCATCTATGGGCATTTACAGAAAGCTTGTAGCTTTTGTTTACTTCAAAGATGATGCTGCAAGACACCGTTGGTTACCACAGCAGTGGAGTGCAAGAATTGATAGGCACCATACTGGCTAATGGACATTAGTGTCAAAGATGTGCCAGTATATTGTCATCACAGAGTGCCAGTAAACAGTCAAAAAAATGCAGTAAAACCTAAAAAAAAAAAAAAAAAAAAAAAAAAAAAAATGAGTTGGTATGTGATAAAAATAATATCATGAACATAAAATATCAAAATATCAATAAACACAGGCACTGTATATTTAGTAGGAACATTTATTATTATTTTGATATTTTATGTACACAATATTATTTTTATCGCATACCAACTCATTTCATTAGTTTGAATGCACTTTTTTGACTGTTTGCTGGCACTCAGTGATGACCATATACTGGCACATCTTTGTTCACTAGCCAGTATGATGTCTATCGATTCTTGCACTCCAATGGCATGGTAACCAGTGTCATCTTGCAGCTTTATCTTTGAAGTAAACACAAGCCACAAGTTTTCTGTAAATGCCAATCTCGGCATCTACCATCCATTTCAATGGTAATTTTTGTATAAAATTTTCCATAGAATTTTAAATGTTTTCAGCTACTTCAATTTGTCCAGGTTCCATCTTCTTTATTTTATACCTTTTGCAGTCTCT
Organism: Locusta migratoria; assembly: GCA_026315105.1. Classification (NCBI taxonomy): domain Eukaryota; kingdom Metazoa; phylum Arthropoda; class Insecta; order Orthoptera; family Acrididae; genus Locusta; species Locusta migratoria. Next base: position 202,073,029 of record CM048746.1, read on the forward strand.
AAAGTTTTAATCTACCGTTCATAACCAATAAGTTATGGCCAGAGTCTATATCTGCCCCTGGATTTGTCTTACAGTTCAAAACCTAGTTTCTAAACCTTTTCTTTGCCATTATAATGTCAATCTGCTACCTCCCAGTATCACCTTGGTATCTTTCACATATACACGGTATATTTCCGCTGATACGACAATGGCTGAATCATTAAAAAAGGCCCCAAAATCCAAGGTCATCTTATACAATGGTACAAAAAGGTTAGATTGAAATTTAGTCTGAAATTTACATCATGGAGGAAAGATTTACGAAAACAAAGTATTGTATAATGAAAAAAAAAAAAAAATCACTTTATACGAGCTTTATTAATTTACTGAGTGGACAAGGGTACATATGATAACCTATATGCCACAAAGCAGGGATAGGATTAATTATTTACAATGCAGCTTGATTTTACAATTTTGGCTTGTCAAAAATAATTTCTCAATTTATCCAGAGTTGCAGTGAAATGATTTACATATGGAGCAGTGAACAAATATTTCCAAGCTACACTCGGCAATTGCAGTTTCCTTTGAAATACTTTTCTGTTTTCAGGCAATTTCGTGTGTTTTCACCCGCATAAGTGCATTGGCGCGATTAAATGGCGTCTTGGCAAAAGAAATTACTTTTCTCTTAAACACCGGCCGCGGTGGCCAAGGGGACTGAGGTGCTTCAGTCGCGGTCTGCACAGCCACTACGGTCGGGGGTTCAAATCCCCCCTCTGGCATGGATATTTGTGCTGTCCTAGTTTGTAAGTAGTTCATAAGTAGTTTGTAAGTTTAGGGACTGATGACCCCATAGTTAAGTCCCATAAGATTTACAAACATTTGATTTTTCTCTTAAACTTTGCAGTGTTAAAAAAAAATCCATGCTTCTTCATGATCAGATACAATGTAGAACTACATGCACAAAAGTTCAAAAGCAGACCATAAACACTGCAACAAAGGGTGAAATCCAGATGTATACCAATCACAAAAAATATTTATGGCCGCTTCTAATGGCATTTTTCTGAACTGGCATTCCTAAACTAGGTACAAAACCATATCTAATTCTTACATTTATGCACACAACCTATTTTGGCAACTTCTAGCGGCATTTTGTAGAACTTCCTGATCCTTTGCCTCTGAATCTAAGTCTCAGGCGTATTTTTAGATCCCGAAAACAGGAAATAAAGTACGGCTTGCATTCGAGTAAATACAGTAGCTTGGGGGTCATCTTATAGGCCAGATATATGATTAAACTATAAAATTTTGATGAAAATGTGTACCTCGTCTTACCTGAAGGTCATCTTACCTGTGGAAATATACGGTATATAACTTTCTTTCATGATGATCAAACCAAGTGTTTGTGATGATCAAACTTTGCTCTGCACAAAATTCTACCAGGTGATCTCCTCTTTCATTCCTTTCTCCAGTCCATATTCACCTACTACATTTCCTTCTCTTCCCTTTTCTACTATAGAGTTCCAGTACCCCATCACAGTGACATTTTCTTCTCCTTTAACGGTCTGAATAATTTCTATTACCACCTCATACATTTGTTTGATCTCCTCATCATTGGCAGCTAGTTGGCATATAAACTCGTACTATCTTCGCTACGAGAATGTGTTCACAATGCAGTTCCTAGCAACTTACCTGCATTTCTATTTTGTTATTCATTATCAGACCTACTCCTGCATTACCACCAACTGATTTTGTATTTACAACCCTGTACTCACCTGGCCAAAAAATCCTTTTCATGTCACTAATTCCTACCATATCTAACTTTAACCTATCCATTTCTCTTTTCAAATTTTCCAGCTTACCCACCCGATTGAGGGATAGAACATTCCATGCTCCGATCTGTAGAATGCCTGATTTGTTTTTCTTGATAACGACATGCTCCTGAGTAGTTCCCGCCCGGAGAAATGAATTGGGGGGGGGGGGGGGGACTATTTTACCTCCATAATATTTTATCTGAGAGGATACCATATATTCATACAGTGCAGCTGCATATCCTCGGGAAAATTAACGACTGTAGTTTCCCCTTGCTTTCAGCCATTCACGGTAACTGCATGGCAAAGCCATGTTGGCTGATGTTACAAGGCTGCTGCCCCTCTTCGGGAACCAAATGTGGGTCTGGCCTCTCCACAGATACCCCTCTGCTGCGGTTGCACCTATGGTATGGCTATCTGTATCATTGAGGCATGTAAGCCACCCCACCTTAGCAATGTCTGTGGTTCCTGAGGTTGGCAGAGCTACCAGTACTTAAATCACACCCCAAGGTCCTCATCAGCAGTGTACATCTGTGTGGCTCGCTGTGTCCACCGCCGACACCTGCCATCATGGGTATATTTTTTTGTATTTTTATTATTATTTTAGATGTATCTCTATAATATGTTTTATGCTATTATATATGTCCTCTGAACTGCTATGTTGCTTTGGAGTGCTAGTCATCTGAAGATAGTCTACATTGACTGAAGCTGGTCATGAAAGAAAAACAACAATTCTGTGATCTGAACTGTTTTGATTTTAGCCATTATTTTAAAGTCGCTGTTCTCCACTATGATTTCCAAAATTATTGACCAATTATTTCAATACTACTTCAAAACCCGGCATTGCCAGTGAATTTGGTTATTTATTCAAGCTTTGATTTAGCATTTCTCATGAAGATGCCAAAACCACTCTGCAGTATTTAATAGGTTGCTCTGTGTTTTATTACTTGTAATAGAAAATGCTAGTCTCACTGTAAACTACAGTTTATTCAAGTTAAAAGGTAGCTATGCTGGAAATAATGGGCATTCATTGGATGTTCACTGTTTTATTCCCTTCCTTTACCTGTAGCTCTATAGAAGTCTTTTGCTTTCGCCGACAGCCGAGTATGCTTCACAGTTGGTTCACAGTTGTCAACAGCACTCTCATCTTTCAGGAATTTCTTTCAGCTGACTGGAATACAGGAGTGTCTTAGTAGTAAATACATAAATGTATTAAAACGTGTTGCATGATGTGAAAGGTTTTTACCCATCACAGTACATACAATCTCATATTTATTGAATCACATGTTGTAACATTGTATAATTTTTGTAGGTTTATATTCATTTGTATAAGGCTGCATGTCAGCAAAATCTGTTACAAATACAGTTAGTGGTAAAGCAGTAATAGATTAAAACCTGGTGTTTGTTGGGGCATGACCATTACTGTTATTTCCTCATAACTCATGAACGATGTTTCATACTGAGATACAATTATGAAGGCACATTCGGCTATATGTGTGTATACTGTCTGTAAAATTTCCTTTAACTACAGTTTGTAGTGTAGAAATTATAAATTGTAATGTTATACCGAATGTTGTAGTTTTAGTCCATGGACAACAAAAAAGTAGTAAATGAGAAACTATATTCCATTCATCATTTTACTGTGGTTGTAAGTGAAAAAAATAATAAAGGTATGAAATTATCTTTAAAGTTTGTTGTAAGTCACTAAGTACTCTCATTCTCATAGAGAGCATGCATAAAGGCTCGTCGTATTATGAAGCAGTTTTTTGTGATTCCTATTGTTTATGACATCATATCTCCTGAACCATGAGTCGTATGTGATTCTTAACCCTGCAGCAACTGTTACCTTACAGGAAAGAATATGTGTATCAAATTTGGTTGAAATCGATCCAGTGGTTTAGGAGGAAATGTGCAACATTGTCGCCTGATGTAGCAGTTTTTCTCACATCTCATTGTTTATGATGTCATATCTTGTGAACTATATGTTGGTCTTGATCCTTACACTTACAGTGACTGTCCTCATGGATTGAAGCTTACGTGTACAACATTGGAACAAAACTGTACATTTGTATGCAATATGTACACACAAACAAACACTTTGCTTTATATTTAATAAAGAAGATGACAGTTTCTGCAACAGTGACTGTCTAGGACTGAATGTCATGTATGTTACTGTTTTTCTTGTTTAATAATTCTTGGCAACAGGCTGCTATCATCATCATCATTTTCATCTCCAGTTTCCCAGATGTGGCTAACAAGCGCTCTCAATCTCATCCGATCTTGATATAGCATTTGGTCTTGGACATCATCCCAGTTAAAACCGTTCTTCTCTACGTCTGATTGTACTGCCTCTGTCCATCGTCTCCTTGACCTTCCTCTTGGTCTTCTTCCTCCCACTTCCATTTTTAAGTATTTCTTAGCTGTTCTTGTGCTATCCATTCTCATTACATGGTCATACAACTGCAGCCTTTTTTTCCTCAAGATGTTGGCAATAGGAACCCTGATACCAGCTGTTTCTCCGTGTACCTCATTTTTTATCTTGTCTCTCCTGGTGCTTTGATTCATTGTCCTGATAAACCTCATTTCTTTTGCTTGGATTTTGGTGTAATCCTTTTTTAACAGTGTACAGGTTTTCATGCCATATATAAGGACTGGAGTAAAGTAAGTGTGATACGAAGTTAACTTTGCTGGGGTATTTTTTTGTCCCAGAGTAGATTCCAAACTTGCATGTAAAAATTTGATGCATTTTGTATCCTGTTTAGAATTTCTTGCCGGATGGTGGTGTTCTTGCACAGACTGCTGTAGAATGTACACTTGGGTTTTCATTTTTAGAATAAGTGTAAACAAGGAAGAATTTTTCAGTTTCAGTTCTTTCTAAGTGTAACTTAAAAAAGTAAAAAATACATATGCACCTGATTGTATGTAACTGGCTATACAATAAATGATATTCTCTCTATGGAGTTATTTATTTAAAAATCACTTAATTGATCATTTTATTTTGCATCTTTCACTCAGTGTAATTAAATTTAAAAAATGTTCTGAACAGGAAAGCCTACCATACCTGTTGACTACATTTAAACCAGACCTGGTTCTGTATGATGCAGGAGTAGATCCGCACAAAGATGATGAATTGGGAAAGTTGGAACTCACAGATAAAGGTATGAAATTAAAATTGTGTGGTAGCTTTATGATATGGTTAACTGAAAATAAAAAAAAGGATACTTGGAAGTTGGTAATTATTAATTTATTTGGTGTTTTTCTATATACAAACACTAAAAATTCATAGATGGATCACATTCGTGATTTCTGTTGTTGTTGTTGTTATTATTATTATTATTATTATTATTATTATTATTATTATTATTCTCTTAGTATGATAGTCAGATATGTTTTTCCAAAGGTCCAACCAGGGTAACTTCAGTTTTACAGTATACTTACTGTTTTATTAGGTGCTATTCGGTCTGGTTTAAGAAAACAACTTATTCAGGTGAAAGAGAGTACAGAAAAGTTGAAGTCAGCTTGGCAGATTACTTGGAAATATATTTTACCAAAAACAATTATTTCCAGTTCTGGTATAAGGACATAATCTCATTAAAATTACTTTGTGACTAACATTTTAGTGATAGGAGACCAACTGTAGTTTTCTCTCGAGCTTCCTTGTGCTCACTGTTACACCAGTTTTGTAAGTACCGGTACTTGCAGTGCCTTGTGAAATGTTGTAGCTGCATGCCAGCAATACTGCCCCCATTGCTGCAATCTGTCAAGTGGTAAAGTAATTTTAATCAGAGAATAACAAGATTTATTCTGTGTAACTGAAGGCATCCACAGCCATTGTCATTTTCAATAAAATTCTTGTGGACATTGGACAGCATCATCAATATATATGTGGCTCTCAGAGCAAAAGTTGAGCAAATCCACTTTTAAACTTTGAAGAAAAACTTATGGTATATTATTAAGTTTAGACATTGTATTTAATTGCAGATAGAGTATGAAAAATGTGTGTGTGTGTATGTGAGTGTGTGAACATGTTTTTTTGCTTTACATTTGATTTGTTAAATCAAGGGACTATAATCTTTGTATTTTACATCAACAGGATTATATGAAAGAGACTACTATGTGATGGATACAGTTGTAAAGAAAGGAATACCATGTGCAACTGTTATTGGAGGTGGCTACTCAAGAAATATTGATGTCCTTGCCAGAAGGCATTCAATTATCCACAGAGCAGCAACATCTGTGTGGCTGTCCAACTTGTTATAATTACTCTGTTTTATATTGTATCTTGTGTAACAATAAAGAGTTTTAATTTTTATAACAATACTGCAATACTGTATTCTGTTCAGTACTATTTTCACTGTGTCGTTAGTGCAGGGTAACATTAACCCCATTGGAAGGTGAGGTGTAGAAATATCAGGGCAATGAGTGCAACTCCTGTCACTACAGTTGAGTTTCTGCATCCTCATGTTAGGGACATTGTTGCTGGAAGGGGAGGAATTGACGGCTCGGGTGATCTGCTAGCGGACAAGGTCTGTAGGATAGTTGTGGGAGAGGAAAGCATTGAATAGATTGTTGTGGGTGGTGAGGGATTTGTTGCTGGAGCAGATATGTTTCCTCCCGATGCCTAGGCTGTAGGGAAGGGATGGTTTAATATAGAAGGGATGGCAGCTGTCAAATGATCCCTTCCCTACAACTTAGGCATCTGGAGGAAACGTATTTGCTCCAGTAACGAATCCCTCACCACCTACAACAACAATCTATCCAATGCACAACTATCCTACAAACCTCGTCCACAAGCAGATCTCCTGGGTAGTCCAGTCCTCTCCTTCCAACACCAATATTCCTAACCCCAGACCACCCAGAAGCATCCCCTTACTCACCCAGTACCATCCCGGCCTAAAATGACTCAACAAACTGCTCCATCAGGGTGATGACTTTCTCAAGTCATGCCCTAAGATGAGATCATCACTTCAAAGTGTTCTTCCCACATCAACCAGAGTAGCCTTTTGCTGTCCTCCCAACTTCCACAACATCCTCGTCTAACCTTACAACATCCCAAAACCCCCCTCTCTACCTTCTGGTTCCAACCCCTGTAACTGATCCTGCTGCAAAAGCTGTCCAATGCATCCTCCTACAACTACATACTCCAGCCGCACGACAGGAAATACCTACCATATTCAAGGCAGGGCCACATGCAAGACAACACATGTCATATATCAACTGACATGTGTCCACTGTGTGGCCTTTTATGTTGATATGACAACCAACAAATTGGCTAAGTGGATGAATGGACACAATGGACTGTTTGCCTGGGGGACACCCAATATCCTGTGGCAGAGCATGCCCTCTAAAATGAGTCCAGGGACCTGGGCACATATTACACCACACATGCCATTTGGATACTGTCACCTAACACCAATCCCTCAGAGCGATGGAGATGGGAACTTGCCCTCTAAGATATCCTCTCCTCCCACCACCCTCACCAATATTGATATATGGAGAAAAAAAAAAAAAAAAAAAAAAAAAAAAAAAAAAAAAAAAAAAAACACTTATTCCTTAATTCGCCTTCATTTTCAAGTTTTCGAAGATTCTACTTAGATAAATCAAAACAATGTTTTGATCACCAAAAACTGGTCACTTTAGGGGTAGTTGCCCCCCTAATTGTTGCTCCCCCAGCAATAGACCTATGCCAACGTTTGTCTTTTATCAAAAGATTCTGTCATACCAAAAATCATTAAAATCCCTTCACTAATTTCTAAGTTGTTATGATTTTTCCATTTTAGCCCCAATTTTGGAGGGACCGTTTAACTCCTTAAATATATTTTTCCACCCTCCTGGCCTAAATCTACGCTAACCTCTCCTGCTCCAACATCCTCAACTCACCTGTATATTACTCCAGTGGCGGCTCATACAAAATTTGACCAGTGTGCTACAATATTACAAAAATAAACAGGAGACAAAATATACTAAAATAAAAAGTCAACCTTTGTATGATTGCCTTTAATTAAATAGCAATTAATACTGTATTGACAGTAAGACCTTCAGGGGAATCTATAACAGCGCTGCTAACTGCACGCATTCACTGCAGGTAGTAAATATAACGTTTAAAAAATATTAATTTTATTTACAGAAATTAAAAATTTAGACTCAGAGGTATTTGAATAAGAGCCTCACACAGGAATTGAGAGACAACGCGCAAGACCCCTGTGTCAACGCGCTATTTGACTCTGTAAGCCGCAATATTCGTCATATACTATTCTTCTGCAGCTGTCACCCGCAGCGGGAAGAGAAATATTGATGTGGTGCTGCAGTCGGTCTCAGCACACACGAGTCGCCAGGCCTGACGTCTCGTCTGCGCATGCGCACTAGCAAACGGACGACTGCGCCGCCTCTCTGCGCACGTACCAGTGCGGCTGAATCGCACTTCAGCACACGGAGCTGGTTTCCAGCTATCGCCGCGAGAGCGCTCCAAAATGTGTTTTCATCCTTATTACTAGCATTCTAATACGAATTGGAAGGGAGTTGGCATAATTTTATTGTGATATCTGGCTCGTATTCCAAGAGAAAGGATGTAAATTTACAGCGATTTCTTGCTTGCATTCGAAGAACAATGGCATAATTTTAGTAATATATTTACAGTGAGCTGCAGCACATTAGCACCAGCCGCCACTGCATTACTCATTTCTCACCCCTCTCCCTTACCTTCCTCTCATATATATTTGAGAGTGTGTGTGGGCGCACCGAAATAGAGTGGTTGGAGTTAAACACCGATGTCGCATGGCGCGGCACCAGGGTGCGCAACTACCAAGTGCTCGAGTTGGAGGTTGGTTGGAGTCACCTGCCCTAGGGTAAGTCAATAATTTTCATAAATACGTCCCTCAGTGTTGAAAAAATTTTTAAGGAGGATATCTGTCAATGAGATGTTTGGAAAGATCGTATTCTGTGTGAATTACGAGCTATTACAGTTAAAATTTTGATGTGACCTAGAACAGGTGTAAAAGCTTCGGCTAAATTGCCGTTATGGGGAGAGGTTTGAATTGGTAGGACGTTCTCCTAGCTATGGTGGGGGTAAACCAGTAAATGGGCGTGGCTATTGCGACCTGAAATCCTACCGTAGGTACGTTAATAAACAGGTACCATAAAGCTACTTTCAAGTACGAGCAAGTGGGCGTTAAGGCGGCAACACACGTAACAGCTTGCTTGACAAGCACGCTTGCACAAGCATGCACATGTTGCTCACGCTCCTACACAACTCAAACATGCAACGGTTTATTTACATCTTAAAAGTTCGAGCTCAGACGACAATGTGCTGGCTGTGGCAGTTTTATGCTAATGTTGAAACAGGGCCGGCGCAAGGCACGTGCGGCCGCACGGGGCGGCACTTTCCAAGGGGCGGCAGATGTGCCGCCCCTCTTCTTTTTTGTGGGACAAACTCAACATTCATGCCCAAGAGGGGATTCGAAAGCAAACCTCGGAAGGTGCGTCTTCGGGAACTTTGGCAAGGCGCTTCGACTACCTGCCGGCCGCCCCTGTTGAACAAGGGAAGGGGGAGAACTAATTTCTTGCTCGCCACTGTGGCAGCACCGTCGTGTTTACGCTGGAGGAACAGAGAGGGGGAAGCAGTCGGGCGTACACCCCTTATGGAACGTTGCCAGTCTGTTACGCGCCTTGCGTTTACTCACAACTAATATTGAAGAAGAAGAAATCTGATTTGTAAATTCAAATGCAATGTTCGATACTGCGATTATGTGTTAAGCCTCAAGCAATTTTGCTAAGCCGTTCAATAGCAGTTTCCGAGTGTTTTATTCTTCCCGCATTATGGATAAAAATGGTTTAACATTGGTAGCCAAACATGTCCAACATCTACAATGGTTATAAGTATTCAGAATACGCAGCAAGTAATTACAAGGGATAAAGACATTGGTATTAAGGCTAACATAAGTTGGGTTTCGACGTATTTTTCAAAATTTTTGCTATCCGTTTCCGAGTGGTGGTCGGACGTTTTGGTTTTTGAGCCGTGGAAATACCTGTCTGCGCCTGCATGAAGAACAATTAAACTCTGACCGGCACTTTTGTTTGACAATACTACTCGGACACTATCACTAAGCCAACATTTTTTTACTGTATACGGTTTTCCTTTGAGTACATTATCTGTTCACGACAACTGAAAAATGTTAATTTACGTTAATTTTGTAAGTTCATGTTGCGCGGGATTAACCGAGCGGTCTAAGGTGCTGCAGTCATGGACTGTGCGGCTGGTCCCGGCGGAGGTTCGAGTCCTCTCTCCGGCATGGATGTGTGTTTTGCCCTTAGGATAATTTAGGGTGCGTAGTGTGTGTGAGAGCTTAGGGACTGATGACCTTAGCAGTTAAGTCCCACAAGATTTCAATCACGTTTAACTCTATTTTTGAACTGGTGCCCAGCGAGTGTTTTGTACAAATCTGTAGAGAATGTCACATATCAGTCGCATTTTTTGTTTTTATTTTCCAGATCTACATATATTTCGGGTACAGTGTGGCTATTGTCAATGCTTTATGTTTATATCTATACCTTCTTGCTGAACGTAACTGTCAACCAGGCGGTTTACATGTAAGCACATACGAGTATTACAAGCTTTTCAGACTGGCCACTCGGCGGCCGAAACCTAGGTAGATCTGAAACGTAAAAACAAATATTGCGATTGATTGCTGACATTTAATATAGATTTGTTTAAATGAAATTCCACAAACGTTTTGAAAAACAAAAAATCGTGGGGTTGGAGGGGGGCAGCAATTTAGCAGCTCGCACGGGGCGGCACTTGTGCTTGCGCCGGCCCTGTGTTGAAAAAAAGAAAAGGAAAACCGTAAAACTGAGTGTAAAGAGTGGTTAAGAAAGCGAAAATCGTATCACATACAAATTTACTTAGTGAACTGGAGATATATCCTCATGATTAGCATAACTATCTCAGGATGAATGAAGTTACGTATTTGAATCTTATGTGTCTCGTTACGCCTTTGAACAAGAAGCAGGATACAATAATGAGGGAGGCTGTAACACCACATGAAAGACTAACAGCAGCATTGCGACTTCTCGTGAGAGGAAGAAGTTATGACGACCTGAAATATACTACTATTATTTCACAAAGACATTTGGTGAGATATTTCGCAAGTAATATGTCATATGCTATATGATCATCCTTTTTATGACTTTAAAGAATTCCTAGAGATACCAGAGCAGGATATTGACATTTAACAATTCTTTGTAATTAATAATATTTGATTTATGTGTATTAAGTGTCATGTAATTGTATACCACACATGTTAAAGAATTGCTATACAAATGATTTGCTACACCATGATTACAGAATAGTATAGCTTAAGACATTATTTTCTAATACTTTCCTGTGTATTTTATTATTTCTATGTTTGAAGGCATAACATGTCTTATTGGCATTAGATTACTGTACTTCATTATCTGTACTTAATACTTCATATTGTATCAATGACGAAACCAATATCATTGTACAATTATCTATGGTGAATAAAATTCTTGATGCTGCGTTTCTCTTATTTTTATCATGATAGTCCTTACATTTAATATTCCATAAGCAGGGATGCGTTTCACACAGTCTGATAAATTCATCTAAGATATTGTGTTTTTTTTTAGATATTGCTATTACAACACTAATTGAAACTTAACAAAAACAAAGGATGCAGCCTCACTCAGACTGTCAAATGCTTGGACAAACGTCTTTATTGTCCACACACGCTCAAGCACGCATACGCTTGCACAAGCATGCATAATCGAAATTCGATCTAGCATCAAGCTGCTTGTACAAGCCTGATGATTGATGAAATTTATCCTACACACGTTCAAGCTTGTGCAAGAACGCTTGCGGAAGCATGCTTGTCAAGCATGCTGTTACGTGTTTGGCCGCCTTTACTGTGCGTCCGCAGCTACGATCACGTATTTGACAGTGAGCTCAATTGGAGCTAGCACTGCTTGAAAACTTATCGTCGCAATTCTGGTAGGATATCCGCAAGGTAGCTAGACAATATCCGTGCGTAGCGGTGGATCAACAGCTGAATTGCGACCTTATTATTGTTTTGGTATTCCTACACAATATCGATCAGTTATGCAGAACAACAATGGTTTATTTTTCAGTTTTATTACTGTGACTTAATGAAAACGTATTAAGGGCATTAAAATTTTTCACATAATACACCGATACGTACTAAGTAACGAAAATGCGTACACTAATAAAACAATATACTGGCAGTGTGTTCCAGTAATTTGCCAAGGAATGTCAGTCTGTAAATTTAAAACGTAAAAACACAAATTAATACATAAATTGAAGCCTAGAGAATGTACCAAAGATGTATGAAACACATTGTTTCGTGGAATTGTAGGTGTCTAAAAGAAAACATTTTTTCTTATAAATTCGTCAGTACTGGTTTTTATTTTATTCCCCATTACTGATTAAATCGCCTGCGTATTAACCTTCAAGTAAACATTTACTAATATGCGTACGTGCAGCGTTAACGCACCCTACATTGTCACAATTTCTTAACCTTACTTAAAGCCATAATGGTGTAAACCGCTTCAGCTTATGGTGTCCTTTATTAACCAACTAGTTTCGTGGCATGGTCATGTGTACACAAAGAAGAGCAAATGCCAGTAACAATCGCGTTACGCTTAATTTTCTCTTATTCACCATTTCCACGTTATTTCAACTCGGGCAATCCGATTTATTTATCATTTTATGGAATAGGAGCAGAGAAAGTTGGGTCGTCTAGTCCACTGAGAGTGAAAAATATGAAATAACTTGTGAGTACTTTCACCTACATTTTTCTTATCCAAAGCCCAAATATAAAATTGGCATAACGCGATTCTTACTGGCATTTGCTCTTCTTTGTGTACAGATGACTCTGATGATGTGGCTCTAATGCCACGAAACTAATTGGTTAATAAAGGACACTATACAGATGAAGCAGTTTACACCATTATGACTCAAGTCTACAGCTGCGGATGCCCACAATACATAATTTGTTGCTTACTTAAAGCACTATTCTCATTTAATAGTGCATCAAGATGTCCAGATTCACATAGATGTATCGGTACCTTATATAAGCTTTTCTTTGTGCCTTTCGGATGCCAAGTTCCTTTAAGTATAACCTCACGTTTAGTCATTATTGCAGAATATGAAATCTGTTAAACACTATATGCATTATAAAATAAAACGCGAGCTCTTTAAAAAACAGGGAACAGTTTAAACAAGTCATCAGACTGAAATATCGTTTCAAATAAATTGACTGCCTCTGTTCCAAAGAACAGTTTATTGTAGTTGATTGATAGAAAGAAATTTTTTTAGCGAACCGACAAAAATAACTTTAATGTTCATCAAATCGAATAATTCTTGATCTTGTATGAACACTCGATAATGAAACATTTGCCCAAACCACGACAATAACAATAATAGACATTTACACTTGGTGGTTATTATATATTTTATATAGCATATCGATCGTTCACTGAATAAACGTCCAGAGTGTAGATTAAAGTTAAGGAAACTCATGTACCGATACACCCAAGGATGATAGTATCTCCTTGTGTACACCGCACAATTTTTTAAGAGCTAAAATATATAAAATGGCCTGTCAGGTCTCAGATCTCTACTAATAACGTGGAAATAAAATCAGAAAACTAAAATATCATTAGGCCTATTTTATTGCCGTTCCGCGATTTTGTGGATACATTCACCTAAATAGTTCCCAGTCACAGAAATGCGTTATATTTTCATATGACGAGACAGTTGGACACGAAGACAAACAAATGCAAATATCAGGAAACAAAAATTAAATAGCAAACAGCCACTCGAGCGAACCTATTGGCTCAACGTTCTTCTTGTTTGGTCAGACACGCAACTCGCAACACTTGCGTCTCGGGGTAGCAAAACTTAACCGTTCAGGTGAGCCGATCATGTATGCTCGGCTAACTTCGGATCTATAGTTCATACAGTGCCATCTGCTGACAGACAGCAAAAGCTGTTCGCGCGCTAATTTTCGTCTGACTGTACATTCACTACATTGCCCGCTAGAATTAGAATACTCCCGCGGGCGATGGTCTGTAGCACAGACATGTAATATATGTCTGTGGTCTCTAGTACTGTTCGCGCATGTCTATTTGTGGACCAACGAGCTTGAAATGCCATTTTATGCAATACCCAATATTGTAGTCATAGAGTATAAATATTTTTAATAAGAAAATCTAAGTGTCGCTGTATGGAAGTTCGTTATCAATTCTTAAAGTGCTTTTTTGTGCCGTTCTTATCAAAATTGACGTAGCACCACTCCAAAGTCCAAAGATAACTAATTCTACATCTTTAGCGGCACAGTAGACCAGGCATCCCGATGCTGAATCATTTCATTATGCATGTTGCCGCATATTTCTTGATACTTTTTACAGTGGTACAAGGGATACCACTCAGAAAGAATGATAGACCGATAATAGGTAAAGAGCTATTGCCTGTGGGTAACAATACTGTACGAATATATTCCCCGTACGGATGTGCTGATGGAACATTATTATTATTACATTACATAAGTTTCCACCCCATTTTCTGTCACTAACGATACCGTACCGATATATAAAAATATAAATAAACGGGGTTCCCGTATTTTTACAGGGATTTTGTCACAAGAACTATCGCCAACAATATCGAGATTATATGGAGATCATTCCAGTTATATTGCAGCATCATATGTGAAATATATAGAGGGGGCTGGAGGTAGAGTAGTGCCTATAAGGTCAGTTGCTTGGAGCTAGATACTTAATTGTTTTCTCAACCACAGATTATCTGTCAGTGTTGGTTTGCATGCCAAATTCATAATAAAACAATGAAAGTTGATATTTTTATACATATACATGCAATTAACAATAGATATACTTTTCATGCAGACAACAGTATGGTAAAAAAAAGAAAAAAAAAAAAAAAGGTACATGGTAAACTAAAACTAATATTACATTATATCCATTTTTATTTATCAAACACACATACATTCTCTCTATTCCTCTTTCAGTTGACATCAGGACCAAGGGATTTACAATACATAATTTCCAAATTTGCTTTAAGTTGCATTTAATACACAGCTGTTAGTTGTAGTTACCTCTTTGAAACTTCTTAGCAGTTTGGCATGTTTGATTCCCCATTACTAAATTCTGAGACTCATGTTTTTTTTATGGATATAAGCATATAACACAAGTTTAGCACTTGTTTCAGGATTGTGTATAGGCATAGGCCTACATGTTAGTGTAATAATTTCTAATATTTATTGTAATGTTAATTTATGTATTATAAAAGGAAGTGTACAGTGTGCATGCCATTAAAATTCAGAAATGAAGCTTTGCATGATAAAGGATATTATGTAGTGTAGTAGCACTATCCCTCATTCATGAAGAAGGTTCCCATTGTCCCATAAAAGGCTTGCTTTTGAATATATGAGGGTTGGGAACTTTCTCCCTCTAGAAATTTCTAGAACATTCCATACTGTTTGAGAGTATCTAAGAACATTTGAGAATATTTGAAAGCATTGAACAAGATTCCAGAATGATCTGGATGTTTGAGAATAAATTAGTCTGGAATATTAAGACATTGGCTGCCACGATGACGTCAGAGACATGCTAGAGCCACCTCCTGTGGCCGTCGGTGGCCATATGGCAGCCAACATGTTAAGGAAGATTCCAGAATGTTTGGGAACTTTCCAGATCATTGTGAAACATTTCAGAACAGTGCCAAATGTTCGACCATTTCATGGAGAAGCTTTGATATTCTGCAAGTTACTGTACGGAGCGTGGCAGAGGGTACCTTGCAATAAATTTCAACACTATTTAACCAAACCTATTTAAACAAGTTGTTTTCAATAAGCCTAATAGCTAATTATCTATTTTTCCTGTGACTGTTTCCCAAAGTTTGGAAATTGTATCTGTATCAGATTAATTTGACCTCTAGCAAAGGACAAATGTACTTTGGAACATTATTTAACCTCAATTATTTTGCTACTGCACTCAGAAGACATGACTCTTTTACACAATAATAACATTCATTGTTAGTATTAACATTTAAACAGCAGTCAGTACTCTACCCCAAAAATTCCACATTTCTTACATAATCTATGTAACAGTTTTCAGGTAATGTGTTGTTTAATTGTTTTAATTCATGCTATCTGTGTTTTTTATGCCAAGTGTGTGTTTATTGCATTTTGATCATTTGCAAACTTCTTGCATCTTTCATCTGCTTCCTATATCAGGAGATCTGGAAACTTTTTCATTTACACTGTGAATGGTGATGGCTCCAAGAGGGACCCATGTGTTAAAGAATTTAAATCTGATAAGTTGGCTGGAAAACATTTGCTTTATTGGAAATCTATGGTCTCTATTTTCTGTATATTATTTTACTGATATGATTGTAGATGTAATCTGCTACTCCTATCATTTTTTTATTCTAGCTTCATTAGGACTTTGTGTAATCAGTGCCAAAGCCACCCTCATGAACCACAGACAATTGCAGAAGTGGGGTGGCTTGCATGCCTAAACAATACAGATAGCTGTACTGTAGGTGCAACCGCAGCGGGGGGAGGGGGGGGGTTTGTGGAGAGGGCAGACAAATGTGAGGTTCTTGGGGAGAGGCACAGCAGCCTTATCAGTAGTTACAGGGGCAACCGTCTGAATGATTGACTGAGCTGGTCTTGTAATACCAGTTAACATGGCTTTGACATGCAGTTACTGTGAATGGCTGAAAGCAATGGGAAACAACAGTCATTAATTTTCCCAAGGATATGCAGCTGAACTGTATGGCTATATGATGATGGCATCCTCTCAGGTAAAATATTCTGGAGGTAAAATGGTGCCACCATTTGTATCTCCGGGTGGGGACTACTCAGGAGAATGTCGTCATCAAGAAAAACAAAACTGGCATTCTATGGATTGGAGCATGGAATGTTTTATTCCTTACTCGAGTAGGTAAGACAGTAAATTTGAAAAGAGAAATGGATAGGTTAAAGTTAGATATGGTGAGGATTAGTGAAGTTTGGTGGCAGGATGGACAGATTTTTTAGTCAGGTGAGTACAGGGATATAAATACAAAATCAGTTGGTGGTAACACAGGAGTAGGTCTGATAATGAGTAAGAAAATAGGAACGCGTTATTGTAGCAAAGATATACATGAATCCAACAGAGATCACAGTAGTATAAGATTATATGCCAAGTAGCTCTGCCGATGATGAGATCGAAGAAATGTATGAGGAGATAAAGGAAATTATTCAGACTGTTAAAGGAGGAGAAAATTTAATTGTGTTGGGGTACTGGAACTCGGTAGTAGGAAAGGGAAGAGAAGAAAATGTAGTAGATGAATATGGACTGGGAAAAGGAATGAAAGAGGAAATCGCCTGGTAGAATTTTGTGCAGAGCACAATTTAATCATCACAAACACTTGTTTTGATTATAATTTAAGAAGTTTATATTCAAGGAAGAGACCAGGAGACACTGGAAGGTAACAGATCGACTTTATAATGGTAAAGCAAAGGTTTAGAAACCAAGTTTTAACCTGTAAGACATATCCAGGGGCAGATATAGACTCGGATCATAACTTATTGGTTATGAATTGTAGATTACAACTTAAGAGACTGCAAAAAGGTAGAAAATTAAGGAGATGGAATCTGGACAAATTGAAGGAACCAGAGGTGGTTGAGAGTTTTAGAGGGATCATTATGCAAGGATTGTCTGAAACAGGGTAAAGTAATACAGTAGAAGAAGAATGGGTAGCTCTGAGAGGTAAAGTAGTGAAGGCCACAGAGGATCACACAGCCAGAAGGACAAGGCCTAATAGAAATCTTGAATAACACAGGAGATACTGAACTTAATTAATGAAATGTGAAAATATAAACATGCATCACGTGAAGCAGGCAAAAGGGAGTACAGTTGTCTGAAAAATAAGGCAGACAGGAAGTGCATACTGTCTAAGCAGGAGGAGCTTGAGAAGAAATACAAGACCATAGGAGTATGTGTAACTAGGGGAAATGTAGACACCGCCTACAGTAAAATTTGGAGACAAGAAAAACAGTGGTATGAAAATCAAAAACTCATCTGGAAAACCAGTACTAAACAAAGAAAGGAAAACTGAAAGGTGGAAGGTATATATAGAAGGCCTGTACAAATGAAATAAAATTGAAGGCAGTATTCTATTTTATTTATTTATTTAAATCCCATAGATCCAATATAGCGAGAAATTCGCTTGGATGTAGGACGTGTCAAATGGTACAAAACGGAACATACAGAATCCCTCTTGCAACAGTATATATAAGAAAAAATTACACATAAAAAGGTATAGGCTAAAATTACACTTTACACAAAAATTACACGTTACACAAAAATTACACGTTACACAAAAATTACACATTAAAAGGTTAAAAATTACACATTACACAAACACAGGTAGATCTCAGCAGCAAGAGATAGTTATATTGATAAAAATTACACATAACATGCTACCATAAAATAACATCTTGTAAATTAAAAAATATAATTAGTTAGCACAAATTGAAATATTCTTCTACTGAATAAAAGGACTTATCTAATAGATATTGTTTGAGTTGATGTCTAAATTTGGGAGGCTCATGGATAAGTGATTTCAGAGATAGTGGAAGAGCATTGAACACTTTGCAGCTCATATAGTGGGCTCCTTTTTGTACAGTACTTAGGTTTTTTAATTCATAATGGAGATCTAGCTTCCTCCTGGTATTGTGAGTATGGTAACAGTCATTAGTTTTGTACAAGTGTACATTTTTGACAATGAAGCATAGTAGGGAGTAGATATATTGACATGCAGTTGTCAGTATCCCTAATTTTCTAAAAAGGTTTCTACACGAATGCCTAGGTTTGACTCCACACATTATCCTGATCACTCTTTTTTGTGCAATGAATATTTTTTTAGAATGTGGCTGATTCCCCCAGAAGACTATGCCATACAACATTACTGCATGAAAGTAACTATAATAGGCAGTTTTAGTGGTGTCTCGGTCACAGATAGTGGAAATTACGCGAATAGGAAATGTTGCTGAGCTGAGCTTCTTGTGGAGTTGTAAGATATGTCCGGACCATTTTAGATTACTGTCAATGTGTATTCCTAGGAACTTTGTTGACTCAGCTTGTAGTAAATCGGTACCATTACATTTGATAGTAATTGGATCCTCCATTTTTTTACTAGGTTGAAAATGAATAATCTGGGTCTTGTTAGCATTTAGTGCAAGCCCATTAATTACAAACCAATTGAGTGCTTCTCTTAAGACGATATTGGCCGATTCCTCAAGATTGTAATTGGAAGATTCATTGATGAGAATGAAGGTGTCATCAGCGAAAAGTGTGAAATCTGTGAAATGAAAGATGAAGTAGAGGCAAATGAAATAGGAGATATAATACTGCAAGAAGAATTTGACAGAGCACTGAAAGATTTGTGTAGACACAAAGCCCCTGGAGTAGATGATATTCTGTCTTTACTGCTATTATCATTAGGAGAGCCAGTCATGATGAAATTGTTCCACGTGGTATGCAAGATGTATGAGACAAGGAAAATACCCTCATAATATAGTGATTCCAATTCTGAAGAAAGCTAGTGCAGAGAAATGTGAAAATTATAGAAATATCAGTGTAATAAGCCATGGTTGCAAAATACTAACACAAATTATTTACAGAGAAATGGAAAAACTGGTGCAAGCCAACCTTGGGGAAGATCAGTTCGGATTTAAGAGAAATGTAGAAACATGTGAGGCAATACTCACATTATGACTTATCTTAGAAGATAGCTTAAGGAAAGGGACCTATATTTTTAGCAATTGTGGCTCTGGAGAAAGCTTTTGACAATGTTGACTGGAACACACACTTTCAAATTTTGAAGGTAACAGGGCTAAAATATAGGGAGCAAAGAGCTATGTTCAACTCGAACAAAAGCCAGACAGCAATTATTAGGGTCAAAGGGCATGAAAGGGTTGCATTGATTGGGAAGGGAGTAAGACAGAGTTGTCGCCTTTCCCCAATGTTGTTCAATCTGTACATTGAGCAAGCTATGAAGGAATTCAAGGAGAAATTTGGATAAGGAATTGAAGTTCAGGGTGAAGAAATAAAAACATTTCTTTTGATGATGACATATAATTTTGTCAGAGACAGCAAGGGACCCAGAAGAGCAATTAAATGGAATTGACAGTCTTGAAAGGAAGGTTTAAGATTAACATTAACAAGAGTAAATCGAGGGTAGTAGAATGTAGTCAGAAAATCAGGTGATGCTGAAGAAATTGGATTAGGTAATGGGATAATAAAAGAAGTAGATGAGTTTTGTTATTTGGCTAGCATGATAACTTCTGATGGCCGAAGTAAAGAAGATAGAAAATGCAGAATTACTATGTGAAGAAAAGTGTTTCTGAAGACGCGAAATTTGTTGACATAGAATATTAGTTTATATTTTAGGAAGCCGATTCTGAAAGCATTGTATGGGAGTGAAATGTGGACGAAAAGGAGTTCAGATAAAAATATGATAGATGCTTTCGAAATTTGGTGCTACAGATGAATGATGGTGATTCGATGGGTATATCACTAACTAATGAGGAGATGCTGAACAGAATTGGGGAGAAAAGAAGTTTCTGGCATACCCTAAGAGAAGTGATAGGTTGGTGGGACACATTATGAGACATCAAACAATTGTCAACTTAGCATTAGAAAGAAGTGTGTGGGGTAAAAATCAGACAGGGAGTCTGAGGGACGAATACAGTAAGCAGATTCAAAAGGATATAGGATCCTGTTCATATTCTCAGATGTAGAGGCTTGCAGAGGACAGGGTAATCTGAAGAGCTGCATCAAACCAGTCTGTGAACTGAAGCCCCCAACAACAACGGTGCCAAAGATCTTAGAAGTATTATAAAATATTGCTATGACACAATCACCATAGCCTAGTACCAGAAAAGCCTGTATTAGTCACTAATTTTACTTTCAGATCAGTAATATAACTTTCAACTGAGAACAGTAAGCTAGTCCTTTATTTTACCTTGCTCTTGTAAAAATAGGACTTTCGCTTTTTTTTTTTTTTATAATAGGACTGTTCACAACTCACGGCAAAGATGTAATGATGAGCTGTGACAGATTCATAAAAAAAAAAGACACCCACATACAGCACTTAAACTATCAGCCATGGCCTTCTTCAGAATAAAGGGCATTCACACATTTAAACACACACACTTCACTGTCGTACAGCCATCATCTCTGACTGCCTCATTCCAGATCATACTCTGTGGTGAGGTATTAGGGGAGAGGAATGGGGATAGGAAGGTTGTGTCTTGCTGGTAGGGATAGATATAGCACGGACTTATGGATGGGTGGAACAAGATGCATATTACGAATGGAGTGGGGAGGTAAGAGAGGGGAGGAAAGCATAATTAACGAAACGATGACAAGTGCGGGAGCTCTCTCTCTCTCTCTCTCTCTCTCTCTCTCTCTCTCTCACACACACACACACACACACACACACACACATAGTACAGGTAATGGGAGAGAGGGGATAGGAACTGTTAGGTGTGGAAAAAGGGAGTTATTGTAGATTGAGTCCTGGGTAATTTCGGAATCGGGTAGTATTGGGTGCTAAGGGGAGTGCTTTATTATGAATTGTTACTGGTAGTGAACAGAGGATTTTGGGTGTGTGGGGATATGGCACAGGAGATTTCTTTGAGGACTTGGTCTGTGGGGAAGTTTCAGTCTGTGAAGGCCTTCAGCATATTTGGAAAGGGAGTTCTTGCCACTGCAGATACACTGTACATGGCTGGCCAGGTTGTAAGGGTGCAATTTTTTTATGTGGAAGGGATGGCAAATGTCAAAGTGTACATTCTGTTGGTAGTAGGTACGATTAATATGAACACAAGTGTGGACGAAGCCATCAGTGAGGTGGAGGCTAACTTCCAGGAATGTGGCATGGTGGGTGGAGGAAGGTCAGGTGAAGTTGATGGGGGAGAAGGACCCCTGCTCCATCTGTCTGCTGCAGATCAGAAAAGTATCCTGACCAAAACCCAATCCAAGAATCTCTGATCTCCAACTTGGCTTCACTATCTTTCCCCAAGTCCCTTCCTAAGAACTCAAACCTTTCAGTGGAAGAAAAGAGAGCTATTCACAACATCAAAACGAATCCAGACGTGTTCGTATTCTTTGTAGATAAGCGTTCCACCACTGTAGTTGTGAATTGCAGTGACTCCCTGCCAGAACGTCTCTTCCAGCTCTCTGACTCTTCAAGTTGTGCCAGAATTACCCCATCCCAAAAGTCCAACAAGATCTCTAACCACTGTTGAAATCATACGACCCCTCCGAGAAGCTCTCCTGAATTCAACTCCCTCCTCACTCCAACAGCATGCTGCACACCTGCCTCCTACATGCTCCCCAAAATCCACAAACCAAATAATGCTGGACTCCTAATTATGCGTCATTGCATTGTGTTCCTACTGAAAGAACTTCAGCTCTCATTGACCAACACCTTCAATCAATTCTATCTTTCTATATCAAGGATACCAACCACTTCCTTCGCCAACTCCGCACCATCCCCACCAACATGCCACATGCTTGGCCACTCTCACAATGTCCCTCTGAATTCAAACCTGATACTTCATTCCTCATAACCCCACCAACTTTATCCTAACAACCAACTACTTTTCCTTTGAGGGGAAAGTTTACCATCAAATCTGTGAAACAGCTGTGGGCATAACCCCCCTCCTGCCCCTCATGCCAAACTGTTTATGGGCAATCTGGAGGATTTCTTCCTAACATCAGGTTTATTGGTGATATTTTTATGATCTGGTCTCAGGGCCAGGACACCTTATCTTCCTTCCTTGAAAATCTCAACTACTTCTCTCCCATCTGCCTAACCCAGTCTTCCTAAACACACCACATTCCTGGATGTTATTAATCCTACCTACTACGAACATAACCTTCACTTTGACATTTGCCATCCTTTTCGCATTAAAAAAAAAAAAAAATAAAAAAAAATAAAAAAAAAAAAAAAATAATAAAATAATAAAAAAAAAAAAATTCCCCTCCCTTTCAGCCTGGCCATCTGTGGATGGTGTATCTTCAGTAACAGGAACTCCCTTTCTCAATTTGTAGAAAGTCTCACAAAGGCCTTCATGAACAGAAACTAACCCACAGACTGAGTCCTCAAAGAGATCTCCCATGACATATCCCCCCCCCCCCCCCACACACACACGCCAAATCCTCCATTTATTACCAGTAAGTGTCCACGAAAGATCACTCCCCTTATCACCCTGTAGTACCCTGAAGTCTAACAACTAAACTGCATCCTTCGCCAAGGTTTCGACTTTCCATCCTCATGCTCAGAAATGAGCGACATGGTGTCTAAGATCCTTCCCTCCCCTCCTAAAGTGGTATTTTGTTGCCCACCATAACATCCTAGTCCATCCCTACACCACCCAGAAACCCTGCCCACTGACACAGGGATCTTATCCCTGTGGAAGATCCCACTGCAAGACCTGCCAGTCCACCCACCCAGCACTTCGTATTCAGTCCCATGATAGGCTTATCCTACCCTATCAGAGGCCGGGCCACCTGTGAAAGCAGCCTTGTAATTTAGCAACTGTGCTCCAGTCACTGTGCAGCCTTCTATATTGACACGATCACTAACCAACACTCCATTAGGATGTATGCCCACCGCATAATGTGGCCAAAAACGAGGTAGACCACCATTTGGCACAATATCCAGCTGTGCATATGCTGATTTCTCACATGTTTTCATTTTGTTTTGCTTTCCTCCCCTCACCCACTTCCCCACTACATTCCTAAGCTGTATTTTGGTCCACACATCTAATACGTGCTTGCTCCACAAGGCCATGCTGTATTCATCCCCACCACTGTAACACTACATTCTATCTCCCCCTCCTCTCTCCTATTTCCTCACTACAGAGCCTAATTTGGAGTGCGGCAGCCGGAGATGACAGTTGTGTGACTGGCAACTGTGCCTATGTGATAGCGTGATTAGATTAGACTAGATGTACTTTTCGTTCCAGTAGGTCCGAATTGAGGAAATCCTCCTGGATGTATAGGATTTCTTCTATGTGAATGTTCTTTATCTGAAGATGGTCATGGCCGTTAGCTTAAGTGTTTTATGTGTGTGTCTTTTTTATGTGCCTGTTGTAGCTTGTTGTTATATTTTTGTGGTGAGTTGTTAACTGTTGTTAAATTCCAACCTGGAGTTTCCATTACCAGATTTCACCTTCCTTAGATTCTTATGAATCTTAGTGAACTGAAACACTCATGCATGTATTATGTTATTTAAGAGAGCTTGTAAGGTGCAGGTGCTCTATTCCATATTGCTGAGACACACATTATATATGTTTACTGATTTTTCTGTTTTATTTGATTCTGTGTGGTTTTTCCAACTTCATCATATTTGCTCCATATTTCTGTATGCATAAGTTATATCTGTTTTTGGGAAATTTTGTGGTAACTTGAAATTACTCACTTATGTTTTATTGTCTACTTCTTGTGGATAACTTATTGACATATCTATGCTCTGAAGTTTAGATATTTTTGTTTGAATTTTCTGTGTCTTCTTGTGCAATTATAGATGGATTTGCTTTCAATTTTATCTTAAATCTTCATTTTATTTTGTCATTTATTGATTTGTGATACTAAGGATGTACATCTACATGAGATACTCTGTAAATCACATTTAATTGCCTGGCATAGGGCAGTGTTACACGGAGTCGAGAGATCCGATGATCGTGCTTTTATAATGAATCTCTCTTTCCGGAACACAGGAAAGATTTGGTCGTGGGCTTACTGGTGTTTTGAGCCACAACTAACAGTTCTTCTTCCTTCTATAGTGTCGTAATATTCAGTCATAAGGCTGGTCTATATATGTCTATAACATTCTGTCCAGATTCAGACTCAAACTTCTTGTCCATGCAGCAGAGAGTACATTGTAAAAGAGACACAACTTACTATTGAATAAACGTCGTACATTCATTAAACTTCTGCAAAGGAAATATATCTTGCCCCGTAGGCAAACTTACAAAACATCTATTCAGTTCAACGTCTCAAGATAATCTAATCTTAAGTCTAATAAGTTCACTTGTTTCAGTAATGCAACAATACATAACGTCTATGCCACTAAACTTTAATGTAAACTTGGATTATTCTTTGTCCTATTATGTTGGCAGCCACTTCTGCAGCAGGTAGTTCTGTCTCTAGTGTATGTGTCTATATATATAACGAAAATTATAGAAGGAAACATTCCTGGTGGGATAAATTTATATAAAAATAGAAAATGGCGACTTACCCAAAGGACAGGCTCGTCGACAGACATAAATAAAATCACACACATACAAGCTTTCGCCACCACTGGTAGCTTCTTCAGGAAAAGATGAAGGAAAGAGGGGAGAAAGGGAAGGATACGGGTTTTAAGGAAGTGGAAAAGGAGTCATTTCAATCCCAGGAGTGGAAGGCCTTACCTTCAGGGGATAAAAGGAAAGGCAGACAGGCGCGCACACACACACACACACTCACTCACACACACACACACACACACACACACACACACAGCATGTGTATGTGATGTCTATCTAGGTGTGTTTGTGTATGTGTGTGTGTGTGTGTGTGTGTGTGTGTGTGTGTGTGTGTGTGTTTGCCCTCCTTTTTTCCCCCAGGGTGGGTCTTTCCTCTCCCAGGATTAGGGTGGCTCCTTGCCCACTCACTTGGAGCCCTCATTTCCTTTTCCCTCTCCTTGCCTTCTGCCTGGGGACTCGGCTGGGCTGCGAGAGCGTTTGTGTGTGTGTGTGTGTGTGTGTGTGTGTGTGTGTGTGTGTGTGTATGCATGCGTTTTGTTTATGTTGCTATCACTGCCTGTGCTTGAGCCACAACTAACAGTTCTTCTTCCTTCTATAGTGTCGTAATATTCAGTCATAAGGCTGGTCTATATATGTCTATAACATTCTGTCCAGATTCAGACTCAAACTTCTTGTCCATGCAGCAGAGAGTACATTGTAAAAGAGACACAACTTACTATTGAATAAACGTCGTACATTCATTAAACTTCTGCAAAGGAAATATATCTTGCCCCGTAGGCAAACTTACAAAACATCTATTCAGTTCAACGTCTCAAGATAATCTAATCTTAAGTCTAATAAGTTCACTTGTTTCAGTAATGCAACAATACATAACGTCTATGCCACTAAACTTTAATGTAAACTTGGATTATTCTTTGTCCTATTATGTTGGCAGCCACTTCTGCAGCAGGTAGTTCTGTCTCTAGTGTATGTGTCTATATATATAACGAAAATTATAGAAGGAAACATTCCTGGTGGGATAAATTTATATAAAAATAGAAAATGGCGACTTACCCAAAGGACAGGCTCGTCGACAGACATAAATAAAATCACACACATACAAGCTTTCGCCACCACTGGTAGCTTCTTCAGGAAAAGATGAAGGAAAGAGGGGAGAAAGGGAAGGATACGGGTTTTAAGGAAGTGGAAAAGGAGTCATTTCAATCCCAGGAGTGGAAGGCCTTACCTTCAGGGGATAAAAGGAAAGGCAGACAGGCGCGCACACACACACACACACACACACACTCACACACACACACACACACACACACACACACACACACACACAGCATGTGTATGTGATGTCTATCTAGGTGTGTTTGTGTATGTGTGTGTGTGTGTGTGTGTGTGTGTGTGTGTGTGTGTGTGTGTTTGCCCTCCTTTTTTCCCCCAGGGTGGGTCTTTCCTCTCCCAGGATTAGGGTGGCTCCTTGCCCACTCACTTGGAGCCCTCATTTCCTTTTCCCTCTCCTTGCCTTCTGCCTGGGGACTTGGCTGGGCTGCGAGAGCGTTTGTGTGTGTGTGTGTGTGTGTGTGTGTGTGTGTGTGTGTGTGTGTGTGTATGCATGCATTTTGTTTATGTTGCTATCACTGCCTGTGCTTCTTATCTTCATCTATTTTTGTGTATATATATACAGATTTCTGCCCACCATCTTTAACATCTTTGCCTTGGTTCTCTGGACAGAGCCTCTGCCTCAAGTGGCATCTCTGTCCAAGTTCTTTGCTTTCTACAAATGTCTGCCTAGATGTGTTTGCGTGTGGATATGTGTGTGTGTGTATTTGTTTACCTTCCTTTTTTTTCTCCTAGGTATGTCTTTCCTCTCTCGGGATCATTAGTTTTTCCCTCTCCTTTCATTCTGCCTGAAGAAGCAACTGGGTTGTGAAAGCTTGCATTTATGTGTGTGTATGTTTTGTTTGTCTTGCAGTAAGTAAACTTCATTACTGTCTTCATTCTAAGAAGTTAGACAGATTACACTTGAGGCAGAGGCTCTGTCCAGAGAACTGAGGCAAAGATGTTAAGATGGTGGGTGGGAATTCGAATTTAGCGGAGGTTGAGACCAGGTGGGCAACGGGAAGACAGAATATGCTGAAGGGCTAGTTCCCATCTCCGGAGTTCTGTGGGATTTCTGTCGGTGGGAAGTATCCAGATAACCCGGACGGTGTAACACTGTGCCAAGATGTGCTGGCCATGCCCCAAGGCGTGTTTAGCCACAGGGTGATCCTCATTACCAACAAACCCTGTCTGCCTGTGACCATTCATGCGAATGGACAGTTTGTTGCTGGTCATTCCCACATAGAACGCTTCGCAGTGCAGGCATGTCAGTTGGTAAATCACGTGGGTGCTGACGCAAGTGGCTCTGCCCTTGATCGTGTACACCCTCCGGGTTACGGGACTGGGGTAAGTGGTGGTGGAAGGGTGCATAGGGCAGGTTTTACAACGGGGCCGGTTACAAGGGTAGGAGCCAGAAGGTAGGGAAGGTGGTTTGGGGATTTCATAGGGATGGACTAGGAGGTTACGGAGGTTAGGTGGGCGGCGGAAAGACACTCTCGGTGGAGTGGGGAGGATGTCATGAAGGAGGGATCTCATTTCAGGGCAGGATTTGAGGAAGTCGAATCCTTGCTGGAGAGCCACATTCAGAGTCCGCTCCAGTCCCGGAAAGTATCCGGCGATAAGAGGGGCACTTCTGGGGTTCTGTTGAAGGTTGTGAATTTGGGGGGATGAGGAAGTGGCTCTAGCAATTTGCTTCTGTACAAGATCAGGAGGATAGCTGCGGGATGTGAAAGCTGTTATCAGGATATTGGTGTATTGGTTCAGGGATTCAGGACTGGAGGAGACTTGTTTGCCACGAAGACCTAAGCTGTAGGGAAGGGAATGTTTGATGTGGAATGGATGGCAGCTGTCATAATGCAGGTACTGTTTTTTTTTGGTAGGCTTGATGTGGACGGATGTGTGAAGAGAGAGAGAGGGGGGGGGGGGGAACCATTCCTGGTAGGAAAAATATGTGTAAAACAGAGATCGTTTAACTTATCCAAAGCACAGGCTGATTGACAGATACTCAAATAAAAACACACACACAAACAAACAAAAATCAAGCTTTTGCAACTGTTTGTTGCTTCATCAGATCAGGAAAAGAGGAAGGAAGGGGGGGGGGGAGTAAAGGGAAGGATGTGGGTTTTAAAGGAGTGGATGAGGAGTCATTCCAATCCCGAGAGTGGAAGGACTTACCTTAGGGGAAAAAAAGAAAGGTAAATGATTGGCTGCAAGCCCCAAAATTCTATGGACAACCTATTCACCATGAAACTCATAAAGTTGGCAAGTTTTCATTTTCTAATAAGTCTCATTCTGTGTTCTAATGCAGCAGTGCCATACATTGTTGATTTGAGTTTGAATATGGAAGTTGATAACTGTTTTGATGAAACCAGTGTCATATCAGATATTTAAGTTTTATGTAGCACTTGAAAATGGCAACTATGAACAAAAGCATGACAGTGAATTAAAAAATAATTGATAATATCCAAATGGTGGAAATTTCCTTTAAATAATTCTATATAACTATGATTCTACACAAATGAAAAAACAATTTTGGAAATGCCTGTTAAAAGTTCAGTTGTTTATTTATTTGTTTGTTTGTTTTGCCAGGATAAACCAGACTGAGTCCTATTACAGAAATATAATGAGTAGGATCAATGGGTAAGTAGGCCAAAGCTAGTTTCAAAGTCTTCTGTCATGTTTTTGTCTCGTATTTAGTACATGTCAAACTGTGAATTAAAGTTGTTTTCTTTTTAATATCTACACTGTAGTGTCACACAGAAAGTTGGAAACAAATGAAAACCTGAAAAAGTTTAAAATAAGAAACCAGCACTTTTAAATATATATAGAAGAGGTTGGTACTCCCCTCAGAGATCTTTTGATGAGGTGCAGAAAGGCACACATAACAGATTAAACTTACTAGAAGGCTTTTGGCTGTTATGGCCTTTGCCGAAACACAAACACCTCCACCGTTTCCAGTCACAGCAGCCTAAAACGGCAGTGTGTGTGTGTACACACTCTCTCTCTCTCTCTCTCTCTCTCTCTCTCTCTCTCTCTCTCTCTCTCTCTCTCTCTCTGACATAGTAATGGCCAAAGGCTTTTTAGTAAGTTGGGATCTGTTGTGTGTGCCTTTCTACGACTCATCGAGACATCTCTGTGGTGAGTAGCAACCTAGTTTTCTCAAAAATGTTGTTGAATCCATCCTTCCTGGAATTTCCATTGTTTAAATAAGTATTTTTCATTTGACACAGTTATCTTAATTGGAGCCACACACTGCAACTTTTCTTCATAATTCTTCCAATTCTTTACTTAAATAATTCCTTGTTTCTAGCTCTTAGCACCAGTTGTTGTGGTCTTCAGTCCGGAGACTGGTTTGATGCAGCTCTCCACAATACCCTATCCTGAGCAAGCCTCTTCAACTCCACATAAGAACGGCAACCTACATCTGTCTGAATCTGCTTACTGTACCCATCTCTTGGTCTACCTCTGCGGTTTTTACCCCACACACTTCCCTCCAATGCTAAATTCACAATTCTTTGATGTCTAAGAATGTGTTCTACCAGTCGATCCCTTCTTTTAGTCAAGGTATGCCAGAAATTCCTTTTCTCTCAATTATATTCGGTACTTCCTCATTACTTATGCGATCCACCAACCTAATCTTCAGCGATCTTCTTTAGCATCACATTTCAAAAGCCTCTATCCTCTTCCTGTCCACACTGTTTATCGTCCATGTTTCACTCCCATACAAGGCAACACTCGACACAAATCCCTTCAGAAAGGAATTCCTTAGGCTTAGATCAATATTCAATGTTAACAAATTTATCTTTTTCAAGAAAGCTTTTCTATCCATTGCCATTCTGCATTTTATATCATCTGTAATGCGACCCTCATTTGTTATTTTACTGCCCAAGTAACAAAACTCATCTACCTCCTTTATTGTGTGTTACCTAATCTAATTCCTTCAGCATCACCTGATTTTCTTAGACTGCACTTCATTACCCTAGTTTTGCTCTTATTAATGTTCATCTTATACCCACCTTTCAGCACACTGTCCATTCCATTCAACTGCTCTTCCAGGTCCTTTGTTGTCTCTGATAGAATTAAAACCGTTCTCAGAAATGTAATAAAGAGTGCCAAAAAGCTAGAAAATGACAGATACATAAGTAATTCCTCAAATAAAATGAAAGCAGTTTGGAATATTGTAAAGAAAGAAACAGGAAATAACAAAACTAAAAATAAGAACATAAGAACATACAGCTGTAGGAAAATCAGCAAACCAAAGGAAGTAGCCAATATGTTTAACACTTATTTTATAAATATAGCAGAAAAACTTATTGAGGAAAATGTCATCAAAAATCCATCACAATTAGCAACAAAAATTAAACATATAGATAAAACTATATTCCTTACTCCAACCAATAGAAAGGAAGTGCAGCAGGAAATCAAGCTACTAAAATCAAAACACTCATCAGGAATAGACAACATACCAGATTTTATTGAAAAAAAAAAAAAAAAATGCAGACTTTCTCTCTAAACCGCTGTCCTACCTAATTAATTTGTCCTTCTCAACTGGTAGTTTTCCAAAATGCTTAAAAATTGCTAAAGTGAATCCACTTCACAAAAAAGGAAGTCAGGAGGAGGTGTCCAATTATAGACCAGTATCCCACTGATAAAAAAAACCTCCCATTTCCAAGCATGTACATAATGGTAATGGAAAACCTAATTATTATAAAAGAAAAATTAAATAGTAAAAGTCCATGCATCACCCGTAATGAAACAGTACACTGCCACAACACAAGACAAGAAAAATAATGTTCATGTTAAACAGACAAACACTGCACTATTTCAAAAAGGAGTACTACACCCTGGGATTAGACTATATAATGCTATTATTATGCTTTACCCAAAGCCATGAAATCAAATACGGACACAACCAAATTCAAGACAGCAGTCAAGGATTACTTGGTGACGCACTGCTTCTGTCAAATGTTGTCTAAAGATCCTTCCTTTTTTTTTTTTTTTTTCAGCCTACAATTCATGACCAACAAGTTATGATCAGAGTTTATATCTGCCCCCGTCTATGTCTTACAGTTTAAAACATGGTTCTGAAATCAATGTCTTACCATTATAAAATCTGTCTGGTATCTCCCGGTGTCTCCTGGTCTCTTCCACGTATACAAACTTTTTTCGTGATTCTTAAACCAGGTGTTTTTTATAACTAAATTATGTTCCATGCAAAATTCTACCAGATGGCTTCCTCTTTCATTCCTTTTGGTCAGACCATATTCACCTACTATCTTCCC
The DNA here is from genome assembly GCA_026315105.1 of Locusta migratoria. Lineage (NCBI taxonomy): Eukaryota > Metazoa > Arthropoda > Insecta > Orthoptera > Acrididae > Locusta > Locusta migratoria. The sequence goes on from CM048746.1 coordinate 202,104,538, forward strand.
CTCCCTTCCTTGTCCTACTACCGAATTCCAGTCTCCCATAACAATTAAGTTTTCCTCTCCCTTAATTGTTTGAATAATTTCCTTTAGCTCCTCATATATTTCTTCGATCTCATCATCAGCGGAGCTAGTTGGGATATAAGCCTGTTCTACTGTGGTTGGTGTTGGCTTCGTATCTATCTTGACTACGATAATGGTATCACTGTGTTGCTCATAGTAGTTTACCTGCATTCCTATTTTCTTATTCATTATCAGACCTACTCCAGTAATACCCCCAACTGATTTTTTATTTATAATCCTGTACTCACCTGACCAGAAATAGCACCAGTATTATAATCCAAATACAATTTCTTCATTACAACAGTTTTAATAAATTCATCACTGTTCTTTATTAAAATATCTATTAAAGAAAACTTCATTGCACTTGTATCCTTTATGACAAACTTATTTCTCATTGTTTTCACACTTTTGCTGGTCACCTAGTCCCTTTATTACATTCTCATATTTTTTATTTAGGATAGTCTGTAGTTACAACCCTTTTACAAAATATTTCATGGTCCTTTGTGTATTTTCTCTGTAAATACATATGTTGTATAACATTTGGCAATTTACTAACAGTGGAAAATCCGGGTTGGAATAGATAGCAACTCACTGTAAAGGCCATGGCCATAGCCAAAAATTTAACATAATTCAGGCACAAATGACCACCATGTCTGAAGTGGTTGGACAAATTGATAATTTACTTTTGATTTCCTATCCTGTAATTAATCCTCATCTCTTTTGTTGCACTTTCTGCTGTTTAATATTTTGTTTTTACGGTGAAGTGAATGTCATTTCATACATATTTATCATTTTCTATATCTTATACATTTAGGAATTTCTGTTTAAATTTCCTTTTGTAAGGTGACAAATACAGTTGCCAAAAGGTTTGTAGAACTACCACAAGTGTTGTGAATTGAGACCTTGTAAACTGTTCCTTCATTACAGGCTGCTCTGTGTGTGTTAAATTCTTACTAAGACGGTGATAAGAAAACTAAGCCACTCTTGTAGGATGGCAAGTAGTATATAGTAGCAACATGATTCTGATTTTGATTTACTTCCTTTGTTACTTCATAACTTGAGTTAGAATGGTTACTCTTGCCTCAAAACTTTAATACATTTTTTTATTCTTTGCTTCTCGTGGACAAATTCATAATGAATGAAAAAATTACAAGTGGTAATACACAGAGAGTTGCATTTATTTAATATCTTCTTATTGAAATTGATGGTGTGTTACTTGAAGTAAAGTATGTGAGGGTATTGGAAGAGGAAAAGTTGAATAGGCCCTGCATTGCTGGCATGAATTGCTACCATTTTGGAATGCTCAGAGTGGAGGACATTGTGCTTGGAGTTGAGGGTTGTTGATAACTTGAAGCACCCTGAGAAAGTGAGTAGCAGCAGGTCCATGGGTCACAGTGGTAGAGGGAAGAAGAGGCTGAAGGAACCTAGGGTGTAGGTCTTGATTGGTGCGATGAGGGAGGGATGATAATTGAAGATTAGGAGAGAGACTAAAGTTCTTCAAGAAGTTGATTCCCAAAACTGCTTCTTCAACATCTACAGAATTTTCAGCTCGAGCTTTGGAAGTCTTGGGAGCAGCTGTGCCAGGTGGGTGTGAGGTGTTCAGACTGAGCAACTGGGGCACACATGCGGGTCCTGTTTCTTGGGAGGAGAGGCGAAGGGAAAGATGCTTGAATGAATCTGTCATGCCTTTTGTTCCTAGGTGTGCCATCTGTCTGCAGCCTCTGCCAGTGGGTTGTAATGCATTAGGCTTGATCTGCTAGAAGGAGCTTGGTGTCTGATGAATTCAAAGTGTGAGACAAAATATGTAGCTGAAGTTTCTACAAAAGTTTGACTAACAGCATGCTCCAAAGGGTGAAACAGCACTGCTGGGACTAATTGGGAGTCTGCTTGTGCACATTGCTAGAAACCCCTCCTATTGACTAAACTTATCTTGAAAGTGTAGGCATAGTTAGGGGTGCATAGAAGATGGTACGGGGGGGGGGGGGGTGCAGATTTACCGACCCACACTGTCCATCCGAGATCTGCAAATTAATCTGTCCCAGCTTCGAGTCAGACTTGTGAGCCGATGTGTACACGTTCCTCCTACTTGTTTTGTAGGAAGTGCTCTCGATGATGTAGTCCCCGCACAGCTAGACAGCACACTGGTGTATTGCTGGAAGTATTATTAAATGAGCTGAAATATATTACCTAGTTATGGGTAGGTTTTTCAGCTGAATAAAATCTGGGATGCCTATTATGGGGCTTTATTATTGGCGTCCATACTGCAAGACTGTTCAGTGACTTTGGAATTAACAATTACAATTTTAAGGCTGATACTGAGAGCATGGTTCCCACAAGACCGGTTTGGATTAGGTCCTAACACCGACTGACTACAGTGGCGTGCAGCCGTAACCTCCTGTAAACTTCATACATTTTCATAAATGATCAGAAATGTTCATTAATTCATCTTCCCTCTCCACTTCCCCCCTTCCTCCCGCCCCACTCCTCCGCTTCTTCCCCCTCCCACCCATCCCTTCCACTTCTCATGTAGGCAGATTGTGTTGGGTGGCCAGAGATGGCTGACGTGTGTGGATGAGTGTGCCTGAGTGATTGTGGGGATAAATGTTCTCTTTATGAGGAAGGCCGTGGCCAAAAATTTAGAATCGTCTGTGCATTTGTGTGTCTTTTATTTGTGTCTGTCGGCGGCTCAATGTTCATCTTTACAGTGAGTTGTTCCCTATCTACATATTATTATTAACATTCCTTACAAGACCTTCCATTGTTGTTATTTTGTCAAATGGCTTTTCTTCTATCCCAAACCCAGCTCCTTTCCTTTGTTACTGTTCTATTATCATTCTACACGTATTACATTTCTTTCTTGTTTTCTGTACTTTTGTCCCAATCTTAATTTTAACAGTCCTGACCGCTCACAACACAGGGATAGTCACAGCGCCAATTGTTGGTACAGCATTATGTTTTCCCTTGTTGTTGCACATTTACTTTTCTCCACTCTTCCCGGCAAATATTATTAAAAAAATTTTTTTTATTGTTGTTGATTATCACATTGTTTACCACATTATTATCTCTCCCTTTCCTGCACCTACCGGTATCACTACATTATTTATCACACCACCCCACCTAATCACCAAATAAATACACACAGACTTCCAAACCTTTTCCATTTCCATCGTCATTTCCATTCCTATGTCCGTCTTTTGTGCATATTTACATGTTTGTGTGGATTTATTGAATTCTTGCCTGTCTCTGTGAAGTTGCATCGTCATAGTTACATTTAAGAGCGCATTTTTTACATATTACACTTCATCTTTACATAGTGGTGGGCAATTCTTCATATTGGTGCGTAATTTTTAGTGTCCTATGTTGTGTGTTTAGGCATATTAGTGCATATTTTACCTATTTAGGGTTATCATTAGGTGCTTTTATGAGTTTACACGCAACTATTTCGGCGATCCAACTTTCCCACATCTCCCTTAACCTTTTTCTGCCCATTTCCCAGCACTTCCTGTTTTCCCACACCATAACTCTGGACGTCTGAGGTAATCTATCGTAACTGCAAAAATGATGATTTTGTGGCTTTTATCGCATGTGGCTAGTTTAAGTCATACCTTCTTATGGGTAGAATATTGTATACATATATTTTACATAAAAGAAATTTATCAATGTGATACTACTGTATTTGCAATCTGAAACCATTGGTAAACAATGGTAGATGACCACACGACAATTGACCTGAATATAGAGAGCCGCGCTCTTTATTGTATTGTTACAGTGGTTTACCTCTGAGTGTTACGTTACTTCCCTATTATTATACACATGGTTAATCACATGCAAATAGCAGTGTGCTGTAGTTTGTGATGTTTGGAGCTGCATTTTATGATGGAATTGAAGATTAAAATGGATTCTATTAGTGGAAAAAGTAAAAGGATTGTGGAATTAGCACAGAAGTTAGTGCAGATAAGCAGTACAAGTATTTCTAGTACTTCAAGAACTAATATTCTATTCTACAGTCTCATTCCATCATCAGCTTACAACTTTCCATCATTATGCATTTTAAGATATTATTCATAATACTGGGATGTAACAAACCTCTAAATGTACGTTCCACGAGTTAGGAGACAAATGATCTGGATGCTTTACCACCAGTCGACGCTACTAATGTCGTCGAAACTCCCTTGGTGACTGATACAGCTACAGACTTAGTGCCTCCTTTTGATGAAAATAAGTGGCTAGAATATATGGAACTAACACAAATAGAATGGTTGTCACATGCTCAATCACAGGCATGGTCCTATTATACACAGTATATAATTTGAATCAAGCAAAATTCACCGTGTTTTGTATAAAAATAATATTTTGCTTACTTACATAGGAAAATGACAGTTAAAATGTATTGGGTGCCAAGACCCTACCTTACGACAAAGTTACTGATGGAATTGATTTGTTGCTAACAAATGAAGAATCCCAGGTAAGCAATTTTCATTTTGGTTGGCCGTATGATATACGTTTATGTAAATATAACTAAACAAACTTTACATAGACTGAAATGCAGTTACACATTGTTGTAAACTCTGAACTTTATCACATAAAGACTATCATAAATGGCACGCGTTGGCCATTAAGTACAGAACTGAACATAACAAAATAACTGTTGGTATGCACTTCACAACTGCCTGCGCGACTCCGCACTACCTCTGCCTTCGTTCATAGAGGGCACGCTGCTTGTCTCTATTCTTGTGCACCTCTGGTGGCGGGCACTGCAAGTACATAGTCGCCGCGTTCTATTCGACTTACGTGGCGCACACTACACTACAGCACATCTCCCTCTTCTGTGTGGGAAAACTAAACTGTTACACATGACACATCCATTTCATCCTCATGACCAAAACGCTGAGCCAGAACCATGAAGTACGGGGGTGCAGACTGAAAGCGCCGTGTAACACAGTGAGACCTATCCATTGGAGGCCAGTGAGATATGACCGGAGAAGGCGGCTCGTAGTCCCTGACGCTGTTGTCACATTCGCCCGGTGCCATAGGTGGTGTAACTGCAAGCACCGATGGTGGCTGAGGCGGCAGTGGCGGTGCTGGCGGCTAGTGATGTGGCGCCGGTACCAAGGGAGGAGCTGATGCAGGCCAAGTCGTAGGTGTTGCTGGACTCCGCTCCCTGCATGCCATGGAGTGTTGGTCGGAAGGAGGCTGGGTTTGATGCTTGGCCTTGTCAGGTGACGGGCAAACTCGAGAGTGTGTCGGCACATCCTCCCACTCCTGACCTGCCACCCTACGATGGAGTTGATCCATATGTCGAGACGTGAAGCCGTCCTCCGTGCGGATCTCAGAGAGATGGCGGACAGAACAGCGCGTTACAAGTGCTGGGATCCATTTGGGGCGGCGGCCAAACATGTGGGCCCACACCACAGTGTCTGGATGGAAACGGGCCGGTGCCGCCACACGGAGGTGGCCTGGCAGGAGCCGCAGCAGGTGAAGCAGATTCTGAGGCTGTCGGCCATGTAAGAGTTCTGCTGGGCTCTTCTCACCAATTGGAGTAAATCAGCAGGAAGCCAGGAATCTCTCTAACGCCATGTCGGGTGAAGATTGAACTATGTACTTCTTCATTTGGGTCTTAAATGTTCTAACCAGACGTTCGACCTCCCCATTAGATTGGGAGTGAATAGGGGGCACCAACACTTGACAGATACCTCACCGGGCACAGAATTCAGCGAATTCCTGAGAAGAAAACTGTGGGCCGTTATCTGTAACTAAAGTGAATCTTAGATAACGCTGAGACCATTACTGCTGTTGACATAGCAGTGCAAAATACTATGTATGGAAACTTTGAAAATGCGTCGACCACCAATAGCAGAAGGAATTCAAGAAAGGACCTGCAAAGTCTACATGAACTCATTACCAAGTCTGTTCCGGATCTGGCCACGGTGAAAGGGACGCATGTAGAGCAGCCTGGTGAGTTGCACATTTCGAGCAGGCCGACACAAGTCTGACAATATCCCCAGCCAGGCCTGGTCATAACACATGGCAGTGGGCTAATGCTTTTGTACAGAACATACCCCAGTGGTCAACATGCAGAAGACGGAGAACTTTGCGATGTAGAGAGGAGGGAATGACCACCCAAGGTTGTGCGCCTGCAGTGGACAGTAAGAGGATCCGTTCCTGACCGAAAACTGATACCGAAAGGAGAAGTAATTATGAAGTGTATCTAAAACACGAGCTGGAGGCCTCTCCGGCTAGCCATGTTGTACAAAAGAGACTACCTATCTTAACACGGGGTCAGCTGTGATCACAGCTGCAATACGTGGTGCAGTAAGAGGAAAACCATCCACAAGCTGTTGTTACACCGCAACCAAATGAAAACAGAGCAATATGTCACAGTCAAAAACAGGGTTGAGACTCACTGGAAGGTGAGGCAGCGCGTTGGCATTAGTATGTTGGACCATGGAGTGAAAATGGATTTCATAGTTGATCCACGATAAAAACAGGAAAAACAAGGAAATCCTCCTTGCATATTTTAATTTGAAATGGCAGGGAAGCGATTTTAATTCCACTTCTTAAACTAGGGAAGCACAGACCACTTCCTAGTAGTTATCGGAGTGTCACTCTAACAAGCTGTGTAAGAAAGACCTGGGAATGAATGGTGAATCGCCGCCTGCTCTGGATGTTAGAGACCAGGCAGTTACTTAGCAGCTCTCAATGTGGTTTCAGAAGATACTGCTCCACTGTCAACAATCCGATGCTGGTAGAGTCTGCTATTCAGCAGGCATTCCTCTGTAAATGGCACTGTTTCGGGATCTTCAACATCAGTAAGGCATACGACACTACCTGGCCACACATTATTCTAGAGCAGCTTCATCGATGGGTATTCTGTGGGAACCTCCCCATTTTTCTACAGTCCTTTCTATGTCAGGGTTTTTTAAAGTGCCGAGTTCGTAGCGTGTTGTCAGACTGTTTTGAGCAGGGAAATGGTGTTCCTCGGGGGTGTGTTTTAAGTGTTACCCTCTTTGCTGTAGCCATTAATAGCATCACATCCACTGTCAGGAGTCCTGTACAGTGCCCCTTATTTGTGGATGACTTTGCTGTTTTCTCTTCTTCCTCCAGTACTGCTGCTGTGACTCATCAGTTGCAAATGACAGTGCAGAGACTGGAGGAGTGGGCTGCAAATACGGGTTTTCAGTTTTCTGCTGATAAGTGTGTGTGTGTGTGTGTGTGCCCACTTTAATCATCCTCATGGTATTTTTAATCTCCCCAATCTGCAACTGGGTGGCACCATTCTCCCATCTGTGAGGTTTCTGGGCCTCATTCTTTACTCCAAACTTTAGTGGCTTCCACATTTGAGGGATCTGAAAACCAGGGCTCAGAAGGCACTGAACATTTTGAAATGACTGAGCCACAGGTCATGTGGAGCAGATAGGTCACTTCTGCTCAAGTTTTATAGGGCTATTGTATGGTTGTGGCTAGAGTATGGGTGCACAGTCTACAGATCAGTGAGACCTTCATATTTGAAAACCATTGACACTGTTCACCATGAGGGAATTAGGCTGGCCACCGGTGCCCACAGGACCAGCCCCATCCGCAGTCTCTGTGCTGAGGCTGGGGAACTGCCACTCACCATCTGGCAGCAACGTCCTCATGGTGCGTCAGGCCAGTAAGATACTTGCTAACCCAAATTCTCCAGCTTATCAAACTGCTGCTCACCCTGATATGATGCGCCTGTTCTCCAGTCGCCCACAAGCAACCAGGCTGTTTGGAATCTGCATGCAGCAAGTGCTGGAGTCATTTGGTGTGGCTCAAGAATGCCCCCAAACCCAGGGTTTTAACTGACTGCCACCCTGGCTACAGCAGAGGCCCAGAGTAATTTTCGATTTAGTGCAGTACTGCAGAAGCTACACTCCAGCCACTGTTTTTACCTCATTATTTTATGAAATTTTAACTAAGAACTGCGACTCTGTAGCTGTATTCATGGATGGGTCTAAACAAGGGAACTCTGTTGGTTGGTCTGTTGTTTTCCCTGATCGGGTCACCAAAATCCATCTTACATCAAAGTTAACTGTCTTTGATGCGGAACTTCTTGCCATTCTGTGGGCAGTGCAACAGATGATACGTGTAGCAAGTTCTAAATTCCTTGTTTGCTCAGACTCACCGAATGCCCTTCAATCCCTCCAAACCCTGTACCCACCATATAAAGTCTTCTAGAACATCCAGGACGCCCTTTCCCAACTACAAAGTCCGGGGAAGGTGGTGTCCTTCTGCTGGGTCCCAGGTCATATGGGCATTAAAGGGAACAAAAGGGCAGATGTTGCAGCAAAAGAGGTGTGTAGTGCGAGTATAGTATCTCAGTGACCTATTCCCTTGCATGCTGTGGGCAGACTGTTGCAGAACAAAGTCATGGGTCAATGGAAGGATGAGTGGCAGGAACTAATGAACAACAATTTGAGAGTCGTGAAGTGCACCAAATGGCTGTGGCAAACATCCTTCCAACCAAACAGATGGGATGAAGTCCTCCTCACTCGTCTTTGTATTGGTCACTGTCCCATGACACAAGGCTTCTTGCTCTGGTGTGAGGATCCTCCTTGGTGTGGTGGTTGTGATGCACCATTAACTATGCAACACGTTTTGGTTCAAAGTGTTTTATATTCAGATCACAGGGAGGCCGAGTGATCTGTCTTTTATTTTAAGCTATGACCAAACAACTGTGATTCAGCTTTTAAAATTTTGTTATTTGTCTTGCTTACTTCCTAAAATTTTAGAGCGACATTTTTAAGGAATCATTAGATTGACTAGCTCTTCCATCTTTTTGTTAGTGGTCAGCTAGTCATTTCTACCTAAGACTCCCATCAATGCCCTTTGATTTGATTTGATTTGATTATTTCAGGGAAGCCAAAACAGTCTTGGTCTAACCCGCCACTGCCCGCACCGAAACTAAGTTTATTGTGCGGTATCGCTCCCTTATGTCTAGTAAAGCCAACCAATGCCCTTGAACAGTGCAAGGAGTCCCTTTACCAGTTCTTTATTAGACACAATTTCTTCGTGTCTGGTTGTCCCAAATGTTCTGTGCCTTTTACTCTTCAATGCGATGCATTCGAAGATCAGATGTGATGCAGTTTCATCGCCGTCATCACAGAGCCTACATTTAGGGTCCTCTTCTGTTATTCCCATTGTATGTAGGTGTTTTTTGAAATTCCCATGGCCTGTCAGCAATCCAACCATGAATCTAATCTCTCTCCTGTTCAGACCCAGGATTGCAGAGCTTCTTTTAAAACATGGCTTTGGCATCATTACATTGCCATGGTTTTGTTGATGGACTTTGGTCCAATATTCTACGTGCTGTCTTCTGAGCCAGTTACATAGCTCCAATTTAATCATTGCCTTGGTGATTGTCAGGACAGGTTCCGGTCCAATAAATGGAGTCTCTGCCCCCATGCTGGCTAATCTGTCGGCATGTTTGTTGCCACTGATCCCCGAGTGGCCAGGGACCCACAATAGGTTTACTCTATTGCTTTCCCCTAGCTCCACCAGAACCCTGTGACATTCTGCAACAATTTTAGACCTTGTTGTAGGAGCTGCCAGTGATCTCAGGGCTGCCTGGCTGTCTGAATAGATATAGATGCTACGATCTTTGTAGCACCTACGCAAATTCTCCTCCACACATGCCCTGATGGCAGTGATTTCGGCCTGGAATACTGAGGCCAGTTTCCCTAGAGAGATGACGCCCTCCAGTCTTGGCTGCACCCCGTATACCCTGGCCCCAACGCCTTGGTCTGATTTCGACCCGTCAGTGAACCAGACGATATCCCCCGTACGGTGTCGAACTATTTTCTCCCACTGCTCCCTACTTCCAATTGTTATACTGAAAGGCTTGTTGAAGCAGTATGGGGTTATAATATAGTCGGTTGGCATTTCCCCAACCTTTCCTATATTTACCTCACTCACTATTTTAGTGTGTGATTCTGGATATCCCAAAGAGTTCCAGTTGTTGACAGATTTGAGTCTGTAGGTACCATCTGCCGCCTCCATCTTGACTCAAAGGTGTAATGGGGGCATATCCAGCATGGTTTCCATCCCAGCAGTTGGTGTGCTGCTAATTCTGCCTGTTATGGCTAAGCAGGCTAGTCTCTGCACCTTACCAAGCTCCTTAGCAGCAACATCAATGCCCTTAGTTTTACTGGTTTGTTTTACATTGGGTGCACCTATTCATACTAATCCATGACATACACAAGTTTTTAATGTGTGTGTTCTTATGGGTCCATCTTGAAGGAAATGGTGGCACTTTTTAGATGACTCCCGATTTTCCTTAGGTCCTGTTTTTCATGTTTTTCTTACATTCATTTGACACTGAGAGTTATGTATGGGTTCTGATAACCCCGATGTTGACAACAACAAAATCAACCTCAAATAACCTAACATCCTACATTCCATGCCTCACAGTCTTCCTCCCCCTCCCCCTCACATCCTACAATTCCTTCCGATTCATGCCCCTTTTCCTACTGTGTGCTTCCTGTATTTCAAATTTTTTTCTATATATATAGGAAAAAATTCCTGGTAGGAAAAATATATATAAAAAGTAGATGTGGTTTACTTACCAGGTGAAAGAACACAGGTCTGTAGATAGAAAAATAAAAACATCCAGACAGAAACACACAAATGCTGAGCTTTCGCGACCCTGGGTTGCTTCTTTAGAAAAAGAGCAGGGAAGGAGAGGCAAAAGGAAAGGATGCGGGTTTGAAGGGAGTGGGTGAAGAGTCATTCCAATCCCAGGAGAGGAAAGACATACCTTGGGGGAAAAAGGATAGGTAAACACACACACTCATACACACACACACACACACACACACACAAACACACACACACACACCAAGGCAGACATCCTCTCCCGGGATTGTAATGACTGTATACTCTTTACCCACTCCCTTAAAACCCGCATCCTTTCCTTTTCCCTCTCCTTCCCTGCTCTTTTTCTGAAGAAGCAACCCATGGTTGCGAAAGCTCAGCATTTGAGTGTGTGTGTGTGTGTGTGTGTTTCTATTTACGGACCTGTACTCTTTTGCCTGGTAAATAAAGACACGCACGCACGCACGCACACACACACACACACACACACACACACACACACACTTTTTCATACTGTATCTCATCTTCTGCCTGACATCGCCTCTGCTTGTTGTATCCCCACCCTTATCTTCCCTCTCCACTACCTCCCCTCCTCCGCTCCTTCCCTCCCATCCCTTCTGCTTGTCATGTAGGCAGACAGTCTTGGGCAGCCAGAGATGGCTGACTTGTGTGGATGATTATGCCTGAGTTACTGTGTGGATGAATGCTCTCTTTCTGAGGAAGGCCGCAGCCGAAAATTTAGAATTGTGTGTATGTATGTGTGTGTGTCTTTTATTTGTGCCTGTTGGAGGCTCAACATTCGTCTATACAGTGAGTTGTTTCCTATCTACATATTATTCTTAAAATAAAATAAAAATTTTACCTACCAGTACTTATAAGAACCCTTACAACATAGCTGATGCAAGAGTTGGAGTGCATTCTTGTGCTGTTTGTTCATTGTGAGTAATGTCGTGTAGTACTTAGGTGGAGGTCACAGTAGGTATTCACTGTTTTCTACTTGCAGTTTAAAGGTGGCTCAAGGAGTAGGCCACTAAGTTCTGTAGACTTGTGTAAGTTAGGCAAAACATACAAGGCTTTGTCCTCAAGTGTGAACCATGTCTTGAGGTTCTTTCATTGTAGCTGTGCTCACAGAAACTTGTTGTAGAGACATTGTAGAAATGGGCATTTATGCACAAACTATGTTGTTAGAAAGAGCAAAGTGACGCATTCTGCAAGATCATGGTGAACAGGGCAGTGGAGTGTTGTCAGTTGGTGCACAGACTGGTCGGTGTTGAAACATGGGAGACCATCACAACTGGGATGACTTCATCATTGGTTAGGGGAAATAAAGTTTAGCCAAATCTGAAAGGGATGGACAGCAAAAGTCTGTCAGCCACTCACAATGGAAGCATCAGTCAACAGAAGAGACAAAAAATGTGGAGGATCTCAGAGACTCAGAAGGCCATAGACATGGGTTCTGAGGTAGATGCTGTGTTTGATACAGTTCCCCACAGACGTTTAATGTACAAAGTAAGAGCATATGGTCTATCAGACCAATTGTTTGATTGGATTGAGGAGTTCCTAGATAACAGAATGCAACATGTCATTCTCAATGGAGAGAAGTCTTCCGAAATAAAGAGTGATGTTAGGTGTGCCACAGGGAAGTGTCGTGGATCCGTTGCTGTTCACGATATATATATATGAGCTTGCGGATAACATTGGAAGTTCACTGAGGCTTTTTGCGGCTGATGCTGTAGTATGTAGAGAGGTTGTAACAATGGAAAATTGTATTGAAATGCTGGAGGATCTGCATCGAATTGACACATGGTGCAGGGAATGGCAGTTGAATCTCAATGTAGACAAGTGTAATGTGCTGCGAATACATAGAAAGAAAGATCCTGTATCATTTAGCTACACTATATCAGGTCAGCAACTAGAAGCAGTTAATTCCATAAATTATCTGGGAGTAGGCATTAAGATTGATTTGAAATGAAAGGACCATATAAAATCAATTGTCGGTAAAGCAGATGCCCAACTTAGGTTCACTGAAAGAATCCTAAGAAAATGCAGTCCGAAAACAAAGGAAATAGGTTACAGTACACTTGTTTGCCCAAAGCCTGAATACTGCTCACCAGTGTGGGATTCGTACCAGGTGGGGTTGATAGAGGAAATAGAAAAGATCCAACGGAGAGCAACGCACTTCATTACAGGATCATTTGGTAATTGAGAAAGCATTATGGAGATGATCGATAAACTCCAGTGGAAGACTGCAGGAGAGACGCTCTGTCGCTCGGTACGGGCTTTTGTCGAAGTTTCAAGAGTATACCTTTACCAAGGAGACTAGCAGTATATTGCTCCCTCCTACGTATATCTTGCGAAGAGATCATGAAGATAAAATCAGAGAGATTAGAGCCCACACAGAGGCATACTAACAATCTTTCTTTCTGCGAATAATACATGACTGGAATAGGAGGGAGAACTGATAGTGGTACTCAAGGTACTCTCCACCACACACCATCAGATGGCTTGCGGAGTATGGATGTAGATGTAGATCTAAATTTGTTGCACCACCAAATTCTCTGATGATTCTTCCTGATTAGTGGGTACAAAGCCAGGGTCCATTGGAGCAGGTGACATTCCTAGGTTGACTTGGTTTAGTGTCAGTATTGGAGCCTCCAGTTCTCACCATAGTGCTGTAGCTTAGCCTAATCAAAAGTTGAATTTGTTTGTCCACTGGAAACAGTACCTGGTATTGTTGACGGAACCTTCAATTCACAGTGATTGATATTGTGTGACAACAAAGGAGCAGATATTGGAGTGTTATACTGTGGCATGTTTATTGTTCATCATGCTGTCCGCTGCAGGCACTTGAGATTAAGAGATAAATGATGAGAAAAAGTTACCAGAGTCACCAATGTGTGTTTTGCTTACACATGAATATCAAAGAGCAAACACCAACAATCATAGATCAAAAACACTTCATTTTACACCTCAACTTGCTGCCTTAAAACAATAGCATTAGCAAATGGCACAAGTAGAGAACTAGAATGAAACATGCTTAGAGTGTAGAACAGTTTACAATGGTCCAGTATCAATAGTGGACCCACTACAATTAACAAGATAAGTGAGCATAAATAACAATAACTGTATCAGTCCAAGGTAAAACCCCCTACCACAAAAAATACATCTTCACAAAAAGTGGAAACAACCCAATAAATAACATGAGTTACAAGCTTACTAAAAATATTCATTAATATACAAAAATTAAGTACTAAAAGTAAAAGAATGAACAGCAGACATTATATAAATGACTGTTCAAAAAATGTGAAAACCAAGTGAAATATCAGGATATTTTATTTCTTCCCAGAGTTTAATTGTTTAAAAAACAATGTGTAATCTCATGAAAATAGTAAATGAGAAAAAAACAATAATCCTCACACAAATGCTGCATAAATAAACAATAAAAATAAAATAAGCAGTACTTCAACAGTGAAATCTCTATTAAATTTTGGGAATACTGCTGGATGTCCATAATTTGCTGACATAATATTTCTGTGCAGAGTATTCTGGCCGTCTTCAGGTGATGACTGACTTGAAATGCTTTTAAGATCATGTATATATGAACCTCACCAGCACTAGCATAAGGTATTATGCTGGTGTTATGCATGTGTTACTTGAATGCATGCACTTATGTGTGCTGTTCTGTGTGCCCTATTTGGTGAAAGCTCACTGTGTCAATGTCAGTTTACTATGTGAAGACAATCAAAGTTGCCAAATGACATCAGCTATGCAGAACACTAAAGTTTTTCCATAATAGGATTACATGCATTTTAGCTGGAAGTCATGAACATGGTTGATAAGGGTCTAATTTCCTAACGTCCTATTTCTATTAAATTGTGGTTGATGGAGCTCCACAAGTTTGATCTGCTGACCAGAAAGTTTGTATCTTCATAGTACATCAGATAACCATTGGGCAGCAATAACAGACTTATTGGCTTGAAACAGACAAGTATGCTGTTTCATAGCACTGTCCTGGACAGTGCACATCATCTATTATATATAAGATTTGCTGCATTCACACGGAATCCTGTAAACACCTGGTTTGCACAATTATAAGTGTCTTTTACACATATGAGAAAATCAACAACCTGCTTTCACCTAGCTTGGCTGGTACTTGCTTGTGCAAGATTTTAACAAGTTTGCCTGTTACTATTTTATGCTGTAACAATATATTCTGTCCATCTGCCTAAGACCTCTGACACCTCTCCTTCCAGTGACCGTACATGACTACATTCAATGCCCTGACTGCCTTCCTGATCTGTTATTATAGTCAGTGACAAATCTGGTTTCCCTGACTTTTCAAATGTATAGGTGAATGTTCATATATAAATATCAAATATACAATGTCCAGAGACATATTTTGTCTTGATATCTATTAAATATATTAAACTGCAGTAGAAGCATTGAATTAAAATTTATGTTGCGCCCAGAATTCAAAATTTTAATTCAATGCCTTTACTTCATTTTAATATCTTTAATAGATATCAAGACAAAATATATCTCTGGACATCATTTATCTGATATATAAATATCTCTTGTGCCTGAGGTATAAGGCATGATTGTTCCCATCAACATTCTATGCTGGGGGTGCTATTCTACTTTTGGAGAGCCTCGGCAACATAGATAAGTATTTATAAGGGAACATGAGGCAGAATTGAAGTTTATGTAGTGGAGGGGGACCATCTTAAGACCATCCATGCAGTCACCATATCCATTAAGTTTTGGTGGCTTTGTGGTTATGGTGTTTGCCTCGTAAGCAGAAGATCCCAGGTTCAAATCCTGGCTGTGACATGAATTTTAATTCAATGCCTCTACTTCAGTTAAATATCTTATATGTTAACTGTAGTTACTACACCACTAAGTGCATTGTATAATCTGTCCATCTCATCTTGATCTGTCCCTTCACAGGGCAAATAAACTGACATAATTCTAATTTTCTTGCTATAAACTGAAAAATCTATCCACATTCGTCATTTGTTTACATACCTTACTGGAATTATGCTTGGTTTAGTTGCTTTCCTGATGTAAAGTCCTGCAACCCAATGTGTTCTTCTTGCTTTGACTCCTGACAGGTAGACCTTGTATTCTCCCACTTTGTCTTCTTTCTCTCCCTTTACCTGAACATCACTAACTGCTAAAATGTCTAATCCCATCTTAATTGCAGCTTCTGCCAGCTCTAATTTCTCAGTGTAGCCCATGTTGATATTAATAGCATCCCATCTCATTCCAGATCTTATGCCAAGTTGAATCTGAGGAGTCATTGGTCTATCAATTTCAGGTGGGACTCAGTCACCTCCGAAGGTATGAGGCATTTTGCTCTGATTGTTAGCAGCATCAGGTAGAAATACCTGAGAGGCTGGTTGCTAGCCATACTTGTCCAGGGGCTCATTGGGTTTTAACCCTAATGGTTGAGGGACTAATTGGTGGATTTTGTAGTCTTTGCCACCTGAGCACAAAAGTGGCCATGATTTAGAATATGTCTGAGATGCCCAACCTTATTTCAAAGAAATTGATATCCCAACTTTCAGGACCACTTACTTGGCTATTAATACCTTGCCCATGGTTCACGAATTACAGCATGACTCTAGGAACCCACACCATGAACCTGGTAAGAAATGTAGTGTGACTTGTATACATCCCAAGCAATCAGAGTTGATTAAGTAAAAGATCAAGGAGGCCATGGTAATGTTGATATTCTCTAAAAATATGTATAAAGAAAATGACTGCAAGCTTGCACCCTCCTGGCTGTGATTGGTCACTGAGAGGAACTGCCATTGCATGTCCAATATTCAACAACAAAAACATGGGAATCGACACTTCATTTACAACTGAATGGCATTTATGACTCTTGCTGAATGAAGCAGCTTAGTGAAACAATTAAAAATTGCACATTTCTGTTTCCAAGTTTATAAGTATCCTCTGGCTGTGCCTGCTACTTTGTTCAAAGTGTCAGTGAGAATTTCACTGATGTTTATTGTGCAGAATCGGTTAGCCACCAACCAATACAGCATAACTTACAGTACTGTTTCTCCCGTGGTTGTGTCACTGCAGGCAGAATCATGTTAAGTGGAACACATGGCAAAGCGTACTCTGTTTAGCCTTGCACAGTGTTTGAGACGTTGCAATGGTCCCTTTGTTGACTCCAACTAAACCAGGATTGTAGGCTGCAGTGCAGAACTTGAACAGTGTTATCCGATCTTCTACTTCAGCAAACAGTAGCTGTGTTGGTTGTCCTTCAGTCGCCCATCAGTTATGTTTCAGAGTGCAACCCACAAGCAGCAGCTTGTGGCTGTTGTCCATGGTCATCTTGATTTAATACAGAAAATGTTCAAAATGTACTGTAACACTAAGACAACAGTATCACTACCAAGTGCATTGAGCACTATTGGTATGATCACTCTCCATGGCAAAGATCGACTACCTAAATGCTCAGCAATTGAGGTACCTATTAGGCTGGTTGCTAGTGATTACATGTGGCATGGTTTGGTATGACATAATGTGGTCTGGATATTTTCCCCACTGCCATTGATTCTTTAACTTCATGTTTGCTTATAATTTGGTAATTGCATTGTCAGGCCTGCTGTAAGCTAAGTTACATTCCAAGTGTTGTAGTACTAGTGCAGAAGGACAACATATCATCACAAACATGCTCTTCTAACAATATTCTGCTGAGTGCATACCTTTCTTTCAACTTGGTGACTGAATATTGTAATGCTTGTGTGGTGTTGAATATTTAATCACATCCGGAATGGCTCTCTCACCATCACTGTCCAGTTGTGGCACTTTTTACTGAACACAACACTAAGGCCACATTTTTAATACATCACCTTTTTTTTTTCAGATGTTCAGTGGTCTCGTAGATCTCGTAGCTTGCCTGCCATTAACACATCACAAAATAATATTAGGACGTCAGGTTCTTCCAAGTCATGGAGTTAACCGTAAATGTGACACGTTTCATTTTTTACTTATATTTATTTATCCATTCTTGATGAAACACAGAAGTAATACAAAAGTAAGACTGGTTCACAACTCACTTCAATACTGACTCAAGACTAAGTTATTACTCTGCAACAAGCTTAATACTGACTTCACAACAACTGACCTCATACTCACTCAGTTCACGCCAATTCGCGCATATTAATAACTAATACAATTTCTAGAACCTTCTAGAACATGGAAGTTACAAGATTTAAATATAAAACATCTTGTTGATGAAACATAAATAAATCTTGCTTTAAGTAAAGATACACAAAATTATGACAAATGTAATAACAGATTTTTACATCAAAACCAATCAATACAAAAGATCGTAAGTAAACAGCAATTAGTGCAGTGTTAATATATGTTTACATTATTTAAAATTGTTAAATCAATTAATTTAGTTTATTAGAAGACCCTCGTAATGCAAATGATAATCAATGTGACTTGCCAGAAGTGCTATAAAATGCTTATATATTATAAGTATGGAATATTAGGGTATAGTACCACGACCAACTATGGTATCGTATACTTCAATATTACAAACAAACTAGACTCTCCTGGCTAAATACATTACACAGTGTTAATTATTACTGTCAGCAGGACCTTTGGAAAGTTTCTCTTCTTGCCCTTTAGTATTCTGCTGCACAACAGAAGCAATAGACAACATCAGACCCACCTCCTTCCACTGCAGGAAGCCAGTTCAGTAAAATTTCTCACTGCTTCAACTATGGAAAAATAGTGATATTAAGAGTTTTTTAAAATTGTGAGATAATACCATGTGGCTAGTAAAAGGGCCTTGATGAAACAGTAACTGAATCCTTAACAACACAGTACACTAGTAGAAAAAGAGAAAGCTGAGGCAAATTTGACTGTAATGTCAGTTTTATTAAGTTCTGGTGACGTGACCACAATTGATTACTGTGACAACAGGACAATGTGTAATCTTTGTCAGCCAAGATCTTTGGGGTAGTGACTTCCCTGCTTCCTGTGGCTATGTTCAAGCAAACTGGCTTTTTGTATCTAGTGGAGTTAACAATAAAATTGATTTCTGTAACTCTACATATGGCATGGCTTCACACATAGAAAACTTTGTGTTAACTAAGCCTGCCTCTGAATGTGTACACACGTACTGAGTATATTAATGGCAAGCTTAAGAAAAGGTTACTTCTTAAGACCTCTGAAACGTTACACCAATATGGAACAGTGATGAGTGCCTGATACACTTATATTCAGTTCCAAATAAATTATGGTATGCCATTTTGTAAAACACTTCAGTATCTTTCAGTACTTTAAGACTGCACAATGGGCGGAGGGGATTACAATAATGATTGAAGTAAAGAAAAGGAATCATGCAAACCTGTTGTCATAGTACCTGTGATGCTTCTTCTGTCAGGTTTTTATATCAATATCAGTTCTTTGAAGCACATTTCAGTGGCAAAGTCAAAGGCCACAAAAAAACTGTAATGTTCACAAAAGTAATGCAAGATTGAACAGAAACCTTTCCATAATCACAGCAATAATGTAAATTGCCAGACGGGAAATTTTTTTATGGGTTTGCATTGTGGTGGCAATAGCAATAATCGACCATGCACAAATAATCATATCTTAACGATTGTCTTTGGGTGAGCCACCTCTTGGCTGCTACCAACAATCACTTCTCAGTCTGTGTTATTTTTGTGAACTGTTGGTTAAATAAAGTGTCGAGACGCAGAGGAGTGTGTTTTCTGGGGCTCACACCCCATGAAAAACCCAAATTGGTGACCCTGTACAGAGTTTCTTCTGCTAAGGTATGTGTTTCAGTGCGTTTTGCTTGCCCGCACCGAGTTAATTTGCGAAATACAGCAGTATGTGATCCGATGGTTACAACCACAATGAACAGGGCAGTCCGACTTCCACCGGGTTTCAACCATTGTTCAACTCACCACTGATCTGCAATTTGTCAAGTGTATTTGTTTCAATGCCTCAGCACACGGCTCTGCAATTTTCTCCGGACTTGTTCAATTCGGCCCGCAACAACAATGCACAGTGTCACACAATGGACTCCGGATTTGTGACCCCGAACCTCTATTCCTGTGCTCGAATTATGAACAATACTCATGTTTTCCAGGACCATTTTGTGCACTCACATTCTCAACCAGTGTCAACTGTAGATAGCTCAGTGTACTGTGCTTCAAATTGGTATTCGCGGCCCACCACGGCTCTGCCATGTGCACCAGTGTATCCATACCTTGACATAGTTTGAACAGTGGCACGCTGTCACAGAACTATATTTCACCGCTTGTATCTAATGAACTGGCCAGTGGACTCATCCCTGACTCTTCCTCGAGTTCTGCATTTAACTCAGGACTTTTGTCTCGAGCTCCTTCCGCACCTTTTTCCATGCGTGAGGCTTCAGTTGCAGACAGTGCAGTGCATTAATCTCTTAGACTACCACCTGTGCAGTGACTGTGTTTTTAAGCCTCACACTTTATCAAGTGATTTCTCTCACTTGTGAACTTGTCAGGACAGGACAATGTGTTCGATGTGCAGCCACATTCGGTGTCCCGACACATCCCTGCCGTGCCCGCTTTGTACTACTGTGTATGCTCATGTAGCTGGCACAATGTGTGACTCTCTTACACTGTCTTGTGCTCAAACCATCCATTTCATTGGCACAATTTGGTGCCTCTGCCACACTGGCCTTCCACGTCGCACCTCCTCAACAACTGAAACATCAGCCTGACGCTGTGGTGCCAGATATGGGACCTCAGGCATCGTCTTCTCCTCTTTCTCCGCTGCCTGGATGTCTGCCCAAGCCACCTCCATTTTCATTCAAGGCTCCGACTATGTGGTTCACCTCAGTAGAACAAATCTTCGACCACCATTCCCTCTATGATGCTTCTCGCTATCTCTGTCTCGTCACACAGCTGCACAAGCACATCGACCTAATATGCAATCTGGTAACGTCACATCTGATGACTCGACACTACTTCATGGCAAAGCAGACCATCTTGGAGCATGTCACATGCAATCCTGATAAAATCATCCACTACATTCTGCAGAAGGAACATCTTGGTGACAGGAAGCCTTCCCCGTTGTGGAGACATCTTCGCCTGCTGGTTAGCGAGCAGGCAGTGCCAGAATTAACTCTGATGGCAGTCTGGACCAACAAGCTACCTTTACCACTCCAGATGGCTCTGACCTACAATATCTTCTAGTCTCCGAGGGAGCGCATCCGCATTGCTGACCAGGTTCACACTGCCTACTTACGTGAAGCCCGTCTCGATGCGTCTGTTTGCGCTCAAACTGCACCTCCTCACTCCTTTGCTCAGGCTTGCTCCCACAAGCCAGCCGACCTCGTCAACCCATCTGGCATTCCGTGTTGCCTCACAACTGAGACACCACAGTCGGCCTCCACTGCAGAATTCCAAGATGGACCTCCGCCGCCCTCTCGTTTCCGCCTCACTTTGCATACTGTTTCTTCCACAGTTGCTTTGGTGCAGCTGGTAAGAAGTGCCGTTCATTTTGTTCTTATGCAAACGCAACTTGTGGGGGGATAAAAGTGCTGCTCCCCGCTCAGAAGACAACAGGCACCTACCGACGCTGCCTTCTGTTCGCCGTACTTCCTCTCAGGGCGGTCCCTCTACTTGCATGACTGTGTTTCTGGCATCAGATTTCTCATCGACACCAGCGCCGATGTTTCCCTGCTACCCACTACTATGACAACTGGTCCTCTTCGCCAGCATCACCTGTTGCTGCGAGCTGTCAATGCCACACAACTTCGATGCATGGATTCAACCCCCCACTCTGTGCATCTCTCACCTGATTGCATTCTCGACTGGAACTTTTTAGTAGCAGACATTCCGGAACCTATTGTGGCTATAGAATTTTTAACACATTATAAACTTTCACACAACGTTGTGCACTGCTCTGTTATCTATCATCCCTCAAACAAACATTTTTCTTGTGATTCATCGAGCTCCAGCTTTGCTGCCACGAGTGTTACTGTTGTTAGTGAATATACCAAATTGTCTGATGACTTCAACACGCTGATGCATAAGTGGTTTGATGAACATGAACAAGTGCTTGACCTCAGGAGTGAACGGGAGAGCATCATATGCCGTCTTGCCCATGCTGAATCGCAGCTGTCTGCGGCCAAACAACGTCTTTCTGCTCTGTAGGAGGATTGCAAGGTTAGTATCAGTATTTCCTCTGTTATTAATGTAATGTTCCCGCACCCACGCATAGGCATGATTGTGCTTCAGACAACCCGCCTAACCTTGCACCTCGCTCCTATGCTGATGTGTGCAAACAAAATACGGTGCCAGGCCTACCACCACAGCTGTCAAAACTGTACATGCACTCTGCCCTATGACACCTGCTCCGCACGCTATTCACAACTCTCAGCCTACTGCCCTAATAACTGAAACTTTAACTTCCCCTGTCTCTAAACAACCTGTCAGTCGTCAGCCCATGGGCAAACATAAATCCAAGTTTATCTCTGCTGGCCACAACTGTGCTTCTGTGCTAAAGACTCAAAAGCTAGTGTATGCCCTCAGTCATGCAGTATTTCAATTGTTCATGCTCCTCCTGTCACTCCGGCTGTGGCTCAGCCTTCTGTTTCTGCAATGGTGGTGTGCCCGCGTGCTTCGGTGGTCACCGCCGTAACATCCATCTCAGCTGACCTCCCTGCTGGTTCGGCTCCAACCCATTGTTCGGCTCAGTTGCCATCGTGCGCTGTATGACAGGTGGTGCCACCACCTGCCACCTTAGGCACCAAGTCAACTACTCTGCTGGCCAATCAGCACATCGCCGCAGTGTGGCCGCCATCTTGCTCATGCATCCAGGCGGCATGTGTACCGACAGTGCCCATGTCAACTACTCTGCTGGCTGACCCGCACACCACTGCAGCTTGGCCTTCATCTTGCTTGCATGCCACAGCAGCCAGGCATCCATCTTGTACTCTCGCACTTGTGGCGCCTCCAGCAGCACCAGCGGGTATCACAGCTGGCTGGGACAGTCAGCTGTCACTTCCCATCCCCATGCTGGCTATCTCAACATCGTCTGCTAAATCCGATGCACAGGACGCCACACCCTCCACCGCCTTTCATCCTTTGCAGTGCATTTCTGTAGTAAGTAACGGCACGGTCCATTGACTCAGATTCACCGATGACATACCTGTTTGCAGTAAACCATGCTGCCTTTGTGCTGAAAAATTTGCGGCTGTGGAAGAACAGAGGCAGGCATAATCAAACTTTCTTCTCACAGTTGGTCCTCCTCCATTCACTTAATAAAAAAAGTTATGGTTCTTGGAGAATGTGTGGGGACTACCATAGGCTCAATGCTAAGACGATCATGGACAGGTATCCTATTCCTAATGTAGCTGATTTCACTCATACCCTCGCTGGTGCTAAATTTTTTTCTGATGGTTGACTGCAAATGTGCTTACCATCAGACACCCTTGGCTCCAGATGATGTTGAGAAGACTGCCATCACGACTCCAATAGGTTTATACCACCACCACTGCATGCCATTTGGACTTAAAATGCCCACAAAAACCTGCAACGCTTCATCACCGAGATTCTCCTTCCCCTAAAATTTTGTTTTGTTTACTTAGACAACATTTTACTATTCAGCACCTCTGTTGAGGATAGCAAACATCATTTACAAATTATCTGTGACACTTTGGCCAAGGCAGGGATTGAGTTGAGTCGCAGCAAGGACCAACTGTAACTACCTTCAGTTAAGTTTCTGGGGTACACTGTTTCTCAGCTGTTGGCATTTCCTCCTCCCCCCTCCCCTCCTAAAAGGTCAATGCCATCAAGGAATTACCACGCCCACTCAACATTCAAAGAATTGAGGCAGTTCTTAGGCACTATTCATTATTATCGTCGGCACTTGCACGGTGCTGCTGACATTCAAGCCCCCCCGTACTGATGTGCTGGTAGGCAAAAATACCTCAGGCACTCGTCTTGTCTCTTGGACCCCCGCAATATCTGAGGCTTTTTCTTCCCTTAAAGACCTTTTATTGAATGCTATTACTATCGCTCACCCTCCCTCGGAGGCGGACATCTTTATTACGACCGATGCCAGCAACACTGCCATCAGTGCCATTCTTAGCTAATCTCTAAACGGCAATATCTCTCATCTCCAGTTCTTCTCAAAAAAATTAAATCATACTCATAGGAAGTATTCGGCCTTCGACTGAGAACTCCTTGCCATTTATGAGGCCAGCAAGCAGTTCCGTTCTGAGATCAAGGGCTGTCCTTTCCATGTCCTCACCAACCACAAACCTTTGGCCAATCCTCCTCCTAGATGCTTCTGATACCTAGATTTCATCTCTCAGTTCACCACTGATGTCAGGTACATCAAGGGTGCTGACAACATCATAGCCTACTTCCTCTCCCAAGTCAATGCCGTGTCTTCCCTGATCGACCTCTCTAACCTTGCCATTTTCCAATCAGCTGATGACTAGCTCATGCAACTAGTTTCTGATCATTTCTCCTCTCTCCATCCTGTCCACACCCCTTTTTTTGGTGTGACGGGTGAAATTTGGTGTGACAATTCCACGGGCAGGTCTTATCCCTTCATCCTTTGCCCCTTACAGCACAAGGTTTTACAAAAATTGCATGAGCTTTCACACCCTGACATCCACGCCTCGGCCAGACTTGTCACTGAACGTTTCGTTTGGCGAGATGTCAAGCGAGACTGCCAAGCTTGGACTTGGGCCTGCATTCCCTGCCAATGCAACAAAATCATCTCCCACACCCCGCCTCCTTTGGGCTATTTTCCCATTCCCACATGGAGATTTCAACATGTCCATATCGACCTCATCGGACCTCTTCCTCTGGCTGATGGTTTCTGTTATGTCTTGTCAATTATCAATCGAATGACCCACTGGGCTGAGGTAGCACCCCCTATAGAAGAAAGCCTGCGCACGTCGCGTTCGACGTCACAACATGGCGGCGGTGAGAGGCTTAGAGTCCTCTGAGAAAGATTGTAAACATTAGCAGTGCACGCTGTTTATAGTGCATTCTTTCGCTCAGGAGTGTATTTATTACGCAAATTGGTGTTGTGTACAGTGTGACTGCTGCGCTGGAAGATTTGTGTGTGTGAGAACAATGTGTGATCTCTCTTCTACTGACAAAATGCCGAAATGTAGAGGAAATTACGACTGTGGCCCAAAAGTTACCATCTTTAAATGTTCAAAAAAGAAGAAATGGATATCAAGAATTCCTGGGATAACTTGGCTCCTTCTTCAAGTTCAAGAGTACGGTAAGTTTTCGTTTTTGTTTAACCTTGTAAGAGTTTTAAGTCATGACTGTTAACCATAGGATATTGCGATTCATTTTATTTACATAACCACCCCCATTAGCTTATGTAAATTCGTTATTCTGCAGGAGAAGTAAATACAAAATTGTGTACGGTAAATCTGATAACTGAATGACATTCAGAAGTTTCAAGTTCATTAAGCTATCTTGCTAATAATACAAATCAGGTTCTGTTAGTGTGATTGCTATACACAGAGTATAAATCACTCTGAAATTACTGATTGTAGAACTCCGTTCGATGTTCTGCTGCAGAACACCCAGTAAAATACCTGTTGAGAAAGAAGAAACTAGGCTATCTGTAGCAGCAACCTGATTTTGAAATCTCTATTACCGGTACAGTCAAAGTATGGCTCAACAGTCTTAAATCTGAAATAGGCCTGGAACTTGGAATGCACAAATAACTATTTTTCTTTCAAAATGTCCATTGACTTTCACAAAAGGTAAAAAATTGTAAGTAATTTAAAATGGCCTATAGCAATTACCAATACCTGTAGTACAGCTAATACAGAGCGTATAAGTGGCAACGACTTAACTTTCTCTGAATATGTAGTCAGTTTTTGTGTATGAAATAGTAATTGAAGCACAGTTACAAAAAGTCCTAGCAGCTAATCATCCAAAGTAGTTCATAGTTAGGGGCCTATGTACAGGATACACAAGTTTTTGATAGCTACATAATTCAAGTAGGCACTACTTTTATTTTTATTCAACATATATGTATGGAATATATCTGTAAATATGTGACTGCTGTCAGGGCTCTCTGGACATTAACTTTATATAGACAGAGAAGTTACACAGTCATAATAGGTATTAACATTATAAAAGAGGACCTTATCATTCATGGACATATCTTGCAATTTCTGATAACTCTATTAAAATTTGTAGAACTTTTCTTAAAATGCCTGGCTCTACTATTACCATTATTTTCATTTACAGGTGTGCCACATCCACTTTCAGAAGGATGATATTCTGTGGGATACACAAATTTGGGATAAAAAAGACAGGCCAACCTCTTTCTGCTTAAATTTAATATGCCTACATAAACAGAACTTAACATGAAGCATTATTTACCTATTCAACTTAGTTGAATGTAATTCCTACACTGTGATATCAACATATGCTATTGTAATGTTTCATGTTTACATACCTTTCACTGTATACACTTTCATCTTGCATTGGTTTCTACAAGAAACAGTTCTAAAAAATAATTGATCCTGAAAATTTAAACTGTATCACTAATTTTGTGTCACAGTGTTTAATTTCTATGAAATAAAAGTATTGACAAAGGGCATAAAAGTTCTTGTTATGTATTTATATTCCAAGAGTTGGATATTCACCATTACTGTGCATTTTCTTCCAGAGTTTTATATTTACTTCATTTATGAATTGTGCAGCTTGTCTATTAGATTAAAGAGGTTGCACTTATTTTGATTATTTACTGAACATAGATGTACCAGTACAACTGAAAACTGGAATACTATCTGTCAGCTTTGATGAATGATGTCATATCTTAGTCATAGTCAAGTTCACAGAATGTATTTGGGAAAGAAATTGCTACCAGATGGTGATTCGGGGAAGTACTTCGAGAACCAGTCAGTAGATGGGTGTAACAGCTTGCTTTAGATATTATAAATTAACTGCATTTATTCAGTGATAACTTCCATTTCTATGATGTCACAGATCAAAGCTGATTGGGTGGTATCCCCTTCTTCTATTATTCTGAGGTGCCTCTGTAAAAGTTCAAGGCCTATCAGACAGATTTTTGATAACTGACTTTATAATGACTATAGAGTGTGAGTCGTGTGGTTTAGGAACTGAATGAAAACTGGCATGCTTATCTAAAGATTGCATTTTTATTTTATTTTTTATTTTATAGTCAATTTTCCTCAACAAATATGTAGTAGAAACTTGCCTGTGTTATTTCAGTGTTTGTAACCATTTCCAAGAAAAGCCTCCTTAATTTGCCCATTCTCATATTTAAATAGTGGCTGCACTTGATAATGAATTAAAGAAACTGCCCAAAATCAGAACTCACATTCTTGAAAATTAAGACAGGGTAAAATTATAGAAAAGGTGGCACATTTTCATACTGTGACTGGTATGTTGGTAATTCCTACCAAAAGAGGTGATGGGAAGCTAAGATGGTGGAACAGCTGATTTTTCTAGCAAATTGAAATGTTTTAGTTTCAAATATTGGATTTTAATAACATGTTTTACCACAACCAGTTTTTCTGCACTTTCCCATTCACTGGCTTCACCAACTCACAAACAAAATGTTACCTCCAAACCTAACCTCAGTCTGTTGTTACATAATGGATCAGCTCATCATAACAACCAGATTTTGAAATGTCATGACCTCCAGCTTCCAAGTGACTGCTATACTGGCACAGCATTTTCCAACATTTTCATTACAGAATTTAGGCCAATGAGCTTCTTTTAAGTTGTTGCACATCTATACATCTCATTGCTTTTTTCATCAGTGTAGTCCAAATGAGATGCAAATTGAAGGTAAGTATTTGTTTATTCACAATCATTTTGTTAACCCCACCCCCTTTCTGTGCTGGCATTTTGGACATTGCTGATGCAGTAATACTCAAGGTTTCCATTATATGGTGCTATCATTGTAGTTACAATCAATTTAGCTGGGGGTATGGATTTTTTGTGTGTGTCCATTATCTAAGAAATGTTTTTGAATATATTGTACTGCCTAGTTTATATGATGAAAAGTATGTTCAACTGTAAATATTAAGCAATGCCCTATGTCAATCTACAACTGTTATTTGGTGTTAACATTTTTGGGCTTCAACAAGTCTCAACTGAATTTCTGCTGTTCAGTGTAACCTAGACTTTGGGCAACACTACATAATCATGATTTGGGAGGGGTGGTGGATATTAAGGCTCATATTACACATCACACACTAGTTGAACATGTTAGTGCTGCTGACAGGTAAAGAATAAAGTCTAAATAATTTTTTACAGCAGATAAGTTTCTTGTTGCATTTCTTTGACTATAATAAATTTTAATCACCCTCTGAGACAAAGCTGATAACATGAAGTATGAAACAAGTCTACAGACATGATATGATGCAGAATATTGTAAGTATGAAATAGGCCTACTACAACTGATAGCTTCTTGCGATTGAAACTATTGATGCTATAAATTGTTGTTGTAAAACTGATTTGCAACAGGTACATGATTTCTTGCCACCCTTAGTGTAAAATGAAGAAGACTCTGAATAAACATAGTTTGCTCCTAATTTCTGATATTGTAGACAATTTGATCATTAAAAACAATATAACACTCTCTCTTTATAACTATTTGATCCAGAGAAGTAAGATTTTCATTAATCAGCAATACTTTAATTTCTGATAACAGTTAATATAGTTACCATACTGAAATGCAGTTAGCTTTAGCCAAAATGAATTAGATGAAATTTTGGAAGTAGGGGTGCCACAACTTTGTTACAACAGTTGAATATACTCATCTTTGGCAAGTGGAACGTTTGAATGGAGATTCTTGTAGTGATTTTTAAAAACAATAACCTCATCATTAGTTTTCTTCCCTTCTTCTTTTTACTGCAATGTATATGAAATTTTTCCACCAGTTGTATTTCCCTTATATTTATAAAGTATGTTACTTGTTTACTGGCGTCTTTTCTCTTTTTCTATGAGTTTAAGTGCAAATCTTTTCCTAGCGTTTTTAGCAGAAAATGGAATAGAAAAGAAATGGTATAACAGATTTAGCTTTTAAGATTTCTCGCCACTACAAACTCGATTTTTCTGTTGCGGTGTTTTCTCCTTCACTTTTGTAAATTTCACAAAAAAATATCAGTTGTTCCATACTTTTTTTCGATTTAAGCCTCCGCCAACAACGAATGAAAACGAGTAAAAAAAAAAAAAAAATAGGCATCAATGACTGAATAAGACGCTTTAATTTTCCAGAAAAGCGTCTTAAGCAAAACTGAAAAAAATTGCACAAAGAAAAAGGCCGTTAGAAACAGTAACTGATAGATATCTGCTGCAGAAGTTCCCCATGCAAATGAATATACATAATTTTGTTCCTGACCGTTTAAGGTACTTATTTTTAAGTAGCAAATGAAGCAATTATGTCATTTCAAAGAAGAAATGTTTTCGTTCCTTGAATTAAAAGAGCACAAAGCAATCACTTCACGATTTTTTAACTACAGTTCTGTTTTTCTGAACGGTCTGCACTGCGGCTGCGCAGGGCGGCGTGGGACTATATGCGTGACATCACAAGACGAGTGCACAGGCTTTCTTCTATAGGGGGTGCTGGCTGAGGCCATCCCTCTCACCAACATCATGGCAGAGACAGTGGCTAAAGCCTTCCCTCATTCTTCTCAGTTTGGCTGTCCCTTGGGCATCACCATAGGCCAAGGCCACCAGTTCGAATCCACTCTCTTTTCTGACCTTTGCCACCTCTGCGGCATCAAACGCGTCCACACCACTGACTACTACCCCCAAAGCAACGGGCTGGTAGAGTGGTCGCACAGAACCCTTAAGACTTCTTTCCAGTGCCACAACACTCTATGGACGGAGGCACTTCCCGTCATTTTGCTCGGGTTACGAGCGACCTACAAAGAGGAGCTCTATGGCACTGTAGCCGAATTTGTCTATGGACAATCCTTACTTTTACCTGGCAAACTCGTCTGCCTCTCTCCCATTCCTCATTCGTCTGACCTCCCCACCCTGGTAGAACAGGTTTATCAGCATTGCTTGAGGCTCTGCCCTCCACCTCCCTCCAGTCACACTCCTCCACAGTTCATTGTTCCCAAGAGCCTGGAATCTTGAGAATTCATCATGCTATGGGATGATACGGTCCATCCTCTGCTCAGCTCTCCTTACTCGTGCCCTCATTGCGTGCTCAGGTGCTCCCCCAACGCCTTCACCTTGCTTATCAATAACTCTCCCTCCACTCTGTTGGTAATCTGCATTAAACCTATTCATGTTGATGCTTCATCCTTACCTCCAGTCAAGGTCAATCCTCTTCCTTCCATAACTTTCGAGCCAGATTCCTCTCTTCTGGCTTCTTCGGCTTCTCCGTCGTCTCCTGCCAATGTGCCTCTGTCTCGCCCCCCCCCCCCCCCCAGTCCTGCTCAAGTTGTCTCTCCAATTCCTCCTTCCCCCTCCTCTCCATTCAAGGTCTCTCCGCTCTCCCACCCTCCCCTTCCTGGCTTCACGATTCAACCTCTTCCTGTGGCCCTGGTCGTGGAATTCGAGGTTTCTATCCCTCTCCAACTCTCTTCGACCATTGCAATACTTTTGCACGAAGGCTCGATTTTCATATTATGTATGCCCATCAGTGCTTGCCCCCCTCTCCAGCAATGTAGGTACGAGTTACTGAAATGTTTCTCCCCTCCTGCTTCATTTAATCTGGATGCCACATGAGCTTTTCTGCTCCCCTCCCCTCGGGTGTGGTTAGAGTGGTACTTCCCCTCCTGCCTGTGCAACCCTCAGCCTCACGCCAGCTGGTGCATCGGGTTCGGCAGCCTCCTCATCTCAGGGACTTTTAGGTTTTCGGCCCCATTGCTTGCCGCCTCCATGGACCGTCGTCTCTGCCAGACAACTCCGTGGAGCTGTCAATCACCTGGTCTCCATGCACACAACCATCACCAGCCTGTTCCTCCCCACCCCTCCCTCCACCCTCACCTCAACAGGGGTACTCCGTACTGTGGTGGGAGGGGTGGCTGTGTGGTGGTGATAGCCATAATCAACCACGCACAATCATATCTTTACGATTGTCTTTAGGCGAGTCGCCTCTCAGCCGCCACCAACAATCAGTTCTCAGTCTGTGTTATGCTTGTGAACTGTCAGTTCAATGGTGTTGAGACACAGAAAAGTGTGTTTTCCGGGAGTCAGACCCCATGGAAAATCCACAGCATCTTTTAAACAAAATCCTAAAGAACTTAAAACTACCAAGGACATAAAGCTCTTTAAAAATAACTTTACTGTCATATTTCCAGTGCTACTAGTTCTACCCAGTCTTTAAATTTATATGACTATAAAGTACTGCTTTGTGTTCAATTTCTTATTCATAGTTCATTTAAGTGGACAATCTGAATGCTAATAGCAGATTAAAAATAATAAAAGTACTAGAGGAACCATGCAAATACTTTGTACTGTTAGTGGAATGACAAAAAAAAATTGGGGAAAACTGGAAGTAAAGTTGAATGTTCATGCATAGCATTCTTCAGAATCAAGCAATGAAAGTGTTTATGAAAGAGCTTGATCCGCTGAGTGTTAGGTCAAAAAGAACTGCGTACCTTAATTAGAACTGAAGATATTGTAAAACATACCAATTAAAATATTCAATGCAAGGAAAGAAGGATACCACATTTGAATAAAAATAAAGGATAGAGAGACTTCAGTCAACGCTGATACTTGATGAAAAATCTCTGAGTGAATACCTTTCGATTACAGCGAAAATAAAGGAAACCGGTCAGATAGATGAGCCTGACCGAGTGACTTTAGTTTACAGCAAGGACATCCCCATAAGAAATATACAGAAGGAAATTGAATTTGAGTATAGAAAAAGAATGGCAAAAGTTATGTAAATTCTGATACTTGATGACAAATCTGTGGATGAATACCTTTGGTTTAAAATAAAAATGAAGGAAATTGTAGTTTGGTCTGGCCGACTGACTTTAGTTTTTGTAGATTCTTTTAATATAGAAGATAATTCATGTAGCTCTTTAAAGTATTATTTATGAAAAAGGTTGTGTACACTGCCTGTGTATTTCACATGGCTAATATTTATTCACTCTGCACTATTACAGTTGAAAAGAACTGATAAGTAAATTAATAAAAATCTCATTTGCTTATGATTGTGCAAATGTTTTTTTACATTACTGACTGTGTGTTCTGTGTATTTTAGACTTCTGTTTCCAGGTGGTGCTACATATTTTACGAATTCTGATGGCTATGCAGCAGCAGGAGCAGTTTTGTACAATCTAGCTGTTGATTTAAATGCACATGATGACTATTTTCCAATATGGGGCACATGTTTGGGATTTCAGCTAATGCTTTATTTAGCAGCTGGTCAAAGAGAACTTCGTTGTTCCTGTTCTGCAAATGATATTTCTCTTCCTCTGGAGTTTACACAGGGTGAGTTACGAATAATCTCTTATTGTTCTGTACTAAAATTGGACGTGTTATCTTTGTTTAAACTGGAAATTACAAATGCATGGACTGTTTCTGCGTAATAAGGGACACAAGGTGCAGTTGAGTATGGCAGGTACATTACTGATTATAGATCATATTCTGTGTGAATGCAAAATCATCTTTCTAGTGAAATAGCCAGAAAATTTACACTACTGGCCATTAAAATTGCTACACCAAGAAGAAATGTAGATGATAAACGGGTATTCATTGGACAAATATATTATACTAGAACTGACATGTTATTACATTTGCAATTTGGGTGCATATATCCTGAGAAATCAGTACCCAGAACAACCACCTTTGGCCGTAATAACAACCTTGATACAGCTGGGCATTGAGTCAAACAGAGCTTGGATGGCGTGTACAGGTACAGATGCCCATGCAGCTTCAACACGATACCACAGTTCATCAAGAGTAGGGACTGGGATATTGTGACGAGCCAGTTGCTCAGCCACCTATGACCAGACATTTTCATTTGGTGAGAGATCTGGAGAATGTGCTGGCCAGGGCAGCAGTTGAACATTTTCTGTATCCTGAAAGGACCGTACAGAACCTGCAACATGCGGTCGTGCATTATCCTGCTGAAATGTAAGGTTTCACAGGAATTGAATGAAGGGTAGAGGCATGGGTCGTATTACATCTGAAATGTAACAGCCACTGTTCAAAGTGCCATCAATGCAAGGAAGAGGTGACCGCGACATGTAACCAATGGCACCCATACCATCACGCCAGGTGATACCAACACCACCTAGAGAGAAGGCTGTGGTGCTCTCATGTGATGTCAGGCAGAGTAGGTTGCCCATGCATAGCTGACTGGGTAGCCACTGGGACATGGCCCACTATGCCAAAGCAATGAGCCAGTCAGCTATGTGCGCACAACCTACTCTGCCTGACGTCACACGAGAGTGCCGCAACCTTTTCTCTAGGTGGTGGTGGTGATACGCCAATATGGCAATGACAAATACACGCTTCCAATGTGCGTTCACTGCTATGTCACCAAACATTGTGCGACCATCATGATGCTGTAAACAGAATCTTCATTCATCCGAAAAAATGACATTTTGTCATTCATGTTGCAATTTTAGTGGCCAGGAGTGTACTAGTAATGTCATTGTATTAGGTGGATATTTTAACTTACTAGACATAGACTAGGATACTCAAAAGATTAAAGTAGATGGTAGGAAGAAAAGTGTGTGAAATTGTTCTAAGTGCTGTATCTGAAAATTGATAACTGAGATGTGAAAGACATCCAGGCACTTTCTAACCTTGGGATCAATGAAAAAAGTATATGAGATCCCTGATCATATAGCAAAAATTTCAGCAATCTTTATTCTCACGCTGTTATTAGATATCTGCAATTCTTCACTGTAATAGGGTATTTTCCCAGATTTATATTCCTGGCCATTACAATTGCTACACTACAAAGATGACATGCTACAGACGTGAAATTTAACTGACAGGAAGAAGATGTTGTGATATGCAAATGATTAGCTTTTCAGAGAATTCACACAAGGTTGGCACCGGTGGCAACACCTACAACATACTGACTTGAGGAAAGTTTCTAACTGATTTCTCATACACAAACAGCAGTTGACCTGCATTGCCTGCTGGAATGTTGTTGTGATCTACATCTACATCTACATAGATACTCTGCAAATCACATTTAAGTGCCTGGCAGAGGGTTCATTAACCACTTTCATAACTTTTCTCTAACATTCCATTCTCTAATAGCGCGCGGGAAGAAAGAACACCTAAATTGTTCCATTTTCGATCTGATTTCTCTTATTTTATTGGGATGGTCATGTTTCCCTAAGTAGGTGGGTGCTAGCAAAATATTTTCACATTCAGAACTAAAAGTCGGTGATTGAAACTTCGCAAACAGATCTCGTCGCAATGAATAACATCTTTCTTTTAATGATTTCCACCCCCATTCGTGCAACATTTCCGTGACGCTTCCCCCCCCCCCCCCCCGGTAACGTGATAAAACAAAACGAGCTGCCCTTCTCTGAACCTTCTCAATATCTTCCGTCAGTCCCATCTGGTGAGGGTCCCACAAGGGGCAACAGTACTCCAAGAGAGGACGCACAAGTGTGATGTAGGCAGTCTCTTTGGTGGAGCTGGTGCATCTTCTAAGCGTTCTGCCAATGAAACGTACCTTTGGTTTGCCTTCCCCACAATATTTTCTATGTGTTCTCTCCAGTCAAAGTTGTTCGTAATTGTAACTCCTAGGTATTTGGTAGAATTTACGACCTTAAAGTTTGACTGATTTATCGTGTAATTGAAGTTCAGTGGATTTCTTTTAGTGGTCATGTGTATTACTTCACACTTTTCTTTATTTAGTGTCAATTGTCAATTTTTGCACCAAGTAGAAATTTTGTCTAAATCGCTTTGCAGTTGCTTTTGATCCTCTGTTGACTTCACTGACAGCATCATCCGCGAACAGTCTAAGGGAGCTATTCAGATTATCTCCTAAATCGTTTATAAACATGAGGAAGAGTAGGGGACCTATAACGCTTCCCTGTGGAATGCCAGATATCACTTCTGTTTTACTCGATGACTTACCGTCAATTACAACGAACTAGTCCTTTCTGATAGGAAATCTTGAATCCAATAGCACAATTGGGGAGATATTCCATAAGCACACAATTTCATTAGAAGCCACTTGTGGGGTACAGTATCAAAAGCCTTCCGGAAATCCAGAAATATGGAATCGATTTGAGATCCCTTGTCGATGGCACTTAACACTTCATGTGAATAAAGGGCAAGTTGTGTTTCGCAAGAGTGATACTTTCTGAATCCGTGCTGACTATTGGTTAATAGGGCGTTCTCTTCGAGGTAGTACATAATATTCGAACAAAGTATATGTTCCAAAATCCTACTGCAAATCGACGTCAATGAGATAGGCCTGTAATTTTGGGGATCACTCCTATTGCCTTTCTAGAACATTGGAGTAACTTGGGCAACTTTCCAGTCTTTGGGTACGGATCTTTCGCTGAGTGATCAGTTGTAAATTATAGCTAAGTACGGAGCTATTGCATCAGCATACTCTGAGAGGAATCTAGTTGGTGTACAATCTGGCCCAGAAGATTTATTTTTGTTTAGTGACTTAAGTTGTTTTACTACTCCAGGAACATCTACTTCTAAGTTTCGCATGCTGGCAGCTGTTCTTGGATTGAATACTGGAGTGTTCACTTCATCTTCTTTGGTGAAAGAATTCCTCCTGTAAGGAGGAGAAATGCGCATCATCATGTTTCTGACTTTGATAGTCGGATTGTAGCCTATTGTGATTGCGGTTTATCGTATCACGACATTGCTGCTCGCGTTGGTCACCATCCAATGACTGTTAGCAGAATATGGAATCGGTGGGTTCAGGAGGGCAATAGAGAACACTGTGCTGGATTCCAAATGCCTCGTATACTAGCAATGGAGATGACAGGCACCTTATCCGCATGGCTGTAATGGATCGTCTCAATCGCTGAGTCAACAGATGGTGACGTTTGCAAGACAACAACCCTCTGCACGAACTGTTTGATGATGTTTGTAGCAGAACGGACTATCAGCTCAGAGACCTTGGCTGCGGTTCCCCCTGATGCTGCATCACAGACAGGAGCATCTGCAATGGTGTACGCAACAACAAACCTGGGTGCACAAATGGCAAAACGTCATTTTTTTTTTCGGATGAATTATCATGATCTTCGTATCCGTGTTTGGCGACATTGCAGTGAACGCACATTGGAAGCATGTATTCATCATCGCCATATTGGTGTATCACCCCGCGTGATGGTAAGGGGTGCCATTGGTTACACGTCTTGGTCACCTCTTGTTCGCACCAATGGCACTTTGAACAGTGGCTGTTATATTTCAGATGTGTTACAACCTGTGGCTCTGTGCTTCATTCGATCCTTGTGAAACCCTACATTTCAGCAGGATAATGCACAACCACATGTTGCAGGTCCTGTACAGGACTTTCTGGATACGAAAAATGTTCGACTACTGCTCTGGTCAGCACATTCTCCAAATCTCTCACCAATTGAAACCATCTGGTCAATGGTGGCCAAGCAACTGGCTCATCACAATACATCAGTCATTATTCTTGATGAACTGTGGTTATGATGAAGCTGCATGGGCATCTGTACTTGGACATGCCATCCAAGCTCTGTTTGACTCAATGCCCAGGTAATCAAGGCTTTTATTGCAGCCAAAGGTGGTTGTTCTGGGTACTGATTTCTCAGGAAGTATGCACCCAAATTGCATGTAAATGTAATAACATGTCAGTTCTAGTATAATATATTTGTCCAATGAATATCGGTTTATCATCTGCATTTCTCCTTGGTGTAGCACTTGTAATGGCCAGTAGTGTATTAAAAACTTCTTTATAAGGAAGGTGACTCCAATGTAATAACAGGCCTGTAGCACAGTTATCTGACACAGAATAGGCCTAATATACAAACTTTGAAACACTTTTACTGAAAACCTCGAAAGTTCTTGACCAATTTATTAGAAATTTTTAAAATGCACACTGATGAACATTTGAAAGGATGTGGGCAGTATATTATTGAAATACAAACAGTTTTTGAAAATTCCCATTATAAATTTTGAGGACTCGTACAGGAGAGAGAGTACATATTTTGATGATGACCTGACTTAACATTTCATCCAGTGACACTATGAGCACTTCAAAGGATAAAAGTGCAGCTCTCAGTCACAAAGATAAAATTATTTAACCAGGTTTCGGCAATAACTAGGATTGCCTTCATAAGAAAATATAAATTAAAAAAACTCACATATTAAAAGTTACAAATCAGCGGTAAAGCTTATGTCACAAATTTTTAAAACATTGAGAGGAGTTAGCCACTAGAGACTGCACGCCTGCACAGATTAAAACAAGTCACATAATAAAAGTTACAAATCAGCGGTAAAGATTACATCACAAATTAAAAAGATAAGCCCTAGTGGCTAGCACTTCTTATTCTTTTTTAATTTGCGACATAAGCTTTACCGCTGATTTGTAACTTTCAATATGTGACTTTTTGTAATTTATATTTTCTTATGAAGGCAATCCTAGTTATTGCCAAAACCTGGTTAAATAATTTTATCTTCACAACTGAGGGCTGCAATTTGACATTTTAATGGTCACTGACAATCGAAGCTATGTTGAAAATTTTCACTATGAGTGCTTCTTTATCCCTGTCAATGTGAAACAAATCTCTTCCAATGCAAGCTCTTTGCTTTCCATATTTTGGGGGAGCTAGGTTTTAGGAAAGATGTTTTAGGTAGGGTTGCAGGTGGTGGGTTGAAAGGAAGTACTCCATCGCAGTGAGGCACTGGGCGTGTGGGATGTTTGTGTATAAGGAAGTAACATCAATAGTTACAAGGATGGTTTCCAGAGGTAACAGGTTGGGTAAGGATTTCAGGTGGTTGAGAATGTGGTGGTGTCTTTGATGAAGAATGGGAGACTGCACATAATGCGTTGAAGGTGTTGGTTTATGTAGGCAGAGCTTCGTTCTGTGGGGGCTTGGTAACCGGCCACAATGGGCAGGCCTGGATGATTAGGTTTGTGAATCTTACGGATTAGGTAGAAGGTATGGATGTGAAGTGTCAGTGGGGTCATGCGGTTGATTGACTCAGGTGAAAGGTTTTGTAGGGGGCCTAAGGATCTGAGGATTCCTTGAAGCTCTGCCTGGACATCAGGAATGGGATTGTCTTGACAAACTTTGTAGGTAGTGTCGTCTGAAAGCTGACATAGTCCCTCAGCCACATACTTGCACCAATCAAGTACCATGGTCATGGATCCCTTGTCGGCCAGGAGAATCAGCCTTCAGATCATGGATAGCTTGAGATTCAGCTGCAGTAATGTTGGGAGTTGGGTTAAGGTTTTTCAGGAAAGACTGAGAGGCAGGTTGGAAGTAATGAATTATTGGAAAGTTTGAAGAGGATGATTTTGAGGAAGAGGGGTGGGTCTTGCTGTGACGGAGGATGGAACTGTTCCAGGCAGGGTTCAATTTGAATGAGATCTTGAGGAGTAGGCTTATATTTGTTCATGGCAAAGAGATATCTCCAGCAAAGACTACGAGTATAGGATAGTAACTCTTTGACAAGGTGACGCACAAAGAAGAGAAGGGTTTTGACCAAAGGAAAAGAAAATTTTGGAGATTGGAGCCAAAGAAGAATAGAAGATAGCCCAGAAAGACAGGAAACACCCCCCCTCCCTCCCCCCCCCCACTATGGAATGCAAATGGGGAGTGATGAATGACACTTGTTTGTGCAGTGTATGTATGTGTGCAAGTGTACATAGTTTGTAGCAATCCCTGCTACAAACTAATGGACCTCTCCTTAAAAAAATCAAGTAATAACCATTCCCATTGTTATTACTTATGAAATGGACGTAAAATGTACAAAATAACTCCGTATAAAAATTATCACCAAGTCCAGAATTCTTTTATGAAGCCTTTCTGTTGTTCTGGAGACCAGTAGTAGTCTCTACTTTTTACAGACCAGAAAATACTCAATTGTAACTAAGTATGAACATAAAATCCTTGAATATCATTAAAATTTAAATGAAATTCAGTCGGTCATGTGTATATGTCATTCTTGTGTTGTAATTGTCATGTCATTATTTTACATGTCACATCCATGTGATGTCACATCCATGTGTATTGTGAATACTCGATTAATGATGGAAATTCTCCTCAGATATGATAAATTATTTTTCAAAAGAGATAGATTGGCTGCCCACTACTTACCTTTGTTCTGTACCTCCTATAGTGACACAAATGAAGAAAAAAGAAAAAGGACAAGCTTTTGGAACACAGTTCCTTCTTCAGGTGGGAAGAAAGAAACAAAAGGATGGGAATGGAAGGGGGGGAGGTAATTCACGACCTAGGTCATGAGGATGGTGTTTGAGGAGTGTGGAAGTCAGAGATACTGCATATTAGTATATAATCAAAGAGAAAAGATCAAGCAGTAAAGAGTAGAAAAGATTAGTGAACTGAATGATGCTAAGCAGTGGAAGGGGGGGTTGTCTAAAATGTTTTTGATTAACAGGGAAAGATAGAAAGTTATAGAGAAAAACACACACACACACACACACACACACACACACACACACACAGACATTACATATGTGAGAGAGAGAGGGAGGAAGGAAAGTAAGGAAGGGGGGTGAGGAATGAGTAATGGCTATGTGAGTTGAGGATGGAGAGGGTGGGGGGGAGAGGTTTGTGTAGATCAAAGCCAGGAGGGTGGCGGGAGGAGAGGATATGTTGGAGGGCAAGATCTCATCTCCATAGCTCTGAGGGATTTGTGTTAGGTGGCAGTATCCAAATGGCACGTGTGGTGTAACACGTGCCAAGGTTCCTGGACTCATGCTGGAGGGCATGCTCTGCCACAGGATATTGGGTGTCCCCCAGGTAAACAGTCCATCTGTGGCCATTCATCAGCTCAGCCAATTTGTTGGTAGTCATACTGTTGCAGCGGCAGCCTACAGCACCGGCAACACCTGCCAGCACTGCAACCACACCAACAACGGAGCTAACCAGTTTACAGTTGCCTAAGTCCAGGGGCAACTCAAAGAATTGCATGTAAACCAGAGGGGTACGGCGACTATCGATATCTACACCGAGCTACTTTTTGCAGGGGGTGCCATACCTCTAAATATCCTTATGCCGCATCCTGATTGACCATTGCTGTGCATACACACAGCCGCATACCTCTAAATATCCTTATGCCGCATCCTGATTGACCATTGCTGTGCATACACACAGCCGCAACATGGAAGTTAAGCTGGCGCAGCGACTGTCACTGCCGAAGTTGTTAGCCGCCTTGGATGGAATACAGACTGACGAATACCGGAGTGTAACTACAGACCTTCTTCGGAAATCCATGCTACGGACTTGTAAATTGTACCTCTGTAGTAAACTGTGACTTGTGCATTTAGACTTGTGTAGTGCAGAGCCTTAGCTCCATCACTGTGATGCTCAGTGAAAATAAACTAGTGTTGCCGGTGAACATACATGGTCAGTTACTACACAGTGGTGACGAGGATTGGATGAACTTTACGTGTGCACAAAAAACAGGGCTGTCGTCGACGGCCGCGATGTAGCCTGGCTCCATAGGACGTTCATCGTCTTCCATCTCCCAAGTCAGTCAGCGGCCACGGAGTGCAGGATAAGGCTGCACACCCCAGAGCTGCTGTGATCTGCGAACAGGTGGCGGGGATGTTGAGGCAAGAGGCATGGGCTCATCTTCATCCTGAGCCGGGGGAGCAGTGGGATCGTTGGGATCAGTGCTGGAGGAGAGGTCTCCCAAACGCGCTGAGAGGAGATGAGGGGAAGCAAAGCACTAGGATGGGGGTGTAACGGGTCGGCCCGTGGTGTCGATGAATCTGGTTAGTTGGGATGGAGTTGGTTGCATGTTGTGTAGCCCGCCAGTCTCCAATGGCGACGAAGTACAGCATCCGCCCGTGGTGATGCAGTATGGCCTCCGGTACCCATCGTTGTTACTGGTAATGTAGGTAACATGTGATTTCTTGATAACTTTGGAAACACATCTTGTGAAATAATAAATATATCACTACCAATATTGACTAATATGGTAACAGGTAAGTCAAAAATAATACCATTATTTATCGGTTTATTCACTGAAGGTAGGTCTGATTGGTTTATTTTCAGAAATTATCCCTTCTTTGGTTGGAATTACATGCATAGAGTTAACTTTAAATATACCATATTTTCATGTGGACCATTGTTTATTGGGATACATTATGTGTAGACACCAGTTGTGTATAAACTGTGGATCTACACCACGTTTAATTTTATTCCTGGGTCCCAGACCAGAACTGCAAGTTTTGAATGTCTCTCTCGAAAACATAAGTTGAACTTAATTTTGGATACTACTTCAATAAATGCTTTAGTTTATTGTAATCCATAACAACTTTTTTTCTGACTAAAAGTTAGTTACACCTGATTCTGAACTTTTATCCTCACTTCCCTGAGAACTCTTAACCTTCTCCTTCTTCCTCTACCTTTTGTTCCCAGTTATTTAAATCACTAATAGGTAAATTTAGATCTGAAAAATTTAGGTATCTTTCTAAAAGATCAACTTTATTAACTGTTTCTGTCACTGAGTGACTAATCTGTGAAAGTTTAAATTTTGAATTGGATTTGAAAACCTCTATTCTTTTGTTGGTGAAACTAACTTCTGATCTAAAGAGTTTAATTTCTCTAAAACTGTATTGTTATTTTTGGAAACTTTATGCATCATGTCATCAAAAAGATTTTGTGTCTCAGATGAAATTTGCTCATCAAACGTTTGTTTAGAAATGGGTTCATCTTGTTCTCTAGTCAATAAGAACTGATTTAACTTTAACAGTCTACCATCAAGTTCTGTATAATTCTCCATACATTCTTTTACATGAGCATCTAGCTGTGACTTAAGGTGTGTAGTCTATTTGTATGTATACTCAAATTTAAATTCACTTGTTCCGAAAATACATCAGATCTCTTATTTAACTTCTCCTCTCACTCTTTAGAGACTAAATTATTTATTTGTTGATTCATGTTTTCATTTAAGGTAGCCATGTGTTGACCCATTTTTGTTAATCTAATGTAGACTCTAAATAATTAATTATAATTACCATCAAATGTGGTAATTTTGGACAGGTTTAAGATTATTTTCACTATAACTTTCATAGGTTTTGTCAGATTTTATTTATTTATTTATTTATTGTAAGTATGGGGTATATGTATAAACAATAAAATATTCTAGAAACAGAACGTCCATGCGCGTCTACTTCTATCTGAGACAGACAAATAAAGTGTCCAAAATCACCCCAAAGAGTGGGGTGATTTCGGACACATGTGTATTTTCTATCTCTGTCCAGTGTTTTGAAGTGTATGGGATAATGTAGGACACAAATTGGCTTTTTTTTTTTTTTATTCTACTTTCTTTCCGTTTGATTTTAGTGACTTTTAACATATTTTAAAGACGTCTGTCATAAAAATAAGGAATAAGGACTGAGATAAGGAATTTTATTTCTTAAAGGCTTTCCTATATGTTAATTTGCCACACTGAATTTCTCGAACAGCTTTCTTTAAAATTTCGACTCATAATTACACCGTTATTGAACACCTTTCTTACTTTTATATGTTCATGGCATTGTCCGAAATCACCCCATAAAGTACACCATTTCGAAAAAACCTCTGTTACTTTGAAACTTTACACAAAACTCATGACAAATTGGTTCAAAACTTCTCACAGTGCTGCAGCCTACTGATCTCGTTGGCAACTGATGCTACAATACTTTTCTGCCAGTCGCAATAACAGAAAGTTTCCACTCTATAACTCAGCGAGAACTGTTGATAATGAGACACTCTGACTCATTATTGCATTGGTAAACAATTGACCCAAATGCAGTATGTGGGAATTACAGGCTTGTGCATAAAATAAGTAGCGCGCGGAAGTGGAAA
Organism: Locusta migratoria; assembly: GCA_026315105.1. Classification (NCBI taxonomy): domain Eukaryota; kingdom Metazoa; phylum Arthropoda; class Insecta; order Orthoptera; family Acrididae; genus Locusta; species Locusta migratoria. The sequence continues at coordinate 202,147,181 of CM048746.1, forward strand.
TTAGCGCTAATTCATTGCTGTGCAGCGGGAAAGAGAAGATAAAACCATAGCATCCGAATTTACCCCAGTGTCCAAAATCACATCATTTGATGGTACTTTTAAATCTTTTTTATAGTTTTTGTTAAACTGAAGGAACCATATTGGAATTGTTTCCTGATTCGCTGTCATACTTCTTGTGATTGGCATTCTACACTCTCACCAAAGTTATACTTCATCAGTCACTCATAAAAAATAAAAGTAAAATGTAAATGTTACTCTCACCACAGATTCACCGCGTCGAACTGCTTAGCTTGATCTCAGGCATAATCAGCGCTGCGTTGGAGTAACATTGTGTTGTATCTGTGTCGAACCGCTCGGCTGCGACTGCAGGAACTTTCTTGGAGTCCAGATTGTAGAATGATTTTAGCCGTTTCCCAACTAAACTTCCACTTTCCATTGATTAACAGTGATTACTGAGATTCTATTTAATTGTTTTCAATTTCTTAACAACTCACTCGTAATTTCTGATAGTTTGTTCTTTTTATCAATCCCCATTGCTATGAGTAACTTGTCCACATGATTACAGGGTATTTATAATACATCTGCTTCTTTTCATAAAAAGTCCATACATCTTTTTCTTTCGTGAATTCTATTTCTCCTTATTTCCTTTGTGTCTTGTAGAAATGGTCACCATGTCTTGTGGTGTGACCATGTAAATTTTAGTGTGAACCACCACAAGATCATCTTTGCTATGTCCATTCAGATTCTTTTATTCAGTGTTTTTGTGCATGTCAAAGTGAACAATAAGGTACACAATGTATTTGAAGACAGTTCATGCCCATTATGAGAAGCATGGAGAGAGTCCAAGTGGAAGAAGTTCCACTATGGGCATTACAATTTCAAGAAGATATTAGGAATGAGAAAATAGATAATCAAAAAGTGGATCAGGCTGATAATTTTAAGAAAATACAGGAATCATTATCAGAAGATGTTAATAAAAAACTAGAGAATAATTCAAAAGCTTTATTGGGAGATTCTAGTCATAAACTAGAGAGTAATTCAAAAACTTGCCAGATAAATTTGCAGAATTTTCTTAAGAATTTTGGAGAAACTTTAATTTACAAACAGAAAGATCTAGATTAGAGACTCGTGTAACGGAATAACAGGAGAATTATAATAAGATAAAACAGGATTTTGACAATTTAAACAACTATTAATATCTAAAAATCAGGTGATAAACCTTTCAACTGAGGTTGTTACACAATAGTTTGACTCAGAAAGGCAGTTGATTAGAGATGAAGTGTAGGAATTGTTTGAAGAGAATAATAATACAATTAAAAAATTACAGGAAGTAGTTTTGAGTAAGTTTCAGTGTTTCAACTCAGTAACATATAGAGGTTCTAGAGTCCAGTTCCAGATCTGAACTATTGCAGGTCAGTAGAAGAGTCTCTGAGATAGCAAATAAAGTAGACATCCTAGGAAAATATCAGTATTTCGCAGGATTAAATCTTTCAGTGAATGAGCTACCTAGCTGGGAGCATAATGTGGAAGAAATAGTAAACAAAAAGATTAAATAATAGATTGAAGGTTCACAGGCGGGTGAAGATAAAAGTATGGAATCAGAATTATCTAACCAGAAATTCAGAAAATTATGTACTGAGCTGGAAAAGAAAAATGCAGAATTAAACCCTAAGAACCACAACTAACTTGTCAGCTTACCTCGGAGTATAAATGGGAATAATTAATAATTAATAATATTTTTTTTTTTTTTTTTTTTTTTTTTTTATTATTATTAACTTATCCAAGCATTTTCCTAAATTTAAACCGGATGGAGAAGTTCATCCTAATCATTTCTTGAGGGTTTTTTCTAGGCCATTCCCAAATATTTGGGATTACTTGAGAAAGATAGATTTCACATTGTGTTATTTAGTAGGTGAGGCAGCAGAATGGAGTACTGGCCATGCAGATGAGTTTAGTTCATGGGAGGACTTTAAAATAAAATTTAAAGAAAAATATTGCTCAGACAGTGCACCAGAAAAACTCACAATTAAACTGTCAAACCCTCCACCATATTCTAAGCAGACAAGTAGTATTAAGCAATACATATAGATAACACTTAACCAAGGCAAAATTCTTGGACAAACCGACAGACGAAGTGTATCCAGCAAATGCCTTAGTACGACATCTACCTTTCTATGCACAAAGGGAGATATGGTGTAAGGTGTCGATAAACATAAAGGAGTTATTAGTTGTTGCAGAAGATATAGATATTCTCAGTAAGTCCAGGGAGGAAAACGAATTCCAACAGAATACAAATAAAATGCAACCTACTGAGAAGGGAGTGTACTTGTGCGAAGTTCATTGTAAGCAGGAACAAAAATGTAATCTTAAGAAGCAGTTTAATAATAAGAACTTTCATAGAAATCGAGGTGCTAATAATAGCTGTTGTTCATTCTCAGTTTAGATGTCCACTCAGACTGAACAGTACAACATGTCTCACCAAAGTAGTAAAGGGGAAGTTAAGTTCAAGGAAAACTCAAATCATCTTGGACATGGGGTCCCTATTCAAGATGTAACTTACAAAATGAGGTACCAAAAGATTTTCTTGAAGTAAACTACATAAAAAGTACCTACTAAGCAATGGTTACTACAGGAAGATGAACCAGATGAAAAGATAAAAAAGAAAATTCTAATAATCGAATATTTTTGTGACATACCTGTTAAAATACTTCTAGATAGCAGTAGTGAAGTCACTATACTATTTCAGAAACTTATTAAATTTTAGCTAAATACGCTTCATTAGCTACTCTATGATATCAGGTGTTAATGTTATAGGGATCAAAGGTTTTAAACCAATCTCTTAAGATGGAAATGAGAATTCTGGTGAAAATTGAGAATATAATTTGTTTGCCTACTTTATTAATCATTCCAAAAATAAACACTGATTTATTTAGAATGGATTAGTTAGACCGACACAATGTAAACATTGTTTTTAAACGTCATTTTATCACGTGCAAAATCAGAGAGGATACCTTCTGTTTATCTTTTGAGAGAAATGAAAATGAGGGATCTATATCATAATCAATAGAATTACAGGTGTCAGGCACAGTAGAAGAGGAGTTGAGAAATAAAGCGTTTGTATAATGTTTATTATCAGACGAGCAGAAGGAACAGCAATTTCAAATATTAAATGAATTTAAGGAGGTATTTTCTTACAAACTGGGAACATTATGGGGATATACATATTCGTTTAAGATGAAAGACACTAAATCTTTTTTTCTGTAAACCTTATTCAATCCCACTCAGTTTAAGAAAGAGAGTAAAAGAGGATATTTATAAGATGGTGGATAAAGGTATAATGATGTTGTTGTTCTTGTGGTCTTCAGTCCGGAGACTGGTTTGATGCAGCTCTCCACAATACCCTATCCTGAGCAAGCCTCTTTAACTCCACATAAGAACGGCAACCTACATCTGTCTGAATCTGCTTACTGTATCCATCTCTTGGTCTTCCTCTGCAGTTTTTACCCCACACACTTCCCTCCAATGCTAAATTCACAATTCCTTGATGTCTAAGAATGTGTCCTACCAATCGATCCCTTCTTTTGGTCAAGATATGCCAGAAATTCCTTTCCTCCCCAATTCTGTTCAGTACCTCCTCATTAGTTATGCGATCCACCCACCTAATCTTCAGCAGTCATCAGTAGCACAACATTTGAAAAGACTCTATCCTCTTCCTGTCCGCACTGTTTATAGTCCATGTTTCACTCCCATACAAGGCAACAAGGCAAGACTTCCTTAGGCTTAAATCAATATTCGAGGTTAACAAATTTCTCTTTTTCAAGAACGCTTTTCTACCCATTGCCATTCTGAATTTTATATCCTCTGTACTGTGACCATCATTTGTTATTTTACTGCCCAAGTAACAAAACTCATCTACCTCCTTTATTGTTGCGTTACCTAATCTAATTCCTTCAGCATCACCTGATTTTCTTAGACTGCACTCCATTGCCCTTGTTTTACTCTTGTTAATGTTCATCTTATATGCACCTTTCAGCACACTGTCCATTCCGCTCAACTGCTCTTCCAGGTCCTTTACTGTCTCTGACAGAATTACTATGTCGTCGGCAAAATGCAATGTTTTTAATTCTTCACCCTGAACTTTAATTCCTTCTCCAAATTTCTCCTTGGTTTCCTTTATAGCTTGCTCAATGTACAAATTGAATAACATTGGAGAAAGGATACAACCCTGTCTTACTCCCTTCCCAACCACTGCATCCCTTTCATGCCCTTCAACTCTAACAACTACTGTCTGGTTTTTGTCCAAGTTGTAAATAACCTTACGCTCCCTATATTCTACCCCTGCTTGCTTCAGAACTTGAAAGAGTTTATTCCAATCAACATTGTCAAAAGCCTTCTCCAAATCTGCAAAAGCTAGAAATGTAGGTTTGCCTTTCCTTAATCTATCTTCTAGGATAAGCCGTAAAGTGAGTATTGCCTCCCATGTTCCTACATTGCTCCTGAACCCAAACTGATCCTCCCTGTAATCTTCTGTAATTAATTCGTATTAATATTTTGTAACAATGACTTATTAAACTGATGGTTCTGTAATTTTCACACCTGTCTGCACCTGCTTTCTTTGGAATGGGGATTATTACATGTTTCTTAAAGTCTGAGGGTACTGCATCTGTCTCATACATCTTACACACCAAGTGAAACAGTTTTGTCATGGCTGGTTCTCCCAGAGACTTCAGTAGCTCTGAGGGAATGCCATCTACTCCAGGGGCCTTGTTTCGATGTAGGTCTTTCAGTGCTTTGTCAAATTAATCTCTCAGTATAGTATCTCCTATTTCATCCTCATGTACTTCTTCCTCCCTTCCTACAACATTGTCTCTAAGTTCATTTCCTTCATAGAGCTTCTCTATATCCTCTTTCCACCATTCAGCTTTCCCTTCTTTGTTGAGAACTGGTTTTCCATCTGTATTCTTGATATTCATAGAGCTGTTTTTCTTATTCCTGTAGGCTGTATCTATTTTTCCACTATTTATACATTCTTCTACATCCTTGCATTTGCATTCTAGCCACTCCTGCTTAGCCATTTTGCACTTCCTGTCAATCTCATTTCTTAGTCTTCTGTACTCCAGTCTGCCCATTTCATTTACTGCATTTTTATATTTTCTTCTTTCATCGATCAAATCCAGTATGTCCTGTGATATCCAAGGACTTTTTGTAGGTCTTGCCTTCCTATTTTGTCCTCTGCTGCCTTCACTATTTCATCTCTCCGTGCTACCATTTCCTCCTCTACTGTTTCATTTCCCCCCTGTTTCTGTCAAGCCGGCCGCGGTGGCCGAGGGGTACTGAGGCGCGCCAGTCACGGTCTGCACGGCCACTATGGTCGGGGGTTCGAATCCCCCCTCGGGCATGGATATTTGTGATGTCCTTAGTGTTAGCTAGTTCATAAGTAGTTTGTAACTTTAGGGACTGACGACCCCGTAGTTAAGTCCCATAAGCTATACAAACATTTGAACATTTTTTTGTTTCCGTCAATTGTTGGCTAAATCTCCCTCTGAAGTTCTCAAAAACTTCAGGTTCCTGCAGTTTATCCAGGTCTCATATCCTTATTTTCCTACCTTTCTGCAATTTTTTTCAGTTTCAGCCTACAATTCATGACCAATAAGTTATGGTCAGAGTTTATATCTGCCCCTGGGTATGTCTTACAGTTTCTGGTATCTCCCGGTGTCTTCTGGTCTCTTCCACATATACAACCTTCTTTCATGATTTTTAAACCAGGTGTTAGTTATAACTAAATTATGTTCTGTGCAAAATTCCACCAGGCGGTTTCCTCTTTCATTCCTTTCGCCCAGGCCATATTCATCTACTATCTTCCCTTCCCTCCCTTGTCCTACTACCAAATTTCAGTCTCCCATAACAATTAAGTTTTCCTCTCACTTAATTTTCTAAATAATTTATAAAAATATATAATATAAACTTGTACTACTGTGGTTGGTGTTGGCTTCATATCTATCTTGACTACGATAATGCGATCACTGTGTTGCTCATAGTAGTTTACCCGCATGCCTATTTTCTTATTCATTATCTGACTTACTCCTGTAATACCTCCAACTGATTTTGTATTTATAATCCTGTATTCATGTGACCAGAAATCCTGTTCCTCTTTCCACTGAACTTCACTAATCCCCACTATATCTAACTTCAACCTTTCCAATTCTCTTTTTAAATTTTCTAACTTCCCTGCCCGATTATTGCCAGTATTATCTTTCCTGATGACAATATCCTCCTGAGTAGTCCCCACCCAGAGATCCGAATGGGGAACTATTTTACCTCTTGAATATTTTACCCGAGAGGATGCCATCATCATCTGTTCATACAGTAGAGCTGTATGTACTCGGGAAAAGTAACGGCTGTATTTCCCCCTTGCTTTCAGCCGTTCACAGTAACTGTGTGGCAAAGCCACATTAGCTGATGTTAGAAGGCCAGCTCAGTCAATCATCCAGACTGTTGCCACTGTAACTACTGAAAAGGCTGCTGCCCCTCTACAGGAACCACATGTTTGTCTGGCCTCTCGACAGATACCCCTCCGCTGTGGTTGCACCTATGGTACGGCTATCTGCATCATTGAGGCACGCAAGCCCCCCCAACTCGGCAATAATCTGAGGTTCATGGTTCATGGTATAATAGAACACAGTAATTGTGTATTTAACACGCTGCATGAATGCTCAATAGACACAAAGTGACACAGATGATTTACTAACAAGATTTGAAACAGCCGCAAAATTTAGTTCAGTGGATCTCACAAGTAGAAAAACACAAGAATTCATGAAAATGTACAGCATTTCTTTTTGAAGGAAAAGCTTATCAGCATAAGAATTTACCTTTGGGATTTAATATCTCAGTATCTCTATTTATAAGTGCATTGGATGCAACACTGCTGAAAGAGCTTTCACAACAGTTAATCATTTATGTAGATGATATTTCATTAAAAATGCTTTAGTACCTTTTTCTATTTTCTATTTTAAAACACCCTCTAATGAACTTACCCTTCAAACTTGCCACATATTGAAGTGCTGCAGAGCTCTTCCATTGTTCAATTATACCAATGACTCTAAAAAGGCTGAAAGGTTGCGAACAAGTATTCACAGGATGTTTTTAAATACATTTATGACCCGTTTTGGGCTCTGCCCATCTTCAGATGCAGAAGGCATCTTTCAATTTTTGCACAATATGTAAAAGTGATGTTAAAAAATAATAAAGATATAATGCAATTAACATAATATACAACCCATGAAATAGATCTGTAGGCAATATGCCTCAAATAAAATAAAATAAAAGCCCCATCAAAACTGAAGTAGGGTGCAAACTAAAGTTCTTCTTATGGGTGGTGACAAACTAAATTCGGCGAGTTACTGCGAACGCTGTACGGGTAAGTGATTGGCCCACTAGAGGGCGTCCCTATATGGTTTTACTAGTATATCATAAGTGCCTAATACTATCATAGAACAATTTTATGATTACAAAGTGAAAATAAAATAATGAAAATGTTCTTAAGGGGGGATAGTTGACATTAAAATATAAGTAAATATATAAAATAACAATTTACATGTCAGCTTTACAGAGATGCATTACAACATAAAGAGTTATATGTGTGTAATATTGTTGTTGGTCTGGTCCACCAGCTCTGCTCGTTTCCCATGTACTCGTGTGGGTGTCTGAGTTTATGCTGTGGTGACACAATTTATTGAAGAACGTAGGGGCTTGGAGGTGTTTGGATTCAAACCAAAGTTCACCAGTTCTTCTCATGCTGAAGTTCATATTTATTGTAGTTGTGCTTCTGATTATGGCAACAAAATAAAAATGAGCTGTGGGAGGATATATGTGATTTCTTCCCATTAGGGAATGCCCCAGAGAGACAACAGGGACCCTCCTGGTTTTTTACCTTACAGACAAGGTAAAAACTCTGGGAAAAACCTTGGCTAGGAGCAGTTTCATGTGTATTTTACCTAACTAGCATGTTAACTAAAGAGGTCGGTGTTTTGACAGGTTATTTATACAGTAAATGTGCAAGTCTGTTCTTCTGACTGGCAAACTTGTCAATTACTCTGTTGTTGAAGTTTGCAATATCACTGATTTCCTCCTTGTGAATGGAAGAAACAGCCAGTGAGTTCAGCCTTTCCTGACTCATATAGTTCCTGAGGAAGGTTTTGATTCTTTTTAAGGTGCTGAAATTGTGCTCTGCTTCTGCTGTTAAAATTGATGTAGTTAGCACAAATTTTAATGTTTTGTGCACTTCAATGAATGATTCTTCAAAGGAGTGTTCTACAAAGAAAGTAAACAGCTCACAAACCGATGTAATGCCTCTAAATGTATCATTGCGATAAATCACTGACAGTTCATTTTTCGGTTTATTGTGGTAAATAAACAGACTATTTTAATGAAAAAGTATTGACCAAAGTGGTTGGGAAATGTTCTCTAAAGGAAGCAAACTTACTTTTTTGGATCAATAATTTGGAAGCTGCTAAATATATGAGAGCTTTGAAATCTTCCTTTCAGTTGGTTGGTCATAATGTCACACACTTCTTTGGCATCTGCTGTCAGATTAAATTCACTGCTACATTTGGAATGTTTTCTTCGAGGAGCAATACACTCATCATCAGAAACTCCAAACCATAGAATGTTCTCTCATATTTCAGATACAGCACATTCAGAATAATGTAATGCATTGGATATGGTAACGGCATTTGCACTCTGCATCTGTGTTGTGTTATGGAAAATATCAAGTGTTTCATGGTATCATTAAAAAAAATTAGGGGGAACAAAAAGTGTGTATGGTGAAGTAAAATTCTTAAGGCAAATGCTTCTCTTGTTGTCACATCGTCCCAGGAATCCTCTTCTTCAGTCTCTTCAAAACATTCCAATAAGTGCAATTTATTTTCTTTGACAGTATTTACAATGCGCGACTGGAAGTTCCATCTAGTTGAAGAGACTGAAGGAATTCTCTTGTTGCAGACCATCTGTAACAAATCACTTCGCTTGGGAGATAAATTAGAAAATTTTGTAAAACCAGCAATATTTGCGTAGAACAACCTCATCAGATTTATGATTTTACTGCTAGCATTCTGAAAAACCAAATTCATTTGGTGCATATAGTAGTGAACGTACTTGGCATGTGGAAAAGTGCTCTGCATCAGTGTCTCCACACCACTATGACCGCCACTGATTACTGGGGCGTAATCGTATGCCTGAGTATTGAGTTCTTATTGAACATTGAAAGGTTTCAGACATCTTTTTGAAACCTCACTAAGTTCATATGCTGGCCTATTATTAAAGTTTTCAAAGGAAAGAAATTTTTCAATGGGTTCCTTTCCCATAATATACCACAGTATAATGACAAATTGACTTTTGCACATAATATCTGTTTTCGGTCAGCCTGCACCCGAAATGAAAGTGGCATCGTTAATCTCTTTAATCAGTTCTTCGACGTAAACTTGACACATACAGTCCAGAATCTCATATTGTATTACGTGATACGTATATTTACACCCGGAATTACTAGAGCTGCTTAAGTGATCATCTAATACACTGTCAAGATTTTCCAAAAGAGATAACAAGTCTAAGAAATTGCCATGGTTTACTGACTCTTGTTTTTCATTGTGAGCTCTTGGTGCTAACTCATGAGTTCCACCAAACAATAAGCACTCTACTATACTGTTTATTGTGTGTCTGTTATTCGTAGCTAATTCATTGTTTCTGAATTGACATTTTATACGCCGAATCAATTTGAGCAGTAATGTTAATTGTGCCAAACATTTTATATTTACAACATTTTCTAAATGAAGTCCATTTTCCTCGTGTTTCTTAATTTGTTCACTTAAATGCTTTAGATCCTTGCAGCTGACTGTTGTCTACAATCCTTCACCACCAAACAACACACAGTAGAAATGAAACAATTTTTGTTTCTTTTCACTCACAATACAGAACAGTGTATAGCAGAAAGTTCTCTTCTTATTTTGGTCGAGTTGAGACATCAAGAAATCCTTTGGTTGATGTGCACCTAACCACTAGATTTCTGGCTTCTCTTCCATTATTAATAAACAAAAGGGTGTCCTGAAGAGACTACTTTATTCATTTTATACTCAGTTTACAAACACTCAATTTGCAACGACACAACTTCATAATACGTTTTGACATAAGCCGGCTCCAAACTGCAAACCTGCAGACACGTGTGCAAGGGGTTGGGAGTAGGAGCACAACAGGTAGGCTAGAGACCCAGTTCACTGGGCCTCCAGTAGTGCTAAGGCGAGAAAGGGAAAGAAAAAATAGCTCTGTGATGTCACTGAGACTGCAGGGGCAGTTAAGGACCAGCCACCACTGGCCATTGCCTGTCAGCACGGCTGTGTATGGGGGTCCACCAGATGGGCCCTCAACTATGCTGCCATGAGCGGCAAGAGAAATTATTTGATCATGTCATTGTAAATTGAGTTAGGATGTCGAAGGGATCATGTCACACTCCAACTGTTTGATATAATACTGCAAAAGTATATCACAAATTTTCTGGTGGGGCCTTTAGAATGAGCCCTCCTTGATTCTTGTTATCATACACACATGTTTTTTGTTGGCAGACTTCAATGAAAGCAGCCTTTTTGGTGCAGCTCCAGAGAATGTTATAAGTGCCCTCAGAACGCAAAACATTACTGCCAATTACCACAAGTTCTGCATAACCCAAACGGTAATACTAAAACTAAAACAGCATATTTCAGTTTCTTCTTAACAAAGATAACTGGTGGTAATGTTAAACATTCTTGTATTGTGTTCACAGAACTTAACAGAATTTGGGCTGAGTCAGCAGTGGCGTGTCCTGTCTGTGAACAACGATATAAATGGTGTGGAATTTATATCATCTATTCAGTCAAGGATGTATCCTTTTTATGGTGTCATTTTTCACCCAGAAAAAAATTCGTATGAGTGGAAATCAAATAAAAACATACCCCATAGTTCAGATGCAGTGCTTGTGATGCAGTACTTTGCAAATTTTTTGGTGAATGAAGGTAAGATTCTTTGCATTATATGCATATAATTTTTTTCACATGGTTCCGTTTCAAAATATTAATGGCTTTAAGTACCTCATTTCTATCTGAGTTTTATAAAATTTGTGTAAAATGAAATGTTGGTCATATTTTAGGAAAGAATACATCCTTTGTTATTTATAGAAACACTCACCCCTCACAGTATATACAGGGTGGTCCATTGATAGTAACCAGGCCAAATATCTCACAAAATAAGCATCAAATGAAAAGAAAAGAAAAAAAAAAGAAAAAAAGAGAAAAAAACCACATGTTTTCATGCATTGTCGGTGAATCATGAGAACAAATATCCTTCAATTTTCCCCACAGAAAGAAAACCGGGGATGTAAGATCTGGTGAATGTGTGGGCCATTGTATAGAGCGTCTACGTCTAATCCATCTGTCATTAAATATTCCATTTAAGACCGCTTCAACTGCACGCGAGCCATGTGTCATTCATCCATCATTTTGAAAGTACATCGCCATTCTGTCATGCAATGAAACATCTTGTAATAAGATTGGTAATACATTACGTAAGAAATCAGCATACATTGCACCATTTACATTGTCATCAATAAAATAGGGGCCAATTAACCTTCCTCCCATAACACCGTATCATACATTAACCTGCCAAGATTGCTGATGTTCCACTTGTTGTAGCCATAGTGGATTTTCCGTTGTTCAGTAGTGCATATTATGCCAGTTTACGTTACCTCTGTTTGTGAATGATGCTTCATCACTAAACAGAACACGTGAAAAAAAAAATCTGTTATCGTCCCATAACTTATTTTGTGCACAGTGACAAAACTGTACACAACATTCAGAGTCTTCACCATGCAAATCCTGGTGCATAGAAACATGGTACGGGTGAAATTTATGTTGACATAGAATTCTCAACACTGATGTTTTTGAGATTCCTGATTCTCACTCAATTTGTCTGCTACTGATGTGTGGGTGGTTAGCCACAACTGCAGCTAAAACACTTACTTGGGCATCATCATTTGTTGCAGGTCATGGCTGACATTTCTCTTTAAATAATGTAAATATCTGATGAAACATCTGGAAACTTGGATGATGTCTTCCAAGATAATGATCAACACACATAGCACAGGCCCGTTGGGCATTTTGATCATAATAGCCATACATAAGTACCATATCGACCTTTTCTGCATTTGGTAAATGGTCAATTTTAACATTAGTAATGTATCACAAAGTAAATACTGCGCATTGGCGAAATGTTACGTGATACCACATACTTACACATTTGTGACTATTACAGCGCCATCAATCACAAAGTGAAAAAAGTGTTCCAAATAAAACATTCATATTTATTTACATACTAGATGAATATGGAATAAAAATGGGAGTACCTACTTTTAAAAAAATGCAGTTGATATCCGTTTCACCTATGACAGCACCATCTAGCGTACCAACCATAGCACCACTGTTTCTCCACTTCAAGCTAGAAAAGTTTTGTTCTTTGTAGATTTTTTTTTTTTAATTTTATGCTTATTTCATGAGATATTTGGCCTGGTCACTATCAATGGACAACCCTGTATATTCGCTTATGAATTTGTTGTTAATAATCCAACCCGGTTAAAAAGTAATAGCAGTGTGCACAGCTACAACACCATGAGAAAGGATTATCTTCAGTATGCAGGATTAAATCTGACTGTGGCACATAAAGTGGTGCATTATGCTGCCACTTCAGTCACCTACCAAACAGCATTAAAAGCCTGATAGATATCTACTAGCAGTTAAAAATAAATTAAAAGAATTTCTGAATGACAACTCCTTCAACTCATCAAATGAATTTTTAGATATAAATTAGTAAATCTAAAATTTAAAATATATATATATATATATATATATATATATATATATATATATATATATATATATATATATATATTATATAAGATAACCCGGATGATGTAACTCTTGGCCAAAATGTGCTGGCCATGTACCAACGCGTGTTTAGCCACAGAGTGATCCTCATTACTAACAAACAATGTCTGCCTGTGTCCGTTCATGCGATTGGACAGTTTGTTGCTGGTCATTCCCACATAGAAGGCTTCACAGTGCAGGCATGTCAGTTGGTAAATCATGTGGGTGCTATTGCAAGTGGTTCTGCCATTAATCGTTTACAACATCTGGGTTTGGGACTGGAGTAGGTGATGGTGGGAGGGCGCATATTTATTGATTTATTTATAGATGTATAGATTTATTGATGACGTCTTCATGATCTGGGCTCACAGTGAAAAAGAACTCCAGAACTTCCTCTCCAACCTCAATGCCTAAGGTTCCATAAGATTCACCTGGTCATATTCCAAACCCCAAGCCATTTTTCTCAATGTCAACTGCCATCTGTCCAATGACCAGCTTCACACATCCGTAGACATCAAACCTACCAATAAACAACAGTACCTCCATTATGACAGCTGCCATCCATTCCACATCAAATGTTCCCTTCCCTACAGCTTAGGTCTTCATGGCAAATGAGTCTGCTACAGTCCTGAATCTCTGAACCAGTACACCAATAACCTAGTAACAGCTTTCACATCCCACAGCTATCCTCCTGATCTGCTGCAGAAACAAATAGCCAGGGTCACTTCCTCATACCCCCAAAACTAGAACCTTCTACAGAAGAACCCTAAAAGTGCTCCTCTTGTCACTGGATACTTTCTGGCACTGGATCAGACTCTGAATGTGGCTCTCCAGCAAGAATACAACTTCCTTAAATCCTGCCACAAAATGAGATCCAGCCTTCATGACATCCTTCCCACTCCACCAAGAGTGTCTTTCTGCCACCAGCCTAACCTTCTTAACCTCGTAGTTCATCCCTATGAAACCCCAAACCATCTTTCCTACCCCTCCGGCTCTTACCCGTGTAACTGCCCCCGGTGTAAAATCTGCCCTATGCACCCTCCCACCACCACTTACTCCAATCCCATAACCTAGAAGTTGTACATGATTAAGGGCAGAGCCACTTGTGACAGCACTCACGTGATTTACTAACTGACATGCCTGCAATGTGGGAATGACCAGCAACAAACTGTCCATTCGCATGAATGATGCAGGCAGACAGTGTTTGTTGGTAATGAGGATCACCCTGTGGCTAAGCATGCCTTGGTGCACGGCCAACACATCTTGGTACAGTGTTACACTGTCTAGGTTATCTGGATACTTCCCAGCGACACCAACCTTTCAGAACTCTAGAGATAGGAACTTGCCCTTCAGCATATTCTCTCTTCCTGTTGCCCACTTGGTATCAACCTCCACTAAATTCAAATTCCCACCCACCATTCAATAACATATTTGCTTCTGTTCTCTGGGCAGAGCCTCTGGCTCGACTGACACCTCTCTCCAACTTCTTTCTTTTTTACAAATGTCTGCCTTGGTGTGTGTGTGTGTGTGTGTGTGTGTGTGTGTGTGTGTGTGTGTGTGTGTGTGTGTGTTTGTTTACCTTTCCTTTTTATTCCTTAAGGTAAGTCTTTCCACTCCTAGGATTGAAATGACTCCTCATCCACTCCCTTAAAATCCGCATCCATCCTTTTCCCACTTTTTCTTTCCTCTTTTCCTGATGAAGTAACAAATGGTAGTGGAAGCTTGATTTTTGTGTTTGTGTGTGTTTTTATTCGTTTATCTGTCAACGAGCCTGCACTTTTGGTATATCTCATGTAATATTTTCTGTAATGTAATATCTTGTACAGTCACCTTTTATTACAAAGTGTTGTATTCATAATCAGTGGAACAAGTATTAATCTAATCTAATTAAAAAGTAATAATATGTTAAATGAATGTCAATATACAAAGTATCACATAAACAAAAATGAGAAAATGATTAACTTATCAAGAATTTTATTCACCATAGATCATTTTATAGTGATTTTGTTTTCATCACTGGCATATATTGCAGGTTGAAGAATGTCATAAAGATAATAACGTAAAATCGGTAACTGATAATATACAACTCACCGTAAAGATGTGACGACGAGCTGCGACAGGCACATACAAAAAACACACACATACAACACTTTCAGCTACCAGCCATGGCCTTCTTCAGAAGTTAGAACACTCACGCAATCTCACAGGCATACAACACAGTCATACAAGCATGACCTCCAGCTGCCGCACTTCGAATCACGCTCTACGGCGAGTAAATCAGGGACAGGAGGAGATGGAAGGGGAGAGGGGATAGGAAGGTTACGTCATGGTGGTGGGGATAGGTTAGATGGGAATAACGAGATGCAGCTTAGGAATGACGTGGTGAGGCGTGTGAGGGGAGAAAAATAAAATAAATATACAAACTGCACGCACACTGCAAGTACACAAGACCGCACGTACACGCACACATTCACACACACACACACACACACACATACGCATGCACACACCCACACATCAGCGTGCGAGTGCACACACACAGACACACACACACACACACACACACACACACACACACACATGATCGCACATTCACGCACCACTCAAAATAGGTGAGGTTTGAGATAGAGAGGTAAGAACTGTAAGGTATGGGGGGAAAAAGGGAAGTTATCATAAGTTGAGGCCTGGTTAATTTCAGAATCAGAGAATGTATTGTAGGGATAACTCCCATCTGTCCAGTTCAGAAAAGCTGGTGGTGGATGAAAGGTTCCAGATGGCCCGGGTTGTGAAGCAACCATTGAAATCAAGCATGTGTTCCGCTGCATACTGTGCCACAGGGTGGTCCACCTTGCTTTTGGCCACAGTTTGACGGTGGCCATTCATCCTAATGGATAGCTGGTTGGTGGTCATGCCAATATAGAAAGCTGCAGTGTTTGCAGCACAGTTGGTAAATTACGTGGCTGCTTTCACAGGTGGCCCGGCCTCTGATAAGGTAGGATAAGCCTGTGACAGGATTGGAGTAGGAAGTGTTGGGGTGGGTGGATTGAACAGGTGTTGCAGTGGGGTCTTCCACAAGGATATGATCCCTGTGGCAGTGAGCTGGGTTTCGGGGTGGCATAAGTGTGAACTAAGATGTTGTGGAGGTTGGGAGAGTGATGGTACATCACTTTAGGAGGGAAGGATCTTGGGCAGGATGTCTCTCATTTCTGGGCACGAGGATAGAAAATCAAACCTTGGTGAAGGATGTAATTTAGTTGTTTATGTCAAGGGTAGTACTGGGTGATAAAGGGAGCGCTCTGTTGTGAGTGGTTACTGGTGTTAGGAGGAGGATTTGGGATGTGTGAGGATATGGCATGGGAGATCTGTTTGTGGACTAGGTCTGTGGTGTAGTTTCTGTTTGTGAAGGCCTTTGTGAGACCCTCAGCATATTCAGAAAAGGAGTTCTTGTCACTGCAGATATGCCGTCCACAGGTGGCCAGGCTGTAAGGGAGCGAATTTTTGATGTGGAAGGGATGGAAACTGTCAAAGTGTAGGTGCGTGTGCGTGTGTTTGTGTGTGTGTGAGTGTGTGTGTGTACACGGTCTTGTGTACTTGTAGTGTGCACGCATTTTGTATATTTATTTTCTTTTATTTTATTTTATTTATTTTATTTTTGTCCCCTCACCCACCTCCTCACTCCATTCCTAAGCTGCACTCGTTATTCCCATCTAACCCATCCCCACCACCATGACGTAACCTTCCTATCCCCTCTCCTCCACCTTCCCTCCCGTCCCCGATTTACTTGCCGCAGAGCATAATTCGAAGTGTGGCAGCTGGAGGTGATGGTTCTATGACTGTGTCGTGTGCCTGTGTGATTGCATGAGTGTTCCATCTTCTGAAGAAGGCCATGGCCGATAGCTGTAAGTGTTATATGTGTGTGTTTTTTTTATGTGTCTATCACAGCTCATCGCCACATCTTTGCGGTGAGTTGTAAACTGTCCTTACTATATTATTAATTCCAACATGGACTTTCCATTATTATAAATCGGTAACTGAGTATCATTTCGCATGTTTCAAAAATATTGACAATAATAATATGGAATAGAAGTGAATGCAAAATAAAAGCTTTGCTTTCTGATGATCAGTTTGGATTTAGAAGAGAAAGAAAAATTTCTGAAGAAATTTTAGCAGTGAGGCTAGTTCTGGAAAAGTGTTTAAGGGAAGGTCAAGACACCTTCATAGTCTCTGTGGATTTAGAAAAGGCATCTGATAAATGTGTAATGGGATATTCTGTTTAATATTTCGAAAGAATCACATGTGAATTCTAAGGATAGAAGAATAATTAGGAAATTCTATCAAGATTGTCATGAAGCATGTTGGGATTTATTCCCTTCTGCTTGCATTACTGAATCTTCCAATACCAGTGTTGCACAGTAATAGGTACGAATGTAATTATCATTTTCTTTTCCAAAACTTTTGTTATTATTTTTTCTAACATGACTAGCTGAAGCTATTTTCTATTATTTGACATTGCAGAGGTTTAATTAGTTCATGCCAGAGGTATGTTGTTGTAGGTCATATACTTGACTAATTATTATTTCTATTAAGACTAATTAAATTGTATGTGTTTAATATTAAAGTAGGCATTATTATATTTCACAATTAATGTTAGGAAAGTCGTTCCCTTATTAGTGTCTGCATAATTACCATTTATTACGAAGTTATTGTTTAGAAACATATTTAATTGCATTAATAGGTGAATCAATATTAATATAATCAATATCAATTTACTCAGTATTATTTATGCTATCTTTTGCTATAGCCAGTTGCATATAATTGTTTATTTTTCCATTATAATTAATTTAATGGACTCAATTAACAATATCTAATTTTCAGTGACATTGTTCAGATAGTATAAATAGGATGCTTTCACCTCACATGAGGAGTCTTGTAACAAATCTGATCAGAGGCACAATCCACGTCCCTCTGAACTCTGATTATGAACAATTATGTGAAAGTTATTCAGTGTTAGTTGTGTAGAAAGTGTATCTACCATGATTCTGCCGTATCTACCATAATTCTTCATGTTCATGCCACACTAAATGAACACCTTGAACTTTTGTATTCCAAACATGAACTGTGCAGATTTGTATTATTGACATGTGGAATGTGCATACTGGGTTGTATAACTGTACTTAAAGAGACGTGTATGCTGGCCATAAATGGGGAAAATTAGGCACTAATGATTCATTGAAGTGTCAGTAAACTGCAAATCTATATGTCACCTACATTATTTGTAGTAAACTAGTTTTGCCCCATGGAATTTCAGTCAGTTGTTATCGAGAGCGCCCATCAATTACAACTTCAAGAGGCAAACACTTTGACCTGGCAACATCACAAGATAAAACAGCTGTAATTAGGTGTGGAGAGTATATACAGGATGCAAAAAAAAAAAAAAAAAAAAAAAAAAAAAAAAAAAAAAAAAAAAAAGGAAAGGTAGTAAGACAGGGATGCTTACTTACACCTATTTCATTCAATGCATGTATTCAAATAGGATTGGATGAAGTTAGAGAAAAGATGCAGAATAGGGAAGGAGATGTGGTGGTACAAGGAGAAAGAATTGACATGCTTTGATTTGCCGACAATATCACAGTCGTAGCAGACAATGAAGAAGAGTTAACATTTATGCTTAGTGAAATGAAATCAATGCTTAGCCAGTGTGGAATGAAGATCAAGAGAAGGAAAACTAAAATATTTTAAATGTAAACAAATACGGAACCGAAGCAAGTATTATGTTTGATGGTACACACCTTGAGAATGCCAATGAATTTAAATACTTGGGTAGCAATTTAAATACTTAAATCTAAATGAGACATTCAAAGTAGAATATGTCAAGCAAAGATTTCCTTCAATAAGAAACGTAAACTTCTCACATCCAACAACATGAACACCCTTTTAAGGAAGAAGTTGTTGAAGACTTTTGTATGGAGTATAATGTTGTATGGAAATGAACCTTGGACCATGGGAAAACCAGAACATCGAAAGATGTGGTGTTCCGCAGAATGATGAAAATAAGCTGGGTTGATTAAGTAACAAACTGACAGGTTTTGTAAAGAATTTGTGAGGGGTTATCTCTGAGAAGAACTCTGCAAAAAAATCGCAATATCTGTATTGGTCATGAAGGAATACTAAAAATTATCTTGGACGGATTGGTGAAGGGAGTGATCTGTAGAGGAAGACCAGGCTGGAGTATATGAGACAAGTGATGAATGAGATGAACTGTAAAAGCTACAGGGACATTAAACAAAAGGCAAGCAACAGGACACAATGGAGAAATGCTGTAAACCAACGTAAAGTTTGATATCCAAAGAAGAAGAACATCAGCAAAACATAGCATTCATTTTAAGTATAGCAATAATGAAATACACTAGGAAAGTTTCTAAATGTCACCACCATAGGCTATACTATATTATAGTAAGTTCTATTAATAGCCATGCATAGTAATTGTTTATCATGTACAGTACATAATTTTATAACAACCACAGAACTTAAATTATTGTTAACTACAGAAAACTTTTACAGTAAATGTTAATATCTTCCTCTGGCATGTCAAGGAGTTCTTTAATATTGTAAAATAGGTGATTTGATAGCCAGCTATCCCGCTTGATTTTAAGAATTTTTATATTCATAGACCTATAATGGATTGTTAGTTGATTGGAGATCTTAAGAGGGTTCCTGTTATGGGAATATCTAGTTATCCTAATGTGTGTCTTGGTATATCCAAGTTAGTCTTAGCTGCAGTGTTGTATTTCTGAATTAGTGTTTCCAATACAGAGCACAGACACATGTTGTTGTTGTTGTTGTTGTCTTCAGTCCGGAGACTGGTTTGATGCTGCTCTCCACAATACCCTATCCTGAGCAAGCCTCTTCATCTCCACATAAGAGCGACAACCTACATCTGTCTGAATCTGCTTACTGTATCCATCTCTTGGTCTTCCCCTGCGATTTTTTCCCCATACACTTCCCTCCAACGCTAAATTCACAATTCCTTGATGTCTAAGAATGTGTCCTACCAATCTATCCCTTCTTTTAGTCAACGTGTGCCAGAAATTCCTTTTCTCCCCAATTCTGTTCAGTACCTCCTCATTAGTTACGCGATCCACCCACCTAATCTTCAGCATTCTTCTGTAGCACCACATTTCAAAAGCCTCAATCCTCTTCCTGTCCGCACTGTTTATCGTCCATGTCTCACTCCCATACAAGGCAACACTCCATACAAATGCCTTCAGAAAGGACTTCCTTAGGTTTAAATCAATATTCGATGTTAACAAATTTCTCTTTTTCAAGAACACTTTTCTACCCATTGCCATTCTGCATTTTATATCCTCTGTACTGCGACCATCATTTGTTATTTTACTGCCCAAGTAACAAAACTCATCTACCTCCTTTATTGCTTCGTTTCCCAATCTAATTCCGTCAGCATCACCTGATTTTTTAAGACCGCATTCCATTACCCTAGTTTTGCTCTTGTTAATGTTCATCTTATATGCACCTTTCAGCACACTGTCCATTCCGTTCAATTGCTCTTTCAGGTCCTTTGCTGTATCTGACATGATTACTATGTCGTCGGCAAAACGCAATGTTTTTAATTCTTCCCCCTGAACTTTAATTCCTTCACCAAATTTCTCCTTGCTTTCCTTTATAGCTTGCTCAATGTACAAATTGAACAACATTGGAGAAAGGCTACAACCCTGTCTTACTCCCTTTCCAACCACTGCATCCCTTTCATGCCCTTCAACTCTGACAACCACTGTCTGGTTTTTGTACAAGTTGTAAATAACCTTACGCTCCCTATATTTTACTCCTGCTTGCTTCAGAACTTGAAAGAGTTTATTCCAATCAACATTGTCAAAAGCCTTCTCCAAATCTACAAAAGCTAGAAATGTAGGTTTGCCTTTTCTTAATCTGTCTTCTAGGATCAGCCGTAAAGTGAGTATGGCCTCCCGTGTTCCTACATTTCTGCTGAACCCAAACTGATCTTCCCCGAGGTCGGCTTCTACCAGATTTTCCATCCTTCTGTATATAATTCGCGTTAATATTTTGCAACCATGACTTATAAATGTGTAAATTTATAATTGTGAGTATCCTGAGCAGGGCCATATTTAAGCTATGCAACACACCTGTGCAGTAATTTATTTTACGCCCCCCCCCCTCGCGACATCTGAAATTCAAAATGATAAAAAAAAGCAACAACAACAACTTTCTGGATATACAACTGCTATAACACAACTACCTGAATTTTAAGATTTATTGCTGTAATTGGAACTCTGAATAAAAATGTTATTTAATAAATATTTAGGTAACATATACCTATGTCAAAACAAGGCCCCTGGAGTAGATGATATTCCTCAGAGCTACTGAAGTCTCTGGGAGAACCAGCCATGACAAACCTGTTTCACCTGGTGTGTAAGATGTATAAGACAGGCGAAGTACCCTCAGACTTTAAGAAAAATGTTATAATCCCCATTCCAAAGAAAGCAGGTGCAGACAGGTGTGAAAACTACAGAACCATCAGTTTATAAGTCATGGTTGCAAAATATTAACATGAATTATATACAGAAGGATGGAAATGCTGGTAGAAGCCGACCTTGGGGAAGATCAGTTTGGGTTCAGGAGAAATGTAGGAACACGGGAGGCAATACTCACTTTACGGCTAATCCTAGAAGATAGATTAAGAAAAGGCAAACCTACATTTCTAGCTTTTGTAGATTTGGAGAAGGCTTTTGACAATGTTGATTGGAATAAACTCTTTCAAGTTCTGAAGCAAGCAGGAGTAAAATATAGGGAGCGTAATGTTATTTACAACTTGTACAAAAACCAGACAGCGGTTGTCAGAGTTGAAGGGCATGAAAGGGATGCAGTGGTTGGAAAGGGAGTAAGACAGGGTTGTAGTCAATTTGTACATTGAGCAAGCTACAAAGGAAAGCAAGGAGAAATTTGGAGAAGGAATTGAAGTTCAGGGTGAAGAATTAAAAACATTGCGTTTAGCCGATGACATAGTAATTCTGTCAGATACAGCAAAGGACCTGGAAGAGCAATTGACCGGGATGGACAGTGTGCTGAAAGTCGCATGTAAGATGAACATTAACAAGAGCAAAACTAGGGTCATGGAGTGCAGTGTAAGAAAATCAGGTGATGCTGAAGGAATTAGATTGGGAAACGAAGCGATAAAGGAGATAGATGAGTTTTGTTACTTGGGCAGTAAAATAACAAATGATGGTCGCAGTACAGAGGATATAAAATGCAGAATGGCAATGGGTAGAAAAGCATTCTTGAAAAAGAGAAATTTGTTAACATTGAATATTGATTTAAGCCTAAGGAAGTCCTTTCTGAAGGCATTTGTATGGAGTGTTGCCTTGTATGGGAGTGAGACATGGACGATAAATAGTGCGGACAGGAAGAGGATTGAGGCTTTTGAAATATGGTGCTACAGAAGAATGCTGAAGATTAGGTGGGTGGATCGCGTAACTAATGAGGAGGTACTGAACAGAATTGGGGAGAAAAGAAATTTCTGGCACACGTTGACTAAAAGAAGGGATAGATTGATAGGACACATTCTTAGACATCAAGGAATTGTGAATTTAGCGTTGGAGGGAAGTGTGTGAGGTAAAAACCGCAGAGGAAGACCAAGAGATGGATACAGTAAGCAGATTCAGACAGATGTAGGTTGCTGTTCTTATGTGGAGATGAAGAGGCTTGCTCAGGATAGGGTATTGTGGAGAGCTGCATCAAACCAGTCTCGGGACTGAAGACCACAACAACAACAATACCATAACATATAAAAATTTATTTGGATGGCAAAATTTTGCCACCCCCAAAATTTTGCTGCCCTGTGCAGTTGCACATGTTGCACCTGGCTAAATAGGGCCCTGATCCTGAGTCTCAAGACCTTTTTTACTCATTATGCGCAAGATTTTTCTTTATAATTTCAAAGTATTCTTAGTGTGATGTGAGTGTCCCATATAATCAGATTGTATGAAATATATTATTCAAACATGCCAAATATATTATTAAGGCAAATATGACACCCTAAGGTATTCCAAGCTCACTACCACCCTAAGTTTCAAAATTAAGTATGCCACTTGATATATCTTTTCACAAACGTGAGTGACATGTTACTCCCAGTTGAGTTTGGGGTCAATGTAGGTTCCAAATATTATTTTCTACTTCATTTCACATTTCCATTAAAGTTATTGGGTTTTATCAGGATTGTGCAAGTGTTCACTGTCTGTAAACCAGTTGGGGGCCTTATCAAGAGTTTCTAGCCAGTACATACGTTAGCTTACTACCACCAATAGTAACACACAATAAAAGACACAAATGGAGATAAATGTGTACACTATTTTGGAAACTAGTATTTCTTTCATCATGTAGGAAAGAGAAAGAGGAAAAAGGCAAAGATTACTGACAACCTAGACCATGCAGTAGGGATTTGTGAAAGTGGAAGTCAGAGATAAGTACTGAACACATACATGGGAGGATGAGAAATGACTAATGAATAAGTGAGTTGCGGATTGCTGAGGGGGAGATGTTAATGTAGATTTAGGCCAGGAGGATGGCAGAAGGAGAGGATGTGTTGGGGGCAAGGTCCCATTTCCATAGCTCTGAGGGACTGGTGGTAGGTGAGAGTATGCAGATGGCACATGTGGTGTTCATGTGCCAAGATCCGTGGAGCCGTGTTGGAGGGCATGCTCTATCACATGATATCCAGTGTCCCTCTGCAAACAATCCATCTGAGAGCATTAATGCATTCAGCCAGCGACATTTTTCATTAATTTAAGTCTATGAGATTATATTTGTTTATAACTGTTTTATCATCAATTATGCATCTGTGGCAGTCTTTAATGTGCCTCTGGCAATCTTTAATGAGCCACTAATAAACATTTATGTGCCACTGGTGATCATTTATGTGCTGCCATAGACTGTTTTTTGGCCCTGGGCGATATTCATTCGTATGGTGATCCATTCCCTGTACCATTGGCACTCAATAATTAAATTTTTGTAGAAATGCCTGACAAAACTTTTGTTTCTTAAAAATAAAAATAAAAAATATATCTGAACAATTTTATCATCTAAATTTTCTTTTCTATCTCCCCTCCTTATGTACTAAACCCCTCCTCCCCCCCCATCTCCATAATTTTCATATCTATACCTCATTCAATCACCATGTAACTAAAACCTATACCAAAGTACCTACTGTCTTTCCACAAACTTCTGGTCACCATTGATAAACTGCAGCTGCAACTACAACTGAACAATTTTAACATCTAAATTTTCTTTTCTATCTCCCCTCCTTATGCACTAAAACCCTCCCCCCCCCCCCCCCCATCTCCATAATTTTCATATCTATACCTCATTCAATCACCATGTAACTAAAACCTATACAAAAGTACCTACTGTCTTTTCACAAACATCTGGTCACCATTGATCAACTGCAATCCCACATTCTATTCCTCCAATCCTGTTTGGCATAATGAACAGCCCCTAAAGTATTCACTCTAAAAGTTGCCATCTCTGGTTGGAATCCTTCTTTCCTTCAGTCTCACCTTGAATACCAAAATTGCCAACCCCTATCTCTCACACAGTTTCTCCTCGAACATTATTTTGTTTCTTCTAACCACAACTCCCAACAGCTTCTCTCTCTTTGTCTTTAAAATCCTTCTCCTCTCAGCACCTATCTTAATCAACACACTTGGAAATGTAATACAACAAGCCCAGTATGAATTCGAACTGTATGCCACACAGCACCTGAGAAAACTATCCACCCTGGTAGCCCACCACCTCAGAAGTGGTGTCCCTCTCCCCATCATCCATAACTACTCACCATAACAACACCCTCAACAATCCCCTCATGTGGGCAACAAACTTAGCCTGGCTTCCTTACTGAATCTTCCAGTCCCAGCACATGCCCCACCTAGGACTAATCACAACCATCACTACATGCACACACCAATTAACACCAACACCAATCCCAATTCAGTCATTAACCTCTCATCCAGATTCCTCTCTATGCCAGAGATTTCTGTCCTATCGAAAGGGATAACTATTAGCTCCACACCTAAATTCAACCACATTGCCCTGGTCAAAGATTTCCTCTTGTTCGCCCATAACCTCAAATGTAAACACTAGTTACAACCTGCAGGTAACAGAGTCAGTGTTGAACCCTGCCTTGAACAACTCTGACCTTCCTCCCAAAGAGAATCTCTTGCTCTTCCCCAAAAACCATCCCTTTAGACATTCCAATTTCATTCTTCCAGCAGATATGGGCTCCACAACTGTAGTACTTGATGTGACAGAAGGACTGAATCAACTCTTGGACACCTCTACCTACAAATATCTTCCTCATGGTCCCATTCCCTCAATCCAAGCTGAACTACAGAAAATCCTATAAGTCCTAGGCTCCTCACAAGGTCTCAGCACTGCCTCTAAAGAACTTCTCTCACCACCTGAACCATGCACTCCAACCTTCTACCTACTCCCTAAAATTCATAAAGAAACTCATTCTGGCCATCCCATTGTAGTAAGCTTCAAAGCGCCAAGAAAACTTATCTCAGCTCTTGTAGGCCAACATCTCCCATATATAACCCGGTGCCTCCCATCCTACATCAAGAACATGAATAACTTTGTGGAATACCTCAAATCTATCCCCATGCCTTTCCCCCCTGATAGCTTCCTTGTCACCATAGATGCCCCATACCTCTACATCAACATCCTTACACCCACAATCTTCCTGCTCTGGAACACTACCTTTTCCAATTCTGCCTTGAAAGCCTCCCAAAAACCTCATTCCTTGTCACACTTGTCAGTTTCATCCTCACCCACAATTACTTCACCTTTGAGGACCTACAAACAAATCATGGGGAACCAGGATGGTGTATCCCGGTGCCAACCTTTTCATGGGCTGCATGGGAGAAGTGTACCTGAAGATGCAGCAGTTGCACCCTGTGTCTTGGCATAGATTCATCGATGAAGTCTTTGTTGTTTGGACTTTCTTCAACTCCTTCTCTAACCTGCAATTCACATGGTACCTCTATTTTGATAGATGCCATCCTTTCCATATCAAATGTTCCCTATAGCCTAGGCATCCTTGGCAAATGTATCTGCTCCAATAATGAATTCCTCAGCACCTACACCAACAACCTGGCCATTGCTTTCCTCTACCACAACTATCCTCCTGATGTTGTCCACAAGCAGACCTCCCAAGCAGTCCATTCCTCCACTTACAGTAACAATGCTCCTAAACCCAGACCACTCAGAATGATCTCCTAAGTCACCCTGTACTATCTTAGCCTGAAATGCCTTAACAATTTGCTTCTCCAGAGCTATGACTTTCTCAAATTATGCCCTGAAGTGAGATCATCCCTCCAAAGTATCCTCCCCATGCCACTTAGAGTAGCCTTTCTCTGTCCTCCCAAGCCCTGCAACATCCTCATCTAACCTTACAACACCCCCAACCACCCTCCCTACCTGATGGTTCCTACCCCTGCATCTGACTCTGCTGCAAAACCTGCCCCACATACATCCTCACCACAGGATAAACCTACACCATTCAAGGCAGGGCCACAAGCAAAGCAACATGTCATCTACCAATTGACATGTGTTCACTGTACAGCCATTTACGTTGGTTTGGACACCAACAAATTGGATGAATGCATGAATGGTCACACATGGACAATTCACCTGGTGGACACTCAGTATGCTGCAGCAAAGCATGTCCTCCAACATGGCTCCAAGGTTTGTGGCATGTGGCAAGTGGATACCCCCCGCCTAGCACCAGTCACTCAGATCTACAGAGATGGGAACTTGCCCTCCAATACATCCTCTCCCTGCCATCCTCCTCACCTAAACCTACATTAACCTCTCCCCCTTCGCCATCTCCAACTCACTTATTCATTAGTCATTTCTCAACCTCCCTTTTGTATGTGTGTGTGTTTTCAGTAGTTATCACACACTACCTCAGACGTACACTTTCACCCATTCCTAACTCATGGCCTAAGTTGGGAGTAACCTTTCTCTTCTGTCCTCTTTCTCTTCCCTCCTCTCCTACCCAATGAAGGAAATACTCATTTCCCAAATCTATTGTAAGCATTTTGTTTCATTTCCTATTTTGTGTGTGTGTGTGTGTGTGTGTGTGTGTGTGTGTGTGTGTTACTATCTGCAGTACCAAGCTAAGTACTGGCAGCCACTCTAACGATTTTGAACAATATTTTCACATCTCAGTGGAGAATTTCTGTAAGATTTATCAAGAGTTTCTTCTGTCAGAATAATCAGATTTGTTATATTCTGGTGTGTAGTAAGTAGTGTTGTGTCATCTGTATAACATATGACAGAGTGGGCCGTGTTATAAGGTAAATCATTGATTGGAGCAAAGAAGAAGGAGGATTCAGGAACAGAACCTTGGGGAACATGTGCTGATTTCCACCAAGGAATAATTTACATTTCTGACTGACACAAATAGTTATCTGTTGCTTAAGTATGAATTTATCACAGGTAATGTGCTCCCGCACACCCCATAAACTTCAAGTTTCTTAGAAGAATATCAAAAGAATGCAAACAAAAGCTTTACTTAGGTCACATAATAGTAATGACACCATGTCATTGTCCTCAAAAGTGGCTAAGGTTTGATGGATGATTTCCAAGACAGCTCCAGTTGTGTTTCTCGCCTTGTGAAAACCAAACTTACCATTCCATAGGATATTGTATTTTTCAAAGTACTGTAGATGCTTATTTGTGTGTGCCTCAAATATCTGGTCCATAACTTTTAGGAATTGGTTTGTCCATGGGTCTTTTTTTTTTTTTTTTTTTTTTTTTTTTTTTTTTTTTTTTTTTTTTTTGAGAACTGGGACAACTTTAAATACTTTAAGTGCCTGGAAAAACTCTGAATTCCAGACATTTACTAAAAATAAAGGCTAATGGTACAGAGATATACAGTATCATCTTTTTAATGTTGTAATTTAATACCCAGTAAAAGCCCATAGTTTTAGAACTTGGATATAAGGAAATGTGATAGAACTCCAGTGAAATACCTGGTCACCTGGCAGTGCTGCTCCAACCAGAATTTGTTGTTGTATCTAATACTATTTCTTTAACTGAATTGAAAAAGTAGTGATTAATTGCTCAAGGCCAAATAAAGCTTTTTGTGTGAAGTTTGGTGTATTCCCTAGTTTTACTGTTTGACATGCTGCCTTACATTTATTGGGTGCCCTTTCGATACAGTTTTCCACTGGTAGCTTTTTCTGCCAGAAGGAGATGAATACACTCCCTCTGTTCTGAACTATAAAATACAGGTATGATTATGCATATTGTACAGCATAAGCTTGTTTTCAGTGATTTCTGCTAGTTCTTTAATAAACCAGTTCACACTTTTTATTTTTTGATGCACTTGGATATTTAATTTTTCTTATTGGTGAACAAGAATACTGTTAATATGAATATATATTTTGAAAGAAGTTATTAAAGGCCACTCCTTTTCCCAGATTGACAAAAATATACAAAGTCACACTTTTAACTATCTAATCTATCAATAATCTCTCTTATATACTCTTCCTTTTTGCCCTCTTACCAATACTACATTAATAATAGAAACTCCAGGTTGGAATTCAACAATATAATAAAGACAGTTTACAAGTCACCACAAAGACATAATGATGAGCTGCAACAGGCATATAAAGACACACACATGAAAAACATTTAAGCTATCGGCCATGGCCTTCTTCAGAATAAACAGCATTCACACACGCACACTTGTCAGTCACACAACCATCATTTTAATATCTTTACTTCCATCATTGATCACCAATTTTCTCGTTGTTTTGATGACTGGTTTCGGTCAGTGATGACCATCTTCAAGTTTACAGCAAATCAGAACCAGAATGACACATTTAGTAATAAATAATGCATTACAGTCATCACCTATAAAATGTGTTTAAAAATATTATATAGCATACCTGTTGTTACATTCCTTAATGCTATATAGCCATAATGGCATCACCACAACATAAGAGTATCTTCATGACTGAGTTGTGATATACTGTATATTTCCGCAGATAAGACGACCTTCAGATAAGACGAGGTACAAATTTTCACCAAAATTTTATAGTTTAAACATATAATCTGACCTATAAGTCAACCCCCAAGTTACCGTATTACCCAAATGCAAGCCACACTTTTTTTTCCAGTTTTCGGTATCTAAAAATATGCCTATGGCTTAGATTTGAATGCAAAGCTTCAGAACGTTCTGAAAAAATGCCCCTAGAAGCTGCCATGAGTAGGTTTTTTGTGGATTTCACCCTTTGTTGCAGTTGTAGAGACTGCAGCAGGCTACCATCTGTGCGTCTTGTGTGTGAATGCTTCAGTGAATGCGAGTGTTAAATTTTAGATGCCCGCCTGTGTAGTTCCTAGTCTTCCACCAGGGTTGCTGTGTTTCATTTGTTGTGTGACGCATTTATTTCTTGTTATTGCATATCAATCAAGAGCTTAAATTTATATCAGTTATTCTATGTTTTCATATGTTTTATTACCGCTGTTTCACCTAATTAGGCGTCAATGACTGGCTTTCTGTTTCTGCTGTGTGTTTAGCATTGTCCTGCTTGATACACGGCAAAAATAAATTACTTAACATTAAACCAAGATTTGAGCGTACGTTTCTTTACAACTGCAGGCTGTATAGAATTGTGGGGTACAAAAAAAGTACCTCTGTGACATCACAAAGTTTGCAGTCTACTTTTGAAATTTTGTGCATGTAGTGCTATGTTGTATCCAATCATAAAGAAGCATGCAAGAGAAAAGTAATTTCTTTCTCTGAGACAACATTTAATCGTGCTGATGCACATATTATTTGTTTGAAAACACACGAACAGAAGATAAAGGATTTCAAAGGAAAACACAATTGTTGCATGTAGCTCTTAAATATTTTAATCCTTTCACTGCTCTGTATGTAAATATATGCTAATTGTTTCTGTGCGACTCTGTATATACTGAGATTTTTCTTACTGTTTTTTTTTTTTTTTTTTTTTTTTTTTTTTTTTTTTTTTTTTTTTTTTTTTTTTTAATTTCGCAAACCTTTGTTTTCGTAAATCTTTCCTCAACGATACTGATTTCAGACTAAATGTCGATAAAAAAAATTTGTACCGTTTTATAAGAGGACCTTGGATTTTGGTGTCTTTTTTTTTTTTTTTTTTTTTTTTTTTTATGATTCAGCCATCATCATCTTATCTGCGGAAATATATGGTAAGTTTAGCAGAGACTGGTCATATTATAGGGAGCATTGAGAATAGCATGTATATTCTGCACCAAGCACAAAAGGCTTTACTCTCAACCTTTTAGAAGAGCTTGCAATGTATGGATCTAAAAAACGAGAGCCAAACAAATTGCTCAATGGACAGGGTGATTTTGTACCCAATGCCTACATTGCTTTGTTGACAACATCCTTCTTCAAGCACAAGATGCCTCACTTATGTATAAATGACCTTGTTGTCATCAAGTATTGAGTGTACCACATATCTCTGTTTTTCTGATGAAACTGGGGCACTCTCACATTCGACTAAACCTACTCTGTTTGTGCCATGTTTTGTTACCTGTGTCAGCACTTTAGAAAGGTGCCTCATGTAAGCATGTGGTATCTGTTTATGATGCAGCACGTCCTGCGGTAGCAAAGGCCCTCTAGCACTCAAGTGCCTAAGACCATCTCATGCTTAGCCCTGCAGGCCAGCAGCCATGCTGAAGGAGGGCATTACTAACTTATTTTTGTTTTATACTGCTAACTTTACAAACTTCTGTTTTGTTTTATTATTAATTATGTTTGTAAGCTCTTTAAATTTATTCTGTAATATTTTATCCATAAATTACTTAAAGAGTCACGTAGTAGAATATTGTTACTGTTACAGCTTTCTTCTTAATCATATTAAATTTCAGACATCTACAATTTTTTGTATATTTACACAGTTTATTAAAATTTTATAAACTAAAATAAGAGAACTTTTCTCACTACATATTTTTTTCTTTAGTATAATTAAATAAAATATGAATATGTTAAGGACCACAGTAACAACACCTAGTGGTAATACGGCCAAATTACTAGTAAATAGCTCCTGAAGTACAGTTTTTACTGCACAGTAGCTTAGTAAACAGTTGTCATCAGCTCTGTGAACCATTTTTATGTTTATTTTAAGATCAATCTGTGGATAAGTGTTGTCCCCCACAGTGAGAGCAAATAATAATTAGGGAGACACATGATTCTACAGGATGAGATCCACTACATTTATCAGATCTCTACATATGTGTCCATAACGAAGGCATTTAAAGCACTAAGAGTTGGCTCATAAGGATCTACAGAACATTTTGTACCATGGATAGACACACCTTCTGGCAAAGTTTGAGAGTCAAAAGTTAATAAACATGCCCATAATTTGACAATTTGGTCCTTATCATTTCTCTTCATAAATCTCTAAACACCTATAGTGGGGAAGGGGGATTGTACAATGTACAGAATTTTCAATTAACGGTGGAAATTCTCCACAGAGATGATAAATTATTTTTCAAAAGAGATTGATTGGCTGGCCAGTACTTACCTTTTTGCTGTATCACTGATAGTCATACACAGAAATAAAAAAGGACGAAAATAAAACAAGCTTTCAGCGCAGGGTTCCTTCTTCAGGTAAGAGAGAAGGGGAAAAAAAAGTAAGGGAAAGGTAAATCACGACCTAGGTCATGAGGATGGTGTTTGAGGATTGTGGAAGTCAGAGATACTCTCTCTCTCTCTCTCTCTCTCTCTCTCTCTCTCTCTCTCTCTCTCTCTCTCTCTCTCTCTCTCTGTGTGTGTGTGTGTGTGTGTGACTTTCCATCTTTCCCTGTTAATCAAAAACGTTTTAAGACAACCCCCTCCTCCACCCCTCAGCATCATTCAGTTCACTGATCTTTTCTTCTCTTTACTGCTTGATCTTTCCTCTCTGGTGTATTATATGTATCTTCTTTGGCATTGCTCAGTACAAATATACAGTATCTCTGACTTCCACAATCCTCAAACACCATCCTCATGACCTAGGTCATGAATTACCTTCCCCTTCCTTTTTTTCTTCCCTTCTCTCTTACCTGTTTCGAAAGCTTGTTTTATTTTTGTCCTTTTTTCTTTCTGTGTGTGACTATTGGTGGTACAGCAAAAAGATAAGTACTGGCTTGCCAGTCTATCTCTTTTGAAAAATAATGTACAGAATCTTCACTTCTTCAAGGTCTGCGTCTACGTTTCGGATAATCCCCATTTTGTGAACAACAAAAGAAGGAATTTAAGCTTCTATTTTTTTAGCCTATAATGCTTCACTGTTTACTAGGAAGTTAACCTTGTGAGGCGTTTTCAGTTCCACCTTAACCTTGGATTTTCCCATGGAAGAAATATTTGGAATAACATTCTTCATTTCAGGTAGTGAAATATGAAGAAATTTCCTTTGAGCCACAAGATGCAACAACCTAAGTTTTTGTCTTGGCTTCAAGATGTGGCCCTCTATCTGTGTGTTTGTAGAAGTGTAGAGATCGTTGAAAAGTGCAGGAGGAGTATTGGCTACAATGATTGGCAGTGAGACGAGATGTTGTTGCCTTCTTCATATACACTCTGTTGTTTTCCTCCCAATTATCACTAACTGTTGGTTGTAGTGGCTATCCTGTGTTTATGTCTTCTAGATTCTTTGCTGAATCTTTCACATGCCATTTTCTTACAATACCTTCATTTATTATTCTTTTTTCTTCAGCTCCGAAGTGTTTGTTGTTTCTTGAAAATTTGACTTGAAAAAATTATTCATCATAGTAGAGAATGTCCTACCTGAGTAGTATGAAGCATTTGGTGTTGTTCGCTTTTTTAGCAGCACAGTTTTCATTTCTGCTTACCTTTTTTGTGTTGATATTGAGTCTTGGATATCCGCCTCCCACATGACTTGTACAACATTGACAACAGTCACGAGAGTGTGAAGGTTTTCCAACAAATTTCGTTCCCCACTCTCTTCGTCATCTCCACTGGCCATAGTGGAGTGCCACTATAGTCCTGTATAAATAAAAATATATGTAATTCTGCCTTTTTTCTGCTTTTAAATATTGCACACACTTCAAGTTTATCAGTTGCTAACCAAAGCTGAAGCAGTATTAAACTAACTATTTCATGTTATATTTGTTTATAATGTTGTTTCATGCATAATGAGTATGTGTATCTTGTTCAGTGCGTCCCATTGAGTGTAATGAGATATAGAGCTTTAATGTTTGTAATAATTTTTTAACATTGACCAAAATTTGTGTCTATATGTAAATGTTGTGCAATATAAAATAATTTATATTATGCCACTCAGTTCTGGTAAGTTGCTGTTTAGGTAAATATTAATGTGTATGACAAATTTTGCATGTGTACTGGTGTTCTGAACATTAGTTTCCATGGTACACATACATTTTTAATACAAGTTAATTTTTTGGTTTCAAATTCAGGTTATTGTTAATGTTAACAAAGACATATCTACATTAGACATTCGTATGGTGTTGGTTTATTTCTCTCTCTTGTAATGTCAAAGTGATTGGTACATTTTAGTATAGGTGTCACAGTATTTTTCATGTAATGTTGGCATTACTGTTTTCATGTGGAGGTGAGCAACATACAAAATCCTTACAACCTGCACCTGCATCCGTCTATTGTTCATGTTTTAAAATCAGCAGATGATCCTGAGCATCTATAGTATTGTGAATGGCTGTTCACTGCAATAACAATGAGTTGTGTGGGGGTAGTTATGTCAACTCTCAATACCTCAGTGTCAGCTTGTCGCATTATTGATCCCATCTTCTTTCATGAGACACTGACTATCGTGTGTTACACTGCCAACATTTTAAAACCATAACCAGTTTAACAAAGGAGGAAAAGGCCTACAGTTGCTTCTAACAGGATGGAGCAACTGCCCATACAATTTGCTCTACCTTGGAGCTCATTTACACAATCTTCATACCTGACAGAGTTGTTAGCAAAGGTCAGTCTGCTCACAGCCCTAGCTGGCCACCCAGGTCACCTGATCTGTCAGTGTGTGATTACTTTGTGTGGATAATCCTTAGTTGAAGGTGTTTTGCAACAACCCTCAATCTTCAAGAACAGCATAACATTTCAGATTAAATGGCACAAATCCAGTAGTCCATCTCGAATTCACTTTCAACAACTTCATGACCAGGCCCCAAAAATGTAAAGACATTAATGGGGGAGAAGTTGTAGTCAGTACTGTATTTTCTTTACTCTGCAGTGTTTCTTTTATTCTGTAACTGTGTTCTCCAAAACACTTTTAGTTGCCCCAGCCTGTATAGCATCATAAAAAAATAAAAAAAAAATAAAAAAATAAATTGTTGACAGCCAGTCTATGAACTGTATGTTGTTTTATTGATCTATTCTCCTCTTGAACCATCAGCTCACTTTCATTGAGAACAAATTGATTGTCATCAAATCTCATTACTAGATGTCCAAAATCTCCATTCCCCTAATATCAAAGGCTGTCAAACCATATGCAGTATTCCAGGGATACAGCCGTGCATCCGAGATTAACTGTGGTGGCAGGTTGATCCATGTATCAATGCTCATTGAGGGCATATTGAACATCTGTGAAAAAGATTTGCATATGGTATGGTGGTGTGTTCTGTTCTTGTGTGTTTCTCGTTTTTCTACATTGGAGACAACGAGGTGTAATATGGAAACAAAGCATTTCCAGGCCAACGTTCGCATAACATTTATGTCTTCATCTACATGTGAGGAATGGGTCCTGAAATTTGTGTTGCACATTTTTGTTGCACCCTGCATATTAAACTTTTGATAGAGTAAAGGGGAATAGATGCTGTGCGGGAGTAGCTCCAAGTAAATAAGTACACGCACTGCTCTTGGTTAAACTTCAACAACAACAGTCTTTTATTTTACACCAAAGAGAAAAAAATACAATGAGTCATACAAAGATATCATCTAATAATTAATGCGCTGCGACATCCTCCCCACCCTGGACAATCTCCAGTGGTATAACCAGTTGGATTGGCCTGGTAATCTCTCTTCGATCTGGCATAGTGAGAACAACAGTCCGATGAACTCCATCCCGACCTATCCGTAAGTCCTCTACTCTCGCCCTTTTCCACATATGTCGGGGCAAGGTGTCTTCCTGTGGAAGGACAATGTCACCGACTCTTATCTTCCGATTTCTCCTGACGTTCTTAACTTCATGAAAACTCCTGAGTAGCTGTAAGTAGTCTCTCTTCCAACGATTCCAGAAGTCTTCTGCTAATTTCTGCTGTAGTTTGAATTCTTTTACTAAGTCCGTTTACTTTGAGGGCTCTTTTGGTAAAGAAGAAAGTCTGCCCCCCACCAAGAAGTGTGCTGGAGTGAGCACTTCGTCATCGGCCTGTGAGATAGGTCTAGAATTGAGTGCAGCTTCAATACTTATAAGGACAGTTTGAAGTCTCTCTTCGTCCAGACAGCTTTGCCCAAGTACTTTCTGAAGGCATTGCTTTACAGAACCAATCATCCTTTCCCAAAAACCTCCCCACCAAGCCGCACGTGGAGCGATGAACTTCCAGGTGATATTCATTTGGGCGGTATACTGGTGGGTTTCATTAGACGTGAGGGTTTTCCACAGTTCAGATATTTCTCGGTTAGCTGTATGAAATGTCTTAGCGTTGTCACTATAAATTGTATGTGGAACACCACGTCTGCTAAAAAATCTTTGCATGGCTAATAAGAATTTATCGGCTGTGGTGGCACTAACAAGTTCAAGATGGATGGCTCTAGTTACTGCACAGGTAAACAGAACAATGTAACACTTGGTACTTGTTCTTCCAGTTTTAGCGAATAAGGGTCCTGCAAAATCAATTCCAGAGACTTCGAAAGGTTTGTGTGGCGTCACTCTATCTGTAGGTAGTGGGGCCTCTATTGCTTGACCTGCAGCGTGATGAGTTATTTTGCATGGTAAACAGTTGTGGAGGACAGTTTTTATGACACGACGGGCATGTACAATCCAAAATAATGATCTAAGTTCGAGATGTACAATCCGAACCCCAAGGTGATGCAATCGAATATGAGTATACATTATCAATAGCTTTGTAAAATGATGATTTCCTTCCAGTATGAATGGATGTTGCTCTTCTTGAGTCAATTCCGAGCACTGTAGACGACCTCCTAGACACAGTAGTCCTTCATGTAGGTACGGATTTAGATTCTCGATTTTTGAATTGTTGGGCAATGGTACGTTCTCCATTAAAGCTCTGATTTCTGGTAGAAAGCATTCTGTCTGTACTGATTTAATCCAAAATGTATGAACTGCTGTCATTTCTTCTGCAGTGAATTCTCCGTGGATCCTTTCTTTGTTTGCAAGTTTCCTTTGGAAGCGAAGAACAAATGCAGTTGTGCGTAAAAGCTTCCAGTAAGAACTGAATCTAGTGGGATCTATTACTGGTCTTATAATCTGGACAAGTGAAATTTGTGAAGGTATGTATGATTTCTTATATTCTAAAGAGAAAGGAGAGGTGGTAACTTCATGAAGATCTTCTGGCCATTGAGATGGGTGCTGAGATAACCATGTCGGTCCCCTCCACCAGACAGATAATCCCTGTAGTTTTTTCAGACAGACACCTCTGGAAAGATAATCAGCAGGTTTGTCCTTTCCAGGGCAGTGTCTCCACTGAGACGGCGAAGTGTGTGTTTGAATTTCGGTCACTCTATTACAAACAAATGTCTTCCAGGAATTAGGATTTGATCGTATCCAGGTTAGAACTATCGAAGAGTCAGTCCAGAGCGTTGCATTGCCAATGTCACAGTTGGTAGCATTGTAGTAATAACGCAGCAGTCTCGTTCCCAACAATGCAGCTAGCAATTCAAGATGGGGGATTGTTACTCTCTTGACTGCCGCTAAACGATTTTTGCTGCATGCTAGGTGTGTGTAAGTATTTCCATTGACCTCATACACGACGTATAAGGCGGCACCGTAAACTCGCTCAGAAGCACCGCAAAAAACGTGAACGCACGAGCCTTTGTTCCCTGAGACTGAGATCCACCTCAGTACAAATATATTGGATAGATCCGGAAGCGACGATAACCATGTCCGCCATTTCGAAGCAAGCTGGTGCGGCAAGATTTCATCCCAACCCAATCCTAGTAGCCATGTGTCTTTGAATAAAATTTTTCCGGTGATGGATACTGGCAATACTAAACCCAGAGGATCATAGAAGCTTGCAGTAACTCTTAACAAATTCCGTTTAGTTGCTATCATGTCAGGCGTTTTGTCAATGATAGACGTATGAGTAAAACAAAGCTCATCGTTAGCGGTGTCCCATAATACACCCAATACTGTAGCGTTCATTTTTATGTCTTGTCCTTGGGACTTTCATATTTCGGTCAGGTGTGGTGAATTTGTTGCCCATTTCGACAATGGCAAGTGTATTTGTTGCATCAGCGAGGACAGCTCGCAATAGAGATTCACTAATTCGTCTTGTTCTTCAGTTCCTGCTGCAATATCATCCATGTATGTATTCTTATGTATGACGGTTGCGGCCGTGGGGAATTTTGACTTGTAAATAGTTGCCAGTTCCCTGAGAGTGGCTGATAACAGGAAGGGGCTGCATGCAAGATCGAAAGGAAGGCGTTTGAAGCAGTAAACAGTCGTCTCCCTTGTTTGAATCGGTTGTAAGTTTCCATTGGCAGGGACCTTGTAACACAGGAACCTCGTGAGATCTCGGTCATCTGAGTGAAGAGCAAGCTGAAGGAAAGCTTGATTGATATCGGCTATAATGGCGAAACGTTGTAAGCGGAATCGTAGAAGTACAGCCATTACTTCTGGTAATAGGTTAGGACCAATTTCTAAAACGTCGTTAAGAGATGGTGCTCCTTCTTCATGAGCGGACTCGTCAAAAACAATGCGCCATTTTATGGATCCTTGTTTTTCCCTTTTGACTATGTGATGTGGTAGATAAAAGGTGTCGGTATGTGATTCAGATGGAGCTAACTCAACATGGTCTTGTCTGATGTGCTGCAACATCTGCGTGTCATAGGCATGTCTCAGTTCGTTGTTTTTTAGTAGACGCCTTTGCAAAGCAGCAAAACGATTTTCAGCATTTCGTAAGTTATCAGGAAGAGCTAATGTGGGCTTATGTGGGAGACGAACTACCCGCTGTCCATCTTGGGTAAGGTAAGATGCATGAAACTCTTCCAAAACCGCGGACTCCCTCACGCTCATTGCAAATTCTGGTTCTGAAGTAATACCTATTGATTCCAAATCCCAGAAACTCCAGATGTTATTGTCTGTTGGCTCTGATAATGTGTGGCTAATGAAGTTAACTGTAGTATGGACTGCTGAAATGCCTGGTCGACTTCCGCTAAGTATCCAGCCAAACTCTCAAGATATTAAGACTAGAGACGGAGATATTCGTATAGGCGATGTGTCGTGAACAATTTGCCAGTATTGTTCGGCTCCTATTAGAAGATCAATAGGTACGTCCATGTATTCATGCATGGGATCCACCAGTGATAGATTACATGTGTGTTGCATAATTGTGGCATCTTGTGGTACAGAAGGATGGCTGACAAAGGAGTGCGAACTCTCAAAGGCGTTGATACTAACGTGCTTGTTATTCCACATACTTCTTAGATTCAGACGGACGCATCGGCGTGTTTCAGATGTAGTAGCTGTGGACTCAAAAGTGTCGACCTTTAAGACACAAGTGTCAATCACTTGTAAATTCAGATTGGCAATCAAGGATCTGTTAACAAAGGTGGACTGACTGCCAGTGTCCAGAATACAACGTATAAGTTTTTCCTCACCTATGAGTCCTGTAATATAAACACAAGCTGTCTGTAGGTGCGTCCTGTGTTTACATTACCCACTGAACTAGCATTCGTTTGCGCTTCACAAGATTTAGATTCTTTGCGGTCACAAATAGACAAAAAGAGCAGAGAGCCACGCCTTTCTTCACACAATTTTTGACAGTATGTCCTTGCTTGAGGCAAAGGAAACAGCGGTTACACGACTTCAGTACCTTTAAGGCGCTCCTGTACCTTTAATACGGTTTGGCAGTCCTGAGCCCAATGAC
Source organism: Locusta migratoria (assembly GCA_026315105.1). Taxonomy (NCBI): domain Eukaryota; kingdom Metazoa; phylum Arthropoda; class Insecta; order Orthoptera; family Acrididae; genus Locusta; species Locusta migratoria. The sequence continues at coordinate 202,186,228 of CM048746.1, forward strand.
CTCGCTGAGCACAGAACACGCAATACGGCTCTGGCTTCCGCTTATTGTTGCGTTTAGAGCGAGTTTGCTTAGACTGTATGTTAAGAGCCGAAGCTGATGGTAGCACGTTTGAAACTGGTTGTACTTCTCCGCGGATCTTCTGAGAAATAAGCGCTCCATCTATTTCTTCCGATAAAAACTCCATTAACTTTAAAATGCCTCCTTCAGAGAAGTTGTGTCTTTTTACGCATATTATCCAGTGGCGACATATTTCTTCTGGGAAGGCACGCAATATCTTCGGAACTAACACTCTGCCATAGGCATTGACGTCTTCTCCCAATGGTTTTAATGCCTGTATTCTTTGGTTACATTCTATGAATGTTAAGTTGAGATTCTCTGGAGAAGCGAACTGTATAGGTGTAATCGCATCTAAATAATCTAGGTGCGCCTGCACGATTCTGTTACAATCTCTGTACCGTTCCTGCAAAATTCTCTTTGTATCCTCGTAAGTGGAAGCTGTTACGGCGATACTGTCGATGAGCATTTTCGGTTCACCTTCAAGATAGCCTCGCAGAAAGACTTGCTTATTAACAGTAGACAATGAGGGGGGGGCTATCCACAGAACTTTCAAATTGTTCCCAAAATCTAGGCCAACTTTCCATGTCTCCTGAGAAGGGCTCTAATTTAATGGATGGTAATTTGACTGTCGTAGTAACTGCATTGTCCGGTAGGGTCGCATAACTAGCGCTTAAAGTTGTCATTGATTCAGAGAGTTTTCTTTCAATGCCGCCGGCCGTGATTAAAATGGCGCGCTTCGCTTTGTCAATATAGTCTTCACATGCAATTACGTCATTACTGTAATCCTCATCTGACAGAAGGTCGTGTATTTCATTGTCCAACTGCATAACGATTGATAATGTTTCCTCCAGACGAGCCTTATAGTGTTTAAATTCGGAGAGCGGTGTCTCAACCGAGAATTCTCCGATCGCTATGACGAATAGAGTAACATTCGATCTCTGATGTGTTTGCTTTCTTTTCAAAATCTGTAATTTTTCTGTCAACATATTAGGAGAACTGTCGGAACTTGATCTTCTGACAAAACACTAGTTGTCGTGCACAAATAAATATTATGGCAGCAATGAGTAAACAAAGTAGACAGCTGCCAGTGACAAAAGCGGCGCGCAAACAACCAAAGATAATAACAGTTGCGAGCTACTCCCAGTCTTCAATAATTGAAAATCAACAGTCAATACTTCACAGCAGTGTTTTCAGCAGTAATTCAAGAAGCTGCAGTTTTACGTGAAATGCAGATCAATGCGAATTACTTAGTAAGCATGGAAGTCTATTTCCGGGAGCATGATTGCTGCAGCGTAATGTTGCTTATCGTACCTCAATAGAACAGCATAGTTGCTCCTCCTTATAAGCAAAGGCGGAAGTGTAGTGTGCAGAAATCCTCCCACTTGCGGCTCCGGCGTTTTCTTCGCTCCTTTCGGCACCAAAAAAATGTGCGGGAGTAGCTCCAAGTAAATAAGTACACGCACTGCTCTTGGTTACACTGCATTTCAGCAGTCTTTTATTTTACACCAAAGAGAAAAAATACAATGAGTCATACAAAGATATCATCTAATAATTAATGCGCTGCGACAGATGCTGTTGATTCTGTTTGTCAGTGGGTAGTTTTTAGATCAATAATCTGTTACGGAGGAAAATATGGAGGCAGAAAGAGTGATGAAAGAATGTCAGCACTACTCTGTATTAATACTGGAAATGAGCCATTGCTGTGATTAATAATTTTTTAAATTTTGAAATTGTGTGGTATTTTAAGAATATGCAAACATAAAAAAAATATTAGATTATAAGGAAGAGAGCTTGCTCTTACTAATGACACTGCCTCACACATTTAAAATTAAACTGATTTCTCAAATTATAATTTGATTCTTTCTACTAAGTGTATGAGTACCTGAATCTCTAATCCTGGTTGTAATCAACTGTGTTAAAGCAATGAAAATTGCTTCCTTACACATGCTACCTCACAAACTGAATGAAAGTAAATGCTATGTACTTGCTGGACAGATTCAATGTTACCTGCTATATGACACCATTTATTTTAAGTAACTAGTGCTTCATAAACGTAATAATGAAAAGTCCAAGTTGGAATTCAACACTATAATAAGAACAGTTTACAACTCACCGCAAAGACGTATAATGAGCTGTGACAGACACACAAAAAAGACACACACACACACACATACAACACTTAAGCTACCAGTCACTGGCCTTCCTCAGAATGGAGAATGTTCATACAGGCACACCTCAGAGTCACATAACCATCATCTATGGCTTCCACACTCTGAATCACGCCCTCACCTCAGAGCATCATTCGGAGTGCGGCAGCTGGAGATAATGGTTGTGTGACTGTGAGGTGTGCTTGTGTAATTGAGTGAATGCTTTCTTTTCTGAGGAAAAACCAGTGGCTGATAGCTTAACATGTTGACTGCTGCGATGACGTCAGAAGCACGCCAGAACCACCCACTGTGGCTGCCGGTGGCCACACAGCAGCCAATGTGTTAAGTGTTGTATGAGTGTGTCTTTTTTATGTGCCTGTCACAGCTCATTGTATGTCTTTGCGGTGAGTTGTAAACTGTCCACTTCATAAATGCACATGCATCAATTACTGTCTGACTGTGTTTTATTTCATTTATTTTCAGCTCGTAAGAACTTTCACAGCTTTCCAACCCGGAAAAGTGAAGAATCACACCTTATTTATAAATACACTCCTACATATACAGGTGACCATCTTATATATGAACAGGTTTATTTTTTTGATAATTAATAGTTTCAAATGTTGACTGTGTTACTATGAATAATAATTTGTCAATAAATAAGATGTAGTAAAGCCCTGTGTTGTCTAATACCTTGTTGTTGCTAATTCTTGTATGAATATTTTTTTAAAGTTGTGATAAAACCCTCATTTCCTTTTCCCTCTCCTTCCCTTCTGCCTGAAGAAGCAACTGGGTTGCGAAAGCTTGTGTTTGTGTGTGTGTGTGTGTGTGTGTGTATTCATTTATTTATTTGTGATGCTGTCACACCTGTGCTCCTTCGCCTGGTGAGTAATCTTCGTCTATTTTTTATATATGATTATATTCTTTGTCATTTTTAATAGTAATAGTAGTACTAGTGGCATTTCCATGAACTTTGGAACCTGTGGTTGCAAGATCCTTACTTTGTCTCAACTTTACAGTCCTACTGTAGGTGCAGCCACACCAGAGGAGAGAGAGAGAGAGAGAGAGAGAGAGAGAGAGAGAGAGAGAGAGAGTGTGTGTGTGTGTGTGTGTGTGTGTGTGTGTGTGTTGGGATTCTGGCTACTCAGTGACCCTCATCCATGCCCTTCAGGAAGGATCATTCTTCTTTGCAGGTTTCTAGTGGAGAGAAGTGGTTGAAATTCTAAGTCTATATTTGTAATCTCAAATCAAAAGCCAGGTAGTGTGACACTGACTTTCCACTTGCGTATTCAGCCCAGTCACATAGACATACCAAAATAGCGCAAGGCACAAACTTTGCTCTCTTCCAACTTAATGTGGCTGTAACAATATCATCCCATCAGAACTGCTTGTGCCCTTGCTTTCGTAGTGTAAACTCGTTACACTACAATGTTTCTTGAGTACATGAAGGTCTACTTGGGAAAATTAATCCTGCATTCAAATATCCCCCATTTGTTTACATTTCAGTGCCTCTTAAGTAGCTTTTTGTTCTAAGTTTCATCAAAAATTATTTATACACATTATGTATTAGCAGTGGGTGGATATATTTATCAAAATGTTATTCACAATGTGATTTGTATAAATTTTTGGTTTGTCTGATAAATGGTGATCCACTTGTAATAATATGTACACTGACAAACGTCTTGATTGAAAGTTATAATCAACTTATGTTACAATAATGAAATGAACTGAACTTTATTTGGTCCTGTAGGATTACATTGTTTACAGTAAATGTATGTGTAATGTAGGACATGCCAATGACAAAATATTTCAATTATCACTTGTCTGCTTATGTGTAAGAGTAGTATATACAAATTGAAATTTTCTTTCCATTAGTTAGTCTGAGTATTTTTTACAATTTCAATGTCCTGTATATTACAAGACACGTAAATAACAAACTAAAAGTTCACTCTTCACTTATTCCCTAGAGTGTAATAACAACATGTACAAAATTAATTTGATAAGTACTCTACATTACTGTAAAAGTCTTTCTCCACCAGATAGTCTTTCAGTTTCTGTGAAAAGTTACTGTCATATTTATTATCATGTAGTATTTTAGGAGTTTGTTAACAACTTGATGCCCGAGTACTGACGTCCTTTTTCAAGGATTGTCAGTCAATAGGATATGCTTCTTATTTCATTCTTTCCCAGTGTTTGTGGGTATGCACACTAGCATTTGCGTCCCACTTTGAGATCCCTTTTGTGATTTATATTATTGTTTTATATATACACGAAGATGTAAACATTTAGACACCTAGACTTCCGAAGTAGTTTCTTTCTTCTTAAGATGATCCTGATTGCTTTCTTTTGTAAAGTGATCACTTTTTCCCTTTCCTGGAGGTTTAGTTTCCACACACTATCACTCCATACTATAGGTGAGGTTCAAAGAGTCCATGATATACTGTGGCCAATAACGATTTGTCTGCATATTGTGACAGGTGCCTCATTATGGAGATAACAAGGCTGAGTGTTTATATGTTGTGATTCTTGAAGTTTTCCCGGTGTACGGAATATTCCATAAAGTTTTGGGATTGCAGCCGTATTCCGTCGACTTCTTGCCACGATATTTTGGCTGACAACCGTTCAGCCATCTTCGGGTGAGTGCGTTCCACTGGATATTGTTAGACTCCGACGACGCCTATATAGCAAAAAATTGGCGCGTAGGCTCATGCACATCAGTGACCGTAACAAGTGTGCCCTCTTTCGAATTTACCGCCCTCTGTGAAAAACAGTTGATAAGCAGCACGCAGGTGTCTGTGCGAAGTTGAAACTGCATGTCCGCCATCTATCGGAACGCATCAGTACTGCATAAGGTGGAAAAACAGAACGTGTCCGCACTCTGTTTGAATGCGCACTCAGTACATTGCTTGTCAGATGTATAATTTTTATTTTTTATTATTATTATTATCGCTAGAAGCATAGTCCTGGATAAAATGTTTCCTCTGAGATGATATTAAAGAAATCACCGGGTCCCAAGCCTTGTCCAGATGAAAGCCGTCGTCACGATTAATAAGATCTTGGGCTAAACATATTTCCACAGTTTCTTTGATTAGTGAATCCCAGAAGGATCTCATCGTGGCCAAGATTTCAGTGGCGGAGTAATCCATACAATGTCCTGTAGTAATACAATGCTTGGCTACGGCTGACTTACTGGGCTGCAACAGACGAGTGTGGCGTTCATGTTCAACGCACCTTTCCTGCACAGTGCGTGTCATCTGGCCGATGTAAGCTTTGCCATACTGGCAAGGTATTCTGTAAATTCTGGCTTTCCTCCATCCCAGATTATCTTTAACTGAGCCGAGAAGTGCACTAATCTTCACAGGTGGCTGGAAGATGACTTTTACTTGATGTTTTCTTAATATTCTGACTAGTTTCGACAGAAGGTTTCCAACATATAGAAGGAAAGCTCTTGACTTGAACGCCTCCATATCCTCTTGATGTTGAGGGTCAGCACGTTTCTTCCTCTGTGCTAATCTGATGAGGAGAATATCCATTAGTTTTGAAAACTGACTTAAGATGTTGTAGCTCCATAGGAAGGCTTTCTACATCAGACACAACATGTGCGCGATGCACCAACGTTCGAAGGATGCCGGTAGATTGTGCAGGGTGGTGGCAGCTGGACGCTTGCAAATAGATGTCCGTATGTGTGAGTTTCCAGTACACGGAATGCCCCAAGGTCCCATTCACTTTCTTACTGACTAGGACATCAAGAAAGGGTAAGCAGCCGTCCTTCTCAGTTTCCATTGTGAACTGAATGTTTTTGTGGATTGAATTCAGGTGTTGCAGAAAACGTGACAATTCTTCTTCCCCATGGGGCCACACTACAAAAATGTCATCAACATATCACCAAAAGACAGTCGGTTTATGTTGTGCAGAATCAAGTGCCCTTTCCTCAAAATCTTCCATAAAAAAGTTTGCTACCTGAGGGGAGATGGGACTGCCCATGGCAACACCATCAGTTTGTTCAAAATATTCATTGTTGACGAAAGGAAATTTTATACATCTGACAAGCAATGTACTGAGTGCACATTCAAACAGAGTGCAGACACGTACTATTTTTCCACCTTATGCAGTACTGACGTGTTCCGATAGATGGCGGACATGTAGTTTCAACTTCGTGCAGACACCCGCGCACCGCTTATCAACTGTTTTTCACAGAGGGCAGTAAATTCGAAAGAGGGCGCGCTTGTGACGGTCACTAATGCGCACGCACCTGCGTGCCAATTTTGCTATATAGGTGTCATTGGGAACTAACAATCTCCAGTGGAACGCACTCACCTGAAGATGGCTGAACGGTTGTCAGCCGAAATATCGTGGCAAGAAGTCAACGGAATCCAGCTGCAATCCCAAAACTTTATGGAATGTTTATATGTTCTTTCCATTTAAGCTCATTATCCACAATAATACCTAAAAATCTAGTGGCTTCTACTTTTTCGATATTTGCATCATTGATCTCTAAATTCATTTGCAATTGTCGACTTGGTGAACATTTTGCAGTAATTGTTATAATTTGAAATATTTACACCATTCATTTGAACACACTGATTCCCCTGATTCGTAAAAGTAATTAAACCCAGAAGTGACCAGAATGAAAAATACTCCCAATACAGCACAACAAAAGGTGAATATGTCTTAGCCAGAGTCTAAAATGTAAAAGAGGAGAACTAGCTTCTTTATTTATTGGGCAGCTTCAAAAACATTTAAATAAAATGAGGCACAGAGCTAGAGTGGACTAACCCACATTTCTTGCCATTTTAAGTTACTGGCATGAAATAATGCATATGTAAAGTATAAAAACAGTACATATTTAAATTCTGTGTGTTAAACATAGATGAGGGGCCAATTGCTACTTTTTGCGCTGAGCCTTTGACACGTTTTCATGGAGCAATAGTGAACTATGATTCATTAGTCCACTGCTGCACCAATAGCAGTTCCCTGTACCACCTGCAGTGTTTTTTACGCACAGTCATTGCTTTGTCTAGTAGTTGCTGTCACAGTTTTTGCACCATTCCACATTGATTCACATTGTGGAATTGCATAGTGCAGGCGTAGTGTGTTGGTTGCGTGATAGTTGTTGAAGTTACAATGATGGATTAAAACTCACAACCTAAAACTATAGTGGAACAATTACAAGGTATATTATTATTTTTTTGTGTGTGATATCATATTGTGTAACGGTAATACAAAAATATTGATTCCTAAACATTTGCATTGAACTTAACAGATATGTTTCAATAGGAGGAAGGAGACGATCAAGAACGAAATACAAAGCGACTCGATGTTAATGAAGGTTTGGAAATGTCCTGAATACCAGGACCAGCTGCATCCTGATTGCAATGGCCGTTTGAGGAATGAGAAAGGATGGAAATGGAATGTAAGAAAACAGATGAGCCAAAGGAGAAGAATATGTAAATTGTAAGGGCAAGATTACACATCAAAAAGAATGCCGAAGGGGACCATGTTCTTGTGTGAAACAATGCCTCCTAAGATAAGTGCAGTCAGCCAGTGTAAAATATTTAATGATTATTATGGATTGGTGAACTTCGATTTGCAATTGGCCTTTCCATGTTTGAAAACATCACGAACATAAACCACATTCCTTTCTCAACAAGAAAATACTTTTTGCTTGATATTCGTGGTAATGATGTGCTAGTGTGCAAACCATTTTTTCAGAACACAGTGGCAGTATCTGCAGGACGAATAGACAGAATATTGAAGCAGAAACGGGTTAGTGCAACTGCTCCATTTGACCGACGAGGACAACATGAATCTACCAACAAAACACAGTCAGATGAAGTAGGTGGAGTGAAGAGTTTTGTTAATGAATTTCTAGCATATGAATGTCACTATACCATACACAAATTGAGTAAAAAGTATTTGGCACCTGATTTAAGTATCAGTATTATTTATTCATTATATTACACAGCCACGACCGAATAGCCGTGTGCACCAAGGTGCCTCGCTATGATGCGCCTGAGGGTTTGTTGATGTAGGTTCGAGCCCTCCCTCGGGCGTGTGTGTGTGTGTGTGTGTGTGTGTGTGTGTGTGTGTGTGTGTGTGTCATTCTTACTAAGTTAGTTTAAGTAGTTTGTAAGTTTAGGAACTACAGCAGTTAGCTCCCATAACTTTACAGATATTTAAACATTTTTTTATATTACAAAGAAACAGTGAACCAGTAACTCATCATATATTTTGCAAAACCTACAATGAACAGTTTCATTTATTTTTCCTTCCACCTATTTCAGATTCATGTAAGAAATGTGATTCTTTCCCGATAAAAATAATGGCCTTACCAAACGACAGTTCGTTCATCTCGCAGAAAGATGAACAATTGAGGAAAGCTGAGTGTGCACTTAAAGGCTTGCAGAACAATACTTTGCTTGCTACATTAAATGATAACGTTACAGTTATAACATTTGACCTGATGGAAACTTTGCCTACACCGGTATTGTCAACAGGGGTATGTTATGACAAAAGGCAAATGTGGACCTATTCCTCAGTATTCATAACGTAAGGAATGATGATGTCCACATGTTTCTTTGGAATGAGTCGATAGCATCTAGAGGTCCTCAGGTGATTGGCTCATGTTTTTTGTACTATGTGAACCATTTTGTAAAATCTTCCCAGCTAATTATGTACTCGGATCAGTGGGGAGGTCAAAATAGGAATATTAAAATCTAACTTATGTACCAGTACATATTTTCCAATCCTATTTACAAAGTAAATGAAACTGATCACAAATTTTTAGTCAATGGTCATTCGCATTTGCCTTGTTATCAAGATTTTGGCTTTATTGAAAAACAAAAAAAATATTTTTTAAATATTTACATTTCAGAACACTGCAATGAGATTATTGCAGCTGCTAGGCAGAAAAAGCCTTTCAAATTAGTTCATGTGGGTGAGGATGACCCTTTTTTTTTATTATTATTTCTTCAACAAAAGTACTTCAAAGGAATATTACAGACCACAAAATATCTGTTGATCAAACCAAAGTAGAATGGTTCAGTATCCAGTGGCTGCCTTTTGATATACTTTTTAAATATTCCAATGAAACAGGTGACGTATTTAATGAAGTTGATGTGCACAAGAGGACATCAACTCTTATAAAGGAGTTAGAACTAGGGACGGGCTATGAGTGCACTCGAGAAACGTGTGACACTAAGACAAATTCTCAAGAAGTTGTCGACGATTCTGCACTCTCTGGAGGCTGAGCGAAAGTACTCTACAAGGAAGTATTGCGACAAAGCAGTCATAAGCGTTGATTTCCGTATATGCAAGGAAGAAACTGAAGTAATAGTAGTACTTGAATATTTCGCAGAAGACAAAAATTATAGGACTATTATCAATTAAAACACATACCTCACATGAAACAAAAACTTCATTATTACAAAAGAATGTTGCCGAATGTTTCTCAGACCTCCAGGACAGGGAAACTAAAATCATTGACAAAGAAAAAAGTCGACTTTTTTTTATGTACATGGCTACAGGCTATCAATAATTAGTGTTAAACCCTAGGCTAAAGTGCAGCTTGCACGCTCCAGCCAACCCCCTCCCTCCCCCCCCCCTTTGGGGGATTTGAAAATATCAGTACTATTAAAGGAAATCAAAATAATTTCAGAAAACAGAAGTAATACTACTGTTATTAAAAAGCGTGTATCTCACACTAAATAAAAACTTTATTCTTATAAAAGAAAAATAGTAGAAAATGATGCTCATAAGACAAAAATCATACACATATCTTACATGAAGCAAGAACTTCATTGTTACCAAAAACAAAAATGCATTCTGCATGTATTTTTACTTACATGAGAGAAAAATGCTACAACATGTTACACACAAAAACTCATTGTATACATTTGCTAAATGTAGAAAAAAAAAATTCGGCAGAGCTTACAGTATTAGCCACCATTACATACTTAAACTTTTGTCCATATTTCATCTTACACCTCTGGTACTTTCTCAACACAGCCACCACAATTTACAACCATAATTCTGGCTGTTTGTTGTTATGTCCTCATTCTGTTAAGTTTTGATAGTGTTAATTTTGATGCATATTGCAAGTTATTGGAGCCAAATTGAAAATTACAGTTTTTCGAAACTGTTTAAGGCACTATCCAAAATTGTTACTGAATTTACTATTAATGTAGATTGAATGGATAAATACATAATAGCTGGGTATTGTGTCTGACTTGTATTAATATAAGAGTGCACTTATGTATCCGTGAACGAATCTGTTTGGTTGATAGATATATTGTGTAATTTTAAATGTCTTATAAGGACTGTTGTATTTTCTGTTACACTACAGAGCTTTGCAACAGACATCTCCATCATTCGTAAAGTACTGCCAGCTCCGTGACTTTGGTTTTCGTTTGCAATGCCCATATTTAAATGATAATCACAGTGAGCTGCAAGTTCTGCAAACAACCGCAGTGCGTGGCATGGTGTGCTGCCCCACTAAACCAGCTATAGCAGCAGCACATGCCGCAGCACTGCTTCTCGAGAACTGCTCGAGCGCCGGCAGCTCGAGACATTCTCAGTGCACTCGAGTTGCCGTGCCTCACACTCCCACCCCTAGTTAGAATGACTGTATCCTGATGGTAATGCAATGAGTGAACTGAAGAAAAAAGATATACTCAGTCTACTGGACTTCATTCCACCAGTTCACCATGATTTTTATAAGAATCTGAGGACAACTGTTGCAAAGCCTGCAAATATGTTGCCCATATAATATCTTGATATTGAGGATAATAATGTACAATAACAGTTTGTGGAAACCTTTGTGGTTGTTGTAATTGCATTATTTCATGACATTCTTTCTTAAAGCTGTTCCAAGGTGTGAACAAACTATAGATCCTATTCCTGTACAATAGTAGATAAAAACAATAAATATTTGTATTCTCACTATTTTGTAACTATTTCAATGAGTATGTAGTATATGCATGCCCTCATATACATATGAGTATGTAGTATTTCATTCCTCATTGTATTTGCTTATTCATTTGTTTCGTGTATATTACTTTACTTTCTTATGCATACTCAGATTGCATAGTACACAATCTGAAATACATTTGAATCCAAAAGTAAATGGAAATCCTTTTGGGAAAAAGGTTGTACACCTAATGCAACAGTGACTACCTTCTGAAAGTCATGTTATGTGTAATGTAAAAGTGGGCTAACCCACATAAAAAATTGGGAATTTTAAAGGTCACGATGTAATTTGGTAGTATAATCCACCTAAGAGACCTGCAATACCGGTAAAAGCTAAAAGTTGTAACATACATTGACCCGGTAAAGAAAAGAATATGTTTACTAAATCCATTATCTTTGTACCTTGATTATCTCTGTCAGAGGAAGGTTGAGGTTAGTCCACTATTGCTCTCAGTACCTCCAATAATCGTGACATTGGTACTCACGCAAATGTAAAGTAGCACTATTCATAATACCACATTGTGTAAGATGAAACATGGCATAAGGTCACCCAAAATGACATTTCTAAAAAAAATTCTATTGGACTCAACTGCATGGTTATTAGTCCATAGCTTACAAACTACTTAGACTAAGATATACTAACCTAAGGACAACACACCCACCAATGCCTGAGGGGGAACTCAAACCCTGGGGCAACATATAGGCTTCATTTCATCGTAATGAAATCAGGAAAATAAAAGATATCGTAATTTGAAGTTTTAGGTATATTTCATGCTAGGAAAGGACGGCTTAGTGTAGCAAAGAACCAATAGATGCACTGTTAGTTTCGTAGTGCACCAGAAAACTAACAGATACGATTCAATACAATGAATATAAAACTGATTCAGTTGCATACTGATATAGCAGTCTAACCTAAATGTACAACTGCTATGGAAGTTTAAGTCACACTTGGAGCGACAGTAGTGCATCTAGTGGAAAGATAGCCAACCGTAAGAATAATAATTGTTTTCAATTATGTTTCTACTTCATTAATGAAATACTTATTTCTCATTATATTTCAGCTTCCCATGCCTCAGTACATTTCAAGAGATGTGAATGATCGTGAAATAAATGTTTAAAATGACGAATATCACTGATGTATGATACATCATATTTTAAAAAAATACTACTGATGCATTTCCATGCGGTTTTCACAGGAAACTTGAACTAAGATTGGGGCAACATATAGGAATGATTTCATCAAAATCAGATCATGGAAAAAAGATACATCATAATCTTAAGTGTTTTCAGTAACTGTCTGTTCATCTATTAGAAACACCTAATCTCCTAAACTACTTCACAGATTTGCATGGAGCAACTTTGTTTCATAAAAGTGATATCACGGAAAAATATTTAGATGGAGGCTGTGCTTGAAGTATGGGTGGCATAATACAGTAAACAAGCGATAGAGGTGCCGTAGTGCACCAAAGAACTAATAGATGTCATTGCTGTGAAATAACTATTGGGTAGTACAACAAAGAAGTGAACATCTGTGATAGAATTAAGCAATCTTATCTCTGCGAATACCAACAAACATTGAACATAGTGTTAGTGATTTAGATTTGTTTATTAAATACTTAAGTACATTTCTTTGCTTCTTTTGGCATGTTTCATTTTGTATCAAAAACTTTATGAAGATACATAATTTTGGACAATGACTTTTACTTACGTTTGACACCTTGGTTAGGACAACTGAATTTATTCACAAAGCGATCCGACAAAAATTTTTACTGACTGAGGTCTGGAACCCTGAAAAGCCATGATACACACATGCCCTTCTTTAACAACCATTGCAAAGCACGGGCATATAAGCTAGTTACCCAGTAAAATACATTATGACTTTATTATCCATTTATCTACCATCATGCAAAATTTGAAGTGACTTGTACACATGACGCCAAAAAAAGTGGGCCACTCTGAATTCCCATGCATAGGCTGCACCTGATTCTATGCAACCAAAACAGTGCAGATGTGTTGCAGGACCTATAAACACACCACAATAAAGTCATTTTTTTTTGTACTATACACAATGGGCACTACAAAAGACTACTTGACACGACATCTCCTTTCGACAGTCAGTTCAGACTTGAACTAAATACAAGAAACCACTTTGAGATGAGGCATTCTTCAAAGTATGCAAATGAATTTTCATTAGCAATAGTGACAAGTCATCACACTCATTAAATGACATAATGAGGTTTTGTCTGAAAGCTGAATTTGATCCTACTGTTAACCAAAAAGCTAGCCTGTCTGTTCAAGACTCGATTAGGCATAAAGACATGTAAAATATCAATGTTATCACCAGTATCGGCTTACAAGGGCAAATGTCTGAACCTGGAAATAAATTACAATAATTTTAGCACTGTGTCAGGACTCCTGTGCATATATTGTCCCTGCTAGAGAACCACTAAAGATGCACATTGATGTCATGGACCATAACGATATGTCAACCACCACATTCTCCTTCACTAGTAACTGGGATCGCACAGTTTGTGGCGACCTCAACAGGTTTGGTATCCTGAGGAAACAATAAAGTGGTATAGCAGTATGATATTGAAGAGTTAAAATTCAGCGATAAATTGGATCAGAGATCAACTTCCAGTCCTGTGAAAATGTATATAAATGACATTGTTTCATGATCAAAAATAGCATTTTTAGTGTAAGAAAGCCTACTAGTCACAGTTTCTGCAACAATGTTTTCTGCCTCTGACAGCAAAAACTGAATCAACTCCGTTTCTGTCAGTAGGGAATGAACAAGTATAATTACAGCACAGTCATGTGTTCTATGCTTTGTGTTACTAGTGGTGAAAAGGATATGTTTGTGGCAATTAAAAACTGATACCTCAACGTTAATTGAACCTATACCTTCGTCATTAAAAACTAGCCTCAGTCCAACCAAACACCCATTTTTTCTTGCAAAAATAATACAGGCCGTCTGCAACACCTCTGCTCAATAAAATATGAAACCATAGATAAAACTATCATGTATGGCATTTTTTTTTTTTTTTTTTTTTTTTTTTTTTTACCAAAATTAGCGTGAACTTGGAAAATGCCATTTGAAAGCCGGAAAACTGGTAGTGGTGATGGAATGATTACTAACAAAGATGAAATCCAAGGTTATGTGTCGAGGCAAAGTTGGATATGGATTGAAGAAGTCAATAAAAATTAAATCTGAAAAGCTGGTTGTGGTGCCAGAATGAACTGTAGCGTAACCAAGGTCTGGGTTATAATGGGAACGACTGTTTGGTTGTGAGTTGGTAAATCCTACAAATTTGAAGTCTGAAATAGTTGGATGACATGAATGGATGGTCTGTCGCGAACCTAAGATTTACATTAGGTTGTGAGACAAAAATTTTTTTTGTGAGTTTGCGATGACAATAAAAATGAAAGCTGGAAAACTGGTTGTGGTGACAAATGATCGGTAATAAAGCTCAGGGTCTAGGTGATGTGTGGAGGCAATGTCGGATATCAGTTGAAGAAGTCAATAAAAGTGAAATCTGAAAAGCTCATTGTGAAGACAGAATTACTTTTTATCATGATTGTGAACAACCGTTTGGTTGCGAGTTGATAAATCCAGCAAATTTGAAGATTGAAAAAACTGGATGCAGTGAACGGATGATCTGTACAGAAACTCAAGAACTAAAGTAGTGGTCAATGAAAGTGAAATCTGTAAAGCTGGTTGTGGTGAAAGAGTGAGCTTTATTGCAACTCCAGATCTGTGTTAGAATGGAAACAACTGATTGCTTGTGAGTTGGTAATTTCCAAAAATATGAAGACTGAAATAGCTGCTTGAGGTGAACGGATGGTCTGTAGTCAAACCCGAGATCTATGTTAGGTTTGTAGTGTTACCTCTGCAGAACTTTAAATTCTACAGGACCATGTATGGTAAATTGGTATAGCACCGTCACTAGAAGAACTCTTTATTTCATTGTAATTTAGGTAAAATTTAGTCTTCTGGCTTGATTCTTCTCTACAAACAAGATGACGCTATGTGAGGCCCAGCTACTCTGTTCCTCGTGCGTTCGTTTTCTTCTTTGTATAAATATACTCGGACTCGTAAGAATTCCAGAGAATGCTTTTTGGATAGATCAGAGAGAATAATTATAATGAGCATTTACTGCCCAGTAACTTTGTAGGAGATTAATAGAAGAATACACTCAATTATTTTTCTAAAGAATACATTATGGACTCCAACTTGAGACAAACCGATTCGTCTTACAACCTCCAACAATACTCCTCTAACAAAATCACATCAACTCCTCAAACAAAAGAGACAAGGATCATAGAACATGCAAATTACATACTTATTCCTTGATCTTAAAGTTCATTTACATTGAAATTCACTTTACATAATACTTTTCATCAAAAAATAATTGGTAACTAATCTGAAAAATAGAGACAGAAAGAAATCAGAAGAAAATATTTCTCTATAAATTGTATTTAAATAAACTATTCGACATTCTTATGTCCGTTCATTGAGTTGTAATACCACTTGTTACACTACAGTTTGTGATGCAACAGTTTGCTTGAGAGTTGGCAAAGTCAATAAAAGTGAAAGCTGGTAAACTGGTTTTTGTGACTGTATGATTGGCAACAAAACTCATGGTCTAAGTTATGTTTCGAGATATAGTCGGGTATAGGTTGAAAAAGTCAATAACCTTGAAATCTGAAGATCTTTCGTGTAACCTGAGGTCTATGTTCGACTATGAACAACTGTTTGGTTGTAAGTTGGTAAATCCAACAAATGTGAAGACTGAAATAGCTGGATGAGGTCAACGGATAGTTTGTAGTGTAACCCAAGGTCTATGTTAGGTTGAGAGGTTGTGAGTTAGCAATATCAGTATAAATGAAAGCTGGAAAACTTGTTGTGGTGACGGTTTGATCGATAACAAATCTGAAGGTCTAGGTTGTGTGTGGAAGCAACAGTTTTGATATGGGTTGAAGAAGTCAAATGAAATCTGAAAACCTGATAATGGTGACAATGATTCAAAGCATAGCACACGGTCTATGTTACATTGGGAGGTGAAAGTGTGGTTGCGACTTGGTGAATCCATTAAAAGTGAGGGCAAATATAGCTGCTTATGTTACAAAATCATGTGTAGATTACAGAGGAAAAAATTCCAAGCAGGAAAACGAAGGTCTGTATTATATTGGGGGTCGACTGTATTGTTGGGAGCTGGAGGAGAAAACGAAAGTGAACGATGATATAGTTGATTGAGGGGACAGAATGATCTTGAACAAAACCCAAGGTCTATATTAGTGTTGGAGACAACAGTTTGGTTATGAGTTGTTGAAGCCAACAAATAGGAATACTTCAATAGCTATCTGAGGTGCTTGGCACTGCTCCTGAGCTGTTGTCCCACCCTTGGTGCTCCAACAGACATCCACACCTGGCTTGGCTGCCAACTGGTGTCTTTCGTTGGGGCTTGATACGTTCCAGAGCCGAACTCCAGAGCTGAAATCTAATCGATTAGGTTCCGAGACCTTTACCTCGTAGGCCTTCATTATAACAAGGTCCTAAAATCTCGGCATCTGTGTCATAATTTTGGTGTTGTTGTAGTCCAGAAAGTGACCAAACTCTAGATAGTGCTTCGGTATGTCCGATTTTGTTGCCTGTTCAAGTCTAGTGTGCCTCTGGTGCTCTTTGCACCTAACAGGGGCCACAGATGGGTGCCACGACCACATATGACACCCCAGCTGGGCTTGGATAACTGTTGTGGCACCGGGGATGGGACAACAAAACAGGTGCAGCACCAGGCAGGCGCGAATCGCAAATAGAGCGCTCAATGCAGGATGGGCCTCAAACAGCTGCCACAACCACATACGGCGGCCGAGCCGGGTGCAGACGTCTGATGGAGCACCAGGGCTTCAGGCATTTTTTATTGTTTTAATTTGTTTTAAACAGGGCGGCACCGGGAATTTGAAATAGTACACATTTATAAATCACAACATAACTATAATTTGCCAAGCACAATGGGTCGCCAAAGTGATGCCACTATTGGGAGCATGTGTTGCTGTTACCGTGAGTGGTTTTAATGCCGAAGTGATCAGCTTTGGTGCTGCCGCTATTGTTACTGCTATGCCAAAGTTACGAGCCGGTTGTTCATATGTGGCAACTCGCTGCTTAGCAGGTTAGTGGCACGCCACCAAGTGGAATCTTATGATCAACAGTAGTGTTATTTTATTTCAATTTTTACACTGACTCTTACATTAATTAAACTGTAAAGACCTTTCTCTTTGGCTAGTAACATAAAAGCTGCTTAATTATTTTACATGCCGATTATATACACTCCATTTCCACCACATTGCTCCACTTCCACTTTCAAATTAATGCAAGCCTACTCATTTTATTTCTTGTAGCAATTGTTTTTGTAGTATAATTGGTTAATTTATAAAAAGTGTAAAAATAAGTCTCTGTAATCAGACATTTACATTCACAAGACAAGGTCCAAGATTCGATTCAGGTGTAGTGCAGGCTCAAACCAAAATCAAAGAGTACCATTATTTATTTTTATTGAACAACACTACTTCACTCATTGAGCATTCCTATCCACTAATGTTACTAGTTACGATGCCTTCATGCTGACTCATAATAAAGAAATTAATGACTGAGTGTTGACAAAATTTACATACCCAAGTACAGCATAGGCGAACAATATTTTGTGTATGGTGCCTCAGACTATGCGCTGTGCACTGTGAACACGATACCACAAATATGTTGGACACATTTGTTATGTGTTGCAAATAAATGAGACACAGTCTAGTTGCAAGAGAAAAACTAACTACGAAACTGCTTCGCTTGCTACTGCTACAGTATATTGGTTTCTCTGATTTCACAAACAAAACAGCCAATGGTCTGTTTTGTAAATCATTCCTCTCTCATGCATTTTTCGATTATATGCCCTCAAATGTTCACATTTCCTTCTTCTAATCAAACAAACACAGAAAATTTATTTTCAGGCAGAAACAAATGTTAAAGCTGTGTTTGGGTAACTTTAATCAGGGATCAATTGGTGTCTACAGCCATAGAATCGGTAAACTAAATGAGTTTGACTTGTTCAGATAAAGTCAGAGAATACTGAAAATGACTACACGACTTTATATTTTTGATCTTGTTTCTTGTAGCTCCTGTAACATAATCAGCTAAAAAATGTTCAAATCCAGTGAGATTGAACTATGCAACAAAATCATCTCAACTTGGAAGCTGACGACATGACGTCAGAGTTGGCAAGGAACTATGTAGGTTACCTTTTCCTTAGAACCTCATTATTTGCAAGCACAGATAAATGATAATTTAAGAGACGAGATTAGATGAAATTTAAGCATGTAAATGTGTAAAGCCATTATTGGTGACAGAATCAGTGGTCTATCTATAGACTGCTGCTGCCATAGTCAGACCACTGACTATGACTAGTGCACATCATTTCCTAATCACCAGATGCAAAGCATTGTGTTCAAAATATCATGTCTTTCGTTAGGATTCAGTCATTAAATCAATTTCTTTTTTGCATAAGGATCCTAGAGGCATTACATTTAATGTACACCTAATTAAAAAGACACAATTTTCAATGACATTGTTTGGATGATATAAATAGGATGCTTTCATGCCATGTAAATGAGTATTGTTTCATCCTTGATTGGAGGCATAATCCACACCAGTAGGGAGTCTTTATTTTGTGATGTATCTGAGATATAACCCATGTCACTTCGAACTTTAATTTTGAACAATTGAGTAAAAGTTCTACAGTGTTAGTTATGTGGAAATGGTTTCAACTGGTATTATGAATGGACTATTAATATTTGCCCACATTAAGATGTACGCCTCAGACTTGTGTATTCCACACACAAACTGTGTAAATTTGTATTACTGATGTGTGGAATGTACGTACTGGGTCCTAGTGATTGTAATTAATGAGATTCGTACGCTGGCCATAAATGGGGACAATTGGCCACTAATGAATCATTCAAGTGTCAATGAACTGCAATCCTACATGTTGCCTAGGTCATTCTTAGTGAATTAGTTTTGCCTCATGAAATTTCAGCCAGCCACTACCGAGAGTGCCAATCTACGAGAACATCAAGAACCAATGCTCTACGACCCGGTATGTTACACACTGTGTGTCCTAATATCGTGACAAGATAATCTAATCTTCTACCTATGGGGGAGATGGAAGTTTCAAGGCCAGATACTGTCTGCAAAATCCTCTTTGTGCAAGTGTACAGCATTTGCACACAAATAGGAAGGAGGAGGGAGCAGCCATCTGTCATGGAAGTTGCTTCAAGGCATGATTTAATGGCATCACAGAAGATGTATAACAAATTGGGAGCTCTTACAGACCTATTATTGTAAGTGTATGTCTCTTGTTCTCAAATGTGAATTCATTATGTTTCAAGCATGTGGCATATGTTCTCTCTCTCTCTCTCTCTCTCTTTGTAGTACATATTAAGGAGGCTAATAAACCCTGATTTGTGTGAAAACCAAGAAATGGTGTCTAAGTACATTATTTCACTCTTGAAGAGTGAATTTTCAGGTGCTGCAAGACGACACCAATCAAGAAATATAAAACAAGATACACTATGAAGTCCGATATTATCCAAATTAGGTAACTGCTGGTTTCTGGGAACCGAGTAGTGGGGCCCAGACTTCTGAAAATACATGTGTGCTGATGTGTTCTAGCTGCACGGTTACACCGTAACTTTTTAATCTGTTCATGTGTTTTCTGTAGGCTCTTTTTCCTGAAAATTGCAGCTACAAAGATAAAATTGAAGATAGATTTACAAATCAAAACACTCATATAAATAGCAATCCAAGCATTTCCACCTGAGGGCGTTCCTACAGTGTATAAGCGACACAGCATGACTGTGATGCAGGTACATAAGAACCAACAAGCTTAAGTTATGTAAAGACATTTTTGTGTTGTCTGTCATTTTTACAAGACGGGTGTCTGGTTTTAACACACCTGATATTTATACAAACCTCACTGCATAAAAAGAGGAAGAGAACACACATTAACCTTTCTTGGAGAGGGAAACTCATCTTTACATTTACTCGTAATCTGTTCTCTTGTGAAAGGAGAATAAGTACAATTCCCACATTATTTGTGTATGAAGTATTTCTACACTTATAAAAAAAAAAAAGAATAATTGTTCAACAATCACCGAAGAGAGTTGTCCATGAAAGAAACCTTATTCACAATGTTTCCTTGAAATACGCACAAAAGATTGTAACGCTTCTGCTATCTTGCACATCCCTTAAATCGTGAGTTACTTGGCATTGCCATTACAGACGTAAACATTTTGGAACACTAAATAAAACTTTACCACCAGACATGTAAAATATCAAATTTAAAATACTTTTAACACTATTAGTAAAACATGTTTAAGAAATGGTAGGTTGATTTTACCATAACTTTGGCTGTCTCTTTACATTCAACTTGAATACTTTCGTAAATAATAACTACAAACACTAAAAATGCATTAGGCACAGTTATGGAATATGCAGTTCCCATAAACTTGCATATTAGTATAAAAACAACGTTACACGTTATAGCTACTGCACAAAATTATTACATATTTACCTTTTATTTAAATAAATTAGGGTGGATCATTTTTTTTTATGTCACTGGATCATCAATCCATTTGGTACTAAGAAACTATTACTATTTATACAAACCCGAAATTATAAAAAATTAAACCACAAATTGAAATACACTAAAATTACGAGTCTGAATGATAGTACACCTACAAAATATTGTCAAAACATATGTGTGCACTTCAAAACTACTAATAGTAAATAAGTTGAGTAAATTTAACGAGTCATTTAGTTTGCGTATTACCTTAAATATAAATTTCATAAAACACGTACACACATTGAACTAAATAGTAGATACCTAAATGTAATATTTTAATTTAAACATTTTGACTTATTACCAATATTACTATGTTGTTTATTTGAGAACTGCAAAACACTGTCATTAATCTTATTATGCAGTTCTGTTAGTGGGAAGTCATGTTTCGACACTCTGTACATGGATACGAGACTGTAAACAGCTCTGTAATCTGCTGCTGGATTTCTTGATTGTGCAACTATGTTACTGGTTTAATGTTCATTGAAATGGAAATACATCTTTTTCCATAAAAGGAAAATCATCAAGAATGTTCATTTTTATTTAATGAAAATCCTGAAACAAGTTCCATTTAGTGAATCTAGAAAAGATCAACATGATGCAATGGACTTCGGACAGCTAAGAAGATAAGTTTCATTTCCCTACCTACAGGAGAATACGTAGTTTAGGAGAAAGTCGTCGAATCAGCTTAAATTTTTCTAGGAAAGGGGTAGAGAGGTTATAAGCTTTCTTTGAACTGTATATCACTACAGGACACAAGATCTCTCTGCGACTGCTTCACAGATTCCTTTATGTAAATCTAAATGGAATCAAAAAGGCACATTTTACTTGAAGTTACAGTGGCTATAAAGAAAATTCCTGTTATAGATTTTATTCAGGGCATAACCATCTGAAAAAAATGACAAAACTGTTTCAAAATCATCTGAAGATAACTTTAATCCAACAATTTTTCACAATAGCAAATACAAAATTAACATTCTGTCCATGAACATTTTGTCCATGAACTTGTCTCTCAGTTATGTCTCAACTGTTCGGTGGGATTCATGATCAATCTGATTGCCCAAGCCATTGGTTGAAATTGTCCAGAATGTTATTCAAATCAATTTTGAGCAATTATGGGTTGATAACATCTCACATTGTCATCTAATATTGATGTACAGAAACACTTAGTCAATGAATGGCTATAAATGCTCACAAAAAGGGCGAACACAACAATTTCCAGTAAATGGTCTGAGGAGGCGGAGGACCCAATCTATTCTGTGTAAAAACAGGCCACACAACTATGGATCCACCAACATCTTGCACACCATCTTCTTGTCAACTTTGGTCCATCAACTCAAACCGCTTGAAATATCGATTCATCTGATCAAGTTTTCCAGTAGTCTATAGTTTAAACAATAGTTCACAAGAGGCAGTGTAGGCAATTAAGGGGTAATATCCATAAGTGCTTGGCAGCATGTTTATTGAAACCCTTTCATACTATTTATTTATCTTTCCACTCTTTAATAGAGTATGAGGAAAAAATACCTACATCTCTCTGCTTGGCCTCTGATTTCTCTTATTTAATTATAATGATCAGTTCATCCTATGTAGGTAGGAGTCAACAACAATGCTGTTGTTTCAATCATTCCTACCTCAACTCCTGTTTTGCGACAGTACAAAATGAGCTGCTCTTCTTTGTACTCTTTCAATAGCGTCCCACACCATGCAGTAATAATTCTACAGAGGAAAGGCAAGCGTAATGTAGGCACTTCCTTTGGTAGTTCTTTTGCAACTTCCAAGTGTTCTGCCAATAAAAACAGAGTCTCTGGTTCATCTTCCCCACAAAATTTCCTGTGTGTGCCTTCCAATTTAAGTATGTAGTAATAGTAATTTAGTCTAAACACGGAATGTGTGTGTGTGTTTGTGTAAATAATGACAACAGTTTTCTCCATGACACCCAGTTAGGTGTTCTTGTGATAAAATATCCCTTGGTATCAAGCTGTAAATAAGGGAATTTGACAGTGGTACATGGTAGCGCGTGACTGTGGCAAACAAAAATTCAGGAAGTATGGAGAAATTAACTCTTAGGGAAAGCTACATACTCTGCCTTACAAATTTCACTGTACATGTGGCAATTTGTGTTA
Source organism: Locusta migratoria (assembly GCA_026315105.1). Classification (NCBI taxonomy): domain Eukaryota; kingdom Metazoa; phylum Arthropoda; class Insecta; order Orthoptera; family Acrididae; genus Locusta; species Locusta migratoria. The sequence continues at coordinate 202,209,187 of CM048746.1, forward strand.
CATTGATACAACATACTAATTCAAATGTTAATAATTAGGTGTATTATGAAACACATACTCTTTAACCTCTCAGCGCTTTTTTATCAATCACACTACAGAAAAAGATAAAAATCAGACTCAAAATATAAACTAAAAGGGACAACTGAAAATTTCGGTGAACCTACAAACCGCTCTGGTGAGGATGAGGTGCCCGCGCATACATATTGAATGACACATCAACAAGCACCCCTATCATGCAAAGCACTGCAGTGAAGTGCAGTGGTGGTACACGCTGACTCCCAACTAACAGGGTCATTGTAATATGGAGCACAAAATCAAGCAACATAACATCAAGTTTTGTTTCAAATTTGGTAAAATGGTGACAGACCTATGGGATGTTAGTGCAAGTACATGGTGTTGAAGCAGTGAGTAAAAAGTGTGTTTGATTGGTTTAAACACTTTAGAGACAGAATGGAAGGTGTTGAGAATGAGCCACATTTGGGTCTACTGTCCACAATCACAGTTCCACACAATGTCAAACGAGTGTGATAGATGATCTGCAGCTGTCTTTGAGAAGAGTTAAAGATGAACACAAACAGTGTAAACACTACTGTTCATGAACATTTGTAAAAGAAAAATATTTGTAGCTAATTTGTACTGCACATGCTGACAGATGAGCAGAAAAACTCTGATGGAAGCATCTTGAGATTTCATTGACATGTTTGACCGTAATTTTTGAAAACCTAGTGACAGTCAATGGCATGGTGGCCTCCCAATAAAAGTCAGCAGACAAAATCCAAGTTAACACGTTCATGACAGTGCCAGAGTCGGACTCAGGATGCATGATATTGTCAAGTGGCCTGAGCCTGAGTAAGAATAGGGCAGCTATGAGCTGCATATTTTGCATCGCTTTTTAAGTTGGTATCGTGTTTTGCCAGATGTTATTGTGTCTGTTGAACTTTCTGCATTTCTCGCACTTTGTGCGTGCGTGTAATGGTAATCTCTGCTGCCAGAATTCACGCATTTTTTGTGTGTCTACCAAGTGACGGCAAGTTTGTATTATCATTTTCTAAGCAAATTGGCTACATGATGAGCGGAAAACTGAAGGATGAAGATATTTTCGCTCTTCTAGAAGAAGTTGTAGACAATTCTGGTTCTGAAGGAGATATTGAAGAATGGGAAAGCGTTTCAGATGATAAAACATTTAGATCTGGTAAGTTATCAAAGTGAACAAAATATGTATTTACAGTTGTTTTATTTGATTTTGCGTGTATACTACAGGCGGCACTACTAAGAAAAATCTATTATAATTTGCAGAAAATGGTAACGATGATGAAATCAGTGAACAAGAGAATCGTCATGAAACTGCCACTGATTTTGAAACTCTTCACCGTGTAAAGAGGTAGGGCGCTCTTGAAGTGAAGACAAAAGTACAGTGTGGGCACACAACAATTTTTTGCCAGATTTTCCTGTTTTTGATGAACATAGTGGAGTTACTGCACAAATAAATAAGAATTTGAGCACCTGTGACTGTTTCAGTGTTTTTATAACAGACAAAATTTTGGAAACATTCAAAACAAACTAATCGATGTGCAGCAAGCATAATTAGTAAAATGAGGAGGAATAACTCTCTAAAGACAAACAGCTTGTTTCCTAAGTGGCAGCCGGTAAAGCTGAGTGATATTTTTTTTTTTTTTTCTCTATTATTTTACATATGTGCCTTGTCAAAGCCGTCATTGCATGATTATTGGTCAACAAATTCCATTCTTTCTTCGTTCTTTGCTCCTAGCGTAATGAGAACGGACAAATTCAAAGTAATTTTGTCAAATTTGCACTTTAATAAAAACGAAAACTATAAGCCTAAAGGTCAACAGAATTATGACCCACTTTTCAAAATTGGAACATTTAATGACAGTACGCTAAAATCGGATCAGTCATCATCATATGTTCCCTCCCAACAACTGACTGTAGATGAAGGAATGTGTAGATTCAGAGGAAGAATTCATTTCAGAGTTTATATAAGAAATACACCAGAAAAGTGGTATGAAATTATTTATGGTATGTGATTCAAAGACTGGTTATTGTTTGAACCTGGAAGTATATATAGGAAAGGGATGTAAAAACAGTTGTGGTATACAGTACCACTCTTAGACTACTCGCAAAATACTTTGGTAAAGGGCATACAGTTTTCATGGACAGATATTATAGCTCTCCTGCAGTATTTGACCACCTGTGGAACAAGAATATCACTGCATTAGGGACATACATGCCTGACAGGAGAGAGCTTCCCAAAGCTGTTGTTGTCAAAAATAAGATAAAGAGAAGGGAAATGATTTTATCAGGCAAGAACATTCACTTTGCTTGATGTGGAAAGATACAAGGGATGTGCTGATGCCTTCAACATGTCACAAGGCCATGATGTCGGAAGTGTCGGTTCATATTAAACAGGGGTGCATTAACAAGATGAAACCAGATGCAGTATTTGACTACAAAACAGGAGTGGATCATTCTGATCAAGTGGTGGCTTACAATTTGGCAGGAAGCAGATCAAATTGTGGAAAGAATTGTTTTTTCCACTTGCTTGTAATGTGTCTCACAAAGGTATTTGTATTATAAAAGGATACAAGAAATGCTGAAGAAAGAATAAAAATGTAGTCTGAAAATATTTCTTCTTCACACTGAAGAGTCTCTTGTCAAAAGATCACACTGTAAGGGGACTACTGAATGGAAATCTCGAATCCTAAGTTTACGCTATATACATTGGCAACAACCTAAACAGCCATCTTTGTTTCGGTGAAGTAAGATTATCTTTGGCAGCCGGTAGGCAGTGGTTTTGCCTCTGAGTAAGAAGGGGTAGCAGTCTTGAGTCGGTCGGGGAAGGATTGCGTCTGGTAGCTAAGCGAGAGGATCGGGTGGTAGATGGAGAAATTGAAGCTGGCGCCTGATGAGGTATGGAATCTATCAGTGCAAGGTAAGTGGTAACACATTTATTTACTACTTTAATGAATTTTTGGGTTTGTTTTTCCTTTATTATTAATATAGATTTCCACTCAGTGAGACTCCATTTAATTAATTTATAACAATGATTTTTGAGTGCAATTAGTGTAAAGAAAAAGGGGTTGAAAGTATAAGAAACTAATCATTCATATATCGACATTGCCAATTCTAATACCGCAACCTAGGATAGGGTTTCCTTAAGTTTCGGAACATCCTCATTGCACACTTCGCAATAATACGCACATTCTTCATTTCTGTGGTTTGTGATAGTTGAGCTGAATTTATTACTAATTATTCTTAATATTTTACATAAGGTGAACTTAATTAGTTTCATTGATTATTTCTTTTGGAAAGTAAAGATGGGATCAAGTTTAGTATAACACGGATTTATAGCTTAGTGATAGTTGAGTGCATTGTAGAAATTCAGTCTCATGAACTAATTGACGTGAAGAATGAAGTATTGCGAAGGGAGGTGTCACTTTCCAGAATTGAATATTTGCTTCATTTATTTCATTGTTAATTGATAATGGTGTCGGCTGGATTTAATAGAGAACATTGCTTATAGGTATTTTGCCTTTATATAACTTCTGTTAGTAAGACAGTCAGATAGCATTAAATTAAATAATTCTTTGCCAGTATATAAAGTAACTAAATCAATAAGTGGCCACCCGTTGCTATTATTGCGAAACCTCTTAATGTAGACTCATCACCCATCCGCCCGTTGCAACACACAGAAACTGAGCCTGTGGCTAATGTAACAAATGACTGATTCAAAGGAAGACATTTTGTGCAGAAGCTTCCAGCGATGGAGAAAAAAAGCAAACCCCAGGCGGGTTTGTAAAGTTTGTTCAGATAGAAGGAAAGCAGAGACTGGAAAGTCAAGAAGGAAAGAGACATCCTGGTGGTGTCATGAGTGTAATGTCACTTTATGTCTGCCAGAATGTTTTAGGGATTATCACATAAAAACAAATTACATGTCTTAAATTGAATGTAAGAATTTTTTTTTTTTTAATTTGAAAATACATAGCAATATATTTTTGCATAAAAAATGTGTTTCCTTCTTTCTCCTGTCAAAACCTAATTATTTAAAAAGAGGATACATTGCGCCTCAAAAATAAAAAAATTCTTAGCTATAGCATTACAGCTTAAACAGTTATTGATGTCTAAAAAACATGAAAAAATACTGTTACTTTGGCACCCGGAGCAGCACTGGGCTCAGGTGTGAGAGTGTTAAAGACAATGTTGATTGCCTTTTTCAATAGCAAAGGTTGATCCATCAGGAATTTGTACCCAAGGGTCATACAGTCAACACGGATGTTTATGAGAGAGTTTTCAAATGGCTGCTGCATCGCATCCAGCAGGTTCAGCCAGAACTGTACCAGAGTGGATAGTGGAAGATGATGCAAAACAATGCTTGTTGCCACACTGTGATCTGTATGCTCAACTTTCACGCTAGACCGAGGGTCACTGTGCTTTCAGACTCTTGTACATCAACAGATTTGGTATCAAAAGAAATTTCAGCGTTGGTTGTAAATTAACATTTATTTGTTACTGCAAATTGATTTTGACTATGGAATAGTCATCCTCAGTGCAACAGGCACAATCGAATTGATACATTTCTGATGTTACACATCAAGCCCCAAGGCTCAGCTACAAGAAGCCTTGCGGCTTGACATGTAACACCAGAAATGTACCAATTTGATTGTGCACGTTGCACTGAGGATGACTATTCCTTAGTCGAAATCGATTTGCAATAACAAATAAATGTTAATTTACAACCAACGCTGAAATTTTGTTTGATAATTATTTTATGGTTGTGGTGCACAACACTCCTAATGGAGTCTTTATTTCCAGATTTGGTGCCAGCAGACTTCTTTCTGTTTCCCTGCCTTAAATTAGCTCTGAAAGTGTTTTGCTTCCCAATGGTTGTGGAGAGCCAACAACACGTGAACTCAGTGCTTTGAGCGATTCCACAAGAAGCATTTGTTGACAGTTTCCAGCAGCTGTACAACCGATGTCAGAAGAATATTGTAGCCACTAGTTATTACTTTGAACACCAGTAAAGATATTTGGTTTGCAAATCTTGTTTCCTATATTTCCGGAGACCACTCAACACTCTTCAGACACGCCTTGTACTTTGCTTATAATTCAATGAGCTTTATGATATCTTCCACACTGGAAGTTCAAATCGAGAGAAATAATATTGTCTATGTAAGATATTGCATGCTACATGGTGTAGGATACCTTACAGAAGCCTTCAGTATCATTTCAACGATCACCATGAAAGTTTACAGTTATCTGTCATTTTATATCCTGGGGAAGGAGGAGATAGACTACAAGACAATGGACAGAAGAAGAAGATGAGATTGACAGAGAGGTGAGAGAAACTGACAGAGGCAGAGGGGTGAATAATAGGGGAGGCGGGGTGGAGGAGGAGAGGGACAGAGACAGGATGATGATATGGACCAACAGAAGATTGGAAAATAAATACCCAAGTGATTCTGTGCACAAATGAGTCAATAAACAAAATAAAAGACAGTTACAGGAAATAGGAGATTACCTGATGTTGCAGAACAGAAGTTAACACCAATGAGTTTTACTGTGAGATTAATAAAGTAAGTGCCACAATATTATGAAAAGGATAGATTGCTACTTACCTTAAAGAGGACAAACTGAATTGCAGTCAGGCAAGACAACAATATTGTTACACATTTGAGTTTTTGATCAAAGTCAATTTCAGAACAGGAAAATACACACACAACTGTATATGCACTACTCACGTACACAACTTCTAGCCTCCATCCTCAAGCCAAAATGTGACTACATCAAATTAAAGTAGCTATCAAGAGTGGGGCAGGGAGGAAAGAAGAGTAGTATATGATGGGTGGAGTAGAGAAGTCAGCATGAGTGATGGAATATTCAGCGACTAGGTGGCTAAGATAAAACTGTTAGGTGCAGCCCTCTGAGCCTGCTGGGTTGGAGAGTTACAGGTAGCAGAAAAAGAGCAGCAGGGGAGGAGAGCAGACTGGTTGTATGTTGGAGACAGCAGAATGAATCTGAAACTACACCAATAATTTTCACTGTCATGCAGTCATTTGCTGTGTGCAGATGAGACCATTTATACAGTGTAGTTCAGATATCAAAAAGTGTATGGACTGAGGTCAATGGAAAAGAAAACATAGGAAACAAGAGGGAGTAATATTTTAAGGTACGTTTAGACAGGCAACATTTTACCTAAACATTTAGCTGAAATGGTGTTGCTGTCAACACTGCTGCAATATGACTGCAATATACTGAAATATTTTGATATGGACGGTCAATATTTCTGATGTTGCAGGTAGTTGCCGAGGGATTGCCGAGGGGTTGCCGTGTTGTCCGGGAACAGTGGAGAACATTTCGTATTGCACGGCAATACCTATCTCGGTCCTTGTCTGTAAATGCTTTCCTCTCGCTCTCAAGGCTGTTTGTGCTTCTCTCACTGACAGCGCTGCAGTCACGAAAACAGAGATGCGTTCCACAACAACCTGAGGAACACAGTGAAGCCGTGCAAAACGCTATTGACGTTGTCAACAATGCTTCGCGAAAACGGAAGAATCCTTTTTCGGGTTTCGGAGATAATGTAGCTACAACAAAGTAGTCAGAGCAGATGTTCAGTTCAATATTAGTAAATTATTATATGAAGCGGATTTGAGGATGATACAGTACAGTGGGCAACAGTCGACGTCATACAGCTTGGCAAATGTTATTTATGAAGAAAGTGTGGAAGGAAACAATGAGGAAAATGCATATGCAGACCTCATTGCTGCAACAGTCGTTATAGACGATGACAAACATGTGTATCAGTAATTGTGTGTGTGTGTGTGTGTGTGTGTGTGTGTGTGTGTGTGTGTGTGTGTATCAGAAATAAAATATAAATAACAATTCTATATCATTTCAAAATTACCTTAATGACGTATTTCAGACCTTCTACTAAAGCATCGCATACTTCTCGCACCAAGATGCTGATGAAAGAATAGTGGACTTTAAATAGGTACATCAGACTTCTGTAAGAGTCTCCAGTAGCTAAAAATTGAATTGTGATCGCAAGTCTTGTTGTTACTGGAATACAGTCTCTCATGTTTGTATTAGATTTAGCTATCTTCGGACCAATTAATTGGGTGAGATATTCGAAATCGTTTTTAGACATACGAGTGAAGTTCTGGAACAGGTACGTATCTAGCATTAACTCACGAGTTAAATTTTCTGAATTACTCTGCCTACTCAAAAAAGGACGCATCCACAGAGTCCGATTTCTCTTCCTTTTGTTTCGAATAGCATTAACACTTGTTTCATGTAAAAGTAGGTGAGCCGCACTCACTTCTATAACGTCGCACTCATCCATTTTGTATGAAATTGTGTAGCCTCTGCCCGGAAATTAGTTGCCGCAAACATTGCTGGGCAACAGATGCCGATGTGTTGTCACTTGCATTGCTGCAACACATGTTGCCTGAAAACATTTCCGGGATATATTGTCGACAATATGCAATTTTCATTGCCCATCTAAACGTACCTTTAGAGCAGGCATGGGCAACCTTTTCTGACTCATGGGAAGATTCATATAACAACTTAAAATCACAGCCTGCCTAATCACATGGCGCAAATGCAGCATTACTGGCACAAAAAGTCAAACTATAGTGTTATAGAATGTTTATTTATGGGGTAACACAATGATATGAGTGACACCTTATTCCAACATGCCATGCTGCAAGCTATGCCTCAATAGATGTTTTTCACAGTACATTCATTTTATGTTAACTCCCATCTTTAGATGTTGACATTTACTTTTACACCATGAACATTTTTTCTCTTTACTTTGGATGATTAAGAATAACTGTCCTAAAAGTTTCCTTTGCAAAATTTTGTAATACCATTACTAAAGAAACAATGTTTATAACTAGCATATATAAGTATACATCTGAAGAAAGAATGCAAGGAATCTTTATGTCATGTACAAAAAGAAACACCTATAAATGCAACTGCTTGCAGCTAACACATTATAAAATACCTTTAGTTCAACACTTGCAGTGTCGTTATATGTCCACAACGGACAAGGATTATTTATTATTGTTCATATAAGAATGATCAAGAAGCAATTAAGAGTAAGTTTGTGAATTTCTTGAGACATTAACTGATTCAAATGTTTTCAATTTAGTTGGTTTGCATCTACAGCACTACTTGCAAGCATTTTTAAATATTTGTTCAAAAATACTTTTGATGATTCATCACATGAGCATGGGTTGTCCCTGTTACACTAAATAAACACAAATTTCACTTGTCATTCTGTAGTGTTCAAAAGCTTAATTTACTTGAATTTTGCATATTTCAACTGCATTGTACAAAGACAAACCTGAAAATTTTGTATTAATATAATCACCACATTTTCTCCCTAATAAATGTAGTCCACCAGCCTGACTGAAACAAGCCGTGGGCCGAATCTGTCCTGCTGACCACCTGTTGCCCACCCATGTTTAGATAAAAGTAACAAGGGAAAACATCACTGGATTGGGGGGAGGAGGAGCAAAGCCTTTAGGCAAAATCAAACATTTATTGCAGGCATGCATTGCAATGAATTTTTACAGAATTCCTACAAAGTACATCATAGTTTGCATTTTTGCAGCCCTTCTTTCACCACTGTCTTCTACTTAACATCCCCAAGAACACTGTTAACATTAAATTTCTTTTCTAGTGCTTCATTGTTTAAGCACTATTGCACATGATTACCTATTATATTAATTACCTGTATTATTTTCCAGCACAAGAAAAAAATCTGCACTTTAAACTTCATAGTGTGAATAGTTAAATGATATCACACTAACTCATAAAAAATGTTCAAACAACAATTAAAATTATATTTATTTGAAGAATGAATTCTGGATATACAGAGTGGCAATATTTTTGTGTGCACAGTCAAGTACTCTGTCTTTTATGAAAAATGTTGGAATCAGTCCTTTAACACAACAGGAATGAGTCTCTACAAAATTGTCTCCAAGAATGCAAATTCTGAAGCCCAATAGTCAACATAGCAATGATTCATATCTCAAGAGTCCACAACCTCAACACAATATTGTAATAAATATCTAGAGCTATTTACAACTGAAAGATAAGAAGGTACACCAGATCTGTAACAGTCTTTATATTAATTGAGAAATTTTAGTTATAGACAGTAATATACAAGCCTCTTCAACCACTAGCAGAAGTATGGCAAAGTACAGTTATGAGAAAGCGAAGAAATTTCATTTCACATTTTAAATTAGGAACAAATAACTTAAAAACAGTCTTCAACAATTTACATCAGATAGCATCTCAGATACTATAGTATCTGATATCTGGCTCAGCATTTAAAACTCAATTAATTACACTTAATAAAAATTATAGGTACTTTATTCCCAAGCAATGTCTCATAGTCCAAATGCCAAGCATTTAAGCACGAGAGATCTCAATAAATAATATTTAACAAGACAACTGACAGTTGTGAATGTTTCTGATAGAAACTACAATTTTTTCCACATAACTAGAAATTAGTATTTCTATATATTATTAACTAACACAGACAAAGATGTCAGAGAAAATATAACTCTTCCTGCAAGAAGGATGCAGTCTATCCCAATAAGAAAATTCTCACATGTGAATGATGACAGGAAACACAGTACTGGAGATGCCTGTGTTACTGCTGATGTGCACATTTGTTATCTGTGAGAAAAATTTGTTTTGACTGCCATCAGTAATTTCAAAACTAAACTTGAAAGTTCATGAAACATTCTACACACTTAAGCATTTATTCAAAAAAATGTACACTCGTATATTAATTCTACAATCACCAAAAAAATTTCTTCTGATTTATCTCCAGTGCACAGATGATGGAGGAAGCTTTCAAATTCAAGGCAATAGTATTTCCAACAGCTACAGCTTCTAGTGTCGAATAGAGGGCGATTTGTGACGACGATGATGATCGTAGTTCACTAACCTTCGTCCAACAAGGTATTTATCATTTTTAATGTGTTCATATAGTTTTCGAAATTGTCGAATCTGAAACATAAAAATATACACAATCCACTATATTTGAACTTTAATAGAAGCCATGAAACGTATTGTATAATCATAAAAATATGTCAACATGTGGTGAATGAGGAAAAAAAAAAAAAAAAACATTGCAAGGATGAACAGTTTTAACTTTTACACTATGCAGCAGAAATTGTGAAAATGAGTGAAAAAAATATCAACCACACTCAAGTAAATTTATACTGAAGCAAAAGTACACTCTGGTCACTGCAATAGCGTCTGCCTTTGGCGAAAAGTTTTGGACTGAATATAGCCCTATATTACTAGTGTGAAACTTATCCAAATTTCAACGGAAAATCCAGTTTGGAATATCAACAAAATTGTGGAAAGGATAGATTGCAACTCAACAAAGAGTGATCATCGAGACACACAGACACAAAGAAAAGAATCATGGAACTAAAGCTTTACGCCAAAGCCCTTGTCAGAGAGGAAGACACAAATGTGTACAATCATACAGTCACCAACACCCAACTGCTATCTCCAGCCCCCATACCTCGAAGATCATATCAAATTCTGTGCAATACAGAGTGGCCAGGGCGAGCAAAAAGGAGAGCGTGGAAGGGAAAACCGCAACGAACCATTAAGGTGATAGGGTGTTAATGGAGGACGCAATTGGTTTGAGACGGTGGAAACTGTTGGGTGGATGGCGTGGGGTCCATAAGTTACCGCAAGTTAACAATGAGATTATTTTGAGACCAGGTAGTGTGTTGCAGGAATAACTCTGAACTGTGCACTTCAAGAAAGCTGTTGGTGGAGGACAAGGAGAGGCTTATATGACTCAAGTTGTAAAAAAAAGGCCAAATTGAGGAGTAAGTCTCCATGGTCATGGAACAAGTCAGTACATCAAACAGCAACAAAAGAGTAGTAATACAGTAAGTGAAATGAATAGCTATCCTACGTACACAACAGGCCTAAGCATAAGGAAACAGAACCTATCCTGTAACACAAAAATTAGCTTAATTTTTCTAAGAATTCTTCGAAAGAATATAAAGAGTGAGCCATGAAAAAACTATTCAGTTTCACCTTGAAAGTCTGAGGATTACTACTGAGCATTCTGAACTCTGGTGGCAGTTCATTAAAAAAGGATAATGGCAGACTACTGCACACCTTTCTGCACAAGTTTCAAGGAGGCGAGCTCCAAATGCAGTTTCTATTTATGTCTAGTATTAACTGATTGACGACTGCTAACTCTTGGGAATAGCCAAATATTAGAAACAACAAATAACAGAGGCCAATGTGAGAATTCCCACACTACTAAACAGAAGTTGACAAAAAAGTATGTGAGCTTATCCTACATATTGCTCAAACCACCTGTTTCTGCACAATCAACACCCTTTCTGAACCAGGGGAATTACCTCAAAAAATTACACCACACCTCATAAAATAAGTGAACAAAAATAAGCAAAATAGACTACTTTTCATGTTGAACTTATTTTACAAACTGTTCAAATTGTGTACAACACTGAATTTAGTTTTTGAACTAGACCCTGAACATGAGCTTTCCACGACAGCTTACTATCTATTTGAATACCTAGAAATTTCAACTATTCAGTCTCACTTATGTGCCCATTCTGTGTAACTGAAATGTCATTTTTGGTGAATTGTATGTTAGAAACTGAGTTTTACTGTGGCTTAGCATCAATTTATTTTCTACAGGCATTATTTGATACTGCATCAATACTGCCAACAACATACTTCACTTTGAAGCTAATATTATCAACAAACAGAAATATCTTAGAATTTCCTGTTATGTGAGAAGGCACATCATTTATATAAAATAATATAACAACAGTGGCTCCGGAACAGAACCCTGTGACATCCCCACTTAACCATGCCCCCAAGTGATTGCATACAATAGCCATTTTCAACACTGCAGAGAATCACCTTCTGCTATCTGTTATTAAATTAAGAGGTGAACCAGTTGTGAACGACCCATCCCCCTTCCTCCATAATATTGCAACTTCTGCAACAATATCTTGTTATCAACACAAACAGTTTTGTTTAGGGGAAAAGAAATGATCAACAAAACCTGAATAAACAGCCTTTTCAATAACTTAAGCAAACGTTGATGGTATAAAAATAGGCCTTTTTATAAAGTGGTTTCACTACCGAGTACTTCAGCCTGTCAGGAAAATAATTCTGAAAGGAAACATTACAAATATATCTCTAAGTACTCGGCTAACACAAGTGGAACAAAGTTAAAGAGTGCTTACTCTTTTTAGAGATCTCTGCCCTATCAGTATCGCAGAGGACTACTGCACGTAACAGTCTTGGAATTCTATTTCACATGATAATTACATGATTACCTAAAGCAGCTAAGATTCCGTTTAATTCACCTCCTATACTCAGAGAGAGATGATTAAATACTGTACTTATATCTGACACATCAGTAACAGAACAATTTGCATTATGCTCTGATTTTATATCCTCAATTCTGTGGTGCTGGTCAGATACTTCCTTCATCAATGACCATGTTGTTGTTGTTGCTGCTGCTTCTGCTGTTTTATAGGGGACTAAACTACAAAGTCATCAGTCCCCTGTACCTAGCAAAGATGTTTAATTTTGATGAAACAAAAATATTATATAGAGAGAACACAGAGAAGGGAAATCCTCGAGGGGTAGAGATCGAAAATGTTCACTAACAATGCAGGGAAAGACTCAAAAGGGATAAAATAGTGTAGCATGAAACTAAAATTTTACAGCAAAATGCCACGGCTGACTGATCACTAGGATAAAAACGGTTGAACCAGCTATGCTGTACACATTAAAAATATCTTCAATCAAAAAGAAAGAGGCCATCAATGACCTGAAAGTACTGGAAGGACGTGGAACTGAGAATCAGGCTAAAGCACTTTCCGTTAAATGGAATGGTAAAAACCAGCTGTGCTAATAAAATGTAAAGCAATATTAGCCATATAGGCATTGTCACCTAAGACTAAAGGTAGCACATTAGGTAAATTAAAAGACTGCTGCAAAGCGGGTAAAAGTGAAGAGTCTAATAGGATGTGAACCACTTCCAACAGGGCACCATAATGGCAGACTGGTGGATACTCTCGACGCAAGAGGTGGTCGTGCTTTAACCACTTATGGCCAATGCCTAGTCAGCAGAGTACAACAGAGTCCTGAAGAGAGGCCCGCAGGGAGGACCTCTACATTGCTGTAGAGGGCTTAACTGCACGGAGCTTATTTAGTGCATTCGAGTTAGCCCACTCAGCATTCCGAAGTCCAAGTATCTTCAGATTTAACACCATTTGAAGATCACTTTCCTGGAGACCTATTTGTAGGATAGTTGAGGTGGTAGCCTGCTTGGCCACATGGTCGATGCATTCGTTCCGAGATGCCAATGTGGCCCAGGTCCCAAATGAAGACCACAGAGTGACCAGACTTGCCTAGACTGAACACTGTCCTGAATTGACCGTACCAAAGGGTGTCTCAGAAAGCTCGGCTCAAGGGCTTGCAGCCACTCAGGGAGTCAGTACAGTTAACAATACAGTTCCCGGAGCAGGCTCTGAGATGTTCAAGAGCCTGCCAAACTGCGACAAGTTCTGCAGTAAACACACTACTCCTTCCGAGCAATGAATGTTGTTCAACATGCTGACCATGGGCATAGGCGTACCCAGCAAGGCCATTGATAGGGAACCATCTGTGTATACAAATTCCGAGTCACAGAACCAATCAAGAACTGCCTGAAACTGGCAATGGAGATTCAAAGGCGCAACAGAGATTCTGAATCACGGGACAAGCCCAAAGCTGGAGGCAATGAATGGTCAAAGGAGAAGCATGGGAAGGAGCCTGTGATTCAGGCAACATACGATGCCATCAGCTGTTACTGGCAGAATCACAGAGGAGGAACCCAACTTCAGCAAGAAGGCTTGCCACAGGACTTGTGTGGAAGGCCCGTCGCTAAACGGCTACCACTGTGATGAAATGGGTCCAAGACTCGCAGTGCAGATGGAGCCACAGAATCATATACCAAACTGCTGTAATCCAGGCGTGATTGAATAAGGGCCTTATACAGCTGCAGTCGAGTGGGGCGAGCAGCTCCCCAAACAGTGTGGCTGAGGCACTGAGGATGTTTATGTGTTGCCAAAATTTTTGTCTCAGCCGGCAAAGGTGTTACACCCAAGTCAGCCGGACATTGAAGAGCATGCCTAGAAAGCAATGTCTCCCTCGACACAAAGGAGTTCGGCATTTGGGTACAACTTAGGGTCCGGGTGAGCTACCCGACGGCGACAACAGTGCATTACGCGGGTTTTCTACGGCAAAAATTGGAAACCATGCGCAGAGACCCAAGACTGGGCCTTTTGGATGGCTCCCTGTGGCCACCGTTCAGTGACAACAATGCTACCTGAGCTAAAGTACAGGCAACATTCGTCTGTGAACAAGGAGGAAGTGACAGATGTCCCCCACAGCCTCAGCAAGGCCGTTAATAACAATTAAAAATAATGGGACACTAAGAACGGAGCCCAGTGGGATGCCATTCTCTAAAACATGAGGGGAGCTAAGAGAGGTGCCAACCCCAGCCTGAAACAAGCAAAGTGAGAGAAAGTTCTATATGAACGTCAGAAGCCACACTCATATTGTTGAGAGAATGTGATAGTGGCAGGCCTTCCAGAAAGCAAAAAAGACTGTGACAAGATGTTCTTGGTGGGTAAAAGCTATATGTATCGCTAACTCCAGGGACACTAGATTGTTGATAGTAGGATTGGCCCTGACAGAAGCCTCCCTGTTGTGCGGCCAGGAGATCCCGATCCTCAAGTATCCACAAAAGCCAGTGACTCGCTATATCTTTTAGGATCTTGCACAGAACATTGGTGAGGCTGATAGGGCAGTAACTCTCAGCCTTCAGTGAATCTGCAAATAGTTACATCACTGGGACAATGATACTTTCTTGCTATTGTGACGAGAAAAGTCCTTCTGTTCAAAGTTGATTGTAAAGGGTAACTATCTGACACAAAGTCCGTTGAGTGGTGTCAGATGAACTCGCTGTGAATACAGCTTGGTCCTGGAGAGGTATCGGGGAATGCAGCAAGAGCAGTCTTTAACACCTACTCACTAAAAGGGGCGGGTTTGCAGAACGATAACTGCCTCTGCTTAACCTGCTCTTTGAGAGTGCAGAAGTCCACCTTATAGGTTGCAGTCGCAGAGCAATGTGCGTAATGCTCTGCCATGTGCTCGGCAATAGCTGTTGGGTCAGTACAGAGAGCACCTTGAATTCTGAGTGATGGGATTCCACTTGTTGGGTGGTACCAAAAAAGGAGCTATACCTGTGACCACACATGAGAAGGGGAGAGACAGGAACCTATGGTGGCTACATATCACTCCCAACAGTTCTGCTTACTCTGTTGGATTAGTCGTTGGGCTCGTGCCCAGAGACACTTAAAAGCTATCAGATGTTCCACATTGGGGTGGTGCTGGAGTGCTGTTCGACGCTCCTGGATAGCTTCAGTGCTTTCCACATCCACCAAGGCACAGACTTGCACCGAAGTGAGCCTGTGGTAGTCAGGAAAGTTGCCTCAGAAGCAGAACCAATGTCCTCAGTTATTCGCCGAACCACCATATAAATGTCACCTGGTAGCAGAGTAGTGACCACTGCAGTTGAGGTGTAATCCTGCCACTCAGACCTATGGAGAGACCACCAGGGCAGGCAGTCCGTAGGGTGAAACTGTGGGAGTGATAAAATGATGGGAAAATGGTCACTTCCACAAAGGTCGTTGAGGATCTCCTAAGATAGATGTGGGAGTAGGCTTGGACTGCTATAGCTGAGTAAGTGCCACTTGCCACGCTGAAGTGCGTGGGGGATCCACTGTTCAGAACACACATGTCGAGCTGTGCTAAAAGGTTATCAACGTCTCTACCAAGCCCACGGTCTCAGGTCCACCCCACAAATGATAAGCATTGAAGAAACCAAAGAGGAGAAACAGTTGGGGGCAATTGGGTGACCAATGCAGCGAGGTCGGCAGGAGATACAACAACATCTGGGGAGTGGGGGGGGGAGGTAAGGTGGGGGGGGGGAACAGTAAATTCCAGTATTGTCCAGATGACAACAGTCACTGCCTCCAGGGCCATGTGGAGAAGCACAGCAGCACAGGGGACAGTGGCGAGGATGTAGAGACAAACTCCGCCAGATACCCTGTGATACATGAAACGATTTTTGTAATAGTCCTAATATCAATGAAAGACTGGGGTCCTCTGGGCAGGAAACCAAGTTTCATGAAAGGCTACACAAAATGCTGGGAAGTGGCACAACAACTGCTGCAACTCTGACAAATTGCGGATGCAACTGCCACAGTTCCACTGCAGGATCATAGTCTCTCCTAATCGCTCAGACATGCTGATGTTTAAGGTGCAGTGGGGTCCGCAGGATCGTCTGCTGTCAAAGATGGCGGAGGCGGAGCCTCAATGTCCGCCGCTTCTTAAGTCTTGGCAATAGACAAGTTCTCACGGGCCCCAAGAATCTCTACCTCATCCTCCAAAGCAGACATTTGTTGTGGCAGCATGGGAGCCACCAGAGATTCTTTCTTTTTCTCCCACTGAACCTTTGGTTTCTCCTGCTGGGAGGGCTTTGCGGACTCGGTCTCAGGGACTGAGGATGACCTTGAGAGCCTACAACAAGCAGTTGATTCTGTGGCTCAGGGTTGGGGAAGGATGTCCCATGTGGGTGTGGAGTTATTGTTCCCAAAGTAGAGACTTTGGGGCAATAGAAGGGGAAGGAGTTAACAGTTGGCCTGAGGGCCCAGCATGGTAGATGGAATAGGAGGTGATCTGAACATGGATGGTAATACAGCTGTGACATGTTGATTTCATGCAGACCGGATGGATCATTTCATACTTTTTCTTAGCCTTGAATATGTCAGCCTGTCCAGGGTCTTGTACTTTACTTCAAGTTCTTTTTGAAGAACTGTGCAGTTTGGGGTACATGGGACGTCTAGATGAGACACACGTCAGCACTCCTGTCAGGTGGAGTTGGCATCACAGCGGGAGGTCATACTGCCAAACCTCCAGCATTTGAAGCATTGTATAGAGGGAGGAACATAGGTTTTGGCATCACATCAGTAAATAATTACCTTGACTTTCTCAGGCAGTGAGAATCGCCCTCAAATGCCAAGACGAAGGCACCGGTGGCGACCCTGTTGTCCTTCGGACCCGTATAAACGCACCAAATAAACTGCACCCCACACCTCTCCAAGTTCTTCATCAGACTGTAATAAATCTCATTTTTAACATTCCTTCTATCTCTCCAAACTTCTCTTCAAGGCTCTCAACAAAAAAAAACAGAGGCTTCATTGTCATAAATGATTCAGGGCATATGCCTCACTTTGATGAGTCCTTCATTCTTCTAATGGTGTGGCCAGGGAAAGAAATGACAGAGTCATATGTTGCTGCATTGAACTCTGTTCTTGCTTTCTTAAAGACGGTGGTTTGGCATCCGCCAACACAATTTTTTAGATTGTTTCAGGTTTGTATGTACTCGCAACCCAGGCAATTAAGCCAAGATTCCTGGGCTCTGAAACATACAATGCTCCACCATCTTGTCGTTGGTGATCACTGAAGCATGCAGAGAGCTTACGGTGTGGAGGACTGTTGGTGCGACACAGTCCACAGCTCAGGACCCCGGGTTCACCAAGCCTGTACTCAACAAGTTAATGCTGAGCCCGAGGGGACTGACCATGTAGTTTTTTATTTTATCCTGAGAATTAGCAATGCTTTTTGCATACCACATACTATTTACCTTCTTAATGACATTTTTCAGAGCCTTACAATACTCTTTGTAATGGCTACTACATCTTGATTCTGACTGTGTCTAACATTCTGATATAATTCCGACTTTCTTCTATGCAATATTCTTATTATTCTTGTCAGCCACCCAGACTGCAGATTAGTGGTAGCACCTAGTTTTCAATTTTCTAGTGGAAAGCAGCTTTGCAAAAACATGACAACTCTGCTAAGGAAAGTATTATATTTATTATCTCTATTATAAGCACTTTAAAAACATCACCAATCTTGTTCCTTAATTAGGGTAGAAAAGGCCTCTTTTGCACCTGGATTAGCTTTTCTGAATAATTCATGGTTATATTTGACAGGTGTTTGAGCACAACCACTTTAAATTTAAAATTTCTGCATCATAGTATGAAGGCTATTCACTATTCTGTTAATGCAATGCCCCTCTAACAAACAAGAATGAGCGAAAAGTGTTGTCTAGGTTGTGCTGTTGCTCTCCCTGCATTCTCGTTGACAAGAATGCTGTTTGCAACAGATGACAAAGAGAGAGATCTAATAAAAGCATCCTTTTCCTTGCACAATCATACAATGTTGAAATCGGCACATACAACTAATTTTTTGCACTTCCTATAAACTGTACTTAGAATCCTCTAGCTTGAGCAGAACTGTTTTGAAATGTCCGAGTGACTGTGTGAATGTATTTGCGTCTTTTCTTGATGATGGCTGCGGCTGAAAATTTCAATTCTGTGAATGTGACAGTTTATTCTATGTGCCTTCTGCTGCTCATGCTTGTCTTTACAGTGAGCTATTTGTACCGTATATTTCCACAGATAAGACAATGGCTGAATCATAAAAAAGGCCCCAAAATCCGAGGTCATCTTATAAAACGGTAAAAAAAAAAAAAAAAAAAAAAAAATTGAAATTAGTCTAATGCTTATCTCTGGTTCAGAAACATTCACTTATACCATATATATTGTTTCTAAACGTATCGATTCGACATATTGTTTGGAGGTCGAAGCCTCACTATAGCTGTGCTATGCCTCATATCTGTGATATTACCCTGATGAAATTTACATTGTGAAGGAAAGATTTGAGAAAACTAAGTTTTGCACAATTAAAAAAAAAATTTGCGTTTCGAGCTTTATTAATTTACTGAGTGGACAAGGGTACATACGATAACCTATATGCCATAAACCAGAAATAGATTTAATTATTTTAAATGCAGCTTGATTTTACAATGTCGCTTGTCAAAAATAAATTCTCAATATATCCAGAGGTGCAATGAAACAATTAGAGTATTCTTACATACAGAGTAGTGAAAGGGTTAAAATATTTCGGAGTTATACACAACTACGGCTCCCTTCGAAATCCTTCATCTTCTGTTCTCGGGCAATTTCATGTTTTCACCCACATAATATGTGCATCGGCGCAATTAAATGTCATCTCAGCAAAAGAAATCACTTTTTTTAAAAAAACTTTGCTGTGTAAAGAAAAAAAGAAAATGCTTCTTCACAATCGGATACAACCTAGCACTACTTGCACAAAAGTTCAAAAGCAGACTGCAAACACTGCAACAAAGGGTGAAATCCTGATGTACCAACTACAAAAATTACTTATGGTGGCTTCTAATGGCATTTTTTCAGAACTTCCTGAAGCTTTGCCTCCGAATCTAAGTTGCAGGCGTATTTTTAAATCCTGAAAACAGGAAAAGAATCTGAATGTCGTCTTATCTGCAGAAATATACGGTATGTGGGTTGGTAGGTGGGTGGTGTAATGTAACAACATGAGCAGTCCTCTAGTGATGCCCAGGATACTCAATATACAAATGAAAAAGATTGCAGAAAAACTACAACCCTGTCTTACTTCCTTCTCAACCTCTGCATCTCTTTTATGCCCTTCAACTCTGATTAACTGCACCTGGTTTTTGTACAAGTTGTAAATAACCCTCCGTTCCCTATATTTTCCGCCTTCTAATTTAAGAATTTCAAAGAGTGTATTCCAATCAACATTGTCAAAAGCTTTCTCCAAATCTACAAAAGCTAGAAATGTAGATTTGCTTTTCCTTTGTCAATCTTCTGAGATAAGTCGTAAACGGAGGATTGCTTCCTGTGCTCCTACATTTCTCTTGAATCCAAACTGATCTTCCACAAGGTCAGCTTCTACCAGCTTTAACATCCTTCTGTAAATAATGTGTGTTAAAATTATGCACCCATGACTTATTAAACTGATGGTTCTGTAATTATCACACTGGTATGCACCTGCTCTCTTTGGAATGGGGATTATTACTTTTTTCTTAAAGTCTGAGGGTATTTCGAAAGCCTCTTATATCTTACGCATCAGGTGAAATAGTTTTATCATGGATGGCTCTCCCAGAGACATCAGAAGTTCTGAAGGAACGTTGTCCACTGGGGGGGGGGGGGGGCGCATATTTTGACTTAGGTCTTTCAGTGCTCTGTCAAATTCTTCTCTCAGTATAGTATCTCCTATTTTATCTTCATCTACTTCCTCTTCCCTTCCTACAATATTGTCTTGAAGTACATTCCTTTGTAAAGCTCTCTATATACTCGTTCCATCTTTCAGATTTCCCTTCTTTTCTGAGAACTGGTATTCCATCTGAATTCTTTACATTCATATATCTGCTTTTCTTGTCTCCAAATGCCTATTTTATTTTCCTGTAAGTGGTATCTACTTTTCCCCTATTTATACATTCTTCTACTGATTTGCATTTCTCTTTTAGCCACTCCTGCTTACCTATTTTGCACTTCCTGTCAATCTCATTTATTAGTCGCCTATACTCCATTTTACCTATTTCATTTACTGCATTTTTATATTTTCCCCTTTCACCAATTAAATTCAATATTTTCTGTGAAATCCATGAATCTTTTGTAGTCTTGACTTTCTACCTATTTTGTCCTCTGCTGCCTTCACTATTTCATCTCTCAATGCTACCCATTTCTTTTCTACTGTTTTATTTGCCCCGGTTCTGTCAATTGTTGCCTAAAGATCCCACTGAAATTCTGAAGAACTTCAGGTTTCTTGCAATTTATCCAGCTTCCATCTCCTATATTCCTACCTTTCTACTTCTTTTTTCTTCCCCAGTTTCACCTACAGTTCGTGACCAATAAGATACGGTCAGAGTCTATATCTGCCCCTGGGTATTTCTTACAGCTTAAAACCTGGTTATAAATCTAAGTCTTACCATTATAAAATCTACCTGGTAACTTTTGGTGTCTCCTAGTCTCTTCCACATATACAATCTTCTTTAATGATTGTTAAACCTGGTGTTTGTTATGATTAAATTATGTTCCATGCAAAATTCTACCAGGTGGCTTCCTCTTTCATTCCTTTTTCCTAGTCCATATTCACCTACTATTTTTCCTTCCCTTCCTTTTCCTACAACTGAATACCTGTCTCCCATCACAACTTTTCCTCTCCCTTAACTGACTCAGTTTCCTTTACCTCCTCATACATTTCTTTGGTATCATCGGCAGAGCTAGTTGCCATATAAACCTGTAATATTGTGCTTGGTGTTGGCTTCATATCTATCTTCACTGTGCTGCTGATAGTAGTTTATTCACATTTCTATTTTCTTATTCATTATCAGACCTACTCCTGTAATACCCCCAACTGATTTTATATTTATAATCCTGTACTCACTTGACCAAAAATCCTGTTCCTCTTTCCACCAAACTTCATTAATCCTCACTATATGTAAATTCAATCTATCCAATTCCTTTTTTTAATTTTCTAACCTCCCTGCCCAATTACGTGATCTAGCATTCCACGCTTCAATTCATAGAATGCAAGTGTTGTCTTTCCTGATGATCACACCCTCTTGAGTAGTCCCAGCCCAGAGATCCGAATGGGGGACTATTTTACCTCCAGAATATTTTACCCGAGAGGATGCCATCATATATTCATACAGTAGGACTGCATGTCGCTGGGAAAAGCAACGGCTTTAGCTTCCACTGGCTCTCAGGTGTTCGCAGTAACTGCATGTTACATGTTAGCTGATGTTACAAGGCCACCTCAGTCGATCATCCAGACTGTTGCACCTGTAACAACTGAAAAGGATGCTTCCCCTCTTGAGGAACCACACATTTGTCTGGTTTCTCCAAAGAGACCCCTCTGCTGTGGTTGCACCTACAATACAGCTATTTGTATCACTGAGACACCCAAGTCATCCCCACGTTTCAGGATTTTCTAAGTCAAAGGTCGTCACTGCCCTTAATTCTCGATGTTGTTTGAATATGGCCATGTTGCATATATATTTGAAGCTTGTTCATGAACTTTTCAAAAATTACACATTTCATAGTTAAATCACTTTTAGAAAAATTACGACCATTTATTTCTGCATTGTCTGTTGAATTTTTTGCGCATTATTGGAACACTGGGTGGTCATTGTGTTACAATTCTGAAATTTGTGACATTTTCTCCTCAAATGTAATGAATAAACCAAACTGGATAAAAAGTGGAGTTGCTGAGTAATCAAGTGTTGCAGTAAAATAATGTAAGTAATACAGGACATAATTTCTACCTATCCTCTAATAATGACATTCGAATCTGGTTTTTCCATTGTTAAATGATGATAATGTGCTTTTATTTGAATAAAAACTACAATTACTTACTCTGAAATCCTAAGATTTTTTCATATTTGGAAAAGTCCAAAATAAAATACCATCATATTTCACAAACTTGGCACAGTACTGTACACAGTCTAACATACACAGTCGTGACATTCACTGCTGTGAAAGTTGTTACCTACTGACAGCTACAATGACAATAGCACTCCTAGTGGTGGGCAAGACCCTGAAGGAGTGATGTTCGTTTATAATTATTTTTGTCAGTAATTAACGGAACAGTTACTGCTATTTTTGCATTACAAACATTAGTAAAATATCGTAATCGTAAAATTAATGTTAAAAAAGCTGAATTTCACCAAGTCATGAACAAATACTAACGAATGTGTGTTTATTTGCAGCTTATTCCGCTGAAAGTAGTAGAATATAAACATAAGACAAACATCAATGTCTATTATGGTCTGTTCTTACTATCACAGGCAGTTTTTTTCCACTTATCAATTCAGTATGGAGCCTAATGATTCGCACGTTTTTACACTTCACTCATCTTTCTTACATGCACATATGCTTTTGAGTGTAATTATTTTAACTTAAAAATCCTATGTCTAGAAGGTTGTTGGCGTTTGTGGTTCAGCTGTAGCACCATTGTGGAATCTGTTTCTTCTTTGTTGGGAATCTGAGTGATTGCTTTTGCTGTTTTATTGCTATGTCTGTGACATTTTTACTTCAGCGACACCTTGGTGGCTGATTGGTATGTTAAATACTGTAATTATTGCAATCTATATAGTTTTCCTACATTCTACACTCACAGGTTTTAATGGAATTTTAGTGAAGAAATCTTAACGTTCCTGATTAGAAAAGTGATGTCTTTCTGCTAAAGAGCAGGTCCTCTCGAGTTTTCTAGTCATTTTTATTTTTGATAAGATAATTGTAAGTAAACTGTCCTTTAATGTACCATTTCATAGCACATCAGGGATCTCAGTAAACCCAATAAAGACAAAATGTAGAGCTATTACGTTATAACCTATTTTTATGACACTATATACGTTCCCTGATGAAAAAATATGTTAAAATCAATATAACAATACTAATCGCACTCGTCAATATTGTATTCAGAAACGTAGTTTGCCAATCGCTTGTAGCGCTACTGTCGCAGAGTATAACAACAGTCAGTGGGAGTGTTGTGACTGTATATGTTAGACTGTGGTACTATATTTCCATTTGATGTTTGAATACGACTTCCATCAATCAACTATAAAAGCAAACAAGGTACTTCTCATTCAGTATTTCTTCTCCACACTTAAAAAATTACGAATCACAATGGTGTAGTGATTAGCAGTTCAGACCCTGCTCTAGCTATTCAGATTTGGACTTTGTGATTTCCCCGAATTTGTCTATGGAAGTGCTGGCATAATTGGTCGATTACTCCCATCTGCTTGACTAAAACAATCTGAGCTTGTGCTCCATCTCTTACAGGACATTAAATCCTTATTGTCCTTCCTTCAGAAATTATGAGTACCAGCACACTAGTTTCAAATTCAACCTTTGCAATACAAGAAGACGGGAGGAGGGATGGTGGGGGGAAGGAGGTGACTGTTACTTTAGACCCACATTCTGAAAATATAATTTAGTTGGGAAGGTTATATTTAAAAAGTCTGGTAAGTACTTTTTTTCATAAAGTTTTCATCTAGATCACCAGAAAAAATTAAAATTTATTTGGAATCTTAATCCAAGAATTTCAGTTTTATTAGTTAAAGAATCCTTTATAATAAAAATTACTAATAGGACAGTTTACAACTCACTGCAACGACATGAAGACAGGCCGCGACAGGCACATAAAAAAGGCACACACATACAACACTTTCAGCTATTGGCCATGGTCTTCTTCAGAAATAAGAAACACTCATGCAGTCACACAACACAGTCACTCCACCATCACCTCCGGCTGCCACACTTCGAATCACGCTCTGCAGTGTGAAAAGAGAGGAGGAGAGGCGGGATAGGAAGGTTGCGTCACGATGGTGGGGATGGATACAGCACAGACTCCAGAGTATGTACGTAGGGCTGCAGACTAAAGGGAAATTATGTTAAGTTGAAACATGGATAATTTCAGGATCGAAGAATGAACTGTAGGAATAACTCCCATCTTTGCAGTTCAGAAAAGCTGGTGGTGGGTGGGAGGATCCAGATGGCCTAGGTTGTGAAGCAACCATTGAAATCAAGCACATGCTCTGCTGCATGTTCTGCCACAGGGTTGTCCACCTTGTTTTTAGCCACAGTTTGGTTTTGGCCATTCATTCTAATGAACAGCTGGTTTGTCGTCAGGGCAATATAGAAATCTGCGCAACGATTGTAGCACAGCTGGTAAATTACATGGCTGCTTTCACAGGTGGCCCGGCCTCTGATAGGGTAGGATACACCTGTGACAGGACTGGAATAGGAAGTGCTGTGTGAGTGGATTGGACAGGTCTTACAATGGGGTCTTTCACAGAGATATGATTCCTGTGGCAGTGGGCTGGGTTTTGGGGTGGCATAAGGATGAATTAGGATGTTGTGGAGGTTGCGAGGGCAACAGAACACCACTTTGGGAGGGGTGGGAAGGATCTTGGGTAGGATGTCTCATTTCTGGGCATGAGGACAGAAAATCAAAACCTTTGTGAAGGATGGAATTTAGTTGTTTACGTCCAGGGTAGTACTGGGTGACAAGGGGAGTGCTCTTTTGTGGATGGTTAGAGAGAGAATTTGAGATGTGTGGGGATATGACACGGGAAATGTTTGTGGACTAGGTCTGTAGGGTAGTTTCTGTCTGCAAAGGCCTTTGTGAGACCCTCAGCATATTGAGAAATGGAGTTCTTGTCACTGCAGATAAGCTGTCCACACGTGGCCAGGCTGTAAGGGAGGTATTTTTTGATGTGGAAGGGATCACAACTGTCAAAAGTCTAAGTACTGTTGGTGGTTTGTAGGTTTAATATGGACGGAAGTGTGGATGGAGCCATCAGTGACATCAGTTGACATCCAGGAAAGTGGCATTGTAGGTTGAGGAACACCGGGTGAACTGGATGAGGGAGAAGGAGTCGAGGTTTTGAAGAAAGAAGGATAGTGTGACCTGGCCCCGAGTCCTGTGACCTGGCCCCGAGACCATATCATTAAAATATCATCAATAAAACTGAACCAGGCCAGAGATTTGGGGGTTTGGGATGTTAGGAAGGATTCCTCTACACAGCCTATAAACAATTTGGCTTTGGAGGGTACCATGCGGGTGCCCCTGGCTGTGCCACGGATTTGACAGTAAACTTGTAGTTGTTAGTTAAGATAAAATTGGTGAGGGTTATGAGGTATGAGGTATTGGGGTTGAATTCAGAAGGATGTTGGGGAGATAGTGTTTAAAGACCATGGGCATGTTGTTGTAAAGGGAAGTGGCTTCCACTGTGACAAGAAGGGATCGAGGAGGTAAAGGGGTGGGGATGGTGGAGAGTCGGTAAAGTAAGTGGTTGGTATCCTTAATACAGGAGGATAGATTTTAGACAATAGGTTGAAGGTGTTGAGTCAACGAGGGCTGAGATTCTTTCGGTAGGAGCACAGTAACCAGTCACAACTGGGTGTCCAGGATTGTTTGGTTTGTGGATTTTGGAAAGCATGTAAAAGATGAGTGTGTGGGGTGCTGTTGGGGTGAGGAGGGAGATATATTTAGGGGAGAACTTCTGAGAGGGGCCGTAGGATTTTAACAGGAATTGGAGATCTTGTTGGACTTTGGGGATGGTGTCATTCCAGCTATACTTGTAGTTGGAGCCCTTCTGCCAGGTAGTCACTGTGATCCATAAATACAGTGGTGGAACCTTTATCTTTGTGAAGAATGATTATGTCAGGATCTGTTTTGAGGTTGTGAATTGCTCTCCTCTCTTCTGTAGAAAGGTTAGAGTTTTTAGAATAATAAAAGCTATATTCAATATTTTTACCTTCAGAACTAAATATTTTGTGTATACATTGACAACAAATCACAATCCACATTATTCAAACTGTTGGTATTTTTTACAAGTGTCTTAGAATATTTTTTTCCAGCTTCTGGATCCTATTTACACACCAGTACATGGTTTATCACAAAACAAACATCATTAACTTTTGTATCACATGATTACTGTATGCTATTAGTTTATATGGAAGTACCAATACTTTGATACCTATGTTACTCTCATATTTTAGGCCGTTTTTGGCTTTAGAAACTTGATAGAGAACAATCAGAACAATAAAAAATTTGCCTGGGCCTTTCTCCTCTTCTCAAAGTATTATGGTGAAATACTTGCATTTCACAAACAGGGGTGTCAGAGGAGGCAGTGGGATAAGAAGAGTGATGAGTAGGGTAAGGAGGGAGAGGGGAGAAAGAGAGAAAAAAAGGGAGGGAGGAGAAGGAGTGAGTGGAGAACGAAAGAGAGAAGGATGAGGAAGAAGGCAACGACGGATTTTGACAGGAAAAAGTTGTGAGAGAATCAAAAAGGTAAGGTAGTTGTGCAATTTAACAGAGTTTTACATCAAGGGTCTTCAAGGGTCAAGGACATGTTTGAGAGCATTTCCATCTGTGTAGTTCAGAGAAATGTGTCTTGGATGGTAGTAATGGGGAAAACAGTAACATGTAATGCAGTACGTGTGAAGGCACATTTACACTGAAGTTCGGAACGTTATTTTGTTCACAACATTGTTTTCAAATTCTTCCCAACCAATGTTGACAACATTGTTCATTGTTCATGTCCATGACTACACTGGCGACAAACATTTGTACTCATATCGTCTGCTAGTGAGCTTGTGTGTATATTTGGGTTACTAAATTCTCAGAGCTAAGCTATGTCAAGTGAGGAGGAAGAAACATTAGCATGTGGAGCTGTGTTACTATTGACAGATCAATAAAGAAGACACAAAGAATGTCAGTCATTGGTGGTGGATCAAAACATATTATAAAAGTCGTGATGGCAAAGACATTCTTTGTGAACTGAATATGGAAAATGGTTCTGGCATTCATAATTTCAAGAAGATGTCACCTTCAGAATTTTAAAGTTTGCTAAAATTATAGGGCTTGTTTTATTAAAAAAAGATATGACTTTCAGGAAGGCAATCCCTGTGAAACAAAAACATCTTGTAACTCTCCGTTTTCTTGCAACAGGAAATTCTTACCAAAGTCTAGCACATTTATTTCGTATTTCAAAGCCCGTTACAATATATCAATATTAGTATAAATTAGACTAATTTACAGTTGCATAAGACGGTTACCTAACATATACACAATTGTATCAAAAATAGTTTACACAGTTTTTCAAGGTTTGTTTGAAGGATTATGTAAAGATAATTCATTTATTTTAATATCATTGAAACTTCACACATCTACAGAAATAAATGTGATCCCAGTTGAACGATTGCAGTGTTATGTCAAGGAACTTTAAAATTTCATATCCAAACTACTTTGGATGACACACAGAGGCAACCCCTCCCACTTCCTGATTATCTGCTTTCTTCTATTTTACTTTCTCCTGCCAGTATTGTGACACCTGGGATTTTATTTTCTTATCAATATCACCCACTCCCATTAACCACAAACATTGCCAAGGTGGGGTGCCTTGTGTGCCTCAACAATACAGATAGTCGTACCGTAGGTGCAACCATAGTTGAGGGGCATCTGTGGAGAGGCCAGACAAATGTGTGATTCCTGAAGAGGGGCAGCAGCCTATTCAGTAGTTACAGGGGGCAACAGTCAGGATGATTGACTGAGCTGGCCTTGTATCATCAGCTAATGTGGCTTTGCCACACCGTTACTGCAAACGGCTGAAAGCAAGGGTAAACTACACCCGCTACTTTTCCTGAGGACATGCACCTCTACTGTATGAATATATGATGATGGCAACCTTTCGGGTAAAATATTCCGGAGGTAAAATAGTCCCAAATTCGTATCCCAGGGCGGGGACTACTCAGGAGGATGTGATCATCAGGAAAGACAACACTGGCATTCTACGGATAGGAGTGTGGAAAATCAGATCCCTTAATCAGTTAGGGAAGTTAGAAAATTTAAAAAAGAGAAGTGGATAGGTTGAAGTTAGATATAGTGGGGATTAGTGAAATTCGGCGGAAAGAGGAACAGGATTTCTGGTCATGTGAGTACAGGATTATAAATACAAAATCAGTTGGGGGTATTACAGGAGTAGTTCTGATAATGCATAAGAAAATAGGAATGCGGATAAATTACTATGAGCAACACAGTGATCGCATTATCGTAGTCAAGATAGATACAAAGCCAACACCGAAATAGTCGTACAGGTTTATATACAAACTAGCTCTGCCAGTGATGAGATCAAAGAAATATATGAGAAGCTAAAGGAAGTTATTCAGAAAATTAAGGGAGAGGACAACTTAATTGTTATGGGAGACTGGAAATTGGTAGTAGGACAAGGGAGGGAAGGGAAGAAAGTAGATGAATGTGGTCTGGGCAAAAGGAGGAAAGGAGAGGATGAGAGGATGAAAGAGAAATGCGCCTGGTGGAATTTTGCACGGAAATTAATTTAGTTATAACAAACACCTGGTTTAAAAATCACGAAAGATGGTTGTATACGTGGAAGAGACCAGAAGACACTGGGAGATACCAGAAACTGTAAGACATACCCAGGAGCAGATATAAACTCTGACCATGACTTATTGGTCTTGAATTGTAGGCTGAAACTGAAAAAAAACTGCAGAAAGGTAGGAAAATAAGGATATGGGACCTGGATAAACTGCAGGAACCTGAAGTTCTTGAGAACTTCAGAGGGAGCTTTAGTCAACAATTGACAGAAACAAAAAATGTTCAAATGTTTGTATAGCTTATGGGACTTAACTACGGGGTCATCAGTTCCTAAACTTACAAACTACTTATGAACTGGCTAACACTAAGGACGGCACAAATATCCATGCCCGAGGGGGGATTTGAACCCCCGACCGTAGTGGCCGTGCAGACCGTGACTGAAGCGCCTCAGTCCCCTCGGCCACCGCAGCCGGCTTGACGGAAACGGGGAGAAATGAAACAGTAGAGGAGGAAAGGGTAGCACAGAGATGAAATAGTGAAGGCAGCAGAGGACAATATAGGTAGGAAGGCAAGACCTACAAAAAGTCCTTGGATATCACAGGACATACTAAATTTAATCAATGAAAGGAGAAAATATAAAAATGTAGTAAATTAAACAGGCAAAATGGAGTACAGGCAACTAATAAACGAGATTGACAGGAAATGCAAATTGGCTAAGCAGGAGAGGCTAGAAGGCAAATGCAAGGATGTAGAAGAATGTATAAATGGGGGAAAAATATATACAGTCTACAGGAAAATAAAAAAGATGTTAGGAGATAAGAAAAACAGCTCTATGAATATCAAGAACACAGATGGAAAACCAATCCTCAGCAAAGAGGTGAGAGCTGAAAAGTGGAAAGAGTATATAGAGGGGCTCTACAAAGGAAATGAACTTACAGGCAATATTGTAGGAAGAGGAGAAGAAGTAGATGAGGATGAAATAGGAGATACTATACTGAGAGAACAATTTGATGGAGCACTGAAAGACCTAAGTCAAAACAAGGCCCCTGGAGTAGATGACATTCCCTCAGAGCTACTGAAGTCTCTGGGAGAACTAGCCATTACAAAACTGTTTCACCTGGTGTGTAAGATGTATGAGACAGGCGAAGTACAATCAGACTTTAAGAAAAATGTTATAATCCCCATTACAAAGAAAGCAGGCGCAGATAGGTATGAAAACCACAGAACTATCAGTTTAGTAAGTTATGGTTGGAAAATTTATTTACAGAAGGATGGAAACGCTGGTAGAAGCCGACCTTGATGAAGATCAGTTTGGATTCAAGAGAAATGTAGGAACATGGGAGGCAATACTCACTTTACGGGTTATTCTGGAAGATTGACTAAGGAAAAGCAAATTTACATTTCTAGCTTTTGTAGATTTGGAGAAAGCTTTTGTCAATGTTTATTGGAATAGACTCAAATATTCTGAAATCAGCAGGAGTAAAATAAAGGGGTTAAATACAACTTGTACAAAAACCGGATAGCAGTTATCAGAGTTGAAGGGCAGGAAAGGGATGCGGAGGTTGTAACCTTTCCCCATTGTTATTCAATTTGTATATTGAGCAAGGTATAAAGGAAAGCAAGGAGAAATTTGGAGAAGGAATTGAAGTTCAGGGTGAAGAAATAAAAACATTGTGTTTTGCTGATGACATTGTAAATTTGTCATAAACAGCATAGGAACTGGAAGAGCAGTTGAACGGGGTGGACAGTGTGTTGAAAGGTGCATACAAGATGAACATTAAGTAGAGCAAAACAAGGATAATTGAGTGCAGTCTAAGAAAATCAGGCGATGCTGAAGGAATTAGATTAGGTAACGAAACAATACAGGAGGTAGATGAGTTTTGTTACTTAGGCAGTAAAATAACAAATGATGGTCGCAGTACAGAGTATGTAAAATGCAGAATGGCAATGGTTGGAAAAGAGTTCTTGAAAAAGAGAAATTTGTTAACATCGAATATTGCTTTAAGCCTAAGGTAGTCCTTTCTGAAGGCATTTGTATGGAGTGTTGACTTGTATGGGAGTGAAACATGGATAATAAACAGAGCGGACAAAAAGAGGATAGAGGTGCTACAGAAGAATGTTCGGCATTCATTAGGTAGGTGCATCGCGTAACTAATGAGGAGGTACTGAACAGAATTGGGGAGAAAAGGAATTTCTGGCATATTTTGACTAAAAGAAGGGATAAATTGGTAGGACACATTCTTAGACATCAAGGAATTGTGAATTTAGTATTGGAGGGAAGTGTTTGGGGTAAAAACTGCAGAGGAAGACCAAGAGGTGGAGACAGTAAGCAGATTCACACAGATGTAGGTTGCCGTTCTTATGTGGAGTTGAAGAGGCTTGCTCAGGATAGGGTATTGTGGAGAGCTGCATCAAACCAGTCTCCAGATTGAAGACCACAACAACAACAACAACAACACAACACATCAGTGTCACTGCTGCTGGTACACAGCTCCACAACATCTTTTTTTATTATTTTATTTTTATTTATTTATATATTATTTTGAAAGAATTGTGTTTCTCTTTTATTTTTTGTACCTTGCACGTACCACAACCATTGCTCTTCCTCATTTAATGACAAGATGGTAAATTTTCTCCCTGCTAC
Organism: Locusta migratoria; assembly: GCA_026315105.1. Classification (NCBI taxonomy): domain Eukaryota; kingdom Metazoa; phylum Arthropoda; class Insecta; order Orthoptera; family Acrididae; genus Locusta; species Locusta migratoria. Next base: position 202,240,745 of record CM048746.1, read on the forward strand.
AATCCATCTCACAGAACACCAAAAGCCACAAAAGAAGACAATACTTGGATCAGTAGAAAAATAAAAATAAACACTAACACTGTGTAGCAGCAGTCTGTGGAAACTGGTCACAGAACACTGCCCTGGAACAGTGTTTCTGTGTTGCCAACATGTTGTGAACATCAACAGTCTAGTAGCAGCCATGATCAATGTTCCAAGTTCACTGTTTCGAACTCAGTGTAAACGGGCCTTGACTGTCCTGTGCAAAACATCACCTTCTTACAACACTTCATTTTTAAACATTTCTGTAACCATGCCAGATGTCAGTTAGATGCTTCTGTTGTGATTTGTCCCTGACAAGCATAAAATGATAATAAATAAGAAACAACTTAGCCCCATTTAGTCCGGTGTTGTGAGTTCCATCCCCAGTGTTGGTGAATCATGTTTCCATTGACTGCTCAACTCGTTCATCTAGGTGTAAAAGTAATATATCAAGCATTTTTACATGGCTATTACCTGGCCAAAGAAATTATATGGATTGGACTGACAAAGTTCTTACAGTTCTGTTGTTACCACCTTGGTTCACCAAGCTTTTGAAAAGCCGTCCAAAATGTTTTAAGGCCAATTCACAGGCGATATTTCCTTTTTCAACTATCGCCTCAACGCAAATCTTGCAGTTCCAGGTTCTTTACACGTAAAGCATCTATTGTTCGTTGTTAACTCTTTTACATCATCTCCAAAACAATTCTTACTTTCTGTAATACAGGCTGCATAACAAATTTGTATTTTGAATGACGCTATGGATAAAAATCGTTCTTACCTGGAAAACTATTATGCCAGCTGTGAGGGTAACAAGTAGCAGGAACGGATACAGTCGCCTTGCAATCAGATTGCGCAGCTGAGGATTGGCTACAAACAGTGGCACTAGACCGTGAGCTACAACATATGGCACTGCTAATGCCAGCCCCAAACAAGATATAACAGGTGCTGCCAACTCGTGCATGACAAATCCCAAGTCCATATCACGTATACCATCTCTATATGTGCGTTCTATGGCACGACGCAAATGCCACTCTGGTCCCATCATTATAATTGCACACGCAATTTTTGTATACAGAACACCTAAGGCCCAGTCCTGCCACACAAAAAGAACTGGTGTCTGATCCAATGGTACTCGTAAAGGAACAACTACAACCTGTAAAGAAAGAAGTGTGTTACACAATTAATTTTACCACAACGAAATTACAACTATTAATTCTGCAGAATTGCAAATACAGCTCCTACTGCAGAAGAAAAGATAAAGTATAACAACATAATTAAAATTACCACCACCCACACTGCAATGTCTCTAAAGTAAGTTTAAGAGGAAGAAAGGTAATGACAGAAAACTGTGCACATTGAAGTGTTCTGGACTCACTTTGACCTTCAACTCTATTTGTTTTCCTGTAGGAATAAGAAATTTATGCAAGATTAATTTCATTCCTAATTGATAACAACCTGAACATCCCTCACATAAGCTACAACAAACCTTAATAGCTGAACAGTACTTTGCAAAAGTGCTTTATTATTCTAGACAATAGTGTGGTATCACAGACAAAAAAAGTGTTGTTATCTATAATGAGCTTTTAGTGAAATCAGTCTCCTCTTCACATCTGCTTACGATCTCACAATATAAAAGCAGTTATTTTTAATAATAATCTGTATATATATATATATATATATATATATATATATATAAACAAAAATAAAAATAGAAAAGAGATGACTTACCAAAAGGACCGGCTCGTCGAGAGAAACAAATAAAATCACACACAAACACACATACAAGCTTTTGCCACCACTGGCAGCTTCTTCAGGAAAAAGAGGAAAAAAGGGGAGGAAAAGGGAAGGATATGGGTTTTAAGGAAGTGGAAAAGGAGTCATTCCAATCCCAGGAGTGGAAGGACTTACCTTAGGGGAAAAAAAGGAAGGTAAACAAATACACACACACTCAGACATATCGAAACGCAAACACACCTAGACAGACATTTGTGAAAAGCAAAGAAGTTGGACAGAGATACCAATTGAGGCAGAGGCTCTGTCCACAGAACCAAGGTAAAGATGCTAAAGATAGTGGGCGGGAATTTGAGTTAGCGGAGATTGAGACCAGGTGGGCAACGGGAGGAGAGAATAAGCTGAAGGGCAAGTTCCCATCTCCGGAGTTCTGAAAGGTTGGTGTTGGTGGGAAGTATCCAGATAACCCGGACGGTGTAACACTGCGCCAAGATGTGCTGGCCGTGCACCAAGGCATGTTTAGCCACAGGGTGATCCTCATTACCAACAAACACTGTCTGCCTGTGACCGTTCATGCGAATGGACAGTTTGTTGCTGGTCATCCCCACATAGAACGCTTCACAGTGCAGGCATGTTAGTTGGTAAATCACGTGGGTGCTATCGCAAGTGGCTCTGCCCTTGATCGTGTACACCTTCCGGGTTACTGGACTGGAGTAAGTGGTGGTGGAAGGGTGCATAGGGCAGGTTTTACAACGGGGGCGGTTGCATGGGTAGGAGCCAGAGGGTAGGGAAGGTGGTTTGGGGGTTTCATAGGGATGGACTAGGAGGTTACGAAGGTTAGGTGGGTAGCGGAAAGACACTCTCGGAGGAGTGGGGAGGATGTCATTAAGGGTGGATCTCATTTCGGGGCAGGATTTAAGGAAGTCGTATCCCTGCTGGAGAGCCACATTCAGAGTCCACTCCAGTCCCGGAAAGTATCCGGTGACAAAAGGGGCACTTCTGGGATTCTTCGGTGGAAGGTTCTGGATTTGGAGGAATGAGGAGGTGGCTCTGGTAATTTGCTTCTGAACCAAATCAGGAGGATAGCTGCGGGATGTGAAAGCTGTTATTAGGTTATTGGTGTACTGGTTCAGGGATTCGGGACTGGAGCAGACTCTTTTGCCACGAAGACCTAAGCTGTAGGGAAGGGAACGTTTGATATGGAATGGATGGCAGCTGTCATAATGGAGGTACTGTTGTTTGTTGGTAGGTTTGATGTGGACGGATGTGTGAAGTTGGCCATTGGACAGATGGAGGTCGACATCAAGGAAAGTGGCATGGGATTTGGAGTAGGACCAGGTGAATTTGATGGGACCAAAGGAGTTGAGGTTGGAGAGGAAATTCTGGAGTTGTTCTTCACTGTTGGTCCAGATCATGAAGATGTCGTCAATGAATCTGTACCAAACTTTGGGTTGACAGGCTTGGGTTTCCAGGAAGGCTTCCTCTAAGCGTCCCATAAATAAGTTTGCATACGAGGGGGCCATCCTGGTTCCCATGGCTGTTTCCTTTAGTTGTTGGTATGTCCGGCCCTCAAAGGTGAAGAAGTTGTGGGTTAGGATGAAGCTGGCTAGGGTATTAAGGAAAGAGGTTTTAGGTAGGGAAGTGGGTGGTCGGCGTGAAAGGAAATACTCCATCGCAGCGTTATATATATATATATATATATAAGGCAAGGTCCCGCCTGACTCCTCATCGCCCGGCCCAAACCACTGAAGATAGAAATTTGAAATTTGTAGAGGCGATTTTTCAATATTTCGTCAGTAACGGGGTGAAATAGGGGATAAAACTTTTTGAAAATACATTGCTATTTAGGCAATTTTGAAGCTAGAACTACAAAATTTTGGATTTTAATTCAGGGTTCGAATTGAAAAGACACGTGTTTCGGATATTTTTTTTTTTTTTTTTTTTTTTTTTTTTTTTTTTTTTTTTTTTTTTTTGTGAATCTATCGAACCAAACTGCATGGTCATCAGTCCATAGCTTAACTACTTAAAACTAAGGTAAACTAACCTAAAGACAACACACACACACACACACACACACACACACACACACACACACACACACACGCCCACACACACACACGCCCAAGGGAGAACTCTAACCTCCGATGGCGAGCAACCATGCACTCCGCAGCGAGTAGCCTTAGACCGTTTGACTACTCCACCGTGACGGCATTTCTTGAAAGTCAACCAATAACGGGAGAAAATACAGGGCGCAAAAAACTGATTTTCAAAAATATGTTGCTGTTAACTCAAGTTTTAAGCTACAACTACGAAACTTCCGATATGGAATCTTGGTCAGGATTAAAAAAACACGAGTTTCAGTATTTTTGAACATTCAACAAGTAAGAGGGTAAATAGGGGATGAGAAATACTTTTTGAAAACTCGTTGCTATTAAGACAATTTTGAAGCTAGAGCTGCAAAAATTGATATTTGTATTGTTGGTTAGAATATAAAAAATATGTTTCTCTACTTTTGGAAATTCAACCATAAAGGGGGTTAAATAGGAGAGGGCACATTTTTCGAAAATCTTTTGCTATTAAGGGAATTTTGAAGCTACAACCACATAAATTGGTATATGTTTTCTTGGTCAGAATTAAAAGGATACGTGTTTTGGTATTTTCAGAAAATTAATCATTTAGTGGGGGGTGAAATAGGGGATGAAACATTTTTTGAAAATACTTTGTTATTAAGCCAATCTTAAACTCAGAATTACAAAAAATGATATTTGCGTACTTGGTTGGAATTTAAAAGACACATGTTAGGGTATTTTTCGAAATTCAACTATTAAGGGGTGCCATAGGGGGTTACAAGTAGTAAAATCAAATGTCTAAATCTTAAACAGACTTAACTATGGGGTGATCAGTCCCTCAGGCTTACAAACTAATTAGACTAACTTATGCTAAGGACAACAAATATCCACGCCTGAGGGGTGAATCGAACCTCCGACGGCGAACAGTAGCGCGCACTGCAACACGGCGCCTCAATACGCACGGCCATTCTGCTGCAGCTACAAGTAGTATCACAACATTTAATTATGATAGTACTTACGCTATATCTATGGAAATTTATATTAAGAGGGAGAAACAACTGGTGCAGACCAGCCAGCCTACGTGCGAAGCAGCGGGAGTTAAGTTTTTGACCATAGTGTAAAGTAGGGTGACCACATTTCCAAAATTCCCTCACCCACCCAGATCCAGGGCTCATCCCATGTAATGTTAATTTTTAGGGTTGTGTGAGTGGTTCAGCCGAATCCATTATTCGCTGAATCTAGTACACTGGCTTCGGATTTGAGATTCGGCCCATAATGGCCGAATACTACCGAATCCAAAGTCTTATATGGAAACCTTCAGTTATGAATGTTGTAGTTTATTTTGCATAACAGTGCGCTTTTGTTTGTGTTATTTACTTTATTTTCCATAGATCCGGTAAAAGCGCGGTGTCATAAAATGAAACGACCTCACTTTGAATAGTTCTGATAAATGGCACTAGGAGCCGCAACAAGTAACTTTTCCCATCTAATATAAGCAGTGCTACACAAGCTTGCTTTGCAGGTACAAATATAAATACTGGCTAAAGCTTTTGCACCCGCAAAAAAAAAAAAAAAAAAAAGCGCCTTTCAAGTATAAGTAGCAGCAAAAATAAATTTCTTCAGGTAAATACCAACAATACATCAGGCTTTAGGATTCTTGCCCGAGTTGCCTCATTCTGATTTCGTGTATTGTTTCATCGAATTTTGTGAAGTGCTGGGATATGTGAACTGTAATAAAGCACTAGTATTTCAAGCAGAAAGTAATTTATCATGTGGAAAAGAAAAAGTTCTAATTGTGCACCATCCAGGAGGGATGAGGTCAATTCAGCAACTATCTGACGTCTGGTTCAATAAATCGTTTAAGGTCAAGCTTAATCATGTGTAAACCTACTGCCTTTCAAAAAGTGACAGACAACTGACAGCAACGGGTCGTGTAAAACATGCAAGTGTGCCAATGTAATGATGATACCTGGAAGTGGGTTCCAAATCAGATTGCGTTAAGTGGGTTCCAAATCAGATTGCGTTAACAGGCATTTAAAAATGTTCAAGATCAAATGCACTAGTTGTATGAGGGATGATGCTCTATAGTACAAAGGCACTGTGTTAACAAGGAATCAAATGACAGTGCTTCAGAATTATCGTGCCGGTATCTAATTACTATTATAATACAAATTTTACAAAATGTTTATAAGTCTAATAAAATTGTTTTATATTTCCACATTTACTTTCATACAATAGCCATACATCTGAAGTCTTATCTAAAAGCTGCTACGTAAAGCCGACTGGCAAGCCTGTGTTGTGTCAATATGCCCGATGTTACAAGCTCTGCCTTTGTGTTACAACTTACGTGTTTTTCTATTAGGGGCAAGGGATTGTTCCTATGAATCGTGAGTAGTAAATTCCACACTCTCTTCGCCCTTATAATAATATAAATGAAAACATTACGTCACGTAATCTTCTAAGTTAGACATTATCACATTTAAATTCCGTCCGCCTAACAAACCAGAAAGACCTCAGCGAACGCACAAGAATATACGTATCACATTAATGTTTACATTTGTATTAGTCTTATGAAGGACGGAAACATATAGAAATGAAGCACACCAACTGACTTCTAGTACTGATTTTTAAATCTTCTATGAATAAAAATTCTGTGCAGACAAGTTACGTAATCTTAAATGTTTGAAAGAATAAATAAAACTACCAAATACCCTTGCTTAACCCTCTGGAATGCGCAATCTGCTGGTTAAGTACGTTTCACAGTTCTAAAATGTTTTTGTGGCAATAACAAGTACACACACGTCAAACGCAGATTTCTCTGTCTCTGAATGTCCTGTCCGTCACTCATTAAAAATTTTTAAAATCTTGCACTGCCTAACTGTGGTCATTTTAACTGAGAGCACGTGACCATTTTTCAGTTTCAAGATGTTAGTGATTTGAATATTTCTACACTTGTTTTAGGTTAAAACACTGCAGTTGACTTAATAATAATAATAATAATAATTAATAATAATAATAATTTTTTGAAAAGTCTGCTCTAGAAAATTGTTTATTACACAAAATACCCTAAATTAAAAAATGACCACCAAAGTTTCGAAAATCCACTTTTCTCTAGTTAGATACATTCAAATGTTTCCTTAATTTAAGAATTTTTGAAAATTCACAATTTTCATTTTTTGTCAAGTTTGGGGTTAGTATATCTGGTGGTACTGAATATAAAAATTTTATTTTTGCACAGCAAAGTACTGTAAAAATTTCAACACTGATATCTGACTGTGAAGAAAGACAAGAATTTTTTAGAATGAGGAAATAACTCATTGAACTACAGCTGATATTATGGCTGTTACCTAATTCACATATGATGTTGGCTATATGTAATCAATTATTATCGAAGTTAAGGTACTGAATTATAAAAAAAAAATCAGGATTAGTAAAATAAACACTTATATCGACAGATACCAACCATGGTTTCTAACCATGGTGGTGAATCTTAAGTCCATTTATTACACACACACACACACACACACACACACACACACACACAAGTTGCTGTGGTAAGTTCATGAAAATTTCCTCAGTATGTTTTCCATTGGAATCCAAACAATGCCACTAGTAGATTTCTTGAATGACAATTTGGCCCAGCAGGGAAGTAAAAATGCGCAAGGTCATCACTGTTTTCTTAACTTATTCTTTCAACATCTGCAAGTCACCATTGTCCATTATACACACATGCCACTGTCGTTCAGTGTTAAAGACAAAGATGTAATTTTACAGACACAGTGATCCTTGTAAATTTCGGTGTCTGATGTTCCATAACATCAAACTAAGTTTTCTGCAATGCGAGTAATTTGAGGAATTGCCTTGTTTCTTCTCTTGATATACAGTTTTCATATCTGGCTTGAAGTATTGTTTTGATATGAAGAGGAGATAGGTGATGCTTTTAATACTATCATTGCAAAAGATATACATCTCCTGTTTTATATCATTTGGTTTGTGGTTCTTCTCGTAGGCTAGCTTTATTCACTGCATGTTTTGATGTAGCTCATATTCCAACACATGCATTATTACCACATGGCAAGAGGCAAAAAATGCCATACAGCCTACAACTCAAAATCTACTTTATGGTGGCAAAGATTTGAAAAATTCTTTTTGTTCTTGGGTTGACTTATCTTCTAGCTGAAGAGATATAAGTTTCTCAAACTTGGACAACTTTTCTTTTATGTAATTTATGACATCTTTTTTGAAACACATGGACAACGAAAGTGTTGTTCTCCAAGTAGTATTCTTTCTTTTTTTACAGCCTTTGTCTTAGAGTAAATATCTGATAAGTGTGGGATGTATATTATCCTGTTTTATTTTCTCTTTTGTGAACTGTCCTGCATATTTTAAAATAATATTTTTCAGTAATTCGTAGAATGACCAAGTGGAGGAAAAATGTAGTCATCATCAAACAAACATTTGACATTCTTTGTTTGATCACATGGGATGTACAGCCTCTTCAAGGCATTTAAGTTTTGATAACAGCCCAGTGGATCACTCCGCTATCCAGATGACCAGTTGCGAGATGTGAATAACGAGTTTTAGTCTTGATTTGTTTTGGTGCATACTGAAGAACTGAAAACTTCAACTTTCTCTTTTTAGAAGTACAAAATAAATGGGTGAACTGTTGACTGGCCATTGACCCAGTAGCAACGTTGTATCTCATCCTGAACTGAAAATGCAAAGTTTTCTGCCCAATAAATTGGGATTATGCATACAGTTTCAGGAAATTGTGCTTTTTTGCCTTTCAAACACTTGTTTTGGATTTTGGAAAAATAGTGGTGACTTTTGAGATTGTGTTATTTATCAGTTAAAGATTAAAGTACTCTTCCCGAGATTAACCACTGTTATCATTTCTGCCCTCTCAGTTGAGCCCACTGTTTGATGGTAACATTATTGGGCATTTCCTCCTCATAATCGCTGAACAATTCATAAATGGTACCCTTACCTGGGCATTTATCACACAAACCCACCATGCAGCCATGAGTGTCACAGACAATTAAAACAAATAATTCTTTGAAGTTAAGATCACTGACTTTAGTACCTGTAATCATCAGTTTGAGAATCCGACGAATAAAAAGCCACATGCACAGTGTGTTCCTGAGTTGCCAGTCAAAATACATCACTTAGGACCAGTGTCACAAAATTCTGACCTTCCAATTTTGCATTCAGGATAAGCAATTTTGAAAGCTACATAAAGTTCACTTAGATAGTACTAGTAATTTCTGCTTTGTTAATTTTAATTCAATTTATAACAACTAATTTGCTATCACTGCAACCTCAGCATATGCTACTGTTTTCATCATTTAAAAAAGGGCATATACTACTGTTTTCATCATTTTCATAAAATTGCTGGATCTTTTTGTTTTTCACTTACATGTACTCGTGTCATATCTCAAAAGTACATTAATTGAAAATATTTATCTTTTAAATCTGTCAAAATGATATAAATGTTTGGTAAACCCCACCACCATGACGTAACCTTCCTATCCCCTCTCCTCCACCTTCCCTCCCGTCCCCGATTTACTTGCCGCAGAGCATAATTCGAAATGCAGCAGTCGGAGGTGATGGTTGTATGACTGTGTTGTGTGCCTGTGTGATTGCGTGAGTGTTCTATTTTCTGAAGAAGGCCATGGCCGATAACTGAATGTGTTGTACGTGTGTGTCTTTTGTATGTGCCTGTCGCAGCTCGTCGCCACATCTTTGCGGTGAGTTGTAAACTGTCCTCACTATATTATTGATATAAATGTATTTCACTTGTGTTTCCAGTTTTTGTTTATAATTCAGTGCCTTAACTTCAATAATAATCGATTACATCTATGATCAAGCCAATATCAGACATGAATTACATAACAGCCATAAGATCAACTGTAATGTAATGCAAGTTATTTCCTCATTTTCAACAATTCATATCTTTGTTCATAGTCTAATATCAGTGTTGAAATTTTTACAGTACTTTGCTATATATAAGGTGCGGCTCCGTAGCACAGTGGTAGAGTGCCAGATAACAAATCCGAAGGTTGCGGGTTCGATCTCCGACAGGGCCTAGGATTTTTATCTGTCACTTTCCACTTCTTTCACCTCTGGCAGTGTTGCTAATGTGAAAAATACCGAGTAGCACCGTGGTTCGGAACCCACGTTAAACGGTAGGTCCCCCTATAACTGGCTGGGTAAATCAGTTCGAAGGTCGGAGGCAGGCAACGGCATACCACCTCCAAACAGGACCATGCCTAGTAAAGCACTGTGGTGCACAAACCAATCTTCGGATTGTTGACTGCTTTAACTTTTACCTTAAGTGTACAAATTGTGCATAAATAAGTTTTTATATTCAGTCCCACCAGAGATAACTAACTCCAAACTTGACAAAAAATGAAAATTGTGAAATTTCAAAAAACAAAACAAAAATTAAGGAAACCATTGAATGTGTTCTTCCTCTAGATAAGACTAGTAACTTATCATATCTAACTAGAGAAAAAAATGGACTCTGAAAAATCACTCCTTGGTTGTTATTTTTGAGCCTAAAACTGGATTTCTGAAATTTTTTATACCAAACTTTGGAGGTAATTTTTGAATTTAAGGTATTTTGTATAATAAACAATTTTGTAGTTGAGACTTCTCTAAAAACAATCATGTCAATAGCAGTGTTGTCACTTAACCCAGTGCAGAGATATTCAAATTATCGCTAATGTCTCCGAACTGAAAAATGGTCACACGCTTATAAATAAAAAAAAATGGCCACCATTCAGTAGTGACAACGTACATTTCTTTTGAAAACTGTTTCAAATTTCTCAGTTATAGGGTAATCATATATATAATAATCAAAATATTTTAAAATGGTTAAGAAACCCTCATTGGACCACTTCCTATGGATTGACCCTAAGGGGTGAATCTTGCTGTTTTCGGACTATAATGATAGATTTGGTTTTCCACTCCTGGAGATTATTAATTGGATAGATGGCCTTGAGTGTAAACAATCTACAATATTTGCCACTGGTGGGAAGATGAGCGGCACAAGGAAAGTGCAAAGCCTACACAGTGGCAGAGGCAAAATGGACACATGATCATAGGAATCGCCGAACTCTTCTGTGGTTGAGAAAGCCATAAAAATCTGTGATGGTCCATGCTTAGTACTTTCAACAACAAAAACCAAGGAAATGGATACTGCACAATTGCTTCTGGCATTGTGTGTTCCACGGTGTTGCAGAATTTGATGAAATGACAGTTTGAAACACCTGCCAACTAAAATTGCCACATTTATATAAATTTTCTGAATTTCAGCTTGAAGACGAACATACTGGTTTGTTTATTCTAAGGTGATAGGTCTCACAGCTGATTACTACACTGTATTAAAAGCGTGCACCTTACACAGTAACCTCTGTCGCCCACAATTGGTGCGGCACTGGAGAATTGAAGGTATTGGTACATTGTTGTGTTCAAGCACTTTTTTAAATTTGCAAACAAGTTTGTCAGGGTGTGTGTGTGTGTGTGTGTGTGTGTGTGTGTGTGTGTGTGTGTGTGTAAATTATAATTTTACATTTTGATGAAAAATTCACATTTATCACATAACATAAATTTTTCCATTCCCTAATCATTATTAAAAATATTATTCAACAATATGCCAGTAACACCACAAAAAATTATTTCCCAAGATCAACTGTTCAGGACAAGGGGAGGGCAAACAATACAATGTTCTAAATAAGTAACAACTCACCAGCTCCAACAGAAGACCAAACAACAGTGGCACTAAACCAAGAAGGATAGAGCAGGCAGCCACAGCACGAGCGCCGTAGATACACCATTGTCTTAAGCAACTTAGTATTGCTGCCCGACCTTGTGGCAGCCAACTAAGTGCCAATGCGATAGCACGAGCTACTAGCCAGCACAAATATGTGCCTGCAGCTGCTGTGTACAGTTCGTGCACTCTTGTTGTACCATTTGTACCAGGCCGCGTTACTCCAATTGGCGGTGCACTGACTCCCGGTGGCTGCTGCGGGAGGCACATTGCAGTAACTTCACGTCCCAACCAAACTGGCACTGTGAGGGCAACCAAACTCGCTGCGACTAATGTAATGCACACACAGGCGAGCAGGCCGGCAAGACGTGCTGCAAACCAACGTGGACGCTCATAAGGTTGGAAGCCAGATGGAGCATCCCTCTGGAGAAGTGCTTGATGGGCAGCTCCCAGACCACCACCAGCAAGAGCAGCAGGCAATGGCATCTGCTCTCCAGCATGCTGTTGTGGCTGTTGCTGTCCTCCAGCAGGAGTACGGTCACGTTCGTCACCCAATAGATAAGGTCGGAGATCGAGCAGCCATGCCACTGCACAGCACCAAGCTCGCACTAGAGCCTTCAACCAAGTTCGAGTCTGTGATTGTTCCAGCAGTGCTGGTAGTATCACCTGTAAACAAACAGTAATGACTTGATGAAATGTTTATATTACCACTGGCTGATTTAGAGGCTATTGGAAGTTGAATTTCAATTGTGTCTGTTCACACACACACACACACACACACACACACACACACACACACACACACAACCACACACACACACACACACACAACCACAGTGGGGGGGAAAAAATTTAAGAAACAGTTGAAAAGTGAACACATCCAACAGCTTTGCTATGTGTGTTGCAATACCCTAACTGTCTATTAATAGGAACATAGTGAAGATACTCTTCAGAGGCAGTTAGTATTATGAATTTTAGGCTCATCTGTAAACAACAGGATCAACATAACTTCTGTTTCTATAAAGGTGGTTTGCTTCAACTGGTAATGTGCCATCTATAGTTGTGTGTGTGTGTGTGTGTGTGTGTGTGTGTGTGTGTGTGTGTGTGTGTGTGTGTGTCTATATAACATGAATGTGTATACAGTTTGTGCCCTGAACTAAATATTGTTTCCAGTGTTTCAGGTATATCATCAGCTTCAGAAGTAGTACTAAAGATTAGTAGGTCCAGATTTGCATCAAGCTTTGCAGACATGTATTCACGTTTCAGGTCCATTTAATCTGTATGGGTTCAGCTTTACAACCTGAGGACACAGAATACCTAAGAAGTGAATCTTCTCTGACCAAGAAGGATTGTAGTTGGGTTACACACAAGTTATGTAATATGCAGCCAATAAGTTATTAACACATAGTAGAATTATTATTATTATTATTTATTTAATAGTAGAATGTGATTTCAAACTTCACTGTTCTTGCGTGGGGACAAAATGAATTACAAAACATGAAAAAAGTTATTCTAAAACATCTAGCCACTACATGTACTCATACATTAGGCAAGGGTGGCCAATAAGCTTAACCAGTTTCAGTCATTAAACCAGTGGACCAAGATTAATGTCCATTATATCATATGCAGTGGTTGAAACTGACTTAACATCTAACTGACGGACAGGAGGGAAAATAAATTAAACTTATAAAAATATAATTTAAAAAATATATAATAAAAATAGAATATACAACCTGTCCATTTCCATTCCTATTTAGTGTGTAAGGACAGTACAAGAATCATGTTAACTTTGCTACATGTAGTACCTGTGGAGGTATTGGTGTACTCTACAACGATTGCCACACCAGAGTGGACCAGAGGCAACAATTGACAGAAATGGGGGGGGGGGGGGGGGGGGGGGAATAAAACAGTGGAAAGCAAAAGGGTGGCACCAAGAGATGCAATAGTGAAGGCTGCAGAGGACAATGTAGGTAAGAAGGCAAGACCTACAAAAAATCCTTGGATATCGCAGGACGTACTAAATCAATGAAAGAAGAAAATATAAAAAAGCAATAAATGAAACGGGCAAAATGGAGTATAGACGACTAAGAAATGAAATTGACAGGAAGTGCAAAATAATGTATAAGTAGGGGAAAAATAGATACAGCCTACAGGAAAATAAGATATATTTGGAGATAAGAAAAACAGCTCTATGAATATCAAGAACACAGGTGGAAAACCAGTTCTCAGCATAGAAGGGAAAGCTGAAAGGTGGAAAGAATATAGAGAGGCTCTATGAAGGAAATGAACTTGGAGGCAATATTGTAGGAAGGGAAGATGATGTAGATGAGGATGAAATAGGATATACTATACTGAGAGAACAATTTGACGAAGCACTGAAAGACCTAAGTTGAAACAAGGCCCCTTGAGTAGATGACATTCCCTCAGAGCTACTGAAGTCTCTGGGAGAACCAGCCATGACAAAACTGTTTCACCTGGTGTGTAAGTTGTATGAGACTGGTGAAGTACCCTCAAACTTTAAGAAAAATGTAATAATCCCCATTCCAAAGAAAGCAGGCACGGACAGGTGTGAAAAATACAGAGCCATCAGTTTAATAAATCATGGTTGCAAAATATTAACACGATTTATTTACATAAGGATGGAAAAGCTTGTGGAATCCGACTTCGGGGAAGATCATTTTGGGTTCAGGAGAAATGTAGGAACATGGGAGGCAATACTCACTTTACTTTACTCACTTTATTCTAGAAGATAGATTAAGAAAAGGCAAACCTACATATCTAACTTTTGTAAATTTGGAGAAGGCATTTGACAGTGATGATTGGAATAAACTCTTTAAAGTTCTGAAGCAAGCAGGAGTAAAATATAGGAAACGGAGGGTTATTTACAACTTGTACAAAAACCAGACAGTGATTGTCAGAGTTTAAGGGCATGAGAGGGATACAGTGGTTGGGAAGAGAGTAAGACAGGGATGTAGCCTTTCTCCAATGTTATTCAATTTGTACATTGAGCAAGCTATAAAGGAAAGCAAGGAGAAATTTGGAGAAGGAATTAAAAGTTCTGGGTGAAGAGTTAAAAACATTGCATTTTGCTGACGACATAGTAATTCTGTCAGATACAGCAAAGGACCTGGAAGAGCATTTGAACGGAATGTACAGTGTGCTGAAAGGTGCATATAAGATGAACACTAACAAAAGCAAAACTAGGGTAAGGAGTGCAGTCTAAGAAAATCAAGCGATGCTGAAGATATTAGATTGGGTAACAAAACAGTGGAGGTAGATGAGTTTTGTTGGGCAGTAAAGTAACAAATGATGGTCGCAGAGTATGTAAAATGAAGAATGGCAATGGTTGGAAAAGCATTCTTGAAAAAGAGAAATTTGTTAAAATCGAATATTGATTTAAGCCTAAGGTAGTCCTTTCTGAAGGCATTTGTGTGGAGTGTTGCCTTGTATGGGAGTGAAACATGGACGATAAACAGTGCAGACGGAAGAGGATAGAGGCTTTCGAAATGTGCTGCTACAGAAGAATGCTGAAGATTAGGTGGGTGAATCGCATAAGTAATGAGTAGGTACTGAACAGAATTGGGGAGAGAAGGAATTTCTGGCATATTTTGACTAAAAGAAGGGATCAATTGGTAGGACACATTCTTAGACATCAAGGAATTGTGAATTTAGTATTGGAGGGAAGTGTTTGGGGTAAAAACTGCAGAGGAAGACCAAGAGGTGGAGACAGTAAGCAGATTCACACAGATGTAGGTTGCCGTTCTTATGTGGAGTTGAAGAGGCTTGCTCAGGATAGGGTATTGTGGAAAGCTGCATCAAACCAGTCTCCAGACTGAAGCCCACAACACAACAGGTGTACATTTGTTCAATATTCAGAATTTGATCTGTTGTAATGCTTTGTAAACTGGCATTACTAACTTCATGCTTGGTTTTTCCACCCACTCCATCACCAGCATTTTTTCCATGGGAAGATGCAAAACAGTGCCATTCAGCCTCTAATTGAAAATCTGCCTTGTGGTTACAAATATTAGTGAATTTTTCCTGTTCTTATATTGGCTATCACTTCCATCTGAAAAGTAAATTACCTTCTCAAATTTAGGTAAGTTTTCTTCAATGTAATTTGAAGTGAGACTCAAAGGCATGTACAACTGCTGTGTTGTGCTCTAAATAATCATTTAAGACACAGATTGAGGGACTGATGAGTTTGTCATCCTCATTCTTAAAATATAATACAATTAGATGAACAGTTGCCTGGTCATTGGCCCAATGCTTTCCTTGAAATGCATCTTGAACAATGTAAGTAAAATTCTCTACAAAGTCAGCCAAGATTAGACATTCAGTTTCAGAAAGGATTTCTTTCTTCTCTCTAAAAAAATGTCATTGAATTTTTTGAAACATGCTGATTGCTTATTAGTGTTTACAACTTTTCAACAAGTGATTCAAAATATTATTCTTGATATTTTATAACTATAACCATTTCAGCCCTGTCTGTAGAGATACATTGCTTATATTCTATACTGTCTGGAAGATCTTCAGCTATATCATTTTAACATTTCAAGTAAGGGTTCTTTTCCATGACAACTTTTGCATAAATCCATCATAGTCATAGTTGTTAATGTCACACAGCATCAAATTAAGTAATTGTAGTTAACATTGAATTTGGCAATCATCAGTTTGACATTCAGGATGAGATGTGTTAAAAGCCATGTAGAGTTCATTGAAATTGCATAGTACTAAGTGCTTTTGTTTCACTACTTTGTTTCCATCTAATAACATTAGAACAGTGTTCATCCATTTTAAGAATATATTGCAGAATAAAAATGACTTTTATAGAACTTGACAACTAAGATAATTACACCACATCACACATTGTTTCACTGCATACATCTACACTTTGTCTTCAACAAGACACTTTTAATTGTTGAGATGATGTTTCCACAGCCAACAAAATAGTCCTGCCCTTATGAGCATTAAACCTGGTAAGACTTCAAATCCTTTTTTGTTCCCATAGACCTACTAGTTATGAGAACTTTCAGTTATATTATTTAAATTGTTTTTTCTTTTGTTTAACAAAAGTTAATTATATATATAAATTCTCAAGACCTTCAGGTTCCTTCAGTTTATCCAGGTCCCACATCCTTATTTTCCTACTTTTCTGCAGTTTTTCCAGTTTCAGCCTACAATTCATGACCAATAAGTCATGGTCAGAGTTAATATCTGCCCTTGGGTATGTCTTACAGTTTAAAACCTGGTTCCGAAATCTATGTCTTACCATTATAAAATCCATCTAGTATTTCCCAGTGTTTCCTGGTCTCTTCTACGTATACAACCTTCTTCCGTGATTCTTAAACCAGGTGTTTGTTATAACTAAATTATGAACCATGCAATATTCTACCAGGTGGCTTCCTCTTTCATTCCTTTTGCCCAGACCATATTAATCTACTATCTTCCCTTCCCTCCCTTGTCCTATTACCAAATTCCAGTCTCCCATAACAATTAAGTTGTCCTCTCCCTTAATTTTTTGAATAATTTCCTTTAGCTTCTCATACACTTCTTCGATCTCATCATCGGCAGAGCTAGTTGGCATATAAAGCTGTACTACTGTGTTCGGTGTTGGTTTCATATCTATGTTGACTACGATAATGCGATCACTGTGTTGCTGATAGTAGTTTAGCCACATTCCTATTTTCTTATTCATTATCAGACCTACTCCTGTATTACCCCAACTGATTTTGTCTTTATAATCCTGTACTCACGTGACCAGAAATCCTGTTCCTCTTTCCACTGAACTTCACTAATCCCCACTATAACTTCAACCTATCCATCTCTCTTTTTTAAATTTTCTAAGTTCCCTACCCGATTAAGGGTTCTGACTTTCCACACTCCAATCTGTAGAATTCCAGTGTTGTCTTTCCTGATGATCACATCCTCCCGAGTAGTCCCCGCCCAGAGATCCGAATGGGGGACTACTTTACCTCCGGAATATTTTACCCGAGTGTGTTTGAAGGATAATAAGCCTGCAATTTCACCATTAGAGGAACCAGGTACTCACTGATTTAATATGTAGTATCTTCATAGGTCTAGTTCAGTGTTAACCATGTTGTAGTTAAAATAAGTTAAATTCGGAATGTAATTAGTAGTAAAGTTATTCCTTTCATTGTTTTCATTCAGGACCTTAGAGTTTTCAAGTTAAAACTTCTGTATATTTTCCACATTGGGCAATTACTTTAAGTTTCTGTCCAACTAGATCTTCTTCTTCAAGTTCATCTTCAAGTTACATATCATCTTGTGAAGATTCTGATGACTCACAAGATGACAAAACATATTATCCCTACGATGAGAGTTGAAATGATAGTGATGACAGTTTTAGCACTGCTGTAAATAGCAGTAGTCCAACAGCTGGCATACAGGACACATCGGCCTCCATTTGAAAGAGCCCTTCAAAGAGAGGTGAGCAAAGGAAGAGAAATGTTGCAAGGTGGAAGAGAGGAACCTTTTGAAAAAGGCAAGAAATGCTTGCCAGGCATATGAAACTCTCACAGGAAGTATAAAGATACAACCCCAAAGGTCGATGAAAGCAGATTGTAAAAAAAAGTGCAAGCTCCAGTGTTCATCAAAGTTTAGACCTACAAAGTTTAGTAACGATCACAGTCTGCAACTGTTTGTCATACTCTTCATTAGGTGATATAGACCGCCAGAGGCAATTTATAGTCATGTCAATGAAGCCCACTGTTCCTAGTTATTGCTATACTCCTGTTGAAGGCAGCAGACCACCATGAAAACCTAATATGGCTTTTTTTCTGAATGGTATAGAGGACAATGTTTGTGAAACATTTTTTTAAAACACGTTAGATACCAATGATCGGCCAATTTGAACAGTTCTGGAAAAATGTAATAAGGTTGCAGATACTCTTCTTGAACCAGATCAAAGTGGAAAACATGGCAAAAAGAAAACCTTGGATCCAGGGATATGGTAACATATTGACGCCTTTCCTAAAATTGAAAACCATTACACCCGGGCTAATACGTCAAGATACTTTATAGATGGAAGCAGGTCGCTTGCTGATATTCACCGGGATTATGTTACCAACTGTGAAGCAAGAAAGCAGCCACATGCAAGCTACGCAGTGTTTCACTGTAGTTTCACACAAGAGTACAATTCTCTCTCTCTCTCTCTCTCTCTCTCTCTCTCTCTCTCTCTCTCTCTCTCTCTCTCTCTCTCTATCTCTCTCTCTTTTTTGCCTAAGAAGGATTGTTGTGGTGCCTGTGTTGCCTATGACAACTCTGATGATCAAGGAGAGGAACTGTTGACAATGAAATATGATGAACATTTGGTAGAGAAGAACTTGTGCAGAGTAGAAAAGAAATATGATAAAACTTCAATGGAATAGTGCCAGTATATTATCTCCAATCTGTTATGCAGTTGCCAAAGTGAGAAGTTTCTACATTTTATTATAAATCCAAACTAAATGTCTTAAACTTTACTATTTATGACTTCAAGACAAATGCTTGTGACTGCTATGTTTGGGATGAGTCTAATGGTACTCGTGGCAAGAATGAATTTGGTTCACATGGGTTAATGTATTTAAAGCAGAAAGCTAACACAACCAATAACGAAGTCATCATCTACTCTGACAACGGTGTTGGCCAACAAAATAAATAAATATGTTGGGTCTGTATTTTTATGCAGTTCGTTTTCTTGCAATAAAATCCAAAACGCACAAATTCTTCTACAAAAACCCACAATCAGAATGAAGGAGACTCAGCTCAGTCTCAGAGACAGGTGAAGCGCCAGTTGAGAAGTGGTCCGATCTACACCACAGAAGGGTTTATAGCTGCTATTAGAGTTGTAAAGAGACAGAGTGAACCCTTTCCTGTGCACAAATTATGCCATTAGGATTTCTACAATGTGAAACACATTGCTTCTGCGGTTGGTCCTCTGAACCTACAAACTTTGAAACTGACAGATGTGAAAGTTATCAAAATTACTAGAGATTCATCAAATTCTGTATTTTTTAAGAATTCCTACAGTGAAGAGTTTCAAGAAGTAACTGTAATTAAGAAACAGAAATTACCTGGAGACATCGTCCTGAAACCAGCATTTGTTTCGAAACCAGGGTTATCTTCTAAGAAGAAAGAAGACCCTCTAGATTTATTGGCCAAGAATTTTATTCCAAAGGCTTACACACTCTTTTATAGACTCAGTGCTATGTTCATAAGTAGTGGAATTACCTACAGATTACTTATGATGTTCCACAGCTGACATTTATGTGTTGTTGCACTTGATGGTGCTAATTCAGTGTTTAAGGAACCGTGGACATGAATGACATAATTGTCACCAACATGATTTTAATTTCTGTCAAGAACGTCCCATTTTGATTTGTGCCACACTAAGTATAATGTTTGTAGCGACAATGACATAAGTATGTATGTAAGCTACTTTAAGCCTAATAATGTAATCTGGTAACAAATAAAATATTTTTGATACACTGTTAATTATTTCAATGGTTTAAGGTATCAAATAGTCAAATTTGGTAATTATAAATATATTGGTCTTATACTGGTAACCTTTTAAAACTTTCAAATGCTCCTCCTGTAAAGTGGCAGTTTTTGAGTTATGACATTGTTATATTTAATGAGTGCTATGTTAAAATTTTTTACACAACTCATGCTCAAATATCAATTATGGCAGCAAATCAAATATTTACTGCCTGAAGACAAACTGCTACCTGGAGTAGCAACAGCTCCAGTGACAACTCATTGACTTGAGTCTCTGTCTGCAGGGCAACAGTGTATGGCAGGAAGCTTGGCCACACGGATCTTAGGATTCTTACTGGCAACCACAGCATTAATAATACAGCTGTCCCAAAAATAACTGCTGATGCCAGCAGTCTGCGCACATGTCGTAATATTGGCAGGTGGATCATCTCCTGGAAGAAAGGATATATTATTAAGGGACAAGTAACATCTCATTAATCATCTGAAAACTTAAAACAAAAAAATAAATACTTTAAATAGGTGAAATATCTTCCTCAGTTTAACTAAAATGTTACTGAAACTAAAATATGAAGCTTGTACTCCTCTAAAGTGTTCATGACCTTCAAGAGCTAGACCACAAGCAAAATCCACGATATCTGAGATGCACCAAAATTTTATGAGAATAGCAAGCAATAGTGTTGTGGTTTCGTGTGTGATGTTTAACACGGTCATCATGCATTTTCCACATGACTGACGGTAGGAGTGCTGCTCTCAAAATAGTGCTACGGTGGCGAAAACCAGAATGCAGTGCGAGAAAGAGCGCAGGTACGAAGACAGTTCCTGTGTAATCACTTCAGTGTGTGTACCTATTAGCTTCTCAAGTGTGTGTTGTTTTGTATGAATTCCGGAAGTGGAATTAAAGTTTAAATAGTTACTACACTTTATTGGCGCCGAGTTGGGAGTTTCAGTTTCTTTAAGTAATGTGAACATCAGTGTTATGGCAATTCTTGAGAAGGTTCTACGTAACATAATCAAACAGCAACAGTTTCTTACCACTGCTATAAGTGAGTTCGTTTCTGTCCACACCAACGAGTGCCTCTCATCATTTACACAACAGCCTATGCCTTTGGCAGCATTTCATGGCTTTCACCGTTGCTGACCAACAAACTTTTAAGTCTTTATTCCTTTTGTGGATTTTGCCAAAGTTGTATCAACTGTTGTCACAACTATCACCATTGAAATAACCTTCCTCATTGTTGTTTGATGAAATGTGTACTCTTCTTTAACATATTTTAAAAAACAGACACACATTGTTGCATTCTATAGGTGTAAAAAAAAACAGCCTCATCAGATCTATGGTGCTTGGGGTACTGAATTACAAGGACTCAGCCGAAAATGTCAATTTGCCACAGAAATTCAAAAAGTATCATATGCCAACTCTATGGTTAGGGATGAGATTTTGCGTTCTGTGTAGTGATGTGGGCTGGGAATATTCTCAATGGGAAAGAACTTATAAAATGGGAATATTGCCAAGAATATTTCTTTGGCCCAAGAATACTGCAAAAAATTGGGAATTCATGAAAGGGTCATTCCATGCCAAGTGGTCTAGAGGCTCCCACATGACCCTCATGGATTTTGATGAAATTTGGTATGAACAATCACACATGTTCTCAATGAACACTGGTAAAGTTTCAGTTTCAAAAATTCAATACTTCCGGAGATACAGTCACTTGTTTAAGACCATAGCACAGCTTCCAATAGTGCGTCCTTGAATTTTCAGCAACTTTGAGATGATATATCTCTGGGAGTTTTTGCATGAAAGAAACAAAACTTGGCCATCTTATACAACTTTTAGAGCTCTTTAAAGTAAAATATTAAGAATAGGCTTTCTGAGCAATTTTCATATAGAAAATTTGGGGCAAAGTTGGGCGAAAAAATTGCTGGTTAAAAAAAGTGCGAACTTCAGTTTTTTATATCTCCAGAAGTAATTGTGAGATGTACATGAAACTTTCTACACCATAACTCACCAACACAAGGTCTTAGAATATAAAGTTTCATTCTCCTATTGCTTCCCATTATTTCACAAATCTAGGGTAAAGTTGACGATTTTTCAAAAAGTGCTAAAAATGGACATTTTTAATCAATTTTTTCAAAAAAGTGTTTTCTCCAAACTCCTTTAAACTATGCTCATTAGAAAGAGCATATTCTAAACTATCTAGAAAAGTGGATTTGGTTTTGCAATGCAAGCATATAAGGCCCTAAAAAGTAGCATAATCCTAGAGGCGCACTGGAAGTTTGAACCCATTTTTCTGGCACTCAAATTATACCTAAAATCTTTTATTATGTCTAATAAATATTTGTTAATGCCTGGGATAAGTGAAATAAGAAGTCCTGATGAATAGGACGTAGCTAAAGTCCAAATAGAAAAAGAATAAAAATAGAAACAATGTTATTTCTTAACTGTCTCCCCCCCCCCCCCAAACCCCACAACTCTCTCTCTCTCTCTCTCTCTCTCCTCTCTCTCTCTCTCTCTCTCTCTCTCTCTCTCTCTCTCTCTCACACACACACACACACACACACACAAACTGAATTTAATTCATAAAATTTATTTGCACAATCATTATCTAATTATTAGTAGCCTGTTTAATGAACAAACACTAGCTTACTGATGGAAAAGAAGTGTATAAATGAGTTGCAATGGTTTAACCACTGCTAGATTCATTTCACATGAGAAAACCAGTATCTCCATCACCATAGGGGCTACGCTCGAGCATGAACAGCTACGGGTGAGTTTCTTTACATAGGTTTCCAAGCCTGATGAATGTCAACACAGACGAATTTACTGACGGAGCTGGAATAACTGCAATAATGTGGTGTGATGGGACCCAGCACTTGTCACTCATTGGTGGTCAATACAATGAATCTGCTGGACCATGAGGATGCATAAAGTTTATTAATACACCCCTTTGCTCAGTGGAAGTCTCACAGATATTCCCAATCCACCAAAAATTTTCTTAGATGCATGCAACATATTGTCCAGGTTGGAGAGAAGACATTAATATGCCTTCTTTAGTTCTCTGACCCATTGTAGCTAGAAAAGATGATCAATCGTTTGAAACTCTGCTGGCCTGAATTATTGTTTCGTCAATAGGTAAAAAGTGACTATTTTCTCTAGTGCCTGCTACAGTTTGTCCAAGTTTAAACCTCACTTCTTGTGACAATCCCTCCCCCCCCCCCCCCCCAATTTCATCTTTACTGACGAAAACAAATATGATTCGATTAATGTTTCCAGAGAAGAAATGAAACAGGTCTAGGTGAGTAAGTTTGAGCACTGGAGCCATCACTGAAATTATGAATGTGAGATATCTGTGCAAACTGTGCTTTTATATATAATTGATGAGCTCCTTGACAAAAACGTTAACTGTACCTGTGTCATGCCACAAACAAGAACTGATAATGCAGAAACTTAAAGATTCCACTTTCTCATTTTGATGAAAGTAGATAACAAATGGATGAATTGTTGCTTTCCAGTGGAAGCCTTGCACAGCACCCTGAATAATAGAAGAATAATTTTCCAAAAAATCCATTAGGACAACAAGATCTTTGTTTTTCAGGCCTTTAAGGTGCAGTTATTCCTGCTCCAACAGTAAATTTGTCTGTCTGACAATACACCATTCCTCTTGATATTCATCAGAAAATTAATGTAGCATAGGGTAAGGTAGTACAAATTCGATATAGGTACAATTCCAATCAACATAAGTTTTCAGTCTCGTATTGTTGCTAGCACTTGCCTTTGTGTGGCGTTGCAGTGTAGCAGATTTCTACAGCTCCTCCTGTCCTTTTCAAGACAACACTCTGTGTTAAGGAGACAAATTTTTTCCTGTAAAGATGTACTTGGAGCTACTTCGTCGAACGTGCTCTTATAAATGTTCTAGTTTCCACGTGCTTGTAAACTCGTTATTGTGCAACGTTTGGTAGAGTGAAGTATGCACTGATGCCCAAAGGAAATAGTGCTTTTTATGTGGGAAAAGTCAGTGATCAAAATTGTACGAGGAAGTGATCATAATCGTACCTAGTGTGGTACAGTTTCTATCGATTTTTCTCAATTCTGTAACCTTTTTTTGTGTTCATACCAACATATGCAATTGTCTAATATTTGTGTTACATATTCATTAAACATTCAAGAACAAGTGCCATAGTTGAAATTATTTATTTTCTCAATGTGTTTGCAGTTACAATTACATTTGTCCGAAATGATTGAAATTGTACCACCATACCCTATCAAAAATTGAAATAGGTTAGAGGAAACTAAGCAACCTATGAGTGGCTTCTAATTTTACCCAGGACACTTCAATAATTTTATTATCAGGCTTGGGAACCTGTGTAAAGAAATACTTATCACGCTTGAGATATCCTGTGGTAAAGGAACCCACCCGTGGCTGTTGTTGCCCCTGTGGCGATGGGGATGCTGGTTTCCTCAGGTGAAATGAAACTAGCAGTGGTTAAACCGTAGCAACTCATTTATACACTTCTTTTCCATCAGTAAGCTAGTGTTTGTTCATTAAACAGGCTACTAATAATTACATAATGATTATGGAAATAAATTTTATGAATTACATTCAGTGTGTGTGTGTGTGTGTGTGTGTGTGTGAGAGAGAGAGAGAGAGAGAGAGAGAGAGAGAGAGAGAGAGAGAGAGAGAGAGAGAGAGTTGTGGGATTGGGGGGGGGGGACAGTTAAGAAATAACATTGTTTCTATTTTTATTCTTTTTCTATTTGGACTTTAGCTACGTCCTATTCATCAGGACTTCTTATTTCACTTATCCCAGGCATTAACAAATATTTATTAGACATAATGAAAGATTTTAGGTATAATTTGAGTGCCAGAAAAATGGGTTCAAACTTCCAGTGCGCCTCTAGGATTATGCTACTTTTTAGGGCCTTATATGCTTGCATTGCAAAACCAAATCCACTTTTCTAGATAGTTTAGAATATGCTCTTTCTAATGAGCATAGTTTAAAGGAGTTTGGAGAAAACACTTTTTTGAAAAATTTGATTAAAAATGCCCATTTTTAGCACTTTTTGAAAAATCGTCAACTTTACCCTAGATTTGTGAAATAATGGGAAGCAATAGGAGAATGAAACTTTATATTCTAAGACCTTGTGTTGGTGAGTTATGGTGTAGAAAGTTTCATGTACATCTCACAATTACTTCTGGAGATATAAAAAACTGAAGTTCGCACTTTTTTTAACCAGCAATTTTTTCGCCCAACTTTGCCCCAAATTTTCTTTATGAAAATTGCTCAGAAAGCCTATTCTTAATATTTTACTTTAAAGAGCTCTAAAAGTTGTATAAGATGGCCAAGTTTTGTTTCTTTCATGCAAAAACTCCCAGAGATATATCATCTCAAAGTTGCTGAAAATTCAAGGACGCACTATTGGAAGCTGTGCTATGGTCTTAAACAAGTGACTGTATCTCCGGAAGTATTGAATTTTTGAAACTGAAACTTTACCAGTGTTCATTGAGAACATGTGTGATTGTTCATACCAAATTTCATCAAAATCCATGAGGGTCATGTGGGAACTTTTCTCGATATTAGACCACTTGGCACGGAATGTCCCGAAAATGTTTAGATTTTGAAAGTTATAACACTTATCAACAGTTAAAAAACCTGATAATTAGGTTAACTAAGTAAATTCATACATTTTAGTCCAAGTTTTATCATTATCTGCATTAATTTCCTTGCTAATTCCATGCAGAACATCATTTACTTTAAGTCTGGTGGAAGAAATAATTTAAAATATTCGCTAGGGTTACAATTTTTCGGCAAGTTTAAGCCCCACATTTCTCTGAATGAAACCTAAACTTACAAAATATTTCTCTGGAGGCTTAATTCTCAACCAGCCATCATCTGTAGTAATTTTTAATTTTTTCGAAAAGATGGACTAGACATGTTTCACTTTCAGAATTTAAAGCCTCCTCGATTCCAGCGATGAATTACGATTTATGAAAATTTATTTTCTAAAATATCACTACCAATTTCAGTTTTAGAATCTTTAATTAATGTTTTACAATGTTCTATGTTAATAATATCACTTGTATTTTCAAGTAAATCATAAATCTCATCCGGTTTATTTGCACAATTTTTCCCCAAAATGCCATTGTCATTGACTAATGTTTACAAATTTTGCACCAGTTTATTTTAAACTTTATAGCCTAAAATATTACTAACATTGGCAGAAAACTTAACAAATTGAATAAATCAAACCTGCCTGTGTAGTTTTAGTATTTAGTACCTACTCACTAGATGGCATATCAATATTATAAATTCAGTTTTTCTAAAGGTTGATTCTTTCAAGTTTGGCAGTTCTAGGAAACGTTAACTGTAAATTTCGATGTTTGGTAGTTCTAGGGCTAATTCGTTGATCTTTAAAATATTGAAAATCGAAAAATGTGTGTATTTCAAACAAGGAGGTTAAGTCTAGATCCATATAAACCTAAACCTATCCAAATATTTTATTTATATTATTTAAAAGTAAAAAGTAGGAGTGCTCAAATAAGTATTAAAAAAGCTAACCATAGTTTAGCGCTTATAATTTTACAGTGAGCTGTAATGGGGAAATTTAGTTCTTACAATAGAAACGAGAGAATTTTCCCTCCCTCCTTGAAGATAGCATCATTTATAGAAATGACCGAAGTTTCGCAGAGCCTGCACCACATCGTCTCAGCTCCAAGCAAGCGAACAATGAAACAGCATGCCAGGAAAGCCACCGTGAAGGCACTGTGTTTCACGCACTTGCATCTGAACTGAGGTAACACCTGCGTTGTATTCTAGTAATTTTCTGGCTTTGTGGTCACTTGTGCAGCTGCCAGACTGTAAACAGTCAATTTTGTTGACCATCTAAGGTGTTGGCAACTTAACTCTTACAAAATTTTTTGCATGAAAATTATATTTATTTGCAACAGTTCTTGTTTGTGAAAGTTGTTTCAAAATCTGTTATGATTACAACAACTGCAAACAAAATAAAAAAACGCACTGCTGAACTATAGATGATGTTTATATATAGGGATATTTTTTAATTCTTTTTTTATTTTATTTATTTTTTAATTGCTGTTTTGTACAGTAAAATGAGATGTGCATATGAAGAGAAATTTGAAGCTCCTATATACGGTATGTATAGGGTGACCAGATGTCCAGGTAACCCTGAACATGTCCTCCTTTTTACCTCTTTGTCCTGGATCCAGATGGGTTTTTACTTTGTCCTTTTTCTCAACATTACCATAATAAAATTATGTCAGTAATTATTCCTGTTCTGTTGCCCTTGTCTTGATCATTGGTCGACCCATACACAAATGTAAATACCTATCACTTAAAATGTAAGTTCCATATTTTGAGTTTGGAATTCACATTGTCTTGGCTTGGCATTGGACCAACCCATCTCTCAGCATTTATGCTGGACCCTAAAATGCACGGAAGGATGCTCGACCCTACAGAACTACTAGACGCCTTAGGTTTTGATTGTGATTGTGCTCATCAGATATGTTTCGATGTCTTAAAAGTAAGAAAAAGTTTAGCTGACTACAAAGACAAGAAATGCTTATTCTCAAGAATGTTTCTTTGGGAAGGGATGGATGATAAAGCAAAAATTATCAGCATCTGTCATGGTGGAGAAGGTTGAGAAGTACATGGGACTTGGCAGAGGTAGCCATAAGAACGTTGGGGAGCACCAGTAACTTCAGCTGCCACAGAGCATGTTTTCTCGGTTGCATTCCAAGAAAAGAAACTATCTTTCTTCTGAGCGAGCAGCAAAACTGACATTTCTTATGTACAACTGGAAACTAAAGAATGCTATACCTCCAAAAGAGAACATGAAAGAAACAATAAAGCAAGCAGACGCCAACCCAGAGGAATCAGGAGAAAAGGAAGAAGACGAAGTAGTCCTCGAGACTGAAGAAGGTGTTTTATACACTGGCGAAAAACTTCCCAGCCCCCCCCCCCCCCAATAATATATAAACTTTGATAGCACTGAAACAATTAGTGCATAGTATGAATGGCCAATCAGAAGTCAGGTGCTAACGGACCGTGAGAATGTTGTTTTCACTACTTCTGTTTTATAAATACAGCATGTCTATATTTCTTCTGTTTATTCACAACAACACGGATGTAATTTATGAGTATCATTTACCATTTACTTCATTTTGTGACATCCTTCAGTTTTGTATGAATGTGTTACGATTTTCGTTTATGTTGTTAGCCTGCAACCCAATAGAACATTTTTAATTTCTTGTCAAAAATATTTCACAGTTTTCTTTGAATGAGTCACAGTTTTGGTGTTATGCATCAACCTAAGAAAACAACAAAGTAAGACCACAATGCATAATTATTAGAAATGCCTGAGTGACTGTTTTAACTAAATTTTAGATTAGATTTACTTTTCCAGTTGACTCATACTGAGGATATCCTTTGTTGTTGAACATGCCAGAAAATAAGATACACAATAAATACTTACACAAAATGAGATCAGATGTGTTGAGGTACCTACCAGAGATCCCAGATGTAATTGCTCTTGTGGATGTGAAAATGGTCAGAAAAATCAAAATCTTGAGGATATTTACATTTCAAAGGCATAAAACTAGTTACTACATTCTAAATATTTAATATACTATGTGCGAATCATAATTCTTAGGCTTTTATTTAATTTATATACTACTATCATTATTGTGAAAGTTATCTATTAAAGAACTAAAATAAATATGATCAACTAATCTTTTAAGTTTGTCTTTTTAGCATGTGCTATCCTTTAAGATATCAAACGTAAACATGCAATTATATATTTTATTTTTTTTAACAATTGCATAAATGGCTGCCCCTCGGAGACCTAAATTTCTCATAGTGCTTTACGCTGGGAGTCAAACAGTTTGTGAGTTAAGAAATTTATAACACATTCTCACTATTACCGTAGTTCATATAGCATAAAAGTCGTTTACTTTGAACGTAATGAATGTCAAACTATATTCACAATTTTTATCCACAACCTGCTAGAAATGTAAATAGTTACTTTGTCATGCTCAATGAAAAAGTTTGTTGTGAAGCACTGCACACTCTTTGTCCTAACACCTTTGACACATTCTGCTATTGGCAGACTCTTGTAGGCTATCGACATGGTGGGCTGTGTAAATCTCACAATTTCTTTTCAACTAAAGTTTTATTTTCATGTTATTCTCTCATCAAGTTTCATTACTGCAATATTATTATGCAGTAGAGGGCTAAAGTAAAATTCTTACCATCCAAAATTACAAAAAAATATACTGATGACAAACAATGAAAAAATCCTGTAAATTTAAAAAATACCCGGGTATTTCCCAGATTTCTCCAGGATGAAAATACTCCCAGAACTCCCACTTATCCTGGTTCATATACACCCTGAATGTATTTCTATTTCTCCCCATGAACAAACATTACAGTCGTACTATAAATAAAGTTTTTATATTTTTCTCAGTGTAAAACTTTGTAGAAGGAACAATAATGTCATTTTACCTGTATTGGGCTGAAATCTGGATCATTCAGGTTTCTTAAAAACCATAACACTCCTGGTCGTAGAACCTCCCTCAGCAAAAGAATGAAGGAGGCAAAATAATACACGTACACCATTCCCACAAGCCAGTGTATAAACATAGATGTTCCAGGTGCCATCTGGAAGCTAGTTTCTCTGTCTCGCAAAGTGGCATCAAACATTGATAATGAACAAATATCAAGCCACCACCCACATATCAGTGGGAGGACCCCAATCTCTACAACGGACAACAGTGAGACCTGCAAGAAAATGAATTCACGGTAAATTATTCTAATCAAAGGACAAACCAAAAGTGCATTTAAGGAAGGAAAGTTCAAGAAAATGGAGGAATGGAAGTAAAATTTATCTTAATATAAGGCAATCAAAAAAGACACATAACAAGTAGCACACAATAATAAAAAAATAAATTGGCTACAACCGAGATTTGTTCTGGCTGCAAAGCTCTAACTAAACAAGGACTAAAATTTACTATTAGGATATTTTACAAAAGGGGTGAAGTCTAACAATCTATTACAAATGAGAATAGATAACTACAAGAATGGCAATACTGCTTCACACTAATTAATGGAAAACAAACTGACTGGATTCTGTGCTCTTTCAGCATTTCCACTTTGAAGTATGTACAGAATTTTGTGATCAAAGATAATGATCCAGCTCTGATCATTGCTGTCAGCTACTATAAATCTGGATTAGAGTTCTCTCTCCCACAAATGTATAACCTTGAGGAAAAAATTAAATTACGGTTCACAACATGTCACAACAGAATATGATTTGAACTGTCCAAAAATGCCTTGTTAACTTTCACTGAGGACCCAAAATAAAGATCAATAGATATGAAAAAGATGATAGTTTATAGTCTCGGAACTTTACAACACAACAGTTTACACAATTTTCAAAAGTGCTGAACAAGATAGCCTTCTTGGTTCCAAAAGACAGAACTGTGCTAAAGACCCATCAAATATTTTTAATGTAAAATAATTTGAAAATTCATGCTAGCCCAAGAATGCTTCTAAATGTTTTTACTTTTGAGAAATTTAGACAGACCTTTACTGTAATCACTGGAGCTGTTGATATATGTTTACTAAAAGATCTGAAACTGCTCGTAAATAAAAAGATTTAGAAGTAATCTTGGGCTATGAATTGCTTCCACTGATTTTGATGTAGTAAGACAATCATCTACAAATAATGCTAATAAGATAACATCACCACTGATTACAACACAGAATAAAAATGGATCAGTATCAGTTGCTTGAAAATTTTAAAAGAAAAGAAAAGAGTCTATAAATTTCTTGTTTGAACAAGGAGCTTGCTTGAGTCTGTACAGTGATTTCTTAAGTCTGCAATCTACAGGTTTCTCTGTTTTAACCAGTGCTCCCTCTGGTGTATTCAAGTAGATTTTGTCTTCAAGGCTTCCATATAAAAAAGCTGCAAACATCAAATTGTACCACCTCAAGATCATTATACACGCACGCAGGCGCGCGCCCAAGGGAGGACTCGCACTTCCAATGGCAAGTGGGACCACACGCACCGCACCAAGGCACGTTAGTGTGCACAGCTATTCCACCACGGCTTTCCTCATAAGACTTACGTGTCTAATGTATGCTGTTGTTCGATCACCATCTTCATTCTGACATCAGATGATTGTTTTTCCCGGGGTGTAATTAGAAACAAAATCTTTGACATGTTCCTTTGTTTATCACTAACATAGCTTTCAGTATATGATTATGGTTTGCCTATGTGGAAATATGTATAACATGAGCTTTCTTTTCTGGCTTCTTAACAGTAAGTCTGTCCTTTTTTATTTTACTACTACTACTACTACTACTACTACTACTACTACTACTACTACTACACGTCAAGACCTGTAACTTTATTTCAATTGCATGGTGTTTTACTGCCACCAGTGAAATTATATTTGGCAGTAAAAGCCAGCTTGGTTGCACAGTATTTTATTATTCTTCAATTATGTGTTTCACCCTTATTTAATTTGTGCTACACAGATTTATAAAAAGGCAAACAAATCTTACAAGGCACCCTTCACGGTGCGACACCGAACATTTGTTTGCAGTATGTGAACATTTACAGTATTTTTGGTTTTTTATAGCCTTGCAAATGGTCAAGTAACCTGAATTAGAGAAGGAACAGACATGGTAATGATGTAAACAGGACGAAGTTGATGTTTAATTACCTTAAACAGAGCAGTGGTACCTATAGATGAGACGTCTATATTCAATAATATAGTGAGGACAGTTACAACTCACCGCAAAGACGTGGCGACGAGATGCGACAGGCACAGGCACATACACAGTCCTCCCTTTTGTATGTGCCTGTCGCATCTCGTCGCCACGTCTTTGCGGTGAGTTGTAACTGTCCTCACTATATTATTTATTCCAACCTGGACTTTCCATTATTATATATAGACGTCTATATTCATAGTTTTCGATGGGTGGGCGTGGAGTGCTGCTCCACTGACGTGTACAGAATAACTAAGGGAGTCTGGTTAGGCATGTTTATGGAGCAGCACTCCGCACTCAGCAACTGTCTGTGATTGAAAACTGTGAGCATGGACTTGTCTTTTGTCTATAGGTAGCACTGCTCCTATTACGGTAATTCAATATCAGTTTTGTCCTTTTTACATCATTACCATGTCTGTTCTTTCTATAATTTTTGCTACCCCATCATTTGTAGGTTTACCAAAAATTTAAAAATGCTGTAAACATTCTGATACCAAAACCAATGTATGTTTTGTAATTACTGTGTAACATCTGTCATGCAGATAAAAGATGAAGCTCTGCTAAAAGGTGAAATGTCTCAATTGAAGAATAATAAAATACTGTGGAACCAAGATGGATTTTATTCCAAGTCATATACACCTGTTTCAATTGCCACATCATCAAGCTCAACAATGCTGGCAGAAAGTTTTTCCTACATCATATCAAGAGTATACATGTATCTCACCAACTTTTGAGTACACATTTTGTCTCAATAAATTTACTGCAACAGGCACTTAGTGCCTTCACTTCCCTGTTATTTGTACATTTTTAAAATTATGCAAGTTAATCCTACTCTAAACACAGTTTTCTTGATCACCTTTTGATTATTCTTATTTGTGCATTCAGAAGAGATTACAATATTTGCTGCAGCAGAAATATCTCTTTTCTTTGTTCCTATTTAACATCCCAACAATATGGTGAGAAGTTACTGTAACACATTGGCACTCCACCACATTAACATTTTGTTTAAAAAAATCATTAACTATGATTTTAATGTAAAGATAAAGTAACTGCAAAGTCTTCACTAGTGTGGACACAACAGTTCAAAGTTATCAATGAACATTTGGCTCCTGGTATATTTACCAGCATGCAGCTTACCTTTTTTCTGATCAGAGAGATTGGAACAAATCCCTACCCATTGTGTTTTAATGTAAAATATGAATAACTTAGGTACATGAGAAAAAAAGAGATGATATACACATTGGAATGCAAGGAAAGCAGTACCAAAAAGTGATGAAATACTGCTAAATGCAAGTATTTCATGACCTTAGCATTCAAGAATGGTTTTTATAAACCACAAAATGTTTCAGCTTTGTCTTCAACAAGGCTATCTCTTGACTTATTGCTCCACAAAAATACAGTTTGAAAGCACACCCTTCCAATTACTGAAATAACAATGACAATAACTTGTGAACTGAGCAAATATTTGCAATAAACTTCTCTATCAGTTGTAGCACTGAATGAAGGACAATTAAGATGTAAAAAAGAAAATGGTTAAATTCAGTTCATGCATATGCGACTGGCCCCTGAGAAGTAGATGTTGGCAAAGAAACTACATAGTTATGGCTGGAAACACACTTTTCATTGACAAGAAATAAAACTATCAGTGAATAAATTTGGTCTATATATATATAACCTAAAGCAAACTGTTACACCCATGTAGTAACAGGTTCTTGAGGTACTTTTCCAGTTCACAGTATGGTAGCAATTTGTATTTCCAAAGAAATTCTACAAATTTATGTGAAGAAATTTGGTAATGTCCACCACCCCGATTTGTTTACAAAGTATAAAGCGTGAAGCTATTACGCCTATTCCTTCTCCTCCGGTCATTCATCATGATGTTGGTAAAATGTCAACATATCGAGTACCAGTGGTGTACGCATTAATTGCAATTAAACAAAAAAACAACCTTTCTAGGGTGATACATTACAAGCTATAATTTGTAATAAAATAAAGAATAGTCCCTTACCTTAACAACAACATAACAAAGGCCAAGAATTCTTTTGGAACGCCTCAATCCCAGAAGAGCTGCTATTGTGCGTAGCACAACAAGTCCCAGGCCTATCATGACATATCCGCAGAGTGTTGTTACAAGTCCTTCAAAACGAGATGCGGTAGCATGTTGCTGTAGTCCGAACCCCATAACTGCAAAATGTCCTATGTGATACGGACAAAAAGCAAATACAAGGATGAAGAGAGTATTGAGAGAGACAACCCAGAACACATGTTCCAGGAATGCAAGTGATCCATCAAAGCCCAAAAGCTTTTCCCATGTAAGTTCTTCTGCTGCACGATCCCATTCAATAGGATTCCAATTGCCTTCATCAGCTCCTTGATTAGCACCTTGCTCTTCCCCTTCAGCACCCCCATTTTCTAAAACATCTGCTGGAGCTTCGAGATCTGCACCAGCTACTGGTGGAGGTGGGACACCACCACCAAGGAAAGCTCCAAGTTCTGGGGCAGGTGCTGGAGGTGGAGGCACACCACCACCAAGAAAAGCTCCTATTACCATAGGAAGTGCTTCCTGTGAAGCAAACAAAAACAGTGGAATAATCTTCTCTCAACTGGGTTGAAACATACAAAAGTTCAAAATATGATATTTTCATAATAGAAATTGAATCCAAGATTGCTGAAAAATTGTATTTATTCAGCATGTGCTGTCTAAGGTATTTACCCACATGTAAGCCAACTCCAAAAGTAACACTGCAATTACTGACAGCAGTGAGAATTCACGATATCTATGAAAATAAGAGTGGCTTTCATTTGGGTAAATACTATTTCTGTTACAAGCTCGTTTCAGCCATTGCCATTACTAAATGGGCCTGTTTATGTTCCAAATACAGTTACTTAGTCTACGAATTGCATTTCCCAACATTTTTACTTTGCAAATTCACCTACATCTAGTTCCGACTGATGTGCGTAAAGCATTATGGAGCAAGTATCTCTTTAGTGACGAGATCTGTAAAGTGTCAAAAGGTGTCAAATTATTTATTTATCAACTATTTTCAATATTGAGATAAATCATTACTTTCAGATCTCATCACACAAGACACTAACTCCCAAATGTTTCATGGATGTCAGTTGAACAAGATGTAATTAAATTTGTATAGAATGTAATTCACAGACGTGAGAGGTGAAGCAGTCAACAATCTGAAGATTGGTTTTAACACCACGGTACATTACTAGGTATGGTCCTGTTTTGAGGTGGCATCCCACTGCCTTGCTGACTTACCGAGCCAGTTACACAAGGACCTACATTTTATTATAGATTCTTGGGTTCAATTCAGAATGTATTACTGCCAAGATTACTTGAGTGAGAGTATATTGATACATTTGTCTTGTTTTGTTGTTTACCACAAGTATGGAAAAAAGTGGAAAACAACATTCTGAAAGACAAAATTAAACTAACAACTAAGCACAATGAAACCTACCTTCACCACTGTGCTCTGTCAAGCAGTAATCCTTATGAACAATCAAAGTTTCAAGTGATCAGCATTTTTTAATTAAATTACGGTACTCAGTAGGTAATGGGTGAAAGTAATTTGATCAGTTCCCACTATAAAAAGTAGTGACACGTTCATAACAAAAGAAAAATGATCGAAGTTTCTAATCATACAGCATAACATGCCAACAAGCCAGATGAAATCCCGTAATACAGTTGTCCCATCAAACATATACAGAGAGATGTTCAGTATACTGACATTCAGGTAATCTGCTAGAAATACTTCCTGAACTTTGTACACAAAGAACTTATCTGACACTTATTCAAATACTAATTATACACGAGTTTATTAGTGATCTATAATGGAGGATAGGTAACAACTCACAGTAAAGAGGCTCACTGAGCTGCTGACAAATATGAAAATAAATAATCACATTCACACAATTTAAATTTTCGACCATGGCCTTTGTCAGAAAAAGATACACACACACACACACACACACACACACACACACACACACACACAACTATCAAGTTCGGCCACTCCAGCAATACAACACTGACTGTGAGTGAAGTGTTCAGTGGAGGGGGTGAAGGATGCTGGGTAAAGGTGGGGATGGAAAGTTCTGCATTGTATTATGGCTTTTAAAGGCTCTGATATGCGGTAATTTGAATTGGGGCAATGAATAAAGTGAAGGGAAAGGATAAAAGGGAGGTGTAGAGGAGTGGAGGGAAGGAGTGGGCAGATTTGAAATGAAAAGAATAATAAGGAACAATAAAATAGGAAAAAAGGGAAAAAATAAAAATAGGTAAAAAAGGAAAAAAGAAACATATTTAGGAAAACAGGAAAAAATAAAGTTAGGAAAAATTGGAAAATGTTCAAATGTTTGTATAGCTTATGGGACTTAACTACATGGTCCTTATGAACTATCTAATACTAAGGACGGCACAAATATCCATGCCCAAGGGAGATTCGAACCCCCAACCGCAGTGGACGTGCAGAACGTGACTGACATAGCGCACACCGCTCTGCCACCGCAGCCAGCAAAAAAAGGTAATAAATTAAGGAGATATTGTAAATGGTGATACACAGTTGTAAAGAAGACGTGGATACAGGATGATGGATGGGGTAGGAAGGGGGGGAGGAGTTTTTAGGCATAGATTGCAGGGATGGGAAGTTATCTTAGATTGAGGGAGAAACACTTTGGGTGGGACAGGGGTTGGCAAGTGGTGCTCCAAGGTGGCAGTATGATGTCAGAAGGCTGGATAATTAATGAAGGTGGTGTCTGGAATGCTCCTCCAACTTCTGAAGTGCAAGGGATTGAATTTGGAATATGGCCTTTATGTACTGAGGATTGCACATTAGCAACATATTTCAGAGGGAGCAGAGGTGGTTTATGGATGCCTGTGCCATGGAGATGTGTTTTTGGAGTACTACGTGTGTGACAAGGATTGGTGGAATCTGAAAAGGTGATGGTCATTGTGAAAGGAGGGATTGGATCCAGAGATAGGAATTTTAATGGTTAGGCCATTGGGAGGGATTCCATGGTTTAGACTGAATTGGAGAAATAGAATGTGGGTCTGGGTTTTGACCAAGGACAGGGAAACTCTTCTAAAGTGGTGCAGAAAGATGGAGCAGGGATCCGTTGGGAGCAGGAATGTTGTTGGAAAACAGGATATGACAAATAAATATGCAGATAAAGGCATTAGGAGGTAGTGAGGGGTGCTGGATAGCTAGATAGGACATGTGAAAATATGCAAAAAAAAATTTGCAAAATCACACACCAATTAGTGAACTGTATATTACATGGATAAGGATAGTACATGCGAGCGATGATATGAAAGGAGTCTTAATTTTTAGTAAGTTAAGTCACACCAACCCACTTAACCCTACCATTCTGATGCCACATGCTTTTGACAGTCCATAACATTAGTATAACTCTATAGTTTACAAACTTCAGCATTAAAACACTTTTTTTAACGACTTACCTGCTCGAGGACATCATTGTTGTCAGGAGGCTGTGGTGGATTAGCAGCTGCAGCTGGTAAATCTGCTGCAGCTGGAGGGTTGTTGTCCCTCTCAAGCCAATCTGGACCACCACCATGTACAACATTATTGTTGTCAGGATGCTGTGGAGGATTAGCAGGTGGTGCTGGTGCATCAGCCATGGGTTGTGGGTGGTTATCTCTTTCCAGCCAATCTGGACCACCGCCATGAAGTATTTGTTCTCGTAACCACACGAGTCCAATGAATGCAAATAATGTACATGTCACAACAAAACATCCATGAAAAACATCAGATGCAATATTTTCTGTGGAGAGCATGTCAAGTGGTAAGGTCAAGATCTGTAAAAACAAATTGTCCCTTAAGTGCAATGTTTTTAACAGAGTTTTTAATGATTTCATCAATTATACTAGATATTTTTACACATATATTTTCATCATTCCAATCTAAAACACATAATTATTTCTGATTATGGCCACACCATATCAAATAAACACACCAAATTGATCTCACTGTTTTAGATGTTGCTAAAATTTAGAGTATAGTGGCTGTTGAGGCTAACAGAAGTACTAAATTTAAGATACTTAAATCTCAATCCTTTCTGAAAACTAGACCTCAATATGTAAAATTTTCAAACACAGTCAAAAAAAAAGTGTGAAAAGACTATTAAAAAATACTGCTCCAGGAGCTGTCTTAATTTAACTACAGACTTGGGAAAGGTGTCATTTTGCAGCAATTGTGTCCTCCCCCCCCCCCCCCCCCCCCCCCCCCGGTTTCCCAAAAAATTACTCCTGACTTGTTTTTCATTAATAGTCTCATTTTGACCATACACGTGCAAATTAATGTGAAACTTTTAATATGACACTAATGGGGCAAGCACGGAAATATGGGGGTTCTGTGTGGAAACATTTTAGGTGGAAAAAGACAGATACACAAGAAACACAAATATAAAATGACCGCAAAACTATACATGGAACCTAATAGTTCAACTGACCTATAAGACAGGAGACAGGGATACCAATCAACACCTCTGTACAATAAATAAATAATAAAAAAATTAATACTTCAATTAACCTATATCACATCTAATTTTGGCCCACTTTAGGTTACGGTAGTAACACTAAAA
The DNA here is from genome assembly GCA_026315105.1 of Locusta migratoria. Lineage (NCBI taxonomy): Eukaryota > Metazoa > Arthropoda > Insecta > Orthoptera > Acrididae > Locusta > Locusta migratoria. Next base: position 202,279,235 of record CM048746.1, read on the forward strand.
GTTGGCCTTTGCAATCGTCTTTTGACAACTCTAAATTTAAATGAAAATGATGGCTTAACCATTCCTCTGACATAAAAATTGAATAACCGAATTTGTAGAGGAGAAAATTCTCTACAACTTTGCTCTATTATGTTCTTTTCATATCTTGCATCGTTGCAGAGATATTTGCAAACATTACAGCGATTTGACTATGTCTGTCTGGCAGTAACGTGTTCCCACTTTTTAGATTGAACTGTTCAACCAATCGGCACCAAATTTTACATACATAATTGTTGGCTACCAGAGACCAGAACCTCACTTTTTGTAATATTTCGGACAAGAAATATGTTAGTAATGCCAAAAAAAGCCTTTTGTAATGTAATTTTAATTGCAAATAAACCATTCATCTGATGCGAAAATTGAATTAACGAATTTGTAGAGGAGAAAATTCTCTACAACTTTGTTCCCTTATGTTCGTTCATATCTCGTATCATTTGAGAAATATTTGCAAAAATAGCGGAGTTTTGACTTGCTCCATTGAATCAACGAAAACCAGCCATTCGCAGATGTCACATGACAGTCGTCGCCCAGAATTCTCTGTGGCATACACCATCTTGCACTGCGTAATTGATGATTTTCTTATTGTAACTTCACGTTGTCATTTCAAAGCAATGGCGCACTGAAGAATTAACAAAAACACGTCGTTCTTCATATGATAAATGAATTAGCTTAACTATTAGCTGTAGCGTAGTGGGCAATGCGTTGGACTGTGACGATGAATGTTAGAGGTTCGAAACCCGACACTACCAAATCTTTTTTTCCCAAAAGGGTTTCAGACACTCTTATAAATTAATTTTTTATTATTTACATTATTATTTTGGTCCCAAACGTTTGCAAAAACTTATAAAACTACAAATCTAAAGTGGACCGTAAAACACGTCAGTGCGATTTTTTTTAATGGTTTTTAGGACGCACAACTACTGAGGTCATTAGTGCCCGAATCAAAACTGAGATATACCAAAGGCTAATAAGCCTACATGAAACATTGGGTAAAATACAACAAGAGGAAGAACTAAATGTCCTTTGATAAATTGGCCAAGTTGATAAAATCAAGGCTCGAGCAGCAGCTTGTGCGTCATCAGCTAAATCTTCTTCCAGGGTATACGGTAGATTCAGTACTATACAAACAGGAGTAAAATTTGGATAAGACAATAAAACATGGCGCACCGTCGGCGGGTGACCACAGGAATGTAACAGTGTGGGGTTACCAGCTAACAAGTGGCGGTGGCTGAACCGGCAATGTCCGATCCACAACCAGGCCAAGATGACCTCTTCCCGTCACGAGCAGTGTGAGGGGGTCTTCCAAGCCACCAGGAGCAGATTAATGGTTCTAAGCTTATTATTTGTAAGCAAGGATAAAATGTGACAGGAAAGAGCCCCTTGAATATCATTTGATGGGACACAGTACGTAGCTGTCTGAGGCAGGAGAGTTGCAGCCTTGGCTGCAGCATCAGCATCCTTGTTACCAGGCACGCCAGTGTGGCCAGGTACCCACAATAGGTGAAAACGAGGGCTGTCGACGGCCAACAATTGAAGGGAGCGGTCACAGGAGATGACATAGGAAGGATAACGGTGTCGGCAGATATATAGTACAGCCTGATAGAGGGTAAAGAGCTCAGCTATGAAATTCGAGCAATGATCACCAACGACAAATGCACATCCGACTTATCATTGGTCTTGGAACCACCTGTATAGACGAATAGGGAGTTATCGAGCTGCGCACGAAGTTCAAGAATCCTCGAGCAGTAAACCGCATCTGAAGTGCTTTCCTTCGGGAGTGAGGCGAGTTCACGGTGAACGCAAACTTGAGCCTAAAGCCAAGGTGGCACTGGGCTCTCACCTATTTGAAATGTGGAAGGGAGGGCAAAATCGAGCTGCTGAAGCAAGCGCTGAAAACGGACTCCATGAGGGAGCAGGGCAGCCACGGACAGCCCGTCTTGGCTATCGAGGGAGTCATCAAAGAATGAGGGTACGAAGGGTGATGGGGCACCAACAGCAAACGTCATGCACACTGAGACAGCAATTTGTAGCACCGACAGGTCAAAGGCAATTCGGCAGCTCGGGCATAGAGGCTTTCAACAGGGCTAGTGAAAAATGCTCCTATCACCAGGCTTAACCCCCAATGGTGGATCAAGTTAAGACGGCATAAAATGGATGGCCGTGCAGAAGAGTACATGAAGCTCCCATAATCCAGCTTTGACCTGACAGTGGACCGATAAAGGTGAAGCAGGACGCTACGATCCAAGCCCCATGATGTACCACTAAGAACACTGAGAACGTTAAGGAAGCAAGTACAGCGGGCAGCCAGAGAAGACACGTGTGGAGACCAGCTAAGTTTCCTATCCAATGTTAGCCCTAACAATGTCATCGTCTCCACAAATGGAAGAGTGACGGGGCCAAGATGAAGAGATGGTGAAAGAAACGCTCCGTACCTCTAGAAGTTGATGCAGACCATTCTCTCATGGAAGAAACAGAAGCCGTTAGCAACACTCCAGGAATAGAGACTGTCAAGGCAACACTGAAGACGACGCTCCAGGAGACACATTCTCTGAGCGCTGCAATAGATTGTGAAGTTGTCCACAAACAAGGAGCCTGAAACATAAGCTGGGAGGCAATCCATAATCGGGTTGATTGCAACGGCGAAAAGTGCTACGCTCAAGACAGAGCCCTATGGCACCCCATTCTCCTGGCGAAACGTGTCCAACAGAAAAGAGCCCACTCATATCCTAAACATTCGATCTTTTAAAAAGCCACGAATAAAGAGGGGGAGACGGCCATGAAGACCCCATATATGCATGGTGTGGAGAAAGCCCGTCCGCCAGCAAGTGTCGTAGGCTTCCTCCAAATCGTAGAACACAGCCACCGTCTGATGCTTTCGCAAAAAGTTATTCATAATGAAGGTCGACAAGGTAATGAGGTTATCAATAGCAGAGCGATGCCTTCGAAAACCACATTGGACATTGGTGAGGAGGCATTGAGATTCAAGTAGCCAAACCAGCCGAGCATTAACCATGCACTCCATTACTTTACAGACACAGCTGGTCAGGGAAATGGGGCGATAACTAGAAGGAAGATGTTTGTCCTTTTCTTGTTTGGGTATGGGGACAACAATTGCTTCACACTAATGAGTGGGAACTTCACCTTCAGCCCAGAGGCGATTATGAGTGCCAAGAAGAAAGCATTTACCTGCAGGGGTGTGGTTCTTCAGCATCTGATTATGAATGGTATCTGGTGCCGGGCCAGAAGACCGGGACAGGGCAAGGGCACGTTTTAGCTCCTGCCTGAAGGAGGCATAACTTTCAAGATTGAGAGAAGGCGGACGTGTATCCTCTGCCTGTTATCGGGGGAGGAAGGCAGGGTCGTAATTAACTGAGCTTGAGACCTCTGCGAAAGATCGGCCTAAAGCATTGTATATATCAACAAATTCCACGAGGACTTCATTTGCTATGTTCAGGCCGGGGATTGGGAAATGGACCTTAATTTTTTTTTTTTTTTTTTTTTTTTTTTTTTTTTGTGGTTTTAGGGCGCACAACTTCTATGGTCATTAGCGCCCAGCCAAGAACATAGATTCGCTATGATCTAAAAAAAATGTAGACTGTCAGAAAATCAACAAGAGGCTAAAAACGAAAGATAAAAGACAATTAAAATGGTTAAATATCCTTCGATAAGTTGGCCAAGTTGATAAAACGCAAAACTCGAGCAGCTGCTCGTGTGTCATCAGCTAAAATTTCCTCCAGAGTAGACGGAAAGTGAAGGGCTACACGGAGATGATTAAAATTAACACAAGTCAGTAAAACATGTCGCACTGTCAGCAGTTCACCGCAGGAGCATAGCGGTGCAGGTTCGGCGGATAGCAAGTGACGGTGGCTGAAACGGCAATGACCGATCCGCAACCGAGCCAGGATGACCTCCTCCCGCCGAGAGGGGCGTGAGGATGTCCTCCAAGCGGTCGGGATCGGTTTGACAGTTCGCAATTTATTGTTGTACAGTGAAAGCCACACACTGTGCCATTGCGACACGATACTCCGGCGAAGAGCCCGTTGAACATCGTCCGATGGGACGCAAAAGGTAGCCATGCGAGGCAAAAGAGCTGCTGCCTTGGCTGCTGTGTCGGCGGCCTCATTCCCGGGCACACCCACATGGCCAGGGACCCACAGGAAAGAAACGTGACAGCTGTCATCCGCCAGCAACTGGAGGGAGCATTGGATTCGATACACGAGAGGATGGTTCGAGAAAGGGTCCTTAAGACTCTGCAGGGCACTAAGGGAGTCAGAACATATGGCATAGAAAGGGTGGCGGTGGCGGCAGGTATACAAAACGGCCTGGTGGAGGGCGAAAAGCTCAGCCGTGAAGTTTGAGCACCGGTCAGGGAGCTTGTATTGGAAACGGTTGTCCCCGACGACGAAGGCAGATCCGACACCGGCAGTGCTCTTGGAACCATCAGTGTAAATAAATACGGCATTATCGAACCGCGAACGGAGTTCGACAAACCTCGAGCAGAATACCAAATCCGGAGTGCTCTCCTTGGGGAGCGAACTAAGTTCGAGGTGTGTGTGAACCTGGGCCTGATGCCACGGTGGCAATGGGCTTTCGCTCAACCGAAGGGTGGAAGGAAGGGTAAAATCGAGCCGCTGTAGCAGGCGGCGAAACCGAACTCCCGGTGGAAGCAAGGCAATCGCAGACAACTGATATTGGCGATCGAGTGAGTCGTCAAAAAATAATCTGTAAGATGGATGGTTGGGCATCGACCGTAGGCGGCATGCGTACCGACACAAGAGTATGTCACGTCGATTGGTCAAGGGTAATACAGCAGCCTCGGCATACAGACTTTCAACAGGGCTGGTATAAAATGCACCGGTCGCCAGACGTAATCCACGATGGTGGATAGAGTTGAGACGGCGGAGAATCGACGGCCGTGCTGAAGAGTATACAAGGCTTCCATAGTCGAGCTTCGACTGAACAATGGCCTGGTAAAGGTGAAGCAGGACGGTACGATCCGCTCCCCATGACGTGCCACTGAGGACACGAAGGACGTTAAGGGATCGGGCACAACGGGCAGCCAGGTAGGACACATGTGTGGACCAGCAAAGTTTCCGATCCAACATGAGTCCCAAGAATTTTTTAGTCTCCACGAAAGGGAGAGCAACAGGGCCGAGACGTAGAGAAGGTGGAAGAAATTCCTTGTATCTCCAGAAATTGATACACACAGTTTTCTCAGTGGAGAACCGGAAGCCGTTTGCGATGCTCCAGGAATATAGACGGTCAAGACAGCGTTGGAGAGAACGCTCCAAGAGACACGTCCGCTGGGCGCTACAATAAATTGCGAAATCGTCAACAAAAAGAGATCCGGAGACGTCGGCTGAAAGGCAATCTACGATCGGATTGATTGCAATGGCAAAGAGCGCCACACTCAAGACGGAGCCCTGTGGTACCCCATTCTCCTGGCAAAAGGTATCTGACAAAACAGAGCCCACCCGTACCCGGAACTTGCGATCCGCCAAAAACGCTTGAATGAAAAGAGGAAGGCGGCCCCGAAGGCCCCATGTGTGCAATGTGCGGAGAATGCCCGCTCTCCAACAGGTATCGTATGCCTTCTCCAAGTCGAAGAACACTGCTACTGTTTGACGCTTCTTTAGAAAGTTGTTCATAATGAAGGTCGACAACGTAACGAGGTGGTCAGCAGCAGAGCGGTGTCGACGAAAACCGCATTGGATATTAGTCAGGAGGCGGCGAGATTCGAGGAGCCAGACCAACCGAGCGTTAACCATGCGTTCCATCACCTTACAGACGCAGCTCGTCAGAGAAATGGGGCGATAATTGGAAGGAAGGTGTTTGTCCTTGCCTGGTTTGGGGATGGGGACAACAATGGCTTCACGCCAACTTGTGGGAACATGACCTTCAGTCCATATGCAATTGTAGGTACTAAGAAGAAAGCACTTGCCCGCAGGAGAGAGGTTCTTCAGCATCTCAATATGAATGGAATCGGGCCCGGGAGCAGAAGACCGGGACAGGGCGAGAGCACGATCTAGCTCCTGCATGGTGAAGGCGACGTTATAATTTTCACGATTAAAAGAGCGGAAAGAAGGCGGCCGTGCCTGCTCTACCTGTTTGCGAGGGAGAAAGGCAGGGTGGTAATGGGCAGAGCTCGAAACCTCCGCAAAGAAACGACCCAATGCGTTTGAAACATCAGCTGGGTCCACGAGGACTGCGTTCTCCACGGTCAGGCCAGGAATCGGGGAGTGGACCTTGATGCCGGACAAACGGCGTAGGCCACCCCAGACAACCGTGGAGGGAGTAAAACGGTTAAAAGAACTAGTAAAAGCAGTCCAGCAAGCTTTCTTGCTGTCGTTTATGATACAACGGCACTGCGCTCTCATACGTTTGTAATTGATGCAATTCTCCAAAGTTGGGTGGCGGCGGAAGGTGCGTAAAGCACAGCGCCGGGCTCGAAGCGCGTCGCGGCAGGCTGCAGTCCACCAAGGGACCTGGACACGACGTGGAGAAGAGGATGTACGAGGTATGGAACGTTCAGCAGCAGTGAGAATAACCTCTGTGAGGTATTCGACCTGACTGTCACAGTTGGGAAAATTCTGATTGTGAAAAACAGCCATGGAAGAATAAAGCCCCCAGTCGGCTTTAGAAATGTTCCAACTGGTGGGACGTGGAGATGGGGAATGATGTAGGAAGTGGATGATACAAGGGAAATGGTCACTCGAGTACGTGTCAGAAAGTGCATACCACTCAAACCGACCGGCAAGCTGAGGAGTGCATATTGCGAGGTCTATATGGGAATAAGTGTGTGTTGTGTCAGAAAGGAAGGTCGGTGCACCGGTGTTGAGGCAGACAAGATCGAGGTGGTGGAGAATGTCCACCAAAAGGGAGCCTCTCGGACAAGGTGCCGGAGAGCCCCATAGGGGGTGGTGGGCATTAAAGTCGCCTACCAACACGAAAGGTGAAGGGAGCTGGTCAACAAGGTTTAGCACATCTGCCCTAGTAAGGGCAGATGACGATGGCGAATATATATTACAGAGGGAGAAGGTAAATGTGGATAAGGTGATGCGGACGGCAACTGCCTGTAGGTGAGTGTGCAAGGAAATGAGATGGAAATAGACGTCGTCTCGAAGGAGCATCAGAACCCCTCCATGGGCTGGGACACCTTCCACGGGTGGCAGGTCGAACCGCACAGAGGTGTAGTGTGGAAAGTCTGCACGATCACGTGGACGCAACTTAGTTTCTTGAAGACAGACGATAAGCGGGCAGTGCAATCGAAGGAGTAGTTTTAACTCCTCCCGATTAGAACGAATGCCGCGAATGTTCCATTGAAGGAGCGCCATGATAAACATGTGAGAAGAAATAAGGATAAAAACCAAGTAGCGAGCGGGGTCACCTCGACGGCCGCTGAGGACCGGATTTCGAGGGAGCACTGCTATCGCTGTCTGGGGGCAAAGGGTCATGTTCCATTGGTTCGACCGACGCGCCTGCCACCTCCCTGAGTTGATCAGGAGGGGCAGTTTCCACCGCCGGTAAAGGGCCGGGCGCCCGGCAAACGGAGCGTCCCGGTGAAACAGAAGACGGCCGAGGCCGGCAACTGTTGGACGGCGTGACAGATGGGTCACGCCTCGGCGGGGAAGGAGAGGAACTCTTTTTCTTGTCAGCTCTTCTGGAAGAGTGACGGCGGGAAGAGGCAGTTGACGGTTGGGAAGCCTGAGAACGCAGAAAATCCTCACGAACGGGTTCCTTCTTCAAGGTCCGGGCATCTTGTTTAGGTGCCCGCGGTTTACTAGAGTTTGACGAAGACTGTACCCTAGAAGCAGCAAGAGGGAGCGGGGACGTGGAACGGGCAATCTTCGGGCTGGCGGATCGCACAACTGTGTCAGCGAAAGTGAAGTCACATGTCTGGGTACTGGAATCCTTGGTAGGTCGAGTTGAGGTGAGTACCTTACTGTATGTACCCGCTGGGAGGACAGTGGGCTTTCTACTCGCCAACAACTTACGAGCGGCAGATGTCGATACCTTCTCCGTAACCCGAATTTGCTGGATTACCTTCTCATCCTTGTATACAGGGCAGTCGCGAGAGGAAGCCGCATGGTCACCGTTGCAGTTTAGGCAGTGAGGGGACGGAGGTGGGCAGTCCCCCTCATGGGCGTCCCTACCACAAGTGACACACTTTGCTGCATTTGGGCAATGTTCACGGGTATGGTTGTACCTGTGGCACTGAAAACAGCGCGTTGGGTTAGGTACATAAGGGCGGACGGAGATGACTTCATACCCTGCTTTGACCTTCGACGGGAGGTCAACTATGTCGAATGTCAAAAACACAGTACGAGTCGGTGTCAGATGGTTATCGACCTTTTTCATCACCCTGTGGACGGCTGTCACACCCTGATCGGACATATACGATTGGATATCTTCATCAGATAACCCGTCAAGGGATCTCGTAAAAACTACCCCCCGTGACGAGTTGAGTGTGCGGTGCGCTTCTACTTTGACTGGAAAAGTGTGCAACAACGTAGTACGTATCAGTTTTTGGGCTTGGAAGGCACTTTCCACTTCCAGCAACAATGTGCCATTGCGCTGACGTGAACAGGTTTTAACAGGGCCAGCAATTGCATCTACACCTTTCTGTATAACGAAAGGATTGACAGAATTGAAATCCTTTCCGTCGGTGCGAGAGACAACCAGAAATTTAGGTACATTAGGCAGAGTCTTTTTAGGCTGAGGCGAGTCTAACTTACGTTTATGGGTCAACGTCACGAAAGAAGATAAGGAAGTCATCGCGGAAGTGTCCCCCGTGATTACCGGCGTCTCCGATGGCGCGCTCCTTCCTAGTGGGGGCCCTCTCCGAGGGCTTACCCGCCTTAGGTGATTGTTCACACCTCAGGTCACACCTCCCGAGAACTGACGGAGGGACCAATCGGCACGTTCGGAAGGTACCAGCTCGGGTAATCACCCCTCCCTGGGCCTGGCCTTTACCAGGGGGTACGTACGTGCCTTACTTGTCTACCCGGGGCGGGGAATTACGCGTTACCCCCGTCACCTGCTACGCACGATAATGCGTGGGTCGGCCTTCAGACACGCACAGGGAGGAAAGAAGAAGAGGATAGGAAAGGAAGAGAAAGAAGGAAAGAAAAGAAGTGTCTCAAACGCCGAGGCGGAGACTAATGAGGAGAAGTAGGCTAGGAGAGTTCAAGGAGAGAAAGACAGAAAACGAAGGGTAAGAAAGGAAGGAACGAATGAAGAAAAACGACAAAAAGAACCACCGTATCTCACGAAATATGCCCGTCTCCGGGCGAAGGCATAAACCGGGAGGGAAAGTGAAGCAGCCTGGGGCAGAAGAAAGGCTGCTCCGGCTCGGGGCCCCGTGCGCGCCACACACGTACCCACAAAAGAACTGTGGGCCCCCTGGGGGGATGGACCTTAATGCCAGATAGCTGACATAGGTTACCCCAGAAGACCAATGAAGGAGTAAATCAGTTGAAGGAACTCGTGTAAGCAGTCTCTTTTGCTTTCTTTAATGGCATTTTGCTCATAGTCCTTTGTATTTGATACAAGTGGGAACAGGTATGTGCCATGACAGATAGAAAAGTTTGGTTCGCCAGTATTTAGGCAGACAAGGTTAAGGTGGTTGAAAAGGTCTGCCAAAAGGGAGCATATCTGGCAAGAAGTGGGAGAGCCCCATAAAGGGTGGTGGGCACTGAAGTGGCCAATCAGCAAAAATGGCATAGAAAACTGAGCAACAAGGTGCAGGAGGTAAACCAAAACGCTCAGAGGAATGTTGTGGGAAATCAATATGATCATCTGGGCGGTGCTTCGTTTCTTGTAGACCAACTATAAGCAGGCAGTGCAGTCGAAGTAGTAGTCTTAATTCATCGCGTTTGGAACAAATGCCTCTGATGTTCCACCGAAGGAGTGCCACGAAGAAAGCAAGATACGAAGAAAAAATGAGAAGGCAAGAGGGGATCACCTCGATGGCCGCTGAGCTGCTACTGCAATCGACAGTCGTATTCCATGGTTTCATACATCTGTTCTGCCTCCTTCCTAGAAGGATTGGGAGGGGCAGGTTCCTCCGCCGTTGAAATGCAAGCAGTAGAGCACCCTGGCAAGTCAGAGGACAGCTGGGGCTGCCTCCTGCTGGATGGCGTAACCGAAGAGGAACTTTTCTTTTTGTGTGCCCTTTTGGAAGTAATTCAGTTTGAATAATGGGCAGCTGATAGTTGGGAAGATGAAGTTTTAAGAAAATCTTTTTTCGAAGTCCGGGCTTCCGACTTACTTATGCGAAACTGATGTGAACTGGGGTTTGGAGTGAGCAGAAGGCATTGGGGATGTTGAGTGGGCAATCTTTGGGCTGGCTGATCTGACAATTGTGTCACTGAAAGTAAAATCACGCGTCTGCATACTCATCTCCTTTGTTGGCTGAGAAGAGGAAAGGACACTGTTGTATGTACCCGCTGGAAGCACAGCAGGCTTCCTACTTGCTAATAATTTCCAGGCAGCAGAGGTGGAAACTTTTTCCTTAACTCTGATTTCATGGATGATCCGCTCATCTTTATACACAGGGCATTCCCTAGAATTAGCAGCATGGTCGCCCATGTAGTTGATGCAGAGAGGGGACTGAGGTAGCCGGTCACCCTCATGGATGTCCCTACCACAGATGACGCATTTGGCTGCATTGCGGCTGGACACTGGTAACATCAAGTAGGGTTAGGAACATATGGCCGAACAGAGATGATTCTGTAGTCTGCTTTTACCTTAGAAGAAAGGTCAACTTTCACAAGTCAAACACAGTTCAGGTCGGTGAGAGGCTATTGTTAATCGTTTTCATTTTCAACACACGATGGACAGCTGCTATGCCCTGGTCGGAGAGTAGTCCTGAATTTCCTCACCTGATAGGTCATCGAGGGATCATGAGAACACTCCCCCCCCCCCCCCCCGCGCGTTGAGTTTAGAGTACGGTGCGGGTGAGGTTCGACCTTAACAGGAAAGTTGTGCAACAGTGTGGTTCAAAGCAGCTTTTGTGCTTGGAAGGCACTTTCGGTTTCCTGCAACAGTGTCCCATTATGTTGGCGGGAACAAGTTTTGACAAGACCGGCAATTGCATCGACACCCCTTTGCACTGAAACAGGAATCACTGACGTGAAGTCATGGCCATCAGTTCTTTAAATGACATGAAACTTTTGCAAGTTAGGCAAAACCTTCTTGGTCTTGGGTTCATCTAGTTTCCTTTTCTGGGTAAAAGTCAAAGTACAAGAAGAGGAAGAAGCAGCCAATACGAAGTTGTCCCCCATGATTACCGGCGTCTCCAATGGTCTGCTCCTTCCTAATGGGGAACCCTCACTGAGGGCTCACCAGCCTCAGGTGATTGTTCACACCTCCCAAGAAATGGACAGATGGACCAATTGGCAAGGTCAGAAGGTATCAGCTTAGGTAATCATCCCTCCATAGCCTGGTCTTTACCAGGGGGTACATGCGGGCCCTACATGCCAACCCGGGGCTGGGTCTTACATATTACCCAGTCACCTTTTATGCAGCGACTATGTAGGCGGCCTTCAGGAATGCACAGGGATGAAGAAAGGAAAGAGGAAAGAAGTTGAGTCGCAAATGCCGAGGTGAAGACTTGAGGAGGAGAGGAAGGCTAGAAGAGCACAGTAAGGTGGAAGCAGAGGTTAGGAAAAGAGAAAAGCTGGTACAGGAGACCATCTAAGTTCACACAGGATGCCCATCTCCGGGCAAAGGCATAAACCAATGGGAGGGGAAAAACTGAAGCAGCCTGGGACGGGAAGGAAGGCTGCTTCAGCTCGGACCCCTGTGCACCCCCCCCCCCCCCGCCCCAAAACAAAAATATTGCAGTGCTTCATTGCTTGTTCGCAGGCAAAAATTTAAGATGTACTCTTAGGTTACTGGGTAACCACATCATTTTAAAAAATACTTTTGACAAGCTAGACTGTAGATGTCCATTCTGACAACTTTACCATTTTTAGGAATATTTCAAGATTTTTAACGAATGTGGTTAGTCAGAAACCTAAGAGCACAGTATAAATGGTTGCAAGAGAAAAAGCAATAACAACACTGGGATGTTTGCATGTTCCATATGTAACGCTAGTACACTGTGACTGCCATATGCAAAAATTTACCTTCTTCACTACAATCACTATTGTACACTGCCATCATTAGTTGGCTCTGCCTTCCAGCCTAACCTAGGCCTTAGGACACACTACAATCACCGTCACCAAAACCATATTTTCGACTTTCACATTGTAAGCTGCACCAACTCACAACCAACCTAAGCTAGACCATAGCCTAAGCTACAGATCACTGTCATCACAACCAGTTCCTCGATTTTCACATTCGTTGGCTTTGCTGCAAAAGAAATTGCACCACTTTACCTACATGCCATACGGTACCATATGTTGTCAACCAACACCCACTATGAAAATGCCACTGAAAACCCCCCTTACAGTAATCCGAACCTTACCCAAACTTCCTCAACTACTACCATCATCAATAGAAAAAGACAAACACAACCAAAATTCAACATATTAAAAAAAACTTATCAAAAACATTTCCCAGTATTCAAAATAACTACAGCAAAAAGTAAACTAGTATACACACACACACACACACACACACACGACTTCCTAGCTCCACTGGTTGCTGACATCTTTTACAGTGAGGCAGATAATCAGCTATAACACTAAGCAGCTGAAAAATTTTATTGGGAGGCAACACAGTATCTCCCCAGTATGTCACACACCAAGAAAGAATTAGGCCTAAACTTATTCTTCATATTCATCCTAACAAAAATAGAACAATAAAACACATGAAATTATAGAAAGGCAAACTAAACCAGAAACAGCGCACTTCTAAAATGCCTAGTAACCAACACATGACAGAAAACAACTAGAAGAGAAGCCACAACAGCACACGTATACAATGAATGACACACACCATATAGATATTAAATCCAAAAACGACTGTAAACCATTTAACTTCCACCCCAAGCCTGCACATACCACCAGTAAACAAAGACAACTCAAAATCATCATGAAACAATGACATCATAGCACAAATAGCGGCAATATGTTACGTCATGATTCCACCTGCCTGCTTTGACACATGTTTGCAACATGTTGGAAAACCCGTACCGTACCCTGGATAATATATTAATACTTATGTATTGTACATAATAAATAATCAAAGTTTATCATCATAAATTACAGATTATAACAATAGAATGCACGATCAATCACAGGTGTCAGCCCAAAAATTCGAATCTTTGGCACTCAACCACCTGGGGGGGGGGGGGGGGGGGGGGGGGAACTCTTAATATATAACTTAGTACCAGAGTAAAGCTACTGATCAAGTTCTAAACTCAAAATATTAATCTAATATAGGTTCTTCTTGTAAACTATTGTCTTCAACTCAGCCACCACATAATTACTCACACCTACTACAAACACACACGGAACTCAGAACTACCGCGCAGCAATGACGTCACGGGACAAAGCCGATGGGGGAAATAGCACCCTATAAATGAGCCCAATAAGCCGATGTCTCAGGTCAAAGGCAAAGATGGTATCCCAGGCTTCAATTGAACCCAGTATTTAGTCATCTTTGATATAATTCCCATTTAATAAAGGTACATTTGGTTGATATGGAACTATAGTGAAATTAGACAGAATTTGGTAAAAGTTTACGACGCTTCTCACCGGGCTCCAGTGCTTATGTTGGCAACAGATGAACAATGAAATGTAGAATTTTGTTTATATATATTTACGAGCTACAGAGTAAATGTTACTGTTGCTCATTTCATTCACAGCAAAATTAGTACTGTACCTGCTCTATGGTTGACAGGTTCTTGTGTTTACCCTTCTACGTTCAGAAAAAAATAATTTTCGTTTTAATTGAAATTGCCAAGACATTTATTGGACATCTGAGTTGCCGCCTTTAACCATTGGTGTCAACATAACCACTGGAGCCCGGCGAGAAGCCTCTTACACTTTAACCCAGAATTTTTGACAATGAACCCAGGATTGGTCCACAATTATATGTTTCTGTGCTATTTACAACTCTTATGTACACTACAAAGTTTATAAAAATATGTTGATACTTTCAATTTGGATTTTGAAAATTTTTTTAGGCCTAATTAAGATCTATGTTGTGTTGAATTAATATAACAAGAAAAAGCTTTGAAAATACTGCGAAATCACACATCTGTACCAGCTCTTTAAAGGTCAATTAGGACAGCTATTTTCAATTAAGTTTGTTCACATATTTTTGACCAGTGTTTGAAAATGTTACATAGCCATACGCCCACTTCATAAATGGTTTGACAACTGTAGTATAACCAGTATTGGTTACATTGCAAAGTGACTGGTTGTGAGTTGGCACAGAAACTTATCATGACAATCCCTTTTCCATTTATGCCACTTTCATAATACCCAATGTCCGATTGTGTTATGTTATTTGCAAGGTTTGAATAAGTGTGACGGTGTTGACAACAATAAATTTTTTGGAACACCCCCATAACTTCCATGAAAAGCAAGTATATTGTACTTTATTTTTCTAGTTTGTGTGTTGGATTCGTGGAGAATCAAATGAGATAAATCAAAAGCATATACACAGATTTATAACTATAAATTACACATAACTACTCTATGCTGATTATAGCACATATTTAGAGACAATAGAAATTAAGGTCAGCATAGCGACTTCAATTACTTTGTTGGCTCTTTTTCATAATGGTCAATAATCTTAATGTTCAAACCATGGAGGAACACCTGCAGAGCTGAATTAAAGATCTATGTGCTGTGATAATATGGTTATCTATCATAACTCTCACGTCAAATTCAAAAGAAATATTGTTTAGTATACTACCGACAGACAACAAAACAAATTTAAATAAGAAAAGCAATACTCCATCATGTCCCTAAACTATTATACATTACTGCCATGACAGGCAGTTTTCTAGAAAGTCATCACGATCATGCAATTAGTTATTTATTTTTTACAATAAAACTGTACTCACCGAGTCAACAGAGCCAGTGAAGAGACATCTGTAGATACGGCAAGCTGTGAGAGGGACAACACCAAGCCATGCAACAGCTACTAACGTATAATGTAACCAATATTTGACGGCAGTGGCTATGCTTGTAAGCAAACCTCCCGCTACATCCCGTAAAGGTAAACGCCTTGGCATATCGGGAGAATAAATAGGTGTGAATGAAAAACGATGACCACATAATTCACAATATTCTTTTCGACTGTAACGCATCCACTGAACTAGACATTCTTGATGTATCCATTTAATGCTTCCAGTACAAATGCACGGATGAAACAAGGGTCGTTCTGGAGAACCTTCCGATCGGCACACACGGCATATGTCAGCTCCTTGTAGATCTTCCATCATTTTGCACTTCGTGATTATCAAGAGAGTGGAACCTGTGATATCAGAAAATAAACAAACACGTAACATTTATTCAGCAGAATGGGTGACTCCTACTCAACATATGAGAACTACAAAAATTGACTTGATTACGTTACGTATTAACGTGTAATACCATACCCTATTCACCGTACTAGATCATAACTTTTGTATCCGTCGTCTTCCTTAAGTTTAATAATATGCTCAGTTAATATGTCACAATGAAGTAGTGTCATTATTATTTAGTTTCTTCGTGATGACAACATAATACCGATTGAACACTATTGCCGTCATATTCAGAGTACTTGTTATACTCTGATGATCACTGCCAACAATTTTATTTTGGTCCTAAATTTACGCCAATACAGTAAACTTCGACAGCACGTAATAAAAATCACATGCAATAGGCAACACAGTACTGACAACCTGACTTGTTACGGCAAAAGAGCTAATAAATAATATCTTTGACGGTCTGAGTTACAAAGTCTTCAGTAAATTCCTTCCATAAAATGGAAGAAAATTTTCACATTTGTTCACTTTTGCATCCGCCAATCTAGAATGGAAATTTTATGGCATAAATAGAAATCATTTTAAAAAACCAATCTGCAAAACTAAAATCTTATAGTTTCTGTAAAACTTATTTATTTTTTGTGATACTTTCAAATGAACAGCAAAAACTTAAAGTAGTATCAGACTAGTTCCATCCGTAGATCCGTATTTGAGGAGATCCCCATGGACTTGGAACGTGTCAATGAATCTGCTCTCGATTTTATAATGGCTTACATGACAAAAAGAGAGAATATTCTCGGAAGAAAACAATATTTCCTGAGCAAGTTTCCATTTTCGTATGAATAAAACAAATTGAGGCGTGTGGTATAAGCTGGAAGTTTATATATATATAATCGAGTAAAAGCTGGGGAGTTATATATAAAAGGTAGTGTCCCGATTGACTGACTGACTGACTCATCATCGCCCAGCCCAAACCATTGAAGATAGAAACTTGAAATTTGTAGAGGGTGTTGATCTTACTCTGTAGGCGTCATTTAAGAAGCGATTTTTCGATATTCCGTCGGTAAGGGGGTGAAATAAGGGATGAAACTTTTTTTTTAATACGTAGCTATTTAGGCAATTTTGAAGCTAGAACTACAAAATTTCGGATTTTAATTCAGGGTTCGAATTTAAAAGACACGTGTTTCGGCATTTTTTGAAATTCGACAAATAAGGGGTTAAAATAGGTGACGCAAAAAATTTATTTTCAAAGATATGTTGCTGATAACTCAAATTTTAAGCTACAACTACGAAACTTCGGATAAGGAATCTTGGTCAGGATTAAAAATCCATGATTTTTAGTATTTCTGGAAATTCAACAAGTAAGAGGGTTAAATAGAGGATCAAAAATTCTTTTTGAAAACACGTAGCTATTGATACAATTTTGAAGCTAGAGCTGCAAAAATTGATATTTATATAGTAGGTTAGACGTTAAAAAATACGTGTTTCGGTATTTTTGGAAATTCAACCATCAACGGGGTTAAAGTGGAGAGGGGGTGTTTTTCAGAAATATGTTGCTATTTAGGCAATTTTGAAGTTAGAACTACAAAATTTTGGATTATAATTCAGGGTTCGAATTTAAAAGACATGCGTTTCGTCATTTTTTCTTTAATTCGACAAATAGGGGGTAAAATAGGTGACAGAAAAAATTGATTTTCAAAAATATGTTGCTGTTAACTCAAATTTCAAGCTATAACTACGAAACTTAGGATATGGAATCTTGGCCAGGATTAAGAAGACACGAGTTTCGGTATTTTTGAAAATTCAACAAGTAAGAGGGTAAAATAGGGGATGAATAATTCTTTTTGTAAACACATCGCTATTCAGACAATTTTGGAGCTAGAGATGCCAAAATTGGTATTTGTATTGTTGGTTAGAATTTAAAAAATACGTGCTTCGGTATTTTTGGAAAATCAACCTTCAAGGGGGTTAAATTGGAGAGGGGATGTTTTTCGAAAATCTGTTGCTGTTTAGGCAATTTTGAAGTTAGAACTACAAATTTTCGGATTTGGATTCGGGGTTCAAATTTAAAAGACACTTGTTTCGGTATTTTTGGAAATTCGACCAATAAGGGGGTGAAATACGAGATGCAAAAATTGGTTTTCAAAAATATGGTGCTGTTAACTCAAATTTCAAGCTTTAACTACGAAACGTAAGATATGGATTCTTCATCAGGATTTAAAAGAAACAACTGGTGCAGACCAACTAGCCTACGCATGCAAAGCAGCGGGGGTTCAACTAGCTAATCCTGTTATAGATGACTGAATCGATTAAAAACTCCAAGTTTTTACTCGATTTAGCCACAGAGTTAGAGTGCAGCATAATGGAATTTCTTCATTTAAGAATAAAAAGTTAATTAAACAGAATATTAACACTCTTAAATTCTACAGGTCACGACGAATATTCCCTAGGAAATTAATGATCACTTTATATAAATGAACGTCTTTAGTGAATGAAAGAGTAGTAGTTGATCAAGGAAGGTAGTAGCACATAATAAATAACTTCTTCAAAAAGTCAAATTTCTCACAGTCTAAGACAATTAAAGAATTTGTGGCTAACATCTGATTCTGACTTAGGAACACATTCACATTCCATTATAGATGTAGAGGAAGTCTTATGATTGCAGAAATCAGAGTTCGAATCAGATGAGTTTTTGTGAACCACGGATGTGAGAGTATCTGTGGTTGTAATACTGCACAGGAATTATTTTTACAAGGTCTTTGCACAGGAACCACCGTCGTCCCTTTGTTGTGAAACGTTTCACATCACATGCCATTGTTGTTTTGCGTGAATAGTCTGTATATGGCATTTACAGATCAAGTATAGTACCTATTGATACTACGTTTTTCGCTAATAAGTCAGCTTCCTCATTATAAAGGATTTAAGTGTGGGAAGGCACCTAAAACATTTGTATCGTTGACCAATCTGAGTGTTTCCACTATATTCTCGAAAACATCCAATAAATACGTTTTTTTGTTCCACTTCCTGTGTTGAATACTCCTAAGGACTCTTTGGAACTCTGACATGATTAGGATCTTGCGTAAGTAATCGTTAAAGCCAAACAAAGGTGTTTCCTTAAGGGCACTGTCTCTGTCTTAAATATAGATACGATTGGAGTACTGTAGTCTGAAGGATTTACAAACCTGATTCTGAAGGCATAGTAAAGCATATCAAACAGTCTTCTTAGGGAATCTTGGAGCCATCACATAAGTAAAGAAAATCAGGTCACTTATCTGCAGTGATGCAATATATTGTATGTACAGCATTACCATTTTCCAAAAAAGAAGGAACTGGAATCTTGCTGCTGATAGTATCAAGATCGTATTCAAATATAGGCAATTTCAATGAATATCTTTCAGAGTGTACAATAGGAGACCATATATCAGAGCTGGTACAATTGGCTAGAGTTTCATTCATTTTGTAAGTGATGATCCATGGCAGATAACTACAATTTATACACTGTTAGACCAAATTGTCCATGTAGGGCATACTTGGAATTTGAAACTTACCTGACAATATTTGGCGTCTCCATGCTCAGGAGCTCCTCCGCAGATTCCACTAAAAGAACGTTTGTGGGCATTAGTCGCATGACTCCAAGACAGGTATGGATGGCTCTGCACTGAAAAGTACTTAGTTTGGAGAGATGAACCTGTGGTGTGTTGTGGTACAGCAAACAGCAATAATCCATCTGAGATCGAATGATCCCTCTGTACATGCTGAGGAAGATATTCTTGTATGCTCCCTACCACACATGAGTGAGTGATGTTTAATTCTTCTTCTCACTTCTGGGCACTTTATCGGATAAGAAGCGCCTAAATTAACCCCAGAGATCGAGCATTGGAATGTACTTGAAAAGTGTACTTACCACAAATAACTTGATACTAATTGTTATTTTATGTCAACTTATAAAAGGGTATGATTACTGATTTGTCTGCAAAGTACTCGAGCCCATTTGTAGATAAACACTCATCTCCATGGTCAATGGTAGAGAATAATTACTTTTCTATTCTTGTGTGGTTGGATATACGAAGTGGCGATGAAATAGACACACACACATTGTCTGCACACTACAGTATTTTTGTGGGTCATGTATATACAGAGTATACAAGAGGGGGGCTTAAAATTAAACCTTGCGGTAAGCCTTTAGATACAAGAAAAGATCTGAACATATTGCCTTTGAAACGAAAAATTATTTTCTTTGGACAATCAGAGTACTGATAACAGAAACATCCATGAAGAGATTCCAAATTCCACCAGCTTGTCCAAGAGAAATGGTGTTGGCACATGATGATATGCTCCTTTAATGCCGAGAAAAGCAGTAACAATCGTTTTTCTCTTTCGAAAGACTTACGTCACATCCAAGGCACATGAATACAAGTAGTCCAAAGCCCCTTTAACTCATCTGAAGCCGTATTGACTACAAGGTATCAAATTATGCTTTCAAAGTCATCTTTCCAGTATCATTTTTAGCATTTGCTCCATCGTTTTAGCAACATATGTGAGCTAGAGCTCACATTTCGGCTTTTATCACTTTTCAGAATATTGGAGTTACTACTTGTATTTTCAATGTGGATATGAGGTCCTTTTGCGCCCAATATTGATTAATAAAGGCCAGCAGCAAATCTTTAGCTTCAGTGGGTAAATTTGTTATTCGATGATTTGACAGTTTCATTTTGTTCTTCACTGAAAGAAGGAGCTTGCGGAACTTCACGTCGTTCGTCTTCAATAGGAAATTCATTATTTACTAATAGGACCATGAGAAGGATAACAGTGTTGGTATTTCCCTCTAACCATTCGATTAGATGTAAAGGCATATGCTTTTCTTAGGATGTTTGTCACACTGGTTCCTTTATTGAGGGAAAAGCAAAATTTTATTTAACTGTTCTTTTTTGTCTTCTTCGGGAATTTTTGTCTTTCGGATTCACGTTTCTCACTTTATAAGGGGTCAGCTTTATGGAGATACTTGAAGATTGCAACTCTGGGACAAAATGCGCACCCGCGAAAATAGTGACTGTATGTTGACAAGTAGCCTATTGGCTGGCAAGTGACATATTTTGACAGCTTCTGATTCGTCTTATTTCAGGGGATAGTCAGCAGGTGGCGGACTGGACGTGTGGCTGGTCCAACACCACCTAGAAGACAAGGCCTCACAACTGACCGTGTCTACATCATACCTAGAGGCCGCGAACACAAGCTGACTGGCCCACCACTACAAAGCGGTGGGTGTTCCCTAGTGGCTAGCCTGTGAACTGGCAGCCGCAGCCTCTTGGTTTGATGTAGCCATGGCCAATTGTGAGGCCCTTGTCTTGTAGGTGGTGTTGGCTGATCGCGAGTCTATGATCAACTAGCTGAGAAAGCCACAGCGGTTACAGGCCGAATTGCGGAAAGCGGAAGAGCTCCCATTTGGTTTTTGTGAAATATGGAAAAAAATCACTTAAAATTAGTAATTATTGATCCTTGTATGGTACAAAGGAGGCTGTAGGCTCATTTCAAATATAAAGACTAGACGGTTGTGCTGATATAAACGCGCCTCCTGCCACTTTAATAGTTTTTGAGTTATAACAAATCAAAAATCATTAGAAAATAACAATTTTGTAAATGATATATCTTGAAAACGTCTAAACCAAACATTACGTACAAGGTGTCAAACAATATATTTCAGTGAGTACTATAAATGTGTATATTTAGTTTTTTTCACAAATTCAGTGAAGTTGAGTTAGAGGCCAGTAATGTGGTTTCCAGGTATAAAAGCTGGATTTTTAATAATTAAACAATAATAACTTTGAAAATTCCTGGCAGATTAAAATTGTGTGCCGGAACCGGGACTCGAACTGAGTCCCGGTTCCGGCACACAATTTTAATCTGCCAGGAAGTTTCATATCAGCGCACACTCCGCTTCAGAGTGAAGTTTCATTCTGAATAATAACTTTAGTATTAGCAGCAGTATGGTATACTAGACTTAAGTTAATAGTCAATGAAACCACAGGCTCAATAGTACAGTGAATAATCTATGTTTAAATACTGAAAAAGCAAAGGTAGAAAAGTTTAATTTTTTGATAATGGAAAAAACAATTATATGTAAAATGTGTTTGATACCATATTGTCTTTCATCGGAAAATTTCCGTTAAATAGTATCATCTTATTTATTTATTTCATTTGTATTTTATATAAAAGAGGTAATTTTGTGAAAATAAGATACTGATTTGACTTCAGAGGAAACCAGCGAGGGTGATTGTCTAGCTGAAGAAACACAAGAGGTTCTACAACCATAAACTTGCCTGGTAGTTGAGTCTGCTCTGAAAAATATGCAAAACGGAAAGTCTCCAGGGTTTGATGAGCTAAGCTCAACTATGATGAAGGCAGCCGGAACACCTGGCCAGAATGGATCTACAGGGTCCTGTCAGTAGTTTGGACAAACAACAAAATTCCAGATGACTGGACAAAAGGAATCACTGTTTAAAAAAAGGAGACTGAAACAAGTGTGGAAACTATAGAGGTATCACCCTACTTTCACATACCCTAAAGCTGTTGGAAAAGTTATAGAAACCAGACTTAGAAAGATAGCTGAACCCTTATTAGAAGAAGAAGAACATGGTTTCAGGAAAGGGCGAAATACTATAGATCTCATCTTTGCAGTAAGGATTTTGGTAGAGAAGTACTTGGAACCTGGAAAGAACTTAGTGATGGTGTCCTTGGACATTGATAAGGCGTATGATAGTGTCCCTTGTAATAAAATATGGAAATGCCTGGAAGATCTAAAAGTGCCCAATTACTTGATTGACAGAGTGAAGATGCTGTATCAAACTTGCAATAGTAGTGTCCAAATGGGAAATGGTCGCTCTGAATGGTCTGAGATGAGAGGGGAGTCCGGTAGGGAAGAGCTCTAGCACCACTCTTGTTTATTATTGTAATGAACAGAATTATAAAATCTATTAAGGAAACTGCAAATGAGTCAAGATCACTCGTATTTGCAGATGATGTTGTAATATGGGGTGAAACTGAGTAATAATTGCAGAAGAGTCTGACTATTCGGAACAATAAATTTAAAGAATTTAACCTGAAAATCAGCAAGACCAAGACTGTCGGGATGACCATAAATAGGGAACAAGTTCAAACATCTACTTGGAGGGAACAAAAATTGAATCAGTTTCCCATTTCAAGTACCTTGGACGTATTTTCTCAAAGGACACCATCCGGCAAGAAATACTCAACAGAACACAAAAAGCATCAAATTTTTTTATACTCTGGGACAAAAAAGTACCCCAGGCAGCAAAGACATCTTTGTATCAGACTTACATTCCTTATATATGACATGGAAACTTGAACATTGTTAAAAAAAGGATTACAGCAGAATCCAAGCAACTGAAATGAGGTTTGTCAGAACTATGAATCAAAGTACCAGGAGAGACAAGATCAGAAATGAGGTACACAGGGAAACAGCTGGTATCAGGGTTCCTATTGCTAACATCTTGGGGAAACGAAGACTGCCATGGTATGGCCATGTAATGGGAATGGAGAGCACTTCAGGATGGAAGTGGGAGGAAGAAGACCAAGAGGAGGGCCAAGGAGACGATGGATAGAGACAGTACAGTCAGACGTATAGAAGAACCGTTTTAACAGGAATGATTTCAAGACCAAATGTTGTATGAAGATCGAATGAGATGGAGAGCGCTTGTTAGGCACACCCGGGAAACTGGAGATGGAAAACGATGATGATGAGGGGCAGTATGTTAGTGTTGGTTTGACAGACAAGACTTGTCATTATGATGGGCGAGTTCAAATGTTCAAATATTTGTATAGCTTATGGGACTTAACTACGGGGTCATCAGTCCCTAAACTTACAAACTGCTTATAAGCTACCTTATACTAAGGACGGCACAAATATCCATGCCCGAGGGGGGATTCGAATCCCAGGCCGTAGTGGCCGTGCAGACCGCGACTGGAGCGCCTCAGTCCCCTCGGCCACCGCGGCCGGCGATGGGCGAGTGTGGAGTCACTTGAGGACTTGTAAAATTTCAGTGAAGTGTTCTAATGTGGAATTTAGAATTATTTGTTCTGTGGTGCTTTGAGAACTTTGATTTTATTCTGCGTATGTGGGATTTAGATAAAGTCATCAGTGGTACTTTGTGGACTCTGACTGTATTCTGTGACAGTGCAACGTGAGTTTCTCAGGATTGTTGGTAGACTTTAATTTTTATTTAGTGACTATTCGACTTAGAAACTATTCAGTTAAGTTTCCTTTTTTTGGTGTGGCAGCCTTAAGGAACTCGGCATTGCTCTGAAGTCAGGTCTAACAAATATTCTCTGATGCATATTAGGTGGAATAAACGTCAATTTAGATAAAAGTGAATGTGTCGTTTGTGCAATTTCTTTCTGCCTGCGTTTTGGGAACATTGCAGCAGGTGTGGCTGGCCCCTAGACACGTCGCAGCCGCACTTCACGGAGCCCCAAGCAAACACAGACTGTGATTGGGCGATTTTTTTAAATGCTGTAGCACTAGGGACACAAGCCAGCTGAAAGAAATAACTGAGGACGTTGTGTATAATTTTATCACCCTGCACAGAATAGTGTGTTTTTTCCTAGTTTCGTTTTGAAAATTCCGTGCATAAGCTCGCTACTTCCAGAAAGTTATCCAAGGTAGAATTCTGTCAGTATGTTTTCAAAGCAAGTCTACATTTTGCAAGTTGTCTGGAAGATTCCGCCAACGTTCACAGCGTTGATTAAAGCTTGGTAAGCATCTTCCCTCTCTAAGTCACATCACCTGTTTGCAATTGCTTCTCTCATTTTTAATTTATTCATTTTATTGGTTTTAGCTCTGTCAATGTGGCTCTAATTGTTCTCTTATATACACCGCATTTGACTTTTTCGATTTTCCACATACTTTTAGCATAATTTATTTGTTCAGTGTCAGTATTAATGTTAATGTGGAACCCTATTGGAAGACGATCCTATCTCATTGAATCTGTTTTAACACGCCATTTAAATATTTCGCTAAGACGGGGGCTGCAGAGTGTCACGTCTACTGCAGAGTGGAAATGTGAGTGTCACTAGGTTATTATTTTCGGTAATATTAAATAAAATTATCAATGGAAGCCGATGTCTTACCTGAGAGCCTTATTTGGAAAATCCTTTCATTTCAATTGTAAGTCCTTCCCACACTAAACGAGGGGAATTCAAATGACCATCTATTTTAAAATGAAGCTGAATATGGTTTATTGAGTGTCTCCAATCATTTTCTTCGATGCTTAAGGTTTTGGGGAGGAGGTTACTGATTCAAAGTCAGTGTTACTTGGAGCAGCAGTGGTTTGCATAGCAGTGATTTTTGTATTAAGATGGCAATACCATTCCACCCATCAGGGCGGTCCTCCCATCTGTGGAATACTTTTGAAAGCAGGCTCTCTGTTGAAACATAAACGAAGCTTCGCTTAACAGAACAATAGCAAGCTAGCTAATGAACAATTCTAGTTGTACGCATCCTCTGTTAGAGTTAGCTGATCTCGTATTCCACTGCAGTACTTTTAGAGAGAGACTGAAATATGCTTGTGAGCAGGTGCTGGATATCTTAGTCGATCATCACCTACAGCTTAATGTGGAACCTGAACCACATGTCGTTCCTGGCATGTGGTTCGGATTCCACGTTAAGCTGTAGGTCCCCTTCCCCGGTCGGATAACTGGGGTAGGCTAGGGACATGCAAGTCGCCGAAGTAGCGTCCAGTTGAAAGACTTTCACTAGGCCAATGAGCCACATGAGATTATTATTATTACTCTGTTTTGCCTCATATTCTGAATGACTACATCGATAACATTTATTATTACTTGTGAAGTTGCTAATCTGTTAGTACTAAGATGATAGGCATTATGGGATATAGCAGTGGATGAACGTTGTGTAAGATATAACAGCCGCGGTGGAGTATCCGAGCCGTCTAAAGCGTCTCGCTGCGAAGCGCGCGGTTGCTCGCCGTAGAGGTTCGAGTCCTCCCTGGGGCATGGGTGTGTGTGTTTGTTCAAATGTTTGTTAAGCTTATGGGACTTAACTACGGGGTCATCAGTCCCTAAACTTACAAACTACTTAGCAACTACCTTATACTAAGGACGGCACAAATTTCCATGCCCGAGGGGGGATTCGAGCCCCCGACCGTAGTGGCCGTGCAGACCATGACTGGAGCGCCTCAGTCTCCTCGGCCACTGCGGCCGGCGTGTGTGTGTGTCCTTAGGTTAGTTCACCTAGGTTTAAGTAGTTTGTAAGCTACGGACTGATGGCCACGCAGTTTGGTCCGATAGATTTACAAACATTTGAACATTTTTAAAGATATAACAGAGTGTACTACTGCCACCATTTGCGAACATTGTTGTGTTTGCTTACTAACGACTGCCATCTAGGAAGTCAGTAAGTAGAGTTTGTCTGCTTAGGTACATCCACATCCTAAGTTTCTTCCCCACTTGCATTGTGTAATCCATGCTTACTTTTTACATATAGCAGTGGGTTGAGTCGTACATTTTGTGAATCCAAAATGTTCAAGTTTTTTGTAGCTGCACCGATTGTCCCCAGCGAGACGCGTTGTCCCCCTGTTACTGATGAAGAAGTTAGATTCGAGCTATGGATAGCGCATCGTTGAAGTTAATATTGTTGAATGAGGCTAATTGTTGAGCTCATCACACTATGGGAGATTCATGGCAGGACGGATCCGTAAATGGTTCTCATCCTCTGCAGTGGGTGCACATAATAGTTGGAGAGGCATGTGAGTCTGCAGGATGTCGTTCACTACATTTCACACATCTCATGTGAGATCAATCTTGTTTGCTGATGTGCCCATAACAAAGGCACTTAAAGCATTTTGTGACAGTTCAGTAGTATGATGACGCCGGTTCTGTTCCAGGGTACACATGACGCATTGTGTGAGGTACCATAACCGTCCACCCCTCCACCCTAGGCCACTTGCACGGCCGCTAATGAAAGGACGCCACAAGCCGTCCTTCCCAGAAGGACAGGACAAACAATAGCGCACTTAAGGATGATTGTCATCAAACGTGTAATTGCCCTCAGTAACACAATGACGTTCTTAAGGACGAATGACAAATAACAAGTAACATTCTCGTAAACAACATGACCACCTCCACAAGTGGGCACTTGTGTGAGTACAGCCAGCACCCCCTATAGAAGAAAGCCTGCGCACAATGTCACAACATGGCGGCGGTGAGAGGCTTAGAGTCCTCTGAAAGATTGTAAACATAAGCAGTGCACGATGTTTATAGTGCATTCTTTCGTTCAAAAGTGTCAGTGGCGTAACTAGGACTTGGCTTTGGGGGGGGGGGGGGATAGATCTGCTTGACAAGCAAAATTTTAGTCAGTTTCCAGACAGACTACCATCTAGCACTCCCGTTGAAGAAACTAATTCACTCCCTTCCAATGAAAGCTTATGGTAAAACACCCCAAGTTTCCAATCTTTACCAGATTGCTGTTATACGACTTATTTTTCTTTGCTTTTTTTCTCTTTCTTTCTCTCTCTCTCTCTTGTTCAGGTTCTGGGGGGGGGGGTTCTATCCCCCTCATCCCCCCCATAGTTACGCCACTGAGGAGTGTATTACGTAAATTGGTGTTGTGCACGGTGTGATCGCTACGCTGGGCGATTTGTGTGTGTGAGACCAACATGTGATCTCTTTTTTACTGACAAAATGCCGTTTCTCTGTTCTGTGCCGGAATGTAGAAAAAATTACGACTGTGGCCCAAAAGTTGCCGTCTTTAAACGTCCGGAGAAGAAGAAATGGATATCAAGAATTCCCAGAATAACTTGGCTCCTCCTTCAAGTTAATGAGTAAGTTTTCGTTTTTGTTTAACCTTGAAAAAGAGTTTCAAGTCATGACTGTTTACCGTTGGATATTGCGATTCATTTTATTTACGTAACCACCCCCATTAGCTTATTCTTCTCCGGACGTTTAAAGACGGTAACTTTTGGGCCACAGTCGTAATTTCCTCTACATTCTGGCACAGAACAGCGAAACGGCATTTCGTCAGTAAAAAAGAGATCATACGTTGTTCTCACATACGCAAATCGTCCAGCGTAGCGATAACACCGTAGACGACACCAATTTACCTAATAAATACACTCCTGAACGAAAGAATGCACTATAAACAGCGTGCACTGCTAATGTTTACAATCTTTCAGAGGACTCTAAGCCTCTCACCGCCGCCATGTTGTGACGTCGTGTGCAAGCTTTCTTCTATAGGGGGTGCTGGCACAGCCCCCGCCCCCACCTCCGCCCCGCCCGCAGTCCTAAAGCTGGGCGCAGGACGGAATCCTCCCAACGGCAGGTAGGCGAACAGGGGACAGGACTGAATCCTCCCGAACTATTCTAGGACAGTGGCACCTCCCGCAGGTACCAGCCCCCAGCCCCCACCCCCACCAACCAGTGTTCAGCGTTGATTCATACTGTCATCAGGTATGGTCAGTGTTGATTACATAAGAAGTGTTGAAGTTTGGCATTATATCTCGCGTCTCCATGCGTAAGTTCTCTACTGCTCCTACCGTTTCTTTCAAAGTTGCAACATCATTCGTGCTGACGAATGTGGTGAGATTTTTTTGTATTTGTTATGTTATGGAATGTTTACGTTGGAAGCTTTTTACCCAGGTACCATTAGCAACAAACAATTTTTTCTGAAAAATACGCGAATACAACTGTCGTTCTCCATTTTTGTAATATTTTCGTTGTACTTGTTTATAACGGCCTCATGCTTCCTTGTATCTCTTCCACGTTTCTACGTTGATTAATGGAATTTGTTTTTATCGAGTTACCTTTTTCTACTTATTACCTTCAAATTTGAAGATAGTCCTTTAATAATTTTGAAATTAAAAATTTAATATTGCAAAAAAATTAATAAATTAAATTAAGATTCTAGTGGGAATCGAGCCCGAGTCGCAAAAATAGCAGTCTGTTCGCTTACCTACTATGCCCCAGCACCACATTTAAGAGTATTGTTCATAATACATACAATATCCGTGAAAGTCTTTCAGGAGTATTTCCTATTTTCCGATTTCCTATTAAGGCAAGTATTATTAGAAACTACAGAAGTTTCTAACTTGCTTCTACTCACGCTAAGTCAAGCCAGTTCAATGAGACTCGAGTCCCGCCCTCCCTTTCCTTAGGGAAAAAATTAGCCTGCCTTGTCCTCTGTTTATAATTCGACGCTGTATCAAATTAACTTCTATACCAGCTGCTGAAAATGTTGCACAGATTTATAATTGCGAGTAAAACGTAATCTTTAGATTGTAAGATCCAAAGTGATATTACTGTACGTTTACTCTGACTCTAAAAGTTAACTGGGGCTTCATTCTCACTCTTACTTTACTGTACAATGTAGGAACATACACTGGAACATATGCTAGATATGCTTTGCTTGCCTGGAATATTCCACACACTCCGATCTCGGGCCGCCACCAACTCCCGTCCTTCTCCACACCCTTGCAGGCCCGGGAGGATTCAGTCCTATTTTTCTGACCGCGGGAGGAATGGATCCTGCGCCCCTAAAGCTAGCCGCTCCGTGCAACCCAGTCAGACACTCGAACACGCACCCATTAAAAAAAAAAAAAAAAAAAAAAAAATCGTTTTTACGTAAGTTATTATTTATTGACGTACAGGTTGTATTACTCTGTTCTACACCAATATTGAACAAAAATAAGCCAATTGTTTATTTATAACCGTAGTTTGGACAGTACAATTACCTGGAATAATAACTGATAACATTAAATATGTACCGACACTTACCACAAGCGTTTCGTAAACAAATATCCGTCTCCAAAACTGATCACTACTGCCCCCACCAGCCGCCAGGCCATCCACAGTTGCTCCTGATAATTATATCGTTCCTAATTGGCATATCAAACTAATTGAGACATCCTATGTTTTTGCATTAACAATTAGAACATTACATTTTCTCTGAATCAGTACATACAGTTCAGGTAACGTAGTACAACTCGTATGGAACGCAATTTCACAGGTAAATATAGACACAGCATAAGTAAATTCAGTACAATGCTATGAGTTTCTGTACCCTAAGAGTTGTATAACCTTAGTACATTGATCGACAATTTTTAAAAAACAATATTAACCAAAGTCAAACATTTAGGACTATCCAAAAAACTGTTCTGTCGTTCGGAAATCGTTCGGCTCCCAAGGTGGCTGGAAAAATAAATCTATCATATAGACGATGTGTGCAACAGCCAACGAACGTATTTTAAAACAATAACACACGTTAGATAATAAATGGAATGTAACGGTAACGATCGCCACAAACTTGTGTGTCCATTTTAACACTGTTTCGATGCCTAGACGTGTTAAAGGTAATTTGATTACAGCTCGATCTCCACTGCGATCCGAAACACACACACACACACACACACACACACACAGTGTTCTCTTGGCAAAACACATAAAACAATTCTTACAGTCCCATCGATAAACATATGCTAAACGTTTAAACAAAATATCATAACGTTTTATTATTTTAACCACTCTCTCCACGCTCTTTTTTGGACTAGGTATGCAACAGCCGACGAACGTATTAAAAATAGCGCGCGATAGATAATAAACGGGACGTAACGGTAGCGATCGCCACAAATCTGTGTATCCATCTTACAAACACCCTTTCGGTAACACAATAGCAGCAACAGAAGACCTATTGTTTATAAATAAATTCGAATTTAATGAAGCAAATATTGAAAATAGGCAAGAATATCTCATGATTCAAGCACAAAGTCTGCATAGAAAATATAGATTTCGAACACGGCAGGTTACACACACAGTATTTTACCGACAGACAACGAGAACCCACTCTGTCATTCAAACGCCACTACACCTGCAGTAGCCCATTGTGACAGGAATGCGTCTAAATATAGATCTGCAAGCGATATTATCAGTCTTTCTGACTGGACTCAGACAGTAAGTTTACATTCATTTTTGCAAATGACAGTTCGTTGCAACACAGGAGTGTTCTACATTTGTGAAATGCATATTGATACTTAGTAGTATGGTTATGTTGTTAGGGTTGTAGCGTATTTATCTCGCCTTTTAGTGGTGTTTATGAATGGACACCTCTCAGTAGCGTAGTAGTGATGCTTGCGGTGGTAAATTATTGTTCTTTGGTCGAGAAGCATCGATTTCTTTAAACGTTATACTTAGGTGATTTAAAGCTGTGTATTTACCTTCCCATCCCCATGAACCACAGACATTGCCGTGGTGGGGTGGCTCGCGTGCCTCAACGATGCAGATAGCCGTACCATAAAAAAAATGTTCAAATGTTTGTAGAGTCTATGGGACTTAACTACGGGGTCATCAGTCCCTAAACTTACAAACTACTTATGAACTACTTACAACTAAGGACGGCACAAATATCCATGCCCGAGGGAGGATTCGAACCCCCGACCGTAGTGGCCGTGCAGACCGTGACCGGAGCGCCTCAGTCTCCTCGGCCACCGCGGCCGGCGCCGTACCATAGGTGCAACCACAGCGGAGGGGTATCTGTGGAGAGGCCAGACAAACGTGTGGTTCCTGAAGAGGGGCAGCAGCCTTTTCAGTAGTTACAGGGGCAACAGTCCGCATGATTGACCGAGCTGGCCTTGTAACATCAGCAAATGTGGCTCTGCCACACAGCTACTGCGAACGGCTGAAAGCAAGGGGACATTACAGCAGTTACTTTTCCCGAGGACATGCAGCTCTACTGTATAGAAATATGATGATCGCATCCTCTCGGGTAAAATATTCCGGAGGTAAAATAGTCCCCCATTCGGATCTCCGGGCGGGGACTACTCAGGAGGATGTGATCATCAGGAAAGACAATACTGACATTCTACGGATCGGAACGTGGAATGTTAGATCCCTTAATCGGGTAGGAAAATTAGAAAATTTAAAAAGGGAAATGGATAGGTTGAAGTTAGATATAGTGGGGATTAGTGAAGTTCGGTAGCAGGATGAACAGGATTTCTGGTCAGGTGAGTACAGGATTATAAATACAAAATCAGTTGGGGGCATCACAGAAGTAGGACTGATAATGAATAGGAAAATGGGAATGCGGGTAAACTACTATGAGCAGCACAGTAATCGCATTATCATTGTCAAGCTAGATACGAAGCCAACACCGACAACAGTAGTACAGGTTTATATGCCAACTAGCTCTGCTGATGATGAGGAGATCGAAGAAATATATGAGGAGCTAAAGGAAATTATTCAGACAGTTAAGGGAGAGGAAAACTTAATTGTGATGGGAGACTGGAATTCGGTAGTAGGACAAGGAAGGGAAGGGAAGATAGTAGATGAATATGGTCTGGACAAAAGGAATTAAAGAGGAAGCCGCCTGGTAGAATTTTGCACGGAACATGATTTAATCATAACAAACACGTGGTTTAAGAATCACAAAAGAAGGTTGTATACATGGAAGAGACCAGGAGACACCGGAAGGTATCAGATAGATTTTATAATGGTAAGACATAGATTCCGGAACCAGGTTATAAACTGCAGGACATATCCAGGGGCAGATATAGACTCTGACCATAACATGTTAGTCATGAATTGTAGGCTGAAACTGAAAAAACTGCAGAAAGATAAGAAAATAAGGAGATGGGACTTAGATAAATTGAAGGAAAGTGAAGTTCTGGAGAATTTCAGAGGGAGATTTAGGCAACAATTGACAGAAACAGGGGGAAATAAAACAGTAGACGAGGAATGGGTTGCATTGAGAGATGAAATAGTGAAGGCAGTAGAGGACAAAATAGGTAGAAAGGCAAGACCTACAAAAAATCCTTGGATATCACAGGAAATACTAGATTTAATTGATGAAAGGAGAAAATATAAAAATGCAGTAAATGAAACAGGCAAAATGGAGTACAGACGGCTAAGAAATGAGATTGACAGGAAGTGCAAAATGGCTAAGCAGGAGTGGCTAGAAGCCAAATGCAAATCTGTAGAAGAATATATAAGAAGGGGAAATGTAGATACCGCCTACAGGAAAATAAAAGAGACATTTGGGGACAAGAAAAGCAACTCTACGAATATCAAGAACTCAGATGGGAAACCAGTTCTCAGCAAAGAAGGGAAAGCTGAAAGGTGGAAAGAGTACATAGAGCAGCTCTACAAAGGAAATGAACTTAGAGACGATGCTGTAGGAAGGGAAGAGGAAGTAGATCAAGATGAAATAGGAGATACTACACTGAGAGATGAATTTGACAGAGCCTTGAAAGACCTAGGTAGGAACAAGGCCCCAGGAGTAGATGACATACCCTCAGAGCTACTAAAGTCTCTGGGAGAGCCAGCCATGACAAAACTATTTGAACTGGTGTGTAGGATGTATGAGACAGGCGAAATACCCTCAGACTTTAAGAAAAATGTAAAAATCCCCATTCCAAAGTAATCAGGTGCAGACAGGTGTGAAAATTACAGAACCATTAGTTTGATAAGTCATGCTTGCAAAATTTAAACACGAATTATCTACAGGAGAATGGAAAAGCTGGTAGATGCCGACCTCGGGGAAGATCAGTTTGGATTCAGGAGGAACGTAGGAACCCGGGAGGCAATACTCACTTTACGTCTTATCTTAGAAGATAGATTACGGAAAGGCAAACCTACATTTTTTGCTTTTGTAGATTTGGTGAAAGCATTTGACAATGTTGACTGTAATACACTCTTTCAAATTCTGAAGTCAGCAGGACTAAAATATAGGGAAATGAGAGTTATTTACAACTTGTACAAAAGCCAGACCGCAGTTATTAGACTCGAAGGGCATGAAAGGGAAGCAACAGTTGGGAAGGGAGTAAGACAGGGTTGTAGCCTTTCTCCGATGTTATTCAATTTGTACATCGAGCAGGCGGTGAAGGAAAGCAAGGAAAAATTTGGAATAGGGATTAAAGTTCAGGGGGAAGAAATAAAAACATTGCGTTTTGCTGATGACATTGTAATTCTATCAGAGACAGCAAAGGACCTGGAAGAGCAGTTAAATGGAATGGACAGTGTGTTGAAGAGAGCGTATAAAATGAACATTAACAAGAGCAAAACAAAAATAATGGAATGCGGTCTTAGAAAATCAGTTGATGCTGAAGGAATTAGATTAGGTAACGAAACAATGAAGGTTGTAGATGAGTTTTGTTACTTGGGTAGTGAAATTACATGCGATGGTCGCAGTACAGAGGATATAAAATGCAGAATGGCAATGGGAAGAAAAGCATTTTTGAAAAAGATAAATTTGCTAACATCGAATATTAATTTAAGGGTAAGGAAGTCTTTTCTGAAGGCATTTGTGTGGAGTGTTGCCTTGTACGGGAGTGAAACATGGACGATAAGCAGTGCGGACAGGAAGAGAATAGAGGCTTTTGAAATGTGGTGCTACAGAAGAATGCTGAAGATTAGGTGGGTAGATCGCATAACTAATGAAGAGGTAGTGAACAGAATTGGTGAGAAAAGGAATTTTTGGCACACCCTGACTAAAAGAAGGGATCGCTTGGTAGGACACATTCTTAGACATCGGGGAATCGTAAATTTAGCATTGGAGGGAAGTGTGTGGGGTAAAAATCGCAGAGGGAGACCAAGAGACGCGTATAGTAAGCAGATTCAAGTGGATGTGGGCTGCCGTTCTTATGAGGAGATGAAAAGGCTCGCTCAGGATAGAGTAGGGTGGAGAGCTGCATCAAACCAGTCTCTGGACTGAAAACCATAACAACAACAATTACCTTCGTTGGGAGATGCGTTTAATCGTCTGTTTAGTCTATAAAGGATTGTTCTTCGTATTCTAAAAAAATGTCGGATGTTTTATTAGTTCGAACTGGTGTAGACTATTTTACGTTGTTCGTTGTAAGGAATAGATGTATATAAGAAAAAGATCTGGATCAGTCCTTGTTATCTTTCCTGTGTGTTTCAATAATTTTTATGATGTATTTGGGTGTGTTACAGATGTTTATCGAGAGTACTGATTTGTTAGAAGGGGAAATACTGTGGCTGTTTATGCTCAAGTGATTGTTAAAAGCACGAGGCATGTGATCTAGTGACCTTTAGAAAACGTTACAGAAATACTGTCTGATAGAGTATGCAATGAAAAAAGATGCAGGGTCAATATTGTAGATGTTCAGGAGGGATCCACCAACAACGCAGAGATACCGAGATTGTCGCATGCTAGTTGGTTTAGAATTTTAGTAAAAAAAGACCTGGGATGGCTAGATTCGTTTGTTGTAGGTACGGTCGCTGGGTTGGAAAAGATTGTTGTTACAAGTGTTTACAGAGAGTGTCGCAGGCTAGTTGAGATAGTATTTAAGTAAAAAGTGTTTGAAATCCTCTAAATATACGATGCAGTGTCTGTTTCCAGTTGTGGACGATGTTGTGTTGCGATAGAGCTCTAAAGAAGTCGATTTAGGGTTATGTTCATATGGTTGTAAAAACTTTGCGCTGTGTACGTTACGAATTATTGCCTGTTTGATCGTGTGTTAGTGGTGTTTACGACTGGTGCTATTTATGGAGCGTAGATGTTTGCATTGGTAAATTATTGCCGATATTTTAGCTTACAGATGCGTAGGAAATTTGACAAGTTTGCCATTGCGAGCCATGGAGATAAGGTGAAGTTACCATTTCTCCTACCTGCTGGCAGCGTTGTCAGAGAACTAAGAATACTGGAAAAACTCGGCAAGGAAGCATTGGAGAACTTCTCGAGGAAATATGCAAATACTATGGCTGTTCCTTATATAGTGGGGCTAGCCAATGTTAAAGTAGATGTTGTAATGAAGGAGCTCCCATATATACTACAAAAGCTTCGTGTATGTGACTTCTGTCGCTTGGATTTGGGCATCCCACAAGATTTCGCAGGGATTTTTAACAAACTGGGCATGTGCAAGTACCTAGCCTGGAAGGAAACTGTAGAGGGAACAGCGACGTGATTGTAGACAATAATAGGGCAGCTGGAATACATTTTGAACATGGTTGACTTCAAATCGTTAAGAAAATATTATATAATAAATTTATTTGTCAAACTAGGAGTTCTGGTGTCAATAAAATTACCAGTAATCATCTTATCGATTTTATAAAGGGTCCTGACAGTCGTTTGTGGGATATTTTTACTTCTTCATTTGGTCAGGAACATGGTATTTCCAGGCTGGAGGCTACAATATACAGTTACGGACTGGATCCAATACTGTTCAAGTGTCTTAAACGAGGAAAGCCAATTTTTACGAAGTGCACCCCTGTACAGTATGTCAATCTCATCAATGTGGTTGCAGCTAACAAATTCTTTAGGGAACAGTTGTTGTGTTATGTTCAATCGTGCTTTACATATTGTTTATTGGGTTAATAAGAACACCGAAAATTGACTGGTGTGTCTGTGAATGTAGCGAACTCCTTTGACCGATAGGATGTTAGCGGTCTATGTAGTATACTTAAGGGTTTGTTGATTGGTACATTGCGCTTGCATGTTAATCACAAAAACGTGTAGAAATATGATGTTCGATGTATGCGTATCTGTCGGAGGCCTGTCGCATATTCCTGCATTGTGATGACAAGTCGAAAGAGTCTCTCTTTGGGGTGTGATAGAAGCATTTGTGACCATTACATTGCATGTACGCAGTTGTACAGTAAACAAAAAACAAACTGTTAGACACACGATCAGGTGTTGTGGTGTGTAGGTTGGATCCTAGTTTATAGATTAGACATCTTCATCTGCGGTAACGTTTCTTTGAATTATCGATTTAAAAAGATAAATCCGAGTTTGGTTTAGTGAAAAAAAAAAAAAAATCTTAGTAAACACTGGAAAGGAACTTGATATGTGTTTGGAGTAAAATTTTTTGTCTCTCTCGTCTATATTTTGGGTAAAGGGCTGGTCAATGTTATTATACAGAAATGATAATCTGCTGTAAGTGTGTTGCATCCAAGCTATCGGGCAGGTAAAGAACTACCATTATGTCATCTCGGTTAGGCGGAGATGTTTGCAGTTCCTTGGTTGCTGTATTAGCGAGTATCATTTCGAAGAAGGATGTTGTTAGATCAGTGCTTTTGAAGAAAAAAAGTTTTAGTGAAGACGGTCGGAAATCAGTACACTGCTGATCTTAAATTATTTAATGCATTTTTATTGTTTATTGTATATGTACACAGAAATACCGTTGTACAATAAGGTTTAGTTTTGTTTAAACATTGAGAAAGAACAATTTCAAATTTATTCTGGAGTGCTCGATTATCGGTTTTTGCAAGTTTGACCTGTGTCAGATAATTTTTGTAAAGACTTGGAGCATTTCGAAAAGAATCGTGACATGCTGATAAGTACTGGAGTTCGAAAACTTACCTTCCCCGTACCTGTCAAAATACTGGTTGGGAGGAGGAAATAGAAGACACCGGTGTCGGCCTAAGAATCTTTATGCAACAGGGATTCGTTTAGTTCATATTCTGGGACAATTCAACATTGAGTAAAAAAGTATTCATTGCACAAAAGCGTGTAATCAGAATAATTGCTGGAGCCCACCCAAGAGTATCCTGCAGACATTTATTTAGGGATCTAGGGATACTCACTGTAGCTTCACAATATATATATTTACTCATGAAATTTGTTATTAATAATCCGACCCAATTCAAAAGTAATAGCAGTGTACATAGCTACAACACTAGGTGAAAGGATGATAATCACGCCGGCCGCGGTGGCCGAGGGGACTAAGGCGCTCCAGTCACGGTCTTCACGGCCACTACGGCCGGGGGTTCGAATCCCCTCTCGGGCATGGATATTTGTGCCGTCCTAGTTCGTAAGTAGTTCATAAGTAGTTTGTAAGTTTAGGGACTGATGACCCCGTAGTTAAGTCCCATAGACTATACAAACATTTGAACATTTGATTTTTTATGATATTCACTATTCAAGGTTAAATCTAACTTTGGCTCAGAAAGGAGTGAATTATGCTGCCACAAAAGTCTTTGGTCACTTACCAAGTAGCATCAAAAGTCTGACAGATAGCCAACTAGTATTTAAAAAGAAATCAAAGAAATTTCTGAATGGCAACTCCTTCTACAATGTAGATGAATTTTTAGATAAAACTTAAAAAAAAAATAAACAAAAAAATCCTTAAAATATTGATTGTCAAGTATAGACAACATTTACTAAACTGACACGTTCCACATCATTACGAAATGTCGTATATATGATCTATGAAACAAGTATTTAATCTACTCTAATCTAATCGAACATATAGAAAGAATGGAGTGCTCGTTTGAAAAAAAAAAATGTAATCTTTAAATTCTATGCAGGAATTTCTTGGAAGTGCGGTCTAGTAGAACAGGTGATATGTTGATTTGTTCTCTGTCTTTCTGTCAGAGTCCAGTCAGGAATACTGATAACATAGCTTGCAGATCTATATTTAGACTCATTCACAATGGGCTACTGCAGGTCTAGCAGTGTTTGAGTGACAGAGTGGGTTCTCGTCGTCTGTTGTGGATGGTCGGTAAAATACTGTGTGTGTAACCTGCAGTGTTCGAAATCTATAGTTTCTATGCAGACTACTGTATGTGCTTGAATCATTATTGCCTATTTTCACTATTACCATCATTAAATTCGAATTTATTTATAAACAATAGGTCTTCTGTTGCTGCTGTTGTGTTACTTAGCGAAAGAATATTGGTAAGATGGATGCATAGGTTTGTGACGATCGTTACGTTACATCGCATTTATTATCTAATGTGCGCTATTTTTAACATGTTCATCGGCTGTTGCAAACCTAGTCCAAACGAAGAGCGTGGAGAGAGAATGCTCAAAATAATAAAACGTAATGATATTTTGTTTAAACATTTAGCATATGTTTATCGATAGAACTGTAAGAATTGTTTTATGTAGCTTGCCGAGAGAACTCTATGTTTGTGTGTGTGTTTGCGATCGCAATGGAGATCAAGCTGTAATCAGGTAACACATCTAAACATCGAAAGAGTGTTAAGATGGACACATTAAGTTTTTGGCCATCGTTATCGTTACATTCCATTTATTATCTAACGTGCGTTATTGTTTTAAAACACGTCCGTCGGAAGTTGCATGCATCGTCTATATGAAGAAATAGATTTATTTTCCCAGCCATCTTGGGGGCCGAACGATTTCCGAAAGACGGAACAGTTTTTTTTTGGTAGTCCTAAATGTTTGATTTTGGTTAGAATTGTTTTTAAAAATTGTCGATAAATGTACTAAGGTTACACAACACTTAGAGTACATCACTAGCTGAAGTTTACAATAGGCCACCTCAGCCCTGGTATTTCTGAAACTATAAATACAGAATTAAGAGGTATACAGGGTGTTTCATTAAGTGTGTTTGCCTCCGTAACTTATAAAATAATAGGTGACGGGAAATTTTAATGCGGTTGGTCAACACAAGAAATGTTACACTTTCTGCGAAGCTATGAACATAGTTTACTGTATAATTTTCCAAAGAGTTACATCACAAAGATATAATATTTTAAATGGAACAATAGGTTTTTCTATCGTGCATTGGATTCGTTGAAACCAGCTGCGTCCAAATCAATTTAAACTACATTCCTATCACTGTTAGTTTGGGAGCTACAACCCTTCAAAGTTTCAGAGGCAGATACCACAAACGCTGCGCATAATTCAATCTAAAGGATCGTGTTTATGTCACTGAGCCCGCATCCCTAGAAGATCTAAAACGGCGCATCGAGGACGCATGTCGCTCAGTCACACCGGCGATGCTACATCTCGTCCGCAGATCCTTTCGACGGCGCATTGCATTATGCATTGAGGAACATGGACGCACATTTGAACATCTCATGTAAATCAACTTCCCACCGCCATAACATCAATCACCCACCACACAGCCATGTATTATGTACAGGGTGTGGTATCTGCCCCTGAAACTTTGAAGGGTTGTAGCTCCCAAACTAACAGTGATAGGAATGTAGTTTAAATTGATTTGGACGCAGCTGGTTTCAACGAATCCAATGCACGATAGAAAAAAACTATTGTTCCATTTAAAAATTATATTTTTGTGCTGTAACTCTTTGGCAAATGATACGATAAACTATGTTCATAGTTCCGCAGAAAGTGTAACATTTCTTGTATTGACCTACCGCATTAAAATTTCCCGCCACCTATTATTTTATAAGTTACAGAGGCAAACACACTTAGTGAAACACCCTGTATGTACACACACACACACACACACACACACACACACACACAAAGTGTGACTGGAAGCTTAACTATTATTAGCTGCAACAGGCACCCTAATTAAGTAGCTAATTTTCTTGTACATTTAAAAAGCAGTTAGTTAACATTAAGATAAGTAGCTTTATTACAATTAAAATACATAATGACTTATTAACAAACATAGTTTGCACTTCTGAGTGTGTAATACTCGTAATATTGTATTTCAACTTTAGCGCACTTGAGTGGGATATAAGCATCACTTCTGACGTTTTGATGCGCCAGGTTCCTCGGTGTCATCTTGGGTTATAGATTCAGGGTATGTAAATAGATTTGCTCCCAGGCTGACCTCTTCTTTAAACAGCGAGTCAGCCTCTTCAAGTTAGTAGGTTTCGTCATCAGTTTTCTCAAAATCCTCTATAACATCTTCTTCGCTGTCTTCATATAAAAATTGTGGCACGTTTTCACAGTTGACCCCAATACATTTCCTGAAAATTGAAGAACGTGTCAAACCCCCGTTTCTGCAGGAGCACGTTCCGCCGCGGCTCACCTTGCATGAGCATGAAACAATTTGGAGAAGTGTTTCAGGTACTGGAGCGTGGCTCATTGTAACGGTTATCGGATTGTTGTCACTGTGATTCCAACCCCATTTCTCAGGATTTCCACTTCCCATCAAGCTTTGGACTTGCTGGTAAGTCCGTAGCAAATGCTGTTGCGCAGCATCTTTTGTAAGTGGCAACCTTGCAAGATTCAATTTGCTTTTAGTGGCAGACTTGGCGAATAGCTCGTACCGCAAATGGTCCAGTGTGTGGGAAATGCTGACATCTCCACTACACAATGCCTGTTCTCCTGCTTTTATTATTTCTTCACGGGTAGCGTGTGGCTTATTGAACGTGTAAAGCGCTGAGTTTAGGTGTTCGTTTTTCTTAACAATGTTGCAGCACTTAATTTTTCCTTGTCAGAACAAAAAGCGGATGTTGTATCACATTCACTAAAGGCGCGAGTGAACGGAATATACTGACTGTCAGACTTGTAAGATGCAGTGGAAAACCAATTGTCTTCTGTACTTCCTCTTCCAAGGTTTAAAAAAGTTTTCGATGCCTTGTCCTAAACAGATCATGAGGACAATCAGGTCAGCATCTTCTCCCACAATGACAACACTTCCAAAATATTTCGTTCTTGAAATCGCAGATGTTACAATCATAACGTCAGCATCTTCTTGTGCCTGGTGCACCTCAATACTACGCTCCCGAAATTCCTTTTTATGAAGTGTGATCGAGCGAATCTTTTTTCATTCATTGAACAAGAACTTGTCCTGGGGGACTTGGTTCCCCATCTCTGCTTCAACAACATTGTTGACCGCATAATGTTTTCTGGATCTACGAAACCGCTCAGCTCTCTTTAAGCTACATTTCTCTATCTCACATGGGTACACATCAAATACAATAGTAAATTGAGATCCAAAATGATGTTGCAGGTAAGAAACATAAATTCGGGATATTGATCCGAAGATAAAATTTTGAGGCCAAGACACTTTCTGTATAAGGCACTCTCTATCAACTGGAGCGCACGCGTTGTAGAATGAAGATTTATTTCCCATTCCTTTTTCTGAGAGGAGTGAAGTTTAAAGTCTCATCGACAGCGTGGTCATTAGAGCCTTTTTTTCTGAGAATAGGAACATCGGATAAGGAGCAAGTTGAAATTTTAGAAAGGCTTTTAACTTTTCTTCTCTTTGTTTCATTAAACAAATCCTTTGGAAAAGAGTTAAAGGATCAACAGGAGTAATTTTAGTACTCCCAGCACTTTTCTGAACACGACGGCTAGGCGAGAGGCTGGTATCTCTATAAGGCGACGGCGAAGGGCTGCGGCGTGTTGGAGAACGACCACGTCCAGGATACGACGACGGGCTTCTCTCCGTAGATCGACAGTAACCGTATGTAGTTGACTGCTGTCGATAGGACTGTTCCGATGGTTGGCGTCTTGAGGCATAATAATAGTTAAATACTCGTCTTCTCTCCGTACAGTATCATAGGACATGTCCAGGAAGTCCTCAGTCAAAACATAATGGCGTTTTGTCTTCTGTCCTTCTGCGTGGCGTCATAGTTGCCGGAGGAGTTGAGCAGGCCGTGGTGGCCGAGGGGACTGAGGCGCTCCAGTCACGCTCTGCACGGCCACTACGGTCGGGGGTTCGAATCCCCCCTCGGGCATGGATATTTGTGCCGTCCTTAGTATAAGGTAGTTGATAATTAGTTTGTAAGTTTAGAGACTGATGGCCCTGTAGTTAAGTCCCATAAGCTTAACAAACATTTGAACATTTTTTTATTTTATTATTTATTTATTTATTTTTTTTTTTTTGTGGCCGCGTCAGTCGGTTCCTAGACTGCCGTTTGGCCGCTGCTGCGTAAGTCATAGTAGGGCGAGGCCATTCTTCACGTCGGGAGCGACTGGCAACGCAGACAGGCGCTATTGTTTCAAATAACTCTTCCTTAGCAGTGTCGGCTCCCCCATGATGTACAGGACTGACATCCATTGCCATAAGTTGGTGCTCCCGTGGTCCAACAGTCCCGGCGCCATGAACTGTTGTAATTCTTCTCTCACAATTTGTGCATGAGAGAAGGAAGCCATAGAGACTACATTTGTGAGTCTGTCACAATTCTTTCGCCCAACCCTTCTCTGTTGCACCTCCTCGATTTTCTGGCACCAATGGCTAAACTCTTTTGTTGTTGAAACGTCTTTTAACATTAAGTGCTCGATACATGTCTTCTGCAATGCCCTTCATTAGGTGTGAAATTTTATCGGCCTCAGTCATATCCGGGTTAACTATATGACATAGGGCCATCTATCAAGTTTGTCCTAGTTATTTTGAAATTACTGCTGGACCGTCCCATCCAGGTAGATGTTTGCCAAGCACATAATGTGATCCCACCTATTTTGTCGACTCGGTCGAATCCTTTCAGCCATTCATTTGGGTCCTGTCCAGCGTCTCCAGAGAACACCGATGCCTGTCTGGCAGCTGGCTTACTACGGTTTTCGTATCTTTCGGTTTTTTGATAACACGGACCTCTGGACGGAGGTAGTCAGTATCCCTTTTGTATTCCAGTTCTTGCCTGTATAGATGATGGCTCTTACGTTTCCTAATCGGAGCCACGATGATGCAGATACATTGTAAAATGCCCCGTTGCCTCCACTAAAAAGTGTCACGTTGAAAATGCAGGTGGACCGGTATTCGAAGGCTGGTCATTACACTTAGAACAGGTTTATTGCTAACACAAGCGTACACTCAGTACAGACTGCCTCCTGTTTGGAGTGCTCCACATAGAACGAATTTTCTAGAATTTGCAAGTGTATCTAACATCAGAAACGTGTAGAACATTCTAGAAATAGTAAATAAAAAGAAACAATTTTTTTCCTGCTAGTGGCAGGATTTGAGCGTCGGTACAGCGATACGCGACACTAACCACTGCACCACCCCTTCTGTTGGAAGAGTCGTCGCAATATTACGAGTAACATAAATTTTCCGAAACATCTGTTGAATCTTGTGGATAGAAAAGTGATAGCGAATGCTGCTGGCCTGCAGTAATGCAGTACAGGGAGGTTCCAATAGCTGAAGTTGTCTGTTCATCAGCAATTGTTAGCTTTAATAAAAGACATTTAATTGTTGTAAGATATTCCTTACCACATCCATTTTGCCTTGTGGTACATGTTTTGAAATCATACACTGAG
This sequence comes from Locusta migratoria, assembly GCA_026315105.1. Lineage (NCBI taxonomy): Eukaryota > Metazoa > Arthropoda > Insecta > Orthoptera > Acrididae > Locusta > Locusta migratoria. The sequence goes on from CM048746.1 coordinate 202,322,605, forward strand.
TTCCTTGAATAAATCTATCCACGCATTTTTGTGTTTGAATCCTGTCATTGTAATATTCTAGAGTTTTGTCACACAAAATTGGCCGTTCTTCCAGTAACGGAATTAGTCGTTCGATATTAATTTCCAAAGCCATGTGCAGGTCTACTACAAGAAGTTAAGAGAACAAAACGGAGGCAAATACAATAGAACGAATGCACACACTGTTGTCTGGAATTCTGGCTTGCTGTGCCTGCAGGTGTGAAGTCGCCAACGCTCAGAAGCCGGACTACCCCGTCCGTCACCGTGAGAACGGCACAGCGGCTGCCCACTGTAGTGGGAGTGCCCGACTGCCCGTTGCTTCACGGCTGCCACCTGTCGTTTGGACGGCATCGGCCGGTGCCGAGGAGGTGTGAAAGCCGTCATAAGGCTCTCCATATCACGATCGTGTACACGGGGCCGTATCAGTGTTCACAACCTGAAACGAGGCAACTATCGTACTTGGGCCGTAAAATTATTGTAAATGCACCGGATTTAACCAAAATTATCGTACTTACCTGCAAAATGACCATAATGCATAATATTTATTAGCAAATCCGATTTTGTATACCTTATACCGTAATGTAGTCTGCCTCTTGCAATAATATATTACTTTTTCCGAATGAAGACCAGATTTAAAAATTGTTTTATGCATGACGTATAAAAACGTTCCAGGAATAGTTGTGCGACTGCTCCTGGTTAAATTCCGTTAGATATCGGATTCATCGGAAAGACTGCGTGGCGGCCGCGGTGGCCGAGGGGACTGAGGGACACAATAGTTCCGTAACGGAACTAGTGTCGTTGTATTCCTTGCTAGTAAGTACTGCATTTGGACTGTGCTGGCACGAGCTTACGAATATGTGTTTTCGATGTCATATGTTTTCTAATCACAGTCATTTCTGCTTTTATTATTACATTGCATAAATAACACTTAGCTCTGTACTGATCTTCAGGCATTGTTTGTAATTTTCGTCTTTCAACCAGGTATCTCTGAATTTTTGTTGACGATGATTTTTGCTGATTTTGGCGATTTTTCTTGAAGGTGATTCATTTCCCTCACTGTCACCATCTTCGTTTGAAGGATTCATATTTCTTTCTACAAAGAAAAAAAAAATCATAGAGTGTAACGATAAATCTATATATAATACGCAGCCGAAGAACTAACGTATTTGAGAGATATACTTACTTCTCCGGGCCAGCCGCGGTGGCCGAGGGGACTGAGGCGCTTCAGTCACGGTCTGCACGGCCACTACGGTCGGGGGTTCGAATCCCCCCTCGGGCATGGATATTTGTGCCGTCCTTAGTTGTAGGTAGTTCATAAGTAGTTTGTAAGTTTAGGGACTGATGACCCCGTAGTTAAGTCCCTTAAGCTTAACAAACATTTGAACATTTGATACTTACTTCTCAAGCCAAAAGCAATCACTCGTTCAGTTAAAAGTTCTTGTGTCAGAATGCTCCTTGTTTAAGGGAATGCGTGAAACTTCAGCACCACTAAGCACGCTTCAAGCACTGTAAGCATTGTAACGCGAATGAATATATAAAGAGCGAACTTCAACAATCAAATTATTTATCCCGACAACGGCAGTAATTCTCGCTCACCCATCGGTAGACGCTCACAGTCACTGACATTATTCAATCGCCGAGCTGTATTACGAAAGTAGCCGTTCATAGCTACTGAGATGATTAAAGCGACAACTGTAATTACGAAAGTAATTTACCAGTAGGGCTGCGAGAAAAAATCTTTGAAGAGACAATGTATTGTTATATTTTAATACGTTCGAAATTATCGTACATCTGCGTACGATAGTAACAGTCTTTCGTACATTGTATGCAGGCACGAAATTATCGTGAACACTGGGCCGTATGCGTGGCTACCGGATAAGTGTGAAATGGGCCTAAAGATTCATTTCCAAGACGTTGCTGTCAGTGGCGTACTTGGGCTGTTGGAGGCCCCGGGGCGGTGGCGAAAGTAAAGGAGTCCCCTCCTGCACTTGATGTATTATTATAAAAAAGAATTGGAGGTCCCTTTCAGGACAAAAGGCACAGGGCAGTCTGAAAAAATAGCTTTCGAGATTTGGCCCCATCAGATCGAGATGCCAAGCACGCCCCCAGGCAACCCACTTGGAAAATAAAATTTCCGATTTCATTGCTGTGAAAAATACTGTATTTTAATCAAGCTCCCAGAGTTAGTTTTTCGTTACAGATTCTTCCTATCCTATAAAAAATTACGTAACACTACTTTCGACTATGCATCATTCTATCGATCGTGAGGATAATAACAGGCAATAAAATTTGATTTTTTCATATCTTGTAGTTTCATTTGATAATTAAGTGCATTTTTTTTTCAATTTTCCTGATAGTTATTTCGATACTTAATTTATAAGTTAACTACTGCATAAAGTTTGAAGTGCTTAAAGTGAAAAATGAAGTCGCTTGTTACCTAGCGTATCGTACATTTTAGGTCACACATTGTTACGGATGCAATGAAGCTAACAATTGTAAATAGTTTTTAAAGTTGAGATCTCAACGATATCTTTCTTGGTTTTCAAGATTTTGGCTGGTTTATCTACGGTTCAGATTGTCGCGAGTAGCGCATTAGTTCTGTCCACGTCTAACGTGAATTGTATGGTCGTAACAACCATCGCATCTTATAAACGGTTAAAGATATAAAACCCTATTTTCAAATGATTGCAGGCGAAGGGATGAATATTTTACACAGTCATTAATACGCGAAGATCGTTTTTATCTATCAGTATTCCATCATTCACTACACGTTTTCTACATGCAGATGATCTCGCATTGGCCACCACAGAAAGGATTTACATGATGTTGAAAATAATCTGAGCATTGGAAGAACTAAGACAATACTTCAAAAATAATAATGTAAGGCCCAACCCTAACAAAACGCGTCTGTGCTTTCCATATAAAAAGCAGACAGGTCAACCAACAACTAAATATTTCATGGAATGGCTCTCAACTTGAACATTATAATGTTTAATTGGTTCTTAAGTAATTACAGTTCATTCTACCACTTCCAAACAAGATACTTAGCTTTTCAACATTACGATGTATGGGGGTTCTGCTCACTGCAAAATTATTCTCCTGGGGCGTGGTTGTAGAAATAAATACTCGTAGGTACAATTTTTCACTTCTTCTTTAATTTGCAATCAAACTGCTTCTCCACCAAAACATTACAACTTAATAACATACACAATGGAACAGAACTTAGCTGATAGTACTTCCATTTTAAAACATCAGACTGACAGCTTCCAGAGCACTTGACAAACGACTAAAACTCGAACTCTCCCACGCTAGGCGGTGAGGCAAATAAATAACATCGACAATAATGACATTGCATTATGCATTGTTCATAACAATTGAATATACTAATTTACAATTACCAAACACACAAAGAAAACATTTCATGTACACATAAATAATCACAATATAAAATGGAAACTATACATACAATAATTTTAGATGGCACATATCTTTTTAAGTCGTAATTTCGGTTCTTTGTGTATGACAACAAAGTGCGATGTTAAATGTCAATTAATTAGTTAATGAGTACATCATACATGATCTTAACATATATTGAACTATCAATTATATTGGCAATTCTGAAACTAGGTTTAAAATCACAAGTCAGTCCATATATACAATGAATCATAATATTTAAATCTCGATTATTACATTAATTAATTAATTAACTGATCAACACAACTTGTTTATGAGCCTAATATATATGCAATGCTATTAATTTTCATTTACATAAAGTTTCTAAAATTCGTCTATCTAGTTCTTGAAATAATGTACAATGATAAAACTATTGTTTATAGAACTGACTGGAAAGCATCTAAAAGAATCTCTTCATTAATGAAATCTATCACTTGTTTTAATCACAGTATCACCGAGACACTATCCTACACTGATTCCTAGACTGTCTATTTCGTTTTTAACTAACATCACACTCAACATGTATTACTATTGAACCACACGATTCCGGGTCCGACGCAAACGGTATCGTACGATAACAATGAGATGAGAGGGCCGGCAGTATCATCACAACATACATTTTCCAAAGTATCTTGGGGTTACCTTAGATCGGACCATAACCTTTAAAAATTCATCGTTGTAACTTCAAGCTGAAAGAAACAATAAGATATGAAAGCTGAGGGAATCTAATTGGGGAACACTGCCAGCTACTATTCGCACTTCAGCTTTGACAATGTGCTATTCGGTGGGCGAATATGCAGCACCAGTCTGGCATAATTCCTGCCATGCTAGCAAGTGGACACTGTTTTATATGATACGTGTCACATAATTACTGGATGCCTGAGACCAACTAAAGTGGAGCAGCTGTATCAGCCAGCAAATGTAGCTCCGCCTGTCATCAGGCATGAAGCTGCTGTTCAAGCAGAAGGACGCAGTGCCCTAACCTCTCATACTCACCCACTGTTTAGCCTATTGCCAGCATCATCACGCTTGAAATCCACAAATAGTTTTGTAAGAGTCTATGTCAGCAACAACAACACAAACAAAGCGATAGACAAGTGGAAAAAGAGAGCGCAAATTGCTCCTCTATGCTAGAAAAAACCTAAGGAACAGCTACCTCCCGGTCTTAATGAGAGCTGGTGTACGTGGAAGTCCCTGAACAGGTTACAAACTGGTGTTTGGCGATGTAAAGTAAACCTCGGAAAATTGGAATACACTAAGTGACCCTCAAACTGTGAGCAGCGCCGGCTTTATGGTGGTGCGACCCAGACGGTCGCTCTGAGCACCAAGACCCAAGGGCACCGAAACAAACAAATAATAATAATAATAATAATAATAATAATAATAATAATAATAATAGAAAAAGAAAAAAAGGGAAGGAAAAAAAACACTGCCACTCTAACGTCAGTATTACAATTTACAATCATTTTGCGGAACTAAAATACACTACTGGCCATTAAAATTGCTACACCGAGAAGAAATGCAGATGATAAACGGGTATTCATTGGACAATTCGGGTGCATAGATACTGAGAAATCAGTACCCAGAACAACCACCTGTGGCCGTAATAACGGCCTTGATACGCCTGGGCATTGAGTCAAACAGAGCTTGGATGGCGTGTACAGGTACAAATGCCCGTGCAGCTCCAACACAATACCACAGTTCATCAAGAGTAGTGACTGGCGTATTGTGATGAGCCAGTTGCTAGGCCACCATTGACCAGACGTTTTCAATCGGTGAGAGGTCTGGAGAATGTGCTGGCCAGGGCAGCAGTCGAACATTTTCCGTATCCAGAAAGGCCCGTACAAGACCTGCAACATGCGGTTCTACTGAAATGTATGGTTTCGCAGGGATCAAATGAAGGATAGAGCCACGGGTCATAACACATCTGAAATGTAACGCCCACTGTTCAAAGTGTCGTCGATGAGAACAAGAGGTGCCTGAGACATGTAACTAATGGCACCCCATACCATCACGCCAGGTGATATGCCAGTATGGCGATGACGAATACACACTTCCAATGTGCGTTCACTGCGCTGTCGCCAAACACGGATGTGACCACCATGATGCTGTAAACAGAACCTGGATTCATCCGAACAAATGACGTTTTGCCATTTGTGCACCCAGGTTCGTTGATGCGTATTCCATCGCATGCGCTCTTTTCTGTGATGCAGCGTCAAGGGTAACTGCCTATGGTCTCTGAGCTAATAGTCCACGCTGCTGCAAATGTCGTCGAACAGTTCGTGCAGATGGTTGTTGCCTTCCAAACGTCCCCATCTGTTGACTCAAGGATCGAGACATGGCTGCACGATCCGTTACAGCCATGGGGATAAGATGGTTGTCATCTCGAGTGTTCGTCATACGAGGCCGTTGGGATACAGCACAGCGTTCCGTATTGTCCTCCTGAACCCAGAGATCCCATATTCTGCTAAGAGTCATTGGTTCGCGACCTATGCAAGCACAATACAATAAACTGCATTCGCGATAGGCTACAATCCGACCTTTATCAAAGTCGGAAACGTGATGGTACGCATTTCTGCTCCTTACACGAGGCATCACAACAATGTTTCACCAGGCAACACCGGTCAGCCGGTCGCGGTGGCCGAGGAGACTGAGGCGCTCCAGTCATGGTATGCACGGCCACTACGGTCGGGGGTTCGAATCCCCCCTCGGGCATGGATATTTGTGCCGTCCTAGTTCGTAAGTAGTTCATAAGTAGTTTGTAAGTTTAGGGACCAATGACCCCGTAGTTAAGTCCCATAGACTATACAAACATTTTGAACACCGGTCAGCTGTTGTTTGTGTATGAGAAATTGGTTGAAACTTTCCTCATGTCAGCACGTTGTAGGTGTCGACACCGGCGCCAACCTTGTGTGAATACTCTGAAAAGCTAATCATTTGGATATTACAGCATCTTCTTCCTGTCGGTTAAATTTCGCGTCTGCAGCACGTCATCTTCGTGGTGTAGCAATTTTAATGGCCAAGAATGTAATTTAATACATTGAACTTAGCCCAATCCTGGATGAAAAGAATTTAATTACAGACTTATCTTTTTTCATTTAAAATGTTAATAGTAGGATAGTAAATCTGGTTCTTGCGCAATGAGTATCGACGCCAGGTACCATTACCCCCCACCCTCCACCATTGGCCACTTGCTCGATCGCCGATGTACCGTTACCCCCCCCCCCACCCCAAACCCCCGCACTAAAACAATAGCACACTTCCCAGAAGGACAGGATGATTGACACCGAACATGTACTTGCAATTATTAAGACAATGATGCTCTTAATGACTAATGACAAATAACAAGTAACGGCACTTTGGATCTTGTGGCATAAAGTCAGCGCCACATGCCAGACGCACAAGAACGATCGTGGAGAATGCAGCGGAAGACCGGCAGCCAATCACACGCCAGCACCGCGCCTCCTGGAGGGAGAAACGGAGAAGCGCGGCCTCTACAAGCTGCTATATCTAGGCCAACATGCGTCTGGAAAGGCATCTGAACTCGGCTCCGAACTAGGCAGTCACTAGGACTCAGCGCAGCTAGCATCGAGGAAGAAGACGTCACCGCGAGAAAGGACATACATTATAGGAGTATATTGTATTCTTCAGTAAATAAAACTTGAATTACTAATCAGTATAGCTGAGTTATTAGGTCCTGGATAAATATGGTTTTGCCATTTAATATTGAAATTAAATATCTTTTATTTCGCGTTTTGTAATTTTTCACTGCCCTTCCCTCTACAGAAATGTCAATGACGCAGTTTGCGTCATGACCCCCGCCCCCCCTGTGTGGGCACCTCTGTATCAACAATTATTTAAAAACAATTATAACCAGAGTCAAAAATTCGGCACTACCCAAAAAAAGAAATGTTCCGTTTTTCGGAACTCGATCGCCACGTCAGGCCTCTTGGCAACTGTGTAGTACATCTTGCTACACTCTTCTGTCAGGTTAACTAATTTGCATATAAACTGAGGCAACCTATGTTTTTGCATTAACAATATCCGGAAGAACATTTCGTTTTCACGGAATCGAAACATACAAGTAGGTAACGTAATACTTCGAACCTTAATTACAACTCGTATGGAACACAATTTTGCAGCTAAATTTAGACAAATTCGGAGAAATGTAGGATTCCCTTTCCTTAACCTGTCTTCTAAGATAAGTCCTAATGTGAGTGTTGTCTTACGTGTTCCTATATTTCTCCTAAATCCAAACTGATCTCCCCCAAGGTCGAATTCCACCAGTATTTCCATTCGTCTGTACATAATTCGTGTTAATATATTGCAATCATGACTTGTTAAACTGATAGTTTTCTAGTTTTCACATTTGACTGCACTTGCTTTCTTCGAAATTGGAATCACTATATTCTTCTTGAAGTCTGAGGGTATTTCCCCGGTCTCATATATCTTGCATAACAGGTGGAACAATTTCTTCGTGACAGGCTGTCCAAACAATATCAGCAGTTCAGACGGAATATCATCTTCTCCAGGGGCCTCGGTTCTACTCAAAAATTTTAGTGCTTTGTCAAATTCTTCTCACGGTATCGTATCTCCTATCTCAACTTCCTTAACTTCGCCTTCCATTTCTAGAATACTGCCTTCAAGTTTATTTCCTTTGTACAGGCCTTCTATATATTCCTTCCACCTTTCGACTTTCCCTTCTTTGTTTAGTAGTGGTGTTCCATCTGAGTTCTTGATATTCATGCCGCTGCTTTTCTTGTCTCCAAATGTGTCTTTTATTTTCCTATAGGCGGTATCTATCTTTTTTTTATTTTTTTTTTTTTTTTCGGCTGAGTTCGTGTGTCTACGGAATGTTTATGCTCTCTACCAACCTTATCTCGTAACCGCATTGTACACCGTAGACATCATCAATATATTTTGATTTGTGCTTGGTATTGATTATTATCTTCCACTTTGTTATTTGGTAAAATAAGGGTTGGGTTGTGTTGTTGTTTGGGATAGGGAGACTAAACTATTGAGGTTATCAGTCAACCGGTGGGGACGGGAAGGAGTGAGGATAGGAAAGGATGGGAGGGGGAAAGGAAATGCAGTCTGGAAAGTAAAGAAGGAAGGAAGACTGCATTAGCTCTGGGCCCCGTGCTCGCCATGCACTTTCTCACGAAAGAACCGCGAGCCCCCTTGGGGGAAAAAGGAAATCGGTCCTTGAAAGTGGTATGAAAACTGTTAATTCCGATTGTTATTCAGTTACGACAGTAAAAAGAGAAGGTGCTGCTACACCCGCTTAATAAGTCCCTTAAAATATTAATATTTCGTTGATATACGTTCCAGTTTTCCATTACTCTAACATTGAAGTGGTACTTAATTCCGTGTTCCATCTGTGACGCTTTAACCCCGTACATGTTGTTTCTTTTAAAACCTGAAAGCTATACGACGGCACTGGGAGAAAGAGGCGGGGCTTGTTCTAAGAGTCAGTGCGCTACGAGCTGAAGGCAAGCTTCAGCTCCCAACATTCTCCGCTCAGGGGGCACGTTTCAATGCGTGATCTGTTAACATTTAAATATACTTCTTCCAAATTGTTTTCTAAAATGTACTGAAGAAGTTGTTTTGCGTCATTGATCGAGTCTAGTGGATTGGATTTTAAAAGCTGGAGTTCGTCGCAAAGTTCTAAAGGCTGTATGTCACTATTTTCGCCTTATCGGAGTACCATAACTAAATCATTACAGTCCTAGAGAAGGTCCTCCTTGGATAGAGATTTCAAATAATTGATATCATAAATAAAACCATATCGTTCAGAATATTCTTAGAGCGCTTTGAATCAACATTCACTGTCGACTTTTACAGCATCTATCATTGTGTTAAAAAAATTAACTCTGTACTGCATTTCTGCAGATTGTATTCGTTCATCAATTTGTTCGTAATCGAACATTCGTTTTTTCTGTGCTATTATTTTCCTTTTAAACTCACAAACTAAATTTCATAACTACTACTTTTTCCACCAAACAATCGAGCTTTTACAACGCATGTGTCAAATACTATAATACGGAATTCTCGAATCCACTCACGAAATGAACGTAAAGAGTCAACACTTACTTTCAGGTTCATTTGAACCGACTACCATTGTTTATTTATATTGTTCACACGTAGTAAAATATCGTACCACATGTGTATTGCAACAGTAAATTCGACAGTTAACATTTCGTGCAAGACTGCTTCACAGTCACTAAGAGATTCAGAATCAACAGTTTTACTTCTCAGGTCATTACGATTTCGATGACATCAAATTGGAATAATATAGCTTTTAGTGCTCCGATTCTGCTAACCCATCTTGTTTCATACAGAGTTTTCAATATCAATTTTAATTTACTTTTCTAAGTTCCCATCGCTTTATAGACCTTATAAAAAGCACATAAATTTTATTCATGAAGCCGAAAAATGTTGCAACTGCTGTAGATGAGTTAGCTGCATCTATGAGAAGCAAATTCCGAGAATGGCATCCGCATGGCGCGAAGAATGTCATGGATTAATACTGAGTATTCTTGTTCTAACACCTTTATTAATTCATACCCTGTTGGCGCCGTTATCATATCCCCGTCCTCTATAGTTTTTTATATCTAGATCATAATTTTCTAGTTCCTTTAAAACTGCATTTGTTAAATACTCTCTCATTGTTTCTGCAACGGCAATAAACCCAACAAAGTGTGTTCCTCTATCTCTCCATCTGAGGAATTGTAAAATCTTAATATTATTGACATTTGTTCCACACGGCTCACATCTCTGGTACAATCGAGCATAAACGCATAATATTTAACTTGTTTGACCCTTTTTACAATTTCGTTAATGACAGATTTTGACAGAAATTAAATTAATTCATCTTGGATGGATCACGTTCCTCAGATAATGCTGAGAAAGTTGCCTTTCATTAATTCGTTGCCAGTGCTCTTTTAGTATTAGATGATATTTGGATAACTGTTTAAATAGGTCTATAAAATGTCGACTGTTTTCAGTATCATTCAGGTTAAGGGATTCTCGATGACCTCTAAATGCCAGATTGTGAGGCCAAGTAGTTGATAATATCGATCAATCTTTCAACCAAGTTATACCAATACTTTTGTGATTCCCTAATCTGTCTCTCGTTTTCCTTATCTATCGTTTTCCCATATTTCATTCCTTTATAGAATTCCATCCATTTAATCATACACTCCATGTGTCGTTGACTTGCAATATCCTCCACAGATCTTTCCAGTCACAACAGCCTTCTTTTACCATCTGTGTCTGCAAATGTGAAAAAAGTCTACATGGAAAGCAATAAATTTTATCTGAGATCTGGAGTAAACCAATCACCTGTGATGTTGATATTCCCCATTACTCAATTTTCTAGTAAAATGTCTTTCATTTGCGTCTTTGGGGTAGCTCTCATCAGATTTCCGGAGGTTTTGTTGAGGAACATTTTGAATTACGTCATGACGCTGTGAATCTTTTACTTGAAACACCCAATTTCCCGGATCTAATTCCGTAAATGACTCTGTTTTGTGAACAATGTCCTCTAGATTTTCTGAATCACAAATATTTTCACTTCTTAACTCCTAATTAGACTCAGAATTTTGGGTAACAGCAGTTTCGCCCAATTCTATTGCTGTATCAGAAAGGGTAAGAATCATTCGACCTGGTTCTTTTTCTGCGACTACAGAAACTTGGAGTACAGATTCATCTGAGGCATCTGAAGCAGATTCACCTGAAGTAGGTTTCTTCAGAAATTTCATCATGCTCAAACTCATAGCTTGGTTGGATGTAGCTGTCTTAGCCCTTCTTCTACTTTTTGATGCACTGGACTCCCATTTCCTCCGTATGTCTCTTCCTCTTTAGGATGCTCCAGAGCCGCGGTGGAGTAGCCGAGCGGTCTAAAGCGTCTGGCTGCGGAGCGCGCGGTTGCTCGCCGTGGAGGTTCGAGTCCTCCCTGGGGCATGGGTGTGTGTGTTGTCCTTAGGTTAGTTTACCTAGGTTTAAGTAGTTTGTAAGCTACGCACTGATGACCACGCAGTTTGGTCCGATAGAATTACAAACATTTGAACACTTTTTGATCCTCCAGACGATCTAAAAATTCATTTTTAATAAGTACATTGATAAATGCAGTTCCATCAAATGGGATGATTCCGAGCTGTTTTGAGGTTGATTTTACCATAACTTCCACAGGTTGTATAGATTTCATTCTTTGTCAATGAAGTACAACGAATAAAAATCCTAAAAAATAGAAAAGTCGATGTGCACCGCTATTTGCCTGAGACACACAAAAAAGTGGCTAATGACCTGGATGACAAATGCAGTTAGAACGCTTTTCCGCTTGTTGTCACAATAGAAAGTTTCCAATTCACGATATTGCGTGAAATTTCAACCTCGAGACTGTTAATTGGATATATATATTAAGGTTTACATAAGTCTTAAAACAAAAGTCGCAGAATGCGAAAATACAGTTTCTCACTTAAAACAATTAGTGTACGAAAGTGAAAGTGAGCGGCAAATTGTTGCTATGCAGCGCGAAAGAGCAAATATACCATACTGTCCTAAATTACCCCATTTGATGGTGCTTAAAAGTACTCAGTGTCATAGTACAGTAAGAATTAGACGCGGTATCGTCATAAATGGCAACTTGTTTTTATATTTGGCCATGTATGATGCCAGAACATCAAATAATGAAAAATAAGAATTACTTAAGAAATCATACATACTATCTGTACTATCTATACATGTTAGTGTGTGTGTTCCCCATCTCCTCCTACTATATTATGGAGACTTGAGTTTAAGCTTTAATTATTACAAGGGAACCAGTAGATGTATCCCAAAATGAGTTACACCAGTCTGGTCCTTCTTTCCTTCTGCTTCACTATATATGGAGCAATTGCGTTTAAATGAATCGTGAATTTTCTAAACGACTTAAGTCCGTAAAGGTACATTTTCAGAAACAACAAGGGACTGATGACCCCACAGTTAAGTCCCTTAAGCTTAACAAACAAACAGAAACAACAAGTTTCATAAACAGATGCATAGAACAGTGTATAATAACTAGCAATTCTACATCAAGAATTTCATTCAATGTTTTTTAAGTCTGTTCTATCTACACAGATGTACTATAAGTACAATATAAAAATAAGCACTTAAGTGCAACGAAGAGCTTGCCACAGATTTATTAATTTTCACCTCTTGTATTACATTCTACAATTACTTTCTCAAAATTTACACATAAGACATCTACATTTAATCAATGATTTTTACCAATTACCGACATCATGATCACCAATTTCTTCTGCTGGACACACCCATTGCACATGAATCTTTATCTAGTAATTTACCGGTAATAGCCAGTGCCTATGCTCGCTATATATCGGCTTCATCGCCATACATAAATAATAAAACCGAACAACAGAGAAAAAGTAACGCGGGAAGTCAGTTTGAACCATACTGTCAGACAACTATATACCTTGTTAAGACACCAAATGAAGATAGTAGCCGATGTGGCATTTGCCGCTGGGAGGCCTCAGTTTGTTATCTACGCTGCCCCAAGCCTCAAACAGGCAGTTCACCTCTGTTTCAACTATCAAGTAATTTTAATCAGCACTTACTTAAGCTTTACGACAGTAAAATAAATTATGCTTTACCGACAAATAAATAGGCTAAGATAATTATCTTAGTACTGACATACCCTACAAATATGAAATCAATCCCAACAGTGCGATAAAGGTATGGAAATAAACGCAATAACTTACAATCAACAACCAATTTTTAATTCAGTAACGACAAGAAACGTAGACGGAACTGTTCTACGTGCGAGTCTCTTGATACTGCGTTTTGTGCGTCATTTCGTCATTGTTGTTTAGACCGCATGCGCAGATTCACGACAGGTGTTCCCTTAACTGATCGGTAACAGTCGTCAGCTGGGGTGACGATGCTCGTTGTCAAATGCACAGCGTGCACTAATAGCCTTGCGTCACTGCATAGTTGTCTATCTTGTTGTTGCTGGGCTGTCGTTATTGTGTTTTGTTGCATTATTTTCATTGTTTAAACGGGTGTTGTGTTCGTCCTTAGGTCAAGCAAGATGTAGGTCGTCGCTACACAACGTAGTAGTTGAAAAGCGCCGTTAAACGTAGAAAATAAAATAAAATAAAATAAAGAACTTTAACAATGTTTTGCGAGGCCCCCACAGGCACGAAGCCGTCGGCGGTCGCCGACGCCTAGCGCCGCCACTGCCTATATAATCCTCTGCAGCCTTCACTATCTCTCAGAGCTACCCATTCTTCTTCTACTGCATTATTTCCCCCAGTTTCAGACAATACTTGCCTATTTCTCTCTTTAAAACTCTCAACCACCTCGAGTTCCTTCAATCTGTCCAGATTACATTTCCTTAGTTTTCTACTTTCTTGCAGTGTCTTAAGTTTTAATCCAAAGTTCATAACCAGTAAGTTTTGGTCAGAGTCTAGATCTGCCCCTGGATATGTCTTAAGGCTTAAAACCTGGTTTCTAAACCTTTTCCTTGCCTTTATAAAGTCAATCTGGTATCTCCCAGTATTTCCTGATCCCTTCCACGTATATAACCTTCTTTCATGATGATTAAACTAAGTGTTTGTGATTATTAAATTGTGCTCTGCAGAAAATTCTTGATAAAGGGCTGCATTTATTCGCCACAGTTGCTGTACAGCACATAATGAATGTAAAAAAACTTCACGAGATTTTAGAGTTTTAGGAGACATAAAAACTCATTGCATAGACTGTGTTAGACCACACCTTATTGCGAATAAGACTTAGCCAAGATATCGAAATCTCTATATAAAAGCGAAATGACACTCATTATTTAACTCACTGACTAAACACGAAATCTCGAAAACTACTTCATCTATGAAGCTGAAATTTGGCAAGAATGTAGTTTTTAGGTAGAAGACGTCAGCTAAGGAAGAATTTTGTAATAGGACTAATAGTTCAGGAGATATGACGTCATGTGATACTGTGACTTCATCAGTCCAGTATTTGAGAAGGAGAGCACTTAGCCAGTTGCAACAATCTTTTAACATAATTTCAAACGTTTATGAAAATTTTTCTCGCTGGCAACCTCATCAAAATGATGAAAGGAAAAAAGTTTGTCGCTTACTACTTTTTCGGCGTTCATGCAGTAAAATTACAGCATGTGGCATGACGCTACAATTTATTACTCGTGCACTATTTATTGTACTCGCGAGAAATATTACAGACAGTAAACACACATACCACTGAACGTACGTTCGAAATTTTATCAGAGTACGACACACAGCTTATGAGATATGGAGTCATAAACAATTAGGTTCATGGAAAAACCGCCTCATCACGCATCCCGTTTTCATTTATTACGTGCTTCCTACTATCTCTATTCGCGACGCAGTTTGCAGACATTTTACAAATGCTCCACTGGATGTATCTTCGAAATAATATCGCTTTACGACATATATGGCGTCAAAGATAATGAAATGCATGAAAAGTCGCTTTAATAAGCATGAGATTGCAATTTACTAAGTCTTTACTACCAATTCCATTTACAACACATTTCGCAGGCAGGTTCCCAATATTCGACTCTACAAACCTGGTAAATAATGTGTTTCTAGACACATAATTCAGAAGATATTACGTCAGAAACGTGACATCCGTAAATAGGTACTGCATTATGTTTGACATTTTGTTAAGTCTTTGTTACTCTTTTCGCAACACATTGCCACATTGCGCAAACAATCTTCAATCTTGAAAACTACTACACGAATCTTCATGCGGTTTTCGCAAGAAACATGAGAAAAGTTTGGGTCAACATATAGGCATAACTTTATCAAAATCGGATCACGAAAAAAGATCGTAATTTTAACTGTTTTTAGTAACGGTTGTGTCTGTTTGTTCAACTACTAAATACCTCGTATCTCCAAAACTACTCCACGAATCTGCATGGGGTTTTCAGAGGTAACTTGAGCGTAACTCTGGACAACATATAGACTTTGTTTCATAAAAATTGGATCACGGTAAAAAAGAATATCGTACTACTTGACGAATTTTCATCGAGTTTTCACATGTAACTTGAGCATATCGTGCGCTTACTAAAAAGGCTTCAATAATTAAAATCGGATCAGAGAAAATAAAGATATAATAAGTTAATCATTTGTTTAAAAGCCACCATGTGTATTTGTTGAGGATAATATCCAAAAGTACTACACGAACTTTCGAGTATTTCCACAGGTAAATTGAGAATAGTTTGGAGAGTAACATAGGCTTCATTTAATCAAAATCGGATCAGAGGAAGGAAAGATATCGTAACTTGAAGTTTTATGTGTATACTATGTTTATAAGTATGGTGTAGTACAGCAAATATCCAAGAGTACTGTAAAAACTTTCATGAGGTTCCATAGATCAACTGAGAGTATCTTGGGGCAACATGTAAGCTTTATTTCATCAAAATCGGATAAGGGGAAGAAAAGATATCGGATTTTGTAGTTTATGATGTATGCTATGCTTGAATTGAAGCGTATTATAGCAAAGATCAAATAGAGGCGTTGTTACTTACATAGTGTACCGAATAACTAATAGATGGTGATGCTGTGACGCTGCATGTGCAAGTAATATTTAACTCAGGTACAACACAAAAAATAATTTTTACTAGCTGTATCCCGCATGCCTTGCAATGCCATGGAAAGTAAAAAACCGCTTCTTTCCGCGGGTATAATTTGAATTTAAAAGATAACGACGTTCTTTCGCTTCTATCGATGTTTTCATTTACTAAGAATTCTTTGAAAGGAAACACGAATTTATGTAGTTTCCTTTCTGATTTCGGTGCGTATTACATCTTGAGTCCATTCTGTACAAAACGGTGTAGTATAGTACAGAACAAATAAAGGCCCTGTTATGTAATGTACCAAAGAACTAACAGTTGGCGCTGCTGCATGTTCTTTTTTTATTTCTTTTCGATGGTTATGCCATAGAACAGCAATGAACCACTAAAGGTGCTGTTGGTTTTATAGTGCTGCTAAGAAACAACACATGATCGTGTTGTGCGTATTCCCTCAGTAACAGAAATATTTTGAATTAAGTGCCGCAATCTTATCTCTGCAAATACAAACTATAGTCGTGCCACAATGCGTGATCTCTGCTGCTTGCGCCAATCGGCTGTGAACGACGGCTGCAGCAGACCATTGGAGTACGTCAAACGCGGGCTTTGCTCTGCGCATGCGCGCGTCGGGCTGCGCTCTGCACTGTTGCCAGTACTGTCAGACAACAGCGACCGGTAGGACACACACACACACACACACACACACACACACAATATATATATATATATATATATATATATATATATATATATATATATATATATATCCTAGTTGTAACCTGTATGCTTTGCAATGTCATGGAAAGAAAATACGTTTTTGTATTATTGAATCCCTGGTTATTTTATGGTACAAGCATTTCCCCTCATGATAGCGATCCCCTGAACAAGAACTGAAAAACACCGGGCTAGACCTTTTCTTTTGTCCGTCGCCGAGAACAGAAGAGAGTTTCTAGCGGACAAATTGGCACAGACTTTATTTCGGTAATATATGTTTGTTAGACATGCGGTGGCCGAGGTGACTGAGGCGCTCCAGTCACGGTTCGAATCCCCCCTCGGGCATGGATATTTGTGCCGTCCTAGTTCGTAAGTAGTTCATAAGTAGTTCATAAGTAGTTTGTAAGTTTAGGGACTGATAACCCCGTAGTTAAGTCCCATAAGCTTAACAAACATTTGAAACATTTTTGTTAGACATGCAGTTTGGGATCCATAGCAAACTTATTTCAAATATGGAAAGATTACAAGAATAATTCAGTACGTATGTGTGAGCGTTTAGTTAAATCACCAAAGTTTATTTTGCACACACGCTCTTGACTTGACAGTTGAGGGTTGTAGTGTTGCTGGTAATCTACAGTTTTTTCTTCAAAGTTATGTCTATGTAGAAAGATGAAAAGTGTGTAACTGAAGACATCTGTATAGAGCAATAACTAACAACTGAAATTAATGGTAGTTATGAGGCCTGTTAAACTGAAAATAAATTACGTTATTTTGTTTGACTCGCTTCGGTGTTTTGTCGAAATTGTTGATGACATTGTAGGATGCTAGTGGGTCAGTAAGAGATGTATGCATGTTTCAGTTTTCGACCTCTGAATGACCTTTCATGTTTGTTTATACTGACGTCATTTTGACAATCACCGGCTTTTATTTCTATTGGTCGATCTGATTTTTCACTAGTTGCCTATCCAATTTTTTCCATTCAAAAATAAATAGTGTTCAATAACATCTAGAATAAAATAAATGTGCTCATGTGCTATCTTAAAAGCGTTATTAAAC
Organism: Locusta migratoria; assembly: GCA_026315105.1. Classification (NCBI taxonomy): domain Eukaryota; kingdom Metazoa; phylum Arthropoda; class Insecta; order Orthoptera; family Acrididae; genus Locusta; species Locusta migratoria. Next base: position 202,340,453 of record CM048746.1, read on the forward strand.
ATATTCAGCCCTCACGAGATGGGACATGGAATATGTTGAACGCTTCAAGGGCTGGGATCAAGCAACGAGTACTGCCATATTTTGAAATTGCTACATGATGTAGAAGCCTGTTTCTGTAACTTCTTTTCGCTGATTCTCATATAAATACTGTGTTGGCTCACATACATTAATATGCAAACATCAGGAAATTAATTATGTCAAACGTCGCTAGCTAGTAAGGGAGGGGGGCAGATTAGATCAGTTTTGCGCCAAAGGGCCCTTCCTTCTTATTATGTAAACAAACTTGTCATTTACCCTAGCTCCTCTTAAATAAAATAAAAATGCTCACTTGGGCTCTATGTTTTGTTTAAGTACTAAATAATGTGCAATTACTGTCCTAATGTATTACCACGATGGTCACCACGTAAGATACCTGTACTCATTTTTACCCAGATGGTGGTTTAGTGAGTCCTCACCCCAACCTCACCTATAGGGGACGCCGCATTCTCGAAGATGTTGATATTGTGTACCTTTCTCTAGCAGCAGATGTTTACACATTTCTGGCAGAGTTTTTTGTTTACGCAGTTTCAGGCAGGGAATCGTGTTCAGTGGTATTTTTTTGCAACGTATGATATTACTTACAGTCCGGTTTTTTTTTTTTACTGAATTTCCTCCATATTTAAGAACATACACATAAATATGGATTTTATCGCTGTTTTACTGGTTTTATCCTCTTTTTTTAAGAAAATATATGACTGTTTTACTGATTTTCAGGAAGACGTTGGGTCAGATCCACCTCCGGTCATCCAGATTTAGGTTTTCCGCTATTTCCAAATGTTCAAATGTTTGTAAAGCTTAAGGAACTTAACTGCGGGGTCATCAGTCCCTAAAATTACAAACTACTTATGAACTACCTTACACTAAAGACGACACAAACATCCATACCCGAGGGGGGATTCGAACCCCCGACGGCAGACAGTCGCGCGCACCGCAACACGGCGCTCCAGTACGAGCGGCTAATCTGCCGCGGCCCGCTAGTTCCCTAAATCACTCAAGGCAAATACCGTGTTAGTTCCTTTGAAAGGTTTGAAAGTGCACGGCCGATTTTCTTCCCCATCTTTACCCAAAAATCCGAACATGAGGTCTGTCCCTTATGAACATGCTGTCGACGGCACATTAAACCCTAATCTTCCTTCCTTCCTTCTTCCACTTCTTAACACTTAAACAGAAACATAGGTCGATAGTACATTATTGGAAACATCCGGTCTGACAGACCTGATTTTTTTTCTCAATATTTTTTCATATATTTATTATTTTTTATAATTTATTAATGTGTTTAGGATAATATTTTGTGGTTTTGAAATGAAATATCAAATTGAGTATTAAGTAAGTTTTACTTGTTCAAAATTAACGAGGTTATTGTTCTTGTTGGTTCCACTGATTTCCATAGAAAATCTTTTTTGTTCTTTTTCCCAACAAAAATTAGTGGCATACCGTTTTTGTTCTCCACGCGTATAGTGACCAATTATTTCTTGCTCATCTTCCAATAGATTGTAACAATCGTCGTCATCATCATCATCATCTTCATCACTACTGTCACTATCAGCCTGTTACCATCGTGTCTTCTTCTCTCATCGTCTTCTCTTGCGTTGGTAATTGTAAAGTCAGAATCAGCATCTGAGAAATCATTTTCCATCTCGGATTCATCACCGCTCTCCTGCAACCATTCTGAATTTTTTTTTCTCGAAGTTGGCCTCACTACACCCCATTCTCTCATATCTTGGGCCACTCGTAAATCTAGGAGTGTCTTCTGAAGCATTATCCATCATGGCCTCTTCTAAATATACAAAAAAGCATATCACACAAGAAAAGACATAATAGAAAAAAATAAAATGAAAGTAATACGAAACATACGGTCTAACAGACCGAGCCATTGCAAACGCAATCCGAAACATCCGGTCCGACAGACCAGCAAATGTTATAAAATTAATGCTTACCTGACAACCAGAAGCCGCAAAATGGACTACAATGCTTCTGAAACGTATATTATTTAACAATGTGAAGGTACTGTGGAGGGGATGGTCGCAAGCAGAACAGTGTTGCCACAGGCCACATTATAAAAACCCTAACGGTCTCTCAGACCGGTGTTTCTGTTTAAGGGTTAAAAAGGGACACGTAAATACTAGACTGTAAGTAGATTATATACTACAGCGACGTTTTTAAAGAAGGCTCGCACAAATAATAACTGAATGAATTACATGCACAGTATATACAGAATTCAACAAAATCTGCAGTGCATTATTTAACAACAAATATGCACAAAATATTATGGTTCACTCAAAGAAACTTTTTCTCTTAGTATTAACTCACTAGAAAAATCTCCATCAGATCCCCAAAGGGTATAAGATTATACTGGATTTGTAACAATATGTCGTAAAGTAACTTCCTCGTCTCTGCGATATACCCATGAGTACTTACTTTATGGGTTAACCCAAAGGGACTACAAATAATGGAGGTGGTGTCTTGATAAACAACTAGTCAGCCTCCTTATCCTGCTTGTTAGACACTGTGAGCACCACATCAGAAATATAACATGTTTCATCAGTCAAATGAAATGTCTGCGTTTTGGAGAAGGAGCTATGAGGAAGCTTTGATGTTAGGGTTACCAGACGTCCTCTTTTACCCGGTCATGTCCTCTTTTTTGGACCCTAAAAATGGTCCGGCCGGGTTTTTAACAAAATGGGAAAATTTCATCTTTTCTGCGTTGTGCTACAGCTTCAACTTGGAAGTGCGTAAGTACAACTCTCTGAACGGTCACAATCATTAACTCTAGAGAATTTAATCTTTCTTGAAACAATGTATTTTTTTTTAATTTTATTTCTCTTTTCTGTGCCGCCGATGCCCTGACGTCAAGCTACTTCGGAACAATTCAAATAATTGTCGCGGAATACTACCTTCGAGGCGGCCAATTAAAAACATAAGTCTGCAACAAAGGAAGATAGTACAATACACATAGTATGATATAAAACTCTGCCCCTCTTTCCCTGGTCGGAGTGTTGTGAGATACTTAAAAATAAGACGTTCAGTCTGTCGTGTTGGGACTCGTCAGTTCTGTCGTTGTCTGTCAACCACACTTATGCCTTTAAGATCAAAAGCTAGTGCAGTGTTCTTTATACATGAATTAAAATCTTGTTCAAAACTTCATACAAATAAGCTCAGATGCCATAGTCACCATTACTATTTCACCATTCGCCTGTTTAGGACCAAAGAGGCGTAACTTCATAAATAGTGTTTTCAAAAAATCAATTTTTTGTCCTAAATACTGAATAGTTTTTAATAATTAATTGCGAGCCTTTGTACGGTAAATAAAAAGTTTATTTTACTCATTGATTTTTTCACCTAGGCCTTACATTTTCCAATCACTCACTAGAATCTAGAAGCTAATCATGTATATATTCACGTCGTTCTGATCCGAAATGGGAGCATAGTTATATCAAGGTACGCTTAGATAATTTACAGTTACTTTATTCGTGACGATTTTACAGTTAACAGTACTATAGTTTCCTTGAATAATGCATCGTAAAACATTTCAGGTGAAAACAGGGGTGATCGGCAAGGTATAAGTATGGTAAAAATGTTCAACACTTAAGATGATAATTACAAGTGGGGAAATGATGAAATATTAGGGCTTCACTGCTATGTAGTTTATGTAATTCGTTTTACGGGTCTCAACATTTTATGCTTCTTAATTTGTAAGAATATGAACAAATTTCGTAAGTTGTATTACAGACAAGACTCTGATAATGCAGTAGGAACATCACTAGTACTTTGAGTTGACAATACGAGAGAGAGAGAGAGAGAGAGAGCGAAAGACGTTGCTTTTATGAATCTAGAAATGTCCTCTTTTCTGAAGACGGACATCTGGGAACACTCTTTGATGTTGTCTTATTATTAACACGTGTTCCCGTCAAAGGTTGTATGGATCTGCTCTCACCGGTGATTTGAAGACACTGCTACGGATTTATTTGAACACCCCTCTTCCGTCCTCGTATTTCTTGTATGATAGAGATCACTTTAAGCATGTAGACTACGTCGCAGTAGCTCCTGTTATAGCAACATATTTATAGAGTACTTCGAGGATACACGCTCTGGACACGGCCTCTGAAAAGCGTAGTTTCTTTTGTCGTTATCCCGATGATACATTCATTGTCTGGAACAATGGACGTGAGAGGCTGAGAGAATTCTTGGACTGCATCAGCAGTATCCATAACAATTTGATATTCACGATGGAGGAAACGGATTGGGCTTTGCAATTATTCCTTAAGAGTCCTCATCCGCCATAAAGCAAATGCGTGTCTGAGCCACATTGTTAACGGGAGTCCGGCCACACCGACGCATATCTGATTGCTATCAGCTTTCTTCCACCTCCGTGGCAGAAACGTTCTGTTCTGAGGACGTTGTTACAGCGAGCAGAAACAGTCTCAGGCACTGTAAACCGGCTGCTGGAACGAGCCGCTTACGGAAGGTATTCAAGGAAAACGGCTTCAGCAACCTCCTCATTTCGCACGCCATCTTTTCAAGGACTCGTAAGAAGTCCCCCCGAGGACATTAGGAAGCCTGCGTTTTGCGTTTGAGCGACTCAGTATAAAGAAAAATTATACGGTTCCCGAAGAAGGATGACATTGATTCGAGCTGAGGCCTCCAGCAAAAATTTGACAACTTTTGAGGCAAGACGTCGCAGACGTAACTTGTAATGTAATCAAATGCGGCATTTCAGACCGACGTAGCTGGCGTCGCGTCTAGCCGAGGTACATTATACGCGTATCTCTTAGAGCAGTTTATTTTGCTCGCGTACACTCCCATTTGAGATATGGCATCATATTTGGGGAAATTTCCCTCGCAGTATTTCAACTTTCAGGAAGCAAAAAAAGATAGAATAATGAAAAATGTGAACAGTAATAAATCATGCAAATCGCTTTTTAAAGAACTTATGATTTTACCTCTGCCATGTATCTATATACTTGAGGTGGTTATGCAGTGGCGGCTCGTACAAAATTTGACCAGTGTGCTACAATATTACAAAAAATAAACAGGAAACAAAAAATACTAAAATAAAAAGCACGACTTAAAATTGTTGTGATATTAGCTTTACCTAATGAACTATATTTTTTTTTATTAATGCATTAAGATGTCCGTGGTCTTTCACTCCCCCTGTACACCACGCATCACTGTTTCCAAACAACAAACATGGAAAGGAAAAAAAGTGCATTGCGAATGTCACATCCACAAATCCAACTGTTTTCATACACTTTCGTTCTAAATTACCTCGTGTACTCATTTTTCTTGTCACCTCCTATAGCCTATTGACTGAGATTTAAAACTGGAGTAGGTCTACCTAACTCTTCCACTTTCAGTATCTCTTCCAAAGGTCTACTGGAAAATGGCCTCTGTAGCAGATCTTGCTCGCACAGTACGTAACGCGCACTTTCACGAAGAAATATACCGCGAAACACTTATTCAGCGAACGCACAAAGCGTGACTGACAATGGAAATAACGAAGCTTAGCAACATCCAAGAGCATGCTAAAAAAAGAAGATGTATTTATTAAAAATAAAACAGTACATGAACACCATACGAGGTCAAGTAGTGACGTACACAGACACCATTGTCATACCACCTTGTGCAAAAAAGGTTCCTACCACTCAGGGTCACAAATATTTCATAAGTTGCCTAGTCACTTAAAATATATAAACAAAGTACACATATTAAAAAAATCTGTAACCTCATATCTTTTGGAAAACTGCTTTTATTCAGTACAACAGTATCTCGAAAACTAAGTGTTGCAAATATTCAGAACATCTCCCCAATAATAAGTATAAAAAAACTGTTAAAATGAGAGTGAAAGAATGGCTAATTCTATTAAGTGTATTTATTGTATGTAAAGCATGTAACAACGAATTTAAAAGGTCCAAATTGTACCAAGTTTATTGTATTGTGTAGAATTGTATGTTAAGTGTGTAAAATTGGATCAAGATTATTGTTTTGTGTGTCTATTACATTGTAAGCTAAGCATGTAAAAATTATAACTGTGTTAAAGTACTATATTGTAACAAATTTATGGTACTGTGTTGCATGCATGTCCAACATCTGTAGTATAATACATGTACTTCAAAGATTTAAGGACGTAAATAAATAAATCTTCAACTACGTCTGCACGCATGGCCCCCAAATTCAGAGACGGGTCCACCTCACTGCCCCATCTTTTTTACCGTTGTGTGCAGTAGTTTGTAATTGCGAGTTTAAATCTTAATCACGCTCTTTTTAGAATTTACTTCTACTTGGTACAACAAGGGTCATTTATAAATTATTTTACTTAAAATTGAGACTTTACTAATAATGGCCAAAGCAGGCCCGTAGTCAGAATTCGGAGATGGGGGGGGGGGGAATCAGCCAATTATGACGTCTATTCTAACATGTGAAACTTGTCAACATAAGCTGAACTAAAGAGACAATATTAAATTTTATTCAATACAATTCTCGAAGGAGCAACTTCAGCATACTTCTGAAATACTTTATCAGGAACTAGGACTCACTCTCATATGAAACAATTAGAAAAGGAAATACTGTAATTCATGTGAACGTAGCACCTGACGAGTACGCAAGGCAGAAGTTGGAACCCCTTCAATTATTGACTCTCGCTTAGTTATTTGGCCGTTGGAAATTTAAAGCGTGATCAGAGCTATAGATATGAAAACATCTGCTTTCTTTTGCCTCTTTTAATGACCACGGTTACACACTATTATTATTATTTTGTTGCAATGCCTGCTCTTTCTACATAATTTTCGTTTTGCACGCATCTATGGTAAAAGGATCTTTTGAATTACGTAAGTTTCTTTGGCTTTCTTGCATAATTATAATCAAAAATCGATACGTCATTTTCATGATGACGTATCTGTATAATGATTTCGGTAAAATTTCACTTGCGGCACCGGCTGATGTTGCCAAAAATCTCTTGACTGCTCTTCCAAAACTCAGTTACATACAATGAGGCTAATAATATTCCGCGTTTACCATGAAATATTACATTAGTACCGAATGCCGCAGCTGCTGTAAGTAAAATTAAACCTTCATTCCCGCGGTAGAGTACGTTCTAAGGCGCCTCGCTGCTGAGCGCGCAGTTGCTCGCCGTCGGAGGTTCGAGTCCTCCCTAGGGCATGTGTGTGTGTGTGTGTGTGTGTTTGTCCTTAGATTAGTTTACCTTAGTTTAAGTAGTTTGTATGCTACGGACTGATGACCACGAAGTTTGGTCCGATAGATTTACAAACATTTGAAAACTTCATTTCCAAGTAATTCTACGGTGGTAAACTCCATCTTTTGTCCGCATGGGTTTAGAAACGCACATTCGATATATATACCGTCAGAGGTCCGGCTGCTTGAATTGCAAACATTATTAGAAATCACCTGGTTCCCGAGTGTTCTGTGACACAGTGATAATTCGTAGGAGATTGTTATCAGATTGAATATTTCGAATGAATCGTTTTGTTGACCATAAAATAACCATTTAATTCAGTTCCTGCTCTGTCGTTAATATGTTCTTGTACGACCACTGTCTGGTCAATAAATCAATTATTTTAAACTGAACATTTCGTTGCCAACATAACTACTCTACACTGCTGGCACCGTAAGTGAAATTTAACCAAGTAGTCAATAACATAGGCTGTGGGGTAAATATTTTTCCCTTCAGAATTTGAAAGGTAATTAAGTCTGTGCTTGCTCTCTGGTTAACAGGTTCTTGTGTGTATTTTTGTCCTGAGAGTAAATGAATTGTCCTAATGAAACGAACATTTGGTGCCAACCTTAGCAAACAACTCCCACACCTAAGGTAAAATTTAATCATTACCGCAAAACTCTAAAGTTAACGAAATAATGTATGTTTCTCAATATCCATGACGTTTGTGTTATCCACTATCACCAATGATTCTTTGTGCAGTGGGGGGCTGTTATTTGGCACTGAAGGGAACGATGTACATTGTGCGTCAATTAAGTGTCGTCCTCCCAGTCGTTCGACTTAGTAAGCGACTCGACTGCGCTCCGCTTGGTAATACTCAATATATAACAGGGGACACTGCATAGACCACCGTCGAGAGCGATCACATCAGCTTGTAACGCGTAATATCTATATACAAAAGGCAATACGTTGCTTGCAGTGGCCATTTTAAGCAGCAGCTGAATTGTATTTCACTGTAAGGTTTTTAAAGTAAACGCCTTTTGCTACTGCGAATGAAGGGTTTTATTTTTATATTTTTAAGTCACTCATACGCGTTTCGCCTTTCTCTCAAGGCATCATCAGTGGGTGTCAGCACTTGCTACTCCACTTCAGTCTTATTCTGGCAACCAGGTCGAAATGTTACACTGTTTTTGAAACACATTGCAGTTCTCTGGTTCTCTGGTTCTGGTAGTATGGCAGCAGGTGACAGTAGAACCAGAGAACTGCAATGCGTTTCAAAAAACAGTGTAACATTTCGACCTGTTTGCAAAAATAAGAGCCGGCCGCGGTGGCCGAGGGGACTGAGGCGCTCTAGTCACGTTCTGCACGGCCACTACGGTCGGGGGTTCGAATCCCCCCTCGGGCATGGATATTTGTGCAGTCCTTAGTTGTAAGTAGTTCATAAGTAGTTTGTAAGTTTAGGGACTGATGACCCCGTAGTTAAGTCCCATAGACTCTACAAACATTTGAACATTTGAACCAGAATAAGACTGAAGTGGAGTAGCAAGTGCTGACACCCACTGATGATGCCTTGAGAGAAAGGCGAAACGCGTATGGGTGACTTAAAAATATAAAAATAAAACCCTTCATTCGCAGTAGCAAAAGGCATTTACTTTAAAAACCTTACAGTGAAATACAAAAGGCAATGTTCCGAGTGACTGATTGCCTGACTGATTAAAGAAATGACTCATAATCGCCAGCCAGTACCATTGATGATAAAAAAACTTGAAATTTGCAGAGGGTGTTCATCTTACACCGTTGGCGTCGTTTAAGAAGCGAGGTTTCGATCTTCCGTCCCTAAGGGGATAAAATATGTGACGAAATGTTTTTTGAAAATACGCTGTTGTCCAGTCAACTTTGAAGCTAGACCGTCATAAATTGGTGTATGGATTCTTTGTTAGAATTTAAAAAAGGGCCTGTATCGCCTTTTTCCCAAAATCAGCCAGTAAGGGGCCTAGTGGCTCGAGTTGTAAACTAACACACTGCATGAACACTCACTTTGCACTATTGCACCCAGAAGACGTACTTGATACGTCGTCTTACTCAATATCGCAAAGTATCTGGAAGAGCAATTGAACGGACAGTGTTTTGAAAAGAGTGTATAGGATGCACATCAACAAGAATAAAACAATGGTAACGGAATGTAGCGTCAGAAAATCTAGCGATGCTGAAGAAATTAGATTAGGTAATGAGACAATCAAAGTAGTAGATGAGTTTTGTTATTTGGGTAGCAAGATAACTTCCGATGGCCGAAGTAATGAAGATATAAAATGCAGAAGGTCTATGGGAAGAAAAACGTTTCTGAAGAAGCGAAATTTGTTGACATCCAATATTAGTTTAAATTTTAGGAAGTTCTTTCTGAAATTAATTTCTGGAGTGTAGCATTGTGTGGGAGTGAAACGTGGACGATAAGGAGTTCAGACAACAAGATGATAGAAGCTTTTGAAATGTGGTGCTACAGACGAATTATGAAAACTAGATGGGTAGATCACGTAACTAATGAGGAGGTGCTTAACCGAATTGGGGAGAAAAGGAGTTTCTGACATAACCTGACTAAGACAAGGGATAGGTTGGTGGGACACATTCTGAGACATCAAGAAATCGTCAACTTTGTATTAGACGAAAGTGTGTGGGGTAAAAATCGTAGAGAGAGACCGAGGGACGAATACAGCAAGCAGATTCAAAAGAATGTCAGTTGCTGTACGTATTCTCAGATGAAGAGACTTGCACAGGACAGGGTAGCGTGGACAGCTGCATCAAACCAGTCTGCGAACTGAAGATCACAACAACAACAAAACAACAATGTGATACAACTAGAAAATGGTTGGAAGTGGGAGTATGTGTGGTATATACGACTGTAACAACTGCTTAAAGAGCACAGCACTCCAAAATCCTTCTTTAGGTTTCCAATAAATAAAGAGATGTAAGTAATCTTAATCAGGCAACCATAACGCCTACTCAGATCATTTGCTTTTACGCTCTGATTTTCCTTGTTTTTAAAATTTGTTCATAAATGCAGCCAGTAGGTTATTCCTAGTCTACGAGCTGACATGGATTAAATTTTGAGAAAGAAGGGTCCCAAGCATTTGAATAAAGGCACGTAGTATGCTCAGACTACTTTGTGGAGAAAGATTTCAGAAAGTAAAAATTTGTTAAGCCAAATGTAAGTGTTGTACTTTCTTTTTTGCGTGTGTTTAAAAAAGGTGATTATTATAACAACAAAAGTTTAATGACAAGTCACACCTAAAAGGTTCCTCATCTTCACATTGTTTGCAGCTAGATCATAAATAACTGCTTTCGGCATTAAACCTGTCTGTTGATTTGGTATGCTTATAAATTTCGCAGTGCAATAAGGACAGTTACGATGAATAGTTTACTGTCTCCCTCTCAAGATAGTAACTGTGAAGTAGGTGCAGAAGCATTCCTAAAATTAAATGAATTAAAAAACCGCCATTCAATGCACACGTGAGCAGGGACGCCGATTCCGTGGGTGCTCCGGCGCTGGCAGAAAATTTTTTCGGGTGCTCAGCATCCAGACGAAATGTGTGTGTGTGTGTGGGGGGGGGGGGGGGTGAAGTTCAATAAAGAACATGCTCCATATTGATGCTGCGATTGCTTGACGCCTGATTATCCCATTTTTGTTCGGAAAAGTTACATTTCAGAAGCCTAATAAAAAGTACTCAGATGTTTTTAAAACAGTAGTTTTGTATGTATTTCCTGAATTGCGTGTTTCCCGGATATAGCATGACGCTACATCGAAGCAGCTTGGAGTATGAGGTAGCCGATCATGTAAAGCACAGCTGGCAAATCAGAAGAATCTGCCGCGCGCTGGCCCATTTGATTGTTGTAAGCGTGAGCGAATAATAAGTAAAATTGAGCAGAATCTAGATGAAGATCAATTTGGATTTCGACGGAATAGAGGAACAAGAGAAGCCATCCTAATGTTAAGACAAATCGTGGATAAAATGCTGGACCTAAAGAGACCACTGTTCATTGCTTTCGTGGACTTGGAAAAAGCCTTTGATAATGTGAATTGGAATCTTCTGATGGAAATTGTGACTAATGTTGGTCTAGATTTCAGAGACAGACGGATAGTACATGAACTCTACAAAAATCAAAGAGGGATTATAAATATACATGGTGAAATACAAGAGGCTCACATAAAGAAAGGAGTACGACATGGATGCAATTTATCACCAGTGCTATTTAACTTGTATATTGAGAAGGGAATTAAGGAATGTAGAGTCTATGGAAGGAATTAAGATCAATGGAGTACCAATTAAAATGATAAGGTTTGCTGATGACATAGCCATCATTGAGGAGAGCGATGAAAATCTGCAAAAGGCGTTATCAAGAATGAATGAGATTCTGCCAGCTAAATATAACATGAAAATCAACACAAAAAAGACAGAGATCATGGTATGCAGCCGCGAGCATATTACAACTGATATTAAGATTAAAGCCGTACCATTGAAACAAGTTAATGTATTCACATACCTAGGAATTAAAATTACACCGGATGGCAAAAGTTCAGCAGACATAAAAAGTAGAATTGCGCAAGCTAAACTAGCCTTCAACAATAAACGGATGCTTCTTACATCAAGAAATATAAAGGAAGAGACCAAAAAAGCATTTATAAAATGCTATGTGTGGAGTGTGGCATTGTATGGCTCGGAAACTTGGACACTCGGCGTTTGCGACAAGAGAAGACTAGAAGCATTTGAATTGTGGTGTTGGAGGAGGATGCAGAAAATCCCTTGGACGGCCAACATGACAAACGAAGAAGTTCTTAGAAGAATCGGCGAAAAAAGAGCACTTGTGAAAACGATAATGAAAAGAAGAGACAAGTTAATAGGCCATCTGTATAGGCACAATGAGTTTATAATTAATATTATGGAAGGGATGGTAGAAGGAAAAAGAGGCAGAGGAAGACCCAGATTGCAGTACGTGAAACAGATTCAAAGAGATGTAGGAGTGGAATCATATCAGGAAATGAAGAGGCTATCCGAGAACACAGAAGTGTGGAGAAGAATTGCTGCCAACCAATCTTCGGATTGAGGACAAGAGAAGAAGAAGAAGCGTGAGTGAACGACAATGCTCGGTGAAGACAGCACACCTGCTGCAACAGCCTGCTAACGATTCTCAATCCTCCAGAAACAATTCATTAGTGCTCGGCGCTACTCTCTCGGAACCGTCACGAATGGTTTTCAACGGAGTTGCCGACAGATATTTAAGCCGCCTGTTTTGCGTCCTTAGATATTCTTTCATTCAGCCGTTCTTAACAAGATATTATTTACAAAGAGAATTACAATTTTATACATTTATTTTTAATATTTGTAGTTGGTTTCTGTAATGCATAAATTCGTTGTTCGCTCGTCGATGAAGAAAAGTAATTCGGCTACGACACATCCAGAAGTTACTTCAGGTGGTTCCGATTCAGCCAGTTTATCGAATGAAAAGAAAATAACTGGTTGTGTTGGTGATGGCCGTTCTTTTCAAAAAGAAAAAAAAAAAAAAAAAAAAAAAAAAAAAAAATGTTTGTTAAGCTTATGGGACTTAACTACGGGGTCATCAGTCCCTAAACTTACAAACTACTTATGAACTACTTACGAACTAGGACGGCACAAATATCCATGCCCAAGGGCGGATTCGAACCCCCGACCGTAACGGCCGTGCTGACCGTGACTGGAGCGCCTCAGTCACCTCGGCTACCGCGGCCGGCCCGTTCTTTTCAAAAGCAGTGGAAAGACGAATATAAGTGGGTTTTATACGTCGAAAAGTGCGATAAAATGTTCTGTTCTGTAGAGTTTCGGAAGTGGGTCTTCCGCGAAGAAAACTAAACAAGACGTAGATGCGATAAAAGCATTCGTTGACAAGTAGGGTTTTCTTCTTGGAACAAAGCGTTAAAGATTTGCTACCAAGGCCCCACAAGGGTGGGGCTGGGTGGACCACTGGGTCCAGGGCCCGGACCTGAAGGGGGCCCGGGAACGGTTACAGTCAGTATAATTTTTTAATTATTTTAATTCAAACAGGAAAATTATTTTTACCCAACTGAATGTTAGAGTATTATTTAAGTAATAGACAAATGTTTAAAACAGATATTTATGACAAACCGTTTATTGTAACAGTTTTATGAAACTGATACTAGCAGTTACTGTCTCTGTAGGGTTACCATATGTTCATCACCAAAAAAGAGGACAGTTCATATAAAAAAGAGGACACTTTATCTTTTAACATAATGTAATTTACAACTCCATTGATGAACCACGTAAAACTAATACAAACTAAAACAGTAACCCTGTGTGGTTGTTGGAAAACGAAAATATTATGAACCTTGACAGTTTATTCCTCATCGCTACTTTCAATTGTCTCATTCTTGTCTTATCCACTTTTGAACCAAATATATTTGGTGGACGACGAAATCTCTCTCAAGACTTTCATGTATTACTGCGAAAAGCTCAGGCATTTCTAAAGTTTGAAATTATACTGTATACATGCAGTATATTTTAAATCTATTCCTGTTTCTTGTCCACTGTGTGTTCACAAGAGAAAACACGTTCTGTGTCGGCATTATGACTAGTTATAGAAAAAAAGAAGTCTACAAATTTCAGCAGTTCAGAATAACTAACAACACTACATGAGTGATTTAAATATGCACACGACACTTCAGCTGTTGGTATGTTCTGTTTCCTTTGATAATCTTTCAAAAGTTTTATAAAATTACAAAGTTGATCGGAGCACAATGCATCAATTCTTACATTCCTTTGATCATTCTCTCGAATGATTTGTATTTCTCCACATATTTAAAACTGACTTTCTCTTCGGCATTATGTTATATTTAAGTTCGTAATTTATTCTGAAGCAAAAGGCTACCTACGATCTCGAACACACAATACAGCTTTCAACATAAACCACAAAGTATATCAACAGCAACGCCATAGAACGTAATGCTGGTTGAATACAGGAGAGACAGCCAGACTTCGCAGAGAAGTTCCGAATCGGAAGTTGCGAACATTTTGGAACTACAGTGCGAATGAACATGATGTCGCCAATGACACAAAAATAAATTTTCTTTCTCGGAACCCAAAAAAGAGGACATTTTGTAGAATTTTATAAATTCCGGCCGGACACATTTTCTTGCCTCAAAAAGAGGACGTGTCCGGGAAAAAGAGGACGTATGGTAACCCTATGTCTCTGCGTATGTAGTTTGAAGTCGTGTGCCGCTAACGTCAGGGTGGAGTGGCCTCAGAATAGACCCGCAGCACCGACCTGCGGCAGCGGTGGCGCATTTGACGGCTGTGTTCTCCACTGACAGCTGACCATCTGCGCCACGGCCAAGCAGTTTGCACGGGTCATCAGTCGCATGCAGTCCACCGGTCGGCTTCCTGTGATGTGTGCTGAATTTGACATTTTTCTGTCTTGCTTCGAAACTGATTACATTGTTTGGTTAAACTTGATGTAAAGTTACATAACGGTACGTACTTCGTTTTGCTACGATGATTTTTATGTGATAATATTCTTGAACATGTAAGGTAAGAGTACCATTACTAACAATTCAGTTCGAAAAACGAAGACTAACTGTATATTCAGGCGCAGATCTAGGATTTCTCTTAGGGAGGAACAGTTTTTATGTCCGATGCCTATTTTCTCATAAAACTTATTGTAAACAAAAATATATACGTAATATTTGCACCTGAGTTATGTTCTAATTGATTTATAAAATAAGGTGAAACAAAAGCAGAGATATTGAGAAAAAATTTAAATACAACAGAACCTAATCTGAACGTATGTCAAGGGGAAAAGATTACTTGTAAATCAGAATTACTTAGAAGTCAGATACAGATATATCATTATTTATGAGCTCAGTCGACAGCACCGCTGCCTACCACGCAGGGGCCCCGATTCGATTCCCAGTAGGGAGCTGGCTGTTGTGTGTTGTCTTTATGATCATTTTCATCGTCATCGACACACAAGTCGCCCAAGTGGCGTCAAGTAAAAATTCGCAATAGGCGGCCGAATAATGCAGACAGGATCCCCCAGCCAATAATGCCATACCATTATTTTTTTTAGTGAAAATAAAGGATAGGGTGGGGCTACATTTTTCAAATGTTTGTAAAGCTTATGGGACTTAACTACGGGGTCAGCAGTCCCTAAACTTACAAACTACTTACGAACTACTTACGAACCAGGACGGCACAAATATCCATGCCCGAGGGGGGGATTCGAACCCCCGACTGTAGTGGCCGTGTAGACCGTGACTGAAGTGCCTCAGTCCCCTCGGCCACCGCTGCCGGCGGCTACATTTATAAAATTTATAAACAATAAAGGCAAAATACATTATTTAAATAAAATCTTTTTATTTTGTCCTGTTTAAAAAAACATTAGCTACAATAATGTAATGTAGCACTTCACACTGTTTTAAACAAGATGTTATTTTGAACTTGATCGTGCTTTAAAGAGATTAAAATATTTGGCTTGTTTCACCTTCTAATGTCCATCACCTCTTTTCGGAATGACTCAAACTGAGCCCTAATATATTCCTGAATCACGGAAATGTTTATTAGTTCACAGTCAATAACAAAGTCATTCCACTGTAGGTGAAGTTGAACTTATCTTATATGCTGGCTGATGTCCATTGCGTTGTGAGCTGTCTTCGGCATTCACTAAAGCATTTGATTTTACAGGATCTTTTCATAAATTAAAACCATCTCAGTTGATATGGAAACGATTTTATTTCCACTTAAACATTGCACAATCAAATGCAGAGCTGCTTACAGGTTTCTGGCCACTCCAAAACTTTATCGAAGACTAAACAAACAATGGTTTCTCTCAAACATCACTCCACACAACTGTGCAATAAGATTGATGACAAAGTTTTGTAATTCACAATTAAACAATATTCTTTTACATTAAATTTGCCAAAATATAGAAATTAAAACATTACATTTAAGCTTTGACTATTTATGTCAATGTATGTACTTGTTTCATGAAATTTGTATTTAAATGTAGTACACAAATTCAAAGTCATCCTTTTGACTAGTGTTTACAGTGCTCAAATTATTTACATTATGTGTGTTTTCGAAATGCACACATATTTGTTTTGCCAATATTGTGTAGGCGTACTATTATTGTGACATGGAATTTTAATGTGTTTCAGTTTGCGGTCAAATTATTTATTAATACGGATTTGTATATGGTTGTCGTAGTTTTGTTAATTTCGAAGATAGTTTCTTAGTACCAAACGGATTATTAATTTTAGTGCATGAAAAATTATCAGTATTTAATTTAGGATCTAGTGATATATAAAACATGGTCTGCCCTAATTTATTTAAACAAAAGGTATATATGAAATCATGTTGTGCAATAGTTATAACATGTAGTATTGTTGTTTTCATACAAATTAGTATCTATATAGGTTCAGCACTTTCCGAAACTAAGTGTAATGCATTTTTAGTGTTTGCAGCTATTATTTACAAAAGTATTAAAAAATGAAAATTACGTAAAAGGTCAGCCAAAGTTATATTTAAATGAACGTACTATTTCTTAAGAGCGTTTTACCAATAGTGTTAACAGAAATTCAAACAGAAGGCGAAAATGTAATATTTTACATGTACGGTAATGAAGTTTTACTTTAGGTATCAGATATTTCGTGTTTCTATGTTGGCAACTGATTTTTAGGAGTGCAAAACATAGCAGAAACGTTACACACACCCCTACATAGTGTACCTGAAATGTAATGTAGGGTTCACTATGTACTATCGTTTCAATATGTTGTGGTTTAAGTGTTCATAGTGAGTCTGTATTAGTGTAGGCTAAAATAAAAAAGTTATATGTTGATTGTAGTCTTGCGAATGCCGGTGGTTGTTGATGTTGCATGATGCGCTGACAGTGATGTATCTGCAAACTGCTGTTGGTGATGTAGTGGCTCGCAGCTTCAGCTGACTGTAGATACAGGCATTCAAGATGGTTCCTACAACATGGTTGTATTTTTCTCAGAACCACATACTATTTTTCCCTAACTACATACATAAATAAGCATACTGTTATCAGGCTATTGGAAAGAGTAATCAATTTTCTCTATACGGTATTTTAAACAAACTTATGGGTTCAAATTAACCCTTAAATGTTACTGAAAATTAACGAGAAATCTCTCTAATTTACTTTAGTTTGAATAATGAAATAGCAAGCTTTTACATCTTTTTTTTTTCAAGAGCATTGATATTCATAGTGTCAACAGTTATGTTTGGTATTAATTCGTATAAAAAATATTTTACTAGTTTAAATAACTTTTTTTCTATGTGTACATGTATGTAAATTCCATTATGTGAGAACTAAGCACCTAATTCCTCTAGAAAGAGTGTTGTACATTGTAATAACTTCACAATTTATAGTCAATTTACTAAGTGAAAGAATGACATAATTAATTAGTAAAACAATGGATAGAAACAAGCTCTCAGTGAGCACATCAAACATTTATCATTCAAAATTATGGTATAGTTAACATGGTTATATAGACAGAAAATGTAATCATGGTTTTGAAACTGTGGGTATTGAATATTTCTCATACAGTTAGAGAGATTGAGAATGAGCAGTTGTAAAGAGTAGAAACAAATTAGATCATAGTATTACATAATATTTTACTTATTAAAAAAACATATGCATTAATAAAGATTCAAAAAAACCAACCCCCCTGCAAGTAGTTAGCAGTGGCAATGGTTAATCTCATAGCTCAAATCAAGCATGGAAATTAAAGTAATAGGTGTCAGTTCTCAACTGATCCACCAAAGTGTCAAATTTTTCCCATTGTGGAAGAATTTAAAGAAAAATGAAAAAGTTTTTCAAACTGCCAAACTACACCCACTCTCAAGGCAGTAATCAAGAGAGGGCGGAAAAATACGCTGCCATTAAATTACGTCCACGGCCACGGCTACACAAGCAAAAAAAGACTCTGGTTGCGTTTACCTATATTTTGTTTAACAATTTAGTGTTCGTAAGGTATTACGATACACCACTTAGTTTTCATAGATTATCTTTTAAACGGAATGTTTGTATTAATGGCAACTACCTTACCAAGAGTTACAAGATGCAACTGGCAACTTGACTCCTTAATTCCGCAGAAGTAAATAACAGTACATAGTTTTTGTTCTTCTTTGAACAAACTGCCCCAATCAAACACAACACAGTCCAGAGTACCCTATGTTTGTTGAATGGTGAACAGGTACTACCCCCCAATAACTCAAAATCAACATTCAATGTTGTCCAGTAGTGTTTGAAAAAGAGTGACAATCACATAGTAGAAATGGATGAAAATGAGTAACTATCTTAAGTGTTTTGAAAGTCTGTACATGTATATGTTAACAGTGTAAAATCTCATAATTATATATTACACAAAAGTCAAAATTAACATATGGTCTGCCTGATCATTTTCAGATACAGTACCATATCAAAACTAAACACCCTGTAATAAACTACAAATTGATACACAAAGCTTGCATGCATGAGCAAGTCAACAAGTGTGTCATGAATTAAACATAGGTGTTCCACATGAAAAATACAAATTTATACAAGTTTAATGTTAATAATAATGAGTAATAGGTAGTCTGTAATAGTTCATTAACCTTCATATTTGTGTAAGACAGTATGACCTTACATCATGAGTATGTGCAAGTACACATGATAAACATTCCAAGTACGTAACTTGTAAAGCATCAATAGTTTCATTGTAAACTTTAAGAATAAAAATGAAAATTAAACCTTGCATCAGCCAAAACTGAGTCATATGTACAATATACTATAATATGGTCACCTTAAACCAGTATTAATTATTTTCCTATTAAGCTTTAAGCTCAAGGATAGAAATTGAGTTTTATATTGGTCAACACTTGTGTGGTCTATGTGTCCTCCCATGCTTATAGTCACTTTTGTACTAATTGTTAGCAAGTCTCTCTTGACACATCAACGTACAACACAAAATTCAACCAACAACACAAAAATACTAATAAATGACTAATAAGAGCGAAAAGAATTAAAGAATTTGAATTGTAATGCACTGTGGACGTGATTAATAGAAAGATCACAGTACATAACTGAGGTAAGCTTCAGCATATATACAACGACATTTCAAGCCATAAACAAATAATGAACACTTCAACATACCTTTGACTATGCATATGAGGTTAATAAATTAATTATTGTGTGCCAATCTGTACATGCAGATACAGTATAAGCACTATCTATGTGCCATATTCATAATAGGTATCAATACTATCAACAAATATCTTCCTTTTAGGTTTCATAGTAAGAGCAAGGTAAACTTCACAAAACATTGCTTAACTTTTCTGTAGGTAGGATTTAAACACATTAATCTATCTGAGACTGATCAACTTTATGGATCGTGGATAAGCAAAACTATAAGCATACAGCTAAGGGTTTCAATTAACTTCAAGTAACTCAATGCATAACTGTATATATACTGCAACTCAGATCTTAACAAATGGACTACTACCATAGTAAAACATTACTTTGCGTTTCAGGTTCAGTTAATAGATTTTTTAAACTTCCTCAAAATTCATGTTCATGTTACTAGAATCACAACTTAAGTTTACATTGACAGAAGGTATACTTTCATATTTACTTTCACTTATTTCTTTAACTAACATTTCAGTAGATGACTTAACATGTATATCAGGGTTTGGAGCTAACATTTTTCAGTACACTTAACACTATCATTTTGAGATTCCTCAGCAGTATCAAGCAATTCTAACATCTTAGACTTCAAGTAAAGTAACTGTTCAGAGACTACACTAATCTTAATACTACATCATCATCATATTCATTTTTCATTTAAGTATTCATTATTTTCATATTCATTTTCTTTATGACACATTAATTCTTTCTTTTCAATATATGAAGTATTTTTTCACTTCCATTTCAGTAACTTAATAACTATTTGTTCGGTACTTTCACTGAAAATTCTTCACCTAACTTAAATTTCTCATGAACAGCACTTCCCTTTTTTTCTAACCTGTGATATCTTTTGATGACTACACAAAGACTTCCACATTAGCTAGTGGTTCATAAACATCATAACATATATACTCCAAAATTCCTGTCAAACACATTAAATAAACCCCCATCATCTACCCATTTTCTTTTTCTGTACTTAAATTCACATAGTATTTTTATTCATAAATCCTTCTCAATATTTGTTATTCATTGTAACTGTATTAACTGTAAACATGAATTCACTATTTGGTTCAAACTGTATTTCAGTATATTTACTTTTTTTTAAAGAATAAAGTCCATTGGCCTATACTCTGGCATAAGTAAAAAATATTCTTATTGAAAACCTCCAACTAGTATCAGATTAGGCACAGTATTATTATTTGGTATAAAGTTCTTTTGAACTGATGGTTAACATCCACCTACACACTTTTTGTTCATATTTTCTCAAAAATTCTTATTGGTAATAAAGTTTAGGCTTCTCATATTTTAAGCTTCAATAAGCATATAGCAAAAATGTACATATCCAAAGGTATGTCTCAGCTGTTTTCATTTGTCAGTGGTAATTAAAACATTTTGTCAAATAATTATAAATATTTACACTGAAGGTAAACTTAAAGCATAGAATTTATTCTGCACTGTGAAAATGATTAATAGAAGTACACAGCACACGACTGGGGACCTGAACTGGTGTCAGCAGTTTCATAACTAAAGAGTAATTATGCCCCTAAGGTATTACATCAATACATAGTCTGATGCATCTCATTTTGTCTATCATCAGGTAGAATAGGTAGTAGTAGATTACAATTAGGTCCAAAATTAAATGCAAACAGTTGGGTCTGGTTTGCCCAAGAACATACTTTACACCTTAGACTTTGCTTAAGCAACATAATTTCAGAAGTGTCATTCAAATCAGATGAAAAACAATCATTGTCCTGTGGCATAAAATAAATAGGACGAAATTTCTTTTTAGGCCTACCAGGTGACCTCACTACTGGTAAACTAATTACACTAGTACATCTAGGAATACTCAAAGTTTCAGCATGTGACATTTCTTGAATTTCGTCTACACACTGTGGTAATTCTGTGACTGTTCATTCACTTTCAACTTCTAGCTCAAGGTTATCTATAACACAGTTACATTCAGTTTCTACTTTCAAATCAGAATAATTAAGTTTGCTATTACATTGTTCAAAATCGCGAATCTTTCCAGTTAACTCTGTTTTAGTATCCTGGCTCTGAGAATTTACATAACTTGAACTGTCATCTATTTTTTCAACATTGTCACTCGTCTGAGAAACTTCTGAAGTAGCAGCTACCATAACACTTTTTTTCTACACTATTGAGTTTTGCATAAAATGTTGTGTCTAAAATACATTGTTTTAATTCGGTCCCTGCTTGAGCCATTCTGTGATCTAGGTTTGTTATTGCGTTAGTTGTTTGAGATTTCATGTCAGATATCATGGATTTTCATGGTATTCATTTCTAATGAAAGTTCGGTTTTCATTGCTTTCATTTGTAATAAAAGTTCGGTTTTCATTTGTAATATAAGTTCCAAGATTGATTTTGTTTCTATTTCCGCGTTTGCTGCCATATTACTAATCTGTTGGCCAATCTCTTGTAAATCACTAGAAAAATGGGACCTGCTCCTTTCTTAAAATCGGTGTAGAACTCGCAATACTAGAACCTCCTACCCCTACCGAAACTTGAGTATAATCTCCCTGCTTTCTTACTGTATCCATTTTAAAATAACTTTACACTCCACATAAATCCCCTATCACACAAACAGTCACTACAAAAGTTACTAAAAAAGTACTTAGCTGGTCACAAGGATGCGGTGATACAGGAATCTAGTAGTTCAAATTACTGCCATCTTCCTCCATTAAATTTCGACATCGTAGGTGTGGATAGTATTGTAGTCGAATTCTGCACTTTTATGATGGTTTTACTGCACATCCATCATATACATTATTTTCCTTGTATCCTGAAACACATTTTACATTAGTGAATACTCTTTCCTTTGGTCACGTCACCACTTCTAACATTTTACATTAGTGAATACTCTTTAAAATATCCTGGTCACAAGGCACCACTTCTAACGTCCATCACCTCTTTTCGGAATGACTCAAACTGAGCCCTAATATATTCCTGAATCACGGAAATGTTTATTAGTTCACAGTCAATAACAAAGTCATTCCACTGTAGGTGAAGTTGATCTTATCTTATATGCTGGCTGAAGTCCATTGCGTTGTGAGCTGTCTTCGGCATTCACTAAAGCATTTGATTTTACAGGATCTTTTCATAAATTAAAAGCATCTCAGTTGATATGGAAACGATTTTGTTTCCACTTAAACATTGCACAATCAAGAAATGCAGCAGCAAGCCAACAGGGCTGCTTACAGGTTTCTGGCCACTCCAAAACTTTATCGAAGACTAAACAAACAATGGTTTCTCTCAAACATCACTCCACACAACTGTGCAATAAGATTGATGACAAAGTTTTGTAATTCACAATTAAACAATATTCTTTTACATTAAATTTGCCAAAATATAGAAATTAAAACATTACATTTAAGCTTTGACTATTTATGTCAATGTATGTACTTGTTTCATGAAATTTGTATTTAAATGTAGTACACAAATTCAAAGTCATCCTTTTGACTAGTGTTTACAGTGCTCAAATTATTTACATTATGTGTGTTTTCGAAATGCACACATATTTGTTTTGCCAATATTGTGTAGGCGTACTATTATTGTGACATGGAATTTTAATGTGTTTCAGTTTGCGGTCAAATTATTTATTAATACGGATTTGTATATGGTTGTCGTAGTTTTGTTAATTTCGAAGATAGTTTCTTAGTACCAAACGGATTATTAATTTTAGTGCATGAAAAATTATCAGTATTTAATTTAGGATCTAGTGATATATAAAACATGGTCTGCCCTAATTTATTTAAACAAAAGGTATATATGAAATCATGTTGTGCAATAGTTATAACATGTAGTATTGTTGTTTTCATACAAATTAGTATCTATATAGGTTCAGCACTTTCCGAAACTAAGTGTAATGCATTTTTAGTGTTTGCAGCTATTATTTACAAAAGTATTAAAAAATGAAAATTACGTAAAAGGTCAGCCAAAGTTATATTTAAATGAACGTACTATTTCTTAAGAGCGTTTTACTAATAGTGTTAATAGAATTTCAAACAGAAGGCGAAAATGTAATATTTTACATGTACGGTAATGAAGTTTTACTTTAGGTATCAGATATTTCGTGTTTCTATGTTGGCAACTGATTTTTAGGAGTGCACAACATAGCAGAAACGTTACAACCTTCCATGCATTATATGCATACACCTCATTTTACAAATTTATTAATCATTTCAAATATTTTTCACTACAAATTTTTGCATTAATTTAACGTCTACACAGATCGATTGTACTAAACACTTCACTCAGTTCAGGTGTTTCAAGAGTTATGTCGTTATCTCCATCACTCTCACTTACCTTCTCTATCATCGCTGTGTGTGTAGAAGACACACACAGCGAGGCTGTCATCAAAATGTACAAAACTGACGAAATCTGTAGAGCTAGTTTATTACTAGACACGACTTCACAATCACCAATGTCATAATCATCATCAACATTATGTGGAATGTCAACTTGCATAACCACGAAACTTTTATTGGTGTGCATTTGCAATCAAATTGAATCCTGAGAAATCACCAGAATAGCAGACACACGGCCGCGGCGGAGCGACCGAGCGCATTGAGGCGCTATGCTACTATGCACGATTTCGTTCCCCATCGGGGGTTCGAATCCCCCTCAGGCATGGATGTTTGTGCTGTCTTTAGTATAAGATAGTTCATAAGTAATTTTAGGGACCGATGACCCCGCAGTTAAGTCCCATAAACTTAACAAACATTTGAACATTTTAGCAGACACAATCAGTAATGATTAAGAATTTTTCCCTTTCTCAGAGGGTAATATTACTTCATTTCATCATATTGTCTCTCTAAAATTCTTAGCATAAGGCCAGTTAAATATGTCGTCTGATTGTTCTATATGCACAGTTACATTATTTCTGACATCGAAATTCTCGCTGATAGTTGATAATGTTGAGCAACACAGACAAAAATAGAACTATGGAATTTACAAGAGAGTCTTACACTTGTTTCTTTCCATTTTACAGGCTGTCGAGACGTCTTCCTAGCTTTGCCTTCTGTGGCTAGTGGAATATTTAATTTCATGGCACTCACTTAAAAGTTAATTATTAGTAACAATCCTGTAAAAATGATTCAAAACTGAAACATGGCCTAGCTTTTTTTAATATCTTGGACAGACTGTCTGCATGACAGATTTTCCGGGTCATTTGATCATGTACGCTGTATCATTGGTGCAGATTGCTTTATTCAGAAATTTCCGTATTTGAGACCAAACATCTGTGTAGATGTCCGCTTTTGAAGTGAACAGTGAACCTCAATGTTTATCATACTTGAGTCCGTTAAGGAAACAAACGGACTTCACCAATGCAATGGCCAGAAAATTCCTATTAGACTCAGTTAATAACTAAAGTTTGACCTGGGGGTCAGATGTCCGGTTCTGATATTAGGCTGCTCATATTTCCTTTCTTTTAAGGACATTTTCTTGAACTTTTTGTCGGCTAGAGCATTTACCATTTAGTTAATTTCATAATAAAATGCAAATAGTAGTCTTTAGCTGAAATATGCTGCTCTTCTACGATGTGCGCTGATGTGACCAAAAAAAAGTTACAGGTGTGTTGATAGTTGTGGAGGGACCGTAAAGAAGTTCTTATTTTCGATTGGTATGATTAAAATGACTTAAAAAATCACGGAGAACAGGTTACTGGCACTCTACAACTTATCCATGTAGGAGTAGATACTACAGTATTTTTCGATAGCCTTTTTTTTGTGATTCGTTATCCTTAGGGCGGAGTTTTTCGAGTTGATATTTCAGTCATTTCATCAAAATTTTTGACTTTTTTGTATTATTTATGTAGTGATGACGAGTCTCTCAAACAGTTATAAAGTCAATTTCTCTTACAAAATCTAATAAAAATAGAGTAATGCAAAGAAGGGGGCACATGCCCCGTGATGCCATTACCCTACTGTAACCGCGCCCCTTGAAAGCACTATGCTTTAAACGGAATGTATTGTTTCGTTTCAGATGACATAATGCAACAATTTAAGATGTCAAGCTACAAACATAAATCTGGAGTTTTAAAAAGAAAACTACAAAGAGACAAATTAGAAAACGTAGCTAAAGGTCGCCACACTAATACAAAACCGACTTTCGTGTTCTGTAGTTCATTCGGATTCAGCCCAAAAAGATCGCTGCACAACAAGATAACTGTGATATATGAACATCTAATTGAAGCGAAACAAGGAGAGAGAGAGTGAGAGAGAGAGAGAGAGAGAGAGAGAGAGAGAGAGAGAGAGAGAGAGAGAGGAAGAAACACCCATCGTGAATGTAGTTAACAATGTGGCAATTTAGACCATGTATGAAAACTGATGACAGCAACTGTTGTATTTTGGACGACCCTAGGACTTGGCCACGAGTGATGAGTCATGAACTGCGACAGGAAATAGCGTCGTATTACGTTGGTTTTTCAATTTTTGAAACCAGATCAAAGTCTTTTCCAGTTGACCTTTCAGGGAAACGCTTTCATGGGACATTGATGTACATGAAAACAGTTACCAGAACAAGTGAACCATTTCCACGTGAATGGTTAATGTGGAGAGAGTCGAAAAACAGTATTCATTGTTTCCCTTGCAGTATTTTTAAGTCAAATCAAAGCAAATTTGCAAAAGAAGGATTCTCTCCACAAAAAACTCCCTACAAAAGACTTTACAGGTTGTTACCGATGCATGAAAAAAGCTATCGAAAACTTTACCTAGGATGGAAAAACCTTCAGTTATCACTGAAAGGACATGGTGTCGATTGTAAACTCCAACAGATGATTAATTGTGAAGCAACAAGGTGGAAAGCTATATTACAAAGAATTCTTGACGCAACTTTATTCTTGAGTAGTAGAGGTTTAGCTTTTCAAGGCGAAATTACCCAGATTGGTGATGTTCGCAATGCAAATTGTTTAGGAATTTTGAAACTTTTTGGCAAATATGACAAAGTAACTAGTGAACATCTAGCCATAGTAAAAGAAAACTCACTGCTCAATAAAAGTATGACAGGTCGAGCTCACTATCTATCGTGGTACTGACAAAATGAATTTATTTCCCTACGTGGCGAAAAATCATTAAAAACTATTTTACATCAAATAGAAGAGTCTGTATTCTACGGAATTATTGTTGATGCAACTCCTGACATTTCCCAACGGAAGCGGAATATGCTCATTCTGCGTTATGTATACCAAAATATAGAGAAAAAGTCATTCGAATTTATGAAAGATTAATTGAATTTATGAATATTAACGGGAATACAGGTCAGGCCATAACTGATGAAATACTGTCCTCATTGGAAACTCATGGATTACCACTTGCCAATTGTGTGCTGGGCTATGACAATGGCTTCAACATGCGAGGTCACACAAGTACCGTTCAGTCAAGCATACTAGGAAAAAAAAAAAAAAAAAAAGAAAAAAAAGAAAAGAAAGCAAGTCAGCCATTTATTTTCCTTGCGGAGCACACAATCTGAACAGAGTTGGGCCAACGCCGCTAAGCCGAATTCTGTTGTGACATTTCTTATAAACATTGCAAGTTTGTATAATTTCATCTCTAGCAGCCCTGGTCGTTGGGAGCTGATGAAGCAGCAGGTCCCTTTGTCTCTGCAAAGCCTTTCTGAAACTCGCTGGACTGAAAGACAACAAGCTGTGCGGCCTATTTTGAAGCACTGTCCTTCAATCCTCACACTTGTTCCAAGTGGATAAGGTACCCACATTAACTCGATCAGCAAGAAATACTATTTTGGGACTTCAGAAGTACTTTGCATCATTCAAAGGCCTGTCGATGACATCATTTTGACACAAGATCATGGCCTCTATTGATAAGAGAAACATTATATAAAAAAAAGGAATTTCTCTCAACGTAGAGACGCAACTAGTTAAAGATTTACTTAATGAAATGCAGGTCCTTCGAGATTCATGGGAAACCATTTTAAATGAAGCTAAAGTAGTTGCCGAGGCAGTTGGGATTACATCAGAGTTTGTTATCAAAAGGAAAGTCAGTGGAGATGAAAAGACGCCTGAACACCTTCAGCTGGAAGCATCAAATGAGTTCAAATTAGCTTATTTGTTTTCCTTACTGTTTTGGATTTCATCATGACAGACTTGACAATACGATTTACGAGCTGTGAACAAACTTGTGGTTTTCATCAGTTTTGGATTTGATGGACTTAGAAAATGATGAACTGCAAGTTAAAACCACCAATCTCGTCCCAAAATATTCCTCAGGTTTCTCAGATTCTTAATTGAAGAAATTCTACACACGAAGAGCGTCCATAGTACAGTCTTCCAATCGGAAAGGGACCCGATGAGACTTCTGAAATTCATATACGAGAAAAACATTCAAGCAATTTTTTTGAACCTATGTACTGCAATTAGACTTTCCTGTACCATTCCAGTGATAGTGTCTACGGCTGAAAGGTTGTTCAGTAAACTGGCGAACTCTTTAAAAAAAAGTCGTCTTAATCATTTAGCAATTTTATCAACTAAGAATGAGCTGGCGAAAACTGACGACTTTTCCGACGAAATTAATCAGTTTAGTCAGAAGAAAGCGCGCAAGGCTATTATTACGTAGTCTTTCTCTGTAACCATTGTCAATGGCTGACGTTGATTGTAATTTTAGTTTTTTGTAACTATTTTTGTTGTAATCTTTGTCAGATAAATAAATATACTTGCTGTGATCAAGTATAACAAATTTATAAATAAAGTCTAGTATGGACTAATAAAATAGTTACTACAACTATACCCCATATTTTCTAGTTAAATTACATTCTAAGCACAGTATTTGTAACAAATAACCATGAAATTTTAATGTAGCATGCGACTTTAAAGTTGGGGGGGGGGGAGGGGGGCCCATCTTTGATGCTGGGTCCAGGGCCCGTTATCGAATGTGGGAGCCACGTTTGCTACTCATGAAAAGTCGAATCAGTGGCGTAACTATGGGGGAAATGAGGGGGATAGAACCCCCTCCCAAAAAAAAAAAAAAAAAAAAAAAAAAAAAAAAAAAAAAAAAAAAAAACGTATAACAGCAATCTGGTAAAGGTAAAGATTGAAAACTTGGGGTGTTTTACCTAATCTTTCATTGTATGGGAGTGAATTAGTTTCTTCAATGGGAATGGTAGATGGTAGTTTGTCTGGAAACTAACTAAAATTTTGCTCGTCAAGCAGATCAATCCCCCCCCCCCCCCCAAGCCAAGTCTATAGTGGGTGGAAAGAGTGGGCAAATCACGCACACATGTCCAGGATAATATTCATGTCACATTCGCGGAAGTTCAGGGAAGATTTAAACGGTGATAAAATAAGAAAAGAATCGCGAGGAAAATTTAGATAGAAAACATGTAAAATAATGACTTGGTTGTTGTGTTGGGTGCGTTCAGAAATACACTTTTAAAGAGTAAAGTTCCCTTTACACGATCTGAACTGTCAAAGATAAAAATGAATTGCTGTTTGTTAGACTCGCTAAAACTCGACAACGGCCGAACCGATTTGGCTACATATCATTACATAAACCACTGAATCTATTGTGATGAAATCTGGTGTGGAGATAGCTTGAGCGCTGAAGTACCGGATAAGATACTCCAGAAAGTGTGTAATTCAAGATATATTTGACTTGAAGTATATAAAGCGATATTTTGAACAATAATTACTCTCTGAAAAAGCTATGTACTCTTTGACTTCTTAACTATTTTCCAGAAGTTAAAATTACCTTTTAAAAATTTTGTAAAATGTGGATTGAACGGCAGAACAACAGAAGTACCTGTCATTATTTTACATGTTTTAAATCTAAATTTTCCTCGAATTTTTCCAAATTTTATCACCGTTTAAACCTTTCCTGAACTTCCATGAATGTGACATGAACATTATCCTGGACATGTGTGCGTGGTTTGTCCACTCTTTCCGCCCACTATCGAGCCGATAATTAGACTATGTGATGATGCATTTATACAGTTACTGGGTCTAAAATACATATGATATAAATTAATATGGATTATATTAAGAGGTAAGTGATAGAAGTCGATAGTGATCTAGTCGACCCGGCAATGGTTCGCAATTGCCAATATGCATGTACGCTTGGTTTGAAGTTCAAATGTGCAAAATTTTATCGCAATCGTACGAATAATATCTATGCAGTATCCCAAAGAAAAGAGCTCTTTCTGTTTTCCACAAATTTTCCTATTTTCTGGCCAACTACTGTATTCCAAACTTTTACTTCACTCAAACCTTCCTCTCGCTTTGAACGTCGAATGTGCAATATTTTATCGCAATCAGCTGAATGGTATCGATATTTCAGAGGCAAATCTCTTTCTATTTTTCTGAATTTTCAAATTTTACGGAAACTTTTCCAAATTTTTATTTCTTAAGAACGTTACTCTTGCTTTATACGCCAAATATGCAAAACTTTATCGCAATCAGACGAATGATATTGATATCCCATTGAAAAAGCTCTTTCAGTTTCTCGCGAATTTTCAAATTTTCAGGGTAACTTACCCAAATTTTTAGTTCATAAGAACGTTCATCTTTCGTTGAACGTCAAATGATCAAAATTTTATCGCAATCGGATGAACGGTTCTCAACTTATAGTATTGAATACATTTAGAAACACACTGAAAAAGGAAGTTGTTTCGATTTTCCCCCCTTTTTAATTGTCTTTATTTTTTATTATTATTTTTTTTTACTGAAAACTATTGCAAGGCCATAATGAACAAAACAAAAACAGAATTACTCCTCCCGTCGTGCGAATAGTCAGTTATAGTGCTAATTGAATAAAAAACATCGAAAAACACACTTAAAGTATTTTTTTGAATTTTTTTTTAATTTATCAATTTTTTCAATTTTTCCAAAAAAAAATATTTCATACTAACATTGTCCTGTCAAGCCGTACTCAAGTGATGCTCTTACAACCATGTGGCAATTGATTTTTATTGATGGAAAAAATCACATTGATTTTTCCTAAATTTTTCTACTTTCTGGGCGACTTTTCCAAATTTTTATTTGATGCGAACCTTCCTCTTGCTTTCAACTTGACAGGAACAAAATTTTATCGCAATTGGACGAACGGTATTGATAGCTCACTGGAAAAAGCTGTTTCAGTTTTTCCTCTTTTTCGGACAACTTTTTCATATTTTATCACCGTTTAAACCTTCCCTGGACTTACACGAATATTTCAAATTAAAATTAGCCAAATCGGTTTATCGTTCTCGAGTTTTAGTGAGACTAACAGCAATTCATTTTTATATTATATAGATTTGCTTTCACGGCCGGAAAGGTCGATATTACTAAAATTTTCCGGGCTATTATGCCGTGGTCTTAGTGATTTATTATTGAAACCCAACATTTCGACCCCAACTGCGGAGGGTATTTTGAAGGGGGATCGTGGCACTTTTGCACACCCTGGCTCGCTACTGACTGAGCCAGGGTGTGCATCGGACATTCGAAAGTGCCACGATCCCCCTTCAAAATGTCCTTCGCAGTTGGGGACGAAACGCTGGGTTTCAACAATAAAGCATTAAGACCACAGCATAATAGCCGGGAAATTTTTAGTAATAGTGTCCCTCCCCTCTTCTTCATTGCCTACCCTTTCTGTATCTCGTCTCAGAAATCTAACTTAGACTCATGTTAAGTCTTATGTTCAAAATCTTATATCTCCGAAACTTCGTGACCGAATGCTTTGAAATATTAATGTTTTTACATACCTATTTTTTCAATACATATAATATATGAATTTATATAAATTTTACAATGTGGAAAATTTGTTGCCAAAAATCGCAAAAGTGTCATATATATAGGTTAGGTGTAAGGTATTAAATAAATAGGTATATAAGGACGTTCCAGTGTTACAGTGCAACGTTGTGACAAATTTGGAGTTCAATCGGTGAAATGTTTGAGATTTTGAAACACACACAAACCAACACAACATTTTCATATATAGAGATTAGGTGAATAGTGAAGCTTTTTTTGGGGGGTGGGGGAAATTGATCCCCTACATCCCCCCCCGGCTACGGCCCTGGGTCACGGTATAGCGCTAGTTTGGCTTAACAGAAAACTTGTTCGTACTTCTGGCAGACGCTGCGCCAGATTAGGCGGAATTGCTGTACGCACATGAAAATCTCATCTTCGCAGGAAGTTAGCGAAAAGAAAAAAAATCTATCACTGCATTACACCGAAAGCTGATCCGTCAATTCCTTTTCAAGCCACGCAAGAAGAAACGTCAAACTGCTGCGCCAGCAACATGACTTGAGAACGAATCCCGAAGCGATATGAAAACCAGAGTAAAATGGACAAAGGAGCTAATTATATCATGTTTTTATAGCTGCTATCTAGTCTACTTGGTATTTAATACTGGAAGGATCACATGCAAGCTACTACTATAAGAACATGCAGAAGAAAGATAAAGGGAGGTGATAAGAAATTAATCTACCATGTATTCTGAAAAGTACAGTTTAACACGTTATACGCCATTTAAAAATCATTTCATACTGGAAGTATTAAGCGGTCAATTTGGCCCCTTTACCAATTTTTCCCATGTGTCCTGATTGATCAAACCGATAACTGAAATGAGCTGACTTCTGTGATTTTTTTCAACTTTTATATAAAGTATTGCGCACCCTTTTTTAGAGTGCACTTCAAATAGATTCCTAAATATTAAGATTACTACAAAAAGGACCGCAGGGCCAAGTTGGTCCCTCATAGCGTTTTTCAGTATTTTCGGCATGTTTCCTTGTAATACTGTGTATGAAATAAAACCAACTGTTGTCTGCTTGTTGTTTCAATATGTGACAACAGTGCCATTCCAGAATGAAACTTTCACTCTGCAGCGGAGTGTGCGCTGATATGAAACTATCTGGCAGATTAAAATTGTGTGCCGGAACCGGGACTCGAACCTGGGACCTTTGCCTTTCGCGGGCAAGCGCACTACCGACTGTGCTATCCCGACACGACTCAAGATGCCGCCCCACAACTTTACTTCCGCCAGTACCTCGCCTCCTACTGGCGATGTGCTTTTCTCCAGCAGATTTATTTTCTATACAGATGCAATACTACTTCATCAGGTCCTTACCGCTTACTGTAAGACATAATAAGGCAAACCTACTCTTAAGTAAATTACTGTGTGTCACGCAGCAGATAATATTTAACCGTACTCTCTAATATAATTATAACTGTGAAAGTTAATTGTGCTTTCAAGCCGAAATACTGGGTGGATTTGGATGAAATTTTGGAGAGGGATAGAGTTGGACCTGGGTAGGACATACAGATAAAACTACCATGGAATTGTTTTCGACGTTGCTCCATACTAGGTGAATGAAGTCGCAGGCAGAGGCTAGTAAAAATGAACAATGAAGTTTTACTCACCACGAAAATATGGCCCCCAGCCGCGATTCAAACCATGAACAGTATTGTCACACACTGCTACTAATTCAGCAGGTGGCAGGGTGCACGTCTTAGCGGACAAGCAATATCTTTTTATGTTTATATTCTGAGATGGGAATAATTTTTGGATTTCACTTCGTGCGTTTGAAGTTTGTTGGCAGTGTTCAAAAATTTAAAAGTCGAAATCCTTCATTCAGCTGAAATATTATATACAGAAGAACGTCGATTATCCGAAGTGTAATTGGGGGACACGGATGTTCGGAAAACCGATTATTCGTATAATCTAACTGTACACTTCTACTTGCCAATAAGAAGAACTGTGCAGTAAATTTATTTATACGGTATTTGAGGTCGCGCGATCCTTCACACACTTGGAAGGCGCAGCTGTTGCTGTGAACAGCTTTGATGCTGCAGCTACTTCTGCCGACTGGAGTGTGCCGATTGTTGTACTCAGCGACTGTCGGCTTGGCCTGTCAGCAGGCCCCGCTAGAAGCAATGCTCCGTCACCCTGTGGCTCAGTGCGGCTACTGTGGGCAGCTTAGTTTGACGGGAGAGGGAACTGATGGACGGTAGGGTGGGAAGGTAAATAAATAAATATAAAAAATAAAAAACGACGCTCTACTGTAACTTTTTCCGAACTTTGCTCACGGAGGTAGAGGGGACCCTTGATCTCGAGGCGCCGGCCGCGGTGGCCGAGGGGACTGAGGCGCGTCAGTCACAGTCTTCACGGCCACTGCGGTCGGGGGTTCGAATCCCCCCCTCGGGCATGGATATTTGTGCGTCCTTAGTCTTAGTTAGTTCATAAGTAGTTTGTAAGTTTAGGGACTGATAACCCCGTAGTTAAGTCCCATAGACTTTACAAACATTTGAAACATTTGATCTCGAGGGCCCCAGGGCAATGCCCCGCCTAGCCCTAGGATAGCTACGCCACTGCGGCGCTGTTGTGGGCCTAAAGCGCCACGATCTGCGCCTGTCTGCGACATCAAATATTTCTGGTGTTTCGACACAAATCGGCGGCTGACTGGGCGACATATCGAAATGTGTATTGTTGCTGGTTCTCGTGAGGTAAGACTGCCGTGGTGTTCAAGGAAAAGTAGAGACAACAATAAAGGTGCTCACGATGGTGGGAATAGTGTGAATGCGTCGTGTTAATATTCCGAATTCGATGATTTTTTTTTCCTTTTACTAGGAAACAAGACTCTTGGTTAAATAGTGACAATTATTGAAGTCGATCGTAGTGTGGCCCCCTCTAGTTCGGGGCCCCCGGCGGCCATGGTACTTGCGATCCCCTCAATCCGGCCCAGAATCGTACAAAAATGTCTAATTGTTCTACTCAGTAGCAAAAAAATTCTTGAAGCTTTTCTCATAAATGTTCTGAGGAACTTCACTGGGGAGCGGTGGAGTAGCCGAGCGGTCTAAGGCACCCCGCTGCGGAGGTTCGAGTCCTCTCTGGGACATGGATGTGTGTGTTGTCCTTAGGTTAGTTTACCTATGTTTAAGTAGTTTGTAAGCTACGGACTGATGACCACGCAGTTTGGTCCGATAGATTTACAGACATTTGAACAACACGTCAGTTGCAACTAATTCTTCGACGTTTGGATGAATAGGCACAGAAGACTGGCTTTAAGTTTTCAACCGAGAAATCTGTATGTCTTCTTTTTAACCGTATTCGTTCCATTTTCAGTCTGCCTGAACTGCCAATGAAGGATGCTGTTTTACACTTTAAAGACACAGTGAGGTTTCTGGGCCTCACATTTGATACGAAACTTTCATGGCTGCCACACCTGAAAGATTTGAAAAGACAGTGCCTCAAAGCACCAAGAATTTTAAAATGTGTTAGCCATACGTCATGGGGAGCAGACAGGACTTGACTGCTACTATTTTATAGAGCCTTTGTGCGATCGTGGCTTGATTATGGGTGCACGATTTATGGGTCTGCACGGTAATCCTATTTAAAGATGCTGGACGTGGTTCACCATACAGGCAGGAATTCGGCTGGCCACTGGGGCATTCAAAACAAGCCCCATACCAAGTCTGTGTGCTGAGGCTGTCGAACCGCCGCTAAATATCGGGCGACGGCTGCTCATAATGTACCAGGCGTACAAAATGCTGTCCACACCCTTCACACCAGCATACGACACATTAGATAATCCGCCGTTGGAAAGGCTTTTTCATAATCGGCAACGGGCTACGAGGCCTTTTGGAATCCGCACAAGAGATTGCCTTTTAGAGATGGGAATGGCAGATCTTAGTGTTTTACGTCGATGTTGGGGAAGGTTTCCACCTTAGCCTCTCCGGAGGCCCCGACTTGTTTTAGATCTCACGACTTTTAAGAAAGGTGAAACTTTTACTCTCGGCCATTGTTTTTTTTTTTTTTTTAATATTTTAGATATGCATCACAATTATACAGTGGTGTTCACTGACGGTTCGAAACAGGATGATTCCGTCGGCTACTCTGCCGTTTTCCCTGACAATGTCATCCGAATTCGTCTTCCTGAGAATTGTTCTGTTTTCTCAGCAGAGCTTTATGCGATTCTGAAAGGACTGGAGCACATCAGAAGAGATTGGGGTAAACGGTTTCTTCTCTGATCCGACTCACTCAGTGTGCTGCAGGCATTGCGTCAGCCAGGGCATAAAATAACATGTTGACTGGGCGACACTTGTGTCGCCCAGTGCTGAGATTTTGTCGCCCAGTGGCTGTGGGTAGTGCCGGCAATTTATTTTTATTGAGTGACATATCAAATATACCGGGTATTAAAAAATAACCTCTTGTAAATCTTTCCAGTCTTGTTACCCCTAAGACCTACTAGGGAAACTCATATTCCCCCCCTCTCCCAAGAAAAAAAAATCATCCATTAAAATATCATCAAAGAAAGCAATAAATGAAAACACTACCAATCTTTGTTAATCATAATACACTGCATAAGACACATATCTTTTACACTTTCGATGCAGCAATGAAACAATTACATTCAATGAAAAGTCGCAAGTTTTCTAATGTTTGGTTTTGTTTGGCTTAAGGCGCATCTCAGGTCATGTTCCACATTGAGGCGGTTTTTATTGTCAGTAGCTTTGAGAAGCCACACTGATATCTATAAGTGGTACCGAACTGTCTTAACGTTCTTAGAGCTCTGTCAGCTATAACAGGATATTCTGCTTCTGCTTTCCACCAAAATGAACCAAGGTCATAATTTTGAAATTCCGTTTTGAATGTGCTTTCTTCGAGCAATGGGAAGGATTCTACTTTGGCTGAAACATCTTTGAAAATTCCGTCTTTAACAGAAAATGGTCTCAATTACCAAGTGTTGAGCTGATTATCCAGGTGAAGGAAAGGAAGGAAAAATTTGGAATAGGGATTAAAGTTCAGGGGGAAGAAATAAAAACATTGCGTTTTGCTGATGACATTGTAATTCTATCAGAGACAGCAAAGGACCTGGAAGAGCAGTTGAATGGAATGGACAGTGTGTTGAAGAGAGCATATAAAATGAACATTAACAAGAGCAAAACAAAAATAATGGAATGCGGTCTTAGAAAATCAGGCGATGCTGAAGGAATTAGATTAGGTAACGAAACAATGAAGGTGGTAGATGAGTTTTGTTACTTGGGTAGTAAAATAACGTGCGATGGTCGTAGTACAGAGGATACAAAATGCAGAATGGCAATGGGAAGAAAAGCATTTTTGAAAAAGAGAAATTTGCTAACATCGAACATTAATTTAAGTGTAAGGAAGTCTTTTCTGAAGGCATTTGTGTGGAGTGTTGCCTTGTATGGGAGTGAAACATGGACGATAAGCAGTGCGGACAGGAAGAGAATAGAGGCTTTTGAAATGTGGTGCTACAGAAGAATGCTGAAGATTAGGTGGGTAGATCGAATAACTAATGAAGAGGTACTGAACCGAATTGGTGAGAAAAGGAAGTTTTGGCATACCCTGACTAAAAGAAGGCATCGCTTGGTAGGACACATTCTTAGACATCGGGGAATCGTCAATTTAGCATTGGAGGGAAGTGTGTGGGGTAAAAATCGCAGAGGGAGGCCAAGATACGCGTATAGTAAGCAGATTCAAATAGATGTGGGTTGCCGTTCTTATGAGGAGATGAAAAGGCTTGCTCAGGATAGAGTAGGGTGGAGAGCTGCATCAAACCAGTCTCCGGACCGAAGACCATAACAACAACAGAGGAATATTGCTTAATTGAGTTTATAACTGCAGACGGATGTTAAATAACGGACGTTTAAAACACGATTCTTTTATTTTCCTCGCCTACTCATTGATCACACAGTTGCTTAAACATCGATAGATCTCCAACTTGAACCCTGCGTTGTTAAAGTTTCAGTTTACGGACGTAACTTGAAATTTTATCCTGCGCTGTCAAAATATTAGTCGTATTTTCTTGCTATGAAATACTCGGACTAAATTTCACTAAAAAAGTCAGAAAGATACGCCAACATTTCGACAGATATTCTTTTACTTTCGAGTAAAATCTTTCTCTTTTTGTGTTCCTTGCTTTTCCAGAAGGAGTCCTATTGGTAAATGAAAAGAGAGAATCAACACTAAAGTGATGTGATGTTGCTCTGCAAAGTAAAATAAATCCTCGTTGCCATGTTCTTTCATTAAAACAGACTAAAACGGTCATCTGACTGAAATGCTTGTACTGACTGAGGGGATTTCCGAATTATACACGTTCCGCTTTGAGCATGTTTTAGTGTATATATAAATATATCATTAATTATAAAAATTATGGTAATGCATTTGTTTCGAAATGGGAGCCTGGCAGAAGACCCTTTTGATGTTTTATTAGTGCTTTCGTAACAAAAATCTTTACTCCTAATTTTAGCTATAAAAATTTATTTTTAAAACTAAAATACTATTATTTTTTTTTTTTAAATTTTAGGTGTATGTCATGCTACTCACTTTTCAATGGCTTCAGGTGATAACTATACGAACATACGCCCTGGCTAAGAGAACAATAATAACGGATTTATTTGTGTTGGTTAAAAAAACGCTCAAAAAACGACCGGGAAATTAAAGAAGAAGAAACTGCAAGCCCAGTCAATATTGAAACGATACTGTAGTATCATTCCATTAAATCCTTGTATACTACAGTGTACGTTACTTTCATCTGATTATCATTTCGTAAAAGTGTGCTTGGCCTTTAGTGCCACTATAATGGGAGATGTACTAGGTGGAGACAAGAATGCTGTATTATTTATTAAAATTGTTATTGCAGGACAAATAAGTGAGCGCCGCTCACATAAGGAGCTTTGCTCCACAGTACCCAACTCATCTTATACCTTATGTGATTGTGTGTGTGAGGGTCTGTAAGTGTGCATGAAGCCGCGGCTGGGAAGGCAGAGATGCAGAACACTCGGTAGGTTTGCCAACTTTAGTTTTGGGGTGTGGCAGAGAGGTTTCCTTGGGGATGAGATGGTAAAGTGGCTGCGACTTGCGAGTTCCTTCAGAATTCGGAGGTTGGCAGAAGATCCCGTTAGATCACAAGCCAATGAGGGCGCGGCTACTCGCGAACTGGAACGGGAGGATCGGTTAGGACGGGGAGCGGCCACGAGAGGGAGAACGTTTCCGGCTGTCGAAGAGGAAGGATGTGAGTATGGTGACCTCTGTGGTAAAGTATCAGGAACTGTGTTGGTTGCTAATTCTGTCTCTACTTCAGCGGGGAAATGATTTTGTATAATGGGAATGTTGTGCATAGCTACGTGGGTGCAGTATGAGAGAGTAAAGAATGTACGGTATGAATGTAAGGTTATGATCCTTGTCTCAATCCATTGGTGATACATTTAGTGAATAAATATTTTGTATTTTGGCTTTAAAATGATGATAGGGAGATATACAGTGAATTTAATAAACTTGTGTAAATAGTTAAACATTTCGTCTCTATTTGTTTTTATGAAATTCTGAGTCCCATTTATGCTTAATGATTAAATGGAGAGTGAGAATATTTAATTGGGAATTGTGAGGATATAAATGGGGGAATTTCATCTAGTAAGGGAACTGCCACCAGCATGCTATCAGTTGCTGCAGTCTCTTGTGTGTAAAAAGTCGTTATCCGTTGCAATGCAATTTTATCAGGGCAATAACATCTGCTTTTAACATCGAAAATAATCACTGAACAAGGCGGCAACTGGAAGGAAGCGGAGGGTGGTTAACTTACACATGGCGACTCTGCCAGGATGTCTGTAATTTTTGGACTTCTGGGAAGCGGTTTGAATGCTTTTTAGGGTGTTAATAATCATTAATTAATATGTGTTTGTTTTCAGGAAGTGTTTTTGTGTTTATTGTCTTGTTGTTGATGTTGTTTTCGGCGTTGAAGTGAATTTTGATTGTCGTCGATATTTTATGGGGCTATTCTGTGGTTTTATATTATTGTGTCTTCTTTATTTATTTCGTATGTAATTTGGTAACGAAAATATTGAGATAGGCGCGTGTGTTGGGTATTTGTAGTATTCCTTTATGTTTACGCGGTCGAAGGCGAAGGCACGGCTCACAATGGGCGTTAACAGTGTGGTTTCTGGCGAAACTGTAGAGAGTAGGAGTAGTGAAAGGTTGCCTGACGAAGATAATCCCTCGGCAGGGCAACTAGGAGCTACGGGAACCACGTGCACGTTAGACAATGCTGTAGGGCCGGAACAGCACGTGGCACAAACGGAAGGATCGGGTGCACAACATGTTGCGCCGAATCCTGTCTCTGTACTTGATTTATCGGCACAAATAAACATGATATTTATGAGCTTAAATAAAAGATTCGATGATTGAGAGAAAAGGTTAGAAGAGAATAAGAGACATACGGAAGAATTGTTTAATCACCAACGAGATGCCGTTAGGAATATGCTCGGGGAGCATGAAAGAAAGATTGATTTGGAAATTGGGGAACAAGACAAGAAAATCGATGAGGCAGTCCACGAAATAAAAGTGGTTGAAGAGGCCGTATTGAATGAGGTAGAAAAGATTCGCGAGGAAGTTAAGGAAGTGGCACAGTGGAAGAATAATCTACTATCCACTGTGGCTGACATAAAGGAAGTAAATACTCATACGCAGGAAAAGTTAGACAGGAGGCTCAGCGTGGTAGAGAAAAACTTAGATCAGCACACCAAAGGTGTAAATGCAGAGGCG
Organism: Locusta migratoria; assembly: GCA_026315105.1. Lineage (NCBI taxonomy): Eukaryota > Metazoa > Arthropoda > Insecta > Orthoptera > Acrididae > Locusta > Locusta migratoria. The sequence goes on from CM048746.1 coordinate 202,380,389, forward strand.
GAAGCTATAGGCGCAATGGTAGGGGAGGCCGTAAAGTCGGTGAAGGACCGAGTAGCGGCACAAGAAAGACGTATTGACAGCCTCTCCTCGGCGGTAGAACAGTTGTCGGTGAGAAATGTAAGCGTTTCTAATGATACTGTGGCAGCTGGAAGCAGTGAATCTAGGGTAGTTGAGCCCCTCTTAAAACTTGAGGAGTCCAAGAAAAATGTTAACGAGCAGAATTCCGAAACGCTCCGGGACTTGGTGGAAGGGCGAGACGGGCCATTGTATAGAGGCGGGCAGGTAGCAGATCTGTGAGAGCCGCCGCGCCGGTGTTTGGCGGAAAGCGAGGACAAAGGGTACCGCGACCACCAAGGCAGTCTTTGTGAACTCCAGGCGAGGTTTTGTAAGCTAAGAGATGATTCTCTTCCACGTGCGAGTCCGACACAAAGACAACGTTTAGACGAACATGAAGATGATAGCCGTAGGCATTTCGTTTCTGTGCAAAATTACAGCGCATATCCTAGTCCGAATAACGAGCAGCACCCATGCGCTTTCATTAGGCAATTCGATTGTGCGCTGCCGCTATCGTGGAGCGCGAGGCTAAAAATTAATTTTGTTAGTAATTATTTGCGAGAGGACGCGACAGAACAAATGCGGACATATGTTGAGGAATGCGACAGTTATGAGGAATTCAAGGAGGCATTTCTCGCAGAGTTCTGGCCGCGGAGCCTACAGGACAAGGTCAAAATGGGTATACTGATGTCGCCATACTACAATAAGACGAGCTTTAGAGACCCCATTGCTTTTGTTAAAGATCTTGTGAGGCGAAACCAGTACTTGTATGCCCCGTACAATTCAAGTGAGCTAGTATATCGAAACTTCCTGACCGGCTGCGCCGCGAAATTAACATTGCGGGCAGAGGAACCGGGGACATGAAGTCGTTTATTGCACTGTTACAAGAAATTGAGTGTGATTACCCAGAATCCGGGTATGTACGTGAACAGAAAGGTCATCAGAGTAACGGTCAGCCACCCCCTGACAATGGTAGGAACAATGGGCAGTGGCAGACACAGAATAGTGGGAGACGAAACGGGAGCTGGGAATCCTACCAGAACCGTAAGCGCAGGCAAGGGGGAAGTAGTGAGAATAGTGGAGGCAGTAGTAACACGTCAAGTAGTAGTTCGACACCACAGGGCGTAGAAGTTAGAGGCCCAGATCCACGACACAATAAAAGAAATGGATCGGGAACGGCTGCAGGCAAGAACTGACGCCCCGCCTGCGCCACTAGTTGTGACCGAAATGGTGTGTCGGAAATTACTACCTGGAACCATCTCGCCCTATTTGTTGATTATGCCAGCATTAGGGAACTGTTGGTTTTAGAGGAGGGGGAAGACACAACTAGTGCGGCGTACCCGGTTCTTTACATAAGTGTAGAAGGAATTATCATACCATGCCTTATTGACACTGGGTGTCAGGTGTCGGTTATGAGTGAAAGCATATTTGGACGTTGCAGTAATAAAAGAGAGTGGCCTGTGCTGCCACTAGTTAAGACGAATTTGAGTGGTGCTAGAGTGCAAGAGTGTACCTATCAAAATTCAGACCGAGGTAGAGTTTTTGTGCCAAGGGCATTATATGAGGGCAAATTTTTTAGTGACTCCTGTACTAGCGATAGAAGCAATACTAGGATTAGATTTTATATCACGTCACAAGGGGATCTTAGATATAGGTAGAAATTGTATGACTCTCCTTGTGGATGATTGTAAAGTAGAATTTGACTTCGATGAATGGTTAATAGAAGAGAGACTGCCAAGCAATAATGTAGGTATGTACATCCACACAGCCGTGACTACAGAGGGTAGTAGTGACGTCTGCTGTCCGTTCGACCCGCTGTCCGAATTTGAAGGGGAAACAATCTAAGTTATTGACGAAGACGTGCTTTGTGAGAATAACGAGTGGATCAATTTATCGAACGACATATTGGATGATCAGCCTGAGATGTGGATGTACTGTCACTATGTAGATCGTAAGGAGGTGGCGAAAGTAGAACATATGAGCGATGTGGAGATCCAGAATTTAATTGTCGAAAAGACGCGGCAGATAGCCGAACCGCGTGACCGCGATGACCTTCAGCATATTCTTAGGTCATTCGCGGATGTCTTCCAATGCAAAACAGGAACCATAAAAGATTTTCTTTACCGGTTTAAGGTTAAAGAACACAAACCGTTCTTTGTAAAACCTTTCGGTATACCATGGGCACTGCGAGGAAAAGTTCATGACGAAATCAAAGACATGTTAGAGCAGGGAGTCATAGAGCTGGCAGTCAGCACCTACAACAGTCCGTTGTTGTGTATAATCAAGAAGGACGGGTCGATCCGGTTGGTGCTAGATAGTCGTCAAATAAATACAATTATAGAGCCTGAAACGGACAGACCGGAAACGCTCGACTGTTTGCTCCAAAAGTTTCATGGTGTTAAAGTGTTGTCATCGGTTGATCTGAAATCCAGCTTCTGGCAAATTGAGCTCCATCCCGAGTGCAGAAAATTCACTGCGTTCATCTGTTTCGGTCGTTGTTACCAATTTAAAAAATTGCCTTTTGGTCTCAACGTCTCGTCATCAGCATTTATCCGTGGGTTCGACTCCATAATTCCGGCTGAACTGAAGGCGCGTATCACAATGTACGTAGACGATATTCTTGTTGCTGAACCCACGTGGGATGACCACAATTCTTTGTTAGCAGAGCTGCTGTGTGTTTTTAGAGAAAAGGGAATCTCGGTAAATCTTTCAAAATCAGAGTTTGGCAAAAGAGAACTGAAATTTTTAGGACACTTAGTGTCAGCAGAAGGGATTAAGCCTGACCCTGAAAAGCTTACGGCAATCAGTGAATTCCCTATGCCCTTGAATAAAAGACAATTACGACAATATCTCGCTTTAATTAATTTTTATAAAAAATTTGTGCAGCTGCCGAGTATTGCGGCCACTAGGTTGTGTACTTTAACAGGGAAGAATGCCCGATGGGACTGGGATGAGGATGCTGAGCGAGAGTTTAACGAATTGAAGGAAGCACTCCTTGCTGCTCCGTTACTGGTACATCCAGACCTGAGCAAAGAATTTTGCATGTCCACCGACAGTTCGCAGGTAGGGCTTGGAGTTACACTCTTCCAGGAATATGAGGAGGATGGGAAAGTTGTTCCCAAGCCGCTAGCTTTCGCAAGCAGAGTGTTAAACAAAGCAGAGAGGAATTATACCGTCACCGAACTTGAGGCGCTGGCAGTCGTGTACGGGTTTACCAAATACCGGTATTTCCTCTACGGAAGGGAAACCAAGGTATATACGGACCACCGGGCGTTGCAATTCCTCATGACAGCTCAGCTGACGCATGGAAGGTTAGCTAGGTGGTCCCTGCTTCTGCAAGAGTACAAGTTCCGGATTGTTTACATCCCTGGGCATTTAAATGTCGTTGCTGACGCACTTTCGCGTTCGCCTGTGGGCCTCACTCACAGCGGAAATACGCCTCAAGATGACAACGTTTTTACGGCTATGTACCTGCGGCAAGTGCCGTTTGAAAACTTCATCTCGACGGCGTTTCTGAATATTGCTAGGGAGCAAATAAAGGATGACGTGTGGAGGAGTATTAAGGAAAGGTGGAGGGACCCGCAGGAGACAAATATTAGGCGGTTTTACCTGGTTAAGGACGATGTATTGTTTTTCCGCAGAAATCCCACGTCAGATGCATGGGTGGTATGCGTTCCTAACGAGCTAGTTAACATGCTGATTTGGTACACCTATTTCAGCTATGGCCATTATGGAGCGAGTAAATGCGTGAAACAGTTAAGGCGCGATGTGTATTTCAACAACATGGAGAGGTGTGTGAGGCGGGTGTTGGGAATGTGCAAGGTCTGTCAGAAGACAAAGCCGGCTACGGTGAGTCGCCGAGCGCCGCTCTACCCCATTTTGCCGGAGAAACTAAAAGATTTGGCAGCTGTGGACCTGTATGGTCCCGCCCCACAGACGAGGCAGGGTTTTCAATACATCCTTGTGTGTATTGAACTAACCTCTAAATACGTGACACTCACTCCGCTGCGTAATGCCACGGGAAGATCTGTGGCGAGGGCATTTCGCAATGGATTCTTACGCGAAGTGGGTCGCATACGAAAGGTTCTGTCTGACAATGGTCCGCAATTTAGGTCAAGGCAGTGGAAGGACATGTTAGCACAGCAGAAGATTAAGCCTATTTACATATCGAGGTTTCACGCGAGCTCCAATCCTGCGGAACGGGTCATGAAAGAGATGGGAAAGTTGTGCCGTGTCTATTGCTCTAAGGAACATCGGGAATGGGATAACCACCTGAAAGACTTTCAGGATATTATGAATGAGTTGCCACACGGGACCACTGGTCTTGCCCCCGTGCAGGTCCTGAAAAATCTGGTTGTCCCCAGCAAAATCAGAGAAGTAGTCAAATTTCCGTCATGTAGGAGAGAACGTCGGCAAGAACTTGTTAAAGAAGCGTTAGAGAAGATCAAGAGTGCAGGGGAGAAAAGGAAAAAGATGTTCGAGAAATACACTGTGAGACGGTTCGAAGTGGGGCAGAGAATTCTTGTGAAGGCATACAGGTTGTCTAATAAGGGCAGATTTATTAGCAGAAAGTTCTACCCTGTGTACCATGGCCCATACCGTGTCAAAAGGATTTGCCACCCCAATGCGGTGGAAATCGAGACATTACGATCACGTCGCTCAAAAGGGAGTGCACCATGTGTCTAATTTAAAACATTTTGTGTGTTAGAGTTAATGTAGGCCACCACATTTCACCGTTAATTTTATATTTCTCTTGCTCAGTCCACTTTTGGTTTGTTTTTGTCCATTTTGTGTATTCCTTTATGTTGTAATTGTAATTTGTTTTGGGAGGTATTTTAAGTTACTTTTCGTGTGTGTCTGTTAGGAACCAACATCGAAATTATTTTATGTTGTTTGATGTGGAGATATTGAGGAAGACAGTGATAACGGAGGTCACTTCTCTGTAGAATTCAATCATGATATGTCTGTGCTGCTGAAATCCCGTTGCTGAAGTTTGGAGAGGGTACGCGGTGAATTTAGGTTCGGGAGAGGAAGCGCAACCTTTGTAATTACTGACGCCGGGCGAGGGGAAGCGCAGCGCAATAATTACTTGCAGGAGGGCCGTGTGTGTTGAACCGCGCAACATTTTATGGGCTGGTAGATGGGAGAGTGCCATGCCTTTCACCGGGCGTACGTATGTGTAGATGAAAGGAAGGACAGCGCACAGGCCGATCAGATTGTCATCCGCATGGGAAAGTGAGAACCGTGGCTAATGTGCTGTAACCATTTCGAGAGGTGTAGTTTTTTTGTTCCAGGTCAACCTAATGATGTTTACAGCAACTATCCAAAGAAATACTGAAGAACGGATGGGAAAACGGTAAAAGATATCAGTGGAATTAATTTGCAGAATAAAACCATAAGAGAACTATGAGTGTGGATGCCATTTTGATACTTAAATTTGGAGTTTAGATAAATACTGTGAAGAGATGTAATACTTGGGGATAAACTATGGCGTTTCTGATCACGCAACGAAGGAAGGATTTGCTATGGTATTGTATGGAGGTGACGAAAGAAGCAAGGTTCTGTATCAGTTCGATTTTTACATTGATTCTTGGGTTGTCTGTCTGAATGTTAAATCCAATTAGAGTTGAAAGTATTGTTTGTGTACTAACGTAGTGTTGAGATTGTGAGTAGTTAGTGTACTTACCAGTAAAAAGAATTTTTAACTGTTGCATGCTAGAGAAGCAGAGTATCTGCAATACTGACAATGTTGCATAGTGGGGAGGAGAGGTGGTTTTGTATGGGATAATGAGCTGTGAATAAATGAATTTCAAGGGCATGCCCATCCCTTACCTTACTGATCCCATGAAATTATCCTTATGAATTTATTGTGTTTGCTATTGAAATAACAAGTGGTTGGAAGTTCAGGATTTTCTTTTATTTTGTACTCATTTGAGAATGATTTGTTAAATGTTGAATTCAGCCTTTTAACGGACATTAGCAGTCCAATTAACTTGGAAAAGCTTATTTTGGAATTTTCAGTTTGCCTAAAGAGGAAGTTTTGTAATAGGGTAATGAATTTATTTTGATTGAAGATAAGTGCATATCTGCTGCACGAAAATTTATTGTACAGTAACTATAAGTTAAGTGATAACAAAATGAAGTGCATAAATGCTGCACTTATATAAATTTATAATTTATTGTAAGATAGGAGTTGACTAAATAATGTGCATAAATGCTGCACTGGACACTTGTTGTAAATGGTAGGTAATTTTAAATTGTATGAGGTCACAGTTTTACCTTAAGGTGTTTGTTTTTGAGAATCATAACGGTCTTATGTGTTAATTGTTTTTGAAAGGTAGATAACTGTTTCATTTTGTCTTATGCAGAGAGACTGTAGATATGATTTTGTATGTTTCTTGTATGATGAAATATGATATTTGGGCATAAACTGTTACTAGTACGACGAGGTGCGAGATGCACTGGAGATACGCGCGAGGAGCGCGGTGACGGGCGAAGTTAGTGTCCGGACGGGCAAGGAGATGACGAACGAGGCGGAGTGACATGGTGAGGCAGTCCAGCTGGTGACTGAGCGGGATGCCGGGCGCGCCACCTAACCCCATCCCACCCCACGGCAGCCAGCCGGTCAAGGACGGCCGGGCAACGGAACTGCCCCGCTCCCCCGGTTCGCACGCCTGCTACCTGAGAATGAATGGGACCGTCAGGCCGTCGTCAAGCGCCGGGAGGTCGCTGACCAACTGCCGCTGCCGCCACGTGGCAGGACGAAACCCCCATTGACGGAAAAGCGAGGCGCTGCCCGGAGCCTTACATCGCCGGTACTGCAAGTAGTATGACGCGACCAGGCATTGCCCACATCGCCCACGAGAGAATTCAACAGTACTACTCTGTGTTAGTCCATATACTGACGAGGTATTGTAGTTGGACACCGACAGACGATTGTGGCGCTAGGAAAACTAGGACAATTTCCATAACATTGCCTAGTAGTGGTTGCAAATTGGGGGCACATGGCAGGTTCTGTTGAATCATGGTGTATTTGGGGGACATGATGAACTCACCAACATTTTTAGTGAACCATGTTGTTTAGTTGGAGTAGTCGTTGCGTCATGATGAACTCTTGTTGCCTAATCCAAGATCCATGACCGGCATTGTCAAAGGTACTACAGTACTCACCCAACTGTGCAACCGGAAGCAATAGCTTCTAGAACAATTTGCTGTAGCAGTAGAAGGACATGTTTTTGGGGGTGGACAATTGGAGTGATTGTAAACAACTCTTAGCCGGCCGCGGTGGCCGAGGTGATTGAGGCGCTCCAGTCACGGTCAGCTCGGCCACTACGGTGGGGGGTTCGAATCCCCCCTCGGGCATGGATATTTGTGCCGTCCTAGTTCATAAGTAGTTCATAAGTAGTTTGTAAGTTTAGGGACTGATGATCCCGTAGTTAAGTCCCATAAGCTTAACAAACAAACATTTGTAAACAACTCTTATGGGGTGATTGAACATTTGTCGTCTGAGTCTATAATGAATAACTCGATGATGTCAGTGCACTAGATGAAGTGGGACCAGCAGTTAATGGAAGAGTGTTGCCAGTCACTGACCTTGCTCCTCGAACAATCGTGTGGTAGGACTGTCGGAAACTCAGTGCAAAAAGTGATTGCTTTGTTGCCCAAAGTGATTGTGTAGTGTGTGCTACGAAGTTTAAAGGGAATGTGTTATGTCTGATCGGAATGCTTTTAATTATTTGCCACTGTTAGGAATCGGAGGTATCAGCACCTCCAACTAGTGTTATTTTGTGTAATATTCATTTCAGGGACGATTATTTAGAAAGAGGAATATTGACGATTGTTTTTGTTGTATGTCTGAATGATAAATTTCGTGGTAATGAACCACTGTGTTTTATGAATGAAATGTTGTGTCGACATGAAGTGTTCAGTGTTTTGTTATTTTCGTAAAACTTAGTCTTTCTCATATATGATTTTATGACCTATTGGATAATTATGTGATTGAGTTTTAAATGGACTGCAATATACTATTTAATGATTCTCATGAAAGTTTAATGATATTGGGATCGTCTGAAGTTACCCAGATTGTGTCAAGTAGGAAAAAGTTCAAATTTTTATTGTTATTAAGAGTTTTATGGAAATGTAGTAGTGCATTTTGTTGTGTTGAGAAGATTTTGAAAACTCAGGGCTAAATTTATCTTTTATTCTGAATTTTATTTGTAAAAATGTCAGTGACTATCTTCCTATTAGGAAGAGAGCCACTATGCCATTTTTGTCTCCATTGGCGGGGTGTGATGAAATGATACTGTAGTATCATTCCATTAAATCCTTGTATACTACAGTGTACGTTACTTTCATCTGATTATCATTTCGTAAAAGTGTGCTTGGCCTTTAGTGCCACTGTAATGGGAGATGTACTAGGTGGAGACAAGAATGCTGTATTATTTATTAAAATTGTTATTGCAGGACAAATAAGTGAGCGCCGCTCACATAAGGAGCTGTGCTCCACAGTACCCAACTCATCTTATACCTTATGTGATTGTGTGTGTGAGGGTCTGTAAGTGTGCATGAAGCCGCGGCTGGGAAGGCAGAGATGCAGAACACTCGGTAGGTTTGCCAACTTTAGTTTTGGGGTGTGGCAGAGAGGTTTCCTTGGGGATGAGATGGTAAAGTGGCTGCGACTTGCGAGTTCCTTCAGAATTCGGAGGTTGGCAGAAGATCCCGTTAGATCACAAGCCAATGAGGGCGCGGCTACTCGCGAACTGGAACAGGAGGATCAGTTAGGACGGGGAGCGTCCACGAGAGGGAGAACGTTTCTGGCTGTCGAAGAGGAAGGATGTGAGTATGGTGACCTCTGTGGTAAAGTATCAGGAACTGTGTTGGTTGCTAATTCTGTCTCTACTTCAGCGGGGAAATGATTTTGTATAATGGGAATGTTGTGCATAGCTACATGGGTGCAGTATGAGAGAGTAAAGAATGTACGGTATGAATGTAAGGTTACGATCCTTGTCTCAATCCATTGGTGATACATTTAGTGAATAAATATTTTGTATTTTGGCTTTAAAATGATGATAGGGAGATATACAGTGAATTTAATAAACTTGTGTAAATAGTTAAACATTTCGTCTCTATTTGTTTTTATGAAATTCTGAGTTCCATTTATGCTTAATGATTAAAAGGAGAGTGAGAATATTTAATTGGGAATTGTGAGGATATAAATGGGGGAATTTCATCTAGTAAGGGAACTGCCACCGGCATGCTATCAGTTGCTGCAGTCTCTTGTGTGTAAAAAGTCGTTATCCGTTGCAATGCAATTTTATCAGGGCAATAACATCTGCTTTTAACACCGAAAATAATCACTGAGCAAGGCGGCAACTGGAAGGAGGCAGAGGGTGGTTAACTTACAATATCTCAAGTGACGATAATAAACCAGGTTGCAGTAGTAAGATAAATATGTTGAATGGTATAAGGGTAATATGTTAGATTCGTCTTGGCTGTTAAAAATCTACGACTTTCTTGCAAAAGTAAAACTAGGAAATAAGCGTTCTGGTGTAAAATGTGAAATTTGCTCTAAATATATTCAATAAGCACTGAAATTTTCAAAAAAGGGTACTTTGCCCATTGCTGATGGCGTTCGATGTGACGGAAAAAAGGAATTGGAAAGAATTATTGACAATTTTGGCAGCGAAGTTCTCTAAGCTGCTGTTAACCTTAATGAAATAGAAGAAAAATGGATAGCACAATCTGATAAGCACCCTTGGGTTAAAACCCTTAAGTTTTACACTGCAGAGAAAATAACACTACTGACTGAACTAGCATTGGATGTGTATAATGACAGTCGTGCAATGACTCTTTCTGCTCATTCTTGGCCATCACGATCACTAACAAAGATTCACAGTGACACCCAAATTTCGTCATACAAAGACAATGGTTTGGAATCCGAATTTTCTCCTCTCACTCCTTCTCCAGCTTTATAGCAGTACAGAAACCCTGTAATGTATCGCGAGATGCTTGATGTTGTAGGGGAAATAATAATGGAAGGAGTGGTCACACAGTTAAAAACTCGGAATTCTTTTCCATTCAGGTTGATAGCTCCGTAGACAAATACGGAGTTGACAAGTTTATTACTGCATGGTTCATTACAAAAGATAACGAAATGAAATCTGTGTTTCTAGGTGAAAGCAAATCGAGTCTGCGAGGTACAGAAGGTCTTACGGAATCGGTCAAAGTTTTATTGGAATATTTATAGCTTGGTCATACAGCAAAAGATAAGTTGACAGGATTGACTACAGATGGAGAGAGTGCTAATCCAGGAAAATCCAGTGCCTACAGGTTCGAATGGAAGAGTACTTAGGAAGAGACTTACTTTGTATTTGGTGTGTGGCTCATCGATCTGATCTAGCCATATCAGAATCAGCAGTCTTTGAAGTTCAGCACTTGAAGACAAATTTAAAAGCCGTGGGAACGTTTTATAGGGCATCAGCTTTACGCTTTGAAGAACTTGAAGAGCTTGCTGCGTTAACCAAGAAAACTGTCTACCGCTTTCCAGCAGACTTTGATGTGAGGTTTGTAGAACACCTCAACAATTTAGACCAAGCAGTTTGGAACAACCTTCCATTAATGCAACAACATTGGAGCAATGTTCTTGGGACGACTGATTCCTCAAAAGTTGAAAAAGCTTCAGCACGTGGGCTTCTGCGTTTGTGGGAGACAGGTGGTGAACAACAGCGACTTACCAGTCTTATGCTAGATCTTCTGAAACGTCTGGAAAAACTGCAAAAAGATTGTCAGAGGTCATTTGTTACAATTCCTGATATTGAAGTATCTAAAAAAATATTTGTTGATTCATTATCTTTGATGGAAGAAGACTGTTATCCTGGTGGATATGAAGAAAAGTTGGAAAGATAAGGTGTAAGAAAACTTGAAAGTGACGAATCAGATACTGAAGATCTTCCTAAAAGACAAGTAAACCGATTTGTTTCAACAAAGCGACACTGGCCTGCAGCGAGAAGAGAGGTTGTAATGAGCTGCAAAGAGTTTATCTTACAACGGCTTCCCGAAGACCAGAAGAAAATCTGCACTAGGATTAATAGATTATCAAATTCTAAAAATCCTATTGAGCCTGTGAACACAGTTCGTGCAGACGTTGTAGTCCTGTTTGGTAGAGATAAAGTATCAGATTTTACTGATGACGTTGTAGGGTTGTTTGCAGCAGAAAAGCTCCCTGCTCCGTCTAGTATGACATCATCTACTAGAAAGCTGTACCACTTTTTGAATGTACCTCAACCTCACTCGATCCTAAGAAAGTTGGTACAGTCGTATATTTCTCTGACACCGCACAGTGCAGGTCCTGAAAGAGCAGTGTTACTACATACGACATTAAAATCAAACAAACAATCTGGCTTGTCACGAGAAGCTCTCAACCCTAGAATGCGCATCGCTCTCAACGGTGTTGGGACAGCCTTTTTCGACCCAAGGCCATCCGTGGCGAAATTCCTAGAGAAGAAAGAAGCTGCCCGATTTTGAACTGTATAAAGACCAAGAGTTTGTAAAAATGTTATTTTGCAAATGACAGTAACCTTTAAATTTGATGTTCTTCGTTTCTCTTATTTAGGGACTTTTTAACTTTTTTATCAAAAGATTTTGTAAACCCAGTAATTTAATTATCCCTTAAAATTTTGATGTAGGCCTATTTTAAAATATTTCTTGAAAATTGTTTCTTGTGTGCATTAAAACATTTATAAAAACGCCAGAAGAATTGTTTTTACCTACAATTTTACAAGTGAAGGTATAAAATTACTGTTCAAAACTCTTTGAAAGAAAACAGTTACACTAGAATTTTATGTTCTTTAAAGACGTTTTTAGCACCAGCAATCTCATGACTCATTTTCTTCAGAATTAGGTACTTTTCTTGGATAGCTTAAAATTGTAATTATGTCTTTTTACCGTTGGTGTACAGAATTCTCTAGAGCAAAAATGCAGATTGAGGAACCATAACCTAATATGAACTTTAAAGACAAATAATGATTTATTAACTTTTACAGAAAGTGCACAGGATGGTATTTTAAGTAATCATAGTACTTATATTAGTTTAATTTAATACTATTTTCATTTAATCAAAAATGTTCAATTGTTTGTAAAGCTTATGGGACTTAACTACGGGGTCATCAGTCCCTAAACTTACAAACTACTTATGAACTACTTACGAACTAGGACGGCACAAATATCCATACTCGAGGGGGGATTAGAAAACCTGACCATAGTGCCCGTGCTGACCGTGACTGGAGCGCTTTCATTTAATAGCCATATCAAATTAAAGTGAACTTATAACAGGTAATGTATTCTATTTAACTGCTTAAGAAATAAAAAAAACAATTGAAAGATTGTTTAACAAAATGATATCTTCAAAGTCCAAATTTAGTATTGTTCCACAAACATTTTTATTTATCATTAAAAACATATATGACTATAAATCTATTAAGGAAAAATTAAGAAGCTTTGATTTTAATAAAAAATGGCTTCCAAATACGGTTTTAGGCATCAATATTTTGAAATTTTCCGGGGGAGGGCCCCCGGAACCCCCGCATCACCTTCCCATGTCGCGCAGTGAAAATCCCTTAAAATATGCTCTGGACTGTGGTGCAGGTTACATTGAACAGTGACAGCTATTTTTGATTTGGCGAGGCCAACAAATGTGCGTGCGAAATAAGTCATGGTGGTAACCTGATCTGCAGTGTAGGAAAGTGTCGACGTTTTCGCCACACTTGTTTGAAATGGTAATCACATTTCATTATAAGACTTAAAAGTTCCAGATAATCGCAGGGAAAAAGAAAACAAACACGTTTCCGTTGAGTATTTTTGGCATCCTCTGCACATGTAACATAACCTAAGAAAATTGCACAGCTCCTGTTAAACTGAATTCTTCAATAGTTTGAACAAGGAGCAGGACTGCAGCCTTGTGTTTAGATGTGGGACAGTCACGTGACGTAAATTTCCAGCAACTAAACGTCCGAACAGCCAAATGCGTACTGTCGCCAGACAGACCCACGTTTAACGCCTAGAAGTCTCTCCTCGCGCCTAAAAATTGTGGGTATGCTGTAGTTGACTACAATATTATGCAATCGTATCTAATACTGATATTCTTATACCAGGTTAGTAAATATTTAACTTACTCAGTATTCCGAATGAAACTTTTCACTTTGCAGCGGAGTGTACGCTGATATGAAACTTCCTGGCAGATTAAAATTGTGTGCCGTAACCGGGACTCGAACCTGGGACCTTTGCCTTTCGCGGGCAAGCGCACTACCGACTGTGCTATCCTAACACGACTCACGATGCCGCCTCACAACTTTACTTCCGCAAGTACCTCGCCTCCTACTTTCCAAACTCCACAGAAGCTCTCCTGCGAACCATGCAAGACTAGCACTCCTGGAATAAAGGATATGGTGGACACATGGCGTAGCCACAGCCTAAGGGATGTTTCCAGAATGAATCTGCCAGGAAATTTCGTATCAGCGCACACTCCGCTCCAGAGTGAAAAGTTTCATTACAAACTCTTCTTTGACTGTCAGAAAAATACTATACACGTAATCGATCGCGTAACTTTTAAAGGAGCATGCTCTCGCGGGTTAATATACACTTAATGCCTAGTGACAAAAGATCAGAATGAAGGCCAAATAAAGAATTAATTGCTCGTTTGTTCCATAGGCACTTGATAATGTCTTTTTGTCAACGATTCTGGGAGAATTTAAAATATCAAATGAATCATTAATATATTAATCGAATTTTCTGTCGTAAAACACACGCATAAACGAAACAAAACATACACTGTAAACAACAAGCTACCGCTACCATTGCCGCCGCGTGCTTCGGCGGTGACGTCATGCGCAGTACGAATTTCTGCCTCGGACTGCGCAGTCCATTCTGGCCCCAGGCTGAATCGTCCGCCATGTTTTCCCCAACACTGTTGGAATCGCGCTGCACTAACAGCGTAGAGGCGTGTGCCCTGCCATCTTTCACAAACGATTTCCCAAAAACTAATTGCTAGAAATATTTAATTTTCCACTACTTAAATCTTTATATGTCAGCTTTGTGACGAAATACTCCTCATTTCGTTAATAGTTATAGTTAATAAGATATTGGCTTCGAAACAAGAGACTGCGCTACATTAGGAAAAGTTTGCAGTAAAAAATAGAGGCTGCTATGATATTCCGTTTGGTGCTTGTTGCACCATTTGTTGCTGCGGATGAAACTTTCCTAATGGATTGAATTTTATTTTCGACTTAGGAAATCTTTACCTTTCACTCATACCGCTAAACTTTTATTTTATTTAGCGCACTCATTTCCGATGGCTATAAGGCCAGAATGAATCATTGAGTATTTCATTAACGGTTAGAGGTATCAAAATGAAATTTTGACAAATGATAACATGCAAAGAGGGGAGTATTTTGCCACATGGTTACTACGCAAAACTTCATTAACTTTCGCGTTATTCAAGGAAATATATAGTTGTACAATGAAAAAGATTAAAGTTAGTGATTTATTATTCGATTTCCAGACATTCCTTCGTAACTCACAAATGTTTATTTTTTTTCTTTTTGTCCATTGTGTTTCAGAGCTACTACTCAGTATCCAAACCTAATAGGAGTTACATTTCCTTCAGTTTAAATCCTAGCAGTAACAGAACGGAAGTTACTAGACCTAATGAGGATTTTATGTGAGAATACTTGAAAATAACAGATAGCAAGGATCTCTTCACTAGCTAACGAACTGACTTGTTCTCATTTCCCATCTTCAAGTATGGGTGTTATGCAGTAACAACATCTACCTAATTATTAGGAGCTCTAATATGGAAGACGTGTTACTACTAGACGGCCGGGCGGATCCCAGTGCGTCATATTTAACTGACGTTATCTCCAGTTATCATTTCTCACAGAGTTGCTGTTTGGAGAGGATGAAAATTTGATGTTTTTTGAACTTTTCATTCGCTTAATGTGTTCTCCTAACTTCAACAGAAAAAAAGTTCGTCTCATGTCGAAAATTTCGTAAATCGTCAGAAAGTGCATGTTAGTAAACTATCAGTATGCTGTTTATAAATTATTGCCATAAATAAGACTAAAAAGAAAATGTAGTGTACTTCTTAACGAAGACATTGACGAAAATTCCAAGTTGATACAGTGAGTAGTTTGCGAGTGTGAGCGAGTTGAATGAAACGCGAGGTAACGCGTGAGCTTCGTCCGGAACGTTGCAACTCCTACAGCTTGGGGAAAAATGGCCGACAGTTCAGCTCGGGTTTATAGGAGCCTTAGCGCCATGTATGTATTACGTCATTTTGTCATCGATGTGTTTCTATTTGTTTATTACTAGTCTCTGATTATATTGTAAATATGTCAGAGGTAATATTTATTAGAATGCATTTATTTATTTATTTACCTGCGCATTTTGTGTTGATCAGTTACTACAGCGATAGGAAATACTTGAAAAATATTTAAAAACGACCCGAGTTATAAGAGCTAAAGAGCAGTTTGAGTCTGCGAGTGGTGTTTCATGTATAGGCGTTAAAGTTCGTGTCTGCTTATTACACATCGTTCTGCTCGCATCTCCTTTTTTTCTTTAATTATACACAGCACATTAATCAGCGCATTCCTATGACTGCACTAAAGGACAGATCTGTCTGCATCCCGTGATTTTTTAAAAATAAACTGAAACATGAAGATTTACGTCGTTCTTAAACGCACAAGCGATAGCGTATGCGTAACATTTCTGGGAACATTTTTTTTTTTTTTTTTTTCGAAACATACTCCGTTCCCTCGGCTTCATTTTTTAACAAAAGAACATCGCAAAACGTGGCTTTACTTTCACACTTCGCTAGTCCCTCGCTGCCGTATTTCACCTAGTTTCGTAATTGTACCTCATTATTACGAAAAAAAAAGCTCTCCTGAGTTTAGATGGTACTCAAGAACTTCAATAAACGAGCCATTTTCAGGTTGATTTTGTGTCCTACATTGTCCGGAAGTGCTATTTACATACAGTGAAATGTTATCATTGGATGTTTTTTTCGACGTTTCATTTTTATTTCAGTATTGCTATTTCTATTGTTTTTCTGTTTAGAATCTCTCCACCCAAAACCCCCTAATTCCCACAGGAATCTCGCGAAACTCTTTTCCTTCCTTTTTCCTTTTTTCTTCGCTTACATTTATATTTGTGTCGTTGTTTATTTCATGTTGTTATCGACGCCACATTACATTCGCATTGAAATAGAAATGTCTGTTATCGTCATGACGTTGTGCCTGAAGTCATCTGTCTAAGAAAACGGGTGGTATCGGAATATTCAGTACTAGCTGAAAGCAGTGTTTCTGAAGCAGTGTGTCTGAAACACTAAGAACCTGTCAACCATAGAGTATATATTTACTTCTTGGTCTGTACGGAACATGTTGATGAAGATTTTCTCCCGTGTTGTTGATGTTGCCAACATAGTCACATGAGGCCGCCGGTATGGTAGGTAAAAGTTTACCCCGTTAGGAATTCACAAACTGCAATACGCATATAACAGTGATGGATCATAAATGTTTCTGATGTTTCTGAAACAGTGTTTCTGAAACAGTGTCTCTAAGACAGTCTTTCTGAGACGGTGTTTCTGGGACAGTGTTTCTGGGGAAAGTGTTTCTGGGGACAGTGTTTCCGGGGACAGTGTTTTTATTTTATTTATTTATTGGTTTTTTCTGTTCCATAAGACCCAATTAAGGAGTGAAACTCCATGGTCATGGAACAAGTCAACACATTAATTGTTACACAAGAATGGTAATACTGTAGAAAATTTTTAAGTAGTCCTTTGCACACGACAATCTTAAGTCAAAGTGAAAAGAATCAATAAATAAAAATGAATTAGCTTAATTGTCTAACTTTTCTAGGGGTTCCTCGACAGAATAAAAGGAGTGAGCCGTGAGGTAACTCTTCAATTTAGATTTGAAAGCGTGTGGATTAGTGCTAAGATTCTTTAGTTCTTGTGGCAGCTTATTGAAAATGGACGCCGCAGAATACTGTACCCCTTTCTGCACAAGTGTTAAAATCACTTATCTCAGATGTTGTTCTAATGGTAAATATAGCAGAATTTAGTTTTGGAACAAGATCCTGAACATGTGCTTTCCATGACAGCTTACTGTCTATATGAACACCTAGAAATTTGAACTGTTCAGTCTCACTTATCACATGCCCATTATGTGTAATCAGAATGTCAGCTTTCGTCAAATTATGTGTTAGAAATTATAAAAACTGAGTTTTACTGTGATTTAACATCGACTTGTTTTCTATAAGCCATGAACTTATCTCTTGAACTGCATTATTTGATACTGTGTCAATATTACGAGCAACATCCTTCACTACCAAGCTGGTATCATCAGCAAACTAAAATATTTTACAATCACCTGTTATACTCGAAGGCATATCATTTATATAAACAAGAAACAGCAACGGTCCCAAAACAGACCCCTGGGGCACTCCATACTTAATTGTGCCCCATTGGGATTGCACGTCATAGCCATTTTCTACACTGCGGAGAATTACCTTCTTCTGTCTATTATTAAAGTAAGAGGCGAACCAGTTGTGGGCTACTCCCCGTATTCCATAATGTTCCAACTTCTGCAACAATATTTTGTGATCAACACAATCAAACGCTTTTGTTAAATCAAAGAAGACGCCTAATGTCCGTAGCCTCTTATTTAACCCATCAAGTGCCTCACAGAGAAACGAAAATATAGCTTTTTCAGTCGTTAAACCACTTCTAAAACCAAACTGTATGTTTGACAATAAATTATGTGAACTGAAATGATCAATTAATCTTGAATATACAGCCTTTTCAATAACTTTAGAAAAAACTGATGGCATAGAAATAGGTCTATAGTTGTCTACATTATCCCTTTCTCCTTTTTTATAAAGTGGTTTCACTACTGAGTACCTTAATCTGTTAGGAAACTGACCATTCTGAAAGGAAAATTACAAATATGGCTTAGTACTGGGCTAACATATGGAGAACAGTACTTTAGAATTCTGCTAGATACCCCATCATATCCACAAAAGTCCTTAGTCTTTAGTGATTTAATTATTGACTCAATCTCACCTTTGGAAGTATCATAAAGAACCATTTCAGGTAACAGTCTCGGAAAGGCATTATCTAAAAACGTTATATGATTACCTGTAGAAACTAGAGTTTTGTTTAGTTCCCCTACTATATCCAGAAAGTGATTATTGAATATTGCACATATATCTAACTTGTCAGTAACAGAAACATTCCTACTACGCACTGACGTTATATCTTCTGCCTGCTGCTGCTGACCAGACACTTCCTTCACGACTGACCAGATAGTTTTAATTTTATCCCGAGAGTTTGCTATTCTTTTTGCATACCACATACTTTTTGCATTCTTAATGACTTTTTCAGATCCTTATAGTACTGTTTGTAATAAGCTATTGCATCTTCATTCTGACTGCTTCTAACATTTTGATACAACTCCTGCTTAGTTCTACATGATACTCTTATCCCCTTTGTCAGCCACCCTGACTGTCTGTTACTGGAAGTACCCTGTTTTGAGCGTTCTAGCGGAAAGCAATTTCAGAAAAGCATTATATTTATCATCTGCATTATCAGCACTATAAATATCCTGCCATTCTCGTTCTTTAATTAAACTTAAAAAGGTCTCAATTGCAACTGGATTAACTTTACTGAGTAGTTGATATTTATGTTTAACATTTGTTTGAGGACAAATACTTTTTAGAATTATAAGTTGGGCATCGTGGTCTGATAGGCCATTTACTATTCTGCTGACAGAGTGCCCCTCTAATAATGAAGAATGAACAAAAATATTGTCAATGGTAGAACTGCTATTTCCTTGCACTCTCGTCGGAAAAATACTGTTTGCATCATGTTATAGGAATTAAATAGATCTAACAGTTGACTTTTCCTTGAGCTATCACCTACACAATTAATGTTGAAATCTCCACACACAATTAAATTTTTATACTTCCTATACAGTGAACCCAGAACCAATTCCAGCTTGGGCAGAAACATTTTAAAATCTGAGTCAGGGGATCTATAAATAATAACAATTACTAGTTTAGTTCCATTAACATTAACAACTCCATCACAACATTCAAATATCTGTTCTGTGCAGTGTTTAGAAAAATCGATTGACTCAGACGAAAAATCGTTTTTTACGTACATGGCCATTCCCCCACACTGCAAGGAACTCCTAGAGTAGAAGGCAGCTAACCTGTATCCTGGCAAAGGAAGTCTCTGAATTGTCATCACACCACTTAAAAAGTGCTCTGAAATACCAATAATGTCAGAATCAGTATCAATAAGCAGTTCATTAACATTATCTGTTATACCCTATATATTTTGATGAAAAACAGTAATTCCCATATTACTTATATTCTTAGACTTTGTCAAAGGTGGTTCCTTTCTTAGAGGGACTTCCTTTAAGCAGGAATACCTATCAGCTGTCTTCAGTCTAAAAAAGGTGCAGTACTAACACCAACTACTACAGGAATTTTTCCATGAGTGACACCCCCACCCCCTACTATACTGTCACCTATAAGCTTTGCCAACCTCCCCTTCCCATACCTATTGAGGTGCAGACCATGCCTAGTAAAATCCGACCTTTGGATAGTCTCAACTGGCACCACTGCAATGTGATCTATGCCCTCCATCGTCAGCGCCTTCTCAAGCCCCATGTTAACATGGCTGACAGCTGTATTAAGACAAGGCTTATCATGATGCTGAAACAGCTGCACGAAATGCACATTCGTGCCACCAGTTTGAGTTGCTATTCTTTCCAGATCACCACCTACATCATATTCCCCGTTCCTATCAAGACTATTCCCGGCCCCACACACTATAACTACCTGATCCTCTTTTGAAAAATTCCTACATAAGTCCCCTATGTTACAAGTGACCTGAGCTAACCATGCACTTGGCTTCACTATGCTGGTGACCTGGTACTCACTCCCAAGTACTTCCTCCAATTGTTGGCCAACACCTCTGCCATGAGAACTGCCTAGCAGCAGAACCTTCTTCTTCCTAAGAGAGAACTCTACAGATTTCGGCGTCCTAAAAGCTGAGGTCTGCTGCATACATCCTACACCTACAGCTACAGGAGGTTCATCTCCACTCAACTCTGACAGTTGGTCAAACCTATTTGCAACTTGCAATGTAAAGCTATCTGAATACCTTCTCCTAGGTACCTTCTTGCCAACTGCCAGTTCCCATTCCCCAGCCCCCCTTC
This sequence comes from Locusta migratoria, assembly GCA_026315105.1. NCBI lineage: Eukaryota > Metazoa > Arthropoda > Insecta > Orthoptera > Acrididae > Locusta > Locusta migratoria. The sequence continues at coordinate 202,400,719 of CM048746.1, forward strand.
TCCTCCTTAACCAACATAGTTCCTCTTCAGAATTTTTCAACTGCCCCTGAAGGGCACAGATCAAACGATCCTGCTCCTCTAACATCTTATTCCTGCTGCAAATCCTACAGTTCAGGAGAGAACCTCACCACAATGCCCACTGGCTTCCCCACTGCACTCCCCCCCATGAAAATACTTACTACAAAACCCACACTGATGTTTCTGAAACAGAAAACAGAGTTTCTGAAACAGAAACAGTGTTTCTGAAACTGAAATAGTGTTACTGAAACAGAAACAGTATTTCTAAAACAGACACAGTGCTTCTGTAACAGAGTATCTGAAACAGAAACAGTGATTCTGAAACATAAACAGTGTTTCTGCTACAGAAACAGTGTTTCTGCTACAGAAAGAGTGTTTCTGCTACAGAAACAGTGTTTCTGAAGCAGAAAACGTGTATCTGAAACAGTGTTTCTGCTACAGAAAGAGTGTTTGTGCTACAGAAACAGTGTTTCTGAAACAGAAATGTGTATCTGAAACAGTGTTTCTGAAACAGAAACAATGGTTCTGAAACAGAAAAAATGTTTCTGAAACAGATACAGTGTTTCCGAAACAGATACAGTGTTTCCGAAACAGAAAGTGTTTCTGAAAAAGTAACAGTTTTTCTGAAAAAGTAACAGTTTTTCTGAAACAATATTTCTGAAACAGAAACAGTGTTTCTGAAATAGAAACAGTGTTTCCAAAACAGCGTTGCTGATACATAAACAGTGTTTCTGAAACAGATACAGTGTTTAGTATGTCTGAATAAGAAAGTGTTTCTGAATCAGTAACAGAGTTTTTGAGATAGGGTTTTTGTAACAGTATTTATGAAACAGAAACAGTGTTTCTTAAATAGTGTTTCTGAAACAGTGATTCTGAAACAAAAACAGTGTTCCTGAAACAATGTTTCTAAAACAAGAGTGTTTTTGAAACAGAAGAAGTGTTTCTGAAACAGTCTTTCTGAAACAGAAACAGTGTTTCTGAAACAGAAATAGTATTTCTGAAAAGGAAATAGTGTTTCTGAAACAGAAATAGTGTTTCTGAAACAGTATTTGTGAAACAGAACAGGGTTTTTGAAACAGTGTTTCTGAAACAGTAACAGCGTGTCTAAAACAGTTTTTCTGAAACAGTAGCAATGTTTCTGCAACAGTAACAGTGTTTCTGAAACAGAAATAGTGGGTCTGAATCAGAAACAGTGTTTCTGATACAGAAACAGTGGGTCTGACACAGTGGGTCTGACACAGTGGGTCTGGAACAGTGGTTCTGGAACAGTAGGTCTGAAACAGTGGGTCTGAAACAGTGGGCCTGAAAATGTGTGTCTGAAACACTAAGAACCTGTTAACCATAGAGTATATATTTACTTCTCGGTCTGTACAGAACATGTTGATGAAGATTTTCTCCTGTGTTGTTGATGTTGCGAACATAGTCGCACGTGGCCGCTGGTGTGGTAGGTAAAAGTGAACCCCGTTAGGATTTCACAAACTGCAATATGCATATTACGGTGATGTATCATAAATGTTTCTGATGTTTCATGATGTTTTTGAAGCGGTGTTGTGAAACGGTGTGTCTGAAGTGGTGTGTCTCAAGCGGTGTGTACGAAGCAGTGTGTCTGAAGCTGTGTGTCTGAAGTGGTGTGTCTGAAACACTACTAACCTGTCAATGATAGAGTATATATTTACTTCTTGGTCCGTATGGAACAAGTTGATAAAAATTTTCTCCAGTGTTGTTGATGTTGCAAACATAGTCATACGAGGCCACCGGTATGGTAGGTAAAAATTTACCCTGTTAGCAATTCACAAACTGCAATACGCATATTACAGTGATGCATCGTAAATGTTTCTAATGTTTCATGATATTTCTGAAACAGTGTTTCTAAAACTCAAACAGTGTTTCTGAAACAAAAAATGTGTTTGTGAAATAGAAACAGTGTTTCTGAGACAGTGTTTTTGTAACAGTATTTCTGAAACAGAAACAGTTTTTCTTAAATAGTGTTTCTGAAACATAAACTGCGTTCTGAGACAATGTATCTGAAACAGTGTTTCTGAAACAGTGTTTCTAAAACAGAAGTAGTGTTTCTGAAACAAAGACAGTGTATCTCAAACGGTGTTTTTTATGAAACGGAAACAGCATGTCTCAAACAGTGTTTCTGAAACAGAAAGAGTGTTCCTAAAACAGAAACTGGAACAGTGTTTCTAAAGCAGTGTTTCTGAAAAAAAACATTGTATCTGATACAGAAACAGAAACATTGTTTCAGAGACAGTGTTTCTGAAACAGAAGTAGTGTTTCTGAAACAGAGTTTCTGAAACACTGTCCCCGGAAACACTGTATCCTGAAATGCTGTCCCCAGAAACGCTGTGTGCGGAATACTGTGACCCCGGAAACAGTCCCCGGAAACACTTTCCCGGGAAATACTGTCTCCTTAAACAGTGTCCCAGAAAGACTGCCCCTCGAAAGCCTGTTCCCGGAAAGACTGTCCCCGGAAACACTGTCCCCCGAAACACTGTAACAGTGGTTCTGAAACAGTGGTTCTGAAACAGTAATTCTGAAACAGCGTGTCTGACACAGAGTGTCTGAAACAATGGTTCTGAAACTGTGTGTCTGAAACTGCGTGTCTGAAACTGCATGCCTGAAACAGTGTACCTGAAACAGTAGTTCTGAAACAGCATGTCTGAAACACTAAGAATTGTCAACCATAGAGTACACATTTACTTCTCTGTCTGTACGGAACATGTTGATACCTACCGGTATGGTAGGTAAAATTTTACCCCATCAGGAATTCAGAAAGTGCAATATGGATATTACAGTGATGGATCATAAATGTTTCTGATGTTTCATGATGTACCTGAAAAAGTTTTTCTGAGATAGTGTTTCTGGAACACTGTTTCTGAAACTGTTTCTGAAACAGTGTATCTGAAACAGAGTTTCTGAAACAGAAATAGTGTTTCTTAAATAGTGTTTCTGATACGGTGTCTCTGAAACATTGTTTCTGAAACAGAAACAGTATTTGTGAAACAGATGCATTGTTTATGAAACAGAATTTTTGAAACAGGAACACTTTCTCCGAACCAGAAATAGTGTTTCAGAAAGAGTGTTTTTGAAACAGAAACAGAGTTTCCAAAACAGTGTTTCTGAAAAAGAAAAAGAAACAGTGTTTCTGAAACAATGTTTCTGAAACAAAAACAGTGTTCCTGAAACAGTGATTCTAAAACAGAGACAGTGTTCTTGAAACAGAAACTGTGTTTTTTGAAACAGATATATTGTCTTTCTGAAACTGAAATAGTGTTTCTGAAACAGTGTTTCTGAAACAGAAACTGTGTACCTGTAACAGTGTTTCTGAAACACTGTTTCTGAAACAGAAAACGGGTTTCTTAAATGGCGTTTCTGAAACAGAAACAGTGTTTCTGAAGCAGAAACAGCGTTTCTTAAACAGTGTTTCTGAAACAGTAACAATGTTTCTGAAACAGTAACAGTGCTTCCGAAACAGAAACAGTGGGTCTGAATCAGAAACAGTGTTTCTGAACAGAAATAGTGGGTCTGAAACAGTGGGTCCGGAACAGAGGTTCTGGAACAGAGGATCTGAAACAGTGGGTCTGAAACAGTGGGCCTGAAAATGTGTGTCTGAAACACTAAGAACATGTCAACCATAGAGTATAATTTACTTCTCAGTCTGTACAGAACATGATCAAGATTTTCTCCTTTGTTGATGATGTTGCAAACATAGTCGCACGTGGCCACTGGTGTGGTAGGTAAAAGTGAACCCCGTTAGGAATTCACAAACTGCAATACGCATATTACAGTGATAGATCATAAATGTTTCTGATGTTTCATGATATTTCTGAAACAGTGTTTCTGAAACAGTGTTTCTGAAATAGAAACAGCGTGACTAAAATAGGAACAGTGATTCTGAAACAGAAAAAGTTTTTCTGAAATAGTGTTTCCCAAACAGAAACCATGTTTCTGAAACAGAAACAGTGTTTCAGGAACAGAAAAAGTGTTACTGAAACAGAAACAGCATGGCTGAAACAGGAACAGTGTTTCTGAAACAGAAAGAGCGAGGCTGAAACAGTGCTTCTGAACAGAATTATTGTTTCAGAAACAGAAACAGTGTTTCTGAAACGGAAACGGTGTTTCTGAAACAGAACCAGTGTTGCTGAAAACGTAACAGTGTTTCTGAAACAAAAACAGTGGGTCTGAAACAGTGGGGCTGAAAGAGTGTCAAACTCTAAGAACCTGTCAGCCATAGAGTATATATATACTTCTAGGTCTGTACGGAACATGTTGATCATGATTTTCTCCCAAGTTGTTGATGTTGCCACCATACTCACACGTGGCTGCCACTATGGTACGTAAAAGTTTACCCCGTCAGGAATTTACAAGCTGCAATACACATATTACAGTGATGTACCATAAATGTTTCTGATGTTTCATGATAGTTTCTGAAACAGTGTTTATGAAACAGAAACAGTGTTTCTGCTACAGAAAGAGTGTTTCTGCTACAGAAACAGTGTTTCTGAAGCAGAAAACGTGTATCTGAAACAGTGTTTCTGCTACAGAAAGAGTGTTTGTGCTACAGAAACAGTGTTTCTGAAACAGAAATGTGTATCTGAAACAGTGTTTCTGAAACAGAAACAATGGTTCTGAAACAGAAAAAATGTTTCTGAAACAGATACAGTGTTTCCGAAACAGATACAGTGTTTCCGAAACAGAAAGTGTTTCTGAAAAAGTAACAGTTTTTCTGAAAAAGTAACAGTTTTTCTGAAACAATATTTCTGAAACAGAAACAGTGTTTCTGAAATAGAAACAGTGTTTCCAAAACAGCGTTGCTGATACATAAACAGTGTTTCTGAAACAGATACAGTGTTTAGTATGTCTGAATAAGAAAGTGTTTCTGAATCAGTAACAGAGTTTTTGAGATAGGGTTTTTGTAACAGTATTTATGAAACAGAAACAGTGTTTCTTAAATAGTGTTTCTGAAACAGTGATTCTGAAACAAAAACAGTGTTCCTGAAACAATGTTTCTAAAACAAGAGTGTTTTTGAAACAGAAGAAGTGTTTCTGAAACAGTCTTTCTGAAACAGAAACAGTGTTTCTGAAACAGAAATAGTATTTCTGAAAAGGAAATAGTGTTTCTGAAACAGAAATAGTGTTTCTGAAACAGTATTTGTGAAACAGAACAGGGTTTTTGAAACAGTGTTTCTGAAACAGTAACAGCGTGTCTAAAACAGTTTTTCTGAAACAGTAGCAATGTTTCTGCAACAGTAACAGTGTTTCTGAAACAGAAATAGTGGGTCTGAATCAGAAACAGTGTTTCTGATACAGAAACAGTGGGTCTGACACAGTGGGTCTGACACAGTGGGTCTGGAACAGTGGTTCTGGAACAGTAGGTCTGAAACAGTGGGTCTGAAACAGTGGGCCTGAAAATGTGTGTCTGAAACACTAAGAACCTGTTAACCATAGAGTATATATTTACTTCTCGGTCTGTACAGAACATGTTGATGAAGATTTTCTCCTGTGTTGTTGATGTTGCGAACATAGTCGCACGTGGCCGCTGGTGTGGTAGGTAAAAGTGAACCCCGTTAGGATTTCACAAACTGCAATATGCATATTACGGTGATGTATCATAAATGTTTCTGATGTTTCATGATGTTTTTGAAGCGGTGTTGTGAAACGGTGTGTCTGAAGTGGTGTGTCTCAAGCGGTGTGTACGAAGCAGTGTGTCTGAAGCTGTGTGTCTGAAGTGGTGTGTCTGAAACACTACTAACCTGTCAATGATAGAGTATATATTTACTTCTTGGTCCGTATGGAACAAGTTGATAAAAATTTTCTCCAGTGTTGTTGATGTTGCAAACATAGTCATACGAGGCCACCGGTATGGTAGGTAAAAATTTACCCTGTTAGCAATTCACAAACTGCAATACGCATATTACAGTGATGCATCGTAAATGTTTCTAATGTTTCATGATATTTCTGAAACAGTGTTTCTAAAACTCAAACAGTGTTTCTGAAACAAAAAATGTGTTTGTGAAATAGAAACAGTGTTTCTGAGACAGTGTTTTTGTAACAGTATTTCTGAAACAGAAACAGTTTTTCTTAAATAGTGTTTCTGAAACATAAACTGCGTTCTGAGACAATGTATCTGAAACAGTGTTTCTGAAACAGTGTTTCTAAAACAGAAGTAGTGTTTCTGAAACAAAGACAGTGTATCTCAAACGGTGTTTTTTATGAAACGGAAACAGCATGTCTCAAACAGTGTTTCTGAAACAGAAAGAGTGTTCCTAAAACAGAAACTGGAACAGTGTTTCTAAAGCAGTGTTTCTGAAAAAAAACATTGTATCTGATACAGAAACAGAAACATTGTTTCAGAGACAGTGTTTCTGAAACAGAAGTAGTGTTTCTGAAACAGAGTTTCTGAAACACTGTCCCCGGAAACACTGTATCCTGAAATGCTGTCCCCAGAAACGCTGTGTGCGGAATACTGTGACCCCGGAAACAGTCCCCGGAAACACTTTCCCGGGAAATACTGTCTCCTTAAACAGTGTCCCAGAAAGACTGCCCCTCGAAAGCCTGTTCCCGGAAAGACTGTCCCCGGAAACACTGTCCCCCGAAACACTGTAACAGTGGTTCTGAAACAGTGGTTCTGAAACAGTAATTCTGAAACAGCGTGTCTGACACAGAGTGTCTGAAACAATGGTTCTGAAACTGTGTGTCTGAAACTGCGTGTCTGAAACTGCATGCCTGAAACAGTGTACCTGAAACAGTAGTTCTGAAACAGCATGTCTGAAACACTAAGAATTGTCAACCATAGAGTACACATTTACTTCTCTGTCTGTACGGAACATGTTGATACCTACCGGTATGGTAGGTAAAATTTTACCCCATCAGGAATTCAGAAAGTGCAATATGGATATTACAGTGATGGATCATAAATGTTTCTGATGTTTCATGATGTACCTGAAAAAGTTTTTCTGAGATAGTGTTTCTGGAACACTGTTTCTGAAACTGTTTCTGAAACAGTGTATCTGAAACAGAGTTTCTGAAACAGAAATAGTGTTTCTTAAATAGTGTTTCTGATACGGTGTCTCTGAAACATTGTTTCTGAAACAGAAACAGTATTTGTGAAACAGATGCATTGTTTATGAAACAGAATTTTTGAAACAGGAACACTTTCTCCGAACCAGAAATAGTGTTTCAGAAAGAGTGTTTTTGAAACAGAAACAGAGTTTCCAAAACAGTGTTTCTGAAAAAGAAAAAGAAACAGTGTTTCTGAAACAATGTTTCTGAAACAAAAACAGTGTTCCTGAAACAGTGATTCTAAAACAGAGACAGTGTTCTTGAAACAGAAACTGTGTTTTTTGAAACAGATATATTGTCTTTCTGAAACTGAAATAGTGTTTCTGAAACAGTGTTTCTGAAACAGAAACTGTGTACCTGTAACAGTGTTTCTGAAACACTGTTTCTGAAACAGAAAACGGGTTTCTTAAATGGCGTTTCTGAAACAGAAACAGTGTTTCTGAAGCAGAAACAGCGTTTCTTAAACAGTGTTTCTGAAACAGTAACAATGTTTCTGAAACAGTAACAGTGCTTCCGAAACAGAAACAGTGGGTCTGAATCAGAAACAGTGTTTCTGAACAGAAATAGTGGGTCTGAAACAGTGGGTCCGGAACAGAGGTTCTGGAACAGAGGATCTGAAACAGTGGGTCTGAAACAGTGGGCCTGAAAATGTGTGTCTGAAACACTAAGAACATGTCAACCATAGAGTATAATTTACTTCTCAGTCTGTACAGAACATGATCAAGATTTTCTCCTTTGTTGATGATGTTGCAAACATAGTCGCACGTGGCCACTGGTGTGGTAGGTAAAAGTGAACCCCGTTAGGAATTCACAAACTGCAATACGCATATTACAGTGATAGATCATAAATGTTTCTGATGTTTCATGATATTTCTGAAACAGTGTTTCTGAAACAGTGTTTCTGAAATAGAAACAGCGTGACTAAAATAGGAACAGTGATTCTGAAACAGAAAAAGTTTTTCTGAAATAGTGTTTCCCAAACAGAAACCATGTTTCTGAAACAGAAACAGTGTTTCAGGAACAGAAAAAGTGTTACTGAAACAGAAACAGCATGGCTGAAACAGGAACAGTGTTTCTGAAACAGAAAGAGCGAGGCTGAAACAGTGCTTCTGAACAGAATTATTGTTTCAGAAACAGAAACAGTGTTTCTGAAACGGAAACGGTGTTTCTGAAACAGAACCAGTGTTGCTGAAAACGTAACAGTGTTTCTGAAACAAAAACAGTGGGTCTGAAACAGTGGGGCTGAAAGAGTGTCAAACTCTAAGAACCTGTCAGCCATAGAGTATATATATACTTCTAGGTCTGTACGGAACATGTTGATCATGATTTTCTCCCAAGTTGTTGATGTTGCCACCATACTCACACGTGGCTGCCACTATGGTACGTAAAAGTTTACCCCGTCAGGAATTTACAAGCTGCAATACACATATTACAGTGATGTACCATAAATGTTTCTGATGTTTCATGATAGTTTCTGAAACAGTGTTTATGAAACAGAAACAGTGTTTCTAAAACAGAATCAGTGTTTCTGAAACAAAAACAGTGTTTCTGAAACAGGAATAGTGTTTCTGGGACAGAAAGAGTGTTTCTGAAACAGATACAGTGTTACGAAACAGAAAGAGAGTTTCTGAAAAAGTAACAGTGTTTCTGAAACAAAAACAGTGGGTCTGAAACAGTGGGTCTGAAAGAGTGGGTCTAAAACTCTAAGAACCTGTCAACCATAGAGTATATATTTACTTCTCAGTCTGAACGGAACATGTTGATAAAGATTTTCTCTAGTGTTGTTGATGTTGCCAACATAGTGACACAAGGCCACCGGTACGGTAGGTAAAAGTTTACCCCAGTAGGAATTCACAAAGTACAATACACATATTACAGTGATGGATCATAAATGTTTTTGACGTTATATGATGTTTCTGAAACAGTGTTTCTGAAAATGTTTCTGAAATAGTGTTTCTGAAACAGTGGTTCTGAAACAGTGGTTCTGACACAGTGGTTCTGAAACAGCGTGTCTGAAACAGCGTGTCTGAAACAGCGTATCTGAAACAGCGTATCTGAAACAGCATGTCAGAAATAGCATTTCTGAAACAGTGGTTCTGAAACAGTGGTTCAGAAACAGCATGTCTGAAACACTAAGAATTGTCATCCATAGAGTTTTTACTTCTCCGTCTGTATGGAACATGTTGTTAAAGATTCTCTCCTGTGTTGGCAACATAGTCACATGTGGCCACCGTTATGGTAGGTCATAATTTACCCCATTAGGAATTCAATATGGAAACAGCTTATCAGAATCAGCGTGCTGAAACAGTGGTTCTGAAACAGTGGTTCAGAAACAGCGTGTCTGAAACACTAAGAACCTGTCAACCATAGAGTATAATTTACTTCTCGGTCTGTACAGAACATATTGATGAAGATTTTCTCCCGTGTTGTTGATGTTGCCAACATAGTCACACATGGCCACCGGTATGGTAGGTAAAACTTTACCCCATTAGGAATTCTCAAACTGCAATATGCATACTACAGTGATGGATCATAAATGTTTCTGATGTTTCATGATATTTCTGAAACAGTGTTGCTGAAAAAGTGTTTCTGAAACAGAAACAGCGAGACTGAAACAGTAACTGTGTTTCTGAAACAGAAATAACATGACTGAAAGAGAAACAGTGTTTCTGAAACAAAAACAACGTGGCAGAAAGACTGTTACTGAAACAGAATCAGTGTTTCTGAAATATAAACAGTGTTTCTGAAACAGGAACAGTTTTTCTGAAACAGTGTTTCTGAAACAGAAACCGTGTTTCTGAAACAGAAACAGTGTTCAGAAACAGAAACAGTGTTTAGAAACAGAAACAGTGTTTAGAAACAGAAACAGTGTTACTGAAACAGAAACAAGGTGGCTGAAACAGTGTTTCTGAAACGGAAACTGTGTTACTGAAACAGAAACAGTTTTTCAGAAAAAAAATTCTAAAACAATGTTTCTGAAACAGTGTTTCTGAAACAAAGACAGTGGGTCTGAAGCAAAGTGGGTCTAAAACTCCAAGAACCTGTCAACCATAGAATATATATTTACTTCTCGGTCTGAATGGAACATGTTGATGAAGATTTTCTCCCATGTTGTTGATGTTGCCACCATAGTCACACGTGGCTGCCGGTATGGTAGGTAAAAGTTTTACCCCGTTAGGAATTTACAAACTGCAATACACATATTGCAGTGATAAATCATAAATGTTTCTGATGTTTCATGATGTTTCTGAAACAGTGTTTTTGAAACAGAAACAGTGTTTTTAAAACAGAATAAGTGTTTCTGAAACAAATACAGTTTTTCTGAAACAGGAATAGTGTTTCTGGGACAGAAAGAGATTTTCTGAAACAGATACAGTGTTTCCAAAACAGTAATAGTGTTTCTGAAAAAATAACAGCGTTTCTAAAGAAATGTTTCTGAAACAGAAACAGTGTTTCTTATACTGTGTTTCTGAACATTGTTTCTGAAACAGTAGCAGTGTTTCCAAGACAGTGTTGCTGAAACATAAACAGTGTTTCTGAAACAGATACAGTCTTTAGTGTGTGAAAAAGAAACAGTGTTTCTGAATCAGTAAATGAGTTTTTGAGAATGTGTTTTTGTATCAGTGTTTCTGAAACAGAAACAGTGTTTCTTAAATAGTGTTTCTGAAATAGTGTTTCTGAGACAGTGTTTCTGAAACAGAAATAGTATTTCTGAAAAGGTATTAGTGATTCTGAAACAGAAATAGTGTTTCTGAAACTGTGTTTGTGAAACATAAACAGTGTTTCTGAAAGGGTGCTTCTAAAACAGAAACAGTGTTGTGAAACAGAAACAGACACAGAAAAATGAGTTTTTGAGGTAGTGTTTTTGAAACAGTATTTCTGAAACTGAAACAGTTTTTCTTAAATAGTGTATCTGAAACATAAACAGCGTTTCTGAGACAATGTATCTGAAACAGTGTTTCTAAAACGCTGTCCTCAGAAACGCTGTCCCCGGAAACACTGTCTCCTGAAACACTGTCTCCTGAAACGATGTCCCCGGAAACACTGTGCCCGGAAACTGTGTCCCCGGAAACACTTTCCCGGGAAAGACTCTCCTCTTAAAGACCGTCCCCGGAAAGACTGTCCCCGGTAACACTGTCCCCCAAAACACTGTAACAGTGCTTCTTAAACAGTGGCTGTGAAACAGTGGCTCTGAAACTGTGTGTCTGAAACAGCGTATCTGAAACAGTGGTTGTGAAACAGCATGTCTGAAACACTAAGAATTGTCAACCGTAGAGTATATATTTACTTATCCGTCTGTACGGAACATGTTGATGAAGATTCTCTCCCGTGTTGGCAACATAGTCTTATGTGTCCACCGATATGGTAAGTAAACGTTTACCCCATTCGGAATTCAGAAAGTGCAATATGGATATTACAGTGATGGATCAAAAATGTTTCTGATGTTTCATGTGTTTCTGAAACATTATTTCTGAGATAGTGTTTCTGATACACTCTTTCTGAAACAGAATCAGTGTTTCTGAAACAGAATCAGTGTTTCTGGAACAGAAAAAGTGTTTGAAACAGAAACAGTGTTTCTGAAACAAAAAACTGTTTTTCTAAAATAGTGTTTCCAAAATAGAAACATTGTTTCAGAAACAGTAACAGTGTATCTGAAGGAATGTTTCTGAAACAGAAAAACTGTTTCTTAAACAATGTTTCAGAAACAGAAATTCTGGAACAGAAACAGTGTTTCCAAAACAGTGTTTCTGGAACACTGTTTCTGAAACTGTTTTTGAAACAGTGTTTCTGAAACAGAAACAGTGTTTCTTAAATAGTGTTTCTAAACAGAAACACCGTTTCTGATTCAGTGTCTCTGAAACAGTGTTTCTCAAAAAGAAACAGTATTTATGCAACAGATGCAGTGTTTATGAAACAGAGTTTCTGAAACAGGAACACTTTCCTGAAACAGAAACAGTGTTTCATAAAGAGTGTTTCTGAAACAGAAACAGTGTTCCTGAAACAAAAACAGTGTTCCTGAAACAGTGTTTCTAAAACAGAGACAGTGTTCCTGAAACAGAAACTGTGTATCTGAAACAGAAATAATCTTTCTGAAACTAAAATGGTGTTTCTGAAACAGTTTTTCTGAAACAGAAACTGTATTCCTGTAACAGTGTTTTCTGAAACAGTAACAGTTTTTTTGAAATAGTGTTTCTGAAACAGTACTTTAGAAACAGTGTTTCTGAAACCGAAATGTGGTTCCTGAAACAGCGTTTCTGATACAGTGATTCCGAAACATATACAGTGTTTCTGAAACAATGTTTCTCATACAGTAACTGTTTCCGCAACTGATACAGTGATTCCGAAACATATACAGTGTTTCTGAAACAATGTTTCTCATACAGTAACTGTTTCCGAAACAGTAACAGTGTTTCTGACACAGTAACAGTTGCCTGAAGCAGAATCTGTGTTTCTGAAACAGAAACAGTGGGTCTGAAACAGTGGGTCTGGAACTGTGGTTCTGAAACAGTGGGCCTGAAAATGTGTACCTCAAACACTAAGAACATGTTGATAAAGATTTCCTTCGGTGTTGTAGATATTGCCAACAAAGTCACACGAGGCCGCAGGTACGAAAGGTAAAAGTTTACCCCAGTAGTAATTCACAAACTACAATATGCATATCACAGTGATGGATCATAAATGTTATTCACGTTATATGATGTTTCTGAAACTGTGTTTCTGAAACAGTATTTCTGAAAATGTTTTTAAACAATGTTTCTGAAATAGGGTTTTTCTGAAATAGTGTTTCAGAAACAGTGTTCCAGAAACAATGTTTCTGAAACAGTATTACGATACAATGTTTCTGAAACAGTGTTTCTGAAACAGTGTCTCTGAAACAGTGTTTATGAAAAACTGGTTCTGAAACAGTGGTTATGAAACCTTATGTCTGAAACTGTGTGTCTGAAACAATGGTTCTGAAACAGTGGTTCTAAAACAGTGGTTCTGAAACCGGGTGTGTGAAACACTTAGAATCTGTCTAGCATAGAGTACTTCTCGGTCTGTACACAACATGTTGATGAAGATTTTCTCCCATGTTGTTGATGTTGCCAACATAGTCACACGTGGCCGCCGGTATTGTAGGTAAAACTTTACCCCGTTAGGAATTAACAAACTGCATGATGCATATTACAGTGATGGATCATAAATGTTTCTGATGTTTCAGGATATTTCTGAAACAGTGTTTCTGCGCCAGTGTTTCTAAAACAGTCTCTCTGAAACAGGTACTGTCTCTGAAACAGTAACTGTGTTTCTGAAACAGAAGCAGTCTTTCTGATCAGAAACAGTGGGTCTGAAACACAATCAGTGTTTCTGAAACAGAAACAGTGTGACTGAAACAGTCGGTCTGGAACAGTGGGTCTGGAACAGTGGGTCTGAAACAGTGGGTCTGAAACAGTGGGTCTAAAACAGTGGGTCTGAAACAATGGGTATGAAAATGTGTGTCTAAAACACTAAGAACCTTTTAAATATAGAGTATATCTTTACTTCTCGGTCTGTACGGAACATGATGAAAATTTTCTCCCGTGTTGTTGATGTTGCCTCAAAGTCACACGTGGCCGCCGGTATGGTAGGTAACTGTTTCTGAAACAGTGTTTCTGAAACATAAACAGCACTGCAACAGAAACAATTTTTCTGAAACAAATTCAACGTGCCTGAAACGCTGTATCTGAAACTGAAACTGTATCTGAAACAGAAACAGTGTGTCAGAAAGAGTCGGTCTGAAATAGTGTTTCTGAAACAGAAACAGTGATTCGGAAACAGAAACAGTTTTTCTGAAACAGCGTCTCTGAAACAGTGTTTCTGAATCAGAAACAGTGTTTAAAACAGTGTTTCTGAAACAGAAATAGTGTTCTGAAACAGAAACAGTGTGTCTTAACAGAAACAGTGTTTCTAATACAGTCTTTCTGAAACAGGTACTGCCTCTGAAACAGTAACTGTGTTTCTGATACTATAACAGTGTTTCTGATCAGAAACAGTGGGTGTGAAACAGAATCAGTGTTTCTGAAACAGAAACAGTGTGTCTGAAGCAGTCGGTCTGGAACAGTGGGTCTGAAACAGTGTGACTGAAACAGTCTGTCTGAAACAGTGGGTCTGAAACAGTGGGACTGTAACAGTGGGTCTGAAACAGTGTGTCTGAAACAGTGGGTGTGAAAATGTGGGGCTAAAACCTCTAAACCATAGAGTACATATTTACTTCTCGGTCTGTACGGAACATGATGAAAATTTTCACCCGTGTTGTTGATGTTGCCAACATAGTCAAACGAGGCCGCAGGGATGGTAGGTAAAATTTTACCCCGTTAGGAATTCACAAACTGCAATATGCATATTACAGTGATGGATCATAAAAGTTTCTGATGTTTCATGATATTTTTTAAACAGTGTTTCTGAGACAGTGTTTCTGAAACAGTTTTTCTGAATCAGGAACTGTGTGACTGAAACAGAAACAGTTTTTCTGAACAAACAATTTTTCTGAAACGGTGTTTCTGAAACAGAAACCATGTTTCTAAAACAGAAATAGTTTTTCTGAAACAGAAACCGTGTTTCTGAAACAGAAACAGTGTTTCATAAACAGAAAAAGTGTTACTGAAACAGAATCAGCATGGATGATACAGAAACAGTTTTTTAAACAGTTTTTATAAACAGAAATAGTGTTTCTGAAACAGAGTTTCTGAAACAGAATAAGTGTTTCTGAAACAGTATTTCTGACACAGAATAAGTGTATCAGAAACAGCATTTTTGAAACAGAAAAAGTGTTTTAGAAACAGTGTTACAGATACAGTGTTTCTGAAATAGCAACAGTGTTTCTGAAACAGGAATAGTGTTTCTGGGACACAAAGAGTGTTTCTGAAACAGATACAGTGTTTCCAAAACAGAAAGAGTGTTTCTGAAAAAGTAACAGTGTTTCTGAAACAAAAACAGTGTGTCTGAAACAGTGGGTCTCAAACAATTGGACTGAAAGAGTGGGTCTAAAACTCTAAGAACCTGTGAACCATAAAGTATATATTTACTTTTGGTCTGAACGGAACATGATGATAAAGATTTTCTCCATTGTTGTTTATGTTGCCAACATAGTGACTCAAGGCCACCGGTACGGTAGGTAAAAGTTTACCCTGGTAGGAATTCACAAACTACAATATGCATATTACAGTGATGGATCATAAATGTTTTTGATGTTATATGATGTTTCTGAAACAGTGTTTCTCAAAATGTTTCAGAAACAGTGTTTCTGAAACAGTGTTTCTGAAACAGTGTTTCTGAAACAGCATTTCTGAAAAAGCGTGTCTGAAACAGTGGTTCTGAAACAGTGGTTCTGAAACAGTGGTTCTGAAACAGTGGTTCTGGAACAGTGGTTCTGAAACAGCTTGTGTGAAACACTAAGAACCTGTCAACCATAGAGTATAATTGCTTTTCGGTCTGTACAGAACATGTTGATGAAGATTGTCTCCCGTGTTGTTGATGTTGCCAACATAGTCACACGTGGCCGCTGTCTCTGAAACAGTAACTGTGTTTCTGAATCAGTAACAGTGTTTCTGATCAGAAACACTGGGTCTAAAACAGAATCAGTGTTTCTGAAACTGAAACTGTGTGTCTGAAACAGTCGGTCTGGAACGGTGTGTTTGGAACAGTGGGTCTGAAACAGTGGGTCTGAAAATGTGTGTCTGAAACACTAAGAACCTCTTAACCATAGACTATATATTTACTTCTTGGTCTATACAGAACATGTTGATAAAGATGTTCTCCAGTCTTGTTGATGTTGCCAACATAGTCGCACGAAGCTGCCGGTATGGTCTACAAAATTTACCCCGTTAGGAATTCACATACTGGAATATGCATATTACAGTGATGGGTCATAAATGTTTCTGATGTTTCTGATGTTTCATGATATTTCTGAAACAGTGTTTCTGAAACAGAAACAGCATGACTGCAAAAGAAACTGTTTTTCTGAAACAGAATCAACGTGGCTGAAACACTGTTTCTGAAACTGAAACAGTGTTTCTGAAAGAGAAATAGTTTTTCTAAAAAAGTGTTTCTGAATCAGAAACAGAGTTTCTGAAACAGAAACAGCATGGCTGATACAGAAACAGTGTTTCTACACCAAGAAGAGCGTGGCTGAAACAGTATTTCTGAATCAGTAACTGTGTTTCTGAAACAGAAACAGTTTGTCTGAAACAATATTTCTGAAACCCTGTTTCTGAAACAGAAACAGTTTTTTGAAATAGTGGATCTGAAACAGAAATAGTGTTTCTCCAACAGAATAAGTGTTTCAGAAACAGTGTTTCAAATACTGTGTTTCTGAGAAAATTGTGTTTCTGAAACAGAAACAGTGTTTCTGAAACGGAAACAGTGTTGCTGATACAGAAACAGTGTTGCTGAAAAAGTAACAGTGTTTCTGAAACAAAAACAGTGGTTCTGAAACAGCTGGTCTGAAAGTGTGGGTCTAAAACTCTAAGAACCTGTCAACCATAGAGTATATATTTACTTCTCAGTCTGAACGGAACATGTTGATAAAAATTTTCTCCAGTGTTGTTGATGTTGCCAACATAGTGATACAACGCCACCAGTACAGTAGGTAAAAGTTTACCCTGGTAGGAATTCACAAACTACAATACGCATATTACACTGATGGATCATAAATGTTTTTGATGTTGTATGATGTTTCTGAAACAGTGTTTTTGAAAATATTGCTGAAACAGTGTTTCTGAAATAGTATTTCTGAAACAGTGTTTCTGAAACAGCGTGTCTGAAACAGCGTGTCTGAAACAGTGGTTCTGAAACAGCATGTCAGAAACAGGGTGTCTGAAACAGCGTGTCAGAAACAGCGTATCAGAAACAGTGTGTCAGAAACAGCGTGTCTGAAACAGTGGTACTGAAACAGTGGTTCTGAAACAGCGTGTCTGAAACACTAAGAACCTGTCAACCATAGAGTATAATTTACTTCTCGGTCTGTACAGAACATGTTGATGAAGATTTTCTCCTGTGTTGTTGATGTTGCCAACATAGTCACACATGGCCACCGGTATGGTAGGTAAAACTTTACCCCCTTAGGAATTCACAAAGTGC
Organism: Locusta migratoria; assembly: GCA_026315105.1. Lineage (NCBI taxonomy): Eukaryota > Metazoa > Arthropoda > Insecta > Orthoptera > Acrididae > Locusta > Locusta migratoria. The sequence continues at coordinate 202,417,903 of CM048746.1, forward strand.
AATATGCATATTACAGTGATAAATCATAAATATTTCTGAAACAGTGTTTTTCAAACAGAAACAGTGTTTCTAAGACAGAATCAGTGTTTCTGAAACAAAAACTGTTTTTCTGAAACAGGAATAGTGTTTCTGGGACAGTAAGAGTGTTTCTGAAACAGATACAATGTTTCTGAAATTTTTTTTCTGAAACAGAAACAATGTTTCTTACACAGTGTTTCTGAACATTGTTTCTGAAACAGTAGCAGTGTTTCCGAAACAGTGTTGCTGAAACAGAAACAGTGTTTCTGGAACATAAACGAGTTTTTCAGATATTTTTTTGTAACAGTGTTTCTGAAACCGAAACAGTGTTTCTTAAATAGTGTTTCTGAAACAAAAACAGTGTTCCTGAAACAGTGTCTCTAAAATCAAAACAGTGTTTTTGAAACAGAAAAAGTGTTTCTCAAACAGTCTTTCTGAAACAGAAACAGTGTTCCTGAAACAGAAATAGTATTTCGGACAGGAAATAGTGATTCTGAAACAGAAATAGTGTTTCTGAAACAGTGTTTGTGAAACAGAAACAGTGTTTCTGAAAGGGTATTTCTAAAACAGAAACAGTGTTTGTGAAACAGGGACAGTGTTTCTGAGGCAGTGTTTTGCAACAGTATTTCTGAAACTGAAATAGTTTTTCTTAAATAGTGTATCTGAAACATAAACAGCGTTTCTGAGACAATGTATCTGAAACATTGTTTCTGAAATGCTATCCCCGGAAACACTGTCCCCTGAAACGCTGTCTCCGGAAACGCTGTACCCGTAAACTGTGTCCCCGGAAAGACTGTCCCCAGAAAGATTGTCCCCAAAAAGTCTGTTACCGGAAATACTGTTCCCGGAAAGACTGTTCCCAGAAAGACTGTCCCTGGAAAGACTGTTCCCGGAATCACTGTCCCCCGAAACACTGTAACAGTGGTTCTTAAACAGTGGCTCTGAAACAGTGGTTCTTAAACTGTTTCTGAAACTGTGTGTCTGAAACTGCATGTCTGAAACAGTGGTTCTGAAACAGCATGTCTGAAACACTAAGAATTGTCAACCATAGAGTATATATTTACTTCTCTGTCTGTACGGAAAATGTTGATGAAGATTCTCTGACGTGTTGGCAACATCTGTCCACCGGTATGGTCGGTAAAAGTTTACCCCATTAGGAATTCAGAAAGTGCAATATGGATATTACAGTTATGGATCAAAAATGTTTCTGATGTGTCATGATGTTTCTGAAACAGTTTTTCTGATATACTGTTTCTGAAACAGAATCAGTGTTTCTGAAACAGAAAGAGTGTTTTTGAATCAGAAGAGTGTTTGAGACAGAAACAGTGTTTCTGAAATAGTGTTTCTGATACACTGATTCTGGAACAGAAACAGAGTTTCCGAAACAGTGTTTCTGAAACAGTAACAGTGTTTCTTATATAGTGTTTCTGATACAGTGTCTCGTAAACAGTGTTTCTGAAACAGAAACAGTATTCATGAAACAGATGCAGTGTTTATGAAACAGAGATTCTGAAACAGGAACTCTTTTTCTGAAACAGAAGTAGTGTTTCAGAAAGAGTGTTTCTGAAACAGACACAGTGTTTCTGAAACAAACAGAGTTTCTTAAACGGTGTTTCTGATCAGTAACAGAAACAGTGTTTCTGAAACAATGTTTCTGAAACAAAAACTTATTTCTGAAACAGAAACAGAAACAGAAACAGTGTGCCTGAAACAAATACAGTGTTCATGAAACAGTGTTTCTAAAACAGAAACAGTGTTCCTGAAACAGAAACAGTGTATGTAAAACAGAAATGGTCTTTCTGAAACTGAAATAGTATTTCTGAAGCAGTGTTTCTGAAACTGAAACAGTATTTCTGAAACAGAAGCAGTGTTTTTGAAACAGGGTTTCTAAAACAGAAACAGTACTTTGGAAACAGTGTTTCTGAAACTGAAATGTGGTTGCTGAAACAGTGTTTCTGATACAGTGATTCCGAAACATATACAGTATTTCTGAAACAATGTTTCTCATACAGTAACTGTTTCCAAAACAGTAACAGTGTTTCTGAAACACAAACAGTGGGCCTGAAGCAGAATTTGTGTTTCTGAAACAGAAACAGTGGGCCTGAGATAGTGGGTCTGAAACAGTGGGTATGGAACAGTGGTTCTGGAACAGTGGGTGTGAAACAGTGGGTCTGAAACAATGGGCCTGAAAATGTGTGTTTGAAACATTAAGAACCTGTTAACCATAGAGTATATATTTACTTCTCAGTCTGTACGGAACATTTTGATAAAGATTTTCTCCAGTGTTGTAGATGTGTCCAACATAAGTCACACGAGGCCGCCGGTATGGTAGGTAAAAGTTTACCCCGGTAGGAATTCACAAATTACAATCAACATATTACAGTGATGGATCAAAAATGATTTTGATGTTATATGATGTTGCCGAAACTGTTTTTCTGAAAATGTTTCTGAATCAATGTTTCTGAAATAGTGTTTCTGAAACAGCGTGTCTGTCCCCATAAACACTGTCCCCAGAAACACTGTTCCCAGAAACACTGTCCCCAGAAACACCTTCTCCAGAAGCGCTGTCCCCAGAAACGCTGTCCCCAGAAACACTGTCCCCTGAAACACTGTCCCCTGAAACACTGTAACAGTGGTTCTGAAACAGTGGTACTGATACAGTGGTTCTGATACAGTTGTTGTGAAGCAGTGGTTGTGAACCAGTGGTTGTGAAGCAGTGATTCTGGAACAGTGGTTCTGTAACAGTGGTTCTGAAACAGGGTTCTGAAACAGTGGTTCTCAAACAGCATGCCTGAAACACTAAGAACCTGGCAACCATAGAGTATAATTTACTTCTCGGTCTGTACAGAAGATGTTGATGAAGATCTTCTCCCGTGTTGTTGATGTTGCCAACATAGTCACACGTGGCCGCCGGTATGGTAGGTAAAACTTTACCCCGTTAGGAAATCACAAACTGCAATAAGCATATTACAGTGATGGATCATACATGTTTCTGATGTTTCATGATATTTCTAAAACAGTGGTTCTGAAACAGTGTTTCTGAGAGTGTTTCTGAAACAGTGTTTCTGATACATTGTTTCTGAAACAGAAACAGCATGACTGCAACAGAAACAGTTTTTCTGAAACAGACTCAACGTTGCTGAACCACTGTTTCTGAAAATGAAACAGTGTTTCTGAAACAGATACAGTTTTTCTGAAAAAGTGGTTCTGAGACAGTGGTTCTGAAGCAGTGGTTCTGAAATAGTGGTTCTGAAACAGCATGTCTGAAACAGCATGTCTGAAACATCGTGTCTGAAACAGTGGTTCTGAAACAGTGGTTCTGAAACTGCATGTCTGAAACTGCGTGTCTGAAACAATGGTTCTGAAACAGTGGTTCTGAAACAGCGTGTGTGAAACACTAAGAACGTGTCAACCATAGAGTATAATTTACTTCTCGGTCTGTACAGAACATGTTGATGAAGATTTTCTCCCGTGTTGTTGTTGTTGCCAACAGTCACACATGGCCACCGGTATGGTAGGTAAAACTTTACTCCGTTAGGAATTCACAAACTGCAATATGCATATTACAGTGATGGATCATAAATGTTTCTGATGTTTCATGATATTTCTCAAACAGTGTTTCTGAGACAGTGTTGCTGAAAAAGTGTTTCTGAAACAGAAACAGCGTTACTGAAACAGAAACAGTGTTTCTGCAACAGAAACAACGTGGCAGAAACACTGTTACTGAAACAGAAACAGTGTTTCTGAAACAGAAACAGTTTTTCTGAAGCGGAAAACGTGTTTCTGAAACAGAAACAGTGTTTTTGGAACAGAAACAGTGTTCAGAAACAGAAACAGCGTGGCTGAAACAGAAACTTTGTTTCTGAAACAGAAACAGTGTTTCTGAAACAGAAACAGTGGGTCTGAAATAGTGGGTCTAAAAGAGTGGCTCTAAAACTCTAAGAACCTGTCAACCATAGAGTATATATTTACTTCTCGGTCTGAACGGAACATGTTGATGAAGATTTTCTCCCATGTTGTTGATGTTGCCACCATAATCACACATGGCTGCTGGAATGGTAGGTGAAAGTTTACCCCATTAGGAATTTCCAAACTGCAATACACATATTGCAGAGATAAACCATAAATGTTTCTGTTGTTTCATGATGTTACTGAAACAATGTTTTTGAAACAGAAACTGTGTTTCTGAAACAGAAACAATGTTTCTGAAACAGGAATAGTGTTTCTGGGACAGAAGGAGTGTTTCTGAAACAGATACAGTGTTTCCAAAACAGAAAGAGTTTTTCTGAAAAAGTAACGATGTTTCTGAAACAATGTTTCTGAAACAGAAACAGTGTTTCTTATACAGTGTTTCTGAAACAGAAACAGTATTTCCAAAACACTGTTGCGGAAGCAGAAACAGTGTTTCTGAAACAGATACAGTGTTTAGTGTTTCTGAAAAAGAAACAGTGTTTCTGAAACAGTGAAAGAGTTTTTAGATAGTGTTTTTGTAACAGTTTTTCTGAAACAGAAACAGTGATTTTAGTGTTTCTGAAACAGTGTTTCTGTAACAAAAACAGTGTTCCTGAGACAGGGTTTCTAAAATAACAACAGTGTTTTTGAAACAGAAAAAGTGTTTCTGAAACTGTCTTTCTGAAACAGAAACAGTGTTTCTGAAACAGAAATAGTATTTCTGAAAAGGAAATAGTGTTTCGAAACGGAAAGGTGGTTGCTGAAACAGTGTTTCTGAAACAAGTGATTCTGACACATATACAGTGTTTTTGAAACAATGTTTCTCATACAGTAACTGTTTCTGAAACAGCAACAGTCTTTCTGAAACAGAAACAGTGGGCCTGAAGCAGAATCTGTGTTTCTGAAACAGAAACAGTGGGTCTGAAACAGTGTGTCAGAAACAATGGGCCTGAAGATGTGTGTCTGAGAAACTAAGAACCTGTTAACCATAGAGTATATATTTACTTCTCAGTCTGTACGGAACATGTTGATAAAGATTTTCTCCAGTGTTGTAGAGGTTGCCAACATAAGTCACACGAGGCCACCGGTACGGTAGGTAAAAGTGTACCCCAGTAGGAATTCACAAACGACAATCCGCATATTACAGTGATGGATCATAAATGTTTTTGATGTTATATGATGTTTCTGAAACTGGGTTTCTGAAACAGTGTTTCTGAAAATGTTTCTGAAACAATGTTTCTGAAATAGTGTTTCTGAAACAATGTTCCTGAAACAGTGTTTCTGAATCAGTGGTTCTGTAACAGTGGTTCTGGAACAGCGTGTCTGTTTCCAGAAACACTGTCCCCAGAAACCTTCTCCAGAAGCACTGTCCCCGGAAATGCTGTCCCCAGAAACTTTGTCCCCAGAAACACTGTCCCCGGAAACACTGTCCCCTGAAACACTGTCCCTGGATACACTGTAATAGTGGTTCTGAAACAGTGGTTCTGATACAGCGGTTGTGAAACAGTGGTTGTGAAGGAGTGATTGTGAAACAGTGATTCTAAAACAATGGTTCTGAAACATTGGTTCTGAAACAGCATGTCTGAAACAGCATGTCTTAAACAGCATGTCTGAAACAGCGTGTCTGAAACAGCTTGTCTGAAACAGCGTGTCTGAAACACTAAGTCAACCATAGTTTCTGATGTTTCATGATATTTCTGAAACAGTGTTTTTTGAGACAGTGTTTCTGAAATAGTGTTTCTGAGACAGTGTTTCTGAAACAGAAACAGCATGACTGCAACAGAAACAGTTTTTTCTGAAATAGAATCAATGTGGCTGAAACACTGTTTCTGAACCTGAAACAGTGTTACAGAAACAGTTTTTTCTGAAAAAGTGTTTCTGAAACAGAAACAGTGTTTCTGAAACAGAAAAAGTGTTTCAGAAACTGAAATCAGTTTTTCAGAAACTGAAACAGTCTTTCAGGAACAGTGTTTCTGAAACTGTTTCTGTAACATAAACTGTGTTTCTAAAACAGTCTTTCTGAGACAGGAACTGTTTCTGAAATAGAAACAGTGTTTCTGAAACAGTAACAGTGTTTCTGAACAGAAACAGTGTTTCTGAACATAAACAGTGGGTCTGAAACAGAATCAGTGTTTTTGAAACAGAAACAGTGTGTCTTAACCATTCGGTCTGGAACAGTGGGTCTGGAACAGTGGGTCTGAAAGTGGGGCAGAAACAGTGGGTCTGAAAATGTGTGTCTGAAACACTAAGAACCTCTTAACCATAGAGTATTTATTTACTTCTTGGTCTGTACGGAACATGATGAAGAATTTCTCCCGTGTTGTTGATGTTGCCAACATAGTCACACGTGGCTGCCAGTATGGTAGGTAAAAGTGTACCTCGTTAGGAATTCACAAACTGAAATACACATATTACAGTGATGGATCATAAATGTTTCATGATGTTTTTGAAGCGGTGTCTTTGAAGCGGTGTGTCTGAAGTGTTTTGTCTGAAGTGGTGTGTCTGAAGTGGTGTGTCTGAAGCAGTGTGTCTGAAGCGGTGTGTCTGAAACACTAAGAACCTGTCGACCATAGAGTATATATTTACTTCTTGGTCTGAACAGAACATGATAAAGATGTTCTCCAGTCTTGTTGATGTTGCCAACATAGGTACACGAGGCCGCCAGTATGGTAGGTAAAATTTTACTCTGTTACGATTTCACAAACTGCAATATGCATATTACAGTGTGGATCATAAATGTTTCTGATGTTTCATGATATTTCTGAAACAGTGTTTCTGAAGCAGTGTTTCTGAGACAGAAACAGCATGACTGCAACAGAAACAGTTTTTCTGAAACAGAATCAACATGGCTGAAACACTGTTTCTGAAACAGAAACAGTTTTTCTGAAACAGAATCAACTTGGCTGAAACACTGTTTCTGAAACAGAAGCACTGTTTCTGAAACAGAAACAGTGTTTCTGAATCAGTGTTTCTGAAACAGAAACAGTTTTTCTGAAATAGTGTTTCTGAAACAGTGTTTCTGAAACAGAAACTGTGTTTTTAAACGGTGTTTCCTAAACAGAAACAGTGTTTCAGATACAGTGTTTCTGAAACAGAAACCGTGTTTCAGAAACTTAAAACTATTTTTCAGAAACAGTGTTTCTGAAATAGTGTTTCTGAAACAGTGTTTCTGAAACATTGTTTCTGAAACATAAACTGTGTTTCTAAAACAGTCTCTGAAACAGGAACTCTTTCTGAAACAGTAACTGTGTTTCTGAAACAGTAACAGTGTTTCTGAACAGAAACAGTGGGTCTGAAACAGAAACAGTGTATCTGAAACAGTCGGTCTGGAACAGTGGGTCTGGAACCGTGGGTCTGAAAATGTGTGTCTGAAACACTAAGAACCTCTTAACCATAGAGTATATATTTACTTCTCGGTCTGTACAGAACATGATGAAGATTTTCTCCCGTGTTGTTGATGTTGCCAACATAGTCACATGTGGTTGCCGGTATGGTAGGTAAAAGTGTACCTCATTAGGAATTCACTAACTGCAATACACATATTACAGTGATGGATCATTAATGTTTCATGACGTTTTGGAAGCGGTGTGTCTGAAGTGTTTTGTCTGAAGTGGTGTGTCTGAAGTGGTGTGTCTGAAGCAGTGTGTCTGAAGCGGTGTGTCTGTAACACTAAGAACCTGTCAGCCATAGAGTATATATTTACTTCTTGGTCTGTACAGAACATGTTGATAAAGATGTTCTCCAGTCTTGTTGATGTTGCCAACATAGTCACAAGAGTCCGCCGGTATGGTAGGTAAAATTTTACCCCTTACGAATTCACAAACTGCAATACGCATATTAAAGTGATGGATCATAAATGTTTCTGATTTTTCAAGATGTTTCTTAAACTGTTTCTGAGACGGTGTTTCTGAGACGGTGTGTCCGAGACGGTGTGTCCGATACTGTGTGTCCGAGACGGTGTGTCTGAGACGGTGTGTCTTGGGCGAGGATGCTGATAGAAATGGCCAATACCTCTAATGTGTGAAAACAAATTTTCAAGATATTCCTGGTTCTTTGACTGTCAGAAAAATACTATATACGTAATCGATCGCGTAACTTTTAAAGGAGCATGCTCTTGCGGGTTAATATACACTTAATGCCTAGTGACAAAAGATCAGACTGAAGGCCAAATAAAGAATTAATTGACATTAAGAGTCCTTTCTGAAATGGTAACAGCTTCCTTCGGCTTCCAATCTGTATTGTTTCACAGCACAAAAACCTTATGCTGAGAATTGTTTTTTGGAGCTGCTCGTTTGTTCCATAGGCACTTGATAATGTCTTTTTGTCAACGATTCTGGGATAATTTAAAATATCAAATGAATCATTAATATATTAATCGAATTTTCTGTCGTAAAACACATGCATAAACGAAACAAAACATACACTGTAAACAACAAGCTACTGCAGGGCTACTCCCACAACTGCTGCCGCGTGCTTCGGCGGTGATGTCATGCGCAGTACAACAAATTTCTACCTCGGACTGCGCAGTCCATTCTGGCCTCAGGCTGAATCGTCCGCCATGTTTTCCCCAACATGGTTGGAATCGCACTGCACTAACAGCGTAGAGGCGCATGCCCTGCCATCTTTCACAAACGATTTCCCAAAAACTAATTGCTAGAAATATTTAATTTTTCTTCTACTTAAATCTTAATATGTCAGCATTGTGATGAAATGCTCGGCATTTCGTTAATAGTCATAGTTAATAAGATATTGGCTTCGAAATAAGAGACTGCGCTACATTACGAAAAGTTTGCAGTAAAAAAAAATTAAAAAAAAAAATGAGGCTGCTATGATATTCCGTTTGGTGTTTGTTGCACCATGTGTTGCTGCGGATGAAACTTTCCTAATAGATTGAATTTTATTTTCGACTTAGGAGATCTTTACCTTTCACTCATAGAGCTAAACTTTATTTTATTTAGCACACTCATTTCCGATGGCGATAAGGCCAGAATGAATCATTGATTATTTCATACACGGTTAGAGATATCAAAATGATATTGTGACAATTGATAACACGCAAAGAGGGGAGTATTTTGCCACATGGTTACTACGCAAAACTTCATTGACTTTCGCGTTATTCAAGGAAATACATAGTTGTAGAATGAAAAAGAGTAAAGTTAGTGATTTATTATTCGATTTGCAGATATTCAAAAAAATGTTCAAATGTCTGTAAATCTATCGGACCAAACTGCGTGGTTATCAGTCCGTAGCTTACAAACTACTTAAACCTAGGTAAACTAACCTAAGGACAAACACACACACCCATGACCCAGAGAGGACTCGAACCTCCACGGCGAGCAACCACGTGCTCCCCAGCAAGGTGCAGCAAGGTGCCTTAGACCGCTCGGCTACTCCACCGCGGCTGCAGATATTCCTTCGTCACTCATAAATGTTTATTTTTTTTATTTTATTTTATTTTTTATTTTATTTTATTTTATTTTATTTTATTTTTTTTTTTTTTTTTGCTTCTTGTCCATTGTGTTTCAGAGCTACTACTCAGTTTCTAAAACTTAATAGGAGTTACATTTCCTTCAGTTTAAAGCCTAGCAGTAACAGAACCAGGGCATAAAATAACATGTTAACTGGGCGACACTTGTGTCGCCCAGTGCCGAGATTTTGTCGCCCAGTGGCTGTGGGTAGTGCCGGCAATTTATTTTTATTGAATGACGTATCAAATGTTCCGGGAATTAAAAACTATTCTCTAGTAAATCTTTTAGAGCATAGGTTCCCAACCTTTTCAGTCTTGTTACCCCTAAGACCTACTAGAGAAACTCATTTTACCCCCCCCCCCCCCACGCAAAAATAAAATCACCTATTAAAATCTTATCAAAGAAAGCAATACATGAAAACACTACCAATCTTTGTTAATCATAATACAGTGCATAAGATACATATCTTTTACACTTTCGATGCAGCAATGAAACAATTATATTCAATGAAAAGTTGGATACTGTTTACCAGTCGCAAGTTTTCTAATATTTGGTTTTGTTTTGCTTAAGGTGCATCTCAGGTGATGTCCCACATTGAGACGGTTTATGGTCTTACTTTTTATTGTCAGTAGCTTTGAGAAGCCACTCTGATATCTATAAGTGGTACCGAACTGTCTTAACGTTCTTAGAGGTCTGTCAGCTATAACAGGATATTCGGCTTCTGCTTTTCGTCAAAATGTACCAAGGTCATAATTTTGAAATTCCATTTTGTATGTGCTATCTTCGAGCAATCAGAAGGATTCTTCTTTGGCTGAAACATCTTTGAAAATTTCATCTTCAACAGAAAATGGTCTCAATATCCAAGTGTTGACGTACTGATTATCCATAGCCGAGGAATATTGCTTAATTGAGTTCATAACTGCAGATGGATGCTAAATAACGGAAGTTTAAAACACGATTTTTGATTTTCCTCGCCTACTCATTGATCACACAGTTGCTTAAACATCGATAGATCTCCGACTTGAACTCTGCGTTGGTAAAGTTCCAATTTACGGACGAAACTTGAACTTTTATCCTGCACTGTCAAAATATAAGTCCTATTTTCTTGCAATGAAATACTCGGACTTAACCTTAATGAAATGGAAGAAAAATGGATGGCACAATCTCATAAGCGCCCTTGGGTTAAAACCCTTAAGTCTTACACTGCAGACAAAATAACACTAATGATTGAACTAGCATTGGATGTGTATAATGACAGTCGTACAATGACTCTTTCTGCTCATTCGTGGCCGTCACGATCACTAACAAAGATTCACAGTGACACCCAAATTTCGTCATACAAAGACAATGGTTTGGAATCCGAGTTTTCTCCTCTCACTCCTTCTCCATCTTTATTGCAGTACAGAAACGCTGTAATGTATCGTGAGATGCTTGATGTAGGGGAAGTGATAATGGAAGGTGTGGTCACACAGTTAAAAAACTCGAAATGTTTTTTACATTCAGTTTGATGGCTCCGTAGACAAATATGGAGTTGACAACAAGTTCATTACTGCACGATTCATTACAGAAGATAACGAGATGAAATCTGCGTTTCTAGGTGAAAGCAATTCGAGTCTGTGAGGGGTAGAAGGTCTTATGGAATCGGTCAAACTTTTATTTGAAAATTTAGACCTATGTGATACAGCAAAAGATAAGTTGACAGGATTGACTACAGATGGAGAGAGTGCTAATACAGGAAAATCCAGTGGCCTAAGGGTTCGAATGAAGAGTACTTAGGAAGAGACTTACTTTGTATTTGGTGTGTGGCTCATCGATCTGACCTAGCCATGTCAGAATCAGCTGTCACTGAAGTTCAGCACTGGAAGACAAATGTAAAAGCCGTGGGAACGTTTTTTAGGGCATCGCCTTTACGCTTTGAAGAACTTGAAGAGCTAGCTGGGTAAACCAAGAATACTGTCTACCGCTTTCCAGCACACTTTAATGCAAGGTTCGTAGAACACCTCAACAATTTAGCCAAAGCGGTTTGGAACAACCTTCCATTAATGGAACAACATTGGAGTAACGTTCTTGGAAAGACTGATTCCTCAAAAATTGAAAAAGCTTCAGCACGTGGGTTTCTGCGTTTGTGAGAGACAGGTGGGGAACAACAGCGACTTACCAGTCTTATGCTAGATCTTCTGAAACGTTTGGAAAAACTGCAAAAAGATCGTCAGAGGTCATTTGTTACAATCCCTGATATTGACGTATCTAAAAAAAATATTTGTTCATTCATTATCTTTGATGGAAGAAGACTGTTATCCTGGTAGATATGAAGAAAAGTTGGAAAGAGAAGGTGCAAGAGAACTAGAAAGTGACGAATCAGATACTGAAGATCTTCCTATAAGACGTCAAGTAAAACGATTTGTTTCAACAAAGCGACACTGGCTTGCAGCGAGAAGAGAGGTTGTAGCAAGCTGCAAAGAGTTAATCTTACAATGTCTTCCCGAAGACCAGAAGGAAATCTGCAGTAGGATTAATAGCTTATTAAATTCTAAATATCCTATTGAGCTTGTGAACGCAGTTCGTGCAGACGTTGGAAGCCTGTTTGGTAGAGATAAAGTATCAGATTTTACTGATGACGTTGTAGGGTTGTTTGCAGCAGAAAAGCTCCCTGCTCCGTCTAGTATGACATCATCTACTAGAAAGCTGTACCACTTTTTGAAAGTATCTCAACCTCACTCGAGCCTAAGAAAGTTGGTGCAGTCATATATTTCTCTGACACCGCACAGTGCAGGTCCTGAAAGAGCAGTGTCACTACATATGACTTTAAAATCAAACAAACAATCTGGCCTGTCACGAGAAGCTCTCAACTCTAGAAAGCGCATCGCTCTCAACGGTGTTGGGGCAAGCCGTTTTAGACCAAGGCCATCCGTGGCGAAGTTCCTAGAGAAGAAAGAGAGAAGAAAAGCTGCCCGATTTTGAACTGTATCAAGACCAATAGTTTGTAAACAAGTTTTTTGCAAATGATAGTAACCTTTAAATTTGATGTTCTTCGATTCCTTTAGTTCGAGACTTTGTAACTTTTTTAATCAAAATATTTTGTAAAGCCAGTAATTTCATTATCCTTTAAAATTTTGTTGTAGGTCTATTTTAAAATATTTCTTGAAAATTATTTCTTGTGTGCTTAAAGCATTTATAAAAAAGGCTAAAGGTTTTTCCCCCCTACCATCTTACAAGTGAAGGTATAGTATAAAATTACTGTTCAATACTCTTTGAAAGAAAACTGTCACACTAGAACTTTAAGTTGTTTAAAGACGTTTTTAGCACCAGCATCTCATGACTCATTTTCTTCAGAATTAAGTACTTTTCTTAGATAGCTTAAAATTGTAATTGTGTTTCTTTCCCATTGGTGAACAGAATTCTCTAGAGCAAAAATACAAATTGAGGACGATAACGTAATATGAGCTTTTAAGACAAACAATGATTTATTAATTTTTACAGAAAGTGCACAGGAAGGTATTTTAAGTAATCACAGTACTGATATTAGTTTAATACTATTTTCATTTAATAGCTATATCAAATTAAAGTGAACTTATAATAGGTACTGTATTCTCTTTAACTACTTCACAAATAAAAGACAACAAAAACAATTGAAAGATTGTTTAACAAAATTAGGAGACATAAATGATTTCTTCAAAGTCCAAAGTCGAAATCAACGAAAAATTAAGTAGCTTTGATTTTAATAAAAAAAAAGGCTTCAAAATACGGTTTTAGGCATGAATATTTTGAAATTTTTTCGGGGGAGGGCTCCTGGAACCCCCGGATCATCCTTCCAATCTCGCCCAGTGAAAATCCCTTAAAATATGCTCTGGCGTCAGCTATATCCAGTTGTGACGTTATTGCAAAATATACAGGACGCACTATCTCTCCTCCAATGTCAGGGTCAAGAGGTCAAGTTTTGTTGGGTGCCAGGACATGTTAAAATTCCGGGAAACGAGGGAAGCGATCGGGCCACCAAAAAAGCCTGCCGAGACAGTGTAGTGGCATGGTGCCCTATTCTCTGCAGGATGTCACTTCCTTGTTGCGGCTTTGGTTCTGCAGTTGTGAGAGGAGAAATGGCTGTCAGTAACAGATAACAAGCTGCAGTTGCTGAAGCAACAGACAAATATATAAAGACGGGAAACCTCCGTAAGGGCCCGGTCCTACGCTCTGGGGTGCGGGGAGGGAGGGTTTCCAGCAGTTCCGTAAGATGTCCCATGATGGCGCTGCGGTCAGAAGCAGCTCTGTAAACTGGCCAGAGCAGGCGGCAGGTAGCGGCTGCCCCCACCACCACCTCCCCTCAAACGCCGGCATGCCGGACACAGCCCTGGGCTCATGGCAGGCGGCACGAGCTCTCCCCTCAGCCTCCCCTCTACGCTACCCTCTGACGTGCGAGAGGCACCCTAAGCCAGCGAACCGCCTGACACCTGCTAGCATCTTACGGAACTTCGAAACTTCGAAACTTCGAGGGGAGCATAGGACAGTGGTTTAGGGTGGGCTGCTTCTCTGTATATGTTACTCTGTGCTGAAGCCCACTACACGTCCGTGGCGACCTTCCTGCCGGCCCCTCAGGCGGGATGAGGTCGCCATTACCCGACTCCAAATCGGGCACAGTCCTTTTACCAACGGATTCCTCCTCCGACAAGAGGAGTCCCCGACATGTGATGCCTGTGGCGTACAGATTACTGTACATCACATTTTAATAGAGTGTACCTTATACCAGACACAGAGAACAGAGGCGGATTTTGGTGCAGATTTGTCACATATTTTAGGAGATGACGAGGCGAGTGTGTTCAAGCTTTTAAATTTTTGCGAAATTTCAGGACTCTGGCCTACTCTTTTATGCTGGAGGTTGTAGTGTGTCGTTGATTGGTGGATTGATACCTTTTCTTCCTGCAGTCAGTCAGCTTTCGTCCTCTGCTCTGTCATTTTAACTTCTTCATCCACGTTCTACGTTTTAGACAAAGTTACGATGTTGGCACTTCACTTGTGTATCTTGTTGCATGCTGTACGCAGGTTTTGTCTCCAGTTTTTGAATTCTGCATTTTATATTATGTTTTCCTCATCTTGAAAAGAACCTTACGAACACTCGCCTCAGCTACATTATGCCTGGGCGCTGAAAACCTCGCTATTGAGCGCCCTCCATTCATCTTCATCGTCATCATCAAGGGAGTAATAAGACTGTTATAATATTAGCTCACAATGTAAATATTTAGATCTATGACACACAAAATAAGTATCGCAGTTATAATTCAGGAAGTAATCATAATTCTGAAGCAATAAAAACTGTGTTGCTACAATATATTTATCGCCCACATCGCGCCGATTTATTGCCTGCTGTTGTGAATGTTACTAGCAATATATCGTCGCAATATATCGCTTACTACGTATCGCATATCTTATATCGCCTTAGTATGAACGGCGCCTAAGACATATCCAGGGGCAGATATAGATTCTGACCATATCTTGTTGCTTATGAACTGTAGACTGAAACTGAAGAAACTCCAGAAAGGTAAGAATATAAGGAGCTGAGACCTGGATAAATTGCAGGAACTTAATGTTTTTGAGAATTTAAAAGCGACATTTAGGCAAAAATTGACAGAATCTGGGGAAAATAAAATAGTAGAAGACGAATGGCTTTAAAAGATGAAATAGTCAAGACAGCAGAGGAGCAAATAGGTAGAAAGGCAAGACGTACAAAAGTCCTTGGATTTACAGGAAGTACTAAGTTTAATTGATGAAAGGAGGAGATATAAAAATGCAGTCAATGAAGCAGGTAAAATGGAGCACAGACGACTAAGAAATGAAATTGACAGGAAGTGTAAAAATGCTAAGCAAGAGTGGCTAGAAGCCAAATTCAAATCTCTAGAGGAATGTATTACTAGGGGAAAAATAGATACAGCCTACAAGAAAAAAGAGACATTTGGAAACAAGGAAAATAGCTCTATGAATATCAAGAACTCAGATGGAAAGCCAGTTGCGACCTTCCTATCGGTATTCACCAATAAGAATTTGGCAATACATAACTCAGGGTAGTAAAAGTTTATGGCTCTTTGTCTCTGTTAATAGGAGTGAGTTATGTCTGTTGACTTCCATGCCCTAAACAGCTACCCAACATGTTTAAACAAGATCAGTAATTAATATGTAGTTTAGCCAGTCTATCAATCTGTATATGATGACGTGAAAATATATTTAACAAACATAAATTAAACCTCTGAATGACCAACAAAATGGATTCTAAGATAAAGAAGTGGTTCACTCACAAGTAACTCTTTATAAATATAGTTTATTTCTCTTTCTGGATGTGGAAATGTGGAGGTGGTCCTACTTTATATATATCAGTAAATAACTGAATATTTCCCCAATTATTGTTCATGAGAGGCACTATAAGTATCACACACACACAATCACTCGTAAATTAGTGTAGTCCATCGAACATTTCAGTTCCTCATTAATCTGCAAATGAAGTATTTGTTATAATACACAGTTTGTAACACACGAGTACAGGATTGCTGAATTATCACAGTTCCACAGCTCAACTACCGTGCATAGTTTATCACTTTTCAAGCAGAGACTAAATTCTGTAGTCACAGTCCCGTAAATTTTCCACACATGCCTATCTCTTCAAATCACAAGTTGGTAACGCGGCTTCAGACCGCCCAGTGTCACAACGTTTCACCACCATGTCCAAGTTACGAGTCCCTTCCCAAGCATTCGAAAATATGCTCTACCTGCTCCCAAAATTCTATCCTTCTGCATATCCTAATGCCTCATCTATAAAATACAATTTCCCTTCCAAAATTTTATACATTTGAATATCACAGAATTAAATGCTTTGGCCACCTTCCTACAAATATTGTTTACATTTAACAAACAAATATATACTTAACAATACTAAAAACAGTTGAGACTGAAGCTCATTGCTCAGATAGCCATTAAGCGTGGCATCTCACTGTTCAAATATACTGCTACCATCGAAATATAGTTACACAATTAATATTTAATTTATCATAGCTTTTTATACAAATATATTCAGTTCTTGTCCACAAATACTTATAACTGTTTATATATAAATTATCTGCTGCATATCTACTATTTTTAGTCCGCCATGAAATATTTAAGTGGCAGTCTACAACATAAAAAAACGTATCTCACTAAGAATAATATTAAATATAATAAAATACATATATAAATGTAATGTACTTGTGGGTTCATGTTTTGTGTTTCTATGGTGAAATCAATGTTCTGACACAAGAATATTACTACCTCAAGGAAAAGCAGAACAAGAGAGTAAAACAAAGTTTATTGAAAGAATACAGAAATATCATGGTGCGTCTTTTAAGATAGGTAGCGTGGTGCAATGCTGCACATTTACTTCTTAATCTGTTACTGATAAACAATACGTATCAATAATTGTAAATATAAGTCTTATAATATTATTATTATAGTACTTGGATTAATCGGCTTTTTATCTGTAAGGGATACTGAAATTGTAATTATGGCGTTTGATTCTCTCAAGTCTCCTGAATCCATTCATATAATTATATATGGCATATGATTATTTCCTGATTTTATATGGATTTTTAGAATAATGTTTGTTGCTATATTGTATTTCAGTTGCAATCTGGAATAGCCGCCCTCGCTCAGCCAAGACAGTCACTTCCTGTTTCCGAGCACATTAGGGAAACCCTGATTACCTGCTGTATCCCATTCACTAAGTCCAAACTAGTGGCAGGCTGGCTGGGGAAACCAACAGCCTGGCAAAACCCACCTTTCACATGGAAACAATCAGCTTCCCACTGTATCTGTAATATCACACACCTCCACTTGATATGATACATTTGCTTGCCAAATTATCATGTCAAGTAGCACCAATTTTTTTGGCTATTTTCTCTTAAATTAATAAAACATTAAAATTATTGAAACTTCCTGGCAGATTAAAATTATTACCAACTACTGTGCCAAAACCAAGTGTATGAAACTGTAATGGCGTATGAAGAGGCGCACCATTTGCGCATCATGTATAAGATTTAAATCTAAAGTAACATAAATTATGAATTATATGACATATTAAGTAAATACCCAGAGAAGTATACGTTTCTTCGGTGCGAAGTACACTAATTTCACTCGGCAAATATTACTTTAACGCGCCCTTGCGCCTCATCGTTCCGATGATTTGATTCCACTATCCGCTGCACTGTCAAAAACTCTCCGCCAGCGTCGTACCTTGTCGGAATGTGTGTGACTCTGTAGCCGATTCCCCTGGACGAAATGAAAAGACCTGTCGAAATTCGACTATGGTATAGTTACCAATGTATAGAAACCCATCCGAATTCCCAAGGTTCCAGCTTTGAACGCCTTCCCCCAGTGGAACTGATACACACTCTTCAACAGCAATGCAATAAAACTTACAAAATAATAAATATTGTTTTTACCATCAGTCTGTCCATGTTCCCACAAAAAACATGTCCACACTATAGTAATTTTTGTTTTTGCAATACTAGTCTCCCCCATTGCCAACTTATGAAATTGAAGGAGAAACTCAAAGCAACAAATCGTTACTTCTCTTGAAAAGCTTTCCCTGTTAAATTATACCCTAATTGCAACATTTTAATCCCAAAATACTAAACAAAAATCAAATTTCCATATCAACCCAATATATAAACCACTCATGTCACAAAGATACTTCTTAGAATTTTCAATACACTGCAATTCTCAAATTATTACATCCTTTTACTGATAAATTAATCCGACCTCCTCACACCAAAATTTATGCGACAACATTCTTTAAAATAATACCACAATTCTGGCAACTATCCTCATATTTTTAAACCACAAATTATAGAAACATTTAATAAATCATTTTCATCAACATTATCCCATCAAACTGCCGACCTCCATGCACTAAAATGCGCCATACAATTCCTTTTTTGTTCTCCTCAGCATAGCAACCTATTTTAGACAACATACAAAAAACACACAAATATTCCGCAAAATTATTATATAGTAAAAATAAATACACTGAAATAAGTATCCATAGCAAAGATATTGAGACATACAGACTTAATTCTGTTACATTTCTCAGTGCTAATACTTTTCCAGAGACTGGGTATTTTTGCCTGTAGGCGTTCGGATGAGGACACTCAGCCACAACAAACCGTCCATAGTACAGTTCAAAGAGCTTCTTAATTTCGCCATTGACCTCACTCGAACGCTCCTTCGTCCTCACAAGAACCCAGTGACCTACTCTGTACTTTACTGGCTTATACCGACCGCCATGCTGTCTTTTTCGCTCGTTAGCCAATTTCCCCATCCTGGCCTTTACAATTGCCTCCCATTCTGCCGCCGCTTCCACCTGGCATGGGGGAAACTCAACGATTTCAGTCACTAGAAGTTAAGGTTTATTGCCTGTCATCACCTCTAGTGGAGAGTACCCTGTTGCATTACTCTTCACGCTATTGAGGACATTCTCAAACGCCGACACATATTCCGCCCATCTAGTATGCTTTGAGCTAGCCTACGTCCTGCACAATCTTCCGATCTTTCACATATAACGCTCACGTGGGTTACTGGCCGGATGCCACGCAGAAATCTTAATATGCTTTACCCCTTGCTGTTCCATGAACTTCCCCACGTTTTTGTGCCCCATTATCTGGTAATAGCTTTTCTGGCTTGCCCACTTTTACAGAGTACTCCTTCTCCAGCTTTCCGATTAATATTTTTGTATTAACCTTTCGTATAGGATATAACCTCATATATTTCGAAAACAGATCAACTATCACAAAGATATATTTCATTCCTCCGCGTCCAGTCGGAAGCGGTCCGAAATTGTCCACGGTAACTAGCTGTCCAACTTTATTCGGAATTATGCTCTGCATTTCTCCTTGCTGCGCAACGCTACTATATTTTACCCTTCGGCACCTATCGCACGTGGCCAACTGAGATCGCACTCTCCTGGCTAGGTTGTTTACATGGATATATTCGTCAATGCAAGCCCCATGAACCACAGACATTGCCAAGGTGGGGTGATTTGCGTGCCTCAACGATGCAGATAGCCGTACCATAGGTGCAATCATAGTGGAGGGGTATCTGTGGAGAGGCCAGACAAACGTGTGGCTCCTGAAGAGGGGCAGCAGGCTTTTCAGTAGTTACAGGGGCAACAGTCTGGACGATTGACTGAGCTGGCCTTGTAACATCAGCTAACATGGCCTTGCCATGCAGTTACTGTGGACGGATGAAAGCAAGGGGAAACTACAATCGTTACTTCTCACGAGGTGATGCAGCTCTACTGTATGACTATATGATGATGGCGTCTTCTTGGGTAAAATATTCCGGAGGTAAAATAGTCCCCCATTCGGATCTCCGGGCGGCGACTACTCAGGAGGATGTCGTTATCAAGAAAACCAAAACAGGCATTCTGCGGGTTGGAGCGTGGAATGTTCTAACCCTTAATCACGTAGGTAAGGTAGAAAATATGAAAAGAGAAATGGATAGGTTAAAGTTAGATATGGTAGGGATTAGTAAAGTTTGGTGGCAGGATGAACAGGATTTCTGGTCAGGTGAATACAGGGTTATCAATACAAAATCAGATGGTGGTAACGCAGGAGTAGGTCTGGTAATGAATAAGAAAATAGGAATGCGGGTAAGATACTATGAACAGCATAGTGAACGCATTATCATAGTAGACACAAAGCCAACTTCGAGCACAGTAGTGCAAGTTTATATGCCTACTATGATGAGGATATCCAAAAAAATGTACGAGGAGATAAAAGAAATCATTCATAAAGTTAAGGGAAACGAAAACTTGATTTTGATGGGGGACTGGAACTCGGTAGTATGAAAGGAAAGAGAAGGAAATGTAGTAGGTGAATATGGACTGGTAAAAACGAATGAAAGAGGTGATCGCTTGGTAGAATTTTGAGCAGAGCACAGTTTAATGATCACCCAGACTTGGTTTAATCATCATGAAAGAAGGCTGTATACGTGGAAGAGACCAGGAGACACTGGAAGGTACCAGTTTGACTTTATAATGGTAAGAAATAGATTTAGAAACCAGGTTCTAAGCTGTAAGACATATCCAGGGGCAGATATAGATTCTGACCATAACTTATTGGTTATGAACTGCAGATTAAAGCTTAAGAGACTGCAGAAAGCTAGAAATGTTAGGAGATGGAACCTGGACAAATTGAAGGAACCAGAGGTGTTTGAGAGTTTCAGAGGGAACATTAGGCAAGGATTGGCTGAAACGGAGGAAAGTAATACAGTAGAAGAAGAATGGGTAGCTCTGAGAGATAGGGTAGTGAAGGCTGCAGAGGACCATATAGGCAGAAGGACAAGGCCTAATAGAAATCTCTGGATAACACAGGATATACTGAATTTAATTGATGAGGGGAGACAATATAAAAATTCAGCAAGTGAAACACGAAAAAGGGAGTACAAATGTCTGAAAAATGAGATTGACAAGAAGTGTAGACTGGCTAAGCAGGAGTGACTAGAGGACAAATGCAGGAAAGTAGAAGAATGTATTAATAGGGGAAAGATAGATATCACATACAGGAAAATAAAAGAGATATTTGGAGACAAGAGAAGCAGCTGTATGAATATCAAGAACTCAGAAAACCAGTTCTAAGCAAAGAGGGGAAAGCTGAACTGTGGAAGGAATATATAGAGGGCCTATACAAAGGAAATAAACTTGAAGCCAGTATTCTAGAAATGGAAGACGAAGTGGAGGATGATGAGATAGGAGATATGATACTGCGAGAAGAATTTGACAGAGCGTTGAAGGACTTAAGTCGAAAAATGGCCCCTGGAGCATATGATATTCCGTCTGAACTGCTGATGTCGTTAGGAGAGCCAATCGTGAAAAAATTGTATCACCTAGTATGCAAGATGTATGAGACTGGGGAAATACCCTCCGACTTCAAGAAGAATATTGTAATTCCAATTCCAAAGAATGCAAGTGCAGACAAGTGTGAAACTTACAGATCTATCAGTTTAATAAGTCATGGTTGCAAAACACTAACACGAATAATTTACAGACGAATGGAAAAACTTGTGGAATCAGACCTCGGGGAAGATCAGTTTGGATTTAGGAGAAATGTAGGAACACGGGAGGCAATACTCACATTACGACTTATCTTAGAAGATAGGCTAAGGAAAGGGAAACCTACGTTTTTGGCGTTTGTCGATTTGGAGAAAGCGTTTGACAATGACTACTGGAATACACTCTTCCAAATTCTGAAAGTATCAGGGGTAAAATATAGGGAGCAAAGAGTTATATACAACCTATACAAAAACCAGACAGCGGTTTTTAGAGTCGAAGGGCAAGAAAGGGACGCAGAGGTTGGGAAGGGTGTAAGACAGGGTTGTAGCCTTTCCCCAATGTTGTTCAATCTGTACATTGAGCAGGCAGTGAAGGAATGGATGGAGAAATTCAGAGAGGGCATTAAAGTGCAGAGAGAACAAATAAAAACAATGCGGTTTGCTGATGACATAGTAATTCTGTCAGAAATCGCAAAAGGTCTGGAAGAGCAATTGAACGGGATGGACAGTGTCTTGAAAGGAAGATATAAGATGAACATTAACAAGACTAAAACGAAGGTAACGGAATGCAATGTCAGAAAATCAGGCGATGCTGAAGGAATTAGGTTAGGCCAAGAGACAATAATAGTAGTAGATGAATTTTGTAATTTGGGTAGCAAGATAACTTCTGCTGGCCGAAGTAAAGAAGATATAAAATGCAGAATGGTCGTGGGAAGAAAAGCGTATCTAAAAAAGCGAAACTTGTAAACATCCTATATTAATTTAAATGTAAGGAAGTCCTGTCTGAAAGCATTTGTCTGGAGTGTTCCACTGTATGGGAGTGAAACGTGGACAATTAGTAGTTCAGATAAAAAGATGATAGAAGCTTTTGAAATGTGGTGCTACAGACGAATGATGGGTAGATCACGTAACGAATGATGAAAATTTGATGGGTACATCACGTAACTAATGAGGAAGTGCTTAACTGAATCAGGGAGAAAAGGAGTTTGTTGCATATCTTGACTAAGAGAAGCGATAGATTGGTTGGACACATTCTGAGACATTAAGGAATTGTCAACTTAGCCTTAGAAGGAAGTGTTTGGGGTAAATATCGTAGAAGGAGACCGAGGGACGAATATAGTAAGCAGATTCAAAAGTATGTAGGTTGCCGAACGTATTCTCAGATGAAGAGACGCACAGTACAAGGTAGCGTGGAGAGCTGCATCAAACCAGTCTGCCGACTGAAGACCACAAGAACAACATTCGTCAATGGTTTCCGTGCACTTTTGTGCTCCGTAGTGACCATGACTTAAATGCACATATTCGATTAACTGTTCTATATATTTCCCGGGAAAGCACAGTCGCCATCGCTCCACGTTTTCATCCTTCCTACGGAATAGAAAACCTTTATGCAACTTATAACAGCGAGCAACTCTTTCATACCCCTTAGCATTAAAATTTACTTTTATGTGCTTCAGTTCCGGATCTTCATTGTGCATGCGCCTCATATCTTTACAAATAGCTCGGATGTCTCTTTCGTTTTCAACTCCTTTCATATACAATAGTTGAAATTCCTTGTGTATTTCTTCCATTCCCTCTCCTTCTGATACAGTCATGTGGCATAACGAGTCGGCTACATAGTTTTCGCTGCCTTTTATGTGTCTGATTGAGTAGTTGAACTGCTGCAAAAACATCGCCCACCTCCTCAACCGATCGTTCAACAACCTGCAGTCTTTTAAGACGCTAAGAGCCTTGTGGTCGGATAGCACTGTCACTTCACGTCCTTCCAAGTATAATCTTAACTTCTTAAAACCATACACAATTGCAAGCAATTCTTCCTCTGGGATGGTATATCCCCGCTCATGCTTATTTAACATCCTACTGGCGAATGCCACACTACGGTGTTCTATCTTCCCATCCACCTCAGTTTCTTGGAAGATATCACATCCTATCCCATAATCGCAGTTATCTGTCTCTAAATAGAATGGTCTCGACATATCAGGATAAAACAACAATTTGCTTTTGCATAAGCTGTCCTTGATAGCCTTAAACTCTCGTTCGCAATCTTTGGTCCATATCCAAGGCGCATTTTTCTTGAGAAGTACGCTCAGGTTTGTGTGCTTAGTATTCCATTACCTAAAAATTTTCTATAAAAGTTACACAGCCCGTAGAATGATTTCAATTGTTTCCTGTTGATCGGCCTTCTGCATTCTGAAATCGCTTTTAGTTTCCCTTCTATTGGCGGTATGCCTTCTGCCGAAAGTCTATGACCTAAGAATTCGATTTCTGCCCTTACAAATTAACATTTTGACAATTTTAATGTCATACATCCTTTTTGCAGAGCCTTCAAAACTTCCTCCAATAGATCACAATGTTCACGCCAATTATTTGCAGCTATCAAAATATCGTCTACGTAAATGGCCAGTCTGCTCATTAATACCTCCCCCAGGACATGACTGAGAGCTCTGACAAATACAGCTACAGAAATAATCAGGCCAAATGGCACTTCTTTGTATCTGTAGCTTCTCCCTTCAAAACGAAATACCATATAACGAAAATGTTCAAATGTTTGTAGAGCTTAAGGGACTTAACTACAGGGTCATCAGTCCCTAAACTTAAAAACTACTTATGAACTACCTTATACTAAGGACGGCACAAACATCCATGCTCGAGGGGGGATTCGAACACCCGACCGCAGTGGCCATGCAGTCCGTGACTGGCACGCCGCAGACAGCTCAGCAACCGCGACCAGTGTGCTGTATAACGCCTGCTTTCCTCGCCCAAAGGTATTTGCCAAAACCCACTCGGCAGACCCTCGTTCGTCATTAATTTTACATTCCTTAGGTTGTGCAACATCTCTTCCACATTTCCTGGCTGATCTAGCTCCTTTATTCTTATTAATACTTTGGGCATCCAACACAATCCTAACCGACTTATATTTCTTTTTCATGATCACTCTGGCACTGCTCAATAACTCCCCATCCCAACATTTGTTTCAACCTAGCCCGCACTGCCTCCCTGTCAGCAAGCGCAATCCCATATGGTTTAGCCTTGATTGGTTCATGAGGTCTTACTTTAATGACGTACTCGAAATCAACTACCCTCCTAGGCTTGTCCGAAAACACAACCTCATACCGATTTAACAGATCGAATAGTTCACACCTATTATTATCTGATATATTCTCTATACTTTCCACAATATTTCTGATCTGTTCAAGTTTAGGAATACATTCCTCCTCTACCCCAGTCATTAAAATATGGGCAATACGTTGCTCCCTCATTAATAAGTTCTTGAATGCTACCTTTCGTCTCATTCCTTCTACTTCAAACTCGAGATACATCTCTACACAGCTGAGAGATGTTTTATATTTACATAGAAAATCTGTGCACCACTTACAGAGTGTCCAGAAAAGGGCTCCCTGATTTCAAAATTAAATATCTCGAAAACAAAGATCGATAGAGGAATGCAGTAAACGGTATGTTTATTGTGAAAGCTGTAAGAAGTTTATGCAGCAGTTTGAAATAATCGTTACAAAAGTTGCTAACAGATGTTTCTGTTCGATGTACAGCTCATATCAGCATACATAAGTGAAATAATCGTATGAAAAACTCCTTGCAAACAATCACATCACAAAGTTTTCAAAATGTTCACCATTGGCACTACAGAGGTGGCGCAAACGAAGAATGAAATTCGCATTCACATTTCGTAGTGTCTCAACCAAAATGTATTCACATGCCACAGAGATCGCCGATTCAAGCTCGTCCAGTGTGGTGGGGTGCTTCGGGTAGACCATGTCTCTCATTGTGCCCCCCCCAAAAAAAGTCATAGGGAGTCAAATCCTGCGAATATTGAGGCCAATCCATGCCTGCACCAGTAAATTTGTGATATTCCAAAGCAATGACTCGATTCCCGAAGTATTCCTCAAGAAAGCGAAACACTTGTTCGGTCCGATGTGGTCGGGCTCCGTCTTGCATAAACCATTCAGTACCTGGTCGATCCTCTAACGCTTGCTGTGTGGCGATAAATTGTTCCAAAATTGCAACGTAACGTGCACCAGTGACTATTTCTCGAATGAAAAAAGGGCCAATAATGCCTCTGCTGGCCACACAGTAACTTTAGGAGAATACAGGGGTTTCAGTTCACACCAATAAGCCTGTTTGGAACCCCAAAATCGTTTGTTCTGCTTATTCACGTATCCATTCAGGTGGAAGTGTGCTTCATCTGTAAACCAGTTGCAGCCAACATCAAATCCTTCCCTATCAATCATTGTGAGCATCTGATTAGCAAAGGCAACCCCAAAGGCAGATCATACGGGTATGGCCTGGTGTGTTTGAATTTTGATTGGAAACCTGTGTAGGCTCTTTCTCAGTATTTTCTGCATGCTTGAACACTTCAAACCAGTCTCAGATACAATTATACGGTCGGATGACATTGGATTTCGCTGAATAATTCCAGAAACTGTGGCGATATTTTCACGCGTAACTGTGTTTTGCTTGCGGCCAACATGCCCCACTAGATCAGCAGTTACGCTGCCTGTTCGTTGAAATTTTGCGAAGAGCGTACGAATGGTTTCGTATCGGGTCCTTTTGGAACATTAAATCGTGTTTGAAAACTTCGCCTTGTTGCCGTAGGACCCTCTTCTAACCTGTGGTACTGTAGCACCAGAAAAACGCGTTGTTCAATGGAGAACATGGTTTTAATCTCTTCCTTAAGTACGCTAACCTCCTTTCACATTTCAATAATGGAACTGATCGCGCTGGGCTTCGGATCACTATTTATACTAGGCATTATGTATGGCGATTACAGCGCCATCTGTTAGCAGCTTTTGTAACTATTATTTCAAACTGCTGTATAACTTCTTCCAGCTTTCACAATAAACATACCGTTTACTGCATTCCTCTATGGATCTTTGTTTTTGAGATATTTAATTTTGAAATCAGGAATCCTTTTCTGCACACCCTGTAACTACTTCTGCACTATTTAAGTAATTAACAACATAGACAGATCGTTTCGTTAGCTCTTAAGATATATTTGGTGATCAGAATACACTAGTAGATAACTACTTGAACACATCATTCTCATCATTACTGTGCTCGTAAATATGCCGTGTATTCACTCAATCGAATAGTTGTATCAGACGATCGTAAGTATGAGTAAAGAAAGAACTCAAGTTTGTGTTATATATTTATTATTAAAATACCAAAATTCTATCGTTTAGTGATATATGGTAAATATTCGTAATAATGCATCAATAACTATTTTTAAACAGAAGAAACGCGAGATTTTGCTTTTACGAAATGTTATTTTAAATAAAGACTATGAAATAATCAATTTGAGAATGTAACATTTATAAATGGGGCAAATAGTGGCTGTAAATGCAGACAGCCCTTGTTGTGGGCAGAGTATCATGGCGGCAAGGCTTACTGCCATGCCTTCAAAGAGTCATACAGGTGGGACATACAGCGCAATTTCCCATTATTCTTACCTCCATGATTGCGCCTCCTAGGCACAGAGTCATTGCAAGAGATTATGGTAGCAAAGTGAGTACAATAATTGTATTTTTGAGTTCAAGGCCAATTCACAATGTCCGTCACGTCAACGTCACGAAACGGCACCGTCACGTCAAATTGTATTCACTGTCTGTCACATCAATTCACCCATCTCAATACGTGATGTTGAAAGTGAGGTTACGTAGAAAGTCATAGTTTAATACTAGAATTGAGGGAACAACAACACTAAATGTTATTGACGGCAAAAGAATACTTTACATTGTATGTTTTTGGCCAACTTACACTACGTTTACATGGAACACGTCTTCCGGAAGACGAAAACCGATTTTTGTAAACCGTTTTTCGCTGTCGTGTTTACATGGTATAGCCTGAATCGGTTTTCGTGGCTCACTTAAAATGGCGGCTGGAAAACAGCTGATTCAGTTCCTTATTTAGTCTGCACAATCGCTATTTTTCTTTATTTAAATACACAGATTTATGTTCACTCTAATATTTATACTTTTATTTCACATTAGAAAATATCACTCTTTCCATATGTGCCGAAAATTCTTAACAAGAAAACACAATCTGACAAGCCAAGAACGCTTCAAAAACGGTTGCGTTTACATGGACACGAACATCGATTGTGGAACTGGAAAACCGCTTTAGGGAAGCGGATTTCCAGAATCGATTTTGGAGTGTTTACATGACCAACCAAAAGCGGAATGGAAAATCGGTTTACGAAATCCGGTTTTGGGAGCCCATGTAAACGGGGTGTTACTGGGAACTGAAAACACATTTCAAAACATCATCTATTTTTAAGCGAAAAAATAAACACATGAAAACTTCAAACAATACATATAAGAGCATAAGTAGTGCCTGTTTACTTTATCAATTACGATTTGCCTGCTGACATTGTATACCGTTGTAAACAACTGAATTTTGGTTTTTCATTAGAACTGACTTTTTCATTTAAAATGTCATTTAATGAAAAATGCATATTCAAATTACAATCTTATTCAAATAAACAGTTTACTTCAGTCTTTTCTGTTACAATGTTACGTAACATAACCATTTTTTGGTTTCAGATATCCGACCTCAATTTTAGGGGGACACTCAATTGACAAAAATATTTAAGTCATCATGAAACATTTGAGATTTACCCCTAAAACGAAGTATAACAACAAAATAAAGATGAATAAGACACTTTTGCATATAAACAGCGCAATCGTCGACTGCAACATGTAATTTGCGTGACGAAAATAGGTTAACTTCCGACGTTAGCAGACGGCCGTTCCGTCAAAGCATTCTTCTCGAGAAAGCTTGACGTGACGTGACGGACAATGTGAATGCCGCCATTAGAAATACATTGCGGAATGTTCTGACGGACGGTGACGTGTCGGACAGTGTGAATTGGCCTGCACTGGGGTAGCGTAACCGTAGAGACATCTAACGGTAAAGGCCAATTCACACTGTCCGTCATGTCACGTCACGTCACCGTCTGTCAGAACATTCCGCAATGTATTTCTAATGGCGCCATTCACACTGTCCGTCACCGGACCGCCACGTCACGTCAACATCCGTCAAGCTTTCTCGAGAAGAATGTTTTGACGGAACGTCCGTCTGCTAACATCGGAAGTTAACCTATTTTCGTCACGCGAATTACGTGTTGCAGTTCACGATTGTACTGTTTATATGCAAACTCTTTGAGTTGTTGTTGTACCTCGTTTTAGGGGTAAATCTCAAATGTTTCATGATGACTTAAATCGAGGTCAGATATCTGAAACCAAAAAATTGTTTATGTTACGTAACATTGTAACAGAAACGACTGAAGCAAACTGTTAATTTGAATAAGATTGTAATTTGATTATGCTTTTTTCATTAAATAACACTTTATATGAAAATGTCAGTTCTAATGAAAGACAAAAATTCAGTTGTTTACGATAGTATTAACAATGTCAGCGAGCAAATCGTAATGGTTAAAGTATACAGGCGCTATTTATGCTCTTACAAGTATGGTTTGATGTCTTTATATTTTTTATTTTTTTCGCTTGCAAATAGATGTCGATGTTTTGAAATGTTGTTTCAGTTCCCAGTAAGTTGGCCAAAAACATACATTGTAAAGTTTTCTTTGGCCGTTAATAACATTTAGCGTTGTTGTTCCCCATTTCTAGTATGAAACTATGACTTTCTACATAACAAATCGCCACTCATAACCTCACTTTCAACATCGCGTATTGAGATGGACGAATTGACGTGACGGACACGGACGGACAGTGTGAATACAATGTAAGCCTTCACGGCCGGCGTCAACTTCATTTAAAACTTCCGGGCTCATAAGCCGTGGTCGATTTATAAAACTTTCCCCTAACGTTTCATCTTCGGCTGCGGAAGATATCTTCAGAGGTAGAATGGCGACCACGGCTTATGAGCCCGGAAGTTTTAAATGAAGTGTGAATACAACTTGACGTGACGGTTCCGTGACGTGAAGTTGACGTGACGGACAGTGTGAATTGGCCTTAATAGGCACTCTTTCATTAGATTACGTTAGAGTTGTTGAGGCCAATTCACACTGTCCGTCACGTCACGTCACGTCACCGTCCGTCAGAACATTCCGCAATGTATTTCTAATGGCGGCATTCACACTGTCCGTCACCGGACCGTCACGTCACGTCAACGTCCGTCGAGCTTTCTCGAGAAGATTGTTTTGACGGAACTGTCGTCTGCTAACATCGCAAGTTAACCTAATTTCGTCACGCGAATTACATGTTGCAGTCGACGATTGCACTGTTTATACGCAAATGTGTGTTATTCATCTTTGTGCTGTTGTTGTACTTCGTTTTAGGGGTAAATCTCAAATATTTCATGACGACTTAAATATTTTTGTCAATTGAGTGTCCCCCTATAATCGAGGTCGGATATCTGAAACCAAAAAATGGTTTATGTTACGTAACAATGTAACAGAAACGACTGAAGCAAACTGTTTATTTGAATAAGATTGTAATTTGAATACGCATTTTTCATTAAATAACACTTTAAATGAAAATGTCAGTTCTAATGAAAGACAAAAATTCAGTTGTTTACGACGTATTAACAATGTCAGCATGCAAATCGTAATGGTTAAAGTATACAGGCGATATTTATGCTCTTACGAGTATGGTTTGATGTCTTCATATGTTTATTTTTTCGATTGAAAATAGATGTCGATGTTTTGAAATGTTGTTCCAGTTCCCAGTAAGTTGGCCAAAAACACACACTGTAAAGTTTTCTTTGGCCGTTAATAACATTTAGCGTTGTTGTTCCCCCTTTCTAGTATGAAACTATGACTTTCTACATAACAAATCGCCACTCATAACCTCACTTTCAACATCGCGTATTGAGATGGACGAATTGACGTGACGGACACGGACGGACAGTTGTGAATACAACTTGACGTGACGGTTCCGTGAACTCGGCCCTAAAAACCGAAAAGTGCCGCCGGAAGTAACCAGAGGGTGAATTTAAGTCGATAGCGGCTGCTATCGAACCTCGCAGTCGATTAATGTCACTTAACGCCATGTTTGTATTAGTTTTATGTTGTGTTGTTATGAGATGGAGTGTACAATTGGGCGTTAACTATAGTTGAAGTTTTATCATAAAGTCGTCAAATCTCTAATTTCTTATAAGGCAATGTGGTAAAACTGCGGTGTCTGTTGCCCGTGTTTTTAGTATGGCGCGTATGTTGACAACTGTAAATAGATCGTTTCTGGACCGGAGATTCGGGCGCTACGCCCCCCTCACATAATAAAAAAAACCTTCTTGTTTAACGTATACCTAACCTAACTTTCACTTAAAATGATCACTGTTTAGTACAGATCACAAAATAAATAAAACATATACCTGCTCTATGGTTGACTGCTGTGGTGTTGCCAACATTTACAGAGCTTGGCAGTTTAGCCGTTAATATTGACGCATGTGTTTGTAATACATTGTGGATTTCCTTAAAATTTTCAGCAATTTGTGCAAAAATCATTGACGAGGTGTGTTTGCCACAGCCGATAATAAAATCATATCCACAGTAATAGAAATTTTAACTGTTTGTGATGCTAGCTGAACACGACATAATACTAAGTGTGGCCGCAAACTTATAATTGCATCTTACTATCGACTCACCAGGAAACTTCAGACTTTCCAAAGTTAATTAGTTCGTACGTTCCCCAATCGTATTCTCATAATTGGAGGTGATTTTCAAGATACAAATTTAAATTGGGTAAACTACAGATTTGCAAGTGATTGGAGTGACGGGACTTATTGCAAATCATTAGGCCTATTAACTTCACCCCCCCCCCCCCTAACAGCTACCCAGAACATATTGATTGGAATCCCACTTATGATGGAAATATGCTGCTGTCATAATAAAAGGTCGGAAGACGTTTGGTGCTTTCCTCCACATCAGTTTCTCCTATGCAAACATCTTCATTTCAAAAGTACTCTGGCAGCCCACTTCCAATGTAAGCTATTTACTGTATTCCTTCCTCTCTTTTCTCTCCCCCCCCCCTCTTTACTCCCCCACCACACTTCTCACCAAATCCGGAACTGGGAAATATTTGATGACACAGTATGTGCCCCCCCCCCCCCCCAACATATATTTTAACAGAGGTGAGGATAAATTTCAATAGTTGCTCATTAATTATGTGAACTACCCATCCATTTTCAATAACACATTTCTAAAGCTTCTACACTCATGTTTGAAATGTTAATCATCCATGTTTTTCACTTAACATACAATACTGC
This sequence comes from Locusta migratoria, assembly GCA_026315105.1. Taxonomy (NCBI): domain Eukaryota; kingdom Metazoa; phylum Arthropoda; class Insecta; order Orthoptera; family Acrididae; genus Locusta; species Locusta migratoria. Next base: position 202,449,642 of record CM048746.1, read on the forward strand.
ACTCCGATAAATTGCTCAGGAAAAGGCTTCCTAATGTCAACAAATAGACTAGACCTCTTTAGTGACTACAAAAGTACAAAGAGAAATTAGAGCAAGTGGATTGATTTATATCTTCATCAAATTAGATAAAGAGGGAGTGGTGTCATATATAAATTTATTACAGTAGAGCATATTGATGTGTTATGGCACTTGTTTACAAAAATATTGGACTATATGCCTGATAGGCATGTTCCTAGAAGAATAGTTAATGGAGTGAGGGACCCTCCATTGTGTACAGCCACTGTAATGAAACTTCTGAGGAAGGAGATACTACTACATGACAGATGTAAAACAAAGCCTGACAGTACAGCTATTGGTGGTGGTATGCTAAATGAAACGTACTTGTCTGTCCAGAGAATAGTGGGTGAAGCCTCCAGTGACTGCCATATCAGAATATTTATGTAAGGATCCCTCTTAAAACATAAAGAAGCTTTATCATATGTAACTGTTGTTAGTGGGACCAAAGTTAGCACCCAGACACTCATGGCCGAGTGAGGTACTGAAATTGAGGATTGCAAAGCAGATCTACTGAACTCAGTTATACGCCTAAGATGTTACTTTCAATTGAAAATCAAGGACCATTAAGTTACCTAAATGTAGTTCTGGTTCCAATGCAAGACAAGTGATGCAGATATTAAGTTCATGGGCCTGAAGCAATACCCATCAGATTGTTTACTACATTTGTGTTGAGTTAGTTCATGAGTGTTTTAATTCTTTAACTCATTATCCTGAGACAGGCTAACTCGCGCTCCCAAATTTTTTGCAACAATATCCCGATTAAAATTGGTGTTCCTTCTGCTGCTGTTAGTAGGTGTTACCTAAGCGTCTTGTGTTGTATTTGTATGCTTTTTGCTGTAGTACTGTGTTCTATAGTATAATTTTGGTCTTGCTGCACTTTGTATACTTCCTATATGGAACCAATTGTTTCCTTATTTGTAATAAATAATGTTTCAGTGAATATTTACATACAGTTTTTGCTAAACCTGAGCTTATATTGTGGAACTACCTTTTATCCTTTCCTACCTTAAATAACTCCATAGATTTTCAAGGAGTAAAACTTATTAGCAAAAGAAATATGTATTTCAGAAAGCACAAACTTACATTGAAAAATTTGAAGCTTTTAGCTTTTGTGTAAGAAATTGGTATATTAGGAGCTTTTTTTCCTGTACAAATTGGAAGTACATTCCATTTTTCAAACATATTTTAGGAACTTTTAATGAAACAATTAGTGGGATTGTTCAGGAGAAGGGAGACTACAGCCAATAAAGTCATCAGAATATTACAAGTATTTCAAGCTTATTAAGAACACTCAGAATAAACCAAACATTACTTACTTTCAATATATATAGCAAAGTGTACACAATTAAAAATTTAGGGAATATAAGTAACAGTAAAATAGGCTGGTGTATTTATATGTCATTAATTAACAACACATTAAATGAAATAGTGCATAAACTATATACATGTACAGATTTGCTGGGTGAAATAACTGAAATTCATTTTCATAGTATACCGTACATCATGCATTCCATTAGAGAGTGAAAATTGAAAATCTCAAAGTCAGAGTTATGAGTTGTTTCAATAAAATCCTAAGCCACTGAAGTTACAGCTACAACAAAGCAGTCTGCCTAATACACCTCTAGAACATCTGAAAACTGGTAAGCATTTCTAACTTATTTTGTTTATAAGCTTAACATTTTGGCTAGAGAAGAAATACTTTAATTTTGTTCAGCACACACAAGAGCCATTGAAATAATAATATTTAATTCAGTATTTTTATTTATAAAAAACCACTGTGACATGCTGCTTGTGATAGACGGGATAATTTATATGAAATAAACTGAGAAGTTAATGTTTGAAAAAAATGACAGAGGAAGAAAGGATATCATTAGGAAAAAAGAGTAAAAAAAGAAGCACTATTGATTTAAAGAGAAATCAGAAATGTCCTGTGGAAACAGTAATTTCCCCACTTAAAAAAATAAACAAAGAAACTAATTCTGATAAAAGTGGGGGAGACCAGTGTACTTAAAGCCACATATGTAATTTGGAAACTAATTCAGGAATATTTAGTTTCTTGGTTCTCAGATGGTTACTGTCTGTACCAAAAATGGGCCAGTTAACAGTTGGAGAGAATAGGCAAGCAGAGGTGGATGTATCTTCATGTTTTAATGGTGCTGAAGTAAAAATTCTTGGTTAAAACAATGACAAATTATTGTAGGCATGTGTACCTAGAGGCATGGCCCTAGGTTTGAGGCCAAGGGAAGTTTAATGAGGAAGTGTATAATTGCACAGTAAGGAGCTTTAAATTCACAACAAATTACTAACCAAAAAGTTTGCCTCCCCCCCCCCTTTTAAATTTTTTTTTTTTTTTTTACTGATGATGCCACTGGCACTGATTCTGACACAACAGATGACTGTGACCTGGTACCTGTTATTGAACCAACAGTGGAGGAAGATAAGAAATTAATGTTGAACTACTTTACTTTTCCGCCATTTTGTGTTTTCCTGCTTTGGTTGTGTTCGTGTTGTTCTGTACATTTACCTTTTTGCTGTGAACAGAAAATGGATATGAAGAACTTTCAGTGCTACGTATGTGATAGAACTTTTCGTAGAAAGTCGGAGTTAAATCGACATCAGCGAAGAGTGCAAATGAGGTGTTTTATGTGACATTCCCCGTCATGCCCGTAACTATCTCAGACTACTTCCACATCTCATTCCAGATACCACTACCAACACTCCACAGCTAAGGTCAAATAAAATCACATAATAATAATAATGTTCCCATTAAATGTATACATGTATTATTCTCCCACTATTCCGATCCGCTTACATCAAAACTAAAAACACCGAAACATAATTTATTATAAAACATAGAGAAGGATATACATTCGTGAGGAATTGCATTAAACAGACCGGCACGATGACAGAAATTGCTGTAAGTACCAAACATTAGGCCTACTTTTCAGGGTCAATTTAAGAACTGTTTTCGATGTAAACGCAAAACAAACTGTAGATTTCTATTATTACAGACCACTGAAGATGTTTTACATTCAATAAAACGAAACACGTCTGGTGTGGAAAAATCACATTTTTATTGTAGTTGCAAAGACGGAAAATCACTGCTATTCATAATTATGAAAGCAACTACGGACATTATGGCCACACAAACGAAGATAACATTTTTTTTCCAATTCTGAAACAGTCCTAAAATATCAACTGAATAAAATTTACAGTAATTATTGACTAACATATGGGCCAAAGACTTAAAACACTTTATTACGCTTGAATAAACTAGCTTTTTGTATCAAAGGTGACCATAATAGTGAAATTAGCACAGTTTCCAGAACATTAATAATCACCCTTTCAGTATCATTTCAAGCTGCTTTTAAATTACTTTTAGAATTTCATTGTGTTATGTCCAGCAATGACACATTTAATCAAATTTTGTGTATGCCTTACCTTGTCCTCAACATGTAAGTGTGATTAATGTAAATGGATACCCTGTGTGTGCAAAGCATGGATTACAGAATATCTCAATTAGTCCAGAGGCCAAAATTATTTTTTGGGGTATTTCATTCAATGTTTGGTACAGAAAGTGCTCAATTACTTGTAAGCAATATAATTAATGAAGTTTGCCCTTTAAACAAGTTTACATGGATATGTGATTATTGTTAAATAAAGGCATTTTTAGTTCACTGGATGACAAATGTGCACTTTCTCTGGATATTTTTTACTACAAGCTGTGATCTGTTTAGTGAGCTACAGCAACTTCATTACATTGTTCCATCTTTTGTCACTTAACTGTGTACACACATTACTGTTTTAGAGAATTACTCATAGTAGAAATGGAATTAGGAAGTGTGCTATACCTATTTTTGTTGATTTAGTTTCATTACCCATTCTCAACATAACTTGTTAAAATGTAAGAATTTTGTAGCAAAATTTTTAGTATGCTTTTAGCACATGAGTCATTTGAACTTGGACCAGAAGAAAATGTAATGAACAATTTTGTGAGAAGTTTTGCATAGTAGTAGACAGGCAGAAGGGAGATAGAGTTGCTGTTTATGTAAGTGAAGAGGTAAGATTATTTCAGATAGAGCTGAGCATTGGTCTTAGACTATACAAAAGAGATTAATGTTGAGTCTAAAGATTTGAAAGCAGCTGGTTAAGATATTTTCTCAATGAAAAGAACATACTACTTGAAAAAGACTACAAATTATAAATGTAAAAAAGAAAACCCCACCCTAAGGCTTCACAATCAAAATGCTTGTGTGACCTAATGAGGACACAAAGTTCATTAGTAAATCAAGCTGTAGGATACTGTGGCATCACACCAACCCTTATAGATCATATCACAAATGATCATTAGTCTAGTTTTGTATTAAACATTATGACTTTTGGCAATTGTTCTGTTGGCAGAAATACAATGAAAAACCTAATGAAGTTTGCAGAGGTAGGACAAATTGAAGAATAAATTATCCCAAAAAATGTAATATGTACAAAGCAAAGTCTGCAGGTAAATGTTTGGAAACTTCATATTCAACTCAGTATTGGCTAAATAGGGCCTGCTATAAGAAAAGCAAAACTATTTTTCATTGCAGTGCAGCTTTTTCAGGTCTAAATCTGGCTGCTTCTTAATATTTAAGCTGGGATTTGCAAGTATGGCTTTTCTCCTTAAACCATAGGAAAAGATTAAAATGCATGTTGAGGGAAATGTCAGTCCTTTCTGGAATTTCCATTGTTTGAACCAATATTTAACACACACTAATATCCCAGTCAAATATGTTAAGAGTTAAATGGCAAAGCAAAGCAAATGAAACTGAACTGGTATGTGTTCCAAGATGTCAATGAAATATCAATTTCACAACAGTATAGGAAGGTGGGGGTCAGTCCTAGTATCCAATATCACCTGTCAGCTTTGAACAAAGATGTCGCGTGTTACATTGTACCTATTGATGATTATATTTGTGGTTATTGCAAGACACAGAAAAATATTGTTACAGTAGTCCCGAAAACTCGGCAGTCCGGATAACTCAGTCACACCCCCTGAAATTATTCCATGCTTGCAGGATAGAAATGAAATTGTAGTAGTTACAGGCTATGTTGTGTATGGGTCCAGACATCTTTTTTTGTGCCACCTACACTCCATTTAAGAATCCTTTGTCTCATTAATGCAGTATATAGATGCGCCTTCATTCTAAAAACAGTTATGAACAAAAGTATGGGAGTTCAACTTTTCAGTGTCGTTTACAGTCAGCTTAGGCGTGATGGTCAAATAATGAACTTAGTTACAACAGACAACAATAAGAGATATGTAGCACTACCATACGCACTCTGCCGCTCACCTGCCTACAGCTTTTGTCGTTTCTTAACCGTGTTTTGTAAAGTACATGTGAGTGTAAGAAATGAATATCATTTGGAAGATATTGTCTTACATTTATGTAGTGTTACTGTATTCCACCATTTGTATTGTATTCTGAAGTAACAATAGAAAGTACTTTATAATGAAACAACCTCAACTATTCATTTTCTAGCACCATTCCCAATGAAGACAGTGATACCAATTCAACATCCCCCCCCCCCCCCAAAAAAAAGCAACTAATAAGAAAGAAATAGTATCTAACACTTACGCCAAATCAAATGTTCCATTCTAACATATCTTCACTACAACCCCTCTTGTATTTTCAAATTTGTTGCCTTTGCCTACTCCCAACCAAACTTGCCTTCTAACCTAACCTAGACCTCAGGATATGCTACAGATCACTGTCATTACAGTCGTTTGCTCTTCACATTCTTTGGCTTTGACAACTCACAACTACAATGTCGTGTCGAAGCCTAACCTAAACCTTGGGCTACACTACAGATTAGCCTGTCAGATAAACAAGATTTCCGCGTCTCACATTCGTTGCCCTCACCAACTCACAACCAAACTGTTGGCTCCCTACCTACATAAACCTAGGCTGCGCTACAGATGAGCCTATCACCGAAACTAGATTTTCGCCTTTCATATTCATTGGCTTTGCCTATAGTGGTTATTATACATTTTGGTTAGCCTTATAGATAGTGGTGTAATAATGAACAACATGTGAAATGCAAGTAGTAATATAACCTAATTATTGAAAGATGTTTTATTTTTCACATTTAGTTGTCAGATTTTGGGCTTTGATAATTACATTTTCAAACCTCTGGCCTGTGCTTAAGCATCATATTCTAATATTTGCTAGCGTGAATGCAAGTACTGGACGCAGGCACACATCAGCCTAGATTTTAAGATTGAAATATCAGTTGGCATATTAGTATGTGTTGGTTAATGCATGAGTCAGATGTTTGAAAACAGTCTTATTGTAGAATGAAATAAGTAAAACATGTCACAACTAAATGTAAAACTATGACTGAAAAGTAGAATAAAACAGATGCCATAACAGCCAGATGGCAGTGATGTCTGTGTGAGTGTGTCTTTCTAACCCACGGAGGCCTTTACGGCCAAAAGTTATCAAGTTGTATTCTTTTATTTATGACTTTCTGCAGCTCATTGGACATCTGTGGTAAGCAACCTATCTCTCACAAAGATACTGCTGAATCCTTCCTGGAATTTCCATTGTTTGATATTGTGAAGCATGTATGTGGTTTTTGGTATAGAAATCTGATAAACATGATTGTGACAGACAATATGTGTCCAGGTTACATGATTCAGTTCTGCAGTAGAGTGTTGAGCAACTTGACTCTTCTGTATTCCAAATAACACTGGCAGGAGCAAAAAAGCATCACATACCACTGTGAATGTAGCTTTCTTCTAGTGTTATTTGGAAGATTCACATTGCTCCATTTCTAAATGCATCAATTATCTGGTGCACCTATTGTTGGTTTCATTAAGTGTTTAACAGATTTCTATACCAAGACCCACATACAGCTAAATGGAATAAGTAAATACAGGCTAATCTGTAGTGTAGCCCGAGGTTAGGCTTGGACGATACTATGTAGTTGTGAATTAGCAAAGCCAAAGGCTGTGAAGAGCAAAGAACTGTTTGTAATGACAGAGATCTGTAGTGTATCCTGAGGTCCATGTTAGGTTGTGAGGCTAATTTGGTTGAGAGTAGGCAAAGCCAACAAATGTGAAAATACAAGAGGGGTTGTGGTAAAGATACGTTAGAAGAGAACATTTGATATGACTTGAGTATTTGATACTATTTCTTTGTTATTTGTTGCTTTTTTTGGGAAGGATGTTGAATTGGTATCGCTGTCTTTATTTGATGTGTATTATAGGTCAATTATCTGCTCCCATAGCTCAGTTGACAGTGTCGCTGACTACCACTCAGAGAGACCGGGTTTGATTTCCGGCAGGGGACTGGGTGTTGTGTTGTCGTCGTCATGTTCATAACCATCGACATGCAAGTCGCCGAAGTACCATCAAGTAAAATGACTTGCACCAGACGGCCGAACAATCGCAGATGGTATCTCCCAGCCAAAAATGCCTTATGGTTAAATTGAATGATTCACTACCATGTAATTTCTTGGTTGTTTCTGTTTTTATTTTTCATTTTTTGTGTGTTTATCAGTTTGGTTTCTTGTTGTTTTTCCCCAGTTTAGAATGTCCTCGCCCAAAACCGCAACATTCTGGCTCAAGTGAAGCACACTAAGCCACCTGTCACCTTTGACCCCTGATGTCAGTGTGATGTGTTGTACAACTCGAAATACTGATCATTTGCAATAGGGATATTCTTTTGTTGCGAATGTGTCCTTACTTTCTACAGTACAAACAGATCAATCTACCTTCACCATCCAGCACGAGTTTGTTTCTTTACATTTAGTATGTCCCTGCCCATTATGTCATAGTAGAAGGGTTGCATGGGTACTGTTGGTGTTGGCAATATGGAAAAAGGGTGCAAAGCTCATTCAGTTAGCAATTAAAAAACCAGAAAAGTTTATCACTACATTTATTACTGAATGAAAAAATTTAATTCAGTTGTAAAATTGTAAGCTTTTGATTGAAGTTAATTCATTCATTCCTTTTGGGTCCAAATGTTACAGCCCCCACATAGGAGAAGAAACTAGGTCCTTCCTATTATAAGTACTACAATTTCATTCCTGCCCAGAACTCTACTCCAATGCGTTTTAAGTTATTGTTACTGTTATAAAAAGGAATTGTAACCTGGAAACAGAATGATTGTGAAAAAAGGCGAAATAGGTTTTAATTCGATTAAATGGCTCACAGGAAATGGGACTACTTCCCATTGGCTTTGACTTGCGGCATCGATGTTTTGTCGTGTGTGTGTTTGTAGGTGGCGTGAATAATTGTGATGGCCGAGTTAAAGATGACAGTTTGTTTACCAGCAGAACATAGATTAAGGTTTTGTATTTAAAAAATGACATGCAGCTCCACTATGATAGGGAGGTATAGGTTAACAGCGCACAAGTGAGTGCCGAAGGTGGGGTGATATCAGTGATTGATGGTACATTCTGTTGTTGGAATCTGTAATTTATGAGGATAATCCCATATTATTTATTATCTACAATACACGAGTATTACGATAGTATCGCATCTATGAATTGCCCAACATGTTGATGACATCATGGGTCAAAGCTAATGGGTAGTATCCCTTTAGTCTTTAGTTATGCCAATTAAAATGAACAGTAAAAAATGAGGAAGGAAAGAAGGAAATGGAATCTTATTAAAAAATAGAGAGAGGAACTGAAATATCAAACTATAAGTAGCAAAAAAAGTAAAAATCAAATCATTAATAACTACTGGAAAAGAGAGATTACTAAAAGAAATGAAGTCCTTGTACTTCAAAAAAGCAGTTGAAAGTTCACATATATGGCAGAGACAGTCTGCATATTCATTAGCACTCTCAGGAAGGCAGTCAAAAACAATGAAGAGCAGGGTAGAGGATTGTTGGAAACACATGATAGCTCTTACATTTGCTGTATGAATACTACATAACTATACAAACAAAATCCCACAAACTGGTACACAATAACAAATAATGCAATTTTTATTACTATTTCCTCAAAAATAATATGCAAATAGCAAACAAAAGGTCTGCATGACATATCTATGAGATCAGTTACTTATTGTTCAGTTTCCAATAGTTACTGGTATTCATATTTCTAGTAGGTCTATGGAAGAATCTCTGAACAGAGTGACACTATCCCTAAACACAAATAAGGCAATACACTAGGTGTAGGCCTACTGGCCCAATTGAATTCTTTTTCTAGCAAGTTGTTGTTGGTCTTTGAGGGGACTAAACAGCTAGGTCATCAGTCCCTTTCAAGCAAGTGTTATAATGTATGCTGATGGTACTATTAAACATATAAAATTCAAACCATTATGTCAGTAACGACAGTATGACCGCTAGTTGTACACAAAAAATGACATGAAGGTTCAAGCCACCGGCACATTCAAAATAGCGTATTAGCTAGTCCTGTAAAGTAAAACCCTGCTTTCCTTGGTTGTATTAGGATACCATGTCTCATATGTAGAGTGGTCTATTCTACAGTAAATAAACATTCACGCTTTATTCACCGTAAGTAGTGCATTTAGATGCAACCCGATATGGCAAATTATACGAAACAACATAGTTCCATCTGTTGCACAATTTGTACCAGTAGATATTCGGAATACGGTATCATACGTAAAGTTGTATGAGGCCTTTCGTATTAAACAACAATATATACCAAATTTCGAAACTACGTGTAAGTGCACCTAAGTGCACTGTGAAATAGTTATCTCCTTTCTTAAGAGACACACTCAATCAGAAATTGTAATACTGCCAGAAACCTTATTACTGCGTTTCTGAAATCCGGTGGTAAGTATTAAAAGGCACTGAAGATCACAGCAACAGAATCTGAAATGGGCTACTTGCATTCATTTTTCATAAATCTTATTACGCCTATATACTCAAATCACACTTGCTTTCACTATAGCACAACAATCTGCACTTCAAACAACTGATTTGTAATGCGGTTGGTCATTCGAAAGCCATATTTCTCATAATACGTAGTCATAAATACGAAAAACGACTACAGCAACAGCATTCAAACCAATATGCAGGTGGTTTGTTTACATGCGTGAGGCGACTCGAGACCCGCCGGTCGCGTAGGTCGAGTCGCGCTCCTGATTGGCTAACGTATATGACGTCATGAACTAACATTTATCCAATCAGCATCTCGACCAGCGGATCCCGAGACGAGTGACCATAGATATGGTAGGAAGTGTAGGTGACTTCCGGTAATCCACTTCCGGCGGCACTTTTCGGTTTTTAGCGTCCACTGTTCCGTGACGTGACGTTGACGGGACGGACAGTGTGAATTGGCCTTTGTTCGTTCTATAGATCCATATTGACGAAAAAGTTACTTTCGTAATAATTGACTGTTGCAAATACTCGAAAAGCACACGCGAGTGCTGTGTTGCCAAATTGCTTTCCGTCTGTAAAAGTACAGATATCAAATTTAAGATCTTTGCGCTAATCTGTACGTGATCTTTGATGTGTTGTCGATAGCACCACAGTCTAAAACAGACAGTCGCGAAACTCAGTAGGGAAAAAAATGCAACCATTTGACAGCTGAAGCTATACTAGCGCTCCAAGCGGCTGGGTAGCAAAGCTCAGTAGCAGAAAATGCCACTTCCGAAACGAAGAATTTATTATTGCTGTTGTTTATATATCTCCTAGGCATTAAACGTGGTACTGTATTTCGAGATACAAATACGACAACATTATTAAACGTAAATATCGTTTCCTGTTGATGTCAGTTTGTAATAATAACATGCAAGTGCATTGTAATACATTCGGCTCACAATAGCACGGTCGTAATCATAACATCCAAGAACGATTTAAGACAAGAAGCGAATAGTAACCTGGTGTGCTTAACTTAAAAAGCAACTGATTTATAATTGTATAATGTACTGGTACGTAGTTACAAGTCCCACACGAATTTTTTCTGCAGATTTATAGATTTGATACTGGTAATAGACACGATTTTTTCATTCTTAGAGACTAAGTGTTACGTCTTATAAAAGCCCTTTTCGCTTTATTCTTGCCCAAGTGGCTTGCATGAGCCGTTCCTGTCATGTTTTCATCGTACCTACTCCCAAGGAATGTAAAGGTACTGTAAATCTTTAAGGATCTTTTCCTGCTATCTCTCAGTTTGTCTGTACACGTTAAATTACAGTTAGTTACGTTTTATTTTACATCAAAAACAGCATTGAAGAAAAATACTGGGTTGGTTACCTCTCTCTCTGTTACTGATACCATACACACTTAAAATTTAACAAACTTTATTTTATCCTACATTGTAAGAGCTTTTCATATTTGAGAAAATGTACATTTTCTTAGTTTTCCTGTAACTACAATTTATTGCGCCGCAATAAACTCCGAAATGCAGTCGCCTTTTAAACGTGTCCATCGACTCCATATCTAATCCGCAATGGTTTCTCTCCTCTCGGTATGTTCTTACGACCCGGCCGCTTGGCAGCGCTGCAGTCGCCAGGTTGCAGAAAACTACCGTGAGTTTCGTGACACTCTATGTTAGACTCTGATAGCACGTGGGTGTTGTTCGTGTAGTTTTATGTACTGTGTTTTGTTGTAGTAGTTGTGTACTGATTGTGTGGCAAGTAGACGTACGGTGATTTGATTTGATGTCAGCTGTTGGGTACGTGTAATGAAAATAGCAACAGTACTTTTTTAATATGTAATTGGTTCATTAGTATTTGGTTGGGATGAGCATTTTGTATTTCACGATAAAAAGATGGGTTCCAGAATCTCTTTCCTCATACTTCACGAAATCTTGACTCTTAGGAGGCTGATTTGTAGCGCTACATTAAATTTAGGTGAGGTTAGAACGTGACAATCTGTATACTGATGATTGGGAATACGATATAGCCTGAAGATTGTGGTAATATGTTCATTTGTAACTGATCTCGATGTGTAGGCTACATTCATATCTTAATCGTTACTCTTAAATGAAACGATTAGTTGATGTGCAAGAAAAAATGTACTCAATAATAGATTGGTCCTGTGACGTACTTCGCTGAATGTATATTCAGATATAGTTTGTAAACAATGATTAACATGATGGTACTTAAAAATGAAATAGCTCATTCCATTATTTCCGTTTCATTGATGAGTTATTGATTTATTTTGTAACAAAATTCAAGTTACAGGGATAGTATTTTCAAAATCAGCAATAGTGGAACCTTTAAAATCAGGGAGGATTCTTGTGCCGGGATTTTTGGAATTTGTTAGGCAGCGATTGGCATAACTTAAGACCGGGATACGACCTACAGTTTTTTACTCTTGACGTCGACAACATGTCGGAAAACCCGTATACGTAATAATATCCTAATACATTGTCTGTGTGTTGCAGATAATAACTAATCTGTTGTTACAATCGTAATGTACAGATTACAACAGAGTGTGAGATCGATCACAGGTCTCATCCAAAAAATTCGTGCCTCTGTGCCTCGTGTTAACCTACAATTCTCACATTCAGAATAAAGCTACAGATCACTTTGTTTTACACAAAGTCTTAATCTATTATCTACTTGTAAACAAAGTATAATCTTTAAATCGCACACCACATAATTACTCACGCCACCTACAAACACATAGTTGGGTGTATTACAGGAGTAAGTCTAATCGCAATTAAGAAAATATAAATGCGGCTAATGATCGCATTATCATAGCCAACACCAACCACAGTAGTACAAGTTGATATGCCAACTAGCTCTGCCAGTGATTAGGAAATCGAAGAAATCTAGGGGATAAAGTAAATTATTCAGACAGTTAAGGAAGAGGAATACTTGATTGTAATGAGGGCTGGAATTTGATAGTAGAAAAAGGAAGAGAAGGAAACATAGTAGGTGAATATGGAATGCGGAAAGTGAATGAAGTCCATATTTAGTTTTAATAATATGCTCACGCACAACAAACTAATATCTAAACATAGTACAGTTTTTCCTGAACACATAGATGCCTACGCTATATTTGTACAGTGAATAATTTGGCTGACTGGGCTAGTTTAAAAATTATACAATTGAACAGCTGTTCTGTGCTGGACATGACACACAGAAAACTTACTTAAGGAGAAGGCGAGCTAGCAAGAATGAGCTTCCTGTTCAGAACATATGCTCTGAAGTTTTTATTCGTACAAAATTGAGACCTTACTTAGAGGACATTCTTTTGCTCTGAGAATTTTCACTGAAGCACGCGCTCTTCCTTATTCATACCGCCCATTGTGATTAAATTTTAAATTGTGGCAGTTTCTTTGTCAGTTCATACAGGGCATACTTACACATTCCCAAATGTTCCTTAAGACTTAGATGACCATTGGCTTCTTACCATGTAGCCTGTTTCCTGAGATACACATCAGAATTAATTAACTGTAAACCATATGATAGACAGAATGATACTTTCACTCTGCAGCGGAGTGTGCGCTGATATGAAACTTTCTGGCAGATTAAGATTGTGTGCCAGAACCGGGACTCGAACCAGAGACCTTTGCCTTTCGTGGGCAAGTGCACTACTGACTGTGCTATCCCGGCACGACTCACAATGCCGCCTCACAACTTTACTTCCGCCAGTACCTCGCCTCCTACTTTCCAAACTTCACAGAAGCTCTCCTCGGTAGTGCACTTACCCGCGGAAGGCAAAGGTCCCAAGTTCGAGTCCCAGTTCTGGCACTCAATTTTAATCTGGCAGGAAGTTTCATATCAGTTCACACTCCGCTGCAGAGTGAAAGTTTCAGTCTGGAAACATCCCTTAGGCTGTGGCTAAGCTATGTCTCCACCATATCCTTTCTTCCAGGAGTGCTAGTCTTGCATGGTTTCGCAGGGGAGCTTCTGTGAAGTTTGGAAAGTAGGAGGTGAGGTACTGGCGGAAGTAAAGTTGTGAGGCGGCATCGTGAGTCATGTCGGAATAACACAGTTGGTAGTGCACATGCCCGCGAAAGGCAAAGGTTCGAGTCCCGGGTCCGGAACACAATTTTAATCTGCCAGGAAGTTTCATATGATAGACGTTTGAAATATCTGCTGAACATGCAATTTTCTTCTGATAAATTATAACACAAATTTTCTAACAAATCTTTTTAGCTTTAAGGTAAAATAGGAATTAATTTTGCCACAGATTCAACCAAACTAAAAAAAATTATAGTGGTATTTGCAGACACAAAAATTACGCAGTGTCGCTGATACCAAAAGGACTTGTGGAGGATGTAAAGAGAAGAAAGTTGATTTTCCCACTTTTATCTCAGAGTGACATTTTATAAATTCTTCTTATGCTTCCCTACTGAAATAATCACATGCATTTTTTTGTAATATCTTTTTTGACTTCTCCTTTTTCCTAACTGTAGCATCTGTAATACTTGCAGCCTGATGGCTCACATTGTCATGGCCAGAACATCTTCAATACATGATCTGTGTCAATAATTAGGTTGTGACTTTCATGGCACTTTTTCATGTAAAACCTCTGGACCAATTACGTCAATCACTAATTTTTCTTAATACAGCAACTTTTTTGTTTGGACTGTGTGGTATCAACTTTTTCAGCGTGTTGACTACTTTGCCAAATGACTGAGGGCATTTGAAAGTTCCTATTGTGGATTCAATATGGTAAATTTGGTCCTCTGGGGGTTTGACATATTGATTTTTAAATTTTGTCTTTGTAACCTATCTCTCTCTCTCTCTCTCTCTCTCTTTCTCTCTCTCTCTCTCTCTCTCTCTCTCTCTCTCTGATTATTTTTGTTCTTGCATTTTTCTGCTGTTATTTGTGGATTCTTCATACTGTTTTAAGTCTCCCCAGTTTATCCCTCTGACATTCCTTTTTGAGGTGTTCCTGATATCTCTCGGTCTTCTTTCAGTCTCTCCCTGTATCTTTTCATCTGATTGTTTACAGTAGGGCCTAAGCATTTCTAGAAAGAAACACATTAAATCATTGTAGAGAAGACAAATATTTTGTAGATCCTAGTCTCCAGCAAAATATGACATTTTGTACCTGGGTTCACATGGTAATTGTAACACATAGTAAATATAGAATTGAAACACCTGTTACACTATTTCTGGATGGAAAATGAAATATTAATTCAAATATGTTATGGGCTTAACAAGCAACCTTACAACTTTACTTTCACTATGGTGTTTTGTAAGCAAACATTTCATACAATTGTAATTAAAACTTCATGTTATGTGTTACATGCTTCAACAATGTTAAAATACTATTATGTATTACTGGATTTCATCGTGCCTTGAATTGTAATATATGAGTGAACTTTGAAAACTTCATACTGTTTCTTTTTAAAAGTGCAAGATCAACTGTGGTGTTTCATGACAATTGCAGAGTATTCAACTTGAGTATGAGAAATTACATTTATCATCTCATAGAATCTACCAACAAACTTGTAATAAAAACAGTCAAAATTTTACACACAAGGCATTTTTTTTTTTTTTTTTTTTAGGGCAGTGTAATTCGTACTGTTTTCACCACTTGATATTTAAAACACCATGCAAGCTATTGATAATTGGAAAAAATCACTCAGGAGCTCAGTCGCGATGGAATATGACACATTTCCATAAGTACATAGCACATAGTTGTAATTTGTTTTTTTCCTATTTCTTACAGGGAAGTTAAGAAAGGGGTAAAACGTAAGAAAGAGAAAACCAAGAAAATAAAGGCAGAACCAAAAGCGAGAGATGAAGCATTAGTGCAAAAGAAGGCACTTACATATTTGAAACAGTGGCATCGAGATCGTGGAAACTGGAAATTTGAGAAATTGAAGCAGATATGGCTTATCCAAAACATGCTAGATGAAAAAAAGGTATGTTACAGTCTGTGGGTGGTAATCTAGAGAATACAACAATGTCATGTCCTGCTTTCAAAATCCAGTAGATAATTTTTGGTCCCCCACCTCTCTCTAATTTTCATGTGGTGTTAAGTACTGGTTGTGATATTGTAGAAGGAAACTTTCCTGATGGGATAAATTTATATAAAAAATAGAACTCGGATGACTTACCGAAAGCACAGGCTCGTCGACAGATATTTGTATCTGTCGACAAGCCTGTGCTTTGTGTAAGTTACCTGATTTCTATTTTTTATATAAGTACTGGTTCTGTTAGATATTAAAAGTTTATAGTTAGAGTCTAATTAATACATAGACACAAATAGCGTTATGGCAGTCTGTCAGTAGTCATGTCAGGAAGTATCATTGTTAAACGGACATCATTGTCCAAAGAGAAATACTGGGTCAAATCTGGTCTCCATTACTGCTTTAACCAATGACGTCATTTTTTACGTCATTTCGTCCTGCGCGTGGTTTCTATACTCACTGTTTACGTGTCTGATACTTTTGAAGACACCTAGGTGGCATTGTATTATCCTTTTTGGCGTTATTCTATTTTTGCAAGGTTTAGGTCTTGTTTGTGCAATACCTAACCTTACTTTCAATTTTAAAAAAAAGTTATCTGTAACGTAGCCCTAAGAAGGTTAGGTATAGGGCCTAGGTTAAACAAGTATGTGAGGGCACGTAGCGCCCGTATCTCCGGTTCAGAAACACTCAATCGATTTACAGTTGTATGTTCGATGTAAATTATCATTTCAGGCCGTACAACTTCGAGTGCAAGGTTTCTTTAAAATTACTTAATTATTAAATGTATTTTGAAGAGGTGGTATCATTAAGTAGATTTGATCTATTTAGGTGAAATCTAACTACCGATACCATGTTGTGGTAAAGGTGTGTTCGTACTATCTCTCAATTATGTACGACGTCATATGTGATGTCGTTGATCAAAGCGGTATTGGAGACAGAGTTTATCTGAAATATTTTGAACCAAGAGTAAGGAGCACAGTCCAAAATGCTGAGAACCACATCGAGATAGTGCTGCAAGGACTTTTCTGTGTTATTTATGGCCCAAGGCACAATGTCTCCAGATCCAACCAAAGTTGTGGCTGTGTCTTCTATGCAGTAAATGAAATTAAAATTACATTCATTCTGAATTGAGTTATAATACATGCAACATAAAACTGTTAGTAGTTCATATCATACACATCACTGTACGTAAACATTCTTGACAACTTGCACCAATCATGCCTTAACAGCTTGATACCTGACTTACTTCCCTGTGCATCATGGATTTAATGTTGAGCTATCTGAAATAGTTTGTTACTGAATCCACACACTTCCAGTGATGTGAGTTCTTGGATAATGGGCAACCCTAAAAGTTAGGGTATCTTCCAGTTATGATTGCCTTGGGCAATTGTAAAGACGAAGTATTTATTTCTGAATGAACTGACCACTATGATTTAATCACATCACTTAATTTATGCTGCACATTATGAGCTTTCCGGCAAAAAATTAGTCATCCCTTTGCACATGCACACTATAATGTTACTCCTTTACAGATGGGACTGGAGTCAAGTCACGTATTCAATCTCATTGTATAAGGTGGAATTGATTAATGAAATATTTGTGTTTCAAGTGGAGACTATATGTAAACATGAGTAACGAGTTAATTTGGAGATTAATGTTTGGCTGTGGCCATGGCTATAGAGAGGTTGCTGGACTGTCAGTGTGTGTACATGCAGTGCTCTAATAGACTTGGCTGTGGAAAATATTGCCAAAATTTTGGTTGAAAAAAAAGATCTACATCTACGTAGATACTCTGCAAATCACATTCAAGTGCCTGGCAGAGGGTTTATTAACCACTTTCATAACTTTTCTCTACCGTTCCATTCTCTAATAGCGTGCGGGAAGGAAGAACACCTAAATCGTTCCGTTTTCGATCTGATTTCTCTTATTTTATTGGGATGGTCATGTCTCCCTAAGTAGGTGGATGCTAGCAAGATATTTTCACATTCAGAACTAAAAGTCGGTGATTGAAACTTCGCAAACAGATCACGCCACAATGAATAACGTCTTTCATTTAATGATTTTCACCCCAATTCGTGAAACATTTCCGTGGCGCTTCCCCCCCCCCCCCTCCCCCCCGTAACATGATAGAGCAAAACGAGCTGCCCTTCTCTGACCCTTCTCAATGTCTTCTGTCAAGCCCACCTGGTGAGGTTCCCACAAGGGGCAACAGTACTCCAGGAGAGGACGCACAAGTGCGATGTAGCCGGTCTCTTTGGTGGAGCTGGTGCATCTTCGAAGCATTCTGCTGATGAAACGTAACTTTTGGTTCGCCTTCCCCACAATATTTTCTGTGTGTTCTCTCCAGTCAAAGTTGTTCGTAATTGTAACTCCTAGGTATTTGGTAGAATCTACGACCTTAAGGTTTGACTGATTTATCGCGAAATTGAAGTTCAGCAGATTTCTTTTAGTGGTCATGTGTATTACTTCACACTTTTCTTTATTTAGTATCAATTGCCAATTTTTGCACCATGCAGAAATTTTGTCTAAATCGCTTTGCAGTTGCTTTTGATCCTCTGTTGACTTCACTAACCGATAAACGACAGCATCATCCGCGAACAGTATAAGCGAACTATTCAGATTGTCTCCTAAATCGTTTATAAACACGAGGAAGAGTAGGGGACCTATAACGCTTCCCTGTGGAACGCCAGATATCACTTCTGTTTTACTCGATGACTTACTGTCAATTACAACGAACTGTGTTCTTTCTGATAGGAAATCGTGAATCCAACTGCACAATTGGGGAGATATTCCGTAAGAACGCAATTTCATAAGAAGCCGCTTGTGGGATACAGTGTCAAAAGCCTTCCTGAAATCCAGAAATATAGAATGTATATGAGATCCCTTGATGATGGCACTTAACACTTCATGTGAATAAAGGGCAAGCTGTGTTTCGCAAGAGTGATACTTTCTGAATCCTGGTTGAAGAAGATCGGAGACAAATTTTGTAGCTTGTGATTCAAAATCTCATTGAAAGGCGACAGGAATTCCTGCTGGCAGTGAGGGAAGATATGTTCCAACCTTTTAGAGAACATTGGGAAGGGAACAGTATGCATTGGCCATTTGAAGTCTGTCAACTTGCGTGCGGCCATTACTCTCACAGCCATATAAATTTGTGCCTCTTCAGTGGGCTAGAAATTGTGTAACATGGACAGTACCTGACTCGAAGAATGTAATGTGGCCAGATAATAATGTTTGTCTTTACTTGAATGGTGCATGTCATCAAGTACATCTGAAGTCGGATGCAAGCTGATGGTGGTACAATGAAATTTTTAGGGTGTTTTTATCATCAATTTGGATTCCCCACATCAATTTGTTAACGTACCCTGCTCTTATGGGTGTCGGTGCTTTGGAAATCAAGAAAAGAATGGCTGCACTTTTGATGTTGGTCCTGTTTGCATGCATGTGGCAGTAACATCATTTGTGACTAGAAAAGATCAGACTCTCAGAGGTGGGTGGCTGTAGTATTTGGGGTATCATAGAGTGTGATTTTTGATTGATTTTATGGAGCAAAAATGCACGATTAATTCTTTCCTCGGTATGGTCAGGCAACAAAATCTTTCTCATGTGGCGTGGCTATGAAAGACTACACACAAAATGTCACACCAGTTAAGTAATTCTGAAAATTGGATAGGAATTCATACATCACCCATATAGCCCTGATCTAGCACTATCAGACTTCCATATGTTGGGGCCCTAAAAGAAACTTGTCAGGAGATTACATTTTAAGATGAGGATGCCGTAAAAACATCCAAGCACCAAAAGCTTCAATGCGAGACAGTCTGTAGTACTTCACAAAATCACGTACTCTTGCTAAAAGGTGTATGAAGACTATGCAAATGGACAAAGGTTATAAAAGTCATAAATTAATTGTGAATGTTGTGGTTTTTTATGTTGCTACAGCTGAAGTTTTTAATAAATTTACAAATAATAATATTTGGGGAGAGGGGGGATGGTGAGAGAGCGTGTAGTTGAAGATAGCATGGGTAGAGGAAACTGAGTATGAAAGAGCAGATGGACTTACAGAAGAGTGGAGTAAATAAATATCTCGACAACACCAGGTTTAAAACCAGTTGAATTTCAAGAGAAGTAGCATTAAAAGGTAAAGCAGTCAAGAATCCAAAGATTGGTTTGAACACTGCAGTGCTTTACTAAGCATGGATGTGTTTGGAGGTGGTATGTCATTGCCTTCCTCCAACATTTGAACTGACTTACCTAGCCAGCTTTAGGGTGGCCTACAGTTTAACGTGGATTTCAAATTATGGTGCTACTCGACATTTTTCACATCAACAACACTGCTAGAGGTGAAAGAAGTGAAAAGAGACAGATAAAAATCCTAGGACCTGGCAGGGTCTAAACCCACGGCCTTTGGATTCGTAATCTGGCACTCTACCACTGTGCTACTAAGCCCCACCAAGTAGCATTAGCAAAGAGGAGCCAAAAGAGTTAAAAGGTAAAGTGGAGAGGAATTACATAGCAATTTAGGAGTAATATCCTCTTGATAAAGAGAATAAAATGTAACTTCAGTGAAATATCTGCACTGAAGCAGGGCTAGACTATTTCTAAAACTGTGGGCAGGGGGGAGGAGCTCTACATTTGCCAAAGTAATATAATTTAACAATTTCCGAAAAGAAAAGTTATAGCACTTTCTGGTAAGTAGCTTTTTAAGGCTAAAATCACAAGAGAAAAGCTTATTGGAACAACTTCCTGTATTCAGTTACCTGGACTGTGATATTTCTTATGCTAGTGATATTGATGCTGAAAGGAACTACAAAGGCACTTACATGTGTTAGATAAACATTAGTAGAATGGCTCTGAATGAAACCAGGAATGGAAGAGCATTGAAAGTTCAGAATACTATATCTTTTTACTCTCTTAGAAACTTAGAAACTATAGAAGCTGACAATGTAATAGATATACTATGCCTGTCTGAGCATCACATTATCACTGATATGAATAAAGTAAATATTAGTGGGTATAAACTAGCAGCACATGCAAGTAGAGAAAAGAAGGTGTGGGGAGGAGTTGCCATTTATGTCAAAAATTGTCACAGTGTAAAAAATTTAGAAACAAAAAAATTTTGTATAGAGCAACACATAGAAGCATGTGCCTGTGAGCTTAAACTGAAGGGTGGTTCTTTTATAATTGTCACAGTGTATAGGCCCCCCTCAGGAAACTTTCATTTATTCCTGGAATACTTGGATGCCTTGTTGTGCTATCTGTCAGATAGGGGGAAGCAAATTATTGTATGTGGGGATTTCAATGTTGATTCACTGCAAGAGTGTAATAAGAAGAATGACCTGGAAGTCTTACTTGGTTCTTTCAATTTGAGATCTGTTATTGATTTTCCTACTAGGGTAGTAAAGAACAGCAGCACATTGATAGACAATTTTTTTATAGATCAAGATAGGTTTAACAACATTAGTGCATGTCCTGTTGAGAATGGTCTTTCTGATCATGGTGCACAGCTAGTTACATTATATGATATATCTCCTTTCTGTAATTTGAATCAGTCCTCCAAAGTTGTTCGTACAATTAATGAATCGACAATTAGAAATTTCACGGAAAGTCTTCAGCAGTTAGATTGGGATGAAGTCTACAAGGAACCTGATGCTAATTTAAAATACAATTTATTTCATGATACTTTTGTAAGGGTATTTGATAACTGTTTCCCCAAGAAATTAGTCAAATTTAATTGTAAGGAACCAAGCAAAAAACCATGGCTCACCAAAGGTATAAAAATATCTTGTAACCGGAAAAGGGAACTGTATCTGACAGCAAGAGAGAGTAGTGACCCAGTAATACTCAACTATTATAAAAACTACTGTTCTGTATTAAGGAAAGTTATTAAAAAATCCAAAAGCATGTGCATCATGTCAGAGATTAGTACATCAAATAATAAAATTAAAACAATCTGGAATATTATAACAAGGGAGACAGGGCAACCAAGAACACAGGAAGACAGCATTACCATCAAAGTGAATGAAAAAATTACAAACAAAAAGTCAGAAGTCGAAAACACTTTTAATAATTATTTTTTAAATGTTGTGGAGAATATAGGAACCAAATGTTCATTAGAAGAAGCTAGGCAGTTAATGGAACAGGGCGTACCTAGACAGTTTGATGCAATGGAAATCCCACCCACTTCTCAATCTGAAATTAGGAAATTAATAAACTCCCTCAAGAGTAAAAGCTCTCATGGCATTGATGGCATATCCAGCAGGGTATTAAAAGCTTGTTCCCAAGAAATATGTAGGATTCTTAGCCACATTTGTAATAGCTCACTGGAGCAGGGTATTTTCCCTGATAGACTGAAATATGCTATTGTCAAACCACTTCATAAAAAAGGTGATACATTGTATGTCAACAACTACCGCCCAATCTCACTTCTGACTGCTCTTTAAAAAATTCTTGAAAAAGTAATGTATTCCAGAGTAACTTCATATATTAATAAAAATGAAGTTCTAACTAAATGTCAGTTTGGTTTCCAGAAAGGCTTTTCAACAGAAAATGCAATACACAATTTCACTAATGAAATATTAAATGCTTTTGGATAACCGTAAATCACCCGTTGGGATTTTTTGTGATCTATCAAAGGCCTTTGATTGTGTTAACCATGGAATTCTTCTAGATAAGCTTAACTACTGTGGTATGGGTGGGAAAGTGCACAAATGGTTTAAATCATACCTAACTGGAAGAGTTCAGAAAGTTGATATAAGTAATTCACATAATATACAAAAAAACGCCAAGTCCTCAAACTGGGGAACTATCAAGCGTGGGGTGCCACAGGGTTCGGTACTGGGACCTTTGTTGTTCTTAATATATATTAATGATTTGCCTTTCTATATTCATAAAGATGCCAAGCTAGTTCTCTTTGCTGATGATACAAGTATCGCTATCACACCCGAATCACAGGAATTAACTGATGAAATTGTCAATGAAGTATTTCAGAGAATTATTAGGTGGTTCTCTGTAAATGGACTCTCTTTAAATTTTGAAAAAACACAGTATATTCAGTTTCACACAATAAATGGCATCACACCATTAATTAATATTGACTTCAACCAGAAATCTATAGCTAAGGTAGAATATTCAAAATTTTTAGGTTTATGCATTGATGAGGGGTTGAATTGGAAGAAACACATTGAAGATCTGCTGAAACGTTTGAGCTCAGCTACTTATGCTATTAGGGTGATTGCAAACTTTGGTGATATACAACTCAGTAAACTAGCATACTATGCCTATTTTCATTCTCTGCTTTCTTATGGCATCATATTCTGGGGCAATTCATCATTTAGTAAGAAAGTATTCATTGCCCAAAAGCGGGTCATCAGAATAATTGCTGGAGCCCACCCAAGATCATCCTGCAGACATTTGTTTAAGGATCTAGGAATCTTCACAGTAGCTTCACACTTATGAAATTTGTTATTAACAATCCAACTGAATTCAAATGTAACAGCAGTGTGCATAGCTACAACACTAGGAGAAAGGGTGACATACACTATTCAAGGTTAAATTTAGCTCTGTCACAAAAAGGGGTTAAATTTTCTGCCACAAAAGTCTTTGGTCACTTACCTAGTAGTATCAAAATTCTGACAGATAGCCAACTAGCATTTAAAAATGAATTAAGAGAATTTCTGAATGGCAATTCCTTCTACACATTAGATGAATTTCTAGATAAAAGTTAGTACTTTAGGAAAAACTTAAAAAAAAAATAAAAATAAAAAAAATAAAAAAAAATATTCAAATATTGAGTGTCATCTAATATTATGTATAGACACACTTCATTTAACTGACACGTTCCACATCATTACGAAGTGTCGTATTCATGATCTATGGAACAAGTATTAATCTAATCTAATCTGGATACGAAATGTGGAACAATGACAGAGAAGAAAAGCAAGAGGTATGAGACTTCCAAGATCTCTTGTAGGATACAGGTTAGTAACCCGTAAGTGGAAAGTGACAGGAGTGCCAGTCTTAGGAATAGAAAAAATATCAAACAGTACAGATTGGAATGGCTTGGCCATCTACAGCAGCTTTCTATATTGGCATGACCACCCAACCAGCTATCCATTAGGATGAATGGCCACTGCCAAACTGTGGCCAAAAACAAGGTGGACCACCCTGTGGCACAGCATGCAGCGGAGCACATGCTTGATTTCAATGGCTGCTTCACAACCCGGGCCATCTGGATCCTCCCATCCACCACCAGCTTTTCTGAACTGCACAGATGGGAGTTATCCCTACAATACATTCTCCGATTCCGAAATCAACCAGGCCTCAACCTACGATAACTTCCCTTTTTTTCCCATACCTTACAGTTGTTAACTCTCTATCCAAAATCTCACCTATTTTGAGTGGTGCATGAATGTGCGATCGTGTGTGTGTGTGTGTGTGTGTGTGTGTGTGAGAGAGAGAGAGAGAGAGAGAGAGAGAGAGAGAGAGAGAGAGAGAGAGAGAGCGTGCTTCTACATCTACATACATACTCCGCAATTCACCGTAAGGTGCGTGGCGGAGGGTACACTGTACCACTACTAGGCATTTCCTTTCCTATTCCACTCCCAGATTGAACGAGGAAAAAAAGAATGCCTATATGCCTCCGTACGAGCCCTGATTTCTCTTGTCTTTGTGATCTTTACGCGAAATGTATGTAGGCGGCAGCAAGATCGTACTACACTCAGCTTCAAATTCCGGCCCTCTAAATTTACTTAACAGAAATTCACGGAAAGAACATCGTCTTTCTTCCAGCGATCCCCAATTGAGTTGCCGGAGCATTTCCGTGACACTCGCGCATTGGTCGAACCTACCGGTAACAAATCTAGCTGCTCGCCTCTGAACCGCCTCTATGTCTTCCTTCAAACCGATCTGGTGCGGGTCCCAAACACTTGAGCAATACTCAAGACGTGGTCGTACAAGCGTTTTATACGCGGTCTCCTTTACAGGTGAAGTACATCTTCCCAAAATTCTCCCAATAAACCGAAGTCGGCTGTCCGCCTTACTCACAACTGTCCTTACATGCTTGTTCCATTTCATATTGCTCTGCAATGTTACGCCTAGATATTTGAACGACACGACAGCATCAAGAAGCTCACTACTAATGCTGTATTCGAACATTATAGGATTGTTTTTTCTACTCATGCGCATCACCTTACATTTTTCTACATTGAGAGCTAGCTGCCATTCTTCACACCAACTAGAAATTTTGTCTTAGTCATCCTGTATGCTATTACAGTCAGTTAAAAACGACACCCTCCCATACACCACAGCATCATCAGCAAACAGCCGCAAATTACAACTTACTCTGTCCATCAGATCATTTATATAGATAGAAAATAATAGCGGTCCTATCACACTCCCCTGGGGCACGCCTGATGATACACTCGTCTCTGATGAACACTCGCCGTCGAGAACAACGTACTGCGTTCTATTACTTAGGAAGTCTTCCAGCCAGTCACAAACCTGTGAACCTATTCCATAAGCTCGTACCTTCGTTAGCAGTCTGCAGTGTGGCACTGCGTCAAACGCCTTTTTGAAGTCGAGAAAAACACAATCCGCCTGTTGCCTTTCGTCCATGGCTCGCAGATGTCATGTGAGAAAAGGGCAAGCTGAGTTTCACATGAACAATGTTTCCTAAACCCGTGCTGATTCATGGAAAGAAGCTTTTCCATTTCAAGGAAATTTACTATATTGGAACTGAGAATATGCTCCAAAATTCTACATGAAACTGATGTCAACGATATTGGCCTGTAATTGTATGGGTCAGTTCTCTTTCCTTTCTTATACACGGGAGTCACCTGCACTTTTTTCCAATCACTAGGAACTTTGCGCTGAATTAAAGATTCGCTAAATGCAAGCTAAGTAGGGGGCCAACGCCGCAGAATAGTCTTTGTAAAACCAAACTGGTATTCCATCTGGACCAGCAGACTTTTTCGAATTTAGCTCTCTCAGCTGCTTCTCTACACTGGAAATACCTATTGCTATGTCCCCCATTTCGGAATTAGTACGTTGATCAAATGATGGTACATTTGTGCAGTAGTCCTGCATGAAAGATTTCTTAAAGTTTAAATTTAGAACTTCAGCTTTCCGTTTGCTTTCTTCTATTACTGTCCCGGAATGATCAACTAGTGACTGGACAGTGGGCTTTGACCCGCTGATCGATTTTGCATTGTGTGTGTGTGTGTGTGTGTGTGTGTGTGTGTGTGTGTGTGTGTGTGTGTGTGTGTGTACGCGTACGCGGTCTTGTGTACTTGCAGTGTGGACACATTTTGTATATTTATTTTGTTTTTCTCCCCTCACCCGCCTCCCCTGCTACATTCCTAAGCTGGATGTCATTATTCCTATCTAACCCATTTCCACCATCGTGACGTAACTTTCCTATCCCCTCTCCCATCCCTGATGTACTCGCTGCAGAGCGTGATTCAAAGTCCGGCAGCCAGAGGTGATGGTTGTATGACTGTGTTGTGTGCTTGTGAGATTGTGTGTGTGTTCCATTTTCTGAAAAAAGACCATGGCCGATAGCTGAAAGTGTTGTATGTGTGTGTCTTTTGTATATGCCTGTCGCAGCTCGCCACCACGTCTTTGCGGTGAGTTGTAAACTGTCCGTACTATATTATTAATACATATAGATCAAAGCTGGGTACCAAGAATAAGCTATGACTGCAAACCTAACAGTAAAGGGGAATAGGTCACAAAGAAATTATGCAGTCAACTTTAAAATGTATCTAACCCCAAAAATACACATTTTGCTGATGATGTATAATTGAAATTACAACACTTTTTGTGGACACTACATATTATGAAATGACATGTTCTGTATATGGTTCTGTATTCTGGGATGTTAATGCGGAACCATTCCTGAATTGTGAAAAGCACATGTTGACAACTTGTTACTTCCAGTGGGAACTGAGAGATGAGATTTGCTGGAAAGTTGCTCTGTCACATTGGTAGTTTTTGCTGGTGGCCCATACCACAGATGTCTTGGTATATGCATTAGGTCCACTTCTGTGTGTGATAGGGGCAGTGCTTCCTTTGTGTGTCAGGGGCTGCTGGTCACATGTCTACTCACCTGTTTTTTGGTTATTGCATCTTTCTTGAGGGTAACCTAATGCTTAGGACGACACTGCACCCTGCATACCTAAGTGTGTTTTGTGATGTATAGTGCCGTTTTTGTTTCTATATTGTTAGTGAACTGAACTGCTTACACACTCCTGAGTGCCATATGTGAAGCTTCTTGCTTGGTCCTGCCAGTAGCCATACATTTGTCTCAGAAATGCATTGAATAAACAAGGTGATAATATGAAGACATAGAGAGGATTGATTTGGTAATTCCAGGCCCATATAGACGATATTATCAGACAGTGCCACTGTCCACATTAACTGCAACTCAAAGGTTTAGTCATCCAGGTTGTGGCTGAGCAAACCTACTACCATGATGTGTTCAGTGAAGACTACATTATTGCTAGCCTTCAGCACCTCATATACAGTAGTCCTCAGGCTTCAGCTGTCACATTTTGAGCTAAATAAAACTGGTTCATTGACTTTCCAGACACACGTAAAATCCTACATATCTGAAGAGAGTTGTGACTATGGCGAAATTGGCACACCAGCTCATATCTTTTGGGAATTTCCTCTGGTTGAAGATGTAGCGAAAACCTAGATAGATTGCAAGTGGTGAAAATGTTCACAATATAATGGGAACAAAAGAAGAATTTATTCTGATACTTGCAGACAGTGCAGTATCTGAGAAACAAGGTATAACTACAGTTGAAAACACCACATGAAAGTGCTTTATCATCTAGGGAACAAGAATGTTATTTCTCTGGTTACCCCACTGATTGTTGTTTTTGCTGCTGCTGCTGTGTTGTTCCTCGGCCCAATGACTGGTTTGATGCATTTCCCATGCTAGTCTATCCTATGCAAGCCTCACTGGCTACCTCAATCTATAGCAGTGTTGCACCTACTACTACTACTACTACCAGTCACACACGTATCTTGGCCTCCCTATAATCAGTAGAATTCAACGAAACTTCATGCCACTCGAGGATTTTTATGCTTGTTGGCAACCTTAGTTAGTCATTGTGAATATAACTTGATGTGTTTGCATTGTTCTACACAATGTTTATTAATATTATTTTCAAATAAGAGCAAAGGAGCTGGACCTGGCTCTATTAGCTACTCAGTGTCAATACTCACCATCAATGTAACTATTGTGACATAATAAACCATTACATGTCCATTTCTATCTAAAGCTTTAATGTGTTTGCTTGCTTGCTTGGGGGAGGGGGGTCAGGGCTAGTCTCAGCACTGAACAGATTATTCCCAGCTTTCTCCACTCGGGGGCCAAGTGAAAGTTCGTTATTCGTTGTAATACTACTACTTCTACCGAAATAATAATAGTAGGATCTACTATAAATGTAGTTTTGTGTGTGTGTGTGTGTGTGTGTGTGTGTGTGTGTGTGTGTGTGTTGGCGAGAGAGTGAGAGAGAGAGAAAAAAGAGATTATTTATTTTTAAGTAATATGCCATTTTCTGATTATTCAAGATTCTCTCACAACTACTTTTGTCTGATTTCTTATAGATTCCAGAAAAGAAATTTAAAATATTTCTTAAGTATATTGTCCCAATAAAGGGAAGTGCAAGAAAATTGGTTGAAGAAAAAGCATCAGAAGTAATTTCTGCAATGGAAAAAAGAATGGAACTTGAAGAGCAAGGATTGACTGAGGACGAAGTATTAGCACAACATCCACAATTGTCTAGTGTGTCTCATACTTCCTATGAACGTAGCAGACAGATTCTTCAGTCACTGCAAGAAGAGTGACTGTGTGTATATATGAGTGTGTGTGTGTTCGTCTGTTCAAATGTGTATATACTATGTATGTACACTTCAGCTTGGTTGACATATGCCCCTTGATATTGCAGCAGAAATAATTTCCCTTCTGCTCCCCCCCCCCCCCCCCTGGACTCCTTTCTTTTACCTGAGTGACTTATCCTAGTCAATTTTCATTTCCCATTGATGTAGAAATGATATGTTCTGTAAATTGTATGAAGTGTAATAAATTATTTTTGTATTAAGAATGATTTGCTCTGTTTTGTATTACAGTCAGGATACTAATGTCATTGACTGGTGCTGATGAGTAGGAAGATTATTTTGCTATTTTATTGATGCTTTGTACCAACAGTCTACTAAATTTGCTCTACAATATAAGCTGCGAAATAAACCTGTTTCTTATAAGGTCCCACCCCCATGAACCACAGACATTGCCGAGGTGGGGTGGCTTGCGTGCCTCAACGATGCAGATAGCCGTACCGTAGGTGCAACCACAACGGAGGGGTATCTGTGGAGAGGCCAGACAAACGTGTGGTTCCTGAAGAGGAGCAGCAGCCTTTTCAGTAGTTACAGGGGCAACAGTCTCATAATGAGCATCAAAACGGATACAGGTATTAGTGAACACAGAGCTGTAGTAGCGAAATTGAATATCGAAAGTCCCAAAGTTACCAAAAATAAACGCAAAGTATATTTGTTCAGGAAAGCAGATAGAAACAAAATACATTGCTTCTTGAAAGACAGCTTCCACTCGTTTCTAACACTAAACGTAGGTGTAGACCAGATGTGGCTCAAATTCAAAGAAGTGGTATCGACAGCAATTGAAAGTTTTATACCTAATAAATTAATAAAAGAAGGAGGTGATCCCCCTTGGTACACAGAACAGGTCAGGACACTGTTGCAAAAGCAAAGGAAAAGGCATACTAAATTTAAACGAACACGAAATCCCCAGGATTTGCGATTGTACTCAGAAGCTCGAAATTTAGCGAGGATTTCAATGCGAGATGCCTACAACATTTATCACAACGAAACTCTTTCTCGTAATTTGACTGAAAACCCAAAGAGATTTTGGTCATATGTTAAATATACTTGGGGAAAGTCACAAACAATACCTTCACTACGTGATAGTAATGGCGATCCTGCCGATGACAGCGCTACTAAAGCAGAGTTACTAAACTTAGCTTTTAGAAACTCATTCACTAAAGAAGACGAAACCAATATTCCAGATTTCGAATTACGAACAGATGCCGTAATGAGTAACATAGAAGTAGATATCATCGGAGTAGTGCAGCAACTAAAATCACTTAATAAGAACAAGTCTTCTGGTCCGGATTGTATACCCATTAGATTTCTATCTGATTATGCTGAAGCGATAGCTCTTTACTTAACAGTCATATACAACCGCTCTCTCATAGAAGGATCTGTACCAAAAGATTGGAAAGTTGCACAGGTCACACCTATATTCAAGAAAGGCAGTAGGAGTAACCCACTAAACTGCAGGCCTATTTCATTGACGTCAATTTGCAGCAGGGTTTTGGAACATATCCTGTATTCAAATATTATGAATTATCTCGAACAGAACGATCTATTGACCCAAGGTCAACACGGATTTAGCAAATATCGTTCATGTGAAACACAACTAGCTCTATATTCACACGAAGTGATGGGTGCTATCGACAAAGGTTCGCAAATCGATTCCGTATTTCTTGATTTCCAGAAACTTTTGACACCGTACCTCACAAACGGCTTTTAATCAAATTGCGTGGTTATGGTATATCGCCCCAAATTTGCAATTGGATAGGGGATTTCTTGTCATAGAGGACACAGTTCGTAGTAATCGATGGTAAGGCCTCGACTAAAACAGAGGTGATATCGGGCGTTCCACAAGGTAGTGTTATTGGTCCTCTGCTATTCCTTATTTACATAAACGATTTAGGGGAAAATCTAAGTAGCTCTCTTAGGTTGTTTGCAGATGACGCCGTCATTTACCGTCTAGTAAAATCATCTGAAG
The DNA here is from genome assembly GCA_026315105.1 of Locusta migratoria. NCBI lineage: Eukaryota > Metazoa > Arthropoda > Insecta > Orthoptera > Acrididae > Locusta > Locusta migratoria. Next base: position 202,480,411 of record CM048746.1, read on the forward strand.
ATCAAAACCAACTGCAGAACGATCTGAATAAGATATCAGTATGGTATAAAAATTGGCAATTGACTCTAAATAATGAGAAGTGTGAAGTCGTCCACATGAGTACGAAAAGAAATCCGTTAAACTTTGTTTACAACATAAATCAATCAAATGTGAAGGCCGTAAACTCCACAAAATACCTAGGAATCACTATTACTTCAGACTTGAACTGGAAAGAACACGTAGATAATATCGTGGGAAAGGCGAACCAGAGACTGCGTTTTATTGGCAGAACCCTTAAAAGATGCAACAGAACTACTAAAGAAACTGCATACACTGCGCTTGTCCGTCCATTTTTGGAGTATTGCAGCCCAGTGTGGGATCCTTATCAGGTGGGTTTGACGGAGGACATCGAAAGTGTCCAAAGAAGGGCAGCTCGTTTCGTATTGTCACGATACAGGGGAGACAGCGTTACGGAAATGATACAGGATCTGGTATGGGAATCATTACAACAACGGCGCTTATCGCTGAGGCGTGGGTTACTTGCGAAACTCCAATCGCCAACATTCTCCTCCGAATGCGAAAATATATTGTTGACTCCCACTTACATAGGTAGAAATGATCATCAGAAAAAATAAGAGAAATCAGAGCTCGAACAGAGAGATTCAGGTGTTCTTTCTTCCCGCGCGCTATTCGAGAATGGAATGGGAGATAAATAGTATAATTGTGGTTCGATGAACCCTCTGCCAGGCACTTAAATGTGATTTGCAGAGTATCGCGTGTAGATGTAGATGATTGACTGAGCTGGCCTTGTAACATCAGCTAATGTGGCTTTGCCACATGGTTACTGCGAACGGCTGAAAGCAAGGGGAAACTACAGCCGTTACTTTTCCCGAGGACATGCAGCTCTACTGTATGAAAATATGATGATGGCATCCTCTCGGGTAAAATATTCCGGAGGTAAAATAGTCCCCCATTCGGATCTCCGGGCGGGGACTACTCAGGAGGATGTTATCATCAGAAAAGACAATACTGGCATTCTACGGATCGGAGCGTGGAATGTTAGATCCCTTAATCGGGTAGGAAAATTAGAAAATTTAAAAAGGGAAATGGATAGGTTGAAGTTAGATATAGTGGGGATTAAGTGAAGTTCGGTGGCAGGATGAACAGGATTTCTGGTCAGGTGAGTTCAGGATTATAAATACAAAATCAGTTGGGGGTATCACAGGAGTAGGACTGATAATGAATAAGAAAATAGGAATGCAGGTAAACTACTATGAGCAGCACAGTGATCGCATTATCATTGTCAAGATAGATACGAAGCCAACACCGACAACAGTAGTACAGGTTTATATGCCAACTAGCTCTGCCGATGATGAGGATATAGAAGAAATATATGAGGAGCTAAAGGAAATTATTCAGACAGTTAAGGGAGAGGAAAACTTAATTGTGATGGGAGACTGGAATTCGGTAGTAGGAAAAGGAAGAGAAGGAAAAATAGTAGGTGAATATGGATTGGGCAGAAGGAATGAAAGAGGAAGTCGCCTGGTAGAATTTTGCACGGAACATAATTTAATCATAACAAACACGTGGTTTAAGAATCACAAAAGGAGGTTGTATACTTGGAAGAGACCAGGAGACACTGGAAGGTATCAGATAGATTTTATAATGGTAAGACATAGATTCCGGATTCAGGTTATAAACTGCAAGACATACCCAGTGGCAGATATAGACTCTGACCATAACTTGTTAGTCATGAACTGTAGGCTGAAACTGAAAAAACTGCAGAAAGGTAGAAAAATAAGGAGATGGGACCTAGATAAATTGAAGGAACGTGAAGTTCTGGTGAATTTCAGAGGGAGATTTAGGCAACAATTGACAGAAACAGGGGGAAATAAAACAGTAGAAGAGGAATGGGTAGCATTGAGAGATGAAATAGTGAAGGCAGCAGAGGACAAAATAGGTAGAAAGGCAAGACCTGCAAAAAATCCTTGGATAACACAGGAAATACTAAATGTAATTGATGAAAGGAGAAAATATAAAAATGCAGTAAATGAAACAGGCAAAATGGAGTACAGACGACTAAGAAATGAGATTGATAGGAAGTGCAAAATGGCTAAGCAGGAGTGGCTAGAAGCCAAATGCAAATCTGTAGAAGAATGTATAACAAGGGGAAAAGTAGATACCGCCTACAGGAAAATCAGAGAGACATTTGGGGACAAGAAAAGCAATTCTACAAATATCAAGAACTCGGATGGGAAACCAGTTCTCAGCAAAGAAGGGAAGGCTGAAAGGTGGAAAGAGTACATAGAGCAGCTCTACAAAGGAAATGAACTTAGAGACAATGTTGTAGGAAGGGAAGAGGAAGTAGATCAAGATGAAATAGGAGATATTATACTGAGAGATGAATTTCGCAGAGCCCTGAAAGACCTAGGTCGGAGCAAGGCCCCAGGAGTAGATAACATACCCTCAGAGCTACTAAAGTCTCTGGGAGAGCCAGCCATGACAAAACTATTTGAACTGGTGTGTAGGATATATGAGACAGGCGAAATACCCTCAGACTTTAAGAAAAATGTAATAATCCCCATTCCAAAGAAATCAGGTGCAGACAGGTGTGAAAATTACAGAACCATCAGTTTGATAAGTCATGGTTGCAAAATTTTAACACGAATTATCTACAGAAGAATGGGAAAGCTGGTAGAAGCTGACCTAGGGGAAGATCAGTTTGGATTCAGGAGGAACGTAGGAACCCAAGAGGCAATACTCACTTTACGTCTTATCATAGAAGATAGATTAAGGAAAGGCAAACCTACATTTTTAGCTTTTGTAGATTTGGAGAAAGCGTTTGACAATGTTGACTGGAATACACTCTTTCAAATTCTAAAGTCAGCAGGGGTAAAATACAGGGAAAGGAGAGTTATCTACAACTTGTACAAAAGCCAGACCGCAGTTATTAGACTCGAAGGGCATGAAAGGGAAGCATCAGTTGGGAAGGGAGTAAGACAGGGTTGTAGCCTTTCTCTGTTGTTATTCAATTTGTACATCGAGCAGGCGGTAAAGGAAAGCAAGGAAAAATTTGGAATAGGGATTAAAGTTCAGGGGGAAGAAATAAAAACATTGTGTTTTGCTGATGACATTGTAATTCTGTCAGAGACAGCAAAGGACCTGGAAGAGCAGTTGAATGGAATGGACAGTGTGTTGAAGAGAACGTATAAAATGAACATTAACAAGAGCAAAACAAAAATAATGGAATGCGGTCTTAGAAAATCAGGCGATGCTGAAGGAATTAGATTAGGTAACGAAACAATGAAGGTGGTAGATGAGTTTTGTTACTTGGGTAGTAAAATAACATGCGATGGTCGCAGTACAGAGGATATAAAATGCAGAATGGCAATGGGAAGAAAAGCATTTTTGAAAAAGAGAAATTTGCTAAAATCGAATATTAATTTAAGTGTAAGGAAGTCTTTTCTGAAGGCATTTGTGTGGAGTGTTGCCTTGTACGGGAGTGAAACATGGACGATAAGCAGTGCGGACAGGAAGAGAATAGAGGCTTTTGAAATGTGGTGCTACAGAAGAATGCTGAAGATTAGGTGGGTAGATCACATAACTAATGCAGAGGTACTGAACAGAATTGGCGAGAAAAGGAATTTTTGGCATACCCTAACTAAAAGAAGGGATCGCTTGGTAGGACACATTCTTAGACATCGAGGAATCGTAAATTTAGCATTGGAGGGAAGTGTGTGGGGTAAAAATCGCAGAGGGAGGCCAAGAGACGCGTATAGTAAGCAGATTCAAGTGGATGTGGGTTGCCGGTTCTTATGAGGAGATGAAAAGGCTTGCTCAGGATAGAGTAGGGTGGAGAGCTGCATCAAACCAGTCTCCGGACTGCAGACCATAACAACATAACAACAACTTATAAGGTCTGCTTTCTTATGAAGATTATCATTTATTCATGAATTATTGTGGCTACACAGATTGAAAGGAACACTTTTGAATGCTCTTGTCTCTCTCTCCTCCTATATATACATAGTGAAAGTGTGCATGTTTTCTACATGCAGATAGTTTTTATGCTGAAGCTTCCTGGCAGATTAAAATTGTGTGCCGGAACTGGAACTCAAACCTGGGACCTTTGCCTTTCCCGACACGACTCACAGCCCGTCCTCACAACTTTACTTCTGCCAGTACCTCACCTCCTACTTTCCAAACTTCACAGAAGTTCTTCTGCGAAACTTGCAAGACTAGCACTCCTGGAAGAAAGGATATGGTGGAGACATGCCTTAGCCCAGCCTAAGGGATGTTTCCAGTTTTGCAGAAGAATTTCTTTGAAGTTTGGAAAGTAGGAGGCGACGTACTGGCAGTTGTGAGGAAGGGCCTTGAGTCATGTTGGGGTAGCTCAGTGGTAGAGCACTTGCCCGCAAAAGGCGAAGCTCCTAGGTTCGAGTCCCGGTTCCGGCACATAATTTTAATCTGCCAAGAAGTTTCATATCCGCACACACTCTGCTTCAGAGTGAAAGCTTAATTCTAGTTTTTATGCTGTTTAAGATTGAATTTTCATTAGCTGCTCATCCTGCTGATGTTATAGAACAGAGGTTTTCAAACGTTCCTTGTAATTCATACATTTTTATGCGACACTCTTTCATTAATAATAATTACGAGATTATATTGTGATAAATGATACTTAAAAGAAATATTACTTCTGTGATTCATTTCTAAGCCTAATACACACTAAACAGAATGACGTTTTCTGTTTTTCCGACAAGCTTCTCATTTGTTTTATATTTTGAACTTACTAGTCTTGGCACTCCCTTGGTGCCACTATGCAACATCCCTGGCTGTCGGGAGACACAGTTTCGAGAGCGCTCTTACAGAATAATTGGATTTGTTACACTCATGTAGTTGAACAAAAATAATCCATCACACTTCCTCTTTGGTCTGTAAAATATGTTCATTATGATCAATTGAATGCAAATACTCTTTCAGGGTCAGGAAACTGGCTACTACAAACACTATTTAGAGCTGTGTGCAGCTACGAAGGCGGGTGGTGGGGCGATGCGCAGTAGCAAGAGCCGGTATACCACGTGACATCCCGGCCAATAGCGTCATTTCGCCGTTTTGCGCCGTGCCGAGTGTGCTTTGAACGTATAGTCGTGATTTTTCTATTCCAGTGCTCATATACTGAAGGTTATTTACTTTGCGAAGTGTTCGTTAAGACTGATGGATCAAAAAAAGTGGCAAGTGTTACATAACAAAGCAATATCTTTTGTGGTCCAAGTGTTTAACTGCTGAAGAAGGGAGGCGGGAGCAGACGACTGGCCGCCACATGCTGCTGCCATAACGTTGCCAACAGCCAGGCGAGGGGGCAGAGGCGCACGGCGTGCGACATCCAGGGAAGCACAGGCATTGGGACAGTGTCTTTTAAATCGCCAGGGAAGCAGTGATCACTAGGCCGAGGATTATTAGGTCGGAAAAAGAGCATTTTAGACATATAAAATAGGCCATTCATTACCTCTTCTAGGGCAAATAAAATATACAGTCAGCCGGAAATGAATTCATCAGAAGAAATAAACATAAAGTAAAATACACAGTGTTGACTTATGAGCAAATTTTTACTCACATATAATAAGAAGAAAAACCCATATTAATGATCAAACCGACACCAAACCTTTATACTTTTCGAAAATAAAAATACAATGCAATTCAGAAGCCAGTGCTGAAATACATGTAACAGGTCTATACAATTTAACAAACACTGAATAAATGAGTGGTTTCAAACATTCATTACCTAATTGGTTCCACAGTGAATTACTGAAAATGTTTAAATGTTTACCACAGAAAAGCCACGGTTCTCGTATAATTAATTTATACGCTGTGAATGAACGTTGTATATCAACGTATGTAACAGGGGCGCACTTCACTTTCGGTATACATTTTGGACGAGAATGCAGCATTCAGTAGACCTGGATTTTTCGCAAAAGCGCTTCAGGCCGGTGTTGTTCTGGGAACCTGCTGAAATTATTCCCGTTTTTTTTCTCCCACGTTACCTACACTTCAGTAATTTTCTTTTATACTTCCACCAGAAAAGCTGTATTGTCATAGAGAGGTTAACATCAGCCGAATACTTCGGGAATAATTGTCGCCATAAATCTGTAGATGGCTGTAATGAAAGCGAAGTCCCACTGAACTGAGGGATCACCGAGTAATTGTGTTACACCTATCAAAGCCAAAATCACTTCGTTTTCATCTATGCCATTTTAATATAGAACCTTCAACCTAGTACTGACAAAATGTGCGATTATTTGCTCTTTAGTCTTTGAGCTTTGCTTTGAACAGATCAAATAAGTCCTGGATGCCTCATCTGGCTCTAAATTGCCTACAATCAGTTTTGGAACATTCGGTAGTTTCATCTACAGAAATCCATATGGAAGACTTCACAATACGGATTCTTTGCAGTGTGTCCGTGTAATTTAAGTCGACAAAATTTTTACGCAACGTTAACTCTGCCTGCACAGACAAATGACAGTACTTTTTTTCAGATATCGACATTAGTTTTTCTACCTTTGATTTTTCGAAGCAAGTCTTTTGAAAATAGAAGAAATACATTCCTTTTGGATTTTTCAGCTGAAATATGGAAAAATATGGGTCAACTTCGAAATAGGCTGTTTTAAGTGCTATAAAATTAGCTCTTTCGGTTTCAAGTAGCCATGAAATGCGTAAGTACAATTTTATTTGCAACTAGGAATTCAGGAGAATATAAGGTCTAGTGGTCACTAGAGATTACTGCAGAGAAGCGACGCAGTTGTAAGAAAGAAGTGGGCTATATTGACGATTTTTGAATGGAGGCTTCATTTATATGGATACGACTTTATTTTTGCTGTCTATGCACATTAATCTATGCAGCAACTACATGTTCATAGCAGTATAAATGAAGCATTGTAAAAATTTCCAGTTGCACTCTATCGCAAGCGAAGAAAGAGCATTTCTTACCATTAACATTGTTTCGCCCAAAAGAAACGAATTGCACTAAAAATACATTTATTTTGAAGGTGTATAGACTATATCTCCACTCCCATGAACCACAGACATTGCCGAGGTGGGGTGGCTTGCGTGCCTCAACGATACAGATAGCCGTACCGTAGGTGCAACCACAGCGGAGGGGTATCTGTGGAGAGGCCAGACAAACGTGTGGTTCCTGAAGAGGGGCAGCAGCCTTTTCAGTAGTTACAGGGGCAACAGTCTGGATGATTGACTAAGCTGGCCTTGTAACATCAGCTAATGTGGCTTTGCCACACAGTTACTGCGAACGGCTGAAAGCAAGGGGAAACTACAGCCGTTATTTTTCCCGAGGACATGCAGCTCTACTGTATGAACATATGATGATGGCATCCTCTCGGGTAAAATATTCCGGAGGTAAAATAGTCCCCCATTCGGATCTCCGGGCGGGGACTACTCAGGAAAATTAGAAAATTTAAAAAGGGAGATGGATAGGTTGAAGTTAGATATAGTGGGGATTAGTGAAGTTCGGTGGCAGGATTTCTGGTCAGGTGAGTACAGGATTATAAATACAAAATCAATTGGGGGTATCACAGGAGTAGGATTGATAATGAATAAGAAAATAGGAATGCGGGTAAACTACTATGAGCAGCACAGTGATCGCATTATCATTGTCAAGATAGATACGAAGCCAACACCGACAACAGTAGTACAGGTTTATATGCCAACTAGCTCTGCCGATGACGAGGAAATCGAAGAAATATATGAGGAGCTAAAGGAAATTATTCAGACAATTAAGGGAGAGGAAAACTTAATTGTTATGGGAGACTGGAATTCACTAGTAGGACAAGGAAGGGAGGGGAAGATAGTAGGTGAATATGGTCTGGGAAAAAGGAATGAAAGAGGAAGCCGCCTGGTAGAATTTTGCACAGAACATAGTTATAACAAACACATGGTTCAAGAATCACAAAAGAAGGTTGTACACGTGGAAGAGGCCAGGAGACACTGGGAGATACCAGATAGATTTTATAATGGTAAGACATAGATTTCGGAACCAGATTCTACAGTGTAAGACTTACCCAGGGGCAGATATAGACTCTGACCATAACTTGTTGGTTATGAACTGTAGGCTGAAACTGAGGAAACTACAAAAAGGTAGGAAAATAAGGAGATGGGACCTGGAGAAATTAAAGGAACCTGAAGTTCTTAAAAAATTCAGAGGGAGCTTTAGGCAACAATTGACAGAAACGGGGGAAAATAAAACTGTAGAAGAGGAATGGGTAGCATTGAGAGATGAAATAGTGAAGGCAGCAGAGGACAAAATAGGTAGGAAGGCAAGACCTACAAAAAATCCTTGGATATCACAGGAGATACTAAATTTAATCGATGAAAGGAGAAAATATAAAAATGCAGTAAATGAAACAGGTAAAATGGAGTACAGACGACTAAGAAATGAGATTGACAGGAAGTGCAAAATGGCTAAACAGGAGTGGCTAGAAGGCAAATGCAAGGATGTAGAAGAATGTATAAATAGGGGAAAAATAGATACAGCCTACAGGAAAATAAAAGAAACATTTGGAGACAAGAAAAACAGCTCTATGAATATCAAGGACACTGATGGAAAACCAGTTCTCAGTAAAGAAGGGAAAGCTGAAAGGTGGAAAGAGTATATAGAGGGGCTCTACAAAGGAAATGAACTCCGAGACAATATTGTAGGAAGGGAGGAGTATGTAGATGAAGATGAAATAGGAGATACTGTATTGAGAGAAGAATTTGACAGAGCGCTGAAAGACCTAAGTCGAAACAAGGCCCCTGGAGTAGATGATATTCCCTCAGAACTACTAAAGTCTCTGGGAGAACCAGTCATGACAAAATTGTTTCACCTGGTGTGTAATATGTATGAGACAGGTGAAGTACCCTCAGACTTTAAGAAAAATGTTATAATCCCCATTCCAAAGAAAGCAGGTGCAGACAGGTGTGAAAACTATAGAACCATCAGTTTAATAAGTCATGGTTGCAAAATATTAACACGAATTATTTACAGAAGGATGGAAAAGCTGGTAGAAGCCGACCTCGGGGAAGATCAGTTTGGGTTCAGGAGAAAGGTAGGAACACGGGAGGCAATACTCACTTTACGGCTTATCCTAGAAGATAGATTAAGAAAGGGCAAACCTACATTTCTAGCTTTTGTAGATTTGGAGAAGGCTTTTGACAATGTTGATTGGAATAAACTCTTTCAAGTTCTGAAGCAAGCAGGAGTAAAATATAGGGAGCGTAAGGTTATTTACAACTTGTACAAAGACCAGACAGCGGTTGTCAGAGTTGAAGGGCATGAAAGGGATGCAGTGGTTGGAAAGGGAGTAAGACAGGGTTGTAGCCTTTCTCCAATGTTATTCAATTTGTACATTGAGCAAGCTATAAAGGAAAGCAAGGAGAAATTTGGAGAAGGAATTAAAGTTCAGGGTGAAGAATTAAAAACACTGCGTTTTGCCGACAACATAGTAATTCTGTCAGAGACAGCAAAGGACCTGGAAGAGCAATTGAACGGAATGGACAGTGTGCTGAAAGGTGCATATAAGATGAACATTAACAAGAGCAAAACTAGGGTAATGGAGTGCAGTGTAAGAAAATCAGGTGATGCTGAAGGAATTAGATCGGGTAACGAAGCAATAAAGGAGGTAGACGAGTTTTGTTACTTGGGTAGTAAAATAACAAATGATGGTCGCAGTACAGAGGATATAAAATGCAGAATGGCAATGGGTAGAAAAGCGTTTTTGAAAAAGAGAAATTTGTTAACATCGAATATTGATTTAAGCCTAAGGAAGTCCTTTCTGAAGGCATTTGTATGGAGTGTTGCCTTGTATGGAAGTGAGACATGGACGATAAACAGTGCGGACAGGAAGAGGATTGAGGCTTTTGAAATATGGTGCTACAGAAGAATGCTGAAGATTAGGTGGGTGGATCGCGTAACTAATGAGGAGGTACTGAACAGAATTGGGGAGAAAAGGAATTTCTGGCATACCTTGACTAAAAGAAGGGATAGATTGGTAGGACACATTCTTAGACATCAAGGAATTGTGAATTTAGCGTTGGAGGGAAGTGTGTGGGGTAAAAACCGCAGAGGAAGACCGAGAGATGGATACAGTAAGCAGATTCAGACAGATGTAGGTTGCCGTTCTTATGTGGAGATGAAGAGGCTTGCACAGGATAGGGTATTGTGGAGAGCTGCATCAAACCAGTCTCCGGACTGAAGACCACAACAACAACAGACTATATCTAAATCAAGATATGAGAATGTGTAGCTGAAGTGTGTAGAAGGTTCTTGACTGGGTGCGCAGTGCGTACATTCGAATGGCAGAACTCGATCGAATAACACTTTTGCCAGGAGCGCGCGGCCGCAGCGGCCCAGTCGGCTGACAGCGGTCAACTGACAGCCGGGGCAGAGAGCGGCGATCTAGCGGCGTCGCACAGTGTTCTCCCTCTGTATGCGCAGAACCTTTCGCTCAACCGCCTTCCTACCTGCACACAGCTCTAGTAAGCTACTATTGTAGTAGCAACTGTATAACTTAAGATGTAAACATTGTTTTCTGCTCCTTCATATCAAGAGGGAAGGGGGGTTTGTATGATGATCATAAAGAGCAGTGAAACCACCTCATTACAAATATAAGGTGGCTACTCTGTGTCTCAGAGAAGTGGCCATTTTTGTTGAACTGCGGGGCATATTTTATGCTTTACAGACATTTGTGATAAATTAAATATCTTCTGACTGGGCAATGTTACAGGAATGAAACATACACCATTTTGTTCAGAACATTCTCTTCTATAAATCTAAAACAATTGCTTGAAAATAATACTAGTAAGAGAAAAGACTAGTGGACTTTTATATCACAACTGAATAAGATACAGTTTCGACACTTAAAATTTCAATGAAAGAATAAAATGTCGCAGCTAATTTTCTTAACACTTTTAGAAATGAGACACATCATAACGCTGACTGAGTAGCTATCCCAAATAAAATAGTTTTCAACACTTTAAAATTTCAAATGTCACAGCTAATTATCTTAACACTTCTAGATAAGAGACACACCATAAAACTGACATAGTAGCAAGCCCAAAATAAATCTCGTTCATTTTTAAAATAAAATTTAAAAATGGGAGTTTTGAAATTTTTTAATATTTTGGAGCTTAATATCTTTGGTGGGGCTCAGTACAAAAATCTGATTTTTTTGGCATCTATTACATCTATGTGTTAGTAAACTACAGTAAAAATTTCATTGTTGGTATTTGATGGTGAACAGAGTTATAATTTTTTTGAATGTTACATTAAAACAAACTCAAGTGCATTACATTTTTACAGTGAGTTAAATTACAGTAATTATAGCCATACTTTCACAAGTCTGCCTGAAGTAGGCAAAATATTGTTATATTTCAGTAACAAGAATATATTATATTTTTAAATAAAAAAACTGTTTGCAGTACACTTTCTATATCTAAAATTTAAATGATCATTCAGAAGCACACTTATTTTTTCTGAGAGTTTTGTTGAGATGGAATAAGATCTCCCTGTAGCTGTGGTAAGTTCAAGAACTAATATTCTTCTTAATATATTAGAAATTGGAATCCAAACTCCGTCATTTGCTGACTTCTTAAAAGATGTACGGAGTCCTGATGGATGGTAAAAGTACACATGAACATCATTGTGTTCCAAGCTTATTTGTTCTATCTGAGCTATCTGCCACTGTCCATCATAAACACATGCAACTGCGTCATTAACTTCTAAAGTTAAGGAAACAATTTCACTTGTTCAATGATCCTCATAGTTTTTGGTTTCACCAACAGCGTTAAATTTGTGGAAATTTCTTGTGCCTTTGATCTTCAGTTTTCAAATCTTGTTCGAAGTTTCTCAGTGTGAGTAAGAATTTCCTCTTTTCTGACAAGGAAATACACGATACCTTTGATATTCCCTTGCAATAGGTACACATTTGTTCAATATTCAGAATTTTATCTGTTGTAATTCTTTTTGAACTAGCCTAACTAACTTCACACTTGGTTGTTCCACCCACTCCATCACAGGCATTTTTTCCATGGCAAGATGCAAAAAAGTGCCATTCAGTCTCTAATTGAAAATCTGCCTTGTGGTTACAAATATTGGTGAAATTTTTCTTATTCTTATATTGGCTACCACTTCTATCTGATAAGTAAATTACCCTCACAACTTTAGGTAAGTTTTCTTTAATGTAATTTATGATGTGGAACTGAAAGATACCCCTCAGGGGCTCAGCATTAATTTGCTGAGTACGGGCTTGGCGAACCCGGGGTCCTGAGCTGTGGGCTGTGTCGCGCCAACAGTCCGCTACACCGTAAGCTCTGTGCGTGCCTCAACGACCATCGTTCGGCGCGACGGTGGAACGTTGTACGTTTCAGAGCCCGGGGATCTTGGCTTAATCGCCCGGGTCGCGAGGACGGTACAAACCTCTCTAAAAAACCCCTCAATCTCAAGGTGTGCTACGTGCCGAGGAGATGCATGGCTGTTGAGGTTGAACAGCCGCTAGCGAGCAACCTCTGAGGAACTTGCCGCACCTCAGTTGTATAAGGCTTACCCAGGCAAGCGGGGCTCTGTCTGGGTGGACCTTTAGTTCCCTAGCTGCTCGTGGGACGAACATGAAACGAGCAAATAAAAGCGTGGCCGGTCGCGAAAACGGCGTCTCTAAGCGTGGGAAGACTGATTTTAACGCCTCTACTTATGATCCTAAGACGTTTCCGTCCCTTGCCACACCATGGGAGGAAAGAAGGGCACTAAATAGATCTGAGCCGTACTCACCTCAATATCTGGTCTGTGAGCGTACTGATGGCGAAACCTTCACTTCTACGAAGCCTCAGTTTTTTGTTGACACAATTGAAGACAAGTTTGGTGAAGTAGCATCATTTTCAAAGATGAGGAGTGGGGCCGTTCTGTTACAGGCGGCGTCCTCGGCCCAGTCGCGGGCACTACTTGCCTGCGACAGGCTGGGTGATATCCCGGTGCGTGTCACGCCCCACAAATCATTAAATATGGTCCAAGGTCGTATCTATCATCGAGATCTTTTATCCCAGACCGATGACGAGCTGCGTGCATACCTGCAGCGACGAGGTGTCCACTTCGTCCGGCGGGTGTACAGGGGTCCTAAAGAAAGTAGGGTTGCCACCGGTGCTTTTATCTTGGCCTTCGAAGGCGATACACTGCCTGAGAAGGTTAAGGTAATGGTCTACCGGTGTGAAGTCAAACCCTATGTCCCCCCTCCTATGCGGTGTTTCCGGTGCTGGAAGTTCGGGCACATGTCGTCCCGATGTACTTCCAGCCCAACATGCAGGGAATGTGGGCGGCCACCTCACCCGGACGCCCCATGCACCCCGCCTCCGCTATGTGTGAACTGTGGGCAACATCACCCACCATGCTCGCCGAACTGCTCAGTTTTACATCGGGAACGGAAAATTATGGAAATCAAGACCTTGGACCGGCTGACCTTCTACGAGGCACGTAAGAAATACGAGCGGCTACACCCTGTCCGTATGGAAACGTCTTTTGCCACAGTTGCAGCAGCTTCCTTGAGACCAGTGAAACCGCCAGTGTTGTCTCCTTCTGTGGGCCCTAAGGGCCGTCAATCTTCCGTGACGGGTGGGGGCCCGTCTCCATCTCTCGCTCCCTCGCCACCTGTGGGAGCAACTTCTCCCCCACCATCGGGGACATCTGTCCCCACTCCCCAGCCGGAGAAGCAACAGTCTTCCCCGGCCCCTCTTGCTCGGAAGGGGTCCCTCGGGACGATCCCTTCCGAGGTTTCTCAGAGTGCGCCAGGGGATCCTAGCCTTAGGCTAAAGGATCCAACAACCGATGACCGGAGGGCTTCCAGCTCTTCGGCAGTCCCTGATGTCGCTTCTGGAAAGTCCTCCCAGCCCTTACCACCAAAGGGCCAGCGGGAGAATACAAAGAAGACCAAAAAGAAGAAAGAAAAGATTAAGGACCCTTCAGTGGCTCGAAAGGAGCGCTCGCTCACATCTTCGGCCACTGAAGACGAGGTGGAGATCCTTGCGTCCCCTGAGGATCTCGCCTTCCTAGGATCGCCAGAACCCATGGTTCTCGATCCTACAGATTCTGTGGAATTGGCAGCAGGTGCCCCTGCTGAATGACCATTTCATCTCTTCCATTATGGCTATTCAGCAGACTGCAAACGAAATCTTGCAGTGGAATTGCGGCGGATTTTTCCGCCATCTGGCAGAGCTGCGACAATTACTCTGCCGCTTCCCTGCGATCTGTCTAGCGGTGCAGGAGACATGGTTCCCCGTCGACAGGACCCCAGCCCTCCGAGGCTTTCGGGGCTATTTTAAAAACCGAGCCATCTACGACAGGGTGTCTGGCGGTGTGGGTGTTTATGTCCACGCCTCTGTCCCCAGTGCTGCTGTGCCTCTTCAAACATCTCTAGAGGCAGTCGCTGTTAGACTCCGGGTAGTGCAAGATTTTACCGTCTGCTCTGTTTACCTTTCACCTGATGAGGCCATCTCTCCCACAGACCTCGCAGCCTTGGTCGCCCAACTTCCCCCACCCTTTCTTCTTTTGGGGGACTTCAACGCCCACCACCCTCTGTGGGGTGGCACGCAGACCTCGGCCCGGGGTAGGGATGTTGAGTCTCTACTGTCAGAGCAAAACCTCTGCCTTCTTAACACCGGTGCTCCTACCCACTTTAGCACAGCACATGGTACGTATTCTGCCATAGACCTGTCCGTCTGCAGCCCTAGCCTTCTTCCACATCTCACCTGGAGGGTCCATGACGACCTGTGTGGCAGCGACCATTTCCCGATCTTCCTGTCGCTCCCACAGTGTTCGCCTGCCGACCATCCGCCTCGCTGGTCCCTCCGTAGGGCTGACTGGCCAGCTTACTCTTCAGCTGTTGTGATTTCCTCTCCGCTTCCAGCAGATGTTGATGCCGCCATTCAGCAGGTCACAGAGGCCATTGTATCTGCAGCCGAAAACTCTGTTCCCACAACATCCGGTTCGCTCCATCGTCCTTCGGTGCCCTGGTGGACACCAGAGATTGCTGAGGCCATCCGGGTACGTCGGCGAGCACTACAGCGCCACCGACGTCACCCTTCTGTCGAACATCTTGTAGCCTTCAAGCGCCTCCGGGCACGGGCCCGGCGACTGATACAAGATAGTAAGAGAGCCTCGTGGGAGAAGTATGTTGCGTCCATTGGTTCTCGCGCTTCTCCTTCCAAGGTATGGTCGCAAGTTCGACGCCTGTTCGGGCACCGCCCACTGGCGGGAATTCCAAGCCTCAGAGTCCAGGGTATACTGTGTACTGACCCTGTCGCTGTCGCTGAGCACCTGGCAGATCATTTTGCACGTACGTCGGGGACTGCTGCCTATAGTGCAGATTTTCGTGCCATTAAAGAGCGAGCAGAGAGCCAGCAAATTTCATTTCGAACACGACGTCGTGAACCGTATAACGTCCCATTTACTGAGTGGGAGTTGGAAAGTGCCCTTGCTGCATGCCCGGATACCTCCCCTGGACCCGATCGCATTCACAGCCAGTTCCTCCGACACCTATCAGCGGATGCCAAACGCCAACTTCTCGCCCTGTTTAATCGCGTATGGATTGAGGGTGTTTTTCCGTCCTCGTGGCGGGAAAGCATTATCATTCCGGTGGTTAAGCCTGGGGCAGATCCGCAGGTGGCTGATAGTTACCGCCCGATCAGCCTCACCAACGTTCCATGCAAGCTTCTCGAACGGTTGGTGAGTCGGAGGCTCATGTGGATCCTCGAGGACCGAGGACTCTTGGCGCCTCAACAGGGTGGGTTCCGTCAAGGCCGCTCCGCTATCGATAATCTCGTGTCACTAGAGTCGGCCATTCGTACAGCATTTTCTCGCCGTGAACACCTGATTGCCGTCTTCTTTGACCTACGGAAAGCATATGACACCACGTGGCGCTATCATATTCTGTCTACGCTGTACGATTGGGGCTTACGGGGTCCACTTCCTACATTCATCAAGAACTTCCTGGTGTTGCGTTCTTTTCGTGTTCGTGTTGGTTCTTGTTTCAGCTCACCTCATTGTCAAGAGAACGGAGTCCCACAAGGTTCCGTTCTTAGTGTTCCTTTATTCTTAATCGCCATAAACGGCCTTGCTGCGGCTGCGGGGTCATCGGTTTCTACTTCCTTGTATGCCGATGACTTCTGCATGTATTACAGCTCCTCCAGCATCGGCGTAGCTGAACGGCGGTTGCAGATCGCAATTCGGAAGGCACAGTCGTGGGCGTTTGCCCACGGTTTTCAATTTTCGGCATCCAAAACCCGCGTGATGCATTTCTGTCGACGTCGGGCAGTACACCCGGAACCCGAACTTTACTTAGCTGGCGATCTGCTACAAGTCGTAGAGACACACAGATTCTTAGGAATGGTGTTTGATGACCGTCTAACCTGGGTGCCGCACCTACGCCAGTTAAAACAAAAGTGCTGGCGCCACCTCAACATCCTGCGCTGTCTTAGCCACACGGTTTGGGGAGCCTCACGCCCAACGTTGTTACAACTTTACAAGGCCCTCATTCAGTCGCGTCTAGACTATGGCTGCATAGTCTACGACTCGGCTGCGCCATCAGCACTGCAGGTGTTGGACCCAATTTTGCACTGTGGTGTCCGTTTGGCGACGGGGGCTTTTCGCACAAGCCCTGTGACAAGCCTCCTTGTCGAAGCTGGAGTCCTCCCGCTGCGGTTCCGTAGGCAACACCTGCTGGCATCCTATGTTGCTCGTGTTTGGGCCTCGTCCTTCCATCCGAACCGCCGGCTCCTATTTCCAGACGCTGCATTACCTATCCCTCCACGTCGGCCAAGGTCGGGATACCCGATCTCGGTCCGTGTTCGTATCCTTTTTTCGTCTCTCACATCCCACCCACTTCCTACCACCTTCCACTATTCCTCTCACACTCCTCCTTGGTCCATTCCTCGTTTGCAGCTCCGTCTGGATCTGTCCTGTACGTCAAAGGACTCGGTCTCCACTAGACATCTCCGCCACGAGTTTCTGCAACTCCTAGACTCGTTCCATGCCGCAAAACCCGTCTACACAGATGGTTCTGTAGTAGATGGCCATGCTGGGTATGCGTTTCTTCATGACCACCATGTGGAACAGCATTCTCTGCCAGGTGAGAGTTCCATTTTTTCTGCCGAACTGGTCGCCATTCTAAGGGCTCTGAAACACCTAAAAGCGTGCCCCAGGGGGTCATTCGTCATCTGTACTGACTCCCTGAGTGGCTTACAAGCGATCGACCAGTGTTTCTCTCGGCACCCAATAGTGCGGTCAATCCAGGATACTGTTCACTCCCTGGGCCAATCAGGCCGTTCTGTGGTCTTTGTGTGGACCCCGGGCCACGTCGGCATCCCAGGGAATGAACAAGTAGATCGCTTAGCCAAGCAGGCCACTATGGAACCACCCCTAAATATTGGCGTCATGGAGCCTGATCTAAAATTGGTGTTGCACCGGAAGGTACGCGAGGCTTGGAGCGCCGAGTGGGCTATGGCGAATGTGCCAAACAAGCTTCGGGCAGTGAAGACGTCCACAGCCCTGTGGAAGTCTTCACTGCGGCAGATCCGCCGAGAGGCGGTTGTCCTCTGCCGCCTCCGTATTGGGCACACGTGGTTGACCCACGGGTATCTTCTTCGGCGTGAGGCTCCACCCGTGTGTCGATGTGGCACTGTATTGACAGTGGCCCATCTTTTGATGGACTGTCCGCTTTTAGCCGACCTGCGGCACTATTTTACTCTTCCAGACGCACTACCTTTAGTTTTAGGTGACGACGCCTCTATGGCTAACACAGTTTTAAGTTTTATCCGCGCTGCCGGTTTTTATGATTCTATCTAACCGTGGGTGCTGTGGCCTGATATCTTAGGCCACCACCAACCCAGATTTTTATATTTTCGCACCCTTAGGGGTTTTTAGTGTGTGCAGAGTGGCTGGCTCATCCTGTTTTTTCTTTGTGATCAGCCAGCCAAGGTACTCTGCTATCCAGTTTTATTCGTGACTTTATTTTACTCATTCTGTGTGTCTTTGTTTTGTATTGTCGGTGGCTTGTCTATTGTTAACCTGCCCCTTTTGTGTGGTGTCATTTTCAGGGCATTGTTTTATCTTTATTGCCAGTTAACTCTCAGCTAGGAACAGGGGACTGATAACCTAGCTGTTTAGTCCCCTTAAAACAACCAACAACAACAACAACAACAACAACAACAACTGAAAGATATGTACAACTGCTGTGTTGTGCTCTAAGTAATCACTTAAGACATAGATTGAGCAACTGATAAGTTCGTCATCCTCATTCTTAAAATATAATACAAATGGCCGGCCGCGGTGGCCGAGGTGACTGAGGCGCTCCAGTCACGGTCAGCGCAGCCACTACGGTCGGGGGTTCTAATCCCCCCCTCGGGCATGGATATTTGTGCCGTCCTAGTTCGTAAGTAGTTCATAAGTAGTTTGTAAGTTTAGGGACTGATGACCCCTTAGTTAAGTCCCATAAGCTTAACAAACATTTGAACATTTTTATAATACAAATGGATGAACAGTTGCCTGGTTATTGGCCCAACGCTGTCCTTGAATTGCATCTTGAACTATGTAAGTAAAATTCTCTGCAAAGTTAGCCAAGATTAGGCATTCAGTTTCAGAAAGGTGTTCTTTCTTCTCTCTAAAAAACTGTCCCTGAATTTTTTAAACATAGTGATGACTTTTTAGGGTTTCAAACTTGTCAACAAATGATTCAAAAAATTCTTCTCGATTTTTTTATAACTGTAACCATTTCAGCCTTGTCTGTAGAGACCCATTGCTTATATTTCAAGATCAGCTGTATCATTTAATGTTTCAATTAAGGGTTCTTTTCCAGGACAACTTTTGCATAAGCCCATCATACAGTCATAATTGTTAATGTCACACACTGTCAAATCAAGCAACTCTTTGTAGTTAACATTGAGTTTGGCAATCATAAGTTAGACATTCTGGTAATACAAACAGAGTCACTACTTTGTTTCCATCTATAAACAGTCTGGTATAATGTTTTTACCTCCATACATCCTACTGTTTTCATCACTTTTAAAGAACTGTTCAACTGTCTTTACAGTCTGTCTACTAATACCTACACCTTTCTTAATCCCTACTGTGGGTAATAAAAGGCTTGCTCAGGATAGAGTAGGGTGGAGAGCTGCATCAAACCAGTCTCCGGACTGAAGACCATAACAACAACACACTGTGGGTAATATACCTTGTTCTTTAATTAAATGTTGAGTAAGTCTGATCAGATGACTGGACACCTCAAATTCTGTAGCAACGTTTTCTTTTGACCACGAATCAGGAAGCAAGCTTAATATTTTTACTTTTTCTTCTTTAGATGATAGTGAACATTTTTCTTTTAGCTTTTCAATCAAATAAAAATATCCTGTGTCTGAATCTCTTCTCATGTAACTCATTCAGATGTTTAAGTTCTTTAGAAATCAAACAATAACAAGATTTATGGTACACTTCATTCACAAATTGTCCAATAGACCATGGTTCATCAATTTTAAGAATATACTGCAAAATAAAAATGACATTTATAGAACCTAATAATTAAGATAATCACACTTTGTTTCACTGCATACATCTACAATGTAAGAGTCTTCAACAATGACACTTTCAATTGTTGAGATGAAGTAAAATAGTCCTGCCATGATGAGCACTAAACCTGGTAAGACTTCAACTCCTTTTTTGTTCCCATAATAGTTATGAGAACTTTCAGTTATATTATTTAAATTGTTTTTTTCTTTTGTTTAACAAAAATTAATCATATAAAAATTAAATCCATAAAAAATAGGCTCACCATATTTAAGTGTAAAAAAAGAAATGAGTGAAATAAGCATGATAGCTGATTTCCGGGTAAGCTAGAAGTATAGCCAAAAAAAAAGAAAAAGAAAAACCACCCTCTGTTCAGCATCAAATACCAACAATGAAATTTTTACTGTCGTTTATTGACACATAGATGTAATATATGCCCAAAAATTAGATTTTTGTACCTAGCCCCACCAAAGATATTAAGCTCAAAAATTTCAAAAATCCCATTTTTTAAAATTCATTTTAAAAATGAAGAAGATTTATTTTGGGCTTGCTACTTTGTCAGTGTTATGGTGTGTCCCATATCTAAAAGTGTTAAGAAAGTTAGCTGTGACATTTTATTCTTACCTTGAAATTTTAAGTGTTGGAAACTGTATTTTATTCAGTTGTGATATAAAAGTCCAGTAGTCGTTTACCTTACTAGTATTATTTTCAAGCAATTGTTTTTGGTCTTGAATTATAGAAGAGAATGTTCTGAACAAAATGGTGTATGTTTCATTCCTGTAACTTGCCCAGTCAGAAGATATTTAATTTATCGCAAATGTCTGTAAAGCGTAAAATATGCCCTGCAGTTCAACAAAGATGGCCATTTCTCTGAAGTGGTTGAAGATAAAAAAATTTGAAACCTGTTTTCTGTTAGGTTTTTACTATATATAAACATATAAAAAAATTACAAAAATAGAAAATGGTCAAGCAACCTGTAAATAATTTTGGGGTCACTTCATATGGATTGACCCGTATGTACATGCTATTTCACAGTTCCTATTTCAGGCTTTATAGAGGCTGAGAGTAGATATTGTCTGTTAAGGAATTCATGTATGGCAACGTAAAGTTGTGAAGTGCTTTAACCCTTCATAATCCATGAGTTGTGTTTTTCAAAGCCATCATCACATTTGTCAGAGGCCACACATATGGTGTGGTGCCATTACTTGAAGAATTCTCCACTTGGGCACCAGATGTCACCCTAACAGCTGTTATGCATGGCACAGCTTCTGCCAGACCCTTCAGCAGATGATGCACCTTTTTCAAGTTCTTGATATTTTAACACAGTCTCTCTCAATTCTTGTGTGTGCTTTCAATACTGTAACTAATCTTGTCACAATTTTGTTTACTAGTGTTCAATATAAGTACCATTATCAGTAAACTGGTGCTTACCACCTACCTGATTGTGCTGTTATATCTTATGTTATGACACAATTGGTGATGAGTGTGGTGTTCACTCCTGTATGGTTAATCACAGTGACGTTTCAGTAAGCTGCAACCATGGCTGGGTACTGCAAGCTCTGCAAAGATGGAAAGAACAGGCGACGATCTTAATACAGCTGCAGCCGTCTCATGCCGATGTGTTAGGGAAGCTGTTGGGCACATGGTAGCTTGTCAACCCCTCCCACGACATGATGGTGTCAAAGACTGGGAGGTGGAATGTGTCTGAGAAGGGACTTCAGCAACATTTCCTCACTTATTGGCATCACAGATGCGTATGACAAATACTTTCTTTCTTGGATTTCTTCGTGAATGTACAAATGTTTGTGTCTGTTGCCCTGCTTCAGGAACAAGAATCACTTTCTTTTGACAAAGTGTGTATGTTGTGTCAAAATACCACTGTTGATACACACATTATTCTGGCTTGAGTTGAATTCTACTGTTGGCAGCAAAAATACCTCCAGTCCTACGGAGTACTGGCAACTAAATTACACAGCGTGTCATAAATGTAAATTTGTTATTAATGCTCATAATGATTTTTATGCATATTCTATAGTTCATGCACTATCACTCATTTGGCTTAAAACTAAGAAGTGTATCACTGCACATGTGTTGTTGTTGTTGTTGGTGGTGGTGGTGGTGGTGGTGGTGGTGTTTTTCAGTCCAAAGACTTGTTTGATGCAGCTCTCCATGCTACCATATCCTGTGTGAGCCTCTCCAACTCTGATTAAGATTCTTTTGAACCTGCTTACTGTCTTCATATCTTGGTCTCTCTCTGAGATTTTAGCCCACACGCTTCACTCCAATGCTAAATTGACAATTTCTTGATGGCTCAGAATCTATCCCTTTTTTAGTCAAAGTATGCCGAAATTTCTCCCCAGTTCTGTTCAATACCTCCTCATTAGTTAAGCGATCTGTCTATCTAATCTGTCGGCATTCTCCTGTAGCACCAAATTCAAAAATTCAAAAGCTTCTTTCATCTTTCTGTCTGACTCCTCATTGTCCACATCTCACTCCCATACAATGCTACACTCTAAACAAATGCTTTCAGCGAAGACTTCCTAAAATTTAAATTAATATTAATATCAACAAATCTCTTCTTTTTTTTTTTTTTTTTTCCTCCCATAGCCATTCTGCATTTTATATCATCTTTACTTCAGCCATCAAAAGTTATTTTGCTACCCAAATAATAAACCTTATCTTCTGCTTTTATTGCTTGTTATCTAATTCCTTTAGTATAATTACCTGATTTTCTTAAACTACATTCCATTACCCTTGTTATGTTTTTGTTAATGTTCATCTTATACTCTCCATTCAAGACATTGTCAATTATGTTCAATTGGTGTTCTAGGTCCCTTGTGGTCTCTGACAGAATTACAATATCATCAGCAAACTGCAACATTGTTATTTCATCTCCTTGAACTTTAATTCTGTCTAAAAATTTGCATTCCTTCACAGCCTGCTCACTGTGCAGATTGAATAAGATTATTAGGGAAAGTGTACAACACTTCTCTTACTCCCTTTCCAACCACTGCATCTCTTTCATGCCCACCAACTTTTATAGCTGCTTTTTGGTTTTTGTACAAGTTTTGTATAAATTTTCATTCCTTCTATTTTACATTTCCTACCATTCGAATTTAAAAGCCCAACTCAACCGGCTGACCTGGCAGTGCGAGGCCCGCCAGATAGGCAAGGCTACGGGTCCGGGTGGACTGTACAGGCCTGGTGCATGCATCTGCCCTGCCCAGGTACAGTTCCACTAGTACCTTGTCTCCTGCTGTTAAATCTTTAGAGAAGTTATCCTATGAACCTTGCAGGACTAGCACTCCTCAAAGAAATGATAATTTGGACCCATGGCATAACCATAGCCCATGGAATTTTCAACTCTGCATCAGTGTGTGTGCTGTTTTGAAGTTTCCTGGCAGATTAAAACTGTAAGCCTGGGATTCTCCTAGGAAGTTCATATCATTACTGCAAAGTGAAAATTTTATTCTGGAAATAGCCCCTAGGCTATGACTAAGCCATGTCTCCACTATATTCTTTCTTCCTTAAGTGCTAGTGCTATAACATTCACAGGAGAACTTCTGTGAATTTTGAAAGGCAGGAGATGAGGTACTAGTTGAACTAAGACTGTGAAGGCAGGTCTTGCAGCATGCACGGGTAGTTCAGTTGTAGAGAAGTTACTTGCAAAAGGCAATGTTCCTGGGTCCTAATCACTGTCTGTCGCACAGTTTTAATCTGCCAGGAGGTTGCACATCAGCTCACATTCCGCTTCAGAGCGAAAAATTTATTCTGGAAAGGAATTACTGTTTCATGAAGAGGCTGCCCTTAATACATTGGAGCCGACAGACATACTAAATATGTTTGCTATGTTTTAATCATAAAATCTGACAGACATATGTCATACATTCTTCACTTCCAACTTGTTTGTGTTTTACGTTTGTAATTGCCGAGACTAATTGTCTGGCTTCTAATACCGGTATTTGCTTTGTTGATGGCTACGGGGCAGCAGAAGTTCTTTTTATTAGTTGTTGTTCAATGCATGCACCAGTCTCTTGTGAATGATATCAGTGTTACGTGAACTGCACGTGCTCGAAATATTGTTAAAGGTTATTCAGCTGTCATGTTGTGCTATGTGTGCATCCTCCCCATGTATGTGGGGAGGGGGGGGGCAGTATCTTTAGAGAAGAATCTACAAATCCATGTATAATTGATTAATTCGCTAAATGTATAAATATTCTTAATAAGAAAGGATCGAAGGTTAAGCTGCGGTAAGTGGAATTAGTAAATTTATTTTAAAAAACTGTAGCAAATTTAATCAGGATCCAGGTATTAACTGAATTACTGACCTGTTAGACTCCAATGTGTTAACACCACAACACAAGCAGTTGCCTTTACAATGGTTCTGTGACTGGAAGACAGATTGCTGATAAAATGAATGAAACTTCATTGTTTTCAGTGATAAATCATCTCAGTACTGTGGATGACTACAGTAGATGGTATGATGGCTACCATAGAGGAGGTTTCATTCTTCCAAGGTGTTGGGAGGGGCACAGTGATGTTACTTCTGTGTCATGTTATGTGGAGGCATTTTCTATAACATCAGGCTATAGCTGGCAGTGACTGAAAGAACTCTAGTGGCTCTGTGGTATGTCAAAGACATCCTATATCTTGTTCTCTCTCATGTCACAGTATCATGGGTTTCCCTTTTCATGATGTTCTTGTGCACATACGAGTATGATCAGATGTAGTATAGTGGAATCTTCACAAGTATGCCTACCTTTATATTCCCACATAGTTCACTATTTTGCCCGTCACATCTGAATGCCCCATAAATCTGTAGTCCACGGTTTGACCAACTAGTCAAATGGAGACCCTATAAAGAGTCCCCTCCAAAATCTTGTTGGTTGCTGATAACACTGTCTCTTCAATTTACATGGCTTCAACGTGTCGATGATCACTCAACATCTGATCCCCGTTTGTGTCCCTAATAAATTATATCTGACTATGTCTAGTAACAAAACTAAACACAAACAACACGAATGCACTCTGGTGGCCACTCTACCTACAACAAAGAAATGCAACTCCAATTTAATAATGTGTACTTCTACAAAGTTAGATTGACATCCAATCATGTTTTTTTCGGTGCATCACATTTTAGTTTTGAGAAGGAGCTGGCATCGTTTTAGTATATGTGTGATACTAAATGGAAAAATATGAAAGCTCATATACATTTGAAGTAGCATATTACAGTTTAATTCCAACCTGGACTTACCACTGTTAGATTAGCTCTTCTCATAGAAAGCCATTTGAGTTGTATTCTTTAGTTACTTAATATTAAAACTTAAATCTGTTGAATGTTCCATAAAGTTGAATATGTTAATCCATTTTTAATATTTAAAAATACTGATGCTACGGTTGGTCTATCCTTGTAGCATAATAGTAATAAATAGATTTTTTGTAATAGTACTTCTTAATATTTATTTATACATGGATATGTCTTGAAATTCTTCTGTAAGATCATGCCGTGCAGTGGAGTTTATATTCCTCATTAAGTTTTCATTTGTCAGTGTTCTCTGATTCGCAGATTTTATTAACAAAACTTCTTAATTTCTCCGTGTTATGTAATCCATCCAGCCTTTCTTTTACCTTCCCATTTTCAATGGCTATGAGGGATGGTATACTCCCAACCTAAAAGTAAAAGAAAGAGGTCAGAAATAATGTTCCAATCAAAGTATGAATCCCTGCTAAATATCAGTAAAAAATAATAAACAAACTGTGTTACCTCATAGTCCATGGCGAGATCAGTGTTTTCATCAACATCGACTTTTGCAAGCAGAATCTTGCCTTTCTTCTCTGCTATAACTGATTCAATTCGTGGTGCAAGTTTTTCACACGGTTTGCACCATCTAAACATACAAAAGATGTTAGATATTGTGTGGTATGGGACCTTATGAATTCTGCTGTTGCTTTTGAACCAGATCAAAATTTAGGAATATTGCAACAGCCATAAAAAATTTGCTGCCCGAATTAAAACTTAGGCCTAGGCTATTAAGTAAAGCCTATCAGAAATTAAGTTTGTAACCTTATGAAAAGAATAGGTTGATACTCAATGCATAGAGGAGATATTGAGTTACAAGCAGGTAAAATGCAGAAGATTGGAAGGGGGGGGGGATTAGTAAAGAAGGCTTGAGGACAGGAGGTAATGAGAATGAAAGATATATTTTTAGGATGGTTCCCACCTGTGAATTCAGAAAAGCTGGTGTAGGTAGGAAAACTGCAGATGGCACAAGCTGTGAAGCAATCATTAAAGTGAAACATATGATGCTGAATGGTATATTACAATGTGGTGATCTAGTTGTCTGTTGGCAGCAGTTGCAAACAGGCATTAACAGTATCTGCTGAAAAGCAGAAAGGCATTTTCTTAGTTGTCATGCGCATGGAGAAAGCAACAGTGATGGTAATTTAGTTTGTAGATCGCAAGCCTGCTTTCGCATGTGGCCCTGCCTTTTATGCGGTGGGGATACCTGGAGGAAGACTGAAGGTGGTGGTAGTTGGAGGATGTATGGGATGAGTGTTTCATCTACCTAGGTCTTTCAAAGATATGAGACAAGGAGAGGGGAAGGATTGGGGGTGGAAAGAACATTAATTAGGTTTAGTGGGTGGCAGAATACCATTGTTGGGGGTTTGGGAGGATAATGTGGGAAAAAGGACTTTGGCCAAATGCTTAAATATTTTAACAGTTTTTTTCATTGTAATACAAGAAATGTATTTGCAGTTGCAAATATGAATCAGCATCATCTGCATGATTTAATGGCAACAAGTGAAAATTTTTGCTGGACCAGGACTTGAACACAAACTTTCTACTTTTTGCAAGTGGTCATGTTGCCACTATGCAATCTGTGCGCAAATGTCAGATCATATGTGGCATATAGAATTTTGGGTCAGTCCAGGAGACATGCTTCACCTCTGTGTGTTAAGTATAAATCAACTCTTTCCATGTTGTTGTTCCATTGTGGATTCATTGTTTGGATTTCTAGAAAAGCAGTTTACATGTAACTAGAAAGGTCTGTATCATGTTCAGTGGTGAGATGTCAAGTTGAATACATTGAAATAAGTGGCCCTGCAAGTGCCAACGACAAAATATTCTTATGAAATGATTGTGAATTAGGCATCATCTAATTGTGACATGTTGTAGTAGGCAGAGCATACTGTTACTTCAGTGATGCATATTTGGAACCAGTACAAATTTTCATATTTTTGGAAACATTTTTGTTTCAATTTTTTGGGCAACAGCGCTCTTATTTATTTTATATACAGGGAACAGCCGAGAGTGCAATAATTTATTTTATTCAACTTGTTTTGTCCTTGTTTAGACCATCTTCAGGAATTTTAACTCCATAAATGTTGTGGAGCTGGCAGGTAACTGGGAGCCTTCCAGTGATTCACTGATTCACTGGAAGGCTCCCAGTTACCTGCCAGCTCTACGACGTCGATGGAGTTACAATTCCTGAAGATGGTCTAAAAGAAGACCAAAACTAGTTGAATAAAATAAATTATTGCACTCTAGAATGTTCTATATATATAAATACAAATTTTGGATACAAAATGGCAACACATAGCAATGGTTAATAAATATTGAATTGTCTCTGCCTTGTTCAAATGGCCAAAACAACCCATACAATTCAATTCTAAAAAGTATAATGTCCTAAATTAATTTTGTTGTCAATAATGATTCTGATACAGTATGATCAAAATTATACAGACACCCCAAAAACATACATTTTTCATATTAGGTGCATTGTGCTGCAAGGTACTCTATAATAGCACAGAATAAGGAGTTTACAGAACGGAAACTCCCGCTGCAGTCTGTCGTCCAAAATTTAGTGTTTATGCGTGGAATCGGCAATCTTGAAAAGAAGTAAACACGTGGTCCGTCCCTACTCTGTGGAGTGGTAATGCGCTGTCTTTGTTTGATAATTGTGTATTTGAATGCCTGAATCACATAAAAGTAAACAAGTATTTTGTGCAGTGCAGTGAAAAGAAAGAACTGTGTGTCAGTAGTTGGAGCTGTTCTTTTTTATTTTTTTTATTTTTTAGTAACAGCAATAAAAGAAAAGGCATCCAATGGTCTTCAGCATCTAATTGCCGCAATAATTTGAATACAAATAAGGATATAAGCATCTTCACCTTCTCAAAAGATGTTGAATGGTAAGTGAATGTTGCTATATGTGTAGTAAAAGTTAAATGTTATCAGTTTCAAATGAGAGCAATGTTTGCATAATTATTAAGAGTAGCCTTGCATCTTCTCTTGACGATAACTCACGCTGTTGCAATAGCAGTTCAACAGCATCGAAATGTTGAAGTACATTTATATTTTATAATTATAAGTTTAATGTTGCAGGGAATAATATAAAATGAAAGACAAAGAATAATCCATAAGTAGTAGTTTTGCACGTGCATTCCGTTTTCCTGTTGCCCACATAGGCGAGATATTTCAGGAATTTTTAAGGCTCATCTCCCTGCTCCCCTTCATATAATTTGATGCAAACGGTAAACTTTTACTAACGCCAATGGAGGCGGTGTGTGCTAATGTTGTCAACGACCATTGATCCTCTTACGCCGCGGCGGAGCGCTTTGAGGCGCTATGCTACGATGAGCGAGGCCATTCCCCATCAGGGGTTCGAATGCCCCCTCGGGCATGAATGTTGTGCTGTCTTTAGTATAAGCTAGTTCATAAGTAGCTTGTAAGTTTAGGGACTGATGACCCCGCAGTTAAGTCCCATAAGCTCTACAAACATTTGATCCTCTTACAAGCGGAGGTCGGCAATCGGGACCTGTCGATTTCACCCAAATTGCTTGTTTAGAAGGAGGTAGGTCTCCACATAATGCGCTTGAAATATTTTGCCTGAGTGGGCCTTTGGAAAGGACAAAATGCTCTCGAAAGGAGGTAGGTCTCCACATAACGCGCTTGAAATATTTTGCCCGAGTGGGCCTTTGGAAAGGACAAAATACTCTCAAAAGTTTTTCCAATAGTACTGTACATCTTATATAGCGATCTATTCGTGACTAACAGCGTAGTGTAATGGGCACGTGCATTACTTGCGAAACAGGCGCCCTGGGATCAATCCAAGGAGCTTCCAATTTTTTTTTTTTTTTACCATTACGCTATGGCGTTAATTTAAAATATTTCAGGCACATTATGCAGAGACCCACATCTTTCTCACACGTAACTTTGGCAAAATGGGCGGGTCCCGATTGCCAACCTCCCCTTGTTAGGATATTCAAACAAATGGAATAAGGGGAATATTCTTGATGTTCTTGCTCTATGGTTAGCAGTTTCTTGTATCTACCTTTCTCTGGTCGATAATGTAATTGTCCTCATAAAACGAACATTATGTTGCCAACATTACAACATTACTCCTCCACTGCCGTAAGTAAAACTGAACCATTCAGATCGGTGACACTCATCCTGCCTACTCCCCTTGTTCTAAGCTGCTTAGGCAGGTAACATTTTACTTACGGCAGTGGAGGTGTAGTGTGCTAATGTTGGCAAAGAATGCTCTTTGGATACTCAAACAAATAGATTAATGGGAATAATTATTTTAAGCTGTTCCTGCTCTATGGTTGACATATTTTTCTATATGCCCTTCTCCGATCAGTAAATTAATTATTCTTCTAAGGAAAATACAACTTTTCCAGCATTAAAACACAACTACATCACTGCCATAAGTAAAATATATTTTAAAGGCAATATTTATTTCCAGTGCTAAGAAATGGACTGAATTCAAGGAGAGCTGATTTACTTAAAAAGGATGCAAAAGACTTAAATGAAAACTGCAGAATATGTAGTGTGCACTTTGAAGAAGCCATGTTTCCTAACTTTTTGAAAAACTGATTAAACCCCGATGCTGTTCCAACATTGTTCAATATACCGAATCCACCAAAGTCAGTATCACTAAAAAGCAAATCACCTAAGGAAAGGACCAGTGAAATATGTCCAGGCCCTTAAGAAGGCTAAATCTGACAAACAGGTAAATCTGATGCATATAACATATGTTTTGGTGCACTTATGTTTGTGATGCTAATTCAGAATATATACATAAAGCAAAATTCATTACCACCCACTGAAAGTAATACCTCTGTGCTACTTTCAGGTTGACAACTTAATTGAAAATTCCAGAAGAGACACTAACACTGAAATTCCTGGAATGTGTCCCATTACAGCTGTTTCTGTTGGAAGTGAATTTGATTTGTCTGCTCACAGTCCCAGGAAAAGACAATTAAGAACTAAAATGAGATTGTTGCAAAAGAGAGATCTGTGTCTGCAACACAAAGTTGCTTCATTGTCCTCCGAAGCTGAAAGCAGTGGTGGTTCACATCTTGCACATGTTGACAGGAATGACTTTAAAACATTATGTGATAAATTTTTAACCAAAGATTTATCACAACTTGTGAAAATCCAGGAAGATTTAAGGGATTGTAGCAAGAAGGGAATGTAATACCCTCAAGAATTAAAACAAAACAAAAAACAAAAAAAATTGGCTCTTACCCTATATTTTCTTAGCCCAAATGCTTACTAATATATACAGAACATATTGCAGTTGCCCATAATTACGTGCTTAGGGCTTAAGACAGACCACAGTGGTTCACTGAAATCATGTCTTACTAAGCATTCAGTTTCAATAAGTATTGCTGTAAACTGTATAGATTACAGAGAAAATTTACCTGCTACAAATGCACTCCAGTATATTTCTGGGTACTTAATTGAAAGTGCTTATCAATTTGTGCATGTGTAGCATATTCAGAAGCA
Source organism: Locusta migratoria (assembly GCA_026315105.1). Lineage (NCBI taxonomy): Eukaryota > Metazoa > Arthropoda > Insecta > Orthoptera > Acrididae > Locusta > Locusta migratoria. Next base: position 202,510,764 of record CM048746.1, read on the forward strand.
GAAGCAAGTAATTTTGAATGTACCAACATTTATTCTTATTTTGAATCTTATGAAAATAAGGATATGTTTGGAAACCTAAAATGTCCTATATTGGACAACTGGAGAGCATTTTCACTGACCACATTCTCAGTTTAATGACAACAGAATGTGTTGGAAATAAACTTATTAATTTAATGGTGAATGTAAAATTCAGCCACCCATTTAAGGAGTTCCCTCTCCAATATTTAGTAAAACATTTTGTCAGAATGAGAATTTTCTATTTCTTGAAGTTCACAAACAGAGAATTGAAATATAAAACAAAAACTTAAAAAAATCCAAACTGATAAAAGTGAGCCACATGTGAGGTACAAATGGTGTGTAATGTTCTAGTGAATGCATATTGACAAAGAAGACTAAGAAGAAAATGATGGATACTTTTTCCTTTGCTGTAACTGAAACAATGTGTGCCACAATATGACAAGTACAGAGTAAGTTTGTTATGTTATGTTTCCGCTATCTGTCCTTCATTTGTGCGTAATTTAACATTTGTGTGTAATTTAACAGTTTTATATATGCACAGACGTCATTAGTTCCATGTAATCACGTTGTACTGCTAAGTCTGACTCAATATTTTGTGCACATTTATTCGTGGCAAATAAAACCTGGCAATTGTAAAGTCACTTTCTTGTTTATAACTAATTTCCCAAACATAACTTTGTGTTATATGGGATTTTTCCAGAGATAAGCACCAAATAAAATGATCATTGATTCCATCGTACATTTTCGTAGTTGTATTAAAATTCAGGCCTACTTTTTTTTTTTTTCGTTGGATTACAATTAGGTACAAGAACAGGGTGCAAAATAGAGGAGAGCATAATGAAAAGCCGTTTCCTTTAGTAAAAGTTGGTGAGATTAGCTGCAGTTCGTAAAAAGTCCATTTCCAGCCAAAGTACTAAGTTGCTATGGTTCCGCGTTTACTGCTTTTCAATATGACGTTGAGCACAACGCTTGGTAACATACAGACAAAGGCGCCGCCCCCAGCTTTCCCTTCTGTGTTCTCCCTATTCTGTGGTAATAGTGATCTCAGTAGTCATTAGACATCATGAGAGAACAGAATGGGGCACTCCGCAGAACTTGAGGACTTTGAACGTGGTCAGATGATTGGATGTCACTTGTGTCAGAAGTATGTAAGCGAAATTCCACATTTCCTAATCATCCCTAGGTCCACTGTTCTTGATATGATAGTGCAGTGGAAACGTGAAGGGACACACACAGCACAAAAGCATACAGGCCAATCTTGTCTGTTGACTGACAGAGACTGCTGACAGAACAGTGTAATAGTCAGGTATCTACCCAGACCATCACACAGGAATTTGACACTACATCAGTATCCACTCCAAGTACTATGACAGTTAAGTTGGATTTTGTAGTCGAGCAGCTGCCCAGAAGCAACACACCAGGCAGGTCAATGCCAAGTAACACCTCACTTGGTGTAAGGAGCATCAACATTGGATTACTGAACAGTGTGGAGTGACAAATCATTGTAAACAATGTGGCAATCTGGTGGCAGGATGTGGGTATGGTAAATATCCAGTTAACTTCATCTGCCGGTGTTTGTAGTGCTAACAGTAAAATTCGCAGGTGGTGGTGTTATTATGTGGTCGTGTTTTACACTGAGGGGGCTTGCATCCCTTGTTGTTTGTGTGGAACTATCACAGCAGAGGCTACAATGTCGTCTTAAACACCTTCATGTTTCCCACTGTTGACAAGTAAGTCAAGGATGGTGATAGCATCTTTCAACACGATTGAGCACCTGCTCTTAATGCATAGCCTGTGGTGGAGTGGATACACGACCAACATCCCTTACTGGACTGGCCTGCAAAGAGTGCTGACTGGAATCCTATAGAACACCTTTGGGATGTTTTGGAATGCCTACATAATGCCACGTCTCACTGATCTACATCAATACCATTCCTCAGTGCAGCATTTTGCGAAGAATGGGCTGCCATTCCCCAAGAAACCTTGCAGCACCTGACTGAACATATGCCTGCAAGGGTGAGCGAACACCATATTGAATTCCATCATGCCACAAACTTGTAAGTCATTTTCAGCCAGGTTTCCGGATTCATTTGATCACTTAGTATAGACTGAAATATGCTCTAGCAACATCCATCAGCAAAAATGGAGATAAGCAAACCACCTCTGATTAAAAACTAATGTGATTTCCTAGACTTAGAAAGTGGCCTAGTCTAGAATACTGTCTCATATAGTCCTAACAGAGACAAACGAGCAACATTTACCATGTTGACATATTCTGCGACATTGTAAAAGCCCATTTTGCATGCACTGAAATTTAAATCCTCATCAGGAAGCGGAGGGTCTCTTTAACAAGCTGTATGTTATGGATGAAAAAGAGTTATGAAAGATGCCAGAGGGGTTGTTATTGGGCCCATTTGTTTAGAAAATCACATTAATGGTACGTACAGACTCCTTAATTGTGAAAAAAATTTTCAAGGAGTGCTTGGAACTCCTTATAAACTACTTACAACCATCCAAAAACTATGTCACTTCAAATACACACATTATCACTATGGAAATTTTTTCCAACATATTGTGATTGCAAAACGAATGGCAGTGCTATAGTCATCCAGCTTAAGCACAGTGATAATGATATGGAATGAGTCAGTACAGGAAATTATAACAGGAGGGTAGTAATAGATAAAATTACAGGAATCCTACGCATGCCAGTAAATAAATCAGCAATGTAACACAGAAATTAGCCTTTTTTCCCAGGAGTCCCATGAAAGAATAGGAGTGAGCCACGAGGAAACTGTTCAATTTAGACTTCAATGTGTGTGGATTACTAATAAGATTTTTGAATCAAGAAGGTGTGATTTAAATAGATATCTGTCTCGTATTAACTAATTGAAAGCTGATACCTCTAGAGCAGTGTTTCCCAACCTGTGGGTCGTGACCCCCTGGGGAGGTCACAAAGTCTTGCTCAGAGGGTCATCATGACAGGAGGAAGTACCAGGAGCATATCTTAATATTAGGGTTCTGAAATGCAAAAACATGTGCCTAAGACAAGTGAAATCTACATCTGTGTGGGATACTCTGTAAATCACATTTAAGTGCCAGGCAGAGGGTACATCGAACCACCGTTAAATTATTTATCTCCCATTCCATTCTCGAATAGTGCACGGGAAGAAATAACTCCTGAATCTCTCTGTTCGAGTTCTGGTTTCTCGTATTTTATTCTGATGATAATTTCTACCTATGTAAGTGGACGACAACAATATATTTTTGCATTCGGACGAGAATGTAGGCGATTGGAGTTTAATGGACTGCCCACGCCGCAGCGATAAGTGCTGTTGTTGTAATGATTCGGATCCCAGATCATGTATCATTTCTGTAATGCTGTCTCCCCTGTATCGTGACAATACGAAATGAGCTGCCCTTCTTTGAACTCTTTCGATGTCCTCTGTCAAACCCACCTGATAAGGATACCACACTGCGCAGCAATACTCAAAAAAGGATGGACAAGTGTAGTGTATGCAGTTTCTTGAGTAGTTCTGTTGTATCTTTTAAGGGTTCTGCCAATAAAACGCAGTCTCTCGTTCGCCTTTCCCACGACTTTACCTATGTGTTCTTTCCAGTTTAAGTCTGAAGCAATAGTAATTCCTAGATATTTTGTGGAGTTTACGGCCTTCACATTTGATTGATTTGTCTTGTAAACAAAGTTTAAAGGATTTCTTTTTGTACTCATGTGGGCGACTTCACACTTCTCATTATTTAGAGTCAATTGCCATTTTTTACACCATAGTGATATGTTATTCAGATCGTTCTGCAGTTGGAGTTGCTCTTCAGATGATTTTACTAGACGGTAAATGATGGCGTCATCTGCAAACAACCTAAGAGAGCTACTTAGATTTTTCCCCCAATCGTTTATGTAAATCAGGAACAGCAAAAGACCAATAACACTACCCTGTGGAAAGCTAGATATCACCTCTGTTTTAGTCAATGCCTTACCATTGATTACTACATACTGTGTCCTCTCTCACAGGAAATCCCCTGTCCAGTCACAAATTTGGGCAATACACCATAACCACGCAATTTGATTGAAAGCCGTTTGTGAGGTACGGTGTCAAAAGCCTTCTGGAAATCTAGAAATATGGAATCGATTTGCGAACCCTTGTCGATAGCACCTATCACTTCGTGTGAGTAAAGAGTTAGTTGTGTTTCGCATGAACAATATTTTCTAAATCTGTGTTGACCTTGGGTCAATAGATCATTTTGTTTGAGATAATACAGGCTACGTTCCAAAACCCTGCTGCAAATTGACATTAATGAAATAGGCATGTAGTTTAGTGGGTTATTCCAACTGCCTTTCTTTAATATAGTTGTGACCTGTGCAACTTTGCAATCTTTTGGTACAGATTCTTCTTTGAGAGACCAATTGTATATGGCTGTTAAGTAAGGAGCTATCGCTTCAGCATAATCAGATAGAAATCTAATGGGTATACAGTCTTGCCCAGAAGACTTGTTCTTGTTAAGTGACTTTAGTTGCTTCACTTCTACGTTACTCATTATGGCATCTATTCATAATTCGAAATCTGGAATATTGGTTTCGTCTTCCTTGGTGAATGAGTTTCTAAAAGCTATGTTTAGTAACTCTGCTTTAGTAGTGCTGTCATCGGCAGGATCGCCATTACTATCACCTAGTGAGGGTATTCTTTGTGTTTTTCCCCTGGTATATTTCACATATGACCAAAATCTCTTTGGGTTTTCAGTCAGATTTCGAGAAAGCGTTTCATTGTGATAAGTACTGTCGGCATCTCGCATGTATATTGTATTAAAGTCACACAATTCCATATTGATCCTTAGTTCTCAGAAGAATAGAACAAAGACTGTTTTTTAATACAAGGGCAGATCAAAAATTAAGTTGCATTTCAATATTATGGCCATCTATACAAAAGCAAACACGGCTGTGACAACATACAATCTTAGTTCACTTTTCCACATAGTCTCCAAGAGACTGTAAACATTTCTTGGAACAGTCCACTAACTTTTACAATTCCCGAAGCATAGAAATCTCCTCCAGCATTTTGTAACCACACGGAGACAGCCACTTTCACCACATCATTCTTTTGAAATTATTGTCCATTGAGATTCGTTTTGAGCTTACCGAAAAAATGGGGGTTGCATGGCTCAAAGTTGGAACTGTAGGGTTGCCATACTTCCCACTTGAATCACTGCAGAAGTTCACACGTTTGGAAGGCCTTGTGAGATGTGACTTTAATCGTATCAGTAAGCTCGAAACCGATCTCAGTGGATAACAATTACGAAGTGTTCAGATGTTTGTTTTCCCATCTGTCATTGGATCAACCAGGGCATTTCACAGCTAACATTTTGCAAAGATATTAAATGAACTGTGTTGTTTGACTGACTGGGATTCGCCCATTTCCTCTAATTTGTGTACTCCATTTTGTAAAAGCTATATTTCTACAAATATCATTCTGTTAACTGTGTGACGTGGGTATAGCGATATAATTTTGCAGGTACATTCAGTAATATTATGTAGACACTGTATCCATAGTTATTGTAACAAAGGCAATAAAGTCATCTCTGGAGTTAACATTAAGTTTCAATGACTTTATTTTCAAAATGAATCTCATGATTTGTATGGAGAACGTTACATACTCCTCGATCACGTTTCTGCAATACTTTTCTGTTCAATACTTTCTTGCAAGGTAAATTGAAATACTTGTTCTCTCTCTCAAGTAATACAGATGACTATAATTTTTCCAGTGCCTTGCAATACGTGAATAATGAATCTTATTAAAATTAGGGTTCCCTTCCCCCCCCCCCCCCCCCAAAAAAAAAAAAAAAATTATAACATCCCACATGATGTCCATACTAAAAGGCTGCAAAAGTCGTGTAATCACTACAATTAATATCACAGGTGCAAATAATTTTGACTACATAGTATGGCCAGAATCCAGCTTTCACAGGAAAAAAGACTTTGAAACGATATCCAAGAGACATTTTTTGTCATTATCTTACGCTCAATCTCCATTACAGAACGTAAATGTGAATATCACAATTGATTGACTTGCAATATATTGATCTAAAAATCTTTACATGACGAGACTCTACAGCCAGCGTCCACACCTTAATCCACGCTTGCGCAAAAGCGCACCTTAATCCGCACATGCGTAAAGCCTCCTTCCCATTGCCTTCACGCTCTCGCTGTGCGCGTCAGTGTGGAAAGAGTACTCCTCTGCACTGATTAGAGAAGTAAGGGGACCACGTCAACTAACTACACGTTTCTATAAACTTTCATTTCACTCGCTCCTGTTAACATTTTACGCTATAGACGATGGTTTTTGCGACAGCATACTCTTCAGAATAATAATATGAATATCGCTATAAAATGCAAAGCAAGTAAAATTATAAAAATAACTTCGTATGAAAATAAAACTTGAACATACCTAACTCGATTCCAAAGGAGGCTATTCCTTCAGCGTCAGCAATTTGTTCCACGATATAGACGGCGGATCAGTATTCTCACAGATCAAGTCACAGTTTATGGGCTTAAAAACCTAATATTACTTAAAAGACGCTATGTTATACGCAATGAGTGCGTACATACACTAGCCTATATACAAAAATTAAGTTCACTGCGCTACGTCCATTACCCTAATTATTTGTACTTTCTGGTGGTTTTGAAGAGATTTCTTCTTCGTGTCGCAAAGGTACAGGTTCGGTCAGTGCCACAATGCTATGTGGTTCACAACAGTTGCATTCACGGAACAGACGCTGGCGAACGCACGAAAACAATTGCAAAATCCAAATAGTTTTCTTAGTTTTATTTTGAAATGGTGTTATTTTCATAATTTTACTTGCGTTTGATTTTACAGCGATATAAATTTTCTTCTTGTTGAGAGTATAGCCTTCAAAATCGTCTGTTGAATGAATGGATAGTTCATATCATTTTTGGTTAGTGAATGTGGCGCCTTTATTCCTCCAATCAGAGTGAGAGGCAGAGGTAGACAATCAAAGCCGTATAATATTTATTAATGCACGATATAACAAGAGAATTTCGCACATCTGTGTACGGGATGGTAATGCACAGATTTACACTCTTAAAAGCAAATGCAACAACAGGATAGAAAACTCTTAGCAGAAGGGGGGTGGACAAGCTTTGTGCATACGTAAGGTGAGATGTACAGCAAACGCCGACCTACAGTTGGGGTTGGTACAGCAGACGCCGAGAAAGCGCTAAGGCTCTTGCGCATGCGCAGGGATATGCGGGAGACCTGGCTTTGTGCGTGCGCAAGATGAAATGCGGACGCTGGTTGTAGAGTCTCGTCTTTACAAGACCGCAGTTATTAGACTCGAAGGGCATGAAAGGGAAGCATCAGTCGGGAAGGGAGTAAGACAGGGTTGTAGCCTTTCTCCGATGTTATTCAATTTGTACATTGAGCAGGCGGTGAAGGAAAGCAACGAAAATTTTGGAATAGGGATCAAAGTTCAGGGGGAAGAAATAAAAACATTGCGTTTTGCTGATGACATTGTAATTCTGTCAGAGACAGCGAAAGACCTGGAATGGCAGTTGAATGGAATGGACAGTGTGTTGAAGAGAGCGTATAAAATGAACATTAACAAGAGCAAAACAAAATTAATGGAATGCGGTCGTAGAAAATCAGGCGATGCTGAAGGAATTAGATTAGGTAACGAAACAATGAAGTTGGTAGATGAGTTTTGTTACTTGGGTAGTAAAATAACATGCGATGGTCGCAGTACAGAGGACATAAAATTCAGAATGGCAATGGGAAGAAAAGCATTTTTGAAAAAGAGAAATTTCCCAACATCGAATATTAATTTAAGGATAAGGAAGTCTTTTCTGAAGGCATTTGTGTGGAGTGTTGCCTTGTACGGGAGTGAAACATGGACGATAAGCAGTGCGGACAGGAAGAGAATAGAGGCTTTTGAAATGTGGTGTTACAGAAGAATGCTGAAGATTAGGTGGGTAGATCACATAACTAATGAAGAGGTACTGAACAGAATTGGCGAGAAAAGGAATTTTTGGCATACTCTGACTAAAAGAAGGTATCGTTTGGTAGGACACATTCTTAGACATCGAGGAATCGTAAATTTAGCATTGGAGGGAAGTGTGTGGGGTAAATATCGCAGAGGGAGACCAAGAGACGCGTATAGTAAGCAGATTCAAGTGAATGTGAGTTGCCGTTCTTATGAGGAGATGAAAAGGCTTGCTCAGGATAGAGTAGGGTGGAGAGCTGCATCAAACCAGTCTCCGGACTGAAGCATGCGCAGTTCTATCGGCGATAAACTGACACATACTTACGCCGCTTACGAATAAGAAGTCCGTGTGCATGTTTGCATTGCATATATATATATATATATATATATATATATATATAAATGGATGCAATGCATACATGCACACGGACTTCTTATTCGTAAGCAGCGTAAGTATGTGTCAGTTTATCGCCGATAGAACTGCGCATGCTCAGGGCTGTTGTCGAGTCCCATAAGCAGCTATTCACATGCGCAATTCTACAGTTTACACGTGTCAGTTTATCGCCAATATCCATAATGGGGTTTTAGAGTTATAACGACGTATCTACAAAATTGGCCATTTTGACTTATTTACTTCATTAAAGTCTCGAGAAACCAAACTACTGAATGAAAAAACAGCGGAACTCCTATCTTGATCCGTTTCAGAGATAGCGCACAGTGCAGTGGCGTAACTATGGGGGGGGGGGGGGGGGGGGGGGGAGAGGAGGATAGAACCCCCCCCTCAGGAGCCCCCCTCCCCCCCCTCAAAAAAAGAAGAAATCGTATAACAGCAATCTGGTAAAGGTAAAGATTGGAAACTTGGGGTGTTTTACCATAAGCTTTCACTGGATCGGAGTGAATTAGTTTCTTTAACGGGAGTGGTAGTTGGTAGTCTGTCTGGAAACTGACTAAAATTTTGCTCGTCAAGCAGGTTTATCCCCCCCCCCCCCCCCCCCAAAAGCCAAGTGCTAGTTACGCCACTGGCACAGTGTAACGACAAAATCGCTCTGATATTTAATGTCACAGTAGCATATTGCCTTTTACATCATTTTGGCTCCCTCTGCAGTGCTGTGGCGTTAAGACATAACAGCGTAACTGCTGATACGTCCTTTTGCCAGTAAAAAAAAAACTGTGAATTCTTAGATACGTGTGGTGCTGCACGAGGCATTGTACCCACAGTGTTGCCGTAACACGCGCAATAATAACCGTGCTTATCCATTATTGTTCCGTATGGAAGGTATCAACTCATTGTCTGTTAAATCAGTGAAGCCTTTGCTGTTGTGCGTTTAATATGTTTCCCAGAGGAAAAAAGTTTCATAATCTTCTAAAGATTCATAAGTGCAGTACAGAAGAAAGTTAAAGTTCATTTACTCTCCACAATATGTTTCCGTCATCGAGCAGCAGTGTTTTTGCAGGCTGTGGTAAGTTACTTTTCATTACTCACAGTAAATAAGCCTGGGATGTACAATATTGTAAGTTAAAGCCGTTTGCTTTTCCGTAACGTCGTAACTGTATTGCAGAAGATGACGGCAGTTCCGTTATAGCCGATGCCGAAAAACTGTGTAACACTGTCAGTGATTCAGATTTGGATATCTCATCCGATGATTCCTTAATGGATCCTGATTATCAGCCGGCAACGAAGGACGATAGTGATGGCAGTGGTGGTATGTACAACTCACTAGCGTTAATGTAATGGCATCGATCGTAGCTAAAAGAATGACAGTAAAATGCCTCATAGAAAACAACCCAAAAAATATATGTCGTCTAATTAATGCTGTATTTCAGAATATCGTAGAACAATGTAGAGGGGACTAATGTTGACAGTAAATACTTTGTAGTTAGAGTTTTCCTCCTGCAAACAACTAGCAGTAGGCCTACACAAGTACCTTTTAGCTTCGATTAATACTTCATAAATTTAAGAATACTAATCTTGTAAATTTTTGCGGTCCTGTATTAGATTCCCTCTGTAAATGATGGTTTTAACTTTTTTAAAGATTATTCTACGACTTCACTACATAAATCGTTTGACATTGCATATCTGCCAAATACTGAGGGACAAACCATTGCCACTGGCACACCAAATGTAATTTTGGAAGAAGGGAACAATCGGAACCAAATTTTAGATCATGATTTTCAAATACTTTCAGTCATGGTAAAAAACTGTGAGTAAATGAAAAATATGTCAGAGGGAATGAGACAAAGGTAAAACGCAGACGAATTGCCCAACCTGAGAAATGGAAGAAAAATGACAGAAAGATCAAACGGCAATCAGGAAAACCATATATTACTTCAAAAGGCAAATGTGTTTCAGGGCGGTCAGTTAAACCAAAGGATTGTTCAAAGTGCTTCAGAAGATGCAGCATTAATTTCATTGAGGCTGACAGACTAAACATTCATGAAGAATTTTGGAATTTAGGCGACATAGACAAGCAGCGGTTATATGCCAGTTCACTTTTAGAAAAGACAGATAAGCGCAGTAATGTTTGTTCATTTTCACCAAATGTAGTTTTACAAACGTTCAATGTCATGAAAGTTACATTTCATCTTGTTCGTTCTTCACGTCTCCGTGAAAACTACCGAACTTGTTGTCTACTATATATTCACGCCGTCTGTTACGCTGAAAAGGCAGCAATGAGCAAACATTTCAAACTGTGTAAACGCATCAAGAGCTACGCTATGACAAGTGACAGAGGAAGAATTATTGATATTGACGCTGTTATGGATCATATAGGAATGTGTTATGGCTTATATATGACACCATTTATCACAGAAATCACGAACGTAGAAAAAGTCAAGGAAGTAGCAATAGCAGTATTCACAGGAGTTAGCAGTCTGAGTCACGGAAATGGCGTAGGGATATATGTTGAGGATTTGTAAACGGTGGCTGTAAAGTGTAAGCCTTGACGAATGGCAAGTAACAATAGCAGAAACGTAAAGGTAGCAGTCACAAAAATCGGAAACTCCATACGTCAAGGGCAGTACAATACTCTAAATACTTCCGTGATATAATTTCGCAGTGCAAGAGATACTTCCGTAATATAATATAGCCGCTTCTCCTCCTACAATAAGAACGAATCTGAGACTACTTCATTACATAGCCCAGAAACTATGTTCCGAGCTTTTCAAAAATATAATCGCGGATTAACTTGAAACCGATGTACATGACATCGGTAACTGCGATATATATAGAGCACCTTATCACGGAACATGCAAAGTATAAAGAATCATCTTCACAAATAGTGAAAAGACATGGCAACTTCCTGCACTTTTCATGCCACCACAAATATACGTAACTGTTTTGCAACAGCAGGTGGTAAGGGTTTCCAACGATCCCTTGTAAAACTGGAAATTGTCAGATTAACGGGTTCCCCCTTTATGCTTCAATGCTACTTAGAATGGCCAACAGATGGCAGGACGACGCGCTGCCTCAGAAAGTATGGCTGTCCTGTGAGCTGTGACGGGTGAAACAGTTTTCACACTACCTTTTGCAATCGTGACGTCATTGTGACGTAGCGGCACTGTGAAGGCGACCTGAAACCAGACTATCGATTTGTCGATCGCTGTTGCGAGTTAATGTTTAGGACTGTGTAAAGGCCAAGTCACGTCACCGTCCGTCAGAACATTCCGCAATGTATTTCTAATGGCGACATTCACACTGTCCGTCACGTCACCTTTCTCGAGAAGAATGTTTTAACAGAACGCTCGTCTGCTAACATCGGAAGTTGACCTACTTTCGTCACGCGAATTACATGTTGCAGTCGACGATTGCATTGTTTATATGAAAAATGTGTCTTAGTCATCTTTATTTTGTTGTTATACTTCGTTTTAATGGAAAATCTCAAATGTTTCATGACGACTTAAATATTTTTGTCAATTGAGTGTCCCCCTAAAATCGAGGTTGGATATCTGAAACCAAAAAATGGTTTATTTTACGTAACATTGTAACAGAAACGACTGAAGCAAACTGTTTATTTGAATGCGATTGTAATTTGATTACGCATTTTTCGTTAAATAACATTTTAAATGAAAAAGTCAGTTCTAATGAAGGATTTAATGAAAAGTGTAAGTGGGCGCATTGTAACGAATAAAGTAAACAGGTGCTATTTATACTCTTAAGAATGTGATTGTATAGCACGTGCAATACTTCCTGCATTTTAATCAGAAATTTTTGTTTGTTGTGTACAATGCTTGCCCGTAAACGATAATCAGTTAGTGTTTAAAAAAGTAGTAGGTAGCCTACTTACTGCTTTTAAATTCCCATACAGCACTGTAGTAACCAATCTATGAAACCATATATGCTTATACTTCGTTGTAGAAATTACCAATTTACTAGTAATTATGAATAGCATTGAGCTTTTCTGATATGAATGTGCTAATACGAACAAATGCTACTTACAGTGAGAGCGACATTACTGGAACACGTTTAAATAACATTCCAGTCAAATATCCCCTTAAATTACTATAATTTACAATTGCCTGTACCAAGTAAAAAAAAAAATCTTCACCTTCCTTTATACACTTTTCTATTACCCTATGGTGTATTTTCTCAACAGTAAACTAGTTTAGCGAACTGGCTGATCACAGCATACGCCTATTTAAAAGTATTTAGCTTTATCTCAAGTAAACAAGTAATCGAAAGGCACACATTTCACAGTGGCTCGTTCACAACTCGATAGTCGAAAGCTGACGCGTGACGTCACGATTGCAAAAGGTAGTGTGAAAACTGTTTCACCCGAGCTGGTGACTCCTGCCAGCAACTACTGAACGAATCAATAGATGTCTCTGCGGTCGCGCTACCGCCAGCCTTGACAAAAACTCGGTGCGCACATCTCATGGAGGAACGACGCACAGATTCGTCGCAAATACAGCAGTCTTTGTTCTATTCGTTATAATTAAATGACAGTTACTGATATATCGCGCAAGAAGAAGACTTCAGAGTACTGTAAAGACGAAAATTATTCAATTTTCAAATCTTTGCTACACAGCATGCTGTAAAAAGCACGGTTGGAATTTTTAGGTGCAAGTTTAAAATCAAAACAAGGAAGGATATGGTGCTTCAGTAAGGTAAAAATGGAACAAAAGGTGTCGCTATATTAAATGACTTTAATGGTTACTCTTTCCTCTATTTTAGTTTATTGAATTACAAACAAGTATTACCAACCTGGTTTCGGCCCTAGGCTATTTTCAAGTGCTGTTATAAAAATTCAAATGTTTGTAGATCTTATGGGACTTAAATATGGTGTCATTAGTCCCTAAACTTACAAAGTACTAATGAACTAGGTAACACTAAGGACGTCACAAATATCCATGCCAGGGGGAGTCGAACCCCCGACCGTAGTGACCGTGCAAACTGTGACTGGCGCGCCACTAGAGGTCTGAACCTCCCTCGGTTGCTCAATCAAAAGTGAAGGCCGTAAACTCCACAAAACACTTGGGAATTACTATTATGGGGGACTGATGACCATTGTAGTTTAGTCCCCCTAAAACAACCTAACAACAACAATTACTATTACTTCAGACTTAAACTGGAAAGAACACGTAGATAATGACGTGGGAAAGGCGAACTAGAGACTGCGTTTTATTGGCAGAAACCTTAAAAGATGCAACAGAACTACTAAGGAAACTGCATACATAACGCTTGTCCGTCCATTTTGGGAGTATTGCTGCCCAGTGTTGGATCCTTATCAGGTGGGTTTGACGAAGGGCATCGAAAGAGTCCAAAGAAGGGCAGCTCGTTTCGTATTGTCACCATACAGGGGAGACAGCGTTACGGAAATGATACAGGATCTGGGATGGGAATCATTACAACAACGGCGCTTATCGCTGTGGCGTGGGCTACTTGCGAAACTCCAATCGCCCAGATTCTCCTCCGAATGCGAAAATATATTGTTGACTCACACTTACATAGATAGAAATAATCATCACAATAAAATACGAGAAATCGAACGGAGAGATTCAGGTGTTCTTTCTTCCCGCGCGCTATTCGAGAATGGAATTGGGAGATAAATAGTATAACGGTGGTTCGATGAACCCTCTGCCCGGTACTTAAATGTGATTTGCAGAGTATCCCTTGTAGATGTAGATGTAAATGTAGATGTAGAAATTTGCAATTGTTCCTTTCCCGGGTGCTTCGAAAGCTGTTCTATCGATCCAGTTGAACTAGCCATTCAGTTTCGCATTTTATACTTTACCATACGGGTTAATATACGTGATTAATATAAAGTTTCTGTGCTAAGGTCATTAACTAAATGAGTTTCCCATGACCTTTCTTTCTTTCTTGTTCCCATTTTGTGGACTGTTAGTGCTTGTTAAGCGGTAGGTGTTACTTGCCGTCTTAACTAGGAAGTGATTGTATTTTATATTCATTCCTCTTATCACTCTCAAGCCCTGGAATACTTTTTATTGATATTAAATACACGATATTGATGTACACCCGTTAGGTTAGATTTGTGCATCTGTGTTACACCCCGTTAATATATCCGTAGCATTTTGGCACTGTGTGTGGTTGCTGTGCCTCTACCTTTTCCGAGTTGAGTCCTTAACGGGAATTTTTCCAATTGCAACATTCATATATCCATCACTGCCACTGTCGTCATTCTTATCTACGTAATAAAGAACACATGCAAGATTTTATGCAATATATAGGATCCGCGCTTTCTTCCGTCTTGAGGGTCACATGCCGGTCTAATGCTCATATATCCTATAACTGTTTTAATTCTTCTTATTCCAATTGTTTACTTTACACAGGTGTACGAATTTATGCTGCTCCTGCTGTTTCAGTGATATCTGTGTTACATTTATTTAGGTCCGTCTGCAGAATGTCACCCGGGTGGACCAGCCAAAAGAATGAAGTGCATGTTTTCGGAATGGCTGGACTGTGAAATACGCGAGTCGCAATCCACCAATAAGGTGGACCTTTATTTAGAACGAATTGATGGTGATAACGACAATCCGCTTGAATGGTAGAAACGCAACAGTACTCTCTTTCCTAAACTAGTTATATTGGCAAAAAGAGTATTTTGTGTGCCCGCCTCAAATGCACCTAGTGAATGCACACTTTCAGTGGGGAAGGGAACCTGATCTCTGATAGAAGAACTCGGCGCAATCTACAACGTGTCAATGATATTTTAACAGTACATTGCAATTACAATGCCACCAACGAATAGTTTGGGGATAATGGTGTTACTTTTCGATGTATACGTTGTTTTTCGGTAACATTCACTTTTGTACATTGCAATAAAAACGTCGTTCGTTCCATAGTTTCTATTTGGATCCTTTACATTACTTCCAAATGTTGTAGTTGGTAAAAAAGAACCTTTTTGTCTCGTTTGCGATATAATGATATTGCGGTTACATGCTACTATACAGGAAGAAACGTCTACAGCATAAATGATTTTAGTTCCTTTAGATGGTGGGGGTTCGTCAGACGCAACAGCAGCCCACACCTCAGAACCAAAGAGCCGCTGCCGTAGCGACTGACAAGGAAACCTATCCAGGTGTCACCGATTTTTATGAAATTTGGATATGTTATAATACATGAAAATCTGTGGGACCCGTATTTTTTTAGCGGTGGAAAAATATATTTAATGGGTGAAACGGTCCCTCCAAATTTGGGACTAAAATAGGAAAATCCCGATAACTTAGAATATAGTGAAGCGATTTTAATAATTTTTGGTATGAAATTATCTTTTGATAAGAGATCGGCCTAGGTACATTGCAGGGGGATTGACAATTATGGGGGCAGCTACCCCTACAATGACCAGTTTTTGTGCAAAAAAATGTTTTGGTTTAATCGAAGTTGAATCTATTAAATTTGTCTTTTATCAAAAGATATTTTCATACCGAAAAGCATTAAACTCGCTTCACTAATTTCTAAGTTATCGCCATATTTCTATTTTAGCCCCAGTTTTGGAGGGACCGTTTCACCCCTTAAATATGTTTTGCCGCCGATAAAAAAAAAATAGTGTCCCATAAATTTTCATGTATTATAACATATGCAAATTTCATAAAAATCGAAAAGTGACACTTGGATAGGTTTCCTTGTGAGTACAGCGGCGATCCGGCCGCGGTGGCCGAGGAGACTGAGGCGCTCCAGTCACGGTCTGCACGGCCACTACGGTCGGGGGTTCGAATCCCCCCTCGGGCATGGATATTTGTGCCGTCTTTAGTTGTAAGTAGTTCATAAGTAGTTTGTAAGTTTAGGGACTGATGACCCCGTAGTTAAGTCCCATAAGCTTAACAAACATTTGACCTTTTTTGAGTACAGCGGCAGTGCCACGCTGTGCGGCCTCTGCCCGCCCCGCCCCACGTAGCATAGTTCGAGTGTCAACACGCTTGCTGCGAGCGTACATACTCGGCGCGCCACTGCCGAGCGTTGCGCACTCGACCGAGTACGAGCGAGGAAAACCGGCGATTTGCAGACCTCTACGCGCCACAGAGCGCTCGGCCACCGCGGCCGCCTTATAAAAGTTGTCAGACAGGTTTCCTAAGATTTTATTCGGTGCATGGCGGAGGGAACCTTGCAATAAAACATAGACACCATTTCACTGATCACCCCACAGTTAACAGTGTTACATAATTTTTCACAAATGTAGGAGACAACGAACTGAAGGGGTGAATAAGTTCGACAAAGAGACGTGGAGGTGACTGGCAGAGACAGGGGAATGTGGAGTTAGACAGAGGGAGGGAGTAGGAGGAGATGGACAGAGAGGGGGGGGGGGTTAGGATCAGAGAGGAAGGTGGACAGAGAGAGATAAGAGAAGTATAGATGGACTAACTGAAGACTGGCATAAATAAGTACCCAGGTGACGCCAGGTTTACAGCTAGTCAACAAATTTTCAGCTGTCAATCTTTCTCTCTTCTTACACCATTAATACATTTACAGTTTTGTATTTCTTCATCTGATCGCAAAGATTAGACCAAGAGTCAAATAACACCTGGCATCAGAAACTGCCATGTTTGCAAGTTTGATATTTTGACTCTTAATACTGTGCAATATGGGTTCACTGTCTAGATCAACCATCACTATAGGCTGTTGAACAATATTATTGACAGTATAGGGGACACTTAACACAAGGATCAAGATGAATCCTTGAAACTCATCTGTTGTTTGCAGTTATTAAATAATATATTGTTACATTCTTGTGTTAAAAGCTCTGTACCTAATGAAGCCATGAAAAAGTTTATTATCTTCCAGTATTTATCGAATTTTGCAATTCTGTATGAGCGAATGACATGTATTTAATAGTTTTATGAATAATTTTTATGTGTAAGTTCTTTTTCTCATCAGTTACATTCAAATGTTTAAATATGCTACTGTACGAGGTCGTTTTGAATTATTCATAAAAAAGCTTACAGTTTGGTAAATCTGTTTAAATTCCAGTCAAATTGAGTGTTTCGATGACCTCCACGATATCCTAGTACAAATGCATCCATCTTTGTCAAAAAACTTTTGAAGGAAGTACCAAAAATATGAAAGTCTATTTTCTGCTGTGTCTATGAATAACAATTGTTGTTGCGATCTGGTGGGAGACAAAATACTTTTGTAAATAAAAACGAACAGTTTCTGGAAACTACAAGTTACAGAAACATTACAATATTTGTCATGCATAATAAGGTGTGAACCCAGTACTATCACCTAAAATGGAAAAAAATTGTTTTATTCTACACTACTGTCAACATGCGACCAAACACCATCCTCCATAATCCGCAATGCATGAGGGACTATAGTCACATGCTGTTAGTCTATTAACCCGGACGAGCCTCAGGCCTTTAGGGTAGCCTTCTTCTCACCCAAGCTTAGGCGAGCGTGTCGACATTGTGACGTACAGTTGTTGTAAAGAAGCTCTGTAGACCTTATATCGACGATTTCAGTGCGCGTCAATATCCTTTGAATATCACATATACCTAGAAAACGGGAAAGTGCTATTGACAAGCTTCATAGCTCCTTGTATCACTCACAACAATTTAAGCTGTACTATGTTCCTACCTAACTAGATCTTTAAAATCGTGACAGATTCGCAAAAATAGTAATCATTTTGTCAGTCAGAATACCTGCTTGTATCACCGGCAGCAATTAACTCTAGGTTCCTGGCTAACCTCATCCTTTAAAATTGTGATGTACTTAATTATACAACCGGTCAATGAAGTCTTAACATGTCTCAAATGCTGACACATTTATCCCTGTCAATGTACTGGATCTAAGACAAGAAATTTAGTAGGACAGTAGAAGGGAAAAGCCACTCCGGGTTCACTGAAAATCGCCTGTCGACGTTCGTGTCATCAACGCCAGGTACCCCCCTCCACGCTCGGCCATTTCCCGACCGCCAAAGTACCGTTACTTTCCCCCAACACTGCCCCCCTGCAGACGCCCAATTGCCTGACATCCGCCACCAATTAATTTAATTAAATTTGCATATCGATTTAATTGTAACAACCTATGTTATAAGAGTAACAAGGGCAACTGCCTCCACAAGTAAGCACTTGCATGAGCACAGCCCCCGCCCCTGCTACTGCCCCCACCTCCACCCCACCGACAGCCCTAAAGATTGCCGCACTCGCGTGACTTCATCCGGGACTAACCCCCCCCCCCCCCCCAAATGAAAAGATGTACGAAAGTTAGGACACTTGTGCAAGTGCCACCCCACCTCCATCCCCAGGCCATCCACCACCGCTACCTATTATTTTATGCATAAAAAAAGGTAAAGCAGTCAACAATCCGAAGATTGGTTTGAATACCACCACAGTGCTTTACTAGGCATGGTCCTGTTTGGAGGTGGTATGCCATTGCCTTCATCCGACCTTCGAACTGACTTACCCAGCCAGTTATAGGGGGACCTATAATTTAAGGTGGGTTTCGAACCACGATGCTACTCGGTATTTTTCACGTGAGCAATAGTGCCAGAGATGAAAGAAGTGGAAAGTGACAGATAAAAATCCTAGGACCTGGCGGGGATCGAACCCGCGACCTTTGGATTTGTAGTCTGGCACTGCCACTATGCAACCGAAGCGCATCAATTTAATTTATGCATTGACAATTAGAACATTACATATTAAAGTTGCATATCAATTTAACAGTAACTTAAGAGCAGCGACAATTTTTTTTTCTTTTCTTTTTTACAAACGTTATTGCTTATAGACATACACCAACATTGGAAAAAAGGAGCCAATTATTCCGATGCTAAATGTTTAAACAAAATATCATAACGTTTTATTATCTTAAGCATTCTCTCTCCAAGCTCTTCACATAGACTACATGTACAACAGCCGAAAAACGTGTTTAATAAAAGCGCAGGTTAATAAACGGGATGTAATGGTAACAAAGGCCAAGAACTTACGTGTCCATTTAAAAAAAAATAATACTCTATGTCCAGCTAATTTAAACACAATTCTAACCAATGTCAAACATTAGAGACTACCCAAAAGAAAAGAAATGGTCCGTTTCGGAACTCGACCGCAACCTTAGATCTATAAGCAAAATAAATGTATCTCTTCGTTTAGACTACGTCTGCAACAGACACGAACGTGTTAAAAATAGCGTGCGTTAGATAATGAATGTAACGGTAACAAACGCTACAAACTTGTAGCTCACTCTTTCGGTAACAAACAACAACAGAAGCAGCATAAGACGACAAATCAATATATATATGGAACGTGGGACGTGAGTCCGTATATTTCACTTGGTAGCCAAAATTATTCACTGTAGACCAATGGTGGTTGTTCATGAGAGTAGCCTTTAGGTTCGCGGTATGCACTATGGTGTTTTGGTTGCAGTGTGTGACGATGGGTGAGTGTGGTAAAATATGGAGCAATACGACGATCAACAGTTGCTCAAAGATAAAAAAAGACTCAAAGATAAAACACTGGGAAACACAGAAATACATTAATTGAGCATTAACAACACTGGCAATACACCCATGATCTCAATATAAACACTGGAAAGACAACTGTAGTGCTTAGGATCAAATATACGTCGAGCGTCACGGTTTCATAATACATAGTACCATCTCCATGTTATCTTAGAGCTTACTGCAATACACAGACTGCAGACCAAGGAAGTTGCTGTAGACATACGTTAATGTATGTCTCTGACGGAAAGTTCGTAAGTCATAGATTACTTAGGTTTAGCGGACAGTTTCGCGTTACTAAACAGATTAATACCATTCAGTTAGGCGAGTAACAGCTGTGTTTGTCGCCATAGTACAGAAAAGGACAAATTGTGTATATGTTCATTACATAGCACAGCAAATAACTAATAGATGCCAATGCTTCGTATTTTCATTCTCATAACTGTGGTGTAATACACTACAACAAGGGATACAATTTTATTTACGGCATCGGCGAAGTGTGCTGATGTTGGCAACGGCCGTAAAATGCTCTTTCAAAAATCAGTCATGTAGAATGAGGTGAATAATTCATGTTCACGATTAAACAAATAATTTATATTGTTTCTATTCTTTAAATTAATCCTCCTCCTAAAGGAAATAGTTCGTTGCCAACGATAGTAAACTAAACCGCTGCCACTACAAGTAAAATTTAACCCAGGTAGGACACAAAAGAGATGAAAAGATGAATTTGACAGAGCCTTGAAAGAGCTAGGTCGGAACAAGGCCCCAGGAGTAGATGACATACCCTCAGAGCTACTAAAGTCTCTGGGAGAGTCAGCCATGACAAGACTATTTGAACTGGTGTGTAGGATGTATGAGACAGGCGAAATACCCTCAGATTTTAAGAAAAATGTAATAATCCCCATTCCAAAGAAATCAGGCGCAGACAGGTGTGAAAATTACAGAACCATCAGTTTGATAAGTCATGGTTGCAAAATTTTAACACAAATTATCTACAGGAGAATGGAAAAGCTGGTAGAAGCTGACCTCGGGGAAGATCAGTTTGGATTCAGGAGGAACATAGGAACCCGGGAGGCAATACTCACTTTACGTCTTATCTTACAAGATAGATTAAGGAAAGGCAAACCTACATTTTTAATTTTTGTAGATTTGGAGAAAGCATTTGACAATGTTAACTGGAATACACTCTTTCAAATTCTGAAGTCAGCAGGGGTAAACTATAGGGAAAGGAGACATATTTACAACTTGTACAAAAGCCAGACCGCAGTTATTAGACTCGAAGGGCACGAAAGGAAAACATCAGTTGGGAAGGGAGTAAGACAGGGTTGTAGCCTTTCTCCGATGTTATTCAATTTGTACATCGAGCAGGCGGTGAAGGAAAGCAACGAAAATTTTGGAATAGGGATCAAAGTTCAGGGGGAAGAAATAAAAACATTGCGTTTTGCTGATGACATTGTAATTCTGTCAGAGACAGCAAAGGACCTGGAAGAGCGGTTGAATGGAATGGACAGTGTGTTGAAGAGAGCGTATAAAATGAACATTAACAAGAGCAAAACAAAAATAATGGAATGCGGTCGTAGAAAATTAGGCGATGCTGAAGGAATTAGATTAGGTAACGAAACAATGAAGGTGGTAGATGAGTTTTGTTACTTGGGTAGTAAAATAACATGCGATGGTCGCAGTACAGAGGATATAAAATGCAGAATGCCAATGGGAAGAAAAGCATTTTTGAAAAAGAGAAATTTGCTAACATCGAATATTAATCTAAGTGTAAGGAAGTCTTTTCTGAAGGCATTTGCGTGGAGTGTTGCCTTGTACGGGAGTGAAACATGGACGATAAGCAGTGCGGACAGGAAGAGAATAGAGGCTTTTGAAATGTGGTGCTACAGAAGAATGCTGAAGATTAGGTGGGTAGATCGCATAACTAATGAAGAGGTACTGAATTGGCGAGGAAAGGAATTTTTGGCATACCCTGACTAAAAGAAGGGATCGCTTGGTAGGACACATTCTTAGACATCGGGGAATCGTAAATTTAGCATTGGAGGGAAGTGTGTGGGGTAAAAATCGCAGAGGGAGACCAAGAGACGCGTAAAGTAAGCAGATTCAAATGGATGTGGGCTGCCGTTCTTATGAGGAGATGAAAAGGCTTGCTCAGGATAGAGTAGGGTGGAGAGCTACATCAAACCAGTCTCCGGACTGAGGATCATAACAACAACACAGGACACAAAAAATTGTTTTTCTTCCTAGCTGTACCCCATATGCTTTGCAATGTCATGGAAAGAAAAGTTGTGCATCTTTCGACGGGTATAACGACTAAATTGTCCACAGAGTAGAAATATCTATGGAGTGAGCATTGCTTTCTGGACATCTCAACATTTGGCATTACCACGTGATATTGAGTCAAATGCACTCTTTACACACATTTATTTGCTCTTATGATTGGTTTGTACCTCATTGGCTGCAAAGAAGCCCCACCTCCTTTTCGCAGAGCGACCACATAACATGAAATATAATCTAAATGCGTTACAGAAGCAACAAGAAAGTTGAGGAAGCGTCGCTAAAAGGACCATTTACATATAATCATCTGTCTTAACCGGAAAAAAAGGCCAAGATGAAGTCAGCGATTAGTAGAATTTTCCCAATATCACGTGACATTTCCACCTTAAGGTTGAGGACACAAAATCTGTTCTGTGCATCTAAATGATCACTCCAGAGATATTTCTTCTCTGTGCCTGCCACTAGAGATAAATAAACACGTAAGTGACAAACTCATCAGAAACCTCTCTGCTTTCATAATTGTTCGGTACAATATTGTGATTAAAATTTGTAATTACTTACTTTTGGTGCGGTAAGATAGAGATTTTGCAGGGATTTCAACTTCGTGCTTTATGAAGTAATCACTGTAGGACGTGGGGACATGTATTACCTGAAACAATGGCTGATAGTGCTAACACAGTCAAGACAATTTACTGGAAATACTATATTTAATGAAAATTTTTATCAGACGATCAGCTGACGCCATTCCTTCAACGATTACCTAGACTTACTTTATCGCACATTAACACCACTATGACGTCTTATTTAAACTGACACGAACTGCTCTGTTGATTGAATTACCAGACTTTCAGCATTCGTCGTGTTTTCGATAATAGGGAGGACTGCATACAAAATAACTACATTGTCCCCAGTGCAACACTGCAACATACTAATACTTCAGCATACACTTACGTTGAGTGATAAACAATTTAGTACTGCACTACAGAACCAATACATGGCGCTGTTATTATTATTACTATTTCTCATTTCAACGATAGAAGTGTTTTCAGAAGTTTACGTCAGACAGACAATTACACACTGCAATCTTAACTTTATGAACACAACCTAACAATGAATTTACGTCGTTCCTGAATGTGGACTTAATTTGACTTTTTGTATGAAAAACTTTATGAACATTCATCGTTTTCGACAATGACTTCTACTCAAATTTGACATCTTGGCTAGGAAAACTGAGTTTACTGACAGAGCGATCAAGCAGGGATTCTTTATTTGCTAACCTACGTCCGGAACCCTAAAAAACCGTGATATACACGGGTCCCTCTTTAACAACCATTGCAAAGCAGGGATAAAAGCTAGTTGTTTACACACACACAAAAAAAAAAAAAAAAAAAATAAAAAAAAAATCGAATTTACTGGTGGAAATAACGAAAGTCGGCAAAGACATCTAGCACAACGTCTGCATAGAAACGAAAGATTTCCAACATTGCAGATTACACACAAAGCATTTTAACGAACTTAGCGAAACCCGCTCTGTCAGTCAGCTACCGTTATAACAGCACCAAGCACCAGCACCAAGAATGGGTCTAAATATAATTCTGCAAGCACCGTTATCACTAGTCCCAAACGCAGAGTGAGGATTAACACACACACACACACACACACACACACACACACACACACACACACACAGTTCTCTCTCTGCATGCTACATATAGGGTGACCAAACGTCGCCGGCCGCGGTGGCCGAGGGGACTGCGGCGCGTCAGTTACGGTCTGCACGGCAAATACGGTCGGGGGTTCGAATCCCCCCTCGGCTATGAATATTTGTGCCGTCCTTAGTGTTAGGTAGCTCATAAGTAGTTTGTAAGTTTAGGGACTGATGACCCCGTAGTAAAGTCCCATAAGCTATTTGAACATTAGATTTTACCAGACGTCCTCTTGTACCCGGACTTGTCCTCTTTTTTGGACCCTAAAAATGGTCCGGCCGGGTTTTTAACAAAATGGGCAAATGTCCTCTTTTTTGCGTTGTACAACTGCTTCAACTTGAAAGTGCGTAAATAAAACTCTCTGAACTGTCAAAATCACTAACTCTAAAGAATTTAACCTTTCTTGAAACAACGTGATTTTCGAGTTTTCTCGTTTCTGTGCCGCCGCTGCTCTGAGGTCAAGCTACTTCGGAACAATTGAAATAAACGGCGTGGCAATTGTCGCGGAATTAGGGTTACAAGATGTCCGTCTTCAGAAAAGAGGACATTTGTAGATTCATAAAAGAACCATTTTTCGCTCTCTCTCTCTCTCTCTCTCGTACTGAGAATTCAAGTACTAATGATGTCTTTACTGTATTATCAGAGTCTTGTTTGTAATAAATCTTACGAAATTTGTTCATCTTCTTACGAATTTAGAAGCTTGAAATGTTGAGACCCGTAGAACGAATTACATGACTACACAGCAGTGAAGCCCTAATATTTCATCACTTTACCACTTGTAATCATCGTTTTAAGTGTTGAACATTTTTTCCATACTTACGAGATACCTTGCCGGTCACCCCTGTTTTCACCTGAAATTTTTTACGATGCATCATTTACGGAAACTGTAAAATCGTCACGAACAAAAGTAACTGTAAAAGTTATCTAAGCGTTCCTCGATATATCCCATTTCGGATCAGACCGACGTGACTATATACATGATTAGCATCTAGATTCTAGTGAGTGAATGGAATATTTAAGGCCTTGGTGAAAAAGCAATGAATAAAATAAACTTTTAATTTACCTTACAAAGGCTCGCAATTATTAAAAACTGCTCAGTTTTAGGATAAAAGCTTTAAATCGATGTTTTCAAAACACTGTTTATGTATTTTCGTCTCTTTGGTCCTAAAAAGGCGAATGGCGTAACCGCAATGGTGACTGTGGTTATTGACCTTATTTGTATGAAGTTTTGAATAAGTTTTAACTTTTGTGTAACGAACATTGCACAAGCTTTTGATCTTAAAGTCATCAGTATGGTTGACAGACAACACACAGAACACTTCCCAACACAGAGACTGAACGTCTTATTTTTGGGTGTCACACAACACTCCGACCAGAGAAATGGGGGAGAGTTTCATATTATACTATGTGTATTGTACTGTCTTTGCATTGTTGCAGACGTATGTTTCTTTAATTGGCCGCCTCGAAGCTCGTATTCCGCGTAGGGTTACCAGACGTCCTCTTTTACCCGGACATGTCCTTATTTTGGACTCTAAAATGATCAGGCCGGGTTTTTAACAAAATGGGGAAATGTCCTCTTTTTTGCGTTGTGCAACTGCTTCAAGTTGAAAATGCGTAAATACAACTGTGTGAACTGTCACGATCACTAACTCTTAGAGAATTTAACCTTTCTAGAAACAATGTGATTAAAAAAAAATCACTTTTCTGTGCCGCCGCTGCTCTGAGGTCAAGCTGCTTCAGAACAATTGAAATAAATGGAGTGGCAATTGTCGCGGAATACGAGCTTTGAGGTAGCTAATTAAAAACATACGTCTGCAACGATGCAAGACAGTGCAATACACATTGTACAATATGAAACTCAACCCCCCCCCCCCTTTTTTTTTCTCTGGTCGGAGTGTTGTGTGACCCAAAAATAAGACGTTCAGTATGTCGTGCTGGGACTCGGCAGTTCTGTGTGTTGTCTGTCAACCACACTTATGACTTTAAGATCAAAATGTAGTGCAGTGATCGTTATACATAAGTTAAAACCGTGTTTAAAACTTCGTACAAATAAGGTCAGATGCCACAGTAATCATTGCCGTTTCACCATTCGCCTGTTTAGGACGAAAGAGACGTATATTGAAAAAATCGATTTAAAGCTTTTGTCCTAAAAACTGAGTAGTTTTTTAATAATTAATTGATAGCCTTTGTACGGTAAATAAATATAGATGCTAATCATCTATATAGTCACGTCGACCTGATTCGAAATGGTAGCATAGCTGGCTGATTCCATAGTCACGGGTGTGACAAATAGACACGATGAGATCAGCAGTAAAATAATTTTAAAATATCCCATATCAAAAATTTCTCTTTCAGTATATATAATTTAAAAGGAAATTAATTGTATTATTCAATCTGAATATAATTTTTTTTGGTAAAAGATTAAAATCTATATTATTAACCAACATCCATGTGTCACGGGTGTGACAAAATTCAGAAGTACAACCTTACACTTTGACCTTTACAGGGAAAAATCTGTGAATTATATTATTCTATGTAAGCCAATTAATAACTGTCTAATGCCGAAAACTCACTTTATTAGCCATGAAAGTATCAGAAAGAACATTAAATTATTTTCATAATACCAGCATAATTTTTGCTGTCACGGGTGTGACATGTACAAATATCTCTCAACATTTCAGAGATTTAAAGGTAATAATTGATTAAAACCAAGTTTTTGGCAGTACAAAAAAGCACAATGCTTAATTAAAGTGGTGTTTGTGTTAAATTAACAAAAACTCAAATCTTTAATATAAATTTTATAAACAACTCATTTTTCAATGAAATAACCTAAACTTCAGCATATTGGACAATATGGAGAATTTAAAGCAATGTATGTTGAAACAAATAAAGGATTGAATACTTAACAACATAAAGATACACTGACATACACATTTAAATAACTTTCTCACAAAAATAATAATAAACTCTATTTCCATTCATTTGAATTGCAGGAGGATTCAGGACTTTGACAACATTCTTTTGTAAAGAAACAACTGAAATGTCATTTTCATTAGCACAAAAGTTTCTTTCCTTTCTCGCATGGCTTTAAAAACATGACCTACATTTCATCGGCCACACAGTCTTATTGACAAACAACAACAAAATTGTGTCCATTTCCCCTCTCACTTTGAAGTTCTATGTTTAGAACGTTCCAGCTTTAATTTCCGTGGGATTTATGGTTGAATTTATTTTATTTCCTGATGTTGTTTGTATGTCTTCAGCATTAGACTCTTCAGAATATGAATAAACATCAGAAAATTGCAGCTGTTTTCTGGATTTAGGGATCTCCCGAAAGACTTGATATCTTGTCATTCCACTGCCAGATGTTTCTGCTGCTAAAATGTGGTGACTGTCATAGTTTTTAAAGTAATGGCTAGAATGTACTTTAGGAATTGGAATGACATTCTCCCAAAACCTAGACTTTATTTCCTTTGTCTTTTCCAAATCACTGCTTGAAACAAAGAGAACATGAACTTCATTGAGTTTATCACAAGTGTAATCACAAAATTCCTTTGCATTATTCACCACCACTTGACAACTTTTGATTCCTCTCCATACAGTTCTCTTCACAGTCCCCCGTATCCCATCAACAGCACCTTTGCCGCGTGAAGCATCAAAGAAGTTCCACTCAAATTCAACTCCCAAATATGACTTGGTATGGCAGAGATATGACAACGTAAATTTATTTTTAAACTGTGCAGTGCAGTTGTCAGAAAACATGTGATTTTTTCTAAATTTGCATTCTGCTGTTTCAAATTTGCTATTATTTTTTCAAGAAAGCACCAAACTGCAAATTTGTCATGTGAAAAGTAATCACTTGCAATTACATAAAAAGAAACCTTTAAAGTATCCCATACACAGCATTTTACTCCTCATCTTTCTCATTCTTTCCGTTGAAGAGCTCATTATCTGGGAATGCAAGATAAATTGGACATTTATTTTTAATGTCAGTAGATCTGTATTTACATTGTACCTCACCAGTTTAATATGTCACATGAACAGGAAGTAATTGTTAAAAATATTAAACACTGGCATTTCATTCAGCTGGCATGCTTTCAAAAATGTCTGCATTTAGTCACACCCGTGACAAATGTTATGTCACACCCGTGACGCCATTCCTGGATAAAACACAGTTATTCCCAGAAATTAATAGGTTTGGGAGTTAATATATTGCCTTAACCTTACTTTCCCAGAATATAAATAATTATGAAGTACTTGTTCAGGTAAGAAGCAAACTTTATCTTCTTTTTTTGTCACGGGTGTGACAGTGATCCCTGTCAATTTCAAAAAGAGAAATAAAATCAAAAGAAAGCTTACCTGAAAAAATTAGCCAGTGTAGGATATCAAGGAAGCCTATTGTTACATAACAATTTACTCATTGTTGCAGCAACTGACTTACAGACAGCAAAACAGTACAGCCAATATAACTAAGTTTTATGGCCTTCATAGTGTTTGTTCAACTACAATCTTTGGGATGGCAATTCGTAGTTAAATAGCTTGACTACAATAAAGATGAGTATCAAATCATTAAATTTAATATTTTGTTAGTGCATTCACATGCCTAAACCTTTACTTTTGTGATTTAGAAAAAATGTCAATTTGGCTCATTTCATGTGGAATGAGCCAGCTATAACAAGGACGCTTAGAAAATTTTTGCTGTTACTTTATTCGGTGTGCGCCTCGGTTGCACAGTGGTAGAGTGCCAGACTACAAATCCAAAGGTCCCGGGTTCGATCCCCGCCAGGTCCTGGGATTTTTAACTGTCACTTTCCACTTCTTTCACCTCTGGCAGTATTGCGCATGTGAAAAATACCGAGTAGCACCGTGGTTCGGAACCAACGTTAAACTGTAGGTCCCCCTATAACTGGCTGGGTAAGTCAGTTCGAAGGTCGGAGGGAGGCAACGGCATACCACCTCCAAATTGGACCATGCCTAGTAAAGCACTGTGGTGTTCAAACCAATCTTCGGATTGTTGACTGCTTTACCTTTACTTTATTCGTGACGATTTTACAGTAAACAGTACTATGGTTTCCGTAAATGTTGCATCGCAAAACATTTCAGGTGAAAACAGGGGTGATCGGCAAGGTATAAGTATGGAAAAAATGTTCAGTGCGTAAGACGATAATTACAAGTGGTGAAGTGATGAAATATTAGGGCTTCACTGCTATGTATTCCTGTAATTCGTTCTACAGGTCTCAACATTTCATGCTTCTTAATTTGTAAGAAGATGAACAAATTGCGTAAGATGTATTACAAACAAGACGCTGATAATACAGTAGACACATCACTAGTACTTGAGTTGTCAATACGAGAGAGAGAGAGAAGGTTCTCTTTTCACTCTAGAAATGTGCTCCTTTCTGAAGACGGACATCTGGTAACCCTATTCTGAGCGGTACTCTAATTCAGCCTGTTTTTATATACCTCACAAACATCCCAATCAATGCCGGATAGTCATTGTATTAGGAGCTTGTCGGGGAGGGTGGAGGGGGGGGGTGTTTCTTGGTAAAAATTACGCACATAATACGTAACTAGAGTTCATGACTTCTTGACAAAATGATTTCCAGTCCACGCTGCACAGCAATCAGTGAAAATAAATATTCCTTCAATAAAAAAAACCGTCTTTATCGCAGATTGTTTTATTATTTAATCAATGACGCTTTTCGCCCATTAGCAGGGCATTCTCAGATTATCGGCGTGATAATTTACACAACTTACTAGGAGGAATTACGAAATGGGGGTAATGGGAGTTGGAGCAACAATGAGCAAGATTATCAACAACACAGTGAAAGAATTATGGAAAGTTTTACGGTCAAAGCATATGCCTCAACCCACAAAAGAAACGTTACTTCGAACGAGGCCTGCTTTTCTGGAACTTCGGAATTTATCTAATTGTGTAGGGTACATTGATTTGAAAGACGTGGCAATTATTTGTCCATCACACTCTTGGACGTTGTTTTGTAATTATTGAAAAAATTATATAACTCATTTAACAATGTGAAAGTCATTATTTATCTGTTGCTATTGTCAACATCATGCATTTAGACATAAGTCACTCTGCAGGAAAATACTTCGTTACATTTCTCCTCAATTCATGACTGCGCTGCCTTCTATGAAGGAAACGACCAACCGAATGCTTAGAACAGACTCCAGTGTATACGATAAGCATGGTGTTGCCATCTATCAACAGGAAGTATGTTTGAAAAAGTAACAAAAATTTGCGTTCCCAAACGGCAACACCATGCAGTGTAGGATTAATATAAGTTGGCTGTGACATGTTGGTGGATTTGGGAAGCAGTACGATAGAGCTTGCAGCTTCCTATTTATATGGAAAAAATAAAGAAGTAGCCACTTGCATATTCCAGAGGATAGCTGCTTACTAGGCACAGACATAAAAACACCTCTGTGTTTCCTGGTGACGAGGCGTACCCTCTGTCGCTTGCATTTCTAACTTACTAAAAATTTGTTTTTGAATACTAGACACTCAAGAGCAAGGAAAAACATCGAAAGCACTTTCGGCGTTCTTTACTCTGAATATACTGTCATAAATTGTTGAAATAAAACATGAGCAGATTACATAGTGAAGGCAGTCTGTGCGATTCAAAATATCATAATTGACAGAGAAGGTTTTGAAAGATATCTGGCAGAGGTAAATACAGATGAAACTCGTGTACGTCGACGACAACCAAGACAAAAAGGCCAACTGCCAAGTACAGCTCTTCAATTGCGACACATATAAAGGGTAAAATTTTACCTACCATCCTGGCGGTCTCATGTGATAATGTTAGCACAATCAACAACATGGTAGAAAATCTTTGTCATGATGTTTATACTTTTAGAAATCCTCATAGAATGACTTGATTAGTGTTTCGTATAGACCATGAAGTAAATAATTAATGCTGTTCCTGCTCTAGGGTTGTCAGGTTCTTGTATGTATCTTTGTCCGCTCAGTAAATGTAATTGCCTTCGTAAAACTAAGATTTCAGAACCAAACATTTGCGTTTTCACTTGATTCGCTAGTGCCAAAGTCACATGAGTACGAACATCAACATGCGAAGCCGCCAGGACCGAAGGTAAAATGTAACCATTTAAGGGAACCTGGATGTGAAAATGACTGAAAAATCGAAAAAATTGCCTCCATCTGAGAGACAAATTTTTCCCGTTTCGAAAAACGTATGGTTTACTTACTTTTAAATAGTTATTATAGTCTTAAAAGCTCCATGAACAAATGTCTGTACACTGATCACGCTGATGTTTTAGGCAAGGAATAGCACCATAAACATTGCATGCCTGCCACAGTAATGGAAACAAATATCTACATGGCCGTACACAAAATCCCGAATAGAGTTTCAACAGTTGCGTGTGGCAACGAGTAACGAAAACAGTGTTTTACAGGATGAACAGTACTCAAAATAAGTTTTGTGGCTGCTGTTATCTGTTCCAACGATGGTGTAATCAGCAGGACAAAAGTATTGGACGAATCAGACATCCAACCAGGAAGTAATATGATAGCTGCTCTGACTGCCATAGATCGTCAGCAACTAGTTGATGCTGAAAGAGCTGTGGAAGTCACCACTAAAGAGTCCAGAGAAAGGAAAAGACCCCTGCAAAAAGTCTGCAGAGAATAAAGAAAC
This sequence comes from Locusta migratoria, assembly GCA_026315105.1. Classification (NCBI taxonomy): domain Eukaryota; kingdom Metazoa; phylum Arthropoda; class Insecta; order Orthoptera; family Acrididae; genus Locusta; species Locusta migratoria. The sequence goes on from CM048746.1 coordinate 202,542,327, forward strand.
AGCTGGTCATAAAGATTATGCTACTGGAATGTTCTGAAAGAGGTATACGGTGAATCAAAAACTCCGTGAAAATTCTTTTCTCATTTTATCGAAACTACATTTTCCTTACATTAGGTACAAATATCTTCATAATGGTTTTAGCTATGTTCAGCAAATTTTTCCCAATTGAAGAAGGGGACAGTACTTTTTTTTATTGCCGGCCGCAACGGCCGAGTGGTCTGCGGCGCGCCAGTCACAGTCTGCACGGTCGCTACGGTCGGGGGTTCTAATTCCCCCCTCGGGCATGGATATTTGTGTCATCTTTAGTATAAGGTAGTTCATAAGTAGTTTGTATAGTTTAAGGACTGATGACCCCGCAGTTCGCAGTGGCCGAGCGGTCTGCGGCGCACCAGTCACGTTCTGCACGGCCACTACGGTCGGGGGTTCGAATCCCCTCTTAGGCATGGATATTTGTGCCGTCCTTAGTATAAGCTAGTTCATAAGTAGTTTGTAAGTTTAGGGATTGATGACCCCGTAGTTAAGTCCCATAAGCTCTACAAACAATTGAACATTTGAACCCCGCAGTTAAGTCCCTTAAGCTTAATAAACATTTGAACATTTTTTAACTTTTTTTATTGTGCCTAATACATTGCAGAAATGATCTATGTTTGTCATTCAGTATATAATTTTAACCGTAAGTTTTAGACAAAATAGTAATGAAGTGTAATAAGGATTTTTCTATTTCCTCAGATATACTCCGAACTACAAACAAGAGGCATAATGTGTTCCAACGAATGCTGACAGCAACCTGCCACAGTCTAATGCTACTAGACTGACGATGCACCAGAAAAATGGTTCCAGAATGCGAACGTGTATTAGGCAAAATATTGTAATTCTTAAACTGTAACAGATATTTCAATAAATTTCCTATTGAAGCTCGAGTTCATATCATGCAGTGTTGGTACAAAATCGCAACTTCCTCCGCATTGTAGATCAAGAGTAACGTGCATCGAAAACAATGTATGAAAATGCAGCCCATTCACGTCCGCGTCCCCTTAAAGTGTACTTAAAAATAATCCAAGTAAATACGCAAATATCGACTAATTACATATCAAGATATATTTAAATAGCAATATTATTCATTAGCTAAATACTTATCAAAGTAATTTGGAAGAATCCGTATACATCGAAGTCGCAGCGCCGCGCCGGTCGATAGCTATCGAACGGTTCACTGTCGAAACTGTCGGCGCAAACGGAAAACTTTACTTGTATGTAATCAGGTAATAAGAAGTAAACAGAACACAGTGTAATACAAAGTGTGCAAATGTTGCCATTCAAATGTTTCCTTTTTCGGGTAATTAATTTACCGACCGGACAAGGGTCTGTATGTAAATGTCACTTCTAAGTACCGTACCTCACTTTCACATACCGCTAGACTCGTGCACCGTATTTCACCATTTTCGTAATTATACTCAATCTGTCCCGCTGTTGGTCGCTTCATTTCCCGCTATTTTCATGTGTTGGCAACATGAACTCGCCGGGCCGCGGTGGAGTAGCCGAGCGGTATAGACGGGCGCCGTGGCTCAGCGCGCCCGGTCAGAGGGCTGGCTCAACGCCCTCTGTAATAAAAAAGCTGAGCCAACAACACACCGAACATGAACGAACACAAACGATCAGCGTCCGCAACGAGGAGAACTACCCATAGGGGAAAAAAAAGCGTCTTGCTGCGGAGCGCGCGGTTGCTCGCCGTGGAGGTTCGAGTCCTCCCTGGGGCATGGGTGTGAGTATTTGTCCTTAGGTTAGTTTACCTAGGTTTAAGTAGTTCGTAAGCTACGGACTGATAACCACGCAGTTTGGCCCGATAGATTTACAAACATTAGATTTTTTTTTTTTTTTTTTGGACGACATATAAAAATACAAGAGATCTGTATACCTACTCATCATGATCATTTAAATGTTGGTTTTATGGTGTAACTATGCAGTGGAAAAAAGCGGACGCCAGTCTCAACAATACCTGGTCTATGCCTATGACCGTGCATTACACAAGTAAACAAAATACTTCCGCGGGTCGCAGCAATTGCGTAATAATAATAATATTCGGGAGATAAAAGAAAATTGCGGGTTCAAACCATCGTCCCAAATTTATGAATAACGTATTGCGGTAATAATGGCGGAATAAGATCCAGGGTGTTAAAATGTCGGCTAAACTACAATCATTTATGAAGCAGAATTACTGACAAAAAATTCTATTAAATGATGATTCAAGAAAATAATCTTTAAGTAATTTATTTAAGTAAATCATACCAAACAAACATAATTTTCTGCAGCGAAAAATAAGAACGGCATCAGCACGTCCGATTGCAATGGCGTTGGACGTATAAGAAGAGACAAAAGATAGAAGGCCCTACTGTCCTCCGCACTCATCAGAGAATAATAAACAGGGGATGGTTAGAAAAACTTTTCATACGAGGTCAAGGATACGTACAAGAACCTATCAACCACAGAACAGGAACAGCATTTTTGTTTTACGTCTTCATTAATGCTTAGTACAGACCATCACGTAAATAAATAATGCTGTTTCTGCTCTATGGTTGACATGTTTTTGTATGAATCCTTGTCCGCTTAGTAATATTAACAGCCCTGTTTAAGCGAAGATTTAAATATCACAAGATAACATGTGCGTTTTCATACCAGTATGATAGCAGACAAGCTCAGTAACATTTATCTCACTCTCCGTTGTCGAAACATAACACGATACTCCTATTTCCCGCTTCATTCTTTTTACCGTTCGCCGACCGTAGTGGCCGAGCGGTCTGCGGCGCGCCAGTCATAGTCTGCACGGCATGGTTGTTTGTGTCGTCGTTAGTATGAGGTGTTCATAAGTAGTTTGTAAGTTTAGGGACTGATGACCCCGCAGTTAAGTCCCTTAAGCTTAACAAACATTTGTACATTTTCTTTTACCGTTCGATAGGTATCGACCGCAGCGATGCCGCGACTTCGACGTACACTGTTTCTTCCAAATTACCTTTACCAAAATAATGCTGGTAAATAGATATTCTTTTAGCTGTGCGATTATTTTACTGGCTCATTTCCTTCCATAAGCGATCTAGAGTAAACCTTTTGCGGTGTTCATTCGTTTGCTGAGCCCAAATAGCACACCGATCCCTCACAGATAAAATTGTCAGCATTCAATGTTTTTTGGGGTTTCAACGACGCAAAGAACTGGGCCGAATTCCCGACTAAAGAGTCATGCATCTCGCCCCAACATCGGCGCTGCGGATAAAGTCGGGTGTGCGATACCAGTCGTCGGCTTTGAACAATGACGTCATACTTTGTCCAGAGACGTTACGCTCACGATACTTTTGATACAAGGATCGTAATATTATAAACAATTGAATGTATTAATTACCGTTTTTCTTTGGAGTCTTAAATGAAAGTGAGATTACGAAACATTATAAACGTCAAAAAACGACAACGAATATTAGATAACAAACGAAATATGCAGCGAAATTATAGAAATGTGACAAGATAATAACTATCTGAGCGGTATAAAAAGTATCTAAGTAACATAATGAAACTACCGCGAGAAAATTGGAGATTTTGGCCGGAAACATTCTAAATTGGAACATATAAAAATGTTTAAAAAATAAAGTCCCATAATTACAACGTGTTGTAATTAATATTAATAATCATAAATCTTAACGGGACTACCGCGGGAAATTGGGGGTTTAGAGTGGAAACAGATTGAATTGGAACAAAATAAAACACAAACATATTTCAGATAAAATTACTTGGTATCGCTGTCTAGACTTGACCTGTATAGGTCAAGTCCAGTTACCGATACCAATCCTTTATACTTTATTGTGAACGAGAAAATATGAAGAACTGGTATCGGTAACTAGACTTGACGTATATAGGTCAAGTCTAGTTAGCGATACCAGGTCTTCATATTTTGTCATATACAAACAGTATGCAAACGGACATAACGAAATTGGATACGCAGTATCTATATGTGAAAGAAAAATATGAAGGGCTGGTATCGATATCTAGACTTGACCTATATAGGTCAAGTCCAGATACCGATAGCAGCTCTTCATATTTTCTCGTTCACCAAAAGTATAAAGGACTGGTATCGGTAACTACACTTGACCTATATAGGTCAAGTCTAGATAGCGATACCAGATCTTCATATTTTGTCATATATCCACCTATATGCAATATCTATATGTTAAAGAAAAATATGAAGGGCCGGTATCGCTATCTAGACTTGACCTATATAGGTAAAGTCTAGTTACCGATACCAGCCCTTCATATTTTGTGGTTCATCAATACTTATTAGGTATCGGTATCTGGAATTGAGCTATATAGGTCAAGTCCAGGTACCGATAGCAGCCCTTAATATTTTCTAGTTCACCAGTATTTATTACATAACACTATCTAAGCTTCACATATATAAGTAAAGTCTATTTTTATTTCAAATATAGATCGTAAATAACGGTGTCTAGACTTGACCTGTATTGGTATATATCTGAAAAAATTCGGATAGCTGGTATCGAGAACCAAAGTATCCGTATGTAGGCATTTAGTAGGTGTCAATATCTGCACATGCCCTACAAAATTAGGTGTAGTTACCAGTAACAAATCATCGCACTTTTGTTTCACTTATATATGCCGCTCACAATGATGCCCAGATCAGTTAAATTTTAATTATAGACGTGGCAACGAAAGTTGTTAATGTTGGCAACCATGTGACTTCACATTAGACAATCGCGCGCAAATGAAATGTTTTGTTAGGAAATCGTCATTTTACGAGAACAGATGCGCATTGTATGATAATAACAATGATGTATAAATTAAAGTATTGTTTACAAATAAACTTACAGTATACACACGAACATATCGTAATTGGGATTAAAAATATAGTTCAATTTTTCTAACGGAAATGAAATTATTATACAAGGACTAAACGATAAAAAGGTATAAATCGATATTGTATCGATTAAGAAAATTAAAAATCAGTAACACTACATATAAAAGTATCAAAATACACGTAACACAGCCATAAAACAATTTACGCTCAAATAACAAAATTTAATACATTTCATGCGTTTAATAATCATTATATTTCATATTTTAAACCTGTAAGAAATCATATATTAAAAAGGGGCTTTTATTATAAAAAATTCATGAAATAGTGGCATATACTTACATTCTCATGTAAGTATTATCTGTGGAACAGATTTATCAGCGCAAACATAAATATAAACGTTGATGGAAATAATGACGTAATAAGTGACGTCCTTGGTCAAAGCCGACGGGTGGTATCGGAGACTAGACTTGACCCGGCGCTGCTTGACGCTTCTTTATGTGCTAACTCTTTAAATTGGATTGCATGCATTATTAGAAGCAGTGCAGATTCGCGTGCCTTTGACTCACCGCGTTAATATGTTTTTACCCTTGAAAATGTTTTCGACAATTCAGCTTTCGGCCCAAAGAGCAGTCTTGAGATATAGAGACACACACGCACACACATTTACAAAAGTAGCGCTCATACAAACATTGCCATTGTCTCCAACTGCTGTGGCTATACTGCCGACTCATTCGATTTTGAAGACACTGTCGTTCGCGAGAACGACAGTGCGAGTAGTGCTATGAAAGAATTTTATGTGGTTTTAAATACACCAACATTCATCAAGAGGTAGTGGTAGTGGCGTAATCAGGCATACGGATTAGTTATGAAGATGAGGTAAGTCGGAATCGGGTTATTATGTGTCGCGTGGAACAAGAGTCCTGGAACGCTTGCAAGCGACTAGCGTTTCGTTTCCGTCGTCCGATCAAGATCCTGACATTAGTACGGTATGTCCAAGCAATGAGGCCTACATCTTCAGATACTGAGGTAAACGCCAAAGCCCTGACTAGCTGTGAAGAATATCAGCAACAGACTCTAAGACTTCAAAGCGAAGTACGCCCATTTCAGCGGCTCGGCTACACTCGATGTACTTGTAGAAAATCATACACCAGGACAACATTTTGAAGATCAGATGGTTATTGTGATAACTTACAATGTACGGCTGCATCAGCTCAACGCCTGGAAAATAAATTCTCGTCTGACCTATTCCTAACCTAACTTTCTCTCTCTCTCTTTATTTTTTTTAACGTTTTTTGTTCAAATCAAATGTTTGTAGAGCTTACGGAACTCATAATACGGGGTCATCAATCCCTAAACTTACAAACTACTTATGAACTACCTTATACTAAAGACGGCACAAACATCCATTCCCAAGGAGGGATTCGAACCCCCGACCACAGCGGCAGTGTAGACCGTGACTGGCACGCCGCAGACCTCTCGGCCAAGTTATCTGTAGCGTAGCCTTCAGAAGGTTAGGGATAGGTATACTATGACTGCAGTAAAAGATCTGCCTGCATCCCGTGAGATTTTTTTAATAAACTGAAACATGAAGACTTATGTCGCACTCGCCAGACCGTGTGCGTAACATTTTTCGAAGAGTTGAACTTCTATCAAATTTATGGTTTTATAGGGAAAATGATGACTATCATATTACGTTTACAATTTACTGTGAAGCGAAAAAAAAAAAAAAACTGTTAACGTTATATCTGATTGGCTGTTATCGTCTGTGCTACTACGGCTGCTGCCAACATCTCAACACTCGACACCGCGCCGCGAAATAGATTGTAAAATTTTATCCCGAACAACAAAGCATTGGCATATAATATTTATGGGGTTTGTTACTTTGCTAACCGGACCAGAGTACATCAAGAACTGTCGACCATAGAGCAGGAACAGCTCTATTTACGCCATGTACAGCATTAAAAAAGGAATTCCATCAGTCTTTACGATTTTGTTTGCTCCGACCACTGACAACATTTGAAACCACGTCACAGAGTGTAAAATTTTGCTCTAAACTAGGATTCAAACATAAACATTTCACGCGAATGCTCAGCTGTTCTGTACATAACAGTTACACTCGCTCCATCGATAAATACCTTTCCAAAATTTTGTTCAGAATAAAAACTTTTACGACGCTAATTACTTTTACTGACCGGGCAAAGGCACATACAACCATAAAGTAGGTGTACCATGTTTTATGTTTTTTATCATCTGTATGAAGATGAAACATGAACATTCATATCGTACTTACAAGCACGAGCGAAAGCGCGTGCGTAACATTTTTGGAAGTGCTTGAATTTACATTAATCTGACTGCAGTAAAAAACAGCTCTCTCTGCATCCCGTGAATTTTTTGTAATAAACTGAAACATGAAGATTCATATCGTACTTAAACGCCGACATTCGCACTATTTGTAACTGTAATTTGTTGATCGTCTAAAACGTTTCAATAAATCGCTTAGATTTGTTTACATAGTACAATTGTAACGTTCTTTCTTATTGGCCGCGGCATCGCCACTCCTGATTGGTTGCTCTGCCGTTCCTAACCTATCAAACGCGACGGCTAGCCGCTGCCGCATAAACTGCACTTTTACCCCATAAATTACGTACGGCAAGGGAAACGTTGACTCTTTAAATATATACGTACGGCATACTAAAATTGGGTTTTCTGCATTAAAAATCTGTTTCGCGGGACAGTACAACTACTAATTTATTTCGTACTTACGTGGCACAGAAATCCACAATCACCGGTTGTTTGCTGTTCATCACCTTTTCATCGAATTCCGTGGGATTTTTTACTTTGAAGCTAACTGATCGTTTAATAGTGTCTTGAGTAGCTGCCTGAGAATGCTTGACTTCTTTCAGAAATAAGAAACATTTCGAAATGACTTGGCGGTGCATAACTTTACAGCGAGTGCTCTACCGATGTTCGACGTAAACGCTTTAAAATTTTGGTGACAAATGATTATCGCTCATGAAAGTGCGGGTCATTTGTTTCTTATACCTATGAGCACAGACCATAGATAACAATTACATTTGACCACTAGTTCTCTAAGACCGGGTTTCCACAGGCATGAATTTCGTACTCATGCATTCCTCCACCAACACTCCCTTACATATATGTTAGTATTTCCACACGACGACGTCGGAATCGCTATTTACGTGACTTTCAACATGGTCACTAGTGATATTTTTTGTGTGGGAGTTTTATATCTTTTATCTGTAACTTTTATACAAAGTTGTGGAAGAAAATAACAGATGCACTAATGCTAAGTACAGAATTGTGAATTTCGAAAGAAATGTTTGAAGCGGTAAAATAAATTATGAGTAAACTTTTAGTAATGGCAGTGGCAGTGTAACGTGCTAATGTTGGCAACGACCTCAGAATTGCTTGTTGAAAACTCAATCACAAACACAGTGAGGGGGAAAAATCTTTCGCTTAGACCTTGAAATAAATAATTAATGCCGTTCCTGCTCTGTGATTCACAGGGGCTTGCATGTACCCTCGTGTAATCAGTAAATTATGCTAGCGAACATTTCGCTGCACACAAAGCATGATTGCTATAAAAATGTTTTAAAATAATTCTAAAATATCTTGTAGATTGCTGGAATAATCTCTTAGTTGTTGTTAGTAAACTTTTAGTCTAAAATAAAGTATTGCCGTCGTTAATGTAAGATTTAACCGAACTTTGGAATCTTTTTTGAGCCGTGCTTCTGGCTCTATACAAGTCTAATACACGTATAGGAGATACCATGCCAACTCGTATTAGTTTACAGGTCATGCGGCTACTGGAGACATTTCAATATATATCATTCTGTAGGTCGCAAGTACTATAAAAATACATTGTTACCAATTCACTGTCTACTTAATTTTCTAAGCAATCTGGAACTATTCTACAGAACAGTCATTACACAATGTTAATGCCGATTTGAACCCTGTTATATTCACATCATATTTTTATGATGGTCAAAGCAACATACAAATTTTCGTTTGATAATAATGTTAACGATCAATAATAAATTTTTATTAGGTCTACACTGAAATAAAATATACGTTTATAATATTAACTGTTATACAATGCTATGAACGTCAGCAAGTTAACACTCCGTTTCAATACTTCCAAATTCGTTTCGTCCTATCAAACGGTGGGGTGTTATTTATAAACGTCTATAAGGAGCAGCTCAATTCTAAACTGATTTTCCCGGCACATTGTTTACGAAGGTTTTGTCACTTTACGAAGTATCTATTTACTTAGCTAAAGATAAAAGCCATTGTTAGGCATGACGCAAACTCTTGATGTACATAAATAAACAGTACAGCTAGATCCGTCTTCTGCATTGTCCAACGAACCAGGCCAGAATGAAAGCAGATCCACCTATCAGCAGTTACTGAAGCTCGTTAACGGATGGTGGGGTAAGAAACTTCGTGAAAGAAAGTTAATCGCGTTTGTACTTTCGAAACGACAGTGTGCAACTTGGGTTCAAAAATGTTCAAATGTTTGTAGAGTCTATGGGACTTAACTACGGGGTCATCAGTCCCTAAACTTACAAACTACTTATGAACTATTTAGCCGGCCGCGGTGGCCGAGGTGACTGAGGCGCTCCAGTCACGGTCAGCACGGCCACTACGGTCGGGGGTTCGAATCCCCCCTCGGGCATGGATATTTGTGCCGTCCTAGTTTGTAAGTAGTTCATAAGTAGTTTGTAAGTTTAGGGACTGATGACCCCGTATTAAGTCCAATAAGCTTAACAAACATTTGAACATTTGATTTATGAACTATTTACAACTAAGGACGGCACAAATATCCATGCCCGAGGGGGGATTCGAACCCCCGACCGTAATGGCCGTGGAGTCCGTGACTGGAGCGCCTCAGTCCCCTCGGCCACCGCGGCCGGCGCAACTTGGGTGTTTCCATGTGAATATTGACTCGTATGAGAGGTGATAGGGGAATGCATGTCTAAGAAATTCATGTCTGTGGAAACCGGGATTTAGTTTCGAACACTGCATCGACATGTGGAATTGCTTCAGTGTTACGAAACTGTTATGTTCCACTGTTTCGAAAGGGTGGTGTTTGTGGTTTCACTCCGCTCCGTTTCAGATCAAAATCGGAGTCTACACAGATAAATAAACTGCATCGTCCTGTCATGTTCATTTGTATCAAAACAGTGCTGTTTCTGTTTACCATTGCTTGGAACAGCCCAACTGTACCGCACAGTAGGGTTTCATTGTTTGATGATGTGCAAAATCAGATTTTAAAAAGTTAAAATATCCGTCCACCCCCATGAACCACAGACATTGCCGAGGTGGGGTGGCTTGCGTGCCTCAACGATGCAGATAGCCGTACCGTAGGTGCAACCACAGCGGAGGGGAATCTGTGGAGAGGCCAGACCAACGTGTGGTTCCTGAAGAGGGGCAGCAGCCTTTTCAGTAGTTACAGGGGCAACAGTCTGGATGATTGACTGAGCTGGCCTTGTAACATCAACTAATGTGGCTTTGCCACACGGTTACTGCGAACGGCTGAAAGCAAGGGGAAACTACAGCCATTACTTTTCCCGAGGACATGCAGCTCTACTGTATGAAAATATGATGATGGCATCCTCCCGGGTAAAATATTCCGGAGGTAAAATAGTCCCCCATTCGGATCTCCGGGCGGGGACTACTCAGGAGGATGTTATCATCAGGAAAGACAATACTGGCATTCTACGGATCGGAGCGTGGAATGTTAGATCCCTTAATCGGGTAGGAAAATTAGAAAATTTAAAAAGGGAAATGGATAGGTTGAAGATAGATATAGTGGGGATTAGTGAAGTTCGGTGGCAGGATGAACAGGATTTCTGGTCAGGTGAGTACAGGATTATAAATACAAAATCAGTTGGGGGTATCACAGGAGTAGGACTGATAATGAATAAGAAAATAGGAATGCGGGTAAACTACTATGAGCAACACAGTGATCGCATTATCATTGTCAAGATAGATATGAAGCCAACACCGACAACAGTAGTACAGGTTTATATGCCAACTAGCTCTGCCGATGATGAGGATATAGAAGAAATATATGAGGAGCTAAAGGAAATTATTCAGTCAGTTAAGGGAGAGGAAAACTTAATTGTGATGGGAGACTGGAATTCGGTAGTAGGAAAAGGAAGAGAAGGAAAAATAGTAGGTGAATATGGACTGGGGAGAAGGAATGAAAGAGGAAGTCGCCTGGTAGAATTTTGCACGGAACATAATTTAATCATAACAAACACATGGTTTAAGAATCACAAAAGAAGGTTGTATACGTGGAAGAGACCAGGAGACACTGGAAGGTATCAGATAGATTTTATAATGGTAAAACATAGATTCCGGAATCAGGTTATTAACTGCAAGACATACCCAGGGGCAGATATAGACTCTGACCATAACTTGTTAGTCATGAACTGTAGGCTGAAACTGAAAAAACTGCAGAAAGGTAGGAAAATAAGGAGATGGGACCTAGATAAATTGAAGGAAAGTGAAGTTCTGGAGAATTTCAGAGGGAGATTTAGGCAACAATTGACAGAATCAGGGGGAAATAAAACAGTAGAAGAGGAATGGGTAGCATTGAGAGATGAAATAGTGAAGGCAGCAGAGGACAAAATAGGTAGAAAGGCAAGACCTGCAAAAAATCCTTGGATAACACAGGAAATACTAAATTTAATTGATGAAAGGAGAAAATATAAAAATGCAGTAAATGAAACAGGCAAAATGGAGTACAGGCGACTAAGAAATGAGATTGATAGGAAGTGCAAAATGGCTAAGCAGGAGTGGCTAGAAGCCAAATGCAAATCTGTAGAAGAATGTATAAGAAGGGGAAAAGTAGATACCGCCTACAGGAAAATCAGAGAGACATTTGGGGACAAGAAAAGCAATTCTACAAATATCAAGAACTCAGATGGGAAACCAGTTCTCAGCAAAGAAGGGAAGGCTGAAAGGTGGAAAGAGTACATAGAGCAGCTCTACAAAGGAAATGAACTGAGAGACGATGTTGTAGGAAGGGAAGATGATGTAGATGATGATGAAATAGGAGATATTATACTGAGAGATGAATTTGACAGAGCCCTGAAAGACCTAGGTCGGAACAAGGCCCCAGGAGTAGATGACATACCCTCAGAGCTACTAAAGTCTCTGGGAGAGCCAGCCATGACAAAACTATTTGAACTGGTGTGTAGGATGTACGAGACAGGCGAAATACCCTCAGACTTTAAGAAAAATGTAATAATCCCCATTCCAAAGAAATCAGGTGCAGACAGGTGTGAAAATTACAGAACCATCAGTTTGATAAGTCATGGTTGCAAAATTTTAACACGAATTATCTACAGGAGAATGGAAAAGCTGGTAGAAGCTGACCTAGGGGAAGATCAGTTTGGATTCAGGAGGAACGTAGGAACACGGGAGGCAATACTCACTTTACGGCTTATCTTAGAAGATAGATTAAGGAAAGGCAAATCTACATTTTTAGCCTTTGTAGATTTGGAGAAAGCGTTTGACAATGTTGACTGGACTACACTCTTTCAAATTCTGAAGTCAGCAGGGGTAAAATACAGGGAAAGGAGAGTTATCTACAACTTGTACAAAAGCCAGACCGCAGTTATTAGACTCGAAGGGCATGAAAGGGAAGCATCAGTTGGGAAGGGAGTAAGACAGGGTTGTAGCCTTTCTCCGATGTTATTCAATTTGTACATTGAGCAGGCGATCAAGGAAAGCAAGGAAAATATTGGAATAGGGATTAAAGTTCAGGGGGAAGAAATAAAAACATTGCGTTTTGCTGATGACATTGTAATTCTGTCAGAGACAGCGAACGACCTGGAAGAGCAGTTGAATGGAATGGACAGTGTGTTGAAGAGAGCGTACAAAATGAACATTAACAAGAGCAAAACAAAAATAATGGAATGCGGTCTTAGAAAATCAGGCGATGGTGAAGGAATTAGATTAGGTAACGAAACAATGAAGGTGGTAGATGAGTTTTGTTACTTAGGTAGTAAAATAACATGCGATGGTCGCAGTACAGAGGATATAAAATGCAGAATGGCAATGGGAAGAAAAGCATTTTTGAAAAAAAGGAATTTGCTAACATCGAATATTAATTTAAGTGTAAGGAAGTCTTTTCTGAAGGCATTTGTGTGGAGTGTTGCCTTGTACGGGAGTGAAACATGGACGATAAGCAGTGCAGACAGGAAGAGAATAGAGGCTTTTGAAATGTGGTGCTACAGAAGAATGCTGAAGATTAGGTGGGTAGATCACATAACTAATGAAGAGGTACTGAACAGAATTGGCGAGAAAAGGAGTTTTTGGCATACCCTGACTAAAAGAAGGGATCGCTTGGTAGGACACATTCTTAGACATCGAGGAATCGTAAATTTAGCATTGGAGGGAAGTGTGTGGGGTAAAAATCGCAGAGGGAGGCCAAGAGACGCGTATAGTAAGCAGATTCAAATAGATGTGGGTTGTCGTTCTTATGAGGAGATGAAAAGGCTTGCTCAGGATAGAGTAGGGTGGAGAGCTGCATCAAACCAGTCTCCGGACTGAAGACCATAACAACAAAATATCCGTTTAATAAACAACAACATAAGGCCTGGAATAGGAGTTTTTATATTAAAAATGGGAGATAGCAGATGAAATTCTGATTTAAGGATCAGTATTTTTCCATAATTTCCGAAGATAATTTCTTGAGAGCCAAATGGAAACAAATTGTAGCAATCTGCAGATAGCTGTTTTATCGGCGCGGCTGTCAAACGAGTCTACGTGCGTGCCGCCACGAGCGCTGTGTTTTGAAACGCTTCTCTGGTGCAGGGGAACACTGGACGTTAAACCCTGAGGTTTCTTGGGTTGCAGTCGATACTCGCGAGTACGTAGTGCTGCCAGTAAATGTCCGGCGCAACGAGTTCTTCTTACAGCTCTATATAGGGGAAGTACAGCCATCCTTTTCCGCGCCGCTTGCCGCCGTCTGCAGCTCGCTATTGGTTGAAATCGAGCCACACGATTTTTTTTCTCTATTTTGGTCCTGTATGTTGCTTGCCTGCCATAAGAAGTGTTGTAAATATTCGTATGTTTGGGTTTGAATAATGCCACAGTGTTGTGCTTTCGGGCGTTCTTTGCAAGCCAAGAAGTGACGTAAACATACTTCCACCTGAATTCAGAAATGCAGCCCCGCGGAAGTGGCTTTGCGCTCCAAGGTGCCTTGCTGCGGAGTGCACAGTTGCTCCCCTTAGAAGGTTCGAGTCCTCCCTCGGGGATGGGTGTGTGTGTTGACCTTAGAATAAGTTACTTTAAGTATTTTGTGAGTCTAGGGATTGATGGCCACTGTTGTTTGCTCCCGCAGCTTTACAACCACTTGAACATTTCAGAAATGCAGGAAGAAGACGATTCTGGCTGATGCAAATCGTCAGAGAAAAATAGAAGCCCAGAAGCGACCCTAGGTTTTGTGCTACGATAACGTTAATTCATAACGTAAATTAATAGATTAAAAATTCACTGACGATTGGATCTAGGAGCAAATACCTACAAATTTTTTAACTTGAATAAACTTATGATGAAACTTCCTGCATAATAGCATTAGATTAAATTATTCTCGTGTCGTTCAAATCAAATGTTTGTAAATCTATCGGACCAAACTGCGTGGTCACCAGTCCGTAGCTTACAAACTACTTAAACTAAGGTAAACTAACCTACGGACAAACACACACCCATGCCCCAGGGAGGACACGAACCTCCGACGGCAAGCAACCGCGCGCCCCGCAGCAAGGCGCCTTAGACCGCTCGGCTACTCCACCGCGGCTCTCGTGAGGTTGGTTTCATTTGCAGGTAGTTAGTGAAAACACAAAAATTTTGATATTTAACCGAGTAAACTAAACAGATTCTCGTTTTGATTTGAAGCAAGCTGTTTTCATTCGTTTACTTGTGTTTAGTATACTAATACAGAAAAATGTGGGACATTCGAATTAACTGTAGGTTAGTTGGTGAAAACACAAAAATTTTGATATATAACCGAGTAAACTAAACAGATTCTCGTTTTGATTTGAAGCAAGCTGTTTTCATTCGTTTACTTGTGTTTAGTATACTAATACAGGAAAATGTGGGGCATTCGAATTAACTGACATTCTATAGAGGCATTTAATTTCTCTGTTGTTGTACAACTAAAAAATGTTCAAATGTTTGTAGAACCTATGGGACTTAACTACGGGGTCATCATTCCCTAAGCTTACAAACTACTTATGAACTAGCTAAGACTAAGGACGGCACAAACATCCATGTCCGAGGGGGGATTCGAACCCCCGACCGCAGTGGCCGTGCAGACCGTGACTGCAACGCCTCAGTTCCCGCGGCCACCGCGGCCGGCGTTGTACAACTTATGTAGTGGGTATCCCCTTGCACTTTTCGTAGTTCATGTAAGATTTATGTACATAAAACGCAAGAAAATACTCGTTAAAGACTTGTCCTTTATCTCAAGTGTCTGAATATTGGGCTACGCTACAGGTCATACTGAACTCGTAGGTTAACTCTCTCGATCTGGAACCACAAACCAAACAGTTTTTGTAAAGTCGGATGATAAGTATTTCGTAGAGCCGCTTGAACTGAGAGCACATCCCGCGTCTCTCCGTATGTTATAACAACCTATATATCGAGAATAAAAAGAGTTATCATTCTGCTCTCAACCTTAAATAAAATTTCGATATCTTACCTACATTTCAGCGACAATTTTTTATGTGCTAAAATCAAGCATACGCAAAGTCTGCGCAATGTGTTTTTGTAATCTGCGCAGCAATGTACTTAATTTGATATAGCACAGAAACTATAAGGAATAACGAATAGAAAGGCAGATCATTATCGAACGAATATATCACACTATAAAATGTGAAGGAAATATATATTTTTTTCATTTAATAGCTTTCTCGGTTGATAAATATTTAAGCACACGGAACATTGGTTGCGCGATCATTGTATAAGCAGCAGCGGGATGAGGCCAGCATGGTTATCGCTGGCCGCACTTGTAGTTCTTTCTACTAGGGATGGCGGTTATCACTGAAACAACCGGTTTTCGGTTATACCGGTTCTTTTCATCTCCAGTTTAACCGCACCGTAAAAATTGCTCAAGATAACCGGTTTTTTAAATAACCGGTTTCGGTTTTTATTGCTATTATTTCCAGTAGAGTTCGGACGAAACATATTTTGCGGCCGAACAGAAACCGTAATCGCCGGTTCTTCTAGTTTCGCCCGAAACCGAAACTTACGAGATTTAGTTAAAATTTATGTACATTTATGTTATACGACAAATCACTAGTCTTTCCATATTTTGCAAGGTCCACTCCCAATACTACGCCTTCTTGAGTGTGTATAAGCCTAGCCAGGAGTCCGTAGAAGACGATATACGAAGCATACAGATTTACTGGCCTAGTATTTCCATCTGGCAGTTGCGAATATTGAGCCAACCACTCCAGAAGTTGGACTTGTGAGCCCGCGCATACAAATATCTCGTTATATACACTATATATATATATATATATATATGTGTGTGTGTGTGTGTGTGTGTGTGTGTGTGTGTGTGTGTGTGTGTGTGTATGTATGTATGTATATAAGTTACAGTCAGTAAATGAACTTCAGTCAGTGCTGCAGAAGTATTTCGAAAAATAAAGTCACAGTTCCGACTAACAGTATGATTGTTGTCAGTGTAAATTTACGCAAAATGAACTAGGAAAGCTCTGTACCACATGATCAAAGAATGTTCAAATGAGAGTGAGTTTTTATGAGACGTAAATGCTTAGGTCATCGGTTCCTAGACTTACAAACTACTTAATCTAACTTTAACGTACGCTAAGGACAACATATACATCCATGACCGAGGGAGGAGGGAGGACTCGAACCTCCGACTGGAGCAGCCCCGCAGTCCGTGACATGGAGCCTCATACTGCACGGCTACCTCGCGACGCAACACATGATCAATGTTACCTAAGCCCATATTGGTTATTAAAAAAGCCCCTCGCTTTCAAGGAATCGCATTAATAAAACTTGTTAGCACAACAATATGATAATACATTAAAAGCTAGTATTCCAAGCTTAGAGTATTCACTTACGAAATAGGTATATGAATGGAATTTAACTTCTCTTCCAAGAAACGTTTTGGATGCTTTCTCCTTAAATGACACAGCATCTTTGTAGTACCTCCACCCGTTTTCAGCTTTTTAAAGCAAATGGAGCATTGTACATCACTGCTCCCGTACTTCGTGAAGTACTTCCACACTCGGTATGCTGCCATTTAAGACACAAGCGATGTCTGGCGACGACAGCAAGCAACTACCGCATAACCGGGCGGAGGCCAGTCTTGTACACTGCCGGTGCACGGACGTCGTCTAGTAGGCCACGCCACACGGCAACAGGTGCATCGATGATGATCGTATGGCATTTATGACCGTTAGACCCCAACTGGGGTCGTGTTCAGCCTGCCTTGTGCAAGTCTCTTTATCTGACGCCTCTTCGGCGACTTGCATGTCAATGATGATGGAATGATGATGAGGACGACACAACACCCAGTCCCCGAGTGGAGAAAATCTCCTAACCGACCGGGAATCGAACCCGGGCCCCCTGCGTGGCAACCAACCACTCTGTCCACTGGACTACGGAGGCGGACAGGTGCATCGATGCATAGCTGCATCGATGCATAGCTGCATCGATGCATAGCTGCACCAGTTCTTAAGTTCTTATGCCACGCGTTTGTTGCGAGTTTCTGACTGCCGGGATTGTTCTTAAATTATCACTAATCGCTTTCCTTAGTTACTGCGATGTACTAATATTTCACAGCAGTGGAAATTTTAGGAATAGCCCTAAATATTAGGGTCTACTAGTTTTAATTTTTTAAAACTATTTACAAAAACACATTTTGAACCACTACTACAGGAAGTAGTCGTACTGGTTTTTTATCCGGTTCTTGGCAATAACTAAAAGAAACCGGTTACAACCGACACCAAATAAATAACAAAAAACCGGTTATTCAAAACTAAAATACCGGTATCGGTTTTAACCGGTCGGTTTTTCCCATCCCTACTTTCTACTGCAGCGTATTTTAACTACTGTCGGATTTGTTACAACCTATGTATGTGTTTGCTGTTTGATCAGACAGTACGTAACATAAATTTTATTTAAATGAACGTAAATATAGGCGATTATCCCTTAACATGAACTTATGAATACATTTTACGGAGCTGTGTTATATCTTCTGCTTGTAGTTCGTCGCTCTGCGCGCCCGGCTGAGCCAAGAACACATCGAACAACGAACAAACAGGAACAGCGACCGCAACGATCAGAACTACCCATAGAGCAGAAAAAAAGGGGCGTAAAGAGGAACGTTATGAATTGCTACTCAAAAAGTCCAATATAAAAATTCCCGTCTGACAAATAATACTTTTATTTCACGGCTGTGTTTTCTGCCATTTGAAAATTATAATAAACAAATGTGAAGCGTCATTTTGTAATGAAAATGACAAACTTTTATTTTGAATTGTGGAGCGTGTGAAACTATTCGATACAGGTATATGAAATGACTTTTGTACACCAGTAATAACTACTGAAGAGTACTTCCCACTTTTCAGTGACGAGAATTCTTAAACGAAATATCCTTGCAGGATAAAATGAGGTTAATTTTCATTAGAGCTGTTGCAAAACTTATGTATTCGGTACTGAATATCGAATGCTTTGGCTGGTACGAAATACTGAATGGTTACTCATGTATACACTACGTTACTCCCATCTACTATATCGATACGAACTTACTCATGAATATATTTTGTTACTCGCATCTACCATGTCGATACGAATTTACTCACGTATACATTTCGTTATTTGCATGTACCATATCGATCCGAATTCTGTAACGAAAACCAATGCGGAGAATGCATATATTTTGTGATACTATTTATTATAAGATGTGTAATGTAGACAGACATCCGTGACGTCCATATTTCGTAGCTCTACGATTTTTGATGGTCATTTTTTTTTCAAAACATTTTGGATTATACTTCTTGGCCCGTGTTTGCAGGTTAATCCTCGACGAGCTGACGTCCACTTTCAATGCAAATGCAAGTTTTATTGTATTTTTTTACCTCTTAAGGTTTCAATTTAATGTTGTTTTTTAAATCTTGTCTACTATAAAAAGTTTGTAAAACGTAATCAGAGGTTATCATCTACACATTTTCATTCATGACGTTATTATCTTAATTGTCAATGTCACATAATACAGTTCAACAGTCCCACTTCTCGCACATGTAGTGCTATGTACTACTGTGATTGGGCACACTAGCATTCGTTATGAAATATTCCGACTGATTCTGACAATCCCTCTAAGTAAACTGCGGAAACACTGTTTAAAATGGAGGTTGCAGGTCGGTCTCGCTAATTTTGCTAAATATGTATGACAATTGTATTTTAATCACGAGGGAGTGGACGGTACTGATCCTTTTCCCAGTGGTATAAAGGAAAGGAAGGAAGTTTATTGTTTAACGCCCCGTCAACAGCGTGGTCATTAGAAGCGGAGCTTACGCTCGGGTTGTTTGGGTAAAGGGAAGGAAATCGGCCGTGCGCTGTGAAAGGAAGCATCCCGGCATTTGTCTGGAGTGATTTAGGGAAATCACGGAAAACCTAAATCTGGATGTCCGGAGGTGGATTTGAACCAGCATCCTTCCGAATGCGAGACCAATGTGTTACCACTGCGCCACCTCGCTCGGTCCCACTGGTATAATTGCCTCAAAGAGCATTCATGCAATATCTACGTGGCAAATTAAAATGCTGAGGCAATATTAACAGTAACAGTTAAAAAATATTCAAGGTTTCAAAGACAGTATAGCGGCCGTATTTCTGGGTGGCACTGGTAACGAGAGTAACGAGTAAATGTTCAAATTAGGGTTGCCAGATCTCCGGGCGCCTCCCGGAGTGCCCGGGTTTGGAATGAATTCTCCGGGTCTACGGGCCAAAGACTCTCATCTCCGGGCTTGAATGTAACCTTCATCTTAACTTTTTTTTTTTTGTACGACGCTTTTTAAGCATTATGCTCATGTAGCGACGATCTACATCTAACGTAACGTATCTTAAACTAAGGACGAACACAACATCCATGCCCTAGGGGGGATTCGAACCTCTGGCGGGAGCAGCCTCGCGCACCGTGGCAAGACGCCTCAGTGCGCTCGGCCATTCCCGGCCAGCTCCTCTCTATTGATTTTGAATAACTGTATATAAATGTCAATTTCTTATTGCAACAAAACACTACTTTTCCATTCTTCCTCTGAAAACTTTTCATTGTTGCGTCGGTAGTAATCGGCTAGCGCATTATTAAGCAAACACTGTTGCAGCAACGTGTCAACTGGTGACGTCTATTATTTGTGTTCGTTCGTTCATTGTTTGTTATCAGTTTACCGGCAATTTTTGGAATACTCGGATCGTGTGTGAACAGACAAGCTTACATTAACTCAGATTAGTGAGTAATAACAGTGAAATGAAGAGACGATATCTAAGTTCGTTCCGTGAAGAATGGTTGCAGGAAGAAAATTATAAAGAGTGGCTACAAAAGTTTATTAGGTATTTGGCGCTCTTCTTGGCGACCAGTTCGCGGAGCCGCAAGCGGCAACTCTTCGAAGGCGCAGCTGTCGATGTGAGCAGCTTTGATACTGCCGCAACTTCTGCTGCCACGCCGACTGAAGTGTGGCGATTGTTGATCCACAGCAACTGGCGGCCTGGCCGGTCAGCTGCGGTGAATTTCAATTGGTGTCACACCACGAAAATTCAGAAAACGAATGATTGCTCGCTGCTCAAGTAAGGAAAACTCGCCATTTTAAGTATCTAAAACAGTTCTCATTCTCGCCGCTGGCTACAAAAAGTCGATACTGATGAGTGTATGTGTAAGTGCAGAATATGCAATATCTTATTTACTGTTAAGTACGACGGAGTGAAAGCTGTGAATAAAGGTTTACAATCAGAAAGACAAAAAGCTAATATTACCACACAAAAGAAGAATCAGTCGCTTCTTAAATTCTTCCTGAAACAATTTTCTGCAGAAGACGACAAAGTCACTACAACGGAATTAACTTTGACTTAGCATGGTGTGAAACACCACCATTCTTACAATTCTCAATATTGTGGTAATAAGCTGTATCCTTTTTAGAGATTCCTCAGTGGGAACGAAAGTAAGATGCGACCGAACTTTTTTTTTTTTTTTTTTTTTTTTTTTTTTTTTTTTTTGTAAAAAATGTGCTTCTGCCTTATGCTAAAGAGAAGCTACTAAGCGAATTAAAGCAAAATGTCCCGTTTTCATTAGGCATTTTTTTTCCTTTTAGAATTCACGTGTAATCCTGGTTGGGGGGGGAGTCATTGGCCAAGGGGGAGGGGGGCACGTCTGGTCTCCGGGCCTGCCTCGAGTTCAATCTGGCAACCCTAGTTCAAATGTTTGTTAAGCTTACGGGACTTAACTAAGGGGTGATCAGTCCCTAAACTTACAAACTACTTATGAACTAAGGACGGCACAAATATCCATGCCCGAGGGGGGATTCGAACCCCCGACCGTAGTGGCCGTGCAGACCGTGACTGGAGCGCCTCAGTCCCCTCGGCCACCGCGGCCGGCAGTAACGATTAACAATACGTTTGTAACGAGTACTGTTATTTTTTGTAACGGATACGCATCTATTCGTTACTCTCACATCTCTAATTTTCATCAATAACATTGGTGCAATTCGTACATGCTCAGTACTCTAGCCACACTTGGCATGTTTCCAACTGACAACTGCAAGGCAACGAGCACGTCGCACGTATAGCCGACTCACGCTCCGTCTGCGCCCAGTGACGTAGTCTTATTTACCACTTGAACACCGAAGGCCATGTATCTTATCTGCTTCCGAACCTCGGTCACAGCTGTCATCGCCATGCCGCTGCCATGCGGTGGCAAATTCATATCAGTGCACAAGACTGGTCGGAGCACATAAGAAGCCAATAACTATTCATCTCTAACTCGTAATAAGGCTTACGGTAATTCTCTTTCGGTCAACTTTCTGAGTTATCCAACCAAGCTCATTTGCAAATTTAAACTGTCTTTATTCATTGACTGGTATATAATATCTATAAGAATTAAGAGAGATTTATTAACGCCACTACAGAACGCCTGTCTACAGAAGGTGAAAGATCATCAGTAACGAAGTCACAATCAATAATGCGAGCAAGAATACGATTGTTGTCATTGTTTAGTATGTGCTTTCATACCAGCTACCTGCTGTCTATAACTCATTTCCGTTTCTTTAGTTATCGGCTGAACGTTGTTATAATTACCTCCCTTTATACCAGGCGGGTCACCCAACTTTACCACTGGAAATATCTTGTAAACCACAACAAATATTCAATATCTAATTTCGTAGATCGAAAGTGAGGATAGGGGCTGGTGTAACTGGTTAATACAAACCATTAAAATGCACGGAAGTATGGTTTTTAATACAAACATACGTTTTTTTAATGTGAACCTAGAATTATTTTTAGAATAATTGAAAATAGGAATACATACTTAAGTATTGCCGTTTGTTACATTGTAAAATGTTAATTGCATCATGAGTTATTGTAACCTAAAGATGACGCTTGAGTAACTCCTCAGCATTTCAGTCGCGCCGCGGCGGAGCGGCCGAACGCTTTTGAGGCGCTATGCTCCGATGCGCGAGGCTGTTCCCCGTCGGGGGTTCGAATCCCCCCCCCCCTCGGGCATAGATGTTTGTGTCGTCTTTCGTATAAGGTAGTTCATAAGTAGTTTGTAAGTTTAGGGACTGATGACCCCGCAGTTAAGTCCCGTAAGCTTAACAAACATTTGAACATTTTGAATTTCAGTCGCTTGTATTGGACAGAACCGAATTAATTAGGGATACAAAAAGAACAGTGATGTAACGTATGCACATAAGACACTTGAATAGCATATTAAGTCCACATGCTAACATTTTTGTTAGTCTTTTTCCCTGAAGAATACTGTACTGCCCTGACTGGTTAGAAGAAAATGTACATTAACATGAGAAATTAGTTAAACTTACAAATTAGCCAGAATGTGAAAGAGTGTGACCTGACATTTCAGTCCAATAAAGGTTCAAAATGATGCCCATCATTTGCTGCACATGTTTGCAATCTATTGCGCAATGCATGTCCTACACGACGCAGTTCTTCTGGTGTAATGTTGCCACAGGCTGCCTCAATATGATGTTTAATACCTTCTGGGGTTGTAGGCACCTCACTGTACACGTACTCTTTTAACGTACTCCACATAAATAAGTACGAAGGTGTAAGATCAGGGGAATGGACTGGCCAATTTATGCGTCCGCCACGTCCTATGAAATGCCTGTCGAACATTCTCTCAAGGGTCAGCCTAGTGCTCAATGTAGAATGTGCAGGAGCACCATCATGTTGATACCACATACGCCTACGCGATTCCAGCGGTACAGCTATCAAGGTTGGAAGATCATTTTGTAGAAACTCTACGTATTTTGTAGCTGTTTGGGTGCCTTTAATAAAGTGAGGACCAATGGGGTGATCACCAAGTACCCCACACCATACACTTACAGTCCACGGTCTCTGTTGCTCTACCGATCGAAGCCAGCGAGGATTGTTCACGGACCATTACTGCATGTTTCGTAAACTCAGTGTCCCATGGTTTGTAAAACCTGCTTCATCAGTAAACAGGTACGAAGTTCTAAGGCCTACGATTTTTTTTCTCCGGGCTGGAAAGAGATAGAACAAGCGCATTGTTTTAAAATGGGCCGCGTTCATTGTCAATACGTCCCAGAGATGGCAGCACAGTACGGCAGATGGAATTTTACCGCCAGCGGCGAGAATGAGAACTGTTTTAGATACTTAAAATGGCGAGTTTTCCTTACTTGAGCAGCGAGCAATCATTCGTTTTCTGAATTTTCGTGGTGTGACACCAATTGAAATTCACCGCAGCTGACCGGCCAGGCCGCCAGTTGCTGTGGATCAACAATCGCCACACTTCAGTCGGCGTGGCAGCAGAAGTTGCGGCAGTATCAAAGCTGCTCACATCGACAGCTGCGCCTTCGAAGAGTTGCCGCTTGCGGCTCCGCGAACTGGTCGCCAAGAAGAGCGCCAAATACCTAATAAACTTTTGTAGCCACTCTTTATAATTTTCTTCCTGCAACCATTCTTCACGGAACGAACTTAGATATCGTCTCTTCATTTCACTGTTATTACTCACTAATCTGAGTTACTGTAAGCTTGTCTGTTCACACACGGTCTGAGTATTCCAAAAATTGCCGGTAAACTGATAACAAACAATGAACAAACGAACACAAATAATAGACGTCGCCAGTTGACATGTTGCCGCAACAGTGTTTGCTTAATAATGCGCTAGCCGATTACTACCGACGCAACAGCGAAAAGTTTTCAGAGGAAGAATAGAAATAGTAGCGTTTTGTTGCAATAAGAAATTGACATTTATATACAGTTATTCAAAATCAATAGAGAGGAGCTGGCCGGGAATGGCCGAGCGCACTGAGGCGTCTTGCCATGGTGCGCGAGGCTGCTCCCGCCAGAGATTCGAATCCCCCCCTAGGGCATGGATGTTGTGTTCGTCCTTAGTTTAAGTTACGTTAAGTTCGATGTAGATCGTCGCTACATAAGCATAGTACTTAAAAAGCGTCGTAAAAAAAAAGTTAAGATGAAGGTTACAATCGAGCCCGGAGATGAGTCATTGGCCCGTAGACCCGGAGAATTCATTCCAAACCCAGGCACTCCGGGCGGCACCCGGAGATCTGGCAACCCTACGTGTGACAACAAACCGAAACAACCTCGGGCTCGCACAAGCCGGTCTGACGACATGATCGAGAAAGTGGAGAGAATTGTTTTGGGAGATCGCCGAATGACTGTTGAACAGATCGCCTCCAGAGTTGGCATTTCTGTGGGTTCTGTGCACACAATCCTGCATGACGACCTGTCAGCACAATAGAAGCACACAGATTCACCTCCACCAAAAAAATTTCTGGTAACCACCAGTGCTGAAAACATGATGGTGTCCATGTTCTGGGACAGTGGGCGTAATCCTTACCCATTGCGTTCCAAATGGCACTACAGTAACAGGTGCATCCTACGAAAATGTTTTGAAGAACAAATTCCTTCCTGCACTGCAACAAAAACGTCCAGGAAGGGCTGGGCATGTGCTGTTTCACCAAGACAATGCAACCGCACATCGAGCTAACGTTACGCAACAGTTTCTTTGTGATAACTTTGAAGTGATTCCTCATGCTCCCTACTCCCCTGACCTGGTTCCTAGTGACTTTTGGCTTTTTCCATCAATGAAAGACACACTCCATGGCCACACATTCACCAGCTGTGGTGCAATTACCTCAGCAATTTTCCAGTGGTCAAAACAGACTCCTAAAGAAGCCTTCGCCGCTGCCATGGAATCATGGCGTCAGCGTTGTGAAAAATGTGTACGTCTGCAAGGCGATTACGTCGAGAAGTAACGCCAGTTTTTTCGATTTCGGGTGACTAGTTGATTAAAAAAAAAAAAAAAAAAAAAAAAAAAATCGGAGGCCTTAGAACTTGAATGTACTTCGTAGAACTGCAACGCATTCTCTCTTAATGCACATTGACAGATATTCATTCGATTAATAAAGTCTTCTTCGTGTAATGACTGATGCAGTGACACATGATGAGGGTGAAATTTGTGAAGATGACGTATGAGCATTACACTACTTTTGACTCATTGCACTGTCTCAAGAAATGTCACGTGAACTCGTGTGTGGGTTCACGGCAACAGCAGCTAACACACCTAACTGCACCTGCTTCTCCTGTGATGGGACTGTTACGCACCCGTTTGCTTGCTCCGACCGTACCTGTTGCACACAACTGTTTGAAGATATATTCAAATGTGCGGCGCGTCGGATGGCTTCTGTCTGGGTACCGTTCTGCATACAATCTGAAGGCCCCAGCTACATTTTTCTACATTCGCCATAGATGAGTATCATTTCTGCCTTTACAATGTTAGAATAAATCATTTTCAGTGTCAATTGCCATTTTTGCACCATGCTAATATCTTATCTAAATCATTTTGCAGTTGCTTTTTACCTTCGGGTGACTTTCCTAACCGTTAAATAACAGCATCATCCACGAACCGTCTAAGGGAGCTGGTCACATTGTCTCTTAAATCGTATATAAAGATAAGGAACAGTAGGTGCCCTATAACACTGCCCTGGGGAACTCCAGGTATTACTTCTGTTTTACTCAATGACTTCACATCAATTTCAAAGTAGGGTGTCTTTTCTGGCAGGAAATCATGAATCCAATCACACAGCTGCAGTGATACTCCATAAACATGCCATTTCATTAGAAGACCCTTGTGAGATATAGTGTCAAAAGCCTTCCAGAAATCTAGAAATAGGGAATCAATTTGAGGTCCCTTGTCCATAGCATTCATCAGTTCATGTGAGTAAAGAGGTAGCTGTATTTCACAAGAATGATACCTCCAGAATCCGTGTTAACTATAGGTTAATAGATCATTCTCTTTGAAATACTTCATAATATTTGAGGAAAGGATATGTTCAAAAATCCTACTGTGAACTGACGTCAATGATATAAGCCTCTAATTTTGCGGATCACTCCTATTGCCTTTCTCGAATATTGGAGTGGCCTGTGCAACTTCTCAGTCTTTCGCTGAGTGAGCGGGTTGTATATGATAGCTAGGTTTTGAGCTATTGCATCAGCATACTCTGAAAGGAACCTAATTGGTATACAATCAGGACTATGAGGCTTAATTTTGTTAAGTCATTGAAGTTGCTTTAATATTTCAGGTATATCTACTTCTGAATTATGCATGCTTAAAGCTGTTCTTGATTTGAATTCTGCTGTATTTGCTTCATCCTCTTCGAATTACTTTCACTTTAGATGGGAAAGATAAATGTGAAAACTATTAAAAGAACTAAATTCTCTATTGGAGGTATGAATTTTTGTATCCCATCCACGTCGCCACTTTTGTGTCCCAGCCTCGTCGCCGCTTTTGTGTCTCGTTTCCGTCGTAGGAGTCGGTGGCCTAGTAGAAAGACCGACACAGGAATAAAGGATACACGCTTGTGCAGGTAGGAGGTGACCAGCCAATGGGACAGCAGAAACTAGAAACACTAGAGTAAATTAGAACGAGATATATATTTCTTAGAGACTTAGTAATACTTGACTTTTACATAGTTCAGAACTGCAGAATGCTGATACATAGTTGAGCTAGAGGCCTGCCTAGTGCCTATCCGATAGCCAAGTCTTCACTGGTACCTATCTGATCCCGAAGTGTTAGCTGGTTCCTATCTCAGTTCCAAGTGAACGATGTCGTTCAGTGGTGGCAACGAGCGGAGTTGCAGCAGAGGGCGCTCGTGGCTGACGTCGTAAGAACGCCGCGCCGTGCGTGCATGGCGGCGCGCGGCGAAAGTAGGTGGCGCGCACTTTAGACTTGTGCGACACCACATAAATATTGAGAATCATTAAGATATAAGAAAACAAACAAGTGAATCAATAAACAAGTTGGAGCAGGAACAGTAGTTATAGCTCCAATGAAAATGAAGTGGAGTTAGATAGGGCATGTAGCCAGGCAGAAGAAGGATTAAGGAAGTTCTTTGCTCAATTCTGAAAGAAACGACTGCGATTTTCTGTAATGGGAAGTCAATGGATAACAACGCCACACATGCATGTATATGTATGGAAACTGTAAGAAACGTTTAAACAAAGCATTTATCGACCTGTGAATGGCAACTTGATAACGATTACAACATCCCCAGACATGGGCCCTCTTTTGTCTGTTACTACACTGTGTCTGTAAGCTCACCGTGCAGGTTTTACCAGTCACAGAAAGGCAACGAAACAAGATGGAAATATGAACCCTTCGCCAAATGACAAAAAACTCTCCAAATTTGCAAACCTGTCCAGTGCATTTCTATACAGCTCTCATTTGTCATTCTACACATACATATAAAAGCTAATCTAAGTGTAACAAAAAGACTGGCATCTCTGATTCTCTCCTTTTAATGGTCAAAATAGTTGATACAAACACTATACAAACCATTGTTTCACGTAACCTCACAAGGAAAAGTCTAGGGGCACCATTTCTGGAGATTTTGGTGGTCACGTCTGAAATCCACTCCTTCCTGTACATCGCTGTGGAAATGTTGTATTCAGAGACTCTCGAGCAATCCTTCCATATTTTTGAAGATGCCATCTTCAAATAATCTTGAACTTGTGGCATTGCATACAACTGAAACCTGTCTAGATAGTTGTTTGATGTCACAATTTGCGCTGGAATGAAATGCAGCCTATAACTTCGTCATGTATGACGGCACACCAGACTTTCGCCTTAGGGGAGTTATGTGGTACTCATAATAAGCAAGAGATTTTCAGCAGCCCATACTCTGACACTATATAGATGAACACGGCAACATACGTGGAATTGGTCATGTACCTAAAATGCTGCCCTCTCTAGGAATTGTTCATCGTTGTCAATTTAATCAACCAATCGTGAAACAAAAGAAAACCTTTAAGTTCTATCAGATGGGTGGATAATATGTAATAACTGTAGCCTGTGACAAGTAAAATGTAGACTTTTCTTTAAAACCTCAAGAACTTTAGTCTTCTTTGAGCACTAGTACACATCAATTTCTTATAGCTCCCTAGGTAGATGCCCTGTACAGTTTCTACAGTTTCGAAGGCCTATAAGAACAGTTCTGGTGCACCAAATGGCCGATTTCCTTTAATCGCTGATCTCACTGTCTAATGTCATTCCTGTGAGGCGGGACTTCATTGTACACACGACGATATTCATACTGGACACATGTCACGGATTCAAAAGTAGCAACACTAAACTTTCCTCTACACATTAGTAATGAAATAGTGACATGCTGTAATTACACAATTCACTTCGTTTCATTGTTGTGCGCGCAACAGTGAAAGTTACATAAGACAAACTTGGAGGTTTCCTCCGTTTAGTGAAATTTTCACATTTCTGTCTTGTTTCGTTGCCTTTCTGTGACCGTTAAAACTGTAACATGGCTTATGACACAGATGTTTCACCTTTAGTAAGAAAGGTAATCTCTCATAATTTCATTTTCACCACTCTGGCGCCAAAGTGCACAGGCGCACAGCATAAAGCACCTTATGTGCAATGTCGTAACTGCCATCCAAACAAAAACGATCACAAATGGTAAATTAGGCTCAATACATGAATAATACACCAGGGGTACCAGAGAACATCCAATCAGTAGTACCGGTACATAGTAGAGTGACATATGAAAGTTACTTGAATAAAATGTACATATCCCCCACATTGTAGGAAACAAAATTTATTTGTATTATCCCAATCACACTACATCAACAGGGATATAGCTGAAATTGCAGAATTAAATCGTGCAGTGTATGTGTGAAATGTACAATCTAAGCAGCATTGTGAACGTACTAGGTAACTACCTACATGTAGATCAAAAAGACAAATAATCGTAAATCCAACTGTAAATTTTTAATTTAATTTATTCGTGCAACCTGTTTCGCGACATATTTTCGCCATCTTCGTGTCCCTGAATAAGCAACTGTTTAACACTAAATAAAGGGAAGCACTCAATAGCGATGTCCATAAATTTGTCTTAAGGACAGCCGGCCGCGGTGGCCGAGGGGACTGGCCGCTCCAGTCACGGTCTGCACGGCCGCTGCGGTCGGGGGTTCGAATCCCCCATCGGGCATGGATATTTGTGCCGTCCTTAGTGTTAGCTAGTTCATAAGTAGTTTCTAAGTTTAGGGACTGATGACCCCGTAGTTCAGTCCCATTAGCTTAACAAACATTTGAACATTTGTCTTAAGGACACTCCTTTTCTGATGGGCAAGTAGATCGTAATAGATGAGGAGGATGATTTCGTTCTTTATTGCTAACCTGTTTTGATGCAATACGTTTCTTACGTCTCCTCACAGGCGTGAGGATGGCGAAAGTATATCGTTGGATCTGGTTGCATGAAGAAATTAAATTGAATCTGACAGCTGAAAATGTTGACTAAGTATTATTTGTTAACAAGCAGCCGTGGCTCCCCATCCACCATACAAAGAGATGCACATACGGGGAGATCAAAAGATGGCTGTGAAGGTCTCTCATGCCTCACGGAATGACCTCGTGGTCTAAGGCATCCTGCTATGGACTGAGCAGTGTTTCCTGCCAGAGGTTCAAGTCCTCCCTCAGTCTTGTGTGTGTGTGTGTGTGTGTGTGTGTGTGTTGTCCTTAGTGTAAGTTAGTTTAGGCAGTTTGTAAGTCTAATGACTGATGACCATAGCAGTTTGGTATAACAGGTTTACAAACAAAAAGGTCTTTCATTATACTTACCGCATTTACCATAGAATGGTATTACAGATACAGCGAACAATACTGTCCACTAAGCCCATTGTATAAAGTGAATATATGTCAAGACCACTCGCACTACGGACATTGTCGAGGTTGGGTGGCTTCTGTGCCTCAAGATACAGATAGCCATTCCGTAGGTGCAACTACAGCGGAGGGGTATCTGTTGAGAGACCAAACAAACGTGTGGTTCCTGAAGAGAGGCAGCAGTCTTTTCAGTAGTTACAGTGGCAACTATCTGGGTGATTGACTGAGTTGGCCTTGTAACATCAGCTAACGTAGCTTTGCATGTAGTTACTGCAAATGGCTGAAAGCAAAGGGAAACTATAGTAATTAATTTTCCTGATGACATGCAGCTTTACTGTATGAATATATGATGATGGCATCTTCTTGAGTAAAATATTACGGTGGTAAAATAGTTTCCCATTCAGATCTCTGGGCGGAGACTACCCAGGAGGACGTCATCAGCAAGAAAAACAAAACAGGAATTCCATGGACAAAAAGATGATAAAGCTTTTGAAATGTGGTGCTATGACGAATGATGAAAATAAGGTGGGTAAAACACGTAAGTAATGAGAAGTTGCTTTAACAGAATTCGGGTGAAAAGGAGTTTCTGGCATATCCTGACTATTAGAGAAGGGATAGGTTGGTGAGACACATAGTGAGATATCAAGAAATCGTCAACTTGGCTTTAGAAGGAAGTGTGTGAGGTAAAAATCGTAGAGACCCAGGGACGAATACAGTAAGCAGACGGAAAAGGACGTAGGTTGCCGTTCTTATTTGGAGATGAAGAGGCTTGCACAGTGCTGCCTCAAACCAGTCTGCGGACTGAAGATCACAACAACAATACGTCCCGGAACTTAGATACATGTGGCATCAGTTCGGCATTTAAAATTATGCTTGAAGTGAAAACCCGTATGCGTTAATACATATTACAGTTAAATTTCTGCTCTTCTGTCAGTGGTTTCTGAATTCGACCTTAGGAATCGATGAACAGTAGGTCGATAGCCTGTTACAGAATTTCCAACCATAGTACACAAGAAGGCAGTGGTTTAGGAATGTTGTGCAAGTGATCGTGTGTGACAGTAAAAGTACACATTATAGGGGGTTGGAGGGAAGGTCAGGGTTAACAGAAGTGCTGACAACATGCATCGTGTTTTAATTAATATTTCGCCATTATTAAGGCACACGTCAAAGGAGTGTATTAATGCGTTTGGTACAAAACCAACACTGGTCAGACACGTATCGGCCAGTTGCATAAACTTTAATTCCTTTAAAATACAAGATGTAAATGATTTCAATGAAAGAGTGAAGAATAGTAAAGTTCCGGTTATTGTTGATTTCTTTGCTACGTAAGTATGTCCTTAAGTTATTAAGCTATTGTGAAGTTACGACCAACGGCCTCTTTAATATTTGTTTTTGTATTTTACGTCATAATTTTAATGTATTCTTTTTTGTTAGATGGTGTAATCCTTGTAGAATGTTAACACCCCGGATTGAATCTGTCATTGCTGAGAAAAAGGGACAAATAGTTCTTGCAAAAGTAGACATTGATGAACAAACAGATCTCGCACTGGATTACGACGTAAGTTTGTATTCGGAATGAATTGTTCACTCTGCAATAGATTGTACATGTACATTCTTTTATAACTTTATTAAATATTTGTTAATTAGTGTTAAGTTAGCTATGTATTTTGCAAATAAGCAAAATGGGTAGTGTACCTTTCTGATACTACAGGATATCTGGCCAGTGTCATATTTTTGTAGAGCCTACCCATCTGGCATGACACTTTCATATGATAAAAAGTGTCATGATCGCTGCTTTCTATAGCAGCTGTATATTATATGAAAAGATATATAGGCCTCCAACTGTTCAAACAAAAGTGTATGTTACTAGCCTATAATGCACATTGTACTTGGATATACATGCATTTAACTATGACCAATGTTTTCCATATTGCAGTCTGAAATTAATTCATGTATTTAAATGTGTTGAGTGGCATTAAACCAGACTGAAGACTGCAACTGCCGTGTAATGATAAAGAATCTTCTAAAGCAATTTAAAGTCTGATAGTTACTTCATTCTGGAAGGTACTGCATTTGAATAGTGGTGAAAAGAGGGAGGGAAGGATTAAGACTAAAATGATTTGGCATACATTTTGATCATGGGTCGTCTTTCCTTTCTTGTGCATGACAAATTATTGAATTTGTAATGCTTTTCAGATTTCCAGTAGCTGTTCGCCAGAATAACCAATGATGCTAGGTCAATAAGACAAATCACACTGGTAAAATATGTGATGTGTGTACACATGTTTTCATCACTTTATAGTTATCACCTCAAAGACCAGTCTATGTGTATTTACAGGTTTTTATTTTGTTTTTCGTATGGGGAATATTTTGTGTATGATCAGTGCCAGTTACATTACAGATTACATTAAAATGTAATCTGTCTAGCCACATAAGCTATCATTTATTTTTGATTGCTCATAATCATTTTGTTGTTTCTCCAGGTTTCTTCTGTTCCTGTACTTGTAGCAATAAAGGATGGCAAGGAGGAAGATCGTTTAATTGGCCTGCAAGACGTCGACAAGCTAAAAAAATTTGTTGATAATATTTGTGGAAGTTCTGAGGCTGCTGCAGCAAAAGCATCATAGAACTTAAAAATATTATAAAGAACTTACTGTGATATGTTCTAAATTAGTTCTGTAATGTTATATATATTTTGGATGTGTCAAACGTAACACAGAAATGAATACCAATGGAAAAAACCACTTCTTCCCCATGAACAGACCTATTATAAGCCTATACATAGCTGCAGATGGTATTCACTCTAGTGCAATTGATATTCACTGTAATGAGACACTGATATTAAATAGTTAAAACAAATGCATTTCATACCACTCTGTTGTTTCTGGTTTAATTTTTAGTGCCTAATAATGCATGAGTCTTTGCACAAGACAAAAACTTTTAAGTCTTTATTGCAGTTCCTAATAATACCCCATTCTTTCATGATTGAGGTACCCATGAAGTATGAAATTTTTAAACTATAATTATTGGTGGAATTAATGGGGGTTCTTTGGTTATTTTAGAGAACTTCATTTGAGGATGCAGTGGTACCACACTGAATTTACATTCAGAAGTTCAGTGGTTGAAATCCAATGCCAGCCATCCAGATTAACATTTTCCGTGATTTCTCTAAATTACTTAAGAGAAATTCCAGTATGGTTTCTTTGAAAGTGCACAGTTGATTTCATTACCCAAAAATCCGAGCGTGAGCTCCATCTCTAATGTAATTATATTGTCGTATAATCTTCCTCCATTCATTTGAAGGCGCAAAGAAGAGTGGTGATCTTGCGTATTTTTACCCCCTTTTTTTATTTATCTTTTAACCCATTAGTGACAAAATTAATTTTAAAATTTTTTAAAAGTATTTTTTATTTATTATGTCTCAAGGCAGGTTAAATAAATGAAATGCAGTGTTAGAATAATTATCACATGTTTAATTTTTCAAAATAAATGCCGTTGCCATATGGCAACGCTAGGTGCTTACAGGAGCTAATTCTCTGAATTTACAAAAGCATGATCATGGTGATCAGATTTACATTTATAATCACATCAGTAAATGAATTTAAATATGAACAGAAAGTATTAACTTCAAACAACAATGAAAGAGGATGAAACAATCAATGCATAATCCTACTTTGCACTTTGAACACATCGTTCTTTGAATAGATTTGTAATTACTTCCAGCACATCTTTTCTTTCTCTTCAGTGTGATGAATGAAATGATCAATCCGGTCAAACCTTATGGGATTTGGTATCCTGTTATCTGTTGAAACCTTTGATGCAGTTTGTCTCCCTGCTCTTGTTAGAGATACCTGGGACTTACATAAAAGTACATTTGCTATTTCCCGTCTGAAATGCAGCCAAGACATTTTTGGTTGACCTGATTTGTTATATAGAATCCAACTGTTCTGCCTAGTCATATCAAACATCCCTGTTAACAGAGGCCAATACCATTTCTTGCTACGTATTCCAAGCATCCCAGGTGTTGTTCCATTTGGTCTGTTCCTCCCATGTATGTGTTATATTTTGCAGTAACTTGATATCTTGGGATTACCACATTCATCTTCATTTTCTGTGAAAATTTCTTCATTGTACCAACAGGTTGGCTTCCACATGATGAAGAGATCATTGTGACGACAGCATTCTCCATCCATTGGCAATACAGTCGACCATCATCTTTCTCAATCATAGTTTCGTAATATCCACGATCTTTCTTGGAAAAATAGCCTTTACTCCCAAGAGGGCAGTTTTTTGGAATTCTATTTTCTCTTATAGTACCAATGCCTGAATTTCCAGAGAATTTTAAAAACGAGAAATGAACCAGAAAAGATTAACCATGAAAAATGTATAATGTAAGTCCCTTTTGTCCGCTGGAATTTCATCAAGTAATACTAGTAATGGGCTTGCTGCCTTTCCAAATACTTTCTCATACTTTTGGACATTTGCCCTGGTAAAGCACAAAATTCACCAAATATCCACTCTTAGTATTGAGGCTTCACATTTTGTACCCAAATGTTATAGGTTTACCCCTAATAAATTGCTTGCATCCATGGCGGCCAAAATATTTGACCATGCTTTCATCATAGGCCAGGTGCTCTTCAGGTACAAAATTATCTATACATCTATCTTTAGCATTTCTATAATTGAGTGGATTTTCCAATCTTTATCACTAGGGTCAATTTAGATGATGTCAGCGCAGTGCAAAAACGGACATATTTGTAAAAATCTACACCGTCTCATGGAGTTGGATACAGCCAGGTTCTCCATATCATCATTACTATCCCAGTAATGTCTTATGGATGGGAAAATATTGTACCCATTAACAAAATTCCAATGAAGTGTCTAATCTCCTCAGCTGTTATTTTTGAATCAGGGCAGTTGATAAATAAAGCATAACGTCTTGTTTCACAAACTAAATGCTCAATCATCTCATGATCTATAAAACTTTCAAAAATCTCCAAAGCAGACATACTGTTATATTTAGAATAATCAGCTTCAGGAAATGAAGTATGTGATTCTTTATCAAAATCTGCTCCGTTTATGAACAGTGGTTGACCGGCTTCTCTATAATTGCTCCATTTCGTTATCTTTGACACTGAAGGGGTTTGTATAGTACCAACATTGGTTGAATAT
The DNA here is from genome assembly GCA_026315105.1 of Locusta migratoria. NCBI lineage: Eukaryota > Metazoa > Arthropoda > Insecta > Orthoptera > Acrididae > Locusta > Locusta migratoria. The sequence goes on from CM048746.1 coordinate 202,577,798, forward strand.
ACATTAGGGTATGAAGCTGAATCTGAATCAGACAAAGGTAAAGGTCCCGCTGATGAAGTGTGAGTATCATAATCGATGCCTATTCTTTCATTATTGGCAAGTCTGACTTCTGCATTGGCCCTCAACTGCCGAGATGATAAATTATCAACAAGCCTGTAATGATATATTCAAACTGATAAGATATGTATAATGCCATAAGCAAAACTTTGAAATATATTGGAAATTATGTATTTACCCGCCCTTGTTCTCATCTGCTGAATCTTCATCAGTGTCTATATCGAAGTCTGGAGGCTCCATGAAAACATCTCCATTTATATCATTATTTAATAACATATCTAATGCTTCAGCAAGCGAAAAGCCAGGCCTAAAATATAGAAGTAGCACGAAAAATAATTTAGGTAGTGCAAATGCCTAGTGTTGCCATATGGCAACAGCAACATGCAGAAAAAGATCTACAGGTCACGGTTTATTCAAATTACTAAATACTGTAATATCACATTCAGGAGTCTGTGTATAACACAACTAATTTATATATTTCTTTAAAAAACAGTGTTATAGGCTCAATAATTGACTTACTCAGAGCGCATACTCATGTTGTCTGCAGCGTCTCACAATGATCCCATTACTTCGATAGTAGCACAACAACAATTAGATGGAAATGAGAAATGACTATATTGGTGAGTTCTGCATACTTCTCTGCATTCACAAAGATGTTCCACACCACTCTACCTTCAAATCTGAGTAAGTAGGAAAATATAAAGTGTAGATATGTGCACCGTTGCCATATGGCAACGGTAGGCATTAATGGGTTAATACAGGGCCTATGTTTTACAAAAATAGAGGATGTGTGTGTGTGTGTGTGTGTGTGTGTGTGTGTGTGTGTGTGTGTGTGTTTACATATAAAATCATATACAGACTTCTTTAGTTACTTGGGGGTAACTGCTGTCCAGGGATCACCCGATTGCAGTGACCTCTATCTTTGTGGATGCTTTTTCTTCCATCCCCAATGATTAGGAAGCTGTGAGCAGGTTTGTAAAGAAGTAATTTCTTGGGACATATGCCCAGAAATAGTTATGCAATTTACTGAGTGTAGTCCACATGTTCATTTTGCACTAGTGACTAATTGCTTTCATCACTAAGTACCAAATGCCATTCAGAGAAATGGTAACTTGGAAGGAAGATCAGGTTTTTATGTTCAACTGACATTGTGCTTGTTAGACATGGAACAAGTGCTTGGATTCAGTTTTGCTAAGGCTGGGGAAGGAAATCAACTGTGCCCTTTGAACCATCATGGCATTTTCTTAAAATGATTTAGGGAAATTATGGAAAACCCCAATCAGAATGGCTGGAGGGGTATTTCAACTGCCATTCTTGTGAAAGCGAGTCCACTGTGTTACAACTGGAAGAAGCATTGCCTCTGGAAGTTGCAGCCTCTGAACCATGTATACTGAACACACGGGCACCATGTTCAAATGTGTGGCTACTGTTTACCATTGTCAACAAAGGATGAGAATTTGCCAGAGGAGATCTTAATAAAAGTACACACTGAGAACCAGATATTACATTAATGCAACTTTTGTTAGGAATGGAAGTTCAGTACATTTCATTCAGCTATAACATTTATTGGTTATAATTTTGGAGTGTTTGCAATATGCGCTGGCTAAAAAAGGAAGTGGGAGGGGGGGGGGGGGAGAGAAGAACTATCAAAGTACAAAGTAAGGCTCACCTGTAGACTGGGATACTGCCTGTTAGCTTTGACCCGTGACATCATCGCAGCACGGTAGTTTTGAGATGCGTACATGTTTGTAGAAGGAGTGAGTGATTATGTGATGGTTGAGTTAAGAACAATAGTTTGTTTACAAACATAACAAATTAATATTTTGTGTTTAAAAAGTGATCTATAACTTCTATCTGATGGTTAGGTGTAGGATAAGGGAGAGACTTTTTTTTTATGTGAGCGCCGAAGGCGTGAAGTTTTGGACTAGGACCTGTGATTGATGTTATCTATAATAATTACAGATTATTTGTATCTGCAATACAGAAGTATTAAGATATCCCGTATACTGGTTTTCCGACATCTTGATGATGTCATGGGTCAAAGCAGTTGGGTGGTATCCCAGTCTACAGTTATGGCCACAGTAATAATATAGAGGGAAACTATCCTGGTGGGGAAAAATATGTATAAAAAATTGAGGTGGTTTAACTTACCCGAAGTTCAGACTCTTTGACAGACACGAAAACAAACAAAAACACACACAAACACAGAGTCAAGCTTTCGCAACCGTTGGCCGCTTCATCAGGAAAAGAGGAAGGAAGGAGGGGAAGCGGTCAACGGTTGTGAAAGCTTGACTCTGTGTTGCGAAAGCTTGACTCTACGTTTTTATTTGTTTTTGTCTCTGTCAACATTTATTGATTAAGTTAAATGACCTCATTTTTTATACATATAAGTACAAAGTAATATCTAAATGGAATCCTAAACTAAGAAAGCTTTTAATCTACAGAAAAAATTTATTAGAATAGCAGCGGCAATTAATTTGCCTTCAAGTGAATCATATTAATTGCTAGAGGATGTGTATTGAATTTGACACCACATACTAGTGAACACTAATGAAACAAGGCTAAATAATTGAGAAAGGGGAAAAAACAAAATTTATAGAACACTTATACAATGTAGAACAATTTTCTAGAGTAATCAGTCCTAGAGATAATATCATAATGTAATTGAGTATTGTTTTAATTAGTTTTTAGCACTATTTTCAGCATCTTCTATAGGGAATTTCCAGGTGTGCTGCCTAGTTGTTTCCATTTCATCACACCATTTTAGCAAACTACTCCAATTAGGCATTAAAGTACACATAATCAAAACTCTCAGCACCTGAAGAAGAAAACTGGGCCAATTATTGAGGCATTGTACATAAATAGACACAAACAACCTGTAAGAACATCCAAGAACCCATTAATCAATCACACAGAGAAAAAATTGAGCGATGCTGCTGATAAAAAGTTTGTATATTTGGTTGTTAGGCCTACATATAAGTTTTATCAAATTTTTAAAATGGAGCTTATGTGTGCCAGAGAGAGAGAGAGAGAGAGAGAGAGAGAGTTCGACAATGCCATTACAAAATACTTAGTGAGAAGAAAATTATTCCTTGTAAGCATTTCTTTTGAAAACGGCTCACAGGAATACGATAGAGAATTTAAATGGCGTCTCATAGAAATTCTCCCCAAATATTTGAAAAATTATTCCATCATCATCACCATTAGAGATTGATTATGCCTTTCAGTGTCAGTCTGGAGCATAGTACCTCTAATAAAATTCCTCCATGATCCCCTATTCACTGCTAACATTGATGCCTCGTCTGATGTTATGCCTTTTACTTCAAAATCATTCTGCACCGAATCTAAGTACTTTCTTCTTGGTCTACCTCGACTCCTCTTACCCTCCGCTACCGAGCTCATGAGTCTCTTAGGTACCCTTGCTTCCCCCATGCGTGTAACATGACTCCACCATCTCAATCTGTTTGCTCTAACTGCTTCATCTATGGCGTTCATTCCCATTTTTTCCTTGATTTCCTCATTATGGACACCGTCCTGCCATTGTTCCCATCTATTAGAACCTGCAATCATTCTTGCTACTTTCATATCTGTAACCTCTACCTTATGAATAACGTAACCTGTATCCACCCAACTTTCACTCCCATACAACAAAGTTGGTCAAAAGATAGAGCGGTGCACCGCTAACTTAGTCTTGGTACTTACTTCCTTCTTCCAGAAGAGAGTAGATCTTAGCTGAGCACTCACTACATTAGCTTTGCTGCACCTCGATTCCAGTTCTTTCACTATGTTGCCATCCTGTGAGAAAATACATCCTAGGTACATGAAACTGTCTACTTGCTCTAACTTTATTCCTCATATTTGGCAGTCAATCTGCTTAAATCTCTTTCCCACTGACATTACTTTCGTTTTGGAGATGCTGATCTTCATATCATAATCCTTGCACCTCTGATCGAGCTCTGAAATATTAGTTTGCAACCTTTCAATTGAAGTCGTCCGCATATGTGAGACTGCTTATTTTGTTTTGACCTATTTTAATCCCGCCCTGCCAGTCTACTGTTTTCAACATATGACCCATGAATAGTATGAACAGCAGTGGTGACAGGTTACAGCCTTGTCTTACCCCTGAAACTACCCTGAACCATGAGCTTTATTTGCCATCTACTCTAGCTGCTACCTGACAGTCTACGTAAAGCCCTTTAATTGCCTGCAGAAGTTTGCCTCCTATACCATAATCTTGTAAAACTGACAGTTGCTTCCTCCTAGGGACACGGCCATAAGCCTTTTCTAGATCTATGAAACATAGATACTCATAGCACTTTTCCATTACCTGCCGTAAGCTAAAGATCTGGTCCTGACAGCCTCTAAGAGGCCTAAACCCACAATGATTTTCATCTAACTTGTCCTCAATTAATACTCGCACTCTCCTTTCAACAATACCTGAGAATATTTTGCCTACAACGCTAATTAAAGAGATACCTCGATAGTTACAATCATTTCTGTTTCCATGTTTGAAATTTGGCATTATTACCGCTTTCGTCCAGTCATACGGAACCTATCCCGATTCCCACACCTTCTCAATTATTCTGTGTAACCATTTGAGACCTGATATTCCACTGTATTTGACGAGTTCCGGCTTAATTTCGTCCACCCCAGCCGCTTTATTGCACTGTAATCTAATGATCATTTTCTCCACTTCCTCAAATGAGATCCTGTTTCCATCGTTGTTCCTATCCCATTCTATCTGAAAATCTGACACATCATTGAACATTTCACCCACATTGAGCAATTCTTCAAAATAGTCCCTCCATCTGCTCAAAGCATCCACAGGCTTGACAAGTAGCTTTCCTGACCTGTCCAAAACACTTGTTAATTCCTTCTTCCCTCCCTTTCGAAGATTGCTAATTACGCTCTAAAATGGTTTTCCCGCAGCTTGACCCAGAGTTTCTAGCCTATTTCCAAAGTCTTCCCATGATTTCTGCTTGGAGTCAGCAATTATCCATTTGGCTTGGTTTCTTTCTTCAACATAACTTTCTCTGTCTGCCTGATTTCTAGTATGGAGCCATATTTGAAATACCTTCTTTTTCTTTTTACAGGCTGCCTTGACTGTGTCATTTTGCCGGGCTGTCTGCTTCTTCCTACCTTTACACACTACTGTTCCAAGACATTCTCTGGCTGCTTCCAGTAATGTGTCCCTCTACCTTGACCATTACTCCTCCAGTGACTGTAAATCATTACATTCAACTAACTGGTACCTTTCCAAGATCATTGCTATGTATTTCTGCCTAATTTCCTTTTCTTGAAGCTTCTCCACTCTTATCCTTCTACACATGGACTTGACTTTCTGCTCTTTTGGCCTCACAAAACCAGTTTCACTGCAGATTAAATAATGACCAGTTTCATCAAAGAACCCCCTGAAAACACATATGTCCTTGACTGTCTTCCGGAATTCCTGGTCTATTATTATATAGTCAATGACAGATCTCGTTCCCCTTCCTCCCCAAGTATAGCGGTGAATGTCCTTATGCTTAAAGAAAGGAGTTTGTGATAAGTAAGCCCATACTGGAACAGAAACCCAAGAGCTGTTTTCCGTTCCTGTTGGCCTCCATATCCTCTCCAAACTTACCCATAACCTTTTCATAACCTTCTGTTCGATTTCATTTCCTAGCGTTGAAATCACCCATGAATAATACACTATCCTTATCCTTCACTCTAACAACTACATCACTAAGTGCGTTGTAAAATCTGTCCATCTCATCTTGATCTGTCCCTTCACAAGGTGAATATACTGCCACAATCCTAATTTTCTTACTGGAGATGGCCAAATCTATCCACATCAGTCATTCATTTACATATCTTATTGCAATTATGCTGGGTTCGATTGATTTCCTGATGTAAAACCCTACACCCCACTGTGCTCTTCATACTTTGACGCCTGACAGGTACACCTTGTGTTCTCCGACTTCGTCCTCTTTCTCTCCCCTTACTCTAATGTCACTAACAGCTAAGACATCTAACCCCATCTTACTTGAAGCCTCCTCCAGCTCTACCTTCTTCCCAGTGTAATCACAATTGATATTAATAGCTCCCCATCTCATTCCAGATCGTTTGCCAAGTCGTATCGAAGGAGTCCCTGGTCTGTCAATTAGAGGTGGGACTCCATCACCTCCAAAGGTCCGAGGCATTTTGCTCTGATTGTTGCCAGCATGATATTGAAGTACCTGGGAAGCAGGTTGCTAGCCTTACTTGCCCAGGGCTCCACTGGGTTTTACCCCTAACGGTTGAGGGACTAACCGGTGGATTTGGTAGTCTTTGCCGTCTGAGCACGACTCAGAATATGTCCGAGATGCCCAACCTTATTCCAACGTAACTGGTATCCCAACTTGGCCACTCATACATTGACCGTGGTTCTCAGTAAATTAATTTGGATGGTAAAGATTAGTCATTGTATGCCTTTCTACAGGTTCATTTTTTTCATGCTTCAATAAAACTTATTTCATCAATATGTAACAAATAAATCAAGTTATTCTCTGGCACATGTTGGTGGATTACTTGTGAAGACAGGGAAAAAGCCGATTACTAGAAGAGCAAGTAAACATATGGTGACTTGTATTTATACAGATGTCAAAAGTGGTTAAATGAAAACTAAGTGACAAGCAAAGAGAATAATATACTTTTACATGTATATGTTACACTGGTGGACTTGGCGCAATCGACTATTGCGTCACGCACAAATGTGTGAAGAAAGTGATTGTCATTAAACCTCCACAGAATTCATATTTTTTTTTTTTTTTTTTTTTTTTTTTTTTTTTTTTTTTTTTTTTTTTTTTTTTTTTGAAATTGCTGCTTGAATTGTTTTAAGGATGGAGAAGAAATTCAACCATTTCCATCCAAAGGAACTATCCTGGTATTTACACGGGGAGAGAGAGAGAGAGAGAGAGACTGAAATGATGGAAAACAAATCTATACAGTCATCATGAATGTGAGTCTGTGGTAATCACGTACATTATGTTAATTGGTGGCAGTAGAGACAAAGCAAGTAAATTGTGGTAGAAATTAATTTCTACATAAGTTCTACAACTCAACACAGATGGCCCCAAAACTATTAATCCCAGCAGACTTTTGGTAAAAAACAATTTAGCATTATGGGGTCATTAACCAGTCACCCTTCCATAATGTATGAAACATCTCGAGGGGTCTGTAACTCACAAACATCACTGTAGTATATATACCCTGTAAAATGTAGTATACACAATTATTTTAACAATGGAAAATCCTATTGGAATGTCAATAATTGAGGATAGATAACAACTTACATTAACTGTAAAGAGGCTCACTGAGTTGCTGACAGGCATGAAAACTAATCACATTCACACAGCTTAAATTTTCGGCCATGGCCTTCTTTTTATGATGGTCAAGGTCGAAAATGTAATTTGTGTGAATATGATTGCCTAGTTTTTCGTTCCTGTCTCAGCAAGCTTGTGTATGGCGAGTATACACAATTTAATACATGTAACTTGTTCCACAGAGTTGCAATTTTCACCAGTTCAGCATTGGAGTTACAAATTGTGTCACTGTCGAAACATGAATTATTAAGGGGGCGATTCTGCCACTTGTGTTTGAAATGGAGGCGAGATGAGATGATCTGTTTGTGTGGCAGTGTGTTGAATGGTCAGCGAACGCCAATGTGAGGCTAGCCAGTCGACCAGCTGTCAGTGGTGCTTTGTCAGGTAAAGGCAGTGGTGTGTGAGTAGAAATGGGTGTTCCAGAGACAGTTGCTAACTTGGTTGCAAGCAGAAATCACGTTTGGCAGCTGGAGGTGACAGTTGTATGACTGTGTTGTGTGCCTGTGTGAATGTTCTATTTTCTGAATAAAGCCATAACCGTTAGCTTAAGTGTTTTGTGTGTTTCTATTTTTTTACGTGCCTGTCACAGCTGATTGTCTTATCTTTGCGGTGAGTTGTAAACTATCCTATTACATTCAAACATTTGTCATACCTCTTTACAAGTTTAGAAATCCTTTCTGTGTAAAGCTCTGCCACCTCTGACTACAGACACCTACTAGTGCTTTCTTTTGAACCTCTCACCTATTTGAAACTGCTGCAACGGAAGCCATTTCTTACAGGTTGAAGGAGGCAAGTAAGGAATATTTGGTGGGTGTGGAAACACCTCCCACTGGAATTGTCACAAGAGACTGAATGAAAAGTGCAGTTTTGTGTATGTTCTAGAGAGTAATTTTTATTTAATTGGCTGGTTTTCAGCTTGGACTCTGACATCATCGGACCAACTGACAGTTTTTGTCAAAAAGGTTAGAATATTTGTATACAGCCTTAGTCATTTTTGCTTAGCTTCATATATGTAGTAAATGTTATCTTTGACAGTGCTTGTTAATAAAACTGGAATGGGTAAAAGTTGAACCATACATAAATATACAGGAATCAATACTGGAATAAACTTTAAACAGGAAAACAGTTTCTACATGCTTCATAAGGCAATGCTGTATCCATCCTCATCCTCGCCTTGAATCCTTCTCTTTTCCTGTGGAGCTTTACTAAGAATGCGAGTGTGTGTGTTTGCGTTCTTTATGTGATACTCTGAAACTTGACGATTATCTTCACACTGATTTTCAAGCATTAACCCCGATTTGCAGGGTCTGCTGCTTTGCTACATCTCCTCCATTTCTATCTATTCCTGACATCTTCTGCCCAAGGCCAACAATGTGCACATCTGCCCTGATGTTGTTTGTCCATCTCCTTTCTGGTCTTCCTCGTAATCTTGTTCCTCCTGGGTTGATGTGGAGTGCTGGTTTTGCAACCGCGTTGTCCTGCTTTCTCATGACGTGGCCACGCCAGCGGAGACAGGCTTTCCTCAGTTCGTCTATGATGGGCGCGACACTAAACCTGTGCCTGACTTCTGTATTTTTTACATGATCCTATCAGGTCAGCCCCATGGACCAGTGAAGCATCTTGAGCTCCACATTATGTAGCACTTGCTCCTGTTATTTCACCATAGGCCGACACTCAGTTCCTTAGATTGCTGCTGGGCGCAACATGGTTTTATAAACTTTTGTCTTTAGATGTGAGGCATCTTTTTATCACAGAGGACTCCAGTGATCTGTGTCCACTTGAACCAGGCTGCATTCACTCTCGTCTGAGTATCAAGAGTTGTGTCACAGTATGAGGTGACAATGTATCCCAGGTAGTGAAATTGAATGGTCTTCTTCTCCAATACTTATGGTGCCTTTGGTCTGGGAGATGCATTCTAAGTATTCAGTCTTCTGGACATGGAAATGCAGTACATTTTCAGCCAGTGTGTCCTTCCATGTTTGAACCTGGTGTTGGAGTTCTGGGTGGGTTTGTTCAGCAAGTACCACATCATTGGCATAAAGAAGGGTCCAGTGACCGTATCCATCTGACTGAATCTTAATAACATTCCATCTGTTAAATATTGCTAAAATTGTTACCTTAGAATAGTGTTTCTCAACATTTTTGATTAGGTGACGCCCCTTCAAAGCAAAAATGTCTGAAGACCTTTGTCTCCCCTCATGAAATGTAATTGAACCATGTTATCTCAAATGAAAGATATTGAAATTTATTTCTGTTGATGAGTTTCCTGTAAAAAAACAACTGTACAGTTTTATATGTTGCAGGATGAAGTTCAGAGTATTATTTGGAGAGGAACACATTATCCTGTTTCTTTACGTGATTTTTGGTGGAAAAATATATTTTGCATAATGAGTGTTTCATATTTTAGATTAAGACTTCAAAGTGAATTCTGCTCATTAAGAAAGCCACGCCCTCCCCCTGTACGTACAGCCAATTTGTAAAGTAGTAGACCTTTTATTGGAATTTTTCAAAATTACTTATTGCATTACTGATTCCAAAAACTAATTTTCAGGCTTTGCATTTATACATCATTAACACACTGTATTATAAAACAATCTTTCGTCTATTCAACTGAAAATGTTATACAAGAAATTATGTAATTTTAACAATATAATAAATTTTACTTAGGCCTGTGTTTTATATTACAGGGTCCCCTAGTATTCAGACATGTACCTTCATGGTTAAGGTACTTCCTTTTGCAATGGCAAAAGATCAAGATTTTGCAACCACTCCTTGGGAGTTGCAACCAACAGACTGAAAAACACTTGTGCATAAGGTAGTAAAACTAGAGTCAAATCCTGACTGTACTATGTAAAAACTCTGTAATTTTGTTGGGGGTGGCATTCAGGCATTGAGAATTACAGAGTAGAGGAAAAGTGCAAAAATAAATAATTTTACTGTGCATCTTTAAAAAGACAGTATTGCCTTTGGTAAATAGTGATGTTCATTCGCAAGAGTGACAGATTCTGTGTTGGCACATGGCCACCTAAATACTTTACTAAAAATGAATAATTAATGAAAGTGCATAATGATTTGATAGTTACTGCAGGAGATGGCCATGCAGACAAACTTGTGTTCAGTTAATAGTTTCACCTCATATGATTCCAAGGACAGCACTTACATGGTAACAAGCAGTGGAGGGGGAGACAATTTTAAGGCCTCACTTCATTTGCATCTTTTTACTCTTTTCCAATTGCCATAGACACCAATGCTGAAAAATGTTAGCCTACATCATCTTCCAGTATTTTTAAGTCAAAGCTTTACAGCACCCCTCCTATTCCTACAGAAGAATCCTTGACAGCCTGGGGGCTATGTGATGTGTTTAGCCTAACACAGATACTTTGTGAACATCACAGACAAAATAAAAATAAATAAATAAAAAATAAAATAAATTGTTTTTCAATGTGACACATGATAAAACAAGTAATCTGGAAGAAGGATGGTTTCAATATTTGGTGCATATGCAAACCTAGTGCTACCTCAACATGTGATATACTCTGGAAATGACCATATGGTGCATAGTGAAGGATTTGAGAAACTTAACTGTGAGCTGCAACAGTGTTATTCACTGACTAGAAGTTTAGAACCCAATAACTTAAAAAACAGTGTAGTTGCCATGTCACTAGAGTGTTAAATTATTCAAAGAAATCATCCTATTTGCTTTAGGCGATTAAGGAAAACTGCAGAAAATCAGAATGGTAGAAATTCAAGCTGTGACAGCCTGAATACAAATACAGTGTCTTACCACCGCATCATCTTGTTCGGTCTTACTGTGCTAAACAACATGACTGTTTTATGCTATGTTTTCAGCACAGTTTGGCGGTGGCTATTCAACCTGGGACAGCTGGTTCATCGTCACACCAATATAAAATGTGCAATAATTGCAGCACTCAAAACCCCACCAACAATGCACAACACCCAAAGCCTAAACAATCCCAGAATACTGTTGTGAATGCTTGTGGTGCTGGAGTGGCCGGACATGGTGGTTGTGTGTGTATAGTTGTCTGAGTGATTGTGTGAATGTATATGTTTCTTTTTCTGACGAAGGCCATGCCTGAAAATTTAAGTAGCATGTATGTGATTATATATTTTCAAGCCCGTCAGCAGCTCAGTCAGCCTCTATACGATGAGTTGTTACCTATTCTCCATTATTGACATTTGCAATCGGATATTCCATTGTTAAACTGTTTAAATATATAATATAAGAGATGTAAGTTTATCACTCTAAATAATACAGATGACTTCCAACGAATACAGTAAGGAAAACCACATCTGTAACGTTCTCAGAAACTACAATTGATCACTGTGTGTCTTGCAACATGTCAGAAACTTTCAAATGTTATTTCAAAAGCCCATAAGGTTCAGTTCCATTGCAAAACCTGCGTATAAATATTCAAATCATATTCCTAACTTTCAGATGATATTAGAATATGTCAAAGTTAGCACTTTAAGTTGCAACAAGGCTATTTCTATATGTACTGCTGTATCTTATTAAACCGAATTCTAACTGTTACATTTAACTGTCTTACTGAAATATCTTTGTTGGGTCTGAAATCTCCCAAGGGAAGATACTGGGATGGGTCTCACCTATTAAACTGTGTGGATAGAATGGGTCATAGGAAAAGAGAAAATGTAAGCAAAAGATTTTGAATATCATAATCTTTTGTGTTTGTGTAGTGCACAGCTATCCAACTTTAAGAGATGGGTTTAATTCCTAGCAACTTATTTTTTAATTTCATTTCAGTCTAAATATGTAAGTATATTAAACAGTTCAATTTATACAGCATGGCACAAGAGTTAATGGACACTGATGTAAACACTGAATTTGTGCGTCATTGCAAATACAAATGTTATGAGTAATAACACACCTATGCACATTACACCAGCTACAAGTGACGGCAGGCTCCTCAATCGTACCATCGGAGTCCAACGCTATCCACATCTATACACACCCACTCCCATCCTAGCTATTAGTATCGTCCGGAGACACAAACATGTTCGGGAGCACAGTAAGCATACAACTGAGGTGAAGTTCACTATTGGTGCAGTACCACTCTCGAAACGCCGCGCTGCCAGCACGGTGCAGCGCGGTAGTCCAGCCAGCGCCGCACAGCAGCCAGTCCTGGTAACGGGTGGTACGCCATTCAAACACACGTGCCGCACATTACCACATTCCTCCCCCTTCACGGTGAAATGTCCAGGGGTGCCAAGCGCACCCAGGCTATGTCCGTGGGTGATGACTCGTCCATCTCTGGCTGCCAGCGTCTGGTTGGTACTAGGGTCCATAATGTCCTGATCGTCTTTGCCAGGAGTGGCTGGTATCTCTGTATATGTTGCTTGCAACTGCCGGGGATGAGGGATTACCATCCGCCCCCAGCATTGGAGATAAAAAAAAAGGAGCGGTTTCATTACTCACAGGTTGATTCACACCCATTTCCGGTGTCTGGACATTCATAGCTTCGGAAATGGTGGCCCTCTCCCCACCGTCCAATGCCGGAGGTGCAGTGAGGGAAGCCAAAGGTGGTGGCAACCCGGCACCAGAGGATGAAACTGCTGGGACTAGTGCCAGTGCTGGGGAAGGCACCCGTACCACCGATGGAGCTCGGGCGGACACAGCACGCAGTGCAGAAGTCGGCTCCTCAGAAAATGTTGGCATGCCGGTGAAACAGGCCCCAAAGGAGCCACAGGTGGAGGTGGTGGTGCCTGTGGATCTGCCGGGAGTCGTGGGCGAAACTGATCCCAATGACGTCAAAGAGTGCCCACAGCAGTATCCACATTACAGAGGCGGCGGCCGAGACATGACATCACCTTACCCGGCAGCCAACGATGATGCTGGCCAAACCTGCGTGCCCACACGAGCGACCCCAGAACATATCGACCTGATGCTTGTGTGGGTACACTCGGTGGCTGAGGCAACAACAAATGAAAGAGTGTGAGGTTGCCTGCCATGAAGCAATTCTGCCGGACTGCGTTCCCCCGCCGGGGTGAATCAAAATGACATCAAGAAATGGATAAGGGTATCGTCCACAGACCAAGAGGTCACATACTTGCTCATTTGAGCTCTTAAAGTATGCACAAACCATTCCACTTTGCCATTAGACGGGGGATGAAATGGAGGAGCCATAATGTGGCGAATGCCCAGACAAGCACAAAAATCTTGAAAAACAGAAGAAGTGAAAGGGGTGCCATTACCCGAAACAAGCGTGTGCGGAAACCACTCCAAAGCAAAAACTTTAGTCAGTGATTGAATAGTTACAGCAGTGAACATAGTATGGCAACGAAAAATGTATGGAAAGTTTGAATAAGCATCCACAAGATAAAACCAATAAGTTATGGGAGGGTCCCGCGTAGTCGATATGCACCCGTTCCCACGACTGTTGGGGTTGTGGCCAAGAAGAGAGACACCCAAGGCGCCGCCAGTGGCAAAGCGCACATGAACTTAGCCACCAGCCTCGTAATGTCACCATCGATGCCGGGCTGAAACACATGCCGGCGTGCGAATGTTTTTCCTATGTGAAACTCCCCAGTGTCCTTCATCAAGCATTTGAAGCACTATGGAACCGAGATCCACTGGCATTAGTACTCGCGGAGCCTGTCCGTCTGTAGCCAAAAGGTGTAACTCCGTCCCATTCAGACAGACGAAACCGGAAGGATTAGTAGTTATGGAGGGAAACTGAAGCCCTATGTGGAGGGGCGTCAGGCCAGCCCACATGAATATAGTGAAGAACGCGCTGCAGCGCGGGATCGGGTGACACCACCTTGGCCAATACTAGAGCCGTAATAGGAAAACCATCAACAGTAGCCTGAGCTTCCTCATCCAAATAAAAGAACAAAAGTTCTTCTCTATCAAAGTAAAGACGAGGACCCGCCGGAAGGCGCAATAATGTGTCCGCATTACTATGCTCTGCTGTCTGACGGAAATAGATTTCATAATTGTAATGGGAAAGAAAGAGTGCCCAGCGTTGTAACCTTTGAGCTGCCTTGTCGGGAAGTGCCGCTGTAAGGTGAAATAGACATACCAAGGGCTTATGATCAGTAATAAGATGAAATTTGACCCCATTCAAATAAACGTGAAATTTCTTCAAAGAATACAGAATGGCTAACGCCTCTTTTTCAATTTGAGAGTATCGGTGCTTGGTAGCTGTCAAAGTCTTACATGCATACGCGATGGGGCGTTCCGACCCATCGGTATACTTATGGGCCAAAACTGTCCCAATGCCATGTTGAGACGCATCCACAGCCAGAACCAAATGTTGCCCAGGAACATACACCGTTAAAAAGGGGCAGAAATCGATAAGAGCTTTAACGTGGAAAATGCCCGTTCACACTCAGGCGACCAGGCAAAGGGAACACCCTTGCGAAGCAGATGATGTAAGGGATGCACCATCAAGGCAGCGCCCGGTAAAAAAACAGTGGTAATAGGCAATGTTGCCCAAGAAAACTTTTACATCCTTAACAGACTTGGGACGCAGCAGGGACTGTACTGCGGCCACGCAATCCGGTAAAGGGCGGACGCCCGCTGAAGACACTTGAACCCCCCCCCCCCCCCCCAAAAAAAAAAAAAAGCGAGACTTGACCAGGTTTCAGCGCAGCAGAGACCAGCTGCTTGTAGGACAGAGAAAAGTTCCCGGAGGTTTTGTAAATGTTCTTGGGGTGAAGCCCTGGTCACAACAATATCGTCTAAGTAGTTAACACAGCCCGGAATTGGGCGGAGGAGCTGCTCTAAGTAGTGCTGAAAAATAGCCGGGGCACTAGCGACCCTGAAAGGGAGTCGCTGATATTGGTATAACCCAAAGGGAGTGTTGACGACCAATAGACGTTTGGTGTCATAATCCAAAGGAAGCTGAAGCTAGATTTAGCAGAAGCCTATGTGAGAAAAAGAGTGTGAACCAGAAAGTAAAGCAAGGAGTTCATGAGTACGAGGCATGGGGTACGAGTCAATCACAGACTACGCATTGCTGGTGAATTTAAAATCACCACAGATACATAAAGATCCCCAGGCTTCTTTACAAGAACCAGTGGCGTAGCTCATTCACTGGAAGGAATAGGAGTTAAGACCTGCAAGTCCTGTAGGCTCTCCAATTCAGCCTTAAGTTAGTCACGCAGTGCCACTGGCATCTAGCACGTGTGAAAAAACTTGGGTTGTGCCAAAGCATCCAGGTCAAAAATGTTTGCAGCTGCAGTGTCATCAACAACAAGAAAAGTGACCAGCCTGACGACAGATTTGTAAGCTGTGGAAACCGTAAATTGACCCAGGATAGGGATGCGCTGACAGCTGTAGCCACAGAAAGAACAGTTGACAGCAGCCAGGGGAAGCGAGCCAAGCCGTACACATGTGAGATAATTGAGAAGAGAAACGGAAGCTCCTGTATCGACAAGTAAGGTAACCGCCCGGTTGAAAATCTGAACTTCAACAAAAAGTTTGGGGGACAGAGAGTGAACATTCTGGACGAGATTAACACCCATCTCGTCATCTCACAAGAGTCCTAATCCTCAAACGAATCGTCAAAGCCAGAAAAGGGAGGCAGAAACACTGTAGTGGGAGAGACAGAGAATCAATCGTTGACCGAGGAGCCGACGGCAACTGCGACACCAGGGAGTAGAAGTGGTCTGCCTGACCCGACACAATCGTAGTTAACAGCTGAACGGACTCAACCACAGTCTGTAGCAATTGCTGCAGGATTTGGCCCCATAGGGGTAGCTGTAAGACCGCCGGACCCAGTACATCGTTTTCCACCATCGTCCATGACGAAGTACATGCCAATTCGAACACGACCTTCGTCGCCAATTGTGTTATTAGTCATAGCATACCAATGCACGTTAAGTTCAAGACTGGCCAAGTGCCTCTCTCAAAATGCCGGACGGCTGGCAGAGTGCAGCGAGGTAGTCCAGCCAGCACCACACAGCGGCCAGTCCTGGTAACGGGCAGCGCGCCGTTCAAACACACGCGCCGTGCGTTACCGCAACAAACAATACTTATTTTTTAATGTTAAAACTGTTTTCTACTTCATTAACACATCTCTGTGGCATAGTGTAACCAGTGTCCAACTCATGTACTGTGTATCTACTCTTTTAGTCCAGTGGGATAACAAATTTTATATGTAGTATGTGAAGAAAATATCCACCTGCTACCCCTAATTATCAGCAAAGTACTGCAGATATCTAGAGGAGCAAAGTGTTTATAAGAATTGGAGGAAAAACAAAAAACACCACAGGTCACTTGCGTTTTCAAGAAGGGTGTCAAATGCACAAAACTATAGGCTCTGTAATATACACACTGATGTTGGTCATTTCCAGAATTTTGGAGCATGTTATACGTTCGAGTGTTACGTTATTTATGGAGACCGGAAGTCTTCTCTGTAGGAATTAAGATGATTTCCAAAAGCAACAATCACGTGAAACCCAGATTGTGCTATTCATTCACGAGACCCAGAGTCTAGTAGATACAAATGCCCGGAGAGAGGAGTGTTTCTTGACTTCTGCAAGATGCTCGATATAGTTCTGCCCTATAGCCTGATGAAGTGCAAATGGAGTATCAGACAAATTGTGTGACCAGATTGAAAAGTTTCTAGATAATGTAACACAGCATGTCATTCTCAAAAGAAAGAAATCTTTAAACATGAAAGTGATTGTTTGTATACCCCCAGAGAATTTAACAGGACTGTAGCTTTTCATAATATGTTTAACTGACCTCATAGATAACATTTGAAGTTCAACGATGCTTTTTGCGGATGATGTATTGAGAAGTCACTACATTACAAAAATATAGGGAAACACAGGAGGATCTTCAGCATGTCAATACACGGTGTAGGGAGTGGTAATTAACCCTCAACATGAACAAATGTAAAGTACTGCACTTGCACAGGAAGATAATTTATTATATGACCAACCAAAAGCAGAATAACACTGGGTGCAGTCACTTCCATAAATTATCAGGGAGTAGGAATAAGAAACTATTTGAAACTAAACAACCATATAAAATTAATTGTGGGTAAATCAGATGCCACTCTGATACATTGGAAGAATTCTCAGGAAGTGTACTCCACCAACAAAGGAGTTTGAAAAAACTTGTTTTTATGTGTTCTGTTGTGCTATTTTCCCCCTTTGTGCAAGATATTCTTTTGGGAATTTGTGCAGCAGCAAGATCAGAGGTGGGACACGACGACATACAGGTGCAACAAGGAAGCTGTGATGCCGTATAGTGTTCTGTGCAATGCTAAGGAAATGAAAGAATGCAAATAAGAGATACAATTGCTTTGAATATAGCTTTGATTTATGGACACACTGTAATCAGACCCCAATCTGAATATGTCTCAATTTTATAATGTTCGAAGTTTAAAGTACAATCAACATTCTATCTTCAAAGTCAATTGGACTATTCAAACAAGTAAATTGTGGCTGAAGTTTTTTTTATTGAACCACTGAAGAATTCTGAAGGTGTGAATGTGTGAGGCCCCTCCCCCTTACACACACACACACACACACACACACACACACACACACACACACACACACACACACACAGGGCAGAGGAGTGTTAAGTCTAATCTCCTTCAACAAGCTATTACAAGATTATTTGTGTAGACCTTATTGTGTGTGTGTGGGGAGGGGGGGGGGAGACAGCGTCACAGTAATTTTATTTGTAAACAGGTTCATTCTTTGAATATGCTTATCTGGAGGAAAGAAATGCAACAAAATTGCACTACAAATGAGAAAATTATGTTAATCAACTCTGAAGCATGGGAAAGATTCCCAGAAGCACAACTTATGAGGAAGTGACAGACCTCTGCACTAGAAGGCAATAACAGTCACATTCTCACATTTTTCACAAAAAATTCAGTTTATTGCTAAGAGATACATGGGTTAAAAAAACTTCCAATATTCATTATCACCAAATCTGCTAGCAAAACTGTTATTGCAACTTTGGAAGAAAAGGTATGAGTAGCAGAGAAATTCTGAATTGAGATGAGAAACACAATGCCACACTTCAACCATGATTACCTATTTACCAATATGAATCCATGTGTAACAGGACACTGGAATACAATGGTACGAAAACCATTTTGGAGAAAGACTTCAATCTCTCCATAACCACCCACTTTTACAAGGTGCAGTACAATTTGACTGCTTCAGGCAAACTGACGTAGGTCAAAGCCTACTAGTAAATTTGGTCTTTGATTTTGTGGTACTATCAAGAAATTATGATTACAAAATGTTGTCATTACTTTCTTCAAATTCAGGAACTAACAATAGAGATTTGGACAAAATTCTTGGAAACATTATACAATATGTTGTTAATAATAAATTCCTTCTATTGGAGGATCTGTGGGGTGGCGCAGTATTTTCGACATTGTATGATGAGACCTCCATCAATAGGAAGGTGAAGCACCATGCACTGTTTAGATCATTGTACCCAAATGTACTTCCTTGTTGAACCATATGATGTATACTATATTTCTAGGTTAAAGAAACAGCCTCCAGTTACAGGGTTGTAGGTTTCTTAACTACCGGTTTCAGGCAAATCTTAATTGTGCCCTATATGTTCACTCAGAGCATGGAACAACAACACTTACTCCTATTGTAAAAAAAAAAAAAATGTTCAAATGTTTGTTAAGCTTATGGGACTTAACTACGGGGTCATCAGTCCCTAAACTTACAAACTACTTATGAACTAACTAAGACTAAGGACGGCACAAGTATCCATGCCCGAAGGGGGATTCGAACCCCCCCCCCTATTGTAAAGTCAAAAATCTAATGAGCTACAAAATTAAGAGCTACCAACAAGAGAAAATACATTCAACAGTACAGCATCAATTTGGAACACTTATTTTCACCCTGGTGATTCAGTACACTCAATAGGCATCAAAGTTGATAGAGAAAAGGCCATTTAAAAATCTGAATAAATTGTACTTTCCACTACAGCAGTTATTGGAAACATTTGTTAAATGATTTCAAACAGTGTCAGGGTGGCCACCAAATCTTCATTTTCAAATTCAAGGTTTTTTCCAGGTTAAAAATAATTGTTGTTGTTGTTGTTGTTGTTGTTGTGGTCTTCAGTCCGGAGACTGGTTTGATGCAGCTCTCCACAATACCCTATCCTGAGCAAGCCTCTTCATCTCCACATAAGAACAGCAACATACATCTGTCTGAATCTGCTTACTGTATCCATCTCTTGGTATTCCTCTGCGATTTTTACCCCACACACTTCCCTCCAATGCTAAATTCACTATTCCTTGATGTCTAAGAATGTGTCCTACCAATCTATCCCTTCTTTTAGTCAAAGTATGCCAGAAATTTCTTTTCTCTCCAATTCTGTTCAATACCTCCTCATTAGTTATGCGATCCACCCACCTAATCTTCAGCATTCTTCTGTAGCACCATATTTCAAAAGCCTCAATCCTCTTCCTGTCCGCACTGTTTATCGTCCATGTCTCACTCCCATACAAGGCAACACTCCATACAAATGCCTTCAGAAAAGATTTCCTTAGGCTTAAATCAATATTCGATGTTAACAAATTTCTCTTTTTCAAGAACGCTTTTCTACCCATTGCCATTCTGCATTTTATATCCTCTGTACTGCGACAATCATTTGTTATTTTACTGCCCAAATAACAAAACTCATCTACCTCCTTTATTGCTTCGTTTCCCAATTTAATTCCTTCAGCATCACCTGATTTCCTTACACTGCACTCCATTACCCTAGTTTTGCTCTTGTTAATGTTCATCTTATATGCACCTTTCAGCACACTGTCCATTCCCTTCAACTGCTCTTCCAGGTCTTTTGCTGTCTCTGAGATTATTACAATGTCGTCGGCAAAACGCAATGTTTTTAATTCTTCACCCTGAACTTTAATTCCTTCTCCAAATTTCTCCTTGCTTTCCTTTATAGCTTGCTCAATGTACAAATTGAATAACAACGGAGAAAGACTACAACCCTGTCTTACTCCCTTCCCAACCACTGCATCCCTTTCATGCCCTTCAACTCTGATAACCACTGTCTGGTTTTTGTACAAGTTATAAATAACCTTATGTTCCCTATATTTTACTCCTGCTTGCTTCAGAACTTGAAAGAGTGTATTCCAATCAACATTGTCAAAAGCCTTCTCCAAATCTACAAAAGCTAGAAATGTAGGTTTGGCTTTTCTTAATCTATCTTCTAGGATAAGCCGTAACGTGAGTATTGCCTCCCGTGTTCCTACATTTCTCCTGAAACCAAACTGATCTTCCCCGAGGTCGGCTTCTACCACCTTTTCCATCCTACTCTATATAATTTGTGTTAATATTTTGCAACCATGACTTATTAGACTGATGGTTCTGTAGTTTTCACACCTGTCTGCACCTGCTTTCTTTGGAATGAGACTTCAGAGGGAATATCATCTACTCCAGGGGCCTTGTTTCGACTTAGGTCTTTCAGCGCTCTGTCAAATTCTTCTCTCAATACAGTATCTCCTATTTCATCTTCATCTACATCCTCCTCCCTTCCTACAATATTGTCTCAGAGTTCATTTCCTTTGTAGAGGCCCTCTATATACTCTTTCCACCTTTTAGCTTTCCCTTCTTTGCTGAGAACTGGTTTTCCATCAGTGTCCTTGATATTCATAGATCTGTTTTTCTTATCTCCAAATGTTTCTTTTATTTTCCTTTAGGCTGTATCTATTTTTCCCCTATTTATACATTCTTCTACATCCTTGCATTTGCCTTCTAGCCACTCCTGCTTAGCCATTTTGCACTTCCTGTCAATCTCATTTCTTAGTTGTCTGTACTCCATTTTGCCTGTTTCACTTACTGCAATTTTATATTTTCTCCTTTCATCGATTAAATTTAGTATCTCCTGTGATATCCAAGGATTTTTTGTAGGTCTTGCCTTCCTACCTATTTTGTCCTCTGCTACCTTCACTATTTCATCTCTCAATTTTACCCCTTCCTCTTCTACTGTTTTATTTCCCCCCGTTTCTGTCAATTGTTGCCTAAAGCTCCCTCTGAAATTCTTAAGAACCTCACGTTCCTTCAATTTATCCAGGTCCCATCTCCTTATTTTCCTACCATTTTGTAGTTTCTTTAGTTTCAGCCTACAGTTCATAACCAACAAGTTATGGTCAGATTCTATGTCTGCCCCTGGGTATGTTTTACAGATTAAAAAACCTGGTTCTGAAATCTATGTCTTACCATTATAAAATCTATCTGATACCTTCCGGTGTCTACTGGTCTCTTCCACGTATACAACCTTCTTTTCTGATTCTTGAACCAGGTGTTTGTTATAACTAAATTATGTTCTTTGCAAAATTCTACCAGGCGGCTTCCTCTTTCATTCCTTTTGCCCAGACCATATTCACCTACTATCTTCCCTTCCCTTCCTTGTCCTACTACCGAATTCCAGTCTCCCATAACAATTAAGTTTTCCTCTCCCTTAATTGTCTGAATAATTTCCTTTAGCTCCTCATATATTTCTTCGATTTCCTCATCATCGGCAGAGCTAGTTGGCATATAAACCTGTACTACTGTTGTCGGTGTTGGCTTCGTATCTATCTTGACAATGATAATGCGATCACTGTGCTGGTCATAGTAGTTTACCCGCATTCCTATTTTCTTATTCATTATCAATCCTACTCCTGTGATACCCCCAATTGATTTTGTATTTATAATCCTGTACTCACCTGACCAGAAATCCTGTTCATCCTGCCACCGAACTTCACTAATCCTCACTATATCTAACTTCAACCTATGCATTTCCCTTTTTAAATTTTCTAATTTTCCTACTCGATTAAGGGATCTAACATTCCATGCTCCGACCCGTAGAATGCCAGTATTGTCTTTCCTGATGATCACATCCTCCTGAGTAGTCCTCGCCCGGAGATCTGAATGGGGGACTATTTTACCTTCGGAATATTTTACCCGAGAGGATGCCATCATCATACGTTCATACAGTAGAGCTGCATGTCCTCGGGAAAGGTAACGGCTGTAGTTTCCCCTTGCTTTCAGCCATTCGCAGTAGCTGTGTGGCAAACCCACATTAGCTGATGTTACAAGGCCAGCTCAGTCAATCATCCAGACTGTTGCCCCTGTAACTACTGAAAAGGCTGCTGCCCCTCTTCAGGAACCACATGTTTGTCTGGCCTCTCCACAGATACCCCTCCGCTGTGGTTGCACCTACGGTACGGCTATCTGTATTGTTGAGGCACGCAAGCCACCCCACCTCGGCAATGTCTGTGGTTCATGGGAGTGGTAAAAATAATTATTTTCCAGGTTTTCACGAAACTTCATTTTGCTCAAAGGGGTTACCAAACAACTATACCGTATATTTTTAAAATACGTCATCCAAGATGAACCATGTCACCTAACAGACACCAAGCATTGGCGAATCCACGATTTGTTTTTTTTTTTTTTTTTTTGGGGGGGGGGGGGGGCAGAGTTCATAAAAATTGTGGAATTGTACCTCAAACTGATCTAAAAAGAACCAGCTCATATTATAAGGTTTTCCTAGTGGTTTTGGGGAATCTACAGTGCCATAGACCCCCCCGGATTCGACACTTGACACAATGTATAGTACAGGGTGCACATTTTAAGTTGATAAACCAGAAATACTAGGAGAAAAAAACATTATATATTCTACAACGGTTTTCACCATTATGAACGGATGGCAGAGGCTTATGAAATGATACTAGACGTGAACTGTCTTCGCCATTTGGGAGCGGTGTGGGTGGCTAGTGTAAAATTGGCAACATATTGCACTGTAATGGTAAGAATTATTTGCCATACTGCTGAAGAAATGTTCCACCCAGGAAAGAAAATAAAGGTTAATCATACTGATGATGCTTCAGAACCCAACCAAATGATACCAGATGTACATTTCTTCCCGGCTAGTTCAATTAAGTGTTTTTCAGCTATTCATAACTGGTATACAGACAAGGACAATCTGGACTAAGGTATCACTTTGGAAGAGTGCCCTGTCCACTGCGGGGAGACGGAGGGATCACTTTGGGGATCATTTGGTAGCGTTCTGAAGCATCATAAATATGGTTTTCATTCATTTTATTTCCTGTTTAGTACATTTCTTCGCCAGTATGGCAAGTATTTCATGCTATTACAGCGCCATCTGTCGTAAAAAAATCAACCAGACCATACATGATGTGAGTCTTAGAATCCGAATCTGCAATAAAAAAAATCAGGGTTCCCATGTAAAATTTTACACTTGACACACTCTCCCCCCCCCCCTCCCAACGCGCGCGCACACACACACACACACACACACACACACACACACACACAAAAATGGTGGAAACGGTTCAGGGTTCAGGTTGAGTATTATTTCCTAAGCCTCTGCCATCCGAACATGCTGGTGAAAACTAATTTTGAATATCTACTGATTTTCAGAGTTATTCCAGTTTGTTCAAATGTTTGTTAGGCTTATACGACTTAACTACGGGGTGATCAGTCCCTAAACTTACAAACTACTTATCAACTACTTTATACTAAAGACAGCACCAATATCCATGCCCGAGGGGGGATTTGAACCCTCGACCGTAGTGGCCGTGCAGACCGTGACTGGAGCGCCTCAGTCTCCTCGGCCGGCATTCCGGTTTGTCAACTTAAAATTTTTCACCATGTATAATGGACTAAGTTGAGTTCAAGTAGTTGGAGGATACTGTACGTTTTAATGTGAATTGCATTCGTTTATGCAACATAGCCCGTTCATTTATACTAGACTTCCTGATACCCTAAAATACAGCCACATCTCATGAACTAGTGATCGAGAACTCAATACATATATTATGATTTACTTTACCTTCAGGATATGAACAACCTTTTCAACTCTTTCAAGTTTTCATTTAGATTGTTCCCAATGACGGTTTTTAGTTTCCAGAACCCATACAGTCAGATAAGTTTTGCCCTGGAAAACTATCTACACAATAAATGTTAATGACCCAGCATGCGTAATAATACACAATGTTGTGGGCGAGTTCTTGAACTTCGAGGAGATGAAATGGAGAATGCAAAAACATATCTGGAGCAACAGCTGTGTGGTATTTGCATTAAGTGTCATCTGGTAAAATAACACTCTACAGTAGATTTTAATGAAAATATTTTGTTTTAATGAATTTGTTTCATTTTTAAAATTCTTGTTGTACTAAACAGACAGTGAAATATATATTGTGGAAAGCAACTGACTTCCGTTTGCTTATGAAAAGTTTATGTTTCTTGCTTCTTACGTGGCTGTTCAAAGCACTCTTCCCTATTGTAGAAATATTTATCTTTGTGTTGCACCAAGAGCTTAATGACTTCGTTTGTGATTTGGGATCACAATGAACCCACGGATACATTGTCCCGTATGAGGTCTTATATCAAGTTATACTCTGTTTTGACATGACGGACAAACACTTCACTCTAAAACACGTTGAATTACTTCATCTGTGCGGGCACAAGTAAGGTCGATTCATACTTGGATTCACTGTATTGTTCTATGCAACGATTGTTTCACTCTGTTAGATCTCAGAAAGATGTAGATGGCGTTAGTCTCGAAATATATTTAACGATATTTTGAATGTATTGTTATAAGACAGCTGTTGAAGCAATAAATTACTACTGAAAGAAATTGCCTTTTCACAAAAGTCGCATACCGTATTACAGAGTTATACTTGCACCTTTTTGGAGGACAATTAGCATATCAAAAAGTCGTAATCAACGATGTTAGAACCGTATTTCATACGGGCCCAGCTAGCGCTCACTCGGTGGCGTTGCGTGTACATATTCTTTTTGAAAACCCATTAACATGCAATGAGCGGTATAATCTTTTGTGTTGACGATGAAATATATAATTAATGCTGTTCCTGCTCTATGGTTGACAGGTTCTCGATGTACCCTTGTCCGCTAAGTAAGTTAATTATCTTCGTAATTGTTACAGCGACTCCTCATTGGCGCTAGCCGGGCCCGCATGAAAAATAGTTCAGCCCTCAACAATACGTACATGACGACTGTGTTTACTACTTATATATTACCAATGTTACGTCAGTCACAGGAATCGTCTAATTATTACTAACGAAAATCTTGGGATATGCTCAGTGGCGTACCTAGGTATTTCTGAAGAAAAAAATAAATAAATACAAAGCAAAGCCAAAAACTTACACAAAACATACATGCTACCGATTCCACATCACCGTCAACATCACGATAAGTTGAAGTCTTTTCGTATTTCACTATATATTTATCTATTTTAATGATTTTCACACACAAGACATTACCCCTTTTAACCCCAAATTTTATTGATTTATGAACAAAAATATTTCTATGCATATATCTATAAATAATGATCGGATGAATGTACATGTGACAGAATTTTCGATTATTTTTAGTTTTTGGAAGGAAATTTGGAATGACTACAGGTGGCATCACTGTGCAGGATATGTTTTCTTTATCGTAACTAATAACATTTTCAAACTGTTGACTACTAATTTAGTCATTGTCCAATTATTTTGTAATAACGTTTTTAAATTATTTTGTTTCCTTAATCTTGATACAATTATTTTAAAGTATTGTTGCATTTACTCCAACTTAGACATCAAGCAACGATATATATTTTGACAATGCATTATAGCCTAATGCTTTGTGTTTCCTTGAGGTAATAATAGACAATCTAGTCACAATGAAATTATTGGAAGCACTGCAATGTTATTTACAATCTTTGAAAAATGGTTGTGGCTAGATGGAGTGATATAGATGAGGGGAGGGAAAGGGTTAAGACGTAATTTCATGCACAGGTGACATGTCAAGAAGAGCAGTAACTTAGGTCCGACTACTACGTTCAATTGTTGACAAAGTGTTGAAGCCTGAAAATTCAAATTCCTTAAAACACAGAGACCTTCGCAAGTTGTTATGAGAACTGTCTGTTTACAGAATGTTTTAGCTAGAAGGTGTAGGGCAGTCTTCGCAGCAACTATATCGGCTCACTGCTAACGTATGTTGTCAAAAGGTTATCTCAAAAGATACCGGGAATTAAATTCGTAGTGTAAACATTTTCAATGTATCGTACCAAACCCACTTGAATTCTAGTTATTTAATTGTATTAAAGGTTACCGCCTTCAGTTTACAATATTGACTTAACAAGTGAAATTCCATTAACATTCGGACTATTTAGAAAACGGTCCCTTCACTCCCATGTGGACGTGGATTTTAATGCCCAAGAATTCAATTAACTGTTCAAAATAATCTATTTAGAGTGGTGTCTTACAAAAGCCAGCTGACCATCAATGGGATGAGAGTGTCGATTTTAATTACAGTCAAGAAATATAACGCAAAGAAAAAATAATACCAAAATTTTCAGTGGGGTATGCAAGCAATAATTACTGTTGGTTTTAAATATTTCTTTGACAGTTATCACCCTAAAAAATGTAACATCAATATATAATTGCTGGAAAATTCAAAAATGATACTTGCATCCACAAATACACCAAAATATGAAAAGTAACTGTTTAAACACATTAGCAAGTAGTCATTGCAACTTGGCCCGACCATTCAGTCGATTTCAACTGCTCTGTACAGTCCCCCACGAGCATGTGCGCACTAGTACCAAATTATCATCCCCCACCCATTCTAGTATGGATCAAGAGAATAACTGCTTAAATACCTGTGTGTGTGTGTGTGTGTGTGTGTGGGGGGGGGGGGGGTCAGGGAGTTTCATGCATTAAGTAAATAATAACCCCCCCCCCCCTCCCCAGGTGCACACTTAATTTTTGTATACTGCTTTCATCCTACAAAATGTGTAATTTGGGGCTTGGAAATACTTAATACAGTACCACTATCAAATATGTGAAAAACTGAATACCGACCTCTGAAACAAAATATCTGAGAATGTTTTTAAACATCTCAGTTTTCTGTAAAAACTGAGAATCTGGTAGTGTATATGAAGAGTGAACTCACCAATTTCTTTTGTAAGCAACTACTTCTACTTTAAAATGAATAAATAAAAAACAAACCAGTTGTGGGCATAAATAAAACAATTACTTTCCCGTATTATGTAGTGGTTAGAAATAAATTTAAACTGACACAACCATAACTTTTGAATTTTAGAAATATGGAATCAGAAAATCACATGTAAATATTCCACAATTATTCAACTGTAAAATGAAATCACAGACCGACACTATTTTCCAGGTAACTGGCTATTTGATGTCTCTTGGGACAGTGTGCTGTATAGCCTAAACAAAGCTGTTTAGCACCAAAACGATACCTGAACTGTAAAGTTAGTTCTATGGCATATTGATACCATGCACATTTCTCTTTCTTTTACTTGTACTAAATTGCTATGGCAAAGTTTACTGCTGTGGAAAATAATGAAGATGATGTCATGTGACATTTTTGGCCATTAGACCCCAGCTAGGATTCTATTCAGGCAACGCCACATGGGCGACTTCTGCGTTTATGATGACGACGACACACCTAGTTCCTGAGTGGAGAAAAATCTCCAATCCGACTGGGAATCAAACCCAAGGCCCCCTGAGTGGCAGTCTACCACACTGTCCACTGGACTACGGAGGTGGACTGCTGTGGAAGAAACATAGTGGGTGTTTTGTAGGATTAAGGTATACATTTTATGAATAAATAACAGCAAGAAAAAAGTAACAGCAAAAATGATACAATTTATTTTTCCCTGTCTCACATTACAGCCAAGTTTAACATACATTACGCCTACATGACTAACAAATGTTAGCGTCACAATATTTAATGCAGTATAATCTCTCATTGTCATTCCTGAGATAGTTTACAGAATTTCTTATACAACAAATTATTTTCACAAAGGATACAAAAATTTATTACTGAAAGAAAGGGGACACACATTGATAAATTAAAGCAGCTATAAAATAAACACTTATTGAACCTCAATACTTAAATATACATCATTTCAGCCATGTGAGACATCTTCTTTGGGATATGCACAAAAACATCAAAATAACTTGCCAGTTCATCAATAGTTACATCATCACAATTTGTTGGAGTTGACATAAGAGCTTGCTGTGAACACGTTTGTCCTTGAGTTCCACGATTTGGAGATGATTTTGAAGTTGTTTTAGTGCTTTTGGTTTCATCGTCATCTGTTATGGGCAATAATGAAGTGCTTGCTTGAAGATTTTGAAAATTCACAGTACCATAGTCCTTTGTTTCTGCATCGGAGTTTTCACATTTGAGTAACAGAGATTTGAAATCGCTGGGAGTAACATTACTTCCAAATGGCACCACACCTGATATTTCAGGGCTTATAATTAATTCAGTAACTCTGAATTGTGTAACATGTCTAAGCCTTAGTTCCATGATAGAAAACCTTGCTGGTTTCAAAGGTGGAAAACTTGGTAACTGTAAAATTGGGTCTCTCAGAATACTATTATGCCGGTATTTTCGTTTACATACTGACGATCCCGTCAAGAAATTCAATCTACTTTTGCGAACAATGCTTCGTTTAAATGTAGTAGGTGATCTCAGATTTCCTTCCAGCTTTGCATTTTTATGAGACTTGTGTTTTTGTGTGTTACACTTACACGAAGTACTTACACACTTCTCTCCAGAAAGGCTAAGAGATTTCAGCAAAGACCTTTCATCAACAGTAATAACAGTCTTTTGATTAAATGGATTTGATGTAGAGAGATAATTCTTCTTTGTGTCCCTGAAAATAAAAATGATTTTATAAATGTGAATAACAAAGTTCATGCATAAATTGTGTTTCTAAATAACTCTCCCCTAAAAAGAAAAACAGAGATCTTCATCTTATCTACTTCTACAGTACTGAAAATGTAACAAATTACAACAAAACTGTTCGGAGACAAGTTTCTATACAACATTTGCTCAATATTTGACACTGAAACTGCAAATGCAACAAATGTGAGAGGGGGGAGAATGAATTTCAACAAAAACTGTATATGAAGTCAACTGCCGTTTTAGTATCAACTACTTCCTTTGTAACACTCTCAGTAGATTGAAGTTCATGCCAGAATTTCCCCAACCATAGGATGCCCAGTACTACACAGTTCTGAAACAGCAGATTTGCTTGACTGTTTTTTAATTTGTGTGGACTCTTATACTGAATATGTCAGTCCACAATGGATCTGATAAACTGACCAATATGAGACAAGTCAAAACAAAAAGATTCCTGCTAGAGACCACTTCTGTAAACCCAGAAAGGACCCTAACCTTACATGATGGCTCATTTCACACCATATTATGTTTTCACAAAATATGTTGGGAATAACAACTGGATAAGGCAAACAAGCCACAAACTTTGATGGCACTTTATTTACATCTCATCTGATCAATCATGAATTTCACTGGCTGTTATTGCATCCACACTATGAATTTCTACTTCCATACTGGCTACAAGACAACTCCCCAATTAACAGCAAAATTTCTGGTATTGGCAAGCACAGATCTGTCATCAGTAAATATCTGGAAAGTTTCTAATGGTGCAGAAGGCATTTCAGTTGCTGATGCTGTTGGATTGCAAATTATCTAAGATCTTCTTGTGTCTAATATATGTCAACATATGCTTCCCATTACAACCCATAATAATCAAGAACTTTAATCAAGTTCAAGATGTTCAAATTTCTTTAAGCTTACGGGTCTTAACTGCGGGGTCATCAGTCTCTAAACTTACAAACTACTTATGAACTACCTTAAACTAAAGACGACACAACATCCATGCCCGAGGAGGGATTCGAACCCCCGACCGTAGCGGCCGTGCAGACTGTGACTGGTGTGCCGCAGACCGCTCGGCCACCGCGGCCGGCTTTAATCAAGTCACCATTCAACTGACCACTGGCAGATTGGGTGATGGACAAGACAGCCTTGGAATAGGCTGCACATACACTAGGTACACTTACATAATGTTACACGTGTTATAATGACAGGTTTGTCCTGTATGATATATGGCATGCATTTTCTTTTTCAGCCCTAGATGAGCAGCTAGAGACGATGGTTGGAGTGTATAGTTGACTGAGTGACTGTGTGTATTTCTTTTTCCAACGAAGGCCATGACAGAAATTTTAAGTTGTATTAATGTGATTATCTATTTTTCATGCCTGTCCGTGGCTCAGTGAAAATCTTTACGGTGACTTATTATGTACCTTCTATTACTGACATTCTAATCGGATTTTCCATAGTTAAAAATAGCAAATAGTTTGTCACAAAACCAGCAACAAATGAACACAAGTTTCACTATCACACATTTTTTCTGGTGTTCTGTCAAAACATAAGATTTATACATTTTTAAATTTTCAAAATATGCACCATCAAATACCACAGGCCATGTCTGTATCATGACGTTCCAAAATTCTTGTGCACCTCTGGAACTCTGTTTATTAGCTGTCTGTATAGTCCTGTCTTCCTTCTTTCTGGCCACAATCAAACCTAACATCCGGCTTGTCCTCGCTGCTGTGCTCTAATCCAAAGATTTACTTTCACAGCTCCAAAAAATGTGTCCTCTCTGTGCAAAATGCTGTGCAAGTGTAAATTTAGATAGACATATACTTGTGTGATCACGTGTCTTAATATAAAATGAAAATTTTGAGTCAGTAATTCAAAGCGGCACTGACAATTACCTACTAACTGCACACTAACAGAAAAATAATTACTTGACAAAAGAAACTTCTCATTAAATAGCAACTGGCTCAAAAAAATTAGCATGAAGGACATTCCAAGAAATCACAGTTTTCCTCGTGTTCTTGTGTAGTATGAATGAACAATTACAAGAGCAGTTTTCTTCATGTTCCATGTGTATTATTGCTGTCTATTACACATGCATGGATTTGCACCAAGAAATTTCCGCAATGCATAGAGTTAAGTTGTCAAAGTGAAACAGTACATA
This sequence comes from Locusta migratoria, assembly GCA_026315105.1. Classification (NCBI taxonomy): domain Eukaryota; kingdom Metazoa; phylum Arthropoda; class Insecta; order Orthoptera; family Acrididae; genus Locusta; species Locusta migratoria. The sequence goes on from CM048746.1 coordinate 202,609,079, forward strand.
GTTCTAGAGAATGTTACATGGGGATGTTGCTGCATAGGTGTATGCCTCAAGTGTATCGTGCAATCCAGCCTTAAAAATACAAGTCACATCAAAGAATGAGTTATCTACTACCATATAATTACCTTTGATCCACACAAACTATTGATTGTTCAGAAATGGGATGATTATAGGATGTTAACATTTCTTATTTTTGCCTGTGAAATAGCAAAATAACACTGTCTATTTGTAAAACTTTAAAATACTGCAATTTCTGTAAATTTTACAGATAAACCGAAAAGTTGGCAGGTACATCACTGTAAAGATGATCGCCGAGCTGCAGAGAGGGATATAGAAAAGAAACATTCATACAACTTAAATTTTCAGCCACAGCCTTTATCAGAAAACACTCTCAGCAACAACTGGTGCACACATAAATGCCATCATTGGGCCGTGTCAAATGGATATGCCAGTTACATATGCACGAGTTGTCTTAGTGATTATATGTATGTATGCTCTTTTTCTAACGAAGAGCTGTGATTGAAAATTTAATTTCTGTGAATGTGACTGTCTTTTCTACATGCCTATGTAGGGGCCAGTGAAAATCTTCATGGTGAGCTATTACCTATCTTTAAACATATACAAAGGAAATGGAAGCTGGTTTTATTCACATACAGTAGTACAAAGACATCAGTCTGCACTATGTATCATGTAAGCACAATTTTTATTTTGAATTTAGATTACCAGCTACTCCAACTCATCACTAACAACAAAAATACCGCTTCTAAACCTATGCTTCCGATCAGTATGATGTCTTAACCAAGATTTCAATGGGGAAGGGTGGGGAAGTTTCCCATTATCACATTAGTCCAAAACAGCAGCTTTGTGACACGTGACATAGTTGCTTAAGAGAGGATACCTACATGGCAGTGCCTCCTCTAAACCACCGGAGAAACGACATATTTAAATAAGTGTTAGAAGGATAGAAAAGCAACTTAAATTGCACAACAGAGTAAAGGTTGCTGGACCTGATGAGATACCAATTGATTTTACAGGGAGTACATGAAGGAAAGTAACCCTCTCTAGCAGCAGAGTACTGAAAGTCTCTAGAGAAGCGAAGTGCTCCTAAGAATTGGAAAAAAGCACAGGTCATTTCTGTTTACAAGAAAGGTCATAAATCACATGCACAAAACTATATGCCTATATCGAGATCTCACTAATCAGCTTTGACCCGTGACACTGGCATGTTTTGTAGTAGGCTATGTGGTGACTAGCTGTTCGTTATACAAGGGCAGTTACTTTTACTGAGTGGACAAGGGTACAATGAGAAACTGGCAACCATATAGCTGGGACAGCATTATCGTTTCCATGAAACACTAACCAAGTCATTCTATGTTATTCGGATTTCTAAGAATATTAACATCTTGGCAAACCAAGTGAGGCAGCTGGGAAGGGAAGTAATTTTTAATGAGCCCTGTGACCCAAAAACTCTAATCAATTGAAACATTTGCTATTTGTAGCTCGTCAAGACTGTAATATGGTTTTTACGACGTCATGGGTCAAAGCAGACAGGGTGGAATTGTGTCTTAAAATTATGCCCCTATATCTTTGGACATAGGTCAGTTGCAGAATTTTTGAACATATTTTATGTCATTCCTGGAAACAGGAAATTTTCTTAGTAGGAATCAACATGGTTTCCAAAAGCAGCAATCACTTGAAACAACACATGCTCTTCATGCACGAGAACCAGGGGGCAGTAGCCTCAGGATCAAAGATAGATGGTATGTTACTTGATTTCTGCAAGGTATTCAATTCCGTTCCGCACCATCATCCAATGAACAAAGTGCAAGCATATGGAGTATGAGAAAGACAGTATAACTTGATTGAGGTGTTCCTAACTAACAGCAAGCAGCATGCCATTGTCAAAGGATGTTTTTAAGACTTTAAAGTGATCTCTCACACACCCCAGAGGAGAGAAATGGATCATTTCCTTTCACAATGCATACCTCTTAGATAACATTGTTGTTTTGCTGATGATGCTGTCGTTTATAGAGAAGTCCCAATATGGGAAAAGGGTAGCAAAATTCAGAAGGATATGCAGTGTTCTGATGGGTGTTGTAGGGACTGGCAATTGAGCCTCAACATAAACAAGTGTAGAGTTCTGCATTTCCATAGAAAGATCATTTACTATCTAACTAAGCAATACAAGGACAAACAATGGAAGCAGTAACTTCCACAAAAATGGAACTACCACATAAAAGCAACCGTGGGTAAGGCAGATTCATTTGAAGAATCTGTAAACACAGGAAGTAGGTTACATAACTCTTTTTGTGTCAGCACTTGAGTATTGCTCATTAGCGTGCGATCTGTACCAGGTAGGGTTAATAAGAGACACAGAGAAGATCAAACAGAGACCAGCAAGCTTCATTATGGGCTCACTTAGTAAGCGCAAAAGCGTCACAGAGATTAAGAAACTTCAGTGGCAGACACTTTAAGAGAGAAATGTTCTGTTTTGAAGAGTAGGCTTCTGTCAATGTTTCAAAAGCGTACATTTCATGAAGAGTCAACCAATATATTTCTTTCCCCTATGTATATATTGCAAAATAACCACAAAGATAATAGAGAGATGAGGGCTCATATGGAGGCATATTGGCAATCATTTCCAATGAATCATGCACCTGTTCGTGGTGAAAATTTTAGCTTACGTCATTTTCAAAAAGCTATTTTGGTATATTTTCCACAATTTTTATTTCATTTCACCAATCATTTTGCTAATTTTTATTTCCACTTTACAGAAACAATTGTTGGTTTCAGCTCATTTCAGTTTATATTTTGCATGTTGAAAATGAAAATAGTAATTAGTATATTGAATATGGAAAACATATTCAATATGATTCTAATTGTCAAATAATGTATAAGCAATATTGCAAGGAAGGAAGCATAGGGTTTTACGTCCCGTCGACAGCTTGGTCATTAGAGACGGAGCTAACGCTCTGAGCTTTGGGTAAGGATTGGGAAGGAAATCGGCCGTGCCCTTTGAAAGGAACCATCTCGGCATTTGCCTGGAATAATTTAGGAAAATCACGGTAAACCTACATTTGGATGGCCGAGGTGGATTTGAACCACCATCCTCCCGAATGTGAGTCCAGTGCGTAACCACTGCGAATATTGCAAGGATTCTCATTGGCTGACACACAATACTTTGTTTAGGTTGACTTGATCACTATGTATTAACTTTAAAATACTTGCTACACAACTATTGGCAACACTCGAATGTCTGAATTTTTGTGATTCACACTGTCTCTGTCTTTTCTTCCTATTACAACGATAATAGCTTTGGGGTGGGATGGTGGGTTGTAGGCAAACATGTAGGAATTATTATTCCTCCTAGCAACATTTACTTAATTAATACTATGTCAATCTATTTTTAAAGACATTAGGAAAATAGCTGCAGTAATTTCAACTGCACAAACCGGGTAGGTAATTGTTCATCAACTTTGTCACCACCACCACCGTCATCGTTGTTGACACCTTTCTCTGCCAATCAATTCACAAGTAAGTACTTTTCAAGTTTTGACAAACACGTAAAAATGCTTTTGATGAAAATTGTTTGTACTGAACAATAAACTCACTACTGTATTAATAAACAGCAGTACAAAAACAAAAGACAGAATGCACTTGGCAATCAGCAACAAGCAATAGGACGCCTTATCAAAGAATGTGGAGAAACTTACTGAATGTATCTTGAGAAAATAAAGTTAGCAATAGTTGACATCATAAAAATTTAGACATATATTGATGTAGAATAGACTGTCATTGATATATGGATCTTGGTGACATAGGCTGAGTAGAATTTAATTTCTGCAATTAATTAGGACTTGTGTGATGTGACAATTTTGTCAATTATCTCACGTAAAGGTGAAATTATTTCAAGTTTTCAGTAAAATTTTTCACAATTTTATGCTTTGCGTAAAACTGTAGCCTTTAACCATATGCGATTGGAATATGAGGAAGTGAGAATGTTACACTAAGTACCCTCCACCATATACCAGGAGGTGGGTTGCGGAGTATGGAAGTAGATGTACTCAAAGTAAGATGAATCTGTATTCTCTCTATTATAACTTTGTGAAATATCATTAAGTCCAACACAAAATATTACTTGGAATAACGTCACCGATGTAAACATAGGTGCAAGAGTATGAAAATGGAAAGCAATGTAATATGTAGGGTCTAATACTAATTGTGACCAAAGCAGAAATAGTTTTGTTACTAGCACCACCAAAAAACAAAATAATGGTTAAATTTTACTTCCCGTCCCAGCGACTTCCTGTGATAATATTGGCAAATATTGCTGCATGCTGACAATCATGCCACATAGACGTTAGCCAATCACTTAAGAACACAAATGTTTGGTCATGAAATCTTTGTTGTATGAGGGAAATAACTTTTATTGAGCAGACAAGGGTACATGCAAGAACCTGTGAAGCATAGAGTGGAACTGCATTATTTACCTACTTCATGGTATATATGAAACAATCAAGTCATTCTATGTGGATCAGATCTCTAATATTAGCATCTCGCCAAAGATTTTCTACCGTGTTGATGTTGTCAACATAATCACACAAGGCTGCCAGAATGGGAAGTAAAATTTTACTTAACACAATATTTAAATTTTTAAATATGAAATTTACAGATTAGTGCATACCTTTTAACATCAATTTCCAACTTTTCTAGGCTGTCTGGTAGTGATAAGTCACCCGCCATGTCTTTAACTGCATAGGCTACAAATTAATAACAGTTCAATCACTTCCACATATGACATACAAAAACACTCATTAAGAATAATGTGTTAAATAATGAATCACTAATTAACTTAAGCTAAATATATAAGAACACAGTAAAATCTGTTTACATTACTTATCACAACACCTCAGACCACAATCATTTGAATGCTGCATACTTTCAGAAATAAATAAATAAAAATAAAATAAATAAAGAATATTAATAAACACTACCACATCACATTTGTAATGACAACAGGAGGCATAATTTTATGACACGATTTCAACTGTCAGCTTTGACCCATAATGTCATCAAACATGTCGAAAAACATGTACTTCAGTCGTAGCCTACTGCAAATAATGTTTCATTGATTCATCATCATCATTTTCCATCTCCAGTTTCCCGGGTGTGGCTAACAAGCACTCTCCATCTCATCCGATCTTGATATAACGTTTGATCTTTGACATCAACCCAGTTAAAACCATTCTTCTCTATGTCTGATTTTACTGCCTCTATCCATCATCTCCTTGGCTTTCTCCTCCCACTTCCATTCTGAAGTATTTTTTAGCTGTTCTTGTGCTATCCATTCTCTTACATGGGCATACCAGCTGTTTATCTGTGTACCTCATTTCTGATCTTGTCTCTCCTGGTACTCTGATAACCTCATTTCTGTTGCTTGGATTCTGCTGTTATCCTTTTTTAACAATGTACAAGTTTCCATGACATATATAAAAGGATTGGAGTAAAGTAAGTGCGATACAAAGTTATCTTTGCTGCCTGGGCTACATTTTTGGCCCAGAGTAGATTCTGAACTCTCAAGTAGAAATTTTATGCTTTTTGTGTTCTGTTGAGGATTTCTTGCCGGATGGTGTCCTTAGAGGTACCGGTACTGAAAGTGGGAAACTGATTTAATTTTTGTTTCCCTCCAAGTAGATGTTTGAACTTGTTCCCTCTCTGTTTATGGTCATCTCAACCGTCTTGGTCTTTCTGATTTTCAGGTTAAATTCTTTAAATTTATTGTTCCAAATAGTCAGGCTCTTCTGCACTTCTCTTTTTGTTTCATTGATTACTGTTTATAATTAAATCATTAAAATTTTACTGGTAATTTGGAAGAGTGTTGCATATCGCAGTTGCAGCCTAGTATCGGTACAGAACACGCAAGCTTCACATTTCATTGTTGCTTGTTCACTTGCAACAATATCAGCTATACTCGGGTTCTTGCCTCCCTATAAAATTATGAGATATCCATAAATACATTAAACTACTTTTGTCAATCAGAATAGACATCTACAGTCCAGCTTGTAAAATTACTTTGGCTACTACACAACACATAGATGATAAGGGTCAAAGCCAACAGGCGGAATTGCACGAGCGCGCGCAATCTCTCTCTCTACATATGTCAGCCATCTCTGGCCATCCAACACAGTCTGACTACATGGCAAGGGGAAGGATGGGAGGGGGAAGGAGCGGAAGAGGGGGGGGGGGGAGTGGAGAGGGAAAATAAGGGTGGGGATATAACAGGCTGAGGTGGTGTCAGGTGGAAAAGAGAAAGGGGAGATTATGAAGGGAAAAACAAAAAAACACCTAAGAAGCACACAGTAGGGAATGGAACATGAATCTGAAGGAAATGTAGGATGTGAGGGGGAGGGGGACTATGGGGCTTTGAATGTAGGATGCTAGGTTATCCGAGGTCGAGGCCAGGATGTGCTGGAGGGGTAACTCCCATCTCCGCAGTTCAGAAAAACTCGTGGAGGAAGGGAGAATCTAGATGGCTCAGGTGGTGAAGCGGCTGTTAAAGTTCACGGTGTTGTGCTCCACTGCATGCTGCGCCAAAGGATAGTCCATATTACTCTTGGCCACAGTTTGACGATGGCCATTCATCCCGATGGACAGCCGGTTAGTTGTCATTCCAATGTAGAATGCAGAGCAGTGATTGCAGCAGAGTTGGTATATTATTTGGCTGCTTTCACAGGTGGACTGGTCTCTGATGGGGTAGGACAAGCCTGTGACAGGATGGGAATAGGAAGTGCTGGGTGGGTGGATTAGGCAGGTTTTGCATTGGGGTCTTCCACAGGAATATGATCCCTGTGGTAAGGGGTTGGGATTAGGAGTGGCATAGGGATGGACTAAGATGATGTGGCAGTTGGGTGGGCGACAGACCACCACTTGGGGGGGGGGGATTTTAGGTAGGACGTCTCATTTCAGGGCATGTTGACAGATAATCAAAGCCCTGACATATGATATGGTTCAGCTGTTCCAGTCCAGGATGGTATTGGGTGACAAGGGGAGCACTCCTTTGTGGCTGGATAGTGGGTCGGAGGACTGTTTATGTGTGAAGATATGGCACGGGAAATCTGTTTATGGACTAGGTCTAGTGGGTAATTTCTGCCTGTGAAGGTCTTTGTGAGACTTTCGGCATACTGGGTAAGGGAGTTCTCATAACTGCAGATAAGTCTTTCACAGGTGGCGCGGATATGTAGGAGGGATGTTTTGATGTGGAAAGGATGGCAGCTGTCAAAGTGAAGGTACTGTTGAGAGTTCCTTCACCGAGTCCCCACCGCCTGACATCACCTCTGCTTGTTGTATCCCCACCCTTATCTTCCCTCTCCACTTCCCCCTCCCACCCCCTCTGCTTGCCGTGTAGTCAGACTGTGTTGGGCGGCCAGAGATGGCCGATGTGTGTGGATGAGTGTTGTCCTTCTGAGGAAGGCCAAAGCCGAAAATTTAGAATTTTGTGTGTGTGTATGTGTGTGTGCGCGCGCGCACGCGCCCCATTGTTCGGCTTTACGGTGAGTTGTTCCCTATCTACATATTATCAACATTCCTTACTGGACCTTCCGTTGTTATTTTGACACTTAATCTGCTTTTGAAAATACTTTCTTTGTGCAGCCCTATATCTTCGAGGGAAAAACCTCATACTATAACAAAAATAAAAGATAGCACATGAACTGGGGTTAATCCTACTAGGCAATCAGGGGTAAATTTTAGACATCTGATTCTCAATTATTTAATTTACTGCTGGGAATACCAATGAGGTAATTGCAACACAAAATGTACAGGCCTAGATCTATTACTAAATGAACAAAAATGTTATGGGCTCATCTGAAGATGGGGATACTGGGTGTCAGCTTTGACCAGGGGCATTGGCGTGTTGTGTGCTTTCGTGTTTGTAGGTGGCATGAGTAATTATGTGGCGGCTCAGTTAAAGACAATAGTTTGTTTACAAACAGAACAAAGATTAAGATTTTGTGTTTAAAAAGTGATCTGTAGCTTCACTCTGATAGTGAGGTATAGGTTATAAAAGATTTTCTTTTCACCAGTGAGCACAGATTACACAAAATTTTGGATTGAGTTCTGCATTCAACGGTACATTCTGTTGTAATATGTAATCTACAAGAATAACCACAAATTATCTATTATCTATGATACATAAGTATTAAGATATTGTCTTGTATACGCTTTTTCCGACTTGATGTCCTGGGCAAAGCTAACAGATGATATTCCTGTCTTCAGTTATGAATCTTTGAAACAAAGCCAGAATCACAGTAAAATTTCTTGAATATTCAAAGAGTTCTTTGCAATACTTGCTGTCACTGCTGCTTATCAATGTCTTACAGATACAAAAAGAATTTTTTAACATTTGTAACTTCTTTCAATGACAAGAAATATCTGTCATCTAAACCCTCATTTCAACTATTATTTAGAATACTTTTATCTTAGATGGATTAAGCATAAACTGGTGTAAGTAAGATTGTTAACGACACTATGGATAATATTCCATACCAAACTGCCCCTTTCTGTCTTTCAGTAAATAATAAAATCTGTAAAATATTAAAATACCACAATTCTGGTAAATCATCTTGTAAATATGTCAGTGATGTTTTATTCAAGCCACTTTTACACTGCACTTATTTTTTATTAAAATCTTCATTTGACCATATATTGAAGTGTATTTGCCAACTCAACTTCTTCTTCTGGAATAACTAGCTTCAGATAAGCTGTGTTATCTCCATGTTATTTGAAATATAGAAAAAAGTCACTTTTTCTCAATAGGATTTGCAGTTCTTTACATTTGTTTTGATCAACTTGTACATTGTACTTGAAATAAATCAATTTTATCTTTTGGACTATTTACATTGTCCAACACACATACACACACACACACCAAACCAATAGCAGTCTTAATGTTTAGAACTGTTACATTATCTAAACCAATTGTACTATAAACATAACAGGAAAATAATAATTCAGAAAGGATAGATTGCTACTCACTACTGAGATATCTGAAGGTATCTCAGTGGTGAGTAGCAACATAACGGCACATATAAAAAGTATGTCTCTCTTTCTGATGACGGCCATAAAGGTCAGAACCTTTAGTAAGCTTGTAATATGTTGTGTTCCTTTTTGCGACTTATCTGTGTGTTGAGTAACAACCTATCTTTTCCAAAGTGTTATTGAAGTCTTCCTGGAATTTTCCATTGATTAACACAAAACTGTTTCAATTCAAAACATATATACCTGCAAAGCAGCATGACAAAAAAGTGCTCAAACAAGCTGTCTGACCAAAATTCGGATTCCTGTAAGGACGTCAAGGCTAACTTATGGTACTGGTAGAGGCTACCTCACATTAATGATTGTGGATTTTTAAGTAAAGTTTTTAAAATCAAACTCTTTACTTGCCCAGTACCCTATTTACAAATACATATATATGCATGATGAACTGCTACAATAGAGTATTTGTAGTGAGATTAACCAACTTATTTCATTAGTAGGCCTAGCTGTGGTAACTGTCACACATGAACAATCGACACTTTAACAGTTTAGGGAAAACAAGTAGTAATAATAAAAGCAATATGTTACTAGTTACCATCTGCAAATACAACCGTTTCACACATTATGTTTTTACGACTCACTTTACACCATGTTTACAACAAACAATTTGAAAGATTTTAATTACGTGTTGTTACGCCATGCATATCTCTCAAACACAACACATGTATACAACGAAGGCACATTAGTCTGGTACTTTTTTAGGCCTCTCTCTAAGTATATTAAAATGATCACGGACGTTAGTTGTCATGGGACGACTAGAGATGAATGCAATGAACAGGCTACTACGAACATTGTATTATAGTACTATCTCTTGCCAATAACATTGGAATTAATTGAAAATATTAATTTTCTTCTTTTTTTTTTTGCGATACCCTGCTGATACACAACGAAAATAATGTGAAAAAATCGCGTCATAAAAATCTGCTGTATCTATTAACTGGCGAGTTTGCCTATTGCATTGTCTATCTCTGATAGTAACAAAAACATAACTGTATTGTTAATATGATTACAAGAAATCTAATGAATTGAGTCGCACGTCAAATAATCTACAAGGTTATAATCGAAATAGTTCTATAAATACTAGTACGATGGCATAACAAAGCGAAAACAAAGAACCTATTGTGGCTTCACATTACGCAATGAAATAGTACGTTCTGAACTCCAAAAAAATCAACACTAAACTAATGTATGAAATACCAGGAAAACGACAGGCAAACAACAAAATCATCGCATCATTTACTTAATTTATTAAAATATGACACTAAATTGCAATGAAATGTGCACAAATCTTACCCTAAGAATCTCGTTTCATGAACTCCAACTCTTTTTTCCAAATAAGCCCAAGGCGCAAAAGTAATATGCAAAATTATCGCAATATCTCCGCAACAGGATGACTTTGCACCTAACACCACATACAACTATACGCCATAATTTTCTGTTTATTGAAACTCTGTTTACAGAGATATTGCTGTCTGTTGATGTTATTTTATCTACTCTTTGAAATAACTTTCGACTATCGTTTTTGATCGTTTTCGATGAAAGAGACCTCAAGAGACTTCACTGCAGAGATCTACAGGTGAGACTGAAAGATCTTCTTCAGTTATTAATTGTAAAGATCATTATTGTAACCAATGATTTGAATATTTATTTCTTTTACAAATGCAACTGTAAATTTTTTTTACCATAAATAGGACATAAGATGCGGGACGATCTATGCAGCATCACGACACAAAACTTTCAGTAGTACCGCAGTTCTATGAGCAAGGCTTTTAGCTTCATATACAAGTAAATAGATTGACCAGGAATTATAAATAACAAAGCTGAATAGTTCTTTATTTCTCACATGAAACCGTACACGGTATGAAGAAATTAAATTATATAAGGACTTAATTAAGCATGAATTTTGGAATAAAGACCGATTCACACTGTCTGTCACGCACCTTCACGAAAGGTGTTTTCACATTGTCCGTCAAGTCATTTTTCCTAGTCGAATACTCAGTGTTAAAAGTGAGTTATGAGTTCCCATCTTTTATGCAAAAAGTTATAGTTTAGTAATAGAATTGAAGAAACAATAACATTAAGTTTCACTGATGGCAAAAGCAAATTTTATAATGTATTTTTTGGCCAACTTTGTGTGGTAAAGTGCTAGGAAGTGAAGCAATACTTAACATCGACATCTACTTTCAAGCGGAAATATAAAGATACACACACTTCAAATAATATTTATATGAGAATAAATAGAGTCTGTTTACTCGCGATTACTCACAGTATTAATAAAATAAACAACTGAATTTTTCTCCGTCACTAACGCTAACTTTTTCATTTAAAATATTTTTTAATGAAAATTGGTTTAAAAACTTACACTGTTATTTAATGTTTGTTTCAGTCTTTCTTGTTACGCTATTGTAAAACATAATCCTTTTTGGGTTTAAGATATTCGACCTCGCTTTTAGGACATCCCAATCGAAAAAAAACTAAGTTTTCATGGAAGATTTATAATTTACTGCTAAGCCAAAATGCGATAATAAAAGAAAGATTTAAATGTCACAGTTGCGTATAATCCGCGTAATCGTCCACTGTGACATGAGTGAATGTGACGAAAGTAGGTTAAATTCCACTGTTAGCAGACGACCGTTCCATCAAAGCTATCTCTCTGAGAACCCTTGACATAACGGTCTGGTGATGGGCAGTGTCAATGCTGGCATAAGGAATACATTGTAGAATGTTCTGATGGAATGTGATGTGATGTGATGAACACTGTGAATGGCCTTAATTAGACAGTTCAAAAATGTTCAAATGTTTGTATAGCTTATGGGACTTAACTACAGGGTCATCAGTCCCTAAACTTACAAACTACTTATGAACTAACTAACACTAAGAACAGCACAAATATCCATGCCCCAGGGGGGATTCGAACCCCCGACCGTAGTGGCCGTGCAGATCGTGACTGACGCGCCTCAGTCCCCTCGGCCACCGCGGCCGTCAATTACACAGTTATAGCCCTATTGTCAATTAATCAGTCAATAACATTTTACTTACTGACCTGGCGACCATGGCGTGATTATGTTGTCAATATCAACGACATGTTATAAAATCTTTGCCAAGAAGTTGACATTCTTAGATATCCAAACTAAATAGAATTAATAGATTAGTGTTTATTAAAAACCGCGAGGTAAATAAATAATGCTGTTCCTGCTACATGGTTTACAGGTTCTTGTACAAGGGCAGATCAAAAACTAAGCTGCACTTCCACATTATGGCCATTTATCAAACCACCTATACAGAAGCAACATGTCTATGACAATGCATGATGTAAGTTAATTTTTGCACATAGTCTCTAAGAAACTGTACACATTTCTCAGACAGTCAACGAACTTTTCGATTCCGGATGCATAGAAACCTCCTCCATCGGTTTGTAACCACACGGAGACAGCCGCTTTCATCTCTTCATCATTTTGAAATTGTTGTTCACCGATATCTGTCTTAAGCTTACCGTAAATATGAAACACATGTGGCGGTAAATCGGGTCTGTATGGAGGATGTTGCCATACCTCCTACTTGAATTGATGCAGCAGTTTGCACGATTAGCAGGCCTTGTCAGATGTTGCGTTATCAGGAAATCGCATGCTCTTCATACACAGCAGTGATTTCATGATGAATATTTGTACAATTCACCCGTTTGGCCCCTATAAATCGAATTGTTGCTCGCACTTTCAATTTGGAGTGAACTTCCAGTTGATGAGCCATTGCTTTTAGTCACTAGTCACACAAAACACAACAAATAATCACAGCGAACTTTCCTCCTTGATGTCTGCACAGTTAATGTCTCCTTCCCCACTATGCCCAAGACTGCAACACACAACTGCGAGTTAGTGAAACTTACTTTTTGATCCGTCCTTGTTTTTACCCTTGTCCACTCAGAAAAAGGAATTGCCCTTGTGAGACAAAGATTTAATAACAAAACTTTTGCTCTTTCACACTACTGGCTAATTCCACGTCACGTTATTGCCAACATAATCATGTGAGGCTGTTGGGATGGTAAGTGAAATTTAACCAATCAGTCCATAATTCAGAACGTGAATTTGAAAAAGGCGTAAGACAGTAAGTCCTATGTTTTGGAAGATTAAAAAAATTGTTTAGCCTAAACTTATTAAAAAATCAGAGATTTCATGTTTTTTATTACATGTTGACAGAAATATTAGACCAAATTATTTCATTTATCAGTTTTCTTGAGCTAGAGAAATATAACAAATGAGCAGACTAATAACCATGTAGAAACTATGATAATTAATATAGAACAGACACAATGCAGCATAGACTATTTTAAGTTTGCAAAACTGGATACCATTACAGATAATGACAATGTGTAAGGCATATTTGGACAAAAATGCATTTATGTTCAACATGTAGCTGCATAAGATTTGATTAATGCTTTTTAATCTGATTCTTACTATTAGTGAGTTCTTCAATGTAATGTTACATACAAACATGTCATTGTTTAACATTGTTTTCAAAAGTTAAAAAAAATTCTTTACCATTTTACTCAAAATAATTACAAATGTTCTAATAAACATTTGAATGGACAAATGCTATACATTTTCCAAATAAGTACAGGCTAAAGAAAAATGATTCTTAGGGTCTTAAATCTTAACAGAATTTAATACAGTGACTTTACTAATACCAATTATATATAAAATTAACGAATAGCTCCAACAATTTGTCCTACAAGTTTATCTCATTGGCATGCCATTGTATGCAATTCGTTAAACAACGTTACTTCTGACCACTGGATTAACAGCAAGGGATCGGATCTTGTTTTGCATGGCCTCCATGTTCACCAGACCAGATGCCTTGCGATTTTCACCTTTTGGGGTTTGTAAATGGTTGGGTGTATGTGATTCAACTGTCAGATGACCTAAAATCACATACAACATTGAATTGAAGCTGCAGTAGCATCAATTACTCCAGACACACTGAAGAAGTTTGGGACAAACTTGGTTATTGACTGGATGTGTGCCATGTAACGAAGAGTACTCACACTGAACACTTTTAGGACAGATTGTTTGAGTTCCTCATTCATTTGATGTATATTTTGTAATGGTAAGGTCACCATAATAAATTCTACAAAGCTTTAAAATCCAAGTATGATGTTTGGTACACCCTATATAAACATACTATGCACGATCATTTACAGTATTCTTCTTGTTTCGAATGGGCCTACTTCTGACCACATTGTGCAACTGTTAGGCATTGACTTTTGCCCAGTACTGTCACATCCTCTGCCAGTGTAACTCAATTCTTTCTTCTATCCAGCGTTACCTTTCCTTCGAGGCTTTTCCTGAAATCCTTTGACTTACTTCAAAGCACATCTCACAGATTCATGTACAGTATCAATTTATTCAAATTGGCCTAAGCTGTGTGCGAAAATGTGATTTTTCAGAGGACCATATCTCGGCTTCTACTGATCACAGAGATAAGGAGTGAAATGTTTTGGATATCCTTTGAACTAGTGATGAGTTGTGTAACTATCATCAGAATGGTCATTCTGTAGCTATCCTACAGTATCAAATCAAATTTACACTTTACACGTTTCCTGCAAGCCAGAGAATTTGAACAAATTGGTTGGTTTTTATATTTTACCTGTGGTCTAGAATAGGCTTAATACAGCTTATAAAAACATCATTTGTTCAAGAAATTTTCTGACAAAACGACAACAAGCCATAAGTTTTGGGTACTAAAACTGAATATTGTGGGATTGGGCCCTTGTATACTTTTTATTCTTTAAAAATCGGTAAACTGTTAATCAAAAATTCTTCAGATGATGTTTTGCAACAATTTTTTACATCTAGTCTTTATCTGATACCATATTTATGAACAAAATCATAAATAAAGTTAAGAGCTATTTTTGCACAGTGGAATCCAAACATCTGTATAAGTAACAATACTAGATGGCTGAAATTGTAACAAAATATTCTATAGACATTTATCTAGGAAGTCAATTATTTACAATTTCCAAAATACTGATGTTATGAAGATACATTCGAAAAACCGAGATGTTTGGGTAACAAAAGTACCAATAGTGCTAAGAGAGAGAGACAGTGTTCCAACTGCTGTGAAGCTTACCAACCGATTTTTAGAAATTTACTTTGTGTACAAATTTTATTTTTTCACATTCTTCAGTTTGCTATCTTCACTCGTTGAATGATTGATTTTATTTTCGTTATTCATAGTTAGTGTGATGCATCAAATTAAGTAAAGTTTTCAACATATTTTAAAGAGATTGCAGAGGTAAAAACAAGTTGCTTATACTTTCTTTAAGGTTCATTTTAGCTCATACATAGCGGAGCCTGAAATTCAGAGGAGATATCGAAATTATATTTAAAATTTATAGAGTAAAAGTTTGTTACTGCATTCTCGAGACTAAGAAACCCATATGGTGTGCTCACTTTTGTTCAGTGTCTGTTACTAAATGTGATGGAAATAAGGGGTATATATATAAATTTCCTTATGGTAGTAATCCATTCCGGCTGCCCAAAAACACTGACACACTGCTTTCCTGATATCCTTCAGTGCCTCATAGCATTGGCATCACAGGGTGTTCCTTAACAGAACCGAAAAGATGGTAATTGGAGGATGCCAAGGCAGGACTGTAGGAGGGACGTAGAAGAGTTTCCTGCCCTTATGTAACATATGTCCTCATCTTCTCCTCAGTGGCATGAGAAGTGTGAGGATGGGTGCTGTCAGGTACCAAAATGATCTTCTTTCCAGGATGTCTGTCAATAAATGCAAGTCAGAGCTTCCCAAGCATATAAATTTAGAGGACAGCATTGGGGTTTGTCCAGGTTCAAGAAATTCAAGCAGAAAGCAACCCTATGCTTACAGAACATACTTTCCGTACCTTTGGTAACCAATTAAACTATCTTAGCTTCTTTTCTTTGGTGGCGAATCCAAGTGGTGCCATTCTACACACTGGCGTTTTGTTTCACACTTATAATGATGAAACCAGCTTTTTTAACCTGCCACAATACTTGTCAAAAATCATCACCTTCCTTTCTGAATCTCCGATGAAGATTATCGGATATGGTTTTCCTCTGAAGTTTGTGATCTTTGGTAAACAAATATTGAACCCAACAGGCATATACTCTTTGAAACCATTACTCATGATTCATTTCTTGCACTGCACTATGTCTTATTCCAAGTGTTGTAGCGATTTCATGCACAGTGTCACACTGACCCTCTCTAACAATATCATCATCTCTTTCCTTTGAACTGTGCAGTATGTGGACGACCACTGCTAGGATTGTATTAGAAGCTTTTGTTTCCATTCTTGAAAAGTTTCACCAACCTCGTAATTCCATATGCACCCTTGCAGTCATGTACATATGCATTTTGAAGTCTGAGGCGAAAGTCAACAGCAAATTGTTCCTCTTCAAGAAGGAATCCAATGACAGACTGATATCCACTATTTTGGAAATACTGCCTGTTGTCATGTGATAAATGCTAATGATGTCAGAACAAGGCAACATATAAAATAAAGTTCATAGATTACGATCATGCAATCGTTTGCGTTACATTGTTGGAATTCGAATTTTAACAATGGGTTGCTCACAACTTTCAGTGTTCCCCTCATACGTATCATTCCATTTAAAGAAAACTTGTGTGAAAAAAAATTGAGTTTGTACACCATACATTCTGATATATTTCCTCAATTTCTTATCCTTATTTTTCACACACTATTTACGAATGTTATGAAACATATAAAGAAAATGTCAAATATATACTGATTTACACCATTTTTCTTCAATAAGCATCACATCCTACAGTAGCACGGAAGAGAAATATCTGAAAGTATTCCTATTGGAGCAAAAAAAGGCAAACATCTGTCTGATTATAGGTCTTAGATAGAAATGTGAGGAACCAATTATCTGAACCCTCATGCTGTCTTCCTCACCAAAACTTTTATCATTAATATACTTATATGTTTTTGTGCTGAAAGAGAATAGTGAAGTCCATGTAGCTCTGGCACAATATTTCGGATGTGTACCTTGCTGCCTTCTTCACGTGCTACCTGAGACTGCTGTTTTGGCGAAACGGGTCCAGTATTTATGCTCGAGGGGCGGCGAGCTCTCTGTTCGTGGTCCGCGCCCGCCTGGCACTGTTCCTGAGCTGTTCTGCCCCTGTTGCTCCGACGGTGGTACGCACCTGGCTCGGCCACCCTCTGTGGTCATGGCAGCTGTCTGATGCCTGTCCCACATTGCGCTCTCCATTCTCTGTCCACGCCCACCTGGCGTTGTTCCTGCCAAGGGAATGTCCCAATCGCATCCCCGTCAGATTTAGTCATAATTTGACGCAGTGGATAGGCCTTGAAAAACTGAACACAGATCATTCGAGAAACAGGAGGAAGTTGTGTGGTACTATGAAAAAAGTAAGCAAAATATAAAATATGAGTAGTCCATGTGAAAGATAAGCAACACCACGCTGTGGTCTTGTGGCTAGTGTGAGGAACTGCAGAACGAGAGGTCCTTGGCTCGAGCATTCCCACAGGCAAAAATTTTAATTTTTTCATTTTCAGAACATTATTATCTGCCCGTCCGTTCGATACGAAGTAACTTCAACGTAGTATCGGGACGCTACGCCTAAACAAACATATAAACACTCGTCATTATTTGACTATAGTGCATGTCCACACAACTTCTTCCAGTTTTCTCGATTGATCTGTGTTCAGTTTTACATGGCTTATTGACTGCGCCAACGTATAACTAAATTTGAGAGGGGTGCGATGGGAAGGTTCCCTTGTGAGCTGTTGTCCTGCTCCTGATGCTCCAATGGTGGTCCGTGCTCAGCTCGGCCACCCTCTCTGGTCATGGCAGCTGTCTGACGCCTGTCCCGCATAGCATGCTGCGTTCGCTGTCTGTGCTTGCCCAGTGCTGCTCCTTTCGTTGGGCCTTGATAAGCTCCAGTGCCGGACTCCATGCCAAGCTGAGCCGGTGCCCGCTGTCTCAATTGATAAGGTTCTCTGTGACCTTCATCTTGATTGCTTCCTTTATAACACTGTCCCAGAATCTGGGCGTTTGTGACACAGTTTTGGTGTTTTTGTAGTCCATCGAGTGACTGAGCTCTCGACAGTGCTCTGCTATGGCTGATCTTGTTGCCTGTCCAAGTCTGGTGTGCCTTTGGTCTTTACACCTGACGTCGACTGTTCTGGTTGTCTGGTAGATGTACGATTTCCCAGTCTGGCATGCAATTCTGTAAATGCCTGGCTTACATAGCCCCACGTCATCTTTTACATTACCCAGCATCGTCTCAATTTTGGAGGGTGGGCAGAATATGCTCTTGATGTGAAATTTAGGAAGATTCTGCTGATATTAGCAGAGATAGGTCCATCATATGCTAGGTATGCCACCCTCTTGGCCTCCTCTGGTTCCTCTTCTTTGTCCTGTGTTTTGTTGGTGGATTGGAGTGGCCTCTGGATGCCTCTGGATATCTGTGGAGGAATATCCATTTCTGCTACACACCAGTTGTAGATGTTCCATTTCACATTTCAGTGGCCAGACCCTCTGGATCTGAGAGAGTCTGAGCCCTGCGAACTAGTGTTTTCAGTACTCCATTCTTCTGTGCCAGATAGTGGCAGCTGTGGGCTTGAAGGTATAGGTCAGTGTAGGTAGGATTTCGATACACATTGTGCCCCAGAATGCCATCTCCCTTCCTCTTGGCCAGAACATCCAAGAATGGGGGCCGTCTGTCCTTCTCTAGCTCCATTCCTTATTTTATGTTGCGATAGCGTGAATTCAGGTGCTCCAGAAAGTCATCTAGCTTCTCTCTACCACGGAGTCAGATGACAAACATATCATCCACATACTTACAAAAGCACCTCTTTCTTGATCCTCTCCATGAAGAAGTTGACCACCACTGGTGATAAGAGGTTGCCCATCGCCACTCCTTCTGTCTGCTCGTAGATTTGATCCCCGTACAGAAAGTAGGTCGAGGTCAATACATGCTTGAACCAGTCGAGCAGGGCCAACTCGAACTTTTCTCCAATGGTGTCAAGTGAGTCATTCGGTGGCATGCGTGTGAACAGTGACACCACATTGAAGCTGGCGATGATGTCAGAGTCCACAGTGTGTAGCTGCCTCAGTCGTAGTATATAGTCCTCTGAATTCCGGATGTGGTGTGCACATTTACCCATGTATGGTGCCAGCATCTTCTTCAGGTATTGTGTACTGTGGTTGCTGCACCAATGTTATTAACAGTAGGTCGAATAGGGACCCCATTCTTGTGGAGTTTGGAGAGTCCATACAGGATAGGTGGTACATGTGCTTTGGGATGAAGTTTCTTGATGACCTGTTCAGGCAGACCTGTCTCCTTTAGCAAGGCTTGGGTCTTCTTGTCCAATTTATCTGTGGGATCGCCCCCTATGCAGTATCCTCCAGAAGTTCCTTTATCTTCCTGTCATACTCATCTTCTTTAAGATGACCATGGAGTTCCCCTTGTCAGCTGGCAGTACGTGACGTGAGACAGGTTCAGACAGCTGCCATGACCACAGAGGGCGACCAAACTAGGCGCGGACCAACGTAGGAGTATCAGGGGCAGGACAACAGCTTCTGCCTCTGTCACATTTGCCAGAGCGCTAAGTATCATAATTTGAGTTGACTGAAATTTCGTTGCCAATCAGTTTCTTAATTTACGTTAGTGCTCCTGTTTTTTAAAAGGTTTATTCTCACGTACTTTGCAGATTTCATTTGTGCTGCAAGCTACGTAATTTAAGACACGACCACAGAGAGCGGCCGAACTGGGCGCGGACCACTGTCGGAGCATCAGGAGCAGGACAACAGCTCAGGAACAGCGCCAGGCTTGTGCGAACCATGAATGGAGCGCCCACCGCCCCTTCAGCATAAATACTAGACCCGTTTCACCAAAACAGAAATCTCAGGGAGCACCTGAAGAAGGCAGCGAGGTATGCAGCCAAAATATTGTGTTAGAGCGACACAAACATCTGGCAGAATACCCGTTCATGCATCGTGTCAACAAAAGTGTCGTTCCCTCGTTCCCTATCCACCATACCCAGGTGTTAAAGTATGCCAGTCTTGGAAGCATACGTCTGAGCAAACCAATCAGAAGGACATAAACAGAGAAGGGGCAGTGGTGATTGAAGATATGAATAAGACTGTGAGAAAGAAAGAGACATCGGTAATATGTGAGGAAAACTATGTGAAAATGACATAGCAGTAGTGAAGGAGAGAATGGTACAATGGTAAAGAAGATTGAGAGAAAGCGATGAAGCAGGTAATGATGGGGGAGGCAGACAGCAGAAAGTGTCAATGAGGGAGAAAAGAGAGAGTAGAGGAGAGAATATGTTCTGTGCTTAAGAGCACAAATACGTTTAGATGCCAAATTTAATATAATCTATCAATTTATTTTAATGGAAGATGTTTGGCATTTTGTCTACCAAAAGGAGCATTGGTCAGCTGGTAGAATAAAATTTATGTAATATCTAAGGAAGAGAAAGTGTTAGCAAACATATCAAAATGTCCCTGATGATTTACTTCATATTTTTACATGCTACACTAATAGAAATTTGTGTGGACAGAAGCTGCATATTTTTCAATACACATGTTACATAAATAATTTGTTTTCTATTCACTACTACTATATATAGAGCTGTTTAATGCTTTTACCAAAAATCTCAAAAAGTAGGTGATCAATTTACTTCAGATTTTTACAGGAAGCTCTAAAACACTTGGACAGACATAGGTTATGCAATTCTCTAATATATGTAATACAGGAATACATTTACAACGCACTGATTTAGTTCTGAATTCGATGGTCAAAGTACTAGCTTTTTCATTAATTGAAGCAACAAATGTTGTAGTTCAAGTAAAAAAATCATATATCACTCAAATGCATAAAAATAAATCACACAATTAATTGAAAAATAAAGTGGTTTTTCAACCACAGTGGACAAACTATGGAAGAATTTATAGATCACAGAGTCATATGATCAAAAAATTATTAATATATTAAGGTTTGCACAGTCCAATAGTTTCACTATACTTGTAGCACTTAGTTATGCGAAAAATGTGTTAATGGTAGTGAGCCAGTAATATTTTCCTGCATTTACTAACTTATGTAACCAAGGACACTTTTGTAAGATTCAGCTCTGTAGGTTAACTCAGTTCTTTTGAATACTTTAAGGTCATTACGAGAGTATAGCATAGCTGATGCCTGTAAATATTGTTCAAAAGCAGTTCAAAGAGTATATTTTAACAGTTAATAGACTGCAGTGAATCTGCATAAACCACTGGTCTCCCAATTTTATTTCTCTTTGACCACATGTCCTTTTATCTACTTTGCATTAACTCTTTGCCTATCATGCACGGAATTCGTTAAAATTGACAGCAGGTACAGTGCTATTCTGCTTTAACTGCAGTACTGTAGAGTGGAAAGCTAAAACATCACATTAAATTTAGTACATTTATTACTTTAAATTCCATGGTATACAAATTAAGGAAATTGTATGTGCTTTATCTTCCAGACACACAATACCTCCCTCACACTCACTGTCCAGTCACAAAGGAGCACTCTCCTTATGATGCACTATCACACAGGACTTGAACAATTGAATGACATTTTGTGCCAGAGTTTCGTCTACCTCCCATGCTGTACTGGAATGCAGAATATTATACCCACTATCGTACCCACACATACCACAGTGCTATCCAGCCACCCAAAAAACTTACTCAAAATCATTGTGAAAAGTGAGCTTCTCCTGAGATATTTAGTGTTTGAATGACCCATGGGTATGCAGCATTTAGGTGATAGAGTCGACTACCCAGACATTTTCATGGCAACTGAAGGTGAGAATCACTTTGCCTAGGCATTTTAATACCACACAACAAACAAGTAAGCATCAGTGACATCACACAACAGAAGATGGTACGTTTCAGAAGTATTTATAGTAAATATAAGTCATGAATGGGTGAGGCAACATCATATCAGTCCCTGTGCGTTTTTGTTACAAGAGAGAGAGAGAGAGAGAGAGAGAGAGAGAGAGAGAGAGAGAGAGAGAGAGAGAGAGAGAGAGAGAGAGAGAGCGAACCAACACAGGATTTCAGCAAAACCTCCATCAGTAATTATGAGATTATTTGCTACATTAATTTCAACAGTTTCTTTGATATCGCAATCCCAATAGTTGGGTGTTATGCCAGAATCTTTGTGTTGTTATATACTATAGGATGACGTGTTTCTACGTAGTGTTCTGCAAGAGCAGACTGGCTAGGTTGTTATAAATGTATATGACGCTTATGTTCAGTACACTGGCTTTCAATGGTCTTGACTGATCAATACATGACATACCACAGTTTTTGGGATATGGTAGGCATCTGCGTTATGTAAGCCGAGATCTTCCGTTACAAACCCTGACAGTGCTGCAATCTTAGATGGTAGTCGAAATCACATTTAACGTCAAATTTCCGTAAAATAGGCCAATATTGTTGGTGACGCTGCCAGCATATGGCAAGAGGAATTGAACCTGAGCGCCACCTCAGTACTATCATTCGTTGTCCACTGCACAGTTGGTCGAAAGACAATGCTCATTTAATCTGTCCTTCACTGTAACCATTCTGACGAAAAGTAACTTCCAGGTGGGACAACTCAGCTGACAAACTTTCAGCATCGCTGAGCCGGATAGTGACAACCACCAGCCTGCAGACCCAGGTCATTGTGGTTAGGCTTCCTATAAACAGCATGTTTCAACGAACCGTCCATCTTCCTCATGACCGATACAACAAGAAAGTTAAGGCAGTCATTCTTTTCCACCTCCATGGTTAGTCTAACATTGTCACAAGACCCCACGTCATCCAACTGCCGGCATGGCGCAATGGATAGTGTTACCGATTGCAGTGCTGCAGGTCGCCGCTTCAATCCTGTACACCGGCAAAAATTTATTTCTTTTTATTTATCATTTCCAGAATGTTCTACTGGTTTCTTAAGTTAACTATTCTTCTAATTTCTGATGAATATTGTCTGTGTATAAATAGTAGAGCACTTTTGTCCGAGAGGCAGTCAGTGCCGCATGTATTTTCTAGTTCACAAGAAACCTGCTTTCAGTATAAGTGCTGTGTTCAGTTGACAACCCTGCCTTCGAAGTGAAGCCTGCTTCCATTTCAACGCGACATTGTTTCGTGGAGTAGCCAGGTATCCTGTGCAACAGCTGCATTACTGTGGCTACGATTAGGCAGCATGAAAGCCGTCGCTTACACGGAATAGAACCGGAATACAAGGGATATACCGAGTACATCCTTCCGAAAGTCCTTATCATCAGAAGATCCATGGACACGAAACCGACGGTAAGCCAGCTGCCATCAGACAGCCGTCGGTGTTCTCTGGAGACGCTTGTCGGAAGCCCAACAAATGGCTAAAAGGGTTCGATCGAGTCGCCAAGTATAACAGGTGGGATCATACAATGTGGTTGGCCAACGTTTATTTCTACCTGGACAGAACAGCCCAACAATGGTTTGAAAACAACGAAGAGAAGCTGAATGACTGGGAAACGTTCCAGACGGAAATCAAGAAGACGTTTGGAGACCACCAGCGACGAAGCCGCTCAGCAGAAGAAAAACTGAAGAACCGGGCCCAACGACGTGGTGAGCAGACACAGAATGTTTTGGCCCTAAGTAACATATTAAACCGGATATGACTGAGGCCGACGAAATCTCGCACCTGATGAAGGGTATTGCAGAAGACATGTACCAAGCTCTTCTGATAAAAGACGTCATAAGACGGAAGAGTTCATCACGTGGTGCCAACAGATTGAAGAGGAGGGTTGGACGACAGAAGTATGACAGACTCCCCAATGTAGTCCCTATGGCAGTTGTGGAAGACCAGAGGTACCATCCGCTCCCCTAGCCACCGTGCCCAGGAAAACTAAGCGAGGCGACCATCTACGGAGGTGAGGCCGTCACAGATGAAAATCTTCCATGGACGACAGTCGCTAAGATGTCGGGAAATCTCATAGACGTCATAATCGACGGCCAACCTGTCCGTGCACTGGTTGATTCAGGAGCTTCTTTCTCTGTATTTTCGGATAATTACCGCCGCACTCTAAAAAAGACAATGTTCTGTGATACGGGAGCAACTGTGCTGAAGGTCGCAAATGGGAATTACGTCCAACCAGCCGGAACTTCTGTCGCAAGAATAACCATCAACAACAGGATTCAGCCATTTGAATTTGTCGTTTCAACAGAATGTAGTGATAATGCCATCCTCGGATGGGACTTCCTGGCATCCCAAGCTATCATTGACTGTGGAAGATCTGGGCTGAAAATTGAGGAAGTCGTTCCAATGGGTACATATAATACAGAATTTTCTGGGAAGTTATTTGCCATTGATAATGTGACGATCCCGTCGTTGACAATGAGAAGAGTTCCAGTCACAAACACAGCTGACTGGTTAAACTGTGAAGTGCCTGTAGATAGTAAAAAGTTTATTAAGCACACAAAAGGAATTTACAAGCCAGCGGATATCATAAGCATTACTAGTGGTCGAAAAAAGATTTGGATCACTAATGGTCATGAGCAGTCACAACGTATCCCCAAAGGATTGTGTATTGGGACAGCTGAACCAATCCAGGACGGTGAGCTCAACGTCATCAACGAAGAGCCATGCTCTGCTGTTAGTACAGACAACACGCTGGAGGAAACAAGCGTGGAGCCGCCAATAGGGCTCAGACTGACTAAGGAACAACGCCAGTGGGTGTTAGCTATACTACGCCAATCTTTGGGTGCATTCACACCCCAGCAGGAGAAAAGTCAGACGAAACGGCCCACGATAAGGGACTGTATCAACACTGGGGATCATCCACCAATTAGTCAGCGTTTATATGGAGTGTCGCCAGCTGAAAGACGGATAATTCGGGAGGAAGTGGAGAAAATGTTGCACAATGACATTATTCGACCTTCGGAGAGTCCTTGGTCTTCTCCGGGAAGGATGGCAAATTGCGATTCTGTGTCGACTATCGGCGGATGAACAAAATCACAAAGAAAGATGTCTACCCATTGGTGCGCATTGACGCCACCTTAGACTGCTTGAAAGGAGCTACATATTTCTCAGCTATGGACATGCAGACAGGTTACTGGCAAATCGAGGTTGAGAAAGCTGACAGGGAGAAGACGGCTTTTATTACACCTGACGGCCTCCATGAATTCAAAGTAATGCCATTTGGATTATGTAATGCTCCGGCCACATTCGAATGCATGATGGACAACTTGCTTCGACACCTTAAATGGATAACGTTTCTTTGCTATTTAGATGACATTTTCGTTTTCTCGAAAACATTTGAAGAACATCTGTGTCGCCTGTCAACTGTGTTGAAGTGTGTTCAGACTGCAGGACTCCGCCTCAATCCAAAGAAGTGCCTCTTCGTCGACAAAGAGATAAAAATCCTGGGGCACCTAGTTAACAGAGATGGTGTCCTTCCTGATCCAGATAAAGTAAGGGCAATCAAAGAATTTCGAACTCTTCAGCATAAGTGAGAAGTTTTCTCGGGCTGTGCCCATACTACCGACGTTTCATAAAAGGATTTTGTAACAAGGCGCGTCCATTGCAAGAAATTCTGCAGGGAGACGCCAAGTTTTACTGGGATGTGACAAAAGAAAGAGCTTTCAAGGCTTTTAAGGAGGCTCTAACTTCCGCACCAGTGCAATACTTATACGACGAGAATGCGGAAACGGAACTTCACACAGACGCCAGTGGTTATGGGATTGGTGCAGTGCTTGTACAAGTTCAGGAAGGTGCTGAAAAAGTAAGAGTACTCTCAAAGTCCGATTTAAACTACTCTACAACTGAGAAAGAATGTCTCGCAGTTATCTGGGCTATCAACAAGTGCTGGCTGTATTTATTCGGCAAACCATTCACTGTCGTGACAGATCACCATTCTTTGTGTGGCGGGCTAGCTTGAAGGATCCATCATGTCGACTAGCAAGATGGGCTCTAAGACTCCAAGAGTACGACGTTACAATGGTATTCAAGAACGGGTGCAAACACAAGGATGCCGACCGCCTGTCGAGGAATCCATTAGTGGAACACAACTGCATAAATGAAATTTCAGCCCTCACTGAATTAGGTAATGTCACAGCTGAACAGAGGGAAGATCCAGCACTATTAAAAATCATAGAGGCCTTAGAGAAAGGAGAACCAACCAATGGAGAGTTCCAACTTATAAACGAGACATTTTATAAGAGCAACTACGATCCATTGGGCTCCAAATGGCTACTGGTCGTTCCAGCCATCTCCAGCCAGCTGTTCTCAAGTATTTCCACGATGCTCCAATATCTGGTCATCTGGGATTCATGAAGACCCTAGACAGAATCAGGTGCAGGTATTATTGGACCCATCTGTCAAGCACTATGTGAGTCACTGTAAAGAGTGCCAGCGATGGAAGCATGTGCCGCAATTACGTCCCGAAGTCGACAACTGGTAACCAATGGATAATAGTCTGCACTGGTTACCTCACGCGCTACGCTGTCACCAAACCTGTGCCGACTGAAGAAGCTCCAGAGATCGCAAAATTCCTTGTAGAAGACATTATTTTGAAGCTTGGAGTACCACGTGTGATGATATCTGATCGTGGAAGAGTATTCCAGTCAAAACTAGTATCAGAGGTAATGTCACGTTACGACATTGTCCACAGAATGACAACTGCATACCATCCTCAGACAAATGGTCTTACAGAACGTTTTAACAAGACGTATGCTGTCGATGTACGTCGATGTTGAGCAGAAGGATTGGGATGCAATACTGCCAGTCGTGGCATTTGCTTATAATACCGCAAGACAAGACACCATAGGCTTCCTGCCGCTCTTCCTGCTCCATTGCTGTGAAGCTGGGACAATGGATACGCTGCTCCCGTTCCAGTGGGACAACTCTCAGGATGACTATGTGAAACGGCTCATCACCAGGGTCGAAGAAGCAAGACAACTGGCTCGCATACGGACACTGGACGCCCATGAGACGGGCCGTCAGCGGTATAACGACAAGCACCGACCTGTTGTGTAAGCCCAAGAGATCTGGTATGGATTTTTATCCATGTTGGATAAAAGTTGGGCTATCATAAAAATTATTGAAGTGATACTTTGCTCTGTATAGTGTCATACGCCGCCGGTCTGACGTCACATACGAAGTCGAGGATTATGAGCCGTCGTCGAAACGACAAAAGCAAAGAGATATTGTTCCGTCCTTCGCATGATGCCTCGAAACATGTTTCAGTTAGAAACATTGTTTCCTGCAATGTTTCGCATCTGTTTCTGACTTTGTTTCTTGTCTTTGTTTCTGTCCACACTGGTGGAAACATTTTTCGTAGTGTGTTCACGTCGTCTGCAGTGATCTTTGTGTGTGTTTCTATCGTCTGCTGCTGCATTATGTTTGGCATTGAAGAAGCTTTGATGATATGTGGCGCTACGTTATTAATACTGGAGGGTTTACGGAAAGAAAAAAAAAAAATGATTGTCGTCGCCTGTGGTGGGCGAAAACTTGCCATAGAAGAACTGCCGCGAATAACCTGCTACTGGAGCTTAATATCGAAGACTCCTCCGGTTTCCGCAACTTTACGCGGATGTCATCTGCCGACTTTGAACTTTTGACAAATATGATAGCACCACTTATTTCAAAGAAGGACACTAATTTCCGGAAGGCAATTACAGTCAAAGAAAGACTTGCAGTGACTGTTCGTTTTCTAGCAACAGGGGATTCATTTCAAAGCCTGGCATATTTGTTCCCCATTTCCAAGCAGGTAATTTCATTAACAGTATCTGAAATATGCGGAGCAATGGTGGAAGTACTAAATGATTATATAAAGATAAGTACATGAAACGTCGTTAAATATGTTTACAATTTTTTAAATTAATTTTCAAATACATTACACATTTCGTCGAACACAACCTCCTCTACAGTGTCGTCATTCGGATGTGACGTGATAACAGAGTTGCTGCCTGATGGACCTGCATCTGTGCAAGACACCTGTTTTTTCTTTAAATATTTCAAACGCTGTTTTGTTAACATTTCGCTAACAATAGCCATTGTTTCTGTTCTTTCATACTCTTGCAACTTTTTTTAACATAGAGGCAACATACTGTCCATACGTAATACATTCGTCTGTTTCCTCCTGTTTCTTTAATACTTTAGATAGTAATTCAGACGCTATGGTAAATGGTTGGCTTTCATGTGTGTTTAGTCTTCGGTTTTTTCGTGGTGGTTGTGGAGGAGCAAACACGTCCTCTTCATTTTCTTGTTCATTTTGTGATGCGACCGGAACCTGAAATCAAATTCATTTATTTCAGATGCCGGCGACTGAAGAGGAATGGCGTAAAACATCAAGTGTGTTTTTCCAATTATTCCACTTATCACAATTTAACGTATTTTATCTACGACCATAATGTTACTCTTTCATCACGTTAATCTCCAGAAAAAATAGACAAATTTTCAAGGGTTTTACACAGATAACGTTAGGGTATCGTGCGGTTATCAAATGTTTGTAAAGTTTATGGGACTTAACTACGGGGTCATCAGTCCCTAAACTTACAAACTACTTATGAACTAGCTAATACTAAGGGCGCACAAATATCCATGCCCGAGGGGGGATTCGAACCCCCGAGAGTAGTGGCCATGCAGAACGTGACTGGTGCGTCGCAGACAGCTTGGCCACAGCGGCCGGCTCTTGCGGTTACATAGACGTTTAATTTCACAAAATCAGGTCAGAGAAAGTAATGATACCATAATTTAAACATTTATCTGAAAGCAATTGCATGTGTCTATTTGTAGAGGATAATTTCCAAAAGTACTACAAGTACATTCGTGGGGCTTCACACGTAATTTTAGAATAGCTTGGAACATAGCATAGGCTACTTTTCATCAGAATCAAATCAGTGAAGAAAAGATACCATACTTTGAA
This sequence comes from Locusta migratoria, assembly GCA_026315105.1. Classification (NCBI taxonomy): domain Eukaryota; kingdom Metazoa; phylum Arthropoda; class Insecta; order Orthoptera; family Acrididae; genus Locusta; species Locusta migratoria. The sequence goes on from CM048746.1 coordinate 202,638,111, forward strand.
GTTTTACGTACACACTATGCTTATAAGCAAGGTGTATTAGGCAAATATCTAAAAGTACTAAACAAACATTCATGGTGTATCAAAGATAAATTGAGAATAGCCTGGGGCAATATATAGGCTTCGTTTCATGAAAATCAGACCAGGAAAATAAAAGATATCGTAATTTGAAGTTTATGGTGAATTTCAGGATAGGAAAAACCGCGTAATGCAGCAAAGAACAAATAGGGGCGCTGTTAGTTTCTTATTGCAACAGAAAACTAATCTATATCTACATCTACTACATCTATATGGATACTCTGCAAATTACACTGGAGTGCATGGCAGAGGGTTAATCGAACCACTTTTACTGTATTTCTCTATAGTTCCACTCTCTAATAGCTCGCGGGAAAATGGAACACATAAGTCTTTCTGTTTTAGACCTGATTTCTCTTATTTTATAATGATGGTCATGTCTTCCTATGTAGGTGGGTGCTAACAATATATGTTCGCATTCTGATGAGAAAGTTGGTGAAAGAAATTTCGCAAATAGATCTCGCTGCAACAAATAACGCCTTTCTATTAATGATTTCCACCCCAACTCGTGAATCATTTCCGTGATACTCTCTCCCCTACATGGCTATAATACAAAACGAGCTGCCCTTCTCTGAATCGTCTGTCAGTCCCACTTAGTGTGGACCCCACAATGCGGAGCAATACACCAAAATAGGACACACAACTTTAGTGTAGGCAGTTTCTTCAGTAGAACTGTGGCATATTCTAAGTGTTCTGCCAATGAAACGTAGTCTTTGGTTCGCATTCCCTACAATATTTTTGTGTGTTCTATCCAATTTAAACTGTCCGTAATTTTTATTCCCAGGTATTTAGTTGAATTTACGGCCTCTAGATTTGATTGATTTATCGTGTAACTGAAGTTTAACGGATTTCTTTTTGTGGTCGTATGGACGACCTCACACTTCTCGTTATTGCGGGTCTGTTGCCAATTTTTGCACCATGCAGATATCTAAATCATTTTGCCGTTGCTTCTGATCTTCTGGTGACTTTACTAAGCGATAAATGACAGCATCATACGCGAACAATCTAAGAGAGCTACTCATATTGTCTCATATATCGTTTATACAAATAAGGAACAGTAGGGGCCCTAAAACACTTCCCTGAGGTATGCCAGATATCACTTCTGATCTACTCGATGACTTATCGTCAGTTTCAACGTACCGTGTCCTTTCTGACAGGAAATCGCGAATCAAATCGCACTACTGTGGCGATATTCCAGAAGCACGCAATTTGATTAGAAGGCGCTTGTGAGGTACAGTGTCGAAAGCCTTTCGGAAATAAAAAAAATACGGAATCTATTTGACATTTCTTATCGATAGTACTCATCACATCATTTGAGTAAAAGCTAGCTGCAAAAAAATGTTTGTATAGTCCATGGGACTTAACTACGAGGTCATCAGTCCCTAAACTTACAAACTACTTAAGAACTACTTACGAACTAGGACGGCACAAATATCCACGCCCGAGGGGGGATTCGAACCCCCGACCGTAGTGGCCGTGCAGACCGTGACTGGAGCGCCTCAGTCTCCTCGGCCACCGCGGCCGGCAGCTAGCTGCATTTCACAAGAACAATACTTTCTAAATCAGTTTTGACTATGAGACAATAGGTCGTTGTCTTCGAGATAGTTCATAATATTTGAGGAAAGCATGTTTTCTGACATACTGCTGCAAACCGACGTCAGTGATATAGGCCTGTAATTTTGCAGATCATTCCTATTGCCTTTCTTGAATATTGGAGTGACTTGTGCAACTTTCCAGTGTTTGGGTACGCAACGTTCGCTAAGCGAGCGGTTGTATATGATACTTAGTTATGGGCTATTGCATCACCATACTGTGAAAGTAACCTAATTGGTATGCAGTCGGGACCGGGAGACTTCGATAAAATGAACCAATTCTTAATTTATTTTGGTTTTCATTTATAACCTCTACCTATACCAACTCACAGGCGCAATCTACTTCAATTTCGCTACAGGATAAACCGCCTGTGATAGCAATAAATACGCCACCAGCTATTTTATTCAATCTATCTTTTCGAAAAACACCACTTGCCCCTTTGTAAACATTTGAGCTGAACTTATCTCCGGCTTTAGCCAGTTTTCGGAACCTATAATGATTTGAGATTCAGTACTTTCTGTTAGTGCCTGGAGCTCTGGTACTTTCCACAAAGCTACGACAATTTACAACTGTTTCGCCAATGGTTTTTACATCTGTGTTTGTCTTTGACCTGAATCCCTTGAGACTTAGATCCTTTCTGTGTGTTCCCGAGACCCTCTAACATAAAAAACCGGCAAGTCCACGCCACACAGCTCCCGCTTCCCGTGTAGCCGGTTCGGCGTGTAGTGGAATCCTATTCAGCGGAACCCGGAAGCCCACCATCCAGTAACGCAAGTCGAGGAATCTGTAGCCCACACTATCGCCGAAACGTCTGAGCCTCTGATTCAGACCATCCACTCGGCTCTGTCCCAGAGGTCCACAGTCGGTCCTATCAACTATGCTGCAAATGGTGAGCTCTGCTTTCACTTCAGATAACAGTTTAAAACCCGAGAGAATCTCTTCAGATCCATAACGAGACACATCATTGGGACCGAAGTGAGCAACCACCTGCAGTTGGCTGCACCATGTATCCTTCATGGCATCTGGGAGGACCCGTTCCACATCTGGAATGTCTCCACCCGGTATACACTCAGAGTGTACGTGGCTTTCTTCCACTCTTTGGCAGCCATCTCTCTAAGGGGCTCCATTACCCGCCTAACGTTGGTGTTATGGTGTTTTTGTGAAGTTTGGTAGTGATTAGATTATTAGCCTATGAAAATTCTATTTACTCTTTTACATTTCAAATTTACCATATTTCTGAAATCGTTTTCTTGGTTGCTATGTTCTACGAAATATGATTCCTTGCAACGAGTACAAAACTGATACAATCCTCGCCGCGTTTAATTCATATTTATATAGTGACATCACTGTCTAATGTATATATACAATTGCTATGGAAGTTGAAGTCTCACACTTGGAGCGACAATAACGCCTCTAGCGGAAAGAGAGCCAACCGTAAGAATAATAATTGCTTTCAGTGATATTTCTACTTCATTAATCAAATACCTATTACTTATTACAGCTCAACTTTCTATACCTCAGTACATTGTGAGGAGATATGAATGATCATATAAAGTTATACATCCAGGTTATATAGAGATCACTGTCTGCCACCATAGAGTAGAAATATCCACAAGGTCGATTTCAACTTCATGATTTACAAAGTAATCACTGCATAATGTTAACTGAAAGAGTGGCCGATGCTGCTAATACAGTCAAGACAATTCATTGGAAGTACTATATTTAATAGAAGGTTTTATACAGACAATAAGCCGACGCCACTCCTTCAACAATTGCTACACTTTCTTTATCACACATTGACACCACCATGACGTATTATTTAAACAGTGATAAATTGCTTTGTTGCTTGAATTACCAGACTTCCAGCATTTGTCTCGTTTACGTTAATAGTGAGTACTGCATACAGAATAACTACATTGTTACCAGTGCAACAATCAACACTGCAAACATACTAATACTTCAGCATACACTTACTATGGCAGATAAAGTGTTTAGTACTACACCAAACAACCAATACATTGCGCTGTTATTATTAGTATTATTACTATTACTCATCTCAATGACAGAAGTGTCTTCAGAAGTTTACACCTGACAGACAATTACACACCCCAATCTTAACATTACGAATACAACACAACATTGAATCCACATCGTGACATTGTACGCACTTAAATTAATTTCAGTTTTTGTACCAAAAAACTTATGAAAATCCATCGTTCCGGACAATGATTTACTTAAATTAGACATCTTGGCTAGGACAAGTGAGTTTATTGACAGAGCGATCCAACAAGGATTCTATTTTTACTGTCTGAGGTCCGGAACACTAAAAAGACATGATAAGACCAGGCCCTTCTTTAACAACCGATGCGAAGCATCGGCATATAAGCTAGTTTTAAAATAAAATTACCGGCTATGAATCATCCCTGAACTTATTTTCAGCACATACATTTTATCGTTTATTATCACATTATTATTTCATTGGTTTAAGAATCCGTTCCCTTACAGTTTTCCATTCGTTAATTTTATTTGTTCTGTTTAACAGGTTGTTTCTACAGAGGATGCTGCTTTACGTTCTCTTAGAATGGATCCTGATATTATATTACCTACAGACTAGGGAAGTGTTACAGTTGTGTTAAATAAACAGTATTACATTCAGAAGATGCAGTATCTTTTTTCTTAGTCCGTATATCGCAAGATCGCTATTGATCCTACAAATATTGTTGCTAGAAAGAGAAATTAATCTACTAAAGAAATGATCTTTGACGCAGAAGATTACTAAGATTCTTAATTCTGATTCCGTTTTTCCTCCTAGATTATTTGGCCTTCCTGAATTCCACAAGAAGGGGTTCCTCTCAGCATCTAATATTGCTGCTCCAATATAATGTGTAGCCAAACAACTTGTTTATTTTTTGAGCCTGCTAGTAAGCCGATGTGAACCTCACGTTAAGAACTCGACAGATTTCTTAAATCGATTCGAGGTATTGGCTTTGAATGGTTGTATTTTAATGGGTTGTGATGTGGTTTCTCTCTTCAATCACATTCCTCTGTATGATTCGTTGTAGCTAATTGAGGTTAGGTTTGGTGTTAATTAATTTATTTCGACATGTTTTGACTTCCACCTACTTCTTATTCAATGAGTGATATTACGAAAAGACAGATAGATTTGTAATGGAGAGTCCCTTGTCACCCATAATATTGCCAACTTCTTAATGGGGAACATCGAGGAACATGCATTGGAGTCGGGGACATTGGAACCTGCGTATTTTTCCAGATATGTAGACAATACTTTTGTTGTTTGGTCTCATGGTAGCGATAATTTAAATATCTTTTGGAGCTTTTAAATTAAATCCACTCAAATATTCGTTTCACGAAATAGGTGGAAAAAATTGCTGCCTTCACTTTCTTGATGTATTGGCCAGGAGGGAGGTGGATGATTCGTTGGGAAATGTTGTTTATAGGAAGCCTACCCACACTGTCTTGTATCTGCAGGCTGATGGGTGGCACCATCTGGCTCAGTGTGAAGGGCTTCTTCCAACCTTGGTGCACAGAGCTCTTGTGCTTTGAGATGCTGAAAGTTGGCTAGCTGAGTTGTCCCATCTGAAAGTTTCTTTTTGTCAGAATCATTAAACTGAATACATCAGATGTCAACAACTAACGCCCAATCTCTCTTCTGACAGCGTTATCGAAAATTTTTGAGGTAGTAATGTATTCAAGAGTTAAACAAACTACTAACCATATGTGAGTTTGGTTTTCAGAAAGGCTTTTCAACAGAAAATGCTATACAAACCTTCAATGATCAAATATTAAATGCCCTGAATCACCACACATCACCTATTAGTATTTATTGTGATCTTTCAAAGGCCTTTGATTGTATAAATCATGGAATTATTCCAGATAAGCTAAATCATTATAGTTTGAATGGGGCAGTGCACAAATGGTTTAATTCATACTTAACTGGAAGAATGCAGAAAGTTGAAATAAGTGTTTCATGTAATGTAAAAATATCAGCTGCTCCCTCATGTAGGGCTATCAAGAAATTGGGTACCACAGGGTTAGGTTTTACGTCCATGGAGATGCGATCGAGCTCAGCCTTACGAAACTTCCTCAACACTCCCCTCTTGATGCTGAGGTCACCGCATAAGTGTAATTATTCCATTTAGTTCTTCTTATAAGATGGCAACTGTTTTCTTCCGTATCACCGATTGGGAAGGGAGAGGGGAAGTGTAAGATTATTTTGATACAACATGCGGTGACTGTATTCATTGTTCTAACCAATTCAAATGTCATTCAGAGATGCATGCTTGCATGAAGAAATGGACTATGTGGCATCTACAGTTATTGCGCATATGAATCAGCATCAGCTGTAGGGACACCAGGGCAAAATGAACCCTGGGGGCAAAACGGTCACGCTTCAGATCTGCTCAGCTAGTGGTTCCATACAGGAGAGACTTGGTGAACTAAGAGCTGACACGAGTCCAAAGTTGCACCTTTCATATAGTTCCGCTGTTTTTTCTGCGACAAGAGGTACAAAATAAAACATCGTTTTATGCACTCTCGATCTAAGTTAAGTAACCGTAACTGTCAATGTCACTCTGTGAGTTTCTCAAGCTAATCACAAATATTTAGGCTTTTAAGGCAACATAAGGGGAGGTTGCATTCATTTTGTTCTTTTTTAACATACAAGATGGCATTTTCCCGCAGCATTGTGTTTAGTGCAGGATGAGGATCTGGGGCAGAATAATCACGTGTTGTTCCTGCAGAAACAGAAATGTTCTGGCAAGGCAGATGAAGCTGAATATGAAGGTATAATTTTATTATTTTTATTCAATTTCTCATTTTCAATAATAGGCTTCCGCCTGAACTGCTGACATCGTTAGGAGAACCAGTCGTGAAAAAATTGTATCACCTGGTATGCAAGATGTATGAGACAGGGGAAGTACCCTCCGACTTCAAGAAGAATATCGTAATTCCAATTCCAAAGAAAGCAAGTGCAGACAAGTGTGAAAATTACAGAACTATCAGTTTAATAAGTCATGGATGCAAAATACTAACACGAATTATTTACAGACAAATGGAAAAACTTGTGGAATCTGACCTCAGTTTGGATTTAGGAAAAATGTTGGTACACGGGAGGCAACACTTACATTACGAGTATCTTAGAAGATAGGCTAAGGAAAGGGAAACCTACGTTTTTAGCGTTTGTCGATTTGGAGAAAGCTTTTGATAATGTCGACTGGAATACAGTCTTCCAAATTCTGAAGGTAGCAGGGCTAAAATATAGGGAGAGAAGAGTTATATCAACCTATACAATAACCAGACAGCGGTTATTAAAGTCGAAGGGCAAGAAAGTGACGCAGACGTTGGGAAGACAGGGAAGACAGGGTTGCAGCTTTTCCCCCAATGTTGTTCAATCTGTATATTGAACGGACAGTGAAGGAATCGAAGGTGACATTTGAAGAAAGCATTAAAGTGCAGGGAGAAGAAATAAAACATTGCGGTTTGCTGATGACATAGTAATTCTGTCAGAGACAGCAAAAGATCTGGAAGAGCAATTGAATGGAATGGACAGTGTCTTGAAAGGGAGATATAAGATGAACATGAACAAGAGTAAAACGAAGTTAATGGAATGCAATGTTAGAAAATCAGGTGATGCTGAAGAAATTCGATTAGGTAGTGAGACAATAAAAGTAGTAGCTGAATTTTGTTATTTGGGAAGCAAGATAAATTCTGATGTCCGAAGTAAAGAAGATAAATATGCAAAATAGCTATGGGAAGAAAAGCATTTCTGAAAAAGAGAAATTTGTAGACATCCTATATTAGTTTAAAGTTTAGGAAGTCATTTCTGAAAGCATTTGTGTGCAGTGTACCATTGTATGGAGTGAAATGTGGACGATAATGAGTCCAGACAAAAAGATGATAAAAGCTTTCGAAATGTTGTGCTACAGATGGATGATGGAGATTAGATCGTAGATCACCTAACTAATGAGAAGGTACTCAACAGAATTGGAGAAAAAGGAGTTTCTGGCATATCCTGACTAAGAGAATGGATAGGGACCCATTCTGAGACATCAAGGAATCGTCAACTTAGCATTATAAGGAATTGTGTCGGGGAGACCGGCGGCGAATACAGTAAGCAGATTCAAAAGGATGTAGGTTGCTGTACGTATTCTCAGATGAAGAGGCTTACACAGGATAGGATAGCATGGAGAGCTGAATCAAACCAATCTGCGGACTGAAGACCACAATAACAACAAACACTGTAAGTACACTATGTGATCGAAAGTATCTGTACACCTGGCTGAAAATTACTTACAAATTCGTGGGGCCCTCCTTCGGTGGTGCTGGAATTAAATATAGTGTTGGCCCAGCTATATCCTTGATGGCAGTTTACACTCATGAAGGCATGTATTCAATCAGGTGCTGGAAGGTTTCTTCGGGAATGGCAGCCAATTCTTCACGGAGTGCTGCACGGAGGAAAGATATTGACGTAGGTCGATTAGGCCTGGCACGAAGTTGGTACTCCAAAACATCCGAAAGGTGTTGTATAGGATAAAACTCAGCACTCTGTGCAGGCCGATCTATTACAGGGATGTTAATGTCGTGTAACCACTCTGCCACAGGCTATGCACGATGAACAGGTGCTCGATCATGTTGAAAGATGCAATCGCCATGCCTGAATTGCTGATTGAGAAATAATAAGGTGCTAAAAACATCAATGTGTGCTTGTGATTTGTTACTGCCACCTATAACAACATAGAGCACACTATAACACGCTGTCTCTGAATTGTACTGTTGATACTACACCCACTGACAGATGATGTTCACTAGGCATTCGTGATACCTGCACCCTGTCATTGGATCGCTACGTTGTGTACTGCGATTCGTCACTCCACACAACGTTTACCCACTGTCCAGTCGTCCAATGTTTACTCTACTTACGCCAAGCGAGCGTCGTTTGTCATTGACCTGTGTAATGCGTGGCTTGTGGGGAGCCTCTCGACCATGAAATGCAAGTTTTCTCATTTCCCCCCTAACTGTCATAGTACTTGGAGTGCATCTTGATGAAGTTTGCAATTCCTGTGTGATGGTCTGGATAGATGCGTCCTATTACACTGTACAATGTTGGCGGTGTCTATCAGTCTGTACGCATTCATGCTTTATGTGTCTCTTCCCGTTTCCACTTCATTATCACATCAGAAACAGTGGACCTAAGGATGTATAGGAGTGTGGTAATGTTATACTCAGACTTCTGATACAAGTGACACCGAATTACCTGACCACGTTCAAAGTCTGTGAGCTTCCTAGATCTCCCCATTATGCTCTCTCACCTGGTGTCGATGATATGGAGTATATGCAGCAGGTGGCAACACAATGCACCTAATATAAAAAAATGTATGTTTTCGGGAGTGTTCAGAGAAGTGTTTATATTATCCCTCAATGAAACTAGCAGGATAATCACAATTATTGGCATAGTGTCTGTGAAAGGTTCTTGACCTGTTTCCTATAAAAGCTGGAAGCCAATAAGCCACAGAACTCAAAAACACACTGTAACTGTATGAACAGGCGTAGCTAACAAATAACATTTTTCTTATTATGCGTAGAAACTAACAGTGTAAGCACTAAAGTATATTTGCTTCAGTGGCTGTTTTACTTATTCACAGCATCTTATCAGACCTTGGGAATACTGTAATTCAACAGACACAGTGTGTCAGTTACTGAAGAATCTGATAGATACATCTCTATCTACTAGACAGCATTGACATATACAACACTGGTTTTATTATGAGATACTATGTAGTATTGTGCATGATATCTATGAGCTTCTCTCAGTTGTTTATTTGTATAGCCTAATAATGTTTAATATGGTTGTGCAACAGTGGCAGTGCAGAATAATATACTATGTATTCCTAAATATCCTCAAGGACAGGCAGAATATTAATTTTGTTTAAATTATAAATATTTACATAAATGAAACTTAATTCCAGCTCTATTATTTAAAAAGCAGGATTATGTTTTCAATGGAGAGAGTAGGAACTTTTAACATAATCTAATGATCAGCCATCAATAATAAGTCAAAGACAAATCAGAGAAATGCTGTATTCTATCACAAAATGCTGATTCGACACAAAAACTTTTCTTAATGATTCCAAAATTTATGTATAAGTAATTATTTTTATTATTAATTTTGTGTCAACTTTGTAAAGTAATTGTTCAAATGTTTGTTAAGCTTAAGGGACTTAGCTACGGGGTCATCAGTCACTAAACTTACAACTACTTATGAACTACCTACAACTAAGGACGGCACAAATATCCATGCCCGAGGGGGGATTCGAACCCCCGACCGTAGTGGCCGTGCAGACCGTGACTGAAGCGCCTCAGTCCCCTCGGCCACTACGGCCGGCTAAAGTAATTGTAACGACACTAATTATAACGTAAATCCGATGAAAAGTGAATTTATTCGGAAATTTTCATACTATAATAACATCTAAAAATATATATAACTTTTATTTTTGTGAAAGAACTGATTAACTGATGTACAAATTGAATTGTAATTATGTAAAGAAATAATTTATAACCATCAGCCATTATCATCATTGTAATTAAGGTATATACACATGTGGAGGAGAGAGATGAGTGAGTGAAAGTTTCAGTTTCAATTTTGTGGTATTGTATTGTTCAGCAGCTCAAGTTTTTATCAGTTCTTTGTATTATCATGCTGTTTCGACAATAAATGTTATTTATGAAAATTAACCATTGGAAGATTAATTTATGTAATAGTATTGCAACAACTGCAATTACAGGTACAACACCATGGCAGCAGCACATCTGACTACATTTGAGTGTTAATACATTTTTAGAAGAGCTTTGTTGTATTACTCAAATTATTGCATAATAATTAATATTATTATTATAATGCAACAAGAACGTTTGAATTCGTGAAGGTGAGCTGGAATGAACTTTCTGCAGATGTGATTTTAACATAGGATGACCAGATGCCCCAATTTTTCTGGGACAATCGTGTTTTTCATATAAGAAACCCGGTGTTCAAATGTTTGTAGAGCTTATGGGAGTTAACTATGGGGTCATCAGTCCCTAAACTTACAAACTACTTATGAACTAGCTAATACTAAGGACGGCACAAATGTCCATGCCCGAGGGGGAATTCGAACCCCCGACCGTAGTGGCCGTGCAGAACGTGACTGGCGTGCTGCAGACCGCTGGGCCACCGCGGCCGGCTATCCCGGTGTCCTGATAAAATCGTTTAGGACAAATAATTGTCCTGGTTTATAATTGAGAAACGAAATGCATGCATTAATATTTCTCATTTAACGTAATATTTGTGAAATATGTATTTTCTAGAAGTAGACCGTTACAGAAATAGTCTAACTCGGATTTGTTGTCACAGTCTTCCTCAGTGGACTCATTTTAAGGTTTCTCTTTCAACAAGAATTCATTATTATGAGTATGTACATGTTGAAGACACGTGGAAAAGCATATAAAATATTGGGTAATGAAGAAAGTGTATATAGGAGAAAGATGGGATGCAATATTTGCATTATTTCTTTGGAAAATGTAGAGAAAATTTTGCATTATGTCTGTGGTAGAAAGAATTTTCTATTTGATATGCCTGTTCTGGCATCATAAAAAAGGCCATGCTATGTTGAAGAAAATGGAAGCTTCTATGATTGTGGAACCTTAGTTCAGTTTATTTCGCGCAAATTTTGCATAATCTTCTTCCCAACAAGGAATCACTAGAGTCATACATACTTCTGATAAATACAGAAAAGCTAAAACATAGGAAGAATTGTTAAATTTGTAAATGATTACCTAAAAATTCTGGAAAATTTATCAAATTCAATTGTTCACATATTTGTAAACCTTATATATACTGTATATGTCCGAAAGAACAGACGCCACTTTTGATCCTGCAGTTATTATCTATTCATATTCACGGAATGTATGACATTAACTGCGAATGGGAAGAGTTGTAAATGTGTACCCAGCTGGGATTCGAACCCGGGTCTCCTGCTGCCTAGGCAGTTGCGCTGAGCCCTACACCACTGGGGACACAGCGATCATCAAACCTGCACGGAATTACTCAACCACGCCTCCCGTCAGATACATATTTGCAACTTTACCCTGCCCACTAGAACTCAAACTCGTAGTCACTTAGTACTGATTCCTGTAAGAGTAAGGGCCTAGGAGTGCCTCCGCACTGAAGAAAGCATCATTGCCCGCCATAGGCAAATTGTATAAGTTATATATATGTGGTGTCCGTTCTTTCGGACATGTCCGAAAGAACAGACGCTACATACCGGGTGATCAAAAAGTCAGTATAAATTGAAAACTTAATAAATCACGGGATAATGTAGATAGAGAGGTAAAAATTGACCCATATGCTTGGAATGACATGGGGTTTTATTAGAACCAAAAAAACAAAAGTTCAAAAAATGTCCTACAGATGTCGCTTCATCTGATCAGAAAAGCAATAATTAACATAAAAAATTAAGACAAAGCAAAGATGTTCTCTACAGGAAATTCTCAATATGTTCACTATCATTCCTCAACAATAGCTGTAGTCGAGGAATAATGTTGTGAACAGCACTGTAAACATGTCCGGAGTCATGGTGAGGCATTGGCGTAGGTGTTGTCTTTCAGCATCTCTAGAGTTGTCGGTCGACCACGATACACTTGCGACTTCAGGTAACCCCAAAGCCAATAATTGCACGGACTGAGGTCTGGGGATCTGGGAGGCCAAGCATGTTCAAATGTTTGTTAAGCTTATGGGACTTAACTACGGGGTCATTAGTCCCTAAACTTACAAACTACTTATGAACTACTTACGAACTAGGACGGCACAAATATCCATGCCCGAAGGGGGATTCGAACCCCCGACCGCAGTGGCCGTGCTGACCGTGACTGGAGCGCCTCAGTCACCTCGGCCACCGCGGCCGGCCCAAGCATGTTCGAAAGTGGCGGCTGAGCACACGATCATCACCAAACGACGCGCGCAAGAGATCTTTCACGCGTCTAGCAATATGGGGTGGAGCGCTATCCTGCTTAAAAATCGTACGTTCCAGCAGGTGTTTATCAGCCAGGCTCTCACCCGTCATGGTAGCAGTTACAAAACCATAATCACGCAGTTCCTCAAAGAAAAAAAGGTCCCATAATGGTAGATGTGGCAAATCCAACCCTTACCGTGACTTTCTCATCGTGCAATGGAGTTTCCACGACAGTTCTAGGATTTTCGGTAGCCCAACTGACAGACCCTCGGAGCGTGAAATGACTTCGTCGGTCCACAACACGTTACTCAACCAATCGTCATCTTCCGCCATCTTTTGAAACGCCCACACCGCAAATGCCATCCGCTTCACTAAATCGCCAGGTAACAGTTCATGATTCAGATGGATTTTGTAAGGATAGCATCAGAGGGTACGCCTAAGTGCTAAGCAAACAGTAGTGTATGTAATGCCAGTGCGATGTGCGACTGCACGAGCGCTGACTTCCCCGTGCATAGACGAACCGTCTACAGTCTCCATTTCTTCCTATACTGTCTCAGCTGCATTAAGCCTTGTGCTCGGTCGGCCACTATGGGGTCTATCGTCTAAACAACGCGTGGCTTCGAACTTCGAAATCATTCTCGCCAAAGCTGCATTTATCAACGGACCTTTACCCGTTAGAATCCCCTTCCTATGGCGATAGGATCGTAACGCTGAACTAGCACATTCCCCATTCTGAAAATACAGCTACACTAAAAGCGCCTTTTTAGGTAACGTCAACATGCTGCGACTGCTGGTGCATCTGATTCTCTCTTTCATTACAGCTCCTTTTATACACGATTTTCATGTGCAGAAACTGACGTTTTGCTGTCCAGCGCCATCTGTCGGACAGTTTTTGAATTTTTTTTTTTTTTTTTTTTTTTTTTTTTTTGGTTCTAACACCACCATGTCATTCCAAGCATGTGTGTCAATTTTTACCTCTCTACATTATTCCGTGATTTATTAAGTTTTCAAATTTATACTGACTTTTTGATCACCCGGTATATATAACTTATAAAATTTGCCGATGACGGGCAATGATCCTTTCTTCAGTGCGGAGGCACTCCTAGGCCCTTACTATTACGGAAATCAGTACTAGGTGACTACGATGAGTACGAAGTCTTTCGCGACGTAGTTCTTGCGTAAAATACTCTCTGTGTTCTTGCCGCGTCAAATATGGGTAGGAGCCCAAGCTTTCGACTATATCCTCCATAGTCGTCGTCAGGGGTAAAACTGACTGCCGTGAACTGGAGGCTTCCGCTTACATAACCAGGAGACGGCTTCTCATTGGCTGGCTTATGTCACAGCGGTAATGGCGCGTACTTGGGTGGTGCCATCTAACCACCTAGAATTTTTAGCGCACTCTATTCCGCGTTGTTAGCAGCGCCATCTCTCGCAGCAGGCGGTAATCTGCGGGAAGTACTGAAGGTACTGGAGAAGGACAAGTAACAGAGGTTGGCTCCCAGAACCTTTAGTACTTCCCGCAGATTACCGCCTTCTGCGAGAGATGGCGCTGCTAACAACGCGGAATAGAGCTGTTTCAAATTATTTCCAGAAGCGGGATCACATTTCGATGTCTTCACAAAATGGTTCAAGCTTAATGGCAGGTAGCTTGACTTAGGGTATGCTTACAGTGGAGTGAACGGGAACTGTAGGCAACCTGATATTCATTTGTGATGTCACGGCTGAGAGCTTGTAATTGATTGATTTTGTAGCCTTACGTATTGCGCGTTTAATTTTGTCTTTATATTCCTTCAGGTGGGTAGGTCTGCGTCATATTCATCGTTACTTAGAAGCTCGTGAAGAGCGTCATCTAAGGAAGTGAATTTCTCTAAAGTGCCTTGAAGTGCCTTTGAAAAGCTCAAAGTCCATCGGACTTTCTGTCGTAAGTGCCGTACAAAACCGCGTAGCATTCGTCCTCTCCCTAGTTCTCCTTCTTTTTAAGTTTGTTAGCTGCTTTTCTGTATCGTCTGGTATTATTACGAAACTGCTGATTTGTTAGACAGTAAGCGTAAGCGTAAATGAAAATTGTGCAATCAATTTGCTATTCAATGCGAAAGATTTCACACTTTTGAAAAAGAAGGAAAGTTCCTGAATCATGCCATTACCGGTAACATTGTTTTGAGACAAGGAGTTCATAAAACCGTATTATATTGGAACTGACTTATCTTGTGATGTAGTCCGACGTCGTATCCTGCTTCCAGCAGCGTGGAATAAGGCTTTTATCGTCAAAATTACGCAAAAAATTGTAATTTTGTCACAGGTTTCTGAACCAGAATGTTACGAACACACAACACCGTGATTCCAATATATTTAACAACCGTTTATTTCTTAGAGAATAATATACATCATGGAACATCAATATATATCAAAATTTATAAAATTACAATAATCACCCCGCAACATGAGGCGAGGTGCTGTGGTGCTTGCTCATTGAGCAGTCGATGGAGAAGGCACAGCATGTGGTAGTCCCGTAGTTTGGTAGTAGTCACCCGAACTGGCTGTATGAAGCACTAATATGGTCATATCGATGAATGTTGCATGTATACCGTACACACGCATTCGTTGTTGACTAACCGTCTTGTATCTTTGCTACTTGTAGCATGCTGAATCATATCACAATAGTGAAGGTTTTGTAGAACGAATGATTGCACTGGTTTGCATTTTACATCTTGTGGAAATATGTTACGAAACCTCTCAAGGGGGGTAGAGCGTCAAAAATTATATATATATATATATATATATATATATATAAAATCGTGGTGGGTGATGGATGTTATGGCGGTGGGAAGTTGATTTACATGAGATGTTCAAATGTGTGTCCATGTTGCTCAATGCATAATGCAATGCGCCGTCGAAAGGATCTGCGGACGAGATGTAACATCGACGGTGTGACGGAGCGACATGCGTCCTCGATGCGCCGTTTTAGATCATCTGGGGATGTGGGCTCAGTGACATAAACACGATCCTTTAGATATCCCCACAAAAAGAAATCTACTGGTGTTAGATCGGGCGACCTTGCGGGCCATGAATGAAGACCATAGCGCCCCAACCATCTTCATGCAAACCTGTTGTTTAATTCTTCCACAACAGCACGTGCAGAATGGGCTGGGTGGCAATCGTGCTGCATCCACATATGGACTCTCGTGTGTAGACACACATGTTCAAGGAGACCACCCAAACTGTCAGCTAAAAAAGCGCGATATAACTCACCTGTCAGTGTACCTGGGAAGTAGTGTGGACCGATGATTTCATCCCCAAGGATTCCACACCACACGATAATAGACCACCTACGTTGACGTTCGACACGTCGTACCCACTGAGGATTGTCTGTGGCCCAATAGTGCATGTTATGGCGATTCACTACACCATAATTTGAGAACGTGGACTCATCAGAGAACATAACACTTTATAAAGACTCCAGCGTGAAATTACGCATGGCCCACTCACAAAATGTCACTCTTGCACGGAAATCGTTCCCATGCAGCTCCTGGGTCAGTGACAGGCGGTACGGGTGAAAACTGTGTCGTGTACTATACGCCACACAGATGTGAGACTGACACCAGCGACTGTAGCAACGGCTCGTAAGCTGACATGAGGATCGTGGTGTAGTGCAGCTAAAACAAACACCTCCGTCTCCTCACTTCTTGCAGGTATTCGTCTGTTACTGCGGCGCATTACCAAACTGCCTGTTTCCCGAAGTCGTTGTTCGGCACGTAAGAACGTAATGGCTGCCGGGGCTCTTCGCCAAGGATATCTCACGGCATACGCCGTGGCTGCTTCAGTGGCATCGTGTCGGCACTCGCCGAGCATCAGCAACATGTGAACGTACTCATTGTTCGTGTATGCCATCGTTATCCGATGTCAGTAACTGTGGTATATTGAGCCCCGGTTGTTTGTGTGGCTTCAACTGTCGGGTATACGGCCGTGTGCGGAGACAGTCGGCAGTCTAACAGCGCATCGAGGAGCTTCTCGCTCCATGACACCGGCAACGTTACAACTCGGCCGCACCACATTTAGAAGGCGCATTGCATTATGCGCAGCGTTTGTGGTATCTGCCCCTGAAACTTTGAAGGGTTGTAGCTCCCAAACTAGTAGTGATAGGAATGTAGTTTAAATTGATTTGGACGCAGCTGGTTTCAACGACTCCAATGCACAATAGGGGGAAAAAACCTATTGTTCCGTTCTTATATCTTTGTGCTGTAACTCTTTGGAAAATTATACAATAAACTATGTTCATAGCCCCACAGAGAGTGTAACACTTCTTGTTTTGACCTACCACATTAAAATTTCCCGCCACCTATAATTTTATAAGTTACAGAGGCAAACACACTTAGTGAAACACCCTGTATACAGCCACTGGAGACAAACCCCTGGGGTGCCAGACGGGTAGAAAGCTTTCCTTTCAACCTAACCATTCGTCACACTATGTTCAAACTCTGCTGCCTTCAAGGAAGTTTTTAGATAACGCCTAAGGGCAATACGTCTCCATAAACAGCCCGGGGCCCAGAGCACTCTGCTATTGTTTGTATCCGGCAAATTCCTCTCTTGCGAAACTGCCGAATGACTAAAAAGGCAGTCCCCGCTATCGCCCACCGTAAACCGCGGTCCAGCATTGTGTAAAGTGTCCCACTCACTCTAAAACATTCTGCCAGGTATACTCTGCGCCCCCCCCCCCCCCCCCCCCCCGCGGATGTAGCGTGGCGCCGAGCAGGTCAAGAGTCCTGTTAAGTTGGCACCCCTTTTTTGGAAAATGTACATTTTTTTCGGAGTTCTAGACAGATATACAATAGTTCTGGAGTTATCTGTACAAAATTTAAATAGTTCTGCATAATTTCGCCGAAAAAATAGGAAAAATTACCACAAAATTTAGTTTTTTCAAAATAATTTTCTGCCTAATTGTTCAAACATAGTTCTGATCACAGTTCTAAATAGCTCTCAAAGAGTTCTACAGGAAATCCTAATGACATTTTCTGTGCAGATTATACTTCATGAGATAATTGCAATAATGGGGAATCCATTTACACGCTACTGTGAAGTTGGCACCCCTTTTCTCAAAAATGTGCATTTTTTTCACAGTTCTAGCAGATATGCAATAGTTCTGGAGTTCTCTGTACAAAATTTAAATAGTTCTGCACTAATTCTAGAAAAAATTACAAAAAATTGTAACAAAACTCAAGTTTGTGGTAATTTTTACAATTTTTTCGGCGAAATTCTGCAGAACTATTCAAATTTTGTACAGAGAACTCCAGAACTATTGCATATCTGTCTAGAACTCTGAAAAAAAATTACATTTTTGAAAAAAGGGGTGCCAACTTCACAGCTCTCCCACTATTCAGAATTGCGATATTTCACGAAATTCTGCAGAACTATTTAAATTTTGTACAGAGAACTCTAGAACTATTGCATATCAGTCTAGAACTCTGAAAAAAATTTACATTTTTGAAAAAAGGGGTGCCAACTTCACACGACTCAGGCGCAATTTTGTGTAGTTTTTCTCCCTATTTACGCAATTAGCTCGTGAACTATTATCTGGGCAAAAAATATCATTAGGATTTTCTGCAGAACTCTTTGAGAGCTATTTAGAACTGTTATCAGAACTATGTTTGAACAATTAGGCAAAAAATTATTTGGAAAAAATTAAAATTTGTTACAATTTTTTGTAATTTTTTCTAGAATTAGTGCAGAACTATTTAAATTTTGTACAGAGAACTCCAGAACTATTGCATATCTGCCTAGAACTGTGAAAAAAATGCACATTTTTGAGAAAAGGGGTGCCAACTTCACAGTAGCGTGTAAATGGATTCCCCATTATTGCAATTATCTCATGAAGTATAATCTGCACAGAAAATGTTATTAGGATTTCCTGTAGAACTCTTTGAGAGCTATTTAGAACTGTGATCAGAACTATGTTTGAACAATTAGGCAGAAAATTATTTTGAAAAAACTAAATTTTGTGGTAATTTTTCCTATTTTTTCGGCGAAATTATGCAGAACTATTTAAATTTTGTACAGAGAACTCCAGAACTATTGTATATCTGTCTAGAACTCCGAAAAAAATGTACATTTTCCAAAAAAGGGTGCCAACTTCACAGGACTCAGGTCAAGGCAGCCCCTCTCGTCTTTCCCCGAGCGAAAGTTGGTGGGAGGGGGAGACCTCCAAGAGCTTCTCTACTCTGCGTGGCCTGACCATACCCAACAGGGAAACCACTTTTTAGCAGCCAAGCTGCGCCAATAAACATTAAAATCCCGAAATTTTCATATAAACATAGAATGTACTACAATCTCAGGAGCTCATCACCCCTGATGTGTCCCCAAAGGCACAGAAATCAAAATAAAGAAAGATCTAAAGAGAAAAATGTTACATATTTCAATAATTAGCGTAAAGAGAAAGATACAGTAACACAAGGTTAGTATGAAAAATAGGCTAATTACAGCCCCCGTCTCACACCGTTACATTGTCGCCAACCGATAGTGTGGTGGATGCAATGGGACGACAGTTGGCACATGCAACTCGTCTACCCACAACTCTCTCAAAACTACGTAAATAGCCCAATAAGGTGTGGCGTAATGTATCCCAAGACAGTATTCGTCATCTATATGATGGAATGGATGCAAGAAACAGCGCCTCATCACTGCCCCTGGAGGATACACCACGTACGAATATGAGTGTTTCAGCATGGATCGACACCTGGTATCTCAATACCGCTTGAGCTATTGATCTGCAATTGCAATCATTTCATATACTCCATATGCATTGTTTCAAAAATAAATCTTGAGTGAATTGGCAATCTCTAAGTAATACTAATTTTTAGCTCTGGCATTGTATATTGGAAAGTGTATACAGTGATTTTAATCAATATTTGGTTGTTTGGGTACCGATGGATGACAAATCAAGAAATGGTGTTGCGATATCTACTTGTTTTAGACATTTAGACGGAATATTCAAATGCGTACCATATAGCCTAGTTAAGTGATGCATATGATGCTGTGTGTATAGTTATTGGGTCTACTGCTGAGTTCACGGGTAAAAAAACGAGGTTTTGATATCGTTTTCTATTGCGGTACACAGACATTTTTGTCCATCCGTTATGTAATCTAATAGACTGTTACAACACTTAACTTTAGTAACTAAAATATCTGTGTTATCTAAGCAATTTTACAGATTCACATTCAAAGGTAGATTTTCTCTTAAGGATGCAGGGTACTTGTAAATGGTGGAAAAATCGAAATTTTTTATAAATGTATTAAATTCTGTAGTCCTTCATGATTATATTGATATATAAATTATTGGGTTTCAATAGAAAAAAATGACCTATATGTACCAAATTTTAAAGTTACTTTCATGTGACAGACAACGATGTGCATAAAACGGAAAGATTCGCTCTTCAAGTTACCAAAGAAACAATAAGTGCTAAAAGGAATGCCAAGAGGAAGCCTGAAAATGATGAAATGTTGCAGGATGAAGACTATGCTTCAGGAATGTTTTGAGGCACAGATTAATTGGACTCATATCTTCATTCGCAAATTCCCACAAGTTGTATTTTTCAGCATTCATGTACAAATACAAGTTTATCAAGCATTGATCTAATTTTTTTCTGTGACTTACTTATGTAGTAAACCTAAGCTTTACTGCAGAATCCACTAAATTATAGAAAAAGTAACATTTTTATTAGGGGAAAACATAAAAATTAATATGCAAGATTTGATTTTTTTATCCTCGTAATATACACAATAGGTGAAATTAAATAGATATAGTAGATGAGCCATCATGTCATACATATCTGATAACAATTTGGTCTCCTTCAAATATATAACATAGGTTTAAATGATACTTCAATTTGAGGAAGCATCGTAAGAAAAAAATGCATAAATTTCTTTGTAATTTTTTTAATAACCCTAAGCAGATTCAAAATACTTCTAATTTGTTAAAAAAAGTATTCTGCATTGCCTGATGTCAACAAAAAAATCTGTAAATCATATCCATTTATAAACAGTGTCTGAAAAAATAGATGTTGAATTTTACATAATATGGAGCCGAAAAAGTGCCCTGTATTCTTAACCGGTTATTAAACTAGTTGTTCAAGAACTTCAGTCTTATAATGCCACCATATTCTATTTTATAGATATAGGATTTGGAGATTAATTATAAGAGCTAATTACTGCTACCTCGCTGTGCTGGAAGGTGTAAGCGGTAATTTAAATCGATATTTAGTTCTTTAAGAACTGATGACTGACAAATCAGGTGTGTTGGGACATCTACTTCTTTAGACATTTAGACCGATACCCTTATTCAACTGCGAACCATATAGCCTAGTTAACTGACGTGTGCGATGCTGTCTGCACGTTATCGAAACTGCTGCTGAATCACGGAGGAAAACAGAATTTTGATATCGTTTCCTATAGCGTTCCACAAACACACATACACACAATTTCAATAGCCTGTGGGAATATACTTGAGAGGATTATGTTTGGTTTGTTTATTTCAATAAACTGCAAATACGGCTGACAACCAGCTGAACAAACTGTATATGATTAACTGCTAAATTAAGCGGTAACTGTTTAATTGAGTGGAATTGTATACTGTTCAAGAGTCCATATATAAATTCCACTTACGCGGAACTGCGTATTTTCGAAATGTCACAGGCTAGAACGTGTACCCGGTATGTAACCAAACTGATGCAAGAATGAGATGTCCAGTCTAATTTGACGATTTTGTAATACTAATATTTCATAGTTTACAATATTATTAATCAATAGAGTATAGTAGAAGTAACAAAATTAATGAAACGAAGACTCCTTAGGAGCGATGTGCACTACGAGCATAAAATGATAACTAACAAAAGAAATTTCAGCATTGCTCGTAAATTAAAATTTATTTATTATTGAAAATCGATTTCGACTATTGAATAGTCATCCTCAGTGCAACATGCGCAATCGAATTCATACATTTCAGGTGTTATATGTCAAGCCTCCAGGCATAGCTGCAAGACGTTCCACAGTGCAAAATCACCTGGAAGATCTTGTAGCTGTACCTTGCGGCTTCACATGCAACACCTGAAATGTATCAATGCGATTGTGCATGTTGCACTGAGGATGACTATTCCACAGTCGAAATCAATTTGCAATAACAAATAAATGTTAATTTACTACCAATGCTGAAATTTCTTTTGATAAAATAATTAATGTTCTTGACCTATCAATATTTGGTTGCCTGTAATATTATTACGTTAATGATTTTGAGGGTGTATATGTGTGCAGTCAGCTGTTTACATAAATAAAACAATACTGTTCATATAATGCGTTGTTGATTATTTCAGGTTCGTACTAACTTTAACTAAATAACATGAGGTACTATGTTTACTGTAGTTGTGCCTACGACAAATTTTCAATGAAAGTGCAAAGTGTCAAGTTTATAACATTAAAAAACATTCACAGGCTGTATTTTTCCCATTAAAACTAAAAATTATTTTACCAAACAGTAACTGAAGGAGCTATGTGGATAATCACTAGCCTATGGTACTATACAGCGACACATTTCATTGTGAATTTCGGATGAAGCAATTAAAAGTATCGTATTCCTACAAATGGTAGTCTTTGAAAAGAAATCAAAGATGCACGAAAAATGAAATATATATCTGATCAAATTTCTAAAGAAAGTGCTACGTAAACAGTTTCGTGAAGTTTATAGCCATGTTCTTTCTTTCCTGCGCTCTGTGATGTACTTTTCTTTTTTCAATTTTATGCATTTTTTGTAGTTATCAATCCTACTATGCACTGAAAGCAGAGCTAATGTCGTTTTTTTTAATTCTGATTGTAAAACCTTTGAATGTCAAGTAGCAAATATGGAAGAAAGTAGCAAATATGGAAGAAACAAAATCAGGCACAACTGTTTTTCAAATTTTACAGTCTCTCGATGTTTTAATTATGTTTCTAGATGTACTTGTTGGAGTGTGATAATTTTTCTATTAATATTTGATCATATTGACACATATTTTCTAATAAAAAGTAAAACCTTTATTTTTAGAGCTTAAATCTAATGCTTTAATCTGCAATATTGGAATTTATGGTTTTCGTGACATCTATGTAAAAGAGTTTTTCATAACAACGGAATTAGAAGAAGAACTACGTTGTTCATTTCAAAGTAAAGCCTGTTTAATACAAATCACACGACCTACTCTGAGAAGGAGTACCAAGATTTGAACTAAAAACTGATTACGGATGTATTGGCGCAAGAATGTCTCAGTACAACTTTATCGTCGGTGCAGACGGTTTGTGGTACATCATGACTCTCAATTCAGTAACGGAACTAGCAAAAAAAGGCTATAATTTTTTGGTAATAGACATGCAGATATGGAAAACAATATTTTCCTGTGTTCATATTGCAATACAGAGCTACCTCAGTGAATAGGGTGTACAATAGCTTAGCCACCTCCTTCAAATGTAACATATGATTGCGGGGAAAAAAATCATTCAATTCAAATTCAACTTACAATTCTAATTCAGAAATTAAATCATACCACAGCAATGCGTCATAGATCTCGTTCACAAAGGCACAAGAGAGTACTTAATAGGTGATTGAAGACAAATTGGCGTAGTGTATTTTGTTAAAGTAATTCACCTTCACTAAAGAATTTAAGTTCGAGGGGAAGAAGGTTGAAAAATTCTACGTCAGCACGCTTATAAATTACTTCTCATAGTGCGAAATGCTGATTGTTTTCAGAGACCGTGAAGTCCTTTATGGCAAAGCACGTTAAAGAAAAAATGAAATAAGAAGCAGTTGTAAGCATTCCTAGCAATAAGTAGTTCGTTGCATAAATATTTCATGGAAACATTAAACATTTAATGTACGCAGAGAATGGCTGTGCATTCATATTTTCCCAAGCCCTTTTTCAAGATAACTCTCTTTTAAAGACTGTTGTCACATATAAGAAGGCAGATTAGCCATCTATTCAGCAAGTGATGGCAGGAGGAAACACATACAATAGATATGAAACTGTAAAAGCTATTTGAGCAGTTGGTTCCTTCTTGTGACAGAAGGGTTGAAGGCAAGGAGGAAGGGTGAAGGAAAACGACTCAAAAGATTTAGGAAATGGGTAGAGTTAGAAAAACCTCTCCTAGGACCCCGGGTCATCAGAGACTTACCAGACGAGACGAGGGGGAAAGAGCCTTTTCCCCAGATTTAAATCCAATCAGGACTCTGTGGGTCCACTTCGAACGGGCTATTTGCGCAGTTGCCCAGATGGTGGAGCCGGGCCGGCCGCGGTGGCCGAGGGGACTGAGGCGCTCCAGTCACGGTCTGCACGGCCACTACGGTCGGAGGTTCGAATCCCCCCTCGGGCATGGATATTTGTGCCGTCCTTAGTATTACCTAGTTTGTAAGTAGTTTGTAAATTTAGGGACTGATGACCCCGTAGTTAAGTCCCATAGACTTCACAAACATTTGAACATTTGGTGGAGCCGGCAAGGCCCCACATCGCTGTCTCAGCCTTCCTAAGCCTCACTAAATATTTTCCTGCATGTCCCACAGCTGTTGGCACTGCTAAAGGTATTTATTTAAGATCTTGACAGGTGTTTATATTAATGTGACTCAACAGTGAGTGTCGGGCTCTTATTTTACAAGTGGGAGCAGGGAGTTACACTAGCTAACGATTTAGCGTAGTTATACTCTGACTCCTGCATGGAACTCCTATGTATCTCTCCTCACTCCGTGTGGTTAATACACTACTGGAAATAAAAATTGGTGCACGCTCTTAGTGTTCTCCTATTCCAGATGTTGAAACAGTGCATGTGGAACACATGAAATGATTACATTTACATATCAATAGCTCAAACGGTACTGAGGTACGAGGTGTCACTCCATCTTGAAACACACTGATGTATTCTCCATGGGCGGCATGCATTGGATCGTACAGATGGCGAATACTTATTCCTTCAGTAAAAAACCGTCTTGATTGCAAATTATTTTATTAATTAATGACTCGTTTCGACCTTTAGCAGGGCATCTTTAGATTATCTGCGTGACAGAATTTACACAAAATTACAAGGCGGAATTACAAACGTGTATAATGGTACATGGGCTTATTTTGTGTTAAGAAGACAGTATAAATGGTAAACAAAGCTTA
This sequence comes from Locusta migratoria, assembly GCA_026315105.1. Taxonomy (NCBI): domain Eukaryota; kingdom Metazoa; phylum Arthropoda; class Insecta; order Orthoptera; family Acrididae; genus Locusta; species Locusta migratoria. The sequence continues at coordinate 202,662,940 of CM048746.1, forward strand.
CAATTGGCTCTCCGTGGTGTGAACCGTACGATGTTTTGCGGTGTTTCTATTTTTCTGGAATTTTTGGATTTCCTTGTCGCCCTACAAATGATCGGGTAACAACGAATTACAGTTGGAACATACTCGGTAAAGATGCGAGAAACATAAAACCGATTTTTAAGATTATCTTGTATCACCAGAGACCACCTCTTCTATTAAGGTAATCTTAAAAATAATTTATTCTCACTGATTGCTGTACACCATGGACTGGAAAACATTTTAGATGGTGAATACTGTCTTGGGATACGTTATTCCAAGTATTGATGAGTCGCACTTGTCAGTTGTACCATCATATCATGACTATGTGCAAATGTTGTGCAATATGACGCGAAATATTTTATACCTATCAGTTTCAATATCATTATAATTTGGCAGATATTATGTTGTATAACAAATGTTGTAAACGTTTGTTTACGTTTAGGAAGTTAGTTTGCTTTGCATTTATTTATTTTAACGATGAATTAGGTTTTGGTTTCAATTTCGGTTTTTCGTAAATGTCAACAGGGACATATATCTACTTTGAAACGAAATAAATCGCAATTTGCGATCAGTTATGGCTACACCGTACTAGGCTTAGATGGAATACCAAAGTGCGGCGAATGAAAATTCGTGCCCGGTCGGGATTCGACGCCGGTATCTCCTGTTTACCAGGCAGACGCTTCGACCACTCCGCCACCGAGGACACAGTGACCAACCCGACTACAGAGGACTCTTCCCTGCACGTCTCCCGCCACACCCAAATCTCCATTCGCCACGCTGTCTCTTTCCTATACCACAGCCTATTTGTTCTTTAATGCTCTCAGCCACAATACTGTATTCCCACTTTATGGAGAACAGACCATGAGGTATCGAGACATAATTAATTGTCGACAGGAGCCCAGCCTCGGCTTGTATACTATATATATATATTGACGACGTTACAGCGTTTAATGAATGAAATAAATCGCAATTACAGAATAAAGCGGCTGTGGTATAGGAAAGAGACAGCATGGCGAATGGAGATTTGGGTGTGGCGGGAGACGTGCAGGAAAGAGTCGTCTGCAGTGGGGCTGGTCACTGTGTCCTCGGTGGCGGAGTGGTCAACGCGTCTGTCTAGTAAGCAGGAGATCCCGGGTTCGAATCCCGGCCAGGCACAAATTTTCATTCGCCGCACTTTGGTATTCCATCTAAACCTAGTACAGCATAGCCATAACTGATCGCAAATTGCGATTTATTTCATTCGCTGAACGCTGTAACATCTACTTTGGACATTTGTATGGTATTAGTTTCTTAATATTCCTTGTAATGTTGAAATGACCGGTAATTCTAGTATAGGCGTTGCGATGTTATTCGTGTAATTATGGCACTACATCTACATAGATACTCCGCAATTCACCGTAAGGTGCGTAGTGGAGGGTACACTGTACCACTACTAGCCATTTCCTTTCCTATTCCACTCCCAAATTGAACGAGGAAAAAAAGAATGCCTATATGCCTCCGTACGAGCCCTAATTTCTCTTATCTTGTCTTTGTGATCTTTACGCGAAATGTATGTAGGCGGCAGCAAGATCGTACTACACACAGCTTCAAATTCCGGCCCTGTAAATTTACTGAACAGAAATTCGCGAAAAGAAAGTAGTCTTTCTTCCAGCGATCCCCAATTGAGTTGCCGGAGCATTTCCGTGACACTCGCGCATTGGTCGAACCTACCGGTAACAAACCTAGCTGCTCGTCTCTGAACCGCCTCTATGTCTTCCTTTAAACTGATCTGCTGCGGATCCCAAACACTTGAGCAATACTCAAGACGTGGTCGTACAAGCGTTTTATACGCGGTCTCCTTTACAGGTGAGGTACATCTTCCCAAAATTCTCCCAATAAACCGAAGTCGGCTGTCCGCCTTACTCACAACTGTCCTTACATGCTCGTTCCATTTCATATCGCTCTGCAATGTTACGCTTAGATATTTGAACGACGCGACAGCATAAAGAAGCTCACTACCAATGCTGTATTCGAACATTATGGAGTTGTTTTTTCTACTCATGCGCATCACCTTACATTTTTCTACATTCAGAGCTAGCTGCCATTCTTCGCACCAACTAGGAATTTTGTCTAAGTCATACTGTATGATATTACAGTCAGTTACAGACGACACCCTCCCATACACCACTGCATCATCAGCAAACAGCTGCAAATTACAACTCTGTCCATCAGATCATTTATATAGATAGAAAATAATAGCGGTCCTATCACACTCCCCTGGGGCACGCCTGACGATACACTCGTCTCTGATGAACACTCACCGTCGAGAACAACGTACTGCGTTCTATTACTTAAGAAGTCTTCCAGCCAGTCACAAATCTTCACATGAAGATGGTGGGCAACATACGTAAACGTTACAAGTTGTAGCTTATCGGATTACAGACCATAACGCTTGGGGTGAGGCCAGTGTGTCTTGGACGATTGCAGTCTACGAAACAGTGCTCGCCAGGTCTGCGTCGTATGCGCAGCGAACGACCTTTACTTGTTTTCAGGTAGTATCTGCTTTTATCGCTGAAGACCACGGCCCGCCATGTGATTCTCGAGGTTTGCAAGAAAGTGGAAGTCAAGATAGAAGTGTGCCTCGCCGTAGTCACATTGTCAGTAACTAGTTGGCAGCCGTTCGTGCAGATATTTCTGGGCTTAAAATCCCTCTTATCTGTGCTGCGGTAGCTTTATGATCTGGTACTCCCGACCTTACGATCTTGGCGGATGTTTGTTCTGCGTGGACGTTGGCTGGTACTGGTTTAAATGACTTCTGATATAATATCCACTCAACTTATTGAATGACAGTGACTTCATACCCGAAGTTAACTAGCAGCAACAAAATTTATATTGACCGATAATGTACACGGATTTAGAAAATATCGTTCATGCGAAACACAACTAGCTCTTTACTCACACGAAGCGATGAGTGCTATCGACAAGGGGTCTCAAATTGATTCCGTATTTCTTGATTTCCAGAAGGCTTTTGACACCGTACTTCACAAACGGCTTTTAATCAAATTGCGTGGTTATGGTATATCGACCCAAATTTGCGACTGGATAGGGGATTTCCTGTCAGAGAGGACACAGTTTGTAGTAATCGATGGTAAGGCATCGACTAAAACAGAAGTGATATCGGGCGTTTCACAGGGTAGTGTCATTGGTTCTCTGCTGTTCCTTATTTACATAAATGATTTGGGAGTAATCTAAGTACCTCTCTTAGTTTGTTTGCAGATGACTCCGTCATTTACCGTCTAGTAAAATCATCTGAAGATCAAAACCAACTGCAGCACGATCAAAATAAGATATCACTATGGTGTAAAAATTGGCAATTGTCTCTAAATAATGCGAAGTGTGAAGTCGTCCACATGAGTACGAAAAGAAATCCGTTAAACTTTGTTTACAAGATAGATCAATAAAACTTGAAGGCCGTAAACTCCACGAAATATCTAGGAATTAATATTACTTCAAACTTAAACTGGAAAGAACACGTAGATAATGTCGTGGGAAAGGCGAACCAGAGACTGCGTTTTATTGACAGAACCCTTAAAAGATGCAACAGAACTACTAAAGAGACTGCATACACTACGCTTGTCCGTCCGTTTATGGAGTACTGCTGATCAGTGTGGGCTCCTTACCAGGTGGGTTAGACGGAGGACATCGAAAGAGTTCAAGGAAGGGCACCTCGTTTTGTATTGTTACGATACAGGGGAGATAGCGTTACGGAAATGACAGGATCTGGGATGGGAATCATTACAACAACGGCGCTTATCGCTGCGGCGTGGGCTACTTACGAAACTCCAATCGCCAACATTCTCCTTCGAATGCGTAAATATATTGTTGACTCCCACCTACATAGATAGAAATTATCATCAGCATAAAATACGAGAAATCAGAGCTCGAACTGTGAGATTCAGGTGTTCTTTCTTCCCGCGCGCTATTCGAGATTGGAATGGGAGATGAATAGTATAAAGGTGGTTCGATGAACCCTCTGCCAGGCACTTAAATGTGATTTGCAGGGTATCCAATGTAGATGTAGATTCACATATTCATCCTCTTAATGTTCCTCAGAACGTTGATAAATTAATTCAAAACTGAGTTCCTCAAGCGACTTCAATAAACTGGCAAACCCTGAGTAATGTTCCTCCCTACGAGATTTTTGTTCCACTGCACGTCTATAACTGCAATCGATATTGCATTATTAGTTTTCCATCACTGGATACTTGCTGTTGCCGCAACTGTGATTCAAATTTAATGAAAGTCCAGCTCCAGTTGTATTTATTGGAGCTTTATTTAAGCCTACACTACCGGTTTCGGCCTCTATGTTAGGCCATTTTCAAGTGTGACAGACATTATGCCGTAGAGAAAGCAACGTCAAGTGTACCAGATCAGCCACTACATCTGTTGTCCATTTGAATCTGAGTACTGTATTTATCTCTTGGTCTCCATCTGTGATTTTTTACCCCATACACTTCCCTCCAAAGCTTAATTCACGATTCTTTGATGTCTAAGAATGTGTCCTACCAATCGATCCCTTCTTTTAGTCAAGGCATGTCAGAAATTCCTTTTCTCCCCAATTCTGTTCAGTACTTCCTCATTAGTTATGCGATCCACCCACCTAATCTTCAGCATTCTTCTGTAACACCACATTTCAAAAGCCTCTATCCTCTTCCTGTCCGCACTGTTTCACCCATACAAGGCAACACTTGACGCAAATGCCTTCAGAAAGGACTTATGCTCAAATTAATATTTATCTTTTGCAAAAACGCTTTTCTTCCCGTTCCCATTCTACATTTTATATCCTCTGTACTGCGACCATCGTGTGTTATTTTACTACCCAAGTAACAAAACTCATCTACGGTTCTTATGGTTTCGTTACCTAATCTAATTCATTCAGCGTCACCTGATTTTCTTAGACTTCACTCCATTACCCTAGTTTACACTTGTTAAGCACCTTTCAACACACTGTCCACTCCGTTCAACTGCTCTTACAGTACCTTTGCTGTTTATGACAAAATTACAAAGTCATCGGCAAAACACAATGTTTTTATTTCTTCACCCTGAACTTTAATCCCTTCTCCAAATTTCTACTTGCTAGCCTTTATACCTTATACAAATTGAATAAAACTGGGGAAAGGCTACAACCCTGTCTTACACCCTTCCCAACCTCTGCATCCCTTTCCTGCTGTCTGGTTTTTGTACAAGTTGTAAATAACCCCCCGTCCCCTATATTTTACTCCTGCTGACTTCAGATGAAATAGTCTATTCCAATCAACATTGTCAAAAGCTTTTTTCAAATCTACAAAAGCTAGAATTTCCTTAATATATCTTCTAAGATAAGCCGTAAAGTGAGGATTGCCTCCCGTGTTCCTACATTTCTCCTGAATCCAAACTGATCTTCCCCGAGGTCGGCTTCTACAACTGATCTTCCCCGAGGTCGGCTTCTACCAGCTTCTCCATCCTTCTGTAAATAATCTGTGTTAAGATTTTGCAACTATGACTTATTAAACTGATGGTTCTGTAGTTTTCACATCTGTATGCGCCTGCTCTCTTTGGAATGGGGATTATTACATTTTCCTTAGTGTCCGGGTATTTCTCCTGTCTCATACATCTTACGCACCATGTGAAATAGTTTTGTCATGGTTGGCTCCCCCAGAGACTTCAGTAGTTCTAAGAGAATGTCGTCCACTCCAGGGGCCTTGTTTCGACTTAGATCTTTAAGTGCTCTGACAAATTCTTCTATCAGTATAATATCTCCCATTTCACCTTTATCTACTTCCTCTTCCATTCCTACAATATTGTCTCTCAGTTCATTTCATTTGTAGAGCTCCTCTATATATTCTTTCCACCTTTCAGCTTTCCATTCTTGGATGAGAACTGGTATCCCATCTGAGTTCTTTATATTCATACAGCTGCTTTTCTTATCTCCAAATGTCTCTTTTATTTCCTGTTGGCGGGATCTATTTTTTCCCTCTTTAAACATTTTTCTACTGATTTGCATTTGCCTTCTAACTACTTCTGCATAGCTCTTTTGCACTTCCTGTCAATCTCATTGTTTCTTCGTCTGTACTCCATTTTGCCTGATTCATTTACTACATTTTTATATTTTTTCCTTTCATCGATTAAATTTAGTATTTCCTGTGATATCCAAGGATTTTTTGTAGGTATTGCCTTTCTACCTATTTTGTCGTCAGTTGCCTTTACCATTTCATCTCTCAATGCTACCATTCCTCCTCTACTGTTTTATCCCCCCCCCCTCCCCCGTTTTTGTCAGTTGTTGCCTAAAGCTGCCTCTGAAGTTCTCAAGAACTTAAGGTTCCTTCAATTTATTCAGGTCCCATTTCCTTATTTACCTTCCTTTCTGCAGTTTTTCAGTTTAAGCCTTCAGTTCACGACCAGTAAGATATAGTCAGAGTCTATATCTCACCTTGGGTATTTCTTATAGTTTAAAACCTGGTTCCTAAACCTATGCCTTACCATTATAAAATCTATCTGGTACCATCCGGTGTCTCCTGGTGTCTTCCACGTGTACAACCTTCTTTCGTGATTCTTAAACCAGGTGTTTATTATGATTAAATTATGTTCCGTGCAAAGCTCTACCAGGCGGCTTCCTCTTTCATACATTTTGCCCAGACCATATTTTACTACTTTTTTACTACTATTTTTCCTTCCCTTCCTTTTGCTACTACCGAATTCCAGTCTTCATAACAATTAAGTTTTCGTCTCCCTTAATTGTCTGAATAATTTCTTTTACCTCCTCATACATTTCTTCAGTCTCCTCCTCATCAGCAGAGCTAGTTGGCATATAAAACTGTACTACTGTGGTCGATATTGGCTTCGTATCTATCTTGACTATGATATTGCGATCACTGCGCTGCTGATAGTAGTTTAACCGCATTCCTGTTTTATCATTCAGTATCAGACCAACTCCTGTAATACCCCAACTGATTTTGTATTTATAATTCTGTACTCACCTGACCAAAAATATATTTCCTCTTTCCACTGAAGTTCATTAATCCCCACTATATCTAACTTCAATCTGTACATTTCTATTTTTACATTTCTAATCTCTACCCGATTAAGAGATCTAACATTCCACGCTCCGATCCGTAGAATGCCAGTGTTGTCTTTACTGATGATCACATCCTCCTGAGTAGTCCCCGCAAAGCCATGCTAGCTGATATTAGAAGGCCAGCTCAGTCAATTATCCAGACTGTTACCCCTGTAACTATTGAAAATACTGCTGCACCTCTTCAGGAACCATACGTTTGTCGGGCCTCTCCATAGATACCCCTCCACTATGGTTGCACACACGGTACGGCTATTTGTATCGTTGAGGCACGCAAGCCACCCTACCCCGTCAATATCTGTGGTTAATGGGGGTGGTACTACTCGTACATCTGTAGCTGAAGAAAAATCCTTAGAACGTGACAATAAAGCATCGAAAGCCAAAACGAAGAAGAACACCCCCCCCCCCCCAAAAAAAAAGGGACGTTTCTTCAAGTCATTCGTTCTCATTAGACTCAAAAGTATATGCCTATATAAAAAAGACGAGTTAAGTCTAAAATGTTCGAATAGTTAGACCCCATAACGATTTTTTAGTTTTCAAAGAACGTTCCTGTCGAAAAGGAACAGACCACATTTGTCATTAATGTGTCTCGTCTGTTTATATTTTCTTACTTTCAGGGGAGTAGGCTGAAAAACATAAACACATTAGCGAATATTTCCTCATTAATAAGTTGTTGTTTATATCACGGAATCAGGGATATTCGGTTGTTTTTGCGTTTATGTCACGATTAATTATATTTCTCGATATTTTACTAATGCTTTAAACAAAAATTAGAGAAACTATTTCGTTAAATACGTACACAAGTAATTATTAACAAACATTACTCTTTCGGCTCCTTGCCCACCACTAGGAGCGCTAGTGTTGTTGCAACTGCCTGTTGGAAACAACTTTTACAGCAGTGAATGTCGATACTGTGTGTCTTATACTGTGGCATTACCAGTAATTGGGCAACTTTAGTGACACGCAACTATCCTTGTAAGTCGTTCAAACCGCATTCAAAGTTCACTTTAAAATAATCATCACTTAAGAAAAAATCAATTGAACACCTTGAATGACTATTTAGAAATCTTGAAAACACTTCGAGGACTACTTTTTTTTAACTTTTTATTTAAATATATGAGGCTATGAAAGATCACATAATTCAGTAATACAAATCATTTCTCATCGAGACCACGTCTCCATACCGATTAAACATTTTCTAAAACATCTTGCAGTTACATTTTAATATGCATTGTCGTTGTTTAAAAAAATTTCAATCGCGGTCCGCAACAGCAGTGTCTTCAAGTTCAGCGCGCCGACCTTCGGCTAATTAACGATAGCGACCAGTATTATCTCGCTGACGTCGACGGAGAACCTGTCACGGCGTACTGCCACCGTCGTAACAAATGAAACAAACAAAAGGCAAACAAAATTCACACATGTATTTGTTCCCAAACATTAATGACATTCAAAACAATACACTTTTTTATTGATCAATGAATAACTGCGAAGCTGAGCTTTATGAGGAAAGTAGTGGACGGTTGAATACACGTCCCACTAAAACTTCCAGAACCTCGTCTGTGGGTGAGAGGATATTCACGGGACCATTGCAACCAGCATAGTTGTACAACTGCCGTAGCACTTACATCTTGTGTGGCAATTCTCCGAAAGGATTATCGCGTCACTCGGAAAGCCAGAATTAAACGGCTTTCAAACCGCTCAGTTGGCTGTAGGAAGTAAGCTCGCGTTTCGGTTGCTCGGCGCATCTTTGCTTTACACATTGATATCGCACTGAGACTTCAAGCTGTACACTTTCCCTATGAAAGGGTACACACAGATGATACTCAAGCAAATACGTCGGTACGCTGACTATGGGCGGGATTGGCGGACGACGTTGAAAGATCTATACCTCTGTCGTCATCGGATCAAAATCGACTCACATATTTTTCCAGCAGGTTATTCTTACACAAATAGCCGTAAGGTGGCTCGAAGGAACAGTAAGACATCACTCAATGAACGCAGATATACAAACAGCCATCAGATAGCGCTGCAGTCTAATCAGGCCAAATATAAAAGTTGTCTTATGCTTGTGGGGCGACAGTGTCACACACGGCTAACATTATCATGAAATATGTCCCAAACATGTACATGACGCAGAGCAACACCGGAAAACTGCCCTAAATGCCTGCACAAAAGTACTGCCAGCTGAAAATTTTTTTAGGAGCACAAAAGAGTAGTGAAGTTTTCATACACAGCATCTCCCACTCGCTGCCACTGTCTACACAAAATGCGTGGACAAAATAATATACATCTTGTTGCAAGTTGGCATCACCGTGTACGTGTTAATACGTAACAAGGAGATCGCATGGGAATCGGATTTTACAATTTTTTGTTATTTATAGTACATGAAGCTCAGAACTCAAATACCAATCAGCCACAGCCATTCGACGCAACTCTCGAAAATTCTCGAGAAAATCGACTTTGAAATTTTGAAAGTACACGTAAGTACCAACATTTAAATAATTATAGTACCTTGGTCTCAGAACTATTGGGGCCGTGGTTCGAATCGTTCAGTAAGAGATTTCTTTCTTCTTTTTCGTTGTGTTCGAATACTCAGACAATTTTAATATCTAAAGCTAATTTTTAAGAAAAATGCATGTATTTTTGTTTATTCGTAATTTTCTATAACAAAATGAAGTCAATGATAATGGTTTCAACCGGAAAAACATAAGTTACATTTTTTACGGTATAGGCTTCACTATTAGTTGAAGACGGTTATCTTTTATTGTTCAGTTTGGGAATAGCTATGAAACTATTTGTGGAAAGTCATCTTCATAACCAGTAATGGCTTTCCAAGCAGCTAACCTACTCGGCCTTCGTTTTAGGTGACGACAAGGTGTTCAACTTGTCTACAAACACATAAACAAAAACTGACACAACACGTGGAATTAGAGATCCCAAAATACTTTGTACATCCGAATTCGAAAACAACGACAAAGAAAGTAGCTGTCATAGCGAGATTCGAACCACCGACTCTACGGTTGTGAAGCTAGAACGCAACCACCTGAGCTACACCGACATAAGCTGCAACTCTTTTCATTATTTGTACGCATTTATTTGCAAAATTTCACAGTCAATTTTCTCAAGATTTTTTGAAAGTTGTGTCGAATGGCTCTGGCTGATTGGTATTTAAGTTGTCTTTCATATTATGGGCTTTCTCGAAATAATGCTCTATTTTTATGGTGAAATTTATTTGGTACTGATCTGTTTTAATTAAGTTGGAGTAATACCAGTAATAAGGTTTTGACACGCTGTCTAATTAATCTTACCTGCATTAAATTCGCTAACATCTTGCTGTCTAAATTTCCTTATTGTTAAGAGTTACGCCAGCAAATGTAATACTATGCTGTGCAGAGGCCAAGTATTACTTATGGAATTATGCACCTTGCTGGTACCACATTTGCACGAGGTCTATGTTTTGTTGTATAAAATCTTGTCACATTCGGTATGTAAAAATGTAAAATCCAAAGTATCTGACAAGGTATTCTATTTATTTTGGCCAGTGTTGAGCTTCATTATATATTGCTGATTATGGTCCTTCATTGTTAACAGCTCATTCCTGCATTAAGGATGGATTTATACGTTTTGCTGATACCACGGTAGACTAAGGTGTAGGTTACTTCCATGGTAGACTCACTTTCTAAGTTAAATACCTTCTTATCCTCCCTTTGCTTAATATAAGGAATATAAGTTGTAGCCTTGTGTTCATTAAACGCATAGTGTTTATTCTACCAACTCAATGCCGTAATTTGCCGTGATTATTATGGTACTATTGTTCTGCAAAGGCAGGCAGCCTGGTATCAGCTACATTACGTTCTTCCTATCACTGTAATTGTGAGTGTACCATCTTAGCAGACCCGACACTGTGGTATTAGTAATTTAAGCGCATATGTAAATTACTGTTACACTGGGGTAACTGGTATGTTCATTTGGTTTATATTAACAATTCTAATCTGTGGCTAAATTGTCCCCTGCCTGGACAGATTGATACAGCTTATTCTGGTGCCTTAGCGTGCTGAGTGGTGCGAGTCTAGGACGTTTTGCGACCTGCATCCTGTCTTGAGTATAGCAACAGTTGCAGTGCTTTCTATTTATTATGTCATTTCTCAATTTAATGCTGCATTAATTAGCACTGCCAATTTAAATCTCATTAAACATTAATTGTTCAGCCTGTGCTGCCCCGAGTCATATATGCATTTGTTCGCTGAGTGTGAGCCCTTTTCATTTGTTAAAAACGTATTGGAGGCTGAATTTAACAGCAGTCATCTTATTGGGTGTCTTTTAAAACATTGAGTATTAATTTTTTTTAAGGGAAAATGTATTTGCAAACAGTGTAACCTAGTCTATTGAATTTTATTTCTGGTAATTTTAATTGTTGTTGTGGTCCGGAGACTGGTTTGATGCAGCTCTCCACAATACCCTATCCTGAGCGAGCCTCTTCAATCCACATAAGAACGGCAACCTATATCTGTTTGAATCTGCTTACTGTATTCATCTATTGGGTCTTCGGTTTTTACCCCACACACTTCCCTCCAACGCTAAATTCACAATTCCTTGATGTCTAAGAATGTGTCCTACCAATCGATCCCTTCTTTTAGTCAAGGTATGCCTAAAATTCCTTTTCTCCCCAATTCTGTTCAGTACCTCCTCATTAGTTACGTGATCCACCCACCAAATCTTCAGCATTCTTCTATAGCACCACATTTCGAAAGCCTCTATTCTCTTCCTGTCCGCACCGTTTATCGTCCATGTTTCACTCCCATACAAGGCTACACTCCACACAAATGCCTTCAGAAAGGACTTCCTTAGGCTTAAATCAATATTCGATGTTAACAAATTCCTCTTTTTCAAGAATGCTTTTCTACCCATTGCCATTCTGCATTTTATATCCTCTGTACTGCGAGCATCATTTGTTATTGTTATGCCCAAGTAGCAAAACTCATCTACCTCCTTTATTGTTTCGTTACCTAATCTAATTCCTTCAGCATCACCTGATTTTCTTATACTGCACTCCATTACCCTAATTTTGCTATTGTTACTCTTTATCTTATATGCACCTTTCAGCACACTGTCCATTCCGTTCAACTGGTCTTCCAGGTCCTTTGCTGTCTCTGACAGAATTACTATGTCGTCGGCGAAACGCAATGTTTTTAATTATTCACCCCGAACTTTAATTCCTTTTCCAAATTTCTCCTTGCTTTCCTTTATAGCTTGCCCAATGTACAAATTGAATAACATTGGAGAAAGGCTACAACCCTGTCTTACTCCCTTCCCAACCACTGCATCCCTTTCATGCCCTTCAACTCTGACAACCGCTGTCTGGTTTTTGTACAAGTTGTAAATAACCTTATGCTCCCTATATTTTACTCCTGCTTGCTTCAGAACTTGAAAGAGTGTATCCCAATCAACATTGTCAAAAGCTTTCTCCAAATCTACAAAAGCTAGATATGTAGGTTTGCCTTTTCTTAACCTATCTTCTAGGATAAGCCGTAAAGTGAGTGTTGCCTCCCGTGTTCCTACATATCTCCTGAACCCAAACCGATCTTCCCCGATGTCGGCTTCTACCAGCTTTTCCATCCTTCTGTAAATAATTCGTGTAAATATTTTGCAACCATGACTTATTCAACTGATGGTTCTGTTGTTTTAACACCTGCCTGCGCCTGCTTTTAATTATCAAGTTAAAAGTTCACTCAGGGGCGTAGCTCCCGCCGTATCAGCCGTATCAATGATACAGGGCCCCCAGCCTACTCCGGCCTCCCAGCACGTGTAAGAAAAAATTAATAAAGTGTTTTCTCCAGTCTCATTCAAGACAGTTACATTTTGAAACGCTAGACTCAGAGGCAGTATTGAAACGTTTAATGAAGTGTCCGACATAAAGCTGGAGCCAGACCATGAGGTCTCTCTGATTTCATTTAATGATGTAAATGAGTCGTTAGGTTTTGATTTTTGCACAAATACTGACAATGTTTTGATGGTTCAATTGTAGACATTTAGAGATATGATTTCCCGTGTTGTTATGGATTAATTGCAGGCTCGAGAATAGAGTAGTAATTCATAAACTGACATTTTTCTTGTTTCCCCGCCTATTAGCGATTTACTTAATTTGATATTGAAAATACGTCTCTTTTCTCCCTGCCGAAATAAAATCAGATATTGCAATGCGTTTTATGCGATGAGTTCCTGAGACTCGTTGAATATCAAAATTTTCGCGGTTGACGTTCTTCGCTAAGTATAACAATTGCCACTTCAGTTGTTGGCGAGTTGTATTATCGTATGTTTGAAAACCAATAACAAACGTAGAAGTTTTTTTAATTGATAGTTTTAATTTTCAGTTTTTTAATAATAATTTATGAAAAATTCTCAGTGTTAATTTATTATTTTATTTTTAGATTAATCTGAAACACATTGTCCAACAGAGGTCCTGCGAGTAGAAGAAACTCGTACTGAAGAGCCTGTGTCAAAAGAATTGCGTAATATAACTTCGTCAGATAGAGGACATTTTGGAGACAGCCTTAATCATTGTGAAAGAAAAATAATTTTTAAATTGGACCCATTTAAACCACAAGGACCATTTCCAAAGGATCCAGAAACAAAGCGATGTTTCTCAGACTATCATTATACACATTTCAATAAAAATTTCAAGACCATGGCTATGTTACTCTAATTTTTTTTTTTTTTTTTTTTTTTTTTTTTTAAAGCCGTATTATTATTTGTGTTGGTTGTTCGCAGACGTTCAGTGCAAATCATATTCCTCAGCATGGGTTGACGGTGTTTTCATTAGGAGTAATCTTACGCAATGTATATCTGATAATGAAAACCAGGGGCGCCGATTCCGTGGGTGCTCTGGTGCTGGTGCACCCCCCAAGAAAGTTTTGGGGGTGCTCAGCACCCACACAAAATAAGGGAGGAAAATAAAGTAGCACAAAAGTGGGGAAAAGTCATAGCTGTCAATTATGCATTTTTGACATCGCAGTCTAGCAATCACCACCTAGCCGCTAGGCTGTTCCAACAGTGCCCCAAGGAGCACTCACTGCAGAGGCTTGGAGCCCGTTAGGAGGGATGGGAGGTTGGAGGGGCGAGACCACTGACCCCTGGCCGCATAGCGTCGTAACCGATGCATCAATCAGAGTTCAGTGACAGCCATAGTTTGCTGTGGTAGTTCCATTAATTCTGTTCATTAAGATAGACTGACATCCGCACTGTCTTTCACGTCAAAGTATTTAATTCTACTAACAAGTACAGCATACTAGTGCAGTGGCGTTACACACGACTTCACGTAAAACATCGCGGGCAGGTAGTGGGCGAAGCACCTGCAGGGCTAGTAGCCGAGCTTAATAATGACACATATACCGAAATGAACTGAAAAGTGAATCTAGGAAAGGGGTTTTGACTATTCATTGCTCCATTCACGAAGGGCCATTGTCTGCTGAATGAGTGCAACCAGGCGCCGTAATAAAAGACGTCACGTTTGTGGGATCTGTGCTTTGTCGCCATATAAATAACCGCCTTTTCAAAGGTTTCCTGAATGTTATACAAGTGGAGCATGGGTATATATCTTGGGACAGTACAATTCGTTGGCTTAGTTGTCTGTACTTTGTTTGTCAGTCATGTGGAAATATGTCTCTAAATGTAAGAGGCACAGTTCATTGTCGAATAGATTAAAACTGGATAGTAAACCTAACATTCCATACTCACATAACTATACACTTTAAGAAATTAATCATTGCAGGGCAAAGAACATCTAATAATAGAGATGAAGGACCAAATCAAAGTGTTTATGAAAGAGTTTCATCTATCACAGAGGCAAATGAGTAACGAAATACTAACATCCTTCAATCGTCTGATTCGTTTTAACTTCTTAAAATTTCCTGAACGTACCAGTGGTGCTAATTTTCAAATTATTGATTTTTTTTTCTAATTTTGTTTTCTATAATATTGAATCTATCACAGTGGCTCTTCTCTCTCGTTTTTCTGCAGATATCAAATCATGCAATGTTTTATTACTACTGACAGAGCGACAAATACGACTGGTACGTTTTCTAGGTTGCAAGCAAAAATCAGAGAAATTGAACACTATTTGGCCCATTCTTTGAACCTTGTGGCCGAAAAGGTAATGAAAAATGAAACCACGAGCACCCACAGTGATTTTCAAAAGTCGGCGCCCCTGATGAAAACTCACGACAGCATATTAATGCGGCTGTTTCTTATAATAATTGGTGAGATGGTAATACCATAGACACATTACTGCAAAGTGAAATCAATAGTAAAATCACATTCTGGCGAGATGTATTGACTCGAATTATTAATGTTATCATTACTTTAGCAAAATGCAGTTTACCTATAAGAGGGCGTGATTCTGTATCTGGAAATTACACTTCACTTTTACGTTTGCTATCGAATTATGATCACATCTTAAAAGAATTTCTTTTAAAGCCAAAAAATGAAATAAATTACTTAAGCCCCACGATTCAAAACGAAGTTCTTAATTTACTTGGTACCGCAGGTAGGGAAAATATTTTGGTTGCAACTCAAGACCTGTAAAAAACTGACCAACTTTCTGTAGTTTTTCGATATGTTTCGATAGTAGAAAATAATGATCACGAGCCTAAAGAAATAAAAATCTGTGAGCCCTTTTTGGGATTTGTATTAGTATTCGATTGTAGTGCACAAGGGCTCAAAACTGAGATTTTAATTATTATAAAACATGCTGTGAAACGTGTTCCAGAAGTTTAATTTTTTTTTAGATAACTTGGAAAATATATATACTTTTTTGGCGGCAGTACAAAACGCTGGTCAGTGTTGAGTAATGACAAATCTGAAAAAAATGAAATTACCCTAAAAAAGCTATGTCCTACTAGATGGTCTTCAAGACATGATGCTTTATCAGCGATAAAGAAAAAATATTCATTATGAAAACTTTATACCAAATAATTTTAACGTCCACTAAAAAAGACGAACGTGACGAATGTAAGAGTATGATAAATATTTTACAGAACTATGATTTTCTTGTGCTTGTCGTTTTTTTTGAATTGATAATTTGAAATCATCACAATGTTCAAATGTTAGTAGAGCTTATGGGACTTAACTACTGGTCATGAGTCCCTAAACTTATCAACTACTTATGAAGTAGCTAACGTTAAGAACGGCACAAATACCCATGCCCGAGGGGGGATTCGAACCCCCGACCGTAGTGGCCGTGCAGACTGTGACTGGCGCGCCACAGAACGCTCGGCTACCGCGGCCGGCTTGACATCATCGAGCCAGTTTCTAAGGCTCTACAGCATCAAGGAATGACTTACACAAAGCTGGTTTTTTATTAAGTAATCTTTTGAATAGACTGATCGAAATGAAAAATCAAAATTCATTCCATTGTTTGCTGAACCAGTCCATAAGCCTAGGAAATGTGTGTGTGTGGGGGGAGGGGTAACAACTAGGGTTACCAGATTGAACTCGAGGCAGGCCCGGAGACCAGACGTACCCCAGTCCCCTTGGCCAATGACTCACTCCCCCCCCCCAACTGCGACCAACTCCCGCCCCCCCCCCCCCAAACAGGATTAAACGTGCATTCTAAAAGAAAAAAAAGTAATCAACTCCCTCCCAGTAAGTATCCCCCCTCCCCTGTCCCCCCCTCCCCCGTGGAACATTGCTAGGGGTGGCCTTCACATGCCGCAGCTGACCGGCCAAGCGGCCAGTTGCTGTGGATAAACAATCGGCACACTTCAGTCGGCGTGGCAGCAGAAGTGGCGGCAGCAGTGGGGGCAGACTTCGTCAAACAGATCTTTGTGTATCTTACGGTCACAAGTTTTACAAATACAACAAAATTAACTTCTATTACTATATATGATCACCAATCTCTTACTAATGCCGCCATTACTAGTTTACCACTAATCAAACCTACACCGAAGCAAATAAAATAACAGTAGTAAAATATTACAGTTATAAGCATATACCTTATTATTCATATTTTGTTATTATCTCGCTGCATTCATAAGAGTCTTGTTTTTAAGAGCCACGTTGTAGAAATCTTCACATCTCATTTTCAAATTCATCTGAACACATATCTCGGCTTTCACAAGTTTAATGGACATTCTGTTTCTAGCATCCGACCATAATGAACTCATTACACTAAACACTCGTTCAACGCGCGCGTTACTGACAGGAGTTGCGAGGAGGTGCTGCATTATATTGAACAAGTTTGGTGCATCCGCTTTTTCAAAAAACTCGCTCCACACTTTACAACAATTAGTTTCCTTCCTATCAAGATTTTATACTACAGACTTCAAAACAGAAAACTCTTGATACAGTTCGTTTCCATCAAAACTAATTTTCAATTCCTTTCCCACTTTGGTCAAGTCTTTAAATGAAAATTGTTTTGGTTGACATAAGTCTAGCACTGATACAAGTTCATACACATTGCCATTCCCACTAAAGCTGTACCATTTACCAAGATAGTTTAATAACCTGTCGTAAACAAGTGTGCACTCTTTTACAATATTATTTTCTTCTTCTGTAAGGTGTTCTGAAGACATATTTTCAAATCCATAAAAAGTATCCTCCTTACGACCCTCTAGTTGGTTTTTCACTTCCAACATAATCTCGTGAACATCTGTAGAAAGTGTGTCCTCTTTTTCTAAAAGTCTAATTGCTTTACAAAAAAACAGGCATAGTTGGTTTTAAAAAATACAGAAAGCACACTGGTAGTGTTAGCGAATACTCGTTTCTTTCGTCTTGTTGTGAACTAATAAACTTCCAAATTAGGGGATGTGTTTTTTCCTCACCCCGTGTTACATAATACATCTTTAAAACTCGCCACATCTTAACAAGACGGTCCACTGCTGACTCCAAATACAACCATCGCACTACAGTGTCGCAGTATTTCGCTGTAATCATGCTGAGCAAACTCGCAAAATGTTTTTAGTTCGTCCGAATTTTTTGATGATGAAGAAAAGTCTGAATATATTTTAAGAACTAGAGTTTCTACATCATATTTTAGAAGCTTGAAATCAAACTTAGGACAGTTATGTAAAATATGACAACAACAATTGGCTTTGATTAAGTTTTCATTTTCTTCTTTCAATTTAGTGAAGTCAGAATTGTGTTTCCCGAAATTAACTGATGCATTGTCAGCTGAGTACGAAACTACATTATTTAGTGTCAAACCATTTTCCAATAAAATGATTTTAGTTTGTTTGAGATGCCTTCTGCAGATTCGTTAACATCTTCGTAGAAATCAAGAACTTCATTACATTTCCCCTTATCTTTGGAGAAGTATGTTACAACTATCGGATAATGTTTTTTATTGCCCTTGTTTGAAGCGTCTGAACCTAATGAAAACGGAACATTTTGCTTCAATTCGCTTAGTAGCTTCTCTTTAGCATAGGCATACCGCAGAAGCACATTTTTACTAATGCTTCGCTTTTTGTTCGGCCGCATCTTACTTTCGTTGCCACTGAGAAATCTCTAAAAACGTAAGGATATAGCCTATTACCACAATCTTGAGAATTGTAAGAATGGTGGTGTTTCACACCATGGTAAGTCAAAGTTAATTCCGTTGAAGTGACTTTGTCGTCTTCTGCAGAAAATTGTTTCGGCAAGAATTTAAGAAGCGACTGATTCTTGTTTTGTGTGGTAATATTCGCTTTGTGTCTTCCTGACTGTAAATGTTTATTCACAGCTTTCACTCCGTCGTACATATTCTGCGCTTACACATACACTCATCAGTATCGACTTTTGGTAGCCACTCTTTATAATTTTCTTCCTGCAACCATTCTTCACGGAACGAACTTAGATATCGTCTCTTCATTTCACTGTTTTTACTCACTAATCTGAGTTAATGTAAGCTTGACTGTTCACACACGATCCGAGTATTCCAAAAATTGCCGCTAAACTGATAACAAACAATGAACGAATGAACACAAATAATAGACGTCGCAAGTTGACACGTTGCCGCAACAGTGTTTGCTTAACAATGCGCTGCCGGCCGCGGTGGCCGAGGGGACTGAGGCGCTCCAGTCACGGTCTGCACGGCCATTACGATCGGGGGTTCGAATCCCCCCTCGGGCCAGGATATTTGTGCCGTCCTTGGTATAAGGTAGTTGATAAGTAGTTTCTAAGTTTAGGGACTGATGACCCCGTAGTTAAGTCCCATAAGCTTAACAAACATTAGAACATTTTTTAAATAATGCGCTAGCCGATCACTACCGACGCAACAATGAAAAGTTTTCAGAGGAAGAACAGAAAAGTAGCGTTTTGTTGCAATAAGAAATTAACATTTATATGAAGTTATTCATAATTACTAGAGAGGAGCCGGCCGGGAATGGCCGAGCGCACTGAGGCGTCTTGCCATAGTGCGCGAGGCTGCTCCCGCCAGAGGTTCGAATCCCCCCCTAGGGCATGGATGTTGTGTTTGTCCTTAGTTTAAGTTACGTTAAGTTCGATGTAGATCGTCGCTACATGAGCATAGTACTTAAAAAGCGTCGTTAAGAGAAAAATAATGTTAAGATGATGGTTACATTCAAGCCCGGAGATGAGAGTCATTGGCCCGTAGACCCGAAGAATTCATTTCAAACCCGGGCACTCCGGGCGGCGCCCGGAGATCTGGCAACCCTAGTAACAACTGTTTTCAAAAGCAAAAGACGCTTTTTATGAATTCTCAGAAGACGAGAGAATTTCCAATCCAGAATCACACTTCAAAGTCAATGTGTATTACTTCTGTCTAGATTTATTTGCGTGTAAAACCAAACAAAGATTTCAAAGCCTCCGTGACCTCAGTAATACATTCGAAGTGTTACAACCGAAGAAATTCTTATCATTTTTAAATGAAATAATAAAGAAGGAAGCTGGAAAACTAACTGATAAATACACTAATGACTTTTCATTCGATCTGTATGGAGAATTAATTGCTTTAAAAAGTGAAATTCAGAAAGTTCTATCCATTAAAGAGCTCACGGAGTTATTAATGGTAAAATACTGTAGTCTTGCATCCAGGTTTCCGAAGGTAATAACAGCATGTTTACTATTTTTGACGCTTCCAGCAACAACAGAAACAGCTGAAAGAAGTTTTTCGGAATTAAAGCTGATCAAAAACTGTCTTAGGACTTCCATGAGACAAGAACGTCTATCAGATTTGTCAGTGTTATCTTTAGAGGCACAAAAACTCGAAAAACTAAAATCGTCCTCAGCTATGGAAGCATTAATAAATACATTCGCAGAAAAAAGTCGAGAAAAGTGTATATTTAAATTGTTTGGCTAATTCGCCTTCTAAATGTACTAATTATAAGTAATTATTTTCTATGCATATTTTATAAGTATGTAAACTATATTTAATCAAAAAATGTTACATTTGTTCAGTACGAGAAAATCTGTTTCGCTTGTGAAAAAATTTACCGCCATTTGAGTTTCGCCGCAATTAAGCAAAAGGGCCCCGCAACAAATTTTGATACGGGACCCCTCATGGGCAAGCTACGCCACTTAGTTCACTGCTTACTGTTCTACCTTTGATCCAACTGGCTGGTTGTTCTTTCTAAAGGGCTTCCTTAGATCGCAAGGGTCTTCCATATATACGCTTTTCTTATGTTTGTTAATTGTAACTTTTTATTACCTCATTGCTAATTTCCAAATATTTATTTCTAGGGGTCCGCGGCCACCTTTCACCAAATGGTGTAAAATAATGAGTAAAATTAATGAATAAAAGTGTGAAAATAAAATTCATCACTATTTTTTTATCGTGTGAAAAACATGTGTACTTTTACTTCAGGTCGTATTCCCAAGCACCCTTTGCGGTTCCTAATTGAGAACGCATACCCAGTTTAGTGCCGGAGAATGCGGCTTCTCAGATCGACTGTTTCGCAACAATACGGGAGTCGTTTGCGCGCCGGAAACCTTTTACGCATTGGCGGAGCGAGCTTTGTCGACCAATCACAGCGCTCGCTGGCACGTATGCTGCCTCAGGTATAATTAAATATTAAACTTGCTTTGTCAGTGCACTACCTATTTCATAAGTCGATTTTGACCAGTTTATTACTTCTAACATGGATCGGTGGCTGAAGTCAGGATCATTGAAGAAGGGTGCAGTATCTCCTTCTCAACAAGGGAAACTTCCAGTTGAAATGAATGAGGAGGGAGGACGACCAGAGGAAGAATTCACAAGAAACTCCACAGCTGGATTTATTATGTGAAAACGCTGTAAGTAGTCCATTGGTTGCAATATCCTGTGGAATTGGAATAACCAAGAAGCGTAAGTACAACGAAAGCTTTTTAGAAATGGGCTGTATGGAGACAAAGGAGGGTAAAGCTCAGTGTGTAATTTGTGGGCGAGTCCTTCCGAACAGTTCAATGGTTCCAGTTAAATTGCGCCGTCATTTTGAAGGTACTCACCCGGATTTACAAGCTAAAGACATCGATTTTTTCAAAAGGAAGAGTACTGAACTAGCTGCTTCTCAGCATTGCATGAAAACTCATACAAAAACAATTAATGAAAATTCATTAAAAGCATCTTTCTTCGTTAGTTATCGAATGGCAAAAGCAGGCCAAGCTCATACCATTGCAGAAAATCTCATAAAGCCGTGTGTTAATGATATTGTTTCTTGCATGCTAGACGAACACGCAGTAAAGCTTGTATCTTCAGTGCCATTATCAAATAGTGCCAAGAGACACATTGTTGATATTGTTGTTTCTTGCATCCAATACAATTAATTTTCTCTGCAGGTAGATGAATCCACGGATGTTGCAGGATTAGCGATTTTATTGGCTTTTGCCCGTTATGAATATTGAGGATGTTTTGAGGAGAACCTCTTATTGTGCAGACCACTACCCGCCAACACAACAGGTGCTGAAATATTCCGTCTATTGGATGAGTTTTTAAGGAATAACGAAGTTTCATTGTCTAATTGCATAGATGTGTGCACAGATGGTGCCAAAGCTATGACGGGTCCTACAGTTGGAGCAATAACGAAAATAAAAGAAAACGCCAAGAATTGCAGAAGTAGTCAGTGCACTATCCACAGATACGCTTTAGCTACGAAACAAATGCCTTTTTCGTTCAAGAAAGTGCTAGACGAATCCATTCAAATCATTAAACCCATAAAATCAAGGCCGTTGAAGTCAAGACTTTTCACAATACTGTGTGAAGATATGGGAAGCCTTCATCGTTCCCTGCTTCTCCACACAGAAGTGAGTTGGCTCTCATGTGGGAATGCACTCTCTCGGTTGTACGAATTAAGATTGGAAGTCTTGCCGGCCGCGGTGGCCGCGGGGACTGAGGCGCTCCAGTCACGGTCTGCACGGCCACTACGGTCGGGGGTTCGAATCCCCCCTCGGGCATGGATATTTGTGGCGTCCTTAGGATTAAGTAGGTCATAAGTAGTTTGTAAGTTTAGGGACTGATAACCCCGCAGTTAAGTCACTTAACCCTTCTTTTTTTTTTTTTTTTAATTGGATGTCTTAACCTTCCTTTTGGAGCACAACACTAAATTAGCAGACCTTATTAATGACGAAAATTGGCAGTGTATACTTGCCTATTTGTCAGATATTTTCTCCAAAATGAACGAAATGAATATTTCACTCCAAGGGCAAAGTGAAACAAAGGTCACTGCTATCGACAAAGTTCGAGCATTCAAGAGGAAAATCAATTTTTGGGCATAGAGCGTCGAGGAGGGGGAGGTCGAGTGTTTTCCTTTTCTCAAGGAGTTTTTGAAAAACGAAACATTGACGCTTGGGAAGAATTTGTTTCATCAAATCCTGGAATATCTCCGAAGCTTGATGTCATTGTTGGAGATTTATTTCCCAACAGCTGAAGATGAAAAGCTGCAGAAATACGAATGGGTGGTCAACCCATTCACTGTATCCAAAAAGCCGAACATTCTATCATCAAATGAATATTAGTTGTTGATAGAAATTGCGTCAGACCCTACCTTTAAATCAAGTTTTGATATTGACGGTTACTCGCACTTTTGGATCCGTTTCGATAACAAGAAATACAATTCCCTTGTTGAAAAGACAAAACGTGTACTTCTTCCATTTGCCACAACATACATGTGTGAATCTGGATTCTCGATCTATGCTGCCCACAAAACTAAGTAACGAAGCTGTCTAGATGTGGAACCAGACATCCGTCTCCAGTTATCAAGAATTGAACCAACTTTTCAAAATTGTGTCAGCAGAAGCAACCTCAACCATCACATTAGGATTCCATTATTATTCCTACAGTAAAGAAGAAAGCATTTTTCTTCGAAGATGCTCAGAGAACGTACCTGAACTATAACTCTGTAGGAATTTTGTTTCTGTCTTCTATCATTTACAATTAATTGAATTCCGTTGGCAATGATATTTTTGTTACGAAAATTAAAATTATATCTAAAGCTAATTTCTTTTCTTTATAATATATTCCGTCCTCTCAGTTAAAAATATGACCTGCCTGTATGTCAATTACAATTACTTGATATTACTCTGACACTACATTCTGCCAGCTGGCTGCGAGCGTAAACAAATGAGGACTTTTCATGTGCCACCTTGTAAAAGGTAAGCCTCCTCTGCCAGAATTGTTTCCTTTGAGAAAAGAAGTCTTACATTCTGTGAAATGTTTTGTCTTCTTACTTAGAAATAAGAGAGTCTGTTTGTTTTTCTAATTTGTTTACAGTCGAGGCTGACTGCCAAGTAGTAGCTGAAGTTGTCAGCTGTGGCTAAACTGTTGCCAGCTACCAACTGACAGTACAGTGTTGCAACGCCGCCTGCTAGCTGCCGGCTATGGACTGACAGCTGCTGTTCAGTAGATACGCAAAGACGTAAAAATAACTAGACTTTCCGAGCTTTTTACAGGGGCACGAAAATCGATTGTGGAACTGGAAAACGGCTTTATAAAAGCAAATTTCCAGAATCGATTTTGATGTGTTTTCCTGGCCAACCAAAAGAGGAACTGGGACATCGGCTTACGAAATCCGGTTATACAATGGGAATTTAAATTGGATCGTTAATTTCAAGTTGTTTTCATTCATCTCTAAACCAAAAACTATTAATACTTCGGGAGGAGGGGGGAAGGAGGGGGGAAGGAGGGGGGGAAGGAGGGAGTCATTGGGAACATGGCACTTGCGTTAAGAAGCTTTCAGTTCCCATGGGTTTCGCTCTGAAATTTAAAGTTACTGTGCTCTTGACCAGGGGCGTATATAGAAAGAGGGGGGGGGGGGGCGAGGGCCCCCCGAAATGACGTAATCATTTTTTTAGAAATCGAATCAATGACTGAATGACACTTCTAAAACGCCATAACAAAGCATGGATCGGAACATACGACAACTTTTTCCTTTTAGGCATCAATTTGAGGTACGACGCCACAAAATTTTTAGTCTTGCCCCCCCTCCCCCCCGAAAATATATCCTATATTCGCCACTGATCTTGACTGACTAGGGGTCCGCCATGGATTTTCGACTGAAGAAAGGGTCCGCTAGCTGAAAAGATTGGGATGCCCTGGTCTAAAGGTTATAAAGAATTTTTTACTACAGTCCTCATGATATAAAGTATCTGCAGTATGCAGATCCATTACTGTACAAATACGTCTTACGATGGTGCGCACATCGTGATTGAATTGTTGTAGATGAAGGATCGGACATTGTAAACTTTCCGACGTCAATCAATGGGCTGTTTCATTTGTTTATTACAAAAAACTTCGTCTATAGCTTCCGCACAAATCAAACAGATTTAAAAGCAAATTTTACTGCAACCGAAATCAAATGTGGGAAATTACGAGAAGTTGAAGGCTGTTGGTCAGAGACAGTGTCGCTCATAAACAGTGTCCCTCTGAAGCTTTTGCTCTTACGTATTCATTCCTACAAGACTTATGAACAACATTGTGTTTCCAGAATGAAACTTTCACTCTGCAGCGGAGTGTGCGCTGATATGAAACTTCCTGGCAGATTAAAATTGTGTGCCGGAACCGGGACTCGAACCTGGGACCTTTGCCTTTCGCGGGCAAGCGCACTACCGACTGTGCTATCCCGACACGACTCACGATGCCGCCTCACAACTTCTGTGAAGTTTGGAAAGTAGGAGGCGAGGTACTGGCAGAAGTAAAGTTGTGAGGCGGCATCGTGAGTCGTGTCGGGATAGCACAGTCGGTAGTGCGCCTGCCCGCGAAAGGCAAAGGTCCCAGGTTCGAGTTCCGGTTCTGGAACACAATTTTAATATGCCAGGAAGTTTCAACACTGTGTTTCTTGTTCAGAAAAACTTGAGCTTCCCATCTTTTCTTAAATTACTTGCACGAACCATTCCACTAATTCCTTTTTCTCCAGTGTTACAAATGTCAATGGCAACATCACATCCACAAACTAAGCACTTCTCAGCCGTTGTTCACAGATGTCATGAACAAGAAAAGTCACTTACTAACTGGAAACATGTACCCCGTAATAAACTTTAAAGAAATTAATTGTTTAAGCATAATCAGTGTAAAGATCTTCCGCACACTCACTGGGGAGAACTGAACCTGACACAGAAATGCTTCCAGGCTGTTGGGTCTGATTGCAAGGCGGGCGTTCGCGAACCAACGGGAGGCTGCCGGCCATGCTCCAGTCGTCCATCTAATACCTCACGACTCAGTCGTCCAGCCCCATCCATTCCCTTATACCACATCACACATGCACAAAAATCCCCTAACACATAATGAGGCTCTTAGATGTCGTACAGATATTTTTATTCCTTCGCAAACTACTTCACAGGGCCTTACATTTTAGTTTATGGCATAAAATTCAGTTTTTAAAAAATTGACAGTTTTTCTACTTCCGTATCTCGCAAAATATGTAAAGTGGCCAGAATTGGGCTTGATGTTACAAGAAGATTACTTTTGTGTGTGTGAGATTTGAAGACAATAAAACTGAAAGTAATTTTTGAAAGCATTTTTGTAAACATCGATCAGAAGATGTTAAATAAAATACGACAGTCCAGATCGCAAGTTGCTGCGCTTTTTATTGGCACACAGTTTTGGTCCTACAGGATCATCATCAGGTGTTTGGCACCTTATTGGTGGCCAGAGCAGGCGTCAACTGTTGATGACGTTTCAGCATTCATTGTCTCTCTGTAAGGTCCATATGGTCCCCACATGTCGGTTTTATATATATTTTTTTTACATATGTAAACTGGCCACAGATGTCTATTGTAAGTGGCACAGTAATCTTTGGAAGTTCGATTGTAGAGTAAGCGCTCTGGCTGCGAGAGAGAGCAGTCAGTAGCAAGTCTGTTGCGAGCTGTGTTGTGAGTCAGTTACGGAGAGTTGCCTGTTGGGTGACGTAGCGAGAGGACGCTATTGGAGAAGGCAGTTGTTAAGTATCTGTTGCAGCACGCTATTATTGTAATGCATGATGTTAATTTAATTTTCTGTAATATTTTCCTACTTCATATTTTTTTTTAAGAATACATGATTTCTAATATTCAATTTGCGTTCTGCGTCCTCATTTGGTAGTTAGTTTCCCATTCCTTTCATTTTCTTCATTTATGATTATTGTTGAACTTAATTACTACCCACCTATCGTTTTCGAACATTTTAATACTGAAATACTGCATGATGCGAGATGCTTGCTGTTTTCTGTTTCCAGTTATGTAATAAGAAGATACGAGGTAAGTCAATTTTTTCATTTTATCTGTGTCGCAGCCAGATTGTTTCCCCCTTTCATTATTCAAGTTAATCAGTTTCTTTACTAATCCAAATAATATTCTGAATCGCAATTCAGAATTTAGTGAGGGAACAAGGAGTTTCACTTTAGATGAGAATGCTGCTTAAACAAGAAAAATATTTGGTGCTGAAGGAGTTCAGCAGTTTAACAAGGATACCAGTGGAGAAAAAGGTACCCTCATGACCACAGTACGCATAATATGTGCTTCTGGTTTTTCTCTCTCTCAAGCAATGATATTTCCCATACTAAATTTAAAGAATCACATTCTTACTGGTGCCCCTCCAGGCACATTAGGACTAACAGCTACATCAGACTGGATGATTAGTGAATTGTTTACACGCAATACACAGAATTTTACGCAGCAAACAGCGATCAAAATAAACTACTTCACTGCCCCTTCCGGACAACCATGGTAGCCACCCTGCTATACAGACACTGAATAATTCTAAGGTAAGCAGTAGAATAGTGCTAACAATTACACGCCACTGCAGTATTTTAATGCAACCACCACATATTAGTATGTTCAATTAATTTCAGGCTTTTACATTTCTGCAGTTAATTCATGGCTGACGCACTACCCAGGAAAATCATTGTCTGTTTATGATAATGTTGGATGCATTGAAAAAGCATTTACTTACACAATGACCGCAACCTGCATCAAATAAAATTTAAAGGAAACAGGCATTTTTGAATATTTTGACAGATGATGACTTTATGTGTGGTTCTGTGAGAAACCGAAAATGCAGCTCTGGAGCTTCAGCTAATGTTCTAAATAACAGTGCTCCTGAAGTCTCATCAAATCCAAGTTTAGTTTCTCTTCCTGTGAAAGGTGCTGAGGCTAAGAGTGCAGTCTCTGCTCTAGGAGCTACCGAGAGTCAAAACTAATCAAAGGAAGACTCTTTTACTATACCGTCAGAGGAAGATCCAATTTTAAAGTCTGAAATTGGTGCTGATATTTCCAGCAGTTATCCTAAAGCCGACGAAAGAAGCCAACAGAAAAAAATAGAAAGAGTGAAATTAGTTGCATCGCAACAGACGCTTAAGTATTAAAAGTCTTACTACTTGGTCAGCTATTGTTCTTGTCATATGTAAATGATCTTCCATGAAGTCTCCAAGAAGAACAAGTAGTTCTCATTGTTGATGACATAAGAATTATAAGTAAAATAGTGTGGTAGGTCCAACTTTAAAAAAATGTAATTGTTTTTCAAATTAATAACATGAACTGCAAATGACTATTATCTAAAAAGGATGCATATTTATTTAATTGATTCAACCATACTTACATGGGTTCTGTGTGGTTGTCCTCCAATCGTTTAAGGTTAATGCCTGGATGATTCTCACTTGCAGATCCGGTTAATACTCCCAACTCCAGAAATGATATTCATATTTTAAAAATGAAGATAATTTTGATATTGTGTAATTATTATTTTTATTGTTGCTTGTGTTATTTACATACTGGAATTTAATACTTTTTCTGTTTGTATTTTTTTCTTTTTTATATGGTTTCTGATATGATGAATTTTGATAAAATGTGACCTTGTTACTGAAACCCAGTTCATTAAAAATCATTAACTAAACAAAATATTTTTAATAATTTGTTTATAAATACTGTTATGGGCTTGAAATATATAGGGACAATGCTAATTAACTGACAAGGATGACAGTACAGGATAATACAAGTAGAAACGTTTCTTTAATTATTGGTCAATAGCAGTGACTTTGTTTTTGTCAGATAATTAGGAATGAACTGCAACTAACTTCAGTACAGAATATTGTCCTAGTTAGTACAAATGAATTTTAAATGTAAACATTGTGATTATGTTCCCATTGAACCAGGCTTAAATTTGAAACATGATGTACCTTTCCTAGACATACAATACTACGTAGTGTTACATATTACGATTTACTCTGCACTCGTATCCGTTGAAGGACGTGTTCCACGTTTTACCCTCGGATACTGGTGTAATACGATACTTCTCTTCTCAGGCGCAGATAGTTTCGGAAATCTTGACAAGAATGTACAAATCGTTCAATTCTTCAACCACATCAGCAGGAGTGATGTAAACTTTACTTTTGAGACTGCTCTAGACAGAAAAATCGAAAGAATTTGAGGAACGTAATCTCGGCGGACAAGATGCAGATAATGCTAGACATATCTACCTTGCACCTTTAAACGAACTACATATCCTCTTAGATCAGCACTAAAATGTGCCGATGCCCCATAATGCATCTGCTATATTTCACAGTCATAGGCCAATACGTGAAATTTGATACCAGTTAGTTGAAATTTAATCGAAAAGAGTACATTTAAAATGCATTTGTACTAACAAGCTTGTAAATACACAATCGTAATTATCTTTCGAACTGCTCTCTTTCAGGAACATGCACACTGCTTACTGGCGAAACCAATGTTGTAATCATGCACTGCATAACTGAATTTTTAATGTGGTTCTTGGTAAACTTATAATTCTCTAAAATGCAGTCTTTTCTTTCCGAACAAAAAATAACTGTAATTATGTTACTATGTTTTAAACGTTTTAGGAAACGTTGGAGAAAACTGTTGTCTGGGTCAACAACAATAATCAAGGAAGACAGTGATTTTATAAAATTTATTTGTTATTAATATGGATACATTCATTAACAATTTTCAGGTTTCCATTTTTAGGATTCGATTCGCAACATTTGAATTTCAAATACACATTGCAACTGAAGCCATTCTGCTCCAGGTAACCAATTAAATTGATATTTCGCACAATCAACACATAACAGTCAAGTGAGTGGAAATAATCAAAGAAAGCTAGTGATATATAGGAATTATTTTTTCGTACCACTACTGTTCTGAAACAAAGTATGTAGCAAGACTTGGAAGAAATGATAATATGGAAACAAAAAGAAAGGAACAGAATCTACTTCCTCCGTACTTTGCAATGAATAAACAAGTTACAGTTTAATATAGGAAAGTAGTAAAGAAGCAGCAAGCATCTAAAATGCACATTACTGTTTTGAAAGTTCCTAACGAACACTTACACACACATTGGCATTAGTGTTTCTGGAGGATAAGGTTACACATAAAGACGATTAATACAGCATATATTCCAGAAATAGCTACACTAGACAACAACAGCGATAGAAACAACAATAAGGAATAATAACAGTTCTGCAGGTATCTCACTGTGAAATTACACAGAGGGATTGGTACATATATATATACACATACAAAAATTATGTACATATTACCCGTCAAAACTCTTAACTTGCGTTTCTTGACCTACATATACATCTTATTCACAATAGTAAGCATAACTAGTGCTACAGCAACATACAAGGGATTATTACATAAGCAACAGGTATGTATTTACATTAAAAATAAATATTAATTGCTACCTCGTCTCCCACTTGCGCTACTATATTATGTGCGTTACAACTGGCTGCTACAAGCGAACGATATTTCCAGTCCGCTATAGTACGAAATGCAAGATGTTCTTCTTTTTACTAATATGGAATCTAATTTCAAATGAATCTGTCGATTAATAGGGTACGAGAGCCTCACTTTTATGAAAACTCATCAACTGTCACATATTTCGTCTTTCCTATAAGCTTGTTTAAAAGTTTATATTTCTTAGCTACTTGTGCGTTAGGGATGAATTTAAGGTGTCATTTAGTTTTGCTGCTTATAATTTAGTGAATAGAAATTGAATAATAGTTGAATTCTATGTTCAGTAAAACAAAAATAATTTCATATTGCTATGAAATTATTTTGACAGTAATAAGATACTGGATGTCTGAAGAATATAAAAAGAGAGCATAAATTTGCAGCAAATAAATAGAGACATGAACCACAGACATTGCCGAGGTGGGGTGGCTTGCGTGCCTCAACGATGCAGATAGCCGTACCGTAGGTGCAACCACAGCGGAGGGGTAACTGTGGAGAGGCCAGACAAACGTGTGGTTCCTGAAGAGGGGCAGCAGCCTTTTCAGTAGTTACAGGGGCAACAGTCTGGATGATTGACTGAGCTGGCCTTGTAACATCAGCTAACGTGGCTCTGCCGCACAGTTACTGCGAACGGCTGAAAGCAAGGGGAAACTACAGCCGTTACCCTTCCCGAGGACATGCAGCTCTACTGTATGAACATATGATGATGGCATCCTCCCGGGTAAAATATTCCGGAGGTAAAATAGTCCCCCATTCGGATCTCCGGGCGGGGACTACTCAGGAGGATGTTGTCATCAGGAAAGACAATACTGGCATTCTACGGATCGGAGCGTGGAATGTTAGATCCCTTAATCGGGTAGGAAAATTAGAAAATTTAAAACGGGAAATGGATAGGTTGAAGTTAGATATAGTGGGGATTAGTGAAGTTCGGTGGCAGGATGAACAGGATTTCTGGTCAGGTGAGTACAGGATTATAAATACAAAATCAGTTGGGGGTATCACAGGAGTAGGACTGATAATGAATAAGAAAATAGGAATGCGGGTAAACTACTATGAGCAGCACAGTGATCGCATTATCATTGTCAAGATAGATACGAAGCCAACACCGACAACAGTAGTACAGGTTTATATGCCTACTAGCTCTGCCGATGATGAGGAGATTGAAGAAATGTATGAGGAGTTAAAGGAAATTATTCAGACAATTAAGGGAGAGGAAAACTTAATTGTGATGGGAGACTGGAATTCGGTAGTAGGAAAAGGAAGAGAAGGAAAAATAATAGGTGAATATGGACTGGGCAGGAGGAATGAAAGAGGAAGTCGCCTGGTAGAATTTTGCACGGAACATGATTTAATCGTAACCAACACGTGGTTTAAGAATCACAAAAGAAGGTTGTATACGTGGAAGAGACCAGGAGACACCGGAAGGTATCAGATAGATTTTATAATGGTAAGACATAGGTACCGGAACCAGGTTATAAACTGCAGGACATATCCAGGGGCAGATATAG
The DNA here is from genome assembly GCA_026315105.1 of Locusta migratoria. Lineage (NCBI taxonomy): Eukaryota > Metazoa > Arthropoda > Insecta > Orthoptera > Acrididae > Locusta > Locusta migratoria. Next base: position 202,694,680 of record CM048746.1, read on the forward strand.
ACTCTGACCATAACTTGTTAGTCATGAACTGTAGGCTGAAGCTGAAAAAACTGCAGAAAGGTAGGAAAATAAGGAGATGGGACTTAGATAAATTGAAGGAAAGTGAAGTTCTGGAGAATTTCAGAGGGAGATTTAGGCAACAATTGACAGAAAAAGGGGGAAATAAAACAGTAGAAGAGGAATGGGTAGCATTGAGAGATGAAATAGTGAAGGCAGCAGAGGACAAAATAGGTAGAAAGGCAAGATCTACAAAAAGTCCTTGGATATCACAGGAAATACTAAATTTAATTGATGAAAGGAGAAAATATAAAAATGCAGTAAATGAAACAGGCAAAATGGAGTACAGACGACTAAGAAATAAGATTGACAGGAAGTGCAAAATGGCTAAGCAGGAGTGGCTAGAAGCCAAATGCAAATCTGTAGAAGAATGTATAAGAAGGGGAAAAGTAGATACCGCCTACAGGAAAATAAAAGAAACATTTGGGGACAAGAAAAGCAATTCTACGAATATCAAGAACTCAGATGGGAAACCAGTTCTCAGCAAAGAAGGGAAAACTGAAAGATGGAAAGAATACATAGAGCAACTCTACAAAGGAAATGAACTTAGAGACGATGTTGTAGGAAGGGAAGAGGAAGTAGATCAAGATGAAATAGGAGATACTATACTGAGAGATGAATTTGACAGAGCCTTGAAAGACCTAGGTCGGAACAAGGCCCCAGGAGTAGATGACATACCCTCAGAACTACTAAAGTCTCTGGGAGAGCCAGCCATGACAAGACTATTTGAACTGGTGAGTAGGATGTATGAGACAGGCGAAATGCCCTCAGACTTTAAGAAAAATGTAATAATCCCCATTCCAAAGAAATCAGGCGCAGACAGGTGTGAAAATTACAGAACCATCAGTTTGATAAGTCATGGTTGCAAAATTTTAACACGAATTATCCACAGGAGAATGGAAAAACTGGTAGAAGCTGACCTCGGGGAAGATCAGTTTGGATTCAGGAGGAACGTAGGAACCCGGGAGGTAATACTCACTTTACGTCTTATCTTAGAAGATAGATTAAGGAAAGGCAAACCGACATTTTTAGCTTTGGTAGATTTGGAGAAAGCATTTGACAATGTTGACTGGAATACACTATTTCAAAATCTGAAGTTGGCGGGGGTAAAATACAGGGAAAGGAGAGTTATTTACAACTTGTACAAAAGCCAGACCGCAGTTATTAGACTCGAAGGGCATGAAAGGGAAGCATCAGTTGGGAAGGGAGTAAGACAGGGCTGTAGCCTTTCTCCGATGCTATTCAATTTGTACATCGAGCAGGCGATGAAGGAAAGCAAGGAAAAATATGGAATAGGGATTAAAGTTCAGGGGGAAGAAATAAAAACATTGCGTTTTGCTGACGACATTGTAATTCTGTCAGAGACAGCAAAGGACCTGGAAGAGCAGTTGAATGGAATGGACAGCGTGTTGAAGAGAGCGTATAAAATGAACATTAACAAGAGCAAAACAAAAATAATGGAATGCGGTATTAGAAAGTCAGGCGATGCTGAAGGAATTAGATTAGGTAACGAAACAATGAAGGTGGTAGATGAGTTTTGTTACTTGGGTAGTAAAATAACATGCGATGGTCGCAGTACAGAGGATATAAAATGCAGAATGGCAATGGGAAGAAAAGCATTTTTGAAAAAGAGAAATTTGTTAACATCGAATATTAATTTAAGTGTAGGGAAGTCTTTTCTGAAGGCGTTTGTGTGGAGTGTTGCCTTGTACGGGAGTGAAACATGGACGATAAGCAATGCGGACAGGAAAAGAATAGAGGCTTTTGAAATGTGGTGCTACAGAAGAATGCTGAAGATCAGGTGGGTAGATCGCATAACTAATGAAGAGGTACTGGACAGAATTGGTGAGAAAAGGAATTTTTGGCATACCCTGACTAAAAGAAGGGATCGCTTGGTAGGACACATTCTTAGACATCGGGGAATTGTAAATTTAGCATTGGAGGGAAGTGTGTGGGGTAAAAATCGCAGAGGGAGACCAAGAGACGCGTATAGTAAGCAGATTCAAGTGGATGTGGGTTGCCGTTCTTATGAGGAGATGAAAAGGCTTGCTCAGGATAGGGTATTATGGAGAGCTGCATCAAACCAGTCTCCGGACTGAAGACCATAACAACAACAAATAGAGACAAATTTTTTACTATATTAACAGTAGAAGATGCCATACAACGTTCAAAATCTATTACATAGATATAAAGAAAATGCAGTTGTAGTTTTAGTTTTAGAGTTATTATTTATGGTTTATTCAGCATTTCCTCAGGCCATTAGGTGTGTGATGGTACCGAAGAGGAATACGGTACGGAATATATTACAGTCCGAGTTAGTATTCCATTCATCGTGAAATATCATTTTTTTCTGTTGTAATATACTGGCATTGTTCCACCAGACGAAACAGAAAGTCTACAGCAGTGTTTTGGAAAACTGGGTGGTGATTTCTGAATGCTACATGCAGCCTTAATTTCATTTACATCTGTCATGGCTTACTGACTTCCCTTGAAAGAACCTACCGCAGCCAGCGTTTTGTTAGCACTGTTGTGACAGTTTTAGATTCCCTTGATTGTCGACGCGAGAAGAGTGTCAACTGATCAAATCCTATAACAGCAAATTTATTTCGTATCCCTGTAGGACGTAGATCTTCTATGACGTAGATTTGACTACTGTCCACAATGGCTGGCATGGATAGCATGGCAAATGACACGTAAAAAGTCGAATTTTATTCAGCACGTACCGTTTATTTATTTACATTTTTTACGAAAATTATGCAATGAGTGCATGCATAGACGGTTGGAGAGCGTAGGTGATATTTAGTTGCCTAGGCAAGCAGAAGACATGAATCTTGCCCAGAGATGTTCGCAGAAATGGCAGAACTTGCAATTGTCAGCATTTTCAGTTGGCAGCACTAGTAGCACGTCTACTGCAGGGTTTGTGCCGGAAGTGCGAAACGTAATAGATAAGGTTGACAACGCTAGCTACTCTAGGCCGATGTTGCGGAGAACGGACTGTCCAGGGGTTCCGTGGCAAGAGTAAACTGCTTCTACTTGGGTACAAAGGACAGGTGGACTACACCTGCTGTTTTCTTTACTCAAACATTAATCTGTAACTATTTAAGGCTTATAATACACATCCGCCAATTCACTTCATATTTTAGACAGTTTATAACTACGAATATTGTGTCTGTCATTGTTATCTGTGGTCGTACTATGACTAAGACAGTAACAAAGACAGTTGAAGTAGGAGAATAGACTTCAGCAGGTGTGAGATACACTTTTTTTATTCAAATGCAATTTTTATCGAACAGGCAAAGAAGTCAAAGATTACTGTTCAGTTTTAAAGAACGTTATTCTTAATGAAAAAGGGGGGGGGGTTGAATGCCAGTGGTCCAAATTTATCATGTAGAATAGACACAGTCACTTCTTTGCAGTTTACTACCTAGTAGAATTTTTCGGGTTTTCTATGTTATCATGTTATCATAATTTAGTTATGTTGGCCCTCCTTCCTCAACAACTGCAAGTGTTGCATACGACGCTTATGAAAAATTTATTGGTCTTCCAGTTATTCAAGTCATGTGTTTTGAAAAAAGATAAAAAGATTGGTACTTTAACGTGCCATATTTCGAGGTTGCTACAACCTGGCATAAGCTCGGATTGGGAAAGTACAGATAAGGAAATAGCCTTATATATATATATATATATATATATATATATATATATATATATATATATATATTCTCATTTTTTTCTCAGAAAATATCTATTTGAGATAAAAAGAGACTTTTTGTATCTTGATTCATTGTGTAGGGAGGAATGTATTCCGAAAAATATGAAGAGATCTGGTATCTGGAAATCTCATTTTATGAAATGTATATACAATAAGTATGAGCTGATTTTTCTTGGCAGAGAAATGTGTCGTATAAATTTCATATACCCTTCGTAAACAAAGTGGATAGTCTGAGACAAGGATACTCCGTGACCTATTACTTAGCTTTATTTTACAAATTTCATCAAATAATGGTTCTATATAAACGAGATTAGTTGACCGCAAGGCAAACCGTACAGTCTACACCACTGAAGGAAGGGCATGGCTAGATTTTTAACTGTTAACACTACAGACAAAAGATCCTTTCAACTGAAGACACACAGTATGGATAAGAATAAGTAGTGATGAATGCATTTTAAACGAGCACCAAACTCTGATGATAACTAAAGGGCGAAATTACTTTTTTGAGGAGGATGTGTAGCTAGAATATTCTGTTTAGTAAAAAGCTAATAATAAGAAAAACGGAGAAGTAAATACATATGAAGTAACGGGTCATGTTAGACAATAATAATTTTTCTCAACTGTAATACAATGCAATGCATACAATTAAATCTTGACACATCTGAAACCTAAGAAGATATAATTGTTGTTCCATATTGTATTCAGTAAGTGACTTATAATATTAAGGACTTAATACGTTAAGCACTTTGTTTCTCAGACGACATTATTCGATATTTTGTTTAATTTCTTTTGTGGTACTTTAATGTAAATAGCTAAGAACTTCGTAAGGGATAGGTGTTTGCTTTTCTGACTAGTGATGGCTCCGTGTTCGATTCCTGGTAAACTACCTCAGACATTTCAATGGTGGAGAGTTGGAGAAAGTCTCAGTCAGCATGTAGAAGCTAAATGAGAAACTGCTTGAATAAACAGCCGTAATGATAGGCAGCCTGAGAAAATGGCATCAAGTACAAGGGCTTGCAAAAGGCTGAGAGTGACAAGTCATTGGAAATTTCTCCATTCTGCCTCAAGGTCCAAACTAAAGCAACACACTCATTTACACTGAAATATTGAGTCATAGATTTTGTCGATCAGACTTTAATTAAAAAAAAAAAAACAAAAAAAAAAAACAAAAAAAAAAAAACTGGTACAGATTTTCCACTTTTATAAAACAGCTGTAGCAATTCTTCATTGTTGAAACTGTGGGAACTCAAATTAGTGCGTATAGTAGATTAATATATACTTAGTTAATGTGAATAAGTGATGGAGTGTCATTTTGCAGTTGTAAATTTTGATTATGAATTAAAAAAAAGTATTTTGGACTTTTAGTCCCTCAACAAATGTAATTTGACTCTGTATATGATGTGCGTACCAAAGACATCGGATCTAACATGGTAATGTCAAAACAGCTGCAGGATTTGTAATTAAACAGAAAAACGAGATAAAGATAGAGTATAATAAGGATAACCCATGTAGCATTCGTTAGTTCCATCAGATCAATATAAAATGTCGATAGTAACTGTGAAGAATTAGCACGAGAAAAGGATATCGATAAGGCCTAATAAAAGTTTAAAAAGGTTTGTTCGAACACTCAAGTGTGATTTTAGATATAAATAGTAGCCTACTTTAACACAGCCAAAAAAATGAGTTAGACAACGGTGCAAGATTTCGCCCTCACTTTTTAAGATATATTCGAAAAGGGAAGATTTTCAACGGAGTAACTGAGATTAACGAAAAGTCCCACTTTAATTGCCTTTTATAAGCAGAGGCGACATACTGCTGGCGGGAAATGAAGACAAACTGCAAAGAGAAATGTATTTATTAGGTGAGATTAGATTCCAGGGAAAAGATTGTTAAAACATCCTATAGGACAAAAATGTGACTATAAACAGACATATTCAAATATTTTAAGTAAATAGCTTGCGACATTACATATGCGTATGGTTAAGATACAGAAAATCAATTAGCAAAATCTGCCATCATATCTGGAACAATCAACAGATGTACAAATAATAAAAATAGGAGAGAAACAAGACTGAAACGTTAAAAGGCAATAGTAGTATCAGCGATTTTGGAGAGGCGATTCGTGGGTTTTAAGTAAGCGTCAAAAATCGTGTAGAAGTAAATTCTGCAATGATGAAATAACTGACGAACTTAAAATACTCAGTAAAATTCAAGAAACTAGGACAAGCTGGAATGGACTTCAGTAAAAATGAGTAGGGGAATACTACTTCTTCAGATAAGTAGATTTAAGTCAGAAGACATTTAAGAAGGCAGCGAAAGCAACGGCGTATGTACTGATGCGAAAACGATGGTGGTCATTATAACGATGATAGTGATGTTGGTGGTAGATAGAAAGATGTGATTCACTTGGACAGTTTTCGTTAGACACAGCAGCTATTTCAGTCCGCTAGGACTTAAACAAGAAGTAGACATAAAAGTAGTAAAGATTTAACAAATTCCATCTAAATACCCAGAACAGAGAAGCACAACACATATAAACTGAACAGAACATATAACACTCTATCAGTCTTGGGTGCAGACATCAGGCCAATACCAATTAGCGTGAAATCCGCCATTGCCATCCCCTTTTCCCTCCTTCCAACGGCAACAGACTCACTGCATCTGAGTAAACATGTACACAAAAATTTAGCTGTGTTTTTCATATGCAGAACACAAATTATGAACCAAATACTTATCTGTTATAAATTGTGATGATTAATTTCTCAACAACTGTTTATTTAGAGGACCAGAATTTTGATCTGAGTGCAGAGCGTTTCTACTGCAACCACTCACATTTCGCTTAAGACCACAAAGATGAGATAAGAGAAATTTGGGCAAGTACTGACACACATAGAAAATGCTTTTTTCCGTCGCTGTTTCCGGGAATGGAACACGAAATAAAATGATTGGTAGTGAAACGAGGTAGATTCAGCCATGCACAGTACCTGACTTATGGAGCATGTTTGCAGGTGTAGTTGGTAATTCAAGTAATAATACGATAATAAGTAGAACAAAATGTTTTCATGAGGTGCTGCCCCACAGCTTGTAAATACCTGAAAAATGTCATGTTAACACCTTGAGCTGCTGAATAAAATTCTGTATTACTCAGCCAGTGTCGAATGATTGTCGACTGACTAACAACAGGTTCGTACAAGGTCAGGCGATACTTAAAATCATTGTTAGCAGAGAAAAACATGAAGTAGTTACTGTTACCAAATGAATTACATGGCCAATTCACAACAAAAAAGTGGCCAGAATCAGCTAGTGAAAGGAAAACCCGTTTCTGCGTCATAAGCTAGAACAAAATTCAGGTTTTAGTTTTCTGGTGTCTCTTAAAATTATTCGTACTAATACGAGAGCTAGCATTCGTGTAACAGAGTACGTTTTTGTTGTACAACATGAACAAGAAGATGAGACTGCAGTTTGCAGTACATAGTACGCCTCTAACGAAATACGTACTTGCTACGTGTTTTGATTTGCATTTAGCTTAGTCCGAGAATAGAGGCTCGCATTTCTATGGTAGTCTACAATAAATGGCAATTTCGAGCGCACAGCATTTGGAGTAACCTTCCTCATAATTTGGGAAGTAGATGTCTCACAAGTATGTCGGCATTTCATTGCACAACGCGTAGTTGATATGCTTGTGGTGTACTTCTTCGATTTCCGTTGTTTTTGTAACGTATAGCAGACAAATAGCGCAATTGGGAGATCAATTTCTATACTACGAAAGAAATTTTAATCACAGCTAAGGGAGAACTTCTATTAAGCCACTGTCGGTGTTCATGTTCCATTCCTTGATCTACCATTAGTGATACAATTTTTTGTTCTGGGTTCAGCCAAGATGTTGTTCATTGTCACCGAAGGCTGAAAAATATGTAAGTAAGAAACAGGTAACCATAGTTACAGTCTACTACTTTTGAAGATTATAACAATTATTTTTGCAGTATTACACCAAACGTAGATTTTTTTTATAAATCTTTGTAGCTTTCATGCGTTTTGTAAAGTATCGTGCGATAAAATTTGTAATCAATGATTACTAAGTTCTTGTTCATCATTTTGGTATTTCAGTAGACCTATGTCACTGTGTTTGTGACACGGTTTCTCGTTTGTTACTGCCTGTAAGTTCTACGAATACTGCAGTCGAAAGTGAGATGCAAGCAAATAGATTAGTCTAATTGTACCACGTCAAAGGACTGAAAGGAAAAGCAACAACATCGTTGGTTGTTTTCTGTACTCCTATTCCTCATTTGCTTTTAATAATGTGCAGATATTTTTATCTGTAAAAGATGATGTCTTGTAAGTAAAGAATGGTGAAACGCATGTGCTAATAAAAATTTGTTTCTTCAGTTACGTAGACGGACCCTAGGTAATAAGTATCAGCATGTTGTACCTGAAGGAATAAATGTTCAGAGTATAACTGTTCGTTATAGAAGTTTCATTGTAAACGTAGTGTCTGTTCTTTGTCAAACCGACTCAGTGAAACTACTGAAGAAATTGGAACAGTCTACTGCTATTTCAACGGCGTCTCTATTTCGGCAATGTAAATTTGGAAATCATAGCTTCATCTGCAGAAAGTCTATTCTATATAAGAATTTGAGTTCTAGTGTCGACGTTGTGGCTTCGAAACGTTGATCGGCGAATTAAAAATGCTTTTGAAAAGGAAGCTACAAAATGTATTTTACATTATCTATGGTTCGTCGTCAATGGCGAACTATTATTACTGTAGCTGCGTACGAGAGTTAAGAGATAACATTTTGTACTAGATGAAAGGAACGTATAACATAAGAATTCTTTTACTGTGAGTGTAGTGTGGTTTTTCTGAAAATGAGTGCTTCAGATTTCGATCGTACCTTTATGCGTAAGATTACAGACCGCATATTACGGAAGACGCGTTACCGTCAAATCTATTGACTGATTCGATTAGACAGCAGTATAACTGCCGAACAATTTGCTCTTAGAAATAATGAGCGCAGTTAACAATTTGCATTCCGTAAATGAAATGATCGTGTGGTATTTTGGCTGGGACATCCCATGTGGGATTGTTCGGCCGTCTAGGTGCAAATAATAAAGACCCACTATGGAGTGGCGATGATGGCCATTAGTGAGCCAGTGGGTTGTTGAATTTGTCACTGTGCAGTCTGTTTCATGCCGAGTGGAACGTACGCGTATGCATGCGAACCTGAAGCAGACCTGATAACGTGTAGCCCTAATCCTGATAACGCTGCAGTCGACACGCCATCAATAGCGTCACACAGCTTATATGTCACGTCGATCGGACAGCTTTCTGCTGACAGGGCCGTGCTTCAAGTAGCGTGTGAGTGGGCGCATTCATAAAACTACCCTTAAATGCAATCGTGAAACGCCGAGGATGGAAGGGAAAGAAAAGGGAAAGAAGAACACATCACTAGGAATTTCCTGGGTATCACTAAAAAAATATATAAGTAAAGAAATTGTCTCTCTTCATTGCGAAATTAAATACAAGTAATTCATTCCGTCTTTAAGTGCATGTAGCCTAGCAACTGAAAAGATGGATTGTTTTAACTGTACTACAGTCATGGAACCATTAGGGGTAAAGGGGATGGGTTTTATTTCTGTGTTGTTACTCTCGCTGCAGCTTCGAGATGTTTGAAGTGGGTAGAGTTTACGCCAATGCATACTTCATAAATGGAAATGCGATCGCCAACAGGAGTGGGAGAAACAAGCGGTGTCTACAGTGGCTTTAGTTAGGAAGTCTTTGTCGCAACATTTCGTATATAGCTTCCGCACAAAACAAATAGATGTAAAAGCGAATTATACTACAACCGAACCCAAATGTGGAGAATCACGAGGAGTCGAAGGCTATTGATTTTAGTTGTGTGGAGGTTAGGTTGTGGTCTAAGGCTTTTTTTATGCGCAACGATTCGCCCCCTAACGCTGAGGCCACCTTTAGTGGCTCGTTTGAGTTAAAAGAGGCAAAACAATCTAGTAACGAAGGCTCCAAAGCCACCGAAGATGCTTTATATCACGATATAATTCTTATCCAGCTAAAATCACCAACGATGTTAATTTCTTTATACTTCCTGTACGTGAAAACACCTTTTGATGATAACAATACAGGAACTGAGGTTGCTAACTAATGTTTCAATAGGCTTATCTTTCTTAGTAAATACGTTGAGAAGTGCTTCCAGTTGATGCAGCCAGAAAATGTCATTCAGATCCCTGCCTTCCTTTCAGTCTCACAGAGGAAGCGGTACGATGTTGATCGATGGTGGTTGTGTTTGAATTAGCCACGAGTGAACGTCAAATGGGATTAACACATGCCATGGAGCCCAAAGGAACACGGCCTTGTTGGTATTATCATGTCATAATATCTTCTCTTGTCGCCTGTGTGAGACTCTCCACACTTTGTCCCATCATTACGTGTATTTCCTTCTGGGTGACATCTACCATGGTACTAATTTGTTCCCTTCTTTGCCATCATAAACGACTATCTTCACGACAGAGTCAGTTATTTCATATCCTGGTATGTTGATATGCGTTTGCGATTTGTATTTATCCAGCCTAAATATACTGGTCACAGTTATATAGGTTACTGGACGGTTTGAGTTTCCTTTCCTCTGGTTTTCAAGCAAGATTATTACAGATCTGTGAGTTGGCAGAATTATGGTATTTTTTAAATAAGTGAACCTATTTTGTAGCTTCCAGGATCGTAATAAGCTCTATATATTTTAAATGGTGTCTCAGTTCAGTTTATTTATGGCTTTATACCATCACAGTGTAACTTAGATATACTCCATTCGAATATATGTTTATACTTAGAATGGCTCTGCTAATAGTTCAATGAACCCTGCTTTGCTTGCGTCAGGTTCTTGTAAAAATAAATGTTTCCCTTACTTGCAACAGTGGCCACGGATAAATATACAGGAAAGTTTTGTTGACAACAATCACGGAAGTTAAGATGTCAGAGGCTTACGACATTATAAAACTATTTATTTGTGTCAAAGCGCATTATGTTATTGCCTCTTGGAGAGTGACAGTGCAAACGAACAGCGATATTGTAAGAAATGAGAAATTACTGTCTGGACCTTTAACTAACGGTAATATACAAATTATTAATCGTAAAATATCGGAACTGTGCCTCAGATAAAAAGGTGGCGGTTGGACTGGATTGCTATCAAGGCGACCCACTCGTTAACACTGCTCATATTTTCTCAGTGTATCCAAATAAAACGTCAGATTCATTTACTTTAATTACTCAACCGTGACTAACAATTACATGTGCAGTTTATTTATGGGTGGTTTCTGAATTTTGGACGGGAGTTTCACAATTTTGCGATATAAAAAGACAAGAAGACTCAGACAAGAATGGATGATTACTACTTGCGCTTGAAGATTTTGATTGCAGGAAACGTATTGAAGATATTACCTGAAGCGATGTATTTTCTGTAAACTTGAATTTGTCGTCATTTCATAACATCAAATTCAGAAGTTTCCAGCTAGACTAATGAAAGTTTGGTCCGGGTTCTCCCATTGTTTCTTAATTTAATCTCGTTCTTAATTTAATGCTCTCTGTAAACTGCAAAGTCATTTAATTTACAAATTATCCCTGTTAGCCCCTTCACGCAGTATTCATAACATCAAATGCAGAAGTTTCCAGCCAGACTAATGAAAGTTTGGTCCGGGTTCTCCCATTGTTTCTTAATTTAATCTCGTTCTTAATTTAATGCTCTCTGTAAACTGCAAAGTCATTTCATTTACAAATTATCCCTTTTAGCCCCTTCACGCAGTATACAGTTTTTCCTGATCTGTCTTCGACTGTCCTTTTCGGTCGATATCGAGGTGCTTCCTGAATAGTTCATATTCAAAAGAGACCCTTCAGTTTCATCATGTAGATCTTCTCCCGTTTAATTCTCGACGGAAAAAAATGACAAAAGTTGAAAATCTTCAGTTGTTATCGATCTTGTCCCTATGGCAGACAAGCAAAAACTGAGTCGAAAATGGAACTGACTTCACGAAGTCGCGCAGTTACTGCTGCATGGCTCCCGTTCTTATGTGGTGTCTAGGAAATGAGACCTTCGTATCGCGACAGTCACTCAACATATTCGCCTCTGGAAGCTCGCGACTTCGTCACTGGGTCCAGGATTTTACTCAGGTAGACAGGTAGACAGGAAGTAAGGACAAGCCATAATAAATGTGAACTAGGAGAAGTAAGTGGGACACCGATACATTAAATGTGTTTATGGCTAGTTTACATAAAAAAGTAATGACAATGGTAGACGTTTGATTACATTCGCTACAGATAAAACCTATGTATATCTAGTACCATGTTCCCCCACAAATAACAGCAAGGGGACATGGTTATCACCTGATGGCCAATCAGTGAACCAAATAGATCATGTGTGTATCCAAAATTGCTTAGAAAAATTGCATCAGGGATACCAGATCATACAGAGGAGCAGACTGTGATACTGATCATTTTTTAGTAATTGCAAAAATGGCAGCAAAATATAAGAAAGTTACGAATACAACGAACAGAAGTGTAATTTTTAATGGTCATATATTAAAGGAACCAGAAAGAAAGGAACAGCTTGTGACAAAACTAGCTGGGAAGATAACACACACGGAGCAAATGGATTCTGGTCACAATGATATAAATGAATACGGGACAAAATCAAAACTGTCCTGAATGAAGTAGCCTCAAATGTCTTCGGAAAACGGAAAAAGTCTAACAGAGTATGGTTTAACCAGATATGTGAAAGGAAAATTGGAGAAAGAAGGAGAGCTAGAAAAGAATGGTTAGAAAACATGAACAATTCACAATTAAAAGAGAACTTTACTCGAATAGGGAAAGAAACATCAACAGTACTTATACAAGAGAAAAGGAAATATTATAATGACATACTTAACGAGGCGGAGGATGATTTTACTCATCATAGGACTAGACAAATATATCAAAATGTAAAGAAAGGTACCAAAAAGTATGTACAGAAAGAACAATTTATTAAAGATCAGCAGGGAATACTAGTGAATGAAAAAGAGGTAAGGGCAAAGATGGGCGAAATATTTCTCCCAGCTCTTAAATCGTGAAGGCCCCAAAGAAAAGAACTTCTTTTTGTGTTCCCACAAACTGTCGATACAGATGTGACTACTCCTACGGAAGACAAAGTAATACAAATACTAAAAAAAAAAAAAAAAAAAAAAAAAAAAAAAAAAAAAAAAAAAAAAAAAAAAAAAAAAAAACCACAAAGCAGCTGGGGAAGACAAGATTGTTGCAGAGCTAATAAAAAATGGAGGACTTGCCGTTATAAGAAGATAAGCCTCATAAAGAAGGTCAGGGAGTAAGAAAGTCTTCCAGAAGTTTGTAAAAGGCTATCATTTCCCCTTTGCTGAAAAAGAATGACCCTCTGGTATGAGACAATTATAGGGGAATGTCTCTGCTAGATGTCAGCCATAAAATACTGTCTTTGTGTCTCCTAAATACCACTGGCTGAAGATGTCATAGGAGACTACCAGTGTGGCTTTAGACGTAACCGATCAACAGTGGATCACCTATTTACCCCACGGTAAACAACTGAGAAATGCTGGGAGTATAATACACATGCTCTTCATTGATTTAAAAAAAGCCTATGATCGCGTACACAGAGGTACGGAAATCAGAGTACTAAAAGAATTACAGTTTGCATCAAAAATGGTCTCAGACAGGGACACCCCACTCCTATATTATTCAACCTTGTGTTAGAAAAAAATATATCGAGAGTTTATGAAAACTGACCCCATTGGATTACCTCTAGACAACATGTCACTGACTCGACTAGCCTATGCAGATGATATAATACTCATCAGCGGTAATAGAATAATGCCAAGCTCGTACTGCAAGATCGTCAGTCGGGAGGCCTGCAAATCAGTGAAGATAAGACGGAATACATGATCTTGAGTAAGGCAGCATGTGACGGGAACCCGCTCATAGTGGACAGTTTCTGTTTCAAAAGAACAAGTACTTTCAAATGCCTTGGTAGTCTTTTCAGGATCAGAAACTAAGATAAATTCAAGATTTCTGGAGCCAATAAAGCATACTTTAGCCTTCAAGATGTGCTGGAAAAAAAAAAGATCCCTGTCGAGAAGATAAGATCAGGATTTATCAAAGTATGATCATGCCTGCCTGTGTACGGATGTGAAATCCTCACCTTTAGGAGAACAGATGAACAAAAACTATGTGTTTTTGAAAGAAAACAAACAGGAGAATGGAAAATTCGGAACAACCAGGAATTAACAGAGCTTTTCGTGCAACCTGACATACAAATGTTGAAGAGGAGAAGGCTGACTGGGCTGGTCATGAAGGAAGGTCACCCCATGATGTGTTTCTGGGAGCTGTAGATGGAAGGAGGGGACGACCCCGGACAAGGTGGAAGGACAACCTCGACAAGGATACTGAGGACATGGCACTAGGAGCAGGCGAATGGTGACTGGAGGCTCACAACCGGAAGCGATGGAGGAGCAGTGTAGAGCAGGCATTTGGTCACTAAGGCTCAAGCCACGGATACGTAAGTACTGGCGGTAGCGAAATGGAAAGCTGTCCTCGGTTCTTAGAGAATACTAGAAACAATTGCGATAGTCGTGCAGATTACTATTATTCTAAGAATTGTGTGTAGGAGGGCTGCGCCACAACCTTTCTGGGCCCAGAAGTCAGAGAAAATCTCAAGCGCTGTACCGATATCTGTTGCTTGATGGAGTATTTGCAACGTGGAATTAATAATATTTAGACTGTTTAACAACTACATTAACAGTACACTGTACAATTTCTGTACTGCGCATAACGAAATTCTGTCATACTGTCACAGAGTCCTGCTATGAACAGAATGTGCTAGAACCGCAACGCGCGTACACAGTTTGTCGGGGCTAAGAAAACAGCGTATTTAAAAAGTTTTGTAAAAACGTGTCATCAGACACGATTTATCTACAAAATATCTTAGCTCGACAAATCTGAAGACTGTCCTGAAATTGAGATACAATTAGTACGCAACATTTACTATTTGTGACCCTTTCATGCTAAGAACATTAGCAATTAGTAGATTTTCTTTAAAAGAGTTAGTGCCTGAGTTTTATCTCTATGTTTTTATAAATTTATGCTAGAGACTAGCCAGAGTGCAAAGTAATTACATAGATTACTTTGTTGAACGGAACATGAACACCTTCCACGGTAGCTGTTTTGTAATTTGTCTTGCAGCATTAATCGAATGTGCTTCAATTTGACTGTCATTTAAGGATACTAGTGTACGTAATAAAGTGAATATTACTATACAAAGTTATACATTTAACTCTAACACATATATTCTATTGGTAGACATCCACCGAATATGATGATTATTTCCTTGACAAGGGTACGAACATGTATAGTATATACACATATACACATAGATATTACATCAGTCAAAGTCTGTTACTTTCATTACAAATATGTTATTTCTTCTTTGAAGATACAAAAACATATAAAAGGGTAACAGGGTACACAAGTAACAACACACACTTCCACTTACCCAAATTTTTATAATTCTTTACATCGAAATGCTACTCTACATGATCTAAGCGTGGGTTGGGATACAACGTTTGTTCAGCATATTAATCTAATACAAATGTACTTTTCACTAAGGGACGTAACGCAGTTAACCTGGATGTAATACGGTAGCAAATTCCACCAGCGGCCCACCTACGTAGCTTTACGTGTGATAGCGATATGTTTGGTGAGTCCGCCGCTCTATGCCCCATGATTTCACCCAGGTTGCTGCTACATTCTTGTGAGCACAACGACAACAACGATTTCCTTTGGGTACCTAACGTTCCAGGTAGTCGCTAAAGGGCTTACAACTGGTTTGGTGGTCAGAGGGGAACATTTACCGAAGACTCTCAGCGTGTTTTCACTTCACGCAGAGAAGTTCTTCGTTCTGGACCAAAGAAACCAGCCTGAAGTATGTACAAAAGGGAATATAAGATTATTTACTAGGGCGCACACGAAGGCGAGCTTAGCGATTGGGAGGCCAGGCTGAAGTGCCCGAACCAAGCGCTGAATCTGAAAGCCTGTGCTAATTCAACTATCGGTATGTTTGATAAACGAGGAAGAGCTAAATTCAATAGGCTTACAATGTTGATATGAATATAGGTGAAAAGTTCAATTTCCTCGTGGCGGTAAAGTTACAGAGGCTACGCTCTTATGTCACAGAAGAAGTTATTCATACGCTTGAATCAACGCTATACAGCTTTTATGCATTCAATGCACCACAGAAGACACAGCTTGACAGTAAGACTCGTTTTGTACAAACTTTTGTTAAGTACAGAATACATTTACACAATGAAGAAAAATTAGGTGCCGAATAATCGCGAAAAGATCTGTTAATGTGTGAAATTTATTTTATAAATTGAGTCGGAGATGCTGGTGATAGAAAAACCTGCCAAGTCTTAATAACTTGCTTAACAACTCGGGCTGGACGGATGACAAATTGTCTTGTCCCGTTAGAAGCCCATTCTAATTCTCTGTAACAAACACCCATAACCTCAGGTTAAAAACTTACAAAATACTCATTTCAGTATTAAACGTAGCTAACCTAGTCTTTCTGCCCGCCTACATTCTTAATGATATATAAACATGATATAGAGATGTCTGAAACGACTTCAAAAATACTGAGTCATTTATGCTGTTGCTAATGTGATTACATAAATATTTGACAGCAAAATGTGCACACTTTTTCAGCTCCATTTACGAAATTGGTTCCTTCTGTATCTGCCATATGATACATCTGAATATACAATGTAAAAATTATGATCGTACATCAACGAATGTTTCTTTCAGTGTTGAAATACACTAAATATTCTGTGTATTACAAGAGTCAGAGCTCATATACTGCACTTCTTTGTAATTTCCCACAGAATCAGCACATTTTCATCATGAATATACAAAGACAGACGGCTATCGTTGCCAAAAAGGCGTATGACATATCCCATTTCAAACTCGAGACAGCATGCTCACAAAATCATTGAATGTATCAAAATGTTTCCTCCAGATATGACGTTCATTTAAAAAAATGAACCAACCCGATATGTGATACGCTGGATGCTGCCTGTGGGAAATTTCAAATATTATTTGTTCAAGTACTTGGTATCAGAGAAAGATTCTGAGTCCTAAACGCAGTTGATTAATTCAGAAAAGTATGAAAATAATGTATGAGCCAAAACGCATATATTATACAAAAATCACTTATCTTAATGTGTCATAATTACAACAACAACTATTATACTGATAACAAAGCTGCTAACAGCTACAACAAAGATTAACATCATACGAAATTATCATCTTCACTTCTCTAAAACAATAAATCACAGTACACTCTTTTGGTCGAAAATACTTCTAACTACTTATTATCACATACTTTAGCTCTTAAACACTTAGACAATTCAGGAATAAGCATCATACATGGTGGTCCAACAAGAAAAGTACATTAATGACCGCCCATTCACTTACATCACTAGAGGTCAACGTGTTTATAACAAGAGTGAAAAAGTTGAGAAAGATTCGAGGACTGGCCGTTTTATAAGAAGTAACAAACTGTTTCAAAATAAGACAGTGGCTACGCTAATCGTTTGAGCTTATGAAACAGGTGAGTGTCTTTCTTATTGGCCGGGGTTGGTTGTGTGGGTGTTGGTAGGTGAGGGGAATTAGAAGCTTGAAGGAAGGGGAAGGGGAAACAAAAACTTCCTTGTTAGAAGTTTAATATTAGAGTGCTTGGAAAGTCCTTTATAAAAGTTATTGTGGAGCTTTGAATCTATTATCTTGAAATTATTAACCTTTCGGCTAAATAGTGTCTTAAAATTTCCATGACCATATCACCAACCTGAAAGTTGATCAAAGCGACAGTGTTAAATTTGATCCCGCAGCAGGACAGATGAGAAACTACCACTGGATATGTAAATCCTGTGACGAAAATTACCCTTTAGCCTGTCGTCAGCTGAGAAGATGCTATATTCTCTGTAGAAGTGAAGAAATGAACGAGTAACTCGCTTACTTATGGACTTCAGAAGCCACTTCCATTCCTCTTGAAACTATATAATCTATGGCTACATTTTTCCTCTTGTGCTCTCTGTTCTGCCTTGCAGATGTACCAGCACGTGGCAATTGTAGGCACTATGTGATTTTTTCCACTTCCAAAGCCCAGATTACATATGTAACATTAATAACAATTTACGGCTGTTATAAACAGTTGTAGAAAAAGTAATAAGGTTACGAATATGAATAAACTGCTGATTTTTAACCTTAAATTCCGATTAAATAAACAGTTTTTTTTGTATGAAAGACATCGGTTACTGTAGTAAAATATCCTAAAAACAAGCATGACAAATGGAAATTTCGTCATCTAGGTATAATTAAATTTGTTTACAGAACATAAAGACAGTAGATATACTATTTTTACTTGGACCTCTAAGCGTTTTTACCAAATGGATTTAGGCAACACTGTACATCCACTGCCTTTTTATTTAATTATTTAAAACTGTAGCTATTTTGAGAGATTCAGCAAGTGATTCAAATTGTTTTAATTACTGTATCATTATTATACAACGGCAGGACAATAATCGGCGTGAGTGGTTAGCAGGTCATTGTAAAAATCGTATGTACAGCCAGATTTGTAAGTTATTTATGTTTTGAATAAATTAAATTTAGAAGAGAATGAAATCTAGTTGCAGATTTCCTAAAACCAAATCAAAATGATCTACACAGTAGCGAAGATTAAACAACTTTAAAACGGAAAAACAACAATTAAATTATTTATTTCTAATGCACTGAAGTACTGCTTCTCAGTTTCACATTTCATTCAGATTGTGACGCTTTCTAAACTTTACTTTCTGTGATGCTTACAGCGGCATCCAAAAGTGGCAAAACAAATCAGACGACAGCGTGAACGAGTGATCAGATATCATTACAGAATACACAGAAGAATATTATTTCTCATTCTTCAATTTACAATCAAAATATGATACTGAATTTTCGGGGTCGGTTGAGGTCTTAGGTAAAACTGCATATCAGACAGATTCGCCACTAATAATAGCGATTGAGTAACCTGTACGCCTTTGCTGAATAGTCTACACTTAGCCCCAAGTACGGGATTTTGTGAAAACTGATATTTACCTCGTAGAAACATACCCAAATATTTACGTGTATTAGTTTATTAAGTAACTAACGAAATTAAAGGAAAAAGCGTTTGTTAGTCCCGAGTGTTATTTGTAGCTATTACAGGTTTGTGTCACGGATAATCGATCTCGAATCTCTCTCCTGCCTCGACGCAGAAGTACCTGAAGTGTTTTAGAAAGGAACCACTAAATGAAATCAGTAATGGGAAATGTCAATAGAAGACTTGGATTTGTTAGGATCATTATTAGAAAATGCAGTGCAATGTTGGGAAAACCAAAGCTGCTGATGCCAAGCACACTTGAGCACCGTGGAGGTGTTTGACGTCTTTTGAAGTAGGTGTGACAGCAATACAAGGGATTCATACAGGTACTTATCTTACCATACCAGGTTGACGAAGGAAAAACGTATTACTACAGAACTGTAACAGATTTTGATACAACAGGTTTACAGCGTTTGATCAACTGATCATGGCCAGGTATCATAAAATACTTTACAGAAGCGTACATGGAAACGTTCTCACCGTGGTGACAAATGAAGTAAATATGAATGTGCGTAGCTGCTGTCACTAGTAAAATGCAATAAGCATGGGGCAAACTCTGCATATTTACAAAGACCGAGACGAAGAGTAACTAAAGAAATGCCTCATACTGTGTAACGTATTTCACAACTGACGGCGTTGACACAGGAAGGTTTTTATTTTATTTTACACCATAGTGTGAACGTTGATGTTCTAGCTTGCAACTGTTTGCAGTCAGAAGTAGTGGTCTACGAAAGGTTGGGAACCACTCTTAGATGGGATCTATAGTTAGTACATAAAGTAGTGAGGAAATCTCATGTGGGGATGACATCGCCTAGTGCTTTTCCCTATCGCCGGAGAGCCAAAAAAGTAGTACAAATTAACCGAGTGGTCAAGGGAAGGGTGTGCAATTGATAAAAAGTCGTGTATTACTGAAGCATATTGAGGCTAGACGCTGCGTCAGTTGAACGATGGCAGACATAATGTTAACCCTTGCAAACCACAGCCAACAAAGCAATTAAATGTACTGCTACACCACACTTTTTGACGACACACTCAGATAGGTAATAGATAAACTCATCAATATATAAAAAGAGTAGACAAAATCATGTAGAATTTATTAATCGGGCAAATAACTAATTATAGAATAGAATAAAGTAACTTTTGTAGAAGAGTGGGTAGATAGTAGATCTACCGACTATTAAGACACATAGTTCCTGAAGCGCAATCCTTAAAAATGATTACGAAAGAAAAGAAAGGTTAAAAAATTTGAAGTTGAAACAATACAATCGAATTCTTTGCACAATGACGCTGATTTCACAACGCCAATGAAAATAGAACTGGTTCTTCTATTTAACAAAGCTTGTTTAACAAGAAATATTCATCAATAAATGCAAAACTAAGTCAGTTACATTAGATTGGAATGCCTTTATGCTTCAGAACGCTTATTGTTAAATGCAGCCAAATAATTAGGTAGACAAGAAAAGAGAGAAAAAGGCGAGATAAAATTTGGGACAAGAATGTGTCAACGGCAAGTGGCAATTAAAAAGTATTAAGTAGGTTTATGAAAGAACTGAAGAAATATTAGACGCAATTTGGAAAACAAGAGTTTTATTTTATGGCCACCTAAAAAGGCTAGATGAGTAAAACAAAAGGAAAGTTTTAAATTTTGTCAAAAACTCAAACGTCGATCATAGAAGTACAAGCAGCCCTATGGTAAAGGGAAAAAACGGAGGAGGAAATAGGAAAAACGAGAAGAGCTCAGAGTAAACTAAAGAGCCTCAGTAATCTAGCCAATTCAAAAACAGCAAGTGCGCTTAGGTATAAGCCAACTTTATTCCTATAATTTCAGCGATAATGATTTTATGACTGAAGCTATCCTTTTTCAGTGTTGAGTTTCTAAGAATGTTATGATAATATGGTTCTGACTTGGGCAAACAAAATTCTTCTTGTATTCACGAACTCAATATGTTTGTGAGAAGTTTATCTGACTTCAGTGATTTTTCTTTATTACCTTTATATAAAATGTTGTTATTTAAATGATTGCCTGATATTTGAAGTGCAGATTAATAACATTGTCCTCCAGTATGTCATTGTTTTGTTGATTTAGGAAATTCAAGCTTTCTACTTGTTAGCTGAGGTGTGCTTGTAAACACACACTGTTTGAGAAAAACAGTGCATGTAAGCAAGCACAGCTCAACTAACAAGAAGAAAGCGTGAATGTAGAAAAACTGTAGAAAACTACATACTAGAAAAAAAAACTTAAATCTTCACTGCAGATATCAGGCAGCCACATGAATAACTACATGTAATATAAAGATAATAAACAAAACCCACTGAATATGGAGTATTTTCTCCGAAACATGTTTGGCTATTAAAAACAAGAAGTGTTTGTTCGCGGCAGAACCGTATTTCCACATTATACATTCCAGCGATAGTTTTATCGGCACATTTAAGGTATTCTATAATTATTTTTGTATCCTCTAATTTTCTACTTACAGTATGAAGACTACCGCTAGCTAGCTGAAACTGGTTATGGTATTGTGAAGTATTCATGTGGGTGTGTCGCAAAAAAAGTAAACAAACGAAAAAGTAAAATAAAGAATAAAAGAAGATAATGAATAAATGGTTAAATTGCTCTGGAAGTATGCCATTTTGTAAAAAAAATATCGTTAGAAGTAGTCACGATCGAGTAAGATTGATTTTATTTAACGATAACCTGTTTCGATTTCAAAGAGAGCGTCTTCAGTTCTGTTGCTCGATGATGGTCGAATTATCGTGGGGCAAGCGAGTCTGTAGTGGGTGGAGACCACGTTCAAACAGATAGATTAGTGGATAAAGAGGTTACCAGACGAAAGGAGTAGACAAAAAAGATTTTGGAATTTATTAGTCTGCCAAATATCTAATTATAAAGATGAGAAAGAAATGACGCACTAAAGCTGGGCCTACTCCACGACATTTCTACCATCGTCAAGAAACATATATCGATACCGGTCAACTTATAAACAAAAGCAGTCTCATGCGATTGCGATTGTTTGTATCAAAATCATTTATACTTAAATCAGATCGCTTGTTACTAAGCACACACACTGTTCCAAAATACATTATTTTCTCCAAATGGTGAACGAACGTCCCCACGACTACACTAAGCGTTAGTACGCCTTCGGTCAGCTCGATAAGCGATTTGAATATGGGGCATTACGCACCGTGGTATGGCAGGGGAGAAATGCACCGTGTAGGCAGCAGTGGCTGACATATTGGCGGACTAAGGGGGGGGGGGGGGGAGCGGACCGCCCTCGGTCTCTCGTTGTGGGTGCCTCGAAATCTCTTACGGAGCCTGCAAGTCTGATCACTCGTTCACTTGTTCTCTGAACTATTTAGGGCATTATTTTAAGCTATAGATCTAAAGTCTTTAAGGTTGATGCTGCTTTGCTGTCTAACATAATTATATTAAGGATAAGTGCTTCTGCCTGGAGAAAACAAAATTGTTGTTCTTTAAATAGCCAAACATGTTTCGGAGAAGATTCTCCATCGTCAGTGGGATTATATTTACTATATTAGAATTACGTTTTGTATTTCATGTTGATGTTTGACATTTGCAGTTCACCTATAGTTATTGTGTTCCAGTATGTAATTTTTTTTGTAGTTTTTGAGAAATCGCACTTCTGTTTGTTAGTAGAAGCGTGGTTGCTGATACACTGTTTCGCTGTTTACGTGATGTTCACATATTTCTATCCGAACACCACATTAACAGTGAATCGGCAACAAATCTACTGAATTTACGAAAACTATTTTTAAAAATTGACATAATGGAAGACAATAATTACAGCTGAACGGCACATGTCAGACAGCGACACAAAATACAAAACTTAATTTTAAGATAATAACGAAAATGGCACTGGCGATGGAAATTTTTCCCGAAACATGTTTGGGTAAATAAAAAGCAACAATCTTGTTTGCTCAAGGCAGAAGCATTTTTCCATACTGTATCACTTTCTTTATGTTGCGCAAGCAAAATCTGCAAAGAAACAGTTAAAAAAAGACCACGAGAGGAAAATAAATAATTACCCGACCCCGAAGATGCGACGGGATGTAGAAAATGGTAGGGGATAACATCTTTGCCACCAGGGCCTGTGGCACAGAGTAACATATACAGAGAAGAAGCCCCCCCTAAACCACTGTCCTACGCTCCCATCGTAGTTCCGTAAGATGCCAGCAGGTGTCAGACGGTTCCCTGGCT
This sequence comes from Locusta migratoria, assembly GCA_026315105.1. NCBI lineage: Eukaryota > Metazoa > Arthropoda > Insecta > Orthoptera > Acrididae > Locusta > Locusta migratoria. The sequence continues at coordinate 202,717,895 of CM048746.1, forward strand.
TAGTACCAGTAGACCACACTAGAGACGCTTCTGAGGGTGCCTCTCGCACATCAGAGGGTGGTGTGGAGGGGAGGCTGAGGGGAGAGCTCGTGCTGCCTGCCATGAGCCCACGGCTGTGTCCGGAGGGGTTTGAGGGGAGGTGGTGGTGGGGGCAGCCGCTACCTGCCGCCTGCTCTGGCCAGTTTAAAAGGCTGCTTCTGACCGCAGCCGCATCACGGGACATCTTACGGAACTGCTTCTACACCCCCGCCCCGCACCCCTGCGAGTGCGACCGGGTCCTTACGGAGGTTTCCCGTCTGTATATATTTGTCTGTGCCTGTGGATAATGAGTCTGTAAGGACCCGCCTTAAGCAGTGAGGTGGTGGGCTACAAAATAAGGCAGAAGCGTTAGAGAAAAGAGCGAGTAGAAGTGGAAAAAATCACGTCGTGAGCAACAAGTATGGTGGAGTCAGGCGCGGCCTCGCGCAGGACGGAGGCGCGGCGCCACTGCGCACGCGCTTATGAGACGTTGCAGTCCTCGGCGCCGTGGGCGTCGCGCATCTGCTGCTTGGCCTTGCGGCTGGAGCGGCGGATGAGCGAGCGGCTGCGCGGCTTGGCGCGCGCGCCCCCGGGCTCGAGCGACGCGCCCGCCGCCGCCCCCGCCGCCCCCGCCGCCCCCGCGCCGCCCCCGCCGCCGCTGGCGGAGCCGGCCGCCTCCGCGGGGGGCGGCGGCCCCGGCGTGGCGGGGCTGCCCCCGCGGCGGTGCGCCGCCTTGCTGGCGCTCACGTAGGCGCTGGAGCGGCGCTTGAGGCCCGTGGTCAGCTCGTCGCCGCTCACCGGCAGGATGCGCGACAGCGTCAGCAGCGTGCGGAACAGGTCGCGCACGTTGTAGTCGTCGCGCGCGGAGCACTCCAGCACCTTGGCCCTGCACACACACCACACGGCGCCTTGCTAACGGCTCTCTCCTGACAACACTCTGTTTATCATGCAGTGAAGGCTTTCACGACCGGCTGAAATCTTCCGGGTTGTATGGTCGTGGTAGAAGAAACATTTCTGCTCCTGACGTTTCGTCCACAACTGCGCTGGATATCTTCAGAGGTGCTTCTGGTAGCGGCGAGTCTTGTGGACCGACGAGTCGGGCGTCAGAGAGCTGTATAAATTCTGTCTAAAAGGGGCGTGGTCAGTTGTTCACGTGGCAGCAGAGATACACCTTGTCAAAGATAAAACCATAACTATCGATAGTACATGGTCAAGGATAAGAGCGGAACTTCCTACTCTGAAGAGAAGGGGATAAATTAATAGAAAGGAAGAAGCTACGAAAATTAGTGACATATGGACAGTGGCTCTTCAGAGTCGGTAGTTACGCCTTTTTCCTTAACCATCGATTATCGATACTTATGTTTTTACGAGGCTTATCTTCGCTGCGCACGTGAACACTTGAACACTTGACCACGTCCCTTTTAGACAGCATTTATACCACTCCGACGCCCGACTAGTCAGTCGGCAAGACTTATCGCTACCAGAATCACCTCTGTAGATGGCCAGCGCGACTCTAGACGAAATTTCAGGAGCAGAAATGTTTCCTCGACCACGACCATACAACCCGGAAGATTCAACAGCAACTTTATCAATAAGCCAATCCCTCTACACAATATTACGAATGACAAAGTACACGGTGTAAGGCGACAGGAAATTTCACTACCTTACACACTACGTTTACATATCAATAATTAATAATGTGCCTTTGTTTATAACATAATTTCTGGTATCACTTTGATTCCGGATAATCTGGAAGCATAAAAAGGTAGGAAGAGTGGGAATATTAATGTTGATTAATGATGGAACTTCTCCACATAGATGATAAATTATTTTTCAAAAGAGGTAGATTGTCTTACCTTTTTGCTGTACCGCCGATAGTCACACAAAGAAAGAAAAAAGGACGAAAAATAAAACAAGCTTTCAGAACCGTCTTACTTCTTCAGGTAAGAGAGAAGGAGAGAAAAAGAGATGCAAAATGAATGGGAAGGTAATTCAAGACCTAGGTCATGAGGATGGTGTTTGAGGACAGTCCTAGGTCGTGAATTACCTTCCCCTTCCTTTCCCATTCCTTTTTTCTTCCCTTCTCTCTTACCTGAAGAAGGAACACAGTTCCGAAAGCTTGTTTTATTTTCGTCATTTTTTCTTTCTGTGTGTGACTATCGGCGGTACACCAAAAAGGTAAGTACGGGCCAGACAATCTATCTCTTTTGAAAAATATTAATGTTGACTAGAGTCGTGTTTGAAGAGCTGCAGGCGCCGCTCCTGCAGCCTGCCAGCAGTCTGCCGGCTGTTCGAAGAGCTGCAGGCCTGCAGCTCATGCAGGCAGGAGCTGCAGGAGGAAATTTTCCCTGCAGCTCATGCAGCCAGACTCGCGCATGCGCATAACTCTCAGGCTTGTTGTGAGGGTATAAGACGCGCCTTTATTCAAAGTTTTCGGAAGTCCACGGTGTTGTAGTATATAAATGTACAACATGTTACTTCTGTCGTTCTGTGATTCTTCTCATGTTTGTAGAGGAAGTTTGTTATTTGTTTGTGTATATTGATGTATTAGTATTTTATTTTATAAGTATTATATTTGTTTGTATGAAATCACCTCTAAACATTAGAAGAGCAAAATTGTATATAATAGGTAATACGTCTTATGCGACTGAAATTAAAGACATTTGTTTTACACCAGGTGCATTTCCTTTTTAATTTAAAAGCATCTTCTGTGGTCTTTAAATGATATAAAGGTTGTACAGTTTGTTTTGTATACATAGATTAAAAACTGTTTTATAAAACAACTTTGTGCACGTTAGGGCTATGCGTTTTTAAATTGATATACTCACGGTGTTGTCTCTTTTTTACATTTCACTGCTGTTTTTCGTCTTGTTGGCTGAGGTTGTCTGGTTCCTGACATGCGTTTTCCGGTAGTGTACGGAACGTTTCGCGTGTTTCAAGTAAAAATAAATGAAACGGAAGAAACGCCACAAAAACAGGCGAAAAGTGCCGTACAAACCGAAATACACGCGTCAGGAACCAACAAACCCAGCCAACGAGTCGGAAAAACAGCAGTGAGAGTAAAGAAGAGACAACACCGTGAGTAGACCGAATATCAATTTAAAGACACACAGGCCTAACTTGCATAAAGCTTTTAAAAACTGTTTCCAATCTGTGTATATAAAACAAACTGTACAAACCTTTATATCATTTACAGACCACAGAAGATTCTTTTAAAATAAAAAGTGAAACGCGTCTGGTGTAAAACAAATGACTTTAATTGCAGTCAGTATAAGCCGGATTACGTAATATACTCGATTTTAATAGCTGCTGTAGAAGATGACCACACAACCATAGTTAAAAGGGCATTTTCAAATTCCATTTGTTCCAAATGTCGAGCCATTCAGATTTTGTGCCCAGTGACGACGATTTCGATGAAATGTTGCATCGAAATAGAAGGCAGAGAAGTGTTTTTAAAATATGTGGTGCCGCAGTATTCGGAAGATGAATTTGTAGAACATTTTCAGGTGTCGGGTGCGGGAAGTTGGAACTTTAAAAATTCCGCGCCTGCAAATAAAGGAAGACTTAATATAGAAATTTTCAAACTGGATACACCAGAAATACACAAAATATTACACGAACACTTCAATTCCTTTAACATAAGAAAGTAACTTCCTTTTAGAAGCTGGCACAATGAATCACTCTCTTATACTGGTTTCCCGCCATCTTCGAACTACACAGAACAAGTGAGCACACACGTGATACGCAAACTGCAGGCTGCAGGTTAGTATTCGAAGAGCTCCGGCAACATGCACGGCACGTGACGTCATCTTCGCAGCGCATGCGCAGTTGTGCCTGCATTGCTGCTGCAGGATCTGCATCCATGCAGCTCTTCGAACGGACCTTAGGTCACAGAGAAAACTGGTTGATGCTGAGAGGCACCATTTAATATTAACAATATTAGCAAGTAGTATTTTTCTTGGTTGGAAAAGAGAACACAGCCAAATCAATGAGAGAGGCCGGCAAGCGGCGAGGGGAGCCTAGTGGTACCATGAGGGCGCAGTGTGTTGAGTAGCCGGTGTGAGGTCACAGGATAAGGACCTGCTGCTTCGCGCCAAAACTCGAGGGCGAAGATATGAATGGGAGATGTTTTCAACCACCAAATGGTCGAAACGTTGTATAACTTTCTAGAAGCCTGTAGAAGCTCCTTTTTTGTGATAAAGATGTTTGGAAGGAAGCAATGGTGGGGGAGAGAGATTTGAAGCTATAGCTGTGATTGACTCTCGAGAAAACGGTCTGGAGAGACTTGTGGCATGCTGTAAAGTGAGTCGTGATTTTGGATTAGGTACGCTCATGGTGCGAGGACGCAGGTGGGAAGTTGCTGGTAAAGCGTCCAGTCACTTGGCTCACAGTTAGTTGCAAGTGCAGATTGCATTGATTGAAGTATTCATAATCGTCTCTCTGTGAGCAGAGGAACAAAATTATTACTTCACTGTATTTGCATTTCAAAGCACTCATTTACAAACTTACAATTGAGCTTCTCTTCTGCTTCTGGCTAGTGAGTCAAGCAGTTTGCGAGAACCTCTTGTTCGACTTTGATACTTTACTGACTTCAACGTAGGAGGTTTTTGAACGTAGTAGTTCGTCTACTGTGTAGCCATCGTCTCAGCTTCAGCTTCACCGTTGATGGCCGACCCATCAACGGTGGCCAGCCGTCGTTCGTCTTGTCAGAACAGTATTGGGAATTGGTGATATACGCACACTGCATTTGCTATAGCGCAGTTAAAGACAGATGTACATTCCACTAGTTGGCTGTATTCTTGAGCTTCTGGTTGTATTCTCTGTCGAGTTGGATAGCGATTTCTAATTTCTTTTAAAACAATAGCACGTGCTCAGTATCAACCATTTTTCTTGATAGGTAGAGGTTTTGCCATCCTTGTTAGTGATTAATTGCTTATATAACATAATTTATTACTGAATTTATGCACCGTCCTTTTTATAATTAAATTACTATTATACAGAACATTGAATCCTCCGTTTTCTTATTTATTAGGCTTAGGAATCCCAGTTATCCCTAGTGATAAGAAATTGCCTGAGATTCAAACCAAGTGTTGTTGTATCAATAATTGTCTAAGAGAGAGGAGTGATTCACATTTATTTTCGTAATGATACCGTAGGGTTGGTGAACCACACGAAAATTAGCGGCACAAGCATTACAACTGAAGTCAGAGAACTCATGGGGTAGCTACATGCACAGATTCAGATGGGGGTACCGTCGTGTGTACCAGAAATAAAACGGCGGAGTACGAGATATATTGAAATTATAACAACAGTATAACACAAGCGGGAAACTCTATAGGGGAAAAGATTCGTCTGAAGCGATTCTAGCGCTCCAAATGGCCAGGAGGTTGTAGCAGAAGAATGTCCTTATACAAACTATGAAGTTGCTACACTGCTCAAAACAGTTAGGGGATCAGGTGAGTTATCATACACGATATACATATGGTAACAATAGGTTCTCCATGACAGTGACAAGGGAGAGATTGAGTCAATAATTAACCGTTTCCAGCCCAATTTTCATTAATTTGCGAACAAAATATTTATTTACATATTTCTATACATAATGATTGGAATAATGTATATTTGTTAGAATTTTTGATTTTTTTTCTGTTTTTGGAGGGAAATTTGGGATGACTCCATATGGCAGCATTGAGCAGGATATGTTTAATTTACCGTAACTAACATAATTTTCATATTGTTTACTACTAATTTAGGTATCTGAGAATGATTTATAAGTGGAATTTTCAAATTACTTTGTTTCTTTACATTAACAAAATATTTTGAAGGCTCACGCAAGAATTTGTGGCCCGTGCGCAGAAACGCATTTTCGCGCTGTGCGCAGGGCGACTCCATTCCTTTGTTTCTGAGGGGCGGCGGGCTAGGTTGCACGTTGCTTGCTGGGCCGTACACTTCGTCTGTGAAGCCGACCCCAAGCCGACAGTCAGCTGCGTCCCGCGACCAGTAGGCAACACCCAACTGAGGCGGCCGCCCCTCCAAAACTACGGAGTGGACTCGTCCAACGCCCAAATTGAGAAGGCAGGGGCCACGACTTCTTGCACGAGCTATACTCTTAGACACCAAGGAACAACACATATTTTGTCAATGCATTGTAGCCTAATGCTGTTTGTTTCCTCGAAGGCTTAATTCACTGAAGACTAAGGGCTCTTATGGATATGATGGGGTATCTAGCGGAATACTCAAATATTATTCCACCTCTGACTGACCAGTACATACACAAGTACTCAACAGTGAAACAACTTTTTGAAAAAGGTGAAAGTGCTAATGTAGACAACTTTATGTCTATTTCTATGCGATCAGTTTTTGCTAAAACCATTGAAAAGGCTGTATATTAAAGGTTAATTCAGATCCCATAATTTTCTGTCAAATGTACAGTTAGGTATCAGAAATTGTTTAACAGCTTAAAATGCTATATTTTTTTCTGTGAGGCATTTGATGGAATAAATAAAAAACTGCGAATGCTAGGCATAATTCTGTGGCTGCTGTTGTTTCACATTTATATAAGTGAGATGCCTTCTAATATAATAGGTAATTCCAATATATTCCTGTTTGATGATGACACCAGCTTGCTAATGAAGAACTGGCAATGCTGATGCAGTATCAAATAATGCATTATACAAAATAAATTGATGCTAAATCACAGTAAGACTCAGTTTTGAAAGTTTCTAACACACAATTCAACAAAAACGGCGTTTTGATTACACAGAAAGGGAACATGAGACTGAACAGTTAAAATTTCTAGGAGTTCAAATAGTAATCTGTCGTGGAAAGCCCATGTTCAGAAACTACTTCGTTGTTGATCTTTCGAACAGTTCCTGAAATGAGTGATAGCTTAACCGGAAAAGTATTTTATTTTCATTCGCTGATGACGTACGTTTTTTTTTTTTTTGGGGGGGGGTGAGAGGTGTAACTCCTCTGGTTCAAAAATCTGATTTATTGGGCAGAAACGGGCGGTCGGAACAATATGTGGGGTAAGGTCGCGTACTACCTCTTGTAGATCCTTGTTCAGTAGCTTGGGAACTCTGACATTGCCCTCTCACTTCATGTTTTCTTTAATTACGTTTGTTGGTTATTTTCAAGAGTTAGCAACTTTCACTCAGTTAATACCAGATAGAACTCGAATCTGCATTTGATTCTCATCCATTTTTATTGAATTGCCACAAGAATTCAAAAAGCTTAGTAGTAATGCACACACTTTGCATCAAGCCTTAAGATGAAGATGATTGGGAGGGTGAGACAAGGAGATGGATTATCTACACTCCTCTTCAACATCGCTCTGGAGAAGTTAATGAAAATCTGGGAAAAGACTCTGAATTCGGAAGGAATAAGAGGGGTATGCATTGGGAGGGAAAACAGAGCCTGTAAATCAAGTGCTTAGCTTTTGCCACGATCTTGTTCTATTAGCCAATAATAGAGAAGATGCCCGAAAGATGCTTGACAGTCTTCATGAAATTTCTGAGAAAACGGGTCATTAGGTCTCCTACGAAAATAAGGAATATATGGAGTACAGACATGGAAGTGAGAGATTCATGGAAATATATCATGGGAAGATTAAGAGGACAGATACGTTTAAATACCTGGGAGAATGGATCCAACCCAACGGACAGGATAAAGAGACCAACAAAGGAAGAGTCAGACCTCGCCTATAAGCTAACGCAGAATAAATATAATAAACGTGCAAAATCAGACATTACAACTCAGTCGTCAAACCTGAAGCGTTCTATGCCTCGGAGTGTCTTATTTTAAATAAGAAAGGGGAGCTTGAAGAACTCGAAAAGAAGGAAGATTCTGAGGAAAATTCTCGGACCACAGAAGACTACTGATGGGACTTGGAAGAAGAGGAAAAATGAAGGTCTCTACAAGCACACTGAAAAGATTACGGACACAATGAGGAAGCGGAGGTTAAAGTTCTATGGACATCTATTAAGGATGGATGAATGCAGACTATCCAAAAGGATCTCAAATTACACCACGGCGTTAAAGGCTACATATAAATGGGTAGCTGAAGTGAAGAATGAAGCTGGAATTACACCACAGATGGTCCATGACAGAGGAGAGTTCAGAAGTAGAGTTGACTGCATCAAATCATATAGAGAGGAACCACCAAACACAAGATCCAAAAGGATCATTTCTGAGGAAGAGAGAAAAAATGAAAGCGAACGAATGAAGACGTTCTGGGAGGAAAAGAGGAGAAAAGCCAAAAAATTTTAAGTTTCTTGAGGTTCATAGTTCGCCAAGTTAATATATATATAGGCACGCACTTTCAAGGCTAAACTGAAGAGTTTCATCACTGCTCACTCTTTCTGTTCTGTTGAGGAATTGCCGAAAACATAAAACAAAATAGCTGATTTCTGTGTTACATTGCTGATTCTTTTTACTTATGCTTAGCCCTGTCGTGTGCACAGGATTACTATGCGTTTCGCTATTACTATTCTTTATTGAAAGTCTGATGTACGAGTACTGAGTCGTTCTATGACCGCGAAGGCTTTTTTTCAATTCGGTCTTGCCGAATGTGGTAAATATAAATAAATAAATACATTACTGAATTTCATTTTCGTATCTTTTTATAAGTTAGGCGAGAATCGCATAGACGGGATTCTTTCGTGCTACTGTTGTAATTTATGAAACTGATAAAATTTTTAATTTTTAGAAATTCACTTTTTTCTTGGCCATAAAATACGCATATTCGTTTACGACTTCTGGGAAGAGTATCATATCGCTGCGAAGAGTTGTAATAGAAGCAGTATTTGAAAGGCAGGCGCGCTACCTCACTGAATAAATTGTAGTTGGCTGGCACAGAACGTGTCAGAACTACAGTACTGAGACATGCAAATGGCGATTATACACTGCGTGATAAAAAGTATCCGAACACCCTCCAGTTTTTTCATATTAGGTGATGTGCGGCCACTTATTGTTAGGTAGTCCATATCAGCGACGTCAGTGGTCATTAGACATTGTGAGGGAGCAGACTGGGGCTTTCCGCAGAACTCAAGGACTTCAAACGTGGTCAGGTGATTGGGTGTCAGAAGTTTGTGCGCGAGATTTCAACACTCCTAAACATGCCGTGGTCCTCTGTTCTTGATGTGACAGAGAAGTGGAAACGTGAAGGGACACGTACAGCAAGAGAGCATACAAGCTGACTTCGTTTGTTGACTGACAGAGACTGCCGACAGTTGAAGAGGGTCGTACAGTGTAATAGAAGGCAGCTATCCCGACCATCAAACAGGAATTACAAAATGCATGAGGCTACACTCCAAGTACTATGACAGGCTGGAGGTGAAAAAACTGGATTTCTTTGTCGATCGGCTGTCCATAAGCCACACATCACGCAGGTCAGTGCCAAACGACGCCTCGCTTGGTAGACATTGGACGATTGAACAGTGGAAAAATGTTGTGTGGAGTGACGAATCAACGATATGCAAGGTGGCGATCCGATGGCAGAATGTGGATATGGCGAATGCCCGGTGAACGCCATCTGCTAGCGTGTGTAGTGGCAACAGTAAAATGTGGAGGCGGTGATGTTATTGTGTGATCGTGTTTTTCATGGAGGGGGCTTGTATCTCTTGTTTTTGCGTGGCACTATCACAGCACAGGCCTACATTGATGTTTTTCTAGCTTCCCACTGTTGAAGAGCAATTCGAGGATGCCGACAGCATATTTCAACAAGATCGAGCACCTGTTCATAATGCACGGCCTATGGCCGAATGGTTACACGACAGTAACATCCCCGTAATGGACTGGCTTGCACAGAGTCTTGACATGAATCCTATAGAACACCCTAGGGATATTTTGGGACGCCGACTTAGTGTGAGGCCTCACCGATCTACATCGATACCTCTCCTCAGTGCAACAATGTGTGATGAGTGGGCTGCCATTCCACAAGAAACCTTCCAGCAGAGTGGTTCAAAATTTTCAAATGTTTGTAAATCTATCAGACTCAACTGCTGGGTTATTAGTCTGTAGCTTACAAGCTATTTAATGTTAGGTAAACTAACCTAAGGACAACAAAAACACCCGTGTCCAAAGGGAGAGACTCGAACCCCCAAAGGCGAAAGGCCGAGCCACAGACAAATATATAAAGACGGGAAACCTCTGTAAGGGCCTGGTCACACGCTCAGGGGTGCGGGGCAGGGGGTCAGAAGCGGGTAGCGGCTGACCCCACCATCACTTCCCCTTAAACGCCGGTAAGCCGGACACAGCCATGGCCTCATGGCAGGCGGCACGAGCTCTCCCCTCAGCCTCCGCTCCACGCTACCCTCTGACGTGCGAGAGGCAACCTCAGAAAGACCTCTAGTGTGGTCTACCAGTAATAAGCCGGGGAACCGCCTGACATCTGGTGGCATCTTACGGAACTACAAGGGGAGCGTAGGACAGAGGTTTATGGGGGGCTTCTTCTCTGTATATGTTACTTTGTGGCCGCGCGCGCCACTGCACGGCGCCCCAATGCGCACGGCTAATCCGCTGCGGCACCGAGACTGGAAGTTCTGATCAATGCTAAGGGTGTGCCAACACCGTATTGAATTTAAGCATTACCGATGGAGGACGTCATGTGTCCGGATTCTATTGATCATATAGTGTATGTACGAGGTTGATAAGAGACTAACAAGTGCAGACCACAAGCGTTTTAATTTTTAACATTCAAGGTTTGTTGCCAATACAGAGAACATATATAGTGGTACTTTTGACTATACCGTTCTCCGTAAAATTCTGTGTTATTTGATTCCAGCATTGGTAGTTTTGGACATCGGTGGTGCTATACAAATTACGTTTTCGGAAACCTGTTTTAACCTATATTTTCCTGTTAACAATTGATGGGCATAATGACGCAATAATCACGGCGACGTAATGAACTTCGCGGCTCACTGCTTCATTTATAGTACATCATCACACCTGAAACGTAATTTGTATATAACACATTACAGCGATTTTATTAAATCAAGTACTCTAACTACTGTAATCGATGCAGCATGTCATAATACGCCAATATAAGTAATAAAATGCATGAAAATGGCGTTAAATGACAAATTAACGAGTGTGCCAGGGGCTACGTGGACAACAGGCCGCTGCGCTGAGTTGTTGGCAGGCAGTCCAACCATTCTGTGACGGCCTAATGTTAAATTTTTAATTGAAACCAAAACAAATATGAGCGTAGAGATAATTAAATTTCAAATAGCGTTTCTATTTGACGAAACTCGAGGCGAGATGACGAAATTTGCCAAAGAGTTCTCGAAGTGGCAGAAGACGTTTTTTCTTAAATAAATAAAAAATGATAAGTCAGTTGCGAAAATTTTAAATTAGAAAGTTATAGGCCTTAAGATTGTCTATCGGCCGGTTTTTAGTACGTATCGATGTATTTCAAACACGGCGTCTATAGTAATTAATCCAAACCAAACAACTGATTACAAAACTGATACTATTTTTATGTTTTTATATCGCTTTCATTATCTAGTACTAATTTTCAGAAACCAAAATTAAAACTTGCTGCAGCTAATGTCGCGAGAGAAATAATGTCCAGGGCACTGTGGCTAGTCTGACCTATTAGAATGACACCCTACCATCAGCAGCCACATCCTTTCTGTACCACATTCCAGACGCCATATTTCTGGAAGGCCTTGCTACACGAAAGCATGTCTCTGTGGTGTCACAACCTTTTCCCTGCCCCCCCCCCCCCCATCCCCAGATCAACAGACTTGTAAATCGTGAATGTGTGGGTATGGTGAAACGGCGGGAGCAGTCTGTGACCCGATGTCAGTCACCTCAGGTGAACTTTGGAACCAGGTGGATGCAGCATCGATACCTACACTAGGAGATGCCATTGGTGCCTGATATACGCGCCGATGCTGTCGCGCGTGGAACAAGTTATCAAGGTCTGTGGCGAACACTATGCCTACTCGACAACAGGGCACGTGCCGAATCGCGGTGACTGAAACGCTTAAGATTTCTTCAGAAGATACTGAAGAACAAGTCCTGTGGATATGAATCTCCTACCTCTAGCATTCTCAAAAATTCTAGATAAGGTAACACACAAACAGTTCCTCAACCACCTGACCACATGTAACATATTGTCCAGAACTCAGTTTGGATTTCTAAAAACTTCCGATATGGATAAGGCCATTTATACTTACAGTGAGAATGTACTTAATTCATTAAATAATAAATTACAAGCAGCAGGTATTTTCTGTGATTTGTCAAAGGTATTTGATGCTGTGAACCACATCATCATCTAAGTAAATTAGAATTCTATGCTGTCATCGACAGTGCTGCAAAATGGTCCAAGCCATACCTCGCTAACAGGAAACAATGGGTGTCAGTGCAAGGGACTAGTGAATTACGCCATCAGTCATCATCAGATGGGGAAGAAATTACATGTGGTGTCCCACAAGGATCTATCTTAGGGCCATTACTTTTTCTTATGTATATTAATAACTTCTCATCAGTTACACTGCCAGAATCAGAGTTAGTTTTTTTTGTAGTTGATACAAGTATTGCAATAAATACCATGTCGAGCCTAGGAAAGGTTTGCTAATGATATTTCATGAACATTAATAAATGGTTTAAAGCTAATTCATTGACATTAAACTTTGAAAAGTCTCATTACACCAGTTCAGAAATGTAAGCGGCTTCCATCCAACATTTGCATGAAGTACGAAGAAGAGCAAATATAAGAGGACCGTATTAAATTCCTGGGTTTTCAATTTGATAATAAATACAGTTGGGAGGAACAACTTAACAAATTTGTATTTGCAATTCGAGTGTTATCAGTTGTAGGCAACATAAAAATAAAAAATAGCGTGGATATTTTGCATACTTTCATTCCATAATATCATAAGAGGGCCGTCCTCAAAGTAAGTTCCGTTTCTATTTATATCCACGGTAGCGCTACGATTGTACTTCGGAGCATGCGCGGCAGTTACTCTGACTCAAGGCGAAGACACGTACACCATTTTCAGATCGCTGCTGCCGACGTATGCTTTGTAGTGGTTCTTTATAATGTCAGCCGTATTGAAAATGCCACCGCGTGTGAAATAAGATATGTGATTTGTTCTCTAAATGCAAAGAAAGTTAAACCAAGGGAAATTCATCAGCAAATCTGTGAGGTTTACGGATAAAATGTTATGAGTGATTCAATGGTTAAAAGAGGGGTCGGACTGTTCAATGAAAGACGTAATCAAGTGCACGATGAAGAACGAAGTGGACTCCCGTCTATGGTTACTGATGAACTGGTTCACACAGTTGAAGAGAAATTAAGAACAACACTAAGTTTACACTTAGTGCCCTTACTATGGAAGTTCCGTAAATATCACGACCATTAAATCATGAAATTGTTACTGAAAAACTGAAATTTCGAAAACTTTACTCACATTAGCTGCCCAAAATTTTTACTGAACAACGCAAAAAACAGCGGATAAGCAGTGCACTTCAGTTTTTGACATGCTATAATGAAGAAGGCGATGGTTTCTCTTTCTCGGTTAGTCACGGGGGATGAAACTTGGGTAACGTACGAATGGAGGCACACTTTATCCCCAACGAAGGTTAAGCCTAAGTAAATCTTGATACGCCGAAAAGACATGTGCACCGTTTTTTGCGACAGGAAAGACATTTTACTGATTCATTTTTTACATCGAGGCAAAACAACCAAGGCGCATGGTTACTGAGAGACCATTAAGAAACTGCGCTGCACAATACAAAACAAGCGCCGAGGATTACTGTCAAATGGAGTATTTTTTATGATAATGCCCGACCTCTCACGGCGAATGCGACCAAACAACTCTTACGGGAATTTCACTGGGGCGTGTTTGATCATCGTCTATACAGCCCGGACTTCGAGCATAGCGTCTGTCATCTCTTCTTACACCTAAAACCTGTCCTTGGTGATGACGAGCTGAAAGAACATGTTACCACATGCTTGAATACATAGGCGACACCCTTTCGTGAAGAAGGCATACAAAACCTTGCGTCACGCTTTGACAGGTGCTTAAAAAATTTCGGAAGCTACGTAGAAAAGTAGTTCAACAGTTGTAGATTTTTCTACAATTAACATTTATTATGTATCTGTGCACGATTGTTTTGTATAATCAAACGGAACTTACTTTTGAACATACTTCGTATTTTAGAGTAACTCTTCAAATCAAGCAAAAAATTTGCAGAGAGCAAAAGCTTGTAAAACGTATTATTTGTGGAGTAACTTCAATGTAGATGTCTCTTCAAAGAACTGGTTATGTTAGCTACTGCCTCTAAGTATATTTATTCCTAAATGCAATTTGTGATAAATAATCTTTCCCTTTTTCCTAACAGCTCAGTTCTTACAAAAAATACTAGGAACAAAAACAATTTACACAAGGACTTAAAAGGACGTACTTTAGTTCAAAAAGGGGTCCACTACTCAGGAACACACATTTTCAATAACTTACCAGTAACCATAAAAAATAGCTACAAATAAAGATATAAAGATCAGTTTTAGAGGAGCCTGAAAGACTTACTAGTCGCCAATTCATTACTCCATCGGCGAATATATAAGTGAATTGCTGTTCGTTAGTCTCGCTAAAACTCGAGAACGGCTGAACCGATTTGGCTAATTTTAATCTTGAAATATTCGTGTAAGCCCAGGGAAGGTTTAAACAGTGATAAAATATGGAAAAATTGACCGGAAAAGAGGAAAATTGGGAAAAACTGAAACAGCTTTTTCCAGTGAGGTATCAATGCCGTTCGACCAATTGCGATATAATTTTGTACATTTCATATTGAAAGCAATAGGAAGATTCGCACCAAATAAAAATTTGGAAAATTTGGCCAGAAAGTAGGAAAATTTAGGAAAAACTGAAAGCGATTTTTTTCTATGAATAAAAATCAATTGCCAAATGGTTGTAAGAGCATTACTTGAGTACGGATTGACAGGACAAGGTTTGTGTGAAATCAATGTTTTGGAGAATCGACCAGAAAATTAGGAAATTTGAGAAAAACTGACATTTCATTTTTCGATATGTTTTTGATTGAACTCAGCACTATAACTGACTATTCGCACGACGGAGAGGCGTAATTCTTTTTTTTTTTGTTTTGTTTTGTTCATTATATATACTTTTTTTTTCCTAGGACAGATAGCTCTGTTGTTCTGCCGTGCTATCCACTTTTTACAAAAGGGACAATGCATTTTTAAAAGTTAATTATAAGTTCCGAAAAATAGTTACGAAGTCAAAGGGTAAATAGCTTTACCCGAGAGTAATTATTGTTCGATATTTCACTTTACATACTTCAAATCAAATAATATCTTGAATTACACACTTTCTAAAGTATATTATGCGATACTTCAGAGCTCAAGCTATCTCCACACCAGATTTCATCACAATAGATTCATTGGTTGATGTAATGATATATAGCCAAATCGGTTCAGCCTCTTTTCGAGTTTTAGCTAGACTAACAAACAGCAAACTCTTTCAAAGTATATTTCTGATCGCACCCAACACAACAACCCAGTCATTATCTTGCGCGTTTTAAACCAAAATTTTCCTCGCAATTTTTCCATATTTATCACCGTTTAAATCTTCTCTGAACTTCCACGAATGTGACATGAACATTATCCTGGACATGTGTGCGTGGTTTGCCCACTCTTTCCGCCAACTATCGAGCCGATACTATCTGATGATGCCTTTATGAAGCTACTGGGTCTAAAATACATACGATTTAAATTAATATGGTTTAATACAGGGTGTTACGAAAAGGTACGGCCAAACTTTCAGGAATCATACCTCACACACAAAGAAAGAAAATATGTTATGTGGACATGTGTACGGAAACGCTTAATTTTCATGTTAGAGCTCATTTTAGTATTGTAAATTGAAATAATTCGTGCAGACAATTGTCAAAATACCCAATTGTTTCGTTAGTATGTACTGTACTTCCTCGATTGACCGTCAGTTGGCCCAATTGAAGGAAGGTAATGTTGACTTCAGTGCTTGTGTTGACATGCGACTCATTGTTCTACAGTACTAGCATCAAGCACATCAGTATGTGATAAGATTGTAAATTTTCACAATCAACATGTGGTCTGACGAGAATCCGCACACAATTGTGCAATCACGTCATGAACACAGATTTTCTGTGAACGTTTGGGCAGGGATTGTTGGTGATGTCTTAATTGGGCCTCATGTTCTTCCACCTACGCTCACTGGAGCACGTTATCATGATTTCATGCGGATTACTCTACCTGTGCTGCTAGAACATGTGCCTTTACAAGTACGACGCAACATGTGGTTCATGCACGGTGGGGTTCCTGCACATTTTAGTCGACGTGTTCGTACACTTCTCAACAACAGATTCGGTGACCGATGGATTGGTAGAGGCGGACCAATTCCATGGCCTCCACGCTCTCCTGACCTCAACCCTCTTGACTTTCATTTATGGAGACATTTCAAAGCTCTTGTCTACGCAACCCGGGACCAAACCTAGAGACTCTTCGTGCTCGTATTGTGGACGGCTGTGATACAATACGCCATTCTCCAGGGCTGCATCAGCGCATCAGGGATTCCATGCGACGGAGGGTGGATGCATGTATCCTCGATAACGGAGGACATTTTGAACATTTACTGTAACAAAGTATTTGAAGTCACGCTGGTACGTTCTGTTGCTGTGTGTTTCCATTCCATGAATAATGTGATTTGAAGAGAAGAAATAAAATGAGCTCTAACATGGAAATTAAGCGTTTCCGGACACATGTCCACATAACTTATTTTCTTTCTTTGTGTGTGAGGAATGTTTCCTGAATGTTTGGCCGTACCTTTTTGTAACGCCCTGTAGAAAGCGGTAAGTGATACGAAGTTCACTGGGTCATCTAGTTTTTTAATAGAACAGATTAAGATATATGTAGTCATACTAGTATTATGTTAGTTTCTAAAAAAATATATATTGACATGTTCCACATCCATGAGTATCTCCTCAGTATTGATCTATGGAAGGAACTACTGATGTAATGTAATCTAGCCTTTGTTCTGTTCCTCTGAACATCAGTGCATTTTATGGAAAGGTCCCTTTTCGGCAGGCAGAGGACGCACCTGAGCTTGGGCAGCTCGCAGAAGAGCCACTCGGAGACGTCCTCGATGGCGACCTCGCGGTGCGAGGCGGCCAGGTCGAGCTTGTTGCCGGCGACGACGATGGGGATCTCCTGGAAGTCGGGGCGCTGCTCGCGCACCTCCTGCAGGCAGCGCTTGACCGTCGCGAACGACGCCGACGACGTGACAGCGTACACCAGCAGGAAGGCGTGCGCCGTCGCGATGCTCAGCCGCCGCATCGCCGGGAACTGCATGTCGCCTGCCGTGTCCAGGATGTCCACCTGCCGGCACACGAGCACTCGCTATACTCTCACCACCACCAGCAGCAGCAAGGAAGGGAGCTCATGTTCAGCGTCCTGTAGAGCACGCCTGCTCCAAGGTACGTAGACTAGAAAGGTATGCCAGTTTGGGCTTCTTCACTGTCATTGGTTAGCGCTGTATTACCTCACTCGGCAGCAAGCCGCTGTACTATAAGGCTGCCGTGAACACATTTATCCGTCTTTTCTTTGCTCACTCGAAAAAAAAAAAAAAAAAAAAAAAAAAAATGCTTTTAAGTAGTGGAACATCCTTGTGATTGATATATATGTATACTAACATACAAAGGACTGAAAAAGAAAAGCTTTAAACATTATTAACAACTAGCTAAACCGTCCCGCCCCGCGACTTGGCACGGGTAATATTTAAACGTCTTTAACTCGACAAGCACTGAACGTATCGTGATGAGGGTTTTTATTTATTTATTTTTACCCTCCGCCATACATCATCCGAATTATTATGCAGACAGAGCCGTTACTCTTGTTCTGTAACTGAAGTATGCAAAATTTTATCGCACTAATCTAATAGGAAGTAGCGTTCCTCACCTTATAGATTCAATGTTTTTTCATTTGTGAAAATCGTCTAGTTTTAAAGGTGTGTTTTATTTATTTATTTATTTTTATTTTTTTATTATTTAATTTTTTTTTACCGCGACAGTCGTTTTAGATAGTCTCACTTTTTTATTTTCTTCGCTCAGTTCTTTTACTTCTACGTCATAGTCTTACTTCTTGGCGTAGTTATCTCTTTTACTTTATTCACCTACTGTAGAGTCCTATATAACGCTTACAAAAATGTTCAAATGTTTGTAGAGCTTATAGGACTTAACTACGGGGTCATCTGTTACTAAACTTACAAACTACTTATAAACTACTTTATACTAAAGTCGGCGCAAATACCCATGCCCGAGGGGGGATTCGAACCCCCGACCGTAGTGGCCGTGCAGACCGTGACTGGAGCGCCTCAGTCCCCTCGGCCACCGCGGCCGGCTAACGCTTACATAGTCACTGCTCCGTCCAGATACAAGCTGAGTTTGTGACGCTTCGCTGCAAGTTTCTCTCAGAGTTAACTTCGGTTGTTGCAGTTGGAGGCTGCGGTCGAGGGACACTGATGTTGTGGGCCTATCGTGGGGAATCAGCGGACGTCCAATTCGTCTGGTGTGTCCACCAATTGGCCCGCCGCTGCCTACAGACCTGTCCCTGCTCGCAGTGAGGCAGACATCCCACCCGTGTTCGCATGGGAGGTAGCCCAAGTGAATGGCAGGCAGCGAAAGACTTCCCGGGGGACAATTCGAGAGGCCTTCGCGGTTTGTCATACCAACAGATTCGAGGGGCTATCTGAGTCAAACAATGTCCCTGAACCAGATGGTGTCGTTTATCGTGTGGTTACCTCTCAGCCTGCAAGATCCGGGCATTACAGAGTGCGGGATTACTTGTAGTTGAGAGCTGCAAATGTTTGGCATGTAATGGAGCCCCTTAGGGACATGGCTGCTAAGCAGGGTAAGAATGCAAGTGTGCACTTTGTGTGCATACCAGGTGGAGTCATTCCAGATAGGGAACGGGTCCTTCTGCATGCCATAAAGAGCACGAGGCTCAGGCAATTGCAAATGGTGACTGACGTCGGTACCAAAGATGTGTGTTACTTTCGAATGGAAGAGATCGTTTCCGGTTTTTAGTGGCTATCTGAAGTGGTAACGACCGCCAGTCTTGTTGGCAAGATGAAGACTTAGCTCACCTTTTGACATGACCGACTGCTGAACTCTGGTACAGAGCCGAGTGAAGGGTCTGAATCACAAGCTCAGACGGTTCTGCAACCGTGTAGGCTGCAAATTACTCGACTTGCTCAATCCGGTCGTTCCGCTAAATAGGTCAGGCGTCAACTACAGGGCTAGTGTGGCTGTGTGGCGTGAACTGGACAGTTGTTTTAAGTCAGAGGGCCTCGGTAACACACGAAAAGAGTTTCATTATAAAGCCGGAGATAAGTTCAGCTGAAATTTTTACAAAGGATGCATTGAATAAAATAAATGGTAGCGTTTTTATTGCTGCCACAAGCGGTTTATTCTCTACCAAAATTGAAGTAGATAGTTCCTGTGAGTTGGTTTGGGTAGAGGTTATACCTATATAGCAGAATATATTAATAATTGGATCCTTTTACAGACCACCTGTTACAGACGAAAGTTTGGCTCGAATTTTAAAAACGTACCAAATGATGTAGGTTTAATTGGTGGTGACTTTAACTTACCCTAGATATGTAGGCAACAACAGATGTTCAAAACCGGAGGAAAGCATAAATCATTGTCCAAAATTGTTATACTCAACGCATTCTCGGGAAACTATCTCGAGCAATTAGTTCATGAACACAATAGAAAAGTAAATGATTATGTACACAAACTTGAACTCCAACAACAAATAATAAGTAAATAAGGAGCATCAAAACGGAAACAGGGATGAGTGAAGACAGAGTTGTGTCCATCAAAATTAAACGAAAAATATATTTATTCAAAAAAGCAGATGGATATTCGATTAACGTTTTCCTGGGTGAGAATCTTCAGTCTTTCGAAATTAGCAGTGAGAGTGTAGCTCAGAAGTGGCTTAAATCCAAAGAAATAATAGTTATTAAGATAGTTATACCAAATAAATAAATTAAAAAAACGAGGGGAATAGCCGGTCCTGGTACACGAAAGAGGTTAGATCATTCCTGTGAAAGCAAAAAAAGAAGCATGCCAAATTTAAAGATAAAAAATCCCCTAAAATATCAATCTTTTACAGAAACACGAAATTTAAAGCGAACTTCAATGCGAGAAGCTTAAAACAGTTTCCACGACGAAACCATGTCATGTACTTTGTTAGAAAATCCAAAGAAATTCTGGTCATATGTAAAGTATACTAGCGGTAAAACACAATTACTACTTCCACTACGGGAGAGCAATGGTGATGCTACTGATAACAGTGCTGCTCAAGTAGATTAGCTTAACACGGTTATCCGAAATTCCCTCACCAAAGAAGAGGAAGGTAATATTCCAGAATTCGAATCTAGAACAGCTGCCAGCAAACACAGTTTAGAAGAAGATATCACTGAACTATTAAAGCAACTTAAATCACTTAACAACAGTTAATCTTCCAGTCCATATTGTAAAGCAATTACGTTCCTTTAAGAGTATGCTACATCTACATCCACATAAATATTCTGCAAATCACACTGTGCATGGCAGAAAGTTCATCGATCCACCTTTGTGATATTTCCATACAGTTTCTTTCTCTAAAACCGCGCGGGAAAAAGGATCACCTAAACCTTTCCGTATTCGATATAATTTCGCTTATTTTATTGTGACGACTATATCTTCATATACAAGTGAATGCTAACAAAATATGTTCACATTCGGAAGAGAAAGTTGGTGAAAGAAACTTCGGAAATAAATCTCGCGGCGACAAATAACGCCTTTCTTTTAATGGTCACTACTCCAACTCGGGTATCATTTCCATGACACTCTCTCCGCTATATCGCGATAATACAAAACGAGCTGCTCTCCTCTGAACTTTCTCTAAATCGTCAGTCATTGCCATCTGATGTGGATCTCACAATCCATAGTATTACTCCAAAACAGGGCGCACAAGTGTAAAGTAGGCATTTTATTTACTAGCGCTGTTGGATTTTGTATGTGTTCAGCCAATGACACGTAGCCTTTGGTTCACCTTCCCTACAATATTTTTAGTGTATTCTTGCCAATTTAAGTTGTTCGTAACTGTTATTCCTAGTTACTTTGTTGAATTTACGGCCTGTATATTTGTATGATTTATAATGTAAATGAAGTTTAACGGATTTATTTTAGGACTCTTATGGACGACCTCACACTTATTATTTAGGATCGATTGCCTGTTTTTGCACCATGCAGACATGTAAATGACATTGCAGTTGCTTTTCACCTGTTCATTTACTATATAGAATCCGCGAACAGTGTAAGAGAGCTGTCCACAGTGTCTCCTAAATCATTTATAAAATAAAGAACACTACTGGCCCTGTAACACTTCCCTGAGGAACGCAAGATATTACTTCCGATTTACTCGATGAATTTCCGTCAATTATAATGTACTCTGTATTTTCTGACAGAAAACGCGATTCCAAACGCACAGTTGTGGCCATATTTCATAAGCACGAATATGCTTGTAAGCTACATTGTCAAAAGCTTCCGGAAATCAAGAAATATGGAACTGATTTGAGACCCATTATCGATTACATTCATCATTTAAGTACAGAGATAGAGCTAGCTGTATTTCACAAGAACAATACTTTCTGAATCCGTGTCGACTATGGGGCAATAGGTCGTTCTCTTCAAGGTCGTTCATAATGTTTGAGGAAAATGTATGCTGTAAAATCCTGCTGCAAACTGATATCAATGGTATGGTCCTGTAATTTTGTGGATTACTCCTATTGCCTTTGTTGAATATTGGAGTGACCTGTGTATCTTTCCAGTCTTTGTGAACGGATCTTTCGCAGAGCGAGCGTTTGTATACGATAAATGAGTAGCCTAATATCAAACCTGGACATCTGACTTAGTGGTCGAAATTTAGTTAGCAGTCGATCAGAAAGAAATGTTTTCGCTCTTTTCATTGGTGAAATCCGTTTTTTCCAAAAATTGACTTAAATGTGACAAATCTCACGTTACATTTGACTGTTCACATCAAAAGCGGACACCTACATAAGAGCTTGATATCAGATTCGGACACTTGTTGAATGAAGCAGTGTGTTCCAATGGGAACACAGTATATGATCACATGACCTCGAAAATCAGACATGGCGACATTATGTGCCAGGCACTAAGACATATTAGCCCGGACGTAAGTTTTTCCGTAATTTTTAACAGTACTATTACTAATAACCATCTTAAAGCGAGTAAAATGGAACATAATATATCACCAGTGTCCGAAGGAAAAGCTAGGAGGCGGTTCAGGCAACCTGAAAAGTGGAAAATAAACATTCAAAACAAACAAAGGTAAAACTAGCTTGTAAACTACACTATTGTAAGGTGTGTTGTACGAAATTATCACTTGTTGGAAAGAAGTTCGATGTCAGAAATGATGTAAGCATGTTAACGAAAAAATCTGGCGACAGTTTCAACAGACCTTATGCTAATAATTTTACAGATTCAGCGCCGTAACATTTCATTTTGGATATAAAATTAAAAAGACTATTATGATTATTGTAGTTTTCATTTTTCCAGTACGTAAAGGTGTTCAGAATTTAATATTTTCCACTTTATGTCGATATTCCTATAATTTACCAGGTTATACATCTGTAAAAAAATTGGCGTCAGCAGTAAGCGAATCTCTGTGTATCAAAAACGGACATCTGAAAGCGTGTTCACATCAAAAGCGGACACCTACACGTTTTGGTTTCAAAGACGGACATCTGTATTTTCAAACACAATTTGAAGATGCTTGAGTAATCAAATTGATATTAGCACTTCCAGGTATAAATCCTCGAGTATTAAAGTTGATAATGCTCAGATCAGCTTATAAGTATATTAGGTCTACGTTTCGCAATAAAAAATGACGTTTTTCAGTTTCTGGCAAACGACGTATGTCCGTCTTTGATGATAGGCTACTCAACTACTTATGGAGCTATTGCACCAAAAATAACTTCATTGCTGTACAGTCGGCACCAGAGACATGATTTTGTTTAATTATTTAGGTTGATACATTACTCCAGGGATATCTACTTATAAATTATGCATGCTGGCAGCAATTCCTGATTAGAATTCTGGAGTATTTGCTTCGCTTTCTTTGCTGAAGAAATTTCGGAAATCAGTGGTTATCAATTCCAATTTAACAGAACTGTCATCAGTAGTATCGCCGTTACTATCGGGTAAAGAAAGGTATTGATTGTGTTTGCCGGTAATACACTTAACATTCGAAAGAATTTCTTAAGATTTTCTACCAAATTACGTTTTATGGTTTCGTTCTGGAAACTATTATAAGATTCTCATATTGAAGTTCGAGCTAAATTTCGAGTTTCTGTAAAAGATTACGTTTTTGGGAATTGGTGTCTGTTTAAATTAAGCATACTTTTTGCTTTGCTTTAGTAAGAGTGATCTAACCTGTTTTGTCTACGGCAGTGGGCAACGCAACGTACCTTTACTGATACAACAGTCCACATCAGTACTGTAAAAGATGTACAATGTTCTTGGG
Source organism: Locusta migratoria (assembly GCA_026315105.1). Lineage (NCBI taxonomy): Eukaryota > Metazoa > Arthropoda > Insecta > Orthoptera > Acrididae > Locusta > Locusta migratoria. Next base: position 202,741,509 of record CM048746.1, read on the forward strand.
ACATAAAAAGCTGTATTGAAAAACTGGCCGCAGTATACACATTCCACAGGTTGCGTTGAAATATAGGATTCTTGTAAAAGGTCTCAAAAAAAAAAAAAAAAAAAAATGAAGTACTTCTCTTAACAAATGAGTTATTATTCACCTTGGTGAGCAGATTAAAAAAAAATTACTGCTAAGTCCGTACTGAGGGAAAAACACTGTTCTGCATACACATCCGCCCATTTACTCATGCAGTCTGATAAAAATAATCAAATAGTCACCAAATAATCAAACAGTTAGCCTGTATATTGAAGATATTTGCTCGCTCGATTATCGTGCAAATCAATCACTACTAGAGTATTCAGTTTTCAGTGGTAGATTGCACAACATGCCACGCGGTTTTTTAAGGTTGTTCATTATAACACAGTTCAATTATAGAAATCGTAATTTTTCACCTCTTCACCATACACAAGCAATATACAACAGCTTTGCACACATATTGATCCAGCACTTTCTGTTTTATGCGAAATTAAAAAAAAAAAAAAAAAAGAAAAGAAACAACACTTTAATCAATGTATGTCCGTGAGACTGTTCCTATCCGTCAGTATGCTCTAACCCAACTGTTTTTCACCTTGATTTCCGGAAGAGGCATATGGGCCAAGCATGTATATGGCCTGTCATTAAGCTATTCTTTATTTTTTGTACAGAATTTCTTTGAAACACAAACATGACAATGTATAACCAATGTGAGACAAGTGGTGGTTTACTCAGAATTGGTTACGTATGCTCTTCTCGTCTTAAAGGTTCTGGTAAATGCTGTTTTTCTGACAAAAACAAATGAAACTTGAGGGTACTATTTTGCATTAGAACTGCTGAAAGTGACACAAAAATCATGACTTGTATAGACCAAGTATCAAGAATTTTTCAACAGCAAGTATAAGTAAGCCTTAGAATCAATTTTTAAAGTATTTATCTACCACTATTATCGTCTGTTTTCTCTATAAATACCAACCAATTATACAAATACACTATATTTCTTTTGAGAGATACGTAAGAAATAATTCAGTAGTTTGAAACTCGCTAAACGTCCTCCAAGTCAAAAGTGTAATAACTGCAAGTTGGCGTTATGCGGAAAATCGCCAGTATCTACAGAGTAAGGTACATCTTGTGCTGTACCGCTACGGCTGTCTGAAAAATTTATTTAAAAAAAATCGAAAAGAAAGAAAATGTACCTTCATAAATATATGTCAAAGGTTTCATGATAGACAGAGGAGACGGAATATCTTTCCCCTAATCTCTGAACAATGATTATATGATGATATTAGTAGTATCTCTCTAGTAGTCTCCCGCCAGCATCCACTGTGTAACGATTATTGTGTGATGCAATCAAAACAGTGAATAAAATAATTATTTGTGTAATAGGGAATGTTGTTTATTACCAAAAGGTGCGCAGTTAACATGGAAACCATCATTATTATCATTATTATTTGCCATGTCTGAATTTAAAATTACTTTTTTCAGAATACTAAGGTAAAAGGCACCGTCATAATTTATATTAGTGGTTACTGATTTTTGGGGAATAATTCTTCGTTTAATCCATCATTGCAATTATTTATTGTCAGTAAACCATTCAAAAATGCACCGAACCTGCATGTAATCGTCTTTGGCCTATACGCTCAACTTCAAATTAAAATTACAGTATAATATGCCCCAAGACGGTAGCGACTAGTTTAATCAATTATTACACAAATCTGTGTTTTTAAAGTTACGTCAGTAAAACAAGTTTTGTAACATCGAAAAATCCAGCTTAGAGTTGCCATGAAAAATGCAAGGAATTACTAGCTTAATTCCCGTTGCTTTGCACGGGTAAACTGGATGGCCTACATCGGTTGTTTCCACTTCTATGTTAATAGATTTAGCTTTAAAATGCTTTCATAATCAAGTATTTTGATACAACTTGCCACACCCTATTGCATCATTGATAGCAGAATTCTAAACATCCCGAAACACATTTTTTTTTAAATTCTAACCATCGTTCCGAATCCAAATTTCGCATTTCTAGCTTCAAAATAGTCTTATCAGCACCCTTAAAAGATTTTCTCTTATTTCACTCGCTTAATGGTTGAATTTCCAGAAATATCGAAACACGTGTTTTTAAAATTCCATTCAAAAAACTAAATCCGAAGGTTTTTATTTCTTGCTTCAAAAGTGCATTAATAGCAACGTATTCTCAAAAAACCGTTCATCCCCTATTCCCCCCCCCCCTTAGGGATGGGAATACCAAAAAATCGCTGATGCCTACAGTTTAAGATAAACAATGTCTACAAATTTCAAGTTTCTATCGCCTGTAGATTCACTTTTCAGCGTCGCATTTTGTCTTTTATAAACGGATCGAGAACGCGAAATTTCTTTCTTAGGCTGAAGAAGTGAAGCCTGCCTCCGCCATATTGCTAAGTTTTGAGAAGTGTTCGTATTGTAGAGCAAATTTTATTTGTCAATTGAAACAGAAATAAACCGTTCGACGGTTTTGCCTTGATGTACATCGTGTTAAGCGAGTGCAAATTAGCCGTTGAAAATTAAGTTTTCAAATATAATATGCTGAGTATTTATTACTATTTATTCAAGAAAGTATAGTGTTTGAAAGCACATACTTCGCAATGACTGTCATTCCAGTGCATTAACAGTAAGAGGGTCGACTTAACGCATAGTTTTAACGGAGAAATAGCAATCCAGCACTGACCAAGATGGCGGACAGGCTTCAACTGACGTATGTGCTCTGCATAGATAATGCCACCTCCCTTTATTCTAACCTCCTTGTTTGCATCACGTTTCGCTGTATATAGCCTCTTTGCTATTATAGGGTCAAAAGTCATCGCTGGTATTCAGTCCGAATTTAATATAAGGTGATGACTTTCAAGCACTATACCTTCTGCCCTCTTATAGCTATCGACACGGAACTGCTCTGGTGTACAACGTAAGACTTTGTACTACAACAACTCAGAGAGATCGTTCGTCTCCGTTGTGTAGGTTTTGCTGAAGCGCAAAATATTGACACGCACACGTAGAAAGTCGGTAACTTTCAACTCCCATATCTTCCACCCCCTTATCGCTATCAACCTTCTACCACCATAGTGCACAATGGTAGACTGATACGTACTACCACATACAAACACTATTCTTTTGCGACGTGTAGTTTTGGCTGCAGAGTGAAATATAGGCACAAACACCTGAATTTTTATATACCAGGTGATAGAAAAGTATAAATTTGAAAATTTAATAAATCACGGAATAATGTAGATGGACAGGTAAAAATTGACACACATGCTTGGAAAGACATGGGGTTTTATCAGAACCGAAAAAAACACAAAGTATAGCTACACGCGTGAAAGATCTGTTGCGTGCGTCGTTTGGTGATGATCGTGTGCTCAGCCGCCACTTCTTGTCATGCTCGGCCTCCCAAGTCCCCAGACCTCAGTCCGTGCGATTATTGGCTTTGGGGTTACCTGAAGTCGCAAGTGTATCGTGATCGACCGACATCTATAGGGATGCTGAAAGACAACATCCGACGCCAATGCCTCACCATAACTCCGGACATGCTTTACAGTGATGTTCACAACATTATTCCTCGACTACAGCTATTGTTGAGGTATGATGGTGAACATATTGAGCATTTTCTGTAAAAAACATCATCTTTACTTTGTTTTAATTTGTTATGCTAATGATTGCTTTTCTGATCTGATGAAGCGCCATCTGTCGGATATTTTTTGAATTTTTTTTCTAATAAAACCCCATGTCATTCCAGGCATATGCGTCAATTTTTACCTCTCTATCTACATTATTCCGTGATTTAAGTTTTCAAATTTATACTGACTTTTTGATCACCATGTATATTAAGATTTCCCGAAAGCTTCTTCTGGGAAATAAATAAGAAAAAATATTATTATTGTGAGACAAAAACGGAACTAAATGATTTTGTGGTACCAGACAACTGTATCACTTAACATGACGTTAAAAAACATGCCGGATAAGTTTTCAATTGGCCTCAAATATGGCGGCAGCGCCTTGTCCAGTGTATGCTGTTCATGTAGGTCTTTGGTTTCTTCAAGCACAAAGCACGTATACACGCGTACTTTAAGTTGTCCCTCCAAGGCGGCAGGTAGGAAAATATAAAGTGTTCAAATGTTTGTAGAACTTATGGGACTTAACTACGCGGTCATCAGTCCCAAAACTTACAAACTACTTATGAACTAGCTAATACTAAAGACAATTATATATTTTTGACGACATTACAGTGTTCAATGAATGAAATAAATCGCGATTTGCGATCAGTTATGGCTTCGTTGTACTAAGTTTAGATGGAATACCAAATTTGTCGTGTTGGTCACTGTGTCCTCGGTGGCGAAGTGGTCAACGGGTCTGCCTAGTTAGCAGGGGATCCTGGGTTCGAATCCCGGCGGGGTACAAATTTTCATTCGCTGCAATTTGGTATTCCATCTAAACCTAGTACAGTGAGGCCTTAAGAGATCGCAAATCGCGATTTATTTCAATACTAAAGACGTCACAAATATCCATGCCCGAGGGGGGATTCGAACCCTCGACCGTAGTGGCCGCGCAGAACGTGCTCGCGCGCCGCAGACCGCTCAGCCACTGCGGCCGGCCCGGGGAACTGCCGCGGACCAGCAGTGAGGGGTTAGGGAGGCACATGCGGGCGCCCGCGCCTGCATTCGAGCATTTGCCCACACCTGGTCTACTGAGTACAGGACGAGTTGCTCCGTAACATCGGCGAGGGAAGGTCTGTTTGGGAAACACTGACAAGAGGGAGGGAAAGGATTACAAGACATGTGTTAAGACAGGAGGGAATAACCTCCACTATACTGGACGGAGTTGTACAGGGTACGAACTGTAGAGGAAGCAAACAGAAAATAATTAAGGACGTAGGGGGCAAGTGCTGAAGAGCTTGGGGAAGGGGAGGATTTCGTGGCGGGCCGCGTCAAATCAGTCGTAAAGCTGATGACTAGAAAAAAACCCAACTATTTGAATACTTCTTTATGCCGTTAATATCAGATGTTTCTCAAGATCCGGCTAGCGCTAAAATCCCACGTCCTCAGTTATTATATTGAAATCTCTATCAAGTAGCACTGAAGCTATTTCTTGTCGTTATAATTCACGCCCTATCATCAATTTTCCCTCTAGTGCCAAGAAGGTAGTCATGTCTCAGATGTATTTTCCCACACTTTTTTGTCTATGTTTTCCACATAGGTTTTTCTTGCAGACACATCGCACGACCTATTTATTAATTGCGATAACATCGTCTCAGGAGAAAACAGTGATCTTCCTTCACGATTTTTGTATTGTAATAACAATCTTGTTCGCAGACGTATATGTTATTTTTTTTACTTTACCGGTTTCAACCTAATATAGGTCATCTTCAGAAATAATAATAATAATAATAATAATAATAATAATAATAATAATAATAATAATAATAATAATACAGCCCATGTAGCTGTTACCAACTAACGGCCAGAAAACAGCCACGGCAGTCCTACAGGGTCCAGCACCGGCGACATGGGCTGTATCATTATATCTGAAGATGACCTATATTACGCTGAAACCGGTAAAATAAATTTTTACCTCTGCGTTCAAGACTGATATTACAATATCTCCTATTTGCTTATTGTTGCATGTCTCAATTTTCAGTAGGACAATATCTCAAATGCTTCGAGTCCCTAATTTTCCGATTTCCTCCCGGTTGGTGTTTCACATACATACAGTTTCTCTATGTGATCTTTCGGACAATGTTGTAATGCAGTGTTGTAGTCCTACGGTTACTGATAGATAATTTGATACATTATGAATGAAACACAAAAGATAATTGTGTAATATTCCACAATATTTAGCACTAGCTGAAAAAAACACGCTTCGCTAGTGCCTTCATTGTCTGTCAGCAGTTTTATTAATTTAATAACTGAAAATGAAAAATGCAATAATAGAGTTTTTGGTTTTGTTATTTATTTATTTATTTTTTTAAATTCTTAACACCGCTAGACATGTCTCTCTTTCATGATCGGTTTCGGTGTTGCGCGCCATCTTTTGTCTTTTCGACGCTATTAAGGATCACGTAAAGTTGCTTATACTGCATGTTAGCGCATCCTCCTCCAATACTGTTTTACTTTTTTTTTTTTTGTTACTGCTTGTTATTGATGAAAAGTTAAATTGAAATTTATAAATTTAAGATCTTAATTAATCGCCCTCCAATTATTGTCTCGATCATGTCTCTTAAAAAGATTTGGAACTGAATCACAACATCCTCGAACATTCACAATCATTTGCAAGACTCAATTTGCACATGAACAGGCGCTAACACGGTGATACGAAAACGCTGTGTAATAAGAGCATTTAAACCTGGATGAGAGAGGAGCACTAGCTTCACCAGAAATGCTAGAAAAATGTCTGCTTGGGAGAACTCATACCCAAATGAAAGCTTTAGAAGGCAGACGCCATGTTGAGGTGTAGGTTCAAAGGCAAAATTGTAGAAGAAACTTTTTCCTCCCATTGGGTACCTTGATAAGTAGACATGGCGCATTACAATGCTTAAGGTTTAATTTTTTTATACAATTTGTAGTTCTAATTGCAAGGAAACAAATTTGGGATAATAATCTCAATTGTATTTACTATCAAAAATGCAAATAAAAAAATGTGATTTTTTCATTATTTCTGCCATCGTCTCCCCCTAACTTGCTGTGTAGGTAATACATGTACATCAATTTTCAAAGAAGACTAGTATGACAATAAACATTGGTAAAATATGACGAAATTAACATTGATAAAATATGACAAGATATAAAGTACATCATTTGTCCTAAGAAAAGAAAATGAACTATAGAAACTGGCTGAACAAATGATTTTAAATTTAACAGATATTTTCACAGATGTTTCAGTCAGTTTATTCTCACCCTTCTATGTACCACATACTGGTTTAAATGTCCAATATTATTAGCAAAATAATAAATTACAATTGGTATCTGGTAAGTAGCTAAACTTCTGTAATCACAGAAAGTAATTAGACTATGGATCTGTAGTAGGAACTTGAGGCAGCTGAATAGGAGTGGGTAGTTTATGTGGCCTGGCTAGGTTCTGCAGACAGAAGTGGCGAGAATGGACACTGTGCTTGGTTCTTTAGTACAAGATCTGGGGAAGTTGACATAAGTCTATAATTTCCAATATCTCAGAGCAGTTAATTTTCTTTCCTTTCTGGGTATGGTGTAGGACTTCATGTGTTACCTTGCAGCTGTGGCGTTCTTTTAGCAGGTGGTCTGCAATTGTTGATTTTTCTTTCCTAAGTTTCCACTTCTTTGATGTTCTTTAAATTTGGTACATTTTGCCCTGCCTGACTGGCCAGTGTAAAATATTCCTCAGTTACAAGTAATTTTGTATATTCCACTCTTTTCCAAGGCTGGAATGTTGTCTTTACCATTGGGAAAAAAGTGACCCATTGTATTGTGTACACAAAAGGATGTTCTTAAATTTTTGGTTTTACGTTTTCTGGCCACATGCAGAGATACTTTTCCAAAATATGGGATTTTTGGGATGCTGAGGTGTTAACAATAGGGTACGTAAGAGAAGTGACATATTTTTTCTGTTTCTTGTACATTATGGAATCTATATGTCACTTCTCTTATTTACCCTGTTGTTAACACCTCAGCACCCCAAGAACCTGCTAATTGGAGCACAGTCCCATATTTAGGAAAAGTAATCACAGAAAGTAATTAGGCTATGGATCGGTAGTAGGGACTTGAGGTAGGTGATGGGAGTTGGTAGTTTATGTGTGTTCAGTATGTTTAATGATAGGAATGTAACAAGACTTCACATTCTCAACATGTTGGACTTTACACCTGGAGTCTTCACTGAGCAGATACTGCAATCATCGATGAACAACGAATAACAAAGGCAGAGACTTCAGTACATAATATAGAAAAATTGCTGACAAAGGAGCAGAGGGTCTAAAAGAGTGGCAGAGAAGGATGAGGAAGAACTGGAATATGGATATGGACAGTTTTAGCTAAGGTATGATATTTTTAAATTTTTTATTTCATCCAAATTTTGAAGTGATTTTTCTGTGACTTAAGATTTTCTCTTTTCAGGAACACATATATCAGAAACTATTGGAAGGACTGAGAAGAAATTTGGCACACCTGTTCTTTTACACGGAAGCAATATTTAAGTGGAACACAATTTTAATCTTGATATTATAAACAGTTTGATAACATATTGAAACAATGCGCGTAAAATGTTCGAATCCAAAATATGACAAAATAATACCATTAATTTACCACACAGTTACTGCATTTAATTACACATTCATTTCTTTACGGTAAAAGAAAATTGCCAATTTGTCTGGAAATAATGAAAAAGTGTACCTTAAAATATTAATGTAACAAAAAATTAAAAATTCTCTCACAGAATTAAAATTTTATTAGAAATTCTGAATTTTTATATCATATTGGATCCCTATATATAAGTGTGCAAAATATCAGTGAGATTTAACTAAAAATGACAGAGATATGAATTTACAAAAATGTCAGTACAAGACTGTCACCGTCTCCCCTTAAGATCTTTGAATGCAAACTCCTAGCTGTATCGGTATCTCTCAGTAGTGTTTCCCTGATGATGGCGTAACAGCCGGAAACTGTTTAGTGAAAACAATAAAAAATTCTGAAGATTACACAGCTATCTCGAGTGTCCCATTCAAAATAATGATTATTATTATTGTCTCACTTATTCCTTTTAGATATTTGTATCTCTTAGAAGCATGTTTGTGAGCCTTGGAAGAGAAATCTGTAAAACACCATTACAACCGACAATATGCATACTGGACAAATGATGCGGTTCTCCAGGTGGCTGTTGAGCACCTTTAGTCTTCTGTATTCTCAGTAATACTACGAGGAGCATCAAAAGCATCACATGCACATTAGAATGTAGTTTTCTTCCACTATGCTCGATCATGTTGCTGAAAATAGGTGAAATGGACAAATTATGAATGGACGCAGGAAGGTTGATGATAGTGTTGCGTTTATGGAGTTCATTATCAGTGTTGTCGAGTAAAACTAGATCACAAAGACTTGTAGCGAAGTTTTTCCACTAGCGAAACAAGTTGAACAAGGCACGTTGCGCCATGTGTAATCAACCTTCATGAACTCATCCATAATCAGTTTACTGCGCCCACATTCAAGAACACGATCAAGTATGCCACGATGAAGCTAAATTTCAAGTTCTATGCCATACTTTCTTGCTCCTGACAGTGTTATTTGGAATGTGGAAGATTCTAGTTGCTTAAGACCCAATGCAGAACTGCATCATTTATCTATCCACTGCGCATATTGTTGGTTGATTTCTGTACCAAGAATAGGCGCATACAGCTAAATGGAATAAGTACAGAAAAAATAATCGTTATACTGGTGTCGGTGTTTCCTATTCATTATTACACCTTTATCCATCAGTCTGACCAACATGTATAATTACCTCTATGGACAGCTAAATTGGTTTAGTAATTAATCCTGATTACACATTACGTTTCTGTTGTAATCATTACAGTGTTTAATGTTTGCTCTATGTGCACTATAAAAATATTAAAGATACATTGAAAAAGGTTTTAGAACTTTCATTTAATAGTTAAAGCTCTTAATATTACCTGTGAAATATTTTGAAGTAGGTGGGCAACTGACGTTCACGAAATAATTTCATCTGTGCACAGGACACAAATATTAGCTTTGAGGTTCGGTATAGTCCCAGATTAAGTCGTTAGTAGATTGAAATTAATATTTGGACTGGACAGGCTTTAAACTGTATGAAAAGTGACATTGGTGTTAAATGACCGATTTAAGACTATCTGAGACAAAGAGTGTGTTAAGCGCAGATAAAATAACTTTCGTAATCACTAGCGAATATTTTAAAATCAGCGGATAGACTATCATATGAACTGATTAACTGCGAGTGCCATATAAGACCAGTGACTGAGGCATAAACTGTTTTGCAATAGGCTTCCACTCAAGTAGAACTAACTGGGAATATATATACCAGTATCCAGCATGTCATTTTTGTGTCGAAATGAAATCAAGCTCCTGAGCTCGACATTAATAACACAAATCCTAGGAAGACAAATTCATAAACTAGAAATCAAAAGAACAGATCAAAATAAAGACGTAAATAATATACAGAAAACCTTGCTACTAGAGACAGTGCTAATATTTTACGTAATAAGACAAGAGAACCAACCTACCAAACGACAAGCCAGAAGCATGTTACAATAGCCACCCAGCAATTAAAAACAAATTCAAAGAATTTATGAATGTCAACTCAGTCTACTCGATGAATTAGTGCACATAAAAGTAATTTTACCGAACAAAAAATTGAATAAACAAATAAATAAAAATAAAATTAAAAAGTGTAGTAAACTGAGACGTTCCTCATCATTGCGAAATCTCGTATTCATGATCTATGGATCAAGTATCAATCTATTAATCTAATCTAATGTACCTTCTTAGTATACTTCCATTTGTAAGAAATGCCCTATTTGTCTGTGACAATTTTGTGTTAACACCTTTCTGTTGCTCGTCATTTATGACCTTCCGCTTGCTTTACTCAGGGTGTTCGACCAATGTAGGCTACAGTGTAGAGATTAACTGACACGCATTTTGGCAATGGCTCTCGCACAACAAAAGGATCCATTTGATTCGAATTCCAGGAAATAATGCCAATTAGCCAATGAATTTATTCGGATGAAGAGCTTCATTTTATGCTCTATTAACAGGGGATAAAATTTCGTGCCTCGATGGAGAGTCTGATTAGCAACACACGAAACGTACTCTCTGCGCCACTCAACGAGCGACAGTGGGCGAGGAAGGGCCGATCTGATAATGGCCGCCCGCTGGACTGGAATGGTGTCAAGTGTCGTAGCCTAGGTCAGTGCAATCGGATACACTGCACGCAGCCGAAATGATACTCTCTGCTGGAGCTGCGGCTGGCGTTTACGAGAGCGTTCCACTGCCTTCACCAGCTGTAGACAGAAAACTGCACTACTGTCTGATGACAGCCAAGTCCGTGGCGTTCCCTGGCGGAAGACTTACAGCCACTATTGCTATTGGGTATTTGACTGTTCTCTGAAATATAACGTCCTCGAGAGGGGATTTTAAGATTCTGTAGAATGAAAAACACACTTCGAAGCCAAGGTCGCTATATTGGATATTTATTCAAAATTCAAATGTATCTAAATCTATCGGACTCACCTACGTGCTTCTGTAGCTTACAAACTACCTAAAATAAAGGTAAACTAACTTAAGGACAGCACAAACATCCGTGCCCGAGGGGGGACTCGAACCCCCGACGGCGAATGGCCGTGCGCACAGCAGCACGGCGTCCCCGTGCGCACGGCTAATCCACTGCGACATATTTATTTAGGTTATCCTATTTCGGCAAGCAAAGCTGCCTTCATCTGACCGCATTTTTTACCTCTACCAAAGTAGACTAGAAACTGCACGGGATAGTTCCATAAAAAAAGTCGACATGGCCCTTCTCTCTCAATAAAAAAATTCATAAAACACCGACAAAATTATTGATAAAAGCACAGACGTGGTATTGTCAGGGATTTTATCGGTATAATATAATAATTGCAGCAGTCTAGATGGCAACATGGTATTTATTTTATTATGATGACCGGTTTTTATCAATAACTGCAGTGTTGCTCAAGAGATGGGCCAGTTCCTCACCAACATGATACGAGCATTATCTTTATTGATCGAAACTTGTCATAATAATAAAATAAAATAAATATCATATTACGATCTCGCCTGCTACAATTATTATATTATCCAGACATTTTTTGATCACTGGTTATTTTCCATGGAAACAATGTTCTATGAAGTATTAGATTTTATCTGTGTTTTTTTATGGAGAGAGAAGGTTCATGTTCTCCTTTTTATGGAAGTAACCTGTGCAGGCTCTAACCAATATTTGGTAGAGGTGAAAAAAGGCGGTCAGATGATAGCAACTTTGTTTGCCGAAACCTGAATAAAGAGTATTTAAGAAGCTTGACATGCACCAAAGTGCTGACTACTGGAAGGTTAATGCCTTTAAGTTCGTCATTCTGTATCTTTACTTGATCTGTGAGATCTGTGGCCGACACGCTTAGCCATCTGGAATTAGATAACAAATTCACATAGAGGATACTAGCTTCTTCCAGTTGTAAACGTCACTGATTTGTTTACCAAATTTCCAGTTACTTCAAGAGCTTTTGATCGAGTGAATTCACTGCGAAGCTGAATTTCGGCGTCGATTTTCTATACGAGTTGACCGTTCTGATCGATGGGAACTCAAATTTTGGTCCTCCAGCCGTTATAAATCAAGTCAAAAAGGAATTTCCGATTTTTGTTGTTAGTGGGTGTCAATAAGGAAAGTTGAAAATTGGTGTCGGACCGGGATTCCAAATCGAATCGCCTGCTTGCTAGGTGCTCGCGCTGACAGCTGCGGTACCTAATCACAGTGTTCACCACTATTACATGGAGCTCTTTAGCGCGCTTTCCGCCAGAGTCAAAATTTCAACTTATCCACACACTACTGACGTAGTATCCCTACCCATTTTAGTCATTACTCTGGGTCTCCATCATATTTGCTACCCATTTCTTTCTTCGCTAAAGGAAAGCTGTAGTTGTTGTAAAGGTAATTGATCTCCTGTACTTGTTTCGAAACTAAAATTTCAAAGCAGCATTGGGTTCCTCTGAAGTGTCTACGTTACATTGTAGTTGCACCGTAATATACTTTTTTGTAATATGAAATACCGTTGTTTTGAAGTTTCCTGGCAGATTAAAATTGTGTGCCGGAACCGGGACTCGAATCTGGGACCTTTGCTTTTCGGGGGCAAGCGCTCTACCACTGAGCTATCCCGACACGACTCACGGCTCCCTCACAAAACTTCAATTCTGCCAGCACCTCACCTCTTACTTTCCAAACTTCACAGAAGTTCTCCTGTGAACCTTGGAAGACTAGCACTCCTGGAATTAAGGATATGGCGGAGACATGGCTTAGCCACAGCCTAAGGGATGTTTCCAGAATGCCAAGAAGTTTCATATCAGCGCACACTCCGCTGCAGACTGAAAGTTTCATTCTGGAAACATCCCTTAGGCTGTGGCTAAGCCATATCTCCACCATATCCATTTTTCCAGGAGTGCTAGTCTTGCAAGTTACACAGAACTTCGGTGAAGTTTGGAAAGCAGGAGGCAAGGAGCTGGCAGAATTCAAGTTGTGTGGGGGAGTCGTGAGTCGTGTCAAGATAGCTCAGTGGTAGAGCGCTTGCCCGCGAAAGGCAAAGGTCCCAGTTTCGAGTCCCGGTTCCAGCACACAATTTCAATCTGCCCGGAAGTTTCATATCAGCGCACACTCCGCTACAGAGTGAAAGTTTAATTCTACTTTTGTTTTGTTACTTAGATTTGGGAAATTAGCAACTGAATACTGAATAGATAAAAATACTGTAAAATTGTATTTGGTAAACAGACTGCAAAAGAACCATCTTACGTTTCACCAGGTAAAAGAAATCACTTCCTAAGCCGACAAACGAAAGTCTGGCTCCTCTCATTGACGCAAATGGTAGTCCGCGGGGGAGCGGCCGAGCGCATTGAGGCGCATTGAGGCGCTAAGCTGCTAGGCAGGCGCGAGGCCTTTCCCCGTCGGGGGTTCGAATCCCCCCTCGGGCAGGGATGTTTGTTCTGTCTTTAGTACAAGTTAGTTCATAAGTAGTTTGTAAGTGTAGGGACTGATACTCCGCACTTAAGTCCCATAAGCTTTACAAACATTTGATTTGAACAAATAGTGGCTGAGGTAACACTGCTTGCCGTAGCTAGTGTGTTAGTCACTTTGTGAAATTTAAAAGGGTTGCCCCGGCCGCTATGCCCTTTGATACTCATTCGTTTATTACTTTTGTTTCAAAAGCGGGTTTGATAGTCCCTAAAAGTACTTTCTATGAGCGTTTATCAGCACTTGTAGTAGGGAAAGTCGGCGAGGCCATAACGAATCGAGTGCCCGATCCCACGCCTCTAAAAACACGAAAATTACATCGCATTCTTTAGGTTTTTCGTCAGCTTCATTTCAATGGACGTTAAATGCGCAGAGAAGAAGGAATGGAGATTGAGTAAAAACAAAGAGATCAATAGAGATGATCCACAAGCTCAGATCTCGGAAAAATGAAACAAATCGACCGTATTCTTTTTAACGGATCCTTAAGAAAGTCACTGAAAACTTAAATCCGGATGAGCGGACATTAACTTCACCGTCGACCTTCGGAATTCTAGTCATGCGTGTAACAACTGTCGCACCTCAGCCGGTAGCTGAAACGTAATAAAGGATTGTAGATTACTCACTCGGCAGTATCAAATTTGAGGAAACATGGCAGGTGGTAAAACATTTTCGTACCTTACTGGTGTGATTTGACTTCAAAAAGATGGGGAGACCATTTTTCTTCATCGACCAAAAAGCAGCAAGAATAGTTTTTCTGAACGAACCTGAGGAATTCCCTGTCTTTCGCATTCTACCCTTAAGACAAATCTGCTGTTCCAGAAGGATGATGCACTGCAGGACTTGAATACACGTGTTTCTGACTTCCTTGGCCGAACATTTCTACAGCGATGGACACAACTAGATCGACTAAGTATTCACTGCTATCCCCAGTCACAATGTCTCTCGATTTCTTCCTGTCTGGATGCCTCTCCTGTATGTGACCTTTCTATCTCAGATATTTATCTGTTTTGTGCCTACTGTAAATATGTGATGAGCTCATACAATAAATCCTATTAATCCAATTGATAATATTGCATAAATTATACCAATTGTTCCGAATGATTCAATTTTTCCTCTTTCTTGACAAACGATATGTGAGATAATACCAAATCCTGGTAGAATTAAAATATAAACTTCTGTGACAGTTACATGTAGACCAGATGTAGGTATATAAGTATTCACAAAGGTGTTCACTGTACAGACATATGCAGACTACTACAGTGGACATCTTTCTGAATACCTATTTACCTACGTCTGTCTACGTGTAGCTGTCGCACACAAAACTGGTGAATATCTGATGATAGAAATATTTCCGAAACGCCTCATTTTAGTCATGCTAGGCCTAAAGTGTTACTCATAATTATCGCTACCGATACAGCTTCTATGCGGCCCGATTAATTTGATCATGGTCGCCTGCCTTCTATGCGACTTTATGTCATGTGTGTGTGTGTGTGTGTGTGTGTGTGTGTGTGTGTGTGTGTAACGATTTACAGATTTTTGAAATTTGAAACTTGAAGATAAACTAAAAAGAAGCTAGATAAAGCAATGCCTATTATATGAAAGTGAAGCTATATGAAACAATGGCTATTATATATAAGTGAGACAGGGGTTCCTGCGAAGAAAATTATGTCAGCCGAAATTTCTGACGTTTGCCACATCGTACGTTCGGCAGGAAGACCGCCGTATCTCTAACCAATAGGGTATTTCATTGATTTCTGGAAGTCGTCTTGAATAGTTAATTATGTCATCTTATGTTCATAACATTCTTTATTCTCTTTAGTTGCAGTAATTTGTAGAAGAAAGGTAAGGGACATGAAATTCAAATAATTTGAAAACCCGTTGAAACGCTCCATTTGAGTCACGTGATGTGAGGTCACGTCAACTGAAATGACGCTTTGCCTCCTGCCGTAAAAATGTTCAAGTGTCTATAAATCTATCGGACCAAACTGCGTGGTCATCAGTCCGTAGCTTACAAACTACTTAAACCTAGGTAAACTAACCTAAGGACAACACACATACATGCCCCAGGAAGGACTCGAACCTCCACGGCGAGCAACCGCGCGCTCCGCAGCGAGACGCTTTAGACCGGTTTTTTTTGTTTTTTTTGTTTGTTTTTTTAACTTCTTGTATGAGCCAAATTTTCCTCCACATCCATAGAATTATACTGCTTGTTTGGCTCAGTATAATAGGATACAGAAAAAAAAAATTCTTCTTTCATTTGTGTGAACGTGAGACTATATTTTTCGTCTCAAAACTAACAAAATTTTTACTTCTGTAACCGTCGGCTACTCCACCGCGGCCCAGCCGAAAAATTAACTAACAGTGATATACAGGTTTGGACACTCAAGTTTCTGAAAATTATCTACTAATATTGTGTAGTATCACACTGAACAAATACATCCACAAAAACTCCAGAAAATTTGTTTTTGCGTGTTGCAAGCAATGAGAAATATGTAGAATGTGGGTGGAACTCGCTCTCAGACATCAAAGTTCGATACCAACCAACTAGTTTATTTTTGTAACAATTACTCTATTGGTTCACTATTAAGTATCATGCTCCGAAACTGCAAAGGTGCAAAGTATTATTGCGTACAAATTAGTGAGCTGTACAGTTGTTCACTGTGACACAAAGATTTGTATTTAAGGTTGTTTCATAATGCAGTTGATCAATGTACAAATTTCATTTGGGTTCAATTTTGATATTTACATTAGTGATGCAGTCGCTAAATCAACGATTTGTGTTTCAGAAACGCCTTTTGAGCGCATCTGGTAAATGTCACTATATTTATTAAAAAATGAAATTATTTCTAATTACGTCAATAATTTTATTTTATTTCACATTATCACACTCCTACGCAAAATCTAAAGGGGAGAATAAATAGGACAAGTTTAGATTTGAACATGGAAGGCAATCTTGTAATCCGCGAAGCTAACTGTACTGCCAGCCATAGGGAACTCCTGTCAAGCTGGCAGCATTGCAACACGATGCCTCGGCGGGACAACATACGATCTTGATTGAAACTTTCACTCTGCAGCGGAGTGTGCGCTGATATGAAAATTCCTGGCAGATTAAAATTGTGTGCCAGAACCGGGACTCGAGCCTGGGAACGTATCCTTTCGCGGGCAAAGTGAGTCGTATCGGGATAGCTCAGTGGTAGAGCGCTTGCCCGCGAAAGGCAAAGGTCCCAAGTTCGAATCCCGGTTCCGGCACACAATTTTAATCTGCCAGGAAGTTTCAACATACGCTCTTGTCTGTAGGCTATCCTACGTCCACGAACACAGAGCAGGTAAATAAACAGAATATTCGCGATCGTGAAAGGAACCATTTCTTGCAGAGGTCGCTGTGCTAACCATACAAGGTGCAGATCCGCCTGCTTGTGATTGGTCTACGACCACTATACAGGCCTGGCTAGACGGCTACCCCGGAATTTCTTAGCTTCGCTACGAACTCAGCAGTTATAATCACTATGTCAACGATACGTAATTAAATTAATATTTTTTTTATCAATCAGTGACGCTTGTCGCTGTGTTTCCCTCCTTCTCGAAATATTTTATCTGCGGAAAGGTTTTTTCGCTCGTCTTTCGTTTCTTCCGGCGTGTCGAGAGGACGGAACCACGATCATTCACTCTCTTATTTGAGCTTATTAAGTGTGGACATGTACGGAGACTGCTTTATGACGTGTGAGTGCTGTTAAATTTTACTTTAAAATATGCCCTCTTTTGTTAAGAGCCATGTCTCCAGCCTGTTTTCATTTAATAATGTTCTATTCTTCCTTAATTATTCATTTTCTTTGAGATTTTCAGCTCCTCCATATTCCGTCCTAACATGATGTTCAGACGCCATCACTTTCGCTTGGTGTATTGCCTTGATTAAATCCCTATCAGTTACTTTCAATCATTACCTTTCTTTCTTTTAGAACCTGCATTCGTACAAACATTTTCGCGAAGTCCTATAGATTTTATTTTTTATTTTTGTTATTTGCATAATCAATCTTTAGTAGACGGTCCGTCAACAATGATTTACAAGGCGAACAGCCTGAACATTATTTTACTGCGGAAAGTATCGTAAAGTTTATCTAAACCATTCAACAGCTTAATAGTTTCAGCTGCTGTGATCGACATTTCCAGAAAGAAGCTACAATGGGTACTTTCCGTAAGTTTTCTCTGTAACTTTATTTTCGTGTGTTGCCTCAACCCCAATCTGTATTCCTCCATTTCATCTATTCAATCATTTCGTGTATTAATTTAATCCACCCTTGCCAAAAGTATTTAATCAGATTTTTATCCGATTTTTCTATGATAGAAATTTTAACAAAAATCCTTAATCTTTTAATCGCGGAGATTAACGTTAATGCGTACAGACAACAAACACAAAAGTAATGTTACAGGTTGCCGCAATGTTGTTGTCTCCACTCTGTGGAACTGAGAACAGAAAGTTGTTGAACCATTTTAGTTCATTCTGCTGATGACAATTATTCTGAATTTAGATGTTTCAACTGTTCCCCACTTTTTTTCTTTTTTTCTTTTTTTTGGTGCCGAAAGAAACAAAGCTGCATCATGAAATGTCGCACCGTAGCGAGTAGTTCTGCGAAGTGCCAAGCATAGCCGAGATGGTCCGAGATTTACTTGGTCCTTCCGTGGCCCGCCGAGCTGACCCGCAGGCCGTTTGGCCCTCCGTGGCCAATCAGGGGTCAGAGTTAGGTAGCCTAAAAAAGAAGCGGGTCAAGAACTCGGGACCAACACAGAACGAACATGGCTGACGCACCTACGGAAAAGACACTGCTTACTCGGGAAAAGTAAGGACAAGGTTCCGCGTTCGTATCCCACAGAGACAGCCACAAACTTAAATTTAATGCCTCGGCTTGCGTTCAGTACCTTGGTTACCGGAATCGTTTATTTAGTATTGAAACAGCAGTAGGTACCTTCAGCGAGACTGGCCCCAGGTCGTACTCTCGGGAGAAGAGGTCCTCGACGGTGGTGCGGTACTTGTCGGTGAAGGTGTTGAAGAGGAAGCGCTTGACGATGGCGCTCTTGCCGACGCCGGCGCCGCCCAGCAGCACCAGCCGGATGCGGTCGTGGTCCCCCATGGCGACGGACACCGCGGCTGACAACCCAGCTGACGCTCACGGCCGCTGCGGCATCGCCGCCACTCTGCAACAACAACAACAACAAACACTCTGATCAGACCGGCACTCACACAAATACATGGACAGCAAGACTTCGATTGACGGGACCATGATCACCACGAATTTGACCACTGTAGACACAAAATATGGGTTGCATAAAAAGTTTCTGAAATGTCTTGGTGGCACTGTTTTTATTTTATCATTACGAGTTTCGATACATCACCATCAGATCTGTGGCAAAAAATACATTTCAGATGTTTACAGTTCTTAATCATAAATTTCATATGGAGCAAAAACACATTATACCAAAATATACTCTCAACTTAAAAAAAAAAAAAGAAAAAAAAACAAAAAAAAAACCAATGGTAATTAAAATACATCTTATTGGAGATGACTAACTAAAATATAAACCACCATCGTAGATGTCTAGTCAATGTGTGTGGACTAGAATCTCATGCCAAACTGTGTTGAGAAGGGGGGCGCGGGAGGAACACCGAAACAGGTAAATTAGGTTCAAATGTTCAAATGTTTGTAAATCTCATGGGACTTAACTACGGGGTCATCAGTCCATTAACATACAAACTACTTATGAACTACTTACGAACTAAGACGGCACAAATATCCATGCCCGCGGGGGGATTCGAACCCCCGACCGTAGTGGCCATGCAGATCGTGACTGAAGCGCCTCAGTCCCCTCGGCCACCGCGGCCGGCAAATTAGGTTCAATAGCCACCAAATAGCACGGGGTTAAACTTACATATTATTTGAATGGATTTATGCAACATCATCTTGCGCCCTCTGCACTGTCAACTGACAGAGAAACCACGAAAAACATGGCGACAAGATGTGTTGAGTCAAAGAAAATATCAGATACCTTATTAAAACATACAAAAAATCAATACAACCAACTGACAATATATATGCAGAACCCAATGTGCCAATGGGTCATAATACATGCTTATACTCAGGTATTGCACTACATATCGTTTAATGAAGAGGGAAGTAGGGAAGTGTAGGAAGATGAGAGACAGGGAGAGGGCGGGGGAGAGGGAGGGGGAGTTGGAGAGGGAGGGGAAGGGGGAGATGGAGGGGGATAGGATAGGGAGGGGGACAGGGACAGGGATAGGGAGGGGGAGGGGGAGTGGGAGAGGGAGAGGGATGGAGAGGGCGTGGGGAGGGGAGAGGGGAGGGTAGGGGGTGGGGGTGAGAAAGGGGGTGGGGGGGAGGGGAGGGGAGGAGAGGGGGAGTGGAGGGGGAAGGGGAGGGGAGAGGAGGTGGGCGGCAGAGGAGGGGAGAGGAGAGGGCGGTGGCGGCAATCAAGATGTGGATAGGAGAAGGTGGGGACCTTTTTTCATTTCCTCTCTCTCTCTCTGATTTATTTTACAAGAAATTATTTACCGAGATACATGTTACATAAAATATAGTGTGCCCCATAAATGAGAATGCCATGTTAAGGCATGCATTTGGATATAATGTCACAATTCATGCAACGACAATAGTCTTACATGGAAATGACTCTGATCACAGTCTTCATGAACCAAGTGATAAAAATTGAGGTACTGCAGTGAAAGTGCGGGGTGCGGCACGGGCGGTAGCTTGCTCCAGAAGCCCAAGTTTGCAGTAACGGCTCGTCCTTCGTATAGTCCAGATCTTGCCCTGTCTGACTACTGAGGTTCAATCAGATTGGCATTAAGGCGCCATCCATTCACCTCGGATCAGGAAGTGGTTCGCTGTCCAGCCGAAAATTTTTTTCCTGAGGGTATCAGAAAGCTTGTGCAACGTTGGACGGTACATAAATATTAAAAATAATTATTTTATGAACTCATTTATGAGTTGACACCATTTTGGTCAAATATTGTCACGAAATTTGTTGAAAATAAATTAAAAAAAACGAAGAGGTAAAAGCTTGAGCATTGTCTTGTCTCATAGTACAAAAGTAGGCTTTAGGCTTTTCCTTCTCCAGCATCGACCTCGCGATCGTTTAGGATTACGAGTGTATAGTGATCTATTTAATAAGTGTGTGACTATTGACTTTTAATCCTTTGTAGCCTCAGTAATTTATCCCGATGGTGATTAGCATTAGTATGTAAGTATAAGGCCAGAAAAACGTGTAGTTCGTGAAGAGGGGCAGCAGCCTTTTCAGTAGTTGCAAGGGAAACAGTCTGGATCATCAACTGAGCTGGACTTGTAACATCAGACACGGTAGCTTTGCCGTACAGTTGATGCGAACGGCTAAAAGCAAGGGGGAACTACATCTGTTACTTTTCCTTAGGACATGCAGCTAGCTCTACTGTATGAATATATAGGACAGGAAATCCCCTACCCAGTCGCAAATTTGGGGCGATATACCATAACCACGCAATTTGATTAAAAGCCGTTTGTGAGGTACGGTGTCAAGAGCCTTCTGGAAATCAAGAAATACGGAATCAATTTGAGAACCCTTGTCGATAGCACTCATCGAAGAGCTAGTTATGTTTCGCATGAGCGAACGATATTTTCTAAATCCGTGTTGACCTAGGGTCAATAGATCATTCTGTTCGAGATAATTCATAATATTTGAATACAGGATATTGTGAGATTACAGCCCAATAGAAATACTGGTAATTAATAGCATTTGATAATTAAACAGTATGAAGTTCACTGCAAACATTGACCATGCCAATGCACTAAATGTTACACAATTTTAATCTTATTAATTATAGTAGCAATGTATGTACGCAGTTGGGTGACAACATTTATAGTTAGGTCAAAGGTAGAAATTCTCCACGTTGAGATTTGCTGTGTGCTTGTAGCTGACGGGAGGCCAGCGAGCAGGCCGACGTTGGTGGCTTGTTCCAGCTTAGGATTTTCCAGTTTCGTTTCCGGTGAGGGGAGAGAGGGACAATGGCGAGTGCCAGGTGCAGTGCAGTGCACAGCGTGAAATAAAATATTCTAATACTACTTGCATTTGAAGTAATACGATGCAGTTAGGAACCTTTAAGGCCCTCATTACAAAATAGCCTGTTGACAAATAAACAATACATTAGCCGATATAGTCACATCTGACGTAATATGTTTAATTGACAATGAAAAGTAATAAATTACCAATGAATACAAGACAGTTACACAACTAGCATGGCAATGTTTATTTATAAAAATAATATATTAACTATTTCTCATTTTATTTTCAATTAATCTTGTGTATTTTATTTTGAAGTATTCAGTTAAATCACTTATCTGTGATATAAGAAATTGCACGATTATGATAAATAGTACAAAGGATGTTTATACCAATATAAAAACCTAAGAAGACATTTATTTAATTTGTAGTGTAATTATTTTGATTTTAAGTAAAGTTTTAGAAATGTATTGGCTGAGCGCTGTCCGTTGGAAGTCGGTTAGAACAGCTCACATGGGGAAGTTGATGACGTGGGGGAAAAAACCCGGCGGTTGAGCTTTTGGCGTGAGCGCGCGCTCTCGTGAGCAGGAAGTGATGGGTCGCGAGCGAGTGGGGTAGCTGGCCGGGCGGCGTCGCTCTGCGGCAGTCGGCATGTGGATGTCCAGGTGAAGACTTTAGATTTGTGTGTGGCAATCGCCACGTGTGGTTGCTCGTCGTAGACTGCACCAAGTTGAATCGAGTGCTAGTGTGTGTTGTGAATATTTAGCCGGTGGAACAAGGTGTGCATCGCATTGAATTAAAGTGACTGTGATTTCTTAATGTAACACGTGTCGTCGCATAGGCACGAACATAAACGGTATTTGAGACAGCCACATGGTGTGAAAACAATTTGCGACAAATATTCATTTTTGTCTGGGGGCTCACGAGCTATAACTTTATTTGATAAATGTGTCGACGTACAGACGTATCAGCCACAGGGTTCTAATATTGTGAAATAAACAACTTAAAGTGATTTTACGTGTTTTCAAAAATAGTAGTTAGTACACCCTTTTCTCTCATGAACTTGATTTTATTATGAATTTTTTTGTTAATCATATGAAGGGAAGGAAAGCTGTGAACGTGTGATATCATCCCCTAGAAAACGAGTCAATCAGTAGCAATCACAGATCCAGTGTTTTTGCATGTTTAGGAATTTGGTTCGTAGTTGGCGGTTGTGAGTTTTTAAAAATTAAACTTTCCCTATTTTAAACTCTCACCCCGATCTTCACACTCGCAATATGTTCCAAAACCCTGCTGCAAAGTGACGTCAGTGAAATAGGCCTGGAGTTTAGTGGTTACTCCTAGTTTTAGTTACTTCATCTGTTCGTGTAGCTCAGGTGGTAGCGTTCTGGCCTTCCAAAAATGGGGTCTGTGGGTCGAATATCGTCATGGATGTTTTTTTTTTATTTTTTCCCTTGTTTTCGAATACTTACACAATTTTAATATCTAATGGTAATTTTTACGAAAAGAGCACGTGTTTTTGTTTATTCGTAATTTAGTATGTTTTATGAACGGTTGTTAATAATGATAGTCAATCAAAAGACGTAAATTTCATTTTTTTACAGTATTGTCTTCACTATTAGTTGACGACGGTAGTCTTTGATTGTCCAGTTTGTGTTGAGCTACAGCACTGTATTTGGAAATTCATCTCCCTACTAATGGCTTTCCAAGATGCTACTCTACTCAACCACCTTTTTATGTGACGACAAGTTTTTCAATTCGTCTACATACACATAAACAAAAATTTAAACAACACGTGCAATTAGAGACCCCAAAATGTTTATATAACAACGCGTAAACGAGGAAAAAGTCCCAGTGGGACTCGAATCTACGACTCTACGGTTGTGGCGCCCGTACGCTACCGCCTGAGCTATTTTTTTATATTTTATTTTTTTAATTTTATTTTTGCTCTAAGGGTAGTTCTGTTTGTTGCGGACGCTGATCATGTTTGTTCGTTTTTGTTCATTGTGTACTCGGCTCAGCTTAATTTTATTGCAGAGGGCGTCGAGCCCTCTGACCGGGCGCCCTGAGCCATGGCGCCCGGCATTGCTTAACTTCGGTGATCGAACGAGAACCGGTGTATCCAACGTGGTATGGCCGTTGGCGCCTGCTTATGGGACTGCGGGATCATCAGTCCCTAAACTTACAAACTACTTATAAACTAGCTTATACTAAAGATAGCACGAACATCCCTGCCCGAGGGAGGATTCGAACGCCCGACGGGGATCGCCCTTGAGTATCGGAGCATAGCGCCTCAATACGCTCGGCCACTCCGCCGCGACATCTAAATACAAACGATGCGCAAAACGCTGAGTAATAAGAGCTTGGGGCACAATTTCACCTTTGCTTGCAGGTCATTTAATTCTCCTGCCAGAACAAAAGCACCGTCATATGTTTGGTCCACCAATTTATTCTTCGCGATTTTCAAATACGCCTCTTAACACAGTGCGCCTTGTGCATAAGAATCAAGATCTTCAGTTTTAAAAGTCTCCTTTATTCTACTTAAAAACATTGTTCTGAAAGCCACTACATCACTTCTGTCCAACAGAAAATTTATCCCATAGTTTAACCTACGATATCGAAACAATATTCTCAAAACTGTCCACAAATTGCCGTTTGTGTTCTCTTTCTTTAAAACTAAATTGTCTGCAGTCCCTCATATACTATTCATCTCGAATACTGAACGACACAAAGCCTACTTAGAAATAATTAGATCGAGATAATTATCTGTTCTTGAGGTAGATCTATCAATGATAATTAATCCCAGTTCTGGTGCAAATTTTAATTATTT
Organism: Locusta migratoria; assembly: GCA_026315105.1. Lineage (NCBI taxonomy): Eukaryota > Metazoa > Arthropoda > Insecta > Orthoptera > Acrididae > Locusta > Locusta migratoria. The sequence goes on from CM048746.1 coordinate 202,766,146, forward strand.
GCTTCGGCCTATATTCATTATCCTTCTTAGAAAAATCGTCCATATCTCCTATATTTATCTTGTGACTGTGTTGCTTCCCTGGAGAGTTAAAGTGTGCTGACACAGTGGCTGTAATAGACGTGTTCCCTCCGCTTAACATATGCTGTACACTTCTCAACCCCACACCAGACTCCTGACGTGTTGTTAGTTGGCTACTGTCAATGTTAAGGCGAGCACCACCTGTCCACGAACCGACTGCTACAGACGCAAATCTGAAGAAGTTACACACTCAAAACACTGCAACTGTTACTTGTTTCTGCAACGTTTGTAGGTTTTCTGATCCGGCGACCACAACAAATACTTTACATCCACATTCATAGTCCACAAGCCACCCGATAGGTGTGTAGCGGAGGGTACTTTGACTACCACTTTCGGTTCTCCCTCCTAGTCCAGTCCCTTATTGTTCACGGAAAGAAATATTGTCGGTGTGTATGGGCTCTAATCTCTCTGATTTTACCTTCGTGATCGCTACGCGAAATATATGTAGGAGGGAGCAATATACAGCTATATTCCTCGGTAAAGGTATGTTCTCGAAACTTCGACAAAAGCCCGTACCGAGTGACAGAGCGTCTCTCCTGCAGAGTTTTCCACTGGAATTTATCGATCATCTCCGTAACGCTTTTACGATTACTAAATGATCCTGTAACGAAGCGCGCTGCTCTCCGTTGGATCTTCTCTACTTCCTCTATCAACCACTCCTGGTACGGATTTCACACCGGTGAGCGGTATTCAAGCTTTGGGCGAACAAGTGTACTGTAACCTACTTCCTTTGTTTTCGGACTGCATTTCCTTAGGATTCTTCTAATTGCTTCCCGTTTCTGTCAATGATACAGGAGCTTTATTTCTATGTATTCGCAGCACATTACACTTATCTACATTGAGATTCAATTGCAATTCCCTGCACCATGCGTCAATTTCATACAGATTCTCCTGCATTTCAATACAATTTTCCATTGTTGCAACCTCTCTATATACTACAGCGTAATCTGCAAAAAGCATCAGTGAGCTACCGATGTTATCCGCAAGGTCATTTATATATATCGTGAACAGCAACGGACCCACGACACTCCCCTGTGGATCACCTGACATCAATTTTACTTCTGAAGTCTTCTCTCCATTGAGAATGACATGCTGCATTCTGTTATCTAGAAACTCCTCAATCCAATTTCACAATTTGTCTGATAGATCATATGCGCTTACTTTGTTTACTAAACGACTGTGGCATTAAACGTCTGTGGGGAACTGTATCAAACGCCTTGCGGAAGTCAAGAAACTCAGCATCTACCTGAGAACCCGTGTCTATGGCCCTCTGAGTCTCGTGGACGAATAGCGCGAGCTGGGTTTCACACGATCGCCTTTTTCGAAACCCATGCTGATTCGTACAGAGCAGATTTCTAGTCTCCAGAAATGTCATTATAATCGAACGTAATACATGTTCCAAAATTCTATAACTGACCAACGTTAGAGATATAGGCCTTTGCACACAATATGTCTGTTCACTGGAGAAAAAAATGTTCAAATGTTTGTAAATCTATCGGACCAAACTGCGTGGTCATCAGTCCGTAGCTTACAAACTACTTAAACCTAGGTAAACTAACCTAAGGACAACACACACACCCATGCCCCAGGGAGGACTCGAACTTCCACGGCGAGCAACCGCGCGCTCCTCAGCGAGACGCTTTAGACCCCTCGGCTACTCCACCGCGGCCCACTGGAGAAGAAAGCAACTATGCACATTCAAAGTAATCTCTGCTACGCGCTTAACAGCTTTGGAGTGACGCTATTGGCTGAAGCGCATCGCCCTACCACTAATGCACCACTCATGCCTACGAGCACACAAGAGAAAAGAGGTACCACGGTCTCCCTTTGCCGGCCTTAGCTCTACTTCATCTGTGAAGTAGTGGTTACTGTGGCAACCAACTGTTTACAGGAGACCTTGGGCGTGCTGGCCTCCCGACAACCCCGGCGATCGCTACTTAAAGATTTGTGGTAAAAAATTTTGTAACTACTACTACAACGACTTCTACCGAAAAGTAAGGAGGCGCAGCTTACCTTGCCTCCTCTGATCATCCACCACTGCATCAAAACATCCTCCTTATCAGTGGAACTGTTCATTATACAGGTAGTTGTTTAAGGATATGACCAACCAAGATTTGTAGCTCTGTTGGAAGTCGCGAACGGACTGAAGGAAAACTGCGCGCATGAGAAATGCAACTCGACCCGTGCGCTAATTTTGGCATCGTATGATTTTTACTTATCTGTAATTTTTTACTACATTTATATTAGCTTAGAAGAAAATACGCACTTCAAACACAAAATCTCTTTATTTGTTATTTGTTCAGGATGGCTGGTTTCCGTAAGCAAAGTTGTCATCATCTTCTCTCTCTTCTTCTTTTTAATTTACCGAAAATAGGCTAGGACATGCAGAGGATACTTTCATAAAAACTGAGCTTGGCTTTTCTCCCTCTCGGTAAAAACACCGCTGAAATGATTGATGAAATCATTAATAATATCAGTATCCTGTTCAGGCCCTAGCCTATTTTTGGTAAATGTTAAAAAAAAGTTTCAATGGTTAAAATGGGTCAGATTGTTCAATGAAGGACGTAATCAAGTGCACGGTGAAGAACGAAGTGAACGACCGTCTGTGGTTACTGATGAACTGGTTCACACAGCTGAAGAGAAGCTTAAGAACAACCGTAAGTCTACACTTAGTGTCGTTGCTATGGATGTTCCACAAATCTCACTATCACTAAATTGTTGCTGAAAAACTGAAATTTCGAAAACTTTGCTCACGTTTGGTATGCAACATTCTTACTGCATAACATGAAAAACAACGGATGGGCAGTGCTCTTCTACATCTAGATGGGATACTCTGCAAATCACATTTAAGTGCCTGGCAGAGGGTTCATCGAACCATCGTTATACTATTTATTTCCCATTCCATTCTCGAATAGCGTGCGGGAAGAAAGAACACCTGAGTCTCTCCGTTCGAGCTCTGATTTCCCGTATTTTATTCTGATGATGGGATTCAACACTATATTTTCGCATTGGAGAAGAATCTTGGCGATTGTAGTTTTGTAAGTAGCCCACGCCGCAGCGATAAGCGCCGTTGTTGTAATGATTCCCATGCCAGATCCTGTATCATTTCCGTAATACTGTCTCCCCTATATCGTGACAATACGAAATGAGCTGCTCTTCATTGGACTCTTTCGATGTCCTCCGTCAAATCCACCTGATAAGGATCCCACACTGAGCAAGCAATGCTCCAAAAAAGGGCGGACAAGCGTAGTGTACGCAGGCGCTTTAGTAGTTCTGTTGCATCTTTTAAGGGTTCTGCCAATAAAAGGCACCCTTTGGTTCGCCTTTCCCACGAAATTATCTACGTGTTCTTTCCAGTTTAAGTCGGAAGTAGTAGCATTTGGTAGGTATTTTGTGGAGTTCACTTTTGATTGATTTATCTTGTAAACAAAGTTTAACGAATTTTATTTCGTACTCATGTGGACGACCTCACACTTCGCATTATTTAGACTCAATTGCCAATTTTACACCATAGTGATAACTTATTCAGATCGTTCTGTAGTTGGTTTTGATCTTCAGATCATTTTACTAGACAGTAAATGACGGCTTCATCTGCAAACAACCTAAGAGAGCTACTTAGACTTTCTCCTAAATCGTTTATGTAAATGACGGCTTCATCTGCAAACAACCTAATAGAGCTACTTAGATTTTCTCCTAAATCGTTTATGTAAATAAGGAACAGCAGAGGACCAATGACACTACCCTGTGGAACGCCCGAATCGCCTCTATTTTAGTCGATGCCTTACCATCGATTACTACGACCTGTGTCCTCTCGGACAGGAAATCCCCTATCCAGTCGCAAATTTGGGGCGATATACCACAACCACGCAATTTGATTAAAAGCCGTTTGTGAGGTACGGTGCGTAAAGCTTTCCTGGAAATCAAGAAATACGGAATCGATTCGCGAACCCTTGTCGATAGCACCCATCACCACTTCAGTTTTTGACACGCTAAAGTGAAGAAGACAATCTTTTCTTTCCAGGATAGTTATTGGGGATGAAACATGGTTGAATAGACAGGCGGAAACCTACTATGAAAAAGGCATACAAAAACTTGTGCCTAGCTATAACAAGTGCCTGTAAAATTTCGGAAGCTATGTTGAAAAGTAGTTTAATAATAGTTGTAGATTTTTGTACACGTTTGTTTTATATAACCAAACGGAACTTACCTTGTGGACATACCTCGTATTTGTAGTGAAATTATGTTTACCATCTTCTTATTATTTAGACTCAATCGCCAATTTTTATACCATAGTGATAACTTATTCAGATCGTTCTGTTTCAAATGTTTGTATAGTCTATGGGACTTAACTACGGGGTCATCAGTCCCTAAACTTACAAACTACTTATGAACTAGCTAAGACTAAGGACGGCACAAGTATCCATGCCCAAGGGGGGATTCGAACCCCCGACCGTAGTGGACGTGCAGACCGTGACTGAAGCGCCTCAGTCCCCTCGGCCACCGCGGCCTGCCAGATCGTTCTGCAGTTGGTTTTGATCTTCTGATCATTTTAGTAGACGGTAAATGACGGCGTCATCTGCAAACAACCTCTAAATCGTTTATGTAAATAAGGAACAGCAGAGGACCAATAACACTACCTTGTGGAACGCCCGATATCACCTCTGTTTTAGTCGATGCTTTACCATCGATTACTATGAGCTTTGTCCTCTCTGACAGGAAATCCCCTATCAAGTAGCAAATTTGGGGCGATATACCACAACCACGCAATTTGATTAAAAGCCGTTTGTGAGGCACGGTGTCAAAAGCCTTCCTGGTAATCAAGAAATACGGAATCGATTTGCGAACCCTTGTCGATAGCACGCATCACCACCTCAGTTTTTGACACGATAAAATGAAGAAGACGATCGAAACTTCCTGGCAGATTAAAATTGTATGCCGGAACCGGGACTCGAACTTGGGACCTTTGACTTTCGCGGGCAAGCGCTCACCCGGTAGAGCGCTTGCCCGCGAAAGGCAAAGGCCCCAGGTTCGAGTCCCTGTTCCGGCACACAATTTTAATACACCAGGAAGTTTCATATCAGCGCACACTCCGCTGCAGAGTGAAAGTTTCATTCAAGAAGACGATCGTTTTCTTTCCCAGATAGTTATGGGGGATGAAACATGGTTGAATACACTGGCGGCAACCTACTATGAAAAATGCATACAAACAATTGTGCCTCGCTATGAGAAGGGCCTATAAAATTTCGGAAGCTATGTAGAAAAGCAGTTTAATAACAGTTGTAGATTTTTGTACACGTTTGTTTTATACAACCAAACGGAACTTATTTTGTGGACATACCTCGTATTTGTAGTGGAATAATGTTTACCACCGTAACAGTTTTCTAAATCGATTGATGAACCTCGGTGGATATTTCCCACCTCTGACAATGTCACTCGGCAGCTACTTGTTCAGACGGTGCTGGTGAACTGCCAAACGCGCAGGCGCCACTGGTGCGCGGATGTCCGCCCTCGCCTCCCAGGAGAGGCCCCTGACGCTCGAGATGGCCTAACTTTGGGAGGTGTGGAGAGCACAGAGGGCGCGGATTTGACGGGCGTTTAGGCTGGTGAATTTTGCAGGCGGGCCGGCCAAGCGCACCCCCAGGGCAGCACGGTACGCGCCGCTGCGCCACACACTGGGGACCGTCTAGACGCGATTGCCGCATTTGCATCAATTTGCATCCCAGTCGGCGGCGCGCCGCTCTAGCGAAGAAGGCAGCAGCCGAGAGCGTGAGCGTTTACTGTCGCCAGTGACAGAGCCAGAGCCAGAAAGATACACTCCTGGAAATTGAAATAAGAACACCGTGAATTCATTGTCCCAGAAATGGGAAATTTTATTGACACATTCCTGGGGTCAGATACAACACATGATTACACAGACAGAACCATAGGCACATAGACACAGGCAACAGAGCATGCACAATGTCGGCACTAGTAGCATGTATATCCTCCTTTCGCAGCAATGCAGGCTGCAATTCTCACATGGAGACGATCGTAGAGGTGCTGGATGTAGTCCTGTGGAACGGCATGCCATGCCATTTCCACTTGACGCCTCAGCTGGACCAGTGTTCGTGCTGGACGTGCAGACCGCGTGAGACGACGTTTCATCCAGACCCCAAACATGCTCAATGGGGGACAGATCCGGAGATCTTGCTGGCCAGGGTAGTTGACTTACACCTTCTAGAGCACGTTGGGTGGCACGGGATACATGTGGACGTGCATTGTCCTGTTGGAACACCATGTTCCCTTGCCTGCCTAAGAATGGTAGAACGATGGGTTCGATGACGGTTCGAATGTACCGTGCACTGTTCAGTGTCCCCTCGACGATCACCAGAGGTGTACAGCCAGTGTAGGAGATCGCTCCCCACACCATGATGCCGGGTGTTGGCCCTGTGTGCCTCGGTCGTATCCAGTCCTGATTGTGGCGCTCACCTGCACGGCGCCAAACACGCATACAACCATCATTGGCACCAAGGCAGAAGCGACTCTCATCACTGAAGACGACACGTCTCCATTCGTCCCTCCATACACGCCTGTCGCGAAACCACTGGAGGCGGGCTGCACGATGTTGGGGCGTGAGCGGAAGACGACCTAACGGTGCGCGGGACCGTAGCCCAGCTTCATGGAGACGTTTGCGAATGGTCCTCGCTGATACCCCATGAGCAACAGTGTCCCTAATTTGCTGGGAACTGGCGGTGCGATCCCCTACGACACTGCGTAGGATGCGACGGTCTTGGCGTACATCCGTGCGTCGCTGCTGTCCGGACCCAGGTCGATGGGTACATGCACTTTCCGCGACAACATATATGTACTGAGGAGACCTCGCGCCCCACGTGTCGAGCAATTCGGCGGTACGTCCACCAGGCCTCCCGCATGCCCACTATACGCCCTCGTTCAAAGTCTGTCAACTGCACATACGGTTCACGTACATGCAGTCGCGGCATGCTACCAGTGTTAAAGACTGAGATGGAGCTCCGTATGCCACGGCAAACTGGCTGAGAATGACTGCGGCGGTGCCCAACCGCTGCGCAGCTAGTGCCGTTCGACGGCCAGCGCCGCGGTTCCTGGTGTGTCCGCTGGGCCGTGCGTTTGATCATTGCTTGTACAGCCCTCTCGTAGTGTCCGGAGCAAGTATGGTGGGTCTTACGCACCGGCGTCAATGTGTTCTTATTTCAATTTCCAGGAGTATATATATATATATATATATATATATATATATATATATATATATATATATATATATATATATATATATATGGTGTTACAAAATGGTACGGCCAAACTTTCAGGAAACATTCCTCACACAAATGTGGACATGTGTCCTGAAACGCTTGATTTCCATGTTAGAGCTCATTTTATTACTTCTCTTCTAATCACATTAATCATGAAATGGGAACACAGCAACAGAACGTACCAGAGTGACTTCAAACACTTTGTTACAGGAAATGTTAAAATTGTCCTCCGTTAGCGAGGCTACATGCATCCACCTTCCGTCGCATGGAATCCCTGATGCGCTGATGCAGCCCTGGAGAATGGCGTATTGTATCACAGCCGTCCACAATACGAGCATCAAGAGTCTCTATATTTGGTACCAGGAGTGCGTAGACAAGAGCTTTCAAATGCCCCCATAAATGAAAGTCAAGAGGGTTGAGGTCAGGAGAGCGTGGAGGCCATGGAATTGGTCCGCCTCTACCAATCCATCGGTCACCTAATCTGTTGTTGAGAAGCGTACGAACACGTCGACTGAAATGTGCAAGAGCTCCATTGTGCATCAACCACATGTTGTGTCGTACTTGTAAAGACACATGTTCTAGCAGCACAGGTAGAGTATTCCGTATGAAATCATGATAACGTGCTCCAGTGAGCATAGATGGAAGAACATGAGGCCCAATCAAGACATCACCGACAATTCCTGCCCAAAAGTTCACAGAAATTTCTGTGTTGATGACGTTATTGCACAATTGCGTGCGGATTCTCGTCAGCCCACACATGTTGATTGTGAAAATATACAATTTCATCACGTTGGAATGCAACCTCATCCGTAAATAAAATGAGCTCTAATATTGAAATTAAGCGTTTCCGCACACATGTCCACATAAGATATTTTCTTTGTTTGTTTGTGAGGAATGTTTCCTGATTGTTTGGCCGTACCTTTTTGTAACACCCTGTATAAATATACTAGCTTATACACCCGTGCTTTACAACAGTTGTTAAAGAAGGGCATGTGCGTATCATGGCTTTTTAGAGTTCCAGAACTCAGTCAGTAAAAATCCTTGTTGGATCGCTCTGTCAATAAATTCAATTGTCCTAGCCAAGATGTCAAATGTAAATAAAAGTAATCCTCCGAAACGATGTATCTTCATAAAGTTTTTGATAGAAAACGAAACATGCCAAAAGAAGCAAAGAAATATCGTTAACTTTTTAATACACAAAGCTAAATCAGTAACACTATGTTCAATGTTTGTTGGTATTCGCAGAGATAAGATTGCTTCATTCTCGCATATGTTTCCTGTGAAAATCGCTTGGAAATTCGTACAGTGATTGAAGCGAACAGCGACAGGTCTACATTTACAGATTTATTATTCGTACAGATGTGTTGTACAATTGTAAGTAGTAAAGAAGTCACAGATTAAAACGTGATGCTTGATGGGGCGCTTTTCCATGAACGTTACTCTTTACGTCCTCATATCTCATGAACTACAAGTCGTAATGTGGTCCAATTTCGAACGTACATTGTGCTTTAAGTGTGTATACCGTCTGCAACATTTCCTGCGAGTACAATTTCTAGTGTAGCAATTACAATTTGTAACGTCGTGCCGAATGCCATAGTTTTGCTCCATGGAGAGAGGAAAAGTACTAAGCGAGAAACTTTTTTCCTTTCATCATTTTGCTATGGTTGTCAGCGAGAATTTTTTTTATAAAGGTTTGAAAGTATGTTTAAAGTTTGTTGCAAGTCTCGTCACATTATGTGGCAGTTTCTTGCAACTCTTATTGTTTATGATGCTATATCTCCTGATCCATATGTTGTATGTGGTTCGTACTCCTACAGCATTTGTTATCTCACATAAGGAATATTTGTGACAAATTTGGTTGAAATCGGTCCATTAGTTTAGGATTAGGATATTATCTTTTGATGCGGCCGTTTTTCACGACAGTCATAACTCCTAACGTATGTGTCGTAGGTGGTTCTTACTCCGACAGCGATTGTTGCTTGATAGTAAGGCTATTTTGTAAGATACACGAAAATTTAAGTACTGATTTTAATATTAAATATATAAGATGGCCAACCGATGAATGACTACAGACAAATTAGTTTCACGAATGACAGTCTGTGGACAGTGCTAAGAATATTAAAGGATATGGGGATTATCGATATTGTAAGATAAACTATGGAAAAATATTTTTGTTTTGGACGGAAGCGATATTGTGGCTTTGAGAACTATCTTTTCAAGTAGAATAAAGGAGACATTTAACAATGGAGTTCTTAAGTGGTGTGCCACTACGGTCGGAGGTTCGAATCCCCCCTCGCGCATGGATATTTGTGCCGTCCTTAGTCTTAGCTAGTTGATAAGTAGTTTGTAAGTTTAGGGACTGATGACCCCGTAGTTAAGTCCCATAAGCTTAACAAACATTTGAACATTTGATTTCTTGAGTGGTGTGCACAAGGTGCACTGTGCTAAGAGTCATATTTGAAAATCACGAAATCAAGAATAAACTGGTGGTCCAATCGTATGATTGTGCTTCTGTTCTGTCTGGACAATTTAATGGCTTGCCACTTAAGTTTCGGGTAATTGTTCCCCAAGCTCTTATTATTCACTGTTTTGCGCATTGTTTGAATTTAGTTTTGTAGAAGAGCTACTATTGTATAAAACCAGTACCGACTTTTTCTACATGCTTTAGGATATTCCTGATTTTTTCCATTGGTCTTCTAAACGCACAACAATTCTGGACAGCATTGTTGCTAAACGAATTTCGGCGTATAATGTAACGCGATGCAATGAACAATGAACTGTAAAGCCAGAACAATATTTGGTTTTCAGGAAAACCGTACAGGGCTACATGAGGTTTTAAATAAAATAATTGACAGTCCAGACTCTAGATCAACGAGTACAAGAGAAGCCTGTGGTTTCAAAATTACTCTCCTGAACTCTGAGTTTGTTTTTCTTCTCTCTTAGCAAGGGACTTAGTCGTAAATTTTACAAAACAAAAATAATGTTTGTACTCAGCCGTTTGTTTAAAGAAAGTGAATATTTTCGTATTTAAAGCGGGTATTACACGGAAGAGCAAAAGAAACTGCTACAGATGTCAAATGTATTGTAGGGCCCCTGCGAGCACGGAACACGAGTGACATGGACTCGACTAATGTCTGGATCAGTGGTAGAGGGAACTGGCACCATGCATCCTGCAGGGCTGTCCCTAAACCCGAAAGAGAACGAGGGCGTGGTAACCTCTTCATAGCAGCACATTAATAGACACCCCAAATCTAATATATAAAGCAGACTGTCCGTATGTTTGCACGTGTTGCATACAAATCTACAGTTTTGTTCCAATCTTTATGAAATTTTGTACACGTAAGCTTCAATCCATGAGGACGGTCGCCGTAAGTGTAAGAATCACATACGATATATAGTTCACGAATATGACGTCATAAACAATGAGAAGCGCGAAAAACTGCTGCATTTTGCGACAATGCTGCTCATTTTCTCCTAAGCCATTGGACCGATTTCAACCAAATTTGGTACACACATTCCTTACGATGAGGTAACAATTGCTGTATGGTTAAGAATCACATACGGCACATGGTTCAGAAGATATTGCGTCATAACCAATAGAAATCGCAAAAAACTGCCACATAATACAGCGAGATTTTATAAATACGCTATATGAGAATGAGAGTACTTAGCGACTTGCAACAAACTTTAAACATAATTTCAAACCTTTATTAAACTTTTTCTCGCTTACAACCATACCAAATGATGAAAGGAAAAACGTTTCTCGCTTACTACTTTTCCGCTGTTTATGGAGTAAAACTACGGCATTCGGTATGACGTAACAATTTTTAATTTCTACACTACAAATTGTAGTTGCAGGAAATTTTACAGACAATATACACACTTTTAGCTGAATGTACCTTCTAAATTATATCACAGAACGATACATAGTTCATGACATATGAGCACATAAACAGTAACGTTCCGCTGTCCATGGACTAAAACTACAGCATTCACCATGACGTTACTATTTCTAATTTCTACACTACGAATTGTAGCCGCAGGAAATTTTACAGACAGTAATGTACCATCTAAGTTGTAACACAATAAGACAGGTAGTTCATGAGATATGAGCACATAAATAATAACGGTCATGGAAAACCGCCCCATCAAGCACCAAGTTTTAATCTATTACTTTTTTACTTATAATTGTATTCCCAAGTGATTTTAGAGACACACAGCGCTTATACGGGCAACGCCGGGTTTTCAGCTAGTATGCTTAATAATGGGAGACTGGCGACCAGCACGGGGGTGTAAATTTGCCTCGCGCGCTTTGCTTCTGTGACGTCACCTGGCAGCAATCGCCGAGCAGTTGCCGCAGTACCCTTATGAAACGTGCAAGCAGGAAGTTGTGTTTTGCGCTCGCTCGCTTCGTGACCTGTTAAGTGTTCGGATAGAACGTAGCTTTCTTGTATTAGGGAACAATTTTTCCATATATTCTGTCTGTAATTGGTAAGGATTCAGATAATCGATATTTTATTGATAAAATTGTATGTATGAAAGTAGTATGCAGTTCAATGTTCATAGTAATTAAATGAGTAAAATGAAAGCGTTAAGGCGAAAATCGGCTGCTAAGTTTGCGTTGTAACGAAAGTTTTCTTTAATATATAAAAATGAAGGCCTCTGTTTGTCCGTATGCTATGTCTGTCAATGTCATTCAGTCGACTGCGAAAAACTTCGTCAACTTATTGCATGAACTAGCGTCACGGTTATAGGCATAGTAAAATTTCTAAATTCGCTCTCTAAGGGGGTGAAATCACGATATTATATAAAACAGAAGCACATTATCTCTCTGTCTGTCCCTTTAACCTTATATAACTCGAGACTAGTGAACGTATCGTGATGAGGTTTCTTTCAAATTGTAGATCTCACAAAGGTCTAAAAAAAAGTCAGCGGGAGCATACGTCTTTTACTAGTGAGGCATATGTACCATTTTTCTCTCCTAAGGCGCTGGCGCCGGATGGCTTCAGACTACGTAAATAGTGATTGTGGGAAATCTATAAAAGTTACACATATGCCCTCACGGACTTTATTTTAGATCTTTATGAGCATACAATTTTAAAAAAAACCTCATCATGATACGTTCAGTGGTTCTCGTGTTAAAGACGTTTAAATATTATCCCTGCCAAGTCGCGGGGCGGGACGGGTTAGCTAGTTGTTAATAATGTTTGAAGCTTTTCTTTTTCAGTCCTTCGTATGTTAGTATACATATATATTAATCACAAGCGTGTTCCACCACTTAAAAGCAATGTTTTTAGTCGAATGAGAAAAGACGGAGAAAATGTGTTCACGGTGGCCTTATAATACAGCGGCTAGCTGCCGAGTGACGTAATACAGCGCTAACTAATGACAGTGAAGAAGCCCAAACTGGCATATCTTTCTAGTCTACGTAACTTGGGTGACCAGCTGGGCTGTTTGAACACAGAAGACTGTTACTGCAGCCACTCTGTAGGAATTCTGGACGTGTGAGGTGTCGCATTGTCCTGCTAGTATTGCCCAAGGCCGTCGCAATGCACAATGGACATGAGTGGATGCACTTGACTGCCAGGATGCGTTCGTACGTGCCACCTGTCAGAGTCGTATCTAGATTAGATTAGATTAATACTTGTTCCATAGATCATATATACGACATTTCGTAATGATGTGGAACGTGTCAGTCTAGTAAATGTTGTCTACACTTGACAATCAATATTCAAGGATTTTTTATTACATTTTTGTTGTTTTTTTATTTTTTTAAGTTTTATCTAAAAATACATCTAGATTGTAGATGGAGTTGTCATTCAGAAATTTCTTTGTAAATACTAGTTGGCTATCTGTCAGACTTTTGATGCTACTTGGTAAGTGACCGAAGACTTTTGTGCCAGCATAATTCACTCCTTTCCGTGCCATAGATTTAACCTCGAATAGTGAATATCACCCTTTCTCCTAGTGTTGTAACAATGCATACTGCTATTACTTTTGAATTGGGTCGAATTGTTAATAACAAATTTTATGAGGGAATATATATATATATATATATATATATATATATATATATATATATATATATATATATATTGTGAAGCTACAGTGAAGATCCCTAGATCCCTAAATAAATGTCTGCAGGATGCTCTTGGGTGGGCTCCAGCAATTATTCTGATTACACGCTTTTGTGGAATGAATACTTTTTTACTCAATGTTGAATTGCCCCAGAATATGATCCCATATGAAAGCAATGAATAAAAATAGGCGTAGTAAGCTAATTTACTGAGATGTATATCACCAAATCTTGCAATGAGTCTGATAGCATAAGTAGCTGAACTCAAACCTTTCAGGAGATCTTCAATATGTTTCTTCCAATTCAGTCCCTCGTCAATGCAAACACCTAAAAATTTTGAATATTCTACCTTAGCTACAGATTTATGTTGAAAGTCTAAATTTATTAATGATGCATCAGGGGTCCCAATCACTCCAACTACACACGCCCCACACAATTACAGAGCCTCCACCGGCTGAACAGTCCTATACTGACGTGCAGGATCCACGGAATGATTAGATTGTCTTCATACCCGCCACACGTCCATCCACTCGATGCAGGTGGAAACGAGACTCGTCAGACCAACATTAAACGGCGCGAATTTATTATTAACTAGCTGAAAATCTGGTGTTGCCCGGGTATATATTTATATCTATTTATTCCGCACTATTTTATCTCCTTCCCCTCCTCTTTGTCTATTTCTTCCCTCGATCTGTTCATCTCCTCCTGGGATCTTTTTTTCTTCTTTTTCCGCTTGCGCAGGCTCGATGTGGTACATATGGAATTGTCACGGCTAATTTCAGTGGCTGCAGGCACTTCCTGTGTGATTCCTTCCTCAGCCTTTATAAAAAATCACGTTTCTATCAACTTTATGGTGAACAGTGAAACAGTGGTAAATTTACGGCAATGTTTTCCCTCTGTCGTGCATCATACGGTAGCTTGCTGAAGGTCAAGTGTACATAATTTCATCATGTTCGGAATAAAAACGTAGATTTTGGCGAAGTACATAAGTAAAGTACCCTCCGCCATGTACCGTATAAAATTTTTAAATAGATAGTGACATTAGACTTGCTTTTAAGGTTAAGTGTGTAAAATTTCATCAAGATCTAAATAAAAATGTAGATGTTATCGAGGTCCGTAGGTAAAGTACACCTCCGCCACGCACCATACGCATACGCATTATTGCTAGTGACATGTGTGTCGTAGGCAGAGCAGTAGTCTAAATTTTCTTTTCTGTGGGGGGGGGGGGGGGGGGGGGTGTCAGCACAATAAAAACTGTAAATTACGACATCTATTCTAACTTCTAAAAATATTACAACATAATTTCCGGGGGATTGATACTCTTCATCGCCCCCCCCCCCCCCCCCACCCTTTGCAACGGCCACGTTTGAAGATGTTTCATACCGCTACAACAATAATTACCTCACGGTATGGAATATGAGCATCAAATTTCGTTTAAATCGGTCCTGTAGTTTAGGAGCAGATGTGCAACATTGTCACTCAGCAGAGTTTTGACAATTTCATTGTTTATAACGTCATATATCCTGAAGTATATGTCCTACAGTGATATAGTTATTCCTATAACCCTCGCGGAAGTGCAAGGAATAGGCTGACTAAATTTCATCGCAATCGAATGAAAGGTGCGGGGTCGCATAAAATACGAACACGCAAACATTAATTTTTATATATTAGATTCCGCAACCGCCGTGATAATTTCGAGCCGTTTTTCACGGCCAGAGCAATGAGGCGAGGGCTCACGTGCCGAAACGCTGATGCTGATGCCGCAAAGTCGGCGCTGATGTTGCAGCGCGGCCCAGACGAACAATAAGATTTTCTCAGATTTTTTATACTTGCTGCGGAGCCTGAGCCGCACTCTATGTGACTAGCTACGACAAGCGTCAAATCGGTCTTGAAGAGACGCAAGATTATCGCATTTTCACCACTGTATTCCTTTTCCTACATAAATCACATCAGTATCAATAAGGATATCTGTCGTGCAGACAGCAGAGGTGCACAAGTTGGCCTTCGTCTTGGAAAACCCATATCGATGATGTTTTGTTGAATGGTTCGCACACTAACACTTAACGGTCCAGCATTGAATTCAGCAGCAATTGTCGTAAGGGTTGCACTTCTGTCACGTTGAAAAATTCTTCCAGTCATCTTTGGTCCAGATCCTGCAGGCTCTTTTTCCAGCCTCGGCAATGTTGGAGATGCGATGTTTTACTGGATTCACGATATTCCCATTGCACTCGTGACACTATCTTACGGGAAATACCCACCTCATCACTATACTCTAGATCCTGTGTCCCATCTCTCGTGCTCCGACTATAACATCACGTTAAATCGTGATAACCTGCCTCTGTAGCAGCAGTAACCGTATCTAAAGCCTGCGCCAGACACCTGTTGTCTTATATAGTAAATCTCTGTTTACGTATCTCTGCATACGCAAACCTATATCAGTTTCCTTGGCTCTTCAGCGTGGAAGACGACACGCGGAGAAACGTACATGTCTAGCACGACAGCCATCTAGTGGTAGAATATTTTTGAGGGGCCGGATGGGCGGATAGAAGTTATAAGTGAAGTTCGTTTCAAGTCATGTGGTACGGACATTTGCAGATTCTGAGTTAAAGATGCTTAAACAGAGTTCGGGAGTTTGTAACTCTAATATTTATATTACTGCGTTGAGAGTAGCGTAAAGAATTATATTCCTTAAGTCAACATCATAAATCTGTTCAGTTACAAACTGTTCAAATGTTTGTAGAGATTAATGGACTTAACTGCTGGGTCATCAGTCCCTAAACTTACAAACTACTTATGCACTACCTTATACTAAAGGCGGCACAAACATCCATGGCCGAGGGGGCTTCGAAACCCCGACGGGAAACAGCCTCGCGCATCGTAGTATTCAGTTACGATTTATATGAAATGATAACTAAACCCTGCCAAGATTTACTGTGGCTCAGTCTGATTTGGGATGAACGATAAACGTAAATGAGAGTGGTCTTGTGTACGCTTGACTCACCGAGAAAACATCGGTCATAGCAATGCCTGCCTTGCGCTGCTATGGCTACGTTCAGTGCAAGGAAAGGAAGAAAATGACGTTTACACAGAATATTATTGTTTACTGTAAAACCAATGGACTTACTATGTATTGTAAGTATGATCTGATGGACAGAGTAAGTTGTAATTTGCGGCTGTTTGCTGATGATGCTGTGGTGTATGGGAGGGTGTCGTCTGTAACTGACTGTAATAGCATACAGGTTGACTTAGACAAAATTTCTAGTTGGTGCGAAGAATGGCAGCTAGCTCTCAATGTAGAAAAATGTAAGGTGATGCGCATGAGTAGAAAAAACAATCCTATAATGTTCGAATACAGCATCAGTAGTGAGCTTCTGGATGCGGTCGCGTCGTTCAAATATCTAGGCGTAACATTGCAGAGCGATATGAAATGGAACGAGCATGTAAGGACAGTTGTGAGTAAGGCAGACAGCCGACTTCGGTTTATTGGGAGAATTTTGGGAAGATGTACTTCACCTGTAAAGGAGACCGCGTATAAAACGCTTGTACGACCACGTCTTGAGTATTGCTCAAGTATTTGGGACCCGCAGCAGATCGGTTTGAAGGAAGTCATAGAGGCGGTTCAGAGGCGAGCAGCTAGATTTGTTACCGGTAGGTTCGACCAATGCGCGAGTGTCTCGGAAATGCTCCGGCAACTCAATTGGGGATCGCTGGAAGAAAGACGACGTTCTTTTCGTGAATTTCTGTTAAGTAAATTTAGAGGGCCGGAATTTGAAGCTGAGTGTAGTACGATCTTGCTGCCGCCTACTTACATTTCGCGTAAAGATCACAAAGACAAGATAAGAGAAATTAGGGCTTGTACGGAGGCATATAGGCATTCTTTTTTTCCTCGTTCAATTTGGGAGTGGAATAGGAAAGGAAATGGCTAGTAGTGGTACGGTGTACCCTCCGCCACGCACCTTACGGTGAATTGCGGAGTATGTATGTAGATGTAGATGTAGATGTATTGTCCGTTTTCTGCATAGAGTTTAGGTGCCTTACCAACTCTGGAGCGTGCGAGTGCAATGTTATGCATGAGAGGAATGTGACGACCAATCGTCTCTTCATTCCGTCCATCTCCTTCCCTTGCTCTCTGTGTCTAACTCCTTCATTAAATTTCCTTATCGTTCTTCTCCTTATAATTCTCCTTCCTGTAGCTATCCCTCCTCTCTGTCAATTTCTAATCGAGCGAGGTGGGGCAATGGTAACTCACTGTGGTATTCAAATGAAAGGTATCAACGACGCTAAGGGTATAATTGGGAAATCTTTATTCAGAGGCTGATAACGTCCGAGTTAAAGCGCTTCCGTTTGTAGTGTTTCTTTTTAGCGGACTTAACAGACGGAAGTCACAGGGCGACAGGTCCGCCGGCCGCGGTGGCCGAGGGGACTGAGGCGCTCCAGTCACGGTCTGCACGGCCACTACGGTCGGGGGTTCGAATCCCCATTCGGGCATGGATATTTGTGCCGTCCTAGTTTGTAAGTAGTTTGTAAGTTTAGGGACTGATGACCCCGTAGTTAAGTCCCATAAGCTCTACAAATATTTGAACTTTTTTTTTTTTGCGACAGGTCCGGGCTGTATGGTGGATGCTCAAGCTGCTCCCACGTGAACTCTGCCAGTACACTTGATGTGACCCTGGAGATGAGTGGACACGCGTTATCATGTAGCACAATCAGTCCCTCCGTGAGCAGCACAGGCCGTTTCCTCTTGATGGACTTCAGGCTACGGAGTATCTCACAATACACCTCAATGTTAATCGTATTTCCATGTTCCAGGAATTCGATATCGGACGTCAAAAAAGACGGTGGGCATCAGCTTGCCTGCGGAGGGCAAAGCCTCGAATTTTTTAGGAGGAGGTGACGAAGCATTCTTCGCGTCCCTAGATGTCGCACTACATTACCCCAAAGCGGCATATTCAAATTTCAACGGGTTTAGTTGTGAAGACGTTTCGTACTTTTTATTTGAATACCCTATGTAAATTGTATCATGAATACAGTTGTACTATCAAAGAAATAAAACAATATGTCGGTTGTGGCAGTTATACTAAATGAACAGCGGAATGTAATAAACATTTTTACTTTCATCTTATCGTGGGGTATCTAGAAGGAAAGTTTATGTGAAAAATTTGTTGCTTTATTATGGAAAAGAGTCAAGATCGCTTATAATCTTTTTTCAGAAGACAGGCTTCAGCATATGAAACTGCCATCACATCCCAAAGAAAACCTTTTAAAGTCGTGTTTATATACGAGGCGCGTCCAGAAAGTAAGTTCCGTTTGGTAATAAAATGAAATTGTACACAGATACAGGAGAAATTTTTATTGCACAAAATTCTACAACTCTTAAACTACTTTTCCACATAACTGCCGAAATTTTGCAGGCATTTGTCATAGCGTGGCACCAGGTTTTGTATACCTTCTTCATAGAAATCTGCCACCTGTGTATTCATGCATCAGTGATCGTGAAATTTGGGGGAAGTCCATAGCGAGATCACTAATTGTAAACCTACGGTTTTCCTGTATCTTGTCATCAATAGCGTGAACCAGTTCTTCTGTAACCAAAGGTGGACGCCCACTTCGTTGTTCGTCGTGCACATCACTACGCCCGCCATTGAACTGTCGGACCCATCTTCTCACCATCTAATCACTCATCGCATTTGGTCCGTAAACATCGCAAATTTGCCAATAAATTTCTCTCGGTTTCACTTTCCTCGCATTCAGAAACCGAATCACCGACCTGATTTCACAGGCGGCGGGATTTTCAATCAAACGCCGACATTTCAAACAAGCACAAAAAAGCGTACGTAACTGACAGCGATCTCCAAATGGCTCACTTTCTTCTCCTTGATACACATCGTCTACAGCGCATGTCCGGAACTGCAATCGCAGCGCTGCAGCGGAGATACATTGAAACGGTACTTACTTTCTGGACGCGCCTCGTATATATTTACTTTATGTTTAACCTTGTTCATGTCACATTTGTGGAAGTTTGAGGATGGTTTAAACGGTCATCCATATTTATGGTTTACATTCAAAGGTGATACGAAGTTCACCGGGTCATCTAGTGTATATGCAAATATGTTATCAAAGGTAGCGACTGGCCATCTTCGTTGTAACAAACACGTACGTCTTTCTCATCCCCTTTTATCGTTACAGAAAGTGGATAGTATGAAAAACTTCTCCAGGAAAACTGAAACCCTGTGTCAAAATTACAAGTCAGACGACCGACTACCTTGGGACTCTTACGGACACACGGTGGCTAAATTTTTATAGACTGAAAAATCATAATTTTGTTGCCCCTGGAGCCGTGAAGTAGGCGAACTGCAGTTGGCGCTGGGGCTGTGTCCAAGGGGAGCAATTCAGATGGGTCGTTAGCAGCGACACGCGCAGCTGGGACCGAGGCAACTGCCGACCCTCCCAGGCCAAGTTGTGCGATCAACAGGTCGCACATTACAGCACAGCCCCAGGCCGTCTGCCCACGCATCTGGAGCAGTTATACGCCGTTTCGCGTCCGCTGCCAGCCGCCGTACGCGACAGGTGTGGTCGTATTCTTTACAACTTTCACGCGTAGCTTTCACTGTTAGTGCAAACGTACTTGAAGGAAGGAAGGAAGTTTAGGGCTTAACGTTCAATCGACAGCGTGGTCATTACAGACGGAGCTCAAGGTCGGATTTTGTCGGAAGCAATGGGGTAGGAAATCGGCCGTGCCCTTTCAAAGGAACCATCCCGGCATTTGTCTGGAGTGATTTAGGGAGATCAAGGAAAAATCTAAATCTGGATGGCCGGAGACGGATTTGAACCACCGAATGGGAGTCCAGTGTCTAACCACAGCTGAAGTGAAAAAAAAAGTTCAAATGTTTGTTAAGCTTATGGGACTTAAGTACGGGGTCGTTAGTCCCTAAACTTACAAACTACTTATGAACTACCTACAAACTAGAACGGCACAAATATCCATGCCCGAGGGGGGATTCGAACCCCTGACCGTAGTGGCCGTGCTGACCGTGACTGGAGCGCCTCAGTCACCTCGGCCACCGCGGCCGGAAGCTGCTGAAGTGAAACCACTGTTTTGCTTCACCATTTTTATTTTCTCAATTTCCTTTTTTATTTTTTATTTTTTTCACTTTTAGCGAGTTTCTCTTGCTAGAGTATATTTTCCTTGAATTATGAATATTTTATCAGGTCGTCCGATGCCTCTTTCTTTTGAATTACATTTAATTTTGCCCAAGGATGCAAAAGGGAAATGTGTTCATTTATTTACAGTATTTATAGTGTGTCGGGCTTTCTTTGTGGCCTCCGATCCCCTCCTGTGAGTATGAGTTGCATGCATAACTTAACAGGTGGTTTCGTAGTTAAATAACAGTAATATTTAGGAGTAAACTCAGTATCAAAGATTAGTTTAAGGGAGCATTTGAAGATCTTTGAAGTTTATATCGATAGTGTTCAGTGAGTGAGAAAGGGACTCTCTGTTGCGTGGCAGCCAATAGGAGGCTTTCGCGCGGGAAACCACGGAGAGGACCCGCAGGCGGTACGCTGGGTAGACACTGTTCTGGCCGCCGCGATGAGAGACAAACGTGAGGTGAAGACTGCTCCCTGGTAAGACAACTTATGGTGGTATAATTACGTAGGCTTCCGCGGCCAGAGTCAGATGACATAAAAGTTTTCTGGGTTGTACCGCGTCATGATGTAAGAAGGCTGTTACTTAAATAACCGACGTTTCGGTCAACGTTACAGTGGCCTTCATCTGGGTATACTGATGTGAGCTGGTTGTTACTACACTTTATATTTACTTTCATTTAGACATTACGTCATAATTTTTTTAAAATAAGCGATGTTATTGGTGAATTTTTGGCGGAAGAATGGAAACTTTATCAAGATAGGATGCTGAGGTGGAGGGAGTGGGGGGTAGCCGTTGTCTATTGGTACTTGCATAGCGAGACATGATTGGTGTTCATTGGCGAATGGGGTGAGGGCTTCCGTTTCTACCCTTCTTGCCGTGGGCCGCGCGGCGGCAATTGTGTACTAGTGATTTATGGTGGGTTAAAATTTAGGTTTTGTGTTAGTTTTGGCTCATATTTCAGCTGCTTCGCAGCTATTATGTTCCATGAGTGTGTTTTCAAGTTTTAAGAGTGATTTTAAGTGTTTCTCTGTCAGTAATGAACAGTAATGTTAGTACCATTCCCGTGTGTACTGAAATTCCAGTTCAATTAATTAAATATTAAGTAATTGTATTGTCTGATAGTGCGATCATGCCCATGGTCGTCATTTTAGATTGAGTATCAGAGAACGCTACTACGTTGCTGTTAATTATCGAACGTGTTTCTCATAATGTGTGCACTAATTGCAGCCGAAAATTTTGCGCATTTTAGTAGTTTCATTGCATGTTGGTTTAATCATACACGTGTTGCACATTGCAGGTTTGAACTTTCTTAACGTGTGTCCTAGTTGCTTTAACAAGTATATATCAAAAGGGTGTTTAGAACTGCTGCGCCCATGAATTGAAATTTTAATGCGCGTATTTTGTACAGGTTCATTGTTCATCAGTATGAACAACCACGTGGTCCATACTTTAGTCTGTTTCCATTCAAACGCATGTGTACGTTCTTTTGGTTTATTTCAATGTAATAAGTAAGTTCAGTTCGTTTGATGCAAGTCGCGTGTTAATAGTTCATTATTTTGGTGCTTTCATTGTCTATCGTTGAATAGTATGAGAGCATTTGTAATTGATGCTTACGCCCGTTCAGTCGGTCGGGCTGTATTTTAATTTACCTGGTGGGCAAGGCACTAATATGAGGGCTCAAGTTTGTTCAAATGTTTGTAATCCTGTGTGACCACACTACTTTGGTCATCAGTCCCTAGTCTTACAAACTACTTAAACTAACATAAGGACAACACACACATCCATGCCCGAGGGAGGATTCGAAACTCCGGCGCGGGAGGCCGCGCGATCCGTAACGTGGCGCTCCAGACCGCTCGGCTACTCCCGCGCGGCGCTCAAGTTTGCTCCACAATGGCTGCAGCAAGCACGTTACAGACGAGTGACTAAATTTACCATTACTTCTGGTAAAGGCTCTTAAAGGAGATGACTGCATGTAAGCAGCAGTTGGAGGCCTAACATGTCCCTCATGGTAAGAAGAGTAATTTGTGTGTGCTTTTGTTACAGGTTTCTGATTTATGTGTCCTTTTGTTTTAGCTTATTTTATTTGTGTGTTATTGTTCTCCAAACAGTTATTAATCTCAAATGCTCCGGTAGGTAGTCAGCTTTATTCAGTAGTATGGTTTTGTTGGCTTGCATAGATGTATGTTCAGGCATTTCAGACTGAATGAAAATGTTTCCTATGTTCCTAAGCATGGCACAGAATCGTTAGTGATCTTTATTTCAATAATCATACTAGCGAAACTTCCTGGCAGATTAAAATTTTGTGCTGGAACCGGGACTCGAACGTGGGACCTTTGCCTTTCTCGGGCAAGCGCTCTACCGACTGAGCTATCCCGACACTACTCACGATGCCGCCTCACAAGTTTGCTTCCGCCAGTACCTCGTCTCCTACTTTCCAAACTTCACAGAAGCTCTCCTACGAAACATGCAAGACTAGCACTCCTGGAAGAAAGGGTATGGTGGAGACATGGCTTAGCCACAGCCTAAGGGATGTTTCCAGCATGAGCAGGAGAGCTTCTGTGAAGTACAAACTACTTATGAACTACTTACGAACTAGGACGGCACAAATATCCATGCCCGAGGGGGGATTCGAACCCCCGACCGAAGTGGCCGTGCAGACCGTGACTGGAGCGCCTCAGTCTCCTCGGCCACCGCGACCGGCGTGCAGACCGTGACTGAAGCGCCTCAGTCCCCTCGGCCACCGGGACCGGCGGATCAGTTTCCATAATGTGTGTTGTTTATACCTGGTAGATGTGTTACTGAGTGCCGTGGGCATCAATGGATCCAGTGCAGCTCATACAAGGCACGAGGACGGCCAAGAAGTATCCTTTTTTACGATTATGTTTCTAAAGATAATGCTCCTTGCCAGAAGTGTGATGGAGTGGTTCGAAGAACATAGATCTGAATCCGTAAACATCTGGGCTATGATTGAACGAGGCATCCGAGCTCATCCCCTATAACACCCCTTTTTCCGTAAAAATACATAATTACCTTATTAGTTACGTGTGGAAGGCAACAAAGCCGTTTCCTTACAATTCCATGCCCCTGAGCCCATATTTAACACGGTGATTAATAAAATTGCAGGTTCGATGCCATGGATTCGGGAAAGGTTAACACGTATTGGAACAAGGCAGTATTAAGTACAGTTGGTTACTGTCTGAAATTGAGAACATATTTTAATAGCAAGTAACCATCAGTGCGCAACACGCGCGGTCCATACAAAACTGGCATAAACTACAGTTCATCAGTTGCTAACTAAAAAAATAATGAAAATAAATAAAAAATAAAAAAGCAGTTCAACTTAGACGAAATGATACTAGCAGCAATCCAATATCTAATTCCAAGTAAAAACGACTGCTAGTAGATCTAAACAGCAACTGAGAACGACGGAGAGCGACTGGGAGAAAGGCTGTCGCCCCAGCAGCCCACGTATGCGCTCTGCTCACACTCGCAGGCGCCCTCTGGCGGCCCGTATCGCGACCGCTCACGTCGACCACTGTCTGCGACCTTTCCAGAGATGTTACACCCCTCTTCTCCGGATTATATGGGGAGTAGGTGAGATGTGTATGCATACGTGGCACCAACTCCCTCCGGTGACCTATGCAGCTCTCATTGGTTACGTGCCAAGACGTCGCCGCAGTTATCAGTGTCAAAAGTGGACATAGCGGTTTTTATGTAAATGGTCATGTGATTTCCTTCTAGTATTCGGTTTAGCTGTGATCCCCTAGCCGTATGCCGTACGTTGTCCTCGATGACGAGTGTTCATCAGAGACTAGAGAAATATTACAGGACCGCTATTATTTTCTATCTATATAAATGATCTGACGGGCAGAGTGAGTTGCAATTTGCAGCCGGCCGCGGTGGCCGAGGGGACTGAGGCGCCCCAGTCACGGTCTGCACGGCCACTACAGTCGGGGGTTCGAATCCCCCCTCGGGCATGGATATTTGTGCTGTCCTTAGTGTTAGCTAGTTCATAATTAGTTTGTAAGTTTAGGGACTGATGACCCCGTAGTTAAGTCCCATAAGCTATACAAACATTTGAACATTTTTTTTTTTGCAATTTGCAGCTGTTTCCTGCTGATGCTGTGGTGTACAGGAAGGTGTCGTCATTGAATGACGGTAGTAGGATACAGGATGACTTGGATCAAGGAATGGCAGCTAGCGCTAAATGTAGAAAAAAACGTAAGGTGATGCAGTTGAGTTGGAGAAACAATACCGTAAAGTTCGAATACAACATTAGTAGTGTGCTGCTTGACAGAGCCGCGTCAATTAAATGTCTAGGCGTGACGCTGCACAGCGATATGAAATGGAACGAGCATATAAGGGCAGTCGTGGGGGAGGCGAACGGTTGACTTCGGTTCATTTGGAGAATTTTGCGATCGTCTGTAAAGGAGACCGCATATAAAACCCTTGTACGATCCTGTCTTGAGTGTTGGTCAAGTGTTTGGGATCACCACCAGATCGGTTTAAAGGAAGACAAAGAGGCAGTTCAAAAACAGGCGATTAGGTGTGTATCTGGTAGATTCTATCAATGCATGAGTGTTAACGGAAATGCTTGGGAAATCAAATGGGAGTCACTCGAAGGAAAGCGACTTTCTTTTCGAGAAACGCTGTTGAAGAAATTTAGAGGGCCGGAATTAGAAGCGCACTGCATAACTGTTCTACTGCTGCCAACCTACTTTTCGCTGAAAGACCACTTCTTATATGGGAGGTAACAATAAAGTAAGTAACCAGTAGTGCTACTGAGTGCTCTCCGCCACGCACATTTGGTTGGATTGCGGAGCATGTATGCAGAAGTGAATGTAAATTTAGCTACAAGATCTACACATGCGGCCGAGGGGACTGAGGCGCGTCAGTCACGGTCTGCGCGGCCACTACGGTCGGGGGTTCGAATCCCCCTTCGGGCATGGCTTTTTGTGCCGTCCTAGTTCGTAAGTAGTTCATAAGTAGTTTGTAAGTTTAGGGACTGATAACCCCGTAGTTAAGTCCCATAGACTATACAAACACAGATTCTACACATGCTCTCCAGAATAAAAATATGTGCTGTAATTTTAAACGCCCTGAGGACGAGATTGACACCCAAAAATTGCTCACTTCGCTCCAAATATATCCTTCGGGTGTCTAAAATCGCATTCTTCTCAATGAAGTCCTCAACGTAGTTCAATGACCGAAGAGTAGTTAGTAAATACATTTCCCTACAACACAAAGTGAAATGGATTTGCACAAGAGTGAGTTTAACAAATCAAATCGAAATATTAATGTGTGTATCCCCTAATGATACATGAGTCCCATTTTATGTTGATAAGAACGGATTGTAGGGTTCGAGGCCCAAAATGCCATGGAGCAAATTTGTCAACAAGGCACTATGTAAGCTCATGGCCCCTTAAAGATGCAGTCTATTTTTTACTACTATCGTCGAGGAAGATCACTGTTTTTCTCATAGGACAATGTTATCCAAATTAATGGTTCTTTTCGCTACAGGTTTCGACACCTTCGGGCCCTATATACAGGGTGGTCCATTGATAGTGACCGGGCCAAATATCTCACGAAGTAAGCATCAAACGAAAAAACTACAAAGAACAAAACATTTCTAGCTCGAAGGGGGAAAACAGATGGCGCTATGGTTGGCCCGATAGATGGCGATGCCATAGGTCAAACGGATATCAACTGCAATATTTTAAATAGGTACCCCAATTTCTTATTACGTATTCTTCTAGTACGTATATAAATATAAATATGAAGTCCGGACCTTTCGTCGGATAGTTACGTTATTTAAAGAGACAGAAAGTGTTCAGCCACAAGTAAAACGTCAACGACGACCTGCAACAAATGACGCCTAAGTAAGTGTTTTAGCTGCAGTTGTGGCTTATCCGCACATCAGTAGCAGAAATGTTCAAATGTTTGTTAAGATTAAGGGACTTAACTACGGGGTCATCAGTCCCTAAACACACAAACTACTTATGAACTACCTACAACTAAGGACGGCACAAATATCCATGCCCGAGGGGGGATTCGAACCCCCGACCGTAGTGACCGTGCAGACCGTGACTGAAGCGCCTCAGTCCCCTAGGCCACCGCGGCCGGCATCAGTAGCAGACAAATTGAGCGAGACTCGGGAATCTCAAACACGTCGGTGTTGAGAATTCTACATCAACATAATTTCATCCGTACCATATTTCTATGCACCGGGATTTGCATGGCGAAGACTTTGAACGTCGTGTATCAGTTTTGCCACTGGGCACAAAGTAAGTTACAATACGATGACACAGATTTTTTTGCACGTGTTCTGTTCAGTAACGAAGCGTCAGTCACAAACAGAGGTAACGTAAACCGGCATAATATGCAATATTGGGCAGTGGAAAATCCACGATTGCTGTGACAAGTAGAACATCAGCGACCTAATCAGATTAATGTATAGTGCGGCATTATGGGAGGAAGGATAAGTGGCTTCTATTTTACTGACAGCAGTCTAAATGGTGCACTATACGTTGATGTCTTACGTATTGTTCCACCGATTTTGCTACAAGATGTTTCACTGCATGACAGAATGGCGACGTACTTTCAACATGATGGATGTCCGGCACATGGCTCGCATGCAGTTGAAGCGGTCTTAAATGGAATATTTAATGACAGGTAGACTGGTCGTATAAGTACCACACCATGGCCCGCACGTTCACCGAATCTTACATCAATTGAAGAATATTTGCTATCATGATTCACCAACATCGCCTGAAAATATGCGTCAGCGCATTGTCAATGCATGTGAGAACATTACTGAAGGCGAACTACTCGCTGTTGAGAGGAATTTCGTTACGCGTAATGCCAAATGCTTTGTAGTTGAAGGACATCATTTTCAGCATTTATTGAAGCCATGAGGTAATTACAGGTAATCAGACAGTAACAGCATGCGTTCTCATAATGTATGATAATTTCACAAAAGTACATGTATCACATACGAACAACCGAAACAAAGTTCAAACATACTACGTTCTGTGTTTTAATTTAAAGAAACCTAACTGTTATCCACTGTTCGTCTAAAATTGTGAGAAATATGTTTGTGAATATTACAGCGCCATCTATCACAAAGCGACAAAAGGAAAATGTAATAAAAATGGGGGTACCTATTTTAAGAAATGCAGTTGATATCCGTTTGACCTATGGCAGCGCCATCTAGCGGGCCAGACATAGCGCTATCTCCCTTCAAGTACCCCATAATCTGTAAATGTAGGCCTGTCACTGCTCCCTTCAATCACTGTACGAATTTTGATGCGGTTTTCACAGGAAACATATGCGAGAATTAAGCAATCTTATCTCTGCGAATACCAACAAACATTGAACATAGTGTTACTGATTTGGGTTTGTGTATTAAATACTTAACGACATTTCTTTGCTTCTTTTGGCATGTTTCATTTTATATCAAAAACTTTATGAAGATACACTGTTTCGGAGAATGACTTTTACTTACATTTGACATCTTTATGAAGATACATCGTTTCGGACAATGAATTTTACTTACATTTGACATCTTGGCTAGGACAACAAAATTTATTGAGAGATCGATCGTACAAGGATTTTCACTGACGTCTGGAACCCTAAAAGGCCACGATTCACGATGCGCACATGCCCTTCCTTAACACCCGTTGCAAAGCACGGGCATATAAGCTAGTGGACTAATGTAACGTCCTCGTTCGATCAGGTAGGCACACAACGAATAATAATAATAATAGGATTACGGCGGAATTTGGACCATCGAACCTATTTGTCCTTAATCGACAATCTATAACGTTACCAAATGAGCTTCGTTAATAGCTAGAATAATTAACAAACGCATTTCACGGAACACCTGTGCTGAACGCCGCAGAACAAAATGTAGAATATACTGCAGGATCCAAACTTTGTCCGTCAATTGCGCTCTGCGGTCGAGTCTCAGTATTAACACGCACATAGTGTTGACATCACGGAACACTTTCCCATCTCGCCTTTCTACCATTGCTCCAGGATTTCGGCAACACGTTTTTCCGCTACAGGCACATGCATCACTCATGCGTGATTTTGTGATATCAGCTCACCCTGCAATTCCTTACATGTGGATCTGGATTTGTGTTGTTTTAGTGTTGGCAGGGTTGCGAGTGTGACATTCACTTTTATAACTGTCGTTCTCTTATGTTTCGCCACAGTACTCTTCAATTACCGTGTAATGCGAACACTCAACACACACTGTCGTCAGTGTTAAGAGTCAGCGAATGATTTTTCCCACTTTTCGTGTATGCAGTATAGATCTAGGATCCGGTGCCTCTTCAAACATCAGACTACCTGGTTTTCGGAGGAACTCACAAGCAATTTACGTACGAAATTGACTTGACTCTGCTATAGTGCACTAGCAACTCCACAGAAAACATTGCAGGAATACTTTTAGTGACAAACACAACAGTGGTACCTGCAGGCTTTGCCATCACCTGTCTTTATGTACAAGCATGTATTTCTTGCTGTGATTGCATATTTTAGTCCAAATTGCCATTAATTATCAAATAGTAGAAATTTTTCAAATGCGATAATACAAGGTGCGTCTGGAAAGTTCGGCGAATGGTACCATATCTACATCTAAATCTACATCTAAATCCATACTCCGCAAGCCACCTGATGGTGTGTGGCGGAGGGTATCGTGAGTACCACTATCGGTTCTCCCTCCTATTCCAGTCACGTATAGTTCGCGGAAAGAAAGATTATCGCTATGCCTCTGTGTGGGCTCTAATCTCTCTGATTTTATCTTCATGATTTCTTCGCGAGATATACGTAGGAGAGAGCAATGTACTGCTAGACTCCTCCGAATGTTCTCGAAACTTCGACGAAAGCTCGTACCGAGCGACAGTGCGTCTCTCCTGCAGAGTCTTCCACTGGAGTTTATCGATCATCTCCGTAACGCTTTCTCGATTACCAAGTGATCCTGTAACGAAGCGTGATGCTCTCCGTTGGATCTTTTCTACTTCATCAACCCCACCTGGTACGGCTCCCACACCGGTGAGCAATATTCAAGCTGTGGGCGAACAAGTGCACTGTAACCTACTTCCTTTGTTTTCGGACTGAATTTCCTTAGGACTCTTCCAATGAATCTAAGTCTGGCATCTGCTTTACCGACGATTGCTTTTATATGGTCGTTCCATTTGAAATCACTCCTAATTCCTACTCCCAAATAAGTTATGTAATTAACTGCTTCCAGTTGCTGACCTGCTATAGTGTAGCTAAATGATACAGGATCTTTCTTTCTATGTATTCGCAGCACATTACACTTGTCTACATTGAGATTCAATTGCCATATCCTGCACCATGCGTCAATTCGTTGCAGATCCTCCTGCATTTCAATACAATTTTCCATTGCTACAACCTCTCTATATACTACAGCATCATCCGCAAAAAGCCTCATTGAACTTCCGATGTTATCCGCAAGGTCATTTATATGTACTGTGAACAGCAACGGACCCACGACACTCCCCTGTGGTACACGTGACATCACTCTTACTTTGGAAGACTTCTCTCCATTGAGAATGACATGCTGCATTATGTTATCTAGAAACTCCTCAATCCAATCACACAACCAGTCTGATAGACCATATGCTCTTACTTTGTTTATTAAACGTCTGTGGGGAACTGTATCAAATACCTTGCGCAAGTCAAGAAACACAGCATCTACCTGAAACCTGTGTCTTTGGCCCTCTGAGTCTCGTGGACGAATAGCGCGAGCCGCACTGGTGTGGAGGAGGTGCCCGCACGTACACATTGATGGATGTATCAACAAGTGGCTCTTATTGTGCAAAGCACTGGAGTGTAGCAGTGGTACACGCTATGACGCATCTAACAGGGACAATATGAGAAATGCATTAACATCACGTTTTGTTTCAATTTAGGTAAAAAGGCGAAGAAGACCCATGGAATGTTACTCCAAAAGTGTGGTGCTGAAGCAGTGAGTAAAATGTGTGTGTTTGAGTGGGCCGGCCGCGGTGGCCGAGGAGACTGAGGCGCTCCAGTCACGGTCTGCACGGCCACTACGGTCGGGGGTTCGAATCCCCCCTCGGGCATCGGTATTTGTGCCGTCCTAGTTCGTAAGTAGTTCATAAGTAGTTTGTAAGTTTAGGGACTGATGACCCCGTAGTTAAGTCCCATTAGCTTTACAAACATTTGAATATTTTTTTCGTTTGAGTGGCTGCGGAGATCCAGCAACGCGTGACCTCGGTGCTTCGAGCGATTCCACAAGAAGCGTTTGCTGACAGTTTACAACAGCTGTACAACCGATGTCAGAAGTGTATTGTAACCAATGTAGATTACTCTGAAGGCCAGTAAAGGTAATTTGTTTGTAACTCAAATTTTCTATATTTCTTGAGACCATTCACCGAACATTGCAGACACACCTTGTAGCTTCCTTCAACTTATCTAAAATAAATAAACAAATAAAACAAACAGTTCTACCCAAAGCTGCGTGAATATCAAAATGTCTTTAGGTCCAACTATTTGTATTTATTTATATTATGCGACCAGCTTACACCCCCTGAATATACGCAACAACTGCTCAAATCCAAATACCCAAATATACGTTGCGTCTAGATGGGGGAGGCTGTATTCAGTAACTGAATACTCGCTGAAACTGGTTGATTAAATGAAAAACAGACGTCTTAAAGTCGTTTATCGAATGTCATTGCGCCGGCCGCGGTGGCCGAGGTGATTGAGGCGCTCCAGTCACGGTCAGCACGGCCACTACGGTCGGGGGTTCGAATCCCCCTCGGGCATGGATATTTGTGTCGTCCTAGTTCGTAAGTAGTTTGTAAGTTTAGGGACTGATAACCCCGTAGTTAAGTCCCATAAGCTTAAAAAACATTTGATTTTGAATGTCACTGCAAATATGACAGTGAGTACATAATACGGGTGAATTCTTAGTGAAAGGGAGAGAAGGGAGAGCAGCAACCAGTTTAATACTTGTTAAAATATTTAACAAAGTTAAGTTCATCCTATATTTTTGTTAAATGAGAATAATTACGGGTTTCGCATAGTTGTTCACCGTTAGGATAGTGTATGTATTTATTTGTCTTATATGTTGTGAACTACGCAGTTTTGACGATTTACAACTGTCGTGACTGTAATTCCGATGTTGATGACAAGGAAAGTACGGCTATCAGAGGAATCAAATTTTCCCTAACAATGACAAAGTTAAATATAGATTGAGAAACCCTGAGACGGTTTTTCGTCTCGAATATGTCCAAGCCATTAAAGATAAACGCAAATCAATGAATTAAAATTTGTGTTGTGGCCGGGAATCGAACTCGGACCTTCATGCTTACTAGGTAAGCATCTTTAATGTCTTCGACATATTTGAGACGAAAAACCGTCTCACGTTTTCTCAATCTATATTTAAACTGATATTTATATCATCTTAAAAGGAATGTTCCACTATGTCCATTGCCGAGGTGCTATTCCGCTGCATGGAGAACCTTGGCAGTAGTGACAATTATCTATGGAACACAGAATCAGAATTTGTGACGTGGAGGGAAGTCGTACTTAGACTATTCCGAGGCGCCTTATTCGTTAGAGTTGCGGTGGTGTAACAGTAAGACGTCTGCCTAGTAATTATGGAGGTCCGGGTTCGATTCCCAACTGCACCACAAATTTTAATTCATTGCTCTACGTTTATCTTTAATGAAAAAGTTGTTATTACTGACCACTAACTTTGAAACGAAAATATTTTTCCTACAAATCGGTCAGCGCTGTATGCCAGTACGACCTCATTAAACTTTCACCATAACCGCAAATCGCCAACTGTACACCTTCAGTAGCATGTGAAAGTTCATGATACGCCTCAGTGAATATTATTAGCAACATTAAAAGTTTTGTTTTACGTCCAATATTGAGCTACCTCGCAATGAAACCTGAGACGAGGCTCTCCCATACGCTCGTGTTTGCATGAATATAGACAGGAACATAAACGCAACGACACGGCGATGGGGAGGGGAGGAGAGAGGAGGGAGAATGTCAACAAGCTGTCTCAGCCGCCGCTCGGTATACAAACAAACACAACACTGCCAGGCGCTTCAGGGTGGAAAGTTGGGTAAACCGCAGGTCCGCGAAAGGAAACATAGTAGCAAATGTCAGAAATGAAAAACAAAGTACCACTCTGTTTCGTTTGCATTACGTTGTTCGCCTGACCCGGGGCAGGCTCTTCCTGATATTCGCTCTTCATAAAACGTTCTCAGTTTCCTGTCCAGTAATTTCTCTCTCGCAAGAACAAGCTTACATCCACGTACATAACACAGGCGTCACTCCACAATAGACAGCGAAAATATGACCCCTTTCTTATTGAAATCTTAATGCTTGATATAAATCGTCGTTGTTTGAATGAGACACTCAGTGTCACTTTGTTCCTGTTGAAGATTTACTGAAGTTCCCGTTTTTGTCCCTCCTCCCTTCGATAGCTTTTTTATGCCTCTTATATTTGGCCGGCCGCGGTGGCCGAGGGGATTGAGGCGCTCCAGTCACGGTCTACACGGCCACTACGGTCGGGGGTTCGAATCCCCCCTCGGGCATGGATATTTGTGCCGTCCTAGTTCGTAAGTAGTTCATAAGTAGTTTGTAATTTAGGGACTGATGACTCCGTAGTTAAGTCCCATACTATACAAACATTTGAATTTTTTTCTTATATTTGTTGCGCGAGGTTATATGTCGTCTGTAAGGTGCACAGCGGGCTGTCAAATGGTTCATTCACAATCTAACAACGTATTCTGCAAACCTGTGACGTTTTAGTAACCCGTTCGACACAATGGCCAACATAAGTAAGTGACAGATTGTGCTTTGTAGTTATAACAGCGACCTCTCCTGATTTTTGTCTTAACGCCTAAGAAAACAAAAAAATCTCTATTATACCTTACACTTTAGTCCTCTTTTTGTCCAAATAAGGGAATTCACTAAATATCTTTAAATGCACGGAGGCTAGCGGTACCGTGGCGATAAGAGCGAAGCCTGCATTGGAGTCGTTATCCAGCGTTGGTCGAATGTTGCAGCACAAACTGGCCACGGAAGGAAGCATACATTAAACGAATGCGGTGGTCTTTCCATAAATGGAGACATGTATAAATAACAATGAATTTAACCAAGAAAACCACGAGTATGACGTTTTTGGTCTTCTAACACTGTCACTGACGAAACTGCACTACACTTCTACATACAGGACGGGGATCCGTGGAAACTTATCCCACCTATGAACTATAATCAAAAAATACATGTCGAGTATATGTCTTAATTCCTGTAAATAAATAACTTACAGTAAGTGAAAACAAACAAACTTGCATAGATACCGAACCGTTTCAACAATGCAAAAATTATTGTTCTTTAGTCTAAACCTATATCTACAGTATGACTACGATAGACAACGATGATTAATTGTATTTGTGTGAGAGTGATATGAACTCTTCATTCAAATGTTCAAATGTTTGTAGAGCTTATGGGACTCAACTACGGGGTTATCAGTCTCGAAACTTACAAACTATTTATGAACTAGCTACAATTAAGGACGGCACAAATATCCATGCCCGAGGGGGGGATTCGAACCCCCGACCGTAGTGGCCGTGCAGACCGTGACTGAAGCGCCTCAGTCCCCTCGGCCACCGCGGCCGGCAACTCTTCATTCCCTTCAATAAAAATTATAGGGGGAAAATTGATACCTTATCCCCGTCCCTCACTCTTTCTTTCACTCTCTTGCGTAAAATAGTATTGAAAACGAGTAAATAAATCATTATTAAAAAAAAGATAAAGCCACAAGATTTGTATTCAAAATTTCATTGCAGATTTCAGTACTGAAACCAACAGCTTCTGCATTTATTAAATAATTTTCAATGTTTGTTGATATGCCGCGGAAAGTCATAACCGCTATTAGACGTTCTTTCAAAGGAGAATCAAACACAGCAATTGCAAGAAAAAATTTCGCATAATTTCCTTTTTTCGCACATTAATTTTGGTGCTAACCTGGAAAGTTTAGTTTATGCTTCGCTGAATACTAAACTGCATTATGCAATCTGTTCAGTAATTCCCAGCCGCGGTGGAGTAGCCGAGCGCTCTAAAGCGTCTCGCTGCGGAGCACGCGGTTGCTCGCCGTGGAGGTTAGAGTTCTCCCTGGGGCATGGGTGTGTGTGTTGTGCTTAGGTTAGTTTACCTAGGTTTAAGTTGTTTGTAAGCTACGGACTGATGGCCACGCAGTTTGGTCCGATAGAATTACAAACATTTGAACATTTTCAATAATTCCCTATTCTTCCCTACTTTCTGTATCTACCCTTCGTTCAGAACTTAAAAGAACACCAATACTAACAGGGCATGTAATACATCTGTTTTTTGTTAAAAAATAGAGAGCTGAATAAAATCGCGCGGGAATAGCCGTGCGGTCTAAGACGCCTTTTGCTGAGTGGACGACAGTTACCCGTCTAAGGTTCGCGTCCTCCCACGGGCATGGGGGTGTGAGTTATTAGTTTAAGTAGTTTGTAAGTATAAGGCCCATAGCGTTATAAACATTTGAACATTTTTGAGACGAATTAAAACTAACCATATACTCCACTAGTATACAAAGATGATTCAACACACAATACCCCTTCTTACATCAAAGCGTTTTCTTTGTATGAAATAACAGAGAGGTCCAACAATAAAATCTATTCATCACATCACAGTTGCAAAGCCAGTCCGACAACTCAAACAAGTCCCTAAGGAAATACACTACTGGCCATTGCAATTGCTACACCAAGAAGAAATGATGTAGGTGATAAACGGTTATTTATTGGACAAATATATTATACTACAACAGACACGTGATTAAATTTTCACGCAATTTGGGTGCATAGATACCGAGTAATCAGTACCTAGAACAACCACCTCTGGCCGTAATAACGGCCTTGATACGCCTGGGCATTGAGTCAAACAGAGATGGCGGGTACAGGTACAGATGCCTATGCAGCTTCCACACGATAACACAGTTCATCAAGAGTAGTGACTGGCGTATTGTGACGAGCCAGTTGCTCGGCCACCATTGACCAGAGGATTTCATTTGGTGAGAGATCTGGAGAATGTGCTGGCCTGGGCAGCAGTCAAAGATTTTTCGTTTCCATAAAGGCCCTTAGAGGACCTGCAACATGCTGACATGTAGGGTTTCGCAGCGGGGATCGAATGAAGGGTGGAGTCACGGATTGTAACACATCTGAAATGTAACGGCCACTGTTCAAGAGGTGACAGAGACGTGTAACCAATGGCATTCCATACCATCACTCCGGGTGATACGGCAGTATGGCGATGACGAATTCACGCTTCCAATATGGGTTCACCGGGATGTCGCCAAACACGAATGCGACCATCATGATGCTGTGAACAGAACCTGGATTCATCCGAAAAAATGACGTTTCGCCATTCGTGCACCCAGGTTCGTCGTTGCCTACACCATCGCAGGCATTCCTGTCTGTGATGCAGTAGCCATGGTCTCCGAGCTGCTGCAAACGTCGTCTAACTGATCGTGCAGATGGTTGTTGTCTTGCAAACGTCCGCGTCTGTTGACTGAGGGATCGAGACGTGGCTGCACCATCCGTTACAGCCATCACTACTAGTGATCGAGCCCGTTGGGATCCAGCATGGCATTCCGTATTGTCCTCCTGAACCCACAGATTCCATATTCTGCTAACAGTCGTTGGATCGCGACCAACGCGAGCAGCAATTTCGCGATACGATAAACCGCAATCGCGATAGTCTACAATCCGACCTTTATCAAAGTCGGAAACGTGACGCTACGTATTTCTCCTCCTTACACGAGGCATCACAACAACGTTTCACCAGGCAACGCTGTTTGTGTATGAGAAATCGGTTGGAAACTTTCTTCATGTCAGCAAGTTCTAGGTGTCGCCACCGGCGCCAACCTTGTGTGAATGCTATGAAAAGCTAATTATTTGGATATTACAGCATCGTCTTCCTGTCGGTTAAATTTCGTGTCTATAGCACGTCATCTTCGTGGTGTAGCAGTTTAAATAGCCAGGAGTGTCCCTATCAAATTCCTTTCCAGTATACCACATTTTGGCTTTATACTTGTTAAGGTAAGGCATGAAACTTCCTGGCGATAAAAACTGTGTTCCAGAGTCGGATTCAAACCTGGCACTCTTCATGGCCTCTCCTCACAGCTGTAGATCCGCCAGCACCTAACCTCCTACCTTCCAAAATTTACTGGAATTCTCCTGCTAAGCCATTCTACCAAATACTTTCTTCCAGGAGTGGTTGTCCTGCAAGGTTTGCAGGAGAATTTCTGTGAAGTTTGGGAAATAGGAGGCGAGGCACTGGCGAATCTAAAGCTGTGAAGCGTGCTAGGATAGTTCAGTGGGTAGAGCGCTTGTCCGAGAAAGGCAAACTTCCCAGCTTAGAATGCAAATCCGGCACATAGTTTTAATCTGCCAGGAAGTTTCGTATCAGCGCACTCTCCTTCTCGCGCAGCTCACGTTAAGCGCGTTGCCTGCTGTCAGGGGTTGGTTGAATCATTGCCGCAGATCACGTTTCTTGCTTGATATAAAGCTTTATAAAGCAACATCAAATACATAATATACGTCATACTGATTAAGAATAATATCATGATATCCTCGTTATATTCAGGCTTCGTCGCGCCACCCACACGCACAGGGAAGACGCCACTGATTTTTAAAGTATTCCAAGCAAATTATATCACAGGAAAAAAGTATTATCAAACCATTTTAGCTCAATTTTACATCTCACTCCTTTCAATATTCATATTCTCACAGTATTACGATGCAAATAATACAAAATAAATATAAGAAATTTGGTAGAAATTGCTTTGGACATTCCTGAGCTATATTTTTTATCCTGATGTACATCTACAAGGCGAAGTGGTCACATTAATTATAAATGTAAGTTAAGAATCTGAGAGAACGAAATAAAAACGTTTATGCCTGTTGCGTCCCCTGTCAAAAGTCGAGTGTTTAGCGAGTGACGTTTAGTTAAAATACTTCGAAAGATAGTGTTAAACGCCTATTTGTCCTGTGACTGCATAGAGATCCATATTGAACGATCAAAGATAATGCAGTTATTGTTATCTGTAGACAGAATTGTTATGATATCTGATGTATTTGCGTAAGCAATTGCAGTTTTTCGATAGCAATATTAGATTATCATTTTCGTTTTAAAATAAAGATGTGTAATCCAAACTTTAATTTTGACTTCCGAAATTCCTTCACGAAAGAAGACGAAACAAATACTCCAGAATTCGTACCAAGAACAGCTGCCAGCATGCGTAATTAAGAAGCTGATACACCTGGTGTAGTGCGGCTCGGTTACACAGTGGTAGCGTGCCAGACTACAAATCCGAAGGTCGCGGGTTCGATTCCCGCTAGTTATTGGGTTTTTTATCTATCACTTTCCACTTCTTTCACCTCTGTGAAAAATACCGAGTAGCACCGTGGTTCGGAACCCACGTTAAACTGTAGGTCCCCCTATAACTGGCTGGGGAAGTCAGTTCGAAGGTCGGAGGAAGGCAACGGCATACCACCTCCAAACAGGACCATGCCTAGTAAAGCACTGTGGTGTTCAAACCAATCTTCGGATTGTTGACTGCTTTACCTTTTTTACACCTGGTGTATTAAAGAAAGTCGCTCAACAAAAGTAAGCCTCCCGGTACCGATTGTATACCAGTTAGTTTCCTTTCAGTGTATGCTGATGCAATAGCCCAATACCTATCTATTATATACAACCGCTCGCTTAGTGAACGTTGCGTACCCAGAGACTGGAAAGTTGCACAGGACACTCCAAAAGTAGGAGTGATCCGCAACATTACAGGCCTGTTTCATTGACTTCGGTTTGCAGCAGGATTTTAGAACATATCTTTCCTCAAATACTGTGAATTACCTCGAAGAGAGCGACCTATTGACCCATAGTCGACACCGATTCAGAATGTATCATTCTTGTGAAACACACCATAACTGATGAACGTGTGTGTATGGGGTGGACTTTAATTTGAATCAAATACTTACAGGAACTGTGTTCATGGACCAGGACGAACTTACTTAGAGAGTTAAAGGGAATTTTCATTCGTTTTCATTGAATTGTTAAATATTTGTGAATACATTTAAAAATACCACAAAACTTACGAGTGTATAATTAATTTATGTAGTTACGTCTCTGGGTGAATGAACGGACGTGTGTGGGATGATCGATCGGACTGTCATATCAAAAAATCGATCATACAATACTTAATAGACAGTAAGTAGCGGTGTACGAACTGCTTTAAAACGTACTAAAGTGTGAGCTTTGATAAAAATTAATATGGAAAAGATCATGAACAATTCCACGAATTTCTGTATTTAAGGACGGCTTTTGACACTGTACCCCACAAGCGGCTTCTTATGAAATTGCGTGCTTATGGAATATCTCCCAAATGGTGCGGTTGGATTCACGATTTCCTATCAGAAAGAACACAGTTCCTTGTAATTGACAGTAAGTCATCGAGTAAAACAGAAGTGATATCTGGCGTTCCACAGGAAAGCGCTATAGATCCCCTACTCTTCCTCGTGTTTATAAACGATTTAGGAGACAATCTGAATAGCTCCCTCAGATTGTTCGCGGATGATGCTGTCGTTTATCGGTTAGTGAAGTCAACAGAGGATTAACAGCAGCTGCAAAGCGATTTAGACAAAATTTCTGCATGGTGCGAAAATTCGCAATTGACACTAAATAAAGAAAAGTGTGAAGCAATACACATGACCACTAAAAGAAATCCGCTGAACTTCAATTACGCGATAAATCAGTCAAGCCTTAAGGTCGTAGATTCTACCAAATACCAAGGAGTTACAATTACGAACAACTTTGACTGGAGAGAACACATAGAAAATATTGTGGGGAACGCGAACCAAAGGTTACGTTTCATCGGCAGAACGCTTCGAAGATGCACCAGCTCCACCAAAGAGACTGCTTACGTCACACTTGTGCGTCCTCTCCTGGAGTACTGTTGCCCCTTGTGGGACCCTCACCAGGTGGGACTGACGGAAGACATTGAGAAGGTTCAGAGAAGGGCAGCTCGTTTTGTTTTATCACGTTACGGGGTGGAAAGCGTCACGGAAATGTTGCACGAATTGGGGTGGAAATCATTAAAAGAAAGACGTTATTCATTGCGGCGTGATCTGTTTGCGAAGTTTCAATCACCGACTTTTGGTTCTGAATGTGAAAATATTTTGCTAGCACCCGCCTACTTAGGGAGACATGACCATCCCAATAAAATAAGAGAAATGAGATCGAAAACGGAACGATTTAGGTGTTCTTTCTTCCCGCGCGCTATTAGAGACTGGAACGGCAGAGAAAGGTTATGAACTTGGTTAATGAACCCTCTGCCAGGCATTTGAATGTGATTTGCAGAGTATCTATGTAGATGTAGAATTAATCAAAGCCGACATTTTGCAGTTAGGCGAGTGATCTTATTGTTTTAATGGAAATACTTCTTAAAGACGGTCAGCATAGATCACGTTAAAAACAAGTTTGTTTTATTTCACAACTACTTTCAGCAAAGCTTGTTGTCATTTTCAAGTGAACAAAAACTTAAAAGGTACAATGTATGGCTTTTTGGAACCCCAAAATCGCCAGTTCTGCTTATTGACGTATCCATTCAGGTGGATGTGTGCTTCATCTGTAAACCAGATGCAGCCAACATCAAATCATTCACTATCAATCATTGTGAGCATCTGATTAGCAAAGGAAACCCTTTGTTGCACAGCTCGTACGGGTATGGCCTGGTGCGTTTGAATTTTGAATGGCAACATGTGTAGGTTCTTTCTCAGTATTTTCTGCGTGCTAGAACGCTTCAAACCAGTCCTAGATGCAATTCTACGGACGGATGACATTGGATTTCGCTGAATAATTCCAGAAACTGTGGCAATATTTTTAAACGTGACTGCGGTCTGCTTGCGGCCAACATGCCCCACTAGATCATGAGTTATGCGGCCTGTTCGTTGAAATTTTGCGAAGAGCGTACGAATGGTTTTCGCATCGGGTCCTTTTGGAAAATTAAATCGTGCTTGAAAACTTCGCCTTATTGCCGTAGGACTCTCTTCTAACCTATGGTACTCTAGCACCAGAAAAACGCGTTGTTCAATGGAGTACACGGTTTTAATCTCTTCGTTCGGTACGCTAACCTCCTTTCACGTTTCAATAGTGGAACTGGTCGCTATGGACTTCGAATCAGTATTTATACTAGGCATTACGTATGGCGATTACAGAGCCATCTGTTAGCAGCTTTTGTCACTATTACTTCAAACTGCGTTATAGACGGCCGCGGTGCCCGAGGAGACTGAGGCGCTCCAGTCACGTTCTGCACAGCCACTACGGTCGGGGGTTCGAATCCCCCCTCGGGCATGGATATTTGTGCCGTCCTAGTACGTAAGTAGTTCATAAGTAGTTTGTAAGTTTAGGGACTGATGACCCCGTAGTTAAGTCCCATAGACTATACAAACATTTGAACATTTGAAACTGCGTTATAAACTTACAGCTTTCACAATAAACATACCGTTTACTGCATTCCTCAATCGATCTTTGTTTTCGAGATATTTATTTTTGAAATCAGGGGCCAGCCGCGGTGGCCGAGGGGACTGAGGCGCTCCAGTCACGGTATGCACGGCCACTACGGTCGGGAGTTCGAAGCCCCCCTCGGGCATGGATATTTGTGCCGTCCTTAGTCTTAGCTAGTTCATAAGTAGTTTGTAAGCTTAGGGACTGATGACCCCGTAGTTAAGTCACATAAGTTCTACAAACATTTGAACATTTTTGTGAAATCAGGGAGACCTTTTCTGGACACCCTGTACGCCGGTTTATGAGCAGAGTAACTATAGGAATGCCAGACACTGACGCAGAAGGAGTTTGCACTATCATAGTTGAGAGTCACCCGTACAATTTGCTGGCGTGACTATGGTGGGCCTGTGGCGTCACTGCATGAGCTGAAATAGGGTGGGAGGGTGGGAAGCCCTCAGTGGTGGGGTATCTTTTGCGAGCCTCGCTTTGCCAACCTAGCTGCATTCGGTATCCTTTCATCTATTAGCTATTCAGCTTGTGACTCTTCCTGAATGCACGCTTCTGAAGCCCGGCGAATTCCCCATAATAGACAATACCACGCCGCTATTTCAATATTCCTCTGGAGCCGCACGGTTCACGGCGTGCTGTTGTGGTGACTCGCCGTTAACTTCCGCTCGCGGAATTCACAGTGACTGGCCGCCCCTCCTCCTCCCGATTCGTCCTGAAAGCACGCTTCTGAAGCCGGGCGAATGTCCCCACAAAAGACAATACCACGCCGCTATTTCTATATTCCTCTGGAGCCGCACGGTTCACGGCGTGCTGTTGCGGTGACTCGCCGTTAACTTCCGCTCGCGGAATTCACAGTGACTGGCCGCACGACCAGGGTTGGCCGTCACGGGGCCGGTCTGCGGCAGCACACAGGCCGCTCGCGTCATCTGCGAAAAGTGCTGAAAGTGGCGACTGTGCGTGCGCATTCAGCGACCGCGCGGCCTTTCAGGACGGCGAAGCGGCATAAATCACAGGCGAGCCGCTGTAAATAATAAAACGCGACGCGACGCGGCGCGGCGCGCTGAAAGGCTCATTACAGCGGGCGCGCATGCGCAGTCGCCGCCGCCGCCGCCGCCGCCGCCGGCTCGTGTTTTAGGGCGCTAATGAGACCTCAGCAAACGCCCGCCGATCGATTTCCCATTAGTCGCTTTCTTTGCGCCGAGTATCGGGTGAGGCGGAGTGATCGGCAGCTCCATTGTTTGGGGTACCCTTTTTCTCCTTTTTTTTTCACTTTCCGGTCCTACCGTGCGGCCATTAATTTGGTTTCAGGCTGCTGCTGTTTCGCTTTCTAAGAGAGGAAGCAGCGAGGGTTTAGCAGGAGGCGCGGAACAGACACTCTTTATTGCGGCGTCCTCGCTTTTTTGAAGGTGCAGAACCTCTTTCAGTGCTGCCTGCTCCGTTAACTACCGCGTGGTTATAATTAAAATGAACCAGCTCACGGAGATCCTGAGTGTGCCGTGATCTCTATACAGGGTGTTACAAAAAGGTACGGCCAAACTTTCAGGAAACATTCATCACATACAAAGAAGGAATATATCTTATGTGGACATCTAACATTTCCATGTTAGAGCTCATTTTAGTATGTATCTTTAAATGTAAATTGAAATAATTCGTGCAGACAATTGTCAAAATACCCAATTGTTTAGTTAGTATGTACTGTACTTCCTCGATTCACCACCAGCTGGCCCAATTGAAGGAAGGTAATGTTGACTTCAGAGCTTGTGTTGACATGCGACTCATTGCTCTACAGTACCAGCATCAAGCACATCAGTACGTAGCATCAACTGGTTAGTGTTCATCACGGACGTGGTTTTGCTGTTAGTGCAACGTTTACAAATGCGGAATTGGCAGATGCCCATTTGATGTACGGATTAGCTCAACAACAGATTCGCTGACCG
Organism: Locusta migratoria; assembly: GCA_026315105.1. NCBI lineage: Eukaryota > Metazoa > Arthropoda > Insecta > Orthoptera > Acrididae > Locusta > Locusta migratoria. The sequence goes on from CM048746.1 coordinate 202,809,259, forward strand.
ATGGATTGGTAGAGGCGGACCAATTCCATGGCCTCCACGCTCTCGTGACCTCAACCCTCTTGACTTTCATTTATGTGGCATTTGAAAGCTCTTGTCTACGCAACCCGGATACCAAGTGTAGAGACTCTTCGTGCTCGTATTGTGGACGGCTGTGATACAATACGCCATTCTCCAGGGCTGCATTAGCGCATCAGGGACTCCATGCGACGGAGGGTGGATGCATGTATCCTCGCTAACGGAGAACATTTTGAACACTTCCTGTAACAAAGTATTTGAAGTCACGCTGGTACGTTCTGTTGCTGTGTCTTTCCATTCCATGATTAATGTGATTAGAAGAGAAGTAATAAAATGAGCTCTAACATGGAAATTAAGCGTTTCAGGACACATGTTCACATAACATATTTTTTTTCTTTGTGTGTGAGCAATGTTTCCTGAAAGTATGGCCGTACCTTTTTGTAACACTCTGTATATACAGGGTGAGTCACCTAACATTACCGCTGGATATATTTCGTAAACCACATCAAATACTGACGAACCGATTCCACAGACCGAAGGTGAGGAGAGGGGCTAGTGTAATTGGTTAATACAAACCATAAAAAATGCACGGAAGTATGTTTTTTAACACAAACCTACGTTTTTTTTAAAAATGGAACCCCGTTAGTTCGTTAGCACAACTGAAAATATAAACAAATACGTAATCAGTGCCGTTTGTTGCATTGTAAAATGTTAATTACATCCGGAGATATTATAACCTAAGTTACGTCTGCAGACGTATTGATCTGTTGTAAAAGGTGATTGGTTTGAGTGATCCTAAGATCGTTTAATTATCTCTTGAACAATGAAAAAACTAACTAATGGTAGTTTAGTATGAATGTTGGCAGCGTATGTATCGTTCTTGAAAGTAATACTGGTTTCGAGTTTCAATAAATGATAAATAATTTGGCAAGGAAGTAAATCATTTACGCCACACGGAATGGGTTTGATTTTAAGACATGATCTGTATTATACTGACATCAAAGTTTGCACAAAACATGAATATTTTTTTCCTGAATTCGATTTGAAATGTTACCACAAAATTCAACCAAGACATGTTCCTTCAAAAATGTTCAAATGTTTGTTAAACGTATGGGACTTAACTGCGGGGTCGTCATTCCCTAAGCTTACAAACTACTTGTAAACTACCTTATACTAAGACAATCATCCATGCCCGAGGGAGGATACGAACCTCCGTCGGGGAACAGCCTCTCGCATCGGAGCATAGTGCCTCGTTTACAGTTAAAACAATAATAAAACTATTTTGTGTGAAGGAAATGAATTTCTTGAACGAGTTCGCGACCTTCATTTTTCAGTAAGAATAAAAACCGTCTAGAACGCTAAAATTATATTCATTGATTACGACGTTTCGGCATATGCTATAATCAGATCTAAAAACCTCTGTGTGCAAGTTCAGAGGTATCTAGAACTAATGATAACAGATGCCGAAACGTCGTAATCTTTAAATAGAATTTTAGCGATCTATACGGTTTTTATTCTTATTGAAATAGTAACACAATCACCTCAGTTTCTTGTCTGGAGCGCACAAACACAAATTATTAAGAGACCTGTCATTGCTGTTAACAATGTCTGTCTGAGAAATACTACAAAGCGAAAAGCCTTCTTATCTTGTCAATGTGAAATCTTCATTCAGTCTGAATCATTTCATGAACAAAATCAAATAAAAGCCCCTATAATTTTCGCTTTGCATTTCTCAAGCCCACACTTAATGCGCATTCTCGGATACCATTTTTAACCGCGACTTTTCGCGAACACGTACTGTATTAACTGCCTAGCCGCGCATGGCACTAATACCGTGACAATAAAAGAGCAACTCAGACATGTCATTCCTGCCTAACCAACGAATACATGTGTTTCACCTACAGAGACTTATTTCACAGTGTGCAAGCTGTTGTTTGCGTTAGAGAGGTCACATATATCCTGGGCCACTTATGACGACGTAAAACTGATTAACTTTTAATTTAGTTCATTGACTATTGATCTAAATACTCCGACCTCTCCTCCCCAACCCCTCCCCCTCCGGCATTTGTGATAAGATCCTAATGTCCATGTTCACCATGTGTTATATCCGTGACACAGTCCCCTCATGCACTTTAATATAAGACGAAACGTCATTATAGAGATTTCTCCCCATACTCCAATTCCAAACCACACAACAATACTCACGGCAAGCATAATGTAAGCGTAGGATATACTGTACACTGTACCATTTCACTTCAATGAAAAAAAAAAAAAAAAAAAAAAAAAAAAAAACTATTTGCAGCAGGAAGCAAATGCCCAAGATAGCAATCTTATTTTAAAAGCCTTTATTTGCGATGAATCTTGAGTTCAGTCTCCTTGTGACAAAAACACACGCAATTTTTAAATGTGCAATACGCATGACGATCCACTTTGGTGATGCAACTTTTAATCGTTTGACAATGTTCTTTTTCTTATATTTCATTTTCTCAAGTAACTCATTTTGTGTGAGTCCCAAAGTGAAAAGAGGAGGAAATTGTTTCTGAAGATATATTTAACCGAAACCAGTTAAAAAACTAACAAATAAATTAGTGATCTTGGCTAAAGTAAGTGTTTTTATATAATCTTAAAGGGGTTGAAGGAAGCTTAGAGTTTAACGCCATGTCGGCAGTGTCATTAAAGACGAACTTCAAGCTGGGGTTTTTGGGTATGTATGTTTGTTCAAATGTTTGTAGGGCTTAAGGGACTTAACTACGGGGTCATCAGTCCCTAAAATTACAAACTACTTATGAACTAGCTAAGACTACAGACGGCACAAATATCCATGCCCGAGGGGGGATTCAAACCCCCGACCGTAGTGGCCGTGCAGACCGTGACTGAAGCGCCTCAGTCCCCTCGGCTACCGCGGCCGGCTTTGTGTGAACCATTTCATCACTACCCACAGACGAGCGTCCACTTCGTTCTTCACGGTGCACTTGATGGCCGAAGTAAATGAGATATAAAACGCAAAATGGATATGGGAAGAAAAGTATTTCTGAAGAAGAGAAATTCTTTACCATCCAATGTTATTTTAAATGTTTTAAAGTCGTTTCTGAAAGTATTTGTCTGAAGTGTAAATTGTACGGGAGTGAAACATGGACGATAAGGTGTTCAGACAACAATATAATATTAGCTTCTGAAATGTGGTGCTCCAGATGAATGCTGAAGATTAGATGAGTAGATGGCGTAATTAATGAAAAGATACTGATCAGAATTCGGGAGAAATTATTCCACTTTAAACGGATGGTTCTACAATTTTCACACCTGTCTGCACTTCCTTTGTTATTGGAATTATTATATTCATATTGTAGTCTGAGGGTATTTCACCAGTCTCATACGTGTTGGACACCAGGTAAAAAAGTTTTTTAATGGCTGGCTCGTCTAGTATAAGGGCTTCGTTTCGTCTTACGTCTTTAAGTGCTCTGTTTAATGCTTCTCTCATTATAATATCTCCTATTTCGTTTTCATATACAACCTTTCCTAATATAGTCTTTCGAAGTTCATTTTCTTTGTAGAGCCCCTCTATATATTCTTTCTAACGTACAGCTCTCCGCCCTTCGCTCAGAACTGGTTTTCCATTTTTGATACATACAGTTTTTTTTTTTTTTTTTTTTTTTTTTTTTTTTTTTTTTTTTTTTTTTTTTTTTTTTTTTGTCTCCACACGTCTCTTCTACTTTCCTGTGGGTCTCTTATACTTTCTTCAACATGTTTGTCATCTAGCTACTCCTACTTAGCCTGTCAATCTCATTTTTCGTCGTCTGTACTCCATTTTACTTGCTTCATTTACGGAATTTATATAGTTTCTACTTTCATCAGTTAAATTCAGTATTACCCGTGATATCCAAAGAATTTTTGTAGGTCTTGTCCTTATATCTGATTCATCAACTTCTACTGTTATTTCCCCGCATTTATCGTCAATTGTTACAAGAACTTCTGATTCCTTCAGTTTATCCAGGTCGCATCTCTTTATTTTTCTACCTTTCTGGAGATTCTTCAATTTTGGTTTACAGTTCATTACCAATAAGATATGGTCAGAGTCTATAACTTCCCCTCGATATGTCTTACAGTTTAAAACCTGCTTCTGAAATCTATGTCATACCTTCCGGTGTCTCCTGCTCTCTTCCACGTATACAAACGTCTTCCATGATGCTTCAACGAATTGGTTATTATTAAATTCAATGCAAATCCCACCAGACGGCTTCCTTTTCCCCAGCTCATATTTCCTTTTTCCTTCCTTTTCTTCCAGACCTCTCGGCTACTCCCGCGCGGCTTTGCGTAAAGATCACAAAGAAGCATTAATTATTCCCTCGTTCTATATGGGAGTGTAACAGAAAGGCAAGTACCTAGTAGTGTTGCTGAGTACCCTCCACCACACATCTTTGGGTGGACTGCGGAGTATGTATGCAGAAATAGATGTAGGTTTAGCTGCAAGATCTACACATGCTCTCCAGAATAGAAACAAGCGATGTAGTTTTGAACACTTTGAGGATGAGATTGGCACCGAAAAATCGCCCGCTTCGTTCAAAATACAATCTTTCTTCTGGGGTGTAATAACACATTCTTCTCAGTGAAGTCTTCAACGTAGTGCAATGACTGATGAGTAGTTTGTAAATTCCTTTCGCTAAAACAGAAACTGAAATGGATTTGCAAAACTTGTAAAGAGCGATTTTTACAATTCAAATAGAAATATACGTATCCCGTCATAAAAGACATGAGTTCCATTTTCAGTTGGTAAGAGCTAATGGTAAGGTTCGAGAGCCTAATATGCCATGGACCCAATTTGTCAACAAGGCGCTGTGTAAGCTGATGGCCCCTTAAAGGCGAGGGCTATTTTTTCCCCACAGAATGGACTGGGTCCTTTGGTTCAAATGAATCGATCTTTGACCGGAAATAATTTTTAGGCAAACTGCAATTCATTAACTTTTGGTTTCAATCAAGGATGGAATTCTTATGGATCACCATGCGCCATATCACCAAGTCACAGCTGTTTGATATTGATTCAAAGACTAATTTCGATAGTTCCATGAATGCTTTGTGTTACGACGCTCGCACGTTTGTCGAGTCTATATCGATAATAGTGATGAGTTTCCCCTGAGGCGGCGCTTTGATTCGCCGCAAGGAAGTTGTTATCGATGTGCCATCGCTGGCCGATGGCTAGCTGGAGGCGTGTGACGCACTCGAAGTCAGTGACGGATTGACATTCGAATAGCGCTTGTCGCCTGGGTTCCTACAGAGGCGTTGTCACCGATTTGTGGACCGTCGCCAGCGTGGAGCGTCCAACGAGTTCTAGTCGCCTGGGTAGCGGTGGTTATGTTGTTACCGCCGTGCGGGCCGACGTGAGCGCACGACTTAGCGCCCTAGAGGCGGAGTCGTTGTTTGTTCCTGAAGTATTTTGCAGCTGAATGTTTGGGCAGCGGGACAGGTAGCTGGAGATGAATACTTAATGTGGGCGACGGCGTGCTGTGCCGCGTGTGTCACCTAGTCAAGCAAGTTCTAAAAAAAAAAATGTTTGTTAAGCTTATGGGACTTAACTACGGGGTCATCAGTCCCTAAACTTACAAACTACTTATCAACTACCTTATACTAAAGACGTCACAAATATCCATGCCCGAGGGGGGATTCGAACCCCCGACCGTAGTGGCCGTGCAGATCGTGACTGGAGCGCCTCAGTCTCCTCGGCCACCGCGGCCGGCCAAGCAAGTTCTCTTTCCTCTGCTCCCGAGTGTAAGTGCTGTCCTGATAGACCTGGTACGAGCGCCGGAAGGCTTTAATTCTCGGTATCCTTCCGTATCGGGCTCTGCTATACAGCTTGTGAACGTTGGTGCCCCAGGCTTCGTTGGTTATGCAATAGTCTGTTGTGTGCCTTTTGAACAGAAGTTCGTCGAGAGTAGAGTGTTTTTCTCCTGAACTTTGTTTTGAAATGTGGATTGTGTCTGATGTTTCTTATGGTTTTCCCAGCATTGTCCGGTTGTCCGCCCCAGTCTGGGTGTCGTTATTCTGATGGGCAGTCTTGTTCGTTTTGATTGTGGAGGTCTGCACTGTGCGCCCTGGTGATTCTGGGAGCACCTCTGGCTTCGTGTTGGAACAACGTCGGCTCTGAGTCGTGGAAGCGGGTCGGTTAGAAAACTGTTTCTGGGCTGATCTCTTACAGTTGTGGTTTGGCATTTGACAATGAAGTGTGTTATTGATGTTTAAGCCATTGTTTCATGCCTTCAATGTTACGAGTTCTGTGGCTGTGCTTTTTTACTAACCGTTACTGTTTCTGCAAAGAATATTTAAGTATTTGAATTTTGTACTAGCATTTATTTGAATTTTAAAATTTTACTAAGTTTTAATGAGTGCCTTTTATTTCTCAAATTGATAAGGAGGTTTGATATTTTGGCACTTGTCATGTACTGTTTTATAATTCAAAGCGTTTTGGAGGTGTATATGTCGGTGTAATTTGGTGCCGGGTACTGTTTCTGGAATTTATGTTGCAGATTCATATTATTGGGACTGGCCCGGCGGTACCGCAACGGAGGAGGAAGTTGTGGTGATTTCCAGTTACGAGCGTGTGGGGGCCGCGGTAGCGCTGGACTGTTTTGCTTCGTTCAGTTAAGCGACCCGTCTCCTCCTTTGCGGTCCTGCAGTGTCTGCAGATTAGTATGCATGAATATGGTTACCAACGTGCATTGTCCTTGGTGGTCGAAAGTTTAAATTTCCAGTTTCAACATTTGCCAGTTTACCTGCTTCGGAAACATTGTTTAAATTGTGATATTAAGCAATTAAGTAGTTGTAAAAATTTGTTATTTTAAAAGGGTTGTACTTAACGTTTCCCTTCGGTTTAAATTGTTGAAGTGATTTCTTTAAAGAAGTCCTTTAGGGCTTTTATTATTGTTAATAAACCTGTGTGCATGAGATTTGTTGAGTTTACCATTTTGCCATCCTGTCCTTAGTTTCCTTATTTCCTGAACTGCTTTCAATGGTGCCCCGCTCCATCTGCATCATAGCACTTTGGTCGCTCAGATCTCCAGACACGAACCCCAAGAACATTTATGGGACCCCCACGAGATCGGTTTAAAGGAGGACATAGAGGCACTTCAGAGGCGGGCGGTGAGGTTTGTAACTGGCAGATTCGATCAATGCGCGAATATTACTGAAGTACTTCAGGAGAGAAGGCAACGTCGTCTTCGGGAAACAATGTTGCAGAAATTTAGAGGGTCTGAATTTGAGACGGATTGCAGAACGGTTCTAATATCGCCAACTTACATTTCGCAGACCACAAAGATAAGATCAGAGCTATTAGGGCTCGTACGAATTCCTACTTGCATTCATTTTTCCCTCGTTCTTTCCTTAAAGCAAGTAACTACTACTGGTACTGAGTGCCCTCCGCCACGCATCCTTGGTTGGATTGAGGAGCATGTATGTAGATATAGATGTAAAGGATTAGTATCGCAGGCTATTCTGGATGGTCCTTCTGTTTTTGTAAGAGCTACTTTGAATTTTAGTTTAGAGAAGAATGATACTCCTCACTGGGGTTTTGGATAGTTTACTTTAGCAATCGTTCGTATTAGTTTTTTTAAATAACAATGGAGGAATTGAGCGTTGTTTTAACGTGAATTAATTAAAAGTCTAGACACAAATCAAGTGGATTTTTTTTCCAAAATCGTAGTGCCTCGTAATTGCGGATTTCCAGGTAACCAAGAAATCCAAGTCGAAGAACAAATTTTCAAATTCGACAGTGAATTTAATTCAATATCATGCTACAGTCGATATGTATAAACATTTCTAATTATAGTTACTGCTTTTGGGCCTTGTCAGAAACAACAGGCGCCATATAGATAACAAAAATATTGATGAAAAATCATTACTATTATCACAAAACTAAGTGTTTTGTACTATTCACCTATGAAAGTAAATTGAGACATTTCCCACTAAATTTATTATTATTATTATTATTATTATTAAGTAAAATAAATCCCAAACGTAGCTATTTATTTTCTTTATTTATGTTATAGGCCTATTTCGGAAATACTTCCATCATGAGGTATCTATAAGTAATATAAAATATATTAAGCATTTCCTTATGCAAAATTTTTTAATACGAGTTATACTATGTACATACCTTATCGCCGGCCTTTCTATGTTATTCTTATTAAAGCAATCCCAATGCGTTAACAACAGTTACTTAAAGATCATCATAATCAACATAATAAACAAAACAGCCTGTAACCATACAATATCGCTGACATCTGTCAAACGAGCTGTCATGTGAAGAACAACGTAAACCTACGCAATAAAAATCCGAACATTACATCGGAATATTAATCCAGCAAAAAACTAACTGTTGTTAACGCATTGGCGATAAGGTATGGATGATAAGAAAATATATGTACATAAAATAACTCGTATTTAAAAAATTTGCATGAGGAATACTTAATAAATCTTATATTCCTTATAGATACCTGACGATGAAAGTATTTCCGAAATAGGCCTGCAGTATAAATAAAGAAAATAAATAGCAGCGTTTTGGATTTATTTTACATAATGTGATTAAAGGACATTTATAACGCAGCAGGCCCAAAGGACTATAAATTATTATTATTTTAGAAAATACGTCTCCTCTTCTGATAGTTGAGGGAGCTTCCCTGTCAGGTCTCAATCAGGATAACGCTCAAGTTTCCTCCACCGCGTCTCACTCACCACATTGTAGGCCAGCGTTGCTGTTGTTTGTCAGAGCATCCTATTCCAGATAAGGTTACAAAACCTCATTAAACATCTCATAAGAATTCTTATTCATTAAATCACTTTGCTTATGCTTAGTGTTCCTATGTTTTTCTCGAGGTAAGCGTATATTTCCAGTTCTTCAAGGGACTTTTTGATGCAAATTTTTCACAGAGTCCTATTTGACACCTTCCTTGCCCCACATATTTAGCGAACGTCGTGTCAATTTTATTTTCATGTCCTCTAAACGCTGTCTGATTTCTGTTTGCACAATGTTCTTTAAATGGAACTTCAAAATTGTGTATTGTCTGTCCTGTAGTTATGACAGTGAACACCAGTTCCTCACTTCTTATTCGTAACTGTACAAATTGATATATTTTTTATTCTTCTAATTTGCTTGAAATTTGAAAGGTTGTGAACAGTAGCTCATAATTAATTTTTATTTAATGTCTGATTAGCTGATGGTGAAGATATCAGATAGCCCAAAACCGTCGCGTTCAATGAAATAAAGGCCCATTTATAGATTGAACAAACAGATTTTCATACACCACAGGATCCAAACATTCCCCTAAGTCATACATGTCTAGTTTTGATAAAAGGAAAACAGTATTCAAAGAAAATTTAATTTCATTCTAAAATACAGTTAAGCACTAAAATTTACGATTCAGTGGGGGTGTCGGGGAAGAGAAGGGGTGAAGCATTGGGAGGCGAGGAAGAGGGAACAAACTTTTGTTTTCATTCATGCATAATGGTCTAAGAGAAGCTGTGAATCGCGATGCAACGCGTTCCTGTTTGTCATTCCGAAAACGCAGATGCACACGAGCCCGTTTCATTATCCGATTCACGAAATGCATCCTGCAGTAATTCCGTTTGCCGGTCTGCCTGTCAACAACTGCCTGGAAATGCAAAACACCGCGCCGGCGGGCTTCGGGCTTTGAAGATAATGGAAACCAATAAACAGGTACTGCAAAATGCATATGTATTAGTTACGGCATGAATAAACAATTTCATCAAAGTTTGTGTAAACAGCAGAGGGTCGAAACCCACGGCAACTGGAGGGAAATTTTTCTGCTCTGTTTCACTGACTGTTGCGGTGGTTTCAATTCATCTCATTAACCGTTCACGCACGATTCAACATATAATCCCGTTCCCTTTAAATGTCGCTTCTTGGGTGATTCAAAAGGCAAACATTGTAATACGACCACTAATAAACATACCATACACTTGAGTGCCTATAGACAAAGAGAGACCATAAATGACATTTCACGTTATTGGATAATCAGCTACGACACCATGTTTCTGTCACTATCTTTGATCTCCATACTACAAGTTGAACTTCAGATGCCTGAGCATACCAGCCATAGCTGTTCATATTTAGCTAGCTATATGTCTGCAACGTAATGTTAGGCTCCTAGAAAACGGGTTACATTATCCTAACGATGTTGGCCACCTAGCGTGTTGATGTTGGCCACCTAGCGTGTTGATGTTGGCAACAGTTGAAAATGGCGGGCGTTATGACGTTGTCATTAACCAATCGCGTGAGTATGCGGTATCTAATGATATTTGTTCGTTTCTTACGCGTAATAAACGAACGCATATGGTTGCTTGACATTTAACGTTTTGTTTTGTCGCAATGTGTCACGAGAGCTAATGTTGACAACAAAATGTCCCCTTTACTCTTGTGTGGTCAGTAAATTAATTATCATCGTAAAGGGAACATTCGTTGTCAACATTAGCTCATTACACCGCCGTCGCTCTACATAAAAGTTAACAATGAAGCGATTCATCGTAACGTATGAAAGAGGGGACGTATCGAACATTCTTTTACTTCCTTTTGATACTTATAATTACTTTCAAGGATTACTTTTCACGAAAGAATTCAAATCGTCTAAATTGCAATTGGCTGCCAGCATCTGTTCTGTCACTGGTCACCTCATTTCCTACTATTTTCATCTGTAGCCAACATCAACGCGCTAGGCCGCCAACATCGGAAGTAAAATGTAACCAAAAAACTTTCGTAGCTGCCTATTACACACCATCAAGCCCGCACAAAGGATTATTTTTATGTGGGTGGGGGCGAATCGGAATGCTTATCACGGAATAATGTAGATAGAAAGGTAAAAATTGACACGTATGCTTGGAATGATTTGGGGTTTTATTAGAAGAAACGACGAAGTATTGCTAGACCCGTGAAAGATCTCTTGCGCGCGTCGTTTGGTGACGATCGTGTGCTCAGCCGCCACTTTCGTCATGCTTGGCCTCCCAGGTCCCCAGACCTCAGTCCGTGCAATTATTGGCTTTGGGGCTACCTGAAGTCGCAAGTGTATCGTGATCGACCGACATTTCTAGATATGCTGAAAGACAACATCCGACGCCAATGTCTCACCATATCTGTAGACATGCTTTGTAGTGCTGTTCACAACATTATTCCTCGACTACAGCTATTGTTGAGGAATGATGGTGAACATAATGAGCATTTCCTGTAAAGATAATCATCTTTGCTTTGTCTTAATTTTTTATACTAATTATTACTTTTCTGATCAGATGCAGCGTCATCTGTCGAACATCTTTTGAACTTTTTTTTCTTTTTTTTCTCTTCTTTTCTTTTTTTTTTTTGTTCTAATAGAACCCCATCTCATTCCAAGCATGTGTGTCAAATTTACCTCTCTGTCTACAGTATTCCGTGATTGAGTAACTTTCAAATTTATACTGACTTTTTGATCACCTGGTGTATATGTATTTAATGTTCGGAAAAACTTTACTTTTGTTATGGGCTATATATACTCTCTAGATTATTTCCGAAATTTCATTTTTTGTTTTGGGAAACGTTTCCAAATTTTTGCTCCATACAAAGAGAATTACGAACATAATAACCCAAACCCGCCCATTTTGTCAAGCCGTCTCAAGTAGGCTAATGATATTCATGCGGGAACTGTTTTTTATTTATATAAAATATTACGATGGTAGGTCTGCCGCAAACAGACACAAAGAAATTAAACTAATGCAACTTAACTTTCACTTACAGTCGATTTGAAACTCATGACTGATGAAGGCTGCTGGCAAAAGCTAAGTTGTGTGAGTGTGACTCTTATCTACGTTCTTGTCTGCGACTCGTCTATACTGTCAGTAGCAACTTATCCATATTATATATAAATAAAAGTCAATTCCTACAGATATGAAATATCATTACTTGAGAACGGCTTGACAGAAGTGGTTAGGTCTATTTTTCTATGTTTGTAATTGTCAGTACAAGGTTTGTACAGAAGAAAAATTTGGAAAAATTCCCCAGAAAAAAGTTTTTTGATTGAACTGAAGACCATAATTCGAGATTCAGACGTTCAACACGAATGATTTTCTTTGTTTCAGAACTGAAAAAATGTTGCAACATTTGGTCAATCAGCTAATATCATGTATTGAATTCAATCAAAACTAACGACAGGAATGATATATTTTGGTAGATCAGCATGATATTTACTACATCGGAGAGTTCCAAATAGACCATGTCGTGAACTCCAGGAGTTACAGCTCTGAAATTATGAATGTCGAAGTTAAGAAAGCCATGAATGTGGCTTCAGATCATTACATATCCGTCATTGAATTTAAACCTCTCCCCGAAAACACCAGAAAGACCACCAAATAAATTATACGTTTTGACAATAATAAACTTGATAGAGGGTCACGGAATTCCAAGAAAAGGCAAGTGACTGTGACTTCAATATCTTCAAACAGCGCCTTATACAGGCCGCCAAAGAAGTGAAAAGAAGCCAAAAACTTGCCTGGTGGAATGACCATATGAATCAAACCTCAAGGAAAGGCTCACTGCATGGAAACAATACTATTCAACTACATTGGAAACTGACTGGGAAACCTACAAAATCCAACGTGTGCAAACAGCCATGGCGATCAGAACTGAAAAACGTAAGTACGAAAAATAGCTCATTGAAAAGACAGAACATAATTTTAGGAAGTATGAAGCCAGAGAGTACTACAGAGCCTTCATACGCAAACTGACCGGCTACAAACCGCCGTCACTATGCTTCCAGCGAAATGACGGTACACCGACGACTTCAAATGAAGAAAATCGTCACATTGTAGCAGACTATTTTGAGACTTGCTGAACTGTAATAAACCTCCAAACTCCATTGAGACAAAAGATCCACTGCTCAGATGCCCGCCGCATAAACAACAAAGCGCCTGGAGAAGACTCAGTCATAGTAGAACTGTGAAAATGTGCCCCAAAGGAATAACTTGAAATCTTGCAAAAACAAAGCGAAAAAATTTGGAATGAGAAACACTGCCGAGAGATTGGAAAAAGGCCCTGATCCATCCCTTATACAAGAAAGGCAGCATGAAAGACATTAACAACTACCGAGAAATATCCTTGCTGCAGTTAACTTAGAAAATTCGCCCACTCACCATTATGGAACGCTTAGAAGCCCCTTGCGTGTTGTGGGCCTGCATTCCATATTGATAAGGTTCAAAACAAGAAAGAAGTAAGCAATTCTTTATAATGTGCAAATTGATGGAAATTCATTTTCCTAATTATAGCATGGAGGGAAATGTGGAGCAGTATGGCAAACATATGAATATGCAGGCACGCTGCTTTGTATACTCAGAGACCAGAGTTACATATCCAGGTTCTGTATAATAATTGCTATTGCCTTAAAAGTAAGAAGCTATCATTTCATATACAAATTGAAACAATAAACTAATATTAATTAAACAACTTTTAATGATAGATTAATTAAAAGTAATGTTTTAAATAAAATAATTTATGTTAATTATAGAAATAAAAAAATCATTTATAAGTATTTGATTTATAAGAAATAAATACATTAACTTCTAATTTATATGTAAAACGCAAAAAAAAAATGTATTTTCTGAATAAAGGGTTACTATAGACCATTGCCACGTTTCATATGTATGCCGCACTTTACGAAGCTGTGTTATTGTTCTGCAGGGATTTGTGAAACGAACGGTATTGTTTACAAATTTGTTGTGCAGTCCCTACGTATATGAGTTGTAACTAGACTCTTTTTGAATTTAATTTACTCCTGTGAGCTGCAATACGACTGTAAATAAGATTTTATTTTGTGATGATATCAGTGTGACTTTTAACTAAGTGCAATATAATTCGTTTCGTATGCATTTGGTCATCAGTAATTCATTTTGCAGAGTCTTCTGCATTATGAAATGCCCAATTAAGAGGAAGTGGCTGAAATGAAATTTCACGAATTTGAATGCATGACAAAAATGATCAGAAGTAGGATCTATAGTTGTTAGGATACGTTTTATCATTTGTATTTGGATACTTCAGCAGTTTTTATTGGAGAAAGATCTGAACTTGTTTAACAAATCATCGTAGCAAACTGCTTCAGTCTAGACTACAGCATGCCATCTTTTGTCTGAGAAAGAATCGAAATGGACTTACATAATTTATGAGAACAATAATGTTTAAATAATTACGGCTATTTGTTGTAATGCCATCTGTTGCTCAGTAGTAGCATTCTAGACTGCAGTCGTAAGTTTGATTTCCCCTGAAATCAACTTTCTTTCTTTACTTTTAACTGAATTGTATTTTTAGAATTTAAATGTCAACTAATAAACCCTATGCAGAAATCTTTTATATTTAATTAGTAATCGTACGAAAAATGTCCGAAAACAAGCTGCTGTGAAACTGTTTTTATCATGATTTCATTCTTTGTGTTTTCAAACATAATTATAAAATTGTATTTCCTGAAACTTTTCCCTGAATAAGAAAGTTACTACGTCCATGAATATACCGATAGGAAAGAAAAAAAATCACGTTATAACATCTGAAATATATAAATAAAACAATGTTTTTATTGTCAGTTCCCATGTTTTCCAGAACGTTTAAATAAATAGCCAATGCACTGCAACATTTGAGAATTTTACTTATTACTAGCGACTCGCCCGGCTTCGCATGGGTGAAATTTATGTATCTTTAAAAATAGATGTGTGTGTGTGTGTGTGTGTGTGTGTGTGTGTGTGTGTGTACTTTCTTGATTGGTATGTTCTATGTAATATGATTAAACAGAATGTGTACCATGCTTCTACATGCCTCAGTGTGTTTAGTCCATATTCACCATTGATCTCTATACTACCTGGATGTTGAACTTCAGTTGTCTGAGCCTGCCAGCCATTTTTAGTTTCTTGCCAAATTCAAATATGGCGGCAACGAAGTGTCACTAGAACAAGAAATCAAAATACGTTTCGATTCCACTGCTATAACAACCTATTACATCGTATGTTGGCATAAAGTTCAAAACAAGAGGTATGAAAGCAATACTTTTCATGTATAAAGTAATGGAAATACTTTTACCATATTTAAACATGGCGGAAAATGCGAAATCATGTGCAAAACATACAAATGTTCAGGAACACTACAGTTGTTTGCTCAGAGATCAGATTTATACATCCAGGTTGTATAGAGATCACTGATATTTACATACTAATATAACAGTGATCTCTATGCAACCTGGTCTCTGAGCGTACAACTGCAGCCTGCTTGCACATTCATATGTTTTACACGCGATTTCACGTTGTCCGCCATGTTTGAATATGGCAAACTAATTTTCATCAGTTTGTACGTGACAAGAATTGCTTTCTTACCTCTTGTTTTGTCAGGGAAACGACGCTTGTGCGCTAAGCTATCCAATCAGTCGGGCAAAGCTAAGAAAGTGAGAGGAGCAATAAAAAAGGGTGTGGTGTGTTTATTGTTGTTACAAACGGTTTATCCTGCAGCGAAATTGAGGCAGATACTTCCTGTGAGTTGGTATGGGTAGAGGTTATACCTGACAACCGGAATAAATTAATAATTGGTTCTTTTTATCGGCCCCCTGACTCAGACGATGCAATTGCCGAAATCTTCAAAGAAAGCTTGAATCACATTTCAAAAAGGTATCCGAAGCATACTATTATAATCGGTTGCGACTTTAATTTATCCGCGATATGTTGGCATAAATACTTATTCAAAATCGGAGGCAAATATAAAACATTGACTGAACTAGTTCTGAATGCTTTTTCTGAAACCACTTCTGAACCCACTGAAATAGTAAATGGTTGCGAAAATACCCTTGATCTCCTAGCAACAAATAAGCCTGTGCTAATAAAGAGCATCAAAATAAATACAGGGATTAGCGACCATAGACTGCGAGACTGAATATAGAAATTCCCAAATGCACCAAAAATAAACGAAAAATGTATCTATTCAAAAGAGCAGATAAAAATTCGCTTCACGCTTTCCTGAGTGATAGTCTCCAGTCTTTCAAAACTAAAAATGCGAGTGTAGATCAGTTGTGGCTTACTTTCAAAGACATAATATCAGCCCCGTAGTTAAGTCCCATAAGATTTACAAACATTTGAACATAATATCAGTAGCAATCGAGAGATTTATACCAAAGAAATTGATAAAATAGGGGGCTGACCCCCCCCCCCCCCCGTGGAACACAAAACAGGACAGATCACGCATGCAAAATTTAAACAGACACAGAATCCGCAAGACTGCAATCTTTTACAGAAACTCGCAATCCAGCGGGGACTTCAATGCGAGAAGCTTATAATAGTTTCCACTTCAAAATCCTGTCTCGTAATCTGGCAGACAATCCAAAGAAATTCTGGTCATATGAGAAGTACACTAGCGGCAAAACACGAACAATACATTCACTACGCTATAGCAATGGCATTACTACCGATGACAGTACTGCTAAAGAAGAATTGCTAAACACAGCTTTCCGAAATTCTTTCACCAAAGAAGACGAAGTAAACACTCCAGAATTCGAACCCAGAACAGCTGCCAGCATGCGACATTTAGAAGTAGATGTTCCTGGAGTAGTAAAACAACTTAAGTCACTAAACAAAAACAAATCTTCCGGGCTATATTGTATATCAACTAGATTCCTCTTTGGGTTTTCTGATGCAATAGCTCCATACTTAGCTATCATATACAACCGATCACTCAGCGAAGATCCGTACCCAAAGACTGGAAAGTTGCTAAAGTCACTGCAATATTCAAGAAAAGCAATAGCAGTATCCCCAAAATTAGAGGCCAATCTCACTGACGTCGATTTGAAGTAGGATTTTAGAACATATACCTATTAACCAATAGTCAACACGGATTAAGAAAGTATCGCTCTTGCGAAACAGATTGCCCTTTATTCACATGAAGTGATTAGTGCCATCGACAAAGGATCTCAAATCGATTCCATATTTCTGGATTTCCGGAAGTCTTTTGACACTGTACGTCACAAGCTGCTTCTAATGAAATTGCGTGCTTATGGAATATCGCCCAATTGTGCGATTGGATTCACGATTTCCCATCAGAAAGGATACAATTCGCAGTAATTGACGTTATGTCATCGAGTAAAACAGAAGTGATATGTGGCGTTCCGCAGAGAAGCGTTGTAGGTCCCCTACTCTTCCTTGTGTTTATAAACGATTTAGGAGACAATCTGAATATCTCTCTTAGACTGTTAGGGGACGATGCTGTCGTTTATCTCCTGGAGTAGTGTATGCGACCCTCACCAGGTACTGACGGAGGACATTGAGAATGTTCAGAGAAGGGCAGCTCGTTTTGTCTTATCGCGTTATAGTGGGGAAAGCGTCACGGAATTTGTCGTTGCGTAAAGTCAGCGCCACACGCCAGATGTAAGAGAACGATCGTGGAGAAGGCAGCGATCGACCGAAAGCCAATCGCAAGCATGCACTGGAAATCCTGGAGGGAGTAACCGAAGATGCGCGCTCTCTACAAGCGGCTATATCTAGGCCGACATACGTCTGGACGGCCCGTCAGTTTTTAGTCAGAACTCAGGCAGTTACTAGGTCAGAATTCGGCTATGAACCAAGCAGTCACTAGGTCTCAGCATCATACGGGCGCCGCCGCGACAAGCGAGAAGAGAGAAGAAACAGACATATGTTCTAAAGCTGAGCATCATTGTATCCTCCGTCAATAACTCTTGTAATACTAATATCTATAGAAATGTTTTAGCTGATCATCGATTCCTGCACCAGTACGTATCCTGGCAACTAGACCGGGACGAGTATGATACAACAAATGGCGACGAGGAGACAACAGAAATGTTGCACGATTTGAGGTGGAAATCATTAAAAGAAAGACGTTATTCTTTGTGGCGAGATCTGTTTGTGAAATTTCAATCACCGACTTTTACTTCTGAATGAAAATATTTTGCTAGCACCCACCTCCATATGGAGACATGGACATCCCGATAAAATATGAGAAATGAGATCGAAAATGGAACGATTTAAGTGTTCTTTCTTCCCGCGCGCTATTAGAGAATGGAACGGTAGATAAAGGTCATGAAAGTGGTAAATGAACCCTCTGCCAGGCACTTAAATGTGATTTGCAGAGTATCTATGTACGAGGGTAAGTCAATTATTATCCACAATTTAGTTATATTTTTGTTTATGTTGGTAGTACCGTCGTTTTACGTTGGGGACGCATGCTTGGTTTATTTGTTGTTATATCTTTGCAATTTTCAAGCTGCTACGTTAGTTTCGTTGTCGCTGCCGTGCTGTCAATCATGGCTGCTCCGCTGTCTATTTGCACCAAACAAGAGCAACGTTCAGTGATACGTTTTTTGTGGGCGGAAGGTGTATCAGGGGCCGAAATTCATAGAAGATTTTCAGTACAATACGGGAGCAGTATTTTGCCACAACGAAGTGTGTACGAGTGGATTGAAAAATTCTGAAATGGTCGCACGAGTGTTAAGCACGATGTAGGAGCCGGACGACCGCTTACTGCCACAAATGAAGAAACCAATGAGCGATCACGTGAAATTATTCTCTTAGACAGACGATTGATTAACTATTGGTGAAGTGGCTCACCGACTTCAAATTAGTCATGGTTCTGCCTACGAAATTATTGACAACAGACTTGGGTTTCGTAAAGTTTGTGCAAGATGGGTCCCAAAACAACTCACACAGTTGCATAAGCAAACGCGCCTCAACATCTGCAAAAAAACATTTGGATCGCTATGGTAACGAAGGAGACAACGTCTTAGACAGAATCATTTCTGGTGACGAAAAATGGATCCATCATTACGAGCCGGGGAGTAAACGGCAGAGTATGGAATGGAAATATCCAAATTCGCCGTGCAAGAAAAAGTATAAGACCCAACCGTCCGCGGGAAAACTGATGCTTACGGTTTTTTTGGGATGCACTAGGTCCTATGGTGAAAGGGACGCAACAATAAACAGTGTACGTTACAGTGAGATGCTTACTGACAGGCTAAAGCCTGCAATTCGAAGCAAACGCCGAGGATTGCTGTCAGAAGATGTTGTGTTGTTGCACGACAATGCCCGTCCGCATACTGCTGTCCACACTGCTGAAACGTTCCAGAAACTCAAATTCGAATTACTGGATCATCCTCCGTGTAGTTCCGATCTTGCCTCTTCTATCACTTGTTTGGTCCACTCAAACAGGCATTAAGGGGCCGTCGATTTCACTCGGACGAAGCAGTGAAGGAAGCGGCTCAGTCCTGGCTCGCAGCTCACCCGAAAACCTTCTTTTATGAGGGCATAAGGAAGCTTGTAGAGCGATGGATGAAGTGCATTGAAAAGCAAGGAGACTATGTCGAGAAATGATGCTCTTGTAAGTTTCGTATTTTATTACAATAAAATTTTATAACTACTTTGCGGATAATAATTGACTTACTCTCGTAGATGTAGAAAGGAGAAGCGGAGGTTAAGAAAAACTGGGAGTGACGTGTTCCATACAATTACAATTACAATAAAGTTTTATAACTACTTTGCGGATTATAATTGACTTACCCTCGTAGATGTAGAAAGGAGAAACGAAGGTTAAGAAAAACTGGGAGTGTCGTGTTCCATACAATTACAATAAAATTTTATAACTACTTTGCGGTTAATAATTGACTTACCCTCGTACATGTAGAAAGGAGAAACGGAGGTTAAGAAAAACTGGGAGTGACGTGTTCCATAAGGCAGCAGCTGTGATGAAACACGCTTGCCCAAGATATCTCCATGGCAACGTGCCTCCAATGTGGCGATTGCCTGTTTTCATGCTGCCGCCCATCCCGCCGGCAGTTGCCTCTCCTCCCCTTTTTCACGGCAGTCGTCTGCCCCCCCACTCATCCCTCAGCCAGCTCAGCTCGGCGCTTGACGCTGACGCTGTTGTCGCGTGCTTTTGTCACACAACCGCCCGCGCCGCTCCGGATGGCGTTTATTTGTCGCTGTGTACTCTGAGGAATGGAGGGGCAGAATTGTGCCCGACATTCAGCCGGCGCTCGATCCGCGCGCGTCCTTTCTTTCCTTTTTTCTGCTCCATTTGGGCATTTCAAGTGGTCGTATCTCCGTGCCGGCTGCTACTCGTCCGCGAAGAAAAGTGAGTGAATGGTCGCTTCTTTAAACATCACATCCGCAGCTTCTTCTGCTCGTCCCTAAACGACAGCAACGGTGTATACCTATTTTCCTTCTGTGTAAAAAAGATGAAGTTATTATACTCAGTTAATAATGGTTGGCCGCAATTTTGAACATGTAGTAAGATTGCAGACATGGCATGTTACTGTAATACCTAAAATCCCTTATGGTATATTTTTATTTAATCCGTGACAAGTACACCCGGGTCCCAGGGACCAGAAAGAATTAATATTCTCGTTATGCGTAAATGATGTGCCAACTATTCCCACTGCAAATATCGCACATTAAAATGTCGAATAACTACTGTACTCATGTAAACAAATGCTAGTAGATGCGAATAAATTTTCGAAACTCGTTGTGATAAGCAATAAACCTCCCTACTGGTGTAGTTGCTCATTATTTAAAGGATGGTGGTTAACTGGTGTATGTCTGCACAACTCCAAATAAATTGAGCATAACTGCAAATATTGCTTTCAGGGGCAGCACGAAATATCACGAATATGTAATAGAATTTTCGATTCGATGTATTTATTAATAACAAAAGCCGAATTGTTTCACTAATTTCCAAGCATGAAAATGTTGATGCAATCCACTGCACTGCAGGAAACTGAAATCTGATATACTTCACGCACAGGATAGATCGTAACACGACCAAGTGACACACTATATCGATGCGGTGTGACCACGCCGTCGGTCGATGTTTTCAGCGAAACTCAGGCGACGGTGTACGACCGTGTCACTGTGAACACAACCTTAGGCCTCATGGTCTGGGATACGATAAGATACAACTACCGTCTACATTTGGTGTTTGTCGAACGATGACCACAGCTCGGTACATGCAGAATGTTGTAAGTCGCTTAATTTTGCCAGTCTTGCAATGGGGAGGCGATGTGTAGTTCCAACAGGAAACTCAAATTCGCAAGTCAACTTCCCTGACCAGCACTGTCTCCGGATTTGCCCCTACCGAGGTGCGGTGCACTATGGAACGGCAGTTAACTTGTACCACACTTACAGAACTACATGAACAAGTCGAGGAGGCGTGGAACAATCTATTCCAAGACAATATTCACCTTGAGTATGATCGAATGGACGTCAAAATCAGTGCCTGCATTGCCCCCACACGTACTAAAATGGGTGTTTCATCACTGAACACTCACTGTACCTCAGTACCTGTTTCAACAATAAATGTTAGGTGAATTGGAAGACACTAACAAGGGGAGAACCAAGTATAGTACAAACGAATTTTGATGGGTTGCAGGTATATTGTGCGGGAACTCCTCCAGACCACCAAGCTAAAGCGATTTGTTCCAATGCGCCTTGGTTTCGAACGAAAGTCCAGCCCATAACACCTATGCCAGTACAAACTCAACGTTGGTACGAAAGTTAGCGAGTTGTAATTAACAAGGCGCTCGACTGTCACACAAACCACTCTTTACTCACACGAAGTGATGAATGGTATCGACAAGGGTTCTCAAATTGATTCCGTATTTCTTGATTTCCTGAAGGTTTTTGATACCGTATCTCAGAAACGGCTTATAATCAAATTACGCGGTTATGGTACATCGCCCCAAATTTGCGACTGGATAGGGGATTTCCTGTCAGAGAGGACATCGATGGTAAGTCATCAGCTGAAACACAGGTGATATCGGGCGTTCCACAGGGTAGTGTCATTGGTCCTCTGCTGTTCCTTATTTACATAAACGATTTGGGAAAAAATCTAAGTAGCTCTCTTAGGTTGTTAGCAGATGACGCTGTCATTTACCATCTAGATCAAAACCAATTGCAGCACGATCTAAATAAGTTATCACTGTGGTGTAAAAATTGGCAATTGACTCTAAATAATGCGAAGTGTGAAGTCGTCCACATGAGTACAAAAAGAAATTCGTTAAACTTTATTTACAAGATAAATCAATCAAATTCGAAGGCCGTAAACTCCACAAAATACCTAAGAATTACTGTTACTTCAGACGTAAATTGGAAAGAACACGTAGATAATGTCGTGGGATAGGGGAAACAAAGACTGCGTTTTATTGCCAGAACTCTTAGAAGATGCAACAGAACTACTAAAGAGACTGCATACACTACGCTTGTCCGTTCTGTTTTGGAGTACGTCTCCCCAGTGTGGGATCCATATCAGGTGTGTTTGACGGAACTCATCGGAAGAGTTCAAAGAAGGGCAGGTCCTTTTGTATTGTCACGATACAGAGGAGACAGCGTCACGGAAATGATACAGGACCCGGGGTGGGAATCATTACAACAACGGCGCTTATCGCTGCGGCGTGGTCTACTTACGAAACTCCATGCACCAACATTCTCCTCCGAATGCGGAAATATATTGTTGACTCCAACCTACATAGGTAGAAATGATCATCAGAATAAAATACGAGAAATCAGAGCTCGAACGAAGAGATTCAGATGTTCTTTCTTCCCGCGCGCTATTCGAGAGTGAAATGGGAGATGAATAGTATAAAGGTGGCTCGATGAACCCTCTGCCAGACACATAAATGTGATTTGCAGAGTATCCCATGTAGATGTAGATACCACCCGAGTTCAAATTATTGTTATTTTATTTATTTATTTTTACACACTTGTCCAACGTTTGATTGTGCATAATTTTTTTAATTTTTTTAAATTTTTATTGCAAATATAAAGTTATATCAGGTAATTACAGTTACATGTGAACGATTCGCTACGGATGACTAGCCACCTGGACGGATAATAATAATCCGCTGGGACGCGTCAAGTGGGCACACACTGCATTCGATGGTATAACAACAGTCGGGCCGGGGACTGTAAACGCAGCTAGCAAATGCTGCACAAATGTTATAGGCGATAACTACAAACGATTTACTGATCTTTCATTCGCCGTAAAAGCATGCTTCGAAATAACGAATAAAATAAAATAATAGTCGCGCAATACATGACATATTGAGCAATCAACATAAGCTATTATCATGACCAATTACTCAACTATTAACATAAGAGAGTGGCTATGAAAGCATATAATTATGCGCAATCAATCGTCGGACAAGTGTAAAAATTAAAAATTCCGACCAGAATTTGAACTCTCGTCGTTTCTCTGACAGTCGAGCACCTTGCTAATTACATCACGCTTTTTGTCGTCTGTTCCTAAAGAACAGACGTTACTTCTGATCCTGCAGTAATCTATGCTTTGCGGTCGTTGGTTCAATTCGTTCATGGTTGTTCGTAAATATTTGGCTCAACTTTTTTTTATTACAGAGGGCGTTGAGCCTCCTGACCGGGCGCGCTGAACCACGGGGCCCTTGCTAATTACACTGCTGATCCATGTACCGAGAGTCAGTACAGGTATAGCTGTTACGCGCTGGCTTTTGATCTCGATTTTCGTGGGAACCAAGGCGCATCGGAACAAATCCTTTTAGCTTGGTGGTCTGCAGGAATTCCCGCACGACATACCTGCTACCCGCCAACATTCCTTTGTACCATACTTGGTGTTCTCCTTGTAAGAGGGCGTGCTCATTTTTATTCTTGCAGCGTATATCATTGTAAATTCCATTTGTTATATCTGTATAGATTTTCTTATTACTCTTATTGTGAATTTTTGGTAATGCCTTTGGTATGTTGCGTTCCTGGTCAGATTTAAGGCTTTGAGGCCAGCATCTGGTGAGGCTACATAAATAAATGTTTCTCCGTTATTTCTATGGGCAATTCATTTCAATTTATTGCCACAATATTTAGACCCGTTACCTTGATACTCTAAACACGTCGTAAATAATCATATTATATTGTCTCATACACAGTTTTTTAAATGTAAATGTAATTATTGCTTATGTTAACTGCAATGATTTACAATATTAAGGTAAATAAAATTAAAAAGAAAGTTAAAAGTATTGAAAATTTACATAAAAAGAGGTAAAAAAATTAGTCTTGAAATACAATAAATTGTTTCTTGGCTTAAGTGAAGTTTTCTAGACTAATTGCTGAAATATGTTCCTGGCAGAATCGGAAGAACTCGAGGTTTGCCAACTAAGAAGGGTAATAACTACTTATAGACCTACTCTAACTACACTATTCTACAGTATCCCCACGGGCATATTTGTGCTTCGGCAAAAATCCTAGTCTGCTCATATCCGTGTGACTAACTACGCACTTTCTTTAAATTTTACAGTTTTTAATTTTTTCGTATTTTTAAACTTATTGGCTAGTTGTGTTTATATTTTCTTTGATCTATAGAGATTGGAGTTATAGACAGAAAGTTAAGCAGTTGCCTTTTAGATATTCGTTGTGCAACAGCATTAACTGTAACCCACAAGTTTTGGTCCCTTACGACTGCTTGCATATCACAGTCTAATTGTCTGCATTCATTTTCTTCCTGGAAACGGGGGCAACTTACAACTACGTGATCAGCAGTACCCTCAACTCCACATTCACAGATTGGTGTGTTGCTGAGTTTAAAGGGATGTAGATATTTCGGATATGGACCATGGCCTGTTAATAGGTGTACCATATCTCGAGTAGGATCTGATGGACAGACGAACTTGTAATTTGCGGCTATTTGCTGATGATGCTGTGGTGTATGGGAGGGTGTAGTCTTTAACTGACTGTAATAGCATACAGGATGACTTAGACAAAATTTCTAGTTGGTGCAAAGAATGGCAGCTAGCTCTTAACGTAGAAAAATGTAAGGTGATGCGCATGAGTAGGAAAAACAATCCCATAATATTCGAATACAGCATTAGTAGTGAGCTTCTTGATGCAGTCGCATCGTTCAAATATCTAGGCGTAACATTGCAGAGCGATATGAAATGGAACGAACATGTAAGGACAGTTGTGAGTAAGGCGGACAGCCGACTTCGGTTTATTGGGAGAATTTTGGGAAGATGTACTTCATCTGTAAAGGTGACATTGTATAAAACGCTTGTACGATCACGTCTTGAGTATTGCTCAAGTGTTTTGGACCCGCAGCAGATTAGTTTAAAGGAAGACGTAGAAGCAGTTCAGAGGCGAGCAGCTAGCTTTGTTACTGGTAGGTTCGACCAATGCTCCAGTTCACGGAAATGCTCCAGCAACTCAATTAGGGATAGCTGGAGGAAAGACGACGTTCTTTTCGTGAAGTTCTGTTTAGGAAATTTAGAGGGTCGGAATTTGAAGCTGAGTGTAGTACGATCTTGCTGCCACCTACTTACATTTCGCGTAGTGATCACAACATCTACATCTACACAGATACTCTGCAAATCACATTTAAGTACCTGGCAGAGGGTTCATTAACCACTTTCATAACTTTTCTCTACCTTTCCATCCTCTAATAGCACGTGGGAAGAAAGAACACCTAAATCGTTCCGTTTTCGATCTGATTTCTCTTATTTTATTGGGATGGTCATGTCTCCCTAAGTAGGTGGGTGCTAGCAAAATATATTCACATTCAGAAGTAAAAGTCGGTGATTGAAACTTCGCAAACAGATCACGATGCAATGAATAACGTCTTTCTTTTAATGATTTCCACCCAAATTGGTGCAACATTTCCGTGACGCTCCCCCCCCCCGTAACGTTATATATATCTAACGAGCTGCCCTTCTCTGAACCTTCTCAATGTCTTCCGTCAGTCCCACCCGGTGAGGGTCTCTTTCGTGGAGCTGGTGCATCTTCGAAGCGTTCTGCCAATGAACCGTAACGTTTGGTTCGCCTTCCCCACAATATGTTCTACGTGTTCTCTGCAGTCAAAGTTGTTCGTAATTGTAACTCCTAGGTATTTGATAGAATTTACGACCTTAAGGTTTGACTGATTTATCACGTAATTGAAGTTCAGTGGATTTCTTTTAGTAGTCATGTGTATTACTTCACACTTTTCTTTATTTAGTATCAATTGCCAATTTTCGCACCATGTAGAAATTTTGTCTAAATCGCTTTGCAGTTGTTTTTGATCCTCTGTTGACTTCACTAACCGATAAACGACAGCATCATCTGCGAACAGTCTAAGGGAGCTATTCAGATTGTCTCCTAAATCGTTTATAAACACTAGGAAGAGTAGAGGACCTATAACGCTTCCCTGGGATACGCCAGATATCACTTCTCTTTTACTCGATGACTTACCGTCAATTACAACGAACTGTGTCCTTTCTGATAGGAAATCGTGAATCCAATGGCACAATTGGGGTTGATATTCCGTAAGCACGCAATTTCATTAGAAGCCGCTTGTGGGGTACAGTGTTAAAAGCCTTCCGGAAATTCAGAAATACGGAATCGATTTGACATCCCATGTCGATGGCACTTATTACTTCATGTAACAAGATAAGAGAAATTAGGGCACATACGGAGGCATATAGGCATTCATTTTTTCCTCGCTCTATTTGGGAGTGGAATAGGAAAAGAAGCCTAGTAGTGGTACAGTATACCCTCCGCCACGCACCTTACGATGGATTGCGGAATATGTATGTAGATGTAGATGCACCACAATCTGTTTCTGTCTGGAATATACTGTATAGGCGTCTTGCAGTACTGGACACGAAGTTGTGACACGCTGAAGCAAGGCGTATCTACTTAGCCGCACAACAGATTCCACGGCTGTTGGCGCAGAGGAACAGATTGCGTGTCCCCAGGCATAGGGGGGAGTGGTGCGTGCACAATAGCGGCGCCGGTCTCACGTGTGTATGCGTGCGAGCGCCACCCTCCTATCTACCCCCTCCACCGCACCCCACCTCCCACTGCCCGCGGCGCCACACCCCGCAAGTGGCCTGTTGGCTGGCGGGAAGCTATCGTGCGTGTTGACACGATCGATGGCCGCCGATGGAACGGCTGAGCCGCCGCCGCAGATGAAGCTCGGATTTGCTGAGGCGAGCCGAGCCCAGCCGAGCCAGGCGCTGGGCTGTGGGCTGTGGCCGCCGTCGGCTTTATTCATTCGCCTCGCGTTAACGCTACGCCACTTCGAGGCGGCGCCAAAAAAAGTCCGCATTAGCTACCACACAGCTCTAATATATCTGCAGTGAGCATTGCGTCCTGACCGTGTTCTCACAATTACGATGGGATTCTCAATTTATATAAAGAAAACGCACTATTTACTTGTTTTTAATGCTCAGTGTTAAGCGTTTCCCATCTTCAGGCGCTTTTTGTTACATACTTGTATTTATTGTGATGTCTCTTTCTCCTGCAATGTGGTTTAGACATAAGGTATTGTGCCTCCTTCATTATATATAATGTAGTCGGGTCCGGTGGTCGCAGTTTAACGAAAATGTTCAAATGTTTGTAGAAGTCCCTAAACTTACAAACTACTTATGAACTAGCTAAGACTACAGACGGCACAAATATCCATGCCCGAGGGGGGATTCGAACCCCTGACTGTAGTGACGCGCCTCAGTCCCCTCGGTCACCGCGGCCGGCTGCAGTTTAAAATTAGTATATTTAGTTGCGAGACTGAAGGTCGGGGTGAGAGTTTACAATAGGGAAAGTTTAATTTTTAAAACTCACAACCACCAGCTTTGAACCAAATTCCTAAACATGCAAAAACACTGGAACTGTGATTGCGACTCTTTGACTCGTTTTCTAGGGGATGATATCACCCGTTCGCAGCTTTCCTTCCCTGCATATCATTAACAAAACAAATTCATAATAAAATCAAGTTCATGAGAGAAAAGGGTGTACTAACTACTATTTTTGAAAACACGTGAAAGTTCACTTTATGTTGTTTATTTCACAATATTAGAACCCTGTGGCTGATACGTCTGTACGTCGACACATTTATCAAATAAAGTTATGACTCGTGAGCCCCCAGACAAAAATGAATATTTGTTGCAAATTGTTTTCACACTATGTGGCTGTCTCAAACACCGTTTATGTTCGTGCCTATGCGACGACACGTGTTACATTAACAAATCACAGTCACTTTAATTCAATGCGATGCACACCTTGCTCCACCGGCTAAATATTCACAACACACAGTAGCACTCGATTCCACTTGGTGCAGTCTACGACGAGCAACCACACGTGGCGATTGCCACACACAAATCTATAACCTCCACCTGGAGATCTACATGCCAACTGATGCAGAGCGACGCCGCCCGCCAGCTACCACACGTGCTCCCGCCTCATCACTTCCTGCCCACGCGCGCGCACCAAAAGCTCAACTGCCGGGGATTTTTCCCCTACGTCATCAACTTCCCCATGTGAGCTGTTCTAACCGATTTGCCAACGTACAGCGCACAGCCAATACGTTTCTAAAACTTTACTTAAAATCAAAATAATTACACTACACATTAAACAAATATTTTCTTACGTTTTTATATTAGTATAAACATCCCTTGTACTATTTGTTATAATCGTGCAATTTCTTATATCACAGATAAGTGATTTAACTGAATATTTCAAGGTAAAATACACAAGATTCATTGAAAATAAAATGAGAAATAGTTAATATATTATTTTTATAAACAAACATTGCCATGCTAGTTGTGTAACTGTCTTGTATTTGTTGGTAATTTATTACTTTTCATTGTCAATTAAACATATTACGCCAGATGTGACTATATCAGCTAATGTTTATTTATCAACAGGCTATTTTGTAATGAGGGCCTTAAAGGTTCCTAACTGCATCGTATTACTTCAAATGCCAGTAGTATTAGAATATTTTATTTCACGCTGTGCACTGCACTGTGCCTGGCACTCGCCATTGTCCCTCTCTCCCCTCACCAGAAACGAACTGGAAAATCCTAAGCTGGAACAAGCCACCAACGTCGGCCTGCTCGCTAGCCTCCCATCAGCTACAAGCACACAGCAAATCTCAACGTGGAGAATTTCTACCAATGGCCTAACTACAAATGTTGTCACCCAACTGTGTACATACATTGCTACCATAATTAATAAGGTTAAAATTGTGTAACATTTAGTGCATTGGCATGGTCAATGTTTGTAGTGAACTTCATACTGTTTAATTATCAAATGCTATTAATTACCAGTATTTCTATTGGGCGGTAATCTTACATAGTTCAATCCAAAAGGTGAGAAGAAGAAAACAGTTATCAACGAAGTAGTTACTCGAGAATACACAATTCATTTGCACAAAAGACTTCATGGAGTTGGTTTTAAGAAGAGGGCACCTAGAGCCATAAAGGAAATCCGTAAATTCAAATTTTCCAATAAGCAAATGGGTACTCCGGACGTGCAGACTGACACACGATTGAATAAACAAGTGTAGCCCAAAGGAGAAATGATGTGAAGATTCACAAAACAAGTTGTACACTTTAGTGGCCTTTGTACTTGTTCCGTCCTTCAAGGGACTGCAAACAGAAAATGTTGACGCCAGTCAAGAGTAATTTAGTTGTAAATTATGAAATATTTGTATATTAAAATAAATCTCGAAATTAGTGTTTCATTTCAATATGTGCTCCACGGGAAATCCCAAACAACTTTATTTAATTTTAAGTATTGTTTTTCTTGTTGGTGATTTGTGGAATTTTTGTGGAAATGGTATGTTGCTGATGTCTTTAACTTACTCGAAAATTAGGAAAGTCATGAAGATTTGCGATTAATCTGTACTCTTAAATTGGGCCAAGAAAGGTATGAGTGGATTGTATTTTGTGTAGTCCGAAACTGATGTAGGTACACACCCAGTGAAATCTTTTAAGGTAAGAAAGACATACCTATCTTGGTCAAGTTTAATTTATGGTACACTTCAAAGATAATATAATAATTTTAGTATTTTTACCTTAATGAATAACACCAAGGATTATTAAAACAAAACAAATAGTATACTAGACATGATTTAAGAGACACACTTTCATACTTCAAAATATGAATAAAATTATTATATTTTCTTTTCAATATTATTTATAGGAAAATACCTTCATCTGTTGTTACACAGAAAAAGATTATGTACCTAATTTTGAGTTTGCTTACTATGAAATTCTGTATCTGAGCAAAATAAACTTAAAGGTTTAGAGCAGGGATTAGCAACACATTGATCACAATCTACCGATAGATCCCGATTGCTTATTTAGTAGATGACGTGAGTACTGAAAGTGCAGAGGAAATAAAAGAAAAGGGTGGTCTTGGGGTAGCGTTCGAAACCTTGTCGGAACTCGGATTTTTTCAGTCTGCGTTTTAACCCATCATTCACCTCTCAACGATATGAGGAGTCGCCAGTGGTTCAGATTCCACGTTAGGCCGTAGGTCCCCTTTACCAAGTTGGATAACTGGGGTACGGGAAGTCGCCGAAGTGGCGTCCAATTGAAAGACTTGCACTAGGCTAATGACCCACACGAAATTATTAGACCATCACTACACTGTTCTTGTAAACAAACATGTTACACAGATGTTAATATAGCAGAGTTTGTATACATTCATAGATGTTACATTTTACTCAGAGTTGGTATATATTCAAAGATGTTAGATATACAGGGCAATCGCTCGGTTAGCCGTGTGGTGTAACGCACCACTTTCCGAGACGGAGAGGCGTACCGGCCCCGGTTCGATTCCGCCTGGCGGATTAACGGAGGAGGTCAGAATGCCGGCCAGCCTGGATGTGGTTTTTCGGCTGTTTTCCACATCCCCCTAGGTAAATACCGAGCTGGTCCCCAAGTTCCGCCTCAGTTACACGATTTGCAAACATTTCATTACACTTTACATTTTCTCACGTAAAACACTATACACAGACAATTAGGGTACACATTTCCTCTCGGGGGTGAGGGGGGGGGGCAGGGGGCGGCGGCAGGAAGGGCATCCGGCCACCCCGTCAATATAAACATGCCAAATCCCAATAAACAAAGCCGACCCTGCATGTGCGGGAAAAGGGCTGAAGAGAAAGAAAGAAAGAAGAAAGAAAGATAAACAGGTGGTCGAAAATTCCCGTTACAAACTTTTAAGACTTGTAGAGGGTAGTGAGAACATAGCATTTTGAATAGGAACCCATGTCCGGAAACGTATTAGGTGTGACCCAGTACAAATGTTGCAATCAGTTTGAAAACAATACTAAATTGTTTCGTTACTACTTACGCATTTTCATTACAATTTACAACTTATGGTTTACAACGACAAGAACCCAGCGTCTACGGCACCAGCCGCAACGTTCTGGTGCATTACAACAGCGGCTCGATGTGGCGAGCACCAACGTCGTTACGCACATTGTACCTCCGAAGCATGTTCTGGTACACTCTCTCCATCCCACCTGCCGTCTCTTCAGTGGCTTGTGGAGCGGCCAGAACTCGTGCCAGCAGATCTTCCTCTGCCTCTACAGGTGTCTCATAAATTATGTTCTTCATACGACCCCACAAGAAGTAGTCGATGGGGGTTAAATCCGGCGATCGTGGCGGTCACGCGGTTGGACCACCAAATCGTCTGTTGAGATGTCTCCGGACAGCCAGTGAAAAGTGAGGTGGTGCACCATCATGCTGAAACCACATTTCCAGAAGGACATTCAATGGCACACTTCCAAGAACGGTTTCAAGACGTATCGTACGAAGACTAAGTATGCGGCAGCTTGGATGGAACGTCATATGGTCCAAGCAGGAGTGGATGAGATAAAATGATCTGAACTGAAATCGTCGTGGAACGTAAACGATACGATTCCGGACTTGGGTTCTTATTCAAAATGTCATGTACTCACTACCCACTACAAGTCCTAGAAGTTTGTTATGGGAATTTCAGACAACCCTGTATACAAACTCTGTGTAAAAAGTGATATCTCTGAATGTATACAAACTTTTTGTAAATCTGTGCTATGGTAACATTTATGTATCATGTTTGTTTATAAGAACGGCGTAGTAATGTTCAAAAATATTTGTGAAGCTTAAGGGACTTAACTGCGGGATCATCAGTCCCTAAACTTACAAACTACTTATGAACTATCTTATACTAAAGACGACACAAACATCCATGCTCGAGATGGGATTCGAACCCCCGATGGCGGTCGGCCGCGCGCATCGCAAGACGGCGCTCCAGTACGCGCGGCTAATCCTCCACGGCGGTGTAGTAATGTTCGCTATATGTGTGAGATTCTGTACAACGAAGAAGGCAAAATACCTGTAAGTAGAAGCTTAAAAACACCATTTAAAAATTATACAGTAATAACATCCCATTATACGAGGCGCGTCCAGAAAATAAGTTCCGTTTGGTAATAAAATACAGATACAGAGGAAATTTTTATTGCACAAAATTCTACAACTCCTAAACTACTTTTCCACATAACTGCCTACATTTTAGGCATTTGTCATAGCGTGGCACCAGATTTTGTATACCTTCTTCATAGAAATCTGCCGCCTGTGTCTTCAACCAGTTGGAGACAGTGAATTTGGGGGAAGTCCGTAGCGAGAGCACTAATTGTAAACCTACGGTTTTTCTGGATCTTGTCATCAATCGTGTGAACCAGTTCTACTGTAACCAAAGGTGGACTCCCACTTCGTTCTTCATCGTGCACATCACTACGCCCGCCATTGAACTGTCGGACCCATCTTCTCACCGTCGAATCACTCATCACATTTGGTCCGTAAACATCGCAAATTTGCCGATAAATTTCACTCGGTTTCACTTTCCTCGCATTCAGAAACCGAATCACCAACCTGATTTCACAGGCGGCGGGATTTTCAAACAACACCGACATTTCAAATAAGCACAAAAAAGCGTACGTAACTGACAGCGATCTCCAAATGGCGCACGTTCTTCTCCTTGATACACATCGTCTACAGCACATGTGCGGAACTGCAATCGCAGCGCTGCAACGGAGGTAAATTGAAACGGAGCTTACTTTCTGGACGCGCCTCGTATATTATTCAAACTATTATTCGATTGAAGTGTCATGCCTAAACATGGCAGGCGAAACAGAACACCACAAATGGAGACATCACAATATATACAAAAATGAAACAAAAAAAGAATCTTAATGCTGTGTATTAAGAAGAACTAACTGGTGCGTTGGTGCGTTTTCTTTATATAAATTGTGAATAACGCAGTTACAGACTTTCGAAAAACATCGTTATGATGAATGAAATTAAATTACGCTGCGATTGCCACGTGATATCGGGACAACGCTGTTCGTTTATTTGCTCTAGTCATGTCATGCCACGTCAGGTTAATGTTCCTCGCGAGCAAAGTTTTGATAGTTTCGTTGTTGAAGTTCAATTTTCACCGTGGTGTTATATATATATCTGTGCCTTGTTTTTGTAGTCATCTCCGATTCTACCACGATCTTTTTTTCCTACCATGTTTTCATACAACGTTAAGCTATTTTCGTCGTGCTCGCTAAATTGGTGGTTGTGGATTCTGTACTCTTGTGTTTTATTTAGTGTACGGAAGTATTTTAGTGGTGATCTCTAACTGTACCGTGACGAATTAGACCTTTTTCCCACCGAGTTTTGTTCCAGAAGCGAGGACTGCAGGAGTGCGAGAATGGATTACATTTCTGTAGGACTCTCGGTCGAAAGCAGCCCAGCCGGAGGAACGCGGAAGGCGTGCAGTGTCGGGGCCGGCAGCTGAGATGGCGATAGGGCACGCGCCGCGGAGGCTACCCAAGTGCCCAGGAGCCGGCGAGCCCAGATCTGCTGCGGAGGCGCCGCCGGAGAAGGCGGCCCGTCTAGAGGCCTCCACACAAAATTCAGTGAACAGACTGAGGCGTTCAGCGGTGGAATTAGGGGAGGGGCAATACGTGGTATATTATACAACTACAAATAACAGGGTGTTCCACATCTCTTAGGCCAGTTTGTGCAATATTCCAGCAATGGAAGAGATTTGTTTCACAGCGTAGAAAATAGGGAAGTGCTCATAGCTTCTCTGGATAACATTTTCGCATGCGGACACCTTTTCAAAATATTCTCTACTCACCGTTTCAAATCGATAACGGAAATTTCCGAACACCCTGCATAAACAGTAGTTCAAATTCAAATGTTTGTAAATCTATCGGACCAATCTGCGTGGTCATCAGTCCGTAGCTTACAAACTACTTAAACTAAGGTAAACTAACCTAAGGACGACACAAATACCCATTCCCCAGGGAGGACTCGAACCTCCGACGGCAAGTAACCGCGCGCTCCACAGCGAGGTGCTATAGACCACTCGGCTACTCCACCGCGGCGCATAAGCAGTAGTTCAAGATGGCGGCCGGGAAAACCCCCGCCGCCAAAGGGGGCAGGCCCACTTCAAAGATGGCAGCCAGGAAAACCCACTTCGACGCCTCCGGGGACAAGCCTTTGGCAGGTCCAGACTTGTCCACTCCCGCCAGCCTGGCGGTACCACCGAACGCCCCAAGCAACTGCCCGCCACATATTTACTGCTCCCGATGGATTTTTATTAAATTTTCATATCAAATTAATTTTGAACATCTTAACCACAACATCGATCTTCCCATTCCTCTATGCGTTACTTATTATATTGGTGTGGTGTCTGCTCTTTCAGACATCACAAAGAGCAGACACCACACCAATACAGTAAGTATTTAAGTGCGACGACAGCGTTAGCTTCAGTTATTTCACCGCAGATGCGATCATACCTCCGACCTCGCACGGGAATCCGTAATGTCGAGTGTAAGAGGGCATGGACGATAGGGGCGCTACAAACATAGCGTGCGACTTGTGAGAATTTGAGACAGACGGGAGGCGAGCACGGGTGTTCAAGTGGTTAAGACGACCGCTGGCCCGAAGCGGGAGACCCGGTTTCAATTCCCGGTCTGGCTCACATTTTTTGTCGCCGTTGCTTAAAATCGATGCCCAAATGTGGCCACTGTCAATCCTTTCTTTCCTATCCTTCTTCCTTCCCTTCCTTTATCAATCATCTACAAATTGTATGGGTTACTATTAGTTTCCAAAAAAGTACTCATTTAATTCCCATGTTCCGCAGACATAAGTTAATATTGTGCGTATACATTGGTCAAAAGTGTTTTTCTTCAGATCAGCCGACATTTTAGACTTTAAAAGTGAAGAGTATCTCCCGTGAAACTGCCAGTATGTAAGCTGTATTAATGCAGACTGAAACATTGGCTAGG
Organism: Locusta migratoria; assembly: GCA_026315105.1. Lineage (NCBI taxonomy): Eukaryota > Metazoa > Arthropoda > Insecta > Orthoptera > Acrididae > Locusta > Locusta migratoria. Next base: position 202,844,366 of record CM048746.1, read on the forward strand.
ACTCGAGACCGGATCTGTTACTCACTAAGCTGTTGCCCTAACCACTACGCCACTCTGGCACAGTGACTTAACATAAAGGACATGTTCAGCACGGCATGCTGTTCGGTAAGTGGCGTGAGGAAGGTGCGAGTTGAGTTACACATCTTTACATACAAAAATGAATAGCTGTGCATTTGTCTCGCTAAAACTCAGAAATGGCTTGGCCGATTTTAGTTTTGTTTTGTACAGTTCAAAATAGACATTGTTAAAATAAATAAATAAAATAAATAAATAAATAGGAAACCCCAAAGGATCAGTTAAAAAATCTAAACTATCTAAAATCCGACGCCTTTTATCGTTTTTAAAGTTAACCTACCACACACAACTACTGAGGAGCTGCAGTAGCAGGAAGAAAAAGGAGCACACTAGTACTCCTTCGATGCTTCATAATATTAACACGTGAATTCGAAAACTGAAGTAGCCTACCGAATTTTAATCTTTCCTTCCTTATATATAAGAAAGGGTGACACTTTGCGTGTTTTTGCAAACAATTCAATCAAATCTATAGTTTTATTCTAATCTTCATGAATTGTTGTACACTTGCCCCTCAAAATAAGAGGAAGATAAGTATTTACATAAAATTTCGTATGGTGGATGGTCGACGGTACGTACTTAGACACAAACCTACAATTTTCTTCCTATCTTGAAGAAAATTTGCACACTTTGCCATCTGGAGGGTACTTTACAGCAGATTGTGACACTGTGCTAGTTCAGTGGTGCCCACAAGGGGGCGGGGAGGGGGGGGGGCATGACGCAAACTACGCCATGGCAATTTCTGTGGTGGGTGGGTGAAAAACTACGACTTTTGGCCAGCGTAGGTGGGGGGAGGGCCTTTATAAAACTATTTACAAAACGTGAAGAAAAATATATCTAATTTCAATATTAAATGGCAAAACACGACCTAATATCTCGTGTGTGTGTGTGTGTGTGTGTGTGTGTGTGTGTAGGTGGGTGGGGAGGGTTGGTCGCAGTGTAGGGAGGGGGGGTGACTCATTGGACAAGTGGGGAAGTGGGGGAGCGGGAAGGGGGGGGTGAGCACCTCTGAGTAAGTTCCATCATGTTTGAATGTTTTCATGCTGAGGGTTTGACATGTACCCCATTTTCAGATCGCTGCTGCCGACGTGTGTTTTGTAGTGCTTCTTTATAATGTCAGACGTAGTTGAAAATGCCGCCGCGTGTGAAATCAGATCTGTGATTTATTTTCTAAATGCAAAGAAAATTAAACCAAAGGAAATTCATCGGCAAATATGCGATGTTAATGGACAAAATGCTATAAGTGATTCAATGGTTAGAAGATGGGTCAGACTGTTGAATGAAGTACGTGATCAAGTGCACCGTGAAGAACGAAGTGGACGCCCGTCTGTGGGTAGTGATGAAATGGTTCACACAAAGCCGGGCGCGGTGGCCGAGGACACTGAGGCGCTCCAGTCACGGACTGCACGGCCACTACGGTCGGGGGTTCGAATCCCCCCTCGGGCATGGATATTTGTGCCATCCTAGTTCATAAGTAGTTTGTAAGTTTAGGGACTGATGACCCCGTAGTTAAGTCCCATAAGCTGTACAAACATTTGTTCACACAAATGAAGAGATGATTAAGCACAACCGTAAGTTTACACTTATTGTCCTTGCTGTGGAAGTTCTGCAACGATGACTAATTCACGAAATTGATACTGAAAAACTGAATTTCGAAAACTGTACACATTGGGTAGCACAAAAAAAAAAAAGAAAAAAAATCTGCAATGAAGGAGGCGATAGTCACGGGGGATGAATCTTGGGTATCGTACGACACCACTGAAATAAAACGGCAATCAAGGAATCGACGCCTAATTCATCCCCAATAAACGTTAAGCCGAAGCAGATCTTGAAACCTCAATAAGTCATGTGCACCGTTTTTTGGGAAAGAAAAGGTATTTTGCTGATTGATTTCTTACCACGAGACCAAACAATAAATGCACGTGTTTACTGCGAGACCATTAAGAAATTGCGCCGCGCAATACAGAACAACCACAGAGGATTGCCGTCAAAAGGTGTTGTTTTTTTTTTCCACGATAATGCCCGACGTCACACGGCGAATGTGACCAAACAAATCTTACGGGAATTTCACTGGGACGTGTTTGATCATCATCCGTACAGTCCGGACCTCGGTCCTAGCGACTTTCATCTCTTTTTACAACTAAAATCTGTCCTTGGCGGTCAACACTTCAACGATGATGACGAACTGAAAGAACATGTTACCACATGGCTGAATACACATATGGCAACCCCTTCTATGAAGAAGTCATAAAAAAAACTTGTGTCATGCTATCACAACTGCCTACAAAATTTCGATAGCTCTGTAGAAAAATTGCTTAACAGTTGTAGATTTCTGTACAACAAATATTTTTCTCTGTATCTCTACTCGTTTGTTTTATATAACCAAACGGAACTTACTTTGTGGACGTACCTCGTATGTATCACAGACACGGGGAGGGAAATATGAGCGTAGAAGGCAGAATGAACACAGAGGACGGGGACATGGACAAAAATTTTCATTGTCATTTGTTTCAAATGTTTGTTAAGCTTATGGGACTTAACTACCGGGTTATCAGTCCCTAAACTTACAAACTACTTATCAACTAGCTTATCCTAAAGACGGCACAAATATCCATGCCCGAGGGGGGATTCGAACCCCCGACCGTAGTAGCCGTGCAGACCGTGACTGAAGCGCCTCAGTCCCCTCGGCCACCGCGGCCAGCAGGGGGGGGGGGCATGGACCGTGGAGGGTGAAACATTTCTGCAAATTTGTTAAAATTTTAGAGATGACTTTCATTTAAATAATAACTGTACGCAGATATCCTTCAAATGGGTCAATGATGGAAATATTTTTCTATTATTGAATTTTTAAAAGTATTCTCTTGATTTTGGCTTATGAGACGAATGTTTTTTTTTAATTAATAAAACTATTGTCTATATTTAGATTATTTACTTCTTTGTTAGTTTATCTTTCTGGCTCCTGCAAATGAAACTGTTGCACGATGTTAATAAAGAAAGAAATGGAATATTAATTTGAATAAAATCACTGTAAAAGCCAAATTATATTTTTGAAAGCTATCACTCACAGTGCTATAAAGTTTGAAGGCGAGAAATATTTCAATTTGTTGTCATAGCATTTATGTGAGTCATGAAAGGTGCCTAAAAGCCTCTGTTTTTAAAAGAATGGAAAAATGCGGTACTGTTAAAGAAAAGGCAAGCTACTCAATAAGAATTTAATTAAAAACCTCTTTTTTTATATGAATCTAGATGGAAAATCGCTGTGAACTGTTGGAATTATTGTTTGCTATCACCGATTTACTAACAAAGTCCACGCAAGCTGAAATAGTTAAAACTGAAATTTAATAGGTCGGCACAAAATCTCAGGATCGTATTCAGAAAAATTATTTAGTATAAGAATAATTACTATTCTGATCACATCTCCAACAATTTGTTTCGCAATTAAATGTAATGTCTGAATCCGTTATCCTAAAAAGTAAATTGCATCACAGTTAATAAAATGTGAGAAGGAAATATAAAGTTATCAGTTTTCTTCTAAATGAGAACACGTTCGAAGTTCGTTTAAACTACAGAGCTTATAACTGAATTAAAAAGCAGCATATCTACAGAAAACTTACATCACTTATATAGTTCATTCTCTAACATCTGCAGACATTTATATCCTGCACAATTCGTAATAATTGCAGAGCTCAATTGATTTACGACTTTACTGTCTCAATGTTGGAGCCACGGATACTAGAATAGATGGTAGGGGTCACGTGCAAGTGGGGGAGGGGGGCAGACGTCACCCGGTGACCACAGCCGACACGAACGAACGCCACGAAAAAACTTATCAAGCGATTGAAGGAAAACTATTTGGTGAAAAAATTGCCTTTTTTACATCTTACAGCTTGAGAGCTCCGCTCGATGAAAGACTGAATTTCTTTTTATTATTCTGCATACTTGTTTTGTGCTCTGTAAACGAAGTAAATGGTTGCAATAAATTTTATAATTTTGTAGAGGTAAAAACGCATTGCGTAGACTTTTCTTATTATTCATTTTAGATCATATGTTGCTACGTTTGAATGTTGTGAACCTGTCGGAGTAAATAATTATTTCATGTTTTAGTTTATTGTTCTCACTTCTTAAATGGTCAACTTCTTTAGTTAATTCAGCTACAATTATTCCATCATTGTCAACGGCAGTGCTCTGTGAGGTGGTTTCGGAACTGGTACACCTACTGATTTCCTCAACGGAATTGTTTATACAATTTACGCTGTCATCCTTGTCATTTGTTGTTAACAATAACATTTGTACTTGTTTTCGGTTGTTCCGTCTTTCTGCTCTGACTTCACGGTATTCAGAAGAACCTGTCTTGACTACGTCGATGCAATTAGGCAGCTTCTAAGTAGGGACCGCATCTGCCTTTAATATACGTTTCAATGGAAGGTTTAAATTTTAATTTTTCAAGCCTCGAACATAATCAGATTCTTTAAAAATATTCTGAACATACACGACTAGTGTGTCGCATTCATCTGTCAGCCGTGACTCGTACAGCACGCAACAGCACACCATCGTCACTAATAAGCCATAGCTTATCGCTCACAACTACTTAATATATACACAAACTATAAAGGGCCTGTGGGAAACCATTTCTGTGGAGATACAAATGCAACGCCATGAGCGCGATGGAAAACTCTGCTCGTCTCCTGGTGACGTCAGTGGCGCGGCATACGAGTGTGCATCCTGTGGTTGACCCTACCGTCTATTCTAGAATCGTGGTTCGAACAAGAAGAAGAAATGGAGACGCAGCACCTGTCTAGTTAAGAGAAAAATTGAACGTGATCATTGTCTTTGTATTGTTTGCACAGAGGTTTACATACTGCAATATTTCGGCCAGGGGCGCTTTTGTTCCGTGACTTTGCCGTTCGCACACGCCATGCCAGTGTCCCACCAGGGAGCCTTTGTCGCCGGCCGCCGCTCCGCATTCTCCCGCTGTAGGTGGGGGGGGGGGGGGGGGCAGCCTGGCGAATTGCCGTGCCTTTCTCGTAAGACTTCAGCAGCGTGCAGGTAAATGGCGACAGCGGACGCAGGGAACGGAGGCCCTCACAACGAAATGGACACAATAGCGTGTGTGGCGAGAAAGCCCTTGTCTACAGACATCAGAAGTTTCTGAAAAAGCGCAGATAAACCGTGAATCCTGGAGATGGGAAGAAGACAACCAAACCCATGCAGTGCACACATGCGTGAGTGGAAAAGAGACTGGCTCGTAGTATAGATAAAGTGGTTCCACTGACAAATGGCATATCAAACAGGCAAAAAAACAAACAGCTGCCACAAAGGTTTTTTTCGAACCAAGAAGGGAGAAGATAAAGACAGAATGCTTGAAACATGGGAAAGACGCCAGTTCAGTTTGCAAGTCTTATCTTAGCCCGTAGAAAATTTCCACCAGTGACTGAAATGTTCAAATGATTGTAGAGCTTGTGGGACTTAACTTCCGGGTCATGTCCAAAAACTTACAAACTACTTATGAACTGCTGGTCGAACTTCCAGGTTATAAGGCCGTGATCGATAAAACATTTCAGTTTTTCCTAACGTTTCGTCCAGAGCTGCGCCGGACATCTTCGGAGGTCTTCTTACTTCCGTTGAGTCTTGCGATTGAAGAGTCGGGTGTCTGAGAGCGCCATATATACTGTGGAAAGTGGGCGTGACCAAGCTGTCACATTATCAGCAGAGATAGTCCTTGTCAGGGATAAAACATCACTATCGATTGCAATCGGTCAGAGATAAAACCTGTCGATCTTTTAAAGCTACTGTCCATGAAACTTAGCGACATACGGACAGTAGCTTTAAAAGATCGACAGGTTTTATCTCTAACCAATTGCAATCGATAGTGATGTTTTATCTCTGACAAGGACTATCTCTGCTGATAACGTGGCAGCTTGGCCACGCCCACTTTCCACAGTATACATGGCGCTCTCAGACACCCGACTCTTCAGTCGGGAAGACTCAATGGAAGTAAGAAGACTTCCAAAGATGTCCGGCGCAGCTCTGGACAAAACGTTAGGAAAAACTGAAAAGTTTTATGGACCACGACCTTATAACCCGGAGGTTCTACCAGCGGCTACGACATCCGGTCGTGAAAGCCTTCATTATGAAATAGCTTATACTAAAGACGGCACAAACATCCATGCTCGAGGGGGGATTCGAATCCCCGACCGTAGCGGCCGTGCAGACCGTGACTGGCACGCTGCAGACCGCTCGGCCACTGCGGCCGGCTAGAGACTGAGAGGCATGGTCGTGTATAAGGCGATTAGCTATTGGATGGCACTGCAAAACCAACCCATCGATCACAGAACCAAAGAGGCCCAAAATTCGAGGAGAGATAGGACTTGGTGGGAAACCGCCGAAGAGACTTTATCTGACGTCGGAGAAGCGAAGACATGCAGGCAGCTCCCGCCTGGCCAGACGCGGGACTTTGATGCCTTCGTTGGGGGGTCGCGCCGCGCCGCGCCACGCAGCCGCAGAGCGCAGAGCAGGGCAGGGCAGGGCAGGCGAGAGCCTCTGTATGCCGCCGCCACCGCCGCCGCCGCCGACCTAGCGCCTGGCGCCCACGCGAAGTCAGACAGTAAATTACCTCCCCTTCGCCGTTCACACCTGAGAAGTGTCCATGCCCAGTCAACTCGGCCCTGAGAACTTATTGTTTTACCAGTCTTGTTATAAATAAAACTAAACTTCTCGTGGTAATCCTCTGTACAAGCTGTTTAGTTCTCTGATCAATCCCTTGAATGAAGTGTTCCTCCTAGCCTAGTTCCATAATTTCATATTCATAGAATATATGAAATCAACTGCGAATGGGCAAAGCACTGGGGACACAGTGATAACCGCACCTGCAAAGACTACCTAAGCTCGCCTTCCGTCAGGCACAAACTTCCAGCTCTACCCTGCCCAAAGTAGTCAAACTCGTAGTCACTATGTACTAATTCCCGTAAGAGTAAGGGCTTCAAACTTGCCCCCCTCCCCCCGACAACGAAAGGATCATTGCCTGTACTGGCATATTATACATATTCGGAAAGAACAGGCGTCACTTCTGATCCTGCAGTTGTTATTCTTATTCTTTCGTATTCATCAGAAGTGACGTCTGTTCTTTCGGAATAGACGCCACACACACACACACACACACACACACACACAAATATATATATATATATATATATATATATATATATATATATATATATATATATGCCAGTGGCGGGCAATGATCCTTTCGTTAGCGGAGAGGGGGGGGGAGGGCAAGTTTGAAGTCCTTACTCTTACGGGAATTAGTACATAGTGACTACGAGTTTGAGTACTGTGGGCAGGGTAGAGCTGGAAGTTTGTGCCTGACGGAAGGCGAGCTTAGGTAGTCTTTGCAGGTGCGGTTAGCACTGTGTCCCCAGTGCTTTGCCCATTCGCAGTTGATGTCATATATTCTTTGAATATGAAAGAATAACAACTGCAGGATCAGAAGTGACGTCTGTTCTTTCATAATTAATCATTATCTTTTTATTTAAGGAACACATTGTTGGGGTGATCTAGAATTGTTTAATAAGAGGTTTTCAGTCAAGATCGCTTTCTTCTTTTAATTATATGACCGGTTTCGGCGTGCTGGACGCCATCTTCAGACCTGTGCTATGTTAGAAATTGTTAATCAAAATATCCACGGGTGTACTGACGGTCTATAGTGTCCAAAGGTCACAATATTTCTGCGATCATACATGTCGCCATCATCAGGTGAACTGACGGACTGAGCTCCTGGAAACGCGCCGGCACGGAGATCCGCACGCTACAGTGGCTCGAAGGGAACTGGGTTCTAGCCCGGTAGCGGGCGATTTAAATACCCTCGGCCTGCGGAGCGACCCCTCCGCGGTCCGCGCCCCGTGTTGTTATAGCAGTGATGTAAAAAATTACGATAGGTCTGAAGGTGGCGTCTAGCACGCCGATACCGGTCATATAATTGAAAGAAGAATGCGATCTTGTCTGTAAACCTCTTATTAAAATTATATTTTTATTTAATTTTTCTGTAATGTGGCAGTTATTCAGGGGGAGGCAGTTCTTCAAAGAATATTGAGTCCATCTGAATGTTAGTATTATATTGATATTTACGAAAAATGTCAACAAAATATGCAAATATCAAAAGAAATTAATGGTAAAATATCGGAAAATAAGAAACTTTTGGTACGTGGAGGCACATGCATCATTACAAGGGGAACGGAAGAGATGGCCGAGAGAGGAATGGGAGGGGATGAGCAGAGAGATGGGAGGCGAATAGGTGGACTGAGAGAGAGAGAGTTTTAGAATGACTGTCGTATATCCACAGGTGTCCTACGTAACGAAAGAACTGCCCCTTTCATGTCAGCTGAAGAGGCAGCAAATGGTTGTGCAGGGCGCGGCACTCCTCCTCCCTTGTATCCCCCGCGCGACGGCAGCGCTCGTCTCGGGTGGCCGGTGGCTGCTGGGACTTCTCTGCACGTCTAATTAAAAGGACGTGTCGCCGGCGAGCGGCTCCGGGGATCGATGCGGAGCCCGCCTGGCTTTGTGCCCGCGGGGGGCGGGGGCCCCAGAAGGGCGAGGGCTTTTCTTTCATTCGTCCGCCCGCCCCGTAAGCGGATGTTGAATTCAAGAAGTTGACGTCCGGGCTCGAGAAGGCCCGACTGCTGGGGACAGGGAAATGTGTCGCGAGGCCCCGAGCCGCCGCCGCCAGAAGCATTTGCTGCCAATACTCGGCGCTCCCACCGCTCCCCGCCGCTTTCATCCCGCTCTTGAACAGTACTCCAGCGCCGTCGCCTCCTCCCTGCTCTGGCTTCCTTACTTAAAGTTAAGCTTTTCAGTCAGGTCTTATGTACTTAGTAGCTATCCGACCGCGCTTCACAACCGATGAAGAGGGGGCTTTGAAGGCTGTCGCTTTTCACAGTTCTGTTCCTCAATTTTTGTAAAAAAAAAAACGGAACTCTTATATGATCACTTCGTCAGTATATTCGTTTTTACAAGCTAATATGTGAAAAACAAATAAAAATATCGAAAGAAACAATAAAATTTTGAAAACCATTTATTTTTCTTTTTTCGTCACAGTTGGTAGCTAGTTTCGGAATTATTGATAGATCTGAAGCATTGAATTAAAATGTGTGGTGCGACCGGGAATCGAACCCGGACCTCCATGATTACTAGGCAGATGTCTTAACCGTTTTTTTTTTTTTTTTTTTTTTTTTTTTTTTTTTTTTTTTTTTTAAAGGAAAAGGGACCACAAAGGGAAAGGAAACTAAAGTGCCACCGCTACTTTGACCCTAATAAAAAGAGAACCTCAACCTCTTCAGGCGTTGGCGCCTAACTAAATCTACCCCTAGAAACTAACTATATAAGGGAACAGAAAGAAAGAAAAGGAAGGGGAATGTGTAGGAGACAAAACAAATAAAATCTCTTTATTCACATTACTATGACTTTTTCCTTATTTTTATTTATTTATTTTTATTTAGTAGATCTTGATGTTCGTTGTATAGTTCAGAAGATCTCGGTTCCCTGCGGCTAGTAAGTTCAGTCACGGCTTCTCGTAGAATGTGCATTCCGTTGAACAGTTCAAGGAGGGCAGCAGTTCAAATATTTAAAATTCTTCTCTATTGACTGAACACATTCCAGCTGCGGAGAGGGTCGTGGAAAGTACTCCCAAGGAAGTTGGAAAAGTATTGTCTGTATTTAGGATGTAGTACAACTCTGTAATGGCGATCCGTGAGATAAGTCCAAAAATCAAGTTTCGATTTTGCGTTGTGTCCAAAAAGATCGCGAATCCAATTCACCGCATTGGTCTTTGCCTTTGGAAAATACACTCGGTCCGGAAATAAGAACGAAGGAGGAGTAACACTCTCTGGAATAGTTCTCGTGAGGAAAGCTATAATACGGCGAATCAGTTGCCAAACGTCAGCAGCAGTACCGCAAACAAAACGATGTTCGTCAGTGTCAGCCACCCCACACCTGGGACAGAGAGGTGATTCGGCTTGGTGGATGCGATGAAGGCGAAATCTGCAAATATGCTTACGATTGACAGTAAGGTACCAGACCGACTGTACATCAGAATCAAGAAAAAAAGCAGATATAGAACGCCAGATGGAGCGCCAGTCAAAATGGGGAAATTTTTGTTCAATCGGGTTTGATGGTAGACTTCTTTGTAGAACATCGTAGACAGCTTTAGTTTTGCGTAAGTACGGGTTGGACAAGTTGAGGTGGAGATAGCTAAGCTCGAGAATAAAATATCTGATATAATGGAAAGGTACTGGAATAACCGACAGCATGACCGGAGCTGACAGTGAGGCCGGCGTATAAGTCGACAATAGAAGACCAGTAAGGCTCGTCGGGCAACGTGTCCATATCGTCATCTGGGAGCTAATAAAGAGGGCACGAGCTCTATCCGGTACGTGATACAGACCGAGCCCACCACGGTCGCGGGGAAGGGTGAGCGATTCATAATCTGACTTTGAACAACAAGCCCTTGCTGACGAATGAGGCCATCGCTGCTAACATTCGGTGGGCAATGGTAAGTGGAAAGGGGAAAACCTGTGCGACATGGGGAACGCGGGATGCGATATAGATATTGACATATCGAACTCGCTGAAGAATATCCAGGGATATTAGCCGATGATCAATAAGACCAGCCCTCATTTGCTGAAGTAGGCGTCGGCAGTTGGAAGCGGCCGAACGCCGGAGATCAGCCGAAAAGTCAATGCCTAAACAGCGGATGTTATCTTGGGTGACGAGGGACGCAGTGCACCCAGCAGCGAAACCTGTGCCGATAAACATAGCGTGCGACTTACGGACATTGAGAAAGCTACCCGAAGCCTCGCCATATGTCGTGACCCACGTCAAGGCTGCCCGGACTTCATCAACATCACGTATATAGATGACTAAATCGTCAGCATAGGCTGTACAACAGAATCGGTAGCCATCAATGGGTAACCCCATCAAACGTTGTCGAAGGCCACAAAGCAAGGGTTCCAAGGCGAAGACATACAGGAGCGCCGAAAGCGGGCAACCCTGTAGTATAGAGCGACCAATTACGATCGGTGGGGTTAGTCTGCCATTGTAAAGGACTCTGGATGAAGCACCCCTCAGTAGGCGCATCGCCACCGTAATTATTACGTCTGGGAATCCCATATGAGGTAGGACAGTCGTAAGAAAGGAATGATCTACTCGATCAAAAGCCTGGCTGAAATCCAACGACGCAAGTGCACCGGAGAGGCATTGTGCCCGTGCCACGGCGATCATATCCCTGTATCGACATAAAGCGGTACGGATATTATTGTCTCCTCCCAAGGATGCTTGGTCTGATGACACGACATATCGAGCAGCGCGTTTGAGGCGTGCGGCCAAAAGGCGAGTGAAGATCATATCACTGTTAAGGAGTGTGATGGGGCGATAATCACTGATGCCGATACCGCCATGGGGCTTGTGGACAGGAACAATGATCCCTTCCGTAAAGGCATCTGGAATGCTCACCTCCGGAGACATCAGCTCTTGACAAATGGAAGTGAAGGTGGGTATAAGAAGATTGCAGAACGTACGATAAAATTCAAGCGGAAGACCGTCAGGTCCTGGGGAGCGATTAACGGATCCTGCCCGTATCGAATTGAGAACTTCATCAGAAGTTACGTCCGCAACCAGTTCCATTGCCTCATCTCCTGGAACAGCACCGAAGGTTAGATGTGATACTTGCTCATTCAGCTCTGACGGATGTGGAACTTCTGCATAGAGCTGTTGGTAGTGAGTATAAAGCGCATGTCCGATGGTAGACTGTGTATCGTATCGTCTCCCTTGCTCGTCCGTTAGGGCATAAATCAACTTCTTCCGTCGATATCGTCGGTCCTTGAGTATATGGTAATCGATGGGTGTTCGTGAGGCATACTATCAGTACTACGAGATCGTACTACCACTCCGTCCAAATGCCTTCGCATGAGAATAGATATCTGGGCTTTAGCACGTTTCATCATTATCTGGCGCTCTGGGGAGATAGGCATCAATGAACAGTCCCGTAGGATCCTGTAGTAAAAGTCCATCGTGCTTTTTCTCCAATTTGCAACATCTTTACCATATCGCATCAGAGTTTTGCGGATAGCGGGTTTTGCACACTGGACCCACCAAGATATGGTTGACGGATACATTTGTAGGCGACGTTGACATGTGGTCCACGTGTCTTCTATTATCCGACGACAATCTGGCAAAGCAAGAAGTGCTACGTTCAATTTCCATAATCCTCTTCCGTGCCACACAGCCTGCCGACTGAGTGTCGTTAGACTACCACACCACTAACGATTAAGGCGCCTCGGAATAGTCTATGTACGATTTCCCTTCACAACACAAACTTTAATTTAGCTTCTTTGTTCCAAAGATAATTGCCACTACTGCCTAGTAAGCATGGAGGTCCGGGTTCGATTCCCCGCCGCACCACAAATTTTAATTCAATGCTTCAGATCTATCAATAATGTCTTTGACATATTTGAGACGTAAATCCGTCTCTGGGTTTGTTTGTTTGTATTAACTGATATTTATATCACCATATCAGGATTGTTCCACCATGTCCATTGCTGAGGCGCTATTCCGCTGCATGGAGAGCCTTGGCAGTAGTGGCAATTATCTTTAGAACAAAGAAGCTAAATTAAAGTTTATCTTGTGGAGGGAAATCGTACATAGACTATTCCAAGGCGCCTGGTGTGGTAGTCTAACGGTTAAAACGTCTGCTTAGTAAGCATGGAGGTCCGGGTTTGATTCCCGGCCGCACCACAAATTTTAATTCAATGCTTCAGATCTATCAATAATGTCTTTGACATATTTGAGACGTAAATCCGTCTCTGGGTTTGTTTGTTTGTATTAGTTTCGGAATTGTTCGTCCATTTTCAAACCATATGCCTTATTCAACCGTAACAAATACACTGAATGAAGCAAGTGACTGAGGAGAAATGTAGGAACACGGGAGGCAATACTCACTTTACGGCTTATCCTAGAAGATAGATTGAGAAAAGGCAAACCTACATTTCTAGCTTTCGTAGATTTGGAGAAGGCTTTTGACAATGTTGATTGGAATAAACTGTTTCAAGTTCTGAAGCAAGCAGGAGTAAAATATAGGGAGCGTAAGGTTATTTACAACTTGTACAAAAACCAGACAGCAGTTGTTAGAGTTGAAGGGCATGAAAGGGATGCAGTGGCTGGGAAGGGAGTAAGACAAGGTTGTAGCCTTTCTCCAATGTTATTCAATTTGTACAATGAGCAAGCTATAAAGGAAAGCAAGGAGAAATTTGGAGAAGGTATTAAAGTTCAGGGTGAAGAATTAAAAACATTGCGTTTTGCCGACGACATAGTAATTCTGTCAGATACAGCAAAGGACCTAGAAGAGCAGCTGAACGGAATGGACAGTGTGCTGAAAGGTGCATTCAAGATGAACATTAGCAAGAGTAAAACAAGGGTAATGGAGTGCAGTCTAAGAAAATCAGATGATGCTGAAGGAATTAGATTAGGTAACGAAACAATAAAGGAGGTAGATGGGTTTTGTTACTTGGACAGTAAAATAATAAATGATGGTCGCAGTACAGAGGGTATAAAATTCAGAATGGCAATGGGTAGAAAAGCATTCTTGAAAAAGAGAAATTTGTTAACATCGAATATTGATTTAAGCCTAAGGAAGTCCTTTCTGAAGGCATTTGTATGAAGTGTTGCCTTGTATGGGAGTGAAACATGGACGATAGACAGTGCGGAGAGGAAGAGAATTGAGGCTTTTGAAATGTGGTGCTACCGAAGAATGCTGAAGATTAGGTGGGTGGATCGCATAACTAATTAGGAGGTACTGAACAGAATTGGGGAGGGAAGGAATTTCTGGCATATCTTGACTAAAAGAAAGGATCGATTGGTAGGACATATTCTTACACATCAAGGAATCGTGAATTTAGCATTGGAGGGAAGTGTGTGGTGGTAAAAACCGCAGAGGAAGACCAAGAGATGGATACAGTAAGCAGATTCAGACAGATGTAGGTTGCCGTTCTTATGTGGAGTTAGAGGCTTGCTCAGGATAGGGTATTGTGGAGAGCTGCATCAAACCAGTCTCCGGACTGAAGACCACAACAACAACACGTCCACAACAACAACAAGTCTATTTAAAATAGGTTAAAATAGATGTTGCATTAACGGACGCCCAACGTGATAGTACACAATTTCAATGTAATCATGTTTTGACAGTGGACAACATATAGATTTTATCAGTCACTTGCTTCATAAAGTGTATTGTTACGGTTGAATAAGGCATATGGTTTGAAAATGGACGAACAAGTCCGAAACTAGTTACCAAATAGTGCAACTGTGACAAAAAACAAAAATAAATGGTTTTCATTAATTATTTTGCTGATCCTGCCCCATCCTCACGACGAATTTTCATAAATAAAATTTATTAAACATTTAAAACAGAGGGCGAAACAATAAATTCGTATATCCTAGCCAATTGGATCGACTTACAGACGGATTATTCTAAAAATCACATCTAATTAGCTGGCACGAGATTCAACAATCTATATTCATACTACACTATCCAAATAAATTAGGGAATCACGTAATATATCGTACACAATACACATATGGCAACGGATTATAGTCACATATTGGTCACAATTGTATTCTCCTCGCCATTAAAATTGCTACACCGCGGAGATGCTGTGATATGCAAATAACTAGCTTTTCAGAGCATTCACACAAGTTTGACGTCGACGGCGACACCTACAACGTGCTGACATGAGGAAAGTTTCCAACCGATTTCTCATACACAAACAACAGTTGACAGGCATTGCCTGGTGAAACGTTGTTCTGACGCCTCGTGAAAGGAGGAGAAATACGTACCATCAAGTTTCCGACTCTGATAAAGGGCGGATTGTAGCCTACCGCGATTGCGGTTTATCGTATCGCGACATTGCTGCTCGCGTTGGTCGCGATCCAATGACTGTTAGCAGAATATGGAATCGGTAGGTTCAGGAGAGCAATACGGAACGCCGTGTTGGTTCCCAACGGCCTCGTATCACTAGCAGTCGAGATGACAGGCATCTTATCCGCATGGCTGTAACGGACCGTGCAGCCACGTCTTGATCCCTGAGATGGGGACTTTTGCAAGACAACAACCATCTGCACGAACAGTTCGATGACGTTTGCAGCAGCATGGACTATCAGCTAGGAGACCATGGCTGCGGTTACCATTGACGCTGTATCACAGACAGGAGCGCCTGCGATGGTGTACGCAACGACGAACCTCGATGCACGAATGGCAAAACGTCATTTTTTCGGATGAATCCAGGTTCTGTTTTAAGCATCATGATGGTCGCATTCGCGTTTGGAGACGTCGCGGTGAACGCACATTGGAAGCGTGTATTCATCATGAATGATGGTATAGGGTGCCATTGGTTACACGTCTTCGTCAACTCTTGTTCGCATCGACGGCACTTTGAAAAGTGGTCGTTACATTTCAGATGTGTTACGATCCGTGGCTCTACCCTTCATTCGATCCCTGTGAAACCCTACATTTCAGCAGGATAATGCACGACCGCATGTAGAGGCCTTTCTGGATACGGAAAATTGTTCAACTGCTGCCCTGGCCAACACATTCTCCAGATCTCTTACTAACTGAAAACGTCTGGTCAATGGTGGCCAAGTAACTGGCTCTTTACAAAACGCCAGTCACTACTCTTGATGAACTGTGGTATTGTGTTAGAATCATTAGACGAGCAAATGATTTTCGATTCAGCCACATTCCACTACCTGAGCTGCGACGCCAGGAAGCAACGAATCGAGAAAAGTTCACCACCCCAACTACCCACAAGATCCTACAATTCACAAGACCTTAAACGAGCCTCCTCCAGACCGCCTGAAGTCCCGTACTTCGCTGAGGCATAAAGGAAGGGACAACTTCGACGTTAAAGAAGAGTGGCGCAAGAGGTAAAACGCGTATGCAACAGCATATCACGGTGTACAAAACCCAACTGCCAGCCCACCAGCGTTCCATCTGCAGAGAAGTGTGTGGACAAAATTAAACAGAGTAAGAACTGGCCTCACCAGATGCAATGCCATGATGCACAAGTGGGGACTCGGAGATTCTCCAGCCTGTGATTGTGGTGCCCAAGAATAAACGGTTCAACATACCGTGAGAGACTGTTCTTTGAGGAAATATCCTGGACCACTGAGTGACTTTATAAATGCTACTCCTTCCGCATCTAGTTGCATTCAGTCATTGATATTGAATTATGATTATCTTTAGACATGTGTTTAATTAAGTGGTAATCGCACCTCTTAAACGCGCCTCTGTATTAAATTATTAAGCTCAAGAATTCAAAACTGTGTTAATTTAGTGTATTTACCACATTAGTAAATTTTAGTATTTGGACCTGAGTATTAAACTTTTATCTAATGTGAAACTAAATAACTGTTCCATGTGTAATTCTCAATGCCGCTGCTGTTGTCATACTGTACAGGATGACCAGCCAGTCTAAAACACGTTGGAGAAATAATTTTAAAAAACTTATTTCAAAACTTCGCCTAAGTTTTACAAGTGTTCTTCCACTGCTACATACGCCTTGACAACGTGACCAAGCCTGTCCACCTTGCAGGACAGAGCCGGCCAGAACCAGTATTGAATGCTGATTTTAACATCACGCCACCCTTCTGGCGTCCGTGCTGAAACTACTGACGTTTCCATGCTACCATGGAGCCAATAGCATACACCCACGTTTGATCACGCGTGCTGCTGCTGGAGGACTCATAGGTGAGAGAATCAGCTCCTTCGCTCTCTTCAGTTTGAGTTCTCGTGCAGAACAGATGCACGCGAGAGGCTGAGCGAGAGTCCGCATGCCGTCCGCTCCCGCCTCGCGGCTGTTCGGTATCAGCCACCAACAACGTGAACCGTAACCTTTACCTTTTCCGTTTTCTAATCGGCTAACTTAGACTGGCACTTATTCATTGCATCCGACCCCAGGGCGAGTCCCGCCATGTATCCCGTATTTCAGAATATAGCCAATATTAACTTGAATTCTATCTTTTATTTGCCAATCAGCCACCGTTTCCTAGGGCGCCCACAAGCCTTCACCGCTCCGCCTTCCATTCTGACAACGCCTCTAACCCATATTATTTGTACAGCAGTGGGATGGGTTGTACTATTTTCCTGTTATCCGTGGGATAAAGTTTAAGTGTTGTACAATACGATCAATGAATAACTAAATGATTTTCGATGTTATTTGAACGTCAGTTAGCAAACAATATAGTAAACCAAAAAGAGCTATTTACAGCATTTTTATATTGTTTGATGTGTGTGCAAATATAAATTTTCTCCAGCAGACTATAAACGTTTGTATGACACGTTTCCTATTTTCTATTATCACATGAAATTTGACGAGGACCACGCTTACCCTTTTGTCATTAATCAGCTCAATTATTATACTTTGCTCCTAAGTGAAAACTGCCCTCATGATCTCATTTCATCATTCAGACGCGAAACTACACAGCAGACAACTCTACAGTTTTGGTGCTAACATATATACGAAATCGACCACGCGGGGTGCAGTACAGGAATATCACGCGAGGGGCCGAGAAAGAAAGTCTATCGTCTAAAAGGGACTTCTCACAGGCTGGCATACACCGTGTAGCTGTGCGGGCTTCTGTGCGCTATGAAGTGTTACGGGGCAGGCAGCGTGCAGTGAGGGTGGAAGACGCTCCCAGCCCCCCTCCCCCCCCCCCCTTGCCGCGCTGCAAGTTGCGCCGCGCCAGGTAATCGCGTCCGCGCTAAATCTGCCGGAAACGGGCTTAATGACGGCCGCCGCCACCGCCAGCGCGGCCTTGGTTAAGGGTGGGCTGCTAGCCGCGGTTAATGGCCCACTGCGGGGCGGCGCCGCCCCCATCTGCGCTCTGCAGCCTCCAAAAGTGCCTGCCCTCACTGGCAGCGCTTTTCTTTTCATCAGAATACATCATGTGTATCATCATCTCGACGTAACCCCTTCTAGAAGCAGTGTACCGAACGTCTCTAGACGAGCTTTCCTAAGAATTGGAGAAAGGCAGTCATCACATCTACAAGAAGGGTCGTCGATCAGATGCACAAAACTGTAATATATGAAAAAACAGTCTATAGCGCAATATTTGCTATTTATTTACAACCGGTAGGAAACTTTCGCCTCCTCAACTAGTGTAGTGAGTTGCAGGAGCTGCGAGTTGCTGCTGTGGACTCTGCACATGGAGGAAAAATCTCTGAAGGTGGCCCAACGTTGGGTTGAAACCGGTTGGCAATAAATAAACAATATTGTGCTCTAGCTGTGACTCACAACTCCTGTGCCGCTCCACACAGAGGAAAAACCCTGGTGATGGCCCAACATTGGGTTAAAACCGGGCGGCAATAAATAACCAATAACGTGCTCTAGTAGTGACTTGCAGCTTCTGTGCTGCTGCACATGGAGGGAAAAACCCTGAAGGTCACACAACATTGGGTTGAAACCGGTTGGCAATTAATAACGAATATTGTGTTCTAGCTGTGACTCACAGCTCCTGCGCCACTTCAAACGAAGGAGAAACCCTTATGATGGCCCAACATTGGGTTGAAACCAGTTGGCACTAAATAACCAATATTGCGCTCTAGACTCTTTCCAAGCATTAATTCAGACTTGCAGGGTCTGCTGCCTTGCTACATTTCCTCCATTTATTTCTGTCGTTGACGTCTTCTGGTTTTATGCCAACAACGTACATGTCTGCCCTGATGTTATCAGTCCACGACTTTGTCGGTCTTCCTCATGGTCTTGCTCTTCCTGGGTTGCTGCTTCCTCATGACGTGGCTGTGCGAGCAGAATTGGGCTTCCCTCAGTCTGTTGGGCATGGCATCGAACCTTTGCCAGACTTCTGTATTTTTTACATGCTCACATCGGGGCAGCCACATGGACCAACAAAGCATCTTGATCTCTATGGTATGTCAACCGAGTTGTAATATGGCGACAGTCCCATAGATTGCTGCTGGGCATACCATGGTTTTATAAACTTTTACCGTTAGACATGCGGCCATCTTTTTATTGCAGAAGACTCCAGTGACTCTTCTCCACCTGAACCAAGATGCATTCACTCTCACCCGAGTATCGAGAATTGTATCACGGTCTGAAGTGACAACAGACCACAGGTACTTAAAATACATTATCTTCTTCTCCAAACGTTTGGTGCCTTTGGTTTGGGAGCCGTATTCTATTGTGAGGGGACAACTTTGTAGACACACTTGAAGTCTGCAATTTCGTGACAAAACACGCACAGGTGTGGCAATCTTGAGAGTTTGTTGACAAGCAGCCTACTAGTTCTGAGTGACTCAATGGTGATCAGCAGGAGAGGCCCTGTTTGGCCTTGGAGATATATGCTATAAACTACTAAAAATTAATAACTATTGATCCATATATGGTACTAAGGAGCGCCTAGGCTCATTTTAAAGCTGACAGTAAGACGGTTGCGCTCATTTAAACACTCCTCCTGTACTTTAACAGTTTTTGAGTTAAAGTAAATCAAAAACCATTGTAAAATAACAATTTTACACACACACACACACACACACACACACACACACACACACACACACACATATATATATATATATATATATATATATATATATATATATATATATATATATATATCGCGCATATTCAGTAAATTTGCATGAGACCAAAAACGTGGTTACCAGGTATAAAAATGGGATTAAAAAGCAATAATAACTGTGGTATTAGTGGCAGTACCATAAACTAGACTTAATTAAATAGCTAATGAAATAATATCAATAGTTTAGTGAATGATCTCTTAAATATTAAAATTCATAACCGAAACATTTAATTTGTTAATTATGTGAAAACTAAGATATGTACAATGTTTTTGATGCCATATTCTGATTCAGTGGAAAATTTCCGTTACATACTGTCATCATATGTATTTGTTTCATTAATATTATATGTGAAAGAGGTATTTTTGTGGAGAAAAGACACTGATTTGACTTCAGAGTAAGCCAGTGAAGGTATTTAAGGCGGCCATTGTGGTTAGTGTGGGGCACTGTGTTAGTGTTGGTCAGTTAGAGAAGACCTGTGCGTTACGATGGGCGACTGGGAAATCGCTTGAAGACTTTTAAATTTTCAGCGAAGTGTTGGAGTGTGGTGCTTCGTGGACTTTAACTATATTTTGCGTCTGTATCGCTTCGTGTTCTGCGACAGTGGAACTTAGAATTTTTCAGGATTGTTGCTGGACTTTAATTTTATTCAGCGGCAGTGGGACGTATAAACTGTTCAGTTAAGTTTCCATTTATTTGTGTGCCAGCCTTAGAAAAACTCATGGTTTACTCTATTCATTACCGACGTACAAATGAAACACAAGTGGATTCATCTGCGTGTTTTATCCGTTTGTTTGGAGTGCATATTTACAGTTCTAAACAGCTACATAGCAAAATAATACATAATTAAAAAAAGGGTCTATTAATAACGCCTAATGATGTTAGATCCAATTAAAGTGCATTCCAGGACTTGAAAGTCGGTATCACAAAATAAATATTGCTGCAATACCGGGTACTGAAGTATTGTTTTTTGTACTGCTCTTGTTCATTCTACCTAAACTGGTTCGTCTATTTAAGATGCGTTTTCTGCCTTCGTGATCGTAACTTCTGTTACTTTAGAAGTAAGTAGACACGACAGTAAAATTAATTATTGATTACAAACCTAGCACTCAGTTTCTTGTAATAAAATCGCATGGCCTATCGCTTATGAGCAGACAATTTGGTGTTATATTTAACAAAATGTATCTCGTGTTAGAGAGATCTGACAGCGTTCCACGTTGAAACAGATGAAAATTTTATGCATTCTTAAAATTTAGTTCTCAAATTGTGCTGACCCTACTTCAATATAAAAAAAATAAATGAATAAAAAAAATAAAAAATAAAATAAAAAGTTTATCGCATGACGAAAATTTGTAACATCGTAAGAATACATTTTCATAAAAAGTCCATATTTAGTCTTAATCATATGCTGCTGCACAAGAAACTAACATAGAACAGTTCTTTTTTAACACTTAGATATCTACTCCATACTTGTACGCTGAATAATTTGCCTGACTGGGCTAGTTTAAAGAAATATACGATCGAACAACGGTTCTTTGCCGGACATGACACATGGAGAACGTACTCAATAAGTAGGGGAGCTAGCGAGCATGAACTTTCTGCTCAGAGCATCAGAACGTATGCTTCGAAATTTTTATTTATTCGAAATTGAGAACTTAGAGAACGTTCTTTTGCCATGAGAATCTTCTCTGGAGCATGAGCTCATTCTTATTCATACGGCTCATTGTAACGCATGAGGAAAAAAGTAAGGGAATCCTTTTCTGTTCGACTGAGCAGTTACATCAAATACGAGACGCATCCACATAGTAATTTGTCCTTTTTTTTTCTTTCTTTCATAATTTTTTAAATGAAGACAACGCAATTACTTGAAAAACTTCATTGAGAAAAGACACTACACTGATTGAGCTTTTTTTTGGCATAGTAATCAAAAGTATAGACGTAATATCGTGGAATCAAACTTTGGTATTGCTGCGTCATAGAAGTCTGCCGCCTGTGAATGGAATCAAGGTATCATTTCTCAGCTCCTCGCCGTTGTCAAAACTCTGGCCGCAGGACACGCCGTTTAGAACAAGAGGCATGGGCTGCTTACTGCAGGTGTCGTGCTGCTCCATGACAATGCTCGGTCCCCATACATCTCGGCGCACAGCAAGTGTTTTTCAGAAGCTGGGCTAGGGCCTGTCTGATCATCCAGCATACAATCCTGATCTCTCACCTAGCGGTGTTTATCTTTTCTTGCACCCCAAGAAATTACAGACCTCCAGCCAGCGTTTTGACAACGAAGAAGAGCTGAAGACGACTGTCACACGCTGGTGGCATCTGCAAGCGTCAGACAACTGCGAAACGTGAGCAGGAAAGTAGAACCCACAAATGATGTGTCTCAGTTCTTTTGGTAGCTATGTCAAAAAACAGCTCTAACATTGATGTACCTGTTGCTAATAAAGTTTCTCGTGCTATTGACAATAAAATATCTCATGTAACTGTGTTTTTAAAATACAGGGAAATTACTTCCTTGATGCCCCTTGTAAAATTAATGAGTAACATTAAGTTCAGCAAACTGATTTATCACACTCTACATCTACTCTGCAAGTCACATTGAAGTGCTTGGCAAAGTGTTCATGCTACCACTTTTATGATATTTCTCTGTAGTTCCATTTTCTTATAGCTCGTGGGGAAAAGGAAGACCTGAATCTTTCCGTTTTCGATCTGATTTTCTTATTTTATTATGATGATCATGTCCCCCTATGTATGTGGGTGTTAACAAAAAGTGTTTTTCTTCTGAATGCATGGACAAAGTAGTGGGGAAATAGAGGATGGGGGCAGAAAGAAAGAAAAGACAGATTGAAGAACCGGAAATAACAAGGAAAAAAATTGTAAGGAGTTACTTTCCACAGAGCAGTTTTTCGTATTAGAACACCAAGTTATTGCAGCCTCATTGTACTGCACATACCTTGACTATTACTCTGAAGAAGGACCGCGGCGGAATGGCCGAGCGCATTGCGACGCTATGCTTAGATGCGCGGGGTTTCGAATCCTCCCTCGGGCATGGATGTTTGTGTTGTCTTTAGTATAAGGCAGTTTATACTTGGTTTGTAACTTTAGGGACTGATGACCCCGCAGTTAGGTCTCATAAGCTTAACAAACATTTGAATATCTTTTTTCTGAAGAAGGAAGGAAAGAAGGAAGCTTAGAGTTTGCCGGCCGCGGTGGCCGAGCGGTCTGCGGCACGCCAGTTACTTTCTGCACGGTCACTACGGTCGGGGATTCGAATCCCCTCTCGGGCATGGATATTTTTGCCGTCCTTAGTATTAGCTAGTTCATAAGTAATTTGTAAGTTTAGGAACTGATGACCCCGTAGTTTAAGTCCCATAAGCTCTACAAACATTTGAACATTTTTGAAGTTTAGAGTTTAACGTCCCGTCGACAGCGTGGTCATTAGAGACGGAGTTTACGCTCAGAGTGTTTGGATAAGGATGTGGAAGGAAATCGGTCGTACCATTTGAAAGGAACATCCTGGCATTTGCCTGGAGTAATTTAAGGAAGTGACGGAAAACCTAAATCTGGATGACCAGACGTGGAAGGACCACGGTCCTTCCGAATGCGAGTCCAGTGTGTTACCACTGTGCCATCTCGCTCAGTAATGTGAACAGGTAGGAGAGAAAAGAGAATATTTAGAAGTAAGTTTTGGAATTATGTGTAGTCAAAGTAAGGGAACTGCATATACCAAACTTACTTTAAATTACCAATATGTTCGTTCACTAAGAAACACATGAACGGGCACAGACTTCTCATATCACTTCTTAAGTAAACCCTAAACGCTTTTATTACAAATGTAATTTTAATGAAGTGTTGGTATGAAAAAACATTCACAAAATTTTACGATGAGTAATGTTGAGATCTTATGCTTAAAGAGTACATATACATCAAATAAACCGTAGCTTGTCTTTTCGCATGTGGATGTTCATATTTTGTGGGACTTATAAACATACCACATGTTACTTTCTTCAGCGACGTAAGTTTTACATCGTTCCGTTACGAACTTGAAAACTCTGAATTCCTGTTGGTATCTCTCATAAATCACTCTCAAATATTGCACAACATAGGCTAAAAGTCGTCAATGATGATGAAAGCATATTACGCTCGTGAGAATCTGTACTTACAGCAGAGTTGCTAATTCACAAATTTACGAAAAAGAATAACTCGGTGGTAAACATGGGAGAGGAACGCAGATTTGTTGCTATAGTAGCTAAAAATTTTGCTGCAATTTCATTACAGCGCATTAAAAAGGAGACGGAAAGCAAACTCGTTAGATAGTGATTAACGGGACGGCTTACATAACAAAGGGAATTCAGTTTAATTACATTGTAGCTTCTGCACCCAGCCACGGCAAAGTGAAATCGTAATTCTCTCTCGGGTGCCCTTATGGGAATTTACACGCATACTTCACAAAAGTACTTGTAGCCCTGCTTGGATATTACAGCACCCTAAAACACCGCTAATTAAATAGAGGCGCGACAGTTATGTCGTATTGTAAAAGTAGTAGTGTTGTTCAAGACACCTTAGTTCCTTACGACTCGGGTTAAACAGTATTACGTTTTTTTGTAGTAATCAGTGGTGTTGATTGCTCCGTCCTCTCGAAGTTGAGAGGAGTAGCCGCAGATTTCGTACTTGAATGAAAATATGAAACATTAAGAAATTTTTAATGGAAATATTTTCACAGCAATATTCGATGACGACACTGTCATAATGTACAAAGATGAGAAAGAATGACAGGTCCTGTTGAATGGAATGACCAGTCTACTGAGTACAGCAAGCAGATTGACAGTGAGCCAAAGAATGACGTAAATATTGATGAGCATCGGAGCGTGATATCGAGCAATGCAAATGGGAAATGATAGTAAGTTAAAGCATTATATTGCCTTGTGTGCAAAGTAAAGTGTTCATTCGTTGAGACGAATGGTTAACAATTCCCGCTTACATCACGTCTGCTAATTCATCTGATGTGGATAAATTTCAATAACTATTCCAGGGCCTCAGTTACTTCTCAACCAGCAACGTTCACATTGACGCTTCTTATTACTCCCTACTTGGTTAACCTGTGAGACGTAATGTAGGCTAATGGCTGTTTGCTATGAAACAGAGAAGATTCTACTATTTGCCGTCTGCACAGAAATTAAGACCATTTTTTATTTTGATTCAAAAAAATATTTTCTTCATAATACGTACCTAGCCCTCAGATCTAAGATCTATAATATTATCACATTCTGGTCCTATTTGTCAATTAATGGTTGTTCATACCACTAGATTCTAGTTTTCAAAATTTCCAGCTGTTATCTTGTGCAACTAAAATATATATTTTTGGAAACATTTTAGTTTCATTTATAAAAAAAATAATAATAATAAAAAATAAAATAAATAAATAAAAAAAAATTCCGACTAGTTTCGATCTTGTCTTAGACCATCTTCAGCCTGCCAGCTCCACGACATCAATGGAGCTATATTTCCTGAAGATGGTCTAAGACAGAAACAAGTCGGAAAAAAAAATTTTTTTTCACTCTAGACTGTTCTTTATATACAACCAAAAATATTTTGGCGACCCTTCTACCTTCCCGAACCACATAACACAATTATGTGTGTAAATTCATAGGAAACGAATTTGATTTTCTTCAGTTGACTCAAACAATGAAAATGTACAGCATTCTACATTAAAGTATAAATTTTAGTGCATTTTTTCTGGATGCAACACTTTCTATCTTACATGAATTACGACAGAAAAATATATGTTGTACAACGAGGTTTCACATTGCAGGTAAAGCTCAGAAGTTAATTATGCCCATTGAGAGGACGGTCCCAGTGTATATAACAATGTATATAACAATTTTTTCTATCCAACTGATGAGTAATGAATCGCGTAATTTTAATATAAAGTACATTTCACTTTTCTTTGGCATATGTTTTTGTATTACGTAACACCTAGTATTCAGACATGTATTAGTCTGATTGTTTTATTGTGCGACTACTGTGCTCCTACTGTGCTTCCTCCAGTACGACGATCCCCCGAACAAGACTGCGACACCCTGGGAGTCGGGACCAACAGGTTGAAACACACTGCTTTGAAGTATAAGACTGTACGTAATGAGGATATGACGAATGACTTTGTATTGCTTACCTAAAGTCATCAAAGAGTTTAGAGTGTGCATTTATAATGACAACAGGCAAACTTACGGCAACGCCTTTAATGCTTCAGGTATTATACCCTCCCCCTTCCACCCACCTTCCAACGAACGCAACTTTCTAAAAGCTATATGAGACTCAAAAAAAAAAAAAAAAAAAAAAAAAAAAAAAAAAAAAAAAAAAAAACTTCTTTGGGACGTTCTACAACTCGCGCAACATACAGGTTTTCGCCATTCATGTCACAATTGTTGGCCGTTTTCAGAAAAGAATAGTCTACGTTTTCATTTCATCATGGTAGACTTTAACGCATCAAACTTTTTCACAATCTTTTCTCTCCTTCAAAAAATTCGGGAGTGTCTTGAACCATTGATTTAATTATGTTTCTCCGTATCAATTTTTAACACAACAACGTTAAAACACGAATACCTTACACCGTCTTATGACTACTGATCGGTCAAATGTACGTGTCCTGTTTACATTAGTTAACTCTTAGATACCACAGTACTGCCAGCACAGCGCAGCTAGGAATAAAATCGGTCTTGAAACAGTTCGGACAGCTTCTGAGGAGGGAATCCAGCTTTCCCTACTATCTCATATGTCTGTTCAATATCACGGGATATGCTTACCTAGCTACTTGCACAACTGCGCATAACATCCAATCAGCACAAGTTTAAAACTACAGCCTAGCCGCATTTACGAAGAATTGCACAACTATGGGTAACATTCAATCACCACAATGGTAAAATAGAAACTTTAGATTTACATCTGAATTAATGTAAAAAGATAGACGAAATATTTTATGATTATATTTTATAGAATTCACAAGTTATAACAAAAAACGTAATTTGTTTTTAGAAAGTATAAAAAGGTTGTAGATTAAGTGCCTAGTAACATTAAGTTACAGGGCTAGTACTACAGCACTTTAGTTGATAAGCGAAAGGATGAAGCTGTGCAATATTTCAGACATCTTTATTTGAAAAAAAAAAAAAAAAAGAATGATGTTCGTTTCTATACGTTTCTATATCTACTGTAAGGAGAAATAGGAGTGAAACTGCAAGTACTGTTGTCACATAAATTAGGGCTGTTATAGCAAAGCAAGCAGCCAATAAGTGGGTGGCCTCTTGGGCGGAGGCACAGAGACCATATAAATAAACGCTCAGCTTAGACGGTTCATCCTTAATCTGGGCAACTACGATCATAACCATACGTGGAAGCATAACCGACCTAAAACACTATTTCTCAGGAATAGTTAAGAACCTATGGCAAACTTAACTAACACAAACAAAACTATTGTTCGTAGAACCCCTGCGCTTCAACTGACTGGCTATGCCAGATGAGCTAATACAGCCGACTAACTGGCGACAGCAGGGAATACGAACAAGTTCGACACACAAACAAATCCCACACACACAGAGGTGGACACCAAAATCGACCACTCGTTCGTCAATCTATTTGTTGCAGCCAGCAACCTTGATCGTGGCCCAGGAGACATCCCAGTGTCAGCTGCAGTGGCGCGACTCATCAAACCGGATTGACAAATTTATGACAAACACGCAATGAACATGGTACTGAGCTTGCACGATACCTAATAACTAACATAACACAAATCCTTGAATGATCTGTCGGAGATAGCAAGGATCCGCTACTGCTCTTACTACTCGTCCATGACTGTCGCAGAGGATTTTTTCCCTTGGCAACTTGCCTTGGCACTTTTTTCCCTCTGACCTTAAAATCGCTCTAGTGTCAAAAAGCTTTCGACTACTATCCTCCGATGGGCCGTATTAATGGGTAATTCTACCCACACGGACGGCACACATCACAGTTCTCGCTCCTGTGGCTACTTAATTAGAAATACTAACACATGCAGAGGTGACAGTAGAACTATTGAGTTGTGCGATCGTTGAGGGGCTCCACTCCTGTTATTAAGCTTAGACGGGGGCATTTCACGCCAAGATCTCCCACAAATGCGTGTATTCCGTTTCGATGTCTTATTTCGCGTTGCCTCAGGAAAACACTTGAAGATCTGCGTATAAAGTGTTGAAAATCTTCTCCACTACAGAAAGGAGCAATATTGGCTTTTTAGGGGCTTGATAATCGGGATAGTAAAGCTATTTGCTTGACATTACACTTGTAAGACGTACTGAACTGTTTCGAGTGCTGTTTAGATGGAAACAATAACAATTGAATATCTTATTAGCGCGATATTTTTATACATTTTTTTTACAAATTTACTAAGAATTGTGGAAATTAATTTTCTTCATCGTTTCCGAGACCTCTGAATTTAATAGAGATTAGGGACAATCTGTTACAGTTTCGGTGACCTGAGGTATGGGCTTTCTCACTGAAGATTAAGAACAGTATGTTCTCCATCACATTCTGGCTGCTCGTAATTTTCAAGCTCTAAAAAAAGGCAACGAAAATCTCGCACAAAACAGTTACAGAGACAAACGCTATCGACTGAACAAACCATCCGCCACTCCACAATAATTGCACTCTGTCCTGTGTGTAAGTAAGGCAAGACCCAGAGGATTTGTTGCGGTAGCTTTTACATCGAATATGAAGGAAATATAATTACATAAAACAAAATATCTTATCTAGTTGCAAAGAGAGACCTAGGTTGTCATATAATCCCTGCGGAGGAAACTGGTAGAGTCCACGGAATAATTTCTTTGCTTTCGTTTCCCTGTTATCTGTCTTCGCAACTTTGATCTAACAAATTCTAGTTTATAAACTTTTAGTGTGTCTAGTCGACGCTCATGTCGACGTTTTCGCTCTGGTTAATTACGTAGAGCTTTGTGTAATGGCTGTTGTGTTGACACTGTTCGGCTGTGCATCCGAATGACCTCCTACAGACCTATGCCATACTGTTCGCAATTCAGAATTATTTGTTTGATAAAATGTGTATAAAATACAAGAACGTTTCTGTAAACTATCAGAGCCAAAAAATTGGAAGAATAATGTCAGCTGAACGTAGAAGTACCCAGTGATCTATGTAGCCGGTGATATTATGTTGCTAGGACAACACGTTTGTAATGAACTAATTGAATGCCGATATCATGAAGAATGTAATTCCCATGTACAAAAATGGATTAAACTTCTGATTCGCTTACAAGTGAGTTAAATTGACTTCAATACGTAATCGAGAAAAGTTTAAAAATGGTTTGAAATTGTGTTTAAGGCTAGAGTGAAGGCACCAAGTTCTCTCAATATCGCAAACTGAATGAATATAAAGTACTTTGCTCTCAGTTTTACGCGAATTTTTCATGCAAAGTTTATGACATTGGATCTGCCGCTAGATGTCGTACCATGGTATAATTTGCAGTTAGGTACAGTGACACACATGTAAAACACAGTCTAGATCTAAAATTTCATTTGGTTCTTTGGTAACCGGTTCCGACCACTTACATGGCCAGCTTCAGACCACACTGCAATGATATATAATATTAGAGAGATAAATTACATTTAAAGTAAATATTTAAAATAACAAAATACACGCATAAAGTCGAATGTCGACCGCTGTATAAGTGGGTGCAGCCATCCTTTAAATACTGGAAGCTCCAATTTAAAAATTGGTCAGTCGGGTATAAGTACTGACGGATGTAGTTATAAAAATATGAATAGATTATTATTTTAAGCACTTACTGTAGAAATAATTTATCCCTCTAATTTTATATTTTATATTATAACAGTTATGGACTGAAGATGGACGAAACCTGTTAGCAAAAAATAAATAAAAAAAGTTGCCATCTAGACTGACTTTTACATGAATCAATAATTAAGACCGCTGTTAATCCATGATGTTCTCAAAAATAAATATAGTGACATACGCCTGTGGAAGCAATTACCGTTTTCAGAGAAAGACGTTACGAATGATTGACTAACTTCGCATCAAGAAACTGTGTGCGCGTTTAAGAAGTTGAATTGTAATATAAGTAATGAAATATATAATAAACTGAGTTATACACCGTCATTTTATTTATTCTTTATAGTTTGTAAAATTTATGAAATATTTTATGAGAGAGCGAAGTGCACAATGGGAATTCAGTTGAGAATAATGACAAAAACATGGTGATGTGGTTTGAATTAATACAGAACTGCTGGCCGGGCACTTTTGTGTACAATTATTACAAATTTTAAATTAATGTAATTTACCAATGGCCAAGGTTACACATCAAGTTTAAATGAACACCATTTGTTACAAAGGTTCCGCATCTCTCTGGATAATTTGTCCCTTAATTTAACTATAGTTAAAATACAAAAAAATGAACATTTATTATCAAATAATATTATTCCGATTTTTGTGAAGTCAATAACGTTCCATTAAATTAAAAATTGAAAGTAATATGGGCAATTTTCATGAATTACGATATTTAAATTATCATACGAACATAAAAACAGGATCCCTTCGATGAAAAATAACGCATATAATTAATTTACTCTACAGATGGAAAATTCGGAAGAAGTTACATGCATCCTCTGCGCTATAAACCTTCAATAATATTTTGAGAATAACAGTTAGTAATTTAATATATTTTACTATAAACTGAAGTAAAGAATCAGTTCTTTTCATAATCATTACGTCACCAGACGAAATGTGTAGATCTTGTTGCTACTTTACAGTGCTTTTGCCGACCTGGAAAGGGGTATTAAAGTGAGGAAGTTTATTTCAGCCACATAAAATGAAATAATTCCAATACCTATAATTTTAAGTCAAGAAACTTAAATGCGTACTGTTATGAATTTAGAGACATATTGTAAAATCCTCGATTCGTAATCAATAGAATTCCCGTATTTAGAACTGCTTCAAACGCCTGATTACTTTACAAATAAGTTAATGTGGTAAATATTTATCTTTAAGCATGGACCCGAGAAATTGTAAAATTTCACGGAAATGTTAAAATTTATACTAAGATTTTTATTAAGATTTATAATATTACGGCAAAAGCCAACGGTATTCAAATTTCCCAATCCACATTTAATGACCACGATGTAACTTAAACCCTAATTTCCTTCTTTTTTAAATATTCCAAATTTCTACATCTATTAATCGAAAATGATAACACTTACTACTTGCAACAAACTTTACATATACGCAATATTTACGAAATATTTCCGGCTGAAACTCCCAAAAAAATTACGGAAAAAAAGTTTATCGCTTTCCAAATGTTCGCTGTTGAGGCAGTCGAACGTCAATTTCTGCCAGGACGTTTTCAATTATCAGTTTTTAATTCAAACGGCTGGTTGTATTCGCTACAGACTTTGCACACAGTATTTACATACATCACTGAATAAATCCGCTGAATTATATCTTTGTGCGGCACATAGTTCATGACGTGGCCTACGAGAAAGACAGGTCCCAGCAAAGTCGTCATGCCACGTAAGCAAGGTAGTTGGAGCCGGCGCGATCGCTAGCTCAGTGGCTGCCCGCTATGACGCAGTGGGCAGTGCCGGCCAATAGGCTAGCGATCGCACCGCCTCGGACCTACCTTGCTTACGTGGCATGACGACTTTGCTGGGGCCTGTCTTTCTCGTAGGCCTCGGTTCATGAGGTATGACGTCATAACCAATGAGCTGCGCGAGAAACTAGCGTTTTCATAAAATACACAAATTTCCCTATATCCATCACTGAGAGACTTCCAAGAAGCCTTAAACACAATATCAAAGCATTATTAATTTGTTATCGGTTGAAATTAGTTAAATATTCCTGCCCACTGCACCGTGGTAAGATAGATTTGTTATTAAATATTTTTTGTTGTTTGCTTACAAATAAATTTGCTTTTCAGCGAACACAATTGTTTTTTATTTATTGTTTTACTAGATGAAAACCCGGCGTTGACCGGGTATTTATTTATTTATTCGAACCTTGAGTCAGTACTTTTCCTATCCACTCTCTCTCTCTCTGTCCATCTCCTATTTTCTAAAAACATGATATCTACATCTATATCTACAACCATACTCCGCAAACCACCCGACGGTGTGTGGCGGTGGGTACCTTGAGTACCACTATCGATTTTCCCTCCTATTCCAGTCACGTATTGTTCGCGGAAAGAAGGATTGTCGGTATGCCTCTGTGTGGGCTCTAATCTCTCTGATTTTATCCTCACGATCTCTTCGCGAGATATACGTAGGAGGGAGCAATATACTGCTAGACTCCTCAGTAAAGGTAAGTTCTCGAAACTTCGACAAAAGCCTGAACCGAGCGACAGAGCGTCTCTCCTGCAGAGTCTTCCACTGGAGTTTAGCGATCATCTCCGTAACGCTTTCACGATTACCAAATGATCCTGTAACGAAGCGCGCTGCTCTCCGTTGGATCTTCTCCACTTCTTCTATCAATCCCACCTGGTACGGATCCCACACCGGTGAGCAGTATTCAAGCTGTGGGCGAACAAGTGTACT
Organism: Locusta migratoria; assembly: GCA_026315105.1. Classification (NCBI taxonomy): domain Eukaryota; kingdom Metazoa; phylum Arthropoda; class Insecta; order Orthoptera; family Acrididae; genus Locusta; species Locusta migratoria. The sequence continues at coordinate 202,876,641 of CM048746.1, forward strand.
GTAACCTACTTTTTTGTTTTCGGACTGCATTTCCTTAGTATTGTTCCAATGAATCTAAGTCTGGCATCTGCTTTACCGACGATTGATTTTATATGATCGTTCCATTTTAAATCCCTCCTTATGACTACTCCCAGATAATTTATGGAATTAACTGCTTCCAGTTGCTGACCTGCTATAGTGCAGCTAAATGATAAAGCATCTTTCTTTCTGTGCATTCACAGCACATTACACTTGTCTACATTGAGCTTTAATTGCCATTCCCTGCACCATGCGTCAATTCGATGCAGATCCTCGTGAATCTCAATACAATTTTCCATTGTTACAACCTCTCTATATACTGCCGCATCATTCACAAAAAGCCTCAATGAACTTCCGATGTTATCCGCAAGGTCATTTATATATATCAAAATGTTCAAAAGTTTGTAGAACTTATGGGACTTAACTACGGGGTCATCAGTCCCTAAGCATACAAACTACTTATGAACTAGCTAAGACTAAGGACGGCACAAATATCCATGCCCGAGGGGGATTCGAACCCCCGACCGTAGTGAGCGTGCAGACCGTGACTGGAGCGCCTCAGCCCCCTCGGCCACCGCGGCCGGCTTTATATATATCGTGAACAGCAACGGACCCACGACACTCCCCTGTGGCACACATGACATAACACCTACTTCGGAAGACATCTCTCCATTGAGAATGACCTGCTGCTTTCTGTTACCTAGGAATTCCTCAATCCAATCACACAATTGGTCTGATAGACCATATGCTCTTACTTTGTTCATTAAACGTTTGTGGGGAACTGTATCAAACGCCTTGCGGAGAACCCGTATCTATGGCCTTCTGAGTCTCGTGGACGAATAGCGTGAGCTGGGTTTCACACGAACGCCTTTTTCGAAATCCATGCTGATTTCTACAGAGCAGATTCCTAGTCTCGAGAAATGTCATTATATTCGAACATAATACATGTTCCAAAATTCTACAACTGACCGACGTTAGAGATATAGGCCTATGGTTCTGCACATCTGTTCGAGGACCCTTCTTGAAAACGGGGATTACTTGCGCCATTTTCAAATCTTTCGGAACAGTATGCTCTTCTAGAGACCTACGAGACACCACCGTGAGAAGGGGGGCCAGTTCCTTCCCGTACTCTGTGTAAAAACGAACTGGTATCCCATCGATACATTTATAAGAGAATATATAAGAAATCACATGTAAAAATGCACTCGTTTCGAAGAATCCAATCACGAAATTCAACAATAATAATTGTAATAATATTACAGATGGATCACTTGATGTAATGCTCGAAACGTCAAATCGATTTTTCTAAAGAGATGTATGAAAAGAAATTTATTTTTTACTGTTTTATTTATTTATTCTTATATTTCCTTATTCGTATGCTTATCCTTACAGAGAAAGAGCTGAAGACATTGCAGCACGCAGAGACCAAAGATATAGTCTGTGGAATCACGTTTTGCTGTACGTAACCTCCTTGCTATAGCGTCGCAAACGTCATCGCTGGCCTTCAGTCCGAATTATTTTATAATTTGACCACTTTCAACCACCATATCTTCCACCCCCTTATAGCATGGAACTGATATGGTGTACAACGGGAGACTTCGGACAACAATTACACACGCACCATTCGTTTGCGTTCTGTAGTTTTCGCTGCAGAGCGAAATATTAACACACACACACACACACACGTAGAATTTTATATACACCGATAACTTTCCATCCCAATATACTCCACCCTTTTATCATCATCAACCCTGAAGCAACAATGCAACCAAAAAAACCATTTTCAGAGAGTAAATATAATTTTCAAAGAATCATTATTGTTCCGCATTTCGCGTTTTATTCTTCAAATTAGTAACTATCAGATCGCTATAAAACAGTCCCTAAAACCTTCCTCAGGTTTAAATTAGTAACTGTACAAATATTTAAGTGTCTGCGTCTTGTCGTTGGGACGTGATAAGCGTACACCGAACAGACATACATTAATATATATATATATATATATATATATATATATATATATATATATATATATATATATATATATATATAGCTATCCGATCGCCATAAAACCGTGCCTAAAGCCTTCCCCGAGTAGACATTAGTAATTGTACAAACCCACCCATGAACCACAGACATTGCCGAGGTGGGGTGGCTTGCGTGCCTCAACGATGCAGATAGCCGTACCGTAGGTGCAACCACAGCGGAGGGGTATCTGTGGAGAGGCCAGACAAACGTGTGGTTCCTGAAGAGGGGCAGCAGCCTTTTCAGTAGTTATAGGGGCAACAGTCTGGATGATTGACTGAGCTGGCCTTGTAACATCAGCTAATGTGGCTTTGCCACACAGCTACTGCGAACGGCTGAAAGCAAGGGGAAACTACAGCCGTTACTTTTCCCGAGGACATGCAGTTCTACTGTATGAAAACATGATGATGGCATCCTCTCGGGTAAAATATTCCGGAGGTAAAATAGTCCCCCATTCGGATCTCCGGGCGGGGACTACTCAGGAGGATGTTATCATCAGGAAAGACAATACTGGTATTCTACGGATCGGAGCGTGGAATGTTAGATCCCTTAATCGGGTAGGAAAATTAGAAAATTTAAAAAGGGAAATGGATAGGTTGAAGTTAGATATGGTGGGGATTAGTGAAGTTCGGTGGCAGGATAAACAGGATTTCTGGTCAGGTGAGTACAGGATTATAAATACAAAAGCAGTTGGGGGTATCACAGGAGTAGGACTGATAATGAATAAGAAAATAGGAATGCGGGTAAACTACTATAAGCAGCACAGTGATCGCATTATCATTGTCAAGATAGATACGAAGCCAACACCGACAACAGTAGTACAGGTTTATATGCCAACTAGCTCTGCCGATGATGAGGAGATCGAAGAAATATATGAGGAGCTAAAGGAAATTATTCAGACAGTTAAGGGAGAGGAAAACTTAATTGTAATGGGAGACTGGAATTCGGTAGTAGGAAAAGGAAGAGAAGGAAAAATAGTAGGTGAATATGGACTGGGCAGAAGGAATGAAAGAGGAAGTCGCCTGGTAGAATTTTGCACGGAACATGATTTAATTGTAACAAACACGTGGTTTAAGAATCACAAAAGAAGGTTGTATACTTGGAAGAGACCAGGAGACACCGGAAGGTATCAGATAGATTTTATAATGGTAAAACATAGATTCCGGAACCAGGTTATAAACTGCAAGACATACCCAGGGGCAGATATAGACTCTGACCATAACTTGTTAGTCATGAACTGTAGGCTGAAACTGAAAAAACTGCAGAAAGGTAGGAAAATAAGGAGATGGGACCTAGATAAATTGAAGGAACGTGAAGTTCTGGTGAATTTCAGAGGGAGCTTTAGGCAACAATTGACAGAAACAGGGGGAAATAAAACAGTAGAAGAGGAATGGGTAGCATTGAGAGATGAAATAGTGAAGGCAGCGGAGGAAAAAATAGGTAGAAAGGCAAGACCAACAAAAAATCCTTGGATAACACAGGAAATACTAAATTTAATTGATGAAAGGAGAAAATATAAAAATGCAGTAAATGAAACAAGCAAAATGGAGTACAGACGACTAAAAAATGAGATTGACAGGAAATGCAAAATGGCTAAGCAGGAGTGGCTAGAAGCCAAATGCAAATCTGTAGAAGAATGTATAAGAAGGGGGAAAATAGATACCGCCTACAGAAAAATAAAAGACACATTTGGGGACAAGAAAAGTAATTCTACGAATATCAAGAACTCAGATGGGAAACCAGTTCTCAGCAAAGAAGGGAAAGCTGAAAGGTGGAAAGAGTACATAGAGCAGCTCTACAAAGGAAATGAACTGAGAGACGATGTTGTAGGAAGGGAAGAGGAAGTAGATCAAGATGAAATAGGAGATACTATACTGAGAGATGAATTTGAGAGAGCCCTGAAAGACCTAGGTCGGAACAAGGCCCCAGGAGTAGATGACATACCCTCAGAGCTACTAAAGTCTCTGGGAGAGCCAGCCATGACAAAACTATTTGAACTGGTGTGTAGGATGTATGAGACAGGCGAAATACCCTCAGACTTTAAGAAAAATGTAATAATCCCCATTCCAAAGAAATCAGGCGCAGACAGGTGTGAAAATTACAGAACCATCAGTTTGATAAGTCATGGTTGCAAAATTTTAACACGAATTATCTACAGGAGAATGGAAAAGCTGGTAGAAGCTGACCTCGGGGAAGATCAGTTTGGATTCAGGAGGAACGTAGGAACCCGGGAGGCAATACTTACCTTACGTCTTATCTTAGAAGATAGATTAAGGAAAGGCAAACCTACATTTTTAGCTTTTGTAGATTTGGAGAAAGCATTTGACAATGTTGACTGGACTACACTCTTTCAAATTCTGAAGTCAGCAGGGGTAAAATACAGGGAAAGGAGAGTTATTTACAATTTGTACAAAAGCCAGACCGCAGTTATTAGACTTGAAGGGCATGAAAGGGAAGCATCAGTTGGGAAGGGAGTAAGACAGGGTTGTAGCCTTTCTCCGATGTTATTCAATTTGTACATTGAGCAGGCGGTGAAGGAAAGCAAGGAAAATTTTGGAATAGGCATTAAAGTTCAGGGGGAAGAAATAAAAACATTGCGTTTTGCGGATGACATTGTAATTCTGTCAGAGACAGCGAACGACCTGGAAGAGCAGTTGAATGGAATGGACAGTGTGTTGAAGAGAGCGTATAAAATGAACATAAACAAGAGCAAAACAAAAATAATGGAATGTAGTCTTAGAAAATCAGGCGATGCCGAAGGAATTAGATTAGGTAATGAGACAATGAAGGTGGTAGATGAGTTTTGTTACTTGGGTAGTAAAATAACATGCGATGGTCGCAGTACAGAGGATATAAAATGCAGAATGGCAATGGGAAGAAAAGCATTTTTGAAAAAGAGAAATTTGCTAACATCGAATTTTAATTTAAGTGTAAGGAAGTCTTTTCTGAAGGCATTTGTGTGGAGTGTTGCCTTGTACGGGAGTGAAACATGGACGATAAGCAGTGCGGACAGGAAGAGAATAGAGGCTTTTGAAATGTGGTGCTACAGAAGAATGCTGAAGATTAGGTGGGTAGATCGCATAACTAATGAAAACGTACTGAACAGAATTGATGAGGAAAGGAATTTTTGACATACCCTTGCTTGGTAGGACACATTCTGAGACATCGAGGAATCGTAAATTTACCATTGGAGGGAAGTGTGTGGGGTAAAAATCGCAGAGGGAGACCAAGAGACGCGTATAGTAAGCAGATTCAAGTGGATGTGGGTTGCCGTTCTTATGAGGAGATGAAAAGGCTTGCTCAGGATAGAGTAGGGTGGAGAGCTGCATCAAACCAGTCTCCGGACTGAAGACCATAACAACAACAACACAAATTTTTAGCTCTTTATGTCTTGTGGTTCAGACGTGATGAATGTACACCGAACAGACATTCACATTTATAGATAAAGATTTATTTATTTATTATTATTTACAATTGTGTTTTGCTCAAGGCAGATAATACCTAAAAAGCAAATTTACTTGTTGGAAGTCTCTCTGCGATGAATGTACGGCAATTTGTGTATGAGGATCGTGGTGTAGTGAAGCTAAAACAAACATCTCCGTCTCTTCACTTCTTGCAGGTCTTCGTCTGTTACTGCGGCGCATTACCAAGCTGCCTGTTTCCTGAAGTCGTCGTTCGGCACGTAAGAACGTAATGGCTGCTGGGGCTTTTCGCCTAGGATATCTCACGGCATACGCCGTGGCTGCTTCAGTGGCATCGTGTCGGCACTCGCAGAGCATCAATAACATGTCAACGTACTCGTTGTTCGTGTATACCATCGTCATCCGATATCAGTAACTGTGGTATATTGAGCCCCGGTTGTTTGTGTGGCTCCAACTATCGGGTATACGGCCTTGTGCGGTGAAATCTACCTCTGAATAAATAATAAATATGGATGACCATAAATTTTTCCAAATTTTATCACCGTTTAAACCATCCTCGAACTTCCACAAATGTGACATGAACATTATCCTGGACATGTGTGAGTGATTTGCCCACTATCGAACCGATATTTAGACTATTTTTCCTACTGGGTCTAAAAAACATATGATTTAAATTAATGTGGTTTGCATTAAGACTTTGTCATTGATCCCACAATCAGAACCTAACAAAAACTCACATCAAACTACCCTTGAAGTACATCCTTTCCAATAAAAAAAGAATCATCGCAATCTGTTGACGTAATATTGAGCTATTCGTCCATTTGTCTCGCACATACTTAACGCAAATTTAAGATTTAAATGGTTTGGAATATGATAACGTGGCTGTAGAGAGGTGTGCACATTGTTCTCTCCCTCTTTGTTTTAACCACTTCATGGAAATTCCGCATATGCACTTTGAGGACTAATATTAGCACTTTCAGGTATGTGGTACTATTGTATATGTTTTGCGCTACTATAAGTAGTTTAAGCAGAGAGCTATTAGCGCTGCTGACTGAAAATATAACGATGATACATTGACGCCATTAAATTACGAGTGGGAGTTCGAAACCAAATTTTCCCTGTCGACTGTGGTCAGAGGTGCGTATGAAAGGAAAAAAGAAAGAATGAGACATTAAAGATAAGACATCTTTATTTTTCTACATAATTTCCTAGTACATAGAGACATTTGTCATATCGCTTTATAAGCTTCAAAGAGCCTACCAAGAAAAAAGTCAGGGCGTTGCATGCGGAAGAAGCGTTGAACGGCTTGTTTGACGTCAGCATTGCTTCCAAAGCGCCTTCCGCCGAGAGTTTTCTTCAAAGCTGGAAACATGGAAGTCACTTGGTCCGAGGTCAGGACTGTGTGGCGGATGGTTAGGCGCTCACAACCGGAAGTTGCAGTATGGTTTTGCGTTGCTGTCGCCAAATGTGGCCTCGCATTCTCATCCAACAGCAGAACGCCAAATCTGAGAAGGCCGGACCGCTTTCTCCGAATCAGTTCCTTCAATATCGAGAGAGTGCACAGTATCGCGCAGTATTGATGGTTGTACTTGACTGTACTTCGAAATTATATAGAAAAATAAATATATGTCTTATATTTAATGTCTCATTCTATTTTTTCCCTTCATACACAAATCTGCCCACAGTCTTCTCCTCATACCTATAATTTCTTTCCTATGTTATTGATATCTTGTTATTTCGTTTGTTGTTGTTGTTATGGTCTTCAGTTCGGAGACTGGTTTGATGCAGCTCTCCACCCCCTGAGCAAGTCTTTTCATCTCCTCATATAAACGACAACCCACACCCATTTGAATCTGCTTACTATATGCGTCTCTTGGTCTCCCTCTGCGATTTTTACCCCACACACTTCCCTCCAATGCTAAATTTACGATTCCTCGATGTCTAAGAATGTGTCCTACCAAACGATCCCTTTGTTTAGTCAAGGTATGCCAAAAATGTCTTTCCTCGCCAATTCTGTTCAGTACCTCTTCATTAGTTATGCGATCTACCACCTAATCTTCAACATTCTTCTGTAACAGCACATTTCAAAAGCCTCTATTCTCTTCCTGTCCGCAATGTTTATCATCCATGTTTCACTCCCTTACAAGGCAATATTCCACACAAATACCTTCAGGAACGACTTCCTTACACTCACATTAATATTCGATATTAGCATATTTCTCTTCTTCAAAAATGCTTTTCTTCCCATTGCCATTCTACATTTTATATCCTCTGTACTGCGACCGTCAATGTTATTTTACTACCCACGTAACAAAATTCATTTACCACCTTCATTGTTTCGTTACCTAATCTAATTCCTTCAGCATCGCCTTATTTTCTAAGACTGCATTCAATTATCTTTGTTTTAATCTTCTTAATGTTCATTTTATACGCTCTCTTCAACACACTGTCCATTCCATTCAGCTGCTCTTTCAGGTCCTTTGCTATCTATCCCTGAACTTTAATACCTATTCCAAATTTTTACTTGCTTTCCTTCACCGCCTGCTCGATGTACAAATTGAATAACATCGGAGAAAGGCTACAACCCTGTCTTACTCCATTCCCAACTAATGCTTCCCTTTCATGCCCTTCGAGTCTAATAACTGCGGTCTGGCTTTTGTACAAGTTATAAATTACTCTCCTTTCCCTGTATTTTACCCCTGATGACTTCGGAATTGGAAAGAGTGTATTCCAATCAACATTATCAAAAGCTTTCTCCAAATCTACAAAAGCTAAAAATGTAGGTGTGGTGTCGCACAAGTCCAAAGTGCGCGCCACCTACTTTCGCCGCGCGCCGCCATGCACGCACGGCGCGGCGTTCTTACGACGACAGCCACGAGCGCCCTCTGCGGCAACTCCGCTCGTGGCCACCAGTGAACGACATCGTTCACTTGGGACTGAGTTAGGAACCAGTAAAGACTTCGGAATCCGATAGGCACCAGTGAAGACTTGGCTATCAGTTAGGCACTAGGCAGGACTCTAGCTCAACTATGTATCAACATTCTGCAGTACTATGTAAAAGTTAAGTACTGTATAAATTCTGTGCAATATATATCTCGTTCTAATTTACTCTAGTGTTTCTAGTTTCTGGCTGCTCCTCTCCGTACCTGCACCAGCGTGCTATCTTTATTCCTGTGTCGGTCTCATTCCACTCGGCCACCGACACCTACAACGGAACGAGACACAAAAGCGGCGACGAGGCTGGGACACAAAAGTGGCGACGAGGATGGGATACAAAAGTAGGTTTGCCTTTCCTTAATCTATCTACTTTGTTTATCTCTGTTAAAATGTAACTTGAGGTACAGTGCAACGTTTTGCATGGAACTGAAGAACACCACTGTCCTGTTTATGATTGCCTGTTATTCCACGCATGGTTTCGGGCGGTTTCGAGCGTTGGAGGTCAAAAGTGTCGCAGGTTAGAAGTCTGCAGCCTGTGAATGGATCCAACGTGTGACAGTCGACTTCAGCTCTTGGTCGTTGTCAAGAAGCTGCTCGTAGGAGAGGAATTTCTTGAGGTGCAGGAAAACATGAAATTGCTGAGAGGAATATCAAGACTGTGTGCTGGATCATCAGACGGCTCTCAGATGAACTGTGCTGTGCTGCTTGCTGAGCCGTATGGGAACGAGCATTGCCATGGAGCAGCGAAACACCTGCAGTAAGCATTCCACACCTCTTGTTCCGAATATCATATCACAGTTTCCTCACTGTTTGACAGTGACTGCTGAAGGCGAGTGCCACCCGCTGGTTTCATTCACAGGCTGCAGACTTCTGCGACTCAGGAAGGCAGAAGCTGATCCCACGATATGGCAAGTCTTTCTATCCTTTTGGTAACTATAGATCAAACATTGCTGCACCAATTGGTAAAAAGTTTTTAATGCAACTATATAGTCTTTGTTTTGTTAAACGCATAGGGAACCTTACCTTCTGGATGCGCTTCGTAATACAGTTTTGCTACAGTTATCATTTATGTTTTTATTTTCTGAAATAGTTTACAGAAACGCTGATGTAATAGCGTGGTCTTACGTTAAAATAATATATATCTATAAATGTGAATGTCTGTTCGGTGTACGTTTATCACGTCTGAACCACAAGACATAAAGAGCTAAAAATTTGTACAGTTACTAATGTCTACCCGGCGAAGACTTTAGGCACGATTTTATGGCGATCGGATAGCTATTTATCTATATATATTAACGTGAATGTTTGTCGGTGTACGCTTATGACGTCCGAATGACAAGACGCAGAGACGTAAATATTTGTAGAGCTACTAATTTATACCTGAGGAAGGTTTTAGGGACTGTTTTATAGCTAAATGATAGATATTTAGTAATTTGAAGAATGTAGCGCGAAATGCGGAACAATAATTACTCTTTGAAAATTATATTTACTCTTTGAAAATGGTTTTATTGGTTGCATTGTTGCTTGAGGGTTGATAATGATAAAGGGTGGAGTATATTTTGATGAAAAGGTTTCGGTGTATATAAAATTCTACGTGTGTGTTTGTGTGTTAATATTTCGCTTTGCAGCGAAAACTACAGAACGCAAACGAATGGTGTGTGTGTAATTGTTGTCCGAAGTCTCCCATTGTACACCATAGCAGTTCCATGCCGAAAGCTATAAGGGGGTGGAAGATATGGTGGTTGAAAGTCGTCAGATTATAAAAAAATTCGGACTGAAGGCCAGCGATAACGTTTGAGACTCTACAGCAAAGAAGGTTACATACAGCGAAACGTGATCCCACAGACCGTATCTTTGGTCTATGTGTGCTACAATGTCTTCAGCTCTTTCTCTGTAAGGATAAGCATACGAATAGGAAAATATAAGAATAAATAAATAAAGCAGTAAAAATTAAATTTCTTTTAATATTGACATACAGCACTTTTACAAATGAATACATACCTGCAAAATTGTACAACATATAACTTAATAAATATGAGATCGTACGCATTTTATATGTAATTTGTATTTTGATTACTATCTTTCTTTGTTTTGATACTTATAAATTTGTTTATTATGCGAGACAGCCTTTTTTTCTTATTTAAGGTAAAGCAGTCAACAATCCGAAGATTGGTTTGAACACCACAGTGCTTTACTAGGCATGGCCCTGTTTGGAGGTGGTATGCCGTTGCCTTCTTCCGACCTTCGAACTGACTTACCCAGCCAGTTATAGGGGGACCTACAGTTTAACGTGGGTTCCGAACCACGGTGCTACTCGGCATTTTTCACATGAGCAATACTGCCAGAGGTGAAAGAAGTGGAAAGTGACCGATAAAAACCCTAGGACCTGACGGGATCGAACCCGCGACCTTTGGATTTGTAGTCTGGCACTCTACCACTGTGCAACCGAGGCGCACTTTTTCTTATTTATTCTCCGATAAATATAGCATGTTTTTAGAAAAAAAGGAGATGGGCAGAGGGAGAAAGGATAGGAGAAGTACTAACTCAAACCAGGAATAAATAAATAAATACCCGGGCAAAGCCGGGTTTTCGGCTAGTACACAATAAAAGACGAAGAACAGTGGTTGAAATTGTCGTAGAAAATAGGTTTCTTCGAGGGTGGACGTTGTCTAGAATTCGGGAATGAATTCTCCATGGTCGGCACGATTTTATGTCTTTCTCGTAATTCTCGTAGTCGCTAGTGCTGGGCGAGAAACAGTCCTCAAGAAGAACCACGCCGCTTATTCGATAGCTGTCCGATACAAGCGCGCCTTCTTTGATTCCTCGGCGTCAGCAACTCCGCTGCCCACCCCACCGACCGCCATCTTTGCCTATCCAGTCGCAGCCTCGCTTACCCCCAGCATCTTACTTCTTAACTTAGGCTGTATTCTACACGAGCGAGAGGAGAAGATGACGAATATCCGACACTCAAAGCGAAGTCCGTCTCGCGTAGTGCCAATGGAGCGGTAAAAAATACAGAAGGCAATACGCGCCGAGCTTGGAATCTTTAGCTCCATTTATATCGCCAACTTTTTCAACTGGAAGCTGGCAGAAACTTCGACATGACAAGAAAGACTCCGAGAGTTACAGTTAGTGCGAACTGTTGGTGAGGAACAGAAACGTCGCTATTGATATTCGGCTTCAGTGGATGAATAGAAAGCTTAATATGAATTCAAAGTTGAAGCGTTAGCTCGTTCTGTAACTAATGCGTTTTTTCTTTTCATTTGGGAAGGAAGAACTGATCTTCATGTAAACGAAAAATAATTTCCTTGAATAGCTTTAAGTAATTTTTTAAAAATTTACCTTTGTTAGTACAGTTAGAACTTTTGTTCATCCCGTTGTCACTTTAATAAATCATTTAACTCTTAGTTCATTCCAGTATTAACCTTTAATTTGAAACAAAACGGATGATAATGTTTTGTTCCGTCAAATTTTAACAGTTTCACCGAGACAGTATACGCTGTGTGTCCGCAGGTATGTAAACCAAAATTTGTAGAAATTATTTCCAGAAAACTATTTTTTTCGTTTGTAATATCTCCACGTCTTTCCGAACAGATAAAATATAAGAAGAAATACGAAACTTTCAATCTACCGGAGCAGTAAAACTTATTATTTTTAGCCACCCCTAAGAGCTCAATTCAAAGTACTCTAGTCATCAGTCCCTAGACTTACAAAGTACTTAAAGTAACTTATCCTAAGGAAGACACTCACTCACACACACACACACACACACACACACACACACACAAAACGCGCGCGCGCCCGAGGGATGACTCGAATTACCGGTGGGAGCGTCCGCGTTTATCGCAACTTGATGCTCCAGAACGACCCTAAATTCTTCAGGGTATACGACACTCGTTTCACGCGGTATGTGGAATTTAATCGTTCTTGTAAAAGAATTTTCGCAATCGCCATCAGATTTACTATTTAATGATGACATGCGATAATTTGTGACGTACTTGGACTCTAACCCGATTTTCCCGCTTTTCGTGTTGATTTCAGCACAAATTGTCACACGCCATAATTAAATTCCCAATTTCATGGATAAAAATGGACACTGCTATTCGTATTTAATCGTTCTTGTCCAATTGCGTGACGGGAGACGTACTTCCGTCATCAGAAGATTAGATTCACTAAAGAAAAATTTATCAGGTATGGCAGTAGTACCTGTCGACTACCGTTCGCCGCGCGGGAGTAGCCGAGCGGTCTGCAGCGCCATGTTACGGACCGTGCGGCCTCCCGCGTCGGAGGTTCGAATCCTCCCTCGGGCATGGATGTGTGTGTTTTGTCCTTAGATAAGTTTAACTTATTTTAAGTAGTTTGTAAGACTAGGGACTGTGATTACGTTGAGTTTCCCGGCGTATAAATTGTTGATATTCATGTCGGGTTTCCAGCCGGACACAATATTTCTGCGGACCACCCGGCCGCCATCTTCAGGTGCTGAGTCTTGTAGGAAACTGAAGTCTTGCCGTGACCGGCGGCCAGGTGATCCGCAGAAATATTGTGTCAAGATGACTCGACGATCCGACTGGAAACCCGACATGAATATCAAGACTAGGGACTGATGACCAACGTAATTTGGTGCCATAAGATTACAAACATTTGAACATTTTGACTACCGTTCTTTACCTTTTTTGTGTAGACCTGTGGTCGCCAATTTGTGGGTCGCGACCGACTACAGGATTTCGTTATCAATCCAGGTTCATCTCCAGACGACTGTAAAATATCAAACTACAGTATGTTACGAACTGAAAAGAGTGAAATGTGTTTTGTAAGACGTATTATTTTCATGGTATTTAAAAGTGCGACAACTTCTTTATTTGATATGTAGGTCATAAAATTTATAGTTTTATGAACTAATATTTGCATCTTAAGCCCAGTTAACTTTTTTCTAGGAATATTACTTAAACCCGGTTCTTGTTTTACTTTCGAAGAATGCATAATGAACTGTTGTGGCTAAGAAATTTGTTACTAGAGTAAAACCTTATAAAGCTAAAACTATCAGCATCCGAGGAAGATTCCGTCACGGAGCAATCATGTGATTCTTTTTCAGTGAATGACAAAGGAGAGGAAGGAAGGAAAGGACAGAGGCTGCTTTAGGGCATTGAAATGAAACAATGGCGACAAATGTGAGCCGGACTGGCAATCGAACCCGGGTCTCCCGCTTTGAGCCAGCGGTCGCCTTAACCACTTGGCCACCCGTACAAGCCCCCTGGCCGTCTCAAACTCCCACAAGTCGCACGTTATGGCTGTAGCGTCCCTATCGTTCATGCCCTCTTACACTCGCTATTACGGATTCTCGTGCGAGGATGAACGTATGACTGCATCTGCGGTGAAGTAATTGAAGGTGACGTCGTCTTCGCGTCTAAATACCTATTATTTTGGTGTGGTGTCTGAGACGGCGTCAGCTTCAATCACTTTACCGCAGATGCGGTCATACGTTCGACCTCGCAAGGGAATCCGTAATGGCGAGTTTGAGAGTGCATGAATAATAGGGACGCCAGAGCCATAGCGTGCGATTTGTGGGAGTTTGAGATGACCAGGAGGCGAGCACGGGTGGCTAAATGGTTAAAGCAACCGCTGGCCTAAAGCCGGAGACCCGGGTTCGATTCCCGGTCGGACCCCACATTTTCACTTATCACCATTGTTTCATTTCAATGCCCTAAAGCAGCCTCTGTCAATCCTTTCCTTCCTAATCCTTCTTCCTTCCTCTCCTTTATCATTCACTTGCAAATGCAATATAGCAGCGAAGCAGGTGTGGTGTCTGTTGGGACATCTCCGAAAGGAGACACCACACCAAAATAATAAACAAACATGTGATACTTGTTTGATCTCTATCTTTAAAGACTCAAGTCAATGTCACTTTAAAACAGATAAGGGAGCTTATCCATTGCATGCAAATGTATCTTTCAAGGAATTAATGGGATTCACAACGACTTACTTCTGCGATCGTGTATTTTCAAGTTTTTTTTAAAAATAAATATGACAATAAAAATTGTTTAGAATATGATTTACGGCAAAAACCAACTTCGTTCAATTTAGATGGAAATTATCATTGCACCAAGAGTTGACAAGAGTTAAAGAGCTCTGGATTATTAAAAGTTACGATAAAGATCCAACACAGGAATCTGAGAAAATTAATTTCTTTTGCGGCATTGCGATAAACTATACTATTGTTGTGCCTCTTTCTGTAATTTCCCAAAGAATGCCAAAATAGTCATAATCTTCTTCAGTGTTTACATGTTAATTTTTAACTTTTTGCTTGTACGCTCGATTGTAAATAGACATGCGACAAGCAAGTGTGTCACATTTATATTAACAGTTCATTCCATCATTTACGAGATATAATAAAGACTCTCAATTTTTGAGATAACTCTCCAGAAGTACTCACACAAAGACTCCACAACTACGTACCGAATCACCAAGACTGTTTACAATAATTTTTGTCGTGAGGCATGATCGATCTGCTTTGAAGTAAATATTCGGTTTACGCCTTAATTGTCGTGTGACAAATAAACGTTTAAATAAGAAGTATTTAATATACAGGGTAATAATTTCAACTAAAACGTAGGTTTGGAAATTAATACCTATTTCTAAAAGTCAGAATGAGTATTAGAGTTGCTTTTTTGTCGAAAATTATAAAGTTTACTTCTGTATCATCTACGGTTAAACATTATAAAGGAACTTTATAGAATTACTAACTTTCTCTTATTGTGATTCAAAAAATAAAGAAAATTAATGCTTCAAAATGCAGCGGAAAATTTGGAAAATACTGAAATTTAGATAGAATATTTTCATGTAATGCAGTGACATCAACGAGACAGCTTACTAGCACCAGAATTCCAACTTTATTCATAAACTGGCAAACCACGCAGTGCTTCGCAAATGCTAAATACGCATGTTTCTTGGACATACCGAGTGATCATAAAGTCAGTATAAATTTGAAAACTGAATAAATCACGGAATAATGTGGATAGAGAAGTAAAAATTGACACAGATGCTTCAAATGGCATGGGGTATTATTAGAACAAAAATAAATAAATACAAAAATAAAATTAAGAAATGACGGAGTAAAACATGAATGAGAGTCGCAGCAGATGACAAGCTCTCACTACTAGTATCCTTCTGGGTCGTAGGTTTTACCCTCCATTAATCTGGTGTTGAATGTTTCGATAACAGGGTATACACCGGTGCTGTAATACAGTTGTTTAAACAAGCCTGCCATTCAAGTGAATCTTCCGATCGGAAGTGATAGTGCCTAACCATAGCTCCGGACTTGATTTACAGTGCTATTTATAACATTATTCCTCGATTACAGCTATTGTTGAGGAATGATGGTGAATTAAAGGACATCATCATTGCTTTGTTTTAATTAGTTACGCTAATTATTGCTTTTCTGATCAGATGAAGTGCCATCTGTCGGACATTATTTAACCTTTTTTTTTGGTTCTAATAAAACCCCATGTCATTCCAAGCATGTGAGTCATTTTCACCTCTCTATCTACATTATTCCGTGATTTATTAAGTTTTCAAATTTATACTGACTTTTTGATCACCCAGTAGATCCTACACTCCTTCCCTTAATCTCTCCGCCATGTCTACGTCTATTTCTCATGTTCGTCTTTTTCAAATTTCAAAATGTTCAAATGTCTAAGGGACTTAACTACGTTGGTCATCAACCCTTCGCTTACAAAATACTTAAACTATGCTAAGAACAACACGAACACCCAAGGCCGAGGGAGGACTCTACCGCGGTCTCCTCTTTGTTCTCACATGTTTGTGTTAGCTAGCTGAAAACCAGGCGTTACTCGGATCTTTATATTTATTCCAACACTCAGTTAGACAATGCACAACTTGCTTCTCTCTATCTGTCCATGTCCTCCTTCCTCCTCCTCTACCTCATTTCTCCTCCGCCTCCTCCTTCGTTTTCCTCATCCTCCTCCTCCCCTGTCCCTCACTCTTGTGATCTTCGTAAATCACTTCAGGCAAATTCCGGGATGTAATTAGAGTCAATTTTGTGCCAGTCCACCACATAATTATAATGAAATAAAGGTTTCAGCTTGGTAGATTGGTTGAAAAGTCACAGTAGCTGTCGTTATGTTAAGCGACCTATGAGAACCACCTATACCAATATACCAATGTCAACTAGATAATGCAAAAATAATAAATAAATAAATAAATAATAAAATTGTAGCCCGATCGTTTCTCCTTCTATGTAATCATGTTTGAACCTTCATGTATATTTCTATATTTTTTGTTTAGATGCAATGTAATCATGTTTGAACCTTCATGTATATTAGTATATTTTTGGTTTAGACGCACTGTACTAGATAAACAAAGATGGCCAGCATAGTATTATTCTGAAACACTAGATGGCGTGGACTGCTGTGTATTTCTCTCTCTCTCTCTCTCTCTCTCTCTCTCTCTCTCTCTCTCTCTAACACACACAACATATGCAATGGTGCTTTGTAACGATTTTACCTTTTATGCTACTCTTAATTATAACAGATAAAATTTTGTACGTGATACAATGTACCTTAAATTTTAACAATTGATGTAGACAAATTTTGATTTTTTAAGATTTGTTTTAATACCTACCAGCCTGAGGGCGCTGATAAAAGGTAATTTATATTGTTATGATATATTGCATAGTCTGTGTATGTTATTTGTTAAACTCTAATTCACCTAGAATCACCAGGTTTGCCTTCTTAAGCGTTTCATGTGACTAACCTTTTTTAAATGTTGCAATGTAATCGTTTTTAAACAAAGAGGGCGCCAGGCACCAGCTATCTACAGGCTAAGCTGCGTAGGTGTACGTAAGCAGCTACCTGATTTTATTCTTGTGACTTGTACCGGCAAGATCTTTTAATTGAATTTTATGACATGACGGATAAAAGTGTTTTAAGCAGAGCACATAGGTCATCATGACTTGCAATTCTGGTATGTAATTCCAATATATAATTGTAGCATTCTTGGTGTATGTAATTTTATCTGACTAAGGTACCTTGTTTTTAACAGCACGCACTGATGATGTCCCATCATAGGGACGAAATCGATATGTTATGAATTTTAAAATAAACATCTCACATCGCCTATCAAGCTGAAACCTTTTATTTCATTAAAATACCTGGATGGTTCCTTTGAAAGGACAACCGATTTCCCTCCGTGTCCAGGCCATAAACGTGATCTCGGTCTCGAATGATTACGCTGTCGTCAGGTCGTTAAACTCTAATCTTCCTTCCTCCTTTTCTCCCTCCCATCTCCATCGATCCACGCACGCCTCTGTCATTACCTCCCCTCCAATGTCTGACAAATTTCAGTGGTGATCTGTCAAACGGTGTCGTAGTCTGCAGTCAACTATCGTCCGCCACGAACCGTTCGTATCAGGTAGACAATGATGTATCTGTTGTTTTGAAGGTCAGTTGTGCAAAGTTTCGCCAAAATCGGAATAAAACAGTAAGTCTTCAAAGAAGTATCGAGCGTGCAGCCGCATAAAGTTGACTTCTTCTAATATTTCGGCTGAGAACCGTTCAGCCATCATCAGAGACAGTCGAAGACTGACCCTCCAGCAAGCGCTTCGTGCTTATAAACGCGCGGGCCGCGCTACTGCGCATGCGGCCACAGGTACAACAAGGCGCCAAAGTCGTTACTTTTGCATAGACCCTGCCACAGCACAGATCGTAAGACATCGATTTCTCGGCAATAATGAACCATGCAGCCACAGATATAATTTACACACACGTGTACTTCCCATGGAGGTAAGAATAAACGGAGGCGCCCCTGACGCCACAGCTGTGAAGCCAAGGGTAGCCATCTTGATCCGACCAAAACACTGCTGTATTTTCCTTGTTTGCGTATGCTTATCGCTCGCTTTTGGAAGGATTTTGCACTGTTATGGTGAACTGTGTCATGTTTATGTGGACGAATCATCCTGATTGTGACGAGAAATCGAAGGAAATACCATTTCGTGTGTAAATTGCCTCTCTAACGTGTGATTTTACCACTTTTTTTGTGAACAACCTATAAAACATCTGTACTTTTAATGTAGCGTACTTTTCTCTTTTCGATTGCGTAAAGATCATCGTTATTTCCCCCATTAA
Organism: Locusta migratoria; assembly: GCA_026315105.1. NCBI lineage: Eukaryota > Metazoa > Arthropoda > Insecta > Orthoptera > Acrididae > Locusta > Locusta migratoria. Next base: position 202,895,179 of record CM048746.1, read on the forward strand.
CATATTATTTACGAATGAATAAAACATAAATTTGATTTTTATTAAGTCAGTGATTTCGAAAGCAAAATCTGTTTTCAATATTAATGAAACTTACTACACCAAGAAAAGATATTGTCACTGTTCTCGTAAATCTGGCGTTGGTTCGCTCAACCGAATTATTTTATCTGACGATCGTCAGATTAGCTAAAGAAAGAACCTCACATTTGTGATCCTTAATATTGTATAACATGCGAAATTTTTTTCGTTCTTCGAGATTTTATTTTAAATAAAAACTTGAAACAACCAGTTTGAGGACGTTACATGCGTATATGATGCAATTAGCTACTGTAAATACAGTCACAACTCTAACACACTTCAGTGTTTTGATCGGACTGTCATGGCGGCCATGGCTTCAAAGTGTAGTACGGCTGGGATACGTAGCGCCGTCTCCCTTTATTCTTACCTCCATGGTACTTCCTTGCCACCGAGTAACGTCTTTGGCGCTTTGTATCTGAGGTCGCATGCGCAGTAGCGCGGTCCGCGCGTTTATAAGCACTAAGCGCGTGCTGGAGTGTCACAGTGGTCAGTGCTTCGTGTATATGATGTTTCGTCGCTGTGTCTTTTAACGTTGTGCACGTGCACGTGGGCAATCAGTGTTCAGTGTTTCTTATTACAATGTCACCGTCACTTTATGTCTAGTCGTCTGCAATGAGAATTTTTTGGCCACCGTGGCAACGTAGTTTTTAACAACCATGTATTGTCCTTCCACTGTCTGTACTTTTTACATTCTCCACATTCTTCCTGTTGTCATTACAAAAGTGCCGTTCTCATCACCATGTTTTAAATTTATATACTGTTGTCAAATGTTATCATTCGCTCCGCTGTAGAACAGCGTCATAGGCTGCTGTCAGCCTGCCTTGTAAACAGGGCCTTAAAACACAAAAAATGAAAAAAAGCTGGAGCGTCAGTTTTCGACCCTCTCTGATGATGGCTGAACGGTTCTCAGCCGAAATATTAGAAAAAGTCAACTTTATGCGGCTGCACGCCGCGAAAACATGAAGATGCACAAAACAGTAAGTGACTGTATCTGTTGTAAAGTATCTCCGCCATGCACTGTAAGAATTATTATGGTAAACAGTGCCATTCCCCTTGTTTTAAAGGTCGAGTGTGCAAAATTTTATTGCATCGTATTACGGTATGGCACAGCGTGAAATACGAACCTAACCGAAGTGTCATAGAAAGTAACCTGCTTCGATTTACAGTTGTTCCTTTGGTTCTTCAAAGTCTCCTCAGGTTTTCTGTCGGATACTGTAATATAACTGACGTTAAAACTGTCCGTCATCTTAAGGAACAGTCGCTGCTGCTGATACTGATGCTAAACCAAAGTTTTGCGTCCTTTAAAGGCGTCAGTCACGTGCACAACGCATGCGCCGCTCGTCACAGTTGCTGCCTCCTAAGACAGGTTTGATGGCGCCGCCCCTAGAGGAACAGAGCAGAACGATATATCGCACCTTACGTTAATCACAGATCTTAGATATTATTTAATAGTGGATTCCATGCTCAACTAAAAGGAAACCCGATGTCTCTATTTATTAAATTGTCCGTCAACCTGATTTCAGTAGTTTCTCTGTAAACACTGTTCCAGACATCGGAAGTATTGGCTACTATGCGGGTCTCGTCATATATCATCTTGTTTCCCTCGGATAAAGAGTATTCTGATATCGCCGATTTTTCCGGTTGCAGTAGTCTCGTGTGGCGGCGATGTTCCACGCAACTATCTTGCATAGTTCGAATAGTACGGATGATGCATGCCTTGCCACACTGTCACGGTATTTTGTAAACACCAGGTTTCCTGGGTCAGAGGTTATCTTTGACAGAGCCAAGCAGTGCCCTAATCTTGGATGGCGGACGGAAAACAATCTTGATGTTAAAACTTTTTAAAAATTTTTCAATTTTAAAAGAAACGCCCCCAGTGTAAGGAATGAAGGCTAGAGCCCTATACTCCTCTTCAAGCACTTCTGGAGAAGGTCCAAACTCTATAGCACGGCGTATCTGTTCTCCAGATAGCCATTTTCCCTGAAAACAGTCGTCAGATGTTCCACTTACGATGGAAAACTGTCCACATCTTGAAATGGCATATGCTCCGCGTACCAGAGTTCTAGGAACGCCGTTGCGTTGATATTGTGGATGGCAACTATTGGCATGCAGGGGGTGCCATAATGTTTTTTTTTTTATAAGCCATTACATCCATTGTAATATTTATGGCTTAAACCCATAATATTGAGATCGAAGTATTGCTTCAGTGCAGCCGGTTAGGACCAGTAGGCGACAGATGGTAAAAGCTGGTGAGAACCACGACAGGTGGTACAATAGGATTCTCATGGAAAAGAGCAGTGGCAAATTTCCCCGAATTCTAGGGAAGTCCCCGAGCGGCAGGCACTGGACGCTGATTGGTTGTAGCACTGGCGGTCACGCGCCGAAACGCATTCATATCTTTATTAATATTTAATAAACTAATAATATATTCAATGTCAAACTCAGTTCATAAAAACCCACCAAAGATAAGCTATACCCTGCGTAGGTAAAACATATCAATAATTGCTAATTCTATAAACAAAACATTTAATTTCAGACGAACGATGCACGGCGTCCATGTTTACGCGCCAAATTGCTGAACGAAGGCAGCTTTGCATCGAGCCGCCACAGCTCAGTTCAGAAGAGGCACTCGGAAGAGTAACATGTGACTTCAGTACGCGCACTCGGTGAAGTAACATGCATACGTAGGCGGTCATAAGACATTTTTTAATCATCTTAGAGCTAGGGAAATGACTTTATATAGTAACATGCATACGTAGGCGGTCATAAGACATTGTTAATCATCTTAGAGCTAGGGAAATGACTTTATATTTAATTTCATTTAAAACAATCTGTGTCAAGTGGATGTTATTATGCAGTTTACTGGTTTTCTGCTGACTTTAAATAAATCAGTTGGAATCCCGATTCCCGAGGATTTCAGTTTTATTCAGTAACTAGATCGGTTCCTACCAATAGTTCAGCCTCATTCAAGAACTCCGACCTGCGTGCTATCATCTGCGTGGGGACATCTATAGAAGGACGTCAGGTTGGTGAACTTTTAGTTTCTACTCTTCACACAGTGCAGTGGGGAGTAACTACAACCCTCGCGTACACTGTCATTCCGATACAAACGCAAACTGTTGCGCGTCATCCATGGCAACATGGAGGAGGAAAGTAAATGATATACGACCGGGTAACATACCCCCTGTAGACATTAATCCAGTTGTACCATGAATGGAAGTTTCCCGTCACTTTCCATCTCCATAGTAAATCTGATGTTTGGATGAAGGCAGTTAAAATGGTCCAAAAATCGATTGAGCTTATCACGTCCATGAGGCCAGATGAAAAAGAGGTCAAATGTTTTTGATATGTCGCGTTTTGCAGCTCTTAAATATTGTAGAAAAGACATTTTTTATATATGCACCAAAGCTGCTTTTATTTGAAATGCTGACGACTAGTTTCGGGCTTTGCCCATTTTCTAAGTCACATTCACATATATATTTATATTTGGTTACTGTTTAGGTCACGCTGTTTGTTGTAATTTAAGCCGAAGTTCTCAGTGCCTTGTCCTTAAAGTAAATTGGTGACTATGGGTGATAAAGGGCTGCCTATAACCACTCCGTCCTTTTGCTCAATATATTTATATTTATATTTGGTTACTGTTTAGGTCACTCTGTTTGTTGTAATTTAAGCCGAAGTTCTCAGTGCCTTGTCGTTAAACTAAATTGGTGACTATGGGTGATAAAGGGTTGCCTATAACAAGTCCGTCCTTTTGCTCAAAAAAGTTGCCACCAAAAGAAAAATATGTGGACGTCCGTACATGAGAGCTTCACGACTTCTACATCCGGTTTTTCACTAATTAGACTCAATGATTCTTCCAAAGGTACCCGTAAAAAGCGGGATACCACGTCAAAGCTTACTATGCGCAAAGTAGCTATAAAACTTAATGTAATCAAATTACATAATTTTCCAACATAGTCTCCTTGCGTTTCAAAGCACTCGGTCTATCGTTGTAAAACTTCCTGATGCACTCTTAAAATAAGGTTGCCATTGAGCTAGTAGCCAGGAATTCACCGCTTTTTTTCATTGTTTCGTCCGAGTTTACCAAACAGTGGTAGTCAGCAGGGGCATATATGGCGGATAATCCAGTACTGGAGCGTTTCAGCAGCGTGGGCAGCAGTATGCGGACCAGCATTATCGTGCAACAACACCTTTTGACAGCAATCCTCGGCGTTTTCTTCGAATTACCGGCTTTAGCCTCGCAGTAAGCATCTCACTGTGAGGTACTCAGTTTATTGTTATGGCCCCTTTCCCCATAACATTCCAGTACTGGACCTTGTGCGCCACAGTAAACCAAAATCATCAGTTTTCCTGCGACGGTTGAGTCTTGAACTTTTTCTTGCACGGCGAATTTGGATGTTTCCATTCCATACTCTGCCGTTTACTCTCCGGCTCGTAATGATGGATCCATGTTTCGTCACCAGTAAATATCCTGTCTAAGACGTTGTCCCCTTCGTTGCTATAGCGATCCAACTGTTTTTTTTTGCAGATGTCCACGCGTGTTTGTTTACGCAGCTGTGTGAATTGTTTTGAGACCCATCTTGCACAAAGTTTATGAAACCCAAGTCTGTTGTGGATGACTTCGTAGGCAGAACCGGGACTAATTTGCAGACTAATTTGAACTTCATAAATAGTTAATTGTCTTTCTAAGAGAATCATTTACGTGAACGCTCAATGTTTTCTTCATTTCTGGTGGTAAACGGTCGTCTGGCTCCTTCATCGTGCGTAACACTTGTTCGACCATTTCGGAATTTTTCAATCCATTCGGAGACTGTCTGTTGTGGCAAAACAATGTTCCCGTACAGCACTAAAAGTCTTTGATGAACTTCGGCCCCTGATACGCATTCCGAGCACAAAAAACGAACCACTGAAAGTTGCTCTTCTTTGGTGCAAATAGACTGCGGAGGAGCCATGATCAACGGCACGGCAGCCATAACAAAACTAACCTAGCAGCTTGAAAATTGCAAAGATATAACTCAAATATACGAAGTATGCGTCTTCAATGTAAAACTACAGAACTATCAAAATAAACAAAAATATAACTAAATTGCGGATAATAGTTGACTTGCCCTCATAGTAAACCCGAAGCACTCAGCTTCAAGGACTTTAACCGTCTTCCCTTTAAAATTATTGAAATCGTTCAAGCTGTTTTTGAGTTTTAGCAAGACAAACGCTGAGAAATTCATTTCTACTTGTGGAAATGCATCTGAAAATGTTATGGGATCACATAAATCGGGCTTGGTATCGGAAACTGACGGACAAAATAGTCGCCGTGATTCTCGATTTATATATATATATATAGGTATCATCGACGTTTGGTGTCCTTAAAGAAAATTTAGGCGGAAGAAAGCCAGTGTAACTTTTGAAGGAGGGCTTTTGACTGTAAATGTGGTTACTGTGTCCACGTCATTACCCTCGAATTGGAGCAGCTGACTCCTTCATGGGACGATTAGCGATACTAACGACAAAAGTTTCACGTCGCGCCAATTTCGGTTTTAGGCCTGTCGTTTAACGCGAATCGGGCAGAAGAAGTGTTTGCGGGCGCGCACCTTCGCGGGGAGGGCAGCTCTTTCCTCGGCCAACGACCGCTTCGCGGAGCCATTAGTGGGGACGGGTCCACACGTCGGTCCGCACAACCCCCAGGTGGCGGGACCCCGCCCTGCAGACACCGCCCCCCCCACACTCCTCCCGCGCATATTCAGGCCAGGCGAGGTGAAATCTGATGTGGCTTAATGATGAGCGCCATTACAAGACTTCTACCGCGGCGCTAACGACACGGCGTGCCAGTGCCGTGCCGTGCCGTGGAGTACTAGGCCGAGCATTGCGTCACTATCCCAGGGTCTTCCACAGTTCCGACGGCCGTTGTACTCTAGACCCATGACAAAACAGAGATATTCCTTCATTTCATTTCGAGGCTTATAGTTACAAAAGACTTACGAGGGTAGCAAAACACCACTTCCGCCACCAAAGTTTACGTTTGCAAAAATGAAAAAAAAAAAAAAAAAAAAAAAAAAAAATCTACGTATATCTATAAATGTGAATGTCTGTTCGATGTACGTTTATCACGTCTGAACCACAAGACATAAAGAGCTAAAAATTTGTACAGTTACTAATGTCTACCCGGGGAAGACTTTAGGCACGGTTTTATGGCGATCGGATAGCTGTTTATATTAATGTGAATGTCTGTTCGGTGTACGCTTATCACGTCCAAACGACAAGACAAAGAGAAATATTTGTACAGTTACTAATTTATACCTGAGGGGGTTTTAGGCACGGTTTTATAGCGATCTGATAGATATTTACTAATTTGAAGTATATAACGCGAAATGCGGAACAATAAGTACTATTTGAAAATGGTTTTATTGGTTGCATTGTTGCTTGAGAGTTTATAATGATAAAAGGGTGGAGTATATTGGGATGGAAAGTTATGAGTGTATATAAAATTCTACGTGTGTGTGTGAGTGTGAATGTGAGTGTGTATGTGTGTGTGTGTGTGTGTGTGTGTTAATATTTCACTCTGCAGCGAAAACTGCAGAACGCAAAAAAATTGTCTGTGTGTAATTGTTGTCTGAAGTTTCCCGTTGTACACCATAGCAGTTCAATGCCGATAGCTATAAGGGGGTCGAAGATATGGTGGTTGAACGTCGTCATATTATAAAAAACAATTCTTACTGAAGGCCAGCGATGACGTTTGTGACTCTATTGCAAGCATGTTACATACAGCGAAACGTGATGCCACAGACCAAATCTTTGGTCTATGCGTGATACGATGTCTTCAGCTCTTTTTCTGTATGTAAGGATAAGAATACGAATAAGAAAATATAAGAATAAATAAATAGAGCAGTAAAAAAGGAATTTCTTTTAATACATCTCTTTAAAAAATCGATTTGACGTTTCGCGCATTATACATCATAATCAAGCAACACGCGAGCGGCGCCGCGGGTATAAGCTAGTAAATGAATAAAATGGAGAGGGGAAAAACCCAAAAGACCTGGTCGGATAGTATGTAGATTCGCACAGCTACACGTCACCATTGGGTGCGTTAATGGCTAATTCTCCCTCCTCTCTCTCTGACCTCAGTCTCCAATAATATAAAAGCCTTTTTGAAATAATTTATGCTGCAGCAGTCACTTTTTACTAATATTTTAATTAGCACGAAGCGTTTCGGCAGTAAGCTGCCATCACGGGTGCATTTCACAGTTACAAGTTCATTACTGTGTTGTGGGTGACAGTGAGGTTCTGATTAGACTTTTGACCTGTTCAGGAAGATATAGCTGTTTTAGTATGTATGTTTCGTGATTATAGCTTCTGGATTATTATATTGCTCTATTTACTTACAGTTTTGTTGATAATCATTTTATCTGGCACACGCAACATTTTGTGTTAGATGTTTACACTGTACTAAAGATCCTTAGAAGCTAAGATAACCTACTTACATCAGTATTTACAGTGAATATGCCTTAAAATGTGCAAATTTAGATAATATGTGTTGAAACAGATCTCGCTAGGAACATACTTATTGGCCCACTTTAGGTTACGGTAGTAACACTAAAAGTGGGCCTTTGCGATCGTCTTTTGACAGCTCGAAATTTAAATGAAAATAACGGCTTAAACATTCATCTGACACGAAAATTGAATAACCTGATTGGTAGAGGGGAAAATTCTCTACAACTTCGCTCTATTATTTTTTTCATGTCTTTCATCGTGGCACAGATATTTGCAAAAATAACGGCGATTTAACGGTGTCTGTCTGGCTGAAACGTGTTCCCACTTTTTAGGTCGAATCGTTCAACGGATCGGCACCAAATTTTACAGACATAATTGCTAGCTACCAGAGACCGGAACCTCGGTTTTTGAAATATTTCGGACAAGAAATAAGTCAGTAATACAAAAAAAGCAGTTTGTAATGTACTTTTAATTGCAAATAAACCGTTCATATGACGCGAAAACTGAAAACACGAATTTGTAGAGGAGAAAATTCTCTACAACTTTTTCCGTTATATTTTCTTAATATCTCGTATCGTTTGAGAGATATTTGCAAAAATAACGGAGATTTGACACCCTCCATTGAATTAACTAAAACCAGCCGTTCGCAGACATTCTTCGCCCAGAACTCTCTCTGGCATACGCCATCTTGCGTTGCGCATTTGATGATTTTCTTATTGTAAGTTACACGTTGTCATTTCAAAGCAATGGCGCACTGAAGAATTCACAAAAAACACGTCGTTCTTCGTACGATAAATGATAATCTAGTGTCTACAAATGTCCTATTAGCATCAGTTAACAACGGCCATCAATAGTACGAAAATAAAGAACGTAACTCCTAACTATTAGCTGTAGCGTAGTGGCCAATGCGTTAGATTGTGACGCTGAAGGTCAGTGGTTCGGAACCCGCCACTACCTAATTTTTTTTTTGCTAAAAGTGTTTCAGACACTTATTAATTAATTTTTTATTATTTAGATTATTATTTTAGTCCAAAATATTTGGAAAAACTTATAAAACTACAAATCTAAAGTGGGCCGTAAAACACGTCAGTGCGTTTTTTTCTACTATATTAGTTTTTACATTGTAATGAATATTCGTTCAAAATAACATTATTAATTTTATATTTTAATGAAATATAGTCAATTTTAAAGAAATTGGCATTATTGCTTTCAAGTTTGTCATTTAGCAGGTCACCATGTATTTTTTCATGGATGAAGATTTCTAATTCTTCATAGAGATCCATTAGAAGACCCTTATCCATTTTATGCAGCATATGAAGATGACTCTTAATATTCTAGAATAGATGACCAGTGTCCTTTATATGGGTTGCTACTGCTGCTTTACTAAAGTTATTAGTGTGGAGGCATTTATGCGTTCAATGTATCTTGTCTTGATTTCTCTTCCTGTTTGGCCTACAAATAGGGATTTGCAGGTGTTGCATACTATTTTGTAGATGCCTGAGTGTGTGTGCTTATCTGTTAGTACGTATACTTTGTCTTAATGAGTGTTGCCATTTATTCTGTGTTTTGGAGGTTATGTTGACGTTGTGGTCTGAAAATGTTTGCTTTTTTGTAGGATGGTTTGCCAGTGAAGGGGATGCACGCTGTGTGTTAATTTTTTGTTTTCTTTGTGGGGATTGGTTTATTTTTGTTTTTGCTTTTTTGTGCCAGATTGTCAACCAGTGTGTCATCATATCCTTTTGCTGCAGCTATTTGTTATGATACTGAATTCTTCAAGTTTTGAATATTGTCCTCCATTGGTGTACTGTTGGAACTGTTAATAAATTGTATGCATCATGCTCGTGTGTTGTGTATGGTGCAGTCTGATGTTGTTGATTTTCTGTAGACTTTGAAGGTGTGTGCGTTGTTTACTTTATTAATAGATAGGTCCAGAAAGTTGATACTGCCATTGTTTTCATGTTACATTGTGAATATTATATTTTGGTCCTGGTTATTTAGTGTATTGAGGATATTGCTGATATCGTTATTTTCACCATCTATCAAGAGTAAGGTATCGTCGAAATACCGTTTGTAATAAATGATTTTATCCATTGAATTGGATTTCATGGCAAGAGCTTTTTGCTTGTGGTTAATATATATGTTGGCAATGGTACCTGCTATACTTGAGCCCATTGCAAGACCTCTATGTTGCTTGTAAGTTCTATTGTTGAAAGTGAAGTAGTTTTGTTTAAGCATTAGTTCCCGAAGATCCAGGAATTTAATTATTTCAGCCATTGATAGTTTCTTTAAATATATTTTATGGTGTTTAACCTGATAACTTTAAGTGTTTCTGTATATTTCGAAGATATTTTGTACGTCTCGTCGAAGAAAATATACATTTTGAGAACTGTGTTTACAAGCACAAAAGTGTATAGTTCTGTCTCCAATGTTGGCCTTCATGAGAGGAAAAGGTAGAGGTGGTCTTCGATACGCAAAACTTACATTCGACATGTTCCGACAAGACTAGAACAGGTGACTAATGAGGCACTTGAATGAATCATAGGCCATAAAAAAAGTCCCCTTCACACTGTTACATACCGTACGTTACTGCCTCATATTAGTCGTAACTTCGCGTTACCGTGCTGTAAGGATTCTAATGCAGAGCTCCTGAGCAAATTAATATTGCGGATATTTTTCTGCGGAGCTACTAACTAACTTAAAAAGCGATTTGACAGAGCAGGTACATAGGGAATATTTTATGAAAAGGAAAGAAACTTTAAAAGAGAAGCTTTTTGGGAAAATCCGCTATACAGTTCCTTCCAATTAGTAATTTTAGAAAGTATAATAAAAAAAGCGATGTTGATGTAATGGTTAAAATTAAAAACAGTTCAGATCGCAAAATTGTTGCTATTATTAAATGCATCAGTGGATGCACTTCTTAATTACAATATGGTAATGCCAAGAAACAATATATTTTATCGCTGTTAAGTGATGAATTGTTCTAGACGACAGTGACAAAAATTAGCCGTTTTGCTATACGGATATTTTTATGTTTTTTTACCTATACGGCTTCCGTAAGAAGCGACACAGAATGAAGTTGTCTTGTGGTGCTGAGAGCTGACGAGGTTTGAACCACAGCGGCGCCACTTTCCATTAGATTAGAGACTAAGCTCTAACCATCTCCTCCTTCCCCTCTACTTACCCCGAATAATACTGGACATTTCAAGAGGAGTAGTTAATATTTTACGAGGTGGTAGTATAGACGAATTGCAATAAAATGCCATCTGTTTCTAATTGTTATTGAGTACAGAGATACTCTTCAGTTCAATGTGTGTCACATTACGATATTCGATAATTGTGTAAATATGTGTCAGGATCTCTGACGTAGAATGTAGTGTAATGTCTTTTAATGCAAGACCTTTTAATTGTATGATAAAGTCGCTGGTGTGCGGCATTAGCAGCGAGAGACACTCAATTATTTGAGTGGAGAGTTTAAAGAGACTTAAGAGCCGTGGTAGGCAGTAGCTTTTTGCACTTGTGTGGCTTACAAATTCATTGAATGATAAGGGCACACGGTTACTAATTGTTTTGTCCTTTAAAATGTGTAATTATATGCTTGTGAAACTCTGTATGAATTCCAGCAATTACCTGTTAAAAGGTTTTACTCAGTTACAATTACCTCTTCACTATTGGAAGTCATTATAAGGAGTACGGTCATATTATCAGCAGTTAAAGTTTCGTGTGAGGCTCTGCTAAAAGTAAACTCGGAATAATTAGAGTTTCATACAGACATCTTACAAATGCATATATATATATATATATATATATGGCATCTCTTCCGAAAGAACAGACGTCACTTCTGATCCTGCACTTGTTATTATTTAATATTCACAGAATATATGACATCAACTGCGATTGGGCAACGCTGAAAATGTGTACCCAGCCTGGATTCGAACCCGGGTCTCCTGCTTTCTAGGCAGTTGCGCTGACCCCTACACCACTTTCTTTTTTTTCTCTCTCTCTCTCTCTCTCTCTCTTTTTTTTTTTTTTTTTTTTTTTTTTTTTTTTTGCCAAGTCTAGTGTACTGTAGCGTGTAAAAATACCGCACGTATCTACACTTGCTGTGCCGATATGGTATTTCTGTATGGCCTTTTTTATGGTAATCGATTTTCTAACTACAGTCTACCAGGTTCCAGTCAGTTTATCGTATCTTGAAATCATTGCGTGACAGTGGTGCAATGCACAGCAGTCATAGTGATCTGAAAGTGTAAATTCACGATAAGTTCACGGTAAATTCAGTTGGTAGAACATAGTTCTTTAACAACTACAAGTAGAATTTCTGCACGTATCGGTCTTCCATGAGGGGTTGGTACTTAAATAGTGGCAACTATTTATTCATAACGGATACAAAAGCGTTACATACTTGCACCAAAATTGTGTAGAACCAGTAGCCAGCGATGTAGAAGGCGTAGCATACCGTTAGCAGAGCCTGTTCTGTTGATGTTGCGAATGGAGCGGTCTACTGCCTGTCTAATCTCTGAAACAGTTCTGAAGCGAATGCCACGAAGTCGTTCCTTCATCTTCGGAATGAAATCAAAGTTACAAGGACTTACGTCCGGGAAGTATGGTCGATGGTACAGTACTTCCCTGTCGCACCCACCGAACAGAGCGGCCACAGCTTGCGCTGTATACGCCCGCGCATTGTCGTGCAAATTGATGGATGGGTTGCGCAGAAAGTGTGGCGGCTTCTTTCGCAAAGTTGGTCGTAGGTGATGCTCAAAAAACGAAAGGTAATACTGTGCATTGACGGTCTGCCGAGAAGGAACGTACTGCGTTAGGATAACATCACAGTCGTACGCGAGATTCACCTTTAACTTTCAGCTTGCTGTGGCTCTGACGAACTTTCGACTTTCGCGGCAATCCATAATGACGCCATTCGTTGGATTGGCGTTTCAGTTTTGGCTAGCACGATGTGGCCCATGTCTCATCAAGTGTTACGATATGGCGTAAGAAAGCCTCTCCTTCGCGCTCATAGCGCTCCAAGTGCGCCTGAGCAGTGTCGTAACGCATCCATTTCAGCAGTTACGTCAATTCATGCGAAACCCATCGTGATGCAAGTTTTCGCATGCCCAGGCGTTCCTTCAGGATGCGAAGCACAGTCGCAAGCGCTCGCCCGGTTTCGTGGGCGAGTTCACGAATTTTCTGGCGTCGATCACGGTCCACTAACGCGGTAACAGTATGCACTTCTTTTCAGAGACACTAGCATGTCTGTCACAGTTTGCTAACGTTTGCTGACCTTTTACCCAACGAGCCACTGTTCTGTACGGCAATGCCGAATCCCCGCACGCCTCTTGAAGATCCTGAGGCCAATGTCGTGCTGTACGACGTCTGGCACATTCAAGCTTCACCCAACTCCGCTGTTCCTTTTCGAAAACATTGCGACACACGTTAGACCGCTCGCTCACAAGTGACTGTGTTTCCGTCGATTGTGCGCACGCCGGTGACGTGGGACGGGCGAGTCCATTTGCTCGGAGGTAAGGTAGGTACGTCAAAGACGTGTGCTATCAGCGACAATAGTAGATTCCATTGCGTAGTGTCTCCACAGCAGTGTTGTCACTATTCAAGTTCCAACCCTCGTACATACAAGAGTATCGCGGGCATCACGCATGCAGGGCTTCTAACCGTATCATTTACGGTTCATTCAACGCCTTTCGAGCAGGGTATGAACATACACGATCGGAATTTTTGTGCTTCATCATAGGCAAGTAATCCTATTTTTTCTCATCACCGATGAAGCCGCTTTCACTTAACTACTGCATCAATAACACTCTTAATTCACACCAGTGAATAAAACCCACTTGCCATTGCGCAGAAAGATTTTCAACAATGATTTTCTGTTGAGTGCCGTGTCGTCTTACAGGACTCCGTTATCTACCATTCCTTGAAAATGAGCCACCATTATCGTAAGTGATTCCTTGCCTATGCCGTCTTTCTGCATGAGGGAGTTCCTGCACATTCCAGACATTGGATCAGTAGATCAGTAGATATGGACACATTTCTGGGCCACCAATGTTCTCTTAACCTTACCCCATTTGGATTTTAGCTGTGGGGATGGTCGAAAGGCGGTCTACAGAGAAAAAGTAGCCACAAGTGCCGATTTGATCGCTTACGATGTGTACGGTCACGTCTTGAGTATTGCTCAAGTGTTTGGGACCCGCAGCAGATCAGTTTAAAGGAAGACATAGAGGCAGTTCAGAGGCGAGCAGCTAGGTTTGTTACCGATAGGTTCTACCAATGCGCGAATCCACGGAAATGCTCCGGCAACTCAATTGGGGATCGCTGGAGGAAAGATGACGTTCTTGTCGTGAATTTCTCTTGAGTAAATTTAGAGGACCGGAATTTGAAGCTGAGTGTAGTACGATCTTGCTGCCGCCTACTTACATTTCGCGTGGTGATCACAAAGAGAAATTAGGGCTCGTACAGAGGTATATAGGCATTTTTTTCCTCGTTCTATTTGGGAGGAAAGGAAATACCCAGTAGTGGTACAGTATACCCTCTGCCACGCACCTTACGGTGAATTTCGGAGTATGTATGTAGATGTAGTGCGGCCCTCATAAAAAAAAAAAAAAAAACATCGCAAAGACGACCTCAGACGAGCTACATGTGGTGCTATCAAGTGCATTGAAATTGTCGGTGTGATTGTTAAAAATCAGATTCAAACTTCCTCATTTTCCTTTGCTTCAAGTTTGTTAGTGTTTCATACAAATAGCTGTATCTCTTCACTCGATAAAAGTTAGACACATGTTATACGCTATTTTTATTGCAATTTGTCTACACTATACTTCCTAAAATATTACTGTTTCTTCGGAAACACCCTGTATTTTTATATCCCTCCCCTCACTTTTTTTTTCGATTTTTGGGAACCAGCGCCATGCACTCTACCATAGCTTGCAGAGAATTAGATTTTCTTCTCCATTAAAAATTACATATACCTATCACTGTCATGTTGTTTTCTCAAATGGTAAGGAAATCTATTGCCAGTACCTCCAATATGGACAATACCGCAGAATGCGGGGCATAAAAAAAGGTCTGTAATAATTAGGCTTTGGAGTAAAATGAGAAGAAAGGTATTTCAATATCAGAAATGAAATTCCTGAAATATATAGATACTCAGAAATGAAATTCGAAACAAAAACACTACAGAGGAATTAACCGTATTAAATATCTTTAATACGAGGCACGTTTTTTAAGTAAGTTCCGTTTGAACAGAAGTACACAATGAAAGGTTATTTCAAAAAAGTAAATTTATTGTCAGAAAGTACATACTCTACTCTATTTTTCGACATAGTTGTCAAGTTTGTTCAAACACTTATCATGCCTCGCAACCAATTTTAAAATACCTTCATACAATCTTTCCGTCTGTTCCGATAACCAAGAGTTCACTGCCGTTTTGTAAAGTACTGATCTCGATACGTGAGGAAATTCGTTTGAGAGACCTGTTATTGTTAAGTTCCTGTTCTCACTCTTCAGCTGAAACCTCCAAATCTTCTGTAATCGAAGATGGGCGACAGGAGCGGTCCTCATCATGGACGTTGTCACAGTCATCTTTAAATTCTCGAACCCACTTACGCACTTCGACTTTATTCATAACAGTATCACCGTACACTTCGCAAATCTGTCGATGAATTTCTGCAGCAGACAGATTCCTTGGTGACAATAACCATATCACTGAGCGAACCTCAAAAGCGGCGGGCGAGTTGATAGTCTGAAACATTTTGAAAGCACAGAACAGCTAACCGTGCAGGTTAGCTAGAGAACTGAAACTGAGCACAGTTGTTCCCAAAGCATGCCCGTGCACGAAGCACGCGCTCGTTGATGTATGTGCGCGAATACTAGTGTCTACAACAAAACGGAACTTACTTAAAAAACACGCCTCGAATAAGAAGATAGAATAAAAACAAAACATATGGCATATCTTAACGAATGAAAAAAGAAAAAATGAGGTCGTGCTTTTGTTCTACAAACCGACTGACTGGATAGATGGACACCCGGGACAGACATGGAAGGACGGAGTGGATTGAAAAGTCCACCATGAAGATGGTGGAATATCGCTTTCTTTCATGATTGAAATAAAATGGTTACAAGTGGAAATTTCATGCAGTGATGATATTAAACGCACTAAATGTCTCTTTCGCGCGTATGTGTGACGAGAATCATTGTACGGCATATACTAATGCGAGATTAAGTTATGTTAACAGAACATTCTTCATTTTATTCATGACTAAGTCTGAATGCTTTCGACTGCTTAATGAATTATTTCGTCTCTGCGTCGGCATCCAGGTTTACTAACCAATTGTTTTCTTCGTCAGTACACTTAGCCATGGAACTCAAATTCCAGAGACAAATTAAGAAATTATCATGTGTAAGTTACGGAAATAGTACTTCATTGAGGAGTTGTGCACAGAAACAATTCCTATTGTGGTGTGTTTGCTGCAGGCCGACAATATATGGACTTGCGTAAAATCTTCTAAAATCTCGAAATAACGTCGAAGTCGTGAACTGATATCTTGTGTATCGTTATTGAGACACCGGCCATTGTTTGAACTGCTTGAGGCGTCGAGCGATTACACCCTGCACTAAGGTTTGGGCTTCACCAATAATCTACAGTCCAATCGAAATCTACGATTCTTATTCTTATCAATAAATAAAGTTTTTTTATGGAGATATACTGATGGTTCTTTACAGTAACGGCTCGCTTTCTCTCTTTCCATGAACCTACCTTTTGTCCCGAGCACATTTGGGCTCTAGTACTAAGACAGTTGAATTTACTGATGAACGCGATTAGGTTCTGTGCAAACGGAGGAAAAAAAAAATAGGAATTCATTCAGCACTGAATGCAAATTCAAAGAACTACAGAAACATGACAAGTAAAATTAGAGGATTTAGGACTAAATTATGAAGCTTTATCCACAGTTATAAGCACGAAGTACTTCAAGTCATAAAGTTATCATGGGGAGGTACTCAAGTCCATTAGAGATAAATCAAGCCTCAATTTTGTGCAGACTTCGTATCCTCAGGCAGCGCGCTCGCATTGAAGTCGACAAGTTTATCTTCTTCCCCCTAGGCTTACGTGACCTACGTTAATTTCCAACAACCTAAATAATTACATTGGAAAGTTTCATCTCACCCCTACACTTCTCAACACTTCGTAAACGGAGCTACTTATAAACAACGATAACATCACTGGAAAAGTTCTCATCTTTCTCGAGAAATATTTATGGCGTCCTCTTTGAGAAATTTCTGTGAAATTTTCTGCTAAAATCAGTCGCGTAATGCTTTCAGAGCCTCTAGCGTCGAATCATGCTTGAAAATTCGTCAGGCGTTCGTTACACGATGAAGTATATATTTTTACTGATTTGAGAAAATCCTTCCGAGGGCATAAACCTTCATGCTAGTTCTTGTCTGAACTTTTTTGCAGTCGTTTTTTACTTCAAACAATCGATTTTTATTAAAAAACAACTATATAACGACAAGAAATATTCGTACTTCCACCGCACTGTCTGAGATGCACATTAAAATTTGAAAGGGAATACATGATGAGTTGTTGAATGAATATTTTTACTCTAGGTTTCTTTTCTGACAGTGTCATGAATCATGGACACTATTTGATACGAAGAGTAAAGAAATATTTGTTGAGGAGAGATTAAAGATGTTCCGGTTTAAGCCCTGGCTCATCAACCTGTCCACTAGAAACTTTGTACTCTCTAGCAAATCATGAAATGTGCAAATAATATTGTATTGTACGTCTTTAAAGGTCCTTTCACTAGCGACTGTTGACCCCGTAGTTAAGTCCCATAAGCTCTACAAACATATCTCGAGCCATGTCTTCGGAAGACGTCGCAGTACGTAGCGCATATCCTGACTAGAGATATGTACCCTTCAAGCCGAAAGCTACGCATGAAGAGCTACATTTTCTATCCCGTCTTCGTATTTGCTTAGTTGTTGAGATCGTTTGGTAACTTCAATACTTTTTGTGGATAGTACTAGAAATGGCGTTCCAATGTGCCATGGTGTGAGCCAGATATCAACTTCAGTGTGCCGTAGATGAACTGTAGTTCATCCGATAAATGTTAGAAGAACAGCGTATGGCGAATACTACCACCTAATGCAAGATTTACTGCTTGACGATGAAAAGTACAAAACTTATTTTAGGCTTAATGAAGAACAGTTCAATGAAATTTTATCCCTCATCAGCGGTGACACTAAAAACAGCATACAAATTACAGAAAGTCAATATCTCCTGAAGAACGGCTAACTATTTGTTTAAGGTAACAATTCCTTGCCCGTAATTTCAAAACAGAAATTAATATAAGATTGGAGGAAATGGAGTAAAAATATATCTTAATTACAGTTATATTACACGAGTGTATTTGTCGGTTGTTTTGATAAGACAGAACGTTAAAGCTGATACACATTTATTAACAACCCACGACAACAAAAGAAATCAACACAAGATACATTTTATTTGACTTTAAAGTTCATGAGGTCTGTGCTTAAAGTATTTGAAGAGTGCTTTCAGTTGTTTGTTCTGAATGGTTTCCCACTAACAAATCTGTATCTTCTTCCAGTGATCGAAGCAATGTGCCAGTCTTCGTAAGTGATGCTTAGAAGAATCGTGGGATGGTTTGAATAGGTACCACCTGGTCATGTTGAGCTGCCAGAGGAGACAATAGAGAGCTACTCTGAAGCGCTGCCGGTGTTATGACACTCATCAATGAGTTATTTCCATCTTCAGCTCGGTTTACTGCGTCAAAAACTTCTCTGTTTACTCTGTTTTGTAATCTTCGAGGCATTTTTTTTTACCGACATTGATATGCTACCAAAAAACAAATCTATTTGTACGAAGACAGTCCGAACAGGTTTGTTTTTATCTATATTTTTTTCGCAATAGCGAATTTCACTTGGCGTCACTGTATAATGTATAGATGTTCTACCAAATGGTGACATACGAAAACCTGTGTTTCCCGCTTTTAGCGAGCGGTCGCCTTAGACCCTAGGCTACCCGAACACGACTCCAGGACCGTCGCAAACTTCCATAGGCCACACTGACCGCACATATGAGTCAACTGCATTTATCCCTTAGCACTCGCAGCTTAATCTGTATTCCCGCACCAGGGAGAATGAAAACAACGAGGCATTAACCTACGCTGTTATCGTCATTGCCTCGCTTAGGCAATTTTGTTTTTCTTCTTATTTTTCAGAAAATTCAGAATTTTGTCGACTCCTTTGGGTCTGTTCCGGACTGTGTTGATATCGTGATCAGAGTCGAAAATTTCGTCGTCGTCAGGAGTAGCGATAGCTACAGCATTCCCCATTCCTTCATCGTTTATTTGATTATGAGGAACTTGCGTGTCATCCATAACGTCTGGAATGTTACTGCCATGACTGAAAAAATTAATTTCAACAATCACATCAAAACTTACTCTCACCAGAGGAATGTCTTTCAGTTATTTATTCATCAGGTTCCCACCAAGGCAATAATTGTACTATATTGTACTTTATTGGTTTGTAGAGCAGTGTAGTGCGCATGCGCGAGCCAAGATACGCAACGACGCTACGTGTGCAGGCGTAGCTGGAAATACGCGTATTATGTATCCCCGCTGGACGCGACAGCATCTACGTCAGTCTGAAACGCCCCATATGATTACATTACAAGACACGTCTGCGACGTCTTTCCGAAGAAATAGCTCGAGATACTCTATGCCGGTGTGAAATGACCTTTTTACTAACTGAAAATTATGCTGGTGAAATTTTTCAGTATAACATTTTTTTACTGACTAAACTTTAACATGTGACAATATTTCCTCCATATCCAAGTTTAAATAGCAGTAATATACGTCAAATCCTCTAAATGTGTGCGCCATCGGAACACGCTAGTCTTAGTACCTGACTCGGCGCGGATGTATATTTATTCAGTTCTTATGTTAGTCCATCTCCTTCTTACTCTCCTTTACAAAGCCTTTCGTTCCACTCTCTGCCTGTTTCACATGTATCTGCAACGAATTATGGCTTTCAGTTTCGTTTTCACGTAGCATGATCTGAACAATGTGTCCTATAATAACAGTACGTATAGAGGAAATTTAGGAAACTGTCTGCGAAACGTATTTCGTATAGAGTTAGCAGTAAAGACGTCTTAAATAAAAACTTAATGTGTGATGGAGGGATTTTTTTGATGAACCTTATTGAGTGACCTCGTCTCTCCTTAACTACGTGTCGCTCTATAAATTTGTTGGTAAGTTCAAAAATGTTCAAATGTTTGTGTAGCTTATGGGACTTAACTACGGGGTTATCAGTCCCTAAACTTACAAACAGCTTATGAACTAGCTTATCCTAAGAACGGCACAAATATCCATGCCCAAGGGAGTATTCGAACCCCCGACCGTAGTGGCCGTGCAGACCGTGACTGGAGCGCCTCAGCCCCCTCGGCCACCGCGGCCGGCTTGGTAAGTTCCATGTTACATGTGCACACTGACTGCAAAATGTCTGGTAAATGCAATTATAATAGTAGTGTAACAGAAAAGCTTTGGACTTGTTCCTTTATAATTTTATAAGGGCTAGTCAGCGAGAAAAATTATTTCGTAAAGGTTTCAAATAATGTGGAAAGTTTCTGAAATAGTGAATGAACAAATATTCGTTATTCACGAGTCGCACGTTGCTACAGTCATTTATGCATTTTTTGATGCCATATTTCCTCCACCGTTTATGTGATTTTTACCCCCTATATTGTTCTTCCTTTTTGAAGGTCACGTGTCCAAAATTTTATCAACATAAAATAAAATTGTAGATATGCAGCAATTATAAACACTTTTCATTAACACAGTGAATGATAGTCTTACGAAGGTAAATATCCCGTGGCAAAAGACATAAAACAGGAAAACTGACTTTTCCACTTACTTCGCATCTTCAAAAACATTTAAATAATAAAGTTTTGACTTAGCCAAGCATATGTAATTATGTCGTGCCGTTTAATATGGAACATGACATAAAAAGTAATTACTCTTGTAGGATTCATACGTTCTCAATCTGGGATACTTGCTACAATCCTACTCGAGAGCTCACTTTGCTGTGGAGTTAAACGCATAAGAAAGTGCGAATGTGTCAAGATTGTTTGATTTAAATGTTTCTGAAACTACCAGATGAGTCGAAAAGTTTGTTTTCCTCTTTTACATCTTTGACCAGGGTATACAGGAGAACATTTAGTTTTGGTTTTCAATTTTTGTTCTATAATTATTGATTAGTTGTCATAGTCCACAGGGGTTGTGATTTGGAAGGTCCTCCAAAGTTCCTCACGAAACATCAAATACATATTGTCTTTATAACAATTGTTGTTGTGGTCTTCAGTCAAGAAACTGGTTTGATGCAGCTCTGCACCCTACTGTAATCTGAGCAAGCCTCTTCATCTCCACATAAGAACGGCAAACTACATTAATTTGAATCTGCTTAATGTATTCGTCTCTCGACTCCCTAAATGATTTATACGCCATGCACTTCCCTTTAATACTAAATTCACGATTCCTTGATGGCTAAGAATGTGTCCTACCAAGGTATTTCAGAAATTCCTTTTCTCTCCAATTCTCCCTCCTCATTAGTTATGCGATCTACTCCCCCCCCCTTCCTATACTTCAGCATTCTTCTGCAGACCACATTCACATTTCTAAAGCCTCAATCCTCTTCCTTTTTAAACTACGTATCGTCTATGTTTCACTCCCGTACGAAGCACCACTCAACACAAGTGCATTCAGGAAAGGATTCCTTACAATTAAATTTATATCCGACGATAACAAATTCCTCTTTTTCAGTCACGCTTTTCTTCAAATCGCCATTCTACTTATTATATCCTCTATACTGCGACCATCATATTTTATTTTACTACCCAAGAAACAAACCTCACCTATATTGTTTCATTCGCCTTTTTTGATTAGAATGCAATCCATTACTCTTGTCCTGCTCTTGCTCATGTTCATCTTATAAGCTCCTTTCAAGACACTGTTCATTCCGTTCAACTGCTCTTTCAGATCCTTTACTGTGCCTGACAGAATTACAATGTAATCAGCGAAACGTAATGTTTTGATTCTTTCACCGTGAACTATATTCTTTTCTCCATATTTAAGCTTATTGTACCGTAATTACTCAAAAGCTTACCGTAATTACCGTATAAACAACGAAACGATAATTCTCAGAATACTATCAAATGTTTAATCCACGATCTTCTAGACGCCCATAGAGTCTCAGCACATGCTAAAATGAGCTGAACTTGATATCTCCAAAACTGATAATTATTATTCAATAAATAATTCGTTTTGGCTATCCCAGTTTATGTACTTTATACATATTTTAATTGATTCGTACAAGTTTAACGTATAAAAGAGTTGCATTTCGAGAACCTCTCGGAAAGTTTCTGCACCTGAAATAACATCCTAATGGTACAACTACAATGGTGCCACCAATTGCAAATTAATTTCAGGGCAACTGACATCTTCTGCAAAAGGAATTAATGTATTCGCAGAATTTGCCTCGGCTCAAGCTGCTGTTCGTTGTTCAATAACAGCAAGCTGTATTTAATTCGGCTTTATACTACCATCTCGGATAATTGGACAAAAAACATGTTGAGTTTATCCATTTATTTACCTTTGCCTTTTAACCGATACATGTAATCGTAGATGCGACTGAAAGTCGTAGCAGTGGTGTGCGACCATTATTAATTCAATTATACGAATGACTCTAAACAGGCTGAAACGTAGCGAGTAAGTAATCACAGGATGTTTTTGAATACATTTATTTTGCATGATGCGTTTCGGGCTCTGCCCATCTTCGGAAGACCTGGTGAAAAATATAGAAAAGGTACCTTAAAATTTTTGCTCAATATGTAAAAGTGACGTTAAAAAGTAATAAAGGTGTAATGCAATTAAAACAATATACAAACCATGAAATAAATCATCTGTAGGCAAAATGCAGAAAAAAAAGTAAAATGAGAAGTACCATGACACATGAGGTGAGGTGCAAACTAAAGTTCTTCCTACGGGTAGTGACAAACTCAATGCGGCGAGCTGCTGCAAACGCTGTGTAAGTAAATTATTGGACCTCTATAGGGCGTCGGTATACGGTTTTATAAGAGCAGTGGAAGAACCAAATACTATCACAGAACAATTTTATGATTACATTACTAAAATTATACATGTAGAAGGTCAATGGTAAAATTATTATCATTAAAATTCATTATATAAGAAAGTTATAATGTCTTAAGATATTGTGTAGCATCCCGCCATGGTCGGTAGCAGCATGGGACCTTTAGGTCCGGTGTGGACATGTGTATTGTAGATCTAATGATGTGTTCAACTTCTTCATCAATGCTTATATTTCACGTTTGTATTACTGAGTACAACTGTACCATGGAAGTTGAAGTTTTAATGAGAGGATATAGCTAAAGCCATATATGACATTGTGGGAGATAGGAGGTATGTATCCATAGGTTTTACGGTATGGAGAAACATTTTTTTTTGTTATGATGTTCAGTAAATAAACTCTTTTGCACAAACTTTATGTTCAAAAACGTTTGTATAGCTTATAGGAGTTAACTACGGGGTCATCAGTCCCTAAACTTACAAACTACGTATGAACTAACATACTAAGGACGGCACAAATATCCATGCTCGAGGGGGGATTCGAACCCCCGACTGTAGTGGCTGAGTAGACCGTGACTGAAGCGCCTCAGCCCCCTCGGCCTCCGCGGCCGGCCAAACTTGATGTTTATAGATAAGAAGATGACATCTGAGTAATGTCGAAACTGGTCATCCTAAAAATAAAAACGCCATCTTCGCTGGAAACCTGTACAAAGTGATTTAGATCGCCCCCAACGAACCATGAGTTCCATACGAAACGATTTTTTGTCATTGGTAGTTCTACTATTGCTAAGTGAAGAACTGTTTCGAAGAGACCTAGTCAGCTGTGTCAACAACTTTACTCTTAACAAAATTCTGGGACCGTTACGCGATGAATTTTCAGTGGACTACACCGGGAATCATCTTCTCACTTGCCCACGGCAGTACGTGGCTTCCTACTGAGAGACCTCAGACAATGGACAATCAGCCTTGTTCATTCCACGGCCAGGAGAGCGGCGTAAAACACTCAGCCTGGCGTCAGGCAGAAGACAAAGGCGGCAGAGCACGCGGGTGGCGAGAGGCAGAGGTGCGGCGCTTGCGACACGTCGATATGTGGCCGCAGCCGCGGCGAACGGTTCTGTACTGGGCCTCTGCTTGCGACACAGAGCGGGAACCCTGCCAAGCGGGCAGGGCCCAGAGAGAAGGTGACCATTCTAACACAGCACGAGGTGCCTGGAAAGTGCTGAACTGGTGCTAGAGACAGTGCTTGGGTGCACAACGAGTGCCCACCTCTCGCCATGTAAGTCCAGAAACGTGTGCAACTGTTCATATGTTTGTAAACCTATGGGACCAAACTGCTATGGTCATCTAGAAAGAGCAGGTATTGCATATAGGGGAAAGCGACGTTCAAATTAAATTTGATTTTGTAAAACAGCCACAAGTCGGAACAATGTCATCAGCGAAACGCAATGTTTTGATTCTTTCACCGTGACCTATAATCTTTTCCAGAATGAAACTTACACTCGGCAGCGGAATGTGCGCTGATATGAAACTTCCTGGCAGAGTAAAATTGTGTGCCGGAACCGGGACTCGAACCTGAGACCTTTGCCTTTCGCGGGCAAGCGCACTACCGACTGTGCTTTCCAGACACGACTCACGATGCCGCCTCACAACTTTACTTCCGCCAGTACCTCGCCTCCTACTTTCCAAACTTCACAGAAGCTCTCCTACGAACCATGTAAGACTAGCACTCCTGGAAGAAAAGATATGGTAGAGACATGGCTTAGCCACAGCCTAAGGGATGTTTCCAGAATGAAACTTTCACTCTGCAGCGGAGTGTGCGCTGATATGAAACTTCCTGGCAGATTAATATTGTGTGCCGGAACCGGAACTCGAAACTGGCACCTTTGCCTTTCGCGGGCAAGCGCACTACCGACTGTGCTATCCCGACACGACTCACGATGTCGCCTCACAACTTTACTTCCGCCAGTATCTCGCCTCCTACTTTCCAAACTTCACAGAAGCTCTCCTGTGAACCATGCAAGACTAGCACTACTGGAAGAAAGGATATGATGAAGACATGGCTTAGCCAGAGCCTAAGGGATGTTTTCTCCAAATTTAAGCTTATTGTACCGTAATTACTCGAAGCTTACCGTATTTACCGTATAAACAACGCAACGATAATTGTCAGAATACTATCAACTGTTTAAGTCCACGATCTTCTAGACGCCCATCGAGTCTCAGCACATGCTAAAATGAGCTGGACTTGATATCTCCAAAACCGATAATTATTATTCAATAAATAATTCGTTTTGGCTAGCCTAGTTTATGTACTTTATACATATTTTAATTGATTCGTACAAGTTTAACGTGTAAAAGAGATGCGTTTCGAGAACCTCTCAGGAAGTTTCTGCACCTGAAATAACATCCTAATGGTACAACTACAATGGTGCCACCAATTGCAAATTAATTTCAGGGCAACTGACATATTCTGCAAAAGGAATTAATGTATTCGCAGTATTTGCCTCGGCTCAAGATGCTGTTCGTTGTTCAATAACAGCATGCTGTATTTAGTTCGGCTTTATATTACCATCTCGGATAATTGGACAAAAAAACATGTTGAGTTTATCCATTTATTTACCTTTGCGTTTTAACCGATACATGAATCGTAGATGCGACTGAAAGTCGTAGTAGAGGTGTGCGACCATTATTAATTCAATATTATTCAATTATTAATTCAGTAAACTGAATTTAACCGGTTTCACTCTATACACTGGAGAAGTGTTTTTCAACCTTTTCGAACATGCGACCCACTTTACAAGTAAAAAGTTCTGGCGACCCCCTTTCAATCAAAAAATATTGTGGCGAACCCCCCACCCCCCACCTGCTCACGAACCATAACGAAACAATGTTGTGATTCTTTCGTAAAAACAATATTATGTCAGAGGAAACAAATTTTATTTTCTTTCCTTTGATTCAGCTTCCTTTCTAATTTTTGGAAGAAGTTCTTTTGTATATTTGTCATAATGGTACACACATACCATTTTTACGTGAAATCCGATAGAAAAATATATTTCGTGAACGAGTATACTCCAGAATTACTGTATTTATCCTTGTGTAAATTTTGATTGTGTTTAAGTTTGTACCTAAGTGAACAATCAGTTCGAAAAGCAACTTTTACCTTATCTTTTTGGAAACATCGAGCAATACGATCCATGGTAAGATCTTTGTTAAGTCAGTGTAATATACTTCATATTTTGTTTTTCATGTCTGTACTGTTAGGAGCCTTGGTTAGTACAGTTGTAAGATATTTTGTAAAATATTTTAGCCAGTCAGGAAATGTCCTATTTATAATAGCCTGTTTACACAAATAACTTAGAACTGTACTAAACTCACAAGAACAATATCCCATATTCTTAATATTTCATTGTAGACACTAGAAATTTCCGTTTTTAAAGACTTTTATTATTGAAGTAAATTTCGTTGTGTTCCCATAGCATCACTAAACACACGCATTAATCGAAACTATCAGTAACAAGCAGCAACAAACCCAGCATCCTGCTTCTGAATTCCTGTTATGTTTCCCTTCAAGTCAATCTGATAGGGCAATCTGATTTGAGCAATACTCAAGACTGAAAAAGCGTTTCATACGTGGTCTTTTTTAGGGATGAACTAGAACTTCCCAAAATTATTCCAATAAACCGAAGCTGCTTTCCCATAGAAGCTCGTTCCATTTCATATCCCACTGCAACGATACGACAAGGTGTTTATCGACGGCTCTGTCTCAAGCAACGCATTACTAATGCTGTATTCGAACATTCCAATACATCAAAGTCGGCCATCTGCTTTCCCCGTGATACTCGATGATAACTGACAACTTATTTCACTACTCCCTTGCACTGACATCCTTTGTTTACCGTTAGCCAGGTATGGCTTGAACCATTATTCAGCCTTGTCCGTAAAACCAAAGAATCTTATTTTACTTAAAAGTATGTTGTGTGATCAAAGTCCTTTGAAAAATCACAGAAAAAACATCCTGTTTGTATTTTATTATCTAACGAATTAAGCACATTCTCAAATGATGTGCAAATAGCATTCTCGATATCGGAACCATTCCGAATTTAAGACTGGGTCCTGGACAATATGTTGTTTGTGTCAGATGGTTAAGAAGCTGTCTCAGCATTTCCTTTTCTAGAATTTTTGAGAATGCTAGCAAAAAAAGTCCGATATCGAGAATGCTATTTACACATCATTTGAGAATCTACTTAATTCGTTAGATAATAAATTACAAACAGGATGTTTTTTCTGTGATTTTTCAAAGGAATTTGATCACACAACATCCTTTAAAGTAAAATAGAATTCTATGGTTTCACGGACAAGGCTGAATAATGGTTCAAGTCGTACCTGGCTAACAGGAAACAAAGGATGTCAGTGCAAGGGGGTAGTGAAATTAGTTGTCAGTTATCATAGGATTGGAAGATATTAGGTGAGGTTTCCCACAAGGATCCATATTAGGGCCATTGCTTTTTCTTGTGTACATTAATGACGTCTCATCAGTTACACTTTGAGAAGCATTCGTTTTGTTTGCAGATCATACAAGTATTGTAATAAACATCAAGTCGAGCCTAGTTCCAATTTTACTTCGATTTTCCTAATCTGATGTTTATTTGTTTGAGATATTACCGTCTTTCATCAATTTTCAACTCATTTTCGTTTTTACTGATCAAAGCACCATCTATCATAAAACGAAAAAAATGTTCCATACATAACTCATGTACTTTTAGTGCTCTTCACAGGTTTGCGTCCGGATTTCATCGATCTTCTGAAATGATAGTTCAGCGGTGCGCCTGATCTTCATCTTCAGTGTGATTGGTGCACAACCACGCTGGATCCTTCACCAATCTCACCTGAAGATAGCGCCCAGGTAGACCGCTGAAATGTCGTGTAAGAAGATCGATGAAATCTGGCCGCAAACCCGTGAAGAGCATCAATGATAACTACGCCGGTAAACTCTACGAAACTACAAACTTACCTTTTTTCTTTCATGGAGAATCGTATTTTAAATTTTAAAGTCATCTCTCTCCTTTTATACCTTCTCTGCGATGTTCATTGCATCCGCCTCCTTTTGAATACGATCTACGAACACTTGGCTGCCAGATTCCAGTTTTAATATGTCTTGCTTAAGGAAGTAGCACTGTCAATGACGGATTCAGTTGCGTCGTTGCAGCTCAGTGGCCTGATTTTCTTTGTGTATATACAGATGGATCTGTCCTCCGATTCAAATTCGGAGAACCTTCAAACTGCCAACGAATACTTCTATATTTACAGCGGAGACAGTGGAAATTCTGGAAGTACTGAAGTTTGTTTCTACAATTTCCTTCCCGAAAATATTAATTGTGCCTGACTCTCAAAGTGTCCTTCAAACCCTGCAACATCCGAGATGGAAAAAAAAAAAGAAAACCAACAGCTATATTCTGGATGTGATTTCTGCATATATTCGCTAACCAAATACGGGGTGGACAGTTAATTTACTTTGAGTGCCTTCTCCCGCTGGTGTCTGCTATAATGAGGAAGTTGATGCATTGGTTAAACAAGTGGCATCCTTAGGTACTGTCCGAGACCTACAACTACCATACACGAACTTCTTATCTGCGGTCAAGAAATACGCAAAAAACAGTGGCAACAGATGTGGAACGTTTCCCAACAAATGAAAGGCGCTTCTTACGCTGTGCTGCAACCTCAAATTTCTACGCAGCCGTGATTTATGAGGACTCATCTGAACCTATCCGCGATTTCTACCATCATTCGACTACGCTTCAATCACGCTTCAATCGCTTCAATCACGCCTCTTATCCACAACATCTTCATTGGATCAACGTCTACGATTCGGCGGCATGTGAGTGTGATCCTGAAACGGAAGCTGATATCGACTACATCCTGTTCAGGTACCCCAAATTTGACTGTGAACGTTTGAACTTTATGCAGACATTGGTGTACATGGGATATCCCCTTCCCCAGTCAGCTTCTTCCCTTTTGTTTCCAAAAGACATTCGTGTGTATAAAACCATAATTAAGTTTATTAAGACGACTGGACACAATATACAGGGTGTTTCACTAAGTGTGTTTGCCTCTGTAACTTATAAAATAATAGGTGACGGGAAATTTTAATGCGGTAGGTGAACACAAGAAATGTTACACTTTCTGCGGAGCTATGAACATTGTTTATTGTATCATTTTCCAAAGAGTTACAGCACAATGATATAATTTTTTAAATGGAACAATAGTTTTTTTCTATCGTGCATTGGAATCGTTGAAACCAGCTGCGTCCAAATCAATTTAAACTACATTCCTATCCTGTAGATATCCCCACAAAAAGAAATCTACTGGTGTTAAATCGGGCGACCTTGCGGGTCGTGTTTATGTCACGCATGTCGCTCCGTCAGACCGGCGATGTTACATCTCGTCCGCAGATCCTTTCGACGGCGCATTGCATTATGCATTGAGGAATATGGACTCACATTTGAACATCTCATGTAAATCAAATTCCCACCGCCATAATATCCATTACCCACCACACAGCCATGTATTATGTACAGCGTGTGGTATCTGCCCCTGAAACTTTGAAGGGTTGTAGCTCCAAAACCAACAGTGATACTTATGAACTAGCTAATCCTAAGGACGGCACAAATATCCATGCCCGAGGGGGGATTCGAACCCCCGACCGTAGTGGCCGAGCAGACCGTGACTGGAGCGCCTCAGTCCCCTCGGTCACCGCGGCCGGCTCTCACGCAGCTCATTGGTTATGACATACCTCATAAACTGAGGCCTACGAGAAAGACAGGCCCCAGCATAGTCGTCATGCCACGTAAGCAAGGTAGGTCCGAGGCGGTGCGATCGCTAGCCGATTGGCCAAATAAAGAAAAAAATGGAAAAAAAATCATCTCTCCAGTCGCTACTTTCGCCGCGGGGGTGGTGCAAGCGGATCGAGCCTTATGTTAATGACTGCCTCTCTTGGAAGTAAACAACTTTTATTGCAACATTTTTATGTGATTTTTATTTTTTTTGAGATATTCTTCAGCCTGTAGTTTTAATAATTCGCCAATAAATTTAATATCAGCGAACACTCCGCTACAGAGGGAAAGTTTCATTCTGAAGACAGGACATTTGTGTGGTACGGTGTGAAAAGATCGTTGGTTCATAGCGGAGAGTCATTTGCAGTAATCGCGCGTTGCGAGGACGGTGCCGGTTGCGCAGCCGGCTGTGGCAACGCCACCTAGATACAAGGCCTGTGCGCTGCCTGCCAAGAGTAGTCGTAACACAAGCAAACTATTTGTCTTGTGTAGCATTCTTCTGAGTTTGGGAATACGTACGCGTTGCACACTGTGTTTCAGAATGTTTTTAATGTTATTTATGTGATTCACTGACACATTTGTTTTGTTATAATGCCGCGAGAGACAACGAACACTAACCGCCGACGTGGCGCAGGGGATAGCGTCACGGACTCCGGTGCAGAAAGTCGCCGGTTCGATCCCGCCCACCGGCGAAAATTTATTTCTTTGTAATTAACAATTCCAGAAGGTTCTACATCTTTCTTATGTTCACTTGTAAATTCTACTTGTTTCTTATGTTAACTGTTCTTCTAATTTCTGGTAAATTCTGTCTGTGTATAAATAGCAGAGCACTCTGCCTGCGTGTATGTTGAGTTCGTAATAAACGTGCTTTGAGTATAAGTGCTGTGTTCAGTTGCCTTCGAAGTCAAGCCTGCTTCCATTGAAACGCGACATTGTTTGGTGGAGGCGCCGGGTACGGCGATGGGCTTCTTCCCATAGGTCAACTGAACTCATCAGCAGGTGGGATAGAACTGCTCCGACGGCTGACGTCTTGCGGCAAAATAATCATCGAATACTCGCCTCTCTCTGCCGTAGCGTACGACATGCCCAGGGCGTCCACAGTGGAAACACAGTGGTGTGTTGTCTTCTGTCCTCCAGACGTCTGTTCTTCTGCGGGGCGTCATAGTTACCGGGGGAGTTGGCTGTGGTCGCGTCGGCCGGTTCATGGGCTGCCGTTTGGCGGCCGCAGCGTAAGTCATAGCAGGGCGACGCCATTCTTCACGTCGAGTGCGATTGACGGGACGGACAGGAGCTAATGTTTGAAATACCTCGCCCTCAGCGGCGTTGTGTTAGTAAGATATCTTACAGATATTGGAATCCGATGATTTATGTTAGGCCTTTTGTCTCATACCGGCAAAAAATATATGGAGAATTATATAAATCACACGAAAAACATTCTAAAACATATTGTGCAACGTGTAAGTATTCCCAAACTCAGCAGAACGCTTCATGAGGGCCGGCCGAGGTGGCCGAGGGGACTGAGGCGCTCCAGTCACGGTCTGCACGGCCACTACGGTCGGGGGTTCGAATCCCCCCTCGGGCTTGGATATTTGTGCCGTCCTTAGTATTAGTTAGTTCATAAGTAGTTGGTAAGTTTATGGACTAATGACCCCGTAGTTAAGTCCCATAGACTATACAAACATTTGAACATTTGCTTCATGAGACAAATAGTTGGCTTGTGCTATGACTACTCTTGGCAGGCCTTGTATCTAGGTGGCGCTGGCTGTGGTGAGGTACGGCGCGGCGCGGCGCCGCGGAGTGTGCAGAAGGCTTAGGCGCAGGCGGCCGAGTGGTGCTCGCTCGCCACTGGGTCAAGGTGCAGGCAGCGGCAGCGGCAGCGGCAATGACCGCCTTCTGCGCGGACGTGCCTGCTGCCGAGGCGCCGCGCCGCGAGGTCACCAAGCTACAGGCGTCGGACCGGCGCGGCGTGGCGATGCACGCGGAAGCCGCACAACGGCGACAGCCAGCTTCTCGTACGTATTGTCGCGACCCAAGGGCACACGCATCTATTTCTCTGAGGTCGTCGCACGAAATGGCGGATACTGAAGTAAATGTCAGAGGCTAAGAAAAGCATTTCGCTTGTAACAAAGAATGTTGCATTTATTCCCTTCTGCACCCATTGTGGTGTCGCACAAGTACAAAGTGCGCGCCACCTACTTTCGCCGCGCGCCGCCATGCACGCACGGCGCGGCGTTCTTACGACGACAGCCACGAGCGCCCCCTGCTGCAACTCCGCTCGTGGCCACCACTGAACGACATCGTCCACTTGGGACTGAGTTAGGAACCAGTAAAGACTTCGGAATCCGATAGGCACCAGTGAAGACTTGGCTATCAGTTAGGCACTAGGCAGGACTCTAGCTCAACTATGTATCAACATTCTGCTGTACTATGTAAAAGTTAAGTATTGTATAAATTCTGTGCAATATATATCTCATTCTAATTTACTCTAGTGTTTCTAGTTCTGGCTGCTCCCCTCCGTACCTGCACCAGCGTGCTATCTTTATTCCTGTGTCGGTCTCATTCCACTCGGCCACCGACACCTACAACGGAACGAGACACAAAAGCGGCGACGAGGCTGGGACACAAAACCCATTACTGAACCTCCCGATATCACTGTTGCATAATAATAGATTCGAATGTAATTAGTCTATTATGATTCCATTTTCCCAAACATGTGTTATTCTTTCTTAACTTGACTAGCTGAGGTTATTCTCTATTATTTGACGTCGGAAATGTTTGTTTAATTAGGAAATATTAATTAGTTCATGCAAAAGAGGTGTTGTTATAAAAAGGAGGACTCTAACCTCAGACGGGAGCAGTCGCGCACTCCGCAGCGAAGCGCCGTTGAGCGCACGGCTATTCGAGTGCGGCACACAAGCCATCACGCGGTTTAACGCCATCAGTTAAGATGATTTTAACTTTGTCTAATGCAGCCTCCGCACTTTAAAAGATATTTAAATCTGAAGGCGCGCCACGACGTCAAACACTTTGCTGCTAAGTAAATTTTGATAATTTCAACAGAGATGTATTTCATTCCTTGCATTCCAGTAGTTAATCAATTTGTTCGTAGCGGATAATGAGCTAAACTGAAAACCACTGTACACTTTCTAAATTTTTCTTTTTCTTTAATGTGATAAAAGGATGTGTAGGCCTACTATTGATATTGATAGAGGATTTTGAAAAACATTCTCCAAAATATAAGAAAAATTGCTTTGGCACATCTCTGTCACACAGGTATGTAAGGCACATCGTCTAGCAGTTCAGCTGTATTTTATTGCTACTTTACTACGTGACGTAACTGATACTTCACTAATACTGTCCAACTACAAACGATCCACATCAGTAATCATTTGTTCATGCAGTATGGAAACTTCGAAATACTTTTGTCCATATTCACATGCAAACAAACATCACTTTTCTCACAATGGACAAAGAAACTATCCATCCGGCACGAAAAAAAATTAAAAACAGTTCAAATGTTCGTAGAGCTCATGGGACTTAACTAAGGGGTCATCAGTCCCTGAACTTACAAACTACTTATGAACTAACTAATACTAAGGACGGTACAAATATCCACACCCGAGGGGGAATTTGAACCCCCGACCGTAGTGGCCGTGCAGAACGTGACTGGCGCGCTGCTGACCGCTCGGCCACCACAACCGGCTATTCATCGTTTCATCCTTCAACTGCAGAAATTCGTTTCGTTGTTGTTTGCCGAACATTGATTCATTTGTCTATGAACAACGACAAGTTTCGTATCAGCGCAGAGTGAAAGTTTCATTCTGGAAACATCCCTTAGGCTGTGGCTAAGCCATGTCTTCACCATATCCTTCCAGGAGTATTAGTCTTGAAAGGTTCACAGGCGAGGTACTGTCGGAAGTTGTGAGGCGGCATCATGAGTCGTGTCGGGATAGCTCAGTCGGTAGAGCGCTTGCCCCCGAAATGCAAAGGTCCCAGTTTAGAGTCCCGGTTACGGCACACAGTTTTAATCTGCCAGGAAGTTTTGTATCAAAATGTTTCATACCACACGAGTAAAGAAGTATTTATGTGTAGAGATATACTTGTTTCGCGTAGTACAGTAGTCATAAGAAGAAATAATAATAATAATAAAATTCTGAACAACTAGGATGTGTCAAAAATATTTCAATTATCTATTTCTTATATTTCGGAAACATAACCTATTAAAATGTCTTGTCTTTTTAATCTTGTGACCTCAAAAGCCAATAAATATGTTTTCCAATATATGGTTTTAAAAGATGCATTATTTGGACCTGTAATAATGGAGGAAAACGTTTTCCAATTGATTGCCACCTTACTATTATAACGCATTTTTAATCTGGAAGAAGTATGAAAAGAAGGGACAGGAAAACATTCAATAAAAGAAACCTGGATTTAGTTTCCGATGATGTGCACTTTTTCCAGCAAGTACTACAAGGAAGCCACGCTGACAACGCAGTACACGGAAACAAGAAAGCCGGCCGCGGTGTCCGAGGGGACTGAGGCGCTTCAGTCACGGTCTGCACGGCCACTACGGTTGGGGGTTCGAAGATAACACACATTACACAAGTAACTGCAGAGTCGACACAACCAAAGATGACTAACAAGAAAAATATCGATAGCATTAATCCTGTCCTCTATTTTCTGATGAGGGACAGAATTACTGTTACCTCACCTGTTGATTAACAATCACTACCGGTATTTATGTTGTTGGTCTTTTTTGGTTGTGTTGACCCTGCGGTTGCTTGTACTCTGCACGCTATCTTCCTTAGTTTTAGGTAGTTCATAAGTAATTTGTAAGTTTAGGGACTGATGACCCCGTAGTTAAGTCCCTTAAGCTTAACAAACATTTGAACATTTGGAAACAGGAAATAAGACCAATTTCGTATTCCGCCTCTCTAAAATACCAGTGTGTTATCAGTCATATTTTGAAAAAAATCATAAAGTGTTAATGAATAAATAAATTTGACACAATGATGGTCTATACTTGCTTCTTTATACAGATCCCAATACCTAGTAAAATAATTGGTCCCCTAAATTTATTCCTTTTCGAGTCCAGTGGGACATCTACGTCCAGTTGTATCTGTTACATTAGTTTTACTTCTGTGGAAAGCATGACCTCATATTATGAGTATTCTTTGAAGATTTGAAAATGACAATATGTGTTGTCGGAACTAGTCATCATCTATGTAATTTTGCAACATGCTCCTATAAAATTCTCGTAAGACAAGCGTAGAAAATATTCGAACAGTATAATACGACTAAGTACCTTATTCCAGAATGAAACTTTCACTCTGCAGCGGAGTGTACGCTGATATGAAACTTCCTGGCAGATGAAAACTGTGTGCCGGAACCGGGATTCGAACTTGGGACCTTTGCCTTTCGCCGGCAAGCGCTCTACCGACTGAGCTATCCCGACACCACTCACGATGCTGCCCCACAACTTTACTTCCGTCAGTACCTCGTCTCCTACGTTCCAAACTTCACAGAAGCTCTCCAGCGAACCTTGCAAGAGTAGCACTCCTGGAAAGGCAGAG
The DNA here is from genome assembly GCA_026315105.1 of Locusta migratoria. Lineage (NCBI taxonomy): Eukaryota > Metazoa > Arthropoda > Insecta > Orthoptera > Acrididae > Locusta > Locusta migratoria. The sequence continues at coordinate 202,930,300 of CM048746.1, forward strand.
GTCCCAGGTTCGAGTCCCAGTTCCGGAACACAATTTTAATCTGGCAGGAAGTTTCATATCAGCGCACACTCCGCTGCAGAGTGAAAGTTTCATTCTGGAAACATCCCTTAGGCTGTGGCTAAGCCATGTTTCCACCATATCCTTTCTTCCAGGAGTGCTAGTCTTGCATGTTTAGCAGGAGAGCGTCTGTGAAGTTTGGAAAGTAGGAGGCGGGGTACTGGCGGAGGTAAAGTCGTGGGGCGGCATCGTGAGTCGTATCGGGGTAGCTCAGTCGGTAGAGTGCTTGCCCGCGAAAGGCAAAGGTCCCAAGTTCGAGTCCCTGTTCCGGCACACAATTTTAATCTGCCAGGAAATTTCATAATTATTATAACTTGTATCAAGCCTGGGTTTCCAATCTCCTCTCTCTCTCTCTCTCTCTCTCTCTCTCTCTCTAACCCCAATCCCTTGCTGACTAGGTTAATATATGTTAAAGAGGGAGACGTTGTTCGGTAATCCATGTGTTTGTACTGGCTACAGCGTCCGGATGATGTAACGACTTGCACGTCTCTCGATCGTTGGAATGGAACGGTGAACTGCCTATCGAATTTCTGGAACAGTTCTGAATCGGATGGCACGAAGTGGTTCGTCCATCTTCCCCCTCAAGAAGTCCGGGGGGTATAGTCATTGGTACAGTCGTTCCCAGTTCCATCGACGGAACAGAGAAGCCACAGCTTGAGATGTACGCACCCGGGTATTGTCATGCAAAATGACGCGTGGGTTGCGCAGAAAGTGTTGCCGCCTATGGTAGATCACTGTCCAGTAACGGCAACAGTGTCAACTTCTTCTTCAGAGACGCTAGGACGACCTGCTCGATGTATGTCTTCCTCAGTTTTCCGACATTCTTCGAAGGCAGTTCTGTTGGACAATGTCGATTCCTCGGACGTCTCTTAGAAACCTTCATGACAATGACGAGCTGTAAGACCTCTGACACATTCAATCTTGATCCAAATCCGTTGAAACATAGTGACACCGTTACGTTAGACCGCTCGCTCACAACTGACTGTTTCCATCGATTGTGCGCACGCCAGTGACGTCGGACGGGCGAGTCCATTTGCTCGGAAGTAAGGTAGGTATAGCAACAACGTGTGCTATCAGCGACAATAGAGATTCCAATGCATAGTGTCTCCACAGCAGCGTTGCCACTATTTAAGTTCCGACCGTCGTAATAAGTGACATAAAGACTAGATCGGTCTCAGGACGATGTATTTATTAGATCTTAGTATTGCGTCTGCTGAGCTTTTTTTTACAAGGTATACATTCGTTTACGGACAACACAACAGCCAGGCTAAAATGTAGTTTTTTTGTGGTTTTAGGGAGCTCAACTGCTGAGGATGGCTTTCGCCATATTTGCACGATGTATAAAAGGTAAAACTCTGTCAGTAGAATGCGGATCATCGGCTAAAATATCAGACAATTCAAATAGTAAACATAGATCATGACGGAGACGATTCAAAATCGGACATTGCACTAAAAGGTGGTACACAGTAAAAGGTTCATCACAGTGCTCACATAAGGGAGTAGGATCACCACGAAGTAAATACTGGTGGCTAAAACGGCAGTGGCCAATACGAAGCCGGGCCTCTCGATGAGAGGGTAGAGATGACGTTGACCAAAGATCAGGCAAAGGTTTAATGGCTCATAATTTGTTCCCTGACAGGGATGACCAATGTAAAAATCAACGGGAGATGATACGCCGGGAGACGCCAGCGCGAAGGTAATCAGAGCTAGTAGAAAAGGTAGACAGCGGAGGGAGAAGAACTGCCTCCTTGGCAACCGTTTCCCCAGACTCATTCCCCACCAACACTTCCACGTGGCCAGGCACCCACAGAAACGTCACAGTAGTTCCGCTCGCTGAAAGAGAGGTAAGGCAATTGCGGATGCTTTGTACCAGGGGATAGACAGGATACAGCGTGCGGAGGCTCAAAAGAGCACTCAGAGAGTCCGAGCAAATGACACTCTTAGTGAGCGAGTTTCGCCGGATGTATTGGGTGTCTTAATATAATGCATACAGCTCAGCTGTAAAAATGGAACTCCACTCAGGGAGAAGATATTTAAACGACGCGTTGCCAAGTACAAAGGCACACCCAACACCCTGGTCTGTCTTTGAGGCATCAGTGTAGATGAACAAATTGTCATCAATTGAACCGGAGTGCGAGAAATTCTCTCCGGTAAATGAAACTAGGTGTGCAGTCCTTTGGAAGAGAATGAAGGTCCAAGTTAATATGGACTTCCGGGCTTAGCCACGGTGGAGAGTTGCTCTCTCCAGTCGAGAAAATAGCAGGAATGTACTTTCGTGTTGTCGCCAATGGTTTCTGACTTCAGCAGTGGCGCCTTGTACAAAATTTGACCAGTGTGCTAAAATATTACAAAAATAAACAGGAAACAAAATATACTGAAATAAAAAGTCTACCTTTGAATGATTGCATTTAATTAAATATCAATTAATAATGTAGTGGCAGTAAGACCTTCAGGGGAATCTATAACAGCGCTGCCAACTGCATGTATTCACTGCAGGTAGTAAATATAACGTTTAAAAAAATTAATTTTATTTATAGAAATTAAAAATTTAGACTCAGAGGTATTTGAATACGAGCCTCACACAGGTAGGTTTGAGAGACAACGCGCAAGACGTCTGAGTCAGCGCGCTACATGAATCTGTAAGCCGCAATATTCGTCATATACTATTCGTCCGGAACCGTTACACGCAGCGCGAAGAGAAATATTGGTCTGGTGCTGCAGTCGGTCTCAGCACACAGGAGTCGCCAGGCCTGACGTCACGTCTGCGCATGCGCACTAGAGAACAGACGACTGCGCCGCCTCTCTGCGCACGTTACAGCGCGGCTGAATCCCACTTCAGCACACGCAGCTGGTTTCCAGCTATCGCGGCGAGAGCGCGTTTTCAACCTTATTACTAGCATTCTAATACGCATTGGAAGGGAATTGGCATAATTTTATTGTGATATCCGGCTCGTATTCCAAGAGAAAGGATGTAATTTTACAGCGATTTCTCGCTCGCAGAAAAATCAAATGTTCAAATGTTTGTTAAGCTTATGGGACTTAACTACGGGGTCATCAGTCCCTAAACTTACAAACTACTTATCAACTACCTTATACTAAGGACGGCACAAATATCCATGCCCGAGGGGGGATTCGAACACCCGACCGTAGTGGCCGTTCAGACCGTGACTGTAGCGCCTCAGTCCCCTCGGCCACCGCGGCCGGCTTCTCGCTTGCATTCGAAGAGAAATGGCATTAGTAATATATTTACAGTGTGCTGCAGCAAATTAGCACATTATCACCAGCCGCCACTGGACTTCAGTAACGATGCAGCGGGCAACATGGGTGAGCTATTATCAGAAGACGGACAATAAAACACCGAACGAGACAGTAAACGGAAGAGAGCGGCGAGCGGTAGAGTATTGGGGCACTCGCTGGCCAGATGTCGTCGGTCGAGGAGGAGCGAAACTTCGGGGCGTCTCCCTTTGGGGAGAGAGCGATAAGGAGGGCGCCAGCAGAACAAGAGACAGCTCGAGAGCTTGATGAGGGGTGGTGCGGGGGGGGGGGGGAGGGAGGAGGACAGGTCGAGACAGCGACCCTTCCGGCACTCGAGCGCCTGCTGACGGCAGCGGATCCAGTTACCGCCGCGCCCCTACATCTTATTCACCTCCCCACAGGTAACGGACACTCCCACGACCGCCAAAATCAATGCCGATAGAAATAATTGTCGTTCGCTCTCAAAAAAGAAGAAAAAATGTGTCAGCACCACGATTGCAGGAGTTCGAGTCGCTTAAAATAAAAATAGTGTACAGGAAAGTTTCGTCATTTTACATCTACATGGGATACTCTGCAAATCACATTTAAGTGCCTGGCAGAGGGTTCATCGAACCACCGTTATACCATTTATCTCCCATTCCATTCTAGAATAAAATGTTCAAATGTTTGTAGAACTTATGGGACTTAACTACGGGGTCATCAGTCCCTAAGCTTACAAACTACTTACGAACTAGCTAATACTAAGGACGGCACAAATATCCATGCCCGAGGGGGGATTCGAACCCCCGACCGTAGTGGCCGTGCAGACCGTGACTGGAGCGCCTCAGTCCCCTCGGCCACCGCGGCCGGCCATTCTAGAATAGCGCGTGGGTAGAAAGAACGCCTGAATCTCTCCGTTCGAGCTTTGATTTCTCGTATTTTATTCTGATGATCATTTCTACCTATGTAAGTATATTTTCGCATTCGGAGGAGAATGTTGGCGACTGGAGTTTCGTAAGTAGCTCACGCTGCAAAGGTAAGCGCCGTTGTTGTAATGATTCACAGCCCAGATTTTGTATCATTTCCGTAACGCTGCCTCCCCTGTATCGTGACAATATGAAACGAGATGCCCTTCTTTGGACTTTTTCGATGTCCTCCGTCAAACCCACCTCACAAGGATCCCACACTGGGCAGCAATACTCCAAAAATGGACGGACAAGCGTAGTGTATACAGTTTCGTTTGTAGTTCTGTTGCATCTTTTAAGGATGCTGCCAATAAAACGCAGTCTCTGGTTCGCCTTTCCCACGACATTATCTACGTGTTCTTTGCAGTCTAAGTCTGAAGTAATATAATTCATAGGTATTTTGTGGAGTTTACGACCTTCATGATGCAGGATAACTTGGATGAAATTTCTAGGTGGTGTAAAGGCAGCTAGCTCTAAATGTAGAAATCAACATTATGTGAGATGTGTATGCATATGTGGTGCAAAGTCCCTCCAGCGACCTGTGCAGGTGCTATTGGTTCCTTGCCAAGTAGCCGCTGTTATCATGTCAAAGGTGGACATACCGTTTTTATGTAAATGATCATAATGTTCTGGACGATGTGATTTCCTACTAGTGTTCGTAACATCAGACTTTGTCTACAAGGAGTGCGCCTGGAAAAGTGTTCTTTTTTAATTTTTTTCAATTTTTAATTTTTTTATGGAGACAGTTAAACAATATACGTATGTGCCACAGACGCTATATTACTTATAACATTATTTTGTGCAACTGGTTTCAGTGAAGCTATGTCACCAGTTTCACGTACTTCTGTGTCACCTGAGACATTTTTATCCTCTACAAAAAAAAACCTCTTCCTAAAATTAAAGTACTGACTATACAAATACAAGTGATTATAAAAAATAAAATATCCTGTCTAAAGTAATGGATTCCTACATCAGGTTGTTACGTCATTCGTGTAATAAGAGAACAGGTCTGGGCTGAATTATTGCCGGCCGCGGTGGCCGAGCGTTCTGCGGCGCGTCAATCACAGTCTGCACGGCACTACAGTCGGGGATTCGAATCCACCCTCGGGCATGGATGTTTGTGTCGTCCTTAGTATTAGCTACTTCATAAGTAGTTTGTAAGTTTAGGGACTGATGACCCCGTAGTTCAGTCCCATAAGCTCTACAAACATTTGAACATTTTGGCTGAATTATTATAAACTTTGTTTCTATGAACACTTGTTTGTTCTCTTGACAGGACTGTCAAATGCAACCTTGAAAAACGGTTTCACCAATTTTGTAACTATTACAGAAGATTGTAGGTTAATATTAATCTTCTGTAATAATTACAAAATTGGTGAAACCCTTTTGCAAGGTTACATTAGACAGTCCTGCCATGAGAAAAAATAGATTTCTAGTCAAGAGAACAAACAAGTATTCATATAAACAAAGTTTATAATAATTCAGCCCAGATCTGTTCTCTCATTACATGAATGACGTAACAACCCGATGTAGGAATCCATTATTTTAGACAGAATATTTTATTTTTTATAATCACTTGTATGTGTACAGAGTCAGTACTTTAATTTTGTGAAGAGTTTTTTTTTTTTTTTGTAGACGATAAAAAATGTCTCTGGTGACTCAGAAGTACTTGAAAATGGTGACATAGCTTCACTTAAACTAGTTGTACAAAATAGGGCAACGTTATAAGTAATGTAGTGACTGTGGTACATAAGAACATTGTTTAAATGCCTTCTTTAAAAAATAGTATTCGGTTTAGCTATGATCTCTTAGAAGTATTCTGTTCCTTGTCCTGGATGGCGAGTGTTCATCAGAGACTAGAGTATCGTCAATAGTACACTTGGGAAGTGTGATAAGACTACTATTATTTTGTATGTACATAAATTATCTGTCGGACAGAGTGAGTTGCAATCTGCAGCTGTTTGTTGATGATGCTGTGGTGTTCTCATTGAATGACGGTAGTAGGATGCAGGATGACTTGGACCAAATTTCTAGGTGGTGTGAGGAATGGCAGGTACCGTGAAATGTAGAAAAATTTAAGGTGATGCAGATGAGTAGGAGAAAAATCCCTTAATGTTCCAATAGAGCATTAGTAGTGTGCTGCTTGACTGATTCGTGTCAATTAAATATCAAGGCGTAACGCTGCACAGCGATATAAAATGGAACGAGCATATAAGGACAGCTGGAGAAGGCATCCGCATGGGGTTTATTGTGGAATTTTGGGGAGATGTGATTTGTCTGTAAAGGAGACCGCATATAAAACGCTTATGCATCCTCGTTTTGATTATTGCTCAAATGTTTGGAATCCCACCAGATTGGTTTAAAGGAAGAAAAACATGCAATTCAGAAGTGGGCTATGCATCAATGAGCGAGTGTTACTGAAATGCTTCGGAAAAAAATGGGAGATGCTGGAGGGATGGCGACGTTCTATGTAGAGGGCAGGAATTTGAAGCGGAAAGTATCTACTGCCGCCAACCTACATTTCTCATAAAGATCACAAAGATTAGATCACAGAGATTAGAGCACATAAGCATTTGTTTTTCCCTCGTTCTATATGGGATTTGAACAGGAAAAGAGGTAGCTAGTAGTGGTACCAGGTACCATCCGCCACGCAGCTTTGGGTGGATTGCAGAGAGTTTGTATGTACATGTAGAGAATGGGATAGAGTTTACTTTATTACTTACGAAAACAGAAATTAACCAGTTCTTCGACAATAACCGAGACATTCTTTTTTCTTCCAGATTGCAGCATACACCACTACCCATAATACAGTCGTGATGCCTGCATGTATTCGTTGTGTCATTCTGTTCACTAGATCATTAAAGGACTGTTGTGCAGACTGTGACACTCCTCCACGTCTTTCTGTCCTGGACATCCTCGTTCGTTGTTGTTGTGGTCTTCAGCTGGGAGACTAGTGATGCAGCTCTCCACGCTACCCTATCCTGTGCAAGCCTCCTCATCTGCGAATACGTACGAGAAGAAAACTGTGTTGGGGAACTGTAACTCGGTAGTAGGAAAGGGAAGAGAAGGAAATGTAGGTGAATATGGACAGGGGAAAAGAAATGAAAGAAGAGATTGCCTGGTAGAATTTTGTTCAGAGCACAATGTAATCATCCTCCTCCTTCATTTGCTTGTAACGTCTTCCTTTCTTCACATCTGTTAGCATTCTGAACCTTCTTATTCCTCTCCCTCTTTTTCTTTCTAGTTTTCCTCCCATTCTCCTCTTCAGTAGTCAATTCCTGCGTAATGTGTGTCCCACCCAAGATGTTTTCCTCTTCTGTATCATCCTCATGAAGTTATTTTCCTCTTTTACCCTGCTCAGCACCTCAATTTGTCAGTCCATTCCACTTTGTCCATTCTTCTCCATAGTCACATTTCAAAGCTGACTAAATATTTTTGTTATTTCTTCTTGACTGTCCACGTTTCAGAACTACAAGACAACAAAATTCACACAAAAATTTGGCGCCCACAGACGCATTACGACTGGAAATTTGCGCTTAATATGTAAATCAGAGCTCAGCACTCCCTGATAGTCAAAAGTGAGTGGAATGGAAGATGGGTTCCGCGCAGTCACAGCTGCTTCCACCGGTTAGGTCACTATCATTGTGCTTTGGGACTGTGACAGTGTGGCTCTGAGGGGATACCAAAATCTGGTACCATATTTCATCACAAACAAAATTTAAGAAGCGCTTCCAGAAAATTCGACGGCATAACGAAGTAGGAGAGTTTTGATTCAACTCGATAATGCTCGGCGCCACCTGAGGTCTGCTGAACACATTATGAAACAGGGTTTGGCAGTGTCATCCCTTCCATCCTACAGCGCTTTTGAACTTCCACTTTTTTCGACCGTTAAAGGATGCCATTTGTGGAAGACATTTTGATGACGACGAGGAGGTGATTCACATAGTGAACAAATTGTTCTATGACCAGAGAAAGGATTCGTAGCGACATAACGTCCTTCTTTGACACAACCGAAGGCCGTATAACGGAAAGGAGATTACGAGGAAATCTAGGATACGTAAATGAAATATCAACCTTCCGTGCGTGCCAGTCTCATTATGTGCAACAAATAATGGTTGAAGGAAAGTGTGGTGCATTACTTCATGGATAACCATGGTACAGAAATGTGTATCTGAACTGAAATAATTAAAAGCAATATTGAGAAAGGTATCCTAAGTGTCCAGAAGTAATACTATTACTGTCGATCTGTGAGGATGGTCCCAAAAATAATGACTTTTTAAAGAGATATGTACAAATTATGTAGAAAGAAGAGGGCTAGTTTTTTCGAGGTGCAATGTCCAATTGGTAGCGTAAATGCAGCCACAGTGGAAATCCGACGGCGCTTTAAGCAGATCTGTTGCCCAGAGTTTTCAGAGTCGCCGTCGATCGCGTCACTTTGCACTTTTCAATTTTGCCCGCACGGGAACACATACGTTTGCCGAAAACGACAGAAACAAGGAAGGAGCAACAGCGTGGTCATTAGAGATATACATACTCGGTTGTTTTGATAAGGTCGGGAAAGAAAATAGGTCATACCCTTCGAAAGAAAACATTCCCGCATTTGCATGAAGCGATTTAAGAAAATCGCGGAAAACATAAATGTGGTCTTCAGAGGCGGGTTTAAGGCGCCTTCTTGCCGAATGCGTGTCCATTACGTTAACCACATTGTCAGCTCGCTAGGTATGACGATTGTGGCACCTGTCAAGGTTGAAATGCGTGTCGATCATTTGCGCCTGTGCATGCAACCCACATAACTTCACTGTCACGAGCAACATCAAACTGTGATAGCAGGAACTTTCAGAAAGGACATACAGATATCATGATGCAGGTTATGTCAATCTACGACCTAGTACAGTGGTTCAGCTATTCAGAAAATCATCTACGAAGGGTAACCAGGACGAAGAGAAATTGTGTCATCAGACACTGTCCTCCTTCATGACGTTACTTGGCCGCGCACTGTAACAGCGACGAAGAGGCGATGAGAAGTGTTTGATCACTCACAATGCAGGAACATCTTCGGTATTTCTTTTTCTTCAAATAAAACGCCAGCTATGGCAACAGATTTAGGCACAAGGATCGGAAGACCAGCGTCGGTAGTTGTTTGAAAACACAGTCGGCTGCATTCTATGACGAACATTTTGTTAAACTGGTACCATAGATTACTAACAAGGAACCTTTTGAGTTTGACGTCCAAAATTTTGTCCCTAATAAGGCTCATTTAAAGGTGCTGTGTCAACAATTACGACTGAAAAAATACTAGCTGCTAATGATTCAAAATGTACATGAAGACGACGACAGATAAAGTGAGCGGTTGATGCATGGATGAAACCTCTGAGGTATGTCTGAATTGTACTCTACAAAATCGACACAGACGACATCCAAGAAATATTCAAAACAAACCATGAACTTGCACCATAAAAAATGGCTCACCACCGTGGTCACACATGTTCGCACCATGAAGACCGTAAACGAACGGTTAAGGAATTATGAACCGCACAGGACGCTTAGCTGGGTATCTGCTCTTAAAGAAGGGGCTTAGAATTACCTTCGTTTGATTCCTGCTCCACTCTGTTGCAGTCAACTACCCTCCTGTGTATGATTTTACAATTCATACAACCTGCGACCGCTTTGATTTCTTTGTGTTGAGAAGGGACTACATGGTTCAAGAAAAATAAACATTGTCAATATAAAAATAAAATTTAGTCAAATATTTTAACACATTCGCTGAAGTCAAAAGTAATCTGTACTAACGGTATAATTTCAAATGAAACTTTTAACACAAATTTAAGTTCTGGTTTCAGTAATGTCATTTTAGAGCTTTCATCTCTTTTCAAGATCAGCAATCATAGAGATAATACTATTGTTCAAAGGTATATGCATATCATCACTTACTTTAATTTGAGTCCATAATTTGTTTATAAGCAGGTGTCCCCTGTGAGTGTCGTAGTATTTACTTATGACAAATTCATACTGTTACTGAACACTGTGCTGAGCACACAAAGCACTTCTAACAAAGAAGAGAAATCAGTCGTGGCGGAACAATGCCTAGCAATGGCCATAAAATAAAGGTTGAAAAACGAGATTTTTGGCCCAAACATCTTCTTACTGCCACGCTGGAGTGGACGAGCACTCTAAGCGCTGCTGAGCGCGCAGTTGCTCGTCGTCGGAGATTCGAATCCTCCCTCGGGCATGTGTGTGCGTGTGTGTTGTCTTTAGCATAAGTTAGTTTAAGTCTAGGAACGAATGACCAGAGTAGTTGAGCCAATAGATTTACAAACATTTGTACATCTTCTTATTGGGCTCTATTAATAACTGGTAAATAAAGAAGTGGATGAAATAAGAATAAACATCAACAATTTCAACAGGGCCTGGAGGCGGGTTGCAAGCTTTGGACATAGAGCGGAAGCAGAGGATTGGCAGTTGTAGTGAGGCAAGGTGAGGTGAGATCAAGGCCATCTAGAAAGACAGGCCCAGGCACATAAAAGTAGAGCTGAGACAATGTGATCGCTTGCTGAGTGGCTGGGTGCTGGCGCACAGCAGACTGTCTCTTAGCGGCCAACCAGTCACCTAACGGCTGTGGTGTCTCAGCTCTACTTTAAGCATTTGACCTGGATATTTGCTTGGGACTGTCTTTCTCGTTGGAACTGCGGCACGGTGGAACTGCCCGGTTTCCCTTCTGCCACAGAGTAACATATACAGAGAAGCAGCCCACTCTAAACCACTGTCCTACGGTTCCCTCGTAGTTCCGTAAGATGCTAGCAGGTGTCAGGCAGTTCGCTGGCTTAGGGTGCCTCTCGCACGTCAGAGGGTAGTGTGGAGGGGAGGCTGAGGGGAGAGCTCGTGCCGCCTGCCACGAAGCCACGGCTGTGTCCGGCTTGCTGGCGTTTGAGGGGAGGTGGTGGTGGGGACAGCCGCTACCTGCCGCCTGCTCTGGCCAGTTTAAAGGGCTGCCTCTGACCGCAGCGCCATCATCGGACATCTTACGGAACTGCTGGAAACCCTCCCTCCCCGCACCACGGAGCGTAGGACCGGGCCCTTACGAAGGTTTCCCATCTGTATATATTTGTCTGTGCTTCTGCTCACGCGCTTTTCGGCCCTACAGAAGGTTCAAGCTAGTGCAGCTGTATAAACAGGACACTGTGTTAGCCCTGGCAGTCAGCGATTTTACTCCCGATGACGGTGGCGGGGTTTGCCGTCAAAAGCTCGAGAATTTTATTCTATGTGACGCGGCTTGTAAACCGAGATTTTACTGAAGCAGGAAACCCTGGTTCACCTAAATAAGTCGTGAAGAAAATCATAAGACGGCGGATGGTGGAATTTTATTGCATGATTTTGCAATTTTACAACAAAACTGTCCAAGACGATGTATTCATTCTTACAGTTTCTGTTATTCTGTAATTGAATAAGCGTTCAAAATGCTAGGAGACAAATGAAGATATTTCAAATGGTACCGATGTTACCCACTTAACATCAGTGAAGTTGTCGTGTTATTGTAACACACAGTACGATTGACTGACTACTTAGCGAGGAATTAAAGTCAATAAAATATTGAAATTTTGTATCTTTCACAGGAAATATTTTAGCTATTGTCGACCACAGATTAGGAAGCTCTGCCTGAAAGGATAGCCGTAGTTATTTCCACCACAGACTTTTGCATTGTATACGCATTCTTTAAGAATGGATACCTAGATGAAATGTCTTGGTCGAAATCACCTTCGATTATTGATGGTACAAACCTTTGTGGTCACGAATGGCCCCATTTTACATTCTGTGTTCATGGAGCAAGTTACTGGTTTGTTTTGGAACTTTTCTTGCCTGACGACGAGGTCGATTTCGTGAAGTGAAACACGTTCGTGGTACAGTCACCAAGTCTGTCCGCATTACTGTCCTGTGGTGCACTATATCGAATGGGTGGTGCCGTGGTCAGTTAGTCTCTCGTCCTTGCAATAGACAGCTGAGTGTATGCACTGGAAGCTGATGTATGGTCGTTGTTGTGACGGTGAGCTGAATGCACCGGTCAGACCTTGGCATGTCACAGCTTGAGTGACAGTCAAACATCTGATTCTACCAGAAATTATGCAAAACCGCTACCGAAACGTTTGAAGTTATACAGCAGGTGAACGGTAGGGCGCATTGAGTCACAGTGAAGGATGTACATAAAATCCAGGAACACTTTCAGTTATTTATAGCACAAGAACTAAACATTGTACAGATGTCATTCATGCTACATTTTGAAGAGAAACTCATTTTTTTTATTTATTATTTTTTTTACAAACATTTGATATGCGAACCATGTCTGACCCGACAGATGTCAATACGGTAATCGAATCCTTGCCATACCCATCCTAGCTTGGCTACATCACGTGGTAGATCTTCAATGTGTCCCCACAGATGAAAGTAACACGGAGTGAGGTCTGGTGATAGGGGAGGCCATTTCATGAAACAGGTGATGTCCCCTTCTGTAGCATGGCCGATCCATCGATGCTGCATCTCCGTGTACATTACCAAAAAATGGAGCCCCATCCTGCTGAAAGACGGAGAGTCCGATGACTGCATTTGGCGCATCAGCCATTGCTGCAACATGAACCGAGTAAGAATATCCACTGGCAGTGCTCTCGCCGAAGAAGAATGGCTCGTACAGTTTTCGACGTGACATGCTGCAAAAAACATTTACCTTTGAGGAATCACGTTCAAATTCAGTGCATTCCTGTGGATGCTTTGTACTCCAGATTCGACAGTTCACTTTCCTATGAAAAGTGTCTCCGTCGCTAAAAATTAAGCGATCAACAATGCCATCCACAGCCTCATTCAATTGTTGCAACAAAACCGAAAATGCTTGTCGTCGTCATTGAGTTTCTGCACTAGCTCCAGTTTGAAAGGTTTCATAGAAAGCTTCTGTCGCAGGATTTACCACGCTGTCATTGGGAACATTTCAAGCTCACGGGATGCACGACGTACCGATTTCTTTGGACAGCAGGTGAACGGTAGGACGCATTAAGTCACAGTGAAGGATGTACATAAAATCCAGGAACACTTTCAGTTATTTATAGCACAAGAACTAAACATTGTGCAGATGTCATTCATGCTACATTTTGAAGAGGATCTCAATTTTTTTTATTTATTATTTTTTTTACAAACATTTGATATGCGAACCATGTCTGACCCGGCAGATGTCAATACGGTAATCGAATCCTTGCCATACCCGTCCTAGCTTGGCTACATCACGTGGTAGATCTTCAATGTGTCCCCACAGATGAAAGTAACACGGAGTGAGGTCTGGTGATAGGGGAGGCCATTTCATGAAACAGGTGATGTCCCCTTCTGTAGCATGGCCGATCCATCGATGCGGCATCTCCGTGTACATTACCAAAAAATGGAGCCCCATCCTGCTGAAAGACGGAGAGTCCGATGACTGCATTTGGCGCATCAGCCATTGCTGCAACATGAACCGAGTAAGAATATCCAATGGCAGTGCTCTCGCCGAAGAAGAATGGCTCGTACAGTTTTCGACGTGACATGCTGCAAAAAACATTTACCTTTGAGGAATCACGTTCAAATTCAGTGCATTCCTGTGGATGCTTTGTACTCCAGATTCGACAGTTCACTTTCCTGTGAAAAGTGTCTCCGTCGCTAAAAATTAAGCGATCAACAATGCCATCCACAGCCTCATTCAATTGTTGCAACAAAACCGAAAATGCTTGTCGTCGTCACTGAGTTTCTGCACTAGCTCCAGTTTGAAAGGTTTCATAGAAAGCTTCTGTCGCAGGATTTACCACGCTGTCATTGGGGACATTTCAAGCTCACGGGATGCACGACGTACCGATTTCTTTGGACTCCTAATAAATGTCTCTCGTACGCGCTCCACATTCACTTCACTCATACTGGGACGTCCGCTTCTCTTTGCCGAGCACAAGCAAACCGACGTAACGAATTTGTTGAGCCAGTGGCAAATGGCCTTCCTTATTAGTGGCTTCTTACTGTACTTGGTTCTAAACAACCATTCAACAGCTGTAGCTGACTTGTTTTTGTCGAAATCCAACACACAGAAAGCGTGCTCCGCACCTGAACTCGCCATGTGTGCGACTAGAGCTGACTATCGGGAAATTTACCGAACTACGCTGTGTAGGCCAGTCGTCGTAGACAAAAAAAAAAAAAAAAAAAAAAAAAAAAAAAAAAAAAAAAATGGCCTTAGGTCCAAAAAAATTGCAGGAAGCTAAATTTTTGGTATGTTGTTAGGACATATAAGAGTAGTATTAAGCCAAGTTTGCAGTTTCGAAATCCTTTAGCTTAACTTTTAAGAGCCAAAAAACCTCAAAATTTTCGCACTTTTTTCTGGTTTTGGCTTATAACTCGTGAAGGGTGGTTTTTTACGAAAAGTCACCCACACCTCTATTAATGTAGATAAAATATTCTAAAATTTAAGCCCAACCGCAGCTTTGTAAGTCCAATAATTCCCGAGATATTGGACTTCAAAAGTTCACTTATTTCTCCGAAAAGTTAAAATTTCCTATTTTAGTCATCTTTCGGCTAGAATATTGGCTCTAATGATCATCCTACGGGGAAAGTTAAACAAAATAAAGTTATAGAGAAGTTATTTAGCTTCAATCTAAGTACAGAACGAAGTCCATAGGTGAAATAGATTTCTAGTTATCGTTAAAAAAAGAAAAGTTGGAAACATCGGATTATTCAATAATCTGACCCAGATGAATTGCAGTCCTCTTATCCTATATATGTTAAAGAAAAAGGAGGAATTACCCATTGACGATGATTATTAACGCATTGTATATGAATTATGTGTAATTTATATGTTAGTGCATACCAATATATTTTTGAAAGTAGGTATTGCTGTAAAAACAACGAAAGCCTCTCCGTTTGTGAGTATTAGTCAGCCATTGAGGGACTGAGACTTTCGCCTTCGTAGCGAGGCCCTCACACCGAGTGGTGACCCAGCGGGTGTTCTGTCCTCCCTCCCAAACTTCTTGCCTTCGAAGTCTTCCTCACTACAACCAATCTGTCCTTAGAAAAGGCCGTATTCGGATCTGTTAAGAACGTTTCAAACAAAAATCGTCTAAATCTCGATTGTGGTGATGTTTTAAGTACTTGCTTTTTTACAATATGTCGGAGCTACCCCCGTCGGATGTTTGTTTCGGGGTCGTCGGGAAGTGCTTGGAGAGGGAACAGCGACAGTGAAAAAGCGTGCAATTTAGATTCTGATAAAAGTGTGTCAGAAACATGGGCTTGAAAGGAACATGAGGTTTTTGTACAATTCAAAAGAATTTCCGTAAATGACGCATGCAGGTACACTGTGGAAAGTAATGTGCAAGTATCTGTCGAGCGAGGAGGAGATGATTCATCTGCTCAACCATCGTCTTCGTGTGAGGAAAGGCTGAGAAGTGCGTCGGGTTCAAGGCGTCACATCATTGGAGATTTTTGTTTCCCTTGTGGTGAAAAATTCTCCAAGGAATATTTCGAAAAGCAGATAAATTTGACTAAATATCTACGGGATGAACTCCATCAAGTGGAAACACTGGAAGTGAAAGAATGGACTGTGGAAAAAGCTAGACAAGCTGGTGAATGGGGACAACAGATTCTTCAGCGTCTTTCATGTTTAAGTGAACTTGTTGCTGCTGAGGGTAAGCCCCACAAACATTGCTACCGAAAATTGCACTCCTTGTCGCGATCTACTGATTCAGGAGGTAAACGAGGGTGTCCTGAACATCCCCTCAACATCCCCTCCTTATCGAATTGTTGGAGCGTACATATGCATACCTTGCAGAAACAAGAGAGGAAAAGCAATTTTCCATAAGTGACTTTATTGCAGAGAACTTCACAGGTAATTACAAACCAACAGTTGCAAATGCTCAAGCTCATCTAAAAAGGCGAAATGGAGAAAAAATTATTTTTGCGCAGGTTGGTCCGTATGACAGCCCAGTCTTGGACAAAACATTCGTTATGAAAAGTGATACAATCAAAGACTTAGCGATCCTAGTGAAGAGCGGTTTAGAGTTGTCAAAGCTGCAGCAGAGATTATCCTGCAAGATATACGTTCCCAAACATTTGACACTACTCATATCCCTCGTCAGATGCCTTTTTAAAAGACGCAAGGGCATCAGTTCCTGATTCTCTGCAACTGTTACTTGAACAGATTATCCTGAAAAACAAACGTTCTTCTCTCCGACAGTGGAGAAAGAAGGGCATAGGATTTGCTCATAGAGTCATGGCTGCAACGAGGCCTAAATCTTTCCTATGCTCAATTCAAATAAGTTTTGGAACCTATTTGTATAGAAAATTTGAATCAAAGCACCTTGTTGAACTTTGTCACAGTATGGGAATTTCTTGTACATATACGGACGCTATGCGTTTTGAAAGTTCGTCTATCCTCCGTGGAGAAGTGACCCAACTATTTGACAAAGGAGCTTTTATGCAGTTTGTGTTCGACAATACAGATACGATTGTTAACACGTTATATAACCCATGAAATGGGTTATATAATGATGACCTCCCACTCATACGTTCACCCAGACAAAAACATACCACGTTTGAAGTCTTTTTCTGCAGAGTCTATCAGGTTCACACACTGCCGCACAAATTAAACGTTGTATTAGAAAGAAATCTGGCTTGTCAGGCACGTCAATTAATGAAGTGAAAATCGCAGGACATTTTGCCAAAATCCCCAGACCTGCTGTGGTTGTTTGGAAAAGCAACTAACATACCAGGCATCCCAGGATGGAATGGATTCATGGAGCAAGTGACAGAAGATCTTCCTCACAAACGTTCAAAGATTGTATATCTCCCTTTTATCCATGCTCCCCCAATCGCCTATGACATTGTTTTTACATCACTTTTGGAAGCCAATTAAAGAACAAGCATTTACGATCAGGAATCATGTTTTGTGACCTACGACCAACCACTGTAGTTGAAAGCCTGAGACATTGTGGAGAGCCACCAGCATACTCAGCTCGTCCATATAGCTTGGAGGTTTTTACCTCTTCATGTCATTCATGGGGGCCATCGGTGCCATAATGGCAGAAAGTGGATACAAGGAACTTCTCTGTTCAATATTTGCTGAAAACGGTGTTACATATATAGGATAAGAGGACTGCAATTCGTCTGGATCAGTTTATTGAATAATCCGATTTTTCCAACTTTTCGTTTTTTAACGATAACTAAAAATCTATTGGGCCTATGGACTTCGTTCTGTACTCAGATTAAAGCTATATAACTGCTCTAACTTTGTTTGGTATAACTTTCCCCGTAGGATGATCATTAGAGCCAATATTCTAACCGAAAGATGACTAAAATCGGAAATTTTAATTATTCGGAGAAATAAGTCAATTTTTGTAGTCCAATATCTCGGGAACTATTAGACTTACAGAGCTGCGGTTGGGCTTAAATTTTAGAATATTTTATCTACATTAATAGAGGTGTGGGTGACGTTTCGTCAAAAAACCACCCTTCATAAGCCAAAACCAGAAAAAAGTCCGAAAATTTCGAGGTTTTTTAGCTCTTAAAAGTTAAGCTAAAGGATTTCGAATCTGCAAACTTGGTTTAATATTACTCTAATATGTCCTAACCACATACCAAAAATTCAGCTTCCTGCAAGTTTTTTGGACCAAAACATACTGGTGACTGGCCTAGTGGCAATATATATGAAGAAAAAAAACCTTTCAGAGTTTTTCTTCAAAATGACATATGTATGACATCTGTACAATGTTTGGTTGAAAGTGTGTACCCTTGAGTTTAGGTGGTACCACATTTTGTGCGAGGACTGGACAGTTTGGAAGATGTGCATACCGGTGGAAAGGGATGCAAGATCCAGGAAGTTACAAAGCTGGTGCACGCTAATCGCTCTCACAGCAGCTATAGTGGTCAGTCGTGGTACTAGCCACAAATTTCTGTTGGACGACCTCAACGCCGCGCGAGTGTAGCCGAGCGGTCCGGAGCGCTACGTTGCGGATCGCGCGGCCTCCCGCGTCAGAGGTTAGAATCCTCCCTCGGTCATGTTGTCTTTAGTATAAGTTCGTTCATAAGTAGTTTGTAAGTTTAGGAACTGATGACCCCGTAGTTAAGTCCCATAGGCTTAACAAACATTTGAAAATCCTCAACATGCCTCCTGTTCCCCAACACATCCTGACGCAAGATCAACGTGATGATCACATGACGATTTCTGGTGACCTCATCAGTTGTATGGACGGATTTGACGTTCCACAATCGGTTAATAACTCGAGACGAAACATAGTGTTTCGTTTACGGTCCGGAACTGAAACGACATCAGGCACCTGGATTGCGACAGGGTGTGCAACATACAGAGTCATTGCGTCAAGTCTCAGAACGTACTGACTGTACTACGTACGTCCCATAGAAGGGTCACCTCAGTACTCCACCCTCTCTCCGCTCTCATTTTGTCACAATCCTGACGGCATTAGTAAGCAAATAAGTTTTCCTGTCAAAACTATTAACACAACACTTTCAAATGATGGTTTTACAGTAAAACATTTTTTAACAAAAGTTTTATATATATTTTAACTTTTAATGAGACACTAGTTATTCTTTACAGCATTGTGCCGCCAACGCTATTTATTGGTAATTTGCAAGGTTTTTTGTTATAACTGGAAAGACTGATTTAGGTTTATTACCACAACTTAATAATGCCTCAGGATTCTATTTTTTAAGAAATTTATGAAGAAATCAAATTTATATATTTTTGTTAATGGTTTTTTACGTATTTGGTTATGGTTGTTCACAATATTAGTACGCTTTGAATTTCTGTTTAAAGATACAATAGAGGTTTCCTGACTGAAGTAGCATGTTTTGATTTACGATTTACGTACTATTGGATTTGTTTTTCTGTGCTGAAGATACATTTAAAAAAATGTTTTATTTGGTTAGAGAGCACGACAACTCTTGCATTAAGTTACTGATTGGTTTGACAGAGGGCGCACTTGGCCTATTTTCTGTATTCCGTTTTTCTTAATGTAATGAATATTACTCCTTTTACAAATCATGATTATTTCTCCTACTTATGTAGTTCTGTTGTTATATATGTTTTGTAATTTTTACTCTTTAAGTTGTGACACTTTTTGCATACTGTTCCATTTTGCTTTATACACTACGAAGTAAAAAAAAAATTCATATCCTTGCTGATCACATCCTGTATCTCAGGTTAAATTTTATATTATGTCGTCTAGAAAGTATGACTTATTGTAACTTAAATTTTGTATAGAGGGCGCTGGGTGCTATCCGCAGACACGCAGCTAGGTTTGTTCGCTAAGAAATCAGTTTATGATTCATATTCTTCTTATGTAGTGCCTACTTGATGTTAATATGCAAAGAGCAAGTTTTGTGGGCCCACAGGGCTTGGATTCTAGGTACGACACTGTGTTGTATTTCTTCTCTTCATATTGTGATAACCTATGCGTCCGAATACTGTCAATTACGTTTCTTAATTTTGTAATGACTTCTAGAAGCTGATTTTGTGATCTTTTGACTTTTTTTGCATTGCGGCCAAAGCTGGTTCTTCCAATTTTAATAGTTTCAAACGAGCTTTACTTTAAACGGAACTTACGACTTCGCAACCAAGACGTTCCTTGAAAGTAGGAGCTGGAGTTTGCAGGTAATTAGATGGATGATGTAACTAAACATAGCAAATAAAACTGTTTCTTCCATAGTCGCTTTCATTTCATAAACGATAGAATTAAAAAAAAAAATGTGCTTAAGCCACGGTTCCATGGGCGAGGAGTACTCAAGTATTTTTAAACATTTACGTGACGAACTTCGGCCGCATGAGCAAGCCTGCACAATGTGCGCTATTTCCAAGCGGAAGTACAGCAAATTCTCATCCACGTGACTTTCAATCAACGGGCCGGAGCTTTTAGCGAGGGAACACGCCGCCCGTTTAGCCGCAGAGTTCAGGCAGTAATTAACAGAGCCGGCGGACCGGAAACTGCTTGTGTTCGGCGGCGGCGTCTGATCTCAGAGCCGCCGCGCGACATTTTGTTTCGCTCGTGCGCAGTGGCGGCTGCCGCGCTATTGTGGTGTGCCCTCGCAGTGCAAGTGCAAATGATCGTGTCTGGGGGAAGCTGGTTTCGTGGCGTAAGAGTGAAAGTCTGATTTTATTTGGACTCTGTACCCGTAAAAGTAATTCGCTTCATACCACCTTTTTCGAAAAGAGCTTGTAACGCAGTTACACTTAAAGGCACGTGACGAGACAGCAGCATCTGCCCAGACCAGTCCTCATGGAAAAGGAAGAAATAGAGAGCCATCAAAATAATTTTATAATTCTGATAATAAATTCGATCTCCATCTTAAATTTCTCTTAAATTGATAGTAGACCCATCTAGTCACTAATTAATAATCATTCAAACTTAATCATTTTACTACTACTAAATTAATGTCCCCGGGTCTGCAGAACCACCGATGTAAAATCTGCTTAGAGGAGCAAAGTAATTTTAGGATTCCCAGTTGATTAATATAACGCCGTCATTTCAGATTGTCGTTGGATGCCCACGGTGGCAGAGGGAGACAAGTTTCCCCGCGTTCAGGAATTTGCGTCAGACACGTCATCCGGCTTGGTTCGTTGGTTGGTTGGTTGGTACAGGGGGACCAAATTGCTAAGGTCATCAGTCTCCCTGTGGGGGAGGGGAAGGAGTGAGGATAGGAAATGCAGTCCAGGGAAGAAAGAAGGAAGAAAGACTGTATTAGATTGGGGCCCCATGATCGCCGCGCACGTACTCATGTAAGAGCCGTGAGCCCCCAGGGGTGTCACCCAGCTTGAAGGCGGGAACTGCCACTGCGGGTGACCAGAACTGCAGCATCTGTTATTCCTCCCTCCTCTATTGGGTTGGCTACAAATGTTTGTAAAATTATTGGACCTAACTGCAGTGCTCATCGGTCCCTAAACTTTACTTAAACTATTTTAAGAACAACAGACGCACCTATGGGCGAGGAAGGACTCGAACCTCCGTCGGCGAACGGCAGCACACACCGCAGCAAGGCGCTCGGCTATTCCGCTGCGGTTGGGATGGCTACAAGGGCCTTTCTTATACCACCTAGGTGCACTGGAATTGTCGACCTAGTGTACAAGTACGAGGGATTGGTGGATGGATGGATGGATGCTTAGGGCTTAACGTCCCGTCGACATCTGAGGGATTCGTCGAAGACATGATATGAAACAAAGAAGGGTTAATAAACTTCTGCCTGCAAATGCACTGTTTCCATGCTAGAGAGCAACTTTTCACTCATACTCTCTTACAGAGACTGCCGCCTAATACGCGCTGCACCATGCAGTTATGGTTACAGCATGCATGATTTCCACCTATAGGGTGCTACTGTTAGTCGTACAGTCATGTGTCTGCTACATGTTGGTGCTCAAGTCCACGCGCCGTTAACGTCCGGACGCCTCTTAATCACGTCTTCCCTGGACCATGAATCAGATGAGGACGTCCAGATGCATGGCCTGCTCGTTGAACACGTCCATTTCCTCTTATGCGACCATCCCTTGAATGCAGGGCCCATTCCAGATATGGCGACACTGGATCAGCTTATTCACAAGGAATTGCCACAATTGCGATTTTAGCGTAGAGTAGAGGCACACGAAAACCATTTTCAATACATACTGTAAATGTGGGAGCAAGGTACAGCTTATATTAGACCAAATTTGCTGTAACAAAACATGATTGGACAAGTGGTCTGCCGGCCGCGGTGGCCGAGGGGACTGATGCGCTTCAGTCTCGGTCTGCACGGCCACTACGGTCGGGGGTTCGAATTCCCCCTCGAGCATTGATATTTGTGACGTCTGTAGTCTTAGCTAGTTCATAAGTAGTTTGTAAGTTTAGGGACTGATGACCCCGTAGTTAAGTCCCATAAGCTCTACAAACATTTGAACATTTGACAAGTGGTCTAGCAGAAAATCCCCACATTCCAGACATAATTTTTTGCTCTGTATCCTCTCCTGGATCATTGTTTAGAGTTTGACCACGGCGGAAAAAAAATCATCCTGTATTTCTCGGAGAGCAGCTTTTCCCATGACGCAGTTTGCAGTTCTTTGAGGTATCGACGTCGTGAGGTTAGTGTGCGGCAGTTACGGTCATTTAGTGGCACATTACGTTGGGAAAAGTCTTGTATTGTCATCCGCGAACTACTCGTGATGTTTACAGCTCCAAAGCACTTCGAGTTAGCGACGATTGCAACAGTATTACTGCTGCATTTGTACCAACAGATTCTGGCGCTGCAAAATCGGTATGTAGTACGATACACACCTTGGTCCGACCCCTGTTACTGTGATCATGTGTGTAATACATGGCTAGTTTGTTGTACTATGGTGACATCTATCATTTCATTTATGAGGACTCGTCTTTATTCTGAATAATCTTTGTATTTCCGACTTGTCTTACATCAGGTATATTGCTCGCCTAGCGGCTGCATTCAGGTCTTCATTAACGAATAGTTTATGGAAACTTGCGATTGAGCTACCACTCACGTATGTGATAAATGCCGGATATTTGTTTCGAACCCAGACTTTTATAGTCTTTAGTTTGTCTTTCTAAATTATTTACTAGCGATGATCTGCAGGTGACTAATCAGCTAGGAAACCACATTATTCGCGGCCTTTTGGAGAATTAATTCTTTGATCTTTTTTCAAGATGTGCTAATTCAGACTCGCATCTACAGTTACTTTCATTACTATGCCAAGGCTATAACGTCATCTCTGAAGTACGATTATGCGAAGTTTGTACGGCTACCATAACCACTTCACGAATTCAAAACATTTCTATCTATAGTTTTCAAAATGAAATGCCAAGATCGCACATTAATAATTCATTCACTGACGACCGGTTTCGGTGAACTGTGTCACCATCATCTGGTCACATACATATAACAAGCTGGTCATCTTGTTAAAAAATTGGGTATTAAAAACAAGTGCAACGTTGTACTTAGTCACTATATAAAAAATACAAAAGTTAAAACATGACAGCTTACAAAATACTTGGCATTTCATTTTGAAAACTATAAAATGATTAGATCGCCTCCAAACCCGACTGTGCCAGGTAATCTTAACATTTATAACTCATAAATTTCTGTACTTTAGGGAAAAGCGTGCAACTTCCAGTAATAAATAGATTTTAAAGGAAAAATGTAGAAATAAAATGTCTAGTCCATATTACAAAAAATTTCATACAACTCCACAAGGGAAAAAATTTATCTTCATGAACATCAGTAGATTAGATTACTACTTGTTCCACAGATCATGAATACCACATTTCAAATGTTTGTATTTCTATTATTTTCCTTTTTTATATTTTTAAACAGTTCTGCACCAGAAATATGAAATAGTACACATGTGATAAATCACAACGTAACTATAATTTGCCCAGTACAAGTGAACGTGAGAATGGGTGGCCAACGTGATGTCGCCGCTGAGAACGTGTGCTGCTGTGAGCGATTTTAATGCCGCCGCGACCAACTTTGATACTGCCGCTATTGTGCTGTGCTGAAGTTACGAGCCGATTGTTCATATGCGGCGACCCGCTACTTAGCAGGTCAGCGGCGCTACAGAGTGGAATCTTATGAACAACAACAGTGTTATTTTAGTTCAGTTTTTACACGTAGAGCCTCATGTTAATTAAACTGTAAAGACCTTTCTCTTTGGCCAGTATCATAGAAGCTGAATAATAATTTTACGAGCTGATTATACTCACTCCATTTTCACCATGTTGATCCTCTTCCACTTTCAAATTAATGCGAGCCTACTCATTTTATTCCTTGTACAATTGTTCTCCTAGTGTAATTGGTTAAATTATAAAAGGTGTAAAAGTAAATCATAGATTAATAAATTAAATAGGCTTTTTTCTTTTTTTTAAATTAGCCCCCCTTCCCCTAGAAGCAAATCCTGACTGCGCCATTGTTTCGTAATGATGTGGAACGTGTAGAATATAGCTGTACGCTACGATAAACGTGTTGAAGAAGACTGATTAAAAAGAATGAGAGACTATAATGGATTTGTTCTCTAATTTCTTCCATAAATACGTTACTAGCTGGTACATCGTATAAGATTTACTTAAATAAGGTAGATGTTGAAGGAAGAAGCACGGAGTGGATAGTACCTGCTTACAAAACGATACAAATGCACAATTATTTTCCAATCACTTCGTCGGTGTAAAAGCAAGGAGATTTTTTAGAAGTGGCAGTAACAGATTAGAGATCGCACAACTGCTACTCAAGAGTTGTACCGCACGTTGCATCAAGAAACGGAGCGACGTAATAATGTCATAAACATCTAACACTTCATCTTGAAGGTATTCTTTTAGTTTGTCAATCCTGTCTACAACAAGTATCTTATAGGGTGACATTTGTGACGGTCTCTTGAGTGGAAAACGTCAGTACGTATACCAGTTTATTTGATGCCTTATCCTTCCAGGTTCATGGCAATACACCCCCGAAGAACACAAAGATAACAGAGAATCACTGCAAAAGTTATCCTGCGTTTGTAAGGAAATGGACATTACTAAGTATCATGACTGCAGCACTTTGTCATTACTAATTTCTCCGATCATTAATAACGTGAATTTTATTAAAATGCAATACGACTATTATCAGCTATTGTTATACATCCATACATCACAAGGTGACGTTTTTTAAAATATATATATATAATACATTTTGGTATTGTCTATTGGTTGTTGCTATTAGTGGTCTTCAGTCCAGATATGGGGTTGATGCAGCTCTTCACCCTACTGTATCCTGTGAAACCGTCTTCATCTCCTCATAAGAACGGCAAGCCATTTCTAGTTGAACCTGCTTGCTTCCAGAGCTAAATTCACGATGTTTTGATGTCTAAGAATTGTCCTACCAATCGAACCCTTCTTTTAGTCAAGATATGCCAGAAATTTCTTTCCCACCCAATTATGTTCAGTACCCCCCCCCCCCCTCATTAGTTATGCAATATACCTACCTAATCTTCAGAATTCTACATTTCAAAAGCCTCTATCCTCTTCTTGTCTATACTGTTTATCGTCCAAGTTTCATAACCGTACAAAATACCACTTCACACAAATACTTTCGGAAAAGATTTCCTAACAAACTCATATTCAATGTTCACTAATTTATCTTGTTCGTAAACGCTTTTCTTCTCATTGCCATTCTGAATTTTATATCCTCTGTACTGCGACCATCGTACATTATTTTACTGCCGAAGTAACGAAACTCATCACCTTTATTGTTTCGCTACCCAATCTAAAACACAAAGTTTACATTTCTTCGCCCCGAACTGATATTCCTTCTCCAAATTTTTCTTAAATTCACGACATTTGAAGGCTACAACCCTGTCTCACTTCCTTACCATGCAATGCTTCCCTTTCCTGCCCTTCTACTCTACTGCCTAGTTTTTCTACATGTTGTAAATAACCTTTCGTTCCCTATATTTTACCCCTGACGGCTTCATAATTTGAAAAAATGAGAGTGAATTCCGATCAACATTGTCAAAATCTTTCTCCAGAGCTGCAAAAAGCTAGAAATGTAGGTTTCCCCTTCCTTAATCTAAGTCGTAAGGTGAGTATTGCCTCACGTGTTGCTAAATTTTTACTGAATCCAAACGTATCCTCCCCGAGGTCGATTTCTACCAGATTTACCATTCTTCTGTAAATAGTTCTGTAAGTTTCACACCTGTCTGCACTTTATATCTTTGAGATTAGAATTATTATATTCTTATTGAAGTCTGAGGGTATGTTGTCACTCGCATACATCTTGCAAACCAGATGAAATAGTTTTGTACTGGCTGGCTCTCAAAGAGACTTCAATAGCTCTGATAGAATGTCGTCTACTTCGGGCTCCTTGTTTCGACTTAGCTCTTTCAGTGTGATGCCAAATTATTCTATCATTTCTGATTTCATCTTCTTCTAAATACTGTTCCATTCGTACAATATTATCTCGAAGTTCATTTCCTTTGTAGAGCCCCTATATATATTCTTTTCGCCTTTCATCTTTTCATTCTTTGCTCAAAGGAGTTTTCCATCTGAATGGTTGATATTCGACATACGCTTTTCTTGTTTCCAGATGTCTCTTTTATTTTCCTGTTGACGGCATCTATTTTTCTTCTATGTGTAACTTCTACAGACTTGCGTTTGCCCTGTAGCCACTTCTACGTAGCTATTTTACACTTCCTGCCAGTCTCATTTATCAGTCGTCTGC
The DNA here is from genome assembly GCA_026315105.1 of Locusta migratoria. Lineage (NCBI taxonomy): Eukaryota > Metazoa > Arthropoda > Insecta > Orthoptera > Acrididae > Locusta > Locusta migratoria. Next base: position 202,956,780 of record CM048746.1, read on the forward strand.
ACTCCCATTTCATTTGTTTCATTTACTGCAATTAAATATTTTTTCCTTTCATCAATTAAATTCATTTTTCCTGTGATATCAAAGGATTTTTTTAGGTCTTGGCTTTCTGTCTATTTGGTCCTCTGATGCCTTTACTTATTCATCATTTACCCATTCGTCCTGTGTTATTTTCCACGGTTTCTATCAATTGTTGCCTAAAGCTTGCACTGAAACTCTCAGGAACCTCAGGTTCCTTCAATGTATCCAGCTCCCATCTCGTTATTTTCTTACTTTTCTGCAGTTTCTCCAATTTCAGTTTAATCAACAAGCCATGGCCAATCTGCCCCTTAGTATGACTTACAGCTTAAAAGCTGGTCCCGAAATCTATATCTTACTACTATAAATTCTGAGTATAAAACCGTCTTTCGTGGTTCCTAAACGAAGTGTTTGTTTTGATAAAATTATGTTCCTTGCAAAATTCTACGAGGCGGCTTCCTCTTTCATTCCTTTTTCCCAGTCCATATTCATCTACTATTTTTCCTTCCTTTTCCTACTGCAAAGGTCAATGCATTTGGTGGTGGTGGTGAGGGAGGGGTTTCAATCAAATGCCAGGTGTAGTATCTGAAACGTATTTGGGACGCTCATTTTTCCCAGAGGGAAAGTGAGATTCTTTGACAATCGGCCACAGTCTAACACAACACTTGTGATGCTCAGTTCCGTTGTTATCCACTGCGACAGTGGCGCTCCGAGCGACCAGCAATCTAATAATCTTCTGAATACGATATCGGATGCGTGCAAATACTGTCGTTTATATTGATTTCTGACATAGTTTTTACAATATGGAGCTTATATAGTGCCATACACATCGACATTAGCGAAAAAATGGTCTCAAATTTACCTTCCTGTGGACCGTTGGAGGTATGAAACATTACAGGACAGTTTATTTCCGGTCCCCTTGTAATGTATAGATATTTACCAAAGAAAGTCATTTCCTTTTAAGGAGAAACTCTTCGTAGTAAAAACCATAAGACCTGACATTTTGTAAAAATACACCGTATATTTATCCAACAAGGTGAAGCTATGTTGGCCACATTTTCACCTGTATCAGTGAATGTGAAACGTGAGACTTGTTCGAAATGTAATATCTACATTCTTTACACCAGTAGCTAAAGGCAAAACTCACACAGACGTAGTTAAAAGCAATAGAACCATAGCTCAAAAAAGAAGGAACCAACTCCGCAGTTGTTGCTACTTCAAACCTACGAACGACAAGGATCTTATTAAATTTCGCTTCTGGAGGAAAAGTAATTACATCTACAAAAATTCTTCGTGTGTTAGTAAGCGAAGTGAAATATAAGAATGGGTGAATTCATATAATTGAAAATGGTAATAAGGGACAGCAGAAGTATACTGCGCAACACATTTACAGGGAAACGTTTTCGGAAACCGGTAATTGGTACAGTACGACTTAGAAATTTTGCTCACAGGTAGGGTCATAGTCAGAATTTTATTTGTGTGTATGTGTGCGTGTTGGGGGGAGGGGGGCATGGGGGGAAGGAGGGATCAGACAATAAAACGCAACTATAAATAATTATGACAACTTGCAAAATAATTTTGGGGGAAGGGGATTTATCTCCTTGAAATGCCCCACTACTTTTGATTTGTGAGACAATTCTATTCCCGATACTTTCTGGCAATAAAAAGTACTTCATCAAAAGATCATAATTTACGTAACTTTGTAATGCCGCGAGAGACCCCGAACACCAATTGCCGGCGTGGCGCAGGGGATAGCGTCACGGACTACGCAGCAGAAGGTCGCCGGTTCAATCCCGCCCACCGGAAAAAATTTATTTGTTTGTAATTGTTAATTCCAGAAGGTTCTACATCTTTCTTATGTTCACTTGTAAATTCTACTTGTTTCTTATGTTAACTGTACTTCTAATTTCTGGTAAATTCTGTCTGTGTATAAACAGCAGAGCACTCTGCCTGAGAGGCAGTCAGTGCTGCGTGTATGTTGAGTTCGTAATAAACGTGCTTTCAGTATAAGTGCTGTGTTTAGTTGCCTTCGAAGTCAAGCCTACTTCCATTGCAACGTGACATTGTTTGGTGGAGGCGCCGGGTACACTGTGCAACAGCTGCATCACCGTGGCTCCTATTAGGCAACGTAAAAGCCGTCGCTTACACGGACTGGAACCGGAATACAAGGGATACACCGAGTACATCCTTCCAAAAGTCAGTATTATCAGAAGTACGATGGAGGCGAAACCAGCAATAAGCCAGCTGCAAATCAGACACCCGCCGATGTTCTCTGGAGATGCTGGACAGGCTAAAAGGGTTCGACCGAGTCGCCAAGTACAACAGGTGGGATTATACGATGTGCTTGGCCAACGTTTACTTCTGTCTGGACGGAACAGCCCAGCAATGGTTCGAGAACAACGAAGACAAGTTGAATGACTGGGAGACGTTCCAGCAGGAACTTAAGAAGACGTTTGGAGACCGCCAGCGACAAATCCGCTCGGCGGAAGAACAACTGAAGAACCGGGCCCAATGACATGGTGAGCCGACACGTACATACAGAGTGTTTTGGCCCTGTGTAACGTAGTCAATCCGAACATGACTGAAGCGGATAAAATCACGCACCTGATGAAGGGAATTGCAGAAGATATGTACCAATCTCTTCTGATAAAAGACGTCGCTACGACAGAAGAGTTCATCAAGTGGTGCCAGCGTATTGAAGAGATGCAACAAAGGAGGGTTGGACGCAAGAAGTATGACAGACTCCCAAATGTAGTCCCTATGGCCATTGTGGAAGACCAGCAGGACTTGGCTTCTCTCATACGACAAATCGTGAGAGAAGAATTACAACAGTGCATGGCAGCATCAGATTATGGCCATGGATGGGAGCCCTGTAAGTCGCGAGGTAACCGACGCCGCTGAGGACGAGGTATTTCAAACATTAGCTCCTGTCTGCCCCGTCAATCGCACCCGACGTGAAGAATGGCGTCGCCCTGCTATAACTTACGCTGCAGCCGCCAAACGGCAGCCCATGAACCGACCGACGCGACCACAGCCAACTCCCCCGGTAACTATGACGCCCCGCAGAAGAACGGACGTCTGGAGGACAGAAGACAACACACCACTGTGGACGCCCTGGACATGTCGTACGCTACTGCAGAGAGAGGATTATTTTGCCGCAAGACGTCAGCCGTCGGAGCAGTTCTATCCAAGGCAGTCACCTGCTGATGAGTTCAGTCGACCTATGAGAAGAAGCCCATCGCCGTACCCTAGACGAGGTCGCTCCCCGACGCGCCGCAGCCGTTCACCGTCGCCGTACAGAGGTACCAGCCGCTCCCCTAGCCGCCGCGCCCAGGAAAACTAAGCGAGGCGACCATCTATGGAGGTGAGGCCGCCGCAGATGAAAATCCTCCATGGACGACAGTCGCCAAGATGTCGGGAAATTTCATCGACGTCATAATCGACGGCCAACCTGTCCGGGCACTTGTTGATTCAGGAGCCTCTTTTTCTGTATTATCGGATAATTACCGCCGCACACTAAAGAAGACAATGTTCTGTGATACGGGAGCAACTGTGCTGAAGATCGCGAATGGAAAGTACGTCCATCCAGCAGGAACTTGTGTCACAAGAATAACCATCAACAATAGGACGCAGTCGTTTGAATTTGTCGTGTTAACAGAATGTAGTCACAATGTCATCCTCGGATGGAATTTCCTTCAGGCATCCCAAGCTATCATTGACTGTGGAAGATCTGAGCTGCAAATTGAAGAAGTTGGTCCGCCAGATACACGTAATACAGAATTTTCTAGGAAGTTATTCGTCGTTGACAATGTGACGATACCGCCGTTGACAATGAGAAGTGTTGCAGTCAAAAACACAGATGACTGGTTAAACTGTGAAGTTCTTGTTGATAGTAAAAAGTTTATCAGGCTCACAAAAGAAATTTACTTACCAGCGGCTATCATAAGCATTATCGGTGGTCAAGGAGAGATTTGGATCACAAATTATCACGAGCACTCACAACTTAACCCCAAAGGAATGTGTATCGGGACAGCTGAGCCAATCCAGGACGGTGAGCTCAACGTCATCAATGAAGACCCATGCCCTGCTGTTAGTACAGACAACACGCTGGAGGAAATAAACGTGGAACTGCCAATAGGGCCTGGACTGACTAAGGAACAACGTCAGCGGGTGTTAGGTATACTACGCCAATTTTCGGGTGCAGGGGAAAAGTCAGACGAAACGGCACAAGATAAAGCACCGTATCAATACTCGGGATCATCCGCCAATTAGCCAGCGTTCGTATAGAGTGTCGCCAGCTGAAAGACGGATAATTCGGGAGGAAGTGGAGAAGATGTTACGAGATGACATTATTCAACCTTCGGAGAGTCCTTGGTCGTCTCCGGTTGTCCTCTTAGAGAAGAAGGATGGCACGTGGGGATTCTGTGTTGACTATCGGCGGATGAACAGTATCACAAAGAAAGATGTCTACCCATTGCCGCGTATTGATAACACCTTAGACTGCTTGAAAGGAGCTACATACTTCACAACTATGGCAGTGGCGGCTGGTGGGCTGTTTATTAGGAGGGGCGGCATGTGTCTTCAATTGTACACGACATTTTGTCCCTTCAGAACATTTCTTGGCAGAATATAGCATTAATTTTATTAGCTAGTTACGTAATTTAACCCTTCATCTAACACGACTTTTTCCTCCTATACCAAAATACGAACAAATTTACGCACAAATATGTCGTTTTTAATATTTTCTTCAGGCAATGAAAACCTTTTAACTCCATTATATTAGATTTCACAACAGACCCAAAACTGTACCTTAAAATAATATAAAGTAAGAAGTAAATTCGTTGTGTGAGTAACTATATAAGTAAGTGTTCAGAGAACACAAATGCTTCGTCAGCGACAAACATATGTTACTAAAATTAGAAGACTGTCACCAACAAATGTAGTAATACCATTGGAATGCTTATATATTGGTGTGTTTATATAAAGCAGGATTAAATTTCCTAGTGAAACTACTTTTGCTTTTGCACGCATTTTGTGTCTGTACACTGTTCAAATTAGGTCTCGCGTGGTCCTAAACTTTTCAATTCCAACTTTCCTTCAAAAGTCAATTTTTCACTACCAAATGTTAAAATGTAGTTAACGCTATTTATATTATTCATTCTAAATAGGGAACTAGAAAAACAGTTAGGGAATAACACGCACCTTCACACGCAGGGCACCTGTTAGAAACTGCCTGACCGGTGCCGGTGCGCCTCTGTATTTGGCGCTCTTGGCGCGGACGCCGTCCTAAGCGGCCCGGTTCAGCACACTACCCCCGCCCAACCCCCACTACCCCCACTCACTCCGGCGCCCGTTGCCAGCCTTTACAAGGCGCGGACGGATCGCGTAGAGTCCGACAGTCAGTCCATTCTGAAAACATTCAGTGAGCCTGGCTGGCAGACTACCTAGACTAAAAACATTGGTCATTCACTTACACGGGCTGCTGCTACACGAAAATTATTCAATTAGATTTGTGATTAACGATTGGTACGTATTCCGTGTTGGATATTTTTGGGAGGGCGCCGCCCCAGAGTCCTCAAGGAGTAGCCGCCACTGAACTATGGACATGCAGACAGGTTACTGGCAAATCGAGGTTGACGAAGCTGACAGGGAGAAGACGGCTTTTATAACACCTGACGGCCTCTATGAATTTAAAGTGATGCCATTTGGATTATGTAATGCTCCAGCCACATTCGAACACATGATGGACAATTTGCTTCGACACCTTAAGTGGACGACTTGTCTCTGCTATTTAGATGACATTATCGTTTTCTCGAAAACATTTGAAGAACATCTGAGTCGCCTGTCAACTGTGTTGAAGTGTGTTCAGGCTGCAGGTCTCCGCCTCAATCCAAAGAAGTGCCTCTTCGTCGCCAAAGAGATAAAAATCCTGGGGCACCTAGTCACCGGAGATGGTGTCCGTCCTGATCCAGATAAAGTAAGGGCAGTCACAGAATTTCCAACTCCTCAGCACATTCGTGATGTGAGAAGTTTTCTCGGGCTGTGCTCATACTACCGACGTTTCATAAAAGGATTTTGTAACAAGGCACGTCCATTACAAGAACTTCTGCAGGGAGACGCCAAATTTTACTGGGATGAGACAAAAGAAAGAGCTTTCCGAACACTTAAGGAGGCTCTAACTTCCGGACCAGTGCGACGAGAATGCAGAAACGGAACTTCACACAGACGCCAGTGGCTATGGGATTGGTGCAGTGCTTGTACAAGTTCAGGAAGGTGCCGAAAAAGTGATAGCCTATGCGTCAAAAGTACTCTCAAAGTCCGAGATAAACTACTCTACAACTGAAAAAGAATGTCTCGCGGTTATCTGGGCTATCAACAAGTTCCGGCCGTATTTATTCGGCAAACCATTCACCGTCGTGACAGACCACCATTCTTTGTGTTGGCTGACTAGCTTGAAGGATCCATCAGGTCGACTAGCAAGATGGGCACTAAGACTCCAAGAGTACGATGTCACAGTGGTATTCAAGAACGGGCGCAAACACAATGATGCTGACTGCCTTTCAAGGAATCCATTAGTGGTACACAATAGCATTAAGGAAATTTCGACTCTCACTGAATTAGATGACGTTACAGCTGAACAGAGGGAAGATCCAACACTATTAAAAATGATAGAGGCCTTGGAGAAAGGAGAACCGACCAATGGAGAGTTCCAACTTATAAACGAAACATTGTACAAGAGCAACTACGATCCACTGGGCCCCAAATGACTACTTGTTGTTCCAGCTCATCTCCAGCCAGCTATTCTCAAATATTTCCATGATGCTCCTATATCCGGTCATCTGGGATTTGTGAAGACCCTAGACAGAATCAGACGCAGGTATCACTGGAAAGGTCTCTACCGATCTGTCAAGCACTATGTGAGCCACTGTAAAGAGTGCCAGCGACGGAAGCATGTGCCGCAATTACCTCCAGGACATTTCGTACCGATTCCGCCAGCAGCAGCTCCATTCCACCGAGTTGAGATCGATCTTTTAGGGAGGTTCCCGAAGTCGACAACCGGTAACCGTTGGATAATAGTCTGCACTGACTACCTCACACGCTACGCTGTCACCAAACCTGTGCCGACTGCAGAAGCTCCAGAGATCGCAAAATTCCTTGTAGAAGACATTATTTTGAAGCATGGAGTGGATATCTGATCGTGGAAAAGTATTCCAGTCAAAACTAGTATCAGAGGTAATGTCACGGTGCAACATTGTCCACAGAATGACAACTGCATACCATCCTCAGACAAATGGTCTTACGGAACGTTTTAACAAAACGTTAGCCGACATGCTGTCGATGTACGTCGATGTTGAGCAGAAGGATTGGGATACAATTCTGCCAGTCGTGACATTTGCTTACAATACCGCAAGACAAGACACCACAGGCTTCACTCCGTTTTTCCTGCTCCATGGCCGTGAAGCTGAGACGACAATGGATACACTGTTCCCGTTCCAACCGGACGACACTCAGGATGACTATGTTAAACAGCTCATCACCAGGGTCGAAGAAGCAAGACAGCTGGCTCGCATACGGACACTGGACGCCCTGGAGAAGGACCGTCAGCGGTATAACGACAAGCACCGACCTGTTCTGTACAGCCCAGGAGATCTGGTATGATTTTTCCCCTGTACGGAAGGTTGGACTGTCAGAAACGTTATTGAAGCGATACTTTGGTCCGTATCGTGTCATACGCCGCCTGTCAGACGTCACATACCAAGTTGAGGATTATGAGCCGTCGTCGAAACGTCAAAAACGAAGAGACATTGTTCACGTCCTGCGCATGAAGCCTTACTACGATCCCGAAGAGCAGGTAGACGACAATGGGTTCTTGTTCAAGGACTTTAAGGACGGTAATGTTCCTGATGAAGCCACGACAGGAACGTCTGTCGTCGATAATCGCGGAGAAGGGAAGGATTCTCTTGAACTGTCATACAGAGGACACGTGACACGGTCAAGATCCAGGACATTGCAGCTGGCTCCACAGGGATCATAACAGCGGGTCGCTGTTTCTCCAGGAGAGGGAGCAATGCCGCGAGAGACCCCGAACACCAACTGCCGGCGTGGCGCAGGGGATAGCGTCACGGACTACGCAGCAGAAGGTCGCCGGTTCAATCCCGCCCACCGGAAAAAATTTATTTGTTTGTAAGTGTTAATTCCAGAAGGTTCTACATCTTTCTTATGTTCACTTGTAAATTCTACTTGTTTCTTATGTTAACTGTACTTCTAATTTCTGGTAAATTCTGTCTGTGTATAAACAGCAGAGCACTCTGCCTGAGAGGCAGTCAGTGCTGCGTGTATGTTGAGTTCGTAATAAACGTGCTTTCAGTATAAGTGCTGTGTTTAGTTGCCTTCGAAGTCAAGCCTACTTCCATTGCAACGTGACAATATTATGTTTGGTGGGTGTAACAAATAACACTCAAATGCATTGATTCTTTATTTGCTGAACTAACTGATACACAATCCGACAATAACAAAGCAAGACTAAGACTGACTAAAACGGAGACTCAGTTGGCGGGATGCGCTCCATTTATAACTTTTCTGACTGTATATCTCATTATTGATACATAGTGATTAATTTGATACAATTAGAACTTTATGAACAGATCGGATAAATTTTGTACAATGCAATTATTGAGCAATTTAATAAGTTTCCAAATTACAGATGTTAGTATGTCATCAGAAAGTTCTGGAAATGCTCATTGATTGCTAATGATATACTTCGTAATTATTGTATTTTTTTTATAAAATTATCACAGATCGGATAAAATAGACAGTTCCAGCCAATGAGAAATAAATGTTTTAATACCTTTAAAACTGAAAATTTATTGGGTTCATTGAAAGATATGCTTATTTACATATAATTCAAATGTTCAAATGTTTGTACAGCTTATGGGACTTAACTACGGGGTTATCAGTCCCTAAACTTACAAACTACTTATCAACTAGCTTATCCTAAGGACGGTACAAATATCCATGCCTGAGGGGGGATTCCAACCCCCGACCGTAGTGGCCGTGCAGACCGTGACTGGAGCGCCTCAGTCCCCTCGGCCACCGCGGCCGGCTACAGATAATTATGCACATTACAACAATGATTAACAATTAAATTTCTAGAACTTTCCAGCATGACAAATTCTATTTCTTACTAATTAACATGGTTTTCTACAGGACAAAGGTTCCGACAGATATGTTAACGTATTATTGCTTGATGTATGACGAATAATTAAAACAACCATAATAAACCAGATACATGCTATATGCTAGGCCATGCTATAAATATATTGTTGTAAGAAAATGGACGTTAAAAGAGATAAACAGTATCGGATGAATGAATAAATATGTGGTATTGGATTATAGAAAAGAAGATCGAATGGGATACTAACCATTACATTATATCTTTCACCCTGTCTTGGCTATGGCACTGTTCACAGGTGCCCAAAACCTTCCTCTGTAATAGTGGAAATGTAAGGCGCCGAGGCCAACGAGAAAGACAAGCCACGGCGCGCACGTTATGTCATGTAATCAAGATAGTCCTTAGCCGGCGCGATCACTAGCTGATTGACCGGCCGCTGAGGTACAGCCCACTGCCTCCTAGCGGCCAGCCACTCAGCTAGCGATCGTGCCGGCTCAGGACCGCCGGCCGCGGTGGCTGAGGGGACTAAGGCGCTCCAGTCACGGTCTGCAAGGCCACTACGGTCGGGGGTTCGAATCCCCCCTCGGACATGATATTTGTGCCATCCTAGTTCGTAAGCAGTTTGTAACTTTAGGGACTGATGACCCCATAGTAAAGTCCAATAGAATTGGAAATTTGAACTTTTTGGGCTCAGGACTACCTTGCTTACACGACGTGCGCACTGTGGCCTGTCTTTTTCGTTGGCCTTAGTATGGCACCCTACGACATCATTCGCGAGCTTGGTGACACTTCAAACAACACGTTGTCGGGAAACCCGAAAAAATACAGAGCTCAGAATTGTATGGGAGCTTTAAGTTAGCTAAATAACGTCACATTGGCACCGTATTTTACCACAATGTTGACCAATGCTGCCATGTACATATCAGACTATTTGAGGACTAACCTCTCTTTCCCTCTCAACCACATTACAGCTCTGCTTATCATGTTCCATCTCTTCAATTGGACAGACGACTTATTCCACCTTGTAATTCGCGTAAGGACTGATCTGTAATATTTTGTACCCTTAAACGTTTGGCTCTGCAGGTGGAACAAATCTGATGTGACCCTAGGCTTAGACTTCAGAAAGTAGTGCTCATTTCAGTTCAAAACAGATAAGTGGTCCTTAACCATACTCAAAAAGATCCAAACTACCACTCCTGTAAGTTGAAAAATATGAATAATCACTGCTAAGTGACCTCACTGGGTACGGGAATGTGATATTGGCAGTTTATCAGTAAATAAAAAATTAACTAATTACTGATAAGTAAAAACATAATTTATTATTTAAAACAATTGTAAACTTGAAATGCAAATAGAATTATGAAATAATCAAATAAATTTAATAATTTATCAGAATAAATCAATCAAGATAAGCTTCTGCCATAAACAACATCACTGAAATATATTTTTTTAAGAATGCCTGAGGTATTGTAGTTACGCGTAACTCTTTCATTAATAAGCTGAAATACCGCACGACAGGATGTCGCCGTAATGTTAGGAATAATATTGTAATGGTGTCTGTGACGTTGTACGGAACCTACACTACTCAAATATCATTGTACGCTCGCGTTGCATGTGTGCACAAATACTGTATGCTGTGTCGAAGCTGACAGCGGCTGCATCTCTGAAACCTGTAGAAATCTAGCTGATTAAATCGATGGCTGGGATAAATCAGCCAAGATCTTCCTATTGCACTTGGTGAAGCCAAGGCTCGCTATTTTCTGCTAGTCAAGCTAATATTGTTTGGGTACGCTAATTCAGCAAATTAGCCCACCAGAAAATGCCACTCAAAATCGTCTGCAGACGTTAAATATCACAATTATGGACTGGCAAAATGTCCACTGCTCTGTGATCATACCGAGTTACATGCGTAACATGTAACTACAACACTTGGTACCACAAACTCCGCTGTACACGCAATCAGGCATAGCCACAGCAAATCGCTTTCAAATTCACAGAGCGCATGTTCCCTTCGCCTACTCAAGGCGGGAGAAGACGCCTAAGTGTCCATCGACAATTTACTTTGGCAGCAGCTACCAAATCTCTCCTACCACGTATCTCTCCTCAGTAGCCAATCAGCGTCATTGTAGCAACACGCATTCAAAATGTTTCAAATGTTTGTATAGCTTATGGGACTTAACTACGTGCTCATCAGTCGCTAAACTTACAAACTACTTATGAACTAACTACTACTAAGGACGGCACAAATATCCATGCCCGAGGGGGATTCGAACCCCCGCCCGTAGTGGCCGTGCAGACCGTGACTGGAGCGCCTCAGTCCTCTCGGCCACCGCAGCCGGCAACACGCATTCTGCCAGCATTCGGCAATAACAGCACGTGTTACATACAGTTTAGGCCGTTCTGTAAAGTTTTTGTTTTGCTCTAGAACGCATCACTCTAGTAAAGTTATGTGGCGCCAACCTCCCCTTCCTTCCTTTCAGTCCTTCGTCCGCCTACAATCTCTTTAGACGTGGCCCGCCTGCTGTTTAAAAGGCGTCTCCTTTGTGCGTGTTAGCCACGGGTCCTCTCTTTCCACTTCCTGACTCACCGTCGTTGCCTCGCTCTGGCTATGCCGTGAAGTGTCCCTTGTCTTCGTGCGGAATCCTCTCGTTAAACATTAAACGCAATTGACAAATTCATGTGTAATTACTCATTACGCTAATGTCCAATACAAATATGACGTGTGAGGTATCAAATGAATCTGAATGACGAATAGAATGTGATTCTTTGCATGAAATTGTCATGGAAAGAAGTCAGAAAACCTTGACTCCTTACAACATATCTTCCCTTATTTTGACGTCTCTGCACAGGAGGTCAGAACCGCTATGTACAATATTAAATTCACACGTTCTTTCTTCTTTTTTTCATTTATGGCTCAGTAAACATTTCAGATGCCCTGCCACTTAGAGTCGACACAATCTTATCCTTATATGAGAAACAGTCATATTTTTTTATTCTAATATGACTCTACATATTTAACAATCTAAGGTAGGTGTATTTTTATTAACAAACAAAAGTGTTTTGCTTCAAACACATCACTGTACTCAGTTTCAATATGGCAGCCTTATGGCATGCAAACTACATTTTGGCCCACGGATTATAGAGAACTTTACGTGTGCTACCTTTTCTACGCCCGTATTGCTGCCAGTGGCGGCTCGTACAAAATTTGACCAGTGTGCTACAATATTACAAAAATAAACAGGAAACAAAATATACTAAATTAAAAATCGTGACTGGCACTGGAAATAACGGAGCTTAGCAATATCCCCACCACATCATCTGCGTTCTACACAAGTGACCAATGAAACTTATTGGCTGAAAATTGCAGTATCACTCGCATGTTGGCTAAACATTACTAATGTTGTTTGTGATTGAAGTTTTATTTACAGAAATTAAAAATTTGGACTCAGAGGTATTTGAATACGAGCCTCACACAAGTAGGTTTGAGAGACAACGAGCAAGACGCTTAAGCTAGCGCGCTATTTGACTCTGTATGCCGCAATATTCGTCATATACTATTCTTCCGCAGTCGTCACACGCAGCTCGAAGAGAAATATTGGTCTGGTGCTGCAGTCGGTCTCAGCACACATGAGCCGCCAGGCCTGACGTCACGTCTGCGCATGCGCACTAGGGAACAGACGACTGCGCCGCCTCTCTGCGCACGTACCAGCACGGCTGAATCCCACTTCAGCACACGGAGCTGGTTTCCAGCTATCGCGGCGAGAGCGCTCCAAAATGCGTTTTGAACCTTATTACTAGCATTCTAATACGTATTGGAAGGGAATTGGCGTAATTTTATTGTGATATCTGGATCACAAAGAGAGAGGATGTAATTTTACAGCGATTTCTCGCTTGCATTCGAAGATAAATGGCATAATTTTAGTAATATATATTTACAGTGTGCTGTAGCACATTAGCACATTATCACCAGCCGTCACTGATTGCTACCTCTTTCCTGTTGGTACGGGTGTGGAATGCGGGAAGAAGGGTTGCTTAAATGTCTGTGTGTGTGTGTGTGGCGCCTTAGACGGCCGAGTAACAGGCGGCAATGCACCGCTACCAGCCGGCGGGCTCGTTAGCCACCCTTAATACAGCAGCTGCTCCCCCTCCCCCTCCCCTCCCCTAATACAGCAGGTGCTCCCCAGCAGCCGTTAATTAGTCGCTAATTGCCGTGCATCCAGGCCCCCCTCCCCTCCCACAGTTTCAGTGGCGCTGGCTTTCTCCCCTCAGTGCGTTCGATACCAGGCGCGCTGTGTGGCTTGGCTCGCAGACTGGCGCACGACTGCCTGATGCCACATCGTGATTGCCCCAGCCGCAGCTGGCGCCCTGCGGCTGCGAGCTTGTGGCACGCGGCTCAATGTTTGCCTTTGCTTTTACTCGCGGCGATTGGTCTCTACGTAAACGATGCTACTATGATGCTGTTCAAAATTGAATCAAATTACCGATTTACTCCCCCCCCCCCCAATCTCGAAATTCACGATATAATCATACAAACTGACAACATACGGACTGATGACCTCGTTGTTTGGTCCCTCATTTCCATCAACACACACACAAACTGACAACATATATCCGTACAATCATAATCTGCACGGAGAATGGCTTTATTATCCCCGTACAACCATGCGAACAATGATGTCAGGACACAGCAGTGACTGTCAGAGGCCCGGGGCGGCGGCAAAACAAAATGAGCCCCCCCCCCCCGTTCACTTGAGAATACAAGTACCGTCATAAAGAAGCAAATTTTGCGATTTAGAGGCGCGGGACAGTCTGGAAAAAAATAGCTTTCGAGTTTTGGAGGCCCCCCAGAACAAGAGGCCAAAGGCGCTTCCCAAAGGTTTCTTCTATTTATCCAGGTCCTACTAGTTTTTTTAGTCTCAGCCTACAGTTATTTAGAGATCTAGGGATACTCACTGTAGCTTCACAATATATATATTCACTCATGAAATTTGTTATTAACAATCCGACCCAATTCAAAAGTAATAGCAGTGTGCATAGCTACAATACTAGGAGAAAGGATGATATTCACTATTCAAGGTTAAATCTAACTTTGGCTCAGAAAGGGGTGAATTATGCTGCCACAAAAGTCTTTGGTCACTTACCAAGTAGCATCAAAGGTCGGACAGATAGCCACCTAGTATTTAAAAAGAAATTAAAGGAATTTCTGAATGGCAACTCCTTCTACAATGTGAATGAATTAAAAATAAATAAATAAATAAATAAATAAAGTCCTTAAAATATTGATTGTCAAGTGTAGACAACATTTACTAAACTGACACGTTCCACATCGTTACGAAATGTCGTATATATGATCTATGGAACAAGTACTAATCTAATCTAATAAGATATGGCTACAGTCTATATCTGCCCCTGGGTGTGTTTTACAATTGAAAACCTGGTCCATAAATCTCGGTCTTACCATTATAAAATCTGCCTGGTACCTTCCGGTGTCTCCTGATCTCTTCTAAGTATACAAACTTTTCATGATTCTTAAATCAGGTGTTTGTTATGATTAAATTATGTTCTGTGCAAAATTATACCGGTTTCCTCTTTAATTCCTTTTGTCCAGTCCATATTCACCTACTATTTTTCCTTCCCTTCCGTTTCCTACTACCGAATTTTAGTCTACCATTACAATTAACCCTTTAATTCATAGTGTAGCTGATCAGCTACATACCTTATTTTTTCCTATTATCTCTCAAAGTGATTAACATATAAGCAAAAATTCATTTGTAGCTGCTTGTATATATAGTATTACATGTGGTAGTAGTTTATCCCAGAAATTATAAATTGCAGAGTGGCACTGAATGAGTTCGACAGTTAGCTGCATTGAGTTGCTCCGAACATGCCCGTTTGTTTACTATAGTATTGCTCCTTTGCCATGTAAAAGTACTCAAGAACTTCTGGAAAGGTGAGAGGCATAATAGTGACAGTTACTGCATTAGTTAAATCAGCCGGCCGCGGTGGCCGAGGGGACTGAGGCGCTCCAGTCACGGTCTGCACGGCCACTACGGTCGGGGGTTCGAATCCCCCTCGGGCATGGATATTTGTGCCGTCCTTAGTATAAGGTAGTTGATAAGTAGTTTGTAAGTTTAGGGACTGATGACCCGTAGTTACGTCCCATAAGCTTAAGAAACATTTGAACATTTTTAGTTAAATCATGGATGTACTATATTGCTGACCTGTTATGAACCTTTAAGGATTTTTTTTTCAATATTTTTCTCAGTATATACGCACTATAAATTAATCGTGGTAGTCCCTATAGCTTCAGATAAAAAGTAATGGATTAAAGGGTTAAGTTTTGCTCTCCCTTAATTGTCTGAATAATTTCCTTTACTTCCCCATAAATTTCTTCGATCTCAACTGATTTTGTGTTTATAATCCTATATTTACCTGACCAGAAATCCTGTTGCTCTTTGCAATGAACTATATCAACTTCAGCCTATTCATTTCTCTTTTCAAATTTTCTAACCACGCTTTCCAATTAAGGGATCTAACATTCCACGCTCCGATCTGTAGAATGCCAGTGTTGTCTTTCCTGATGACCACATCCACCCTAGTAGTTCCCGCCTGGAGATCTGAGTGGGGGACTATTTTACCTCCTGAATATTTTACCCAAGAGGCTGCCATCATCTTATATTCATACAGTAGAGCTTCACATCCTGGCAGTAACTGTGTGACAAAGCCACATTAGCTGATGTTACAAGGCCAGCTCAGTCAAGCTTCTAGACTTTTGCTCCTGAAACCACACGTTTGTCTGGCAATGTTTGTGGCTCATGGGGGTGTCAACCTTTTACATCTGCTCTTCTTCATACTTTATGCATATGTGGATAAAATCCTATTACATGTTATGAACTGCATGTAACGAGTCTTTTCAAATTTTAAAGACAATTAGTTGCCTTTAAACCAGTTATTAATGTCGATGAAAATATCTTTATCAGGGCTTTCTAGACGCTTGACATGGTATTTATTACAATACTTGTATAATCTGCTGTTTGTTTCAATTCTGGGCCGTCAACTTCAGTGTGCTGTGATTCAACGAAGCGTCATTGACATGTGATTACGGAGCCGAAGCCCCACTCCCGTACTCTTGCGGACTGCACGACATAATAGTTTCGGCATTGCCTGGGTCCGTCACTACCGAATTTAGACTGTTGATGATTGGAAACGCCTGCTCTGACGAGTATCGTTTCCAGTTGTATCGAGCGGATGGACATGTACGGGTGTGGAGACCATGATGAACTCTGCAGCATGAATCTATGGGCTCTGCATGTCAGCATGGGGACTGTTCAAGCTGATGGAGGATCTGTAATGGTGAGGGGCGTGTTCACCTGGAGTGAAATGGGACCCCTGATACGTCTGGATACGACTGAGGCAGTTCACCTGCATCACTTCATCGTGCCGTCTGACGGACCTAGGGCTATTCCAGCTGAACAATGCACATCTCACCTGTAGAGTGGCTACAGGGACACTCCTCCGAGTTTAAACACTTCTGCTGGTCGCCAAACTCTTCAGATGTAAAAATTATTAAGCATATCTGGGATGCCTTCTACCGTGCTCTACAGAAAGCATCCGAAATATCGTGGATTTATGGACAGTTCTAAAGGATGCATGGTGTCATTTTCCTCCAGCGGTACTTTAGTCCATGCCAAGCCATGTAGCGACACTTCTTCATGCTCGTGAAGACCATAAACGATATTAGGCAGAAGTACTGGTTTCTTTCGGTAGTCAGTGTAAAAGTTAGATAATTTTGGTAGTGGAAATATTCCAGCAGGGTGAAATCTATGAGCATGAGCAGAGCAGCGGCCATTTGACTAAATTTTTATTGTTTACCTTCTTCACTATCCTAATATCTGCACTAGATCCATTTTCAAGAGCAATGACGAAAAATGACAGCGAAAAACCATATGTATGAAAAAGCATAATTTGATTTCATCGATAAACACATAAATGAATTCGTAACAGGTTTTACTGACACACAGAACTTATACAAATGGATATAGACCTGAAATGTTATACAACATATAAATATGATACTGTGATGGGTAAAAATCTTTCGCATCAAGCACCACTTTTTAATATATTTCTTATTTACTGCTAATACACTCCTGTATTCCAGTCAGCTTAAGTAAACTGCTGAAAGCTGACGGTGCTGTTGACAACTTTGAACTGTGAAGCACCTGAGGCTGTAGGCGAAAGAAATAGACTTCTATACAACTACAGGTAAAGAAAGAGAGTGAAACAGTTTACATTCAACGAATACCCATTATTCCCGGCAGATTCATCTTTCACGCTTTCCACTGAGATTTCAATTTTCTATTACGATTAATATAAAAACAATAATTAAATACCGTGGAGTGGATTTGACATCTCCATGTTTCTCAGACGGACAACTTTATGTCAAAGGGTGGCTTACCAAAGAAATTTATTCATACTAGCTCCTGGATAAGTAACTAGAAATATTGTATATACACAGGTTTTGAAGTAAATGTTAAATATAATTTGCATCTTGATGACTGCCTTTCTTAGTTTGCATACTGTATTTATTAACTCATGGCGTGGATAAGTAAATAATTACCGGTATCTGTGCAACGTCGGGTTTTTAGCTAGTATTTACATAACATTGAATACTATACAGTATATTTCTATCAAACTAATAAGAAAGTCTTTGAGTCTATTTAAAAAAGCCGAATATGAGGAAAAGAATATTTTCCTATGGAGAGTCGAACCAGCACCATTGGACACTACCAAGAATGTCAGAATACAGAGAGACGCCCGTACGCTGGAAAAGTGAAACCTACCTTCGCCATATTTCTGTCTTGGAGGAGTGTTCGTGTTGTAGACGTCATGTTCTGTGTCATCTAAAAAAGGAATAAATGTCCGAAGGTTTTGACGTGATGTATAACGAGTTAAGAGAGTGAATAGTAGAGTTAAAATTGGGTTTTAAGATATCTTAAGATGAGTATTTATTAGTATGTATTCAAGAAAGTATATTATTTGAAAGTACATACTTTGTACTGGCTGTCAATTCAATACATTAGCAGTAAGAGGGTCGACTTAACGCCCAGTTTTTGTGGAGAAATGGGATTCCACGACTCGCCAAGATGGCGGACAGGCTTCAATTGACGTATGTGTTCGGCATAGAGAACGCCATTTTCCTTTATTTTAACCTCCTTGATTAGTACAACAGTCCGCGGCCCTACTGCCTACACTACGTTGGTCAGCCTTGTCACACTGCTCCATGATAGATCTTAAATGTGTTAAATACAGTATAAAACTCGTAGCTTTGTTGTTGCCAACATGTAATTACAACAAATCATATTAAGAACATACAATTTTGACCAATCTTCAGTGCGCGTCCTGAATCGGCAGATTTCCATATTACGGAAATTCTGTAAGATGTTTCCAGCCATTTTATTCCAACAAATAGTACCTATAATTACCCGGTTTCGAGAGATCCGTAATATACGCAGTCACTTTTACTTGCTTTGAAATGACATACAGTCAGAAGACTATACCAGACAGACATTGAAAGTAAGACATATCTATATTTTTCTTCATAATTTCCAAGTACATTGAGACATTTGTCAAACCGCTTTATAAGCTTCAAGAAGCAACCCAGGAAAAAATCAGGGCGTCGCCTACGGAAGAAGCGTTGAACAACTATTGCCGAAAGACGACGCAGCTGGTGAAAGCACTCAGTGTGCAGGTAAAGAGCTACTCACCGTTTTCTTGGACTTAATGGTATGCAACGCTCTAATTTTTTTTTCTGGGAGGGTTTTTGAAGCTTATAAAGCGGTTTGACAAATGTCAAATTTGGAAATTAAGTAGAAAATAAAGATATGTGTTATATTTACATCTACATCTACATCTACATCTACATCTACATCTACATCGATACTCTGCAAATCACATTTAAGTGCCTGGCAGAGGGTTCATTAACCACCTTCATAACTTTTCTCTACCGTTCCATTCTCTAATAGCGCGCGGGAAGAAAGAACACCTAAATCGTTCCGTTTTCGATCTGATTTCTCTTATTTTATTGGGATGGTCATGTCTCCCTAAGTAGGTGGGTGCTAGCAAAATATTTTCACATTCATAAGTAAAAGTCGGTGATTGAAACTTCGCAAACAGATCACGCCGCAACGAATAACGTCTTTCTTTTAATGATTTCCACCCCAATTCGTGCAACATTTCCGTGACGCTTCCCCCCCCCCCCCCCCCGTAACGTGATAAAACAAAACGAGCTGCCCTTCTCTGAACCTTCTCAATATCTTCCGTCAGTCCCACCTGGTGAGGGTCCCACAAGGGGCAACAGTACTCCAAGAGAGGACGCACAAGTGTGATGTAGGCAGTCTCTTTGGTGGAGCTGGTGCATCTTGGAAGCGTTCTGTTAAAAAAATGTTCAAATGTTTGTAAATCTATCGGACCAAACTGCGTGGTCAACAGTCCGTAGCTTACAAACTACTTAAACCTACGTAAACTAACCTAAGGGCAACACACACACCCATGCCCCAGGGACGACTCGAACGCACGTTGAGGATTTCTGGCATGCTTGATACTGCTCCAGGCGTTGGGTGAGCCTTCCCAGAGTGCGATTCGCACGCTACGACGTTGTCCACACTCGTTCAGATAAATTCTCTGTGTGCCGACGGCTTTAGAGCGCACGGCCATTCCCGAACGGCTATGTTTAGGTCATTCATGGGAGTCGTACCCCCAAAAATGACGGAAATTCATATTCCAGAATGAAACATTCACTGTGCTGATATGAAAATTGTGTGCTCGAATCGGGACTAGAACCTGGGACCTTTCCCTTTCGCGGGCAAGCGCTCTACCACTGAAGTATCCCTACACGACTCTCGGCTCGTTCTCACAACTTCAGTTCTGCCAGTACTTCGCCTCCTACTTCCCAAACTTCACAAAAGCTCTCCTACGAACCTTGCAAGACTAGCACTCCTGGAGGAAAGGATATGGTGGAGACATGGCTTAGCTGCAGCCTGAGGGTTGTTTCCAGAACTAGGAGGCGAGGTAATGGCAAAAATGAAGTTGTGAGGACGGGCCGTGAGTCGTGTCGGGATAGCTCAGTCGCAGAGCTCTTGCTCACGAAAGGCAAAGGTCCCAGGTTCGAGTCTCGTTTCCGGCATACAATTTTAATCTGCCAGGTAGTCTCAGAATTTCATATTATTACGTTTATACAAATTATGAAAATATGGATGTTTATGCTTAATTTGGTGGTCATTTTATTTAAAAATGCGGTTATTTACTATTTTAAATAAATATTTGAAAATAATCATGCACTTACTTTTTGTATTCCATCATTTCGCGTATTGCTATTTTTCTCTGGAACTATATAGTCTAAAAGGCTCTTGTTTCTTTTGTTTCGTAGAGAACTGTCGGTTTCATAAGTTGCCTAAACTAGCGGTACTTCGCAGTAAACTATTTGAACTGTAGATTTGTTTGTGCTTCACGACAAAAGTTATCCACTAACAGTGTTTTAGTTTCTGTGTTTCCTGTGATAGTTTTCAGCATGACTTGGTGTTTCTGATACTGTTTTTACTTCTATTGATAGCTATTCTGGAAGACTACGGCTTTTGGAATATCTTGGAATTCATAAAGTTTACGACGCCACTACAAGAGTGATGGACCAACTGTGAATCGTGAAGGCAGAGATTGCAACAAACAGTATGTCAAAAGAAGCCAGATGGAGGAGGAGGAGGAGGAGGAGCGCAGCGCTGGGTCAGAAAGATGCAGGAGGAGATGAGGAGTACCATCCAGGAGGAGTCTAACATATTTTTTATGTATCAGTTGGCAGTATATTAAATTTTTTTTGTTTAAACGCAATTTTCTGAAAATGACATTTTTTAGTATAAATGACCTTTTTTCTCAGAAACTTCTGAATCTATATCAATGAATTATTTATCATATAACGTAGATAGTACAATGATGTTGTAACTCTACATTAGTGGTACTTCCTGTAATAGTTAAAACTGATGAAATTAAAACTGTGAAATTTTACCCCTAAAAATTATATTAAACATAAGGAGAGACATTGAATTAAAATTTATGCGATGGCCGGGATTCGAACCCGGGACCTCCTACTTACTAGGTAAGTGCTTTAGATCATTTTTTTGTGGTTATTAAGGTAGATCTGTGTACTGAGGTCGTTCGTTTTGGTTCTTTTTTGGTTGTCGTTGAATATTTGGCTCATCTTTGACCACTCAGCTAACACCGCGTTGTAGCCAAAACAGCTACACGGACTGTCTTAAAACACGTCTCCCTCCACACCATATACTTTAATTCTGCCTCATGTTCCTTGTGAAATGCGTATCAAATTGCCAGGGCTCTCCTATATTGGAATAGCACCCCAGCAAAGAACGCGAATAGGAACTATCCCGCCTTGTTCCTCATTCCGAGGTGATATAAATATAAAAAAATAATACAATCCCTTGAGACAACATTGTCTCATTATACCAAAGGTATTAAACATAAGGAGAGGCATTAAATTAAAATTTATGGTGTGGAGGGAGACGTGCTCTAAGACAGTCCGCGTAGTTGCTTTGGCTACAATCTGGTGTTAGCTAAGTAGCGTGATTGTGAATTGTTTGTATACTTGTGACAAGATGTTTCGGTGTGTATGAACCATGAGTGTACATAATCGGCAATGATATGAAAAAAACAGAACTTTTCATAATCTTGTGACTGAGGTGTGGTGCCACAAAAAAAAAAAAAAAAAAAAAAAAAAAAAAAAAAAAAAAAAAAAAAAAAAAAAGTTGTTGGGCACATTCTGGAAATGCGCTAGAATTGGTGAGAGGAAGGGTGCTTATGTTGCATTTTGTTGTGTCATCATGGCATTCAGCATACTGTTTTTGTCATAGCTGTCCAGCAGTGCACATATACAGTATTCAAATATTGCAGAATAAAGTAAAATGTAAAATATGTTACATACCGTGTCCAGATTGTGCATTTGTATGAATAAGAGTAATAATAAAAATTGTATTTAGCCTAAAAGAAAAAGCTAAGTGGTCTAAAGCACCTACCTAGTAAGTAGGAGGTCCCGGGTTCGAATCCCGGCCACCGTATAAATTTTAATTCAATGCCTCTCCTTATACCTTTGGTATAATGAGTGTATTATTTGTTGATAAAAATTATATAATTAGGGAAAAATAGTAACTTTTTTCCAGCTGTCATTTTAAAGTGATTGTAGAGCAATACAGTCACAGAACATGTGATGAAACAACCACATTTAGGTACTCAACAGTTGCTGAGAAAGTGGGGCATTTATATAGCCAATTTAACACTGTCGAGATAGGGCGGTACGACTCCCCTTAATGATGCGTCACAAAACGTCAGTGAATGAAAAGTGATGTAAACTTCTCCAAGCAGCATATAATGGAGTACGAAGTAGAACACTTGCTGTGGCGCCCTTAACCCGCGATCACTCGCGTTGTTAGAAAAAATCTAACATTTAAGATTTTACTTGAATATTCCATCACATTTCAAAGCTAATGAACTGACCATCTAGAAATGCATTCTTTCATATCTCTTGATTCAATTAATCTGTGACTCGACAATCAAATTTCAACAATAGCTTGTTAGTTGTGGCATTATTTGAAGTGGTGCGCAGTGTTAGATTTTTTCTAACACGGGACTCTTTACATAACAATTATTCTCCTTCCGTGGAAATCCGCCTTGCTTCACTTTTAGTCTGTTTTTTGTAACTTTTAACATGCGGTTGTGTTCGTTTGTTTTCTCCTGAAACTGTGCAGCACGTCTTTTATGAGCAAAGTAGATATTCTCATTGAGTTTTACGAATTGAATGAAGCAATTGTTTAAACAGAGTACATGACATTCTCCGTCGGATATGGAAGTATATAAAACTGAAAAACAGGTCAAGGGGCCAGCGGTTTCTTCTTGAAACACAATATTATTCTGATTTCGAACGGTCGACAACATCTACACATAATTTTTTTGAGATTGTGGAGTGTAATTTCTTCAAGTTTGTTCGCTTCGCCACGGCCAGCGTCTACAGAATCGTCGCTGTGCTTGGTGGATAGCATTAGAACGTTTTAATTTCTGTTTATTTTTTTTGAGACGCATGAGCAAATGAAACAGTTGTTGCTTGGTTTTTCTCCAAATGCTGCTCTTTAGTTGCCTACATTTACGTCCAGAAATTCCGCTGGAATTTCTCTTTTATTATTCCGTAGAGTATCTACTAATGTGAATCTATGGGTGGCATACATTTTGTTACCCAGTGGTGTAGATGTGAAATAATTGTCCATCGTCACGTTTCGGCCTGTTTTGTCAATCGGTCAAATCAATCGTAACACCACATGATCTGCATCATTTGCTACTTGATATGGCCCAGTAGGCTGTTTGCCTGCGTGTACTTCATATGTAGCGTATCTTCTGGCATCACAAAGCGCATGTACCTTTATGCCATATTTTGCAGGCTTGTTTGTTATATACTGCCTGCATTTGAAACTTCCGCGGACTGATTCTAACATCTCGTCTATCGTTGTCAGTGCGTCGGTACTATAGCTCTTCATGCAAACATCCACGAATTCGTCGAATAACATGTTCCATATCATGTTCAGGGCCGGATCTAGGACATTTTCCAAGAGGGGCAAGCTTAAATTTGCCGCCCCTTCTTTCACCCCCCCCCCGTAAGAATCGACCTTTTGACGCTAATTGGGTTATATATTTCTAAATAAATGTCACAATCTCACAACATGAACTTATTTTATTGACTGAATTAAGATCAAAGGAAAACAGAACAATTTTAATACATACAAAAATATTACTCATCGTGCAAAAATCAATTCAAAATTTCGCTTTTCGAACTTTTTTTGCTGCAAAAATGTTTTTGGTATCATCATAATTTAGAGAAGCAGCTCGTTTGTGCTCTATGGATGTTATACCCAGATTTGTTAAGCAGTCGTGCTCTTCAAGTGTATTTAATTAGTTTCAGCTTGCTGAAACTTCTTTCTCCAGACGAAACAGAAAGTAGAATGGTAAGATATATTTTAACGCTGTAGTAAGGTTGGGTTAGCCCTCTACCATTTCATTTTTATAAATTAAACTTAATGTTGATGATGCAGTGGAATCTTGTAAGGCTCTATCTACTGCCAGCGAATGTTGTCTGAAACTTTCAAGTTCTTGCTCGCTAAGATCTTCTGCCAGTTCCGCTGCTTTGGCCTTCAAGTCCTCCACTTCCATTTCTCGAATTTGCACATCACACAGAAAACTAATTTTTGCATCAATTTTCTCAAGTGCGGTAAACCTGTTTTTTTTATTTTTTTTTAATTTTTTTTTACCAGCTCTTTATTTTTACCATATAACATAGTGACTTTCTGTGACAAGATATAACACAATTTCAATCCACATACAACAAATACAATGCCAATTATGCCTTAAAAACACAACATACATACAGAAAAGAATTTCACGCAAAATATACTTTTTTCCTTGATCCTTGTATTTGTTATGCAGCCTGTTTAAATAACATTCTTTTCTTGAACAAAACAAAAATTTAAAACGTCATGATATTTAACCGATACCCAACCCTTCGAAAGCAATTTTCAGCATGTTTCCATACTGTTTTTTATAATCTCTGTAGTTTTTGCTTTTATGAAATTCACGCGTCATGTAAGCTCTGTCAATTATTCCTTATTTGTTCTGTGAATGTTGGATACTTCATCCTCACAAAGCTCATCGGCCATTTTCTTCTTTCTTCAAATCCTTTTTTCGGAGAATACCGTTGATACCTCATTATCTTCTGCTAGTACTTTGGCCTCAGAAATAGCTTCAGAGGTACAAGAATCCCAGGAAGTTTTGAGAAATCCCAAAAGTCCTTGAATGTTTCGAACAGCTTTATCAATTGTAAAGTATTAAATTCGGAGAAACTGATTAACATGAGCAATTTATTTTAATATTGCATACCAGAAACAAGTTAAAGTAAGGAATGTGAGTTATTTAAATTCACCTGTTCTACAAATATTACCTGGACATGAAATATGAATATTCATTTATCTGAAAAAGGAAATCTATGCAAATTAATAAACATTGTGCATTTGCTTATGCAATAACGCAAACATCTCCCTCATTCTGGCTAATATATAGTACATTTTTAAAGTTTGATTAGCTGAAGTACCTGTGACAGGGCAACACTGAAGTCAGCAACCAGGAATTTTAGTTTTATTAAATGATTTCGGTATTTCTTGCAGTCATTTTACTTTTAACAATTCTGTGTCAGTTTCCGAGGGGCGGCAAATCTGCCGCCCCCATTTTTTTATTTCTTTTCTTTTAGGACATATTCAACATTCATGCACAATAGGGATTCGAAACGAAACCTCGGAGGGAGCGGTTTCGGGAACTGTTGCATGGCGCCTCGACTACCTGCCGGCCGACCCTGTTGAACAAGGGGTGGGAGGAGGACTAATTTCTTCCTCGCAACTGTGGCAGCACCGTCGTGTTTACGCCGCAGGAACGAAGAGAGGGAAGCAGTCTGGCGTACATGCCAGTATTCTTATGAGTGGAGAGCTGCCAGCCTGTTACCCTAATGTTAACATTGCTCTCAGAATTCTCCTAACACTCCCAGTGACATTTGCGAGCGGAGAGAGGAATTGAAATTGATAAAGACATACCTCCGATCAAGGATGAGCCAAAATCGTTTGAATGATCTTGCAACAATACGAGTGAGCACGAGCTTGCAGAGGCCTTAAATTACAAGGATTGTGTGAATGAGTTTGCACAAGCAAAAGCCAGGAAGGTTCGATTTGTCTAATTTTTTTATAATTTTTATATATTATGATCAGTGTCTTGATTATTTACTGTGTTGTTTCTTATTTTCTTCAACATTGAATAGTTATTGTAAATATTATTGTTCAAACCAAATTATCGTTAAATTGTAAATATATTTTGTTTTCCGTTGAATACATTATCTGTTCACAACCACTGAAAAATGTTTATTTAAGTCAAACGTAAGCATGCCGCGCGGAATTAGCCGAGCGGTCTAAGGAGCTGCAGGCATGGACTGTGCGGCTGGTCCCGGCGGAGGTTCGAGTCCTCCCTCGGACATGGGTGGGTGTGTTTGTCCATAGGATAATTTAGGTTAAGTAGTGCGTAAGCTTAGGGACTGATGACCTTAGAAATTAAGTCTCATAAGATTTCACACACATTTGAATGTTTTTGTAAATTCACAAGGCTTTTAAAATTAACTAGACTTCTTCAATCTGGTTTGACTCCATTTTTTAGCTTGTGTGCAACGACTGTTTTGCACAAATCTGTAGTGAACGTCACCAATCAGTCGCAAATTTTGTTTTTATTCACCAGATATATATAGATTTTGGACACAGTGCGGCTATTATCAATGCTTTGAGTTATGTTTACATCTATACCATCATGCTGGCCGGCCGCAGTGGCCGAGCGGTTTGCGGCGCGCGAGTCACGTTCTTCACGGCCACTACGGTCAGGGATTCGAATCCCCCCCCCCCCGGGCATGGATATTTGTGCCGTCCTTAGTGTTAGCTAGTTCATAAATAGTTTATAAGTTTAGGGACTGATGACCCCGTAGTTAAGTCCCATAAGCTCTACAAACGTATGAACATTTGAACCATCATGCCGAAAGTAACTGTCAACATAACGGTTTAGATGTAAGGACATATTAAAAGCTTTGAGACTGGCTGCTCAGTGGCCGACACGTAGGCATATCTGAAAAGTAAAAACAAGAATTGCGATTGATTGCTGACATTTCCTACAGATTTGTTTAAATACAATTCTACCAAAAAAGAGGGGGGGGGGGCGACAATTTACCTGCTCGCACGGGGCGGCACTTTTGCTTGCGCCGGCCCTGAAGGTGCGAGGTATCATTTTTAGAAAAAATCTAACACGGGAGTTATCGCGTGACAACAATAAACGTGAGCGACCGCGGGTTAATGACGGTATCGGTGCAGGAGTTCCTTCACCCCGTGGCTAAACGTGACGCGGCCGAGCCGGCGGGCGCCGGCGTCCTTGCGGGTGGTATCGAGTGCTCGGCGGGTGGCGGGCTGTTAGGCGCGCGTGTCCTTGGGGTGCTGCGGGGGGGGGGGAGCAGGGGGGCAGATGGGGGGCACAGGGGGGCCGCCCCAGCTACAGCCGGCTCCAGCCGCGTATCGAGCGCGCCGGGAATCGAAGCGGCCGAGTGCGGCGGCGGCGCCCTGCCGCCGCCACTTCCTGCACCCCCCTCCCCCAACCCCCCTGCCCTCAGAGCAAACTTTCCCCGACCTGCTGGCGCTGACGTGAAAGCAGTGGGGCCCCACCTCCTCAATGGGACTGTCCTTTTTACTGCCGCCCCGTTTGTTGAGCAAGTGGCGACTAAATGTCCACCCTGCATTCTCAGATAGCGAAGTTGGACCGTCCCTCTCATTCTCGATATGAATACGAAGAGGTTGACTTTGTTATTGTACGTGGCGTATCCTGTAAGTAACATTTCGTGAAAAAAAAGTCAATAGTCAATATATAAAAGTAATATAAAAACTCATACTACTTTTATACATACATTGCTCAAAACAAGAGGTGCAGTGGCAGACTAAGGCTGTTGGAGACCCGGGGCGGCAGCGAAAGGAGACCCCCCCCCCATCCACTTGGAAATACATGTGTTACTATAAAAAAGAATTGGAAGCCCCTTCCAGGACGAAAGCACAGAGTAACATATACAGAGAAGCAGCCACCCCTAAACCACTGTCCTACGCTCCTCTCATAGTTCCGTAAGATGCTAGCAGGTGTCAGACGGTTCCCTGGCTTAGTACCGGTAGAATACACTAGAGGCGCTTCTGAGGGTAGCGTAGAGGGGAGGCTGAGGGGAGAGCTCATGCCACCTTCCACGAGGCGTTTGAGGGGAGGTGGTGGTGGGGAAAGCCACTACCTGTCGCCTGCTCTGGCCAGTTTAAAGGGCTGCTTCTGACCGCAGCGCCATCATGGGACATCTTACGGAACCTTCCCTCCCCGCACTCCTGAGCGTGGAACCGGGCCATTACGGAGGTTTCCCGTCTGTATATATTTGTCTGTGACGAAAGGCACGGGGCAGTCTGAAAAAATAGCTTTCGAGATTAGATTTGGAGGCCCCACGAGATGCCAGGCACGCTAAAAAAAAAAAAAAAAAAAAAAAAAGTCTTCTTTCCAGGTATTTGGAGGCCCTCCAAGACCGAAGGCCCGGGGCGGTCCGCTCCTTCTGCCTTTCCTCTCCCCCCCCCCCCCCGCCCTTAATCCGACACTGATCAGGTGAGATAAACAATATACGAGGTACGTACAGAAACTAAGTTCCGTTTGGTTATATAAAACCAATCGTGTACAGATACAGAAAAAATATCTATTGTACAAAAATCTACAACTCTTATACTACTTTTCTACATAGCTGCCGAAATTTTGTAGGCACTTGTCATACCTTGGCACAAGTTTCTGTATGCCTTCTTCATAGAAGGTTGCCGCCTGTGTATTCAGCTATGTGGTAGCATGTTCCTTCAGCTCGTCAACGTTGAGGTGATGTCAGTACAAATTTTAGGTGTAAGAAGAGGATTTCCATCAAAAGGTGGTGTTTGTTTCCGCGATAGTGCCCGACCTCAAGTGGCGAATGCGACCAAACAACTCTTGCGGCAATTTCACTGGGACGTGTTTGATCATCATCCGTACAGCCCGGGCCTTGCTCCTAGCCACTTTCACCTCTCCTTACACCTAAAAATCGGCCCTTGGTGGTCAACATTTTAACGATGATGACGAGCTGAAAGAACATGCTGCTACATTGCTGAATACACAGGCGGCAACTTTCTACGAAGAAGGCATTCAGAAACTTGTGCCACGCTATGACAAGTGCCTACTAAATTTCGGCAACTATGTAGGAAATTAGTTTAACAGTTATAGATTTTTGTACAATAAATATTTTTTCTCTATCTGTGCACGTTTTTTTTTATATAACCAAACGGAACTTACTTTCTGGACGTACCTCGTACATATTGCAAAGTGCTTTAGTCAGACATTGGTTACAACTTACATGCTTTCCTCCTTAGATGCTGTGGAGCGATGTTACATCTTACACACTTTCCTCCTTAGATGTTGTGGAGCTATATTAGCCAGGGCAGCTAACCACTGAATCGACTGACAGTACCAGTGAAAACACTCAAAGGTTCATTTAGTTGGGCGTCAGTCTTTTTTACCACACTGGATTAACTGTTTTCCCCAGCAGAATTCATAGAAGTTGTAAATCTACACTGATACTGTATTACGGATCTACACTTTTTACTTGAGGTTTACATGGCGTTAGAGTGACAGATCATGCAGCTACCATAATAATGAAAAAAAAGTTTTTGCCTTTTAATTTGGTGTGTGATCACCACGGACGGCCAGTACACCTGGCGTGGCATGGACAGCATGAGGTTATCAATCAGCTCATCCATAAGTGCACAATATCCAACTCTGCATACGTTGTGGGAGGTGCTGGTGTAGCTGAAATGCGTCTACCAAGTCCAACCCAGACATGCTCAATCAGGTTTAATTCCATTGAACAAGCTGGCCACTCCATTCGTCCAGTTCTCTGCGCTTGATGCATGTTGTCAACCAGCGCAGCTCTGTGAAGACGAGCGTTACTATCCACCAGAAGGAATCCGTGTCCTATAGAACCAGCGCAGGCAACACAATCTTTAAATGGGACTTAACTACTGTAATTATCAGTCCCTAGCCTTACAAACTACTGAAACTAATTAATCTAAGGACAACACACACACACACACACACACACACACACACACACACACATGTCCGAGGGAGGACTCGAACCTCCGACTGGACACTGACTCCGCGCTCCGCAGCAAGGCGCCGAGCGCTCGGCTATTCCAACGCGCCACAAAGCGAGTCAACAGCAAGTGACGGTAACCCATGCGAGTATAGGTCCCGCCCGACGGCGATTAACTTCGGTAGAGGGAAAGAAAAGGTCAAAGGATCGCTTCTCTATATCAGTCATAGCGCCATTCTGAACGACACTGAGATCCGTACGTCCGCCAATACTGACTCCTGCTCACACCATGCATGCACCACCACGATATAGTGATGCATCCTCCACATAAGCAAGAGTATTACGATTTCCTCGTCCTCTAGTGATCTGTGAAGAGAATCCGGCGCCATTCGTTACGACTCTAATCCTGAAGTTTCTCCGCCCAGTTTCTGCGGGCCAAACGGTATCCTGGTTGGTTTAAATGGGAGACATGTCATAGGCCTCCCTGCGTAGAGACCATATTGTCGAAGGCGAATTTGGACTATTGTGTTTATACTACGCGTCCTGTTGATACTTGGAGGGTGCGTTGCAGCTGATTCAGCTTCCCGTCTCGACTGGCTGTTAACCGGAGATAACAGTCATCTCTAGCTGATGTTACCCCCCCCCCCCCGAACAACCTTGGCAATGCCTTCTTTTACCGGTTCCTGTTATCTGAAAACGCGCCCAAGTCATGCACATTATAGTCTGCGGCGTTTCAGTACTGGCAGCCACCTCCCTCTCCGTCTATCCCGCTTCCAACCTTCCTATGTGTGGAAGCCCAAAGTGCGCTCCACCTACTTTCGCCGCGCGCCGCCATGCACGCACGGCGCAGCGTTCTTACGATGACAGCCTTGAGCGCCCTCTGCTGGAATTCCGCTCGTAGCCACCACTGAACGACATCGTTCACTTGGGACTGAGATAGCAACCAGTTAGGACCTTCGTAATCAGTTAGGCACCAGTGAAGACTTGGCTATCGTACAGGCACTAGGCAGACCTCTAACTATGTATCAGCATTCTGCAGTACTGAATTGTGTAAAAGTTAAGTATTGTATAAATTCTGTGCAATATATATCTCGTTCTAAATTACTCTAGTGTTTCTAGTTTCTGGCTGCTCCCCTCCGTACCTGCACCAGCGTGCTATCTTTATTCCTGTGTCGGTCTCATTCCACTCGGCCACCGACACCTACGACGGAAACGAGACACAAAAGCGGCGACGAGGCTGGGACACAGAAGTGGCGACGAGGAGTGATAGACGAACCTTGGACCAGTCCGCTTGCAGCAGCCGGACAGCAGCAGTCGGAGCACGCAGAAATTGGTCCCGCCCACCCACCCTTAATATAAGAATTTTTGGGGTAAGATATTCAGTTACGTGTTTTGTGGACTTTTTTGTTGCAGAGCGTCCTCTTTCATATTGCATTTGTGTTTTGTTATAAGTTACTTGTATGCGCGGCGCCTAATCGGTCAGCATGGCCACTACCCCGAACCCAAACTTAATGGAAATTATTCAGTTACAGACGGCGCAAATCACTCAACTCCTGCAGGCGGTGTCGCAGTTAACGGCACAGGCTGCTCACCAACAACAACAGCCGTCACATCAGCAGCCCACACCTGCCGCTGCACTGCTTCCTACATTTCGCCAGTACAACGAACGTGAGGAAGAATGGAGCGACTACTTCGCACAGTTTCAAGAACTCGTCGCGGCTCATCAAATTACAGGTCAGAAAGTGAAGCATCTGTTATTATCTGTGGTGGGCACCAACACCTTCGTGTTACTGAAAAAACTTTTCCCCGAAGCATCTCCTCGTGATATAGACTTTGAACAAATAGTAGAGGCACTAAATGCTCATTATGAGAGAAAAGTTATCGTAGCTGCGGCACGGTACCGATTTTTCAGACTTAAAAAATTGCCGCAGCAGTCACACCAAGAGTGGATTACGGAGTTGAAGGGCTTAACCCGCAAATGTAAATTTACTTGCTCTTGTGGACTTTCTTATAGTGACGTGATGTTGAGGGATGCGATTACGCAGAATATTCAGGACCCCAAAATTAGGGCAGCAATTCTAAAACAGTCAGACCCTTCATTAGACAGTGTACTGCAGCTTATAGAAGCGCATGATACTTTTGACTTAGCAGATGTAGAAATGCAAAGCCACAGTGTAAATTCCGTGCGCCGTAACGGACGCTTTCCTAGCCGTAGTTCTCAGTGTAGCACTAGTGATTCTTACAATAGTATAGGCCGTGCTGAACAGACAGTGAACAGTAGCCAGTGTAAAAGTGCGACACAAAGGTCGCCTCGTCGTGTTAGAAACAGTGATTTGAATAACGGGCGCCAACGCTCATTTCAGAAAAATGTTCGTAAGTCTTGCCCCCAGTGTGTGTCTCGCCACAAGCGTGCTCATTGCCCTAGTCGCAACGCAACCTGTTATCAATGTGGCAAATTGGGACATGTGCAGTCTGTGTGTATGCAAATTAAAAACTCAAAGAACAGTAACGTAAGAAACAGTGCTTCGCAAAGTGCGAGAGCAGTGCATACAGTCAATGTCATAGACGCTGTGGAATTGAACAGTGCTTTACTTGGTTCTCAATTGCAAGGAAATTCTTCTGCACCTATTGCAAAACTATGTATTGAGCCACGCCACAAGCGCCGACGAGCGCGTACATCTGTGCAACGGAAAAGGGTTCGGGACAAGCAAAATGACTATGTACAGTGCTATCCTGTAGTGAACCTAGTGCCTTCTGCAACTTCTGCTTGTAATAGTGCCCAGTACTGTGTAGAAAGTCACAGTAGACTTGTTGTAGCTACTCAAACGTTTAGTGCAGTAGTTAGTGAATCTGTAGAAGCCTCGCAATGTGCGGACGCCGATCCGGCGGTAGTGCCATCTAGTGACAGTGTTGTTAATCCGCTGCGTGCAGAGTCTGCGCCGCTTCCTTCACTACGTAGCCCGCGCATGCGCAAGTGCAGCAAACAACCGGTGTCAGATGTTGCCCACATTCGCGCACCTGTCGAGCGCCACAAGTAAAAGCTTTTTGTGAATCTTTGCACTGAAAATAAGACTGTACAATTTCAGCTTGATACTGGTTCCGTTGTTACATTAATAAATAAAGATACTTATGAACTGCTGGGTTCGCCAAAATTGTCGCCGTGTCAACAAGTGCTAACAGCGTACACAGGACAGAATATTCCCGTGCTAGGAACATGTAGCCTGCCCGCCTCTTTTCAAGGTATAACAAAAACAGTTGCTTTTGTAGTTATTCAGGCCAAATCTACGCAGAACATTTTTGGACTCGATGCATTTGACTTGTTTGGATTATCAGTTCAAAGAGATGTACTGCAAATTTCGTCAGTAGTGCCTCAGGATAAAATCAGTGCATTGTGTGACAAATATAGTGACTTGTTTTCGCCAGAACTAGGTTGTGCAAAAGACTTCGTGGCACATGTAACTTTAAAAGAATCTGCAGTTCCAAAATTTCGTAAAGCTAGACCAGTGCCTATCGCATTGCGTGATACAGTTGCCGAAGAACTTAAACGTTGGCAAGATAGTGGGGTGATTTCTCCTGTTTCTGCGAGTCAGTGGGCCTCGCCTATAGTAATTATACTCAAGCCGTCAGGAAAACTTCGTCTCTGTGCGGACTTCAAATCAACAGTGAACAGTCAAACAATTGTAGACACTTATCCCCTGCCCAGACCTGACGAACTAATGGACAAATTAGGACAGTCTCGCTTCTTTTCCAAGATTGATTTAGCAGAGGCATACTTGCAGATTCCACTTGATGACGAGTCGAAAAAGTCATTAATACTCACATGGGCCTTTTTCAATTTCAACGCCTACCCTTTGGCAGTTTTTCCGCTCCCGCTATTTTTCAGCGCTTTTTGGAACAGCTGACAGTTTCTGTACCGTGTTGCTCGAACTACTTAGATGATATTGTGGTATCCGGACGTACAGTTGAAGAGCATTTAGCAAACCTGGAGTGCCTTTTCAAAGTTTTGACTGCAGCAGGTCTACGTTGCAATAAAGCAAAGTGTTCGTTATTCAAACTGAAATAGAGTACCTAGGCCATGTGATTAATGCCCAAGGAATCCATCCCTTACAGTCACATCTTAGAGCAATCAAAGACTTGCCTCCTCCTAAGAATGTGCAGGAATTGCAGGCAGTAATGGGAAAGCTTAACTATTATTTCAGATTTATTCCCAATGCCTCTCAGACTGCAACTCTACTGAATCGCTTACGTAGGAAGAATGTTCCTTCTGTATGGTCCTACGATTGCCAGGTTGCCTTTGACAAATTAAAGTCTGCACTACTCAGTGATGCATGTTTGGTTCCCTTTGACCCACAGAAGCCTGTAGTGTTAGCAGTTGATGCCTCGTCGTACGGTCTGGGTGCAATTTTGTCGCATCGTATTGGATTTCACGATCGACCTATTGCCTTTGCATCCAAGCTACTGACGCCAACGCAACAGAATTAGTCAGATAGAAAAGGAAGCCTTAGCAATCATTTACGGCGTCACAAAGTTTCATCATTATTTCTATGGCAGAAAATTCTATTTGTTGACAGACCACAAGCCTCTCACGTCGTTGTTCTCACCCACAAAGCCAATTCCGCCACGAACGGCACAAAAGCTTCAGAGATGGTCCTTGATATTGTCAAATTATCAGTATGAGATTTTGTACCGACCTACCACTAAACACGCCAACGCGGACACACTTTCCCGACTTCCGGTTGGCCAGGATGTGTCATTTGATTCTTCGGAAGTGGCATGTTGTCAGATAGACTCCAGAGATGCTTCCGCTGTCGCAGATTTCCCTTTGAACTCTCGTCGGGTTGCACAGGAAACAGCTGCGGATGCAGACTTAAGTGTGGTAGCACGTTTTGTTCGCTCAGGGTGGCCTGCCAGAGCCAAAAACATTGCTCGGCCTCTGGTTCGACGTTATTTTGCACAACGTCATGCATTATCTTTAAGTCAGGGTGTTCTGTTGTTGCATACGGACAACGACCAAACAAGGATGATTGTTCCTCGTTCCCTTCAACGAGAAGTGTTACGCCTCCTGCATCAAGGACATTGGGGTATTATTAGGACAAAGCAATTAGCCAGTCGTCATTGTACCTGGGTTGGTATGGACGCTCAGATAGAGAACATGACGTCACAGTGTACAGTTTGTGCGGAGCATCAGGTGGCTCCTCCGCAACGTTTCTCAGACTGGCCACTCCCCAAGGGACCATGGCAACGTTTACACATTGACTTTGCCGGACCTTTCTGGAATACGCGATGGTTAATCGTTGTAGACGCTTTCAGCAAGTTTCCTTTCGTGATTGCCATGAACTCAACGACAGCGTCTAGTAGAATCAGTGCCTTAACATCTGTGTTTTGCATCGAAGGTTTGCCTGAAACTATCGTCAGTGACAATGGACCTCAGTTTGTTAGTGCAGAATTTCAACAGTTTTGTCGTGTGAATGGCATTCAGCACCTTTTCACCCTCAGTCCAATGGTGAAGCAGAACGTTTCGTTCGAACATTCAAGTCTCACATGGAAAAGATGAAAGGTCAGCACTCCAGGCAGCAAGCTCTTCAAATTTTCCTGTCTACGTATCGGTGCATGCCACGTGACGGCCCGTCTCCAGCCGAGCTGCTACACGGCCGCCGTCACCGCACTCTCCTTTACTGCTGCAGTCTCCCACGCACCGAGTCGGTTCGTATGGCGCTTCGCGTTTTCAGGTTTCGACGCCGGTGCTGTACAGGGTGTTTGCTGGCAACAAGACAAGATGGACGCCGGGCACCATTCAGCGCGTGCTCGGTCGCAATATGTATGTTGTACGTTCTTCCACAGGGTCGGAGCTGCGGCGCCACGCAAACCAATTGCGCCTGCACAGGCCGCGCGATCCTGTCTCGAGTTTCTTGATTCCAGACCCAGTTCACCGCCAGGGAGCACAGCCACATCGCTCGCCGCCGGGCCCAGCTTCCCCGGGCTACGAGATCCCGATGGATATAGACGCGCCTCCTATGCAGTCGGCCCCTTCGCCTCCGTCGCTGCCTCAGCTGCCAGCGTCAACGAGAGGGACTCCGGGACCGTGCGTGCCCCCGCCGCCTGGGCCACGCACCTCAGAAGAAGATGACCTGCTCCAGCTGGGCGGAGGGGTGTGCCCTTCCCATCGTTTTGGCGGGTTTTCCGGGGGATCGCAAGGCGGATGCCGGGGCGCGGACGGCGTCTCGATCCCAGCCTCAGCTACGACGCCCGTCCCCCCAGTAACGCCCCTGCCCAGGCCCTCCTCCCAGTGCCGTCGCCGTGGCCCTCAGCCCTACGCCACGACGGCGCGGCGGTTTGGGGGAGAGGGGTGTGGTGTCGCACAAGTCCAAAGTGCGCGCCACCTACTTTCGCCGCGCGCCGCCATGCACGCACGGCGCGGCGTTCTTACGACGACTGCCACGAGCGCCCTCTGCGGCAACTCCGCTCGTGGCCACCACTGAACGACATCGTTCACTTGGGACTGAGATAGCAACCAGTTAGGACCTTCGTAATCAGATAGGCACCAGTGAAGACTTGGCTATCGTACAGGCACTAGGCAGGCCTCTAACTATGTATCAGCACTCTGCAGTACTGAATTGTGTAAAAGTTAAGTATTGTATAAATTCTGTGCAATATATTGTGCCCGTTGGACACTATAGACCGGCAGTACACCCGTGGATATTTTGATCATCAAATACGCCGGGAGAAACTGAAGAATCACGAAATATATATCTCGTTCTAAATTACTCTAGTGTTTCTAGTTTCTGGCTGCTCCCCTCCGTACCTGCACCAGCGTGCTATCTTTATTCCTGTGTCGGTCTCATTCCACTCGGCCACCGACACCTACGACGGAAACGAGAAACAAAAGCGGCGACGAGGCTGGGACACAAAACTATGGTTCTGCAAGCCAGAGCTTCGGGTAAGTCATGTTGTTGTTGCAGTGCACTACCTGTTCACTACACTGTATGACTCCAACTGCTTGTGTAATTCGTTTGGTAAACTCGTCAACACCAACCCCTCTGCAGAAACTCTCTATCACTATCTCGGTTGTCGTAATGCTTTTGTCTCCACTCTGTATAACCGATAGAAATACGTCTTCCGATGACAATATTTTAGAACCTAGATATCACAACTGATCTAATTGTTTTGATCAGCCGCGGCGGATTAGCCGCGCGTACTGGAGCGCCGTGTTGCGGTGAGCACGGCCGTCCGCCCTCGGGGGTTCCAATCCCCCCTCGGACATGGATGTTTGTTCCGTCTTTAGTATAAGGTAGTTCGTAAGTAGTTTGTAAGTTTAGGGACTGATGACCCCGCAGTTAAGTCCCTTAAGCTTTACAAAAATTTGAACATTTTGTTTTCACCAGTTTAGTTACTGCCGTTGTTGACACGTCGTTGCGATGCATCAACGCACCCAGTCCCACGTCATAGAACGATGTGATGAGAACCAAGAGGTGAAATGAATGCAGCCAAATACAGCCAGAATGTAAAATCTCCGTTTAGAGATACAGAACAAAAGGATAGGGAAGGTCAGCAGAGGAATTGTTCTGCTTCACGATAATACTCGGCCACACGCTGCAAGTGAAACACAAACTCCTCTTCAGCAGTTTGGATGGAAGCAGTTCGACCAGCCGCCGTAAAGCCCTTACCTGGCGCCATCGGACTATCACTTGTTTTTACAGTTAAAGCTGGATCCCGGCGGGAAACGTTTCCAAAGTGTCGACGAAGTGGAATTAGGTGTGCAGCAATGTGTCTAATCACTAGCGGCACCGTTATATTAGGTGCAACTAGATAAGTTGATCGTGCCTCGACAATGGTGGAAACCATTTGAAAAAGTAGAGTAAGATTTGCTAGTTTTGTGACAATAAATTAAAAAAATATATAAAAAAATAAATAAAAATAAAAAATAAATAAAAATAAAAAAGCCAGGTGACTGATTCCCCCCCCCCCCCCCCCCCCCCAAAACGGCACATAGTTTACGGGTACGCCTCGTACTTGTATTGCCTCGCGAAACTCGTGTCTGGCCAGCTCTGTTACTATCAGTTGATGTGCCAAACCGATGTTCTGAAATAGGAAAGAGTATGGCAGCGCTCCACTAGTATCTTCAGAACAGTTTCACGAAACATGAATTACAAGGTTGACTCACATGAATAACTTAATGGTGCAATAAAAGTACGAGGTTCTCATGAAAAGTAAGGCCTACGAAATTCACAGTATTGGATCAGCTATTTCACCAGACCTGGGGAGAGGAGGCAGGCGGAGTGAAAGATATTTAATAATTATTTATGCACATGTGTGTGTGTAAACAAATTGAAATCAGTAATTGATGCTGTCTACCTCATATAATTACATGCGTCGACAATACTGTTTCTTTAAGTTCGTGATGACGTATTGGAAGTGTGTGTTTCATATTTAACTACACCCGAGCAGAATAGAATATTTGACTGCAAATCTGATTGATGAAACATGATTGTATTACAAGGAATCAAATTAATTAAAAAATGTTCAAATGTCTGTAAATCTATCGGACCAAACTGCGTGGTAATCAGTCCGTAGCTTACAAACTACTTTAACCTAGTTAACCTAACCTACGGACAAACACACACCCATGCCCCACGAAGGACTCGAACCTCCACGGCGAGCAACCGCGCTCTCCGCAACAAGGTGCTTTAGACCGCTCGGCTACTCCACCGCGGCAAATTAATTTCAGTCGCTTTTGTGTGGTCCTGATAATGACAATTATAGACAACATACATTTATTCTCCATCTGCAAACGGCGACACTTGTTCTCGTAATACAATGGCGCAAGTTGCAAATAATTATCAGTACAATTGCAATGTTTTCATGCCATACCTGTAGTATTGTCCAATTACTGATATGTGTGCAAGTACGACATGCTGATAAACCATTCCATGAAAATCAAAGAATGAGATGAAAAAAACTTTCCCAACAGAAGCAACCTCTTTTGATTTTTTGGGGGTTGGTGATGGAGGAGGTTTCCACACTGAGATTTGCTGTTTGCTCTCAGGATCAAAGTGAAGGAGCCAAGTTTCATTAGCAGTGATTACATTTGAAAAAAAAAAAAATAAATAAACGACGGATCTTCCTCTTATAACAGTCCTGCACGTGAATGTCATTTTGTTCGGGAATCAACAGTCTTGGAAGCCATCGCGCACAAACACGTCTCATGAGAACCCCTTCGTCAACAACGTGTATGAGGCATCCAATGAAATGTTCAGTATTTCAGAAAGTGAGCTTAATGTAATTCGTCGACACTTTTTCACAATGACAGCAGCAGTGTTGATGATTTCTCCCGTTAGAGCAATTACTGGAGCACGTGGTCGACCTTCCTTTGAAATTAATTGTCTCCCCTCTTTAAACATTTTAAACCACCTTCGACAGTGCTGTAGGGAAGAACAGACTATCCATATGCCTCTTGTAACATTCTATAACCTGAGCTGAAGATTTACTGAGACGGAAGCAGAATTTCAAAGCCACGTATTTTTCTTCGCATGTTACCTCCATTTCAGCAGTAGGTGATACCAACCATGTGTGAACTTACCTGCCTCTCATATGACAAACCCGGGGGTCCAAACGATGAAACTACTACAGGGAGATTGTTTCCCATTAAGCTAAAAGAAGATTAAATTTTAGCTCGGGAAATTATGACCATAAAAATTAATTCTTTATTGAAGAAAAAGGAATGTGAAATATCTTCAGGGTGGTCAATTGATAGTGACCGGGCAAAATATCAAATGTTTGTAAAGCTTATGGGACTTTTAACTACGGGGTCATCAGTTCCTAAACTTACAAACTACTTATGAACTGCTTACGAACTAGGACGGCACAAATATCCATGACCGAGAGGGGATTCGAACCCCCGACCGTAGTGGCCGTGCAGACCGTGACTGAAGCGCCTCAGTCCCCTCGGCCACCGCGGCCGGCTACGAGATATTTCCAGTGGTAAAGTTGGGTGACCCGCCTGGTATAAAGGGAGGTAAGTATAACGTTCAGCCGATGACTAAGGCTAGGAATAGCCGATGACTAAGGCTATTTCCATATGGCATCGTGGAGGTATAATTTATTACAATAACTGCATATAATTTATATTACGTTTATCAGTTATTAATTCATTACTGCTAATCTGTCAGCTTGACATATCCTCCAGCGATGACAGATTAGCAGTAATGAATTAATACCTGATAAACGTAATAAAAACGCTTGTTAAGCTTATGGGACTTAACTACGGGGACGGCACAAATATCCATGACCGAGGGGGGATTCGAACCCCCGACAGTAGTGGCCGTGCAGACCGTGACTGAAGCGCCTCAGTCTCCTCGGCCACCACGGCCGGCAGGGCAAAATATCTCACGAAATAAATATAAAACGAAAAACTACAACGAACAAAACTTTTCTAGCTTGAAGGGGTAAAACATATAGCGCTATGGTTGGCCCACTAGATGGCGCTGTCATAGGTCAAACGGATATCAGCTGCAATTTTTAAAACAGGTACCCCCATTTTAATTATATATTCGTCTAGTACGTAAATAAATATGAATGTTTTATTTGGTACACTTTTTTCACTTTGTGATAGATGGCGCTGTAATAGTCACAAACGTGTAAGTACGCGGTATCGCGTAAAATTTCGCCAGTGCGGACGATATTTGCTTAAAATGGACCGTTTACCAATCGCAGAAAAGTTCGATATGGTATTTATGTACGTGTATTGTGATCAAAATGCCCAGCGGGCATGTGCTATCTAATTTTGATCATTATCATTTCGTTGGATAGTTACGTTATTTGAAGAGACAGGAAGTGTTCAGCCACAACTGAAACGTCAACCACGACCTGCAAAAAATGGTGATGCCTAATAAGCGTTTTAGCTGCAGTTGCGGCTAATCCGCACATCAGTAGCAGACAAATTGAGCGAGAATCGGGAATCTGAAAAACGTCTACATCAACATAAATTTCACCCGTACCATATTTATATGCCCCAGGATTAGCATGGCGAAGGCTTTGAACGTCGTGTACAGTTTTAACACTGGGCACAAAATAAATTACGGAACGATAACAGATTTTTTCACGCCAACTGTTTAGTGACGAAGCATCATTCACAAACAGTGGTAACGTAAACCGGTATAATATGCTCCATTGGGTAACGGAAAATCCACTATGGCTGCGACAAGTGGAAATCAGCGACCTTGGAGGGTTAACGTATGGTGTAGCATTATGGGAGGAAGGATAATTGGCCCCTATTTTATCGATGGCAATCTAAATTGTGCGTGCAATGTGATTTCCTATGTAATGTTCTACCGATTTCTTTCTGTGGGGAAAATTGAAGGATATTTGTCATCGTGATTCACCGCCAACGCCTGAAAACATGCGTCAGCGCATTGTACATGCGTGTGAGAACATTACTGAAGGCTAACTAGTCGCTGTTGAGAGGAATTTCGTCACGCGTATTTCCAAATGCAATGAAGTTGAAAGACATCATTTTGAGTTTTTTTTTTTTTTTTTTTTTTTTTTTTTTTTTTTTTT
Source organism: Locusta migratoria (assembly GCA_026315105.1). Lineage (NCBI taxonomy): Eukaryota > Metazoa > Arthropoda > Insecta > Orthoptera > Acrididae > Locusta > Locusta migratoria. Next base: position 202,998,320 of record CM048746.1, read on the forward strand.
TTAAGATATGAGGTAATTACAGGTAATCGCGCAGTAACAGCATGCGTACTCATAATGTATGATAATTTCAGAAAAGTACATGTATCAGAAAAGAAATAAAGTTCAAACGTACCTAAGTTCTGTTTTTTTTTTCTTAAATTAAAACATACCTGTTACCCCACTGTTTGTCTAAAATTGTGAACAATATGTTTGTGAATATCATAGCGCCATCTACCCCAAAGCGACAAAAGTGATCCAAATAAAACTTTCATTTATTTTACGTACTAGACGAATATGTAATAAAAATGGAATACCTATTTCTTTAAAAATGCAGTTGATATCCGTTTGACCTATGGCAGAGCGGGCCAACCATAGCGCAATCTGTTTTCCCCTTCAAGCTAGAAATGTTTTGTTCTTTGTAGTTTATTGTTATTATGCTTATTTCGTGAGAAATTTCGCCTGGTCACTATCAATGCACCACTCTGTGTAATCAGCAACGTTCTCCACATAATCAGACTCTCAAAAATTGTACCAGTGTTAAAACCCGTCTTCTTTATCAGATACAGCATCTATGTTACTTTTCAAATTTGTAAGGTGTCAAATGTTAGGTTGTCTACGTACCATTGCGCACATACACAGCATCCACCACTAAACAGTAAAATGATTGTTGGTAGAGACTATAGTTTCTCTGCACGACCGCCGGTGTGTGTGTACACTCCTTTCTCCGGGCGTTTCACTTGCCCCTGCACGCCTCTGCTAACCACTTGGGACGAGCATAATAAATGACGCCTACCGCTTCTCCTGTTTACCTGGCCAGTGCCCCGTCACCTCCATTCTCAAAAGCCATGTCTCACACTAGACAGTTGAGAAACTTATATTTTGCATTGCATCCCTAGGCGCCAACTCGGTTGCTATTAACAAATTCTAAAATTTTCAATATCAGAACACTCACTGAACAATTTGAGGCGACAACACGGGTATCTAGGACTTATACGAGTGGTTTTCAAAAGCATTTGTTCTGTGCCAAGCCTCAGAATAGAAAGAAAAAAGAAAAAGATGATAACAGCACGCCTCTGAATAACACGAGCGGTAGTCAGGAACTAAATACAATCTTCCTGGAGTTTTGTGTGTCGTAGTGAAACAGTAGTGTGTTGAAATCCTGATATATATGCTATTGAGAACTGTGTAGTTTCAAGCACTTGCAAATTACAGCACAAGTTGTAGGTAAACAAAAATGGCAACTCGTTTGCGAAACTGAGCTCGCAAAAAAATCTGCCTAGTTAAGGAAAAAAAAAAAAAAAAAAGAACGTTCCAATGTTTGTAAATCTAAGGGATTTAAGCTTACAAACTACTTACATTAACGAAAAGTAACTTACGCTACTTACACTAACGTAAAGTAACTTACCCTACTTACACTAACGTAAAGTAACTTACCCTAACGGCAACAAAAACTTCCATGCCCGAGGAAGGTCTAGAAGCCCTGACAGCGAATGCGCGCGTGCACCGCAGCTGGGCGCCTTAGTGCGCACGGCCATTCTGACGCCGCTATCTGTTTAGTTATTCGATTTCTGTGAGCATCTAATCTCTCTCTCTATATATATAAGGAATTGTCCCGATTGACTGACTGACTGATTGACTGACTGACTCATCATCGCCCAGCCCAAACCACTGAAGATAGAAACTTGAAATTTGTGGAGGGTGTTGATCTTACTTTGTAGGCGTCATTTAAGAAGCGATTTTTTATATTCCGTCCGTAAGGGGGTGAAATAGGGGATGAAACGTTTTTGAAAATACGTAGCTATTTAGGCAATTTTGAAGCTAGAACTACAAAATTTCGGATTTTAATTCAGGGTTCGAAATTAAAAGACACGTGTTTCGGCATTTTTTAGAAATTCGACAAATAAGAGGGTAAAATAGGTGACGCAAAAAATTGTTTTCCAAAAATATGACGCTGTTAACTCAAATTTCGAACTATAACATCGAAACTTAGGATATGGACTCTTGATCAGGATTAAAAAGACACTTGTTTTGGTATTTTTGGAAATTCAACAACTAAGGGGGTAAAAGAGGGGATCAAAAATTCTTTTCGAAAACACATTGTTGTCAAGTAAATTTTGAAGCTATAGCTGCAAAAATTGGTATTTGTATTGTTCGTTAGAATTAAAAAAAAAAAAAAGAAAAAAAATACGTGTTTCAGTATTTTTGGAAATTCAACCAACAAGGGGGTTAAATTGGGGAGGGGATATTTTTCCGAAATATGTTGCTATTTAGGCAATTTTGAAGTTAGAACTTCAAATTTTCGGATTTGAATTCGGGGTTCAAATTTAAAAGAAACGTGTTTCGGTATTTTTGGAAATTCGACCAATAAGGGGGTGAAATACGAGATGCAAAAATTGATTTTCAAACATATGGTGCTGTTAACTCAAATTTAAAGCTATAACTACGAAACTTAAGATATGGATTCTTCATCAGGATTAAAAATAAACAACTGGTGCAGACCAAACAGCCTACGTATGCGAAGCAGCGGGGGTTCAGCTAGTATAGGTTTATGGAGAGACTGTAATGCCGGGTCAGAATAACGCAGAATCGTGTCAAGCCACTGTCGACCATCCTCCCTACAGCCTGAACCTGGAACTTCACCTTTTTCCTTAGTTGAAGTACTTAAAAAGTCGACGATCCGTACCAGACAGATAGGTGAACGACTTCCTTGCCGGCTGCGGTGGCCGAGCGTACTGCGGTGTGCCAGTCACAGTCTGCACGGCCACTACGGTCGGGGGTTCGAATCCCCCCTCGGGCATGGATATTTGTGTCGTCCTTAGTAGTAGCTAGTTCATAAGTAGTTCTTAAGTTTAGGGATTGAAACCCCGTAGTTAAGTCCCGTAAGGTCTACAAACATTTGAAGAGACAGTTTAGAGGCGGGTATAGGTTTGTGAGTGGCAGAATCGATCAATGTACGTTACTGAAATGCTTCGGGAACTCAAATGGAAATCGCTGGAGGGAAGGCAACGTTCTTTTGGAGAAACAGTGTTGAAGAAATTTGAGGGCCGGTATTTGAGGCGGACTGCAGAACGATTCTACTGCCGCCAATCTCCATTTCACGTGAAGACCACAGAGATAAGACCAGAGAGATTAGGGCTCGTACGGATGCATGCTGGCATTCGTTTTTCCTTCGTTTTGTGTGGGAGTGGAACAGGAAAGCGTGTAATTAGTGGTGGTACTATCCTCCTCCACACCTTTGGTGGATTGTGGAGATTTTGTGTAGATATAGTATACCAGGATGGGATATTACAACGAAGAGACAAAAGCCGAAATCGGTATCAAGATTATGATGAAAAATAACCTAATCCAACTTTCACTCTGCAGTGGAGTGTGCGCCCTGATATGAATCTTCCTGGCAAATTAAAATTGTGTGCCTTACAGACTACAGATGATACAAACATTAGATTATTTGAAACTTCCTGGCAGATTAAAATTGTGTGCCGGAACCGGGACTCGAACCGGGGACCTTTGCCTTTCGCGGGCAAGCACTCTGCTACTGAGATATCCCGACACGACGCACGGCACCGCCCCACAACTTCAATTCCAGTACCTCGCCTTCTACTTTCCAAACTTCACAGAAGTTCTCCTGCGAACCTTGCAAGACTAGCACTCGTGGAAGGAAGGATATGGTGGGGACGTGTCTTAGCCACAGGAAGCGAGGTACTGACAGAATTCAAGTTGTGGGGCGGTGCTGTGAGTCGTGTCGTGATAGCTTAGTGGTAGAGCGCTTGCCCGTGAAAGGCAAAGATCCCAGGTTCGAGTCCCGGTTCCGGCACACAATATTAATCTACCAGAAAGTTTCAAATAACCTAATGTTTGTATCATCAGTAGTCTGCACTGCTTGTAAGAAATAACACCAACTGTATGTTTCATTGCAGGCGTTGTCATATTTCAGGGTGTCATACGGGGAATGATCTGGACAATACGGAGGATGCAGCAGTGTTTTTCAACTAAATTTCTGAAACTTACCCTACGCAAGTTTGACGCGCCTAATTTTCAGCAAAGAGCTCCCAGCCTTTTTTTCTTTTCTTGCCGGTTAGATGTGGCATATTTCCACGCCAAAGACATTACCGGCGGCAAGGTAGGACACGTACGTGTAAATTATGTCTGTGGCTGCATGGTCGATTACTGCGGAGAAATCGATGTATTATGATCTGTGCTGTGGCGGAGTCTTTGTAAATTCATTAAAGAAAGTGCCGGATTCCATGATTTATCTAAACTGAAGCCACTGTCTCTGTTAATTAAATTCGTCCGCAAGCGAATTTCTATTGCTTCTTTCACTACTGAGTCCCAGAAAGATGAAGTGGAAGCTAAAATTTTGACGTTTTAGTACGCCATGGAGTGTCCAGTATCAATACAGTGCTCTGTCACTGACGATTTATTTGGTTGTAAAAGACGGGTATATCTCTGGTGTTCAGTGCATCTTTCCTGGACTGTACGTGTCGTCTGTTCTATGTACGAAAGGCCACATTCACATGGGGTATTGTAAACCCCGGCTTTCCGGAGCTCCAAATCATCCTTGATAGAACTCAAAAGTGCTGATGTCTTTGGTGGGGGTCGAAAAATTACTTGAACATCGTGTTTGTTCATAATCCGTCCTATTTTCGACGACAGGCTCCCAACATATGGCAGAAAGGCCGGGGTTTACAAGATCCCGTGTGAATGTGGCCTTTCGTACAAAGGACTGACGACACGTACAGTCCAGGAAAGATGCACTGAACACCAAAGATATACCCGTCTTTTACAACCAAATAAATCGGCAGTGGCAGAGCACTGTATTGATACTGGACACTCCATGGCGTACGAAAACGTCAAAATTTTAGCTTCCACTTCATCTTTCTGGGACTCAGTAGTGAAAGAAGCAATAGAAATTCGCTTGTGGACGAATTTAATTAACAGAGACAGTGGCTTCAGTTTAGATAAATCATGGAATCCGGCACTTTCTTTAATAAATTTACAAAGACTCCGCCACAGCACAGATCATAATACATCGATTTCTCCGCAGTAATCGACCATGCAGCCACAGACATAATTTACACATACGTGTACTTCCTTGCCGCCAAGTAACGTCTTTGGTGCCTTGTATCTGTGACGGCATGCGCAGTAGCGCGGCCCGCGCGTTTATAAGCACGAAGCGAGTGCTGGAGCGTTAGTCTTCGACTCTCTCTGAAGATGGCTGAACGTTTCTCAGCCGAAATATTAGAAGAAGTAAACTTTATGCGGCTGCACGCCCGAAACTTATTTGAACAGTCATTGCGCCGCGAAAACATGAATATGCACATTTATTACGATTGTACATCTTCGTTGCAGAGGTCAACTACGATTTGCCGGCTGCTGTAGCAGTCACTATGGAATTCAGGTTCATTAACTACCGTCGTACGTCGTAACGGGAAACCGGTCCTCACATCGAAGCGGTATAAACAGGAAAGGCCGCAGCTACCGTATGCAGGAGGGGGGGGGGGAGGGGGAGGAGGCAGACCGTGAGGTCAACTTTGAAGGCCGTCACGTCACTCTGGCTCCATCTTGAAGTTCATGGCCTTTTCGGTAGAAACTGTCTGACCATACGAAGCCGCAGTCTGCACTGAAAGAGCCTTTAATTTTGAAATTCGTTTGCTATTGATTTGCACCGTGTGCCTACGGCGACGTCAGTCAAATGTTCAGTACATAGCGATTTTAAAGGCATTTTTATTTTTTTTATTTTTTATGTGGATACTTTGTTCACGCACGTGATTCAGCGCTCAGATTGGCGCCGTTTTCTATGATTTCCATCAGTTCCTTACAGCTTACTAAAAAATAAAGTTCCTTGTAGATACAATCCCACATACTACTCTTAACGGAACGAAATCACAAATGTAAACGTCATTTCAGTGTTGCTCCAAAATATTGACAATGCCGTTTCTACGAGGGTTGGTACTTAAATAGTGGCAACACTGCTGTGGAGACACTATGCAATGGAATCTACTTTTGTCGCTGATAGCACACGTTGTTGACTTACCTACCATACCTCCGAGCAAATGGACTCGCCCGTCCCACGTCACCGGCGTGCTCACATTCGAGAGCGGTCTAATGTAACGGTGTCGCTACGTTTTGGAAACAGAAACAACGGAGTTGGATGAAGATTGAATATGCTATGTGTGTCGTCAAGGTTTTCAAGAGGGGTGCAGGGAATTGGCATTGCTCTACAGAACAGTGGCTCGTTGGGTAAAAGTCTTCAACGAAGGCAAACTCTGGCAGACACGCATCGGGCAGGTCGTCCTAGCGTCTCTGAAGAAGTGCATACTGTTGCCGCATTACTGGACAGTAATCGGCGCCAGTGCTTTCTGCGCAACCGAAAAAAAAAAATAAAAAAAAAAAATAGTTCAAATGTTTGTAAATCTATCGGACCAAACTGCGTGGTCATCAGTCCGTAGCTTACAAACTACTTAAACCTAGGTAAACTAACCTAAGGACAACACACACACACACACACATGCCCCAGGGAGGACTCGAACCTCCACGGCGAGCAAACGCGCGCTCCGCAGCGAGACGCTTTAGACCGCTCGGCCACTTCACCGCGGCTCTGCGCAACCCACCCATCATTTTGCCCGACAATGCCCGCATAAAGCGCAAGGTGGGGACTGGGAAGTACTGTACCATCCACCATACTACCCGGACGTAAATCCTTTAACTTGTATCCGAAGATGGAAGAAGAACTTTGTGGCATTCGTTTCAAAATTGTTCTAGAGATTCGACAGGCAGCAGACCGCTCCGTTCGCACCACCAACAGATCAGGCTTCCCACATCGCTGGCAACGGGTTCTATACAACGTTGGTGATTACTTTGGAGGACAGTAACAGCTGCAGCTATGTAACGCTTTTGTATCGGTTGTGAATAAATGGTTACCATTACTTTAAGTTCCAACCTTCTTATTTACCTGCATGTATTTAGCCTGCGTACGTGTGTGTTCGCATACCTCGAAACGTAAACGGCGGAGTGACTTTGACGCAAAGTTTCATTCTTCATGGAGTAGGTTTTTATGCTATCCACCTCGATATAAAGATCAAAAGTATGGAGGCGAGGATAAAAAGCACGTGTAGCCAATGACGCTTGGATATTCAGGATCTAAATATTCAGTACTTTAAAATGAGACTTGCAGGTATATTGACACGAACTTCAAACCTTTACTAAACTCTCTCTTGCTGAATCCAATCACAAAACCATGAAAGCAGAACGTTTATCGCTTATTACTTTGTCATTGTAAAACTGTCTTATGACGCATACTGTCATTCACTACTAAGTAATTTAGGTCTCATTTTGCAGACAGTTCTCACATATACCACTTAATAAACTTGTAACATATTTTCAGTATTTGAGACCCAATTATCAATCATAAATTTCATGCCCACTATCCTCAACCTTTCCTAATACGATAACGGTATACATAAATAATTATTCAGGTGTTTTTCCATCACGAACACGTTGGTCCATAATTACATTAACATTATCTAAGACAGGAGATGGAACAGTGTCAGTCGTAATTTTAAATATTTTTATTGAAGGTCAAGTGTTCAAATGTTTGTAAACCTATGGGTCTAAACTATTGTGGTTATCAGTCACTGCTATCTGTTCTCTTTTAATGTTAATTTCAATATTACATCGATGCAACTGAAGTACTGAAATTCCTAACACTTTTGTTCAATGCAATTTTGTTCTGCTGGCAAAATCTACATTTTCAAGAGAATTACATCTGGCCGCGCGGGAGTAGCCGAGCGGTCTGGAGCTCCACGTTTCGGATCGCGCGGCCTCTCGCGTCGGGGGTTCGAATCCCCCTAGGACAGCGATGTGTTGTCCTCAGGTTTTTTTTTTACTTAGTTTAATTAGTTTGTAAGTCTAGGGAGTAATGACCAACGTAGTTTGCTCCCAAATGAATTACAAACATTTGAACATTTGAATTACATCTGATCGATCACCGAGTAGTTACCTTGTTTTCGCAGTGAATATACCATTGCTCCCATGAGCAAAGGGAATTATTTCCCCATGACAAACACAGCTGGGTAGATCACTGATGTTTGTAAAGATGGAAATGTGACTTAACATCGTACCTACAGAACTAAATCTATTATACATTAATTGGTAATTAATTGGCTTTTTCTGAGTTAAATGTCGTCAAGACTGTTGAAAATTAATCTAGCGACATCGTAAACAATGGATTAGACGCTACGTCGCTGGGTTTCGATAATGTTCGAGCTAGTGGTCGTACGGTCTAGGACGTAGGCTCCGTTCGCGTCGGAGGTTCGAGTCCTCCCTCGGGCATGGGTGTGTGTGTTGTACTTACTATCAGTTAATTTAAGAGGTAAGTAAGTCTAGGGACTGACGACCAGAGTAGTTCGATCCTTGAGAATTACGAACATTTGAACACTCTGATTACGTTTACGTGCTATGGTCTTCTTATCCCACTCTTAGGTGTGGTATATTTTATTTACATACGAATTTTTTCCTGCTAACTGTATGCATTTGCTGTGAAACGAATGTTAAAGTAGGGCGTGCGCATTCCAACGCTTTCAAGCATTCCGGTTGTTAATAAAAATTGACTGATTATTGGATCGCTTTGTCGATAAACTCAACTCCCCTGGCCAAGAGAGCACAGAATCCTGAGCCTTGTAGCTGCTTTTGTGTACAGCGGAAGACTCGACCACCGTTTTCTAGGCATGGTTATTCATAAACAGAGCAGTTTCTAAATCTAATAGGTACCTACCGAAATCACAAAGAAAGCTAAATAAATTAGACTGTCATTGGAAATAATTTTTATGTAAATTAAACCGATCGATGAAAGCTGAAGAATCTCGTTATGGAAATGATATTTGTCGAAAGAAGTACAGAAATGTCGTTAATTTATTAAAACTCAAAGAGATATCAGTAAGTTGCTGTTCAGCGTCAGTTTTTATTCGTGGAGATAAGTCTGTGTCGCTAAATTCTGTCACTGACCGAAATATTACTGTTACTGGGACTATATATGTAAAAGGGGCATATACTGCATATCTGATGCACTATGAAACCAACAGAGTGTCTACTGGTTCTTTGCTGTACTACACCGTGCCGCGGCGGTGTGGCCGAGCGCATTGAGGCGCTACGCTGAGATGCGCGAGGCCGTTCCCCGTCGGGGGTTCGAATCCCCCATTGGGCATGGATGTTTCTGCTGTCTTTAGTATAACGTAGTTCATATATAGTTTGTAAGTTTAGGTACTGATGGCCCCGTAGTTAAGTCCCATAAGCTTAACAAACATTTGAATATTTCTTTCTCTCTTCAGCCCTTTTCCTGCACATGCAGGGTCGGCTTTGTTATTGCAGATTTGGCATGTTAGTATTGACGGGGTGGCCGGATGCCCTTCCTGCCGCCACCCCCTGCCCCCGGGAGGAAATGTGTACCCCAAATATCTGTGTATAGTGTTATATGTGTGAAAGTGTAAAGTGTTATGGTATGTTTGCGAATCGTGTAACTGAGGCGGGACTTGGGGACCATCCCGGTATTCACCTAGGGGGATGTGGAAAACCGCCTAAAAACCACATCCAGGCTGGCCGGCACTTGAATAGTACTACACCGTAAATATAAATAGCAAACACCGAAAACTTCCAATTACGATAACTTTTCTTTCCCAGATCCGATTTTGAGGAGCCTGTATGTTGCCACAAGCTGTTCTCAATTAACCTGTGAAACCTCTTTAAAGTTTGTGTGGTATTAATATTTCAAATATTTGTAAAGCTATAAGTCCAACTGCAGTCGTCATCAGTCCCTAGACTAACATTTGATTAAACTAACTTATTGCACTGCCAACAAACAGACATGAGGGAGAACTGGAACCTCCGTCGGGGAGCAGACGCACACTCCGCAGCGAGGCGTCTTTGAGCGCTCGGCTACTACCGCACGGTGGTCGTGCAGTACCTTTGGTTAGCCTGTACAGAAAGACACACGCGATTACTTCTAGACTATCAAATTATATCTTTACTTTCTCTGATCGGATTTTCTTAAAATGAACAATTTTCTAACCACACTATACGCTCAAGTTGCCTGTGAATATCCCATAAAATTTTTCTAATAGTTTTAGAGATTAACTTGGTGAAAGAGATAGACGTGTAATTCGTAGACGAAAAACTTTAAAGTACGATGTCTTTTTCTCCGTGATTCGATTTTTAGGGCCGGCGGCGTGCCAGTGACGGTCTGCACGGCTGCTGCGGTCGGGGGTTCGAATACCCCATCGGGCGTGGATGTTTGTGCCGTCTTTAGTATAAGGTAGTTCATAAGTAGTTTGTACGTTTAGAGACTGATGATCCCGTAGTTAAGTCCCATAAGCTCTACAAACATTTGAACATTTGTGATTTTTAGGAAGCAAAGCCTACATGTTGCCCCAAACCGCGGTGGAGTAGCCGAGCGGTCTAAGGCGCCTCGCTGCGGAGCGCGCGGCTGCTCGCCGTGGAGGTTCGAGTCCTCCCTGGGGCATGGGTGTGTGTGTTGTCCTTAGGTTAGTTTACCTAGGTTTAAGTAGTTTGTAAGCTACGGACTGATGACCATGCAGTTTGGTCCGATAGATTTACAGACATTTGAACATTTTGTTGACCCAAGGTTCAGTCAAGCTACCTGTGAAAACGTTTAGCAAATTGGTGAAGCAGTTTTGTAGGTTAGAGTTTTTCTAATAGACGAACAGACAGACACTACTATTACTAAAAACATTTACAATTTGGGATATATTTTTTCTTTGGACACGATTTTGATTAAATCATGCCTATATGTTGACCCAAACTTTGCTCACATTTGCTTTGAAAACCGCATGAAAATTAGTTTATAAGGTTTGAAGGATATAAAATCCAGAACGGCAATGGAAAGAAAAGCTTTTTTGAAAAAGAAAAGTGCATTTGGTGTTCCTTGTGGAACTAAATGAATAAATATATGTTTGGTATTATTAATTCATCCGAATAATATGAATCTTATTCATATAGGTAATGCAATTGAGAATGTTAATGTTATATGTCTAGTTCTTGTAAAAATATATGGGAATAGTCCTATAAAATTAATAAATAATATTGAAATAAAAATCGAAATGAGAATAAAGTTATCATCGAATATTTATTTAAGCATAAGGAAGTCCTTTTTGAAAGCATTTGTGTGGAGTGTTCCCTTGTAAAAAAAAGATTGGTTTTGAACACCACAGTGCTTTACTAGGCATGGTCATGATTGGAGGTGGTATGCCGTTGCCTTCCTCCGACCTTCGAACTCACTTACCCAGCCAGTTACAGAGGGACCTACAGTTTAACGTGGGTTCCGAAACACGGTGCTACTCGGTGTGGGAGTGAAACTTGGACAATAAACAGTGCGGACAGGGAGAGGATAGAAGCTTTTCAAATGTGGTGTTACAGAAGAATGCTCAAGATTAGGTGGGTCGATCGCGTAACTGTTGAGGAGGTACTGAACAGAATTGGGGAGAAAAGGAATATCTGGCGTATCTTGACTAGAAGAAGGAATCGATTGGTAGGACACATTCTTAGAAATCAAGGAATTGTGAATTTAGCTTTGGAGCGAAGTGTGAGGGTAAAAATCGCAGAGGGAGACCAAGAGATGAATATAGTAAGCAAATTCAAATGGATGTAGGTTGCCGTTCTTATGAGGGATGAAGAGGCTTGCTCAGGATAGAGTAGGGTGGAGAGCTGCATCAAAGTAGTCTCCGGACTGAAGACCATAACAACAACATCTCATTATGAAGTGTATCTGCAAATTACAATCAAATAAAATAGTGGCGTCTGTCATGTAGTAAAATGGTTACCCTACATCTTTACTTAAATTATTCAGCACAAAGTGAGTACACATACTCAGTGAGTCCGGAAAATTGTTAAATGTAGAAACATTAGTGAGTCTTTGAGACATGTAACAAGTCCCATAATTAAGAACATCGAAAAGATAGGAAATCGGCACTTAAGAACAGAAAAGTGTGTATTCTGAGCGCCTAACCATACCGAACCAAAAATGTAAGCCGCATGTAAAAATGCAACTTAACAAATCGTCCGAGCACAGCATCAGCCCTCCAGCGGCCACGGTAACAGTTGGAACTGAATTTTGGAAACATTTTTGTTTCAGCTATGCGGAACATCTCTCTTATTTAAATTTATATATAACGAACAGTCTAGAGTGCAAAAAAATTTTTTTTGACTACTTTCGGTCTTATTTTAGACCATCTTCAGGCAATTACACTCCACTACATTAATGGAGCATGATTTCCTGAAGATAGTCTAAAATAAGATCGAAACTAGTCGAAAAAAAATATTTATTGCACTCTAGACTGTTCATTATATATAAACAGTTGAACTGCCGGCAGGCAGGCAAGTAGCGGTATCGTCAACTATGTGCTAGTGACACCATCCAATGTTCATACTTTCGATTGTTGTAGTCGTAATTGTACGAATATGTGCTTAATAAGTAGCGCCCAGTGTCCCTCAGGGGCAGTAATGTAAAACAGGGGCACTATTAACATGAAATTACACCAGTATAGGACACAAAATTATACAAAACTCAAAAAATAACTTGACTGATAACAGTGCCCAGGTCACACCTATATTCAAAAAAGGCAGTAGGAATAACCCACTAAACTACAGGCCTATTTCACTGACGTCAATTTGCAGCAGGATTTTGGAACATATCCTGTATTCAAATATTATGAATTATCTCGAACAGAACGATCTATTGACCCAAGGTCAACACGGATTTAGAAAATATTGTTCATGCGAAACACAATTAGCTCTTTATTCACACGAAGTGACGGGTGCAATCGACAAAGGTTCACAAATCGATTCCGTATTTCTTGATTTCCAGAAAGCTTTTGACACCATACCTCACAAACGGCTTTTAATGAAATTGCGTGGTTATGGTATATCGCCCCAAATTTGCGATTGGATAGGGGATATCTTTTCAGAGAGGACACAGTTCGTAGTAATCGATGGTAAGGAATCGACTAAAAGAGAGGTGATATCGGGAGTTCCACAGGGTAGTGTTATTGGTCCTCTGCTGTTCCTTATTTACATAAACGATTAGGGGAAAATCTAAGTAGCTCTCTTAGGTTGTTTGCAGATGACGCCATCATTTACCGACTAGTAAAGTCATCTGAAGATCAAAACCAACTGCAGAACGATCTGAATAAGATATCAGTATGGTGTAAAAATTGGCAATTGACTCTAAATAATGAGAAGTGTGAAGTCATCCACATGAGTACGAAAAGAAATCCGTTAAACTTTGTTTACAAGATATATGAATCAAATGTGAAGGCCGTAAACTCCACAAAATACCTAGGAATTACTATTACTTCAGACTTAAATTGGAAAGAACACGTAGATAATATCGTGAGAAAGGCGAACCAGAGACTGCGTTTTATTGGCAGAACTCTTAAAACATGCAACAGAACTACAAAAGAAACTGTATACACTACGTTTGTCCGTCCATTTTTGGAGTATTGCAGCCCAGTGTGGGATCCTTATGAGGTGGGTTTGACAGAGGACATAGAAAGAGTCGAAAGAAGGGCAGCTCGTTTCGTATTGTCACGTTACAGGGGAGACAGCGTTACGGAAATGATACAGGATCTGGGATTGGAATCATTACAACAACGGTGCTTATCGCTGCGGCGTGGGCTACTTGCGAAACTCCAATCGCCAACATCTCATGCGAAAATATATTGTTGACTCCCACTTACGTAGGTAGAAATGATCATCACAATAAAATACGAGAAATCAGAGCTCGAACAGAGAGATTCAGGTGTTCATTCTTCCCACGCGCTATTCGAGAATTGAATGGGAGATAAATAGCATAATTGTGGTTCGATGAACCCTCTGCCAGGCACTTAAATGTGATTTGCAGAGTATCCCATGTAGATGTAGATGTAGTGTATACCGGACTGAAGACCGCAACAGGTTTGTAGACTGTAACTACATTTACAGTTGCATTATTAGTACAGATTAGGAAGTAATTTATGAGACAGCACTCGTTTTAATTGCTGTTTGAGCTCCGGAGCTACTCTGGAATATACTGAAAACCCCTTTGGCAGTCGTGACAAAACGTAACGACGTCAAGCACCTGCAACAAATCCAAAACGCAACCGCGCTGTGCCTGCTGGCACTCTCGTTGGTAAGCACTCGCCCCTCTAGTTTACGCCGCTCCTCGTTATAAACTGCAGCCGTGAGGGACGACTCACTTCCGCTGGCCGGCAATATACGCCGGCCACACGCGCCCCCGCCTCGCTGTAATTGCGTCTAACTGCGTCCTGCTGCCGCTGCCGCTGCGCGTTGCTTTAAGCCCATTCCACACGACTTTCTCGCCAAAATCGACTACTCTGAAGCGAGTCCGGCTTGCGTGCCTGTGTGGAAATTAGCGGCCGAACACATCGCGGGTGTCTGTGACGTCAATCTGTGTCTATAAAATTGGTTGTTAGTATTTATGTAGGAGGGGCGTTTGAAACGTCCGTGCAAAGTTCGTGTAATGCCACCACCGGCGCGTATCGAGATCATGTTTAGTTAATAGCATCTTTGGAAAGAAGGCACACTAATGACATAATCGTTTTCTGTGTGTTGTAACGCGTCATGGTGTAAGAAGGCTATTACTTAAATAACCGACGTTTCGGCCAACGTTGCAATGGCCTTCATCTGGCTATATATATATAGAATGCCCAGTATAGCCAGATGAAGGCCACTGCAACGTTGGCCGAAACGTGGGTTATTTAAGTGATAGCCTTCTTACATCATGACGCGGTACAACATCCACAAAACTTTTGTCATCTGATTCGTCGCGGAAGACTGCGTAATTATGACGCTTACAAAGTTTCACCCATATTGGTGTATTTATTTGTGTTTGGCATTCGTGTGAATCAAGGAAGTCGAGTGATTGTCAAAGTATGGACGAAAAAGAATTTCGTGTGGTGATTAAACATTACTTTCTGAAAGGCAAAACGCCACAGGAGACTAAAGAAGCTTGATAAACGTTATGGTCACTCTACACCTTCGATTATAACAGTTTAAAAGTGGTTTCAAAAAAACGCTGAACTGTTCTGGGCGCCCTGTGGAGGTTAGAGGAAAGGGTTGTACCTTGGGAAGGTTTCACCGTTGGGACACTTTTTAATACAGGCAGTGCACACTACTGGAAACGTTAAGAACTATGAAGTAAAGTTGTCAGGCCTAATTTCAGAGGGAATAGGAGCCAATGTTGTATTTGGGTGATGTTTGAGATCTGAGGAGGAGTTTTACATGTTTTCGTGGTTGAAAGTAAAATTTAGCCACTATCCCTAGAAGATAGAAATTAAAGCTAAGTATCATTAGTGATATTTCTTAAATACAGTGTTGTAGGGCATTGTTTAAGTAAGCTATTGACATCCTAAGTTATAACGATATAAATGTGTAATTAGGGTAGGATACTGTTTTCTGTTTGGTTATACCTTGGGACACCTGGAAGGTGTATGATGTCACTGATACACCAGAAAAATAAAGAATTGAAGAGGAAAAAAGTATTTTCCCAAAGAAAGAAGCCACTAAACGGATGAAGGAATTCCCGAGCTCGGCAGTAGCTCTGGAGGTTGCTTATATGATTTTTCATCTGAAGAAAAGGATATCTCATCCTTCTGTCCATCTAGAAAAGTAACACTTTCTTGTTCTCAAGGTAGCTGGGTCTTCGTAAAATTTGATATCAGTGGCAGATCTCATGTTTACTATGCTGGAGTAGTTTTAGAAAACACAGGACAAGATGTAACTGTGAAATTCCCAAGGAAGCAAAGGACCATTTTGTATTCCCTAATGTTGAGAACTTCAGCATTGTTAATCGCAGTAATATAGTGAAAAAACTAACAGCTCCAGTGGCGCGTTGTGGGTTTCAATCATTTAATATTTTATCCCCCCCATGTCTTGTTTTAAGATAAAATAACTTTTGTATTTGGACTAACAAATATTTAGTACCTAATACCAAAACGGTTTTTTCATTCAGAAAACTAAGAAATTGAAATACATCACCGTGTCATAAAGTAAAACCAGCACTGTCCCAAGGTGAGACCATAAGTTGTACCTTGGGACAAGTGTCAGAAAAGTCTTGATTGGTGACTAATTGTGTAAATATTGGAGCTAGCATAAACTGCTGTTCGTTCAAATTACCTAAAATTGGTGCCTTTGATGGGGTAAATTTTCAAATTTCTTGTAACAAAATTATAGTATAAAAAATTAAAATGTAAAAAAGTCCCAAGGTACAACCCTTTCCCCTACCACTCCAGAAATCATTGATAAAAAACATGATATGGTGATGGATGACAGAATTGTTAAGGTGCATGAGATTGCTAGTGCTATGGGCATCTCGAATGAACGGGTACATAATATTTTGCATAAACATTTGGCCACGAGAAAGCTATCCGCAAGATGGGTGCCGCGATTGCTCACGCTTGACCGAAAACAATCGTGTGAAGTGTTCTAAGGAAGGTTTGCAGCTGTTGAGGACCCAAATTCTCACCTCACAGCACACTACAATGGTAGCGCCCCCTGGCCATTTGATTCCACTTGCTCGCAGTCTATACTGGATTCCCACAAGGGATCGAGCGTATTAATTGCCTGATATGGAAACTGTTCTTTTCAAACATGTCTATGGACTATCTAAGGAATTATAATCTTGATGCAATATACACACTCATCAGTCAGTCAAGAACCTTGGAACAAATGTAATGCGACACTGTTTTGGATGTGTGTACTTTACACCCTGGCAGAAATGAACAAACGAAATACTTCTTGTGACTGAGTTGTAACCACATTTTACTAATTTTTTCATCATATGGGACATTCAAAAGCTACATTTCAGGAATTTCTAGAATGTGGTACTACACACCATTTGTAAACCATTTTGGAAACGGAAATTCCACACAAAATAATCATGCTTTCAAATTATTATAATTCCATCTCGTTTTTGACCCACTTTAGGTTACGGTAGTAACACTAAAAGTGGGCCTTTGCGATCGTCTTTTGCTTAACCATTCAACTGACACGAAAATTGAATAACCGAATTTGTAGAGGAGAAAATTCTCTACAACTTTACTCTTTTATGTTTTTTTCATATCTCGTAGCGTTTCAGAGATATCTGCAAAAATAACGGCGATTTTGGGATGTCTGTCTGGCTGTAACGTGTTCCCACTTTTTAGGTCGATCGATTCAACCGATCGGCACCAAATTTTACAGACATAATTGTTGGCTACCAGAGACCAGAACCTCGCTTTTTGAAATATTTCAGACAAGAAATACGTTAGTAATACCAAAAAAGGCGTTTGTAATATAATTTTAATTGCAAATAAACCGTTCATCTGACGCGAAAATTGAATAAACGAATTTGTAGAGGAGAAAATTCTCTACAACTTTGCTCCCTTATGGTTTTTTTCATACATTGTATCGTTTGAGATATATTTGCAAAAATAACGGAGTTTTGACACCCTCCGTTGAATTAACGAAAACCAGCCGTTCGCAGATGTCACGTGACATTCCTCGCCCAGAACTCTCTCTGCGTTGCGTATTTGATGATTTTCTTATTGTAACTTACACGTTGTCATTTCAAAGCAATGGCACGCTGAATAATTAACAAAAACACGTCGTTCTTCCAGTGGCGTAGCTACGTCACCAGGGGCCCCGGGGCAAAAATAACATTGGGATACGATGCAAAATTATTTCTTCAGCTCCTTCCTGACCACTGTAAGAAATAATAAGGCAAACCTAAATACTACTAAGTAAATTATGTGTCACGCAACAGATAATATAGTTATAACTGTAAAAGCTTGTTTGTTTGGTATGCTTTTACGCAAAAATTACTGGGTGCATTTGAATGAAATTTTGCCGAGGGATAGAGTTAGATCTAGGCAGGACATGCAGATACAACGACCCCATGCTCCATACCGATCAGGCTTATTTCGTTTAAAGCCCAGTCAAAGAAAGAAAATAGAGGAAATATTCTTGTAGGATGGTTTCAGCAATAGGAAGTTTCCGGATTTTGTATGATAAAACATTTTGTATTGAGCCATGCCGCTATCAGGCTGTATGAAGTAATAAGTAAAATAACGTAAATCGAAATTTTTGCTTATTATGACTGGGGCAGAGGGCAGCGTCTAGAATGCACAATTCACTATTGTGACAATGTAACCATATTTTCTCTTCTTCTTGCATGCTTTTCAGAGTGCAGTTGGTTACAGCACTTCATTGGGTTACAGCACTCCCTTGGGGGAATTCACTATACAAACAGTTTAGTTACCATAATAATACCGTTCTGTAATAATTCAAATGTGGTCACACCGTGTCAAACACACTGCTAGTAATTCGCCGCCATTTATTGTTATATCGCAAGATTGTCAGCCATGGCAACTCCGACTTCAACCGACGACACTCTAACGATAGGAGGGTCGCGTCATAGTGGACAAGAAATAGACATTGTTATGTTTATATTGTGAGGTGGGAATAAAATTTGGATTTCATTTCATGCATTTGAGGTTTGTTGCTCAGGGTTCAAAAAGTTAACAAAACTCGAAAATCCTTCAATCAATTAAAATACTATATACAGTAGACCGTCGATTATCCGAAGTAGTTGGAAGACATGGATGTTCGGAAAACCGATTATTGGTATAATCAAACTGTACATTTCTATTTGCCAATAAGAAGTACTGTAGAGTAAATGTATTTATTCAGTATTTGGAGGTGCTCGATCCTTCGCATTATGCCGAGCGGCACGCCGCAACACTTGGAAGGCGCAGTGAGCAGCTTTGATGCTTCCTCTGCTTCTGCTGCAACGCCGACTGAGGTGTGCCGATTGTTGTACACAGCAAATGGCGACTTGGAAGATCAGCAGCACCACCGAGCGGCGTCTAGAGAAGGCCACACTAAAAGCAATGTTCCGCCACCCGGTGGCCCAAAGCGGCTACTGTAGGAAACTTGGTTTGAGGGGAGATGGAGATAATGGACGGCAGGGTGGGAGAGCAAAATAAAAAAATCGATAGTCTACTGGACTTTTTTTCAAACGTCGCTCACGGAGGCCGAGGGGCCCCTAGAGCTTGGGGGCCCCGGGGCACTGCCCCGCCTAGCCCTATGATAGCTACGCCACTGCGTTCTTCGTAAGATAAATGATAATCTAGTGTCTACATACGCCATATTAGCATCAGTTAACAACGACTATCAATAGTATGAAATTTAAGAACGCTGCTCTGAACTGCTAGCTGTAGCGTAGTGGGCAACGCGTTAGACTCACACGCTGAAACTCAGTGGTTCGGAACCCGTCTCTAACTAAGTTTTTTTTCCTAAAAGGGTTTCACTCTTATTAATTATTTTTTATTATTTTGGCCAAAATGTTTGCAAAACTTATAAAACTACAGATCTAAAGTGGGTCGTAAATCACCTCAGTGCGATTTTTTTAATACTGAAACTGATGATTAAGAGAAACATTGAAATGGTTTCCCGAGAACTTTCAAATAACCCACTGTGGAGCACAAGAAATTATGTCATTCGCTTGACGAACTAAGTTTGAAATACGTGGTGAATTCAGGACACAAAATTCACCTTCCTGCCCTGCTGAGAACCGGACGAGGTGCGTGCAATCTGGTAGCAGTTGCGGCGGAACCGACCCCATGTATTATGCATCGTGTTTTCCTGGTGCGGAAACGAATCTGTCACCGCCGTCCAATATGGAGTGCTGAGTGACATATTGTGTATATATGTATTTCACAGTCATGGCCCTAGTAAATTTTATGGCGTTGCTTACGATATCGAAGTTCCGGGCTCAGAGACAGCGTTTTAAAATTCATGATTTTGTTTTTTCTTGTTTACCTTATATCAAAACCTCATATTTGTCGCAATAGTACAGGGGTGATAAAACAAATGTATACATACTTTCATGAGAAAAGTACACATTATTACAATGAATAAAAATGACGAAGTACAGTAAGTATTAACAGTGAATGTCGAAATTGTTATCCACCCGCCTCCAAATATTTTTTTGGGCACAGCGGCTTACATTCTTTGCTGACATATCAGTTACAGGAGTTGCGGGATGAGTCGTTTCACTTCCGCTAGAGTGCACGGCTTTTATTGTGCACCTAATTCTTGAGGTAAACGTCAAGTTTGGTTACGCCTCGTGAACCTGTAGCGAACTCAGTTGGAAAAATGTTCAAATGTTTGTAAAATTTATGGGAACTACGGGATCATCAGTCCCTAAACTTACAAACTACTTATGAACTAGCTAATACTAAGGGCGGCACAAATATCCATGCCCGAGGGGGGATTCGAACCCCCGACAGTGAACTCAGTTGAACCCCTTCATCGAATCCAGTGGTCCGGTGCAACGTTATTTAGATAGGAATGCAGGTCTATATGGTTGGAGGATTGGAGTGCCATTTTGTTGGATGAAAAAAAGGATCGTCACCAAACAAACAGGCCAAGGAGAATGCCGCCGAGCTTGCTAATTTTTGGTCTGATTGTATTTAGTGGTTCTGTAATTTGTTTATATATAATATCTTTTGTTTTGTATTATAGTTGTACTCTTGTCTTTGACCTTTTATATGCAACGCTTTTGACACGAATAAATAAATAAATAAACCGAACAACGCACGAACGCACGGAAAATTAATGTATCAAGCATCTCCAAGCAACTCCTTCCAAACTTGTACCCACAAAAAAGAAAGGTCCAATCTGGCACTTTGATGTAACCCACACGAAACGTGAAGTTCTGGAGCATTTAACCACTTACTCAACATGAACATGCAGGTTTCTTTGGGCCCCGTACACACAATTATGGCTGTTTATCGTACCATTTATGGAAGTTACGGGGAGGAGGCACATCACGAAAGCTTCGCTATAAGACCTGTTAAGGAAGCGGACGAAATATTATTCCACGTACGAGGGGTGTTCAAATGAAAAGATACGACACGAGAATGTGGTTATAATTGAAGTTAATAAAAATACAGCTTCTTTACGTTGCTAAGCAAACTCGCTGTTCATATACATTTTTTATTCTTTAGCGGTTTAGATGATTTAAATCATCATCATCACCGAGCGAGGTGGCGCAGTGGTAAAGCACTGGACTCGTATTCGGGAGGGTGGTGGTTCAAATCCACCCCCGGCCAACCAGATTTAGGTTTTCCGTGATATCCCTAAATCACTCCAGGTTCCTTTCAAAGGGCACGGTCGATTTCCTTCCCCATCCTTACCCAAAGCTCAGAGCGTTAGATCCGTCGCTGATGACCAAGCTGTCTATGGTACGTTAAACCCTAAGCTTCCTTAAAAACAAAAAAAAAAAAAAAAACAAAAAAAAATAAAATAAATAAATAAATAAATAAATAAAAAAAAAATAAAAAAATAAAAAAAAATAAATCATCTTCAGAAGGCTTTACAAGGTCCTCACGTAGGAGAACAGATCAAATAATGAGTTTGTCATCGAATTGTAAAATGAATAAAAGTGCACAGTCTTTCTTATACTTACGTGAGAAACAGTCATATTGTATCTTTAAATCCGACAATCCATTTTGGTGACGTATATTTTAACATGTTGACCATGCATTATTATTCATTTTACATTTCGACGAGCAACACTCTATTTCACATGTTCTCCCAAGTGAAGACTTGTGAACCCTTCTGAAGGTGTATTTTTAATTAACATTTAAACAAATCGCCTTCCACTGGCGTAACATGTCAGGTAACTATATAAGTGAAGTATTTATTCAAACGTAATCACCAGAGGCCTTTGCACAGCTACCCCATTGTTTAACGAGTCGAAAAATTACCTATTCCCAGAATTCCTGTGGCTGTGACATGAGCCAGTTCTATATAGTGTCCAGTCCGCTTCCCTTTGAGATGTTTTTAGTGGACCAAACAGATGGAAGGCACAGGCAACTTGTCCAGGCAGGTGGTAGGATTCTCAAGCTGCTCCCAGTTGAATTGGGCCAGTACACTTTGTGTGACCCTGGAGACGTGTGGACGCGCGATATCTCGGAGTGGAATCACTCCCTCCCTGACCAGCCTAGGTCTTCTGCTGCTGCATAGGATACAGTATGTCTCAAAGTAGACATCAATTAATGGTTTTTTGGTCCTCGAGGAATTCAATGGTTATCGGACCTTGGACGTCAAAAAGCACGGTGAGCATCACCTTACCTGCTGAGGGCACAGCCTTGTATTTTTTAGGGAAAGGTGACTACGAATGCTTCGCGTCCCTACTATCTCAAAGTAGCAGGTTCAAGTGTCAATTTCTCTGGTTGTTAAGTCGTTTCTCACCATTTAATTTGAACACCCCTCCTACAGCATCTTGTCATTATTCATAACAAAACTATATTATGAAATTTTCTTTTTTTAATTTATCAGTTGTTTTAAAAATTATCAATTGTTTTAAAAATTGATTGTAAGACTTTATATAGTAGAAGAAACACTTTTTGAAGATTGACTTAAAAATGTCCTCACATAAAACAACCAATAAATTCTGGAGACGCGTCAGCTGTTTTTATTGAGATCCTTTTTTTTATCACCGATTTGATATTGGACTTGGACCCATGAGTTAGGCCCTATTTAATTTTTAACCAATTGACGGATGAAAGCAACTAGAATGTTGGGACTCAGTAACGAATTATGACGAGAGAAAAAATTTAACACCGGAAGATGCGTCTCTAATGACGCAAAACCGGTAGTGGACCTCTATAAAAAGAGGATCTCAATGAAAACAGTTGACGCGGCTCCAGAATTTATTGGTTGTTTTAGGACATTTTTAAGTCAATCTTCAAAAAAAGTGTTTCTTCCACTATATAAAGTCTTACAATCAATTTTTAAAACAATTGATAATTTTTTAAAACAATTGATAAATTCAAAAAAGAAAATTTATTTACTCAGCTGCGGATGCCCCAATTATAAAATAACCTATATAATGAAAGTGCTACTGTGGATAGTATTTTAATAAATTATGACACAGTTGAAACTTCCTGGCAGATTAAAATTGTGTGCCGGAACCGTGATTCGAACCTGGGACCTTTGCCTTTCGCGGGCAAGCGCACTGCCGACTGTGCTATCCCGACACGACTCACGATGCCGCCTCACAACTTTACTTCCGCCAGTACCTCGCCTCCTACTTTCCAAACTTCACAGAAGCTCTCGTGCGAACCATGCAAGACTAGCACTTCTGGAAGAAAGGATATGGTGGAGACATGGCCTAGCCACAGCCTAAGGGATGTTTCCAGAATGAAAATTTCACTCTGCAGCGGACACAGTTGTTAAAGACTCTCTTGTCTAAACGGAAGTATGTGTTGTGCATCACTGTGTGCGAATATTTTAGTTGCACAGTATTGAGGACCGACGTGCTAAGCACTTCACCATGCACACGTAGGAGTAGTGTCAGATGGAAGAAAACTGATACCTTTGACAGGAGATGTCTGCACAGCAAGTCGCGCCTACGGTCGCCGCCTGAAACATAAAGAAACAATAATTAGACGCCGGCAGAACGGAAAGCTGAAACGTGGCAAGGAACGGCACTGGTAAATAAAACATTCAGTTGAACACTGAGCGGACGTTTCTCTGGTTGTTTTCTGAAATATCTAGTTTCCCAGTTTTGAGAGTAGCATAGCGCGCTAATTGGAAACCATACACCAAAAGGTGAGCGCGTAGGACGATACTGGAACGTAGGCGGTGCGTGGTAGAAATCCGCTGAGCCGTGCCCACGCAGTATCGCGGAGCGCAATCCTATCTATCTTACGTTTTATTTCCCCAGACAGCGGCGCACTTGATTGCGCCTCGCGCTTGTACACCGGCGGCTATCTTCGCTGCCCGCGAGAGGGCCTTATGAGCGAAAAAGTGCGAGGAAGAGTCAGTGGGTCGGCAGTCGGAATGTGTGGTGTATTCGCCGCGGTACTCCAGAGACGCACGGGCCGAGCGTGCTGACAATGTTTACAGAGTGGTGCCAACACGGATTTAGAAAATATCGTTCATTCGAAACACAACTAGCTCTTTACTTACACGAAGTGATGGGTGATATCGACAAGGATTCGCTAATCGATTCTGTATTTCTTGATCTCCAGAAGGCTTTTGACATCGTATCTCACAAACGGCTTTTAATCAAATTGCGTGGTTATGGTATATCGCCCCAAAATTGCGACTGCATAGGGGATTTACTGTCAGAGAGGATACAGTTCGTAGTAATCGATGGTAAGGCGTCAACTAAAACAGAGGTGATATCGGACGTTCCACAGGGTAGTGTTATTGGTCCTCTGCTGTTCCTTATTTACATAAACGATTTAGGGGAAAATCTAAGTGGCTCTCTTAGGTTGCTTGCAGATGACTCCGTCATTTATCGTCTAGTGAAATCAAACGAAGATCAAAACGAACTGCGGAACGATCTGAATAAGATATCGCTATGGTGTAAAAATTGTCATTTGAGTCTAAATAATGAGAAGTGTGAGGTCGTCCACATGACTACGAAAAGAAACACAGCTTGCGAAACACAGCTTGCCCTTTATGCACATGAAGTGTTAAGTGCCATCGACAAGGGATCTCAAATCGATTCCATATTTCTGGATTTCCGGAAGGCTATTGACACTGTACTCCACAAGCGATTTATAATGAAATTGCGCGCTTATGGAATATCTCCCCAATTGTGCGATTGGATTCACGATTTCCTATAAGAAAGGACACAGTTCGTTGTAATTGACGGTAAGTCATCGAGTAAAACAGAAGTGATATCTGGCGTTCCACGGGGAAGCGTTATAGGTCCCCTACTCTTCCTCGTGTTTATAAACGATTTAGGAGACAATCTGAATAGCTCCCTTAGACTGTTCGCGGATGATGCTGTCGTTTATCGGTTAGTGAAGTCAACAGAGGATCAAAAGCAACTGCAAAGCGATTTAGACAAAATTTCCACATCGTGCGAAAATTGGCAATTGACACTAAATAAAGAAAAGTGTGAAGTAATACACGTGATAACTAAAAGAAATCCGCTGAACTTCAATTACGCGATAAATCAGTCAAACCTTAAGGTCGTAAATTCTACTAAATGCCTAGGAGTTACAATTACGAACAACTTTGACTCGAGATAACACATAGAAAATATTGTGGGGAATGCGAACCACAGGTTACGTTTCATTGGCAGAGCGCTTCCCCGCGGCGGAGTAGCCGAGCGGTCTAAAGCGTCTCGCTGAGGAGCGCGCGGTTGCTCGCCGTGGAGGTTCGAGTCCTCCCTGGGGCATGGGTGTGTGTGTTGTCCTTAGGTTAGTTTACGTAGGTTTAAGTAGTTTGTAAGCTACGGACTGATGACCACGCAGTTTGGTCCGATAGATTTACAAACATTTGAACATTTTTTGAACAGAACGCTTCCAAGATGCACCAGCTCCACCAAAGAGACTGCCTACATCACCCTTGTGCGTCCTCTCCTGGAGTACTGTTGCCCCTTGTGGGACCCTCACCAGGTGGGACTGACGAAAGACATTGAGAATGTTCAGAGAAGGGCAGCTCGTTTTCTTTTATCACGTTACGGGGGGGGGGGAGGGGGGAAGCGACACGGAAATTTTGCACGAATTGGGGTGGAAATCATTAAAAGAAAAACGTTATTCATTGCGGCGTGATCTGTTTGCGAAGTTTCAATCACTGACTTTTACTTCTGAATGTGAAAATATTTTGCTAGCACACCTACTTAGGGAGACATGACCAACCCAATAAAATAAGAGAAATCAGACCGAAAACAGAACGATTTAGGTGGTCCTTCTTCGCACGTGCTATTAGAAAATGGAACGGTAGAGAAAAGTTATGAAAGTGGTTAATGAACCCTCTGCCAGACACATAAATGTGATTTGCAGAGTATCTATGTAGATGTAGATGTAGAAATCCGTTAAACTTCGTTTTCAAGATAAATGAAAAGTGAAGGCCGTAAACTCCATAAAATACCTAGGAATTACTATTACTTCAGACTTAAACTGGAAAGAACACGTAAGCAATGTCGTGGGAAAGGCGAACCAGAGACTAAGTTTTATTGACAGAACCCTTACAAGATGTAACAGAACTACTAAAGAGGCTGCATACACTACGCTTGTCCGTCCTTGTTTGGAGTATTGCTGCTCAGTGTGGGATCCTTATCAGATGGGTTTGACGGACGACTTCGAAAGAGTCCAAAGAAGAGCAGCTCGTTTCGAATAACACGATACAGAGGAGACAGCGTTACGGAAATGATACAGGATCTGGGATGGGATCATTACAACAACGGCACCTATCGCAGCGGCGTGAGCTACTTACAAAACTCCAATCGCCAACGTTCTCCTCCGAATGCGAATATTGTTGATTCCCACTTACATAGGTAGAAATGACCATCAGAATAAAATACGAGAAATAAGAGCTCGAACGGAGAGATTCAGGTGTTCTTTCTTCCCGCGTGCTATCGAGAATGGATTGGTAGATAAATAGTGTAACGGTGGTTCGATGAACCTTATGCCAGGCACATAAATGTGATTTGCAGTGTATCCGATGGGGATGTAGATGCCACTTGCCGGGCGATCGGTGTCGCCCTGTGTGTTTCATGTGACGATGGCGGCCTCATGTATACTTGAGCCTCCAAGGATCTACCTGATTCTACTGAGTCTTGAGATTCGATTAAAGCAGACTCACTCCCATCTCCGAATAATCTACCCAGGCGCCCTGCCGCGTAATTTACAACTATTTTAGGACTTTAGAGTTAAGTAGTTGCTTCGCTTGACCGTGTATAATTATTTGCATTAGTTGACATCTTTCCCTTCCGGGTCCCCATGTAGTTGCCTGTCTCTGTGTCCACGTCTTAGTTTAGGGTGGTTACCTGAACCCCAACGGTTTTCCATACCTTTGTCCTTGTGAACACATGTACTTCGGTGATCGATAGTAGTTGTAGTGCTTGATAACACCGAGGTCTGTTTGAGCGGCTATTCACTAATGAAATGTGATGTTCAAATGTTTGTAAATCTAAGGGACTTAACTACATTGGTCATGAGTCCCTAGGCTTACAAACTACTTACACCAACTTAAAGTAACTTATGCTAAGGGGAACACGAACACCCATGCCAGGGGGAGGACTCGAACCCCCGACGGCGAACGGCTCGCGCTTCGTAGAAGGGCGCCTTAGTACGCACGGCTATACTGCCGCGGCTTGACGTTTGGTCTCACAGGTTTTCTTAGTTGCTATTTGCTGACTGCAACATATTTGTCTCTGGAATTTTATTTCTGGTAAACTTTTCCCGTGTGTTACGTGGCCCGCCCAGGGGACAGCCGTAATCATAGGCGGGAAAATTATGCCAACCCGTAGTCGCATTTTGGACAATGTTGTGAGACTTTAGAGCATCCTTCGAGTTAAGGCTGTAGTTCGTTAATTCGTTCGGAGACTCCTTATACCCCACCTTCTCCTTTTTCTCTCTGTGGCTACTCGCCGTGTTTTTGCTGGGAAATACGTTGCTGAGTTTGCTGCAATGGGGATTGATTAGTGTTTACCATTGATGTTGCTTTTCCTCTGCTGTAATTTGAATTGTAAATTTTATTCTGTTCCCTTCAGGCAAGTTGAAGCATTTTCTTAATTTGTATGTCTTTTGGCAAGCTTATCAAAAAAATGTTCAAATGTTTGTTAAGCTTATGGGACCCAACTACGGGGTCATCAGTCCCTAAACTTACAAACTACTTATCAACTACCTTATACTAAAGACGGCACAAACATCCATGCCCGAGGGGAGATTAGAATCCCCGACCGTAGTGGCCGTGCAGACCGTGACTGAAGCGCCTCAGTCTCTTCGGCCACCGCGGTCGGCGCAAGCTTATCTATCTATTAGGTATTGGGCACTTAAATATCTGAGTACTGAACGTAAGGTAACCTAACCCAGACCTTCTTAATTCTGCATTGCTCTGTCCTTATATTAATTCAACGGGAAAATCAGTAACCTCTTTTTATCAATAATGAAAGGAGCAGCATTAGCTGTAAAATCTTTTGCTTTATTTAGGCAAATCGATTTCGGTTTTGCAAGAAACCATCTTCAATGTTGTCAGCAATTCTGCATTAGTCTATCCTTATTTTAATTCAACGGGAAAATCAGTAACCTCCTTTTATCAACAATGAAAGGAGCAGCATTAGCCGTAAAATCTTTTGCTTTATTTAGGCAAATCGATTTCGGTTTTGCAAGAAACCATCTTCAATGTTGTCAGCAAGTTCAAAACAGCATATTAGTAAAATGTATATTGACATTTACGTCTAACAAATCCATTGACATAGTTAGATACATGTGATACTATCTGGTGTCATGACTTTGTACGACACCAGATAGTATCACATGTATCTAACTAAGTCAATGGATTTGTTAGACGTAAATGTCACTATACATTTTACTAATATGCTGTTTTGAACTTGCTGACAGCACTGAAGATGGTTTCTTGGTAAACCGAAATCGATTTGCCTAAATAAAGCAAAAGATTTTACGGCTAATGCTGCTCGTTTCATTATTGATAAAAGTGATTTTGTGGCCGTTGAGCACACCCATTCAGATAATGGAATCCAATTTAAAGCAACCTCCTTGTAATGACAATCTCATCCACTCACGACGACGGGCGCCGACTTTCGTTTGCGAGCGGTGCGGACGAAAACAGCTGAACAACTGATGGAGTGATGTGGCATACAGCAGGGCCGCGGTCTAAAGCGCCTCGCTGCGGAGCGCACGGTTGCTCGCCGTCGGAGGTTAGAGTCCTCCCTGCGGCATGATTGTGTGTGTGTGTGTGTGTGTGTGTGTGTGTGTGTGTGTGTGTGTGTGTGTGTATGTGTGTGTTGTCCTTTGGTTAGTTTAACTTAGTTTAAGTAGTTTGTAAGTCCAACATAAGGCCGAACGCTCGGAGACGGCGCGGCTTATGCATACGAGATGCCTGCCTAAACTACTAGCTACACGCGATCCCAACGCGCTCCAGCGACAATTTTCGGCGGCATCACGTACTGGAATCACACTGTTTACGAAAAGGAGTGGAATTCCTGCTTTACGTCTATCACGACGCCTATTTCCGCGCTTGCGCATACGTTCGTCTGTTCTGCCTGTGAGGTAGGCCTACACAAGTAACAACGAAATATCTATGAACGTAAGAGTCTTGGAAATGTTGCATGTTACATCAATGAGTAAAGTTACCTACAAACGTTTCTTGGTAAACTGTGCGCCGCGGTGGAGTAGCCGAGCGGTCTAAAGCGTCTCGCTGCGGAGCGCGCGGTTGCTCGCCATGGAGGTTCGAGTCCTCCCTGGGGCATGGGTGTGTGTGTTTGTCCTTAGGTTAGTTTACCTTAGTTTGTAAGCTACGGACTGATGACCACGCAGTTTGGTCCGAAAGATTTACAAACATTTGAACATTTGTAAACTGTGCTATATACAATTAGAATAGGTCTTCATATGACACAAACATTATTCCTACAGTCTCACATTTTAGTGAAACTTAAAGGTCATTGTTCCTCGAGCACTATTACTATTAGAACGTGTAATGTAGAAGACTTGAAACAGTGAAGTGCGTGTATTACTCTAATAAGGTACGAACTATTCTGTTCATAAAACGAATCCAACAAACTCAATCCTCAGAGGATGCGCACTTATGTTCACCTAACATCAAATATTACACAGTATTTGTGCATGGCTGTGAATCAGCGACTGTTACAATACAATTAAACTTTTAAGGGGCAGTCGCAAAGTACGAATATGATCGTAACCAGGTTTCAGTGCTGCTATGGGCACCTTCTTCTGATGAAGATAAATATGTTAAAATTATATGTCAAGATCTAAAATAATACAAAAAATATCTGTCATAATCAGATAATCATGACTATCTGATTATGTCAGATATTTTTTGTATTATTTTAGATGTTCAAATGTTTTACAGCTTATGAGACTTATCTACGGGGTCATCAGTCCCTAAACTTACAAACTACTTATGAACTAGCTAATCCTAAGGACGGCACAAATATCCATGCCCGAGGGGGGATTCGAACCCCCGACCGTAGTGGCCGTGCAGACCGTGACTGGAACGTCTCAGTCCCCTCGGCCACCGCGGCCGGCTTATTTTAGATATTGAGATGTAGTTTTAACATATTTATCTTCGTCTGAAGAAGGTGCCCATAGCGGCATTGAAACCTGGTTACGATAATATTCGTACTTTGCGACTCAGGGCTGCCCCTTAAAAGTTTAATTACACAGTATACTTGTATCAAATTAATAAGAAAGTCTATTAGATAAACCGACTATGAGAAAAAAATTATTTGCACTTTGCAGATCTCCAACCAACGCAGCTTACAATACTAAGTTTTTTTTTATATTTTTTTGCTCCATTTCTTGGCTCATTTAACTGAGCCAAAAACACTGCGAAAAACGACGAACGAACACGATCAGCGACCGCAAGGAACAAGACTACCAATGGAGCAAAATTATATATATATATATATATATATATATATATATATATATATATATATATATATAGTACAGAAGGCGTTCAGCCCTGTGACCGGGCGCGCTGAACCACAACGCCCAGCCATTTAAATAGCCCCTGGACCCACTACCTGCACTACGGTAGTCATGGTGTTGCCAATGTAAATATTAGACGTGTTGTACGCACTATTAGTAGATATCTCGGTTACTGACACGTAATTACAACAAATCATGTAAAACAACAATTCTTTTTGATGGATTTTCAGTGCGCCGTTGCCTTGAAGCGGCAGATCTCTATAGTACGGAGTTGTGTTTTATTTCATTTTACACTTACAGTTGTGATAATAATTTTTGTAAGATTTTTCGAGACTGGTTTACAGTTAATACGGATTTCAAACTTCTTTCGGGTTTGCAGCTCGTGATTTCTACTCAAACACTTTTGTAACACAATGAAAAAAATTTCCCAATACATGACAAAACATCTTGGGTACGGCTGTACTGCACACGCATATCATTGAGACAATTAAAGACCAAAGTTTTGTATTCACTTCTAATTATTTTGAATGTTCCCATAATTATTTTTGTGACGTGGGGATTGCCAACACCTATTAAAATATTTAATTATAATGCCAAACAGCAATTAAAATATTCTGGGCCATATTGTGGCTGGCTGGTTGACTGAAATTAGCTCCCCGTTCAGGCCTGGGATCGAGGGTGTGAGCAGCAGCAGTGCTAATTGCACGCACTGTCATCGAAAGCAATCGAATTACGCGCTGCGCAGGTTACTGCCTACAGGCGATAACTCCGTTATAACTGCAGCTGCAGCTCTTGTTAGCCATTTATTCAGCACTCGTGGCGAAAACGCCATGTATACCCACACTCTCGTATTGGGCGAATTTCTGTAATACAGAGTTACAGGTTAACCTTCTGTCAGGCGCGGTATATCCGACCGATAGCGTCGTTTATTCTCGTCATTATTTATCACATTTCCTTGACAAAATACATTTAAAATACAAAATTTGAGAATGACAAAGACGACATACTAGAACAAAAATAGAATTGTTAATCATTCCGATTTTTTTCGTCAATGTTGGACTGTGTTAACAAATCTCGTCATCTATGAGGCAGTTTCAACATTCCTGGTAACTTCCGAATAATTTTGCGGGCCGCGAAACGTGCTCTCTGCGATGGTAAAACCTAACTACATTTTTGACCCTTTGTTCCTTCAAATATAGTACTGTTTTTTATTCTTAAAGCACTTCTTCGTGTTCTTGACTAGCGTCTCCTTCTGTTTCTGAATCATCCTGCTGAACGTCAACCACGTCATTACAATCTGTTTCACTTCTTCTTCAAAATTAGCTTGAACTTCGTTATAATCTTCTTCGAACATCTTTTGTATTTCTGCAATATGGATCGGGTCGAGGAGGTTGTACGTCTTACTGTAGCAATTAACATCCAGCTAAAATACCACCATCGGGCACAGTGTATCAATTTGATAAATAATAGTCAGGAGAGTTTTCACTGAAGATTAATCAATCGAAATAGAAAATAAGTGCATTTCATGTTGTCAGTTAGCTTCGTACTACTTAGTACTTTATGTTTCAAATGTTCAAATGTTTGTTAAGCTTAAGGGACTTAACTGCGGGGTCAGCAGTCCCTAAAATTACGAACTACTTCTGAACTACCTTATACCAAAGACGACACAACCATCCATGCCCGAGGGGGGATTCGAAGCCCCGACCGTAGCGGCCGTGCAGACTGTGACTGGGGCGCCGCAGACCGTTCGCCCACTGCGGCCGGAAATTTATGCTTACAGCAGAACGAATGAACAGTTGAACCGCAACGCGAACCTACCCAATGTAACAAACTGATCAGCCAGTACAGATCATGACCACAGAAGAGATGAATTGGAAGTGCCCGCGGTGGAATGGCAGAGCGCTTTGCTTCAGGGCGCGAAGTTGCTCCCTGTCGCAGGTTCGAGTCCTCCTTCGGATATGGGTGTGTGTGTTGTCTTTACATATAAAAGGGCTTCAAAATCAGGCAAAGTGGACAAGCGTATTCTTGATAAATGGGCTCTCTGCCAATAATGGAACAAAATTTGTCTCGTTATGGATTCAATTTCACGTCATCAACAAGATCTGTTCGTAATTGCAGATCTTTGTATACAAAGTGGAGTGTCCTTGTGTTTGCGTGTACGTATTGTTGAATATAAACCTACAGTTTTCTCTCAATCTTAATGAAATTTTGCACATTTGACTTTCAAACCAACTGGACGGTCGCCGTAAGTGTAAGAATCGGTACAACACGCACTTTATGAGGTATGACGTCATTGCAATCAGATGCGCGAAAAACTGCTGCATAAAGCGACAGTTTTGCACATTTCCTTCGAAACCACTGGACTGATTTCAACCAAATTTGGTACACGTATTTGTTTCCGTGAGGCAATAATTACTGTAGGGGTAAGAACCACATACGGCAAATTTTCAAGTGGTATAATGTCATAAACAATAGGAGTGTAAGATACTGCCACATTATGCGACGAGAATGAGATTTCTAGTGACTTGCTACAAACTGTAAATGTAATTTCTAATCTTTATTATACTTTTTCTCGCTAACAAACACAGGAAAGGAGAAAAGGTTCTCTCTTACTACTTTTCTCCCGCCGGCCGCGGTGGCCGAGGAGACCGAGGCGCTCCAGTCACGGTCTGCACGGCCACTACGGTCGGGGGTTCGAATCCCCCCTCGGGCATGGATATTTGTGCCGTCCTAGTTCGTAAGTAGTTCATAAGCAGTTTGTAAGTTTAGGGACTGATGACCCCGTAGTTAAGTCCCATAAACAATACAAACATTTGAACATTTGAACTTTTCTCCTGTTCATGGAGTAAAACTGAGGCATTCGGTATAACATTGCAGTTTATAAATTCTACACTACAAATTGTACTCACAGGAAATTTTCAAGACAGTACGCACATATACAACTGAATGTGCCTTTGAAGTTGTATCCCAGTACGACATGTACTTCATGAGATATGAGGACATAAACGCCGGACGCGGTTGCCGAGGTGACAAAAAAAAAAAAGTGACTAAGGCGCTCCAGTCACGGTCAGCACGGCCACTACGGTCGGGGGTTCGAATCCCCCCTCGGGCATGGATATTTGTGCCGTCCTAGTTCGTAAGTAGTCCATAAGTAGTTTGTAACTTTAGGGACTGATGACCCCGTAGTTAAGTCCCATAAGCTTAACAAACATTTGAACATTTTTGAGGACATAAACAGTAACTTTTATGAAAAACCGCCCCATCACCCATCTGGCTTTAATCTTTTACTTCTTTACTACTTTACTACTAACTACTAACTGTAACAGATATTACCGACGTACAGCAATTACATAGATTGCACAACATATTACTCAATAAATATGATATTATATACTGCGATGGATAAAAAAGTGTCGCATCATGCACCACGTTTTAATATATTTCTCATTTACTACTAAGAAAATCCTGTTTTCCAGTTATCTTACGTAAGAAAGAGCTCACTAAAGAAATTATTCATATTAGATCCTGGACAAGTAACAGGAAATATTGCTTATAGTCAAGTTTTGAATTAAATTAATATACGAGTTTTACATATCATTTGTATTTTGATTACTACGTTCCTCTGTTTGGATACTGCATTTATAATTTCATACCTTAGCAAGACGGCCCTATATATATATATATATATATATATATATATATATATATATATATATATATATATATATATATATAAACCGAGGTATTATTTGACATGTTGTCTGGGAGACGGTCTAAATATTTTTGATTAAGTGGACAATATCTATAGTCTTGACCGCAAATTTGCGGTCAAGACTATAGATATTGTCTACTTATAAACTGAGGTGTTTGTGCCTATAGTTCACTCTACAGCCAAAACTATACATTACAAACGAATAGTATTTACATGTGGTAGTAGGTATAAGTCTCCCAGTGTCCATTATGGTGGTAGAGTGTTGATAACGGTAAGGGGTTGGAAGATGTGGAAGTTGAAAGTTACCGACTTATAGATCACGTAACTAATGAGGAGGTGCTTAACCGAATCGGGGAGAAAAGGAATTGCTGGCATGTCCTGACTAAGAGAAAGGATAGATTGGTTGGACACATTCTGAGACATCAAGGAATTGTCAACTTAGCATTAGAACGAAGCGTGTGGGGTAAAAATCGTAGAGGGAGACCGAGGGACGAATATAGTAAGCAGATTCAAAAGGATGTAGGTTGTCGAACGTATTCTGAGATAAAGAGACTTGCACAGGTCAGGGTAGCATGCAGAGTTGCATCAAACCAGTCTGCGGACTGAAGACCATAACGACAACATAAAATTCTGCGTGTGGGTGTCAATATTTTACTCTTCAGCAAAAACTACACAATGGAGACGAACGATATCTCTGCGTTGTTACAGTACAAAGTCTCTCGTTGTACGCCATAGCAGTTGCGTGTCGATAGCTATAAGAGGGTGGAAAATATAGTGGCTGAAATTTGGCAGCTTATATTAAATTCGAACAGAAGACCAGCGATGACTTTTGACACTAAAATATATAGCGAATATATATAGCGAAACCTGATGCACATTCTTCAGTTGTTTTTCTGCAACAACCGTACGAATAAAGAAAAATAAGTGCATATTGCAGTTTGAAAAGTAAAACTACCAAGGAAGACGCCAAAGCGTAAGAAAGAAATTTCGCGGTCTTGATCAACAGAAAACGGCGCTGAAAAGTGAATCCACAGGCGATATAAACTTGAAATTTGTAGACGTTGTTTATCTTACAGTGTAGTTATCAGCGATTTTTCGATATTTCCATCCCTAATGGTGCGAAATGGAGGATAGACGTTTCTTTTTTTCTTTTAAATACGTTGCTATTCAGGCAATATTGAAGCAAAAAATACAAAACTTCTGATTTAAATTTTTGATTGGAATTTTAAAAACACGTGTTGCAATATTTTTTTCAATTAAACCATTAAGTGGGTTCAAAAAAGGTAAAAATTTTAATGGTGCTACTAAGACTATTTTGATGCTACAAATGCGAAAATTTGTATTTGGAACCATGGTTAGAATTGAAAAAAATGTTTCGGGGTGTTTTGAATTATGCCATGAATGTTGCAATAGGGGGTGGCAAGTTCTATCAAAATACTTGATTAGGAAAACATTTTAAAGCTAAATCTATGAAACTTTATATTTAGAAGTACAAACAATCACTGCAGACCATCCAGTCGACGTGTGCAAAGCAGCGGGTATTAAGCTAGTTTGTTATATATTCTCTCGTAAATGTAACATGTTTTAGAACAAAGGAAATGGACAGAGAGAAGGGATAGGGGAAGTACGAAATCAAGGCTTGGATAAATAAATAAACAGCCGGACAACTCCGGGTTTTCAGCTAGTAAGCACATAATGGGTACGTACATCCCACCTGACGCAACGTGCCTTGTTCAACCTTTGGATGTAGTCTTATCTTACCAGCGCATAAAACCTTTCTGTGAGCGAGTTGACTGCGTAGATAACTCTACAGTCGCAACGCTATGATCGAGCTTCATGCACTTATTCATAATCTGTTCAGTGTACCCATGTTCAACTAGTTGTTCGAGCAAGCGTGAAAGAAAGCTGCATTTCCTGTTACATGTGATGCGTTTGATGCTTCTCCCGGTGTTATTTGGAATACTGAACACCCAGCTGTAGAGCTGAACCATTTATCCGGTGCCCGTATTGGCTGTTCCATTTGTGTTTAACAGATTTCTGTACCAAGACCTACAGGTACGGACAGGTAAATGGAATAAATAAATAATAATCATAATATTATACTGGTACGTGTGTTTCCTGTACTATTCATTATTACAACAATAATTAGTCCCTATGATAATACGGGTGTATATGAGACACTCTGTTCGCCATGTGATGCCAGGTACATGGGACAAACGGGCAAAACCTTCAGTAATAAATATAAAGACCACTGTGCTGTGCACAACCAAAAGTTAGCCTTATCTTTCCATTTAGAACTTAACCACAACAGATTACACGATATTGGTGAAGATCTACTTATTGTGCATGTGCAACCCAAGGGGCTGGCATTCAACATAAGTAATCGGCATCATGAAGTCTACATCTACATGGGATACTCTGCAAATCACATTTAAGTGCATGGCAGAGAGAGTACATCGAATCACCGTTATACTATTTATCTCCCATTCCATTCTCGAATAGCGCGCGGGAAGAAAGAACATCTGAATCTCTCAGTTCGAGCTCTGATTTCTCGTATTTTATTCTGATGATCATTTCTACCTAAGTAAGTGGGAGTCAACAATATATTTTCGCATTCGGAGGAGAATGTTGGCGATTGTAGTTTCGTAAGTAGCCCACGCCGCAGCGATAAGCGCTGTTGTTGTAATGATTCCCATCCTGGATCCTGTATCATTTCCGTATCCCTGTCTTCCCTGTATCGTGACAATACAAAACGAGCTACCCTTCTTTGGACTCTTTCGATGTCCTCCGTCAAACCCACCTGATAAGGATCCCACACTGGGCAGCAATACTCAAAAAATGACGGACAAGAGTAGTGTATGCAGTTTCTTTAGTACTGTTGGATCCTTTAAGGGTTCTGCCAATAAAACGCAGTCTCTGGTTCACCTTTCCCACGACATTCTCTACGTGTTCTTTCCAATTTAAGTCTGAAGTAATAGTAATTCCTAGATATTTTGTGGATTTTACGGCCTTCACGTTTGATTGATTTATCTTGTAAACAAAGTTTAAAGGATTTCTTTTCGTACTCAAGTGGACGACTTCACACTTCTCATTATTTAGAGTCAATTGCCAATTTTTACACCATAGTGATATCTTATTTAGATCGTTCTGCTGTTGGTTTTGATCTTCAGATGATTTTACTAGACGGTAAATGATGGCGTCATTTGCAAACAACCTAAGAGAGCTACTTAGATTTTCCCCTAAATCGTGTATGTAAATAAGGAACAACGCCCTATATCACCTCTGTTTTAGTCGATGCCTTACCATCGATTACTATGACCTGTGTCCTCTTTGACAGGATTATTTACCCAGACAGTGCACTGAATGAACAAATTAAGTACAAGAGCATATTAAGTAACTATATATAATTTTTCATGATATTAAAGCTCAATGCTCTTCACATACTACCCCAACTCTGGGAACTTTGTCTTCCCTTCATACATTATTTTATATTGTCATTGTAGCTTCTGCTAGTCCTTTCCTCGGAGCTTCGGCCTAATTTTAGTGGTCGTAATTGAATTATGGTTTAATGAGTGAAATTATCATTAATTTTGGGGCCACACATTTGCTGACTTACGTGGTCTTCTGCGTCCTCAAAAAAGCAAATGTTTGTACAGCTTATGGGACTTAACTACGGGGTCATCAGTCCGTAAACTTACAAACTACTTATGAACTAGCTAATACTAAGGACGGCACAAATATCCATGCCCGAGGGGGGGATTCGAACCCCTGACCGTAGTGGCCGTGCAGACCGTGACTGCACGCCGCAGACCGCTTGGCCACCGCGGCCGTCGCTTCCTTATAGTATACACGTTATCAGTCAATTTATTTTCTGAATTACGTATAATTTTGGGTCCTATCTCTACTGGTGTAATTTCATGTCACTAGTGGCCCTAGTGACATGACTGCCCCTTCAGGGGCACTGGGCGCTACTTATTAAGCCCCTTTTCATAGTTACGATCACAACAATAGAAAGTATGAACATTGGACGATGCCACCACTGCGTAGTTGACGACACCGCTGCTTGCGTGCGTGACGGCAGTTCCAACCGCCACGGTGGCCGTTGGAGGGCTGATGCGGTGCTCGGATGATTTGGTAAGTTGCATTTTTACACGCGGCTTACATTTTTAGTTCGGTATGGTTAAGCGCTCAGAATATACAGACACTTTTCTATTCTTAACAGTGCCGGTTTTTTATCTTTTCGATGTTCTTAATTATGGGACTTGTTGGTTTACATGCAGACCCTGCCTTGTGAGAGGCTATGTCGAGCACAAGATACCTACTGTACCTCCCGGCTTGTTACATGTCTCAAAGACTCACTAATGTTTCTACATTTAACAATTTTCAGGACTCACTGAGTATGTGTACTCTCTTTGTACTGAATAATTTAAGTAAAGATGTAGGGTAGCCATTTTACTAAATGACAGACGCCACTATTTTATTTGATTGTCTACATCTACATGGGATACTCTGCAAATCACATTTAAGTGCCTGGTAGATGGTTCATCAAACCACCTTTATACTAGTCTTGCGTGTTTGCAAGAGAACTTCTGTGAATTTTGGAAAGTAGGAGGCGAGGTACTGGCGGAAGTAAAGTTGTGAGGCGGCATCGTGAGTCGTGTCGGGATAGCACAGTCGATAGTGCGCTTGCCCGCGAAAGGCAAAGGTCCCAGGTTCGAGTCCCGGTTCGGCACACAATTTTAATCTGCCAGGAAGTTTCACCTTTATACTATTCATCTCCTATTCCAATCTCGAATAGCGCGCGGGTAGAAAGAACATCTGAATCTCTCCGTTCGAGCTCTGATTTCTCGTATTTTATGATAATTAATTCTATGTAGGTATGAGTCGACATTTTCGCTTTCGGAGGAGAATGTTGGTGATTGGAGTTTTGTAAGTAGACCACGCCGCAGCGATAACCGCCGTTGTTGTAATGATTCCCATCCCAAGTCCTGTATCATTTCCGTGACGCTGTCTCCTCTGTATCGTGACAATAAAAAAACGAGCTGCCATTCTTTGAAATCTTTCGCTGTCCTCCGTCAAACCCACCTGATAAGGATCCCACACTGGGCAGCAATTTTCCAAAAACGGACTGACAGGAGTAGTGTATGCAATATCTTTATTAGTTCTGTTGCATCTTTTAACGGTTCTGCCAATAAAACGCAGTCCCTGGTTCGCCTTTCCCACGACATTATCTACGTGTTCTTTCCAGTTTAAGCCTGAAGTAATAGTAATTCCTACATATTTTGTGGTGTTTACTGCCTTCACGTTTGAGTGATTTATCTTGTAAACAAAGTTTAACGGATTTCTTTTGGTACTCATGTGGAGGACTTCATACTTCTCATTATTTAGAGTCAACTGCCAATTTTTACACCATAGTGATATCTTATTTAGATCGTTCTGCAGTTGGTTTTGATCTTCAGATTACTTTACTAGACGGTAAATGAGGCGTCATCTGTAAAGAACCTAAGAGAGCTACTTAGATTTTCCCCTAAATCGTTTATGTAGATAAGGAACATCAGAGAACCAATGACACTTTCTTGTGGAACGCCCGATATCACCTCTGTTTTAGTCGATGCCTTACCATCGATTACTACAAACTGTGTCCTCTGACAGGAAATCCTCTATTGGGGTGATATACCATAACCACGCAATTTGATTAAAAGCCGTTTGCGAGGTACGGTATCAAAAGCCTTCTGGAAATCAAGAATGCAGATGCACCTCATAATGAGATATAGGTCTCAAAAATCGAGTAATTATTAAAAATTAAGATGGACGGTTGTGTACGTCCCAAAGAAAGAAAATAGTTATTAATTATAAGACTAGCCTACGTGTATAATTGCCACTACCGTATAGTAAGTAGTGACTGCACATTAAAATTTCTTTGTGTTGAATTGTGAGACAATTAGCGATTGTTCTTTATAAGAGGGTGGAATGGAGAGAATGAATCGGGCTCAGAATATTCTGCAGGATTTGGGCCACCCGCCTCCTGTGCTGGTTCTGTCGAGGCAGCTGGGGGACGTTTTCCTCGGTGAAATGCGTCAGCTGGCGGAGGGTGGGGTGGCTTTACTGCCGCTCGCCTGCTGTGCCGTGGCCGCTGGGCCTCCACATATTTCCTCTGGCGAGCGTGCCGCAGCCACCGATACCGTCAGCCGGCCGTTCTCCTCTTTTTATACCTTCAGATTTTTTTCCCAAATATTCTTCGACCACCACCATCTCTTTCTACGGCAGACATCTTCTGTGGCTCAACAACGAGCCCTCTTGCAGCCTCCAATCCTTGTGATCCACCTTTTAGTCAAGAATTTCTGTTTTATAATGTTTATGCTTCCATATAACGGAATTTTTCAGCTGAATCGATCTCAAGGCTACTTCATCTGCAATAGTATGAAAACACGTAATAGTCATTGGTAGCAATTGCATTTAGGCTTATTTTGTTTTATTTTTCCATCTTAATCATTTATATATCCTATATCCTGACAAACCCTGCCCCCCCCCCCCCACTACTTTCGTGCCTGAGGGACTGGTCCTGTTTGGCACATTTTATCAGTACAGACGTAATTTGTAATGATGCAATGTATTTATTATTTAGACAGTATTTTATAATGCGTATTGCTTCCCAATGTATATATATGCTGTATCTCTATGATTGTATTGCGATAGCATGACTTACAACTTTGTAGCTCGTAGGTAACCTAGACATGATAATCTATATATTCACTGTAAAAAACAACACTGTACTCATCCCTCAAAGATAATCCATCTATTCAGCAATACATTCCCACAGATACTACTCCAAATACGAATGTGATGGCATATCTTTGCAGTTGGTTTTGTGATAATCTTTGATATATCCTTTCTCCTCATTAACAAGTTGTGTTTGTGATCTTATGGTGAACACATACCTATTTTATTATTTTAAATTAAGATCCGGGGTCAAATGTGTCACCCATTTTATAATTCCGACATGGACTCAACTCCGAATATTTTATTGTTTCCATTATTATGACCATGACCTAAGAAAACCTATCTGACAAATTTTATGTAAGTAACTAAATTATACCACTGTAATGTACTTTATATTTAATATTACTTTATATTAATACAAATAAACAGTCCCTGAGGTATTTTCGTCTCTAATATGTCAAAGACATTAACTACCAATCTGATAATATAATAATCTTTATATTAATTCTAATAATATTTTTTAAAATGATAGCACAGCATTTGAAAATGGCCTAAGGCCGAAAACAGGTAGTGACAATAAACAAAACTTTCAGTCAAATGGCGGTCAGCTCTTACTGAGGCACCTGACGCCTATAAAATCATAGTATAAAAACAGTTCGTATTTTCATTTTTGTATGCCTCTCAATATGAAAAGATTATTGTCGTTTGAGTTTACCAAACGAATTACTCGAGCAGTTGGTTCAGACAGTATAATGAGCAGGTAGGGCAATGCAATAGCAACGTAACTTATCCGAAGATATTGCATGGAGAGCCATAGGAAGGTTGGAAGCGAGACAGAGAGAGGGGGCTGCAGCTATTGGAGTGACCCAAAGTATAATTTCCAGGACCTGGACCCGATTTTAGACAACCGGAGCAGTCAAAAGAAGGCAAGGCCAAGGACGTTCATGGGTAACATCAGCAAGAGGTGAATCTCCGGTTATCAGCGCGTCGAGACACGAGACTGAATGAAAATCAAATGCAATGCACCCTCCAGGCAGCAACAGGCCGCGCAGTATCAATATCGACAGAAATCGCCTTCAGGAATGTAGCCTATGGTGTGTGTCCCATTAAAACCATGACTCCGTTTAGCCCGCAGAAACAGGGCTGAGAAACATCAGAACTGGAGTCGTAATGAAAGGCGCCACGTTATGTCGTTTAGGATTTTATGTTGAGCCGGACATTCGTCATTCTCTCATTTGGAGAGGTCGAACTCTAAACAATCCTGCTTAGGTCCAGGAAACATGGTGGTAGGCGAATGGTGTAGGCAGGAGTCAGTATTGAAGGACGTACGGACCTCTGTGTCGTTCAGAATACCGCTTTGAGACAAGATTATTCGACCTTTTGTTCTGCTCTACACAAGTGCCGTAGGAAATGAGTTCCTTCTGGGACGATACCGCTCGTTCTCCAGAGCTGTACTGGTGGGCAATACGCTTGAACCTGAGGGAATTAACCGTTCTTAAACACGATTACGTTCTTAAACACGATTGGTGCGCCTCGGTTTCACAGTGGTAAAGTGCCAGACTACAAATACAAAGGTCGCGGGTTCGATCCCCTCCAGGTCCTAGGATTTCTATCTGTCACTTTCCACCTCTTTCACTGGCTTTATTGCTCATGTGAAAAATACCGACTAGCGCCGTGGTTCTGAACCCACGTTAAACTGTAGGTCCCCCTATAACTGGCTGGGTAAGTCAGTTAGAAGGTCGGAGGAAGGCAACGGCATACCACCTCCAAACATGACCATGCCTAGTAAAGCACTGTCGTATTCAAACCAATTTTCGGATTGTTGACTGCTTTACCTTTAAACACGATTGACCCTCTCTGGGATGAACTTGGCAGACGCATTGCAGCCACACTGGCACCTCCCACAACTGTTGCAGAAACTGATATTGCACTCATGGAAGAATGGCCAAATATCTCTCACGATCTGACTGATAATCTCATACTGTACATGTTAAGCAGGTGTGGATATGTACTGACCGTCCGGTCCGGTGTTATTACGCACCAATTTAGACAACAACGAGAATAACACTTTTACTATTATGGTATCCGCTTGAACGTCAAGTTGACACAACAAAATATCGTATTGTATCACACACAAATTACAGTTGTAACAAATATGATAACAAAGACGTACCCTTTGTATATTCTTCATGATATTTCACCTTATCCCTTAATTGTTTTAAACAGTGACCTAGAGAACCAGTGTGAATGATGTATGTTTGGTCTTTGTATGTTAGTGACCCTATTACCAACCATCTGATACGTATTTAAAAAAAGAAAAAAAAAAAAATGCTACTGCGTTTTAAACACAATCCATTTGGGAATGGTTTCCTGTAACCATGTTTATCAATACCTTCTTTCCACTGCTGTCCTGACCTCTAGGTTTGAGATAATACGAACAGGCAGCGTACGTGTGCGAAACGATGCTGAATTTCGATCTGTCAAATCTTAGTAGCTGTACAGGAAATTAGATATTTATAAATAAAGGTGAATGCCTGTACGTTAGTCGACGCGTATTACCTCATAGAAACTAATCCTCCATCGCAATTCCTTTTATGCACCATAATATCAATAAGTTAACACGAAAATTGAAGTGAAAATTTTATCTTTCTCAAAGAAGTGTGTAACCTTGTTTGTTTGTATGTTTGCTTTTAGAATTCACACAAATCTACAGTTTTATTCCGATCGTGATGAAATATTGCACACTTGACCCTGAATACACAGTTTTGTTCTGATCTTAGAAGTAATTTTGCACATTTGATCATGGAAACTGTCTACAAAAAAATTTCGTATGGTTGATGGTGCAGGGTACATCAAGTACGGACTTGGATACATTCATACAGTTGTATTCCTATCTTTAAAAAGAGGTTAACAGGCTACTGACACCGTTTTACTAATTACTGAATTTTTTAAACAAATTTTTTTTTATCAGCCAACCGGTTGCGTAATTTTTAGGTGCTTGACCTAGGTTTCGTTACCACTTGGGACAACTTCATCAGGAGAATAAAAACAGTTTCATTAAACAGATGACGTCAAAAATATTACGAGCAGAATTTTTGACATACAAATAAAACAAGTATGGTGTGAAGGGCATGAAGGAACTATCGAATGTATTGATGCAGAAGGATTTTATAAACCGCAAGTCAGTGTTTCACTTATCACCACGAAATTTGACATACATGAGTTTTG
Source organism: Locusta migratoria (assembly GCA_026315105.1). NCBI lineage: Eukaryota > Metazoa > Arthropoda > Insecta > Orthoptera > Acrididae > Locusta > Locusta migratoria. The sequence continues at coordinate 203,042,450 of CM048746.1, forward strand.
ATAAATAGGGGGAGGGGAGATGGAGAGGCAGAATGAATAGATATGGAGGACGAATGGGGAGGGGGTACGGAAGACATTGGTCGAGAGCGAGAGATGAGAGAGAAAGACATGCACAGAGAGAGAGAGAGTGAGGGAGGGAGGGTGGAGAGGAAGGGCGGGAGGATGAGGGAGTGAGGGACAGCGGGAAAGGGGTTGGGGGAGAGGGAGGAAGGGAGGGAGGGAGGGAAGGAGGGAGAGGGGTGGGGGGAGAGGGAGGAAGGGAGGTAGGAGGGAGGGAGGGAGGGAGAGGGGAGGGGAAGAGCGGTGGGGGAGAGGGAAGAAGGGAGGAAGGTAGGGGGGAGAGAGGGAGGGAGAGAGGAAAAGAGGGTGGGGGAGGGGGAAGAAGGGAGGGAGGGGGTGGGAGGGAGGCAGGGAGGGAGGGAGAGGGAAGAGGGTGGGGAGAGAGGAAGGAAGGGAAGTGTGAGGGAGGGAGGGAGGGAGAGGTGGTGGGAGGAGAGGGAGGAAGGGAGGGTGGACTTGGGACATGGACTGAGAGAGTATGGAATAAAAAATACCCCTAGGCAACGCCTTTTTTTCTGCTAGTTAATTAATGATAAAATGAACGAAAGAACTGAACCGTGGTTCTTGTGAAGGCCCAGACATGAATTATATAAGGCAGCACGAAATATGTGGCTTCCTGTGCATCGGCGAGTGTCCAGCACGATTCCATGAGCCGTAGAGGAAGCGAGGGCCGCAGCCAGTGCTGGAAACCTTACCGTGGCGGCTGCCGAGATCAAACGCCTCCAGGGCCGCCACCGCTAGGAGGCCTCTGTAGAGGACAGCCGCAGGACGCGGCTTACACCAGCTCGTATGCTGCTCACAAGCGAGAGGCTGCCGAATTACGTCATCAGCCTCGGCTGGCTTCCGTGGACATTTGAGCGTTCGACTGTGTACCTGTTATCTTCTTCCGTGTCGTCGTAAATCCCGTATCTATCCAGTTGGTGTACGCGGAGCCTTTCTAAATTCGCGCACTCGAATTTCGCCACGCGATTCCTCACACGCTAGCAATTAAAAAAAAGTCTTTCACAAAAGTTAGCCCTGTGCATATTTCCGGCAGTAAATGGACGTCGAAGATTGAGATTGGTGTGTGTTCCATATGTCAGTGATGCAGGGCGATGCAGGGCCGGGCAGGGTGATGCTGTTTGTCTCTGTACATAGGGGTGAGTTATGTATGCCCTAAACAGCTACCCAATCTGTTTACACATCAATAATTATTCTGTAGTTTAGTCAGTCTATTAATTTGCATATGATGACGTGAAAAGATATTTAAACAAACATAAATTAAACTTCTGAATAACCAACAAAATAGGTTCTAAGATACAGAAGTGGTTCACTCACGAAGTAATTCTTTATAAATGGTGTTCATTACTCATATTAGACATGTTCAAATGTCTGTAAATCTATCGAACCAAACTGCGTGGTCATCAGTCCGTAGCTTACAATCTACTTAAACCTAGGTAAACTAACCTACGGACAAACACACACACCCATGCCCAGGGAGGACTCGAACCTCTATTGCGAGCAACCGCGCGCTCCGCAGCGAGGTGCTTTAGACCGCTCGGCTACTCCATCACGGCTATTAGACATTAAACGCGGAGGTGGTCCTACTTTATACATCGGTAAATGACTAAATATTTTCACAATAATTGTTCATGGGAGGCACTATAAGTATCACACGCACTCGATAGTAAAAGTTCAAATTGTCACTCGTAAATTAGTGTAGTCCATCGAAAATTTCAGGTCCTAATTAATGCGCGATTAAAGTATTTGTTATAAAACACAATTTGTAATCACACGAGTACACGATTGCTGAATTAAATCAAATGTTCAAATGTTTGTTAAGCTTATGGGACTTAACTACGGGGTCATCAGTCCCTAAACTTACAAACTACTTATGAACTACTTACGAACTAGGACGGCACAAATATCCATGCCCGAGGGGGGATTCGAACCCCCGACCGTAGTGGATTGCTGAATTATCACAGTTCCACAGCCCTACTACCATGCATAGGTTATCACTTTTCACAAGAGACTAAGTTCTTCAGTCACAGTCCCGTAAGTTTCCTAGGTCCTCACATGCCTATCTCTTCAAATCACAAGTTCGTAACGCGGCTTCAGACCGCCCAGCATCACAACCTTTCACCAACACGTCCAAGTTACGAGTCCCTTCCCAAGCGTTCGAAAAGCGGGCTCTCCCTGCTCCCAAAATTGTATCTTCTGCGCATCCTAACGCCTCATCTTTAAAATACAATTTCCCTTCCAAAATTTTATACATTTGAATATCACAGCTTAAAATGCTTTGACCTTCTCTCCTATAAATATTGTTTACATTTAACAAACAAATATATATTTAACAATACTAAAAAACGGTTGAGACTAAAGCTCTTTGCTGAGATAGACATTAGGCATGATATCTCACAGTTTATATACTTCCGCCGTCGAAATATAGTTACGCAATTAATATTTATCTATGCTTCTTATACAAATATATTCAGTTCTTGTCCACAAATACTTATAATTGTTTATATATAAATTATCTGCTGCATTTCTACTATTTTTAGTCGGCCATGAAATATTTAAGTGGCAGTTACAACATAAAACGAACGTTACTAAGAATAATATTAAATGTAATATAACACATATATAAATGTAATGTGCTTTGCTGGATTAGTCTTTTGTGTTTCTGTAGTGGAATCTATGTTCTGACACAAGGATATTACTACCTCAACGAAAAGCAGAACAAGAGAGTAAAACAAAGTTTATTGAAAGAATACGGAAATAACGTGGTATATATTTTAAGATAGGTAGTGTGGTACAATGCTGCCCATTTGCTTCTTAAATTATTACTGATAAACAGTACGTATCAATAATTGTAAATATAATACTATCATTATAGTACTGAAATTTGTCGGCTTTTTATCTGTAAGGAATATTGACTTTGTAATTACGGCGTTTGAGTCTCTCAAGTCTCCCGAATCCATTAATATAATTATATTTGCCGTATGACCATTTCCTGATTTTATATGGATTTTTAGAAAAATGTGTGTGGCTATATTGTATTTCAATTGCAATCTGGAATAGCCGCCCTCGCTCACCCGAGCGTTTCCGGTTTCCGAGCACGTTAGGGAAAACCTGAATACCTGTTGTATTCCATTCACTACGTCCAAACTGGTAGCCGACCGGCTGGGGAAACCATCAGCCCAGGAAAATCCGCTTTTCACATGGAAACAATCAGCTTCCCCCTGTATCTGTAATATCACAAGCTGTCTTGCTTCTTCGACCCTGGTGATGAGCTGTTTCACTTATACATCCTGAGTGTCGTCCGACTGCAATAGCGTATCCTATGTCGTCTCAGCTTCACGACCATGGAGCAGGAAAAACGGCGTGAAACCTGTGTGTTCGTAATTCTCAGTAAAAAGTTTGTACAAAAGATACGTTTTTTCGCGATATAGAAAAATTAAAAAAAATCTTAAGTGAGTTTTTCACTGTGTTTTTAATGAACTCAACACTATAATTCACGATTCAGATGATGGGGAGGCGTAATTCTTTTTTGTATGAAATTACAACACATGCTACTCCTCAAAACCTAAAATTAATTTAAGTAATGTAAAAAGTCATGGGTGCTGGTGTGTTGAAATAGAGCCGTAGAAGCTATTGTGTTCATTTAAACACTACCGAAAAGAACAAGTAATCTTTATCGTAATGTACTTGAAGATGCATCTCAATCGATGTGAAACCGGTTGTGTTTAAATAAACACGTTTCGATAGTTTTGCGGTTCTCTTTCGACACGCCACCACCCACGACTTTTCGTACTACTTAAGTTAATTTTAGATTTTAGAGTGTATGTTGTAATTTCATTCAAAATATTCTTAAGCTGTGGCTGTCCTTCCTAGAACATTATTTGTAATTATTTTAACCCCTTTTTGTTTTAGTTGGTTATGGTCCTAGAAAAGTGTTCAGAAAAAAAATTCGTGACACAAGGGAACGTCAGAAAATAGAGAGTGCTAAAATGTTTTTATATGCATTGCCTGTCACAGCTGACGATAGGAACGGTATATTTGCTTTGAGTGATCACAATCAAATTTGGTATAATTCTGTAGTTTTTCTTACAGAAAGTTTTCATGTTCGAAACCCACAATATCCCGGATGGCGAACGGTAGTTTGCAATAGACTTTGATGCCATTTGACCGACCAATAAATTTCATCGCCGTTTTACCGACCACCATCAATTTTGGAAATTGTTTTCATGGAGAGGTTTTTGCCCACTGCAAGCCGCTGTATTTCGATCAAAGTTGGCATGTACGTGTAATTTTTCATGGATAGCAGTAAGGAGGATATAGTGGGGGGAGCAAGAGATGTTCGGAGACAGGGGCAGGAGGAGAGGGACAGAGAAAGGGGGCAGAAGCAGGTGAACATAGAGAGATGGACGAATGGGAGATTCGAATAAATGTACAAGTTGCCTCGAATTACACGTACCATTGATTATATCAGAAGGAGGGGCGAAGGGAATATACAAAACCAAGGGGCATGGTGGAGGAGACGAAGAAGTATAGAGGGAGTGGAGGAGATGAACAGAGAGATGAGATGGATACAGTGTGGGATAAGAGATGTACTGGCAGTGGGGGGAAGGTGATCGACAGAGATAGGGGGAAGGCAGGGGCTGTGTACGAGAAGAGGAATGGGAGAAGGAGATTCCGATAAATATTAGCAATTGTCGGGTTCGATATTGTCAAAAGTCATTACGATATCTGACAGATACCATGAGAAAGGCCACTTTGCCATGGATTGGCCTCGCCACGTGTCTTTGAGTGTTTCACAGAGTCACTGCGTTACAAGATTTCGAGGAAGAATCGTCTGCCATTCCTCCAAGGAAATTCAGACACAATCATTCTTTCATCAATTTTTCGTAGTTCACTTCCTAGATTCCAACAATGAATACAGAAGCACATATAAGTGAATGTTAAAGTCAATAAACGAACTTTCTATATTTTTTCTGTTCCGAATACTGAATGACGTTTACGATTTGTTTATCATAATTTCTTATTTGTATACACTGATACTAGGAAGGAAAACTATAATTTTCCTTTAGAATTTTTTAAAGATATGCTAACGGCGCCATTGCTTTCTGTTAATGCAATTTTTGACTAATTTCCAATTATACCTATTTCTATTAATATTGTTATAGCACCATGAACTACACACACACACATACACACATTTTTACATTATTGTGATCCCGAGAGGTCCAGCAAGCCGCGTCCCAATAGTCGCGCGCACTAAGGCGCCTTGCGGCGGTGCGTGCGGCTTTTCGTCGTCGGAGTTTCGAGTCCTCCCTCGGGCATGGGTGGGTGTGTTGTTGTTATAAGGAGTAAGTTTAAGCAGTTTGTAAGTTTAGGGACCGATATCAGATAACGACTGCTGTTAGCTCCGATTACAAACATTTCAATTTCATGTCCAGCGACGTCTTTGTGACTCCTGACAGCTTAGGTTTGGATTAGAACATGTAAATTCCACGCCAGTGATTCTTCTGAGTCTTCTTTGTTACACGTATGACCACCTCCGTTCACTCATTGCGTCACAATACCAAGTTATCACAGGGATATCGGGCTTCTGACTCCAAATGATTAAAAATTCAGGGCACTGAAACAAACCTAAAGGCAAAGTTGAAAATTTGTGCTACACTGGCATTGGAACCCGGGTTTCCTGCTTCGGATCAGCGGTCGCCTTAACCATTTAGGCTATCATTTACTATACCGGGCTTCGTTTGCTAGGAACGTACTGGGCAAGGTAGAATAGAGCTAAGGCACTTTACTCGTAGTCAGAAGGGCGGTGATTCAAATACACTTCCGGCAATCCTGTTTGGGGTTTTCCGTGATTTCCGATGTGCTTCCTTTGAAAGGACAAGACAGATTAATACACGAGGCAATTTCCGGAATGCTTCCTTTGAAAGGGCACGACCGATTTCCTTCCGCATCCTTACTCAAACAATCTGAGTGTGAGCGTCCCCCCCCCCTCTAACAATCACGCTGTCGACGGGGAGTTTAACCCTAGTCTTCCTGCCTTCAAGGAACGCTGTAAATGCCACACAAAGTGGCGATAGAGGCAGGCGACCATACTTAGAATAATTGGTGGTGCTGCGGGTACGCTGAATAGGTCGCGAAACATTTTCAATATAAATTATTCTTTAATGACGCTTTTCGGAGTTTCCATCATCAGATTTGTATCTACAAAAAGAGAACATTTTATGAACATTACATTATAATAACTGTTACGTATACCATGAGATTAACGCAGATTTTCTTTTTACTGTATGTTACTCATGTTGGTGATTCGGCCACTCTCACACAAGATACCTTTACATAGATGTTACAAGCTGTTTGTGTCGTGGACATGTGCTGGCTCTAATCGTTCACACACCAGTAGTCTGCACGTTTCATGACAAAAACAGTTTATAACATCTATGTAAAGGCATCTTGTGTGAGAGTGGATGAGTCACCAACATGTGTAACATACAGTAAAAAAAATTCAGTGTTAATCTCATGGTATATGTAACAGCTATTACGATGTAATGTTTATCAAATGTTTTCTTTTTGCAGATACAAATCTGATGATGGAATCTCCGAAACACGTCATTCTACTGAAAATGTTTTGAGACCTATTCAGCATACCCGCAGCACTGCAAAATTATTCAAGGATAGCATACAGACCTATCTGTTGGTTGTAGCTCCGTCTTACCTTTCAGAGACAGTATCAAGTAGAAGATTTAAGATATCGAAAACTACTTCGTCGCTAATAATATGAAAAAGAATTTTTCGGCTTAAAATCTCTCATGCAGTCATAGCTACACAGTTCTCCGTAAGTTTGTGAACGCCATGCTGCGGATTACAACGGAGTAAGATGGAAGTGATCTCTTTGAGTTATTGGTTAGAATACGGAGTAGCTATCTCAAATAACGGCTAATAATGACACAGTATTGTACACTTAATTATTGGCCATTAAAATTGCTACACCAAAAAGAAATGCAGATGATAAACGGGTATTCATTGGACTGACATGTGGACTGACATGTGATTACATTTTCACGCAATTTGGGTGCATAGATCCTGAGAAATCAGTACTGAGAACAACCACCTCTGACCGTAATAACGGCCTTGAAACGCATGGGCATTGACTCATCAGAGCTTGGATGCCCGTGCAGCTTCAACACGATACCATATTTCATCAAGAGTAGTGACTGGCGTATTGTGACGAGCCAGTTGCTCGGCCACCATTGACCAGACGTTTTCAATTGGCGCGAGATCTGGAGAATGTGCTGGCCAGGGCAGCAGTCGAACATTTTCCGTATCCAGAAAGCCCGTACAGGACCTGCAACTGTGGTCCTGCATTATCCTGCTGAAATGTAGAATTTTCCCAGGGTTCGAAAGAAGGGTAGAGCCACGGGTACCTTTTCGTAACACCCTGTATACTGGGTTTTATCAAAGTTTAATGAGAGTCCATTTGTAGAGAACCACTTAATAACTTTCTAAAAGATATCACTTACAATTTTATCAGTTAATTCCTTTTTCTTTTCAGGTGTGATAGCTATACTTGTATCATCAGCAAAAAGTACTAGCTTAGCATCTTCGTGAATGTAGAACGCCAAGTCATTAATATCTATTAAGAACAGCAAGGGACCCAAGACCGAACCTTGTGGGACCCCATTTTGATAACTCCCCAGGTAGAGGAATTAATTGTTTCACCTCTATCATGTGAACTGCTTATTTAAACTTTCTGAAGTCTTCCGGTTAAGTATGATTTACACTATTTGTGCAGTGTTCCACTCATACCACAATACTTAAGCTTATCTAGAAGAATGCCATGATTTACACAATCAAAAGCTTTTGAGAGATAACAAAAATCCCAGCTGGTGATGTCCAGTTATTCAAAGCATTTACTATTTCATCAGTGAAGGTATATTGACGTGGTAATAAGTACGTGAGCCCTTCTCTTGGAGGGTGGTGTTTGGGGCGGTGCACAAGCAGAGCGGAAGTGAACTCTGCCGACATGCCGGCAGTGGCAGGCAGTCGGCGCGGCACTCTGCCGCCGGAGCTAACCTAATAGAGGGCGCGAGTGGCGCTCAGCCAGGGGTGCCAACGGCCGCCTCTGCCGGGATCAACATCGATCTGAAGGCCGCTACTGCCGACTGCTCAGCTGCAGCTGCTCTCGAGGAGGCCCGACAGTGGCGACACTTCTCTGATACACTTAAAAATTCCCAGCTGATAGGTCATGGGCGACAGGTAAAACCTTCCCCTAAGGTCTATATAGGAGAGGTGTAGTCACGCTACCGTGATCCTTTGCGGTGGCGGCCATTTTGGTTCTAAAACGTGGCTGTAACAGACTATCTTCGGATAATATTTGTCACTAGAAAGTGTTAGTTGCATAAAGCAGTGAATGTAAAATTGCGACAGAGTATGCAGATTACGGAGAATGTGGCTACATTTATTCTCATTGCAATGTATCTATATCTATAAATGTGAATGTCCGGTGTACGTTTATCACGTCTAAACCACAAGACATAAAGAGCTAAAAAATTGTACAGTTACTAATGTCTACCTGGGGAAGGCTTTAGGCACGGTTTTATGGCGCTCGGATAGCTATTTATCTATATATATTAATGTGAATGTCTGTTCGGTGTACGCTTATCACAGCCGAACGACAACACGCAGAGACTTAAATATGTGTACAGTTATTAATTTATACCTGAGGAAGGTTTTAGGCACGGTTTTATAGCGATCTGATAGATATTTAGTAATTAAAGACTATAATGCGAAATGTGGAACAATAATTACTTTTTGAAAATTATATTTCCTCTTTGAAAATGGTTTTATTGGTTGCATTGTTGCTTGAGGGTTGATAATGATAAAAGGGTGGGGTGTATTGGGATGGAAAGTTATCAGTTTATATAAAATTCTACATGTGTGTGTTAATATTTCGCTCTGAACTAAAAACTACAGAACGCAAACGAATGGTCTGTGTGTAATTGTTGTCCGATGTCTCCCTTTGTACACGATAGCAGTTCCATGCCGATAGTTATAAGGGGGTGGGAGATATGGTGGTTGAAAGTCTGAAATTATAAAATAAATTCGGACTGAAGGCCAGCGATGACGTTTGCGGCTCCGTAAGAGACAGTGGTGTCCAGACCTGTCTTCTATACACCTTGCTCAGCTGCAGCTGCTCTGGAGGAGCCCAAAAGTAGCGATACAGTCCGAAGAACGACACTCCTCTACTTCACTTAAAAATTCTGAGCTGAATAGCTCGTGGTCGACAGGTAAAACTTTCCCCTAACGTTTCGTCTTCGACTGCGGAAGACATCATCGGAGGCAAAGTAACAACTACCTTAGATGTCTTCCGCAACCGAAAACGAAAGTAAGGGAAAAGTTCTACCTGTTGACCACGGCTTACCAGCTCGGAAATTTTAACCCTTTATTGTATATTATTTTTTCGATTACATTTCAAACTGATCAACATTTTACCTCAAATTCATTTGTAGCTGTTACTATACATAGCAAGTAGCGCGGTCTAGAAATTATAAATTGCAGAGTGCTACTGAATCAGTTCGACAGTTAGCTGCATTAAGTTACTCCTAACATGTGTGTTTGTTTATTTTAGTATACATCCTTTGCAATGTAAAAGCAATCAATCACATTCTACTGTTGCATTATACCTATTAGATTTCTATCTGATTATGCTGAAGCGATAGCTCCTTACTTAACAGCCATATACAACTGCTCTCTCGATCTGTACCAAAAGATTGGAAAGTTGCACAGGTCACACCTATATTCAAGAAAGGCAGTAGGAGTAACCCACTAAACAACAGGCCTATTTCATTGACGTCAATTTGCTGCAGGGGTTTGGAACATATCGTGTATTCAAATATTATGAATTACCTCGAACAAAATGATCTATTGACCCAAGGTCAACACAGATTTAGAAAATATTGTTCATGCTAGATCGTTATTCACACGAAGTGATGGTTGCTGTCGGCAAGGGTTCGCAAATCGAATCCGTATTTCTTGATTTCCAGAAGGCTTTTGACACCGCACTTCACTAACAGCTTTTAATCAAATTGCGTGGTTATGGCATATCGCCCCAAATTTTCGGTTTGGTTAAGGGATTTCCTGTCATCGAGGGCACAGTTTGTAGTAATCGATGGTAAGGCATCGACTAAAACAGAAGTGATACTAGGAGTTCCACAGGGTAGTGCTATTGGTCCTCTGCTGTTCCTTATTTAGGGGAACATCTAAGTAGCTCTCTTAGGTTGTTTGCAGATGACGCCGTCATTTATCGTCTAGTAAAATCATCTGAAGATCAAAACCAATTGCAGGACGATCTGAATAAGATATCACTATGGTGTAAAAATTGGCAATTGACTCTAAATAATTAGAAGTGTGAAGTCCTCCACATGAGTACGAAAAGAAATCCGTTAAACTTTGTTTACATGATAAATCAATCAAAGGTGAAGGCCGTAAACTCCACAAAATACCTAGGAATTACTATTACTTATCCCATGTAGATGTAGATGAGTTATTTTCTGGAATTGTTAGTGGCATAATAGTGACATTTAGTGCATCGGCTACATCATGGAAGCTTTATATAGCCTTTCAGCTATGAACTTTTGGTTATTAGTAATGCTTAATAATTTTAAGGATTTTTTTCAGTATTTTTCTCAGTTTGTTCGCACGATACTTTAATCGTAGTAGTTTTTATAGCTTCAGATATAAAAACCATGCATTAAATGGTTAAGTGAAGTTAACGCCGGCCGTGAAAGACTACATTGTAAGACACTACTTTGTTCAACACTTTCTACACTAAACAAGATGTTCCCACAAACACAGCTCCTTTAACGTATTTCGTATGCTGTGCGTTGCTTTCTTTACGGCGTCGTTTAATACGTCAAAACGTACGCTGTACGTTTCTTCATTCAAACTGGTGGCAAGCCCTGCTGTGTTGGACTATCTGTGACAGCAGAAAACATTGGGCACAGGCACTGTAATCGAAAACGGGAATTCTCTTCCTAATTACACGAAGATTATGAAGCTTAGTAAGACAGAAGTGATGTTCTGAAGGAAGGAACATTTATTTTCGGTAAAATAGAAGTCAACTTGTTACGTGTACTGTCTTTCAAGCAGACATAAAGCAATTTCAAATGTAACTAGTCCCAGAAGTAAAGAAGGACAAGTAAACATATATAAACCAGAGGTTTTAATATATTGTAACAAGGGTAAAATTGAACAACTTTGGCCTGCTATCAAGCTATTATCCTCTCTGTCGCAAGACAATGAAATGGTAGAACGTTATTTCTTTCAGCAATAGCGAAAAACAATAAAGAAAGCATTGCTGGTGTGTTTCAACAGAGTCTTAGATGTATGGATGGGCCTAAGGATTCAACAGGTAGACCATCACAAAGTGCAGTCAGACTGTTTGGTCGACACATCTCAGGAAAGACCCCATTTACGGCATATGGACAAGATACAGCAAGGTGATGTGAAGTGCTTGCAGATTAAGAGAAAAAGAGGGGGGGGGGGGGGACAGGGTGGAAAAGAAACGTTAGCAGTGTGTTGTGGGTCCCTGCATACTGAACTATTTCAAACAGTGCCATTCTTGAGTAACTTATGCTTGATAAAATAAAAACTGAACTTCTGTACTGAATTTTCCTTGTATGCTTATGTTTATTTCGATAAAATACGTTTCTTCGTACACGTTTATTTCTTACTAACATTCAGAAGAATGAGTTTTAGAAGTTACCTTTGTTCTTGTATCTTCTGGTAAATGCAACTTTCAAAATTGTAGAAAAAAATTACATCAAGGAAAAAGTAATTTTTAAATTAACATTACGGTTCAACTATAAATTACAAAACACAAATACACAGTGCTACTCAGAGCTTGACGACGCATTAACAACTGCTATTAAAATCACAATAAGAGATGGTTTATGATGTAGAACGTTTTCTCCTTCACCTGTGAAATTTTAGTGACCTTATTTAAATTACCGATTCAACTGTATAACAGCATTAGAAAGAAGAAGTTTCAAACATTAATATAAATAGTCTACTACCTCACCACTTCTTTTAAAAATCCAAGAAATTTGCTGAAAAGATTATGTTCGCAGAGACAAAACCTATGTGAATGGCTCAGCGTGAAAAGTGTTAACAACACTTTCTACGCCTATACTAAGGCAAAAGTATACTTTCGCGTGACCTATGCAGGTGGATCGCAGGACGATTTTTAGTGCTACCGACTGAAAAAAGGAAGAGGGAAGTCGTATGACAGGAAGTTATTTACAAAAGACGTTCTATATAAGAAATCGATGTGAGTAATAAAGTTCTCATGACAATACGAGAACAACGCAACCGTATCATTCGTACGTAATTGCAATATAGCCAGGCTCCGTCCTCTTCCATTGACTACAAGTCTCATATGAGTAACTTTCCAACCATTTATTCTTTCTCTGACGGCAATATTTTACGTTTGCGAACTCCTATTTATAGTGGCAGTTTGCTTTATTTTATTCTGTATTTCCGCTTTCTTTCTATTTCACTATATTGAGTAGGGAAGAGGAGAAATTAATGGGAAATTAATGAGATTCGCAACTACTTGATTATGCGGTCATGCATTTTCTACTTCGTTTCTTGAAAATAATAATTGTAATAATAATCTTTACCTTTGTGTTTAAACGATTTACGCTTACAATTATCAGTTTTTCAGTCCAGATATAGAAAGTGTCATTATTACCAAGAATAGACGCTACGACGTATCTCATCGGATTTTACGCTTTAAATTATATTAAATATTTTTTGAGAAAAATTGTTTATTTTTCTATAAATTTTCCCTTTACTAGTTTCTAAGTCTTACTCAGCGAGGCATTTATACATAATAACAACTTCAGCTTCAAATCCTTATATATAACAATGAATGCCTATTTCTTTTGGTCTCGCCATCAGTTGAGAATGGCTCTACCGGTTTGACCGATCGTTTTGTTTTGTTCTGTTCGTAATTCTAAGAACAAAGTTTGTATGAAATAAAAATTTTTTGGTAAATCTACCGAAAAAATTGAGAAAATATAAAACTGCGATTTTCAATGTGCAAATCTATAGTTTTCTCCGTTGTTGTTGTTGTTATGGTCTTCAGTTCGGAGACTGGTTTGATGCAACTCTCCACCTTACTCTGTCATGAGCAAGCCTTTTCATCTCCTTATAAGAACGGCAACCCACATCCACTTGAATCTGCTTACTATACGCGTCTCTTGCTCTCCCTCTCCGATTTTTACCCCACACACTTCCCTCCAATGCTAAATTTAGATTCCCCGATGTCCAAGAATGTGTCTTACCAAGCGATCCCTTCTTTTAGTCAGGGTATGCCAAAAATTCCTTTTCTCACCAATTCTGTTCAGTACCTCTTCATTAGCTATGCGATCTACCCACCTAATCTTCAGCATTCTTCTGTAACACCACATTTCAAAAGCCTCTATTCTCTTCCTGTCCGCACTGCTTATCGTCCATGTTTCACTCCCGTACAAGGCAACACTCAACACAAATGCCTTCAGAAAAGACTTCCTTACACTTAAATTAATATTCGATGTTAGCAAATTTCTCTTTTTCAAAAATGCTTTTCTTCCCATTGCCATTCTGCATTTTATATCCTCTGTACTGCGATCATCTACCACCTTCATTGTTTCGTTACCCAATCTATATCCTTTAGCATCGCCTGATTTTCTAAGACCGCATTCCACTATTTTTGTTTTCCTCTTGTTAATATTCATTTTATACGCTCTCTTCAACACAGTCCATTCCATTCAACTGCTCTTCCAGGTCCTTTGCTGTCTCTGACAGAATTACAATGTCATCAGCAAAACGCAGTGTTTCTATTTCTTCCCCCTGAACTTTAATACCTATTCGAAATTTTTCCTTGCTTTCCTTCACCGCCTGCTCGATGTACAATTGATGTTGATGAAATTTAGCAGACTTGTCCTTCGAAACCAGAGGAAGCTCACAGTCTACATAAAATTTTATATGGTGCATGACGGAGGGCGTTTACTTACGGACTTTGAGAAAATCCATAGCTTTGCCCTGATATTTATGAATTTTTGGACAGTTGACATTTAAACCAACAGAAAGGTCACTACTGTTTACATAAATTTTTGTAAACTTCAAAGTGAGCTTTAAAAAAGAAAAAAAAAAAACGTTGTTTTACGTACCAGTACGTTAGTTGACATATATGAATTTTTGCAGAAGGTGGGGGGGGGGGTCGGATGGAGGAGAAGAACCAAGGAGGTGGGAGGGTCGAGGAGAAGCAGAAAAATGAGTCGAGAGGGGGGGGGGGGACGGTGGAAACCAACAGAGAGATGAGAGAGCAAAAGGTGGATGCGGGGAGGGGAAGGGAGGGGAGATGGACTACGAGAGTACAGTACGCCGGGTTTTCAGCTAGTAAATATAATCTTTATATTACTATTGGTTTCCGCGCAGTCGGAGGAAATGTATTTGGTCGCGAAACGTTTTCCAGGGTGATTGGGAACCACTGTTAATCGAATGAAAACCAGAAAGGTAGACTACTTTTCGTGCTGAACTATCACCTATTTCACAAGGTGAGGACGCCTACTCGTCATCGCCGAATTCGTCCAAATTTATGGTACATGTAGGTCGTGGTGAGATATGAAAGTGCACCAAGTAGGAACTCCAGATGGCTAAGCTTTTAGGAGATAAAAGGAATTTTGATACGGATCTGTCACCATATGCACCTTATCAACGCCACACGGCGTGTACACTACTGACTTCACATTAACCACAACATCATTTATGTTATTTTTTAATTATTTGTAGACAACATCAGTATGGGACGTCATTATTTAAAAGCAGCATATTATCTTGCAAACTTGTGGTTGTGAACGGTCCATAAGGTGAAAACAACGATAAAATAACCTATATGATGTTGCGGTTAATTGTGACGTCAGTCTACATCTACATGAATAGTGTGCAAACCACTATGAAGGGTACGTCCCACTGTACCAGATATTAGCGTTTTTTCCCATTCCATTGACGTATTGATCGTGGGAAGAATGATTGTTTAATTTTTTTAATGCCTCCGTGCGTGCTGTAATTAATCTAATGTTGTCCTCACGATCCCTACGGGAACGATATGTAGGTGTACGCATTGCCAAGGAGCAGAAAGAAAATGCCGCCGGGTGTAGTTGAACCAACGCCACCAAAATACAGACCTGTGCCCTGCCTGCCAAGAGTAGTCATAATACAAGCAAACTATTTGTCTTACGTAGCGTTGTGCTGAGTTTGGGAATACGTACACGTTGCACACTGCGTTTCAGAATGTTCTTAATGCTATTTATGTGATTCACAGACAAATTTGTTTTGGTATAAGATATTTATAAACTATTAGTAAGATATCTTACCTATATTGGACGATTCATATTAGGCATTTTGTCAGAGAAAGAATAAATGGTTGGACAGTTACTAATATGAGACTTGTAGTGAATGGAAGAGGGCGTGGCCCCGCTATATTGCAATTACGTACGAATGATACGGTTGTTCTCGTATCGCCCTGACTACGTTATTACTGACATTGATTCCTTATATAGAACGTCTTTTGTAAATAACTTCATGTCATACAACTTTCCTCTTCCTTTTCCCAGTCGGAAACACTAAAAATCGTCCCGCGGTCCACCTGCATAGGGCACGCCAAAGTATATTTTTGCCTTATTATAGGCGTACAAATATTCAGATGTTTGTATAGCTTATGGGTCTAAACTACGCGGTCATCAGTCCCTAAACTTACAAACTACTTACGAACTAGCAAATACTAAGGACGGCACAAATATCCATGCCCTAGGGGGGGATTCGAACCCTCGATCGTAGTGACCGTGCAGACCGTGACTGGAGCGCCTCAGTCCCCTACGCCACCGCGGCCGGCAGTATAGGCGTAAAAAAGGAAACTTAGATACCACTCTGTAGTGTTCTTAACACTTTCCACGCTGAGTCATTCACATAGGTTTTGTCTCTGCGAACTTAATCTTTTCAGCCAATTTCCTGGCTTTTTAAAAGAAGCCGTGAAGAACATATTAAGGTAGTAGACAAAATGCACGGAGAATCACATAAAGAACACGAAAAACATTCTGAAACACAGTGTGCAACGTGTACGTATTCACAAACTCAGTACAACGCCACATAAGACGAATAGTTTGCTTGTGTTATGACTTGGCAGGCAGGGGACAGTCTTGTATCTACGTGGCGGTCAACCCGCGACGTTCTCAATACGAATCCCATCTTTTACCACTGCGCCAAACACCGCTTCCTAAACATGCCATCACAGAGGCAGTTGATAAGATGCATATGGTAATCTGTAGCGAACTTACTTTTATTTCCTAAACGGTTGGGCATCTGGGTTCCCACGTAGGAAACTTTCGCGTCTCTCCTCGCCCTGCATCTAATACATAAAGCAGAGTGTCCGTATGTTTCAAATGTTCAAAATATTTGTAAAGCTTATGGGACTTAACTACAGGGTCATCAGTCCCTAAACTTACAAACTACTTATGAACTACTTACGAACTAGGACGGCACAAATATCCATGCCCGAGGGGGGTTTCGAACCCCCGACCGTAGTGGCCGTGGAGACCGTGACTGAAGCGCCTCAGTCCCCTCGGCCACCACGGGCGGCTCCGTAGGTTTGTAGGTGTTGCATACAAATCTACAGTTTTGTTCCAATCTTTTTCAAATTTTGCACACGTAAGCTTCAATCTACGTGGACGGTCGCCGTAAGTGTAAGAATCACGTAAGAGGCATAGTTCACGAGATATGAGGCCATAAACAATGAGATGCGCGAGAAACTGCTACATTTAGCGAAAATGCTGCTTATTTTCTCCTAAGCCACTGGACCGATTTCAACCAAATTGGGTACACCCATTCCTTACCGTGAGGTGACAATTGCTGAATAGTTAAGAATGACATACAATATATGTTTCAGAAGATATGACGTCATAAACAATAGGAATCGCAGAAAACGCTACATAATGCGGCGAGACTTTATAAATACGCTAGCGGTGGCCGAGGGGACTAAGGCGCTCCAGTCACCGTCTGCACGGCCACTACGGTCGGGGGTTCGAATCCCCCCTCGGGCATGGATATTTGTGCCGTCCTAGTTCGTAAGTAGTTCATAAGTAGTTTGTAAGTTTAGGGACTGATGACCCCGTAGTTAAGTCCCATAGACTATACAAACATTTGAACATTTACAAACATAAATACGCAATATGAGAATGAGAGTAATTAGCGAATTGCAACAAACTTTAAACATAATTTCAAACCTTTATTAAACTTTACTCGCTGACAAGGGAAAAGTTTCTCTCTTACTACTTTTTCCGCTGTTCATGGAGTAAAGCTACATGATTCGGTATGACGTTACAATTTATAATTTGTACACCACAAATTGTAGCCGCAGAAAAATTTGCAGACCGTATACATGCACATTGTTGAGCGTACCCTCTAAACTGTATCATAGTACGACACATAGTTTATGAGATATGAGCACATAAACAGTAACGTTCATGGAAAACCGCCACATCACGCACCACGTTTTATTCTACTATTTATTTACTAGTAATTGTACTCCCAAGAGATGTTACAGACATATGGCCCTGATACAAATAATTATACACCTGAAAAATGGCAGGAATAAATGAATAAATACCGGGTTACGCCGGGTTTTCAGGTAGTGTACCATAAATTTGGACGAATTCGGTGATGACGAGTAAGCGTCCTCTCCTTGTCAGATACATTTCTGATTGTGAGAACGCAGCATCTAATGTTTGTTTTTGTTTTTAACAAATCCTGAACATGGGTTCACCATGACAACTTACTGTCTGAACGGCTACAAATTTTAACTACTGTCCCGTGACACTTGTCGCCTGAGATGAGGGAACGCAGACACGGAGCTGGTAGGGAAGAGACGGTGACGCAACGGCCGCTGTCTTGGGAATGAGCAGCGAGAGCGTTTGGCGGCGTGCCACGCGGGCGCACTTGGCGCTCGTCGCCTGGCCGGATGTCGCGGCTGGCGTAATGGAGCGGCCCTGACGCGTCTCAAACCGGCCTGTCGAGCCGCGCACTCTCATACCAGTGCAGAGGCAGTCTGCCCTACACAAACACACTGCACCCGGCAGCCGACCGTGCAGGCGGAAGCCAACGTTGATACGGAACAATGGGTCTACATCTACATAGGATACTCTGTAAATCACATTTAAGTGCCTGGCAGAGGGTTCATCGAACTACTATTATACCATTCATCTACCATTCCATTCTCGAATAGCGTGCGGAAAGAAAGAACGCCTGAACCTCTCCGTTACGTCCAGTGGTATGTGTGCATACTGTCTAAAACATTTCTCGCAAATACAATTAATAGTGTGCGAGTAATAAATTGTAACGTCATGCCAAATGCCGTGATTTTACATCATGAACGCCGTAAAAGTAGTAAGTGACATACGTTTTTCCTTTCATCTTTTGGCTGGGGTAGTTAGCGAGTAAAAGTTTCCTAAAGGTTTGACATTATGTTTGAAGTTGGTTGTAAGTCGCTAAGTGTTCTCCTCCTGAAATTGTGAACTGATAAAGTCACACTATCACGTGCTTCACGACGGGGAAGTTTTCATTGTTTATGACGTCATATCTCCTGAAGCATCGGCCATATCGCAGAATCGTGTCTTAGCTGACGTCTTCTACGTATAAACTACATTCCTGTCAAATTTAAGCTTTATAGGTGAAGTAGATTTCGAGATTTCGTGTTTAGTGAGTGAGTGAGTGAGTGTGTGAATGAGTGTCCTTTCGCTTTTATATAGATAGAGATTCAGAGACAGGTACCACGTATAGGGCAGAGCACGTAACGCGCACAGCTGGCAGTCGTCATTGGTGCAGATTATCGTGGTGTCGCCACGCACTGCAGGTAGACGGAGGCTGCGGGTGTCGGTCGTCGCTCATTCACTCCGTGAGAGCCATGCCGACCACGCGGCGGTAATCCTCAGAGTGCCACCATAAGCCTCAGCTTAAGCGGCGGCCGCGTTCACACGGCCGGGGAACGATTCTACAACTGGTCAATGAGTGAGCCACTCCAACGCTAATGCCTGGCAAGCCGGCGACACGACCCAGCGACAGGCATACAGACAGCGTGAGCCATTCCAAACTCTTTTTCGCAATATCTAGAAATATATATATATATCGAATTAAAAAAAAGAGTCGTATTAAAAGAGTAAGGTTTCTACATTTAATTTTATATTTTCGATTCCCCATAAATTCTATGTATCTTGGCATTGTTAGTGCTGGGTCAGAGATAGTAGGGAGTAGGAGAGTCTCTCTGTAGCAATTAGTCTGAGGAGTTTTGGGCAGTCGGTATGTTGAGTCTGTCTGTGGCAAGTATTCTCTAAGCGAAGAGGTAAATGTGCGCCAGCGAGAAAAGCATAAGAAATTTTGTCATGGCAGGTTAGATATCAAGTAAAAGCGTGGTTTGGCCCCGTCTTGTCATTGTTAAAGTTATGCTCAAATTTTGTATTGTTCTGTATTGTTCATGTTTGTTGTAAATTGTTGAACTCTCAATTTCTTTATTTAACTTCTTTTGTCAGTGTAAATTTTAACTTTGAAGTCAGTTTAAGGAGCCTTTGTTAAACCTAAAGATGTGTCAGTCTACATAATTTAATTCACGTAGTTAGTTTCCTTTTCCTCTGCATATTTTTATAGAGTCAGCATTCTCTACTTTGGACAACACTGCACTTTCCATAAACGAATTATCTATTTATTTATGATTAGCTAAATTCACGCTGCTTCCCATGCGTAGACTGGTTGGTATGCATTGGTTGTTTCTACTTATAAATTTCCATAGATTTAGCTTTGAAAATGCTTTCCTAATCAAGTATTTTGATACAACTTGCCTCTCCCTATTGTACCATTGTTGGCAGAATTCAAAACATCCTGAAAAGCATTTTTTTCTTCAGTTATAAACATGGTTACAAACCAAAATTTTCACATTTCTAGGATCAAAATAGTAGCAACATTAAAAGATTTTCTCTTATTTCACCCGCTTAATGGTGGAATTTTCAAAAATATCGAAACATGTGTTTTTAAAAATCCAATCCAAAATCTAAATAAGACGTCTTGTATTACTTCTTCAAAATTGCCTTAATACCATCGTATTTTCAAAAAATCGTTCATTCCCTATTTCACCCCCTTAGGGATGGGAGTATCGATAAATCGCTGATGCCTACAGTGTAAAATAAACAACATCAACAAAAGAAACTTCCTGGCAGATTAAAACTGTGTGCCGGAACCGGGACTCGAACCTGGGACCTTTGCTTTCGCGCGCAAGCGCACTACCATTCTGGAAACATCTACAAATGTCACGTTTCTATCGCCTGTAGATCCACTTTTCAGCGCCGTTTTGTTAGAAACGGATCGAGAACGCAAAATTTCTTTCTTACGCTTTGGTATCTTTCTTGGTAGTTTTACTTTTCAAACTGCAATATGTACTTATTTTTATTTATTCGTACGATTGCTGCAGAAAAACAACTGAAGAATGTGCATCACGTTTCGCTGTATATAACCTCTTTGTTATTATATTGTCAAAAGTCATCACTGGTCTTCAGTGCGAATTTTATATTAGCTGACGACCTTCAACTACTATATCATCCACCCTCTTATAGCTATCGACACGGAACTGCTAATCCAGTTGTCAGTATTTTGATCCTGAGCACTACAGTTGTCTTTCCAGTGTTTATGTTGAGATCATTGGTGTATTGCCAGTGTAGTTAATGCTCAGTTAATGTATGTCTGTGTTTCACAGTGTTTCAGTCTCATTATCTTTGAGCACCTGTTGATCGTCGTATTGCTCCACATTTTACCAACTTTTGTTCGACACACTCACCCCCAGCCACACACCGCTGGGGCTACTCTCATGCATAACCGCCACTGGTCTGCAGTGAATAATTTTGGCTATAAAGTGAAATATACGGACACACGTCCCGCGTTCCATT
Organism: Locusta migratoria; assembly: GCA_026315105.1. Taxonomy (NCBI): domain Eukaryota; kingdom Metazoa; phylum Arthropoda; class Insecta; order Orthoptera; family Acrididae; genus Locusta; species Locusta migratoria. Next base: position 203,063,536 of record CM048746.1, read on the forward strand.
TTTATATATGTATATTGATTGATTTTGCCTGTGCGTTGTCCTTACCTTACGCAAGTTTACGTTTCTTTAAATAGTTTGTAAGTCTAGGAAGAGGATCTTGGCAGTTTGGTTTGGTTGCTGCTGTTGTTCAAAATGTTCAAATGTCTGTAAATCTATCGGACCAAACTGCGTGGTCAGCAGTCCGTAACTTACAAACTATTTAAACCTAGGTAAACTAACCTAGGACAACACACACGCCCATGCCCCGGGGAGGACTCGAACCTCCACGGCGAGAAACCGTGCGCTCCGCAGTGAGACGCTTATACCGCTCGGCTACTCCACCGCGGCTGCTGTTGTTCCTGTGTTGCCGTAATTGTTGCGAGATATTTGAATGCGCCATAAATTTGACAAAAACACAGGAATCACTTTCACGTCTTGCTACTTCTACGCATAAAAGCCCTCCTCGTTCTCAACTAATGAAATGCAATTCTCTTAGATTTCAAAACAGTTCTCAGATTACAATGTAATACCCATTTTAATTCAACTTTTATTGAAAGTAAATATACAATTTTTATTCAGTCCACATAAAACATGCCTTTCGTCTGACAATTTCTATTCAGCGCACTTAAAATTGATACCTTTAACAAGTTGTTAACCGCGAAGAGAATCGTCCATTAATATAAAGCTCGACCCCCATGCACCACCCCAGGGGTGGAAATGAGACTGACTTATACATATTAAACGCGAAACCCTATTTTTTATTGCAAATTTGGATTATACGTGAAAAATATGTAATTTGCGTATGAAACATATTTTTCGTTTCACGATAGATGGCGCTATAATTGGCAAAAATAAAAATGAGATGAAAATTGTTGAAAAACGCTAATATCTCGAAAAGGTAGACAAAGGACTCTTTCTCTGGATTTAACACTTCCAGTTTCAGCAAACAGTTGGGTAATATTGCAAAAGAGTCGTTGTAGAAGAAACATTCCTATCGGGGAAAAGGTTAGCATAGCTTTGACAAGGTTCTTGAACTATTCTACGAGTCTGAAAGTACGACGAAATCATATTTAGTCTGCTTCTCTGCAATCGTTAACATTATGGGACAACTGCTTAGAGATGTGTTCAGCCCGACTCATTGAAGTACATTATACACCCTTACCAGATACAGAGCATGATGACAGCCTGTGCTTCATTCGATATCGCCAAGTGTCACAGAATAGCATTACAAAAAATATCAAAAACTGTACTTTGATTTTACAAATCTGATCTGCATTTGTTTGAAATTTACCGTTTTCCAACAAATTAAACTGATTTTTATTTTTGCCGATTACAGCGCCTTCTATCATGAAACGAAACGAAAGTTCCATACAAAAGTTACAAATTTTCACGGAGAATCCAAATATGCAATAAAAATAGGGGTTCCTATTTAAGATTTGAAAGCCATCCCTCCCCCAACTTTGGGAATGGTACTAGAGGTCAAGCTTAATTGGACGTCCCTCTTGGAGGAATTTATGACCCCGCAGTTAAGTCCCACAAGTTAACAAACAAACACATTCTATGTATTCTAGAGCGTTGAAATACACTCAACGGCGACAGTTTAAAATTCCTCCTGGGAATGACAGAGTCGGATTTTGCATATTTCACGAGCAGTCACAGTAACCGCCTCGGCCACTCAGTCACGCCTCGTATCCTACCCAAATTCGCTACTAGCCGCACGCTGCTGATGAAGCGTTAGCCGTCTGTTCCCTCTCTCGGTAGCAGTACGACCTCTAGTCTCGCCAGGAGACGGACGATCGTGTGCATCCACACTGTAGCTGTCATCTGACCGATGAGGACTACATACAAATAAAAGTGCGGCGATGTTACTTCGAAAGAGCATATTTGTACCAAGAAAACTTACTTTCTTGATGCGCCTCGTACTAGAGTTGAAGCACATGAACGGGACGCAACGGTTGCGAAGGGAGTAAGACAGGGTTGTAGACTTTCTCGATTGTTATTTAGTTTTTAATTGAGCAAGCTATAAAGGAAAGCAAGAAGAAATTTGCAGAAGGAATTAAAGTTTATGGTGAAGAAATAAAAACCTAGCGTTTTGCTGATGACATTGTGATTCTGTCAGAGGCAGCAAAGGACCTGGAAGAACATTTGAACGGAATGGAAATTGTGTTGAAAGGAGCATATGAATATCAACAAGAGCAAAACAAAGGTAATGGAATTTAGTCTTAGAAAATCAGGTGATGCTGAAGGAATTAGATTAGGTAACGCAACAATAAAGGTGGTAGATGACTTTTGTTACTACGGTAGTAAAATAACGTATGACGGTCGCAGCACAGAGGATATAAAATGCAGAATGGCGAGAGGAAGAAAAGCGTTTTTGAAAAAGAATAAATTGCTAACATCGAATATTAATTTAAGAGTAAGGAAGTCGTTTCTGAAGGGATTTATGTGAAGTGTTTCCATGTACGGGAGTGAAATTTGCCCGATAAATAGTTTCGACAGGAAGACGATAGAGGCTTTTGAAATGTGGTGTTACAGGAAAATGTTGAAAATTAGGTGGGTTGACCGCGAAACTAATGAAGAGGTATTGACTAGAATTAGGGAGAAAAGGAATTTTTGACACCACTAAAAGGAGGGATCGATTGGCAGGAGACATTCTTAGACATCAAGTAATCGTAAATTTAGCATTGCACGGAAGTGTATGGGGTAAAAATCGCAAAGGCAGAACAAGAGATGAATACAGTAACCAGATTCAGTTGGATGTGGGCTGCCGTTCTCATGAGGAGATAAAGAGGCCTGCGCAAGATAGAGTAGGGTGTAGGGTGGAGAGCTGCATCAAACCAATATCCAGACTTAATACCACACCAACAACTGTATAACAAAAAAATTTATATATATATATATATATATATATATATATATATATATATATATATATATATATGCAGCGCCGTAAGTTGCTTGAAGCTAATTGTACATAATTGTACTTGATTTCGACACTATGGGTGTCTCCATCAGAAAATGGAACTATAACATGAGACATTTGTGTCCTCATGTCGTATTAAGTTAGCTTATAAAAATATCAGCTAGTTAAAAACTACCTGTTTGAAGAAATAAAATGTAGCGGCTGGCCGCGGTCAGGAGTGGCGTCAGACTCAGTGTGACTTCAGTAACCAACCTCTAACGTCAAGCAAATTACTTACAAGTGTTGATTGCATTGATTACATAAAGATTTTAGGCGCCATCGGGCCAATGTTCAAACTTCTGCGTCATAGTAGGGCTTCTAAGAACTGCTCCTACCAATATATTGTGCATAGGTAATTGTGGCCTAAGTAAGCCGAAGGCTTGTTAGAAGCCGCGCGAGAGTAGCCGAGCGGTCTGGAGCGGCCTCCCGCGTAGGAGGTTCGAATCCTCCCTCGGTCATGGATGTGTGTGTTGTCCTTAGGTTAGTTTAACTTAGTTTAAGTAGTTTGTAAGACTAGGGAGTGATGACCAACGTAGCTTGGTCCCATAGAATTACAAACATTTGATTTGCTTGTTAGAAGTGTATCGCACAGCACCGCCTGTCGAGTTGGAGTTCTTGCACGACAGTGGTGCTTCGCGGGTTGCGTCACAGCAGGCGGAATGCGCGTGAATTACTAATGCACAGGCTAATAACTGATTCTAAACTCTTATTCAGAAAATACATAACACCCTGAAAGACTAGAGATACGAAATTCAGTTTCACAGTACATGTGCGTAAGTATGTTCTTCAGAAACGATTAGCATTTGAAACAAGACGACAGCCATATCACTGCGCAAGCACTACCTATGGGTTAAGGGTGCCTGCAACGCTAGTTGTCGCTACAAAATGTTCAAACGTTTCTGAATTTATGGGCCTAATTGTTCTGGTCTTTAGCCCCTAGGCTTATAAACTACTTAAACTAACTCATGCTAAGGACAACAAACACACTCGTGCCCGACAGAGGACTCGAACCTCCAACGGCGAACAGCGGCGCGCTTCGCAGGTAGGCGACTTTTTTAAATCTTTTTTTTTTTATCACTCCGTGTCTTTGGAACGCTTGGCCACTCAACCGCGGCGTTGTCACTGTAGCTGAAGGTATTGGATCATTGTTACTTTATCAGTTGTGCAGGCGTAGTGCGAAAGATACCGTCAAAGCAGTGAATAGGCACAGAGCTGGCATGAAGTATTCACCCCTGAAATTACGGATCGTGTGAGACAGGAGTGAGCAAATTGGTGCACAGAATGTTGTAAAACACATCGAAATGTATCAGGTCGCACCACACAGATCACATTATGAGAAGATCGACATTTCATCCGATTGCTTTGTATGACTGATGTGCGTCCTTCTCGGCTCTGCGTGACAGTGTAACACGTCGTACAGTATTAGGGCTGACAGTCCGTCTCCGTTAATTAAGTATTGGGTTACGTACGTGTCGACCACTTGTCCGCCTAATTTTTACTTACGTTCTGAAACACGCTTGACGGCACTGGTCTGTGGAATGACGTCACTAGGGACGGAATGACATCAGATAGCATTATCGGAAGAATCCAAGTTCTGTCAATTTAAAAATTGTGGCCATATTTTGATTCAATGCAGGCAGGGACAGCGGTAAGTGACTGTATTCACCCAAGGCGTAAAGTACGAGGTCAAGGCGTTATGGTCTGGGATGCTGTTGACATATGTGAATGACATTGTACGACTCGTAGACATATCTTTTCTTTACGACACCCCAGACAACATTTTTGAGATAATGCTCTGCTACATGTTGCTGTGGAAACATGTGCCGCCGGCCGCGGTAGCCGAGGAGACTGAGGCGCTCCAGTCACGGTCTGCACGGCCACTACGGTCGGGGGTTCGAATCCCCCCTCGGGCATGGATATTTGTGCCGTCCTTAGTTGTAAGTAGTTCATAAGTAGTTTGTAAGTTTAGGGACTGATGACCCCGTAGTCGAGTCCCATAGACTCAAAAAAAAAAAAAAAAAAAAAAAAAAAAAAAAAAAAAAAAAAAAAAAAAACATGTGCCCTGTTGGTGTTTTGCCCTATTTCGCCAGGTCACCAGACTGGTCGCCAGTCGAATATGTGTGGGATATCGTGAAACGACGGGAGCAGTGACCCAGCGTCAACCACCACAGATGAACTTATGTGAGTGCAGCATGTATAGTTGTAGCGCAGGATGGCATTTGCGCCCTTTACAGGTCGATGCTATCACGCATGGAACAACTTGTCAGGGTCATGGCGGACCTTTAGCCTATTAAGCAACAGGAACTATGTTCACCACGGTAAGTGACTTTCAAGTTGCTCTTTTATTTCTGATCATGGCTGTTTCATTAGGTGCACCGTTGTAATTCCTTACAGATACGTTTATCGAAACGGGCGCACATATAACTTATGGAGAAAATTACCTCTACGGAAAGAGGAGATGGGCAGACGATGTGAAGGTCATCACTCTCCTCTTACTTACATTTGATCTGTACCTTTGACGTTTCTGTGACGAAGGGGAATAGCGTGACGCTGTTTTTTTATGGCTGCTTAACAATGACATATTGTTGGTCTTCTCAAAATCGACTGAAAAGGTCACAGGGGGTGACAAATTTCCTGGAGGAAAGAGCTTTCTTTTCGGGCATTGATTGCCGAACATTTCACACTCTCAAATTACAGCCTGTAATGCAGTGAGCAATAGGATGACGTTCTTGAGCCAAATTTCAAACGTCGGCATCGCAGTGAGACACAGTTACGGCGAATCTAAGAGTTGAACGCCGCGCGAGAACGGCCGCGGCATCACAGATAGCGTGCCTTCCCCTCGGATGTTCGACTCCTCCCTCGCGCATAGAAGTGCATGTTGTCCTTACCATACGCAAGTTTATGTTTCTTTAAATAGTTTGTAAGACTCGGAAGAGATGACCTTAACTGACTGGTTCCTCAGTTATTTTCCGGTGTACGAGGCGCATCAGGAAAGTAAGTTTCTACGATACAAACATTATATGTATGGTAGATGTTCTTTCGAAATAACAGACGGCGTACTTTTGTTGGTATGTAAGCTTCGTCGGTCAGGCAACACCTTTAGTGCGGATGCACAAGATCGTGAGACTAGTTACAAGACTGCTGCTAGGGAGAGTGAGAACGGGCGGGGAACGCTTCATGAGGAACGTGCGGCTAGTCGCGAATTTGGGGAGGACAGGAAGCGTGACCGAGAAATACGGAAAATTCAAGTTTCTGTCGTTCCCGAGAGAAAGTTTAAACTGTCGCTGTTGATTATATTTCAACGCTCTACAACAAGCAAGATGTAAGAAATGTATATTTCACAGATAAGAAATAAAATAAAAATAAATTCCACACCACTAGTTACAACCGTTCCTACTATTAGACTGCTTGGAACAAACTTTTTTTTCTTTTAATTGGGAATTCCGATGGGCACGCTGGGCTTCGCATATTCCGATTGAAAACTTAAAACTGTTTTAGGAACATTTAGAGAAATAGCAATCGGATTAAAAAAGTTGTTCGCCTTCAAGACGGACATCCATTAAGCTCGACCTATCGTACCACCCCCTATGGTCAGGAGGTGGAGTGATTTTGAAGTTTTAAATAGTAACCCGTATTTTTTATTGCAGATTTTGATTCTCCGTGGAAGTATATGTCTTTTGTATGAAATATTCACTTCGTTTCAATATAGAATGCCGTGTATTTGTCAAGAATAAAAAAAAAAAAAAAATGATTTAAAAATGGTTGAAAACGGTAAATGTCAAACAAACGCCATCAGATTAGTAAAATCAAAGTACAGTTTTTGATATTTTTGATAATACATACCATTCTGTGAGACCTCCCGAAACAGAACTCATAGCACAGGCTGACATCATTCTCTGTCTGTGGTCAGCCTGTTCATTGTACTTCCATCATTCGGACTGACGTTAATAAGTGGAGAGAGAGAGAGAGAGAGAGAGAGAGAGAGAGAGAGAGAGAGAGAGAGAGAGAGAGAGAGAGGGAGGGACGGGGGGGGGGGAGAGAGAGAGAGAGAGAGTAATGTACTTTAAGTAGTAGAAACCGTCGTTCTTGCAACTACGTAATAAATATGGAGAACTATCATCTCTCTCTTCTGTCATTCCATTCATTTTTAAAGGATATTTACGATGTAACTACATTTTTCCCTTTTTGTGAAGTTCCTTGTTTTATGGAATTCCTTTTTACCATGAAGTGATAGGTTAATATCGCGGACTCCACGATTCTGTGGGACTGAAAATGTAAAACCTCTGATAATAAAGTTCAATGAAGAGTCCTGTGAGATTAACGTGAAAAGCTGTCACCTTACTGCCCTTCGAAGTAGTCCCCTCCCACCGTGCGGGACTAGCCGACTGTCTGCAACGCCACGTTGCGAATCGCGCGGCCTCCCGCGATGGCGTCGGAGATTTGAATCCTCCCTCGGGCATGGTTGTTTGTGTTTTCTTTAGTATAAGTTAGTTTATAAGTAGTTTGTAAGTTTAAAGACTGATGACCCTGCAGTTAAGTTCCATAAGCTTATCAAACATTTAAAGTCCCCTCCCATGCACCACTGAGCTCAGCGATACATGTCCCGGATACTGTGCTGAAAGTCTTCATTTGGTTTTCAAAAGCCTTGTCATGTCTCTTTGGGTGTCAGGAATGTCATCAAATCTTTTGACTTTCAAAGCCAGTTTGAATCGAGGGAATAGGAAGATGTTTGATGGATTAAGATCCGACGAGTATGGTGTACCATCCCCTTTTTTGACGATATTGGCTGTGTCTGCGCGAGCTTTTCATACAACTTGAACATTCATCATGCTTGTCGAATCTCAATCGTCCAGTCTACTTCCAATGGTCCCCACTCAAATTCGCTTTTAAAGGAAAGGGATTTGATGATGTTCCTGACATCCAACGAAACGTGACAAGGCTTTTTATCACCATCCCAAAGAAAGACTTGTGCAAAGTTTCCAGGACATTTATTGGAGAGCTCAGCGGTGCATAGTTACGGAGGGTGACTTCTTCGAACGACAGTAAGGTAACTGTAGTTCATTGTTCATCTACGTTAATGTTACAGGACTAGTTACCGAAATTCATGTGAAAGGTTGTACATAAAAATGAATCCCTATTTCCCTTTGTCCCACCAAAACTTATCAACTACTTTGTCGATTTGGCTGATCGTTTTTTCTGTGTGTTAGTAATTCTCAGGCCAAGGTTTGTATGAAATAAATTTATTTTGTAAATCTACCGGAACACTGAAAAATTTGTGAAAAGATGAGGGTGAGCCTTTCGATGTGTCCGTGTGTTTCTATTTGAATATAAATCTATAATTTTGTTCTGATATTGATCAAATTTCCTTGCATGTAGACTTTCAAAACAAGAGGAACATCTGTGTCAACATAAAATTTCCTTCGGTGCATTGTGGAGGTTACTTTAGTTACAGACTTTCGCAAAATCCATAGTTTTGCTACGATCTTCATGAATATTAGCACTGGTGATCTTTAAACCAAGAGGAAGGTCACAATGTACATTAAATTTGTTATGGTGCGTAGCAGGGATTACTTCTAATGAATTCGACAAAATCTAATTTTTTATTCAATCTTGATGAAAGAATCGTGAAATTCCCATGAAATTTCCAAGTGCATCTTTAAACTCGAGAACGACTGGACCAATTGGGTTTCTTTATGTTTTCATTGAAGTCCGAGAAAGGTTATTATGAAGAGAAAAATTGAAAAATTATGGCGATAAACGTATACACAACGTTCCTGTAACAATTCAGATGTTTGTAGATGTTTATGTCACTGAAGGTCTATGCTACAGAAGCAATATGGATGAAATCTTCTGTTCAAATTCAAATATTTGTAGAGCTTATGGGACTTAACTATTTGGTCATCAGTCCCTAAACGTACAAACTACTTATGAACTAGCTAATACCAAAGACGGCACAAATACCCATGCCCGAGGGGGGTATTCGAACCCCGACCGTTGTGGCTGAGCAGACCGTGACTGCGCGCCGCAGACCGCCGCCGCGGCCGACAAAATTTTTTGTGTGTGTTTGTGTGAGCTTCTGGATGGTTTAGATCAGGCCTGCTCAGGAGGCGGCTAGACGAGCACGACCGCTCACACTCGCTCGCTGTCTAGCTGTGAGCGCTCGCGGCTGAATGAGGCGCCCAGGCGTCGAGATACACTTCAGCGCACGAGGCCAACGAGAAAGACAGGCCCCAGAGCGCACGTCATGCCACATAAGGAAGGTAGTTTCGAGCCGGCGCGATCGCCAGGTGAGTGACTGGCCGCTATGAGGCAGTGGGCTGTGCCCCAGTGGCCGGTCAATCAGCTAGCGGACGCGCCGGCTCAGAACTACCTTGCTTACGTGGCATGACGTGCGCGCTGGGGCCTGTCTTTCTCGTTGGCCTCGTGCAGCGTAGAGGAGTAAACAGGCTCTGTCTCCAAAAGACTAAGCACAACGTCACTCTAGATGCGAGCGCGTGTACCTACCACTCAGTGCATAACGTACAGGGTGTCTCTTTTACGTCGAACAAATTTAGTACCATGGCTTCAAAGCGACAAGAAGACATAACAACATCAATGTACAACACGTTAGTGCAAGAAGCGTCTGTGGTTTTTGTATACTATTATCTGAAATTGCTTAGAATGCTTCAAAATTCTTAAAACTAAGAAAAAAATTAATTTTAATGACATTACAATATCTTTCATGCGATAGATTCTAGACACTTGAAAGAGGAAAGCGGTGCCCCAAAGGTTAAAAAACATACTGCTAACGAGGAGAGGGTCTGACATGTGGGTCAGCGACTGCAATAAAAGTATGCATAGACGTTCTATATTGAATATAAAAGGACACGCATATCGCCTTTTTGCTAGAAACTATTTAAAAAAAAATCAAGGTCAAATTTGATAATCACTTTGATAATTATAATGGATAATGACTTCAATGCTATTTGATAATCACTTTGATAATTGTAATGGATAATCACTTCTATGCTATACATCGAAAGATCGTCTAAACATTTTTTACCAGCCGCGCGGGAGTAGCCGAGCGGTTTTGGAGTGCCAAGTTACGGATGGCGCGGCCTCCCGTGTCGGAGGTTCAAATCTTCCCTCGGCCAAGGATGTGTATGTGTTTTGTCCTTAGGTTAGTTTAACTTAGTTTAAGTAGTTTGTAAAACTAGGGACTGATGACCAACGTAGTTTGCTCCCAAAGAATTACAAACATTTGATATGGGTCCATAAGTTAATGACATTCAAGTAATTAACGTTTATGTGTTTTCATGCCGTAGGTTGAGTACTCGTAAATATGAACGACATTCCGAGCGCCGTCGCCTATAAAGTAGACGACGGAATTGATTATCAATCCGTCTGTCCAGGTTCGAACCTCATTATGGCAACTTTTTGTTAGATGTATTAGATAATATTCTCATATTTATAATACCTTTGAAGTAGAGCATCGGGAAGTGCGATTAACATTGAATTAAGTGTATTATCTGTTTACAGCTGTTTCATGTGTGATAGTGCAAAACCAATAAATATAAGAAATATGTGGTATGTTCTCTTTCATCCATAAGAAATAAATTGTATTTTCTTTTTCAAACATCAGTTCCATACAGTTAACTTGCCACAGAATAGATTATTCCACCACCGTGAAGTGTAACATCTCCGCAGAACAAATCAATAGTCGTAGAATTCGACAGCCCGACAACTCTCCGTTGCGGAGCTACTGTGTTGAGATTCGCGCCTCCTTTTACTGCCGCCCACGACTCGTCCGCTACCATTTGCCACCGCGAGTCGGCCGACAGCTCACTGCTGCGGCGCGAGCGCGAGCCAGCTCACTCGAGCAGGTTGCTGAGCAGGACTGCTTTAGATTCATGTTTGGGCCCGGTAGGTGATGATAAAATGTTCAAATGTTTGTAAACCTATTGGAGGAAAGTCCTATAGTCACCAGTTGGTAGAGTTAGAAAGTACTTAAAGTAACGGACACCAAGGACAAAACACGCACACACGCACACACACACACACACGGTCGAGGGAGGACTCGAACCTCCGGCCGGAACGGGATCCAAGTCCTTACACCAGGTGAGCATTCCCGCACGGCTGAGAGGTCATTGCCTCCGTAAATTTTATTATGGCACTTGGGGAAGAGTACTTTACTTTCGGTTCGACTTCGATAAAATCAACAGTTTTCTTCCGATCTTGATGAATGTTTCGACACCTTCAAAACACGAGGGAGATTGCTGTGGACACTAGGGAAGTATACTTTATTTACAAACTCCGACAACAATAGTTTTGTTTCCATTTTGAAGACATTTTCTAAGTTTGAACTTGAAAGCGAGTGGACGATCAGATTAGAAAGGTGAACAGGTGGGGCTTAACAGCTTCAACATAATTGCAAAATGACATATTGACGATAGCTGTTAATTTTTTACTCACTGCTATAGTAGCAGTCAGTGACTGTGCAAATATTGATAAGAAGTAATGGTGACAAATACTTATTTTACAATTTTGAATTTTTGTGTTATACAAGCTATTAGCTACACTCTGATAACGATTGAAAATGCTAAACTAATCGAAACCGGTAGCATTGAGATACAAAATAAACAGCTGTGGTCAATATGTCATTTTGCAAGTGGACGATCAGAGTCTACATAACATCCCATATATTGTATGGCAGAGAATACTTTTCTTTCAGACTTACAAGAAAAGTACAAGGGCTCGAACTATCATATCTGTATGAACGTTTGGTTGCAGGATATCTACGTACACCTCAATGTGCTGGTGGGTGTCGTTTTCCTGCAAATCTCTGCAACCATGCTCTAGATAGCACTGTATATGTAATTGTAGACGCCATACGTAATGCAGATATCTTAACTATAGCTTATGTAATAATAATCGTACATGTTCTCTAGCGAATTGTTATCAAAAGCCGTGATGATAGTTGCAACTTTAACCTTCTTCCCGAACGACTGTTGGTATTCACTGCCACTGCTTCCATCGCCTCTTCCCGCTCTTACCGTAGCACTACCGCTTGCAATGAGTTGTTCGTCATTATCATCCCTATTATCATTATTATGAGTTTGTAACAAAATCTAACTTATGCTCATATTTGTGTACCATAACAGATACGAGAAAGCATGCAAATGATTCATCTTCTACACTAATACCATCTTCACGAAGAAGGGTTCTTCGTAACTTCATCTCAACTAATCGCAATACATTAGTAGGATTAGTTAGCAATCGCCGCCCCATCTGACGCTTCACCACACAAATAACATCACAAAACGCAACTTCGGAGGCACATTTCACAGTCCCTACTAGCGAACCGACAGGTCAAAGTGCAATGCGGCAAGGCACACGCAGAGGCCTCTAACGGGAGTATCACAATAAGGGACCTTTATATTAGCTCTCATACGATTTTGGTGTATATGTGTTTGTTCGAGCCCAAGTACTTTCCTTGTTAGACACGTACCTACAGTTTTATTCCGATTAGGACGAAATTTTACAGCTTTGACTTTCAAGACAAGAGGTAAATCATTGTCTACATAATGTTTAATTTGGTGCATGACGGACATAAACATACTTAACTCCGTTTTAACAATTACATAAAAGGTATATTTTCTTGGAGAGAATTTTTTTTATAATCCGTAAGTCCCAGTATGGTGCATGGCAAGAGGGTATCTTAACTGGGTATGCGCGAGTTTGTTTGACTTGTTTGATGCAGCTCTCCACGGTACCGTGTCCTGAGCATGTCTCTTCATCTGAGAATATGTTCGGCAATCTAAATCCTTTTGAATCTGCTTTCTGTATTCGTCCCTCGATCTCCCTCTACGATTTTTAGCCCACACACTTCCTTCTAAGGCTAAGTTGAAAATTCCTTGATGTCTCAGAATGCGTCCTACCAATCGATCCCTTATCTTAGGGTATGTTAAAATGTTTGTAAAGCCTATGGGACTCAACTACGGGGCTATCAGTCCCTAAACTTACAAACTACTTATGAACTACTTACGAACTAGGACGGCTCAAACATCTATTCCCGAGGGGGGATTCAAACCCCCGACCGTAGTGGCCGTGCAGACCGTGACTGGAGCGCCTCAGTCCCCTCGGCCACCGCGGCTGGCTCTTAGGGTATGTCAGAAACTCCTTTTCTCTTCAATTCGGCTAAGCACCTCATCATTAGTCACGTGATCTACCCATCTAACCTCCATCATTCGTCTGTAGCAGCACATTTCAAAAGCTTCTATAATCTATTTGTCTGAACTCCTTAAAGTCCACGTTTCACTGCCATACAATGCTACACTCAAGACAAATGCTTTCAGAAAGGACTTCCTAACATTTGAATTACTATTGGATGTTAACAAGTTCCACTTCTTTAGAAACGCTTGCTATAAGACTAGAAAGATGTGACGCAGCTTGCGTTAGTAAAAAATTGGTGTTGATAATAGGTAACTCGGATGTACTTCGTGTGATGTGTGACATTACGTACAAGATCTGTTGACATTAAAAAAAAATCAAATGTTTGTTAAGCTTATGGGACTTAACTACGGGGCTATCAGTCCCTAAACTTACAAACTACTTATGAACTACTTACGAACTAGGACGGCACAAATATCCATGCCCGAGGGGGGATTCGAACCCCCGACCGTAGTGGCCGTGCTGACCGTGACTGGAGCGCCTCTGTCACCTCGGCCACCGCGGTCGGCTTGACATTCAAGACTAGCACCTTGCTGCTGACGAGGATACTGTCCACTACGCGATCAACAACGTTTCGCAAGGCTCCTGTCCTTGAGCAGTGAACTGACGCTGGAGGCGGAAGTGAGCGCGTTCTGAAGCGTGACAGCCGTGGGGAATGACGGCGAGCAGGCGAGGAGGCGGCCTTGCGAGGTGCGTGGCTCCCTCCTCCATCAGCGCTTAGGACAGGTTCTGCTGGGCCGCCGAGAACTCGCCAGGCGAGCGCGAGGTGGCGAGGCGGGCACTAGCTGCCGCTGGTCGGTCTGGAAAGTCCGCCGACTGGACGCGACCGCTGCAAGGCTGACCGCCACACGCCGACAACACCCCTGCTTCTGCAAGCCGCTGTCTCACTGCTGCCCGGAAGAGGGCCATCTGATTGCTGCAGTCTAGGAAGCGCAACCGACTGCCGGCCGCAGTGGCCGAGGGGACTGCGGCGCGCCAGTCACGATCTGCACGGCCACTACGGTGGGGGGTTCGTATCCCCCCTCGGGCATGGATGTTTGTGCCGTCCTTACTATTAGCTAGCTCATGAGTAGTTTGTACGTTTAGGGACTGATGACCACGTAGTTGTCCCATAAGGTATACAAACATTTGAACATTTGATCTATATGGTTCGGCTACATGAAGGCGCGTTAATATGGCGAAGTCTGGGGCTATGAACATTGCACGAGGGCTGCCAGATAACAGCGTGGCATCATTAAAATTAGTGGACACAGTTAAATGTTTTTTTTTTTTTTTTTTTTTTTTTTTTTTTTTTTTTTTTTTTTTTTTTTTTTTTTTTTTTTAGATTGAAACTTTCATTCCGCAGCGGAGTGTGCGCTGATATGAAGCTTCCTGGCAGGTTAAAATTGTATGCCGGAACCGGGACTCGAACCTGGGACTCCTGCCTTTCGCGGGCATGCGCACTACCGACTCACGATGCCGCCTCACTCCGCTGCAGAGTGAAAGTTTCATTCTGGAAACATCCCTTAGGCTGTGGCTAAGCCATGTCTCCACCATATCCTTTCTTCCAGGAGTGCTAGTGTTGCATGGTTCGCAGGAGAGCTTCTGTGAAGTTTGGAAAGTAGGAGGCGAGGTACTGGCGGAAGTAAAGTTGTGAGGCGGCATCGTGAGTCGTGTCGGGATAGCACAGTCGGTAGTGCACTTGCCCGCGAAAGGCAGGAGTCCCAGATTCGAGTCCCGGTTCTGGGACACAATTTTAATCTGCCAGGAAGTTTCATATCAGCGCACACTCCGCTGCAGAGTGAAAGTTTCATTCTGGAAACATCCCTTAGACTGTGGCTGAGCCATGTCTCCACCATATCCTTTCTTCCAGGAGTGCTAGTCTTGCATGGTTCGCAGGAGAGCTTCTGTGAAGTTTGGAAAGTAGGAGGCGAGGTACTGGCGGAAATAAAGTTGTGAGGCGGCATCGTGAGTCGTGTCGGGATAGCACAGTCGGTAGTGCGCTTGCCCGCAAAAGGCAAGAGTCCCAGGTTCGAGTCCCGGTCCCGGCACACAATTTACTCTGCCAGGAAGTTTCATTTTTTTTTAAATTTTTTTTATCACATCACAGCAGAAAAGTCTGAGATCTATCTCTATCCCTAGTAAAAAGGAGATTCTCTATTTATTTGTTTTGCTCTGACGACCTTCAAAATAACAGGAAGCTCACTATCGACATACAGTGCCTTTCATACGTTTTGGAAAAAAACATAATACGTTTGTTTTTTACTCTGAGGAATAACAAACAATGAAACATATATGTAGGCGACTCCATCCGGAATCTGGTGCAGAAGGATCACATTAAACTTATTAAAATTTGAAGAACCAGCTTTGGCCGCATTGAAATCTTTATTTTTTATATACAATACAGACACTGACCGAAATCGATCTGTATTGTATATAAAAAATAAAGGTTTCAATGCGGCCAAAGCTGGTTCTTCCAATTTTAATAATTTAACATGTTTCTTCTTGCATTAGACAAAGAGCAATAAACTAAACATTTTACTTAATTAAATAATAAAAATTATTTTATATTTCTGTGAAATAACATAAAATTTACCTTTGCAAAAGTTTTGGGACAAAGTGCAGAAATAAACCAAAACCTAGTATGCAATGAGGAATTACTACTTCCTACTTCTACCGCTACTTTGTAACACTCGTGCCAATCGTTTTGGCACACTTTGTACAAGCTTCTGTAAGTACGAATTACAAACACTGCTGGCCATTAAAATCGCTACACCACGAAGATGACGTGCTACAAATGTAGTTTGTAGAGTCTATAGGACTTAACTACGGGGCCATTAGTCCCTAAACTTACAAACTACTTATGAACTACTTACAACTAAAACGGCACAAATATCCATGCCCGAGGGGGGAATCGAACCCCCGACCGTAGTGGACGTGCTACAGACGTGAAATTTAACCGACAGGAAGAAGATGCTGTAATATGCAAATGATTAACTTTTCACAGCACTCACAGAAGGTCGGGGCCGGAGGCGATACCTGCAACGTGCTGACATGAGGAAACTTTCCAACCGATTACTCATACACCAATAGCAGTTGACCGGCGTTGCCCGGTGAAACATTGTTGTGATGCCTCGTGTTAGGAGGAGAAATACGTACCATCACGTATCCGACTTTGATAAAGGTCGGATTGTACCCTATCACGATTGCGGTTTATCGTATCGCGACATTGCTGACTGTTAGGGGAATATGGAATCGATTGGTTCAGGAGGGCAATACGGAATGCCGTGCTGGATCCCAACGGCCTCGTATCACTAGCAGTCGAGATGACAGGCATCTTATCAGCATGGCTGTAACGGATCGTGCAGCCACGTCTCGATCCCTGAGTCAACAGATGGGGGCGCTTGCAAAACAACAACCATCAGCACGAACAGTTCGACGGCGTTTGCAGCAGAATGGACTATCAGCTCGGAGACCATGGCTGCGGCTACCCTTGACGCTGCATCATAGACAGAAGCGCCTGCGATGGTGTACGCAGCGACGAACGTGGGTGCACGGAAGGCAAAACGTCATTTTTTCGGATGAATCCAAGTTCTGTTTACAGCATCATGATGGTCACATCTGTGTTTGGCGACATCGCGGTGAACGCACATTTGAAGCGTGTATTCATCACCCGGCGTGATTGGTTACACGTCTCGGTCACCTCTTGTTCGCATCGACGGCACTTTGAACAGTGGCCGTTACATTTCAGATGTGTCACGACCCGTGGCTCTACCATTCATTCGATCCCTGCGAAACCCTATATTTCAGCAGGATAATGAACGTCCGTATGTTGCAGGTCATGTACGGGCCTTCCTGGCTACGGAAAATGTTCGACTACTACCCTGGCCAGCACATTCTCCAGATCTCTCACCAATTGAAAACGTTTGGTCAATGGTGGCCGAGCAACTGGCTCATCACAACACGCCAGTCACTACTCTTGATGAACTTTGGTATCGTGTTGAAGATGCATGGGCATCTGTACCTGTACACTCTATCCAAGCTCTGTTTGACTCAGTTCTCAGGCTTATCAAGGCCGTTATTACGGCCAGAGGTGGTTCTTCTGGTAACTGATTTCTCAGGATATATGCTCCCAAATTGCATGAAAATGTAGTCAAATGTGTGTTCTAGTATATTTGTCCAATGAATACCCGCTTACCATCTGAATTTCATCTTTGTGTAGCACTTTTAATGGCCAGTAGTGTAGATTTTTCCATTCTTCTTGCAGTCGTCTCCTGACGTCTTGTTTCGACTGTACGGAAACTTATGGAATTTTTTTTTTCTAGCGAATCTCATAAATTCTCTGTCGGTTTGATGTCCGGACTTTGTGGAGGGGGATTGACAACTTTTGGACAGTTGTACAGGAGCCACAACCGTACAACACACGCGATGTGTTTGGTGTTGTTGTCCTGATAAAATTTGAAATTCTCCAATGCCCATATTTTCTGCGCTATTCTTCATATTGTTTCTTAGAATCTGCAGGTATACATTTCTATCTCTTGTTTCGTCAATGAAAACTTGGGCCGACATACAACTCCAAACCATAACATGTCCCCTGCCACGCTTCACTGTAGCTTGCATTTTTTTCTTCCAGCTCTTTGTTGGGTTGCCGCCATACCGTTATTCGTCCATTTTTATTCATCCGAAAAAAATACTTGATCTCACCACTCCGTGTTGTTGTTTGTGTTCCCTTGCGAATAGCAGCCTCTTCTTCCTACTTGCAGTTCGCCCATAGTAATTTTCTCAGCACTATTTATCTGACTGTGCTAGGACTGGTCTTCTTCCCAAACCCCCGCAGCCTCAACGGTAAATCGAGTAGCTGTGATTTGTAGTTCTTGACCTTTTGTACTATTGCCCTCTCTCCTCTCCTCGCAAATGTCCTTGGACGGCCTGTGCGTGGCAGATTTTTTTTATCCTGTCGTCATATTTATATCGACGGACAATGTTTCCTACAGTACTTTTCTTCATATTTAGTAACGTTGCTAATTTTCTCGGCAGGTTCTTCCCTTTTCGAGGTGGAATATTCCGAACTGTCTCTGTTCAAAAGTGCTGTTTGAACCTCTACGTACCACTGTAGACAAACACACTTGTTTCCTGTGAGCTCTCGACAAGTAATGACTGGCATTAAAGGAAGTAACGAATAGCAGATGTTGCGCACACCGACACTGTTCCCAACATTTGTTCCAAAACTTTTGAAGTGTAGATTTTCATTTCTCGCAGTAAAAATGGATCTTTTTCTCTTATAAAGGAGCAAAAAGAGGTGACTATGATTCATCGCTCATAACTACAGCCATAACTTGCAGACGTACAAGGAAACAAAATAGTGTGTCGACAGCCACAACTTGCAGACGTACAAAGAAACAAAATTTTGTGTGGACGTAACATTACTTCTCGGCAGTTGAAATGCTTCTCTGAGGCCTCAAACATATATTCACGACTCCCAGGAAGTCTGAGTGGCCTGCAGGCTTCGTAGTTTCAACCGCAAGCGCTAGATGGCAGCAGATGGCATACTTTGTGAAGGACTTTGTTATTGTAGTTTACTTCGCAGACATTGTCTGGTGCTGGCATTCTCTCACTTTCATTCTTTTTGAGTGTTTTCCTGTTGATTTTCTGTTCCATATGTGTAGTGAATAGGACAAAAGTTTGGAACAAATGATTTATGAAGTCCTTGACGAGTTTTCAGATAGTGCAACAGAGCTGTCTGAGAACGATTCCGATTATACGTAGTCTGAAAATAGCCGTAACCCGAGAAATGTTCAACAGGGAAGGCTGAAAAAAAAGGACACCTTATATGAGTGCACCGAATGTAATGTTGGGTTGTGTATTTCCCCCTGATGCACACCGTTGTCCACTATGAACGTTAAATTGTGTTAAACTTATGCTTATTGTTACTTTTCTTCATTTCAAAAGTTTTGTAAATATTTTTGAGAAGATAATAACATGTTTCATTGTATGAAACAGTACTCTTTCAATTTTTTCTGGCAATAAATATCACTGACCTGAAATTTTATTGGCGCCTTCAGATTTTTCATTAATTATCCCTAAATTTGAGATCTTTACGTAAAAAATGCAATAAACATAAAAATGTTTTGGAATTCTAATGTGAGCTGTACAATAGTAAGAGATTACAAAAAATTTCTGGTTTTAGCCAGTCCGCAGGTGACGGTAACTACAAAGTACATCAGCACTGTGTTAAGGTTTAAAATGTTTGTAAACCTATTGGACCAAATTGCTGTAGTCAGCAGTGCCTAGACTACTTAAACTAACTTACAGTACACATTATTTTGTAATTTTCTTATATGAATTTATCAATTGTTCTAAAATGATGGTAAAATTTAAGTACTTATTTGAAAATGACTTCAAAGGATATCATTCCATAAAACAAATAATAAATTCTGGAGTCACATCAGCTATTTAAAAAAAATTAGGATCCTAGTTTTACACATCCAACACCGGTTTCACACCTTTAAAGACGCATCTTCTAGTGTTACTGAATTAAAACAACAAAAACTATAAGTAAATATACAGCAATAATGAAGTGATAAACATGACAGGGATTGAACAAAATTATACTTAAAATTTTTTCATATGAAAATTCATTACGGTGTCCCAACGTTCTAATTGCTTTCATCTGTCATCTGATTAAAATTTCATTGAACAGGCCCTGATCTATCGAACCAGTCCAACAGAAATTATCATTATCATTCAGAATTAAAACCAGGGACGTTAGTATGTGAGACAAATAGGCGCGTAATTTTGATTACTGTATTGTCCAGGAAAGCTAAGGACAGAGAGAGAGACACGTTGAAATTTGTAGCTACGAAGGATAATGCTAGTAAGTCCTAGAGGGGGTGGGGGTGGGGCACTGTGCGAGTTGACAAAATAGAAGTAATCTTTAGGATGTGGGGGCATCAAAAATCATTAAAAAAGACTAGGCTGTGGTAGACCTTGTATATAAACATAGACGGGTTCACTGTGAAGCAGCGAAGTGCACTGGTCGCGGGTGATACCGCAGCGTCATGGAGGAAAACATATTTCCGCAGGCGCGCTGTAGTACGGTCGTAACTTACAGTAATCCAAGGACAACAGACCCACCTCCCTGCCCATCATTTGCCGAATCTCTCTTTCTGTATTAGCTAACTCGAAGTATGGTGTTTATATATTCCATTATTCTGTATGTCCATGTACACCTCTCTTTTCCCTCTCTTCATCCTATCCTCCTCCTCCTCCTCTACCTACCTTTGTCTCCTCCTCCTCCTCTATTCCCCCCTTTTATCCACTATACCATCCCCTGTCTCTGATTACCTTCCCCTCCCCCCCCCCCCCCGCTCTCTGAGAATCTCCGTTCCCACTCTATGTTCATCTCCAAATTACATACAGACCCTACAACCCAAATATCATAGTGCTCGGCCAAACGGTGCTGAAGAGTAAGGTCCGCTCTGTCTTGCACCGTATGAAGTATTATGCAGACAGTGACATTCGTCTTAGTTTGAATGTCAAGTGTGCAAAATTTCATCAATAACAGAATAAAACCGTACATTCGTGTCGGAGACTGTTGAAAAGTATCATCCGCTTATTATGCAGACAGAGCAACTACTCTTGATTTTAAGGTCAAGCGTGTAGAAGATAATCACAATCGGATAAACGGTATGGCAGTGCACAAAATAAGAATCTAATTCAAAGTTCCGATGCCGACACAAAATTACCAATCTTGACGTCTTCGAGTTTTTGAGTTTTCCCTATTTTCTCTTTCTTATAAACCATCCCTGTGTTAAACCAAACAAAACAAAATTATACATGTCGGTCACGTTTTAGCGAGACCAACCAATTGTTACACACATAGATTAATAAAATTTGGTATTTTACAACAGACTACAACAATCTACAGCTGAACTATAATCTTGATGAAATTTCGCACACTTCCCCTTCAAATTAAGACCATGACCATTTTGGGGGTGCGATTAACTTCTTACATAGTTCAGAAGACATAACGTCATTACCAGTGAAATGTGCGCATAACTGCCACAATATTTGACAGTGTTCAGCATCTCCTCCTAAGGTACCGGACCGATTGCAATAAAATTTGGGGTACAGATTCTTTACGGCCAGGAAGAACACTGGCTGTGAGGTTAAGAACAACCTACGAGTCATAGTTCAGGAGAGATGACGACTTAATCAATGAGACGCATCTTTCTCTTCCGAATGCGAACATATTTTGATAGCACCGGTCTACATAGTGAGACATGAATATAATACGAGAAATCAGATCGAAAACGGGAAGATTTAGATGTTCCTTTTCCCCCGAGCTATTAGGGTATGGAACGGTACAGAAAGATCATAAAATCTGATTTGCGGAATATTTATGTAGACGTAGATAAAGAACAAGATTCTGACTCACCCCGACAAATATCCCTGGTATATTTCGAATCATGTTACAACTAATTTCTTCTCCGTATTCACTGAGGTCTCATACATAAGTGACTTTGGATATCCCCAAGGGGTTTCTGATCAGGTGATTTTGCATGCCATGTTGAGGCCTGCATAATGACTTCCTAATTGTCAGGCTCGCCGTCCTTGTTTCCGCATATGAAATGTATGAATAAAAATTTGAGATGAAAGAACCCAACCGGATATCCGCAGGGTTTTTGGTGTCGCTTTCCGAGACGGGGATGTATGCAGGCTCCGGTTCGAATTCACCCGGAGAATTAATGATCATGGGCGGGGGGTCGGGTGTTATGGCCAGTGTGGTTGTGGGTTGCAGCTGGTTACCCACATCCCATTGGGTAAATATCGGACTGGTACCCAAGTTTCGCCTCAGTTACTCGATAAACGAATATCTAGAAAAACTTTGGCACAGACATAATACTATACGTAGAGAACTGGGTACACATACCTCCTTCAGGGGGGGGGGGGATTGAGGGGAGGTAAAAGGGGAACCACAAGGAACGGAATCCGGCCACCCCACACATTAAACACGCCAATTCTATAGTTAAGCAAGCGACCCCACCACAGGCGGAAAAAGCATTAAGAAAAGATTTGTGGCGTAAGGAAAATAGTTCCCATGGCTAAAACATACCACATCAGAGCTGACAAAAATAGTTTATTTTAACAAAAACAATGAGGGAAGACAAGAGTTTTGGGTGGTGAAACTTCCTGGCAGATTAAAATTGTGTGCCGAAACCGGGACTCTAACCTGGGAGCTTTGTTAGGAAGTTTCATATCGGTGCACACTCCACTGCAGAGTAAAAGTTTCATTCTGGAAATATACCTTTGGCTGTGGCTAAGCCATGTCTCCCCCATATCCTTTCTTCCGGGAGTGCTAGTCTTGCAAGGTTTGCAGGAGAACGACTGTGAAGTTTGGAAAGTAGGAGGCTAGGTACTGGCAGAACTAGGATTGTGAGGACGGACCGTGGTCGTGTCGGGATAGTTCAGTGATAGAGCACTGGTCCGCGAAAGGCAAAGGTTCCAGGTTCGAGTCCCTGTTCCGGCACACAAATTTAATCTGCCAGGAAGTTTCATATCGACGCACACTCCACTGCAGAGTGAAAGTTTCAGTCTGGTTATAGGTGGTTTCGGGCTGTAATTCACAGCTTTCTGTACGTCTAACATGTACTATCCTTTATAACTTTTAGGAAAAAAAGACACCAAATCAATAGTTACTACAAAAAACACTGACTATATTGTACACGGAACTGCATTGTAGATAAATGGGGACAAAACACAAATTAGCACAGTGAAACTGACAAGGGAACGGAGAGAGACACATATGCTACATATAAATAGAAAGAAGACCTTTCAAATGCACACTAAAAACGTAAGAAAATTTCCTCAAATAGTATGGCTTCATTTGTTGTGTTGACATGATCTGATTAAATGTAAACGAAGGCTTCCGCGGCCGTTGTCATTGTATATAAAACTCTTCTGGGTTTTGGACCGCATCGTCAAAATATCAAACACTTCACCGACGTTTCGGCCACTATTGCAAGTGGCCATCTTCTGGGTCTTACATTTACTGCTACATATAAATAGAAAGAAGACCTGAAAGAAGATCTGATTGATAGGAAAAGTTTCTCTGGGTGATTAAACGAATGTGAGGGAGTCCCGTCACGTCCAGATGACTGTCCTATGATCTCATTTGCT
This sequence comes from Locusta migratoria, assembly GCA_026315105.1. NCBI lineage: Eukaryota > Metazoa > Arthropoda > Insecta > Orthoptera > Acrididae > Locusta > Locusta migratoria. Next base: position 203,086,844 of record CM048746.1, read on the forward strand.
GATGGTATGTGAATGCGCACGCGGGGTGTTGGATATTCATACGCAACGCGACGCGAAGCAAATGTACTCGGCCGCGACTTCTGCCTTGCAGATTAGTTTAGCAACGCCGTCTTGCATTTAAAACATCTACCAACAGCAATAAACACGAGACAACCGAGGAATCCTGACAACTACTAATGGAAACCTTTGATTATGTACCGGTATTCAAGACCAGATGAACTGTTCACATTAGAGACGTTTGGACATTTTTTGTTGTTGTATCAAATAAGATCTGTAACACAAAAAACTGTACGTTTTGGTACTGATTTTTATTACACTGATAATTTCTGGGTCAAGCCGTGGGAAAACCATTTTGGAGCGTAATTAGCAATCTCCGAAAGGGAGGGAAGAAGGAATTGACAAGTGTTTTGGACAGGTCAGGTAAGCTGCTAGTCAATCCTGTGAATGCCTTGAGCAGATGGAGGGAATATTTTGAACAATTGCTCAATGTAGGTGAAACTTTCAATGATGTGTCAGATTTTCAGATAGAATTGGATAGGAAAGACGATGGAAACAGGATCTCATTTGAGGAAGTGGAGAAAATGGTCATTAGATTACAGTGCAATAAAGCGGCTGGGGTGGATGAAATTAAGCCGGAACTCGTCGAATACAGTGAAATATCAGGTCTCAAGTGGTTACAAAGGATAATTGAGAAGGCGTTGGAATCGGGACAGGTTCCGCCTGACTGGACGAAAGCGGTAATCACGCCAATTTTCAAATATGGAACCAGAAAAGATTAGCGTTGTAGGCAAAATATTCTCAGGTATTGTTGAAAGGAGAGTGAGAGTATTAATTGAGGACAAGTTAAATGAAAATAAGTGTGGGTTTAGGCCTCTTAGAGGCTGTCAGAACCAGATCTTTTGCCTACGGCAGGTAATGGAAAAGTGCTATGAGTGGAACAGGGAATTGTATCTATGTTTCATAGATCTGGAAAAGGCTTATGACCGTGTTCCTAGGAGGAAGCTACTGTCAGTTCTACAAGATTATGGTATAGGAGGCAAACTTCTGCAGGCAATTAAAGGGCATTACGTAGACTGTCAGGCAGCAGTTAAATGGGAAATTAAGCTCATGGTTCAGGGTAGTTTCAGGGGTAAGACAACGCTGTAACCTGTCATCACTGTTGTTGATACTATTCATGGATCATATGTTGAAAACAGTAGACTGGCAGGGCGGTATTACAATAGGTGAAAACAAAATATGCAGTCTCGCTTATGCGGATTAGTTGTAATGGCAGATTCGATTGAAAGGTTGCGAACTAATATTTCAGAGCTTGATCAGAGGTGTAAGGGTTATGAAATGAATGTCAGCATGCCCAAAACGAAAGTAAAGTCTGTGGGAAAGAGATATAAACAGATTGAGTGCAAAATAAGAAAAACAAAGTTAGAACAGGTAGACAGTTTCAAGTACCTGGGATGTATTTTCTCACAGGATGGCAACATAGTGAAAGAACTGGAATCGAGGTGTAGCAAAGCCAATGCAGTGAGTGCTCAGCAAAGATCTACTCTCTTCTTGCAGAAGTAAGTACCATGACTAAGCCAGCAGTACACCACTCTATCTTTCGACCAACTATGTTGTATGGGAGTGAAAGTTGGGTAGATACAGGTTACCTTATTCATTAGGTAGAGGTTACAGATATGAAAGTGGCAAGAATGATTACAGGTACTAATAGATGGGAACAATGGCAGGAGGGTGTCCATAATGAGGAAATCATAGAAACATAGATGAAGCATTTAGAGCGAACAGACTGAGATATTGGGGTCATGTTACACGCATGGGAGAAGCAAGGTTACCTAAGAGACTCATGAGCTAGGTAGCGGAGGGTAAGAGGAGTCGAGGTAGACCAAGAAGAAAGTACTTAGCTTCGGGCAGAATGATTTTGAAGTAAAAGGCATAACATCGGACGAGGCATCAATGTTAGTATTGAATAGGGGATCATGGAGGAATTTTATTAGAGGTACTATGCTCCAGTCTGAACGCTGAAAGGCATAATCAATCTCTAATGATTATTATTATTATTATTATTATTATTATTTCTATAGTATTTACAATGACTAATATTTGGAACAGATCACTATGGCATTTACGACTTGTCATTAAACAAATTAAGGAATGCAACGCTGAACAGGTTTCATTTTTAACATCTTTTGCCTTAGAGTATTGAGTGTATGAAATACAAATAACTTTGTACACTGAGTTAGGGTTGTTAGTCAAAGTAATTGAAATATTTATTATATTTTTCACAATAGTATAATAGTATAATTAACGGAGCACTCTTTGACAAAGGTATCCTTTTTTGTTGCATTGACTGTACTGCTTGAATACAGATATTCTACAGAAAACATTGAGAGAAGTATTCTATGATTGCAATTTCCGCCTATGATGCTAAACTGTGAAAATATACGTTATTTATTTTACTTCAAGGTACATACGATGCGCATCAGGAAACTAATTTACCTACTTAAAAAAATAAAAAAATAGGTAAATAAAAACAGAGACAACGTTTTCAGATGCGAACTTTACTGCCTACAGGTACAGCAATGTTTGAAATATTTTTCGACGTAATCGCCAAAAGAATTTATACACTTTTCATATCGTGTTTTCGCCTGTGATTGTAACCAGCGTGTAACAGGAATTTCTTAACGTCCAAGAAAAGAGGAAATCGCTGGAAACAAGGTCAGGACTGTATACTGGATGATGAAACAGTTCCCAGCCGAGCTTGTACGGAACAGCTGCTGTGCGCCGAACTGTAAGTAATAATAATAATAATAATAATAATAATAATAATAATAATAATAATTTCGTTTGGCTCATTGGGCTGGTGCAAGTCTTTCAATTGGACGCCTCTTCGGCGAGTTGCGTGTCCCTAGTCTAACCCAGTTATCTAACCGAGGAAAGGGGACCTACAACTAACGTGGAATCCGAACCACGTGTCGTTTCTGGCTACTCCTTGCATCGTTGAGAGGGGAAGGATAGGTTAAAATGCAGACTGAAAAAATCCAAGGGCCGACCGGGTTTTTTTTTTTTTTTTTTTTTTTTTTTTTATGCAGGAGGTAGGATTTCTTTTGAGTTGAAGAGGACATTTTCCCTTTTTTTAAATTAAATACTTATTAACTTCTTTTATTTTGGGATTGTAATACTAACAAAATAAAACCATCTGTTTATGGCGGGCTTCTGTTGTGTAAAGAAAAGAAATAGGAGAAAATAAGTATGAAAAAAGAAATCAACATCCTTGAAGCCCGCATATTATACGTTTCACTCCACGATTTCCGCTGCCAAATATTCATAGCATGTCTTCTCGAAATATTTTGGAGTTTCCGTTAATCTGTTCACGTTTTTTTTTTTTTTTTTTTTTTTTTTTTTGTCATCTCTTGCCATGAATGATTCAGCTGCGGGGCGGATCGTGAAAGATGCTCTTCAAGAAGTTCGAAAAATATTGACCGTACTTCGGATTTTTCAAAACTGCACAGTGACGTTCGTTGAAGTAGTTCCAGAAGTCCATCACCCCTATTACACCACTTCCAAGCAAGTAATGGATTGCGTGGCCTCTTATCCACGTGACAGCATTGTATTTTGTCCTTGGGTAGTAGGTATTGTCCGGATATAATAATATGCGTGAATCGACAGCAGCTGGTGACACCCGTAAAAAGAGAGCCAGAATTTGGCGCACAAAATACCAGATCTCTTCCGCCGGCCCGCAAAGTAGTCGGTGCTCGTCAGTGTCTGTTACGTCGCATTTCACGCACATTGGCGAATCAGTTAGATGAATCTTATGGAGTCTCTCTCTATTCACCTGTTTATTGTTGACAGTCACGTACCAAGTCGATCGTACGTCGGAGTCCAGTATTGGTGCATTCACTGTGCGCCAAACCACTCTCCAGTGCACATTGGGATGTTTCATTTCCATAATATTAGGTTCCCGGCGCTGCAGCAGGATGCGATAGATGTCTCTGGCCATTGGTAAGCGAGTAACGCTCTTAATGTAGCTGTATTCTAGATAAAAACTCCCAAAATAGGAAAATACTGTCGGTATGTTAGTCAGCTCCACCGGTGGGTCGAGAGAAGTCGGTGCCAAAGCCTCTATCAGTAGGCCCGTGAGACTGGACGGGCTACGCTTCCACAACTTGAGGTGCATACCTACGTAGAGGGATATCGCTCGGTCATGAACATTAACAAGTCCTAGTCCTCCACGTTCCTTTGGTAGGGTGAGGGATTCGTATTTTATTTTAAATATCATTCCGAAACTGACGAATGATCCGAATGCCGCCATTAGTCTACTTGCTATGTGTTTTGGCATAGGCAATGTCTGCGCCATATGCGGCAGTCGGGATGCTTGATATACATTTATAAATTCAGTTCGTTGATGTATGTCCAAAGCCCGGAGACGGTGATCCATAAGTCCGGCACGGATATTTTGTAATAGTTTCCGGTAATTAAGCACCGCCGTGCGTGAGATGTCATTTGTGAATTCGATACCTAGACAGCGAATTGTGTCGCACAGTTTGAATGGAGCGACGCTTTCTGGTGTCATCCCGGTGCCAATATTCAGCGCGGCCGATTTTTGTGCGTTTACGCGGCTCCCCGATGCTTTACCATATGTGGTAAGCCATTCCAAAGCTCTGTGTACATCTTGTGCGTCTCGAATCGTTAACACTAGATCATCTGCGTACGCGGTGCAGCTAAAAACATAGTCTCCAAGAGTCAATCCTGTTAGGCGGTTCCTCAGCCCACACAACAAAGGTTCCAAGGCCAGCGCATATAGTATCGTTGATAGTGGGCATCCCTGTCTATCAGAGCGTTGGATGGGTAAGGGGTTTGACAGTCTACCGTTGACAAGTACTTTTGATGATGCACTACGAAGAAGACGCAGTATCACCTCAATGAAGGTATCCGGATACTGCATTTTCCGCAGAACAGTAGTTAAGATCAAAAGCTTGACTAAAGTCTATCGCCGCCAAGGCTCCCGGTATGCGACGCAACTTGGCAAGGGCAATGAGGTCTCTGTAGCGACACAGGGCGGCGCGTATATTATGGGTCCCGCCCATCGATGTTTGATCCGCCGATAGAACATGACATACCGTGCGCCGCATACGAGCCGCCAATAAACGTGTGAATATTTTCATATCACAGTTCAGCAGAGTTAGTGGTCTGTAGTCTGTGATGTGCGATCCTCCACGTGGTTTATGTATCGGGATAATCACACCTTCCGTGAAACCAGCCGGAAGTTTTATCGTAGGCGTCATAAGCTCTTGGCAGATAATCGTCATAGTAGGTACCAGAAGTCCCTGAAACGTCCTATAAAATTCCAGCGGTAAGCCATCCAGTCCTGGTGTCTTGTTGGGTGCTCCTTTTCCAATGGCATCCACAACTTCGTCTTCAGAGATCGATTCTAACAATTCTTGTTGGAGCTCGAGAGGGATCGTGTCCTGTATTAACCCAGCGACAGCATCAATGAGTTGTGGATCGGATCTCTCCTCTGTATACAGGCGAGAGTAGTGTTTGAAGAATACGTCGTTGATATCTCGTTGCGTGTCGTGACGTACGCCATCTTCTGTCGTCACCTCGCGGATTAAGGACTTCAACCTGCGTTTCCGTTCCGCTGCTATGTGGTACATAGAGGGTCGTTCATTATTGATTCCAATTGTTTGGCGTGTACGAACGATCGTACCTTCCAAGTGTCGACGTGTCAAAGCTACGATCTTTGCTTTCGCACTGTTGGCAATCATCTGATGTTCTGGAGATGGAGGCATAACGGAACACTCCCTCAGTATGGCATAGTAAAACTCTGTGGTGCTGCGTCTCCATGAAGCAGCTTTCCTACTAAAGGTCATCAATGTGCGACGAAGTCTCGGTTTGGCACATTCCAACCACCACTGTAAGACTGATGTGTACGCTTCACGTCGTCGTAAGCACCAGCTCCACGCTCGCACACCGCCGATCGACATTCCGGCGAGGACAGATGAGCAATGTTCAGTTTCCAAGGGCTACGACTTCTCCACACTCGTTGTCTTCCAAGCGTGATGTTACAGATATATGTGTGGTTGGTGAAAGCTGCCGGCCACAATTCTGCTGCAGTGGCCGCATGAATGATAGAGCGGGAGATATATATCCTGTCGATTCTGCTGGACGAATGTTCCGTAAAATGCGTGAAGCCAGGTCTATTAGCGTGCATGATTTCCACGTGTCAACCAAATCGAGATTGCGAATGATAGCGCAGAGTGCCGGACATGGTGAGTGATGGGGAATTTGGTCTTTCGGGGATAGTGTACAGTTAAAATCTCCCCCGATAACCATATCATCGATTCTGCCCTGACATAGTTGTGTCAAGTCCTCAGAGAAAAAGACCGAACGTTCACGCCTCTTGCTTGTACCCGACGGTGCGTACACATTTACTAGGTGTATCCCTTGCACTGTGAGAGCCATGCCCCTGCCATTAGGTAGATAGCGTACGTCAGTGGCTATTAAACCTTCTTTGAGAAGTACTGCAACTCCGCTACCCGTATCGGACGCATGTGATATGTATGTAGTATATCCAAATAAGTCCGAGAAACCAAGCACGTACACTTCTTGTAGTAGGGCCACGTCTATATCAGCCGCATAAAGTGCGTCACGTAACAATGACAGCTTCACTGGCGACCTAATTGTGTTGATGTTGATAGTCGCGAATCGGTATGACTGCTTCTCACCCTGTAAATCCATGTCGTGCAACAGTGTGGGTGGTGGAAAAGAGTGATATCGCCTCGATGCCACCCTTTCTTAGAGTCATTCCGTCTGAAGTGGGTGTAGGGGCGTGGGATCCCTTTCTGTTGTAAGTAAAGTGTCCGTCATGTCTTGTTCTTCCACTTCTTCATGCCACGGGCTATTGGAAAGAGGCTGTGGGTTCGTGACATCGGTTGCTGAGGGCTCCCCTTCCGTATTTTCTGGAAGCTGGGACGGTGATCCATCGTACTTTCCATCACCACGTGGAATGTTATGTATAGAAATTTGTATCTTGTCAGTGTTGAGAGTGGGAGCAGTAACATTCGGTGCCTCTGTTGTGATGTGTGTCACGTTACAATCCTCATCGGAATGATCGACTGTATCTGTCTTCTCAAGACATTCGTCAGTCGGTGTGCGTCGGCGTTTCTTGTGTCTGCGGGGCGATTTTTGTTTTCGGACATGCTTCTCCGATTCAGATTGTTCTGGTGTATCCAATCTTTCAGTGCTTCCCGAAAGGAAGGCTTTAGTTGGTACTACTCTTGGGTCGACTTCCATTCGTTCGGTTTGTTCCGAATTATCTTTTTGTTCTGACAGTTGGTCTTCGGATCCGTCTGTAGTCTCGTTCGTATGAGGGCTGTCATGTTCCACGACAACTTGTCCGTCAGACGGCGGAGGTTGTGTATCTTGCTCACTTCCAACCGTCGCCCTGGGCAAAGTCGCCTGTACGTATGTCATTGGCAGAATCGATGGAGGGGCTGTTTGTACTTCTTCGCCCGTTGGAATCTGTGTGATACGTCGCTGAATACATTCAGAGCGGACATGTCCCTCTTGTCCACATCCGGAGCATGTTTTTGGTTGTCCTTCGTACATGATAATGGCACGGCAGCCGGCAATATTTAGGTAGGAGGGGACATGTTTGCGGAGATCGATTTTGACCTGCCGTACTCCATTGAGTACTGGATACGTCGTAAAGGACTGCCATTTCTCCGCGACGTGGTTGATGACTGTTCCGTACGGTGTAAGTGCCGAGATGACTTGGTCGGCGGCTACCTCAAAGGGTAGTTCAAATACCCTGAGGGTCTTTATACCTAGTCCTGCAAGTTCAATATTAACAGCTCCTATATGTCCATCTGAGTGTCTGAATTGTAGTTTTGCTGCTGCTCCGCTAACCACTTTTCTGCATGCTTCTTTATTTATTTATTTATTTTTTTTTTTTTTTTACTGGCAGCCTCTTTCGGCGGACCACGCCATCATCAGACCCTTAAAAAGGGGTAAACTGTATTTTCCTGCATTAAAAACAACCAAATGACTTGTGTCGCACAATCATAGAACATAACAGTAAGGAGGATCAACAGTTCCTGTATTTTGTGAATAATGAAATGCCAAGATCGCGGAATTTCGTCTTTATTTATAACAGAAGACCGGTTTCGATATACATAGACATCGTCTTCTCGTCTCTGCACTAAATTATAACATTATTACGTAAATGCACATTGTAATAATGTTATAATTTAGTGCAAATACCAGAAGATGATGTCTATGTACATCGAAACCGGTCATCTGTTATAAATAAAGACGAAATTTCGCAATCTTGGCATTTCATTATTCACAAAGTACGTTTATAATATCGCTTCCTGCCGTAAGCAAATTATATAACAGTCCTTGTTTCGACGGACCACGCCATCTTTATCAGCCCCTTAAAACAGGACACAGAGTGTTTTGATTTTGCGATACCAGTTATTTTGTTGTTTTTTAATACAGCAAAATAGTGTACCCCATTTTAAGGGCGTGATGATGATGGCGTGGTCCGTCGAAACAGGTACTGTTGATCCTCCTTAGCCTACTATTATGTTCTTTTGAGCGACACCAGTCATTTTGTTGTTTTTTTAATGTAGCAAAACACAGTTTAGCCCAGTCTGCTTTTGTATGTGTATCAAACAATTTCTTACATCTGTTCACGTGTGCACATGGCACGCAAGAGGTGCTAATCTGATGATGGTAAAGCCGAAAAGCGTCATTTTTGAAGGCACGGTGTACATGAAGTGTGACCTATAATAAAGAATTTGCGACCTAATCACCTTCACAGCAGTACTACCTAATCATTTCATCATACTCGCCTGCCTCCTCAACGACTTTATGTCGTATTTACAGTTTACCCCATTTTAAGGGCCTGATGATGACGTGTTCCGTCGAAACTAGTTGCCCGTTAATAACAATATGAATATACAACTGGCGTTTTTTTATTGTATTCATTGCTATATACAATATATGTATATATAGCTGAAGCTCGAGCGTCCATGCATAACACAGACAAAATCAACCTGAGAGAGACCAGGTTTTTCTCTCTGTGTCGCCTGCCAATAAAGGGAATCTCGATCCGTCTGGAAACTGTGCCCCTCCCTAGTGCGGTATAAGTACGCCGTGGGAAAGGCTCGCAGCCGGACACGGGTTTCGCAGCCGTTCTTGCGCCGCTTGGCGCCGCGTCCACTTATCATAATTAAGCCGTGTGAGTGACACACTTTTCTAGTCCGCATAGCTAATGCGGACGCGTCTAGCCGCGCGCCGCTGCGAGATTGCAGAGAAGGACGGAAACACTGCCGCCGGCTCACGGGAGCATTTGAATATTGTAATGCACAACTTCCTCCGCCCTCACTATCTGCGCCCGTTTCGCGAATGTGAAAGATTACGGACGACGAAGCGGCTAAGCCGGCGAATGGCAGCGTGAGGCGCCGCGATGTTTTCTGCTTTTAACTTTTCAGGAACTTGATTAACTTGCGTTGCAAAATAATGTGACATAAGTCAGTGACAAAGCCAGGATTTTGATCTGAGGGCTCGGAAGCAAAAGGAGGGAGGGGGGGGGGAGGTAAGCTGAGCTCATAGAAATTTGGTGCCACCACCGTGCGGTGTCAAAATTTGTTTTCTATATGAAAAGGGAAGAAGTATTTCTGTAAAACATGACTGCGTGTTTCTCAAATGTTCAAATATTTGTTAAGCTTAAGCGAATTAACTGTGCGGTCATTAGACCCTAAACTCACAAACTACTTCTGAACTACCTTATACTAAAGACGACACAAACATCCATGCCCGAGGGAGGGAATCGAATCCCCGACCGTAGCGGCCGTGCAGACTGTGACTGGCGCGCCGCAGAACGCTCGGCCACTGCGGCCCGCGCATGTGTCTCAGCAACGGTCACAGGGTAGCAAATTAATAATCAGTCAACCACTTGCAATCTACATCTACATGGGATACTCTGCAAATCACAGTTTAAGTGCCTGGCAGACGGTTCATCGAACCGCCTTTATACTATTCATCTCCTATTCCATTCTAGAGTAGTGCGCGGGAAGAAAGAACACCTGAATCTCTCCGTTCGAACTCTGATTTCTCGTATTTTACTCTGATGATATATTTCTACCTATGTAAGTGGGAGTCAACAATATATTTCCACATTCGGAGGAGAATGTTGGCGATTGGAGTTTCGTAAGTAGCCCACGCCGCAGCGATAACCGCCGTTGTTGTAATGTTTCTCATCCCAGATCCTGTATTATTTCCGTGACGCTTTCTCCTCTGTATCGTGACAATACAAAACGAGCTACCTTTCTTTGGACTCTTTCGATGTCCTCCATCAAACCCACCTGATAAGGATCCCACACTGGGCAGCAATACTCCAAAAAAGGACGGACAAGCGTATTGTATGCAGCTCAACTGTTTGGGACTTAACTACGGGGTCATCAGTCCCTAAACTTACAAACTACTTAAGAACTAACTACTACTAATGACGGCACAAATATCCCTGCCCGAGGGGGGATTCGAACCCCCGACCGTAGTGGCCGTGCATACGGTATTGTATGCAGTTTCTTTAGTACTTCTGTTGCATCTTTTAAGGGTTCTGCCAATAAAACGCAGTCTCTGGTTCGCCTTTCCCACGACATTACCTACGTGTTCTTTCCAGTTTAAGTCTGAAGTAATAGTATTTTTTTTAATCTATCGGACCAAACTGCGTGATCATCAGTCCGTAGCTTACAAACCACTTAAAACTAGGTAAATTAACCTAAGGGCAACACACACACACCCATGCTCCAGGGAGGACTCGAACCCCCACGGCGAGCAACCGCGCGCTCCTCAGCGAAACGCTTTAGACCGCTCGGCTACTCCACCGCGGCTAATAGTAGTTCCTAGGTATTTACTGGACTTTACGGCCTTCAATTTTGATAGATTTATCTTGTAAAGGAAGTAATAATAGTAGTTTATTAAACTTGACCACGGTTTCGACGGATGTAAACGCGTCCTTTACAGAAGTACGTATGTTAGTATAGTTGAATATCAAAATATTTGAATATTCCTATAATATAGAGAGTGTCAGTTATGATTGAAGGATACCTCAGCGCATTTGGAGTCATTCACGCCTACTAGAGATGTTCAACTACTGTGATATGCAGCTATAGTATATGTATTTCTGAAGAAGACGGGTTTATATCCATCGAAACCGTGGTCAAGTTTATTAAACTACTACTGTTGCAACTGGCTGGTTGATTATTAATTTGATAAGGAGAGTAGTCTCTCTTTCATTATGTACTACAAAAAATCAATGTTTGTTTGTATATTTGTTGGTATTTTATGTCAACATATTGCTTGCACTTTCGCGAAAGTTACAGGCGTAATTTTACCACTGGGCGACACTTATTTCACGAGATATGGCGTCATGAACATTCAGATGCGTGAAAAACTGTCCCATTATGATTGACGTTTAAATTTATTACGTCTTTGCTAGGAAATGTATTCGCAACATATTTTGTAGACAGTATCCATCTATGCCAATGAATGTACCCACAAAATTATTTCATTGTATGAAGACACGGTGGAGTGGGCGAGCGTTTTAAGACGCCTAGCAGCGGAGCGCGCCTCTGCTCGTCGTCAGAAGTTTATTCAGTTTAAGACGCAGGATTTAGTTCACGTCTGTACGACGACACCACGAAAAAATATCTTTAGGGAGCATAACAGAGTCGCAACTAGCACCGGTATCCTTCCTTCTCTCCACAGCACGGAGGAAACCGTTAATAATGTGAAAAAAAAGAAAAAAAATTAAAAATCTTTGCAGCAGAGTGTTCGCTGATATGAAACTTCCTAACAGATTAAAATTGTGTGTTGGAACCTGGATTCGAACCCGTGCCGAAACCGGAACTCGAACCTGGGACCTTTGCCTTTCGCGGGCAAGCCCTCTACCGACGGAGCTATCCCGGCGCGCTTCACGGTCCATCCTCACAACTCTACTTTTGCGGGACGAGGTACTGGCACAAGTAAAGCTGTGAGAACTGACCGTGAAGCGTGCCGGGATAGCTCAGGCGGTAGAGGGCTTGCCCGCGAAAGGCAAAGGTCCCAGGTTCGAGTTCCGGTTTCGGCCCTTAATTTTCATCTGCCAGGAAGTTTTATGTAAAGTTAGTGCCGTTTGTCCAATAGAAAGACACTACAATATTAATACTCTTCTACTCTAAGAGTTTGTTACATGTTGCCTATTTCTAATAGACTATTAGGTGTGGCAAAAAAAAAGAAGATAATGATTGAAGCGACACGGCAACGTATAAGAATTAAGTAAATACAAGTAAATAAATAAAATGGTGAAGAAATACATTTTGACACTCATTTAAAAAATTAAAAATTCATGGCACCTGACGGGGTTCCCAACAACAACGGTTCGCATGTCCCTCTCATACCCTTCTAATAACATAAATATCACGATCTCACGAGTGACAGCTTCAATTGTAATATATACATATATATATATATATATATATATATATATATATATATATATATATATATATATAATACACAACATTTAAAGAAGTATTTTGCCTCCTAATACATAATATTCTCTCGAGCATGACAAACAACACAAATCTGTCTTACGTTAACTCATATTTAGAATAAATTCCCATGCATTTTATCACCTAACTAAATAAAATTGCTACATGTATCTGCTTTCAAATTAGCCCCAGTATGAAATATACATCCTTGTCTATGAACAGTTATGTTGTGTAAAACTTCAGCCGCGGTGGAGTGGTCGAGCGTTCTAAGGCGATTGCTCGCCGTCGGTGGTTCGAGTCCTTCCTCGGGTATGGGTTTGTATATTGTCCTTAGGCAGTTTAAGTAGTCTGTAAGCCTAAGGGCATAACCACAGTAGTTAAGTCCATAGATTTACAAACATTTGACATGAGAAAACTGCAGCAAAAAGATTAGTGGTCTTATGAGGGGTAAACTTGCTGGAAAGAAATTTAGTAACTGCTGATATCTGGCTCTTGGTACTAAGGTTTTAAGCTGAGGTTGGTATTCTTCGACAACCAGACTGTCACAGACACCGGAGAAAGCAAAAGCGTTCTTATAATAAACCTTCTTGTCAATATCTAACGTTAATAAACGACTGTCCCAACTCTCTTTCATTTGCAGTAAACGGTCACGAGTGGTTGAATTTTGATAGTAATTGTACATTTAGATGTCAATGGAAACATTCAAGAACTGCTTTCTTTTGGTTTTTCTCAACCATACCTCGACTTTGTCTCAAAAAGTTCCATTTTATCCCTAGAAGTTAGGGGATTTGCACCTTTAATTGTAAACTAATATTTTCCTTCTTATTTCCAATTAATTACGCAGCAAAGGTATCTTTGAGAGCACATCATTAGTACACAGAAAAATTCTGTTTTATTTTCTCGCTCATATAACTGAAGCATTCGATCCTTCAGTCCATATACACAATTAATTAATCTCCACCTGGATATACAGCGGATCCCTGTATGGATGAAGAGCTTAGATTGCTGTGTTCCTCGATCGTTGCATAGCGGTAAAGTGCTACAAATATTGTACTATTCAATACCAAGTTTCTTGTTAGTTTTACTTTCTGACCCTTGATGCTATCTGTCGACACCTCGGATTGTTGGTACATCCAATTTGGAAAGATGTGTCCACAGATTCATGCTATAAACATTTCGGTGATTAAGCAGAATTTTCACCCAGTCTCAATACATCTATCCATAATAAATGTTCAAAATGTTACGTTACAATGAAGTTCAACAAGTGATCACTTCGCAATTATTGTCCATAATGCGTGCGAGCTGGTTCCCTCTCTCTACCTATTTTTTAAGTAATTGATTGTCTCACATTTCAGAGTTTTCTCAGTCGTATCAGTAGATTTGCATCGTCTATTCTTGTTGGACAAGTGAATGGGCATCGTTTAACTCTGGGACTATGGATGTAGAGGAATTGTGGACTAAATTTAAGTGCATTGTTAATAAAGGGTTAGAGAAATATGTGCCAGTAAAGACGATTAAGGATGGAAAAGATCCATCGTGGTATAATAATAATGTTAGAAAGCTGCTGAGAAAGCAAAGGCTGTTGCACTCTAGATTCAAAAAAGAACACGCAAATGATGACAGGCAAAAGTTAGTAGAGATTCGTGCGTCTATAAAAAGATCGATGCGTGAAGCATACAATAATTATCACAGCCATACCTTAGCAAAAGATCTTTCCGAGAACCCGAAAAAATTCTGGTCCTATGTAAAATCGATAAGCGGGTCAAAGCCCACTGTCCAGTCACTAGTTGATCATTCCGGGGCAGTAATAGAAGAAAGCAAACGGAAAGCTTAAGTTCTAAATACAACCTTTAAGAAATCTTTCACGCAAGAAGACCGCACAAATATACCATCATTTGATCAACGTACCAATTCCGAAATGGGGGACACAACAATAGGTATTTCCAGTGTAGAGAAGCAGCTGAGAGAGCTAAATACGAAACAGTCTGCTGGTCCGGATGGAATACCAGTTCGGTTTTACAAAGACTATTCTGCGGCATTGGCCCCCTACTTAGCTTGCATTTATAGCGAATCTTTAATTCAGCGCAAAGTTCCTAGTGATTGGAAAAAAGCGCAGGTGACTCCCGTGTATAAGAAAGGAAAGAGAACTGACCCATTCAATTACAGGCCAATATCGTTGACATCGGTTTCATGTAGAATTTTGGAGCATATTCTCAGTTCGAATATAGTAAATTTCCTTGAGACGGAAAAGCTTCTTTCCATGAATCAGCACGGCTTTAGGAAACATCGTTCATGTGAAACTCAGCTTGCCCTTATCTCACATGACATCTTGCGAGCCATGGACGAAGGGCAACAGGCGGATTGTGTTTTTCTCGACTTCAAAAAGGCGTTCGACGCGGTGCCACACTGCCGACTGCTAACGAAGATACGAGCTTATGGAATAGGTTCACAGATTTGTGACTGGCTTGAAGACTTCCTAAGTAATAGAACGCAGTACGTTGTTCTCGACGGCGAGTGTTCATCAGAGACGATTGTATCGTCAGGCGTGCCCCAGGGGAGTGTGATAGGACCGCTATTATTTTCTATCTATATAAATGATCTGATGGACAGAGTAAGTTGTAATTTACGGCTGTTTGCTGATGATTCTGTGGTGTATGGGAGGTTGTCGTCTGTAACTGACTGTAATAGCATACAGGATGACTTAGACAAAATTTCTAGTTAGTGCGAAGAATGGCAGCTAGCTCTCAATGTAGAAAAATGTAAGGTGATGCGCATGAGTAGAAAAAACAATCCTATAATGTTCGAATACAGCATTAGTACTGAGCTTCTTGACGCTGTCGCGTCGTTCACATATCTAGGCGTAACATTGCAGAGCGATATGAAATGGACCGAGCATGTAAGGACAGTTGTGAGTGAGGCAGACAGCCGACTTCGGTTTATTGGGAGAATTTTGGGAAGATGTACTTCACCTGTAAAGAAGACCGCGTATAAAACGCTTGTACGACCACGTCTTGAGTATTGCTCAAGTATTTGTGACCGGCGCAGATCGGTTTGAAGGAAGACATAGGCGAGCAGCTAGGTTTGTTACCGGTAGGTTCGACCAATGCGCGAGTGTCACGAAAATGCTCCGGCAACTCAATTGGGGATCGCTGGAAGAAAGACGACGTTCTTTTCGTGAATTTCTGTTAAGTAAATTTAGAGGGCCGGAATTTGAAACCGAGGGTAGTAGCCGGCCGCGGTGGCCGTGGTGACTGAGGCGCTCCAGTCACGGTCAGCACGGCCACTACGGTCGGGGGTTCGAATCCCCCCTCGGGCATGGATATTTGTGCCGTCCTAGTTCGTAAGTAGTTCATAAGTAGTTTGTAAGTTTAGGGACTGATGACCCCGTAGTTAAGTCCCATAAGCTTTACAAACATTTGAACATTTTGAGTGTAGTACGATCTTGCTGCCGCCTACTTACATTTCGCGTAAAGATCACAAAGACAAGATAAGAGAAATTAGGGCTCGTACGGAGGCATATAGGCATTCTTTTTTTCCTCGTTCAATTTGGGAGTGGAATAGGAAAGGAAATGCCTAGTAGTGGTACAGTGTACTCTCCGCCACGCACCTTACGGTGAATTGTGGAGTATGTATGTAGATGTAGATGTATACATTAGGAAACCGATATTTGAACAAACAAAACAGATTCAGGTGAAACAAGTAAACGTGACAGAAAAGTCACATTTAAATTTGGAAATTGGATTTTCGTCTTCTGCAAATTGTATCTCATGCAAATGAGGTGTCAGAAGTACGTGAGTGCTCACCATTACTGAAGCGTACCTTCATCCGAACAAAAATCAAGCAGAAAAATATCTAAAGTATTAAATTCTACTGTGTTTTATCAAGAAAGTGAAAGCAAAACAAGCAATCGAAAATGTTGAGGCTACTACTTTTAAGAAAACAGCGTACAATGTGTTTCTTGATGTTTTCCATTACTAAGCCATATTCCAAAAAGTTGCGGAATGGCAGACCGGCAGCAATCTCGAAACTTCTTGCAACATTTCATACTGGAGTCTACACCTCCATTATTTCCCTCTCGCGACTCCTCGGGCAGAAACACTACGGTGTTACCACCGCAGCGAGATAACAACTTTTCTTTGCCGAGTAATGGGTAATAATATATTTGTTTGCTCTGCAAGTCCCCGTAACTACTGAAAATCTCGCACCGTAGTGCAATTGTACTCCAGTCGACGGAAAAAAGAAAGAAAAGAAAGCCACAGGCCCTTCATAAAAGTCGCGCTAAACTCATTTTCTGTATCTGAAGGAAAACAACGCTGCAGAAGTTCATTATGAGCTGAGCAAGTTGACGGCTGTATCACATTACGGGAGTATGTATGGTGGAGAAGCAGTATGGTCTAAGAAGTCTGAATGATAAAGAATGGCAGGGCAGAAAATTTCTCTGAGAATATGGAGAAATCACAAGAAAGGAGGGGATTCTGGTGCTCTAAGTAAGACGTATCGCAGTAGAGGCAGGTGAAAAAAGTGAAAATCAGTAACGGAGGTATTACACCATTACCTGACACTGCAGGAAGGAGCGCATCTAATGGAGTTAAACAACAATAATGAGTTTGACTGTCTTTTGCTGACTGCAAGTAACGATAACTCTTCGTTTCAGTCGAGCTTAGCTTTTATTTATAAAGCATCTTCAGTGTTTAGTTTTGTTATGTCTCCCTTACATCCTAGTGTTTTTTTCTCTTTTCTTGTCGACTGGGTATACCACTTATAGAAGTCTTTGGCATTTTTTATGAACCTTTCCGCCATTTCCCGTTTTTTTTCTCCTTTTTCATTTGACGTACGCTGCCACCTCACTTTTCCTTATGGAAATACGATGTCACTCACTCTACTGTTTAATGGATTTCACTTTTCTGCTTATTCTAAGCACATCCTAGTGTCGCTGTCACAATGTAATAAACATTGCCAACAAGAAAAGAGAAAAAAACAGTCGGATGTAAGGGAAACAGAACAAAACAAAACACTGAATCTACTTTATAAATAAAAGCGAAACTCGTCTGAAACGAAGAGTTATCGTTATTTGCAGTAAGCAAAAGACAGTCGAACCCATTATTTAATATTCATAGAATATATGACTTCAACTGCTATTGGGCAAAGCTGAAAATGTGCACCCAGCCGGCATTCGAACCCGGGTCTCCTGCTTTCTAGGCAGTTGCGCTGACCCCTACACCACTGGGGACACAGTGATCACCGCACCTGCAAGGACTACCCATGCACGCCTCCCGTCAGATACAAATTCCCAGCTTCGCCCTGCTCATAGTACTCAAACTCGTAGTTTAACTAATTCCCGTGAGAGTAAGGGCTTCAAACTTTGCCCACCCCTCCCCACTAACGATAGGATCATTGCCCGTCATCGGCATATTATATATATACATGTGGCGTCTGTTCGGAAAGAACAGACGTCACATTCTGATCCAGCAGCTGTTATTATTTAATATTCATAGAATATATGACTTCAACTGCTATTGGGAAAAGCTGAAAATGTGCACCCAGCCGGGATTCGAACCCGGGTCTCCTGCTTTCTAGGCAGTTGCGCTGACCCCTACACCACTGGGGACACAGTGATCACCGCACCTGCAAGGACTACCCATGCACGCCTCCCGTCAGATACAAATTCCCAGCTTCGCCCTGCCCATAGTACTCAAACTCGTAGTTTAACTAATTCCCGTAAGAGTAAGGGCTTCAAACTTTGCCCACCCCTCCCCACTAACGATAGGATCATTGCCCGTCATCGGCATATTATATATATACATGTGGCGTCTGTTCGGAAAGAACAGACGTCACATTCTGATCCAGCAGCTGTTATTATTTAATATTCATAGAATATATGACTTCAACTGCTATTGGGCAAAGCTGAAAATGTGCACCCAGCCGGGATTCGAACCCGGGTCTCCTGCTTTCTAGGCAGTTGCGCTGACCCCTACACCACTGGGGACACAGTGATCACCGCACCTGCAAGGACTACCCATGCACGCCTCCCGTCAGATACAAATTCCCAGCTTCGCCCTGCCCATATTATTGATTAAAACCGCTGCTGAGGAAGAAGGCCACACAAACAAACATTGAGTTAAACAACAACTCCCAAACGGAAATGTAGCCAAAATCACTTTTTTAGAGTGCATTGTTTTCTGACTACCGGTTTCGATGAAGTAAGTCATCTTCAGATCAGCATTGTCTACAAATATTGGTCATTTGTAGACAATGCTGATCTGAGATGATGACTCAGTTCATCGAAACCGGTAATCAGTAAATAAAGGACTGTAAAAAAGCGACCTTGGATACTTTTACCTTTGGGAGTCTGTGATACAACACAGTGACCAACGCTGCTTTCCATTCATGTGTGCGTACAGTATGTAATGCAAAACGATTATTTATGTATTTTTCCTGATTATTTGTATTTTTTGTAATTTATTATTTCTGTAACGTATTAGCATTGTCCTGTATGTGTCAAAACTGTAATACCGAAGTTTAGCAACGGCTTTGCTGTTGTATAGAATCGTCTTTGAGTAGGCAGTATTATCGCTGGTAGCGCAGAGGCGCACAGCGAGAGAGAGTCGTTCTGACATAGTAGCGGACAAACGTAATAGTGAAACGGTGCGGGCAATGGTGTGCAGCAAAAGTACGTGAAGAAGAATGCGTGTTGATTTGGCACTAGTGGAGGATACGGCGAACAGGCAATAGTATCTATTCGTAGCTCAAATAATTAACAAATGCATCAAGAGGAATGCTGTGGGCCCAGGATTGTTATTAACATTCGTCGGCAAGAAGAGCCTGTGTTTGCCAATTGTTAAGTGCCAACAGTCTCCAATCTGCAGCACCACGTAGCATACCAAAATCTGTAAGATCTGTCCAGTTTGTCTTAACATGTACAGCTAATCAGCGTATTAGTGATAATTGTTCAATAGTGAACACTGTTAATTGTGAACCTGTGTTGAAATCATTACCCATAATCATTGTCCAGACAGGTTCCTTCCTCATCCATTGTATTACCGAGAACATTCACAAAGTTATAGAAAACTAAAATCAAAGTCATTAAAGACAGTGTGACAGTGATTAATAGTAATCTGTCCAGAAAAGTGTTACTAAATGTAGCTTATGCCAGTGTTGCTGATCAATAGGTTTGCTAAGTTGAATGAAACTGCTAAACTAACTTTCAATGACCAGATATATTTCAATAACAGTGCAAAATATTAATTATTTATCATTGCATATTAATTTGAGGTAAAGTTTTTGCTTGCAAGTACTGATTAGTGAGAATAGTGATTATTTGCAAGTGTTTGAAATGCTAATAATTCCTGGTTAAAGAGAAGACAAAAGTTAATCAGACGGTTAAATTGTTCATTTCAAAATATTCAGTGTTATCATGTCAAGTCATAAATTTTTTAGCATGCTATTAGTACAATTAATAGGGCAGTTACAACTTGATTATTGCTGAAACACATTGCGTACAAGCTGTTGAATAATTTCTGGTACTTATATAAACAAATAATTACTTGAAGCTGTAAATAGTAAGTATTAAGGTGAGAGTTTTGCATGATCTGCTGCATGTTGCATTTGCGTGGCTATTGCTTGCATTTCATTGTCTTACATTCATCCTCTGTGTTAACGAACTATTTCTCAGTAATTAGTGTATTGTCAATGTCTTTTGAAACGGATTTGACGCGCGTACTCTGATTTTCTGCCTACCCGAATTTTACATAATTTTTCACTTTGCTGATTAAAATGTTCAAATGTTTGTAAAGTCTATGGGACTTCACTGCGGGGTCATCAGTCCCTAAACTTACAAACTACTTATGAACTAACTAAGACTAAGGACGGCACAAATATCCATGTCCGAGGGGGGATTCGATCCCCCGACCGTAGTGGCCGTGCTGACCGTGACTGGAGCGCCTCAGTCACCTCGGCCACCGCGGCCGGCCACTTTGCTAAATTAACTTCGCTATTATTAACATCCCACTAAATTATTTGCTCGTACAACGAGCTGGCGACCGTAAATCAATAAATTGTTCACTTCTTTCAAATTAATTCCCGTGTTCCGTTTGTTCCGCATTTTTCATTTAAACATTAATTATTTTATTCAAAATTTTACTTTCCGCTTTCTTTATTACTATCGATCGCTGTTGCCTACCAAAGAGGTACAGCAACGTTTCGGTTATAACCTCCACCACATCATCGGCTTGATTACCCATAGCTTTCCCACTCAATTAGGATAATTAGGCACACGGTCACTCTTTCTAATTATCGTATACTAACCGGTGGTGTAGGACGGGTAAGGTTATAAGTGGATGTTTTAAACATCATACATGCTTGACATTTTGAAGATGATAGAGGTTGCCTCCAGGTAGGTTCTGCAACTGCTAAGTCCATTCAAACAAATACCCTGAGCGAGGAACGTATTGGCGAAATTCTCTGACAAGGTAACTGATTTTTCTGCACGATAATATCTTGGCGCCCTATACACTGAATACAGCCACGCATTCCGCTTCTTCCGGTTATCTAATTCTGCTACATTCTTTATCTTCTCCTCACATGTTGTCCAGCGATCTCTTCTCCATAACAGGCTACATATTTTCTTCTACAAACCTGGTTTTCGCAACATCATATATAGTTGAGAACAATGTGTGACACTGCAGAATGACGTGTAATGAAGGACGCTCTCCAATTCTCATAATTGTACCTCGATTTCTTTCGAAACGGTGATTACAAATTCTCATAATATCCTACTTGTGGCGATCATAGCTACACTTTGAAGAGTAACAAAATATTAAAAATAAGTATAGGCCTACCCACACTGATTAATGCTACAGTAGCCATTGTGAGAAGCAGTCCTTAATGTTCGGGGTGTCTGAAAAGGTTGAAAGTAATTTGGAAAGCTGACCTTTGCGCGAGAAGAATGAAAAGGAGAACTTGTTAAGTACCACGTGCTTACAGGAGTACATTGATACAAAAGCGAATATCATTAAAACTTAATTAATAATAATAACATTAGAAGAAAGGTTAAGGAAAGTAACACCTGTGTTTTTCGCGTTTGTGGATCTGGAGAAAGCTTTTGACAAATGTTGACTGAAATACACTCTTTCAAATTCTGAAGGTATCAGGGGGCAAATTAGAAAGCATTACCATCTAGTAGTAAGTAAAAAACTACTTGCAATATGTGATGAATGGTATCACGCACACGTATTATAAAGTTCTTCTCACAATTTACATCCTTTTGAATCTGCCTCCCTCTACGATTTTCACCCCACACAACTCCTTGATCTCTCAGAATATTTTACTTTTGTTAATGTTCATCTTATACCCACCTTTCAAGACACTGTCCATTCCGTTCAATTGCTCTTCCAGGTCTTTTGCAGTTTCTGACAAAATTACTATGTTATTGGCAAACAGCAAAGTTTTTACTTCTTCTCCTTGAATAATTCCTTCTCCAAATTTCTCCTTGAATTCTTTCACAGCGTGCTCAATGTTCAGATTGAAACACATTGGGGAAAAACTGTAACCCTGTCTTACTCCCTTCTCTACTACTGCGTCACTTTCATGTACTTCGACTCTAGTAAACGCTGTCTGGTTTTCGTACAAGTTGAATATAACTCTTCGCTTTCTAATTTACCCCCTGATACCTTCAGAATGTGAAAGAGTGTATTCCAGTCAACATTTGTCAAAAGCTTTCTCCAGATCGACAAACCCGAAAGACGCAGGTGTTACTTTCCTTAACCTTTCTTCTAAGATAAGTCGTAATGTAAGAATTGGTGTTCCTACATTTCTCACAAATCCAAAGTGATCTTCCCTATGGTCGGATTCCAACAGTGTTTTCATTCGTCTGTAAATAATTCGTGTTAGTATTTTTCAACCAGGACTTATTAAACTGATAGTTCTGTAATTTTCACATTTGTCTGTACTTGCTTTCTTTGGAATTGGAATTACTATATTATTTTTGAAGTCGGAGGGTATTCCTCTTGCCTCGTACATCTTGCATGGCAAGTGGAACAATTTTTTCAGAACTGGCTCTCATAACGATATCAGCAGTTCAGACGAAAAATGATGTACTCCATGGGTCTTGGTTCGACTCAAATTTTTCAGTGCCCCATCAAACTCTTCTAGCAGTATTGTATCTCCTATCTCACCTTCCTCTGCTTTGTCTTTCGTTTCTAGAATAAGACCTTCACGTTTATTCCCTATGTACAGACGTTCTGTATATTCCCTCCACCTTTCAGTTTTGGGTCATTCCATGCCAAGTGGTCTAGAGGCTCCCACATGACCCTCATGGATTTTGATGAAATTTTGTATGAACATTCACACACGTCCTCAATGAACACTGGTCAAGTTTCAGTTTCAGAAATTCAATACTTTCTGAGATACAGTCACTTGTTTAAGACCATAGCACAGCTTCCAACAGTGCGTCGTTGAATTTTCAGCAACTTTGAGATGATATATCTCTGGTAGTATTTGCATGAAAGAAACAAAGCCTGGCCATCTTATACAACTTTTAGAGCTCTTTAAAGTAAAATATTAAGAAAAGAATTTCTGAACAATTTTCATATAGATAATTTAAAACAAAGTTGGGCGAAAAAATAGCTGGTTAAAAAAATGCGAACTTTTGTTTTTTATATCTCCGAAAGTAATTGTGGGATGTACATGAAACTTTGCACACCATAACTTGCCAACACGAGGTCTTGGAATATAAAGTTTCATTCTCCTGTTGCTTTCCATTATTTCACAAATATAGGGTAAAGTTGCCGATTTTTCAAAAAGTGCTAAAGATAGGTATTTTTAGTCAATTTTACAAAAAAGTGTTTTCTCCAAACTCTTCTAAACTTTGGTCATTAGAAAGAGCATGTTCTAAACTATCTAGAAAAGTGGATTTGGTTTTGCAATGCAAGCATATAAGGCCCTAAAAATAACATAATCATAGAGGCGCACTGTAAATTTGAACACATTTTTCTGGCACCCAAATTATACCTGAAATCTTTTATTATGCTTAGTAAATGTTTATTAATGTCTGGGATTAGTGAAATAGGAAGTTGTGATGAGAAGGACTTAGCTTAAGTCCAAATAGTGAGAGAATATAAATAGAAACTATGTTATTTCTTAATTGTCACCCCTACATCCCCCCCCCTCTCTCTCTCTCTCAAACAAACACACACGCACACACACACACACAAACACACAAAATTATTATTTAGAATGAATGTAAATCGTAAAATTTATTTGCATAATGATTATCGAATTATTATTACTAGCCTGTTTAATGAACTACACTATCTTACTGATGGTAAAGAAGTGTATAAATGAGTTGCTATTGTCCATGGCGGTTTTAACTACTGATAGTTTCATTTCACCAGAGAAAACCAGCATCCCCATCGCCATAGAGGCCACGCCCGACAGCTTAGCAACAGCAGCCATGGTGGGTTTCTTTACCACTGAATCCCAAGCCTAATAAGGGTTACTTTACACAGGTTCCCAAGCCTGATAGTAAAATTATTTAAGTGCCCTGGGTAAAATTAGAAGCCACTCTTTGTTTACTTAGATTGTTTCCTCTAACCTATTTCAATTTTTGATATTCTACATTAATTTTCTGATGAATATGAAGAGGAATGGTGTATTGCCAGCCAGTCGAATATACTGATGGATCTGGAATAACTACAATAATGTGGTGTTCCGGAACCAGCACTTGTCACTTCTTGGTGGTCAATAAAATGAATCTGCTGAACCACGTGGGTGCATAAAGTTTATTAATGCATCCCTTTGCTCAGTGGAAGTCTCACAGATATTCCCAATCCACCACACGTTTTCCTAGATGCATGCAACATATTGCCCTGGTTGGAGGGCCTCCTTCAGTTCTGTGATCTATTTTAGCTAGAAAAGATGAACAATCATTTGAAATTCTGATGACTGTTTCATCAATAGGTCAAAAGTGATGATTTTCTCTAGTGCCTGCTACAGTTCATCCCAGTTTAAACCTCTCTTCTTGTGACAATACTTTTATCAATTTCATCTTTACTGATGAAAAATTTAATTCCATTAATGTTTTCAGAGCAGAAGTGAAACAAATCTAGGTGAGCTGTTGCAAGCTTCTCTTGCTGCTAACTGTTTTATTGTACCCCCAATCCCATCACAAGGTGATTTACCATGACTAGTTGCAAACAAATTCCATTCTGCTGTCATTCCAAAGTCACTCTTATGATAGCACAAACTTAGGAAATTCTTGAAATTCTTATATTGAGCACTGGCGAGACCAATCAAATAACGAATGTGGGATATCTGTGCAAATCATACTTTTATATATTTGACGAGCTCCTTGATAAAAACATGAACTATAACAGTGTCATGCCGCAAACAATCACTGATAATGCAGAAACGTAAAGATTCCACTTTCTCATTTTGACGAAAGTAGAAAACAAATGGATGAATTGTAGCTTGACTATTGTCCCAGTGGAAGCCTTGCACAGCATCTTGAATGATAAAAGAATAATTTTCCTAAAAATCCATTAGCACCATTAGCTCTTCATCTTTCAGATGACATTGAAGGCCTTTAAGATGCAAGCTTTGATGTTGGCAATGTAATGATGGCATGACAGACTCCATATTTTATTTTTTTCTTCTTCAATAAATTCATCCACTACCCTTTGCTCCAGTGTGGCCCAATCAGTGTGGATCCTTTGCTTAAACAGTAACTTCATGTGGCTCATGATCTAGGAAATAACTGGCAATTTCAGATTTCACAAGTTTCCCTAAGAACTTTAAGACAAAAAAATCACAGATTACAACATCTAGGTATTAAAATCTGCAATATTTATAATAAAGTTTACATCACTTGATGCATGATTCAAGCAAACGATTCGTTTCTGGAAAAATGTTTTATAAATTTAAATCCAACAATTAGGTCTTCATTTTCCACTTGCAAATACTTCCAATTTTGAGAAGTACTAAAAACATGAATGTATTATTCATTGAATTCTTTAAGATCCCTTTTTTTTTTTTTTTTTTTTTTTTTTTTTTTTTTTTTTTTTTTTTTTTTTACAAATGAGAAGAGTTTTATGCAGATGAACACTTGCGTTAAAAGAAGAAGGGCTTCTCCTAGTTTTTAAGTTTTTCTGGCAGTCATTGCCTATTTACCAGATCTTTTTATTTAAATTATCCCAGACATTAATAAACATTTACTAGGCATAATAAAAGATTTCAGGTATAATTTGGGTGCCAGAAAAATGTGTTCAAATTTACAGTGCGCCTCTATGATTATGTTATTTTTAGGGCCTTATATGCTTGCATTGCAAAACCAAATCCACTTTTCTAGATAGTTTAGAACATGCTCTTTCTAATGACCAAAGTTTAGAAGAGTTTGGAGAAAACACTTTTTTGTAAAATTGACTAAAAATACCTATCTTTAGCACTTTTTGAAAAATCGGCAACTTTACCCTATATTTGTGAAATAATGGAAAGCAACAGGAGAATGAAACTTTATATTCCAAGACCTTGTGTTGGCAAGTTATGGTGTGCAAAGTTTCATGTACATCCCACAATTACTTTCGGAGATATAAAAAAACTAAAGTTCGCATTTTTTTTAACCAGCTATTTTTTCGCCCAACTTTGCTTTAAATTATCTATATGAAAATTGTTCAGAAATTCTTTTCTTAATATTTTACTTTAAAGAGCTCTAAAAGCTGTATAAGATGGCCACGCTTTGTTTCTTTCATGCAAATACTACCAGAGATATATCATCTCAAAGTTGCTGAAAATTCAACGACGCACTGTTGGAAGCTGTGCTATGGTCTTAAACAAGTGACTGTATCTCAGAAAGTATTGAATTTCTGAAACTGAAACTTGACCAGTGTTCATTGAGGACATGTGTGAATGTTCATACAAAATTTCATCAAAATCCATGATGGCCATGTGGGAACTTTTCTCGATATCAGACCACTTGGCACGGAATGGCCCTTTTCCCTTCTTTTCTAAGTACTGCTGCTACATCTGACTTCTTAATATTCATACAGCTGCTTTTCTTATCTGAAAATGTCTCTTTTATTGTAATGTAGGCGGTATCTGTCTTGCCCGTAGTTACACATTCTTCAACGGTCTAGCATTTGTCCTCTAGCTACTCCTGCTTAGCTTGTCTAAACCCCTGTCTACCTCATTTTTCAGACGTCTTTACTATTTTGCCAGTTCACATGCTGCATTTTTATGTTTTCTCCTTTCATCAGTTAACTTTGGTATCTCCTTTGTTACCGAGGGATTTCTATTGGGCCTCGTCCTTCTGCCTATATGATTCTCTGCGGCCTTCACTACTCTATCTCCCAGAGCATTCCATTCTTTTTCTACTGTATTACTTTCCTCTCTTTCAGTCAAGGCTCCCTCTGAAAGTCTTAACCACCTCTCGTTCCTTCAATTTGTCCAGATTTCATCTCGTTAATTTTTGCCTTTTGCAGTCTCTTAAGTTTTGGTCAGAATCTATATCTGCCCCTGGATATGTCTTACCGTTTAACACTTGGTTTCTAAAACTATGCCTTACCATTATAAAGTCCATCTAGTACCTTCCGGTATAACCTGTTCTCTTCCAAGTATACAATCTTCTTTTACGATTATTAAACCAGGTGATTGTGATGATTAAACTGTGTTCTGCACAAAATTCTACTAGGCGATCTTCTCTTTCATTCCTTTTCCCCAGTCCCTATTCCCCTGTCACATTTCCATCCCTTCCCTTTCCCATAACCGAATTCCAGTCTGTCACAATCAAGTTTTCTCTCTCTTAAGTGTCTGAATAATTGATCTTCTCATGCATTTCTTCGCTCACCTCATCACCGACTACAGCTAGTTGGCATATAAACTTCTATTACTGTTGTCGGTGTTGGCTTCGTGTCTATCGTTGCTACGATAATGCTTTCATTATGCTGTTCATAGTAACTTGCCCTTATTCCTTATTCATTATCAGACCTACTCCTGCGTTATCACCAACTGATTTTGTACTTATAACCCTGTACTCACCTGACCAGAACTCCTGTTCATCCTGCCACCAAACTTCACTAACCCCCACCATATCTAACTTTAACCTATCCATTCCTCTTTTTAAATTTTCTAACTTACCTACCTGATTAAAGGTTAGACTTTCCAAGCTTCGATCGATAAAATGCCTGTTTTGTTTTTCTTGCTGACGACATCCTCCTGATTAGTCCCTGCCTGGAGATTCGAACGGGGGGCTATTTTATCTCCGTACTATTTTATCGAAGAAGCCATCATGATATATTCATACAGTAGAGCTCCATGTCCTCGGAAGAAGTTTCTCCTTGCTTTGAGCCGTTCGCAGTAACTGCATGGCTAAGATACATTAGCTAATGTTACAAGGCCAGCTCACTTAATCATCCAAACTGTTGCCCCTCTTCACGAACCACACGTTTGTCTGGCCTCTCCACCGAAACGTCTCCGCCCTGGTTGCACCTACTGTATGGCTATGTCTGTGGTTCATGAAGGTGATCGTATCCCAAAAACTTGAAAAAAAAATACTCAAGTATGGGTCATATGAGGGTTCTTTTACAGATGAATCACATGTTCTCAAAATTCCCCCAATAAACCGAAGTCCACCATTCGGATTCCCCACACCTATGAGCTATTTCATATAGCTCTGCAACGTTACGCCTGTGTCAAGCAGCACACCATTAAAACTGTATATTAACATTATAGGGTTATTTTTATTACTTATCTGCATAACCTTAAACCTTTCTATATTTTGAGCTAGGTTCCACTGTCGCAAGAAATAGAAATTTGGTCTGACGAGGAGACATGGGTATCGGATTTTAGAATTCTTCATATTTATGGTACGTGAAGTGCAGAACTTAAATAACAATCAGCCAAAGCCATTCCACGCAACTCTCAAACTTTCTCGATAAAATCGACTTTGAAGTTTTGCAAGTACACGTAACTACGGTACTAATAATTAAAAGATTAGTAGTATCTGTCGGTGAAGCTTAGGTGGTAGCGTCCTGGCCTCACAGCCATAGAGTCGGTGGTTCCAATCCCACTATGACAAATATTTTTTTCGATTTTTTTAGACTACATTTGTTTAAAACATTTTAGGATCTCTAATTGCACGTGCTGCGTCAGTTTTTGTTTATGTGTATGTAGACGGGCTGAACATCTTGTCGTCACCTAAAACGATGGTTGAGTAGGTTAGATGCTTGGAAAGCCATTAGTAGCTACGGAGATGACTTTCCAAAAACAGCGTCTAGCTCTTCACAAACTGAACAATTAAAGACTACCGTCGTCACCTATTAGTGAAGCCAATATTGTAAATATGTAACATATTTTTTGATTGAAACCGTCATTATTAACAACCTTTTATAAAATAAAGAAAGTTACGAATAAAGAAAAATATGTGCATTTCCCTAAAAATTACCATTTGATATTCAAATGATAATAGGAGCTTTTGAAATGTGATGCTACAGACGAATGATGAAAATTAGATCGAATTGGGGAGAAAAGGAGTTTCTGGCATACCCTGATTAAGGGAAGGGATAGATTGGTGGGACACATTCTGAGACATCAAGGAATTGTCAACTTAGCATTAGAAGATAGTGTGTGGGATAAAAATCGTAGAGGGACGAATACAGTAAGCAGATTCAAAAGGATGAAGTTTGCCAAACTTACTGCGGGCTGAAAGAAACAACAACATTACAATTGTTAGTACTCGAGCACAACTAAAAATTAAAAATAAAAAGTTTGTTACTACAGGGTTCGAACCACGGACCTCATAGTTGTAAGACTAGAACACTACCACCTGACCTACATCGATAAATGATGCAATCGATGTAGTTATTGGTAGTTGCACTTGCAAAAGTCGATTTTCTCGAGAATTTTTGAGAGTTGCATTAAATGGCTTTGGTTAACTGTTATTTAAGTTCTGCACTTCACGTACCATAAATATAAAAAAAATTCTAAAACCCGATAATCATGTGGTCTCCTTGTGAGTCATCCTGTATTGCACTATCGTTAAAAAAAAAAAAAAAAAAAAAAAAATAAAAAAAAAAAAAAAAAAAAAAAAAAAAAAATCAAATGTTTGTAAATCTATCGGACCCAACTACTCGGTTATTAGTCCGTAGCTTACAAACTACTTAAACTAAGGCAAACTAACCTAAGGACAACACACATATCCATGCCCGAGGGAGGCTTCGAACCTCCGACGCGGGAGGCCTCGCAATTCGCAACGTGGCGCTCCAGACCGCTCAGCTACTCCCGCGTGGCTATGGTCTTTCAATGACCTCTTCCAGTACACCACAGCATCATCAACAAACAGTCTGATGAGAACACGTCGTTTCGTATTATTATTTTTAGGTGAATGGAAATGGGGTAAAAGGTAACAGAGAAAGTATATGGGATTAGCGCTGGAGTCAGAAGCTCGCAGCGGCTGTATCTCGTGGCTAATTGGCGCCGCAGTCGAGCGGATTGGGTGGCACAGCAGCCAGAGGCTCGGTAGCATTACCCTGAGATATCACATGGAACGCTAATTAGTGGTGGAGTGGATGACATTAATGCCTCCTGATAACTTTCCTGGTGTGTGCGGCTTAAATTGTTTAATTTGTGTAGGAGTGACGTTAACTGTTACCTAATACCCGTGAAATTTAGTCATAGCTCCACACGAGTGACCCGTAAGATTGCCGTCAATTCACGACGAGGATATAACTTATTAGTTATATTCAAGAAAGATCATTCAGGTCTAGATACGTAGGGCACTCGATGCGAAAAAACAGGTTCATCGTTAGTACTTAAACGATACGGTCTAGAACAAGGTCAAATTTTTTACGTCACGGAGAACCTTCAAAAAGTGGTATTAAAGGTGGAGTACTAAATTTTATGTCGCAGATATATACTGCATTTGGTAAGTAAACTGACAACATTATCAACAAGGTAGTTCCACAATTTAAGCAAACAAGACATGTTTAATCATTCCAATTATTTTACCCACAAATTTCACATTAGACAGGGCATCATGCAAAAACGTAATATTGTAACATAACTGTAGTAATACAAATAATTTGAGAATTCAACACAAGTAATTCAGATCCACAATTTCTTACACACACAGGTAAAGAGGTACTTAAAGACATTGTTACAAGTTTTCACTTAGTTTAGGCAAAAATACAAGAATTTGAGTGAGTACGTTGAAGCTATATCTAGTTAAATTTTGGACAGTTGCAACCGGAGATTTTGTTCTACATTGACACGGAATCTGCATTTAGTTTTAGAAAAAAAAAAATGCAGAAAACACTGATTCACGTGAATAAGTGGATGAGAAAGGTAGTGCAGCTTTATTTTATAAGACTTTAAACTCATTTTATATACCTCAAAAATCCGAGCTAGATTGTTTTCTTTAAAAGTTTGCGGTCATGTTTGAATCTTATGTCAGATCAAGCACTCATTCATATTGCTGTGACATCATTTTCTGTGCAGAATGTTCTTTTACAGTCCGAACATTATTTTTTATTGTTTTTCTTGAAATCTGTTTGTAAAATAAGCACAAAAAATCACAGGAATGTCTAATTGAAGAACTTTTCTACATAAATTTGCCGTTGGAAAACTACCCAGGCTTCCATTTTTCAGCTCTTGGCATGCATGGCTGCCCACAGACATACAGAGTGCCACCCAGAACAACTACGATGCACACGCCGGGCCCGGCCACAAACGGCCTCTTAATCAAAATAACTGCATGATACTCTCTCTGCTATCCCCAACTGCATCGGCGCGCCACCGTAGCGCCACACGCGGCAAGGGAAACACCAGTCAGAAGACAATCGACGCACGATAGATCGAACAGCGCCACGAGCGGTGCACGCACAGAGAGATCGATGGTACTTGCGCCGGTAATTAAATCAAGGACAGGGTCAATCAAAGGAGCCGAGACGCTTCACTTATGTTTTTCACAATTTTGTCACTATGTTATTTCTGTGTTATTTTATAACTAGCTGACAACCCGGCGTTGCCCGGGTAGTTATTTATTTCTGCCATTTTTTCAGGTACATATTCATTTGTATACGGGCTGTATGTCTGTGAAATCTCTTGGGAACACAGTTAGTAGTAAAGAAGTCACGGTGGCCGAGGGGACTGAGGCGCTCCAGTCACGGTCTGCACGGCCACTACGGTCGTGGGTTCGAATTCCCCCTCGGTCATGGATATTTGTGCCGTCCTTAGTCTTAGCTAGTTCATAAGTAGTTTCTAAGCTTAGGGACTGATGACCCCGTAGTTAAGTCCCATAAACTATATAAACATTTGAACATTTCTTGAAAGAAGTAATAGATTAAAACTTGGTGTTGAAAGGAGCGGTTTTCCATGAACGTTACTGTTTAATTGCTCATATCTCAGGAACTACGTGTCGTACTGTGATACAGTTTAGCAGGTACACTCAGCTATATATGTGTACACCGTCTGTAAAATTTCCTGCAGCTACGTGTCGGAATGTGATACAATTTTGCAGGTACACTCAACTATAGGCGTGTATACTGTCTGTAAAATTTCCTGTCGCTACAAGTTGTAGTGTTCAAATGATGAATTGCAACGTCATACCGAGAGCCGTAGTTTTACTCCATAAACAGCGGAAAAGTAGTAAGCGAGAAAATTTTTCCCTTCATCATTTTACTATGGTTGCCAGCGAGAAAAAGTTTAATAAAAGTTTGAAATTATGTTTAAAGTTTGTTGCAAGTCGCTAAGTACTGTCATTCTCATACAGTGTATTTCCAAAGTCTCGCCGCATTATATGGCATTTTTTGAGATTTCTATTGGTTATGACGTAATATCTTTTGAAACATGTGCCGTTTGTGATTCTTACCATGCAGCAATTGTTGCCTCAAATGTTCAAATGTTTGTAGAGCTTATGGGACATAACTACGGGGTCATCAGTCCCTAAACTTACAAACTACTTATGAACTATTTACGAACTAGGACGGCACAAATATCCATAGCCGAGGGGGGATTCGAACCCCCGACCGTAGTGGCCGTGCAGACCGTGACTGGAGCGCCTCAGTCCCCTCGGCCACCGTGGCCGGCAATTGTTACCTCACGGTAAGGAATGTGTGTACCAAATTTGGTTGAAATCGGTCCAATGGTTTAGGAGAAAATGAGCAGCATTGGCGCAAAATGCAGTAGTTTTTCGCGCATCTCATTGTTTATGACGTCATATCTCGTGAGCTATATATCGTACGTGATTCTTACACTTACGGCGACCATCCTCATGGATTGAAGCTTACGTGTAGGGAGGATTTCCGCTGAAACTAGAATGGGTATGTAAATAAATGTTTTGCATGGAGGCGGATCTACAGTCCCACATATATTTATAGTTGTTGGATATTTTTGTTAAAGTGTGCCTACGTTGCCTTGCCAGTAAAACCCACCACAGTAGAGAGAAGAGCAAGCAGACTTTCAGCCGCGTGATGCTTTTTAAACCCGTGATGATGCTTATATACTTCCGTCTCAAGGAACTGACAATATGCCCAATATTTCCTCAGTAAACTGAAGTTAATAATACCGGTCTATAATTATGAGGGTTTCTGCTTTATCCTTCTTGTAGACTTGAGTCATCTGAGAATTTTTTCATTCACTTGGCACTTTGCACCGTGTGATATTTCTGGAGTGCAACCATTATACGAGAGATGGAAGTTAGTGGCAACACTGCTGTGGAGACACTACCCTCCAAGCAAATGGCATCGTCCGTCCCACGTCACCGGCGTGCGCACAATCAGCGGAAACAAAGTCACTTGTGAGCTAGAAGTCTAACGTAATGGTGTCACTATGCTTTAGAAACATGAACAAGATGAATGCTGGGAATCGGCGTTACCGTACAGAACAGTTCCACATTGAGTAAAAGCCTTCAACGAAGGTCGTTCTAGTGTCACGGAAGACGACTTAAGTCCTTGTGACTTTGTTTCGGAAGATGAAGGAACCACTTCGTGACACTCGCTTCAGAACTGTTCCAGATTCGACAGGCAGCAGAGAGCTCCATCCGCACAAACAGCATAACAAGCTCCGCTTACGGCCTTCCAGATCAGAAAGTCAACAATCCGAAGATTGGTTTGAAACACAGTGCTTTACTAGGCATGGTCCTATTTGGAGGTAGTATGCCGTTGCCTTCCTCAGACCTTCGAACTGACTTACCCAGCCAGTTATAAGGGGACCTACAGTTTAACGTGGGTTCCGAACCACGGTGATACTCGGTATTTTTCACATGAGCAATACTGCCAGAGGTGAAAGAAGTGGAAAGTGACAGATAAAAATCCTAGGACCTTTGGACTTGTAGTCTGGCACTCTACCACTGTGCAACCGAGACGCACCCTTCCAGATCAAAATGTTCAAATGTTTTTGAAGCTTATGGGAATTAAATGCGGGGTCATCAGTCCCTCAACTTACAAACTACTTACGAACTTTCATAGAAGTTTCGGCTATGCAGCCGGTCGTCGTCTAAAACATCACTAGCAGGTGTCTGGCCGAAATATAAAAAAATGTGTGATGTTTTAAACGACGACCGGCTGCATACCCGAAACTTCTATGAATATTCGATCCGCCGGGAGAATTTTAAAGTTTACTTACGAACTAACTTACGCTAAAGACAACACAAACATCAATGCCCGAGGAAGGATTCGAACCTCCAACGCGGGAGGTCGCGCGATACACAACGTGCGCTCCAGACCGCTCGGCTACTCCCGCGTGGCCCTTCCAGATCGCTGGCAACGGATTCTACGCAACGCTGGTGAAGGGCAATAACACGTGCAAACATGTAATGCTTTTGTATCGTTGGAGATAAATAATTGCCACCATTTAAGTTCCAAACTTCGCATTCACTTTCCTCAGAGTAAATCAGAACAAAGCTGTATACAGCTGACGCAGGTTGGTGGGATGTAGCAATAAAGTAATTACAGAAGGATACTATTGCAATCGAAAAGGCCGGTGCATTTAGAGGGTTCGCTCCAAATATATTTTCTTATTTAGTCAAAATTAGACATCTTTTTTGTTAAATTTACTTCAGTATCATAACATGTGATATCTCAATAGAAAGCTTCAACTTTGTTCTTTTAGGTCATTTAATAACATTAAAACGAATAGGCAGACGAAAAACTTTGGCCCTTTGTTTGTGAGAGATAGTGCGTCGACCGACCGAGACGAATCATACCGTCTACACTTCGGTTTACGTAGCCATCTCTGGTACAGCCGCTGTTCGAGGCGGTCAGTCATGGGCTAGAAATCATATAAAAGTAAATTTTAATTTTTAATTGAAAGGCAACTTCAATTGTCAGTGTTAATTGCATACAGTTGAAATGAAAAGGCACTTAGTTACTTGTTCAGTTACTCTGTTTCTGCTTGAATAAATCAAGATGGCATCCCTTTATAGAGATCTTTAGTACAAAATTTGTTTCACCAAGCTAGTCCTCGCTAATTTACCTAACAGCCTCAATACCAAGAACCATCGAATAGTGTGTCGTCTTCTGCGCTGGATGTACAACACGAGTAGATCATTTCATTTCAGTGTGCATTTCACTCGGGGCGGTGAAAGCAACTGGACACATCGCAAGACTGCACTTTCTTTACAACTTAATTCAGTTTCTCGTCTATGGTAATATATATAAGGCAAATAAAAGAGGAAAAAATGTCGGAGTGACTTTCAATCTACCACTCTGGGAGTAATTATTTTATCTTCCTCCCTGCCGTAGCTAGATCAAAGGGTCACTATTAATTCAAGCTAAGTGACAGTAACTAGGGGCAGTGTGTTTCAACATGTGGGTCGCGAACGCCAGGGGGCCACAAAGTCTTGCTTCGAGGGTCGCCGCCACCGAAGGAAATCCTTGCGCCATGAAATAACTAGGTGTTCAGAGATATCGTAAAGTATTTCCTCAAGACGCTGCTTTTTAATAAATAATTCTACAGGCCTGTTACGGTTAAAGTGGTGACTCCTATTCTTATGCTTGTAAGATCGCTGTTTATCTGATCAGTTTGGTTGTTATTTAACAGATTTAATAGAACTATTGTTGTTGTAGCTCTTATATATATATATATATATATATAATTCATACGTTGTTGATGTGTGCCAACTGTTTTGACAGATATGTCAGCGATATTAGCTGTCATACATCAATAACGTATGAATTATTTTAAAAATTGATATATACAGATACCTAAGTGCTACACTACATAAGTTCTATTAAATCTGGTAAATAAGAGCCAAACAAATTAGATAAACAGCGATCTTACAAGGATAAGAAGAGCCGCCACTTTAACATGACGATGGCTTTCACGCCGAATTTATTAAAAAGCAGCGTCTTGGGAATTAATACTTTACAATGTCTCTAAATGACATATACGACGCCGAGAACTCAGAATATTATCAAACTAGGTGTTCAGTAATACAAAAACGTATGCGTAAGTGAAATTTATGTAATGTTAAAATTACGGAGTTCCTTGTGTAACATTAATCATCAATTGAATAGATCATAGTCTGTCTTATAATACAGTTTGTTAATGATGAATAAGCGCAAAGCCTGAAAAACGTTTTCAGGAACAAATCGACATGATACAATAAGTAATTCTTACAAATTCTTTACAAATTGTCTATATGGTGGCATCTTCTTTAATCAGCATAAATCGCTTCTGAGTCTTGCCTTACGTGCAAAACAATCGTTACGAAAAATATATTTTTCAGTCGGAAATCATGGAAAATAGAAAGTATCCCATTGCGAAAATTACACACGGGAGGGGGTTGACAGAGTATTATTACTGGGAAAGGGGTCGCAAATTAGAAAAGGATGAGAAACACTGCTGTAGAGTACTCTCTGTAAAACCGAAGTAGGACTCCATCCGGACTGGCGACTTACTTTCTGTCAGCTCTCGGACCAGTTTCCCTACATTTGAAACCTCGATATTGTTTAGCTTAGATCGCTTATTTATCTACCACAATTACCGGCCTCGACTGAGCTCGCAATCATAATCAGATCTGTGGAACTGTGGTGAATCTAATCATGCCAGTAACACGTAATACATGATTGTAATACACGCACCGGAGCCTGCGGGCTTCTGTGGGGTTGTCAGATACGCAAAACTGCATAGTCATATAATAAAAACCATTCATGGCCCCTACAACATACACGGCCGTGATTGGTTTTTATTATATGACTACGCAATTTTGTGTATTTGACAACCACACAGAACGGCGTATAGGCAGTGCTACATGTTACTGGCATAGTACCACAGATCTGTCAAATCCACCTTCATTAAAATATTACAAAACTAAATTCATAATAAAAAAATATTGTAACGAATCATGCTTTTAATTATAAGTTGCACCCTGACTTGAAATAACCTTTAATAAATAAAAAAAAATATTACTCTAAAAAGATTTTCTGATACCGGAGATATACAAACAAATAAATTAAGTAAAGCAAATCGTGTACTATCAATTATGAGATAGGTTCATCTGAATCGAATGAAATACCCCCAAATTCTTTGGTTTCAAAGACCTTAATTAATACTGTTGTTGTTATGGTCTTCAGTCCGGAGACTGGTTTGATGCAGCTCTCCACCCTACTGTATCCTGAGCAAGCCTTTTCATCTCCTCATAAGAACGGCAACCCACATCCACTTGAATCTGCTTACTATACGCGTCTCTTGGCCTCCCTCTGCGATTTTTACCCCCCACACTTCCCTCCAATGCTAAATTTACGATTCCTCGATGTCTAACAATGTGTCCTACCAAGCGATCCATTCTTTTAGTCAGGGTATGCCAAAAATCCCTTTTCTCACCAATTCTGTTCAGTACCTCTTCATTAGTTATGTGATCTACCCACCTAATCTTCAGCATTCTTCTGTATTCTTCTGTATACCCAGATAATACAATATTAACAATTTTATATGAGCAACAAAAGAGTAAGCAATTAAAAACTTCAAATCAACTTGACGAAAACAAGCAAACGTAATAACAGCACCACCAAATAATATTAAAGGCAAAAATTTAAACCTTAAACCCAAAGAAGAAAACCTTCATGATGACTGCAAGCTCAGTCGAAACCGGTAATTATGGTAGATAAATAAGCGATCTAGGCAAAAGGATAACAAGGTTCCAAAGAAAAAGGGATCGCACCCAACAACAAGTGTAAATCGTTTAATTTCCTACACGTATTTTTATGACCTCCAATAGGAAGACAGTGCGATGGTTAAACGACGGTATGTGGTGAATGTTACAACGTGAGGATCAGCCGATGTTGCTGGTACGGCTACACAGATTTCGTAATGGAAGACCGCGGTTCTCGGTTGCAGCTGCAAACGCGTCCGCCATCTTTCTTGTGGCTCTGAAAGGGCTGATGTGCGTGCAGCGTGGCGACAATACTGCATGAAGGCAGCCACAGTGCCAAACCGGGCGCACAGTACACTCGCGTCGCGTGTGCTACGGCGGCAAGTGCGCGTCTAGCGGAAAGTCGCGGCTGCGCCATTACCTTGTCGTGTGTAGCGGAGCCGTTAATTGTAATCCGCGCCGTGGGGAGCGAGCAGACAGGGCGCAAAGCCGCGAGTCTGCGGAGCGGGCGGCCGCTGGCGGGCGAGCCCTGCGCCACACAGCCGCAAGGGCTCTGCGTCCGGCGGCGGGGCCAGCAAGCGTTTCCAATAATCCGGCCGCAGTCCCCTGGGGGTGAGGGTTAGAGGCGGAGGAACGGAGCACACACGCCGGACGCGCTCATAAGCGTGCCAATGCAATTCCGGTCGTTTTTGTGTCCCCGCAGGCTGTGATGCGTGTATTACAATCATTTTCGATGAGGGACAAACACAGTACCGACATGAAACGCTTTTGTGAGGGACAGCGTTCCTTTTTTATTACCTTTTAATTTTTTTTTTTTTTAAAGCTCTACGTGTAGCCTCGCGGGAGTGACGGACGCGCAATGTACGCGTGTTTACACTGGCGCAGCGGTCAATATGCGCGGCCCGTCTCGTTTAAACCCCACCGGAACGACCCTCTTTTTTTTTTTTCATATCTGCCAATAATCCACCCCCCTAGCGTTACGTCACGGCGAAAGCTGCACGAGCAAAGTGGTCTGGCAAACTACGGGCCAGAGTGCTGCAGGAAAGGAAGGAAATTGAGCCAAGCAGCGGAGAACATTCCATAGTTTTCCTCTCGACGGCCACAGTTCTCATAAAGATTGATACAATTAAAAGATTAAAAATGTTCGTATGACAGTAAACCTATTGAAACAAACTGCTATGGTAATCAGTACCTAGTCATACAAGCTACTTAAACTAACACCAAGGAAAAGACACACGTCCATCCCGAGAGAGGAACGTCCGGCGGATCGGTTGCCCAGTCCGAAGCCTTACACCGCGCACAAATGTAATATGCTCTTTCAAGATCTGCTAGACTCAACCGGGGCCTGCGGGCTACAGCACTGCGAACTATTTATAAAATAGCAATACTGCCTATATTATCGAACGGCTCACCGATGTCAATAGACGCACTGGAGCGACAATACAACCGTACCAAAATTAATACAGTCCGACGGTTAATCAACTTAAATATGGTCAAAGCTTACAGTATGACATCCAGTGAAGCACTCTGTGTTTTATCAGGTCTCATGCCCATAACTCTTAAGATACAATAAATAGCCAAATATTATAACCTAGTTAAAAGTAAAGACGCCCTAGAGTATTGCAGCTGTGCACACCCGGCAAACTTTACGAGCATAACTGAGAAGGACGCAAGAAAAAGCTACGACGGAGTGGGTTCGGCAATAGCAATATTTGTTAATGAGAAGCTTATTTACCGGTTATAGCTTGAACATACTAATGAATCCTCAATCAATGAAGCGAAGCAATTTGCCATTCTCAATGCTCTTGAGTTACTAACCAATCTCTCGAATATTGACAAAGCTGCAGTCCTTCACACCGATAACAGGATTACTTTACGAAACCCGAAGAACCACAATACGATGTAAAATCAGAACGTTGAAGACATACAACTGGTGGGTATATTTCGAATGGATTAAAGCACATCGAGGGATATGGGGAAATAAACTAGCTGACAATCTCACTAAAAGAGCGACTCGATAGCGACAATCGATACTTACAACTGCGGTGAAGAAGAAGCTTCGAGAGGATTTTAGGAACAAATGGGTGACTGCGCGGCAAAGAACAAAAAAACGGGGAGAGCACTAAACCGTATTTTCCTACGATCCGACAACGTTTAATGATTGAACTCCGAATTTTACAGCAATGTTAACACGTCATGGGAAACTGAAAGCTCCGCGGCGGAGTGGCCGAGTGCATTGAGGAGCTATGCTCCGATGCGTGAAACGTTCCCCGTCGGCGGTTCGCATCCCCCCTCGGGCATAGATGTCTTGTTAGTTAATAAATAGTTTGTAAGTTTAGGGACTGATGACCTCGCAGTTAAGTCCTATAAGCTTAACAAACATGTGAACTTTTTTGATACTGAAAGCCTATTGTCAACAGATCAGAATAATTGCAGACGGAGCGTGCACATGTAACAGGGATATCCAAACTAATGACCACCTGCTTTTACACTGATTCAGCTTACTGAAAGAGAGGTAACATCTCAGGAAAAAAAAAAATAACTGAGAAAGGAGGAGTAAATTTGATTTAGTACATAAATTCACTGCAGACTTTTACAACTTCTGTAATTCAGTAAGATTTTTTGCTGTGTAAAACTCATTTGGTTTCTTTATGTAAAGCGATAAACCTTGTATTGCCAAAATGAGTCGTTTTTAAATCCTTCCATCTTATATACTGTATTTGTGTTTCCCAAAGTAACTGACGTAACCGCCTGAATTTAACCATCAAACATGCAATATTACATTGTAATGAGGAATGTCAAATAGATTATAAAGCTCCAGTTTCTAGTCAGTTATAATATAGCGAATTTTCTGTCATAAGCAACTATTTTTTTAACGTTAAAATGTTTGTAAATCTATCGGACCAAACTGCTTGGCCATCAGTCCGTAGCTTACAGACTACTTAAACCTAGGTAAACTAACCTAAGGACAACACACACACCCATGCCCCAGGGAGGACTCGAACCTCCACGGCGAGCAACCACGCGCTCCGCAGCGAGACGCTTTAGACGGTCGGATACTCCACCGCGGCTTTAACGTTCATACTTGTTCAAATGTGACATCGACTGTTTTTAATGCAACTATTGTAGCATTCCGAAGTGCCTTGCGTATGATGTTTCATGCCAACATAGTTCGT
Source organism: Locusta migratoria (assembly GCA_026315105.1). Lineage (NCBI taxonomy): Eukaryota > Metazoa > Arthropoda > Insecta > Orthoptera > Acrididae > Locusta > Locusta migratoria. Next base: position 203,127,634 of record CM048746.1, read on the forward strand.
AAAAGTATTAATAAAATAACGGAGAGTAATAAGTGTTATAAAAATAAAAGGGAAAGCAGCAAACCCTCTAAATGACACCTTAAAATAAATAAAAAAATGGATTTTCTTGGAAGTCTGTTAATTTAATAGAGCCAAAGGATTATTTTTATGATGCACAAATATTTCCAGTTCTTCCAAAGTATTTAGTAGCAGTCCTTTAGGATCAGTGTCGATAATTCTAAGAGGTTGTGTAATATCACCTTCGGGTTGCTTATCGTTTGTGAGATGATGTTCTAACACTGAGCGATTAAGAGAAACACATGTTATGAAGGTGCGCCTAATGTACCCAATACACACCTTATCACAGCTGGTACGCCGGCCGCGGTGGCCGAGTTGACTGAGGCACTCCAATCACGGTCAGCACGGCCACTACGGTCGGGGGTTCGAATCCCCCCTCAGGCATGGATATTTGTGCCGTCCTCGTCCGTAAGTAGTTCATAAGTAGTTTGTAAGTTTAGGGACTGATGACCCCGTAGTTATGCCCCGTAAGCTTAACAAACATTTGAACAGCTGGTACACGTCAATTCCAAAGACGATATTACTCAAACCCTTAGCGTTCTCCACATTGATCCGTAATGGTTGCTGTTAAACACTGGCAATATTTGCTCATAATAAAAATAAACCTTTGGCTATTCTAAGTAAGCTGATATGTTAAGGTGAAAAACCTGTTTTTTGTTGTTTTTTGCTTTTGTTTTTTCCCCTCCTTTGTATTCGAATTTGTCACTTAAAATGTTTGTCGCTTCCCTGGAAATTTCTGTTTTCATAACAGAGTTCAATTAAACGTGGACAATACATAGAAAGAATCATTCAAACAGGAATATCATACAGATTTTATGTGATTCTGCGTATGAACATAATAAAGTTCTCCGAACTTCATACGCGATGTTTGAACGTTGCGGAACTGGAGCCGTTTTGAAGACGGCAGACATTTGAGAATGAATATAAAGACAAGTGTGAATATTTCTTACGAAAATACTGTGCAGACGCTGTAGTAGAATACTGATGGAGAAAAATGATTTCCTGACAAATCGCAGGGCAGCGGCAGCGGCAGCACACGCACATGTCCTTCATAGCGCGAGTTTTACGCCGCTCCATTATTTTGTGGTCATGATATTGTCGTCAATGCACTATTAGGTGTTGTCTCATAAAAGTAAGACAAAGACTTCTGAGATTATACGGACTGTTATTTCCAATGATGATGATCTAAGTGACCGAAACCAGTTGATAATAATGGAAAATAATGCAGCTGTTAATACTAATCAGCTGTAAATAGTCGCCTATCCAAAATATTAATGATGCAAATGTACCTGTAACATGATGGATCACCGACTCACTGTACCAGACAAGTATCCCAGTCTGAATAATACATTCCCTTACCGGTGGGTCCTCCATGGTAGACCCATTAAACAGCCGGCCAGATCACCCGATCTAACCGACTTAGACATTTGTGGATGGGCCTGTTTTAAGGAGATGTGTACGGTCTTATCTCCGACGTTATTGCCCGCATTAAGTCCTTCGAGATGATGTTCCATGTGAAACACAACATACCCTGCAACACGTAGCGCCTACATAGCATTTCCGTAAGTAATATTTACACTTATCATCGTATTCATTCATGCATATGTATAGAACTGAAACCACTACAAGTTGTGTAACGATCGAAAATCAGAATGTTCATAGGACACTTACGGTTTGTTTTCATATGTAGTAGCACCTCACAAATTATGTGACATTATTCCTATAATAATAATTTAGACGAGCCCCGTGCACTGAACGTCACGTCGGCGTCTTGCGTGTTCCCATCCTTAACGCAGTTTTCCAAAAATGTTCAAATGTTTGTAAAGCTTATCGGACTTAACTACGGGGTCATCGGTCCCTAAACTTACAAACTACTTACGAACTAGGACGGCACAAATATCCATGCCCGAGGGGGGATTCGAACCCCCGACCGTAGTGGCCGTGCTGACCGTGACTGGAGCGCCTCAGTCACCTCGGCCACCGCGGCCGGCCAGTTTTCCAACCGGGGAAAGGGTACCTACAGCTTAACGTGGAATCCTAACCAAGAGTCGTTTCTGGCGACTTCTCACATCGTTGAGAGGTAAAGGCTGAGTTAAAACGGAGTCTAAAAAATGCATGGAGCGATCGGGTGTTGAACCCGCAACCCCTCAGTTTCCAACCCGACACCACTTGGCTAGAAATATTCCAATTCACTTTATCTGACAAAGTCAGAAAGGACACTCTCATTCAAAGAAAATACTGTCACAGCGATGCCTTGGACAATATAAAATGCTGGGTATGTTAATAGGAGTGTATGTGGTCACTACGCAGGAAGTAAGGTGACGAGAAGATATTACGAGAAGGGCGATGATTCACCGAAAGCCGCTATAACCAGTGCCACGCCACCTGAGCATCACGATTCCAGGTGCCACAAGAGCGGGGGACTCATGGACGAGGGACATTCTGATCTGTAGGAGTGTTTGGTCAGAGTTCTGCGTTAGCGCTTCAGCCAGCCCCTGTCTAGTCGTCTTAGGCGGTCGTGTGTATTAGTTTGCAGCCGAGGTCTGTGGGCAGCCGATTTCACCAAACGTTCCTGGACGGAGCTGTGTAAAAGTGACACAAAAGTGTAAATAATTCGTCGTAAATGTTGGACAGGACAGCAATATTTTATCTGTATATCTGGACACTGATCGGCGAGAGAACTGTTCCTATATGTACACTAATGTGAAATACTTAAAAATTAATATTACTAATTTGGTCTCCGACGCACTATTTTTATGGGAGCTGGATAAAGATGACTAATTTCTTCATCACAGCGTCATATTTCTCCTTAATGTGTTTCGCCTTTATTGTAATGGTGATTTCCTTCAATCTCTGGTTCATTATCAAATTTAGATAGTCACGTCTATGTATGGTGCGTTACGATGCCATGAAAATATTTTCCATCTTTTCAGGCTATAAATGTCACCTATTTGACTTTATGATGTGGTGTTCCATTGCGCATCAAAACAAAATAGTCACATTAAGAAATTACTCTCACTACCAAGGCAGAAGTTATTTTTTCCTCCCAAAAAATACAATGCGCAATACAGAAAACTTGTTGTTGTTGTTTTTGTGGTGGTCTCCAGTCCGCAGACTGGTTTGATGCAGCTCTCCACGCTACTCTGACCCGTGAAAGTCTTCATCTGACAATACGAACGGCAACCTACATCCTTTTGAATCTCAAATGTTCAAATGTTTGTATAGTTTATGGGACTTAACTACGGGGTCATCAGTCCCTAAACTTACAAACTACTTATGAACTACTTAATACTAAGGACGGCACAAATATCTATGCCCGAGGGGCGATTCAAACCCCCGACCGTAGTTGCCGTCCAGTCCGTGACTGGAGCGCCTCAGTCCTCTCGGCCACCGCGGCTGGCCTTTTGAATCTGCTTACTGTATTCGTCCCTCTGTCTTCCTCTACGATTTTTACCCCAAACACTTCCCTCCTATGCTAGCTGACAATTGCTTGATGTCTGAGAATGTGTCCCACCAATCTATCCTTTCTCTTAGTCAGGGTGTGCCAGAGATTCCTTTTCTCCTCAATTCGGTTAAGCACCTCCTCTTTGGTTACGTGATCAATTGTTCAAATGGTTGTAAAACTAGCCGACCATCAGTCCGTAGCTTGCAAACTACTTAAACCTACGTAAACTAACCTAAGGACAACACACACACCCATGCCCTAGAGAGGACACGACCCTCCGACGGCGAGCAACCGCGCGCTCCGCAGCGAGGTACCTTAGACCGCTCGGCTACTCCACCGCGGCAGTTACGTAATCTACTCATCTAATTTTCATCATTTCAAAAGCTTCTATCATCTTTCTGTCTGAGCTCCTTATCGTCCGCGTTTCACTCCCATACAATGCTACACTCCGGCAAATGCTTTCAGAATGGACTTCCTAATATTTAAACTAATATTGGATGTCAACAAATTTCGCTTCTTTAGAAACGCTTTTCTTCCCATAGCCATTCTGAATTTTATATCTTTTCTACTTCGGCCATCAGAATTTATCTTGCTACACAAATAAAAAAAAAAAAAAATAAAAAAAACTTGTCTACTACTTTTATTGTCTCATTACCTAATCTGATTCCTTCAGCATCTCCTGATTTTCTGACACATACAAAAAAACCTATATTGTTGAATATATACACTAAAAAAAGCCAAAAAGTCCGGGGACAAAGCTATTGCCGCCGTTGAAGTAGTGGTTTCCTGATTGTTCTGCAAGGAAAACCATGTCAAAATTATTGCTTGAAAAAAGTGGATATTGGTAGCCAGACACGAAGCTGATGAATGTCCATGACCAATAGTGCAGGAAATAGTGAATAAAAGCACCATTACGACGAAGGAGCAACTCATTCAGCACCGTTTACAGGTATGGCATTCTGATGATGAAATTAATCATGTTTACCCAATTCCCATAGACAGCATGCCTACACGACTAATTTTATATTAAGGGAAAAAACGTACACAAAATATTGGCGTAGAGTTTATCTATCAAATAAATGAGTATTTAACGAAGAAACGTCTTGCTTGTGCCTAATAATTTCCTCACCTTCATCTGGTAAATAGGGTAAAACTGTTTACCGTATTCAAACGAGTAAGCGAGTGTCGTAGCGAAGTAAGGAAACGTAGTGAGAAAACGAAGGTCTGATTTACAGAAGGTAGTTGACTTTCTTTATACCAATACATCGACCTCACGGCTACAGATCAGTCTTGTGTACGGTATCGTAAATTTCCCGGCTATATTAGGTTTTATAGTAAGCCGTTGATTAAGAGATATTTGTAAAGTTAGATTCTGATTATCGTTCTTTCGTACATTCCTTATGTTTTGAGAGTGTTCCAAACGTTGGAAAACTTTGTCTTTCATCATACTTTGGGGTACGACTAAAGAATCACTTTTTAATTTCATGTAGTTTTATATTAGTCTAGACTTGTTGTATTCTTTCTGATGTTGCTTTCCTTTCTGCTTCAGGTATCTGGATATTTCGTTTGGCTTTGATGTGAGCTGGAATCTATAAGTATACTTTATATGATTTGAATTTATTTCAAATGTTTGTCCCCGTGTTTAAACCAAATTGGTTTCATTTCTCTGTTGCGGAAGGAAAAATATCTTCGGTTAATTTCTTGGGGTTCATTGTGAGGATGTGCCCAAAAAGAGAAGTTGTAGTTTTCCTTATAGTGTTCAAAGTTTTTCGGGCGTTTGGTAAAGGGTTTCATTTCTCATGTGGATTAGTTAATTGTTACGGAATCTGTGACTATATATTTTTCTTAATATTTTTCAACTTGACCTTAGTTGGTGATGGACGGCGTTAGCTGCATACAGGGCTTCCGGTTTGATTTCTGATACCTTATTTTGGCACTCCGTAAGAGCGACTACTTGTCAAATGTGTTTCTCGTGAGTTGGAATGCCATTTCAAGTATACTTTTTCTGATTTCCATGGCTTTTTTTCGATAGAATTCTACTTGATGTGTTCTCCGGGCGTTGATTTTATGTTATATTTGTATAAATGCAGTTCTTCTGTAATTACGCTTAATTTTAAATCGCTAATTTGTTTCACTACATGAGCAAATGAAAATACATCCGCTCAAAAAAGAAAATATTTGCACTGGCGCGCTTTCACCCACATTAGATTTTAATGCAATTTTTATATTATTGCAAATATCGTACACAAAAAGTAAAAAAAGCCGTAATAATATAATATTTAATGAAGTAATAGAAAATTGAATATACAAAAGTAATCACATGTATATATATACGTATATCTCTTGAAAAGATCACAAGCATGAAATTAGGTTAGAGCCCACACGGAGGCATGAAGCAACCGTTTTTCCAGCGAACCATACGCCACTGGAATATGTACTACCTGAAAACCCGGCGCTGCCCGGGTATGTACTTATTTATTCAAGTCTTGAGTTAGTACTCATCCTATCCCTTCTCTGTCCATCTCCTTTTTCCTAAAAACATGCTATATTTATCAGAGAATATATAAGAAATAAGACTGTCTTGCATAACATACAAAATTTTAAGTACAGTAGTCAACCAAAGAAAGATAGTATTCAATATACAAATGAAAGGTAACATTCATATATTCACTGAATTCAGAACTTTACTGTAAACAGTATTTCTTGTTACTTGTTCAGGATCTAATATGAATAATTTCTTTGCTGAGGCCACCCCTGAGCAAGTTACATAAAGTTATCCGTGTGAGAAACATGGGCATGTCATATCAACTCCACAGTATTGAACAGATTGCCCTGCGGTTTATTAATGGTGACAGAAAATGCAAGTCTCATGGAAACTGTATTCCCTTGAAGTTAAAAGCCAATCTGTCGTAAATTATGGGTTTTCGTTGGATGTACTCTGTTACATTATCTTCCTTTGTTTATAACTCTATAGAAGTCTATTGCTATCGCCTGCATGCGTGTGCGCTTAAGGGCGCGAAGTTGTCAACACTACTACTGTCCAGAGGTGACCATCCTCCCGTCCCCTTGGCCAATGACTCCCCGCCCTCCCCCCCCCCCCAAACCCGAGATATTAGGTTCTGATTTGTCTTTTAATATTGAAATTAAATATATTTTATTTCACGTTTTGTTTTTGTAAAATGTTTTAAAAAGCCTCTCCCCCTCCCCTGGGCTGACCAAATGTACTAATTTTTCACCCCCCCCCCCACCAGAAATTTCAGTCTGCTACTGTCAGCTTTCCAGGAATTTCCTTAAACTGACTGGAATACGTGTTGCATGATGTGACAGGTTTTTACCCATTGCAGTATGTAGGATCTCTGAGTTATTGAATTATATGTTGTACAATTGTATAATTTTGCTGTTATATAGCCGGCCGCGGTGGCCGAGGTGACTGAGGCGCTTCAGTCACAGTCTGCACGGCCACTACGGTCGGGAGTTCGAATCCCCCCTCGGGCATGGATATTTGTGCCGTCCTAGTTCGTAAGTAGTTCATAAGTAGTTTGTAAGTTTAGGGACCGATAGCCCCGTAGTTATGTCCCATAGGCTTTACAAACATTTGAACATTTTTTTTGCTAGATGTGAAGCATTGAATTAAAATTTGTGGTGCGGCCGGGAATCGAACCCGGACTTCCATGCTTACTAGGCAGACGTCTTAACCGTTAGACTACCACACCACTAACGATTAAGGCGCCTTGGAATAGTCTATGTACGATTTCCCTCCACAACACAAACTTTATTTCAGCTTCTTTGTTCCAAAGATAATTGCCACTACTGCCAAGGCTCTCCATGCAGCGGAATAGCACCTCAGCAATGGACATGGTGGAACAATCCTGTTATGGTGATATAAATATCAATTAATATGAATAAATAATCCCTGAGACGGATTTTCGTCTCAAATATGTCAAAGACATTATTGATAGATGTGAAGCATTGAATTAAAATTTGTGGTGCGGCCGGGAATCGAACCCGGCCGCACCACAAATTTTAATTCAATGCTTCACATCTATCAATAATGTCTTTGACATATTTGAGACGAAAATCCGTCTCAGGGATTATTTATTCATATTAATTTTTTTTTGCTGTTATATATTGATTTGTATAAGTGCTGTATGTCGCTAAAATTCGTTGCGAACAAATTGTAAAGAAGTAATAGAGTAAAACCTGGTACATACGAGCGATTTTCCACGAACGTTACTCTGTTATTGTCCTTACATCTTATGAACTACTTGTCGTACTGTGATGTAATTTCTAAAGTACATTCATCTGTATGTGTGTATACTATCTGTAAAATTTCCTGCGACTACAATTTTTAGTGTAGAAATTATAAACTGCATCGTCGTACCGAATGCCGTTTTGCTCCATAAACAACAGAAAAGTAGTAAGCGAGAAACTTATTTCCTTTCATTATTTTGATGTATTTGTAAGCGAGAAAAAGTTTAATAAAGGTTTGAAATTATGTTTAAAGTTTTTTGCAAGACGCTAAGTACTGTCATTCACATATAGTGTATTTATAAAGTCACGTGGCATTATGTGACAGTTTCTCGCAACTCAAATTGCTTATGACGTTAGATCTTCTGAACCATGAGTCGTATGTGGTTTTAATCCTGCAGCGATTGTTATCTCACGTATAGAATATGTTTACAAAAGTTGGTTGAAATCGGTCCAGTGGTTTAGGAGAGAATGAGCAGTTTTACGCACATCTCATTGTTTATGACGTGATATCTGGTAAACTATGTACTTTTTACGTTGTTTCTCCCCATAAGAACCTTCCTTGTGGAAAAAAAAACGCCGAAAGAAATTAGCCATATTGGTCGAGACGTTCTCGAGTTTTACGCTTAGGAACACATTTGGCGATATATATATTAGTTTCCTATTGTTAATCGTCCTTTTTGGAAGACATTTTAAAAGAAATATAGCTAAGGGAGAAATTTATATATTTGGGTGCCACTTTCGGAAATAACTAGACTAATGCCAATAATTGCTAATCATGATTATTAATTATGACTTATGATTTTTTTTATATTTTTACTTTATAAAAAGGTGTTGAGAGTAACAGTAAAGTTTGCCTCGGCATTGACGGCATTAACGTCTGATGGTGGTCTCAGAGGAGTTCGAAGTCGCTCACCTCATCAAATTAATTTTAAAAACAATTTGCGAACGTGATTGTAATTCTCATTTTTAATCCAAATTGTTTGGTTGGTCGTTATGAAAGTCAGCACATAAATGTATGTTTTCATGAGGATGATTTCTATAAAGTGCAAGCCAGTGGATTTAGCACAGCGGAGGGTACTTTGATCAGTCACCATGTTCTCATATATAGGAGGGAGAGGAGTAGGTGGAAGAGGAGACGGACGGAAAGGGGATGGAGGATACGGAGAGAGAGGGAATAGAGGACGAGAATGAGAGAGGGGGAGATGGTGATATGTGAAAGGAGATGAATAGAGGAATGGGGTCGTGGAAATGGACAGTCAAGGGGTCGGGAGGAGGCGTGGGGAAGGAGCAGGTGAACAGATGCAGTGGAAAGGACTAATGGAAGATTGGCAACCTCATATATATATTTGTTCGTATTTTATGTGCTGTCATAACTTTCGTCTGACAGCGATAAAACTTCTTAAGCGAAGGTTATGGACATAGTACAGTTAACTTACAGTACGTGGCGCGCTTGTCGTACCGGCAATTGTATTTGTTCAAAAAAAATTTCAAATAATTGTAGAGCTAATTTGTAGAGCTTATGGGACTTAACTACGGGGGCATCAGTCCCTAATGCTTACCACGCGCTGGGCGACACGCTCGCCTTTCCCCTGACCGTTCGCCTGCAGCTCTTCATTAGCCGGAAGCTGAAGCTTGGCCCGCGGCAGCCCTCTATTCATTTCACTCTGCAGTCTGCCGGCAGCGACTCAATTGTTTCCTCCTCCCCGGGCACCGCGAATTTCCCGCCGGGGCGCTGCGCTGCGCTGCACGGGTTTCCCTCGCAGGACTTGTCCGTCCGCCGCTTTCAAAGCCCGGAAACGGCAGAGAAACGCCGTGCCGGTATCCTGCGGCAGCATGGCCACAGTTCTCACGCCGGCCAACTGTTTTAGGATCTGGCCTGGACGCATTGTCTGACGCTCACACGGTTTCCCAAGCTGCCCTGCTGCCCCTTTCTCCATTCGCCGTCTCTACGCGCAGGAACTGGAACGCACAATCTAGGTAATATATCCGGGAAATAATTTGACGTTTCGACCTAACTCCATCGCTACGCTGTACCGTGACTTGCCAAACGCCATACCTTAGCAAAAGATCTTTCGGAGAACCCGAAAAAATTCTGGTACTATGTAAAATGGATAAGCGAGTCAAAGCCTGCTATCCAGTCACTCGATCATTCCGGGGCAGTAACAGAAGAAAGTAAACGTAAAGCTGTAGTTCTAAATTTAATTTCATTTGGGCCTGCAGCGTTGTGTATGTCTTTTAAAGACATATTGTCAATCTAAGTAATACCAAAATGCTGCTTTACTTTGTAGATGTTAAATACTGTTTATTAATATAGCAATAGCCCTATTTCGGTACTGTGGCCATACGTCCATATTGCATCATGGACGTATAATTTATTATATATATATATTCCATCTAAAGAGCATTTATACTGCAATTATATGCAGTATATATATATATATAGGGTGTTTCACTAAGTATGTTTGTAATAGGTGACGGGAAATTTTAATACGATAGGTCAACACAAGAAATGTTACACTTTCTGCGGAGCTATGAAAATAGTTTATTGTATCATTTTCCAAAGAGTTACACCACAAAGATATAATTTTTTAAATGGGACAATAGTTTTTTCTATCGTGCATTAGATTGAAACCAGCTGCGTCCAAATCAATTTAAACTACATTCCTATCACTGTTAGTTTAAAAGCTACAACCCTTCAAAGTTAAGGGGGCGGAGGCTACGACAGCGTAGCTGACTGGCTGGTGGTCATGAGACAGGGGGTCGTGCCCCAGGGGATAGCCACTCGGCCAGTCAGTTACGCTATCGCAGCCTCCGCCCCCAGAACTTTGAAGGGTTGTAGCTCCCAAACTGTGATAGGAATGTAGTTTAAATTGATTTGGACGCAGCTGGTTTCAACGAATCCAATGCATGATAGAAAAAACTATTGTTCCATTTAAAAAATTATATCTTTGTGCTGTAGCTCTTTGGAAAATGATACAATAAACTATGTTCATAGCTCCGCAGAAAGTGTAACATTTCTTGTGTTGACCTACCACATTAAAATTTCCCGTCACCTATTATTTTATAAGTTACAGAGGCAAACACACTTAGTGAAACACCCTATATATATATATATATATATATATATATATATATATATATATATATATATATATTCCATCTAAAGACCATATAAAGAGTATTTATACTGCCATTATATGCCGTTATTATAATAAATTATGCCTCCATGATGCAATATGAACAAAGCCTGATGATGGCCACAGTGCCGAAATAGGCCTATTGCTGTATTAATGAACAGTATGTAACATCTATAAAGTAAAGCAGCATTTTGGTATTACTTAGATTAACAATATGTTTTAAATTTAACTTTTAAGAAATCGTTCACGCAGGAGGTCTGCACAAATGTACCGTCATTTGATCGACGTACTAACTCCGAATTGGAGGACACAGTAATACGTATTTTGGGTGTAGAGTAGCAGCTGAGAGAGCTAAATACAAAAAAGTCTCCTGGTCCGGATGAAATACCAGTTCGGTTTTACAAGGAGTTGTTGAGCACTACGCTTTATTAACGGTTACCCTCAGTACAAAATTGAACGCTGTCCCGGGCACTACCAATAGCGACGTAAGTCGTATTAATGAGTTGCCGACCTACTCTATGGTACAGGGACATCATACAAGGTAAATCTTGGAATATAAATTATTTCAATGTCCATTCAGTTAAACAATGTATCAATTCGTTTTCGACGGTCTATGTTACCGCAGATCAAGGGATTACATATTATTGTCTCTCATATGTTCAAATGTTTGTTAAGCTTATGGGTCTTAACTACGGGGTCATCAGTCCCTAAACTTACAAACTATTTATGAACTAGCTAATACTAAGGACGGCACAAATATCCATGCCCGAGGGGGGGGCTTCGAACCTCCGACCGTAGTGGCCGTGCAGACCGTGATGGAGCGCCTCATTCCCCTCTGCCACCGCGGTCGGCTATTTTTGTCTCTGTAAGATACCATATGACTGTATTTTATCTAAACAGCCTCTACCACATAGTAGAATAGTAGATACAACATTAGTACCGTACATTATCACAATTCCTTAGTACCATTTTCAGATTGTTTTGTACCTAACATTTGTATAAATTCTTTGTGAAATATCGTCACTTAAGTATTGTAAGTTGTGTTTCATATTTCTGCTTTGTCAAATATCTGAAGATGCCCAAACCCGTGAAACGCACCATTAAATAAAAACTATTTGCAATCAAGACATTCTTTTATTCAAGAAGAGTATTCTGCGGCGTTGGCCCCTTACTTAGCTTGCAATTATCGCGAAGCTTTAATTCAACGAAAAGTTCCTAGTGATAGGAAAAAAGCGGAGGTGACTCCCGTTTATAACAAAGGAAAGACAACTGACCCACATAATTACAGGCCAATATCGTTGACATCAGTTTCCTGGGAATTTGGGAGCATATTCTCAGCCGGCCGCAGTGGCCAAGCGGTCTGCGGCGCGCCAGTCACAGTCTGCACATCCGCTACGGTCGGGGGTTCGAATCCCCCCTCGGGCATGGATATTTGTGTCGTCTGTAGTATAAGGTAGTTCATAAGTAATTTGTAAGTTTAGGGACTGATGACCCCGCAGTTAAGTCCCTTAAGCCTAACAGACATTTGAACATATTCTCAGTTCGAATATAGTAAATTTCCTTGAGACGGGGAAGCTTCTTTCTATGAATCAGCACGGATATAGGAAACATCGTTCATGTGAAACTCAGCTTGCCCTTTTCTCACATGACATCTTGTGAGCCAAGGATGAAGGGGAACAGGAAGATTATGTCTTTCAAAAAGGCGTTTGACACGAGGTGCCACACTGCAGACTGCTAACGAAGATACGAGCATATGGAATAGGTTCACAGATTTGGGACTGGCTGGAAGACTTCTTAAGTGATAGAAAGCAGTTCATCGTTCTCGACGGCGAGTTTATCAGAGACGAGTGTATCGTCAGGCGTTCCCCAGGGCAATGTGATAGGAACGATATTTTCAATCTATATAAATCATCTGATGTTTTGGCGGCTGTTTGCAGATCATGTTGTGGCGTATGGGAGGGTTTCGTCTTTAATTGACTGTAATAGCATACAGGATGACTTAGACAAAATTTCTAGTTGGTGCAAAGAATGGCAGCTAGCTCCCAATATAGAAAAATGTAAGGTGATGCGCATAAGTAGGATAAAAAATCCCATAATGTTCGAATACAGCATTAGTAGTGAGCTTCTTGATGCAGTCGAGTCGTTCAAAAATCTGGGCGTAACATTGCAGAGCGATGTGAAATGGAACGGACATTTAAGGCCAGTTGTAAGGCGGACAGCCGATTCGGTTCATGGGGAGAATTTTGGAAAGATGTACTTCACCTGTAAAGGAGACCGCGTATAAAACGCTTGTACGACCACGTCTTGTAAAATGGATAAGCGAGTCAAAGTGTGCTATCCAGTCACTCGATCATTCCGGGGCAGTAACAGAAGAAAGTAAACGTAAAGCTGTAGTTCTAAATTTAATTTCATTTCATTTGGGCCTGCAGCGTTGTGTATGTCTTTTAAAGACATATTGTCAATCTAAGTAATACCAAAATGCTGCTTTACTTTGTAGATGTTAAATACTGTTTATTAATATAGCAATAGCCCTATTTCGGTACTGTGGCCATACGTCCATATTGCATCATGGACGTATAATTCATTATATATATATATATTCCATCTAAAGAGCATTTATACTGCAATTATATGCAGTATATATATATATATAGGGTGTTTCATAAGTATGTTTGCCTCTGTAACTTATAAAATAATAGGTGACGGGAAATTTTAATGCGATAGGTCAACACAAGAAATGTTACACTTTCTGCGGAGCTATGAAAATAGTTTATTGTATCATTTTCCAAAGAGTTACACCACAAAGATATAATTTTTTAAATGGAACAATAGTTTTTTCTATCGTGCATTAGATTCGTTGAAACCAGCTGCGTCCAAATCAATTTAAACTACAACTGTTTGGGACCCGCATCAGATCAGTTTAAAGGAAGACATGGAAGCAGTCCAGAGGCGAGAAGCTAGGTTTTTTACCGGTAGGTTCGACCAATGCGCGAGTGTCACGGAAATGCTCCGGTAACTCAATTGGGGATCGCTGGAGGAAAGACGACGTTCTTTTCGTGAATTTCTGTAGAGGTAATTTAGAGGGCCGGAATTTGAAGCTGAGTGTAGTACGATCTAGCTGCCACCTACTTGCATTTCGCATAATGATCACAAAGACACGATAAGCGAAATTAAGGCTCGTACGGAGGCATATAGGCTGTGTTTCTTTCCTCATTCTATTTGGGAGTGGAATAGGGAAGGAAATGTCTAGTAGTGGTACTGTGTACCCTCCGTCACTCACCTTACGGTGGATTTTCGGAGTATGTATGTAGATGTAGATGAAACACTGCCAGTGAAAAGTTTTGCTATGCCGATGACCTCGCCATATCCATACAAACCATTACTTGAGAAAGGGGAAACTATATTATCCTCAGAAACTCTCAACAAATATTACGAAGCATGGACATTCCAGTCAAATGACTTATGCTAACAAAGCTTTAGACACAATTTCCAGTCTAAATACCTGGGTATGGCGCTGGACCGATGTTTAGCGTCTACACGTTATTAGGAAAACACAAGCCAAAAGCTAAAGACCCGAAATAACATTAGGAAACTGGCTGGTACAATCTTGGGACCTCATGCATCGACACTAGGTACTACAGGAACGCTAGTGTACCCTGTAGCTGAATACTGTGCTCCATTGTGGCAACATAGCACCCATACGAGGAAGTTAGATGTACAGCTCAACGATTCAATTAGAGTCATTACAGGTACACTATAATCCACCCCGATCCCTTGGCTGCACACCATCAGCAATATCCCACCAGCTCAACTGCGACGCATAACGGGATAATTATTTTTTATTTTTTTAATTTTTTTTATGTTTCTTTACAGAGTTCTCGAACGGTTTCGTTTCAATTTATTACGTAAATATGTTTATTGATAGCCTAATTATTTCTGAAATTTACATTAACGTATAAATGTATGTAATATTGGTAAAATTACAAAGTATTTTGTTTTTAATATGTTCTAGATTTTTCTGCACTGAAGAAAATGAAAAATTTGTATGGTACTCCGGGCTTCACATCAGAGATCGTATTTACCAGCAAAGAATTATGAAGAGTATGGACAAGAAAAGAATATTAAAATTATTGTAAGGTGAAAGTTCTCCAAACTGTGTTGTTGGTTCCTAAGAGTTTTCACAGTTAGTTGCTTGAGGGTATTGCTAGTGAGATTCGATCTGTGAGCTTGAACAGGCAGATCATTACGGAATAGTGGTCCGTCAAACTGTTTAAACTCCTTTTAAGACTCTGGAATAATTAATTATCTTTATGAAAAGTATCATGAATAATTTTGAAGAGACTTAAATGCAGTTATTTCTTGTTTAGAAGGGTATATGTGGAGGGTAAAATTTTATTACGCGGTCAGGATTGAAGCCAATGTAAGTTAGGTTGGTAATACTGACAATTGCATAAGTTTGCAGCGATTTGTCGGAAGAGTAACGCTGGTACTTTGAAAATGTAATTTGGTTTTTCCGAAAGGATATTCGGAATGTTTGCTGTATATTCGGAATATTTGTTGTGTATTCGGAATATTTGCTGCGTAACACCAAAGAGTAACTCAATTAAGAAACGTATTTCTTTGGTTTATGGTGTGTGTGTGTGTGTGTGTGTGTGTGTGTGTGTGTGTGTGTGTGTGTGTCAATCCCGAGCGGAGTTGACTTTACAATTTGCCCAGAGCAGTTTATTGGTATTGAAACGAATCCTGTGGGAGTTCGTTTGTATCACGTATGAGACGTGAATCCATTTTGAATGGCTCTGTGTGTGGTCAAGTTGTTACTAAAATTGTTCCGAGAGTTACTATAAATAGGAGTAAACCAGCTAATTATCCGACAACCAACCAAAGTGGTGACAGCGACGAATTAAATACATAAATAGGGTTTTGAACTAACAAAACTATTTAGAGACCTCTGAAGTAACCCAAACATCAGCTAAGAGTGACGTCAGTTTGGTGGGTAAACATAGTTTAATTCTGTAGAGTCATGTAAGTCAACACCTGAAGAAGGCTCAAAGCTGCTTTTTTTTTTTAGTTTTCGTAAAAACTAGCTAAAGCTAGCTAAAAAGATCTGTGACAGAAATAAAAGATTTTCCAATAAAACGAAATATTAAGCCTGGAGGCAGAAAATAAAAATAAATTGGTTTATTTTTCTTATTTCAGTAGATTGGAAGGCATTCAAAGTGATTTAAAAATTGAATAAGATATTGATCTTTAGGAAATTATCAACAGGAATCCTAAATAAATAACATCTTTGGTAAACAGAGATAAATGTTAGTAATAAAGATTTGTTTTAAAAATAGAAGGCATTAAAGTGTAACGATCTGTAAGGAAAAGGGTTGTAAAGTCAAAGAAAATATTTAAAGAATAGATTATAAGTATCGGTTTAAAGGTTTAAAAGAAAGACTATATTTTAATCACAAGTTATCGATTGAGAGACTCTTTGTTTCCATGAGAGAAACATCACAGAAATTTAAGGTTACGTAAAAATAAACGTGATATATTTGGTAATTAAAGAAGCCTTAATTACATTGCCCAAGTATATCTTTGAAAGGAGTTAAATTTGTCTAGGAAAGTGTTAACAAATTATTGTAAAGGAAAGAAGAAAAGGAACTGACTTTTATATTTGTTATTGGAAGCCAAAGGTAGTACGTTCATGGGTAAAACTATGGTTATATTGTTCCTCTTTTAAACGAATATCAGTTTAATATATGTATAATAGTCTAGTATAATTACTTACGCTAAAGAAGACATTTATTTAATTTAATACTGTAGTGTATTAAGCAGGTGAATGATAGCTTTGAGTAGTAGCAACGTTGTATTACGTGACCATAAAATTTTAGTTGAGTGACCACATTTTATGCAATATACTGACTCGATATCTCTTTAAGGCTGCTTTTGTGTTCACCCAGAAGTAAATATATTCATCTTGGGTGGTATCTGATGCTTTTAGAACCTTTGATTTTCTGGGATAAAAACGAGTCAAATGCGTAACATTTATAAAATCGATACCACAATATTGTAACGTTGCCATTAATGAATATAATAAATATAGTATGCAGCATGGGTCGTTTTTATTAATGTTTTTGCAGATAGATTTCGATCACATAATGATCATCCTCAATGCACCAGTCATCGTAATATCAGCTATGCATAATCATATGTCATATTAGCTGAATGTAACAGATTTTTTTGAACATATAAATGTAGTGTCCAACCATGAAAAAAAATCATTAATTCTAACTTAATAGGCGACCATAGGGTAATTAATAACAACTTTTAAAGTTAAGGGCGTGACGATAATCAAGGTTACGCTGTTATAAGCTTGGCGAACCTTTCTAACAGGTTTATTAAGAGAGCGTTAAAGACGCCAGGAAGCAACGAATCGAGAATGGAGAAAACCTCACCACTCCAACTGCCCAGATCTTCCAATTCACAGGACCTTAAACGATCCTCCTCCAGATCGCCTTAGCTCCCGCACTCTGCTATGGCATAAAGTACATTAAAGAACAGTGGCGCAAGAGGTGGAACACGGATGCCTCAGCACATCACGGTGTCTAAGAGCCAACAGCCAGCCTACCAGGGCTCCATCTGCAGAGATGTGTGTGGGAGATATCAGATGCAATGCTATGATGCACAAGTGGGGACTCCGAGATGCTCCAGTCTGTGAATGTGGTGGCCAAGAACAAACGGTCCAACATATCGTCAGAGACTGTCCTCTGATTAAATATTCTGAACCATTCAGTGACTTTATAATTGCTGCTCCTTCTGCAACTAGTTGGATTCATTCTCTCGAGCAGCGGTGGAGTAGCCGCAGTTGCTCGCCGTCAGAGGTTCGAGTCGTCCCTGGGGCATGGGTGTGTATGTTGTCCTTAGGTTACCTTAGTTTAAGTAGTTTGTAAGTTACGGACTGAAGACCACGAAGTTTGGTCCGATAGATTTACAAACATTACAACTTTTTTTTTCAGTCACTCGATATTGAATTATGTGTATATATGCATTTATTTAAGTTGTAATCGCATCTCTCATTCTTGCCACTGTATTAAATTAGTAAGCGCCACAATGCAAACATATATTGAATTAGTGTTGTTATGGTATTCAGTCCGGAGACTGGTTTGAGCCGTCCGCGGTGGCCGAGGGCACTGAGGCGCTTCAGTCAGGGTCTCCACGGCTACTACGGTCGGGGATTCGAATCCCCCCTCAGGCATGGATATTTGTGCCGTCCTAGTTCGTAAGTAGTTCATAAGTAGTTTGTAAGTTTAGGGACTGATGACCCCGTAGTTAAGTCCCATAAGCTGTACAAACATTTGAACATTGACTGGTTTGATGCAGCTCTCCACCCTACTCTATCGTGAGCAAGCTTTTTGATCTTCTCTTAAGAACGGCAACCCAAATCCATTTGAATCTGCTTACTATATGCGTCTCTGTCTCCCTCTGCGATTTTTAACCCACACACTTCCCTCCAATGCTAAATTTACGATTCCTCGATGTCTAAGAATGTGTCCTACCAAGCGATCCCTTCTTTTAGTCAAGGTATGCCAAAAATTCCTTTTCTCACCAATTATGTTCAGTACCTATTTATTAGTTACGCGATCTACCTACCTAATCTTCAGCAATCTTCTGTAGCACCACATTTCAAAAGCCTCTATTCTTTTCCTTTCCGCAGTGTTTATCGTCCATGTTTCACTTCCGTAGAATGCAACAATCCACACAAATCCCTTCAGAAAAGACTTCCATATTCGATGTTAGCAAATTTCTGTTTTTCAAAAACGCTTTTCTTCCCATTGCCATTCTGCATTTTATATCCTCTGTACTGTGACCGGAATATGTTATTTTACTAGCCAAGTAACATAACTCAACTACCTCCTTTATTGTTTCGTTACCTAATCTAATTCCTTCCTGATTTTGTAAGACCGCATTCCATTATCTTTGTTTTGCTCTTGTTAATGTTCATTTTATACGCTCTGTTCAACACACTGTCCATTCCATTCAACTGCTCTTCCAGGTCTTTTGCTGTCTCTAACAGAATTACAACGGCATCAGGAAAACGAATGTTTTTATTTTTTCACCTTGAGCTTTAATCCCTAGTCCAAATATTTCCTTGCTTTCCTTCACCGCCTGCGCTATGTACAAATTGAATGACATCGGAGAAAGGCTACAACTCTGTCTTACTCCCTTCCCTTTCGTGCCCTTCGAGTCTAATCACTACGGACTGGCGTTTGTAGAAGATGTAAATAACTCTCCTTTCCCTGTATTTTACCCCTGCTGACTTCAGAATTTGAAAGAGTGTATTCCAGTCAACATTGTCAAAAGCTTTCTCCATATCTAAATTAGTGTAATAACCAAATTTATAGATTTTTGTATTTGAACATGAAAAAATTGCTCTATGCGAAAAGTTTAAAGAACAGGCTATTGAGCATGCCTAACTTCAGAAGTGCCATTGTTCCCAATTCTGGTGAAATGAGGTACTGAAAGCTGGATCACACGCTCGGATCTTTTTCGTCACGTAATCGGGCATCCAGGTTCCTACGTGATATAGAGAGTCTTTCTTCATGCAGTCTAATTGGCTTTCCATGGTTGCTCGATTTGAGGAGATCTTGCTACTTCGCGATCACTGGTCTCAGACTCTGCCATTTCTGGTGGCCTTGCAGCCCTGCCTGTAGCGTAGCATCGCGGACAGTGAGGTATTACAGAGGCGGTCGAGTGCTGTGGTAGGCCGTAGATCGTGCAGAGCTTGTGACGGCGCCGGCTGCGCGAGCGTCGGGCGGAGACCACGGCGCGGCGGCCACAGCTGTCGACTGAACGCCTCAGCTGCCCACCTGCCATCGGCAGCCGCCACTGCAGCCCTTATCTTGGCGGGGACTTCGTTGTTGCAAGCGACGTCTCTGCTGCTGTAGCATACATGTGCTGTCTGCTGTCGCAAATGCGTCCTCAGTGCTACAGAAGTGAGAAAATAAAATGGTCAAATTTAAAGGGTTCATGAAGTAACAAAATGATCCCGACACTGTACCCCAATGAAATTCTAATGGAATATCTCCCCGATCGTGCGACTGGATTAACGATTTCCTATCAGAAAGGACACAGTTCATTGTAATTGACGGTAACTCAACGAGTAAAACAGAAGTGATATCTGGCGTTCCCCAGAGAAGCGTTATTTGTCCCCTACTCTTCCTTATGTTTATGTTGTTTAGGAGACAATTTGAATGGCTCTCTTAGACTGTTCGGGGATGATGCTGTCGTTTATCGGTTAGTGAAGTCAAGAGAGGATCAAAAAGCATCTGCAAAGCGATTTAGACAAAATTTCTAGATGGTGCGAAAACTGGCAACTGACACTAAATAAAGAAAAGTGTGAAGTAATACACATGACCACTAAAAGAAATTCACTGAATTTCAATTACGCGATAAATCAGTCAAACCTCAAGGTCGTAAATTCTACTAAATATCTAGGAGTTACAATTACGAACAACTTAGACTGGACAGAACACACAGAAAATATTGTGGGGAAGGCGAGCAAAAGATTACGCTGCATTGGCAGAACGCATCGAAGGTGCAACAGCTCCACCAAAGAGACTGCCTGCATCACACTTGTGCGTCCTCTCCTGGAGTACTGTTGCACAGTGTGGCTCTCACCAGGTGGGACTGACGGAAGATATTGTGAAGGTTCAGAGAAGGGCAGCTCGTTTTGTTTCATCACGTTACGGAGGGGGGGGGGGGGAAGCGTCACGGAAATGTTGCACGAATTGGGGTGGAAAATCATTAAAAGAAAGACGTTATTCATTGCGGCGTAATCTGTTTGCGAAGTTTCAATCACCGACTTTTACTTCTGAATGTCAAAATATTTTGCTAGCACCCTCCTGCGTAGGGAGCCATGACCATCCCAATAAAATAAGAGAAATCAGATCGAAAACGGAACGACTTAGGTGTCTTTTCTCCCCGCGCGCTATTAGAGGATGGAACGGTAGAGAAAAGTTATGGAAGTGGTTAATGAACCCTCTGCCAGGCACTTGAATGTGATTTGTAGAGTATGTACGTAGATGTAGATGAATATACAACTACGTCCATACTCCGATTGCCAGCAAGCCAGCAAACAATGTATGGGGAGGGACACCGTGTATCATTTTTACTTTCTCTCCTCTGTGTGGACTCTAATCTACAAGGTGTGCCTGGAAAGATCGGTGAATGGTCATTTATTTTACAAACCGAACTGGCGAGGATGAGGTTTCCGCGCATACACATTGAGGAACATGGCGACAGCGCCCCCTATCGTGCAAATCACTTCAGTGAAGCGATTGTACACTCAGATAACAGGGTCAGTGTGAGAACTCGTGTCACTTCAACATGGAGAGTAAAATGGAGCAATGCGTTAATAACAAGTTATGTTTAAAATTAGGCTAAACGGCGATTGAGAACCATGATATATTAGCTCAAGTGTGTGGTGTTGAAGGAGTGAGTAATAATTGTGTGTTTGAGTGGTTGCGGGGATCCAATAACGCCTCAGGGTTTCGAGCGATTCCACAAGAAGCGTTTGCTGACAAACAGTCTTATAAGTGAATTGTATCTCAAATGTTCAAATGTTTGAAGAGCTTATGGGACTTAACTACGGAGTCATAAGTCCCTAAACTTACAAACTACTTATGAACTAGCTAATACTAAGGGCGGTACAAATATCCATGCCCGAGGGGGGATTCGAACCCCTGACCGTAGTGGCCATGCAGACTGTGACTGACGCGCCGCAGAACGCTCGGCCACCGCGGCCGGCTGAATTGTAGCCAATGGAGTTTACTTTGAAGGGCAGTAAAGGCATTTTCTTTGTAACTTTTGTTTCCTATATTTCTGAGACCATGCACAGAACTTTGCAGATGACCTTGTAATTTTACGTTTGTGATCTTTTCTCGAGATATACGTAGAAGGGAACAATGTACTGGTTCCAGAATGAAACTTTCACTCTGCAGCGCAGTGTGCGCTGATATGAAACTTCCTGGCAGATTAAAATTCTGTGCCGGAACCGGGACTCGAACCTGGGACCTTTGCCTTTTGCGGGCAAGCGCACTACCGACAGTCGGTAGTGCGCTTGCCCGCGAAAGGCAAAGGTCCCAGGTTCCAGAATGAAACTTTCACTCTGCAGCGGAGTGTGCGCTGATATGAAACTTCCTGGCAGATTAAAATTATGTGCCGGAACCGGGACTCGAACCTGGGCTGGGACCTTTGCATTTCGCGGGCAAGCGCACTACCGACAGTCAGTAGTGCGCTTGCCCGCGAAAGGCAAAGGTCCCAGGTTCGAGTCCCGGTTCCGGCACACAATTTTAATCTGCCAGGAAGTTTTAATATATTGGTTGTTCAAATGTCTGTAAATCTATCGGACCAAACTGCGTGGTCATCAGTCCGTAGCTTACAAACTACTTAAACCTAGGTAAACTAACCTAAGGACACACACACACACCCATGCCCCAGGGAGGACTCGAACCTCCGCGAACCGCGCGCTCCGCAGCGAGGTGTTTCAGACCGCTCGGCTACTCCACCGCGGCTATATTGGTTGCCTCGTAGAGAAACGTATGCTCTTTAACTTTGACAAAAGTGCGTACCGCGGTTCAGCACTGCAAGTAGAGTTTGCTAATCATATCTGAGGCACTTTCGCGCTAGATGAATGAGCCCGTAACGAAGCGAACTGCTCTCCGTTGGATCTTCTCCATGTCTTCTATTAACCCTACCTGGTACGGATCCCACACTGATGAGCGATACTCAAGCGTCGGCCGAATGAGTGTCTTGTAAACCTTTGTTTGTAAAATGTAAAATTGGACAGCCATAAATGTTGAAATTGCTAAAATATTCCGGGTTATTATGCCTTGGTCGGAGTTAAGCATATCACAATTACAATGACTATTCTCTCCTGCAGTAAATGACTGGCAAGTCACAGGATAGTAATTCTCTAAATATAGGAAACAAATCACATTTACAGAGAGGAATATTCCGATACCTGATCCCTAAATAAATTGTCGTCCCAACAGTCCTAAGACGTAACCTTTCGCACACTAAGCATCGGCAGCGGTCTGCAACAACTGTAAATTGTACCCGTGAAAAATAACTCGGCTTTGTATTTCAGAAGCGAAACACAACATCTATCATCCGCTGTGACCCCGGTGGGCCTTAGTGTCGACGATCTCACTATTTCCGCTACGCCCTACCAGTTCAGGCAACGTGCTTTTCTACACACGATTGCTGAATTCTCAAGTGACACCAGAACTGCAAAGATCGTTATTAGCGCGTCAGTGCGACTAATTCCAGACAAGCTGATATTATTCTCGAGTCGTCAACACCGAGCGCAAATGTTCAAGTTTCGGAACGACTCAGTCGAAACAACTAAACTATGAGCTCAAAGGACCGCTCGTAGAATCGTTCGCTCTGTCATCTTCGACTAATGCCGTCCTCTCATGGTACGTGGAAACGCACGTGGAGAAGGACGTGGTGCCGTTGCAGCGTGGAATTCCACGTTCCACTGCCATACGAAGCGTGGAATGGAGGATCCAGCATGTTAGATTTTTGCTTCGTGGAGTGGAACGTGGCCAATGAAAAGCGACCTGCTTTTCACGTGACAAGCAGAACTTTTGATCCGGCATATTGCAAAACGGAACTCCGTATTTCGTGTCTTATTTCGTTTTAGCGTACGATGTATAAACATAATCTTTTTAAAGCGCCAGAAAACTGAAGAACTTTTGAAAACGCATCATTTTAGGTACGATTTGTTAGAATAAATTACCGGAAACTATATATTCATAGCTTTAAAGGATATCGTATATAACGTTAGTCAGTGTTATAATTTGTATACCGTGAAAGAATATCGTTCCTATGCTACGGTTCAACTCCATTATATCAAAGGAGCGTCTTTATGATACTTTATCATAGATAAATAAGATATTAAAACATGTTTTAGGTGGATAGTATATCACAAATACAGCGCGCACTCTCCCGGAGTGGTATAGCGCGGTGGACTGGGGAGCAGAAATTGTAAGTGACTCGGGTTCGCGACCCCATACTTATTCCTTTTTTCCTTTTTTTTTCCTCAATGATCCTGGTTCTTTCTTATCAATTTAAGTGTAATATCTGATATTCGTTGTTATTTCTTTTTAAGACGACGGATTAGAGTGGTGGTTAGCGTTACGAGCTATGGAGGAAAATAGATGTAAATAACAGGTTTGCATCTACACTCTCGGAGATATTTTTGAACGATTTGGTTTAATTACGGTTTATGTAATTTATTTGTTAATTTAATACAATTATAATAACCAGTATTCGACGTTATTTACTACAAATATGAACGAACTCTGCCCACGAGAGAACTTGTTGAGTATTTCCTGCAAGGGCACAGGTACCAATAAATTACGAGACAGTACCCCACGTCATTCGGTTTTCGCCACGGTTTTTGGATTCTGTTGCGCTTTAGTACAGTGCTGGAATAGTTCAGTTTCACAGTGCAGAGAGAGTGTGATTATAGACCAGATGAAGTAAAGGAGTAAAAGTGTTTACGTGCAATACTAAACGCAAAAATTATCACAACGAACATTGTCGATCTGAGGCGTTGTCCCGCGTGTATGAACAAGTAGAATGTATCAGGCAGAACGTGTTATCTTCGAAGGAATGCCAAAGTAAACATTTGGATATGCAGAATATGTACATCGTGAAAAATAGGAATATAAGAGAGCAAGACAAGTGGAGCTGGCGCAGATGAAGGATTTCACCGTTTAAAGATTTTTTTTTTTAATATTTTGCGAAAAGTGATTTAGTCGTACAATTTGTTATCATTATCAAACGCTTTCAGTTAATGTACCGTGTTTGTGGGTCTCAAAGGAAAGAATTATAATTTCGGGAAGAGTATTGCATGCAATGTGCAAGCATAAGAAAGCTACAGTATTCAATTTTTTTTCGGTGTTCACTAACAGAAACCATGTAATTTTACACACATCCATATTTGTAAACACAATGATCTACGCGCCAGCCCGCAACGGGCGCTGGAGAGCGCTGCGGTCACAAAGAAAATCACAATGAGCAGCTCGTTCCGTGGGATGTGACGGTTGGTCGTTTCAGGGCGTGCTGTAGCTAGGTAGACAGCACGTCTGGCCTGCGCCACGTTGGGACAACACGTCCCGTGAGAGGACGGCTTTACGCAACCCCACCAAGGAAATTTTCCTTCTTGCTAGAGCGTAAGACAAGGGCAAAGCTCTCACTGGACCAAAACCTCGAATCCTCTTGGAGATAGCAAAGTCCGTCCAATGCCAGATCGCTCTCGGGACATGGAATGCTAAAACTGTCAAATATCAACCTAATCAGCTAACCTCCAGCGTTTCTGCGGCCAGAACGTCGCCCTGCGTCCCGCGTTCTAAATGTTAAAATGTTTGTATAGTCTATGAACTACGGGGTCACCAGTCCCTAAACTTACAAACTACTTATGAACTACTTACGAACTAGGACGGCAGAAATATCCATGCCCGAGGGGGGATTCAAACCCCCGACCGTAGTGGCCGTGCAGACCGAGACTGGAGCACCTCAGTCTCCTCGGACATTCCCGCGTTCTCACGGAAGGGGACGATGACTCGAGGCAAATGCCTCAAGCATCGGGTGGTTTACTGAACACACCATGTTCCAAGAGCTATTGTTCCGATTATCACCCGCCATCTCGGTGCCTGAGGCCCTACACCAAGGGGTCTAATAGTTATATTCTCGGCAAGTTTCTCTTTGCAAATTACTGCTTGAGCGGCCTGCAGAGTTTAGTAGCGATACCTTTCACTGCTCTGGACTAGACGGCCAAAGTGGTGTCAGCACCAACTTAATGGCCTCGACGTTCGAAAAAATGACAAAAGCCATTCACGGCTGGATAGACAAAGCTCTTCTCTCGTTTAAAAAAACGCAGACACATCAGTAGGAAAGTAGCTCTCAGTGATTTCCCTCCCCCCCCCCCCCCCAACCCCACCCCCACCCGGCATCCTCCGACCATAGGACAATGCTTTTTTGGTTGCCTACGCCACTGAAAGGAGGTATCTTTCTACTACGACCGTGCAGAATACTTATTAGGTGCTTTCACAAGTGCCGGCCCACGGGGTGTCGATGTCGAGGGAACATTTGCTCTGGCAGTCTCCTGCTTCTCAATACCGAAATGTTTCTCCTCGCCACATTTCATTTCCCACATTTTTCTGAGATACCACTTAATAACTTTTATTTCACGAAGGTCTATTTATTTTTGGAGATAAACCTCCTCGTTTTCTTCTCTGGTATCATTTGTTGTACATCAGCAAAGGATTTTTTAAAGGCGAATCCCTATCCATTTTTTAAACTTTTTTCTCAGAGTCTTTGATGCAACGGTTTTCAGCATACATATTGACAGCACGTTAGCACTCGCACTAACCGGTATTATACTAATTTTCTTCTTTGATCAAGACTCTTCAGTATGCTGGCGCTCGCACTAACGCCAATATCGCACTAATCTCCTCCACACATTCGTCCAATATTTTTTGATAAATGATCTTTAACGTGGTTTCGAGGCCGATCCACAGACATACAACTCGTAGAATATCAGATTTATAGTTAATATATATCTGTGGCACATCGATGGTATCAGAACATCGGACTATCGATATTTCCCTACAGAAAATTAAACACGATGATCTAAAATAATAATAATAATAATAATAATAATAATAATAATAATAATAAGTACAGCCTAAGATGCCAAGCAACAAACGAGATAGATGAATACAAATGTATGTTCTGTTTTGTATACTATATCTTTGTCTAGTAAACGATAGAATTTTACTTACGGCAGTGGTAGCATAGTCTGCTGAAGTTGGCAGCGACGACGAATGAGGCACTTCGGAAAACCAGTCACGTAGAATAATAGGCCTAGTCTTTGCCGGCCGCGGTGGCCGAGGGGACTGAGGCGCTCCATTCACGGTCTGCACGGCCACTACGGTCGGGGGTTCGAATCCCCCCTCGGGCATGGATATTTGTGCCGTTCTTAGGATAAACTAGTTCATAAGTATTTTTTAAGTTTAGGGACTGACGACCCAGTAGTTAAGTCCCATAAACTATACAAACATTTGAAACATTTTTTTGCATAGTCTTTCGTGTTGACCATAAAGTAAATAATTAATTTTGTTCCTGCTCTGCAGTTGAGAGGTTCTTCTATGTACCCTCATACAGCGAGTATTTCGTTGCCAATATTTGCCCATTATGCCAACGCCGTAAGTAAAATTTAGTCTTTACGTCAAAACTCTAAATGTGGCTTAATTATATCATTTTACCCCTATTTCTTATGACTGTTATTTCCGTACACAAATAATTGTTGATACGTTGTTTAAAGTGACAGGAAGACCAATAATACGGTATTCGGTAGAGCCAATTTAGTAGTGGGTGTCATTGGTTCCAAAAATGTTCAAATGTTTCTAATTCTATGGGTCGAAACTACGTTGTTCATCAATCCCTAGTCTTACAAACTAATTAAACTAAGTTAAACCAAAGAACGACACACACATCCATGCCCTAGGGAGAATTCGAACCTTCGACACGGGAGGCCGCGCGATCCATAACGTGGCGCTCTATACCGCGTAATTGGTTCTGCCGAGGATTGTTTGTTTTGGTATCCAAAATATTGATATTCTCGGACGTTCATGTTTTCCTTTCGATGTTCATCGTACATCGATATCTTTGAATTTATGTTAATATTGATTTTACCATCGATGTTTTTCTAATATCGATCACCCATAGGGCAGTAGTTGGTAGCACTTCAGTTTTTGACGTTCGCTTTTTATTAGGGATGGAGCATTTAAATCGTCAAGACATCAATTTCGTTTTACCACTCTTATTGGCTATGCACATTCAAGATTGTTGTATTGTGCACATACACAGCAAACCATCTTTCGAATTTTATAAGTTTCATTGGTCTCCTCATAAAATTGTCGTAGAAATTATGTACTTCGATTTTCCAGTTTGCGTAAAATGGCGTCCCCACATCTCTGGTCTAACATTTTTGGCCTGCGTCATGTGACTGAATATTTACTTTACGAGCAACAGTTTTCTCATTTATAGCTGAAATCAAGCTAGAATGTAGTATTCTGTCTCCCCTCAAAAAAAAAAAAAAAAAAAAAAAAAAAAAGACAAAAGGAACGTTCTTAAATGAAAGTCGATCTGCTTAACATCAATTTATTATAATTAAACATTCAGATGACATTTCCTATCATGAAAAGCAGATAATGGTATTCACACAATCTTTTACAAATGTTAAAACATTGAGACACAAAAATGACTGGCTGAGTCAAAGGTCGGAGGTTTCTCAAAACAAAATGCTATTAGATTGGCTACGCAGGGGGTTGAAATTATCGTTAGCCCTAAGCTCCCCAAAGTAAATAGGCAGATCTCAAGAGAATAAAATAAGGGACAGAATCCAACAAGTCTGATTCATATAACCCTCCAGCAAGTGCGTCACCTTACCCACACAGATGATCATTGACGGCAGCGTCTCAGACTCGCAGGCAGCATGCGGTGGGAGCGGATGAGCTGAAATTTTTATCCGACCGTAATTGCTGCGACCTGTTAAGCAGGGTCGACATGTAACTTAACACAGCGTCACTGGCGTCGGCGTCGCTAGGCAGTTGCTGTGCGATTCTATCACGCTAGTAGACTAATCAATATTTTGCATAGGTGACACAAAGGCCACTTGGCACAAATCGATCAGTCACTTGCGTAATAAATCTGTAAAAACAATGCCCGATTCGCAAAGGCGCGAATGCTAAAAAAAAAAAAAAAAAACGAAAACTAAACTGTGGCCGCTCACAACGTAACCACAGGACAATGTAACGTCCGTGAAGTAAACACAAGTTCTACAAGGTCCGAATCTTCGGAATCACACACAAGTCTAACCAGAGGACCGTTTAAGACGATGTCCTCCCCGCGAATCTAAACGGAGTATTGCGTGTCTCCCAAGGTCAGCACACTTCGGACGCTCAAATAGGAGTCTCCCAAGGTCCGTACACTTTGGACGCTCAGACACGAGTCTTCCGAGGTCTGAACCCCTCGGACGCACAAACAGGAGTCTTTTCGAGCTCCGTACATTTCGGACACTCAAACTGGAGTCTTACGAGGTCCGTACCCCTCGGACGCATAAACAGAAGTCCAGCGAGGTCCGTACACTTCGGACGCTCAAACACGAATTTTCCGATGTCTGAACCCCTCGGACGCACAAACAGGAGTGTTCGTACGTCCTCGCGCTCTGCCGCAGCTCACGGCAAGTGCCGGGCGGCCACACCCACGCGAGAAAAGACGCACCAGTATCTGCTAACGGCTAATAGTCAAACCAATCGGATGGCGTAGCGCCGTTGACAAATTGTTTAGCTGTCATACTAAAATACTCTGTCGAATCAGGACGCGTTCTCTGCGGCTGCCAAGAGGCTCCGCCCATGCCACCAAAGCTTCCCGCTGATTTCACCGTTTCCAGGGTGAGTGTCCTGCAAGGAATTTCGCCTTGCTCCTAGCTACGGTCACACGACCTAAAAATGTTAACGTTGTGTTATATATGCAGCCGCTGGAGCCAAACCCCTGGGGTGCCAGACGGGCACAAAGCTTTCCTCTCAACCTAACCATTTGTCACACTAACTGTGTACATACTCTGCTACTTTCTAGGAAGTTTTTTTTAGATAACGCCTAAGGGCAATACGTATCCATAAACAGCCCGTGGCCCAGAGAACTCTGCTATTGTTTGTATCCAGCAAATTCCTCTCTTGCGAAACAGCCGAATGACTAAAAAGGCAGTCCCCGCTATCGCCCTCCATAAACCGTGGGCCAGCATTGTGTAAAGCGTCCCACACACTTAACAAAAATTCTGCCAGGTAGCGTTGGCGCCAAACAGGTCAAACCAGCCCCTCTCGACCTTCCCTGAAGGCGAGCGAAAGTTGGTGGGAGGGGGAGACCCCAAAGAGCGTCTCTGCTCTGCACGGCCTGGCAGTGCCCAACACGTAAAACCACTTTTTAGCAGCCAAACTGCGCCAATAAACATTAAAATCCCAAAATTTTCATATAAACATAGAATGTACTACAATCCCATTTCATATAAACATAGAATGTACTACAATCCCAAAGTCACTTAAATCAAAATAATAAAGATCTACAAAGAAAAATGTTACATATTTCAAAAATTAGCGTAAAGAGAAAGATAGTAACACAAGGTTAGTATGAAAAATAGACTAATTACAGCCCCCGTCTCACAATTCTTCATTCTCTAATCAGGTGCCACATGTAATTTCTGACGCCTCTTCACTTACAGTTAGTATAAAGGTGACGGCTATGTTAAAAAGAGAGGGAAAAAAAGAACATGCCACTGGAAATCGAACCCGCGACCTCCCGGACGTGCACCCAACGCTTTACGACAAGACCATTACCAATCCAGTCTTCACAATTCCAAGTTAGCAGATACTCTTCTGTCAAGCGAAAATGTGTTCGTGAACGGAATTAATATCTACAGATGTTTCAATTTTTTCTTCCATTGCAGGCTAAACACTATCTAAATACAAAATTTGGCGTTTGTATGTCTGCTAGAAGTACCTTAGAATTTTGATGATAGGTGAGTCAGTGAGCGATTTTCGATTGCTTATATTTCATAAACTACAATGTGTGGAATAGTATAATTTGAAAATATAGCTATAGTGCTCTTGGTAACCGAAAATTCAGGCTTCTAGCTTTATACACATCTGAGATACAGGGGGTCTAAAGTGCTGTCTACTGCTTCGAGAAAAGCGCTCGACTTGGCGGGAGAACGGCAGTGCCCCCAGATGGGGTTACGAAGAACGTGTCCTTTAGGTCAGGGTGACGCGGTTTGATGGCAGTAGGACTCGGCAGCAGACTTGGGTTGCCCTGCCTCTCCTGGGCTCGTGACGATATCAGTTGTACCCGAGAAAATTGAACAATCATTTGAGTTGACAGCTGATGAAGTTGATGAATAATTTCTTTCAGAAAATTATTAAGTGGCTCTCTGCAAACTGCCTCTCATTAAATGTCGATAAATCACAGAATATAGTTATGTACAGTAAATGGCATGGCACCATTAAGAAACATACTGTTAAATAAATATAGACTTTAAACATAAATCCTTAGGGATTATTCAAAAATTTTAGGTGTGTGCATTAATGAGGGTTTCAGCTGGAAGAAACACGCTGACAATCCGCTGAGATGTTTCACCTATTAGGATTATATTGGTAAAAAAATTCTCAGTAAATTAGCTTACTATGCCTATTTTCATTGACGTCATTCTTACGGCATCATATTGTGGGTTATCAGTAAAAGAGAATTAATTGCACAAAAACGTGTGATCAGAATAATTTCTGGAACCTACTCAAGATCATCATGGAGACATTTATTAAGGATCTAGGGATCATCACAGAGCTTACAAATATGTACGTTCATTTGTGAAATTTGATATTAACACCCCACCACAAATGAAAAGTAATAGCAGTGTGCATAACTAATACGCCAGGAGAGAGGATAATCTTCCCTATTCAAGGTTAAATCTAACTTAGCCACTGAAAGGAGTGAATCATGCTGCTACAAAACTCGTTGGTCACTTACCAAATAGCATCAAAAGTCTGACAGGTAGCCAAGTACCATTTAAAAAGATATTAAAAGATTTTTTAAATGACAAATTCTTCCATTCAGTAGATGAATTTTTAGATATAAATTAGTAACTTTACAATAAAAAAAATCGTTGTAATATTATATAATGATACCTTTTATTAAATTGAGGCGTTCCACATCATTACGAAATGTTGCAATCATGACCTATGTCATCAATCTAATATAATCGAATTTATTCTGTGGACTGTTTTTATATGGAATGGAATGGATTATAATGGATGACAGTGTATCATAAATGTTAGCAATTGTTTGAAAAAGAAATAGAGACAAATACAGTGCTTCATTTGGTCACTCAGATCGTCTGACATGAACCCCATCGAATATTTAAGGCGAGGGTGCACTGGACTAGAAACACTTCTAAAATTGTGGACCAATGTAAAGGCACGTTGGCTGAACATTCCCGAAAGCAGAGTTCAACGACTTGTTCAGTCCATGCCCCGCTGAGTTACTGTATTTGTCTGGCAAAAAGGAAATCCGACATGATATTAGGAGGTATCTCGTGACTGTGTAAACAGAGACTCCCAACACAAGTTTTAATTCGCAGAGGTGTACTAATACAACATACGGGGTTACAGAAGAATCTTGAGTAAATACAGGAGTTTCAGGAATATGTCTGTTACAGTAGAAGTGCAGATATGAGAAGATTCTCTAAAGGACAGAATAACATGGAGAATTTCATGAAGCCATTATTTTTACTAAAGACCACAAAACAGACTTTCTGAATAAAAGACCAAGATTCACTGTGAGATGGAGAAAAAATACATGAAAGAAGCCGACACGGTCTAAATAAATCCGCCCAATGCTATCGTGTTAGATGTTGCTGAAGGTATTCCAATGTTTGTAAATCTATCGGAGTCAACTGCTTGGTGATTAGTCCGTAGCTAACAAACTATTAAAACTAAGGTAAACTACCCTAAAGACAACACAAAGACCCATTCCCGAGGGGGGACTCAAACCTCCGACGACAAACGGCCGCTCGCACCGCAGCACGGCGCCCCAGTGCGCGCGGATAATCCGATTTGGCTGCTGAAAATGAATTTGAAAATATGCATCGTGGTCTTACTGTGCGCCACTTAGAATAGGAAACGATTTCCACTTTTTCGTAACTCCCGTTTCTTGGATTATAAGCAGTTACTGATTCGTCGAGAGTCACAAATTCCGCAGAAAGTGTGATAAATTATCCCTAGAGACGGCTATATAAAACACGGTGGACTGTTAATTTGTCTTCATTTTTTAATTAATCTGGACACTGGAAAAGATGTAAATCTCGTTTAATAAAAGGAAGAGTAAAATTAAATTTCAGTGGATTTTCATTTTTCTCTGTCGGATGCCACGGATCAGTGCATTAATTGAGTCATAAATTTAAATGAATTGTAGTAAGGGAAGAAATTTATGAACTTGACAAATACGATTATACAAACTGAGTCTGAAGATTGCTTGGCAATAGCAACAGTACCTAAATTTTCTAAGATTATTTTTGGACACAAGCTATTGACGTCATTCTTTGTGATGTGTAGGCTTCCAAGAGATCAGTTCTGTTTTTCTCCATTTTCCATGTTTATTTCACCACCTCGTGTTACTTCTTCTAGAGCGACTAACCTGCCGACAGAAAAGAAAATAAATAAATAAAGATAAAAACCTGTGTGTGTGTGTAACTTAGTGTCTACGGTCATTCCAATTGCACGTGATTGAAAAGTTTGCCAAATCCAAACATCTGAGTGATTAGTAGTTAAGAAATATACGATTTTTCTCATACTAATGTACAGCCGGCCGCGGTGGACGAGCCGGGCGCCGTGGCTCAGCGCGCCCGGTCAGAGGGTTCAACGCCCTCTGTAATAAAAAAGCTGAGCCAACAACACTCCGAACAATAACGAACAGCGTCCGCAACTACGAGAACTACCCATAGAAAAAAAGGGGGGACTGAGGCGCTCCAGTCACGGTCTGCACGGCCACTACGGTCGGGGGGTTCGAATCCCCCCTCGGGCATGGATATTTTTGCCGTCCTTAGTGTTAGCTAGTTCATAAGTGGTTTGTAAGTTTAGGGACTGATGACCCCCGTAGTTAAGTCCCTTAAGCTATACAAACATTTGAACTAATGTAAATTTTGAAACCCTACGATCAACAGTCTGCGTCAGGCAACGAAGCGGTGAGGACGGGCTTGTTTACGTCCCGCCGCAGAGCTTCTCGCGCGCGGGCTTGTTTACATGTACGGCCGCTCTCGCGGGTGTAGTACTTTTTATTACAGAATGGCACACTCATGGTGCAAGTCGACGATGAAAATCAGCTTTTCAAACCTAAAGCTCACGAAATCGAACGCTTTATACGAGAAGAGGTTAAAATTGACCCACAAGATCTTATAGGCATACACCTCTCTATCTTGATTAGTGTTGTCTACTAGAAAAGATCAGTGAAGAAGTATGTGAAAGAATAATTCGAGCTAATAAGCATGGACTCAAATTTAACCCTAGTATGCATACCCTGGGTCCAGTGGACCCAGGAACAATTTTAATTTTTAATTTGTGTATTAAAACTTGAAATTGAGTCCCAACCGTTCAGGTATGCTCTCTGGCAACATTCAGTAATACATTACAGATACTACTAGAATTGTGTGTCCTTAGTTTAAGTGCCACATTAATTTTCATCTTTATACTACACATTTACATAACCTGGGTCCGATGGACCCTGTGGTTTATGTTAAAGTGTCGTTAAATTAGACCGGGTTGTAATCAATTACGTTTTGTTGGAGTACCGAGAATACGTTACTGCCACAAATATGCATTGTTGTGATCCCAGAAAACGTATTGTTATAACTTGGCATGTTCAACTGTCAGGCAGCATACTTCTGTGTTGTGTAATAAGCAAAATATCGCAGTGGTGGTTAGTAGTGTGTGACGCTGTACAGAAAGACTGTAGAAGTTTGCTACACAGCAGTATTATTTGACATTCAATACTCATTCGTAAGAAAGGTAAGGGTTATTGGTAACATTAAAAAATAACATGAAGAGACGCTATATTTCTACACTCCATAGGAGAAGAGAGTACTGAGGTTATTTATTCATATTATTATTGTTCAGACAATGTCAGGATCTGTATCTAAAAAAAGGAGCAGGAAAGAGGATAGCATACGTTTTTCAAGCCCAGATTTTGAATCAGTTGTTACTCAATGGGTAGCTGAAGATGACGATTTCCTTTCAGATATAAGTTCTGCTTCAGATGAAAACCATGAAGCTGTTCCTCAGGCAGTGTCATACTAATTATACACATTAAAAGCCAGTAATATCATTAAAATAGCCACAGCTTTCTTATATTATATTCAGGAACCTTCAAATAAAAATATTCGTGCATGATAATATCTACAAAACACTTATTTTCAATTAAAATCACTTATTATTAAACGTAACGGGTCCAATGGACCCAGGGTATGTAAATGTATAAAAAATATAGGTCATGCATAGAAGGGTTAAGCACGCAGACGGCCATGTCGGCGATGTGGTTATTGATTATGCAGGACTCGGACTACGTACAATACGCATTTTTAAACTCCCAATCGAAGTGCCATCTGAACTCGTGATTGAAGCGCTCCAACCTTATGGTACGGTGCTCAGTCACGTTGCGGAAAAGTGGTCCACTTTTACGACGTACCCAGTTCTTAACGGGGTTCGGCAAATCCGGATCGAACTTACCAAACACGTCCCGTCCTACCTGTTCATAGGAGGATGCAGGGCCGTAGTCATATACGACGGCCAGCCGAAGACATGCTCAGGATGTGGTAAAGGAGGTCACGTTCGCCCTGAATGCATGCAGCGGAGGATCGCACAAGTACCGACAGGAGAAGCTGTGCTAACGCCCGCGCCGACGTCACTTCCACTATCATAGGTCAACATGCTCCGGAGAGACGCTACGCCGAATATTGACCCACCCATTTCACAAGAACAAATACCAGAATCGTCAGCATTGGTGGCCGCTGACACAGATGTGCTCCCGAACAATCAGAGCACAACTTCTCCGTCGACATCGGCGGTTGAAGAGAAGGAGCCGGAAGCACGAATGGACGTTGACATGGCAGCGCCCACACCCGTCGTCGCTCCTGAACGCCGGGAGTCGCTGCAGCACTCTGATAAGGAGGTACACACACGCAAGCATCGATCGCCGAAGCGACACAAGAAACGCCGTCTATCGCCGTCGGACACCTGTTCCACAGGAGAAGCTGCAACACACAGTGAGAATAACGAAATTCAAAGCACACATGTGGAGTCCCTTCTCACCGCACAACAGAATGACGCGAACCGCCCAGTACACGAGAAACATCGGAGACCAACAACTAGGTCCGCCGGCCAACCCTGATACAGACCCACCTCAATTGCAAAGCCACGCGGGGGTATCTCAGCGAGATTTACCTCATATCATCTGGTCCGAGGATCATGATGATGATGACTCAATGAACGACGACACGGACGCGGCAGCGGCTGCGACCCCACCCAAACTCTAGCCAAAAAATCAAATGTTTGTAAATTTATCGGACCAAACTGCGTGGTCATCAGTTCGTAGCTTACAAACTACTTAAACCTAGGTAAACTAACCTAAGGACAACACACACACCCATGCCCCACGGCGAGCAACCGCGCGCTCCGCAGCGAGACGCTTTACACCGCTCGGCTACTCCACCGCGGCAAACTAATCACTCATGAGATGCGGAAGGTTTCGAAGGACACGACAGCAATCAACAGATGTTCACACCAACAAACTCAAACATCATGAACGCTTTCAAAAAAATGTTCAAATGTTTGTATAGCTTATGGGACTTAACTACGGGGTCATCAGTCCCTAAACTTACAAACTACTTATGAACTAGCTACAACTAAGGACGGCACAAATATCCATGCCCGAGGGGGGATTCGAACTCCCGACCGTAGTGACCGTGCAGACCGTGACTGAAGCGCCTCAGTCCCCTCGGCCACCGCGGCCGGCTGACTGATTTCCACCGTGCAGTGCAGCAGCAGACATATCGAAAAGCATCCATCAACATCAATACGATTAGGGCACACGTCACACTACAGCTATTAAAGGAGATGTTGAGGGCGTCAGATGGTGATATACTCCTCCTAAGGAAGTCTGTGTCGACAATTTTCCCGCATTGTATTGGTACGACACATGTATTACACCAACGCAAGACGGCGCCAGGTGGGAAAGGAATACAAGACTACCGGTCGCTGACACTACTCAACTCAGATTTCAAGACCTACACAAGGATATTTGCAGATCGCATCAAACGCGTCCTCCGCCAAATTATCTCTCTTGATCAAACGTCTCTCGGTGGTGACAACAATATCCAGACAGCGCTCAGTGACCACCGCGATGTGATAGCATTGGCAACAACCTGTCGTCTCAATGCTGTTTTGGTGTCCGTGGATTTTGATCGCGCTTTTGACAGTGAGGCATGCGTACATGACAAAAGTCACGACGAAAATGAACTTCTACAGGACTTCGTTGCCGTAGTAATGTGACTACCACACGGTGCTTCGTCCACAGTGCTCGTGAACGATCGTGCGGTAGGACCAATCAAAATCTCCAGATCTGTGCGGCAAGGATGTTCGCTGTCGTCGATGCTCTATGCCATAGCTATTGAGCCGTTACTTTGTGGCCTTCGGAACAAGCTATAGGAATGACGTTCAGGGGCCACACATGCATCTGCAGAACATATGCAGACGACTTTACCTTCCTGGCGTGGTCGTGTGATGAAATACGAACGGCACTACGCTGGATTGATCTATATGGGCCGGCCGCGGTGGCCGATGGGACTAAGGCGCTCCAGTCACGGTCTGCACGGCCGCTACGGTCGGGGGTTCGAATCCTCCTTCGGGCATGGATATTTGTGCCGTCCTAGTTCGTAAGTAGTTCATAAGTAGTTTGTAAGTTTAGGGTCTGATGACCACGTAGTAAAGTCCCATAGACTATACAAACATTTGAACATTTGATCTATATGGTTCGGCTACATGAAGGCGCGTTAATATGGCGAAGTCTGGGGCTATGAACATTGCACGAGGGCTGCCAGATAACAGCGTGGCACCATTAAAATTAGTGGACACAGTTAAATGTTTGGGAATTACATTCACCAACGACGTCAGACGCACGGCAGCGCTCAAATATAGACGGCTCCTGCAGTGTTCGAGATAACATGTCAAGAGCATTAGACACGATGCAACGGATCAGTTTTGTGAACATTCACCTGGTATCGCGCATTCCACATTTGGCGCTAGTGCTCCCGATGCCGGTGGTTATGGTACGCTGTCTCCTAGCGGCCTTTTGATACTTCGTGAGCGCAGGTCTCATTTTCAAAGTCCGATACGAAACTCTCACCCTCCCCATTAAGCGAGGGGGCCTCGGACTCGTCCACGTCCGCGACCGCGCTGTGGCTCTCTATGTCAGTACGATGGTCAAGATGTGGCGTCGACACCAGTCAAGTATGTCCGGAACTTTGATAGGGGAATTAGCGCCCCTTCCAAAAGAGCGCCAGTCATGGTCGGGCACATATCACCGTCTCTTGCCCATATTCGTACCTTTTTCGTTGAATACAGTTACGTACAAGCGGACCTACCGACTACCAGGAACACTTTCGACAGCACGCGATATATATATCGCTTACTGTTACGAGGAAGACCAGGCAACGTGATAGAGAGACGGCACCCGACAGTAACGTGGACAGTGGTATGGCGGGCAGTGCACTATGCGTTTCTTGACACAGAGACACGTGGTATCAGATCGTCAATGGAAAATTCATGACGCGTGCCCGATTACATGCTATACATAGAGTGGACACTCCTTTGTGTACTTAGTGCAATGAATTGGATAATGAAGAACATCGCCTGACATGCGACACTTCTGCAGAAGTGTGGAGTTTGGCGCAAAAAATGATAGCTTTTTTCCTTCGGGTTGCTCCGCAAGATATAGAACCACGGATATTACTCTACCCGGACGAGACATACTACCCCCGAACAAAGACCAATGCAGTAACGTGGATTCGAGGATTGACAGTCCTCTAACTTTTCAGAGAAGGCCCCAAGAACGTACTTTTGGACATTTCTACAATAACGTCATTCTACGATCAAGAACCACAAGAAATACAAACTTTACTTTGCTAACTTTCTAGGAAGTGCTATGAGCGCAGTTGGGAAGTACGGGGTATGAGAAGTTAATTTATATATTCGCCGACTTAGACCTAGTACTGATCAGGACACTGGAACTTACCCTAAAATCTATCGTGAAGACGTGCCCGACTCCGAGGCGCGTTGGGGATCTGCGAGGTGCACTTCTAATATTAGTTTAGCAGCCAGCCACAGTGCGATACAAGAACTGAAATCCATAGCGTTATTACTTTCATTTCAACTATGTTTATATGATTTTTTGCTTGAAGAAGAGATTTACCTTTAATAAGTTAAGATTTTAATTTTCTTACTGTGAAACGGCATTGAAGCCACGCCGAGAAGGCGGAAAATGACGAGCGAAAGGCGGGGCTGAAGAGGAGGAAGGAGGCCATATATAATGGCGCTCCAGTCACAGCCATTACGGTCGGGGGTTCAGATCCCCCCTCGGGCATGGATATTTATGCCGTCCTTAGTATTAGTTAGTCCATAAATAGTTTGTAAGTTTACGGGCTGATTTCCCCGTAGATAAGTCCCTTAAGCTATACAAACATTTGAACTAATGTAGATTTTGAAACATTACTATCGGTTTTAATCTGTAAGTATCCTCGTCACTAGAAAATCATCCTCAGACACGCAGTTTCATTTGATTTTCGTTTTTTGGTCATGATCGCTGAGCTACTAGGTAATAGTTTAGCTAAAGATAGCAGTTCTTAAACTTAATGTAAGTGAAAAAGCAGTGTAAAATAACGCTATGTAACGCCGTATCGTTGACAAAGCACGCAGCCAGTAATAATGGCACAGAATTAGCGGGTGCATTAGTATCTCGATATGGCAAGGATTTGCATTATGACTGCCGCTAAACCTCCGCTCAGTCACGTGTATGGGCTGATATTTCAATATCCAATATTGCACTCAATGGATGCAAGTACTAAAAAGCAAGAAAAAAAAGAACCTTCACTGTTGATGGAAAAAAGGATTGCCGTTTTGCAGCTGCTGATACGCTTTTAATCATTTTTTAACGTGAAAAGCGGGAGACGCGTGGTTTTTGCTGTTCGCGACATTCTGTTCACGTACACTTGTGCATTCATGTCTCGCTCGGCCGATTACTCGACTACCAACAAGGCCTTCCGCTTTTGTACTTTTTCCTTCTATTTAACCATTAACAGATTTTAGCTACCACAGAACCGTCTGTTGCATATCAATTTCATGGTAAAGAAATTTCTTTGGATAACGAGCATCGTCGAAATCATTTAATTAAAATGTATTCCAGAGTCGGGATTCGCAATCCTTCCACCGACGTGATGAAGATATTACAAAAAAGTTGCTTTAGCCACTTAGCCATCCTGTCTAAAGCAAAATTCAAATGTTTGTTTAATTTCGGGGCCAACAGTCCCTAAACTTACAAACTACTTAAGACGGCACAAATATCCATGCCCGAGGGGGGATTCGAACCCCCGACCGTAGTGGCCGTGCTGACCGTGACTGAAGCGCCTCAGTCCCCTCGGCCACCGCGGCCGGCTATGTGTGTGTGTCGGCAAACACCTCTGACGGAATTCGGTCTAAGTGTTCTCAAATCTTTGAATCTTTTCGCGAATATCATATTCTAAATTACGTGCAGACTGAACGAAATACTCTGGAATACTGTTAATACTAGCTGCAAATGTTCAAATGTTTGTAGAGCTTATGGGACTTAACTATGGGGTCATCAGTCCCTAAACTTACAAACTACTTATGAAACTAGCTAATACTAAAAACAGCACAGACATCAATGCCCAAGGGGGGATTCAAACCCCCGACCGTAGTGGCCGTGCAAAACGTTACTGGCGCGCCGCAGACCTCTCGGCCACTGCGGCCAGCAAATGTTATCTGCCGATACAGTCAAATTCGAAAACCGCGCGAAATTTCATTTCTGGAATTAATTTACTCATATCTATAGTATGCATTGCGCAGGTTTTGGACAAAATTAATTTCTGCCTTTCATGTCGCAATAACGAAATAACGTTTTTTGTGCTATATAAATACATGACCATTAAACTTCTGTTTTCATGAGCAATAAACAGAAGCGATTTTTTTTAATATCTGTAATCCAGTTTTATGTAAAGGGTCATGAGCACCACGAATCATCGTCACGCAAAACACACACACACACACACACACAAACACCTTTCTGTATGGTTGATTTTAGCACATACGAAGCTGGGGATGAAATATGAGTAAGATAGAGAAATTGTAATTAAAACATAGAGCAAAATTATAACTATTTCATTCTCGACATATCGGAAGTTATATCTTGTCGGACAGATGCGGGGGCGTGCCCAATTCTGTCCGTGCGAACTTGGAAGGCTCTACGAGATACTTATCCTCCGATTTTAAGAAAACTATTCGGTTTGTGGCTCCAGATCATGAGAATTCGCCTATAAATTTAGACTGACCTTAACGCATTATCATATTCAAACAACTGCCATATTTACTGAATACTTCTTCGTGGAAGTATACTATTTTAATAAGTCCTTGGTCAGTATTTCGTTGTGTATTATGTACATATATATTACATGAAGTTCGAAAAATGCAAGGGGTGCCCGCCATATGACTTTTACTAAAAACAGACTTCAATTAAATTCGCGTGTCTATTTTTTTCCTTGTACCAGTATCTATTTCCTGTAATGATATACTAAACCCATGTCAACAAATGAGGAAAGCATGTTTTAGGAACTGTACAGTAACTATAAAGCGCTCAGTTTTGTGCCAAAACTTTTCCAACAACACACAAATAGAAGAAACAATGTTCAAATGTTTGTGTAGCTTAAGGGACTTAACTACGGGGTCATCAGTCCCTAAACGTGCAAACTACTTATGAACTAGCTAATCCTAAGGACGGCACAAATATCCATGCCTCAAGGGGGATTCGGACCCCCGACCGTAGTGGCCGTGCAGACCGTGACTGGAGCGCCTCAGTCCCCTCGGCCACCGCGGCCGGCAAGGAACAATGCATCAATAATTTAACCTCTAGACATTATTCAGGAAGTTTATTCACAAATCTTTTCTTTTCAAAGACTGCGTTATATGATTGTTATAATTTACATAATGAATTATAATTATACAGCACACAACAGAGAATATTTGTGAGCTACCAGTTTTCTCTGCTGATTTTGATCAACCCAATTCTCCTTTCTTCTGCTTTTCTGAATTCAGATGGAAGACTATTAAGTTTACCTCCCTTCTTGGCTTGAAAAGAAGCCCCCGAAAACACAACAACCTCGCAGGAATGGCCTTGCGGTCTGGAGCGCCACGTCATGGATAGCGTGGCCGCTCGCGTCGGAAGTTCGAGTTTTCCCTCGAGCATGGGTGTGTACGTTGTCCTTAGTATAAGTTAGTGTAAGTAGTTTGTAAGTCTAGGGACCGATCACCACAGAAGTTTACTGTCTTAGGATTACTAAAATATCAAAAACTGAAAATACATCACTGTGGAATTATTGAAACCGAAACATACCAATATTTACGACACATCTTATGGCACACAAACAACGTATAGTGCCAAGACGGCGGTAAAAATCGATTTCATCCAATCACGATTACGAAGACGGCAGCAAGCAGGTAAAGTCTTGCACGGCAGCCATCTAATGGTACAATGAAGAAATCAAAATTTCTCATTAACGGAATAATGTCGTTTCTTGACAAAACTTTTTGGTCATCTGCTGTTGCTACTAGAGAATTGAAGTAACATCCTAACTTTTAATTACTTCATTTTGAATAGCTACTACTTTGATTATTATATGGAAATGTAGGATTCAGGTAGGAACTAATAAACTGCATATCAATAAATTACAATTACACTTTAAAAATGAGAATTGATAGAGTTGCTACCATAATAATAAAACAATGTCATACACCTAAGAACTGTTTGGAGAATCAATTGGTGTTGCTATAATAATGTCGTCGCGACTTTGCAATACTGTTACATTGCAAGCGTCGTGCATATTGGCGGGCCCTGTGTTTAGCATTGCTGCAGGAATGCTGACGTACTGAACTGATGAGTCAAAGGAACTGAAACGGCTAGTGGGCAAAGCGGAAGTGGGACGTAGATGTGCCAACACGGGACGAATCAGCTAAGAGTTGCACCTTTGTTCTCGGGACTCAAAAAGTATTGTTTACAAACCGTTGCTTCACCGGTACAATGCCACGATGACATATTAATCACAACCGAACTGTTCCTCTAATGTACACAGTACAATAACGAAAACAACCATAAACTTTTTATGGTATTTACTGTAATGGAGGGAGACATGATAGATGACACAAGGGAGTCAAAAATATGTATGCATAAGTAAAAAAGATTTATTGCGTTTTGCATAAGAGGGTCGTAAAAATTACTTACTTATTTTTCCTCTTAATGCACTTCCCTTTCGCCATTAATATTCACTAGTATTCTGTATCACTTACTTAGATTCCCCTCGCTATGAGACCTACTGATTCAATCTCAATTGTCAATCGAAAAACTCGTTAGCCAGGAAACGTACACGTTTACAGACAGAGTGGCGATTCTCGTGCGCCGGCCGCGGTGGCCGAGGGGACTGAGGCGCTTCAGTCACGGTCTGCACGGCCACTACGGTCGGGGGTTCGAATCCCCCCTCTGGCATCGATATTTGTGCCGTCTTTAGGATTAGCTAGTTCATAAGTAGTTTATAAGTTTAGGGACTGATGACCCCGTAGTTAAGTCCCTTAAGCTGTACAAACATTTGAACATTTTTGATTCTCGTGTTCCTCACTTTAGAAGACAAGACCGTACAGTGGGTCGTGTTTCTATCATTTCTTTAACACCGTGGCAAAAACGTCGTTTGCTTTCAATGTCGCAGATATGAGATATACCGAATATACCGTTTGCTGGACTCTGTGGCGGACTAAGGCTGTCGGAGGCCCAGGGCAGCGGCAAAACAAAATGAGGACCTCCGTCCACTTGCAAGTACATATATTACTATAAAAAAAGTAACTTTTGAGATTTGGTGGGCCCCCAGGACGAGAGACACGGGACATTCTCTAAAAAAAATAGCGTTTGGGACTTTGAGGTCCCAGAACGACGAGAGGCCAATAGCACTAAAAAAAAAAAAAAAAAAAAAAAAAAAAAAAAAAAAAAAAAAAAAAAAAAAAAAAAAAAAAAACACTGGCTCCACTTAATGAAAGACTACTGTCCTCAGGACTTGTAGAAGGGAATGGGTACACAATATTTTAATAAGGAACGCTTGTCCGCAAATGTTACTGCAAATGATACTGTGAAACAAATGTCTTCTACTGCAAGATGTTTGATTTCTCTATTTTGGTAGGAGGTAGTACGGACAGAAAATAGGAAAAAGTGATAGGGTACTAGTTCCTTATCAAAATGTTAACTACTCACTCCCCTCTCCCCTACATAAATTATCGAAGTTTGTAACGCGATTTTTGAATTTGTTGTCACACCCGAATTCGGATCCGGATCTCCTACTGACTAGGTAGTCTGACTGACCGTGTGGTACTTGGACACAGTGCAGCACGACATGTAAGGAAGAAACACACACACACACACACACACACACACACACGCGCGCCTGAAGAACGCTTGGCAAAAGCAACATTACCTAAATTTTCTATGACTATTTTTGAACAAAAGCTATTAGCGTTATTCTTTGTGATGTGTAGGCCCCCTAGAGATCAACTGTATTTTTCTCCATTTTCCATGTTTATTTCACCACCTTGTGTTACTTCTTCTAGAGCTAATAACCTGCCACAGAAAAAAAAAGAACTTCGTGTATGTGTAACTAAGTGTCTGCTGTCATTCCTATTGCACGTCAACTGAAAATGTTTGCCAAACGCAAGCACATCTTAGTAGTTAAGAAGAATATATACGACTCACGCTCTTCACGCTATTCCATCCTCTACGGAATCTTTTCATATATGAGAAAGCGGCCATAGGAGAGAGCGACAAGGTGGTGTAGTGACTTAACGCTGAAACGAAGGGTCGTGGGTTCGAGACCAACTACGTTTGTACATTTTGATTTGTATATACTGTTCTAGTACATTATAGATGTGTTGAGTAATAATGTCGCAGAAGTTTCTTTGTGTCTGTATTCTGTGTAAACATCCAGCCGGTTGTCACACTATATTTTTTGGCATTCACGTCAG
The DNA here is from genome assembly GCA_026315105.1 of Locusta migratoria. NCBI lineage: Eukaryota > Metazoa > Arthropoda > Insecta > Orthoptera > Acrididae > Locusta > Locusta migratoria. The sequence goes on from CM048746.1 coordinate 203,172,519, forward strand.
CAAAACGTTCACCTTTAATGGCCCCCTTCAAGCGGGAAAACAGGAAGATGTCCGCAACAGCTAGATCAGGGGAGTTCTGAGGTTGTTCAACAGCAGTTACCATCACTGACTGTCAGGAGCGATCCCCTTGAAAATGTCCTCCGCAGTTTTGGGCGAACCGCTGGGTTTGTATAGTAAATCCACAAGACCACGGTACAATAGTCCGGAAATTTTTAGTAATATAGACCTTTCCGGCCGTGAAATTTTACATTTCACAACTCTGACTGAAGTATCCGTTTGCATAATGCCCCAATTTGTAGCAGAACTTAGGTGTTTACACATTGCTCCATTGTGCTGTGACACTTCCTCTCACACTACATCAACTTGTTGCAGTATGTTTACACTGCCAGTCACATGCAGAGCATGATGTGAGTCAATTCTCCTGAAGTCTAAATGTTCAAATGTTTGTAGAGTCTATGGGACTTAACTACGGGGTCATCAGTCCCTAAACTTACAAACTACTTATGAACTACTTACAACTAAGGACGGCACAAATATCCATGCCCGAGGGGGGATTCGAACCCCCGACCGTAGTGGCCGTGCGGACCGTGACTGGAGCGCCTCAATCCCCTCGGCCACCGCGGCCGGCTCCTGAAGTCTCTGAAGGCCCATGCGCATGCAGCAAAGAAGCAGGAACAGATCAAGGTGACAGTGGAAAGACACTGGAGTCGCATTTGGAACGACGGAACTCGATTCCGGGCGTCCTGATTTAGGTTTTATGATTTCCATAAATGCAGGGAGGGTACCTTCCAAAGGGCACGGCCGATTTCCTTCCCATCCGAGCGTTTGCTCCCTCTCTAATAGCCACGATGTCGAGGCGACACTGAACTTCAGTCTTGAACCCTTCATTAAGGAAGGACGTTGATGATATTGATCAAAACTGTCAATTTTCAATTTATTTTTCTTTTTTTATTACATCGTATGGAAAATAAGTTCCCAAAGTTTAAATGTTGAAATCGCATCCGAAGTGCCTGAAAATTAATTAAAAGTGTGACGCGGTCTCCCTGTCACGTCTACGTTTCGAAGCAGCTTTTCAATACCAGGTCAGTGAATTACTGTATATTACTTTCAACCAAACATGTGCGTGGTACTGTACATCTAGAAGGCCGTGATACATACTCATTGGTTTTATAGATCATCTTGGACCCTGTTCCGTATCTTATAAACAATAGCAAACTAGCTGCATCGTTTGTGACGAAGCAATTCTTTTTTTGCCTTGTGATGCTGGTAGAGGTTTTACAAGTGTTTGATTCTTTCTTCATTCAGTCATGCCAACATCACAAAGAGTACAAAAAACTGGATAAACTGCGTCTGAATAGGTTAGTGAATAGAAGACGTGAGAAACAACGACAAACCATCAATGAGGCTACGTCCGAAGTAACATCTGCTGAAAATGTTTTAACTCGTCTCCTAGCAGCTCCGACCGAAAGTGAGGTGAGTGGTGCATACTGCAGTGATGAATCTTGGTACTCTGGATTAAGATTAATTGACCTTGAAACCAAAACCCGGAATCCAAATGAGTATCTAAATTCGCTCATATAGAAACGGCGCCCTAAAACAATATTTGCATCTGCTTCAGTTGTGAGAATTGTAACTTATGATGCAGTTCTTGTATTTAATGATGGGAACGTCGGGAAGACGAAGGTATTATAAAGAATGGACTTCAAGACAGCAAATTTCACTCATCACTCATCTCGAGAAAAATAGATTTACAGCGTGTCTCTGCAGCTGAAAAGTCAGTTGAAGACCTGATAAAGGAAAGAAGACAGACAACAAGAAACCAGAAGAGAAGCCTTGGAAAGGAAAGACGACCCAGAGTACACATATGGTGCCTTCTGAAAAAGTGACATAAGGAAAAAGTTTGCTTGGACTTTAAATTGCGTTTCCTGAAAAGTTTTGTTTTTTAAAGTTTATGTACCTTTACCTCAGACTCAATAACGATAGAATTATGAAATTTTGTACACATATTCCTGTAAACTTAATAAACGTTGTCTCAATAGCAAATTTTGAAATTCTGATTGTAAGCTGAGTTACGAGGCAAAGTGCTTGGAATTTTGCATGAATCTAAAATTTCACTTGTGGAATTATATTTAAAAAATTATGAAAATTCCCCTATTTGACCTATATCAAAATCCTAATGAGAGAAGCTTACAACATATAAAGAGATGCAACAGAGAAATTTTAGTAGAAATCTCTTGAATACTTACTAAGAAAAAGGATCATACATTATTGATTGAAAATAAAAGTTCAATATATATATATATATATATCGGGTGATCAAAAAGTCTGTATAAATTTGAGCCGCGGTGGAGTAGCCGGGCGGTCTAAGGCGCCTTGCTGCGGAGCGCGCGGTTGCTCGCCGTCGGAGGTTCGATCCCTCCTTGGGGCGTGCGTGCGTGCGTGCGTGTGTGTGTGTGTGTGTGTGTGTGTGTGTGTGTGTGTGTGTGTGTGTGTGTGTGTGTTGTCCTTAGGTTAGTTTACCTAGGTTTAAGTAATCTATAAGCTACGGACTGATGACCACGCAGTTTGGTCCGATTGATTTACAAACATGTGTGTATAAGTTTGAAAACTTAATAAATCACGCAATAATGTAGATAGAGAGGTAAAATTGATGCGCATGCTTGGAATGACATGGGGTCTTATTATTACCAAGAAAAAAAAAAGTTCAAATAATTTTCGACAGATGGCGCTATGGCGCTTCATTTGATCGGAAAAGCAATAATTAGCATAACAAATTAAGACAAAGCTAGGATGATGTTCTTTACAGGAAATGGTCAATATGTTCTTCATCATTCCTTAACAATAACTGTAGTCGAGGAATAATATTGTGAACAGCAATGTAAAGCATGTCCGGAGTTATGATGAGGTACTGGCGTCGGATGTCGTCTTTCAGCCTTCAAAGCCTGTAATCGCACGGACTGAAGTCTGGGTACCTGGGAGGCCAAGCATAACGAAAGTGGCGGCTCAGCACACGATCACCACCAAACGACACTCGCAAGAGACCTTTCACGCGCCTAGCAGTCTACCAAAAAAATTTTTTTTCTTCTTTTAAAATTCCATATCATTCCAAGCATGTGTGTCAAATTTTACCTCTCTATCTATATTATTCCGTGATTTATTAAGTTTTAAAATATATACTGACTTTTTGGTCACCCGGTATATATATGACCGAAGTATTTAATACGTAAATTTGTTACTTCCATGTAAAGCGGGGTAAAAAATTTCGCTTCCATATCTCCAAAACTGTGTGTTTTCCATCAACGACGCCGCCCCCCCTCCCCTTAAGGAAGCAGGGCAAAGAAGTTTAGTGGATAGCTGTATGTTGCGGGGAGAGCGAACTGCGTATGTAAATGCGGCAGCGGGTACAGCGCTAGGGCAGGGCCGGCAGTCAGCGCGTGTCAGCGGCGCACATCAGTCAGAGCTGCTGACTGCTGACTGCTGACTGCTGACTGCCGCCTTTGTCAGCGCCTGCTCACCACCGCGGCAGGCACACGTATCACGCGGCCTAGAAACGCATAGAATGCGGCTGACAAGGGGATATTACGATCTAAGTAAACCAGTTCGCATGACACCTTGCAATTCAGTAGTATGTCCGAAAAGTATCCACCTATAAAAATGCACTGGCCATAAGATACCCAGAAAAAGGCGCCGGAATTTGTACACGCAACTCATGTAAAGGTAAATTTGTACGCTCATGCACCACATCAAATTGGCGCAATGGTATGCCAGCGCGTTCCGTCGTTGGATCATGTTTACCCTCTGTAACAAAAACATAAAAATGAAAAATAAAAATAAAAAAGCCGTTCAGAGATCTCATCGATAAACATTAAACAAACATTATCCCACATTTACAAAGAACAGATATTCCTCCCCTCCTGAAAAAAGGACTCTCGTGTAGCATACTGCCCACGGGGTCCTATGCTTCCTTCCACTTACACTTTAGATATCGTATAACTAGCTGAAAACTCGGCGTTTCCCGAATATTTATTTACTAGCTGAAAACCCGGCGTTGCCCGGGTACTTATTTATTCCTGCCTTGAGTTAGTACTTCCCCTATCCCTTATCTCTCTATCCATCTCCTTTTTTTGTAATAATATATTTATCGGGGAATATGTAAGAAATAAGGCGGTCTTGCTTAATGTACAAAATTATAAGTGGAGTATCGAAACACAGACAGTAATCAAAATAGAAATGACATATAGAATTCGTACGATCGCATATTTATTGAGCTATGTGTTGTACAGTTGTATAATTTTTCAGATATATATTCATTTGTACAAGTGCTGTATGTCGGTAAAATCTTTTGCGAATACAATTAGTAGTAAAGAAGTGATAGATTAAAACTTGGTGCGTGATGGGGCGGTTTTCCATGAAAGTTGCTGTTTATGTGCTCATATCTCATGAACAATGTGTCGTACTGTGATAGAATTTAGAAGGTACATTCAACAATATATGTGTATACCGTCTGTAAAATTTCCTGTCGCTAGAATTTGCAGTGTTCAAATTATAAATTGTAACGTCATACCGAGAACCGTAGTTTTACACCATAAACAGCGGAAAAGTAGTAAGCGAGAAACTTTTTTCCTTTCATAATTTTGCTATGGTTGCCAGCGAGAAAAAGTTTAATAAAGGTTTGAAATTATGTTTAACGTTTGTTGCAAGTCGCTAAGTAGTCTGATTCTCGTATAGAGTATTTATAAAGTCTCGCCGCATTATGTGGCAGTTTCTTGCAAATCCTATTGTTTATGACGTCATATCTTCTGATTCATGTGTCGTATATGATTCTTAACCCTGCATCAATTGTACCTCACGGTAAGGAATGTGTGTACCAACTTTGGTTGAAGTCGGTCCAATGGTTTAAGAGAAAATGACCAGCATTGTCGCAAAATGCAGCAGTTTTTCGCGCATCTCTTTGTTTATGACGTCATGTCTCGTGAACTATGTATCGAATGTGATTCTTACACTTACGGCGACCCTCCTCATGGATTGAAACTAACGTGTACAAAATTTCATAAAGATTGTAACAAAACTGTAGATTTGTATGCAAGACGTACAAATATACGGACACTCTGCTTTATATATTAAAAGATTTATTTCTGCCTTTAGTACTTCTCCTTTGCATTCTCTCCCTGTCCATCTCCTGTTTTCTAAAAACATGTTGTATTTGTCGGACAATATATAAGAAATAAGAATGTCTTGCCTAATGTACAAAATTATAAGTGCAGTATCCAAACAAAGAAAGATAGTAATCAAAATACAAATGACATATAAAATTCGTCCGATCTCATATTTATTGAGTTATATGTTGTACAATTGTATAATTTTTCAGCTATATACTCAATTGTATAAGTGCTGTATGTCTGTAAAATTTGTTGCGAATACAATTAGTAGTAAAGAAGTAATAGATTAAAAGTGCGTGATGGAGAGGTTTTCCATGATCGTTACTGTTTATGTACTCATATCTAATGAACTACGTGTTGTACTGTCATACAATTTCCGAGGTATTTTCAGCTATATGTGTGTACGCTGTCTGTAAAATTTCCCGCAGTTACAATTTGTAGTGTAGAAATTATAATTGTAACGTCATCCCAACTCTTCGGAGTGGAAAATAGAAAAAATAAGCTCTTCTTCTTCAGTGACCGGTAAACTTTTTTCCCTTTATCATTTTACTGTAGGTGTCAACAAGCAAAAGAAGTGGTAAAGTTTTGATATTATCTTTAAAGTCGCTAAGAACTAATGCAAAGCCCTACACCCCATTGTGCTATTCCTGCTTTGACTACGGTAGCCTGGTATTTGATTTGACTACGGTAGCCTTGTATTCTGCAAATTCGTCTTCTTTGTCTCCCCTTTATTCATACGAAAATTTAAAAATATAGATAACTACTGAACTTTATTAAGAAGTAATACATAGTAATCGGGTACAGATAAAGAATTATAATCACACAAAAACTTCGGTGAACAGCAGTAAATGACTCGTACAAGGAGTCGTCGTTGTAGGAAGCATTCTCGATACATTCGTACAGCTGTCCTCGCAACATCTCTTGCCTCGCCATAAATTAAATGAATATCGCTTAGTTCAGCAATAGTAACTCTCCCTTCCATCCTAACAGTTACCAGAGTTGCAGTAACGTTTTCACAGGTTACTCGACGACTGTCGTCGCTCGGCGTATTACGATGACTCAGCCACTCAGGCCGTAATTGCCTACGTGTTTACGATTCGCGCTCATATGTGAATGCGCAGAGGGAAATAACAGGAACCGTTTACTTACGTACGTACACTGCCAAGTGTCTACTTTTCCAAAAACATTGTCCTCAGACGAACTGTTCTTTTTCTGGAACAACCGTGGAAATACTCAAACATGTTACTAGACTTCATTGTCAGTCATACTGAGATGTACCATCTATATAATTTTGGCGGCTTATACCGTTTACACCCTGTATAATACAAGATTAGGATTGCATGAAAGTGGTTAGGGTCACACGTGCTTTCATAGGATTCTATGATGTGACTGATAATTATTTAATCTGCAGCGAAATTGACTTGTGTAGCCAATTTCTGCATGAAGTCAGGGTCATATATAGGAGGATGAGTGAAGAAACTTCAGGAGAAACATATCAGGCTCAAGTACATTGAAATGGTCTCATAGGTACGAGTACGGTATTGAAGTCATTTGAAAGGGAATGGACAAAGTGTGGGAACACAGTACTGGAAGTGGTTAGCGAATGTCATGGAATAGTGTGTTAAGGCAGGAAGAAGCAGACAGCTTGGTGGAATGACACAGGCAAGGCAGCCTGTAGATCTCAAGCAGAGAGAGAAAATTATGTTGAAGAGAGAAATAAAGCGAAACAGATAATTGCAGCCTCCAAACAGAAATCATGGGATGACTCTGGAAATAGGTTGGAAACTTTGTGCCAAGCCGCTGGAAAAACTTTTTGATTAATTAGCTGTCTTCGAAGGGAGGGAAGAAGGAATTGACAAGTGTTTTGGACAGGTATGAAAAGCTGCTAGTGAATTCCGTAGGTGTCTTGAGTGGCTGGAGAGAATATATTGAAGATTTGCTCATGTAGGTGATAACAGTTTCAGTAATGTTTCAAATATGGAGATTTAATGGGATAGGTATGATAATGGAAACAGGATAACATTTGAGAAAGCGGAGAAAATGGTCAATTGCAAGCAAAAAAGGGGCTCATCAAATACAGTGATGACACAGGATAACTGAAACAGCATGGGAATCGGGACAGGTTCTCTACGAAAGGACGAAAGCAGTAAAGATACCTATTTTCAAGTATAGAAACTGAAAACATTGTATCTTTTTAATTAGCGTTGTGGGCAAAACCATTTGTGGAAAGGAAAGTGCTAATATTAGTTGAAGTTGAATGGATATCAATGTGAGTTTCAGTCTGTTAGAGGCTGTCAGTATCAGATGTGTAGTTTACGGCAGATAATGGAGAAGTGCAATGAGTGGAACAGGGAAACGTACACTTGATAGCAAAAACAAGTGGATCACCCCTGAATTCCTAAGTGGAGCCGCACCTGAAGCTATGCAACCGCCATTGCACAGCTGCGTCGCAGGTCGTCAAATCATTGCACAGTACAGTTATTACCTACCCACAATAGGTACTAAGTAAGTCTCCTATTTCTCCTTATGGCATTCAGGCAAGGTCCAAACCAATACTTTCGTACAACAAATATTAGAATAAACGTCATTAGAGATGAGACAGTAACACTTGTAAATTAAATTTAGTTGCAATAAGTGAAAAGTCAGATACGTTATCACACTTGTTTAGTGACATGATATGTTTTTGTTCATGATCTGAATTTGAACGCACTGTTAAGCAAAAAACAGTAGTATGCCTGATCGAGATGCGATTACAAGGCACACACTTTTTCGTGGCCCCTCTCTGATCGGCGGAAGTCGGCTGAGCTCGTGTGTCAACGGAATGTTTATGCTCTCTACCAACCTTACCTCGTAACAGCATTGTACACCGTAGACCTCGTTAATGTATTGCTGATTTGTGCTTCGTATTGATTATTGTCTTCCACTTTGTTATTTGCTAAAATAAGTCCACATACCCCAACGACTTCTTTTATAAGAAAGAAGGCTGTTCTTGAAAGTGGTGTGAAGAATATTAATTCTGATTTTTATTCTGCGTTGTTACACCCGATTAATAAGTCCCTTTCAAATACTGACATTTCGTAGATATGCGTTCCTCTTTTCTATTACTCAAACATTAAAGTGATACTTAATTTCGTGTTCCAACTGTAACGCCTTAACCCCTTACATGTTGTTTCTTTTAAAACCTGTAATCTATACGCCGTAAGCTGCCGGGACTGGGGGAAAGAGGCGGGGCTTGTTCTGACAGCCAATCCGCTACGAGCTGAATGCAAGCTTCAGCTCCCAACATTCTCCGCTCAGAGGCCACGTTTAAGTGCGCGTGATCTCTAGGCATAAATAGACGTAAAACACTGACGTTTTCATTAGTTTTTTAGACCTATGTCTGAACCCAGAAATAAATGACAATATTAGCACTGCACCAGGAGTAGCATGAAGCTCCTATTGTTGCTGAGAGTTTACCGCTGAAGATACGTAATATAGTGAAATTCATAGATGTCATACATCATAAGGTTGTGGAATAAAATGCAGTGCATTGATGTCACATAGCATCTATGTTCACAAATAGCGTTATACTGGTACCTGAAACGACGATACAATTAATTTTTCTCCGGCAGGGACTCGAACCCAGCACCATTTGCTATTGTATAATAGGAAGGAATACTGCTGATATATTTATTGTTTCTTCCGGCACTCCAACCCTGCACATACCGTCACTCCTGACCTGACACCATGAGGCGTCAACTATCACATTGTCGTTCACCGTTCGTAGAGACGTGGAAGGGGTTTGGTATTTTGCGAAAACTTTGTTCAATTTAGTAGCGTATGGACATGTGCAATTTTGATTTGATACAAGGCAGAGTCCTGCGTTCTTTATTGGAGTTACTGGAGGTGTAGATGGTATTTTTGTGGCCGTTAAAAACTGTTACCCCCAGCGGGAATCGGACCCATACCTTAGCTATTACAAGCTAACCTCATCCCGGCCTCCAGCGAATTACATATGCGTTGGCATAATGTTTTGTCATAATGGAGTACTCATTAGACAGTGCGACCAGTCAAAGAGCTCACAGGTGTCTGGCTAGGTAAGACATTCTTGGCCGCACGGTATGGCCACGTAGTGTGAGGCGCCTTATCGCGGATTTTGCTACATTACGATTTGGTATGGCATTCTGTAATAAGCTTATTTAACTATCAGCTCATTATAATAAAGATTGTTGGGTAGCTGTTGCCACGATAACTTGAATATTAGCAATTTTTATAGTTATTAGCAACATGGATTATGCGTTAAAAATTTTGAAATTCGGAAAGTAACTTCGTTTTGACATTTATTCACCATGTTCAGGAACACAAACAGTCTTCGATGAGTGAGGTTTTTGTGATTTACTAGTATGGTCAGTGACAAGGTATCCGATAACTGGCAAGTGTGTCGAGCAATTATTATTCACGGTGTGTTTGCCTTCAATAGTCATACTGAGGTTACAAAACAGCAATGTGGATTCTGATACAATGTCGCATCGAAAATGCGATTACATGCGAAGCATAATATCCAACTGGGAAGGATGGGGGGAACTTCAGTCTCTGCCATTTCAAAGCTTGGATACTGTTATTTGTCGGAATAGATGTCCATTTTAATGGCGACAATAGTACTTGCACGGTAAGGTTCAGTTATCCATTATATTCACATGCTTTTCGAGAGCCAACGACAGAGAAAGAATGAAAGTGATTAAAAAAATCTGCCAAGCACAAAATTGTGAAAAGAAGCACGTAGATGCAGATAAATATTTCAAGGGAGGGGTAGCAGGAGGGAGGGCGGTATCTAGGAATGAACAGGAGTGCAGAACTGGAAAATAAAAGAGTGAAATGCTTGCAAAGTACTCCTTACTTATATATCACAGTTTGTTTTAGGACCGAGAGAAAATGAACGAATGTTTTACAGAACGAAGGATGGATTATCGGAGATATAAAAGAACACTGCTTCATAGTGAGGACCCATGGACAGTGAAGAAAGCAGATATTAAAAGAGACAGTATTGTTTTAACGGAAACCACAATTTTTTACAGCTTTTTGGGGGAATAGACCAAAAGGGCAATTGAGGTTATAATGTAAGGGAGGTGACAGAGAGAAATAGAGAAAGGAGGAAAAATAACAACGAATAAATAAAAGACAAATCGTTTGCATATTTTGTTAAGGAGGGAGGGTGTATTAATGGATGGAGGGGAGGAGAGAGACGTATTTGGAATAACAAAAATTACTTTAACAGCGTCCTTCTAAACTGATGACCCTGTATGCATGGAGTCTAGGTATAAATGAATAAAAATAGGATATTGAGTGAAATGAGAAGCATTGAATTAATATTTGTGCCATGGGCGGGAATCGAATCCAGACCTCCATACTTTCTTTAATTCAATGCTTTTCCTTTCACTTAATTTCTTTTACATACTGATGCGGAAAATTGTCTGTAGGTATATAAATTTATAATAAAATAGGATAATAAAGGAACTGTATATTTAAAAAAAAATCAAGTTAAAGGCAGCTCAAAGGAAAAAGAAACTCATATTTTATTTCTTCTATAGAGTCACTTAGGAGATTTAAAAAAATAAAAAGACAATTTAAAGTACTAATAATTTATTCAGAATCCCTCATTATTTGTTTCTTTCATAATACATCTCAGCGTAGAATCTATAACGCCGTCAGACCAGCTTCTCTTCAGTAAGAGCGATGACTCTATCTCGAGTTGATTGCTCGCAGTGAGACGGCCTGATTTGTATTTCGGCTGTCTGCTTTTACTATGATGCCAGGAAGTAAACATTCTGTATTTACGTCAGAGCCCCACTCTGCGCTGTGCTGGGGGCTGTTGGGCATCACTGTGACCGCCAGCTTTCTGGCTTCCACCAAGCCTCGCCTTGGCACGAGCTGTGGTTGACCGGCCAGCCCATAGCTCTCGAGCCACGGCTAATACAGGCGCAGACCGCAAAACCAGGCTCAAACGTTTGTGCCAACCTACCCAAGTGTGTAATATTAACTACCACAGCTAGAGCTATTTTGCTATAAAATGAGCAGCCACTTTATCTTTTGACATTTCATTGAAATATTTAACGAAGTTAAAGCATAGAATCATGATCAACGCAGCTACCACATAATGTTTCACCTAGAGAGCAATCTTACGACTCAGGAAAGTATCTTTTCAGCGCTCTGCATTAGATTTAGACACAAGAAAATATGTATTCAACCTAGAAAACTACGTATGTTTTAAAATTAAACAATTCTGGTGGGAAGAACACAAATATATATATGTAGTATATCATTCACGTTTTATGTATTTATAAAGTGTTCTCATTGTCTCTGAAACAATAAGTGCTACGAAACAGAAATACCTTCTGCTGAGGCCCTTCATTTACATGATTGTTCTGTTATTCATACTGAAGTGTTTCGTAATGGGTTCATAGGATCCCTTTAGTTTCTCGACTGTTCTACGCTTATACGAAGATCGAGAAAGTGCCAAAAAGGATATATGCGAGTTCTAATTACCATTATATTATTCTTAAAATTCAAATCAAATGTTCGAATGTGTGTGGTATGATAAGTTCAACAGTCCCTAAACTTACACACTAATTAAACTAACTTATTCTAAGGACAACACACACATACCCATGCCCGAGGGAAGACTCAAACCTCCTACGCGAGCAGCAGCCCGATCCATGACATGGCACCTTAGACCGCGCGGGTACTCTGCGCGGCCTTCTTACAATTGTAACATACTTTGTACGGTAATGAGTACAAAAGCTCTTTGCATTTGTAGGAGACGGTTGGTGATTGAAATCTCATAGAAGAAGCGTGCTACACTGAAAACTCTTTTGTTTTAATATTTTGTTTCCCCACCTCATCCCCCTTCCGTCTCCGCCCCCTCCCCAACCTAAGTAGTAAATAAAAACGGAAAACATCCGAGACCTTCTTTCCGCTAATTCACTATAACGCACAATCTGATATCTTTTTCCAACTTTTTCCTTGTCCTCCCTCTATACCGTCAGGTAATAATCGCACATTGCTCAGCAATACTGCGGAAGAGGTGGAACAATTGTAGGGTTTATAGCCTCCTAGGGAGACGTTTTAATCTTCTAATGGTTGTGTCAATAACAGATGCTTGTTTTATCTTCACCAAAACATGTATATTTCGTAGTTAACGAAGCTTTCAATTGTACCCACCAGAAATTTTGTTAGGTAAATAATCATTAAATTTGTTTTGTTTATCGATTTCTCAAGGACTGACGAAAATTTTCTGGTAATCATGTGGTGAACTATACGCATATTTATGTTTAGGGTCAATTGTCGAATTTGCATCGTGAAGATATAACTTCAATATCATTTTAAAATTGACTCATATTTTCTGAGGTGCTTACTACACAGTAGCATAATCTGCCACAAATATTTCTTAATTCGATATAGCAGTTTGTAGCTCTGTCAGAGAGTGGGTAAAATGTTACTCTCGCTCCAATTTGTAGCTGAGTGCTACTGCCTCTTAATCTTTAAAAAGCGTCGACATTTTCATGAAGGAAGCGAACAGCTGCAGCGTGAATCGCCTCCTCATTGCCCTTGTGAAGGCCGATGCAGATAATTCAGAAAGTAGGAATCGAGAATAGTTGTAGTTGCTACGTGAAATTCATCACCCTTGTCTGTAATCATATATGTGATAACTAAATAACACACCGAAGTTCAATTTTCAGATATTTTAATTGGAATACCACCAACAAGTGAATCTTGAAAGGTTCTTCTATATACATATATGTGTCGTGACTGTTCCTTCGAAGGAACAAACACCACATAAATATACACCCAGTTTACATGGGTTCCAAAAACCGGATTTCGTAAACCGATTTCCCAATTCCGCTTTTGTTTGGTCATGTAAATACTCCAAAATCGATTCTGGAAATCCACTTCTCTAAAGCGGTTTTCCAGTTCCACAATCGATTTTCGTACCCATGTAAACGCAACCGTTTTTGAAGCGTTCTTGGCTTGTCAGATTGTGTTTTTTTGGTAAGAATTTTCGGCACATATGGACAGAGTGATATTTTCTAATGTGAAATAAAAGTATTGATATTACAGTGAGCATGAATCTGTGTATTTAAATAAAGAAAAATAGCTATTATCCTGACTAAATCGGGCACTGAACCAGCTGTTTTTCAGCCGCCATCTTAAGTGGATTAGGAAATCCGATTCAGGCTGTGCCATAAAAACACGACAGCGAAAAGCGGTTTACGAAAATCGGTTTTCGTCTTCCGGAAGATGTGTTACATGTAAAAGTAGTGATACAGAATTAGGAGAAGAGTGGTAACCCGCACACCTGCGATGATCGTTGTTTTCCCGCTCGTGCAGTGGTTACCGTAACTGCTCAAAGAACGGTAGGAACTGGACCCGAATTCCGGCTGGGCACAACTTTTCAACTTCCCCAATGCGTGAACTCAGTGGCCACTAGCAGCTTGTGTCGAATTATTTCTTTTAATTTAGATTCTTCTCTGTCATTCCAGGAAGCAGTACAACTATCACCAGACATGATCCACCGTATTGTCATTTCACTACCATAGTCGTACCAGGAAGATCATTTGTCTACAGGCAATGTCTTTCTCGAGTGGTCCAACACCTTAGGAGAACATCTTGTGCACGCATTATGCATGGATTAATTACTTCTCCTACGACGCGAGGTCGAGCATTGATGTATTTATAGTGAGGGAGACGAATGGAATGTTGCACACATTTATAGAGAAAATAAAAGTAATCCACTGCGTTACAGATCCATTGTATTGATATCGACATGTAGCAGGAAGTTTGAACAAATACCTTTTCCAGCGTTATGAAATATCTAGAAAAATTAACATCAAACTGGCAAAGGTTTCTAAATCTTTACTCTTGTGAGACTTAGGCGATACTATATTTTCATGATCTACTGAGCACTCTCAAACTAAGTTCATATTTATAGAGTGCCAAAACGATTTTTGGTATCTTCAACGCCGCAGTGGAGTGGCCAAGCACATTGAGGTGCTATGCTCTGATGCGCGAGGCCGCTCCTCGTCGGGGGTTCTAATCCCCCTCCGGCATGGATGTTTGTGTCGTCTTTAGTATAAGGTAGTTCATAAGTAGTTTGTAAGTTTAGGGACTGATGACCCCACAGTTAAGTCCCTTAAGATATGGTTTGATTCCTGCTGGGGAAACAGTTTTTAACAATCGTAAACACCCCCCCCCCTCCACCTCCAATACCGGCAAGTAAGGAATTTAGGACTGTGGCGTCTTTCAAATTACATTACACATGTCCATTCGCTACTGACTAGAACAAAGTTGGATTAGTTACCGTTGTTTCTTCAAAATGACAAACCCCTCCAGGTCTCTAATTACTAGTAAACGAGATTGGGAGAGTTGTTACCTAGTCATCTGAGGTCAACGCTGACGATAGGCGCGGGGTTGGAGTCCCAGGCAGCACAACGTTATTTATTGCGCTACTTCAAAATGTTTGTAAATCTATCGGACTCAACTGCTTGGTTATTAGTCCGTAGCTTACAAACTACTTAAACTAAGGTAAACTAACCTAAGGACAACACAAACATCCATGCCCGTAGGGGGCACTCGAACCCCCGACGGCGAACAGCCGCGCGCACCGCAGCACGGCGCTCCAGTACGCACGGCTAATCCGCCGCGGCTTGCGCTACTTCTATCCGAACAAATGCACATCCCGCTAATGGTGAGAACAGTAACTATTTCATCTCTTTGCGTATATATAATAAATAGCGAATAGAGTCCGGGTTGGATCCCTGCCGGGAAAGTTCAAGCTCAAATATAGCGCTATCTGTGAATTTATTTAATATCTGACGTGTGATCGTGCCCCATTAACGATTAATATAGGTACTGCGTTCTATTCCACAATTTTATGACGTTTGACACCTGTGAGTTGCGCTGTATTATATACCTTTAGTGATTACCTCTCAGAAACAATTTGAACTTCATGCCATTCCTGGTGCAATGCTAAAGTTAACCGGATTCAGACATTGGCCTTGTAAACCGATTACCAATGAAAACGTCAATGTCTCGATCAGAAACGCAACCTTTTTTTGGATTACAGTGCGTTCAAGTTCAGAGCACGAACAAAAACGTATTGTGTCATTGAATGAGTTTGATAAGGTACCCGATTTGTCACTTATTGTAATTAAATTGAATTTGCGTTGCTCTCTCGACTCTAATAAGTTGTATTCTAATGTTTTTTGTATGACGGGATTGAATTACATGTGAACCGACTGTCATAAGGAGCAATGTTCTCTACTGCTTCTTTGGTATCCATTGTGAATAGTCGAACGACTGTATTCTAAAGGGGTTTTGAATGTGGAGTACCCGCAACACAGCTACGTTAGTTGTGTTGCATTCAGCAGTGATCCACTTTTTTTGCTGACAAGTGTACATATGTTTTTATAGATGAAAAAAAGGCTTATGATCGTATTCCTAGGAGGAAGTTGTTCTATAAGATTTTGGAATAGGAGGCAAACTTCTGTTGGTAATTAGAGGTTTTTACATGGATACCCAGGCAACAGAGTTGGCGGAAAATTCAGTTCGTGGTTCGTGGTAGTTTCAGGGGTAAGACAAGGCTGTCACCACTGTTGTGGTAGATGATATGTTAAAAAATGATAGCCTGGTAGGATGAGATTAAAGTAGGTGATAAGAAAATAAGTAATGTGGCATACTAATATTAGTTAGATTAGATATGTAAGGGTTATGGTATGAAGTTCATCTTCACAATGTATGTCCGTTTGAAAGAGATTTAAACAGATTGAGTGTCAAATAGAAGGAACAAAATTAGAACAGGTAGTGAGTTTCACGTAATTGGGATGTATTTGTTCACTAAAGAACAGGAATCAAGGTTTAGCAAAGCTAATGCAGTGAGCGCTGAGCTGCGATCTACAGTTTTCCGCAAGATTGCCAAGACTAAGCAGTGGACCGTTCAATCTTTGTTGCTTGGGAGTGAAAGCTGGGTGGATTCAGGTTTCCAGAGGAACAAGTTTCAGGTTACAGATATGAAGAAGTAACGATGATTGTAGGCACTAATAGATGGGAACAATTGCAAGAGGGTGTCAATAACGAGGAAATCATGGAAAAATTGTGAATGAACTCCATCGATGTTACACGGATTGGAGAAGCAAGATTGACTAAGAAGCTCATGGGTTCGGCAGTAGGGGTAGGAGGATGTGAGGCAGAGCAAGGAGAAGTACTTGGATTCGGTAAAGGATAATTTTGAATTAACAGGCTTAACATCAGGCGAGGCATCTATTCTAGCGATGAACAGGTGATCGTAGGGGTGTTTTACAAAGGGGAATTTGCTCCAGACTGAGAGCTTAAAGGCATAATGTCTTAAATATTGATGATTATTGTTGTGATCATGACCAATACAATAAGTATTAAAAACGGAGAGCGACAAGTGGATGCATTGGCATGTCTTCTCTTTAATGCCGCACTGGAGAGAGTTATGAGGAATGCAAACGTTCCGAATACGGATAAATTCTATAAATCAGATACTTGCCTATGTGGATGACATAGATATAGTATCAAGAACCCAAAGAGCAATGGGAGAGACATTTACTGCTCTCGAACAGGCTAGTAGGAACATGGGGGTTAATTATTAATAAACAGAAAACAAAATGTAAGACAACATGAAAAGCACATAGAGAAAATATGCCAAAAGCAGTGACAATGGGCAATTATACATTTGAGAGAGTTGAACATTTCAAGTACCTGGGTTCTACAGCTACCCTTCTAAATGATACCTTCAACGACATTAAGCATAGATTAATGCAAGCCGACAGAGCCTATTTTGCCCTAACGAGACCTATCCTCAAGGCTCCTGACTCGTAGTACTAAATTAACTATGAGTCACTTATACGACCAGTGCTTACATATGTCTGTGAAACGTGGACATTAACTACTAAAGAAGCGTAAATACTGGACGCACTTGAAAGAAAGGTACTTAGACGAATTGTCGCCGGCCGCGGTGGCCGAGAGGACTAAAACGCTCCAGTCACGGTCTGCACGGTCACTACGGTCGGGGGTTCGAATCCCCCCTCGGGCATGGATATTTGTCCCATCCTTAGTCTTAGTTAGTTGATAAGTAGTTTGTAAGTTTAGGGACTGATGACCCCGTAGTTAAGTCGCATAAGCTATACAAACATCTGAACGAATTGTTGGCCCATTGTGTGAAAGAGGAAGATGGAGGAGGAGATACAACCATGAGTTGTGTATCATATACAAAGATCAACCCATCAGAAGGATAGTGAAATCATCTATATTGAGGTGGGTGGGGCATGTGGCTCGCATGAATGATACAGAAGTACCAAAAAGAGTATTACAAGGAAAGCCAAGAGGGCAGAGAGGACGTGGTCGACCAAGAGCCAGATGGGAAGATGGTGTAACCGAAGATCTTAGGAAGGTGGACTATAAAAACTGGAGAGTATTGGCAAAGAACCGAGAGAAATGGAAGGAAATTGTAGAAGAGGCCAAGGCCATTGTCGTTAAATAAAGCTGGCATCTGTTTCCATGGTTTAAACATTCTGCAGATTCCCTAAGAGTGACTAGAAGAAAAGCTGTTGCATCTAACACAAAATTGTCTGCATGTATCAATAGTTTGCGGGGACATAAATGTAAATAATAAGGGCGCGCAGGAGATATTGAAAGGTCCATCGGTGTTTTGTGGATGTGTTATTAATTTTTCGCTAATGCAGGGTGATTCTAATCAATGTGGTAATGGATGGATTAATGTTGCTGTGGTGCGCTATCCGGCTGATACCGTGAAAGGAGCTACTGGGTTGAAATCCTTTAATAACAGAGATGTAATTGCTTTCCGTACGTATCATGTTGGAGAAGTATTCAATAAGGATGTCTTATTTTACATCTGGTAATGCTTTTACTTTACGGACACGTAATCACAGGAAAATAAATGAGCAAGAAAGTGTTTATGTTTGGGCTAAAGGTGCTGGTAGATGTGCTAAAGTAAAATTTAATGGTGATGTAACACATTATTACAGAAATAGAAATAAAGAAATCCTGTCCCACAACGGGCAAGTCGGACTCGACTGCCAGTAGCGTCACTGGATGCACACCGCTCTCCCCTCCCGGTCTTTGTCGGGCTTTCAGCCGTATAGCCGCTAATCCACAGATGGCTGAATGCATCCCTTTCCAGTCGTCCCACCAAAGAACATCCTTGGCATGATCAAGAAGAAAACCTGTGTCGCCGCAGGGCAGTCGCTATCACTGTAAACTTTCATTGACATCGAAGACACGTGACTTGACTTAGTTCCTGTCGTTCCCTTTGGAACATAGTGCTGAAACGAATTTTCTCCACCTGATACGATTTCTAGCACGTCTCTTCACTTCGTTTTGCCATCCTCTGGAGCTTCTCTCTCGATCGTTCTTTTCTAGTTACTTTTGGGACGACCCCGTTTTCTAACTCCTTGAGTGTTCCAGTCCACCGCCACCTTTTCCGACAATTCCATCAGGCTTCCTCAATGTACGCCCGATACATTTCCATTTTCTTTCCTTGATTTGTATATTGTTTGGTTGCTGATTTGTTTCCCTCCAGAGATCTTAAAAAAAAAAGTCTGTAAATCTATCGGACCAAACTGCGTGGTCATCAGTCCGTAGCTTACAAACTACTTAAACTTCGGTAAACTAACCTAAGGACAACACACACACCCATACCCAAGGGAGGACACGGACCTCCACGGCGAGCAACCGCGCGCTCCGCAGCGGGGCGCTTTAGACCGCTCGGCTACTCCACCGCGGCCCAGAGATCTTCATTCGTCATTGTATTTGGCCATCTCACATTTAATAAGCGTCGGAGACAACGGTTAATAAAAACGTGGTCCTGTTTTTTGATGTGGTTAGTCACTTTAGAAGTTTCGCAACTATACATCAGAACTGCCTTCACGTTGTTATTGCAAAGCCGCATTTTGGTTTTCTTTGAGATGGCCGCTTGGGAGTAGCCGAGCGGTCTGGAACGGCCTCCCGCGTCGGAGGTTCGAATTCTTCCTCGGGCATGGATGTTTGTGTTGTCCTTAGTGTAAGTTAGTTCATAAGTTGTTTGTAAGTTTAGAGACTGATGACCCCATAGTTTACTCCCATTAGCTTTACAAACATTTCAACTTTTTTCTTTGAGATATTCCTATTTCTCCAAACGCGGTACTGCTGTACAAACGCATCATTTGCTTTGCGGATGCGACCACGCATGTCCTCCTCAGCGCCTCCTGTAGTCGTCACCACACTTCCGAGATGAAAGATTGGACCTGTTCTTCATCCTCTCCATTAATGGCCAGCATATGCACAATTCCTTGGTTTTGCGTACATTTATCTTGAGGACTGCAGCTTTCACTCACTTGTAACCAGTCCAGTTTCTCTTCGTTGTCTCGATATCGCTGTCCCATTAAGCAGGTGTGGTCTGCGAAATCTAAATCCTCGAGCGTATCCCGCATTGCACACCTCTCTGCCGTCCCCTAATCACGCTGTTCATCACATGATCCAACACCAAAAGAAATACTGTTGGCGAAAGAATACTCCCTTCTCCTACTCCGGAATTAACTTGGAAAGGCTCTGTCAGTTCTCCATTTTGCAGTACTTGACATTCATAGTCCTGATACAGTTCCTTGATGATATTAATGATCCACGTTGGGATGTCATACTTTGCAAGTGTACCCCTCATGACTCTTCGACTGACAGAGTCGAAACACTTTTCATAGTCAATGAAGGTAACGTAGAGGGTGTGTTGCAACTCCGCACTTTGTTCCAGAATAATTCGGAGAGCATTGAAAAGTTCCACACAGCTTCGATGTTTTCTACAACCCGCCTGCTCTCTCCTCAGTTGCGCTTCCACAGAATCCTTAATTCGGTTTAAAATAATCCTCCAAAGTACCTTTTTAAAATTAAATATTACTGGGTGCCGCGAAAGTAACTGAACCAGATACTAGATGCGTAAGCAACAAGATTCGACTGGAATGACAACAAAGAACACCTCTGCTTACTTTCTCTATTCGTTTCTTGTGTTCTTAACGTGCAAGCTAACACTGTTTGAATGTATCTGTTAATCTTTCTGCTCGATAAAAAAAACCACTGTGCTGTATCCGGTAGGTAGTGTTTACTGTTGTAGCGCCAGATGTCGCTTTTTTTTCTTCTTTTAGTTTCGACTAGCTACGGTGGACACTCGGAGCAATAATCTCATCGTCAATTAAAAAAAAATTAATTATCGCCGGAGGACTTTTTTTTGCGACAGAATTGCGGAGATATCAGCCAATCGGTGAAACAACACAAACAAGCGCACTCAATAAGCGTGAGTATACAGCCCCCCCCCTCTCTCTCTCTCTCTCTTCGTCGTTATTTCGTTCTCTGTGTGAGTTTTAGTGGTGCGCATCAGTTCTTGCAGACAGGAAATTAAAAAACACCGCCAGATCCTACCCGCTTCCTGTGGGGGAAATATTGGTGGCAGCGGTTCGTTTTCCGGCAGCTTACACTGTAAACGCTGCAGCCGTGACGGACCGACTTTGTAAGATAGATGGGATCTGTCTCGCGGCTGACAGGACTTAAATAGATGCTATGGCTCAGCGATAAATATACATCTATTTAGAATGTCGCCGCAGGTTTATATTCCGTCATCCAGCTATTTGTCACAGTACAGCGGTAATATACTTTGAAGACAACAGACATCACCGATGATGTTATAAACAATTTCCTTGGAAGAGTTATAATAATGTCCTCAGTTGATTAGTTCTTAGGTATGTGCAGTAAAATGAGTAATATACATCAAACTATCTGAATCGTGACAATCTTTTGGAGACACGTAAGCAATGGTAGTTATTTTACAAACTGCATGTAACGTATTTGAAATTATTCCTTCTGTAAACACACAAAATTCTTCATATAACACACGACTTGGTATTAGTCATCGGTAAAGGGAAGTTATTTTTTTTAAACCCTTCCAAGCAGTCACAAATAGAAATACAGAAATATGAATTTTATTCCTGTTAGTATTAATCTCGCGAAGATACACGCGAAAAAAAGAAAGAATATGTCCCCAAAACACCAGTCCCACTTTTATTTTGATATAAGGAATTAACACACCTTGTACATTTGCAACAAATAATTAGAAGCTAATGCTGAGTTTTTATTTACTATTTTTTACTTGTCAATAAGCTGTACGAAAAATAATATTTTATACTTAGCTAATGTACTATACTGTTTTTTGTGCGAGAGGGAAGTTTATGTGGCATATTTTAGTAGTTCGTAAATCTAGCTACTGATGGCCAAAGCAGTTTGCAGCAATAGGTTTACAACCATTTGAGTTAAAAATATGTGATAATTGTTTAATTCATGTTTACTAATTTCTTTTCTAGAGACATAGCATTTGCTAAATTTTATTATATTTTTTATTTTTTTATGTTTTATTTTATTTTTGAAGAAATGAAGGAAAAAAGGAAAAGAGATTCCTAACGTTTACGGCCCAAGGGAGTTCTTCCACTGGACTCTTCCTGCAATCTAAGATGATACATATTTCCTTGGAACGGATGACAATGGGGATGTAAAGATTTAAAAAAAAACATAATTTGCTTATTTTTACTCATTTATCGCATTTTTGGGTAGTTGTACAACCAGAGAGTTGGTTTTTAAGAGAGGAAAACTGAAAACAGATTTTCTTTAAATCAAATGAAATACTCACGAACACTTCACAGTAAGAATTACGCAAAAACAAAGAAACAAATCGAAACATTTGGTGCTAACGTTCCTCTGTTTTCGAAAGGTGACAAGCGATCCATCAGTACTGGTTCTTTCGAAGCGTTGCGAAATCTTGTGTGAGTCAACTGAGAAACAACTAATGATACGATTCTGTTTAATCTCTACAATGCGCTTTCGCAGTCTTTACTTGCACCTGTTGTTATGGTATTTAAATGTTAATTATTGATAGGTACCACGCGACCGCATGCTCGAGTTGCTAGTATTGACCAAGTAATTGATGAGCTCCCCGTAGCTCCATTATTTCCAAAGGCCGTAGGAGTATGAACAGTAACCGGGAATAGTATCGATTATTATAAAAGGTTATTCGGGATATTTCGCTGAGAGAATTTCAAGTACAGATAGTACTACACAGGTTTCAGGGGTAACAGAGATCACTGACGAAATGTGGGATAGAAACAGATAGTTGGTCACCTTATATACAGCACGCGCTGTTGCTGCGCCTTATTATGTGGAAGCAGCATAGACTGCAGTATCCCAACCGCACATCTGGAGCATCTTTGATTCAATGTTTTCAGCAGCAGCTCAGCTTCAGAATATTTCTTGTGTGTACGTCAGTGTAGGTTCACTTGAAATACCACCTGTTTAAAGGCCCGACCGAAACTGGTCACGTGATCTTCCCACCAGTCAACAAAAACAACCGAGATAAAAATAATAATAAAAAAATAGAGTCGCACAGCCTGGGCATACACTGTTCCCAGTGTAATAAAACAATCATAATAGTGCTCTTATTCTGTTATTCTTCAAGATTTAACATCTCAGTGAGAAAAATTTTAGAAAATGATTTAAATTATGCTTAAAGCTTGTCGGAAGTGGCAAGGAGTTATCACTATGAAAAAAAAAAAGTCTTCAATGAACCTCATTATATGTGACGTCATATCTCCGGAACTATTTGCAGTACAGTACATTCAGTGATATCTGTAGGTGCTGTCTGCAAAGTATGCTGTGAATGGAGACAGTAGCTCAAAAATAATGAACAATAACGTCATGCCAGATCCTGAACTTTGAGTGTGCATCGAGAAAGTAGTGAGCGGTACACTATTCTCCTTTCATAGGTTTGTAGGTGACGCCCGTGAAGAAAGTTTCTTAAAAGTTTGAAGTTATATGTGAATAATGATAATAACATCTGAAAACCTATTGGTCAAACCTGCTATTGTGATCAGTCGCTGGACTTACCAACTACTTAAACTAATTTACACTAAGGACAACACACACACACCCATGCCCGAGGGAGGATTCGGACGTTCCACGGAAACGGCCGGTCAGTCGGCAGCATGACGCTTCAAACCACGCGATCATTCCACGTAGCTGGAAGTCGCTACGTGTAATCATTTTAACTGGGGAACAGTATGGGAATATTTGAGTGCTGTTAGTTTCTGGACAAACATACAGTTCCTAACTGTAATACTTATCATTTTAAACATATCATGAATATTTTGTCCATCGCACCTTCTATGGTTAATATTATTTTAAATAAGGCAGCAACCAATTTCGAGGTCTTAGTTTTTATTTCCGACCAGTTTCGGGCAATTACTGCCCTTCTTCAAGTGTGTGGTTGTGTCCTATGTGTTCAATCCCAACATGATGGAATAACAATAGAACACAATTATAAATCCTGAAGAAAGGCAATAATTGTCCTAAACCGGTTGGAAATAAAAACTAAGACCTGCAACTGGTTGCTAAGTTATTTAAACTGATAAACACATCTTTTTAACTATTCTGGATTAGATTAAGACAGCATTTTGAATTCGCTGTAAGCCGTCACATGGGCCACAGCGAAAAAAGGTCCTGGACACCAAAAGTGGGGTTTTATATTGCAGGGATTTGCAGAAGATGGGAAAGTGTTGGATATACTGCTGCGTTGAGAGACTCGCAGCTTGTAAGAAGAGGCACCTACGCACCCCTTTCGAATAGGGATTCTTTTTCAGTGATCAACAAGTTTAATATCCAATTACTGAACAAAATGTTCAAATGTTTGTACAGCTTATGGGACTTAACTACGGGGTCATCAGCCCCTAAACTTAAAAACTACTTATGAACTACCTAAGACTAAGGACGGCACAAATATCCATGCCCGAGGGGGGATTCGAACCCCCGACCGTAGAGGCCGTGCAGACCGTGACTGGAGCGTCTCAGTCCCCTCGGCCACCGCGACCGGCCAATTACTGAACACACTTAAGAGCAGCAGTGCCTTCTAATGAAGAAAATTACTGATATTTTTCCGTTTTATTTGAATATTAGTTGTAGGTTTTTCCGATTTGAGGGCTACGCACTGTCATGGTATTATTTCGTGACATTTTACGTCTGGCACTGTACTGTATGCTTAGAAACTTTGCAAAGTTCCTCTCAGCAGGAGCAAGAACAGCTACGAACGTTTGCAGCAGAATAATATGATGAACTCAGCTGTACTAATATATCCCGTAACGTGATACCTCTGGTGAGTGCGAGATGGCCATCTGAAATAATAGTACGAAACACAACGCAAATCATTTCCTTGCTTCCTTAAACGTCTCGTCAGGTATGGTTAGAATACACGACATTTGTTCTCTGTTTCAAGCAAGAAGGTACTGCAGAAATTTTACAGTACTGGAGAGCTTCAGTGAGTACAACGAGTGACCAAAATTGCGTTACACAGTTGATACAGAATGTGCGCATTTCTCGCTGTTCTCCTAGGCTACGGCACTGCCCGAGAAGGTTGGCTGAGGCAGTTGCTTTGGATATGAAACTGGTTTGAGCAACCGCAACAGGAACGGGTATACGGTCCCGGCTGCTTCTGATCAAGGACAGCGATGAAAAACAAAATGCACACGAGTTTTTCATGCATTCTGCTGGAGGTCACCAATGGAACATTCACTCACACATATTCTACGGTATTGCTGTGTTAACTTGTTTTGCGTTTCAGCGTAGGAGTGTGTGTGTGTGTGTGTGTGTGTGTGTGTGTGTGTGTGTGTGTGTATGTGTGCGTCAGAGAGAGAGAGAGAGAGAGAGAGAGAGAGAGAGAGAGAGAGAGAGAGAGAGAGGAGCGCTAGAAGGAAAATAATAAAGCAGAGTTAGACCAAGCAAAATTGATGAACTTCCGAAGAAAGTATGCGTGAATGTTGTACGCTTCATTGGGGTGCGGGAGGAGAGAAACAACTTACATCGTAGGCGAAAGATATGCAGTAACTTTAGCAGTTCTCGTAATTCGTCATTCCATCAGCATTAACATGATGGAAGAAAATTCTTTGTAGGAAATTTGAACATCACTTAAGAGGTCACAAGAATACTCTCTTGATCCATTTCCGACAAACCACCAAAATAAATAAATAAATATGAAAAATACCACAAGAATAAATTTACGACATGAGGTGTCAACTCTTAGAGAATATTATGCTCATGTTGTATAAAATGACATGAAATTTGTGTATAAATAAATTAAAAGTGGAGTGGCTGCCCCCTACGGACTCCCGACGTGCTAGCAGTAAGAAGAGACATCCAATGGTTCTAAATATACTGCTTTATACCCCTAAAAATTAAATAACATTTTCCAAGTAATGAGTTCATCCTCACCAGTATTCTTCTAACACTGCGTGTCAGATCTTAGGTAAGCCGGCCGCGGTGGCCGAGGGGACTGAGGCGCGTCAGTCACGGTCTGCACGGCCACTACGGTCGGGGGTTCGAATCCCCCCTCGGACATGGATATTTGTGCCGTCCTTAGAATAAGGTAGTTGATAAGTAGTTTGTAAGTTTAGGGACTGATGACCCCGTAGTTAAAACCCATAAGCTATACAAACATTTGAACATTTGAACATAGGTAAATTCGCAATTGCTCAAAAATGAACCGCTGACTTGAGAACCAGATTTCATGAAACAATTCGAATCTGCACCTAAATTGCTTGCAGCACACAAAATAACTCGTTTGACGGAAAACAGGTAATTATTTGGCTCATAGATAACAGATAAAAATGTTCAAATGTTGTCATTCTAAAGTATTAAATTGCCAAAGTCATCAATCAAAAATTGTTTAAATGTTTGTTAAGCTTAAGGGACTTAACTGCGGGGTCATGTCCCTAAACTTACAAACTACTTATGAACTACCTGATACTAAAGATGACGCAAACATCCATGCCTGAGGAGGGGTTCGAACCCCCAACTGTAGCGGCCGTGCAGTGACTTGCGCGCCGCAGACTGCTCGGCCACTGCGGCCGGTGATTATCAACCCCTAGACTTACAAAACTATTTAATTCAACTTATACTAATGACAAAAAACACACACAAACAAACACACACACACACACACACACACACACACACACACACACACACACAGATACAAATGCATGAGAGAGACTCGAACCTCCGACGAGAGCTTCCGCGCAATCCATAACACGACGTCCCAGACCGCGCTGCCATTCTCGTTCCGTATAGCAAACAGTCAAGCGTCGTCTGTTGTAATAAACAGCTTTCTTTAACAGAGTTTAAATTGTTTAACCAATCTCCAGCAGTAGACTCATTCGTAATGTAGTAAGTTCTTCATGGTTGTTGAGTGTGAAATCCGCAGAGTGATTTGAGTAAGAAATGGCTTGCAAGCCATTGATCCTGGTTGGAGTTTTACGTCAGATTTATTTTTGAACATGCAAAGAAAATTCGCAACAGAAGCCACAGTACCACAAACTAGGTGCTGGACGTCTGGTACATCTGATAACAAGTGTGCCAGTAATCGGTCATGTCGATGGAATATAAGTTGTTGTTAAATAAATTAGAGGCCACTGCTTTGAAACTCTCTTTATCTCAGTGTCATAATTTAGAAGCATTCACAGCACGTATGGTGGCAGTAGTGATGTGACGAAGATTTTGAAATCAGTACTGAGCGTAGCCACCATTGCTGGCTGTAATATATCCTACTCTGAACCGAAGAGGCTCTGAATGGGTTGATCTAATATAGCTTTCATATTTTACCAAATGTGTTCTGATGGATCAGCGGGCGGTGTGTTCTAAGACAGTCACTTCGCAATTATTGAACAGGTGTTTTCGATAGAAACGACATCGTTTATAGCGACAAATAACGACTATGATTGCACTCCTAGCATCGTCGTATTCGGTCTGACGACACCGCTGTGAGAGACAAACAGTTGCCTTATAATCTTGCCTCCGGTATCGTGAACTGGGGTGTCGGCAATACGTAGAATTAATGGACAACGCAATTAAAACGCAAAAGAAGTAGTTTAGATAAGTCTGGTGACCAAGAATGTTTGAACGTTTCAGGAGATCTTAAGTTTAGTGAATTATCTGATGAGGATACGTCACACACAAACCAATGAACCTACACCAGGACCGTCTTCAAGACTCCACAACGAACCAGCTGAAGTAGGAGATCGAGGTTTACCAATTCACAGTTCTCCTGCATCTGTTGAAATGGAAATCGGTGAAAAACCACGCTCTGCTCAAGAACTGTATCAAGGTGGTAACAATGCTGGTTTTGCAGACCTGCAGTGACAGAGTGCTCGCCCTCAAGTAACCTGACCTGAACTGGTGGGTATGCCCAGAATACTGAAATATACTCTTCCTTCTCTAACGCTTGTTTTCAACGAAGATTTGAAATGACGATTAGGAAACCAGGCTAGACTTCGCCATCTTGGGCGCTTTCTTTACGCATGTTATCCTTCCATCTCCAAACGATACCTCTGAAATTTGTAAAAATTAATGACATAAGTTTGATGAATTGTTAATTAACCGAGCGATCTAAGTTTCGTACCAGTTTACTCGGCATTTAATTTGGTGTTCAAATTTGTGATCAGAAATAAATAATTACTTTTACTAATCTTTCTTTGTTCTTCGTGATGACTGGTCTGGGCAGAGGCTTCAACGTTCTCGACGATTTTACCATATTAGCATACGGATTCTGAAGCAAGTTAACGGTCATTGAATGGATTCAAAAATGTTCAAATGTTTGTAGAGTCTATGGGACTTAACTACGGGGTCATCATTCCCTAAACTTACAAACTACTTACAACTAAGGACTGCACAAATATCCATGCCCGAGGGGGGATTCGAACCCCCGAACATTGAATGGAAACTTTTTTATTTCTTATATGTTCATCTTTAACATAAATGACCTCAAGTTATGTCAAGTTATGTAGCTTAGTATGTGCGTTTAGAGAGAGAGAGAGAGAGAGAGAGAGAGAGAGAGAGAGAGAGAGAGAGAGAGATAGACGATGAGGGGGAGACACGTCACTACGAATGAATCCGTCATCTTGAGAAGTAACAAATCATACATACAGTCCTTGCAGTTAAGTTAGCAGCCTCCTGATTCTAGATACACGGAAAGGACTGAAGCGCTATTCCGATGTAGCAATTGAGGGTAGACCTATATCCAGTTGCCTTGTACCAGTCAACAGAAGTTACTGGCCCTGGCGGATAAGGTCCTCTTCTCATTTACGACCCACATGAAACGGCTTTGGCTTAATTCCTATGATCTCGCTAGTAAAGAGTAACTTTTTATAGATGTAATGAAAGCTTCGTGCCAGCGAGTGGTTCTGGCGTAGCCGACGACCTTGTGCCAGAGGCTGCTATTCCGTGATCATTACAGTAGCTCTCAGCGGCGCGTTACTGGAAATAATTTGCAGCGAAAGACACATAATTTGGTTCCCTAAGAATCAGCTTCAATTTCTAACTGCTGTGTTTGTTTGTATAGCTTATTGGACTTAACTACGGGGTCATCAGTCCCTAAACTTACAAACTACTTATGAACTAGCTAATACTAAGGACGGCACAAATATCCATGCCCGTGGGGGGATTCGAACCCCCCACCGTAGTGGCCGTGCAGACCGTGACTGGAGCACCTCAGTCCCATCGGCCACCGCGGCCGGCAACTGCAGTGTCTGGATCAGGGAATGTCTTCATCACATACAGGAATAATTCTCTAAGATTTCAGATGAAAATATTTCTACAACAGTTCAAGAACAATGACAAACTCTTGCAGCATTTTGACTTAAATAATCCTACATTTACCACCAAAGAACCCCGTCCAAGGGCGGATAAGGTTGTAGTCCTTGACGTGTTTAGGAGTCTACTACAAGTCGTAAACTTGACGGTGTAGTGATACAATTTTGCAGGTGTACTCAGTGATTAAGTATAAATTGTCCGCAAAGTGTATTGTGAGTAGGTTTAGCAGTTAAATGACGATAAATTAAAACGTTATTTCTACCACATGGAAATGAAGTAGACTACAAACTTTATCCGTTTCATTCTTATGTAGGTGGTGTTCGCGGGTGAAAGTTTCGTAAAGGTTGAAAATGGTATAAAATATTTTTGGATGTCACTACAAGTAATGGATGAACAAATTTGGAGTATTTGTGCACCGTCACTTTAAAGACAAACACACAGTTTCTAGTTTTAATTCTGTTCTTATCGTGGTACACTTAAGATACGATTTTACCTGTTAATGAGGAGCTAATTAAAGCACATTAAAATTTTAATTCGATTATAATTACGTGAAAAGTTGAAAAGAAAACCTTTGGATTGGCCACCTTCAACAAATGTTCAGGATGGACGGCCAGAAACACGCATCCACGGAAAACGAATTTTTTAGTGTATTGTAGGATTACAATATTTTAACTAGTAACGACCGGTACACTGTTTCTGTGTTTAATTGCCAAATATTAAGCGTTTCAGAGGCATTGCATATTATACTGAATTTAAACATCAGAAGTATTCGATTATGAGTAGGGGCAGGTACTTTTCCGTATGCTGGAGTGTTCGTCAAGCAGAAATTTCACAGATTCGAGGAGTGCCAGCAATAATGGGTATTGTTTGAAAGTATTGTAAAAACGAGGAAATAATTATCAGCTGAGATTTGGTTACAGCTCCACTGTATTAGGTACAGATGTTTTAGCAAATGGTGACATTTGAAAATTTGTGTCGGGTCGGGACTCGAACCAGGGTTTCCGCTTTTCACGGTATACAGTTATTATTAATTAATAAAATGAAAGTGACTTTAAACACACAAAAACTTTTATATATATAGATATATAAAGAAATTCAATAATATGAATTTTGAACAAATTTAATAAAGTTATATTTACGTCAGTATGTAGTTTACATGTTACGAAACGTCCACTGTAACACTTAAATCAGAAAGAAAAATTGTATTAGTCTTGATTCTCAGTAAAATTAAATTTTATTACGTTCTTCTCCACATACCGACATTTTCAATCTGCTGGAGACTCCTGTTATGTCTGGATTTTCCCAGGGATCTACGTACGGGATTTTACGCCAGTGCTTAAAGGAAATGCAACTTCAACGAAATAAAGATCTCAACCCGTTTTGTTCAAGTGTATGTATATTTTCCAGAACTTTTTAATGCCGTACATACAGATACATCTACACATGCCAATGGCTAGTTACAGAGAGAAGAATGTTTCTTTTTTTAAATCTAGCTATCTTTAGTCTCTTGTCTCTCTCTTTTTTCCTTAAAAAGAAAAAGAACATCACAGATCCAAAATTCGTCTTTTTCTTAAGTCCATATAGTGACTAACACATCGTTTTCTCTAATTAAAAAAATGTTCAAATGTTTGTAGAGCTTATGGGACTTAACTAAGGGGTCATCAGGCCCTAAACTTACAAACTACTTACGAAATAACTTGTACTTAAGACGGCACAAACATCCATGCCCGAGGGGGGATTCGAACCTCCGGCCGCAGCGGCCGTGCAGACCGTGACTGGCACACCGCAGACCGCTCGGCCACCGCCGCCGGCTTTCTCTAATTCATTAAAATTTACTTCCTCTCCCTTATATATATATATATATATATATATATATATATATATATATATATATATATATATATATATGTGTGTGTGTGAGTGTGAGAGAGAGAGAGAGAGAGAGAGAAATACAGAAAATGATCGATATTGACAAGTAAAAAAATAAATTAAATAAATTTTGTTGCTTACCTCCCCTGGTATCATACCACTCCACCCCCACGGTAACAGCACAACGGGCAAGGTCTCTACAGACTGAGCTTGCCCGTGAAAAGCGGGAAACGCGGGTTAGAGTCCCGGCCCGGCACAAATTTTCATACGTCACCATTTGGCAAAACATCTATACCTAATACAGTGGAGCTGTAACAAAATTGCAACTGCGAATTATTTCGTCAATAATAATTAAACCACTGTAATTTGTCACCATGAAAGGAATACTGTATTAATGGCTGGCAATGAGGAAAGGAGTTGAGAAAATGGGCTGGCACAGGGGAGGTCGATAACATATAAGGCTGGCCCTCAAACTGTTAAGTCTAGAATATTTAAGGTATTGACGGAAAGTCATCGAGTTAAACTGAAGTGACATATTTCCCCAGGGAAGTGTTATAGAGCCCCTACTGTACCTTATTTTTATAAACGATGTAGGAGACAATCTCAGTAGCTCCCTTCGGTTGTTGGCGGTTGATGCTGTCACCGGTTAGTAGTCATCAGAAGATCAAAAGCAACTGGAACCGTAGAGAAACATCCTAAAAGCTTGAAAAACTTCTTTAATTATCTGAATAATGTAAATCCAAAGATGCAATTCACTATGGAGATGGAAAATGACAATGAAATATCTTTCTTGGATGTTATGCCACAGACGGATGAAAGTTTGAAGCATAAGGTTTTCCGGAAAGTCACGCATACGGACAGATACTTGCACAAGGATTCCAACCATCATCCTCAGCGAAAGAGAGGGGTCATTAAAAGTCTTATTGTCAGAGCTAAACGAATTTGTACGCCAGAACACCTAGATGCCGAGTTACAGCATCTGATGCAGGCTTAGAGAAAAATGGATATACACGGAAAGAAGTGAATAGGGTTTTGTGACCAAGGAACGGTAAACAAAAAGACAGCAACAAAACACAACGATGGAAGAACGTCGTTTCTCTCCTCTTCATTAAAACAGTTACGGATCAGATAGGAAAGATTTTACGTAAACACGATATCAGACCGGTTAAAAAAATAATAATAATAAATAATTAAAAAAAACAAGTCAGGCACTCCGATCTGTAAAGGACAAGCGCCCTCCTCTATCATCAAGTGGGCGTACAAAATTACGAGTTCTTGCGGAAAAGTGTATATTGGTACTACAAAAAGAAGTGTGAATACAAGACTGAAAGAACACAAAAGTCTTTGCCGACTGGGTAAAATTGAGAAATCAGATGTAGCTGAACATGTTTTCCAATCAGAAATCATGAAGTTTTCTGAAACGGAAACTTTAACTACAATGACGAACTATTATACACGACTGTACAGAGAAGCAATCGAAATATACAAACATAGGGAAAATTTTAATAGAAAGGAAGAAGCAATGAAACTTAATGACATATGGACTGTGGCTCTTCAGAGTAGGTAGTTACGCTTTTTATCTTTGACCATCGACTAACGAAAGTTATGTTTTATCTTTGACTAGGCTTATCTCTGCTGCGCACGTGAACACTTGACCACGCCCCCTTTTAGACAGTATTTATACCGCTCTCCGACGCCCGACTCGTCCGTCGGCAAAACTCACCGCTACCAGTAGCACCTCTGAAGATGTCCAGGGGGGACTGATGACCATTGTAGTTTTGTCCCCCTTAAACATCCAAATAACAACAACAAGATGTCCAGGAGTCGATATGTTTCTTCGACCACGACCATATAACCCGGAAGATTCAACAGCAGTTACTTCAGCCGGTCGTGAAAGCCTTCACTGCATGATCCTAAAAGCTGTTCGATGAACCCTATGCCATGCACTTCACTGTGGCTTACAGAGCATATATGTAGATGCAGATGCAGAAAGATTGAGCCTATTGATCAGGTTGGTTGGTTGGTATGAAGGTTTAGGGAAACTACTTAGGTCATCAGTCCGCTGCGATCAGGATGAAAATGAAGTCCGTGACAGTTTCTGAATCGTCAAACGTAGATTGAAATGGCCTTGAAGGGGAAGATCCAGTATTTCAAGGAAGTCAGACAATGGAGGAACCTCAACCAGTGAAGAGTCACATTGGGAGTGATGTGATGCCTGATTTGGTACGACAGCTATTATTTAAAGTGAGATCAGTAGGGGTTAAAATGGAATAAGTATACAATAAAACGAAGCCGCCGCCCCAATTGTGCCCACTCTTACTACAGAGCTCGGCTGATTAGACTTGCGCATAATAGTTCGCGATCGAGAGGGCTCACTTTAGTTCGCGGCTCTGCCGCTCTAGTTCGTTCTTTTAGTTCGTCCGCTTCCCGTGACGGCTGAGCGGCGTGGTCTGCGTATGCAGATGGAGAAATTCCCCCTACCTAGCTGCTTCATGCGCTTGCTGCTTGAGCCGCTAACGATATCACGCAAACCAAAAGAAACAGTTTGTGGATAATTTTTCGCTTTTATGTTTAGAGTTATCTCTATATCTTGGCATTATGGAATTTATTAGTCAGATATTGCAGAGTGCAGAATACTTCAAAACAGAAATTTTGTGGCACTGAACTATGTAATCTAGCAGGTAGACGCTTACCTCGAAATGGCTCTCATCAGAAGA
Organism: Locusta migratoria; assembly: GCA_026315105.1. Classification (NCBI taxonomy): domain Eukaryota; kingdom Metazoa; phylum Arthropoda; class Insecta; order Orthoptera; family Acrididae; genus Locusta; species Locusta migratoria. The sequence goes on from CM048746.1 coordinate 203,205,982, forward strand.
AGGCAAACACGTGATTTTTAATTCTGCTGCGCGCCCTCTCGCTATTGCCCGTCGGTCTTCGGAAAAGAATCCAACGAACAAAGAAGCGAGATACGTTTGGCATAATACGAGGCGCTTCCAGAAAGTAAGTTCCGTTTGGTAATAAAATGAAACTGTACACAGACACAGAAGAAAGTATTATTGCACAAAATTCTACAACTCTTAAACTACTTTTCCACATAACTGCCGAAATTTTGCAGGCATTTGTCACAGCGTGGCACCAGGTTTTGTATACCTTCTTCATAGAAATCTGCCGCCTGTGTCTTCAACCAGTTGGAAAAAGTGAAACTTGGGAGAAGTCCATAGCGAGAGCACTAATTGTAAAGCTACGGTTTTCCTGGATCTTGTCATCAATCGCGTGAACCAGTTCTTCTGTAACCAAAGGTGGACGCCCACTTCGTTCTTCATCGTACACATCACTACGCCCACCATTGAACTGTCAGACCCATCTTCTCACCAACGAATCACTCATCGCATTTGGTCCGTAAACATCGCAAATTTGCCGATAAATTTCACTTGGTTTCACTTTCCTCGCATTCAGAAACTGAATCACCGACCTGATTTCACAGGTGGCGGGATTTTCAATCAACGCCGACATTTCAAACAAGCACAACAAAGCGTACGTAGCTGACAGCGATCTCCAAATGGCGCACGTTCTTCTCGTTGATACATATCGTCTACAGCGCATGTGCGGAACTGCAATCGCAGCGCTGCAGCGGAGATAAATTGAAACGGAACTTACTTTCTGGACGCGCCTCGTAGTTCGAGACCGATCACGCATATTTTAGTTCGCAGCTCGGCCGTGAAGTAGGTCGCTCTTTTCAGTTCGTCCGCTCTTCTTGGCTTTTGCTACAAAATATGCTAAACTATGAAACTACAGCTGACTGCATCTCAGCTCGAAATGACGGTGACTGTCAGAAGGGAATCGCGCGGTTCTGCACGCTCTCGCGTCCTCTCGTTGGAGTTTGTGACACTTGCGGGGAGTGACACTTGCGGAGAAAGGGAATGTATAGACACTTGCGGGGAGACCCGGACGCTGCAGGTAGTGAACAGGCTGTTCCAGAAGTAGGGATACACCACCCCTACTCCACGCCCTCCAGCCGCTACCTGTGCCGTATTCAGGGAAAGGCCCAACTTCGGCAGCTACAAAAACATAAAGTTGTAGAACCATAAGGGCTTCTGTTATCAGAACGTAGAACAAGGGACACATTACGCAAACAGTAATGTATCGAATGATTCATCTTTGATCAAACTGTCATCCAGTCTACAAATATTGAAAGAAAAAGAAGTTATCAACTAATGGTTACAATTGCAAAATATCCGCTAACAATGCTATATCAATGAAAAGGAATAGTGTATACCTTTTGAATGTGCAATTTTAGATTTTCCTGTAGTTATATGATTTTTGCAAACACATAAAATAATAAAAAATTATGAACGATACGATTACGACTCTATTATTGTGACAATATCTATGCATTCAACATGTAATATTCTGTCGTATCGTATTTTACCAAGCAGCAAAAACTATTTGATATTTGACTATACTCTTTCATAGATATTTTTAAAAATAACGGCGATTTAAAACTGTCTGTACCTACTTTTTAGCTCGCGCCGTTCAACCAATCGGCAGCAAATTTTACAGAATTAATTTTTGGCTCCGAGCAACTAGAACCTCCCTTTTTCAAAGATTTCAGACAAAAAACAGGTTAGTAACACAAAAAATAGCCCGTCTGTGACGGCCTTTTAAGAGCAGAAAATTTAATTATAAATAACGCCTTAACTGTTCATCTGAGACGAAGTTCTTGAACCTTTACTGCTATTATTTTAATATCTCTCCCATATTTTCGTTATCTTTCAGCGTTAAAATACTATCACCTGTCTCGCCGTGGTAGTTTGCCCTCTTCTTTAAGTTTATTTTCTTTGCCCGTACTGGTTTACGTAAAATCAAGTGACAGTGTCAAATCGCCGATACTTTTGCAAATGTCTCTAAAACGGTGCGATTTCTGGAAAGAAAATAACAGAGCAAATTTATTGACAACCTTCTCTTCTACAAATACGTTTATTTAATTTTCGTCTCAGATGAACGGTTAAGGCGTTATTTGCAATTAAATTTCCTGCTGGCAAAAGGCCATCACAAACGACCTATTTTTAGTGTTACCAACCTATTTTTTGAAACCTATTATTTGAAAAAGTGAGGTTCTGGTCGCTGGCGGCAAACAATTACATATGGTAAATTTGCTGCTGATCGGTTGAACGGCGCGACCTAAAAAGTTAGAGACAGACAGTGTAAAATTACTATATTGCTCTTCAGCTTGAAAAGGGTTGTACAATTTCACTGAGTTTCGTGTTATGTTGACAGTGTGGAAACTTGACAACGGCATTGATAGACTTCTTGTTGCGCCTGTACCCAGGAAAAGCGATTAGCCGCCCCAAGGGCCCCGGGTTCCCCGCAAGTGTCACTCCTCGCAAGTGTCACTCCCCGCAAGTGTTCCAACCCCCTCTCGTTGTTCCCCGTCAGTCTTAGAAAAGGACAGACGAATTAACCCTTTCGCTACGGTGAACTTCTGCAGAAGTCGGGAGCGATTGTGCTCCACAGCCGGTGGACTGCTGCAGCAGTCGAGTGCTGCCTGTGCCGCCCAGCCGGTGGACTGCTGTACCAGTTCCGCCTCTCGTCATTCATCATAATGTAATGCTACTGAAATGTAACGTAAAGCAATTGTAAATAAATACTATTTAACAAGCGAAATATGCGTTTATAATAATCATGTCCACATCCCACCAGAGCTGAATCCAAAACTTGGATGTTTTAGAATTTACGAAAAAAATTACGCGAATTATCTGAAAGAGGGAACAAAACTGTTTCTAAATCAAAAATGTTCAAATGTTTGTTAAACTTATGGGACTTAACTACGGGGTCATCAGTCCGTAAACTTACAAACTACTTATCAACTACCTTATACTAAGGACGGCACAAATATCCATGCCCGAGGGGGGATTCGAACCCCCGAACGTAGTGGCCGTGCAGACCGTGACTGGAGCGCCTCAGTCTCCTCGGCCACCGCGGCCGGCAACTGTTTCTATTCCAAATGAATTTTCCCTAATAAATATAGTCCAATAATTGCGATAACACTGAGAGTGTGAAAGCAGGACAGAGTAGCGCCGTGGGGAGTGCGGAAAATGCTCCGTACAGCGGGCACGGCGGGGCGCGACTGGCGCTCGTCCACAGCGCACGACGCAACAATCACGATGCCGGAGTGAAAGGGTAAAGAGGCGAGGCATCTGCGAACTAGTTCGCATAGTTTGCCAGTGGAAGCGCTCTTCCGAAGTACTTCGCGAACTACACAAGACTACGGCTGATAGCTATTTAGCATGCCGAGTCTCCCGAGTCACTATTAACCTAGGCGGCAACCGATGCGCGTCCGGAGCGGCCGGTTGGTCGGGCGGTGGAGGAGCTGGTCGGGTAGGTCGTGCGCGCCTCATTCATGGCTGTGGCTGGCAGGTGGCTGCTACGTCACGGCCAGCGGCGACGTCACGTCTCGGCGGCTGTGGTGGGAGCGCGGGCGCGCGGCGGCCGCGGCAGTCTGCACATGGCGCGCGCCCGCAGCCCGCACCAGCGACCGGGGCAGCTCAGCACCAGGGCCCCAGCCTCAGCCGCAGCCGCAGCCTCACCAGCCATGGCCGCCGCCGCCGCCGTCCTAGCCGCAGCCGCCGCGCTACACCTGGCCGGTGAGTCCGCTGTCTGCGCTAACCACCGCCACCGCGCCGTTATTAACACGGCACAGCGCCATCTACTGCTGGACACCCACCAGGAAGGCGGAGCCATCCTACAGCAGCGAGCAGTGCCGTGTGACACAATATCCATTACCACCGGCCTTGAACGTCTGGTCTACGAGTGCGTTACCTAAGTCCTGGAAGTTTCATCTGGCGGTGTTAAGTTCCAGTCAAGGTTAGGAGGCAACTATCGATTGCCAATTTTGGGTCAAATGAAGCTCGCGATACCACACGTTGGCTTCGACCCCCACTGTCGTATGTTGTTTGGGATGACTCGAAACATTAATCATTTCCAATGGAGATTTTTATTGTTTTACGAATGTATTATTACTTTTTACAATACCATGTGATCAATATACTAAGATTTCCTGACATCGTCTGGTCTGAAGGCGATCAATTCGTTTTATAGTTTCCAAATGATAAGCCAAGATCGCAAACTAACAATTTATTAAGTGACGACCGGTTTCGGTGCACTGATGACTGTGTCACCATCATCTGGTCATATATATATTATAATCTGGTCAGATTATAATATATATATGACCAGATGATCGTCACTTAATAAATTGTTAGTTTGCGATCTTGGCTTATCATTTGGAAACTATGATCAATATACGTTCAACCAAGACTGAATTGAAAAAAAAAATAATAATAAAAAAATAAAGAAATAAATAAAAACCAAAATTTTAACATAGCTGCATACTGCAACGGCAATTCAAAGCAGTAAAAATAAGTCAACAAGATGTAAATTAAAGTTTCATAAACTTTACCGCGGTTTCAATTGATATAAATCAATCTTCTTTAGAAGATACATGAACCACTCCTCGAGGTAGGTTCAACAACATCATTATAGAAAGAGGTGTATCCTTCCTGGAGGGAATTGAAAAGTATTGATTTGTTTTGGAGTTGTTGATTTCTTGATATGTATTAATAATAAGTGTATGATGGTGGTAGCAGAATCAAATTATGAATGAAAAGTAACTGGTGGTTGAAATGCTAAGTTCTAAAGAAAAACAATTTGCAAAAGAGTTGTTGGGTCACCTTTACAGAGAAGACCTAATATCTTTGACAAAAACAACAACAAATGATGTTGTTGTACCTACCTCGAAGAGTGGTTCATTCATCTTCTGAAGAAGATTGATTTATATCAATTGAAACCGCGGTAAAGTTTATTAAACTTTAATTTGCAACTGGTTGGCTGTTATTTTTACTGCCTTGAAAAACAAACCACTAGTCATCTTCAAAAGTAGAAAGCCAAGATCGCAAAGAAACTATTTATTTTATGACGACCGGTTTCAATGGGCTATGCCAAGATCATCTGTTCATACAAAATTGTACAAGGTGATCATCTTACATTATTTAAAAAAATGGAGGTTAAATATTACGTGCAACAAACCACTTACTCGAAATATAAAATACATAATACGTAACATGACAACCTTGTATAAGTTTATATAACCAGATGATACTGACGTACCCCACTGAAACCGATAATAAACTCTTATATATTAAAAGAATCTACGAAAAGTAAAGTCAGTCGGCCAGACAAAACTACCTGGCCCATTTCCTTCATTTTTGTCTTAAACGAAAGCTATTGATCCACCAATTTGTCTTCAAGTATCATAATTTACATACCTCTCGCCTTCCTTTTTCTATACTCAAACGCGATTTCCTTTTGTATATTTCTTATGGTGCTGTCCTTCCTGTACACTAAAGTCAGTCGGCCAGGCCGTTTCATCTGACCGATTTCCTTCGTTTTTGTTTCAAACGAAAGGTATTCATTCGCATATTTGTCATCAAGTATCAGAATTGACTTAAGTCTCTTAATCATGTTCTTCTTGACCTAAAAACACTCAGAGGATCAAGCTCTTTCATTAGCGCTTTTAAACACTTCCATTGATTGATTCTGAAGACGTGAAGACGTGAACTTTCAACTTTACTTCCATTCTTCCCAACTTTTTTATCATTCCACTAACGGTGCCAAGTATTATTTTGCGCTCTAGGCTTTTCACTTTTGAAGATTATTAATCTATCAGATAGCCTCCACAATCTGCGATGTCAGGTAATGTCGAAACATCAGTCACCTCAAAACTTTGCCAACTGCTTAGTGGAGCACTGCGGCGAAGGAACGTTTCTGTAAGCATGAGGTAAGTTTCTTTAGGTTTGTTTTGTGTTCTGGAATGTTGTTTTGCACCCTTTATTTCGTTTAGTACGTCCCCGACCGTTATGTCAAGGGTCAAAGCAGACGGATCGTATCGTGACCTTCGGTACTGGAGAGAGAAATAATGAATGTCCAAGTAACTGCAATTACATGACATTCAAGTGGTTCAAGTGGTGATCTACAGCCGCAATGTATTTAGAAAACAGCTGTACAATATATTTATTTAGCCTCTGCCGGTTCGCCCAATGTCCCGTCAACAGGAGATTATGAAAGATATTGCACATCAATTATTACAACAATAATGTGGCAGAACTCATTTCTTGTAATAGCTGATGTGCAATATCTTTGACACTCTCTTGTCGATGGGAGAGGGCGCTGAAACCGACAGAAGCTAAATAAGTAAAAAATATTGTGCAGCTTTTGGCACAAGGAACTTTTTTCTAAATACATTCGGTATTGTTTACAATATAACGTTTTCCCGCGATTTAGTTCGGAGGATGACAAATCCGCACGAATTTTGAAAATAAATCTGTACCTTATTTTCTATGAGAACAATGGATGTAAAAACTGAACGTGACACCCTAAGATAATTTATACGAAAAACCGTTAAACCTGAGTAGGGCGAAAGCCTAGTCTTGCATTTAAAGAAATTACGAAAATTAAGGAATTTGTTGATATAAACATTTGATGTTTTGTCCATTGTAATTATTATGAACGAATTATACGCACTAGCCCCCCATCAGAGAGCTAAATAGAGTGGTCCTTGTGGAAAACAGATCTCCCCGAGGTCGACGGCTCGAAGCGTCTGTGCTTGCTACTTCTGCATCGTTATGTCGGAACATTTGCACACAAGAAACTGCGCGATTTTTAGCGCCAACCCGAAAAAAATTATTAAGGAGTTTATCAATGATAAGTCGACAAACTTCTTAACGATAGTAGTTGCATCTACTCAATAACGAATGGAACATTGCTACAATATAGATAACAGGACCAGTACTATCTTGACGCAACTTTACAAAATTGTACCATTCCCCTCCTGATTTATTTAGTTCAGTTTTATAAAATTTGTGCAGACCAGATTTTTTTCTATTACGGTCAGTGAAATGTCCCGTACAGGGAACAAAACAAATTTGACAATTTTACCCCTTTTCAAAGCCATATTACGATTAATGTTAAATGTTTGTAGAGCTTGTGGGACTTAACTACGGGGTTATCAGTTCCTAAACTTACAATGTTCAAATGTTTGTATAGCTTATGGGACTTAACTACGGGTCATCAGTCCCTAAACTTACAAACTACTTATGAATTACTTACGAACTAGGACGGCACAAATATCCATGCCCGAGGGGGGATTCGAACCCCCGACCGCAGCGGCCGTGCAGACCGCGACTGGAACGCCTCAGTCCTCTCGGCCACCGCGGCCGGCCCTAAACTTACAAACTACTTATGAACTAGCTAACACTAAGGACGGCACAAATATCCATGCCCGAGGGGGGATTCGAACCACCGCGGTGGAGTAACCGAGCGGTCTAAAGCACCTTGCTGCGGAGCGTGCGGTTGCTCGCCGAGGAGGTTCGGGTCCTCCCTGGGGCATGGGTAAGTGTGTTTGTCTGTAGGTTAGTTTACCTAGGTTTAAGTAGTTTGTAAGCTACGGACTGATGACCACGCAGTTTGGTCCGATAGATTTACAGACACAGGATTCGAACCCCCGACCGAAGTGGCCGTGCAGACTGTGACTGGTCGCGGCCGGCCATTAATCAAAAATTAGTTTGATTTTTGTTTTCATAAAACTTCACATTAACTGATCCTACAACTGTATACCCTGCATCTCTTGTGCATTCGGATTTACCACGGTAGAGTGGCCGAGCGACCTAAGGCGCCTTGCTACGTCGGAGTTTCGAGTCCTTCCTCCGGCATGGGTGTGTGTACTGTCCTTAGTGTAAGTTAGTTTAAGTAGTCTGTAAGTCTGTAAGTCTGTAAGTTTGGTCCAATATGTTTACAAACATCTGAACATTTGACTCCCAATTTGTACGCAATGACCCAGTTAAAAAACGTACGTATACATAACTCGGCTTCTAGCAGGCATATTTTAAATAACACATAAAAGCCATACAACTGTGAAAACTGCATCTCATTTCTTACAGTACATTTTGTGTGATGCGGGTCCAAATATACGGATAGACGGAGACAAGTAAACAAGCAAAACTGCCAAAAATAGTATTTTCCACTTCTATTGCTGACCACTCAAACCAAATTTTCTTAGATGTCACTTATGTACAGAGCGGCAGATTACAATTTTGTATGTATATATAAATGATTGAGGTCCTGGATTCTAGACTAGTTCATAAATGTACCTTATCAACAGACCTGCATCTACGCAAACCACCTCACTTCGTGTGGGAGAGGGTACGTGTCTATCACTTTCACTTCCCAAATTTCATATTAGAGTCGTATATGGTTCGCGGTAAAAAACGAGCGCCAGTGAGTTACAGCCTGGGATCTACTCTTTCACCAGCTGTACGTCGAAGGAAGCATTTTATCGGTTGGATTCGAGCCGCTGCGGAATAGGCGTACGCGCTAAGGCACCTTGCTACCCACGCGCGTGGCCGTTCCACATCGGAGGTTCGAGTCCTCCCTCGGGCACAGGTGTGTGTATGTCGTTCTTAGGATATTTAACTAATTTGTAAGTTTAAGGACCGGTAACCACTGCAGGTAGGACCCAAAACTTTACAAACATTTGAACAATTTGAATCTTCGGAGGCCGTACGCTCTCGGAACTTAGACTGAAGGACGCACAGTGATGAAAAACGCCTGTTTTGAAGCGGCTGCCACTGGAGTTGGCCCACAATCTCTGACGAAGCTCTTTCCTTTATTGACGGTCTTCACTTCCTGAGGAGTCTTCCAACGGCACAAGTATTACGGTTGGATATTTTATCATGATACGTCTGTTCTAAAGGAACAGACGTTGCTGATGGTCCGCAGCTATAAATGTTAAATATACATTCATTACTTTTCAGCCGGCCGCGGTGGCCGAGGAGACTGAGGCGCTTCAGTCACCGTCTGCACGGCCACTACGGTCGGGGGTTCGAATCCCCCCCTCGGGCATGGATATTTGTGCCGTCCTAGTTCGTAACTAGTTCATAAGTAGTTTGTAAGTTTAGGGACTGATGACTCCGTAGTCAAGTCCCATAAGCTTTACAAACATTTGAACATTTGATTACTTTTCAATTTGCGAGAATTTCCGACATTAGCTGCTCTTCTTCAGTTGGTCTATCATTTTGTAACATGTGAAAATCTGTGCCGGAGCGGAAATCGAACCCGGGTCTCTGAAGAAGAGAAACTAGTCAAAAATTATCACAAATTGCGAAGTATATGCATGTATATTTAACATTTGTAGCTGCGGACCATCAGTTCCTTTGGAACAGACGTATCATGGTAATATGCCAGCCAAGACAGGCTAAAGATGGTGTAGTATGTCTCTCCCCGTCGCGGGAATCATTGCTAAATGCGTGCGAGCACTAAGGGAAGTAGACAACTGTGACATATGGAAGTTTGGGTCTGGCTGGGGAGTGTGTCCGGGTGGCAGAGTGGTTAAGGCGGCCGCTCGCGAAAAGCGGGAGACCCGGGTTCGAGTCGCAGTCCTGTACAAAAAAATGTTCAAATGTTTGTGTAGGTTATGGGACTTAACTGCGGGGTCATCAGTCCATAAACTTACAAACTTACTTATGAACTAGCTAATACTAATGACGGCACAAATATCCATGCCCGAGGGGGGATTCGAACCCCCGACCGTAGTGGCCGTGCAGACCGTGACTGGAGCGCCTCAGTCCCCTCGGCCACCGCGGCCGGCCCGGTACAATTTTTCATATGTTACAATATGATAGACCAACTGAAGAAGAGCACCTAAAGTCGGAAATTCTTGCTAATTGCGAAGTAATGAATGTGTATTTGATATTTTATCGGTGAACTAAACCGGGTCCCCGTGGTTCCTTTAACGATTAGACACAGATGTAATAAGAAATTGTAGCATTTTCAAAGCGACCGTCACGGAATATCTGTGATATCATCTAGGCAAAAGATCGAGAATCTAATATGAGGATCGTCTTGTATCCTTTCACTTTATTTACAGTTCCAGGATACGGAGCTGAGTAGTAGCAAATAAATTTACTAAATCAGTAAGACTCAGTTCCGAAACAGACTCGAAAGATATGACGGAGAAGATAAAGACTTACAAAAATATGTTAGTTTGTCACTCAAACGTTAGTAGTAAAATTTGTAGAGTCAGTTTAAAGTTGTAGTTTGCCAAAAAGATTATCATAACAGACCTCAAAAATGAAAAAGTAAATGCACAGGACGAAGATAAATTTAATAATAATATTTAAAACGTTGATAGTCTTATGGGCACAAAACTGAACACTGATATTCTCCGTTTTTATTTCTTTTAATCTTATGCAAATAATTTAAAAGATGTGCTGATAATCGAAAAATTCCATGCGAATATTTGTACATCGATATATCACATTTCACAATAATATTTCAGCACAAAAACAGTAATTTAAAAAAGATTATTGGATGTTCTAAAAAATTTCATCTACATTTACATCTATACTTCGCAATCACCCAACAGTATGCCAAGGAGAGTGATTTTACACTATTGTTAGTTCCCACTTTTTCTCATCCACTTGCGACGTGTTCGCGGAAAAAACGTTTGCGGCTGGGCCTCTGCGTGACCTCGAATTTTACCTTTACGGCCTTTTCGACAGACATATGGAGCAGGAACAAATGCACAGGTTCACTCTTCTAGGAACGCACGTTCTCGGAACTTCAAGACTGTGTGCGTCGTATTCTGTTCGTGCATCCTGGATGCCTTCATCTTGGTAGATGCGCCTTCTTCATGACGTTTATTTAAATTACGTATTTCTCATGAAAACTAAATACACTACATAAAAATGAATGTTCATCCTATTTCGATGGAACCTTGTCAGCATATTGATGAACTTTTGCGAACGTTATAAAAATGAATATATAACGGTACAACACAAAATTTAGAAGATACTACGTCATAGACAATGAAATGCGCGAAAAACTACATCACGCGACAATGTTGCACTCTACTCAACCACTGGGCCGATATCAGCCAAAAATTGGTGTACATATTCCTTACCATAGGTAACAAATGCTGTAGTGGTAAGAAACACCTACGACACGTAGTTCAGGAGATGTGACGTCATAAGCAACGAGATGCATAATAAACCCGTGTACTAAGCATATTATATGAAGGTTTTTACTGATTTACTCCAAAATTTTACATGATACTATAATAAACTGACAGGATACATATTTCTCAATCTAATTTACTGTATATAAAGCGGAGTGTCCGTGTGTTTGAGGTGATGAAATTTTGTACATTTAACCTACATAAAATTTCGTACTTTGTATGGCAGAGGTTACTCAGGGACTTCGACTAAATCTACAGTTTTATTTCGGTCTTGATAAAATTGTCCTTACTTGACCTTCAAAGCAAAAGGAAGATCACTGTCTACATAAATCTTCGTGTGGTTCACGGTGAAGGCTACTTTATGTGCGGTACGGACTTCATCAAAATCTACATATGTATTACCATCTCGATGAAGTTTTCCACAATTAATCTTGAACAGTTGGAAGGTCACTATATACATAAAATTTAGAATGGAACACGAAGGAGAGTGCTACAAAACGCTGGTTTTATTATTAAAAATGAAAGAACCTACGCGTATGACTAATAACACGTTAAATAATACATTAATTGCTATGATCATTACAGTGCTGTAATAACTATGTTTGAAAAGGCCAACTGCGGAATCGTGATTTTTGGCAGTCATAGATCAGATGTTCAGATGTTTGTAAATCTATCGGAATCAACTGCTGGGTTATTAGTCCGTAGCTTACTAACTACGTAAACTAAGGCGGCCGCGGTGACCGAGGAGACTGAGGCTCTCCAGTCACGGTCTGCACGGTCACTACGGTCGGGGATTCGAATCCCCCCTCGGGCATGGATATTTGTGCAGTCCTTAGTCTTAGCTAGTTGATAAGTAGTTTGTAAGCTTAGGGACTGATGACCCCGTAGTTAAGTCCCTTAAGTTCTACAAACATTTGAACATTTTTTTTTCGTAAACTAAGGTAAACTAACCTAAGGGCAAAACAAATGTTCAATTGTTTGTAAATCTATCGGACCAAACTGCGTGGTCATCAGTCCGTAGCTTACAAACTACTTAAACCTAGGTAAACTAACCTAAGGACAACACATACACCCATGCCCCAGGGAGGACTCGAACCTCCACGGTAAGCAACCGCGCGGTCCGCAGCGAGTCGCTTTAGATCGCTCGGTTACTCCACCGCGGCTTGGACAACACAAACACCCACGCCCGAGGGATGACTGGAACCCCAGACGGTAAACGGCCGCGCGCACCGCAACACGGCGCTCCATTACGCACGGCTAACTCGCCGCGGCAGTCATGGATCAACCAGAGCTGGCGCCCAGGAAAATTTTATGAAGATTCGCCTAAATCCTGTTTTTGCTGAAATGCTCATCTAATGTCTCCATTTTTATGAGCACCTTTTCGAATTTTATTCGCTTTTTACTATCGAAATACTGTTTTCCTGTTTTTCCCCTCTACAAGTTTTCGAAATGTGTAAACATGTTTGAATCACCATGTAAATGCCTTTTTTTTTTTTTTTTTTTTTTTAGCAGAGACGCAGGTCGACTAGTATAGTCAACAATTGGGGTCGAAATAGTAATTATCGCGTTAAGAAACTTCCCCTGTATTTGTCACAAATGTTAAGGAGAAGTACTAAATATATAATCAACATGTGTTCAGTTAATTAACAATTTATCTTACTTAGTGTATAATAGTTAACTTTTTGTGGCCAAATATGTTAAATGACCATTGTTTTTCACTATATATATATATGACCTCATAGATATCATCGGAAGTTCAATGAAGCTTGTCACGGATGATGCTGTAGTTTATCGAGAAGTCGCAACGCTGGAAATCATCATCATCGTTAGAGACTGATTATGCCTTTCAGCGTTTAATGTGGAACCTTGTCCCCCCCTTCAAACCATTCTTGGCCGAATCCAAATACTTTCTCCTTGATCCACCTCAACTTCTCTAACCCTCTAATGCCGAACCCATGAGTCTGTCAAGAAACTTAATTCTCCCATGCGTGTAACACGACCCCACCATCTCAGCCTGTTCACTCAAACTGCTTCATCCACGGTGAACATTCCCAGTTTTCCTTGATTTCATCATTATGGACACCCTCCTGCCATTGTTCCCATCTGGAATCGTCCATGCTATTATCATATATGTAATCTGAACATGATTAGTATGGTGAGCATCATCCACTAATCTTTCAATCCCATAAAACACAACTGGCCGAAAGATAGAACAGTGCTGTGGTAACTTAGCCTTGATGCTGAAAATTAGGTTTGTGTCAGTTTAGTATATTTGCAAAACTGGAAAATGGTTGCGAAATGCCGGAGGATCTGCAGAATTTTGACGCATGGTGTAGGGAATGGCAATTGAACCTCAACATAAACAAGTGTGAAATGCGTTTACGTAGAGAGAAAGACTTTTGTTGTATAATTGCGCAACACTGGACGCAGTTACTTCTATGTCTGGGAATACACGTAAGGAGCGATCTGAACTGTAACAACCGTATTATAGCAATCGTGGGTTAGGCAGATAGCAGACTGAGATTGACTGAAAAAATCCCCAGGAAGAAACAAAGGAAGTCGGTTACCGAACTCTCGTTCGGTCTGTGCTTAGGTATTGCTCGTCAGTGTGGTCAGGTAGGGTTAACAGAGGACATAGAGAAGATCCAACGGAGAGCAGCACACTTATTTAGTAATCGCGAAAGCATCACGGAGATGACTGGGAAATTCAGTGGCAGACGCTGCAAGAGAGGCGTTCTGTATCGCGGTATGGCCTTCTGTCAAAGTTCCAAGAGCAAACGTTTCATGAAGAGTCTCCTACGTTTATCTCGCGAAGCATACAGGCAATCATATTTCCCGCGAATCATAAGCGACTGGAATAGGAGGAAGTGACAATGGTACGTAACATGTTCTCCGCCACACGCCCTGAGATGACTTGCGGAGTATGGATGTAATGTGTCGAGTAGATGTTCTGGTAAGAATCACAACGCAATGGCCGTTGAGGTGTCAATGTATCTGTAATTCAGTTACCGGAATAGTGACTTACTATCCTCCTAAACAAGCCAAAATAACTGGAAAACGAGCTGAGAATGCCTAAATCATATACAATAGCAGGCCGCTGGCCCAAAAACGTGCTACATCTTGCCAGAAACAAGTTCGTCCATAACAGATTGCTTGATCTCGTATGAGGTAGCAAGGACAGAGGAGAATAAAAAAATAAAAAAAATAATGGCTTATATGCGAGTGTAGGCTTTCTCGGCGGATTTCATGTATGAAGTTTTCGCGGGTTATCAGCCGAGGTGCTTCGTCGTCGTCTCGTGGCAACGTTTCGATGGAATGCGTTTCCATCATCTTCACCTGCGTTGCTACGAGACGACGACGAAGCAACTCGGCTGATAAGCTGCGAACATACATAAATAAAGGCTTGTCTTAAAAGAGGAAGTGAAATTAATTTCAGGAATATGAGAGATCCTGGCTACAGTTAATGGAAGAGAACTATGTTCGGTGGTGATGACTCAGAAAACAAGGGAGGCAGCAGCGTGTGTAGTAATCCTGCTGTTGTCGCTCTATGCGTCACCCGGAAGGGTCTCCGGCCTATTAATGACATCTGTTAGTCACGCATGTCACACTCGAGCTTGGTGCAAGCTCCACGTACTGTTAAAATCTGTTTGGGGGGCATCATCCTCCAAACATAGCTCGTAATAGCCATGGCGACATTTTCTTATCGCGTGTTTGCTATTGGTTCTTTCAACTGCTAATATATAGAAATTATTTTGATTTTATAAAACAGCCACAATATTTGATCAATGACGAATTACATTTCTAATTTGGAGACTTTCGATTTATATAGTCATATTTCAGTACAGTAATTAGCTGTAGTATGACAGCTGGACAACTAGATGAATTTTAACAGCTGATATTGAAGCGGCAAAGATATAATTGCTTAGTATTTTTAGCATCTTGGTAGCACCCATGGTATCGTCCGTACACGTCATCTTTGCATGTATAACGTAATTTACATTTCGATCGCCGATTTTACGGGCGCGTGTACAAAAATTTTTTGTATCACATTTCTATTATAAATAATGTCAATTACGTTACACTTCTACATATAATGTGTACGGACGATACCATGGCGTAACAAATACTAAGCAATTATATCTTTGCCGCTGTCAATATCAGCTGTTAAAATTCATCTCAGTTATCCAGCTGTCATATTACAGCTAATGTAAATTACTATATGACTATATAAATCAACAGTTATCAATTATTATCAAACGTAAGTCTCCAAATGAGAAATGTATTTCGTAATATTAAATTAAAATTTATGTTATATCAATATATATTTTACAGTGTACATTCTGACGCTGCTCTTGTTCATATAGTGAAGCTGGTAAAATTCAATAAATAATTGCAGTGATTTGTGTCTGTTTTATAAAATCAAATTTATTTTTAACAGTCGCTTTCCCCTATATGCAATGCTCGCTCTTTCTAAAATTCTCTTTCATCTTTTTACTCTAATCTACATAGGTATTCCTGAAGTTACACTTATTTCATCTACAACAATAGCGCACGGGAAGGAAGAGCACCTAAATCTCTTCGTTCGAGCCCTGATTTCTCTTATTATCATTTCTGCTGACGTAGGGGAAGTCAAAAATATAGTTTCGCATTCAGAGGAGAAAGTTGGTGAATGAAATGTTGTAAGTAGATGTTGCTATAATGAAAATGTCAATTTTCTAATGATCCCACCCGAACTCTTTTTCTGTGACACTCTCCCCGCTATATCGTGATAGCACAAAATGAGCTGTCTTTGTATTCTTTCAATACCCACTGTGTGACGCAGACCGCCTCTTTTGCAAGTCTGCGTCTATTAAGCTGTCTCTTCTTGCGCATTCATCCAATGACTTTCTACATGGTGTCTTACCTGCAGTTACTTCTATGTGGTTGTTCCCCACTAATTTTTTTGAACGTCACTCTTTCCACTGATTATTCTGCAAGCCACTTGGCTGACAAAAACGGCTACGCACACGTACCGACCGAAATTATCTTGCGATTTTCTCAATAACACTTGAGAACTACGCGCTACTGCTTACACATTTTGTTGTCCTCATGGACTACTACGAGACTACGAAGTTTGCGTTAAAACCGCATTCCAATCGTCGTGGCCTCCCCTTGTCAGTTCGTCAGTGCACCTGACGATGGCGACATGTCTGATGGCCGAAATATTGTGCCCGTTGGACGCTATGAACCGGCAGTACATCTGTGGACTGTTCTAGCAGTAATGTTGTTGTTTCCGTTTTTGAAACATTCTCCAGATGCTACCATTAAACCATTTTGTAGTCTTCCATTCTACAAGAACAATGCAGCCAGGGAAAACAACTCCAATTCTTTCTTCAATGAAATAAATGTAGCAGTTTTCGTTATTATTTATGGGGTTCCGAACGCCACTCGGTGACACGAAATTCTTACGGCGTCACTTTCTTATCTTCTCGGCTTTACGTAGGTCTGTAGAGACTATTTTTTCCTAACTTGTAAAGGTTGTTGTGGTATTCAGTCTACAGACTGGTTTGATGCAGCCCTGTACAAGCAGGTATGAAATTGAAATTTATGTCAAGTAAGATGATCTAAGATCACTCGTAAACTGAAAAAATGCTACGGCAGTGCATAAAAAAGATACAACCATTTATCTTACATGATATTTATAAACTTACTTACCAAAACCTGAAGCTTACTTTCCGTTCACCTAGATAACTTGGTATGGTTTCTGGGTCAATAACTCCACATACAATTTTTCCCCAATAAAATTCATCCAGGAGCAAGGTTTCACAGCAAGTAAAGGATAGGAGACGGGGGGAAAAACGGATTTACGAAAAAAAGTGATGTGACCATCCATCCTTCATCAATACTTCCACAGAGAAAATAAATATGTAGTATTATTACGAAACAGACGACAAGACTATGTTCCCTTATGATACCAGGTATTAATGCTTTTTTGTGGCGCCATAGATAGATGTTGAAGTGCAACATGAGTTTGTCTGTAGTCTGAGAATACCCCACAAGAGTGAAAAGCGTAATTCTTAACAAGAAAAATATTAAAAATAAATAAAGAATAAAAATTGCTTCGATACTGTTTTATTTCAATAAATTCAGAAATTTTTATTTTGTCCTACATGAAGGGTAACCAGTTTCACTTTTTTATTCATTTGTTATCCTCCGCCTCTCTACCCCTCCGGTAAGACACCATTTTCCCCAAGAACTACCAGTTAGAAAATAATGTCAAACACTAATGTTTAAGATTCTAAGGGCAGTGAAAACAATACCGACATTTACGTTATACACAACTAGCTCTTTATTCACACGAAGTGATGGGTGCTATCGACAAGGGTTCGCCTATCGATTCCGTATTTCTTGATTTCCAGAAGGCTATTGACACCGTACCTCATAAACGGCTTTTAATCAAATTGCGTGGTTATGGTAAATCGCCCAAAATTTGCGATTGGATATGGGATTTCTTGTCAGAGAGGACACAGTTCGTAGTAATCGGTGGTAAGGCATCGACTAAAACAGAGGTGATATCGGGCGTTCCACAGGGTAGTGTTATTGGTCCTCTGCTGTTCCTTATTTACATAAACGATTTAGGGGAAAATCTAAGTAGCTCTCTTAGGTTGTTTGCAGATGACGCCGTCATTTAGCGTCTAGTAAAATCATCTGAAGATCAAAACCAACTGCAGAACGATCTAAATAAGATATTCCTAGGGTGTAAAAATTGGCAATTGACTTTAAATAATGAGAAGTGTGAAGTCGTCCACATGAGTACGAAAAGAGATCCGTTAAACTGTGTTTACAAGATAAATCAACCAAACGTGAAGACCCTGCACTAAATACCTAGGAATTACTATTCCTTCAGACTTAAACTGGAAAGAACACGTAGATAATGTCGTGTGAAAGGCGAACAAGAGAATAATGCGCTTTATTGGCAGAACCCTTAAAAGATGCAACAGAACTACAAAAGAAACTGCATACACTACGCTTGTCCGTCCATTTTTGGAGTATTGCTGCCCAGTGTGGGATCCTTATCAGGTGGGTTTGACGGAGGACATCGAAAGAGTCCAGAGAAGGGCAGCTCGTTTCGTATTGTCACGATACAGGGGAGACAGCGTCACGGAAATGGTACAGGATCTGGGATGGGAATCATTAGAACAACTGCGCTTATCGCTGCGGCGTGGTCTACTTACGAAACTCCAATCGCGAACATTCTCCTCCGAATGCAAAAATTTTTGTGTCCCAGCCTCGTCGCCGCTTTTGTGTCTCGTTTCCGTCGTAGGTGTCGGTGGCCGAGTAGGAAAACCGACACAGGAATAAAGGTAGCACGCTGGTGCAGGTACGGAGGGGAGCAGCCAGTAGGACAGCAGAAACTAGAAACACTAGAGTAAATTAGAACGAGATATATATTGCACAGAATTTATACTATACTTTTACATAGCTCAGTACTGCAGAATGTTGATACATAGTTGAGCTAGAGTCCTGCCTAGTGCCTAACTGATAGCCAAGTCTTCACTGGTGCCTATCTGATTTCGAACTGCTAACTGGTTCCTATCTCAGTCCCAAGTGAACGATGTCGTTCAGTGGTGGCCACGAGCGGAGTTGTAGCAGAGGGCGCTCGTGGCTGACGTCGTAAGAATGCCGCGCCGTGCGTGCATGGCGGCGCGCGGCGAAAGTAGGTGGCGCGCACTTTGGACTTGTGCGACACCACAAAAATATATTGTTGACTCCAACAATAGGTAGAAATGACCATCAGAATAAAATACGAGAATTCAGAGCTCGAACGGAGAGATTCAGGTGTTCTTTCTTCCCGCGCACTATTCGAGAATGGAGTGGGAGGTAAATACTATGATGGTGGTTCAATGAACCCTCTGCCAGCCACTTAAATGTGATTTCTAGAGTATCGAATGTAGACGTAGATACATTTTGACACTCGAAAAGTCGATGAACAATGTAAATACTCGTGCGTGAGGGAATGAGCGTAAGACCGAGGTGGCGTAATAAAGTAGTGCGGCCAAAGTAAACGTAACAGAGTGCCGTGGAATGAAAAATAAAGAGCGCCGTGCACAGAGCGGTCGTAGCAGCAGAGGACCGCTGCGCCGCAGAGATAAGCGAAAGCGACGCCGGGCACGGACGCCAGACACGCTGACACCACCGTATTTCTGCAGCAGGCGTCTGCCACCTGCCGTGCAGGAGACGGGCATTCCTCACTCTGCAGGCAAACACTACGTTTTAGGATCAAACCTACATTTATTTTTTGGCATTTTCTTTTTTTCAGTATAGTGCACTTACTCCTTTGTCCTGCCGAAGAGCTATTGTGGATAGCGTATAGAATAACCACCGAATGGTAGGCTGATTTGGGTGTAACCTAGTGCATAGAGTGAATGAGCAAACTACCAGGGTTGGAATTTAAATAAGGGCAACTATTTATTCACAACCTATACAACAGCATTACATGTAATAGTCAAGAATTCCTTTATAAGATTGTTATTGTCATAGATCGCTTATTGATTTTATATGACTTCAAATGAACCAACATCACTGTGGCACGTTACAAATGGTATGCACATCGTCAGTTGAAAATGCATTTGGGCAATGGTGTTCCAGACCCTGTGCTACCCTGTGCCTCATGTCTAGGTAGTATGTTATCACAGTGAAAACTGTAGATACAGTTAACTGTATATATACTGTGATAACATACTACCTAGACATGAGGCTCAGGGTAGCACAGGGTCTGGAACATCATGACCCAAATTCATGTTCAACTGATGATGTGCATACCCTTTGTAACGTGCCACAATGATGTTAGTTCATCTGAAGTACATTTCTTAACATGCCTGGACAAGTAAGATTTGATAATGACTCTTTAACGAGTCGAAACTAGTCATATAAAATCAATAAGCGATCTATGGCAATAAAAATCGTATAAAGGGATTCTTGTCTATTACATTAAAAGATCGCCTCCTACAAAAAATCCTGAATAAGATGTCAGGTAATTATAGCATTACATGTGTTCACCTGTTACTGTCCTTCAAAGTAGTCATCAGCGTTGTGTAGAACCCGTTGCCAGCGATGTGCAAAGCGTAATATACTGTTAGCAGAGCTTGTTATGTTGATGGTGCGAATGGAGCGGTCTCTGGAACAGATCTGAAGCGTGTGCCACGAAGTGGTTCCTTCATCTTCTGTATCAAATCAAAATCACAAAGACTCAGGTCCGGGTAGTATGGAAGATGGTACGGTACTTCCCAGTCCCATCGACCGAACAGAGCAGCCACAGCTTGCGCTGTATGCGCCCGCGCATTGTCACGGAAAATGATGGGTAGGTGGCGCAAAAAATATTGCCGCTTCCTTCGCAAAGTTGGTCGGAGGTGGTACTCATAAAATACTGTGCATTGACGGGCTGCCGTGGAGGAACTTAACGCGTTAGGATAACACCATCATAGTCGTACACGAGAATCACCGTAACTTTCACCATATTGGGGCTCTGACGCACTTTCGACTTTCGCGGCGAGCCATAATGACGCCACTTGTTGGATTGACGTATTAGTTTTGGCACGTACGATGTGGCCCATGTCTCACACAGTGTTACGATACGGCCTAAGAAAGCCTCTCCTCCGCCGTCGGGGGAATCAATAAAGTGATTGACTCTTCACGAAACGTATTCTCTCGCAACATGGACAGCGGCATGTATTACGGTACGAAACTTGACTCTAGCAGCGTCTGCCACTGGGGCTTTCCGAAATATCTTTATGATTCTTTCGCACTTAATAAATAAGCCTGTAACTAAGCGCGCAGCTCTCCGTTGAATCATTTCTATGTATTCCATTAGTCTGATAGTACCTACATTAGTCAAAGGGCAGATGCGGGATTTCGTTGAAGTAATGAAGCAAGTGGAAGACATGATCATTACAAACACTTTTGATCAAAATTCACTCCGATTTACAATCAGTCTTCTACAGGAATGTATATGCCCATGTTGCAATGAGCATGGCGAAGGGTCGGTTATAGCATTGACATAGCAACATCATACTGTGAAAATGTAATTAGTGTTGCTTTTGATATTGGTCTGCTTGAATTCGAAAGCGGTATGAATTTTGAAACGTGGTTTTAGTGAGATGTGCTCAGTGTTATTTTCCCCATTGTTTAACTACTTCATTTGCACTTTCATGACTAATATCAGTACTATCAAGGTGTGTAGGATACGTATGTTTTGCGCTGTTATAATTAGTTTACGCAGGGTTTCTGGCACTGTTTGAAAATGAAATGATTCACTCATTCCAGTGAAGTGTGCATAAGTTCCCTCCAAATGGTACGTTAACGATATTTTGTTGCTTTCTTGCTATTGAAGTGGCACTTGGGGTAGAATCCAACTTTTTTTATTTTTATTTTTTTATTATTATTTTTTTATGGAAATGATACTCAAGCGTTAGTCTAAGAATGATTTCTCGTCTTTCAGAGTAAATGGTGCCCCTTGTTATACTCCTGTCGATCGGCTAGACTTCACGAAATATAAGTTCACGATTCCCAAGGTTTTCCTTATTTGGTTAACCCAATTGCTCGAATGTTTTGTTCGAAAAGCACTACAGAATTCCTTCCCATGCTTGGGCAAGCCGAACTTCTGCTCCGTCCCTCACTTGCAAGTAATCGATGAGTCCTCCGTTTTGCTTCTGGCTACCGGTTTATAACGGAAGTGTCCAGGCGCGGTTAGCTAAATCGTTAAAAAGTAATGGATAAGATTCTTTATAAAACCAGCATCTTCAATAATTTACTTCGGCAATGTTGCAAAATACATAATTTTATGAAGGAACGGTACCCATGTTGAACGTAGCAAATAAATACGACTGCTTTTGAAACTTTTACTACTGAATAACTTCGCATTTGTCTTTTCGAAACCAACTTTATTTGTAGTTACAACACAATATTATCAGCATTTTTAACATTTTCTCTGTACAAGCGTTTATAAAAAACTCTCGTGAATGATTATATTTTTATTTAAGAAGTAAATGCTCCGTTGTTTGAATATCGCTTACACTGTTAATGAGTCAGGTAATGACTGTGAGAACTCTATAGCGCTGTCTTTAAAGATCAGATGATGCCTGCA
The DNA here is from genome assembly GCA_026315105.1 of Locusta migratoria. Taxonomy (NCBI): domain Eukaryota; kingdom Metazoa; phylum Arthropoda; class Insecta; order Orthoptera; family Acrididae; genus Locusta; species Locusta migratoria. The sequence continues at coordinate 203,228,296 of CM048746.1, forward strand.
AAATCTAAAGAATTTATCTTGCAATGAAATAAATTTTATGAAGATTGAACACAGTGACATATTTCGACAACCACTTTGAATCATAAAAATGTTCAAATGTTTGTTAAGTTTATGGGACTTAACTGCGGGGTCATCAGTCTCTAAACTTACAAGCTACTTATGGACTAGCTTGTACTAAAGACGGCACTAACATACATACCAGAGGGGGGGATTCGAACCCCCGACAGGGAAGGACCTCGCACATCGCAGCATACTGCCTCAATGCGCTCGGCCGCTCCGCCGCGACTTTGAAACATAAATGCAGATCGTAAATTCATCTCTTTTATTTTTTATTTTCTTTGATGGTACTGTCATTGTTTTGTGGCTCACATTATTCAAGCCATTGGGCGCAAATATGTTTGCGTGCGTGGATTAATACGTTTCTTGTGGATACTTCTTGGGATGTCGGAAGAAGGAATCTTAGGGTTTAACGTCCAGTCGACAGCGTGGTCATTAGAGATGGAGCCACCCTCGTGCTTTCGATAAGGATGGTGAAGGAAATCGGCCGTGCTCTTTGAAAGGAACCGTCTTGGCATTGGTCTGGAAATCACGGGAACCTAAATCTGGATAGTCGGAGGTGGATTTGAACCGCTGTCCTCCAGAATGCAAGTCCAGTGTGTTACTACTGCGCCCCCTCGCTTGGTGATGTCAGAGGAGGAGAGTGACACTAAGGTTCATCGACTACAATATGCAACTCTGTCCTTGTGCTTCGTTAATGATCGTGTAGTAACAAAACCTCACCAGAAATTGTTAGCAGTGAGCAGGACTCGGGGTATGAACAAGTAATCAAAATGTGATCCATAGACACGAAATTTACAAAGTGCAGTCAACAATTCGTTCTACATATCAAGGAATTCAAATACAAATATTGGATCTGCGATACATACAGACCCGACGGTTCTAAATCTTATATATTTAAAGAATCTACGAAAACTACAGTCAGTCGACCAGACCAAACAACCCGGCCCATGTCCCTCATTTTTATTTTAAACGAAAGATTTGTCATCAAGAATTTACATAACTCTCGTCTTCCTTTTTCTATACTCAAATGCGATTTCCTTCTGTATATTTCTTACGGGGATGTCCTTGCTGTAAACTAAAATCAGTCGGTCCGGTCGTTTTATCCGACCGATTTCCTTCATTTTTGCTTTAAACGAAAGATATTAATTCACAGATTTGTCATCAAGGATCAGAAATAAGTCTCGCCATCCTTTATTTTTATTCAAACGCGGTATCCTTCTGTCCACGCATTGAATACTTCAATCTGTTTGTATTACGATATCTTCGGTTCTAATTAAGGTACGCAGTTCTTTTTGATCTACCAAAACTCAGCGAATCAAGCTCTTTCATTTGCGCTTTTGAACACTTGCATTGATTGATTCTGAAGAAAGCTATGCGTGAGCATTCAACTTTACTTCAATTTTTTCCCAACTCTTTCGTCATTCCACTAACGGTGCGAAGTATCTCACGGGTTCTCTAGAATTATTTTAAAAGTGATAAAATTTCACTCGTCATTCGAATTTGAGTAAATAAACACTATATGTTCCCCAAGCTTTGGTGAAGTTAATGTTGAAAAAGCACCCGAAAATTCGTAGGGTAATTTTGGTGATAGCTTGTTGAAGCATAAAATTAAGCTGTTGACATAAATAACTCTTACAGATCCGAAACAATGTTTTTTTTTGGGTGGGGGATGGAGGATTACCACCCCATATATCGAACAATGAGCACCAACTCGAACGCGAGTTTTGGTAAAACTTATCTACGAACGACACTTATTTTTCCTAAGTAAGACTAATAGTTTCGAAGAATAAAGAATGTTATCCGTGTTTTTATCTTTCTCTTGGTGAAAAATATCTTTCTACTGTGACCTACTGACACTGTAGCATTGGCTTTAAAAACGTCAGAATAAAAATTTCCACTTTTAGACAACACAACAAAAAAGGACGTTATTTTATTAATAGCAACGAAGAAAGAGAAAATTTCCCTATAAAGAAGTTACGTTATTGAAAATGGTTAGCCGCTATCTTGTCACAGTTTATTCATTCTCAGTGAAGATGTTTCACCATTAAGACAGCGATATCAGTGACTCAGAAAGTCATATGTTTCATAGCTGCAAAACGAGACAGAAGCTGTAAGACCAGCCTGCAGATGGAAGGGGAACGAAGAGAGCGGGGTGAGAGGCCAAGTCACGCCTGACCTTGTTACGACTTGGTGATGTGGCTCCACTAATGGCACGTGAGAAGGGAAGAGTTCGCCGCGAGCAAACAGAGGTTACGTAACTTGCAAATGAGCGGTGCTCGTGACGCAGCACAAACACAAGGAACCTCTTCTTACGTGTTATTTGCATTGTCTGCCGCAGCAGCATTATACAGCATTCTGCCACTGAAAGCGCGAAACAGAGTAGAGATCACCACACAGCAGTGTGGTGGAACACATAACATATACGTTCTATTTAGTGGCTCTGTTATGAATTGCATTAATATAGGTCAATTACACGAGATTCTGCATGCATTCTAGCGGTCAATAACGTGTTAATTGTATTACTGTTATTCCAATTACGCGCCCAAGTCAACGACCCCACTGATATAACCATGTTGTAGCATGTCACCCCCCATAATTAATCTCGCTGTTACAGTGTGGGGAACGCCCCTCCCCCCTTCCTCCCCCGTCGGCCCCTCCCTTCTCCGCACCCCCTTCTATCGGTGTTATCTTGAAACGCATGTTGTCATTGTGAGATTAGGTCCTCTTTGACTGCAAGCAGCTTTTATTTAAAATGCACAACCGGTTTCACTTCCTATAGACGCATCATCAGTCGCTCTGTAAGGTACAATAAATGAAATGATCTTACAAGTGCGTCTATACAAAATTAAAAAGAAGTGTACAGTGAATTGTTAAATGTAAAATACAATGATATAAACCACTGGGAAAATACTGTTTCTTTTAAATCATGTCTCCCGTTTAAACACTCCCCGACGTTCACGTAGGATGTTTAAAATTTTTGAACGCTAGTTAACGTTCATGTTTTAGTTAAAATCATAAATCTATGAGCGCTGTTGCGTTGGTCATATTTAATATACTGGTGGTGGAGGGCGGGAAAAACCTGTTTAAAACTGTATATCGGATTTACAGCATAACAGGTGCACGACGCGAAAATCCGATTATACTTTTAAGGGAAAAATTAAGTTCAATTGTTCAGATGTTTGTTAAGCTTAAGGGGCTTGACTGCGGGGTCATCATTCCCTACTTAGAAACTACTTATGAACTACCTTATACTAAAGGCGACACAAACATCCATGCCCGAGGAGGGATTCGGACCCCCGAACGTAGCGTCCGTGCAGACTGTGACTGGCGCGCCGCAGACCGCTCGGCAACCGCTGTTACCGGGGTGGTGGCGTTAGCGTGGCTCGAAACTACCGTTTCTAAACCAAGGAGCCAGACTAAAGTGGGAAAAATTGATGGAGGACTCTTAAAAGTAATACCAGCCAATGGTGTAAAAGTTCAGTCCTACACCCTGCAAGTAATAATAAATTTCTGCGGATTCTACGGATTATAGGGCTAGCACATGACTAAGACATTGATGTGGTGATAAACAACGTTCAGCATGGCTTAGTTTCTTATTTACGTAAGCTGCAAACTCCCTGTACCTTCTGAACTATCATAAAATGTCCCGTAGTCCAAGGTATAGAGTTCATAGCAACTTCTTAAAGGTGAATCACGTCGTAACATTTATACCTTCATTCCATAAACGGCTAGAAACATATAGGGGCTGCGGCGGATTTGCCGATCGCATTGAGGCACTATGCGCCGATGCGCGAAGCCGTTCCCCGCCGGGGATTCAAATGGATGTTTGTGCTGGCTTTAGTATAAGTTAGTTTATAAGTAGTTTGTAAGTTTTGGGACTGATGACCCGGCAGTTGAATCCCATCAGCATTTGAACTTATTTTTTAACAGTGTAAGGCGTTTGAACACCTTGAGTGATGTTACTTAACGTCAACAAGAGTGTTCGGAAATAGTAGTTACAAGACAAATAGTCTTGTTCAAACGTTTGTAAAAGTAAGGGGGACAGGCCCGGCTAACGGCCGTGCGTACCGCAGCTGGGCTTTTTAATTGCACACGGCTATTCTGCCGTGGCAAATAATCTAGAATAAAGACCTAGAATTGTTTTCAAAGTACAGGTTATGTTCATTACTCTTCCGTACTGGTCGTCCTAGATTCTAAGCCCTAGAACATTAAGTACAACAGATGACCGCTATTTCCGACTTCTCGTCGAAAGAAACCCCAGTCAAACACCACCATAAAAAATAATGACTTTGTGAGGATTATCGAGAAGCAAGTATCAAAACAGACTGTACGAAACAGAATCTGCAACAACTCTCCATATTATATGCGGTCATGGAGAGGCCCGGACTTTAAAACCAGACACCGTGTTGTATGATACAGGTTTGTCCAAATTCAACAATAATGGGTTATGGAAAATTGGCGCAAAGTACTCTCCACTCGTTCGCATTTGTCTGGTAGCAAATGGCATTGACAAAGTTTGTTGAGAGAACCTGGTAATGCTACACAATAGATGCATATCGCTCGTCACGTACTGCAAGGAGGCGAACTAATGATGTTCTGGGTATGTACCGTGTAGGGATTTCGGACGCCACTCTTGACCATACAGGAATAACTCCTTCTAACCATCACTGAACCTTTTCAACAGCATTTCCGTGAAGAATTCAGATTTATAGACGACAACTCGAATGCATCGTGAATGTATCGTCAACGATTTCATAAATCATGGTGGTAACACACGATTGTATTTGCATGAATCTTCCGCCGGTATAAATCCAATTATACATAACTGGTATATAAAGATAACAGCTGTGCGACAACGTGCGTCCATGAAATATAAGGGAGTTAAGGAGCATTTCTATTGAAGAATGGCATAAATGCACTATAGTTGACCCAAGAACGTTGGCGAGTCTTACATGTCTATACAACAGCATCTTTGCAGGTTTCTAGCGACAGTTGAAGTACGCATATTATATACGTGCTTTGCGCTTGAAAAAATATTACGGCCCGCAAATAATGGCTCTCGTTTTCTTACATAGAATTTGTTACATGCCAGGATCATCTGCAATGACAACTTGCAACAGACTGAAATCCATTGAATAACTTGCTACAATCAAGTTTAATTTTGGCATGGGCTGCGACAGTCGCAACAGAGTGTTCAAAACATTACTGAACGCTCATTGGCTGTCGACGAATGCCTGACGTAGATGCGCAGACCAAGCCTGAACTTTGCCGCCGACGTTCGTGGTTCCAACTATAATGTTGGTGAAATGAATTCGTGAGCAGTATGTCGCGCTGTCTTATCACAGGCGTTGTGCAACTCTTTATAACATTACTACACAATGGATTCATCTCAATAAGAGTGATTTTAGTGCAGTTCGAATAGAAAAGGAGTGATTTGTTTTCTTTCATTTGTCAGTAAATCTGAATATGTATCTTATGAATACTAATACGCCATAGATCTTGTGGCGACTTATTTTGGTACAAATGTATGAAACCAGTTGTTTTATGGATGTTTGTTCTTTCATAACTATAAGCCACTGCATGCTCATCATCATTGGAACATTATACAGGAATATTATAGTTTCTATTACCATGTGTAACTACACGCTATGGGAGTGGTTGTAGTAAAATGATCGAACTTTAGTAACGATGAACGAAAACACACGGAACGAAACGTTAGGTTATTATTTTGTGTACTTGCTGTGGTTTTACTGTGTTGTGTGCAATGACAAAGGTACAATATGGAAACGGATCTTATTCCAAAATAAATCGCCGTTTTACACAGCAGTTGCAGGTCGTAATCCAATATGGATGTATTGAATATAAAATAGAACTATTGTTAGGTGTGTGATTCAAAACTTTTTTTCGTGTGCCAAATAATGGTTTAGGGTATGTAATTGGATCTGTAGGTATGAATGCGACTCAGTGTGAATTCATTGCTTATGGAAAACAGTGATTTAGACAATACTGCAAAACCGAATGATTGGGTGTTAAGAACAGTTACATCGTTCCTACATCCGAACCTTTGTTATTGTACTAACAGTTCTTAGAAGTATTTTACCCAGTACTGTGTAGTATCCAGCAGCACTCAATCTTTCATTACTTGCAATGTTTTAATTTGACATAATATGGGCACTATATCACTAAATAGTTGTTAGTTGCTGCTGGTGGAAGCTGATATTTCAGCATGTAGAGTACTGCTCTTATATTGAAATGCCAAAGCACTAAATCTGTTTGGTGAGGAAAAAATGAATCTTAAACTTGTTTCCGAAAGAAATACATGTACAAATGTTTGTAAATCTAAGGGACTTCTTTTGTCATTAGTCCCTAGGCTAACATACTACTTAACTTTAACTAACGGCAGGCCGCGGTGGCCGATGGGACTAAGGCGCTCCAGTCACGGTCTGCACGGCCACTACGGTCGGAGGTTCGAATCCCCCCTCGGGCATGGATATTTGTGCCGTCCTAGTTCGTAAGTAGTTCATAAGTAGTTTGTAAGTTTAGGGACTGATGACCCCGTAGTTAAGTCCCATAGACTATACAAACATTCTAACTAACCCAAGAACAACACACACACACACACACACACAAATAAGAGGTCTGCACCTCGCTCGGTTGCTCGCTCGAACCGCGTGATACATGTCGTTCTATGACAGTCCGACAGGTGTCGGTACTGCAGCTTGCGGCAAGGCGTGTGGCTGCGCTCAACTTCTTCCACGCTCGTTCGAGCGGGGCACGCTCGACCGGCCCGACCGTGCACACTGCCCGTTCACAACTCGGTCGCCCACCGCAACGCCACTCGAGTCCAAGGCGAGTGTCGGGAGCAAACTAGACGCTAGAGAATACATCCCGACTGCGAAATTTGAAATTGTTTCCTTTCCCGGGTGCTTCGAAAGCTGTTCTCTCGATCCACTTGAACTAGCTATTCAGTTTCGCATTTTGTACTTTACCATACAAGTTATTATACGTGATTAACATAAAGTTTCTGTGCTAAGATCATTTACTAAATGAGGTATCCATGATCTTTCTTTCTTTCTTGTTCCCATTTTGTGGACTGTTAGTGCCTGTTTAGTGGTAGGTGTAACTTGCCGTCTTAAAGAGCAAATGATTGTATTTAATATCCATTCCTCTCATCATTCTCAAGTCCTTGAATACTTTGTGCGTCTTTTATATTGATATTAAACACACAATATTGACGTACACCCGTTAGGTTTCTGCATCTATCTCTCTGTTGCACCCCGTTAATACATATTCCCGTAGCATTTTGGCACTGTGCGTGGTTGCTGCGCCTCTTCCGAGTGAGTCCTTAACGGGAATTTTTCCAATTGAAACATTCATTTACCCCCACTGCCACTGTCGTCCTTCTTATCTATATAATAAAGAACGCATGCAAGGTTTTGTACAATATATAGGATCCGCCCTTTCTTCCGTCGTCAGGGTCATATGCTGGTCTAATGCTGCTGTATCCTGAACCTGTTTTATTCCAACTGTTTACTTTACACAACTGTACGAATTTATGGTGTTACTTTGTGTTACAGTGATATCTGTGTTACATTTTTTAGGGCCGTCTGAAGAATGTCACTCGGGTGCACCAGCCAAAAGAATTAACTGCATGTTTTCGGAAGGGCGGGATAAGAGATCGGCCTAGGTACGGTCCAGGGGCAGCTACCCCTAAAGTGACCAACATTTTGTACTCAAAAAAGTGTTTTGATGTAATCGAAGTTGAATCTATGAATTTTTTCTTTCATAAAAAGATACTTTCATACCAAAAATCATTAAAATCGCTTCACTAATCTCTAAGTTATCGCCATTTTTCTATTTTAGCCCCAATTTTGGAGAGACCGCTCCATCCCTTAAATATGTTTATCCGCCGCAAAAAAATTACCTGTCCCATAGTTTTTCATGTATTATAACATATGAAAAATTGATAAAAATCGGAGAGTGACACTTGGGCAGGTTTCCTTGTGAGTACAGCGGTAGCACTACGCTGTGCGGCCTGTGCCCGCGCCGCCCCACGCAGCCTCGTTCCAGTGTCAACACGCTCGCTGCGAGCGTAACACACTCGGCGCGCCACCGCCGAGCGTTGCGCACTCGACCGAGTACGAGCGAGCGAAACCGGCGATTTGCAGATCTCTAACATACACACACATATATATGTGTGTGTGTGTGCGTGCGTGCGTGCGTGCGTGCGCGTATGTTCGAGGGAGGACTCGAACGTCCGACGGTGAGCAACCGCGAGCTCGGCAGGAAGGCGCTTCTGAAAGCACAGAGAATACCTGACGGGTAAGGTAACGATTTTGCTATTGCATCCAAATTTGCAAGAAAAGCACTAAAATGTGTTATAACGTTCAGCCGATGTCCCTGCCATCTCCCTTACAAGTTGAAATGGGTCAACTCTAATGGTCTTCGTTGGTTGTTTACAGGGCAGGAACCTCATAATCATCGTTTTGCTACCAGGGTCAGATCTATATACATCTACTGAGGAAAAAATACATTAATGCACGCCGAAGGCGACGTAGTTTATCGTACGATGACGGTAGGTGCCACCTGGGTGATATTAGATGTACTAGAAATGCTTTCTATGTCACCCCGAAACATGTAGCCATGACATTTTGGAGCATTTCTCAGCTAGAATATAGCATATTTTCTTAAGACGGATAAGCATCTTTCTATGATTCAGCACGGTTTTAAGAAACATCTTTCGTGTGAAACTCAGCGTGCCCCTTTCTCACATGACATTTTGCGAGCCATGGATGCAGGGCAACAGGCAGATTATGTTTTTCTCGATTTTAAAAAGGCATTTTACGCGGTGCCGCACTGCAGACTACTAACGAAGATACGAGCATATGGAATAGGTTCACAGATTTACTGGCTGGAAGACTTCCTAAGTAATAAAACGCAGTACGTAGTTATCACGGTAAGAGTTCATCAGAGACGAGTGTATCATCACGCGTGCCCCAGGGAAGTGTGACAGGACCGCTATTATTTTCTATCCATATAAATGATCTGATGGAGTAACTTGTAATTTGCGGCTGTTTGCTGATGATGTATATGGGAGGGTGTCGTTAATTGCATACAGGATGACTTAAACAACATTTCTACTAGATATGAAGAATGGCAGCTAGCTCTAAATGTAGAAAATGTAAGGTGATACACATGAGCAGGTAAAATAGTCGCATAATTAGTAATGACCGTTTTGATACAGTGTGTCGTTCAAATATCTGGGAGCAACATTGCAGAGCGATATGAAATGGAACGAGCATGTAAGTGCAGTTGTGAGTGAGGCGGACGGCCGACACGTTTATTGGGAGAATTTTAGGAAGATATATAAAGGATACCGCTTATGAAATGCTTGTAAGACCACGTCTTGAGTATTGATCAAATGTATAGGACCCACATCAGTTTAAAGGAAGACATAGAAACAGTTCAGTGGCGAGCAGCTAGTATCCTTACTTGTAGGTTCGACCAATGCGCGAGTGTCACACAAATGCCCCGGAAACGGGGATAGCTGGAGGAAAGACGCGGTGTTTTCGAGAAATTCTGTCGAGGAAATTTAGAGGGCCGGAAATTGAAGCTGACTGCAGAACGATCTTGCTGCCGCCTACTTACATTTCGCGTGAAGATCACAAAGACAAGATTAATTAGGGCTTGTACAGAGGCATATAGACATTCTTTCTTTCCTCGTTCTTTTTGTGAGTGTAATAGGAGTGGAAATGCCCAGTAATGGTACAGTGTACCCTCCGCCAAGCACCTGACGGTGTTTAGCAGTGTATATATGTAGATATAGACGTAAGTGCCAGACCTCCTTTAATACTGATATTTACAGGTATAAGACTGTGAATTAGACATCACAGACTTCCACCAGTATCGTCAAGGGCAGAAGTGACACATTGTAGAGCTAAAACAGCGGAGAAGGAACACCAACTGTTGCCAGCCGGTTACGAGCAGTGAGGCCACGGAGACGCACACTTATAGCGCGTCTTCCTCTCAGGCTACATCATCGACATAACATATCGACTCTATCGACTCGTTCCTTCAGAGGATCAGTTGGAAGGTGGAATGTGGACCGTAGAACAAACTCTCGTTCACCTTTGGTGCTTACGGACGAATGGTGCAGAATGGTGTAAGAAGTTTTCCTTTGCCATACTTGCAACTGGGAGGTGATGGGTTGTTCCAATAAGATAATCCTCGCGTACACATTGCTTGCTAACCGCAACGTGTTTTCGGAGACAAGCAGCAACTTTCCTGGGTAGCACGATCTCCGGACTTGTCTCCAATCGAGCGCACGTGTGATAGGACGGGACGACAACTGACGCATATGACTCATCGTCACACAATTCTTACAGAACTACGCAAACCGGTCGAGCAGGCGTGGAATAATCTATCTGAAGATAGTATTCGCCATCTCATACAGATGGATGCCAGAATTAACCGCCCGTGGAGAGAAACCTGGTACTTCAGTACCACTTTAGCTAATGATCTGAATTGTAGTATTTGAAATTTTATATAAAGAAAACGAACCAGTTACTTGTTTTTTTAATGCTAAGCATTGAGCGTTTCGAGAATTTATTCCCATCTTCAGATGCTTTTTGTTACATAATTTGTATTTATTGCAAATATCTCCATTTGTGGTGTTCTGTTGCCCCTGATATATGGTTTTGACGTGATATTGCAATCGGAGAATAGTTTGAATAATATTTATTACGATGTTATTTCTACATTATATAAAAAAGGTATTTTTAAGCTTCTACTTACAGGTATTGTGTCTTCGTCATTGTACAGAATCTCGCACATATGAAGAACTTCACTACACTTTTCACGTAAATAAAAATGTTACATACATTTTAATGTGGCACAGATTTACAAAGAGTTTGTATACTTTCAGAGAGTTGGTATATCTTCAAATAAGTTACTTTTTTGTGATATGGTTTTTACATTGTTTACAGTTATTGTAAGAAATTAAATAAACTCACGTTACTATTTATGTAAGACATGAGAAGCTTTTAAACAAATTAGTCGGTTTACTATCCAGTTTGTTATTGAGAATTGTTTCTTCTTGCTTTTTGTGGTGTACAAAAATTTCAAGTTACTCCATAAAATCCATTGCATATGACCTTCTGAAACGGTGGAGTATGTTAAGATCTTTTGCTATGTTTTCAAATTGGTGTCCAGTGTTTTTTTATATGTGTCGCTATTGCCGATTTTGTATGTAACAGTATCACTATATCGGATTTGGTCATTCCTGCCAGTCTGTCCAGTATAGTATACACATCAACTGTTACACACATTACCATTTCTATACAATGAAGAAGGCACAATACCTGTAAGTAGAATCTTAAAAACACAGTTTAAAAACATAATGTACATATTATTCAAACTATTCTCCGATTGCAGTATCGTGTCAAAACGCCATGGCAGGAGAAACACACCACAAATAGAGACACCAAAATAAATACAAATTATGAAACAAAAAGCATCTGAAGTTGGGAATAAATTCTCGAAACACTTAATGATGAGCATTAAAAACCAGTAACTGGTTTGTTTTCTTTATATAAAGTTTCAAATATTACAATTCACATGGTTACATTCTTTCAAAAAACGTCGTTATGATGAATGAAATTAAAATTGTTGACATACCCCATATACGCTCTTTCGACAATGAATCTCGAGTGAATTGGAAAACTCGAACATGGTGTACTAATTATCTCCTCTTCGCTCGTTTACTGTCTTCTGTTGAAATTCCTGAGATGAATGCTCCTTGTCTACGCCACAGTGGTAGGAAGTCGAATATGTTGCTTTCTTCCATGCGACTACAGACTGCATGCGGATTCATAAGTAATCTGCAGTAATCTACAGCTAGGGATGTATAATAACTGTTTTCTACTTCATCGTGACCATAATTTCCCGTTTACGAATATTTAGTTTGCATCATACAACGTCTGTCATTTTATGCGCCTCGTACTGGTAAAGAAATTATTCTGTTAAACTGTTGTACGCTTTGTGGCGACCACCATGAAGTTTCCGCAACGTTTGCCCTTTATCACCTCAGTAACGCTTGTTCAGAAGTCGTTAATTCAGCTAGCACTGTATTGTGAAATAGAAAGAATAGCAGTTTCATGGCCAAAGTCATAACAGATGTAAGAAAGACGCCCTTTGAGATCTAACACACTGAAGTGAGAGCGATAACAAGTGTTTCGATTATACTTGTGATAATAAACTCGAAACAGTGAGGTGATAAAAGGGCAATGAAAGATTCGTGGCAGCGTGTAACGAGAAGTGAGACGGCGATATTTCACGCTGTTACATTTAGACTCGCCATAGACTGAGAAGGTCACAAATCTTTTATGTGAGAAACATTCGGTCTGGCACTGCAGAAAACTTATTGCTTTTCTACAGCATACTTTTCAAAGTATGCAGTTACTGACGACTGCAAGACCGTATAAGTGCCTCATAAATTATGACACGACAGAAATGCAGTGCAAAAGCGTGCGCTTTGCTATCCCTTGAGATCGTCTAACTTTACAGCCTTGTTCTGATTCACACAATGCATTCCACTAATGTGTTGCTGTCTGCTTTCTGCATCTACTTCTACATGACCATACTGCAATTAACATTTGAGTAATGTTTTATTTATTTCTTTTACCGTTCCAGTTGCACATTTAATTAGAAGTTGTGACTAGTTTTGGTACATTTAGTTCATTTTCAAATTTGTTGTCTGTGCTTCAACGTTAAGAAAAGTATAGATGAAAAGTTTGAAAATGGACGAAGTGTACCGAAAACAAACTGGTACGGTGAAGAAAATAAAATATAATTTACTAACGCTTGCAGAGGGTAATCCATCTTACGATAACATTTGAGATCTTGGCAGACGGCTCGTCAAGGGTTCATCGAACTGCTTTCGGACTGTTCTCAACCTTTCCGTTGTCGAATAGCGTGCCAGGGCAGGTAGACCTTCTATTCTTCGACTTCATCTTTCTCCCCTTACCCTAAAGTCACTAAAAACTAAAACATCTAAACCCATTTTACTTGAAGCCTCTGCAAGCTCTACCTTCTCCCCAGTATAATCCCCATTGATATTAATAGCTCCCCATCTCATTCCAGATCGTTTGCCAAGTCGTATTTGAGGAGTGCCTGATCTGTCAGAGGTGGAACTCCGTCACCTCCAAAGGTCCGAGACATTTTGCTCTGATTGTTGCCATCATCATACTGAAGTACCTGGGAATCAGGTTGCTAGCCATACTTGCCCAAGGTCCCGCTGGGTTGTACACCTAATGGTTGAGGGACTAACCGGTGGATTTGCCATCTGAGCACAAAGGCGGCGACAACTCAGAATATGTCAGAGATTCCCAACCTTAATCCCTTTGTAACAGGTATGCATTCTACCAGGATCATTTACTTGGCCACGTTACCCGTGGTTCATGAACTAGGACATGGCTATAGGAACCCACACCATGAACCACTTCCAAGGTATGGATTAAAAATAAATAAAGATGGCAGTCACAAACTGGAATATTATTATGAGCGGAGAACCTTGGAAAGTGGTATTCTGTTTCATTTATTTAAAGAGTGAAATATCTAGCGATGAAAAAATATCTAGTAAAATATAAGGAGGTTATGGAAGGAAGGATATTTTTAGGAAACAGAAATAATCTGGTTTGCAGTAAGGAAGAGCTAGAAAAAGCCTAATTTCTCATGTACAAAATACCTTTTTATTGCCATTTATGGAACAAAAACATTGACAATGAAAGAGAGGGAGTGGAGCAAACAGTAAGTATGAGGAATGAAATTTCTTAGAGCAGTTAAAGTAAAAAAAAAAAAAAAAAAAAAAAAAAAAAAAAAAAAAAAAATAAAAAAAAAAAATAAAAAAAAAAAAAAATAAAAAAAAAAAAAAAAAATGGAAAGAATAAGAAATGACGATACTAGAAGAAAACTAAACCAGGAAATCTCGAGAGAGGGAATGGTACGGACATGTAAAGAGAATGTGGGAGAAGGGATTACATAAATAAAGGAAGGGCTAAGCATGGCTGACAGAAGACCTAAATGGCGTCCAAGAACGCGATGGAGTACGTGAGTGAGAAAATATGTGGGTGGAGTGAACCGGGAACAAGTGGAGGAGGAAAATGAGTGGGTGGACAAAATGTGATTGAGGGGAACTTGTCAACACGTAGATCCGCCAGTAGCTAGAACTTGCGTTATTGTGAGAAGTACTGACTTTTCAAACGTTAACGGATGTTTGGGTCATACTGCACAAGTATAGATTACTGTCACCCCGTTTACATGGGCTCCCAAAACCGGATTTCGTAAACCGATTTCCAGATTCCGCTTTTGGTTGGTCATGTAAACACTCCAAAATCGATTCTGGAAATCCACTTCTGTAAAGCGGTTTCCCAGTTTCATAATCGATTTTCGTGCCCATGTAAACGCAACCACTTTTGAAGCATTCTTGGCTCGTCACATTGTGTTTTATTGTTAAGAATTTTCGTTACGTATGGACAGAGTGACATTTTCTAGCGTTAAATAAAAGCGTAAATATTACAGTGAGCACGATTCTGTGTATTTAAGTCAAGAAAAATTGCGATTGTGCTGACTAAATCAGGAACTGAATCAGATACTTTTCAGCCCCAATATTGAGTGGGCTAGGAAATCTGATTCAGGCTATGCCATGCAAACACGACAGCGAGAAACAGTTTACGAAATTCGGTTTTCGTCTTCCGGAAGATGTGTTGCATGTAAACGTAGTGTGTGTCAACTAAGACGCAGGAATGATTTTTGGAATGCATTAGGAATGTTACAGACGGCCTCAGTTATACGGTTACGTTACCATCGTGTTTAAAACGGTGAACGGTGTTTGTTGCATTAGTTACGCGATGTAAATGCATGAATGGAAACGCACCCATTACTATTGGTCAGCGTGTTGCATAGTCCAGTCGTTTACTGTTCCGGAAACTAAAAGCTTCCTCCAAAACACTTCTGTTGTGCAAGGTATTGTTTCGGGTAGCATACACCCACCTGTCCTCTAATCACAATCACGAGATGGCATATTGGAGCCGGCCGCGGTGGCCGAGGGGACTGAGGCGTTCCAGTCACGGTCTGCACGGCCACTACGGTCGGGGGTTCGAATCCTCCTCGGGCATGGATATTTGTGCCGTCATTAGTTGATAAGTAGTTTGTAAGTTTAGGTACTGATGATCCTGTAGTTAAGTCCCATAAGCTTAACAAACATTTGAAACATTTGCATATTGGGCTACTTTACACATTTGCCGGGATACCTTCTGATGTTAATACAATAGCAACATCTACATAGATACTCTGCAAATCATATTTAAGTGCCTGGCAGAGGGTTCATTAACCACTTTCACAACTTCTCTCTACCGTTCCATTATCTAATAGCGTGCGGGAAGAACAAACACCTCAATCGTTCCGTTTTTGATCTGATTTATTTTATTTGGATGGTAATGTCTCCCTATGTAGGTGGGTGCTAGCAAAATATTTTCACATTCAGAAGTAAAAGTCGGTGATTGAAACTTCGCCAACAGATCACGCTGCGGTGAATAACGCCTTTCTTTTAATGATTTCCACCCCAATTCGTGCAACATTTCCGTGACGCTTTCCCCCCGGTAACGTGATAAAACAAAACGAGCTGCCCTTCTCTGAACCTTCTCAATATTCTCCATCAGTCCCATCTGATGAGGGTCCCACATTGGGCAACAGTACTCCAGGATATGACACACAAGTGTGATGTAGGCAGTCTCTTTGGTGGAGCTGGTGCATCTTCGAAGCGTTCTGCCAGTGAAACGTAATCTTTGGTTCGCCTTCCCAAAAATATTTTTATATTCTCTGAAGTCTAAGTAGTTCGTAATTGTAACTCGTAGGTATTTGGTAGAATTTACGACCTTAAGGTTCCGCGAACAGTCTAAGGGGGCTATTCAGATTGTCTCCTAAATCGTGTATAATCACAAGGAAGAGTAGGGGACGTATAACGCTTCCCTGGGGAACGCCAGATATCACTTCTGTTTTACTCGATGACTTACCGTCAATTAAAACGAACTGTGTCCTTTCAGATAGGAAATCGTGAATCCAGTCGCACAATTGGGGAGATATTCCATAAGCACGCAATTTCATAAGAAGCCGCTTGTGGGGTACAGTGTCAAAAGCCTTTCGGAAATCCAGAAATATGGAATCGATTTGAGATCCCTTGTCGATGGCACTTATCACTTCATGTGAATAAAGGGCAAGCCGTGTTTCACAAGAGGGATACTTTCTGAATCCGTGTTGACTATTACTTTACATTTTCGATGGAGAAATAGTGCATGTACCCAAAATTAATTTCTTGTGGCCCGTATCTTTCCACAGATCGATTGTGGTATTGTTTCTCCTTTATTTCTGAGCTCGGTACCGTAGGAGCCATGTCGTCAGAAATACGTAGTCACTAATAAGGGATAGCGACAGATTTACTTGAATTTCGTTTTTTTGTATCTCACAATCAAGGATACAATATTTTATAGGTGTATATGCGACAGCAAGTTCTGAATAGCACGTCAGTTAGTCTCTCGTTCTTACAAGAGACAACTGAGTGCATACTCTGGAAGCAAACGTACGGTCGTTGTTTTGACGGTGATTTGAATGCGCCAGTCGGACACTGACATGTCACCACAAGTCACGGTCCGCACGGCCACTACGGTCGGGGGTTCGAATCCCCCCTCGGGCATGGATATTTGTGCCGTCCTAGTCCGTAAGTAGATCATAAGTAGTTTGTAAGTTTAGGGACTGATGACCCCGTAGTTAAGTCCCATAGACTACACAAATATATATATATATATATATATATATATATATATATATATATATATATATATATATATATATATATTAATATGTGTCACCACAGTCTGTCATGTACAGTCACGACACTCCCGAACACTTTTGTTATACAATACGACAGCAGCGCTCCAAGCGGACGGTAAGCTAGATTTCTTAATACGATATTGGATGAGTGCGAATAGTATCGTTTATATTCATTTTAACATACATTTAACATTAGGGAACGTATTTAGTGCATTAACAATTGCTTAAAAGTAGCTCCACATTTATCTTTCTTCAGTTTTCTAAGAACCCTCGCAAGGTACTAAACGGTAGATTACAGAATAGCTTGTTTACAATTACCTCGTAACTTACAGGATTCTAAAGGTTACCTGACATAGTCGGGTTTAGAGGCGATCTAATCGTTTTATAGTTTTCAAAATAAAAAGCCAAGATCGCACATTAATAATTTATTAAATGACGACCGGTTTCGGTGCACTGTGTCACCATCATCTGGTCTCAGCTTATAACGTATGAGACCAGATGATGGTGACACAGTGCACCGAAACCGGTCGTCATTTAATAAATTATTAATGTGCGATCTTGGCTCTTTATTTTGAATACTACAGTATTCTACTGATTAATTTCATTTTATATGAAAAATAAAGAAAAATTTAAAAAAAATGGCATGGAAACATCAGAAGCCCTGCCCTTTGGCTAAAAGACGTCACTATTCTAATCAGGAACGTTAAGGTTTCTTCATACAATTCCAGTAAAATCGGTGAGTGTGGAGTGCAGGAAACGTATATTAAATGCAATAACTGCAATATTTAACTTATCAAATTAGCCACTGCAACTGTAGCTGAAAGAAAAAAACCACAGACGTGGCAATAAAACGACAAAATCAATCAAACTATTTTCGAACAAGAACTTAATTCCGCAATTGTTGCTACAGCTGAACCACAAACGACAAGATCTTCAAATCATTGCTTTCCAAGCTAAAGTAATTACACTCAAAAGAATATACGCGCACAAGCAAGAATATTAGAGACCACACCGAATTTATAAGCATCATAAAAACAGCCGGTCATAGTAAGAAAAGAGCACAATAAAAATTTATGTTTCTATTTGTGTGTAAGTATTTCTTAATAGCAAAGTTGTTCTTTATACCAATGAATCAGTTTAATTCAGCGGATTTTACATATATTTCCGTGTCATGTAAGTCTCTTGATATTTTACTAATGCTTGTAACGCAATAATTATACTGTTTCGTTAATTACGCACAAAAATAATTATAACAAAGACCCGCCTTCGACGGCTTGCCCACCGCCAGGAGCGCTAGTGTCGTTGCAACTGTCAGTTGGTAACAACATTCACAGCAGTGAGTGTCGCGACCGTATATGTTAGACTGTGATGTCACCATTTGAGCAATGGGCATACACCAAGTTCTGCCAGAGACTAGGCAAATCCACTGCAGAAACGTTTGCACTGATGCAGCAGATGGACAGTGAGGACGCATTGAGTCGCAGTGGTGTGTTTAGATGGCAGTATCGTTTTGTGCAAGGACGTGACAGTTTGGTAGATGTTGTGCAAGGTGATCGACCACGAACAGTTCGGAAAAAAGGAGAAAACGCAAGTTGCAGGGAGTTGTAACGCTTGTTCGTGCTAACCTCTCCTAATCGGCAGGCCGCTCACAGCAGCAGTAGCAGTCAGGCCTAGTAGTAGCCATAAAATTCTGACGGACGATCTCAACGAGTTCGTGTTAGGCTGGCTGCACACACACACCGATTTTCGACGGCCGGTAAAATATCGGCCGGTATTTGATCGGCGGAGCACTGCTTGCACACACACACACACACACACACACACACACACACACACACACCGGAATTTTACCGGTCAAACAAGCAGCTGCCTCGCTGTCGTAGAAGAGTTTATACAAAACATAAATTAATAAATCTCAAACGACTTTGCACAATATTATACGGCAGATATCGCTGAGACGATACAAAGAACTAATTAAGCACAGTATCATACATTAGTGTACCAGTCATGCATTTTTTTCTTTGCTCTCCGTTTCCTCAAAACCGTCATTAACTTCGCAGGAAACTTGTTTTTACGTATCCCTAGTCGCATTTCTGTAGTTTTGTTCCACAAAACTGATCGTGCTGCCACTAGCAAAATATTTGTATCATCAATTGTCTAATAGTCACTGAATTAATTGCAAACGTATGCATAAATGTATGCAATGGCGGATTTACCAGTAGGCCGAATAGCCTTGAGTATAGCGTGGCCGATTTTAGGGGCGGCAAGTTAGGGGCCAAATTTTTATAACTGTAAGTGTACGGTAATAAAAGAAATTTAATTACGTTTCCAGAATGCACATTATTCTGTAAGAAGTATTAAGGTATACAATACCCCCACATTCTTAGTGGTATTTGACTGTGCTTTTATTAGCTCATAAATATATACAAAAACTATTTCTTGTACAATCGTATCCAAATACTTGGGTTCTAAAAATAATCTGCGAAGTGACACTTCGATCTCCTAGGTCATAGTTGTACTAATTAAGAATAAAGATGGTCTAATTAGGACGAGAGTGTACAAAACATTATAATTAGTATGACTGAAATAGGGTATCGAATCCTAGAGGTTAGTAGGGACAGCTAAACTTGAAAAGCCTGCTGGCGGCAAATGTGAAAATCCGCCACTGAATGTATGTATATAAGCCTGCAACAGGAAAATGACCATTTTTTTGCGGATATAGCAACCTGTTCGATTCTTTGCGGGAATACAGATAAAGCTGAGAGAAAATGGAATAGTGGACACTCTGAGCACGTGATAAGCTGACTAGAAACGAATCTGGATAGCCAGTTGCTCAGAGGGCTCTGTAATAAAACAAATATTTCAACAGCATCATAGGAGAAAGACACAACTTCCCGAGAACAAGGTTCGAGTACCAGTCTGGCAAAAATGTCAACTTCGCTGTCGAAATTGATTGAATTCCCTGAAACAGACAAGAATCGTTTTTAATTTATTGTATACAGAATCAATATTGTTATATTTTAGTCCTATATGCGCCACGTCGACTGTATGGCGAGAAGGCACAGCGAGCACTGTGCAGGGAGGACGGCCGATAAAAATCAGTGCGTGTGCAAGCTGCCATTTTTTTTAATCGTCTCAAGTAATTTACGCTGTTGGACCTTAATCGACCTTCCATCCAATAACTAGCATAGTAGAGAGGTGACTTTTTGCTCGTCTTTTAGAAACAAATGAAAGGCATAAAATTGAATGTGGTACAGCGTTATCACTCGGTAGCACAGTGGTAGAGTGCTGGACTATGAATCTAAATGGGTACGATCACCGTTAAGTTCTTTTACTTTTATCTGCTCTTTTCACTTCGGTCACCTCTGGAAATGTTGCTGATATGAAAAATGTCGCCGGCCTGTTCGTTACTGTAGCGCGAGGCAATGCTTACAATTTGGTGTTTTCGGCCCACACTTGAAACTGTAGAATTCAAGAGTATTGAATTTCTATTTCCAAACAGTAATATTTCGATCTACCATTCCCGTCGTGCCGCCATAATCATTTCTGGAAACTTTCACACTCATCACCCGAACACAAATGACAGCTCCGCTAATGAGCTGCCCAATTCTATCTCGTGTACGCAACACAACCCTCACCTCTATCTATGCATATCGCTATCCTATGACTTTTCTCACCTTATGTGATAAAAATGGAAATTATAATATTACACAAAAAACAGATATTTCGAGATTGTTTAATCTGTATTTTTATGGAAGAGAACATTCAATTATCTCACACTTCATAAATATGTTTCATTGGGAGAATAAAATCTATGACACAGTAAACGTATGTGACAAGTGCTCAAGATCATAAATAACATTTTGCTATTTTTAAACAATGTGATTTAGATGATACCTTACTATTATACTATAGCCACTGTATCAACATGTAAAGTTTATGCGAATGAAACTTCTTTTATATTTTCTGCAATCAAACGCGTTTTCAAACCTCGTCTAGATTGTGAGACATCTACTATTCTTCTTCAACTATTTCAGCTAAGAATATTTCACTACAGCAAGTAACTCTCCTATGGAACGTCTCTATATTTTAAGATCAGCTATTCAGAAATCAGGAACTCGCGTATGGTAGTGATAAAATGAAGGAGGAGTGGCGAAATGAATTGGGGAGGGGGGGGGGGGAGGGCATTTGGGGATAAGCAGGTAGCGATAAGTGAAGAGAGAAAGAGAAACAAGAATAATTTGTTAATTATTATTGGTAACAGACATGCCATGTGCTTAAATTAACGTACTCATAGTTAAGGAATTTGACATTCATAAGCTCTGTAAACTACATTTTTTTATCTTTGATTAAAAGTTAAATTTCCTCTGGCACATATTATGATAATGAGAAAGTGAACAAAATGATTTACATAGCCGTTTGGTAGCTGTGGAGGAGAGTGCATAATACCCAATCGGGAAAAACAGGAACCAGCTTCCGTGTTCGGAAGGGACACAACCACGACTTTGATGCAAATATTGAATACCGACTCGTTCTTGATCAGGTAAATAGAACAAAGAGGAATGCGACAAAGTATCTTATCACTGGTGATAATACAATCCTTTTGCAAGTAACAAGTGATGCGCTCATTGTAACCAGATTCTCATACTGCATGCTATTCTCGAAACGTTTACCTAAAACCTACGATTTCTTTACTTCAGATTCCCCCACCCCCGCCCTACGTTCCTGTATGTTCACCAAGTTCTGTCGTAAGAAGGTACGCTGCACATCTTAGACCTCGCCGTAACGAGAAACGCCTTTATTTTAATGAATGTCACTTCAATTAGCGTAATATGTTCGCAACACTCTTTCTCGTCTTCCGTAATAAGACAAAACGGATTTCCCTCTTTCTACTTTTTCGATGTACTTCGTCGTTCCTATCCGACAAGGATTCCACATCATGTAGCAGTATTCAGCAGAGGATGCACATGCTTGCTCTAGACTTTCCGTTTTGTGGATTTGTTGCATCTTCTAATTGCATGCCAACAAAGTCTTTCTTTACTTTCCCCACAGTATTATCTAATCCATAGGTCGGTGGACCGTTTAATGAAGGAGGAGAAGGAGAAGTGGACCGTTTAAGACATTCGTAAGGGACTTATTGTTGAACGTCGTAAATCAAGAAATAATGCTGAAGATATGTAAATACATGTAAACATATGAAATTGGGAAGACATAAAATGAATGTACGCTCGAAAACGCGCATTTTGAAGCATGATTTCCTGATGTGGCGTGTGACGAAAATGGGGCGAGTCATATCGATCCGTTACTCGATAGGACAAAGAAACTGACCAGCTTAAAAAAGTAGGTGAATCTGATCTGCGAATAGCCAAAAGTTGCGCAAATCTCTTGTATTTGGGCTTTCCTGTTAACGTTGTTCGTAATTATAATTTGTTTAGGCGAACTGACAGGCTTTAGAATATGGCGCTAATTATCGGGTGACCGAAATTTAACGGATTTTTTAAGACTCATTTGCGTGACCTCAGACCTTGGGTTATTTAAGGTCAATTACTTCTGCCTCCTCCAGATATTTTTGTGTAGATCATTTTCCAATTGAGACCATCTTAGAGAATAAGTTGTAGCTTCTTCGGCAAAAAATGCAAGAGAGCTGCTCAGATAATCTCCTAGATCTTCGATATGAGTTACGACCAGCAGATAGTCTATGGGGCTTTCTTTGGGGACGCCAGAAATCAATTCTGGAAGGAAGGAAGGAAAGGGTTAACGTCCCGTCGACAGCGTGGTCATTAGAGACGGAGCTAACGCTCAGATTTTTGGCTGAGGATTGGAAAAGGAAATCGGCCGTGCCCTTTAAAAGAAACCGTCTCGTGAGATCAATTTTGTATTACTGTATTATTTTTCCATGTATAACATGAAGCCTAAGCATATTTTGCTAATAGACGTAACTGTACTTGAAAGTATTTCGTTTCCTTATTGTCGTCCTTGAAATATGGAAGGAAACTTAGAAGAGTAAAGAGTGAAGGTGAAAGTGTACGTTACTATCAGTGAACATCAGATGACTTACAGAAAGTGTCAATACGACCGTCACTGACTTCGATATATATTGCGTATTGTCTGATGATGATCTGTCAAACGCTTGGAAAGACTGAATTTTTTTTGATAATGTAGCCGGGAGACAGAGAGTCAAATGTTCAAATGTTTGTATAGCTTATGGGACTTAACTACGGGGTCATCAGTCCCTAAACTTACAAACTACTTATCAACTAGCTAACACTAAGGACGGCACAAATATCCATGCCCGAGGGGGGATTCGAACCCCCGACCGTAATGACCGCGCAGACCGTGACTGGAGCGCCTCAGTCCCCTCGGCCACCGCGGCCGGCGAGAGAGAGTCATCTTTTATTACTTACTAACTAGTAAATTCATTCAGTGATCGCGTTAGTGATTTCCAGTTCCGACCTTTTAGTAGGCCTTCTTCAGAGCTACATGAATCTGAAGGTGGATTCAGTACACTATTCGACGATGTTGGCAGTAATGGATGAACAGTGACCTAGCACAGCGTCGAAAAGGGCGCGGTCGACTTAGTAAGAGTACAGTATGACCCGCCCAAGATTCACACAACAAGAGGCAGCAACTAGTGGCGCTAGCAGAGATGTGCGGAGGTTTGCATGGAAATAACAAAATGATGAACACCGCGGTTATTTTTACGATTGGTTTTTTATTCTAAGCATTGTTTCGTGCTGTTCCGAGCGTTCGAGCTCAAACATTGCCTTGTAAGCGGTACACTGAGCAGTGTCTGACCAAGGTCATCCATTCTTTTCAGAACATGCGCCACCAAAGCATGCACCGAATATTTGCGGGATACAGGACTAAAAGTTCTTGAGCGTACTCCTTTGAGTCAAGACCTTGCTCCTCGTGACTTTGCAATGTCAAAATGAAGCAGAAAGGTATGTACGAGGTATGTCCACAAAGTAAGTCACAGCGTGGCAGAAGTCTTTGTGTGCCTTCTTCGTAGAAGGTTGCCGCCTGTGAATTCAACCATGTGGTAACATGTTCTTTCAGCTCGTCATCATCGCTGAAGTGTTGAACACGATGGACAGGTTTTAGGCGTAAGAAGAAAGTTGCTAGGAGGGAGACTGTACGGAGTGAAATTCCCGTAAGAGTTGTTTGGTCACATACGCCTTGTGAGGTCGGGCGACAACGTGAAGGGAAGAAGAAGACTCCTGTTATCTCTTCTTACACCTCAAATTTGTCCTTGGTGGTCAACCCTTGAACGATGATGAGCTGAAAGAACATGTTTGACACATGGTTGAATACACAGGCAGCAACCTTCTATGAAGAAGGCATACAAAAACTTGTCCCACGCTGTGACAAGTGCCTACAAAATTTCGGAAGTATGTAGAAAAGTAGTTGAACAGTTGCAGATTTTTATACAATAAATATTTTTTCTATATCTGTTCACGTTTCGTTTATATAACCAAACGGAACTTACTTTGTGGTCATACCTCGTAGTTTCCAAGTAACGACGACATCCTGTGGGCTTGGGACAAGAGTATGCCTTCCTCTCTACAAAAACTTTGGAGCACTGAGTTAGTGTTTTGTTTTGAAGGATGGAGAGGTGCACTCAGTTGGCGGAAATTACTTCAAAAAATTAAATAAATGAAGCTATGTAGCAAAACATTCCTATTATCGTTTGTACGTTTATCTTGTAATACAGTGTTGTTGGGTTGGGAGATGCCTCGACTCCCAGGAGGCTGTTTAGCAGGAAGCCTGGCCCCGCTACCTGCCCCCATCTCTTACCTCTCCTCAGCAGGTGTCTGGGAAATTCCCCGGTCGCGATCGGCCGGCTCCCTGCTGCTGCTCCTGGACGGTATAACGATGACGACAGCGCCAAGATTACCCCCCCCCCCCCCCGCTCCCCCCTTACCGCCGGTAAGAACGGCGCCCGAGTCGCAGCGGCGCCCCTGGTAAGCGGCTTTAATCTGAGCCTTCCGGCAGCGATAAATACCGGCTGGCGGCCATTTATAACGTCCACAGCGCGCAGGGATCAGCCCGGCACATCCGCAAACATCTCCGCCCATAAATTGCCACTCGCAAACAATTAATAACAACCGCCGGCTGTAAGCGAATATTATGTTGCCGTTGTTTACCTGCCATCACTTTTATCGGTACCTAACACGGTGGAAATACCGATTGAAGCACGTAGTTTTCTGTCCGTCGTCAAGACGTACTAGTCGCCGTACCACAAAGTAAAGAAAATTTAGTTCTACAAGGGGAGCGCGAGCTAACAAGATTTATGTTGCAGTGCAGTGGCCGAGCGCTCTAAGGCGCTTTGCTGCGGAGAGCGCGACTGCTCTCCATTGGAAGTTCGAGTCCCTCCGGCATGGACGTGTGTCTATCTTTAGCCTTAGTTAGTTTAAGTTACTGTACAAGTTTTTTAAACAATTTTATATAGCAGCCAATCGACTGAGCAGTTTAAAGGTAACTTTACCTAGGTTTCGTTGTCGCTAGGGTCAACTTTATCAGAAGAATAAAAAATAGTTACATGAAACACATGACGTCAAAAGTATTATGAGCAGAATTGCTCAAGTCGATTACAATAAAAAGCTAGCTTTCTTGCCCTTCACACCACACTGATTTTATTTGCATGGCAAGAATGATAGTTTTTTTTATTGTAATCGACTTGAGCAATATAATGAGTAATATTTTTGACATCAGGTGTTTCATGTAACTGTTTTTTATTCTTCTGATGAAGTTGTCCATAGCGACAACGAAACCTAGGTCAAATACCTTACAAATACGCAACCGGTTGGCTGAGATATAGAATTGTTAAAAAAATTGGATTACGGTTACTGTTAGCCAGCCATGTTCAAAGTTTTACTTTAGTTTGTAAGCCTATGGACATAACCCTTAGTTTTAGAAACATTTGTTCAAATGTTTGTAGAGCTTCTGGGACTTACAAACTACTTATGAACTAGCTAATACTAAGGACGGCACAAATATCCATTCCCGAGGGGGTTTCGAGCCTCCTACCGTAGTGGCCCTGCAAACTGTGACTGGCGCGCCGCAGATCGCTCGGCCACCGCGGCCGGCTTTTACAAACATTTTATTTCATATTACGCATGATGCAACGGTGCCGTCGGCCGTTTAGGCAGATATGACACGATTATATTTCTTTGTCAAAGTTGATACCTCAAACATTTACGCCAAAGAAGCTTGATACTGTATCAGACAACAATGCCATATTTCGTCTTTCATCAAAGCAGTGGCAGACTAAGGGTGGCCGGGGGGGGGGGGGGGGGGAGGTTGGACCGCTCAGGGCCTCTCATCGTGGGAGGCCTCCAAATACCTCGAAAGAACGTGGCTCCTCGTTCTCAGCCTCCAAATCTATTTCTTTTAG
This sequence comes from Locusta migratoria, assembly GCA_026315105.1. Classification (NCBI taxonomy): domain Eukaryota; kingdom Metazoa; phylum Arthropoda; class Insecta; order Orthoptera; family Acrididae; genus Locusta; species Locusta migratoria. The sequence continues at coordinate 203,254,634 of CM048746.1, forward strand.
GCTGTCCCGTGCCTCTTGTCCTGGGGGTGGGGACTCCAAATATCAAAAGGTTACTTTTTTTATAGTAATACATGTATTTCCAAGTGGACGCGAGGTCTCATTTTTTTTTGTCGCCGCCCTGGGTCTCCGACAGCTTCGTCTTCTGTTCACTGCAATGCTACGTGTAGCCGCTTTGAGCGCCAGTATCGCTGAGGGCGGGGGGGGGGGGGGGCGAACTATAAGCATGTCCAAACGGTTTAGAAGCGCTTCTACGGGACCCTCGCAAAACATTACAAATTAATTTGAAGACTTCCATAATTTTGATTCTGAAACTTATTGTAGTTTAAATAATTATAGACCCATTATAATTTCGTAGGCTTCCACAGCCGGTGTCATTTTGAATAAAACAATTCTGGGTGTAAGGCCGCGTGATTTTTTTTTTTAACACTTAGCAAATACGATTGGGACAAGTCAACAAGTCAGCTGTGGCAGATCACCAGAGAACCTCGCGTACTTGCTCGGGAACCGTGGATGCAACAACGCAAAATAAGAGAAGCCATAGAAATAATTAAAAGACCTGCCAACATGAATAGGGAGGACGGCTACAAGTTACCTTCCACGTGGCTGCCGGCAATCCCTGCCCAGTGGTCCGCGTGTGTGCGCCAGCCAGCGGCTCCACTTGACCCGGGCTCTGCAGTGTAAACAGCGGCCACAGTAGAACTGACGCGCGGGCTGGACGATCGCAGCAGGAAACACCATCCCCTGGATGCTAGTTGCTGATTGGGTGTTGCCTTCCAATCAGACATAAGATTTTACCTACTAATCACTCACTGGGTAGCAAACGTTAGAGCCTGCTGATACGGTACTGCCAGCCAATCTCCATCTTAGAAGCATGACGTCGGTGTTAGATAACCGAAAAACGCGCAGTATATAAGGGTGTACATTCAGCAGTATCCAACAATTAACCGCCCTGAAGAGGACCACTGCAGAGAGGTCGAAACGTCGGCAATTCATTTGCTAAGTGTTAATAAAAGCCGGCCGCGGTGGTCGAGGGGACTGAGGCTCTCCAGTCACGGTCTGCACGGCCACTACGGTCGGGGGCTCGAATCCCCCCTCGGGCATGGATATTTGTGCCGTCCTTAGTATAAGGTAGTTGATAAGTAGTTTCTAAGTTTAGGGACTGATGACCTCGTAGTTACGTTTGTTTGTTTGTATAGTCTGTGGAACTTAACTACGGGGTCATCAGTCCCTAAACTTACAAACTACTTATGAACTACTTACAAACTAGGACGGCACAAATATCCATGCCAGAGGGGGGATTCGAACTCCCGACCGTAGTGGCCGTGCAGACTGTGACTGGAGCGCCTCAGTCTCCTCGGCCACCGCGTCGTAGTTAAGTCCCACAAACTTAACAAACATTTGAACATTTTATTATAAAATAAATAAGTAAAAAAAAATTTAAAAAATGATGCTGCCTAACACCCAGAATTGTTTTATACAATATAGACCCATTGTGATAAGACGAAACTGGAGTACGTTTTAAAGAAAGTCCTGCCCGTGTAGACATCGACAGATCCAGGGGTTATGATACTGTTACTCTATAGATGATGTTTGTAAATCTATCTGACCAAACTATGTGGTCATCAGTCCGTAGCTTACAAACTACTTAAACCTAGATAAACTAACCTAAGGACAACACACACACCCATGCCCCAGGGAGGACTCGAACCTCCACGGCGAGTAACCGCGCGCTCCGCAGCGAGACGCTTTAGACCGCTCGGCCACTCCACCGCGGCTGTTGCTCTATATAATATCCTATTCAACACAGGACTTTTGCTCTTGCTTCACTTAAGAGGTACGCGATTCATTGTGTCTCAGCGCCTTTGTCGTTACGTGTAATAATGAAGCATAGCATTGGTCCGTCAGCAAATATTTCCGACAGAACAGGCTGCTGCAGCTTCAGCAGAGCCGAGCATCGCCCCCTGTTCCGCCCGCTGTAAGCAGCCAAATGGGACGGCGAGGCGCTGGGCACAACACTGCAGCTGGTGGGCTACGTTTCTTCACCTGTCTGCTTTGCCTTACATGAGCATTAAACTCCGACTCGTAACTGGTATGACGTAGCGAGTGCTACCTCAGGAAAATAGGAAGTGAAATGATGGTACGAATATGGGGCGGGGGGGGCGGCAAATTTGTCGTGCGCGACGAACCCTCGTGCTCTCGCGGTGCGGTTTACTTTGCTGTTGCGCTGCGGTTCCAGGAGTGATCAATTTCCGGTTACTACAAGAGACAAGACACAAGTCAAAATGTCTATTTGACTCTTCAGAATTTTGCTAGTAGCAGTTTGCAACTAATCACCCCGTGATCAGAGATGGCGTGCCGCCCATTATGTCAGCTGGGGCGCCCTCACGGCCCCGAGCAGTCCGTCGTTCTTTACTTTCTGTAGTGTACAGTGACTTCTTCAATCAAAAGAAACTAATCTTAACAATGCTACACATGCTCTGCTAAAAACAAAAACTTTTCTTGAAGATTGTAGAAGTGATTTGGGATTTGAAAAAAATGCTGGTAGAAGCAAGAGAAATTTCAAAAGCAGCCAACATGTCCGCATCATATTAATCAGATATGGAAACAGTTGGTCTAAGACACGAGAAAAGACAGTTTGGTTATGAAGCAGAAGATGAACCCATTCGTGACAAGCAAAATCATTTCAATATTATTTTTTTTATTATGTAATCTTGGATACTGCAATAAATTCAAATGACGAGAGGTGTCATCGCTTTAACAACCTAAATCGTGTATTTGGATGTCTGTAGTAAATATATGATGTACAAAATAAAACTCCCAAACGTGTTCTTCAAGAATGTGTTAATTTGAAAGATCTGTGCAATGAATTACAAGCCATTGCTAGAGGAGTACCCTTTAACTCAGGGCCACAGGACGTTCTGAGTTATATTTGTAAAAATGAACTTACAGACATTGTACCTAATTTAGTTACTGCAGTAAGAGTGTTGCTTACTCTTCCTGTGTCTGTAGCCAGTGGTGACCGCAGATTCACGAAATTAAAACTCATGAAAACATATCTGCGATGACTCAAGAAAGACTTGTGGGGTTGGCAACTTTGCCAACTGAACGAAAAACAGGAGACACAATCGATTTAAAAGAGATCGTCTCAGATTATAAAAAAGCAAAGGCAAGAAAAATAAAATTTGCATGACCCTTTAAATAATGAAGCTTATAATCGTATCAATTATTGTAACCTATCAACCAAAACCTTTTCAAAAGAAAATGTAAAAACGATGAATTAGTAACATTATATAACAGTGTATGACATGTCCCATTTTAGTGGGAAAATACGTTTATCTAATATATATATATATATATATATATATATATATATATATATATATATATATATATATATATATGTTGTGATTATTTATTTCAATATAATAAGATGCAATGTGTACTTTATATTGGTGTTTTATCGCGATTTTACTAAACGGAGTGCCTTTATAATAATTTGCCTAGGTGGCCGAGGGGACTGAGGCGCTCAAGTCACGGCCTGCACGGCCACTACAGTCGGGGGTTCGAATCCCCCCTCGGGCATGAATATTTGTGTCGTCCAAGTTCGTAAGTAGTTCATAAGTAGTTTGTAAGTTTAGGGACTGATAACCCCGTAGTTAAGTCCCATAAGCTCTACAAACATTTGAACATTTTTGATAATTTGCCTAGGACGCCGAATTTGTTCAGGTCGGCCCTGTTGGTATGACTTTTATTGGCCGGAGTATCCCCATCGGGGTGCGGCCGCCTACTGCAACTCGTTTGATCCTACAGCTAACCTATTTTTTTTATTACTGACATTATAGCTATTAACATTCCTTCTCCGGTTAATTATTTTTCTATCATAACAGTAGCTGTGCTGTACTAAGAATTCTGATAGAATTCCTTTGACCGTGACGAAGATGTATAACCTTTGCTGGAGGGGGTGGGGGTGGAAAGTGGGAGGGAGCATACGTGAGAACCCCGCGCCGAAGTTTCGCACACGGCCCCGCGCAAACTTGAGCCGGCTCTGGCTGAAGTTATCTGACTGCTGTGTGTTTGTAAACACGGCTGCGAAGTTTAGCTGGTGTATTCAGTCTACCACAGAATTAATAGAAATGTCAGAAACAAACGAGGCGTTTTATAAAGTGAGGCATTCTGAAAAGATTGGAGAGCTGTAACAAAATAACGGAGATAGCGTTACTGTCAAGTTTTACTTGAGACGACATAGATGAGAAAATTTATTTTTGTAATCAGAGTACCTCACACTATACACCACCTCATCTATCTCATGTATCTGTATAAATTTTGCAGTTGGTGGAACATTTTTTAAAAATATTATGGGACTTAACTACGGGGTCATCAGTCCCTAAACTTACAAACTACTTATGAACTAGCTAATACTAAGGACGGCACAGATATCCAAGCCCGAGGGGGGGGGGGATTCGAACCCCCGACCGTAGTGGCCGTGCAGACTGTGACTGAAGCGCCGCAGAACGCTCGGCCACCGCGGCCGGCGGTGGAACATTAATTGTATTATATTTATACAATTTTATGAAAATTCATCATAAACATGGTGCAGGATCAGCATCTGGGAATATATTGAAAACAATTTATTTTTCTGTCACAGTTTCACTAGTTAGGAGTTGATAAGTAGTTTCGGACTTAATCGTCCATTTTCAAACCGTTGGTCTACAAAGAGAGGGTTACAAGTATTAAGTTACACTGTTCATATTAAAAAAACCTTAAAACCAGCAGTTGGTATTGATGCTAGAAAAGTCTCATTTGCAGGTTTACCTTATTCCAACCGTAATAATACACTGCATGAAGCAAATGACTGATAAAATCTGTACGTTGTCCATTGTTAATACATAATTACATTAAAATTTAAAATCGGTTAAAGTAGATGATGCATCCAAAGGCCTCCAACGTGTATTGTACATGTCAACATCGTTTAGGTGATGCCTTGTGACTCCGTTAGAGGCCGCCACCTGTAGTGTGCCTTACAATAGTGTCGGCACGACGATTAAAAACGAGATACATTGACGTCATTACATAAAATTATGGTATTGGTCTGCAAAACGACCAGCGTCATAATTTAGGTATTAACAGGAAAAAGTAAAATGTTAAAAATGTAAAACAGAAGGTCTTCGGCAACGCCACATACCGGCGCTCCCTTCACCATCGCGTATGACATTTGATTTTAATTTGAGCACTTACAAGGAAAAGTACTTTTGTAAAATAATATAAAATGTGTAACAGACGGTCTATGGTGGTGTACTCGAGCCGGAATAGCTCTTCCAGTAACAAGAAAGTACAGTGTATCTGTAACCCTGTCTTCTGTAGATATAACATTTCTTATGCATGTATTCTGCTTTGTGATGTAAAGAGCCAGTTTACTGACTAAATAGGGTTTCATTGTGTTATATACTCTCAAGTAACTTATAAATGACTTGACGTCCTCCACTTGCAGTTCTGCAACAAATTTTTCTGCATGTTTTTGTCGTCACGGCGTAAAACTTGGAGTTTCAGTTAAGTGCGTTTTCTTTTTTCACCCGCTTGTATTCGTTCAAGTGCACACAAAATGTAATTATCGTCGTATCAACCTCGCAGCATAACAAATTTTTACTGTCCGCCATATACAAATATGACGTAAAATATGATGACAGTATAATACCCCTTTTTAGTGCCACATCAAAGATTTTTGTCAAAAAATTCATGAATGTTTGATTATATTTCTTTGTTATACCTCACCAAAGAAGAAACCAATATTCCAGATTTCGAATTACGAACAGAAGGCAGAATGAGTAACGTAGAAGTAGATAACATCTGAGTAGTGAAGAAATTGAAATCACTTAATAAGTCTTCTGCTCCGGACTGTATACTCACCAGATTCCTATGTGATTATGCTGATGCGATAGCTCCTTACTTAACGGCCATATACAACCGCTCTCTCATAGAAGGATCTGTTCCAAAAGATTGGAAAGTTGCACAGGTCACACCTATATTCAAGAAAGGCAGTAGGAGTAACCCACTAAACTACAGGCCTATTTCATTAACGTCAATTTGCAGCAGGGTTTTGGAACATATCCTTTATTCAAATATTATGAATTATCTCGAACTGAATGATCTATTGACCCAACGTCAACACGGATTTACAAAATGCCGTTCATGTGAAACACAAATAGCCTTTTAGTCGCACGAAGTGATGAGTGCTATCGACGAGGGTTCTCAAATTGATTCCGTATTTCTAAATTTCCATAAGGCTTTTGACACCGTACCTCACAAACTGCTTTTAATCAAATTGCGTGGTTGTGGAATATCCCCCCAGATTTGTGACTGGATAGGGGATTTCCTGTCAGAGATGGCACAGTTTGTAGTAATCGACTAAAACAGAGGTGATATCCGGCGGGGTAGTGTTATCGGTCATGTGCTGTTAATTATCTACATAAACGATTTAGGAGAAAATCTGAGCACTTCTCTTATGTTGTCTGCAGATGACGCCGTCATTTATCGTCTAGTAAAGTCATCTGAAGGTCAAAACCAAATGCAGAACGATTTATATAAGATATCAGAATGGTGTAAAAATTGGCAATTTACTCTAAATAATGAGAAGTGTGATGTCTACATGACTACGAAAATAAATCCATTAAACTTTGTTCACATGATAAATCAATCGAATGTGTAGGCCGTAAACTCCACTAAATACCTAGGAATTAGTATTACTTCAGACTTAAATTGGAAAGAACACGTAGATAATGCCGTGGGAAAGGCGAACCAGAGACTGCGTTTTATTGGCAGAACCCTTAAAACATGCAACGGAACTACAAAAGAAACGGCATACACAGCACTTGTCCGTCCATTTTTGGAGTATTACTGCCCAGTGTGGGATCCGTATCAGGTGGGTTTGACGGAGGACATCGAAAGAGTCCAAAGAAGGGCAGCCCGTTTTGTACTGTCACGATACAGGGAAGACAGCGTTACGGAAATGACACAGGACCTGGAATGGGAATCGTTACAACCACGGCGCTTATCGCTGCGGCGTGATCTATTTACGAAACTCGAATCACCAACATTCTCCTCCGAATGCGAAAATATATTGTTGACTCCCACCTACATATGTAGAAATGATCAACAGAATAAAATACGAGAAATCAAAGCTCGAACGGAGAGATTTAGGTGTTCTTTCTTCCCGCGTGCTATTCGAGAACGGAATGGGAGATAAATAGTTTAACGGTGGTTCGATGAACCCTCTGAAAGGCACTGTAATGTGAATTGCAGAGTTTCCATGTAGATGTAGATACCTATGATCAAAAATATGATCGTTTAGTACCGGAGATACGGCCACTTACAGAAGAAGCACATTTACGATCGCTTATTGCGGAAGAAGGAAGTAAGTTTGAGGTTTAACGTCCGTCGACATTGTGGTTAATGGAGCACACGCTCAGTTAATTATTGTCAGGGATGGGGGAGGAAATCGGCCGTGGCCTTTTAAAGGAATCATCCCGGCATTTCCATGAAGTGATTTAGGGATATCACGAAAAAGCTAAATCAGGATTGCCGGAGGCGATTTTGAACTTCCGTCCTCCCAAATACGAGTCCAGCGCGGTTACCACTAACCCACCTCCATCGGTACATGTTGAGGAAATGGGGTGGATGCTATTCTCACACGTAGGAAGATCCTACGCGCATGCGCAGACGAGCGAGTGGGGAACACACCAGCTGACGACAGTCGAAACCTCGTATTTTTTTCTGAATTGTGTACCTGTCTCCCGCTCAGAGAAAGGTAGTCTAGCTCATAATTAGTGAAAACGTGAAGTATTTTTGAATGCGTTAACTTTTACTTGACTTACAGGTCTCTAAAAAGATTTTTACAGAGACTTCTCTGGTTTATTGTGAAATGATAATACGTCTTCGTGGTGCACGTAAGACCCCCATTTGAAGCTACAACCGATTTCAGCAGCTTCTATCTTTTGCCGCTCGTTCTTCACACATTTGTCAACCGCAGCCACAGTAAGAAGAGCCAAGACAACCTTATATTCCTTCTGCTGAGCCTTCTCTTCACAAAGTATTTAAATAGCTCTCATAATGTGGACAGTCACACACGTGAGCGACTTTAATACACATAGACAGCACGGAAACAAATGCAATAACGTAATGTCAGTCTAATATACAGATAAATGTAATAATCCTTACAAAAAATACGTTATAGTTTCGATAGGTGAACTGAACTTAAGCCGCTGTTTCACGTGTTATATGTTGACAAAAAACGAAGTTGAATCGTGAAGCAGACAACCAAATAAACACGCATCCTCTAATCAATTTTTTGTAGTCAGTAGTTTTATCGCGTAGAGTGCTGTAGCATCAACGACTTTTAAGGATCGGACGTCCCGTATAGAATGGCCTTAATAATATACAATGTTAATATACAAGGGTTTTCAGTAATTAGCTACACTAGCTGTTATTGTGTAAAACCATGTGCCAAAACGGTTCGACACCTAGAACATTGCTAAAGCATTGTGAAACATTTTCTATAGTTTAAGCAATCTTTTCTTTGTAAGCGTCCTTCTTGCTGTTATCAAGCTCGTTAGTGAGAGTATAATTTAGGATAGGCATACAATCTCCAAACTTTCACTAGCAAGTAAGATGGTTTTTGGTTAAAAGATGGATGAATTTAGTATATAGGATAAAGGTCAGGAAGCTGCTTCTCGTCTTCACTCCATTATACTGGAGGACAATAAGCACTGGAGTTAAAAATTGTTGCCGAACCCCTGGCAACTGCTTTTCGCGCAAACCAAGCACTCTCTGCCAGCCAGCAGTGGTTCAAACTCGTCTCCGGGCATCCAGATCTGGATTGTCCGTGATTTACATAAATCGCTCTAGGCAAATGCAGGGATAGTTTATTTAAATGGATACGACCAAATTCCTCTATTAGTAACGAAAAAACAGCCCGACACTGTGCATCGTCTCCAGTTACGATATTATCTACGGGAAGTTTAATTTTCCTTCATTCTTTGTTTCTCTAGTCAGAACAGCTGTTGTCGGTAAAATGACTACAAGTTTCCACCCTATTACACCATTTACGTCACGTGAGAACTAGTGTTTCGAAACAGCGTTAAAGAAAGAAAAACAGATGGTCCACTAATGGTGGTACTCATTGGCCGTGACTTTTCTGTCTAATTACTTCCAGCTTTGATATAATTTTCGTATCTTCTATACCAGTTTTGCAAGACGTCGTATAAAAACGTGTGACACAGCGCACCAAAATGTATTCGAAAGGTCCGGGGCTCAGATTTTCCCTTAACTAAGGCAAAATACAAGTTTGTCCTCAACATTTAATGGATTCACTATCGACGAAACATCATAGCGTTCTTTGCTTTATCATATAAATTTGTCGTTGTTCGTGAGAAAGACGTAATGTCCTCAGCTCGGAAAGAGAACATCCACACAATTCAAGACCAATATCGTTGACATCAGTTTCATGTAGAATTTTAGAGCATATTCTCAGTTCGAATATAGTAAATTTCCTTGAAACGGAAATCTTCTTTCTATGAATCATCACGGGTTTAGGAAACATCGTTCATGTGAAACTCAGCTTGCGCTTTTCTCACATGACATCTTGCGAGCCATGGATGAAGGGCAACAGGCGGATTGTGTTTTTCCCGACTTCAAAAAGGCGTTCACCGCTGTGCCACACTGCAGACTGCTAACGCAGATACGAGCTTATGGAATAGGTTCACAGACTAAGTAATAGAATGCAGTATGTTGTTCTCGACGGCGACTGTTCATCAGAGGCTAGTGTATCGTCAGGCGTGCCCCAGGGGAGTGTGATAGGGCCGCTATTATTTTCTATCTATATAAATGATCTGATGGACAGAGTAAGTTGTAATATGCGGCTGTTTGTTGATGATGCTGTGGTGTATGGGAGGGTGTCGTCTTTAACTGACTGTAATAGCATACAGCATGACTTAGTCAAAATTTCTAGTTGGTGCGAAGAATGGCAACTAGCTCTCAATGTAGAAAAATGTAAGGTGATGCACGTGAGTAGGAAAAACAATCCTATAATGTTCGAATACAGCATCAGTAGTGAGCTTCTTGAGCCTACAAATATGTAGGCGTAACAGTACAGAGCGATATGAAATGGAACGAGCATGTAAGGACAGTTGTGAGTAAGGCGAACAGCCGACTTAGATTTATTGGGAGAATTTTGGGAAGATGTACTTCACCTGTAAAGGAGACTGCGTATAAAATGCTTGTACGACCACGTCTTGAGTATTGCTTAAGTGTTTGGGACCCGCAGCAGATCAGTTTGAAGGAAGACATAGAGGCAGTTCAGAGGCGAGCAGCTAGATTTGTTACTGGTAGGTTCGACCAATGCGCGAGTGTCACGGAAATGCTCCGGCAACTCAATTGGGGATCGCTGGAGGAAAGACAACGTCCATTTCTTGATTTTCTGTTGAGTAAATTTAGAGGGCCGGAATTTGAAGCTGAGTGTAGTAGGATCTTGCTGCCGCCTACTTACATTTCGCGTAAAGATCACAAAGACAGGATAAGAGAAATTAGGGCTCGTACGGAGGCATATAAGCATTCTTTTTTTCCTCTTTCTATTTGGGATTGGAATAGGAAAGGAAATGCCTAGTAGTGGTACATTGTACCCTCCGCCACGCACTTTACGGTGAATTGCGGAGTATGTATGTAGATGTAGATGTATTGGTTGCCGGCACGGTAGCTCACGAAGAGAATGCCCCAACTGCCATAACGTGATTTCTGAAACGACGCTCAGTGGAAGAGTTGTAAAATAAGCAATCACGGGTCCCGCCTAGTCGACCGTTTATGAGGAAACGCAGTCAAAGTTTTCCGCGTATTGCTTGAAGCCTTCACGTGCATTCTGTCGGCTGACAAGGTCACACGACGCGCCGGCACTAAAGACAGCGCCGCGGCACAGCTGCTTTACGACTCGTGGTGGCAGCCAAGTTGTTTTTATTTCCATTAGTTGACTAGGAAATTATCATTTCAATCTTCTTTAGTCCATCTACTCCACCCCTCTCTTTCCGTCCACCTACTATTCACTCTTCTCTGTCCGTCCCTTCTTGCCTCCTCTGTCCATCTCTTTCAACCTCCTCTATTGATCTCCCTGCCTTGTCAGGCCGTCTGCTTTGCCTCCTCCTCATCCTCCATACAATCTACTGTACATCTACATCTACATCTACATACATACTCCGCAATTCACCGTAAGGTGCGTGGCGGAGGGTACACTGTACCTCTACTAGGCATTTCCTTTCCTATTCCACTCCCAAATTGAACGAGGAAAAAAAGAATGCCTATATGCCTCCGTACGAGCCCTAATTTCTCTTATCTTGTCTTTGTGATCTTTACGCGAAATGTAAGTAGGCGGCAGCAAGATCGTACTACACTCAGCTTCAAATTCCGGCCCTCTAAATTTACTTAACAGAAATTCACGAAAAGAACGTCGTCTTTCTTCCAGCGATCCCCAATTGAGTTGCCGGAGCATTTCCGTGACACTCGCGCATTGGTCGAACCTACCGGTAACAAATCTAGCTGCTCGCCTCTGAACCGCCTCTATGTCTTCCTTCAAACCGATCTGCTGCGGGTCCCAAATACTTGAGCAATACTCAAGACGTGGTCGTACAAGCGTTTTATACGCGGTCTCCTTTACAGTTGAAGTACATCTTCCCAAAATTCTCCCAATAAACCGAAGTCGGCTGTCTGCCTTACTCACAACTGTCCTTACATGCTCGTTCCATTTCATATCGCTCTGCAATGTTACGCCTAGATATTTGAACGACGCGACCGCATCAAGAAGCTCACTACTGATGCTGTATTCGAACATTATGGGATTGTTTTTCCTACTCACGCGCATCACCTTACATTTTTCTACATTGAGAGCTAGCTGCCATTCTTCGCACCAACTAGAAATTTTGTCTAAGTCAACCTGTATGCTATTACAGTCAGTTACAGACGACACCCTCCCATACACCACAGCATCATCAGCAAACAGCCGCAAATTACAACTTACTCTGTCCATCAGATCATTTATATAGATAGAAAATAATAGCGGTCCTATCACACTCCCCTGGGGCACGCCTGACGATACACTCGTCTCTGATGAACACTCGCCGTCGAGAACAACGTACTGCGTTCTATTACTTAGGAAGTCTTCCAGCCAGTCACAAATCTGTGAACCTATTCCATAAGCTCGTATCTTCGTTAGCAGTCTGCAGTGTGGTACCGTGTCGAACGCCTTTTTGAAGTCGAGAAAAACACAATCCGCCTGTTGCCCTTCGTCCATGGCTCGCAAGATGTCATGTGAGAAAAGGGCAAGCTGAGTTACACATGAACGATGTTTCCTAAACCCGTGCTGATTCATGGAAAGAAGCTTTTCCGTTTCAAGGAAATTTACTATATTCGAACTGAGAATATGCTCCAAAATTCTACATGAAACCGATGTCAACGATATTGGCCTGTAATTGTATGGGTCAGTTCTCTTTCCTTTCTTATACACGGGAGTCACCTGCGCTTTTTTCCAATCACTAGGAACTTTGCGCTGAATTAAAGATTCGCTATAAATGCAAGCTAAGTAGGGGGCCAATGCCGCAGAATAGTCTTTGTAAAACCGAACTGGTATTCCATCCGGACCAGCAGACTTTTTCGTATTTAGCTCTCTCAGCTGTTTCTCTACACCGGAAATACCTATTGCTATGTCCCCCATTTCGGAATTGGTACGTTGATCAAATGATGGTATATTTGTGCGGTCCTCCTGCGTGAACGATTTCTTAAAGGTTAAATTTAGAACTTCAGCTTTCCGTTTGCTTTCTTCTATTACTGCCCCGGAATGATCAACTAGTGACTGGACAGTGGGCTTTGACCCGTTTATCGATTTTACATAGGACCAGAATTTTTTCGGGTTCTCGGAAAGATCTTTTGCTAAGGTATGGCTGTGATAATTATTGTATGCTTCACGCATCGATCTTTTTATAGACGCACGAATCTCTACTAACTTTTGCCTGTCATTATTTGCGTGTTCCTTTTTGAATCGAGAGTGCAACAGCCTTTGCTTTCTCAGCAGCTTTCTAACATTATTATTATACCACGGTGGATCTTTTCCATCCTTAATCGTCTTTACTGGCATATATTTCTCTAACCCTTCATTAACAATGCATTTAAATTTAGTCCACAATTCCTCTACATCCATAGTCCCAGAATTAAACGATGCCCATTCATTTTCTAAGTGCGATCGTAACATTTGCTTGTCGGCTTTTCCCAACAAAAACACGCTCCTAGCCTTCTTGACTGGTTTATGAACTTTGGTCACCATCGACGCTATGACGATATCGTGATCACTAATTCCTGTCTCTACACAGACATCGTTAATAAGGTCAGGCCTGTTTGTGGCTATAAGGTCTAGAATATTTCCATTGCGCGTGGGTTGCCGGTTTAACTGCTCAAGACTGTATTGTGTACTGTATATCCCTTCTTTCGTAAATACGTAAAATGTGCCATGCCCCTAGCTCCAATCGGCCATCAAAGTTGTTAATTCCCGTCGTGCTGTTGTAATCACTTCGTAAACATTTTCATGCTTGTAGAATGAGAGCTGTAGCGACGAAAAGATGTTTTACGTTTTGTTTGGCGATACTTTCTAACACATAATTTGACGAAAGCTGACATATTGATTATACATAATGAGCATATGAGGAGACTGAAAGTTCAAATTTCTAGGTATTCAGATAGACTGTAAGCTGTCGTTCAGTGTCTTGTTCCAAAAGTAAATTCTGCTATATTTACCATTGGAACAGTATCTGAAATAAGTGATTTTTCAACACGAAAAGTAGTCTATTACGCTTACTTTCACTCACTTATGACGTACGGCGTTATTTTTTGGGGTAACTCGCCTGATGCGAAAAGGATATTTCTGGCTTAAAAACGGGCGGTTCGAGCAATATGTGGTGTAAGTTCACGAACGTCATGTCGACCCCTTTTCAGTAGTCTGGGAATTTTGACATTGGCGTCACAATACGTTTTTTCTTTAATGTCATTTGTTGTTAATAATATCAGCTTATTCCCACGAGTTAGTAGCTTTCACTCGGTGAACACTAGACAGAAGTCAAATCTACATTTGCATCATACCACCATGACACTTGTGCAGAAAGGTGTACCGTATTCTGCAGCATCCATTTTCAATAAGATGCCACAAGAACTATAGAATCTTAGCACTAACCCACAGGCTTTCAAATCTAAACTGAAGAGGTACCTCATGGCTCACTCCATTTTATTCTGTTGATGAACTCCTAGAAAAATTAAACAATTAAGTCAATTTTTTTCTTTATTGATTCTTTTCACTTTTTATTAAAATTGTCATGTGCATAGGACTACTTAAAAATTTTCTATTACCATTCTTGTGAAAAATTCGTGTATTAACCTGTTCTATGACCATGGAGTCTCACTCCTCGATTATTATTATTATTATCATTACTTCCGTCATTTGTGAATATCGGTAACCCGTGACTTTTCTCATCTCAATGTATATAGGGTGGTTCATTGGTAGTGACCGGACCAAATATCTCACGAAATAAGTATCAAACGAAAAAATCACAAAGAACAAAACTTTTCTAGCTTGAGGGGGGAAAACAGATGGCGCTATGGTTGGCCCGCTAGCTGGCGCTGCCATAGGTCAAACGGATAAATTAAAGTTGGTAGCCCTATTTTTATTACATATTCGTCTAGTACGTAAATAAATATGAATGTTTTATTTGGAACACTTTTGTCGCTTTGTGATAGATTGCGCTGTAATATTCACAAACATACTGCTCACAATTTTAGATGAACAGTGGGTAACAAGTAGGTTTTTTAAATTAAAACACAGAACGTAGGTACGTTTGCATTTTATTTCGGATGTTCCAATGAGATACATGGAGTTTTGTAAAATTATCATACATTTTGAGGACGCATGCTGTTACTGCGTGATTTCCAGTAATTACATCATGACATCAAAAAAAGCTCAAAATGGTGTCCTTTAACATCAATGCATTTGACAATACGCGTAACGAAATTCCTCTCAACAGCGAGTATTTCGCCTTCAGTAATGTTCTCACATGCATTGACAACGCCCTGACGGATGTGTTCAGGCGTTGTCAGTGACTCACGATAGCAAATATCCTTCAATTTTCTCCACAGAAGATCAAAAGCAACAACAAAATGATTTAGATTAGATATCAATATAGTGCAAAAATTGCCAATTGACCTTTAATAATAAGTGTGAGGTCATCCATCACCACTAAAATAAATCCGTTAAATTTCATTTACAGGCCATACGTTCAGCTAAATACCTATGAGTAACAATTATGAACATCTTAAATTGGAAAGAACTCACAGAAAATATAGAAGACTACATTTCTTTGGCACAACATTCAGAATACGCAACAGTTCTACAAAAGAAACTGCCTACACCACACTTGTGCGTCCTGTTTTGGTATATTTCTGCGCAATGTGGAATCCCACCTAGTGGGTCTGACGGACGATTTAGAAAAAGATCTGAGAAGGGCAGCTCGTTTTGTATTATCGCGATATAGGGCAGAGAGTGTCACGGAAATAATACATCAGTTGGGGTGAAAATCATAAAAAAGGCGTTATTCGTTGGGATATTTATTTGCGAAATTTCTTTCACCAACGTTCTCTTCCGAATGCGAACAAATTTTGTTAGCAACCACCTACATAGGGAGACATGATCATGAAAATAAAATAAGAGAAATCAGATCGAAAACAGAAAGGTGTAGGTGTTCATTTATCCCACGAGCTTTTAGAGAATGCAACAGTAGAGAAATATCATAAAAGCGCTTCGATGAACCCTCTGCCATGCATTTCAATGTGACTTGCAGATTATTTATGTAGATGCAGAAGAGTGTGTTTGCTTTCCTTATTTGTCTTCGGTCACGGCTCGCTGCGACAACATAGTATCCGAGTAATATGGGCATATCTATGCAAGCATAGAGATATGTAGTCACTGAGAGGTCGGCGGTGTGGTCAGCATCGCCTACATGAGACAAGAGGTGTCTGACGCAGGCGTTACATCCGTTACTACTGCTAAACGTTGTCATGATTCAAGTGAGTTTGAAGCGAGACACAGCATTCACGAGGTACCGATCCTGTTGTAGGAAGAAAAAGAAGAAACCAGCTGAAAAATACCAGTTTCAGATCACGAAAAAGGCAAGTGACTTCCTTTTTAAAAGATTAACTGAAAAATGGGGACTCAGCTGTTTCTTTATTTATTCCGCCTTCCTCAAAATGTTTCAAATGTTTGTAGAGTCTATGGGACTTACCTACGGGGTCATCAGTCCCTAAACTTACAAACTACTTATGAACTACTTACAACTAAGGACGGCACGAAATATCCATGCCCGAGGGGGTTTTCGAACCCCCGACCGTAGTGGCCGCCGCCTTCCTCAGCAAACATTTTGGCGTGCGGACTTACTCGCTCTTTTTCAGCACAGGATCTACTAAATCCTTCTACCTACTCTCTCACCGTAATGAATTCTTCACAAGCAACATTTCTCTTTCACTGCCACCGACTACACATGTTTTTCTCCCACCGATTTTTCTTCCATTGTCACTTTCTCCTACTGTCACTGTTTTCATTGCATACCCTCTATTTGCGTTAGCACTGACGTCTAACAGGAAATCACGAATACAATCGCACAACTGTGGCGATATTCCATAAGCATGCAGTTTGGTTCAAATGTTCAAATGTTTGTTACGCGTATGGGACTTAACTACGGCGTCATCAGTCCCTAAACTTACAAACTACTTATGAACTACTTACGAACTAGGACGGCACAAATATCCATGCCCGAGGGGGGATTCGAACCCCCGACCGTAGTGGCCGTGCTGACCGTGACTGGAGCGCCTCAATCACCTCGGCCACCGCGGTGGCATGCAGTTTGGTTAAAAAAACGCTTGTGCAGTACAGTGTCAAAAGACTTCCAGAAATCTAGAAAACGGAATCTATTTGACATCTCTTGTCGATAGTACTCATCACATCGCGTGAGTAAAGAGCTAGCTAGGTTTCACAAGAACGATACGTTTTTAATCCGTGTTGACTATGTTTTAATAGGTCGTTTTCTTGAGGTAGTAAATAATATTTCAGGAAAGTATATGTTCTAAAATCCTGCTGCAAACGGACGTCAGTGATATAGGTCTTTAATTTCGCGGATCACTCCTATTGCCTTTCTTGAATATTGAAGTGATCTGTGCAACTTTTGCAAGTCTTTGGGTACCGATGTTTCACTGAGCGAGCGATTGTGTATTATAATTAGGTATAGGGCAATGTCATCAGCATACTCTGAAAGAAACGTAATTGGCATACAGTCTGGACCGGTAAGAAAGGAAATCCGTTCACAAAATGTCTAGTTATAGTGTCCAAGTAATACTAGTTCGCTCTTCAGTGTAGATGTACTGAGAAATAAGGTTCCAGAAGTTCCTGTTAATGTTTATGTGTGTACTGTGTAAACCTCCGGTTGTGGTCAGTCCATTCTGCGCACTTGTGCGTCTGTGACAAGAGCTACATTAATCATCGCCGAGTTTTTGCACTAGTGTTTGTTAATCAACTATCTACATCCTGTGAGACTGCTCAAATGTTCAAATGTTTGTACATATTATGGGACTTAACTACGGGGTCATCAGTCTCTAAACTTACAAACTACATATGAACTAGCTTATACTAAATACGGCACAAACATCCATGCCCGAGGGGGATTCGAACCCCCGACCGCAGCTGCCGTGCAGACCGTGACTGGCCCGCCACAGGTCGCTACGCCACTGCGGTCAGCTGTGAGACTGCTACGTGACAATACAGTCTTAAGCAAAAGTGATAATTCCCACAATTTGCAATGAATAAAATATGTAAGAGGAGTCATCCCCACAATTCGTAATTTTTGCACTTGAAAATAGTAGTTTTTCGTGGTTTCCCCAAAATTCAAAAATTTTATAGCTAAGGGACCAAGCTGCAGAGGTAATAGGTTCCTAGACTTACAAACTAATGCCAAGAAGAACACACACACACACACACACACACACACACACACACACAGAGACACACTTTACAACCCTGGCCCGAAGGAGCACTCGAACCTCCGACGGGGAGTGGTTGGCAAATCCGTAGCGAGGACATTCACGTGTGATGTTGTTTTCTCAGGGTCGCCTTGAACAAATGGAGCGTGTACAAGCTGTATAAAGCCTACCATATGGCCACGTTATGTTAAAAAACCGACCGATTGGTCCAGAAAGTGTCTAGCGTTTAAATTTTAGCCCTGAACTACAGTGTGACAGTTGTTCTGATAAAGTACATAATGAGCACCAGTCAAGCTATCTGAAACCCTCTGTGATCAATAGGACTCGAGATATGTGTACCTGCAGAATCACATTTTTGCACTCGGTTTTCGAACTTACTAGTACGCTGCCCTGTCGGGCACCGTGTGGCAGGCTATTAAATTGGATTATTTTGTTTCAACTGAGCGAAGTTGCAGGGCATTGTGCATTGACGTACATGGTTTTGACGGCGAATGTCAGCAGCAATGATCCTACAACATATCACTGTCCGGCACCGTTATGTTAATGTTCATTTCAGTAACAGCCTGTCAATGTTCGTAACTAAATGCAAATGGCGTGTACGAGTATTTGATACTAGTTAAATCAGGAAACGCTTCGCTGTGACTCTGCTATTTAATGAATGAAATATATATATATATATATTCTAGCGATGCGAGTCTCCTAGAAAACATCTGTTCAATAACCTCGTTCAGTTACTGTGGCTTTGTGGTTTGAAAGCATAGGAAGGAAAAACAGCTCTTCATAGAAAAGCTTTATTTATTGTAAAACTGGAGGATTCACGTTTTTTAAAATTTTGGAAACATTATTGTTTCCTTTGGAAAACACAGCGCTTATGATAATTGTTCTATTTATAAAAAAAAAAGTGTAGAGCGTAAACTTGTTTGTTCCCAACTAGTTTCGACCCAGTGGTACGTCATCTTCGGGATATGTTTCTCGAGAGATGGTGCGGGGCAAATGTTTTTCTCTTCTTCTTTTTTTTTTTAATTTTTTAAAAAATGGTACTAAATGATGATGAAAGGCTCAAAACATTAATATATGTTTGTGATTCTGGGATATTGATCAAAAGCATGCAGCTTTATTAATGAACCTTTATTATGCTACAAAGTGCTTAACCAATCCTTGTAAATATATAAGCTGTTACAATTATTTTTTTATATAATTCAAAAGGCGGACAAAATTATTTTATGATCAAATGGAGTCCGAGAATAATGGTCACATATAAATGAGGTACTTAATGGTCAATTAAGAGTAAAATGAATAAAATTAAGGAGTAAAATGGGTCCAAGAACATCGCAGATATATAAAATTAAATGACTGAACTACACATTTAAACATGATGTACATGTTTGTCAGTTTCTGTTAGAGTATTAAAATTAAGGAAATAGTGGGCATAACATCAATCTTAAAAACATTTATCCATCTTTGTCAATAACTAAGAATCTCAGAGGATCACATCTTCGAATAAATCGAAGTAATTTTTTCCTTAAAATCAATCGGTTCATTCAAAAACGGAGTACATTTTCTCTTGCGTTGCACTTATATCTGTATTTCTTCCAATAAATTAAGGCGTAATCCTTTTAGGGCTGCGTGTAAAACTTTTAGGATATTTTTGCACTAGTGACTGCCTATAGTACCAACTTCACCGATCTCTAGCATATACTGAAGATGACCCATCTTAGGATCGAAACTAATGAGAATGAATAACAAGTTTGCCCTTTAGATTGTTTTTTATATTAAAAAATACTACAACTTTTGTTTTTGTATTTTCTGCATAAACACAAAGACTGCTTACCGACACAGAAACATGGGACTTACGGCCGAAGAGAGAAGCAACTATATTCTCTATTGTCCGTATTCTGTTCCACCGGCCCGTTTTCATGTTCATCGAATAAAATGAAATTGGCGAAGTTTCATCGAAGTAAGTGAATTTTGTGTGTTTCAGTGTGATTTTGAGTGTTGGTTTCATGGACGATTACGGGTGGGAAGGGAGTGGTTGCAGTCCATTCAGGCTTCACAGTCCCGAAAATCATATTTGGTATAATAGTAGATTAATAAAACACTTTTGTATAATCTAGATGATTTGGAGTGACATGGTGTTCCAAAAATGTTATGAATTCAGCCCCCCCCCCTCCACCCCAAACGACCTCCTAGATTCGGCTAGAAAGGAAATCAATTTCCTTACATGGAAAGTGTGGTCTGACGTTTTCATTGTCTTTCCACTTACAGACGTCATGTATGTGCGGAGATTCCTGGTAAAAGCTGTTAGGAGCTGGATGAGAACGGTTTATGTACCGTCAGTAGTGTACATATTTCAGTCTAGGTGTCAAATCACGTAACATTCATGGGAGACGTTGGGTAGCCGCTGGGTTATTGACTTTGGGTGGGTCACTAGCTTTACCCTGCCTCGCGGGGCAAAGCGAAATTAGCGACCTGTAAAGGGCCGGATTTAATAGTGTGTCAGTGCAGAGGACTAATAATCCGGGTCCACTAACAAAGGTTTCCGAGTAAATCTGTCTAGCAGCAGTAATCTCCCTCGCTCGCCGCACACCGATCCGCAATAGTGTGGTTGGACCGAAGTTCCGAAACGGACTAAATGGACGTTTCATTAGCTTTTCAAGACACAGCAATCAGAGGATAGCTGAAATGTTAATCCGGCATTGTAACCTTTCGAAGTTAATAAAAAAACAGTTTTAATGAGGTTTCTAAAATCCAATATAACGTAGTCCTTGGTGAAACTGCAAGAGGAATATCGACGATAAATGGAAGGAAAAACCTCGTTTACGGCCAGTACGACTGAGGATGAGGAGATGCTTGCCTTTTAAATAGTGAAAGAGAATGTGGGGTGGAGACTCTTAAATAAACTTCCCCAGTGGGAAATAGTTCAGAGGAATTAACTAGTTATATGGACAACTAATGTATTCATACGGAAGAAGGGAATACGAAACATATAGATTCGTAGTATTTATTGCCCACTAGTGGGACGGTATTCAACAAAGTTAAGTAATATGAAAATCTAAAAAGGGTTTGTCTCTTTGGTACTCAAGTGTAAATTTGTTTCATTAGCATGCATCTGTAAAATCAAGATATCTGCACTCCATGTACTTTGGTATTCGTGTGCAAAGATTAAAACATCATAAATCAGAGGGGGTTTAACTTCACCGAAAGTATTAATAATAATAATAATAATAATAATAATAATAATAATAGTAGTAGTAGTAGTAGTAGAAGAAGAAGAAGAAGAAGAAGAAAAAGAAGAAGAAGAAGAAGAAGAAGCAGTGTGTGCACAGAATGAGTGCTGAAAGGAAAATACTTTCAAACTATTATGTTTAACTCTGGTCTACAAATGATCTAAGGACCGTGATAAAACTGCATCATAGCAAGTGTTGTCTCTGATCGTCGAGATTGAAGGGTAATTGTTCAATTCCAGGTTGAATGTTTCAGCCATTAAGTCGATAAACTCTGCTTCATCACTACTCCGCAAATCGATACTCCGAGAACGATGGATATCATGTTCACCATCACCACGTCGAATAAAGAAGCCTCTTTATTGTGAGACACTAAATTTTATTCGAAGGCATGTCTACGACGTTCCTGAAGTTATACTTAACCCAAAATAAGCTCTTCTATCATAGTTTCAGTTATATCTCCAATATAGCAATCATTTTCACCTGTATTTCTTTAGGCTCGAATTTCAACCGCTCATGGTCTGCTTACTGGTTCTGAGGTCTCATCAGGTAAGGTTTCTCGTTCCCCTTCACGTTTTTGCTTCTCTGTATTCATCTCCCGTTTTAGTTTAATCTTGTTGCTCTTTTCACGTACTTTATTCCCTTTGTTTTTCCTTATACGCAAGCATCTTCTTAGTCTCACTTTTACTGGGCTTAAACGTGTTGTTCATCGTGAACTCTGCCAATTCTTATCGCTCTTTCTCCTCTCGCTGACGTCGATGTAAAAGTATCATTTGTTCCGTGTACGACATCCGGGCACACAATAATGTGTTACACTCTCAGAAGTAGCTTGCTTATAAAAAGTAGTCAGGCCACGAAATGCACTCAAAAATTATCACGGCTAAATACTTCCTTTTTTTGGTCGGAGTCTGTTTGAGAGGAGTAGAGTGTAGCGCAGGTTATTAAGTTCAAGATTATTGATCCATTCCCTTATAGGTCGTTGTTTGTTACGAGAATAATTCGACAACCTTTGTATGCAATTTTAATGTTAAATTCAGTAGTTGAATTGGAAGTTTCATTTGACTGTATTTTGCTAACTACTAGCCATTGTGTAGCCTATTAATTGGTACCACATGCATGTTGATATCAATAGCAGTTCAGCTTCCGCGATAGAAACTTTTATCATCTCTGTCCAATCAGTAATAATCAGTTTTCATAATGTTGGACCGTATGCCTTCCTTCAATCATGTGGACGTAACAGTGTCACAAAGGCCTAATTTACTAGTTCTACGTTTTTTATCAGGTCATTTTGCAAATGAACAGTGCCAAATATTTCATATGCGAGTCAAATTATTTTTCTTTTTCTTTTATATTGTCCTTTGTCCGGATTCAATCACATGGTCTCGAAGGTAAGGTTAAAGAGCCAACAGAATAACTTAAAGTTATTCTAGACAATCCGTATCGTCCCTGTGTAATTTTGATTAGTATTCCAGAGCGAACAATATGTTATTAGATAGCCTTAGACTTCCATTTCCCTATGGGTAAAATTATTGTAGCGTAGGCTTCACGAAACAAAGGACCCAAGTTGTCAACAAGGAAATGTGGAACCTTGTGGTGGCTTCATAATGATTTGGGCCGTTTATGTATGGAACGGACTGCTTGCTCTGGTCAAGCTGAAGGATCACTGAAACCGGCAATAGGCTGGATATAGTTCGGATATTTTCAGTTCATTTGCAGCTGGACTTCATGTTCCCTTAACCAGACCACAATTGTTCGCGATTGTTTCATGTAACATGCTGGACTACTGCAGTGAATTGTTTGGCGATGAATGTCGCCTGACATGAACACCATCGACCACTTACGGGATATAACTGAGAGGTCAGGTAGTACTCAATCCTACATCTGCTACACTTTGAGAATTAGGATCGGTTATGGAGGCAGCAGTGCAAAGCTCTGAGAAAGAGCATGAAAGAAGACATCAAGAAGTATGAAGAAGACACGCTAAAAGCCACTCTTGAGAATAAAATCTAGTTGAAAGAATGCCAAGCGAATGGTTATGATTGGAAAGAATCAGCTAGTATCTCTAGACACAGATCATAGACGAATTACAGAAAAGAAAGAAATACTGGAATACAATAGAAACATCTATAGTAAAGTATACAGTAAAATCAGTGATGATACCTTAATCCTAGGCGAACTGGATACTTATGACCCCCAAATGCTAGAAATACTTCCATCAGAAGTGAAACATGCAATAGATAATATGAAAAAAAGGGACTTCTCCAGGCAGTGGTGACATCTCATTCGATGTTTTAAAGCTGATGGATGAGGAATCAATAGAGCATTTAGCGATTTTCAGGTTGTTCGCATAATGGAACGTTACCAAGAGACTGGAATAAAGCCAAAATAGTTCTAATACGAAAGAAAGGTAGCACCAAAGACATTAAGAACTATCGCACTATCAGCTTACTCTCCATAGTATACAAAGTATTCACCACAGTTTTTACCAGATTGAGCAGTACGCACGACCGAGCGCAACCCATTGAGTAAGAAGGTTTCCGAACAGTAGCACAAAGCAAGGTGATGCTATATCTCCCAAACTATTTTCAGCAGTCTTAGAAAAGCCTATGTCTAAACTGAATTGGGAAGAAAAGGGAATACAAGTTCTCGGAAACAGACTGAACAACTTGAGGTTCGCAGATGATATTGTACTATTTGCAAATGATATAAAAGAACTAAAAATATTAGTTAACTTACATTAGTATGCTCTGAAGTTGAGCTAAAAATGAACGTTGATAAGACCATGATCAGTGAGTGGAGACCTGAAGGAAGTATATCGGTTGAAAGTACACAACTGCAAAGAGTCGCAGAATACATCTGGCACTACTGATAAACATGAAAGGTGATCTAAAACCAGAAATATTACGACGAATTAAATTGGGATGGAAAAGCTTACGGGAGGCACTTTACAATACTGAAATCTAAGATGTCCGTTTAGTTGAAGAAAACAATTTTGATCACACTGCCAGTAATAACTTATGGCTATGGAAGAGTTTGAGTTCATTGTTAGGAAATGAACAGTAGCCCAAAGAGGAATAGAAAGATCAATGCTGGATTACAAACATAAAGAAAAGGGCAGAAAAATAACAATCGAGATAAAACGAACAACAAAGGTGACCGACATTATGGAAAGGTTGACTACATTGAAATGGCAGTGGGCTGGTCATATTGCTACAGTAAAAGATGATCTAGACAAGTCCTAGACTGGAACCCAACAAAAAAGACCCAGAGGAAGACAACGAGACAGAGGGGAGAGTCAGCCGCGGTGGCCGAGCTGTCTGCGGCGCGCCAGTCACGTTCTGCACGGCCACTACTGTCGGGGGTTTGAAGCTTCCCCCCCTCGGGTATGGATATTTGTGCCGTCCTTAGTATTAGCTAGTTCATAAGTAGTTTGTGTGGGGACTGATGACCACGTAGTTAAGTCCTGTAAGCTCTAAAAACATTTGAACAGAGGGGAGAGAGACATAAGGAAGACAGCAGGAGTCAGTTGGCAACGGTAAGCCCAAGATCGGAAGAAATGGAAGAACCTATTGGGATCCTTTGTTACACGCCGACTCAAAGAGGCCACATCCCCAAGTGATAGAACTGGCTGATGATGATGATGGAGGCAGCAAGGAAAGTACATGGAATCGAACAAACATATCTGTATGAACGTTTGGTTACAGGATCTCTACGTACACCTCAATGTGCTGGTGGGTGTCGTTATTCTGCAAAGCTCTGCAACCATGCTCTAGATAGCACTGTAGATGTAATTGTAGACGCCATACGTAATGCAGATATCTTAACTATAACTTATGTAATGATCATTGTGCATGTTCTCTAGCGAATTGTCATCAAAAGCCGTGATGATAGTTGAAACTTTATCCTTCTTCCCGAAAGACTGTTGGTATTCACTGCCACTGTTTCCATATCGCCTTTTCCCGCACTTACCGTAGCACTACCGCTTGCAATGACTTGTTCGTCATTATCATGCCTATTATCATTATTATGAGTTTTTAACAACAGTATCTAACTTATGCTCATATTTCTGTACCATAACAGATACGAGAAAGCATGCAAATGATTCATCTTCTACACTAATACCATCTTAACGAAGAAGGGTTCTTCGTAACTTCATCTCAACTAATCGCAATACATTAGCAGGATTGATTAGCAATCGCCGCCCCATCTGACGCTTCACCACACAAATAACATTACGAAACGCATCGTCCCTACTGGCGAACCGACAAGTCCAAGTGCAATGCGGCATCTCACACGCAGAGGCCTCTAACGGACGAGTGCAGAGTTTTGCAGATGTGAGAGTATCACTAGTGCAATAAGGGATCTTTACATGATCTCTATTACTATTTTGGTGTATATATGTTTGTTAGAGCGCAAGTACTTTCCTTGTCAGTTTAGGGGGCCTGACAACGACTTTTGAAGACCGGAGCATGTTGTGTTGCGGCACTCTGGAAGCAAAAGGACACCCATCACAGCGTTAGGGGCATCCCGTGACTTGTCACTTTAAAGTGCAATATTTAATTTAAAATTTTTGGCAACCGTAATGTTAAATTGAAGCTCAGTAATGTATGTTGTTGTGGTTTGATGCAGCTCTCCACATTACCCTGTCCTGTGCAAGTCTCTTCATCTGAGAATACGTTCGGCAACCTACATCCTTTTGAATCTGCTTACTATATTCGTCCCTCGGTCTCCCTCTACGATTTTTACCCCACACGCTTCCTTATAACGCTAAGTTGACAAGTCCTTGATGTCTCAGAATGTGTCCAACCAATCTATCCCTTCTCTTATTCAGGATATGCCAGAAACTCCTTTTCTCCCCGATTCGGGTAAGCACCTCCTCATTAGTTACGTGATCTATCCATCTAATTTTCATCATTCGTCTGTAGCACTACATTTCAAAAGCTTCTATCATCTTTTTATCTTAACTCCCATACAATGATACACTCCAGACAAATGCTTTCTGAAAGGACCTCCTAATATTTAAATTAATATTGGATGTTAACAAGTTTCGCTTCTTTAGAAACGCTTTTCTTCACAAAGCCATTCTGCATTTTATAACTTCTTTACTTCGGCCATCAGAAGTTATCTTTCTATCCAAATAACAAAACTCATCTACTACTTTTATTGTCTCATTACCTAATCTAATTCCTTCAGCATCGCCTGATTTTCTGACATTGCATTCCATTACCTGCGTTTTACTCTTGTTAATATTCGTCTTGTATCTTCCTTTCACGACACTGTGTATTCCATTCAATTGCTCTTCGAGATATTTTGTGGTCTCTGACAGAATTACTACGTCATCGGCAAACCGGAATGTTTTTATTTCTTTTCCCTGCACTTTAATGCCCTCTCCAAATTTCTCCTTACATTCCTTCAATACCTGCTCTATGTACAGATTGAACAATGGAGAAAGGCTACAACCCTGCCTTACTCCCTTCCCAATCTTTGCGTCCCTTTCTTGCCCTTTAATAACCGTTGTCTGGTTTTTGTATAGGTTGAATATAACTCTTCGCTCCCTATATTTTACCCCTGATACCTTCAGAATTTGGAAGAGTGTATTACAGTCGACATTGTCAAAAGCTTTCTCCAAATCTACAAACGCCAAAAACGTAGCTTCACCCTTCCTTAGCCTGTCTTCTAAGATAAGTCGTAATGTGAGTATTGCCTCCCGTGTTCCTACATTTCTCCTAAATCCAAACTTATCTTCCTCGAGGTCTAATTCCACAAGTTTTTCCATTCGTCTGTAAATAATTCGTGTTAGTATTTTGCAACCATCACTTATTAAACTGAGAGTCCTGTAATTTTCACACTTGTCTGTACTTGCTTTCTTTGGAATTGGAATTCCCCTATCTCATACATTTTGCATACCAGGTGATAAAATTTTTTCATGACTGGCTCTCCTAACGACATCAGCAGTTCAGACGGAATATCATCTACTCCAGGGGCCTTGTTTCGACTCAAGTTCTTCAGTGCTTTGTCAAATTCTTCTCGCAGTATCATATCTCCCAGTGATGTATGTTGTTGTTGTTGTTGTTGTTATGGTCTTCAGTCCAGAGACTGGTTTGATGCAGCTCTCCACCCTACTCTATCCTGAGCAAGCCTTTTCATCTCTTCATAAGAACGGCAACCCACATCCACTTGAATCTGCTTACTATACGCGTCTCTTGGTCTCCCTCTGCGATTTTTACCCCACACACTTCCCTCCAATGCTAAATTTACGATTCCCCGATGTCTAAGAATGTGTGCTACCAAGCGATCCCTTCTTTTAGTCAGGGTATGCCAAAAATTCCTTTTCTCGCCAATTCTGCTCAGTACCTCTTCATCAGTTATGCGATCTACCCACCTAATCTTGAGCATTCTTCTGTAGCACCACATTTCAAAAGCCTCTATTCTCTTCCTGTCCGCACTGCTTATCGTCCATGTTTCACTACCGTACAAGGCAACACTCCACACAAATGCCTTCAGAAAAGACTTCCTTACCCTTAAATTAATATTCGATGTTAGCAAATTTCTCTTTTTCAAAAATGCTTTTCTTCCCATTGCCATTCTGCATTTTATATCCTCTGTAATGCGACCATCGCATGTTATTTTACTACCCAAGTAACAAAACTCATCTACCACCTTCATTGTTTCGTTACCTAATCTAACTCATGTATATCTTTTGCAAATCTCCTGTCTGTTTGTCACGGAAGTATCTGGGAAACTGCTGTCAGTAACAGATCCACCGCGATCACAGAGAGACCGCACAGTAGTGACGGGATACCGAGGCTGTGGAGGCGTCCGGGAACTGTGCGTCATTGCAGGCGGGGTCATCGCCCCCACGGTGCGACGGACAATGGGCGCTGGGCAGGCTGCGTTGGCTTGCTCCGCACGCCGGCTGCGGCGGCCCGCACGCCTCCGCACGCCGCGGTAGAGCCACAGGTTTCCGACGCCGCTGAGTCGCCGCCGGCGACGGACAGCGGACAGCGGAAATAATAATAACGCACCGCGTTGTTGCCGCCTGTCGGAAGCCATCTGCCGAACTGCCGGCAATCTGCCGGCCGGCCACGGCGCATCATCCAGTTACGTAACCGCTGCGTGCCACGGTCACCAGTCCCCCACGTCCTAGACGCAGCGGTCGGCAACTGGCGGACCGCGGTCCAGGTCCGAGCCGCGGAAGGCCAAAGACTGGACCGCCAAAAATATTTTGAAAGTATAAGTTACACACTCAAATTATAGCTGGAAACCCGGCGTTGCCCGAATATTTATTTATTTATACCACTTTCTTGTATGTATTCATTTGTATAAGGGCTGTATGTCTGTAAAATCTCTTTGGAAAGAAGTAAAGACGTTATAAACTAAAACTTGTTTCGTGATGGTGCGGTTTTCAGTGAACGTTCCTGTTTGTTCATATCTCGTGAAGTATGTGTCGTACTGTGATATAATTTAGAAGGTACACTCAACTATATGCGAGTATACAGTCTGTAAAAATTTCCTGCGGGTACAATTTGTAGTGTAGCATGAAAAATTGTAACGTCATACCGAATGCTGTAGTTTTACTCCATAAACAGCGGAAAAGTAGTAAGCGAGAAACATTTTTTCATTTCATCATTTTGCTATGGTTGTCAGCGAGAAAAAGTTTAATAAAGGTTTTAAATTATGCAAACGTAGGCTTCCGCGGTTGTTGTCACTATCAATAAAATTCTTCCGGGTATGAGACCGCGTCCTCATTTTATAAACTATACCGACGTTTCGGCCACTGTTGCAGGCGGCCTTCATCAGGGTCTGTGTCTGACTCAGACCCTGATGCTTCAGACACAGACCCTGATGAAAGCCGCCTGCAACAGTGGCCGAAACGTAGGTATAGTTTATAAAATGACGACGCGGTATCCTACCCGGAAGAATTTTATTGATAGTTTTAAATTATGTTTAAAGTTTGTTGAAGTCCCTATGTACCCCCATCTCGTACAGTGTGTGAATAAATTCTCGCCGCATTATGTGGCATTTTTTGCGATTCTTTTTGTTTATGAATCACATCTTCTGAACCATGCGTGTTATGTGATTATTAACGTTACAGAAATTATTACCTCACGGTAAAGAATCTGTGTACCAAATTGGGCTGAAATCGCTGCAGTGGTTTAGGAGAAAATGAGCAACATTGCCTCGTAATGCAGCAGTTTTTCGCTCATCTCATTGTTTATGGCGTCATGTCTTGTGAACTATGTATCGTACGTTATTCTTACATTTACGGCGACCGTCCTCATGGATTGAAGCTAAATTTCATAAAAATTGGAACAAAACTGAAGATTTGTATGCAACACGTACTGTTTACTATGGAAAGCAATTCGTATGCGAGTCACCCTTATAATTTTTCTAGACTTTTACAGTTATCTGCTGAATAACTACAACCTTTAATGATTATTATAGGTAGATGAAATAACTGGTTACCATGATATGCAACGCTTGAAAGTGCGCTGACGATCGGCAGCAAAAGAGAGCGAGCTGGCCGATGATTCGCTTAAAGTCCCTGTATATGCGAATGCAGCACGAGAACTTTATCTAACGAACAGGGGAATTCCATAAAACTCTGACAGTCTCCGAAACCTCTATTTCAGCGGTCAGGTCATGCAAACATGCAACACTTCTCTATCATTATTATAATCTTCTGGGTACGATGCGTCATATATGTCATTTAGAAACATTGTAAATTATTGATACCAGAGACCCTGCTTTATATTAAATTATTTAATACGACAGGCCTGTTTCGGTGTGAATGCCATCGTCATGTGTACCTTGTAAGATCGCTGCTTCTCTTATATGTATAGGTTCTTATTTACATATGTAAAAGAACTTTTGTTGTTATAGCTTTATATATACATTTAAAAAATATTCTTATGTTGTCGATGTTTGACACCTATTTTGACAGAATTGTTTTTTAAAAAAAAGTATATATACAGCTGTATACGAGCTATACAACAACAATTCTTCTACATATGTAAATAAGAACCTATACATATAAGAGAAGCAGCGATCTTACAAGGTACATCTGACGATGGCATTCACACCGAAACAGGCCTGTAGTATTAAATAATTTAATAAAAAGCAGGGTCTCTGGTATCAATAATTTACAATGTCTCTAAATGTCATATAAGACGCAGCAGACCCAGAAGATTATAAATGATACAAAAGTGTTGCATGTTTGCTTGTCTTACCGTCCTTCAGATTAGTCACCAGCGTTATGTAGAACCCGTTGCCAGCGATGTAGAAGGCGTAGTGTATCGTTATAAGAGCCTGTTCTGCTGATGGTACGAATGGAACACTCTACTGCCTGTCGAATTTCTGGAAAAGTTCTGAAGCGAATGCCACGAATCAAATCAAACTCACAAGGACGTAAGTCCGGGGAGTATGGTGTATGGTACAGTCCTTCCCAGTCCCATCCACCCCTGTATGGCCGCGCATTGTCGTGCAAAACCCTGGGTGGGTTGCGCAGAAAGCGTTGCCCTTCTTTCGCAAAGCTTAAGTCTTTGTGTCTTTTATTTGCTTCCCAATATGAAGGAACCACTTCATGGCATTCGCTTCAAATCTGTCCCAGAGATTCGACAGGCTCCAATCGCATTCATCAACAGAACAGGCTTCCCCATCGCTGGCATCGTTCGGGCTGTACACAACGCTCGGGACTACTTTGAGGGACAGTAACAGCTGCAAATATGTAAGTCCTTTTTATCGTTTCTGAATAAATAATTGCCGCTATTTAAGTTCCAAACCTCACACATTAATTCACTATTTTCGTAAATTACCGAGATAAGCTGCCTTCGCCACGTTACGGATCGCGCGGCCTCCCGCGTCGGAGGTTCGAATTCTCCCTCAGGCATGGATGTGTGTTTTGCCCTTAGGTTAGTTTAACTTAGTTTAAGTTGTTTGTAAGACTAGGGACTGATGACCAACGTAGTTTGGTCCTATAGAATTACAAACATTTGTACATTTAACCTGCTCTTCTAAAGGCGTTATATCATTTTGTAACATATGAAAATTTATGCTGGACTGTGTCTCTAACCCGGATCTCTCGGTCGCCTTAACCTCTCGGTCATCCGATCACGGTCCCCAGAAATACCCAAACTTCTATGTTACATTTGCCTACATCCCCTGGTGCTCGCACAGATCGTGTGTGTTTCCCGTAGCGGGTATCATAGTAAATAGGACAGCGAAGACAAGGTAACAATGGTACAAGTGTGTCACTCCCCGGTGCGGGAATCATACTCAATGTGGCGAGCATCAGGGGATGTAGTTTAAGTGTACCATATGGAAGTTTGTGTCTGGCCTGGCAACGTGCTCGTATGACCGAGAGGTTTGTGTGTGTTTGTGTTGTGTTGTGTGTGTTTGTGTTGTGTTGTGTTGTGTGTGTGTATGTGTGTGTGTGTGTTTGTGCGTCGACTTCTAATGTCATTCAACTTCAAACATCTTTGGTGTTGGAGGGCCTGTAGCTTGCGGTTAAGTTGAATGCGGGCGACGTTGTGCCATTTTACAGTTATTGTGTACAACCACTGGTGAACCGGTGACTCGTTCGATTAGAGCCTTGTCGCCATGGCCATTTGGAACGAGTGAGCTCATTGAGTGGTCCTTTGTCGCCCAAAGTCTACGTTGTTGAAGCAAGTATGGAACTTCCAGCTGATATGCTCAACTTTCACCTTGTATCTGTGAGCGTGTTCCGCACCCAACTGGAAACGCTGGCCTCAAGACATAGCGAGGAGACGCCGTGCCCATTATCGGAGGTGTTGTGTATGAGTGGAAAGCCATTTGATACATATTCAGTCTGATTATATTGCCTGCATGCCAATGTTTGTAAGGCTTGATTATTGAAGTGTTCATAATTGTGCATCTGGTTAAACAAGTGGTAGTTCGCCTCAATTGTAATAACGAAGTTCTGAGTTTATCTTATTCCGGCGTCACGAGTAGCACTGTAATTGGACTTTGAATGTTGATATCAATTTACATTCGTTGAACTTTATGTAAATCTGGTTTTTAAAGCCCAGAAACGTTTCTTTCTGATAATGTCTGTAAGCAAATATGGGGAAGTGCATTTAAATGTAATGTTGTTTCTTTACTGCTATTGGTAATTAATTTGCTTGATTGTGTCATCTGTTTTAAACTTTATGTACATGTCTTTTTTATCAATCTATTCGATTAATTCTGGTGGGGCAGCCATGAGAATTCATTGATAAGTAAATGTGTGATTATAAATTTTGTTAGTCTGCATTGATGCGTATGTTTTTTTTTTTAATTAATTAAATCGTGGGACCTCGAGCCTGAAATTTGGGCTCACCTGTAGATACCGCCCGTCAGCTTTCACCAGTGACGTCATCGCAATGCGGTAGTTTTGAGGTGCTCAAAAATGTTCAAATGTTTGTTAAGCTTAACGGACTTAACTACGGGGTCATCAGTCCCTAAACTTACAAACTACTTTTGAACTACCTACAACTAAGGACGGCACAAATATCCATGCCCGAGGGGGGATTCGAACCCCCGACCGTAGTGGCCGTGCAGACCGTGACTGAAGCGCCTCAGTCCCCTCGGCCACCGCGGCCGGATTTTGAGGTGCGTGCGTGTTTGTAGAAGGCGTGATTACGTGGTGGTTGAGTTAAAGAAGATAGTTTGTTTAGAAACAAATCAGATTAAAATTTTGGGTTTAAAAAGTGATCTGTAGCTTCTCTCTGATGGTTAGGTGTAGGCTATCCGAGAGATTTTCTTTTCACATGTGAGCGCCGGAGGCGCGAATTTTTTGGCTAAGACCTGTGATTAACGATACACTCTGTTATCTATAGTAACTACAGATTATTTGTATCTACAATACAGAAGTATTAAGATATCCCGTATACCGACATCTTGATGATGTCATGGGTCAAAGGAGACGGGTGGTATCCCAATCTACAGTTATGCCGAAATTTGTAAGGTTCTTCCGTTTTAAAGTTGGACACTGCTTTCGAAAATCTGTAAAGTATTTGAGTCTTAAAATTTGGTTACTGCTTTTGAACCAATAAATGTGCTCAAAATAATAAGTTGTTAAAATTACGGGCTGGCTCTTTCATGTCCGTCCTTTCCTTCGTCCCCCCAGCTCCCCCCACACCCTAATTTCCACATAGCTAAGCACGTTATAAAAGACATGGCCTTAACCGCAAGGATTCGTCGAGACTAATTTATCCGCGGTCCCATAAATTGGACGTGTGGAGGCACTTCCCAACCAACTTTGCTTGTCGGATGGTTGGTCGGGCCTGGCCGTCCGACATCCGAACCCCCCCCCCCCTCCCCCTCCCATTCCGCCACTCCATCAGACAAATTGTGCGTGTATAGCGCTACCCTGCCCTGCCTCTGATGGACTGCTTTCTACGCAGCGAACACGCGAAAACAGTTCGACAAACAGACACCAGAACAGGAAGGCGCTGCAATCGCTGCGTGGAGTTGGTCGGAACGTGTATAGATGCTACAAATTTGGTTGGTTCATTGGTCAGTTGGTTGGTCTGACGATAAATCGGAGCGTGTATATGAGCCTTAAGGCGCCTCGCTGCGGAGTGCGCGGCTGCTCCCCGTCGGAAGATCGAGCCCTCACTCGGGAATGGGAGTGTTTGTAGTCCTTAAGTGGTTTGTAAGTCTAGGAACTGATGACCACTGTTGTTTGGCCCAATAGCTTTTCAAGCATTTGAACTTCTTTTAACCGGAATGTTGGCTGCTGACATTTATCAATGTTCAAATGTTTGTAGAGGTTACGGGACTTAACTTCGGGGTCATCAGTCCCTAAACTTACAAACTTATGAACTAGCTTATGCTAAAGACGGCACAAACATCCATGCCTAAGGGAGGATTCGAACCCCGGACCGCAGCGGCCGTGCAGACCGTGACTGGCACGCCGCAGACTGCTCGGCCACTCCGGCCGGCTGACATTTACCAATGTATGACTCTGCGTGTCTCCATTATTACGGAAGAGGCTCATGACTTTCATAAAACGTAATGGTTGCAGAGCGCCCAAGCAATCGCTGCAGCCGTGAACACGTTTCTGCGGCCTGCCGTGTTAATCGCCATCGCTTGCCTTCACGGTGGTTTTAATCTGATGATGATCTATATAGACTGAAACAGGTCACTTTATAAAAACAACAGTTTTGCGGTAATGTTGCTTTTAGGTGGCAGTATACAGCCGCGATTTACTTTAAAAAATCATTCTTATGCCTGAGCAGTAAATAATTTTATTTGTTATGTTCCATCGTTTTCAGCAATAGCTGCCATGAAAGTGATGAAAGAATTTGCTCATTTGTAATCATTAAAGATTAATTGAAGGAATACATACTACATGATGTAAAATGGACAGGTTTTTAGAAACTATCGATATATCTAGTGTAAATTTGACGACGCTGTACTCAGTAAAAGTGTTATCTTATTGTCTTTGATGTAAAATATTTTGCTGATTTCCTGTCGATGGCAGCAATTGCTGAAACCGGTCGAACATCACAAATAAAAATATTGACAACTCTATCACAAGAATGACTATTTTTTTTTTCAAAAAACGGTTTTGCGATCTGCACCAATTTTATTAATAACAATTATATCAATTTTTTTTTCTTTTTCTCAGTTATGCTTTCTGAAATTACTAATCAGACTTGATTGTGCCGCTTTTGCTAGTTATAACAGCTGCGACATGCCACGTCATAGAATCAAAAAGTCTCTGGATGAGCTATTGGCATAAGCAGTCGAAACTGCTTCCACAAATGTCAGTAGTGGCTCCACATATTTTTGGAAAGATTTTTGTTTCACTTTGTTGGATTAACAACATTCTCATTTAAATGTATACATACAAAAGCAGTCTAGAATGCAATGAATTATTTATTTAGTCATTATTTATTTAGTCATTTATTTAGTCATAGTCAACTTATGACTATTTAGTCAACTAGTCCTTATTTTGGACCATCTTCAGGAGTCCATTGATGTCGTGTAGCTGGGCAGATGCTTCACTGCTCTAGAAGACTCCGTGGTACCGGGATGAAGTGTGCCTCCATTCCACTGATTGCCGCTTACTCTCAGGGGTGTAGTAAGAAACCCACGTTCCATTTCCTGTGAGTATCCGTCTCAGAAATTCTTCGCCGCTTTCAGCATAACGGGTCAAAAACTCAAGTGCACTACCCATCCGTTGTGTTTTGTGTTGCTCAGTGAGATGCTTTGGTACCCAACGTGAGCAAAGTTTACGAGATTTCAGTTGTTTGGTAACAATTTCATGCATCAGTGATCGTGAAATTTGGGGGAAGTCCTTAGCGAGAGCACTAATTATAAACCTAGGGTTTTCCTGGATCTTGTCATCGATCGCATGAACCAGTTCTTCTGTAACCAAAGGTGGACGCCCACTTCGTTCTTCATCGTGCACATCACTACGCCCCTCCACTGAACTGTCGAACCCATCTTCTCACCATCGAATCACTCATCGTATTTGGTCCGTAAACATCGCAAATTTGCCGATAAATTTCACTTGGTTTCACATTCCTCGCATTCAGAAACCGAATCACTGACCTGATTTCACAGGCGGCGGGATTTTCAATCAACGCCAACATTTCAAGCAAGCACAATAAAGCGTACGTAACTGACAACGATCTCCAAATGGCGCACGTTCTTCTCCTTGATACACATCGTCTACAGCGCATGTGCGGAACTGCAATCACACAGCACTGCAGCGGAGATAAATTGAAACGGAACTTACTTTCTGGACGCGCCTTGTATATAGTGACTTCATCATCTTCCTCTCATGGGGCTATATTTTCAGTCATATGATCTTCGTACAACGTGTCATCTCGCAAATAAATTTGGCTATGATACCTTCGGTCCTTCTTGGTGTTACACGTCGGATGGGCGGCATAGATGGCACATAATCGCAGTGAATGGAGTTCACGATCCATATGCATCAATTTCAAAAACATTTCAGGCTACATTCGATGTCAGAGAGTGTTTACCACATTGCACAAAGTTCGTCTGATTCCAAACAAACCCATGTATCTCCGTGGGAGTCTAGGTGGTCGATCAGGTATTTTTCCGCTTATCGGGAGGGACCAATGTTTACCCGCGGCGGACGAGGGAATAAAACAGGACAATCGGTCGGTGCAGGATTAATTGTGCGGAGATAGCGGCGCTTTGTTTCCGGGTGCGGCCGCTGCGGTTGGCAGCACTGCGGGAGAGGGGCGGCGGCAGATAAAGCGCCGGCAGATGCTCCCGATGGCGCATTACTCACGCGCCGCCGCTACCTGTTGCTGTTGCCAGGGCGACGGCGCGTCCACCGCCAGGGCCCCACCAGGTTTTGCCACTTCTTGCTCGCGTCAGCAACTTCCGTAGATATTTTCTTCTCTGTTCTCCGTCGACGGTCATTCACAACAGCGTCTGCATCTGGGGGTGGGCGAATACTTTGAGGCGAGCGCGGGCGGCCACGAGCGCTCACAATGCTTGCTTGCGGGCACTGCCAGAGTAGTCCCCCCTCCCCCTCCCTGCTAACACTGCTCGGGTGCTGGCGCGAACGCGCCGAGGCGGGTCTGCTCACTTCGCGTCATTAGAATGGTGTTATCGGTGTCATGCTCGCTTGGTGTTCGTGGTAGGACAAATTAGTCAGAAGAAAAAAGTACTGAAATTTTTGTGTCTCGTTTCCGCCGCGTGTGCAGGTACGGAGGTGACCAGCCAGTTGGACAGCAGAAACTAGAAACTCTAGACTAAATTAGAACAAGTTGTATATTTCGTAGAAATAAGATAATACTTATCTTTTACAAAGTTCAAGACTGCAGAATGCTGATACATAGTTTATATAGAGGCCTGCCTACTGATGATTCCTAGTGCCTATCCGATAGGCAAGTCTTAACTGGTGCCTATCTGATTCGTAAGTGACTGATACAGTTCAGTGGTGGCCACGAGCGGAGTTTCAGCAGAGGGCGCTCGTGACTGACGTCGTATGAACGCCGCGCCGTGCGTGCATGGCGGCGCGCGGCGAAAGTACGTGGCGCGCACTTCATACTTGTGCGACACCACAGAATTATTTATGAGAGGGGGACCCAAAAGAAACCGAATTTTTGTCATAAAAATTTATCGATGAACCTTTTTACAAAATTACTTCAGTCACCTTCAAAATACTCTACATTACATGTGATGCACTTGTCAAGTCTCTTTTCCTACTGTTGGAAGCATGTTTGGAACTCTTTAAATTTGATATGGTCTAGCGCCCTTTGCGAAGCTGTTTTTGCCGCCTCCACATCATCATAACGCTACCCTTTTTGCGTTTTTTTCATTCGTCCGACGAATACGGAGCGTGGGGAACGACGGACCACTTCTGAGGTGCCAAATAGTGGGTCACTCGTAAGGCCGTGTGTGCTGGAGCGTTTTCGTGATGCAGAACCAGTCACCTGATCGCCAAAGTTCCGGGCGCTTCCTCCTCACATCCTCTCGCAGACGCCTTAAAACATCCAAGTAAGAGTACTGGTTAACAGTATGGCTAGGGGCTACGAAATCCCGATGCACAATTCCACAAACATAAAGACAATTTGACCTCACTTGCCTTGCTTTTTTGTGGTCTGGGAAGTTGGGAGTCCTGCACTGGCTTGACGCTTGGTTGGTTACTGGGTCATACCTGTAACATCAACTCTCATCCCCTGTAACGACTTTGTTCAAGAAGTTGCCATAACAACTTCGCAGGGGTAACCCACCAACAGTCAGAGAAACAATACCACACTTGCACGTTCAGCTCTACACTGACTCCGTCTGCACAGCTGTTCCATGAAGGTCTCTACTAACGACATCTAGCGTGAGAACCCTGTACTACGTCTACGAATGGCAGCGCCCTCGGAGTCCTGTTTCTTTTCGGTCTCCCTCTCATATATAATTTAGAATAAAAACAGCTACATGTCATATTAAAGATCGTAATACTTCTTTAAGACACGACTAGTTTCGAACTTGTGCCCATATTCAAATGCTTAAAACATTCAGGAGCTTACATGTGTAGCATGTTGGTGGAGTTCACTATTAGAAAATAATTTTTTAAATATATTAATAATAGCGAAACCAATTGCAGAACCCTCCTTCCACGAAGCTGTTGCTACCTTATATAATGTCATCCTTTTCACCGGCTTTTACCCCGACCTGTGGAAGACCTCCCGTATTCTCATGTTCCTAAAACCGGATAAGCCCCCATCCCAGACCTCATCCTACCGTCCCATCAGTCTTACCTCCGTGTTCAGCAAGGTCCTGGAAACCATCCTCTCCCGTCGTATCCAGAGCACCTCCATCGCCACCAGTTCCTCTCCCTTTCCCAATGTGGCTTCCGACCCTCCTTCTCTGCCGATGACCAGCTCCTTCACCTTACTCATCTCCTTTCTGTCCAACTCAACTCCCGTCGCTCCGCAATTTTTGTCTCCCTTGATATCCAAAAAGCCTACGACCGTGTATGGCATTCCGGTCTCCTCTTCAAGCTCCAGTTCTACGCCCTTCCTATTAATTACGTCCGCCTCATTGCTTCCTTTCTCACCCGCCGCCCCTCCTATGTCACTGTCTGCAACTCCGACTCCCGTTTGTTCTACCCCTCTGCCGGGGTGCCCCAAGGCTCTGTCCTCTCTCCTCTCCTTTATCTCACCTACTCCGCCGACATGCCCCAACCCGAGCCTCCCGTTTACCTTCTACAATATGCTGACGACACCGCCTTCCTAGCCCTCGCCCCCTCCCTTGCCCGCTCAAAGTTTTTGCTCCAGTTCCACCTCACCGAGTTCGCCTCATGGTGCAACCGGTGGCTCCTCTCCGTCAATCCTGACAAATCCCAGGCAATTATCATAGGTCGTACCACCCGCTCCTTCCGTCTCCATGATTTCTACCTCACCCTCCACAACCGCCCTATCCGCCACACCCCCACCCTGAAGTACCTTGGCCTAACCCTCGACCGTAACCTCTCCTGAACCCCCCACCTCCGCACTGTCCGACAGAAAGCCCTCTCCCGCCTTAACCTCCTCAAACTCCTCACCGGCCGGACGTGGGGTCTCAGCCCCTCCACCATTCTCTACACCTACCGGTCCCTCATGCGTCCTGTTCTTTGCAGCTTCCATCCTGCCTGGATCTCCGCTCCCACATCCTACTATAAAACCCTCCAAGTCCTCGAGCGCCACGCCCTCCGCCTCGCCTACCGCATCCGGCTCCCGTCCCCCACGCGGATCCTGTATGACCTGATCCCGTTTCCCCACCTCCTCGAATATCTCCAGCGTATCCGTATCCTCTATACCACCCGTAAAATTGACTCCCGCAACCCCCTGGTCCACCCCATCCTTACCAACCCTGGGCCTCTGCCAAGCCTCTACCGCTTTATACCCCCTTCCCTTCATCTCCACACCCTCCATGTCCTCTCCCAGGGTAATTTCCGCCGCCTCCCCCTTCCTGATGACGTCCTCCGTTCCGACATCTACCCATCCTACCAGCTCTGATCCCCCACCCATAGATAAAGTGCCCCCTCTCCTCCCTCCCCTTCCGCTCCCCCGCTTGGCTACCCCCTCCCTGCCCTGGAGTCCCTACGGCTCTTCCCTGCCGCCCCCTTTTCTTCACCGCCGTTTTTTCCCCCTCTCCCCCACGCTTTGCTCCGCCCCCCTTTTTAACGGGGTCCTGGACCGACAGTTTTACAAGTGCTACGTCAAGTGTTGTGTGTTGTGCTACAGTGAAGTGTGTGTTTTTTAACTGCGTCCACCGCAACCAGACAAGTGTCGCACCGTGTATTTTACTTAGTGT
The DNA here is from genome assembly GCA_026315105.1 of Locusta migratoria. Lineage (NCBI taxonomy): Eukaryota > Metazoa > Arthropoda > Insecta > Orthoptera > Acrididae > Locusta > Locusta migratoria. The sequence goes on from CM048746.1 coordinate 203,294,737, forward strand.
CTCCGTGTACTCGCCGTCCTGTGTTCTTGTCGTCCAACATGTGCTTTTTACGTCACCGTGGCTCCTCGTTTTTAACTGACTACATCCGGTTTTTGTTCACCTGTCAACTGTTTGTACCTCCAATTGTCGCCATGTATGTGTCATTGTTCCTCCATTGATTTTTCGCCTGTCATGTATTTTAAATTTTCATCTCATCAATGTCTTTTATTCTCTCGGCTGAAGAGCAGCCTCTGGAGCTGCTGCCAGCCTACTGGTGTAATCGCTGGTGTGGAAATACAATTAAAAAAAAAAAAAAAAAAAAAAAAAAAAAAAAAAAAAAAAAACCAATTGCAGATGGCGAGGTGACATGAACAAAAACACTGTTTACTACAATCAATATTGTATCCAAATAGTGACTGTCCATGTGACGCACTCTTTATACACTTTTGCGAAAACACTACTATTCTCTGTCACATGGACAGTCGCAATTTGGATACAATATTAAACGTAAGTAAACAGCGCTTTTGTTCATGTCACCTCGCCACCTCCAATTGGTTTCGTTATTATTAATATCAAATAATTTGTTTTCAAATAGTAAACTCCAGCAACATGCTACACATGTAAAATTCTGAATTTTTTAAGCACTGAGGATGGGCACAAGCCCGAAACAGGTCGCATCTTTAATGTGACTGATAGCAGTTTTTATTTTCAACCCTATATTAGGAACAGTCACAGAATTGAAACACGTCCTCTGAAATATTTTACAAGAACTTCTCTCTAGAAAAGTTTCCGCAACTGTTTAATTGCTCGTGGTTGTGTTATGTTCGAAACACTTGTTTTCTTTCTTCTAAAATCGAATTAGCGAAACTCATCGTCAGGAATAATCACATTGACGTTGAACTGACTGGAGCAGTGCGGCTCACTCCAAACATTAAGATACTGTTAAAAAAAATTTAAACAGAATCAGAGAGTGATCAAAACACACGTTTTTGTCTTTTTCATAAGTACTAGTTTAGTTCTGAACACATCTCAGAAATATGTATATTTAAAACTGATGTTTAATAAATGATCCATGCATTCCTTGTTTCTTATTTTATGACTGCATTGCGTTTGTGACCAAAAAATGTAGTTGGCAAAAAAATAATGGTTTGTTCTTCTTCGTCGTTTCGTGTTTGTCCCTCCTGCCTCCACTCCTTGCCAATGACGTGGATTTTTGAACTGCTGTCAACCATTGGAACGTATTATTTTGCGACGTTGCTGTACTCATCGCTGTTTCATGCAATGAAAATATTTTTTGTTTTGTTTATTCCTTTAAAGTTGTGTCTCTAACTCATAACCTGGAATTTCTTATTCATTCCATGGCATCTTTATACAAGATTGGTCTTTAAGGCTATATTTCCTCAAATACATTTGCAAATGTTACATTCCGTCGTTAAGTGTTGCTGCATTGTCATACTGCAGGAACTATGACACTGCAAAGAATACTTCTAACGTGACTACAAACTCGCGGGTCAGTTGTCGATCGAGTATTGTCGACAGTCTTCGGCAGTCTTCGGCATTGTTCGCGAGTAATATATCGCGATCCGCGCTAGCATGGTGCCCGCACTGCAGAAAAATACCCCTGCCATTTTAAGGTATGTGCCGGAGGGTACATTGGTTCTCATTGTCACGTCCTTCTCTTCCTATTCCTCGCCTATGTTTAGCGGGAATGAACGTTCGGGCAGTTGTAGCTGGTGTCTTGAAATGACTGGGGGTTCACTAATTTTACCGAAGTGTGCGATTTACCTTTCCAAATGACTAGCACCTAAATGTCATCTAGAGCATTTGCAAAGGGCGCACACTCCAACCTCTTCTCAGACAGCTAAGTATTTGTGGCTACGAAGAATATAAACGTAGCAATTTTTCTCTAAATACAGATATACTTAAAAAAACACCGGTCACACATTTATGGAAATTATCAATCAAAAAGTCAAACCCACAAATGGGGGGCGGGGAATACAGCATTTGGCTGGACGCGAACTATATGACATCGTGACTTCCTTAATCACACGTTGTGCATAACAACATTACTATTGTTCATCTTAGTATTTTATAAAGTCTTTTACAGCTAGTCGGCCGTTAGTTGACATTAAGTTAAAAGACAGTTTATCAAAGTAAACGCGTTTTTAATAATTTTTCTGTGTACAAAAAAGCAACTGTGAGGCGTGAATGTTGCCTTCGCGGAGAATTTGCGTATGTGCAAGGTGAAGTGCGCGATCTAACTACATTGGGAAGCGTTTGGGCCAATTCGTTCGTTTCCAAAAATGTACATATTTTTTTTTAAATCTATGGGACCCTAACTGCGTCGGTTATTAGTCCCTAGCGTTATTAACTACTTACACTAAAATTTACCTAAGGACAACACACCCAAGCCCAAGGGAGGACTCAAACTTCCGTGGGTTTCCGTCAGGGTCCGGATAGCATATGACGAGAGGAGCTATGTATTACGCAGCGCAAACTGAGTTTGTGACACTTGCGGGGAGTGACACTTGCGCGGAAAGGGAATGTGTAGACACTTGCGCGGAGACCCGGACGCTGCAGGTAGTGAACAGGGTGTTCCAGAAGTAGCGATACACCACCCCTACTCCACGCCCTCCAGCCGCTACCTGTGCCGTATTCAGGGAAAGGCCCACCGAGCGAGGTGGAGCAGTAGTAACGGGACGTTCACTAAAAATAGCGTATATTACAAGATTCACGTCTCTCGCATTCCGGCCCAAAATTAGCATGGGCCTATATTTCGCATTCATTGAAAAATGCGAATTTTTCCGATACCTACTGTTTACTTTGTACATATTTAAGGGCAGAAAATAAAGTTATCTCCCAATATTTCTGATTAAATAGTGTTTCACACGAAAATACCGTTTATGACAATTTCGGATTTACTGCATTTTGAGTCAGAATTCGCATCTATATTCGAATTTATCGCAAATACAAATTTTTCCTATCCCTAGAATTACCTCTAAAAATAAACAGCTGATCAAGGCACTAAAAGCAAGGGCAGATCTTTAGGTGTATTTTACAAATAACTAAAACACAATTTGATCGCCGGCCGCGGTGGCCGAGGGGACTGAGGCGCTCCAGTCACGGTCTGCACGGCCACTACGGTCGGGGGTTCGAATCCCCCCTCGGGCATGGATATTTGTGCCATCCTTAGTATAAGCTAGTTCATAAGTAGTTTGTAAGTTTAGGGACTGATGACCCCGTAGTTAAGTCCCATAAGCTATACAAACATTTGAACATTTTGAACAATTTGATCGTGGAATTATATACAATCTCATTATAAAGGTTTTTTGTAGGTGGTTTTGAGCAGCTTTTAAATATGTTAGAAATTGCATTATGAAATATAGACAGCTACACGTTATGTTTATTATGAGATATCGATTTCGGCTAATTTGAGGTCATCTTCAAGTCTCAAACAACAGGTGTTACTTACGCATTTTTCCAGTGGCACTCATAACCTTTAACTGTTTACACACAAGGTCTAACGTTGTTAATCGCGTTAGCGATGAAAAGAGAACCCAGAATCTTTGCGTCTAAATGATACATATATTGGTGTGATGTCTTATTTCGAAAGAACAGACATCACACCAATACATATGTAGCTCTCGGTGAAATGGAACGGTATGATGTCGTCACGTACCTCAGCACGGCCGACTAGAAACGCAGGAGAAGTGCAAACAACGTTCTCTCCTCAGAGATATGATTATAATTGGGTTCGACGTAGACTTCTACAACATACAGTCTACACGGCGAAGATTACACCAAAAATTTAACTTTTCGTCTACTTTTGCGATAGCAACCAAATTTTAGAATCGTGTTTACTATGTAAAGATTTAGCAACACAAAACGCTTCAAGTCCATAACTTCACTGGTTTTAGAGTTCTGAATTTTTAATATGTTTTTAATGTTATTATAGAAAAAACAAATTTGGGACTCTCACAAAAATTTTCATATGGCAGATTTTGTAGGTACATTCACAAGACATAATTCAACGGTTGTGTGCATTCATCTTATGAGAAATATCAATCATTTGTTTTCAGTGTTTATTTCAAATTTCTACATTTAAGTTTCTTTAATTATTTGTACTTAAATGTGGTTATGGAATAAATAAATTACGTGTATATGTGTAGTCTTATGCGGCCAAACTACTTCGGTCATTGGTCGCTAGAGTTACACATTACTTAATCTTACTTAAAATGACTTAGGCAAAGTACAAACAAACATACCCATGTCCGAGGAAGGACTCGAACCTCCGACCGGACCGGCCGCGCAATTTGTGACAGAAATTTCATGTTTGATATTATTAATGCATAGAAGTATGAAATCACGTCAAGACTACTTCCTGCAAAAATGTTGACAAAAAAAGTTGGCACTGAGTTTAGAAAAACAAAATTCTGGTATATTGGATTTTAACATTTTATCAAAAAATGAATGTTACTTTTTTTTTTTTTTACTACAAGAGATACAGCCATTCAAATTTACGGCCACCAGAATGTTTTCCCTTCCTGAGTAAATGAGCTGCTTCTTGTAGTTTCAACACCTTTTTCTTGCTTGAATGTTCTGAATATAAATCTTCACACAGACTTCTTGAGGAGGAGAGTGATACGGATATCTGATTGTAAACCACTGCCTATTACCTTATACCTTTTTGACTGTACTGAACAGTAATTCCGCGTATTCCGTAATTTATATTTATACAGTTTACAGGCAATGTAATTTATAAGCAACTATTGGCTGCCAATTTCGCTTCATTTTTCCTGGCAGTCTTGCAATTTTTTTCTCCCTGTTGATTTATGCCGAGTTCGGAGTAAAAATGGTTCTATATGACGGAGATGGAAAATAGATTTTATCTTCAGCATTTTTCGGTGTGTGTCATTCCCTTACACATCCCGTATTTCATATATTTCTTAGATGTATTTGTAATTCGAATACAGCCAAATCGTTTTGGGGTCTACGAATAAACGCTTCAAGTATGTAAAATACTCATTGACTTATTATTAACGTTTTTTAATTGAAGGTTTAAGATTGCGTGTCCTATTAAAAAGCATAGTAGCTATTTTTAAAGAGATGGAAGCTGCGTTATAGTGGTGTTAACTACATAGCAGTCAATTACATCAACGTATCTGTGCAGGATGTTTAATATATTTATTGCTTGCGCAGGTGACTTGATATGCTTAGTGTTCTGAATAATATGCTTTTAGATGGTATGACTGTGGAAAGTCATCGTCTTGTAGTAGCAGAGACTGTCTTAATAACTCTCCAAACATTATCACTATTAAAATACCTTTTTGTTTACAGGAGGAACACTCAACGGATTAATATGTAGTTAGAACAAGTTAGTATATTGCTCTTCAGCTTTGAAAGGGTTGTGCAATTTCACTGATTTTCGTGTTATGTTGACAGTGTGGAAACTTGACCACAGCAGTGCTAGACTTCTTGGTGTGCCTGTACCCAGGAAAAGCCATCAGCCGCCCCAAGGGCCCCGGGTTCCGCGCAAGTGTCACTCCGCGCAAGTGTCACTCCGCGCAAGTGTTCCAACCCCGCGCAAACTAGCATGTCTTACCAGAGACGACTCTCCTCGCCCCTCCGTGACGAAGAACCGACCATACGAGGTTATGAAAAGACTGTGAACCTCAGCAGTTGCCAATTGGGGTACTAGAAATCATTAGTAAGTAAAGGAATAGAAGGAAAAATAGTAGGTGAAATGGACTGGAGAAAAGGAAAGACAGAGGAAGCCGGGTAGAATTCTACACAGAGCACAACTTAATCATCACAAACAGTTGGATTAGAAATCATGAAAGGAAATCTTTTTGTGTGGGAAACAACAAGAGACACCGAAAGGTTTCAAATTGATTTTAAGATGGTGAGGCTTTGGTTTGGGAGCCAAGTTTCAACTGTAAGGCATATCCAGGAGCAGATATGGACTGTCACCACTACTTATTGGTTTCAGCTGTACATTACAACTGAAGAAACTGCAAAATACGTAGAAACAAGAGGAGTGGAACCTGGATAATCCAAGGAAGTTGAGGTTTCTACAAGTTTCAGAGAAAGCATTAGGCAACGATGGACAAACATGGTAAGAAAATACAGTAGAAGTAAAATGGGTAGCTGCGAGAGATGAAATACTGAAGGCTGCAGCAATTAGGCAGTCGCCACACGCTCATGGCCTCAGCATTAACGGTGAGTCGAATCGGTCTGATGATGGTCTCAGAGTAGATCGAAACCGGTCACTCTAACAAATAAGTAAAAACATTTTGCGAACGTGACTGTTATTCTCATTTTGAATTAGGCATAAAGTACTGCCGACGGCTAAGAAAATGTGGAGGACACTAAGTACAAATTCGCTAAGCAGTAGAGGCTACAGAACAAATTGAAGTCCATAGAAAAATGTATAATTGCGGAAGAGACAATGTATATGGGAAAATAAGATAGATGTTTGTAGACAAGAAGAGCAGATGTAAGAGTATTAGGACCTCTCATGGAAAACGAGTACTAAGCTAAGGGACAGTTAAAATATGGAAAGGAAACTGTGGATAAACAGGAGAAATTAAACGCAGCATTCTAGAGAGAGATTAATACACAGAATTGAAATGAGATACTGCGCGAAGAATTTGACAGAACGCTGGAAGATCTTTGCCGAAACAAGGCCTCTACAGAAGGTGTTATTGCCTATGAACTACTGATAACATTTGAAGAGCCAGCCATAACGAAAAATTCTACCTGGTGTAAAAGATGTATGAGAAATACCATCAAACTACAAGAAGAATTCCAAAGAAAGCACTTGCAGAGATATTTGAATATTAGGAAGCTATCAGTGATGGTTGCATAATATTGACACGATTCTACAGAAGAATGCGGAGACGTAGAATCCGACATCTGGAAAGGTTTGGATTTAGGGGAAATATGGGAACACGTGAGACAATACACACCTTAGGACTTGGCATAAAAGACAGGTTAAGGAATGATAAACTTACTGTCATAGATTTTATAAGATTGACTATTATGACTGTAATACGGTCTTTAAAATTCTTAACGTATTAGGATAATAATAATAAAAAAATCACGTGACTCAGTACAAAAGTGCAAGTCTTTCAACTGGATGCCACTTCGGCGACTTGCGTGTCCTTAACCTAACCCAGTAATCCAACTGGAGAGAGGGGACCTACTGTTTAACGTTTAAGTGTTATGGAGTGTAGTAACATTAAATGATGTGATTTACACAGAGTATACATGCTGTAAGATGTGAAAGTACAGCAGTGGTCTGTACACGAATAATGTGTTTCGCTGTGGTAGTCAACTGTATCGTGCATCCCAGAGGTGCCGGTTAATCAGGTAACTGTCTCTTGGCCCAGAGGACACGTGAGTTGCCATTGCACACACGCATGTGGCGTATGCTCTGGGAGTATCAGCGTAGTGGATTTCCCCAGGGGACATTCCGTAACTGGAGACGTGTGTTGCGGTGTTGTGTTACGGTCGAGGCTTAATGCCGTGAGGGATTTGCTACTGACACCAGTGAAGCTGGTCTTTGGTCTTTTACGTTAAAAGCTCTCTTTTACGTGGCTCATTTATATGCTGATCCACACATTCTGTACAATGCTGTAAGTAGATTATTATTTGTAGAAAACAGAACAAAACGACAGGCTACAAGAAAAACATCTAGCATCATCCGTTCAAGGTTTATTTAACATTCTTGGTATACGTCGATAACGCATGCATCGAATTCTACAAATTCCTAACCCTTCTAAAGGCGTCAGATTGTTATACCATCATCTGTCAGAGAAGTAAAATACGTGAGCTGCTTTATATTCGAGATAATGTTTCTACTTACGATGTTTTATAACAGCAATAGGAAAGCTTCCGTTGCAAAATTTCGGCAACGCCTTTAATAAAATGAAGAGAAAGAAAACGTTCACGGCATGGAGATAAATGTAAACATGTAAAAATGAGATTTTAGACGTAATGAAATGTCATTACACCTAACAAAGTCCATATAAATCATGTGGATACAGCTAATTCATTATACATTACTCTCAGTTTAAACAGTTGCTGTGTTCTAATACGTCATCAAAGGAGAAAAATGATTTTCAATGGAAAAGAAAGGTAAAACAGTATCAAAAAGTAGATAATCAAAGTCAACAACTGATTAGGAGTAACTTTCTGAATTTGGGTCAGAGGCAGCGATTAATATTTTAATATCCACAAACACTGTTAGTAAGCGGTTTCTAAATATTTGATCCAAAATGCTTGTGCTACTTATATATCTCTCAATAAATTAAGCCATTAGTTCTTTATTTACAATTAAAATCTAACTTGCCACATATCTGCTGCTTCATATACGAGTGAATCGTGAAAATGAAGACAACAAAACAACAGAATGACCAATTGGCAAAGCAATAATACTGGCCCTCATACGACGAGTATGCACTGGAGACTGACAATATTTTGATTTGTAAAGCTTATAGTATTGAGAATACGACAATATTCGTTTTCAAATGGTGAACATATAGACGTACTGACAATATAACTGAAACTGTGAGTGCTCTTTCTCTCTCTCTCTCTCTCTCTCTCTCTCAAGCGCGCGGCGGATTAGTCGTGCGCATTGGGGCACCGTGATGCGGTGCGCGCGCGGCCGTTCGCCGTCGGGGGTTCGAGTCCCTCCTCGGGCATGGGAGTGTGTGTTGTCCTTAGGTTAGTTTACCTTAGTTTAAGTAGTTTGTAAGCTACGGAATGATAACCCAGCAGTTGAGTTCGATAGATTTACAAACATTTGAACATTTGATTTCTCTCTGTCTCTCGAAGCTTTCTTTCGTAGACTGGGTGAAACCAATCGCGCGCCGGATCTGGTCCGCGGTTCTGCTGTTGGCCAACCAAGATGATGATGTAGACTGCTGCTACCGCCTGGACAATAGAACAGTACCTTTTACTTTAAAGCTATAATAAAGTGAAATCTTTGTCTAGTTATAACCGCTTACATTACGTGGTGAGTTAATTTCAGACCTAATAAAAACTCATTCTTACCTGCGTACCAAGAAAGAAAGGCGAAGTAGGATAGTGATCGCTTTTTCAGTGTAGACACCATGTTTGAACTCCTTCCGGAATCCGTGAAAATCCGCAAATAATGTGGATACCGGACGGGGGGAGCATGTCAGTAGTGAACGGGTAAGTTAGGATTTGCGTCTGACGGTTGGCGTGCTGGGGTGATCAGTGTGGGAGCGGTGACCACGTTGCCCTGGTGGCACAGTGGGCAGTGTAATTGTCTAGTAAGTAGGATGTGAGGGTTCGAATTAATTCCTTAAATTAATTCCATTAATTCAATGACCACTAGCAGATAATGTAATTCCTTTGTATCTACACATTGTTACATGGATAGCTAGGAACAGAAAAATTTCACGAAAACGAGAATTCGAAATTGGCGGTTTTTAGTTAGCGAAATATAGAACCGTAAATGTTTACAAATTTCCGAAATTTATTTATTTATTTATTTTTATTTATTTATTTATTTTAATTTTTTTGTAGATCCGAAAGCGGAAACTCCCTCAAATTTGTAATTCATATTTGGGCAATGTCGACATTAAATTTGGAACTTTTCTTCCTCAAAGTTGCCTTTGTACTACAAACATAAACCAACACATCCCTTGTAATTTACGATGTAACGTCAAAACAGCAGAGGAAGTGGGGATGAAAAAGTAGCCAATTTCGGCGAAAGAGATACACAAGTTGTCAATAAACACGTATAAATTGCCAATAAAAGCACCGAAATTGGCAATAAAGAAACAGGCAAAATGACACCAAAATGGCAATAAACAGTGAATTTGTAAATCATCGAGTTTACGAAAATAAAATACAAATTAAATACAAAAGGTAAAGCAGTCAACAATTCGAAGATTGGTTTGAACACCACAGTGCTTTACTAGGCATGGTCCTGTTTGGAGGTGGTATGCCGTTGCCTTCCTCCGACCTTCGAACTGACTTACCCAGCAAGTTATAGGGGGACCTAGAGTTTAACGTGGGTTCCGAACCACGATGCTACTCGGTATTTTTCACATCAGCAACACTGCCAGAGGTGAAAGAAGTGGAAAGGGATAGATAAAAATCCTAAAACCTGGCGGGGGTCGAACCCACGACCATCGGATTCATAATCTGCCACTCTCCCACTGTGCAACTGAGGCGTACTAATTACGTGACAAAAACAGAAAAATAAACAGAAAATGGGGGAAAAAAAAGGAAAATGCGAAAGGCGGACTTGTAGGCAGCGAGGGAACAGTGTCCAGAGGCACGCGGGTGCCGCTTTTCGCGGGATGCTGATGAAGCGTAACCCGAGTACGCGCTTCCACACAGACGCATGGCCACGAGCTGCTGACAGACTGCTTTAGAACGCACAGAGAGTAACGCACCTTAAACTATTCGCCTGCGGAATAAATGCTACTCAATTCACAATGTAGCCTTCAGAAATGGAGAGTCGTTATCATCGGCTTATATGTCAGGCACTTTATGTAATATAATGTTTTCACTTACAGATTTTGCAAATTGCGGAATTAACCGACTTCAGCTGCTTTTGGCTATCGATTTGCAACAGATGTAAATTTGTCGCACTGGGTCTGGAACTCGGTGTCTCGCATTTCGCCAGCGGTCGCCTTGTCCTCTCGGCCCCCCATGCACTCTTCCCGGCTAAACCCAAAACTTCCATGTGTCACACTTGTCTCTATCCCTCACATACTCGCACACATTATAGTGTGAGCCCCGCGAGAGGGGGATACAAATTTCCACCGCCGTAAGCAAAACAGCTACTCACAGTATAATGTGTGCAGACATTTGAAGGCTAGAGACATGGGAGCGTGCACGGTTGGCCCAGAGATGAGACCACTAGCGAAAAGCGGGAGATCCGGGGTCTCGTGACAATCCGACAAATTTTCATGCGATGCAGTTTATAGTCCATCCTTGAAAAAGGAGAGAAGACGGCCCCTTCCACAATTTGCGAAATATATGTGTGAGAATCTATCACTTCCCCGCCTTCACAGCTAACGCCTGTTCCTCTGGATATGGTTTGCTAGCGTGCGCCATATCTCTATTGTCGTTACTAAAGAAAACTGGTAAAACTCTCTTCTAGATGCTCGTGTATTTCAGATGCCTAAGCATCCTGACAGAGAGGAAGGGAACAGCAATAATACACGGCACCGATTATAAAAAGCCGAATCTGGAAAATGGGCAACTGGTATGAACAAATAACAACATATCTGGCTAACAAAGAAAATGGAAAAAGGGCTTGGTAACTGGTGAAAACGGTACCGAAACTGAAAAAAAAAGTTCGATATTGCAAATAATAATAATAATTTTACTAAAAAGAGCATCAGGCGTGGAGAAAAATAGTACCAAAATAGCCAAAAAGTAAGAACAAAGTTGGGAAAACTAAAAGGCCGAATTTGGCAAGAAGTAACACTGCATTAGAGCCACCAAAAAATACAGAGGTATGGAAGTTAAGAAGTAATGAAGACGTATCTGAAACACTACGAAAGAGACGACTGGTAGTTTTGGGACACACAGAACGAACAGCAATAGGTTAACTAAACAGATTTTTAAATATCTTTGTGACAAGAAGTCAACAATAGCCTGGATTCAAGGGGAAGAAAGAAAAGATTTGGAAAGAAAAAACATAAGTTACAAAGAAGCAACGGAGAATTTTCAAGATTAAAGTGTTAAAATTGGAATGATTCCAAGGCAGGAGGGGAAGTACACAGAAAGGATACACAGAGAAAAGATGACAGAATAGTGCAGGAAAAAGAAAGAAGAACGAAGAAGGAACCACTGAAATCGGCGATTGGTCCTTAGATCTACATCTCCATGCCTGGAATAAACCACATTTATACTATTTATTTTCCATTCCATTCTCGAATAGCGCGCGGAACAAACGCCTGAATCTCTCCAGTCGAGCGCTGATTTCTCGTATTTTATTCTGATGATCATTTATACCTATGTGAGTGGGAGTCAATAATATATTTTCACATTCTGAGGAGTATGTTGGCGATTGGAGTTTTGTAAGTAGACCACGCCGCAGCGATAAGCGCCGTTGTTGTAATGGTTCCCATCCCAGACGCTGTATCATTTCCGTGAAGCTGTCTCCCCTGTATTGTGACAATATAAAACGAGCTGCCCTTCTTTGGACTGTTTCGATGTACTCCGTCAAACCCACCTGATAAGGATTCCACAGTGGGCAGCAATACTCCAAAAAAGGAAGGACAAGTACAGTGTATGCAGTCTTTTTAGTAGTTCTGTTGCCCCTTTTAAGGGTTCTGCCAGTAAAACGCAGTCTCCGATTCACCTGTCCCACGACATTACCTACGTGTTCTTTCCATTTTGTCTGAAGTAATACTAATTCCTAGGTATTTAGCGGTGTTAACTGCCTTCTCTTTTGATTAATCTCTCTTGTAAACAAAGTTTAAGATATTTCTTTTCGTACTCACGTGGACGACTTCACACTTCTCATGACCCAAACTAAGAAATAATTAAAAATAAAAAAATTAAATAGTACCGAAATCGGTTAAAGTAGCACTAATATCTATATAAAATGATATTTTGTCCATAAAATCGATCTTTTACTGTTTATACAGACAGCCAATACGAGATCCACGCCAAGTGCTGCCAAAACAGAAAAACCTAAAAGTCCATACGACTAAATGGTGCACATTCTTAACTGATAAACAGTGCTATTAGGACGCCGTGTAAAATTATAGGGCCACAGATAGTGATATGGTCATGCGTTTATTGACGCGTTTCGATTAAATCATCTTCAGAATGTGTTAAGTTACAAAAATCAGTAAGCGTGGTGTCACAAAAAGATAGAGAACTGTACAGACAAAAGAGATACCAAAGTACATTACAAACACATCTTGTAACTTAACACATTCTGAAGATGATTTAATCAAAACGCGTCAATAAACACATGAACACATCACTATCTGTGGCCCTATAATTTTACATAGCGTCCTAATAGCACTGTTTATCAATTAATACCGACTGGTATTGCCTGTGGTCGAAAATCGACCAACTGTGTTTACAATGGTCACTGGGGGTAAAATTTTACGCATCATGTCGGCGGCCTCGCGTGATTATGTTGGCAACATCAACAACACGATAGAAAATCTTTGCTCATTTGTTCGAACCACATAGAACGACTCGATTAGTGTATCGTACAGACCATGAAGTAAACAAATAATGCTGTTCCTGGTTTATGGTTGAAACGTTCTTGATGCACCCTCGTCCGCTCAGTAAAAATGATTGCCCTCGAAAAGCGAAGACTCCACGAGAAAACTTCAGCGTTGTCAAGCGATTGGCTAAAATGAAGACTCACAGGATTCTCATAATTCAGCATCTATTGCCAAAATTATCATAGGAGGCCGCTGGCATATTTGGTAAAATTTAACTGGCACTGGGACCTATGGAACGGTATCTTTTACGTGTTAACGAAAATGCCTGACACAATAACAACAAATAAAAACGGAAGTATATACTTCTCATGTGATTTTCGAATTATATAACTTTAATTAGCCTAATATTTGAAATGGAACTACAATTTCGGTGTTCGTATATTTTTATAACGCCAAGAAATAACGTTATTTCGATACTGCGATATTCAGAATTCCAGAGCTGACAGCATGTCGACTTCGTAGTTCCACCCGTGCACCGCTACATGCCTCTCCCGGCGCATCATCATTTATATCGGCATTCAAATGAAAACATCCAATTCCTTTAAAGACTCTTAATCACTGCGAAAATGAAGCATTTGAATGGCACAAGAAAGTGATTTGGGAGCACTCCATGTTTTGATATTCACTGATATTAATACGTTATTTTAACACTGCAGTTGCGCTGCATTACAGCGTCTTTGGTCGAGGCGAATGGACAATCAGTGATCTGATTGTTGTAGAATGTAGAACTTGATCCAAGCTGCTTCCTATTATCACTTTTAATGGCTAAATGCACACATAGTATTTATATTCGTGAAATCTACGACAAACAGTCTTTTGAATTATGTAACTTTCATTAGCCTTCTTATACAAATCTACATCTACATAGATACTCTGCAAATCACATTCAAGTGCCTGGAAGAGGGTTCATTAACCACTTTCATAACTTTTATCTACCGTTCCATTCTCGAATAACGCGCGGGAAGAAAGAACACCTAAATCGTTCCGTTTTCGATCTGATTTCTCTTATTTTATTGGGATGGTCATGTCTCCCTAAGTAGGTGGGTGCTAGCAAAATACTTTCAAATTCAGAAGTAAAAGTCTGTGATTGAAACTTCGCAAAAAGATCACACCGCAATGAATAACGTCTTTCTTTTAATGATTTCCACCCCAATTCGTGCAACATTTCCGTGACACTTCCTCTCCCCCCCCCCCACCCCCCCCCGTAACGTGATAAAACGAAACGACCTGCCCTTCTCTGAACCTTCTCAATGTCTTCCGTCAGTCCCACCTGGTGAGGGTCCCACAGGGGGCAACAGTACTCCAGAAGAGGACGCACAAGTGTGATGTAGGCAGTCTCTTTGGTGCATCTTCGAAGCGTTCTGTCAATGAAACTTAACCTTTGGTTCGCCTTCCCCACAATATTTTCTATGTGTTCTCTGCAGTCAAAGTTGTTCGTAATTGTAATTCCTAAGTATTTGGTAGAATTTACGAGCTTAAGGTTTGATTGATTTATCGCGTAATTGAAGTTCAGCGGATTTCTTTTAGTGGTCATGTGTATTACTTCACACTTTTCTGACGAGGGGACTGAGGCGCTCCAGTCACGGTCTGCACGGCCACTACGGTCGGGGGTTCGAATCCCCCCCCCCTCCCTCGGGCATGGATATTTGTGGCGTCCTTAGTCTTAGTTAGTTCATAAGTAGTTTGTAAGCTTAGAGACTGATGACCCCGTAGTTAAGTCCCATAAGTTCTACAAGCATTTGAACATTTTATTTGAACACTTTTCTTTATTTAGTGTCAATTGACAATTTTTGCACCATGTAGAAATTAGTAATCTGTACCACAGTTTTCGTGTTAGCGTATTTATATAATGAGGCGCATACTTCTTCAACGACTTTATGTCACGTCTGGAGTTCATATCCTTGACGGAAAGTCCCTTACACAGGATTTCAAAAATGTTCAAATGTTTTTTAAGCTTATGGGTCTTAACTACGGGGTCATCAGTCCCTAAAATTACAAACTACTTATCAACTACCTTATACTAAGGACGGCACAAATATCCATGCCCGAGGGGGGATTCGAACTTCCGACTGTAGTGGCCGTGGAAACCGTGACTGGAGCGCCTCAATCACCTCGGCCACCGCGGCCGGCACAGGATTTCAGCATCGATGTGTAAGGAAACGTGTGTGTGTGTGGGGGGGGGGGGGGGGGGGAGTGGTTGCGAAATGGCCACGAGACCAAAGTGTTACTTGGCGTGAATGCGTTTATCGCGCATCTGTCTCACGAGTGGCGTTTTTCCCGCGCTCTTTATCTGCCATCTCTCACAGAGGGCCGCACGCAGCGGGCCTTGCAGCGCTTAATCACGCCGCACTCTCGCCCTTTGTGCCGGGTCGAGGGTCGCGGA
Organism: Locusta migratoria; assembly: GCA_026315105.1. NCBI lineage: Eukaryota > Metazoa > Arthropoda > Insecta > Orthoptera > Acrididae > Locusta > Locusta migratoria. The sequence continues at coordinate 203,310,340 of CM048746.1, forward strand.
TTCCAGCGCCGCCTGCGAATCTCTGAGCGCGCGTCCATTATGCACGTGTGCGACGCGCGCCAATGCGATTACCGGCCCTGCAATATTAAACACGCCCTGCTGCGGCAAACGGCCCGGCGCCGGTCCACTTGCAGACCCGCTCATCAGACATTCCCTATTGGGGGGCGGTCGGCGACCGTCGCGGCCGGCACAGAGGTGGGCACTCCAGATTTCTTCCCCGCAATTAAACGCGCCCCAGCAGCTTCACAGGCAGGTGGATTTTGTGTGTGGGCCTCGGCGTTTCATTACATCGAGGCTCGTGGGAGTGGAATGTTAATGCCTACGTACCTACGTATAATCCGGTTTTATTCCATCGTGAATCTCAAAAGATCAGAAGCGAATGGAGATATACGGGAACTGAATATTAATACGGTTGAGAACTCCTGAAAGCAGTGTGCAAAATAGGCCTTCACTGTACGACTATACTCCATCTACTCCATATACCTGATAAAACAGCAACCCCTCCCAGTTTTGCACGGGTAGTATTTACTATAGCATAAGACTTCAGGTGGCTATTTGCTGATGATGCTGTGTTGTATGGGACGGTATCGTCTTCAATTGACTGTAATAGCATACAAGATGACTTAGACAAGAATTCTAGTTGGTTCGAAGAATGGCATCTAGCTCTCAATGTGGAATGTTAATGCCTATTTACCTACGTATAATCCAGTTTTATTCCATCGTGAATCTCAAAAGATCAGAAGTGAATGGAGATATACGGGAACTGAATATTGATACGGCTTAGAACTCCTGAAAGCAGTGTGGAAAATAGGCCCTCACTGTACGACTATACTCCATCTCAAGAATAAACCTGATAACAGCAATTTGCCATCAGTTATTGCTTCACTGTACTAGACTTAGATGGAATACCAAAGTGCGGCGAATGAAAATTTGTGCCCGGCCGGGATTCGAACGCGGGATCTCCTGCTTACTAGGCAGACGCGTTGACCACTCTCACCACATACAAATCTCCATTCGCCAGGCTGTCTCTTTCCTATACCACAGCCTATTTGTTCTGTAATGCTCGCAGTCACAACACTGTATTCCCGCGAGCATTACAGAACAAATAGGTTGTGGTATACGAAAGAAACGGCGTGGCGAATGCAGATTTGTGTGTGGTGGGAGACATGCAGGGAAGAGTCCTCTGCGGTCGGGCTGGTCACTATGTCCTCAGTGGCAGAGTGGTCAACGTTCAAAATGTTCAGATATTTGTATATCTTATGGGACTTAACTATGGGGTCATCCGTCCCTAAACTTACAAACTACTTATCAACTAGCTTATCCTAAGGACGCCACAAATATCCATGCCCGAGGAGAATTCGAACTCCCGACCGTAGTGGCCGTGCAGGCCGTGACTAGAGCGCCTCAGTCCCCTCGACCACCGCGGCCGGCCCTGATAACAGCAACCCGTCCCAGTTTTGCACGGGTAGTAATTACTATAGCATATGACTTCAGGGGGCTATTTGCTGATGATGCTGTGTTGTATGCAACGGTATCGTCTGTAATTGACTGTAATAGCATACAAGATGACTTAGACAAGAATTCTACTTGGTTCCAAGAATGGCTGCTAGCTCTCAATGTAGAAAAATGTAAAATGATGTGCACGAGTAGAAAAAACAATCCCATAATGTTCGAATACAGCATTAGTCGTGAGCTTCTTGATGCTGTCGCGTCGTTCAAATACCTAGGCGTAACATTTCAGAGCGATATGAAATGGAACGAATATGTAAGGACAGTTGTGAGTAAAGCGGATAGCCGACTTCGGTTTATTGGGAGAATTTTGGGAAGGCACTTCATCTGTATAGGAGACCGCGTATAAAATGCTTGTACGACCACGTCTTGAGAATTGCTCAAGTGTTTGGGACCCCCAGCAGATCAGTTTAAAGGAAGACATAGAAGCAGTTCAGAGACGAGCAGCTAGGTTTGTTAATGGTAGGTTCGACCAATGCGCCAGTTTCACGGAAATGCTCCTGCAACTCAATTGGGGATCGCTGGAAGAAATTCTTTCCGTGAATTTCTGTTGAGGAAATTTAGATGGCCAGAATTTGAAGCTGAGTGTAGGACGATCTTGCTGCCGCCTACTTACATTTCGCGTAGTGATCACAAAGACAAGATAAGGGAAATTAGGGCTTGTACGGAGGCATATAGGCATTCTTTTGTCCTCGTTCTATTTGGTGGTGGAATAGGAAAGGAAATGCCTAGTAGTTGTACAGTGTACACTCCGCCACGCACTTTACAATGGATTGCGGAGTATGTATGTATATGTAGACGGAGAAGATCGTCTACAATGCTTTGCTACGCCCAAAAGAAAGAAAGGAGAAAAAAGAAGATAAATGGCACATAACATTTCTTTTATTAATCCATTTTAGGGCCAGCGAATAGACAAAGTGTTTTTGTTTTTCTATTTGGAGAATTTTCTTTGGTCTACCAGCTCGGGATCAAGCCACATGCAATTGGCTATGTGTTTTGCACGAATGTCCCAAATTTAGGCCAGCAATAATTTTGTGCATTGTTCATGGTAATACCAAAGGCGAGACGCAAACAGAAGCTTACATTCGATATATAAGTCGTTACAAATCGTCGGCATGCGTCCGCGTCTTTGAATTGGCGATTGTTGTCTCAATTAAACTTTATGTCGATATTTTGATGGTCACTCTGGTCCCGCTACACAACTTTGCTGTCGTTTCTTTCCAGTGAGCATCGACGGTGATGCAGCTTTCAATGTTAATACGTGAGATGTCAATCAGTTCAAAAATTGAAACATCTTGGCAGATTAAAGTTGTGTGCCGGGACCAGGAATAGAACCTGGGACCTTTGCCTTTCATGGGCAAGAAGTCTATCAACTTTTTTTCCCTTTGCTCTAAGGGTAATACTGTTCCCTACGGTCGCTTGATCGTGTTTGTTCATTGTTCATCGATGTGTTCTTGGCTCAGCATCTTTGCTATAGAAACCGTTCAGATCACCGACCGAGCGCGTTGAGCCACGGCGCCCGGCAAACCGACTGAAAGTCTCTCCTCACAACTTTACTTCCGCCAGTACCTCGCCTCCTACTTTCCAAACTTCACAGAAGTACTCCTGCGAACCTTGCAAGAGTAGCGTGCCGCGATAATTCAGTCAGTAGCGTGCTTGCTTGCGAAAGGTAAAGGTCCCAATGTTAGAATCCCGTTTCCGGCACACAATTTTAATCTGCCAGGAAGTCCGCAGCAGAGTGAAAGTTTCATTCCAGATCAGAAATTCATTTTCTTACAATACGCTGATATCAACAGGAGATGCGATATTACACTCCTGGCCATTAAAATTGCTACACAACGAAGATGACGTGCTACAGACGCGAAATTTAACCGACAGGAAGAAAATGCTGTGATATGCAAATGATTAGCTTTCCAGAGCATTTACACAAGGTTGGCGCCGCTGGTAACAGCTACGGATTTTTCATACACAAACAGCAGTTGACCGGCGTTGTCTGATAAAACGTTGTTGTGATGCCTCGTGTAAGGAGGAGAAATGCGCACCATCAGTTTACGACTTTGATAAAGGTCCGATTGTAGCACATCGCAATTGCGATTTATCGTATCGCGACATTACAGCATCATCATGGTTGCATCCCTGTTTGGCGACATCGCGGTGAACGCACATTGGAAGGGTCTATTCGTCATCGCCATGCTGGCGTATCACACGGCTTGGTGGTATGGGGTGCCATTGGTTACACGTCTCTGTCACCTCTTGTTCGTATCGACGGTACTTTGAACAGGGGCCGTTACATTTCAGATGTGTTACGACCCGAGGCTCTACCCCTCTATCGATCCCTGCGGAACCCTACATTTCAGCAGGATAATGCACGACCGCATATTGCAGGTCCTGTACAGGCCTTTCTGGATACGGAAAATGTTCTACTGTTGCCCTGGCGAGCCCATTCTCCAGATCTCTCACCAATTGAAAACGTCTGGTCAATGGTGGCTGAGCAACTGGCTCGTCACAATACGCCAGTCTCTTGATGAACTGCCGCGGTGGAGCAGCCAAGAGGTCTAAAGCGTCTCGCTGCGGAGCGCGCGGTTGATCGTCGTGGAGGTTCGAGTCCTCCCTGGGACATGGATGTGTGTGTTGTCCTTAGTTTACCTAGGCTTAAGTAGTTTGTAAGCTACGGACTGATGTCCTCGCAGTTTGGTCCGATAGATTTACAAACAATTGAACATTTCTGATGAACTGTTGGTATCGTGTTGAAGCTGTATGGGCATCTGTACCTGGACACGTCATCCAAGCTCTATGCCCCAGCAAATCAGGGCCGTTATTACGGCCAGAGGTCGTTTTTCTGGGTACTGATTTCTGAGGATCTATGCACCCAAATTGCGTGAAAATGTAATCACATGTCAGTTCTGGTATAATATATTTGTGAAATTAGTACCCTTTTATCATCTGCATTTCTTCTTGGTGTAGAAATTTTAATGGCCAGTAGTGTACTTTATTTAGTTTTTCTTAGCCGCGCGGAATGGTAGCGTGATCTAAAGCGTAATGATACGCACTGGGCGGCCGTTTCCACATCGTACATGTGTTTGTGTGTGTGTGTTCAAATGTTTGTATAGTCTATGGGACTTAACGACGGGGTCATCAGTCCCTAAACTTACAAACTACTTATGAACTACTTACGAACTAGGACGGCACAAATATCCATGCCCGAGGGGGGATTCGAACCCCCGACCGTAGTGGCCGTGCAGACCGTGACTGGAGCGCCTTAGTCCCCTCGGCCACCGCGGCCGGCGTGTGTGTGTGTGTGTGTGTTGTCCTTAGATTGAGTTAGCTGTAAATTAGTTTAAGTAGTTTGTAAGTCTAGGGAGTGATGATCATAGCAGTTTAGTCCAACAGGTTAACAAACATTTGACCTTTTTTGAGTTTTTACCACGTGTATTGGAAAATTTTGCACTACATTTAGTGACTGGGAAATTTGGAAAGGACAGCATTCTGTTACTTCATCGCTAGCGTCGCTTCCGTGACTGTTGGTAGTGCTGATATGGTTGTCTGTTTCTCCGCTAGGGACGTCGTTCCAAGTCTCAGCCGTATACTATTATGTATAAGTTAGACTCTGATATACTATGTACATTTGGATTTAACACGCTGAGGACTGTGTAAGCGTGACATACATTGTTTTGTATCATATTACATTGGACGTACCGACCAATAAAAGCATTTTCTGAAGTATGGTAAAGTTGAAAAGTCAGAGAGCAAATAACTTTTCCAACGAGTAATTATTGTTCCATATTTCGTGTTATATTCTTCAAATGAAGAAATATCTTGATCCGATAGTTACCGAACTTCACAGAATCACCTGTCTGGCTAAAGCCTTCATAAAAATTGTTCCTGGCGTCTTGGAACATATGAAAAATACAAACATAAATAAATACACACACAGATTACTGTGCAACTGAAATAAACCAACATTTATTTTTATCATATGGGTTTCGCCTTACTTGTAGGCAAGGTATTATCAGTAGCCTGAAATATACACACATTTCTTTACAAACTATTTTCTTTCTACTGTTTTGTATGGAGTTTAGAAACAGTTCCACTTCACTATTACTTACAAATTTTGTATATACATGTGTGCTACTGGTACTGCATTTCCTCAGTCTTGTTCTTATTTATGCTGATGTAAAAATTATGCTATGTATTCTTCCGCGTCTGCTAGAATCAAATTGGTTTTTGTTTCAGGTGAAGCGGAAGTGAAGCTGTCTCGTTTAGAGTCAAGTATAATAATAATGATACGTTTTACTTGTAAAAATTTGTCAGCAATCAGTCGAAAATTAATTTATTCACAGATCTAGATTCGACCACTATGTGCTCATTAACAATACTGAAAACAAAAGAGTTAAAACACGTAAAACATTCCAACCTCCATGTTGGAGGTTACGTTCATACGTATTGATAATGACCACACAATGGTCAAAATCTAGTTCTGTGAATAAATGAATTTATGACTGATTGCTGAAATTTTTTTGCAAATCAAATAAACAGTCGTTCAGTCCAAGTGCCACCAAGCCTGATACGTTTTATGTTGTGGGTTGAAAGCACGTCGACACAGCGATAATACGAGATAATGACTTTACCGGCGCATTTAACTTGGACAGCAGTGGAAAGCCATCTGGAGGAAAAAAAAACTGCAGCAACGGGAATGGAAATGGACAGGCAGAGGAACAACATTGCTGCGAATGTGACTTACTTTATAAATGCAGGAATGCGTCAGGATCTCTGATTTAAATGTTTTCGAAGCAGCCATCTAAGTCGACAAGCTAGTTCTCTTCTTTTGAAACTTTGACGCTGGCCAGAATTTATTCACCTTTCGCTGTGCTGTGATAGGGGAAATTTTCCGTTAGCTTTTAACGGAATTAAATAATACACCCCAAATTCCGCCAGTACGCTCCTTTGAGAACGCTTTCGTACTTAACTAACAAATTAATGTAATTATAAAAAAGTCATGAAAATTCCTAACATAGATAAAGGATAATTTTATGCATGAGTGACGTAAAAGTGTATTGTGTGGATTCGTAGTTAAATATTGAAGCCAATCCTGTCTGGTAATCTCTTTACCGCCTTCTATATCGGAATCCGAAGAGTAATTACAGTATTGGAATAGTAATCAGCTACAACGATAGAGACGATTAACAACGGAATCCAATAACCCACTTTTTAACAGTGTTTCACGTGCATGTTTCTCTACGGAGCATGAAACTGCTTTAGCCATTTTAACAATACAACATGAATATACTCGACCTGTGTGTGGACGTGCTCCACAATTTTATGATGTGACATTGTTTTAAATTTTACATTTTAGTCTTTTGACATGGAGTCAGCCACATTTTATTTAACAACTTTTTTAATGTGAGCTTCATGTAGCCTATACACCTGAAGAAGGCAAAATTACTTTTGCCGAAACCTAGGTCAAGGTTTATGGATGTAAACCATTTTATGCAACTGGTCGGCTGAAACTGTGTTGACTTTTGGATGAATATATGAATTACACAGCAAAGGTATGATACAACTAATGTTGAAGGCTCTCATTTCATTAGAATGTCCTTAAGTTTTATTTACAGTAACACATAAATAACAGGTAACAAACAGGTGGCACCTTCCAAGAGCGGAACAACACCAGTGTAAGTGTGTTGACACATCATCTCTCTGCATTTATTTACATCAAGTTTATTTTTCAAAATGTTCAAATGTTTGTAAATCTATCGGACCAAACTGCGTGGTCATCAGTCCGTAGCTTATAAACTACTTAAACTAAGGTAAATTAACCTAAGGACAACAAACACACACACACACACACACACACACACACACACACACACACACACACACCCATGCCCTAGGGAGGACTCGAACATCCGACGGCAAGCAACCGCGCGCTCCACAGCGAGGCGCCTTAGACCGCTCGGCTATTCCACCGCTGCAAGTTTATTTTTACGATGTTGACTTGTGAACTGTACTACATCTTTTTTACACCGGTAAATATAAATATCACTGGCCAAAAAAAGTTCAAATGTTTGTATAGATTATGGGACTTAACTACGGGGTCATCAGTCCCTAAACTTACAAACTACGTATGAACTAACTAATACTAAGGACGGCACAAATATCCATACCCGAGGAGGGATTCGAACCCCTGGCGGTAGTGGCCGTGCAGACCGTGACTGGAGCGCCTATCGCTGGCCTTCAGTGTGGTTTAATACAGGGTGTCTCACAGAAGACGCCTGCCAGGCGTCCGCGGATCGCATGGTACGGCTCCCGGCCGCCGCCACCGCGTCCGCCGGCCTCGGCTGCGCCCGATTCTCGGACTCTATTGTGCCGCGGGCGCATACACTGAGTTAAAGTCTAGAAAACATTGATATCTGAGTAACTAAGCTTACCTTTATTTACAATAGATGTACAAAATGATTTCCCTCTATGGAAGGAGCGGCCTCACATCTCTTGAACACATCTGCAAACACTCGACGAATTTCGGCTGCCGAAGTCTGGGAAATGACTAGTCGAATTCTATTTTCTAACTCTTCGAGTGTATTGGGATTGCTTGCATACACCTTGTCTTTTAACATTCCCCAAAGATAAAAGTCACAGGGATTTAGATCTGGACAACGAGGAGGCCAGTCAACTATTCTATCATCAAAATCATTTCGTATTGCTGCCGTAGAAGCATTGGCAATGTGTGGTTTTGTAGTGCCCTGTATGAAATAACCATACAGCTTTTTGTTGGGTGAAAATTCTTGAATAAATTGATGCCAGATGTTCACATATGTGTCATAATTTATTGTTTCATGAAAAAAGATTCGACTAGTCATTTCCCAGATTTCGGCAGCCGAAATTGGTCGAGTGTTCGCAAATGTGTTCAAGAGATGTCAGGCCGCTCTTTCCATAGAGAGACATTATTTTGAACATCTACTGTAAATAAAGGTAAGCTTAGGTTACTCAGATGGCAATGGTTTTTAGACTTTAACTCAGTGTATGCACTCGCGGCACAACTGAGTCCGAGAATCGGGCGCTGCCATGGCCGGCAGATGCGATGGTGCTGGCCAGGAGCCGCAACGCGCGACCCGCGGTCGCCTGGCAGGCGTCTTTCGTGAGACACCCTGTAATTCACCACAATGAATAACACCCCTATCACAGCACAGCGAATGGTGAATAAAGTTTCAAAAAGAAGAGAACTAGCTTGTCGACTAGATGGCAGCTTCGAAAACATTTAAATCAGAGATCTTGACACATTCCAGCATTTGTAAAGTAATACAATTCATAATGTCATGTCGAACGACATGACACACTGCATACTGTCGTACAATATTCCTCAAGTCGTGCATTGTGAAACTATATATCACTGACTTTTATGATGCGTGCATCCATAATCAGGGATAATTGCGCTTCCATATCCTGGAAGAACATACGGGCATTACCGTATAAAAGAAAGTTTGCTTGATTTTAATTTTTATCTGTCTGTCTGAACATGTTAATCTATAAAACGAATAAAATTTTAGTGGGTTTTTAACAGGTATCTTGAGCAACATCTTCGGGCAATTAGAAGGTGCGTCTGAAAAGTTCGGTGAATGGTCCCACATTTTACAAACCGCACTGGCGAGGATGAGGTGTCCGCTTAAACACATTGAGGGCTACGGCAACAAGCGCCCCATACCGTGCAAAGCACTGCGACCCAGCTAATAGTGAGAACTCGAGTCATTGCAACATGGATCGCAAAATGGAGCAATGTGTTAACCTTAAGTTTTCATTCAACTGACGCAAAACGGCGACTGAGACCCATAGGAAGTTAGTGCAAGTGTATGGAATTGAAGCAGCGAGATAAAAAGTGTGTGTCTCAGTAGTTGCGGAGATCCAGCAACGCGTAACCTCAGTACTTTGAGCGATTACAAAAGAAGTGTTTGCTGATAGTTTTCAACAGCTGTACAGCCCATGTCAGACATGAATTGTAGCCATTGGCGATTACTTTGAAGGCCAGTAAAAGTGTTTTGTTTGTAACTCTAGTTTCCTATATTTCACCGAACTTTTAAGACGCACTTTGTATGATTATCCTAGTATCGAGGATGTCTAAGTCAGTTTTCGTCGATTTTGTCATATCGATGCTTTTTAATAGCATTTTAAGAGCTGAATCGGTTGGTAGTCTAAATAATTGTAAAAAAATCCACTCAAGAATCCCTTTGAAAATGTGGCTTGGCTTAAAAAAAGGGGGGGGGGATTAATTCCATAGGTCGCCAACGCCATCATTAGCCAATCGTAACACAGCACCCTTTTTCTACACCCTTGTTTTGTGTGTCTAAGCATCGTTTATTATTGTGTTTTTGTTCAATTTTGGATTTATTTCATTGTGAAAAAGGAAATGTTACTCCAAACCAGACAGGGAGAAATTTGCGATTGTAAAAATATAGAAGCTGATGTGGATTTAGTGCTCATTATATGCGCTAAGTTTCAAACGTTCAAATGTTTGTGAATCTATGGGACTTAACTACTGTGGTTACGAATCCCTGGGCTTAAAAACGACTTAAACTAACTTAAACTAACCTAAGAAAAACTCACGCACACACACCCATTCCCGAGGGAGGACTCGAACCTCCGACGGGGAGCAACTGCGAACTTGGAAAAGTCTTAAATTGTTAACAATTTTTTTCACACTCTTATTAAAAGCAAATCGAAGAATTACATACTTTGAGTTCAAAAGCGAATAAATATAGCAGTTAACATCACATTCGGCCAACTTTTAATCTATTTCCACGACTTAACTACGTTTTCGTTACCGGAAGTAGTTTTTTCACACAGAACAGATAAGTAGTCTGACACCTGTGATTAGTTTGATAATGTGCTTCTCAGTTTACTGCCTCTCAGGCACAAACTTCGAAAGTGGACTTAGCTGTCTTTGAAGTTAGGCTCCTCGTGCAGACATCATTTCGTCAGAAAAAAAGTAACGAACACGTACCAAGAGATAGCTGATAGGATTTGTGTGAATACGAGAACATGCACGAAACTTCCAAAGAATCCGAAGTGGACCCTTGGTGTTTAACTATGTAATCAATGTAGAGGACTTCAGACATGCAAACTATGTGCAGCATTCGTGTTTAGCGATTGTAATCAATGTAAATGCCCTTGAGAACGCATGCATGCATGCATACGTGTCTGAAGATCAATTACATTGACTACATCGGCGAACATGTCGTATTTAGAGCCAAAGCAAGGCATGCGACATTTGTAAGATTATTCTCTCGCTAGGTGGGAATTATGGGAATTAGATAACAAAATGTACGAACACTGATGTGTGCCGTAGGGAATGTGTGGCGTTCGGAAGTTCGGGTCGGTCCGGAAAGCGTACGCGGGTAGCTTAATGGTTAACGTGACCGCTCACTAAGAGTGGAAAACAGGAGTTCAAAGCCCAGTCTGGTAACAATTTTCATATGCCACCAATAAATTATACAGATGTGCTGATTCATATTCGCAATTGAGAATACATTAAGTCTTGTACAAGGAATACTTGTAACAATTTGAATGAAATCATTTCGTGGGGCCGACAACATGTATTTGAAAATAAAACAATGGGAGCTATTTTTAAAGATAGAAAAGTTGTTTTTTGAGTAGGAAGTACTTTATTTAAGAATGTAAATTGTATCAAAAACTTCAGCATGAACAATTAAACATGTCTAAAGTCGTAACACCAATCTTTGGATCCAAGCAACCGTCACAGTTGTTCTCCTTTTGTAGTGAAGTTCGTCACTGGCAGTGTGGTAAGTTACCGGTCCTGAGACTTGTGGAAATTTCTCATGCAGCTCGTCAATAGTAATTGCCTCATTAACTGCTTGTGTCGAGTCTTCATTCATGAAAGTTTGTTGTCCACATAAAACAGGTCCTTTACTAATGACGAGCTACAGCAGAAATTTCCTCATGTTTCAAGATCAGTAGTATATCACATCGTTACTGAAAAAACTTCAGAAGAAATGACGATCAGGCAGACCAAAAAGGATCTCAAAGATAGTGCCACAACGTGATATACGGTTAAATGTTAATGTTGACTGAATTGTCATATTGTAGTTTATGTTATTAAATACTGTTTCTCTTATTACATTTCAGATCACATCTTGCTGTAAAAATGACCGTCGTACATTTAACATCAACTTTTCGATTCTCTTCGCAATAGTCCAGACGACTTGAAAATTACCGCTGCAAAGACAGTCGAAAAATCCGTTTTAAATAGTGTGGTTATATGTGATTCTTCAGTTTCTCCCGGCGTATTTGATAATCAAAATATCCACGGGTGTACTGCCGGTCCGTGGGACACTATAGACCGGCAGTACACCCGTGGATATTTTGATTAGTGTGGTTATAGTTCGAAAATGACCCGACCTAATGAGCGAAAGGTTATTTTTCAAACAAGTTCTACATCTAAATCTACATGGGATACTCTAAAAATCAAATTTACATACCTGGCAGAGGGTTCATCGAACCAAATGTTTGTAAATCTATTGGACCAAACTGCGTGGTCATCAGTCCGTAGCTTACAAACTACTTCAACCTAGGTAAACTAACCTACGGACAAACACACACACCCATGCCCAAGGGAGGACTCGAACCTCCACGGCGAACAACCGCGCGTTCCGCAGCGAGGTGCCTTAGACCGTTTGACTACTCCACCGCGGCTACTATTTATCTCCCATTCCATTCTCGAATAGAGCGCGAGAGAATAAACACATGAATCTCTCCGTTCGAGCTCTGATTTTTTGTATTTTATTCATTTCTACCACTATAAGTGGGAGTCAACAATATATTTTCGCTTTCGGAGGAGAATGTTAGCGATTGGAGTTTCGTAAGTTGCCCATGCTGCAGCGATAAGCGCCGTTGTAGTAATGATTCCCATCCCAGATCCTGTATCATTTCCGTAACGCAGTCTCCCCTGTATCGTGACAACACGAAACGAGCTGCCCTTCTTTGGACACTTTCGATGTCCTCCGTCATATCCACCTGATAAGGATCGCACACTGGGCAGCAATACTCCAAAAAAGAACGGACAAGCGTAGTGTATGCAGTTTCTTTAGTAGTTCTGTTGCATCTTTTAAGGGTTCTGCCAATAAAACGCAGTCTTTGGTTCGCCTTTCCCACGACATTACCTACGTGTTCTTTCCAGTTTAAGTCTGAAGTAATAGTATTTCCTAGGTATTTTGTGGAGTTTACGGCCTTCACTTTTGATTGATTTATCTAGTAAACAAAGTTTAAGAGATTTCTTTTCGTGGACGACTTCACACTTCTCATTATTTAAAATCAGTTGCCAATTTTTACACCATAGAGGTATCTTATTCAGGTCGTTCTGCAGTTGGTTTTGATCTTCAGACGATTTTACTAGACGGTAAATGACGGCGTCATCTGCAAACAACCTAAGAGAGCTACTTAGATTTTCCCCTAAATCGTTTATGTAAATAAGGATCAGCGGAGGACCAATAACACTACCCTGTGGAACGCCCGATATCACATCTTTTTTAGTCGATGCCTTAACACCGTTTTCCGGCCGTGTAACCTGTGACCTCCCTCAATTCAACATGTTCGAATGTTTGTAAATCTATCTGACTCATTTGCGTGGTTATTCGTCCGCAGCTTACAAACAAATTAAACTAACCTAAGGACAACACAAACAACCATGCCCGAGGGGGAACTCGAACCGCCGACGGCGATCGACCGCGCGCACCGCAGCACGGCGCCTCAGTGCGCACGGCTAATCCGCTGCGGCTGCCGCAGTTAAATCGTTTAATACGTTCTACGTGATGTGACGGCTGTGCGACGTGACCTACACCGGTGATTCAGAGACGAGCACTAGCGCGTCTTGTGGTTCCGGGCGATAGCGACTTACGACGTAGTGATTCACGCACGGGTCGCATCGTTAAACGAGCTCCCATTACACTCGAACAGCACACATTAGGAGCGCGGGAACATGCAGTGCGTCACGCAGCACCGGCAGGAGCCAGCAGCGAAACCACTGGATAAGATTCCTCGCGGGTCTCACCGCGGTACGACACACTCCAGCAGTGTGGTGAAACACCCGACAGACTGACAGAGCAAACTACTGCGCGCGGGAAGTAATTGTGTAAGTGTGGTTGGTGGCTCAGTGAAGTCGGTCAGAGGGCAGTAATAAAAACAGTAAACAACTCATCGATCAACACGGAACAAACACAATCTAACGTCCGCAAAGAACCGTTACATATACAGGGAGAAAGAAAGTAACCAACAAAATAAAATGCCGTTAAGTGCCAAACTACGAATCCAAATGTCACGTTATTCAGTTCGACAATTTACTCTGAAGATGTCTTCTGCAGCCGAAGATGAAACTTGAGGGAAATGTTTAACAATTCGATCACGGCCTATGAGCCCCTCCTCCCCTTCCCCCTCAAGAAGTCGGAATAGAGTGTGGAATGTATGGTTCGCTTCAGATCTGACAACCCGGTCGTGCGGAACATTGCATTTCTTTCTGTGGGTGGAACCTACAGGAACTGTGAGCTCTTATAATAGCAGCAATAGCGCATGTCAATGACCACGTACTTGGGCGGATATGGAATTGGAATATCTCTTGATATCCGTGAAGTGTGTGTAAATGTTAGCGGTACTGCGATTATTTGCATTAAAAACGGTTTATGGCAAAAGTATAATCTTCCCACAAATTGTCCTTACGAGCGTAGAATAGTGCGAAAGGCCTGAAGAGATTGTGTTTGTGCAGTTGCGTTTACCGTTAGTCCTTTCACAAACATGCAAGGAAATGATCTACAAAGCTTACATTATATGATCAAATGTCACGGTTTCGTTCCACGGTCAAACCTAGTTTGTCCACCAACTTTCACTATATTCACCTGTAATGCCGAGTTGCGCTGTGGTTCTGAACAAACATTAAACAATGTCTTCTCATAACTGGATGTTCAAAGGTAGGAGGAAAGGAATGGCGAACCACCTCCTCAAGGGCCATGCTTAGTAAGGCACCATGGTGTTGAAATCAGTCTTTGGAATTACGACTGCTGACACGTTTCTTATAACGAAATATATAAGACAACTGCACGCGGAGTAACTCATTATTTTTAATGTATTTTGACGCGTCTGATACAAAGAAAATAACAGCTTAAGATTGTGCGGACTACTTCCACAGCCTATACAGCATATATGAAAGGGAAGTCAATAGACGAGGGAGACAACGAAGGCATCGAAATGAACAGTGCAAGAAGTAAGTAATACAGTAACAAATTAAAAGAATAGAAAATCAGAATGTCCCGATACAATACATAACAAATGAAATATGAACAGGGTTGGCAACAGCAATCAACAGATATTTCAAAATATAATCAACAGATCTATCATCCCAGTAGATTGAAAATAAACGTAAAAATACATACATTCGACAAAGGAGGAAAAGTAAAGTCGGCAAACAGTGCTTCGAAAGATTTCACTAAGATAATATATAAGAATTTCATCAAACCAACGATAAAAATTAACAAAGAATATAAAACAATTATAAACGTAAAAAGAAACAATAGAAATAAAAATTATCGCAAATTATTAAGAACACTATCGAACATGCCTTAGGTACATTCGAAAGGACTGTTTTTGAACGAGGCGAATCCACGAACCTAGCTGAAAATGTACGCGGAATCGCTGTTGAGAAATAGAGGACAGTATGCCACGCCGAATACAAGCATGTATCAGTGCAAGAGGACATGTTGCCGGGTATCAGGCGTAAAACTTGTCTGTTATTTTCTTGAACATTATTTTTTATCATATGGTTCTTGTCAGCCACCATATTAAACTATTGTTACTACAGTACATAGTACTTGCGTTCATGGGATTAAAAATGTGCGAATACGATCTCCCATCACAGAGCCAGGTCCAGTCATTTGAACCATTTCAGTCCTGCTTCATTTATGTTGTGAAGATCAACCAACACCTCAGCGAAAGAACACAGGGGGCAGTCTATTGCTATGTAATCCATAGTTTGGGTGTCTGCTCCGCAATCAATCTAGTGTCATATACTTCCAGTAATTGCGAAAACGATTTAGTAGAGTCCACTCCCACTAATTTAGTGGAAGAGATGGGAATGAGGTGTTTGTTTCACAGTCAAACATGACCCATGAGGTTTCCCAGGTGGTGTTGGACGAGAAATCCTCAGTTATGAACTGAGCAATAAAGGGAAGTGAAATGTTGTTTTTGTATATTGCTTTTCCATTTTACATGATTCCCTTGTATCGTAGTAGCAACAGTTTTCGATCTATTTTTAGGAGGAAGTGTACGGCTAGACTTCAACACTTACACATGCTGCACCAGCTCACACTCCAAGTGAAAGTCTTCTGCCCGGGCCGACACACGTAACCCCGAGAATATAAGCCACGTATGAAATAGCGTCAAGTGTATACGTGGTTCAATAAAGGCAGCAACGAGAGTTTACGAGCACAGTGTCCTTGTGGCCAGCGGTTTCTGCCGCAGTCAAAATGTCCTTCGCCTCCGCTTCGCGGTTCATGGTGGTAACAGTGCGACTCCAGTAACTTGAGTGCACTGAAAGGGAAGCGGGAGCCGAACTCCGGAAAGGACGAGTTTTAGCAGCTGCCGGCCCGAGAAGGATAAACCCTAATTCAGAAGCATTTATTGCGCGAGATACAAGTTTCAAGGGAAGAAATAAAAGAAGCAGAGCCACCTTGCTTTTTCTACAAAGCGATATATCCGTGGTGAAGTTTCTTGGTTTCTCGAATTACACAGGCTAACTTTCATAGCTCATTAAATCAAATAGAGTGGCAGTATTATAATCACTATGTTACGAATAACGAACACTTTCCCCACGGAAATTACTTCAATTTATTCGTTACCTTCCGTGAAGCATTCAAATACATGATTACGAGCACTACAATGTAAATTTAGATTAAAAAGAAATTTACGAAATTATTTCCAGTGGGCATCGAATTAAATCAATGGGGAAACATGAAAATTTTTAGCGATTCGGGATTTAAAAAAAAGTTTACATATTGGAAAGCCGTGGCAGAACAGCCGTGCGCACTGAGGCGTTGTGCTGCTGTGCACGCGGCTGTTCGCCATTGGAGGTTCAAGTCCTCCTTCGAGCATGGGTGTATATGTTGTCTTTATGTTAGTTTAACTTAGATTAAGTAGTTGTAAGCTAGGGATTAATAACAAAGACACATAGAATTAAAAAAAAAGGGAAAAAAAAGATAGATAGATAGAGAGAGAGAGAGAGAGAGAGAGAGAGAGAGAGAGAGAGAGAGAGAGAAATGTTTGTAAATCTATCGGACTCAACTGCTTGATCATTAGTCCGTAGCTTACAAACTACAAACTACTTACTTAAGGTAAACTAAGGACAACACCCATGTCCGAGGGAGGACTCGAACCCCGACGGAGAACGGTTGCGTGCACCGCAGCACGCCGCCTCAGTGCGCACGGCTATTCCACCGCGGCGATCTGGGATTCGATACCGCATCCTTCTGCTTTACTGGGCAGTTGGGATGACGTGCATTTATTCGTACAACCGTTTTCGAGTTGTACAGTGACTATCGCCTCAGATATATCGTGCAATAATGCCTAATATTAGCAATTCTAAGATAATGGCAAAGTACTTTTGACAATAGATGTCATCGCTGCTTGTTCTCTCGCAATGATTTTACCTGTTCTCTTAGGTTTAGTGCCTAAGCACATCATTTAAAATCATGACATTCGTAAAAAGTAGTGAAGTACCTCAGCATAGACATGTACAGTCTAGCTTGTCAAAAGAACTTGGCCGTTTTCTACGTATATATGATATTAGGTAGTATTACACGATAATCCTTAGGCGAGAGTTGCTGTACCACTCGAAAGCGATTCAACAAATAAAGGCTCGTGTTGAGATGCTACTGCACGGGTTACTCTGACACGTCTCCCTTCTTAAAGAAATTATTATCTACTGGCACAGTGGCCCTGCCCATTTCATTCATGAGTAGCGGACTTTCGCCGATTCCCTCAGCACATATCCTTTTCCCCCACTGTCTGCCTCGGAGTTCGTATCCTCATGCTCATCGTCGTCGTCGTCGTCCTCCTCCTCCTCTTGCGTCCATTCCCTTTGTTTCCGTTCTTCTCCCCTACGGGGAATCTTCTAATTAGTTCATCTCCTCCGTCCTTCTTTCTATCTTCACTTCCTCCCTCATTTCTCTCCTCATCGCTCTGTATCCTTTCCATCTTCTCTCTCTCTCTTTCTCTCTCCACCTGCCCCTTTCTACCTCCTCCACCTCCCCATGTGTTCTTCTCACCATCTCCTGCGCCCCTTCATCAATATAAAATTCCAAACGGTCTCAAAGCATATTGCAAGCTACCGTCCGCCATGCACCATATAGCGGCTTGCAGAGGATAAGAAACTTCTCGATGAAAACACAGAGACATGTGCCAAGTTTCGTGGTGATCGGTAAAACTGTGTTGAAATTTATCAGTCGGTCAAATAGCGTCCAAGCTTCCGGCAAGCACCATACAGAGCGTTGCGTTACATAAAAACAAAAGGAATGCGAGTGCATACACGTCTGCTCGCTGCCTATTATCGCAAATTGTAAACATGGGTTTATTTTGTGTCTATGTTGTTGTTGGGATTTTGAGGGTTTTGTGCAAACTATTCAAATGTAAACGTACCCCATTAAAGCTAACTAGCAGTTCAAAAATGTTCAAATGTTTGTAAATCTATCGGACCAAACTGCGTGGTCAACAGTCCGTAGCTTACAAACTACTTAAACCTAGGTAAACTAACCTAAGGACAACACACACATCCATGCCCCAGGGAGGACTCGAACCTCCACGGCGAGCAACCGCGCGCTCCGCAGCGAGACGCTTTAGACCGCTCGGCTACTCCACCGCGGCTAACTAGCAGTATCACACCACAAAGAGTGCTTTATAATCTTATGATGGCCTTTTTTTAATGATTCTTTTGTCGTTTCTTGGTGGAACATCGTCATAAATAATTTTAAAAAATCACAATTTTGAGTATGTTCCACAAGTTATTTTAATTCGTCTACTTGTTTTCGCCTTATGAGGCCATCTTCAGAATTTACTGTTTATCTCAAAGAAGTTGAAACATAATGAAACTTTCACTCTGCAGCGGAGTGTGCGCTGATACGAAACTTCCTGGCAGATTAAAATTGTGTGCCGGAACCGGGTTTATAACCTGGGACCTTTGCCTTTCGCGGGCAAGCGCTTGCCCGCGAAAGGCAAAGTTCCCAGGTTCGAGTCCTGGTTTCGGCACACAATTTTAATCTGCCAGGAAGTTTCAAGTTGAAACATTTTGTTAGATTTGAAAGATATTCTACTCGCGACACATATATTCAAGCGCATAACAATTATCATCCTTAGCTCTAATTAGGTAGCAGAATTAAACTGTTCCAATAAAACAATCATTAATAAATACACAGTAGGGGGAAGTGTACCTATACTTATATTAATGATTGTTTTATTGCAACGTTTTAATTGTACTACCACTGTAGAGCCAAGGATGATAATTGTTATGTGCTAGAATATGTGTAACGAGTAGAATGTCTTTCAAGTCGGTATCAAAACATTGCAACTTCTTTGAGATAAACTGTAAAGTCTAACGATGGCCGAAAACCGATTCACGAATTAAAATAAACTTGTGGAACATACTCAGAATTGTGATTTTTAATTCATTTATGATGACTTTCTGTTAGGGCGGAACACGTCATTAGTAACAATGCAGTTTTTATTTCAAATTAAAACTTTTGCAATTTGTGTGGATCACGCCTTTCCCCCGCATACATGTTTGCTGTGAAGTTGTGTGACGACATGGTGTCGTGTAGGGCAATTAATTTGTTTTCGCATCGTGGGCTGTGCAGCTCAGAAATATTCTAATCGTCCAGAAAATGGCTTTCATGTTTTGCCGTTTTCAGTGGATCCTGAAAAGCCTAAAATATCTGTAATAACACTGTCGTCGTGATATGGACGCCAACTAGTTCTTCGAAGCTATGGGAAGTGCGTTCAATCATTTGAGTTACACACAATTTCAGCACGTTGTAACTGACAGATTTCAACACATGTTTTCCAGCAAACGGTCCGAGTAAAATTTCGATTCATTTCGAAGACCGTCAGATTCAGAAAAAACAGAGCTTATGATTATAAAGGATGAAATTGGAAAGCAATGTTAACCATCTACAATATTCCTAAACCTCCATCGCAGCTAATCATTCAAAGATCAATTAGAAATGACATACTTCTAATGTCCATGAACAGGTAAGTGTTGATAATAAAATGTTATTGTAGAAAGATATAAAAAAGCCAAGATCAATTTTTATTTGCCGGCCGCGGTGGCCGAGGTGACTGAGGCGCTCCAGTCACGGTCAGCACGGCCACTACGGTCGGGGGTTCGAATCCCCCCTCGGGCATGGATATTTGTGACGTCCTAGTTCGTAAGTAGTTCATAAGTAGTTTGTAAGTTTAGGGACTGATGACCCCGTAGTTAAGTCCCATAAGCTTAACAAACATTTGATTTGAATTTTTATTTATGACGACCGGCTTCGGTGAACTATGTCAGCATCATCTGGTCCAATGAAATCATTTTACAAGGCCATAATCCTGTAATGTCAATCAGTTGCTACATAACATGATTAGCAACTGATTGACATTACAAGATTATGGCCTTGTAAAATGATTTTATTGGACCAGTTGATGCTGACATAGTTCAGCGAAACCGGTCGTCATAAATAAAAATTGATGATCAGCGAGCTTGGCTTTTTTATATCTTTCTACAATATCATAATTGGATCGCCTACTAGAACATAAAAATAAACTCAATAATAAAAATGTGTCATCGAATTCGAAAATGGAAGAGTTCTGTCATCTATGGTGCATCTGGCATCCGATAAATCTTAGCAGTAGAGTGCGAAAAAATTGCTGAGAGTACACACCCAGATAAAAAATTCTAGGGGATATATTTAACGATTCATCAAATCTAAATGAAATAATTTATTACGAGCAGATGAATTTTTAATACAAATCTTTATTTGGCTTTTGATATTTGTATTATGAACGAAGCAAGTGATAATTCAAAACAATGAAAGCAAAAACCCGCGTAATTGAGAAGCCCAAGGTATTACCGCTTGGAACTAAAATGGCGGCGGAAGCAAATTACTTGTTGTTTCGCAGGGTATGAAAGGAGTGGTATATTGTAAGGTAGAGAAGCGAGTGATATTTCCCATGACAAGCGCTGCTAATACGTTCTAGGGAGTGCTTCCATCAATATTTCCTTCTGAGGCTCCGCTGTATTTCTCTTCCCCTTTCTTCCCGGGAAGCGCCCTCTCGACCACGTGTTATTGCCTGCTCTTTTCTGCTTCCCCCTCACAAAGTCAACAATGCCCCTCGTCAGATGGTCCACTCACGTCAGTCCGCCGTTTCTCGGCGACAAAGGCGCTGCCCTTCTTCTTCTTCCCGTCTGTTCTTTTTATTCACTTCAGCCTGGCTCGACAAGAAACGACGTTCTCAAACAGCAGGGCAAGAGGAATACAGATATGTCCAGCAAGCGTCTGTCTGTCTGTTGGATAAGCTGCCGTTCTCTTATTCTTTTTTGTTTGATCAAATAATTATTGCAAACATCAGTATTATTTGTGCGTTTAATTAGGATTATTTGCGATATTTAAAGAAGCTATTTATGTCCTATGACGGAACTAAACATGTTGTTAGCTGTTTCAAACTAACGAAATTATATACCGGGTGATCAAAAAGTCGGTATGGATTTGAAAACTTAATAAATCACGGAATAATGTAGATAGAGAGGTAAAAATTGACACACATGCTTGGAATGGCATGGGGTTTTATTAGAACAGAAAAAAAGTTTCAAATATATCCGACAGATCGTGATTGATCAGATCAGAAATGCAATAATTAGCATGACAAATTAAGACAAAGCAAGCTGATGTTCCTTACAGGAAATGCT
The DNA here is from genome assembly GCA_026315105.1 of Locusta migratoria. Taxonomy (NCBI): domain Eukaryota; kingdom Metazoa; phylum Arthropoda; class Insecta; order Orthoptera; family Acrididae; genus Locusta; species Locusta migratoria. The sequence goes on from CM048746.1 coordinate 203,331,836, forward strand.
CAATATATTCACCATCATTCCTCAACAATAGCTGTAGTTGAGGAATAATGTTGTGAACAGCACTGTAAAGCATGTCCGGATGTTGTCTTCCAGCATCCCTAGAGATGTTGGTCGACCACGATACATTTGCGACTTCAGGTAACCCCAAAGCCAATAATCGCACGGACTGAAGTCTGGGGACTTGGGAGGCCAAGCATGACGAAAGTGGTGGCTGAGCACAAGATCATCAGCCAGGCTGGGGATAACGCAATTCTGTAACATACCGGCGAACCTCTCACCTGTAAAGGTAGCAGTTACAAAACCAGAATCACGCAGTTCCTCGAAGAAAAAAGGCTCGATAACGATAGATATGGTAAATCAATTCCGTGACTTTCTCGTCTTGCAGTGGAGTTTCCACGACAGTTCTAGGATTTTCGGTAGCCCAAAACTGCAGTTGTGGGCATTGACAGACTCGGAAATGAGCTTCGTCGGTCCACAACACGTTACTCAACCAATCGTCAACTTCCGCCGCCGCGGTGGAGTAGCCAAGCTGTCTTAAGGCGCATCGCTGCGGAGCGCGGGGTTGCTCGCCGTCGGAGGTTCGAGTCCTCCCAAGGGCATGGGCGTTTGTGTGTTGTCCTTAGGTTAGTTTACCTTAGTTTAAGTAGTTTGTAAGCTACGGACTGATGACCACGCAGTTTGGTCCGATAGATTTACAAACATTTGAACATCTTCCGCTATCTTTTGAAACGCTCACACCGCAAATACCCTCCGCTTCATTAAATCGCCAGGTAACAGTTCGTGATGCCGATGGATTTTGTAAGGATAGCATCGGAGGGTACGCCTAAGTGCCAATTAAACAGTAGTGTATGGAATGCTCAAAACGTTCAAATGTCTGTAAATCTATCGGACCAAACTGCGTGGTCATCAGTCCGTAGCTTACAAACTACTTAAACCTAGGTAAACTAACCTACGGACAAACACACACACCCATGCCCCAGGGAGGACTCGAACCTCCACGGCGAGCAACCGTGCGCTCCGCAGCGAGGTGCTTTAGACCGCTCGGCTACTCCACCGCGGCTTATGGAATGCCGGTGCGACTGCAGCGCTGACTTCCCCGTGCATAGACGAACCCGCTACAGTCTCCATTTCTTTCGTAACTGTCTCAGCAGTATTACGCCTTGTGCTCCGTCGGCCACTACGGGGTCTATCCTCTAAACAACCCGTGGCTTCGAACTTCGAAATCATTCTCGCCACAGCTGCATTTGTCAACGGACCTTTACCCATTTGAATCCCCTTCCTATGGCGATAGGATCGTAACGCTGAAATAGCACACTCTCCATTCCGATTATACAGCTTCACTAAAAGTGCCTTTTCAGGTAACATCAACATGCTGCGTCTGCTATCAATTTTTATCTCTCTATCTACATTATTCCGTGATTTATTAAGTTTTCAAATTTATACTGACTTTTTGATCACCCGGTATGTTTCTTTATTACTTTTTAGACCTCTTTCTCTGCAGTTGCAGTTATTAGTATTGTGTAGGATAATTAGACGTCTTTAGCATTTGTAAAAATTACGTAAAAGAGAAATATTTCAGACAGTCGCCATGGCTCGTCAATATCAATATAAATAAACAAAAATTTATTAATTGTTAACCGACTGAAGTACATTGGTCCCTATCGTGCTGCAAGTGCATTCGTCTTCGAACAGTTAGTGGAACGTCGTCCAGAAGTTCAGGTAAGACCGCCTGTGGGAATATTTTGTATGTGCGACCAGTTAAACGACCGGCTCAAGGTGTCATGACCGGTCCCCTTTAAATAGTTTTGTACAGAGATACAAGCCTTTACGGTAGCACTAGATCTTGTAGCGCACCGTGTTCTATAAAAGGGTGGCACTGTACGGCGGTCCTAGATGCCACAAACTGAATTTTATGTTGGTACACCTAGTTAGGATGGAAGTAAACACCAAAAACATACACTACCTTGTTATATTATGATTTATTCCCGTGCTCGGCTGTAGCTGCGAAATGGGACAGAACTTCTGAGTTGTCTGTGGAAGTGTGAGGACGGAGGTCCGTTTTGTGAATCTGTTCGCAGTGGCGGCAGATAGTGATTATACAGAGATATGTGATGAGTCAGGCATGACTCACATTATTTCATTGTGAAAGGAAGTCAGCACAAGGTACTGATACTGTATTTATATGTATGTAGTTTATTGCAAAGATGATTTCACAACCACGACTTGTAGTTTCATTGTTGTTTGATCTTCCTTGAATGTAGTTTTTCATTAGAAGTCTTTCGTTCTCCTTTCAGTAGTTAAAACTTACATCCTCGTAGTTAGTTTGCTTGCTTATGCTACAGGAGAAATGATTTTTGAAGTTTGATGTTATTTATGAAAAAGTGTCAGCAAGATAATCATCTCAGCAGTGTCCTTTTGGTGATAGATGTCGGTTCGTTGCGTAGGAAAGAAAAGTGCGGAAAGATATTAGAACAGTGTATTTGCTTATTGCAATCATTTGCACCATAGTGCTTTGCTGTGTTTCTTATTCTCATTATATTCGGTTTAAGTAGTACTAACAAATACAGAGGAGTAATAAAAGTCATTATTAAGTCAGATCTTGTGAAGTAATAAGGAGCTGTGACGATTCCATTTAATGAGCTTGCAAGTTTATTTCTGTATAGAACATTTCAGGTGTAATTAACATATCTACACAGTACTTTGAATGCATGTATATGATTTACCTTGACAACACGTAAGAATAGATTACGTCTTCAGCAGCAATAGATTCGAACATTTTACAAAGTTTCACTCTCTGCAACAGCTCTCGCAAAGAAGGAGCTGTACCAAAAGATTGGAAAGTTGCGCAGGTCACACCTATATTCAAGAAAGGCAGTAGGAGTAACCCACTAAACTACAGGCCTATTTCATTGACGTCAATTTGCAGCAGGGTTTTGGAACATATCATGTATTCAAATGTTATGAATTATCTTGAACAGAACGATCTATTGACCCAAGGTCAACACAGATTTAGAAAATATCGTTCATGCAAAATACAAGTAGCTCTTTATTCACACGAAGTGATGGGTGCTATCGACAAGAGTTCACAAATCGATTCCGTATTTCTTGAGTTCCAGAAGGCTTTTGACACCGTACCTCACAAACAGCCTTTAATCAAATTGCGTGCTTATGGTATATCGCCCAAAATTTGCGATTGGATAGGGGATTTCTTGTCAGAGAGGACACAGTTCGTAGTAATCGATGGTAAGGCATCGACTAAAACAGATGTGATATCGGGCGTTCCATAGGGTAGTATTATTGGTCCTATTCTGTTACTTATATACATAAATGATTTAGGGATAAATCTAAGTAGCTTTCTTAGATTGTTTGCAGATGACGCCGTCATTTACCGTCTAGTAAAATTATCTAAAGATCAAAACCAACTGCAGAACGAACTGAATAAGATATAGTTATGGTGTAAAAATTGGCAATTGACACTAAATAATGAGAAGTGTGAAGTCGTCCACGAAAAGAAATCCGTTAAACTATGTTTACAAGATAAATCAATCAAAACTGAAGACCGTAAACTACACAAAATACCTAGGAATTACTATTACTTCAGATTTAAACTGGAAAGAACACGTAGATAATGTCGTGGGAAAGGCGAACTAGAGACTGCGTTTTATTGGCAAAACCTTTAAACGATGCAACAGAACTGCAAATGAATTTGCATACACTACGCTTGTCCGTCCATTTTTGGAGTATTGCTGCCCAGTGTGGGATCCTTATTAGGTGGGCTTGACGGAGAACATAGAGTCCAACGAAGGGCAGCTCGTTTAGTATTGTCACGATACAGGGGAGACAGCGTTACGGAAATGATACACGGTCTGAGATGGGAATCATTACAACAACGGCGCTTATCGCTGCGGCGTGGGCTACTTGCGAAACTCCAATCGCCAGCCGGCCGCGGTGGCCGAGGGGACTGAGGCGCTCCAGTCACGGTCTACACGGCCAGTACGGTCAGGAGTTCGAATCCCCCCTCGGGCATGGATATTTGTGCCGTCCTTAGTATAAGGTAGTTGACAAGTTGTTGGTAAGTTTAGGGACTGATGACCCCGTAGTTATGTCCCATAAGCTTAACAAACATTTGAACATTTTCCAATCGCCAACATTCTCCTCCGAATGTGATAATGTAATGTTGACTCCCACTTACATAGGTAGAAATGATGATCAGAATGAAATACGAGAAATCAGTGCTCGAACAGAGAGATTCAGGTGTTCTTTCTTCCCGCGCGCTATTGGAGAATGGAATGGGAGTTAAGTAATATAACGGTGGTTCGATTAATCCTCTACCAGGCACTTAATGTGATTTGCAGAGTATCCCAGGTTGATGTAGATGTCTACTGGCCGTTTCATTTTTGACATTTATTTTAGGATCACCCTTTATTACATTAAAGAACCAGAATTTTTTTCGATTACCTCGATATTTTTTAAAATTTGTATCGAATTGCTTTGACTGTCTGTGAAGTGTGTTCTGAATTTCGCGTACCATAAATATAAAAAAAATCGACATGCATGTGGTACCGCTGTGAGTTGGGACGTTCCCGATACGACGTCACTTACTGCAAGTGGCCATCTCCGGAACAGGCGGAGGAAGAAAACGCACGGCCGAAGGGTAGCTCCCTAAATAATTCATCGGGCCGTGAGTTAGGGGCAGCCCCTGGCCTCCTCTTGCCGCCTCTTGCCTCCTGTGGCCCCTCGTCCCGGGGAGCGGCTGAGGCGTCGCACGTAATTCATCGGGCGCGGCCATACGTCACCCGGAGTGGCGGCCTGTCATAGCGACCGTAGCCACGGCCGCCAACCTCTGTCGCCCACATACTGAGGGCTGCACCGCACGTACGCTCGTAAAATCGTCGGCGACGTGCGATGAAAGAATGCCACTGGTGTTACCAACGGCACGCAGGCGTCGCTGTCCCCTAAAGGGAAGAAGGCCTTACCGATGCAGGCTTTGTTCTCGAAATCGCGCCCGGCCGCGGTGGCCGAGGGGACTGAGGCGCTCCAGTCACGGTCTGCACGGCCACTACGGTCGGGGGTCCGAATTCCCTCTCGGGCATGGTGTCGTCCTTAGTCTTAGTTAGTTCATAAGAAGTTTGTAAGTTTAGGGACTGATGACCCCGTAGTTAAGTCCCATAAGCTTTACAAACATTTGAACATTTGAACATCCCTAGAGATGTCGGTCGACCACGATACACTTGCGACTTCAGGTAACGCCAAAGACAATAATCGCACGTACTGAAGTCCGGGGACTTGGGAGGCCAAGCATGACGAAAGTAGTGGCTGAACACACGATCATCACCAAAAGACGCGCGCAAACGATCTTTCACGCCCATATATATATAAACCGCACTGACGTGTTTTAGGCCCACTTTAGATTTGTATTTTTATTTGTATTTTTATACGTTTTTGCAAACATTTTGCACCAAAATAATAATCTAAATAATCAATAAATAAGAGTGTCTGAAACCCTTTTAGGGGGAAAAAAATTAGGGAGCAGCGTGTTTCGAACCACTGACTTCCAGCATCACAGTTCAACAAATTGCCCACTACGCAACAGCTGATAGATACGTGTTGTCATCTCTAATCTTAAACTGTTGATAGTCGTTGTTGACTGATGCTAATATGGCATTTGTAGACATTAGATTATCATTTATCGTACGAAGGACGACGTGTTTTTGTTAATTCTTCAGCGCGCCATTGCTTTGAAATGACAACGTGTAAGTTACAATAAGAAATTCATCAAATACGCAACGCAAGATGGCGTATGCCACAGACAGTTCTGGGCGAGGAATGTCACGTGACATCTGCGAACGGCTGGTTTTCTTTAATTCAATGAAAGGTGTCAAAACTCCGTTATTTTTGCAAATATCCCTGAAACGATACGAGATAAAAAAGAAAAACCATAAGAGAAGAAAGTTGTAGAGAATCTTCTACTCTACAAATTCGGTTATTCAATTTTCGTGTCAGATGCATGGTTAATTATTTTCATTTAAATTTCGAGCTGTCAAAAACGATCGTAAAGGCCCACGTTTAGTGTTACTACCGTAACCTAAAGTGGGCCAAAACGAAACGAATCGAAATAGCGCTCCTTATACCATCAGTGTTGCCAAGTTAGTGGTTTTTCAACTAAATCTGGTAGTTTTGAGTACCTGTCTAGTGAGCAAATATTGCATCTAGTGGCTAGTGGGAATTATGGTGGATTTTAAAAATATTTCGGTGGTTTTATGGAAATGCTACCTATAAAAACACTTGATGAAGACAGCATTCAGTAACAGAGCTATTTAATTTTCTAACGTCTCGTAGCTCCTGAATTTATATCACCTAAACATTGATAATATACATTATTCTGTCTTTGTTATCAGTTTTTGGGCGCTCATATTGTTATGCACGATTTTTATTTAACCGTGTCAGACACATACATCTAATATATAAAGCAGAGTGTCCGTATATTTGTACGTGTTGCATACAAATCTACAGTTTTGTTCCAATCTTTGTGAAATTTTGTACACGTAAGCTTCAATCCATGAGGACGGTCGCCGTAAGTGTAAGAATCACATATGATATATAGTTCACGAGATATGACGTTATAAACAATGAAATGTGTCTAAAACTGCTGCATTTAGCGTCAATGCTGCTCCATTTCTCCTAAACCACTGGACCGATTTCAACCAAATTTGGTACACCTATTCCTTACGTAAGATAACAATTGCTGTACGAGTACGAACCACATACGACACATGAGTCAGGAGATATAACGTCGTAAACAATAGGAATCGTAGAAAACTGCCACGTAATGCGGCGAGACATTATAAATACGCTAGATGAGAATAAGAGTACTTAACGATTTGCAACAAACTTTAAACATAATTTCAAACCTTTATTAAACATTTTCTCGCTGACAGCCATTGCAGCCGGGCGCGGTGGCCGCGGGGACTGAGGCGCTTCAGTCATGGTCTGCACGGCTACTACGGTCGGGGGTTCGAATCCCCCCTCGGGCATCGATATTTGTGCCGTCCTAGTTAGTAAGTAGTTCATACGTAGTTTGTAAGTTTAGGGACTGATGACCCCGTAGTTAAGTCCCATAGACTATACAAACATTTGAACATTTTGAACACCCATTGCAAAATGATGAAAGTAAAAATGTTACTCGCTTACTACTTTTCCACTGTTTATGGAGTAAACTACGGCATTTGGTATGACGTTACAATTTATAATTTGTACACTACAAATTGTAGCCGCAGGAAATTTTATAGACAGTAGACACAGATATAGTTGAATGTACGGTTTAAATTGGATCACAGTACGACACATAATTCATGAGATATGAGCACATAAATAGAAACGTTTCGCTGTTCATGGACTAAAACTACGGCATTCAGTTTGATGTTACAATTTATAATTCATACAATACAAACTGTAGCCGCGGGAAATTTTATAGACAGTATACACGCATATACTTGAGTGTACATTCTAAATTGTGTGACAGTACGAGACGTAGTTCACGAGATATGAGCACATAAACAATAACGTTCATGGAAAACCGCCCCATCACGCACCAAGTTTTAATGTATTACTGGTTTACTATTAATTGTATTCCCAAGAGATTTTACATACAGCCCTTATACAAATGAATATACACCCGAAAACTGGCAGGAATAAATAAATAAATACCCGGGCAACGCCGGGTTTTCAGATAGTTATAACATACAAGATATAAAACACGACAACAAAACACAGAAAAAAATATTCCACAAATAGCACTAATAAAAATGCATCTGCATGCATACTTCTTATTATGTGGAGACTTTTAGGGGCAATTTTAGATAAGCCTACCAATTTTTCCCCATCAAAAATACGGGACACTTAACACTAGACCAACCTCCAACGACAGTATATCTTTTGTTGTTGTAATTAATGTGAAAGCTCCTTGATTCTGAATGCCAACGATGAGGTTTCATGATAACACTTTAAGAAAACATGTTTACACTGACAATATTACACATATTTTAAATGCATGTTTCATAGAAACAACGCATCAGAAATTGTTAGGAAGTATAAAACTTATTTTACCATTTTTTTGGGTGTGAAGAAGCCACTGATTTTAGAGGTTTTTGCAGTAGCATCAGAAGAAGGCAGATTATGTTAGAATGCATTGTCTCGCGGCGATAACTTTTTATTCAGATTATGTTCGTTTGATTACCCTTCATCCGAATCCTTACCGGTTTCGACCAATTATAGCTCTTCTTCAGAAGTGACTGTACAAAAGAAATCGAGCCGGCCGCGGTGGCCGAGGGGACTAAGGCGCTCCAGTCACGGTCTGCACGGCCACTACGGTCGGGGGGTTCGAATCCCCTCTCGGGCATGGATATTTGTGTCGTCCTTAGTCTTAGCTAGTTCGTAAGTAGTTTGTAAGCTTAGGTTTGTTCTACAAACATTTGAACATTTAAAAAGAAAACGTTAGTGTAGTGAAGTTCGTAGCTTGCAAAAACGTTTAAAAAATTTAAAAAGTATAAAATTAAAAAAAAAAATGAGAGGTAATACATAATGTTAATTATCCTATGATAAAAGAAATGTGATGCTGACTTTCGCTTATCATGCGATAATTAACAGTATGTATAATCTCTCCTTTAAAGTATTAAGTATACAATATTTATTTTATTTATTACAAGCTATGCTCTTCCCAACACTAACGATTTTTTCTTTACAGTCTTTTCTGAAGAAAAGCCGTTCTAGCTTTAAACACATGTGATAAATTGAATTGTCTCATATTTTTGGTTACTCAACGTACTCAGTACTTCAAATAATATTGTGTTGTTTTTTTTAAACGCACAAATGAAATCTAGTGGTTTCTGGTGGTTTTTAATAAGCTTTTTAGTGGGAAATCCCATTTCACTGTTGGCAACAATTTATACCATACGTGTGTTCCAGCTGAATTACAGTTGTAGCGCCTCTCTCTTTTTGTCATCACACAAAAACTGTGAAACCTCTGTCACTTATCGACGCAATATACCTACAGCTCCAAACATTTTTCACATTTACTACGCCATGATTACATTACTGTGAACACTGCCAGACTAGATGCCACTCAAACGTCCTTGTGGTCATCATCCGTCACCATTGTCAGTACCTATGTGGAGAACAAGGCTCGAATTTTGAGGTCGTCATTCAGGATTGCGTGCACAGATCCCACGGAAATGTCAACTTTGGAGGCGATGTCTTCCCCAGTCCATCGATGATTTTTCAAAACACATTTCTCGACTCACTATACCGTCTCGTCAGACCGGCTGGCCGCGGCGGAATAGCCGTGCGCACTAAAGCACGCCTTGCTGTGGTGCGCGCGGCTTTTCGCTGTCGGAGGTTCGAGTTCTCCCTGTAGCTGGGTGTATGTGTTGTTCTTAGGCTAAGTCAATGGATAAACAAGCAGCCCTCGGTCGCAAATTAAAATTATTTTACTAGGTTTCGGCAATGTCTAAGATTGCCTTCATCAGAAAATTTAAAGCCAAACATATCACATAATAAAATATACTATTCAGCTGTAGAGCTTACGTCACACATTTATTCTGATGCCTCTGTGCAGGCGTGCAGCTCATAGTGGCTAGCTATCTTTAAAAATTATTTTTAAACTGTGTAACCTAAGCTATACATCTTAACAGTATATTTTATTATGTGATTTGTTTTGTTATATTTTCTGATCAATCTTAGACATTGCCGAAACCTGGTCAAAATAATTTTAATTTGCGTCTGAGGGTTGTAAGTTTTTGACCGATAACCAGTGTAGTAAGGTGCCATGAAAAAAAAAAAAAAAAAAAAAAAAATGCTTAGATTCCCTTGCTGGGTTGTCACACAATGTTCCACCTTCTCTGAAATGTCGCATCCACGGACCCACACTGGACCATCAGTTACACCATCACCACACACCTCACTTAAGTGATGATGAATTTCAATCTGTGGCACACCACGCAAATGGAGAAAACCAATGATTACGAGCTGTTCACGAACGTCGATAAAGTTTTAGATGCTAGCAAGTTCTGCAACATCTGTCACATCTACATAAATACTCTGCAAATCACATTGAAGTGCATGGCAGAGGGTTTATCGAACCGCTTTTATGATGTTTACCTACGGTTCCATTCTCTAATAGTCCGCGGGAAAAGGGATCACCTAAGTCTTTCAGTTTGATATTTGATATCTCTTATTTTATTCTGATGATCATGTCTCCCTATCTAGGTGGGTACTAACAAAATGTTCGCATTCGCAGAGAATGTTGATGAAAGAATAGACGTCCTCGCAACGAATAACGCCTTTCTTTTAATGATTTGCATCCCAACTCGTACATTATTTCTGTGACTCGTACATTATGTCTCGAAAAACTTCAAAGTCGATTTTTTTTTTGAATTTTTGAGAGTTGGGTCTATTGTCTTTGCCTAATTGCTGCACTTTTGACGGAATTTCCAAGGAAACAGCGATCTTTATTACTATTTAATCGTGAATCAGTCAGTGATCGTATTCTTATTAATATTTTTAATGGGCTATCTTCAATATAATTTTGGCTGGAGCAGATGGACAACTCGTCCTCTATAGTAATTCTTCATACAGAACGATCTGTCAATCTGCTGCGCAGGATTCCAGCCGGAGCCACATTGGACTAGAAGATGGCCCATTAACAGGCCGTAACAGGTCATGAGAACGTGATCATTTACTGATTCACAGTTAAATAAATTGCTATTTGAGTTCTGAAATTCAAGTACTATATATATGAAAAATTACAAAACTCGCCCTTTCAGTTCAATGATCCGACCGAGCATTCCCTCAAAACACCATTCGCAATCGTAAATCTTAGGCTCTCCTCGCCTACAGGTGTTCCAGCTCTTTGGGCCAGAGTCCATAGCACTTAATTTTTGTTTACTTTTTAAGTTTAATTGTTTTTCGAGGGACGGTGGTGTTTCGAGGCGTGGATGCAGTTGTCTTTCTATATAAACTGTGGCGCTGGTATGCGTTCTTGGTTCTTTTAACGCTTCAACACATACATGCAAATTCACTTATACCAATGTAGTCCATTTTATCAGTCTTCTTCACTCAGTTTCGGACATTATTACAGTACTTTGTCCATGTGGTACAGTATCATAATAATATTATATGTCTTTTTCTTAGACAGAAATAAAGCTTACTATATCATCTTCAAATATATGCCACTTATGATGACCTACGTTATAACTTGTCATCAACACACAAAAAACGAAGCTTTTCACAGGTATAACAAAATGGTTTTTTAATATTATGAACCATTTATTTATAGCAATGGCAGATAATGTGTGTTTTTATATAGAGGCAATGAATATTAAATTTCCACAAATTATTATTTTATGTTTCTAATAGTTCTTTATCGACTGGTACAACTGAATGTAATGTTGCACTCAAAGCCTCACTTTGCAAAGCTAAGAGCTTTGTGACACGTCCAAGCGGCAGAAATATATACTAGAATGGTCCGTTTCCATTCTGTGAACTACCAGAGTCTTATTACGCACATGAGCTAGGAGGTGAAGTATTAGGCGTGGGGCAGTCGTCGCTAAGACTTACGAACGTAATATTACGGGAGCGGCATTCTTTACACAGCCAATAGCAACGTAATATTACTGGCGTGATACTGTTAACCAACACGTTGTGGAAAGGTAGTTCATTTTGAAGTTCCATCGTGTATTTTTCATTATAATGTGCAGAAATGAAAACGAAAATACGGCAGAGCTCTCTATAAACTGTGCTGGGTCAGACGAGATTAATAAATCAGAATACATCAAGCCTTAGCTTAGGCAGTATAATTGTTTTACATATGTTGATCATTACTGCTCACAAGGTTCTTCGAGATGGATAACACCTTGACGTTACATGCATTTTTGGTGATAGGGACTAAAAGTTGTGCCATTACGAACATGCAGTTTAACATCGGATTGTGCTTACTTACCTAAATGTTGCTCCGCTGATGTCTAAGCCGCAGGTGACGTAATCTGAAATCAAGAAACGAAAAGTTATCAAAAATAAATTTTACTGTGCAAACTATGGCTATAAAAAATGTCAACCAGTGACATGCGAGTGTTATAGTTTCGTAATAGTTCTGAGCGTTTTTGTGATTATCGCTTTTGACAACAACGCATAAAAATGTGAATGACCAAAACTGTACTGAAATGTGTTCAGAAATATTCGATAATGATGCTTATGGAATGTTGGCGAAAATGAAATGTAAAAATAAATAAATAAATAAAAAATAAAAGATAATTAAAAAACAACAAGGAATATTACTGAACACGTCCAACGATTGTAAAAAATAATACCTATTTAATTATTACAACAAAACATGATAGACACGACTAGCATTTATGCAGTATCGCTACACGCTTTCGTTGTTCGTATCACTATCTTAGTCCTTTAGGTTAGTATGCATGAAGGATTAATAAATGAAAATAGGAAATTTACTTCTCTCCAGCTACACTTTGCAAGAAGGTGCCGTGGCGGATTAGCCGTGCGCACTGGGTGCCGTGCTGCGGTGCGCGCGGCCGTTCGCCATCGACGGTTCGAGTCCCCTCTCGTGCATGGGTGTTTGTGTTATCCTTAGGTCAGTTTAACTTAGTTTAAGTAGTTTGTAAGCTACAGACTGATTACCCAGCAGTTGAATCCGATAGATTTACAAACATTTGATCATGTTTGAACAAGAAGTCACGAAGTACCGGGTGATAAACAGTCAGTATAAATTTGAAAACTATAAATCACGGAATAATGTAGATAGAGATGTAAAATTGTACACATGCTTGGAATTACATGGGGTTTTATTAGAACCACATCTACCGTTATCGGACCTTTTTTCTTCGAGGAACTGTGTGATTCTGGTTTTGTAACTGCTAACGTGACGGTTGAGAGGTACGCCGATATGTTGGAGAATCGCCTGGCTGATAAACACCTGCTGGAACGTACGATTTTTATGCAAGATGGCGCTCCAACCCATATTGCTAGACGCGTGAAAGTACTTTAGCGTGCGTCGTTTCGTGATGATCGTGAGCCCAGCCGCCACTTTCGTCATGCTTGGCCTCCCAGGTCCCCAGACCTCAGTCCGTGCGATTATTGGCTTTTAGATTACCTGAAGTCGCAAGTGTATCGTGATCGACCGACATTTCTAGGAATGCAGAAAGACAACATCCGACGCCAATGCCTCACTATACCTCCGAACATGCTTTACAGTGTTGTTCACAACATTATTCCTCGACTGCAGCTATTGTTGAGGAATGATGGTGAACATATTGAGCATTTCCTGTAGAATATCATATTTGCTTTGTCTTAATTTGTTATGCTAATTATTGCTTTTCTGATCAGATGAAGCGCCATCAGTCGGACATTTTTTGAACATTTTTAAAATTATTATTCTAATAAACCCCATGTCACTCCAAGCATGTGTGTCAAATTTTACCTCTCTATCTACATCATTTATACTGACCTTTTGATCGCCCGGTATTTATTATATTTTTGAACATGTTGTACAGTCTTGATTCGTTAAGTAAGTACAATTTGTACGATAATAGCCTAGATATTTTGATGTGTGTTCTAGATTGCATCATACACCAGGACCCCTAATACCCTGTTACACGTCCTCCTTTCATTGATGCATGCCTGTTTTCGTCACGGCATTCTGTCCACTAGATCGTCAAGGGTTTGTTGTTCCAGACTCTCCCACTCCTTAGTGACGATTTGGCGTAGATTTCTCAGCTTTGTTGGTGGGTCGCTAGAGCGAGACACATTATCGACGTAGAAACCGATTTGGTTCACGCAGAGACATTAGGATACTTCCCTCTATGAAATTCCCTTCTGTCACAATGCGCACTGGAGATACCATCAAATTTCGAAATTGGCCTGATAGGCATGATAGACCTACAGTCAACACAAGCAGGGTTCTTCCTTCATATTGTTATGACCGTAAGTATAGGCCGCCTTAGCTCCCCCCCCCCCCCCAGGGGGCTCGTGGTTCTTTCGTACGTGCGTGGTGAGCACGGGCCCCTAGCTGATGCAGTCTTCCTTCTTCCTTTAATTCTCGGAATGCATTTCCGTTCCTCCTTTCCTATCCTCACTTCTTCCCCTCCCTACCAAGGTACTGATAACCTCAGTAGTTTAGTCCCCCTATCTCAACCAAACAACCTCTCCATCCCAGTTGAACTGTTCAGGTTGATTGTATTCATACATATTTAGCGTCAGTGTTCAGGAGGCCTTGTAACCAAGGTGATGTAACACATTTTTTGCGTTTAGTTAGTTCATGAACTAAACACCCATACTATTCAGGGTGTTCGGAAATTCCCAATAAGAACTTGGAGAACTTGGAGAGGTGAGTCATGGATGGGTCACGGTCCTCGTCTACTCAGCGCTGTTGGCAAGCAGCGTGCACTCAGTCAAATGAGGAGCTTCTTGATTGAGAAGTAGCGGCTCCGGTCTGGAAAACCGACACAACGGCCGGGAGTGCGGGTCGCTGACCCTCCATACCATATCCGGTGACGTTGTCGGGTGGAGGATGACACGGCGGCCGGTCGGTACCCAGTGGGGCTCTCAAGCCTTGAATGGGACGGAGTTTGGTTGGTTTTTAAGGAACACCTTTATCCGGAAAGGTCATACAGTGGCGATACAAACACTTTTTTTATCTTTGACATCGGGCAACAAATCTCTTCTACTGCCAGCACTTTGCTTTCCGAATTTTTGCACAAGAAAAAAGTGCGGTAAATATGGACTCGGTTTGTTAAGCTTAAGGGACTTAACTGCGGGGTCATCAGCCCCGAAACTTACAAACTACTTATGAATTACATTACACTAAAGACGACACAAACATCCATGCCCGAGGGGGGATTCGAAGCCCCGACCGTAGCGGCCGTGCAGACTATGACTGGCGCGCCGCAGACCGCTCGGCCATTGCAGCCGGAAATATGGACTCTAAAGCGCGTACCTTATGAACTATGCCAACTTGAACACAAGAAGAGAAGTGTTCATAGTATCGAAGAGGTGCGCAGTATGCATATTAGAGCGGTTGTTTATTAGAAATTTTCTTGTTGTTTTCCTCCTCATTATCTCCTCGCAAAATACGGAAAGTAATGAATTTATAGCTGCAAGATAAAAAGCTATAAAGCGTCACTGGATAACATTTCCAGCATTGGTTACTTATCAAAATAGTATATACAAGTTGCTGAAGATTGCAACGTTAACCGATTGCCCTTCACACTGTGAACTGTCATTTTAGGCCACTAAATCTTGGATAATCAACGGCTTGTTTAACTAACGTTTTATTCTGTCACACTGTGACGCCTTATCGTGTCGATTCTAAGCGGAGATGCGACTGAAATGTCCACATGTAAGCGCACTACATCATCGTAATCCTAGGCATCACTGTTATCACCGCAATGGTATGGACGTCAAATCAGGGATAAATGATATAAAAGAGGGGGCGCGATGACCTTACCATACTGGGACAAGTACACGGTAGAGTTGGACAACATTTCTCGTGGAATGTGATGAAAATGTGTGATCATGAAATTTTGAAGTTTGCCTTATTTTCCGGAATCACAACAGTGTTGTTTGAAGCTTGGTCGAGAGTGACGTCATAGGGCGCCATACTTGTGCACCACATGCAAACATGTCTGAAGGGCATTGCGTTGGTTGAATCATTAAAAACGCAAGTTTTACTTTGTATATCATATATATATTTCTCGTTTATTTTAGATATTCAATTTCCGTGTCAACAGAACATTTCCATGTCATTGTTTCAATAGCTAGCAACTTGTTTAGCTTTATCTGTAGCTAAAACCAAACATTGTTGCGGGAACTTCCGTATTTCTGCAGATGAGCAAATGGTCCGGTGTCCCTCCCCCTTCGCCTACCATCCCCCCTCCCCCTCTCCTCCCCTCATACACACACAGCGATAGCTCACTTACGCAGAGAAGCCCCACTTCATCAATTTGCTACGACATGTTGAAACGCCTTTTCTCAGTCGATTCAGTATCATCCATATACGAGGGTTGTAACTTATAAAACTGCTGTGGAGACACTATGCAATGGAATCTATTATTGAAGGCGATTGCACACATTGTTGACATAACTAACTTACCTAATAGCAAACGGGCTCGCCCGTCCCACGTCATCTGCGTGGGCACGAAAAAGAGAAACTCAGTCTATTGTGAGCGAGTGATCTAACGTAACGGTGTCACTATGTTTTCGAAACAGGAACAACGGAGCTGAATCACGTCTGAAAGTGCTAGAGGTCGTACAGCACGACATTGTCATCAGGGTCTTCAAGAGACGTGCAGGGAATCGTCATTGCCATCCAGAACAGTGGTACGTTGGGTGAAAGCCTTCATAGAAAGTCGGAAAACTGTGACAAGGTGCGTCGGGCAGGTACAGTATTACTGTTCGCTTTTGGAGCATCACCTGCGACCAGTTTTGCGAAAGAAGAGGCAACACTTTCTGCGCAACCCACCCATCATTTTGCACGACAATGTGCCGGCGTATAAAGCGCAAGTTGTGGCTGCTCTGTTCAGTCGATGGCACTGGGAAGTACTGTACCATCCACCATACTCCACGGACTTAAGCCGTTGTGACTTTTATTTAATACTGAAGACGAAGGAACCACTACGCTCCAGTGTACTACATATTCGACAGGCAGTACACCGCTCTATTCGCACCATCAACAGAACAGTCTCTGCTAATGGTATACTACACGTTACACATCTCAGTGTTTTACGTCGAAGTTGGGGAAGGTTTCCACCTTGGCTTCTCCGGAAGCCCCGTCTTGTTTTAGATCTCACGAGTTTTAACAAAGGTGAAACTTCAGATTTTACCTTTCGATCAGTGTTTTTTAAAATTTTAGACACGCTTCACACTTATACTGCAGTGTACACTGACGCTTTCGAAACAGGATGATTCCGTCGGCTGCTCCGTCGTATTCCCCGACCGTGTCATCGGGATTCGGCTTCCTGAGAATTATTCTGTTTTCTCAGCAGAGCTTTGTTTGATTCTGAAAGCAATGGAGAAAATCAGAAGAGATCGGCGTAAACGGTTTCTTGTCTGCTCCGACTCTCTTAGTGCGCTGCAAGCCTTACGTCAGCTGTATCCAGGTGTGACATTGTTGCAAGATGTACAGGACGCACTGACCCTTCTCCAACGTCGAGGTAAAGAGATCATATCTTGTTGGGTGCCGGGACATGTTGGAATTCCGGGAAACGAGGAAGCCGATCGGGCCGCCAAAGAGGCCTGTCGAGACAGCGTAGTGGCATGGTGCCCTATTCCTCTGCGAGATGCCACTTCCTTGTTGCTGCTGCGGTCTCTGCAGTTGTGGGAGGAGGAATGGCTGTCAGTAACGGATAACAAGCTGCGGTTGCTGGAGCCCACTACCCGTCCGTGGCGATCCTCCTGCCGGCCCCTCAGGCGGGATGAGGTCGCCATTACTCGCCTGTGAATCGGGCACTGTCCGTTTACTCACGGATTCCTTCTACGACGAGAGGAGCTCAAATGTTTGTAGATCTATCGGACCAAACTGCGTGGTCATCAGTCCGTAGCTTACGAACTACTTAAACCTAGGTAAACTAACCTAAGGACAAACACACACACCCATGCCCTAGGGAGGACTCGAACCTCCACGGCGAGCAACCGCGCGCTCCGCAGCGAGACGCTTTAGACCGCTCGGCTACTCCACCGCGGCGACGAGAGGAGCCCCCGATGTGTGTTGCCTGTGGCGTATAGATAACCGTCCGCCACATCTTAATAGAGTGTACCTTATTCCGAGCACAGAGAACAGAGGCAGATCTTGGTGCAGATTTGCCACATATCTTAGGCGATGACAAGGCGAGTGTGTTCAAACTTTTACACTTTTGTGATATTTCTGGACTCTGGCCTAAGGTTTCAAGCTGGAGGTGTTAGTGTATTTTAGATTGGTAGGTTGCTATATTTTCTTTTTCCAGGCAGTTAGCTTTCATCCTGTCATTTTAATTACTTCATCTAAATTCTACGTTTTAGACAAAGTACGATGGTGGCTGCAACCAGGTTTCATCTCCAGTTGTTGAATTCTGCATTTTGTATTGTGTTTCCCTCATCTTGAAAAGTACATCCTTGACACTCGCCTCAACTACATTATGCCCGGGCGCTGAAAACCTCGTTGTGGGCGCCCTCCGTTCATCTTCATCATCATCTTCATCATCACCTTACACATCGCTGGCAACGTGTGCTAGACAACGCTGGTGACTACTTCGAGGGCAGTAACAGGTGCAAACATGTAACGGTTTTGTATCGGTTGTGAATAAATAGTTGCCACAATTTAAGTTCCGACCCTCGTATAATATGGTCGTTGATACTTGAACGCCAATTCCATGTTTGTAGTCAGTGTAGCAACATAAAACTGGAATGAAAAATAACGTGCGAAAGCATATTTGTAAATTTGTATGGCAGCTCCGAGTCACACGTCACCATTGGAGTAAAACAATCCCACAACAAAGGACCCGGCAACTGTTCGGTAAAGCTATATCGGATGCATATGCAGATGGAGTATTGCGGTAGCTAATGGAATGCAGATTGATTTCGGTCGAGTGCGCCCGCTTTGGCAACGGCTGAAGTGCGTATTGCGATCGTCGGATACGCACCGGTGGTTTTGTATTTCTGGTTTCACTATCCGTGGAAGCAGTAGTGCACCGGTTGTTTTCGACTGACTGCGATGTTGCGTGGGCGTTTTTCTGGAAACGAAAACATCTGCTAAGAAAACATTGTGAATGATATTCGGTGGCCAAAGTTGGTATATTGATACATCAAACAGCAAATATTTGTTCTGAGCAGATAGCGGGTCCCGCCATAGAATAAATGACAAAGTGAGTTAGGCGGATGTCGTGGCCACGAAGCGTTGTGTAAGCGGTATGCGGCTGTGCGGCATATACGCGAAACCGAAGAGTGGCGCTGACGAAGCGGCCGTTGAACGGCAAACAGGTCGTCAGTCGCAGCTGCCGCGCGTTACGCAACGTCACCATGCCGCTGGCGGTGTCAGCGCGTCAGCATCTAGTCAGCATCACCCTCCTCATTTCCACCAGCACAAGAATCATTATATAAGTACGCTAACACGAAAATTGTGGTACAGATTACTAATTTATTCGTACAAGATGGCCAATGAAAGTTACATAATTCGAAAGATTGTTTGTCGTAGATTTCACGAATATAAATATTGTGTGTGCATTTAGGCAGTAAAAGTGGTACAAGGAAGTAGAAATTTTCCTATCTACAGCTTGGATCAAGTTCTACATTCTCCAACAATCAGCTCACTGATTGGCTATTCGCCTCGACCAAAAACGCTGCAGTATTAAAATAACGTATTAAAATAAGGGAATATCGAAACATGTAGTGCTCCCAACTCACTTTCTTTTGTCGTTCAAATGCTTCATTTTCGCGGTGATTAAGAGTGGTTAAAGGAAATTGATGTTTTCATATGAATGCCGATATAAAGGATGAGGCATCTAGCGGTACTCGGGTGGAACTACGAAGTCGAGAATGCCGATATAAATGATGATGCGCTGGGAGAGGCATGTAGCGGTGCATGGGTGGAACTACGAAGCTCTGGAATTCTGAATATTGCAGTATCGAAATAACATTATTTCTTGGCGTTGTATAAATATACGAATACCGAAATTGTAGTTTCATTTCAAATATTAGGCTAATGAAAGTTATATAATTCGAAAATGGCATGAGAAGTATATACTTCCGTTTTTATTTGTCGTTATAGTGTCAGGCATTTTCCTCTACACGTAAAAGATATCGTTTCATACATCCCAGTGCCGGTTACATTTTACCAAATATCCCAGCGGCCTCCTATGATAATGTTGGCAACAGATGCTGAGTAGTGAGAATCCTGTGAGTCTTCATTTTAGCTAATCGCTTGACAACGCTGGTGTTTTCTCATGAAACTTTGCTTTACGAGGGCAATTATTTTTACTGAGCGGACGAGGGTACACACAAGAAATGTTCAAATGTTTGTATAGTCTATGGGACTTAACTACGGGTTCATCAGTCCCTAAACTTACAAACTACTTATGAACTACTTACGAACTAAGACGGCAAAAATATCCATGCCCAAGGAGGGGATTCGAACTCCCGACCGTAGTGGCCGTGCAGACCGTGACTGGAGCGCCTTAGACTCCTCGGCCACCGCGGCCGGCGTACATACGAGAATCTTTCAACCGTAAAGAAGGAACAGCATTATTTGTTTAATAATGATTTTGCAGCCAAAATCGCATTTTTCGTTTATTATGTTACCGGTTTCGGCGTGCTCGACGCCATCTTCAGACCTGTCGTAATTTACATAACTTCACAACCTTTTTTTACATACTAAAAGAGTACATCCAGGTTGAGGCGTCACAAAACATAAAATTTCTAGTGACAAATAAAATATATACATCCATCTTATAATAGTTCTGAAGCGAGGTACTTCAAAGTCAGACAGTTCTTTTTCGGAGCATCACCTGCGACCAGCTTTGCGAAAGAAGCGGCCACACTTCCTGCGCAACCCACCCATCATTTTGCACGACAATGCGCGGGCACATACAGCGCGTGCTGTGGCTATTCTGTTCGCTCGATGGGACTGAGAAGTACTGTACCATCCACCATACTCCCAAGACTTGAGTCCTTGTGACTTTGATTCGGAAGATGAAGGAACCACTTCGTGACGCTCGCTTCAGAACTGTTCCACAAATTCGACAGGCAGCAGACAGCTCCGTTCGCACCATCAACAGAACAGGCTCTGCTAACGGTGTACTACGCCTTCCACATCGCTGACAATGGATTGTACACAACGCTGGTGACTACTTTGAAGAACAGTAACAGGTGCAAACATGTAACGGTATTGTATTGGTTGTAAGTAAATAGTTTGCCACTATTTAAGTTCCCAACGTATGCACACATACATATGAGAGAGAGAGAGAGAGAGAGAGAGAGAGAGAGAGAGAGGAGAGAGAGAGAGAGAGGAGACAATGGAAACGAAAAAATATTGAAGAGTGTGGAGCGTACATAAGGCTTGGGTGGTCTGGATATAAGTAGGAAATATTTTGTCTACTTGTCTCCGTCCCCTATACCTACAGGCCAGAATTTCTCGGTCTGGGGGATACAAGCCCGACCTAATCATTCGCAACACGTACAGAGAAGATGCAAAGACGACTGAAGAGACAGATAACAGACTGTGATAAAAATGAGACAGTGCCAATACGAGAGATAAAGAATGACACACAATGGCAGGGAGACAGAGTGGCAAAGTCGGTGGTAAGGAAAATGAAGAGAAATGGATGAATAACCTGACAGTGGGGAAAGAGACAGGAGAAAGTACCACTAGAAGAACGAGATAATGGGAGAGAGGTATACGAAGACAGTGGCAGTGATAAGCGAATGCTGTGTGTGAAAACTTCACAACGAAGAGAGACTGGAGAAAACGATGTAGCATGTTTCTCGTTAAAACACCGAGAATATGTTGACATGCCACACTTTTTGTTGAGGAAGGTGTAGTGAGGCGCCCTCTTTTCCTGAGAATTAAACGGGAGTATACAAATATTTGCAATTTATCTGCCTTGACAGGAATATCTTTGAGCGGCTAAATTAACAGTCATATGTTGCCAGAGGTACCAAAATAAGAGAAATAAACGCTGCTGTAAAACATCTTTTTTCTACTGTTTTAATGCCTCTGGTATTACATACTGATGGCGTGAAAATCGCACTGTACTACGCTGAGACCGCTTTTTCGAACAGGCTCCGAAAATTTTGGTAATTAATAATTTTTCTAGTAACGGGAGAGCCGGTCGCGGTGGCCGAGGGGACTGAGGCGCTCCAGTCACGGTCTGCACGGCCACTACAGTCGGGGGTTCGAATCCCCCCTCGGGCATGTATATTTGTGCCGTCCTTAGCATTAGTTAGTTCATAAGTAGTTTGTAAGTTTAGGGACTGATGACCCCGTAGTTAAGTCCCACAAGCTATACAAACATTTGAACATTTGATAACGGGAAATAAATAAACGCTTTCTGTGGAAACTAAACGTCGCAGAATGTTATTGACAGGCAACTTTGCTTGTGCTGACAAATCATCTATACATAACAGAAACGAAATTACAAATATTTGCCGAAACACCCGAAAAAATGTACCTGACCCAACAGGAAGTGTGTTCTGTTATAGTGTATAGTCTCTTATACGAGGGTAAGTCAATTATTATCCGCAATGATTTATATTTTTGTTTATGTTGATAGTACTGTCGTTTTACGTTGGTGACGCATGCTTTGTTTATTTGTTGTTATATCTTTGCAATTTTCAAGCTGCTACGTTAGTTTCGTTGTCGCTGCCGTGCTGTTAATCATGGCTGCTCCGCTGTCTATTTGCACCAAAGAAGAGCAACGTTCAGTCATACGTTTTTTTGTGGGCGGAAGGTGTATCAGGGGCCGAAATTCATAGACGACTTTCAGTACAGTACGGGAGCAGTGTTTTGTCACAACGAAGTGTGTACGAGTGGATTGAGAAATTCTGAAATGGTCTCACGAATTTTAAGCACGATGAAGTAGCTGGACGACCGTTTACCGCCACAAATGAAGAAACCATTGAGCGATCACGTGAAATGATTATCTTAGACAGACGATTAACTATTGACGAAGTAACTCACCGTCTTCAAATTAGTCATGGTTCTGCCTACGAAATGATTCACAACAGACTTGGGTTTCGTAAAGTTTGTGCAAGATGGGTCCCAAAACAACTCACACAGTTGCATAAGCAAACGCGCCTCGACATCTGCAAAAAACATTTGGATCGCTATGGTAACGAAGGGGACAACTTCTTAGACAGAATCATTACTGGTGACGAGACATGGATCTATCATTACGAGCCGGAGAGTAAACAGCAGAGTATGGTATGGAAACATCCAAATTCGCCGTGCAAGAAAAGTTCAAGACCCAACCGTCCGCAGGAAAACTGATGTTGACGGTTTCTTGGGATGCACGAGGTCCTGTACTGGAACATTATGGTGAAAGGGCCACAACAATAGTGTACGTTACAGTGAGATGCTTACTGACGGGCTAAAGCCTGCAATTCGATGCAAACGCCGAGGATTGCTGTCAGAATGTGTTGTGTTGTTGCATGACAATTCACGTTCGCATATTGCTGTCCACACTACTGAAACGCTCCAGAAATCCAAATTCGAAGTACTGGATTATCTTCCATTTAGTCCCGATCTTGCCCTTTCTGACTATCGCTTTCTGGTCCACTCAAACAGGCATTAAGGGGCCGTCGATTCAACTCGGACGAAGCAGTGAAGGAAGCGGTGCATTCCTGGCTCGCAGCTCAACGGAAAACCTTCTTTTATGAGGGCATAAGGAAGCTTGTAGAGCGATGGACGAAGTGCATTGGAAAGCTAGGAGACTATGTCGAAAAAAGATGTTTTTGTAAGTTTCGTATTTTATTACAATAAAATTTTATAACTACTTTGCGGATAATAATTGACTTACCCTCGTAGATACTTCAAAAGGAAATCTGTTTCCGAAGTGGAACCCTATGTGCCCTATATATGAAAGGACCAAACAAGAGGACTTCGTTTAATTGTCATTTCCACGTATCCGTTTATTAAATTTTTATTAAAATTGGAAGAACTCAGGCATGAGTCATTCGTCCAAAGCGGTCAAAGCGAGTAGTGCTGCTAGCGCGGGATACGACAATGGAGAAAACTGAATCGCCGAGCTCGCGCACCGCCGATATTAAAAACGTATTTTGTTTATCAGAGCGGAGTACCTATTATATATACTGCACGCTCCACCTAGCAGACTCGTGCACAGTAATTACTATGTCAGCACAATGTACCCGACCGGAAAACCCTACATTAAAATCGGATCTGCGCGTTAGGAACGTGGCGCGGGCCATGAAAGGCGGACGCCGACGGACATTACGAAAATTACTGTATCGGAAATTCTGTGACCGGCGCGGCGAGCCGTGGCCGGTAAATGAATTGAAACCGCCGTGGCGGCAAATTGCAGC
Organism: Locusta migratoria; assembly: GCA_026315105.1. Classification (NCBI taxonomy): domain Eukaryota; kingdom Metazoa; phylum Arthropoda; class Insecta; order Orthoptera; family Acrididae; genus Locusta; species Locusta migratoria. The sequence continues at coordinate 203,355,911 of CM048746.1, forward strand.
GCCGGTACAAAGGACCGACCGGACGGGGCTGCGGGAGCGATGCGTAGGACTGCGTGGCGTGGCCTAGCGTGCGTGAGCACTGTGTCTGCCGGGGTAGAGGCAGTCTGTCTATTACGGTCCGCACAGACTCCAGGGGCTCAACAGCTGTTAACATCCACACAATCTGATGTGCGAAGGCTGTCCTGAAGGTAACACATTGTAATATTGTCGCGTTGAAATGCCTAGTAAGCAGGAGATCCCGAGTTCGAATCCCGGTCGGGCACAAATTTTCATTCGCCACTGTTTTGTATTTCATCTAAACCTAATACAGTGAAGCCATAGCATCGCAAATTGCGATTTATTTCATTCATTTGACGCTGTAATTCGTCAAAAGAAGCCAAAATTACTAAAAAAGAAATAGCTGCAAGGAACAATTTTAGAATAAAAGTTGAAAAGTGGGAGGTTAAAACAGAGACAAAAGCACCGAGAACTGGAACAAAATGGAGTGAAGAAAGAAGAACTAAATTTTCTCAAACAATGAAAAACTGGTGGGCAAATAAAAAGAACCAGAAGACCAAGAAGAACGGAAAATGAAACAGCTTTACTTAGCGTCTTCCACATGGGAGCTTATATATATATATATATATATATATATATATATATATATATATATATATATACAAGCCGAGGCTGGACTCCTGACGACAATTGTCTCGATACCTCATGGTCTGTGCTCCCTGATGCGGGAATACAGTATTGTGGCTGCGTGCATTATAGAATAAATAGGCTGTGGTATAGGAAAGAGACAGCGTGGCGAATGGAGATTTGTGTGTGGCGGGAGACGTGCAGGGAAGAGTCCCCTGCAGTCGGGCTGGTCACTGTGTCCTAGTGTGTCTCCTAGTAAGCAGGAGATCCCGGGTTCGAATCCCGGCCGGGAACAAATTTTCATTCGCCACAGTTAGGTATTTCATCTAAACATAATACAGTGAAGCCATAACATCGCAAATTGCGATTTATTTCATTCATTTGAACGATGTAATTCGTCAAAAAAATATATATAATTGTATACAAGCCGAGGCTGGACTCCTGACAATTAATTGTGTCTCGATACCTCATGGTCTGTTCTCCCTGATGCGGGAATACAGTATTGTGGCTGCGAGCATGATAGAATAAATAGGCTGTGGTTATAGGAATGAGACAGCGTGGCGAATGGAGATTTGTGTTTGGCGGGAGACGTGCAGGCAAGAGTCCCCTGCAGTCGGGCTGGTCACTGTGTCCTCAGTGGCAGTTCGTCCGCGTCAGCGGTGCCGAGCGGACGCGTGGCGGTGTTTGTGCACTGCGGTCGGCTGTGCCTCAGCGTGGTAAGTCGCGGAGCTATTTGCGGCAGTTGCTAGCTGCATTAAAGTTCGCAATATGATACGATGATGACACATTTAAACAGACAAGACACCTTGAAGATCACTTTTGACCGAACTTGCACAAGACCCAAGTTATTTGAAGTAGAAGATTGGTTAGAGCAGGAACTTCAACTTGATTTTGACGACGTTGTGGGCATACACATTTCAATAGTAAACAGTGTTGCTTATGTTAAAATGATAAATGCAGAATTATGTGACAACATTGTGGAATCTTGCGGTGGAAGCAGAAAATTCAAATACAGTGACGGCAATATACGAGACGTTACCATCGCTCATGCTGGCTTTGGTATACGGACGATCAGGATTTTCGAATTGCCCTTTGAAGTGCCAGTCGACGAAATTAACGCCGTGATATCGCAGTACGGGACGGTTATTAGTAACGTTGCTGAACGGTGGTCGAACGCTCGAAAGTTTAAGGTGTTGAACGGCGTGAGACAATTAAAGATCGACTTGACCAAGCACGTCCCGTCGTATATAAATGTCTGTGGCTATCGCGGAATTGTGATGTATGACGGACAGCCACGGACTTGCGCGGCGTGTAACTCTGCCGGCCACGTCCGCGCCGAGTGTTTACAGCGGCGGGTGGCGCAGCTACCGGCCGGCGAGGCGCCCCGACCCGCGGTGGCGACCATGTTGACTGCCAGCTACGCTGTGGCCGCGCGCGGCGAGCAAGCCCTGCCGGCTGCCGCGGGAGCGAATACGGACGACCGAGGAAAGCGCGACACGTCTGAGATATTCGTCACAGACGAACCGGAAAAATTGTCCCCGCAACCCACTGTCGTGGCGAACTCCGCCTTGCCTCCCACACAACAGGCGCTAACAGAGGTTGTGAACCCTGTCAGAACTTCTGAAGCAGAGTCGTTTCCAACGCCAGGACCGTCTGTGACGGCTGCCACGAATAGTAACCAGACCCCCCCGTCTGTGACGTCCTCCAGTCAGGGTAAGAGCCATGGTTCTTCTACTAGTGCCACTCTGTCAGGGCAACTACTAAGTACCGATAACGACAGTTCAAAGCAGCAGAAGGGAAAACTCAAACGTAATACCCGTAAACAGAGTGTCGAAGAAATACAAGAACTGGAGAGGAAACTGTTACGCACAAAGAAAATTCTACGGAAAACTACCAGTGACATACCTGGTACCTCTGGGATTGGAAGCAGAGACCATTTGCGACCGAAAGATGCAGCTCAGATGGATATTGATAAGCCACCAACCTTGTTGGTCGAGGACCGGATGGAGGCGGAAGACCTGCCTCCTGGGGGCCCTGGGGTCCCGTGGGGCGACGACGAGGAGAGTGCCTAAATTTATTATTGCGTGGGGTCTGCGGTCTGCTACACTTGAATACTACACCAAAAAATGACACAGACGTATAAAATTGCAACCCTAAACATCAATAGGATTATTTCCGATGTGAAGTTCCAGTGTTTAAGAGACTACTTATATGCCGCCGACATTGACATAGCGTTAATGCAAGAGGTAGTCACGACGAAAATTTCGGGCGTATTCGGATATGATGCAATTTTGAACATTCGTAGTGAGGGCGGAACGGCAGTTTTATTCAAACACGGTATACCGTGTACGACGCAAGCGATACTTGAGTCTGGAAGGGGAATGACTGTAAAAGTATGGGATTTACTGATCGTAGATATATATGCCCCTACAGGGTCCAGCGGCAAACACGCGAGGAGCTCCTTGTTCCGTGATGAAATCGTCACTTTAATACCAGATGCCCGACTGCCCATAATTTTCGGAGGTGATTTTAATTGTGTTCTCCGTCCCGAAGATCAGCATCCGAACTTCAACTTTTGCGAGGAGCTCTTATAGTTAACTAATGGACTTGGGTTCGTCGATACTTGGTGTCATCTTCGTCCGCACGCCCGAGGGTACACTTATGTTACCAGTAGCACAGCCAGCCGACTAGACAGGATGTATGTGACGAACGGCTTTCTACAGAATGTCATGGATTGTGAAATATGGCCCATCAATTTCTCAGATCATGACGCCTTTCATATAACCGTTCAGTACAGGAAACAACCAACATATATGGGAAGGGGCGTGTGGCAACTTAACGTCTCGCTTTTGCAGGACGAAGAACTTCGGCAGCAGGTCAGCACAACTTAGACGAGATGCCTCCGATCACTAGGCAAATATCCAACTCGTATAATGTGGTGGATCCAAGTCGCGAAACCGCAAATTAAAAAATGTATTGTGCAGTATGCCCGTATGAAGGCATATTGGAGAAAACGTACTATAGAGCACTACTTTTTATGCCTTCGTGAACTCTACAGTGAACCCAACAGTCTAATCAACAACAGTTCCCGAATAAAACGCACTAAAGCCAAAATCACGGCTCTCGTACGGCAAACGCTGGAAGGACAAAAAGTTCGAGCGCGCTCACCGCACGACCTCATGCAAGAACATACATCGATGTATCATCTTCTCAGGGAAGCCAAGTGAGGAAAACAAAAGTTAATTTCCAAACTTACAGATGAAGGCGGACACGTATATGAACACCAGACGGAAATAAGAAACTATGTGGTGCAATATTTCACGGACTTTTACGCCGACCCAGGAACGGACCCCGCGACAGGAGAACCTCTAATGTCAGCTATCCAACCCGCAGTGACTGGGGATGACAATGTCGACCTTACGGAGGAAGAAATACATTCGGCGATCAAAGAATCGCCTAAAAAGAAATCGGCTGGTTTAGACGGTCTACCAGTTGAATTCTATGCTTGCTTTTGGAATGTCATAGGGCCAGAGTTAACCAAAATGTACAACGAACTGCTGGGAGAAGTGCAGCCGCCGTCGCAGTTTACGGAAGGGCTCGTCGTCCTAATTCCGAAAAAGCCACACACCACATCGTTGACAGACTTTCGGCCGATAACTCTTCTGAATTCAGATTATAAACTTCTTACCAGAATCATAAACAATAGATTGAAATGTATACTACCCAAGATCCTTGGCCCTTATCAAATGAGTGTGGCTCCTGGCAAATCTATGATTAACGCATTAAGTGAATACAGGGATATCACAACCTTATCAAGGTTGTGCAAATGCAATGTAGCGCTGATGTTTTTAGATTTTGACAAGGCGTTCGATCGTGTAAGCCACTTATTTCTGTTGAACGTTATGCGACGAATGGGGTTTAGTGCTCATTTCATACAGCTCATAAGTAAGTGCATTTCACGAACGTACTCCAGAATCAAAATCAATGGTCAAATAAGTACTCCAGTCCCCATCAAGAAGTCCGTGAGGCAGGGTTGCCCTCTCTCAATGACGCTGCACGCCATCGCCGTGGAGCCTCTACTTTCACAGCTGCACCTGAGACTCAAAGGGTTACAAATGTTTGGTATCAAGACAGTATGTCACGCATATGCTGATGATGTCAGTCTTATCGTGAACACAACAGCTGAAATCGAAACTGCAAGAGAAGTGATCCAAGCATATGCCAATGCATCTGGTGCTAAACTCAATGAATCCAAATCGAAGATATTACCTATAGGACCACGATCGGAGAACATGCATTTAACATGGTTGCAACCCATAAATCGGATCACCCACTTAGGTATGATTCTAACGCCTTATCCAAGGGAGATGGCCATTGCCAATTGGACTCATAAACTCAATATATTCCGCGCCACACTCCATGACAACTAAAATAGGAATCTAAACAGGCTACAGAGAGCCCTATTCGTTAATATTTACGCACTCAGTAAAATATATCACATAGCCGCGGTACTACTCCCACCAAAGGACATAGCCCAAAAGATTTTTGCCGCAGCGTATTGGTTCATTTGGCGAGGTAACATATTCAAGGTCAACCTGCCAACTAGGGCGCTCTCTCGGACAGAAGGGGGCCTGGGAGTGAAAGACGTCCAACTACGATGCACTGCTATGTTTTTGAACCGTACTGGAAAAATCCTACAGTCTCCGCATAAAACAATCACGCAGATACTATTCACCAGCCTAGCCCCCATCAGTAAATCTGCCCCCGTAAACGTTGGACGCATAAATGCACAACTTGACTACGTCCGGCTTTTTTACCTCGAAAGCAGTTACATTCCAGATCTGCGACAGCTCTTCAACACTGCAAAAATTTATGGTCATCTTATGAGACGGCACAGACCAAACCCTGTGGAGTTGAAGTACCCACAGATTGATTGGACGAACATTTGGAAGAATATTAACAATTCCACACTTCTATCACGAACTGATAAGGTTCCAACAGGAGAAAAACTCCACAAGATTCGCCTCAAACAGAGTCCGTACTGAGAACACTGCCATGTCGTCGACACATTGGCACACACACTCACGTGCAGAGATAAATTTCAAATCTGGAAATGGACTAGAAAAAAACTAGCTACAATCAACAGAATCGCTGAAAGTACGATAACGCTTCGAGATGTCCTATGGCCGGACTGGAATTTATTTCCAAAAACAAAGAACAACAGCTATTCATGGGTCATCGGCCAATTCGCGTACTTTACATTGACGTATAAAAATGCGAGTTTGGACGAATACGTACAATATATTACGGAAGAACATCATAACTTCCGGAAATGCTCAAAATACAAAAGATTGGTGCAAAATTTTTTGTTCCACACGTTACCGTAATGATTTGAGAATTTGTTTCCATTTCTCGGTCACGACAGAAGAGTGGAAGCGCCCCTTGGTTACTCGGACATAACAGATTTCGAGATAATTTAAAGAACAAAAGAAAAAGTACACGGATGAACAACTGAAACTAAGATCTGTAACGAAGCGATTGACAGAGTACGAACAGAAAGGAAGATATACACGAAGGAAAGGTTTTTCCTGTCAGCGTCTGTAGCAAATGTATGGTCGCTGGCACTCAAATATGATTTCGTTTCTTGAGTTTTTACTTATTTTTATTGTTACATGGAGACTTTCATTTCCTACATTAGGGACAGTGGATGAAGGACCAAATTTGTTATTGCAGGTTTCTCCTGCGTTGTTTTTCTTTGATTTTTATTTATTTATTACGACTGTGTACAGTAGGCCATGGTGTGGCTCCGACGACTGTATCGCACAGGGCTACGAGAAGTCAAAATAAGCAACGAGACAGACAGACGACGGACACGAGACCAAGCTTAGTGCTTGGGGATTACAACATGGATATAAACCACGCGAAGAAGAGCACTGCGTGAGGTCAGTTGCTGCGAAGACCACGAAAAAAAAAAAAATAAAAAGTGGCGGAGTGGTCAACGCGTCTGCCTAGTAAGCAGGAGATGCTGGGTTCGAATCCCGGCCGGCCACAAATTTTCATTCGCCACATTTTGGTATTTCATCTAAACCTAATACAGTGAAGCCATAACATCGCAAATTGCGATTTATTTCATTCATTTGTACGCTGTAATTCGTCAAAAATATATATAAGACTGTAATATTGTCGCGTTGAAATGAAAGCAGGCTTGACTTCGAAGGCAACTGAACACAGCACTTATATTGGAAGCAGGTTTATTACGAACTTAACACACACGCAGCACTATCTGCCTCTCGGGCAGAGTGCTCTGCTATTTATACACAGACAGAATGTATCAGAAATTAGAAGAACAGTTAATATAAGAAACAAGTAGAATTTACAAGTGAACATAAGAGAGATTTAGAACATCCTAGAATTGTGCATATTCTTAGACCACTGGTCCATAGAGCACACGTCATTGCTGATGAGAACATTCTGCAGGACGAGCTTCTACACCTCAAGAGAGTTTTTGAAGCAAACGGGTACTCTCCACAGCAGATACATAAGGCACTATGTACGAAGTCAAGTCGGCCACGGTGGCCGAGGGGAGTTAGGCGCTCCAGTCACGGTCTGCACGGCTACTGCGGTTGGGGGTTCGAATCCCCCCCCCCCCCTCGGGCATGGATATTTGTGCCGTCCTTAGTCTTAGTTAGTTCATAAGTAGTTTGTAAGCTTAGGGACTGATGACCCCGTAGTTAAGTCCCATAAGTTCTACAAACATTTGAACATTTTTTACGAAGCCAACGGTACGTGCAAAGAATACAGAAGATGATGCAAAAAGTTTTAAATCCATGGCTTTTCTGCCATATGTTGGGAGCCTGTCGTCGAAAATCGGACGAATTATGAACAAACACGATGTTAAAGTAATGTTTCGACCCCCCACCAAAGACAACAGCACTTTTGAGTTCTATCAAAGATGATTTGATGGCCTTTCGTACATAGGACAGACGACACGTACAGTCCAGGAAAGATGCATGGAACACCAGATATATACCCGTCTCTTACAACCAAATAAATCGGCAGTGGCAGCGTATCCATTGTCGTCTCAGCTTCACGGCCATGGAGCAGAAAAAACGGCGTGAAGCCTGTGGTGTCTTGTCTCGCGGTATTGTAAGAAAATGTCACGACTGGCAGGATTGTATCCTAATCTTTCTGCTCAACATCCACGTACATCGACAGCATGTCGGCTAACGTCTTGTTAAATCGTTCCGTAAGACCATTTGTCTGAGGATGGTCATTCTGTGGACCATGTCACACCGCGACATTACCTCTGATACTAGTTTTGACTGGAATACTTTTCCACGATCAGATATCATGACACGTGGTGCTCCATGCTTCAAAATACTGTCTTCTACAAGGAATTTTGCGATCTCTGGAGCTTCTGCAGTCGGCACGGGTATGGTGACAGCGTAGCGTGTGAGGTAGTCAGTGCAGACTATTATCCATCGGTTACCGGTCGTCGATTTCGGGAACCTCTCTAAAAGATTGATCCCAACTCGGTGTAATGGAGCTGCTGCCGGCGGAATCGGTATGAGATGCACTGGAGGTAATTGCGGCACATGCTTCCATCGCTGGCACTCTTTACAGTGACTCACATAGTGCTTGACAGATCGGTAGAGACCTTTCCAGTAATACCTGCGTCTGATTCTGTCTAGGGTCTTTACGAATCCCAGATGACCGGATATTGGAGCATCGTGGAAATATTTGAGAATATGCTGCAATGTGATTGCGTGGACTTTCCCGGCGTAATAACTGATAATATTCATCTCGGGTTTGCAGCCGGATACCATCGTCAACTAAACACAATATTTCGTGCGTTTTAATTTGGTCCAAAAAGGTGAACTATTAGAGGACAACTACAAGTCTATTGCCTTGTTTTGCCTTTAGTCGGAAATATTTCCTCAAAATTTCACAAATTTTAAGAAGATTCGACATTAAAAGTGTTTTTATACCACCACCAAATACTAAGGCCCTCCTCGGGCCAGTCAAAGATGATTTAGGACTGAGGAAACCCGGTGTTTATAGAATTCCATGTTATTGTGGTAAAACTTACTTCGGCCAAACGATCCGCACACTTCAGGATCGGCGTGTGGAACATCACCGTCATACTCGTTTACTTCAACCTGAAAAGTCGGCTGTTGCTGAACATTGTCTGAATGAGGGACACAACATGTTATATGATGAAACAAAACATTTCTCCTGCTTCCCGCTACTAGGAATGTGTTCTTAAAGTACCCATGGAAATTCGTATGGCCGATAATATTATTAATAGGGACAAGTGCTTCCCTCTAAGTAAAACTTGGAACCCAATCTTATCTGATATTAAGGAACAACGGTCTTCATTTCGATCTGCTGTTTCTTTTAACTAGCCTTGTTTCGACCCATCGTTTTTGCCGTTTTTCTCCACCGGCGCGCTACTGGTTCTATTGCGCCTAGGTGGCTTCTACTTTGGTTTCGCGCACGCGCGGTGGGTCGTCAGTGGTGTATAAATGGGCCGCTGTTTCTGTTCTGCCTCAGTTTCTGGCGAATAAGTGTAATTAGCGCACTCACCTGAAGATGGTAGCCAGTTTTTCTGCCGAAATATTGTGCTTAGTTGACGATGGTATCTGGCTGCAAACCCGAGATGGATATTATCAGTAATATTTCTGGCTTACGGGCATTATATTAAAAGTTATTCCACACTGAACGTGGCGTGCGTGTCCGGACGTACGCTAGCCACTTTTAAAAAGATCGCTTCCCTTGTTATCAAATGAGACTGTCCACACTGCAGGCCGCGGTCACGTGCTACGCCAGCTACGCTGGACACGCGTGGCTTCCGTTCGCTCCCTGAGCGATCTTTCTAAACGTTTGCAGTCCGCGCATGCGCAGAGAGAAGATTATACCTCGTGCACTACACAGCGCGAGGATCATTTGCAAATAGTTGGTGTGAGATTGTGCTTTTCAGTAACCTTCGTGGTTTCAAATGAAGGAATTAATTGAAGCTGTACGTACTCCTGCATAACAAAGAAAAATATAATAGTTCTCACACAAAAAAGTGCAAGTGTTAGGTGATTCACCCTGTATATTCTCCGATAAATATAACATGTTTTTAGAAAAAAGGAGATGGACACAGAGGATAGGAAAAGCACTAACTCAAGGCAGGAATAAATAAATAACTAAATAGCCGGGCAACGCCCGGTTTTTAGCTCGTTTTCTATACAAACTTATAAATTCTTTTTCTTATCGAAAATATTTATTTACTCACATCCATTTCCTGCAGAAAGAAAAAGACCCCTATCTGGTAAAATCTCCAGTGTCAAGGGAGATGTTATTAAGATCAAATGTAACAGCCGACTGACTCTGACAAGCATCGCTCTTTCTCCTTTCTTATATAAAGGGATAAAAGACAATGTCCGATAAAGAAGGTAGAAGACGGGCTGAAGAATAATTATTTCTGCCACAGTGCCAAAGCCCGGTCGTAATGCTTCAAGCTAAAACGGCGCCACGGTTTTATACTGTGCTGTGCTGTCTAGGGAAACCCAACACTGCACCGCCTTCGGAGTGACTGGTAAGATGACACAGCGGGTAGATAATAAAAGAACTGAACACGAATCGAACACGAAAACAGGAAGAATGAGTAATGGAACAAAAAAGAGTTAACGTATGAGGTGGCAAACCTTCCACCTTCCAATACTTGTCTCCCGTCCGGCGAGAACGTGGGAATGTATGCAATCAAAGCTCTTTAACAAGAAGAGTAATCTGTATTAATAAAAATGAATTGCCGATTGCATGAAAGGGCATAACGTGAGAATGTCTTCAGCGATTTGGCTGATCATTTCTTTGTTCTGTTCGTAATTCTCAGTACAATGTTTGAATAAAAGAACATTTTTGGAAAATCTACCGGAAAATATCAGAATTTGAGAAAAACTGAAAGTACGCTTCCAGATCGGATCATTTTCTAGATTCTCCAACAATAAGCTCATTAATTTCCTACTCGCCTAGCGCAAAAATACGCTGTAACGGAGCGACCAAATACGCCAAGGAGATTAGAATAAAGGGAGATGGCGTTATGCATTCGAGGTTAATACAGACAGATTTAATATGTTTCTGTACAAGACCCTCCGTATTATTTTTACCTCCATCGTGGTGTTGTCGATGGTGATCATATCTTTGAAGCGTTGCAAAGATAGAATTTATCTCATTTAGCGGTATTTTTGAGTGTTACAAACAAACTGAATACAAATCGTGGTTTAGTTCTTTACAGCAATGCCTCCATTGTGCCGTCGTAATATCCGTCGGCGCAGGCACAATGCAATCCTACTAGGTGACCGTAGACTCAGTGAGACCGATGAAGATTGTACACAGCGCTTGGAGGTAAATCGAGAAAGAAATTCTCAAGCACAATCCGTTATGACTCTGGAACAACGAGTACAGTCGAGTCCGACTTGCTTAGTTGCAGAGAACGCACAAAATAATTTGGATCGTCGACAAAACAGACGGCCACGTATGACGAATAGACCTGAACGTTTAGCGTTCACATACGATCCAGCGGTCTATTACACAGCGGATGCATCAGTTGGCTTCAGAACAGTAAACAATGTTTGTCGTTATTGTAATTGTTGAGATTTTGGCGCGAATCGTCGGGATTTATCATGCGGGTGGAAAGGTCAAGTCAAATTACCAGAATTGTCACAGCCATACCTGTTCGTAGAATACAGTTATTAAAGCTACTAACCTCACAGATAGAGCAACTCGAAAGGTCTTTTTAACAACCGTTTCCAATTGATTTACACATCCATTTTGACTTCTACTCCCAATCAGGTACCGATTTCAATAACAATAAATAATAATGATTATGCAGCCAAGATCGCATTTTTCATTTATTATTGACCGGTTTCGGCGTACTCGACGCCATCTTCAGACCTGTCGTAATTTACATAATTTCACGCCATTTTTATATACTAAAAGAGTACATCCAGGTTGAGGCATCGTTAAACATAAAATTAGTAGTCACAAGTAAAAAATATATATCCATCTTCTAACGGTTTTGAAATGAGGTACTTCAAAGTCTAAGTACAATACTACTTGGAGTCCGGTATAACACTAACTGTTAGAAAGGGGGAATGATATAGACGCATAGAGGAGGGGTGAGGAGATAGATATGGTTTGGGATAAGAGGGAGTGGCATGAAGGTGATGGAAAAAGATAGGGGGAGGAGGCGATGGACAAAGCAAGGGGGGAGGAGAGGCTATGGGGAAATAGATGAGCGAGGGAGGGAAGCTACTGCGAAGCGTTGCCGGGTTTGCTAGTAATCCAATAAATTTCGGGCGTGCAGCCGAGCAATATCCACTTCTCTCACTCTTATCCACACATTCCGATCGTTAGCTGCAACTCTAGTAATCACTCTGTAGACTGAACATTAAACCCGAAGTTTCCTTCCTTCCTTTTGGGTTCGAGTCCAAATAAGACAGAAATTCTCGACATTGATGGTGTCGAGATGTCGAAATATTTCTAATTCAAGAAATTATCTCTAAAGGCAAAATAAACGGAGAACATCGAAAGAGTCCAAAGAAGGGCGGCTCGTTTCGTATTGTCACGATATAGGGGAGACAGCGTTACGGAAATGATACAGGATCTTCAATGGCAATCATGACAACAACAGGTGAATCGGAGACTGCGAAAATCAAATGTTTGTAAATCTATCGGACCAAACTGCGTGGTAATCAGTCCGTAGCTTACTAACTAGGTAAACTAACCTAAGGACAAACACACACACCTATGCCCCAGGGAGGACTCGAACCTCCACGGCGAGCAACTGCGCGCTCCGCAGCGAGACGCTTTAGACCGCTCGGGTACTCCACCGAGGCTCGGAGACTGCGTTTTATTGGCAGAACCCTTAAAAGGTGCAACAGAACTACTAAAGAGTGTGCATACACTACACTAGTCCGTCCTTTTTTGAAGTATTGCTGCCCATTGTCGGATCCTTATCAGGTGGGTTAGACGGAGGACATCGTAAGAGTACAAAGAGGGGCAGCTCGTTTTATATTGTCACAATACAGGGGAGACAGAGTCTAGAATGGGAATCGTTACAACAACGGAGTTTATCGCTGCGGCGTGGGCTACTTATGGAACTCCAATCGCCAACATTCTCCTCGGAATGCGAAAATATATTGTTGACTCCCACTTACATAGGTAGAAATGATCACCAGAATAAAATACGAGAAATGAGAGCTCGAGAGCTCGAACGGAAGGATTCAGCTGTTCTTTCTTCAGACGCGCTATGCGAGAATGGAATGGAAGATAAAATAGTATAACGGTGGCATTTAAATGTGATTTGCGTAGTATCCCATGTAGATGTAGACGCCTTAAAAACTTGAAAAGAGAGCCTGAAGACTAGGGTGCGAAACATAGGTCATTCTACGAGTGTCTGACTGGCGATGCACTGCAACTGTTTGGCGATTTAGGCGGCGTTGCGTGGTCCGGGGTGTTTGCCTGGCGAGAACACAGCAGGTGGTTGCTCTCGCCGCCCCTAATTAATTACACCGCGCCGCGCCCCTGCATTCCAGCCCCCCATCCCCACCCTCCCTCTGTGCCAGGAGTCGGCGCGGCGGTGTTCATTAAAAACGCTGACGCCGTCGCTGATGCGGTTAGCGCGCTCCATTACATTCCCCCTGCCATTACATGCCCAACTGCCAAACGCGCCCGCCTTGAGCGACAGCCGTCACCTGCCACATTTGCGCCGCTGACACTTCTCAATTACTGCAATTCTCTTTCACACTCTCCCGCCAGCGGGAGCTCTGGATCGCACTTCAGCAAAGACACTCGTCCCGCATCAGCACAGCCTAATTTTCGTCTCTGCTTTTAGTGACACTGGAAGTCGTGTAGTCAAAATTACTAAAAATCAATAGATCAACAGATCAGCTGTTGCTGAACATGTTTTTCAACCAGGGGACCACCTTATTCAATTTGATAAGACTCAAGTTTTAGCAGCCACAAATGGATACCACGAAATACTGTGTAGAAAGGCTATAGAAATTGTAAAATACCCCAATAATTTCAATAGGACGGAAGAGGACGTGAAAATAAATGATATCTGGATTCCGGTTTTGAAGAAGAAATGTAACAGTCTTCCACCATGGGACAACATTAACGGACGGAGGCAATCAGCAACGAAGAATTGCGCGCGCATGTCAGAAACATCTGACGTCACACCACTGCGCGAGAGCCCTTGTAAACGGAATTTGGCTTCAGTCAGTAGCGAGCCAGGGTGTGAATCAGACATCCAAAAGTGCCACGATCCCCCTTGAGAATGTCCTCCGCAGTCGGGGTTTTAATAATAAATCCACTAGACCACGGCATAACAGCCCGGAAATGTTTAGTAATTTTGACCATTCCGGCCGTGAAAGTCTACATTTTACAATAAGTCGTGTAGTGTAACGTTTCTAAATTTTATTTCACTCTCTCAGAATTACGTTACTGCTGCTGCTTCGCTGCAGTTCTCCACGCTACCCTGTTCTGTTCAAGTCTTTTCACCTAACAATACGAAAAGCACCCAACATCTTTTTGAATCTGCTTACTGTATTCCTCCCTCGGTCTCCCTCTACGATTTTTACCCCACACACTGCCTTCTAATGCTAAGTTAATGAGTTTTTGATGTCTCAGAATGTGTCCCACCAATATATTCCTTCTCTTAGTCGACATGCCAGAAATTCCTTTTCTCCCCAATTCTGTTTAGCACCTCCTCATTGGTTACGTCATCTACCCATCCAATCTTCATCTACATCTACATCTACATGGGATATTCTGCAAATCACATTTAAGTGCCTCGCAAAGGGTTCATCGAACGACCATTATACTATTTATTGTTTGTATAGCTTATGGGACTTGACTACGGGGTCATTAGTCCCTAAACTTACAAACTACTTATGAACTAGCTAATACTAAGGACGTCACAAATATCCATGCCCGAGGGGGGATTCGAACCCCCGACCGTAGTGGCCGTGCAGACCGTGATTGAGCGCCTCAGTCCCCTCGGCCACCGTGGCCGGCATACTATTTACCTCCCATTCCATTCTCGAATACCGCGCGGAAAGAACACCTAAATCTCTCCGTTCGAGCTCTGATTTCTCGTATTTTATTCTGATGGTCATTTCTACCTATGTAAGTGGGAGTCAAATATATATTTTTGCATTCGGAGGAGAATATTGGCCATTGGAGCTCCGTAAGTAGCCCACGCCGCAGCGATAAGCGCCGTTGTTGTAATGATTCCCATCCCAGATCCTGTATCATTTCCGTAACGATGTCTCTCTTCTATCGTGACAATACGAAACGAGTTGCCTTTATCTGGAGTCTTTGGATGTCCTCCGTCAAACAAACCTGATATGAATCCTACACTGGGCAGCAATACTCCAAAATTGGAAGGACATGCGTAGTGTATGCAGTTTCTTTTGTAGTTCTGTTGCATCTTGTATGGGTTTTGCCAATAAAACGCAGTCTCTGGTTTCCCACGACATTATTGACACGTTATTTCTACGTTAAGCCGGAAGTAATAGTAATTCCTAGGTATTTTGTGGAGTTTACGGCCTTCACTTTTGATTGATCATCATTCGTCTATATTTTTGTTTTTGTCTGAACTCCTTATCTTCCATGTTTCACTCTCATACAATGCCACACTCCAGACAAATGCTGAAGAAAGGACTTGCTAACATGTAAACTAATATTGGACGTTAACAAATTTCGCTTCTTCAGAAACGCTTTTCTGCCCATAGCCAACTTTCTTTACTTCGGCCATCAGATCTTGTTACCCAAATAACAAAACTCATCTACTACTTTTATTGTCTCATTACCTAATCTAATTCCTTCAGCATCGCCTGAATTTCTGATTCTACATTCCATTACCCTCATTTTACTCTTGTTAATGTCCATCTTATACCTTCCTTTCAAGATACTGTCCTTTCCGTTTAATTGCTCTTCCAGGTCCATTGCTGTATCTGACAGAATTACTATATCATCAGCAAACCGCAAGGTGTGTTCCCTCTCCGTGTACTTTAATCCCCTTTTCAAATTTCTCTTTGCATTGCTTCACAGACTGCTCAATGTACAGAATTAAGAACAATGGGGAAAGGCTACAACCCTGTCTTACTCTCTTTCCAACCACTGGGACCCTTTCGTGCCCTTCGGCTCTAATAATAGCTGTCTGGTTTTTGTACAAGTTGAATATTATTCTTCACTCCCTATATTTTACCCCTGCTACATTCAGAATTTGAAAGAGTATATTCCAGTCAACAACGTCAACATCTTTTTCAAGATTAGAGTCGAAGGGCACGAAAGGGTCCCAGTGGTTGGGAAGGGAGTAAGACAGGGTTTTAGCCTTTCCCCAAAGTTCTTAAATCTGTACATTGAGCAATCTGTGAAGAAATGCAAAGAGAAATTTGAAGAGGGAATTAAAGTACACAGTTGCGGTTTGCTGATGAATTTTCGTATGACTACTCTTGGCAGGTACCGCAAAGGCCTTGTATCTAGATAGCGTTGGCTGAACACCCACGAATACGTCGAACAAACATGATCAGCGACCGCAATGAACATATCTACCCATACAGCAAGGAAAAAAAAATGTAGTGTTGTCGCTTTTTACATTTTTTTACAGTATTGGCTTCAGTATTAGTTGACGGCGGTAGTCTTTTTAATTCTTCAATTTGTGAAAAGCTACTGCGCTGTTTTTGGAAAGCCGTCTACTAAGCTACTAACGGGTTTCCAAGCAGCTAACCTACTCAACCATTATTTTAGGTGACAACAAGGTGTTCAGCTCGTGTACATACACATAAACAGAAACTGACTCAGCACGTCGAATTGGGGATCCCAAAACGTTTTACGTAATTGAACTCGAAAACAACGAAAAAATATTTGTCGCAGCGTGATTCAAACCAGCGACTCTATGATCGTGTGGCCAGTACGCTACCACACCACCTGCCAGACGCTACAACTTGATTAATTATTGGCAGTAACGTGAACTTGCAAAATTTCAAAGTCCATATTCTCGATAATTTTTTAGAATTGAGTCAAATGGCTTTGACTGATTGTTATTTAAGTTCTGAACTTCACGTACCATAAATATAAAGTAATTCCCTCCTTTTCAGGTAGACTGCGCGGCTTCCCCATTCTACACACGGATAACACACTCGTTGGTACTAGACGACCCGCGTCTATGTCATTCATCGTCATATGACGCTGCTATTTCCTGGACGGTTCGTAGCGATGATAATAGGTCACAATGTTCTGGGTGATTAATGTATGTAGCTTTGGCGGCTTTGCACACAGAATTCGATGACAAAAGGTCTTGTATGGCTTCCGACTTTGCTCTCAAGCGATGCTATGCAGACGCTCTGCGAGATTTTATTTCAGTCCAAACGTATCTGTACAACAAGCTGATAAATCATAACAGAAAATTAATTACTTCAAGCGATTCTAATACGAAATCGGAGGGATGAAAGCGTAAAGCAAACTGCACACTTGTGGTGGTGGAGCTCCAACAGATAGATTCGGCTCGGATTTCGCCCCGCTGCTTCTTTCAGAGAAAAAAAGGTCTCTAAAGCTGCGGCTCAGCGCTGTGAAGTGATTGGAATATGACGTTTTCATCGGCGCCCTTCCTCTCCAACTCGACGGGAATTAATTCGCGATTTGACGCGCCCCGGGCTATTATTTAAACATGGAACTGGGCGCGCCTTTACCCGCCAGTCACCCCCCCCCTCCCCACCCCATCACCTTGCTACCCTCTCAGGCTGCCGACCCATCAGCCCTCATTTGCATTCTAATAGCATTCGGTCTATTCGATTTGAAATTGAAATCAGCGTCTGCCGAAACGATTTCGCCGCCGACCGGACGCCTTAGCGAATAGTTCCGCATCCGCCGCACGGCGGTACACTAGACTCGCCGACTCCGTCGTAGATAGTCTGGCTGGGACCTCAAATAGCGGCGCCATGTTGTCCTACACGCGACGCGCAGCTCCGAATACAGAGTACAAGAAACGCCCTTGCTGGCGGCAGGAGTGATCTCCACTGTGGTCGCAGGTGCTCAACGGTATTTTCTTGCACACACTTCATTCTTTTCTCTTCCAATGGAGATGTGTCTATTGGCTGTCACAGTACATCGAAAATGATATGACCTGAGAGAAAAACAAACTCTTCATTAATTTCAAAATTTATAAAATTTTAAACATGGCTGCATACAGCAACGGTAATTTAGAGCAGTAAAAATAACAGCCAACCAGTTGCAAATTAAAGTTTAATAAACTTTACCGCGGTTTCAATTGATATAAATCAATCTTCTTCGGAAGATACATGATCATTACATTATTACTGTGGAAAAGTTAAATGCGTCGATCTTTGTGCATATAATGTAGCCTATAGACAAAGACACGACAAACATATAAAGTGATAACATATGCTGTGTAACAGATTGTGAGGCGTGCTAACCGCCGACTAGTCTGTCGGCTATATCTTTTTGTTAAAGACTGGCTGAAAACCCGGCATTGCCTGGTATTTATTTATTCCGTGCTGTCGCCGTCCATCTCTCTTCCAATCCACTTTCTTTCTGTCCGTCTCTTCCATCTCTCCGCCCATCTTCTCATCCCCCTCTCTCGGCCCATCTCTTCCACCCACTCCCTCCTCCATCTATTCGTTTTCCGTCTGTTAACTACGCCTCTTTATCAACATTCGACGTAGTCGCTTATGGGTTAGCGATCTGTAAGTGTTATATAGACTGCACATAGAAGAACGCCTAGATCGCATATTTTACTTCAGACTTTATTACGTGACTAGTTCCGACAACAAGTTGTCATTTTAAAACGTAAAATTAAAATTATAAATCTGTGTAAAAAATTTCAAAAGCACATCTGGTGTACACAGTACATAAAATACTCCACATGTGTGCTGGTTACTGTTCCAAGCATGTCAGTGGTACCGCAGTAACCAGCACACATGTGGAGTATTTTGTGTACCTTGTACGACAGATGCATGTGCTTTTGGAAGTTTTTATACAGATTTATAATTTTAATTTTCACGTTTGAAAATGAAAACTTGTTGTCGAAACTAGTCACTAGTCACCAGTCTGAAGTAAAATATGCGATCTAGGCGTTCTTCTATGTGAAGTCTATACACGCCTCTTTAGTTCATCTGCTCGTCACCCAATGAAAACTTAGATATTTGTCACTTACATGGTGATCAATGAAACATTGTCAAAGTTAATTACAAGGTATGCTTTGCCAATCACCGCACGCTGACTAGCGGTTTATAAAAACCCTGTCTACGAAAACATTCATCCATGAGCGAACTTTATAATAATTCATATTCACGCAATGTACAACAATAATTGAGAATGGGTAAAGTTGGAAAATTTGTACCCGTCCGGGGTTCGAAAGCCGTTTTGTGATTGCTAGGAAATTGCGCTGACCCCTATACCACTGTGGAAACACAGAGATAACAGCGACTGCACGTGCACGGACTGATCGAGCACGCCAGACACAAATTCTCAGCTTTTCCCTGCCCACTATTACTCAAACTCGCGGTTTTTCCTATCTGATTCCCGGAAAGAATATCCGCACTGCCCGTCAACGGCTTGTTATGTAAGTTATATATATGCGGTGTCCTTTGGACATAACCGAAAAAACAGACACCACATATATATAACTTTCTATTAGTAAAACGATGTCTGTTGCGATGTAACTACTTGCTTTCATGGTCAAGTATACAAAATTACTTGTTAATAACGAAATAAATGTGCCGAAATTTATAAATAAAGTACCCTTTGCCATTTACCATATTTAATTTTAGGTACACAAGACCTTCCGTACTAGCAAATCGAATAACATCACACAAAGTATGGCCTTGGGCATGACGAAACATTTTATGCACAATTTTCTCTTAAAACGTAAAAAATCTCACTCATCACTATTGACTTGACGCAGAGGTGGTGTGCGCTCCTAAATATTAAAAGCTCAACTGTTCATCTGTGAATGCTCATTGGTGTGATCAATGTTTTTTAAGCATTCACTAAATATATCATTTCAGACTGGGGATGGAAGGTCGGCAAGATCACACAGTTATTATATACAGGGCGTTACAAAAAAGTACGGCCAAACTTTCAGGAAACATTCATCACACACAAAGAAAGAAAGTACGTTATAAACGCTTAATTTTCATGTTAGAGCTCGTTTTAGTATTTCTATTTAAATGTAAATTGAAATAATTAGTGCAGAGAATTGTCTGTAAATTTTCACAATCAACATGTGTGGGCTGACGAGAATCCGAACGCAGTTGTGCAATCACGTCATCAACACAGATTTTCTACGAACGTTTGGGCAGGAATTGTTGATAATGTCTTGATTGAGCCTCATGTTCTTCCACCTACGCTCACTGTATCACGTTATCATGATTTCATACGGAATACTCTACCTGTGCTGCTAGAACATGTGCCTTTACAAGTACGACACAACATGTGGTTCATGCACGATGGAGCTACTGCACATTTCGGTCTACGTGTTCGTACGCTTCTCAACAACAGATTCGGTGACCGATGGATTGGTAGAGGCGGACCTATATCATGGCCTCCACGCTTTCCTACCTCAACCCTCTTGACTTTCATTTATGGTGGCATTTGAAAGCTCTTGTCTACGCAACATCGGTACCAAATGTAGAGACTCTTCGTTCTCGTGTTGTGGACAGATGTGATACAATACGCCATTCTCCATGCTGCATCAGCGCATCAGGGATTCCATGCGACGGAGGGTGGATGCATGTATCCTCGCTAACACGGAGTACATTTTGAACATTTCCTGTAACAAAGTGAAGTCACGCTGGTACTTTCTGTTGCTGTGTATTTCCATTCCGTGATTAATATTATTTGATGGGAAGTTATAAATTGAGCTCTAACATGGAAATTAAAGCGTTCACGGACACGTGTCAACATAAGATATTTTCTTTCTTTGTGTGTGAGGAATGTTTCCTGAAAGTTTGGTCGTACCTTTTTGTAACACCCTGGACAATTTGAAGACGACAATTCTATCATCTTGAATATAATCGACATTTTATCGGAACTGATCTGCCGGCCGCGGTGGTCGAGGGGACTGAGGCGCTTCAGTCACGGTCTGCACGGCCACTACGGTCGGGGGTTCGAATCCCCCCTCGGCCATGGATATTTGTGCCGTCCTAGTTCGTAAGTAGTTCATAAGTAGTTTGTAAGTTTAGGGACTGATGACCCCGTAGTTAAGTCCCTTAAGCTTAACAAACATTTGAACATTTTGGAACTGATCTTTACTTACACCCCTTTGTTGAAACCTGCAGCCCCCAGGATAGCGATATTGTAAACAGCTGTGCCTTCGCATCGTTATCGAGACGTATTGCACAAGAAACCGACCATTTCCCCGTTGCGTGGATACCGACAGTCGTGAACCACGACTGGGTCGTGACGCAGCGGCAAGTCCTTTCTCAGTGCTTTCGACAGATCGTGATCGCAGGTTTTCGCTCTCCCTCTCTTTCTCGGAGTGCGATGGGCGTCGGAATTATGCAACTAGCTTTCCTCGTTTGGGAACCATCATGCCACTTTGTACACAGGACCTCCTTTCCCCCAGTGAGTTGCATGAACTGGCGGTAGCATGGACTCAGCTGCTGGAAGTCCCTTGCAAGAAAACTGTTCGTGGCTGCCTTTACAACCGACCACAACAGCGAATGTCATACCGGTGCCGAATTTTGTGAAAGCAATTTCTCGATTATGTCCCAGTATTGTTTAGTGGGATTCCTGTCGGTTGATCGTCATCCCGAAAGTTCCTCAAACCGATCTCGAACAACTGTGGTCCGGTGACGTGACGAATTTTTGTGCATGAGAATCCCCCAGTCCATGAATGACTGAAACTGGTCTGTAGGTAGCCAAAATTAAACATTTCCAGTAAGTTATCGAGTTGGTTGTACCAGAGGACTCAGTCCATTCCATCTAGAAACATACAACACCATTATGGAGGCACTACCAACTTGCATCCATGGATTCGTGTGGTGTGGGTCACACTCCCCGACCATCAGCTTTTACCAACTTCATTTCAGCCTCATCTCACGAAGCCTCGGTTTATTCAGGCGAGGCCCTGCAGGCGATGTCGTTAACACGCGAGAACTCGAGGTCTGAGCATGTTGTTCACAATAATTTTAAAACAGCCGCGGTGGAGTAGCCGAGCGGTCTAAGGCACCTTGCTGCGGAGCGCGCGGTTGCTCGCCGTCGGAGGTTCGGGTCCTCCCTGGGGCATGTGTGCGTGTGTGTGTGTGTGTGTGTGTGTGTGTGTGTGTGTGTGTGTGTTTGTCCTTAGGTTAGTTGACCTTAGTTTAAGTAGTTTGTAAGCTACGGACTAATGTCCACGCAGTTTGGTCCAATAGATTTACAAACATTTGAACATTTGAATTTTAAAACAGTCAGCATTTTACCAATTTTATATAGTTAAATATGTGTGATTTCTTATAAAAGAAACTAGAAATAATTATTTACACATATTAACCACATTGCAAACTCTTCTTTGACTGTCAGAAAAATGCTTTACACAAGATCGATCACGTAAATGTTAAAGGCACAAGTTCTCGCGGGTTAACGAAGATACTGGAGTCGGTTGACTGCTGCCATAGCCCGTTAACGCTACTTTAGGGTGTTCTGTGTGATCAATACGTAGCAATTCTTGAACAGTACCAGAGTTTATCTCCGCTTCCAGATACTTGCAACACAGTGCCGGCTGGTGCTTCAAATGACTGGAGGTTCAAATCTTTGAGTGCTGAAAATGGCCTAAGGCAGAAACCAGGTTATGACAATAAAAAAATTAAAAAAAATCTATTTATTTACTTTTTTTCACGGCGAGCTTTTTTCCAGGGGTTCACTGAACCAGTCAACACACTGTTGCAACATCATTCTGACTCATGACGTTCGCATTGCAACTTCTCTCGATGAAAATCCTTGTTGACATGAAGCAATAATCCGTGTGCGGTCAAACGTTGGTGATTTTCTTCTTGCAATCGAAGAACGTTCATAAAAGCTCTACAAATAGTCTACACTGCTTAGAAGATGCCAGAAATCAGTCGTAAATAGTTTCATTTATTGTGACAGATCTAGATTCTGTCACTTTGAGGTCGTTACCGGTGTAAAAATTTGGATTAAAATATGTGTACTGAAACTTCACGCTGAAGCTAAAGTTTACAGGATGATTGTTAATAAAATTCTTCTGGGCATTGGATCGCATCGTCAATATATCACATTTCACCGACGTTTCGAACACTATTGTAAGCGGCCTTCTTGTAGAAGTCAGTAAATGTGACACCCAGAAGAAGGCCGCTTGCAATAGTGGCCGAAACGTCGCTGAAATCTGATATATTGACGATGCTGTCCAATGCTCAGAAGGATGTTATCAACAAAGACAACAGCCGCGAAAGCCTTCGTTTACATTCACAGGATGAATTTCATCGTAAAAAGGAAGCTTAAATAGTTTAATACGCTTTAATCTACATTTTACAAAATGTTCAAATATCCGTAAAGCTTAAGGGGCTTAACTACGGGGTCATCAGTCCCTAAACTTACAAACTACTAATGCACTACCTTATACTAAAGACGGCACAAACATCCATGATGCCCGAGGGGAGATTCGAACCCCCACCGGGGATACATTTTAACCATTGATAACGGCCACACAGTAACAGAATCTAGATCTGTCAATAAGTGAAATTATTTGCGTCTGATTGATGTCATCTTGTAAATATTTGAAAACAGTCGCTGTGAACCATAGAATCAAACTTTATATTGTTTCTAGTTTTGAATGAAGGTACAAATGTTACTGTCTCACATACATTTTAGCAAACGGGTATTCTTCGACAGATTGGGCCGCGTCGGAATAGCCGTGCGTACTGAGGCGCCGAGCTGCGGTGCTCGCGGCTGATCGCCGTCGGGGGTTCGAGTCCCCTCTCGGTGTTTCTGTTACCCTTAAGTTAGTTTAACTTAGTTTAAGGAGTTTGTAAGCTAGGGACTAATAACCAAGCAGTTAAATCCGATAGATTTACAAACATTTGAACATTTTGATATAGATGGACAATAGGAAAGTCTGTTTACAATTTATGACAGATAAAATTTTTCGAATGATGTCAAGTTAGGTCGAGGAGGAATGTGTTTATGGAATATTAAGTGATTAAAAATTTTTTAATAATTTTTTCTATTGATCCAGGTAGAAGGACGAGTGTGTTGCCTTCTTCCCACTTAATATAATATGCAAGATAATTAACATTCATTTAAGTATGCTTTGCAGAGATATTGTCATTTGTAAATTGTAACAAATAAATTCGCCACAACGATAGCGTTTCAGTTGGCTACCTTTGCAGGGTGGATCTAAATTCGCTTACTAGGTCTTCGCAGCACGATTCCTCACTCACATTCAAGCAATAAAAAAAATGTCTGTCACAAAATTTCCTCGTGCGCATATTTCCGGTAGCAAATGGACGTCGAAGATTGAGATGGATGTGTGTCCCATACGTCAGTGTGTTTCAAAATTACACTACTACTCTAACAAACTTGTAGGAGATGTGGGAGGTGTCTTGAGGAACAAATTAAGCATGGAAACCCATGCCCGGAAACGTCACCGAATGAGGCTACAGAGCGTCGAAGTTTCTGGAGGGGATGTCTAGCGGCAGGAGCTGGTGCCTGTAACTTTGACTCTTCGTAGCGTCGTTGAATGGCGTTTCCGTGTATGGGTTCCCATGATCATTTTGTTCCTCAAGAGGCCTAATACATCCCTTACAGGTTTGTTGGTGAAATTATGAAACACACTGACGTATGGAACACTCTTTGACGTCCATTTACTGGCGGAAATATGCGCAGGATGAAATTTTTTGGGAGTCATTTGTCTTTGTTGGCAGGTGAGGAATCGCGCTGCGAAGCCTGAGTGCGCGAATTTAGATTCACCCTGTAATTAATTTTTCTTTTTTCTTTTTTTTTTTTTTGCTTTTATGCATTAGCAGCATCATACTCATACTGACGGTTATTTTTCTGTTATGTAGCGACTTTTTTAAAAATTGTAATGGGTAATTCACTGATGGGCAAACTACCTAGTGGTACTGCAATTACGATTATGAAACACATGTTAATTCATATCGACCCGCATTCATTTGGTGACGTTTTCCGCGTATCTAGAAAAATTAAAATTGTAATAACTTACGAAAAAAGATTTTCGACTACATTAATGGCTTCGGATAATAAACGTTTTCAGTATCTTAGGCCGTTAACCTAGGCGAAATCTATTTAAGTAGGTAGAGTGATTAAAAGCTCACTATGTTGCTTGGATGTGAAATTCATTCAGCAAAGAGCAATGCTCCATTATTTTATGTAATAAACAGGAGAGATTACTGAAGGTCTACCTAATGAGTGTAAAAAAATATCCAATTACTCAAACGCAATTTTAATTATTTAATTATACATTCGTAAATATTAAATGCAGATCGTTACATTTAAAAAGGGAGCTACTTCAATGGTACACGCTTTACACTTGCTGTGAGATCCTGTTGTTTTAAACAGTTCAGAACTTAAATTCCACTGTTTTAGTTATGTTTACGTGCGCACTATACGATTAGAACTATATAGTGTGACCGAGTAGAGACACTGCGCAATGCATCCATTTTTATTTTATTTTCTTTTCTTTTTATTTTTTATTTATTTATTTATTTTTTCTTTTTTCTTTTTTTTTCTTTTTTACTGTGGTCTAAATTTCACGGCCGATTGAACGTTGAGGAAAGTAAACCTTGTAAACGGATCTTAAATCGCTAGATCCTTCTATAAATTATAAATGTGGTAATTTTTTACTTTTTCGCATTGAATTGGTTGCACAAATTTTGATTAAATTTGGTATGAGTTTAGTTTATATCCTATTGTAACACTTAGTCTACTTCCCGTAAGCTTAAGTACTCCGCTGCAGGGTATCTTACAATAGACTTCGACACCATTTGACCATCGGATACTAGAAAGCGCAGTCATGTTAGCTGGCTGTGAGATGTGACGTCACAGAGCACCCTGTCGCCTAGGCGCTCTGCATTGGAGCTTACTGGTACCCGGCGCACATGTGTATGTGTGTGTGTGTGTGTGTGTGTGTGTTGTGTGTGCGCTTGCAATATTTTCAATGTTTTAGTGTATTATTGATATTATTAAGTTTTATATCACATTTTATCTATTTTCGCTGAGATGGTAATTTCACCATATCGGAAGGCCTAGCTTTCACTTTTGGGGAAGTCTTACACCACTTATACCTGTAATACGAAAAAAAACCCTGTTGCGTCGTTTTAAACTCTGCAACTATATTAACAGGTCAAAGCAGAAATCACTGTTTATTTTCATGTTATAAAAATTAAGAACTATGCTGCTGTTTTATCTCAATTTCGTTAATAACCTCCACTAAATTTTCAAAACAGCATTAAATCAATAGAAACTGTGCCTGTAGAATGAAAGTTTAATTCTAGTCTAGAAATTATTTACTACGGTTTCTGGGATTTTCTGTAATTCGTTACTCGGCAACGGAAAAATGTTTTCTGCGAATTAATATGCAGACATTTGTTTATATGAAACATGTATGAAACTAAAACAGAATAAGCTATATTTGCCATTTGCGTATCGCCTTTATTTAGAAGGCATCTCTGAAAACTATACATTGCCTAGCGCTGAAAATAAAAATCCCAATGAAATAAAGGAATAAAAATATAAAAAAAATAATAATAATAATAAAAAGCCAATGAGAGCAAAATTTAGAACCACATCTATAAAAATTCTATTAAAGATGCCTTATAACACACATGCCAAAAGAACATGTTTGATTTCAGTCTCATAGTCAAATATGTGTAAAATAACAAGCGACGCTGCGCGAGAGTAGCCGAGCGGTCTGGAGAGCCAAGTTGCGGATCGCGCGGCCTCCCGCGTCGGAGGTTCAAATCCTCCGTCGGGCATGGATGTTTGTGTCGTCTTTAGTATAAGTTAGTTGATAAGTAGTAAGTTTAGGGACTGATGACCCCGCAGTTAAGTCCCATAAGCTTAACAAACATTTGAACATTTGAAGAAGCAACGGAGTAAAAGACGGCAAACAACAATTTTATTTGTTTATTTTAATTTTCAGTAGGCCCACACGAGCGAGTTGTGAGCACCATGAATTCTACTATTTTCTTTTTTTCAAAATGTTCAAATGCTTGTAAATCTATGGGACTTAACTGCGTTGGTTATTAGTCCCTAGGCTTACAAACTACTAAAACTAAGGTAAACTAACCTAAGGGCAACACAAACACCTATGCCCCAGGGAGGACTCGAACTTCCGACGGCGAGCGCGCTCCGCAGCTAGGCGACTTAGACCGCTCGGCTACTCCAACGCGGCTTCTTCTTCTTCTTTTTCCTGGTTTCTTATTTCTCCTTTTCTTTCTCTTTTTCCTTTCTTCGATGTCCAGCGATTTGTCGGGACCTGAATGTCTTGTACTAGAAGAGTTCCGAAAGATAATTTCTATGGTAGCGCCTACATGTAGATAGTGGGTTCTGTCATGCAATGTAAACTTCCACAGCTCGCATTGTCGTAGGTAAAACTTTAGGACTGAGAGGACGTGATCGATGAATAAAACATCTCCCTGACGTAACTCTTCAGGCTTTCCCGGCGATCTAGTGACATGATAGTCGGGTATTCTGCCGGATCTCAGTGTCGAATATGCAGGATATTTCCGCTTCGTAACTCGTAACCTTCATTAGGTGCGAATTGAGACTCGGGTCGCACCAGATGGAGGTTACGAGTTACGTAGCCGAAATATCGTGCATATTCGACATTGACCCGACTACACATCATGTGATCTCCATGAGGTTTCGTCTGCATCTGCGTGAGACAACATCTGAGTTCTTCTGTGGTCTGCCACAGCAGATCTGAGAATACGTCTCCCGCAGATGGAGACGAAACGTCAGGGACAATTTTTATTCATATGAAGTCTTCTATGGCAGAGCACAGTTGGCCTCAGATGATGTCTCGGGCAGATAGTGACGAAACGTCAGCAAGAATATTTGTTCATCGATCACGGTCTCTCAGCCCTAAAGTTTTACCTGAAGTGTGTGAAGAGTGGGTTCTGTGTTCATAATGTGTGTGTGTGGTTTTATTTATTTAAACGATTGTTTCCGTTTAGGAGATCAATTGAATTCATAATATCATTTTCGGATGTTTTTCTTCTTTACTTCCCAAAAACTCTTCATCCTCTCTGAATGCTCCTTCCTCTGTTCCGTTTCGAGCAGGCTGGAGCGACGTTCGTTCCTCAAACTTACCCTTGTGATTTTATTCCTGTACTCAGTGAGGTCTTCGAGATTTTGTACTTGACCTGTTGTAGATTCCTTTGGACTTCTTACAGCTATTTTGTGCCACATGTACTGTTTGTATTCTGGAGTCTTCCATCATGTAGATGTGTGTATAAAATTTGGCTCGGCGTTTTCTGATTTCGTTTGTTACTGTGTTGTTGATGCTATAGAGTTCGTTTTGTGGACTCTTCATCCAAATGCTTTTTTTTCTTTTTTATTTGTTGATTGCACCGTAAATCTTCCTGAGAATTTTTCTTTCCTGCTTTTCTATTTGCCTAATTTTTTATGACCATCAATCGCCATTATTTTAGATGCACCGATTGCTTCCGGAAGAATCACTGTTCTATAGTATCTTAATTTTGCATCTGTGGAAATGCACTTCTTGTTGTAATGTGTCCATATTAGTTGGTAGGCCTACTGGGCTTGGTGATTCTTTGTTCATTGGCAATTCTGTTTAATCCTGAGATATTTAAAAAGGCAGACTTGTACTATTTTTCCACATGTATTGGGATTTTTCGTAAGATATCTGTAGTCGGTTTTTTTGTGAACTTTCCTGTAGTTTTTCCTCTGCTTGAATCACTTTTGTTCTGCTATTGGTGACAACTGCAATATCGTCAGCGAAAGCAAGGCACTTGACTTTAATACAGTTATCTTTTTTTATACCAATTTGGATGCCCTTTACGTGAGGTTCCCATTCCCTGATGACCTTCTCTGGAACGATATTGAAAAGGGTTGGGGATAGTCTGTTCCCCTAGTGGAGTTCAGTTTTGATTTCGAAGGGCTCTGATACTTCGCCCATGACTTTCACTTTGGACATTGTTCCTGTAAGTGTACTGTGAGTTTCGTCTCTTTCGAACGATCCCAAATTCTTTCATTATTTTAAACAGGGTTTCACGGTCCACTGAATCGTATGCTTTCCTGTAGTCGATGAATGTAATTACTGTAGTTCTGCATTTCCTCATTTGAAATATCGTCTTTAAGCACCAGATCTGTCCCGCATATGATCATCCTTTTATGAATCCGACCTGTAGTTTATATACAGGGTGTTTCACTAAATATGTTTGCCTCTGTAAGTTACGAAGGAAGAAGCGACGGAAGTGTTTATTACAGTACCTCAACATCTGAAACGTTACGCCGGCTGCGGTGGCCGAGGGGACTAAGGCGCTTCAGTCACGGTCAACACGGCCACTACGGTCAAGGGTTCGAATCCACCCTCGGGCATGGATATTTGTGCCTTCCTAGTTCGTAAGTAGTTTGTAAGTTTAGGGACTGATGACCCCGTAGTTAAGTCCCATAGACTATACAAACATTTGAACATTTTTTGAAACGTTACACAGTCTGTGGAGCTATGAAGATAGTTTATTATCTTCCAAAGAGTTAGAGAAAAAAGATAAAAATTTTAAATGGAACAATAGTTTTTTGTATCAAACACTAGAGTCGGTATCACGGCTGAGTAAACATTAATTTAAATTGCATTCTTATCACATTTGGTTTAGAAGCTACAACCCTTCAAAGTTTCAGGGGCAGATACCACACGCTGTACATAATACATGGCCGTGTGGTAGGTGATGGATGTTCTGGAGGTGGAAATCTACTTTAAATGAAATGTTCAAATGTGTTTCCATGTTCCTGAATTCACAATGCAATGCGCCTACTAAATGATCTGCGGACGAGATGTAACATCGCCGGTGTCACGGAGCGACATAAGTCCTCGATGCGCCATCTGGGGATGTGGGCTCAGTGACATAAACACGATTCTTTAGATATCCCCACAAAGGAAAACTAATGTTGTTAAATCGGGCGATTTTGCGAGCCATGAATGAGGACCATGGGGCCCCAACCATCTTTCTGCAAACCTGTTGTTTAGTTCGTCCACAACAACGTCCGCCTCCGTAGCTCAGCGGTAGCGTCGCTGACTACCATGCAGGAGGCCCGGGTTCGATTCCTGGCAGGGGACTGGATGTTGGGTGTTGTGTGTTGTCCTAATCATCATCATGTCATCAGCATAGGCACGTAAGTCGCTCACGTGGCGTCAAATAAAAAGACTTACACTAAGGCGGCCGAACAATCCCGCAAGAAAGCCATAAACTCATTTCATTTCCACAATAGCACAGGCAGAACAAGTTGGACAACCATCGTGCTGCATCAAAATAAAGGACTATTCTGTCTAGACACACATGTTCAAGGAGACCACCCAAACTAACAACTATAAAAGCGCGATATAACTCACTTTTCAGTGTATCTGGGAAGTAGTGTGGACCGATGATTTCACCCCCAAGGATTCCACACCCTACATTAATAGACGAACAACGTTGACGGTCGACAGGTCGTACCCACCGAGGATTGTCTGCGGTCCAGTAGTGCATGTTATGGCGATTCACTGCACCATAATTTGTGAACGTGGACTCATCAGAGAACATAACACTTTGTAAAGACTCCAGCGTGGCCCATTCACAGAATGTAACTTGCACTGAAATCGTTCTCATGCGACTCCTGGGTCTATCACAGGGTGAAACTGTGGCCGTGTACTATACGCACACAGATGTGAGACTGACACCAGCGACTGCTAGAACGGCTCGTAAGTTGACATGAGGATCGTGGTGTACTGCAGCTAAAACAAACACCTCCGTCTCCTCACTTCTTGCAGTTCTTCGACTGTTACTGCGGCGCATTACCAAGCTGCCTGTTTCCCGAAGTCGTTGTTCGGCACGTAAGAACGTAATGGCTGCCGGGGCTCTTCGCCTAGGATATCTCACGGCAAGCGTCTCGCTGCGGAGCGTGCGGTTGCTCGCCGTGGAGGTTCGAGTCCTCCCTGAGGCATGGGTGTGTGTGTGTTTGTCCTTAGGTTAGTTTATCTAGGTTTAAGTAGTTTGTAAGCTACGGACTGATGACCACGCAGTTTGGTCCGATAGATTTACAGACATTTGAACATTTTTTTTTATCTCACGGCATACGCCGTGGCTGCTTCAATGGTCTCGTGTCGGCACTCGCCGAGAATCAGCAACATGTCAACGTACTCGTTGTTCTTGTATGCCATCGTCATCCGATGTCAGTAACTGTGGTATATTGAGCGCCGGTTGTTTGTGTGGCTCCAACTGTCGGGTATACGGCCGTGTGCGGCGACAGTCGGCAATCTAACTGCGCATCGAGGAAGCTTCTCGCTCCGTGACACCGGCGACGTTACAACTTGGCCGCACCACATTTAGAAGGCGCATTGCATTATGTGCAGCGTGTTTGCTAAACTTTGAAGGATTGTAGCTCCAAAACTAAACGTGTTAGGGATGTAATTTAAAAAATGTTCAAATGTTTGTAAATCTAAGGAACTTACCTACGTTGGTTATTAGCCCCTAGGCTCTCAAACTACTTACACTAGCTTAAAGTAACTTTTGTTAAGGACAACGCAAACACCCATGCCCGATGGAGGACTCGAACTCCCGACGGCGGACAGCCACGCGCACCGCACTGCTATTCTGACGCGGCTAATTCAAATTGATGAATACACAGCTGTTAGCACTGATTCCAGTGTATGATAGAAACAACTATTGTTCCCAGAATGAAACCATCACTCTGCAGCGGAGTGTGCGAGCTGATATGCAACTTCCTCATATGAAACTTCGCAGGAGAACCTCTATGAAGTTTGGAAAGTAGGAGGCGAGATACTGGCAGAATTGAAGTTGTGAGGACTTTTACCGTGAGTCGGGATAGCTCAGTGGTAGATCACTTTCCCGCGAAAGGCAATGGTCCCAGGTTCGAGTCCCGGTTTCGGAACACACTTTCAATCTGCCCGGAAGTTTCAATTATTGTTCCATTGAAAAAAATTGTATATTTTTGCCGTAAATTTTCGGAAAATGACACAATACACTATATATACATGTGGCGTCTGTCCCGAAAGAACAGACGTCACTTCTGATCCTGCAGTTGTTATTGTTTCATATTCACAGAATATATGACGTCAACTGCGAATGGTTAAAGCTGAAAATGTGTTCCCAGCCGAGATTCGAACCCGGATCTCATGATTTCTAGGCAGTTGCGCTGACCCCTACACAGCTGGGTACACAGTGATTACCGCACCTGCAAGGACTTCCTAAGCACGCCTCCCGTCAGATGCAAATTCTCAGCTTCGACCTGTCCACAGTACTCAAACTCGTAGTTATGAAATTATATATTATAATATGCCAGTGACGGACAATGATCATCTCGTTAGAGGGGATGGGTGGGCAAGTTTGTGACCCTTACTATTACGGCAATTAGTTTCGTAACTACGAGTTTGAGTACTGTGGGCAGGGTAAAGCTGGGAATTTGTATCTGACGGGAGACGTAGTTACGTAGTCACTGAGTACCCAGTGGTGTAGGAGTCAGTGCAACTGCCTAGAAAGCAGGATACCCGGGTTCGAATCCGGGCTGGGTACAAATTTTCAACTTTATCCATTCACAGTTGATATCATATATTCTGTGAATATGAAACAATAAACTATGTTCATAGCCCAGTGTAATGTTTTCTTATGGTGCCCTACGGCAATAAATATTTCCGTCGCGTATTACTTAGTAAATTACAGAGACAAACAAATGTTCAAATGTTTGTTAAGCTTAAGGGACTTAACTACGGCGTCATCAGTCCCTAAACTTACAAACTACTTATGAACTACCTACAACTAAGGACGGCACAAATATCCATGCCCGAGGGGGAATTCGAACCCCCGACCGTAGAGGCCGTGCAGACCGTGACTGAAGCGCCTCAGTCTCCTCGGCCACCGCGGCCGGCAGAGGCAAACACATTTAGTGAAATACCCAGTACGTGTAACTGTTCGTTACCTTGCAGGTCGCAGTCGCATAATAATGACTGTGGTTGTTGTTGTTGTTGTGGTCTTCAGTCCGGAGACTGGTTTGATGCAGCTCTCCACAATACCCTATCCTGAGAAAGCCTCTTCATCTTCACATAAGAACAGCAACCTACATCTGTCTGAATCTGCTTACTGTATCCATCTCTTGGTCTTCCTCTGCGGTTTTTACCCCACACACTTCCCTCCAACGCTAAATTGACAATTCCTTGATGTCTAAGAATGTGTCCTACCAATCTATCCCTTCTTTTAGTCAAGGTATGCCAGAAATTTCTTTTCTCCCCAATTCTGTTCAGTACCTCCTCATTAGTTACGCGATCCACCCACCTAATCTTCAGCATTCTTCTGTAGCACCATATTTCAAAAGCCTCAATCCTCCTCCTGTCCGCACTATTTATCGTCCATGTCTCACTCCCATACAAGGCAACACTCCATACAAATGCGTTCAGAAAGGACTTCCTTAGGCTTAAATCAATATTCGATGTTAACAAATTTCTCCTTTTTCTACCCATTGCCTTTCTGCATTTTATATCCTCTGTACTGCGACCATCATTTGTTATTTTACTGCCCAAGTAACAAAACTCATGTACCTAAATAATTGAAGACTGTGATAGGAACGGCTACTGTGCAGGGCCCAACGGAGTGAGCCGACGAGAAAATATTGAAGAAAGAAACCGAATCGTGAGGAGTCAATCTCGGGAGCAGATTGCGGGCGTAACTCTAGCCGCGGCGGAAGGACGCGCGGCCATCCGAGTCGCGCTCCAGAAGAGGCGGCGCATCGACCGCCGGTTTACGAGCCGGCCGCGGCGGCGGCGTGGCGCTGCGATCGCGCCTGCTGGGCGCTGGCCGCTGGGCGTCGCGCCGGATACGCCGCCGGCGGATGAAAGGCGGGCGATGGCGCGTGAGCGCCCGCCATAACTCTGGACCCAAGGCTGCGCCCTGGGGGACGCCTGCTGACGCCGCGCCACCCGCCCAGCCGAGGAGACCTCTAACCGGCCGTCACCGGCCTACGCCCCTTTTTCTTCTCAGGCATCAAGCTTCTGACTGGTTTTATGTGCTCCAACGACGAATTCCTCTACTGCGTCATCGTCGCGCAAGAAAACCCTGGGATACTTCTTTTGCCGGCCGCGGTGGCCGAAGGGACCGAGGCGCTCCAGTCACAGCCTGCACGGCCACTACGGTCGGGGGTTCGAATCCCCCCCCTCGTCATGGATATTTGTGCCGTCCTTAGTCTTAGGTACTTCATAAGTAGTTTGTAAGTTTAGGGACTGATGACCCCGTAGTTAAGTCCTATAAGTTCTACAAACATTTGAACATTTGAATACTTATTTTGCCTCACGATACAGTAGATCAGATTAATACTACATCTGCATAAATACTCTGCAAGTCTCACTGAAGTACATGCAAGAGGGTTTTTCCCCCCTTTTGGCCCACTTTAGGTTACGGTAGTAACACTAAAAGTGGGCCTTTGCGATCGTCTTTTGACAGCTCGAAATTTAAATGAAAATAACGGCTTAACCATTCATCTGACACAAAAACTGAATAATTAGATTTGTAGAGGAGAAAATTCTCTACAACTTTGCTCTCTTATGTTTTTTTCATATCTCGTATCGTTTCAGAGATATTTGCAAAAATAACGGCGATTTTGGGATGTATGTCTGTCTGTCTGTCCGTAACGTGTTCCCTGTTTTTAAGACGAACCGCTCAACCGATCAGCACCAAATTTTGCACACATAATTGTAGGACGCCAGAGACCAGAACCTCCCTTTTTCATTTTTTCGGACAAAAAATACGGTAGTAATACAAAAAAAAAGCCGTTTGTAATATAATTGTAATTGCCAACGAACCATCTGACACGAAAATTGAGTAACCTAATTGGTAGAGGGGAAAATTCTCTACAATTTCGCTCTATTGTTTTTCTTCATATCTTGCGTCGTTGCAGAGATATTTGCAAAAATAACGTAGATTTGACGATGTCTGTCTGGCTGTAACGTGTTTCCACTTTTTAGGTCGAACCGTTCAACCGATCGACACCGAATTTTGCAGACATAATTGTTGGCTAACAGAGACCAGAACCTCGCTTTTTGAAATATTTCGGACAAGAAGTACCTTAGTAAAAAAGACGCCGTTTTTTATTTAATTTTAATTGTAAATAAACCGTTTATCTGACGCGAAATTTAATAAACGAATTTGTAGAGGAGAAAATTCACTACAAGTTTGTTCCTTTATGTTTTTTTCATATCTCGTATCGTTTGAGAGATACTTGCAAAAATAACGGAGTTTTGACACCCTCCATTGAATTAACGAAAACCAGCCTTTCCCAGATGTCACGTGACATTCCTCGCCCAGAACTCTGTGGCATACGCCATCGTGCGTTGCGTATTTGATGATTTTCTTATTGTAACTTGCACGTTGTCTTTTCAAAGCAATGGCACACTGAAGAATTAACAAAAGACGTCGTCCTTCGTACGATATATGATAATCTAGTGTCTACAAGTGCCATATTAGCATCAGTTAACAACGACCATGAATAGTATTAAATTAAAGAATACATTTTCTAACGGTCAGCTGTAGCATAGCGGGCAATGCGTTGGACTCTGGCGCTGGAGGTAAGTGGTTCGAAACCCGCTACTGTTTAATTTTTTTTCCTGAAAGGGTTTCAGACATTCTTATTAATTAATTTTTTATTATTTAGATTATTATTTTGGTCGAAAATGTTTATAAAAACTTATAAAACTACAAATCTAAAGCGGACCGTAAAACACGTCAGTGGGATTTTTTTTCTCCCCTATAACCCATCCTACTCACGTCATTACGAGAGGAACAAAAGAGAAACCTCCGAAACAAGTTGCACTTCTACCAAGAAGATAACCTATTGCAGTCCTTTGCTGTCTGTAACTGTGTGTCGTACTATGATAAAATTTCGAACGTACGTTCAGTAGTGTGTGTGTATAGTGTTTGTAACATTTCTCGCGAATATACTTAATAGTGTAGGAGTAATAAATTGTAAGGTCTTGCCAAATGCCGTAATTTTACTACGTGAACGTCGAAAACGTAGTAAGAGACAAACTTTTTCCCTTTCCTCATTTTGATGGGTGTGTCAGCGAGAAAAAGTTCCCTAAGGGTTTGAAATTATGTTTAAAGTTTGTTGCAAGTCGCTAAGTGCTCTCCTTCTCAAATAGTGGACTGATCAAGTTACACCAACACGTGCCGCAAGACGGGGTAGTTTTCATTGTTTATGACGGCATATCTCCTGAAATATCGGCCTTATCGCAAAATCGTTTCTGACGTATTCTAGCTATAAACTACATTCCTGCCATATTTCAACTTCGCAGGTGAAGTAGTTTTCGAGATTTAGTGTTTAGTCAGTGACTGAGTGAGTGTGTGAATGAGTGTCCTTTCGCTTTTATATAAACTAGTATTACCTATGGTCGAAAATCGACGAATTGTGTTTACAATGGTCACTGGGGATAAAATTTTACGTATCATGTCGGCGGCCTCGCGTGGTTATGTTGGAAACATTAACAACACGATAGAAAAATTTTGCCCATTTGATCGAACCATATAGAATGACTCGTTTAGTGTATCGTACAGACCATGAAGTAAACAAATAATGCTAAAAATGTTCAAATGTTTGTATAGTTTATGGGACTTAACTACGTGGTCATCAGTCCCTAAACTTACAAACTACTTATGAACTACTTACGAACTAGGACGGCACAAATATCCATGCCCGAGGGGGGATTCGAACCCCCGACCGTAGTGGCCGTGCTGACCGTGACTGGAGCGCCTCAGTCACCTCGGCCACCGCGGCCGGCTTAATAATGCAGATGCGCTGCATTACAGCGTCTTTGGTCGAGGCAAATAGTCAATCACCGAGCTGATTGTTAGAGAATGTAGAACTTGATCCAAGTTGTAGATAGGAATATTTCTACTTCCTTTTATCACTTTTAATGGCTGAATGCACACATAATATTCATATTCGTGAAATCTACGACAAACAATCTTTCGAATTATGTAACTTTCGTTGGCCTTCTTGTACGAATAAATTAGTAATCTATCACAATTTTCGTGTTAGCGTATTTATATAATGATAGAGGTTATTTGATCTGCGAGTGACTGCACAGTACTTGGCTTTGTGCCAGACGCCGTACACACTGTGCGGCAGTCTAGCGTGGTGCCGGTGTGGAGACAGGAGCGCCCTGGTGGAGACGGTGCGCCCTGTGCTCGGCATAATTGCGGCCTCGTCGCCTTGCCGCTGTCGGCCTAATGAACTGCACGCCGCGCCGCGCCGCAGTATTGGCGCTGGCCGACTACCGCCGCCGCTGGCAATTACACTAGTGGCGGTGGCGGGCACTGGCCGTGACTCCGCTGTCCCAGGGCACACAACGCCCTCACTAGGCCTGCACCACCACCTAACGGCTACCGTCCTTCAATCAATGAACATCTTTCATAGCCAAAATACTAAACCTGGTAGCACTTCAGCAATGGGAATATTAAGTTGTAGGAAAAAATAACAGCCAACTAGTTCCAAGTGAATAGGTTTAAAAAAATGTTTCAAATGTTTGTATAGCTTATGGGACTTAACTACGGGGTCATCAGTCCCTAAACTTACAAACTGCTTACGAACTAACTTAAACTAAGGACGGCACAAATATCAATGCCCGAGGGAGGGTTCGAACCCCCGATCTCAGTGGCCGTGCAGACCATGACTAGAGCGCCTCAGTCCCCTCGGCCACCGCGGCCGGCGAATAGGTTTAATAAGGTTGTTTAATAGTCGTCATCTATAGCAGCAGTATATTCCGAAAAAAAATCTTCCTTGTGCCAACAGTTGCATAATATTTTTATTTCCTTAAAGTCTACCGCTTTCGGCACTTATGTCGTTACCTGATTACACGAAGTAACTGGACGGAAATAAATCATCAAAAATTCCCACGTAATCTAATTTATCAAATGACTGATGTGATAACAAATATAATGGAAAAACTGTGCAGTGTCAGCTGTAGAATCGGTATAAAGGGGTGGACTAAATGTATTTTAACCTTTAGCCCGTTGGACCGGGGCGACCCCCTTCTCCTCCCTCCCCTTCTCCCTGAGTGCGTGTCAGCTCTCTGCCCTCCACAGTAGCCTCAAGGCAGTCGAAGAGGAAGTCGAAGTGAGTCTTTTCTTCGTTGTGCATCTGTCCGAAGTTCTGTAATTAACGAATTGCACTCTCCGCTTCCAGTAAAAAAAGGCCGATGTGTACACTGAATGTCTTTATTTTCTCCGGTCCAATGTACCCCACTTACCCTCAAGTTGCGTGTTTTTCCTTTCACTATCAAGTCTATAAAATTGGAAAAAATCTACATATCAAGTGTGTGAGAAAATTATTGGGGGTGTATGCTGGGGAAGGAGGAGACCGAATGGTGCACTACATGCATTTTAAAACAATTAGATGCAAAAAAAGGCCGAAAGAAACTGAAAGAAACGGCACCGCGGTCTTAAAGACCAAGTGTGCGCTTTGTGTGCCATAACGGGGTTTACGGGCTGAAGTCGGCAAGAAATTTCACCACCTTAAATGCTATGTTTACATATTAACCCTAGACTGCATGGTGTTGCCATTTGGCAACGCAAATTTTTGTTATATTTTCAGGCTTATTTATTGTTGCCAGATGACAACACCATGCATATTGTATACAATGGAGTCTGTTCCAAGCATTTAGTTCGGCGTTTCCTCCATAGATTCCAGCACAGTCTTGAATTGAGGAGAAATGCGACGGAACACTCCAGTGGATTTTATTCACTGTTGATCAATAAATTGTAATTTACAATACATTTACTACATTAAAAAGTGAAATGTCCAATAGTAAAAGGTTAGGTAGCATCTCCTCAAATTATTGGCATTTACTACAGCATTTATTTATCACAATATTTCAGCGATCATCCTTAAGGTGGTTGATACCTATCCTCATATTATTGGCATTTACTAAAGCATTTATTTTTCTCTGTTCATCTGCTCGTACCGTCATTTTTGTCCATCTTCTCCTGCATTCTCGCTCTGCCAATTTTCATGATAATTGTGGAAACTGTTTCTTTATTGCAAGGTTCCCTCCATAAAGCACAATAAAGTGATTTGCAAACTCTAAAAAATCTTTCTCCATGAAAACATTCATACATGACCAACTTTCATGGTGATCTGTCATTGTTAGAAATCTTGTTGTTAAGTACTGCACTGCACTAAATGTTATGTAGACCTTGCACTTCATCGTTTTAAAGGTTAAGTAGGCAAAATTTCATCAGGTTCAGAACAAAACTGTAATTACTGTAGTCTGAATTACAAACAAATTACTAGATGTGTAGATGTAATAGCTGTTACCCATGGCTCCACCTGTGTATTAGTAAAATTATATTAAATGTGCCATCACTTTATTGACGAGGAGAGGCGGTTGTGGAATTAAGCCACTTGGTGCAATTCAGTGATGATACAATAGTGAAGTCAACACACAAAATCCAGGTGCCAGCGGAATCAAGAATAGGCAGTGCAATTGCTCTAGTCATGGTATTAAAATAAAATGTGGACCTTCTCACTTATTTAAATAGCATTCAGTAGCGAAAGAAATAATATAATAATAGATTTTTTATTTGACATAGTGGAAATTTTCTAATGTTTGTAATTATAATGTCTTCTTCCCTCTTCTGCATGCTTCTGTGTCACACATCATTTAAGTGACATCACAAGCCCGGTGGTCTTGGGGCGAAGTGCTCGACTGAAAACCGAAGGGTCGCGGGTTCAAAACCCGGTTGGACATCGTATTTTTTCAGTCTGCACTTGAACCCATCCTTCACATATCAGCGATGAGAGTAGTCGCCAGAAACTACACGTGGTTCCGATTCCACATTACGCTGTAGGTCCCCTTTCCCCGGTTGGATACCTGGGGTAAGCTAGGGACACGCAAGTCGACGAAGTGGCGTCCAATTGAAAGACTTGCACCAGGCCAATGAGCCATACAAAATTATTATTATTATTACAAACTGATCCGACTCCTGTCAAGTAAAAAATTTTTATCAGGAGTAGAAAACA
Source organism: Locusta migratoria (assembly GCA_026315105.1). NCBI lineage: Eukaryota > Metazoa > Arthropoda > Insecta > Orthoptera > Acrididae > Locusta > Locusta migratoria. The sequence goes on from CM048746.1 coordinate 203,395,808, forward strand.
TGTAAGAGGTCAATATTTCCTTTGAAAGAAAGTTTCTGTGCATAATGTTACTAAATGACAATACGTAATACATAATGACTTTCACATTGTTAAATAAGTTATATAATTTGTTCAATATTTCTCCCCTTCATTGGTGAAAATTTTCTAAAAAATATATATAAATATGAAAGTTGTTTGCTCTAAAATAAAAATTCATGCAATGTAGGGTTAATAATTAATAACATGAGGTTACGTAGGCTTTCCCGCCTAATGATTGATAATATTCTTCTCGGGTTTCCTATCAGCAGGAAATTCGAGAAGAATATTATCAATTAATAACATGCATTTATTTATAACGTAATTACTGGTATTACTTTGATTACGGATAGACTGAATGAAAAAAAAAGGAGGAAGAGTGGGAATAATTATGTTAACTAGGTCACTGAGAAAACTGGTTTATTCTGATCGGCAACATTTCATATTTACAATCTTTGCATGTAGTACTACGTGGTTGGAAACGAGAACACAGCCAAGTCAGTGGGAGAGGCTGCAAAGCGGCGAGGGGTGCCTAACAGTTCCTCGAAGGTGTGGCGTGTTGACCAGCTGGTGCGAGGTCACAGGCTACTGACTGGTCGATGCCGCTTCGTTCCGAAACTCGCGGGCGATGCTACTATTAAGAGTTCGTTTCAACCGCCAAATGAACGAAACGTTCTAAAACTTTCCAGAAGCCTGTAGAAGCTTCATTTTCATGGGAAAGATGTTTGGAAGGAAGTAATGGTGGGGGAGAGAGATTTGAAGCTATAGCTCTGATTGGCTCTTGAGAAAACGGTCTAGAGAGACTTACGGCTTGCTGAAAAGTGAGTCGTGGATTCGGCTAGCTGCGCTTGTGGTGCGAGGGCGCAGGTGGGCAATTGCTGGCAAAGCGTCCAGTGACTTAGCTCACAATTAGCTGCAAGTGCACATCGCATTTCTTGAAGTATTCATAATTGCCGGCCGCGGTGGCCGAGGGGATTGTGGCGCTCCAGTCACGGTCTGCACGGCCACTACGGTCGGGGGTTCGAATCCCCCCTCGGGCATGGATATTTGTGCCGTCCTAGTTCGTAAGTAGTTCATAAGTAGTCTGTAAGTTTATGGACTGATGACCCCTTAGTTAAGTCCCATAGAGTCTACAAACATTTGAACATTTGATTCATAATTGTTTCTCTGTGAGCAGAGGAACAAAATTATTAATTCAGTACATTGCATTTGCATTTTGAAGCACTCATTTGCAAGATTACAATTAAGCTTCTCTTCTGCTTCTTACGATAACCTTTTGTTTGACTTTGATAGTTTAGTGACTTCAACATAGGACGAACGAAATAGTTCCTTCACTGTGTAGCCATCATCTCAGATTCAGCTTCATGTTGGACCTACCCAACCACGGTGGCCAGCCGCCGTGTTATCAGAGCAGTATTGGGAATTGGTGGTATGCGCACATTGCATTTTCTACATCAATTTCATATTATGAACAGTAACATAAATGCTACTAGTTTTCAACAACAGGTGTACGATGAACGACATATTGCAATGAATAAACACAATTCTAATTTCAGTTTTATAACCCTTTCACACCAAAGGCTGTAAGTGACGTGACATAGAGAAACATTTAAGAGATAAAATAGATACAGTAATTCATAAAAAACCAACAGAAAATAAGTTTATATCCAAAAATTTTGTACTTACACAATTGTCTGTTTTGGACCTTCACTACCAATTTTTATAATATGCACCATTTTACAGTAACATGCAGTGGTGATTGGTGCTTGAGATGACTGGGGGTTGACTTCTCTGAGTGCCGCATCTTCGGATCTTGATAGTTGCGTCGCTTCCCCTCCCCTCGCTCGGCGCGCCGATGTTTCGCCCCCCCCCCCCCCTCGGAGTTCAGAGACAATCTGGCGCACCTCTGCGAGTGGCGCCGAGGGAATGCCCCACGCCCCCCCCCCCCATTTTCGATATATTTTTGTTAAAAGCTTCGCAAAATTCTTAGCTTGTTTGCGTTTGCTTCAACTCGAGCTCAGGCGTCGGCCTACAAGCTTCTTTATTTCACACTTTTGTTCAACACTTAAAGCTGAGTAATTTGTTTCTAAAATATACTGAACGTTGTTCATTTTTCTTTTATAAAATCTCCAAAAACATATGAATATGCTCATGACAGTAAGTAACTACTGACTACACAGTCAAGTGCCTGTAATAAAATGAATATGTTACGATGACGAGGCAAATTAACTTACGGTCACGGGACACTATAAGCAGCACCCCCTCTTAACCTTACGCGTGCGCAAAGGCTGCCCCCCTCTCTTTTCAAATAGTTAAATATTTCTTACAACGAAGAGTGTAAATGTCATTTATTCTCAAAATCGCGACACCCATTTGTTAAATCGTCCAAGTAACATTACAAAAGTCATCCTCGATCAGATATCACACGTGGTGCACCATGCTCCAAAATAATGTCTTCTACTCCGAATTCTGCAGTCGGCACAGGTTTGTCGATAGCGTAGCGAGTGAGGTAATCAGGGCAGACTATTATCCATCAGGTGCTAGTTGTCGACTTCGGAAACCTACCTAAAAGTTCGATTACAATCCGGTGGAATGGAGCTGTTGCAGGTGGAACTGGTACCAAATGACCTGGAGGTAACTGCGGCACATCCTCCGTCTCTGGCATCCTTACAGTGACTCACTTAGTGCTTCACAAATCGGTAGACACCTTGACAATGATATACTTGGCTCTGATTCTATTGTCTTCACGAATCCCAGATGACCAGATATTGGAGAATCTTGGAAATACTTGAGAATAGATAGCCGGAGATGAGTTGGAACAACAAGTAACCATTTGGGGCCTAGTGCAGAGTAGTTGATTTTATATAATGTACCTTTTATAAGTTTAAACTCTCCTTTGGTCAGTTCTCCTTTCTCCAAGGCCTCTATGGTTTGTAATAATGCTGGATCTCCCCTTGTTCAGCTAACTCACTGAGGACTGAAATTTCACCCATGCTGTTGTGTTTGGCTAATGGATTTCTCGAAAGGCAGTCGATGTTCTCGTGTTTGAGCCCGTTTTTGAATACCACTGCGATATCTTCTCCACTTCTTCCCGAATTATTCGTCTTTCAGCTGGCGACACTGTACGAACACGGGCTAATTGGTGGATGATCCCCAGTATTGATTCAGTGTTTTATCGTGGGCCTTTTCATCTGGCTCTTCTCCTTCCTGGCTTGGAATACACCTGAAAATTGGTGTAGTATGGCTAACACTTGCTGATGTTGTTCCTGCGTCCTATGCAATGCCATAGTAGTTTGCGTTGTCAGCAGTAACAGCAGAGCATGAGACTTCGTCGATGAGATTGAGCTCATCGTCCTGGCTTGGTTCAGCTGTTTCAACACACATTCCTTTAGTAATGAGTTGCGTTGCTCGTGAAAATTAGTGTTCCAAAGTTCTCCTCGACCACCTGTAATGCCTATGATAGCCTCTGGTATATAGATTTCCTTTGTTATACCGAATAGATTTTTGCGATGGACAAGAACTTCACCGTCCAACTGGTAATCTCGGCTGCTGACTAGAACTCTTCTCATTGTTAACGGAGGGATCTCAACATTCTCGACAGCAAACAACCTCCCAGGCAAGTACATGTTACCTGTACTCGTCGGAACGACTTCCTAAATTTGTAGCTCAGATCTACCAGTCAATGACAGCCTGGGATGCCTGAAGAATGGCGTTATGGCTACATTCTGTTAAAACAACAAATTCCAAAGGTTGCGTCCTGTTGTTGATATTCTTGCGACACATGTTTCTGCCGGTCGGGCGTTATCCATTTGCGACCTTTAGCACAGTTGCTCCTGAATCGACTAGTGCAAGGACAGGTTGGCCGTCGATGATGACGTCAATGAGATTTCCCAACATCTTAGCGACTGTCGTCCATGATGGATTTTTATCTGCGGCGGCCTCACCTCCGTAGATGGTCGCCTCGCTTAGTTTTCCTGAGCACGGCGGCTAGGGGAGCGGCTGGTATCTCAACAAGGCGACGGCGAACTGCTGTGGCGCGTTGAAGAGCTACCACGTTCGGGATAGGGCGACGGGCTTCGTCCCATAGGTCGACAGTAATCATATATAGTTGACTGGCGTTGAAAGGACTGCTTCGATGGTTCGCGTCTTGCGGCATAATAATTGTCAAATACTCGTCTTCTCTCCGTACAGTATCGTACGATCGTACGACATGTCCTGGAAGGTCACAGCGAAAAGAATCTGTTGTCTTCAGTCCTCCAGATATCTGTCCTTCTTTGAGGATTCACAGTTGCCGGAGGAGTTGGTTGTAATCGCAGCGGTCGATTCCTAAGCTGCCGTTTGGCGACTGCGGGGTAAGTTATAGTAGGGCGAGTGGCGGGGCTGACAGGCGCTAATGTCTGAAATACCTCTTCCTCCGCAGCGTCAGCACCCTCTTGACATATGGGACTGACATCCATGGTCATAATCTGGTGCTCGCTTGGTCCAACAGTCCCGTCTGCCATTAACTGTTATAATTCTTCTCTCACAATTTGTCGTATGAGAGAAGCAAAATCTTCCACAACGGCCATAGGGACTACATTCGGAAATCTGTCTTACTTCTTTCGTCCGACCTTCCTCTTTCGCATCTCTTCAATTTTCTGGCACCATGGGATAAACTCTTGTGTCGCCGAACCGTATTTTAACAGAAAAGCTTCATACATGTCTTGTGGAATGCCCTTCATCACTTTATCGTCCTCCGTCATATCCGGGTTAACTACGTGACGTAGGGTCAAAACTGTATATACGACTGTGTTGACTCACCACACGGTTGGCCCCTGTTCTTCTACTACTCTTCTAATAAACGGACTTGTCGCTAGTGGTCTCCAAACGTTTTCTTAAGTTCTGTCTGGATTTTTTCCCAGCTATCGAGCTTGTCTTCGTTATTTTCAAACCACTGCTGGGCCGTTCCGTCCACATAGAAATATCCGTTTGCCAAGCACCTATTATATCACGAAGAATAAACACCGTCTAGATCGCTAAAATTATATTTCTTTATTACGTCGTTTCGGCATCTGCCATCACCAGATCTAAAAACCTCTGAAATTGCACAGCAAAGTTCAGCGTCAATGATAAAATATCTACCTAGTAGGTACTTCTACTACCTACTAGGTAGATTTTTATCACTGACGCTGAACTTTACTGTGCAAGTTCGGAGGTTTATTGATCTGATGCCGAAACGACGTAACAAATAAGTATAATTTTAGCGATCGAGACGGTTTTTATTCCGACTGAAAAAAATGAAGATCTTGGACACGTACAGGAAATTCGTTTACTTCATACAAAAACTTAGCCGGCCGCGGTGGCCGAGGTGACTGAGGCGGTCCAGTCACGGTCAGCACGGCCACTACGGTCGGGGGTTCGAATCCCCCCCCCCCCGGGCATGGATATTTGTGCCGTCCTAGTTTGTAAGTAGTTCATCAGTAGTTTGTAAGTTTAGGGACTGATGACCCCGTAGTTAAGTCCCATAAGCTTAACAAACATTTGAACATTTGAACAAAAACTTAGTTATTATTATACTTGTCGATTCGGTCGAATCCTTTCAGCCATGTGTTTGGGTCCTTGTCCAGCGTCTCCAGAGAACACCGATGGGTGATGTGCAGCTTGCATGCCGGTGTTTTGGCATCCATGGGTCTTTTGACGACACGGACCTTCGGAAGAGGTAGTCGGTATACCCTTTGTATTCCGATTCTTGTCCGTGTAAGTGACGGCTCTTACGCTGCCTTATCGGAGACACGATGATGCAGATGTATTGCAGGATACCCGGCGCCTCCACCAGAAAGTGTCACGTTGAAGACTGCAGGTGGTCCGGAATTCGAAGGCTGGTCGATAACGGAGCACAACACGTTTATTGCTAACACAAACATACACTCAGTACAGACTGATTCCTGCTTGGAGTGCTCCACTATTTATACACATAATGAATTTTCCGGAACGTACAAGTACATCAAACATAAGAAACATGTAGAACACTCTAGAAATAGTAAATAGGAAGAAATAATTTTTTCTGTCCGTGGCCTGATTTGACCGGGGGGCCGGAAGCATAGCGATCTTCGATGCTAGCCACTGCGCGACGCTTTCTGTCGGAAGACTCGCGGCAATATAAGTAGCTGTGCAGTGATTGCAACATAGCTGGTAAATTACATGGCTGCTATCACAGTTGATCTGGCCTTTTGTTGGGTAAGATAAGCCTGTGATGGGACTGGAAGTGATAAGACGGTTAGATTGGGTAGTTCTTGCAGCGGGGTCTTCCACAAGGAAATGATCCTGTGGCAGGGGCTGGGGTTGGGTTTGGGGGTAGCTTACGGATGGCTTAGAATGTTCTGGATGCTGGCTGGGCGGGGAGCACCACTTTAGGAGGGATGGAGAGGATCATGGGCAGGATGGCTCTCACTTCTAACCATTATTACAGTTAATAAAAACCTTCTCGAAGGATTCGATTTAGTTGTTCCACCCCACGATATAACTGGGTGAAGCGAGGAGGGCTCTCGTTTTTGCATGGTTATTGGTGGTGGAGGGAGGATTTGGGGTGTGTGGAGATTGTTATCTTTTACTGTAAAGATCATCCACTGAGGAAATGAGCAGAGCCACAGCGTCGTGGTTATATGGCCATGCAGCGAGAGATAATTGTTCAAATCTCTGTCATAAAAAAAAATATTTATTTTTCGTTTTTCACAAATCTATGAACCGTCTGTGTTTTTGAAGCCTTGTTAACTGTCATCCTGTACTTTAGTTACATACGTCATATGGCAAAATATGTTATTGTCTCAAGTAAATGTAGTAGTCAGTGAGTGCAAGCATAGACGTCTCTCTGAAGCCAGCAAATAAACGGGTGTGAAATAGAACAACGGAGAGTCCAAAAGTCGAGAATGCAAGAGTCATACGTAAGATGAGATACCTAAGTCTGGAGGATCATCACTTTCTAATAACGGGATCCATGTGCGGAATACCGGTAGAGATACTCAAGGACCTCGATACAACCCTACTGGAAGTAGCAGGTCCGATGCGAAATCACCGCTCTGTAATACGGGAGGCTACGCCTAAACAGGCATCCATACAGAACGAAACAAACACGCGACAGGTGACAGACGGCGGCACTGCATGCCGGAGTAAATGTTTTCATTTCTGTTAGGGGGCTGTGCGGCACATCGCCTGCACTCAATAATCGTCACATTTACCTGCGACGGTAATATATTCTTATCACGTCTACAACATGCAGAGATATCACCAAACCTCTGATAAGCACTTCAGATCTGAATTGAGTATTTATGTAGATCAAGCTGTAGAAGTAACGTGTTAATGCATTAAACATAATGCGATACATTGTGTTACAGTATGATCCATCATGGGACACAACTTGACATGTCATGTGTTGCATCACAACATGTCACGTGTCACAACACAGTCATGACTTCGTACGACATGATTCACAACATGACGTTGCATATTTTACAGGATAAGAGATTTTTCAATGCATATGAGTGTCACATGCCTCCACTAGGTGTGATTTATCAAAACGTTACATACAACTTGTCTTGTGGGAAAATGTGACATTCAATGCAAAATATGTACCTGATGGGAAGTGTTGCATATACTACAGGACATGACGTGGCAATGTAAACCGTGATGTTCTAAGTGGGACACCACGTGGCATAATTTAAAAGGCGAATATGTAATAATAGAAGCAAAATAAAAACCGCGAATATGTCATTGAGATTTAAATGTTTTTGAAATGTGGAAAAGCTACTTCGTCTCATCGACATCTTTGGGCTGGACATACTCGCTTTCTGCTACACTCAGCAGCATGTTTCATTCTGGTTCCCTTGAGATGTTGGTGTAATCGACAAAGACTGATATACACAATATGTTATTTGCTGACAATATAATCATTGTTCTGACGTTCAGCGAGTCAAGTGCTGAAGTTTTGGGACTTTGAACGATCACATCTTGACAACAGTCATTACTGTACTTAAAAAATTGGTTTTGACTTTATTAATTTATCTAACGTCGCCCAAATCTTTACCCGACCCGCAAAGTTTAAACTGTAGAAGCGATGCGTTTAACTTTTTTTCAGAAAAAATGTTGTTACTTTCCTTTTTTATTTTATTGTACTCTTTTTTCAGGCCAGCTACCGTTCGTTACTCAAACGATGCATCATAACAACAGCAAGATGTCCTAATGCCTACATAAAGGGGGTCTGGCTCGGGCTACATTAATAACTTTCCACTCCATGTTCTTACTTCAAATACGAATTGAGCACCAACGATCACTAAAAACAAAGTTATAATAATAATTTAAAAACTCGCAATAGTATGCGCGGAACCTTCAGAGACGTTTGTTACAGTACTGCCGCGCTCTGACGGTACAAGCATAAAACATGTTCCAAATTTATACAACAGATCGGTATCAGAGATATGAGCTAAGCCTCCATTCAAGCTTGGATATTTGTTTCACTGTGACCAACTTTCCAGCGTAAGAACACTGAATTCCGGTATTTAAAACAGTAGTAATTCAATATTATTCAGGATAGTGAATTAATTAGACCACCGTGGATTGGCTGTGTGAGAGAGGACAGCAGATTTAGTTTACGTAATTCTGTACAGATGCTGTACCAATGAATGGACAGATGTATTGCTGTGTCAGTGTACTCTGATGCTACTTCGGTAAATTTCATTAAAGATCTGCATGTTTCATCTCAATAAGAGAACGTTTGCCGGGAGTGTGGACATTAATAGAAACGGCACGAAGGTCACAGATTTTTTTCTGACTACTTACCTGCCAGAAAATGCTAAGTTCAGGCTTAAGTACCAAATAGGTTTCTATGTTTCAGAGAGTATATCAAAGAAAGCTGTACGATGTACTGAGGGCTTACAAAAATAATACAGTAATTTTTTTTAGTTCTTTTTGCTAGATTTGTGTATATCAGCCACGTGTTTTGATTAGTAATTCTTAAGTCTTTTTTATTAACTTTGTATGCAAGGCACAAATGTTTTTTTCTCTTTCCTTTTACTCCATATTGTGAAGTTTAGCAGAATATTTATTTAAGACACAATCATCGATTACTAAATTTACTCACATCAAACTACACGAAAGACAAATTTAACGTATGCAGTATTTTATCAGGCTTGATTCCATATCGGAATGAGTGCTCCACGACTGTATTTGATTTGTGGTAATTATTCAGCAATCAGTCGTCATAAATATAAAGAATTTATATTTATGACGACTGATTGCTGAATAATTACCACATATGCAGTATTTATTTCGCAGCTTCATCTCGACGTGAATTTTTACACGAATTACCTCCATATCGATGGGAGGCGGTACAGATCCGGCATACGCCTTACAACCAAGGGAAACCTCCAGAAAACCTTGGTCGGAACTGAGGGTGCACTGTCCATAGTCGACGCACTACAGGGGGCTGTGAGAAGCTGGGCTGTGTCGTCGCGTAGTAGACCCACAGAATGGGTAGAGTTGCCGCTGCGAGGTGTGACCGATACGTAGTGTAGTCTCTCTAATGCTGCACGTTCCCTCGACATGGTACGTCCGCTTGTCGAAACTATCGCTTCCACTCGTCTACTGCCTCGAACAACGCCGTCTAGAGACAAGGCTTCAGCAGAGTCCGTATCACCTCACAGTGCAGAGGCCGAGATCGCTAGAGCAGCCCACAGCCTCGTAGAGGCCAGCCAGTCATCTAGCGGTCTCAGACCATGCTGAGGCCTTGACTTGAGACGGTGTTGCCTCGACTGCCGAAGCCCTCCCCTGCCTGTGGGCACCGCTCTGCCTATGAAGGCCGCGTACCGCCTCTCGACAGGGTTCAGCCTCACAGAACCTGCACGCCGCCTACACAGGCCGACGTGGCGCCTTGTCCGGCCACAGCAGAGAGCTCGACACGGCCGAGACAAACCGTGGACTAGTGGACGTGTAGCGTAATACCGTGAACGTGCAGAGTAGACTCATGGACTTGAAGTGTAGACCCGTGGGTGCGAAGCGTAGAATCGTCGATGCGAAGTGTAGACCCGCGGATGCGTAGCGTAGACAGGACGCATAGCGTAGACCCGTGGATGTGTAGCGTAGACCCGTGGTCACGAAGTGTCGTCAGCCACATGATTGGTAGATTTGAAAAGTGTGGACACATAGTATACCCAGAAGTCACTACGCGTAGTCGTGCGACTCGCAGGTGAGAAGAACCCCAGACACGTATTCGCAACGAGCATAATCTCGTGGAAAGTACACAGTTTCCGTCGTCTCATGTTGCACCTGCCCGTTCCTGAACTGGACTGAATTTCGGGGACAGCGCGTCTCCTTATATAGGAGACAGCGGCTTTGATGAAATGCCATTTCCGGGGAAACCGGGTACGATATTGTCGCCCGGCCCTAATTAACATTATAGTAAACAGTAATACGTATTGCATGTATTTTTTTATTATTTTCTCTTAAACATACTACACTCGAACGTTTCAGAAACGCTTATAGACATTTTAAAATAATGATTTGCAATTGATAATGAATGGCTGGAGCGAATTTTCGAACCCTGATTTTCGTGAAGTTTTTAAAACAGCTACTATATTTTTGATTCCGAAAAGAACAGACTTTCACCAATGTCCTTCTAAAATTATTACCGTTTGATTCTTTTCGCTGCAGCAAAAAATGAAATCTTCCTCCCGCCCCCTCCCTCCCCCGCCTTACTTTGTCCAGCTGGGTTCCTCTTCGGCCTGCCTGGCTTAAGTCTTTAGGTGACGCAACTTGGGCGACTTGCGCGTCGATGATGAAACCACAACACTCACTCCCCGACCGAGAATCGTACCCCGGCCTCCTGCGTGGCAATCTACCACCCTGTTTAATGGTCTGCGGAATCGGACAGAATTCTTGTAACAATTGATGTGCAATATCTTTCACAATCTCCTGTTGATGGCACTGATGGCAGACAGTGCCGTAAGCGGTAGAGGTAAATAAAAATATTGTACAGCTGTTAGCACGAGGATGATTTTTTTCTGAATAGCTGTAATTAGACCTTGTCGTAGGTTTCGGGAAATTTCATTCGCCTTCTTTGGAAGGTGTCGGACTCGCGTAGTTACATAAGAAACACTGAGTCACTTTGACCTGTGAACACGTCGGTAAAAGTCTCCATCAGCGGCATGGACTAAAGTACTTCCGTGAGATGGTGCGGCAATGTTGGCAACAGTCGCTGTGGATGCTGGGATAAATAGCGGCACACAATGCTTACAAGTTGTGACATTGAACGTATTAACATCACTAGATTACTGTTTCGTACAGATCATAAACTAAATAAAACGTGCTATACCTGCTCTATGGTTGATAGGTTCTTGTATGTACCCTCGTCCGGTCAGTAAAGGAAATTGGCCACGTAAAGTGAAGATTTTGAATCACTTGATTACAGTTTCATACTTGCCATTGGCTATTCGGAATGTAGTGTACTACATTGCCAACCTAACGCTGCAACGGACGCACCGCTACGCTCCCCACGCCGCTGATCGAGACTTTAGTCGGACACGACTGAAGCACATAGCGGACAGGGACTATGTAAATTTTATTTCACAGACTGCTAGTCTTAACTAGGTGATGTTTAGTACTTTATAAAACATAAACGCATTTAGTTCTTTGTGTAAATGTCTCTTGTTTTAGTTTTCTTTCTAATGAAGGTACCCGTAGTGGTAGTCGAAATCTGAATAAAAGTTCAGTTATTTCAAAGCAACTGGTGTGGCTGAATTCTCATACAGTAAATTGTTATAGAATAATTTTGGATTCCTCTCACGAAATGAAAACAAAAATTCACTACGAGACGTATTTTATTTACAACGGGGAACACCTGGACATTATACTTCTAGTGAGAAGTACATGTCCCCGGAACATCCACGATTTCTTGTTTTAGTTTTAAAAATTAAACGGTTGTCGCAAGAAGCTCTCCCACAGTCGGTTTAAAATAAATTTATTTGAAAAGAATGATAACTCGGCGTGGTCTGTTTTAATGACATGGTTTCGGATGTACAGCAGAGTTATTGACTTAATTCTTCAAATGACAGATCCAGTCGTGGTCTCCTAAGACCTAAATTTATTATACGAACTCGCTCCCTGGAACAACTTATCGCCAGAGAGCAGCAGCGAATATGCATAATAAATTAGACGACTACGTGGACCATCGAAATACTGTGCAGAGAAATGGAATAAAGAAATCGACTGAACACGTGAAATTCCACAATTCTTCAACAGACCTTCCTTGCATGTAACCTTTCTAAAGCAATCGACTAAACACGTGAAATCCCACAATCCTTCAACATACTTTCCTTGCATGAAACCTTTCTGGTCTGACTCTAAATGGCATCGTTAAGTATTGCTGGTTATTTGAAGTTCCGAGTGCTTAGTTGTATTTACTGCTGAACAGCGTGAAGCAACGCCAAATAGCATCATTTAAGTATCCGAAAATTCAAATTAAATACTTAACGATGCCATTTGGAATAACAGACTCAGAAAGAATTAAAATCTCGTTGCAGAATCCCGTTTCTGTAACAATAAATTTTGTAAAAGCTAAATAGTAACAATATTCACCTAAATGCAAGCGCAGGCTTTCGCGGCCGTTCTCACTGTCAATAAAATTCTTCGGGGCATGAGACCACGTCGTCATGTTTGGTCTTTCCTTATTGATGTTTATATTATTACACGCCATTAGTGGAAAAGGGTGTCAACAGAATGAAATTTTTCACTCAGTCGGGACTCGAACCTGGGACCTTTGCCTATAGCGGGCAAGCACTCTACCAACTGAGCTATCCCGACACGACTCGCGATGCCACCCCACAACTTTGGAAAGTAGGAGGCGAGGTACTGGCGGAAGTAAAGTTGTGAGGCGGAATCGTGAGTCGTGTCGGGATAGCTCAGTTGGTAGAGTGCTTGCCCGCTATAGGCAAAGGTCCCAGGTTCGAGTCCCGGTTTCGGCACACAATTTTTATCTGCCAGGAAGTTTCAAGGGTGTCAACGATTGGTGTTTTCAAGACAAGTTTTTCATGTGATTGGGGGTTTCATTCTTCCCTCTCGAGAGACCAACATCCCTCTACCTCTTCCTCAAACCGCTGTTATATAAGTAAGAAGCTATCTGATACTCAGCAATCAGACACAAATCCTGATGAAGGCCGCCTGCAACAGTGGCCGAAACGTCGGTAGATTTTATAAAAATGACGACATAGTCTCATACTCCGAACAATTTTATTGACAATATTCACTCACATTCAATTAAAAAATCCCTCTCTAGAATACAGAATGGGCTGGAAGTTACTGAGGTAAAGAAAATCTGCTTTCCTTTCGGACGTTTTTTAAACAAATGCTGTCGCTTGCTGGACAAGTACTCGTGATACATAAACCAGTACAGCTCGACGGCTGGAGAAATACTGTTTGGGATTTAAATATTAGTTCTGCCTGCAACTCGAAGAGTTCCCTTGCTCCGAGCACATGCACTAGTCGGAGATATAGACGTAGTGTTTTTCCCGCTACGAGCAGCAGTGCGGGGCGAACGTGGAGCTAATGCAGCATGGCAGGGCAGCCAGGCGGCAGCGCGCACGGAGAGAGCATTACCCGCTAAAAGCTCGGCGTCTCCCTGCAGCCGTGTCACGCCTGTATGTGCTCCCCTGCTGCACCAACTGGTCCGGCCGAGTGCCCAGGCAGAGCGGGAAGCATCGCTGGTGTCCGTTATTTCGACTGAGTCCACACCGGTCTGTAACTGGACTAGGGATTCTGCTGGATACCGCAATGTGCAAACTGTTAACGTACCAGGTGTTTCCACTTTGTAGTAGTATCCCGTCAGCTCTAATGTTCTTCTTTGAAAATAATATTTGATCTTAGCACATTAAATCAATGAACAGTGGAATGCATAAGTCCAGAATAATGACAGATAAAAATCTATGACTTATCTTGGCTTTAGAACTAGCTAAATGGTCTCAGCAAATACGATTCTCCTTAAAGCAGTTGGGTCCTGCGTCAAATTAATAACAGCCTTTTACTAAACAGATGTAACTGAGGAGTTGGCATTTGCTTTCCGAAATATGTCGTCTGCAGAGCTCACACACAAAACTTAATTGGTGACCACCTTCACATTCAGGCCCAAGACCTTTCGACAGTGATCACAAAAGATATGTCACCTTATGACAAAGACACAGCTGCTTGACTGGCCGACTTCACACTGTTGGTTTTTGAGAGCTGTGCTCATTTGATTTTGTGCGGTTACCAAAACTAAGCGTACAGTTTTTTACTTTTGGTACTAAATATTGTAGCCGACGTAGAATGGAAGAGCGCTTCAAGTCGCCTTACTGCGACGCGCGCGGGTGCTTGCCGTCGGAGGTTCACAAAATGTTCAAACGTTTGTAAAGTCTATGGGACATAACTACGGGGTCATCAGTCCCTCAACTTACAAACTACTTATAAACTACCTTATACTAAGGACGGCACAAATATCCATGCCCGAGGGGGGATTCGAACCCCCGACCGTAGTGGCAGTACAGACCGTGACTGGAGCGCCTCAGTCCCCTCGGCCACCGCGGCCGGCGTCGGAGGTTCGAGTCCTCCCTCGGGCATCTGTGTTTGTGTGTGTGTGTGTGTGTGTGTGTGTGTGTGTGTGTGTGTGTGTGTCTCCTTAGGTTAGTTTAATTAGTTTCTAAGTCTAGGAACTGATAACCGTTGCAGTTAAGTCCCATAGATTTATAAACATTTAAACTTAATATTGTAAACAAATACTTAACACCTAAAATTGTGACAACACAAGTCTTTTGTGTCATCTTGATGTTGAACCCCTTTCGATCCGTGTTCACGTAATAAATATTTCGCTCCTTTTCTATGAGGATCTGCCTTGAATAAAACACTGCTCACAGTCATACATGTTTCGCGACAGTTGTAAAATTCCTTTAAACTGTATAAACCTTTTAGTTTCTACAGGTTATTTTAAAATCTAAAAGTAACCTGTAAATCTGGAATATTTCTGTTCTTAAATTTAAAAGAATAAAAGGACACACTGAAGATGCTATAACTATAGCAGAAAATGTATGAGTATGAAAATAAAAACCAGATTTTTGCATACACAAAAAACAAAATTTTCGTGTTTTTAAGTTAGTATTGCCAATGGTGTGGCTTGGTAGCACAATGGTATAGTGCCAGACTATGAATCCAACGGTCGCGGTTTCGATCCACGCCAGGTTCTAAGATTTTTATCTGTTAGTTTCCTCATCTTTCCCTGCACCCCCTCCCCCTGGCAGTGTTGCTGATGTGAAAAATATAGAGTAGCACAGTGGTTCGGAATCCGCATTAAAATGTAGGCTGGGTAAATCAAATGTTCAAATGTTTGTAAATCTATCGGACCAAACTGCGTGGTCATCAGTCCTTAGCTTACAAACTACTTAAACCTAGGTAAACTAACCTAAGGTCAAACACACACACCCATGCCCCAGGGAGGACTCGAACCTCCACGGCGAGAAACCACGCGCTCCGCAGCGAGACGCTTCAGACCGCTCGGCTACTCCACCGCGGCTGGGTAAATCAGTTCGAAGGTCGGAGGAAGGCAATGGCAACCACTTCTAAAACAACGAACCATGCCTAGTAAAACACTGTGGTGTTCAAACCAATCCGGATTGTTGACTGCTTTACCTTACCTTATTGCCAATGAAAGTTTTAGTTGCGCTTTAGGCAATAATTCGTATAGTGTTTATTTTAAATATCGTAGTGTATGTTTACATTATAGAATTACGAAATACGTTGGACAAAATTTGAAGTGATCTATCATTCCCATTTTGTATCATGTTGTAAGAAAAAGCATTGAAAGGTCTGGGTCGCGTGGAGGTGGACGGGCGGGTTGAGGCGCCATGTCACGGATTGTGCGGCCGCTCCCGCCGGAGGGTTGAGTTGTCCGTAGCATTACTTAGTTTAAGAAGTTGTAAGTCTAAGGTTCTATGTCATAACCAGTTTGGTCCCTTAAGTGTACAGACAACCGAAATGTTTTTGGTTACCTTCTTACATCGAGCTGATCTCTTTTGGTTGGCGAACAACAGCAGCTCAAATTGGTATTGCTGAACGAGTCGTTGGAAGTGAAGTCTCCTGTATGAATATTGAAGCATATTTCCCCTGTATCATCAATCATTGCGGAAGTATTGCCGTTGCAGGATTTAGTGAAGGAAATGACCTCTCGATTACATCGCTTTAATGTTCGATCTAGGTAGCCAAATTACTCGCTGAAGCTATCCAGAATATTCTTCGAACTAGTCCTGTCGGCACGGTGCATTGTCGAAATTCCGTATGTTTGTGGATATGAAATCCAAGAATAGCTGCGTGTAGTCTCCAAGTAGATGACCATAACCATTTCGAGTCAATAATCGTTTAAGTTACACAATGTGAAACATCCATGCCATTACGCAGCGACCATCAGTTTGTAACCGAGCGAGGTGGCGCAGTGGTAACGTACTAAACTCGCATTCGGGAGGACGGTGGTTCAACTCCACCTCCGGCCACTCCCTAGTCACTCTACGGAAATGCTGGAATGGTTCCTTTGAAAGGGCATGGCCGATTTCCTTCCATATCCTTAACCAAACAATCAGAGTTTCAGCTCCAATGGTCACACTGTCGACGGGACGTTAAACCCTAAACTCCCTCCTTCCATCAGCTTGTACAGCGCCCTGTAGTCATCCTGGACCCACGGTTGCCTACGGTCTGCGCCACACTGCATCCGTACCATAAGTCCTCACCAACTGAAATCGGCACTCGTCTGACTACGCTATGGTCGTGCTTATTAATAAAACCATTCGGGTCAGTCATTTGCTGCTAATGTTCATTAACGTTATTGCCCCGCATTGCGGTAACGGTTACGTTCGTCGTACGTCACACATTAATTTCTGCAGTTATTTCACGCTGCTTAGCCTGTTCTGACAACTCTACGTAAACGGCGCTGCTGTCGGTCGTGAAGTTCAGGCCGACGGATATCGTGTTCTGCGTGGTGGCAGATGAAGACTGCAGTTCCGTATTCTAGGCACAGCACTGACACTGTGGTTCTAGGATATTGCATTCCCTAATTTATATTCAAAAATAAAGAGTCCAACTACCATTCCGAGTTTTTTCAATCTCGACGTGCGGCCATAATTCTGTCGCAAACGTGTTTAAAAGAATAAAACAACAAGTTTCAACTTAGTGGGCGTTATTAAATATTTATTTTACAAAAATCTACATATCGATTTCGTTCCCATAATGGAACATCATCAGTGCAGATTGTAAGTCATCATGACGTAATCTACATGAAATATTTAATGGTCATAGTCATAAAATAACTAAAAAGGTCTTCCTGGTACACGTCACAAGTTTTTTTTTTTTTTTTTTTTTTTTTTTTTTTCTTTTTTTTTTTTTTTTTTTATATCTTGTGTACCAGGAACACCTTTTTAGTTAGTTGGTTCTATACATTAGATGTTTTATGCAGAGTACATGAGTCATCATGACTTAAAATCTGCACTGATGATGTTTCATCATGGTAAAGAAATTGATATGTAATTTTTTGTAAAATAAATATTTCATGTATCTCAACAAGCTGAAACTTTTTATTTTATTACAATATTGTGATGGGCTGGCACATTATCCCTTATTGAATCAAATTACAAGTTCAACAGACGAATCACTGAAGTACAATGATAGCTCCTTCCGAATATTAGTTTAATTTGTTTATTTCATTGTCCGTCACAGCTGGAAAATGTATTTTCTATTTCTGGTAGCTACTCTGAATTAAAGCATGTTGGGAGACACCCAATATTTTATATGTGGTTTGGCTAATCATGTATACTAGAGTCGCTGTTAAGGCACTGACTGATCTGATGATGGCCATAAAATTCTAAAGCGGGTACCAGAAAAAGAAAACATGCAACTTTGACAGATAATCAAGTAAACAAATTAAAATTGCTGAGCAGGCTCCACACAATGTATAAGCGAGCAACAGATAATATACCGGGTGTCCAATTTATCTTGACCACCCATAATATCTCTGGAACAACAACAGCTATTGTAAAACGACTTTCTCCGTTATCAGTGTAAGACAGGAGCTCGTGAATTTAAATATTTTGAAACGTTCTAAAACGAAAACATACAAATTTTTATCACATTTTTAAATGAACACTCTATATAATTTCATCAGCAATCTATAGAATGACAAATCACATAAACAGCGGCGTCGATTGCATCGCAATACGCCAGTTGTATCCCGAGATATTGCGACGCGAAGTTGGCGCTTGAAATACGCGAAACGCAGCTAACGCACGTCCTGAGCAGCATGGCGTTCTCGCCTGGGTCTCGTGCGCGTTTCAAGCGTCAACTTCCCTTCGCAATATCTCGGGATGTAATTGGCGTATGCGATGCAATCAACGACATTGTTTATGTGATTTGTCATGCTATAGATTGCTGATGAAATAATATAGTGACACAAGCTTATGTAAAGAACATATGCTTTCGTTTTAGAATGTTTCAGAATATTTAAATTCAGGAGCGCCTGCCTTACATTGCTAGGGCGAAAGTCGTTTTGCAATAGCTGTTACTGTTCGAGAGATATTTTTGATGGTCAAATGGGACACTCTGTATATCGTAGCATACGTATCAGACCTAATCGTTTGCAAATTCGGTTTTTACGCGGTATTCTACGTTCATTTGCATAAATGTGGAACTGTCCTGAAATGCCACCTGTCAAAATGCGATTTACAAGCAATTAAATAACAGGAAGAGAAAGGAGAAATGGGCCACACAACTTCCGTTCCTTATGTTAATGACTGTGGTGGTAGTAAGATCATTCGGTTACTTGGTTAAATACCGAAGTAAAATACTAAAAAAGGACACTACAGTCATTTGCGAAAAGAGAGAAAAAATGCGGTACACGCATTACTTTTCAGTACACGTGTACTGCTGCTCATTGTAGTTTGCTATTCATTCCAGCGTAATCATTCATAGTTTCCGCCGTCATCTGTATACGTCCTTCTATGGAAGAGAACCTTAAGCCGACAAAGGAAAACTTCCTACTAGTGCAATCGTTCAAATGTTTGTAAACCTGTTGGACCAAACTGCTAGGGTCATCAGGCACTAGACTTACAAACTACTTAAAATTAACATCACTAAGGACAACACACTCACCCATTTCCGAGGGAGGACTCGAACCTCCTGCGGGAATGGCAGCCAAGTCTGTAGCATGACGCCTTAGACCACGCGGCCATTCCAAGTGGACGGTATATATA
The DNA here is from genome assembly GCA_026315105.1 of Locusta migratoria. Lineage (NCBI taxonomy): Eukaryota > Metazoa > Arthropoda > Insecta > Orthoptera > Acrididae > Locusta > Locusta migratoria. The sequence continues at coordinate 203,415,103 of CM048746.1, forward strand.
ATGTCAAATCTCATATGGCTTTAGCTATATCCTCTCATTACAACTTTCATGGTACAGTTGTATTTAGTTCTACAAACGTGGAATACAAGCATTGATGGTAAACTTGAACACATCATTAGATCTACAACATACACAACCACAACGGTTGCACAAGAGTCACTAAGTGAAAGGTACATAAAGGACTGATAAGCTGAAAGACAGAGATATTGCATTTACACTGCTGAGTCCATAATAAAACATAATCTATGTCCTATTGGGTTGTCGCATATAGTTAACATCCTAAGGTTAATATTTTTTTATACTTATGTTACACATAATGTCGCTTTTACAAAATTGTTGTGTCAACCAGTGTGTAATATGGAGTAAGCCAGGTGTGCGAGGCACTTTACATGAATAATATACATCACAATCTGTTATTCACTAAAATTATATATTGAGAAGGTCAATGGTAAAATTATTACACCATCTACGTGTAGGCTCCTGCCATGCATAGAAAGTGGTAATAGGATATAGCTAAAGCCATGTGTGATATGACATTGAGGAATGTACGCATAGGTTTTTTTGGTATATAGAATGTTTATTGTTATTATAAGTTCTTTTTTTTTTTCAAACTTTATAGATCAGAAGATGACGTTTGAGTAACGTCGAAACAGGCCATCCTAAAAAATAAAAATTTGATCTTGGCTGGAAACATGTACAAATTGATTTAGATCGCCCCAACGAACCGTGAGTTCCATACATGACAAATAAATGAAAATTATTTTCTTCGGCTAGATAAAATTAATAAAGTTCCCTCTTGCCACGTGTGCAGTAGTTATGAATTTTCACAGTTTTACGGTTTGTTTTACTTGCGTAGTGGGGGGAATATATGTGAGGATCAGCGACCGACGCCTGCTAATTGGCTTGGCTGCCGGGTGAACAGGAATCGCTAATTAACACGTGATACCGCGCAGGCTAGTGCCTTCGCTCAAATCGCGCCGCTGGTGCGAACGACACCTACGAGCGCCAGCTTTATGCTCCACGTGCGAGCTTTTTATGTCTGACAGCTCGAAAACAATTCCAGATATACACACTGAGCCGTACAGTAATCGGAAACTGCATCCTAAAACGACGCTTCAGGGAATGGAATCCCGGAAAACTGTTTATTGGAGCGTGAATTTCATTCTCAGTCACGTCGTGTGTTGTGATAATATTTTGAGTATCTCGCAGTAAATTTGATTGTTAACATACATTTCACCAACAGTGAAAGTTTTTGGACCGAACGTGTAGTGGACGTTCCCAGCAGTAATTAAATAACGCCCTGACAGACGGAAATATTGCCTACAGATATTGATAAGAATTTATATTGGAAAAATGGGCATTTTCGAGCACTCAACACAGAGTTCATTTGTAGTACGTCTAATTGCAACAGAAAGAAATTAGCTGTTTGGCTTTTGTTGCTCGTGTGCGTTCGGAAATGTCTTGCGGAATTAGATTACCAGAAAATTAGTCTCTAAGAAGGAAGTGTTTGTTATATAAAGTTCTTGTGTGCCCCAGGTGTTTATTTATTCTTCACCCTGTATGTTGTAGCCTCGATCAAAATATGACGCACGAAGTGGTAAAAACCCACCTTAAGAAGCGCTTTTGTTATCTTACCAGGACGAAACAGTAAGAGACACAAGGAAAATGTTATAATATACATGGTTTGCTACTGTTCAAAAAATGTTCAAATCTTTGTAGAACTTACGGGACTTAACTACGGGATCATCAGTCCCTAAGCTTACAAACTACTTATGAACTAGCTAATCCTAAGGACGGCACAAATATCCATGCCCGAGGGGGGATTCGAACCCCCGTCCGTAGTGGCCGTGCAGACCGTGACTGGCGCGCCGCAGACCGCTTGGCCACCACCGCAGGCTGGTTTGCTAGTATACCATACAACTGTCACACCTGTAAACATTCTGATATAATTCGAAATCCTCCATTTACCCTGCAAATATCATATTTAACAAAAGAAATTCACTCATATGTGAGGAAGCTATAAGCCGAAGTCGCAGTAGTTAGTCGCAAGATGAAAGTACCACAATATATAGAAATACGCGCGCTCTGTCATATTTTGCAACAGTGCTGTGTGTGTGTGTGTGTTTTGTATGTGCCTGTCGCAGCTCGTCGCCACGTCTTTGCGGTGAGTTGTAAACTGTCCTTATTACTATATTATTAATTCCAACCCGGACTTTCCATTATTATATATAACAGTGCTGTTTTTAATTTCACAGTGCAACCATACGAGACGGGCTGCTGAAGGATGTAATTGAAACAATGTCTCTCGCTGTTTGTCGACTGTGAAGACAGCGAAATGAAGGCCGAAGATTTAAATTTAACATTAAAGAAATCACTCACGCAGGAGGATAATGAAAACTTACCTTCCTTTGATCGTCGCTCTTTCTTCCAAACGGAGGACATAGTAGTAGGAACAGCTAGTGTAGAAAAGCAGCTGAGAAAGTTGAAAAGAAACAAGTCGCCAAATCAAGATGGGGTTAGAATCCGTTTGGCCCCTTGCTTAGCTTGCATTTATCGCGAATCTTTGATCCAGTACAAAGTTCCAAGCGACTGGAAAAAGGCACAGGTAATTCCCGTGTATATGAAAAGCGAAAGAAACGACCCATGAAATTAAAGACCTATATCATTAACACCAGTTTGCTATAGGATTCTTGAACATATTTTCAGTTCTGTTATAGAAAGTATCGATCGTGCGGAGTTCAACTTGCCCTTTTCCTTCATGGCACCTTGCTAGCTATGGATGAATGGCAACAGGCATACTGCATACTTCCTGATTTTCGAAAGGTGTTTGACAGGGCACTACAGACTGCTGATGAAGGCACCAACTTATGGTATAGGTACCCAAATATGTGAGTGGCTTGAAGTCTGCGTAAGTAATAGAACCCAGTATGTTGTCTTCGATGGTGACTGTTCATGAGAAACTAGGGTATCGTCAGAGGTGCCCGAGCGGTGTGAGATAGAACCGCTATTGTTTTCTATCCATATAAATGATCTGATGGAGAGTTGCAATCAGCGGTTGTTTGCTAATGATACGGTGGTATACAGGACGGTGTCATCATTGAATGACTTCAGTAGGATAAAGGATAACTTGGACCAAATTTCTAGGTGTTGTGAGGAATGGAAACTAGCACTAAATGTAGAAAAATGTAATGTGATGAAGATCAGTAGGATAAAAAATCCCGTAATGATCGAATACAGCATGAGTAGATTCCTGCTTAACGGAGTCGCATCAATTACATATTTAGGCGTAACGCTACACAGCAATGTGAAATGGAACGAGCATATAAGAACAGTCATGGAGAAGGTGACTGGTCGACTTTGTTTTATTGGGAGAATTTTGGGAAGGTGTGATTCTTATGTAAAGCATACCGCATATAAAAAGCTTGTACGACTCCGTCTTGAGTATTACTCAAGTGTTTGGGGATTCAAGTGTTTGGGATCCCCACCAGATCGATTTAAAGGAGGATATAGAGGCAGTTCATAGACGGGCGGCTATGTTTGTAACTGGTAGATTCGATCAACGCGCGAGTGTTACCAAAATGTTTCGGGAACTCAACTGGGAGTCGCTGGAGGGGAGACGACGTCCTTTTCGAGAAACCCTGTTGAAGAAATTTAGAGGGCCGGAATTTGAGGCGGACTGCAGAACAAGTCCACTGCCGCCAACCTACATCTCGCGTAAAAACCATAAGGATAAGATCAGAGAGAGATTAGGGCTCGTGCGGATGCATACAAGTATTCGTTTTTCCTCGTTCTGTGTGGTAGTGGAACAGGAAAGCAAGTAAATAGTAGGGTTACTGAGTACCCTCCGCCACGCACCTTCGGGTGTATTGCGGAGTATACATGGTGAGGAAGCTAATTCTTACACCCCTTGTATCTGCTCAACCGTAATAGATACCAAGATGCCGTTTGGACAGTGAATTGCAGGGTCAAGGGCTAGTTGAATACATCACATTTCATGTTTGTGCTATTTTTTATTACAGAGATATGAGGCCATCTTGTTTTAATGGGTTCCTATGCTAAATTTTAGCGTAACATGATGGGCTTAAAAAGACGTTTTCAAATATGTGTATATCATAAGATTTAGACGAATAGTTTTTGAGACACAGATATGTTCTCCTATCGTATTCGGCTTCGAAGCGGCGTTGTCCAATGCGACCTTTCTTGTTGTGTAGCCTACACGGTAAACTTCGCGAGTCTGTCCTTATACAAACAACGCCGCTTTGATGGTCGAAAAAATAAGTTCAAATGTTTGTAAATATATCGGACTCATCTGCGTGGTTATTTGTACGTAGCTTACAAACTATTGGAACTAAGGTAAACTAACCTAAGGACCCATAGTTGTGACATAAAGTCACGGAGGAGGCAGGCGACCATGATTAATAGTAAATAAAGTCTGCAATAGGCTGCATAGTCGCTGTATTGATTAAAGTCATGAAGTGGTTACAAATGACTTTATTTGACTCATTTCGACCTGGGCCATCATCAGAATCCTGCATACATTGATTACAAGTGCGTCAGTACAGATGGTTACATGTTCTTGTCGTAACATCAAGGAGCAGGCTTCTTGCTTCTTGATGTTACGACAAGAACATGTAACCACCTGTACTGACGCACTTGTAATCAATGTATGCTGGATTCTGATGATGGCCCAGGCCGAAACGAGTCAAATAAATTCATATTGTAACCACTTCATGACTTTAATCAATACAGCGACCTATGCAGCTTATTGCAGACTTTATTTACTAACCTAAGGACAACACAAACATCCATGCCCGAGGGGAGACTCGAAACCCTGACCGCCTACGGCCGCACGCACCGCATCACGGCGACCCAGTATGCGCGGCTAATCTGCGTCGGCTTTGATGGACGAAAACGATACGGGGGCATATATGTATCTCAAAAACTATTCGCCTAATATTATGATATACACATATCGGAAATCGTTTTTTAAACCAAAACCGTTACGCTAAAATTTAAGGTATGTTTCGATTAAAAGAGAGTAAAGATGGCCTCATATCCCTGTAATAAAAATAGCACGAACATGACATGTCATGAAAATCCCTGGCAGATTAAAATTGTGTGCCGGAACCGGGACTCGAACCTGGGACCTTTGCCTTTAGCGGGCAAGCGCACTACCGACTGTGCTTTCCCGACACGACTCACGATGCCGCCCCACAAGTATACTTCTGCCAGTACCTCGCCTTGTGGGGCGGCATCGTGAGTCTTGTCGGGATAGCACAATCGGTAGTGCGCTTGCCCGCTAAAGGCAAAGGTCCCAGTTTCGAGTCCCGGTTCCGGCACAGAATTTTAATCTGCCAGGAAGTTTCATATCAGCGCACACTCCGCTGCAGAGTGAAAGTTTCATTCTGGATCACATGTCATGTATTCAAGTAGTCCCTGACCCTGAAATTTACTGCCCAAACGCCATGTTTGTATCTATTACAGTTGAGGCGACACAAGGGGTGTTATGACTTAGCTGCCTCACCCTGTATATGTAGATGGAGCCCGCAGGGGGCTCACGGTTCTTTCGTGAGTAAGTGCGTGGCGAGCACGGGGCTCCGAGCTAATGCAGTCTTCCTTCCTTCTTCTCGGACTGCATTTCCTTTCTCCTCCCCTCCTATCCCATCCTCACTGCCTTCCCTCCCCACCGGGGGACTGATAACCTCAGTAGTTTACTTCCCCTATCCCACAAATAAACCAACCAACCCAATAGATGGTGATTAGCCAACACCACCTAGAAGACAAGGCCTTACAACAGGCCGTGCCTACGTCACACTTAGAGACCGCGGCCGCCATCTGACTGGCCGGCTGCTGCGCGGCAGCGGGCGTGCCCCAGCCAACAGCCAGTGAGGTGGCGGCCTCGGCCTCTAAGTGTGACGTAGGCACGGCCTGTTGTAAGGCCTTGTCTTCTAGGTGGTGTTGGATGAGCCCGGAAATCAGGGACGTATAAAAAGTGGATCGCCCAGGGACGTTCATTTGTTCATTTTCGAAAAGCAGTTAGCACGATACCGTTTGTCTGACGAAGCACGGCTGCCACCGCGTCCTCGACGCTGCCAAACCACGGAAATTTGAACCTTGAGCGTTTCTACTAGACGCCGCTACCATCCGACGGGACGCAATTTGTGTAGCAGGCGGGCCGCAGCCGTACGCGTCGACCGCTGTTCGGCAGGCGCCGCGTTGGCTGGCTGTAGCCGGCTCTGGCTGTTGCGGTCAGCTGTCTGACCCGCCAAAACGCCGCCAGGCAAATTAATTATTCAGCACGGCACTGCCCAGAGCGCCAAAGCTCGCGCTGCCAGGCGCTGCGGTGCGTTTGTAGCGATGCCTGCCGGCCGCCGCTCAGTTTTCATTATTCCACTTTGCGATTGACGTCGCACCGACCGAATCGTGTGGTGGTCTCTCTCTCTCTCTTTTACTTTTTTCTCTCTTTTTCTCGTTTATCGTTACGGGTTCTGTACCGAGCGTCAACTTCACATTTTATGCGCATATATTGCTGTTCCCGGGGGGGGAAAAATCATCACATTTGAACTGCCCCTTTTCCCTCTCCACTCTTCGTAATAACATTTGACAAAATCACGTCGATAAATCGAATGTATCGGTACTCAAGTTGTCCCTTTGAAGACGCGCTTTAGGTACGAAAGTTCCATTTACCCTGCAAATTAGATCTCGTTTACTATCCATTTGAAACATCAAAAAATGTACATATGCCAACCTTTGCGATAAAGGAAGGGTAACGAGGTTTCTCTCTCTCTCTCTCTCTCTCTCTCTCTCTCTCTCTCTCTCTCTCTCTCTCTCTCTCTCTCTCCTTAAAAAAAAAAAAATAAAATAAAAATAAAAAAAAAATAAAAAAAATAAATAAAAATAAAATATATGACGGGGATTTATTTCTGATTATTTTATCATTCTGTCAGAGTCAATATCCCGACGTGACAAAAGTCGTCGGATAGCAATATTAGCCGCGGTGGAGTAGCCGAGCGGTCTAAAGCGCCTCGCTGCGGAGCGCGCGGTTTCTCGCCGTGGACGTTTGAGTCCTCCCTGTGGCATGGGTGTGTGAGTTAGGTTAGTCTACATAGGTTTAAGTAGTTTGTAAGCTACGGACTGATGACCACGCAGTTTCGTCTGATAGATTTACAGACATCTGAACATTTGAATAACAATATTTACAGGTAACCATGGCGGAAGTATCGCATACATACGGTAGAGCTATCACTTGCAATCCGATAATTTACGTGAATTCATTATGATCGCATGATAGCAACTAACGCCTACTGAACGCGGAATGGTGTTTGGAACGAGACGTCTAGAACATTCAATTTCGGAAGTCGTTAGGGAACTCAGTCTTCCTACATCTGCAGCATCAAAGTGTGGACAATGTGCTGAGAATACCAGATTTCATCTCTTACATATCACTATTATATAAATAAATGTTATGTATAAAATGGATGGGTGTATGTATGTATTTGTATGTCTCTATGTTTGTTCCCTACAGACAGGATCAGTTTTGATGAAATCTTTGGTAAAAATTGAGATTTCTCCAGCGGGTGATCCTTTGAAGTTTGGTAGCGATCGAATCAAGTTATTAAAATACAATTAAGAGTTTACGTCTAGCATTTGGAACGACCGTAACCCCCTATCGCAGAAACAACCGCCGGCCGCGGTAGCCGCGGGGAAAGAGGCGCTCAAGTCACGGTCTGCACGGCCACTACGGTCGGGGGTTCGAATCCCCCCTCGGGCATGGATATTTGTGCCGTCCTTAGTATAAGGCAGTTGATAAGTAGTTTGTAAGTTTAGGGACTGATGACCCCGTACTTAAGTCCCATAAGCTTAACAAACATTTGAACATTTTTGAACACAAACAACCAACCGCCATTCTCTTGTAAATATATTGCCTCCGCTATGAGGGCTAGCGTCGCTTCCTTGACTGTTAACGATGAATATTAGCTGTATGAGTTTATGAATTACGACAACTCCCAGTAACGAACCAAAATCTCATATGTGCTCTCTCAGCTGGAGTAACAGTACCTACACCTCGTGGTAATTGTTTTACTAATGAACTCTTGGGGAGCGACAATTGCATGCAAATTGACGATTAAAACATAACTACAGTCGCGGTGGAGTGGCCTTGCAGCGGAGATTCGAGTCCTCCCTCGGGCGTGTGTGTGTGTGTATGTCCTTAGGTTAGTTTAACTTAGTTTAAGTAGTTTGTAAGCATAGGGACTAATAACAAAAGAAGGTAAATCCAATAGATTTACAATCATTTTGAACATAACAACGTGGGTATACTGTTAACGAGTACGCAACAGGCGACATGATGGTAGTTAAATGGTTGCGTCGTAGACTCTGCTGTACAGGTTTTGGGTTTGCAGATACTTGCAAGCTGTACTTTTTTTCTCCATTATCAAGTCTCCACTGCGGTCATTAAATATAATTAGAAGAACATTTCCATACCGTAACACACCTTTGCATTACTTAAGCGTATTGTCAGTTTTCAGAGCCTCTCAGTAGATGGCGAGCCATCTGCCCGAACGCGCTAAGAAACGGTGACGGTTTGTTGGGCAGCCAAACTACTTCTCATTGATATTTCCGAATATGCAGGGCTTATTCAAAGAGGAAATGTACCGCTGTAACTGGAAAGAGAATCTAAAAAATAATATCATGTCACGTGCAAGTGCTTTCATGGTCCTTTGCTTCAAATGTTCAAATATTTGTATAGCTTATGGGACTTAACTACGGGGTCAACAGTCCCTAAACTACTTACGAGCAAGCTAACACTAAGGACGGCACAAATATCCATGCCCGAGGGGGGGGGGGGGATTCGAACCCCCGAACGTAGTGGCCTTGGAGACTGTGACTGCCGGCCGCGGTGGCCGCGGGGGCTGAGGCGCTCCAGTCACGGTCTGCACGGCCTCTACGGTCGGGGGTTCGAATCTCCCCTCGGGCATGGATATTTGTGCCGTCCTTAGTATAAGGTAGTTCGTAAGTAGTTTGTAAGTGTAGGGACTGTTGACCCCGTAGTTAAGTCCCATAAGCTTGACAAATATTTGAACATTTTTGAGACTGTGACTGCAGAGCCTCAGTCCCCTCGGCCACCGCGGCCGGCGTTCTTTTCTTATTATTTTCATATCACAGTTTCAAACTTCAATATTGCCATACTGTGTGAATTCAAATCAACAGATACGTTTTCTATGCCTGTACCTTCTAGATTATAACAACTTTATCCGTTTTTTCCTTTTTATTAAGTCCTTATATCGCAAAAACGACTTCTAGAAGTAAATCTTTTTCTTGTTGGGAGTTGTTTTGATATATATTTTCTTCCTGTTTATAACATGAAAGTTACCATAGTCAATATTGTGTATCAATTAATACAACTTTGTGTTTCGGATGCGAACATATTTTTCTAACAACTACCTATACAGGGAGACATGATCATCAAAAATAAGAGAAATCAATTCCAAAACAAAAATATTTAGATTTTCCTTTTCTCCACGCACTATTAGAGAATGAAACGGTAAATATCATAAAAGTAGTTGAATGACCCCTCTTTCATGCAATTATTATGATTGCGGAGTTTTTATGTAAATGTAGCTTTCAAAAGAGAAGTGAACGCACATTGGCTGTCGAAGAATGCGTGTCGTAGACGTGCAGGCGAAGCCTGAACACGACCTCCGTCGTTCTTGGTTCCAGCTGTAGTACGAGGTAACCTCTGCCACGCACCATATTGCGGAGTATGACTGTAGTGTAGATCCTGCCCCCAGTGTACTTCGGAAAAGCCCAGAATATCTGGAATATTTGCAACGTTTGAAGCCACACTTGCCTTTTGGCATCTTTTAAAAGCCACTGATAATCATTTTGATGTTGACGCCCTTTTCTTGGTCCTTGTTTGCTTTATAAATATTTAAGTTAGTTGCTTCAGGATAAGGATTTGCCTTGAGCAAAATACTGTTTTTGTATGCCCATACATGTTTCGCTACAGTTGTAGCGTCTTCAGTGGGTCCATTTTATGGCTTTGAAAGTGAACAATAGAAATATCTTTAATTTTTTCTCTATTACAGGTTCATCTTGTTAATTAGAATTATGTACAAGAATTTTATATAGGTTTATACACCTTGTTTTACATGTCAGATTGGTCTGCAACCATATGTCACTTACATACAAATATTTAAACAATAAACTGTTTTGTATATAAGAGGAATATGATTGGAATTGACAGACTGTTCACAAAGACCTACAGGGATTAACAGTTTAGCATGAGATTCTAGTCGACACACCTTGACTAGACATCCACGATGGTGGTTTATAATTTAGTTAGTCATCTCCAATAACATGTATTTTAACTACCATCGTTTTTAAAAAAAAAAAGTTATCTGATGATGATGTATCGAAACGCGTAATGATAAAATAAAAACAGTGGGACCCCGTAGTTAAGTCCCATAAGCTCTACAAACATTTGAACAACCGTTCAATGTTCCGGGAGCGGTGGCTGCGATAGCGTAGCTGACTGGCCGAGTGGCTAGCCCCTGCGGCACGGCCCCCTGTCTCATGACCAGTAGCCAGTGAGCTACGGGGTCGTAGCCTGCTCTGCATCAGTGTCTGCGCGCCACTGTGCCTGCCGCACATTACTGGGGGCGCCATCGTATGCCACAGCAATTACTTTTCTTGAACTTTGAAAGATTTCAGACTTCTATATATATATATATATATATATATATATATATATATATATGCATGCCAACGTGTTGTCGCTGACCTTAAAAATGGAAGGTTTTATGAACCAAGTGATATCCAACATGTAAAACAACGTATATACACCTATATAAAATTATTGTAAATAATCCTAATTAACAAGATGAACTTGTAATATATTTAAAAAAAGTAAACATATTTGTTGTTCAATTTTAAAGCAACAAGAAGTGAAGATGCTACAGCTGTAGCGAAACATGGGCATACAAAAACAAAACAGTGTTTTGCTCAAAGAAGATCCTTATCCAGAAGCATCTAACTAAAAATACTGCCACTGAGTTCGTCGTTAAACTTTGTTAACTTAGGATATTGCGGTTTGTTTTAATTCTATATCTACTTTTACGTGATACACTCTTTCCGTTCCTTATGCAACAGTATTTTGTCCATGAGAGGTGGATTTCGTCTCCTGGTAATTTATTGGATGTAAATCTCTCTTTTCGGGCTTAAATGGCTTCACTGTTTGTTGACCTAGTCATCTAATTTATGAAGAAAGGTAAGTCGTCCGCCTAGTCACGTGGTGTTGCATTGGAAGCTGCGACAAAGCATTGGTGACAGTCGCGACGTGCCCCAGAGAAAACTCATCAGAGTTCTGTAAATTATACACGCTTCTGCCAGCAGTTTTCTGCCGAGACAGTTAAACTAGAGTAGCCACAGCAGTGCAAGGGCCACCTGGTGCTCCAAATAATTTATTCCTGCGACGAAGTAGGAACTTTGCGTTTATTCCGCTCGTCTTGTAGAGGAGAGTGGAGGCGAGAGAGAAGTGTGGGTGAAGACGAGGGAGACGCGGGATTACTGGAGAACGCTTCACTCGGCTCGCGCAGCCCCAGCAAAACAGCGCCAAGTTGGCAGAGGTCTACGCCTGCGGAAATGTACGGCGCTCCGCTGCGCGGGCCGGTTGACCCCGCGAGCAGCGGCTGCCGAAACGTGTTTAACCTGCCGCGCGGCCCTGGAGGAGCAGCTGCCGCAGCGCACCGCACCGCCGCGCCGGCTCCCAGTAACTTTTTGCGAAACTGCGAAACGCACTGGCAAGAAAGTTGGAGGACGAAAGTACTTCCAGGAAAACAGCTGCGAGTGTTTGTTAACTTTCCGCGGTTTGGCTAATACACGTATTATTTCCTCTTTATTCTTTTCAGACCAGCTCCCTTCCGCGGTGTCGTCCGCATTTAAAGAGTTATTGCTACCAGTTACCTTTCTAATATATAAAGCAGAGTGTCCGTATGTTTGTACGTGTTGCATACAAATCTACAGTTTTGTTACAATCTTTATGAAATTATGCACACGTAAGCTTCAATCTATGAGGACGGTCGCCGTAAGAGTAAGGATCACGTAAAACTCATAGTTCATGAGAGATGACGTCATAAACAATGACATGTGCGATAAACTGCTGCATCAAGGGACAATTCTGCACATTTCTTCCTAAACCACTGGACCGATTTCAACCAAATTTGGTACACATATTTCTTACCGTGAGGTAACAAGTGTTGTACCGGTAAAAACCACATACGACACATGGTTGAGGATGTGGCCGACGAGAAAGACAGGTCTCAGCGCGCACCTTATGCTACGTAAGCAAGGTAGTTCCGAGCCGGCGCGATCGCTAGCCGATAGGCCGGTCGCTGGGGCACTGCCCACTGCGTCATAGCTGGCAGCCACTGAGGTAGCGATCGCTCCGGCTCGGAACTACCTTGCTTACGTGGCATGAGGTGCGCACTGAGGCCTGTATTTTCCGTTGGCACAGATCAGGAGATATGACGTCATGAACAATACGTGTCGTAAAAAAACTGGAACGTAATGCGACGACACTTTAGTCATACACTATATGAGAATGAGAGTACTTAGCGACCATAGAGTAAAACTACGTCATATGGTATGACGTTACGACTTATAATTTCCACATCACTAATTGTGCTCACAGTAAATTTTACAGACAGTATACTCACATACAGCTCAAAGTACCTTCCATATTTTATCATAGTATTACCTGTAGTTCTTGACATATAAGGACATAAACAGTAAGTTATATGGAAAACCGCCCCCTTCCGCATTAGGTTTCAATCTATTACTTAGTTACTACCTACTGTATTCTCAATAGATTTTACCGACACACAGTACGTACACAAATGAATATATACCTGCAAAATTATAAAATTATAGAACTTTATTGAATATGAGATCATATATACTATGTTGGGTAAAGACCATTCATATCAAGCACTACGTCTTAACACATTTACGTATTTACTGCTAAAACACTCCTGTATTCTAGTAGGCTGAAAGAAATTCCTGAAAGCTGACAATCATAATGAAAAGTTTGAAATGTAAAGCACACACGGCTGCAGGCAATAGTTATAGACTTCTATAGAGCTACAAAGAAGGGCAGAGATTGAATCAGAGTACATCTAACAAGTACCCATTATTTCCGATTGATCTGCGTTAAAACTTCAAGAAACTGCCGTTACTAGTGAGGCTTGTATTATCTATTACGATTAATGAATCACAGGGCAATTCTTCAAATACTGCGGAGTGGATTAGACGTAGCTATGTTTTTTCACATGGACAAGTTTCTGTTGCTTACTCAAGAGTGGGCTCACCAAAGAATTCATGCTAGCTCCTGGACAAATAACCGGAAGTATTGTTTATAATAAAGTTTTGAAATATAACACATTTTCAAAAAAAAAAAAAAAAAAAAAAAAAAAAATAAATAAATAAAAAGGACAGATGTAAAGGGAGAGAAGAGATAGGAAAAATACGAACTCAAAAATTGAATCATTATATAAATAACCGGGCAACGCCGGGTTTTCAGTTAGTTGGTAGTAATAAAATGTCATTGCGGAAACCCGCCGTCGAGGCGTATGAGCCTTCTCAAAAGATACCTAAAATGAACTCGACTTGGGACACAATCGTGATTTGTTGACGACACCATGGATTCACAGCCGGGCGGTTCATCTTCAGGTGCTTATTTAGCAACTTACATTTGTTTCTAAGCAATTATGGGTCTATCAAGAGCAACTGTGAAAGGTACATTACAGATAGATTGAAGAGTGAAAGAAGGTTGTATAGGCATTTGTATGTAAACAAAGAGGTATGTAAACACTCAGAGGAATGTGCTGCTGTCGACGACGCTTATTCAGGGTGAATCACCTAATCGGGGGTTCGAATCCCCCCTCGGACATGGATATTTGTGCCGTCCTTAGTTGTAGCTAGTTCATAAGTAGTTTGTAAGTTTAGGGACTGATGACCCCGTAGTTAAGTCCCATAAGCTCTACAAACATTTGAACATTTGAACAACCGTTCAATGTTCCGGGGGCGGTGGCTGCGATAGCGTAGCTGACTGGCCGAGGGGCTAGCCCCTGCGGCACGGCCCCCTGTCTCATGACCACCAGCCAGTGAGCTACGGGGTCGTAGCCTGCTCTGCATCAGTGTCTGCGCGCCACTGTGCCTGCCGCACATTACTGGGGGCGCCATCGCATGCCACAGCAATTACTTTTCTTGAACTTTGAAAGATTTCAGACTTCTTTTTAAAAGCCCATTAAGTACACATGCTGTCCTATCATTAACATTTTCGGAGGAAAGAAATCTTTCAACAGGTTTCTTCTTCTTAATATTCCGCAGTATAATGACAAATTGACTTCTGAACGTAATATCTGTTGTTTCCTCAGTCTACACAGAAACAAAAGTGGCATCGTTAACCACTTTAATCAGTTTTTCGATGGAAACTTGATACATACAGTCCAGAAGGTCATTTTGTATTATTTTTGACATATTTACGCATGGAGTTACTAGAGCTACTTAAGTGATCATCTAATAAACAGTGAAGATTTCCCAAAACAGATAACAAGTCAAAGAAATTGCCACGCTTTGCTGACTCGTTTTTCATTTGACCTCTTAGTGTTGAGTTTCACAAAACATTAAAGCACTCTACTATGCTGTTTACTATGTGTCTATTCTTAGAAAATAATCCATTATGTTTCTGAATTGACATTTTATATGCCGAGTCAGTCTGAGCAGCAGTGTTAATTGTGACAGGCGTTTTATATTTACAAGCATTTTCTAAATGAAGTCCACTTTCCTCGTGTTTCATAATTCGTTCACTTAAATGCTTAAGATCCTTGAAGCCGACTGTTGTCCGTAAACCTTCACCACCAAACAACACATCGTACAGAGAGAGAGAGAGAGAGAGAAAGAGAGAGAGAGAGAGAGAGAAATTTTGTTTTTCTTCACTGACAGTTTTTGCAGAACCATGTATTGCAGAATGTTCTCTTCTTCTTTCTGTCGAGTTGAGACATCAAGATATCTTTTGGTTACTGTGCACCTAACCGATTGATTTCTAGCTTCTCTTCCATACTTAATAATAAATGAATGGGCGTTTGAAGCAATGATTCTACCTTATTCACTTTATACAAACACTGTAGCTGCAACGCTGCTCCAGAATACAGAACACTACTGACAGGTGGCCTTGTTTGCTGTTTTACTCGTTTCCTGTTGACGAGTGGCAGTGGGGAGGAGGGGAGAAGGAATACTGTAAACCACTTTACGTAGGTGCTAAGGTCCCAGTGTCGCCGACCCCAAAAGGGGAGCACTGTGCCAAGGACGCCATGCCCCAAGCAACAGTAGGGTCAGGGGCAAGGCGGGGAAAGGGAACCGAGGTCAACGAGAAAGACAGGCTGCGGCGCACCTGTCACATCACATAAGCAAGGTAGGCCTGAGACGGCGCGACCGCTAGCTGATTGGCTGGCCGCTGGGGCACAGCCCACTGCCTCATGGCAGCAGGCCACTCAGCTAGTGATCGCGCCGGCTCAGGCTTACCTTGCTTTTGTGATTTGACAGGTGCGCCACGGCCTGTCTTTCTCGTTGGCCTTGGAAACAGCTCTGTGACGTCACTGCGACTCCAGTTCGAGAGTATGGGCCAGCCACCACTGCTCAGCTGTTGGCTGTCAGCATGGCTGCATTACGAAGAAGGGGGTGTACATCCATTGGCACAGAGTAACTATAGTGCCACTGGGCACCTGCTAGTGGGCCCTCACCTACACTGTGGTGAAAGGCAAGCGAAACCATTTAATGCATCTTTGTGAATTGAGTTAGGGTGTTGAGGGGATTATGTCACACTCCAACTGTTTGATGTAATACCGCAAATGTATATCGCAAGTTTCTGGTGGCCCTTTAGAATGAGCTGCTCCTGGTGTGGCGCGTGTGCAGTGGAAGTGGTATGTGATAGCTGATATGTCTACGGCGATAGTTGACACATACTTACGTAGCATAGCTGATCATCTGCATCTATTCATGTCCACTGTGCATTTAGAGGGACCAGGCCAATTCCACTCCACACGTGCAGAATTGCTACACAGTGAATTCAGAAACACTCTTCAACACCAAACTCTACAGACATGTACACTCTTTAATCTTATCTGGGATGTCTTTGAACATGCTGTTCAGAAGAGATCTGCACCCCATGTACTCTTGCGGGTTTATTGACAGCCCTGCATGATGCATGGTTTCAGTTCCATCCAGCACTACTTCAGACATTAGCAGAGTCCATGCCACATTATGTTACAGCACATCTGTGTGCTCTGATGGGCCTTAAATTACATTAGGCAGGCTTACCAAATTTCTTTGACTCTTCAATGTATAGCTGTTCACAATTAAGGATATTGTAAGTAAACTTACTCATTTGCAGTGCTAAACATATACACTGTATGCTTTGTAGAACATTGTTAGATGCAAGAGACAGCCATAAAAGCATTGTTTGTTTGGCATCACAGTTTGACGTCGTATTTAATAGGAAAATTTTCCCATATTTTTGGTTATCAGGATTACATGTGGTCCTAAAATGTTCAAATGTTTGTAAATCTATCGGACCAAACTGCGTGGTCATCAGTCCGTAGCTTACAAACTACTTAAACCTGGCTAAACTAACCTAAGGAAGAACACACACGCACATGCCCCAGGGAGGACTGGAACCTCCACGGCGAGCAACCGCGCGCTCCGCAGCGAGACGCTTTAGACCGCTCGGCTACTCCACCGCGGCATGTGGTCCTACCAAGTTCAAATAATCGAGGGTCTTGCGTTGCGCCCCGCGGGTATGGCTGTGAGCTGTAAGGCATCTTGTTGCGGAGTATGTGGCTGCTCCCCGTCTGAGGTTCGAGTCCTTCCTTAGGCATGTGTTGTCCTTAGCTAAAGTTAGTAGAAAGGATCTCAAATCAATTCCATATTTCTGGATTTCTCGGAAGGCTTTTGACGCTGTACCCCACAAGTGGCTTCTAATGAAATTGCGTGCTTATGGAATATCTCTCCAATTGTGCAATTGGATTCACGATTTCCTATCAGAAAGGACACAGTTCGTTGTAATTGACGGTACGTCATCGAGTAAAAAAGAAGTGATATCTGGCGTTCCCAAGGGAAGCATTATAGGTCCCCTACTCTTCCTTGTGTTTATAAACGATTTAGGAGACAATATGAAGAGCTCCCTTTGACTGTTCGCGGATGATGCTGTCATTTATCTGTTAGTGAAGTTAACAGAGGATCAAAAGCAACTGCAAAGAGATTTAGATAAAATTTCTACATGGTGCGAAAATTGGCAATTGACACTAAATAAAGAAAAGTGTGAAGTAATATATATATATATATACGCGATATATCAGTCAAACCTTAAGGTCGTAAATTCTATCAAATACCTAGGAGTTACAATTACGAACAACTTAGACTGGAAAGAACACATAGAAAATATTTTGGGGAAAGCGAACCAAAGATTTCATTTCACTGGCAGAACGCTTTGAAGATGCACCAGCTCCACCAAAGAGGCTGCCTACATCACACTTGTGCATCCTCTCCTGGAGTACTGTTGCCCATTGTGTGGCCCTCACCAGGTGGGACTGACGGAAGGTATTGAGAAGGTTCAGAGAAGGGCAGCTCGTTTTATCACGTTACCGGAGGGGAAAGCGTCACGGAAATGCTGCACGAATTGGGGTGTAAATTATGAAAAGAAAGATGTAATTCATTGCGGTGTGATCTGTTTGCGAAGTTTCTGTGGCATACTTTCGCCGCGCGCCGCCATGCACGCACGGCGCGGCGTTCTTACGACGTCGGCCACGAGGGCCCTTTGCTACAACTCCTCTCGTGGCCACCAGTGAACTGGATCGGCCACATGGCAATAGGACAGGCAGAGGAAAGTCTCTCATCACTAGGCAGGCCTGTACCTAATTAAACTATGTATCTGCATTCCGCTAGTCTTATGTTAACAAAGTGAAGTATTGTACTATCTTTACGAAATGTTTATCTTGTTCTAATCTAGCTTAGTGTTTCTAGTTTCTGCTGTCCCACTGGCTGGTCACCTCAGACTCTACACCCGCTCACGCGTGCATCCTATTTCCCTGTGTCGGTCTCTCTCTACTCGGTCACCGACACCTAGGACAACCGACGGCAACGATACACAAAAGTGGCGACGAGGATGGGATTGAAAAGTTTCAATTACCGACTTTTACTTCTGAATGTTAAAATATTTTGCTAGCACCCACCTACTTTGGAGAGACATGACCATCCCAATAAAATAAGAGATGCCGGCCGCGGTGGCCGATGGGACTAAGGCGCTTCAGTCACGGTCTGCACGGTCACTACGGTCGGGGGTTCGAATCGCCCCTCGGGAATGGATATTTGTGCCGTCCTAGTTCGTAAGTAGTTCATAAGTAGTTTGTAAGTTTAGGGACTGATGACCCCATAGTTAAGTCCCATAATATTTACAAACATTTTTTTGAAAATAAGAGAAATCAGATCGAAAACGGAACGATTTATGTGTTCTTTCTTCCCGCGCGCTATTAGAGAATGGAACGGTAGAGAAAAGTTATGAAAGTGGTTAATGAACCTTGTGCCAGGCATTTAAATGTGATTTGCAGAGTATCTATGTAGATGTAGATGCAGAAGTAGTTTGTAAGTATAGGGATCGATGACCACTTCAGTTTGATCCATTGCTTTACAAATAATTGAACATTTTTTCTTATTTTGTGTGATACAACGTCTCTACATACATCTACCTCTCCATTCGTACTAGTTGTGGTTAAAAGAAAAGCTTAATCAGCCGCAAATTCTTATTCCTGGATACTGGACAGCTACATCCAACAACAGCGAAGAGGCCGCCTATAAACTCTGGGATAAACTTCCTCCAGGGAGAAATGTGGTTGAGGACGTGTGCCTCAGTCTTGCCTGCGGCGCCACAGTCGGCGTTAGGCGAGCCCATTGGCGTGTAAGGAGTGTAGGCGGCAGCAGGGGTTACAGCCGGCTGGCGGCGTCGCCTGGAGGTCGCAGGGGGCGCTGGCTGCTGGCGCTGCGGGGTAATTCCCACTGGCGAGCCGAGTGGTTACGGGCGCCGCCCCCCGCCCCTCAGCCGGCGCCTGCAGGCCTGCGCCCGCCGCCCCCCGCCCCCGCACAGGTTATTAGACACCGCCGTCACCAGCAAACCGCCGACACCGCAGCCGCCAACGCCGTCACCTCCAGGGGTCCTTTGGCAGCCGCTGCAGATCGCTTTGCGTCACTCCCCGGCCCCACCTCCCTGATACATTGTTGCCACCCTCCTACAGCGGATTTCCTCCACTGAGGTCGTTGACCTGTCAAGGTTCCTCTGCGGGCGATATATAATACTAGCTGAAACCCAGGGGTTGCCCGGGTATTTATTTATTTATTCCTACCATTTTCAGGTACATATTCATTTGTATAAGGGCTGTATGTAAAATCTGTTAGGAATACAGTTAGTAGTAAAGAAGTAATAGATTAAACTTGGTGCCTGATGGGGAGGTTTTCTATTACTGCTACTGTTTATGTGCTCATATCTCATCCACTATGTGTCGTACTGTGATACAGTTTAGACGGTACACTCAACTATATACGTTATACTGTGTGTAAAATTTCCTGCGGCTACAAGTTGTAGTATAGATATTAAAAATTGTAACGTCATACTGCATGCCGTAGTTGTAGTCCATGAACAGCGGAACGTTACTCTTTACCTGCTCACATCTCATGAACTACGTCTCGGAATGTGATACAATTTAGAAGCTACATTCAACTATATATGTGTATACTGTCTGTAAAATTTCCTGTCGCTACAATTTGTAGTGTTCAAATTATAAATTATAACGTCATACCGAGAGCCGTAGTTTTACTCCATAAACAGCGGAAAAGTAGTCAGCGAGAAACCTTTTTTCTTTCATCATTTTACTATGGTTGCTAGCGAGAAAAAGTTTAATAAAGGTTTGAAATTATGTTTCAAATGTTCAAATGTTTGTATAGTCTATGGGACTTCTATGGGACTTAACTACGGGATCATCAGTCCCTAAACTTACAAACTACTTATGAACTACTTACGAACTAGGACGGCACAAATATCCATGCCCGAGGGGGCATTCGAACCCTCGACCGTAGTGGCCGTGCAGACGGTGACTGGAGCGCCTCAGTCTCCTTGGCCACCGCGGCCGGCAAAAACTACTTATCAACTACCTTATACTAAGAACGGCACAAATATCCATGCCCGAGGGGGGATTCGAACCCCCGACCTAGTGGCCGTGCAAACCGTGACTAGAGCGCCTTAGTCCCCTCGGCCACCGCGGCTGGCAAATTATGTTTTAGGTTTGTTGCAAGTCGCTAAGTACTGTCATTCTCATACAGTGTATTTCGAAAGTCTCACCGCATTATATGGCATTTTTTGCGATTTCTATTGGTTATGACGGAATATCTTTTGAACCTTGCGCCGTATGTGATTCTTAACCATGCAGAAATTGTTACCTCATGGTAAGGAATGTGTGTACCAAATTTGGTGGAATCGGTCCAATGGTTCAGGAGAAAATGAGCAGCATTGTCGCAAAATGCAGCAGTTTTTCGCGCATCTCATTGTTTATGACGTCATATCTCG
Source organism: Locusta migratoria (assembly GCA_026315105.1). Lineage (NCBI taxonomy): Eukaryota > Metazoa > Arthropoda > Insecta > Orthoptera > Acrididae > Locusta > Locusta migratoria. The sequence goes on from CM048746.1 coordinate 203,435,771, forward strand.
TGAACTATATATCGTATGTGATTCTTACACTTACGGCGACCGTCCTCATGGATTGAAGCTTACCTGTACAAAATTTTATAAAGATTGGAACTAAACTGTAGATTTGTATGCATTACGTACAAACACACGGACACTCTGCTTTATATATTAGATACCATAATTCTGGTAGCTAGATCGGGACATTCCGTCTCACCAGTGTAAAAACCAAAGATTGTTAGACTCATCAAAAATGTTTAGCATATAATTAGTTCTAGTACTAACATTTTTTCGTTTTCTGTCGTTTTTGGTTGCTTAGAAAATTTTCGTCTGTTCCAGCTAAATGAAAGGTATTTCTGTGCCATACGTGTTTAGCTTCTCGCTGATCAAGTTGCCCACAATAAGAGTTAAAAACAGTAATGAGACATGAATTTCCTTCCACCCCCTTTTTCTTTCTTTCCTGTCCCTTCTCCTCCAGCCCCCTCCCCCTCACAAAAGTAATACAAATAGCAGAACACACACACAAACTACTCACACACACACACACACACACACATCTACACACAGAACAGACCAAACGAAATCCAGGTTACAGTCAGACACACAAGGAACACAGACAAAAGACACATGAATAGCGACAATTTGGAACGCTACACGCCGCGTTGGAGTAACCAAGCGGTCTAAGGCGCCTCGCTGCGGAGCGCGCGGTTGCTCGCCGTCGGAGGTTCGAGTCCTCCCTGGTGTGTGTGTGTGTGTGTGTGTGTGTGTGTGTGTGTGTGTGTGTGTGTCTAGGTTAGTTTACCTTAGTTTAAGGAGTTTGTAAGATACGGACTGATGACCATGCAGTTTGGTCCGATAGATTCAAAATGTTTGTATAGTCTATGGGACTTAACTACGGGGATATCAGTCCCTAAACTTACAAACTACTTATGAACTACTTACGAACTAGGACGGCACAAATATCCATGCCCGAGGGGGGATTCGAACCCCCGACCGTAGTGACCGTGCAGACCGTGACTGAAGCGCCTCAGTCTCCTCGGCCACCGCGGCCGGCTCCGATAGATTTACAAACATTTGAGCATTTTTTTTTTTTTTTTTTGAACGCTACACAATGTAAACAAACTCTCACAAAACGGATTAAAAAGTATAAAAAAAGTTATTGACCTCCAAGAGGGATATCCATTAACATAAAGTTTGATCCTCCCTCCATCCCCCGGGGGCGGAAGGAGAGTCAATGTCGTGACAATACAAAACGAGCTGTCATTCTTTGGACTCTTTCGATGTCCTCCGTCAAACCCTCCTGATAAGGAACCCACACTCGTCAGCAATACTCCAAAAAACAACGGACAAGCGTAGTGTATGCAGTCTCTTTAGTAGTTCTGTTGCATTTTTAAGGATTTTGCCAATAAAACGCAGTCTCTGGTTCGCCTTTCCCACGACATTATCTATGTGTTCTTTCCAGTTTAAGTCTGAAGTGATAGTAATTCCTAGGTATTTTGTGGAGTTTTCGGCCTTCACTTTTGTTTGATTTATCTTGTAAATAAAGTTTAACTGATTTCTTTTCGTACTCATGTGGACGACTTCACACTTCTCATTATTTAGAGTCAATTGACAATTTTTTACACCACAATGATTTTACTAGACGGTAAATGACGGCGTCATCTGCAAACAACCTAAGAGAGCTGCTTAGATTTTCTCCCAAATCGTTTATGTAAATAAGGAACAGCGGAGGACCAATAATACTACCCTGTGGAATGCATATCACCTCTGTTTTATAGTTACCTGACATTATTATTCAGGTTTAGGAGGCGATGTGAAAATTGGTGATGATTTTCCTGTGAGATTTGTTTATTTGCCCAGATCGCTTATTTACATAATTTCTTGATGATGACTAGTTTCAACTCATTAAAGAGTCATTTTCGAATCTTAATTGTCCAGGCATAATAAAAGTTTAAAAGATGCAACACTGTGGCATAATATAAATGGTATGCACATATTTATCCATCCGATGTGCCTTGTTGTCACGTTCTAGTCTTGCATACAGTTCGCTTTCCCACATCAATAGGCAGAGGCATTTGTACTCATAACACGCTGCCTAGTGATGTGGGGAAGTGAACTATATGCAGATAAGCTCACACAAGTGTTTAAAACTGAATCTATCAGTCTGTCAGCAACGTTTGCAGTCATGACATGCTGCCTATTGATGTGGGAAAGCGAACTGTATGCAAGACTAGAACGTGACACCAAGGCACATCGGATGGATAAATATGTGCATGCCATTTATATTATGCCACAGTGTTGCATCTTTCTAACATTTTATTATGCCTGGAAAATTAAGATTCGAAAATGGCAATTTAATGAGTTGAAACTAGTCATCATCAAGCAATTATGTAAATAAGGGATCTGGGCAAATAAATAAATCTCACACGAGAATCATCACCTCTGTTTTAGTCGGCCTTACCTTCGATTACTACAAACTGTGTCCTTTCTGACAGGAAATCCCTATCCAGACGCAAATTTGGGCCGATATACCATTTTGCGTCCCAGCCTCGTCGCCGCTTTTGTGTCTCGTCCGCCGGTTGTCGTAGGTGTCGGTGGCCGAGTAGAAAGAGACGGACACAGGAATAAAGGATGCATGCGTGTGCAGGTACGGAGGTGACCAGCCAGTGGGACAGCAGAAACTAGAAACACTAGAGTAAATTAGAACGAGATATATATTTCATAGAGACTTAGTAATACTTAACTTTTACATAGTTCTTGACTGCAGATTGCTGATACATAGATTAGATAGAGGCCTGCCTACTGATAATTCCTAGTGGCTATTCGATAGTCAAGTCTTTACTGGAGCTTATCTGATTCCGAAGTGTTAACTGGTTCCTATCTCAGTCCCAAGTGGTCGATGCAGCAGATGTGGCTACGAGCGGAGTTGCAGCAGAGGGCGCTCGTGGCTGACGTCGTAAGAACGCCGCGCCGTGCGTGCATGGCGGCGCGCAGCGAAAGTAGGTGGCGCGCACTTTATACTTGTGCGACACTACATACCATAACTACGCAATTTGATTAAAAGCCGTTTCTGATGTACGGTGGCAAAAGCCTTCTGGAAATCATGTCGTGCAATGTGACACTACTCTGCAATTGAAAATTAGAATGCGTGCATCCATACTCAGGAATACATGAAGATACTCGCACAGCATGAAGTACAGTGCATAAAACCAGTATTAAGACATACGACCGCAAAAAAGAAATGAACAACTACAGTTCTCTCCCACCCCCACTCCTCCGGCGGTAAGAGTAGCGCGTGAGACGGCACCTCTGCCAGAGAGGCGAGACACTTGTTGTGCTGGGACTGGCTGGCACCTTGGCGTCTGCGGCGGCGGCGGGCCTTGTGCGGGTGATTAGCGCTGTTTACTCGCCTTCACGGCGGACCCAGGCTGGCAAACATCGCAACTCTCTCTCTGCCGCCGACACGTACAAATGACGCTAAACGACTGTTACGTGGTGTGCGCCTCTCCTCCGGGTGCCCATGAGGAGGGTACTGAACACAGCGAGAAGTATATACATGTGGCGTCTGTTCCGAAAACAGACGTCACTTCTGATCCTGCAGTTGTTATTATTTAATATTCACAGAATATATGACATCAGCTGCGATTGGGCAAAGCTGGAAATGTGTACCCAGCCGGGATTCGAACCCGGGTCTCCTGCTTTCTAGGCAGTTGCGCTGACCGCTACACCACTGGGGACACAGTGATCACCGCACCTGCAAGGACTACCTACGCACGCCTCCCGTCAGATACAAATTCCCAGCTTCGCCCTGCCCACATTACTCAAACTCGTAGTTATGAAACTAATTCCCGTAAGACTAAGTGCTCCAAACTTACACATATGTTATAATCTGGTCAACTTGTTAAAAAAAATTGGTATAAAATAACAAGTGCAACATTGCACTTAGTCATTATATAAAAAATACATAAGTTAAAAACATGACAGCTTAAAAATTTTGTAAGCTGTCATAGTTTTAACATATGTATTTTTTATATACCTACTAAGTGCAATGTTGAACTTGTTATTTTATACTATTTTTTTTAACAAGATGACCAGATCATAACATATATGTGACCAGACGATGGTGACACAGAGCACCGAAACCGGTCGGCATTTAATAAATTGTTAGTGTGCGATCTTGGATTGTCATTTTGAAAACTATAAAACTTCAGGGGATATTAAGACAAAAATAACTAGATGCGTCAAGGACGTGATTTCATAAAAATGGTGCTCAAATGTGGAAAGAACATCTCACCGGTTCAGCTGGAACTTAAAACTAGCCTATCATCAAATGAAACCGAGTGGTGAACAGTTTTGGTAAGCACACTGAGAGAAACTTAGAGAGGACGGCGGATCAAATCTCTCTTCTCGCAACCAGATTTAGGTTTTCTGAGTTCCCACAAATATCAGCGGGAATGCCGCGGTAGGAGTAGGTACTGTCGGACGTGGTTGGCACTTGGATGGTTGACCGACTGTGCCGCCAGCGTGCTCGCATCGTCATGACGCCAGCTGAGGTTCCACTAGACTGAGAAGTAGCGGCTGCATGATGTCAGAGAAACGGCCGGGATAGTTGCGGTCTGACCACACATCCCTCTATATCGGCATGAGACGAAGCCAGTTTGCTAAGGGTGGTACGGCGGCAGGTCGGTAGCTTTGTGCCTTTCCAAGCGTGCCTCAGACGTCTTGATATTTCTCAATTCGTATGTGTTGTTCAAATGTTTGTTAAGCTTAAGAGTCTTAACTGCCTGGTCATCAGTCCCCAAACTTACAAACTACTTATGAACTGCCTTCTACAAAAGACGACACAAACATTCATGCCCGAGGGGGGATTCGAATCCCGACGTAGAGCGGCCTCGCGCATCGCAGCATAGCGCTTGACCACTCGCCGCGGCGCTCTATGTACAATTTAGTGGCTATATCCGTCGAAAGATACACTTATTTTCTTTCCATGACATTGCAAAGCATATGGGAGACAGCTAGGCAGATTTTTTTTTTTTTTTTTTTTTTTTTTTTTTTTTTTTTTTGGTCGTATCTGGGTTAAAATTTACTTGCAGTGGCAGCGGTTTAGTTTGCTATCGTTAGCAACAAACTTTTCGCTTTAGGAGGAGGATTAATTTACTGACCAGAACAGTATAAATTATTTATTTCATCGTGAACATAAAGAAATATTCCCCTCATTCTACGTGACTGATTTTTGAAAAAGCATTCAGTGGCCGTTGCCAACACCACCACACAACGCCGACGTCGTAAGTAAAATTGTACCCCTACTTGTAGTGTATTACACCATATTTATCAGAATGAAAAATTCGCAGCAACGCCATAATTAGTTATTTGGTGTACTATGTAACTAACGTCGCCTCACTTTGTGGTTTCTTGTACTATGTCGTTTTCGATGCATTCCTAAACAGAACGCACTCAAAATGTAATAAGGATACACCGAAATCAGAAAGGGAAGTACATAAATTCGATTTCCCTTGCATAGAATTCTTATGTAAATTAGAGAATCGATAGACACGAAGGAATGTCGTTATATTTTAAATTCAAATGTTCCCTGTCAAAAGAAGCAAACATATGTCGTTAAGTTATGAATATACAAAGTGTAATCAGAAACTCGCTGTTCAGTGTTAGTTCGTATTTGAAGAGATAAGATTGCGGCTCTTAATTCAAAATATTTCTGTTAATGAGAGAATATGCACAACACGATTACGTATTGTATCTTTGCAGCACTACATAACCAACAATTCTTAGTAAATGAAAGCATCGATAAAAGCGGTGTTGGTTGTCATGTTGTAAGTCTCCAATGGGTACAACGGCGACGCAACAGGTGAATACATATTGTCTGCTTGAGTTGACAAAAGTGTTATCCCAGTTCAATGTGCGTTTCGCCGTTGGATTAATAAATAAGCGCCTCAGCTAAAACCGATTTACCATTGGCATTCAAAGTTTGTAGGAGATGGTTTCATCTGCAAAAGGAAAAGCATGGGAAGTCCACGCCGGATTAAACTATTGAGCGTAATAACACAATGTACGCATGGAGTGATATACATATACAACGGTACGAGCCGGCAATTAACTTAACATTCCGCAGTGAACGGTACGCTGACTTCGGCAACAAGATCTGCATTTGTCTGTCATTGCCGCGATACCAGAGACAAATAGAACCGCATATGTAACAATTTATTGCGGTATGAAATAGGATACCAGAATTATTCACTCTGCGGCTTAGCGAATATTGATAAGAAACCTCCTGGAAGATTTAAAATATGAGGTATCGTCAATTGAGTCAGTGATTTTTGCGTTTTGAAGGCAAGTTGTCCATTCATATGGCATGCTAAAAAATATTCTCATCGCTTTGTGTGGGTAATTTTGATATATGTCAAATTTAATTTAATTGTATACATGGTAATGTCAGAAGTAAAATAAAAAGAAAAACATGTTTACTATATCCGAAACTGAGAGCGTAGAAAGGCATCCCTTCCTTACAGGGGATCGGCCGTGTAGCCTGTATCATTATTTATTTGATGTTCTGAAGGCTAGTTAGTTATCGGTGGTGTACCACAGTAGCCCAGGCACCAGGAGTTACTCGTGTATCGACATTAAAATTCATATAGCACGATACTCTCGTGTAAGAGTTGTCAGCCGAATATTTGTCTGGCGTTTCGGCAAATTTTGCAATTTAGATTATTGCAGTGTGTAAATGAAGTCTAGCGAAGCGAATAACGACCATCACGTATACAACTCACAGTGTAAACTTAAAATGCCAGTTTGTTTCTCGTTGTGAGCAAAAGATCGCTAAAAAGAATTTTGTTTCTATTCTACCGTCTCATGCGAGCATTCTATGCAACTATGAGTGATGAAATGGTCAGGGGCTGAATAGTGCTGTTACATGCATATTTCCTCAGGATGCTGACATGAACCGATTTTCCTTCATCGAATTTCCCAATGTAAAAAAAAAAAAAAAAAAAAAAAAAAAAAAAAAAAAAAAAAAAAAAAATAATAATAATTGTGCTACTGTTGCAGTCCCAAATCACTGCACTGCTGTTCTCAATTAGAAATTCTGTAATACATTTTCGATATTTCTTTTTATCTAAACTTTTAAAAAGGTGCATCTGTGAAATTTAAGGGATATAAAATAATAATACAGTTACATACGTTTCTCCAGGTAAAGTGGAATATTTCCAAGTGTACTTACACTGAAGCGACGTAAGACATTGTATGCCACCAATATCGTCTCGAGCGTCCTTTTGACCGGCAACATGTAGCATCTCGACGTGTCATGGACTCAAGAAGTCACCGGTAGTTCCTTGGAGGTACATTTAGACACACTGACTCCTTAACAGTCCGTAATTAGGAATGCGTTACCGGCATAGAGTTCTGTGTACAAACCTAAATGTGTTGTGGAATTCATTTCGGGCGATCTGAGTTCTCAAAATCATAATTTGAAAGTGTTTATAATATTCTTGAAACTATTCGCCAACAGTTGTTGCCATTAACACGGTGCAATGTCATCCATTTTAATTCAATCGCTCTTTGGAAACATTAAGCCTGTGAAGTTAAGTAACTGACATAACCATTACCAGTCAATGATCGATTCAGATGAACAATAACACCTCGTCCTTTCCATGTAAAAATAGCCCACATATTCATGCAGCCACAACCAGCTTGCACAGTGCCTTGTTGGCTCCATATGTTTGTGGGGTCTGCGCCACCCAGCATCCTGACCATCAACACTTTGAGAGGCGTTTTGGAAAGACACCAGAGCGTGTTAACCCCAAACTACGTCGCACTGTACATACATTACTCATAGATTTCATCACTTATTTATTTGTCACGGTGCTGTTTGTCTGTTAACAGTGACCAGTCTGCGCAGACGCATCTGAATTCTTCCATTAAGCGAAGTTTGCCTCGCAATGACTTGGGAGGTAATGCGTGAAGTTTATTCTCTGAACTGTTGACGTGTTCCACGTTTAATTCTCGTCGTGCAGCTGTAGACACATAGCGACCTTTCTCACATGAACTACTGGAGTACAAACGTCACCTCTGCCACTTTATCGACGTTTTGTATAATTTATGCACGATACTACCACTTCTAGTAACTCTATTTCGCAATACCACGTGCATTGCTTCCTCAATGTATCTTTAACAAGTACATAATTTCATTCTTCTAGCCAGATCTCTAGCTCAGCCCACCGTTCTCCTTTACGTGACTGTGGCACGTCTTATGGTACTATCAGCGGACTGGTAATACAATGGACTGGCATTCGAAAGGACGGCGGTTAAAACCAGCATCAGGTCATCCTGATTTATGTTTTCCGTGATTTCAATTGGCATGGCCCATTTCTTTTCTCGTTGTTAGCAAAATGTCAGTTCGTGCGTGTGTTCCGTCTGCAACAGCCACGATGTAGAAGGAACGTTGAATCCTCAACTTCCTTCCATCTCCTTACCTACTCGCTCGCCTCTGGAGGAAAATCTTTCCAAACTGCACATGTTCATCAGAATATACACCAAAGTGATTTCACAGGCAAATTCACTTGGGAGATAACACGTTGCTCGTCTCGCTGCGGAGCGCGCGGTGGCTCGCCGTGGAGGTTCGAGTCCTCCCTGGGGCAGGGGTGTGTGTGTGTTTGTTCTTAGGTTAGTTTACCTAGGTTTAAGTAGTTTGTAAGCTACGGACTGATGACCACGCAGTTCGGTACGTTAGATTTACAGACATTTAACACGTTGCTGGAAGATCACATGTTTCAAAATACAGCTCCATGTGAAGTGGAGAAGATGAAATCACTATTCTGTGTTGCCTGCATATTTTTATATAACCACTGCCATGTGCCTCGGTATTGAATTTAAGAGGTTCTGCGTGTCTTGTTGAGGATAGCAGTCATTCCTGATTCCACATATTGCCAAAGGTGTAGCAACGGATGTTGAATGTGTGGCAGTTGTTCAGTATTCATTGATCAGATGTATAACAGCAAGACCATCTAGAGACAAGGCCTCACACCATGCCTTGTTATGTCACACTGACTGGGCCCGAGGCTAATGAGAAAGATAGGCCATGGCGTGCACGTCAAGTCACGTGATCAAGGCCGGCCTGAGCAGACGCGATCGCTAGCTGAGTGGCTGGTTACTAGCAATCGCACCGGACATGGGCGCGTTGGACGTTCGCGCTGTGGCCTTTCTCATTGGCCTTGAACCGGGTCGCGACGGCCTGCTGACTGGCTGGTGGCTGGCCGCTTGACCACAGACCACTGCCAGGTAGCGGCCAGCCAGTCAGCTGGCGGCTGCGGCCTGGTCGATGTGACGTGACACGGCCTGCTGTGAGGCCTTGCTTCTAGACGGTGCCGGCTTGAGTCGGGCTGCTGTGGCGAAGGCTGTGACCGCCTGTCGGCTGTTTACCCACAACCGCCAGATTAAAGCGTGGCCGCAGCCGCAGCCAAAGCCGAAGCCGCGGTCTGCGATCGTTACGGCGGCTGCGGAGGAAGGCGCCAGCCCAGAGGTGCATTACCCGGAATTACAGACGCCTGCTGCCGGGGAGGATGCGCGGTCGCAGGCCGGCTCCCTGCCACCAGCCGTATTTGTTTCGTTTCCCTTCTCACAGCAGCACGTACCTGCTTTGTATCTACGAGGGAAGCCCGGAAAGTAACGCACCAAAACTGTGTTACAAAAAACGCTTAATACGGATTAACAAAAATAAACTTACTTCTATTATCAATAATATTCTTCCGGGTATGAGACCGCGTCGTCATTTTATAAACTATACCTACGTTTCGGCCACTGTTGCAGGCGGCCATCAGGAACTGTGTCTGACTACTGAATATACGATAGCTTGGAATTTATATAGCAGCGGATGAGGGAGAGGAAGAGGGACGTTGGTTTTCCTTTATTAGCGGTTATATTATTGCATGCCATTGGTGGAAAGCGGCAATGATGATTGGTGTTTTAAAGGCTGGTTTTTCATATGATTAGAGGTTGCAGTCTTCCCCCTTATTGGTCAAAATGGACGTTTCCTATTGACTTTTGCATTACAAGTTGCTATTGGTGGAATGGACCTGAGAGAACGGAACGCGGTTGTGGCGTTCCGCTGTTGACTTGTTGCCTGGCGCAGACGGCGGCGGGCCGGTGCTCTGCGTGTGCGCGGCCGCTGTGGTCTCCGTGGCGCCTGCGCGAGTCATTCCGCGCGCGGTGACTACCAATCATCATTGCCGCTGTCCACCAATGGCATGCAATAATATAACCACCAATAAAGGAATAACCATCGTCCTCTCCCTCATCCGCTGGTATATGAATCCCAAGCTATCGTATATTCAGCAGCCAGACACAGACCCTGATGAAGGCCGCCTGCAACAGTGACCGAAACGTCGGTATAGTTTATAAAATGACGACGCGGTCTCATACTCGGAAGAATTTTACTGATAGTGACAACAACCGCGGAAGCCTACGTTTGCATTTACTTCTATTACATTCTTTTCTCAGTAGTCATCAAGAATGAAACATTTAATTACAAGCGAGGCAAAAGTATGTTGTTCTTGCTGTCTTCAGTCCGGAGCTGGTGTGTTACCGCTCTCCACCCTACTCTGTCCTGAGCAAGCCTCTTCATATCCTCATCGGTAAACCTCATCCATTTCAATCTGCTTACTCTATTCGTCACATGTTCTTCGTCTGCTATTTTTAACCTCCACATTTCCCTCCAGCACTAAATCCACAATTCCTTGTTGTCCTACCAATCGATCCCTTATTTTAGTCAACAAACTCCACAAATTCTTTTTCTCCCCAATTCTGTACAATACCACATCATTAGTTACGCGATCTACCCACATAATCTTCACTATTCGTCTGTAGCACCTCTTCAGAAGCCCCAATCCTCTGCTTGTCTTATCGATTTATCGTCTGTTTCACTCCCGATCAAGGCAACAAACCACAGAAAAAAATTACCTGACACTCGATGTTAGCAGGTTTCTCTTTCTCAATGTGGTTTCTGTACAAATTGTTAATAACCTTCAGTTCCATATATTGTACCTGTGCTGATTTCATAATTTGAAAGAGTGTATTCCAGTCAACATTGTCGAAAGCTTCCTTCAAACACACAAAAGCTAGAAATGTAGACTTTCATTTCCTTAATCTTTCTTCAAAGTCGTAAGATATCTATTGCCTCACATGTTCCTACGTATGTTCTGAATCCAAACTGATCTCGTTGGTCTGTTTCTGTCAGCTTTTGCATTCTTCTGTAAATAATTCATGTGGAAAATTTTGCAACCATGACTTATGAAATTGATGATTCTGTAATTTTTACACCTTTGGGCACTTGCTTTCTTTGGAATAGCGATTTTTACATTTTTCTTAAAGTCTGAGGTTATGTCGCCTATCGCATATATCTTACGCAGCATGTGAAATAGTTTTGTCATGGCTCACTGTCACAGAGACATCAGTAGCTCTGAAGGAATGTCATCTACTCCAGGGGCCTTGTTTGTACTTTGTTGATTTCCTTCATATAGCTCTTTTACATATTCTTTCCACGTTCCCACTTGCCTGTCTTTGCAGGTTTCCATCAGGGCTCTTGATATTCATACGGCTGATTTCCTTGTCTCCAAATGGCTGTTACTTCCTGTAGGTGGTAGCCATCTTTCCCTTAATTATACATTCTTGTACAAACTTGCATTTGCTTTCTAGCCACTTCTCCTCAGCCATTTTGCACTTCCTGTCAGTCTCATTTCTTAGTCGTCTGTGCTCCATTCTACCTGCTTTACGTAATGCATTTTTATATTTTCTCCTTTCATCTATTAAATTTAAATTTTCCTATGTCATCCAAGGATTTTTTGTACGCTTGTCTTTATACCTATTTGATCCTCTGCTGCCTTCACTATTTCATCTCTCAAAACTACCAAGTCATCTTCTGCTGTTTTATTTTCCCTAGTCTCTGTCAACTGTTACCTAAAGCTCTCTCTGAAATTCTCAGTAAGTTGAAGTTCCTTCAATTCATCCAGGTCCCATTCCTTATTTTCCTACCTTTCTTAGGTTCTTCATTTTCACTCTACAGTTAAAAACCAGAGTCTATATCGACCCCTGGTTATGCCTTACAGTTTAAAAACTGGTTCGGAATTCTGTGTGTTACCATTATAAAATTATAAGACACAAACAGACAAAATTGTACATCAACTGGGAACACTAAATTCTAAACAGTATTCCTGTTTTACATAGATCCAGATGTGATTCAACAACAATTTTTATACTGCACAGTAAAGTCTCCTCGGATAGACAAGTCACAATGTCGTGGGGAAGTAAAGTCAGGAGTCACGACACAAATCACAATCATTTACTCCAGTTCGGTAAGTACAAGTACGTCACGTAGGCCGAATCCGGCATCGGACTATTCCGTGAGGTGTGGACGACGGAGAGCGATTCCTGGCCGCTGGTATCTTTGCGCTGGCTGTAAATCTGTTTGTTCCGTGGTTCACTCGGATGTCATTGAGGCTGCTGTTGATGGCCACGTCGAAGTTCTACCGTGTATAGCCCCCCCCCCCCCCCCGCAGTCGGGTCGAGAACTGCTACGTATCGCTGCTGGGTTTGTCAACAAGCCGGCTGCACATGGGAACTGGCGCCTGCAGAGTGGGCCGCCTGCAGCATCATGCTCTTCGCGGGGTAGCCGATACGGAAGGCGTTGTGTCCAGCTGTTAGACCACTTCCCTAGTCTGTTATACGAACTGCCACCGAGCACTCTTCGAATAAGGACTGTGCTTTGCAACAGGTTTTGACCGTACCTATAATGCAACATCAACAGGAAACTGTGTTCATAAGGGACAAACGTTTTTGTTTTGTGTTTTGTTTGTTTCCTTGGAGTGTATTTTACCAGACGTTTTCTGATATTTTATTTTTTTAATGTTTAGGTACATTTTTTAAAGAACTTAACCACCAAAGAACAGTGAAACAACTTACAGATACTCGTTCATGCATTTTTAAAGAAGTTCAGTTGAATGTTGTACACATCGTGATTTAATAAAGCTAAAATATATGAAAAAATACAACTTGCAAAGAATTCTCTAAAAAATAAATTATGGAACAGACTTATCTACAAAAATAGAATAACAGCGAGAACTCTTCCTCCATCAGTCATTAAGCTTTTATAACATTATCATGAATAGTTCAGGAGATAGATGCACCTAAAATTGACAAATTTAACTTTATAAGTATACTAGCAAACCCAGCAACGCTTCGCAGTAGCTAATATGTATGGGATATATACCCTAATCTCTTCTTCTCCCAACGTCAATCCCTTCCTCTATTTCCCTATCTACTCCTTTACCTATCGTCACAGCACTCCCTCTCATCCCACACCATATCCATCTCCTCATCCCTCCTCTCTGCGTCTATAATATCAACCCTTTTTTAATCCATTTCCCCATTCTCTATCTTTTCCTCCCACTTTCTCAGATATTATTCATTGTTATTGCAATCGGGACCTCAATTGGGAACATAAGTCAAAATGGATGGGTAAATCATTTGGAAAGGGTTGTTAGAGAAACCTTTCGAGCTGCTCTATCTGTGAGGTAAGTAACTACTGTAATGGTCGTACTTTTAATGGTTGTATTTTGTGAATAGGTATGATTATAAATTTAGTCATAAAAACAACTGTCGTGTTTTATGTTAAAAATTATATGGAAAAGGAAAACAAAACTGCACATTTTTATAGCACAGCTTAGCATGTGCGTTGCAGCGAGCAGAATAGAGATTCCTTATGTTAAACATGACTGGGAAAAGGAAAACAAAACCACACATTTTTACAGCACAGATTAGCATGTTTTCGTCGCAGCGAGCAGAACAGAGATTCTATTTATAACATGTTTATATCTTCTTCAGTGTGTCTGTATATTATGTAGGAAGTTCTTCGACCGAGGATCATGTCCAGAAACAAATGATGCCACATTTTAGTGGCTCTGGTGGTGGAGTCAATTCTGATAATTTGACCTTTCCACCCGCCCAAAATAATCTCGACGGTTCTTGCCGAAATCTCAAAGCTTTGGTCATTGTTACGAAACCGAATGATGCATCCGCTACGTAATCGACTGCTGGATCGTATGTGAACACCAAACGTTCACACATGGCCGTCTGTTTTGTCGGCGATGAAAATGATTTTGTGTAACTCGTTGTTTCAGAGTCATAACGAATCGCGCTTGAAAATTTCTGATTTGCCTCCAAGCTCTGTGTACAATCTCAGTCGATCTCATTTCTACGACCACGTAGTAGGTTTGAGTTGCACGTACACCGACCGATATTACAACACCGCAATGGAGGCATTATTCTAAAAAACATTCAAAAATACCACGAACTGACATCAATTCTATCTTTGCAAGGCTCCAAAGATATGATCACCACCGACAACATCATGGAGGTAAGAATAATACGGAGGGTCTTCTAAAGAAACATCGTTTCATGTTAAATCTGTCTGCCTGTTTGTGTGCATAACGACATTTATATTCATTTTAACCTCCTTGGCGTATTTATTTGCTTCGTTACAGCGTATTTGGTCGCTAGACGAGTAGCGAATAAATAAGCTGATTGTTGGAGAATCTAGAAAATGATTCGAGCTGGAATTGTACTTTCAGTTTTTCTCAGATTCTGATAATTTCAGGTAGATAATTTTCTTTCATACAAACCTTGTTCTGAGAATTCTGAAGATCAGCCAAATCGTTGAAGCAATTCTCAAGTGATGCGCTTTCATACATGCGACAATTCATTTTTATTAATACAGGTTAGATGTGGCTAGACTGGACGGAGTTAATCAAATAACTAGCACACCTCTGGAGGACAAGCTACAGCTAAAACGACGGAACAGGGGTGTGGCAAATTTCGGAGCGTTTAAGAACGAAACATGTCGATTACAGCCACAGTATCCGCCTGAGTTTCAATATACATTTCCGAAGATGGGATCTCGAATGGGACATTCTATTTAAAAAAAAAAAAAACGTTATGGAATATTCCGAAACTCACAAAGTAAATCTCGACAGAACCCCATTTCATTACTATTTATGTTTCTGATGCAAGAACTTTTTCATATTATTTGTACAAAGTGTCTGACCATCGATTTCTATTTTCGATTGTGCTTAAATCTGGTTTGCACATGATGGGATGTAGTCGCAATCGATTTGCAAATATATAGGAAAAGGCTAAAAATACGACCAATGCTGATGTCTGACATTATTCTGTTTTCACTATAGTTCATTGATGCAAGTGCTACGTCGTAATCATTACACGCTCTCCTCAGGTCAAGCCCAGCGCTCTATTAGATCGGGTAGCGTCACGTTCTCCTCATTACGTCACGGATTATGGTATGGATCACGCAGATCGTTCAGTCCCTGTCGTGTTCTTTGAGGTTGGAAGTGCTACATAGTTGGTCTCTTTGTTTTTCATCTGATGCTGCATGCTGCCAGCTGTCCTTTATTCAAATTCTGCAGTATTTGCTTCGTCTTCTTTAGTGAACGAATTTTGGAAAACTGTGTTTAGCAATTCTCTTTTAGCAGCACTGTCATCAACAGTATCGCGTAGTGAAGGTATTGATTGTTTTTTCCGCTAGTGCACTTTATATATGATTAGAATTTCTTTGTATCTTATACCAAATTACGAGACAGAAATTCATTGTGGTACTATTAGTCTACAACCTTTTTTCCCACTCCATACAGACCGAGGAAAAGACAAATGCCTGTATGCTTCTCTAAAAGCCCAAATTTCTCTGATTTTATTTTGGTGTGTTTTACGCGAAATGTAAGCGGCGGCAGTAGAATCATTCTGCTGTCCACTTCAAATTCTGTCCGTTAAGTTTCCTCAATAGTGTTTCTCGGAAGGATCGTCGCCTTTCCTCCATAGATTCCCATTTGAGTCCCAGAAGCATCTCTGTAGCACTGTCGCATTCATCGAACCTAGCAGTAACAAACCTAACAGTCCGTATCTGAAAAAAAAAAAATTCCGATGAGGTAGGTGTGGCAGACAAGCAATAGTGAGGAAGGATTCTAATGAACGGTTTCGTTTACGGATGTTCCCCAAATTCTCACAATAAACCGCCTTCTCCACGTCTCTCTTTATAAGCTTATACAATTTTGTATCGCTCTGCAACTTCCATCACCTTACATTTCTCTGGAGCTAGTTGTCTCTCTCCTGCTATACCAGATCAGAATGCCCAGCTCTGTATTGCAAAACCTGTCTGCTCTCCATGAAATTAGTTTCTCCATCGCACATGTTTGTAAATGATCTTCTTGATCATTCATGCTGACGATCAGTAGAATATTGAGCACTGAACATACTGACCAGTGACCATAGCTAGGGAAAAATATTTTGCACGCATTAAACCTACACCTTTTTCTACTAGGTGGCGGAGTTTATTTATTTTACAATTAGTCATCACATAATTCTAATTTCAGATTCTGCCATTGAGCTCATCAATGCAGCTATTACAGCTGAGAAAGCACGAGCGTAAGGCTTGCAATTTTGTTGGTTATAATGTGTGTCGTCGCTGGTGAATATTCCCTGTGTTTGTCAATTAATTGCGTTTGAAGCTGCAAATACGCATGACGCTGTGGTGGAGCTTTCTTCTGATACTGGCGCCCCACCATTGTTATATAATTCGCAATAAGCGCCTATTCACCAGCGAAGAATTGCAAATTCACACTGGCATATCAATACGATATTGCTGCATGTAGAGGGGAGAGGGCCAATAAAATGCGAAATTGCAGGTGAATGCTTGAATTACAACCAGCTCTCAGCGAATTAACAATGAAATGTGCCGTACAATTTAACAGTAAATGAAAACTCGATTAGCTATAATTTTTTTGCCGGAAAGAGTGGTGAATGAAATAAAGCATACCCCAATCGCTTTCACTGCTTCATGATGTCTCGCCGCTATAGCTAAAGCGGTAATTTGAAAGAAGGTTGCACATCGCATTGACGGACTAGTGTCGATAGTAACTTAATATCTATAATGGCCTGCTAACAATATGTATCGAAGACGCAAGCATACGAACGGTATCGTAGTTTGTTTTCTCTCAAGAATTTAAGCTGCACTCTTCGATTCTTACCTAAACACATCTTTTAAAATAGGGACATATTCGTAGAAAATAGTAAAGTACTGCTGTTAATCGGAATATAAGTACATTACAGTCTAGCTTGTCAAAAGTACTTCACTCCGGCCTAATATGAGATATTCGTAGGAAACAACAAACTATCGCAGTTGATGTCATATATTCTGTGAATATTAAATAATAACAACTGCAGGATCAGAAATGACGTCTACTCTTTCGGAACAGACGTCACATGTATATGAATACCGGTATGTCATCATTTTAAAAATGTGGTTAAGCAGGAACATAAGACTACAGCTTAAATTCTTGCGTGTAAACAAGTTACGATGCCGTTCGGATGCTTGCGTCTTCGATACATATTGATATCAGGCCGTTATCGATATTAAGTCACTATCGACAGTAGGCCGTCAATGCGATGTGCAACAACTCTTCCAAATTAACGCTGAAGACATTATCTCGGATCAGGAAAGGCTCTATTGATGTGTCAAGACAAAGGGCTCTTAGTGCAACTCTGTTTGCAGGTTACTGCCCTTGACTTGCTGAGTTTCTCCAGACAGTGAAGCTTGTCAGAGTGGAACAACACAAGTCTTAAACAAGTATTTATCTTGAAGCCTTGTCATCCTATACCACTATAATGAGTGGGATTGCACAGAAAGAATATGAACGCCATGGAGCATGCTGTTACATGATGGGACCACTGAATGCGTTATAACACTAAGACGCGATTGCTGTGCACCATTGAAGTACGACGTCTTGGACGCTACCTTGCAGCATATTGTATGTTTTCTTCAGCGTCAGTCGACACAATTGTGCGGTGAACTGCATGCTCTCTAGACTTCCTAAGAAATCCACTCAGTGGTGTGCAGTTAGTGGGAGCGTATGTGATGCAAACCGATGCAGTGTCTTACGTTTCAATGGCGACAGTATCCTGGGACATGACAACGTACACACAACAAAGTAAAACATCGTTAGCGATGAGGAATAGTGGGCGAAAACCACATCTGACAATAAACGACGAGCATTTGATTGTGGCCAGACTGTAATAGTGTTTCGATAAAAGCTGTAAGCTGGAGCATGAAAAGGCTGTGTTCCTAGAGTTTTGACAACGGAACCCAAAACAAATCAGTAAAGGAAGTGGGGCGACAATCCCAAAACCTGGACACATGAGGACCAAATGAGGGTAGTATGGCGCAATGAAGTATCTGTTATAATACATTGCAATGCAGCAGATGATTCATCTGTAAAGGATGACCATCCAGTCTAAAACAGTTTAGGGAAATAATTCAAAAAATTTTATTTCAAGATTTCGCCCAAGTTTTACAACTGTTCTTCCACTGCGACATACGCCTTGACAACGTGACCAAGCCTGTCCACCTTGCAGGACAGAGCCGGCCAGTACCAGTATGAATGGTGATTATAAAATCACACCACCCTTCTGGCGTCCTTGCTGAAACTACTGACGTTTCCATGCTACCGTGGAGCCAATAGCAGACACCCACGTTTGATCACGTGTGCTACTGCTGCAGGACGCAGAGGTGCGAGAATCAGTTCCTTCACTCTCTTCAGTTTCAACTCTCGTACAGAACAGACGCACTCCAGAGGCTCAGCGTCTGTGCGGGGCGAACGGCCGCATGCCGTCCGCTCCCGCCTAGCGGCTGTTCGGTATCAGCCACCAACTGTGTGAACCGTAACCATAACCATTACCGTAACGTTCACCTTTTCCGTTTTCTAATCCGTTTAGACTGGCATTCATTCATTGCATCCATCCCCAGGGCGAGTCCTCGCTAGGAGCGGGACTGTAAGGAGGATGATCAAACACGTCCCAGTGAAATTCCCGAAAGAGTTGTTTGGTCACATTCGCCTTGTGAGATCGGGCGGCAACGTGAAGAAGAAGAAGACTCATTTCATCTCTTCTTACACCTACAATCTGTCCTTGGTGGTCGACACTTCAACCATGATGAGCTGAAAGAACATGTTTGCCACATGGTTGAATACACAGGCGGCAACCTTTTATGAAGAAGGCACACAAAAACTTGTCCCACGCAATGACAAGTGCCTTCAAAATTTCGGAAGTTATGTAGAAAAGTAGTTGAACAGTTGCAGATTTTTATACAATAAATATTTTTCTGTATCTGTTCACGTTTGGTTTATACAACCAAACGGAACTTACTTTGTGGACATACCTCGTATATTTCTTCCACCCCCATTTATAGCTTTTGTAGATTTGGAGAAGGCTTTTGACAATGTTGATTGGAATAAACTCTTTCAAGTTCTGAAGCAAGCAGGAGTAAAATATAGGGAGCGTAAGGTTATTTACAACTTGTACAAAAACCAGACAGCGGTTGTCAGAGTTGAAGGCCATGAAAGGGATGCAGTGGTTGGAAAGGGAGTAAGACAGGGTTATAGCCTTTCCCCAATGTTGTTCAATTTGTACATTGAGCAAGCTATAAAGGAAAGCAAGGAGAAATTTGGAGAAGGAATTAAAGTTCAGGGTGAAGAATTAAAAACATTGCGTTTTGCCGACGACATAGTAATTCTGTCAGATTCAGTAAAGGACGTGGAAGAGCAATTGAACGGAATGGACAGTGTGATAAAAAATGCATATAAGATGAACATTAACAAGAGTAAAACTAGGGTAATGGAGTGCAGTGTAAGAAAATCAGGTGATGCTGAAGGAATTAAATTAGGTAACGAAACAATAAAGGAGGTAGATGAGTTTTGTTACTTGGGCAGTAAAATAACAAATGATGGTCGCAGTACAGAGGATATAAAGTGCAGAATGGCAATGGGTAGAAAGGCGTTCTTGAAAAAGAGAAATTTGTTAACAGCGAATATTGATTTAAGCGTAAGGAAGTCCTTTCTGAAGGCATTTGTATGGAGTGTTGCCTTGTATGGGAGTGAAACATGGACGTTAAACAGTGTGGACAGGAAGAGGATTCAGGCTTTTGAAATGTGGTGCTACAGAAGAATGCTGAAGATTAGGTGGGTGGATCGCGTAACTAATGAGGAGGCACTGAACAGAATTGGGGAGAAAAGAAATTTCTGGCATACCTTGAGTAAAAGAAGGGATAGATTGGTGGGACACACTCTTAGACATCAAGGAATTGTGAATTTAGCGTTGGAGGGAAGTGTGTGGGGTAAAAACCGCAGAGGAAGACCAAGAGATGGATACAATAAGCAGATTCAGACAGATGTAGGTTGCCGTTCTTATGTGGAGATGAAGAGGCTTGCTCAGGATAGGGTATTGTGGAGAGATGCATCAAACCAGTCTCCGGACTGAAGACCACAACAACAACAACATATTGAGATATGGTGTATTAATTGAAACATCACCGAGATGACCCAGTCTTTTCTAATAGATTATAGTGGTCATCATTAAAAATTAGGTTTCGAACTGTGTAACTTCCGATTAATTCTTGGAGTAATTAATTCTAAAAATCGTAACTCAAATTTTCGTGATAATTTTGTTTATTTTCCAGTGCATAGTTTACGTAAGCGTAGCAGCTGAGAGTTGTTACACGGTCACGCAAAAAATCAGGAAAAGCTACTAGGCACAGGTAAAGGAGCCGGCGGCACTCCGCGGTATGTATAGCAAACAAAGAGGGCGGAGTGGTACCGAGGCGGTCCGCGCCGCGCCGCCACCGTCGCGCTACTCGGCCGCGGCGCGGTCGGCCCTCGACTTGCCTGCGCAAAGAGTGCTGCGCAAGCAATTAGGCGAGTGGCCGCCGCCGCAGCCGCCACCGTGCCACTCCACTCGACGTTTAGACAACGCCGCTAATGCCGCCCCAGAGGCGGGCCCCGGTTTTTACTCCTCAGCGCGAAACGGCCTCCCTTCTCCACCGACGAAGAAAGCATTTTTGCCGACCCTCGCTGACCCTCGCCGAACTTCTTTCTGCCCTCTTTCAGCACCCAACATTTTTCCCGGTTTATTCTCCATGTCCCCCTACCCCATTCCGCCAATGCCCTTTTCTTGTCACCGACTTTATAGTCCCCATTATTTTCCGCATATCCATTACAGCCACTTCGCGAAAACGTCTAGAGTTCGGTGGAAGTCCGGCTTAGCATTAATGTGAACGTGGCTCTGTGGTGGCATTCCAAGCGTTCCTCTCTTACAATATAATACCACAGTCACGATACTCCCGCCTCCCGCAGAATTTTGTTACACACTGCGACGGCAGCGCTCCAAGCGGCCGCCAAGGTACATTACTGAATACGATAGTAGATGTGGGTGAAAAATCTACATCTACATTTACATGGGATACTCTGAAAGTGTCTGGCAGAGGGTTCATCGAACCACCTTTATACTATTCATCTCCCATTCCATTCTCGAATAGCACGCGGGAAGAAAGAACATCTGAATCTCGCTGTTCGAGCTATGATTTCTCGTATTTTATTCTGATGATCATTTCTACCTACGTACGTGGGAGTCAACAATATATTTTCGCATTCGGAGGAGAATGATGGCGATTGGAGTCTCGTAAGTAGCCCACGCAGCAGCGATAAGCGCCGTTGTTGTAATGATTCTCATCCCAGATCCTGTATCATTTCCGTGACCCTGTCTCCTCTGTATCGTGATAATACAAAACGAGCTGCCCTTCTTTTGACTCTTTCGATGTCCTCCGTCAAACCCACCTGACAAGGATCCCACACTCTTGTTTGCATTCTATATTCAAGTCAAAGATCTTCTTTGATGCAAGCATACTTTATCATACGATTTCGGTTATACATATCGATGTAAAGCATAGTTTATCACACGATTTGGTTGTACACGACGCTGTAACGACGAAAAATACACAAATAATTTGACTAACAGGCACGACAGCTCTTGCAGTTGTTTAGATTCTTTAAACACGCATAGTTTATCAGACAAACAAGTTTTTAAAAAATTAAAATAAACATGAAAAAGTCAATATCTGATTTTCTATATGTTTCACAATTAATCATATTGTATTTAATTATACAATTTTTCTTACAATGAGACTAATATTTGTTACTACTACTTGCATCTTACCTATATGTGACTCATCAGGATAGAGTGTGAATTATTCGCACGGGTCAACTAGTAGTTTTTAAATTAGGGAAGGTATGCAGTGTCATAAAAATATCCAATAACTTAAAATAGCTCCATATTTGTCTTTCTTGGGTTTCCTAAGATCCCTGACAAGGTACGAAAATGTACATTACAGGATAGTTCTTTTACAATTATCTTGTAATCTGAAGCTTTTACTGAATTATTATCGATTTACCGAATAATTGCGCTGTAGAGTGCCTTGTTAAATTAATTAATGAATTATTTCAGTCAATATTAAAAATAAAAAATGGTTAGGAAACACCAGAAGACCTGCCCTTTGGAAGAAAGACGTCGCTTTTCTACTCAGGAACGTTCGGTTTCTTCCCTATAATACCAGTAAAATCGGTGCTAATGGAACGTAGGAAACGTATATAGTACTCAATAACTACAGTATTTAACGTGCCTAATAAACCATCACAACTGTAGCTGAAGGAAAAAGTCACAGAAGTGGCAATAAAACGGCAAAAGCAATCAAAACGTTTTCCAACAAAGAAGAACCCAATTCCACAACTGTTGCAACAGCTGAACCACAAAGGCAAGAATATCCAAAGGATTTCGCCATTTCCATCAATTCTGGTGAACATTTAAACCGAAAAAAGGATAACTGCCCGTCTTGACTTAACATTAAATTCTAAAGATGAGACACCAGATATGTATGTACAAAACTGATTATTATTTTGAGCGTTCTAAGTTGCCATGTTGAGGAGCGTGCGGTTGCTGGCCGTCAGAGGTTCGAGTCCTCCCTAGGGATGGGTGTGTGTTTTATCCTAAGTTTAACTTAGTTTAAGTAGTCTGTATGCATATAATAACCAAATAATTTCTATAAATATTTGAACATTTGAATTACTATTTTCAGGTTACGTTATAATTCAGTGCCAGTCACAACAAGCAGGAAACCAAGTATTCCTGAATCTCTCAGAAATTATACTACTTGTATATAACCCCGTATTCTTAAGTAATATTTCAATGATGGGAACACAGAAATCTGTGTGAATCATGCGAGGGGGAAAGTATTCACAGTAACGGTCTCAAATCCTCGGTAAAATGCATTTCATAAATAGCTCAAATTACAAACAGTAGTTTGTTTTCTTCTACATTTTTTCATTCAAATCATTTGTTTCTTGACTGGTTTCACTGCAAAGCTTTCGATTCCGGAAATCCACACAGAAAGACGTTAGGAAAAGGAGGAATGAAACTTAGGTTGTAACGGTCTGTCGACAGTGTGGCCATTACGGGCAAAGTGCACACTCGGATTGTTTGTGTTGGATGGCCGAGGAAGAAGTCTCCGAACTTTCAAAGCAATCATCCCGGAATTTTCTTTGTGTGATTTAGGGTAATCAAGGAAAACTTAAATTTGGATGACTGGAAGTGGATTTGGGCCACCGTTCTCCAGAATTCGAGTGCAATGTAATAACCTCTGCCCCACCTCACGCGATAAATCGCTTGTAGCCGATAACTATGGTTACCAGGGAGCTCGTGGAATACCGCAATTTCCTGTTCAAATTTCTTCTGACAGCCATAAATTACGAATTTGAGAAAATCTGTCGCAGTACTGCTTCTTGTACCAACAAAGGGGAAGAATTTTTTACGTCATGGGTATAAACATCAGGCACAGAAAAAGTTAGTAAAATGTCAGCATTTATGGTTAACGTCACTGTGTTACCATGTTCGTCTTACAAGGAGATCATATGGGTATCGAATTTAGGAATTTTTTACTATTTAGGGTGCGTTAAGTTCAGAACAAAAATAACAATCACCCAAAGCCATTTTACACAACTCTAAAAAAATCTCGAGAAAATCTACTTTGAAGTTTTGCAAGTACACAGTAAGTGCGAATAATTAAAACAGTTGCAGAATCCAACGTTCTAACCCGGAGGTAGCATTCTAGACTTGCAACCATAGGGTGATTGGTTCGAATCCTGCAATGACAGATTTTTTCCCTTCGCATACCTCCACATTTTTAACGAAAAATGCACGTATTTTTGTTTATTCGTAATTTTCTCTACTTTGTAAAAGGTTGTTAATAATGATGGTTCCAATCAAAAAACGGAAGTTACATTTTTTACAGTACTGGCTTCACTATTAGTTGACGACGGTAGTTTTTGATTATTCAGTTTATGAAGAGTTACGACTCTGTTTTTGATCTCCATAGCTACTAATGCCTTTGCAAGCAGCTAACCCACTCAACTATCGTTTTAGGTGACAATGTGTTCAGCTCGTTTACGAACACATTAACAAGAACTGGCACAAGTGGAATTAGAGATACAAAAATGTTTTATATCACTGAATTAAAAAACAAAACAAAAAAAATGTTACATCGGCATTCGAACTACCGAACGCTATGATTGCGAGGCCACAGCGCTACTACCGACAGATGCTGTAACTGTTTTAGTTATTGGTACTTACGTGTACTCGCAAACCTTCAAAGCCGATTTTATAGAGAATTTTTTTCTGGTTGTGTCCAATACCTTTGGGGGATTGTTCAGAATTTCACGTACCATAAATATAAAGAAATTCTAAAATCCCATACCCTGTGGTATCCTTGTTAGGTCAGATTATCACCAGCGATGATACTGCACGCCAAGCTGTTACTTTTCATGATGATAGCACGACATTCTGTAAGCGTAAATTAAACTCTGGATGGAAAGTGCTTCGAACTCCAATAAAAACGTCACTTAGTAAGACGTATTTACAGTAAGCACACACACACACCCCGCGCTTGACCAAAGCAGCAAGGTGACACAAATTTCCATCTGTCTACGCGCCTAACATCAAGTACCCTGATCCCACAACTTCCATCACGACAACCAGCAAATCCTCAAATTTTCCAGTTTGAATGTCTCACCTTTCATTTGAAATGTTATACTAAAGGAAAATTCGAAAAATCAGATTGATATATTAAATATGAAGTGGTGCTAAAAGTTATTGAGGAGAAAAGAAAATTGTGACTTATATTGAGAAAGTATCACTTGTTAGAAAACATCCTGGGTATGAATGAATGTTTAGGTTGGTAAGGGGCGATTTGTGGGGTTAAAATCACAGGATACCAAGGTTTGATTGCAGTAAGGTAATTTAAGCACACGTACGAAGTAAGACATACGTAGAGACATAGGTTGCTGCCCAGTACAATCATGGAGAGCTGCAGTTAATGAAAGCTAGCAGTAGTAACTCCCGACGTAGCCCTGGTATGTGTAGATTCCATTCTTAAGTGAGTCTATCCCCTTTCTCCTCTTTCTTTCCATATTAGTTTCATTTAGCTCAATCTTTATACGTCAAATTTCTTTAGTAACATGTTCTACAATAATATAATTTTTCATGTAGGAATAGG
This sequence comes from Locusta migratoria, assembly GCA_026315105.1. Lineage (NCBI taxonomy): Eukaryota > Metazoa > Arthropoda > Insecta > Orthoptera > Acrididae > Locusta > Locusta migratoria. The sequence continues at coordinate 203,461,242 of CM048746.1, forward strand.
AAGAAGTCTGGAGGAAAGAGATCCGGCGAGAATGGCTGATGTTCAAGCTGCACTACAACGCTTGAAACATACAGTCAATACAGTTCCTGACTGAAAAGGTTTCGGTGCAATTTGAACATCCGCTATACTAGCCGGATGTCAATCTTCCAGACTTCTTCCAACTCCCTTGACTCAAACTCGCTTTGCAACGAAAGAGATTTCACGATATTCCTGATAACAGGAATTAAATGATGAAATTGTAAATTATGTCTTCCAGAAAATTTTTAAGTAGTTCTCTACAAATGGGCTCTTATTAAACTTTGATAAAACCCAGTATATACAGTTTCATAGAGTAAATGATATGGCACTATTAATAAATATAGACTTTGAACAGAAATTTATAGCTAAGGTAGAATTTTCAAAAAATTTAGGTGTTTGCATTGACGAAGGATTCAGTTGGAAGAAACGCATTGAAGATCTGCTGAAACGTTTGAGTTCAGCTACTTACGCTGACAGTGTCATTGAAAAATTTGGTGATATACCGGGTGATTAAAATGTCTGTATAAATTTGAAAACTTAATAAATCACGGAAAAATGTAGATGGAGAGGTAAAAATTGACTCGCACGCTTGGAATGGCATGGAGTTTTATTAGAAAAAAAAAGTTCAAAACATGTCTGACAGATTGCGCTTCATCTGATCAGAAAAGCAATAATTTAATTAGATAACAAATTAAGCCAAAGCAAAGACAATGTTCTTTATAGTAAATTCTCAATATGTTCACCATCATTCCTCAACGATAGCTGTAGTCGAGGTATAATGTTGTTAACAGCACTGTAAAGCATGCCCGGAGTTATGGTGAGGCATTGGCGTCGGATGTTGTCTTTCAGCATCCCTAGAGATGTTGGTCGACCACGATACACTTGCGACTTCAGGTAACCCCAAAGCAAATAATCCCACGGAGTGAGGTCTGGGGACGTGGGAGGCCAAGCATGACGAAAGTGGCGGCTGAGCACACGATCATTACAAAAAGGCGCGCGCAAGAGATCTTTTACGCGTCTAGCAATATGGGGTGGAGCGCCATCCTGCATAAAAACGTACGTTCCAGCAGGTGTTTATCAGCCAGGCTGGGGATCATGCGATTCTGTAACATATCGGCGTACCTCTCACCCATCACGGTAGCAGTCACTGACGTTTTGCTGTCCACCGCCATCTGTCGGACATTATGTGTGTCAATTTTTACCTCTCTATCTACATTATTCCCTGATTTATTAAGTTTTCAAATTTATACAGACTTTTTGATCACCCGGTACATCTCAGTAAATTAGCTTACTATGCCTATTTTCATACACTGCTTTCATATGAGATCATATTCTTTGGCAATTCAACAGTGATTAAAAAAGTATTGTATGCACAAAAGCGTGTAATTAGAATAATTTCTGTGTCTGACAGATAACAACCTAGTATTAAAAAAGAGAGTAAAAGAATTTCAGAACGGCAACTCCTTCAACACTTAAGAGGAATCTTTAGACAAAACTAAATAATTTCGCTTAAAAATGCATAAAATTATAAAAATAAAGTAAATAAATTAAAAAAATTAAAGATCCTTAAAATATTGAGTTTCATGTATAGACACCATTTATCAAACTGACACGTTCCACATCATTGCGAAAAGTCGTATTTATGATCTACTAGCTTAAACCAGCTCCGCTCGCGTGTTGGTTGATTATGATAGATAATGCGCGAAACGTCAAATCGCTTTTTTTTAAAGAGATGTATTAAAAGAAATTTCTTTTTTACTGCTTTATTTATTTTTAAATTTCCTTATTCGTGTGCTTGTCCTTACAGAGAAAGAGCTGAAGACATTGTAGCACGCATAGACTAAAGATATGGTCTGTGGCATCACGTTTCGCTGTATGTAACCTCCTTGCTATCGAGTCGCAAACGTCATCGCTGGCCTTCAGTCCGAATTTTTTTTTTATAATTTGACGACTTTCAAGCACCATATCTTCCACCCCCTTATAGCTATCGGCATGGATCTGGTACGGTGCACAACGGGAGACTTCGGACAACAATTACACACAGACCATTCTTTTTCGTTCTGTAGTTTTCGCTGCAGTGAAATATTAACACACACACACGTAGAATTTTTTATACACCGATAACTTTCCATCCCAATATACTCCATCCTTTTATCATTATCAACCTTCAAGAAATAATGCAACAAATAAAGGGTAAATGTAATTTTCAAAGAGTAATTATTGTTCCTCATTTCGCATTATATTCTTCAAATTACTAAATATCTATCAGATCGCTATAAAACCGTGCCTAAAACCTTCCTTAGGTATAAATTAGTAACTGTACAAATATTTAAGTCTCTGCGTCTTGTCGTTCGGACGTGACAAGCGTGCACCGAACAGACATTCACATTAATATATATATATATATATATATATATATATATATATATATATATATATATATATATATATATATATATCCGATCGCCATAAATCCATGCCTGAAGCCTTCCCCCGAGTAGACATTAGTAAATGTACACATTTTCAGCTCTTTATCTCTTGTAGTTCAGACGTGATAAACGTACACCGAACATTATAGATATAGGTAGAAGAAAATGAACAAGTTTTAATCTCATCTAATCTAAACAATGAAACGTGACGAGTATTTTGAACACCATCGTGCACAGTTTGCAAGACATGTATCGCAAAGCTCAGCAGTGGACAATTATGGGAGGTGAATATGTAGAATGACGGTAAGGTAACTGTAGTTCATAGTTCATCTATTTTAATGAAAATGTTACAAGACTCTTCATCGAACTTTAATGTCAGAACTGTGTTAATGTAGCACATAACCAGATGTTATAATAAAAAGTTTTAAAGCTACTGCCTTGCCTGTTGATATTTTATTTGTAACCTGCTAAACCCGCAAGAGAGCAAGATAAGTGCTAAGCACTGCAGCTTTTTCCACTGTTTTTGCTTCTTTTGACAAAAACCCGTTTCTTTTGTGTGTTGGCAGCCGCTGGACCAGTGACGAGCACCTCCATCACTGAGTTCGTGGGCAGCAAGTTCATGGAGCTGTCTGAGGAGGACGACGTGCAGTTCCACTTGTACACCAGGTCAGTACACCACCGCGAACACCTGTTAGAAGGGGTGCGCCTAGTCTGCTTAGCTGACACCGTCTGGCTTTGGGAATTCGTGCGACATGACTGTGAAGAGGATACGTTTTCTCTCGTATTGATTACATTGACATGCTCATCGGTGATCGTTTATCACCCAACCGATTGCTTGGTACTGGGGCTCAACTTTGACATCTTCAATTCTACGGGAAAAAGTACATCGGTTTTGTCTGAAGCACTCGTTTCATTTCGACATAATTGGTGCTATAATCGGAGGGATCTAAATGGGTGCACAATTGCAAATTAAACAGGCTACATAATTTCCCTTGAATATCCATTATAAGATACGACCCCACTTCAATGCTTCAAGAAGAGGACAGACCAGCGTTGTATTCCTCTTACATATCGGGACTGAACGTTGCGCCACTGTGACCACGAAGCGAGATACGGCGTATCATGAAAGACGGTACACTGAGATCGGAGCTCACATATCGTACAGACGCAGACATCAAAAGTTTTTAGAACAGGAACTACCACTTCTGCTTCAGAATCTACATACGTACTCCACAATCCACCGTAAGGTGCGTGGCGGAGGGTACACTGTACCACTACTAGGCATTTCCTTTCCTATTCCATTCCCTGATAGAACGAGAAAGGGTCGCAGAGTGGATTTCGCCAGGGTCGTTGTACGACTGATAATCTGGTGCGCCTGGAGTCAGCGGTTCGAACAGCTTTTTCCCGTCGTCAGCACCTCATTGCGGTTTTCTTCGACCTTCAGAAGGCCTACGATACCACATGGCGGCATCACATCCTCGCTACGCTGCATGAGTGGGGCCTTCGGGGGGTCACTTCCCATTTTTATTGCAAATTTCCTCCGACTCCGCACGTTTCGGTTCCGAGTCGGTGTTGCCCATAGCTCGCCCCACGTTCAAGAAAATGGGGTCCCACAGGGGTCTGTGATGAGTGTGTCGCTGTTTTTGGTGGCCATTAATGGCCTGGCTGCAGCTGTGGAGTCATCGGTGTCTCCTTCCCTGTACGCCGATGATTTTTGCATATCTTTCTGCTCCACCACAACAAGTGCTGCTGAACGCCGACTCCAGGCGGCCATCCGCCAGGCTCACATGTGGGCCCAGCATCATGGCTTCCAGTTTTCCGCCGGAAAAACACGTGTGATGCACTTCTGTCGGCATCGGACAGTTCACCCCCAGCCTGAACTCTATCTTGACGGCCAAATGCTTCCTGTCGTGGACACTCACCGATTCCTAGGACTGACTTGGCTCCCTCATATTCTTTATAAAGGTGAGTAGATGGGACATAACAGCTTTCAGATAATTGCAGAACAACATGTTGACCATAGCTGTTTATTAATTCTCAATGCTACCGGTTTCGGTTATGTACCATTGTCAATCTCTGCTAACGCTTGACAATGGTACATAACCGAAACCGGTAGCATTGAGAATTAATAAACAGCTATGGTCAACATGTCGTTCTGCAATTCCCTCATATTAGTTATCTGAAACGGGAGTGCGGGCGCCATCTCAACGCCGTTCGATGTTTGGGCCATACCACATGGGGGGCTGACCGCTCCACCCTGCTGCGGCTCTATACGGCCTTGGTGCAACCGCGCTTAGATTTTCGGTGCCTCGCTTATGGCTCTGCATCGCCTTCAGCGTTGCGCTTGGTGGACCCTATTCACCACTGTGGGGTTCGCATTGCGACGGGAGCCTTCCGAACCAGCCCTGTGGCCAGTCTTCTAGCAGAAGCCGGGGTCCCCCCGTTATGGGTCCGCTGCCAACAACTGTTGGCAGAGTATGCAGTCCGCGTATTTGAACTACCGCCTACTACCAACGACCCAGGTCAGGACACACAATAGCCGTCCGCGTGCAGTCCCTCCTGGGGGTGCTTGCGTCCTATCCTCTCCCACCTCTATTTCGGGCCCATTCACGCACACCTCCATGGTTCCTGCCACGGCCATATCTTCGTTTAGACTTGGCCCACGGGCGCAAGGACTCGCTTCCCCCTGAGGCTCTCTGTCGCCAGTTTTTCGCTGTCGTTGCTGAGCACCCCGGCTACGGGGCTGCTGAGAGGCTGCTTTTGCCCTTGTTCAGTATGGCAGATCAGTGGTGTTTCTTTGGTCTCCGGGCCATGTCGGCATCCCAGACAACTAACGTGCCGATGGGCTTGCCAAACAGACGGTTAATGCAGGTAGGTAGGTGTGTCAAGAACGTGTGCTATCAGCCACAACAGTAGATTCCATTGCATAGTGTTTCCACAGCAGTGTTGGCACTGTTTCAGTTACAACCCTCGTATAATTGCGCAACAGCATGATAAACACAGGAAATGGTCACTTCCATAAAATAGTAGACGTGAGAAGTATTAAAGGCTTATTTCCTCCGCAGATCGCCGCCTGTTGTTTCAGCAACCTGGATAGCTTACGATATGTTCCTGAAGTTTCAACTATGACTGAACGAAGAAATCAACAATGTTCAAATGTTTAAGCTGAAGGGACTTAACTAAGGGGTCATCAGTCCCTAAACTTACAAACTACCTATGAACTACCTTATACTAAAGACGGCACAAATATCCATTCTCGAGGGGGGATTCGAACCTCGACCGTAGCGGCTGTGCAGACTGTGACTGGCGTGCCGCAGACCACTCGGCAACTGCGGCTAGCCAACAGTGGGTAAAACGAATAATGATGATGATGATGATGATGATGATGATGACGATGTAGCTTACGACGTCCGACATCTGCGATAAGGGGTGGCCGCCTAGTCCCTGGACGTTTGGCTTCACCACTTGTTGAAGACACTACAGTAGTCCTGGAAATGGCGTTTGAAGACTGCAGGTCTGCATTGTCAGATCGATCACGTTCTTTCCCTACTCCACTCACGGACATCATGTTCACATCCGCTACATGCACCGTACTTTGTCAGTCAGTCATCATCAGGTGATGTTGTAATAGCCTGGGTGAGTTTATATCGGTACTAGGTTGTCGCCATAAAATTCTGTCTGCCATTTTATATGGGGGTGACATAAAAAAAAAGAAAATTTTCGAGACAGCATTTGCTGAACCCCAATTTCCTTCGTATTTGTATAAAAAGCAACGTCCAGCTACGTAAAATGTGTTACAAATTCCTCTGGGTACTTTATGCCTTCAGTTGTGACACAGCTCATTAATGCTTTAGCTTTCGCCACGTTTGTAGCCCTTATCGAAAAATATGTCAGTACACAAAGCTTATGAAAACGTACGCCACGAAACGACGCCGGGCACCCCTCGTTGAAAGCACTTCAATCGCTCGTGTGGCGCAGCGCCACGGGTCTGCAAAGCTGAATAGAACGACGAGAGGGGAAAAAGTTTTCTAATTATCCTGACCTGCATTTTTCAAGTCTCGCTCTTTCTATGAACTTTGAACGATAAAGTATTTTACTACAGCAGGAGGGGAGGGCGGGTAGAAAAATGCCAGATTATTCGGAAACTCGTCGAACTACGGTTCAGAAATTCTGAAACGCAGCGACTGCAACAGCTCGATTTATCGGTATTTAATTCGGAGCTCACGCTCCACAGGGTAAAGCTGTCAGCGTGCAGGCGCCGTAAATCGCGATCGCGGCTCAAAACGGCCCGCCAGAGTTCAGTGCTGCCAACACACACACAGCGAGAGGCCTGCCCAGTGGCCGGCTATGAGGGGGGGAAGGGGGGGAGGGGAGTCCACAGTGGCCAGAACTGTGACCGGGGGCCTCCGACGAGTTGTTTTCAAACTGTGAACCTGCCAATCTGCCGTTGCTGAACGCTGAGAGAATGCGTTTTAACCGTTCACAAAATTTTTGATTCCGGTAAACTTGGAACTGTGAAATAGCTAACAACGTAAATCGAAAGTTTACTCGCCTTAGCATTCGGTTATCTGAATACATTTCCAGGACTGACTCAATCTTCCATATGCCACACTGTGTGTGTGTTGTGGATGATGAACCTGTCGTTAAATAAGACAACAAATTCTTCATTAACACAGCAGTTTGGTTTCTATATGGCCCTGATATTGATGTATATACTATTAAATAAGAAACAGTGCATTAAACTGATTATGTGCGCAACGGATCTTTTAACAAAACAACTGTGGCAAGTCACCATATGAAATAGACACTAACTGTACTCAAAATATTTGACTGCGAGAAAGATAATAAAAAAACCACAAACAACTTCCTTAATGTTTGACTGCGAGAATTTTATGCAGATCAGTACCTGATAATCAAAATTCAGTATCCAATCAATTGACTGCAGTGTTGCATAACAATCATTTACCAAAGCACAAATAACGAAATCTGTTTAACAAGATAACCAAAACAATGCTGCACTTTAAATCCACTAATAACTAATTATCAAATGAAGGATGTAGGTCAATCTTATAACTACGTAAATGAAACAGGAAAGAAAGGTCAACTTTGTTACTTATTAATAATCACCATTACATTACCTACATAATACAACTTTTTCCTAATGACATCAAATGCAATTACCTTCATTCCAGCGGTGATAGTAATAAAAAATACAATATATATTCCAAATACAATCAAATCAACTTGCTGGCACAGCAGCCTCTGCTCTACATCGGAGCCATAGACACAACTCAACCGCTCTATAAGCGAGCTAAACCACAAGTCCCCACTCTTTTTCTGCGCGAGCTACAATGCTATGCAATACATGATCTTTGCCAAAGATGAAACTTCACATAGTACACATATCGATACACACAGTAGAAGCAATATTATACTTTTTTTTTTTTTTGCAAGCAAGTTACTCGACACAAAACAGGAGGCACAATATTAGACATTTTCTTACAAAAATATTTTTTATGGACACGTTTCAACACTAACCGTCTTTAGTCTTAGCTAGTTCATAAGTAGTTTGTAAGTTTAGGGACTGATGACCCCGTAGTTAAGTCCCATAAGTTGCACAAACATTTGAACATTTGAATTTGAAAAAGGAACATTGCAGTCTTTGCGTTTTAGATCTTACTAGCTGAAAACTCGGCGTTGCCCGGGCATTTATTTCCAATTTTTATAGGATTTAACTACGGGGTCAAAAGTCCCTAAACTTACGAACTACCTATGAAATAACTTATACTAAATACAGCATCAACATCCATGTTCGAGGGTGGATTCGAATCCCCGTCGGCGAACAGCCTCACACATCGGAACATAACTCCTCAATACATTCGGCCGCTCCGCTGCGGCATTCATTCATTTATTCCTGCCATTTTACAGGTATATATTTATTTGTGTAAGGACTGTATATTTGTAAAATCTCTTGGGAATACAATTTCTAGTAAAGAAGACAAAGATTAAAACTTGGTGCGTGATGGGGCGGTTTTCCGTGAACGTTACTGTTTACCTGCTCATATATCATGACCTATGTGTCGTACTGTGATACATTTTAGAAGGTACACTCAACTATATGTGTGCATACTGTCTGTAAAATTTCCTGTCGTTACAATTTGTAGTAACGTCATACCGAGAGCCGTAGTCTTACTCCATAAACAGCGGAAAAGTAGTAAGCGAGGAACTTTTTTCCTTTCATCATTTTACTATGCTTACCAGCGAGAAAAAGTTCAAGAAAAGATTTGAAATTATGTTTAAAGTTTGTTGCAAGTCGCTAGTACTGTCATTCTCATACAGTGTATTTCGAAAGTCTCGCCGCATTATATGGCATTTTTTTGCGATTTCTTAAAAAAAAAAAAAAAAATAAAAAAAAAAATCTTCAAATGTTTGTATAGTCTATGGGACTTAACTACGGGGTTATCAGTCCCTAAACTTACAAACTACTTATGAACTAACTAAGACTAAGGACGGCACAAATATCCATGCCCCAGGGGGGATTCGAACCCCCGACCGTAGTGGCCGTGCAGACCGTGACTGGAGCGCCTCAATCCCCTCGGCCACCGCGTCCGGCTTTTGCGATTTCTATTGGTTATGAAGTAATGGTTTACGAGAAAATGATCAGCATTGTCGCTAAACGCAGCAGTTTTCCGCGCATCTCATTGTTTATGCCGTCATATCTCGTGAACTATATACCGTACGTGATTCTTACACTTACGGCGACCGTCCTCGCGGATTCAAGCTTTCGTGTACAAAATTACATAAAGATTGGATCAAAACTGTAGATTTGTATGGAACACGTACAAATATACGGACACTCTGCTTTATATATTAGATTTTAGTGTGGTGATTGTGTGTCACTATGTAGGTGGTTGCTAAGAAAATTTGTTCACATTCGGAATAGAACGTTAGTGGAAGAGAACGTTAGTGCAACAGATTTCACAAATAATTCTCGCCGCAACGAATAGCGCCTTTCTTTTAATGATTTCCACTCCCCAACTCGTGCATCATTTCTATGACACTCTCTGCTACATCGCGATAGTACAAAACGAACTGCAGTTCCTAAATCGTCTGTCTCACATGGTGGGGATCCCTGAATGCACAGCAATACTCCAACATAGACGCACAAGTGTGCGTCTGTCTATCACTCATTCAACAGCAGGGCGATATGATTTTCCAACAGGAAAATGCACAGCCACATATATGCTGTACTACCCAACGTTCTTATCAAGGTGTACGTTAACGATCGTTTCCAGCATGATCCCCAGATGTGTCCCCTCATTGAGCATGTTTGGATCCACATGAAACGTCATTTTGGGCAGTCTGCAAGGGCAGCACGAAATGTGGCCCAACTGAGGCACCAGGTAGAAATTTCATAGCAGACCATATTCCGCACATCTTCGATCGCCTCCATGGAAGAATTACAGCATGCCTTGCTGCAAAGCCGACATTGCGCACGCTATGGTGACTGTACTCACGTGCATATGGATCTGCCTTTGTGGCCGTGTGTTGTGTGAATGCTGAAGAATGTGTCAACAAACTTACCCTCTGCTGGATCGATGAATTTCTGCTGTTCTTTTTTCATTTTCCATGAGTGTATATCCGAAAGCAGTGTTTGCCGTGTGTATTGTGGAATGGATGCCATAATCGACACTTTCATTACTGTGGAGGCTACACAACGAACCAATATGGGTGTTTCATTGTGGATCGACACCTGATTCCTCAGTATCACTTCATCTGTTGATCCGTTAATCATGTACTCCATACGCACTGCGTCAACAACCAGTGTTTAGAGAATTAAAATTTCTATCTCCGGCAGTGTATTTTATTGAAAGAGACAGTTACCTCTTCTTGCAGAACGACATATTGACCATAGATGTTTATTTTTTCTATCAAAACCGGTAGCATTGAGAAAAAAAAAAAAAAAAAAAAAAAAAAAAAAAAAAAAAAAAAAAAAAAAAAACAGCTATGGTCAATATGTCGGTTTGCAATTATGTCAAAACTGTTATGCCCCATCTGTTCACCTTTCTAAAGTTACCTCTTCCATTCATTAGATAGAAGAGCTTCTTATGAAGGGAACATCGATCGTAACGGAACATCGGAGACACGTTTTAACAGGTACAGCGTGGAACTAGGTGCGGCGGTTGGTTGTTTCGGCACACATTGTTCCACTGTGAGCCACGGCCGCATTCAGAGGTAGCGACCGAGAGGTCAGCTGGTCGCTCGCGCTGGCCGACAAAAGCGGATCGGCGCGGTGGCGGTGGCGGCTCCGGCCAGAGCAGGCCAGACTGTGCGCACTCGGCGAATGCCTTTGTGAGCGCGCATAATGCGGCGCGCGTCCTGCTGTCGCGGGGCCTCACCTCACCTGAGCTCTGCCCAGCTCAGCTCACCTCGGCTGGCCACCGGTGGCCGCCCTCTTTGTACGTGCCGGCTGACCCTGCACTCCAGGGGACACATTGTACAGCCGTCACACGGCAGGTCACACTGGGCCTTCCCGTCGCTCTATTGCTTCTATTTGGGACTTTCAGACATCCTATCAGGTGCCATATGAGATAGGAGACACGGTACTGCCAAAAACAATTTGACACAGCACTTTTGTTTATTCGTGTCAAAGGCATCAGTTACAAGTTAATAACAAGAAAGCTTTTATCAGCAATAGAGTAAAGAAGTGCACGGACATTTTAAATGAAGAAAAAGATAAATTACTATTTGGAATTGTTTTCAAAAATTCAAAGCATTAAAATTAGCTAGATAAATTTATACAGGGTGTTTCAATAGGGACTTTACAACTTCGAAAATTAATATATACAGGGTATTTCACTAAGTGTGTTTGCCTCAGTAACTTATAAAATAATAGGTGACGGGAAATTTTAATGCCGTAGGTCAACACAAGAAATGTTACACTTTCTCCGGAGCTATAAACATAGTTTATTGTATCATTTTCCAAAGAGTTACAGCACAAAGATATAATTTTTTAAATAGAACAGTAGTTTTTTCTATCGTGCATTGGAATCGTTGAAACCAGCTGCGTCCAAATCAATTCAAACTACATTCCTATCACTGTTACTTTGGGAACTAGAACCCTTCAGAGTTTCAGGGGCAGATACCACACGCTGTACATAATACATGGCTGTGGCTGTAGATGTTATGGCGGTGGGAAGTTGATCCTTTCGACGGCGCATTGCATTATGCATTGAGGAACATGGACACACATTTGAACATCTCATGAAATCAACTTCCCACCGCCATAACATCCATCACCCACCACACAGCCATGTATTATGTACAGCGTGTGCTATCTGCCCCCGAAACTTTGAAGGGTTGTAGCTCCCAAACTAACAGTGATAGGAATGTAATTTAAATTGAATCGGACGCAACTGGTTTCAACGAATCCAATGCACGATAGAAAAAACTACTGTTCTATTTAAAAAATTATATCTTTGTGCTGTAACTCTTTGGAAAATGATACAATAAACTATGTTCATAGCTCCGCAGATAGTGTAACATTTCTTGTGTTGACCTACGGCATTAAAATTTCCCGTCACCTATTATAAGTTACTGAGGCAAACACACTTAGTGAAACAACCTGTATATTAATTAAAAAGAGCTACAGAGATGGTTTTAGTGATTTCAAAGGAAAACACATCAAGTTATGACTCGCGTAGTTCGCTAGTGCACAATCTCGCCGCAACAAACGCCAGGATTGCCAACTTGGAGGTTTTCCCTCCAGATTTAGGGGGGGGGGGATTTTTTCAGGGGGGAAAGAAATGTTAGGGGGATTTTCAACGGGAAAAAGAAGTGTCGCGGGGGATTTTTATGGGGAAGAAGAGAATTTATTTATTTATCAAAGCAAGACTTATGGGTCCCGAGGGAGTTTCTGCGATCGTCATATGAATAAAATTCTTGAATATCAGTCTCCAGATCGCTTTTACTTTCTATAACGTAACGGGTTTCGGGACAGCTGCCCATCTTCAGATCAAATTTTTGAAGTTACACAGTAACCTGTCCTGTGACAGGACATGACAGGACAGGTTAATCTGTAACTTCAAAAATTTGATCTGAAGATGGGCAGCTGCCCCGAAACCGGTTATGTTTCAGAAAATAAAAGCGATCTGGAGACTGATATTCAATAATTTTATTTATTTATTTATTTTTGCATCAAATATGTGTGTAGCAATCGGAAGACGTGTTGCCGTACTGATTGCAGATGTTCATTGCCAACCGTGCAGTGTACTGTCAGCCTTTGTTGGTTACATTGTCGCTCTTCTGTCACTACTGTCGCGCTGTTTTCTTTGTTTCTTCAGTTCATGTTGCCTGCACTGTTTACTTACAGCGCTAGGAGGCGGCGCATATTTTCCCTCGCTCCAAGCCCCTCCTGTCGCTCAACAATACCAAGTTTTTTTTTCTCTACTACTTAATGGACTGGTATTTTCCGAGGACACTGATTGAAATACCACTAAGTCTCTTGCTATGATCGGCAATTTAGTGCGTTAGCGATCACTGTGTTGTATTGGTGATCCATCATTATTTTAACTTTAATGCCCAGCTCAAGTTGTGATTTAAATGCGTTGTTTTATTGGTCAAAATGGCTACGAAAAATAAGAGAAAGTATGTACAAAAGTATGCGAACATATGGGAAACGGACCCTTTGCTGAAAGGTAAGATTGTAATTATTTCTTATTATGAGCTGTCTTTCAGTATTGCACCCCTGTATTCGTGCCTGTGGGCATGGCTCTTAATTTTTAATATATGGCGAGAGAGAGAGAGAGAGAGAGAGAGAGAGAGAGGTCTCAAAAACATGATCTTTCGTTATTTTCTTATCGAAAAGTTGTTAGGCTGCAGCTCCTAGCCCTCCCCCCTCCCCGTTTGCTTTTTTAGGGGGATTTATTCCGATTTAGGGGGATTTTAGATCAAATTTAGAGGGAACCTTTGCAGCAGAATTGGCAACTCTGACAAGCGCTAAAGATGGCTGCCTTCACTGGACCTGAGGGTGCTATCTGTCTGTTTTGGTTTGATTAATCAAAGTCGATGACAACAGTTCAGCGTAAACTTCGTACCAAGTATGCTAAAGATCCTCCTAGTAGGCCTACAATTTATGAGTGGCAGAAATGTTTTGTAGAAACAGGGTGCTCAGTAAGACGTAAGAAAGTACCAGGTCGTCCAAGCACTTCGGACGAATCCGTTGAGCAAGTGAGCCCTACGAAATCGAACCGGCGTGCATCTCGTGAACTGCAAGTCCCACATACAACAAAAATGTTCAAATGTTTGTAGAGCTTAAGAGACTTAACTACGGGGTCATCAGTCCCTAAACTTACAAACTACTTATGAAGTAAAGGTAAAAGGTAAAGCAGTCAACAATACGAAGATTGGTTAGAACACCACAGTGCTTTACTAGGCATGGTCCTGTTTGGAGGTGGTATGCCGTTGCCTTCCTCCGACCTTGGAACTGACTTACCCAGCCAGTTATAGGGGGACCTACGATTTAACTTGGGTTCCGAACCACGGTGCAACTCGGTATTTTTCACGAGCAACACTGCCAGAGGTGAAAGAAGTGGAAAGTGACAGATAAAAGTCATAGGACGTGGGTGGATCGAACCCGCGACCTTTGTATTTGTAGTCTGGCACTCTAACACTGTGTTACAGAGCCGCATGAACTAGCTTATACTAAAGACGCAACAGACATCCTTGCCCGAGGGGGGGATTTGAAACCCGGACCGCCAGGGCGTGCAGACCGTGACTGGCACGCCTGAGACCGCTCGGCCACTGCGGCCGGGCACATACAACAGTTCGGCGTGTGTTGAGAAAACGTTTGCGTTCCCGCGCGGTATTAGAGAATGGAACGGTAGATACAGGTTATTAAAGTGGTTAATGAACCCTCTGCCAGGCATTTAAATGTGATTTGCAGAATATCTGATATAAATGTAGAATTAACACTGTTGTACTCTTCTTCTACTCGCACTAGATGTTATATGCAGCATTAGAACCAATTAAAAAAAAAGAAATACACAAATTTTCATTTGGCTCCAGATTGGCGCTAGGCGCTGAAAATGCATTTTTGGCGCGGTCAAAGCTTAAAAGTTGTTAGATCTGGTGCGAAAAGCACTAAGTTGGCAACACTGCTAAGAAGACATGGTGCGAGTAGAGGTGACGCACAGCAGTGGGGAAGCCACACAGACAGGGAAGCAGCAGGAGAGGCGCGCCTAGCCGGCCACGGCGGCCGGCAGCGCCGCTCGGCACCTCGCCCTGCCCGCCTGCTACTGCGGCTGAGCGGGCCGTTAGCCGTCGGCGCGGAGGCGCCAGGTCGTCGCCATTAGCGGCGCTTATGGCGGTCATTCCGGGACCAAGCCAAATGCGACAACGGCCGCCAGCCGGCAGCCGGCAAGCGGCCTGCTCTGCCTGGAGGAAGCCGCCTGTGGCACGTGCGCGGCGACCTTACACAGCGTACAGTCCACTTCGGTATAAACTACTCATTACTTGTTTACTCTCTACGGTATCCGTAATTACGGTTCTATGCTAGGTGTTTACTGCACACTGCTCAAAACTATTATTGCATCAGGTAAGATTTCATGCACATTATACACTGCTGGCCATTAAAACTGCTACACCAAGAAGAAATGCAGATGACAAACGAGTATTCATTCGACAAATATACTAGAACTGACATGTGATTACATTTTCTCGCAATTTTAGTGCATAGATCCTAAGACCTCGGGACCCAGAACAACCACCTCTGGCCGTAATAACGGTCTCGGGCATTGAGTCAGACAGAGCTTGGGTGGCGTGTACAGGTACAGATGCAGCTTCAACACGATACCACAGTTCATCAAGAGTAGTGACTGCCGTATTGTGACGAGCCAGTTGCTCGGGCGCCATTGGCCAGACGTTTTCAATTGTTGAGAGATCTGCAGAATGTGTTGTCCAGGGCAGCAGTCGAACATTTCCCGTATCCAGAAAGGCACGTACAGGACCTGCAATACGCGATCGTGCATTATCCTGCTCAAATGTAGGGTTTCGCACGGGGATCGAATGAAGGGTAGAGCCACGGGTCGTAATACATCTGAAATGTAAAGGTCACTGTTCAAAGTGCCATCGATGCAAACAATAGGTGATCGAGACGTGTAACCAATGGCAACCAATACCATCACGCGGAGTAATACGCCAGTAGGGCGATGACGAATACATGCTTCCAATGTGCGTTCACCGCGATGTGGCTAAACACGGATGCGACAAACATGATGCTGTTTTAAGAACCTGGATTCATCCGAAAAAAATGACGTTTTGCCATTCGTGCACCCAGGTTCGTCGTTGAGTACACCATCGCAGGCGCTCCTGCCTGTGATGCAGCGTCAAGGGTAACCGCAGCCATGTTCTCCGAGCTGATAGTCAATGCCGCTGCAGGCGTTGTCGAACTGTCCGTGCAAAAGGTTGTTGTCTTCCAAACGTCCCCATCTGTTGACTCAGGGATCAAGACGCGGCAGTACGAGCCATTCGGATAAGATACCTGTCAACTCGACTGCTGTTGGCATACAGCACCGCGTTCCGTATTGCCCTTCTGAACCCACCGATTCCATATTCTCCTAACAGTCATTGGGTCTCGACAAAGCGAGCAGCAATGTCGCGATACGATAAACCGCAAACGCGATAGGCTACAATCCGACCTTTATCAAAGTCGGAAACGGTACTCACTTCTCCTTACTCGAGGCATCTCAACAACGTTTCACCAGGCAAAGTCGGTCAACTGCTGTATGTGTTTGAGAAATCCGTTGGATACTTTCCTCATGTCAGCACGTTGTACGTGTTGCCACCGTCAACCTTGTATGAATGCTCTGATAAGCTAATCATTTACATATCACAGCATCTTCTTCCTGTCGGTTAAATTTCGCGTCTGTAACGCGTCATCTTCGTGGTGTAGCAATTTCAATGGACAGGAGTGTACATATGGTACAGTATTTTATTCAGATGCAGAAAGCCCGGCGTCGCCCTGGTACTTACTTATTCCAGTCTTAGTGCATCTCTCCTTCCATTCTCTCTCTCTCTCTCTTTCTCTGTCCACCTTGTCTTTCCTTCTCTCTGACCATTTCGCCATCTCCCGTTCTCTCTCTCTCTCTCTCTCTCTCTCTCTCTCCCTTTCTCTCCCCCTTCATCTCATTTCACCTACCTGTCACTACTTTCTTATTCTCCTCTACCCTCTCTCTCATTCTCCCCATCTCTCTGTCCGTCTCCTCCTCCACCCTCTCCCTCCTATACATGAAAACATACATATATACACCAAGTTTCATGGTGACTGAGCATATTAAAAAAAAAAAAATATTACTTTAAATTGCTTACATAAAATTCAAATGGTGAGAACAATATTTATTTGATGATAAAGTAACTTCCAGAGACAGCTTCTAGAATTTTCAGAAATTTTATTTCATTCGAAACTTCGCCGAAATCTTAAAATTACCTGTTTAGTCATGTTAATTAATTGAAATGATTGTAGGCACTCTGAATATATTAATACTGCACTGATAAACTGAATTGTTCAATCATATTAACAAATTTCATCAGGACCGGAATGCAACCGTAGAATCTGACGAAGTCCGTAGTAAAGTATCCTCCGTCATGCACCATCCAAAATTTTATGTTACAGTGGCCTTCCTCTTGTTTTGAAGGTCAAGTGTCCAAAATGTCATGTAGATTTTAGGATGAATAAAATCTCCTTATTCGCATGTCGCTCGCATGATGCCACAGGTTTCCAACCATATAATTATATAAAACACACTTACTTCATCCAAGATCGCTAGTTTTCTTTTTACTGGTTTCGGTGAGCTATGTCATCATCTTCAGAAAATTATTTTTACAATTTTCTCCTATTTTCAATTTTTAATTTTGCAAGTGGAAGGATAGCAACGAGGTGGAAATTGAGTGTATATAATCAGCTCCTAGAATAATTAGGCAGCTGCTGTGTTACTAGCCAAAGAGAAAGGTCTTTACATTTTAATTAACATGATATCCTATGTGTAAAAATTACACTAAAAATACTATTCTTGTTTGTAGTTTTTGGCGACCTTCATAAGATTCCACTCGGTGGCGCCGCTGACCCGCTAAACAGCGTGTCGCCGCGTATGAACAGTCAAAGCTGGTCGCGGCGACGTTAAAACCGCTCACAAAAACAACAGCACACGTTCTCAGTGGTGGCATCATGATGGCGACCCATTGTCACGCTCACTTGTGCTGGACAAAGTATAGATACGTTCTGATTTATTGCATGTGTACTGTTTCAAATTTCTGGTGTCGAACTGTTAAAAAAAAAAAAAAAAAAAAAAAAAAAAAAAAAAAAAAAAAAAAAAAGAGAGAGAGAGAAAATGGAAACAAGGTGCCTGAGGGGAAGGCCTCCAGCCCCATTAGGGCATCCCCCTCCCCCTGCGGCTTTGCCGCTGAATACATATGCTAATCAAGCGTTCTTATGTCATAGATTTTAGAACCCTCGTTTACAAGACAATAGTACCACCTCCCTAAATATCAATAGCATAGAGCTTGCAGTAGAATGTTTTACAGTACCGAACATAAAAGCTCATAGTTACGTTAGTTGAGATTTCCAGACATGGGTTCCTATGAAAAATTTGGTCTACTGAGCTCACCCCCCCCCCCCCCCCAAGCAACACCAGTAAAACACTCTTTATAATAAGTTCTACATTAAGACAATACTAATATTGTTGGCGATTACGTTTAAAATTAGTAATATTCTAGTTCCTTTTAAAAATAAACGTTAATAAACATAATACATTAGTTTCTTTAAATACCAAATATTACTTCTTATTCTGTAATGCTGTGGAAGGTACTTCATTTCATACGAAAACTAGGTCCTCTCCTTGTTCAAAAAACCTAAGTCTACATTTACCCTGCTAGAACTTAGAACCTCAAGGTAACTGCTAACTAGGGTTTCCAGTCGGTCATGTGACCCTCTTACCGACAGGTTTTCACTTAAGCCACCAAACGAGGTGTTTTAATTATTAAAACGTTATTATCGTACGCCAGAATAAGCTATGATGTTTCACGTTCTCTCCCGTACACAGTGATCTTTTATTTCGGCAAAACACATCACGCGATACGATTCAGTACATCTACTTTGTGTTCATCATCTAACAAAACTGAAAATATTATCGTATTTTGTTTGTTAATTATTATACTTTCTCTAGAAATGTGTCTCGTTCAAGTAAACGTTGCCGTTTGGCTAGTGAGTAGGCAAACGACTGCCGCGTCACAGCACTAATGTAACTGAAGGAATGACCAAATGAAAGAAACAATCAAAATCTCATTCAGGGCGCGGTCTCTGCGCTAGGACGTCGTTAACATATCGTGGCATTCTTCCAAGATAGAGAACGCATTATGATCGCTGACGGTTTCTTCATGAGCAATCACGCAGAAGCGCGGTCTGGTCACATGCTCTTCCCAATGCAGTGCAGCAATCGTAATAGTGTTCTAATTCTTTTATGTTTAGCATCTAAGTCGGAAATGATTGAAATTGTGCTGAAAGTTTGTCGGATTCGCTAAGCGCTCTCATCATAAAACCCTTGATGTTTTGATGGATAACTGAAATTTCAAGTTTAGCAAAATCTCGTGCTTAAAGTATCTCGTTGTTTGCTGCAATGGTATAATGATGGTGCATTCACTTATATATGAACTGTATGAAGGCTTAGCAGTAAAGAAGCATAATACTGAGCTTTACTGCACGCCATTGTAACCAGAAAGTAGTTTTCGATAAAATATCTTGCACTCCATCTTGGCGTTTGGTACAGCAATCAATACAATTTCTAATAAAACACAGTGTTGGTTGCAAAGATTTATCGTTCTTAACGTGTTTCGCCTTTTTAGGCCATCATAAAAATCTTACAATCATGCTTTACATCGGTCAGCTTTGAAAGAATCTCGCGCCAATTGCTAACAGTGTAGATCGTCAAAAACCTGAAATAAGGTTGTAGTAACAGACACGACAGCACAAATACGGGCGCACTTTAACAAGTTTGGCCACATTTTGACCCAATCATATCTTTAAATACTGACGCTGCTAGGCTTTGGCGCAAAATCATTTCAAATCTCACCGATCTAAAGCGTTATTATGATACTGATGATGCCCCAAAAAGACGAAACGCGTTAAGAAAAATAAATCCTTGCAACCATGACTGTGTGTTATTGGAAATTATAAACGTTGTTTATGGTAGGTGTAAGTGTCTAGAACGACAAATCACAATCACAATGTCATAATTTTGATGAAGTATTCACTGGTATAAGCAAATACCGTCTCTACAGTTCGTTACGTATAGTTAGTAATTAAAATGTAATAAATTGAACGACACAGCACATGCTGAAGTTTGACCGCATGAAGAAGAGACATGTAGTAGGAGACATACCTTTTTACTTTCTCGATTTTTTGGATGTGTCACCGAAGAAAAAGTTAGAAATTATATATGAAGTTCGTAGCAAGTCGTTACGTGTTATCGTTTTCGAGTAAATGATAAACAAAACCGGAAACTCTGAGTGCCGCCAATTTCAAGATAAAAACACAGTTATTTACCTTCTTGTACTAAAATTGACAGAAGAATACATATGACTAAATTGTGACAGAGCCTTAGATTTTATTTCAGTAAATAATCGAAAAAATGAAATTAATTTTTTTTATTATCCCAGTAAGTCTTCCAGGATTTCAAACAGTACGATTATTACTTTCTTCCGCCCATGAATAAGAGGGAATACAGAGGTGCCATGAGTTTATCCTGTAGAGGAAAACATTTTATATTAGGATATTTCTAAGATTCCTAGCAGACTGAAACGCTGGGTAATCTCTCAGCCTAACCATGTCACACAATTTAGTTCTGCCACTATCTCTGTCCTACTTTCTAAACTTGACAGAAACACTCCTGCAAGGAACGTTGTTGTGGAGGAGTAGCTTTGTCACAAGCTGAGAAGTTGTATCCAGAATCATAAGTAGGTTGGAAAAGCGTCGGTATAAGAAGAAGAATAGCCGGGAGAGCTATGGGGGGGAAGGGATGGAAAGTGGATCGCGGTACCAGAGTAGCTCATTCGATGGAAATGTAGCATGTAATAGGCAAGGTATTGGCTCCATTCCCGGTCTGCACACTGATTCGAAACTGCAGGAATTTTGAATTCATGTACTGATTGATACAAAATTTACGAATCGTCTTCAGGAGAGGCGCGTTGCCGTTTATCCTGTTTGTGTGCGTGATTCAGAAATCTTAAAAGTATCGTACATATTTTTCCAGGAGATGAGGGTTTCGCATCATTGAAGGCAGAGCATATTACCTCCTCGATTTCAACAGGAAGAACGGGATCTACATATGTGGTTTTTCATATAATTGCTTCACCTATGAAAATTTTCAGTTTATACTCATAAATTTCATAATAGTGTATCGCATGTAAATATTGTTTTAGTATCGTCCATTCAACGGGACCTATGTTGCTGTTTCTCCGTCGCTATAGCTAAATCGGAAACACATACATTTCCTTACATATTGTCATCAAGTTTTTCATAGTGCATGTGTGTGTGTGGGGGGGAGATAGATAAATAGATAGATAGATAGTGTGTGTGTGTGTGTGTGTGTGAGAGAGAGAGAGAGAGAGAGAGAGAGAGAGAGAGAGAGAGAGAGAGAGAGAGAGAGAGTGCTCTCGAGCAGACTGAACGATAACAGAAAACTTCAGACGAAAACTTTTCAATGACAGAAGCCATGGTTAAGGCTGATTCTTTTCACTGACAAAGAAAGGATGCTACAAATAAAGCGTGAATTCGTAACTGGCTCATTTAAAAGTGAAAATTATAAAAACCACAGTTAGTTTCTGTTTTCATGAAAAGGATCCGAACAAATGAGAGGGTAAGAAGAGGCGACTAAGAGGATGGAACACAAATCTGTAAATGTCATACAATGACATTGTGAGAACTAATTCAGTTTCGATACTGTGAGACGAATCTCTTCTACAGAAAGACCTTTGCTCGATTAGCATTCGGGAGGACGGCGTCACAAACTCATATCCGTCTGAGGTTTCCCGCGAATTTCCTGAATCAAATGAGGGGAATGAAGAGATGGTTTAATTCGAAGGAAAAAGCCGCTTTCCTTCCCCATACTGACAGAAAACAACTATAAACTTGTACTCAGTCTGTAATGACCACGACGTCGACAGGACGTTTAACCTTATATTTCGTTCCTTCCTTCCTTGCTGTTTCTATTGAGAGGAGCTACTATGGACTAAAAATGAAATTAATGTCCAGCACACATCGTCGCTAAATTGCGTACCACTTGACTAGCAGATTAAATATGGCTTACAGTGTTAAAGTTGAATGAATGCATTCTTGTATGGTTCACGGGAATAGCTGCTCATAGTGTCAGTAGATGACATTTTTGTCGTGGATTTTTGTATAAAAGTTTATCTAATGTCCGCTCTACAACTCTTCGAAGTTTGTCGGCGTACTTCAGAAACACCCTGTATATCAGGCTTGATTCCATGTATATGACATAAAAGTTTTCTTTGTGTTGTACCGCGTCATGATGTAAGAAGGCTGTTACTTTAAGAACAGACGTTTCAGCTAACGTTACATCATGACGCGGTACAACACCCAGAAAACTTTTATGTCATCTGACTCGCCACGGAAGCCTACGTAATTATATCAGTACCCTGTATAAGTTTAAAGTCGGTCGGTTGAAAAATTTTGGTTCATTATTACCCTTGCGTACTACTGCATTCCTAGACACCGAACATCTCATGTCTAAAAATCAATATGGGTTTCGAAAGCAACGATTAAGTGAATTCCAGCTTGCTTAACATGTCCTGTGCTTTCCGAAGGCTATCGATATGGTTTCGGAGTGAACTATACGAAAACAAAGTAGGTAAACAGAGGACGCTCCCAGATTGCTCTAGTATACATGATTAAAAATTTGGAAGACACATAAAATAAAATAAAAATAAAAAATAAACTAAGATGTAAGTATCTGGCGTATGAGCGTACAGATTAACACACCAACTGTGTGAGTGGAGAGTTTCTATCAAAAAGAACGCTGAGAGCGAAATCCTCCGACTTATAAGTAAGTTCTGGCGTGCCCTAAGGAACCCTACACGAAAATTATATAACATACATAAATAATAACGTCGGACGTTTCACGAAACTTTTCGCTGCTGATGCTCTTGTATACGGAAAAGTCAAAACACTGAAAAGTTGTATGCAAACGTTTGGTACAGGGAATGACAACTCTGGGATAAACACAAATAAATTTATTAGTTTCTCCATCACTGGATGATTGCTGTTGCCGCAACTGTGGTTCAAATTTAATGAAAGTCCAGCTCCAGTTGCATTTATTGGTGCTTTATTTAAGCCCACACTACCGGTTTCGGCCTCTATGTTAGGCCATTTTCAAGTTTGACAGACCTGCATATAGTGTGTAGCAATAAGTTTACAAAACTTCCTGTATTAAAATTTTAAATTGACGACACGCCCACTTTTCACTTAGCCTCATTGGCCGCTACATGTTCCGTTTTTTATCCTAACTGACAATTGTAATTTTTTACTATTAACCTTTACATTTTATCAACTAATGTTTAGAATTTTAAGTTTGCAATGATGTAATGTTTATATCAGAACATGCCGATTATAATGTTTTGGAATGTTAAATATGGCACGCCCATTTTACTCATGTCGCCATTGGGCGCCAAAAGTTTTAAATTTTCTGAGTTATATTGTTTTAATTACTTGACGTTGCTTTCTCTACGGCATAACGTAAGTTTCCTTCTGCTTCTGTACTGTACCTTTTTACATATGTAACATTTTATCTTGTACCATGTAATTTTTGTAAACTTATTGCTACACATTATATGCAGGTCTGTCACACTTGAAAATGGCCAAACATAGAGGCCGAAACCGGTAGTGTGGGCTTAAATAAAGCACCAATAAATGCAACTGGAGCTGGACTTTCATTAAATTTAAACAAATAAATTTAACATACTGCGAATATATAGAAAGAAAATCTTTTAATGAACGAGTTATAGATTGCGGATGAATAATTGGAAGCAGTTACTTCCATAAAATAGGAGGGAGAACGGTACGAAGCGATTCGTATAGAAGGGACCACATAAATTCAGCCGAGGGCAACGTAGATGTCAGATTGAGATTCACTGGAAGAATCCTTGGGATATGTTGTCCATCAACAAAGGAATTGCTTTGGAAACACCCGTTGGGCTAATAATGGCCAAAGAACGGCTTAGAGCTTTGTTTAGTAAGCAGCAAAGCGTCACGGTGATGATCGGCCTGATGCAGTGGCAGATGTAAAAAAAAAAAAAAAAAAAAAAAAAAAAAAAAGCGCTCCGCATCACGGAGTTTCCTACATTTGAGAGTGTATATCACGGAAGGGTCATAAACATTACAAAGATGCATGCTCACATGGAGACTTTCTTTACGATTCTTCAACATACACAGGTTGCTCTGCTAAGCCTCGTAACAGAATATCAATCTAATACAAATATACAATCCCTGAGACGGATTTTCGTCTCGAATATGTCAAAGACAATAATGATAAATCTGAAGCATAGAATTAAAATTTGTGATGCGGCCGGGAATCGAAGCCGGACCTCCATGCTTACTAAGGCAGACGACTTGCCGTTAGATCACCACACCACTAACGATTAAGGCGCCTCGGAGTAGTCTCCACGTCACAAACTTTAATTCAGCTTCTGTGTTTCAAAGATAATTGCCACTACTGCCAATGGCTCTCCATGCAGCAGAAGTAGTGGCAATTATCTTTGGAAAACAGAAGCTGAATTAAAGTTTGTGACGTGGAGACTACTCCGAGGCGCCTAAATCTTTAGTGGTGTGGTGGTCTAACAGTATGACGTCTGCACAGTAAGCATGGAGGTCCGGGTTCGATTTCCGGCCGCATCAAAAATTTTAATTCTACGCTTCAGATTTATCATTATTGCCCGTAACATAGCTTGTGGAGTGTTCAGAAAAATTAATATGTTCCGACGTCTCGTAATGACATCTATAATTCCTAGACTGCCTTAAATTTATGTTTGGAAAGGTGCAATCTAGAATCAAATTACGATGTACACTCTGCGCGAAAAAGTGGTGGAATAACAGAGCTGCATGGAAATCCAACAGCATCCAAAATCGAACGCGTAGTTTGTACGAATGCACGCATTATATACCCCGGCTGGGAGTAACGACTTCATTATCATAGATAACGACCGTTTTGCCGTGCCTCACGGACCTGCAGTGGACGTCGTTACACGAAACGCCCGTTTTCATTGTTTGTTAGTGCGATAGCCCGACACTGCAGCCCATTTCCTTAATTTCGCGCTCTTAATGAGAGAGCGAAAGCGGTAATAAAGTCGCCCCAACAGAGCAGCCTAGGCGCGCTTAATAGGTAAAACGTTACCCGGCGGCGAGGTCGCGCCCGGCTTAAGTCGGTTTGCCGGTCTTTTGCGTCGCGGGGGGAACGGCATTACGCAGCCACCGGCGTTGCTGCTGAATAGTTAATGCGGGTCGCGCTGGCTGCGCACTCCTCGTTATTAATGCAACGGCTACTCCGATGCCGCTTGCTTCTGTCTATGGATAAAGTAAACCCTCCACTCGCTTCTTAAAGTTTATTTTGCCAGAAGCGTTTCCCCCTGCATTTTGGGAAATTTTATGCACTATCGGGAAAAAGACAGTATTTGTACCTCTCTCTGACGTGGGACTCAGTCGACCAGATTAGGCGTCGCCGGGAGCATCTCTGAAAATGCCCAGCGCAGATCGGTACGAAACGTCAGTAGAAGAAATATTTCATGAAACACGGTTATACAACAAGAAAGATTCATCAGCAATTCTCACATCCGGTCGTGAAAGCCTTCATCGTATTATTCGATTAATATTGTTAAAATTTTCCGGGCTATTATGCAGTGTTATTGTGGATTTGTCATTAAAATCCAACGTTCCTTCCCCATTTGCGGAGGACATCCTCAAGGCGGATCGTGGCTCTTTTTAACGTCCGATATGTGGTGTCGCACAAGTCCAAAGTGCGCGCCACCTACTTTCGCCGCGCGCCGCCATGCACGCACGGCGCGGCGGTCTTATGACGTCAGCCACCAGCGCCGTCGGCTACAACTCCGCTCGTGGCCACCACTGAACGACATCGTTCACTTGGGACTGAGATAGGAACCAGTTAACACTTCGGAATCAGATAGGCACCAGTGAAGACTTGGCTATAGGGCAGGCACTAGGTAGGCCTCTAGCTCAACTATGTATCAGCATTCTGCACTACTGAGCTATGTCAAAGTTAAGTATTACTAAGTCTTTAAGAAATATATATCTCGTTCTAATTTAGTGTTTCTAGTTTCTGCTGTCCCACTGACTGGTCACCTCCTACCTGCACAAGCGTGCATCCTTTATTCCTGTGTCGGTCTTCCTACTCGGCCACCGACACCTACGACTGAAACGAGGCACAAAAGCGGCGACGAGGCTGGGACACAAAACGATATATACCCTGTCTCGATACTGACTGAGTGTCTATCGGATGTTAAAAAGAGCCACGGTCCACTTTGAGAATGTCCTCTGCAGATGTGGACGAAACGTTGGATTTTAATAACAAACTAAAGGACCCGTGCGAATAGTTCGCAAAAAAGATTGGGAAAAAGGGAAGTTGAATGTTCACACATAGCTTTCTTCATAATCAATCAGTGCAAGAGTTTAAAAGCGCAAATGAAAGAGCTTGATCCACTGAGTGTTGTTAGGTCAAAAAGAACTGCGTATCTTAATTTGAACCGAAGATATCGTAAAACAAAGCGATGAAAATATCCAATGCAATAACAGAAGGATACCGCGTTTGAATAAAAACAAAGGATGTAGAGACTTAGGCCGGCCGCAGTGGCCGAGCGGTCTGCGGCGCGCTAGTCACATAGTCTGCACGGCCGCTGCGGTCGGGGGTTCGAATCTCCCCTCGGGCAAGGATGTTTGTTTCGTCTTTAGTATAAGGTAGTTCATAAGTAGTTTGTAAGTTTAGGGACTGATGACCCCGTAGTTAAGTCCCATAGAAAAAAAAAAGTGTGCAGACCGGGAATGGAGCCAATACCTTGCCCATTACATGCTACATTTCCATCGAATAAGCTACTCTGGTACCGCGATCCACTTTCCATCCCTTCCCACCGATAGCTCTCCCGGCTATTCTTCTTCTTATACAGAGGCTTTTCCATCCTACTTATGATTCTGGAAACAACTTCACAGCTTGTGACAAAGCTACTCCTCTACAATAACGTTTCTTGCAAGAGTGTTTCTGTCAAGTTTAGAAAGTAGGACAGAGATAGTGTCAGAACTAAATTGTGTAACATGGTTAGGCTGGGGGCGTGCACAGCGTTTCAGTCTGCTGCGAATCTTAGAAATATCCTAATATAAAATGATTTCCTCTACAGGATAAGCTCATGGCACCTCTGTATTCCCTCTTATTCATGGGCGGAAGAAAGAAATAATCGTACTGTTGGAAATCCTGGAAGACTTACTGGGGTAATAAAAAAATTAATTTCATTATTTCGATTATTTACTGAAAGAAAATCTAAGGCTTTGTCACAATTTACTCATATGCATTATTCTGTCAATTTTAGTACAATAAGGTAAATATTTCAATTAATAACTGTGTTTTTATATTGAAATTGGCGGCATTAGGAGTTTCCGGTTTTGTTTATCATTTACTCGAAAACGATAACACGTAACGACTTGTTACGAACTTCATATATAATATGAAGTCCCTTAAGCTTAACAAACATTAAAACTTTTTTTTTTTTTTTTTTTTTTTTTTTTTTTTTTTTTTTTTGTAGAGACCTAACTTAATTCTGGTACCTGATGACTGCGAATGAATACATTTCGCTCAAAGCAAATATGAAGGAAATCTATCGGATAGAACGGCCTGACCGACTGACTTAAGTTTACAGCAAGGACATCCCCTTAAGAAATATACAGAAGTGAGATCGCTTTTGAGTATAGAAAGACGAGTTATATAAATTCTGATACTTGACAAATCTGTGGATGAATACCTTTCGTTTAAAACAAAAATGAAGGAAGTCGTCCGCGTAGTTTGGTGTAGCTGGCTGACTTTAGGTTTCGTAGATTCTTTTAATATATAAGATCCACATGACCACGGCACAATAACCCTGAAAATTTTAATAATATTGACATTTTAGGCAGTGAAAGCTTGCACTTAATAATTTTCCGATTAATCTTTTAGTCAATCGAACGACTACTTATAGAGTTTTCTAAACAGAAATGTGCACGGGCTGAATGCCTATCCATGAAGATAAATTTGTTCTCGTTATCAGAGCAACGTTCTATAGAAAAAAATATCCGAATCGCCATGCAACAATTACTATTTGACACGAAAATAAATGAAAATAATAACCTAAAGGAAAAGTAAGCATAAAAATATCGCTACTGTGCCATTTGTCAGCGTGGTAAAAATAGGCTAATCTCCGATGTTAGCAGACGACTACTGCACACCTCACCGACGTCAACGTCAAACCTTTCTTCCCCAAAAATCTTGGTATTTACGCTCCGTTCCCTTTCGTCATACTGAAGGCCTGCGTAAATGTCCCCAATTGCAATGTATTTGCAGTGTTTTGAGGTGATATTCCGTACTGGAAACAGCGACCGGACTTTGGCTGTAATGTACCTTTTTGTTCTCCTACGAAAAACGACAAACTAAAACAAAATGCAGAATGAAACGTCACTCTGCAGCGGAGTGTGCGTTGATATGAAACTTCCTGGCAGATTAAAATTGTGTGCCGGAACCGGGACTCGAACCTGGGACCTTTGCCTTTCGCGGGCAAGCGCACTAACGACGGTGTTGTCCCGACAGGACTCACGATGCCGCCTCACACCTTTACTTCTGCCAGTACCTCGCCTCCTACTTTCCAAACTTCACAGAAGCTCTCCTGCAAACACGCAAGACTAGCACTCCTGGAAGAAAGGATATGGTGGAGACATGGCTTAGCCACAGCCTAAGGGATGTTTCCAGAGTGAAGTTTCATTCTGGAAACATCCCTTAGGCTGTGGCTAAGCCATGTCTCCATCATATTCTTTCTTCCAGGAGTGCTAGTCTTGCGTGTTTGCAGGAGAGCTTCTGTGAAGTTTGGAAAGTAGGAGGCGAGGTACTGGCAGAAGTAAAGTTGTGAGGCGGCATCGTGAGTCGTGTCGGGATAGCACAGTCGGTAGTGCGCTTGCCCGCGAAAGGCAAAGGTCCCAGGTTAGAGTCCCGGTTCCGGCACACAATTTTAATCTGCCAGGAAGTTTTAAAACTAAATGGATCGAAACGGATGATGGTGAGATTAATTTGCAATACTACTGGATTCCACTTAGTATATACACTGAAATTGAGGGCGACAGAAGTTTCACGATAGGAAAAGAGAAGATATTAGCAAAGAACTATTTCGAATCAATAGAAATTATAAAATGTCTGTAAGTGTGTGTGTGTATGTATTTGTGTGTGTTCCACACCTCCTCCTAAACTGCTGGTCCGATTTCAACCAAACTTCAGACATTACATAAAGTCTTTCATGAGGTATGCGCTCATGAGGAATTTCAAATGTTGCTCAGTACCAATAATGACACTATTGTTGAAAATATATAGAGGACATTTGGTGAACTGTTTAGGCCTAAATGTTGTAGCGCTACGAATTCATTCTATTTTCACAATATGCAAGATAGCAAAACATTATAAAAATGGAATTATCAGAAGACACTGACACATTACGTAGTAATTAGTAACAAGGGAACCTCCCCATCGTACCCCCTTCAGATTTAGTTATAAGATGGTGCAGTACACACCACACAACAAACGAGGTCCTGTTTCTTGATAATAAAAAAGAAAAGCATAAAAATATGAGTGAGATACATTGATATTAATTATAAATCATTATATTGCATCTCTGGCGTCCAGGTCTCTTCATATATCTCTCTATGGCATAAGGAAAAGAGTCCGGAAAATTAATAACTGTAAAATATTTTGGTCATTTTCCTCATCTCCTTTCTAGCTCGTTCCACTGCAATCACCAGCTCGTCACTAAAACAGAGCCACTGCCAGTTACCTCCGCCACTACTGACGCGAATATCTCAACACGGTTTCCAGTGCGATACGACAAACAAAGTAAAATAACAAGATAAATTTCGGCAAAATACCATACACAATAACGCTCGCAGCGTAATAATAACAAATCACTCTCTGTACAATAACAATTACAAAGACAAACACGCTCGCGATGGATAAATAACAACACCAATATGGCTGTTGCTTTTAGAGAAAATATTCGCACGCCAGGCGTGTCGCGACAAGATCATAAAACACCGTACTGTTCCCACAGACCTTCCGCATATGATGTTATAAATGCGTAAACCAGTACTCTTCACTGATGACGATGTTGCACCATTCGATCGATCAAAATAATAAAATTTTGCTTTCAGCCTGAAATTTTGACTTTTAATTTTTTTATGCATCTGAGTTTTACTGGAGGATAATTTGATGTTAACATTCATTTCTCTACAGTATAGAACTATTTTTTCGCATATCTAGAGAGATGGAAAAATCTCTCTGCGGAAATATGTTAAGAAATTAACCGTCTCCAAAGATGTTTTTATAGAAACTGAAAATCAGCAGAATGAGAGAAACATTTTTTGTTACATTCATCTATTAGTCTGCTGTCTTCAAATGTTCAAATGTTTGTAGAGTCATCAGTCCCTAAACTTACAAACTACTTATGAACTAGCTACAACTAAGGACGGCACAAATATCCATGCCCGAGGGGGGATTCGAATCCCCGACCGTAGTGGTCGTGCAGACCGTGACTGGCGCGCCGCAGACCACTTGGCCACTGCGGCTGGCCTGCTGTCTACTTATATAGTTAGCGGATACTGATGTATGTTATTCTACGTGTGGTAAAAAACGTATTAAACTTTATTTTTGGGTTTCGTATTTGGTTTATGCTCTAACGTAATCTTCTTTGCTATTGCGAGGTAGATATATACATTTCATTGTTTATTTTCAGTGCAGTAATCGCAATGTCAATGACAAACGTGAGACAGGCTGTTGGAGAGCTGAAGGGGGCAATGACCGCATATTGTTGCTAGGTCTTTGTCTTTCCTCTTGCCAAGTGCCATGTGTCCTTGATATTTACGACCAAAACTAAAAATTGTTTCTCATGTCTCATTTCGATCTTACACGGGGTATGCGAAGGAACTTGTTTCCTTTCTGGCAGCGGTGTACCGAAGATCTTTAGGGGAACGAAGTGTACAGTGTTCCCAAAGATTAAAAGACGGCGCAGGTCATACCCATTTACAAGAAGGATCTCGATCAGACGCGCAAAACTATGAGCCTACATTCCTGACATCGGTCAGTTGCAGAATTTTGCATCACATTTTATGTTCGAATATTATGTCATTTCTGGAGACCGGTAATCTTTGTAGGAATCAACATGGTTCCCGAAAGCAACGACCGTGTGAAACACCACTCGCGCTATTCATTCACGATATCCAGAGGGTAGTTTTACAGGTGCCAGGTAGACGCTGTGTTTCTTGAATTCCGCAAAGTGTTCGATACCGTTACGCATCGTCGCCTGATGAACAAAGGGCCAGTACATGGAACATCAGATCAACTGCGTAACTGGGTTGAGGCGTTTCCAGCTAACAGAATGCAGTAAGTCATTCTCAACAGAAGGAAGTCTTCAGACGTGCCACGGGGGAGTGTTAAAGGATCTTTGCTTTTCGCGATGTATATAAATGACCTAGTAGATTACATCGGAAGTTCAAAAAGGATTTTCTCGGATAATCCTGTACTTTATTGAGAAGTTGCACCACTAGGAAAGGGGAGCGAAATGTAGACTGATCTGCAGCGTATTGATACGGTATAAAATCAGAAATTTTCAAACGTTTGTTAAACTTATGGGACTTAACTGCGGGGTCATCAGTCCCTATACTTAATACTGAAGACAGCACAAACATCCATGCCCGAGGGAGTATTCGAACCCCCGACTGGGAAAAAAAAACTGGGAACGGTCTCGCGCATCGTAGCATAGCGCCTCAATGCGTTGTGTACTGATATGGAGGTCCCACGTTCGAATCCTGGTCCGGCACACAGTTTGAATCTGCTAGGAAGTTTGATGTGAACTCACACTGCGCCGCAGAGTGAAAATACTCTGGAAATATCCCTTACGCTGTGGCAAAACGACGTGTCCACAAGTGGAAATTATTTATGGTTCGCAGAAGAACTTCTACGAAGTTTTGAAGGTAGGAGGCCAAGTAGTGGCGGATGTAAAGATTTCAGGACGGACCGTAAAGTGTTCCAGAACACGTAAGCCGGCAGAGCGCTTCCCGCGAAACACAAAGTTCCCAGCAGCGGTGGAGCGACCGCGCGTTCTAAGGCGCCTCACTGTGAAACGCGCATTTGCTCGCTGTCGGAGGTTCGAGTCCTCCCTGAGGCATGTGTGTGTGTGTGTGTTGTCCTTAGGTCAGTTTCAGTAGTTTGTAAGTCTAGGGCAGAGGTCGGAAAGTAATCTTGGATGGGGTCCGGATACTTTTGAAAATTTTTATCGAGGTCGAGAAGTAAAACCACATATTCCTTATCAATTTTTTATTTTAATTTCAACTCTCAATCTAATATGAAATACAAAAGATGTGAAATTAAAATGTATGATAATCCAGTAAAACCTCCATTATTTGCTATTTATTTGTTTTTATTTTGATACAAAAAAAGTGCGAAATTAAATGTGTAGTCAAACTTCTATTGAAAAATCCAGTAATAGGTCATACATTAAACCTACTAGTTTTTGTTTAATTTTCACTAAAAATGTATGAAATACAACTGTGCGTATGTATGTTAAAAAAATCGATGCAAGAAACTACATTTGCGGTCTTTAGCCAGTTTCTTAAAGTTAGGTTCACAAGAGGAGCAGCTTATCCGAATAGTGTCTTCAAGGTGGGCGGCCGTTAATCCTGAGCGATACTTATTCTTCAAAAAATTAATCTTTTAAATGAAATTAGACAAATATACTCGTATGTGGAGCCAAACATGGTAGCCAGTTAGATGACTAATGTTTTGTAATGTTCATATTTTTCAGGGACATGTTCACTCCACAATTTGTCAGTGAATTAATTTTTATACGTTTGCAAAGAAATGTCGTCCTACAAATGTATTATCTCCATTTGAAGTAAACGCTTTGATAGGTAGAACAACTTCCCAGCCACATCAGTAAATTCTGCTGCTGGAGAAATATCTAAAGATGATTTTTAAGAGCACAAAAATGGTGTTTAAATTAATATTTCTTGACCTCTTAAATAGAGGTGTCAGAGACTGTATGAATATTTATATAATATCCTTGTTCATTAGATAAAGTTATCGTGCTGCATTCGTGTGTACAAGGCTTTCATGCGGATCAGATTGCTCCATTTTGCCACCGCTCGTCAGCGTAATCTCCAGCGTCGCACGTCACGACAAGCACTTATTTAATCTACCTATAATAATCATTAAGGGTTCTAATTATTCAGCATTTAGTTTTAAAATTCTAGAAAAATTAGAACGGTGTCTCTTATACGAATTGTTACCTACATAAAAAAGTATTTTTTTATTTCCATGTGTAACTTACAGTTTCAAAATATTTTTGGCGGCCCAGTTGCTGACCGCTGATCTAGGGACTAATGGCCATACCAGTTTGGACCAATAGGTTTATAAACATTTGAACAAAGTTCCCAACTTCGAATCCCAGGTTTATTAGAACCATTTGCCGAGGAAATGTATTGACGTGAAACTAGTGTTTTGAGCAGGTTTTGAGCTGGGGTGCCTGTTGCAGGTCGCACCCGCGCAGCTACCTGCGCCTGGAGGCGGTGGAGCAGACGGACTACGACCCCGGGCGGCCCACGGTGCTCATGGCGCACGGATACCTGGGCTCCGGCACCACCGACACCGTCATGATGATGCGCGACGGTAAGGCGGCGAAACGCACTGCTCCACTTCCTTCTTATCCTGATGTAGCAGTGTGGCAGCAATTTTTCAGCAGCTTATTATTAATTGCTTTTCTCGTACACTTACAAGGAGACCACATGGGCATCCAATTATATATATATATATATATATATATATATATATATATATATATATATATATATATATATTGGTACGTGAATTTCAGAACTTAAATAATAATCAAGCAATGCCATTCGACGCAACTCTGAAAAATTCTCGAGAAAATTGACTTATTTTGCAAGTACATGTAACTACCAACAATTAAAGCAGATACAGCATCTGTCAATGTAGCTCAGGTGGTAGCGTTCTGGGCTTACAACCATAAGGTCGGTGCTTGGAATCCCGCAGTGACAGGTATTTTTCGTTCTGTTAGAATACTTACAAAATTTTCATATCTAATGGCAATTTCTACGAAAAAATGCATGTAATATTTGTTTATTGGTAATTTTCTACTCTCTATAATGCTTACTTCATAGAGGATGTAAACAAAATTACACCATTTCAAATTCAGTTACATAAAACATTTTGGGGTCTCTAATTCCATGTATTGTGTCTGTTTGTTTGTATGTGGACGAGCGGAACACCTTGTTGCCACGTAAATTGATAGTTGCTGCTTAAAAAGTCATCATTAGCTATGGAGATGACTTTCCAAAAGCAGCGTCGTAGCTCTTCACAAAGTTAACAAGCAATAGTGTAAAAAAAATGTAACTTGTTATATTTTTTGATTGAAAGCATCATTATTAAGAACCTTTAATAGAATATACAAAATTATGAATAAACAACAGTACGTGCATTTTCTGTAAACATTTCTGTGAGATATGAAAGTTTGTAACTATTAAAAAAAAAAAAAAAAAAAAAAAAAAAAAAAAAAAAAAAAAAGGAGAAAAAAAGAGAGGAAGAGAAAGAAAAGATTAAAACCTGTCTCGGCGGGATTTCGAACTTGCAAAACTTCAAAGTCGATTTTCTCGTTCCCCGAGAATTTTTGAGTGTTGCGTCGAATGGTTTTGGCTGGTTTTTATCTCTTTGCAAATTTTATTTTTTCCTTTGAAATATTATCACCTGTCTTAACGTGGTGGTTTGTCCTGTATCTCAAGAAGTATACTTTCTTTGCCTGCATTGGTTTACGTAAAATCGACTGGAAATGTCAAATGACCGTTATTTCTGCAAATATCTCTGAAACGGTGCGAGATATGAAAAAAGGCATAAAGGAGCAAAGTCGTATAGAAACTTCTTGTCTACAAATCAAGGACGTTGGAGGTGGCGTTACGCTGGTAACAGGATTGGTGAAGCCAGAAGGGCCATGTTTTCGTGCCAATAACAAAGATTTCTCACTTAAACCCTGAGTGAATGTCACTAAATTGACAGTCACATCTGAGTGTGTATTTAGATATGACACGCACAACGACTAATGTTTAGGGCACAAGCAAATGTCGGAGAGCCCATTATGGTGGCTTTTTCAGTATTAGAGCATCTCCAGAGATTTTAACCTCTTTGCTACAAATACGTTTATTCAGTTTTCGTCTCAGATAATCGGTTAACTCTTTATTTGCAATTAAATTACGTGCTGTCAAAAGGTAATCGCAAAGAGCTTAATTTTAATGTTACTAACCTACTTTTTGTTCGAAACATTTGCTATAGGGAGTTTCTGGTCGTTGGCGACCAACAATTACGTCTGTAGAATATATTGTCAATCGGTTGAACGCGCGACCTAAAATGTTGGAACAGTTCTTGCAAAAAATTTTCCAACAGCCGTTCGCGTTATAATTTTATTTAGGCGACTACTTTCGGTACATCAATTGTACCATCTTCAGGCCCCAATAGTTGATAGTTAATGGTTGCAGCGTTGACACATACTGGAGGTTGGTGAAACGGGTGCTAGTTGAGGTCCAACCTTATGAATTGGAGGCGCTTATCCAAATATACACTATTGGGGGCTGAAGATGGTACAATTGATGTACCGAAACTAGTCGCCTAAATAAAATAATAACGTGAACGGCTGTTGGAAAATGTTTTTCAAAAAGGGTTTTTTTTTTTTTTTTTTTTTTTTTTTTTTTTTTTTTTTTTTTTTTTTTTTTTTTTTAAGAACTGAACTGATCATCCGACGTCCCACTTCTATCCATAAGAATGGATACACACAAACTTAAAATGTTGGAACACGTTACAGCCACATAGACAGTCACTGTCATATCGCCGTAATTTTCGCAAATATCTCTGAAACCGTGCGAAATATGGAAAAGAACAGAACATGAAAGCTGTAGAGAATTTTCTCCTCTACGATTTCCATGACTCAATTTTCGTCTTAGATGAATGGTTAAGCCGTTATTTTCATTTAAATTTTGAGCTGTCAATAGGCGTAAAATACGCAAAAAAAAAAAAAAAAAAATCCTTTCAGAGTTCGCTTTCATCAGGAAACAAAATTCATGGTATATGCTTATTAGTTTCATTAATATAAACGTGCCAAATTGGATGACTTTGAGACACCCTGTATTTTCCCACATTCAAATTTCGGCTTACCTTGCGGAGGTGGATAGGTGAGGGGAGCGGAGCAGGAGGGTGGTTTCTTGTGTTCTGTGACGTCACCGTGTGCCTGCCGACAAATGGAGTGGAGGTCGTGTGTGGCGAGACACGCGCCCCTTTCATCCCTGCCGCAGGACGCCCCCCGTGAAAGCCGTCCCAGAGAATGCGCCCCCTGCTGCAGGAGACCGTATTCATTACTCATCTGACTGCGGAACTGTATGCCGGCGAAATACTTTACATGGTCTGATACTCCCGGCGAGGGAACCCGAGGAGCTTCTCGAGACCGAGTTCCCGGAATATCTATCAGATTTATGCGGAAGTTCCAGGGGCGCCGGTGTATGTAGACGCTGCAGCTTCGCAAGTAGCTGAAATCCAATAGCGAGCTCTTCCGGAGGTTCCTGTCCGTTCTCCAACTCCTCCGCCTTCTACATTCACGTGGTTACTTTGCAGTCTCTCTGAACTAAGTGGAGCGTAGATACACTGACTCAGATAGCAAACATGGTAATATGAATATAAGGCAACAAAAATTGAGTACTGAGTATTAAAATTATTTATACAAAGAGGACAAAAGAACTTATATAATTCGAAAGCACGGTGTGTCACAGAAAAAGGAGAACATTTCCACAGCCCAATAATACTAGATGTGATGAATGAAGGAAATTTATTTCATAGGCACTGAAATCTTATAACTTTACCATTTACGAAACATTGATATCACTTATCATTTATCAATGTTGGTGACGTGAGAGCTAACAGCTTTCATGTATTTAATGAAATGCATCTTCAACCATTAGCTGTTTATTAAATCGTTAAAATCGACTACTTTCGGTCCTGGACCATCATCGTAGATACACTACACGAAAGTACAGAATAAAAGTACACTCCTGGCCATTAAAATTGCTACACCACGACGATGACGTGCTGCAGACGCAGCATTTAACCGACAGGGAGAAGACGCTCTGATATGCAAATGATTAGCTTTTCAGAGCATTTACACAAGTTTGGCGCCGGTGGCGACACCTGCAACGTGATGACATGAGGAAAGTTTCCAACCGATTTCTCGTACACAAACAGCAGTTGACCGGCGATGCCTGGTGAAACGTTGTTCAAAACGTTTCAAATGTTTGTATAGCTTATGGAACTTAACTACGGCGTCATCAGTCTCTAAACTTACGAACTACTTATGAACTAACTAATACTAAGGACGGCAAAAATATCCATGCCCGAGGGGGGATTCGAATCCCCGACCGCAGTTGCCGTGCAGACCGTGACTGGCGCGCCTCAGTCCCCTCAGCCACCGCGGCCGGCTGAAACGTTGTTGTGATGCCTTGTGTGAGGAGGAGAAATGCGTACCATCACGTTTCCGACTTTGATAAAGGTCGGATTGTAGCGTATTGCGATTT
The DNA here is from genome assembly GCA_026315105.1 of Locusta migratoria. Taxonomy (NCBI): domain Eukaryota; kingdom Metazoa; phylum Arthropoda; class Insecta; order Orthoptera; family Acrididae; genus Locusta; species Locusta migratoria. Next base: position 203,498,661 of record CM048746.1, read on the forward strand.
CGGTTTATAGTATCGCGACATTGATGCTCGCGTTGGTCGCGATCCAATGACAGTTAGCAGAATACAGAATCGGTGGATGCAGGAGGGCAATGCGGAACTCCGTGCTGGATCCCAACGGCCTCGTATCACTAGCAGTCGAGATGTCAGGCTCCTTATCCGCTTAAAGTTATAAATATTTATTTCTTGTCACAGCTAAATTTCTAATTGTATGATGTAGTTTCGTTCCTATTTCTGTACTCTTAACAGCTGTCTTATATCATGGGTCTCATCTTAAACTAAAGCCTGAAATTTTATAGGGCGACTACAGTGAGTTTGTAAAAACAATTGGCGGCAGATTCGTAAGACTTCTTCAGTGACAGAATGCAGTTTACTGTGATCTATTTACCTGTCTTATAAGATACGTTAAGAATACTATACAGTTGAACAAATAATTTTTGGTTCTATACAAATAGCATTGTCAGGGACTATTTAATGTAGTTTCGCAGGCAGTTTTGTGATTAGTTGACGCTTAATGAAAAAATTTGTGATTAGTTTCAGAACGAAAAAAATCAAACTCTATAACAGTTTTCTTTCCCAATCTTTGTGTAATGAAATAAGATATGCTATATGTTGCCGTCAAGTAGGAAGAGAAAAGTTTGTTGAAGGACGTTAACAACTATTCACGCATGTACGATGTCTGTGTGTGTGTTTGCGTTCGTGCGTGCACATTAATCGACTGACGCAACAGAAATAGCAACCTATCGTGTTTCGATTTCCAACACGCACGCCCTGTGCCGAATTCTGAAGCCTTCTTTGACAGCCAGTCACGAGAGCAGTACGGTAAATCTGGGAAAGATGGCTACAAGAGTCAGAACGTATCGTTCTGTCACAGCAGCGCTTATCAATAACGCAACTGACAAAGTTTTCGCTTCGCGCGGCACCTGCTGGACACCTACATTTGTTTCAACCACGAAAAGACACAAACCTTCTGAGGTGTCCCCAGCGTTTTCCCTTGTGCGGCGGCGTAGATCAGATGCAGATCGGTAGTTGTATGCTTTTCTTTACGCGATTTTGTGCAGATTTATTCCCCAGAAGTTAGTTCCCATGCTATCGAAATCCTCAGGGAAACGGATAGCCTGACGTTTAGGCAACCCGTAGTTTCAGTGAGGCAAAAGGGTTGCATATCGCTTAGGGAACGACTGACGAGAGTGTTCTGTCGCCTTGTTTTGGAAAAGGCCGCAGGTTGATTCTTGCAAGGGAAAACCCAGAAACTAGCGACTATTAACAATGCTATTTATTTCCAAATCAATGATTCGTCAACAGACACCTATTCAATCCAAATAATTATTTATTGTTTATTGCTTAACAGCCACTTGTGGTGCAATTGAAATATTGTCAAACCCACCTGATAAGGATCACACATTGGGCAGAAGTAATTGTAATTCCTAGATATTTTGTAGTGTTTACGGCCTTCAAACTTGATTGATTTATCATGTAAACTAATTTTAACGGATTTGTTTTCGTACTCATGTGGACGACTTCACACTTCTCATTATTTAGAGTCAACTGCCAATTCTTACACCATACTGATATCTTATTCAAATCGTTCTGCAGTTGGTTTTGATCTTCAGATCATTTTATTAGACGGTAAATGACGGCGTCATCTAAGAGAGATTGTCCCCTAAATCGTTTATGTAAATAAGGAACAGCAGAGTACCCATAACACTACCCTGTGGAACGCCCGAAATCATCCCTGTTTTAGTCGATGCATTTCCATCGATTACTACAAACTGTGTCCTCTCTGAGAGGAAATCCCCTATCTAGTCGCAAATTTGGGGCGATATACTATAACCACGCAATTTGCTTAAAAGCCTTTTGTGAGGTACGGTGTCAAAAGCCTTCTGGAAATCTAGCAATACGGAATCAATTTGAGAACCCTTGTCGATAGCACTCATCACTTCCTGTGTTTCACATGAACGGTATTTTCTAAATCCGTGTTGACCTTGGGTCAATAGATTTTTCTGTTAGAGATAATTCATAATATTTGAATACAGTATATGTTCCAAAACCCTGCTGCAAATCGACATTAATGAAATAGGCCTGCAGTTTAGTGGGTTAATCCTACTGCCGTTCTTGAATATAGTTGTGACCTGTGCAACTTTACAATCTTTTGGTACAGATCCTTCTTTGAGAGAGCGTGTGTATATGGCTGTTAAGTAAGGAGCTATCGCTTCAGCATAATCAGATAGAAATCTAATGGGTATAAAATCCGAACCAGAAGACTTGTTCTTGTTAAGTGATTTTAGTTGCTTCTCTACTCCGATAATATCTAATTCTACGCTACTCATTACGGCCTCTGTTCGTAATTAGAAATCTGGGATATTTGTTTCATCTTCTTCGGTGAATGAGTTTCTAAAAGCTATGTTTAGTAACTCTGCTTTAGTAGCGCTGTCATCGGCAGGATCGCCATTATTATCACGTAGTGAGGGTATTGTTTGTGTTTTGCCCCGAGTATATTTAACATATGACCAAAATCTCTTAGGGTGAGTTCTGCGCTCTGTTGCTCAAAACCACTGTATGTTCATTTCATGTAACATAGTAAAAATAATAATATTTTAATAATAATAATAAACACTTCTGATGAAGGCTTCCATAGTTGAAGTCGAAACCTTGGTAATAAATCTAGCTTTACAACCATGAGCTTTATTATTTATCATCAGCACGTTGTTAAATATAGGATGTTTGGAATGTTGATAAGCCAAACACTTCACTGCATCTACACGGAGTGGTGCACCATTCATAACCACGTCTCGCAGTTTAATAACGGCAGAGGGACGGGAGACGAACGTCACGTCCAATCAATCGATGCGAAACACGACAGTGAGACCTGCTGGCAGCGACTGTGGGCCCCCTCAACCAGTTTCAGGGCGAACATTGTGAAGGGAAATGCACGGGGTGGGCGTTGGGATCGCGTGCGTCATAAAGGAACACCGCTCACAGCGCCGACTCTCATATTACGCGAGGCGTCAATAAACCAGCGGACCGCAGAAGCGCTCGCCCCTCTGAGTGTGAACACAACAGTTCCGACCGGAGGTACTTCCGCGGTGCTTTAAGGACTGTGTTTTGTGCTGTGAAATGCATCCACGTAGGCAGTGTAGTGCTAACTGGTACCTGCTATTTGTTTTTACACATATGTTCTTGATGAGTAAATTTCGTTCGTTTCTCGGTTGCACAGTGGTAGAGTGCCAGACTAAGAATCCAAAGGACGCGGGTTCGATCCCCGCCAGGTCCTATGATTTTTATCTGTCACTTTCCACTTCTTTCACCTCTGACAGCACTGCTCATGTGAAAAATACCGAGTAGCACCGTGGTTCGGAATCCACGTTAAACTGTAGGTCCCCCTATATCTGGCTGGGTAAGTCAGTTCGAAGGTCGGAGGAAGGCAACGGCATAGCACCTCCAAACAGGACCATGCCTAGTAAAGCACTGTGGTATTCAAACCAATCTTCGGACTGTTGACTGCTTTATCTTTTACCTCTATACACACAAGCTATAAACCCGGCGTTGCCCGGGTGTTTATTTATTCTACACTCTCGTAGTCCACCTCCCCTTCCTTCGTCTCTCTTTCTTTCCCATGTCCATGTTCGTTTCCACCTTTCCCTTTCTCGGCAACGATTTTTGCAAGGCACCCTCTGTCATGTACCATACGAACATGTATGTATCTTGTGACCTTCCTCTTGGTATAAGTGTCATGTGTGCAAAAATTCACCAAGATCTGAGAAAACCTATTCATTTTTTTCAAAGTTAAGTATCCTCCACCGTGCACCGAACGAAATTTTATACAGACAGTGACATTCCTCTTGTTTTTATGGTTAAGTGTGCAAATTTTCATAAATATCGGAATAAAACTATAGATTTGTATGCAATAGAAACACAGAGTAACATTGAAAAACGCACTTTGTTGTTCTAAAATTTTCCAGTTTCATTTCATACAACCTGTGTTCTGAGAATAACAAAAAAAAAAAAAAAAAAAAAAAAAAAAAAAAAAAAAAAAAAAAAAAAAAAAAAATCGGTCGAGCCGTTCTCAAGTTATGGCGCGACCAACATACTTAGGGATCCGTTTTTACCTTGCAAGATACTCTCCCACATACACCGTATGAAACTTTAGGTAGACGGTGACCTTCCTTTTGAAGGTCAAGTGGGCAAAGTTTCGTGAAGGTCGGACTGAAACTGTAGATTTCGTCGGTCTGTAGGAAAAGTATCCTCCGCCATGCACCTTCATTTCGTCCTACCGTAAATACTTTCTTAGCCAGGGTGAGTAGGAAAAACGTAACAAATCAAAACGTCATTCGTGATGTGGCGGTTTTTCATTAACGTAATTGTTTATTACTCCATATCTCATGAACTGTGTGTCGTACTATGATAAAATTTTGAACGTACGTTCAGTGGTATGTGGGTATACTTTCTGTAACATTTCTCGCGAATACAATTAATAGTTCAAGAGTAATAAATTATAAGGTCATGCCAAATGCCGCAATATTACTTCATGAACGCCTAAAAAGTAGTAAGGAACAAACTTTCTACTATCATCATTTTTCTGGGGTTGTCAGTGAGAGAAAGTTTGCTAAAGGTTTGAAATTATGTTTGAAGTTTGTTGCAAGTCGCAAAGTCCTCTCCTTCTCAAATACTGGACTGATAAAGTTACACTATCACGTGCCGAAATACGGGGACGTTTTCATTGTTTATGAACTATCGGTACTATCGTAATATCCTTTCTTAGCTGGCGTCTTCTACCGATGAACTAAATTCCTGCCAAATTTCAGCTTCGTAGGTGATGTAGTTTTCGAGTTTTCGTGTTTAGTCAGTGAGTGAGTGAGTGTCTGAATGTCCTTTCGCTTTTATATAGATAGAGATTCACAATAACTGTGCTGTGGACACTCGTACGTTTCAACAGCCGTGTTGATAGCGCAGCAAGAATACGGTCGTCGTTTGATGAGACAGGGAAACTAACCTCACACTTTAAGAAAGAAATGGAATAATCAGAATTACAAAGATGACAGGGGCAGAAAAAAGTTCAAATGTGCACTCATGCATGATGTCGTTCCTCAACTACTACATTAAATAACTCATCAATGTCAATTTTTATTATGTATCTACTAGCTGCTAAACCTGGTATTACACGGGTATATATGCATTTTTTCCGTCTTATATTAGAAACGAAAATAAAAATTCGGTAAAGATTTCATCTTAATGAATTCATGACAACAGCTTAGAAATTATGAAACAGTAAAACAATGAAATATAATGTACAAAATCATAAGTGCAATAACCAAAGAAAGAAAAATAGTAATAAAGTACAAACAATGTATAACATTAATTTCATTTAAAACTTGACTACGAACTATATTATGTCCATCTCGTTCATTCCTTACGGTCCATCGATTTCTACCTTCGTAGAGTCAATTTAAGCTTTTTTTTTTCATGCAGATCAATACCCACGGCATCATATATCCTTGACTATGTCTTCTACAATAATATTATTTTTCAGATTTGTGGAATGTAATATTAGGAAACTGCCTGCGATGAATAAGTAGTGGATGAATGAAGTTCCGTAAATCAGGTGTCGCGTGATGGGAAAATTGTTGTGACTCATTGTTTACGACGTCATATGTCTCATACTATCATGTAAATTTGAAGGTACATTCAATGGTACATGTGCCTAATAACTGCAAAATATCTTGTGAATTCTTTTAGTACTAAAGATGTAAGAAATTGAAACCTCATGCGTGATGATGAGGTATTTTTATTAACCAAATTGTTTATGACTTCATATCTCATGAACTATATATCGAATGGACATTCAGTGGAATGTATATGTATTGCGAATTGTCTCGCGAATACAAATTAAAGGGTAGAGGTAATAACTTGTAACGTCAAGCCAAATGTCGTAAATATACATCATGAACCTCGGAAAAGTAATAAGCGATAAACTGTTTTTCCTTTCATCATTTTACTTTGGTTGTCAGCGAGAACAATTTTGTAAAGATTTAAAATTATGTTCAACGATTGTTGAAAGTCGTTAAGTGCTTTCGTCAAATAGTTGACGAATAGAATCACGCCGTCCCCTGCCTCAGAATGGGGCAGTTTCCATTGTTTATGACATGATATTGTATGAACTATGCAACGTAAGTGTTCTTTGCAACCGTAGCAAATGATTGCTGATCTTAAAGAATATTTGTACTAAATTTGTTTGGAATAGGTCCATTAGTTTAGGACCAGATGTAGAATATTATCGCATGAAGCGGCCGGTTTTCACGACTATCATTGTTTATGACATCATATATACTTACGCATGTGTCGTAGGCGATTGTTGCCTTATAATAAGGAACATATGTACCGAGTTTGGTTGAAATTGGTCCAGTAGTTTAGAAGTAGTATGTGGAACATACATACCCACATATCCACAGACATACATAAAGCCTATTTTATAAGAGGTATAGCTATAAAGGGTTGGTGTGTGTGTGTGTGTGTGTGTGTGTGTGTGTGTGTGTGTGTGTGTGTGTGGTATGTGTGTGTTTGTGTACGTCAAGGGATACTTTGCTCCATGCCCTCTTCGTGATTGTGGTGGTTGGTAGCTCTCGGAATACTGCTACTGATAGCTGAGCTTCGTCAGTGTACAATACAAATTTCAGAAAATACGCCATAAACACAGAAATGGCTTTAAAAAGTGCATAAAATCAAGTTTGTTTACATTCAGAGACCCTTTGGACCATTGTCATCGACTGCCACACAGATGTGGTTCTACATAGCCATCGGAGTCCTGTTGTTATTGAAAAAGTTAATTCACTGTCTTTCTCGGAGCTCAGGTGTCACGACTTCGTAAACAATGAGACGCCTGAAACCTGATGCATGAGTTACCGATTGAACGTATCAAAATTTATTACTACAATAGTCAGTTAGCTACTTAAAAAGAAAAATTACCCATTACGCCCAGTTTTGAACTTGTAGGAAACTTCATCTCGCTGTCAAACAACCCTCTCCCCACCATCCCGCAACATACACACCACAAACACACACACACACATACGCACACACACACTCAAATTGGCATTCATGCAGTAAGTGTGGTAAAAATTAATTTCTCATACATTGTGCGACGAATTGCTTCTAAAGTCATCAGTCCCTAGTATCATAGACGAATTTACATCAAACCCAATACTCGCACCATGCCCGTGGGAGGATTCGAACTTCCGGCGGGAACGCGCAATGCATAGCGCGGCTTTTAAAGTGTTTTGTACTGAGTTTAATGTGACAGTGAGGGAATGACATAAATTCCAAGTTTTATACAAAGTATGTAAATTTTCAACAGTAATCCAAATACTAAAATATTCAAAAACCGATGCAGGAAATTATTTATGCTACAATCCACTGATTTCCGGCGTCAAAGATGCATGAGCCTAAATTCTCGCGAAATGTTTACACTGTTGTTGTGATGCAGCTCTCGATCCCACTCTATCCGGAGCAAGCCTCTTCGTCTCCTCATAATAACGGCAACCTACTTACATCTGAATCAGCTTACTATACTTGTCTTGTGCTCTCTCTCTGCGGTTTTTCCACCACACACTTCCCTCCAATGCCATATTTACGTTTCGTTGACGTGTAAGAATATGTCCTACCAACTGATCCCTTCTTTTAGCAAGGACACGAAGAAAAGGTCTTTTCTTCCCAATTGTGTTCAGTACCTCTTCATTAGTTATGCGATCTACCCACCTAATTTTCAGCATTCTTTTGTAGCACCATGTTTCAAAACCCTCTATCCTCTTCCTGTCTAAACTATTTATCGTTCAGTACAAGGCAACACTGCACACAAATGCCTTCAGAGAAGACTTTCTTACACTTAAATTAATATTCGATGTTAGCAGATTTCACTTTTTTAGAAACGCTTTTCTCTCCATAGCCATTCTGCATCTACCACTTTTATTCTTTTGTTACATAATCTAATTCCTTCAGCATTTCCTGATTTTCTAAGACTGCATTCCATTACCGTTGTTTTCGCTTTGTTAATGTTCACCTTGTACACTAATTTCAAAATACTGTCCATTCCGTTCAACTACTCTTCCAGGTCCTTTTGCTGCCTCTGACGGAAGTACAATCTCATAATCAAAACGCAATGTTTCCATTTTCTTCGCCCTGAACTCTAATTCCTTCTACAAATTTCACTTTGCTTTCATTCACAGCTTGCTCAATCTTGTATAAATTGAATACCATTGGAGAAATGCTACAACCCTGTCTTCCCCCCTTCGCACCTACTGCGTCCCTTTGATGCCCTTCAACTCTAATAGCAATAATAATGTTTGTAAATCTATTGGACCAAACTGCGTGGTTATCAGTCCGTCGCTTACAAACTACTTAAACTAGGTAAACTAACCTAAGGACATCACACATACCTATGCCCGAGGGAGGACTCGAACCTCCGACGGCGAGCAACCGCGCGCTCCGCAGCGAGGCACCTTAGATCGCTCGGCTACTCCACCGCGGCCTCTAATTACAGTAGTTTGGTTAATGTAGAAGTTGTAAATAACCTCCGGGTCCCTATATTTTATCCCCGCTGTCTTCAGAATTTGAAAGAGTGTTTTACAATCAACATTGTCATAGATGTTTTCAAATATACAAAAGCTAGAAATGTAGGTTTGCCTTTCCTTAATCTATTTTCTAAAATAAGTCGTAAGATGAGTATTACCATCCGTGTTCCTACATTTCTCCTGAATCCGAACATTTTCTTCGAGGTCAGCATCTGTAGCCTTTCCATCCTTCCGTACATAATTCGTGTTAAAATTTTGCACCCATGACTTATTAAACTGATGGTTCAGTAATTTTCAGCCACGGCGGAGCGGCCGAGCGCATTGAGACACTATGCTACGATGCGCGAGACCGTTCCCCGTGCCGCGGTGCAGTAGCCGAACGGTCTAAAGCGTCTCGCTGCGGAGCGCGCGGTTGCTCGCCGTGGAGGTTCGAGTCCTCCCTGGGGCATGGGTGTGTGTGTTGTCCTTAGGTTAGTTTACCTAGGTTTAAGTAGTTTGTAAGCTACGGACTGATAACCACGCAGTTTGGTCCGATAGATTTACAAACACTTGAACCGTTCCCCGCCTGGGGTTGGAATCCCCCCTCGGACATGGATGTTTGGTTGTCTTTAGTATAAGGTAGTTTGGGGACTGATAACCACGCAGTTAAGTCCCATAATCTTTACAAATATTCTGTAATTTTCGCATCCCTGTGCACGTGAATTGTTTGGGATGGAAAATATGAACATTGTAGAATAATTGTCACTTGCCAGAGTTTTCCCACTTTCATTGTAACTGTCTCTAATTTGTTTCCTGAATATTGTACCAGCATCATCAATAATCTATACTAATAGTAATAAATCAGTAAATTTAGGCCTGTCGCTGTTCACTTAAATCTTCAAAACTACTAGATGAATATTTACGCGGTTTTCACAGGAAACATGAGAAAAGGTCGGGTCAACATATAGGCATAATTTTATCAAAATCGGATCAGGATAAATAAAAGATATCGTAATTTTACGTGTTTTCAGTAACCGTCGTGTCTGTTCAAGTATTAAAAACCTCTTATCTCCAAACCTATTTCACGAATTTGCATGGAGCGCAATGCTGTATATCATATAGACTTCGTTTCATAAATATCGTGAATTGAAATTTTTTATCTACGACCGTTTGTCTGTCTCTTCGAACAAGCTTATCTCCAAAACTACTTAACGAATTTTTATGGGGTTTTCACACCTAACTTGCGCATATTTTACGGTTACATAAAGGCTTCAATAATTAAAATCGAATCGGAAAAAATAAAGATATCATAATTTAATCATTTGTTTAAAAGCCATCCTGTGTGTCTATTTGTTGAAGGTAATCACCAAAAGTACTACACGAACTTTCAAGGATTTCCACAGGTAAATTGAGAATAGTTTTTAGAGTAACATAGGCTTCATTTCATCAAAATCGGATCAGAGGAAGGAAAGACATCGTAACTTGACGTTTTATGTGTATACTAGGCTTGGAAGTATGGTGCAGTGCAGAAAATCTCCAAGAGTACTATACGAAAATTCATGGGGTTTCATAGGTCAACTGATAGTACCTTGGGGCAACAATATGCTTCTTTTAATCAGAATCGGATCAGGGGAAGAAAAGATATCGTAATTTGTAGTTTCTGGTGTGTGCTATGCTTGAATTGCAGCGTAGTATAGCAAAGATCCCCTAGAGGCGCTGTTACTTACATAGTATACTTAGACCAAAGATCTTTGTCGATGCTGCCTTTTTTTATTCACACAACTTAGGTGTAATTCACACAACTAAGGTGTAATATGCTGAAACAAAGGTTACGATTTTCCTTACGGCAGCGGTGTATTGATGTTGGCAACGGCCGTTGAATCCTTTTTGAAAAATCAGTCATGTACAAAGGAGGGAATAATTCGTTGTATTGATAATGAAATAAATAATTAATGCTGTTCCGATCAGTAAATTAATTATCTCCCTGAAGCGAATATTTCGTTGCCAACGTTAACATGGTAAACCGTTGCCACTCCAAGTAAAATTTAACCCACGTACAACACACAAATAATTCATATACTAAAAATTGTTGGTTTTGTAGTGCTGCGAGAAAACAATACATGATAGAGTGAGCGTATTCCCTCAGTAACGTATTTTGAATTAAGAGCCGCAATCTTATCTCTGCAAATACGAACTAACATAGAACACCGAGTTGCTGATTACACTTTGTATATTCACAGCTTAACGACATATGTTTGCTTTTTTTGACAGGGAACATTTGAATTTACAGATAACGACATTCCTTCGCTTCTATCGATGCTCTAATTTACATAAGAATTCTTTGCAAGGAAAATCTAATTTATATTGTTCCCTTTTTGATTTCGGTGTATCCCCATTTCATTTTGAGAGCGCTATGTTTAGGAATGCATCAAAAACGCCATGGTACAGAAACGAAAAAGTGAGGCGAAGTTAGTTACTTAGTACACCAAATAACTAATTATGCCGTTGCTGTGTCTTTTTCATTCTCATAAATATGGTGTAATATACTACAGGAAGGGGTATAATTTTACTTACGGTGGTGGCATCGTGTGCTAATGTTGGCAAAGTCCACTGAATGCTTTTTCAAAAATCAGTCACGTAGAATGAGGGAAATATTTTTGTATGTTCACGTAATTTATACTGTTCTGGTCAGTACATTAATCCTCCTCGTAAGGCGAATAGTTCGTTGTTAATTACAGCAAACTAAAGCGCTGCCACTGCAAGTAAAATTTAACCCAGGTAGGACAATTTTTTTTTTTTTTTTTTTTTTTTTTTTTTTTTTTTTTTTTTTTTTTTGCATCTTCTCAACATTAAGCTGGAATTACCACGTGATATTGAGACAAATCCAGTCTTTCCACACATTTATTTGCTCTTACGATTGGTTTGTACCGCATTGGCTGTAAGGAAGCCCCACCTCCTTTTCGCAGAGCAACTACATAACATGAAATAATCTCTAAATAAATGTGTCACAGAAGCAACAAGAAAGTTGAAGAAGCGTCGCTAAATGGGCCATTTACACATAGTCACCCGTCTTAACCCAACAAAAAAGGAGGAAGATAAAAATAAAGTCAGAGATTAGTATATTTTCCCTGTATCACGTGCCCTTTCCACCTTATTGGTGAGAACACAAAATCTGTTCTGCGCATCTTAATGCTCACTCCAGAGATATTTCTGCTCTGTACTTGCCACCAGAGATAATATACACACGCGAGCGACAAACTCATTAGACACCTCTCTGCTATCATAATTGTTCGGTACAATATTGTGATTAAAATTTGTAATTACTTACTTTTGGTGTGGACTACATTAAAATAGAGAAAGACGTCTTCATTTGCACAGAGAATATTGTACTTATAATCCGACTTCTGAATATATAGTTCTATTAGACAAGATCGATTTCAACTTCGTGCTTAACGTAGTAATCACTGAAGGATGTGGGGACATGTATTAGCTGAAAGAGTAGGCCGATGCTGCTAACACAGTCAAGACAATTTTCTGGAAATACTATATTTAATGTAAAGTTCTTTAGAGACGATCAGCTGACGCCATTACTTCTACTATTATTAAGACTTATTTTATCGCACATTAGCACCACCACGACGTCTTATTTAAATAGACATGAAGTACTCTGTTGATCGAATTACCAGACATTGAGCATTCGTTGAATTTTCGATAATAGGGAGCAATGCATACAGAATAGCTACATTGTCCCGAGTGCAACATTGCAACATACTGATACTTCAGCATTCACTTACTACGAGAGATAAACAGTTTAGTACTACACCACTTACCAATACATGACGCTGGTATTAGTATTAGTATTTCTCAACGATAGACGTGTTTTCAGACGTTTACTCCAAACACACATTCTTAACTTTATGAACACAACCTAACATTGAATTAATTTCACTCTTAGTGTGAAAAAATTTATGTACATTCATCTTTTACGACAATGACATCTACTTAAATTTGAAAATGTTCAAATTTTTGTAGAACTTATGGGACTTAACTACGATGTCATCAGTCCCTAAGCTTACAAACTACTTATGAACTACCTAAGACTAAGGACGGCGCAAATATCCATGGCCGAGGGGGGGATTCGAATCCCCGACCGTAGTGACCGTGCAGACCATGACTAGAGCGCCTCAGTCCCCTCGGCCACCGCGGCCGGCACTTAAATTTGACATCTTGGCTATGAGAACTGAGTTTATTGACAGAGTGATCCAACAAAGATTGTGTTTTTGCTGACCTACGTCCGGAACCCAAAGAACCATGATATACACAGGTCCCTATTTAACAACCGTTGCGAAGCACGAGCATATAAGCTAGTAAAATAATAAAACTAAAAAGAACTGTGCAAAGTAGAAGTATGAATTATGGCCTTGCGTTCATACAAAAATAGACTTTCAGCTGTTCGCATTATTGAAAATTTTCTTCCTTACAAACCTTGGCTTTACAATTTCGAAAACAGACTTAAAAGCATGCACGCACACACACACACACACACACACACACACACACACACACACACAGACACACACACACACACACACACACACACACACGAGACAAATCGGTGGAGTAGGTCTCCATTATGATCTTTCAGACACGGACAGTTGATTTCTACTGTAAAAGATCACCTGTGAGAAATTAATTACGTTTATGCGAAATGCTGCTCTGAGGGGGAAAATCAGGTAACATCCTAGGTACCAGTGACACACGGTGTACAGCTTATCTTCTAAACATTCAGCTTGTACGTATTGTTGTAAGTTTTGCGCTTATATGTGGTTATTAGAATATTACCAGTGTTGAACGACACGAGCTGCGTTGCTGAATTACGGACGTAGCGGCTTCGTGCGGTCGGCCCGTTAGTAGCTGTTCACTCCGTTAGACGGGAGTCGCGACGAATCTCAGGCCGTAAAATGTTAAGTGGGATCGCGAGGGATGGAAACAGTTCCAAGGCGGCAATATTTTGCGCGCGATAATCTGCAATGTGAGTGGCGCCAGTAACCGAGCTGGTTTACGGCCTAATTACGAAGTATGGCCGGCAGGCGGTGACGTCAGGGGGCAGCCGATGCCGGCAGTCTGCTGTTCCTGCGGTGGCCGGTGATAGCGCGGACTCGCTCTCTCTACGCCCCCTCCGCGGCCGCCAGGAGCTGATAACAGCTGCAGGCAGCCCGAGCCCCTATGCACCGACGAAATTCATACCTGCCAGGAATTATAGCCACGAGCACGGCCTGGCTGGCGACTTGGCCGCTTTGCGTTCTCGCATTAATCAGCTCCCTCCAAAGTCTTCCCGTTTACGGTGCGGCCATAATCGTTCCAACCGAGATAATACAACCTCCCGCCTAATGCCGCCTGCGCATTTTCTCCACCGTTGACGATGCTTCCGCAAGTCTGCTAGCTTTCGCATCGTCCACCGTCTGCGTCTGCGTCTACATCTACATCTACAACCATACTCCGCAAGCCACCCGACGGTGTGTGGCGGAGGGTACCTTGAGTACCATTATCGATTTTCCCTCCTATTCCAGTCACGTATTGTTCGGGGAAAGAAAGATTGTCGGTATGCCTCTGTGTGGGCTCTAATCTCTCTGATTTTATCTTCAAGATCTCTTCGCGAGATATACGTAGGATGGAGCAATATACTGCTAGACTCCTCAGAAAAGGTAAGTTCTCGAAACTTCGACAAAGTCCGTGCCGAGTGACAGAGCGTCTATCCTGCAGAGTCTTCCACTGGAGTTTAGCGATCATCTCCGTAACGCTTTCACGATTACCAAATGATCCTGTAACGAAGCGCGCTGCTCTCCGTTGGATCTTCTCCACTTCCACTATCAATCCCACCTGGTACGGATCCCACACTGTTGAGCAGTATTTAAACTGTGGCCAAACAAGTGTACTCTAACCTACTTCCTTTGTTTTCGGACTGCATTTCCTTAGAATTCTCCCAATGAATCTAAGTCTGGCATCTGCTTTACCGACGATTGATTTTATTCCATTTTAAATCTCTCCTAATGACTACTCCCAGATAATTTATGGAATTCACTGCTTCCAGTTGCTGACCTGCTATAGTGTAGCTAAATGATAAAGGATCTTTCTTTCTGTGTTTTCGCAGCACATTACAGTTGTCTACAATGAGCTTTAATTGCCATTCCCTGCACCATGCGTCAATTCGATGCAGATCCTCCTGCATCTCAATACAATTTTCCATTGTTACAACCTCTCTATATACTTCCGCATCATTCGCAGAAAGCCTCAGTGAACTTTCGATGTTATCCGCAAGGTCATTTATATATATCGTGAACAGCAACGGACCCACGACACTCCGCTCTGGCACAACTGACATAACTCTTACTTCGGAAGAATCTCTCCATTGAGAATGACCTGCTGCTTTCTGTTATCTAGGAATTCCTCAACCCAATCACACAACTGGTCTGATAGACCATATGCTCTTACTTTGTTCATTAAACGTTTGTGGGGAACTGTATCAAACGCCTTGCGGAAGTCGAGAAACACAGCATCTACCTGAGAACCCGTGTCTATGGCCCTCTGAGTCTCGTGGACGAATAGCGCGAGCTGGGTTTCACACGAACGCCTTTTTCGAAACCCATGCTGATTCCTACAGAGCTCTCTTCTATGCGGACTTGTAACCCTATGGAGCAGTTTGTAAGCACACCCGAAAAAAGTATGCTCCTAGAATTCCTTACAAACTCAATCTATAACAATCTTAAGTAACTAAAACAAGTTTCGTCCAATTAACGTACCAAAAATCTCCACTGTTCTCCATCAATTTACTTTCGACTTTTACCTAATGCTCTGAAGAATATTCTATCGGGCATAAACTGTATATTTTCCTATTGTTTGAACCAGCTCCACACCCTACTCTATACTGTTCAAAGCTCTTCATCTCCGCATACGAACGACAACCCACTCCATTAGAACCTGCTTCCTGTATTCGTCATTTGGTCTCTGTGATTTTTGTCCCCACCCCTCCCTCGTTCCGCTTCCCATATCGATGCTAAATTAACGATTTCTCAGTGTCCTAGAACGTGTCGTATCAATAGATTCCTTGTTTTAGTCAAGGTATGCAAGATAATCCGTTTCTTCCCAGTTATGTTCATTACTTCCTCATTAGTCCTCATTACTTGATCTTCTACATTCTTGTGCAGCACCACCTCATTACAAAAGCCTCTTCCTTTCTCAACTGTTTATCTTCCATATTTCGACACCGTAAACAGCAACGCTCCACACAAACGCCCTCAGAAAATACTTCCTACCACTTAATATTTGGTAACAACAAATTTCCCATTTTTAGAAACCCTTGTCTTTGCATTTGCATTATGCACTTTATATCGTCCATCGTGCGACCATAACAACTGTTGAAGCTTTGTCTCATTACCTAATTTAATTCCTTCAGCGTCACCTAATGTCCTTCGATTACATATTACTACATTTCTTTTGCTCTTTTTAATGTTCATCTTATACCAACCTTCCTTGGTACTGTCCATTTCTCTCAACTACTCTTCCAGGTTCCTTATTGTCACTGACAAAATTGTAATGTCATCTTAAAACCGCGTTTATTGTTTTCTCCCCGAACATATTCAAAATTCTTCTTGCTTTCCTTCCCCGTTTTCAGTATAGAGATTAAGTAATATTGGACAAAGACTAGAACCTTGTCTTATTCCCTTCTCAACCAGTACTTACATTTCATGCCCTTCGACTCTTGTAGCTGCTGCTTGATTTCTGTACAAGTTGTAACAATCAGTTCTCCATATTTTATTCCTGGTGTCTTCGTAATTTTGGCAGAGTGTATTCCATTCAGAATTTTTAAAAGCTTGGTCCATATACAGAAAATCTGTAGAAGTATGTTTTTTTAACCTATCTTCTAAGTCATCTGGTCAGTCTTGCCTAACGTGTTTCTACATTACTCCTATATCCAAAGTAACCTTTCCCTTGATTAGTTTCTACCACTCCTTCAATTTTTCGGTAAATAATCAGTATTAAAATTTAGTACCAATGACTTATTACACTGACTGTTCTGTAATTTTCCCACATTCCTGCCCCTTCGCCTCGCGGGGATAGCCGTGCGCTCTAAGGTGCATTGCTGCCGATTTCACGACCGTTCCCCGTCGGAGGTTCGAGACCTTCCTCTGACATGCACCAAATATATAATATTGACATTGCTGAGTTACTTCGAGTAGTAGTGGAGGAACGACATCATGCATGATTCCACATTTGAACTTTATTTTCTGCCCCTGTCATCTTTGTAATTCGGATTATTCCAATTTTTTCTTGGAGTCTGGGGGTATTTCGCCCGTATCATACGTCTTTGACAACAGGTACAATAGTTTCGTAATGGCTGGTTCCCCTGAGACTTCAGTAGCTTTGAGGTGATGCCATCTACCCCAGATACCTTGTTTCGACTTAGGTCTTTCAGTGCTCTGGCAAATTCATCTCTCAGTAAAGTATCTCCTATTTCATCTTCATCTAATGCAATATTGTCTTTAATTACATCTTCTATATACTCTTTCCAACTTCCAGCTTTCCGTTCTTTGCTGAGAACTGATCCAAGTTATATATAGATACAACTGCGTTTCTTGTCTCTCGTCGGCGGTGCCTATTTCTCCCTATATTTATACATTCTTCTAAAGACTTGCATTTGCCTTCTAGCCACTCCTGCTTAGCTATTTTGCACTTCCTGTCAATCTAATTTCTTAATCATCTGTACTCCATTTTATCTGTTTCATTTACTGCATTTTTATATTTTCTCCTTTCATCGATTAGATTTAGTATATCGTGTGATACGAAGGATTTTTGTAGGTCTTGAATTTTTACCTGTTCTCTGCTGACTTCACCATTTCATCTCTCGATGATATCCATTCAACTGTTTTATTTCCCCCGACAATTGTAGCCTAAAGCTAGCTCTGAAATTCTCTAGAAATTCAGGTTCCTTCAATTTATCCACGTCCCATTCTCCTTATTTTCCTACCTTTTTGCAGTTTTCTCACTTTCACCCTACAATTCATGACCAATAAGATATGGTCAGAGTCTATATCTGCCCCGGAAGTATCTGATTCTGAAATCTATCTGGTAACTTCCGGTGTCTCCTGGTATGTTCCACGTATACAACCTTCTTTCGTGATTCTTAAACCAAGTGTCCGTTATGATTAAATTATTTTCTGTGCAAAATTCTAGCAGGCGGCTTCCTCTTTCATTTCTTTTTCCCACTCCATATTCACGCAGGAAAGCTAATGCAGTGAGTGCTCGACTAAGATCTACTCTCTTCTGCAAGAAGGGAGTAAGTACCAATACTAAGCTAGCAGTGCACCGCTCTATATTTCGACCAACTTTGTTGTATGGGAGTGAAAGTTGGGTGGATATAGGCTACCTTAATGACAAGGTAGAGGTTACAGATATGAAAGTAGCAAGAATGATTTCAGGTACTAATAGATGGGAACAATGGCAGGAGGGTGTCCATAATGAAGAAATCAAAGAAAAACTGGGAATGAACACCATAGATGAAGCAGTTAGAGCAAACAGACTGTGATGGTGGGGTCATGTTGCACACATGGGAGAAGCAAGGTCACCTAAGAGACTCATGAGCTCAGCGGAGGGTAAGAGTCGAGGTAGACCAAGAAGAAAGTATTTAGATTCGGTGAAAAATGATTATGAAGTAAAAGGCATAACATCAGACGAGGGATCAATGTTAGCATGGAGGAATTTTATTAGAGTTGCTATGCCCCAGACTGAACGCCGAAAGGCATAATCAGTCTCTAATGATGATGATGATGATGATATTCAAGTACTATTTTTCCTTCCCTTCCATTTCGTTCTTATATCTCAATTAACAAATGTTTCAAAAGTTTGTATAGCTTATGGGATTTAACTACGCTATCATCAGTCCCTATACTTACAAACTACTTATGAACTAGCTAACACTAAGGACGGCACAAATATCCTTGCTCGAGGGGGGATTCGAACCCCCAACCGTAGTGGCCGTGCAGACCGTGACTGGCGCACCTCAGTCCCCTCGGCCACCGCGGCCGGCTGACGTTTTTCCTTCGTCTATAGGTGTGGTGGATGATTGAACCTTATTTCCTACCTAGTGAGGTTAACTAGTCAACCGTTAGATTGGAAATAAGTTGTCTGCAAGTAATGGCGATGAAAGGTAATCCAAACTGGTGCGCAACGGCGTAATGTAAAAAGAAATAAAAAAAAATGGAGACGAGTAATCATTTTCGAACGTCACACGCAGAACTTTTCGACGTATAATCTGTGCAGACGCACGTCAAAGCACGTATTGGTACCGGAGATTGGATGTCTGGAGTTCATCACCGATTCGGCAGCGGAGACTTGATGCCGTCGATACGCGAGCACCCAATCTGAACCTCTCCCCAACTGCAGTCCCTGGTCACCTGTGTGCGCCACGGCGAGCTAAATTGCTGTGCTGTGCACTGCCGTGGAAGCAGCAGAACGCATCCTCGCTCCAACAGCTTTCCCTTTTTAAATTTTTTATTTATTTATTTATATTTTTTTATTTATTTCAGAGACCAGGCGAAGTTATTCCACGTCTTAGGAAGTCTGGTCTTGAAAATTTACTCTCCAAGTCAGCGATTTTTGCTTGGCGGGCAGATGTTGGTAACGGTGTGTAATATTGGGTCTTCTTTTCTTCCGATCAGGTGTTGGAGTAGTAGTTACTGTTCGTAGCCATCATTAAAGTTCACTAATGTTACAATATTAAAGGAAAATAATTTGGCGGATCTGATAATTTAGGTAACTTTATAGATAGAAGACTCAAAAAAGGAGTTGGAACCTGACTTTATAGTTTAGCGGCAGTAGTAATTTGGAATGAAAGCAACACCTGAGCACATTATTACACAAAGAAACCAGCAGATTACGCGATGACCTTTCTTACCATGATTGTTAAGTTGACTGGATGTAGCAGATGAAGCTGTAAAAACTCTTTCTGCATTGTGTAAAATGATGCTTGGTTGACTTGGAGCAGATTGTACTAACTCAATGACCGTTTTAAAAATGTTAACTTTCGTGACAAAAGGCTCTTTAAATTCGACCGGATTTCTTTTAATTGCGGAGATTTCTTTGCAGGCATTACTAGAAAGTCACATTCATGAAAATTAAAAATAATGAGACCTCGAAGTAAATCTACTAAATTATAGATACAAGTCCAACAATGGCTCCAAGCAACATATTACATAATTAAGATTACTGCTGGAAAAATAGAATCACTTCATGAATTATTAAAGGTGGGTCATTTGAAATAAGTAAAAGATTTATACGTAACTAAATAAATTTTCATCATACTTCATAAGAAAAACGCTCTCACACACACTGACATTAATAATGAAGTCCCTGACGTGCGACTGTTCTCAATGAGGTAGGAAACATGAAAGACCAAGTGCACAACCGTGTTCTGGGCAGCTCGTAAGAGACAGATGAAAATCAAAAAAATAAGAACAGCGTAATTAGCTGCCAGAGAAAGCTGTGGTCAGCGATAAGCATCGTAAATAAATTATTTATCGAATGAAAATTTTTTAATGTAATACTACAGGTGCTGTAAATGATGAGAATCAGCACGGTGCCGACATAGACCAAAGATAACATACACCGCAGGAGTCCCGGGTGACCTTATCTGTGCCGTGTTGTGGCTTGAAAAAAAATTTTTTTTTCTTTTTATTGAAGACAAGAACCAAGATAGCATTTTATTTTTTATTAAGATTGTCGGTTTCGGCAGATCTTTGATTTCTTTCTTCAGAAAATTATTATTAAAAGCTTTTATAAACACATTTAGTCAAATCAAATGTTCAAATGTTTGTAGAGCTTATGGCACTTAACCAAGGAGTCATCAGTCCCTAAACTTACAAACTACTTATGAACTAATACTAAAGACTGCCCGAGGGGGGATTCGAACCCACGACCGCAGCGGCCCTGCAGACCGTGACTGTCCCGCCGCAGACCGCTCGACCACTGCGGACGGCACATTTAGTCGCCAACTTAATTGTTCGCTTGTCGACATATAAATAAAACATGAACATCAACATCCTGTAACAAGTTGTGGTAACTAAGTTCAGAACAATCGTGAATAGCTTAGTGACCACACTTTATTACACGATATTGATGTTCATGTTTTATTTATATGTCTACAAGCTAACTATTAAGTTGGCGAGTAAATGTGTTTTTAAAAGCTTTTAATAATAATGTTCTGAAGAATGAAAACGAAGATCCGAATATGGCAGTTGAAACCGGTAATCTTAATCATCATCATCATCATTAGAGATTGATTATGCCTTTTAGCGTTCTGTCTGGAGCATAGTACATCTAATAAAATTCCTCCATGATCCCCTATTCAATGCTAACATTGCCGCCTCCTCTGATGTTATGCCTTTTACTTCAAAATCATTCTGCATCGAATCTAAGTACTTTCTTCTTGGTCTACCACGACTCCTCTTACCCTCCGCTAACTAACATCCTCAGGTAACCTTGCTTCTCCCATGCGTGTAACATGACCCCACCATCTCAGTCTGTTCGCTCTAACTGCTTCATCTATGGTGTTCATTCCCAGTTTTTCTTTGATTTTCTCATTATGAACACCCTCCTGCCATTGTTCCCATCTATTAGTACCTGCAATCATTCTTGCTACTTTCATATCTGTAACCTCTACTTTATGAATAAGGTAACCTGTATCCACCCAACTTTCACTCCCATACAACAAAGTTGGTCGAAAGAAAGAGCGGTGCACCGCTAACTTAGTCTTGGTACTTACTTCCTTCGGACTGATGACTACGCAGTTTGGTCCGATAGATTTAAAAAAAAAAAAAAAAAAAAAAAAAAAAAAAAAAAAAAAAAAAAAAAATGGGCATTTGAACTTACTTCCTTCTTGCAGAAGAGAGTAGATCTTAGCTGAGCACTCACTGCATTAGCTTTGCTGCACCTCTATTCCATTTCTTTCATTATGTTGCCATCCTGTGAGAAAATACATCCCAGGTACTTGAAACTGTCTACCTGTTCTAACTTTGTTCCTCCTATTTGGTACTCAATCCGTTTAAATCTCTTTCCCACAGACATTACTTTTGTTTTGGAGATGCTGATCTTCATACCATAATCCTTGCACCTCTGATCCAGCTCTGAAATATTAGATTGCAATCGTTCAATCGAAACGGCCATTACAACTGAGTCATCCACATATGCAAGACTGCTTATTTTGTTTTCACCTAGTTTAATCCCGCCGTGCCAGTCTACTGTTTTCAACATATGATCCATGAATAGTATGAACAACAGTGGTGACAGGTTACAGCCTTGTCTTACCCCTGAAACTACCCTGAACCATGAGCTTAATTTGGCATCTACTCTAACTGCTGCCTGACAGTCTACGTAAAGCCCTTTAATTGCCTGCAGAAGTTTGCCTCCTACACCATAGTCTTGTAGAACTGACAGTAGCTTCCTCCTAGGAATACGGTCATAAGATTTTTCTAGATCTATGAAACATAGATAATAATAAAAAAAATGAAATGCGATATTGGCTCAATAAATTGATTAAAAGATCGCCCCCAAAGATGAAAAATCTGTATGCAAGTTTTTTTTCTGCTTCCAGTCACCAGTTTATTTATTTTACAGATGAAATCAAGTACTGAGTTTAGCAGTAAAAACGGAATTCTCGCCGGTCGCAGTGGCCGAGCGGTCTGCGGTGTGCCAGACACGGTCTGCCCCGCCGCTGCGCTCGGGGTTCGAATCCCCCCCCCCCCCCCCTCGGGCATGGATGTTTGTGCCATCTTTAATATAAGGTAGTTCATAAGTAGTTCGTAAGCTAGGAACTGATGACCACGCAGTTTGATCCGATAGATTTACAAACATTTGAATTTGAACGGACTTCTCGTATTACACATTTTAGCAGTAAATATAACGTGTTTTTCCCAGAATTACTAACAATCAAGCTGTGTTTATCTTTTTTACATGAGACCAGTTACTTTTTACAAGCTAAAGAATTCCAGATCCGCAGTGTTTCAGTTGCATTATGAACATACGACTATTTTCAGCGCATGCATGTGATTATCTACAGGACAACTATTCCGACTGGTTCTGAGAGGCTTTAAAAGTCAGAAAGCAAGTCATTTCTGGGCGCAAATTCGTTTGTAATAGCGTTGAACACAGCTAAAGCGCATATAGGTAATTCGATACACCTATATAACCGGTTATACTTGTCCAGTGCACCGATAGCTTTCCAAATAACATTATTTTAATTTTAATGGCCAGTATTTTGTTTGTGTTACATTTTTGAATCATTGTCCGTGTTTTCAAATTTTGTTTTGTTGTTTAGTTTCTTTATGGTTAATATGTACTCTCATTCTCTCTGATTTTTTGGTGTATACATTTAGTTTCTATATGTAGCGGTGTTTGTTCAGCGGAGTTCTGATGAGACTGTGCAGCAACTACGAGTACGCGAAACTGGATGGTGTGGTTACCTATTTTCATGGCTACATGCTGGCCGCGGCGGAGCGGCTTAGCGCTTTGAGGCGCTATGCTACAATGCGCGAGGCCGTTCCCCGTCGGGTGTTCGAATCCTCTCTTGGGCATGGATGTTTGTCTCGTCTTTAGTATAAGGTAGTTCATAAGTAGTTTGTAAATTTAGGGACTGATGACCCTGCAGTTACGTCCCTTAAGCTTAACAAACATTTGAACCATATGCTGTCAAAACCACACAAAATCAACAAAAGCCAAATCAGTAGGAATAATTTTCACTGTTTGTGTATTTTCTGCTGAACAAACCAATCAAATACACATATTTTTAAGGGCTGAAACAAACTATACACAAATAAATTTGATTGACAGAAGGTGACACATAGGAATTGAAATACATCTCAATAAATATAAAATTTTGCACTGGCAGAGTTATAAAAAACAACCAACATGATGCTGCGTCTAGGTATATCCTACGAATAGACCACGGAAAAATTACGGATTCTTAGTATATACTTCTCTAAGAAAGGTGATGAAGGATGTCGGATTTAGTGTGATATTGAAAGAAAATTGAACACCTTCAGCCGTTATGTAAACGGCTGTACGTCCCTGTTCCTTTAACGGAAGATTAGAATCATTTGATACCACGATCTCCCATACTCCTGCTCAGCATACGTGACTGAAACAGGTTATGGAGGTAAACTAAATACCCTCCGACGCACAGCAAACACTGACTTGTGAAATATAGAAGTAGATGAAGACGTAGATTTTACTGACGTACTTACCTGTTTCGTGTTACATTCGATAGCTTCACAGAATAAGAAGAACTTTTGCTACAACCGCGGTGCGTAAAAGTTGTGGCGTCACGCTATGCAATAATACAGGGCAGCGAGAACGCAAAATGTGCGCAGTTGGACACGGGAGTCAACTGACTCAGCAGCCCTTTGTGATGGGGAGAGTGAACTCGCGTATGCCTCAGGTTGAGAATGCTCAAATGTCATGTTATTCTCCATGGTCTACCCTGCACGTGATCCACTTATCTTCTGCAAATATTATGGACATTAGTCTGTGCTTTCCAAATAACTCCATTTATAAAAATAAGTAAATAAAATAAAATAAAATAAATGTGTGCTCCTTCAAGCCATTTTTCCTGAACCTACGTTCTCTCGATTAAAGAAGTCGGTCATGTGAGCTGTCACAAAATGTAAACAATGCCTACAACCCGATTTATATCATTTATATTTTGATTACTATCTTTCTTTGTTCCGATACTGCACTTATAATTTTGTACATTAAGCAAGACAGCCTTACCATTTATATATTCTCTGAT
Source organism: Locusta migratoria (assembly GCA_026315105.1). Taxonomy (NCBI): domain Eukaryota; kingdom Metazoa; phylum Arthropoda; class Insecta; order Orthoptera; family Acrididae; genus Locusta; species Locusta migratoria. Next base: position 203,523,039 of record CM048746.1, read on the forward strand.
AAATATAACATGTTATTGGAAAAAAGGAGATAGATAGAGAAGGGATAGGAGAAGTGCCCACTCAAGGCTTGAATGAATAAATAAATACCCGGGCAACGCTGGATTTTCAACTAGTTTGTTTTATATTTCGTAAGAATACGTCAGCCATTGGACTTTATTTCTTTAGGTTTTTCGGATTTACTGATTTCGCTTTGTGTGCTAAGAAGTAAAGGAAATTAGCATACAATATAAACTTTCACGGCCGGCGTTTTCTTCAGTTAAAACTTCAGCCTGCGAGGCCGTGGTCGATGTGTAAAACTTCTTCCTGGCGTTGCGTCTCCCGCAGATGGAGACAAAACGTCAAGAAGAGGTTTTATAAATCCACCTCGGCTTCTCAGCCAGGAAGCGTCAGCTCAAGTTAACGAAATTAGTTTGTCTGTTGCGATATCCAGTTCCGGTAAAGAGGAGTTATGATCGTCTGACCTGTAACTAGTGTATAGCTTCATTTTGACTGATTCTTCCGTTGCTTCTTGGTAGAACATAATCGAATAAATTAATGTGTGTTCTAAAAGTTTATTTTTGTTTACTTAACCGGTTTTCGGCTTAGCTGGAGAATCCAGAATCAGGTGTTCACATTTGCTGGACATGTACTGAGTGAGGGCCATAGCTACCAGCCACACTTTCAAGTCCTTCACTTAGCAAACAAGGGCCAAAAACTCAACCTATTAGAAGCTCTTGAAATAAATAAACAACTAGACCAAAGCACTGATTTAGTATTAAATGATCAAACACAACTAAACAGTTCACCCCTATTAGATTTCACTTAATTCATCCCTGAGTTACATTACCTACTATCCTGTCAGTTCCAGTCTCTTCATATATTTCCTCATAGTACAATCAATTAACTAAGTTTTTACAACTCCCACACTGGCTGTTCCATTCCTCCATTCAAAAATAAAAAGAAAGAAAGAAAAGAAAATTAATCCTAGCCTCTTATTTATTTGTATAACTAATAGATCAAAATCAGACAATCACAGTTTCAAGATTAATTCTAAATTTACTGGATTCCTTGTTTACCCCCACAATCCCAAACCCCTGTGTATTTATTGATTATGATTTATTTTTAACTTTTGAAAATTTGGTCCCAGTGTAGCTTACGACATAATATCCATTCTCAGCTTCCTGAATTTTTATAACAGTAATTTCATTAGACAGATTTAGTTTAATCTAATGCTGTAACTATTCATTTTAAGTTCTTGATGCCACTCCAAACCTCGGATTACAACTGTAATATGTAACACCATCTATAATTATCTTCCAAAATTATTATCAAGGGACTTATATATATTTATTTATCAGCATTATCAGTTCGTTTATAATAGCAGGTAGTTCCAGTTCCCCGGTTACATTCAAATTTATTCCTTGTTTTATCGTCCAGAAAATGTATATTCTTTTATTACTGTTTAGTTTTTAAGTTGATAACTATAATAACACAACGTCTAAGAAGTGTTGTACTATGTATGTCGATCTAAGTGTAGACATTTGTCATCTCCTCCTATCTAAGTGTAGATATTTGTCATCTCCTCCCATACTGTATCTAAACATTCTAACCTCTTTGACACAGCAAAATTGTGTGTGTGTGTGTGTGGTTTTTTTTTTTTAATTTAGTGTATAGCTTACTTGCACTAATTACGGATCATGTGAAGTTGTGTGCCTCGGAAGCACAGTGGTAGAGTGTCAGACAACGAATACAAAGGGCGTGGATTTTTGGTTTGTGGTTAAATCCGCCTTATGCGAGACACCTTGCTTTGCTTTAACACCCGAACTTGAATATATTGTTGGAATCAGTTTAAATAATAATTTACAATTACAATTGAATGAGTTATTTTTCATTAATAATTACATTGGGTTATTTAGGTGATTCGAATTACATTACATCGTAAAATCATTTAAGAAAGAAAGTATTATACATAAAATTCGTGTCATGTGAGTACTAGTTTTCAATAAGTTTTTCGGAAAGAGAATCATAAATTTTTTATGTATTTTCATTTACACAGACTTCTAATTATCAAATCTATCTAGTGAGTAAGAAGTTTTACACAAATGTTATCTGTTACATGATCTATTAGACGTAGGGCATTACTAAGAAACACGACAATTCCTACTTTTATTATTAAAGAATATAACATTGTAAAACAAATCATTACACATATATTTTAGTGTTTCAAATGCTTTCAAATGTTATTCTGAGTATTTAATTGGCGGATATCTGGTTATTAGAGAGTGTACATTTACTGACAATTTATAACATCAATTATTTCAGTTTCACGGACTTTAACTCATTATTAATTAGCGTTCGTTAATTGGCAAATCGTAACTAAATGGCACCGTGCAACAAACATGCCTTTCAGCCACAAAATACACATGATACCACATCTCCTCTAATGTAAAATGTACTAAACTCTTTATCTGTAGATTACGATCCAACCCGGAATCTCTCTCTTCATAATAGGTCGTATATGTGTCTGACACACCTGTCTCGCTACAACCTGCAGTGCAGATTGCTTCCTCATTACAGTTTTGCCTTGAAAATGACAGGGTAGTCTCCTGACGACGTCGATTTTGATACTTGTCTGCATACCCGTAAGTTTTACGAGAGATAATCCTTGCCAGATATAATAACTTCAGGCTGGTAAAGTGATATCGGGGTTCCACATGGTAGAGTTATTGGTCCTCTGCTGTTCCTTATTTAGATAAACGATTTAGGGGAAAATGTAAGTAGCTCTCTTAGGTTGTTGGCAGATGACGCCGTCATTTACCGTCTAGCAAAATCATCTGAAGATCAAAACCAACTGCAGAACGATCTAAATAAGATATCAGTATGGTATAAAAATTGGTAATTGACTGTAAATAATGATAAATGTGAAGTTGTCCACACGAGTACAAAGAGAAATCCGTTAAACTTTGTTTACAAGATAAATCAGTCAAATGTGAAGGCCGTAAACTCCACAAAATACCTAGGAATTAGTATTACTTCAGACTTAAACTGGAAAGAACACGCTGATAATTTCGTGGGAGAGACGAACCACAGACTGCGATTTATTGGCAGAACCCTTAAAACATGCAACAGAAATACAAAAGAAACTGCATACACTACGCTTATCCGTCCATTTTTGGAGTATTGTAGCGCAGTGTTGGATCCTTATCAGGTGGGTTTGACGGAGGACATCGAAAGAGTCCAAAGAAGGGCAGCTCGTTTCGTATTGTCACGATACAGGATCTGGGTTGGGAGTCATTACAACAATGGCGCTTATCGCTGAGGCGTGGGCTACTTGCGAAATTTCAATCGCCAATATTGTCCTCCGAATGCCAAAATATTTTGTTGACTCCCACTTACATAGGTAGAAATGATAATCAGAATAAATGTTCAAATGTTCGTATAGCTTATGAGACTTAAGTATGGGGTCATCAGTCCCTAAACTTACAAACTACTTATGAATTAGCTAACACAAAGGACGGCACAAATATCCATGCCCGAGGGGGGATTCGAACCTCCGACCGTAGTGGCCGTGCAGACCGTGACTGGCGCGCCTCAGTCTCTTCGGCCACCGCGACCGGCGATAATCAGAATAAAATACGAGAAATTAGAGCTCGAACAGAAAGATTCAGACGTTCTTTCTTCCCGCGCGCTATTCTAGCATGGAATGGGAGATAAATAGTATAATGGTGGTTCGATGAACCCTCTGCCAGGCACTTAAATGTGATTTGCAGAATATCCCGTGTAGGTGTAGGTTTATGTCGTTGTCAAACGTCCTACACGTCAGTCGGCAAGACTGAGCGGAATGGGAGCACCTCTCAGAATGTCCAATGCAGTCTTGGACGAAACGTCAGGCACAGAAGAGTTTCATAGACCACGGCCATACTACCGGGAAGGTAGTTTACTCTGCAGCTGAATACAGTTCTCCTGTCTCGCTCAACAGTGCTCATGTGAGAGACATTGATGTACAATTAAATAGAACAATGAGATTGATCAGCGGCACTCTGATGGCTACAACACTTCAATGACTCCCAATATTATGCAACATCGTTCCTCCTGATCTAAGACGGACGGAAGCCTTAATGAGAGAGTATTATAAGATCTTGTCCACTCCTGAGCTTCCTATCCTGCAAGACCTTCCACCACAGGTAAGCCGGCTGAAATCACGTAAACCACCTCTTAAAACAGCTGTGCAACTACATGAGAGTGGCTTCTCGCCTAAATCAGACTGGGCAAGAACTTGGGATACGTTTAATAAAAAAAAAAAAACAGCATCTGGATAGACGATCCCTCTAAGCAGCTCCAAGGAATGGACCTTCCCAGGAGAGAATGGTCTCTTTTTTTTTTTTTTCTTTTTTCTTTTTTTAAGTCTATGGGACTCAACTACGGGGTCATCAGTCCCTAAACTTACAAACTACTTATGAACTACTTACGAACTAGGACGGCACAAATATCCATGCCCGAGGGGGGATTCAAACCCCCGACCGTAGTGGCCGTGCAGACCGTGACTGGAGCGTCTTAGTCTCCTCGGCCACCGCGGCCGGCGAATGGTCTTTGATCAACCGCTTCCGAACTGGTGTTGGTCGCTGTAACTATTGGAAATTCAAATGGGGACAGACAGACGACCAGTCATGTGACTGTGGAGCAGACATACAAACGATGACCCACATAATTACTAATGGCCCATTACGATTATTCTCAGGAGGGATGACCGAACTCCATATAGTCAGTCAGGAAGCTGTCCAGTGGTTAAAGAAGTTGGACTTGGCTCTGTGACAGAGATATGTTTCATCTTATTTATTAGGCACTAGTATATCTTACTAAAGTATTATATGTAGCTGACATTATACCAGGGAAGGTTTACCAGAAGCAATGGCAGCATAGTTTGGTCAACACCTGCAGACGACGTAATGTCACAACATGTACCCAGACCTAGTGCAGCCAGTAGTTTGTGCGGTGTGATGTAATGGGCTCGGCCGGCCGCGGTGGACGAGGAGACTGAAGCGCTCCAGTCATGGTCTGCACGGCCACTACGGTCGGGTGTTCGAATCCCCCCTCGGGCATGGATATTTGTGTCATCCTTAGTATAAGGTAGTTGCTAAGTAGTTTGTAAGTTTAGGGACTGATGAGCCTGTAGTTAAGTCCCATAAGCTTAACAAACATTTGAACATTTTTTGTAATGGGCTCGGTGCCTGGCTGTTGCAGCGGTGCTGGAGGCGGCGGACGTGCACTTCGTGGCGGTGGACTGGGCGCGGCTGGCGTACGGCGACTACACGGACGCGGCGTCCAACACGACGGTGGTGGCCGCGAGGGTGGCAGCCCTGCTGGACGCGCTGATCGCGGGGCTGGGCGCGCGCGACGCCGACTTCCACCTGCTGGGCTTCAGCCTGGGCGCGCAGGTCATGGCGCAGGTGGCGCTCGCTATGACGGCCGGCCGCGTGCGCAGGATCACCGGTGAGCGCACGCGCAGGCCTGCCAACGCTGCCACCTCCGTCTTTTTAAACATTACAACAGGCACTCAATTAAAATTTGTGCTGTGGCCGGTAATTGAACCCGGGACCTCTTACTTACTAGGTAGGCGCTTTAGATGGTTGGTGGTTGGTTGCTTAGGGTTTAACGTCCCGTCGACATCTTGGCCATTGGAGCAAACGCTCGGAGTTTTTGGGTTAGGATGAGGAAGGAAATCGGCCGTGCCCTTTGAAAGGAACCATCCCGGCATATGCCTGGAGTGATTTAGGGAAATCACGGAAAACCTAAATCTGGATGGCTGGAGGTGGATTTGAACCACCATCCTCCCGAATGCGAGTCCAGTGCGTTACCACTGCGCCACCTCGCTCGGTATAGGCGCTTTAGACCCCTCAGCTAACACAGCCTTGCAGACGAAGCGACTACACGGACTGTGTTACAGCACGTCTCCCTCCACACCACATTAATTGTGCCTCAATGTTCCCTGTGAAATGCGTATCAAATAGCCAGGGCTCTCCTACACTGCAATAGCACCCCAGCAAAGAACGCGAATGGGAACAATCCCGCCTTGTTGCTCAGGTCGAGTTGATATGAATATCTACAAATAATACATTTCCTTGATCTAAAAGTCAACAGTTTCAGCCGACCAGTTGCATAAAATGGTTTACTTGTATAAACCTTTACCTAGGTTTCGGCAAAATTAATTTTGCCTTCTTTAGAGGTATACCTAATGAAAACGTAACACACAAATATGAAAAATAGTAAAATACAAAAGTGTTTCTAAAATAAGAAATTAAAATTACAGCATAGGTGAAAATGTACTTACTATAAAGCTCACATTAAAATAGTTGTTAAATAAAATGTGGCTGACTCCATGTCAATAGATTAAAAAGTAAAATATAAAAACAATGTCACATTATAAAATCGTGGAGCCCGTCCTGTGCGTGGACGGGCACCACGATTTTATAATGTGACATTGTTTTTATATTTTACTTTTTAATCTATTGACATGGAGTCAGCCACATTTTATTTAACAACTTTTTTAATGTGAGCTTTATTGTAAGTACATTTTCACCTATGCTGTAATTTTAATTTCTTATTTTAGAAACACTTTTGTATTTTACTATTATTAATATTTGTGTGTCACGTTTTCATTAGGTATACTTCTGAAGAAGGCAAAATTATTTTTGCTGAAACCTAGGTAAAGGTTTATACATGTAAACCATTTTATGCAACTGGTCGGCTGAACTGTTTTGACTTTTGGATCGTGTTCCACCGTTGCTGAATTGCAGCCATGTTTAAAATTTTGACATTTCCTTGAGACACTATGGTCTCTTTATACCAAAGGTATTGAACATTTATTTTAATTCAATGCCTCATCTTATGTTTAATGCCTTTGGTATAAAGAGACAATATTGTCTCAGTGACAAGACAGCATAAATATCAACAAATAATACATTTTCTTGAGACAATAATGTCTCTTTATACCAAAGGTATTAGACATTTATTTTAATTCAATGCCTCATTGGTAAATCATTGCTGAAAGGCAATACCAGCGGCGCATGGGCTACACCACGTCGTTACTAAACTTACTACAACCTATCAAAATAAAGTTCGGTGAATAGTACTCTAACATTTTTGTAGATGAAAACTATGAACTAAGTTACCTTACTGTCCTTCTAAATAGTTGAAATGTTCAAATGTTTGTAAATCTGTGGGACTTTGGAGATCAGTCCCTAGACTTACATACTACTTAAACTAATAGATTTTTAAATACTACAACCCTCAGTTATAAGCTACATATGAATATGTAAGGTTTCGATGTCGCAAAGGACTCCTTCTTCAGACAATATGAGATAAAGGGTTAAAAATTGTATTTAAAATGTTAAAAGTTGCTTTTTCAACCGTAGAATCGCCTACATGCAGCCCTTAGTGGCTTTGCCGCTATTCCTATTTTAGGTATGACTATCTGTCCACGCCAGATATTGTAATTTTAATTGATTTTGAGATCTGACATGTAATTTTAACTTTTTATCTTATATTGTCTGAAGAAGGTGTCCTTTGCGGCATAAACCTAGGTAACATATTCAGATGTAGCTTGCGACTGAGGACTATAGTTCTTTAAAAATTTTATAAATTCAGTCGCTGATCAACAACCATGCATAAAATAAACTAAGCTTCGGACTACAAATTCAACCACGCCCAAGGGAGGACTCGAACCTCCGACAGCGATCGGCGGCGCACTGCGCTGCTAGGCGCCTTGGAACGCTCGACCACTCCACCGCGGTTTCTAAATAGTCACCTCCCATAGCTATGCACCCCTGAGGTAAGCACCCTTTGAAGTATACCCGGTTAATCTTGTACTACTTGCTGGCACGCATGAAAGGCGCGATCCTGTATTGTCTGAAAATCGTTAACTGCAGTTGCGAGAACCCCAGACTGAACGTGTAGGAGATTGAAGACTGGGGAACGAGCAGGGCAAGGCATGGGGCGTGCTGACCAATCCTGCAGTCCTGAAACGCCTGCGTGGTGCCAGGTGCCAGTGTGCTGGTCCGCATTATACATCACGTCTGTAATCGTTGCTAACGCGGCGCATCCTCCAGCAATACATTAATCACGAAGTCCAGATAATGGGTTCCATTTAGCGTGTTTGGCATCACGTATGATCCTATCAATCTATCCCCAAGTACTGGAATGCCTACCCATATTGAGAACCGCTGCTGATGCCCTGTTTTCTGAATTGCTAGCGGTTTTGCATCTGCCTATACATTCTGTTTATGGGAATTCGTGATACCATCTCTTGTGAACACTCCGAAAAATAGAAAGCAACCGCAACCTATCATCGCGCAGCCCTTCCTATAAACACGTAATACTTTTCGAATTACTCCTAAAAATAAAGGTCCAACGTATTGACAATCTTCAATTAAAGCTTTCTTCTCTCTCTCTCTCTCTCTCTGTCTCTCTCTCTCTCTTTCTCTTTCTCTCTCTCCCTCCTTCCATCTGTCTTTATCTGGCAACGACTTATCTCTAAAACATTATAGCCCATGCCGAAATGCGAATATATCAATATCAGAACACACACACCTGCACAAAAACATTCTATAAGGGATATTGTGTGAAGAAAACAATGATGAATATACCACTATCTCGTCGAGTACTGAGCGTATTCACTTAGTGAGTCGTCATCCAGAAATCGGTTTTACAATCAGCCACATCAGTCCATAGTGGTGTCGGGATTGGTCTTTAGAAAATCCATGATTGCGCCCTTCCGCTCCAGTAGTAATAAATACCTTGGCCTCGCGGTTCTCGCAATATCTCAGCTATCATCGTCTATCGACAATGCGTGTTCGATGAACGTGGGGTACAACACCTGCCGCTACAAGGACTTTGGTGATATGTGGAAACAGCAGGAGACCGAATCAACGTCGTGGAGTGCAGCAGAGGTTATATAGCCAGCAATGGCGGTAGTAGTCAATACTGATTTCATCATCTTCCTCACTTCACATGGGTCTGTAAAGACAATCTTTGAACTAGGTGCTATCTCCCAAATAAATTTAAAACAAAACTCCGTCCCACACAGACCTCGAGGGCCCAATGGCTACCAAGCGGCCGACGTGTCATGCTCCGCTTGAAGGCGTCACGGGATGCGATATGATACCTGGTCAGCGTCCCGGTTTTCCAGACCGGAACCGCTACTTCCCAATCAAGTAATTCCTCAATTAGCCTCACAAGGGTTGAGTGCACCCAGATTGCCAACAGCGCTAGGAAGACCTGGGCGGTTACCCATCCACGTCCTAGAAAATGTTTTACTTCAGTTATCTAACGCGAAACGGTTTATCACTGCTGTGATATGGTGGATCCTGCTTGCTGCTTGCATTTTGGATGACCAACATAAATTTCACCGAAGGTTCCAAATTTGTAGGCTAAAACGCCTAGAATCCAGGTCTATAGGTCTATAGCTGACGCATTATATATATATATATATATATATATATATATATATATATATATATATATATATTTGCGCGCAGAACAAGATTCTTCATCACGGTAACAAAAGGCATAAAGAAGGGCAGAAAAAGAAGCGCAAAAGGAAATTGCTGTAGGCAGCAGTTGTTATTTCTCGGGTTTCATATCGCGGGCCCGTGGCGCGACTCTTGCGCTCCCTAGAGGTTCGTGTTGCTGCTGTTTGCTCTGTGGTGACCTTTCCATCCACAGCACAACCCCGTTCTGCGAAAACATAGCGCCCCTACAGCAACTGCGTACTGTGTCTCTGAAATGGGTCACGTAATATTTCCCTACTTCTAATACGTTTGCAGACGTGTAGGTCATTTTCCTCCAACAGTTACGGATACATACATTAGAGCCAACCTATCGTAACTATTCTTTTTTCTGTTCTATTCGGGAATGGTAGGTGGAAAATAGTGATTATGAACGTCCTCAAAATCTCAAAATACAGTATCGTATGCAGGGGGAGGAGCTAGGTGCTTAAGAGGAACAGAGGCCAAGCTTCCTCCTCCCACACCCCCGAGAAATGTTCTACTGGATATAATGGAAATTATCTAAGATCACAATGTTGTCTTAATTTTTCACTGGAAACTTCGCTAAAGACTGGTGTCACAGGTACCAACTTTAATCCAGGCCCTACTGGTTTAGTGGCCTAGGAAAACATCATCAGATGCAATATCTGAACAACAAGAAACAGGAATGTGGTTGCGTATTTCTCGGCGTAATGACATAATATTCTTCTCGGGTCTGCAGCCGGATAGCAACGTCAACTAGACAATATTTCGGCAGACCAACTGGCTGACATCTTCATTTGATTCCGCTGATTGCAATTACTCGGCGGCGAGAGAAGGGCAGCGCGGTTTGTACTATGAGCATACAAGAGAGAGAGTGTATTCTCGGGGTGCTGAGTTCTGAAGATGGTGGGCCGTGGCTAGCAAAGTCTGCGATTGAAAGAAGCGATTACTTCGTAGATACTTTTATTACAATTGAAAGTAATACTCAACTTTTTTTGTTATGTACTTGTGGTACACTGCTACCTAATACGTAGCACGCAGTTCTGCAATACATCAGCCACTTAGTAGTGTTTCGGGTTATCGCTGTAGACGTCTGACTCGTTGTACTTGCTCTGTACACTTCCGTCGGCCGTTGCAGTAGCAGTGGTTAGTGGTGTCAACGTCGCGATAACGGCGTGATTCCCTTTTCGTCGTTAAGTAGCACGTGCTTCTCATTACCTCGGGAGCAGTCCTCCTTAGCCAACCGCGACGGACTCGTGTCGTATCGTGCTTCAATGTATTCTACTATTGCGACGTTTGTGGTAGTGCTACCGCTGCATTTTCATTGCGAGATTGGGGTGTTGAGAAACGGTATGTAGTTTCATAGTTACCTTGGTCAGACCCCCCCACTCTCCTTTATGTGAACGTTTGCGTAACCCATGGCTAGTTGTCTTTCATCTGTGAGCTCTCTCTTAGGGCTAATCTTCCTTTTCTAAATATATAAATCATTCTATTACCGACTTGTCCTACAGCGAGTATTTTTCTCGTCTAATAGCTTAAAACTTGTGACAGGACTTCCTCTAACATGTTATGTTGTTATGGTCTTCAGTACGGAGACTGGTTTGATGCAGTTCTCCACTCTATCCTGAGCAATTTTTTTCATCTCCTCATAAGAACGACAACCCACATCCACTTGAATCTGCTTACTATACGCGTCTCTTGGTCTCCCTCTGCGATTTTTACCCCACACACTTCCCTCCAATGCTAAACTTACGATTCGTCGATGTCTAAGAATGTGACCTACCAAGCGATCCCTTCTTTTAGTCAGGTATGCCAAAAATTCATTTTCTCACCAAATCTGTTAAGTATCTCTTCATTAGTTACGCGATCTACCCACCTAATTTTCAGCATTCTTCTGTAGCACCACATTTTAAAAGCATCTATCCCCTTCCTGTCCGCACTGCTTATCGTCCATGTTTCACTCCCGTACAAGGCAACACTTCACACAAATGCCTTCAGAAAAGACTTCCTTACACTTAAATTAATATTCGATGTTAGCAAATTTCTCTTTTTCAAAAATGCTTTTCTTCCCATTGCCATTCTGCATTTTATATCCTCTGTACTGCGACCATCGCATGTTATTTTACTACCCAAGTAGCAAAACTCATCTACCACCTTCATTGTTTCGTTACCTAATGTAATTCCTTCAGCATCACCTGATTTTCTAAGACCGCATTCCATTATTTTTGTTTTGCTCTTGTTAATGTTCATTTTATACGCTCTCTTCAACACACTTCCATTCCATTCAACTGCTCTTCCAGGTCCTTTGCTGTCTCTGACAGAATTACAATGTCATCAGCAAAACGCGATGTTTTTATTTCTTCCCCCTGAACTTTAGTCCCTATTCCAAATTTTTGCTTGCTTTCCTCCACCGTCTGCTCGATGTACAAATTGAACAGCATCGGAAAAAGGCTACAACCCTTACTCCCTTCCCTACTGATGCTTCCCTTTCATGCCCTTCGAGTCTAATAACTGCTGTCTGGCTTTTGTACAAGTTGTAAATAACTCTCCTTTCCCTGCATTTTACCCCTGCTGACTTCAGAATTTGAAAGAGTGTATTCCAGTCAACATAGTCAAAAACTTTCTCCAAATCTACAAAAGCTAAAAATGTAGGTTTGCCTTTCCTTTATCTTCTAAGATAAGACGTAAAGTCCCCGGGTTCCTACGTTTCTCCTGAATCCAAACTTTTCTTCCCCGAGGTCAGCTTCCACCAGGTTTTCCATTCTCCTGTAGATAATTCGTGTTAAAATTTTGCAACCATGACTTATCAAACTGATGGATCTGTAATTTTCACACCTGTCTGCGCCTGTTTTCTTTGGAATGGGGATTATTACATTTTTCTTTCGCTTGTCTCATACATCCTACACACCAGTTCAAATAGTTTAATCATGGCTGGCTCTCCCAGAGACTTTAGTAGCTCTGAGGGTATGTCATCTACTCATGGGGCCTTGTTGGGACCTAAGTCTTACAGGGCTCTGTCAAAATCATCTCTTAGTATAGTATCTCCTATTTCATCTTGATCTACTTCCTCTTCCCTTCCTACAACATAGTCTCTAAGTTCATTTCCTTTGTAGAGCTGTTCTATGTACTCTTTTCACCTTTCAGCTTTCCCTTCTTTGCTGAGTTCTTGATATTCGTAGAGTTGCTTTTCTTGTCCCCAAATCTCTCTTTTATTTTCCTGTAGGCGGTATCTACTTTTCCCCTTCTTATACATTCTTCTACAGATTTGCATTTGCCTTCAAGCCACTCCTGCTGAGCCATTTTGCACTTTCTGTCAATCTCATTTCTTAGTCGTCTGTACTCCATTTTGCCTGTATTTTTATATTTTCTCCTTTCATCAATTAAATTTAGTATTTCCTGTGATATCCAAGGAGTTTTTGTAAGTCTCGCCTTTCTACCTATTTTGTCCTCTGCTGCCTTCACTATTTCATCTCTCAGTGCTACCCATTCCTCTTCTACTGTTTTATTTCCCCCTGTTTCTGTCAATTGATGCCTAAATCTCCCTCTGAATTTCTCCAGAACTTCACTTTCCTTCAATTTATCTAAGTCCCATCTCCTTATTTTCCTACCTTTCTGCAGTTTTTTCAGTTTCAGCCTACAGTTCATGACTAACAAGTTATGGTCAGAGTCTATATCTGCCCCTGGGTATGTCTTGCAATTTATCACCTGGTTCCGAAATCTATGTTTTACCATTATAAAATCTATCTGGTATCTCCCGGTGTCTCCTGGTCTCTTCCACGTATACAACCTTCTTTTGTGATTCTTAAACCACGTGTTTGTTACGATTAAATCATGTTCCGTGCAAAATTGTACCAGGCGACTTCCTCTTTCATTCCTTCTGCCCAGTCCACATTCACCTACTATTTTTCCTTCTCTTCCTTTTCCTACTACCGAATTCCAGTCTCCCATCACAATTAAGTTTTCCTCTCCCTTAACTGTCTGAATAATTTCCTTTAGCTCCTCATATATTTCTTCGATCTCCTCATCATCGGCAGAGCTAGTTGGCATATAAACCTGTACTACTGTTGTCGGTGTTGGCTTTGTATCTATCTTGACAATTATAATGCGATCACTGTGCTGCTCATAGTAGTTTACCCGTATTCCTATTTTCTTATTCATTATCAGTCCTATTCATGTAATACCCCCAACTGACTTTGTATTTATAATCATGTACTCATCTGACCAGAAATCGTGTTCATCCTGCCACCGAACTTCACTAATCCCCACTATATCTAACTTCAACCTATCCATTTCCCTTTTTAAATTTTTTAATTTTCCTACCCTATTAAGGGATCTAACATTCCACGCTCCGATCCGTAGAATGCCAGTATTGTCTTTCCTGATGACAACATCCTCCTGAGTAGTCCCCGCCCGTAGATCCGAATGGGGGACTATTTTACCTCCGGAATATTTTACCCGAGAGGATGCCATCATTATATTTTCATACAGTAGAGTTGCATGTCCTCGGGAAAAGTAACGGCTGTAGTTTCCCCTTGCTTTCAGCCGTTCGCAGTAACTGTGTGGCACAGCCACATTCGCTGATGTTAAAAGGCCAGCTCAGTCAATCATACAGACTGTTGCCCCTGTAAGTACTGAAAAAGCTGCTGCCCCTCTTCAGGAACCACACGTTTGTCTGGCCTCTCCACAGATACCCCTCCGCTGTGGTTGAACCTACGGTACGGCTATCTGCATCGTTGAGGCACGTAAGCCACCCCATCTTGTCAATGTCTGTGGTTCATGGGTGTAGTTGCTCCCCGGCCGGGAATCGAATCCGTATCTCCCGCGTGACAGGCGGGGATACTAACCACTATACTACCTCTAACATATGTGCGTTATTCTAAGTATATTTTTCAACCGAAACTTTGTCTGTAGCTTCTCTTATTGTCCCATTTTTTAATCCTCTACTAGGCAACGAAACACCTACTGAAGAAACGAAGTGAAATTACTTGGGACAGAAGATCTGCAGGTGGGTGATCTTTTAGGAAACAATGTTACTCGGTGCTACTTTGGAAATTAATTCTTACATCTTTTATTAATTCAGTCCCTCATAGAACAAGAAGCTGTACCTACAGGTACTCTCTTCAACATTCCTAGGCTATTAGGTGTAATTCCTACGTCTGTCCCGCGGCCACATATGTAGTCTGAATGTCTTAACGCAAACCATTGAGAAGTTATAAAGAATTTATTTCATGCAGTTGAAGGCTGTTGTAAAGCACTATTCCGACAATGTTAAATTTAGTGAATCGGCTTCCCTCTATCTCAGGAACAACTGCAGCTATTGACATTAACGTTTTTAAGGTCAGTGAACAGTATGTTCTCAGTCTACTCAATAACAATAATTGCTTTTCAGCCACTACTTTCGGTAAGTACAACTTTTAATGAAACGGTTAAAAGTTGGTGTACTTTTTTTCTCCGTTATCCTAAATAATTTTAATTATACATCACATTATACTCTTAATTTAGTTCAGTAAACTCAGGATTTGTATGTTATTAGACCCTGAAAATTTTAGTATTTTACTCGATGTCATTTCTGAGATTTAGGGAAAAATGCAACATAAAAACGAATTTTCAGAAACGGCCTCTAAAGTTTCATAAGACTGTAACTCAATATATGCTTAATTTTTTATTTTCAGTTAATCAGAAGCACCCTGCACCGTACTGTATATCATCCTCTTGATCTTTCCCAAGTTTTGTCTTCTTTTTTTTCTTTCTTTCTGGACAACTGTAGTGCATACAGTGCTGTGTTACGGCGAACCTTGTCCATCCGTTCAAGATGTCTGATGCAGTTTGTTCACGAATTAATTACCATAATCGATAACATCTAACGTTATTGAACATCTGACTGAGATTGATTCTGACCATGTAGACACTTCTTCAGTAATTGAGAATTTACAAGGTCTCTGTAAATAGGTTTTATGAAATCCGTGACTGCGGCAGAGATCGAATGTTTATGGTTGAATGAACTGAGTACTCGGCATTGCGTTAATTGTACAATGAATTAGGTTCAGTAGGTTGTGTATTGGTTTTTCATCAGTTGACAGTCTGTGGGAGAAGGTAGTCCAAACTGCCTGCTTCATTTTCAACAAATCCTCTGTGTTATTTCTAATGGCCATCCCATAATTCTGCTGTAGCTCATTTTGTCTGTCAGCCTGCCTCTTATAGTCTTACCATCGGCAAGTTTCTGACAGTGCTACCAATACAACCACGTAATTTAACCTTTATAACACAGCAATAGACGGCCTTATGTATAAGAATTTACCGATTCTATTAGATCTTGAAGTAATACACGTAAAAAATTTAACATTTTCGACCGATGGAGATTATATTAAAAAACATAAAATGTTGCTGTTGTTGTTGTTGTTGTGGTCTTCAGTCCTGGGACTGATTTGATGAAGCTCTCCACAATACCCTATCCTGAGCAAGCCTCTTCAACTCCACATAAGAACGGAACCTACATCTGTCTGAATTAGCTTACTGCATCCGTCTCTTAGTCTTCCTCTGCGGTTTTTACCACAAACACTTCCTTCCAAAGCTAAATTCACGATTCCTTGATGTTTAAGAATGTGTTCAACCAATCCATCCCTTCTTTTAGTCAAGGTATGCCAGAAAGTACTTTTCCCCCCAATTCTGTTCAGTACCTCCTCATTAGTTACGCGATCCACCTACATAATTTTCTGTAACACCACATTTCAAAAGTCTCTATCCTCTTCCTGTACGCACTGTTTATCGCCATATTTCACATCCATACAAGGCAACACTTCAAACAAATGCCTTCAGAAAGCACTTCTTTAGGCTTAATTCAATATTCGATGTTAACAAATTTCTCTTTTTCAAGAACGATTTTCTTCCATTGTCGTTCTGCTATTTATATATTCTGTAACGCGAAAACCATTTGATATTTTAATGCCCAAGTGACAAAACTCATCTACCTCCATTATTGTTTCGTTACCTAATGTAATTCCTTCAGCATCACCTGTCTTTCTGAGACTACACTCCATTACTCCAGTTTTGCTCTTGTTAATGTTCATCTTATATGCACCTTTCAGGACACTGTTCATTTCGTTCATCTGCTCCTCTAGGTCCTTTGCTGTCTCTAACAGAATTAAAATGCCATCGGCAAAACGCAATGTTTTTATTTGTTCACCCTGAACTTTAATTCCTTCTTCAAATTTCTCCTTGCTTTCCTTTATAGCTTGCTCAGTGTAGAAATTGAATAACATTGGAGAAAGGTTGCAACCCTGTCTTACTCCGTTTCCAACCACTGCATCCCTTTCATGCCCTTCAACTCTGACAACCACTCTCTGGTTTTTGTACAAGTTGTAAATACATTTACGTTACCCATATTTTACTCATGCTTGCTTCAGAACTTGAAAGAGTTTATTCCAATCAACATTGTCAAAAGCCTTCTCCAAATATACAAAAGCTATAAATGTAGGTTTGCCTTTCCTTAATCTATCTTCTAGGATAAGCCGTAAAGTGATTATTGCAAAAATGTTCAATTGTTTGTATAGCTTATGGGACTTAACTACGGTGTCATCAGTCCCTAAACTTACAAACTAATTATGAACATAATTACGTAGGCTTCCGCGGCCAGAGTCAGATGACATAAAAGTTTTCTGGGTATGGTACCGCGTCATGATGTAAGGCTATTACTTAAATAACCAACGTTTCGGCCAACGTTACAGTGGCCTTCATCTGGGTAATTATGAACAACCTAATTCTAAGGACGGCACATCCGGCATATTCATGCCCGAGGGGGGGATTCGAACCCCTGACCGTAGTGGCCGTGCAGACCGTGACTGGAGCGCCTGAGTCCCCTCGGCCACCGTGGCCGGCAGTCCGTATTGCTACATTTTTCCTTAATCCAAACTGATCTTCGGCTTCTACCAGCTTTTCTATCCTTCTGTAAATAATTAGTGTTAATATTTTGCAGCCATGAGTTATCAAACTGATGGTTCTCTATTTGTCACACCTCTCTGCTGCTGCTTTCTTTGGAATGGGGATTATTACACTTTTCTTAGAGTGTGAGGGTACTTGGCCTGTTTCATACATCTTACAGTCCACGTGAAACAGCTTTGTCGTGGCTGGTTCTCCCAGAGACTTTAGTAGCTCTGAGGCAATGTCATATACTCCAGGGGCCTTGTTTCGACTTAGGTCTTTGAGTGCTCTGTCAAATTCATCTGTCAGTATAGTATCTCCTATTTCATCCTTATCTACTTCATTTCCCCTTCCTACAATATTGCCTCTAAGTTCTTTTCCTTCGTAGAGCCTTATATACTCTTTCCACCATCCACCTTTCCCTTCTTTGCTGAGGTTTTACATAAAATAATTTCATTTTATTCCTAAAATTGCAAACTTTGTAATGAGATAAAATTCGGAAAATGGAAGCAAAAATTTCCGATGTAGCTCCCCTTCATAAATGTCACCCTAGACACATTGCACGGTGGTGATAGTGTGTCCGGTGTTGCAGCGCTGGACCCGGCGCGGCCGCTGTTCGACGCGCTGCCGCCGGAGCGTCGGCTGGACGCGTCAGACGCCGACCTGGTGGTGGTGCTGCACACGGCGGGGGGCGTCGCCGCCTTCGCAGAGCCGCTGGGACACCTCGACTTCTACCCCAACGGCGGCGGCTCCCCGCAGCCCGCCTGCGCCCACGAGAAGTTCCCTCGTGAGTAGCCCCGCACACCGCCTCATCCCCATCTACATCTGCATGGAATACTCTGCAAATCACATTTAAGAGCCTGGCAGAGGCTTCATCGAATCACCTTTATACTATTCATCTGACATTCCACTCTCAAATAGCGCGCGGGAAGGAAGAACATCAGGATCTTTCCGTTCGAGCTCAGATTTCTCGTATTTTATTCTGATGATCATTTCTACCTATGTAAGTGGGATTCAACAATATATTTTCGCATTCGGAGGAGAATGTTGGCGATTGGAGTTTCGTAAGTAGCTCACGCCGCAGCGATAAGCGCTGTTGTTGTAATGATCCCCGTCCCAGATTTCGCATCTTTTCCGTAACGCTGTCTCCTCTGTTTTGTGACAATAAGAAACGAACTGCTCTTCTCTGGACTTTTTCGATGTCCTCCGTCAAACCCACTTCATGAGAATCGTACACTGGGGAGCAATACTCCAAAAATGGACGGACAAGCGTAGTGTACGCACTTTCATTCCCACGGCATTATCTATGTGTTCTTTCCAGTTTAAGTTTGAAGTAATAGTAAGTAATAGTAATTTCTAGGTATTTTGTGGAGTTTACGGCCTTAACGTTTGATTATCTTCTAAACGAAGTCTAACGCATTTTTTTCGTACTCATGTTGACTACTTCACACTTCTCATTATTTAGAGTTAATTGCCAATTTTTACACCATGCTGATATCTTATTCAGATCGTTATGAAGTTGGTTTTGATCTTCAGATGATTTTACTGGACTGTAAATAATGGCGTCATCTTCAAACAACCTAAAAGAGCTACTTAGATTTTCCCCTAAATCGTTTATGTAAATAAGGAACAGTAGAGGACCAATGACACAACCCTGTGGAACGCCCGATATCACCTCTGTTTTTAGTCGACGCCTTACCATCGATTACTAAGAACTGTGTCCTCTCTGACAGGAAATCCCCTACATCTACATACATACTCCGCAATTCACCGTAAGGTGCGTCGCGTAGTGTACACTGTACCACTACTTGGCATTTCCTTTCGTATTCCACTCCCAAATTGAACGAGGAAAAAAAGAATGCCTATATGCCTCCGTACGAGCCCTAATTTCTCTTATCTTGTCTTTGTGATCTTTACGCAAAATGTAAGTAGGCGGCAGCAAGATCGTACTACACTCAGCTTCAAATTCCGGCCCTCTAAATTTACTTAACAGAAATTCACGAAAAGAACGTAGTATTTCTTCCAGCGATCCCCAATTGAGTTGCCGGAGCATTTCCGTGACACTCGCGCATTGTTCGAACCTACCGGTAACAAATCTAGCTGCTCGTCTCTGAATCGCCTCTATGTCTTCCTTTAAACTGATCTGCTGTGGGTCCCAAACACTTGAGCAATACTCAAGACATGGTCGTACAAGCGTTTTATACGCGGTCTCCTGTACAGGTGAAGTACATCTTCCCTAAATTCTCCCAATATACCGAAGTCGGCTGTCCGCCTTACTCACAACTGTCCTTACATCCTCGTTCCATTTCATATCGCTCTGCAATGTTACGCCTAGATATTTGAACGACGCGACAGCTACTAATGCTGTATTCGAACATTATGGGATTGTTTTTTCCACTCATGCGCATCACCTTACATTTTTCTACATTGAGAGCTAGCTGCCAATCTTCGCACCAACTAGAAATTTTGTCTAAGTCATCCTGTATGCTATTACAGTCAGTTAAAGACGACACCCTACCATACACCACAGCATCATCAGCACACAGCCGCAAATTACAACTTACTCTGTCCATCAGATCATTTATATAGATACAAAATAATAGCGGTCCTAATACACTCCCCTGTGGCACGCCTGACGATACACTCGTCTCAGATGAACAGTCGCCGTCGAGAACAATGTACTGCGTTCTATTGCTTAGGAAGTCTTCCAGCCAGTCACAAATCTGTGAACCTATTCCCCTGTCCAGTAGCAAATTTGGGGCGATATACCATAACCACCCAATTTGATTAAAAGCCGTTTGTGAGGTAAGGTATCAAAAGCCTTCTGGAAATCAAGAAATACGGAATGAATTTGAGAACCCTTGTCCATAGTACTCATCACTTCGAGTGAGTAAAGAGCTAGTTCACGCCATGGACGATTTTGATAACTGGATCCTTCCCCATTCTACATTGACTCAGGAAACAATATGAAATAGGTACCTAAGTTCAAATGTTTGTGAAGCTTATGGGACTCAACTGCGGGATCTTCAGCCCCTAAACTTACAAACTACCTTATACTAAAGACAGCACAAACATCCACGGCCTCACGCTTCGCAACATAGCGCCTCAATGCGCTCTGCCACTCCGCCACGGCTGCCTATAGTCGTATTGAAATTACGTGCTAATTGGCGTTCCTCACATGGCGCTACTGTATTGCTGCATAGGCAGCTTTCAACAGCTCGGTTACAGCTGACGCAAACTGTGCGTGATATTTTACATATGCTGTTTGAGAGTTGTCTAATAAATTTCTGAGTGCGTGTGTTTTTGAATGAAAATCTCATTAGTGTGTTGTTGCATCTGACACCGTGTGTGAATGAATATTGATTGACTGGTATACTGATGCAATAAACAATAAATAAGTATTGCAGCTACACAACAAAATTGTTCTACAAAATCTACCGGTAAAGCTCGTTTCACCTGTGTGTATATTTCGTGTATCTGTAACAACTCCTGATTGAAAGCACAAAAAGAAAAGAACTTACAAGTACTCCAAAATTCAACAAAATCAAATTCTTATCCATCTCCCGGCCCTGGAAATTACTTAAATTTCTTCGTAAATGAACTGATCATCCGGTAATATAGCTTCATTTGATTACTGCAAGAAAAACTAATCAACTTGTTGGTGCTGAAATACTGTAGAGATAATCTTGGGCCTACAGACAATAGTTTTCCTGGATTTTCTAAGATATAAATTTATGTGAGCAGGTACAAATAATAACACTGACACAAGAAGCGTGATTCCACATTTTTAATGAAAATTGATTAAATGGTATGAACGTTACAACATATACATTATATCTTACATGTTTTTAAAATCTTGATTGTAATTATTGGGTGAACGTTAATAAAACATCTCTCTTGATTTTCGTGTTATCATACACACCATCTTGCCATAAGAGAGGTAAACTGCACCATAACAAGATAAAAAAATACTCATCAGGACAAAACACTGTGTTTTGAAAATTCCGTAACAATGACCCAGAAAAACCTATACGCCTCGAAAATCAATGAAAAAAATTTCTAGTTTCCAAATGATAAGCCAAGATCGCAAACTACCAATTTATTAAGTGACGACCGGTTTCGGTGCACTATGTCACCATCATCTGGTCATATTATAATCTGGTCATCTTGTTAAAAAGTTGGATATAAAATAAGAAGTGCAACATTGCACTTAGTCACTATATAAAAAAATACTTAAGTTACAAACATGACAGCTTACAAAATAATTATTGTTTAGACAACACACGAAAATATCAAAGAAAATTGGCGGAAGGTTACCATTTTCTGGAGTCATATCCGGGTAAGGTTACTATGAGCTGTAATTGATAAAGCGGTGCGGATAATTAAATGGATCATAACTTTCCGCTGTAATGAGATGCTTGGTTATTATTACACCTCGCCGAATGAAGTTTTACGGCCTTGTTAAATTGTCGCAATAGGTGGAGAAACCGAAACAATGTCGGGCTTTGTAGGAACTAAACATTGATTGAAGCCTGCGAAATACTAAATCACAATAAATGGAATGTTCAAGGAGGCGAAATTGAGATAAACTTGTTTGCAATCGCGAAGCGAAACGTAATGATGGCCTAAACATCATTTTACATTCGAATGCGGCTTGTTCAAAACAACGAGTGAGAATTAATTAAATAAAGCTGGGTTACTTTGAAATGAGGAAACAAAAGTCTCAATAAATATTTTAAAAAACTGAGTTATTACAACAAAAAATAATTCAGGCTAACACTTGCATACAGAGAAGTGACGTCCGTTTAGTATCACAGCGTAGAGAGTAAGAACGAAGAGTATCTAAAACAAAGGTGGGCAGAGGTATACTTCGAAGCGAGAATACATACGCTGGCAACAAACGTCGCAGAAATATTTAGTGTAATACTATGAGTGGCAATAAGTTCCGCCGCGCTTCGAACTAATAAGCAGTGCTGCTTGGCACTCGGTTACAGGTTACAGACGACACGGTCGCAACCAACTGGAAGAGGAACTACAGGATGTAAAGAATAAGAGCCAATGGAGAAAGTCAGTAAGATAGTGAAATCACGTGGACGGGTATTAGAAATAAAAATGATTCAATTAACTATATTATCTGTGTAAAAAGAACACAGATTTAGAAATAAAAAATTGTTTTGCTCTTGACGATTTTCGAACGTACAAACTTTCCACGTAGTTCTAAAATAATAGCTTTTCCACTACGCCTCAAGAATGTTGAATATCTGTATTACTGTACCATTTGGCTTCAAATAACTCGTTCTCTGACAAGAACCTAATTTGAATATACTACAATGGTTTTGATCTCATATTAATTCCTTTCCAGCAAACTTTTCAGTCTCTTGTGGATATTAATCTTTGCGGCCTGTATTAATGATGTAAAAATTTTTATTTAGCCAAATCTTGTGTCTACAGAAACATGGAACGGCGTGTCTGTATGTCAGATTAATTTCTGCTATGATGATAACACTTCCATACTGAAACTTTGTCGGAGGCTGATTTCTGGTTTATCATAGTTCAATGTAGAATTCAAAATCAGTGATACAGTGGTTATAAAATATAGCGAATACACTTCCGCAGCACGTTACCGAACAATTTATTAAATAATATGAGCCGCGGTGGAGTAGCCGAGCGGTCTAAAGCACCTCGCTGCGGAGAGCGCGGTTGCTCGCTGTGGAGGTTCGAGTCCTCCCTCGGGCATGGGTGTGTGTGTTTGTCCGTAGGTTGGTTTACCTAGGTTTAAGTAGTTTGTAAGCTTCGGACTGTTGACCACGCAGTTTGGTCCGATAGATTTACAAACATTAAATAATATGAAACATCAAACTCTTATTCTCATTGAACAGCATATTTAGAGGTTTGAAACAATTTCCACCAAAGTTTTATTCTCCACTTCTAGGGTACATCCAGACTTACAACGATGTACATCCAGGAGGTAATTTTGCACACGTAACACTTTAGGCTCTGGGACTCAGTATGACATTATAGCAGGCCAGACACTATTTTGTCGTTTTTCAAAACATCATAATTTAGGAACGGTTACAGGTAAATCGTTGCAGTTTTTTCTGCTTTACCACTATACTTCAAGCTTTACATTTAAGTAACACTTTATAGTTACCAACTTCACTTATATTTACACTGTTATCACAAGTTTGTGGCTGAAATAAGGAAAATGAAAAAGTTTTATATTAGGATTTATTGTATGTAGAAAGAAAATTGCATTTATTTATGTTTTATAAAAACAAACTGAAAGGATTATACTTATAAAAAATCTCATTACACAAGTAAATTACATTAGTCCAACTATTTTTTTTACCATAAGTAATTACCATTACAAAATTCGCGGTGTATTTCACACGTTTCCTGCTGAGACGTCATGTCAATATCGTCATAAAGCTCTTCTTCCGTAAATAAAAAAGATATATTTATAACTCACAAAGTCTAAATTACAATAGATATGTTATAATTACCTGCAATACCTCTGTCATCTTCAGAATCGTCACTAAATTCTTCTTCAGCCCCGAATCATTGAATATAACATCAAAGATTTCTTGATCAACAAGCGATCGTCCGTACTGTGAAATCTTGGATATCGAAACACACGAACTGCTAGTAAAGCCCGTAGTTCGTTTTCTGTGCATTTTTTGGCGTCACTGCGAGCATAGCTGGTTGCTCGTCGGCAACGCTCAGTACACGGACTGGGAGTGTAGCTCGCAGCCAGACTGCAAAGTGTTAATCCCTTGGCGCACAAATGCCTTCTTTTCTATCCTTTACGTGTCGATCTCTTTTTTACATCGTTCGATTGCAACACAGTTGATGTTCTTAAAGTCCGCTCTTCTTCAGTTTTACCACGGCCCAAATCTAGTTATGGTCGTTTTGTACACAAGATGCCCATACTAAGGAACTTCGTTCCCATCTTGATATACATTCTTGCTATCCTTAGAGCACTTGTTATTGCACCTTGCACCTCTTTCGTCAGAATTTTTTCTCCGTTTTTCTTCCCCTTATACAAAGATCACGGTGGAAATGTTGAATATTCATATTCTCATTGATATAAATTGAATGAAAGTCGGATTATTTTATTTTGAACTTTCGTCTTCTGTGTTTTGAACAACCATGTTTACATCTCAAAGAGGTAGTCCTTGGAACTATTCATGTAACATTTCTATTTCAGAAATGAAATGAAAATGCCTAACCTATATGGATTTCGGGCGAAGAGATGTGAAAAATAATCAGTTTTTACCCCTGATTTGTAGTTTTATTTCCCATATAACTTTTGCGCACACCGTGACTTGAGACATTCGTGCAGCTCCTCACTTGAAACTCGCCCCCGCACTCAATATAGGAGTGGAGGTGGTATCGAGTGGCGGGCCTATTGGGCAAATTGCAGTCGGCCGTCAGTCAAACTGGTGTCCACGAATAGCGCGCACACCGGTCACGAAGCAAGTCAAATGTCAGGATGCGACCTTTCTGTCCTGACATCCACCGGAGCCAAGTTAAAAGGTAATGGCGAGGATTTGCGGGGAGTCTGGTGAACGGCCGCTATTAACTGACGCAGAAATGGCTGCAGTAATTAGTTTCCGGCTCACGAGGCTTAACCTGAAACCCCGCTGCTGTCTCGAAAACGACGGGGAATTCTGGGTGAAACCGAACCTCAAACTACATCCTCTTTATGACGGCTTTTATTATCTTTCCAGCACCGGCGTTCTTTGCACAGTTGTCACTATCACCTCTATAGCACTGCCCTCTTCTGTTCCTCCTTGCCTCTATTATTTATTTGCCAATATATCCTACATGCTGGTACAGATATACGTGGCTTGGAACTGAAACAGTGACAACTTTTTGTTCACAACCGATACAAAAGTGTTACAATCTTGCACCTATTACTGTCCTTCACAGTAGTCACCAGTGTTATGTACAACACATTGTCAGCGACGTGGAAGACGTGATATACATTTACAGCATTTTATGGAGGAACGTAATGCATTAGGATAACAGCATCACATCCGTATACGAGAATCACCATAACTTTCACCATACTGGGGGTCTTTAATACCTTGATGACACTGTCGTGCTGTATGCCCTCCGGCCCATTCAATATTGATCCAACTCCGTTGTTCCTGTTACGAAACATAGTGATACCGTTATGTTAGACCGCTCGCTCACAAGTGACTGATTCCCTCGGTTGTGCGCACGTCGGTGACATGGGACGGGCGAGACCATTGGTCGGAGCTAAGGTAGGTATGTCAACAACGAGTGGTATCAGCGACAATAGTAGATTCCACAGCATAGTGTCTCCATAGCAGTCTTGCCACGATTTAAGTTAGCGTGTGCTGTCAGCGACAACAGTAGATTGCATTGCATAATGTGTTTCACAGCAGTGTTGCCACTATTTAAGTTGCAACCCTCGCACATCCTGTTCTACGGCCCTTGCACGTTTCTCCGCATAGTCTCCAACTTTGTCACACATGTGAGATACCCTTGTTCTAGAATTCATCGGTATTATGGAACCAACGTCGTAGCTGTTTTCGCTTCATCATTACTTGTGAATCGCTGTCCTGCCAGGAACTTCTCCAGTGGTCTTAAAACTAGGGGCGAGGTCTGGACGACATGGAGGGTGGTCCACAAACTCCCAGTGAAGTGCCCGCAGCTTACCGAATGTTTTGATCGCTACATGTCATCTGACATTGTCCTGCAGCAGACTCACGTCGCCCACATAGAGAAGCCGAAGACTCTAACCCTGATGCACCCCTCAGCCGTGACAGTATGAAACAGTAGCTGTCGTTCATATTTGTACAGTGTGGCAGGAAATCTAGCAGGAGCGGTCCAACGCTATCCGAGGAGGTCGATACCATTACTTTGTCAACAGACAGCGCTGATATTTTATTTATTTATTTATTTTTGTGTGTGTGTGTGTGTGTGTGTGAAGTTCTGGCGTGAAATCCACCGTTCATCGCCAGTAGCAACCTTCACCCTGTTTGGAGTTCCGTTGAAAGTGAAGACATTGTTTCATTTCATTATGTCATCCAACTGCTTAGACAGCTACCGGCATGAAACATTGCTGTACCGCAAAGACTCGTAACGATGTCGTAAACACTCCAATACGATATGGAAGGATCCTGGTAAATGGCCGTGGGGCGCTCACGCCGATCTGATTTCACTTTGCATCCAAGAGGGAAACGTTTTCGGCAGTCCTCGACGAACGCGGCCTCCACGACCGCTCATTGTCATCAAACACTCCACGGCAATTTCAGAGTCACCACCACCACAAATTCACACATATCACATCGAGACAGTTTTCTCCATATGTGGGCTGCATTTATTTTTAGATCTCTAGGGTCGTTCGTATTTTGCACCATAGAAAACTAATTTCATTGCGTTGCTCTAACACCGTGGACCTTAAAGCACAACCGCCATCCTTAACAACAAGTGACAGTAGCAGTGCGAAGTGGAGCTAACGGATAAGACCGGTCAGAAACAATAAATTTTCCACTCTGGAAATGGAAATGTTGGCTTAGCATATACAGCTGTAATATAGCTACAAATAAATAAATAAAATAAAAATAGATAAATAAATAAAATTAAAAGAAAAAAAGAAAATAGAGGCCGTCCCATTGTAGACTTGAACGACGAGTTACACAGCAATGATGTGGGATGGATGCTGCCCCCCCCCCCCGACTCCCAATCCCACTCTCTCACAACATCCCGTAGAATTAAAGGCCTTCCCAAACAAATCTTTTCAGACAGTCTCAGCTTGAGAAACCTGAATCATATTAAGGATGTTAAATTGCAGCAGTCATGGCAGTAAGAGCCATTTTTTGTGTGATTTAGAAACAATTGTACCATTCAACGCCAAAGTAATAAGAAATATCTCCTACCACCACCACTCACCTCATTCCACAGCCTTGATCTCACATACGTTCATGAACTCTAATAACACAATAACCATCGTACAGAAAGAGCGAAAGTTTTGTGAAGATCCGCTAACATTGTAGATTCAGGGCACGGTACCGTGTCCAATAAGCAGAGCCGAATTTACGTCCAAATCACTGGCCGAGTCCATTCCTCGGAGAGGGAGGCCGCTTCACTCCACTAAAACCTGACACACAGTGCACGTTGAGAGACTGTACCGCTATACATAACTTTACATTGCTGTCTCCAAGGATCTGACGTTTTTGCTGCTGTATAATACTTATCAGTTCGTTTTAAGGAAACTATTCAGTGAAAAAAAAATTTTTTCTCACATCATACAGTCTGATGCCTTATTTTCGTTTTTCATCCACATTTTCTTCTCGAGATAATGACGCTACGACTTTATAATTTATTGGGAACCTCATTAATCACAGATAGGTGTTACTGTACGCTATAAGAACCTGCGTATGGGCCTATGTACGGTTCTGATTTAGAGGTTTGGCTCGCTGTTATCTTAGGACAGAACAGGAAATGTTTCGTTTTAATTCTCCTGAAACTACCTTAGTTGCAGATATCATCATTTACTTGTGCTATTGTATTTAAAAACACTTCGTTCATAGGCTGTAGTTTGCGAAAGAAACAGGAAACATTACGTAAAATAACTGGTTCATAAATAAAAGGGTTATATTCTTGCCGGCCGCGGTGGCCGAGCGCTCTGCGGCGCGCCAGTCACAGTCTGCACGGCCACTACGGTTCGAATGCTTCCCTCGGGCATGGATATTTGTGCCGTCCTTAGTATTCGCTAGTTAATAAGTAGTTTGTAAGCTTGGGGACTGATGACCCCGTAGTTAAGTCCCATAAGCTCCACAAACATATGATTTTTTTTGGTTATAACGTTTACAATTGATGTACGTAAAGTCAGAGATTTAGTTGAATTAAATTGGTTCCTTATTGTAAGTGGTTATATTAATTGTTAATCATAAGTATAATAAAATAGTTAAACGGTTACTTTGTCTGCGACAAGAAATTAGTAGCACTTTCTCCTAAATAAGTGATCATAACTTTAAGAAACAAACACTGTATAAATCGCGAGCATTCAACATGAAATTGCCAACAGTTTAAAATAGTTTAACTTTCTCAAACACCGTTTCTACACTCGTTATTTCTTGTATAAAAATATAAATACATATCAGCTGAACTGGTGTACAATTGTTCTAGCCTAATTTAATACACTGCCCCAGCGAGTCACTCCTACCATACGGGAGGGTCCTTATTTCTTCTACCAAGACTAGAGCTGGAATTTTTCTTCCGCGCACCCTTCGCTCACTTGCCCTCTCTCACACACTCACCATGTGAGTTTCTTTAAGTAAAATCTGACCACTTGAAACCACTTCCTTACTAATATAACATTATTTAAATACAAAAAATGACTGTTAATTAGTATTACATAAAGTGTGAATAAATAAATAGGCAAACCTGCTTTCATGAGCTTGACCGCTCACGCCACATATTTACGTAAGTTACAATAAATCGATACACTGAATTAAATATACGAGAGGTACTTTACGTACGAGGGTGAGAAATTAAATAGTGGAAACAGTGCTGTGGAGGGACAATGAAATGTACTCTACTATTGTCGCCGAGCAAATGGACTGCCGGCCGCGGTGGCCGAGGAGACTAAGGCGCTCCAGTCACGGTCTGCACAACCACTACGGTCGGGGGTTCGAATCCCCCCTCGGGCATGGATATTTGTGCCGTCCTAGTTCGTAAGTAGTTCATAAATAGTTTGTAAGTTTAGGGACTGATGACCCCGTAGTTAAGTCCCATAGACTATACAAACATTTGAACATTTTTTTGCGAATGGACTCGCACGTCTCAAGTCACCGGCGTGCGCACACTTGTGAGCGAGAGGTCTAACGAAACGGTGTCACTAAGTTTTTGAAACAGGAACAACGGAGTTGGATCGAGACAGTATCATCAAGGTCTTCAAGAGGCGTGCGGGGAATCGGCATTGCCATAAAGAACAGTGGCACGATGGGTAAAAGCCTTCAAAGAAGGTCGGCAAATTGTGGCAGACATGTATCGGGCAGGATTACTGTTCGTTTTTGGAACATCAGTTGCGACCATCTGTATGACAGAAGCGGCAACACTTTCTGCGCAACCTACCCATCATTTTGCACGACAATGCGAGGGCGCAAACAATGCAATTTGTGCCTGATCTGTTCAGTCGATGGGACTGGGGAGTACGCAGCGGTGGAGTAGCCGAGCGGTCTAAAGCACCTCGCTGCGGAGCGCGAGGTTGCTCGCCGTGGAAGTTCGAGTCCTCCCTGAGGCATGGGTGTGTATGTTTGTCCTTAGGTTAGTTTACCTAGGTTAAAGTAGTTTGTAAGCTACGAACTGAGGACCACGCAGTGTGGTCCGATAGATTTACAAACATTTGAACTGGGAAGTACTGTACCATGCCCCATACTCCGTGGACCTAATTCCCTGTTATTTTGATTTCATTCCGAAGAGGAAGGAACCAATTCGTGGTATTCTCTTCAAAACTGTTCCAGAGATTAGACAGGTAGTAGACCGCTCCATTCTCACCATCACAGAACAGGCTCTGCTAACGGTATACTACGCCTTCCACATCATCGGCAACGGGTTCTACACAAATGCTAAGGGATCACTGAAGAAGAATTAAAGGGTGTGGTGTGGAGGGACACGTGCTTAAAATAGTCCGTGTAGTCGCTTTGTCTGTAACGCTTTGTTAGCTGAGCGATCTAAACTGCCTGCGTACTAAGCAAAAAAGGCCTAGTTTCGAATCCGGCCAATTTTAATTCAGTGTCTCTCCTTGTATTAAAATTTCTGAGGAACATACTACATCTACATCTACATGGGATGCTCTGCAAATCACATTTAAGTGCCTGGCAGAGGGTTCATCGAACCACCGATATACTATTTTATCTCCCATTCCATTCTCGAATAGCGCGCGGGAAGAATGAACTCCTGAATCTCTCCGTTCGGGCTCTGATTTCTCGTATTTTATTCTGATGATCATTTCTACCTATGTAAGTAGGAGTCTACAATATATTTTCGCATTCGGAGGAGAATGTTGGCGATTGTAGTTTCGTAAGCAGCCCACGCCGCAGCGATAAGCGTCGTTGTTGTAATGATTCCCATCCCAGATCCTGTATCACTTCCGTAACGCTGTCTCCCGTGTATCGCGACAATACGAGCTGCCCTTCTTTGGACTCTCTCGATGTCCTCCGTCAAACCCACCTGATAAGGATCCCATACTGGGCAGCAATATTCCATAAAAGGACGGTCAAGCGTAGAGTACGCAGTTTCTTTAGTAGTTCTGTTGCATCTTTTAAGGGTTCTGCCAATAAAACGCAGTCTCTGGTTCGCCTTTCCCATGACACTATCTACGTGTTCTTTCCAATTTAAGTCAGAAGTAATTGTAATTCCTAGGTATTTTGTGGAGTTTACGGCCTTTACATTTGATTGATTTATCAAGTAAACAAAGTTTAATGGTCTTCTTTTCGTACTCATGTGGACTTCACACTTCTCATTATTTAGAATCAATTGCCAATTCTTACACCATACTGATATCTTATTCAAATCGTTCTGCAGTTGGTTTTGATCTTCAGATGATTTTACTAGACGGTAAATGACGGCGTCAACTGCAGACAACCTAAGAGAGCTACTTAGATTTTCCCGTTAATCGTTTATGTAAATAAGGAACAGCACTCCCTGTGGAACGCGCGATATCACCTCTCTTTTAGTCGATGCCTTACTATTGATTACTACGAACTGTGTCCTCTCTGGGAGGAAATCCCCTATCCAGTCCCAAATTTGGGGCGATATACTAATGTATATAGCCTGTGAAAATGGTCTTTTTCTAGTCTTTCAACGCGCTCTGGTATTTTTTTTTTTTTTCAAATTTCATATTAACCTGTGTATATATCCACATTCCGTCAGATAATTTGGTAGAGAATTCGTATTGTCTCATGCCTTAAATTGTAGTAATTGTGTTTACGGTTCCGTGAAATAT
The DNA here is from genome assembly GCA_026315105.1 of Locusta migratoria. Lineage (NCBI taxonomy): Eukaryota > Metazoa > Arthropoda > Insecta > Orthoptera > Acrididae > Locusta > Locusta migratoria. The sequence goes on from CM048746.1 coordinate 203,554,444, forward strand.
GAATTTACAGCTGTATGTCGTGTTTAAAACGCGTATTTTGTTTCCATTACGCTCTGATTACTGGTCAGTTTATTTATCAATTTATTTAATTTACCTCAATTCATTTTAGTGACGCCTTAATTGGAAATATAGCTCTAATTAATTGAAACAGTACTGTACAACAAAAGAAAGACACATCATATAGCTGTGAGTCCATGATTTGACGCATGTTGTGAATATGTCACGTTCGTCGCTTTTAAGTTATTCCAATGACTGTCTGTGTTTGTCATATTCTGTTTATTGCACCGCTGAAAATAGAATGGTTATGGCGTACAAAATAGTGTGATATGGAGAGAACGGACCTGAACAATCAGTACTGTATTTGTATCACAGAAATGGAATAGTGAAGGGGTAATCTGGGCTGTAGAATACGACTCTGGTCTGTATATAATGATAAATAAATCCTTGCAAGTGTTCAGCCTGACATGTCTCTATGAAAGGAAAGAGAAAAATGACAAAACTTTGGGAGAGAAATAGTTTTGACTTACCTCTGTAAAGGGATAGAACGTTTATTCGGAAAATGTGATCGCCAAGAAAATCAATTCCTCTCTCTCTCTCTCTCTCTCTCTCTCTCTCTCTCTCTCTCTCTCTCTCTCTCTCTCACACACACACACAGATTGATGCAATGTTCCGACTCGGCGTTATTTGCACATGAGTTGTAACTCTGTGATGTTGTGAACGCGTCTGTGTTTTACTGACTAAGACTATAGGCGAAAGCTCTTGGTGTGTGAGTGTGAGTGTGGTTTCTACGTGTTTGCGACTCGGCGATCGTCCTTATTATGTTACTAAACACTTACAGTAAACGAAGAGGGAAAAATATACCTATGAACACAGTCTAACACATACAGTCACGACAGTCCAGATTGGTTCAAATGTTTGTAACTTTTATGAGACCAAACTACGTTGGTCATCTGTCCCTAGACTTACAAACTACTTAAACACTCCTTAGGACAACACACACATCCATGGGAGGATTTGAACCTCCGACGCGGGAGGCCGTGCGATCCGTAACGTGGCGCTCCAGACCGCTCGGCTACACCCGCGCGACACACAACAATCCCAATGGCAATTATACGCCTTGAGAGCAGCACCCCGAGCGGTACATTTCTGAATATTATTTTGGACGCGAATAGTTTCGTTCAAATTGATTTTAACATATTTTTACAACAGGGAAGTTATGTGGAGCCATAAAAATCGGTAATAACTACGAAATGCCGCGGCGGAGTGCCCGAGCGCATTGAGGCGCTATGCTACGATGCGCGAGGCCGTTCCCCGTCGAGGGATTCAAATACTTCCTCGGGCATGGATATTTGTGCCGTCTTTAGTATAAGCTAGTCCAAAAGTAGTTTGTAAGTTTATGGAATGATGACCCCGCAGTTAAGTTCCATAAGCTTTACAAACATTTGAATTTTGAAGTACAAAATAACATTAGGTATTCAAAAAACCAATAGAAGGTATGAAAAAATACATTGGAGGAAACTTATTTAAGATTCTCTTGATATTTACGAGTTTTTAATGAAGAATTTTTAAACATGGCCAGAAAACAACAAAAGACCCGCTTTTCTGCAGAAGTACTTCTATTTTCTACTCAAAAACTAGAAGCTTTCTTTACTAAAATTTCAGCCAAATCAGTTAGTGTTCAACGTACCACCATCTTCAAACGTGACAATAAAACATCGAAAGCAATAAAAACAAGCAACAGTTTCCCAACAAAGCAGAAACAAATTCTTGTCGGATTTCCAACCGGATCATACGGACATCTGTACACAATATTTCCGGTGTCCACCTAGCCGTCCTCATCAGGTGAGGAATCTAAGCTGCTCTCGCCGTGACAGTCTGTTATTACTATGACAGGCAGCTTTCCGCCGTATATCAATTCAGTATGAACTCCAATGATTAGAACGTTTGTACACCTCACAGCGCGCATAATCGTTTGAGTGTAATTCCTTTACCTTGAGAAATCAATGTTTTGAATATTCTTGGCGTTTGTGGTGCAGCAACAATTTTATGGAATAGTGTTCTTCTTAGATGGAAAACAGTTTGGTTGATTCTATAGTTTTATTTCCACTTCTGTGACGTTTTTCCTTCAGCTACAGCTGTGTTGGCTGATTATATATGTTACTGTATTTATTGCATTGTACGCTTCCTACGTTCCACCCTAGCGATTTTACTGGAATTGTAGTGAAGAAATCTGGACGTTCCTGCGTAGAAAAGCGAGTGTATAGAAAAGGGCAGGTCTTCTGGTGTTTGCTAGCCATTTTTTATTTGTAATAGAAAATGAAATTATTCTGTTAAAGCCTGTATGTTGCAAGATAATTATAAATAAACTGTCCTGTAATTACCGTTTTATATCTTGTCAAGGATCTTAAGACAGACAAATGTGGAGCTGAATGAAACTTTCACTCTGCAGTGGAGTGTGCGCTGATGTGAAACTTCCTGACAGATTGAAATTGTGTGCAGAATCGGGACTCGAACCTGGGACCTTTGCCTTTCGCGGGCAAGCGCTCTACCACTGAACTACCCCGACACAACTTACGGTGCCGCCCCACAAATTCAATTCTGACAGTACCTCTCCTCCTACTTCATAAACTTCACGGAAGTTTTCCTGCGAACCTTGCAAGACGAGCACTCCTGGAAGAAAGGATATGGTGGAGACATGGCTTAGCAACAGCCTTAGGCTGTGCTGTGGCTAAGCCATGTCTCCACCATATCCTTTCTTCCAGAAGTGCTCGTCTTGCAAGGTATCCAGGATAACCCTTGTGAAATTTGGAAAGGGTGAGGTGAGGTACTGGCAGAATTGAAGTTGTGGGGCGGCACCGTAAGTCGTGTCGGGGTAGCTCAGTGGTAGAGCGCTTGCCCGCGAAAGGCAAAGGTCCCAGGTTCGGGTCGCGGATCCGGCACACAATGTTAATCTAAGTTTCAAATGTGGAGCTATTTTTAAGTTATTACCTATTTCTATGGCACTACATATATCCCCTAATGTAAAAAAGTATGCTAAAACCAATGTAACGCTACTATTCGCACTCATCCAATACCGTATTTAGAAACGTTGCTTGCCGGCCGCTTGGGACGCTGCAGTCGCAGCGTATAACAAATACTTGTGAAAGTATCGTGACTGTATATGCCAGACTGCGGTACGTTAACTAAATAAGAATTTGCTACTGTGCGTGGCAGATGGTAACTTACAGCAGACTTTAACAGATAACGTACAGATTGTGTGTTGAATGTGTATTTAGGAGCTTATGTGACTCTAAATGTTGTAGCAGCTATGAGAAATATAATTCGGAAATAGCTCATTTCTGTTTGCATAGAATGCTGACAAGTAAGAAAATAATGTTACAAATAACAAGTTTTCTGTTTTGGTGGTTAGTACTCTTTTAGGTATGGAAGAAAACCATTAACAAGTCATTATCTTCAAAACTTCCTCTTATAATAAGAAATGCAAATGCTTAACCACTACTTCATAATATTATTGCTGTATAAAAGTAATGTCTGAACGATTCCGACTGCAGTTAACCCAAAGTTTCAGAAGAGCCTGCTTAGTTCCGTACTTCAGTTTCATAAAAATTGTAGGCCTATTTACCGACGTATTTTGACGATTAGCTACTAGTTTGGAAAAAAAGTGGCCGTGTATAAACTATTAGTAACACCAGGTCACACTCTTGAAGATATTCAGTTTGATATATGCCGAAGTATTTAAGAAAATCCTAATAGGTACACACAAGGCAGAGGAATAACGAGAAAGTGAAAATAGCTTTTATAAAGCAATGTAGAACCTAGTCAACCAGGTCTAGTTTTATAAATATTGTAATGTCCGAAAGCCGCTAAAACAAAACTCATAAACGTCAAAGTACGCACCAACCACGCGATTATAATCGTAATCACTTCCTTTTGTACTTTAGCACACCATGTTGCAACTCATTTCTGCTCTTAAAACGTTTTTGGACGATACGATTGCGACTTACCTATTATGAGCCATATTAATTACACTGCACTGACATTTTTAATTATAGACTGTCATTGATACAAGCAGGGGTCATATTTAACCCCCAGAGATTTTATTTTAATACTAGCTTAAACCCGCGGCTCCGCTCGCGTTTTGGTTGATTGTGATAGCTATCTTTCAGTAGTATGCTCTGAGACTGGTTTTGAAGGATAAAATGAAATACAATACCTTCTTTAGAAACAAACATTTTTAATCAACATTCAACTAAAAAAATGTGAAGCGCTTAATGATTTAAAAAAAAAAAGATGTATTAATAGAAATTTCTTTTTTACTGCTTTATTTATTTATTCTTATATTTCCTTATTCGTGTGCTTATCCTTACAGAGAAACTGCTGAAGACATTGTAGCACGCACAGACCAAAGATATGGTCTGTGGCATCACATTTCGCTGTATGTAACCTCCTTGCTATAGAGTCGCAAACGTTATCGCTGGCCTTCAGTCCAAACTTTTTCATAATTTGACTACTTTAAACGAACTGCTACGGTGTACAATGGGAGACTCCGGACAACAATTACACACAGACCATTCGTTTACGTTCTGTAATTTTCGCTGCAGAGCGAAATATTAACACACTAACACACGTAGACTTTTATATACACCGATAACTTTCTATCCCAATACACTCCGCCCTTTTATCATTATCAACCCTCAAGCAACAATGCAACCAATAAAACCATTTTCAAAAGGTAATTTTAATTTTCAAAGAGTAATTATTGTTCCGCATTTCGCGTTATATTCTTCAAATTACTAAATATCTATCAGATCGCTATAAAACCATGCCTATAACTTTCCTCGGGTATAAATTAGTAACTGTAAAAATATTCAAGTCTCTGCGTCTTGTCGTTCGGACGTGATAAACGTACACCGAACAGACATTCACATTAATATATTTGGATAAATAGGTATCCGATCGCCATAAAACCGTGCCTGAAGCCTTCCCCCGGTAGACGTTAGTAACTGTACAAATTTTTTAGCTCTTTATGTCTTGTGGTTCAGACGTGATAAACGTACACAGAACAGACATTCACATTTATAGGTATAGATTTATGCGCTAGTTGACGTGGTTGGGAGCTTTTACGAAAGTTGCCAAGTCTAAAGAAGGTAACCAACATGTTTTTTTTTTTACATATTTGAAACATTAGTAAAAATACAAATCAATATTCAGCGTAGGAATTTAAACAAATATGGTTCGTAAATCATCTTTTGTGTTTTCATATGGCAAGAACCATGTCTTCAGAAGTGCGAAACACAGAAAATAACGTCTTTCTAATGAAAACAAATTTTTATGTGAATTAAAATACGTCAGATAAATTCAAATCTTTTAAAATAATTTTTGTGGTTACTGCTACGTTGAAATAAATTTGTTTACCTTGACAATTTGATATTATCTAAAAAATAAATGCTTTACACTCAAAAAGTTATTTACAATTACATTTATCCCCAATAATTTGGGGTCAAAAATACCCCGCCAGGAGATGAAAGTTATCTACATTCGCCAGGGCAATTAAGGGTTAAAACAACAGGCACATCAGTGTCTGCGTAAGATTTGATATCGTTCACGGTCGAGGGTATCTTACGCACTATACCTGCCCTTAAGCAAGCCTCATCGGCCGCCTAATAAGGGATCTGCAGAGTTTCGAGTTGGCGCTATGTGTCCTCGTCGGTTCCGGAGCGTGCTGGTGTCAGATTATATCGTGTTGAGTGTGCTCTGTGGCTGCCTCCTGCTGCTCCTCATCCTTTGAGGCGGCCGTAGCACGCTGTTGAGGCTGCGGCTGCTGAGTTTCGCTGCTGCTGCTGCTGCTGCCGGAGGACAAAGCCGCTTTGCCGCGCACTGAACGGTGCCGGATAAACCTCGCTAGAGCGCGCGCGCCTCCGTACCCTGAAGGACTTACCGGAGCGTACCTAACCTACGTAGCGCCTCGCTTAGGCTCAACACAAGCTGCTGCCCTGGATGGCCAAGTCTGTAAGTTATCTTTGCTTCTTTTGTTCTGCGTATAAGAAATGCTCGTTTGAATATTCTCCCTAAGCTATCTACACAGATCCACTGTGTCTTACCTTCTAAACGGTTTTTAATTTTCTAGTGATTTTGTTCATTTTCGGCGTCGCTGGGGTCCAAAAACAAAAGTTACTCTAACGACTTCTTACGTCTTTTCCATATAATTTATTTCAGTGTCCTGCAACGGTCGAGATGTTAGAATATTTCTAATTCATAAATTGAGAGTCGTTAATATCGACCAATGGTGTCTGTTCTCACGGATATGCCCTTACGAATAATTAAATTGATTAATTTGGAAAGTTCATTGTTGCCTCCATTGTAATCGGCTATTTTAGAGCATTTCACTGATAGAATACACCTAGAATACTTAATACCAAGAAATATCGGTGACATCAATTACATAGGCCTACCGATTTTTCTCTTAAATCCTTTAATTCTCTCGGCTAGGCAGCAGTTCACAAAGTGAAAAGTTTGAGCAAAAACTTACCAAGTTCCTCGCTGTACAGAACCTGAAAAGAAGCAAAATATTTTCTATTAGATTATTGTCTAATTTTACATGCAGTTAGAGAAATGATAAGTCATTGGGGTAGCAGTTTAGTTTATCGTCATTTAAAGGCACCATAAGCTTCTAAATAAGTCGCTGTAAAGTGTACATTTATTTAACCTACAATAAAATCGAGTAATAGAACAATTACCTTCTGCATTGCCATATATATTGAGAAATATTTCTCGAGCGAGTCAGTAGTTTTATACGAGGGCTTCAAAAAGGAGAGAGATAATAGTGTCTCACTGCGGGGTGAGGCAGAGCTACAAAGTTGTTACCAGAACCAGCATTATGTTAGCTGCGCTGTACAGCAGTTGATAACGCGTGCGAAGATTGAAAATCTTCGGAAAAAGGCAAAGTAGAATCACGTGAGCCAAGCCGAACGCGAAGTACGGTTACAAGTTCCATTACACACGCGGCATCGAGTTGTCACGCCGTACATTTCGTACCCGTACAGTTCGTACCACATTGGACTTTGCTGCGTTCCAGCACACGCATATCGCGTTTTTTTTTTTTTTTTTTTTTTTTTTTTTTTTTTTTTTTATACAAAGATCGTATCGATAGTTGCGTGTACCATAATGAAATATATTAGAGTTAGGCAAAATATGCGTTACTCAGTACCGAATGCATAGCTTTTGGTACAGCTTTAGTAAACAGCGTAGGGAGCACAAAGAAAGGAAATTCTGCTGAAATCTGTGTGTCAAAATTTACTGCGCATACGCGAAATCTGCCATACCGTAACTTTAAAGCGCTGTGTTAGAAAGGAAACAGAACTTTTCGTTTATCTTATAAACTTTGTATTTTAGCCTCTGAGGTTACATTCAAATAAACAATTCTTTGTTAGAAATATTTTGTAATATTTCTAAAGATTTGCTGACGTCATACACTTTGATCACTGATAAAAACAAAAGACTGCTGAAGGTTTTCAGTACCTAATCACTGAAATAATTCAAGTGTAAATAAAGACAGAACCTTTTTCAGATTTCCAAAAGCTGAAGAAAGATAACATTGCTATATATTTATAAATTGCTATTTAAACGATGTGGCATAAAGGAAACTAATTTCTTGAACGAGTCTGCGAGCTTAATTTTCTTCAATAAGAATAAAAAGCATCCAGATCGCTAATTTTTAGCGATCTACACTATCATCATTCTTAATGAAATAACCATTTGGTTCCAACTCTGTGAGTAGAAGCAGGTAATTGAATCTTTTAAATTACTAAAACATTTCACCAGAGTGATCATAGGCAAATTGAAAACACTTGAGAAATATTTCCGACTACACTATACGGCACTATAAGCTAGCTTAAGAGACAGCATCTTGAAATGTTTAACCTTTAAGTATGAAAATTAAATTTTAACATTTCAGATTATAAAGGTAAAATTAATGTTTTCGATTTTGGAATAATTAATAAATATACCATATTTCAGTTAATTTTCATATTCCGATGGAAATTATATTTCGGAAAGCCCCAACAATGTTATGTTAATTTACATTTCCGTCTATAATAACCACGATTTCGACGGGACGTTAAATCCTAATCTTCTTCCAACGAGACCCTCAGGTCTTGGAAATTCAGTCTGGGATGACACTTGGCGTGTTAGTAGTATACGTCAAGGGTGTCCAATCAAAGAAGTTTTAAAGCGTACTGTTCATAAATTTACGAGAAAAAGGGCCGTAAAGTCTCAAGCGCAACACATAAACAACTGATGGTGTACCAGTGTAAGATGTATTTCCAGTACGGTCGGAAATCACTGTGTAAGAAAACTCACTCATTAACGCAACTATCAACATAGAACAAAACGACCGATCTACCAAAAGAACAGAAAGGAAGAACGAAAAATGTGGTAATGTCATTACCTGTCATGGGGATGACCCTGGTTCGAACCTACCCTCAATAAATATATATTTTTAACTATTTTTTAATTATAATAACTTACAAAATAAAGTTTATTACCTAAAGTATTACCGATTAAATCGTGAATACTTTTATTTTGATTAGGAAACGGCTACTGAAAATGAGAATGTCACCCATGTTTTCTTATTAGAAACTTGAGTGATATCAAATACGTTTTTAATGGAGATAAATTAATTACCTCTGTCATAAAATTCCGGATGAAGTTTCACTTGCTTAAAAGTTTTCGGAGTATTATGTAGATTTGTCTATGTGCTATCTTATGTGCAAGCAGCACAGCTGTAATTGACATAAAAATATTTCAAACAACAAACATTTAAGCATCTTGTACAATTAATGAAGGACAATTATTGTTGACGAGAACAAGGTTTTCCCAAAACATCTGAAGAAAAACATACTTCGTTAAGATTACCGAAAACTTCTCTTTCGTCACAAAGCCTGGAGCGTACCAAACATATTGGATTTATTAAAAATCAGTGATAACAGCTGATGAAGCACTATACATTGTATTTTTTGCAGTCTTTACGAGAATTCATTTCCCTATTATTTTCAATAAGAGAAGGACAATTTTCCAAACTATTTATGAATTTTTTTACTTGTCTATAAAACTAGAAGTCACATGGTTAAACGAGTGGAGTACATTTCGGAGGAATCAGCTTCAATGTGCATGTTGATGATTTCTCGTCATCCTGAAATATTTCTCCGTATAATTCAGAATTTGCCTGTCCTCCCCAATAGTCAATAATTAACAGAAACCGTTCTTCTCTCACGTAAGACTTGACACAACGGTTGAGAAAGTCAGTATATAGTTCTGTTGCTAACTTCCCAGATTTTAAGGACGAAATTACAATGTTTTTACGGTGTTGCTCATGTTCGTTTACTGTGATTTTAACTCTGACGCCAAAGTTGCCGGTTTCCTCTTATAAACAACCGTGGTAGGACATTTCCAGACAGTGAGACAAACTGTGCGTCGTATGTACGCGTCACTTTATTCATGTCGCGTCTTTTGATAAAAGAGTTTTGCTTCCTTTGACAGCAAGAGTCCTGTTGTACACCGACGTTACTGACATCATGGAAAGAAAAAGAATCGGAAATAAAGTATTTTTTCAGGAAATGGCAACAAAAGACAGCAAAGTGAATTTTTAAATACTCTGCTATAAATAGCTCTAGTGTCAGTGTTGATAACAAAATTTTTGTTAAAATTTGGTATCAATTTTAACGTCTGGGTTAGAAAAGGGTCTGCAGAAGACAAAGTTTCTTCAATCGTCGCCTTTTCTTTTCTTGAAACAAATTTTGTCACTTTTCATCGACGATTTCCATGCTTGTTTTTAAGAAACCGACTATCACGTGCTTTACATTATAAATCAGTAAATGAGCGTGGTGCTGCTAAAGCCCACTGTTGTAATTTCAGTGAAGTCTTTTGCTGATAACTCTTTCGGGCTCCAAGAAAGAGCTCGTACATCCAGGAACTGAGTACTGCGTACTTATGGAATTGACTAGCTGAAATTCCGTCCTTGCCCGGGTACTTATTCATTTATTCCTGCCTTGAGTTAGTACTTATTTCTCCTGTCTTTTCATCCCTTTTTTTCTAAAAAGATGTTATATAGAGAATGTATAAGAAATAACCCTGTCTTGCATAATGTACAAAATTATCCAAAGAAGGAAATATAGTAATCAAAATACAAACGACATAAAATTCTTACGATCTCATATTTATTGAGTTTATGTTGTACAATTGTGTTATTTATCAGGTATATATTCAATTGTATAAGTGCTCTATGTCTGTAAAATCTGTTGCGAATACAATTAGTAGTAAAGAAATAATAGATTAAAACTTACTGCGCAACGGGGCGGTTTTCCATGAGCGTTAATGTTTATGTGCTCATATCTCATGGACTACTGTCGCACAGTGATACAATTTCGAAGGTATACATACGCTATATGTGTGTATACTGTCTGCAAAATTTCCTGCGGCTACAATTTATAGCGTGGAAATTATAACCTGTAACGCATATCGAATGCCGTAGTGTTAGTCTATGAACAGCGGAAATGTAGTAAGCGAGAAACTTTTTCCTTTCACCATTTTGTTGTGTTTGTCAGCGAGAAAAAATATGATAAATGTCTGAAATTATCTTTAAAGTGTGTTGCAAGTCGCTAAGTACTCTCATTTCATACAATGTATGAATAAAGTCTGGTCGCACTACATGGCAGTTTTTCTTCTTTTTTTTTTGCGATTCCTATTGTTCATGACGTCATATCTACTTACCCATGTTTCTTGTGTGATTCTTAACACAACAGCAACAGTAACGGTAAGTAATACGTCTATCAGATTTAATTGAAATCGGTCCAGTGGTTTAGGGGAAAATAAGCAGCATTGTCAATTAATGCAGAAGTTTTTCGCACATCTAATTGTTTATGACGTCATATCTCGTGAACCATGAGTTGTATGTGATTCTTACTCTAACGGCGATCGTCATCATGAATTCAAGATTACGTGAACAAATTTCATGAAGACTGGAATAAACTGTAGCTTTGTATGCAATGTGTATACACAAAAACGAACGAACTGATACTCTATATAGATTGCCTCCATTATTTGTTCTTGTGGTGTCTCACAAGTCTAAAGTGCGCGCCACCTACTTTCGCCGCGCGCCGCCATGCACGCACGGCGCGGCGTTCTTACGACGTCAGCCACGAGAGCCCTCTGCTACAACTCCGCTCGTGGCCACCACTGAACGACATCGTTCACTTGGGACTGAGATAGGAACCAGTTAACACTTCGGGATCAGGCACCAGTGAAGACTTGGCTATCGGATAGGCACTAGGAATTATCAGTAGGCAGGCATCTATATGATCTATGTATCAGCATTCTGCAGTCAAGAACTATGTAAAAGTTAAGTATTACTATGTCTCTATGAAATACATATCTCGTTCTAATTTACTCTAATGTTTCTAGTTTCTGCTGTCCCGCTGGCTGGTCACCTCCTACCTGCACACGCGTGCATCCTTTATTCCTGTGTCGGTCTCATTCTACTCGGCCACCGACACCTACGACGGAAACGAGACACAAAAGTTATTCCCAATGGAATACATATTGGTTCTTCCTTAACCGGCTGCAACCTGTTTATGTAACGTTTGTAGTTTCCATGTGGATGAACATTTCCGATATTATTAATGTTAATTTTTTGACCCAATGAAAAACTGTCTACTTCTCGTGCCTTCTTTTCTTATGGTTCATATTCATATGATAAGCTATTCGCTGTTTTCATTTTCGTGAGCAAGTTCTTCATCGAGTCGAGAGTATTTTTTTAGCCAGCATTTTCGTACACATCTGTAAATTTCTTCCCCATCAATTTTTTTTCAGCAAGCAAGGGAAGGAAGTAAGCATAGGGTTTAACGTCCCGTCAACAGCGCGTTCATTAGAGACGGAGCTTACTCTCGGATTTTCGGGGAAGGATGTGGGAGGAAATCGGCCGTGCCCTTTTAAAGGAACTATGCCGGCATTTGCCTAGAGTGATTTCGATAATCACAGAAAAACTAAATCTGGATGTCCGGAGGTGGATTCGAATCACCATCCTCCCAAAAGCGAGTCCAGTGTCATACCACTGCGCCACCTCACTCGGTTACAGCAAGAAAACTTTTATAGTAACCTACCGCATCTGTTAATATCACTTTCGACACTTCACTGTATAATGAATCAGAATTTCTTATGCTTTCATGATGTCTTCATCGACAGAAAATTTGAATTCACAGTCTAATATGTCACAGTACAGAACGCTCCAATGTCAAATTCAGACACTAACGCTTAGTTGACTCTTCCGAACTGTCTGCCTGTTTGTATACTTACAATAGAGCAACAGCTGTACTCAGCTTTGCCATGAGGAAACCGGTTCATAGAATTTACAACGAATATATTATCTTTCCACGGATTACAGTATCGATTAATTTTGTAATAAAATTTAAATGACAATAACATTTAACGCTTAATCTACCATTAACTGTAAAATGCATTTGGAATTATAGAATATTTAAAAAGAAAATGAAATTAAGACTTATAAATAAAGTTTGTGATGTAAGTGACAGTTGTATGCTCTTGATCAAACCATCGACATAATCCAGCAAAATCTCTCCATGAAAGAAAACCTTCTTCCAGACGAAATTGCTGAAATTGTGTCACTATTACGACTACTTACCAGATACAACTACTTTTCTTTTAACAACTCCTTTTATAAACAAAACGACGGTTTAGCCATGGGTAGTTGTCTGTCAGGTTTCCTTGCCGATATATTTGTTAATCACATTGAATCTCAATACTTCCAACAAAAAAACTCCAATAAGCAGAAAAATACTGTTCTACAAGAGATATGTCGATGACATATTGATTATTTTCAATGGCACCCTATCTTATGTAACAGTACTAGTTTATGAATTCACCAACTTACACCCGAAACTAACCTTTATACATGAAATAATGAACTCCTCCAGTGTCTTAAATTTTTTGGACCTACAGTTACAGTTAGCTGAAAACAAAGTGGTATTCCAAATCTACAGGAAACCGACCACAAGTGACTCAGTCATACATGCATCTTCATGCCATCCATGGCAATACAAAATGAGCTTTTTTAAATCAATGATTAACATAATTTTTGAGATTCCCCTTTCTGAAACTTCCGTCAATAAAGAAATAAATAATCTGGAATACATCGCCGAAATGAACGGTTACAACCCGTCCTTGGTTCGCAAAATGTACAATAAAAAACGTTCTAAAGATGTACCACAGCTTCTCTCGGTAACACCTGACGATGAAGATATACGTATCCCCATTCCTTTCTTGGGATATTTTTCTTATGACCTGGCCTCTTTCGTGGCACAAATGTACAAGTCGTATTTAGTAGCCCTTTGAGCATACAGCAAATTCTCCCACACAACGAAGAAACCAATAAGGACAGATACTTTTCCTCAGGAGTCTACAAACTACAATGTCCCGAATGCCCAGCTGAATATATAGGACAGACAGGCCGGACCTTTAAAGTACGTTTTACTGAGCACCTTATTACAAAAAAAAAAGGCCAACTCAAAAAACATTCCCCTTTTGCAGAACACACTAAAGCATCCGATCATCAACAACCTACCATTGACAACATGCAAATCTTACATATAGCGCAGAAGGGGCGTAAGCTAAATTTACTGGAAGAGTTTGAGATAGCGAAGCGCGCTTGCTTTGGACACCCACACCTCCTAAACGATCAGTTGGCATGCAAAGATCAAACATTCCTAGATATTATGATGTCTCTGTTTCAATAAAATTCCTCTCATTTACAAATACCAACATAAATTATAAAGTTCTGTCCTGCTTAATAACCTCCCTTTAGTGAAATTTGTATTCAGATAGCTAGATTTCACCCGTCCCGTCTTATACATCGGCTTCCTATGTCACTCCCTACCCACATTCCCTTAGTCTGTACAAGTCGGCGGAGCAGCACACCACGCCCGCCCACCGCCCGTGAGCACAATTGTAAGCATGGGCTTATCTTGTGTCATCAGAGACCACCGCCTCGATTAAGGTAATCTTAAAAATCGGCTTTATGTTTCTCACATCTTTACCGAGTATGTTCCAATTGTAATTCGTTGTTACCCGAACATTTGTAGGGCCACAAGGAAAACCAAAAAACATTCCGAGAAAATAGAAACACCGCAATAACAACTTACAGTGTCACACCACGGAGAGCGCATTGTAAGCTTTGTTTACCATTTATACTGTGTTCGTAACACAAAATAAGCCCATGTACCATTATAACCATTTGTAATTCCGCCTTGTAATTTTTTGTAAATTCTGTCACGCAGATAATCTGAAGATGCCCTGCTAAAGGGCGAAACGCGTCATTAACTAATAAAAAATTTGCAATCAAGACGGTTTGAAGGAATATTTATTCTAACTGATTGCTGTTGTACACCATGGATTGGAAATCATTTTAAGTGCTTTTTATGTGGAAAATGCCAGTGATCAAAATTGTACCAGGAAGTGATCACAATTGTACCTTGTGTGGTACATTTTTGATCGATTTTTCTCACTTGTGTAACCTTTTTATGTGTTTATACCAATCTTTGCAATTGTCTAATATTTGTTACATATTCATTAAACAACAAAGAACAAGTGCCTAAGTTACAATTATTTATTTTCTCAATATATTTCCAGTTACAATAACATTTGTCCGAAATGGTCGTAATTGTACCACCTTACCCTACATACGATTAGTAGAAGTAGCCAACTGTAGTTGTTCTGGTTGGTGAAATAGTTGAAAGATTACATGGTATTAAGAATGTATGTGTTGTAAGACTATTAATTCTGTGTAGTCGTACAGTACAGTGCATTCTGATTCAATTTCTTATGCAATTTTATTCCCATCTATATCTACAAAAACAATGTGTGTATGTATGTCCCTATAGACTTGGGCAGTTTGAACATCCCTTGAGATTAGCCCAGCAGATCGAACGATAGTAGACCCCCAGCGGAGAAAGAGCCAACCGCCATTCTTCTGTAACTATAGTGTTGCGATTTGGAGCGCTAGCAACGCTTTGTGATGAAAATCTGCAGTAAACAGATAAACTTATAAATTATAACACCCAGTAACGATCTAACATTTGTGCTCTCTCAGCTTGAGTTGCAGTATCTTGACTTATCAAGATAGTTTTTTTCTCCATTATCAAGAGTTGTCTCTACTGCATCGGTCATAAAAGATATTTATAAAAACACTACAATACCGCAACACACGATTCTTTTACAAAAACATACTGTCATTTTTCAGAGCTTTCTGGGCTACTATTGGACAACCGAATTATTTCACGCTGTGGCGGCGTAACAAAGATCGATCTTGACAAACAGTTTTTCATCTTTAACTCACCTTCTTTGGAGGCTTCTCCTTCAAAGCCGCCGCCATGTAATTTATTCAGTCTGTTCTTGCCTGTTGTACCGTGAACAATAAAGTTCAATCTTTATATGAATGCGGTATTTATGTAGGGAATACAACGCCGTAAATCCAAACGTTGTTGTTTTCGAATATGCAGGACTTAGTGAAAGGTGAAATGAACCATGATAATTTTTAAAAATAGCCTAAGAATATCTATTCATGTGCTTTCGTGGTCCTTTTATTATATTTTTATAATACTGTTTCAGATTCTTCCAGTCACGATCTATTATTGTGCAAATTAAAATCAATAGAAGCTTTCTTCCACCCCTGCACCTTCTACGCTGTAGTAACTTAATCCGTTTTTTTTTCTTTCTATTGTGTCCCTATATGGTCCCAAAACTATTTGTAGAAATACGGTATATAATTTTCGTGTGGAGAGAAGTTTCAAGATCTCTTTTTCTGATTACTTACTTCTATCTATACTACATGAAAACGGATCTAGGTTTAGAGACAGTATAAAAATGTTTTGCTTCATACAATACAACGGAGCCCTGAATAGACTTTAATTTCTCAACTAACGTCGGATTTGATCTCCAGGCTACGATACACTGTGGTATTAGTATGTAAATCCGTGTTCGAAAGGCTGAGGGTTGTTTAAGTAAGGTATGCATTCTATTTAAGCCACATACGCAGAAAGCAAAGAATGAAATACATATACACATTGTTGTTTGTTTGTATAGTCTATGGGACTTAACTACGGGGTTATCAGTCCCTAAACTTACAAACTACTTATGAACTACTTACGAACTAGGAAGGCACAAATATCCATGCCCGAGGGGGGGATTCGAACCCCCGACCGTAGTGGCCGTGCAGACCGTGACTGGAGCGCCTTAGTCTCCTCGGCCACCGCGGCCGGCATACACACATTGATTTTTATTATTATAGAATATAAAATCCGTCCGTGCGAAGCCGGGCTGGTCACCAGTATTAAAAACTTTACAGTTAGCCAGACGCTTGGTTCTCTGGTGTAACGGCAGAAATAAAATGTTTCTTTCGACTAATCCCGTAAACTTATGTTCCAAAGTACAAAAAGAAGAAAAATAAGAAAAAAATAATAAGACATTAGCAATTCAGAGACTGATACAGTTTAAATATGTTGCCCTACTGTGCACGCTGCACTCAATTCAATCTGCACGCTTTCACATTTTTGTAGAAACGAATGATCTGGTGACATCAGCGACAGTAACACTTAAAATATCGCATATACTGAACTAAAGTGCCAGTTGACAAAGATGACAACAATATACTACAAAATCAATTCATTGCATGTCGTATGAGTCGGATGCGCGTAATTTTGATAGATTACATTTACGACATAGGTATGAGACTACTAATAACTTTAGTTAATATTGCCTGTTCAGTTGAAAATCAGTCAAAATTTTTCGGGAAACATTTATGTAATCCTTCCAATATTTATCAGTCTTTACAGCCTTGTTAGTAGCTAAAACTAAATCTTGTTGCCTGCTGATGAGCAAACTCTCCGGTGTCTGAGCTACCCCAAAGTCACAGTCCACCTCCCCCGAATAGCGAGACTTCAAGTTGCTCCGGCATCTTGAAATTTCATTTATCAGTCTATATATAGCCGCATGTTAGTACTTACTTGATCTCGGAATCCAAGCCTATTGAAACACTCTTTCCATAGATCTACGGAGCCTTATTCAGCCTGCATGTTCAATAGTTTAGTATCCATGATACGTTTCGGCGTCTCCTCTCCTGCTGCACTCTGCCTTAAGTGTGATGGCGCAGGCCGCAGGCAACCGGTGACGTAACGAAGAGACTCACTTAGCGCAACACCCACTTGTTTAGCATGTGAGGAAGCTTCACATACTGGAGCTGCGTATTCACCTGCAGTGAAACAGCGTGTAAGAGCAGATATTCGCAGGACTTTCGGTTGAGCTCCCCGGGATGTACCAGCCAGTTTGCGAATGGTACAGTTCCTTTGGCTGATCTTTTCCTTCACCATCTTAAGGTCAGACTTCTGCCTGGTTTTACTGCCACGTAAGTTGGATCAGCACAATGTCCCCGATTACCGGCGGCCAATGCAGCTCTACATTGTACGGTAACCGGCTTCTTAATAGAAGCGACTTATTTTCATTTCGTGTGTCCTTTCTTTTGCAGCTCTTTATACTTTAGTGTGCTCGCGTGTTTATTTATTAAGAATCGCGTTTAGTTGCCAGTTCAGTTGTTGATTTTTTGATTTATTAGCTCGCGTATATATTTTTCAGATTCACCGTTAATAAACAGTTCAGCGTTAGGTTTTTATTTTTCAAAGCTCACTGTTTATCAAACTTCTGTGTCCTCAGACGTACTTACTTGGAAGAAACATAGGTTTTTAGAATGGGTAGGAACTGTGACGGCTGCGAACGGATGGGGGCAGAGTTGGTGATTCTTCGCTCGCAGCTTCAGGCGGCGTTGGCGTCGCTGGAAACGCTTGAACTGCGGTGGGTGGGCGCCGCTGTTGTGGGCCGCTCGCGGGGGTACAGCAGACTTCCTGTGCGTCTGTTGTGCCCTCCGATCGGCCTGCGGCTGTGGCCAGCCCGCTCACTGCTCGCGAGGAGGTAGCCCCCCAATCCGTGGTGGATTAGGAGGTCTCCTCAGCGCGTGTCAGGCGGCGTAAGACTTCCCGGGGGACCGAAGTGGAGGCCTTCCCGGTTAGTCTTGCCAACAGATTCGAGGCACTGTCTGTGGCAGGGGATGTTCCTGACGCAGATGGTGTCGCTTGTCCTGTACTCGCCCCTTTGCCTTCAAGATCCGGGCACTCACAGAGGGTGGGTTTGTTGGTTTGGTAGTTGGGAGCTCCAACGTTAGGCGGGTAATGGAGCCCCTTAGGAAAATGGCTACTAGGGAGGGGAAGAATTCTAATGTGCACTCCGTCTGCATACCGTGGGCAGTCATTCCAGATGTGGAACGGGTCCTTCCGGATGCCATGAAGAGCACAGGGCGCAGCCAGCTGCAGGTGGTGGCTCATGTCGGCACCAATGATGTGTGTCGCTTTGGATCGGAAGAGATCCTCTGGTTTTGAGCGGCTATCAGAAGTGGTAAAGACTGCCAGTTTTGCTTGTAAGATGAAAGCGGAGCTCACCATCTGCAGCATTGTCGACAGGACTGACTGCGGACCTTTGGTTCAGAGCCGAGTGGAGGGTCTGAATCAGAGGCTCAGACGGTTCTGCGACCGTGTGGACTGCAGATTCCTCGTCTTACGCCAAAGGGTGGTGGGTTTTCGGGTTCCGCTAAATAGGTCAGGAGTCCACTATACGCAGGAAGCGGCTACACGGGTAGCGGGGGCTGTGTGGCGTGGCCTCGGGAATACACAAAATGGGTTTCAGTCTCAAAGGGGGCAGCTCAGACACAGGAAGAAGGCTGATCTAGAAACCATTGGTATAACAGTTGTAAATTGTTGTAGCTGTATTGGGAAAGTTCCAGAGCTCCAAGCGCTGATAGAAAGTACTGAGGCACAAATCATTATAGGTTCTGAAAGCTGGCTGACGCCTGAGATAAATTCGGCCGAAATTTTTTCAAAGGCCCAAATGGTCTTCAGGAAGGATAGAATAAATAAAAAAGGGGGTGGCGTGTTTATTGCTGTTACAAACGGTTTACCCTGCAGCGTAATTGAGGCAGATACTTCCCGTGAGTTGGTCTGGCTAGAGGTTATACCCGACAACCGGAATAAATTAATAATTGGATCTTTATATTGGCCCCCTGACTCAGACGATGCGGTTGCAGAAATGTTCAAAGAAAGCTTGAATCATATTTCAAATAGGTATCCGAAGCATACTGTTATAATCGGTGGCGACTTTAATTTACCCTCGATGTGTTGGCATAATTACGTATTCAAAACCGGCGGCAAATATAAAACATCGTCCGAACTAGTTCTGAATGCTTTTTCTGAAAACTACTTCGAACAGTTAGTTCATGAACCCACTGGAATAGTAAGTGGTTGCGAAAATACCCTTGATCTCCTAGCAACAAATAATCCGGAGATAGTAAAGAGCATCAAAACAAATGCAGGGATTAGCGAACATCGAGTTGTAGTAGCAAGACTAAATGTCGAAATTCCCAAATGCACCAAAAATAAACGAAAAATATATCTATTCAATAAAGCAGATAAAAATTCGCTTCACGCTTTCCTGAGTGATAGTCTCCAGTCTTTCAAAATTAAAAATGCGAGTGTAGATCAGTTGTGGCTTACTTTCAAAGACATAATATCAGTAGCAATCGAGAGATTTATACCAAATAAATTAATAAAAGAGGGGCCTGACCCCCGTGGTACACAAAACAGGTCAGATCACTGTTGCAGAAACAAAGAAAAACGCATGCAAAATTTAAAAAGACACAGAATCCACAAGACTGGCAATCTTTTACTGAACTCGCAACCTAGCGCGGAATTTAGTGCGAGAAGCCTATAGTAGCTACCACAACGAAATCCTGTCTCGTAATCTTGCAGAAAATCCAAAGATATTCTGGTCATATGTGAAGTATACTAGCGGCAAAACACAAACAATACCTTCACTACGCGATAGCAATGGTAATACTACCGACGACAGTACTGCTAAAGCAGAATTACTAAACACAGCTTTCCGAAATTCGTTCACCAAAGAAGACGAAGTGAACACTCCAGTATTCAATCCAAGAACAGCTGCCAGCATGCGAAACTTACAATTAGATGTTCCTGGAGTAGTAAAGCAACTCAAGTCACTAAACAAAAACAAATCTTCCGGGCCAGATTGTATACCAACTAGATTCCTCTCAGAGTATGCTGATGCAATAGCTCCGTACTTAGCTATAATTTACAACCGATCACTCAGTGAAAGATCTGTACCCAAAGACTGGAAAGTTGCCCAAGTTACTCCAATATTCAAGAAAGGCAATAGGAGTGATCTCCAAAATTACAGGCCAATCTCATTGACGTAGATTTGCAGTAGGATTTTAGAACATATACTTTGTTCGAATATTATGAACTACCTCGAAGAGAACGACATATTAACTAATAGTCAACACGGATTCAGAAAGTATCGCTCTTGCGAAACACAGCTTGCCCTTTATTCACATGAAGTGTTAAGTGCCATCGACAAGGGATCTCAAATCGATTCCATATTACTGGATTTCCGGAAGGCTTTTGATGCTGTACCCCACAAGCGGCTTCTAATGAAGTTGCGTGCTTATGGAATATCTTCCCAATGATGCGATTGGATTCACGATTTCCTATCAGAAAGGACACAGTTCGTTGTAATTGACGGTAAGTCATCGAGTAAAACAGAAGTGATATCTGGCGTTCCACAGGGAAGCGTTATAGGTCCCCTACTCTTCCTCGTGTTTATAAATGATTTAGGAGACAATCTGAATAGCTCCATTAGATTGTTCGAGGATGATCGTTTATCGGTTAGTGAAGTCAACAGAGGATCAAAAGCAACTGCACAGCGATTTAGACAAAATTTCTACTTGGTGCAAAAATTGGCAATTGACACTAAATAAAGAAAAGTGTGAAGTAATACACATGACCACTAAAAGAAATCCGCTGAACTTCAATTACGCGATAAATCAGTCAAACCTTAAGGTTGTAAATTCTACCAAATACCTAGGAGTTACAATTACGAACAACTTTGACTGGAGAGAACACATAGAAAATATTGTGGGGAAGGCGAATCAAAGGTTACGTTTCATTGGCAGAACGCTTAGAAGATGCACCAGCTCCACCAAAGAGACTGCCTACATCACACTTGTGCGTCCTCTCCTGGAGTACTGTTGCCCCTTGTGGGACCCTCACCAGGTGGTACTGACGGAAGATATTGAGAAGGTTCAGAGAAGGGCAGCTCGTTTTGTTTTATCGCGTTACGGGGGAGAAAGCGTCACGGAAATGTTGCACGAATTGGGGTGGAAATCATTAAAAGAAAGACGTTATTCATTGCGGCGTGATCTGTTTGCGAAGTTTCAATCACTGACATTTATTTCTGAATGTGAAAATATTTTGCTAGCACCCACCTACTTAGGGAGACATGACCATCCCAATAAAATAAGAGAAATCAGATCGAAAACGCGCGCGCTATTAGAGAATGGAACAGTAGAGAAAAGTTATGAAAGTGGTTAATGAACCCTTTGCCAGGCACTTAAATGTGATTTGCAGAGTATCTATGTAGACGTAGATGCAGATTTATGCTTTGGCATACGATATGCTGCCTATGATTCCTTAATTTCTTCGAAAAACTTACGGATATGCAGACAGGTATCAAATTCGTCGTTGGCCGATATTTCGGCAGGAGACTATCCAGCCATTTACAAGGCGAAACTGCAGTAAGGAAGCAATGTGCAACGATATTTAAAACCTCGGTTTTCAAGGAGTAAACAGTAAAGACAATACACACCGAGTACGCAAGCACACAGTGCCGACACGACCAAAGATGAAAACGGTCAGGACATCGGTAATAATCAGTTCTCAACAGATGAGGTAGGATTAGTTTTGTCTCTCAGTTTTTGGAGAAGTGAGAGAGCAGGATCCCATGCGGAATTTAAGCAAAAGCCTCCATCCCTGTTGATAAGGTCGTTTGCTAGTTTCATTTCAATCGCTTCCTTGATAATACAGTACCAGTAGCTCGAAGTGCATGCCAAAATTTCCATTTTGTTGTATTCCATAGGGTGGTCTGTGTCAAGATAGTGTTCGGCCACAGCAGAATTGTTTGGCTGTTGTAAATGTGTGTGAAATTTATGCTCAATACAATGGCAGGGTGGTCTCCTGCCGAAATATCGGCCGACGTCGAATTTGACACCTAGATGCATACCCATTTGCTGAATTGTTCCGCATATGAAAGACACCCTTGAGTATTCAATGGATTTATTTTTAGATAGTTTTCGTGATAATAATGTTAAAGTATTTCCGAGGCTGATGGAAATGCCCTTTCCACCTCCTCAAAGCTTCTTTCCTAGGAACAAATCGCCGCGTCATTTACATAAATAATCCAGGTTACTCCCTCAAGCTCTGTCAGATCATCATAGGGATGTTATATGAGTGATAGCATTCTGCCCTGAGGTAACATAAGAGGCCTGTATCAAGGCCACATTAATTGTCTGGTGTGTATGGTACTCGGGTTTCAATCCTGGTCCAGCACAAGTTTACAATTTCTCCGTTGGATCAATGCCAGCTAACAAGTAATGTATTTAATTACTTTGTTAAACCTGATATTTCCTAGTTGAATGAACAAAATGTAATATGCAGCATTGGCCGTTACTAGAGGTTTTATTATTATAGCAAAAGATCGATTTCCATCACATAGTGACCATTTTCAATGCACTTTCAAGCAAGCATTGTGAATGAAATCAATACAAATTGAAATAGCATAGCCTATGCAACGGTAGTGTGTTGGAAATAAATTTATGAACATAACATTATAGTGCTAGAAGATGGAATCTTAACTCGTAGCACGGCAATGTTATGTTATGTTATGCACCACAGTTGCATGGGCTATGCTATTTCAATTTGTACTGATTTCAATCACAATGCCTGCTTGGAGGTGCATTGAAAATGGTCAGTATGTGATCGAAATCGATCTGCTGCTATAATAATAAAGCATCTAGTAACGGCCAATGGTGCATATTACATTTGGTTTAATCATCGCATGTGGTCGTTGAGCACAACTTTCCTGAAAATGGAATCAAATCTCAATAAATAAATAAATAAATTGCTAGTCTGATATCTGCTGGGTTGTTCGCTGAGTGTTGGTGGCGTGCCGTGTTGCAGTGGTGTGCTCGCACATGATGGCGCCCTCGTACCTGGCGGAGGCGGTGCGCCGGCCAGGGTCCTACGTGGGCGCTCGCTGCGACTCGTGGGACGACTTCTCCGGCGGCCGCTGCCAGGGGCGCGACACGGCCGCGCTGGGGCTCTTCCACAACTACTCGTGAGTCTCACACTCTGCCTAACACTACGGTGTTTCAGGCATTTTTACACTAATATCAGCGCGATTCCGAAAGTCAGTAACAAAGTTTTTTCATAAAATACTTTATTTTGTAGGGATTTTCATTACAGACCAGTAAACAGCACACAATTTCAGCTACCTTTTAACATCGTAAACATCCAGATGCTTTGTAATTAGATATTTCGCCATTGAGGAGTGCGGCTGCTACCTATATGTATAGAAATGAATGTTTGTCTGTATGTCCTCTATGTGTTCGTAAACCATTCATTTGATACCAATGAAACTTTGGTGAACAGTTCACCATACGCCCACGAAGGTTCCTGACTCAAAAAGAAACGCTCAGGAGATATGACGTCATAAATAATAAAATGCCACCGCTTGAGAATACCCAGATTTATGCGTCAATTATTGGAAAATGGAAGTAGTAAGGGACCTGCAACAAAGTTTACACATTATTTCGGACGTTTATGAAGCATTTTGTAACTGACCCCTGTCCTCCCCAAATGATGAAACGAAAAGTCTACTAATCACAACAGTTTCGCTGTAGATACCGCAAAACTGTCGCATCACACATGACCTTGTAATTCAATAAATATGAGATCGCATATACTATGATAGGTAAAACCCTTTCACATCTATAGAGCTACAGGGAAAGGAAGAGAATGAAACAGTGTACATCCACCGAATACCCGTTATTTCCGGCAGATCTAGCTTTTAACTTTAATAGACTGTAGTTTCCAGTGAGACTTGCATTTTCTATTACATTTCGTAAATCACAAGGCAACCTATTAAATACTGCAGAGTGGTTTTGACATATCCATGTTTCTCAGAAGAACAACTATATGTCGCTTGCTCAGGGGTGCCGCGGTGGAGTAGCCGAGCGGTCTAAAGCGTCTCGCTGCGGAGCGCGCGGTTGCTTGCCGTGGAGGTTCGAGTCCTGCCTGGGGCATGGGTGTGTGTGTGTTGTCCTTAGCTCAGTTTACCTTGGTTTAAGTAAGCTACGGACTGATGACCACGCAAGTTGGTCCGATAGATTTACAAACATTTGAACATTTTTTTGCTCAGGGGTGGGCGCCCAAATGATTTATTACTATTAGATTTTGGACAAGTAACGAAAAATATTGTTTATAATCAAATTTTGAATGAAATGAATTATTAAGGTTACATATCATTTGCATCTTGATAACTACCTTTCTTTCTTTGCATACTGCAATTAATATTTTGTACATTACGCAAGACAGCCTTATTTCTTGAACAGTCTTCCATAAATATGATACGTTATTTAAAAAAAAAAAAGGACCGAGGTGAAGGAATACTAACTCAAAGAAGTACTAACTCAAAGAAGTACTAACTGAAAGCTTGAATAAATAAACAAATACCGGGACAACACCGGGTTTTCAGCTAGCTGAACATCCGTCGTCGCCCGGGTACTTAAGAATTCCAGTCTTAAGGTAGTCCATCTCTCCTTTCCTTTTCTCTCTCTGCCCACCTTCTCTTTCCTTCTCTGTCTGTACATCAGTTCCCTCTCTCTCACCTCATTTTCCCTCTCTCCATACATCTCCTCTTATCCCTCTTTCATTCTCCTCCTCTCCCTTCTCTCTGTCCGCCTCCTCCTCTCTCCATCTTCTACCTCTTCTTTCTGTCTGTCTCCTCCTCCATCCTGTATATGAAAACATACACATATGCGCCAAGTTTCATGGTGATTAGACAAACGGTGTGAAAGTCGCAAGGTACTCTCCACCATGCTACATTCACTGGCTTGCAGATTATAAAAATCGCTTTCATG
Organism: Locusta migratoria; assembly: GCA_026315105.1. Taxonomy (NCBI): domain Eukaryota; kingdom Metazoa; phylum Arthropoda; class Insecta; order Orthoptera; family Acrididae; genus Locusta; species Locusta migratoria. The sequence continues at coordinate 203,579,603 of CM048746.1, forward strand.
AAAGCATACCTTCTTGTGCTGACTTTCATGGTCACCAGTAAAACAATTTAGATGGTTGTTTTACCCTCGATCATGCTACTGGAGGCTTACGAAAGGTAGCTCGTGTATTAATCAGAGTATAAGCTACCTCTGCACTAACTTTAAATCATATCTTCTAGTCATTTCATCGTGAAGGCGTAAGAAACGAATTAACTAATTGTAAAGTACCCTTCACCATGCACCATACGAAGTTAATTTTAGTATGCCTATAGCCTTCGGGCGAGAGCAAGCATTGATTTGACAAAGTTTTATCGCGATCGGATATACGGTACGGTCGTGCATAAAAGACAAACATTAATTTTTAAATAATAGATTTGTTTTCAAATTCGCATTAAACCATACGTTGCTAACATCAAAGTTCTTCTGCTGGTGGTTATCACCCGAATGATTCGTTACGCTTGGTATGCATCAGCTGACAGCCAAAAAATCGTCATTTAAAATTCTGAATGACGTATGCTTTTCACTGAATACTTACTTTAAATTGCTTACATAAAATTCACATGGTGTGAACAATATTTAAGTTTCAAATGTTTCTTCGATGATTATCACCCTGAAAAATGTAACTTCCGGGGAAAGCTGTTAGAATTTTCAAAAATTTTATTTCATTCGAAACTTCGCTAAAATCGGAAAATTAACTGTTTAGTCACGTTAATTAATTAAAGAGATTGTAGTTAATCTGAATATATTAATATTGCACTGATAAACTGAATTGTTTAATCATATTTAAAAATTTCATTATTATCGAAATACAGCTGTAGAATCTTACGACTTCTATATCTAAAGTATCTTCCGTCATCCACCATAAAAAATTTTATGTGACAGTGACTTTCCTTTTGTTTTCAAGTGTCCAAAATGTCATTAAGATTTCAGGATGAATAAAGTGTCCTTATTCGCATGTCGCATGATGCCCAAGGTTTTCAACCATATAAAGGTTTATGACGTCATATCTCCTGAAATATATGTCCTAAGCAGTTCTACCCCTATGTCAATTGTTACCTCATGGAACGAATAGGTGTACCAAACGTGGTTGAAATCGGTACAGTGGATTAGAAGTAGCCGTCACATGATGCAGCACTGTTCCGCGCATTTCATTGTATATTACGTCATATCTCCTCAACTATTTGTTGTACAGGTACTTAATGGTGCCTAGGACCATCGCGAAAGTGCAAGAAATATGTTGGCAGAGTTTCATCACAATCGGTTGAACGGTACGGCCGCGCATAAAATACGAACACATATTCATTTTGATATATTAGAAGATTTACTTCATCATTGAAGTAAAAACCACGGTCACTATCTTTATTACCAAATCGTGACTAGTTTCGACAGTGTAAAGTATTGTTTTCAATTGTTGAATATTTTGTAATACAAAGAAAACAGAGAAACTGGGTATACACTAAACTAGGCTGAATATTTTGTTACTGTGGCTAAATATGTGCACATTTTTACAATGAAAATAAATCTTTAAATCATCCTGGAACATGTTATGCCCATTACTTAGACGTGTTATTTCGTACTCGAAAGAACTGTGTTGTATTATCTTACTGAACAGCTGGGTATAACCTGTCTGCATCGTTACTTTTTTTTTTGGGGGGGGGGGGGGGGGGGAGGAGGAATTATGCTTTCTTTCCTCAAAGTCAAATGACCATTTTATCCACACCAGTACTTGCCTCTGCCAACACGGAACAGCATGGCATGAAATAGATTAAGAACACATAGACAAAACGCTCTGTTGTCCTCACATATAAATTGTTCCCTTTTTACCACTTCCATGTGTGGTCAGGGAGTTGTGTTGTGTTGTGGTTTTCAGTCCGGAGACTGGTTTGATGCAGCTCTCCACAATACCCTATCCTGAGCAAGCCTCTCCATCTCCTCATAAGAACGGCAACCTACATCTGTCTGAATCTGCTTACTGTATCCATCTCTTCGTCTTCCTCTGCGATTTTTACCCCACACACTTCCCTCCAACGCTAAATTCACAATACCTTGATGTCTCAGAATGTGTCCTACCAATCTTTCCCTTCTTTTAGTCAAGGTATGCCAGAAATTTCTTTCCTCCCCAATTCTGTTCAGTACCTCCTCATTAGTTACGCGATCCACCCACCTAATCTTCAGCATTCTTCTGTAGCACCATATTTCAAAAGCCTCAATCCTCTTCCTGTCCGCACTGTTTACCGTCCATGTCTCACTCCCATACAAGGCAACACTCCATACAAATGCCTTCAGAAAGGACTTCCTTAGGCTTAAATCAATATTCGAGGTTAATAAATTTCTCTTTTTCAAGAACGCTTTTCTACCCATTGCCATTCTGCATTTTATATCCTCTGTACTGCGACCATCATTTTTTATTTTACTGCCCAAGTAACAAAACCCATCTACCTCCTTTATTGCTTCGTTTGCCAATCTAATTCCTTCAGAATTACCTGATTTTCTTACACTGCACTCCATTACCCTAGTTTTGCTCTTGTTAATGTTCATCTTATATGCACCTTTCAGCACACTATCCATTCCGTTCAATTGCTCTTCCAGGTCGTTTGCTGTATCTGATAGAATTACTATGTCATCGGCAAAACGCAATGTTTTTATTTCTTCCCCCTGAACTTTAATCCCTATTCCAAATTTTTCCTTGCTTTCCTTCACCGCCTGCTCGATGTACAAATTGAATAACATCGGAGAAAGGCTACAACCCTGTCTTACTCCCTTCCCAACTGATGCTTCCCTTTCATGCCCTTCGAGTCTAATAACTGCGGTTTGGCTTTTGTACAAGTTGTAAATAACTCTCCTTTCCCTGTATTTTACCCCTGCTGACTTCAGTATTTGGAAGAGTGTATTCCAGTCAACATTGTCAAACGCTTTCTCCAAATCTACAAAAACTAGAAATGTAGGTTTGCCTTTTCTTAGTCTATCTTCTAGGATAAGCCGTAAAGTGAGTATTGCCTCCCGTGTTCCTACATTTCTCCTGAACCCAAACTGATCTTTCCCGAGGTCGGCTTCTACAAGCTTTTCCATCCTTCTGTATATAATTCGTGTTAATATTTTGCAACCATGACTTATTAACTGATGGTTCTGTAGTTTTCACACCTGTCTGCACCCGCTTTCTTTGGAATGGGGATTATAACATTTTTCTTAAAGTCTGAGGGTACTTCGCCTGTCTCATACATCTTACACACCAGGTGAAACAGGTTTGTCATGGCTGGTTCTCCCAGAGACTTCAGTAGCTATGAGGGAATATCATCTACTCCAGGGGTCTTGTTTCGACTAAGGTCTTTCAGGGCTCTGTCAAATTCTTCTCTCAGTACAGTATCTCCCATCTCACCCTCATCTACATCCTCTTCCCTTCCTACAATATTGTCTCGAAGTTCATTTCCTTTGTAGAGTCCCTCTATATACTCTTTCCACCTTTCAGCTTTCCCTTCTTTGCTGAGAACTGGTTTTCCATCAGTGTCCTTGATATTCATAGAGCTGTTTTTCTTATCTCCAAATGTTTCTTTTATTTTCCTGTAGGCTGTATCTATTTTTCCCCTATTTATAAATTCTTCTACATCCTTGCATTTGCCTTCTAGCCACTCCTGCTTAGCCATTTAGCACTTCCTGTCAATCTCATTTCTTAGTCGTCTATACTCCATTTTGCCTGTTTCATTTACTGCATTTTTATATTTTCTCCTTTCGTCGATTAAATTTAATATCTCCTGTGATATCCAAGGATTTTTTGTAGGTCTTGCCTTCCTACCTATTTTGTCCTCTGCTACCTTCACTATTTCATCTCTCAATGCTACCCATTCCTCCTCTACTGTTTTATTTTCCCCTGTTTCTGTCAATTGTTGCCTAAAGCTCCCTCTGAAATTCTTAAGAACCCCAGGTTCCTTCAATTTATCCAGGTCCCATCTCCTTATTTTCTTACCTTTTTGTAGTTTCTTCAGTTTCAGCCTACAGTTCAAAACCAACAAGTTATGGTCAGAGTCTATATCTGCCCCTGGGTATGTCTTACACTTTAAAACCTGGTTCCGAAATCTATGTCTTACCATTATAAAATCTATCTGGTATCTCCCGGTGTCTCCTGGTCTCTTCCACGTATACAACCTTCTTTTGTGATTCTTGAACCAGGTGTTTGTTATAACTAAGTTATGTTCTGTGCAAAATTCTACCAGGCGGCTTCCTCTTTCATTCCTTTTGCCCAGACCATATTCACCTACTATCTTCCCTTCCCTTCCTTGTCCTACTACCGAATTTCAGTCTCCCATAACAATTAAGTTTTCCTCTCCCTTAATTGTCTCAATAATTTCCTTTAGCTCCTCATATATTTTTCGATCTCCTCATCATCGGCAGAGCTAGTTGGCATAAAAACCTGTACTACTGTTGTCGGTGTTGGCTTCGTATCTATCTTGACAATGATAATGCGATCACTGTGCTGGTCATAGTAGTTTACCCGCATTCCTATCTTCTTTTTCATTATCAATCCTACTCCTGTGATACTTTTATAAATCAAAATGTTTCTTAAATTATGCTGATAGACGCTGCTTTATGAATTAATTATTTATTGCTACTTGCCTCTTTCGGTGCGATTAGCGTCGCTGTTACACGGAGACTAAGATCGCTTCATGTATTCACGGAAAAATGAAATTTTGTATCAACCTACGTAATTTTCACAGATTACCTGTCAATGTCTTTAGCGAGGAAACAGGCCTTTAGCAATAATTATTCACAAAGCACATCTTTGGTTTTTCATCATAATTTGATTGTTGTTGTTGCCTTCAATCCGGAGACTGTTTTGATGCAGTTCTCCACCCTACTCTATCCTGAGCAAGCCTTTTCATCTCCTCATAAGAACAGTAACCCACATCCATTTAAATCTGCTTACTATATGCGTCTCTTGTTCTCTCTCTCTCTCTCTCTCTCTCTCTCTCTCTGCAATTTTTACCCCCACACAGTTCCCTCCAATACTAAATTTACGATTCCTCGATGTCTAAGAATGTTTCGTTCCAAGCGAGCTCTTCTTTTAGTCAAGGTATGCCAAAAATTCCTTTTTTCGCCAATTCTGTTCAGTACCTCTTCATTAGTTATGCGATCTACCCACAAAATCTACAGCATTCTTCTGTAGCACCACATTCCAAGTCTCTATTCTCTTCCTGTTCGCACTGTTTATCGTTCATGTTTCACTCCCGTACAAGGCAACACTCCACACAAATGTCTTCAGAAAGGACTTCCTTACACTTAAATTAATATTCGATGTTAGCAAAATCCTCTTTTTCTTCCCATTGCCATTCTGAATTTTATATCCTCTGTACTGGTACCGTCATATATTATTTTACTACCCAAGTAACAAAACTCATCTACCGCCTGCATTGTTTCGTTACCTAATCTAATTTTTCAGCATCGCCTGACTTTCTAAGACGGCATTCCATTATGTTTGTTTTACTCTTGTTAATGTTCACGTCATACGCTCTCTTCAACACACTGTTCATTCCATTCAACTACTATTCCAGGTGCTTTACTGTCTCTGACAGAATTACAATGTCATCAGCAAAACGCAGTGTTTTTATTTCTTCACCCTGAACTTTAATCCTTATTCAAAACTTTTCCTTGCTTTCCTTCACCGCCTGCTCGATGTAGAAATTGAATAACATCGGAGAAAGGCTCAAACCCTGTCTTAATCCCTTCCCGACTAATGCCTTCCTTTCAAGCCCTTCGAGTCTAATAACCACAGACTGGCTTTTGTACAAGTTGTAAATAACTCATTTCCCTGTATTTTACCGCTGATGACTTCATAATTTGAAAGAGTGTATTCCAATCAACATAGTCAAAAGCGTCCTCCAAATCTAGAAAAGCTAAAAATGTTGGTTTACCTTTCCTTAATCTATCTTCTAAGATAAGTAGTAAAGTGAGCTTGGAAAGTAGGAGTCGAGGTACTGGCGGAAGTAAAGTTGTGAGGCGGCATCGTGAGTCGTGTCGGGATAGCACAGTCGGTAGTGCGCTTGCCTGCGAAAGGCAAAGGTCCCAGGTTCGAGTCCCGGTTCCGACACACAGTTTTAATCTGCCAGGAAGTTTCAAAGTGAGTATTGCCTCCCGTGTTCCTACGTTCCTCCTGAATCCAAACTGATCTTCCCCGAGGTCAGAGTCTACCAGCTTTTCCATTCTCCTGTAGATAATTCGTGTTAAAATTTTGCAAGCATGACTTATCAGACTGATGGTTCCGTAATTTTCAAACCTTTTGATTATTTCTTTATATTAAATATATGACGCAGCAGATCTAGATGTACAGGAAATTGAAATATTTGCTATTTTGCTTCACAAGCTTCTGAGAATTTTGCGTAAAGCTCTGCACCTGTGTGTGTAGCCACCAACTGAATCTGTCTTTGAGCTTCTCTTTCGCTGCGATCCACTCGAGTTCTGCGCGTCTGGGAAAAGGTGGAAGTCGCTAGGAGCCAAGTCAGGACGACACGGTGCACGCTGAGATACTCCCCACGAGAGCCTGTCGAGTGCTTTCATAGGAAAGAGGGCAGGAGCGTTTGCGCGTGAGTCTGCATTTCCTGAGTGTGCGAGCAAATGCAGAAGCGGCCCTCCAGTGAGGCGGCTTTTGACGAGATTCACCGTCGCACACTATCCTGAGCTATCACTTCAACGCGGGGTGTACTTTGTGATACCGTAGAAATTCTCGTGCCAGAGACTCATGGGACACACAAGATCTTTATTGTAACGCAGACAACCACTACTTTGGAAGTTAGATAAGAATGCAATAATGCGGTTGCCACAACAGTATCTTTGGTCCACGTCGTCTTTTAGTGGACACTACTAACCTAAATACGTCTACATCTACATACATACTCTGCAATTCCCCGTAAGGTGCGTGGCGGAGGCTACACTGTACCACTACTAGGCATTTCCTTTCCTATTCCACTCCCAAATTGAACGAGGAAAAAAAGAATGCTTATATGCCTCCGTACGAGCCCTAATTTCTCATATCTTGTCATTGTGATCACCACGCGAAATTTAAGTAGGCGGCAGCAAGATCGTACTACACTCAGCTTCAAAATGCGACCCTCTAAATTTCCTCAACAGAAATTCACGAAAAGAACGTCGTCTTTCCTCCAACGATCCACAATTGAGTTGTCGGAGCATTTCCGTGACACTAGCTCATTGGTCGAACCTACCAGTAACAAACCTAGCTGCTCGCCTCTGAACTGCCTCTATGTCTTCCTTTAAACTGATCTGCTGCGGTTCCCAAACAGTTGAGCCATACTCAAGACGTGGTCGTACAAGCATTTTATACGCGGTCTCCTTTACAGGTGAAGTACATTTTCCCAAAATTCTCCCAATAAACCGAAGTCGGCTTACTCACAACTGTCCTTACATGTTCGTTCCATTTCATATCGACCGCAGTGTTACGCATAGAAATTTGAACGATGCGACAGCATAAAGAAGCTCACTACTAATGCTGTATTCGAAAATTATGGGATTGTTTTTCCTACTCATGCACATCACCTTACATTTTTCTACATTGAGAGCTAGCTGCCATTCTTCGCACCAACTAGAAATTGTATGCTATTACAGTCAGTTAAAGGCGACACTCCAAGTGAAAACACAGACGTGTGCAGTCACGTGAGGTTAACAGCGAACGAAATGGATCTGGCGCCCAACTTCTCTGACTGGTAAATCCATCTTGATGCAAAACCACGGTATTTAAGGGCTCGTGTTTGCGCAACAGTTTTCCCTCCCAAGCGTTTTCCGGCTAATCCTAAGGCTTTATCGACTAAAGTTTTAGTTCCGTATCCACGGATACTCCTTAGATGGGGATGTTACTTGGTAGCAATAGTTGTCGCTGGAAGAAAAATGTCACTGTTCCTCCGTATATGGCCAGCAACGCAGACTAACCACAACCTTTGAAAGCTAGTTAAGAATAAAATAATGTGGTGGCCACAACAGTATCCTTGGTATACGTCGTCTTTTAGGGGACACTACTAAAGTAAATACGTCCTATTAGTGCCTGCATTCAAAGTGAAAAGACAGAAGTGTGCAGCCACGTGAGGACAACAGCGAACGAAATGGATCTGGCGCCCAACTTCTCTGACTGGTAAATCCATCTTGATGCAAAACCACGGGATTTAAGGACTCGTGTTTGAGCAATAGTTTTTCCCTCCTGTGCGTTGTCCGGCCAATCCTAGGGCTGTATCGACGAACGTTTTAGTTCTGTCCCCACGGATACGCCTTATGTAGGGATGTTCCTCCTTACATGGCCAGCAACAATATTGTTGCACGTGGGGCCCGTCTTGGATAACCTGAGTGGAAACAGCTGTACCGGTTTTACTTCCCCACTCACTCCAACTGTTGTTAATCCAGTGACAGGGAATGACATGAAGCTTGTTATGTATGCTGGGACGTGCCTGTTGGCGACTAAGAAGTGCGGAAACACAACAGCGTATAGGTGCTGCATGAAGTTACCTGTTTATTTTTCGAAACGAAACTCCTACCTTGTGAACATCGGCAGGAGAGTATGCACTTGGTAACGCTGTAAAAACGATCAAAAGTTTAAGATATCGGACCAGACTGCATTTATTATCGCCCAATAGACTTATAAACTAATTACGCTAAGGACAATATACACACCACTGCCCAAGGAATGACTCAAACCTTCGACGGGGAGCTGCATGCAATCTGCAGTATGGCGTTTAACTAATAAGCGCACACTCCTATCAAAAACACCTGTGAAGATTTTGCCTACAACACCAATTAACAAGAAACTTCTGAAGGTTTTACGCCTTTTCCGTTTCTATGCTTCAAAACTGGTATGATTACTGATTTCTTCCAGTGATATGTAAACTGTTCCCACGCCCTTTCAATTATTATGTGTGTCCTTTTTAGACCTAACATTTGGCTTTAATTGACGAGTTCCGACTTTTCATATACCCCAGCAGTTTTATTGCACTGCAGTCTACTGACCATTCTCTCTACTTCCTCAAATGTGACCCTGTTTCCATCAGCATTCCTACCCCATCGTATACTGTCAACACTGTTTATTTATTTAAAACAATATACGATTTGGAATTAATATTATACACGGAAATATGTAATCTTTCTTAATATATAAATAAGAGTGTTTGTGTGTAAGTAATGCATACAAATCTACAGTTTCGTTCCAATATTTATGACATTTTTCACACATAAGCTATAATCTGAGGATGGTCACCCTAAGTGTAAAGATTACGTACAACACATAATTCACGAGATATGACGTCTTAAGCTGTAGGACTTACAACAAACTGTCACATAATGCGACGAGACTTTAAAAATTTAGTGGATGAGAACGATATTAGTTTGCGACTTGTAACAAACTGTAAACATAATTTCAAACTTGAATGTACCTTCTAAATTGTATCACAGTACGACACGTAGTTCATGAGATATGAGCATATAAACAGTAACGTTTATGGAAAACCGTCCCATCACGGATGAATTTCTAATCTATTACTTCTTTACTACTAATTGCAATTTCAACAGTTTTTACAGACATACGGCACTTATGCAAATGAGTATAAAGCTGCAAAATTATGTAATTGTACAACATATAACTCAATAAATATGAGATTGTACTAATTTCATATGTCATTTGTTTTTTGATTACTACCTTTCTTTGTTCGGATACTGCACTTATAATTTTGTATATTATGCAAGACTGCCTTGTTGTTGTTGTTGTGATCATCATTCCGGAGACTGGTTTGATGCAGCTCTCCACAATACCCTATCCTGAGCAAGCCTCTCAGGCCTCTCCACATAAGAACGGCAACCTACATCTGTCTGAATGTGCTTACTGTATTCATCTCTTGGTCTTCCTCTGCGGTTTCACCCCACACACTTCCCTCCAATGCTAAATTCAAATTCCTCGATGTCTAATCATGTGTCCTACCAATCTATCCCTTCTTTTAGTCAAGGTATGCCAGAAATTCCTTTTCTCCCCAATTCTGTTCAGTACCTCCTCATTAGTTACGCGATCCACCTACCTAATTTTCAGCATTCTTCTGTAGCACCACATTTCAAAAGCCTCTATCCTCTTCCTGTCCGCATTGTTTATCGTCCATCATCATATGTTCACACAGTAGAGCTGCATGTCCTCGGGAAAAGTAACGGCTGTACTTTTCCCTTACTTTCAGCCGTTCGCAGTAACTGTGTGTGAAAGCCACATTAGCTGATATTACAAGGCCAGCTCAGTCAACCATCCAGACTGTTACCCCTGTAAATTCTGAAAAGGCTGCTGCCCCTCTTTAGGAACCACACGTTTTTCTGGCCTCTCCAAAGATACCCCTCCGCTATGGTTGCACCTACGGTACGGCTATCTGTATAAGAATTTTATTTCTTAAAATATTCTCCCACAAATATAACACGTATTTAGAAGGGAAATAAGGAGATTGACAGAGAGAGAGAGAGAGAGAGAGAGAGAGAGAGAGAGAGAGAGAGAGAGGGAGAGGATAGGTATTAAATCAAGGCTCTAATAAATAAATATCCTGGCAATGACGGGTTTTCAGCTAGTTTTATACAAAATAATTTTCACTTTTATTATGCCTGTGTCATTGTTTAATAGAACCCCCAATATACAGACACATACTGTGCTAGTTGTTCTATGGCGCAACTACTTCTTACTGACAGCTACCCCCGGGTAAGACTTAGAGACCCTCTCCCACTGGGCATCGCTGTCTACAGGTTGAGAAACAATGCAGTAGCGAAATCGCAGAGGTGAGTGACTCATGTTCGACTGTGTTGTGCTCGCAGGACTTTCGGCTCGTTCTACCTGCGGACTGGAGAGCAGGCCCCCTACGGCCTGGGGGAGGCTGGCGCGCGGCCGCCGCAGCCGCAGCCGCAGCCGCCGCTGGACCTGGACAACCTGCTGGAGGCGGAGGGGGAGGGGGAGGGGGCCGCACAGCGCCGCGAGGGCCGCATGCGGCACCTGGGGCCTGCAGGCTCCAGCGCCACGGCCGCCGCGCCGCTGCTGCCGCTGCTGATGCTCGTAGCGGCGAGCGTCGCCATGGCAACCACCTGACCTGCGCGCCGCCGCCCACCTGCGTGCGTGTGTGCTCAACTTCCGGGCTGTGCAGGCCAGCAGCTGGCAGCGAGATTCGCGAAACAACCAAGTTCCGTGAATTGTCTGCCCGCTTCAAACATTTCCGCTCGGTGAGCGTATGTGGCTGTGAGGACTTGTTTCTCTCTTAACCTAACAAATGGACCTCTTTTATAAATTATTGAAACACCACTGTATTGTAGAATAAGTAACTTTGTGCGTCATGAAGTGAAAAATAAAGCCTATTATTTACAAAAAGAATTTGTTTTAGTCTTCAGTCCGCAGACTGGTTTGATGCAGCTCTCCACGCAACCCCGTCCTGTGCAAGCCTCTTCATCTGACAATACGAACGGTAATCTACATCCTTTTGAATCTACTTACTGTATTCGTACCTCGGTCTCCGTCTACGATTCTTACTGCTCACACTTCCTTCTAATGCTAAGTTGACGATTTCTTGGTGTCTCAGAATGTGTCCCATCAACCTATCTCATCCCTTAGTCAGGATATGCCAGAAACTCCTTTTCTCCTCAATTCTGTTGAGCACCTCCTCATTATAAACGTGATCTACCCATCTAATCTTCATAAATCTTCTATAGCACAACATTTCAGAAGCTTCTATCATTATTTTGTCTGAACTCCTTACCGTCCACGTTTCACTCCCATACAATGATAAACTCAATACAAATGCTTTCAGAAAGGACTTCCTAAAGTTTAAACTAATATTTGATGTCAACAAATTTCGCTTCTTCAGAAACGCTTTTCTTCCCATAGCCATTCTGCACATCTTCTTCAGCCATCAGAAATTATCTTGCTACTCAAATAACATCCACTACTTTTATCTTATAACCTAATCTAACTCCTTCAGCATCGCCTGATTTTGTGCCACTGCATTCCAGTACCATCGTTTTACTCTCCCTAATGTTCATTTTATACCTTCCTTTCAAGACACTGTCCATTACATTTAATTGATTTTACAGATCTTTTGCAGTCTCTGTCGAAATTACTATGTCATCGGCAAACAGCAAGTTTTTATTTCTTTTCCTTGAAACAAATTTCTCCTTGCATTTTTTCACTGCTTGTTTAATCTACAGATTAAACAACATTGGGGAAAGGCTACAACCCTATCTTACTCCATTCAGAACCACTGCGAAGCTTTCGTGCCCTTCGACTCTAATAATTGCTGTCTGGATTTTGTACAAGTTGAATATAACTATTCGCTCCCTGTATTTTACGCATACTACCTTCATAAATTGAAAGAGTGTATTCCAGTCAATATTGTCAAGCCGGCCGCGGTGGCCGAGGTGACTGAGGCGCTCCAGTCACGGTCAGCACGGTCACTACGGTCGGGGGTTCGAATCCCCCCTGGGGCATGGATATTTGTGCCGTCCTAGTTCGTAAGTAGTTCATAAGTAGTTCGTAAGTTTAGGGACTGATGACCCCGTAGTTAAGTTCCATAAGCTTAACAAACATTTGAACATTTGATTGATTGATTGAATATTGTCAAAAGCTTTCTACAGATCCACAAATGCTAAAAACGTAGGTTTTCCTTTCCTTAGCGTATCTTCTGAGGTACGTCGTAATGTGAGTATTGCTTCCCGTGACCCTACATTTCTATAAAATTTAAACTGATCTTCCCCAGGGTCGGATTCCACCAGTATTTCCATTAGTCTGTAAATAATTTAAGTTAACGTTTTGGAATCATGACTTGTTAAACTGAATTTATTTAATAAAAACAAAGAGAGTTAAATAACCATATCCACAATTCACAAACCATCTCACAGTGTATACTTCGTGAACCATTGTCACTTCCTCCTACTACAGAGTTCGCACTGTTTGTCGATAAAACGATTGATGCTATACCTCCGTGTTGATCCTATTGTTTCTAATTTTATCTGTCTGTTCCTTTCGCAAGATATCCGTACCAGGAAGCAATACATTGGTTGGCTCTCCACGAACGCACGCTCTCAGAACTTTGACAGGAGCCCGTACCGCGATACAGGACGCCTCTCTTGCAGCGTCTGCCACTGGAGTTTCCTAGTCATCTCCGTGACGGTTTCGCGCTTATTAAATGAGCGAAGCGTGCTGCTCTCCGTTGTATATTCTCTATTTCTTCTATAAACCTTAACTGCTGCGGATTCCACACTGATGATAACAAGTGTCGGGTGAACGAGTGTTTTGTAAACTATTTCATTTCGCGATGGATTTCACTTCGTGAGGATTCTTCCAAGACTGGCATCTGCCTTACCAACCCTTAGGCACCTTATGTATACTCCAAAATACGTCGTAGGAAGTAAATTCTCCATGCGTTTGTCTTGCTATGCCTAATTGCATAGAAAAGGCTTTTTATTTCTATGTAAACGCAGCACATTACACTTGTCTGAGGGCAACTGCCATTCATTGCCATTCGCTGCAGACCCCCTTGGATTTCACTACACTTCCCATTGTTGGGAGCTATCGATAAACTATCATCTGCGAAAAGTCTCAATGAAGATCAAATGTTCCATAACATCACTTTGGGACTTGCTGATTGGTTGGGGTACAAAAATTACATTATGTTCCTTACGTTAATATAAATACCATTTCTCTTCAGAAGTGACGATATAGGATAGGAGTAGTGTTGTTCACAAGTCAATTCACGAAGAGCAAGCAGAAATGCACATATGGGCATCCGCAGATTTTTGGTATTTTGACTTTTATCCGATTTTTTAATCTTTCACACCGCTTGCAAATATTGACGCGATCGAGGAACGATCCCATCTGATTACATTCGGTAGCTCTTGAACACTGTGGTGGATTACTGAGTTATTATGTTTAAAAGGTATTTATCAAATTCCGAAAATCTTTATGGACGTGAAGAGTCACTGTCAAAACAATTTTAAAAACCATCTTCTTGCCATTTCTAAAATTTTTCTGGTTGCTTCCTCTACAGTAACCCTTCTATTGAACCAAGGCAGAATAATACGTCATAGATTTTTAATTTGTGGACTTGGTGAACCGTTTAAAGTGTCTACATCTTGAATCTCCAAATGATAAAGTGACAATGCGTAAACTCAAATAGCAAAAGTGAACTACAATGAAAAAGGACAATCCAAGAAAATTCTTAGAAAATGGAATACTAACAAACAGAACAAAAATGCAAAGAACGTATGCACCAACCTATTACTTACTGATTCATTTTGACATTGCTGCATAATCTATATTTTACTTTGCCCATCAGTAACGCGAATCATTTAGCTTAACTAGAGTGAAACCCTTGGAACTTCAGACATTTGACTATTTCATATCAATCATGACAGCACTGCAGAATCATTACAAACATGTTTATCAACTAATCTGCATATGTTTATACGCTCGTATAATAATAATTATAGCCGGCCGCGGTGGCCGAGGGGACTAAGGCGCTCCAGTCACGGTCTGCAAGGCCACTACGGTCGGGGGTTCCAATCCCCCCTCGGGCATGGATATTTGTGCCGTCCTAGTTCGTAAGTAGTTCATAAGTAGTTTGTAAGTTTAGGGACTGATGACCCCGTAGTTAAGTCCCATAGACTATACAAACAATTGAATTGAATAATAATTATAACGTGGTTCTCGTGCGGCATATATAATTTTCATACACGGCGCATCTGAAATTAATGTAGAAAATTAGGGGCTGATAAAGGGGAGTGAGTAAAGAATATTTTGATGAACCCATGTCCTGAAATGTCATCCATGGAAAGTATATTTCTTTGTATCTGACACCGGGAGAAAGCTCTTCAACTGCAAGCTCCTTGCTTCCCAAATTTTGGATGAGATATGGATCAAAACAACAGTAAAATGGTTAATAAACATCGGCTGTGAAACTCATACCTTTAGTGCTAGGATTACGTTTTCATCTTTATTCTGTTTTGTGCCATATTACTTCCTCCCAGAAATATGGAAAACAAAGAGCTTTAGAAAAGATTTGTATGACAGTGTCAAAAAGTTGTCATAGCGTCGAATGACGTTTCCGGACATGGATTCGTCATCAGTATGTTATGTACTCGTTCCACTCTACCATACATCTCATTTGGTACTTTCTTTCCAGGTATACTGTATATAAAAATAGCGTGGACATTACGTCGGTTGTAGCTCTACATAAGGGGTATAAAATATAGTGTGTATTCTGGATTTAGTTAAATGGTGGTTGCGTAGTTTTCATAGCTTCCACAATCACTGAAATCGACTAACGACAAAGTTATTATATATGTCTAACGTTATTGTCTTAAACAGACGCTCTGATTATCTGCTGAAATATAGGAAATTGTACAACTACCAAATGCTCTATAGGCATGATATTTATTACTGAAGAATCCACTGCACGGCACACAAAAACGGAATTCTATAAAATAAAAGGTCCAGCTTCTTGTACAAAATGGTCCGTCTACAGTGCCGTACAAATCCAACGTTAAGCACTAACTATAAACAAAAGTTCACCATACGTGAAGAAAACAGAACAAGTACTGTCCCTACAATTAATGAAAAAAAGCAAGTCTGCCTAGTTCGGGGAGAAAAACACAGTCACCCAACAGTCAAAGCGCCAGGAGTAAAGTGCTCCCAATGTCGGTGACGTCGGCGATGCTGCTGAAGCCAAGCGGAGACCTGGAGCGGCGCGGCTGGTAGGCAACGGCGACGGCGGAGTCGTGGAAAGGCTGCGACTGTAACTACCATAGACCGGCAGTGTCCGGGCGTCAGCATCCGAGGGAGGCAGGATACAATGGGAAATCGTGTGGCGGCAGGAAATCCTCACACCCTGCCCTCTGTCTGTGTTATTGATGCCACCTGCCGTCTTCCTCCGACACGTCGATCGGCTGGCAACCCGCGACCTTGGTGTGCTTGGCGGGTTGCCAGTCACACAGGCTGAGTGCCGCAACGTGTCCATCACGCCCAACGAGAGAAAGTTATTCCATGTTCCCTGTCCATGCCTGACTATTTGATGGTGCTCGTTATGTTGATATTCGAAAGGGAGGTGGATAGTCACTTCTGAAAAGTAGTTAACTGAGTACGGCACATACTTTTATTACTGACAATGCGATCAGACGGGGTATTAAACAAACGTGTGATTGAATTGAGGATTTTTAACTAAAGACACGTACTATCTTGGTTGAGGGTTTACTAACAGATGTAGATATAAAATACCATCAAAATTCATTGAAAGTGTTCGTATTTGGTATTGTTGAAGATTCTGATTTTTGAAGTTATGTTGTCTCTCGGTAGTCATACTTGGTGAAGTTATTTGGAGCATCAGTTTCCTATACTGGTCCAAAAAATTAGGGGATCGATTGAGATATATAAGTTCTGAAGGATTGTAATCGGCAGAATGAAAATGGATCGACAACAGCAGACGGTTTAGTGGGCAGGTAACACAATGCAACAACAACGTGACTTACCCCAAGCTATGGCATGGAATGTTGGAAGCGTATGACTGCAGCTACTGGAGTGTCACAAAGTGAGATTTCCAGTTCCTGGACCGATTTCAGTCAACAGGAACACTTAGAAGATGCAAGGGTAACATAGATGACCGTTTGCTCCGTTTAACAGCCCGTCGAGACAGGAGGTTGAATGCAACTGTCTCTCGCAGCAGCCGGACGGTCTGCGGCGCGCCAGTCACAGTCTGTACGGCCGTGTTCAGACTGTTCATCGTACTTCAATGATTCCGACTGTACACATCTGTAAGCAATTGTTCCATGGTGTTACTGATTGTAGAGAGAGAGAGAGAGAGAGAGAGAGAGAGAGAGAGAGAGAGAGGACATCATTTTCTCGTTGTTTCAGGCTCGTAGAAATGTTTAAGGAGCTCGTCAAAGGTATGCTAAGCTGTTCTATGGCAGGAATGTTCCACCTGCAACGACGTTTTACAGTATTGTCCAGCTGTTTCCTGAAACTGGAAGTCAGATGTCTGTTTGTTCGGGATATTACCGTTTTTCAACAATTTCCAACACATTTTTAATTTTGCCGATTACATTGATATCTATCATGAAACGAAAAGAATGTTTCATACAAATGTTACCACACTTTTTCACGGAGAATCCAAATCTGCAATAAAAATAGGGATACCTATTTAAGATTTCAAAGTCACCCCACCCCCTCCAGCCCGGGTGCTACAGGGTAGTCGAGCTTGATGTTGATGGATATCACTGTTCAAGGTGAACAACTTTTATTTCAACTTTCTTTTTAATCCGATTTGTATTTTTCCAGATATTCCGAAAAAGTTTTAAGTCTTACTCTCTTTCCTTTAATCTCCCTGTTCATCAATATCAGAAAAGAGAAACCATCAGTTGGCGTTCAAGTCTTTGTGAGGTACACTTCACTATGCGGAGTACAATTTATTGTGTAGACCTATTGATTATAATTATGTTAAAGACTACAAAATTCAGATGAACGATACGGCAGCGCATAAAGTACGAATCTAATCCGAAGTGGCGATTACAAAAATAAAAAATTGTCAATTTTGATTTCAGGAGTTTTTTTAGGGATTCCCCATTAATAACTAACCCAGAATTAAAACGAACAAACCAAAATTATTGAAATCGGTCAAGCCACTTATGAATTTTTGCGAGGCTAACGCGCAGCAATATACAATGTAATATATAAGGCTTCTCGAATATTTCCGACCTTGATAAGACTTTTATACAGTGCTTTATACGACAGGGTTCGAAAAGTTTTACGAAGTTCAGAAGAGGGAGGTAGAAACAATACTATATACTGAATGCCATGCATGACAGTGCTGCACGGTACAACTCACTGCCATTAGATGAGAAATGGGGGAACGGCAGCGATGACAAAAAAAGGGGGGGGTTATGTATAGAAAGAGATTCCGTCCGTCGTTTTTAACATGTGATATCGGGGTGTTATCCCTAATTTACGAGGATAAGCACAGATTATTTATTATCTATGCTACATAAATAGTAAGATATTATCCTGTATCGGGACATCCGACATATTGATGACGTCATGGGTCAAAGCAGACGGGTGGAATCGCGTCTTAAAGTAATGGCAAAATATGTATATACGGCCAAATTGATATTCTGTCTTTAATATTTATTGACTTAGAAAGCTTTGGGCAGATCAGAGAAGGTTACCATTTCTTTTTCTGCCAATTCGCGTGTCAGGGGCCGAGAAACCCGTTTCTCAGCCTTTTTCTGTACACCGATTTACCTGACATAATCCTTGTGGAACTGTATGACGACAGGTATCAAGCGCTCTGTCTGAGACACATCTCTGCTAATATACGGCGTCCACTCGACAACGACCGATGTCGGCAGTCGCAGATGAACGACGTCGACTGCTTGCTCGTCGTTAGTGTTAGTTGCCCCATTACTGAATACTTCAGCTTCCAACGAACATTGCTCCAGTGTTTATTTGTGACCTTTTCGCCTTTTGTTGTTTCTCGTCCCGGTTTAGTTGTCAAGAAAGGTATTGGTGCAGGATTCTTTGACATCTAAAACGATACAGTTAGTATTACAAGATATTTATTGACTGACAAGTACAATACTCAACTTTAGAACATAAGTCTGTTTCTTCTCTCTTCTTGCTCCTCGTGGTGTCGTTCGTATGATGCTAGCTGCGTTGTGACCTAGTTACTGCTAAGTTTGTAGCCGCGTTCTAATTTAGTACTGTCCTAGTTCTGTCTTCATAGATGCCTGAATTCTCACTACTAACTGCCGAGTTCTCAATAGTAACTGATTAGCAACTGCCGTATTCCTGAATAGTAACTGCCGGGCCTCCAGACGCATGTCGGCCTAGATATAGCCGCTTGTAGAGGGCGCGCATCTTCGGTTACTCCCTCCAGGACGCGCGGAGCCTGCTTGCGATTGGCTTTCTGTCGATCGCTGCCTTCTCCACGATCGTTCTCTACGTCTGGTGTATGGCGCTGACTTTACGCTACAAGTTTTGCGTTTGTACAAATTCTGTGAGCGTCTTTGGTGCTGCGTAGTGTGTACTATTCAGTGATACCATGTCGTTTCTGCAAGGGGAAACTACAGCCGTTATTTTTCCCGAGGACATGCAGCTCTACTGTATGAACATATGATGATGGCATCCTCTTGGGTAAAATATACCGGAGGTAAAATAGTCCCCCATTCGGATCTCCGGGCGGGGACTACTCAGGAGGATGTGATCATCAGGAGAGACAGTACTGGCATTCTACGGGTCAGAGCGTGGAATGTTAGATCCCTTAATCGAGTAGGAAAATTAGAAAATTTAAAAAGGGAAATGGATAGGTTGAAGTTAGATATAGTGGGGATTAGTGAAGTTCGGTGGCAGGATGAACAGGATTTCTGGTCAGGTGAGTATAGGATTATAAATACAAAATCAATTGGAGGTATCACAGGAGTAGGATTGATAATGAATAAGAAAACAGGAATGCGGGTAAATTACTATGACCAGCACAGTGATCACATTATCATTGTCAAGATAGATACGAAGCCAACACCGACAACAGTAGTACAGGTTTATATGCCAACTAGCTCTGCCGATGATGAGGAAATCCAAGAAATATATGAGGAGCTAAAGGGAATTATTCAGACAATTAAGGGAGAGGAAAACTTAATTGTTATGGGCGACTGGAATTCGGTAGTAGGACAAGGAAGGGAAAGTAAGATAGTAGGTGAATATGGTCTGGGCAAAAGGAATGAAAGAGGAAGCCGCCTGGTAGAATTTTGCACAGAACATAATTTAGTTATGGTTTAAGAATCACAAAAGAAGGTTGTACACGTGGAAGAGACCAGGAGACACCGGGAGATACCAGATAGATTTTATAATGGTAAGACATAGATTTCGGCCGGCCGCGGTGGTCGAGGTGACTGAGGCGCTCCAGTCACGGTCAGCACGGCCACTACGGTCGGGGGTTCGAATCCCCCCTCGGGCATGGATATTTGTGCCGTCCTAGTTCGTAAGTAGTTCATAAGTAGTTTGTAAGTTTAGGGACTGATAACCCCGTAGTTAAGTCTCATAAGCTTAACAAACATTTGAACATTTTTGAACATAGATTTCGGAACCAGGTTTTAAATTGTACGACATACCCAGGGGCAGATATAGACTCTGACCATAACTTGTTGGTTATGAACTGTAGGCTGAAACTGAAGAAACTACAAAAAGGTAGGAAAATAAGGAGATGGGACTTGGATAAATTGAAGGAACCTGAAGTTCTTAAAAATTTCAGAGGGAGCTTTAGGCAACAATTGACAGAAACAGGGGAAAATAAAACAGTAGAGGAGGAATGGGTAAAATTGAGAGATGAAATAGTGAAGGCAGCAGAGGACAAAATAGGTAGGAAGGCAAGACCTGCAAAAAATCCTTAGATATCACAGGAGATATTAAATTTAATCGATGAAAAGAGAAAATATAAAGATGTAGTAAATGAAACAGGCAAAATGGAGTACAGACGACTAAGAAATGAGATTGGAGGAAGTGCAAAATTGCTAAGCAGGAGTGGTTAGAAGGCAAATTCAAGGATATAGAAGAATGTATAAATAGGGGAAAAATAGATATAGCCTACAGGAAAATAAAAGAAACATTTGGAGATAAGAAAAACAGCTCTATGAATATCAAGGACACTGATGGAAAACCAGTTCTCAGCAAAGAAGGGAAAGCTGAAAGGTGGAAAGAGTATATAGAGGGGCTCTATGAAGGAAATGAACTTCGAGACAATATTGTAGGAAGGGAAGAGGATGTAGATGAAGATAAAATAGGAGACACTGTACTGAGAGAAGAATTTGACAGATCCCTGAAAGACCTAAGTCGAAACAAGGCCCCTGGAGTAGATGATATTCCCTCAGAGCTACTGAAGTCTCTGGGAGAACCAGCCATGTCAAAATTGTTTCACCTGGTGTGTAAGATGTATGAGACAGGTGAAGTACCTTCAGACTTTAAGAAAAATGTTATAATCCCCATTCCAAAGAAAGCAGGTGCAGACAGGTGTGAAAACTACAGAACCATCAGTTTAATAAGTCATGGTTGCAAAATATTAACACGAATTATATACAGAAGGATGGAAAAGCTAGTAGAAGCCGACCTCGGAGAAGATCAGTTTGGGTTCAGGAGAAATGTAGGAACACGGGAGGCAATACTAACTTTACGGCTTAGTCTAGAAGATAGATTAAGAAAAGGCAAACCTACATTTCTAGCTTTTGTAGATTAGGAGAAGGCTTTTGACAATGTTGATTGGAATAAACTCTTTCAAGTTCTGAAGCAAGCAGGAGTAAAATATAGGGAGCGTAAGGTTATTTACAACTTGTACAGAAACCAGACAGCGGTTGTCAGAGTTGAAGGGCATGAAAGGGATGCAGTGGTTGGGAAGGGAGTAAGACAGGGTTGTAGCCTTTCTCCAATGTTATTCAATTTGTACATTGAGCAAGCTACAAAGAAAAGCAAGGAGAAATTTGGAGAAGGAATTAAAGTTCAGGGTGAAGAATTAAAAACTTTGCGTTTTGCCGACGACATAGTAATTTAGTCAGAGACAGCAAAGGACCTGGAAGAGCAGTTAAACGGAATGGACAGTGTGTTGAAAGGTGCATATAAGATGAAGATTAACAAGAGTAAAACTATTGTAATGGAGTGCAGTGTAAGAAAATCAGGTGATGCTGAAGGAATTAGATTGGGTAACGAAACAATAAAGGAGGTAGATGAATTTTATTACTTGGGCAGTAAAATAACAAATGATGGTCGCAGTACAGAGGATGTAAAATGCAGAATGGCAATGGGTAGAAAAGCGTTCTTGAAAAAGAGAAATTTGTTAACATCGAATATTGATTTAAGCCTAAGGAAGCCTTCTGAAGGCATTTGTATGGAGTGTGGCCTTGTATGGGAGTGAGACATGGACGATAAACAGTGCGGACAGGAAGAGGATTGAGGCTTTTGAAATATGGTGCTACAGAAGAATGCTGAAGATTAGGTGGGTGGATCGCGTAACTAATGAGGAGGTACTGAACAGAATTGGGGAGAAAAGAAATTTCTGGCATACCTTGACTAAAAGAAGGGATCGATTGGTAGGACACATTCTTAGACATCAAGGAATTGTGAATTTAGCGTTGGAGGGAAGTGTGTGGGGTAAAAACCGCAGAGGAAGACCAAGAGATGGATACATTAAGCAGATTCAGACAGATGTAGGTTGCCGTTCTTATGTGGAGATGAAGAGGCTTGCTCAGGATAGGTTATCGTGGAGAGCTGCATCAAACCAGTCTCCGGACTGAAGACCACAACAACAACATATATATACATCCATAGAGTACGAATGACTATAATCAGATCTGAAAGTAAATCTATGATAATTTTGTATTCTGAACAATCCTCAAAGACGGAGCCTGTTTAAAAATGTTGGGACCACTTGCGAAATTTGTTTATGGGGCCTCCTACTTTTTTCTACACCGCTATTTTATTTACATTTTTGTGATGTGAATGTACAGTTTATTTAGTACAAGCATAGATGCGGTTTTGCATGAACTTAGAACTTGTTAGAAAATAACGTATTAATTCAGTGTACGATTTTTCCTTTAATACATGGATTCAAATGCCACAAGATCGACTTGTTTGAACACCTGACATTGTGGACTGTGAAAATAAACACGACGCCGT
Organism: Locusta migratoria; assembly: GCA_026315105.1. Lineage (NCBI taxonomy): Eukaryota > Metazoa > Arthropoda > Insecta > Orthoptera > Acrididae > Locusta > Locusta migratoria. Next base: position 203,602,272 of record CM048746.1, read on the forward strand.
GATTAATATTGCTGTGGCGTGGCGTACCGCCTCGTCGCAGTCGGTTCCTCAGACACCACACCAGTGGGAAAGTCGCTGCCGCAGCGGATTAGCCGATTAGCGGATTACCTTAACTTCAGTAATCTGTAAGCTAGGGACTAATAACCAGCAGTTGAATCCCATAGATTTACAAACATTTGAACATTTGGAAAGTCGGGAATTATTTATTGAGAAGGGGAACGAATAAGGATTAGGAAGGAAAGGATTGACATCATCTTTATTGGGGCACTGAAATTACATAATGGCGGCAAGTGAAAATGTGAGCCGGGTCGGGAATCTAAGCCGGGTCTCCGCTTCTAGCCAGAGGTGGCTTTGGCAACTTTTTGGACGTTTCCTTTGTTTTGTTAGTAGTTCGATCCATTGTGGACGTTTGCTCGTGGTTAATCGTCCAGTTCTTGGCTCTGTTTTTTTATTTTATATAATTATTATTTATTATAATTATTATTTTTAAGAGAGTGAATTCAGCCCTCTCACCGAACGCGTTGAGCCACCACGCCGGCAACCAGTTGGCTACCGGCGCTCTCCTCCCGTCCCTCTCAAATTTCCACAAGTCACACTCTACGGCTGTTTGCGACCCCATCGTCAATGTTCTCTTAAACTCGCCATCACGGATTCTCGTAAGAGGCCGAACGTAAAGTTCGCATCTGTGGTGGAGTAAATGAATCAAACGTCGTCTTCGCTTGTATATAGATTGTGGTGTCAATAAAGCTGTAAATTATTATACGCGAAGACGGTGCTTGGTTCATTTACTTCGCCGTACATGCGAACTTCATTTGGGAACCCGTAATGACGACTATAAGAGGGCATGGTCGATGGGGCACGAGTTGAGAAAGTTTGAGACGTTGGATCATACATGGTACACGTCAAGGTCTGTCAGAGGGTGATATTCTTAAACGTATTGAATTTATAGAACGGCAGCTCTCCATGTTCGCAATAAATCCAAACAACAGTTAACAAGATAACTGCGAATCTCGTGACCACACTCTAGATTGTAAGACAGTTACAAACGCTGCGAAAAGAAAAGAGACACTAAAAAATTCTAACCATTCTTATGCCTGAACAGTGGACATAAGGCAGTTAACTGTGAGAAGAAAGGAAAGCCGTTTTGGACTAACTGTGAAATGTCACATCATAGGTCTTTCTTCACGAATCAAGATACCTTTAAGGCAACAGGGTATAAGATAAATGTCGCATCTGTTAGTCAAATCGATGCTACGACCCGAAATTTCACGCTCCTGCAAACAGATCAGGTTTGCATCATAGGCTCGACCGGCTTAAGGCGCTTTACTAGGTGTATACTAGACAGCGGAAGTCAAGCTACATTTATATCAAAGTAACTGTTAGAAGAGTTAACATGAGATGACTGTTTGTACTTTTGAAGCAGAGAAGAGTTACTCATGTCACCGTAAACTTGTTCGTCTTAATATTAAAGGAGCCTGGGCAATTTCGACAGTCTCTGTTACTGCTTACGAATATGATCACACTTTCTCACCTCAGCCAGCCCACAAGACATTGTAAACAAGGTCAATTATAGTTTGTTAGCTGATCCTAAAACTGGATCTCAAGAAGACTTACCAATAGAGATCTTAATAGTAGTGACCATTACTGGAGGATAGCCAAGGATAGTTCGCCTGTCCGTATTTCTCCGTCGATTGTTCTAATTCCCACCATATCTGGTTGGGTTCTAAGTGGAGATCGGTCGGAAGATTGTGCTAGTTCAGTTGCTGTAAATCTCATCCGTTAATCACACCATCTGATGATGAATTACGGAAGTTCTTGGACTTAGAAACGATTGGAATAACGACAAACCCTCCTCGAACTTTGAGTAAAAGTGATTCCGCAATCCTTGAGGATTTTCATTTATCGTATTGTGTGCGAGACCATCGAAGAGTCGTACGTTTCCCAAGAAAACAAGATGTTCCTCTGGCAAGTAATAGACTCAACGCAGAACGTCGATTTAATGCATGACATTAAAGACTTTGCAACAACGAAAACCTTAAGTATATGTACTGCAATCACATGTTGGAGTACATTATAAAAGGTCATATAGAAAGTGCCCCCACGGAAGATCTTGGAAATAACATTCTGTCTTCCACATCAGGCAGTGAAAATTGAGAAATGTGGAGGATACTCTTTGATGTATGAAGCCAATACACCTTCTCTCAATGACGTATTAGAAGCGAGACCGAATCTTCTACCAGAGATATTCCTCATATTGTTACGATTCATACTACATCAGAGAGCCATCGTTAGTGATTTTAAACAAGCAATTTTGCAATTAGTCTTGCACGAAAGTGACAGGTACTAAACCAGATTCTTGTGGTTTTGTGTAATCAAAGACAATGATGGGAATTACCAGACGACAATGTAATGCCTTACTGCTTCACGAGACTGCCATTTGGACTAACATGCAGCCATTTTTACTCTCCGCAACACAGAGAACTAGCTGGACGACGTAGAACAAAGTTGCCCCTTACATCACCTCTTGTTGAGAGCAACTTCTTTATGGACGATTTCGTTTCTGGCACGGAGAATGCTATGATGCTATAACTCTGTACTATGAACTCAGCGCCGCGGTGGAGTAGCCGAGCGGTCTAAAGCGTCTCGCTGCGGAGCGCGTGGTTGCTCGCCGTGCAGGTTCGAGTCCTCCCTGGGGCATGGGTGTGTTAGGTTAGTTTACCTAGGTTTAAGTAGTTTGTAAGCTAAGGACTGATGACCACGCAGTTTGGTCCGATAGATTTACAAATATTTGAACATTTATGAACTCAGCGCAATGATGAAATTACTGAGTTTCGAATTGGTGAATGGGCCACCAATTCGGAACAACTAAAGACCATATGGAGGGCTGAAAGCCAAGACAGAAACCCGGACACGCAAGTTCTATGTGTCTACTGGAATGCAGAAACAGACTGCTTCTATATGAACACAACGGACATCTCTATTAGGATTCCTGGAGGCCCCCATTACTAAGAAGACACTGTTGCAAATTACAGCCAAATTTTAAGATCCATTAGGATTTTCCTCACCAGTTTCTCTCATTGGAAAATTGTTATTTCAGGATAAGTGGTGCAGAGGTATTGTTTGGAACGAGTTGCTATTACCCGATATTGGGTCCCGATGAAACACTTGGTTATCTACCCTACCTTCACTGTCTCAAATTCCAAGATGGCTAGCAACTTCATCGAAGTGCAGTACTCAGATCCACGTCTTCTGCGATGTCTCTGAGAGAGCATATGGAGCGTTTTGTATATTCGCACGACCGTGGAAGACCATATTGTTGTTCATTTGGCATGTAGCAAAACCAGACTCGCACGCGACAAGAAGTTAACTCTTCCGTGGCTTGAACATCTAGCAGCGTTAACAGGGTTACGATTATTACATTACTACTGTACAACAACACGTCATAAAATAACTGAAGCAGTATTGCTGCCAGACGCTATGGTGACTTTATGTAGTCATCCAAACAGGTGGAAGAAGTTTATATGCAACAGAGTTACAGAGAGCCACATCCCAGTCAGTGGAGACATTGCCCAGGGAGTGAGAACCCTGACGATCATCTTACACTAGGACTTTATGGTGACCAAATACAATTTGTGAACCATGGCTTGCACTTACAGATGACAATCCAACGCTTCACCCAAAACTGATAAACTTTCAGAAGAAAAGAAGAACTAATGGCATGTGATGGCAATAGCCACATCTTCTAACCTTATGTACTGATTGAAAATCAGCTCCTATTGGCAACTGATTCGCGTAACAGGGTGGATACTACGATTCATTCACAACATTCGGTGAAGTTCGAAACGCGAGGGAGAGCTGTAGGCAGTGGAGCTTGCTTAAGCACGTCATTACTGAATAAGAGCTGTTCAAAAGGAACGTTTCTCACAGGAGCTCCATGCACTCAATAACCATCAATCGCTCAAAAATAGCATGCGTCAGTCCTTACCTAGAAGATGGTCTTCTACGACTTGGAGGACGCTTACACTACGCAGCTGCCCCTAACGAGCAACGTAATCCGTTACTCCTTGACGGTAGCCATCACTTCACAACTTTACTGGTTCAGGAAACGTACATTCGACTACATAATCTTGGTGTGAGAATAGTTTTAACAGAGCTTCGAAGAGAGTTCTGGATCCTGCGTGCCCGTCAAATTATCATAAGAGTATTGCATTCCTGTCTTCCCTGCAAAATTCTACACAATCTACGGGGCCAACAAGTTGAAGCACCCCTACCAGCCGATCGAGTAAGACCATCCAAGCCATTTTCTGTAACTGGCATAGATTTTTCAGGCCCTCTCTATGTAATGGTTGGCACTACCATGGAAAATCCATACGTAAAAATCGTCACGTGTGCGACGACACGTGCAGTGCACTTGGAATTGTGCTCTAACATAGCAACAGACGCGTTCCTCATTGCTCTTCAACGATACGCAGGTAGACGTAGACTACCCCATAAAATCTACACGGACAATGCAAACACGTTACATGCAGCTATGCTGAACTGTCTCAAATATGGAGTGCGTTTTCTAACCCAAAGACTCAGCCTGTCCTAGCCAGGGATGGCATTTCATGGAAATTCATCGCCCCCTATGCTGCTTGGTGGAGAGGATTATGGGAGAGGATGGTGGGTACCATCAAACGATGCCTACGAAAAGTACTGGTCAATCAAGGTTAATGGAAGAGTAGCTCAGTGCCGCTCTGATTCATATCGAAGCCGCAGTGAATTCGAGACCGATTTCTCAAGGAGACGACAATGAACCTTTAACACCAGCCCTGACAGTGCCCACAGGACCAGATCTGTTTTGACAAAAGAATTCAGGCTGCGACGGAAGTTGACGATTGAGTTTTGGAAGCGAAGGACTAAATAGTATGTTTCAGATATGACAGAATAACAACTGCAGAATCAGAAGTGACCTCTGTTCTTTCGGAACAGACGCCACATGTATATATACTTTTATTTTTCAGTAAGAAATTTGATTAATTTAATCATCGCTGATTGTTACCTCGATTAAATTTGATCTCAGTTTTTCAATGGTCAATCTGGTTCCGATGCACAACTTTGGTGTGGTTAAGTTGTGAAGGAGCATCACCAGTGATCCAACTTTTAACGTTAACACGTGCGGGGATATTCCGTATTGTTCCAATGAGTTCAAAAATTCATTACAATAATTGAAGACTTTTACTTCGTCGACTACTGTACGAGGGGCGTTTGAAAAGTTTGTGAAAAATTAAAAACTACTAACGTGTTTGGGGAAACTATTTTCATTTTTCGACGTATTCTGCTTTTAGACTTATACGCCTCGTCCAACACTGTTCTAATTTGTTGGTCCCTTCTGAATAATAGGAATTGTCCAAGCCTGCAATCACCCCTGCGATTCAACGAAATCTTCGTCCCGTCTGACATTTCTTCAAATTGGGGAATAAATAATAGTCTGAGGGAGCCACGTCTGGAGAATAGGGGGATGTGAAATGAGTAGCAATCCTACTTCCAATAATTTTGCGACCACAACTGCTGAGGTGTGTATTGGTGCATTGTCGTGATGGAAAATGACTCTTTTGTGGGCCATTCGCTGGCGTTTTTCTTGCAGCTCGGTTTTCAAACGGTTCAAAATCGATGAATATGTGCACCTGTAATAGTTTTACCCTCTTCAAGATAAACAATAAGGATTATCCCTTGCTTATCCAAAAGGCCGTCGCCATAAAATTTCCGGTCGAAGGACCGGTTTTCGCCTTTTCTGGTGCAGATTCGCCCTTGGTAACTCATTGTTTAGATTGTTCTTTGGTCTCGGGTGAATATTAATGTGTCCATGTTTCATCCTCAGTGACGAACCGATGCATAACGTCCTGTGGATTCTTTCTGAACAGCTGAAAATCTACCTTGCAACACTCCACACGATTCGATTTTCGGTCAAGCGTAAGCAATCGAGGCACCCATCTTGCAGATAGCTTTTCCATGTCCAAATATTTATGCGAAATATTATGTACCCATTCATTCGACATGCCCACAGTACTATGAATCTCACGCACAACTATTTTGCCATCCATCATGATATCATGGATTTTATCAATGATTTCTGGAATCGTAACCTCCACTGGGCGTCCACAACGTTCAGCGTCACTTGTGCCCATATGGCCAGTCCGAAAATTTTGAAACCACTTATAAACTGTTCTACTCGAAGGTACAGAGTCACCATAACGTCTCTCAAGCTTCTCTTTAGTTTTGAGGCGTTTTGCCGTTCATATAGTAATGTTTAGTCATCACACAAAATTCTTTTTCGACCATTATTTTACAATCACTCGACTTCCTTGATTCACACGAATGCCAAACACAAATAAATAGACCAAAATGAGTGAAACTTGGTGTGAGTTCTTTACAAAGATGCTACTAACTAAACATGACCTCGATACGCACCAGTGATGGACTTTGTATCTATAGTCTATTGTACTTGACCATTTCGATTTGTATTGTATAAGCTACTATGTTGAATCATAATACGTAGAACATAGCAACAAAAAATTCTGAAATGCGGTGGTTATAAACTCAAAGACTAAATGCATACTGTAAACCATCAGCTGTTTATTATTTTTTCAAACTTCTACCGGTTTCGGTTATAAACCATCTTCACGGAAGGGAACTAGACAGACTGATTAAACAGGTGCATTATATGCCTCCTTATGCATACTGGCATGCACGTCACACAATAAAAATAAATAAGACGCCACTAGGCATCAAGTTTTGGTTAAAAACATAAAAGCAATGCCAAGCTGTGTGATGGTGAACCAAGGTCTATTACAAGAGAACCTAACAAAAGTATTGAACACAAAACACATAAATTATGTGTTCAATAGTTGTGTTAGGTTCTCTTGTAATAGACCTTGGTTCACCACCACACAGCTTGGCATTGCTTTTATGTTTTTAATGAAGATTTGATGCCTAGTTACGTCTTATTTATTTTTATTGTGTGACATGCATGCCAGTATGCATAAGGAGGCATATAATGCACCTGTTTAATCAGTCTGTCTAGTTCTCTTCCGTGAAGATGGTTTATAACCGAAACCGGTAGAAGTTTGGAAAAATAATAAACAGCTGATGGTTTACAGTATGCATTTCCTCAAATATCTTACGGCTGTTGAACCTCATCTCAATAAAAATTTCTCTTTTTGAAAGAGAAATTATTTTTTCAAATTTCACGTTTTAGCCTAAAAGTCAAGAAATTTGGTCGTTACCAAACTTTACAGGACCAACCGCTGGGCTAAACTGAAGATTTTCAGATTCATCATAATTGCTCCGTCTTGAAGACCATATGAATATACATCATACACACATATATTTATAGATGTATACTTCTGAAACACGCTAAAGTATGGAATAAATTAATTGGATTAACGAGAAATGTGAAGGTTTCACTCAGAATCGATATGAAAAATTAATATGTGCGAAAAATAAGAAGATTTAACGGTGTAAATGTATATGTACTAAAACTTCCACAAATAAGAGCGACGGTAAAAGAGCGAAAACTGTACGTGGAGACACATATTAGTAGCAACAAATGTATGGCAGCAACACAGGGATTAAGAGATTAGCTTAGGGGAAGAACTCAGGGCGGGCCGCATGAAACAAATTAGGTGACTGATCTCAGAAAAGTACTATCAGTATTTAAAAATGAGAATGTGTATTTCGGAACTAGTCGTATGAGAGCTGTAAATCAGTAGCTACTAGAAGGATCCAAGAGATGCGCTTAATCAAGATATAGCACAGACGTGTCCATAAAGACATCCAACGCTGTCTTGAAGGTCAGAAACATGTACGAAATATGAGACAGTGCTGATCTGCGTGACTGGAATCCAATACGCAGCGAGCCATAAATCACGAGATGGAGTCGCTGTCACGGATAGCAATGTGGGACGCGTCAGGCACGTCCTATTGTCTCGACACACGATGGCGTTCCCTGCATGGATACCTGAAATGGCACTGTGGTGCCGGTGAGTAGCAAGATGTGTAGCTATGTAATGGTCTAGGCTGCTGTCTTTTCTGCAACTAACTACTTACAAATTAAAGGTGAAATATCGCGAACGGGATAAATTCTCACTTTATATTATTTGTATTAGGTTTTGATTTGATGAAATGGCATCTATCGCACCAAACAGTCAATCTAATACCTCTTTTCGTTTCTTATTGCTATTAACTGAAGTACAAATTTTCTTTGAATGTTATAGCACGAATGAGCGGAACGTTATAACTGTTTACAGACATTTAGACCTCGCATTTGTTACTGAGTAAAATAAGACATTCAGTTGGCTCATAATTTTCCTTAAATATCACAGAGATTGGCCTAAAACACCTCATCATTTCAATTGTGTGTTTTTGCAACGAACAGTAGTTCTAGCTTTGTACACTGCCCCCTCTTGCCTTATTCTTATATATTCTAAATGTTCAAATGATTATATAGCTTATGGGACTTAGCTACGGGGTCATCAGTCCCTAAACTTACAAACTACTTACGAACTAGCTAACACTAAGGACGGCGTAAATAACCATGCCCGAGGGGGGATTCGAACCCCCGACCGTAATGGCCGTGCAGACCGTGACTGGCGCGCCGCAGTCCTCTCGGCCACCGCGGCCGGCTATGTATACTACCGCAACAAACTTTCGTCCCTTCTATAACCCATAGACAACATTTATAATAGTTCCTTATGGCATTAGTTCTTATTTCGTCCCTTCATTTCAATATGTTTGTTTAACAAATAACAGTTCCAGCTCTATAACCCTCCCTCCGACTCTTCCCCTGTATTTATATATAGGAACGCAACAAACTTTCGTCCTTTCTCTAATCCACAGACAACTTTTATAATGTTCTTTATAACATTATTTCTTATTTCGTCCTTTCTCAAGAATAATTACGCCTTACTTTATTCTTCATTAGTCTTTCTTTGTCACTGTCGATTATGTCTACTAATAATACAAAATGTACTTTATAACTCTTTAAGTGCCACATACAGGCTTCCTCTACACTTCTCCAATTTTGATAGTACCAACACAATGTTGAATGACATAAATCGGCGATTGCGGTTTCTTAAATGCATGAGCGTACTGTAACAGTATTATGGCGTCGAGTTACCAAATGGTTAAACTATTGTTTGTAATAATCACGATTCAAAAGTCTCATAATAGGAAAGGGAAGTTAGTTTTTTTTTTTACGAAATCACAGAGTTTGATACAAGATTTTTACGAAATAATCGAGTTTGCTACAAGATTATCGATGAACAAATTTCAGAGTAGGTGACATATTTTAAATCACTGGGTATAATGAGTATGGAATTCGGTGGATTATGTAGCATTATAAATAAATTATTTGACGGCTGCTGTATTGGGTCTAGATTTTGATATTCCTGATGATGTGAAGAACCCGGTTCTTCTCTTTAATAATAATGATAATGACAATAATAATGCGCAAGTCTTTCAGTTGAACTTCACTTCCGGATTTTCGTGTCTCTTACATTATGATTTTCTCATTGTTTGTTAACTGATACTACTACATCTTTCATGGCCCATAGTTAAATTGTATAAAGCCTCTTCTGAAGTTTTCCCGTCGTTATCTTCCTCCAATAATTTTCGGGAGTGCAGTCGGATCCTGTCGACATCGCTACTGAAGAGCTCAGGTGCACTTGCAGTATTTATACTGGTTCTTGCGCATGAGAAATATGCATGCGTCGTTCTGCGCATGCGTTAGATGGTGACATGCGCGATACATCCAAGTTGTATATGCTGTTCTCAGAGGTGGAACAAAAACAGTCTTCTAGTCATTGACTATCGATTGATAACGTCGATTCTGCTGTGACTGCCTATTATTAATCACGTGATTCACATGTTTTTCCAACTGAAAGCCGTTGTAACGATTTATAAGAATTTTGACAAGACCTATTTCCACAGAGTCTTTAAATACTCAATCCCAATAACTGGATCTGGAGGTAAAATTTTGATTTTATTATATTCCATTGAGTATCTCACTGAAATGCAGTGTTGTGCTCCGGCTGTAGAAGACGGGCATGTCTTTCGTGTTCAGTACATCATTCCTGTACAGTTCGTATTATTTGGCCTTTATATGGAGAACTACACTCACCGGGAATTTTATAAACACCCGCTTTTCTCAGTTGTAAGTCATCTTCAACAATTCCTACAACGGCCAAGCTCTCCGCTAGTGGACGGAAGATAATCTTGATTTTATATTTTTTCGTAAGCAAGGTTCCTGTTTCCGAGGACACATTTCCGGCAAAAGGAAGGAATGCAGCTGATTTGTAATCGTCATCAGTGTGCTTTGTTTCTATTCATGTGCCTGGCCTTTCATTATTTGGCGAAATGTGTAACCACTCTCTTTAAAAACCTTATCCAGGCGTTCTTATTCTGCTTGGAGGTTTCCCTCGTCACTTGTGCCAGATGTATTAAAGTACTGAAAACACGAGGAGTTTTTGCGGGTCGATAGCAGCCAGGTGCATGTAAGTATAGATCAATGGGCGTAGGTTTCCTATACACAATGTGTCCCAATGACCCATCGTTCCTACGGTGTACTAGAACGTCTGAAAAGGGTAAGGAGCCACATTTTTCATTCTACATCGTATACTTGGTGTTTTAATGCAATGAATTTAAGTAACAATAGAATTTATCGTGTTCTTCTCTACCATGAGGCCAAATAACAGAGTGCCAGAACACTATGGAGTTCAAAAGGGCTGACCCAAGTTAGTTCTCTTGAAAGTCCTGCATGAAGAAGGTTAGCGGCAACAGCGGAGAAAGAGCTTTCCATGGCGACGCCGTCCGTCTGTTCATAAAATTCCTTGTTGAATAAAAAGTATTTGGTCATAAAATGCTGTCAGTTCCGCACTAAATAAGTTACCAACACACTGCAACGAATTCAGTAAAGGCAATTTGTTAAAAAGGGTCACCACAAGAAAACTAACAAATAAATCCTAGACACCAAGTTCAATAATCTACAAGCGATTGATAATTGCGTATACCGTTTTGAGTAAAGAGGTCAGATTTTTGCCTGTAGAGTAGTTCGGAGCACCAATATTACTATTAATCTTAGTGGGACACAATCCTTGTTGATCTTGGGAAGACCATATAGCCTCGATGATACCTTCATTATGTGGTGTTAGCCTCCTGCCAACTTGTTCGGGTAGGAAATGAACCGTGCAGCAGTTTTCTTTCATACACGGCTCATTGTTCAATTTTTCGATACGTAGAATCACTTAGCTGACTACAGTTTATCGTTGTAGGCCTGACAGTGGGGGGACTGATGACCACGCAGTCTAGTCCCCTCTAAACAACACCAACAACACCACCTGACAGTGGGGACTGTAGCATTACACTTGCCTGCAAGAAGTACGACCGTGGTAGTATGAAGACTATTAGAAGTTGTGCGCACCACAACCACACCTGTACAATTATTAATAGGAATTTCAGCATTGGTCATTTCGATGAATATGAATGTTTCACAAGGTGCGAGGTCGAAATGTCGCTGATTGATTTGTTACTCAGGTGGCATCGAGAGACTAGTGCTCGTTCCAAGTCGCTGGATTGTCCTCGCCGATTCACTCTGCCGTTACTAATTCTCTGCTGACAGTTTTCCCTGTCTCGTTTCATACTAGCGGTTTTGCCTCTAGTAAGATCTACTGGACATTTCTACGTTACATGGTTCCCAGACACTATTGATCAATAAGTTCATACGAAAGGCTACCCGAAAGAAACTGATACTTTTTATTTAATTTTTCCGTTTTTAGAAAAAATCTTTGTATTTTATTTCATGCTTCGAAACAGTTAATGCCTTGTTTTCTAATGATGATTATGTGGAATTTTTGTCAGACTCAGGCTGGGATTGTGTTCGGATTGCCTGGTGAAAGTCTTTAAGTGACGCCTCATAGACCATTTGCGCGCCGTTAATGATGGAATAATGATGGGGACGACAACACTGGAGGAGAAAATCTCCAAACCAGACCTCGGCTCCCTGCGTAGAAACCTGCCACGCTGTCCAGTGGTCTATGGAGGTCATAAGCCGATTTCGCAGATACTTCGCTCAATAAAGTCGGTTCAAAGTAAGAGAACGTTGTGTATTGGTCTACGCGTAAACGTTCGACCGTGTCTTAGAAAACGGCTGCCAAATGTATGGCCGTAATATTGAAACGTTTGAGATACTTTTCAGTATGTCCAACGCAGCTGTGGAATAGTAGTCCCGAGCGGTACCTTTTTTACTTCCTTTGTTAAAAAAATCCGATTATTATTTTTATTTAGTTTTTCATTTGTTTACACTTGTTCATAGAAGACTGAAACAAGAATGTTTCTGATCAAGTTAGATAACTGAAGAACATTAGCAAATACAAACATTTAGTGCACTTCGCAGAAACGTTCCAACGTCAAGCTTTTACTATAATTCCAGAAGTCGACCCTGATTTTGTAATCATTACGAATGAAACCTGATGCGATACCACATCAGCAGTAAACAATCACTGTCGCATCGAGGTGTAAAAGTCACCGAACTCCTTGTCATCTTGTCAACCAGTTACATCAAATGATGCAGTCATATTCCGCCCCCACACGGAATAGCACACTTGCCAAAGTCTCCAACAGGCTAGTGGACAGTTCGGTTCTCGAGAACAGCAAGAGGTAAATTAACTAATGTAACCAAACTTGTACGTAGATGTGTTTTCGCTTTTGATTTCTTCCGTATCTATGAGGGTCGTCGTGTGGAATTGTAGTAAACCTTGTAGTTGAAACGTCTCCCAAGACTGCACTAATGTTTCAAAAGTGCGTTTCGTTTTGCTGATATAGTTGATAATTCTCTTTTATCCCTGAACTTGTCGTATAGTAATCATATGAACTTCATTTATCTACCTAAGTTCATATGAGGGTCGACGTGTGGAATTGTAGTAAACCTTGTAGTTGAAACGTCTCCCAAGACTGCACTAATGTTTCAAAAGTGCGTTTCGTTTTGCTGATATAGTTGATAATTCTCTTTTATCCCTGAACTTGTCGTATAGTAATCATATGAACTTCATTTATCTACCTAAGTTCATATGAGGGTCGACGTGTGGAATTGTAGTAAACCTTGTAGTTGAAACGTCTCCCAAGACTGCACTAATGTTTCAAAAGTGCGTTTCGTTTTGCTGATATAGTTGATAATTCTCTTTTATCCCTGAACTTGTCGTATAGTAATCATATGAACTTCATTTATCTCCCTAAGTTCATATGAGGGTCGACGTGTGGAATTGTAGTAAACCTTGTAGTTGAAACGTCTCCCAAGACTGCACTAATGCTTCAAAAGTGCGTTTCGTTTTGCTGATATAGTTGATAATTCTCTTTTATCCCTGAAATTGTCGTATAGTAATCATATGAACTTAGGTAGCTAAATGGAAGAATAAAAATAAATAAATACAATAATCGCTCGCTAAACGGAGGATCTGTAGACCAGGACTGGAAGTGTTGTTGAAGTCACGTCGATACGAATGACAGTGAGACAGATACACTGATTTACAGACCTATATTATTGACCTAGATTTACAGCATATGCTGAGTTCAAACTGTCAGAATGAACCCGAACAGAACAATCTATTAACGCACAGACAACACGGTTTCAGAAAGTTGCGTACTTTGAAACCCTGCTAGCTGTTTACTCACACAAAGTGATAAGCGCTATGGACGTGGAAGTTGAGATCGATTCCATATTTCTAGATTTGCAGCGTGATTTTGACACGGTACCTTAGATAAGGCTTTTAATCAAGTTGTGTGCTCGTAAAATATAATCATAGATATGTGATTGTACTGGACATTTCTCGTACAGAGGACAAAATTCGTAGGAATTGGCGCAAAGGGGTCAGTTAAAACAGAAATGGTATCTAGTGTTCGCCAAGGGAGAGTTATCGGTCATCTACAGTTGCTTACGGATATAAACTATTTGGCAGAAAATGTGAGTAGTACCTAATGCTGTCATTTGTCGTGTAGTAAAATTCATCAAAAGATGAAGAACGTAGATCGATTTAGGTGACATCTGCAAGGTGAGACAGTTATCAACTGACGTTTAATAATGAGAAGTGTGATGTCTGAAAAGTACTAAAAGGAATCTTGTAATTGTAGTATGTAAAATAAATCAGTCAAATGTGATAGCAGTGAATTCAAATGAATACCTAAGAATTACTATTACTACAGACTTAAATTGGAAAGAACACGCAGATGTTGTGTGGCAAGGCGAACCAAAGACTGTTTTTTAATAGCAGAGAACTTATAATTTCTAAAGAGAATGCCAACATTACGCTTGTTCGTCACCTTTCCACGTATTGCTGCGCAGTGTGATATCCCTATTAGGTGAAACTGACGGACGACGTCAAAATATTACAAAGAAGGGTAGTTTGTTTTGTATTATTACGACAGTGGGGAGAAAGTGTTATTGGAGTAGGAATTGGAATCATTAAAATAATGGCCATTACCTTTGCGGTGAGATCTACTAACGAAATTGCGATCGGGTAATTACTGCTTCGGATGCGAAAATATATTGTTCACTTCCGCCTACATAGGTAAAACTGATCGTCGTCGTCGTCGTTGCTGTTGTTGTGGTCTTCAGTCCAGAGAAAGGTTTGATGCAGGTCTCCACCCTACTCTATCCCGAGCAAGCCTCTTCATAAGAACGGCAACCCATATCCATTTGCATCTGCTTATTATATTAGTCTCTTGGTCTCCCTCTGCTATTTTTTCGCCGTAGACTTCTCTGCAATGCTAAATTTATGATTTCTTGATGTAAGAATGTGTCCCGCCAAGCGATCCCATCTTTAAGTCAACGTATTCCAAAAAAACTCCTTTTCTCCCCAATTCAGTACCTTTTCATTAGTGCGCGATCTACCCACGTAATCCTCAGCATTCTTCTTTAGCATCACATTTCAAAATCTTGTATCCTCCTGCTGTCTGAGATATTTTTCGTTCATGTTACACTTCCATAGAAGGCAATACTCCACACAAATGCCTTTAGAAAAGATATCCTTACACTTAAATTAATATTCGATGTTAGTAATTTTCTCTTTTTCAGAAACGCTTCTCTTCCGTTTGCCATTCTTCATTTTATACTCTCCATACTGAGACCATCATATGTTATTTTATTGCTAAATTAACAAAACTCATCTACTACCCTTATCACATATTCTTGGAAACATTTTTGTAACACTTTATTGGAAAATAGCACTCTTATTTAAATTTAAATATAAGAAACAGTCTAGAGTGCAACGATTTTTCATTTATTCAACTAGTTTCTGTTCTTTTTTTGGACCTTCTTCAGGACTGTAACTCCATATCCACATCAATGGAATTACAATCCTAAAAATGGTCAAAATAAAAAAATAAAAAAAAGAACTGAAACTAGAAGACTGAATAAAAATCATTGCACTGTTTTTTATATATAAATATGCTACCTGTATAGTTTCCTTTCCTCATGCAATTCCTTCAGCATCGCCTTATTTTCTAAGACTGCATTCCATTACCCTTGATTAACAAGAGCAAATGTTCATCATCGAAATTAAATAATGAGGATCAGAGTTCGAACAGAGCGATTTAGGTGTTCTTTCTTCCCGCATGCTATTCGAGAGTGGAATGGTTGTTAAATAGTTTGTTATACAACCGCTCTATCCAAGAAGGATCTGTACCTAAAGATTGGAAAGTTGCAAAGGTCACACCTATATTCAAGAAAGGTAATAGGAGAAATCCACTAAACTACAGGCCTATTTCATTGACGTCAATTTGCAGCAGGATTTTGGAACATATCCTGTATTCAAATATCATGAATTACCTCGAAGAGAATGATCTATTGACCCAAGGTCAACACGGATTTAGAAAATATCGTTCATGCCAAACACAACTAGCTCTTTATTCTCACGAAGTGATGGGTGCTATCGACAAGGGTTCGCAAATCGCTTCCGTATTTCTTGATTTCCAGAAGGCTTTTGACACCGTACCTCACAAACGGCTTTTACTCAATTTGCGTGGTTATGGTATATCGCCCCAAATTTGCGATTGGATAGGCGATTTCCTGTCAGAGAGGACACAGTTCGTAGTAATCGATGGTAAGGCATCGACTAAAGCAGAGGTGACATCGGGCGTTCCACAGGGTAGTGTTATTGGTCATCTGTTTCTTATTTACATAAATGATTTAGGGGAAATTCTAAGTAGCTCTCTTACGTTGTTTGCAGATGACGCCGTCATTTACCGTCTAGTAAAATCATCTGAAGATAAAAAACAACTGCTCAACGATAGAACTGCAAAAGAATCTGCATACGCCTGTCCGTCCATTTTTGGATTATTGCAGCCCAGTGTGGGATCCTTATCAGGTGGGTTTGACGGAGGACATCGAAAGAGTTCAAAGAAGGGCTGCTCGTTTTGTATTGTCACGATACAGGAGAGACAGCAATACGGAAATGATACAGGATCTGGGATGGGAATCGTGACAACAACGGCACTTATCGCTGCGGCGTGGGCTACTTACGAAGCTCCAATCACGAATATTCTCGTCAGAATGCGAAAATATATTGCTGACTCCCACTTACATAGGTAGAAATGATCATTAGCATAAAATACGAGAAATCAGAGCTCGAACGGAGAGATTCTGCGAGGCACATAAATGTGATTTGCAGAGTATCCCATGTAGCTGTAGACTGTATGAAGCCTGTGCTAGTTAGTTCATTGTGATTTACAGAATAAGCACCTAGATCAGAAAAGAGAGTGTAAATTGTTATTCCGGCTTAGCGGTGAAAGAGCTGAAGATAACAACGGACCTGAAGTAGGTAGAAAACGTAGATTTCTCAGAAACGTTTGCGGTCAAATCTAGACACAAATAGCTTCTTTTGATTCTTCTTGCACTGAGCTATATTTCTGGGTAATAGTTCATGGCACAAAGCGCGCTCTCCTCGTCGGTGATGTACGTTCGCCCTGTACTTTCCAAGCAGCGAAACGCTGTACTACCGGACAAAGTATTTCTCCATCTACATATACATACATACTCTGCAATCCACTGTAAGGTGCGTGGCGGAGGGTACACTGTACCACTAAGAGGCATTTCCTTTCCTATTCCACTCCCAAATAGAACGAGGAAAAGAAAAGAATGCCTATATGCCTCCGTACGAGCCCTAATTTCTCTTATCTCGTCTTTGTGCGAAATGTAAGTAGGAGGCAGAAAAAGTTCAAATGTTCAAATGTTTGTAAATCTATCGGACCAAACTGCGTGGTCATCAGTCCGTAGCTTACAAACTACTTAAACCTAGGTAAACTAGCTTAAGGACAAACACACACACCCATGCCCCAGGGAGGACTCGAACCTCCACGGCGAGCAACCGCACGCTCCGCAGCGAGGCGCCTTAGACCTAGGCGGCAGCAAGATCGTACTACACTCAGCTTCAAATTCCGGCCCTCTAAACTTCCTCAACAGAAATTCCTCCAACGATTCCCAATTGATTTGCCGGAGCATTTCCGTGACCCTCGCGCATTGGTCGAACTTACCAGTAACAAACCTAGCTGCTCGCCTCTGAACTGCCTCTATGTCCTCCTTTAAACTGATCTTCTGCGGGTCCCAAACACTTGACCAATACTCAAGACGTGGTCGTACAAGCGTTTTATACGCGTTCTCCTTTACAAACGAAGTACATCTTCCCAAAATTCTCCCAATAAACCGAAGTCGGCTATCCGCCTTACTCACAACTGTCCTTACATGTTCGTTCCATTTCATATCGCTCTGCAATGTTACTCCTAGATATTTGAAGGACGCGACGGCATCAAGAAGCTCACTACTAATGCTGTATTCGAACATTACGGGATTGTTTTTCCTACTCATGTGCATCACCTTACATTTTTCTACATTGAGAGCTAGCTGCCATTCTTCGCACCAACTAGAAATTTTGTCTAAGTCATCCTGTACGCTATTACAGTCAGTTAAAGACGACACCCTCCCATACACCACCGCATCATCAGCAAACAGCCGCATATTACAACTTACTCTGTCCATCAGATCATTTATATAGATAGAAAATAATAGCGGTCCTATCACACTCCCCTGGGGCACGTTTCTGATGAACACTCGCCGTCGAGAGCAACGTACTGCGTTCTATTACTTGGGAAGTCTTCCAGCCAGTCACAAATCTGTGAACCTATTCCATAAGCTCGTATCTTCGTTATCAGTCTGCAGTGTGGCTCCGCGTCGAACGCCTTTTTCTAGAAAAACAACAATCCGCCTGTTGCCCTTCATCGATGGCTCGCAAGATGTCAATATGAGAAAAGGGCAAGCTGAGTTTCACATGAACGATGTTCCCTAAACCCGTGCTGATTCATAGAAAGAAGCTTTTCCGTTTCAAGGAAATTTATTATATTCGAACTGAGAAATGCTCCAAAATTGTACATGAAACTAATGTCAACGATATTGGCCTGTAATTGTGTGGGTCAGTTCTCTTTCCTTTCTTATAAACGGGAGTCTCCTGCACTTTTTTTCCAATCACTAGGAACTTTGCGCCGGCCGCGGTGGCCGAGGGGACTGAGGCGCTCCCGTCACGGTCTGCACGGCCACTACGGTCGGGGATTCAAATCCCCCCTCGAGCATGGATATTTGTGCCGTCCTTAGTATTAGGTAGTTCATAAGTAGTTTGTAAGTTTAGGGTCTGAAGACCCCGTAGTTAAGTCCCATAAGCTTAACAAACATTTGAACATTTAGGAACTTTGCGCTGAATTAAAGATTGTTCAGTTTAATTGGCGTCACCCGTCGGATGTAGCTGTAGCGTGTTCCGGCTGGTAGGTGGTAGCACAGAGGAGCAGCAGGTAGCACATGTGGTGAGTGATGAGGGCGAGTGGATGTAGCGCGGTACTCCGGCGCGGTTAGCGAGGTTCCCGCTGACCCGCGCGTGGCGCTGCGCTCGCCTCTGATTAATAGTGGCGGATTACGGCCTGTGGAGAGCAGCTAGCAGCTAGCAGCTGCCCTCAGGCTGGGGAGGTGGGGAGAGGGGTGGCTAATGATGCCACTGCCCGAGGCGAGCCGCCGGCGCCGGCGCAGGGCTGCCAGGGGCGGCTGCTGGCTGAAGCCGTAGCCCTCGGCCTCATCTCCACACTGAGCACTGACAATTCAGTCGCTCCACACTGCTCTCTTGTTAGCGGAAACTTGGGCGGAGCAATCTACTAGGCGTGCTTTTAAAGAACTTGCCGTTTCAACGTAAAATATGAAAGCTGACTGCATCATGAGAAATGGCAGTTTTGTTAATGAGCCCTAAAGAGCATGACTGATTGCCTGAGAACACGAGTGATACGTTAAGACTTTGGCTATCGAATGCTGTGTTAACGGGTTCCGAGACTGTCTATAAATTTCGGTAATGAAACCTTTATCAATGTTTCAAATGTTCCAAATGTTTGTATAGCTTATGGGACTTAACTACGGGTCATCAGTCCCTAAACTTACAAACTACTTATGAACTAGCTAATCCTAAGGACGGCACAAATATCCATGCCCGAGGGGGGATTCGAACCCCCGACCGTAGTGGCTGTGCGGACCGTGACTGGAGCGCCTCAGTCCCCTCGGCCACCGCGGCCGGTGAAACCTTTATCCATTATGAATGTGGTACCTATGGCTGCGACAGCGTTCGTAATAGAATATTAAAAATACACCATCAGGCAGTAACTGTATTTTATTTATTACCTCTTATGTCTATTAATAATACCTCTAATAGTTAAACGTATGCCATTTACTAATGAGTAAATCATTATTCCTTGCGTGGATTAGTTTTTGAATATGCCTCTTGTCAAATGATGTCCCCTCTGCACAACACATTCCTCGTTAGAAGCTTTCCATATGTCGCCGTAACGTATTCCCTGGGATGTTGCCGACGGCAGTTCTGATGCGATCCTTCAACTCAGTAATGGTGGCACATCGTGTTCGGAAATCTTCTTGCTTCAGGTAGACCCAAAGGAAAAAAAAAAAAACTGCACTTGAGCGAGGCGGCCAGGAAATGTCACCAAAACGGAAAATTACCGGGGAAAATATCCGTCGCAAAAAATCCATGCAAATTCTGGCTGTGTACGAGGTAGCTCCTGCTTGTTGAAACCATAATTGTTTCACATCCACGTCGACCGTGCCTAGTTGGGTAAGAACGAAGTCTTCCAGTATCTTTAGGTAGCGTTCACTGGTGACACAGCCACACCACTGTCATCCTCAAAGAAGTTCAAACGTTTGTAGAGCTTATGGGACTTAACTACGGGGTCATCAGTCCCTAAATTAAAAAACTCCTTATGAACTAGCTAATACTAAGAACGGCACAAATAACCATGCTCGAGGGGGGATTCGAGCCCCCGACCGTAGTGGCCGTGCAGACCTTGATTGGAGCGCTTCAGTCGCCTCGGCCATCGCGGCCGGCTCTCAAAGAAGTAAGGGACAATAATCGCAAAGGAAGCAACTCCACACCACACTGCTAGACGAGAAATGTGCAAGGGCTTGATGTGCAGTTCATGCGGGTCTACAACACTCCGATGGCGCATATTCTGTTTACTCACTGAACCACATAACTTGAAAAAAGTTTCATCTGACATCAGGATGGTGTGCAACATTTGTGGATTTTGGCGAAGGAGATCACGCATGGTTAAGCAGAATGTTTCGCGTGAAACCCAATTGCGAGCCCTAATTTCCCCAACAATCTGCAGCTTATATGGGTGAAAATGGATATCTTCGTGCAATAATCTCCTGAACGAGCGATCGAACATATGCACAGTTTGCGCATGACGACGAGCAGATCGTTTTGGGCTACGCATTATTGCAGCGCGAAAGTTTTCCACGGTTTCTGGTGTCCGCACAGTTCTTTCACTTCTTCCAGGTTTGCCATGGCAATCAGAACATGTTGTTATAAATGCACGTACCCACCTCGCAATGGTCCGTCCACCTGGAACTTTCCCACAACACTAATATTGCGCAGTAGCTATTCGCTATCTGCAGCAACCATCCGTACATTGCACTACATTAATTTCCAGTATTATTGGTAGTCAAGGGACCGCTTAAGACCCTGATGAATAAAATTTTTCTCTGCTGAAACATAATATGTATTGTTTGGCTGGAGAGTGAGCAGCTTAGGAGAGAGAAGTAACAGGAAGAGGGTGATTCTACTTGGAAACGATTCCTGTGAATTGTCACTAAGACATGTTTCCTGATGTGACAGTATATTTGGAAGAAACACGGCAAATGCAGTGTACTTGGTGTTCAACAATGTCGTTTTAAATTTTATAACTTCTGAAATAAGCGGCCTGTGGTCGGAAATCGTTGTATATTATAAAATGTACACATTTTCTCTCTCTCTCTCTCTCTCTCTCTCTCTCTCTCTCTCTCTCTCTCTCTCTCTCTCTCTCTTCGTCTGCGTGCGTGCATGTGTCTGCCTGTGTGTGCCCATGGTAGGGAGAGATACATGCCACGATCGCAAAATTTGTTTTCTTTATTTGGGCAAGACGACGCGCTTTTTATACTCAGAGGGATAATCTCTTCTAGACTTGACATTTATCTGATTATTGAAACGCTTTGCACACTATTTGAAAATTGTGGTAGTCGTTTGTCAAACATGAAACCATATACAAAATGTACACAAAGAACCACTATAGTGCACATTGCTGGCTGAGTAAATTTATAGAACCAACAATGTACGCTGCGGTGGTCCTTCATGTATTATATCTTTCTATGTTTTCTACGTTTGACTATCGACCAGCACAATTTTCAAATAGTATGTGAAGCACTTCAAT
This sequence comes from Locusta migratoria, assembly GCA_026315105.1. Taxonomy (NCBI): domain Eukaryota; kingdom Metazoa; phylum Arthropoda; class Insecta; order Orthoptera; family Acrididae; genus Locusta; species Locusta migratoria. Next base: position 203,624,082 of record CM048746.1, read on the forward strand.
AAGCAGATAATGTCATGTGTAGCAGAGAATATGTTGCCTTTGAGTGGCGAAAGCGGTCGTCGTCTGTTAATATATATATTAATTAATATTTATTAATTTCGTTACATTTTTGTAATGCAGCTTGATTCTTCCAATATACTACAGATAGTACTCTCCTTGTTTGATATTTTAGTATTAGATTGGTTTGTATTATTTATTACTTTATTTTTCTGAAGTTTCGTTCAAACTATGGTATAAATAAAATGCGTTATATGTATATGCCTACAGGCTTATTTCTGTTTTATTTCTTACGACTTAACTTACGACTGACAGCTATCAAGTCACACCTCTTTCTTTTTAAGTTGATATTAAAAAAAATTAAGGAACACAAACACTTAGGTGTCCCCATCACTTACACCTCCGTATTTAGTTTTAATAAGACCATCTGGGTAGGCAGTTTGGAGGTTGACACTGGAGAAGAGGTACAAGAATAGGAATGTGGTCATTACCACTAAATTCATTGTGTACCCTCCAACTGAGGTACGGGAGGAGATCTGAACTGCTCAGAGGAAGGTCGATCGCCGACTATGTGCCATGTGCCACTGTAAAATGCGTGGAGCATTGATGTTGAGGAGGCAAATGACATTTCAAGAGAGCCGAGATCTGGATTCCATCAAATACAGGGTGGTGGGCATTCTCTTCAAAGAGAGGAATGGTGGGGGACGTTTGGAGACAAAGGATGCAAGGTTTGAGGGACACAGTACCTCTTCCGGGACAAGGTACACAGAGCAGTGAGTTATTTTCTGTCCTGCCCTGACAACCACTACCTCGAGGGCTCTAAAAAGTGGTACTGGTGCACTAGGCACAGTAGCAAGGACATAGACTCCACCTGACACCCTATTATAGTCTCAACGGTTCTTGTAGTAACCCCTATAGCCTCGAAGGGCAGGGGTCCACTGGACAGGAAACCAGGCTTCCCATAGGGTTACCCCTATGACAAGGAAGTGGCACGTCAGTTGTCGTAACTCGGCTAGGTGGTGGAAAAACCGCCGCAATTCCACTGAAGGATGATACTATCCGTGAACGTCGAGGACATTAAGGTACCCAAGGCGAGTTTAGGGCTCAGAAATGCAGGCCACCACTGGCTGAGAGGTAGCCGGATCGACGGATCGACGTCCATCGGATCGACGTCCATCACATCTGAGAATCCACCGAGATCTCGGTCCTGATTGGACGCAAGACGCTTCACGTTGTCGTAAGACTCGAAGGTCAGGGGTCCACTGGACAGGAAACCAGGCTTCCCATAGGGTTACCCCTATGACAAGGAAGTGGCACGTCAGTTGTCAGTGGTGGAAAAACCGCCGCAATTCCACTGAAGGATGATACTATCTGTGAACGTCGAGGATATTAAGGTACCCAAGGCGAGTTTAGGGCTCAGGAATGCAGGCCACCACTGGCTGAGAGGTAGCCGGATCGACGTCCATCACATCTGAGAATCCACCGAGATCTCGGTCCTGATTGGACGCAAGACGCTTCACGTTGTCGTAAGATGGTGGTCCTTTATCCTACTCCTTTTCCTGTTTTGGCTACTTTTTCGTTTAAGTGTTGTCTATCTTCTTTCAGTTTCTCGAAGTGCGATTTCTTTTTAGACTCTGTCTCTTGGAACAGGAAGACCCTAAATCCCTACGACTCTTGGTAGCATTTTCAGCCATTGACTGTTGTCAACAGGCGCAGAAACTTTGGAAGGATGGGACACAAGGAATCCCTTCGTTGTGGGGGGAAATGGAGGAAGCTGAATCTTCTCCTGCTTAGGTGTAGGGGACTGATGTCCCAGAGGTTTTGGGGGTTGATGCTTCCAAGTTAACTTGGGATCAGCGGGAGTGCCGGCCGCGGTGGCCGAGGGGACTGACGCGCTCCAGTCACGGTCTGCACGGCCACTACGGTCGGGGGCTCGAATCCCCCCTCGAGCATGGATATTTGTGCCGTCCTTAGTCTTAGCTAGTTCATAAGTAGTTTGTAAGCTTAGGGACAGATGACCTCGTAGTTAAGTCCCATAAGTTCTACAAACATTTGAACATTTGAACATCAGCGGGAGAAGAGGAGCCCCGACTACTGTGGAGGCAGCTATAGGCGACTGGGAATAAGGGCCCTCGAACAGATTCTGAATTGTCGGTAATGTAGAAGCTGCTGTGTCATACGATGTTTAAGGCGCACAGGGTGGAGCTTCTTGTTTAGATTCTGAATAAATAAGCCTGTCGAAGGCTTATATTCCATGATCTTTCTCTCTCTATGAAGCGTCGTGCAGTCTCGCGAGGTGTGTTGGTGTCCGCAGTTCACGCAGACAGGAGGTGGGGTGCATGGGACTTTGGAATGAAGGCAGTTCCGACAAGTGAGGTGGCCTTCACATCTGGAAGTCATGTGACCACAGCTACAACATTTGGAAGTGGAGAGATGTAAAGCCTTACGTCGCATCGATATATTATCACTTTGACCTTCTCAGGTAATGAACCGCCCTCGAAGTCCAGGATGAATGCACCTGTAGCGACTCTGCAGTCCTTCAGACCTCTGTGGACACGGCAGATAAAATGAACCCCTCTTCTCGCACGTAGTTCGTCATCGGTCTGCAGTTATAGATCATGATGAAATATAATGCCTATATATATATACATATATATACTGTGCAGTTTCCTTAATTAAGTTTTGCTAATGTTCTTTCTATGTAAGAAAAAAAAAAGGCTTGTAAAGGTTGATCTGTCTGTTAGCAAAATCTATTTTGCTTGATTCCCTATTGTCGAGATTTGTTTATAGAATAAGGAGCTGTGCAGTTTCCTTAATTAAGTTTTGCTAATGTTCTTTCTATGTAAGAAAAAAAAAAGGCTTGTAAAGGTTGATCTGTCTGTTAGCAAAATCTATTTTGCTTGATTCCCTATTGTCAAGATTTGTTTATAGAATAAGGAGCTATTCACGTGTCCTTTAAATAAATTGTTCATTAAACTGACAAATGTTGTTACTTGGGGCTTGGGCCTTCCGTCAATGCCTCCTTTTCAAGGATTTTATTTGAAAATTCATATTCATCAATTTAAAATTGGAAAGAACAGGTACAACGTAGCTAAAAAGCTCCAATATACATGGGTCCGCAAATATGTTGCGTTTCGTCAGTGTCTAGGAGCTAATGAAATGTTGGCCATGCGTTTGTAAGCAGCATTGAACTCATCTCTGAAGTGAGTTGCGAATCCTCTCTGACAGTCCCGGGGAATTTCGTAAAAACTGGAAGATTGCTTCTAGGCTTCGGAAATGATTTCCAAACTCACTGAAAGGACAGCTGTTGCGCAAATGTAAACAACAGATACTCAATTGCAATACCGCAGTATCCAGTGGCGATTACAGTTTGTTCCCAACTCGGATTAATGCCATTGCTCCGCAGTGGTTGATTTGCGGACCATTGTTTGTTAAAACGTTTTTGCTACTTCTGCCCTGACTTTCCACGTGTGAAGAATTGACCATCACTTCTGAAACACCCTGTATATGATTTATAGTATTCTTGCTCACACGGTTAACTACATTTCTAAGAATGTGGGCATTTTTGTCGAAGTTTTATGACTGCGTGCACTACACCCATAAAGAGGAACTAAGCGCTTCTGTGAATCAAAACTTGTACCATTACTGTCCTGCGTTGGCCTGAACTTCCGCATTGCCGTGCAACAGGTTCCCACTCCATTTCCCCTGCAGGCAGCGAAACTTCTCACTTGCCTGCGATTAAGGCAGCTAGCCCAAGTAAAAGATACTAATTGATCCTTACAATTAATCAGTTTCTATCACGAGCGGTCCATAGAAGACCATTTATCAAAAGACTGGGTAAACAAGAATACCGTTATTTCTTAATCATATGTGGTCTGTCTACTAACAAACGCACAAGGTATATATGTACATAGAATATTTTATTATAAATTATGTATATCTACACCACACCACACTTGTGCGTCCTCTCCTGGAGTAATGTTGCCCCTTGTGGGACCCTCACCAGGTGGGACTGACGGAAGACATTGAGAAGGTTCAGAGAAGGGCAGCTCGTTTTGTTCTATCACGTTACGGGGGGAAAGCGTTACGGAAATTTTGCACGAATTGGGGTGGTAATCATTAAAAGAAAGACGTTATTTTTTGCGGCGTGATCTGTTTGCGAAGTTTCAATCACCGACTTTTAGTTCTTAATGTGAAAATATTTTTCTAGCACCCACCTACTTAGGGAGACATGACCATCCCAATAAAATAAGAGAGATCAGATCGAAAACAGAACGATTTAGGTGTTCTTTCTTCCCGCGCGCTATTAGAGAATGGAACGGTAGAGAAAAGTTATGAATGTGATTTGCAGAGTATCTATGTAGATAAGCGGATATGTAGATAGAACTGGATGTGTGTATGTATACATAGACTCCAAGGCGGCTGGAGCAATTTACATGAAATTTTCAGATAACACCAGCAGGTCATCCTGTGAAGTTTGGTAGTGATCGGATCAAGATATTTATAAACAAATACGTAAAAGTACTGCCGCTTGGAGCGATATCGTCACTTACGTGACAGTGATGATAGTGATGCTGTAGTTGACTCTTTCTGAGCTACGGCATTACTGTCGTTTCGAGTGCCAAACTGAATTTAAAATTAGGTTATATAGTGATATTATATCGAAAACTACTTAGTCGATTTTCATTCAGTTTTCAGCAGTGGATGGTGCGATTCATGAGGAAGCTTTAAGTGTATAATGCATTAAGGGGTATGGTAGTGGGCGAGTTTGGTGAGCAGAAATCCGCGAAATAGAGCAGTAAATACTTTTGGGAAAATATATATATCCTGCAACTTACGAAATGTACCGTGCAAGTGAAAATATTTTATTATTTCAGAAACATGGGTGTTTCTTCATCCAGACTTAATAACGGTTAAGTCATGACATCGTGTAACATTTATATGAAATACAGAAGTTTTTCAGATGCCAAACGGCGGTGTTTGAGTCGAGAGAACGGGTGAATAGAGATAACTTCGTTTATCGTTCACCGCAAGAGACACACTTCCCAAAGAGTTCGAGGGTTGTGTGTTGAATGTCATGCATATCCCATACTATGCGTGCGAAACCAGGGTGGATTTTAGTTTAATAAAAATAATAATAATAAAAAAAATGAAATGTTTGTAAACCTAAGCTACCAATGCAAAAGTCATAGCTCCCTAAACTTACAACTACTTAAACTAATTTATTATTTTCCCCATTTTTGGTTTGAAAACACCGCAGCTGTTTTCGTAATAATACTGTAGTAATTAAATACTGCATCCAGCCACAAGATTTTTTTAAAATCAATTTATTTCATTTTAATAGTTTTATTCCTGAGCCCATCACCAGAATACCGTCTGAAATCAACACTAAACACACACACACGCACACACACACAGACAAACAAACAACAACAACAACACACACAGACAGACAAGCGCGCTCGCATGCCTAGGCAGGACTCGAAACTCCTACGGGAGCGGCCGCGCAGTACGTGAGTAGCGCCTCAGACCGCGTGACAAGTTGATCAATAACACGTACACACTTCACCTGCTGCGTGTCCATAAGATCACGGAACGGTTTTTAAGGAAAAGAAACAAGACAAGAATGTGAAAGCTTCACCAAATGAAAGAAACTCTCCCCATATTCATATTGGGTCATTTATGTTATTGTGTGCGTGCAAGTAAATATGCAATAACAACATGAAACGAATTACCTAGCTGCAGCGGACCAGCTCATTCCAAGACATCGTGATCATTTGTACGGAGCTCACGCTCGGGGTATGGGTAAAGATGGGAAGAAAATCAGCCGTGCTCTTTCAAAGGAACTATTCCGCCACTTGTACTTATTTAGTCAAATCATGCAAAACCTAAATATGGATGGTAGGAAGTGAACAGTCGGGGTGGAGTGGCCGAGTGTTCTGAGGCGCCTTGCTGAGGAGCGCGCGGTTGCTCGTCGGCGAAAGTTCGAGTTCTACTTCGGGCACTGGTGTGTGTGTGTTTATAGCTTCGTTTAATTACTTTAAGTAGTTTCTAAGCCTAGGAAGTAATACCCACAGAAGTTGTCGGATAGATTTATGACTTTTTTTTTTCGCGGGTGAACAACTGCTCTCTCGAATGCAAGTCATATGGTTACCAATGCGCCACCTCGTTCGTTGTCAGCCCACTTGAGTCAAGATGTGGACGGTGCGGGCAAAAGCTCAGTGTGTCCCGTGCTTTCTAAATTTGAATCAGTGACCAGCGTTTGGCGTGAATATATTCGTGCGTACGATGAAGACCCCCTGATAGAAATAACGTTAGAATGAGCTGTAGTAGGAAACTGTTTGCTTGCCACAGTAAATGAATCGGTGAGATCGAGCTAATAGTTGATAATTGTGGGTGGGGTGCTGGGTAGTCTTTGCAGGTGTCGTGAGCACCGTTAGGAATTGCCAAGTAAGCAGAACACCTAGCTTCGAATAACGGCCTGGCACTAATTTTCAACTTTTTCCACTGATTTAATTAAATGGCCACTAACAACCAATGCCATATCTTCTTCTGTGTCTTGAGATACATTGTTTGCTTTAATGAAATAACTTTGCGTTAATAGAAGGCTGTAAAGTGAATTCACACTGCCGTTTTATCTTTATAATTATCAGCATAATGGAATTCTATTACTCCACTTCGAAACTGATAGCCATGAACTATTACGGAATGATAAATGGAAGCAGCCTTCGACTCCGCGTTCTGCATACTCTAATATGCCTGACCGCAGTGTACCATCTGCGTAATTATTCAGAGCGCGTGATTCCGGAAGACATCGCACAAAATCCCGCTTTACTACGATTGACCGCCATATCGAACACTTGATTTATCGATGGATCACAATTGCTGGCAAGATGAGAAGACAAGCAGATTACATTACAAATCTGTTATCTCACACCAACGGAATAAGCTTCACTGCATTCCGCAGATCATTTCGTATGTCAAACGTTTTTCCTTTAGAGGGGATTTACACAGTAATGAAGATGAGCAAATGATAACAGCTCTTAGGCTGAGCATGTTTGTTTGATTCATCGAATGACTGTTTCACAGAGACTCGTATAACATTACGAATTTAGACGGACGCCCATTTAGATTTGGTAATGTGAGTTAGAGGTAACCTTCTTCTTACCCACCTTCATGCGATCGTTTCGTCATCGTAAAGTAGCACTGATGAAAATAAGCTCTGTGAACCGTATGTTGATGCATCTATTTAGAGATCGTTCAGTGCGCGGCACTCATTCTTTAAGTGTCAAATACTCGTAAAAACAGCGAAGTACTTAAGACAAGCTAGAAGTCATCATTAGTCGTGACAATGTTCTTGGCTAATCACACCCTTTTAAATCAGTAAAGTACTTTCGTACATCAAAGTTATTGTAACTACTTGTCCCACACGCATCTATTTATTATTATGCTCATGGCTAGCAAAAACCTTTAAAATAATGCTGTAATTTTTTTTTATTAAACTAACGATCAACGAAAAATCTCTAACAAACATGTCCCAAATGCAGAAGTATATGTCTCTGTCAATATACTTGGATTAGGGATATTACGCGTCTGAGAAAAGTAATTGAAAGAATTGCTTCTAGGATAATACTTTATTATTATCTGTTCTTATTCGTATGTACTAATCGCACACTGAGAAATTGCCCCATATTCGGAAATGTTCAAATATTTTAAAATCTAAGGCACTTAACTGTTGCGGCTATCTGTACCTTAGCTTACAAACTACTTAAACTAATTTACCCTAAGGTCAAAACACACACACACACACACACACACACATAGCAGAGGGCAGGACTCGAACTTCCGAGAACGAGCAACCGAGCGCTCCTCAGCAAGGTGCCTTAGAGCTCTCAGCCTCTCCATCGCAGTTATTCGGGAATAATTGGCCAATATTTACCTAATGCTTTGTTTCATGATCAGATGGGGAAAAATGTTCAAATGTTTGTAAATCTATGGGACAAAACTTCTTGGTTATTAGTCCCTAGCTTACAAACAAAGTTAAACTAACTTAAGGAGAACGCATACACACATGTCCGAGGGAGAACTCGAACCTACGACGGCGAACGGCCGCGCGCACCGCACCAAGGCACCTCAGTGCGCACGGCTATTACGCCGTGGCGATCAGATGGAAATGTAAATATGCAGGACATGTTATAAGAAAGACCAATCATTGTTTTGAAAAAACTGCAATATGTCAAAATATTTTTGCTCGGGAGAGATGATGAGAACCTAATTAATTCCTACCTTCACTATCTTAGGCCACGGTTTTAACCAATTTTTATTTAAATAATTTGGGTATTTGCATCGTGGATTTCGTTTCCTCTTAGTTGATCACTGGATTTCTTGCTCACATTTAACAAAGGATATCCAGCCCTCTGAACGAACGCGCTGTGCTACTTCGTCAGCAGCCACTAAACTGCCATCGCTTTTATGTGAGGTAGTCAACACATGACATGTTTTCTGATAAGTTTTGAAAGTAGCTTGTTAAGTTTCCCGAGTAAGATCTCGGGCAGTAGAGATCTGCAAATGCAAGTGAAAACGCTTACTGCTGCTCTAAATTATGAGTGGCCACAGTAGTTGCAGAATGGAAATTTATCTGACTGCTCACTCCTTAAGGGAGTAGCCACACACACACACACACATATATGTATATAGGAACAGATATTGAAACATAGCAAGGGTAGCATGAAATTATGAAGCAGAGGTTTGATAGTTTAAATCATCATCTATTCAATGAAATGAACAAGCAAATAAATGTGGGGAGACCAAATTAAGGGCAATAAAGCACACACCTTGTACAAAAGTTAATTAAAAACATGAAGTTACTGTCCTTAATAAAATTATTTCTGCCCCTTATGAAAATGGCGGTAATGTGGGAGGAAATTTGCAAGTACACAGTGGGCAAAGGAAAACACATTCATTCACTGACATACACACAATGCTTGTTACACATTACTCAGGTGGCAACACTTGATATCAGCGGCGAAACGAAGCATCGGCGGCGTTTTAACGAGATGGCGGGTGTCTTGAAGCACTAATTAAAAACACACTACGCACCAAACGAAATCATGTGCGGTGAGGCAGCAGCATACTTTCCATAAGTACCACGTAGTGTGCGACCACAGTGAATTACATTGACATTGTATTTATAAAAATAAATTAATTTAGAATAAGCAAGTAAAGCACATGCAAGGATTCATATAGAAGAAAGCTAGTATTAGTGAAAGCATGGCTGAAGGCCGGAGTAAAGACCATTACGAAAGAACGTGGTGCAATCGGCCATACCAAGACAGGAAAGACGGAATCAAACCAGAAAATCTGAGATATATTTAGCATACTCGCGGACACAGACATGACGCGAAAACGTTAGTTAAAAATCAGCAAGAAAACTCAGATATAATAAGCTTAAACAAAGGCTGGTGGCCACACACGTGAATTCTAACTTGCGAAAACCGTACACAAAATCATCACTACAATGAGAATGCAAATACTAAATTTAAACTGAATCAATCGAGTTCTGTGAATGAAGAAACATTTTGCCTCGCATGTCGAAAGAATTACTCAAGGAAACTACCACTGATAAACCAAGACTGCCTGATCACAAAGAGAGCAAGGTTCCAACAGCATTCCATCCCCTCAGCAAGATAACACGATGTACTTACTTCGACGCTCGCAGCAAGACTGAAACCTAAGGCCACGCCAGAAGCCTTCCCCATCACACACCGGATATAGAGCGCGCTAAAAGCGGCCAGAGCGCGTTCAGAGCATAGCGTCTAACAAACCCTTGCTATCAGAAGAACATAATGCCTTCTTCCAGAGCTCCAGAGATGTCTCTTTTGTCACATCTTTCGACCATGATTATGTAGGTACTACACTAAGAACAGACCACCTCGCCAAGTAAGCTTGTATCTGGCTACCCAACAGAAGCCAATGCAGACGACATGTGAAGCTATGCGTTCTTAACTAAAGTAAACGAGGCCTAAAGTGCGAGGCGGCGACTGTAAGTCATTGCGCGGCAGTCAGTCAATATTAAAAGCAACATTCCACATTCACATGAACTCACAAGTTCCATCACACGGGTGGAAACATATATAAACATGGGGTATTGATCATTAATAAAAGAATAAAATAATTGACATACAATTAGACAATATTAATGGCGGAGAAACACTTAAGAGTAATGAATAACTCAAAATGGAACACGACCTCACATTCAGAGGTCGTATTTAAATTTTAACTGCATCTCTGTGCCGACGTGCTATACTGTGAATGTTTGTAATACAGTGAAGCGCACGTACCGGTAATATCACAACTACTGCACACTTCATCACATTATCGCAGCTTCCCGCGGTGGAGTGGCCGAGCGTTCTAAGGCGCTTTGTTGCGGAGCGCACTGTTGCTCGATGTCGGAGGTTTGGGTCCTCCTTCGGGCAAGGCTATCTGTGTTGTATTTAGCATAAGTTAGTATAGTATAAGTAAAGTTAGGGACTGATGACAAACGTAGTAAAGTCCCTTAGATTTACAAACATTTGAACATTAACGCAGCCATTGTTATTTTATAGTAGCTGCAAACCCGGCGTTGACGGAATATTTATTTATTTATTCCTGCCATTTTTCAGGTATATGTTCACTTGTATAACGGCTGTATGTTTGTAAAATGTCTTGGGAATACAATTAGTAGTAAAGAAGTAATAGATTAAATCTTGGCGCGTGATGGGGCGGTTTTTCATGAACGTTACTGTTTATGTGCTCATATCTCATGAAGTACGTGTCGTACTGTGATACAATTTAGAAGGTAGACTCCAAAATATGTGGTTATACTGTCTGTAAAATTTCCTGCGGCTACAATTTGTAGTGTAGAAATTATGAATTGTAACGTCATACCGAATGCCGTAGCTTTACTCCATGAAAAGCGGAAAAGTAGTAAGCGAGAAACTTTTTTTCCTTTCATGATTTTACTATGGTTGCCATTGAGAAAAAGTTTAATAAGGGTTTTAAATTATGTTTAAAGTTTGTTGCAAGTCGCTAAGTACTGTCATTCTCATACAGTGTATTTCGAAAGTCTCGCCGCATTATATGGCACTTTTTGCGATTTCTATTGGTTTTTCTTGTAATATCGTTTGAACCATGTGCCGTATGTGATTCTTAACCATGTAGCAATTGTTACCTCACGGTAAGGAATGTGTGTACCAAATTTGGTTGAAATCGGTCCAATGGTTTAGGAGAAAATGAGCAGCATTGTCGCAAAATGCAGCAGTTTTTCGCGCATCTCATTGTTTATTACGTCATATATCGTGAACTATACATGGTGTTTCAGTAAGTGTGTTTGCCTCTGTAACTTATAAAATAATAGGTGACGGGAAATTTTGATGCGGTAGGTCAACACAAGAAATGTTCAAATGTTTGTTAAGCTTATGGGACTTAACTACGGGGTCATCAGTCCCTAAACTTACAAACTACTAATGAACTACTTACGAACTAGGACGGCACAAATATCCATGCCCGAGGGGGGATTCGAACCCCCGACCGTAGTGGCCGTGCTGACCGTGACTGGAGCGCCTCAGTCACCTCGGCCACCGCGGCCGGCAACACAAGAAATATTACACTATCTGTGGAGCTATGAACATAGTTTATTGTATCATTTTCCAAAGAGTTACACCACAAAGATTTAATTTTTTAAATGGAACAATAGTTTTTTCTATCGTGTATTGGATTCGTTTAAACTAGCTGCGTCCAAATCAATTTAAGCTACATCCCTATCACTTTTAGTTTGGGAGCTACAACCCTTCAAAGTTCCGGGGGCGGAGGCTGCGATAGCGTAGCTGACTGACCGAGTGGCTATCCCCTGGGGCACGGCCCACTGTCTCATGACCACCAGCCACTCAGCTACGCTGTCGTAGCCTCCGCCCCCTAAACTTTGAAGGGTTTTAGCTCCAAAAGTAACAGTGATAGCAATGTAGTTTAAATTGATTTGGACGCAGCTGGTTTAAAAGAATCCAATGCACTATAGAAAAAAACTATTGTTCCATTTAAAAAAATTATATCTTTGTGCTGTAACTCTTTGGAAAATGATACAATAAACTATGTTCATAGCTCCGCAGGAAGTGTAACATTTCTTGTGTTGACCTACCGCATTAACATTTCCCGTCACCTATTATTTTATAAGTTACAGAGGCAAACACACTTAGTGAAACACCCTGTATATCGTATGTGATTCTTACACTTACGGCGACCGTCCTCATGGATCGAAGCTTACGTGTACAAAATTTCATAAAGATTGGAACAAAACTGTAGGTTTGTATTCAACTCGTACAAACATACGGATACTCTGCTTTATATATTAGATCCACACGAAATAACATTTAGCTGCGAAGTTAACGGTATTACTACAAACTTCAGTACTCTACTCGTATGGCCAATATAAGCTTGTTTACATCACGATGACGAAATACTCGCCGTAATTGGGATGAGAAGAAGGCTGCCCGTAAGTTCATGCTTCGTGGCCGCTTGCTCGGCCCACAACTATAATGGGGTGATCCAGCCAAGGGAGAGTTAAGGCGACGGAGCCGTTAGGCTTGCTTGCTGGAAATGTATAATGGCGGACTTAACGTAGGCTGAAAACATAGCAACTTGTAGAAATTGGAAATTCAATAATAAGTAAGTTTCAGATTAAAGCTAACCTGGAAACTACTAACTCAGAAAAATGTGTACCCAAACAAACAGAAAAACTTCAATTCTTTCAAAATATAAACGTTAAAGTTCACTGTGGCTGAATATTTTTACCATGATATTTCTTCCGAAGCCGCAATCTGACTACCAATTTCAAACATCGATAGTGATATTTAAGCAATATGAAAGAAGTATTTACCGTATGTGATCAAGAAATAAACGTATCGATAATTAACCCAACATGTTCATTGTGGAAGCACATTTTTTTTTTCAGGAGGCGCACTAAAGAAATGAATCTACAGTAATATAAAGGTTCCACACATCTTCTAATATATAAAGCAGAGTGTCCGTATATTTGTACGTGTTCCATACAAATCTACCGTTTTGTTCCAATCTTTATGAAATTTTGTACACGTAAGCTTCAATCCATGAGGACGGTCACCGTATGTGTAAGAATCACATACGATATATAATTCACGAGATATGACGCCATAAACAATGAGAAGCGCGAAAAACTGCTGCATTTGGCGACAATGCTGTTCATTTTCTCCTAAACCCCTGGACCGATTTCTACCAAATTTCGTACACATATTCCTTACGTGAGATAACAATTGCTTTAAGAATACGAACCTCTTACGTCACATAGTTCATAAGATATGAAGTCATAAACAATAGTAATCGCAAAAAAACTGCCACATAATGCGGCGAGACTTTATACAAACGCTATATGAGAATGAGATCACTGAGCGACTTGCTACAAACATTAAACATAATTTCAAACCTTTAGGAAACTTTTTCTTGCTGATAACCATAGCAAAATGATGAAAGGAGAAAGTTTCTCGCTTACTACTTTTCCGCTGTTTATGGAGTAAAACTACGGCATTCGGTATATCATTACAATTTATAATTTTTACACTGCAAATTGTAGACGTATAAAACTTTCCAGAGAGTATAGACACATGTAGTTAAGTGTAAATTCTAAATTGTATCACAGTACCACTCGTAGTTCATGAGATATGAGCACATGAACAGTAACGTGCCGATATTCGTGGACTAAAATTACGGCATTAGGTATGTCGTTACAATTTTTAATTTCTACACTACAAATTGTAACCGCAGGAAAATTTACAGACAGTATACACGCATTTAGTTAAGTGTACCTTCTAAATTATATCACAGTACGACACATAGTACATGAGATATGAACACGTAAACAGTAAAGTTCATGGAAAACCGCCCCATCACGCACAAAGTTTTAATCTATTACTTCTTTACTACTAATTGTATTCCCAAGAGATTTTACAGACATACAGCCTTTATACAATGAATATATACCTGAAAAATGGCAAGAATAAGTAAATAAATACCCACGCAACGCCGGGTTTTTAGCTAGTAAATTTAATAAAAGTAACAGAAACAATTGTTCGCCAACACTAACTACTTAGGTAGTACAAGCGAACACTCACCAGAGCTCTTGAAGAAACACGATCGCCAACTCTAGGGGGCTGCACTCCTTGTAATTCGGCGCTTGAGAAACCAATTAGCGGAAAGAAACGACACCTGTAGCTCTTCTTTCAAGCGATTTAGCACTTCCGTAAAACCCAATCCTCTGAAAGAGCTCACCTTTTATCGTATTCCTTTAACTAACTTCCCTGTGGCTGTCTGAAAGTAAGTGATTCTTAGGGACTTTGTCTCACCAAGAAAACACATTTAAGATGTCAGTATTTTGCCTCTGGTTACAGTGGGTATGCTGAATGAAAGGAAAAAAAAGAAAAGAAAAAAAGATTACAGTTTTTTACGAATATTTATTTTGAAGCCAGTGGACTCGCTGCAGTTTTTGTTAGTTTGCTTTCTGCGTGAACATAAATGGTTTATCGCCTCTTATACTACATGAGAAATAGGAAAAGCAATCTTCACCACGGTATGTCCATCTCCTACTTCCCCTCCCTTTCACCAGTTCTGCCCACCTTCTTCTATTTATCAATTTCCTCCTCTCCCTCCTACCTATCTCCTGTCCGCCTCCTACCACCACTCCCCTCCTCTGCTTGTACAAAGTTTCGTAAAAACAGAATCTACATCTACAACTACATACATACTCCGCAATCCACCCAAGGGTGTGTGGCGGAGGGTACTCGGTGCTAAGACTAGCTACTTGCTTTCCTGTACCACTTTCACATAGAAAGAGGGAAAACTGAATGCTTGTATGCATCCGTAACAGCCCTGAACTCTCTGATCTTTGTGGTCTTTAGGTGGAATGTAGGTTGGCGGCAGTAGAATCGTTCTGCAGTCCTATTCAAATTCTGGCCCTCAAATTTCTCAGTGTTTCTCGAAAAGAACGTCGCCTTCCCCTCAGAGACACCCATTTGATTTCCCGAAGTATCGAATCTACCAGTTACAAATGTAGCCGTCCACCTCTGAACTGCCCCTAAGTCCTTCTCTAAACCGATCTGGTGGGGATCCCAAATACTTGAGAAATACTCAAGACAGGGTCATAAAAACGTTTTATATGCCTTTACAAACGAATCACATCTTCCCAAAATTCTCCCAATAAACCAAAGTCGACCATACGCTTCCCCTATGACTGTTTTCGGGATAATATTGAATGATATTATGGGGAATGATCAGTTAATTTAAACGACGATCAATTAAAGTTAATATGAAATATTAATATGAAAATTTACAGACATTAACTGTAAAGGACAGTTTTAATTAATTTCATGACGCCAATAGCAAAAACTTATTTTAATTAATTGGAAGGCGCCGCGGTGGAGTGACCGAGCAACCTAAGGTCCTTGCTGCGGAGCGGGCTACTGCTCGCCGTCGGAGGTGCGAGTCCACCTCTGGCATTGGTGTTTGTGTTGTCCTTAGCATAAGTTAGTTTTCTAAGCGACTGATAACCGCAGCAGTTAAGTCTCTTATTTACAAACATTGGATCAAGAAGGCGGAGAGATATTTAGGACTGTGATAAAAATAAATGGCCGGCCGCGATCGCCGAGCGGTCTGTGGCGTGCCAGTCACGGTCTGCACGGCCGCTGCGGTCGGGGGTTCGAATCCCCACCCCCTCGGGCATGGATGTTTGTGCCGTCTTAAGTATAAGGTAGTTCATAAGTAGTTTGTAAGTTTAGGGATTGATGACCCCATAGTTGCGTCCCATAAACTCTACAAACATTTGAAAATTTTAAAAATGAAGTGACATAGTCGTTTATTGTCTGATCTCACGCGTCCCTGAGATGTGACGGTTGTGTAAGTTTCGAGATTTGTGATTTTGAGCTAGTCGTGTTTAATGTTCAATAAATAGGCAAACTGCAGTTCAACAGTTGCCTTCTTCCATGATTGCCAATATATTACCATCTTTTGAAATGTGGTGCACTGTTCTTTTTAGTATCAGCATTAACTTTTTTTTTCTTCATAACTTAAATGTAGTTGCGTTGGTACTTACATGTAAATACTTTAAACACAGTGACACCACGTAGGAAATGAAATGCTGCTTTTGTTGTGGTCTTTCCGACAGCCACATTGCAAGACAATAATGCGCTGCCACAGGTGGCAAGCTATGTCGCCCATGAGATCGCATTGCTACCTTGGCCTCCCTATTTTCCCGATCTTTTGCCTGTTGGAAACGTGTGGTCAATTATTGCTGCCCAATGACTGGTTGGGTTGTCTTGTTTGGTTGGAGTAGGGGGACTAAACTACTGAGGTTATCTGTCCCCCCGCGGGGAAGGACAGGAGTGAGGATAGGAAACGAGGAGAGGGGGGAAATAAACGAGATATTTGGAGACAAGAAAAGCAGCTGTATGACTATCAAGAACTCTGACCGAAAACTACTAAGCAAAGAGGGGAAAGATGAACTTTGGAAGTAATAATAGAGGGCCCATACAAAGAAAGTAAACTTGAAAGCAGTATTCTAGAAATGGAACACGAAGTGGAGGAAGCTCAGACAGGTGATACGATACTGTGAGAAGAATTGGCGCTGCAGGATTTGAATCGAAGCAAAGCCCTTGGAGTAGATGATATTCCGTCTGAACTGCTGATATCGTCACGAGAGCTAGTGATGAAAATATTGTCCCACCTGCTATGCAAGATGTATGAGACAGGGGAAATATCCTCCCACTTCAAGAAGAATATCGTAATTCCAATACCAAAGAAAGCAAGTGCTGACACATGTGAAAATCACAGAACTATCATAGTTGCAAAATACCAACTCGAATTATTTACAGACGAATGGGAAAAAGTGGAATCGAACCTAGGGGAAGATCAGTTTGGGTAGGAGAAATGTAGGAACGCACGAGGCAATACATTACGACTTATCTTAGAAGATAGGCGAAGGAAAGGAAAACCTACTGTAGATTTGGAAGAAAGTTTGAAGTTAACAGGGGTAAAATATAGGCAGCGAAGGGTTATACTCAACCGATACAAAAATCAGTTATTAGAGTCGAAGGGCAGGAAAGGGAGGCAGAGGTTGGGAAGGGTGTATGTCAAGGTTGTAGCCTTTCCCCGATGTTGTTCAATATGTACATTGAGCAAGCAGTGAAGGAATGCAAGGACAAATTTGGAGAAGGCATTAAAATATAGGGAGAAGAAATAAAAACTTTGCGGTATTATGATGACATAATAATTTGGTCAGAGACTGCAAAGGATCTGGAAGAGCAATTGAGTGGAATGGACAGTGTCTTGAAAGGAAGGTATAAGATGAAAATTAACAAGAGTATGACGAGGATAAACGAATGTAGTGTCAGAAAATTTGGCGATGCTGAAGGAATTAGATTAGGTAATAAGACGATAAAAGTAGTAGAGGAATTTTGTTATTTGGGTAGCAAGGTAACTTCTGCTGACCGAAGTAAAGGACATTTAAAATGCTGAATGGCTGTGGGATAAAAGCGTTTCTGAAGAAGCGAAACTTGTTAACATCCAATATTAATTTGAATGTTAGGAAATCCTATCTGTCAGCATTTGTAAGAAGTGTAGCATTCCATGACAGTAAAATGTGGACGATAAGGAGTTCAGGCAAAAAGATGATAGAAGCTTTCGAAATGTTGTGTTGCAGACCAATGATGAAAATTAGATGGGTAATCACGTAATTAAAGAGAAGGTTCTTAACCGAACTGGGGAGAACAGGAGTTTCTGGCATATCCTGACTAAGAGGACGGATAGATTTTTGGAACACATTCTGAGACATCAAGGAATTGTCAACTTAGCATTAGAAGGAAGTGTGCGGGGTAAAAATCATAGAGGGAGACCGAGGGAGAATACAGTAAGCCGATTCGAAAGGATGTAGGTCGCCGAACGTATTCGCAGATGAAAAGAGTTATATAGGACAGGTTAGTGTGGGGAGCATCAAACCAGTTTGCGGACTGAAGACAGTAGAGTAGACCCCACCACTTCATAACTGTGTAACATAAGGAGGGTGTAATTTGATGGTTTTGTGGGCTGTTGGATTCAACTGTTAGGGCGTGGATCCTGTCCAACAAATAAGTCATCTTTATTAAACACTAGCTGCCCCGGCAGACGTTGTTCTGCCCTTTTGTTCTCTTAAACAACATTACATTGATTTTTTATGTTAATAGGTCTTCCCCTACAGACTTTGATATTTCTATTTTGTACATTGTAAGACTTTAGTAGTAGTGGTAGTAGTAGTAATGTGGTATTTTCGTTGTAATGCCTTATGGTACACGATATTTTTTGTTTGATTGACTGTCGCGAAAATAAATAAAGCTGTCGGTTTTCCGACGCTACAGCAAGCAACACAGAACTGTTCATGATAGAAGCATGGGTTTTCCAGATTGACGCCGCAAACACTCAACGACTGACCCTGTGATTTATTTATAGTCATAGAGAAAGCAAGCCGCAATGGAATGTGTAGTGGTTTAAATTCAAACGGTATGTCAGTTGGTGCCATTGGGATGCGGGGTATCAACACATCTTCACCCTTATATTTTCCCTTTAGAATAGTTGTTTCGATCACATTGTTCAGTAATTTTTCCACTGGTAGCCGAGTGCCGTTACAAAGTCCGGGTTGGTTCATATTTCGTAACATAATGGGTATGGGATATGTACCGTAATCTCTTCTCTTCTTTCCTTCCCCCTTTTTAAATCCAATTCATTCTCCATTCTTATCATGTCGTCCTCCTCTCTCTGATCTTGTTTATTATTATTGCAAATTCGACTGTACCCGTTGTTTTAGAGTCATAACGGATCGCGCTTCACAATTTCTTTCTCGATTTTGCTCCATGTACGATTTTCATCGGTGTCATTGACTCTACGATCAAGTAGTAGGATTGCGTTGCGCGTACGCCGACCGATATTACGACGCCGCAGTGGAGGCATTGTTGTAAAAAAAATAATGTTGTTGTGGTCTTCAGTCCGGAGACTGGTTTGATGCAGCTCTCCACAATACCCTATCCTGAGCAAGCCTCTTCATCTCCACATAAGAACGGCAACCTACATCTGTCTGAATCTGCTTACTGTATCCATCTCTTGGTCTTCCTCTGCGATTTTTACCCCACACACTTCCCTCTAATGCTAAATTCACAATTCCTTGATGTCTAAGAATGTGTCCCACCAATCTATCCCTTCTTTTAGTCAAGGTATGCCAGAAATTTCTTTTCTCCCCAATTCTGTTCAGTACCTCCTCATTAGTTACGCGATCCACCCACCTAATCTTCAGCATTCTTCTGTAGCACCATATTTCAAAAGCCTCAATCCTCTTCCTGTCCGCACTGTTTATCGTCCATGTCTCACTCCCATACAAGGCAACACTCCATACAAATGCCCTCAGAAAGGACTTCCTTAGGCTTAAATCAATATTCGATGTTAACAAATTTCTCTTTTTCAAAAACGCTTTTCTACCCATTGCCATTCTGCATTTTATATCCTCTGTACTGCGACCATCATTTGTTATTTTACTGCCCAAGTAACAAAACTCATCTACCTCCTTTATTGCTTCGTTTCCCAATCTAATACCTTCAGCATCACCTGATTTTCTTACACTGCACTCCATTACCCTAGTTTTGCTCTTGTTAATGTTCATCTTATATGCACCTTTCAGCACACTGTCCATTCCGTTCAATTGCTCTTCCAGGTCCTTTGCTGTATCTGACAGAATTACTATGTCGTCGACAAAACGCAATGTTTTTAATTCTTCCCCCTGAACTTTTATTCCTTCACCAAATTTCTCCTTGCTTTCCTTTATAGCTTGTTCAATGTACAAAAAAATAATATAAACCACGATATGTACTCAAAAATACCACAAACTGACATCAATTCTATCTTTGTAACGCTCCAAAGATATGATCACCACTGACGTCACCAAGGAGGTGAGAATAATACTGAGGGTCTTATAAAGAAACAACGTTTCCTATGAAGTCTGTCTGACTGTTTGTAGCTAGATTGTATAACGCCATCTCCCTTGAATCGAACCTCCTTGGTGTATTTGTTCGCTCCATTATAGCGTATTTGGTCGTTAGGCGAGTAGCGAATGAATAAGCTAATTGTTGGAGAATCTAGGAAATGATCCGACCTGGAAGCGTACTTTCAGTTTCTTTCCTTTTTTTCAGATTCTGATATTTTCCGGTAAATTTTCCAAAAATTTTCTTTTGCACAAACCTTGTCCTGAGAATTACGAACAGAACAAAGAAAAGATCAGCCAAGTCGGTGAAGCCATTTTCAAGTTTTACGCTTAATACCACATTTGGCGATTACTTTTTATTTATATAGATTACTAGCTTTAACCGCGGCTCCGCTCGCTTGTTGGTTGATCATGATAGATAAGCTATCTTTCAGTAGTGTGCTATGAGTCTGGTTTTGAAGGATGAAATAAAATACAATACCTTCTTTAGAAACAAACATTTTAATCAACATTCAAATAAAAAAATAAAATGATGTGAAGTGCTTAATGATTTACAATAAATAATACATGCATTATTCCTTGTAGCTTGTGTTGCAATATCTCAACACGTATGGTGGGAGTAATGTCCAAATTCATTTTAATTTCATTTTAAGGCATTCTGGTAAACTGCGTTAATTGTAGTATTGTTTGGAGCGTAAATGTAGAGATTTTTTGGGTTTCCCAACCTCGAGTAAGCGACGTATAATTGACCATGTGAAAAACATGAGGGCTGGAAATGGATTCCTGCGACGTTTAATGATTCTCCTTCAGCTTTGTTGTCATGGCAAAAGCTAGACGAACTGGAAACAAGTCTTTTGAGCTGAAACGACATATCTGAAGGGATTAAAGGTATGCGAGGTGTAAAAACATGTTTTCCGGCTGATGTTCCTGACAAAATCGTTGCTTCAATGAGGTTTCGATGTAAATTTTTGACGATCAGTCTAGTTCCATTGCACAAAATGGGGATGCCGACAGCATCTTTCAACATGTTTGAGAACCTTTCCACAATACACGGCCTGTGGCGGAATGGTTACATGACGCCGCGGCGGAGTGGCCGAGCGCATTGTGGCGCTATACTCCGATGTGCGAGGCCATTCTCCGTCGGGGGTCGAATCCTCCCTCGGTCATGGATGTTTGTGCTAAGGTAGTTCATAAGTAGTTTGTAAGTTTAGGGACTGATGACCCCGCAGTTAAGTCCTATAAGCTTAACAAACATTGGAACATTTTTGGTAACATGACAATAATAAGCAAGTAATGGACTCGCCTGCACAGATCCTGACTTGAATCCTATAGAACAACTTTGGGATGTTCTGGAACGTCTGCTTCGTACCAGGCCTCGACGACCTACATCGACACCTCTCCACAGTGCAGCACTCTGTGGAGAATGGGCTGCAATCTCCCAAGAAATCTTTCAGCACCTGACTGAACGTTAGCTAAGGCTAAGAGTGGGCGAACAACATTCTGAATTCCAGGATTAAGAACTTGTAAGCCATTTTCAGTCACGTGTCCATATAGTATCACATTGTGTATAACAAATTACCATTCAGAAAAGTAGTGTGAAATTACACATATTACGTATGTTTTCTTGTTTCTTATTTCCCACTTTTCTCGAATTCGGGAATATACAAAATTTCATGTAGCATCTGCGGTAAATTTTATATAGGCCAGACAGGCAGAAATTTCAATATCAGGTACCGGGAGCACACCAGGCAAAGCACAAATAAGCCATCTACGTTTTACCAACATTTAAAAACAGAAAAGCACACCGCGAATAATATAGAACAGGCAGTCGAAATTTTACATGTAACACCTAAAGGACAAGTTATGGACATTCTAGCAGAAATCGAAATATATTTGCACTCACTTCACAACCACTCTGAAATACTAAATGAACAAGTCGACGTAAACACAAAAACTACATAGAAAATTTTATTGATATCGTACACCAAGAAAATGAGTAAAAATTTTAGACCATCATAGATTACACACGAAAGAAATTTCAATAGCAAAGATTAATAAATCTATGATACAAAGATTACACATGTCAATGACGATTCGGCTAAGATAACAAAATTCCTCGACATATGCGAAGACATACATTAACCAACCTCTCAAATACCGGTAGCAAAGATTATCGTAATAATAAACAAACAGTATGTAACCATATTACATCTCTGGTTATCAAAAAGCTGTCATATCATAACGTAATAAGTCATCAGAAATATTGCAATAATTAAAATTCAAAACAACGTAAATGATAAATCGTAAGAAATATTCCAATAATTAAAATTCAAAGCAATAAATAAATGAATGACGCTTTTCACTCTGCAGTTGAGTGTGTTCTGATATGAAACTTCCTGTGCTACACTTCTGTGTGTGCCAGAACCGGGACTCGAACCTGGGACCTTTGCCTTTCGCGGGAAAGCGCTCTAACACTGAGCTACCCCGACACGACTCAGGATGCCGCCCCACAACTTTACTTCCGCCAGTACCTCGCCTCCTACTTTCTAAACTTCACAGAAGCTCTCCTGCGAAACATTGCAAGACTAGAACTCCTGTAACAAAGGATATGGTAGAGACATGGCTTAGCCACAGCCTAAGGGATGTTTCCAGAATGAAACTTTTCACTGTGCAGCGGAGTGTGCCCTAATATGAAACTTCCTGGCAGATTAAAGTTGTGTGTCGGAACTGGGACTCGAACCTGGGACCTTTGCCTTTCGCGGGCAAGTGCTATAAGTTTGGAAAGTAGGAGGCGAGGTACTGGCGGAAGTATAGTTGTGGGGCGGCATCGTGAGTCGTGTCGGGGTAGCTCATTGGTAGAGCTCTTGCCCGCGAAAGGCAAAGGTCGCAGGTTCGAGTCCCGGTTCCGGCACACAATTTTAATCTGCCAGGAAGTTTCAATAAATAAATGACTAACAGCAATAAAACCATCGATGTATATGGATGTCAGGACCAATAGACGTATATAATATTTCGTAATGGTATTTACAATAAATTACGATAGTCATAAAATTTGATGTATTTATAATGTAACATTTTTCGTAGATCACCTGACGATGGCTCTGAAAGCTGAAATAGGCCTATAGTGTAATAGAAATAATTATATTTGAAGCAGCATTTAGTATTTATTGCGTAATATTAGGTATGTGTTTTCTTGTTTGTTTACATTTAATCTGATATAAGCGACAGCAATGCATGGCGGGGGGCTGTTAGTAAAATTAACGAAATGTGTAAAATGTAAACTTTCACTGCCGGAATGGTCAAAATTACTAATAATTTCCGGGCTATTATGCCGTGGTCTAGTTGATTTATTGTCGAAACCCAACGTTTCGTTCCCGTCTGTGGAGGACATTCTCAAGGGGGATCGTAACACTTTCAATGTCCGATACACACCATGGCTCGCTACTGAATGAAGCCAAACTCCGTTTACGAAGGCTCTCGCGCAGAGGCGTGACGTCAGATGTTTGATATGCGTTGCCGATTGCTACTGACAGTAGCGAGCCAGGGTGTGTCTCGGACATTGAAAGTGCTACGATCCCCCTTGAGAATATTCCTCCGCAGTCGGGGACGAAACGTTGGGCTTCGACAATAAATCCACTAGACCACGGCATAATAGCCCGGAAATTTTTAGTAATTTTATTAACAAAATGGTGGTTTGAGGTAGAAAGTCAAAGGGTTAAGTGGTACAGTTGAAGGCAGCCAGTTTGAATACTTAGATGCATATAGTGTCATCAGTGCAGTGGTAGACGACATCAAAGTCAGTGGAGGAGCTCTGCAGTGGCGAGGCACAGACGGAGGAGCCGCCGCCCGGAATAGAGCGACAATAGGGCAGTGCGCGCGCATGTCCTAGGGCCGTAATGCGATGCTCGCGGCTGGCTGGCACTAATGAGGGCAGATGGCCCGAGGCGGAGGCGGAGGCGAGCCCGCCGTGTGGAGCGTCGGTCGCCATGTCTGCCATATGTAGACACAGGCTCCGTCTAATGGCCAATACTGAATGCTGCCGAAATCACTCACCAAACTAACAATTCATCAGGCCTTAAGGTCGGTCCACACGCAACGATCTGTCTTCGCAAATGTCTATGAAAATCTCGCAAATCGATTCGTATGGACAGTAGATTTTGCAAATGTGAGATGGTGCACAAACCTGGAAGTTCGAGGTTTGAGCAAAATTGCTCAAATCTTCGGGTTCAAATCACATCTGCACTGACAATTTGTAACGTGTGGACAAGATATCTCCGCATACTGCGTCCGTGTAGATCATTTTCGTCGTGTGTGTGTGCACAAATGAAAGAGAATGGCTGACAAACGTCAGTGATCTGGGGAATTCACTGCCGAATTTACATGTATTTATTGAATCCGAACTTGTTTATTGTATTTTTTTCATATTCACAGAATATTTGACATCAACTGCAAATGGGCAAAGCTGAAAATGTGTACCCAGCCGGGATTAGAACCCGGGTCTCCCGCTTTCTAGGCAGTTGCGCTTTGCCCACTCGCAGTTGATGTCATATATTCTGTGAATATGAAAGAGTAACAAAAACTGCAGGATCAGTAGTGAGCAGCCTCTCACGCCGCTCTTTAGCCGAGTGGCTTGCAAAAACGAACATGAAGATTTAAAACAAACAATGATGAGACGTTAAAATATGAGGTATTTGAAAACATTGACTGGGAGAAGTCTGTTGGGAATACATTACAGGGCCAATCGATAAAACACATGTAGTCTGTTAAAATCCTTGAGCCACGGTGACTTTTGAAAAACACACAGTGAAAAACACAAGACTGGACAAAAGAGGAAGCACTGAAGGCACTGTTAAAATTGTATGGCGGCGGCACTTGTGTGTATGATGGTGGACGCACCGTTAAAATTAGACACTGATACACTCACGAAACAAAACATGGGACGAAGAACTAATTAAAACCGAAGGCACTGAGGACCCCGCAAGGGGATGGGGGAGGGTCAAAAGCGTGGGAGGAGGGGAAGGAAGGGGGTAGGAGGGAAAGGGAGTGTAGAGACTCCACAGGATGGGGCGAGGAGAGGAGAGGGACAACCAAACGGTGAGAAGGGAAGGGAGGGGAGGGGGAAGGAGCAAATCAAGCAGCTGCTTACAATTCTTTCAAGTAGAAATAAACCTGCTGCTAACAACAACTCTTTTATTAAAATAATAATAATAAATACATAAAATTCGTTCTGAAGAGTACAGCCTCTTCAAAATCGATCAGGTGTAGGAGAATACTGTAAGATTACCGCCCAATAGAAATACTGGTAATTAATAGCATTTGATAATTAAACAGTATGAAGTTCACTGCAAACATTGACCATGCCAATGCACTAAATGTTACACAATTTTAATCTTATTAATTATGGTAGCAATGTATGTACACAGTTGGGTGACAACATTTATAGTTAGGCCATAGGTAGAAATTCTCCACGTTGAGATTTGCTGTGTGCTTGAAGCTGACGGGAGGCCAGCGAGCAGGCCGACGTTGGTGGCTTGTTCCAACTTAGGATTTTCCAGTTCGTTTCCGGTGAGGGAAGAGAGGGACAATGGCGAGTGCCAGGCACAGTGCAATGCACAAATATTGTAATACTACTGGCATTTGAAGTAATACGATGCAGTTAGGAACCTTTAAGGCCCTCATTACAAAATAGCCTGTTGACAAATAAACAATACATTAGCTGATATAGTCACATATGACATAATATGTTTAATTGACAATGAAAAGTAATAAATTACCAATAAATACAAGACAGTTACAGAACTAGCATGGCAATGTTTGTTTATAAAAATAATATATTAACTATTTTTTATTTTATTTTCAATCAATCTTTTGTATTTTATCTTGAAGTATTCAGTTAAATCACTTATCTGTGATATAAGAAATTGCACGATTATGATAAACAGTACAAAGGATGTTTATACCAATATAAAAACCTAAGAAGAAATTTGTTTAATTTGTAGTGTAATTATTTTGATTTTAAGGAAAGCTTTAGAAATGTATTGGCTGAGCGCTGTACGTTGGCAAATCGGTTAGAACAGCTCACATGGGGAAGTTGATGACATAGGGGAAAAAACCCCGGCAGTTGAGCTTTTGGCGCGTGCGCGCGCGCGAGGGCAGGAAGTGACGAGATGGGAGAGCACGTGGGGTGGCTGGCTGGGCGGCGTCGCTCTGCATCAGTCGGCATGTGGACCTCGAGGTGGAGGTTATAGATTGGTGTGTGGCAATCGCCACGTGTGGGTGCTCGTCGTAGACTGCACCAAGTTGAATCGAGTGCTACTGTGTGTTTGTGAATATTTAGCCGGCGGAACAAGGTGTGCATCGCATTGAATTAAAGTGACTGTGATTTGTTTATGTAACACGTGTCGTCGCATAGGCATGAACGTAAACAGTGTTTGAGACAGGCACATGGTGTTAAAACAATTTGCGATAAATATTTATTTTTGTCTGGGGGCTCACGAGCTATAACTTTATTAGATAAATGTGTCGACGTACAGACGTATCAGCCACAGGGTTTCAATATGGTGTAATAAACAACATAAAGTGAACTTTTACGTGTTTTCAAAAATAGCAGTTAGTACACCCTTATCTCTCATGAACTTGATTTTATTATGAATTTGTTTTGTTAATCATATGCAGGGAAGGAAAGCTGCGAATGTGTGATATCATCCCTTAGAAAACGAGTCAAAGAGTCGCAATCACAGTTCCAGTGTTTTTGCATGTTTAGGAATTTGGTTCGCAGCTGGTGGTTGTGAGTTTTAAAAATTAAACTTTCTCTATTTTAAACTCTCACCCGACCTTCACTCTCGCAATACAAAGTTCAAATCTGTGATATTTTGATAGCCACTGCCTAGACTATTTATTCCGGATTTTCCGTTTCTGGCGTTTTGCTTTTACTTGCTTTTTCCGAGACACGTTGCAAACAGAGGCCATAACAGAATCTCTATCATTGAGAAAAATAAATTGAAAAGATCATATTTACTTGCCAGTATGAATGGAGTCTGTTGTGCTGAAGTGTTTTTCTACATCGACAGAGAGATTTTGCACCTATCTCAATACCCGTCCACACACAACGTTTGGTGTGCGCAGACAGTTGTAATTTTGCGCAGACAGATTGTTGCGTGTGGATCTGCCTTAACTGCTCAGTGACGAACACGACAATGCTTCGCAGTTGCTAAATTTGCAGGGCAACTGGATACACATCGTAAAATGACCGTCCGCTCTCCCATACCTATGCCTACTTCTCACCTTCCTGTTTATCCTCCTAGAATTTTCTCTGTATTAGGTGGCTAAAAACCCGGCCCTGTTCTGCTACTTATTTTACCTAATATTCAGCTAGTCCATGTACCCCTCATAAATGAGGGGTCTCTGCCTCCTACCCTCATCTTCCTCCACCACCACCACCTCCTTCTCCTGCTCCTGCTCCTCCTCCTACTCTTCCCTGCCCTCACTCTATCCAGCCATCCATCCCAAGGCCTCTGTCCGCCATCTGCCAGTGTTCTCCTGCCCCTCCTCTCTGTTCACGCCCTTCCACTTCTGTAAATGAAAAATTACAAAATCTGCCAAATTCCAGGGTGAGCGGCCAAACGGTGCCAGCGTCCGGAGTAAGGTTCCCTCCACTATGCACCGCAAAAACCTCTTCATGATAGAGACATTTAAGCAATGTACTCACATGCTGTTTTACCTTTATGGTTTGTGTTTTTTATGTACAGTTAGTTCCGGTGAAGTTATGTCGTCATTCTCAATTGTTCTTGTTGTTCTGGGGTTTAGGGGGACTAAACTACATGGTTATCAGCCCCCCGTTCCTACCGAAGACAAGACATCCAAGTAGGAAAAAGATAAAATAAAGCTCAACACCCAGAAGAGAAGCGTAACGGGCAGACAGTGCCAATGAACTTGATACTCTCAACACCACTGAAGAACACAGGTATAGAAGAGAACAAGTGTTGAATTAAGCCAAAATAAATCAGGGAACAGTGGCTGGTTGATCACAAACAAATACAAGATGGGTCAGTCACTCTGCACAGACTAAAAACGCGGAGGTAAAAAACAGGGTAGAAGTAAGAAAAACATCAGAGTAAAAGGTGAGGGGTGGGGACCTGAGACACCAGGCACGAGCCCACCACTAAATAGAACGATACAATCCAGCTGCGCGCATAAAACCTAAACCACGATCTGCCGTTGAGGCATTGTCAGCTAAAAGCAAGGCAGGCGCAGTAGGTAGATTACAAGACTGCCGCAAGGCGACTAAAAGTGGACAGTCCAACAGGATGTGGACCACTGTCAACAAATTTCTACATCGGCAATTCGGTGGGTCCTCGTAACGTAAAAAGTACCCATGCGTCAACCACGTATGGCCAATACGTAAGCGACACAGGACAGTCCCTCCTGGAAGGCCTGAAAGACGATTTTCAGACGGCCGTAGAGGACTTGATCGCACGGAGGTCATTTGGAGTGCGCAGTGTTGCCCATTGTGTGTTTAAAGCCTCAAAAACGTTATGGATATCCCGTTCCGGGATACAAATATCCAGGGGAGGAACGGTGGTAGCCAGCTGATCGACACGCTCGTTCCCCGGGATGACAATGTGGCCGGGGGGGGGGGGGAGTCCAAATAAAGTTTCATTCTCAAGTAGGGGAGAACCGGGTAACGACGAACAGCGGGCAATACCGGACAGGTATCCTTCCCTCTTCAGAGGTATAATTTCTTAGTTCCGTGAGGTGCTGCAGTTTAGTGGAAACAATGCGAAACCGCAGCGCCCACCACGCCTGTCTGTCAGTTCAGCTGAGTTAGTGGATGACGAAAGTGCGTTTTCAGTGTTTACGGTCTAAGAACATCACCTTATGATTTGAAGTATGTTTATGTTATTTAAGCGACGTCGTGTTGTGTTATTATGATGCTTTTCACGATATGGAGACCGAACAAGAAAAGTGTTTTGTCTGTAATGACTTTGGCCAGATTGGTAAACTTTGGTGCAGGTGCACCTCATGTGGAATGTAGGCACATCCTCTGTGCTCTGGTTGGGACACTCCAGAGGGATACGACTGTGATATTCGCGTAAAGAAATGAGTGGCACTGGTGATTTGTAGTTTCCTTATCCAAAGTGTAATGTTCCAAAGAGAAAAAAACTTATGTTGTCTATTTTTTTATTAATACTATTCTACTACATTTGCCTAAATATTTAATAAACCAGGCGTTACTTTTGAAATGTTGTGAGGATTATTAATTTCCATTGTATTGTATTGGAATAAATGTGTTCGCCATTACCCGAATTTGTGGGAAATACCGAATAGTGCAAAGGTTTAGAGATTAAAAATATATAAATTAATGAAACACAGTACTCACGAACTATATATAGATATATATTTGTAGTACACTAAACGTGTCATTTTGGGGGAAACATTAAATGCCTTAAGTGTCGCCATTTCCCTAGTCTCCCCTACTTATACAGTAAGTAAATTAAATTACAATAAGACATTCATATTGAATCTCTCAATTTCCATTAACGCACAAAAATATTCTTAAATAATGTTACTCTTTGCAAAAATAATTACAAAATATTGATATTCCATGTACTAAAGTTGTTACATCCTTCATACGGTAAACAGGTTTGTGCTGAACTACTGTTAGCTTCTGATCAAACAAATGTATAATTTTATCAAAAGCTAGCAGTGGTTCAGCACAAACCTATTTACTGTATGAAGGGTGTAACAAGCTTAGCAGCGGTATGCGGAGTGCCAGTCACGGTCTGCACAGCCGCTGCGGTAGGGGGTTCGAACCGCCTCGGGCATGGATGTTTGTGCCGTCTTTAGTACAAGCTATTTCATAAGTAGTTTGTAAGTTTAGGAACTGATGACCGTGCAGTTAAGTTCCAAAAGCTCTACTAACATTTCAACATTTTTGGAACAACCTTAGCAAATGGTAAAGGATTTTTTTGGTAATTATTTTGGTAAACAGTCATTTTTTAAATTTATTTTGGGGAAATAATTAAAATTTAGAATTCACTATGATTGTTTTTATTATAATTTTTTTAGTTGATGTATAAATAATTGAGAATGAGGACATTGTTTCGACGAAACTAATTGTACATAATAAAGACAAACCATAAAAGTAAAATAGTGACTGTGGCCCGTAAGTACATTACTTAAATGCTTCTATCTTCAATCATTTTATCGGTTGCACTCCTTACAGACAATATGTATGATTTTAAAAAGTGATGTTTCTCTTGATTTGTCGCACGGGAGTAGCCGAGAGGTCTGGAGTGCCACGTTACGGAACGCTTGGCCTCCCGCGTCGGATGTTCGAATCCTCCCTCGGGCATGGATGTTTGTGTTGTCTTTAGTATAAGTTTGCTCATAAGTAGTTTGTAAGTTTAGGGACTGATGACCTTGCAGTTAAGTCCCATAAGTTTATAATCATTTGAACTATTGATCTCTTGATTTCATGTCAACATGCAAAGTTTCATCAAGGTACATAGTTGCAGATTGGTGTCTATGTCTGTAGAAAATTACTCTCCGGATGCACCATACGAATTATTACAAGGTGCCTCTGAAAAGTTCGGTGAATGGCCCCATATTCTACAAACCGCACTGTCGATGATGAGGTGTCAGCCCATACACGTTCAGGGACATGTCAGCAAGCGCCCCCTATCGTGCAAACCACTGCAGTGAAGCGGCGGTACACGCTGCGACCCAGATAACAGGGACAGTCTTAGAACCCGTGTCACTGCAACAAGGAGCGCAAAATGGAGCAACGCTTTATCCTCAAGTTTTGTTTCAAGTTGACAAAACGGCGACGGAGACCCATGGAATGTTAGTGCAAGTGTATGCCGTTGTAGCAGTGGGTAAAAACTGCGTGTTTGAGTGGTTTAAACACCTTAGAAACGGAAAGGAAATTGCCGAGTATTATCCACGGTGGGGTCGACCGTCCATAGTCCCAGTCCCAGCAGATTACCAGCGAGTTTTTAAACGGCTGTTGCCACGAATCCGGCCCGAACTGTACCGGAGTGGACAGCGGTATTTCCTACATGACAATGCCCGTCTGCACACTGCGATCTGCGTGCTCAACTTTCTCGCTAGATGCACTGTGCTTCCACACCCTCCTTATTCACCACATATGGCGACGGCAGACTTCCTTCTGTTTCGCCGCCTTAAATTAGCCCTGAAAGGCTTACGTTTCATAATGGCTGCGGAGATCCAACAACGCGTGACCTTAGAGCTTCGAGCGATTCCATAATATGCGTTTGATGACAGTTTACAACAGCTGTACAACCGATGGAGATTACTTTGAAGGCCAATAAGGGTATTTTATTTTTCCTGAGACCATTCACCGAACGTTTCACACGCGGCTTGTATGCAGGCAGTGTTATTTCTCTTCTTCTGAACGTCAATTGTGAAATTTTTCATCAGCATCTGGATGAAATTGTGGATTGGCCTGGCAGTCTGTAGTATCCTCCGTCATGCACTGTTCGAGTTATGTGGACAGTGACGTTGACCTTGGTCTGAATTCCAAGAGTGCAATATCTTATTGCAATTGGATAAACGGTGTAGAAGCACATTAATTATGCATTTAACTGGAAGTGGTAATGCTCATAAAATACCACGAAAATCGATTTTTCCTTTGTGTTTGCCCTTTTTTCTTTTATAAATCACCTTTGCGTTAAAGCGAAAAAAACAATTATTGAAATCTTTGAAGTCACTTTTGAGTTTACAGAGACTAATTCACAGCAATTGCCTATTGGGCAAATTTAAAAGAGCTCTAGAAGGCGTGAGATTAAATCACCAGAAGAAGGCAGATTCGATCCCTAGGATTTTCCAAAGTCGTTGAGGGAGAGAGCGTCTAAATGACGATCTAAATGACGATTCACGCTGTGTGTAGAATCTGTGATACGACGTACCATCAGACTTCGCAAAAATATCCCACATTATTCAGAAGATAACAATGACAGATAAGTGCGAGAACTATCGCGCAACCATTTTAAGAGATCATGCATCAAAGCTTCTAATAATAATAATATAGAGAAGACCTGTAAAGAATCTTGATGCAAGCGAAGAAGTAGTTCTTACAATGTGCTTCGAAATGGAAACAAACTCTTCGCACTGGTATAAATATGGAACCAGGAAGCTGAATTAAAGTTTGTGACATGGAGGGAAATCGTTCTTAAACTATTCCGAGGCACCTTAATCGCCAGTGGTGCAGTAGTCTAACGGTAAGACGTCTGCCTAGTAAGCATAGAGGTACGGGTTCGATTCCCGGCGGTATCACAAATTTTAATTCAATGCTTCACCTTCATCTTCAATGTCCTCACACTGGATTAGTCGACACAGATAAAGTTTTCGATTACGAAAAATGGTGCACAATTTCTAAATTCTGAGAAAAATAGGAATTTGCACAAGATACAAAATGGAACAATAATACTTACGAAGAACTAAAAATAGTATAAATAAGTGATGCGGTCTATCGGTCTTGCTCTTACATATACAGGTCGTTTCAGTAAGAGCACGCATAAATTTAACAGAACAAAGAGTAGGTTCCACTGAATAATTTTACTTACAGTTAACTACATAAACTATCAATGATACAATGAACGGACCATTTGCATTCGACCATCCAAACTGTGCTGAAATGGCCATCAACCTCAATGGAAACATGTCATCAGAAGCAAGATTTTAACAAATATCCCTGGTATGTTTCAAATCACATCACATGCAGCTAACTCCATCTTCGTATCCGCTAGGGTCTCATTTACAATTGAAAGCACCCAGCTTCATCGTTGCGCAATTTATCGCAGGCGCTCCTGTCTGTGATGCAGCGTCAACGGTAACCGCAGTCATAATCTCGGAGCTGATAGTCCATGCTGCTGCAAACGTCGTCGAACTGTTCGTGCAGATGGTTGTTGTCTGGCAAACGGCCCAACAGGGTTCGAGACGTGGCTACAAGATCCGTTACAACCATGCCGATAAGATGGCAGTCATCTTGACTGCTAGTGATAAGAGGTAGTTGGGATCCAGCACGGCGTTCCATATTGCCCTCATGAACCCACCGATTCCACATTCTCGTAACAGTCATTGGATCGCGACGAATGCGAGCAGCAATGTTGCGATACGATTATTCACAATAGCGATAGGCTACAATACGACCCTTATCAAAGTTGCAAACGTGATGGTACACATTTCTCCTCCTTACATGAGGCATCACAACAACGTTTTACCAGGCAACGCCGTTCAACTGCTGTTTGCGTATGAGAAGTCGGATGGAAACTTTCCTCATGTCAGCATGTTGTAGGTGTCGCCACCGGCGCCAACCTTGTGTGAATGCTCTGAAAAGCTAATCGTTTGTATATCACAGAATCTTCTTCCTGTCGGTTAAATTTCGCGTCTGTCACACGTCATCTTCGTGGTGTATCCATTTTAATGGCCAGTAGTGTACGTCCTTGCAGAATTTCCAGGTAACTTTGAGCATTTTAAATTCTGCGGGTACTAGAATGAAACTTTCACTCTGCAGCGGAGTGTGCGCTGTTATGAAACTTCCTGGCAGATTAAAATTGTGTGCCGGAACCGGGACTCGAACCTGGGACCTTTGCCCGCGAAAGGCAAAGGTCCCAGGTTCGAGTCCCGGTTCCGGCACACAATTTTATTCTGCGGGTACTATTTATATTAATACTCTAAAAAAATATGGCTCTTATGTAGAGTGTTTTGGCTATCTTACTCTACGACGTTTTGCTACTCTGATTAACAAAGACGGTAATTAATTTTCCTTTTAAATTTAAAAAATATAAATATTTTGCCTCGTAAAAATAATAAAAATATTTACGAATGACTGAAATGTGGCAACGATCGCGATATGGTGTTATAATTGCTTGTGGTCTGTTGTTCTCCGCACGGCCGGCCGCATCGGCCGAGGGGGCTGCGGCGCGCCAGTCACGGTCTGCGCGGCCACTACGGTCGGGGGTTCGAATCCCCCCCCCCTCGGGCATATATCTTTGTGCCGTCCTTAGTATTAACTAGTTCGAAAGTAGTTTGTAAGTTTAGGGACTGATGACCTCGTAGTTAAGTCCCATAATCTCTACAAACATTTGAACATTTCTTCTCCACACGCACAAGATGTGCATCCTTGTGCAGTGCCCCATTTCTTCAGGTTGTCCTTCGATCTTGCGACGCCGGAGCGTAGTCTGTTTAAGGACTTCCGCGTGCACCATCCTTTGTAACCAGGTGGAAGAGTTTCTACTATTTTGAGTCGTGTTTGGACACTGAAGCTTCTTAAAGTGGTGTACAAATATTGCTTATTACTACACTGTATAAATGCATCTATAAAAAAATGCGGAAAACGTGTTCTTTCATGTTCCAAGCGGTGATAAATTCGTAAACCGTGGTTCGTACTCGCTCTCAGAAATCGTTCGTTTATTTTTGTGAGGATCATTTCATGTAAGTAAACACTCCATACTTTACTATTCTTGTAGTTCACTATTAATTATAATGCAGCCGCGGCGGCCGAAGACATTGAGACGCTATGCTCCGATGTGCCACGCCGTTGCCTGTAGGGAGTTGGAATCCTTCCTCGGAGTTGGATGTTTGTGTTGTCTTTCGTATTAGTTTATAAGAAGTTTTTAAGTTTAGGGACTGATGATCTCGCAGTTAAGTACCATACGCTTATCGAACATTTGAACATTTGAAGTTTCATATCAGCGCATACTCCGCTGCAGAGTGAAAATTCCATTCTGGAAACATCCCTTAGGCTGTGACTAAGCCATGTCTCCACCTTGTCCTTTCTTCCAGGAGTGCTAGTCTTGCATGGTTTGCAGGAGAGCTTCTGTAAAGTTTGGAAAGTAGGAGGCGAGGTACTGGCGGAAGTACAGTTGTGAGGCAGCATCGTGAGTTGTGTGGGGATAGCTCAGACGGTAGAGCGCTTGCCCGCGAAAGACGAAGGTCCCAGGTTCGAGTCCAGGTTCCGGCACACAATTTTAATCTGCCAGGAAGTTTCATATCAGCGCACACTCCGCTGCAGAGTGAAAGTTTCATTCTGAAGTTTCATTTTCTAATTATTAACCAGTTGTAAAGTAGTGAAGTCCTTGTATTTCGACAACTATATCGCAGAAAATCGTAAACCGATATTCTGAGAACCACTGTGTCTCTTCAACGATTCTGCGAATGTGTGAAGCAGCCGCAGGACCATTTGGGAAGTCGGTTATATTCCTTCTAGAGACACGCTCAAAAAGATGTAATCTATAGGGAACACATCTTCCCCGAAATTCAGAAGATTTCTACAGTCCTGACGTACGTGATGAAGTAACGCTGTACGTGAAGATCAGATCTCCAGCGATCCCTCCTTTCCGCTTAATCACTCTGCCGTTTTGCGCCCACTTGTGCCACGTCTGGGGCTCTTTCACTCCTCGACGCTCCAAACTCGGAGCCACAATTAGGCGCCCCATTGAAGGCTAGGAGGCCATTAACGACATTACGCGTCACGTCAGAGTTCTGCCGCGCCTCGCCGATGTCGACGCGTCACATCCACCAATTACGCCGCTATCCCGTCTCTGCTGTTACCCGATATGTGAAGTTCACTGTGGCCACGATTCCTGCGAGCTCCATTACATTTCGTAATAGCTCCGAGTGTGTTAAGAGGCTCTTACGTTGTGTTAAGTTGAGCAGTCCCCTACCTACAGACAACGCTCTCCGTAAGATATAGTACAAAATCCATCATTTTCAGTTCCCTGGAGTATCTTGCGCTATTTCACAAAAATTTCTTAAACTGCTGCTGCCCTACCTGTGTAATCGATTACCTGGCAAAACTTTTTTAGTTAGTATCTGCAACATTCTATTACATTAATATTATACCTTGAGTGGCAAATGAAAGAAAAAATTGTTTGAATAAATTTCAGCATACTAGAACATTGAGACATTTTTGTCAACATCCTACAGAGAAGATTTGGCGAGGACTCAATGCCAGATGCTTACAATACTTTCCACAACGAAACTCTTTCTCGAAATTTGACTGAGAACCCAAAGAAATCTTGTCAAATATACTAGAGGCAAAACACAAACAATACCCTCACTACATGATAGTAACGGCGATACTGCCGATAATAGTGCTACCAAAGCAGAGTTATTAACACAGCATTTCGAAACTCATTCACCAAAGAAGACGGAACCAATATTCCAGATTTGGAATTACGAACAGAGGCCAGAATGAATAACGTAGAAGCAGATATCATCGGAGTAGTGAAGCAACAGAAATCAGTTAACAAGATCAAGTATTTTGGTCCGGACTGTATACCCATTAGATTTCTATTTGATTATGACGATGCGATAGCTCCTTAATTAACAGCCATGTGCAACCGCTCGCTCAACGAAGAATCTGTACCAAAAGACATGAAAGTTGCATAGGTGACACATATAATAAAAAAAGAAAGGCAATAGGAGTATCCTACTAAACGACAGACCTATTTCATTGACGTAAATTTGCAGCAGGGTTTTCGAACATATGCTGTATTCATATATTATGAATTATCTGGAGCAGAATGATATACTGACCCAAGGTCAACACGGATTTAGAAAAATACCTTTCATATGAAACACAACTAGCTCTTTACTCACATGAAGTATGGGTACACATACCACTCTTGTCCGTCGTAATTTGGAATATTGCTGCCCACTGTGAGATTCTTATCAAGTGGGTTGGACGAAAGCAATCGAAAGAAGGGCAGCCTGTTTTGTCACGATACAGGGGAGAGAGCGTCACGGAAATGAGGGGAATCATTACAATAGCAGCGTTTATCCGCATGGCTGTAACGGATCGTGCACCCACGTCTCGATCCCTGAGTCAACAGATGGGGACGTTTGCAAGACAACAACCATCTGCACGAACAGTTCTACGACGTTTGCAGCAGCGTGGACTATCAGATCCGATACCATGGCTGCGGTTACCCATGACGCTGCTTCACAGACAGGAGCGCCTGCGATGGTGTACGCAACGACGAACCTGGGTGCACGAATGACAAAATATAATTTCTTTCGGATGAATCCAGTTTCTGTTTACAGCATCATGATGGTCGCATCCGTATTTGGCGACATCGCGGTGAACGCCCATTGGAAGCGTGTTTTCGTCATCGCCATACTGGCGTATCACACGGCGTGATGGAATGGGACGCCATTGGTTAGACGTGTCGGTCACCTCTAGTTCGCAGCGACGACACTTTGAACAGTTGCCGTTAAATTTCAGATGTGTTAAACCCGTGGCTCTACCCTTCATTCAATCCCTGTGAAACCCTACATTTCAGCAGGATAATGCATGACCGCATGTTGCAGGTCCTGTACGGGCCTTTCTGGATACGGAAAAAGTTCAGCTGCTGTCCTGGTCAGCACATTCTCCAGATCTCACACCA
Organism: Locusta migratoria; assembly: GCA_026315105.1. NCBI lineage: Eukaryota > Metazoa > Arthropoda > Insecta > Orthoptera > Acrididae > Locusta > Locusta migratoria. The sequence continues at coordinate 203,661,549 of CM048746.1, forward strand.
ATTAAAAATGCTGGTCAATGGTGGCCGAGCAACTGGCTCGTCACAATACGCCAGTCACTACTCTTGATGAACTTTGGTATCGTGTTGAAGCTGCATGGGCATCTGTACCTGTACACTCCATCCAAGCTCTGTTTGACTCAATGCCCAGGCGTATCAAGGCTGTTATTACGGCCTGAGATGGTTGTTCTGGGTACTGCTTTCTCAGGATCTATGGATCTAAATGGCGTGAAAATGTAATCACATGTCAGTTTCAGTATAATATATTTGTCCAATGAATACCCGTTAATCATCTGCATTTCTTCTTGGTTTAGCAATTTTAATTGCCATTAGTACACATATCCCTTAGCATATAGTATATGCTGAGAAAATGTTGTAAAATAATCCTTAAATTATTATGCACTACTAGCAACAACGTTCATAGCTGGTCAGCTACATACTGCTTCAATGTTGCACCCAATACAGCAAATGTCATTACTATGCCTCTCATCTTTCCAGAAAATAACTTAAAATGCAACAGTAGTATGTTGTTGACTATTTTTACATGGCAATGGAGGAGTACTAAACAAACGCACATGTTTGGAGTAACTCAGTGCTGCTAACTGTCGAACTGATTCAGTACCATCCTGCAATTTATAATTTCTACGATGAGGTAGGTATGTTACACTACGTATACAAGCAGCTACAAATGAATTTGTGATAAAATGTTGATAATTTGGGAGATATTGAAAAAATAAGTATATAGCTGATCATCTACACTATGCACTAAATGGTTAACTTCATGATGTGCATATGTGATACATCAACAATTACGAAGAATGCACTTTTTTAAGTGTTATAATCATCGAGGTAAGTAACAAATTAAATTATAAGCCCTGTGTAAAATAATGCACTCACATATACGAAGAATGCAGATTATTATTATGAAAGGCAATAGCAGTAAAAATTGAATGATATGATGAGTTTAATGTAATAATGTCACCTACACAAATAAAACAGATTGTTAGGTACAATGATTCTCAGACATCTTGAATTAGAGTGAAATTTAAGAATATAGTGTAACCACGATATGACTCTTAATCAATGGTCTAAACAATAAGGGAACCAGTTGAGATATCAAGATTCTTAAGTATTGTCACCGGTATAATGAACTAAAATGCTTCGACGTCTTTCTGTCGCTTCTGCGGAGTGGAGACAACAACATTACAGCAACCGACATGATGGTAATATTAAAATGTTGCTGCGGTTTGTGTTGGCGTTGACTTTTGATTACTCTACCTAACGAATTACACTAGCAGCTGCGTTCAGATAGTATATTGAACAGTTAGTGCAATGTAACAACAACTTGACTAACCGGAGACTACAGCTTCGTGAGTCGTAAGAACACTATACATGGTAAACAAACACAAAATGAGGACAAAGTGAAATGGTGATATAAATTTGTTCATCAAGAACCAAAATGCACAATAACCTGGAGGGCAATTAAACAGCTCCATGAAGGTACACATGGAGTAAAAAAAAAAAAAAAACCTGTATTGGAAGATTGAATTAACATCGTTTTGTGCTGCAGAAGTTGTTTTTAACATAGTAGGTCAACCGTTAATAAATTGGAACGTTACAAAGATTTATAGCTGTCATTCTGTGAAATGTAGCAAAATAATATTTATAACTGTTCTGCAATATTATACAAAAACCAAACATATATTACAGGCACTGATGATGCTTAACGAATCAAGAATCGAAACGCGTAAGGCACAAATAACGCCTTTCATTTAGATGCAATAGACGTAAACACACCCCCACTAATAATTGGTTGTATTCTAAGGAAACGTACTGTGAGGATTCTTTCTCTACAACCGGGTACCTTTTAGACCCTTAGGATATTCTAAACGCTTTAACGCACGTCGCTGATACTATCGAAAGCCCTTCTCGATACTCCGCGCTGATTCCTTCCACTTCTTCCAGAATAAAAATAAATAAAATAAAATCGAGTATGTATCGTATAACATAAGCGCCTCTTTCCCAGCTGTGTCTTGTAAAGAAACTCGCTTCAATATCTTAAACCGGTTTTAAAATGCGATATTTGTTATGATTACACGATTTTCGACGCTCACGGACGTAATTGGATGTATCATGTAAAGGATGTAAAAACCATTATCTGGAGAATAAAATATTATATATTACGTATATTTCATACATAGCAATATATGAGGTTAAATCTACCTTTCGCAAAATTTACAAATTTGATTTTCTCTCGGCAAACGTTTTTACAATATAACACAATGGTTTATTTCATCGCAGCAGAGTAACTAAAGCGAACAAAGAAAATAAATTCAGTCCTTATTCTAAAGAAGATACAAAACTTTAAGATAACAAAAAGCAAATTTTTTCAATAAACATCTCTGACTCATTACAGCAGAACTCAAACGTTACGAATCTTTGCGAAATTCGCCTAGTAACCACGAATAAAACGTTTAGGCAAAAATGATACATTTACTGTATAACCTGACAATAGGGTATGGGTTAATTATGCTAATCATTGCTAGCGGATCTTTTAGTGCATCTGACTTATACCCTTGATTTCACTTTCTCTGATATAGGTAATACACGAAACACACGATTACGAGCAACGAAAAGCTCGTGCCATTCAAATGTTCAAATGTTTGTAGAACTTATGGGACTTAACTACGGGGTCATCAGTCCCTAAGCTTACAAACTACTTATGAACTACCTAATACTAAGGACGGCACAAATATCCATGCACGAGGGGGGATTCGAACCCCCGACCGTAGTGGCCGTGCAGACCGTGACTGAAGCGCGTCAGTCCCCTCGGCCACCGCGGCCGGCTAATTAAAAATGTTACAAATGTCTGTAAATCTATCGGGCCAAACTGCGTGGTCATCAGTCCGTAGCTTACAAACTACTTAAACCTAGGTAACATAACCAACGGACAAACACACCCATGCCCCAGGGAGGACTCGAACCTCCACGGAGAGCAAACCGCACGCTCCGCAGCGAGGTGCTTTAGACCGCTCGGATACTCCACCGCGGCGCTCATTCCATTGCACGGCCAGAAGTGTGGTATGATCTTAATTTCTTTTAGAAATCGTAAACTGTAAACGGCGTTGTTAAATCCAACTAAATGAAGATAAAACATTTGAAGAGAAGAAAACAGGCGTATGAATATCGAGGAATCAGGTGGAGAACCAGTTCTGAAAAAAGAAGTGAAAGTTGAAAGGAGCCTCTACAAATGAACGCCAAAACACCATTGTATGAAGAGAAGAAAAAGTAGATGAAGAAGTGAAGAGAAGAATGTGGTAGAGCACTGAAAGACCTAAGTCTAAAAAAGGTCCCTGGTGTACATCACATTCCGTCAGAGCTACTGAAGCCTCTGGGAGAGCTAGTTGTGACAAATCCATTCTATCTGGCGTGTAACATGTATGAAACAAGTGAAAAGACTTCACGAAAACATGTAATTCACCCATTTCCAAAGAATGTTGAGGCATACAGTTGTGAAAATTACACAACCTTCACTTCAATAAGCACTGGTTGCAAATTTATAATAAGGTTAATTTGCAGAAAAATTTTACAGCTGATACAATACGACGATATTTGGATTTAGAACAAACGTAGGCACACGGAAAGCAATACACCATCTTGCAAGATAGGTTAATCAAAGGCAAACTTACATTTATAGCTTGTGTAGAGTCGGAGAAAGCTTTTGACAATTTTGATTGGAAGACACTCTTTCAAGTTGTCAAGTCAGAAGAGGTAAAATATAAGAAAGAGAAGGTTATTTACAACTTGCACAGAAACCAGTCAGCAGTTATAAGAGTCGAAGGGCTTTAAAGGAAGCATTGGTTGGGAAGACAGGATTGTAGCGTTTCCCTTATACGGTTCAATCTGTACATTGAGAAAGCTGTAAAGGAAAGCAATGGGAAATTTAGAGAAGGGATTAAAGTTCTGCGCGAAGAAATAAAATCATTGTCATTTGACGATGCATTGTAATTGTGCCAGAGACAGCAAAAGTCCTGGTAGAGCAACTGAACGGAATCGACAGTGTCTTGAAAGGAACGTATGAAATGAATACTAAGAAGAGCAAAATATGATAATGAAGTGTAGTCTAAGAAATCGGGCGCTGCTGAAGGAACCAATAAAGGCGATAGATGAGTTTTGTTAGTTAGGCAGTAAAATATACGATTGTCGCTGTACGAACGATATACAGTGCAGAATTACCATGGGAAGAAACGTTTTTCTGAAAAGGAGAAATTTGTAACATCGAAGATTAATTCAAGAATCTTTTCTGAAGGCATTTGTGAGGAGTGTTGCCTTGTACGGTAGTGAAACATGGACAATAAATAGTTCAGACACGATTAGGCTAGAAGCTTTTGAAATGACTAATGCTGAAAATTAGGCAGGGTAGATTAATGAAGAGGTACAGAATCGAATTAAGACGAATTCCTGACATACCTTGACTGAAAGAAGGGAGGATCGATAGGCTGGACACATTTTTAGACAGCAAGGAATCATGATTTTAGCGTTGGAGGAAAGTGTTTGGGGTGAAAATCACAGTGGAAGACCAAGAGACAGTTATAGGAAGCCAGTTGAAATGTATGTAGGTTGCCGATCGTATGAGGAGTCGATGAGGTATGCTCAGGGTAGAGTGGAGAGCTGCATCAAATCAGCTCCGGACTTAAGACGTGAACAAGAAAACCCACATGCCATTGTGGCGGACACATTTTCAAGATCACGTCACTGAAAATTTGTGGTGTGATTGGATAGGCAATCAGTTGACTGGACTTGTGATGACGCATCCTCTTCCACGACCCTATTATCAACACTTTCTGGACAATGAACTTACAATGTCTTTGGAGGCTAATTCTTGCTTGAAGGATGCGTATTTTCTTCAAGCGTTAGGGGCTACTGTACATTTTAGTCGTGATGTGACACATAAAGTAATCATAATATTACCCAGAACGTGGTAGAACGCGAAATGTACATCGAAAAAGTAAACACAAGAGCTGATTTGATCCTGCGGACAAATAGTGCAGTCCTCATAAAACAACGCAGAGACGACATAGTGTTATTAAGGGAGGTCAAGCCGGCCGCGGTGGCCGAGGTGACTGAGGCGCTCCAGTCACGGTCAGCACGGCCACTACGGTCGGGGGTTCGAATCCCCCCTCGGGCATGGATATTTGTGCCGTCCTAGTTCGTAAGTAGTTCATAAGTAGTTTGTAAGTTTAGGGACTGATGACCCCGTAGTTAAGTCCCATAAGCTTAACAAACATTTGAACTTTTTTTTTTGAAGGGAGGTCAAAAGTACCGGGTGACCAAAATGTCAGTATAAATTTGCAAACTTAATAAATCACGGAATAATATAGATAGAGATGTACAAATTGACACATGTTTAGAATGACATGGGGTTTTATTAGAAGAACAAGATCAAAAAAAAGATCTCTTGCGCGCGTCGTTTGGTGATAATCGTGTGCTCAGCCGCAAATTTCGTCATGCTTGGCTTCCCAGGTTCCCAGACCTCAGTCCGTGCGATTATTGGCTTTGGGGTTACCTGAAGTCGCAAGTGTATCGTGATGGACCGACATCTCTAGGGATGCTGAAAGGCAACATCCGACGCCAATGCCTCACCATAACTCCGGACATGCTTTACTGTGCTGTTTACAACATTATTCCTCGACTACAGCTATTGTTGAGGAATGATGGTAAACATATTGAGCATGATGAGAACATGATCGTTCCTTTGTCTTAATTTGTTATACTAATTAATGCTTTTCCGATCAGATGAAGCGCCATCTGTCGTCGGACATTTTTTTTAAAATAAAACCCCATGTCATTCCAAGCACGTGTGTCAAATTTTACCTCTCTATCTACATTATTCCGTGATTTATTACGTTCAAATGTTCAAATGTTTGTAAAGCTTATGGGACTTAACTATGGGGTCATCAGTCCCTAAACTTACAAACGACTTATGAACTAGCTAGTACTAAGGACGGCACAAATATCCATGCTCGAGGGGGATTCGAACCCCCGACCGTAGTGGCCGTGCAGACTGTGACTGGCACGCCGCAGTCACCTCGGCCACCGCGCCCGGCATTTGTTAAGTTTTCAAATTTATACTGATCTTTGATCACCCGGTACATTGAAGTTTGTAGTGGAATTTTTGAAATTCAATTTCCTTGTGCATTTCCCTTTGCCTTTGTTTGAGCTGCAAACTAGCAGCTGTATCTGCATACTCAATAAAAATTGGTCATATGTTAAAAGCCATTTTACTGCAATTCCGTATACTGCCAATTCTGAAAATATTTACTACTTACACTTGAAACACCTTGCATAAGTTTCTTGTAGATTTAACCGTGGTTAATAGATACGACGATGGGCAGCTGGCCAAAACAAATTAATTAAAAAGAAATAAAATTGATCCAGAGTCTGAAGTTGGGTATTTTTTTACAAACAGGATCTTGGGAGCTCGCTCAAGACAATCTTGTTTACTTTTGTCTTCATCTCAAATAAAATGTAAGCAAAATATAAGTATGTAATAATAATTAATAATTGCCTGATAAAAGTATTTTTATTGTCCTGTGAAACTGCAAATTTCCCCGAACGCTCCATTTCACCGTTAGGGTCAAGGATGGCAAAAGTGACAGGGCTGGGAAAGGCTAGTGTTAAATAGCATCCTGCACGTAATCTTAAGGAGTCGTGATATTTTAATTCGGTTATTTGATTTCCCTGATAGTACTGAGATGCTGTAGTACGAAATCTGTGTTGTACACAACAAAAATTCTCTATAGTAGTTTTCTGCTATTAACAAATCAATAAGTCTCGCTAGTAGTTTCCTGCAAGGTTAGCATACATTGCGAAGTGTTCTATATTTGAATTTCTAAGTTTGATAAATACTTGGATGGAAGGTAATGTGTGACTAAAGAAAGAAAAGAAAGAAATTGTCATCAGTTGAAAATAGAATTTCTAGTCTGCCGTTAAAGTAACTGACTACGTCCATATGTTAGAAGACAGTGAAAGAACTTTAAGAAGCGGATACTGGACTCTACGTTTCTTATATGCAGTTAGAGAAAATATACCTGGAAACCTCCACATAAAGCTACAAATCAACAGCGACCATTCATTAGCAAGGACTGAACTGCAATACCGGCATTGAGAAGGCTGTTTGGAAGGGCGGTGTCTGCAGACCGTTGGCTCGCCCCTGCAGAGGGTAAATATAGCCGGCGTGAAAGCGATGCATTTGGGTCGCGGCCGGGGAGGCGTCATTAGGCGAACGACCGTTGTCACACGTACAGCGACCGCAGTCTGCAGAGAAAGCGAAAACTGGGGGCTTCGCCACAGACGCCACGTCTTCCAAGACAGTAAACATATACTAGCATTAGTTGCTTAATTTGCTCATATTTGCGATTGGCGATATTTTGAATTGAAATTAATAATTAGCCAATATCGCAACGTTCTTTTCTTTTATTTACTTGTCTTGACGACCAGTATCGGCACAGTCACATACGAGGCGCGTCCAGAAAGTAAGTTCCGTTTGGTAATAAAATGAAATTGTACACAGATACAGAAGAAATTTTTATTGCACAAAATTCTACAACTCTTAAACTACTTTTCCACATTACTGCCAAAATTTTGTAGGCACTTGTCATAGCGTGCCACAAGTTTTTGCATGCATCCTTCACAAAAGGTTGTCGCCTGTGTATTCAACCGTTTGGTAACAGCTCTTTATCATCGTTGAAGTGTTGACCACCAAGGACAGATTTTAGGTGTAAGAAGAGATGAAAGTCGCTAGGAGAGAGGTCCGAGTTGTATGGAGGATGATCGAACAGGTCCCATTGAAATTTCCGTAAGAATTCTTTGGTCACATTCGGTGTGTGAGGTCAGGCATTATCGTGAAAAAAAATCTTTTGACAGTAATCCTTTTCTTACGCGTAAAATCTGTCTTTGGTGGACAACTCTTCAACGATGATGACGAGCTGAAAGAACATGTTACCACATGGTTGAATACACAGGCGGCAACATTCTATGAAAAAGTCACACGAAACCTTGTGCCATGCTATGACAATTGCCTACATAATTTCGAAAGCTATATAGAAAAGTAGTTTAACAGTTGTAGATTTTTGTACAATCAACATTTTTTTCTGTGTCTGTTCCCGTTCGTTTTATATAACCAAACGGAACTTACTTTCTGGACGCGCCTCGTACCAGACACCAGACCAGAAGATGACGCTTCAGTGTGCCGAAATCGTTCGTCAAACCAAATAAATAAAAGAAAATTTACGATCTTGGCACATAATTAGTTTGTAGTGCTTGTTATCTTACCAGGGAAGATCGGGTGCTACACGATGCAACTAATGATATACGAGGTCTGTCCATAAAGTAAGTTCCGTTTGGTTATATAAAACAAACGTATACAGATACAGAAAAAATATTTATTGTACAAAAATATACAACTATTAAAATACTTTTCTACATAGCTTCCGAAATTTTGTAGACATTTATCTTAGCGTGGCAGAAGTCTTTGTATGCCTTCTTCGTAGAATGTTGCCGCCTGTGTATTCAACCGTGTGGTAACATGTTCTTTCAGCTCGTCATCATCGCTGAAGTGTTGTCCACCATGGAGAGTTTTTAGGTGTAAGAAGAAAGTCGTTAGGAGCGAGGCTGAACGAAGGATGATCAAACACGTCCCAGTGAAATTCCCGTAAGAGTTGTTTGGTCACATTCGCCTTGTGAGGTCGGACAGCAACGTGAAGGGAAGAAGAAGACTCCTTTCATCTCTTCTTACACCTAAAATCTGTCCTTGGTGGTCAACACTTCAACGATGATGAGCTGAAAGAACATGTTTGCCACATGGTTGAATACACAGGCGGCAACTTTCTATGAAGAAGGCACACAAAAACTGGTCCCACGCTATGACAAGTGCGCCGGCCGCGGTGGCCGCGGGGACTGAGGCGCTCCAGTCACGGTCTGCACGGCCACTACGGTCGGAGGTTCGAATCCCCCCCTCGGGCATGGATATTTGTGCCGTACTTAGTATAAGGTAGTTCGTAAGTAGTTTGTAAGTTTAGGGACTGATGACCCCGTAGTTAAGTCCCATAAGCTTAACAGACATTTGAACATTATGACAAGTGCCTACAAAATTTCGGAATTTATGTAGAAAAGTAGTTGAACAGTTGCGGATTTTTATACAATAAATATTTTTTTTCTGTATCTGTTCACGTTTGGTTTATATAACCAAACGGAACTTACTTTGTGGATATATCTCGTAAATCCGAAAACAGCTCTGTTTGTTACGCTCTCACGTCTAAGCCGATTTTGATGAGATTGTGTGTGGAGATAGCTTTAATGCTAAAGAAGACTATACGCTACTCTAGAGAGTGTGTAATTAAAGAAATTTTTTGGTTTTTTGTATATTTACAAATATAGATCAGCTAAGCATCAACTTCCTCTAATAACTTTTCAATCGCTTGTGACTCTTTGGAAAAAAAGCTTTTTATTCTTTGATGGTTGAAATTTATTACATTTATGACAATACTTCTAATAGCTGATGAATTGTACGTAATACGAATCAACTTAACGAATACAGTGCTTACATAAGGCGTCAATGTCTTCAAGCCGCCGAACGCATTTCTACATTTGAATTCCGCTTAATTTTCAAGTTGTATGACATATAGGTTTTTCAGTCAGCGGTTTAGTCACGATGTAAGAAACAGAGTTTCTTTTCGTATTTAATAATGGCTTTACATTCATCTCGATGAAGGACAGTAATTTTCGTCATGTTACGCACGGACTATATTTAAACCGGAAAATTGGAAACTTTTCTTTAATCTTAATGATCCTGATCACAACTTAAGAACAAAGTTGCGATATTACTGTACTTTCGATGCTCTTTGACACGTATGCAAGGACATCAACGCGAGAATAGCTACTAGTTGAAGATAGTTTCGTATTAACGCCCGGAAATATGCGTAAATGTTCACCTTCTTCTATGTTTCTATGACAAACGCATGCGAATATTCTTCTGATGTTATAAATCCCATCCTATTCTGGCTTGCTTGGATCGTTATTGCAACGTGCGGACGAAGTTATTCACTTTGCGTTGTGTTTTTTCACGATTTTCTCTCCCATGCCAATTGTTTTACCTCGAGGGGATCATCAGAAATGTGAATAACGGATTTTGATGGGTCTCGGATATGTTGTAGAGGGACATATCCTGAGTATGAGACTATCCGCCTTTTTAGCGACGGGCTTTGGTTTTCGAGAAAATTGGTGTTGCAGTTCACTGCGTGCTGTAAGAAGCGTAGCGTTAGCCAAGTTCAAGCCAGGAGGGCGGTTAAGGTCTCCAGCTACCACGTTGGAAGTAGTCGTACCGTGTCCGGGTGCTCTCCATATTTTTCCTTTTTTAAAATCTCCGACATTTTTCCTTTTATTTTATAGAATATCAAAAAACAGTGTACATTGCGTAAATTAGTAAGAAATATTGAAATTTGCTGCTGTATTTTAATGTTTACATCATTATTACAAAATCTTGCTATCGCCTACATCGCATACTATGGACGTTCTATATGGGAGTAGAACAGGAAAGCGAGTAACTTGTTGTGGTATTGGGCACCCTCCACCACGCACCTTAGGGTAGGTTGCGGAGCATGTTGTAAATATAGATGTATATGCTTTCAATACGTATAGTAAAATAATGATAAAGAAGATGTTTATTTAATTTTCGTAAAGAAAATTTAAAGTCCTCCTAATTGACTACCCCTGTTATTTAGGATGTCTGATCAACTTTGTTAGAATAAAAGGTGATAACCTGAATGCGAAATGCTCGTAACACAGCACAACATGTCCTAGCCAGAATCGAAGACGTAAAAGAGGAGAACTACGTCCTCGACTAATTTGGCTGCTGGAAACACATTTACATAAAAATTACTGACGTATTCACGCGTATATAGAGTAAAACGACTCATAATGTAATATCGTATGTATAACACGTGACGAAGCGTAATTTCATCCAACATGGCATTTCTAATGTGCTGTATGACACTACATGCGATTGAAGTTTAGCACGAATGATATCCACTGAGGGATACTAGCTGTTTTCGTTCGAAGAGCATACACACTAAAATCGGTATTGCAGTCGGACGCAAACGCGTTTTTCATTAAAACAAGCATCCCACAGACGTGCTGAACCGTTAAAAAATACCCAGCTGCAAACAGAATTCTGCAGTTGCCTGCTTGATATTCTCGTCCGGCAAGATCACTCAAACTTAAGGCCATTTCAAGGAAACGAAAGCGTACACTTTCAAGGAACTACTGTAGGGCAGGAGTTCGAATGTTGCCCACTTGAGTTGACACGGCTTCAGCATCACATCTGACCTATGGGGACGAGCGTTATCACAAAGATGTTGCACCACAAAAATATTCTTCATTATTCACTCGACGTCTACTGGTATTTGTCTTTGCACCACAAAAATATTCTTCATTATTCACTCGATGTCTATTCGTATTTGACTTTTGGGAACTAACAAAGTAACAAGATCATTAATAAAAAGGGGCGCAATGGAGAAGCCTCTCCGAAGATTGCGACAGCAAGATAAAAAAAAAAAAAAAAAAAAAAAAAAAACGCAATCGGGCGCACCCCGGGCAACGTTGATACATCAGCGGCTAATCCTTCAACAACCGGAACGGACTTTTGAGAAAATGAAGACCAATAAGACCCCACCCAAACGGTCTTTTCCAAGGCCACTTGTGACGATATCTATAAACATTGAAGGAATATCGAGAGATAAAGAAGTTTTATTATCTGACTTGTGTAAAGAATACCAATGTGACTTCCTTCTGATTCAAGAAACTCATCAGGGCATTACAAAACCTTCACCCAAAATAGACGGAATGAAAAAGATCCTGGAGAGACCACATGAACAGTACGGTAGTGCCATTTTTGGGAGGCCAGGAATCAATGTCACATCTGCATCACTGACTGACAGGGATGACGTTGAAATATTAACTGTTCGAACTCAGCAGTATAGCGTTACCTCTGTGTACAAGCCTCCAGACTCTACTTTTATCTTCACTGAGCCTGATAACTTCAGTTACCAGGACATTAATTTTATATTGGGCGATTTCAACTGCCAGAGCACTGCATGGGGTTATAAAGAAACCAACTGCAGTGGAGCAGACTAGAGAAATGGGCTGAGGTACACGACCTACTACTCATACACGACCCGAAACTGCCAAGTTCCTTTAACAGTGGCAGATGGAAGAAAGGATACAATCCTGATAACATCTTTGTCAGCAAAAAACTTGCAGCTCAGTCTGAAAAATTGATTGGGGAGCCAATTCCCCATACGCAACATCGGTCCATAATTTGCACGGTCAGCGCAGTTGTTAAGCCTGAACAAGTTCCTTTCAAAAGAAGATTTAACAAGGCAAACTGGAAAAAATTCAGAGAGATTATTGATTTAGAAGTAACAAAAATTCCTCCACGACCTGAGATGTATGACTCTTTTGTCAGTCTAGTTCAGAATGTGTCTAGGAAGACAATACCGCGAGGATGCAGAACACAGTATATCGCCGGACTCTCTGAGGATGCAAAGCCTTTACTGGAAAGATACCAGAAGCTCTTCGATAATGACCCATTTGATGATGAGACTCTTTTAGCAGGCAATGAACTCATGTCAGTCATTGCAGAGAACCGCAAAGCCAAATGGCGTGACCTTGTCGAGAACCTGGACATGCAAGTAAACAGTAGGAGGGCTTGGAAACTGCTAAAGAACCTCAACGGTGACGCCACAAAGTCAAATGATAAATTTACTAACGTCACTGCAGACCAAGTCGCCCCCACACTCCTCCTGAATGGCAAAACCCGTGGCAGAAAATACCACGAACCATTAACGCGTGTTCTGGCAGAGGATAACCATCACCTCAAGGCACCATTCACAATGTCAGAACTTACAGCAGCTATTTACGGCCTGAAGACTAACAGAGCTCCTGGTATCGATGAACTGAGAGTCGAGCAAATTAAAAACCTCGGCAGTAATACCCTACAGTGGCTGTTAGATCTGATGAATGCATGCGTAGAAAGGCTTCATATCCCAAAGATGTGGAGGAAAGCCCGCGTGGTTGCTCTTCTGAAACCGGGAAAGGACCCTAATGATCCAAAAAACTTCCGTCCTGTGTCTCTTTTGTGTCACTGCTTTAAGATCTTGGAACGCCGGACGTTAAGTCGCATAGAAAACGTCTTAGAACAACAGATCATCCCACAGCAGGCAGGTTTCCGACAAGGCAAATCATGCTGCGGTCAAGTCCTCAACCTGACCCAACATATGGAAGATGGTTTTGAGAGAAAAGAGATCACGGGAGTGGCATTCATAGATCTTACAGCTGCATATGATACCGTAAATCATCGGAGGCTCCTCAGAAAAGTATATGATGTAACAAAAGACTATCATTTAACATCACTGATTGCTACTTTCCTGCAAAATAGGAGATTCTTTGTCGTTCTCCAGGGTAAGAAGAGCAGGTGGAGAAATCAGAGGAACGGCCTGCCTCAGGGAAGCGTCCTCGCTCCAGCTCTGTATAATATATACACAAATGACCAACCAGTGCCAAACACCACGCGCCAATTTATGTATGCCGATGACACTGCAGTTGCAGCACAAGGTACGAATTTTCTGGATGTAGAGGAGAAGTTATCCAGTACCTTGGAATCCCTCTCCCAGTATTATGAGGCAAACTACCTACGACCGAACCCTTACAAGACTCAGGTCTGTGCTTTCCATTTAAAGAACGCGGAGGCAAATAGGGAATTGAATGTTACATGGAGAGGTGAACGACTCGTGCACTGTCCGACGCCCAAATATCTCGGTGTCATACTAGACCGCACACTGACCTATAAACATCATTGCAGTGTCACAAGGGAAAAAGTCTCAGCGAGAAACAACATCATCAGGAAATTAACTAACGGATCCTGGGGTGCAAACCCAAAAGTCCTGAGAGCCTCAGCTCTTGCGCTTAGTGTGTCAGCTGCGGAATACGCCGCTCCAGTATGGAGTTCGTCAACACACGCGAGAAAAGTTGACACCGCGGTGAATGAAATGGCACGGATTGTGACTGGGTGCCTGAAACCAACACCAGTACACAAGATGTACTTAATTATGGGGATTGCACCGCCCAATGTACGACGTGAAATTGCTGCCGAAGCTGAAAAAACGAAGCAAGAAAAGGACATGCGCCACCCTCTACATGGACACCAGCCTGCTGACCGACGGCTTCGTTCGAGGAAGAGTTTCCTGTCATGTACCCGAGCACTGGAAGGGTCGTCCGCAGAAAACCGTATTGCAAGATGGGAAATGGATTTGAGAAGCCCGTATAAAGCAGCAAAAGAAGAACTGGCACCTGGTGGAGACCTGCCATACACAGTCTGGAGAACCCTGAACCGTATGAGGGTAGAAGTGCCAAAGTGCAAGACAAACATGCAGCGATGGGGCTTCCTAAAAGAGAATGAGAACACTCTGTGACTTTGTGGTGCTGTACAGGATCCTCAACACCTGCTTATCTGTCCATATTTAGAAAAGCCCTGCACAATGGAAGACCTATGGGAGGCTAACGACAAAGCCATATTGATTGCTAATTTTTGGAAGTTAGAAGTCTAGTTCCGGACACGGAAAGTAAGTAAGTATTAATAAAAAGACATTCAATAAAGAGTAGGATTATTTTAAAAATTCACTGGTTCTGCGTGAATCTTATTTGTTTTCACATGTCGTAAAGTGTTTATATTGCAACAGCCGTCATCTGACGAGCCATAATAATTATGAATTTAGACGACATTCATGTAACTGTCGAGTAATGGCCAAGATCTTTTAACTGTCATGCGTAGTGTATAATACAGATCTATATACTTGTAGACGAGAGACGAGGGAAGAGGGGACGAAGTAAGTGAAAGAAAAAAAAAATCTGGGTTTTCGTCTAATACACGTAGCGTGTCACGATGTTTTTTACGTGGTAAACCACTCAAATTATCTTAATGGAATTTGACACCCTGTGTGTCATTAAGTGCAACTTAAAACACACGATAATTTTTGTTTCGACTATAGACCTCAACATTTTTACTTTCGATTTCAAACGTTTTTGAGTAGGTTCGTCGATGGTTCAGATTCACTATTAGACCCTGTAGGTGGAGCTGAAAAATGAAAAATAAATAAATAACATAGAAAAATTGAAAAAGGTAGTAATATATGGGTACCTCCAGATTAGATTCGTATTTTATATGCCGTCATATCATTCATCAAAATGCGATAAAATGTTGCTCGGTTAACCATTGGGACGAGTGGAACGGTACGGTACGGTGCATGGTGGACAATACTTTACAACAGACTCCAAAACACACTTTTAATACTGAATAAAATTTGCATATCTGACAAGAAGAAGGTTACTGTATATATAAAATTTCTTATGGTGTTTAGCTAAGGGTACCTTACTCTTCGTTCGACCGATCACCATGAAATCGGACCTACTTTTTCATGTACACTAGGGGGGAGAAGGTGACTGAAGAGGGGATTGGCAAAGACTGAGGGTGGGGGGAAGTAATGACATAGGTATGGATAGGTGGATAGTGGGGGGACGAGGAGGAGTCGATTGAGGTACAGAGGTATAGCGGGAGTGGCAGGTATACAGAGATGAGGAAAGAGTACACGGACTAACAATATTCAAATAAATACTCCATCAATGCCTGGCTGAGAGACCTAAGATGACGAAGAAAATCAATAGGTATTTAGAATTGGGGGAGAGGGATGAATGATGTGCAGAGAGATTAAGAGAAGGAGGGTAGGTAATCAGTTCCATTACATATTTAACCTTTGTGTGGCATTGCCGCATTCACCAGTCTCTCTCTCTCTCTCTCTTTATCTCGCTCTCTCTCTCTCTCTGTCATATACAAATATGCTCACCATGCTCGAATTTTTTATGGGAATCAGTGATATGCAGCGAGTAGAGCATAAATTTTGCTGACGCCCTGCGTCAGTAATGTGTGGACAAGTAGAAAACTTGAACTATTTACGTCTAGCGGACGGAATGCTAGGGTAGTCCGTGCAGTAGTGGTGATCGCAGTGTCTGCACGCGGTAGCGGAAAGCAGAAGAAACTAAGAGACCACGAATTTCTTCCCGACATTACAAAATTTTTCAACGTTCGGCAATGATTTCACTGAATGCCTACTAGCAGCTAATGTCGTAAATTCGTTTGTCCTCACCAGTAACGTCCTGTTTCTTCACTTCTGGCAATGACTTCGCCATACTTCATTTCTCCACATTTGGCGCCTGCATCTCATAAGGAAACGAATGCCACACAAACACTCCACCCAGATTTCAGTGCTTATTTACCCGCAACGGAGCTGTGCTACACTGCATATTCATTGCTGCAACGCCCTCAAGCGGAAACGTTTTCGTGAGCCCTTGCGTAGAGCGCTCTTGTCGTTTTCCAGATTTTCTGTCTGAAAATAATCAGCTCAAAAATGTTCCTGCCGGAGCACAGAAAAGGCGAATATGTTCTCTGACACAAAAGTGTGGAACCAACTGCCTCAATCGTCATTCAGACTTCCTTACCAAAAATTTTGGCATGCGAACATATTCGCGCACTTTTAGCGCATAACTTTTGCCCAGTTAAGCCGTCATATTCAGCAATGTCGTCTCACTGTCTATTTACGTCTCTGTCCGTTTTTTTGCTGTCTCTCCCACTGCCGTTTTCTGTCTGTGTCAAACTTTCAGTGTCTTCATCCCTTTCCCTCGCGATTCCTCACCGCTGTCTGTTTCTGTCACTTTCATCATCTCTCTGCCCCACTGACGTTGTCCCATTCACTTCCTTGTCCTGTTGCCAGTATCCTTTCTTTCTCACTTACTGCCGGCCTTCATTGTCTTCAATCACGATTGTCTCCTTTACACATATGTCCATGGGGATGGTTTGCTTGGGGTTTGACCTGTAGACCGGAAAACTTTAGCACGTGGGTACTGGGGATGGGAAAAATTGGACAAATTGTTTCGTGAAATAGTATTGGAAAGCCGCACGCTTATGCTTTATGTATGGTCTCCATTCGTCTCAGTTTCCCACTGTTTTCTCTTTTGTTCTGCATATGCCTTAGTTTGTTGTTGCCACTGTTCCTGACTTCCGACATCTCGTTTCCTTCCCACTGCTGTTTTCATGCATATGCCTTTCTCCTGAACTGACACTTTCTCTGTTCCAACATATATGGCTCTCTCTGTCTGTTGCACTGTCTCTGTCCTACTCACATACAGCCGAAAAAAGCGCGAATATGTTCGCATGCCAAAAGTTTTGGTGAGGAAGTCGGAATGAGGATTGAGGCAGCTGGTTCCACACTTTTGTGTCAGAGAACATATTCGCCTTTTCTGTGTTCCGGCAGGTGCATTGTTCAGCTGGTTTCCGTCTTTTTCCTGTTATATCAGAGTGTACTGCTGATATAACATGAAATCAATGGTGAGTAAAATTTGGATAGTATTTTATATTAGAACGCATCGTAAAAATTTCGACGATTTGCCATGGATAGAGGTGTAGATTTGCCAATGCACGCAATGGGATATTTTGATACCAATAATTATGATTTTTGTAGCGTATCGCGATAACGAATACACATTTCCAAACACGGGAAACGGATTTTCCAGATAAACACCTAAACAACATACACATAACATTTTAGTCATTTCCTATTTCTCAAGATGCGTTCTCTCACAATCAGAAATAGCGTTCTCGAACTTATTACTGTCGTGTGCTATCATTCACGGACCGATATCTCAAGAACCACATATCATTCTGATCTAAACTTTAAATAAAATTTTGATATCTTATCTACATTTCATACGCAGCTATGTGTAACCTAAAATCAACCATACGAGCAGTCGCAATTTGTTTTTATCTCTGCAAACTCTTTAAAATATGTTGCAATAGTTCACTAAACCGGATACTGCGTATTGACTGTAAAGTAAACCAAAACAAAAATAACCCCTCCATCGACTGAAGATTTCAGTCTTCTAAATTTTCAAAACTTTTTCGCCCAGTACCTTTTTCCAAATCGCATGGTAAGTTTCAGAGCTGTCCGAACGCCGTCTTTAAGCACAATACGCACTTTTCCTAGCAAAATATCGCTGTTTTTAGCCGTATCTTGCTAACGGACTAAGATTTACGAAAACAGAAAAATGCCGTTTATAGATAAATGTCTACACGATGTATTGTAAATACTTGAACAATTTTCTATGGTTAATTATTCAAATATTTGCGATTTACGATGCTAAAATGGCTAAAAATCGGGTTTTGCGATTTTGTGCAAAACTATGATAAGTTTCAACCTCTGGATCTTGGTAACGGATAATGATATCGAAAATATTTAAAAACTGCCTGGAGAATATTATCATAAGAAAATATGGTAAAAATTTCGAAGATCTGAAATGAATAGAAAGTATCGAAGTGACCATCCCCACAATTTTTTTTTTTTTTTTTTTTTTTTTTTTTCAGTTTTTCTCAGTAACCACCCATGAATGAACGGTGCTTTTGTAAGCCGTTTAAAGAGCACCAGAGACTACACGTCATGTACAAAAGTCAACTGATTTGCTCAATTTAGATGGGCTCCAGGAAGAGAGTAACTTTGAAAATTTTGACGACGTACTATATGATAGCTATAGTATACCTATTCTTCTAATATGTACACAAATGATCACTAAGGCAAGATCTATCCAGAACACTTTACCCCTTCACGCTGAGATGAACAGAACCTGAGATATGGGCCCCTAAAGAATCGCAAATTCACACGCGCCGTTTACGAACATATTAATAATAATGATTTGGCTGGTAGTTTGCGTCAGGTTAGTAAGTCTAGTTCGTAAGATTCAAGTTGAACAATTTAAAGGGTGTGTCCCCCACGCATTATCGGTACATAGAGTTATTGTATGTGGTCTGTCCAAAAAGTTCGGTGAATGCTATCAGACTACAAACAAAACAAAGGATACAAAGAAATGTCCTTTATTGCCGTTCAATATAGTCGCCAGCGGTAAAACACACTTTTGACTTCAGAGGACGCGTGGTTTCGGAAGATACTTGCCTTTTAGTTCCGAGTGCCACCACAATTGACCCAGCCTAAAATGCTCCTTTGGACCAAACACACATTCCCCCATCGAAGACACAGGAAATAAATTGGATACAAGGACTATCCGTATATTATATCAAAGCTGTCCTTGAGTTTTGGATCTTCTTACAGGAAAGACGCGATAAACTGCAGTACTTTTCCCGATATCGCCAGACTTTTGCAAACTACTTAGGTAGAATATTGTGATCTCCCTCATAGCTGGGAGGTCTCGGGTAAGAGAAGATGCCGCTATAATCAGTGATTCACAATTAGAAACAGAACACGGATCATGATGATAATACTTGAAGACGTATTCGGGTCAGCACTATGAAGCGTTAGGACAAGGGAAAGTTTACTCTCAGATACTTTGAATTTTCGCTGTTATAATACCAGATGGGTATCTTTACTTTGACTATTTTGTTTGCTTATTTATTATTTTATATTCCCTAAATAACTACCATGAAAGAGTTCATGTAGTTCTACTGTAACATATATTTAAAAAAATTAAAATAATATAAAATAAAATAAATCGGGCCCATTATAATTACGGAAAGGTAACTTCAGTTTGTTTATAGTGTGTTTCCTTATTTATTGTTTTATAATACCTCAATAACTGCCAGGAATGAGTTAATAAATAATATAAAATCACTCTAAGAGCAAAAAAGGGCGGATGTAAAAAACTTTAGGAAAATAGAATATTTTTTAAAAAGATTAAAAAAGCGATCTAAAGCGTCTTGCTGTGGACCACGCGGTTGATCGCCGACGGAGGTTCTAGTTCTCCCTCGAGAATGGTTGTGTGTGTTGTCCTTAGGTTAGTTGAAATTGGTTGAAAATAAAACTTCTGAGGACGGACATCCACAGATATCAGATATCTTTGAAAAAAAACGTCCGCTGCAGCCATTCTTCACTCCTTCAAAAAAGGAACGACTGGTTTCCTGACGTTTAGTCACATCTTCAGGTTACATACACTTAAAACATTAAAACAAGGGGTACCAAAATCTAAAAACATATCCACTGGTTCCTGAGAAAACTTTTTCCCTCATTTAACAACATATTAGAGAACCCGTGCCATTCTGCGCACCATTAGTGGGATGACAAAAAAGTGGTAAAAAATGGAAGTAAAGTTCAATATTCACGCATAGCTTTCTTCAAAATCAATGAATGGGCTTGGTCCGGTGAGTGTTGTTAGGCTAAAAAAAAAAACTGCATACCTTAATTAGAACCGAAGATATCACAAAACAAACCGATTAAATATTCAATGCAAGGACAGAAGGATACCACGTTTGAATAAAAATAAAGGATGGAGAGACTTAAGTTAATTCTGATACTTGATGACAAATCTGCTAATGAATACCTTTCGTTTAGAGCAAAAATGAAGGATATCTGTCGGATAGAACGGCCTGAACGACTGAGTTTAATTTACAGCAAGGACATCCCCATAAGAAATACACAAAATGAAATCGCATGTGAGTATAGGAAAAGCAAAGCGAGAGTTATTTAAATTCTGATACTTGAGGCGACTCTGTGGATGAATACCTTTCGTTTAAAAGAAAAATGAAGGACGTACACGGTGGTTCTTATAATAAAGACGACAGCAACCAACCATTTTTGTTTATGCTATTTATTAACTAAATAGCGCCGTTACCGGAATCGAACCTTTCGGTTCATTATCAGACGGCTGTTCACGTCCACACAAATGTTAGTTACATTTTTCTTTTATGCAGATACGTTTTCGAAAAATGTAAGTGTAATTTGTGTGGACGTGAACATCCGTCTGATGATGAACGGAAAGGTTCGAAACCGGTAACGGCGCTATTTAGTTAATAAATAGCATAAACAAAAGTGTTGGTTTCTGTATTCTTTATTGTAAGAATCACCCTGTGTTTCATACACAACCACTGGCTCAAAATGTAAGTTTTTGACAAAATAGCAAAATTGAAGGAAATCGGCCGGGTAGTTTGGTCTGGCCGACTAACTTTAGTTTTCGTAGATTCTTTTAGAACATTAGATAGGCAATATCTGCCTCAGTCAATCGAAACAGCAGCAAGTCAGGAACCAGAGGAATGTTTCATTTTTTATTTATTTATTCTTTGGAACCCTTTGTTTTAAGGTTTCAATTGTATGTAACTTGGAGATGTGATTAAAGGTCACGAAACCGGTCGTTCCTTTATAAAACCGTGAAGAACGGCTGTAGCAGACCGTTTTATCAGTGATAAATTATTTTAAGTATATTGTAAGTCTAGGTACTGATGACCATAGCAATTTGGTCCAATAAGTTTGCAAACATTTGAACATTTCTCCTTTCATTGCAGCATTCAAGTGGGAAAACAGGAAGAAGTCCGCAGGTCCAAGATAAGAAAGTACAGAGGGTTTTCAAGAACAGTTACTATCCTCCGCGCCAGTAATTGGCGTACACGCAACGTGCCGTGTGCAGGGGTATTGTCATGGAGCAGCATCCATTTTTCAAGTCCTGTGAAAATCTCGCCGAACCCGTCGGAACTCTGTAATAGTCGATTCAAAATGGACTGGTAAAATGGAGCTTTAATGTTTTGGCCTGGAGGAGCAAATATCTTGTGCATGATGCCGTTGTTGTCGAAGAAGGCGATCAAGAGTGTGTTGACTTTGGGTTTTTGCAGACGGCCATTTTGGTGGCACAAAAGACAATGAAAAACATGATATCGATTGCCGTTTTGATTTCGAACCGCTGTACGAGGTCTCACTTCCTGTGACGACGGTGTTCAGAAGTAATGGATCCTGGTCACACATGAAAATGAAATCACCAGAAGTTTCTCTCCCATACTCCTGCGCCAAATTTGCACTTGTTTCCGTTCCAATCTCTCCAATTTGTAACATAGCTTGATGAAGAGTGGGACAGTGTACAAATGGTTTAAATCATACTAAACTAGAAGAGTGGAGATAGTTGAAATAAGCAGTTCACATAATATGCAAGAAATAGTTAATTCCTGCAACTGGTGAGCTATAAACAAATGGGTTCCCTCAAGGCTCGGTCTTGGGTCCTTTGCTGTATTTAATGTTTTAATGACTAGTCATTCTATATCGCTATCATGTCTGACATTCAGGAATTAACAGATGAAATTGTAAATGATGTCTTTCAGAAAATTATTGTGGTTCTCTACAGATCGACTCTTATTTAACTTTAATAAGACCCAGAACATACAGTTTCAAACAGTAAATTACGTGACACTGTTAATAAGTATATAATTTGAACAGAAATCTGTAGCTAAGGTTGAATATTCAAAAATTTTAAGTGTTTGCACTGATGAAGGATTGAATTGGAAGAAACACATAGAAGATGTGCTGAAACGTTAGAGTCAGCTACGTATGTAATCAGGGCCATTACAAAATTTGGAGATATACATCTTAGTAAATATACTTATTATGCCTATTTTAATTCACTGCTTTCATACGGGATTATATTTTGGGGCAATTCAACATTTTGTAAAAATATATTCGTTGCTCAAAAGCGTGTAGTGAGAATAATTGCGGAGGCCCACTGAAGATCATCCTGCAGATGCAGGATCTAGGGTTCTTCTGTCTAGCTTCACAATATAATGCAATTTGTTATTAAGACTCCGACTTAGTTCAAAAATAATAGCAGTGTGCATAGCTACAACACGAGGAGAAAGGGTTATATTCACTATTCAAGGTTAAATGTAACTTTGACACGGGTGAATTATGCTGGTACAAAAGTCTTCGGTCATTTACCCAGTAGCATCAAAAGTCTGACAGTTAGACAACTACTATTTAAAACGAAATTAAAAGAGTTTCCGAATGGAAACTCCTTCTACACTTCAGATGAATTTTTAGATAAAAATAATACCACTGTGAAATTCCCAAAATATTTATTGTAATTTATAGACACCATTTAATAAACTGACACGTTTTACATTAATGCCAAATGCCGTATTTATGATAAATGGAACAAATATTCATCTAATCCAATTTTTACACATTGTCCCATTGTGTTGTGACACTTCCTCTCACATTGACTACGTTCAACTGCTCGCAGTCTGTTTACACTGCCAGTAACCTGCAGTGCTTGCTATGTATTGATTCTTTTCAAGTTTCTGAAGACCCATGACATGCACGCACATATGCGCCAAGTTGCCGTTGAGATATGATACCATGCACCGAACTTTTTAGACACACCATGTAATGCGAGGATGAATAAATTATGCGATTTTCTTACAATATCAATCATAGTAAAAAATTGTAATTAACGTTTATACCTTTTACATGTTAGTATGATAGTTTATTTATTTACGATAAGCTCATTTCGGATTTTATTGCTATCATCAGGTTTTCTGTAATACAAATCAGGTAGTTTATAATTAGTAACTACAGTTAAATAAGCTGTCATATATAAACTTTTATGACTATTAGGTACATTTAATGTCGATCCATAGTAACAACATAAACATCACCCAACAACGTTATAATATCAAGGAAAATAAATTAGCTGATAACTACAATAATCTCTGGGTAATTATGTAAACATAACACAGCTGTCACTTTTACTGTCACTTACAGGAATATAAGCCAATCGTAATTGCATAAAATCAGTAAGATCTAAAGCAGAAAGGACAGCAATAAGAACGACATTAAATGTAAGTTCATAATAGCCATAAAATTTATATATGACACCTTATGTAAACTGTAGTTACTTATTATTATTATAAATTACTTCATTTCTTTTACAGAAAACCTGTAGATGTCAATAAAAGCAAAAATGAGCTTATTTTAAATAAATATACAAAACATTCTAGCAATGTGACAGGTATAAACGTCAATTACGATTATGTCGCTAAACAACATATTTCACATTGCGGGCCCCAAAGTAAAGATAAAAATCCCAGTACATTCGCAACGGAGCTGAGAAATAAGACGACAGTCTCTTGGAGTAAGACGGACAGCCTACTTCGGTTTATTGGGAGAATTTTGGGAAAATGTATTTCACCTGTACTTCAGCCTACTTCGGTTTATTGGGAAAATGTACTTCATCTGTAAAGGAGACCGCGTCTAAAACGCTTGTATGACCACATCTTGAGTATTGTCCAAGTGTTTGGGGCCCGCAGCAGATCAGTTTAAAGGAATCCAGGGAAGCAGTTCAGAGGCGAGCAGCTAGTTTCATTATAGGTAGGTTCGGCCAATGCGCGAGTGTCACGCAAATGGTCCGGGAACTCAAATGGGGATCGCTGGAGATAAAGACGACATTCTTTTCGAGAAATACTGTTAGGGAAATTTAGGGGACCATATTTTGAAGCTGAGTGTAGACTGATCATCCTGCCGCCTGCTTACATTTCGCGCAAACATCGCAAAGACAAAACACGAGAAATTAGGTCTTTTACAGAGGCATATAGACATTCTTTTTTCCTTCGTTCTATTTGGGAGTGGAATAAGAAAGGAAATGCGTAGTAGTGCTACAGTTTATCCTCCGCCACGCACTTTACGGTGGATTGCGGCGTATATATATATATAATGGAAAGTCCAGGTTGGAATAAATAATATAGTGAGGACAGTTTACAACTCACCGCAAAGACGTGGCGACGAGCTGCGACAGGCACATACAAAAGACACACACATACAACACATTCAGCTATCGGCCATGGCCTTCTTCAGAAAATAGAGCACTCACGCAATCACACAGGCACACAATACAGTCATACAACGAGGTGATGGTTGTATGACTGTGTTGTGTGCCTCTGTGATTGCGTGAGTGCTCTATTTTCTGAAGAAGGCCATGGCCGATAGCTGAATGTGTTGTATGTGTGTGTCTTTTGTATGTGCCTCGTCGCCACGTCTTTGCGGTGAGTTGTAAACTGTCCTCACTATATATATATATATATATATATATATATATAGAGAGAGAGAGAGAGAGAGGGGGGGGGGGGAGGAGTGAGAAGCAGAAAGGAGAAGGTAGCAAATACTAATCAAAGTGTCAGATGTCAGCTGGAGTACGACAGTAACCAAGTGTTCACAGATGTGATGAACTTCCTCGAAGCTCACTGAATATATTAGATCAATTACGGCAAACGGAGCAGGAAAACAGGACAGGAAGTCTTCTACGTCCCGAGGGTGACCGACGTGAATTTAAGGTCAGGGCGGGTCACGGGGTCGTGCCTGTGTTTGGCCTGTGGCGGCGGAGAACTTTGTGTTTGTTTTGGGGCGCGGCGGCTGCCTCGACAAGTAGCCTGTTTGCTATCGCGGACGAGGAACTCGGGCCGGTGTCCGCGACGCGGCGAAATAAAACAGTATACGCGCCGGCCTCGGGACACGCCTGGCCATTGCCGACGTTTTACGACGGTAGTGGAGGGCGAAAGATTTAATCAACTGGAAAATACAATGAGGGAGAGTTTTTAATTAAAATTCGGCGCTGGAGAGGGGACGGAGGAAGTGGCGCGTCGCGTCTTTGGGGGCGGCTGCGGGGGGCGGGCGCCACGCCGGTGGCTGCGGACAGCTCGCCACAAGTGGGAGGGAGGGGGAGGGGGCCCAACAGGCCGACACCTACGGCTGCCGCAGCCGCAACCGCGCACAGATGTGGCAACTAAACAGTCAGCACAGTGGCGGCTGCCGCACGCCTCTGTTCTGGGTCCGCTGCTCTTCTTACTGTTACTTACCACTACATGATACGATATCCAAGTCATAAATATTTTTATTGCCAAGCGAAAAGACAGCCTCCCCTTCCCGCCCCTCTCTCCCACACAGACACACACACACACACACACACACACACACACACACACACACACGCACAAACACACACACACACACACACACACACACACAGTGATTGAGAGAGAGGGGGGGAGGGAGATTGAGCAAGAAGGAGTTAGCAAATACTCAGCAAAATACTCGCATCACTTCCCGGTCTTGGAAATGCCGTCTGTTTTCTTGGTAAGCGATCATTGTGGAAGTCTTATCACTTTTAATAGTTCACGCGGTTAGACTGACCTTTCATTGAGAGTCTTGACCTTGGGTAGCATATCTCACCCAATCTGTTTTTCGATTTTAGACTCCCATCAGTGGTTTCTTTATAAAGGATAAAGCGGGAATATTATTTACCTAAATACGACCACAACCTGTTGAGGGAATGTTTTAACAAGGTACCCTGAAAGCTGGATGCTGTTCCAATTATTATGTAATCATTTTCTTGTAAGTTCTTTCAATATTCTCCTTTTAAAATTTTTAGGAATTTTTTCGTTTTGTAAAGAATGTTTGTCAAGTATTTTAAAATATATATAGATATTTATTGGCCCTTTTACAGTAAAGACTACAGTTATTAGTTCAGATGTTTCCTATTCAGCCGGCCCCGGTGGCCGATGGGACTGAGGCGCTCTAGTCACGGTCTGCACGGCCACTACGGTCGGGGGTTCGAATCCCCCTTCGGGCATGGATATTTGTGCCGTCTTTAGTCTTAGCTAGTTCATAAGTAGTTTGTAAGCTTAGGGACTGATGACCCCGTAGTTAAGTCCCATACGTTCCACAAACATTTGAACATTTTTTTTTTTTCCTTTTCACAGATGTCATCCACCTGAAGATGAATCTTTACTGATGAGAAACCGGTAGTGTTGGAATAAACACATCTTGACAGCTCTTGCGATTTCGTTCATTACACACCTCCACCTAAGACATCATCAAAGTCAATTTTAATTTTCAATCTTTATTTTTTATGGTGATTGTGTAGAGAATTCCATAAATATGTATTTAAGCTGTGGTTGCCCTTTTAAGAAAATTGTATGGACTCAGCAAAGTGTCAGATGTCTGCACTTCTTAATAAATTGTTACCATAAAAAAGTGGTGTGTAAGTAATAAACATTTTTATCACCGTGCAACAAGATTGTCTTTCCCCCCCATTCTTACCTCTTTCCCCCTTTCTCTCTCTCTCTATCTCTGTTACTCTCTCTCTCTCTCTGTCTCTCTCTCTCTCTGTCTCTGTCTGTCTGTCTGTCTGTCTCTCTCTCTCTCTTTCTCCCTAACTCACACACACACACACAAACATACACACACATACACACACACACACACACACACAATCAAACAAAAAATTAAAAAAACCTGAAATCGTCGATAAAGCAGAAGGAAATTTTATTGACATTTTCTTAAGGTTTTCAGAATGAAACTTTCACTCTGCAGTGGAGTGTGCGCTGATATGAAACTTCTTGGAAGATTAAAATTTTGTGCCAGAACCGGGAACTCGGACCTTTGCCTTTCGCGGGCAAGCGCTCTACCGACTGAGCTATCCCGACACGACTCACGATGCCGCCTCACAACTTTACTTCCTCCAGTACCTCGCCTCCTACTTTCCAAACTTCTGTAATATTCCTGGCTTATGGCCACTTCATATTTCTGGCCGCTGGCCGTTTCTTTGCTAGCATTGTAGGTATCTTAAACGTGGGAGAAAGGCAGAAGTGCAGCATTTGTTGAAATGTGAGGTGGGGAGCAGTAGCATATGACACAGTAGGTGCTGGTTCCCGTGGGAAAGCCCGCCTATGTTACTAGTACTCTCCTCACATTGGCTGCTGCATTTCACGTCACGTGATTTCTTTTAAAATTAGTTTTGTTTATTATATACTAAATATTAATTATTCAGAGCTGAGAATTTGTAATACATATCTCTCAAGTTCAGGCTAGATTTTGACAGTTTAAAAAGTTTAAGGTGCCTTCTCTAATTGTGACAAGAGAAGAGCGATTTTGCAGAAGGCGTACGACGGCCCTGTTTTGGCGCGAAATGAGCGTCAGGTGCCCTCTCGCAATGCGCCGCAGTTTCAGTCTCGAGCTGACCACTATACGCGCCAGACCGAACCGGTCATGAGTAAAGATTTGTGTAATAGTGATAACAGTCGAGGTCTCAACATGAGCTATGGGAAGTATAGGCCGTGTTATATTAACAATAGTTGCTCATATTTTATTATTTATTTAATAAATGGCATCCCTGACAATTAAGAATCTCGCGAGTCGCTTTTTATGCTTCCATCATACAGAACTTATTTTAGCTTCAGTTGTATGCTGTAGAAGAACCAACGACCTGTGTGCTGTCTTCTGCGCTGGGGACACAACTATAGAAGACAACAGGTTAGTCAGAACTCTATGCTTTCCGTAAAGACTTGGACAGCAACAACGGCACCTCGTGCGTACTGTAGGGCGGTACAAACGCACACTGCTACGCAACAGCATCCGCAAGGATGTGGAGGTTTTAGGGTACTTGTGGGAGGAAGTAGTACTAACTTCTCCGTCTGCAAATAAGACCCTAGGAAGCTCTCCTGCGATCCTGCAAAGACTAGCACTCTTGGAAGAAAGGATATGGGGGGGACATGGCTTAGCCACAGACTAAGGGACGTTTCCACTCTGAAGCGGAGTGTGCGCTGATATGGAACTTCTTGGCAAATTAAAATTGTGTGCCGGAACCGGGACTCGGCCTTTCACGGGCTAGCGCTCTACCGACTGAGCTATCCCGACTCATGATGCCGCCTCAGAACTTTACTTCCGCCAGTACCTCGCCTCCTACTTTCCAAACTTCACAGAAGCTCTCCCGGTTCCGGCACACAATTTTAATCTGACAGGAAGTTTCATATTCTTGAGGTTGTTTACAACACACGATCGCACAAGAAGTGCCGTACGCAATGTTGGCGTTACTACCATGTCTACCCTCCTTTTGCCGCAATGCAAGCTACAATTCTTTCATGGAAACCATCGTAGAGGGTCCGAATGTGGTTATCTGGAATGGCCTGCTATGCAATTTCCACCTGGTGCCTCAGGTGGGCCAGATTCTGTGCCGCTCATACAGACCGCCCAACATGAAGTTTAATGCTGTCTCAAACATGATCAATGGGGGAGAGATCTGGGGATCGCGCTAGCCAGGGTAGTTGACGTACACACACGCATTGTCATGTTGGAAAAGCATATCACCTTGTTGGTGCATGAGTGGTAGCAAGAGGATTAAATAATAGTTTCAGTGTACCGTGCACTGTTCGATGTTCTCTAGACGATCACTAGAGCAGAATGGCGAGTACATAATATCGCTTCCCTCACAATGATGCACGATCATGTGTGCCGTTAAAGAGTCCTCCGCTCACGCCCCAACATCGTTCAGTCCGCCTCCACTGGTGTCATGGTAGGCGCTTATGAAGGGACGAATGGAGATGTGCCGTCTTAAGTGATGACAGTCGTAACTGTCTCGGTGCCAATGATGGTCGTACGCCTGTGTGGTGTCGTGCAGGGGAGTGCGAAAATCTGGAGTGTACGCGACAGAGGTAAACGGGGCCGACACCTGGCATCATGATATGGGGAGCCGTATCCGACACTGGCCGTTCTCCGTTGGTGTTCGTTGTGGGTAAATTGAAACTTTCAACCTGTCTTGCCACCGTTCATGCACTAACTAGGCGATGTGCTTTTAAAACAAGACATGCACGTCCACACGTATCCTATACAACCCAAAGTTCGCTTCTAGGAGTACGTCAATTACCTGTCCAGCATTGTCCCCAGATCTGTTCCCCACTGAGCATGTCTGGAGACGGATGAAACGTGATCTTGGCGCGGTCAACACGGCCGGCACGAAATCTAATCCAACTACGGCATCAGATGGAAACTGCATGGGAGGCCATACCGCAAGACTTCATTCGGCACCTCTACAATCGTCTTCATGAGAGTTGCACCCTGCATTGCTACAAAAGGAGGGTAAGCACGATAGTAGCGTCGACATTGTGCACGCTCTGGTGACTGTACTGACGTGCCTTGGGTTCTGACTGCGTGATCGTGTGTTGTAAAAATACTCAAGAATGTTTCAATAAAATACGCTCTGCTGGGCTGACGAATTCATGGTCCTCTTTTTTCATTTTTCAAGGGAGTCTCTATGTCATCTACTCATTGTATGACGACTCCACAATGAGCTGACTAGTTGAAATATGTAATGCATACCTGACAGGCTTCCTATTTATTTTCGCTGTGAAAGAATTTATATGAGGTGTGGACTCGAAAATTTGCGGAAGGAGATCATTCGATGAATTAAAGCGATATGCGATATTTTAAATAAATATTTTATATCATACCACCAACGGAAATTTATTATTATTATTGTTATTATTATTCCTGCCTGATATGAAAAAATAGTCTCTCTCTCTCTCTCTCTCTCTCTCTCTCTCACACACACACACACACACACACACACACACACACACACACACACACACACACACGGAGCACGGAGAGAGAGAGAGAGAGAGAGAGAGAGAGAGAGAGAGAGAGAGAGAGAGAGAGATACAGACATCGAGAGTGAGTTTGTGTGTGTGTGTACGTTTGTGTGTGTATGTGTGTGTGTGGAGAGAGAGAGAGAGAGAGAGAGAGAGAGAGAGAGAGAGAGAGAGAGAGAGAGAGAGAGACAGATATAGCAGCTGCTCAGCAAAGTAGTGAGTAGTGACATACATCGGTTGTATTTTAAGTTTTATTGCAATGAGCTACCCGTTTCGGTGCTTCAGTAGTATGATCTTCACACCTCACAGACGGACTGATACTTCTTTTGTGTCCCAGCCTCGTCGCTGCTTTTGTGTCTTGTTTCCGTCGTAGGTGTCGGTGGCACAGGAATAAAGGTAGCACACTTGTGCAGGTACGAAGGTGAGCAGCCAGTGGGACAGCAGAAACTAGAAACACTAGAGTAAATTAGAACGAGGTATATATTGCACAGAATTTATACAATACTTAACTTTTACATAGCTCAGTACTGCAGAAGGCTGATACATAGTTGAGCTCCCTAGTGCCTGTCCGATAGCCAAGTCTTCACTGGTGCCTATCTGATTCCGAAGTGTTAACTGGTTCCTATCTCAGTCCAGAGTGAACGATGTCGTTCAGTGGTGGCCACGAGCGGAGTTGTAACAGAGGGCGCTCGTGGCTGACGTCGTAAGAACGCCGCGCCGTGCGTGCATGGCGGCGCGCGGCGAAAGTAGGTGGCGCGCACTTTGGACTTGTGCGACACCACAATTTCTAGATGAGAAATCTGATAACTGGCTACCTTATAAATATGCTTCAAACGAGATATTCATCCTGTTTAAACACGGTCGTAAGGATCCCTCATTTCGTGCGCGAAGCCTGAAGATGGAGCTACTGAAGTAGCGAAACTGGTAACCTAATGCAGTGAGTCTTAAGATAGAGCGCTGGATTTCATTACTCACTAATCTGGCTGTCCCCACCTTCCATCTTCAATGATGGAACTCAACAAAGTAATGGATGCTGTAGGGCTCTATTCTTGGTCTATTGATTGACTTTTAGACAGTAATATTTACCACTGAAGACTATGGCAGCTAGAATGAAAAAAATTTCGAAGGGAAAAATAATATATATATATATATATATATATATATATATATATTCACACACACACACAGACACAGAGAGAGAGAGAGAGAGAGAGAGAGAGACATGCAGACACACACACACATACGGGCAAGCATTGGAGTTTGTTGTAGTATCGCGTATTCTAAGGCAGACTACTACGGCAAGCCGATAGAGCCTCGGAAGACAGACAGTTGGAAACACAAGTTCCTGAATTCCCGCTATAGGCCGCTCTAAGCGAACTCAATCACGTGCGCGAAATCTTGTTGGCCGAAGCGTAAGTAAATAGTCTGAGCTCACGGCCTGTAGACAGACGTGTCTCGCGTTCAGAGAATGAGCCTCGATTTAATCCGGACTGCAGGGTGTTCGTCAAGTTTGTGCCTAGAGTTAGCTGTGATACGATCTCACAGAGAGACCTTTTCGATTGAGGACAAAGTGTTACGTAATGCGATATGTTGCCCAAGCTTTGTCTCTGACTTGAAATTAAAGATTATGGCAACAGCAATGAAACTTTATAGTATGAAGCCTCGAATTTATGAGTCATCATTTAAATACTACAACAAGTTGAGCATACATTTAGTTGCAACAAAAGTCACATGTCTTACAGCATACCTACGCACGATTATCGTATAGTACCCCAACAACATGCGTGGTACTGGAAATAGTCATGTAAGTGTAAATAATTAACATATCATGTAGGTATCTCGAATAATAGCACTAATGAAGGAATTGATGAGCTGTTCAGCAAATTTAAAATGAAAAAAAAAATTAATTTCAGATGTGAGCTTCAAAATGCAAAACGTGAATTAAATTTCTTGGATTTAAAATGGATGATAGCAGATGAAAAAGTAATTTTTGACATTTATCGCAGACCTACGAGTACTGACCATGATATACCTTCAGACTCAACACACCCTCAGTCCCATAAATATTCGTTCGTTCATTCGGCTATTCACCGCGCCCTAACCGTCCCTTTGTTATCTGAAAAACTTAAGGAAGAAAGTGATTTGATTAAAACTGTAGCACACAATAACGGCTATGAACCTTCGCTAGTTAAAAAATCTTTGAACATAAAACCAATAAAAGAATCACCACTTTAGGTTCCAGTCAAATCTCTAAGGAGACAGAGTTCTTTTCAATACCGTTTTTAGGTAACGTATCGTACAGGATTCAGCGTCTGTTATCTAAGAAATACGGGTGCAAATTTGCTTTCTCCACAAACAATTATTTACAAAAAAATCTAATTCGTAATTTAAAAGCTTTAAACGAATCCTTACGTAGCTCAGGCGTGTACAAAATTGCCTGTGACACATGCTCAGCATTTTATATTGGACAGACATGCAGAGCCTTTAACGTAAGGTACAAAGAACACTTGTTAGGGACAAAAGGTACTGATGTCCATAACTTTTGCAGATCATCTGTTGATCACAGAACATAATCCTAAAAGTTCCAATGAAATGACGATTCTACATAAAGAAAAGAAAGGATGGAAACTTGACATCTTAGAACAATTAGAAATATTTAGGCACCTGCCTAATAAAGATATGTTGAATGAATAATTGCAATTGAAACATAAAAATTTCTTTAACGCTTTCATGCCGGTGCTCACGTTATGTTGATGCTTGTATTCTGGGTTTTTTCCCCTCCTCCACTTCAGTAACATTGCTTTGTCCTTAAATTGGTTGTACTTCATTGACTTTAATTCGCTGTTTCTGCTATGGTTTTGTATGTACAATTACTTACACTACTTCGCTATCAATGTATGTCTTTTTAAAGTACGTATTCTCTTGCATACTTCTGACGATTTTCTCTCACATTTTCTCCTACTTGGAATTTTCATTTAATCCTGGAATATAATATTGTAAACAATTTTTGTCTAACCTTTCACAAATGTAAACTACTATGTCCGTAATGATGTAACATTAGTACTGCCCACGTGACTTGTGGCCCGCATGTGGCGCGCCCTAGTGCACGTTTACGTGACTGCATGTTTGATGCCTCGTAGACAGTTCCTTCATGCCCTTCACACCACACTGATGTTATGTACATGGCAAAAATGCTGGTTTTTATTGTAATCAACTTGAGCAATTCGGCTCGCAACATTTTTGACGTCATGTGTTTCATGAAAGTACTGTTTTCACTGTTCAATCTGTGTAAAAATCTTTCCTTATATAAGATATTTATTCTGTTATTATTGTTTTTAGGTAACTGTTTTTTATTCTTCTGATGAAGTTATCCCTAGCGACAACGAAACCTAGGTCAAGTACCTTAAACCTACGCAACCGGTTGGCTGTTATGTAAATTGTTAAAAATAATTGGATTACGGTTGCTGTTAACCAGCCATATTCAAAGTTGTTAATTTACTCATCTTGTGGAGCGATCTTATTGTATAAATGGAAGGATAAATGCCAAGATCGCAATCTCTATTTTATTTACTCAAGACGACCGGTTTCGACACTATGGTGTTATCCTCTGGTCTAATTGACATTAACCTGCTTATTATTGTGCTTCACATATAATCTGGTAGGTGTACTGAATGATATACATATATATATAAAACAATGTTATTTCTGACTATCCATCAGCACATGATTTTATATATAACAATCATCCAGTACACCTAACAGATTATATGTGGGGCACTACAATAAGCAGTTGAATGTCAATGAGAGCAGATGATGACACCATAGAGTATCGAAACCGGTCGTCTTGAAAAAATAAAATAAATCTTGCGATCTTTGCATTTATGCTTCCATTTATTTAATAAATACAAACCGGTGTCTTACATAAAGTGGAATTGATTTACTATTCAATACGTAAGAGTTAGATAAATTGGTCATAAATATTTATACAGGTATCGACGTAAAATGCAAAACTGTGTAATCTGCAGCTGGTGATGGACGAAAGCGTGACGCTATATCACTCACCGTGCAGCGCGAAAAGATGTTATTCCGTATAGTGAGTTGGACATACGCGGATGTTATTTGGTTGGAAGTAGCCGGATGATCAGTGAATCTCTCACCTTTGATTGGCAGCGATGCACTAATAGGCTGGCAGAAATGGATGAATTATGGGCGAACACAGCGTCAGAAACGAAGCTGCCGACCTAGAAAAACGGCGGGCAATCATGAGACAGGCACTAAGAGCCGCATCTCATGATTACCATTGATCCGACATGCAGCTGGTTTTCAGTGCCCAAGCGGACCGCAGGTGGCTCACAGGAATATACACAGAAATGGGGCTGAGCCAACACCGTCTAGATAGAAGGCCTCACAACGTGTCATGTCACACCGATAGGCAGCCGGCGCAAGCTGATTGGATGGCGCTACGAGGCGGTCGACCACTCACCTTGCGACGGCAGCCTATCGGTGTGACGTGACACGTACTTGTTGTGAGGCCTTCTATCTAGCCGATGGTGCCTGAACTCACGGCGCCGCTTGCAGTAGCTGCCACTGACTTTTGTGCACCGAGAAGCCCGTTTGCAGTGATGATGGGCACATTACGCCTAGAATTGCCTGCAAATGTTTGTTAAGCTTAAGGTATTTAACTGCAGGGTCGTCCCTAAACTTACAAATTGCTTATGTACTACCTTATACTAAAGACGATACAAACATCCATACCCGAGGGAGGATTCGAACTTCCGACGGAGAACGGCCTCGCGCATCGGAGCATAGCACCTCAATGCGCTTGGCCACTCCGCCCCGGCAGAATTGTCTTCATCGATGAGTTTCCCTTTGTAATGAGTCCTGACGGTCGGCAAATCCATGTTAAGAGGTGCTACAATCGGCGGTGCCGCTTGCCCAACGGTATCTCACGTGCTACATCATTTCGCAACAGGATACTTCATCCACTGTACTATTACCGCCAGTGCCGGATCTTCGACATTTGCGAACCGTGGCATAAACCTGATAATGGCACCTGCCCCTCCCCCTCAGTGACCGAACATTTTGGTGCCCACCCTCAGCTACGCGATCGTCATCCTGGCGCCCCCTATACCTCCCCTCTCCAGCTTGTCAGGGGCACGCCACCTTGTCTTACAAGGTGAACTTATGGGTGTCGGATACTTGTCATTTACACCTCACTCAGATGTCATTAAGCCGAAGCCATTCGATGCAACTCTCAAAAATTCTAGAAAAAATCGATTTTGAAGCTTTGCAAGCACATTTAAATACCAGTTATGGTGCCAATTTTTCCTGTTAATGGCGAAGCTCATTTTGCATCGTTGTAGGTTATCAACCAAGGATAAATACACTGTGTGATCAAAAGTATCGTGTTGGCTCACCTTTTTCCATGATAACAGCTTACACTCTTGCAGGCATACGTTCAGACAGGTGATGAAAGGTTTCTTGGGGAATGGCAGCCCGTTCTTTACAGAGTGCTGGACTGAGAGGTATCGGTGTAGGACGGTGAGGCCTGGCACGAAGTCCAAAAATCCTAAAGGTGTTCTACAGCATTCAGGTCAGGGCTGTGTAGGCCAGTCCAGTACAGGGATGTCATTGTCATGCAACCACTCTGCTAAGGCAGTGCATTATGAACAGGACACGGTCCTTTTGAAAGAAGCAGTCGTCAACCCCAAATTGCTCTTCAAAAGTGGGAAGCAAGAAGGAGCTTACAACATCAATCTAGCCTGTGCTGCAATATTTCCATGCAAAACAAGGGATGCACACCCCCGCAATGAAAAAAAAAAACATAGAAAATATTGTGGGAAAGGCGAACCAAAGATTACATTTCATTGGCAGAACGCTTCGAAGATGCACCTGCTCCACCAAAGAAACTGCTTACATCACACTTGTGCGTCATCTCTTGGTTTGAGAAGGTTCAGAGAAGTGGAGCTCGTTTTCTTTTTCTCTTTTTTCTTTTCTTTTTTTCTTTTTTTTTAATCACGTTACCGGGGGGAATGCCTCACTGAAATGTTGCACGAATTGGGGCGGAAATCATTAGAAGAAAGACGTTAATCATTACGCCGTGGTCTGTTTGCGAAGTTTCAATTACCGACTTTTACGTCTGAATGTGAAAAAATTTGGTAGCACCCACCTATTTAGGGAGACATGACCATCCCAGTAAAATAAGCGAAATCAGATAGAAAACGGAACGATTGAGGTCTTCTTTGTTCCCTCGCGCTATTAGAGAATGGAACAGTAGAGAAAAGTTATGAAAGTTTTTATTTTTTTATTTTATTTTATTTTATTTTTTATGGGACTTAACTACGGGGTCATCAGTCCCCAAACTTACAAACTACTTATGAACTAACTAATACTAAGGACGGCACAAATATCCGTGCCCAAGTGGGGATTCGAACCCCCGACCGTAGTGGCCGTGCAGATCGTGACTGGAGCGCCTCAGTTCCCTCGACCACCGCGGCCGGCAGGCACTTAAATATGATTTGCAGAGTACACCAAAACACTACCTCTTCCAAATTTTTCTGTTGGTACTACACACGCTGGCATTCTCCATACCCACATCCTGTTATCGGAACCCTCAGTGTGTACCGTGATTCGTCACTCCACACGACGTTTCACCACTGTACAATGATGCAATGTTTACGTTCCTTACACCACGCGAGGCGACGTTTGGCATTGACCTGCGTGATGTGTGGCCTATGGGCAGCGATAAACCATCAAATCCAAGTTTTCTCACCTCACTCCTGTCGTAGTACTTCGAGTGGAACATGATGCAGTGTGCAATTCTTGTGTGATGGTCTGTATACAATCCCGCCTATTACACTGTATGACCCGCTTCAGATGTCGGCGGCCTCAGTCAACAGACGACGTCGGCTTGTGCGCTTTCGTTCTGGACGTGTATCTCCAAGTTTCCTCTTCATTATTACATCAGAAACAGTGGACCTAGCGATGCTCAGAAGTGTGGAAATATCGCGTACGGACTTATGACTTTTTATTACACCCAATCACCAGGCCACGTTAGAGCAGTGGCGGCTCGTACAAAATTAGACCAGTGTGCTACAGTATTACAAAAATAAACAGGAAACAAAATATACTAAAATAAAAAGTCAACCTTTGTATGATTCATACAGTATTGACAGTGAG
Organism: Locusta migratoria; assembly: GCA_026315105.1. NCBI lineage: Eukaryota > Metazoa > Arthropoda > Insecta > Orthoptera > Acrididae > Locusta > Locusta migratoria. Next base: position 203,699,065 of record CM048746.1, read on the forward strand.
ACCTTCAGGGGGATGTATAACAGCGTTGCCAACTGCATGTATTTACTGCAGGTGGTAAATATAACGTTTAAATAATATTATTTTTATTTACAGAAATTAAAAATTTAGACTCAGAGGTATTTGAATATGAGCCTCACACAGGAATTGAGAGACAACGCACAAGACACCTGAGTCAGCAAGCTATTTAACTCTGTAAGCCGCAATAATCGTCATATACTATTCTTCCGCAGCCGTCTCACGCAGCGCGAAGAGAAATATTAATCTGGTGCTGCAGTCGGTCTCAGCACACATGAGTCGCCAGGCCTGACGTCACGTCTGCGCATGCGCACTAGCGAACAGACGACTGCGCCGCCCCTCTGCGCACGTACCAGTGCGGCTGAATCCTACTTCAGCACACGGAGCTGGTTTCCAGCTATCGCGGGGAGAGCGCTCCAAAATGCGTTTTCATCCTTATTACCAGCATTCTAATACGCATTGGAAGGGAATTGGCATAATTTTATTGTGATATACGGCTCATATTCCAAGAGAAAGAATGTAATTTTACAGCGATTTCTCGCTTGCATTCGAAGAAAAATGGCATAATTTTAGTAATATATTTACAGTGTGCTGCAGCACATTAGCACTCTCACGATGTTAAATGACAACTGAGGTCGCTGAATGGAGTACCTGGCAGTAGGTGGTACCACAATGAACGTAATATGAAAAACGAATGTTTGAGGGGTCTCCGGATAATTTTCTACACATAGAGTAGATTAAGTCATTCAAACCCCATAATCCCATTATTATTTTTATTATTACTATCGTGTTCGTTGTGTACCTACCTGATCGAGCGAGGGCGTACGTTGCGCTGGATGTCGCAACACGATAATAACAACAACACTAATAATAAATCTGTGCGACGTTTTTTGAACCTTTTTTCGCTACTAAAACCCCATGTCATTCCAAGCATGTGTGCCAAAGTTTACCTCTTTATCTATATTATTCCGTGATTTATTAAGTTTTGAAATTTATACTGACGTTTTGATCACCCGATATTCCTACGATTTTCACATCAACAACTAACTCTTATTATTTATTTTCATTTTCGGTAATTTTTTCTGTTTATTTTTTAGTGGTATTATAGAAGTTCCTGGCTACTTTTTTTTAGTTTCCATTTAGTTTTCAAACCAAGATTTTAGGTCCAGCTCTGTAGGTAGTTGAGATATTTTTGGTCTAACCGTGCGATTCCATAGGCAAATAAAGTTTTCTGTTCGGCATGTACGGTACCAGTCGGGTTATCCATATACAAGAGAAAGAAAATCGGATCTAATGTCCATTCTATGACACACCATATTTGATTGTAAGCGTGGGACTTATGAAAATGTTTACAGTAGTTCTGTCTTGCTTAAAATAACTCTTTGTTGTCATTTCATTTGGAATATCTCTAGTTTCCTGTTGGACTAATGTCTGAGGGGATTGACATCAGATGCTCAAATTCTACCATGGGGCCTAGGAACAACAGTATCATCAACGAAAATGAGAAAAACTGCAAAGATTTATGTGCTGTCGACTCGACGTTTTCCACAAATATACTGGCAATAATAGCTGCAAATGGGCTTCCCATTGCATCTCATTCTCCCTGTTCAAGCTTCGATCATTGTATGAATAATTAATGCAAGTCAATACGTGTCGAAATAGCTTCCGTAATTCAACAGTAAACTTCACCTCAATTAGCCGTAAGGAATCAGGCTCAGAAACATGAGTGAAGAGACAAGCCACAACAAAACCGAAAGTAATAAAAGCCAAATCTACTATAATAATATTAATGTTGCTTTGTCTTTCGTTAGTATTTTATGCACGGCCATATCGCACATCCGATTGCGATAACACTTGGTAAACCCATTACTTGCACTAGGGATACTAAAAATACTAAAATTAACTTCGTATGGTGCATGGCGGAGGGTGCTTTACGATTAGTTGTATTTCTAACTTACGAAACCGAATATAAAAAAAAAATAATAATAATAATACAGAAAAATTAAGGAGGGGTTGTAACAAAAATTTGAATAGAATGCGATAGACAGAGGGTAGGGGGGGGGGGAGGTGGTCTAACGTATGAATGGGATAAATACTCACCAGGGCAACGCCGGGAACCGAGGCTAAAGTCGTGGTAAAAATTCTCTGTACAACCAATGGAAACATTTACAGCACTGGTTCTCTGTGCTACTTCTAGCGAGGAAATCAGATTTGAAACTGAGAATGTAAGGATAAAAAATTGAATGACAATTTTAGATTTCGTTTACGAACCCCTACGATTATGTATGCCTTTATTAAAACGTAAATATATACATTCAGAAAAGGAAACGAACAGAGCAGCTGGCATTAACAAAACATTTCAAAGAAGGTGACGAAAAAATCACAGTATGCGAACGGAATGGTTTGATAACGAACGACGTACACAATATTAATTGCGTACAAAGCAGACTCTAGAATGATATTTGTTGGAGGATTACTGAGCAAGTACAGTAGATTAACAAAGGAGGTAGGTTCCAACTACGACCAATACGTGAATATCGATCGTCAGCGTAGGATCATGACTGGTTGACAATGATAAGGAAGGAAGGAAGCATGAAGTTTAACGTCCCGTCTTGACAATGATAGAAGTGTTAGAGAAGATCCATAAAAGACCAGCATGCAGCGTTATTAAGCAAACGCGAAAGCGTCACACAGATGATTGTCCAATTCCAGTGGCGTCCTGTATCACGATATAGTCTACTTTCAAAGTTTCGTGATCACAAGTTTCTCGAAGAGTCCATGAGTATATTGGTTGCCCAAACATAAATCTCTCTAGAGACCTTGAGGATGAAACTAGAGAGATTAGAGCCCTAACGGAGTTTTAGAGCCAATCGTTTTGCCCGCGAAACATACGCGACAGGCACGGGAAAAGGAGGAAGCTACGCTGATAGGCAAAGCTCCCTACACCACACACCGACAGATTTACGAGGCTCGTTCTTTAAGCAAAGCTTCCTGTTTATTTTTATTATTACTATTATTATTGTCATTGTTCATGGAAGCTATCGGAGAAGATAAGAGGGAACTTAAATGGTAGCAACACTGCTGTGGAGACACTATGCAATGGAATCTCCTATTGTCGCTGATCAGTGGCGGCGCTAGACGAAAACTGGGCGTCGGCGAACTCGTCTTTGCGAGGCCCCTTTTATTTTTTCATTATTGAAGAAAATGTTAAATGAGCTGAATTATACATCAATAATAATTATACTAAAATTCTATTATATAATATACGAGTATTATTGCAATGACAAAAATTACAATAAACAAACACTTATTAGAGGAACTTTTCACCTTTTCGTCTCACTGAATTTTTTAAGATCACATCTTAATACTAGCTGCTATTTCGGCTTTATATGATAGTACTGACAATGCAGATAGTTTTTCTTGGATCATTGTGCTTTTCAAGTTAGTCTTAATCAATTTTAACTTTGTGCAGCTTCTCTTGGCCGAAGCTGTACTGACTGAAACTGAGCATGATTCTGATTGTTATATAAACATTTGGATATACTTCTTCCAAATAGTTTTCTAAAATGTACTGAAGAAATTGTTTTGTAAGTATTTAACTAAAAATTGCATTACTGCTGCGCTCATACGGAAATAAATACGGACGACTAAATAGCTGCCGGCCGGGAATGGCTGAGCGCACTAATGCATCATACAACGGTGAGCGAGATCGCTCTTGCAGGGGGTCGAATCCTACCCTTGGGTAGGAATGTTGTGGTCGCCCATTGGTGAGGCTAGTGTAAATTAGATGAAGGACGTCGCTGCATAACCTAACAGTTGGAAAGCGCCGGTAACATCAAATACGAAAAAACAACTAAAATTTTAACAACTTTTGCGAGGCCCCCACAGTCGCGAGGCCGTCGGCGGTCGCCGACATCGCCGACGCTTAGCGCCGCCACTGTCGCTGATAGCACACCTTTTTGACATACCTACCTTACATGGACTCGCCCGTCCCACATCACCGGCGTGCGCACAATCGAGAGAAACACAGTAACTTGTGAGCGAGCGGTCTAACGTAACGGCGTGACTACTTTTTCGAAACGAAAACAACGGAGTGAGATCAACATTGAATGTGCCAGAGGCGTGTGGGGAATCGGCATTGCCAGAGGTATGTGGGGAATCGGCATTGCCGTACAGAATAGTTTCACGTTTATAAAAAGACGCCAACGAAGATCGGCAAACTGTGGAAGACTTGCATCCACCATACTCCCCCTGTGACTGTGATTTGATTCCGGAAATAAAGGAAACCATTTAGTGGTATTCGCTTCAGATCTGTTGCAGAGATTCGACAGGCAGTAGGCCGCTCCATTCGCACCTTCAACAGGACAGGCGCTGCTATCGCCTTCCACATCTCTGGCAACGGGTTCTACACAACGCTGGTGACTACTTTGAAGGACAGTAACAGGTACAAATATGTAAAGCTATTGTATCGGTAGTTGCCATTATTTAAGTTCCTACCCTCATACATAATTTTTCCACAAGCTACCACCATTTGTTGTGCTACTATGCCGCGCTTGTAAAAATCGGAACCAGCTGAAGTTAACAATTTCCTAACACCTTTGAAAACAGCATCAGCGCCTTGAATATTTATACCATCTCCGGTGGTGATGCTATTCAGAAAATCGTTACCCTTAGCGACAAATTGGTCTAGCAGGTCCCAACAAATTTCCAGTCGATGAGTTTTTTGTTCTTCGGTATGCATCCGCGGGACCCATCTCGCACAAACTTTGCGACAACCAAAGAGGATCAAACATTCTTTCCGAGGCTTTGCAGCTGAAACTGAGGTTTGCGAACAATTCTCAGGTCGTTATCCGCCGATCAGCAGAGATGCGGTAGATGAGAGCTGTGCAGGGTGGACTGGGTCATGGTTGGGAATGCTCATCCTTTTCACACCTTGAAAACGCAATACCCGTCACCTCACGTTTATTATAACGTCTTCCTAAACATTTAACAAATTTAAACTTCTTGGCAGGTTAAAATTGTATGCCGGAACCGGGACTCGAACCTGGGAATTTTGCCTGTCGCAAGCAAGAGCTCTACCACTGAGCTATTCCGACACGGCTCACGATAGCTCATGGGTAGAGCGCTTGTTGCGAAATGCAAAGGTTCCACGTCCCGGTTCCGGCACACAATTTTAATGTCCCAGGAAGTTTAATATCAGCGCACACTCCACTGTGGAGTCAAAGTTCCATTCTGATTTATCAGATTGACTGCCACGTTGGCTCACAGTTAAATGGGTTATGACGCGACGTGAGCCATATTTGATTGAAGTAGTTAGCCACGTGAGCCGGCTGACATGCAGAGTTGTGTTTGGAAGACTCTTGAGTCTCATGGAACTCACAGACAATGCGTTTCAAGTATGAGTTTAAAAGTGGTGGCTCCACCGAACATTTTGATGTTCGTAGTAACGTGGTTATGAGTTATTTAACCCTTCATTGAACAGTGGGAGGTCACTGTATTGTGACAACTGGTACAGTAGTGTACCATTGGCTACAGAACTAATGATTACCTCTCCCACCTTGAGGACTTTCTTAGGCGTAACAGAACAGGCATTCCACAAATAGCAATATAGACAAAACTGAAAAAAAGGAAGCAGTATGTTCACAGAGCAACACAAAAATCTCTGTGATCAAATACGATGAACACTACCGATGCGATATTTTTATGCCTAATGTTTTTTAAATCGTGTGAGCCACTGCCCCAGATCATGATTGTGTTAAAATATATTAGTTGAGCCACGTTAGCCAATACGTCTTACGCTTGTATCAGTCCAGATTAGACATAAGTTGATGTTTCATCAAGATGTTCTACATGTTCAAAAGAAGACATCTGATGCAAATAGATGGCTTCACAAATAATATTCGTGATTTAAATGTGGAGAAGTAACGCATGGTCCAGCTTTCATCATGGCAGTAAACGTGCCAACAAGCGTCTATGGATTTAAATCTTCGCAATTTATTCAGCAGTGGGGAATTCATTTACATATGCGTGCTTCGATATCAGCTGGCGCCAACAACCGCAGAACAACGGAACCAGCTGCAAATGAAAGAGGACGGTTTGAGAATTAACGAAATCTGGCGCAAAAGTGCAAAGCCGCACTCAGATATGTCTCATACTAAAAGAACTATATGTTCTCGCCAGATATTGTCGCAGGTGTTTTATTACTTACTTGCTTGTATACACTGCTCGGTGTGGTTCATATTTAATGGCGTAAAGACTTTCGTAGGTGAAAGTTATTATTTGGAGCATATTCTCAGTTCGAATATAGTAAAAAATGTTCAAATGTTTGTATAGCTTATGGGACTTAACTACGGGGTCATCAGTCCCTAAACTTACAAACTACTTATGAACTAGCTACAACTAAGGACGGCACAAATATCCATGCCCGAGGGGGGATTCGAACCCCCGACCGTAGTGACCGTGCAGACCGTGACTGAAGCGCCTCAGTCTCCTCGGCCACCGCGGCCGGCCGAATATAGTAAATTTCCTTGAAACGGAAAAGCTTCTTTCTATGAATCAGCACGGGTTTAGGAAACATAGTTCATGCGAAACTCAGCTTGCCCTTTTCTCACATGACATCTTGCGAGACATGGATGAAGGGCAACAGGCAAATGATGTTTTTCTCGACTTCAAAAAGGCGTTCGACGCGGTGCCACACTGCAGACTGCTAACGAAGATACGAGCTTATGGAATAGGTTCACAGATTTGTGACTGGCTGGAAGACTTCCTAAGTAATAGAACACAGTTCGTTGTTCTCGACGGCGAATGTTCATCAGACACGAGTGTATCGTCAGGCGTGCCCCAGGGGAGTGTGATAGGACCGCTACTACTTTCTATCTATATAAATGATCTGATGGACAGAGTAAGTTGTAATTTGCGGCTGTTTGCTGATGATGCTGTGGTGTATGGGAGGGTGTCGTCTTTAACTGACTGTAATAGCATACAGGATGACAGACAAAATTTCTAGTTGGTGCGAAGAATGGCAGCTAGCTCTCAATGTAAGGTGATGCGCATGAGTAGAAAAAACAATCCCATAATGTTCGAATACAGCATTAGTAGTGAGCTTCTTGATGCTGTCGCGTCGTTCAAATATGTAGGCGTAACATTGCAGAGCGATATGAAATGGAACGAACAAGTAAGGACAGTTGTGAGTAAGGCGGACAGCCTACTTAGGTTTATTGGGAGAATTTTGGGAAGATGTACTTCATTTGAAAGGAGACCGCGTATAAATCGCTTGTACGACCACGTCTTGAGTATTGCTTAAGTATTTGGGACCCGCAGCAGATCAGTTTAAAGGAAGACATAGAATTCAGAGGCGAGCAACTAGTTTTGGTACTGGTAGGTTCGACCAATGCGCGTCACGGAAATGCTCCGACAACATAGTTGGGGATCACTGGAAGAAAGACGACGTTCTTTTCGTGAATTTCTGTTGAGGAAATCTAGAAGGCCGGAATTTGAAGCTGAGTGTAGTACGATCTTACATTTCGCGTAAAGATCACAAAGACAAGATAAGAGAAATTAGGGCTCGTACGGAGGCATATAGGCATTCTTTTTTTTCTCGTTCTATTTGGGAGTGGAATAGGAAATACCTAGTAGTGGTACAGTGTACCCTCCGCCAGGCACCTTACTGTGGATTGCGAAGTATGTATGTAGATGTAATCCGATCCATATCTTTAATGACCTTCGTATAGTTCCTAGTTCCTACCATTTTCGGAACGGCTAACTATGTGCGGGGTGCTCTCAGACAAGGCAGAGGCATCGATCGGCGCACTTATCTGGCCGCCGGCTTATGGTAAGGAGGAGATTTAGGGGGCAGCAGCCGTTCGCTATTTACGACCCTCGTCTGCCGATCCGGCCTGTGAAGTCGTAACCGTTATCGCGTCACGCGACAACCAAAGGTCGGCCGGCGCCGCCCAAGGCACAACGGCCTTCTGCGTAGCTCCACTCTAGAAGATCCTGGATGTCATCCGCAGAGTTTTCCTGTCCAGACTGCACCAAAATGTTCAAATGTTTGTAAATCTATCGGAACAAACTGAGTGGTCATCAGTCCGTAGCTTACAAACAACTTAAACTAAGGTAAACCAACATAAAGACAACACACACGCACCAATGCCTCAGGGAGGACTCGAACCTCCAAGGCGAGCAACCACGAGCTCCGTAGCGAGGCGTTTTAGACCGCTCGGCTACTTCAACGCGGCCAGACTGCACCACCGAGCATTCTGTCGACATTCATCAGGTATTTCGTTGCGTTAAGACCAGCAGCTGCTGTTTGCTGCAGTGCACCAATTGCAGGGGCATGCTGTTCCTCGAAATGACGTCGCACTGGTGGGCCAGCGTTCACGTGATGATTCGAGGAACAACAGCTCATCACTCTGCACGATACCACACCGCTGATGCTGACCGGGACTGCCATCGCCGCTGGAAGCGGGACATTCTGGACCACCCATCGTACCCACGCGGGGTCTCACCCGTCGTGGTATACCAAACAGGATAAATCACCCTTGCAAATATGAAGAGAAACGGACGCATAATCCTCAAGACTGGCTGTCTTTTACACAAACTCGAAATTTAACTCTAACTTCACACAAACACTACGTACATACCACTACGTACCCTCTTCTAGTCAGTAATCTGGTTCGCGGCCAGTTCATGGGCACAGCGTCTGGTAGTAGAGACCATCATTGCCACTGTTATGAAAGGTCAAAGAAGTGTTCTATTAAGGCTAACTGGAGCCTTCTAAACTAGGTCAGATGAAGCACTCAGCGTGGTACTGGGAATACCTCCAATAGACCTTACCATACGACTAAGAGCTGCAAAAAAATTTTATTTTAAATGTTTGTATAGTCTATGGGAGTTAACTACGGGGTCATCATTACAAACTACTTATAAACTACCTTATACTAAGGACGGCACAAATATCCATGCCCGAGGGGGGATTCGAACCCCCGACCGTAGTAGCCGTGCAGACCGTGACTGAAGCGCCTCAGTCCCCTCGGCCACCGCGGTCGGCTAAGAGCTGCTATGTACTGGCTGAAGGCGCGGAAATACGACAAAGTCCACGAACTTGTTGGAGATAACAGAACGGAGGCAACTAATTAAATGGAGAATGAACACGTGACAAAGGGAATGGGATAACTGAGAAAAGGAAGACGTGTCCTATGACCTATTCCCGAATATAAGGAAACATCTTCGAATGGGTCATATCAAACCCACTTCCTAACGGGACACGGCTCCTACCCCACACACCTCACACGTGTGAGTCTCAGTGACAATCCATGCTGTACGTGTGGAGAAATTGGGACTCCAGAACACACTGTCAGCTCTACAAAACACACAATCATACTATGTTTGACTCGACTAAAGACCTAAACGAAATAATACGAGATAAGAACGGATGGGACATAATGAACAGGCTGACGGACGAAGTCTCACTATGAAAAAAGGCGAGTACACACAGAACCTAAGACACAATGCAACACGAAACGCCCTCAACAGAAGACAAAACACTTATGATGAATCTGACACTGAAAGCGCAAACAGTACAAATTACACCACAGATGACAACCCCGACACAGAGGACGGTATAAACACATGCGAAATGTAACCTACAGATACAGATCATCAAAGGAATCTCCAAATGAGAAAACTCAAGGATGGCAGGGCTCGAAGTAAATTCCGTGGCCTCCCACCACGGAATTTCCACTCGTATTCTTCAGAGTGTTACTCAAACCAATGTTTCCTATCTTCTATTATTCTCTTCTTAAAATAGTTGTTGTTTTTAAGTTGCCTTTACATTTTCCTTATGATAAGTTTTTACGCCTTGCTTTGTATTTTTTTATCTAATTACAGTAAATGTATAAAGAAAATAATGTATCACAATCGCATAAACGTATCACATAGTTTTTGTAATCACGACCAGCTATATACCCAAAGGCAGCTGGTCCAAAACAAGGGTAAATAAATAAATAAAATCTAAATTCAATGCGAGAAGCTTATATTCCATAACGAAATCCTGGCACGTAATTTGGTAGAGAATCCTAAGAAATTATGAACTTATGTATACTGGCAGTAGTACACGATCAATACCTTCACTACGTGATAATAACGGTGATGCTACTGATGACAGTTCTGCTAAAGCAGAATTGCTTATCACTGCCTTCCGAAATTCCTTCACCAAAGAAGACGAAGAAAATACTCCATTATTCGCTTCAAGAAAAGCTGCCAGCATGCTTAATTTAGAAGTAAATATCTACATTTACATGGATTACTCTGCAAATCACATTTAAGTGCCTGGCAGAGGGTTCATGGAACCACCGTTATACTATTTATCTCCCATTCCATTCCCGAATAGTGCGCGAGAAGAAAGAACAACTGTTCGAGCACTGATTTCTCATATTTTATTCTGATGGTTATTTTTACCCATGTAAGTGGGAGTCACCAATATATTTTCGCATTTGGAGGAGAATGTTGGCGATTGGAGTTTCGTAAGTAGCCCACGCTGCAGCGATAAGCGCCGTTGTTCAAATATTTGTAGAGTCTATGGCACTTAACTACGGGGTCATCAGTCCATAAACTTACAAACTACTTATGAACTACTTACAACAAAGGACGGCACAAATATCCATGCCCGAGGGGGGATTCGAACCCCCGACCATAGTGGCCGTGCAGACCGTGACTGGAGCGCCTCAGTCCCCTCGGCCACCGCGGCCGGCGCGCCGTTGTTGTAACGATTCCCGACCCAGACCCTGTATCATTTCCGTAACGCTGTCTCCTCTGTATTGTGACAATAAGAAACGAGCTGCGCTTCTCTGGACTTCTTCGATGTCCTCCGTCAAACCCACCTGAGAAGGATCCTACAGCAATACTCCAAAAATGGACGGACAAGCGTAGTGTATGCAGTTTCTTTAGTAGTTCTCTTGCATCTTTTAAGAGTTCTGCCAATAAAACGCAGTCTCTGGTTCGCCTTTCCCACGACATTATCTACGTGTTCTTTCCAGTTTCCGTCTGAAGTAATAGTAATTTCTGGGTATTTTGTGGAGTTGACGGCCATCACTTCTGATTAATTCATCTTGTAGACAAAGTTTAACTGATTTCTTTTCGTAATCATGTGGACGGCTTCACACTTCTCATTATTTAGAGGCAACTGCCAATTTTTACACCATACTGATATCTTATTCAGATAGTTCTGCAGTTGGTTTTGATCTTCAGATGATTTCACTAGACGGTAAATGACGGCGTCATCTGCAAACAACCTAAATGAGCTACTTAGATTTTCCCCTAAATCGTTTACGTGAATAAGGAACAGCAGAGGACCAGTAACACTACCATGTGGAACGCCCGATATCACCTTTTTTTTAGTCGATGCCTTACCATCGATTACTCTTTGACAAGAAATCCCATATCAAATCGCAAATTTGGGGCGATATACCATAACCACGCAATTTGATTAAAAGCCATTTGTGAAGTACGGTGTCAAACGCCTTTTGGAAATCAAGAAATACGGAATCGATTTGCGAACCCGTGTCGATAACAACCATCACTGCGTGTGAATAAAGAGCTAGTTGTTTTTCGCATGAACGATATTTTCTAAATCCGTGTTGATCTTGGGTCAATAGATCGTTCTGTTCGAGATAATTCATAATATTTGAATACAAGATATGTTCGGAATCCCTGTTGCAAATTGACGTTAATGAAATAGGCCTGTAGTTTAGTGGGTTACTCCTACTGCCTTTCTTGAATATTGGTGTGAACTGTGCAACTTTCCAATCTTTTGGTACAGATCCTTCTATGAGAGAGCGGTTGTATATGGCTGTTAAGTAAGGAGCTATCGCTTCAGCATAATCAGATAGAAATCTAATGGGTATACAGTCCGGACCAGAAGAGTTGTTCTTGTTAAGTGATTTTAATTGGTGCATTACTCCGATGATATCTACTTCTACGTTACTCATTACAGTCTCTGTTCGTTATTCGAAATCTGGAATCTTGGTTTCGTCTTCTTTGGTGAATGAGTTTCTAAAAGCTGTGTTTAGTAACTCTGCTTTATTAGCGCTGTCATCGGCAGTATTGCCATTAATATCACGTAGTGAGGGTATTGTTTGTGTTTTGACCCTAGTAAATTTAACATATGACCAAAATCTTTTAGGGTTTTCAGTCAAATTTCGAGAAAGAGTTTAATTGAGGTAAGTACTGTAGTCATCTCGCATTGAGATCCTCGCTAAATTTCGAGCTTCTGTGTAGGATCGCCAATCCTGGGGATTTTGTGTTCGTTTAAATTTAGCATGCCTTTTCCTTTGCTTTTGCATCAGTGTCCTGACCTGTTTTGTTTACCAAGGGGGATCGCCTCCTGGTGTATTAAAGCAGCTTAAATCGCTTAACAAAAGTAAGTCTCCCTGTCCATTGTATAGCAATTAATTTTTCTTTCAGAGTATGCTGATGCAATGGCCCCGTAACTAGTTATCATAAACAACCGCTAGCTGAGCTAACCCAATTACTGGAAAGTTGCACACGTTATGCAATTACCCAAAAAGGCAGTTTTTTGTGATCCGCAAAATTACAGGCTCATATCATTGATTTCGGTTTGCAGCACGACTTTAGAACATATACTTTCCTCAAATATTATGAACTACCTCGAACAGAAAGACCTATTGACCCATAGTCAACACGGATTCAGAAAATGTAATTTTTGTGAAACACAGCTAGCCCTTTCATGATGTGATGAGTGCTATCGATAAGAGATGTCAAATATATTCTGTATGTCTAAATTTCCGGAAGGCTTTTGACACTACCACATAAGCGTCTTCAAATTGCGTCCTTATGGAATATCGCCCCAGTTGTGCGATTGGATTCGTGTTTTCAGAAAAGACAACGTACGTTGTAATTGACGGTAAGTCATCGAGTAGAAGTGATACCTGGCAGCCGCGGTGGAGTAGCCGGTCTAAAGCGCCTCGCTGCGGATCTCGCGGTTGCTCGCCGTTGGAGGTTCTAGTCCTCCTTGGGGCATGGGTGTTCTTGTTGTCCTTAGGTTAGTTTACGTTAGTTTAAGTAGTTTGTAAGCTACGGACTGATGACCACACAGTTTGGTCCGATAGATTTACAAACATTTGAAATTAAAAGGAAAAAAAAAAAAAAAAAAGAACATTTTGATATCTGGCGTTCCCTAGGGAAGTGCTCTAGGGCACCTACTATTCCTTATTTTTATAAATGATTTAGGAGACAGTATAAATAGCTCCGTTAGACTGTTCCCGGATCATGCTATCACTTATGGGGTAGTAAAGTCACCAGAAGATCAAAAGCAACTGCGAAATGGTTTAGATAGGACATCAGCATGGTGCAAGGAATGACAGTTGATCCTTAATGATGAGAAGTGTGAAGTCATCCCTATGACCAGTAAAAGAAGTCTGTTGAACTTCATTTACACGTTTAATCAGTAAAAACAACAGACCGCAAATTCAACTAAATACCTAGGAGTAACAAATAAAAACAACGTAAATTGGAAAGAACATGTAAAAAGTATTGTAGGGGAAACGTACCAAAGACCATGTTTTGTTGGCATAACACTTAGAAGATGTTACAGCTCTACTAAAGAAACTGCATACACCACACTTGTGCGTCCAATTTTGTAGTATTGATGCGCATTGTGGGTTCCGTACCAAATGGGACTGACACACGATTTAGAGAAAGTAGAGAGAAGGGAATCTCGTGTTGTATTCCAGCAATATAGGACAGAGAGTTGGACGGAAATGATGCACGAGTTGGTGTGGAAATCATTAACAGAAAGGCGTTACTCGTTGCTTCGAGATCAATTTGCGAAATTTCTTTCACCAACTTTCTCTTCCGAATGCGAACAGATTTTGTTAGCACCCACCTACATAGGAAGAGATGATCATCAAAATAAAATAAGAGAAATCAGATCGAAAACGGAAATATTTAGGTGTTCCTTTGTTCAGCGGGTTATTAGATCCTGGAACTGTAGATAAACATCATAAAAGCGGTTTGATGAACACTCTGACATGCACTTCAGTGTGACTCGCAGAGTACTTATGTAGATGTAGACATGAGCCACTATGATTCGATGTCTTTACCGAAACGAGAGAACAATTGCCGGGGACCGGTACAACACCGAAGGTAACATCATCCAGGGAGGGAGGTCACAAAGGTATATCAAGAGAAACAGAGGCCCACATTGAGTAGCGTACGAGACCTTCCGGACATTTGGCGAAAGGTCATAAATATCGGGGAAGACTCTATGCTCAAAATGTTCAAATGATTGTAAACCTTGCGGGGTCATCAGTCCCTAAACTTACAAACATAAACTACCTTATACTAAAGACGGCATAAACTTCCACGCCCAAGGGGGGGGATTCGAATCCCAACGGCGAACGGCCTCGCGCATCGCAGCATAGCGCCTCAATGCGCTCGGTCACTGCGCTGCGGCGAAGACTCTCTGGAAGGCGTATAAGTACCCCTGTACGTAAAGTCATTTCAGAGAAACACAATAGTTTTCATCACTTTTTATCGAGCATTTTCATAATTAATACCTGCCGAAATAAGCCTATAAATTTCGTTATGAATTTAATAAACAAAGAGAAATAAGTAAATCCGTATAATACAAACAAGTAAATTCAATGTTAGTTTGTATAAAGAAACTTGAAACTTAGATACATAGTTTCATCGCGAAAGTTACCTTCCGAAAATTTTTGGTCAGTGTAAAAACTGGTAGCGCCATGTAGGATTCCTTCCTGTTCCATGAATTAACGGCATCTTATGTCCGTTCGTTGGTGTACGACGTAAGACCACTAAGCACAACACACCCCTAAATATTTAACTTTGGATACCTATTCTTTCGTAGTGTTGTAGCGTCCACGATATGGAAGTACAGCAATTTTGGAAACACAAGTCTCTTTATCTACAGTGACGTCATCCTCATGCATAGTGCTTTGGACGTTTCCCGGACTGTCATACCACAGGCGTTTCACCTCCATGTCCTTGATCGCCTCCAGCTGGCCAATGGGGAATTGTCACCAAACAGCTGGAGTGTCGATAGCTGGGCATTTATTGCCCTGGGTGAGATAAACATATTAACTAATTTCAATCGGCCTCCACTACGCTGGGCAGCACTCCATGTCAATATTTTTCTTGGGTACGTCTCTATGTGGATTTCGCAGGGCCTTTTCAGGAATCCCTGTGGCTCATCTTGATACACTCCGAGATGGGGTACCCTATGTGTACCACATGGCGTCTTGCGCATCAGTCGAAACCATCAAGGTTCTCTGGTACATCATTGCTATCTGGACTCCCAAAATCGATAATTTCGGATAATGCACCATTGTTTACTTCGGCCAAGTGAAAGCCATTTTGTGCTACCACTACCGCCCCATATCACCTTGCGTCAACAGCCAGACATAAAGTTTTGTGCTAACGTTCAAGACCCAACTCGATAAGCTACCGTGCAGTGACAAATTTGGAGAGGTGGCGATATTTTTTCTGGCGTCGTTCCGCGCATCATTAATTTGGGACGATGGGTCCACTGGTCGCCGTAACCCCAACCAGTTGTGCCCCCGATTGGTGGTCCAAGCAGCTCCATACCATGCTGTGTTGGGGCCGCCCGCGGTGGCCGAGGGGACTGAGGCGCTCCAGTCACGGTCTGCACGGCCACAACGGTCGGGGGTTCGAATCCCCCCTCAGGCATGGATATCTGTGACGTTCTTAGGATTAGCTAGTTCATAAGTAGTTCGTACGTTTAGGGACTGATGACACCGTAGTTAAGTCCCATAAGCTTAACAAACATTTGAACATTTTGAACTGTATGTACAGACCCAGGTTTTAGTGGAATCGTGGGCTGCAAGAAGTAAATAACTTTATTTCATTTCTATCTGTCTGCTTAAGTCCCATAAGCTATACAAACATTCTTTATTGCCGCGCTTCAATCGTTTCAAAGAAGATAAGAAAATAATATTAAATTATTGTTAGTCTTATTTGAGATTCATTCCAAGCTAGTTGTCCATGTTCACGATTATTGCTAAACTGACGCTGTATTAACATGAAGAACAATAAATATTCGTTAATGTTGAAAGATATCTTGCATTTATGATGGTTTATTTATGATAAAGGAAATTTGATTCTGGAAAAATGTGGAAAACCAGTGTTTAGAAGGCAGTGGATTATTAATATTTTTCAGTTCGAGTTAAGGACTGTCGTACCTAACGTACGTCACCATTCCCTTAGGATTCCTACTTATTTCGGTGCTCTCCGATACACGCAATCGAACAGCGGAGGAGTGGTACTCAAGCGTCAACTTTAGGTTACAATATGTCCGGATGTAATTAACATTTTACAATGCAACAAACGGCACTGATTACGTATTTGTTTATATGTTCAGATGTGCTAACAAAACTAACGGGGCTCCATTTAAAAAACGTAGGTTTGTGTTAAAAAACATACTTCCGTGCATGTTTTATGGTTTGTATTAACCAATTACACTAGCCCTCTCCTCACGTTCGGTCTGTGGAATCGGTTCGTCAATATTTGATGTGGCTTACGAAATATATCAAGCGGTAATGTTAGGTGACTCACCCTGTATATGAGTGCATCACCTAACATTTGCCGGCCGCGGTGGCCGAGGGGACTGAGGCGCTCCAGTCACGGTCTGCACGGCCACTACGGTCGGGGGTTCGAATCCCCCCTCGGGCATGGATATTTGTGCCGTCCTAGTTCGTAAGTAGTTCTTAAGTAGTTTGTAAGTTTAGGGACTGATGACCCCGTAGTTGAGTCCCATAAGATTTACAAACATTTGAACATTTGAAAGTCAGGGGCTCGTATTTTAGCCAACAAACAGATTGTAATATTAATGAGAAAGTGTATTTTTTATGCAAACATGCAGATTTTGTAATGGAACAATGGTTGTTTCTATCATGCACTGGAATTTCTGTGAACAATGAATTTTGAATGACATTTTAATCACGTTTAGTTTGGCAGCTACAACCGTTGAAAATTTCGGGGGTGAAGGCTGCGATAGCGTAGCTAACTGGCCGAGTAGCTAGCTTCTGGGGCACGGCCCACTGTCTCATGACCACCAGCCAGTCAGCTACGCTGTCGTAGCCTCCGCCCCCAAAACTTTGATTGGTTCTAGCTGCCACACTAAACGTGAAAAAAATGTCATTTAAAATATTTTGTTCACAACTGGTGTTAAAAATTCCAGTGCACGATAGAAACAACCATTGTTACATTTGAAAAATTGTACGTTTGCATAAAAAATACACTTTCTAGGTATTTTTACAATCCATTCTGTGAAAACCGCACATCAATCGCACTTTTCGTTTCCGCAATATTTGTGGTGCCAGTGTTAGGTGATTCACCCTGTATGTATAACTTATGTAATTTCCTGCAGAGCTTAGCATACATATATGAATATTAGACAACGTTACGTCAATAATAAACATAATGACTTGTAATCACACTGCAACACAGTGACATACGATTAAGTATAATAACATGGAAGTTGCTATCTTTTGAACTTTGATAATAGGAAAGTCGACTTTAATTACATGTAATCCGGTATATTTGTGACTCGTTAGAGTCCCATGTAGGCTTGACCACATTAACGAATCGTTGTCCTTCAGCGCGAAGGTTTTGTTACAACTCATTTCCAGTCATTTCGTTTCATTCAGAGGTCGTGATGCATCAATTGTTCACGGTAAGTACCTCTTAGTCGATTATATTCAGCAACTAGGGAGTCGCGGTGATATCATTAAATTCTACAATAATCACATGAAATCCACGAAGCGTTATTACTCTGGAAAGTGTTGTGTGCGCTTGAGTGCATCTGATTAAGGAATCGCTGTTCGTCGGTGCACTATTTGCACCTACAATTTAACGTGGAATTCCAGCCAAATGCCATTTCTGGTGACTCTTCATACCGTAAACAGGTGAAGGCTAAATTAAAAAGAAAAATCTACCCACGACGTCTTAGGTGAGAGCCTACCACTGTATCCCAACATCATTTTCGTTGCAGTAGTTACTTACATACGTCGAAAGGTCTTATTGTAGGAACTTGAAAACGTTCTGAACGTCCGGGAATGGGACTGTAGTTTAGGAATGTTTGATTTTTTCCCTTAGATTACAAACTAAAAACAGAATACGAGATTTCTGTGTCTACTAGAAGTTCTTTAGGATTTTGGCGATCGATGAGTGAGTGATAGAATTAATGACTTTCGAGTGGCAATTTTTCGTAAAATATAAGGTGTAAAATGTATGATTTCCGAATATAGCTAATTATAGTAGGTCCTCGTGGCGAGTGAAAAATAGGGCCTAATACTCCATCCAATATACAGATGCTACGGTTTTGCATTGGAACTGACGGGGCCACTGACATGCTACTGTCTCTGTACGTAATTTCATATAACTCCTTAATTAATAACGCAGAACAATAATTAAAGATTTGGAACAAAATTTTGAGAAAGAGTCTGATAGTAGTTATAGTAGTGTTATTTAAACGAAAGTTATGTCCTGCTTCTCTAAAGCGTAGCTCATTATGAAGTGGACATGTTGAGCATTTCTTAGTTCACTCCTTCTCTTCTTTGAAACCTCGTATTTACGGGACTTTCCTGGTTTGATATCTGTAGAAGTCGGGTATATATTTTCTAAGTGTCCCGACTGATTCTTTGTATACGTACTGCAAAGGTTTGAAGTTTATCAATACAAGGTGACTCAAAACGTTTAGGTCAAGTTACTACAGGTGATAGTAGATCTACAATTGATTATACTGAGATGGAGAAGGAATCATCGGAAATGAATGTTTATTGTATTACCCATATACACAGCATTCAGAGCTTGACAACATATATCGTACATGGTAACTGCACCGACAACCACAAGGACGGAACCGGCCGCAGTAGCCGAGCGGTCTGCGGCGCGCTAGTCAGTCTGCACGGCCGCTACAGTCGAGGGTTCGAATCCCCACTCGGGCATGTATGTTTGTATCGGCTTTAGTATACGATAGTTCCTAAGTAGTTTGTTAGTTTAGGGACTGATGACCCCGCAATTGTCCCTTAAGCTTAACAAACATTTGAACAAGGACGGATTTATAGTTTAGTAGGTTGCACGTACTTTTTACAGGTACAGTGTATCTCAACAACGCTCTCCTTCAGCATTCGCATCAAGAGTAGCTTTCAACACGAATTAGGCTCATCAGACTTGTGTACATTCAAGTAACTGTATGTATGAGGCGCTCCAGTCACGGTCCGCGTGGCCACTACGGTCGGGGGTTCGAATCCCCCCTCGGACATGGATATTTGTGCCGTCCTTAGTATTAGCTAGATCATAAGTAGTTTGTAAGTTTAGGGACTGATGACACCGTAGTTAAGTCCCCTAAGCTTAACAAACATTTGAACATTTTGAACTGTATGTACAGACCCAGGTTTTTGTGGAATCGTGGGCTGCAAGAAGTAAATAACTTTATTGCATTTCTATCTGTCTAGGATTATAGCGTTCTGAAGAAAGAAATTAAAATTCACGGCCATGCCAAGACTTTGCATAGTGCACTGTACTTAAAATAGCCATTCAGAAAGTGTGGAGGACTCTACGCGACTACCTCTTGTGTGGACGCTTTTTAGTCTTGTTCTCTAGTGATATTGCTCTCCTACAGAGCAGATGCTTTTAAACATCCGCCCGTGCCACTATTTTGTGATGCGACGTATTTTGGCTCGCTACTATTCATTTTCAAAATTAGTTTTCTTCATAATTTCTTATGTATTCTATTTCTAGCAATTGTATTCAATTCTTAATCTATAGCAGTATTTAAAAATTAATTTGCAATGAATATCGTGTTAACACAGCTAAATTATTTACTTTGTCTTATTTGATTTATAAGTCTGTTGATAGTTGTGCAAGTACGTACTTTACCACAAACAGGTAATGAACCAACAAATATATTCGGAATCGCGAATTTGAATACGAATTATATGCAAATTTTGTTGATATATGCAGATTTTAACAGACCTCGATGCGCACCGTTATTTCCTGCTTTTCGGGTCTGTGCAGTTATCCATTTCCATGTACGTTCATGAGTCCCAGACCGACGCAAACCTCAATTTGTCAAACATTTTCTACCACCAATGAGTGATCGTAATCCACTTATGTAATTCCAGTACATGGAGTATATTATAAATGTCGAATGAATTTCTTTTACTTGTGTCACTAATAAACTGTACAGCTAATCCTCATTCATATTCTCAATTACGAGTGCATTTTTTTTCTTAGGAGCTGTAGTCGATGCAGTATACGATTACTTCAATCATGCATGTGTGGGTTGCGTCTTTAAACATGGTTATTGGAAATTATGCTCATTCTAGTAACTAATATGTGAAAATTTGTCAGTACCTAAAAATAACGACTGCGGAAATAGACGATTATGAATTTACTGCAATGAAATTACTAAAATATCAGTACTTAACGTATAAATTCCTTGAGGAGGCTCTTGCAGTACCTTCTTGGTGTATTTGTGTCTCATTTTCCATATGACGCTGCCTCACAATCTCAGCGTAAGATCGTTTCTAAGAACGTTCTATTTATTTCTAGACGCTAAAATAAATACAGTAGCTTAGTAATAAGAATCCTTATATTCTGCTGTGAATTCTTGCTTCTGCGTCGCGTCGTAAGTCAGGAAGCACAGATCCCGAAATCACTTTAAGTGTCACGTTTGTGCCCAACGATCTTTTCAGATGCGCTAGGACACAAGGCAGAGCTGTTTTTTTAAACTACTTGAATCTGTCCTCGGAGTACATGTCTACGAACATCTCCATCACACAAAAATTCTGCAGCGCGTCATTGTTACACGACTCACGTATTAAATGCTTCGGGAAAATTTTATAAAAATTATATGGAACCAGCCAAAATTGCCCAGGTATTTCAGATTTCTGTTAGTCCGTCTCCTTATCCCTGCTTCATTTCTCCATCCCCTCCTCCAATTCTGCTGACGTATACTATGGTAAGAGTAATTAACAGAAACATTTCCTACATTCTAAACTGCTATTGTCCAGCTCCTCCTTCCCCCTCTCTCTTTCCATCTCCGCCTCCCTCTCTATCTTTCCATTTGTTTCTCTCATCTCTACATGAACTAGTCCCGTCGTTCTGTCAATCTTTCCCTCCTCCTTTCAATGCCCTTTCGCTCCCTCTCTTGGCGTACAACCCGACCTTTGTCAGTTTTGTGCATGGCTGTGAATCAGCTACTGTTACAATGCAATTAAACTTTTAAGGGGCAGCCCTCAGTCGCAAAGTACGAATATAATCGTAACCAGGTTTCAATGCCGCTATGGGCACCTTCTTCAGACGAAGATGAATACGTTAAAACTACATCTCAAGATCTAAAATAATACAAAAATATCTGAGTCATACCTAAAAAGTAAATAATTGTGGCCAGGCGGAGCAGTCACTAGGGGCTGCAATGTCTCCGCTGCCAACGTCGACAGATAACTACGCGTGCAGTTTTAACGTATTCATCTTTGTCTGAAAAAGATGTCCAAGCGGCATTGAAACCTGGTTACGCTTATATTCGTACTTTGCGACTTCTTGCTTATCTGTGTCGATTTCCTTGTCCTCCTCTTACAGTCCATGGCCTCCTCCCTCTCTATCTACAATAAATTCCAAATACGTGACAACTTTCGTGGTTGTCGGTCAGACGTTATGAAAGTCAAGTGTAAAGTACCCTCCGCCATGCACCATGTGGTATCGTGTGAAGTATAAAAACCATCTCCATGAATAATTACATATATGGGACCAATATCGGAATGAGCTATCTGTTAGGTCATTCATATCAGTAATTATTATAGAGAGTGAATTCAAAACTTATGAATTTTCTACGTTTCATTTGTAATTGTACAGAATTTTGCTCTTCTTGAAAACTGTCGCAGGACCATAACGAACAATATTACATGCTTCACACGTGAAACATATGAATCTTATTTCAAAAACTCTTAGTTTTTCTCTAATTTTTCCAATTTTTTAAAACTTTTTCAGTTTTTCTCTCATAGAACCTTTTCCTCAAAATTAGAACACAACAAAAACAAAATCAGCTAAATAGGTAGATAGGTTCTCAAGCGATGATCTCGCATACATGCTGCGATCGTTTTTTTATTGGGTAATAAGTCGCAAATGCCACGAAGAGGCGTAATTTGTAGAGAAAGGAATCAGAGTGTGATCTTCTCACATAGAATTATACGTGAATCGTACTTTGTGACTGTAGAAGCGGGACATTACGTAGCGATTAATATTGATACAGATGGTGACAAAATGTGAAGCCCTTGGCCACAAACCCGTCACCAGATTATTTCGCGGACTGTAGACTCTTCTCGAATGCCAGTTGGAGGGGGAGCGTCGCATTTTATCACGACATTTATTTGAGAGTCAGCTTAGTTTACCTGGGGCCGTCCTGGAAGGACTGTCACTGGAAAATATATCCACCCTATCCTGTGTTGAACCTATTATGACTTATCCAGCCATTCACTGGAAAAGAATATGATTAGGAAAAAACGTGAATACTGAAGCTTTCTATAAAGAAGAGACAGATGAATCTCAAAAGTACAGTGGCTTCTTCATTAGCAGAATAGGGATGAAAAAATTTCTTCCAGGTTTCTCTCTTTAAACTCCTGGGAAAAGAGCAAGAAGAGCGAGGCGTACGGAGTGGGAGTACAGGAGTTTGTCATTGAGACGTGCTATCGATCTGATCCAGAACTTACACAAATAAAAGCGAATATCGTTAATTCTGTTTTATTAAATTATTAAAATGACAGTGAAAACACTGAAAACATTCTGGATGAATTCATTTTTCAATATATGTGTTGGGCTCTGTCCATGTTCAAATGAGCTGTTGGGATATATAGTGCGGTACGTGCTACAAATTTTCCACATTTTTTATATAATAAAACAAATAGTACATAATTATATTAATGATCACTTTTATAATACTTACAACATGCTGAAGTTTTAGGCTCAGAGCCATCATTGTTAATGCTAAAAATAACACAAGTGTGGTAGGTCCGTATTTGGAATGAAGCTAAATGCCTCTAGTTGTCACATGTAATATTAACGAAAGCAATCCTCCCACTAGAAGGTGCAATTATGCCATTCTGACGTTATATTATCTTAGTCAACACTGTTATAATAGAGATTTTAAAATCTATGTTAAGACATACATAAAATAAACGCTAAGTTCCTACGACTGTCATGAGAGGATAAGTATCGATATTTGCACAACTTATTTCCTGTATTTGTACGTGAAACAACCATCATACATTACTTTTAGTAAATTTACTATTAGTTCTGTGTCAGCATTTTGTCTCCCTTCTTGTAAATGGGAAACACTGCAGCCGATTACCTCCAGCGTTACTACTTTCATCCACACCTCTTTTATCAATTCAACTAACCGTTAATATATCTTCTGTCCCCTTCTTTAATGAGTTCTGCTGACATCATGTCGATGTCTGGGGCCTACTCATTGCCTGATTCACCTCAATCAGAGTAGGTTCTTCGAATAATTGTTGTTCGATCTGGTTCTGTTCAGCTTTCGTTGTCGTAGTTCTACCGAGTTGTTTAGCAGTTTTATGAAGTATCTAGTCCATTCGTAGTGACCAATCTTCCATTCTAATACTTCATTATCACAGATGAAAGATTACCTGGAGTCCTTTATATAACTTCTCAATGTCATGCAAAACTCTTTGCTGTTTTTCAGGTTATAGACTTTAGTAAGTATGAAAATTACCGAACCATCAGTAAAATAAGTCATGGTTGCAAAATACTAACACGAATTATTTACAGAAAAACTTGTGGAATTCAACCTCGGGGAAGATCTGTTTGGATTTAGGAGAAATGTAGGAACACGGGAGCCAATACTCACATTACGACTTACCTTAGAAGATAGGCTAAGGAAAGGGAAACCTACTTTTTAGCGTTCGTCGATTTGGAGAAAGCTTTTGACAATGTAGAATGGAATACACTCTTCCAAAAACCAGACAATGGTTATTAGAGTCGAAGGGCAAGATAGGGACGCAGAGGTTGGGAAGGGAGTAAGACAGGGTTGTAGCCGTTCCCCAATGTTGTTCAATCTGTACATTGAGCAAGCAGTGATGGAATGGAAGGAGAAATTTGGAGACGGTATTAAAGTGCAGGGAGAAGAAATAAAAACATTGCGGTTTATCGATGACATGGTAATTCTGTCAGAGACTGCAAAAGATCTGGAAGAGCAATTGAATGGATTGGACAGTGTCTTGAAAGGAAGATATAAGATGAACATTAACCAGTGTAAAGGAAGGTAATGGAATGCCGTGTCAGAAAATCAGGAGATGCTGAAGGAATTAGATTAGGTAACGAAGCAATAAAGGAGGTAGATGAATTTTAAAAATGTTCAAATGTTTGTTAAGCTTATGGGACTTAACTACGGGGTCATCAGTCCCTAAACTTACAAACTACTCATGAACTAGGATGGCACAAATATCCATGCCCGAGGGGGGATTCGAACCCCCGACCGTAGTGGCCGTACAGACCGTGACTGGAGCGCCTCAGTCCCCTCGGCCACCACGGCCGGCGATGAATTTTATTATTTGGGTAGCAAGATAACTTCTGATGGCCGAAGTAAAGAAGATATAAAATGCAGAATGGCTTTGGGAAGAAAAGCATTTCTAAAGAAGCGAAACTTGTTAAAATCCAATATTAATTTAAATGTTAGGACGTCCTTTCTGAAAGCATTTGTGTGGAGTCTAGCATTGTATGGGATTGAAACTTGGACAATAAGGTGTTCAGATAAAAAGATGATAGCTTTTGAAATGTGGCGCTACAGACGAATGATGAAAATTAGATGGGTAGATCACTTAACTAATGAGGTGCTTAACCGAATCGGGGAGAAAAGGAATTTCTAGCATATCCTGACTAAGAGAAGGGATTGGTGGGACACATTCTGAGACATCAAGGAATTGTCCACTTAGCATTAGAAGGAAGCGTGTGGGCTAAAATCGTAGAGGGAGACAGAGAGACGAATACAGTAAGCAGATTAAAAAGGATGCATCTTGCCGAACGTATTCTTAGATGATGAGACTTGCACACATCAGGCTAGCGTGGAGAGCTGCATCAATCCAGTCTGTGGAATGAAGACACAGTCTTCAGTGTTCTCTGTCTGTTTATATACGAATGTTCTTTCCTCTTGCCTTATGATTCTCTTCATTTCTCTCGTGGCTGTCCTCTATATAATTTGGTTTCCATAGTTGTTATTGTTCATTTCCCGTCCTTTACATGTTTCATTGAACCACGATTTGCGTTTGATATTGCTACACGTTGATGGTGCTATTTTAAAATAGAATGTAAAACGGTTTTCTAGTCGTAGCGAACTTTTGATCAGGCGTATGAAGAAAACACGGTTAGAAATGTTTAAACGTGTACCAAAATTACCGTGGCTCGAGCAAAGTACATTGCCAGTGAAACGAGATAATGCATGTGACAGTGGTAATGCTTTGCTGAAACGCGCTGTGAATTGAGCAGCTAATGTAAAGTGAGCAGCAGCAGCAGCGGTAATTTTGTTTTCACAAAAAAGCCATTTAGCGCTACATAATAGCTTTAACTGCTGGAGTTGAAACGGTAACCGGTCGACAGCGCCACAGAGAGCCAGCGGTGATCACAGCCGGCATTTATCTGGCGCTAATTGCTGATAACCCAGATAAAGAGGGAGGGGAAGGCGTGGGCACAAGGTATAATGGAGGAGTTATTTAGAGTCGAAGATTGGATACAATTTCGGCAGGTTATAAGACTGACTCGCAGAATTCGGAACAGTAAATCAGTCATTGCTACTGTTGCTTTTGCGACTGTTATCTATATCTATAAATGTGAATGTCTGTTCTGTATACGTTTATCACGTCTGAACCACAAGACATAAAGAGCTGAAAATTTGTACAGTTACTAATATCTACACGGGGAAGGCTTTAGGCACGGTTTGATGGCGATCGGATAGCTCTTTATCTCTCTCTATATATATTAATGTGAATGTCTGTTCGGTGTACGCTTATCACGTCCGAACGAGAAGACGCAGAGACTTAAATATTTCTACAGTTACTAATTTATACCTGAGGAAGGTCTTAGGCACTGTTTTATAGCGATCTGATAGATATTTAGTAATTTGTAGAATATAACGCGAAATGCGGAACAATAATTACTCTTTGAAAATTATATTTACTCTAAGAAAATGGTTTTATTGGTTGCATTGTTGCTTGATGGTTGATAATGATAAAAGGGTGGAGTATATTGGGATGGAAAGTTATCGGGGCATATAAAATTCTACGTGTGTGTTAATATTTCGCTCTGCAGTGAAAACTACAGAACGCAAACGAATGCGTAATTGTTGTCCGAAGTCTCCCGTTGTACACCATAGCTGTTCAATGCCGATATCTATAAGGGGTTGAAAGATATGGTGGTTGAAAGTCGACAAATTATTTAAAAAAATTCGGACTGAAGGCCAGCGATGACGTTTGCGACTCTAAAGCAAGGAGGTTATATACAGCGAAACGTGATGCCTCAGACCATATATTTGGTCAATGCGTGCTACAATGTCTGCAGCTCTTTCTCTGTAAGGATAAGTATATGAATATGGAAATATAAGAATAAATAAATAAAGCAGTAAAAAAAGAAATTTCTTTAAATACATCTCTTTAAAAAAATCTATGAGACGTTTCGCGCATTACATCAAGTGATCGATCTGTGGTATTATTACCATCATTATTCTTGAATTTCGTGTTTGGATTCTTCGAAACGAGTGCATTTTTACGTGTGATTTGACCTACACTACTTACTTTCCTGATAATGTTGATTAAAAACGTTTGTTTCTAAAGAAGGTATTCTATTTAATTTCATCCTTCAAAACCAGTCTCAGAGCAAACTACTGAAAGATAGCTTACTGTCATAATCATCCAACATGCTAGCGGAGCCGCGGGGTTAATCTAGAAAGAAATAAATGTGTTAGGTAACGATGACTGAAAGGAAGTCAGGAAGGAAGGAAGGAAGATTACGGCTTTACATTCCATCGACTTTGTTTAACGAAGGCGGAGGAGGTCAGCCGTGCACTTTGGAAGGAATCGTCGGAAATGTGCCTGGAGCGATTAGGGGAAATCGTGTGAAACATGAATCTGGATAGTTGGAGCCGGGTTTGAAACGCCGTCCTTCCGAATGCAAGTCCGGTATGTTTCCCGGTTACTTCAAGTTAAAGTAGTTTGTAAGCCTAGGAAGCGATGTCAGTATTCAAGGCCTATAGATTTACAAACATTTTAAAATACGCTGTTGCTATCCATTCTATAGACTGCCAGGCCTGCTAACACCACCAAACGCGTAAATCGTTACTGCATTCTAGTGGTTCCGTAGATCAATGTTCAAATGTTTGGTAATCTATCGGACCAAACTGCGTGGTCATCAGTCCGTAGCTTACAAACTACTTAAACCTAGGTAAACTAACCTAACGACAGCACCCATGCCCAGGGAGGACTCGAACCTCCGACAGCGAGCCACCGCGCGCTCCGCAGCGAGGCGCCTTAGACCGCTCGGCTACTCCACCGCGGCCCGTAGCTTAATCATTTACGTACTTATACTACGCAGATTCTCCGCAGCTGTATTAAATAATCAGATAACACTTTGTAATTTTCGAAAACTTCCGACTTCAGCCGCCCTCCTGAAGGTGGTCAATCGTTATGTGACAAACTAAAGTTTGGACTCGAACCCGAACCACCCGCTTCCCGCGAGTGGTCGCTTTAAGCCTTTGGCCATCCAAATACCCTTCTTCGCTAGACCCAGACTTCCATGTGTCATACTTTCTTGCATTCGCCAAATGCTCGCACACATTATTGTTGCCGTGACTTGCCCCTCCAGGAAGCCTGCTCAGGTGACCACAGGGGTAACCTCAGCGAAGACAAAGCCGGCCAGGTAGCTGAGTGTGCTGTTTCAAAGGGCTTGACGCCCTTTGTAATAAAAAACTGAACAGAGACGCAAACGAACAGCCTATAGCAACATAAACGAACGACCGCTAAGAACGGAATTACTCAAAAGAAAAAAAGTTATAAAGGGGTGTAAGGCGACTGCTCGCGGAAAGATGGGTCCGGAGTCAAGGGCTGGCAAGGATTATCATATTTCACCAAATGATAATCCACTTTACGAAATTTTTGCTGATTGTGATTAAGTTACGTTTATTTTCTGTCCGAGTTCATAATCCACCCATTGAACGATAAAACTGCAGCCTTTTCCGAAATCACAAAAAGAAAGATTGTCAACTTTTCCGTGGTCCCGTAGTATCTCACGTCCTATTAGTAAAATTCTTGAATATCCGTCTCCAGATCGCTTATATTTTCTAAAAACATGACCGGTTTCGGGACAGCTGCCCATCTTCAGATCAAATTTTGAAGTTACAGAGTAACCTGTCCTGTGATGACATTCGTTCATCACAGGACAGGTTACTCTGTAACTTCAAAATTTGATCTGAAGATGGGCAGCTGTCCCGAAACCGGTCATGTTTTTAGAAAATATAAGCGATCTGGAGACGGATATTCAAGAATTTTATTCATATAACGATCGCAGTAACTCCCTGGAGACTAATAAGTCTTGCTTTGATAAACTTCCTATTAGGTTTGAACTTCAGGATGCTCAGGGGATCACAATGTCGTCGAGTATTTTACTTCAGGTTGAAAATATCTATTTCTTTTCTGATGTCACACTTCTAATTGTGTCCTTCTAGATCGCTTTGTTTTTCTGGGCACCATCATCTCTGTCGTTTGATTTTTAGTCTCTTTTTCTTTCGTTTTAAACTAGCATTCGTTTCCGTGCAATAAAAAAGAAACTGCCTTCACTTTATACGTTGGTCGAAACAATTACGGGATCTGTTGAGTTAAGATGTCTAGGTTCTGAACTCTTGTCATCATCAGAATCAACTAAAAAAGTTTCGACGAATTTCCGTCGGTTCTACCGAGTGTAGATAACAACATTACGTAAACCTAGATAGTGGTAATAACAGAAACTACAGATGGGGTTGGTGTTGTGTTTACTGTAATCGATGGCGTATATCCGTGAGGCAGTGCGGCAGTCGCCTTCCCCACTTGAAGCTTTATAGGGACAAGGCACGTTTTATGTCGTCCTCCGTCTCCCCAGTATTTTTATGGAAGGCGTTTTTGCCTTTGACTAAAGAATCTTTTAACGACTACTACATCGTGTTCTCTCCTTTCGTCGTATTTTTCAGTCTGTGACTGCCGATACCTATACTCCTGGCCATTAAAATTGCTACACCATGACGATGACGTGCTACAGACGCGAAATTTAACCGACAGGAAGAATATGCTGTAATATGCAAATGATTAGCTTTTCAGAGCATTCACACAACGTTGGCGCCGGTGGCGACACCTACAACGTGATGACATGAGGAAAGTTTACAATCGATTCCTCATACACAAACAGCAGTTGACCGGCGTTGCCTGGTGAAACGTTGTTGTGATGCCTCGTGTAAGGAGGAGATATGCGTACCATCAAGTTTCCGACTTTGATAAAGGTCGTATTGTAGCCTATCGCTATTGCGATTTATCGTATCGCGACATGGCTGGTCACTTTCGTCCCGATCCAATGACTGTTGGCAGAATATAGAATCGGTGGTTTCAGGAGGGCAATACGGAATGCCGTGCTGGATCCCAACGGCCTCGTATCACTAGCAGTCAACATGACAGTCATCTTATCCGCATGGCTGTAACTGATCGTGCAGCCACGTTTCGATACCTGAGTCAACAGATGGGGCGTTTGAAAAACAACAACCATTTGAAGGAACAGTTCGACGACGTTTGCAGCAGCATGGACTATCAGCTCGGAGACCGTGGCTGCTGTTACCCTTGACGCTGATCCCAGACAGGGGCGCCTGCGATGGTGTACGCAACGACGAACCTGGATGCACGAATGGCAAAACGTCATTTTTTCGGATGAATCCAGGTTCTGTTTAAAGCTTCATGATGATCGCATCCGTGTTTGGCGACATAGCGGTGAACACACATTGGAAGCGTGTATTCGTCATCGCCATACTGGCGTCATCATCTGGCGTGATGATATGGGGTCCCATTGCTTAGACGTCTCGTTCACCTCTTGTTCGCATCGACGGCACTTTGAACGGTTCAGATGTGTTACGACCCGTGGCTCTACCGTTCATTCGATCCGTGCGAAGCCCTACATTTCAGCAGGATAATGCAAGACCGTATGTTGCAGGTCCTGTATGGGCCTTTCTGGATACGGAAAACGTTCGACTGCTGTCCTGGGCAGCACATTCTCCAGATCTCTCACCAATTGAAAACGTCTGGTCAAAGGTGGCCGAGCAACTAGCTCGTCACAATACGCCAGTCACTACTCTTGATGAACTGTAGTATCGTGTTGAAGCTGCATAGGCATCTGAAATCTGTACACGCCATCCAAGCTCTGTTTTACTCAATGCCCAGGCGTATCAAGGCCGATATTACGGCCAGAGGTGGTTTTTACTGATTTCTCAGTATTTATGCACCCAAATTCCGTGAAAATGTAATCACGTGTTAGTTCTATATAATATATTTGGTCAATGAATACCCGTTTATCATCTGCATTTCTTCGTGGTGTTGCAATTTTAATGGCCAGTAGTGTATACATAAGACGCAAACGGAACTTGCGGATTCAAGGCGTAGTCAGTAAATAGATTTTCTTGCCCCCCCCCCCCCCCTCTAAACATATAGTTGGTACGTTCTGACTGTACCAAACGAATTACGCAAGTTGTTGGGATAAGATAGTGTAGTCGGTGGGTAGTAACTACCTCGTGACTTACCCGAAGCTATGGCATGGAGAGCCATACTTTGGGAGCAGGACAGACGCAGAAGGAAGTGGTTGCAGGTATTGGAGTGTCCCACAGTACAATTTTCAGAACGTGAACGCAATTTCAGACAACAGGAACCGTTAAAAGAAGGCAATAGATGACCGTTATCTCTTAGGCTGAATGTAACTCAGCTGCAACGCTCCTTCCAGGCAGCAATAGGACGAACAATATCAACACAAACAGTTCGAAATCGCCTTTGGGAATGTGGCCTAAGGTCTGTGTTCACTATAAAACCATGTCATCGTTTAGCTCGCAGAAAATGGACGGAGGAAAATCTGGAGTCGTAACAAATGGCGCCGGGTACCGTTCACAGATGAATCAAGATTTTGTTTACCAGCCGGACAATCGTCGTTCCATCTAGAGAGAACGTGGAACAATCCTGCTTATGTGGAGGAAACATCATCATGTGATGGTTGTGGACCTATGGTGTGGCAAGAATCAGTATTAGTGGATGTTCGTACCACCATGACGTTCAGAATGGCGCTTTGACCTCTCGGAGGTATAGAGACGAAACCCTTCGACCCCGCATTGGTACCATAGGAAATGCATTCCATCTGGTGGACGATAAGGCTGGACTGGTGAACATCATGCTTGAAAATGAGGGAATGGAACGAAAGGAGTTGAGCATGTCTGGGATATCCTTGGCAAACTCATTGCAGCCAGACCAACACTTCCCACAACGGTTGCAGAGTTGGATACGGCACTCATGGAAGAAAGGTCAATTAACAAGAACTGATTGATAGCCTCATACTGTACATGCCACGCAGGTGTGAAACTTCACTGGCCTTTCGAGATAATCACACACCTTATTAGAGGGCAACGAGAATGACTTTTTCACTATTATGGTACCTCGCTCTAATTAAAGATTACCTGGAAAGGCGGGCAGTGGTCTTCATCGACGAAAAAAGATTCTGCCTGCACGCAAGTAATGGTAGATTGCGCGTAAGACGTAGACCTAGTAGTGCATTCGTTCATGCCACACTGGTCCCATCACAGACATTATGCTCTAAGGTATTATAAGCTACAATTCTCCTTCACCTTTGGTGCTTTTGGAGAGAACTCTGACCAACACTCGGTACGTGCAGAATAGTTTGCCATTCTTGGAAAAGGAAGGTGATGTTCAGAAAGGATAATCCTCGCCCGCACACTACTCTGCGAGACGTACAGCAAATTCCTTCGTCACAACGATCTCCATATGGAGCAAGTGTAGGATACGACGGGTCGACAACCGACCCATGCGACTCATCAACCCACAATTCTATCAGAACTACGTGAAGATGTGGAGCTGATGAGGAACAGCGTATGTCAGTATTCGCCATCTGTATGATAGAGTGGATGGCAGAAAGCGCCTGATTTGGCCCCTAAATACTAATGTGGGTGTTGCAGTATGGATCGACACCTGGTACCTCAGTTCCACTTGAGCTATCG
The DNA here is from genome assembly GCA_026315105.1 of Locusta migratoria. NCBI lineage: Eukaryota > Metazoa > Arthropoda > Insecta > Orthoptera > Acrididae > Locusta > Locusta migratoria. Next base: position 203,731,427 of record CM048746.1, read on the forward strand.
ATCTGTAACCATTTAGTGACTTACAATACACTGTTTCGACAGTAAATGTTGTGTGAATTAGAAAACTCTCTAAGGATGCACTAATTTTTATTATTGGCACTGTACATTGCGAAAATCCAGTATAGACTCTGCATGTTGTACGGACTGCGCAATCCTCGTAGTTTGCACGGACACCAAGTAAGTGGTCTCCAGGTGAGGTGGGTATTTTTGGTCAGGTGGGTATTTTCATCTGTCAAAAAGTATTTTCAATTCCGTCGGCTGTTTTATTATACCTTGAATATCAAATAGTTTCAGTCATACACCATCACCATCGCATGTAAATAAAAGAGCTCAGATAAATATTTGCAAGTAGCAGTTGCTAGCTTTTAACAGCAGCATATAATCATTGTATATTTTTACATGCTTTGGCGGAACAATATTTCGGTTGTTACACTACAATTAACTGTTTCTGTCATCAGCCAGATTCAGTTACGTATTATGATGATTTTGCCTGATCTGTTTTATGGCCCATGACGGAAACTGGTTGGTCTAAGGTTTCAAAAAAACAGCCGATGGTTATGAAAATGCATCTCATGATAAAAATTCGATCGAGGAAGGCTTACAGCCGCGATGGAGTGGCCGAGCGATCTAAGGCGCCTTGCTGCGGAGCGCGTGGTTGCTCACCGTTTGAGGTCCGAGACCTACCTCGGTTGCGCACGCGCGCGCGCGCGCGCGCGCGCGCGCGTGTGTGTGTGTGTGTGTGTTTGTCCTTACGTTACTTTAAGTAGTTTCGTGTGTAAATATTATAGATTGGTGTGGTGTCTATCATGTCTGTCATGCCCTAAGGAACAGACACCACACCAAACTATAATAGATATGGACCAACCCTGAATGAGAGGGACCTCCAATCTCTTGAAATGTCGGCGTCCTGGTGCACAACATACGTAGAGGTACTACAGAACTTCAAAACATAAAGACTTTTAATTGCTATATTAAAAAGTCTCCAAATGACAGACCACCCTTTCATAGCACTGTCCTGAGTCAACTCTAGAAATAATTGCTCATATTCATGTTACGGCCACTATCTGTTCAATGTTTTCAAATATTAATAGTGAACTAGTTATCAAAGATAGTGGACATCCTAAATTTCTATCTTTTTTTCTTCACCCCAACCTATTTGTATACGAACATGTTTTGCCGTTTTGCAGGTTTGTCTGCGGTACCCATCGCATAAGGGATAGAAACATCAATGAACAGGTTGTTTCGTGGTCTATTGTCTTGTTTACAATTTTAAATTATAAATTTCAAAAATCAAAATATCTTTAGGTCATAGGAAACTGGTCTGTTCAGTTCTACAATTTTTTTTTACTAAATGTGGACCATGGTACTACAAAATATGCGTATAACGTGTTACACCCCTACCGGATTTACCCCATATAATTTTCAAGCTCTTGTCCAGCACTCAGCTATATTTGTCATCATAATGGTTCATTTAATATATTCTTTGTTGAGTGGCTATTGTTTTCATCTTACTTCATGAAGGGGGGATTAGCTTACAAGTGAAATCATTAGATAAGAATCATTAAATAAGAATAAATCTGAGATTCAGAGTCCCCACAGAGTTGGGAGAAAGCAAGCTACTTGTGTACTCACCCGTTGCAGAACTGCAGCCTCTTCTACATGCTGCCTTCAACTGACCTCTGCGTTTCACCTCCACACCTGCGAAACAGAATACTGATGATAATAACTGAGAGACAAAGGGGTCCGAGAGAAAGTAGGGGAAGGTAGGTTAAGCTGACGAGGAGTCTAAGAGGACGAATTTTGAATTTCTCCGATAAATCTACAGACTGTTTAACGTGCACTACGGTTCTGCTTCCTTAGGGAGCTCTGCAGTCGTGTCTCTTGAAATACAACTGCTCGATCAATTTGTTTTGTTGAAAACAGAGGCAAGGAAACGGATGCTGTTTTTGTAAAAAAATTACCTGGGGTTTCCTGCAAGTAATACTTTTGTTTAGGTAGTACTGCTGTGAAGCTGGTTAGGTCGCAAATTCTTTGTTATTGGTCACACTTGATGTACAGTGTGCCCTCAAAAATGACGCGTTTCGGAATTACCATCATCAGATTACAATCTCTTCCGTGCCATGTGCACACGTGAACAGATGGAAGATGTTCTTCAGTATACATACAAACGCAGATTGGTAATTCCGAAACGCGTCATTTTTGAGGGCACACTGTACATCAAGTGTGACCAATAACAAAGAATTTGCGACCTAACCAGCTTCACAGCAGTACTACCTAATCATTTCATCATGGTCGCCTACCTCCTCAGTGACTTTACGTCGCATTTACAATAATACTTTTGTATTAGTGAATATCAGTTGATTCATCTTATACTTTGTGGTTTTGTGGATTTACTGATTTAATAACGGTTTAATGTATTTATTGTGTAAGACTTTGTGCATTGGAAGTCCGAATACAAAATGTCGACTGCGGTTAACATGACGAATTATGCAGTTCATAAGGAAGACAAGGTGACAGAATTGGAGCAAGGAATCATAGAAAGAGGCAATGCAGCGTGTAAGAAATGGTAAGCTTCTTAAAGACGCCGCTAGGAAGTTCAAATTCCCTGAACTACTTTAGGTTACTCTGCTCAGTGTACGGGCTTAACTTACAGGAATGCAAAAGACAAATGCTATGTCTGTGTCTCTTTTGATAAGTTTACGGACTTAAATTAGAGGAATGCAAAGTAGAAATGTCTGTCTCTCTTTTGATAAATAGATGAGCATTAATAAGAGTATTTTTTTCTGAATAAAATGTTCATTTCGTCATGTTACCCTACCTGTAGGGCAAGTCGACGAATGCTACTGTCACTGACAAAAACTGGTCTTAGGAAAAGTTTAGGAGCTTTATTACAAAGGAGATACATTAAGCAATCGTTTTTCCATAAATAAAATACCTGATTTCAACGTAAGAGCCAGAAAAAAATATAATAAACGTTAATGTCATCATCTTACCCGACTTTCCCCTATGTCATTCTCTTTTACTGTGTAGCACCAAACAATAATTTCCCAATCGATCCTACAAGGAAAGTACTTGGGCTCGAACAAACACATATACACCAAACTCGTATGAGAGATAATGTAAGATCCCTTATTGCACTAGTGATACTCCCGCATCTGCAAAACTCGGCAGTCGTCCGTTAGAGGCCTCTGCGTGTGCCATGCCGCATTGCACTTTGAGCTGTCGGTTCGCCAGTAGGGACGGTGGAGTGTGCCTCCGAAGTTGCGTTTCGTGATGTTATTTGTGTGGTGAAGCTTCAGATGGGGCGGCGATTGCTAATCAGTCCTGCTAATGTATTGCGATTAGTTGAGATGAAGTTACGACGAACCCTTCTTTCTTGAGAATGGTATTAGTGTAGAAGATGAATCATTTGCATGCTTTCTCGTATCTGTTATGGTACAGAAATATGAGCATCAGTTAGATGCTGTTGTTACAAACTCATAATAATGATAATAGGGATGATAATGACGAACAAGTCACTGCAAGCGGCAGTGCTATGGTGACTGCGGAAAGAGGCGATGGAAGCAGTGGCAGTGAATACCAACAGTCTTTCGGAAAGGAGGTTAAAGTAGCAACTATCATCACGGCTTTTGATGACAATTCACTGGAGAACATGTACGATGATTATTACATAAGTTATAGTTAAGATATCTGCATTACGTATGGCGTTTACAATTACATATACAGTGCTATCTAGAGCATGGTTGCAGAGCTTTGCAGAAAAACGACACCCATCAGCACCTTGAGGTGTACGTAAAGATCCTGTAAGCAAAAGTTCATAAAGATATGTTTACATTGCATTGAAAATGAACTATCTTAAATTCTCTGTGTTAGCAATCTGTTTTGGCTTTTGATTTGCCTGTCGACTAAACGTTCCTTGTTTAACTCCTTACGATAACATTTTGGTACTGTTATTTATTGTTCATTAACTGTTTCTAAGGTTGTAATTCCGTTAAATTTTTTTTAGATTCGTACGCCATCATGCAATTTAAGTAACTTCGTATAAATGTGTGCTTATTGAAGTGTTAAAAAGTTGTTTTGAAAACTACGTTCCATCACACGCTCAATCTATCGATTATCATCTGTAACCTCAGCAATCTCTTACAGTGAGTAGCTCTGGAGTGGTCCCAGAGTCGTACCAAGATGACCGCATCCCACGTTTGCAAAAATAGCACACCCATTCACTAAAAAAGAAAAAAAATTGTAAAGCTTTTGGGACTTAGCTGCGGGGTCATCAGTCCATAAACTTACAAACTACTTATGAACTAATACTAAAGACAGCACAAACGTCCATGCCCAAGAGGGGATTCGAACCCCCGACGGGGAACGGCCTCTGGAATCGGAACATGGCGCCTGAATGAGCTCGGACACCCCTCCCTGGGGCCATTCACTACGTCAAAGTTAAAACGTTCTTTCGGTAAATGTTCCTGCACACTAAGTAAGTATTATTGGGAAATGTAATCTACATCTACATGGGATACACTGCAAATCAAATTTAAGTGCCTGGCAGAGGGTTCATCGAACCACCGTTATACTATTTTATTTCCCATTCCATTCTCGAATATCGCGCGGGAAGAAAGAACACTTGAATCTCTCCGTTCGAGCTCTGATTTCTCGTATTTTATTCTGATGGTCATTTCTACCTATGTAAGTGGGAGTCAACAATATATTTTCGCATTCGGAGGAGAATGTTAGCGATTGGAGTTTCGCAAGCGATAAGCGCCGTTATTGTAATGATTCCCATCCCAAATCCTGTATCATTTCCTTAACGCTGTCTCCCCTGTATCGTGACAATACGAAACGAGCTGCCCTTCTTTGGACTCTTTAGATGTCCTCTGTCAAACCCACCTGATAGGGATCCCACACTGAGCTGCAATACTCCAAAATGGACGGACAAGCGTAGTGTATGCAGTTTCTTTTGTAGTTCTGTTGCATGTTTTAAGGGTTCTGCCAATAAAACGCAGTCTCTGGTTCGCCTATCCCACGATATTATCTACGTGTTCTTTCCAATTTAAGTCTGAAGTAATAGTAATTCCTAGGTATTTTGTGGAGTTTACGGCCTTCACATTTGATTGATTTATCTTATAAACAAAGTTTAACGGATTTCTTTTCGTACTCATGTGGACGACTTCACACTTCTCATAATTTAGAGTCAATTGCCAATTTTTACACCACACTGATATATTATTCAGATCGTTCTGCAGTTGGTTTTGATCTTCAGATGATTTTACTAGACGGTAAATGACGGCGTCATCTGCAAACAACCTAAGAAAAATGAAGCATTATTGAAAAATGTGGCTGGCGTGTGTCGTATTGACAGTGAACTACCGTTTCACTTGAGCCTTGGAACTGACGGAATGATTTGATTGTTGGAAATGCAGTGAGGCGCTCTAGCTTCAGTACTGTCTGGAAGGGAGTGCAAATGTCATTTTCTGGTTGCTGTCTCCTCTACAGTCTACAGCGTCTCACTCCACTGCAGTCGGCAAAAATCGGCACGGAAAAGTAGGCAAATTTTGGTAAAATAACATATTTGGTTGGTGCATGAGCTCGTATCGTTTTTCCAGAAGTTTCATAATTAACATATTCTATTCCCAATTTACAACAGATTTGGAGTTGTGAGACTGATGACTAAAAGAGGTAGGCTATTTATGAGAAAACCGTTAATTATGATCGTGAGCGGTACTTACGCAATATTAAGAATAGGAAAACAAATCTGAAAAATTTATTGCTTCTGGTAAAGATGGACTAAGAAGCTGAAAACCGGTTAGCAACATAACAAAGAAATGTTTCTTAAGAATATATGGAAGTGTTTTCCTGATTTAATATTTCTGTCATTTTCTCTTAAGTATCGACATTAAAGTCAGTTACATACTTTAGCAGCTTGGCTGCAGAGGACAGCAGTGAAATCAAGAAGCGTGCAGAAAATTCGTACTTCTCAGTTGTAGAGGAACTTTCTAAGAGGCTTTAGAATATATAGTTCACGAGCAGCTTAAAATTATTTAACACAAAACATAACCTTTCAGCCGGCTAATAGTCTGGTGTACGACCAAATCGCAGCCGGACATCCGCTCTTATGAATCGCTATCTAAAACAACATTTGCATTTTATACTTCAGCAAACTCTTTTACAATCTTATCTTTGACATGCTATTTGCTAAACTAACAAGTGTCAATGTTATCTTAAAGTACTATACAATGTGTCCACTAACACCTTACATCCAGTAACCAATGTGTAATGATTACCTGTCTCAGCAGAGATCACTATTCATATTTTCTTCGTTACTAACAGCTACTGTCACTGACACTTCAGTCTTTCTCTCTTTCCTTTTACCTTTATACTTCTGACTGAACTAAATGCGGGCTAAACTATGTTAAACTGATCTGTCATTGCAAATAGCCTTTGTTTTTATTGGTATTAGTGTCTATTATAATTGTTACTACTATTATCTATTCATATAAACGGAATTGATGAGATTAACTGCGAATGGGTAAAGTTGAAAATGTGTATCCAACCGGTACTCGAAAACCCGAGTCTCCTGCTTTCTAGGCAGTTGCCCTGACCTCTATACCACAGGGGACACAGCGATCACCGTAACTACAAGGAATTATTGAAGTTCGCTTCCCGTCAGATACAAATACTCAACTTTACATCTGCCCTCTAGAACTCAAACTGTTCTTTCGGGCATTCCGAAAGAACAGACACCACATATATATAGCTTATATAAATGCCGATGATGGGCAATAATCCTTCCTCAGTACGGAGGCACTCCTAGGCCTTTAGTCTTACGGGAATTAGTTTACGATAACTACGAGTTTGAGTTCTAGTGGGCAGGAGTACGGTTGAGAATTTGTATCTGACGGGAGGCGTACTTGAGTAATTCCGTGCAGGTATGGTGATCGCTGTATCCCAAGTGGTGTAGAGGTCAGCTCAACTGGCTAGACAGCATGAAACCCGGGTTCGAGTTCCAGCTGGGTACACATTTTCGACTTTTCCCATTCGCAGTAAATGTCATACATTCCGTGAATATTATTCACATGTTGGTAATGTCTTTAGCATGTGTTGTTTCTGCTCAGATATAAGAGTTATCCTTAAGGCCCTATTGGGGACATGCTAAATAAGTAATAACTAAAAAAGAATACACAATTAAATTAAGAGTTTTTCAAATTTCGAGTACCTGTTGACATTGTTTATCTTTCAGCGGGGAAACCTTCAAAGTTCACTTGAAAGGGCCGGGCTGCAATTTAAAAAAACTTAAGAGTGGACCAAGGGAACTGCAATGTAGTCAAATTATTCAAGCCATGAGAGAATTGTAGAACGAATGAGACGCTGAAAGGATTTATTGAGTCTGGTATGCCGGCCGCGGTGGCCGAGGGGACTGAGGCGCTTCAGTCACGGTCTGCACGGTCACTACGGTCGGGGGTTCGAATCCCCCCTCGGGCATGGATATTTGTGCCGTCGTAGTTCGTACGTAGTTCATAAGTAGTTTGTAAGTTTAGGGACTGATGACCCCGTAGTTAAGTCCCATAAGCTTAACAAACATTTGAACATTTGAGTCTGGTATGTCGTCACCAGAACAATAGAAGGCGATAGAAATATTGGGGAAGTAAAGTTTAGACTGTTTATAAGCCAGAAACACTATCTAGGAAGTCACAAACACTGATATTGTCATCGAATATAAAGATAATTGTTGCAAGTGTTTTATACAAATGCATAACTTGATAATTGAATAACAAGGAGAGAACAGTATAGACAATACATCAACTTTGTTCCAGAAGTTGAGTGCTAGAAATTATATGTCTAGACCGGAAGAAGAGTTAAAACGAACTGAGAACGAAAGAACAGTTTGAATCAACAAATTGACTAAAATATCGGACACTTTGAAAGCAGTTCTCAAGGGCATTTCATTATGAACGATCGTGTGAGGGTGTATAAAATCAACAAGTATTAGAAAAGCAGAACTATTATTCAATATGACAATATAATTCCGACGCGAAGAAAAGTAGTTGAATTCGCTGCAATTGTAATAAAAATATATGTCCCAGGGAATTCTTTCGTTTTAGTAACTATAACGAACTAGTTTTCCTGAGGTTGTTGTAATTAGAAAAATGTTTCATCCCCCAATAACATTCATGAGGCGAATTTGATAAACGTTTGCAAAATCTAGTAACTACCAGTCGTATACTCCACGATGTTAACGTGACATTTAATGAATTTCAGTTACAGACCCTTGTCTCATTTTAACAGAATGCGTTTAAGCTAGAACTGAGGGTTAGTTGAGGCAAATCAGTATTAATGTACCATTAGCATCACCCCTCTACGACAAATTATTTTCACCGCGGATTTGTGGCGTATAATACTTGCTTTGTTTTACACACAGATTCGTCGCAAACAATGTAAATAGCGCAGTACGTGTGCCGCAACAAATCCATTATTGCATAACGTGTTATCTTTGCGAGCAGACAAATACCCAGCATTCAAATGGAACCAATAGATAACGCGTGGGATATATTTTCAGAAGAACACAAACAAAAATACGAGACGATGTGTAAACGTAGGATTCAATCGGTTTTAATCTGTGACAAATGGTTGCTACCGGAAAGCGTTTCAGTTTGAAAGTATAAAATTTTTCTCTACAGAATCTAAACATTCGATCCAATGCTAAGCAAATGTCATAAAATTTTCTTGTTTCTTTAGCAAGAAGTGCAGAATGATATCATCATGAGTCCAGTCATTACAATATTTAATTACGTAATATTTCTTCACATCGTACATGCAGATATATAGCAGCATCTGCACTACAACAAAATTAAAATTTTTTTGTAGTTAATGTAAGCTGTTATCAACCTGAAGTTTGTTCAGGTTATATATAGTAACTAATAATATTTTACAAGAATAAATAATAGTTCAATTATGATCAAATGCGATTCGATTTATTTAAAACAGCTTCATTGGTCACTTTATTAATACGTATTTTCGACTGAAAGTCTTGGTAGAGGTATGCAACCATTATCGTATTTTTTTTTTTTTTTAAGATTCTAAAATTGCTAGAGATTGCTTGAATAATCACTAGATGTTGTTAGTATAGATTATTTGTTGTTAATTCAGAACACGTTTCGGGCTTAGCCCATCATCTGGTGATCGATAATATATAAATTTAGATTTGATGCATTCAAATTTGTCGTGTAAAATACATAACAGTATTTTACATGACAAATTTGAACGCATCAAATCTAAATATATATAAATGTTCAAATGTTTGTACAAATTATGGGACTACGGGGTCATTAGTCCCTAAGCTTACAAACTACTTATGAACTACCTAAGACTAAAGACGGCACAAATAACCATGCCCGAGGGGGTATTCGAACCCCCGACCGTGGTGGCCGTGCTGACCGTGACTGAAGCGCCTCAGTCACCTCGGCCACAGCGGCTGGCTTTATATATATAATATCGATCACCAGACGACGGGCTAAATTTTGAATTGACAACAAATAATCTACTAAGAACGTCTAGTGATTATTCAAGCAATCTCTAGCAATTTTAAATCATTAAAAATGTATTAATACGGTTGTATCACATTTTGTATAAGTTTTAGTTTTGGTGATGAACCGTTCTCATGCATGAAATTTAAATTATTGTAAATACTATTAACTATTAGGGTTAGTCATTTTTTGTGCTTCTCGTTCTCCAGATTTGACTGATGAACAAAACTGCCAATAAGCACTGTCACTAAATTTTTATAACATTATGCTTCCAGAACCATCAGCAGTCACCATTTCATGTTTGAAGTTGCGTGATAGGTTTGTCTTTTGTTCTGTTTCTAGTTAATGGATCGTCTTCTTCTACTATGTCAGTATATGTTATTAACCAATTTATGTGTGTTTGTGCCTCGCATTAGGTATTTGTTTCGGGTTTCTGTACTTGCCCGTGCGTGCGTGCGTGCATGTGTGTAAGCTTGTAAAATTTTATTTATTATATTTTGTTCTCTATTTCTTACTTATTTTAATGCTTTCCTAATGAAAAGATAGTTTTGTGCCTTTTTTGTATGTGGATCTGGGTGGGTGAGTGAGATTTCCTATGTGTGTGTGTAAAAGGACTGACAAATCCTGATTACTGTGTGTTTTTGTGAGCGGGAGGGGGGGAGGGCGGTCGAACAGGAAGGTTGTTTACGATTGATTTGAACACCAAAGTGATTTACTAGACAGGGTGTTGTTCGAGGTTCAGTGCCTTCGCTTTTCAATGACTTCCGCACTTACTTAACCAGTAATTATAGGAAGTAGTATATTATACAGTTGTTGTTGTGGTTTTTATTTGTTTCGGGCATGTACGAAATAACAGACACCATTAGTTGACTTTGAGGGCCGTAATTTTACGAAATTGAAATACTGAAACATTTCAGGTCATTGAAATTAAATTCAACGGTGAAGTTGAAAATTTGGGGCAGGGGGCACTACTATCGTAGTGTGCTGCAAGTTGAAAATTTGGGATGGAAGAGAAGCGTGCCTGAAAAGCCTGATTGGTCAAGGCGACCACTGGCTCGAAGCGGGGAATGCGGGTTCGAATCCCGATCGAGCACAAATTTTCAACTTCGCCGTTGCATTTATTTTACTGCGCTGAAATGGTCGAAATGTTTCAATATCTCGAATTCGTACTACAGTTTAATGTGTACGCCAGACATCTGAGTGACATCGATTTTTTTACATTAACAAATATTACGTATAGGTTTTACAAATACCGCTACCATCGCACAATTTTTGTTCCTTGGAGGCTTTAAGGGCTTACGAGGAACGATGACAGATGACGTTTGAGCGGCCTGCTGTGTCCACTAACACCGCCTGCCAACATGGTGTTATTCGTCTGAAGACGGTCTGTATACACTGAAATCAATAATGAAGTAAAAACAAAAAAATTGCGATATGAATTGTTTTTAATTTTAACGATGAGAAGGATGCTCCGAGGCTTCCTATAGTGTGTGCCGTTGCCTCTCCAAACTATGAATACGTCCTTCTTCAAGGAAGGTTTGGGAAAATGTACTTATCAAATATGCAACTAAACGGATTCATTGCCAAACAGAATCAATGAAACTGAAGATCCGTGAACTATTAATTACTATGTAGTGTCATTCAAAGAGGTTCCCTAATCAGATTTCGTATCTCCTATTGGGAAAAAGAGATTTCATTTTTGACCTCGACCAAGTTTTTTGAACAGACTGACGCTGTTACCTTGGTATTAAACATAAGGAGAGACACTGAATTAAAATTTATGCTGTGGCGGGGATTCGAACCGAAGACCTCCTGCTTACTAGGTAGGTGCTTTAGACCACTCAGCTAACGCAGCATTGTAAGCAAAGCAACTATACGGACTGTCTTAAAGCACGTCTCCCTCCACACCACATACTTTATTTCTGCCTCATGTTCCCTGTGAAGGACTGGAAGGAAGAGGTGACAGTTTGTAGCCCAGAGTATTTTTGACGTATATTGACGAGATGTCTGCCCTTTGACCGCATAGTGAAATTATATCTAGTGATTTTGAAACCTCTGAATTCCATCTATAAAGAACAGATTACATTGGAAAGTGACTAGGAGGGGCGTCTTCTAGTTTGGGATGTTACGCTATGGCGCAGTGACGCTGGTACCTTGGGACATTCAGTATGTCATAATCCTTACTTGCAAATAACTGCCAGATCCTGCTAGATCCTGAGTGTTCTCAAACTATCGTCCACAGAGCAGTCTGCAGGACAATCAAACGGGTATTCACAACGGAAGATAGCGAAGGCACTACTATTGAAAACAACGGTGGACATAAAGAAAGCAGAGGAAGACAATTTTAAATCTATTGCTTTACTGCCGCATGTGGCAAGCCTGTCGTCAAAAATAGGACTGATACCTAGATAACTACAAATAATTTTCGTTCTTCGCTATCATCAAAGACAGCTCTTTTCGAAAGGCTGCTGTTACCAAGATCCTCTGTTTGTATGCCCTTCTTACATCGGACAGACGACACGTGCAGTCCATGAAAGAAGCTCGGAGCCCCACAGGTAGAACAGTATGTTATAACCCAACAAACTGGTGTGTTAGACCACTATATTGACACTGGGCACTCTACTATGTACGAAACCGTCGGAATACTAGGCTCGACTTCATCTTTTTTTTTTTTTAATTTTTTATCTATATTTATTTATTTTTAAATTGAAATAGCGTCTTCAGTTGAATAAATCACAAGATCGGCGATACCTTTAAAAAAAGCTTACAGACACATCACTGTAGCCACATATATAATGCATACAACTGTGTACTTCTTTCCCACAGATCAACGTCCCTACCCGTTTGTATCTGTGGTCACATGCTCAGTTACGCTGCCTGCTCATTTGAAAAGACACTACTTCAGCGTAAATATCAGAAGTAGAGTTTATGCGGATTCACGAAGAAATTTAACGGACCGGTCATTACGCCGTGAAAACCTGCTCCCTTCAAACTGACAGGTCCGGTTGTCACGACATCTCATTTTCATATCATACAATGTAAACTTTCACGGCCGGCGTTGTCTTCAGGTAAAACTTCCGGGCTGATAGGTGTAACACTTTATTTCCAACTGCGGGAAACATCTTCGAAGGTCTTCCGGCAACGAAACGTCGAGAGGAAGTTTTATACCGGTATATTTCATTATTAATAATCATCCTCTGAGAGTGATTTCCACTCCAAAAGTTGACGGAAAAACTCAGTTATTTATAGATATTACTGTGTACGACATACTACAATAAGGAGACGTCACATTGGCACTGCCTATATCCTGCAACAACATAAGACATGGGATAATATCAGTTTAAAATCCTGTAAATTCCAACAGCGTAACATGACATGTTCATGGGTAGAAAAGCTAACTTCATTTTTGCGTGCAGATAGGGAAAATGATAGCAAGGAACTAATTTTACGAACATGTGGTACTTCCCGTGCGTACTTCAGGAAGTGAACGTCATCGTCCTTTGACAGATATCGTAGTGTTAGATGAAATGTCTCTCTGTTCGACCGACATGGAAACGTTTCATATAAGGCGACCGTGACACTTTGATCATACATGCCCTCTAACGAACGACATTTGATATTTCCACACACAAATTTTGACAGTTACGTTTACATAATCAAGGAGAACGAATTGCGACTAACAAACATCTATCTAGATTCGCTATTACTGGAAAGCATTGTCACTTCGTCTCAGATCGGCGTATTGCCTCAACAGCTTGTGTCGAAGCCAGTGGTGTCTCATCGTCTTCAGATATTTAAGCCGTTCCCTCGTTAGCAATATGTCGTTTCTCCTTTCGTCACGTTACTTTCACTTCCCATCGCTTTCACGCAGAGAAGGGAAAACTAACAGGCTAGTCCATTGCTGAATATACAATACAGTGATGCATATATTTCTAACTACGGTTCTGGTGCGAGCAAGAATTAATATCAGTTATTTACTAGTAGACATTTCAGTAGTTGAATAAGCTGTGAGTTTATGAAGAAAAAGAACCGTCCTCGAGTAATGTTGTGGATGTGACAAAAATGAGTCCCATCTTTAGTGAGAAATTCCTGCAATCAGTTTTGAATTCTTTTAAATCCATTTGAATATTATACAGCTAATTTAATTTCCAGTGGATTGACTAGCAACACTGTGCAGCAAATAATGAAAACAGAGAAACGCATTTGCACCGGGAGTCTTTTTACTTGAAACCATTCTATAGACACTGTGACATACTATCAAACGATAGATAGCAAACTCAAATGTTCCGCAGAGACTAATAAAGAATCAACTTAGGGAGTACATGTGACTTTCAATGACTAAAACGTGGCGAAAATCAACAGTTGTCATGAAAATGGGCGAAAATCGGGATATGGCTGGCTTTGATATTAACTACTGGATTTGACCTTTATTAAACCAAACCAAAGTGTGTCCATGTACTTGTTTTTTACTACCTTCTTTTTCTAAATATAGTTAACAACCTGATCCTCATACAATTTTGTTTAAAAAATTACCCTAATGGCAGTTAATTTTCTCTCCGTACATAAAAATGAGTGGTTGCTTGTCCTCTAAGCCGTTCATCCGATTGCCATGAAACTTATGTTCACCGTATGCTTACGAAGGTTCCTAGGGCAAAAGCCAAATACATACAGTTGTTAACAGTAGTGTAATGTATGTCTTCAGACTTGAAGATGACAACTTAGTATTGCCGAAACCAGTCTAAATAAAGCAATTTGAAACTAGCCATCTGGGCTCCTCTGCTTATGAGGGTTCCATTCTATGCACAAATCTCGGTATTCCCGCGCGGGTGATCTAATTGTTTATGACGTCAGATGTCCTGAACTCATTTTGTTATATATTACGTAATACCACAATTAACATAATTACATACCGCTTAACATTTAACTATTATATTGTGATATTTCGTCACATTTACGTTGTGTTCTTGGATATGGGTATGTCGAAAATAAAACAATATTTGCGTCTATTATAAAATATGCTGCACCCATACCGCAAGCCTATCGCTCAGAACGTTTCTTTACATACAGCTAAACTCTTGTTATAATGAGGTATCAAAGACCTTCTATAACCGATACATGCATTATAAAATCGACATATATTGTAAGGTTGCGATCAGTGATATCAATCTTAAAATACCCTCTGTAATGTAATGACTTAGTGGACATATTGTGAAATTACATATCTCTTGTATTTACGTTATTGTGAATAAAATGCTCTGTTAAAATTCTATTTGATTTTACAAATAGAATCATAAAAATACTATTAACGTTTTATCAATATAAAATATGATATTCTGGAAGCACAAATTTTGTTTTCATAATATGTTATATAAACTAATTTCTTACAATGTCATCAGTGTAATACTATCCTCCATTAACCTATGGCGTCATTAAATGAGGTTTTCAACAATGCATATATGAAGTAAGAATGAGACTACTTAGCGACTAGTAATAGAATTGACAATTAATTTGATACCTTTATGAAAATTATTCTTGTTCAAATGTTTGTATAGCTTATGGGACTTAACTTCGGGGTCATCAGTCCCTAAACTTACAAACTAGTTTATACTAAAGACGGCACAAACATCCATGCCCGAGAGGAGGATTCGACCTCCGACTGCAGCGGCCGTGCAGACCGTGACTGGCACGCCGCAGACCGCTCAGCCACCGCGGCCGGCTATCATACTTGCTGGTATCCTTGACAAAATGAAATGACCTGCTACATTTTCGCTAAATATGACATAAAACTGCCGCAACATGCATGGTGTTTTAACAAATCTCTTCGTTACTACTTATGCCATTTGTAATATATGACTAAATGTGCAATCAAATTCAGTTTTATTACTACCTTGCCATAAAAGCTGCCACAACTAGTTTCGCAAAGGTATTAACAATAAAATTATATAAGACTACGGGCGTATTCCAGTGCAACCTTCTATAAAAATTACAAAGCAATCGGACAAGAAAATTCAGAGATATCCGATTAAGAACGTATATATTTTCTCTTCGTTTGTTTTTAGCAGTTAATCATGGGAAGTTCTTGACTGATTGAGTTGAAATGTTGACACAACATTGCATTATAACACGGGCTCTGCAACGCCTGTATAAAATAAATAAATACACAGTACAAGGGTTTGAACAAAAATATATCCTGTATGATCAAATCTAAATGGTTGTTAACTAACTCATAAGTAAAAAGTTGCATTAACGAGACGTTTAGCACTTATTGCTCTTGAATAAAATCAATAAGTATTTCACATGTCTCAAAAATCTGCAAAGTATGAAAATAGAACTAATCACTGGCACTAAATCCTAATAGTCTTTTTTCTTCTCAAAAACATGCAGTTCTTCTTCTATCGTTTGGAGGAATCTTTCTCCTCCTCACAGATCAGAGGCTCAATACTGCATAGTACGCAAGTCAAACAGAGAAAAATGGGTGACACGTATGGAGTTCTCTCTTATGATTATCCATTGATGGAATTGGCTACTTTTAAAAGAACACCTGCTTGGACTATGTCCTTTATTGAAGCAAAGCTATACACTGTAATGGAGTAGAAAGTGGCAAGATGAAAAACAATACTTGGAAAAGTTTCTATTTTATCAAAAGCAACTAGAAGAACTGAAAATAAGGATATGGTGCAAAAGTATGATAGAGGTTCCAGAAAATTGTACTTCTCCAGGGAAGAGTGTTGGCTCCAGTTCTGCTCAATATATACACTAATGGCCAACCAGTAGTGCCTAACAGCAGGAGTTTTTCCTATGCTGATGACATCGCTTTGCCAACCCAATGCGAAAATTTCGATATAAACACCATAAAGAGAGCTCCTGAAAATCTGTCAAAGTATTAGAAAAGAAATGAGCGTAAACTGAACCCATGAAAGATACAAGTGTGTGATATCGTCTGAGAAATAAGGGAGCCACCCACAAGTTAAAGATAGAATGGCCAGCAGTTAAACTGGAACACTATGACACTCCTAATGAGCTAGGAATAACACTCGACATAACCGTAACTTTCAAGAAACTGTGCATGAAATAAAAATTGAACGTCTCCACTGGGAGCAGCCTTCTGAGGTAAATGTCCGGATCACAGTGGGGCAGTCTAGCTGAAACAATCGAAACCTCTGCAGGGTACGCCTGTCCTGTTTGGTATAAGTCAGAACATTCCAAACACGTGAATATTGTGCTAAATGACACATGCAGGATTGTAACAAGCTGCCTGAAGTTTACTCCAGTGAAATGGCTTGCAGGAATTGCACCACTTCCTGTCGAAGTGAAATAAGCATCAAACAGGGAAAGAACAAAAGTGGAATAGGTAAAGAGGCATCCTTACTCATAACGTCTAGGGTCAAGGAAAAGTTTCCTCAGAACACACTAATAATGACTGGTGAAGAAGACAGACTGCAATTACGGAGTATTTAGACATCCCATCCACCTGGCTGGAAAAGATTCTTCTGGTCACGATGAGAGCGGACCAACTTGGAAGTCATTGAACAGGCTCACAGGAGTGGGCAGACCACAAACTAACTTGGCAACGCCCAGTGTGACTTTGTGGAAGAACAGACTGTTCAACAAATGCTTCAGCGCCGGCTATGTCCAGTAACCTGCACAGTAAGTGACCTCCAGAAGGTAATGGAAAATGCTCTAGAAGTGGCAAAAGTTTGCTCAAAGGCTTTATAAACGTTGTTGATTTGTCAACAATCGTGTTAACGGTCTTCATATATGTTTCTGACAGGAGAATAGTAATTTTGGAGTTTCAGACAACTTGTAAATAAACTGCGTTTAACCAAAGCTTCCATGTCGAAAGAGAGCGCAATTGATTCTCCTTCGATGAAAGAACAAGCCTGTTGCTAGACACAAGATAAAATTTTATCGCAGTGGTTGACAAATCAGTCAGATTTAAGAAAAACAAGAAGGCAATGATACATTTTGAGAGAATTTTTCTACAGTAGAATAGAATGAAATGTATTCATTTCTCAGAACGGGTTCAACTACAGACATTTACGGACAATCGAAAATCTAACGAAACCGGTATAGTCATCGTTCACACGAAATCGCTAAAAGCCCAAATCATATAGGGGAGTACGGAATGTCAGCCCAGTTTTAATTGCATCGAAGAAGTTCTGGAGAACAGTTGATGGCGTTCTCAATGAACATAGCTCTGTCGTCCTAAACATAATTTCTGACGTGGCCCGACTATTTTATGGTCTATGACTAAACATAAATGACATAAAAGATAATGTGAGAAGTTATATCAGGCATTTCGCGATTGATGCTTTACTACACATAGAACTCACAAATTTGGATAATTGTAAGGAAATGCAGGAGGATCTGCAACGTATTGATGTTTGTTTCAGCAAGTGACTCTTGACAAACAAATGTAATGCAAATACAAAAAAAAAGAGAAAATAATATACTGTTTGACTACATGATTGTAGAACAATCACTGGAAATAGCTACTTACATAAAATACGTGGGAGTGTGGTATCAGAAGCTAATGGGATTGTTCGGGGATATGGAGAAGATGCAAAGGAGAGCAGCACGCTCTGCTACAGGTCGGTTTCTTACACGCGAAAGCGTCATAAAGATGACCGGCAAATTGTAGGGGCAGACGCTGTGGCTAAGGCGTTCAACATTGCGATATGGACTTCTGTCAAAAGTTCCTACATTTCTAGAGGTCAACTGATATACTGCTTCGTCAGGCGTAAATGGATTTCCCGACATATAATCCCAGCAGATTTCAACCTGGAACGTCCTGTCAGATGAAAACTGTGTGCCATACCGGGATTCGAACCTGGGAAGTTTGCCTTTCGCGGAAATGCGCTGCTTTTTTTTTCCACGGTATATGGACTACAGGGAAGACAGGACTGAAACGGTTGGAAGCCTTTCAAATGTAGTTTTGTTGGCAACAATCGCTGAGACAGACTGGTCATTGACGACGTTCTGCAGGCAATTTTAGCTATTTTTCGAAACAGTCACTAAAAGAATTGAAACACTTGTCACATGAAGTTTGTTTTTATGTGATGCATACGTCAGACGCCTGTGATTGGATTCAGCGTGTGAAAGGTGTCTTCAACTTTTCGTTGTTGTCAAAACCAGGCCGGAAGACAGGAAATTCTTGAAGTGCAAGAAAAGATGGAAACTGATGGGATAAAGTTCAGGACAGTATACTGGATGGTCAATCATTTACAAGCTGAGCACCGTGCTTTATGAAGACGAGCAACAAAACCTCGCAGTAGGCGTTCCACTCCTCTTGTTTTTAATGGCTGTTGTTAATTTGAGGAGACTAAACATCTAGGTCGTCATTCTGAATGGCACTTCGCAGTTTCCGCATTATTTCACATTATGAGCTGAAGACCACTGGTTACATTCGCAGGCGACCGACTTTTTGTCTTTTACTGCACAGGAATTAAAAGCTGATCCCTCAGTATGACGAGGGTACCATTCTTTTGATGACTATGTCAAAAATACCTCAAACCTTACTGTACCTGTTTTCAACAAAGTAATCATAAAAAAGGGAAACTTACTTTCTGGATGCGCCACGAATAAAAATATAACACGAAACAGACTCTTTCTCTATTCCTGGATGTCGAAGTCGATGTCAAAATAACCTGTCAAAATGTTCAAATGTTTGTTAAGCTTAAGGGACTTAACTACGGGGTTATCATTCCCTAAACTTACAAACTACTTATGAACTACCAACAACTAAGGACGGCACAAATATCCAAGCCCGAGGGGGGATTCGAACCCCCGACCGCAGGGGCCGTGCAGACCGTGACTGAAGCGCCTCAGTCCCCGCGGCCACCGCGGCCGGCAAAATAACCTGTCCACTCTTCTAATTACTGCTGTAGTCAATTTTAAAATGATGTATTATTCTAGAAGAAATGAAACAAGTACTGAACTAAGACGATACAAACGAGACGAGGAAAATAAACAAACTGATCCTAAACATTATCGTGGTATTCACACTAAAGGCTGGTTCCATGCAGCTCTTCCCATTATTAACGGGATCGATCCACGTAATGTTCAGCATTTGTTTGTGTCGCCACATTTCAAAAGCTTATATCCTGTCTTTGTCTGAATGAATTATCGTCCATGTTTTACTCTCATATAGGGCAACACTGTACACAAATGGCTTCATAAAAGACCTCCTAAAACTTAAATTAATATTCGGTGTTAGAAAATTCTTTTTTCCCATTGCTATTCGGCGTCTTATATCATCTGTACTGCGACCATCGTCCGTTATGTTACTGCCGAATTGACAAAACTGATCTACCACCTTTATTGTCTCGTTACCTAAACTAATTTCTTCATCATCGCCTGTTATTCTTCGACTACATTCTATTACCCTTGTTTTGCTCTTGTTAATGTTCGTTGTAAACTCTCCCTTATCCGCAATATTTCTAACAAAAATTAGACACAAGTGTAAAAATTACGCAATTTTGAATCGCACAAAGAAAACACACTTTTAGAATGCACTACAAGGATAATCAAAGAAATGAATAGCTTAAATTTGTTTCTTTTAACATATATTACAAACGACAAAGATAGTTCATGATCAAACTGATTTTGGAAGTAACTGACCTGAATAAGTTTTCTTCTCATATTAACGAACGTGGAATACTAAATTAACGCATAAATATCCATCATAACTAGATTGGGTTCCGTTAGTAATTCTCATGAGCCACGTATTTACGTATGTCTTGAGTGTCTCTACTTACGTGGGGCAGAGTGAAAGAGGGTTCCAAATCACGTTCCGTGAACACGTTGCTTTGGAAGGGAAGGTCATGGACGAAAAATCTAATTTTGTTGTCCAGCTGATCGGAAACGAGAATAGCCTTCCAGTCAAGACCTCGGAGATGAAAATGCTTCGTAGAGGGCAGCAGAGGAGATTTATGGACGTACTGGAGGAGATGGAAATTTTTGTCATTTTTGGTTCTCACGCACGACGCATCTCAGAGCGCAGGTAGCGATGAAAATCTCCCAGTTCTGGAAGATACTTCAGAACTGCCTTTGTGTTGGCAGGTGAAGAAATCAAGCCGACGGAACTTGAATCCTCTTACTATGTTCCTCGCTATAACCTGGAGAAATTCTTCGCAACAGCAGCCGCTGCAATGTAAATAACATTAAGCTAAGCCATTAATTTTCAAATAAATTTCTCAGTAAACCACTCAGAATGTAATTTATCATATTACGTGTTATCTCTTAAGCTATGACACTGTAACCCCCTAATTTTATTTCCAATTTCCTTAACATGCAGTAGTTTATCTGATGTTTACAAAAGGTACATTTCAAAATAATATCTATGATTACAACATTACAACAACGGCGCTTATTGCTGCGGCGTGGGCTACTTACGAAACTCCAATCGGCAACATCCTCCTTCGAATGCGAAAATATATTGTTGACCCCCATTTACATATGTAGAAATGATCATCAGAATCATAAATACGAGGAATCAGGGCTCGAAAAGAGAGATTCAGGTGTTCTTTCTTCCCGCGCGCAATTCGTGAATGGAATGGGAGATAAATAGTATAATGGTGGTTCGATGAACCCTCTGCCAGCCACTTAAATGTGATATGCAGAGTATCCCATGTAGATGTAGGTGATTTGTTTTCATAAAAACCTTCCATTATAGCCTACTTTAGCATCAAACAAAAAGAGCTCGTTTCACTTTTTTTTTCTTATTAAGCAGCACTACCTGTACTTTATATGTGTGTAATTTGATTTATAGTTTAATACGTAATATTTTATTTTTATATTTTAAGTGGAATTAATTTGTAACTAAAGGTAACGAGTTCACAGCGTGTATTTCATTATGATGTACACTGCAGGTGGTTGCGTTAGTACTGTAAACACTAGCCGCAGTGTGAGTTCAGCTGCTACGGACAAGTTAAAGTCGTTTTAACATCATATGCATATACAACCTTTCTGAATTCATACAACTTGCTGCTTAACGACAGTTTGTTTTACCGCGTAATCTTCAATCTTTACAACTCGCTTCTTGATGCATCTAATGCAAGTATATGTTTTCTTATTACGCTTGGCAGTGATGATTTATACATTTTAGATGTAATCTACCTAGATGTGCAATAAATACAGAGGTCTACATTAGTGTTTGCTGTATTCATGCTGTAATTACTGTAATGTCTTGTCACAAATTTATCAACATATCCCTCTAAAGCATTGATGACAAATCTCGAAAAGACGCAGTGAGAGATTATACACTGTGAAAGGCGTTCATACCTATTACTTTCATCACTTGTCCTAGAAGAATCTTTCAAATGTCAATGTTCTTGCGCTTGCGTTAAGAAACGCGTTGAATAAAAACAATATTTGATATGCTGTATGCGAATACGTTCCTGAAATGTGCCTACATAATGAAACAGATGCTGGAACGGAGTTGAAAAATGATTTATACTACTGGTATTGATATAACCAGCACATAATTTCTGTTTGTATTCTGATAATTGTGTAGTATTATTTTAATTTTTTTATTTTACTTTCCCTGTTAAAGTTTTGCTTAACTGTGAAGTACTGTTCGGTGTCTTGAATTGTCAACCAACATTAATTTCGTGAATGCAGAAAGATTTATTGTAATTATACCACATTTAATATTATTAGGAATAAAGTTATTTATCACTTAATTGTTTAACGATTGATTTCTCCGTGGAAATAATTTACTTTTTAGTGCATACTATTATGTAGCTAGTTTAAACGTACCTTGCTTAATACATTATTGTTAAGAAATTTCAAAAAACAATCAAACAGCGTCTTCAGATACTTTTAAAATATATTTTTTTTAAATATTCTTACTTGCTGCATAGCTGTATAAGGATCTTTATTTAGAAAGCATCAGCGGCTTGATACCGTTTATGTACATTTTCTAGTAGGTAGTATTAATTCCTACTGAGAGAGCACAGTATTATGGTTACCTAAATGAATCATCCAGTGACGGCTATCATTTTGAATCCACACATAAACCATTTAGGTCGAGGATATATTAGAACGGTGTGCAATAAGGATAAAAAATAATAGGCCCTGAGTGGCTGCAACAAACTTCCTCCACCCTGATCGTAGACGAGTTTTATCGGTGTTTTTTAAGCTTGATTACGTCAGCCAGTTGGAACTATTATGTGCGCTAAATGCCCGCTATAAACAAACAATAAACTATAAATGGAAGCATATTTTAGACATCCAATTTTTTAAAACATACTTTATTCGAGCGTGAGAATTTTTAAAGTCTTTTGTGACATGCACCAACGGTTTTATAACTTAGCAACATGGACGGTCATGCAACAGTTGGGTCAATCTGAGTTAAACAGAATAATGATGAAGAATACGCTGAAAAGATAGGGCTACTACATGAGGAGGGTGATGTAGAAATAGCCTGCAGAGAAAATGAATATACAATAAAACGCAGAACAAAAATACAGAAACAATCATAATAAAGCCAATAAATATCGGAGAAAGGATACTAAATTGTAAAAGTCAACATGTGTGAGAAAAGTGGAATTTAATCGAATTAGAGGATGTCATAAAGAAGGACTTTTGTGCCTGATTTTTAGTGAATAGAACTAGTTTACTAACTTTGGTATTCGAGGACATAGGATTTTAGCTGATAGCTGTCACCCTCTGTCAGCACGTATTGCTCAGATAGAAATCTGCAATTTTCAGCTGCGCTCATATTTAGTCTAGTTGCTATTTCTTTGCCTAACCGGCCTATATAAAATTTTTAGTAGTGAACTGCGATGGTTCCGTCTTTATGCAAATATAAAGTAATTAGTTTAACACCTTACCGTGCTTGATCGAAGCTGTGGAATGTTAAATAAACATTGAGGGAGCCGTAACTGCTATGAGGCATGTGTGATTGCTGAATCAAATAATATGTACTTGTGTAAAGCCGGTCCCATCTCCATTTCACCATTATTTTACCGCATGTGCGGGAATCGAGCTGAGAAAATGAGTTATGAGAATTTACAGTTTTTCACTGTTCAGAAAAGCAATTTCCGCTTTCTACAAGTAATTGAACGTTACCTTTTCTATCGAAACTTCACATGGCTTTGGTGGTCCTTACATAGCCGGCTTTCAGTGTTTTCGCTACAACAGAATCAGTTTAGAAGCGAGGCATGTGATGACATGGGGTTCTACGATACATTTAGTTATGAGGCTCTTACGTCAATCCGGTGACTTCAGTGTAGCGCACAAATAGGGTATTTGTCGTTAAGAGTGGATTAGATTAATACTTGTTCCATAGTTTATAAGTACGACATTTCCCAATGTTGTGAAACGTGTCTGTTTAATACAGGATTTATTTTATTTATTTATTTATTTATTCATTTTTTTAGTTTTTCTTGCATTTTTTAAGCGATATTAGAAGTTTAATCTAAAAACTCATGAAAAGTGTTGGAGGAGTTGTCACTCAGAAATTCTTTTAATTTCTCAATATCTTAAACACGCCTGCTCACTGCAACGGTAGTTCACAGCAGTAGAAATAACAGCCAACCAGTTGCAAATCAAAGTTTAATAACTTTACCGGGGCTTCGATTGATATAAATCAATCTTCTTCAGAAGATACATGGACATTACATTATTTTTGTCGATTGATTAATTGACTAGTGTAAATTTTCCACAGTAATAATGTAATGTCCATGTACCTCTGAAGAAGATTGATTTACAGCAGTTGAAACCGCGCTAAAATTTATTAAACTTTAATTTTCAACTGGTTGGCTGTTACTTCTAATGCTTTTAATTTCTTTCTAAATAGTAGTTGGCTATTTGTCAGTCTTTTGATGCTACTTGGCAAGTGATCAAAGATATTTATTAATTCATTAATATTATTAATTTGTTTGTAGAAATGGTATGTTATTCGTTTCCTAATATATTTAGTTTCTTAAGAATTTTTTTTAAATCAATGTTTTATTTAATTTTTTAGTTTAAAGTATTAATTTTTTATTTTTTTTATTTGTGTGAATATAAATCACCCCTTTCTGTGCCAAAGACTTAACCTTGAATAGTGAAGAGTACTCTTTCTGCTAGTGCACACTGCTATTACTTCTGAATTGGGTCGGATTGTTAATAACAGATTTCATAAGTGAAAACATATATTGTGAAACTACTGTGAAAATTCATAGATTCTTAAATAAACATCTGTAGGATGATCTTATGTGGGCTCTAGCAATTATTCTGATTAAATGTTTTTGTCCAAGGAATACCTTGTTTACTTAATGGTAATTGTCCCAGAATACGACCCCAAACTAAAGCAGTGAATGAAAACAGGCACAGTAAGCTAGTTTACTGAGATGCATATCAGAAAAATTTGCAATGACGCTGACTCAGTTTCAGTAGATAATCCATGTGTTTCTTAAAATTCAGTCCCTCATCAATACAAACACTGAAAAAATTTGAATATTCTACCCTAGCTACAGATTTCTGTTCTAAGTCAATATTTATTAATGGTGTCATGCCGTTTGCTGTTTGAAACTGTATTTACTGGGTTTTATCAAAGTTAAATGAGAGTCCACTGGTAGAGAACCATTTAATAAGTGTCTGAAATACGTCATTTACAATTGTATCAGTTAATTCCTTTTGTCAAGCAAAAAGAACTAGCTTAGCACGTTTTTGCATATGGAATGCCAATCATTAATATATGTTAAGAACAACAAAGAATCAAAGACCGAACCTTGTGGGACCCCATTTTTCATAGCTCCCAAGTTAGAGACATTAGCTGTTTCTTGTATATCATGTGAACTGCTTATTTTAACTTCCTGCACTCTTCCAGTTAAGAACAATTTAGACTTTGTGCATTGTCTCACACATACCACAAAAGCATATCTAGAAGAATTCTATGATTTACACAATCAAAAGCCTTTGAGAAAAAAATATTCCGATGGGTAATGTGCGATTACTCAGAGGATTTAATATTTCTTCAGTGAAAGTATATATAGGAGTTTCTGTTTTGAAACGCTGGGTTGCTGATAACACCCCACAAACCTAGTAGTGTGACTTTCTCTGTCGAGCTGAGCACATCATGGTGTCATATGAAGAAGAGAGAAAACGTCCATGATGGTTGTTGGAAGAAGGTTTCAAGGATCATGAAGACTGTGAGATTTCACAGTGTGAAGATTCCGATAACAATGAAGAAAAATGACGACTAAACCTAAGCCAAATAGTATCAGAACTAGGAAGCAAAATATAGTAACTCAACTTCCTGGTACCACAGTAATTCCTAAAATCTACAAGATTGCTGTAGAATGCTTTCCTGTGCTTATAAATGCGCAAATAATTCGATCAGTAGTAGAGTGCACCAACATTCATATGCATCATTATAATTTAAAAAAGAGCTTCAAATTCGGCTGTAGCAATATCTATCCGGCTGAAGGCAGCTAAGATCTCAAACATGGAAGAGCTTATTCCATCAGTTCAATGAAATAATTTCACATCTCGAAGATGCGTAGCTTGCGCAAAAAATTAAAATAAATGTTTAAATCAAATGAAAATCACCTGCAGTAAGTGTATTAATTCAGAATCTCCAGTGACGACGAAAATGTTCAGTGTTTAAATGTGATTTATCTCTAGACTTTTGACATGATTGATTGTTTTGAGTCATATAAATGTGTCTGTTGCTTTGTCTGTTAACATCTCTCTATAATTTGAAAGTGATTAAAGCTTTTCTTATTTGATTAATTTGAAAAAAGAAATAGTATATATAAGAACATTTGAAACCATTTCACACATGTTATTGATTTATCAGTTACAGATAATTATTCGAGTACCTCAGTGATTAAAATTGTACTTAAATGAATTAATAAACAATTTAAGAAAAAAGTAGAAACCTCAGTATGGTATATATGTTGGGTACTGTGAATAACCCACGTCCCTAGTTATGTTTTGAATGCTAAACTCCCCAGTTTAAGGTTAAAAGCTTTTCTGAAAACCAAACTGACATTTTGTCAGAACTTTATTTTTACTAATATGTTAATCTACTCGAGATTACATTACTTTTTCAAAAATTTTGAGCAAAGCTGTTAGAAGACTGGGCGGTAGTTGTTGGGATCAGACGATTCCCTTTTTTTGCAATGGTTTAACGACAGCATATCTCAGTCCATGAGGGAAAATACCCTGCTTTACAGAGTTCGTAGAACAAGGCCTGCTAGTTGTATACGTACCTTTGGACATCTGTTTAGCACCGCACCCATAATGATTCGTGTGGATACCGGGAAGAAAGTCTGACCGAGCGCGGCAGTCATTAAGAGAAACAGACGTATTGTCGAAGCGCCGCTTGTGAAAGTCCAGCAACAGTACTGGCCAGCAGGTATAAAGGCGCGCTGCGGACACCGCCTGGGCACAGTGGCTCTCCATCAACAGCAGGCATGGCATACAAGGTAAGGCACACCTCGCTCTCACTGCATCAGTGGTGTCCGGGCACTTGGTTTTGTGTTTAGAGGGGTAGCATCTTCAAGTTTAGTGGGCGACCTTCATATTATGAATAGACAAGTGCACTTCAAAGGGTAAGCTCGCTATTAATTTTCTTTCAAGGAACACCTTTGATCTCGAACGCTCGGAACAGTACTAAACCATGTCTGGAATAACAGGATATCATAAACAGGACAGTGTTGTGCGTCACTGACATTCAAAAAGTTGCATTGTATCTCAAGTAACATTTTAACAGATAGAGACAAAGTAAGATATCATTACGATAGGAAGGAAATTATATGTAATGTAATGACATCAGTGTATCATTACATATTCATTCAGCAGCGCCAAAACTCTGATACTCAAAATACTTATAATAGCGCAAAACACACATATGCGGCGGCATAACACACCTGAAAATTCTTACATTAGTTCTCAAAGAGCACATGCGGGATTTTGATGAAGTGGTTAAAATAAGTGGGAGAGAACAATGTGCACATCTCACTATACTCACGTTATCACATTCCAAGTCACTTTAGTATTCACGCAATCAAATATTGAAAGCTCTTTTGCTCTGAAGATGAAAGTCGTGTACTGCTTGAAGAACCACCTACAGATTCACGTTCCTCCTGTTCGTCAAATTCCGTAATGCTACCCACGTAACGTTGTGTAATTCTTTGTCTTAGGCATATATTTCTGAATTATTATAATATATTCGCAAACTCCATATCTTTGGCCATAATGTCATTTCCGTATTCAGTATGTCGCAACTTGATCCCTAATATTTGGACCATACGCGTAGTTCTCCTCATGATATCATTGAACTGTACACAGTTTACACATTAACTCGCGTGCGAACATTCCAAAAGAGATATACGTACTGTAGCTATACCAGAGCCGCGGCGGAGCGGCCGCGCGCATTGAGGCGCTATGTTACGATGCGTGAGGCCGTTCCCCGTCGGGGACGGGGGAGGGGGGGTTCGAATCCCTCCTCGGGTATGGATGTTTGTGCTGTCTTTGGTATAAGTTTGTTCTTATCTGTAAGTTTAGGGACCACTGTCCCTTGTTAGTGATAACGGTTTTTTTAAAGTATGCTGCCATTATGTGGTCTCATGCCTATAAATCTCAATAAAAATCATTCTCCTGTATTTGTCACCTCTAACATGTCAATCCATGAATATGAATTGCGTGACTTACTGCTTTTTCAAAAAATACAACGTCACATGGACTGTCGCACATGTTGCGCTGGGCTAACTAGCTGATATTCGAATAACAGATGAAGGACTGCTACGTTTTATGCAATGATGAATTTTCATTGAGATGGGTGGAGACAATAAGTGTGTTTCAGTAGGAATAGTAAAGATTTTAATAGATTGTGGTATGGAGGAGGCACAACAAAATACCATATAACTTGTATCAAATTTTTATTGTATACAGAGATACGTGCAAAGTTGATTATCAAAAATTCACCTCCTACTTCAATGAACTTTTCACTTCTCTTCCTAAAACCGCGTATAGCTCTTCTGACTGTGTTTTCTTTTATGTGCGCTACACTATTCACAATTCGCACGATCAAATCGGCTCTTGTGTTTATTTTTTTTATTTTATTTTATTTATTTATTTTTGTTTTGTTTTTTGTAGACTTCGTGTTTTGTATACTTAAAATTTGAAGTTTTACTTACATTTTAGTAATTTTTCTATTCATAATAATTGTTATAAACAGGAAAATAATGTAAATATATGCGTTTCAAGTTTTCCAAATCATTACGATCATAAACAACGGTGGACAACGAGTTAATATACAGAATTGTATGGGAGTGGAACAGCAATGCAAGTTATTAGTAGTGGTACTGAGTACCCTTCGCCACGCAACTTTGGGTGGATTGCGGAATATGTATGTAGTTGTGGATGTATGTTTTCCGGTCGAGAGGCCGAACATTTTTCCCGAATAATAACTTGGAAGTTTAAATGAATTTTCTTTTTTTCTATAAGGAGTGTCAAATTAAGATACCGCAGTGCGAAAAATTTTATACTACCAGGACAGGTAAAGTGACTATTTCAGTGCAGATGGACGCGACAGTCCGCATGTCTTGCGGGTTTCCAGCGAAATGCAGCTAGAACATGGGACGCACGTAAGAAGCGACATACGGGAATTCAGGTCGGACTGGAAGAGTGTCTGGGTGGCCGAACTGAAGGGAAAACTGTGTAGGGGGAGCGTCTGTGATTCACAACCGAAACGTGCTCGGTCCCGACTGTGAACAAAGCTACTGATTAAATCTGTCGGCGCGGTACCCCAGCACGTTCCGTCTGACGGCTCGCCGCCCTGTGCAATAAAAAGAAGCAGAGGCCCACCGGTAAACGCTGGACAAACATGATCCCATCCCACCTCCGCAACGAATCGATCCGCCAGAAAGAGAGAGAGAGAGAGAGAGAGAGAGAGAGAGAGAGAGAGAGAGAGAGAGAGGAGCAGGCAAAGTACCAGTCGCGTCAAATGAGAGTCCGCCGTGCGGGAAGGGCCGCTTGGTCTGAAGCACCACTCTACGTATTGCGCGACTGTTCCCCGTCGGGAGTTCCACTCCTCCCTCGGGCATGCGTGTGGTGTTTCCCTTTTTAATGCAAGTGTAGGACCGACGATCTTAATTATGTGGTCCCTTAGATCACAAACGTTTCTACATTTGAAAGTGGGAGACACGTTGCGAGTCCAAAATTTTAACGTTACCTTAGTCTTCTCACAACAGTCACATTCACTTCAATGCTGTAAAATTAACTAGTTGTTCACCGTTATTTATTAGCGTAATGATTTGGGAAAATTGAAACGCAAATATTTACATGATTTTTCCTGCTCATAACAATAATTATGAATATAAGAATTACTAAAAATATTACGCAAACCTTCAAATTTTACGATTATTGAGTATATAAATATGTTTATATCTAAACTTGTGAATTCATCATTTCACACAGTAAATGAAAATAACAGAAATATTCGTAACCTAATTTGGAGGGGAGAATATCGTTAGTGCCAGCACTGTATACTCGAAACTGACGAAGTTTTGTTGTATATATCGTATTGTATGATATCAGCTAGCCGACCGCGGTGGCCGAGGGACTGAGGCGCTCCAGTCACGGTCTGCATGGCCACGACGGTCGGGGGTTCGAATCCCACCCCGGGCATGGATATTTGTGCCGTCCTTAGTCTTAGCTAGTTCATAAGTAGTTTGTAAGCTTAGGGACTGATGACCCCGTAGTTAAGTCCCGTAAGTTGTACAAACATTTGAATTTGAATTGTTATCAGCTACGTAAATATAAATACATAAACCCTCTTCGATTTAGTTAAAAAAAAAAACTTTTTATTAAAAATATAATTGTGTCTAAATAATGTTTCGTTATTTATTAGATGGATATTTCTTGAGCAAAATGATTTTTATTTTTACACAGCCATGTTTCAGTGCAGTTGCAGCATCAAGAGAGGGCCTTTTATTCCATCTCTTTACATGTTGTGGCAATTTAGTTTTCATACGTCTTTTGAATATGTATTCCTTCACGGTTTGAAGGAAGACCTACTCAAAAATACGTAGGTAAACTAAAATGCCACAACATCTTAAAATAAAAGAAATAAAATTCCCACTGATGATACTGAAACTGCAATGAAACACGTTCGGGTGTAAGAAAGCCACAGTGTTTTTCTCAAGGTAGACCATTACAATAAAATGCCAAATGGATCACAAGCGCTTCGACATCAAGATAAGTCATCTATGTAATATAACAATTACATATCCGTCACTGAGACGCTGAATAACTCCCTCGCTAATGAAACTCACCTGGAAATAGTGCAATTGGCACTCAAAGACTTAGTGGTTCATTGTTTGAAAGGCGATCCACAATCACTGGATTGATCAGTAGACCGTCCTTTACGAAATTTCATGTAAATGCGCCGGCCCACACTAGCACGGAACCGATAAACCAAAGACCATTCCCTCGTGGAATCGCTCATTCTTCGAAGCTGCATCGAAGGATCCTTTCTGTTTATCTCACTATATTCGTTCCACTCTCTCAATTAATTGGAGTTGGTGAGAAGCAACTATCAAACAACAGAAAAGCTTTTTTCCAAGGGAGGTTTATGGCACTTCAAGCAATCGAGGTTTTGAGGTCTTGCATAATAGGTATACTGGCAGCGCCTGATTAAGGCTTCCTTGTGTCTAATATCAGAAGGAGCGACCGCACAGTACTGGGAGCCACTAGCTGGGGTAGCCCTTGGGGTTCCACTCATCGCCCTCACTGCCGTTTACTTGTACGTTGATATCCCTCACATCAACACCGTTCAGTCAGATGCCAGTCAATGTAGTCAATGTAGTTTTTCGCAGAATCTTTGCTCCCGATCCCCAATTTGAGCCATCTAGGTGCTGTAAGATGTTGACTCCATTCTTTTACCTTGTCTGCTGTGTTTTGTAGGTGGTTGTTGAAAGAAAGAGATCTCTCCAGAGTAACTACCAGATACTATGTGTATCCATTATCTTTCACCTTAACATCATCAAACCTAAATTTTGACTTTCTTTTAGTTTTGATAGATTCTAGCTTCCACAGTGAAAAATAATTACTATGGGTGGATAGGTGAGTGTTAGAGTGGATTCTGCTATTTTTGCGTCTGTATGTTGTGACACAACGGCAGTATCGTCGTCGGCGTAAATAAACTTTTTGGCCTGGTTGCAAGAATTTCTACTGTATAAACAATGAAAAGAATCGGAGTAAGAACCGAACCTAGTGGGAGGCCATAATGAATGTTGAAACAGCTTTCTCTTTTCCCCAAGTAGAACTTGACAAAATGGTCACTGAACACATAATTCAGGAGCTGTAATAAAAGAACACAAGGAAATCACTAAAAGATCCTTTCTCCAAACGGTACCTTGGGCAGGTGAGAGGTCCACGAAGAAAACTGAAGTTATAAGTTTCTTTTTATATCGAGGGACAACGAAAGAAGTTAGCTTTAACACCCGGTCACAGCAACATCGCCGGGATAGGAAACCAGCTTGATCAAGAAGGTTTTCACGGCAGGAGTTGTCTTAACTTGGAACTTCGGGGCTGAGATGCCGTGGTCCATGCGTAAAACTTTCCCCTGACATTTCGTCTTCGACTGCGGAAGGCATCCTCTGAAGCGAAGCGGCAAACTGCCCACGGAATATTACAGTAGGTATGGATAAGATGGTCTTTGTTAATTTTTTAATGGAAATGGTGTCATTATTTTCTGACAATTTCTTTCTTTTAGTAGGATTAGGCGTAGGAATTTTGGCTCAAGAGTTACAACACATTTTGTTTTGAGGTACAGACTAGACTGCTCTCCATAAACAACAATTGTTTAATGTATTCATCATACTGCCCATTTTGGTCAGTTCCCAATTAAGGCTCTGAATCCAATCGTCGTGACTGGCAGAAGGATTTCCGCAGAAATGTTAGCAAACGCATCTTCCCTGCGTTGCTAGAGATGCTGCCTGTTTCATATTTTCTCTGGATATGCGATTTGCTTTCACTGGTCACGGAGTATGAGGTGATCTGGGTGGCCATTCCACAGATCCACACGAGCCATTCCAAATGTTCAAATGTTTGTAAAGCTTATGGGACTTAACTACGGGGTTATTAGTGCCTAAACTTACAAACTACTTATGAACTACTTAATACTAAGGACGACACAAATATCCATGCCGGAGGGGGGATTCGAACCCCCGACCGTAGTGGCCGTGCAGACCGTGACTGGCGCGTCTCAGTCAGCTCGGCCACCGCGGCCGGCGAGCCATTCCAATGATCTGGAAACTGACTATTTAACTACAGACGAACAACTGCTCCATAGTGTGGTGGAGCTCCAAGCTGTTCAAAACACGTCCTTGCAGGATTTACAGGCAGCTTTGAGAATTATTAAGTTCTGATCAATGAAACTGATTCTCGATTATACTGATACCGCATATCCCACACCACACTATAACCAATACGTCACTAACTACTTTTTGACATTCCATATAGTGTGGATTCTTGTCACTCGGATATCTGTGCTTGTGAGGTTGGTTTCACTAATGAAAAAGCAGTTGTACAAGGTACCTTGTGGGGAAGGGGAATCTGGTTGAAACTTTTCTAATCCAGCTGCTACGTCAAACCTGTTTACGGAGTGCACTTGTCAGATAATCCTAATGTTATTTGATGTATCACGAAACCCCCTTTCCGTTAATAAATAATACAAGAGGGGAAAGAAAACCTGGATGAGATTCAAGATGGCCGATTTCAAGATGGCGCCCATGTTTGGTGCATATCGTACAAGATGGATCGCTCAAACATATGTTAAAGAAATATTCCGGTTTCCCAATTCCTGTAGAATTTGTGAAATAAAATCGTGCACTGCGATTTTTGTCTCAGCCTCTACAATGGCAGCAATCAATGCTGATAGTATAATAATTCAACAGTCTAGATCACATTATGATAATATTTTAAAATGATGACCGGTTTTTATGAATGAAGATCATCCTCAGATCATGTCCTTGTGAATAGCTGGCCATCTGTTCAGGAGTAGTGTTGATCCTTAAGAAAGGGGCCAACTACTCACAATGAGCAGTGTTGCCCCTCAATAGACAGTCAACAACTCACAAGGACGTGATAAGAGGATGATCTTTATTGATAGAAACCGGTCATCATTTAAAAATAGTATCATATTGTGATCTAGATTGATCTCTTCAACTCCACGTAAGAACAGCAACCTACATCTGTCTGAATCTGCTTACTGTATCCATCTCTTGGTCTTCCTCTGCGGCTTTTACCCCAAACATTCCCTTCAATGCTAAATTCACGATTCCTTGACGTCTAAGAATGTGCCCTACCAATCGATTCCTTCTTTTAATCAAGGTATACCAGAAATTCCTTTTCTCCCCAATTCTGTTCAGTATCTCCTCATTAGTTACGCGATCCACCCACCTAATCTTCAGCATTCTTCTGTAACACCACATTTCAAAAGCCTCCATCCTCTTCCTGTCCGCACTGTTTATCGTCCATGTTTCACTCCCATACAAGGCAACACTCCACACAAATGCTTTCACAAAGAACTTCCTTAGGCTTAAATTAATATTCAATGTTAACAAATTTATGCCCAATGCCATTCTGAAATTTTTATCCTCTGTACTGTGTCCATCATATGTTATTTTACTGCCCTAGTAACAAAAATCATCTACCTCCTTTATTGTTTCGTTACCTAATCTAATTCCTTCAGCATCACCTGATTTTCTAAGACTGCACTCCCTCCTTTATTGTTTCGTTACCTAATCTAATTCTTTCAGCATCACCTGATTTTCTAAGACTGCACTCCATTACCCTAGTTTTGCTGTTGTTAATGTTCATCTTATATGCACCTTTCAGCACACTGTCCATTCCGTTCAACTGCTCTTCCAGGTCCTTTGCTGTCTCTGGCAGAATTAATATGTCATCGGCAAACCGCAAAGTTTTTATTTCTTCTCCCTGGACTTTAATTCCCTCTCCAAATTTCTCCTTCCATTCCTTTATAGCTTGCTCAATGTATAAATTGAATAACTGAATAACATTGGAGAAAGACTACAACCCTGTCTTACTCCCTTCCCAACCACTGCATCCCTTTCATGCCCTTCAACTCTGACATTATAAGAAACTAAATTTTACTCCTGCTTGCTTCAGAACTTGAAAGAGTTTATTCCAATCAACATTGTCAAAAGCCTTTTCCAAATCTACAAGTCTAGATATGTAGGTTTGCCTTTTCTTAATCTCTCTTCAAGGATAAGCCGTAAAGTGAGTATTCCCCCCGTGTTCCTATATTTCTCCTGAACCCACATTTATCTTCCCCGAGGTCGGTTTATACCACCTTTTCCATCCTTCTGTAAAATCCGTGTTAATATTTTGCAACCATGACTTATTAAACTGATGGTTCTGTAGTTTCCACAACTGTATGCGCCTGCTTTCTTTGGAGTGGGGATTATAACATTTTTCTTGAAGTCTGAGGGTACGTCGCCGGTCTCATATATCTTACAGACCAGGTGAAACAGTTTTGTCATGGCTGGTTCTCCCAGAGAAGCTAATAGTATATTGACAGAATTGTATTCGTGATAATTTCTAATTTATTCAACGCCAACATCTTTGGTAATTCTGCTTAGTGTTTCACACCTGTCAGATATCCTCACGTTTGAAGTGGAATGCCTGCTGCACAGAGTGCCAAGTAGCGGATGCGTCTCCCCTCCACATCT
The DNA here is from genome assembly GCA_026315105.1 of Locusta migratoria. Lineage (NCBI taxonomy): Eukaryota > Metazoa > Arthropoda > Insecta > Orthoptera > Acrididae > Locusta > Locusta migratoria. Next base: position 203,766,642 of record CM048746.1, read on the forward strand.
ACAGTCAGTTACAGGTTGGGCTCACCAGGTGTCACCCCTTTCACAGACACTGCCGTCTCCTTCCTCTCCACGAATTCCGCATTTAAGGCATTTTCCACCAGGCCTGGGGGCGTCAGTTACCGCACCTGTGCCCCGGTCTGAATTAATTACGCCGTCTGCTCGAGACAGCTTCCGGGGCTGCTTCGTCTTCTTTTCCTCTTCTTTTTGTTGTTTCCTCTCGGAGTACTGCTGCGCGATAAAAACACGTTCTTTTTCTTTTCCTAGACGTCACCCTCTGCAGTAGTCTTGTGTAGTTCGCGAACGAACTAGTTCGGAAGAGCGCTCCCACAGTCGAACTACGCGAACTAGTTCGCAGATCCCTCACCTCGTACTTTGTCCGCTCCTTTTCCGAAGACTGACGCGGAACAGCGAGAGGGCGCGAGAGCGCGCAGAATCTCGCGATTCCCTTCTGGCAGTTACCGTCATTTCGAGCTGAGATGCAGCTCAGCTGTAGTTTCATAGTTCACTGCCACAAATTACCTTTTCTGAGGTATTCAGTGTTGAACACTGATCATTATATAAAAAAGCTGTCAGAAGAAAAGAAAGAGCTCTTTTAGTAGCGGTAGCAAAAGCCAAAAAGAGCGAACGAACTAAAATGAGCGGACGAACTAAATAGAGCGAACGAACTAAAAAGAGCGGACGAACTAAAAAGAGCGGACGGACTAAAACTAGCGGACGAACTAAAAATAGCGGACTAACTAATGAGAGCGTCCTACTTCGCGGTTAAGCTGCGAACTAAAAGGAGAGCTACCGGTCGCGAACTAAAATATGCGCGATCGGTCGCGAACTATTATGCCAAACGTATCTCACTTCTTAGTTCGTTGTATTCTTTTCCGAAGACCGACGGGCAATAGCGAGAGGGCGCATAGCAGAATTAAAAATCACTTGTTTACCTTCTGCTGATGAGAGCCATTTCGAGGTGAGCGTCTGCCTGCTAAATTACATAGTTCAGTGCTACAAAATTTCTGTTTTGAATTATTCTGCACTCTGCACTATCTAATAAATTCCATAATGCCAAGATATAGAGATAACTCTTAACTTAAACTTGAGAAATTATCCACAATCTATTTCTTTTGGTTTGCGTGATATCGTTAGCGGCTCAAGCAGCAAGCACATGCAGCAGCTAGGTGGGGGAACTTCTCCCTCCACTTTCATGCGCAGACCACGGCGCTCAGCTGTCACTGGGAGCGGACGAACTAAAAGAACGAACTCGTTCGCCGCTGTGCCACGAACGGAAGTGAGCGCTCCCGATCGCGAACTATTATGCGCAAGTCTACTCTCCATACCTTTACGTTCGCCATATTGTTCTTATGACGACAGGATTGATCGTAAAGTTTTGAAACTAATTTCGAAACCCATATGAAACAGAGCTGAAAACCTACCGATGCTATCCATTGGTTCTTTGGTGTATTACTAAATTACGAGAAGAGCATCACCTACTGGTTCGTTGCCTTCAACGCCGTACTGCTAAGCAGAACAGACACCTAAAACTTTGAGATTTCTTTTGCTTCTCCGAGTCGATTCTCATTAAGGCTATATGTTGCCCCAAGGTCAGGTAGGATTGAAGGAGGACATGGATATAGTACAAAGAATTGTGGCTCGTTTCAGGGGAGAATGAAACGAAAGGAGATTCAGGTGTTCTTACTTCCCGCGTGGTGTTCGAGAATGGAAAGGGAGATAAATGATATGAAAGTGGTTCGATGAATCTCTGCCAGGTACTTCAGTATGTTTTGCAGAGTAACGATGTAGATGGAGATACGCTCAAAGTACCTATAAATACTCCACAAAAATCAATTTAGTAATTTGCAATTACCATATTCAAACAGAAACATTGAATTTAGATGAAAGTGTAAGTTTCAACATAGTTTCTGCCCACGACCCGATTTTGATAATGCTTGTTTACTGATTCAAGTATCCCCAAAATATATATGAATACCTGATGAAAATTCGTTGAGTAGTTAGATTACATACATAATGTTCTGTGACTTAAAAAAATATTTCTCCACAAGTATCATAGCATAGTTGCTTTCCTATCAACGGTGACCCAGACATTATTTTGTTTAGCCCAAGCAATGAAATACCATACAAGAAAGTAGTTTATAATCATATGATTACGTCTCACAAGAAATAAAAGTACTTGGACTTCAGAGGAGAGATTTGTACGCAGTGGACAGTAAAACGTGTAAGGATATTTGCTGATATACCTTTTGGTGTTAAAATAACACAGCGAGTCGCTCGTAGACCGTAAAAGCTAGACCACACACACACTCCTTTCTTGCAGCGTCACATACTGCAGTGCAATCTTACTCACTGTGCATGTTGTGGGGTTTCTCATAGATCAGGTATGACGGTGTACCTATTGAGAACGTGCTCTTTCACTAAACCGCTACACTTGCCGATAGAAAAAGAAGTAAAGAAAGAAAAACACCTGAATTTTCCGTCTAATTATACGCTCTTTACCGGGAAGTGCAAGATGCGTAGTCTTTCATACTGACAGAGACAGCTTCTTTGACCAACGAGTGTCTGACGCTCTCAGCTGAGAAAGGGCCGCACTTAATTCACCTTTAGAGCACACTGCTTAATAAATGCCTTTTACCTTTTCGGAGGTTACCGACTAAATCTCCTCCGCCTCCCTCCTCAACTCTAGGAAATTGTTCCAACAGCCTGGCTTTTCAGGCAGTGAATGACAGGCAATTTAAATGGCCATTTTCCTCTCTCGCTGGCAACACCTCACTACAAATTGCTCCTTCGTGCCAGGAAATATCGCAAGTTCACTTCCTAACAGGTTCTGTGAGCACCTGACAACCGCATAGAGGTCACACGCCCTTGGGCCTGTCGGCACTCTAACCCAGATTGAGGAACCAGGAAAATAAAGCGTAAAGGGGAAAACCTTTTCTGAACGCCGACTGAACTGTAATATTTTTAAAAAAGGGAAAGAATATAACATTTACTGAAACAAAAGAATGAAAGTGACTAACAATTACGATGTATTCATAAACAGTGAGATTGTCAAACTTCACCCCTGTTTATAACATCCCACCCTTACTATTACCGGACAATTAACAATTAAGAATGTGGTTTCAGAAATTACAGCAACCAGTCGCCTTTTGTTTCTTCTTAATGAAGATTTATTTAAACCATTACCGGTTTCAAGCTGCCTAGCAGCTCATCTTCAGATGGTATAAAATATTACAAGTTACATTTCAATCTGTGGTAGGGCAGAAAACGAGAAAATGGTAAACACTAATTTTGGTAGGCTATACTTAAATTACAATAAAAGTTTGTCTTCAAGACATTACTTACAGTTATGCACTTTACATGTAGTTTGTCCATATTTGGTCCGCTTATTGATAGAATATCAGAACACATCTTTTCCATCATCATGCCACAACAAATTCCACGAATTTTAGGTGGTAAAATTGATAAATATTTCACACACATTACGACTTTTAACCACTAGCATAACTTACAGCTTGTAAACAAACCAAAGAGTATGTTTATACACAAGATAAGAACTATGTGAAACCAAAGACTAATAAAAGCTTATCTTATTATAGAATATACATATGATGCCAATTTAGATTACATAAGATTAAAAGTTGTATTCAAAGTTAACATATGTATATAATATAATTTCAAAATGATAGTTACATTAATATTAGGAGTATTGATTTTGTGATTACTATTATATCTGTTTACATGCGTCACATGTGTTGTTTCAGGTGGCATATAAGACATTTGAATTTGTGTGTTATTCATTGATTCGAAAATTTCAAAATAATTTTGGGCTTTGGTAGGGAGTAGTGTGGGTGGTGGTGTAAGGGGTGGGGTGGAGTGGGATGAAGTAGAAGAAGACGAAAGAAAGAGTGTAAGTGCAAGGAGATTTTTTTGGTGTTGTGTGTGTGTGTGTGTGTGTGTGTGTGTGTGTGTGTGTAATGGGGGGGGGGGGGGTATTTGTGAATGATTGTCTAATTATTCAATTTTAAAGAGTCTTCAAAATACTGGAAGAATGAGGTATTTGCTAGTTCTGTCTGCTCATTAAGAATTGTGTGTGGTGATTTACATTTGTGGATGAAAATCTCTAATTGTTCAAGGAGATCCATTTTTAGTCCCTTGTCTACAGAGTGTAGTATATTGAGGTTGGTATTTATGCCTGTAATGGAATGTTTGTTTTCTGCAAGGTGGGCAGCAAATGAGGATTTTTGTAAGTTGTTTAAACGGAGTGCGTCTGTATGTTCTTTGTATCGGATATTAAAACTTCTACCTGTTTGCCCTATGTAGTAGCAGGAGCAGCTGTCGCATGTTAATTTATATATACCGGATTTGTGAAAGGGTGTGGTGGTTCTTTTAGTGTTATGAACTATTTGGTCTTTTATTTGGTTTTTAGTGTGAAAGCTTACTTTGACCTTGTGTGGTTTAAACAGCTTAGCCAGTTTGTATGAGATGTTGCCGAGAAATGGCATGCAGATAAATTTGGTTTCTTCTGCTTCTGAGGATTCGTTTGTTGTTGCTGTTTGATTGGATTTAATATTATCATCCAATTTATCTACAATGGTTGGGTCATAAGCATTGTTCAATGCTATGGTTTTTAGAATATTTATTTCTTTATTATTTATATTAATTAATGGGGTTTGACTTAATAGGATGACGGAAATAGCTGTTACACTACGTTACGTTAAGCCAAGCTCAAACCAAAAAGACACTGCCCAAGCTGAAATATGATAAAGCAATTGTCAAGCAGTGCAGCGATCTTACAACTATTATGCATCAATGAGCAGCATTTAGCAAGATAATGGTTGTAAGATGTTGTCAAACTTATGATTCGCCGTAATTCTTATTGTCCTACACACAGTCACTTGAATAGAATACGTAATACTGGTAGTGAGCAAATAATTGTAATGACTTGTTAATTTTAACTAGGAAACTTGTACTTAAGATTTTTTTTAATAAGGCTTGCTATGCTATTCAATTAAATACTGATAATTGTAAATTGTTAACTATACGAACTCCATACTCTCAACAATATTTCGTTAACACTTATCATTTATGATATTCAGTGACTGCAAAATTTTAATTAATACTGTCATTAATTTGATCTCTATAAAATGTATGCATTACTCTGTCTTTTAGCAAACTGTGGAACTGAATAACTATGCAGTGACACACATAATAGTTCAGTAACATTCAGTTGTAATTAATAATTCCAAGACTTCGGATTTATATAACACCAAATTAATTGACCACATTTGTCTCGGAAATTATCACCTATTATCATTAGTACTCTTTACTATCATGATTAAGTCTAGAAATAACAATGATATGGATAGGACCAGATTTTCACTAATTCTGGTTCACTATTGATAATAACAGTTCTGCTACGCTGGCTAGCCGTACATGCTAATAGATGACTAATTAGCTGGATCTTACTTTAGTGAAGCGGCGTGCGACGTGGTTAGACATTATTGGCCCATAATAAATTGGCACAACAGACTCTTCTTGGCGACGAATTATTTATAACAAATTTAGGCCCACAGTACTCTTCTTCATACACGTATTCACTTGATCAAATATGTACTGTGCCCACAACCATTATTAAATCGTGCCTGATTAACAATATTCTGTTGTATTGTGCCGATACCACAAGACCTCCTTGCAACAACCACTCGGTACCACTGCCAGTCTCCAACAACTTTTCGCCTCAGCTCTCTAGCGATATAACTCACAGTCAAAGAAAAACACTGACGGTTGTTTTTATGCACAAACGAAAATATTACATCGGACTTGATTTATGTCGGAAATACACGTAGCATACACGACTGTCCTTCAAGACACGTGTAACAACTTCACATAACGGCACTTCTGCTGCACTGAAATTACTAAAGTAGCATCAGCTGTGTCTTACATCATTTAGAATGACAGTTTTCTGAATCTTGGAATACAGAGAAGTATATGATAAAGACATACTCCGCCTTTCACTACATGATCGAAGTCAGAGCGTAATAGTATAGGCAACACCAGAGGTTTAAATTACTCACGCAGACACTGTTGCACACTGTTGGGCTAGAGACTAATTTACGTTGTACATATGTATCTTTTTCAGATATGTTCAGCGTGTGAATACCTGAAAGGTCAACTGAATTTTGCGGTATCACGCATCTAACTTCACACAAAATATTACTGGGTTGTGTTGTTGGACGACATGGCGACGCTGCGTATTTGTTTTCAGAAGTTGTGCTGTAGTGTGCCATGGTTCTCTCTAGAGTGTATTGTTTGTTATGAGTGCCGTAACAAATTTTTTGAAGTTACTGAATGCTATTTATTGGAAGTATGTTGGAAGAGTTTTATATTTTATACGTATTTTGGTGGCACTTAGGGGGAAGTTTAGATTTCAGATAAGAGGTGTAATCTTAGATTGTTAGTTGCGGATATGACCAGGAATATTCACAAACTGGCCACGATTACATTTTTAGATGTTAGGCTTCATTGCCGAGTATGTAAAGTTTTTAGATAATGTATGAGACTGACTAGAATTCCCGGATATATGACAAGAAAATTATAAATAGTAGCAAAACGTAGTCAAGTGAAATTATTTTTCGTAGCTTTTTGTGGTTCGTGGTATCGTGAATGTGTTTGAACTACACGAGTCAAAATTAATGATGCCAGTTTTCCTCTCAGCTTATTTTATTATGTTACGTTTGAATGTGAGGGTATCGTTTATTTTCTTGTTTTTGCGTCAGATACTTTTATTATTTGGATTCTGGTGTAATTAGTCTGTCCCCGCGAAAAACCTCGTAATTTTTCCATTAGTTACTTTATCATCGCGTTGTTTCTGTAATTAAATAATTAGTATTATTTGTTATTGCGTGTAATGAGTGTTGTAAAAGTATTCATATTGTACTAACTCTTTACCTACTTCTTCCTCTCCCTATATCTTTCTTCTACATTCTCTCCCTGTCCATGTTGAACACGTTTCACCCCATCGTTTTTATTACTCCACCCTCAAGGCATTTCTTTGCAGGTAGTAAGTAATATGTTTGGACGAAAAAAAAAAGTTCAAATGTTTAATAAACTTAAAAACATCCATGCCCGAGGGGGAATTCGAACCCCTGACCGTAACGGCCGTGCAGACTGTCCAGCCATGGCTGGTGAACGACACAGAGCTGGTAATAAATGTGACTGGCACGCCGCAGACCGCTCGGCCACTGCGGCCGGTTGGATGAAATCGGTCAAGTGGCTTATGAGGAGATGTTTAACATCCACTGCACACATACATGATTCTATGATGTTTCAACCTCTTCTTCTTAGAGAGGACTTAAATTTATCCGTTGCATTTAAACTTGTTGACAAAATTATTTGCTCTTGCCAATGTGCTCGTCCTCGACCTCTTTGCACACAAATAAGGAAAAAAGTACACTCCGTACAAAACATTCATCCGCATCGGCGTAAAAGGATAGCACTGATTGTGAGGACCGATGGTCAATATGCTTCAGCACCATTTAATAGCGAATTACAACAAAATGGAAACTGTTACTATATTCCCCTTGCCTATATACCTATGTATGCTAATTGTCATGGCGATCAGATGATTGGTGTTGAAGTTGATGAGGTACAACGCAATCCAGTGGTGAGGTACAGCAAAGTGGATTGCGTAAAAACTTTTTTCGCGAAATTTATATGTATGCGAAATATTTCATGGTGATTGCTCAGACGGTGATGGAGTTATTAATGTCAAACAGACATCATTCGATTTTACAAAGTGGTCAGAAACAATGCGAAAAGCTTTCATCGATGTTTCAGTGTAGGTTATGCCGAGAAATAAAATGTACAGGAAAAGAGTTTTATGAGTTGCACCGTTTCCGATTTACTTTGCATTTTATTTGGCCAGACAGGTCGTTGCGGGCACCAAATTCAAAAAGACTTCCATAAGCAATTGTTCCAAAGATGTTGTTTGGTTTCGTCATGCCCAACATAATGATTGGAGATTTTATAGGGTTCGAAACCGAGCCAATGGCGGCACAGTTCCGTACGGTACTATTTCATTGTTTCCTCGATTTCAGCTGCCAGACGAACAATAAGCTATCTTCTGGCAGGATGCTCAAATTTTACACTGACAATTAACATTTATTTTGCATTCATTGTAAAATGTATTTTACAGTTTTCAAATTTGTCCCGACGCCCACACATATGACATTAATAACACCATGAAACAAGGAAATCCACTATATTAATAAAACACCATAAGCTAAGATATACTTTCACCTATCATTGCCACTGGTCTTTTACATGAGATAGCAGTGGTTTAACAAACCTATACATACTAATTTGTTTTTCTCACTTCCTTTAAGCAGACCGTCTTTTTTTTAATTCCATTTGTTATCCGGGCTGCTCTATAACATTATGTCAGTTCATCACATAGATCTTTATATTTCATCAGACACTAGACTGTTGTTGTTGTTGTTGTTGTCGTGGTCTTCTGTCCCGACCGGCCGCGGTGGCCGAGGGGATTGAAGCGCTCCAGTCACGGTCTGCACGGCTACTGCGGTCGGGGGTTCGAATCCCCCCTCGGGAATGGATATTTGTACCGTCCTTAGGATAAGCTAGGTGATAAGTAGTCTGTAAGATTAGGGACTGATGACCCCGTAGTTAAGTTCCATAAACCATACAAACAAACAACTAACTTCTGTCCCGAGAATGGTGTGATGCAGTGCTCCGCTCTATCCTGAACAAGCCTCTTTATCTCCACATAAAAACGGTAACTTACAGCCATTTGAATCTGGTTACTGTACATCGGCATCTACATAGGATACACTGCAAATCACATTTAAGTGCCTGGCAGAGGGTTCATTGAACCACCTTTATACTATTCATCTACCATTCCATTCTCGAGTCGCGCGCGGAAGAAAGAACACCTGAATCTCTCCGTTCGAGCTCAGATTTCTCGTATTTTATTCTGATGATCATTTCTACCTATTTTAGTGGGAGTCAACAATAACTTTTTGTATTCGATGGAGAATGCTGTAGATTGAAGTTTCGTAAGTAGCCCACGCCCCAGCGATGTATACCGTTGTTGCAATGATTCCCATCCCAGAACCTGTATCATTTCCGTGACGCTGTCTTTCCCGTACCGTGACAATACAAAACGAAATGCCCCTTCGAGATGGACTCTTTCGATGTCCTCCGTCAAACCCTCCTGATAAGGATCCCACACTGGGCAGCAATACTCTAAAAACCGATGGACAAGCGTAGTGTATACAGTTTCTTTAGTAGTTCTGTTGCATCTGGCAATAAAGCGGAGTCTCTGCTTCGCCTTTCCCACGACATGAACTACATGTTCTTTTCAGTTTATGTCTGAGGTAATAGTAATTCCTAGGTATTTAGTGGAGATTGCGGTCTTTTGATTATTTATCTTAATGGATTTCTTTTCACACTTATGTGGATGATTTGACACCTCATTATTTAGAGTCAATTGCCAAGTTTTACACCATAGTGATATCTTATTTAGATCGTTCTGCAGTTGGTGTTGATCTTCAGATGATTTTACTAGATGATAAATGACGGTGTCATCTGCAAACAACCTAAGAGAGCTGCTTAGATTTTCCCCCCAAATCGTTTATGTAGTTATGGAACAGCAGAGGACCAATGACACTACACTGTGGAACGGCGGATGTCATGTCTCTTTTAGTCGATGCCTTACCATCGAATAGTACAAATTGTGTCCTCTCTGACAAGAAATCCTCTACTCAGTCGCAATTTTATTAGTATCCGTTTGTAAGGTATGGTGTTAAGAGCTTTCTGGAAATCAAGAAATACGGAATCAATTTGAGATCCCTTGTCGATAACACTCATCACGTAGTGTGAGTAAAGAGGTAGTTGTGTTTTGCATGAACGATATTTTCTACACCCGTGTTAATCTTGAGTCAATAGATCACTGCCGGTCGCAGTGGCCGGGCGGTCTGCGGCGCGCCAGTCTGGCTGCACGGTCGCTACGGTCGGGGGTTCGAATTCCCCCTGGGGGATGGATATTTGTGTCGTCTTTAGTATAAGGTAGTAAATAAGTAGTTTGTAAATTTAGGGGCTGATGACCTCGTAGTTAAGTCCCATAAGCTTACCAAACAAATGAATTGAACAATAGATCACTCTGTTCGAGATAAACTCACTGTATTCATCTCTTGGTCTCCCTCTACGATTTTTACCCTACCCGCTAAATTGACAAGTACTCGATGTCTAAGAATGTGTCCTATTAATAGACCCCTTCTTTTAGTCAAGATATGCCAGAAATTCTTTTCCTCCCCAGTTCTGTTCAGTACCTCCTCATTAGTTACGTGATCCACCCATCTAATTTTCATCATTCTTCAGTACCATCACATTTCAAAAGACTTTGTCCTTTTCCTGTATAAACTATTTATCGCCTGTGTTTCACTCCCACACAAGGCAACACTACGCATATACAGGATGTCCAGAAAAGGACTCCCTGATTTCAAAATTAAATATCTCGAAAACAAAGATCGATAGAGGAATGCAGTAAACGGTATGTTTATTGTGAAAGCTGTAAGAAGTTTATACAGCAGTTTGAAATAGCAGTTACAAAGCTGCTAACCGATGGATCTATAATCGCCATACGTAATGCCTAGTATAAATAATGATTTGAAGCCCAGATCGATCAGTTCCACTATTGAAACGTGAAAGGAGGTTAGCGTACCGAAAGAACAGATTAAAACCATGTATTCCATTGAACAACGCGTTTTTCTTGTGCTAGAGTACCACAGGTTAGAAGAGAGTCCTACGGCAACAAGCCGATGTTTTCAAGCATAATTTAATGTTCCAAAAGGACCCGTAGCGAAAACCATTCTTACGTTCTTCGTAAAATTTCAACGAACAGGCAGCGTAACTGATGATCTTGTGAGGCATGTTGGCCGCAAGCAAACAGCGAAATCCAATGTCAACCGTCAGTAGAATTGCATCTGAGACTGGTTTGAAGCGTTCCAGCACGCAGAAAATACCGAGAAAGAGCCTATACATGTTTCCATTCAACATTTAAACACACCAAGCCATACCCGTACGAGCTGTGCAACAAAGGGTTGCCTTTGCTAATCAGATGCTCACAATGATTGATAGGGAAGGATTTGATGTTTGCTGCATCTGGTTTACAGATGAAGCACACTTCCACCTGAATGGATACTTGAATAAGCAGAACTGGCGATTTTGGGGTTCCGAAAAGCTATATTGTTGTGAAGCGAAACCCCAGTATTCTTCTAAAGTTACTGTGTGGGCTGCAGTGTGCAGGAGAGGCATCATTGGCCCTTTTTTCATTCGAGAACGGTCATTGGTGCACGTTACGTTACAATTTTGGAACAATTTGTCACCACACAGCAAGCGTTAGAGCATCGACCAGGTACTGAATGGTTTATGCAAGATGGAGCCCGACCACATCGGACCGAACAAGTGTTTCGCTTTCTTGAGGAATACTTCGGGAATCGAGTCATTGGAATATCCCAAATTTACTGGTGCAGGCATGGATTGGCCTCCATATTCGCCGGATTTGACTCCCTGTGACTTTTTTTTGTGGGGCACAGTGAAAGTCATGGTCTACCCGAAGCATCCCGCCACGCTGAACGAGCTTGAATCGGCGATCTCTGTAGCAGGTGAATCCATTTCGGTTGATACACTACGAAATGCGATGGCGAATTTCATTCTCCGTTTGCGCCACCTCAGTAGTGCCAAAGGTGAACATTTTGAAAACATTGTGATGTGACTGTTTGCAAAGAGTGTTTTCATACGATTATTTCACTTATGTATGCTGATATGCGCTGTACAGCGTACAGCGCCATCTGTTAGCAGCTTTTGTAACTATTATTTCAAACTGCTGCATAAACTTCTTACAGCTTTCACAATAAACATACCGTTTACTACACTCCTCTATCGATCTTTGTTTTTGAGATATTTAATTCTGAAATCAGGGAGTCGTCCTTTTCCGGACACTATGTATACTAGCGGTAATACACAATCAATACCTTCACTACGTGATGGTAACGGTGATGCTACTGATGACAGTTCTGCTAAAGCAGAATTGCTTAAGACAACCTTCCGAACTTCCTTCACGAAAGAAGACGAAGCGTATACTCCATTATTCGTATCAAGAAAAGCTGCCAGCAGGCATAATTTAAAAGTAAACAACCCTGGTGTATTAAAGAAACTTAAGTCACTTAACAAAAGTAAGTCTTCCGGTCACAATTGTATAGCAATTAGTTTCCTTTTAGTGTTTGCTGATGCAATGGCCCCGTAACTAGTTGTCATCAAAACCGCTAGCTGAGCGAACGTTCCCTACCCAATTACTGGAAAGTTGCACAAGTTACGCCACTACTAAAAAAAGGCAGTAGGAGTGATCCGCAAAATTACAGGCCTATATCATTGACTTTGGTTTGCAGCAGGACTTTAGAACATATACTTTCCTCAAATATTATGAACTATCTGGAACAGAATGACCTATTGACCCATAGTCAACACGGATTCAGAAAATATCATTTTTGTGAAACACACCTAGCCATTTACTCACACGATGTGATGAGTGCTATCAGTAAGGGATGTCAAATAAATTCTGTATGTCTAAATTTCCGGAAGGCTTTTGACACTACAAGCGTATTCAAATTGCGTCGTTGTGGAATATAGCCACAGTTCTGCGATTGGATTCGTGATTTCTTGTCAGAAAGGACACAGTACGTTGTAATTGATGGTAAGTCATGGAGTAGAAGCGATGTCTGGCTTTCCCCAAGGAAGTGCTCATTTCTCTATCGATCTTTGTTTTCGAGATATTTAATTTTCTGGACACCCTGTTAATTAATGTTACAAGTGGTGCAAGGTGTCATGGCGTCTGTGTGGTGTTGTGCCGGCAGGTTGTAGCAGTGTTGGCGGCAGTGCTGGCGGTGGCGTCGGCGCAGCAGGACCTCCCGGCACTGCAGCCTCAGCCTCAGCCTCAGCCTCAGCAGCAGCAGCAGCAGCGGCTGCAGCAGCCTGTGGCTCCAGGAGGTCTGCCGCAGGGCCCGCGCTTCGGCTTCCCCGGCGCGCAGCAGGGCTTTGGGCTGGGCTCGCCCTTCGGCCAGGGCGGCGGCTCGCCCTTCGGCTCGCCCTTCGGAGGAGCGCCTGGATTCGGTGGACCCGCGGCCGGCGGCGCACTCGGCCAGCCAGGGGGCTTCCCAGGCGGATTCGGCGGATTCAGGCCGGGGGCGCCGGCGGGAGCCGGGGGGCTCTTCGGGCAGGGTGAGGCCACGACAACTGTGCACCCACGTATACATACAAAATATGACGTCCACCACCGCGTGCGGAGTGAGCATCGTACTCTCACGTTCCATTACCAGATCCATCTGTAGTTTTTGTGGTCTTCAGTCCGCAGACTGGTTTGATGCAGCTCTGCACGTTACCCTGTCCTGTCATTTCCAAATGAGAGTCGCACTCTACATATTTTTGAATCTGTTACTTCATTCGTCCCTAGGTCTCCCTCTACGATTTTTACCCATACACTTCCTTCTGAGTGCACGATTCCTTGATGTCTCAGAATATGTCCCAACAACCTATCCCTTTTCTTAGTCAAGTTATGCCAGAAACTCCTTTTCTCCCCAATTCTGTTGAGCACTTCCTCATTAGCTGCGTCAAGTACCCAGCTAATCTTCAACATTCGTCTGCAGAACCACATCTTCTCTTTGTCCGGGAACTCATTATCGTCTTTGAACCAACCCTAATTTCCTTTTCTCTCCAATTCTGTTGAGCACCTCATTAGTTGCTTCATCTGCCCAGCTAATCGTCATCATTCATCTGCAGAATCACAGTCACCCTGGTTGCGGAGACTTCCCCGGCGTAATAACATAAAATTCATCTCGGGTGTGCGGCCGGATACCGTCATCAACTAAACACGATATTTCGGCAGACCAACTGGCTGTCATCTTCAGATGAGTGCGCTGATACACTTACTCCGGCGAGTAAGTGTATCATCGTACTCACCTGAAGATGGTAGCCAGTTGGTCTGCCGAAATATCGTGTTTAGTTGACGACGGTATCCGGCTGCACACCTGAGATAAATATTAACTCTAATTTCTCTTATACTAGTAACAGTTCCAGGATTTTCTTCGCTGTGTATTTGTTTCATTATTACACCAAAGATATTAAAGTTAGAGGTGAAACATAGAATTAAATTTCTGTTAAAGCCGGGAATCAAACCAGGACCTCCATGCTTACTAGGCAGTCTAGACCACCGCAGCACTAGCGATTAATTCGCCTCGGAATAGTCTAAGTACAACGTCCCGCTACGTCACAAACTCTAATTCAGCTTCTGTGTTCCATGAAATATTGCCAAAAAACAGTCTCTGTGTATGGATATTTATAATTACAATTTATATGTAGAGAACAGTCTAGAGTGCAATAATTTATTTTATTCAACTAGTTTCGGTCTTCGTTGAAACCATCTTCAGGAATTTTAACTATATCGATGTTATGGAGCTGTGACGCACTGTAACGCTCCCAGTTACCTGCCAGCTCCACAACATCAATGAAAATTCCTGAAGATGGTGTAAAAGAAGACCGAAACTAGTTGAATATAATAAATTATTGCAGTCTAGACTGTTCTCTATATATATATATTTAAATAAGAGTGGTGTTGACCAAAAAAAAGTGAAACAAAAATGATTCCAAAAATATATAATTACAGTGAATTATCACCTAAGCCTAAGGTAAAAGGCAGGTATGTTCCGACATGTCCATTGTCGAGGTGCTATTCCGATACATGGAGACCCTTGGCAATTCTGGCAATATTTCACAGAACACAGAAGCTGAATTAGTGGCGTAGAGGGAAGTCGTACTTAGACTATTCTGAGGCGTCTTAATTGCTAGTGCTGCTGGGTCTAGTGGTTAAGATGTCTGCCTAGTGATCATGAAGGGTCGGGTTCGGTTCCCGGCTTCAACAGAAATTTTAATTCAATTCTTTAACTTTGATGTATTTGACATTTTCGAGACGCAAAACAGTCTCTGTGTATGTAAATTTATAATTCTAATCATTACCTCAGTCCATCTGCTTCTTCCCAGCAGTCTGCTCATTTAACTTTTGTCCTCATGCACATCAGTAATAATAATATAATTTTGCAGCAACTAAGAGTGGAATATTAGAAAACTCCATGAAAACTGGGTAAACAGAGATGGTGATCCATTGCCGCTGTTACCACGACGTTTGAAATAATTTCCTAGTTCTTCATTTCGAAGAACTACGATGAGGAAAACGGGAAATGAGCAGATGGTGGAAGCAGGAGGGAATAGGCAGGAAGGAGTAGGAGATAGACAGGGCGAACGGAAGTATGAGAGACAAGAGGAAAAGATGGATGGAGGAGGAGGAAGACGAGGAGCTAGATAGAGGATGTGATGGTTACACAAAAGAAAGTAAATAGTCAGAATGTAGATCTTGGTAGCCTGCTCAGAGTGTGTAAACCGTCTCATCATTATATTTCAGCAGAATACGGACAAACAAATATTTCGTAAATTCATTGGCATTCCAATAAATTTTTTTTCTGAGAAAACATTTCTCTAACTTTTATTCTACGTTGCAAAACACATGCAAAACGGGCTATTGAATTGATTTATTTGCTATGCACATCTGTATTTGCAAGGAATCTTTCGTTTAGCTTTCCATCTACAATTAAGCACGATATAGCTAGTTTTCTTCATTCTGTTTTCATTTTTTCTGTTATGGATACGTTGTCTCTTATTAGAACCATCGAATTTAAGCGCCGTCGGTGGTTGTCACTATTATTGACATAGTGGAATGCACGTAACTCATGTCAGTCGATCATTGTAACAGCAGTTTATTGTTTCGTAATGTGGATTACCCAGAGAAATGAAGGTTACTGTATGGATGTCCCAAAAAAAAAATCGAAAAAATAACAAATTCGTCAATTGCTTTTGATTTATATCAACAACGTACCTTTTAAGGATTGCTGATGTGTTAGCATTGCCTAGACCTGAAGATAGCTTTTGGCCCACCCATGACGGTACCAAAGCACATGGAAAAACTTCTTGAATTCAATTTTTCAATTATTGTTGACTTTTACTGACAATATACTTTTTAAAGAGGTGCATAAATACGGCCTTGAACATAAAAATTTGAAAAAGACAGTAACTGTGAAGGTCGATTTTACTACTTAATATCTCAGTTTCAATTGCAGAAATTTTAAACATTTTTGGGATCTGGTAGAAAATATTGTTAAAACATTTATTTTATTTTATTTATTTACTGGAATTTTAAAACATAGCGTTCATAAAGATTACCATTCATTCAGACAGTGGGCATTAAGTATAAATGAACCCTTGTTAGTGCCATGATTACCGAGCTGCTATACACAGATATAACCGACTGCACTTCATGTTGAGCCCAATCACCAGAACCATGTCTTACTCATAACATACGTGTGTCGTATAGCCACGAAAGGGTATACATCAGACGAACGGTATAAATGACCATTCCGTTTCTGCTGTAATGCATTTATTGTCAGTAGCTTTGGAAAGCAGTACTTGCAAGATTACGTATTCCGGTTTCATGCCGATATCTTTGTATAAGTCATAAAATTAATGATTGTTGATGTCTGGCTATGTTTATCACTTCGCCAGTTATTTTTCATTTGTGGCATGCGTTAAATAGTCATTAGGGATGAAACTACAAATAAGAATTATTAACAAACCTGGAATAAGATACAAATTTTTTAAGTTATAGAAACTTTACTTTGTTCTATATGTACATAGGCTTCTAAAATTAGATCGAACACTGTTTAACTGCCTTACAGCAGCCATAAACGCAGATATATGCAATATTATATTCATATCTCTTTTTCAGGTTTTCCTCAAGGATTCTCTGGTTTCAACCAATACAGGAACTTCTGAAAAGTTAATCAGACACACGTGCCTCCAGCAAAGGACTGTAGCACTGATGTAATTACGCAGCCATCAAAGTAACTCCCCATACCTCCATCTGCGAAGATTCGGCAGCTTATGGAACTGCGGCAATATTTTCTTTGATGCCACTGAAAGAGACGCCAAGTCCAACTCAGAGAACCTATCAAAAATATTTATGGATATGATACTCATGGAAACGATTGTAAAGATATAGAATAAAAATTGTGAAAGTAACGAATCCAAAAATCTTTATTTTTTTTTCAATTTCTGTCATAATGTCCCATGGATCGCAATAGCTGGATAATACTTTAGATTCTCCACTACCACTAATTTCTGTGTGCTTGGAAACTACTGCCAAAGCTAAAAATAAACGAAATGAAAGACCGAGATATTGTTGGTGAATTTCTACACATTTTTAACCTGGTAGTCACAAAGTTTCTTGTAGCCACTTTAGCAAATGTAAAAGTTTTAAAACAGTGTCTGCAACAATAATACATGCGACGAATATTGAATTTTCCGCGTTCATCAGAGTTTAGTTAACCTCATCATTTCACTCTTAAATTCATAACATATATTTTACCTCTTCGATACAGAATTTGTAAACCAGTTGTAACTACTGGTTTACGTAGTAACAAGTATCCACATTACAAAATTAACAACAACAAGCAGATTATAAAGAGAAAGAATAGAATCGTAAGTACTAAACAGAAATGACGCGTTTTTCTCCAACCGTAAATAAGAAAGACACTTTAAACTGTTTGTTATGTTTGCAGATGACTAGTTTGTAAAACAAAACAACAAATAAGTAGGCTACTTAGTGAGTTTTATTCAGCCTAATGTAAAAAAGGTATGTAAAAAATGTGGTACTCGTATATATAGGCCTAATTTGAACTAAACTGAAATAGTTATATCGTCAGATAACCTAAGTAAAAAATAAAAACGAATGAATCTACAAAAACATTTTGAAAGTACCTGAAAAGATTATTGTACAATAACTACAAATTTTCAGAAAAAAAAAAAAAATAAACCATCCCACTGATGATAGCTCAAAATGTGCTGAAACATGTTTGGGAAAAATTAAAAATCAGGTGTCTTGCATACGGCGGAAAATCCTCAACATTTGTTTCATTTTAAGTGGGTTTATTGTAGGTATGTTCTCGGCTCTTTAATATATATTGAGATCTTTCCCTGCTCATTTTCCGCCATTCTCCTTCCCCTTTTCTTTCCATTTTGGGCATTGTGCAGGACACCTTGAATACTACGTCGTTTACCGGTGAAGAAATTCGCTTGGACTAGTTTTCGCGTTTCCGAGTTGTTTGACGGCTGTTTATGTGTAGAGCATTACGTGACTGAAAACGGAGTATACTATTAACAAATGCTTCAAAAATAGTGTAATAACTTTAAATCCTCAAAGATACCGATATAGTTTAGATTAAAACTTTAACTGAAATAAAACTAGAATCAAACCAATTATTGTAGGTCGATTAAGATCGAAACCAAACTCTAAAATAGCATTAAGCCTATATAATATAATAGGTATTATGATTCTGTTTATTTCACTGCAACGCAGTTTAGTACGAGACTAACCTTTTAAAAACACTAAATCTGACATTATGTTGTTAGGAAATCAAGTTAGGTTCCTTAATCATTATCACAGCGTAACTCAATTCTTCTGTACAAAATTACTCCATGCACATACTAAATTTCACCACTATTCTGTACGTGCAAGATTCTTAAGTATTGCTCAGGATTATAATTAATGACTAAATACTAAAGCATCTGTTACAATTATTATGTACTTTTAACTGCAAAGTTAACAGTACACGTTTTCATTACGAGTGATATTGAAGAAGATAAACTACAACAGTTCCAATTCAAGTTTTAATTTTTATTTGGTTATGCTAGCAGTTTCAGAGTCCAGTTAACACCATTGTCAGGTTCTCATTTGCGCACTCAGGCAACCACCCGGACAGTTGTCGGATGATGTGCTGATGGACCACATGCAGACTAACGTCTACGGATATCAGTTTAGGGAAAAGGCTCCCATTAATTGAGCTTTAGTGGGGGCCTGAACTACGGCTGTTCGAGTTTCTCTTGTCAAATACGGACTAACCGCAGTCTCAAAAAAATAAATAAATTGTGGAGCTATTGACATTACAAGTGATATGAGCATGTCTTACAAAGTGTCTGTGTAGGTTTGCGACTTCGTTTTGCTTACTTTTCTCAAAGCATTTCACATCATTACAGTAAGACACTGCATTCTAATATGAAAAGCGGGTGGTAAGAGCCCTCTTCGAGCTGCCATATGTCACCTATGCAGCGAAATGTGTGGTTGTATGAAACTCCCTTGGCAAAATGCAACATTTTGTCTACGCAACATGTTTTCGTCCAGGAGTGTTAGTCCTGCACCTTCTGTGAAGTATGGAAGGTAGAAGACGAGAAACTAGTGGAAGTAAAGCTGTGAGGACGGGCCATGAGGCGTCAAAGGGTTATAGTCTAAGCATTCAAGGACGGCATAGCCTTACAAAAATCGTTACTTAAAACAAGTGTATATATATACTGACATGTGATTACATTTTCACGCAATTTGGGTGCATAGATCCTGAGAAATCAGTACCCAGAACAACCACCTCTGCCGTAATAACGGCTTTGATACGCCTGGGCATTGAGTCAAACAGTTTGGATGGCGTGTACAGGTACAAATGCCCATGCAGCTTCAACACGATACCACAGTTCATCAAGAGTATTGTGACGAGACAGTTGCTCGGCCACCATTAACCAGACGTTTTCAATTGGTGAGAAATGTGGAGAATGTGTTGACCAGGGCAGCAGTAGAACATTTTCCGTATCCAGAAAAGCCCGTACAGGAATTGCAACATGCGGTCGTGCATTATCCTGCTGAAAGGTAGGGTTTCGCAGGAATCGAATGAAGGGTAAGGCCACGGGTCGTAACAAATCTTAAATGTAACGGCCACTGTTGAAAGTGCCGTCGATGCGAGCAAGAGGTGACCGAGACGTCTAACCAATGGCACCCCATACCATCACGCCAGGTGATACGCCAGTATGGCGATGACGAATACACGCTTCCAATATGCGTTCACCGGGATGTCGCCAAACACGGATGCGACCGTCGGCCGCGGTGGCCGAGCGTTCTGCGGCGCGCCAGCCACTATGGTCGGAGGTTCGAATCCCCCCTCGGGCATATATATTTGTGCCGTCCTTAGTATTAGCTAGTTCATAAGTAGTTTGTAAGTTTAGGGACTCATGACCCCATAATCTCTACAAACATTTGAATTTGAACGGATGCGACCATCATGATGCTGTAAACAGAACCAGGATTCATCCGAGAAAATAGTGTTTTGCCATTCGTGCCGTTGCGTACACCATCGCAGGTGCTCCTGTCTGTGACGCAGCGTCAAGGGTAACCGCAGCCATGGTCTCCGAGCTGATAGTCTATGCTGCTGCGAACGTCGTTAAACTGTTTGTGAAGATGTTTGTTGTCTTGAAAACGTCCCCATCTGTAGACTCAGGGGTAGAGACGTGGCTGCATGATCCGTTACAGCCATGCGGTTAAGATGCCTGTCATCTCGACTGCTAGTGATAAGAGACCGTTGGGATCCAGCACGGCGTTCCATATTGCCCTCCTGAGCCCACCGATTCCATATTATGCTAACAATCATTGGATCGCTACCAACACGAGCAGCAATGTCGCGATACGATAAACCGCAATCGCGATAGGCTACAAAGCGACCATTATCAAAGTCTCCTCCTTAGACGAGGCATCACAACGTTTCACAAGGAAACGCCGGTCAACTGTTGTTTGTGTATGAGAAATAGGCTGGAAAGTTTCCTCGTGTCAGCACGTTGTAGGTGTCACCACCGGCACAAACCTTATGTGAATGCTCCGAAAAACTAATCATTTGCATAGCACAGCATATTTTCCTGTCGGTTAAATTACGTGTCTGTAGCACGTAATCTTCGTGGTGTAGCAATTTTAATGGCCAGGAGTGTATATATCGAGGTTTTTTTCAAAATAAAATCGTCGTATCGATAATGGAATAGATGTTCGCAAGTGGGATCGACTTATGGCAATGATTTTAGGTTTATTTTTTTCTTAAGCAGCTAAAACACCATGTTGTTAAGTAATTATTACGATTTTGTTGATTATAACGGTCAAAAATGACTCGAAAAATGACTAGCACTGTTGTGGGTGTTTTTTTCTTTTTTAAATGACTGTCAGAATTCCTAAGTTATGAAATAAATGTTTGAAGACATAAATATCAAACATTTTTCAAGAATTAACAAAAATATTTTTCACGATGATCTGGAGCCAGTCCATTTCTTTTAAAACATGTTCTGGCCTGGCTTGAAGGAATTAACATTGAATACTTATAAAATAGAACAATAGCAGATGTTTTACCATCTCCTTAGCATTAGTAACTGGGTAATAAAGTTCAGCTCATTCACCTGATACGGAGTTTATACCTTGACCAATAGGCCACGGTGAGTTGTATATCTCAACGTGCCATGGGGGAGTGTGTTGTCCTTAACTTACTTTAAATTTGTTTAATTAATTTGTAAGCCTAGGGACTGATAACTAAAGAAGTCCCATAGATTTAGAAACAGTCGAAATTTGAATTTTATCCTTGATGTGTAGTGCCTTTTCTCCTTCATCGTAAGGTACACTGTTTTCCACAGCCCCTCACGTCTTCAGTGTGTGCTCTTGTAGCCTCTTCTTACCTCTGCACTCTGATCTACATTTTTTTTTCCCTTCGGTTTGACATTTCTTTAGAAAATGTTTGTAAATCTGTGTGACATGTTGGTTTTTAGTCCCTAGGCTTACAAACTACTTAAATTAAATTATGGGCAACACATACACACCCATGTCCGATGGAGGACTCGAACCGCAGACGGCAAGCAACAGCACGCTCCCCAGCAATGCGCCTTAGACCACTTGGCCACATCGCGGCAGCGTTTGACATTCCTGTTGCTGTGCACCTTCAAAGTATTTCTGCAGTTCCGTCTGGAACATTATCCAGTTGTATTGTAGTGTCGGTTGTAGAATTCAGAGATACGATATCATCCGTTATTCCACGTGTTTGTTCCCTGACCATTGTGGTAGACAATGCAGTTGTGGACAGTGGTCAGCGTGCATGTCTAGTGCGAGCAGACTAGGTTTGTAATCCCAATCTGACAAAATCTTTCAACTTTCCACATTGATGTAATGCAATGCCCACTGGCAATCGTTGTGTTTAGTTCCGTTGTGTCTTGATCTAGGAATAACTTTTCGAAGTGAGATAGTAATAAACGAAAGATTCCTTCATTTTGTAATGCAGAATTTCTACTAGTTGAAGTACGCGAATGTAACATTGAAATTCCCTTTCTCATTTCGTTTATCTCATTATAGATTGTTTATCATGTTAATTCTACAGTATAGCACCATTCGCGGGAAATAGATTTATAAAGGAAATTGAAATATGTCCACAAAGTAAGACTCGTTTGGTTGTATAAAATAAACTTGAGCAGACACAGAAGAAATATTTATTGTACAAAAATCTAAAACCGTTAAACTACTTTTCTACATAGCTTCCGAAATTTTGTAGGCACTTGTCATAGCTTGGCACAAGTTGTTGTATGCTTTGTATTCAACCATGCGGTAATATGTTCTTTCAGCTCGTCATCATCGCTGTAGTGTTGATCACAAAGACATGTTTTAGGTGTAAGAAAATATTCGCTAGGAGCGAGGTCAGACACGTCCTAGTGAAATTCCTGTAAGAGTTCTTGGACATATTCGCCATGTGAGGGCATTATAGTGGAAGCAAAAAAAAAAAAAAAAAAAAAACTTCTGACAGTAATCGTCGGCGCTTGTTCTGTATTGAACGGCGCAATTTTTTAATGGTCTCGCAGTAACTATGTTCATTGACTGTTTGGCCTCGCGGTAAGAAATCAATCAAAAAATAGCTTTTCTGTGGCAAGAAACGATGCACACGACTTTTCGAGTGTCAAGATTTGCTTTGTGTTAACCTTCGTTGAGGATGAACTGTGCCTCCATTCCAATGATTGGCGTTTTATTTCAGGGTGTCGTACAATACCCAAGTTTCACCCCCGCGACCACACGTGGAAAAAAAACTCCTTCTTCATTGTATTGTGTAAAAAGCTGAGTGCACTACCCATCCGTTGTTTTTTGTATTGTTTAGTAAGAATTTTGGGATACCGAAAGTGAGCCAATTTTTAGAAATTTAAGTTTTTCAGTAACAATTTCATGAATTAGTGATCGTGAGATTTGCGGAGCATCCATAGCAAGGACACTAAGTGTAAACTTACACTTGTGCTTAATCATCTCTTCAATTGAATGAACCAGTTCATCAATAACCACAGACGAGCGTCCACATCGTTCTACATCGTGCACTTGATCACCTCCTTCATTGAACAGTGTGTCCCACCTTTTAATCATTGAATCACTCATAGCATTTTGTCTATAAATCTCAGGTTTGCCGATGAATTTCCTTTGTTTTAACTCACAGATCTGATTTCACACGCGGTGACATTTTCAATTACGGCTGGCATTATAAAGAAGCACAACAAAGCAAACGTTGGCATTAGCGATCTGAAAATGGCGTATATGTCTTCTCCTTGAGTAAGACTAACTGCCGCGCATGGCGGAAACTGGGATGGTAGCGCTGCCGCGGATAGAAACAGAAACGGAACTTACTTTCTGGACGACCCTCGTGTATGTTAGACCTGCCGCTGTCAGATACTCCGACTTCTGTTAGTTCTCATCTTTGACGGCGGGAAGAAAGAAGAAGAAAAGTGGTGAAACGATGAAGCTGTGTATAAAGGTCTTGTAGGCATTGACAAAATGTAACCGGAGTCTCCATCACGGATGATGGAAAGGTCTCAGCCACTGAGTGCCCCGTAAAAGAGACTGTTTTTGAGGGCAAAGAGACTAAAGACTGAGATAAAAGAAACTGAGAGCGGGAATTCTGCTGGGGGCCTGCAGGGACATTATTTCAGCAGCAGAGCTAATTACTCTCTCGCGGGCGGCCAACTTCCTAGCCAGGTCCAGCCTGCCTGTGGAAAAGTTGGCTCCCGGCTCGCCTCATCTCCAAATAGGGAGTGTGAGGTAACGGCGGCGGAACGCGCTGGGCTATAACTGAGACTCCCACAGCAACCGGCCGTCCACTGTAGGCTTTCGTCTTTGCTACTGTCTGCGCATGCGCTTTCTGGCACCCTGCATTATAGCCATATAGGCAAACTAGGCAATTGAATCGGTCGGTGGAGAAAGGAACTATGTCACTTTTTTGTACTTTTCAGGAGAGGCAAAAAACTGATTTATTCTTAAACTATTTAACAGATTGCATTGAAATTTTCGACACTTGCTGTACTCTAACCATACATACTATGAATGGAAATAATTTTTTTATATTTTACAAAGTATCTTCTGATAAAAAAATTTTTTAAATTTGTACCATAGTTCGTTTCTCCAGTCAACGAAGGAATTAGTACTTTTAGAGAGTATAATACATTCAGAGATACACATTTCTGGATTAAATCTCAAATTTATTGGTAAATTATCTTCAGCTGAACATGAAAACAACTATTTAATAGAATTCAAACATCAGAATAGTTCATATCACAGTGAGTTATCAGTTGAAGTTAGCCATTTCAAAATCTCTTCGTAAAAAATCTCAGTGTCTTCTCCACGAATGTGTTTCATCAGTTTCCGAAAATATCTACAATTTTTTTATGTTGATTCGCACTTTGTAATTTTCATGAAAATGTTTCCTTTAGAACTCGTATTTCGCATTTACGTCTGGATATTTCTTAAGGAACATTTCGTGCAAAGTTTTCAGATCCAAGATTGCATCTAGGTATTTCATTTCCTTCGCAGCATAGTGAGTTTCTTTGAGTGGGAAAGATGTAATACTGGGCACTATCAAATTTATTACATTTTCCGGAATTTTTGTTATGCATGGATTTCTTCCACACATGTCCTTTTGACATTTAGAAAGACGGTATTCAATCACTTACAACAGTCAACAATAATCGTGACACCTGACAAAGTTGGCGGCAAATTACTGTTTTGTTGCACTTTCTACACCTGCATGCCGCAGGCCAACACCATCTAGCATGTAGCTGGTGTAGTACAAGCTCGCTGACAGTAAAATCTACTGATGGGATGCGACATGCGGAGGAGAAAGGAACTAAATCACTGACTTGATTCCTTTCTCCTCCGCACGTATAAAATCGAGCTCATGTTATTCCCATAGGAAGAAGCCAAACATAGTTCCTTTCATCACAGTAAGGTGTATCTTGGTCTATTTACTGCCTGTATGTAAAAAAGTGAAAATCACCAAAAAGTGACTTAGTTCCTTTCTCTACCGACCGATTCAATTGCATAGGGTGCTCGAATTTGGGAGGGGCGGCAAATTTGTCGTCCGTGACGAACCTTAGTCCGCTCGCGGTGCGGTTTACTCTGCCGTTGCGCTTCGGTTCCAGGAGAGGTAAATTACCGGTTACTACACGGCAACAGGCAAGAGACAAGATGCAAGTCAATGTTACATGCTCTATCTTTGACTCTTCAGAATTTTGATAGTAAGCGTTTAATGAATAGACGAGTAGCAGTTTGCAATTAATCATCCCGTGATAAAAGCTGGTGATACTGCAATAAACTAAATTGATGAAAGATTTCATCAGATTAACAACCTAAATCGTGTATTTGGCTGTCTGTACGACATAAACGATGCACAAAATAAAACTCCTAATGCTATTCTTGAAGAATTTGTTAATTCGGGAGAGTCTATAACTCACAAAGACTCAAAAGATATTTATGCTACTGATCTGTGCAATGAATTACAAGCCGTTGGTAGCAGAGTACCTAATAACTCAGGGTTACAGGGTGTTCTGAGCTTTATTTGTAAAAATGGACTTATAGACATTGTACTTAATTTAGTTATTGCACTAAGAGTGTTGCTTACTCTTCCTGTGTCTGTAACCAGTGTGCCGGCCGCAATGGCCGAGGGGACTGAGGCGCTTCAGTCACGGTCTGCACGGCCACTACGGCCGGGGGTTCGAGTCCCGTCCTTAGTATCAGGTAGTTGATAAGTAGTTTGTAAGTTTAGGGACTGACGACCCCGTAGTTAAGTCCTATAAGCTTAACAAATATTTGATTTTTGTAACCAGTGGTGAGCACAGCTTCTCGAAATTAAAACTATAAAACATATGTGCGATCCACAATGACTCAAGACAGACTTGTGGGGTTGGAAAAAGAACGAGAGACAGCAGACAATTGATTTACAGGAGATCGTCTCAGATTTTGCAAAAGCCAAGGCAAGAAAAATGAGATTTCTGTGATCCATTGTATAATGAAGTTTATAATTGTAAGAATTTCTGTAAACTATCAACAGAAACCTTTTTAAATGACAAAATATAAAAACGATGAAAAAGTGCAATAATTGTATAACAGTGAATGATATGTCCAGTTTAATGAGGAAATATGCTTATGTAATGTATATGTTGTGATTATGTATTTGAATAAAATATGCAATGCGTATTTAACATTGATATTTTATTGCGATTTTATTAAATGGGGTGCCATTAAAATAATTTGCCTAGGACGCCGAATGTATTCGGGTCGGCCCTGGTCGCAGGTCAGATCTCACAGACACGGTAGCGCCAAGTGAAACGATCGCGTATCAGCCAGAAGGGGCACAAGAATGCAAAACATGCTCTGGTGTCCAAAACAAAAGCGACAACCCTTTGTTTCCATGTCCTGTGTCGAATTCGCGATGTCAACAGATATCCGTACAAACGTAATCCAGAAGGTGGAATCCAGATGATCGTACAACCACGCCAACAATGACACCTAAACACTTATAAAACCAGATAATTTGTTTCTTATATAAAGAACACACAAAATTGACAATTCTTTTTTTATTTTTTTTTTATTTAGATAATCGGATTCGGCAGGGTACACGGCCATCACGAGATCTGTTAATATATGCCACATCTCATAGCAAACGTACAAAATGGGCAATGATATGTCTGTTCCTAAGGAACAGACGTTGCTGATGATCCGCAGCCAAAAATGTTAAATATACATTCATTACTTCGCAATTTGCGAGAATTTCAAACTTTAGCTGCTCTTCTTCAGTTGGTCTATCATATTGCAATACTAGCTGAAAACCCGGCGTTGCCCGGGTATTTATTTATTTATTCGTGCCTTGAATTTGCAATTTTCCTATCCACTCTCTCTCTCTCTCTCTCTCTGTCCATCTCCTTTTTTCTAAAAAAACATGTTTCATTTATCAGAGAATATATAAGAAATCACACGTAAAAATGCACTCGTTTCGAAGAATCCAACCACGAAATTCAACAATAATGATTGTAATAATATCACAGATAGATCACTGGTTCAGCCACCATATCTTTCACCCCCTTATAGCTACCGGCATGGAACTGCTATGGTGTGCAATGACAGACTTCGGACAACAATTAAACACAGACCGTTCGTTTGCGTTTTGTAGTTTTCGCTGCAGAGCGAAATATTAGCACACACACATACACACGTAGAATTTTATATACGCCGATAACTTTCCATCCCAATATACTCCACCCTTTTATCATTATCAATCCTCAAGCAACAATGTAACCAATAAACCCATTTTCAAAGAGTAATTATTGTTCCGCATTTCGCGTTATATTCTTCAAATTACTAAATATCTATCAGATCGCTGTAAAACCGTGCCTAAAACATTCCTCAGGTATAAATTAGTAACTGTACAAATATTTAAGTCTCTACGTCTTGTCATTCAGACGTGATAAGCGTACACCGAACAAGTATTCA
This sequence comes from Locusta migratoria, assembly GCA_026315105.1. Lineage (NCBI taxonomy): Eukaryota > Metazoa > Arthropoda > Insecta > Orthoptera > Acrididae > Locusta > Locusta migratoria. The sequence goes on from CM048746.1 coordinate 203,794,450, forward strand.
CATTAATATATATAGGTAAATAGCTATCTGATCGCCATAAAACCGTGCCTAAAGCCTTCCCCGGGTAGACATTAATAACTGTACAAATTTTTAGCTTTGTGTGTCTTATAGTTTAGACGTGATAAACGTACCACTGAACAGACATTCACATTTATAGATGTAGATATGAAAATTTTTGTATGTTGCAATATGATAGACCCACTGAAGAAGAGCTGCTAAGGTCGGAAATTCTTTCAAATTGCGAAGTAATGAATGTATATTTAACATTTATAGCTGCGGACCACCAGCAACGTCCGTCCCTTAGGAACAGACGTATCACTGACGTATATGGCAGCTAAAGCTAAAGATGGTGTAGTATGTCTCTCCTCGTCGCGGGAATCACTGCAAAATGCGTGCGAATACTAAGGGAATTGGACAGCTGTAACATACGGAAGTTTGGGTCTGGCCGGGGAACGTATCCAGCTGCCGAGTGGTTACGGTGACCGCTCGCGATAAGCGGGAGACCCGGATTTGAGTCCCGGTCCGGCACAAATTTTCATGTGTTACAATATGATAGACCAACTGAAGAAGTAATGAATGTATATGTAAAAAATGGACTTTCCGCCAACATTATCGATCGCATGTCACTTTTGTATAATGCCATGCCAATGATAATTTTGTAATGCCAACAATGACGTCTAAACATTTGTTAAACGAGGTAGACTTTTCTTATATAAAACAACGCAAAAAATTGCCAAGCCTTTTTCTTTTTCTTTTAGACAATCAGTTTCGGCAAGGTACACAGTCATCATCAAATCTGTTAATATATGCCACATCTCATAGCACACTTAATGAAAATGGACGTTTTCGTCAACATTATCAGTCTCTTGTCATTTTTGTACAATGGCATGCCAATGATAATGATGGCAAAAAACTTCATTTTTAGTATCCTATATAATGTGGCAAATATTAACAAATCCAATTATGTCCGTACAACCTGTCGTATCAGACTATCTGGAAAAGAAAAAAAAATAGTTCCCGCTCTTGGTTGTTCTTTTATATCACGCACCCCTGTTTGCTTAGGCCAAGACCACATTTTATTCATTATGACAAAACACCCTGTGATGAAAAATTTTAACAAGATGCTTACTTGCGTTAGAAGGTTATGTCTCTATTTTTACATATGACGCTAAGTGTTTGTACTGGGCCTTCTGAAGATGGTGATTGAGCTCACCGAAACCGGTTAAGTGACAAAAATAAATTTTTAGCGATCTTGGCTCAATGAATTGTTTTATATAAACTGTTGATCGCTCTCCAGCGGCGTAAAATGCCTTTTAACTATAAAATTTTTTTCCGTTCTGTTTGAATACTTCAGCCATTTAAATATAAAATAATTAAATCTATGGTACTTAACAGATATCTAATCATTATCAAATACTTATTATGTAAAATCAATTAGTTTATGGAGACACGAAATAAACATTAAAAATAAAAATCCGTCTCTAAATATTAAATTTCTTTCGAGATGCAAGAAATTCACGTTTATTAAAATGTTTCTTTTTGTAAATAAGCTGATAACGTAAAAACCAAAATTAAAAAAAAAAAAAAAAAAAAATTTGAGGTAGCTTTAAAAACATTTAAAATCGCGTTTTTATATAAAAAGAATATTTTAAAAAAATTGAGTTTTTACAAAAACTACAACTACGTAGATGAACTCGAAAAGCTTAAACCTCTATAAACACAAAATGTAATCCAAATCGTTACAGCCATTTCCGGGATTCGCAAAATATAAATGTGTAAGGATTGATCGTTTACATACATAATATGTAAACTGTATAAAAGACGTATATTCGTATGTATTGGCAGCTGTGTATTTCGCTGCGTTTTGTTTCTGTCATCTGTAATTCGTGAATACGCTAATAATTAACAGCTCACGATCTTCGTTCTGTGCTTCCTTTGTTCACGCGCTTTCTGGCTTTCGTAATTATTCGGCACGATTCGCCACTTGTTTTCGAATCATGAAATTCGTTGGATTTTGGAAATTCAGGAGACAGGCGATTCTTTTGAACGACGATTCGTCCCCCCCCTCCCCTCTTCTCTCCTGAATTCGGCACGATTCGGCAAGATTCGGCAGTCGCCTTCGAATTGTGAATCGTTGGAACTTAGAATCGTCACGAGAGAGACGATTATTTTGAACGACGATTCGTCCGGGTCAGGATTCGATTCTTACCCTTCTTTATTGGTATTCGTTCAAATGAATGACTCATTGACGAATCGCCACTACTCTAGTGTGTGTATCTTCGGTCAAGCAGAGTGGGCTGAGGAATTCGTTTTAGCAGCGACGTCAGACTATGGTTTATTTTCGTAAGTTAGATTCATTGAAGCTAAGATGGCAAAACGACGCATATACTGAGATTCTCTACTGTCTACCAACGCAATCGAATGACGAATCTGGTAGCGACGCAAATGCAGAGGGGACAACGATTTTGTTACAGTGGAACCTGCTTGTCAAGTAAATGGATGATTTATCTCTTGCACATCGTACGCTTTTATTATTCTACCTAAGCTTTTGAGCCACATGAGTGCAGTCCACTGTATGTCTTCTTTGTTCTATAACTTAGGTGTCGGGTTTATTGATCTCTTTATTCTTTGTAAACTGAGAGCGCAAGCCTACTGGATGTCAGTTGAATGACAATGTTGACTAGAAACTCCCAGAAACAGTGAAGTTTTATAATGAAACAAATGATGGAGTTGATGTGGATCAAATGACAGAACATAACAGCGTGCGAGCTGGCACCTATTCGGCCTCTGCATTTCTTCTACAATGTTCTTGAACTTCCAAATATCAGTTCTCACACATTTTTTATGTACATATAAGAAGGTAAGGTGAGAATGTATTGTCAGAGTAGCAGTTGAGCTTGCTGTCCCCTAGAAACTGCAGAGGGAAGCCAACCCCCCCTTGCAAACACTTGGCGGTGGCACTAGCCAATATGTAAATAGAAAGCATGTTCAAATCCAGGATTTCTAAAATTAACTAATGGGGAATGAAACACCGAACTTATGTTTCAAGTACAACAAGTACGTGTTCAAAAGCTACCAAGCTAAGATATTTCTGTCATGTCTCAACTGTGAGCCCAGATTAGAAAAGAAAAAGCTTACATATTTACAAACAATGGCAGTTGCCTTATTTCTAAAATAATAATAATAATATTGTAGGCATATAAACAATATGTTTCATGTCTGTTTCAATCTTGTTACATAGTTAAACATTGTAAAATTATTAACGTTAAAATTTTTCTGAGCTATTTGCCGCGTCATGATAATAAAATCTTTCCAACTTTTCGGATCCGTTCCAGGACCCTTCCTCAGGGAATACTGACTTGTTTCCTCCTTGTGCTACTCTTATAAAGCGTGTACTGTCCTAACAGTTTAGTTGCGATTGGTGTTTCCATTGGTGTTTTTGACAGGTGGAAATAAGAAAAGAACATGCGCTTATAAGACCAGCACAAGGAGGAAACAAGTCAGTATTCCCTGAGGAAGGGTCCTGCAACGGATCCGAAACGTTAGAAAGATTTTATTATCATGAGGCGGCAAATAGCTCAGAAAAATTTTAACGTTAACAATAATTATTAGTTTCTCCATCACTGGATGGTTGCTGTTGCCGCAACTGTGGTTCAAATTTAATGAAAGTCCAGCTCCAATTGCATTTATTGGTGCTTTATGTAAGCACAGAATACAGTGTGGGCTTAAATAAAGCACCAATAAATGCAAATGGAGGTGGACTTTCATTAAAGTTAACAATAATGACCGCGAAAGCCTACGGCCGGCCGCGGTAGCCGAGGGGACTGCGGCGCGCCAGTCACAGTCTGCATGGTTGCTATGGTCGGGGGTTCGAATCCCGCCTCGGGCATGGATGTTATTTCGTCTTTAGTATAAGTTAGTTCAAAAGTAGTTTGTAAGTTTAGGGACTGATGACCCCGCAGTTCAGTCCCTTGAGCTTAACAAACATTTGAACATATTTTTAACAAAGCCTACGTTCGTACATTGTAAAATTATTTTATTTACCTGTTTTTATGATGTTTCATGGAAAACTGAATTTTTTTCAGGAAAATTTGCTTTTGACAGTGAACTATGTACATTAGAGGACAAATTATATTTTTCTTGCATCCAGGAGTGTTATTGAATGTAATAGCAAAATGGTGAAAACTGATACTCCAGCAAAATACCAATAAAATGGTAGTTTGCTACTATGGGTAAAAAATGATCCACATGGTAGTACTACTAGGGGAATGGAAAAGCCTAGTACTTCAAAAGCAGTCTAGGAATCCTCGTCCACTCAACGGTGTATCTCCAAAGTAAATCGTCTAGCATGTATAGTAGGAGACAGGATATTAAAGCGTTAGCTGGCTTGCACATCTCACTAATAACGGCGGTATTTTTCGCTTTATGGAGGGAGATAGCAAATTCGTGTGAGCTACGGCCGGGTCGCGGCACTCAGTAATCGGCTCACACGGTCGGCAGGTCGGCAGGCCGGCCTGAGGCCTAAGATAACCGGCCCGGGAGAGCTAATTAAATGGAGCGCGCGCGCGATTGTGGCGCGTTACGTCAGCTAATGGTATTAACGATTTAATTCTAAACGCGCTCTTATGGCGGCACGCGCTAGTCGAGTTGTGTACTCGCATCACGCAACTCCGGGCCGGCGTTTAACATAAGGGCTCTCCAGAGTGAGCTGCACGTAATCGCAAAGTGGTCTCGCAACACGTAAGTAGCGGCTACTTTACACGAGGATAATGGTCTCAGGTGTCGCATTCCACCACATACTACGCTGCAGTGGCGGCTGGTGATAATGAGCTAATGTGCTGCAGCACACTGTAAATATATTACTAAAATTATGCCATTTCTCTTCAAATGCAAGCGAGAAATCGCTGTAAAATTACATATTTTCTCTTGGAATGCGAGCCAGATATCAAAATAAAATTATGCCAGTTCCCTTCCAATGCGTATTAGAATGCTAGTAATAACGATAAAAACGCATTTTGGAGCGCTCTCGCCACGATATCTGGAAGCCAGCTCCGTGTGCTAAAGTGGGATTGAGCCGCGCTGGTACGTGTGCAGCGAGGCGGCGCAGTCGTCTGTTCGCTAGTGCGCATGCGCAGACGTGACGTCAGGTCTAGCGGCTCATGAGTGCTGAGACCGACTGCAGCACCAGATCAATATTTCTCTTCGCGCTGCGTGTAACAGTTGCGGAAAAACAGTATATGACGAATATTGCGGCATACAGAGTCAAATAGCGCACTGGCTTAGGCGTCTTCTGCGTTGTCCGTCAAACTTAATTGTGTGAGGCTGGTATTCAAATACCTTGAGACTAAATTTTTAACTTCTGTAAATAATTAATATACTTTAAACTTTATATTTACTACCTGCAGTGAATACATGCAGTTGGCAACACTGTTCTAATTTACCCTGAAGGTCTTACTGTCAATGCAGTATTAATTGGTATTTAATTAAAGGCAATCATACAAAGGTTGACGTGTTTGACGTAAAACTTCAATCACAAACAACATTAGTAATATTTAGTCAACTGCGCTTTTCAGCCAAGCAGTTTCATTGGTCGCTTGTGTAGAACGCAGATGACGTGGTGGGGATGTTGTTAAGCTCCGTTATTTCCACTGTCAGGCACGCTTTGTGCGTTCGCTGAAGAAGTGTTTCGCGGTGTATTTCTTCGTGAAAGTGCGCGTTACGTACTGTGCGAGCAACATGGAGAATTTTGTCGATTATCTGCTACAGAGACTATTTTCCAGTAGACCTTTGGAAGAGAAACTGAAAGTGAAAGAGTTAGGTAGACCTACTCCAGTTTTAAATCTCAGTCAAAAGGCTATAGGAGGTGGCAAGAAAAGTAAGTACACGAGGAAATTTAGAACGAAAGTGTATAAAAACAGTTGCATTTGCGGATGTGATATTCGCAATGCACTATTTTGCTTTCCATGTTTGTTGTTTGGGAACAGTGATGCGTGGAGTACAGGGGGAGTGAAGGACCTCGGACATCTTAACGCATTAATAAAAAAAAAAACCATAAGGGAAATCATAAACAAGTAAATAAGCTAAAATCAATACAATTTTAAGTCGTGCTTTTTATTTTAGTATATTTTGTTTCCTGTTTACTTTTGTAATATTGTAGCACACTGGTCAAATGTTGTACGAGCCGCCACTGCTACGCTGTGCATCTAACTGGGAACTGTTGCCTTCGTTCTCAAGTAATACACAGGTGGTAGTATCCTATCACTGTGATGCTACCTACTTGAGCGGTACACACACACGCCAGCCCGCACGTACACAAGTAAAGCAGATCGGATTGATCATACGAAACGGATATTAACAGGTATATATTCATTTGTATAAGGGCTGCATGTCTGTAAAATCTCTTGGGAATACAATTCATAGTACAGAAGTAATAGATTAAAACTTGATGCCTGATGGAGCGGTTTTCCATGAAAGTTACTGTTTATGTGCACATATCTCATGAACTACGTGTCGTACTGTGGTACAATTTAGAAGGTTCACGCAAAAAAAAAAAAAAAAAAAAAAAAAAAAAAAAAAAAAAAAAAAAAAAAAAAAAAAAAAATGTTCAGATGTTTGTAAATCTATCAGACGAAACTGCGTGGTCATCAGTCAGTAGCTTACAAACTACTTAAACCTAGGTAAACTAACCTAAGGACAAACACACACACTCATGCCCCAGGGAGGACTCGAACCTCCACGGCGAGCAACCGCGCTCTCCGCAGCGAGACGCTTTCCACCTCTCGGCTACTCCACCGCGGCAGGTACACGTAACAATTTGTAGTGTTCAAATTATAAATTGTAACGTCCTACCGAGAGCCGTAGTTTTACTCCACAAACAGCGGAAAAGTAGTAAGCGAGAAACTTTTTTCCTTTCATCATTTTACTATAGTTGCCAGCGAGAAAAAGTTTAATAAAGGTTTGAAATTATGTTTAAAGTTTGTTGCAAGTCGCTAAGTACTGTCATTCTCATACAGCGTATTTCGAAAGTCTCGCCTCATTACATGGCACTTTTTGCGATTTCTATTGCTTATTACGTAATATCTTTTGAACTATGTGCCGTAAGTGATTCTTAACCATGCAGCAATTGTTACCTCACGGTAAGGAATGTGTGTACTAAATTTGGTTGAAATCGGTCGCAAGGATTAGGAGAAAATGAACAGCATTTTCGTAAAATGCAACAGTTTCTCGCGCATCTCATTGATTATGATGTCATATCTCGTGAACTATACATCGCATGTGATCTCATGGATTGAAGCTTACGTCTAAAAAATTTCATAAAGATTGGAACAAAACTGTAGATTTGTATGCAACACGTACACACATACGGACACTCTGCTTTATATATTAGATGTATTATTAGTGATAGGCTTATTGTCTTGATTTGTGTCAGTGAATCTGGCGACAGAGTAACAAGAGCACCGAAAGTCTATGAATAGTTCACAGGCCAAGAACCTGTGTTTCCTAAGACGAGATACATTGTAAGGTAGTTTGATATCAGACGTAATGAGAAAATTGCAGTAAATTATACAGTGAGAGGTGCTAAGGCAGAAAAAATTCTATAATGTAGATTGACGGTCCAAGAATATCAATTAACCCTTTAATGCATGACTTTTTATTTAAAGCTATAAGAACTACAACGATTAATGTATAGTACGTATAGTCTGAGAAAAATATTGAAAAAGTCATTACAATTATTATGTAATACTAGCAATAAAAAGTTCAAAAAGTTCATAGCTATTCAGCTTCCATGATGCACCCAATGCAATAAATGTCACTGTTATGTCTCTCATCTTTCCAGAAAGTAACTCATAATGCAACAGTAGTATGTGATTGACTACTTTTACACGGCAAAGGAGGAATACTAAGTAAACCCAAATGTCTGGAGTAACTGAATGCAGCTAACTGTCGAACTAATTCAGTAACATCTGCAATTTATCATTGGCAGGATGAGATACTAGCATATGTAGCACTATGTATACAAGCAGCTACAAATAAATTTGCGGTAAAATATTGGTTTGAGAGATAAAGAAAAAAATAAGGTATGCTGCTGTTTAGCTTTACTACGCATTAAAGGATTAGGAAAAGATAATTTCTCTGACACTGGAAACTTTGGTTTTGAATTTCAAGAGCACATTGACTTGGAAATCAAGTATAATCCAAGCATTAGTATTTACGGTTTGGATTCTATGTGGTGCTTGGAATACCAGGGTTCAATGTAGCACATAAGAGAAAAAGAACTGGGGTAGTTGGTTTCCAACAGAGGGTTACAAAAGAAGATGTCCCGAAATGGTTTCAGTAAAAGTATGACGGTATTCTTTTTGCTGGGAAGAAGAGTTGAATATTTGAGATCTGTATTTTCCTTACAAATAAAACTTAAACATCTGTTAGAAAAAGGAGAGAATGCACTTTAACAAGAACAAAACCAGGTTAACTGAATGTAGTCCAAACAATCAAGCGATACTACAGGAAGTATAATGCAGAATGGAGATGAGAAGAAAAGAATCTCTGAAGAAGGGAAATTTTTTGACGTCGAATAAAATGCAGAATGGAGATAAGAAGAATTTCTGAAGAAGGGAAAGTTGTTGACGTCGAATATTAACTTAAGTGTTACGAAGTCGTTTATGAAAGCACTAGCTGTAAACCCGGCGTTTCCGCAGCGTTTATTTATCCTAACTCTCGTAGTCCACATATTATAGTTTTATTTCATACATCCCTTGTTCTGAGAATAATGAAAACAACAACAAAAGGATCTGTGAAATCGGTTCAGCCGTTCTGCAAGGAATTTAGGGAGCCATTTTTATGTTTCAAAGTACCCTCCCCCATGCACAGTATGAAACTTAAGGTAGACGGTGATGTTCCTCTTGTTTTGAAGGCCACGCGTGCGAAATTTCGTGAATATCTGAATGAAACTGTAGATTTCGTGAGTCTGTAGGGGAAAAATGCTTCACTATGCAAATATCGCAAAATACTTCCTTAGCTGACGTTTTCTACCTATGAACTACATTTCTGCCAAATTTCAGCTTCATAGATGAAGTAGTTTTCGAGATTTCGTGTTTAGTCAGTAAGTGTGTGAGTGGCCTTTCGCTTTTATGTAGATACAGATTAAGAAAACAGATTGCTTAATTTTGGATGCAAGAGAATTAAGGGAGAGTTTCAGACAAAAATAAATAGTAACATGCAAATTTGTAATGCTAACTTTATTTGATATAAGTTCATGCCTAATGCAACAGTTTTACGTCATCTACAGCGAAAATGTTGTGAGCAGTAGACTTCTTTTCGTTTCATCATTTTGTGTATGTGTGTGTAAGGGGGGAGGGGTCAGTTACAAAACGCTTCGTAAACGTCCGAAATTACATGCAAACTTTATTGTAGGTCCCTAACTAATCCCATTTTCCAATAATTGACGCATAAATCTGGACATTCTCATGTGGTGGCCTCTCATTACTTATGACGTCACATCTCCTGAGCTCTGTGTCATGCTCTTTTGTTTTTGGGTCAGAAACCTTCTTGGGCGTATGGTGAACAGTTCAACAAAGTTTCATTGCAATCGAATGAATGTTTTATGAACACATAGAGAACATACAGACAAACATTCATTTGTATATATAAAGATTTGTTGGGAGTGAAATGCGGACGAATAGGAGACCAAGCAAAAAATGATAGAAGCTTTTGAAATGTGCTGCTGTGGACAAATGCTGAAGGTTAGATGGATAGATCGCGTAACTAATGAGGAGGTGTTGCACAGAATTAGTGACAATCTACCCACCTAATATTCACCATTCGTCTGTAGTACCAAATTTCAAATATTTCTATCATCTTTCTCAGTAAACTCACCGTCCACGTACTCTTCAGACAAATGCTTTCAGAACTAACATATAATTAATTTTGATTGTAAGCAAATTTCGCTTCTACGGAAACTCTTCCCACGGCCGTTTTGTATCTTCTTTTACTTCGGACAGCAGAATCTTTTTTTCTCCTTATTCCATGCCCTTTTATGTTAAACTTTATAAAAACCACATGATTATGTAGTTACAATGCTATTACGATTTCGAATTCTACGGATTCATAACTAATATTTATTGAGCCTTTAGAAAGAGAGAATGGCCATTTCTGCTGCGATTGATATGTTGGCTTTACTCTCCCCTCCCTCCTCCCCCCCCCTCTCTCTCTCTTTCTCTCACTGTGTGTGTGGTGTGTGTGTGTGTGTGTGTGTTTGTGTGTGTGTGTGTAGGCTCTTTAGTAATATTATTTCAATCTTTTCTGTTAATGTAATCTTTATATGTTTGTATGTTCAAAGATTATCCATACTTATGATTTCAGTCAATTTTTCGATGGCAAGTACTGTTCAAAATAATGTTCAAATGTTTGTAAAGTCTATAGGATTTATCTACGGTGTCATCAGTCCCTAAACTTACAAACTGCTTATGAACTACTTACGAACTAGGAAGGCACAAATATCCATGCCCGAGGGGGGATTCGAACCCCCGACCGTAGTGGCCGTGCAGACCGTGACTGGAGCGTCTCAGTCTCCTCGGCCACCGCGGCCGGCGGCAAGTACTGTACTCGCTCTTCAATTCTGTGGCATACCGAGGAATTTTCTGGGAATTAGGACTGTCGTAGGTCGGTGCTACTAACGTTTGCAGTGGTACTGTGAAGCATTCACTGCTGATTAACTGCGTCTACCGTGCCCGTTTAACCTACTGGGCCTAATACACAACATATAGCACTAACTACACTAATTCCGTTCGCGTCATGTTGGTTAATACAGCCGCAAATTTGCTCATTAACTTTGCAAATTTAAATAATTTATTTACTGGCAGGTGAGGCGCGCCTTTACAAATATACGTTTAAACCTGGCACTTTTTCTGTTGAGTTCACATTTTTACCAGGCAGCATTAGCTCTAATTTGTAGGTTCTGTGAACATTTTTCGAGCTCTGCATAAGCACTTCCAATATCCTGAGGAACGAAGCCGCATGAAAATGAAGCGTTCATAGTAAAATGTTTTTGTTTCCGTCTCTTCCCCCCCCCTGTCTCCCCCCCCCCCCTCTCTCTCTCTCTCTCTCACTCACTCTCATACACACACGCTCCCTCAATCTTCGGCAGAGTATGCACGGCCTGTTACTAACAAGTTACAAGTTTGTGTCAGAGAGGAAGTGCTGACAAGATAAACGGTGGATGAAAGGCAATAATTAGGTATTGATTACCAATCAAGCACTCAGTTTTCCCTCGTCAACAGAGTATACAGTTCGACAAAATTCTACGCCGTCCTCGTGACTTGCATTGTTTTAAATATTTTGGACAATTGTGTGTTCGTAGGTGAGTAAAGATCTCTCGGGCGTGCAGCCGGATGGATTGATCGGTGTGGAACGAATTTTCGACAGCATAACGTGCAATCATCATCAGGTTACTCCCGCTGACTGAGGCGCTGGAGCATAGAGATGGGGCCCCTCCACGCCCACACCGACGTGGTGACCATCACAAAAGTTCTACTGTCACCTCCGTGTTTGGTTAGGATGTGGGAACCGCAATTTTGTCCGTACATCTGGGCACGCTCACCCAGGAGATAGAATTGGTCGAAAGGTAAGCGTAGGGTAAAGGTATGTATGGGCAGACGGAGAAAAGTGCCAAGGCAAGCTCCAAGGGAAAAAACCTCTGCGATAGTGAGGTAGGTTGCAAGGGTTGTATGCGGTTGTAGCGGTTGTATGCTAACTGCGACAGCTCATGCAAGGTAGGGTTATGTTAGTAACGGGTATCATGCATCGGATACCGTTGTCAGTGCTGTCCCTAGAAGGGATTTAATCTTTGCCGTCGGGAGGTACAAGCATTTGACGATCTGGGAATCCGAAAACCGGGAGTTTATCACATTCCATGCGAGTACGGGAAAGCGTATGTTGGCCAAACCATTCGAACAATTTAGAAAAGGTGCACTTTGCATAAGGGCCACACCGAACTCCAACAGCCGGCCGCGGTGGCCGAGGGGACTGAGGCGCTCCAGTCAGGGTCTGCACGGCCACTACGGTCGGGGGTTCGAATCCCCCCTCGGGCATGGATATTTGTGCCGTCCTTAGTCTTAGTTAGTTCATACGTTGTTTGTAAGTTTAGGGACTGATGACCCCTAGTTAAGTCCCATAAGCTATACAAACATTTGAACATTTGAATTCCAACATCCCACAAAATCAGCAATTGCTGAATATTGCTTCGAAACAAAACACAAGACGAAATATGAAGACACAGAGGTTCTACACAATACGTCGCGAGGGAAAAAAAATCTTTTCATTCTCCACTCCGAGGAGTGGAGCGGGCTGCGAATTATGAGGCAAATTCAGCGAAGTATGAGGCAAGCTGATAGTGGGGTAAAGGGGGGGATCCCAATTGGGAATAAGTGGAAGGGGCTTACCAGTTCCGGTATACGCCTCACAACCAAGGAAAACCTCCCGAATACCATGGTCGGAACTAGGGGTTTGGGACCAGCTTAATTTATTTCTGGTACGTTGCCCAGACTTCAATTGAATTATCGGGAGAGCACGAGTGCACTCACGGCAATCAAGGATCGGACACCCGAGTTACTCTCGTAAGCTCGTAGACATCAGCTCGAACCAACAATGGAAAAGCATCCCCCTAAAGGAACTGCACCCGTGAGCTCAGTATCCTCTGCGTCCAACGAAACAACACATCTCGATTCTGGGACTGTCTATATATAAGGAATCTATCGAAATCCGGCTACGCGAGAATCTCATAAACAAGGACAGTGGATTTCAACCAACCAAGCGTGCAATCCGGCACTAAAATTTCTTCGATTGCAGCGTAAGCAGAACACCGAGCACGACGAAGGCAGAGCGCAAACTGAGGTCCGCCACTCGAGTCCAGAGCAGGAGCTACCCCCACTACCACAGTATCCCGCTGTCCGCACACGCGATCAATATATAGCACAACCGCCGGTCCAGCGCCTCAGTCAGTGGGAGTAAACTGATGATGATGGCACGTTACGCTGTCGAAAATTCGATCCACAACGATCAATCCATCAGGCTGCACGCCCGAGAGATCTTCACTCATTTTGGACAATTGTTGGACAACGGAATAGTAACTTTAATTCTCTCCATAATCGATGGATTGGGACACAGCTGATAAATTTGTAGGTGGAAGAAAGTACAAGCAGCTGCACAGAAATTATTTATTCAATTTCGCACGATCGGTTTCAGTGTTACAATCAGACCATCTTCAGGCCTCCATTGTGCAACTGTCAGTAATAACTGTGCTATTGATCACAGTTATACAGTGGCAGCTCGTACAAAATTTAACCAGTGTGCTACAATATTACATAAATAAACAGGAAACAAAATATACTAACATAAAAAGTCAACCTTTGTATGATTGCCTTTAATTAAATATCAAATAATATAGTACTGACAGTAAGACCTTCAGGGGAATCTATAACAGCGCTGCCAACTGCATGAATTCACTGCAATTAGTAAATATAACGTATAAAAGTATTAATTTTATTTACAGAAATTAAAAATTTAGATTCAGAGGTATTTCAATACGAGCCTCACACAGGTAGGTTTGAGAGACAACGCGCAAGTCGCCTGAGCCAGCGCGCTATTTGACTCTGTAAGCCGCAATATTCATCTAATACTAATCTTCCGCAACCGTTACATGCAGCGCGAAGAGAAATATTGATCTGGTGCTGCAGTCGGTCTCAGCACACATGAGTCGCCAGGCCTGACGTCACGTCTACGCATGCGCACTAGCGAACAGACGACTGCGCCGCCTCTCTGCACACGTACCAGTGCGGCTGAATCCCACTTCAGCACACGGAGCTGGTTTCCAGCTATCGCGGCGAGAGCGCTCCATAATGCGTTTTCATCCTTATTACTAGCATTCTAATACGCATTGGAAGGGAATTGGCGTAATTTTCTTGTGATAATTGGCTCGTATTCCAAGAGAAAGGATGTAATTTTACAGCGATTTCTCGCTTGCATTCGAAGAGAAATGGTGTAATTTTAGTAATATATTTACAGTGTGCTGCAGCACATTAGCACATTATCACCAGCCGCCACTGCAGTTATACAACGGTGGTCTGAAGATGGGGTGATTGTAACACCGAAACCGGGCGCGCGAAATTGAATAAATAATTTCTGTACAGCTGCTGGTACTTTCATCCACTGCATGAATAATAAAGCGTTTTCGAAAACTGTTCGGCTAACGCGAAATGGAGAACGAGGATTGAGTACGTAGTTGTGTAACCAATGTCAAAACTCGACAGAGCATGAATTATGACGGTCGACCGGAAGAGGGATATATTCATAATTAATCCGGCTCTGTACGGTTAATCCTCGCTGGAACCTTACTGAAGAGTTTATATCTACGGAATTTCCACTTGTTACAGTAGAACGAGCCCCCCCCCCCCCCAATGCCACATCGCTTCCCACCAAGCATCAGGCCGCGTTACGAAAGAGGAGAGGTGGGGGGGGGTTCGGTCCTGTTTTACGGGCAGCCCTTTTAATTAAGTGCATCTCGCAGGGCGCAATTTACGCCACATAACACGCCGAGGCCCGCGCGGGCGCCATGTTTCGTGTGCCGCGGCGCGCTGGTCGTCTGATGATAGATGACTCTGGACCAGCAGCACAACATGCGCCGTGCGGCCGCCGGTTGAAAGCCTGCTGTGCAGGTACGCGCCAGCAGTTGCGCCGCGGGTAATTTGTTTCGCGTGTAGTGGCAAGTGGATGGCTATCAGTCTTCGTGGATGTGACGTCTGCGCAGGTACGAGCGGTGTAAGTGCTACTGCTGTCTCTCTCTAACAAGTAAGAAACCCACCAAAAGCTCTGCGTTTGCTGTGGTCTAAGTTGTGTAACGATCTCCAGGTAACATGGAACACATTTGATCTCCAACGATCGCAACCAAACGAAATGGTGTTTATAATCCATCAGTTATATAAAAAATAATAAATAAATAAATAAAAATACATCATCATCATCATTACAGACAGATTATGCCTTTCAGCCTTGTCTGGAGCATAGTACCTCTAATAAAATTCCTTCATAATACCCTATTCAATGCTCGTCTGATGTTTTGCCTTTTATTTCAAAATCATTCTGCACCTAATCCAAGTACTTTCTTCTAGGTCTACCTCGGCTCCTCTTACCCTCCGTTGCCGAGCTCATGAGTCTCTTAGGTAACCTTGCGTTTCTCATGCGTGTAACATGACCCAACGATCTCAACCTATTCGCTCTAACTGCTTCATCTATGGTGTTCATTCCCATTTTTTTTTATTTCCTCATTATGGACACCCTCCTGCCATTGTTCCCATTGGTACCTGCAATCATTCTTGCTACTTTCATACCTATAACACCTTATGAATAAGGAAACCTGTATCCACCCAACTTTCACTCCCGTACAACAAAGTTGGTCGAAAGATACAGCGTTGTCTGGAGCATAGTACCTCTAATAGAATTCCTCCATGATCCCCTATTCAATACTCGTCTGATGTTATGTCTTTTACTTCAAAATAATTCTGCGCCTAATCCAAGTACTTTCTTCTAGGTCTACCTCGGCTCCTCTTACCCTCCGTTGCCGAGCTCATGAGTCTCTTAGGTAACCTTGCGTTTCTCATGCGTGTAACATGACCCAACCATCTCAACCTATTCGCTCTAACTGCTTCATCTATGGTGTTCATTCCCATTTTTTTTTATTTCCTCATTATGGACACCCTCCTGCCATTGTTCCCATTGGTACCTGCAATCATTCTTGCTACTTTCATACCTATAACATCTACCTTATGAATAAGGTAACCTGTATCCACCCAACTCCCGTACAACAAAGTTGGTCGAAAGATACAGCGTTGTCTGGAGCACAGTACCTCTAATAGAATTCCTCCATGATCCCCTATTCAATACTCGTCTGATGTTATGTCTTTTACTTCAAAATCATTCTGCACCGAATCCAAGTACTTTCGTCTTGGTCTACCTCGACTCCTCTTACCCTCCGCTGCCGAGCTCGTGAGTCTCTTAGGTAACCTTGCTTCTCCCATGCGTGTAACAAGACCCCCACCATCTCAGTCTGTTCGCTCTAACTGCTTCTTCTAAGGTGTTCATGCCAAGTTTTTCTTTGATTTCCTCATTATGGACACCCTCCTGCCATTGTTCCCATTGATACCTGCACTCATTCTTGCTACTTTCATACCTGTAACCTCTACCTTATGAATAAGAAAACCTGTATCCACCCAACTTTCACTCCCGTACAACAAAGTTGGTCGAAAGATACAGCGGTGCACTGCTAACTTAGTCTTGGTACTGACTTCCTTCTTGCAGAAGAGAGTAGATCTTAGCTGAGCACTCACTTCATTAGCTTTGCTGCACCTCGATTCCAGTTCTTTCACTATGTTGCCGTCCTGTGATAAAATACATCAAAAATTCAAAATGTTCAAATGGGAATAACTACGGGGTCATCAGTCCCTAAACTTAGAAACTACATACGAACTAAGGACGGCACAAATATTCATGCCCGAGGGGGGATTCGAACCCCCGACCGTAGTGGCCGTGCAGACCGTGACTGGAGCGTCTCAGTACCCTTGGCCACCGCGGCCGACAGAAAATACATCCCAGGTAATTGAAACAGTCTACCTGTTCTAACTTTGTTCCTCCTACTTGGTACTCAATCTGTTTAAATCTCTTTCTCACAGACATTACTTTCGTTTTGGAGATGCTGATCTTCATATCATAATCCTTGCACCTCTGATTGAGCTGTGAGATATTAGTTTGCAACCTTTTAATCGAATCCGCCATTACAACTAAGTCATCCGCATATGCGAAACTCCTTATTTTGCTTTGACCTATTTTAATCCCGCCCTGCCAGTCTACTGTTTTCAACATATGATCCATGAATAGTATGAATAACAGTGGTGATAGGTTACAGCCTTGTATTTCCCCTAAAACTACCCTGAACCATGAGCTTAATTTGCCATCTACTCTAACTGCTGCCTGACAGTCTACTTAAAGCCCTTTAATTGCCTGCAGAAGTTTGCCTCCTGTACCATAATCTTGTAGAACTGACAGTAGCTTCCTCCTAGGAACATGGTCATAAGCCTTTTCTATATCTATGAAACATAGATACAATTCCCTGTTCCACTCATAGCACTTTTCCATTACCTGCCGTAAGCTAAAGATCTGGTCCTGACAGCCTCTAAGTGTCCTAAACCCACTGATTTATTTTTATCTAACTCGTCCTCAATTAATACTCGCACCCTCCTTTCAACAATACCTGAGAATATTTTGACTACAACGCTAATTAAAGAGATACTTAGATAAATAAATAAATAAACAAAATAAAATAAAAAGTAACAAAAATAATTTTTTTAAATTGTAAATTTCATGTAAAAAGTCGAATTTTACCACAAGTGACATTCTGACAGAAAGCAACCAAGTACCAAGATATTAGTGTGATTGGGGGTGGGGGAGGAGGAGGGGGTAAATGATACGTGATTGAATTACGTCAGTCAACAGTGCCAAAACCCCTGTGTCTAAAATAGTGCTGAGGTAATTGTGACTATTCTAAACGACTGTAATATGAGCAAAGATTTTGCGTGCTTATGTACATGCGGAGTATCTGTGGAAACGATAAAGGGGCACGGAAACAGAGCCAGTTGATGAAAGGTGGAGATGCCGTGGATCCTACACAGAAGATCGAAATTTAGAGAGGACTTCAATGCGAGATGCCTACAATACTTTTCACAACGAAATTCTTTCTCGAAATTTGAGTGAAAACCCAAAAAGATTTTGGTCATATGATAAATGTGCTAGGGGCAAAACACTAACAATACACTCACTAGTGATAGATCCTGCCGATGATAGCGCTACTAAAGTAGAGTTAATTAACACAGATTTTAGAAACTCATCAAATGAAGACGAAACCAATATTCCAGATTTCGACTTACAAACAAATGCCAGAATGAGTAACGTTGAAGCAGGTATCCTCGGAGTAGTGAAGCAACTTAAATCACTTAACAAGTCTTCTAGTCCGGACTGTATACCCATTAGATTTCTATCTGAATATGCTGAAGAGATAGCTCCTTACTTAACACCCATACACAACCGCTCTCTCAAAGAAGGATCTGTACCAAAAGACTGGAAAGTTGCAAAGCTCAAACCTATATTCAAGAAAGGCAATAGGTGTAACCCTCTAAACTACAGGCTATTTCACTGACGTCAATTTACAGCAGTGTTTTGGAACATAATCTATATTCCAATATTGTGAATTATCTCGAACAGAATGATCTATTGACCAAAGGTCAACACGGATTTAGAAAATATCGTTCATGCGAAACACTAATAGCTTTTTACTCACACAAAGTGATGAGTGCTATCTACAAGGGATTTCATATTGATTCCATGTTTTTTGATTTCCAGAAGGATTTTAACACCGTACTTCACAAACGGCCTTTAATGAAATTGCGTCGTTATGGTACATCGCCCAAAATTTGCGACTAGATAGGGGATTTCCTGTCAGAGTACACAGTTTGTAGTAATCGATGGTAAAGCATTGACTAAAACAGAGGTGATATCGGGCGTTTCATAGGGTAGTGTTATTGGTCCTTTGCTGTTCCCCATTTGCATAGGTTGTTTACAGATGACGCCGTCATTTACCGTCTAGTAAAGTCATCTGAAGATCAAAACCAACTGCAGAACGATCTAAATATCAGTAAAATTGGCAATTGACTCTGAAGTGTGAAGTCGTCCACATGAGTACGAAAAGATAAATCTAGATAAATCAGTCGAAAGTGAAGGCTGCAAACTGCCTTAAATATTTAGGAAATACTATTACTTCTCCGCTGCAAAGTTTCATTCTGGAAACATCCCTTAGGCTATGGCTAGGCCATGTCTCCACCATATCCTTTCTTCCAGGAGTGCTAGTCTTGCCTGGTTCGCAAGAGTGCTTCTGTGAAGTTTTGAAAGTAGGAGGCGAGGTACTGGCGGAAGTGAAGTTGTGAGGCGGCATCGTGAGTCGTGTCCGCATAGCTCAGTCGGTAGAGCGCTTGCCCGCGAAAGGCAAAGATCCCTGGTTTGAGTCCCGGTTCCGACACACAATTTTAATCTGCCAGAAAGTTTCATATCAGCGCACACTTCGCTGCAAAGTGAAAGGTGTGGCTAAGCCATGTCTCCACCATATCCTTTCTTCCAGGAGTGCTAGTCTGGCATGGTTCGCAGGAGAGCTTCTGTGAAGTTTGGAAAGTAGGAGACGAGGTTTTGGCGGAAGTAAAGTTGAGGCGGCATTGTGAGTCGTGTCGAGAGAGCTCAGTCAGTAGAGCTCTTGCCCGCGAAAGGCAAATGTCCCAAGTTCGAGTCCCAGTTCCGGCACACAATTTTAATCTGCCAGGAAGTTTCATATCTGCGCACACTCCGCTGCAGAGTGAAAGTTTTATGTGTTAGAGCTTCTGGTTGCAGTGAAAGCTTTATAAACATTTCTGGATGGAAACAATTGTCACAGAATCTTTTAACCCTAGCGTCCGTTCACATAGAAGTAAACGCCATACAGTCGGAAACCACGATGGCAGTTCGTGGAGATACAGTGCTCACATATATCACTGGGTTTACCCTGGTGGACTGAAACTGCAGCTATAACTCGGTAAATGGTACCTTGTCCTGTCTCAAGTTATAATGTGATTGGCATGATGCTGTATGTTTCGGTGAACTTTATGGTTTGCTTTCTGTAGGTCGTAATGAACGTTGCACAAATAAAAAGCGTGTTCGTAGGCATCAGTGGCGTCCAAATGTAACTTGAGTGTTTTCAGCTTTTACGGCGTTTGCTGTTGCAGACGTGCGCCACATAAGCAAGTGCCCTCTGGGTGAGGACGAGGGTGTCGGATCAGGCGCCTCGTGCGCTGCTGTACGGAGGCTTTAATAACGGCCCCTGGGACAGGCCGCCCACCGCCACTTTTTGCCCCACACCCCGCCATATTGCTTCCCGGAGTGACAACGGGTGCCATCAGGGGCCCATCTGGCACCAGGCGGTCCCACAGAGCTCAGCGGCTGCCGGAGCGCTTCCACATCCTTTGGCGCTTCTTTCAGCAAACAATAACTTAGTTACATTTCCTTCTTAAATGTGAAGTACATACCATTCGAGTGCGTGTCATCGATTGCACAATAACATCTCACGGAAATCTGCTAGTGCAGTCCAAATAGAGGACTGAAAATTGCAGTTAGATTGATCACACGTATTCACTTCAAAGCAAGAGATAAATTGTGTACTGAAGCACATTAAAATGTTCATATATTTGTTAAGGGACCAAGCTGCTAAGGTCTTCGCTCCCTAAACCTACAAACTATTTATACTAAATTATGCTAAGTGAGTGCTCAGCTAAGATCTACTCTCTTCTGCAAGAAGGAAGTAAGTACCAAGACTAAGTTAGCAGTGCAACGCTCTATCTTCCGACCAACTTTGTTGTATGGGAGTGAAAGTTGGGTGGATACAGGTTACCTTATTCACAAGGTAGAGGTTACAGATATGAAAGTAGCAAGAATGATTGCAGGTACTAATAGATGGGAGCAATGGCAGGAGGGTGTCCATAATGAGGAAATCAAAAGAAAACTGGGAATGAACACCATAGATGAAGCAGTTAGAGCAAACAGACTGAGATGGTGGGGACATGTTACACGCATGGGAGAAGCAAGGTTACCTTAAGAGACTCATGAGCTCGGCAGCGGAGGGTAAGAGGAGTCGACGTAGACCAAGAAGAAAGTACTTAGATTCGGTGCAGAATCATTTTGCAGTAAAAAGCATAACATCAGACGAGGCATCAATGCTAGCACTGAATAGGGGATCATGGAGGAATTTTATTAGAGGTATTATGCTCCAGACTGAACGCTGAAAGGCATAATCAGTCTCTAATGATGATGATGATGATGATGATGACGCTAAGGACTACACACATATCGATGCCTGACGGAGGGATGCCCCAGGGAACTGTTATAGGACCACTAATGTTTTCTATCTACATAAATGATCTCACGGACAATGTGTTGCAATGTGCGGCTGTTTGCTAATTATGTTGTAGCGTACAGGAGGATGTCGGCGTTCAATGACTGTAGTAGGATGCAGAATCACTGGACCAAATTTCTAGGTGGTGTTGGAAATAGTATCTGTAGTGACCTCGTCGCCATTTGTTGTGACCTCGTCACCTTTTGTTGTTTCATACTCGTCCCGGTCTAGTTGTCACGAAAGGAACTTGTGCAGGAATTGATGTAACCGTAACAACTCTTCAGATTAATAATACAGGTTTTATTGACTAAAAAGTTTAATACTCAACTTTAGAACATCTGTCTGTTTCTTCTCTCTTCTTGCTTCTAGCGGCGTCGTTCGTATGATGCTAGCTGCGCCGTGACCTAGTTACTGCAAAGTTCGTAGCGGCGTTCTGACAGTACTGTCCTAGTTCTGTCGACGTAGATGCCTACTAACTGTTCGAGTTCTCACTAGTAACTGACCGAATTCCTGAATAGTAACTGACGTATTCCTGAATAGCAACTGCCGGCCGCCCGGCCTCGATATAGCCGCTTGTAGAGGGCGCGCATCTTCGGTTACTCCCTCCAGGATGCGCGGCTCCTGCTTGCTATTGACTATCGGTCGATCTCTGACTTCTCCACGATCGCTCTCTACGTCTGGCGTGTTGCGCTGACTTTACGCCATAACAGTAACTACTGCTAAATGTTGAAAAATTTAGGGCTGTGCAGATCAGTAGCAGAAATAATAACGTAATTTTGGAACACAGCATTATTAGTGTGCTGCTTGACAGTTTCGCGTCAATTAAATATCTAGGCCTAACAGCGATGTGAAATGGAACCCCCAGTCGTGGAGGAGGCGAATGGTCGAATTCGGAAAATTTAGGAAAGGTGTCCATTCGTCTGTAAAATAGACCGCATATAAATGCATGTGCGATCCCGTTTTTTAGTACTGCTCAAATGTTTGAGATCCGAACCAGATCGGTTTAAAGGAGGACAAAGAGGCAATTCAGAGACGGGTGTCTAAGTTTGTAACTGGTAGATTCGATCAACGCGCGAGTGTTACTGAAATGCTTCAGGAACTTAAATGGGACTCGCTGGAGGGAAGGCGTCATTGAGAAACACTGATGAAGATATTTAGAGGGCCGGAATTTGAGACGGACAGCAGAACGATTCTACTACCGCCAACCTACATTTCGCGAAAGACGACAAAGATAATATCAGAGAGATCAAGCATTCATTTTTCCGTCGTTCTGTATGGGAATGGAACTGGAAAGAAAGTAACGTAGTGGTACTGAGTACCCTCCGCCACGCACCTTTGAGTGGATGTACATGCAGAGCACTTGAAGTCCCGGTAGGAGCGGCCACACAATCCGTAGCATGGTGCCGAGCACCGCGCAAACATTCTCGTTCTGTGAAGCACACTACACGGCATTGGTATAAATTTCGAAGTGGCAGCGGGTCAGATTTTGCAAAATGTATTCCAGTGATCTTGGATATGAAAGCCAATGAATTCGAAGTCCAGTAGCATAATGATACCATAGAATTATTTAATAGGGAAGAACGGGCAAGTCTACAATGCAATGATCACTCCCTTTTTTTTTTTTTTTTTTTTTTTTTTTTTTTTTTTTTTTTTTTTTTTTTTTTTTTTTTGTAATGTCTAAACATTTACTTCACCTCACTATATCCTCTACTGCTACTTGTATCTTGTTTATCCATGTATGGTGTTTTATCGCTACAGCATTTGTATTTCTTCCCTT
The DNA here is from genome assembly GCA_026315105.1 of Locusta migratoria. Taxonomy (NCBI): domain Eukaryota; kingdom Metazoa; phylum Arthropoda; class Insecta; order Orthoptera; family Acrididae; genus Locusta; species Locusta migratoria. The sequence goes on from CM048746.1 coordinate 203,817,237, forward strand.
CATATCAAATAATATTCGTCCGCATACATCAAAGGGAAAGAATGATAAAATGTAATGCATTAAGAGATATTCAATTCTCTTTGTATATCGATACCATTATGAAAAGGTTCGTCGTTGTTTAACGAGAATTTCAAAATAAAAATTTACCTTCATTTTAACACGCTACTTTATTAAACAATGAGACGCTAGACGCTCCTAATCTCTATATTTTAATACAAGCAATTTAATAATACGTATATATGTAACATATTAAATGGAAACTTTGTTATAACAAAGTCACGATTTGTTCAATTATAAGTTTCACAGATTTACACATTACTTTACATTGTTAGTGTTGCATATACGACGTTATCCTCAACATTCTACCCCGTGAGCCGTCAACAGTATCATGCAGGCGAGAGTTGCATGATAGTTCGCCTGTGGGAGCGCTAGTTCGCATAGTTCGCCTGTGGGAGCGCTCTTCCAAACTAGTTCGTTCGCGAACTATACTGAGGGTTTTGATGAGTCACGCTTCGTACGTGGACGAGGCATGAAGCAACGTGGCCTGGTTGCCCGCCGGCGCGAGGGACACGGGGTTTGTATGGAGCGTGGAGCATACGGAAGCAATGGCGACTGCTGGCGATACGAATGGGTAAGCAATCTGTAGCCGAGGGTTCCGACGCAGCTGGAAACGCCTTAGCGGATGGGGCCAGAGGCAGTTTTCTTTCTGCTGGCGTGTTAACCGGCGCGTGTAAGGAAGAGAGACGAGGAATTTTATCGCCTAGCCCCGCCGCGACATCGCTTGGCCATTCAAGATAAGTTCTGCAATCTGTTTCTCCTGCTATTGTGTGATGTTGTCTTAGGCTCGAGTTGGTTGCGGGCGGTAGCGTTACTGGCAGGGTTTTGTGCCTCGTTCAATTCTGGCGCGATCCGCCCTTTAGAGGTTTCTTCGGAAACAATCAAGTATCTTGTGAAGTTCAACATTCAATTATTTGCCTAGTGACCTTTCGCGGGACTGAGGCTACACAGCCCGCGGTAGTAATTCCAGTACCCTAGTTTTCTTTGGGAGTGGGGTTGGGGGGGGGGGATTGGTCCTTGTATGCGGTTCTCACAAGGATATTTCCAGGGGAATATTCCTATTGTCGTTGCTACTTACCTACATCTGCATATATTCACAGAATATATGACATCAACTGCGAATGGGCAAAGCTGAAAATGTGTACCCAGAATATGAAAGAATAACAACTGCAGGATCAGAAGTGACGTCTGTTCTTTCGGAACAAACGGCACATGTATATATCTACAAATATACTCCATCGTAAGGTGCGTGTCGGTGGGTACACCGTACCACTTCTAGGCATTTCCTTTCCTATTCCACTCCCAAACAGAACGAGGAGAAAGAGAATATACGACTCCGTAAGAACCCTAATTTCTTTTATCTTGCCTTTGTGATCATTAAGCGAAATGTAAGTAGGCGTCAAGCGGATCGTTCTACGCTCAGTTCAAATGTCTTCAGAAAGAACTTCCTTATGCTTCAATTAATATTCAATGTTAACAAATTTCTCTTTTTCAAAAACGCTTCTCTTCCCATTGCCATTCTGCATTTTATATCCTCTGTACTGCGACCATCAAATGTTTTTTACTGCCCATGTAACAACACTCATTCACCACCTTTATTGATTCGTTACCTAATCTAATTCATTCAGGATCGCCTTATTTTCACAAGACTGCATTCCATTACCTTTATTAATGTTCATCATATATGATCCTTTCAACACACTGTCCATTCCGTTCAGTTGCTCCTCCAGGTCCTTTGCTGACAGAATTACAATGTCATCAGCAAAACGGAAGGTTTTTATTTCTTCGCCCTGAACTTTAATTCCTTCTTCAAATTTCGCTTTGCTTTCCTTTATAGCCTGCTCAATGTACAAAATGAAGAACATTCGAAAAAGGCTGAAACCGTGTTTTACACCCTTCCCAGCTTCTGCATCTCTTCAACTCTGATAACTGCTGTCTGGTTTTTGTACAAGTTGTAAATAACTTTACACTCCCTATATTTTACTCTTGCTGATTTCACAATTGTCAAAAGCTTTCTCCATATCTACAAAAGCTAGAAATGTAGGGCTGCCTTTCCTTAATCTATCTTCTAATCTAAGCCGTGAGTATTCCCTCCCATGTTCCTACATTTGTCCTGAATCTAAACTGGTCATCCCCAAGGTCGGCTTCCCCAGCTTTTCCATTATTCTGTAAATAGAAAGGGAAAGAATGATAATATTTAATGAATTAAGAGATATTCAGGATTTTTTGCATATCCATAACAGTATGAAAAGGTTAGTCGTTGTTAACGAGAATTTCGAAATAACTTGACCAATTTACCTTACATTTTAACACGCTACTTCATTAAATATTGGGACGCTAGACGCTCCTAACCCCTATATTATAACACAAGCAAGTTACAAATACATATGTAACATATGAAATAAAAACGATTTGTTCAATTATAAGTTTCACAGTTTTACACTTTGCTGTAATTAACATTCCAGTGTACAAACATAATAATTTTTAAAGTAATATCTACATACATGTGTTACATATAAAGGGAATGACTGATACGACTAATCTTGAAAGTTTTTTATCGATTTAGTTTCAAATGTTCAAATGTTTGTAAATCTATCGGACCAAACTGCGTGGTCATCAGTCCGTAGCTTACAAACTACTTAAACCTAGGTAAACTAGCCTAAGGACAAACACACACACCCATGCCCCAGGGAGGACTCGAACCTCCACGGCGAGCAACCGCGCGCTCCGCAGCGAAACGCTTTAGACCGCTCGGCTACTCCACCGCGGCTATCGATTCTTCTGTAAATAATTTGGGTTAAATTTTTGCAACCACGACTTATTAAACTGATGGTTCTGTAATCTTGACACCTGTCTACACCTGCTTTCTATGGAATGGGGATTATTACTTTTTTCTTAATGTCTGAGAGTATTTCCCCAGTCTCATACATCCTATGTGCCAGATGAAAAAGTTTTGCTATGGCTGGCTCTCCCAGAGACTTCAGTAGTTCTGAGGGAATGTCGAAGGGGATGTCGAAGGGACATCAAATATATATTATGTTGTTGTTGTTACGTAGGTTGTCTTCACACACTAGTGTTGCCAACGTCGTCCTCGTTTAATCTAGGGCCAATGGTTAACAAGAGAATCAGTATACAACATGTGATCATAGCAGCTACTATGTGCCGGAAACAGTCAAGAATAAAGATTTCTTTAAACTACTATTATTGCAACTGGTTGGCATATTATAAATTTGATAAACGTAATTCTGAAACTATTAAAAATAAGTTACTTATTTATTTTAATCACCTGCAAGCTGTACATGATTGGTACTAAGGTGAGATACGCATATTCATTCTATTCTAAAATTACTTTGGCGCTATTTGGACATTGTTGCCTGGTATTTTCAGCTATTGTACTAATTATTTTATTTTTGTGGGCAAAGCTTCTTTTGGAACCCGACATAGTACAAATTCCTTGCTCGCCAAATTACCTAATTTTCAGTTCACTAATTAACTTTGTTTTTATTAACTCCCCACTAAATTCATTACTCGTGCACCGAGATACCGTAAGATCATTTGGTTTACCAAATTATTTATTGCTTGCAGTTTGTCCTACATTTATTAAATATATATATTTTTTAATTTACCCTTTCACCAATCGATCACTATCGTGAAGAAGAATAAAAGTGACGAAACTTTCTGGTTATAAACTCCACTACATCCTCGGCCTTTTTAACGATAGCCATTACCATATGGTTAAAAGTATGAGGTGCACGTGTCCGTATTTTAATTGATTTATCCTGCGAATTGTAGGGGTGGGTGGTCGTAACTCAACCGACAGTGTTATCCAAAGCAAAATTGGTGGCATCCCGCCAGTGAAATGAGCGTGCTGTAGGCCTGTGATTGAGTTGCCGACAATAGTAACGGTATGCACTGTGTTATGACCAATTGGGTCAACTTTGCTCTCTAAAGTAAAATTAAGCTATAAAATACCCAATTAGAATTTCATATTTATGAAAACAGTCATTACTTATAACCTTGGAAAAGTAATTTTTAGAATATAATACTTCATTAAAAAATAATAAATCACAGACAAACTGCTCACAGCGCTTACGCGACAATTTTTACATTGTACATACAGTACAACTGTATAAACGGCATAGGCACAGAAAGTCCTTCCATACAGAATTTTGCATCCATCTGAAAACTGGTAAATATTCTTCAGTATTTATATCCCGCGCAAAAACGTTCTAAAGTTTAGGAACATACCTGTAAACTTGTGAATAATGAAATGCCAAGATCGCAGTATTTCGTCTTTACTTATACTAGATGACCGGATTCGATGCACACAGACATAATTCTCTGGTCTCTAAGGACGAACATAAATTGTAAGGATACAAAAAAAAAAAAAAAAAAAAAAAAAAAAAAAACGACAAAGGAACATTCCATAAGACTATACTTACAGGAAATCATATATCAACAGTTTTCTTCACATACCTGCACTAAATAGTAACATTATTACATAAATGCATATTGTAGCCACTTGGATTGTATTGGTGGATTGTCACACATTAAAATATGCCGTTTGGTTGTCATATATAAAACTCAATAGTCAAGTATAAGTTGCTACTTATACCATAAGTTATGATATTACAATGTATGTAAACTCTTACACCCTAGCGTGCTGTTATACGATGTGTATGAATGTAATGACAATCTGTACATCCACCCCAATATATTAGTTTTTGAAAGATTATGTAGAAACAACATAGATGCTAACGTATTTTGTAAATACAGTATATATACAGATTTTATACTGTGGTTTCACAGTGGTAGATCTTATACGTACTGTATCTTACAAACATGCTGGGTACTGTTTTTATTCTTCTGTTTATCGTAGTTTTAAATAACGAAACCTTTTCTTGGCAATAGGTAAATTAAAAATTTTATGTAAATTGACGAAACCTCAGTAGATACTTCTGCAAATTTAAATTTTATTATCGACAAATGATAACAGTTGTAAAGACTTCACATACAATAGCGCATTCCAGCGGCATGTTGAGGTAACTTTATAGTGATCACAACGCTACCTGTTGGTAGCTTGTTGTCACCCACAACTGTACAATATGGAGGTTCTTTATTTATATTTGAGTATACGAGTTTTATATATGACAACCAAACGGCTTATTTTAATGTGTGACAACCGAACTGGCTACAATACGTATTTATGTAATAATGTTACTATTTAGTGCAGGTATGTGAAGAAAACTGTTGACATGTACTTACCTATGCATACAGTTATATGGCTTGTTCCTTTGTTGGTTTTTTTGTAACCATAGATTTTATGTTCGGCCCTAGAGACCAGAAGATTATGTCTATGTACATCGAAACCGGTCGTCTGTTGTAAATAAATACGAAATACCGCGATCTTGGCATTTCATTATTCACAAAATACATTTATAAGATCGCGCCCTGCCATGAGAAAAATTGTAAACCTGTAGACACTATGGTCTGCTAACACGTAAGTAGATATCTACGTTTATGTTTTTCATGCTTATTGGATCTCGAGAATCCAACACATTCAAAAAGCCTTAGAACGAAGGAGTTGCAATATTTGCTGTGTATTTAATCTGTTACGCTGTTTCTATTGGTGGCAGGCGCCGAGTCAGATCCTTAGCACACAAGACGGCCTCGGCCTCGGCAGGATGTTGAGACGGCGGGCGCGGCTAATCAGGTGGCATTCATCCTGACCCTAGCCGCGCATTACGGTCGTTAGGCACGACTGGGAGCCGAGCCGGTTTTACAGCCCGATTCACAGTAAACCGCCTTACATCTAGCACGCGCCAGTGCACTTACAATCAGTGTGACTGTCAGGTTCTCTGAAATGGCTATGCACAATGAGAAACTATCATAATGTTGACACGTAAACATGAAAATTAAAATGCCGATTTTCATATCAACTGAACCAGGAGTCTCATGTAATTGTGTAATTTAAAAGGTACTTTGTCAGAAATTTGCACAAAATAAACACATACACATATATATACAGGGTGTTACAAAAAGGTACGGCCAAACTCTCAAGAAACATTCCTCACAAATAAAGAAAGAAAATATTTTATGTGGACATGTGTCTGGCAACGCTTAATTTCCATTTTAGAGCTCATTTTAGTATTCATTCCAACGTGATCAAATTGTAAATTTTCACAATCAACATGTTTGGGCTGTCAAGAATCCGCACGCAATTGTGCAATCACGTCATCAACATAGATTTTCTGTGAACGTTTGGGCAGGAACTGTTGGTGATGTCTTGATTGGGCCTACACTCACTGCAGCACGTTATCATGATTTCATACGGGATACTCTACCTGTACTGCTAGAACATGTGCCTTTACAAGTACGACACAACATGTGGTTCATGCACGATGGAGCGTCTACACACGATGGAGCACCTTCACATTTCAGTCGACGTGTTCGTACGCTTCTCAACAACAGATTCGGTGACCGATGGATTGGTAGAGGCGGACCAATTCCATGGCCTCCACGCTCTCCTGACCTCAACCCCCTTGACTTTCATTTATGGGGGCATTTGAAAGCTCTTGTCTACGCGACCCCAGTACCGAATGTGCAGACTATTCGTGCTCGTATTGTGGACGGCTGTGATACAATACGCCATTCTCCAGGGCTGCAACAGCGCATCAGGAATTCCATGCGACGGAGGGTGGATGCATGTATCCTCGCTAACGGAGGACATTTTGAACATTTCCTGTAACAAAGTGTTTGAAGTCACGCTGGTACGTTCTGTTGCTGAGTGTTTCCATTCCATGATTAATGTGATTTGAAGGGAAGTAATAAAATGAGCTCTAATATGTCAATTAATAGTTTCCGGACCCATTTCCACATAACATATTTTCTTTCTTTGTGTGTGAGTAGCGTTTCCTGAAAGTTTGGCCGTACCTTTTTGTAACATCCTATATATTCCACAAGGGTTTCGGCTTTATTTCAAATTCTTCTTCAGTGACCTGGAATAAGTCCTTGTTTATATTTTAGATTATTTAGTTTTTACATTTCTGGCAGTTTAGGTTACAAACAGCTCTGACGTTTTCTTCTCTGAATCAGATAATCCGCCGTCTGTGTTGCAATTACAATTCAAACAGAGCTGTTGATTATTTGATTCATTTACTACGGTTGCTGCACCAGCAACCGGTATGGTAGGTTCCATAGTATGGAATGAAATGTGTAGAAGCAATATCTGGATTTCATTACTTACAGTTTTCGTAGATGGTGCAGTACATGTGTCGTTGCCAGTCGTTGGCCGTTTTTCTTCTTTTCTTTGCGATATTGGAACGTTTTTCTCATAGCAGGAGGCACAGACCAATTTCTTATACGTGATGGCCTGTGCCTTGTGCTGTGAACAACCATTCCAATCATATTGTAATATGGCAGTGTGTGTTAGCAATACACTAGCCATGGTAAGCAGTTTGTTTTAGAGGATGATGAGTTATTGTTCAAATGTTTGTAAATCTATCGCACCAAACTGCGTGGTCATCCGTCCGTAGCTTACAAACTACTTAAACTAAGTAAACTTACCTAAGGACAACATACACACCCATGCCCCAGAGAGGACTCGAACCGGCGAGCAACGGCGCGCTCCGCAGCGAGGCGCCTTAGACCGCTCGGCTACTCCACCGCGGCTGATGAGTCATTCATTCACAGTTCTCCGAAGAGTAGGTGAGAGACAAACGAATACGAAGATATAGATACCCAAATCACCCCGCATGATTTTCTGAAGAAAGCGTGAATGCCGTATCGACTTCTCTCTCTCTCTCTTTTATTTATTTTTTTTATTTTTTTATTTTTTTTATTATTATTATTTTTTTTTTCATTCAGGAAGCATTATTATATATGATTCATCGGACCGTTTCCCAGCCTTTCAGTAATCAGGCCGTGCGAGAATAGCCGCGGTGTCTAAGACACCATGCTACGGATTGCGCGGCCGCTTCCCGTCGGAGGTTCGATTCTTCCCTCCGCCATTGGCGCTTGTGTTGTACTTAGCATAAATTGTTTTAAGTGGTTTGTAAGTCTAGCACCGATGATCTCTGCAGTTCGGTCCGTTGCGTGTACAAACATTTGAACCAGTCAGCAAGTCTCAGGGTTTTGTGACAGTGGCACTTCTTTCGATGCCTTACATTGACTTTCGACGGGTTCAGCAACTGCAGCCATTCCTTATACGTTAAGCTCAACGCTAACTTTATTTTATTTAATTATTTTTATCTCTGTCAGTTAACTTGGAGTTTCGCCCGCTATTCCTCTTCGCCAGTGATATTTACCTTGTTTAATATACGCTGTAATTACCGAGGATGGTGTCGCCAGTGATACGATATACATTGCAGGCGTTTTCGTCACAGACGCTCCCACTACTGCGCTCTGTCGAGCTAGCCTCTTTGGGAGATCACACATTCCAGCGATCATTTTGCTGAGTATCGCAGAACAAAACGGTAAAAACTGCAGTGTAACGTGCAACAATTTGTACGTCAATTCTACACCGTCGTCGCTTCTCAGTGTTCACTCATAGACAGTGGTGCGGACTAGCAACACGATGGTATATAAAGCATGTTCATATTATTTTGCATAGCGCAGAGTTGGAATTTAAATAGTGGAAACTACCTATTCACAACAGATACAAAAGCGTTATATGTTTGCACCTGTTACTGTCCTTCAGAGTAGTCATCAGCTTTGGGTAGGACCCATTGCCAGCAATGTGGAAGGCATGGTATCCCGTATCATAGTATGTAATGTCGATGGTGGGAATGGAGCGGTTTACTGCCTGTGAAATCTATGGAACAATTCTGAACCACAAAGGGTTCCTTCATCTTCAGAATCAAAATCGAAGTCACAAGGACTTAAGTCCGGAGCGTATGGTGGATGATACAGTAGTTCTAGTCTCATCACCCGAACAGAGCAGCCACAACTTCAGCTGTGTGCACAGCGCATTGTCGTGCCAATTGATGGGTGGGTTGCGCAGAAAGTGTTGGTGGCAGATATTCGAAATACGAACAGTAAAACTGTGCATTGACGGTCTGTCGTGGAGGAACGTAATGCGTTTGGTTAATACCATCACAGTAGTACATGATAATCACCTTTCACCATACTAGGGCTCTGAGGCACATTCGCCTTTCGCGGCGACCTCTAATGATTGGTGTATCAGTTTTGGCTCGTACGATGTGGGCCATTTCCTATCCAACGTTACGATACAGCTTAAGAAAGCGACAACCGTATTCACTTCTTCTACGAAGACGCTGAGACGACTTGTCCAATGCACTTCTACCATAGTTTGCTGACCTTCGTTAAAGGCTTCTGCCCAATGTGCCACTGTTCTGTACGGCAATGCCGTTTCCCCGCACGTTTCTTGTAGACCTTTATAACACTGTCACGCTGTACGACCTCTGGCACATTCAATATTGATCCAACACGTGTTCCTTTTTCGAAAACATACACCTTTAGGTTAGACCGCTCGCACACTCAATTGTGCAACACGCCAGTGTCGTGGGACGGGCGAGTCTATTTGCTCGGATGTAAGATACGTATGTCAACAATGTGTGCTATCAGTGACAATAGTAGATTCCACTGCATAGTGTCTCCACGGCAGTGTCACTACTTAAGTTCCAACCCTCGTATTCCACGAGATTGAACGTTATGAATACGGATATGTACACAAAAAAAAATTTTTTTTTGTGCCTAAAATGGAGCGCATATCAGCTTATATTAATTCAGTGTTTAAATGCACTTAGTAACTTCCAACAAGCTTTAAACAATATGTATATTTTACTACAAATGTTTTTGATTATTAATACATACATCAAATCATTCGTTTGATGAACATATCTCGGACATTTTGTTATAGAGCGTAGGATAAACTTATGCAAGATCCTCCAAGATTCGTTACACCATCACAAGGAGTTCATAATCGAATCATCACGGCAGTTTGGAATGCGGTTCTACAGACAAGGAACAGAATGAATAGCTATGGGAAAAAGTGGGCTTAACAGTAGGAATGACAGGTAGGAAAAGTCGGAAGTTAGATATTTACCGTCCGGTAGACAGCGTGATCATTAGAGGCGAGTTACAAGCTCTGGTGGTTTTGTTAAGGATGGAGAAGAAAGTCGGCTGTACCCTTTCAAAAGAACCATCTCCGCATCTCCCTGGAGTGATTTACGGAAATCATAGGAAAGATAAATTTGAATTGCTGGAGGCACCATTCAACCGCCGCCCTCACGAGAGTGCAGCGTGCGAACCGCCGCACCACCGCGTTCAGAGCATGAATAGTAAGGATGCAATAGGCTACTCATTAAAAGGAGGCTACGGTCACGGCGACTACCATTTACTTACGTAGACCAAGCAGACCGTTAGCAGTCGTTACAGTGAAATAAATACCGAACCATAAAGTTTGGTTGGCACTTACCACAGAAATCCGTTGATCAGCTTATCATTTACTCAAATAGTGTGAAAAATATATATTTTTGTATTTAAAAATCCGGTGTCGCGATGTTTTTCCGCGATTAACACCGAAATCACTAAACTCCCCTTAATGGAACTTTGAACAGTTCGTGCGATTTAGTTTAACTTAAAATATATGATAGTTATTATCTCGATAAATATCTCAATATTATTTTTATTTGAAATTAAATGTTGTTATCCATGTTCAAAAAAATGTTTGTTAAGCTTATGGGACTTAACTACGGGGTCGTCAGTCCCTAAACTTACAAACTACATATGAACTACTTACGAACTAGGACGGCACAAATATCCATGCCCGAGGGGGGATTCGAACCCCCGACCGTAGTGGCCGTGCAGACCGTGACTGGTGCGCCTCAGTCCCCTCGGTCACCGCGGCCGGCTATCCATGTTCTATAAGTATCAAGTCATTATGGTTGTTCTTCAAACTGAAGTCTGGCTTGCGGATTACTTGAACTTTTCAGCGATATACACACTTATTACGACAAGCCGTAACTAATGTTACTAGCCGCGGCGGGGCATGAAGACCTTCAGAACCATACAGTATACAGATAGCTCAAAAAGAAAAAAAAAGATTTAATAAAAAATAAGAAAATCAATACTCTAAGAGATGTTACTTGTTTTGTACTATTTACCACTTATTACCCTTAATTTTCTTATTTCCCGGCCGCGGCAAATTAGCCAAGTGTACTGGGGCGCCGTACTGCTGTCGGGGGTTCGAGTCCCCCACTCCCTCGGGCATGAGTGTTTGTGTTGTCCTTAGGTTAGTTTAACGTAGTTTAAGTAGTTTGTGAGCTACGGACTAATAAGCCAGCAGTTGAGTCCGATAGATTTACAAACATTTAAAAATTTTCTTATTTCCTATTCCTTATAACGGGTGAATCTAAATTCGCACACTCGGGTTTCCGTACGTTAGTGTGTTTCATAATTACACCAACAAACTTGTAAGGGATGTATTAGGAGTCTTGAGGAATAAAATGAGCATGGAAACCTATGCCCGGAAACGCCATTCAACGACGCTGTGGAGAGTCCAAGTTACAGGCACCAGCTCCTGCCGCTAGACATCACCTCCAGGAACTTCGACGCTCTGTAACGTCATTGGATGACGTTTCCGGGCATGGGTTTCTATGCTTTGTTCCTCAAGACACCTCCCACATTCCCTAGAAGTTTGTTGGTATAGTAGTGTAATTCTGAAACACACTGACGTATGGGACACACACCCATCGCAATCTTCGACGTCCATTAACTGCCGGAAATATGCACAGGACGAAGTTTTGTGAGAGGCATTTTTTTTTTATTGATAGCATGTGAGGAATCGTGCTGCGAAGACCGAGTGCGCGAATTTAGATTCACCCTGTATACGTGGTTTCCTGGAGCAGTGTTACTTAGGTTGCAATGCATGAAGAGGCTGATGTGTTTTTTAAGTGGCGGCGGCACTTTAGTTTGTATTTTTTGTAATTGCTTTTTCCCTTGGAAGAAATAAGGAAACAAGAGAAAAAAGTGGGCTCCTGCCTGGCTCGAAGAGACCAGGGTTCAAATCCCGAAAATAAATAAATAAGCGAGGAACTTTCAGCTGGAAGACGTGAATTCGTGAGTTCTAAATTCGCTCGGATAAGAAATTTTTCATTCATACTTTTAACCTAGTTCTCAACTCTCCACGATATGAGGTGTCGCCAGAAGCGATACGTGGTTCGGCTTCGACGTTACACTCCAGGTCCTCCTTTCCTAGTTGGATAACTGTGGCAGGTTAGAGACAGGTGAAGAAGTGGCGAGGATATGCAGCTGGTCACTGGGCCATACGAAATTATTATTTTATTCGATCCTGCAAGTTTTCTTGATGCTACAATTAATTTCACATTACACATTTTCCAAATTTATGTAAGTCATAATTGCACATCAATTGCTTCGCGCTTGAATACAAGGATGGTTTAGAGAATAAATAATTTAGTAAGGGAGGCATCGCCTCTTCGGCGCGCTGCCATACCATTGGTCAGACTGTGATAAAGTTTTGCACATCTGAGATTCAGAAAAAGCAGAACGGCAATCTCTATATATTGATTCACACAGTGAGTGGCAGAAGTTACAATAATTCGACACCAGTCTACACTTTTTGATGACCTTGATTAAATTTTTGCACAGTGGACTTTTAAAACAAGAGAAACATGACAATCCACATAAGATTTCGTATGGTCCATGGCGGAAGGTATCTTACTCACGTCTTTGAAGCCGTTTGACAGATCATCATAAGTGTGGCATTGTAATTATTCACTTACACATCAGAAGGAAAGGAACAGAGAGAGAGGGTACACAAGAAGATAGCAGAGAGCGGGGGAGGTAATGAAAATGGTAGGGAAGTGGATATGTGGATAAGAAGAAGAAGAAGAAGAAGAAGAGGAGGAGGAGGAGGCGGCATAGATAGAGAGGGAAAGGAAGGACGAGTAGATGGACAGAAAGGGGATGGAGGTGTACTTAGACTAACTGAACATTGGACTAAATAAAGCATGGTTTTTCTGGGAGGTTTATATAGTGAGGACCCTATGTGGCTACAGAGGTCGATTAAACGAAATAGAGTTGGGGAAATGAAGGGCAGAGAGATTAAGGAAATGAACGTATGTGTATTGAATTCCTATGCATATTTAGCAGTTACGTAGCATTGTCTGGTACGCTAGTATATAAAAGCCTTTTATGTCTACGTACTGGCAGACTTAAATTGGAAAGAACATATAGAAAATATTGTAGTGAAGGCGGGTCAGAGGCCACGTTTCATTAGCAGAAGACTTAGAAGATGCAACAGTTCTACTAAGGAAACAGCATACACAATAATTGTGCGTCCAATTTTGGAGTACTGCTGCCCATTGTGGGATCCCCACCAAGTGAGACTAACGGATGATTTAGAGAAAGATCGGAGAAGGCTAGCTCGTTTAGTGTTAACGCAATATAGGGCTAGTACGTAACGGAAATGTTGCACGAGTTGTGGTGAAAATCATTAAAATAAAGCCGTTATTAGTTGCGGCGAAATTATTTTGAGAAATTTCTTTCATGAATTTTCTTTTTCGAATGCGAATATATTTTGTTACCACCCACCTACATAGGGAGATATGATTTTTGCAATATGAGAAATCGGATCGAAAACAGAAAGAGTTAGGTGTTCCAAATGGGCAGAATTGGGCCAGAATCGATCTTCTGTAATAAAAAAATTTTATACACCCTTTCAATACGCAATTTTTAAGTTTTCTAAAAACTATCCAACACCACATACATTAAACAGCTCTCTAACAAGCACATTTCACTAAATGTTTAAATAAACTGTAGTAACCGGCATAAACACCGAATATTACAAATGATGAAACATTTCACTCAGCAGTGGAGTTTGCGCGGATATGAAACTTCCTGGCAGATTAAAACTGTGTGAAGGAACCGGGACTCGAACCTGGGACCATTGTCTTTCGCGGGCAAGCGCTCTATCGACTGAGCTATCCCGACACGACTCACGATGCCGCCTCACAACTTTACTTCCGCCAGTACCTCGCCTCCTATTTTCCAAACTTCACAGAAGCTCTCCTGCGAAACATGCAAGACTAGCACTCCTGGAAGAAAGGAGAAGGAAGAGTGAAATGTTTAATTCTGGAAACATCCCTTAGGCTGTGGCTAAGCCATGTCTCCACCGTATCCTTTCTTCCAGGAGTGCTAGTCTTGCATTTTTCGCAGGAGAGCTTCTGTGAAGTTTGGAAAGTAGGAGGCGAGGTACTGGCGGACGTAAAAATATGTGGCGGCATCGTAAGTCGTGTCGGGATAGCACAGTCGGTAGTGCGATTGCCCGCGAAAGGCAAAGGTCCTAGGTTCGAATTCCGGTTCCGGCACACAATTTTAATCTACCAGGAAGTTTCATTACAAATGATGTTTAGCGGGTAAGAAAAATCTAAGACGTTTCACGAAGTAAAAATTTTTAACAAGGCAAATAAAATTATAATAAGAAAAATGGTACTTCATAGCATGCTGTGAGTCATATTGGGAAGATAATGTGACAGGTGGTGAGTGAGGGATTAGTGTTTCATCATTTACTATGACGTTTGATAAACTTGAAATTCGTTTATCAACATGAAAATTACTCCTACAACAATACAGCGAAAGGCGAATATGCCCCGGCCAGAGTAAAAGACGTATAATAAGAGCGCCAGCTTCTGGATTAGCAGCCTCAAAAACATTTAAATCGTATAATCATGACACTGACGCCCATAGCTAAGGAAACACAACTTGGAATGTCATGTATAACATATCACTCGGCATAATATCATACATCATGGGACATTTAATGGCGTGCTATGTGACATAATATCACGTTGTTTATTATGAATGAAGACCCTCTCAATGGTACATGGTACAACAGATGTAAATTCCCTGAGATCTTACTGTGCTGTGGAATGTGGGGTAACTCGTAAAAGTATTTTCGCAGGACATTCGTTTTTATGTGTTGTGATACGAGTGTTTTTCATTCAATTTTCCAGCTTCTTTTCCTCTGCAGTGGATAAGCTGTGGTTGTTGAATCAGCTGTGAATTAGGTCTTCACAAAAAATTACGCAAAAATTACTGTATCGATAGTTTCAACAAGTGCTACATTAGCTGGAATTTAAACCACGATATCTTGATAGCAGATAATGTTTACTCTATTTAAAAAATTGTTTTTACTTCATCTATTTTCTAATTTTGTACTGAATAGTACAAGTTCAATAGTAATGTTATTTTGGTTGTAATTATACTGCTGTCCCTCCAAAAATTCACCAACGAAATCGACCAGCGATACCACATTCCAAATATACAAATATAACATGTCTGAAAAAACAGCGCTATGTGAAGTGAGGAGGATAATGACGTCAAACTGCCACAATTTCTGGCTATAGCTGCTGATACACATCTCGGTCGAGGCTCTGGATGTATTGGGGCACAGGAGTCCGTGAAGCATCCACATACAATGCAGCAGGAATGCAGCATTATGCGCGACCATACGTGGCAGGCAGTGCCCGAGACTTCTTTGTCGCCCAATTGATTGGATTGCTACCTCGGTTTTCTTATTCTCTCGCCTGTTAGCTCCTTAATATGAGCAGGAAAAAAATTGTGAAGTTTGCTCATTATACGTAAGGTACTGTAAAATCTGGAACTATGACGCAGTTCCGCCTACATGTTCGTCCTGTAACAGAGTAAACCAGCGATTATTGCAGAAAGACTTTCCTGGGATAGAACCCCCGCTGTTGCAACAGGTCCGTATGCGAAGTAGCATGAAATGGCAAACCCCAAAAACACATCCATAGGAAAACCAGTTCTCAGCAAAGAAGGGAAAGCTGAAAGGTGGAAAGAGTATATAGAGGGGCTCTACAAAGGAAATGAACTTCGAGACAATATTGTAGGAAGGGAAGAGGATGTAGATGAAGATGAAATAGGAGATACTGTACTGAGAGAAGAATTTGACAGAGCCCTAAAAGACCTAAGTCGAAACTAGGCCCCTGGAGTAGATGATATTCCCTCAGAGCTACTGAAGTCTCTGGGAGAACCAGCCATGACAAACCTGTTTCACCTGGTGTGTAATATGTATGAGACAGGCGAAGTACCCTCAGACTTTAAGAAAAATGTTATAATCCCCATTCCAAAGAAAGCAGGTGCAGACAGGTGTGAAAGCTACAGAATCATCAGTTTAATAACTCATGGTTGCAAAATATTAACTAGAATTATATACAGAAGGATGGAAAAGCTGGTAGAAGCCGACCTCGGGGAAGATCAGTTTGGGTTCAGGAGAAATGTAGGAACACGGGAGGCAATACTCACTTTACGGCTTATCCTAGAAGATAGATTAAGAAAAGACAAATCTACATTTCTAGCTTTTGTCGATTTGGAGAAGGCTTTTGACAATGTTGATTAGAAAAATCTCTTTCAAGTTCTGAAGCAAGCAGGAGCAAAATATAGGGAGCATAAGGTTATTTACAACTTGTACAAAAACCAGACAGCGGTTGTCACAGTTGAAGGGCATGAAAGGGATGCAGTGGTTGGAAAGGGAGTAAGACAGGGTTGTAGCCTTTCCCCAATATTGTTTAATTTGTACAATGAGCAAGCTATAAAGGAAAACAAGGAGAAATTTGGAATAGGGATTAAAGTTCAGGGGGAAGAATTAAAAACATTGCGTTTTGCCGACGACATAGTAATTCTGTCAGATACAGCAAAGGACCTGGAATAGCAATTGAACGGAATGGACAGTGTGCTAAAAGGTGCATATAAGATGAACATTAACAAGAGCAAAACTAGGGTAATGGAGTGCAGTGTAAGAAAATCAGGTGATGCTGAAGGAGTTAGATTGGGAAACGAAGCAATAAAGGAGGTAGATGAGTTTTGTTACTTGGGCAGTAAAATAACAAATGATGGTCGCAGTACAGAGGATATAAAATGCAGAATGGCAATGGGTAGAAAAGCGTTCTTGAAAAAGAGAAATTTGTTAACCTCGAATATTGATTTAAGCCTAAGGAAGTCCTTTCTGAAGGCATTTGTGTGGAGTGTTGCCTTGTATGGGAGTGAGACATGGACGATAAACAGTACGGACAGGAAGAGGATTGAGGCTTTTGAAATATGGTGCTACAGAAGAATGCTGAAGATTAGGTGGGTGGATCGTGTAACTAATGAGGAGGTACTGAACAGAATTGGGGAGAAAAGGAATTTCTGGCATACCTTGACTCAAAGAAGGGATAGATTGGTAGGACACATTCTTAGACATCAAGGAATTGTGAATTTAGCGTTGGAGGGAAGTGTGTGGGGAAAAAATCGCAGAGGAAGACCAAGAGATGGATACAGTAAGCAGATTCAGACAGATGTAGGTTGCCGTTCTTATGTGAAGAGGCTTGCTCAGGATAGGGTATTGTGAAGAGCTGCATCAAACCAGTCTCCGGACTGAAGACCACAACAACAACAGAACATTTCATTCAATACCAAGGCGTGTAGCCAGCAATGGCGTCAACATTTAATACTCTTAAGTTATCATCCTCACTTCTCATAACTTAGCAGGAAATACCTCTCTAGTCTTTACGTAGTTGATTATGCCCTTAGCGATGTTAGCGAAACATGCTGTATGTAACATGCACCCGATTGAAGGATCACTATGAAAGTTCTTTGCAGACAACCTACAAGGACGTAATTGTAACATAAGAAGGAAGGCAAATTATTTGGACATGCAGTGTATCATAGTTTCAATAGCTGATAAAAATGAATATGATCTATTGCCACAAAACTATACGCACGCTACTGTCAGTTTCATTGTAGTTAAGCCGTTTGTAAGCTATATTCTTCCGGTTCCGTTAGCTCCTTGATCTCAGCAGGAAAAATTTTGTGAAGTTTGGTAAATATACGTGAGGTACAGTAAAAAAGTGGAACTATGACGCAGTTCCGCCTACTTGTTCGTCCTGTAACAGAGTACACCTGCGATATGTGACAATTATGTTGTAAAACAGCGGTGTAAAGACTAGTCTCGACTGTTTTTCTTCTCAGCTACACAATGTAATGTATTGCTTCTTAACATTGAAAATGCAGTAAATACGATTGACGTCTTTCATTTAAAAGTAGAAAAAGTAGTTGAAATTTTGATTTGATTTTTATTTACCACGATTAACTAATTAATGTATACTTAATTTGTTGAAGCGACGTGTAAGACGCGACTTCAGCTCCAAGTGTAACATATTTCGAAATTTCTGGATCGTAATGTGAGACTATATTGTATGTGTAAATTGAAACATTTATTCGGATTTGACCAATATTGTATATGAAAATGTAGTAAGTAATATTTAAAAAAATGCATTCAGTATTTTGTTTTTCGTCAAATGCTTCAATGTCGGTGTTTGAATTCTAGTTCATGGTGTAATTCTTTGAAGACCTATCGATAATCCACACAAGCTAATAAATTTAAATAAGGGCCAAATTAAGAAAAGTGATCACATAAAGTTTCATTCAGAGTGATTTTAAGGAGAAATACAAGATTTGAGACTTACAATATTCTGAATATCTTCTTTACTATAACCTTTTAGCCAACCAAAAGATTACAAAATCAAATTTATCATCCAATGGCGAAAGGGCTGCCAGAGACTATACAAATGTGTATTGCCCGCTTACGGGGCAGTAGGGTATGAACTATCCGAACTTGTGAACTGTTTATGATAAAGTTGTACTCTAGTACGGCAGTTGATATAGCAAGTTTTTTCAATGTAGACTGAACTCGCTGAACACTGACGAATTAACTCGTTGAACACTGCTGGCTGTAGTTGGCGAAAATTGACGACTGTCTGCAGTCTGTAGACTGGATACTGCCTACAGCGGATGACAGTATAAACCGCTGTATTCAGTATCCAGCAGAACAGACCGCAGATTACATCTGACAGCTGCGCCAGATGCAGACCGCTGGCTGCAACTGTCGACCGAGCACTGCTCGCCCGCTAGCTCTTCAGGTGGATGCGTGGACCTGCTCACTGCAGGTGGCTTCTGTGAACACCGGCTGAAGCTGAAACTGTACCAAATGCTGCCATAATAGTCGGGACACCTACCAGGTTAGATTACTAGCGTGGGGCACAACCTTTCCTCCTTATAAAAAGTTAGCGGTACACTGACGTGACACATATAATAGGGAAGCTCAAAATATTTTGTCGGATCAAATTTTGCTCTGCGAAGACTGGAAAATAGAAGTGCTATAGACTGTCTGCAACAGTCTCTTTCTCTCAGAGTACGTATTTTGGAGCATATTTCTCCTACACTACCCATGCACACGAGTTTTCTGTTTGAAAGTGCCCACATCCGTCGTATTTTACGGAAAATAATTTTAATTTTTTTAGAAAATGTCTCTACTTCTAGAGATGATAGATTCGCGCTGGTTCAATGGTGCACAGTACGAGTTCTGTCAGGAAAATAATGAGACTGTTTCTCTATTTCAGGAACTACAAAGGTAGGACAATAAAATTTGCGGAGCTGATAGAGGCATCCTTTGGCTACAAGCAGTGAACGTTTGAAGCAACCACAGTGAACACAAGTGAGTTAATATTTTGTGAGGGTGTCTTGTGTTGCTCGTCGAAGAGATGGCGAGTACAAATCGGGAACAACGCTACGCCATCTAATTTTATGTGAAACTCAAGGACAATGCAGCAGAAACATTATAAAAATTAAAACAGGTGTATGGGACCACACAATGTCACGTGCACAAATGTTTCGGTGACATAAGGCATTTTTGGACAGTAGAGAAGAAGTTGAAGATGATGCACGTTCAGGAAGACCAAATACGATACGAAACGATGCAAATGTAGCCAGAGTGAGAGACTTGGTGAGAACGGCGCTTAACGGTTAGGATGACTGGTGATGAATTGAAAATTAATCACTAAGCAGTGTACAAAATTCTTACTCAACATTTGGAAATGAGAAAAATTTGTGCGAAAGTGGTACCAAAGAACTTGACAATTGGAAAAATGGATCATCGCGTGACTGTATGTCGTGACTTCATCAACCGCCTTGATACTGAACCAGACATTTTGGAACATATGACATGTAATGAGACATGGAGTTTCGAGTATGACCCTGAAACCAAAATGCAATGTGTTGAGTGGCACACAGGCAGCTCACTAGAGCCGAAGAAGGTCAGGAAAAGCAAATCAAAAATCAAGGTCATGTTGATTTGCTTCTTTGGTAATCAAGGCGTGATCCATAAGGAATTTGTTCCTTAAAGAAAAACAGTGAATCAAGAATTTTACATCCAGGTCCTTGTGCCAATGATGGATCCTCCATCATGACAATGGGTCGTGCCACACGGCTCTCTCTGTTAATAAGTATCTTGCGAATCAGGAAATTTCTGTTATTGCCCCAACTCCCTCATTCTTCCGATCTCAGTCCCTGTGACTTCTTCCTATTCCCCAAAATAAAAAATGCTGTTCGTGGCCTTCATTATGGGTCCATAGAAAACATTGAAAGGGTCGTAACACAGGAACTTCGAAGGTGTCACTTGAGGACTTCCAGCAATGCTTCCGTGAGTGTGAGCGACATCTACGTCGGTGTGTAGTTTTCGAAGTGAACTACTTCATAGTTGATCATGTGGTTTTGTAATGCATTGTAAATAAACATGTTTCACAAACAAAGTCTCATTTACTTCCTGACAGACCTCGTATGTTATTTAAGGAAAAATATCTAGCAGAATTTTCCTAAGAAAGTACTGTTTTTGTCGAGTAGTAAATCTCTTGTCAACATGACACTTTACGCTTTGGGTACTAATATATTTGAACGCCTACTTCACTGTTATGATAACACTAGTATGCATCACAAGACTCTTCATTAATAACTGCAGTTACACTTAATTGACATTTCATTCCATCTCCTTAGACTTTAACATCATACTAATCATGCATACAGTCACTTATACTGTAATATAGTAATTTCAACACTTTTATGCATATCTTTTTCAACATAATCGAGATCGGCATCTTGGGACGCACGCTCTAGACTCACTGTCGTGCAAATTTGGTTCTCGGATCATCGTGCAGAAATGCCCCCAATGATTTCTTTCGATGGCTTGTATGGTCTGGCTCACAGTGCTTGCCGGCCGGGGTGCCGAGCGTTCTGCGGCGCGCCAGTCACGTTCTGCACGGCCACTACGGTCGTGGGTTCGGATCCCTTCTCGGGCATGGATATTTGCGCCGTCATTAGCTAGTTCATAAGTAGTTTGTAAGTTTATGGACTGATAACCCCGTAGTTAAGTCCCATACGCTCTACAAACATTTGAACACATTGACAGCGCTCCTCTCGACCAATAAAAAGTGACTGTGCTCTTTCCCCTCTTGTGGTCAGACGTGTCACCGAAATCTACATCACTCACTACTAGTACGCAACGATGGGTACCGCTGCGTCATAATTTTGATAACAGAATGTATGGCGGTTGGCATAAAAGTATTACAGTATTAAGTTACAAGGCCTGTACAGTCGTTTATAATTTTGAAAGTTACCGATGCAATATTTCGTGCACCAGAGCACCTCTTCATTACATTCCTTAATTTTTGAAAGAGATTCATGTCCATAAATCTGGATAGCCCAATGATTCACTGGAATTGTCCAGAAAGTTCTTCAAACCAGTCGCCAACAATTGTAGTCCAGTGTAAAGGCGCACTGTGACCCATCAATTTTTCGGGACAGGGTGTCTATGAATGGCTGTAAATGACATCCAGGTAGCCTAACCTAACCATTTACAGGCAATAATTGGTTCAACCTGACCAGAGGACCACGCCATTATGGTACCACCACAATGACACACATTGTCTTGTTGATAATTGTGTCCATGCTTTCGTTGGTTCGCCACCTCACTATAAACCTACCATGAGCTTTTAGCAACTGAAATTGGAACACAACTATAAGGGACAGAAGGTAATGGTTTCACGTTCCATTCACATCCAGATTATTAGAGATGGATCACATTCTCGGACAGATTTCGTCAAGGATGAGGAAGGGAAATCAGCTATGCCCCTGAAAGCAATCCTGCCGGCATTTCCATGGGGTGATTGACAGAAATAACTGATAACCAGTATCAAGACGGCCGGAGGTGGGTTTGAACCGCCTTCGCCTCCAATGCAAGTCCAGCGTGTTACCAATGCGACACATCGCTCGGTTGTAATTCATCTACCGAAGCAATGTTTTTCCAGATTTCATGAGACCAAACCATGAGGGAAAGCAAAAAATTACAGGCAAAGTAATTCTTACATTGTTCATATTGAATTCTGTCCTAGTCTGTTTTATTGTTATGATGTTACGATCCTGCTTTCTACACCTACACACATACGCCGCAATCCACCGTAAGGTGCGTGGCGGAGGGTACACTGTACCACTACTAAGCATTTCCTTTCCTGCCACTTTGAAAGTTTGATCCCAATTTCTCAATCTGTATTTCTTTTGTTGCAGATAGATCATGTCCGCTCCATTAGAAGTTTGCACCAAAGAGGAACAACGAGTGTTCATCCGGTTATGAGGTGGGAAGGTGTACCAGGGGCCAAACTCGGCCGAAGAATATCGGCACAATACGGTAACAGTGTCTTGTCACAGAGGAGTGTCATCGATTAAATTGCAAAATTCAAGAAATGCTCACAAATGTGCCATTCATACGGAAGAAGCCGAATGAACATCGACGGCCACAAATGATGAAAATATTGAGATTGCGCGTGACATAGCTTTGTTAGACAGACGAGTGGTTATTGGTAAATAGGCACATCGTTTGCAAATTATTTATGGCTCCGCCTACAAAATTATCCACGACAGAATTGGATTCAACGAAATGTGTACAAAATGGGTCTCAAAACAACTCATAGTATTTCATAAACAAACGTGCATGGATATTTGCGAAAATCATTCTTATCGCTATCGAATCGAATGTAGCGATTTTTTAAATGAAATCACTACTGACGAATCGTGGATCAGTCATTACGACCCGGAGAGTAAACGGCAGTGCATGGAATAGAAACACTCCAATCGCGCAACAGGAAAAGATGATAAAGCAACTTACCGTTTTTTGGGACACAAAAGGCCCAGTGCTGGAACATTATTAGGAGACTAGAGCAACAGTATTTTGCGTTACAGTGAGATGATTACTGACAAGCTAAAGCTTGCAAATCGAATCAACTGTCAAAGGTGTTCTGTTTCTTGCACGACAATGCTTGTGCACATAACTGCTGCCCACACTGCTGAAACTTTCAGGAAGTTTTAAGTAATGGCTCATCTTCCGTATAGTGCTCAACTTTCCCCTTATTACTACCACTTGTTTGGACCACTCAAAGCGGCATTAAGGGGCCCTCGATTCGCCTTGGACCAAAAAATGAAAGACGCTGTATATGAGTGGCTCACTGCCCAGCCGAGAACCCTCTTTTCCGGGGGCATCAGGAAGCTTGTGAAACGATGGACTTTGAAAGGCAAAGCGATTGCATTCAAAAATTTTATTATGTCTCCCATTTGTATTGCGATAAAACTCATAAAGTTACGGCTAAATTGCGAATAATTTTTCACATACTATGCTCCTAAGCCCAGGACAGGCGTCGCAGGCGATGTGTAATCAGCATAGCTACTCGACTGGACATTCTGATCCAATAGTGGATTAATGGTAAATTGTACCGACACGTTCCTCTAACCTCCTACATTTATCTTAGTAGACATTTCACATAATACTTCGTTAGTACTGACAACACTAGCACAACGCCACTGCCGCTGGTCACTGAAATTGGGAGGTGTCCTCGGTGTTGTTCATGGTGAGCGAATGCGAGCAGTTTGGTATTCTCGGCACACTATTGACATCGTGGATCTCGAAATACTGCATTCCCCAACGATTTGTGAAATGGCACGTCCCATGTGCCTGCCTTGAACTACCAATCCGAGTTCAACGTTTGTTAATTCCCGACCTGCAGCCATAAACATGGAATTTCCTGGTAGATAAACTTGTTTGCCGGAACCGGGACTCGAAACTGGGACCTTTGGCTTTAGCGAGCAAGCGCTCTACCGACTGAGCTATGCCGACACGACTCACGGTCCGTCCTCACAACTTTGCCAATACCTCGCCTCTTACTTTTTAATCATCACAGCAGTTTTCCTGCGAACCTTGCAAGACTAACACTCCTGGAAAAAAAGGATATGGTGGAGACTTGGCTTAGCCATAGTCTAAGGGATGTTTCCAGAATGAAACTTTCACTCTGTAGCGAAGTGTGAACTGATATGAAACTTCCTGTCAGTGTAAAATTGTGTTCCGGAACCAGGACTCGAACCTGGGACCTTTTCCTTTATAAGAACGAATCTCAGTCGTATCGCGATAGCTAAGTGGTAGAGCACTCGCCGGCAAAGGTCCCAGGTTCGAGTCCCGGTTCCAGCACACAATTTTAATTTGCCAGGAAGTTTCATATAAACGCACACTACGCTGCAGAGTGAAAGTTTCAGTCTGGAGCCAAAAATTTTTCACATGAAACACTACCCTTTTATTTCTTGTACGAAATACTAACGATGTCTTTGTCCTTGCATGTCGCTATTTTCTGACTTTATCCACTTAGTGTATGCCTTCTTCGACAACTTTCTATGACATTTCTAATTTGAAAAGAAAGGGGGGGGGATCAGTGAAAGCATCAACAAAACGTATTTTAACATAAGCTATAATTAATCATTCATCTGTTACTACTATTAAAAATATATACGATCATGATCAGGAAACCCGTAATACCCTGAAATTGAAAATAAAGGAATGTGCTACTAATGCAACTCCCCATAAATCCCAATCGCAAAGCTGCATTGAGGCAGGTAAAGTAGTGTAATTCATACAACTTAAATTTTTGGTTGTGATTTTCATTTGAATTTGAGTGACTGTGTGAATGACTTGATAACTTTTTGAGATGAAGCCTTGGTCGAAAGTTTCAGTTGTGTGAATGGGATTGAATATTTTACGCGTCTGTCTGTGGCGAAGCTATGATCTTTAGGGTGAGTTGCCTTCTATCGTCGAATATTGACAGAACGCCATGAAATATATTGGATGTTTATAGTCACATGACTGTAGTATCTCCAGCGGAAATGATAACCATTTGACTCACGTTGGCCCGCGGCTTATTGTTAGATCAAAAAATGTTCAAATGTTTGTTAAGCTTATGGGACTTAACTACGGCGTCATCAGTCCCTAAACTTACAAACTACTTATGAATTACCTTATACTAAAGACGGCACAAATATCCATGCCCGAGGGGGGATTCGAACACCCGACCGTAGTGGCTGTGCAGACCGTGACTGAAGCGCCTCAGTCTCCTCGGCCACCGCGGCCGGCTTATTGTTAAACGTCAACATAAATAAAGCGGCGCCGACCTACCCACTGCTAAAATGTTTGCACTGTTAAGGGGCCGGGCGTGCAAACTGTCTCGCAGGTGTTTGCGCGAACCGTACGTCAAATCATTGAGTTTGGAAGAGAGCGCAGTTTTGGCAGAAGAGAATGTGATCCATACATCCAAAAAATTGTTGATCTTGTCGGTTGAAGTGTCTCGGAAGTTCGTAGAGTAGACATTGGTTGCACCAGTCGGGCCAGAACCCAAGAAGATGCACTTGATCCGAATGGCAGATCTGCGTCGTCCTCGACTATAGCGTAACGCAGGAACAGTGAAACGCCTCTTCACTGTGGAAGTCCGACGTCACTTATTACGGCATGGTTAACGTGAGCGTCGTCTACGTGTCTATCTATTACTAATGTGCGGTCGCATGATAAAGGTAATAGCGTATCTAACTGCGTTACTGGGACCAGGAATGGTTTCAAACGAATCAAGATTCCATTTGTTTGAAAATCAGCGAAAAAGTTATGAGGGTGCATGATGGATGTTTTGTCCACTAGGCAAGACGACACACGCCGAACCGAGGTAACTGAAATGCTAATAATTTCTTCAGAACGTACTAACTAGCATGTCCTCTGTATATGAACCTCCTATTTTACATGAATATAACATCTATGTCACAGTCTTTACCATGCAAATTAACGAACCAAGCCTGTCTGTCAGCATACCGAAATTATGGAAAGAAAATAACTAAAATACTGAATAAAAGGATTAAGTCCTGTTTGACATATAACATAGATGCAAGGGAATGTCTGTACACAGGTTTTTCTTTATTGTGGGTATAATTTAGTAGTAAACCTAATGATATCATTCTCTCGTAGAATAGCTTTACATCTATAGGGAGTTTCATAATAAGGTGAATAATAAGTAGGATGCTGCATTTTCGTGGCCTGGCTTTTAGCCGCCAGTAATCCTCCTGTGCCGTTTCTTCTTTTGTCAATGACGTATTACTTGAAATCTGATAACATCCAGTCGAATGTATTGCGTTTCATGTTGCATATAACGTCTTTCCAGGTAACGATATAATTTGGTTGTAAGTACGCTTCCGGCCATCCAAAATACAATAGGAAGATGGACTAGTGATATCACTGCCAAAAGTATTTAAAGATTACACTGTATACAAAGATAATATCATAGAATAAACAACCACATGGCAAGTGAAAATGTTCAAATGTTTGTAAATATTATGGGACTTAACTACGGGGTCATCAGTCCCTAAACTTACAAACTACTTATGAACTACTTACGAACTAGGACGGCACAAATATCCATGCCCGAGGGTGGATTCGAACCCCCGACCGTAGTGGCCGTGCAGACCGTGACTGAAGCGCCTCAGTCCCCTCGGCCACCGCGGCCGGCATGGCAAGTGAGGAGGAGGATGAATGTCGGCACAATATGGAAACACTGGCTATTCATTAATCTACGCAGATTAATAACATTTATAAAAGGGTGTAATATGCAAAAAGTATACGAAATAATTGAATTGCGCGGGAATGGCCGTGCTCTCTAAGGCGCCTTGTTACGGAGTGCGCGGCTGCTCCCCGTCGGAGAATCGAGTCCTGCCTGAGGCATGGGTGTATGTATTGTCCTTAGAAAATATTAGTTCAAGCAGTTTCTAAGTCTATGGTCTGATGACCACTGCAATTTGGTCTCACAGCCTTACAAACTTTTTGAACCAAATTCAGTAGAAGTATCAATTATCGGGTGATCAAAAAGTCAGTATAAACTTGAAAACTTAATAAATCACGGAATAATGCAGATAGAGAGGTAAAACTTGACACACATGTTTTGGATGACATGGGGTTAATTAGAACAAAAAAATAAAAATAATAGTAAAAAAACAACAACAAAAGTACAAAAAATTTCCGACAAATGGCGTTGGACAGCAAATCGTCAGTGACTTCTATCGTGACAGGTGAGAGGTACGTCGATATGTTACAGAATCGTATCATTCCCAGCCTGGCTGATAAACACCTGCTGGAACGTACGATTTTTATGCAGGATGGCGCTCCACCCCATATTGCTAGATGCGTGAAAGCTCTCTTTGGTGATGATCAATCGCCTCACAGGTCCCCAGACCTCAGTCCGTGCGATAATTGGATTTGGGGTTACCGGAAGTCGCAAGTGTATCGTGATCGACCGAAATCTCTAGCGATGCTGTAAGACAACATCCGACGCCAATGCCTCACCATAACTCCGGACATGCTTTACAGTGCTGTTCACAACTTCCTCGACAACAGCTATTGTTGAGGAATGATTGTGAACATATTGAGCATTTCCTGTAAAGAACATCATCTTTCCTTTGTATTAATTTTACTAATTATTGCTTTTCTGATCAGATGAAGCGCGCCGGCCGCAGTGACCGAGCGGTCTGCGGCGTGCCAGTCACGGTCTGCACGGCTGCTAAGGTCGGGGGTTCGAATCCTCCCTCGGGCATAGATGTTTGTGCCGTCTTTAGTATAAGCTAGTTCATAAGTAGTGATTTATGAAGTTTTCAAATTTATACTGACTTTTTGATCATCCGGTAACTTACGGGTATGCTGTCGGGTGACGTCGACCCCGCCGATATTTCGTCAGGATTACACCGTGGCATTCTCAATGCACAACTGCACTCAAGGAAGCAATGTGCAAACGAAAATTTCGGTTTGCAAATGATAAACAAGGAAGATAGCTCATGTAGTTAAAACACGAAACGATGACTAACATCAGAGGACAGTTGTGCCTTGAGAATGGCAGGGTGTGCGGTTGTGGTCGACGACGTTACCTGGCAGCATACCCGTAAGTTGTTTGAAAATTGATTACGCCGGGAAAAGTTAAGTTTTCACATTAGTTGACGTAATTGTACGTAGAGAAACACAATATTTGAGAAATTAGAGAATTTTTCTAGTAACAATTTTATAGTGACACTTTTATTCTCGAAAGGAAAACAACTTCAAAATCAAAGTTAACATTAAACGGGGAAAGGGCTGCCAGAGACTGTAGCCCAGCAAAGGCGCAAAACGGTATGAACTTCTCAAACTTGCAAGGATTCTTCAGATGCATAGGTAGTCCATTACGGCAGTACTCATGCCGAGATGTACTGACTGCACACAGTAGAGTGAACTCGATGTACACTGACGAATAAACTTGCTGAACACTGCTGACTGGACTTGGCGAAGACTGACGACTGTCTGCAGTCTGTAGGCTGGAGACTGCCTACAGCGGACTACAGTCTAAACCGCTGTATTCAGTCTCCAGCAGAACAGACTACAGGTTATATCTCATACTGACTGATGTACCATATCCTAGACCACTTTCTGCTACTTTGAGCCAAGTACTCCTATCACGCTGGCTCCTGAAGTAGACGTCTGGTTAGTGCTTGTGATGAGCGTGACAAAGTTTTCCGCCCACTGCTGGTGGCTTCTGTGATCAACGATGGAAGTCGTGGCCTTGCAACCTGCTATGAAGACCATGCCAAACGCTGATGTAACGTGGCACTTTCCATTTCTCATTACTTGCTCTTATAACCCAGCGTTACAAATGACATAGCATAACTCTTCAGATACCACAAAATGTTTTTTTCTTATAATTATCTGAAATAACTTCAATATTTATATACTTACATAAGAAAAAAAGACAACGGTTATCGTGCTTATTTTATAATCAGTGTTAACCCAAATTTTGTAATTTACCAAGACCTGTCTTTTTGGTTTTTTTTTAAAATCATAGCTCAGATAAAATGACATAAACTTTTCTCAAAACTAACTCTTAATTAAACTCTTTGTTTTCTTAACAGAATAAGCACACAAATGAAATTAAAATCATAAAATCACTAATAACAAAAAATGACGCACAATTTTAGGTGCCTACAAAAATATTCGTTTCCTTTGAGTTCGCAGGACAAACAATAACTGATTGTCATCATTTTTTCGATTTCCGTCGTCCTTAGTTGCATATGAAATTGATGGAGGTGTATTACCGTCTTTAGCAACTAAATGAAAGGCGTTTTGTGTGTGCCATACGCGTTTCGCTTCTTTATTTATGAAGCATCATCAGTGGCCTGTAATACATGTTATTTTTGTATAATATTGTGGTACAGTCATAATATTATAGGTATTTTACACAATATGACAGTTAACAGTTTGTTACAATTACTAAAGTTCGGATCTACTAGGTTAGAAACAACTTCTGTAGCACTAGCTTTTGGAAAGTTAATTTAATTGTTAGTATTTGGCCCTACTTACGGTTTTCTGTTTTATTCCATGTGTGTCTTCATGGAGATGTTTGTGAGGTCTTCAGTTGGATGTGGTATTTTCGGTCTTGATGAAAACCCTTTCATCACCACTTCACTGTGTATTCGTATTTGACGTTTGTTTACAATGTTTAGTGTTGCCAACTGTCGCTTTTCGTCTGTCTCTTGTTTGTGTTCCTTGTATCTCTGAGTGTATCAGCTGTTTTTTGTTTGTGTTGGTGTCTGTGTAGACTGTGTGTGTGTGTGTGTGTGTGTGTATTGTTATTTGTGTTAGTTTTTTGTGAGTAAGGGAGTGTGTGTGTGTGTGTGTGTGTTATTTGTGTTAGTTTTTTGTAAATATGGGAGATGGGGAAGGGGAGCGAGAGGGAGAAGGAGGTAGAGCATTTCATGTTTCGTTATTATTTTTCACTGTTTTTGTGGCCAGCTTGATCAGTGAGTTGTTGCTTATGTTTATCTGATCATTGATCACTTTTTTATTCATTGCCAAGGCTCTTTGTATGTGAAAGTTTTCTTGTAGTGTCAGGATTTTTCTGTCCCGATTGTTGCTTCTGATAATTTTCATGTCTTGTTCCATGGTGGATGGTTCGTGTCCGTGTTGTATCAGGTGTTCTGCAAAGGTTGAGTGGCTATTTTCATATTTCCAGCTTCTTATGTGTTCTTTATATCTGGTTTTGAAGTTTCTGCCTGTCATTCCCAGATATACAGCCTTGCATTCTTGGCATTCTAGCTGGTATATACCTGCCCCTTCATATTTGTCTGGTTTATCTGTTGTTTGCAACTGTGACAGAAGTGTGTTTCTTGTTCTATAGGAAATTTGTAAACCTTGCTTCTTTAGTATGTTTGCTATTTTGTGTGTTGATTTGTGTTTGTATGTAAGGGTGTACCATTTATTTTTGCTGATTGTGTCATGAGTGTTGGTGTTTTGTGTGTCTGTGTGTGTTGCCTTGTCTGTGTTTGTGAGAGTTTTGGGTGTTTGTACTTTGTGCTTCTTGGAATTTTTCATTAGTTGTGTTTTGATTTTTTGGTTGAGTCTTTCTACTGTTTGGGTGTTATAGCCATTGTTTCTAGCTATAAGTTGTATTGTTTTCAATTCTTTCCCATAGTTCTCCTTGCTTAGTGGGATATTGTTCAGTCTATGTAACATGTGTCTTAGAGCTGCTAGTTTTTGATTATGGGGGTGGTTGGAAGTGGCATGTATGATTGTGTCTGTTGCTGTTGGTTTTCTGAAGATGTCAAATGTGTGCTTATCATTGTTTCTCTTTATCGTTATGTCCAAGAAGTGTATCTGTCTGTTTGTTTCTTTCTCCATTGTGAATTGAATGTTGCTGTGTATACTGTTTATGTCTGTGTGGAGCTGTTGTACTCTCTCTGCAGATTCATCTACCATACAAATTATGTCATCTACAAATCTGTACCAGTAGACAATTTTGTATTTTTTCTCTGTAATGATTGTGTTAAATATTGTATTCTCTATGTGGTTGATGAAGATATTTGCCAGTGTTCCTGATATAGGGGATCCCATTGGTAGTCCATCTTTTTGTAGGTAAAATTCTTTTTCAAATTCAAAGTAGTTTTGGGATATGACTACCTTAAGAGTTTTGGTTATTTCTCTAACATTCTCTGCAGGTAGTTTGTTGTGAGCCATTA
The DNA here is from genome assembly GCA_026315105.1 of Locusta migratoria. Lineage (NCBI taxonomy): Eukaryota > Metazoa > Arthropoda > Insecta > Orthoptera > Acrididae > Locusta > Locusta migratoria. Next base: position 203,848,545 of record CM048746.1, read on the forward strand.
GGTTATCTTCAATTAGTTTTACTGTATCTGTGGTGGGTATTGAGGTATACATGCTTTCTATGTCAAAAGAGATGAGTGTTGCTGTTTGTGGAATGTGTAAGTTTTTTATTTGTGTTATAAGTTCATTTGTGTTTTTCACTGTTCTGTTGTTCTCCATTTGATTGTGTTCCATTAGGATTTTGTTCATTTGCTTTGCCACATAGTATGATGGTGCATTCCTGTAGTTGATTACAGGTCTCACTGGGATATTTTGTTTATGTACCTTGGGTTGGCTTCTGAGTGTGGGTGCTCTTGGGTTCTTCTGTGTGACATATAGTTTTTCTTTATCTGTGAATATGTGTTTGGTGGCTTTGAGGTTGTTTTTTATGTGTGTTTGGAAACGAGAATGTTAGAGAAATAACCAAAACTCTTAAGGTAGTCATATCCCAAAACTACTTTGAATTTGAAAAAGAATTTTACCTACAAAAAGATGGACTACCAATGGGATCCCCTATATCAGGAACACTGGCAAATATCTTCATCAACCACATAGAGAATACAATATTTAACACAATCATTACAGAGAAAAAATACAAAATTTTCTACTGGTACAGATTTGTAGATGACATAATTTGTATGGTAGATGAATCTGCAGAGAGAGTACAACAGCTCCACACAGACATAAACAGTATACACAGCAACATTCAATTCACAATGGAGAAAGAAACAAACAGACAGATACACTTCTTGGACATAACGATAAAGAGAAACAATGATAAGCACACATTTGACATCTTCAGAAAACCAACAGCAACAGACACAATCATACATGCCACTTCCAACCACCCCCATAATCAAAAACTAGCAGCTCTAAGACACATGTTACATAGACTGAACAATATCCCACTAAGCAAGGAGAACTATGGGAAAGAATTGAAAACAATACAACTTATAGCTAGAAACAATGGCTATAACACCCAAACAGTAGAAAGACTCAACCAAAAAATCAAAACACAACTAATGAAAAATTCCAAGAAGCACAAAGTACAAACACCCAAAACTCTCACAAACACAGACAAGGCAACACACACAGACACACAAAACACCAACACTCATGACACAATCAGCAAAAATAAATGGTACACCCTTACATACAAACACAAATCAACACACAAAATAGCAAACATACTAAAGAAGCAAGGTTTACAAATTTCCTATAGAACAAGAAACACACTTCTGTCACAGTTGCAAACAACAGATAAACCAGACAAATATGAAGGGGCAGGTATATACCAGCTAGAATGCCAAGAATGCAAAGCTGTATATCTGGGAATGACAGGCAGAAACTTCAAAACCAGATATAAAGAACACATAAGAAGCTGGAAATATGAAAATAGCCACTCAACCTTTGCAGAACACCTGATACAACACGGACACGAACCATCCACCATGGAACAAGACATGAAAATTATCAGAAGCAACAATCGGGACAGAAAAATCCTGACACTACAAGAAAACTTTCACATACAAAGAGCCTTGGCAATGAATAAAAAAGTGATCAATGATCAGATAAACATAAGCAACAACTCACTGATCAAGCTGGCCACAAAAACAGTGAAAAATAATAACGAAACATGAAATGCTCTACCTCCTTCTCCCTCTCGCTCCCCTTCCCCATCTCCCATATTTACAAAAAACTAACACAAATAACACACACACACACACACACTCCCTTACTCACAAAAAACTAACACAAATAACAATACACACACACACACACAGTCTACACAGACACCAACACAAACAAAAAACAGCTGATACACTCAGAGATACAAGGAACACAAACAAGAGACAGACGAAAAGCGACAGTTGGCAACACTAAACATTGTAAACAAACGTCAAATACGAATACACAGTGAAGTGGTGATGAAAGGGTTTTCATCAAGACCGAAAATACCACATCCAACTGAAGACCTCACAAACATCTCCATGAAGACACACATGGAATAAAACAGAAAACCGTAAGTAGGGCCAAATACTAACAATTAAATTAACTTTCCAAAAGCTAGTGCTACAGAAGTTGTTTCTAACCTAGTAGATCCGAACTTTAGTAATTGTAACAAACTGTTAACTGTCATATTGTGTAAAATACCTATAATATTATGACTGTACTACAATATTATACAAAAATAACATGTATTACAGGCCACTGATGATGCTTCATAAATAAAGAAGCGAAACGCGTATGGCACACACAAAACGCCTTTCATTTAGTTGCTAAAGACGGTAATACACCTCCATCAATAACTGATTGTATTTGAATGAGGCTTACAAATTATTAATAGATTGAAGTTTTCCATATTAGAGAGGTCTTCTTATCTTTCTATCTCGGGCAAAAATAACACCTTCGATTTTTAGAAGCACTAGGACACGGCTTATCTGCATTAGATGTTAAAAAAGCTTGTTCTCTACCAACCAATTTGCACATAATTTCCTCTGCAAATTCGGCAAGATTACGTTATTTTCTATTCTACTTCAAACGTATCAACTTACAAGACTCATTGCAATTGACTTTATGTATTCTCTAGGGCCGTAAAATGTCCTCATTAAGGAGACAGAGCCATTGTTATAAATATATTGATATGAAAGCAAATGACTGTATCAGTAAACTGTAAATAAATACTCCTTAAAAGCACATGTGCGTTCTACGGAAACACTAACAACGTAGAACAGGTACTTACCGCTGGAAGAGGGCAGCGACTCTCCCTCTACATTATTGCGTGATTTATTAAGTTTTCAAATTTATATTGACTTTTTGATCACCCGGTATGTGGTATAAAATAAAATATATTACTTAGATCGTCCCACTCCTTGGCAGTAATGTCATATCAAAAAATAAATGCAAATAATTTCCCTCTTCGTAGGAGATAAGTATTACACTGTATACATATATATTTAAATATTTGATTGTGGTGCAAGATGCGTTACAACCAAAACATCAGGTGAGACACAATAAGGACTAAATAACCTAGATGGTTTTGTGGAAGATATAACACAATGGTTTGGAGCTATTACTCACCTCTTCGTGCTCATCCACTGAATGTTGTCACAAACAGTGAGAGTCTGTATAGGCTATTACAGAGTTTAGCGTGCCAGCGACCGAAAATACAAAACGGTTTCCGCGGAATTGTACTCGCCGAGCTCTCGGCAGAATGGTTTGCCGGGAGGGGAATGGGAGGACCGTGCCACGTTAGTAATTACTGGACTTTAATTCATCTGCGAAACGAACTGTCGGGAGGTGACGTTCAAATTACGCGGTAGCTTCATTCCGTTGATTGCGTTTCATGAATTGCCGCGAAGGGGCGCGCGCCGTCTGTGTCGCTTACGAAAATGTTTCCGCGTTTGTTTCGCTGTCCAAACAATCAGGGAGAGCGCCTCTGGGAGGTCAGCGGGGGGTCTGAACAAGCAGAAGCAGAGCACTAGAGATGGTGCCAAAAGTTCCAGCAATAACTGTAAAGTAACAATGCTGCGACGGTAAAAGTCCGCAGAATTTAGTTGTTAATATGTGAGGCTGGAAACTGGGGTCTGTCATAATTCCTTGTACTAAATTGAAATTCCAGACAGGATGTCTTCGGCTGAAGTTTAGTTGAGATCGATTAAATTAACACGGCAAACATGCTGCCTAACATGAATATTCTTCTTTTTTTTGTCGAGCACTCGAGATAATTGAGTCCAGCAGAGCAAATGTTAGTGGTCTTTTTAAAAGAAGGAATATTAGGATCAACCTTCCGTCGACAGCGTAGTCACACAGTCTAACATACACAGTCGCGACACTCACTGCTGTGAAAGTTGTTACCAACTGGCAGTCGCAATGACACTAGAGCTCCTAATGGTGGGCAACGTGCCGTAAGAGAAATATTAATGAAGATCTGGGGGAATAACGATGAATGTCACATTTTAATAAAAATGAGATGTTCGAAGCGCCTTATGACCGCTCAGCTACTCCACCACGGCACTGCTAACTGTAACATCTAATATGGCTGTGTATAAGGTAACAGTACGACGACCTGCTACACTGCTGGTACAGCCATTTTTGATACGGGTTACAGAAGCCATGTGTTTTGGTACGGAAACTATAGGTCCTTGGTACGTCGCTGGAGGGAGGTGGCACCACATCAACAGTCAAGTCATTTCCCTAAAATTCCTGGGAGTAGTGCGATGAGCTCTGACGCTACGTTAAATCACATCCCAGATTTATCCGTTTCAAATCTGCCGAGCTGGGTGCCAGCACATCGAGTGAAAGTGCCATCGAATCACTCCACAATAATCCTGGCACTATCATGCTGCAAATGCCACTGCCGTTGGGAAACGTGATCGACGTCAAGAGGTGTACGTGGAATGCAACCAGTGTACGAAACTTCTCGGCCGCCTTGGTGCCATGCAGGAGCTCCTGTGGAACTTTGAATGACCACTTGAATATTCCCCTCGCCATACTCTTACTGCCGCCAGCTTTTCTCCTTCCCGTATTTCATATGTCAAGGAGCTGTTCCCCTGGAAGACAACGGAATCGCACTCTCCCAGCGCCACGATGAAGAAGACTAAGCAACGTTCAATTACTGCCCCAACTTCTAGTGTCGATAATGAGGTGCCCATTTCGGTCGTGGTTGTGGATGTCGTGGTGTTAAAATTTGCAAAAATAAAATGTTTGTAAATTTATGAGCCCAATCTGCAGTGGTCATCAGTAAATGTTCTAATGTTTGTAAATCTAAAGGACCTAACTACATTGGTATCAGTTCTTAGGATTACAAACTTTTTAAACTAATATCGCAATGGAACAACTTCCTGATGTTCTACAAAACTATTGTCATTTGATGATGGCCTAAGAAGCCGAAAGCCGGCTTGCGACGAATAAATAAGTTTTGAAAAACATCAGGAAGTTCTTCCTTTTATCGTATTCTGTCAAGCAACGACGGAAAAATAAATTAATTTAATTAAACTAACTTGAAGTAACTTATGCTAAGGCCAACACAAAAAGCCCTGACCGAGGAAGGACTCGAATCTCCGACGGCAGGCAACCGCACGCTCTGCAGCAAAGCGACTAGGATCGCTCGGCCACTTCAGTGCGGCAGTCATCAGTCCCTACACTTAAAAACTGCTTCAACTATCTCATGCTAAGGACGGTACACACACACACACACACACCCAAGGGAAGATGACCTCCAACGGTGCAATCCGCTGCAAGGCGCTTTAAAGCACATGGCCATTACCCCGCGGCCTTAATATTTGCGTCTACATATCTGTGATTTGACCTTAGTTTCGGCACTTTTTGAAGAAACCACAGTGGTCCTCGAACACCCGACATGTCTTGCCACTGATCCATCACAACGTATTCACGGTCAGACTCACCCCGCTCTCGCAACTTCCACTTTCTGCGCACGGACAACACGCTCACCGATACTACGTGCTTGCGCCAGACTTCAGTGAGACACAGTGGCCATTATGGTGCACGTGAATATCCCGTAAGTCTGTAATAATGTCAGATGTTTATGACTTAGCAATTTATAAAAACCCCCTGTGACGATACATGACCAAGTTTAGCAGTTTATAACGTGCAAAATCATAGAAAAACTCGCAAACCTTTGTCTACCTACTGTGTACAAAGCTCACGAAAAATACGTTTTATTATTACACCTAAAACTAGCGAGTAGTGCAGTTGTTACATTGATTGCAGTATCTATTACTGAAAGTTTTTAACATTAAGTGTGTGAAACTCAAAATAGATTTTAGTACCCGCATTGTAAAAGTTTTCTTTCGTAATATACATGCAAAGTAAATCTGTACTTTGAAGAATTTCTGATTTATTAAACATAATTAAGTTCTCATTTACTGAATCATTGCCTGATGGATGAAGTAGAGAAATAGTTATTTTAGTGCCGGCCGCGGTGACCGAGGAGACTAAGGCGCTCCAGTCACGGTCTGCACGGCCACTACGGTCGGGGGTTCGAATCCCCCCCCCCCCCCCCTCGGGCATGGATATTTGTGCCGTCCTAGTTCGTAAGTAGTTCATAAGTAGTTTGTAAGTTTAGGGACTGATGACCCCGTAGTTAAGTCCCATAGACTTTACAAATATTAAAAAAAAGAAAAAGTTATTTTAGTCTAGACCGACACACGCAGTTTGTTTACTTTTTCTTGCTCATAGCAGCGGCGCCGGATCAAAGATTGTCGACTCGGGAAGACTACCTAGTCAGCCATCACATGTTCCAGTTGAATTTCTTAATTGTGTAATTAATTGAAAATCATATACAAATAAATGATTCGAACTTTGTAAGTAACTGAAATATGCATGTAAAATTAATTAGAAAATACACCTTGTTATAAAATAAATTGTAATGATGTAGTTGTAAATCACAAGACGTGACGTAACTTCCTATGTAAATCGCATTTAAGCTAACGACATGAAATATCAGTTATCTAACAGTCCGTCATCATGTTCGGTAAATAAGTCGCATCCGTTGATTTCATGAAGCTTTGTACTTTATACTGTGTGCTCAGTCTTAGACTCGTTATAATGGAATGGCGTGTAGTGGCCAAACTAATGAAGAAGCTAATGGTTGTATAGAAATGGTGCTGTATATTTAAAAGTGAAGAGTTATTCCGTAGGTAGACACCAGAGCAGTGTTCATTTAGAAATTTTTGATTACTAATGTAGATAAGACTCAGGAAATCATTAGATAAATTTCATCCCTACGTTGTCTAAACTGAACTTTTTGGCAGAGGAACAATATTCAGTTTTACTATAACTCACAAGTGACCATTTAAGTCACCGGTGTCCTCTCATCCCCTCCTCCTTTCCACATCCTCCATCACCCTTAATAACATTTATGATAATTCATAATAGGACATCACTGTGTGTGAAATGTGAAAGTACAGGGTAATAGCGTGTATTATGGGAACCACCGATACAGCCATCCATTTATGTTGTATAATGGTCGCTCCATTCACCACTCCTCCATCCTCCCCTCCTCCTCCCACTCCTTTTAATAGATGTGGTATTTTTATTTACTTGGTTGTAAAGTGAAACAACCTGCGATGGACCAGGCGAGGAAGACATAAAAATTAGACCTGCACAGACTAAGAGGGACTTCATAGCCAAGTGTACTGGTATCAAGCATTGGTCTTAATGTATTGCAGGAGTTTCTGAGAATGTTAGTGTAGTGCACAGCTTTTATATAAAAGAGAAGCACGGGAATTAAGAATAGCGGAAGATAATCTATGATATGGGTTGCACAAAATTATGTTCAAAATTATGTGAAATGTTAATGAATGAGATGTTTTGCCCAAGAATCTGCGAAGAAACGACCGGATGGAAAACACTGACAATACTAAGAAGCACGATAAGAACTGTTTTAAGGCAACTAGAGGTAGTAGAAGAGACTAAAAACTGTGGGGGGAAGATAATGATTGACAATCGTACAGTAAGTCATTTAAAACATGGTTGTGAGTGCTACTCGACAATGAAGACCCTAGCATTCCGTGAACTGAATCTTCAAGCTGCAAGCTGACTGTTGTCACCAAATCAACGTGAAGGTCTCCTTTAGAGAAAACTCCGATGCGAGTCGCGCTATTGACTAAGTAACATTTACAAAAAGATTTCTTGTGTTCCGCGGAAACACGCTGCGATGTGCGTTTTTCGGTACTATCTAATCTTTAGTAGTGGTCTATAAGCGGTGATTTGTTACTCATAAGATGTACAGCTTACGTTTGAAGCATGTAACATAATTAACGAAGCATCAGGACCGTTGGGAAATAACAGAGTATAAGAGTCACACTCGGTTACAGTAGCCTAGAATATTTAGCTATGAATAATAGCACCGTCACCAGTATTTTCGTTTTATTATTGATTGGCAACCAGTTACGATGGACGAAGCCATAATCTTCAGACCCTTCTAATAGGATAATCTGCATTTTACTGCGTTAAAAACAACAAAATGACTGGTGTCGCACATTCAATTAACATTACAGCAAGGAGGACCAACAGGAACTGGAAAATGATGATTACTTTATTATAAGGGCCTGGTGACTTGATCTATCGAAACTGAATGCCAATAAATAATACAATAAAAATATAGCTGACGGTGTTATTATTCATTGCTATATATACTACTGAAGCACCAGTGTCCATGCATAAGATGGACAAATTCAGCCTAGAAAATTTATGACTGCAGAACATTGTATTGGTACCAGACATCCAATGGTCATAGCAATACAAAGATCCTGGAATTCGGTTGTAGTTACTGGATTTCTCTCTTGTTTTAGTAAGGAAACTGTTAAAACTGAAGCCAGGTGTTCCTATAGACAGAGATGGATGTTATTTCAGTTCTGTTTCCTAATGAAACGTGAACGTTAGTGCAGCTTGTTAATTATTATTTCTCCGTTAACAACGTTTGGTGTACGTTGTCTTCAGTTGACTGGCAGCGTCCGTTGTGTACTGATGGTGTTGTCTTTCAAAATGCGCCGTATTTTGTTTCCTTTTGACTTAGTGCAGCCCACAGAGAGTTTATTTTACTTGCATAGTCATATCTCGTTTCATTTCTTTATAAGGGAATGTTCACCTGTCGAAATTCCGGTAGTTGTCGAATATGTTGTCCGACTGCGTTCCTGTAAGTTACTAAAATGATATTCAGTTCATCAGATTATTTATCTAACTTTTATACTGACAAAATTTTATGCAGTACATCATTTCATTTAAAATACTTTGCTGGTCAGTGTCACGAGCGCGTCCACGATATTCCTGTATTATCTGAACATACCAAACATAAAATTAACTTTATTCACTTTCAATGGAGAGATATTTAATTTTAGGTAACCGCACTCATTTTAGCACTGTCGTTTTTTACACATGTGTTCGTTGTAATATTTCGGTACATCAAAATAGCATCTGGACAACGTGTGATAATTTTTTCCAACCTTGATATAAAACTTCCTGGCAGATTAAAACTGTGTGCCGGAACCGGGACTCGAACCTGGTACCTTTGCCCTTCGCGGGCAAGCTCTCTACTGACTGAGCTATCCCGACACGACTCACGATGCCGCCTCAGAACTTTACTTCCGCCAGTACCTCGCGGCATCATGAGTCGTGTCGGGATAGCTCAGTTGGTAGAGCGCTTGCCCGCGAAATGCAAAGGTCCCAGATTCGAGTCCCGGTTCCGGAACACAGTTTTAATCTGATAGGAAGTTTCATATCAGCGCACAATCCAATGCAGAGTGAAAAGTTTCTTTCTGGAACCTTGTTATTGTTTTTCGTAAACTCTAAAACCTACAGTTTGTTTAATGCATACAGCCTTTTTAATGAGCATTCAATATTTTTTCTAACTGTGATTTTTGTCTCTCAGCTGCTTGTAAGTGTTGTAAACGTACAAATCGACATAAGAATATTTGTGCCGTGGTCGGGATTCGTACCCGGAACCTCCTGCTTACTAGGCAGTTGCGTTACGCCACTGCGCCACCCCACGCACACCGGCTTAAATGTTCAAATGTTCAAATGTTTGATAAGCTTAAGGGACTTAACTGCGTGGTCATCAGTCCCTAAACGTGCAAACTACTTATGAACTACTTACGAACTAGGACGGCACGAACTAGGACGGCACAAATATCCATGCCCTAGGGGGGATTCGAACCCCCGACCGTAGTGGCCGTGCAGACCGTGACTGAAGCGCCTCAGTCTCCTCGGCCACCGCGGCCGGCACACCGGTTTAACACACCTGCAAGGACTACACAAAACGCAGTCAAAATCTGCTTCCATCAGCTGCAGCATCACATAATGACGTCTGTTCTTTCGGACGTGTAAGAAAGAAGAGACGCTGCAATTCATAATTTTCAGTTTGATTAATAGTATTGAACGTGGGTAGCAAGTAGAAAAAAGGAGACTGATAGACAGAAATGGGCGTGGGAATAGATGACATTAGGTGAGGAGGAGGGAAAGGATGATGCCGTGGTCTATGGAAAAAGAGGCAAAAGTTGCCCGCATTGCACATCACAAGCACCGTGTCAGTAGAGCATTAGAAAATAAACAAACTGAAAAACAACAGAATGCTGAAAACACAGCTAAGGGACACAGGACAATAAATGTGATAAGGAAATTCCAACCTTGCCACTTCTTTCAACCCAACTAAGCTACTCCATCGCAACACCTCTTTTTACCGAGAGGTAATCCATAAATTAGCCCTCAAACTAATTGGTTTGTTTAGATGGGGAATGTAGTATCATACGTATCTTATCTTGTTGAAGGTTGAACCTTAGAACACTACGTCGTAGCCCCTTTCATGTTAATAGAAGTTCCAGGCGTCTGATTGGATAAATGAAGAGCAGACTTTTTATTTATACTTCATTTTTCTAGTTTATTGATAATTCATATAATAAAAAAAATTCACAGCTTGAAGCAACTTGTCCTTTTATAACAAATCCCGGAATATAAGTGTCATAACGTGGCCGCGTCTTTCTTAAGATCGAAGATAAAATGCTAGTTATAACAATAATTTATTAATGGATTTTTATCTATGTATTTACAATTTTTTAACGACTGTTAATACATTTTATCATTTAAATAATATTTTACACCTTCGATATAACTATTTCTGACCTTAAAAGTATATATAATTTTATACGGCCTGTTACTCAAATTTGTCAAATGTTTGTTAAGCTTATCGCACTTAACTGCTGGGTCATCAGTACCTTAACTTATAAACTGTTTATAAACTACCTTATACTAAAGAAAAACAAACATCCATGCCCGAGGGAGGATTCGAACCCCCCGACCTGGAACGGCCTCAGCCTGTTACTAGACTTTTTCTTGACTATTATCAGTAGTTTCAAATGAGGAATTTACAATTATATTTTTAGGTTTACATTGATACTGTTTGAACACAATAAAAAATCTCTATTTTAATGTTTTGAACTTTCTGAGTAACCATTTTAATGTATGGGAATACTAATATACAATGACTTAACCAAGGAGTATTAAAGTAACTATTTCACCTTACATTTGTTTATAAAGTTGTTACATACAAAATGAGTATGAGTACCGTGTTCAGTGCGTCAGACTGCCTGTAATGAGATATAAGATTTTACTTTTCGTAACAATTTTAAACATTGACCAAATTTCGTGTCTATGTGTGAATGTTGTGAATGTGGCATACTTTATATTATGCGTCTCAGTTCCGGTAAGTTGCTATTTAGGTAGATATTAAAGCCTAAAACAAATTATGTAAGTGTATTGGTGTTTCGAACGTTAGTTTACACGGTACACATATATTTCCAACACAAGTTAAGTTTGGGTTATAACTTCTGTTTTACTTAATTTTAACAATGTATATATACATCAGAGGTTCTTAAGGTATTGGTTTGTTTATATGTCTTGTAATCTCGAAGTGATCGGTAAATTTTTTAATAGGTGCCGCATTATTTTTCGCGTAATGCTGGCACTAATGTTTTCAAGCAGAAGTGAACAGCATACAATACTGTTCTGCAAGATTCTACTGATACCTCTATAGCAGTCAATTACACTGAATACGACAACTAATATGATGTTGGAAACTAGATTTGTGGAATTGGCAATGACTCATAAATCGGAGGCTTGGTTATGCTTGGCGTAGCTCTCATGAATAATGGTTTCTTGCTGTCTGCAGCAGATTCACTAAGGCAGGGGAGAAGTTCATACCATATGTATGTATATGCCATGCTTCAAATAAACTAATTTTCGTTCAGTAGTGTTCCTCTTAGGAAGCTTATCAGCAAACAAGGGAGATAATGAATTGATAACATTTAAAAAATCAAAGTGATGATAATGTTTCATTAACTAAGAAACCAGTAGTTATGAAGAAAACTATAACAGTTGCTCTACAGTATTAATGAAAGGATATGGTGGATAGAAACATCGAAATATTCTTGTGGTAAACCTCCCCTCCCTTCCCCTATTAGCAATGGCATCAAGCGCTTGAGGCAGGAATGCGATTTTCATTCGGTACTTTTCACGGGTATAGTGGGAACTGGTTTTCAATTTATTCATATGAAGGTAGGATACAGCCTGCAGAAGTACTTTCCTTCTTTATAGTGACACACAATGATCATTAAGTCTTGGTACGACCTACGTAGTGTTGATATTAAACATTTAGTAGACTCTAGGCAGATTCTGTAACTTACCATTATTATCTGCTAACGTATTCTAAGTGCTTTAATTCTGTTTGAAAGTTTGTTCTTAGTGTACATTACGTTAAAATGAATAATTTAACAACTGGAGCTCTTAAAGCCATTTCAATGCTTACATAATTGAAGAAATTAAAAAAAAAATGGAACCCCAAGAAAAGAAAATGGTATGAGTGACTTTTAGTCCGTCAACAACTTGTCGTGCCAGAACCATAAACGTATCATCTACAGTTAGGGTTTCTCATTATAAAACCAGTATTAAGTTTTTGCAATAACTAGTGAAATCACAAAATCTCATAAAGGATAAAAACATAGCCGTATCGTGCTCCAATTATTTCAGAGAAAACAGTCATAGTTTGTATATAGATAATTAACAACGCAACTCTTAATTATGTCAAACTAAATTGGCAATAGCAGTAGCGAGAAGTTTGTAAGATTCAACTCAATCTTAATATAATTTGTTGTGATTCTTAGAAACATTCCTGTATGCAATTTATTACGCGAAACAGTATGTCAATATACGCCCTGGTCGACATCTCTGCCCTCCGCCGTTCGCCTTTGATCTCGATAACAAGGAGCGTGCACGTGTTACGTCAGTCGCTGGGGAAGCTCTTTTCTTTTGAAAGAAACACATGAAGTAAAGAAGTCTTAGAAATGACACAATAGAAGGAAGTTACAGAAAGGCGCAGCGGGAGCAGCCTCGTTTGAAGAGAAGACCTCTTCCAGCACATTCCCATCTCAGCAATAAATACACGCTTTGCTGGGTTTTTATTTTGTCGTATATTTATTTACTAGCTGAAAACCCGGCGTTTCCCGGGTATCTATTTATTCATGTCTTGAGTTAGTTCTTCTCCTAACCATTCTCTCTCTGTCCATCTCCCTTTTTTTATATCATTATTGGAGAAATATCAATATTTCCTATCTAATTGACGTTTTCCTTTTCCGAGGCAAGTTGTCTGAATGCGATCTATTAAAAGTAGCTGTACTGTTATAATATGTGTAAAGTAACGCAATGCACATTTATCTACGAAGTTTGAATAACAATTAATGTAATTAACTTCACTCATTTTTGAGAAAATGTCGCTATAAAGCGGAACTGAAAAATATTCTTATCAGATTCCAGAAGTCTATGCACTTGCCGTTTATCAGGAAAGTAAGTAGTGTAGATCAAATCACACGTAAAAATGCACTCGTTTCGAAGAATCCAATCACGAAATTCAACAATAATGATTGTAATAATAATACAAGTCGATCACTTGATGTAATGAAACGTCAGATGTTTTTTTTTTTAAAGAGATGTATTAAAAGAAATTTCTTTTTTACTGCTTTATTTATTTATTCTTATACTTCCTTATTCGTATGCTTATCCTTATAGAAAGAGCTAAAGAGATTGTAGCACGTATAGACCAAAGATATGGTCTGTGGCATCACGTTTCGCTGTATGTAACCTCCTTGCTATAGAGTCGCGACCATCACCGCTGGCCTTCAGTCCGATTTTTTTTAATAATTTGACGACTTTCAAGGACCATATCTTCCACCCCTTATAGCTATCGGCATGGAACTGCTTTGGTGTACAACGGGAGACTTCGAACAACTATTACTCACAGACCATTCGTTTGCTTTCTGTAGTTTTCGCTACACAGCGAAATATTAACACACACACACACACGTAGAATTTTATGTACACCGATAACTTTCCATCCCAATATACTCCACCCTTTTATTATTATCAACCCTGACGCAACAATGCAACCAATAAAACCATTTTCAAAGAGTAAATATAGTTTTCAAAGTGTAATTATTGTTCCGCATTTCGCGTTATATTCTTCATATTAGTAAATATCTATCAGATCGCTATAAATCCGTGCCTAAAACCTTCCTCAGGTATAAATTAGTAATTGTACTGATATTTAACTCTCTGCGTCTTGTGGTTCGGCCGTGAAAAGCGTACACCGAACAGACATTCACATTAATATATATAACAGTGCCTAAAGTCTTTCCTGGGTAGACATTAGTAACTGTACAAATTTTTAGCTCTTTATATCTTGTGGTTCAGACGTGATAAACGTACACCGAACAGACATTCACACACACACACACACACACACACACACACACACATATATATATATATATATATATATATATATATATATATATATATTACAGTTTTTTGTGTGTAAAAGACACGGGCAATTTCCTAGGAGCTGTGTACCCGAAGTATCAGCAGTCGGGGCGCCACTGTGATCGATATGTATCGAACGGTGTACTCTCGAGGTTGTGTCGGCTTATCGGCGCAAACGACGAAAGAATAATGATATGTAAAAGGGCAATAAGAAGTAAACGGAATACAATGCATAGTGCCCAAATGTTCGCAATGAAAAGTTTGCTTTATGCGGATAATTAGTTTAGCGACCGTAGGAGGGTACATAGAAGAACCTGTCAACCATAGAACAGGGACTTTCCACCTCTTCATTTACGCGAAAATTACTCGTCCTCGCTCTTTGTTTCCTTCTATCATCGCCTGTGCATGTGTTTCTCTTTTTCTCCGTGTTCTTTCCGTGATTCGGCGTGTTGCCCTAAAAGCTTCAAGCTTTTCTTTTGTCTGATTACCTCTCTGTCGACGATACTTTTCTCGGAAAAGTGCTCGACGTGGTTCTCTTTCGTCGGTAGATTCATTCACTTTCCAGCGCTGTTTTCTGTCGGTTCGCTAATGATCGAGAACGCGAAAATTCTTTCTTACACTTTGGCAGCTTTCTTTATATTTTTATTTCTGAAACTGCACTGTGCCTTATTTCTATTTTTCCCAATTCGTGCGCTCCTCCTTGCAGAGAAACAGCTGAAGAATGTCTATCACGTATAGATCAAAGATACGGTCTGTGGCATCATCACATTTCGCTGCATGTAACCTCCTTGCTATATAGTCGTAAAAGTCATCGGTGGCCTTCAGTCCTAAATTTTTATAATTTGTCGAATTTCAACATATCTTCCACCCGCTTATAGCTATTGACATGGAACTGCATCGTGTACAACAAGAGACTATGGACTACAACAACATTTAGAGACCATTCGTCTGCATTGTGTACTCTTTGATGCAAAGCGAAATATTGACATACACACGTAGATTTTTATAGATGTTTGTACCTATATTTCACTCTGTAGCCAAAACCAAGAATCACAAACAAATAGTGGTCGTATATGGTATTAGTTATCAGTCTACCATTGTGCATCATGGTGGTTGAGGATTGATAACGAGAAACGGGTGGACGATCTGAGCGTTTAAAGTTATCGACATACAGAAAATTCTACGTTTCTGTGTCTTTCAACCCCACATCTTCGAACTATTTATCGTTATTAACCCTCAATCACCATAGTGCACAATGGGACACAGCAACACCATTGGTCTGCGTTGTGTAGTCTTGGCTGGAAAGTGAAATATAGCCAGCCGCGGTGGCCGAGGGGACTGAGGCGCTCCAGTCACGGTCCGCATGGCCACTACGGTCGGGGGGTTCGAATCCCCCCTCGGGCATGGATATTTGTGCCGTCCTTAGTATAAGGTAGTTCATAAGTTTAGGGACTGATAACCCCTTAGTTACGTCCCATAAGCTTAACAAACATTTGAACATCTTTTTAGTGAAATATAGACACAAACACTTCAATTTTTATATAGGTAACGTTGTATTTATCGTACGCCTTATGACAGCAGCGTATATACAAATATAACTACACAAAGATTAATAAAAGATTGTAGAAGAACACATTTTCAGTACATGTGAGTGTAATATGTGTGACAAATCACATGGAAATAGGACATGAATCATGGGAGACAAGCTGTTGGCTGCACATCAATATCTGTTTCTTGAATAGCCTGAGGTGTGGCTTCTGTAGGTCCTCAGGAGAGCCACTATGTTTTCTTCTTGGGGACACTCTTATAATTTGGTCAATCAGTCTGCTCTGGTGCTACACAACCCCAGATTGACCATGGCCCTGCATCTTGCGTGGCCATTTGAGATGCCACTGAGATCAGTTTTTTCTTGAAAAGTGGAACCCTTTTAGTGCTTTTGAGAGATCATTTCTGAGGTAATGCTTACTTACCGAATTCTCCCACTCGTTTTTTTTTTTTTTTTTTTTTTTTTTTTCGGTTGTCTTTTAGATTAAAGATAACCTATTCTCGTATACAGCAGTTATTACACATCGGCTTTTGGGATTTCAAGCGATAATTTGGCAAAATTTTATGACATATTGCATAGGTAAACATTTCCCTTCACTTGTTTATACTATTTTTTTCTCGTTCTTTAATGGTTGTCTTTGTCTTGATATTTAGGTGGGTTACGCTAGAGCTGACGGACAGCTGCGGTGTTGGAGTCGATTTTCATGTGCCGGTGATTATCGACATGGAGCTGCACTTCTACCTTGTTGGTGTGGTGGCTTCTCTCCCAGACCGGAGCACAGTATTCTGCAGTGGTGTAGACTATTGATATTGCTGATACGAGGTACGTCCAGAAAGTAAGTTCCGTTTGGTTATATAAAACAAACGTGTACAAATACAGAAAAATATTTATTGTACAAAAATCTATAACAGTTAAACTACTTCTCTACATAGCTTCCGAAATGTTGTAGGTAGTTGTCACAGCGTGGCACAAGTTTCTGTATGCCTTTCTCATAGAAGGGTGTCGCCTGTGAATTCAGCCATGTGGTAGCATGTTCTTTCAGCTTTTCATCATCGTTGAAATGTTCACCACCAAGGATAGGTTTTTAGGTGTAAGGAGAGGTGAAAGTGGCTAGGAGCGAGACCCGGGCTGTACGGATGATGATCAATCACGTCCCAGTGAAATTCCCGTAAGAGTTGTTGTTATGTTGTTATTGGTTTTGAGGGGACTAAACAGCTTGGTCATCAGTCCCCGTAAGAGTTGTTTGGTCACATTCGCCACATGAGGTCGGGCACTATCGTGGAAACCTTTTGATGGAAATCCTCTTCTTACACCTAAAATTTGTCCTGTCAACACTTCAACGATGTGGAGCTGAAACAACATGTTACCACATGGCTCAATACACAGGCGCAAACCTTCTATGCAGAAGGCATACAGAAACTTGTGCCACGCTATGACAAGTGCCTTCAAAATTTCGGCAGCTATGTAGAAAAGTAGTTTAACAGTTGTAGATTTTTGTACAATAAATATTTTTTTCTGTGTCTGTACAAGTTTGTTTTATATAACCAAACGGCACTTACTTTCTGCTATTATGTATAGCACCTGCCCGTTCGCCGGCTATTACTGTTTTCTGCACAACGACGGCGCATTGCGGGCTGCCTCCCATTAGCCTACAGGAGCTAAAGACTTCACTAAATGGTTCAAATGGTTGTACAGTTTTGGGACTTAACTGCAATGGTCATCGTTTGCTAGGCTTACAAAATAGTTATTATAACTTATCCTAATAATACAATCATACCCAATTGAGGACTGGAACCTTCGACAGTGAACTGTCGCGCGCACCGCAGCAGGTCGCCTTAGTGTGGATTATTCTGGCGTGGCAAATACTTCACGGTTTATAAACAGGAACTCCTGAAAACAGTAATAGACGGTTACGTCGAGGGAGGGGGAGGGGTGGAATCTAAGAGGCTAACTACGCCTCAGTGACACGGACCAAATCATGAAAGGTGTGGGATGCAAGACCTGTGAAAAAATAGAGAAAAGCTTAAAGACGTTCAGAGTGGAGACTTGTTGCCCTCATGACTGCTGCAAACCAATCCTTGGATTGACACTACGGAAGATGAAAAGGGACACGTAAATTTCGTGGATACAGTAGAGCAATATTGGCGGATATTGTGAGATCGAAGTTTCTGAATGTTGTATGAACATAACAGTTTATTTCCCATATAATACACAAAGATGTGACAACGAGCAATAATACTCCAATCTTACCAGCAGACACTACGACGTTGACAATAAAAGCTCCAAATTCGACAGTAAAAACCATTGAATTTGGAAATGACGACATCTATATTGGCGACAAAGTACACAGAATTTGCCAAATATTCCTCAGAATTTATTTAAAAAATGTAAAGAGAGAGGCAGGATCTGACAAAAAAACAAGTAACATGTATGAATGTATGAGACAGAATTCCTCCCCCCCCCCCCCCCCCAAAAAAAAACACTTGGAAATTGGCCAGAAGATAAATTTGGTTAAAAAATGAGTTTAAAAAACGTCACACTGGGAAAAGTAATCATACTGACGAAATATAGAAGCAAAATTGGCAAGAACATCGAAAAATAGCAACAAATACGGAAACTATACTCCGAATGAAAGTAGAAAGTAACGAAAGAGGTAAAAATTGACATTATTGAAGCTTAGCCCCTTGATTGTAGTCAAACAGTACTGGGAAATATTCTTACGCCTACACCGCAGTGCGGTTCCCTCCCCCCGCGCCTGCATAAAGCCCTTCAGGTTCCTGAATGAAGGCTGTAGAGGCCGCCACCATAAGGAATCTTTTTCTTCATCCGTCGTCACCGTTCGTACTAATAGGAAGCCAGCATGTTTCCACCACTCGGCCATTTCTGGCTGCAGGGAGCAACTGACAGGTGAATTCCGTCTGGAGCAGTGAGACCGACGTCAACCTTGGAACACCATCAGCCCTGAGGACTACCGGACGAAAACGTTGCAGTGCCTCAAGCCCCGGGACTTGACCTCTTTATCGTGGACGACGTGCGTGGCCCCAAGAAGAAGCATTGATCCTGTTGTATAGTTGAGACTGTTTACAAGTGAAGGCAGGTCCTGTAAGCTTTGGTATTTTCCTGTAAGCTTTGGTATTTTCAACTACCCACACTTGCATCGAGGATGCCAAAAGATAGTTTGTGTCATTTTGTTAAGTCGTTACTGTGCCAGTAAACAGTGATGGAAATATACCTCACTATTCTGGGGAAGTAATTTTGGTAATAGAAGACACGGTAATTCACAAAAAATAACATCGGTACTGGCTAAACTAACACAAAATTTGGAAAAGAAATAACATTGAATTTGACTGAAACCTATTCTAAATCGCAAACGTTTGTACCAATATAAAGTAATAACAAAGAAATTGGCAAAAAATATAAAAAGACCCTTCTGATTCCGCACTAATTACATTCTGCTGTTCTTAGGGTGGTTTTCTTATTTTCCTCGCAACTACACCAATTGTTGGGATGCTGTACTGCTGCCCATTGATTGACAGAGTCAATGCTAAAAGGCCTCACATGATTGGCCAATCAGTGCGCGTATCCACAACGGCGGCGCTGCTGTTGAATCAGACCAGGTGGATTACGTGGCTATGACGCGGCCGTCTGCACTGCTCTTACTGACTGCGCTTACTGCAATCGTGCCACACCCCCTCCAGCTTGCAGTGCCGAACACTCCCCGGGTAGCGCTATCACATATACTCCGCACAGGACCACACCGTTACGCTTCTCAGCAGCTAACAGTCATGTCCCGAGACCTTCGTGTGTCGGGTAACTTTGGGCGTGATATTGTTTTTATTTATTTATTTATTTTTTAATCTATCGGACCAAACTGCGTGGTCATCAGTCCGTAGCTTACAAACCACTTAAACCTAGGTAAACTAACCTAAGGACAACACACACACACCCATGCCCCAGGGAGGACTCTAACCTCCTCGGCGAGCAACCGCGCGCTCCGCAGCGAGGCGCTTTAGACCGCTCGGCTACACCGCGGCCGTGATATTGTACCGCATTCTCCACAGACTTGTAATCTGTGATCCTGTGAACCGAATTTAATCTGGGAACCAGAAACACTAACGAGACATCGCTCCAACGCGGACTGCAGTGGTCTACTGCCCAACATAATCCGTATCAATCATCCGAACCATAAGGTTGTTGTGTGCTTTGAACTGTTGTTAGCCGCGCAGGAATGACCGCGCGGTTTGGACGTCATGTCGGTGACTGTGTGGCTGCTACTGCTGGAAGAGTGTGTTTTACTCCCTCCTACCTCCAGGACAGTCTTCAGACACGTGCATCAAATCGAAATATCTGCGTTTTTTGTAAGTCATAGAGTGCGGGGAAAATGTGGGGAACTTGTAATTGAAGCGCTCACATTCCTCGAGATATTTGTAAAACCACCTAAAAACCACAAGCTGTCCGATAACAAATCTTGGTATTCATATTCCTTACGTCAGGGAACCATCGCTGTGGCGGTAAAAACCACCTACCATACATAGGATATATGACGTCAAAAACGATGAGATGCCTGAATTAGCTGCCCATCAGGCATGAGCTTTTATATTATTACTTGTTCACTCCTTTCTGTTTTGCATCTTATTTCGTAATTATGTAAAATTGCACTGTAGTTTCCTTGAAAAGTACGTCATTGTTGCAGTCTTTGTTCAGGAATGAGCTGCGTGAATCCGAAACTTCAGGCCGAAATGGACATACAGTGTACCAGTAGGCGACGGACATATGTACAAAGAAGGAGATGGATTAACATAAAATGGAATACCTACATATTCAAAATCATGATGCCAGCTTAGAACACCAAAGAGGGGAATGGACGTATGGTTTGGAGCCCTGCGTTACGGATGGCGCGACCTCTCGCGTTGGAGGTTCGAGTACTCCCTGTGGCAAGTGTATGTGTGTGTGTGTGTGTGTGTGTGTGTGTGTGTGTGTGTTGTGTGCATCCATGGCTTCGGTCTTTCTGCCGTACGTTTGCAGCATTTTTAACAAGATTGGCCGTATCTTATGTAAATATTAATTTAGACAACATTGCCAATGCAGAGAAACAGCGATCTATTTGGTATAATTAATATTACAAAAACTGTGTTGATCGCAAAAAATTAACGGTTTTTATTGACCGGTTTCTAGCTGATGTAGGCCATCTTCGGAACAAAATGTAGCCCAGGTGGCCAGTGCTGGACTCAGCTGGGCTGGGCTGTCCTGGCTGTTCTGTTGCCGAGTCTAGCACTGGCCACATGGGCTACATTTTGTTCCGAAGATGGCCTACATCAGCTAGAAACCGGTCAATAAAACCTCTAAATTTTTGGTATAATTACGTACATATGACGTGAAGTGTGTGTGTCGACCTCCTTCCAAAATTCAGGCGCTGTTAGGGTCCGTTGAGGATGATTTGGGTGTGCCGACGCCGGTGTCTACCGTATCCCATGTTAGTGAGTCATGTCATATAATGGTCGAACAATTAGAACCGTCGAGGCCGGATTAATTGAGCATAAATATCACACAAAGTTGAAACAATCCAACAAATCTGTTGTTTACAAACACTGCTTGGAAACAAGTCACCCGATGGAATACAACAAAACGGAAATTTTGTTAAGTACTGCCAACTACTGCGACTAAGTTATCTAGAAAGCGATTTAAATAAAACATGCGGACAACCCTTTGAATAGGGATGGAGGTTTTTGCTAAATTCTGCATGGTATCCTGTTCTCACTTGTCCAAAAACAGAGGGGAAAAATTAATATCACTTCACCCGCTGAAAACTGATGTTTGTAATCGATATTGGTTTTGGTTTTCATCTTTGGCCTAGTGATGGCTGTGTGCTTCCTTGCTCACTGTGTGTGTTGTCTTCCTGTTGTCATTGACAACCGAGGTTCTAAACGTCGTTGCACATTGCTCTGTCGCTGAGGTAAGGCCTTGAGAATGTCAGGGTGTATTCCTGCCGAAATAGCGGCCGACGCCGACTTTCATACCTGGCTGCATACCAATAAGGTTTTTGATTATGCCATACGCCGGGTGAAATTAAGCTATTTCGAGAATGCACAAAATCTATAGTTTTGGAGATATGACAATAAAAATTTGCACCATGCTTTGTATGATAGTAACATACTTTTTGATTATTTATATTCGTTTTTTAATAAAATTTGAAGTTTCATTTTCAAATAATAGTGTATGTCCCTTTTTCTCAAAAAGTTTTCATTAGATTTATACAAAAATATCTTTTTCATTTCTTTATATGTTGTAAGCTTGTTTCATGAGGTTTTTGGAACGGGTCAAGTAGGAGAATTTTCATAATTTTTAAACTGTAATTCCACAAGTACAATTTTAAATTCTTGCAAAATTCCAAGCACTTTGCCCCATATCTCAGCTTGCAATCAGAATTTCAAACTTTTCTATTGAGACAACGAAAAAATGTTTGTATTGTCTATGGGATTTAACTACGGGGTCATCAGTCCCTAAACTTACAAACTACTTATGAACTAACTAAGACTAAGGACGGCACAAATATCCATGCCCGAGGGGGATTCGAACACCCGACCGTAGTGCCCGTGCAGACCGTGACTGGAGCGCCTCAGTCCCCGCGGCCACCGCGGCCGGCAGCGACAACGTTTATTAGGTTACGTGAATACCTAACTTTTCCCCCCTTATGTCACCTCTTCAGAAGACACCACCTTTGGAGCCGTCTTTCCCTTCAAGGCTTCTCTTCTGGTTTCTTGTTGTCTGTCTTCTTTCCTTTATCAGGCCTTCAACCGACTTTTCAGCTACAGAGACGCGCTGTAAATCTATTTTTCTGAGGATGTCTTGAGTAAATACCTTCTTCCTCCAGACGTTTCCATCATTAAATACAAGAAGTGCATCATAAGTTGCAATTCTCACAACAGTATCAGATGAAATGCGCTTTCATGACAACGTTTCCATATAAGTGAATTTAGAGACTAATTTTGATGCTGGGTTTTACCATTAACACACTTTTATGACAAGTGCAGGTTCGATCAGAAACAGAGATTCATCACTGTAGTATGTAGTATTCACCTCACTAATTTTTCGTTTGGAGCAGACATTTTCAGCAGATGTTCCTACTTCAGACATAGCCTCATTGCTGTTTTGTCGTTGTTTCTCATATCTTATATTCACTATCTTATTCAAACACGGTTTATCCAGTTGTTTATACAGTCTTTGTGATAGGGGCATAACTGAATGTAGAAAGAAACGAACACTTGTGTAAATCTCCGTCAGTATCGCAAGGCAAATAAATAAATAATAAAATAAAAAAGAATTGCTTTGTCATAAACGATGCAGCTAGTTTGTTATTGTTTATAAGATACGGAACAAATATGCTGTATAAAACCAAAGAGTATGTATCACGGACTTCTAGATGTATCCCGCAGATGTTTGGTTGGAAGTAATAAAATGTTGTTCAAATGTTTCTTAAGCTCAAGGAACGTAATTGCGGGGACATTAGTCCTCACACATTACTTATGAACTACTTTCTACTAAAAACGACACAAACATCTATGCCCGAGGGAGGATTCGAGCCCCCGACAGGGAACGGCCTCGCGCATCGTAGCATAGCGCCTCAATGCGCTCGGGCGCTCCGCCGCGGCTTGAAAGTGATATACAGAATCGTCGTTCACTGAGCTGGTATTGAAGTGCTGTTTCAAAATGTAGGTGTGGCAGAGAGGCCGCGTCACACTATTAATTTTCAGGCACTTTGGATGTGATTTTGACATTGAAACTTTGGAAACTTATAGTCCATGAGTTGTACTAACAAATAAGAAAAAAATCGAAAATAAACATTTTTGGCCGGCCGCGGTGGCCGAGGAGACTGAGGCGCTCCAGTCACGGTCTGCACGGCCACTACGGTCGGGGGTTCAAATCCCCCCTCGGGCATGGATATTTGTGCCGTCCTTAGTATAAGGTAGTTGATAAGTAGTTTGTAATTTTAGGGACTGATGACCCCGTAGTTAAGTCCCATAAGCTTAACAAACATTTGAACAGTTTTTTGACATTTTTGGTCAATTTCATCAACGTCTCCCTCATTACCTTATTTGATAATAAAGTCATAAAAATTCAGCATTGTGGGTAATAATATAAAACCGTGACAAACGAAAGAATTAGGCAACGAGTCACCATGGCTGGTGTTAAGTCAGTAACATGCGGTCCGGTATCTGCCAGAATCAAAATAAAGACGAAGGTAATCAAAAAGGGGTGGGGGTGCAGATCTCCCCTTCGGGTGCGGCCGCCTCTCCTGTGTGCTGGGAGTCCCCGCAGTGTTTGGCCTTCACGGCAGCGCGTGATTTTATTGCGGCCGTGCCGCCATCAGCTGCCGACGTCATCAGCCGCGACGCCTCTGCGCATGCGCACGATGCGGCGCGGCGTCGCGTGCCTGCCTGGCCGCGTTCGTGCCGCCCGGCTTGGCTCGCACCGTTCCTCACCCCAGCCAACAGCCACCCCTGCTCTTTATGGGTCGTTGAACCCGCCGAGTTCTTAGCGTCGTGCTTCGTTACGCCTCAGCACCTCACGATTTTCTGATTCTCCGGTTTCAGCGTAAGATGAACAGAGTTCAAGCACAGTATAACATACACAGTCGCGGAACTCACTAGGGAAAAATTACCACTGAAGTGATACTAGCGCTACAAGCGATCAGTACGGAGTAACAGAGGACTGTCATTTTATAAACTGAGACGTTGCTGAAACTTCCTGGTATATTAAAATTGTGTGACGGAACCGGGACTCGAACCAGGGACCTTTGTCTTTGGCGGGCAAGCGCTCTACCTACCGAGCTATCCCGACACGACTCATGATCCGTTCTCACAACTCTACATCTGCCAGTACCTCGCCTCCTACTTTCCAAACTTCACAGATGTTCTGCTGTCGGAATACCTCAGTCGTTTAGCCGGCCGCGGCGGCCGAGCGGTCTGCGGCGTGCCAGTCACGTCTGCACGGCAGCTGCGGTCGGGGGTTCGTATCCCCCCTCGGGCATGGATATTAAAATGCTGGGCGACGTGGCTCAGCGCGCCCGGTCAGGGAGCTAAATGCCCTCTGTAATAAGAAAGTGAGCCAAATATTCAACGCACACTAAAGAACGAACTAAACCAACGACCGCAGATCGACCTTAAAATAAAAAAATAATTTTTTTAAGTCGCTAGAGCGCTTGCCCGCGAAAGGCAAACGTCTCACGTTCAGGTCCCGGTTCCGACACACAATTTTAATCTTCCAGGAAGTTTCATACCAGCGCACACTCCGCTGCAGAGTGAATGTTTCATTCTGTAAAGTTACCGTTTTTAATGCTTTTAATTTCATATTTCCTAGTCACTAAACGTTCTTGTGAACTTTTTAATATAAAACATCGTAAAGGAAATAGCGCTGCTTCTGTTAATGGCAGTCTACTGGGTGGTCCGTTGATAGTGACCGGGCCAAATATCACACGAAATAAGCATCAAACAGAAAAAGAAGAATTATCTAGTTTGAAGGGGGAAAACAGATGGTGCTATCGTTGGCCCACTAGATGGCGCTGCCATAGGCCGAACGGATATCAACTGCATTTTTTAAAAATAGGTACCCCCCATTTTTATTACATATTCGTCTTGTACGTAAATAAATATGGATGTTTTATTTGGAACACTTTTTCCGGTTTGTGATAGATGGCGCTGTAATAGTCACAAA
Organism: Locusta migratoria; assembly: GCA_026315105.1. NCBI lineage: Eukaryota > Metazoa > Arthropoda > Insecta > Orthoptera > Acrididae > Locusta > Locusta migratoria. The sequence goes on from CM048746.1 coordinate 203,874,107, forward strand.
CGTATAAGTACGTGGTATTGCGTAACATTTCTCCATAGCGGACGGTATTTGCTTCGTGATACATCACTCGTGTTAAAATGGACCGTTTACCAATTGCAAAAAAGGTCGAAATGGTATTTATGGATGGCTATTTAGATCAAAATGCCCAACGGACCTGTGCTATGTATGTTGATCGTTAACCTGGAAGACATCATCCAAGTTTCCGGACCTTTCGTCGGATAGTTACGGTATTTAAAGAGACAGGAAGTATTCAGCCACAAATGAAACGTCAACTACAACCTGCAATAAATTATGATGCCGAAGTGTTTTAGCAGCAGTTGCGGCTAATCCCCACATCAGTAGCAGACAAACTGAGCGAGAATCGGGAATCTCAAAAACTTCGGTGTTGAGAATTCTACATCAACATAATTTTCACCCGTACCATATTTCTTTGCACAAGGATTTTCATGGCGAAGACTTTGAACATCGTGTACAGTTTTGCCACTGGGCACAAGACTTACGGGAGAATAACAGATTTTTTTCAATCATTCTGTTTAGTGACGAAGCGTCATTCACAAACAGGGGTAACGTAAACCGGCATTATATGCATTATTGGACAACGGAAAATTCACGATGGCTGCGACGAGTGGAACATCAGCGACCTTGGCGGGTTGATGTATGGTGCGGCATTGTGGGAGGAAGGATAATTGGCCCCTATTTTATCGATGGTATTCTAAATGGTGCAATGTGTGCTGATTTCTTACGTAATGTTCTACCGACTTTACTACAAGTTGTTTCACTGCATGACAGAATGGCGATGTATTTTCAAAATGATGGATGTCCGGCACACGGTTCGTGTGAAGTTGAAGCGATCTTAAAAGGAATATTTAATGACAGGTGGATTGGTCGTAGAAGCACCATACCGAGGCCTGCACGTTCGCCGGTTCTTACATGTCCCCGGATTTCTTTCTGCGGAGGAAATTGAAAGATATTTGCTACCGTGATTCACCGACAACGCCTGAAAACATGCGTCAGCGCATTCTCAATGCATGTGAGAACATTACTGAAGGCGAACTACTCGTTTTTGAGAAGAATTTCGTTACACGTGTTGCCAAATGCAGTTGAAGGATGTCGTTTTGAGCATTTATTGAGGTCATGAGGTAATTATATGTAATCTCGCAGTAATATCATGCGATGGCAGGGATTAGAACCCGGCTCTTCTGCTTACTAAACAGTCACTTTAATCTTTTTTCTATTCTTTTCCATCGATTAGACCACGTAGGTCGCCGCGCCAGTATAAGACGGGCGATAAGTCGCTCCATAGTACTTCGGCCGCTGGGGGCGTCCGCAGTCTCTGTATCTTATACAGCCTGTGTAGTGAGAGAGTGGCCAACCGGTCTGTGGCGGCCATTTTTTTACCAGACTAAGCACGCGGCGTGCACTTAGATAGCGACGTAGGCAGAAATGCAGCCACTTAACGATGAAGTAAGCCATCACTTCCACCCATGACACCAAAACACATCATCTAGCTTACTAATCAGTACGTGGTTAAATAAATGCCATTCATGTTCATAGAGGTCTAATAAATTTGTAAACAAATAAGTCCCGTGAAACAGTGTCTATGACTGTCAAATGTTAATACCATATTTGGCAGTTGATTAATATGAAAGGAAGGTACTCCAAGATATGTATCTCAAAGAAAATAATGCTATTTCAGAATTTTCTGTCTGTATATACATCGCCGAAGTTAGTACAATACTATCGCTTTCCGCCCAGATATAATGCATTTTAAGTGTTGTGTCGATCTACACTGGGAAATACCGAAAACTACATTCTGTAGATACTTTTAGGGACAGAAAATCGGAAAAATACCGATACTATCTCTACTGAAACAGCAGAAACACAAAATAGGTAATTGAATACTTACAACGAGTCAATAGTCCCGCACCCTCTCTTTCTCACGTCACATCCCGTAACCAATTACAGGGTTGTGAATAGCCAATAATAGACAGTCAAGGGGGAGGTGCCGTAGCCATGTCGGAAAACTCCTTGTATCACATGTCAAAAACCAGAACCATGAACTAACAAAAATCTGGCAAATACTGTTCAAAAATTTACCGCTTATCGGATTCGAACTCGCATCCTTCACATTATGTGTTTAGTACGCAAACACTACACCAAGGGAATTTCACATGCATTATCTCTATTACTGAATTTCCTTAATGACTTTCTTGCTTTACCAGTCTCCTTTACGGTTTCCGCTTTCTCGGCTAATTTTCGCCGACCACTTTTCCTGTACTTCCTCATTCCTTGTGAAAACGAGCATGAAATAACTATCTTTACTTCGTTTCATACAGCCGACGGAGGCCTTTCTCTTGACTACCCTTAATGATTATGTAATACACATTATTAATTACACTCAGTAAATCACTTCAAACCAACATATAATCTTAAAAATTGCATCGACGTTCTAAGGTTATCGTCAACGACCGACTTACAACACGTTAATTTACGTGGAGCAGTACCTACTGTATAGTTAAATCGCTGTCACAAGCTTTCAAGACACACCACAGTACAGAAAGGCACCCTGTAGCTATTCACGCATATACAAAGCCCGCCAAATCTGGTAAAAACATGGCGTCCTGGGCTCAGAGCCAATCAGGATCGGTCTCACGCATGGCTACTCTCTCCCTATACAGGCTCTCTACGGTACCTCTTTGCCTGCTTCGCGCCCCGGCCAAGAGGAAGACGGGCGCTCGCCTACGTATGCCGGTGTACCGCAGCAACGGACAGTTCCAGGCAGTTTTATCCAAGAGTTCAATAGAGGAGTTCCATCTACGAGAGCCAGCAGCCTACCTTTAGCACAAGCCGGAACAGTATACTGTTGCCAGTGTTGCCAGAAGTCTTAGTGATACATTGCAGAACTGTGTGATATGTAGGAAGAATTTTGTACCACTAAAAAATTCTTTTAGTTACAGACCATGTCCGCACCCTTGCTAATCACGGACTACCTCCTGAGCCTGCTGCACCCCTTGACATAACAAGTAGCGCAGACGTGTAAATTGAAGTTTATTGTCGAAGTGAATATCATAGTGATGAGCCTATTATTAAGTGACCATGGTCCTAGTCACCAACAGGAAGGGCTTACATTGTTAAAATCGCTCAAAAGAGGAAAGGCCGCAGGACCTGATGGGATACCAGTTAGTTTTAACACAGAGTACGCGAAAGAACTGGCCCCCCTTCTCGCAGTGGTGTATCGTAGGTCTCTAGAAGAGCATAGCGTTCCGAAAGATTGGAAAATGGCCCAGGTCATCCCCGTTTTCAAGAAGGGTCCTCGAACAGAAGTGCAGAACTATAGGCCTATATCTCTAACGTCGGTCAGTTGTAGAATTTTGGAACATGTATTATGTTCAAATGTAATGACATTTCTCGAGACTAGGAATCTGCTCTGTAGGAATCAGCATGGGTTTCGTAAAAGGCGTTCGTGAGAAACCCAGCTCGCGCTATTCGTCCACGAGACTCAGAGGGCCATAGACACGGGTTCTCAGGAAGATGCTGTGTTTCTCGACTTCCGCAAGGCGTTTGATACAGTTCCCCACAAACGTTTAATGAACAAAATAAGAGCATATGGTCTATCAGACCGATTGTGTGATTGGATTGAAGAATTCCTAGATAACAGAAAGCAGCAGATTATTCTCAATGGAGAGAAGTCTTCCGAAGTAGGAGTTATGTCGATTGTGCCACAGGGGAGTGTCGTAGGTCCGTTGCTGTTCACAATATAGATAAATTACCTTGCGGGTAACATCGGAACTTCACTGAGGCTTTTTGCGGATGATGCAGTAGTGTATAGAGAGGTTGTAACATTGGAAAATTGTATTGATATGCAGGAGGATCTACATCGAATTGACGCATTGTGCAGGGAATGGCAATTAAATCTCAATGTAGACGAGTGAAATGTGCTGCGAATACACAGAAACAAAGATCCTTTATCATTTAGCTACACTATAGCAGCTCAACAACTGGAAGCAGTTAATTCCATAAATTATCTGGGAGTAGTCATTAGGAGGGATTTAAAATGGAACGACCATATAAAATCAATCGTCGCTAAAGCAGTTGCCAGACAGATTCATTGGGAGAATTCTAAGGAAATGCGGTCCGAAAACAAAGGAAGTAGGTTACAGTACACTTGTTTGGCCACAGTTTAAATACTGCTCAACAGTGTGGGATCCGTACCAGGTGGGATTAATAGAGGAAGTGGAGAAGATCCAACGGAGAGCAGCGCGCTTCGTTACAGGATCATTTGGTAATCGTGAAAGCGTTACGGACATGATCGCTAAAGTCCAGTGGAAGACTCTGCAGGAGAGACGCTCAGTCGCTCGGTGCGGACTTTTGTCGAAGTTTCGAGAACATACCTTTTCTGAGGAGTCTAGCAGTATATTGCTACCTCCTACGTACATCTCTCTAAGAGATCATGCGGATAAAATCAGAGAGATTAGAGCCCAGACAGAGGCATACGACAATCCTTCTTTCCGCGCACAATACGTGACTGGAATAGGAGGGAAAATCGATAGTGGTACTCAAGGTACCCTCCCCCACACACCGTCGGGTGGCTTGCGGAGTATGGTTGTAGATGTAGATGTTGGACGTGGTTATACAGTATGCTCAGTTTTGCCAGCGTTAACAAAAGATGTATGATGTTATAGTTCTATATAAATCACGAAAACAAAAACGCAATGGTCTAGGAACTGAAGATCCCTTTACGTGACCGAGCCCTACAATTAAACTATAAACAAAATTCGTTTGAATTTAGTTCATTGCTGCAGTATTCGACCGAGTCCCACTAACGAATGATGAAGGAAAAAGATCATTTTCCGTGCCGTGTTTATTTTTGGGGTCGCTGAATTTTTATTTCCTTTCAATGGAACAGACTAGAATTTTTAATAGATTCAGCGTAGTATAATATTTAAAAGTAGGGGTTGAAAGCGTACTGCTGAGGATTAAAGGAGATGCATTTCATGCCAAAACGGAAAGAATTAATTGGCACGATTTATTTAATTAAACATTAATTTTAATTCAACGGGAAATTAAATTTACCTGCGATCTATCGGTTTTCATTGTTTTGCAATATTAACTTCAGCTGATATTTCAAAGGCTGTATCGTATAATTAAATGTGCATTTTGAAGTTTTTTTTTCTTTTTGTTGTAGCACATTCTGCTAATAACATTATGGTAGAAGAAACATTTACTATGATAGCAGTATTACTCCCATTAAAAGGATTAAGATTTAATTAACTGCTGACCATCCGGAAATTATCTCCAAGAACGTCTCGGATTGCGCGGCTGATCCCGCCGAATGTTCTAGTCTAGCCTCAGGCAGGGGTGAATCTGTTGTCCTTGGTTTAAGTTTAAGTAGTTTGTAAGTCTTTGGAACGATGATCACTGCAGTTACCTTTGGTAGTAGCCACAAATAGGCTGAAAATCTGAGCAAAGTTCAGGCTCCTCAATCACTGTGCAAATAAAAAGGCTTATACCGAAATTCAATATATATCACAGCCCCTGTCTGTAACATGGACATGGCTAAGTTTCATTGAGTTGTAGTCTCAGACATATGTTAAATTTTAGCACTTGTAAACCAAACGTTCTTCTTACCTATTTACCACCACTGCCTTGACTAAATTTGTGGTCGAGCACCACGTCAGTTGCACTGCTACAACATACACTTGTACTCTAGTCCCTACCTGATTACCAAATGTCTTCTTGTGTTTTCTGGCAATTTCCGCAACGAATCTTTCTACTGAGAGCCTTGTGTTGAAAGCTATATTTCGTTAACTACGCCTTCTGTATGCCAGTTTTAATGTTCAGTTTATTGGTATTTTCGACCATCAAATCACTGTAACTGCTACTTCATAATTAATTGGTACGATTCGTCCATAACACGTAATTTGCTTTGATTGTAACTTACTTTAACACCTACTTGACAAGTTATTGTAATCAGTTCGTCCATTCATTAAGTTCCAACATCAGTACAGGTTCACAGAAAAACGTCATGCGAAAAAAGGTGTTTTTTAAACTACGGTCCTCCTTTTCCCTAGTTTCGCGTTTCCGATACAGTGTTAAAGTTAAGTAATATTTTAATAAATACATTTTGATTTACAATATCTTATTTTTTGTAAAATGTAACTTCTAGCATTCCCCGACACTAGCTCTATCTGTAGAATGTTGAGATTATTTTGTCATTTGAATTGTGAAGTAATGAGGATCTTTTTTAAGCAGTAAAATGCGTTTCAATAGCGTTAGGGACTACACCATATCCTATAATTACGAAATCTGAGAACCTTTCTGTTATCATCGGATCAAATATCTATACGCTAGTACCTCATTATTTTTCCGTGAAAAGGTAACAGTTGAAAATACGCAGGCACAGCACAAAGGGAATGCGTGTGCTATAGTAAAGGATAATGAACTTGAAAAAGAAAGAAAAACTGTACTTAAATTTCAGCGAAACGAGAGTATTGCTTAGCTTTGCCGAAAGCTTTTAGAACCTGTTTTCAATCTACTGCGTTTTAAAATTAACAAACGCGCTTTTTGTTCAGCAGTATACTCCGTTGTAGGAAATATGTCGGCTCGAAAGTACGCTTTCCACAGAATTTTAAAGACGGGAGGAACTCTTCTGCTATGGTTGAGGTGAGTTATTTGGTGGCCAGGGTTTATATTCCTTTTTCTTGTATTTAATTAATTATATTCCATCTTTATACAATTATAATTTTGTGGTTCATTTGTTAACTTTTATTTTTGAATGTTTATTTCATTAATGTTACTTTTTTATGTTACATAAATAGCTTATGATTAGAGTTTAACATTGAAGATGTTAAGGAAATATGTTTTATTTTTAGGTATTTATAAATATTTATATATTATTTTATACTTTATTCATCGGGCAACCACAGTCGAATTTATTTATTTATTTATTTATTTGATAACACACCGCTGCGACTGTTAAAAAGTCTTTACTAAGAACTCACGACCGGTTTCGCAAATTAAATTTGCATTATCAGGTGCTTATTTCATTCAGATCAAGCCATATGTTACTTTGACTCTAAACTAGCTGATCCCCATATTATTCTTGAGTTGTAACCCACTTGACTATAAAACCATCTATAAAATACCATTTTTTAAAAGTGGGGCTCCATCAACATGTATTATTATTCATCAGCCAATGGACTACCTCTTATATAAAACATTACACTAAGAACGAAAGGCCGAAATCACTGCCATCAGGGCATGTGCGGAGGAGAATTTGCGTAGGTGCTACAAAGATCGTAGCATCTATACCTATTCAGATAGCCAGGCAGCCCTGAGACCACTGGCAGCTCCTGCAACAAGGTCTAAAATTGTTGCAGAATGTCACAGTGTTCTGGTGGAGCTAGGGGAAAGCAATAGAGTAAACCTATTGTTGGTCCTTGGCCACTCGGGGATCAGTGGCAACGAACATGCCGACAGATTAGCGAGGATGGGGACAGAGACTCCATTTATTGGACCGGAAACTGTCCTGACAATCACCAAGGCAATGATCAAATTGGAGAAACGTAACTGGCTCAGAAGACAGCACGTAGAATATTGGACCAAAGTCTACCAACAAAAACATGGCAAGGTAATGATGGAAAAGTCATGTTTTAAAAGAAGCTCTCCAATCCTGGGCCTGAACAGGTGAGAGATTAGACTCATGGTTGGATTGCTGACAGGCCATGGGAATTTCAAAAAACACCTACATACAATGGGAATAACAGAAGAGGACCCTAAATGTAGGATCTGTGATGACGGTGATGAAACTGAATCACATCTAATCTTCGAATGCATTGCATTGGAGAGTAAAAAGCACAGAACATTTGGGACAACCAGACCCGAAGAAATTGTGTCTAATAAAGAACTGGTAAAGGGACTCCTTGCACTGTTCAAGGGCAGTGGTTGGCTTTACTAGATATACAGGGAGCGATACCGCACAATAAACTTAGTTTCGGTGCGGGCAGTGGCGGGTTGGGCCAAGACTGTTTTGGCTTCCCTGGAAAAATCAAATCAATCAAATCAAGAACGGTATTAAGCATGAAAGCCGCGTCAGGGGGCGACGCCTGCCTCGGATGACTAGCGCCTACTTTAAATGGTGGGGACTAGCCGTGCATCCGGGTAATATTCACACCTAGCAGTTGTCCAGCTCAAGGTCCAACAGCCCTAAAATTATATGCATAAAAATAAGTTACTCGGTAATACCCTTGAAAAGTTAAGTTATATCATTCTTTAGAAAATCAAAATTAGCCAGTAGGTTACCGTGGCGTAATTATGCTTGGCAGTTAAGAATAATTTCGGGGTCATTCTTTACAGCTCTGAAAATTGCAAGTTCCTCTAAAATATTTAATACATTCCCTTTTTCTTCCCGGTGTAGAACCTTCAAATTTGTGGCTACATCTGTAATCAAACGACCTCTTTCTTCCAGGTGCGCACCCAAAGCTGACTTGGTTCTGGCTTTGGGTGCGCACCTGAAAGAAACATGCCTGTTTTCTGTATTCTGGTTTTCTTAATGTAATGAATATTACTCCTTTTACAAAATCATTTCTCCTAATTATGTATTTCTGTTGTTATAAATTTTTTGTAATTTTTACTCTTTAATTTGTGACACTCTTTGCCTATCGTTGTACAGGACAACACTATAAACTGTACTTATGTACTGCGTACTTGATGCTAATATTCGAAAAGCAAGTTTTTTTGTGGGCCCATAGGGCTCGGATTCTAAGTATGACACTGTGGTGTATTTCTTCTCTTCATATTGTGATAGCCAATACGTTTGAATATTGTCAATTACGTTTTTCAATTTTTGTATGACTTCTAGAAGCTGATTTTGTGTTCTTTTGACTTTTTTGCATCACTGAGGATGGTCAGACACTGGCCGAAATCGATCTGTATTGTATATAAAAAAATAAAGATTTCAGTGCGCCCAAAGCTGGTTCTTCCAATTTTAACAAAAGTAATTATTAAATAGTTATGTATTAAACCCCTGACTCCAAAACAGGGTTTGTTTTTAAGTTCCGTGAGACCAAATGCTCTTTTTCTTTTAATAACAATTTCAATTACTGCTCCACGGCCTCAAGACAATACCAACCCCAAGAAATTAATAAGGTTGATTACTCTTTAGTGCCTCAATTCACTTGCAGGAAAGATTTTCTCCAATAAAATTCCCCAACACGATGACCTAACATGCAACGGGCGGATCGGTCACGAAAGCCAACTCTACGATTACTAGGCAGCAACACGGTGAAAGAGAGAGAGAGAGAGAGAGGGATAGTGAGATACAGGAAAACCTACTTTCCAACGAGCATAGCGGCCACGATAGCCGAACCAGAGGGCCACTAGACAGACAAGTTAATCACTAAATGATCAAGCAAATGTTGGTTCCACAAAACCTAATTACGTCCAGTTTTTAGTAGAGAGAGAGAGAGAGAGAGAGAGAGAGAGAGAGAGAGAGAGAGAGAGATGAGCGAAGAATGGTACTCCCCTCAGATGTTAGCACAGGGTGCGCAGCGTCATCAAAACTGCTGGACCTAAGCTTCCCGCATTGACGGAGGCCCCAGAACGGGGCCGGCAGCCAGGCTGTTAACACATTCGCTGCGGTCACCAGTGCAGGCCGCTAACGCTCTAAGCGGACGCCGGAAAGCGCACGTGCGCTGAGAGTTGAAATCATAACCCTGCGAAACCTGTAAGTTCATGTTGTGCACGTACGTAATGTTGACAGCAAAAATGTCTGCGCAAAAGGTGGTGCTAGATATAGAAATGCAAGTATGCTTTAGCTGCATGCCGAATGGTGTCTGACGCTTATAAGCGTATTTGTCCACTCTTCCCACTCTTTTTCGGGTTAGAAGGCCTTGATGTCTGTTGCCTCGCAGCCATTACAAACAATGCACAACACAGACGAAAACATACAACTGCAGACAAGAAAACGTTACGTGATATTTTTGTTGGTGGCTTGTACTAACAAGAGTACACAGCCGAAAAAACTAAACTGAGTACTCAGCTAGGGAACGCGCCGCTTATAAGCGTTACCCGCACTGGTATGTTGATTGCGGAAACGCTTATAAGCGTCGTCAGCTCCGGCGTGTTGATCGCGGAAACGCCTATAAGCGTCATCCGCAGCGAACGTGAAAATGCGCCGGGAGTGTGACCGCCCGTCAGATGTAGCAGATGTAGCGCTGTACCTCTGGTCGGAGATGTCAGTGCCACATTCGTCTCTATTATGCTCCGAGAGGCAGTTGTACACCAAAAAGTGAGCACACGCCTTTTGTTGCCTGGGGCCTATCTTCAACGGCCTGGGTACTGCGCAAACACCGGGCAACCATTAAATATCAAAACCAAATCATTCCTTCCCCATTCGCCAGTGTTCCCAAAGGCCTTACCCGCCAACCAGACCGATAGCAGCAAAAACGCGTGGCGCTATCAAAATGTTCAAGTGTTTGTAAAGCTTATGGGACTTAACCGCGGCGTCTTCAGTCCCTAAACTTACAAACTACTAATGAAATAATACTAAAGATAACACAAACATCCAAGCTTGAGGGAGGATTTGAAACCCCGACGGGGAACGGTCTCGCGCACCAGAGCATAGTGCCTCAATGCGCTCGGCCGCTCCGCCGCGGTCGTAGCACTATCACAGAACGGCCGACCGCAGTGGCCGAGCGGTCTGCGGCGTATCAGTCACGGTCTGGAAGGTCGCTGCGGTCGGAGGTTCGAATCCCCCCTCGGGCATGGATGTTTGTGCCGTCTTTAGTATAAGGTAGTTCATAAGTAGTTTGTAAGTTTAGGGACTGATGACCCCGCAGTTAAGACCCTTTGAACATTTGATTTATCACAGAAGGAGTAACCTCGCGTCTGACGCCACGACTGACGTGCGTTTCCCGTACCAGGAAATAGCATCCCACTCTGTAACAGACTCCACCACCTTGGACCGCAGTTTCTTGGCAGGCGGAATCTGCCGATTCATTTGGTCGTCGCCACACATGACGCCTCCTCAAGGCACGGTCCTTTTAAAATCATGATTCGTCGGAACGTATTACGTTCACCATTGTTACAGTGCAGTGTTGGTTGATGACAAATGCAAGCCGTTGTGCCCGTTGGCGTTAAGTTAACAGTGCCGCCCGTTGACATTGCCGGCTCCAATACCTCATGGGACCAGTTTTCTACGGATTGCCCAATTGAGAGAAGTTTTTGCACACTCTGTGCTGAAATTAGCCCTGATTTGTTCCACTGTTAACATTCTCTTTAGAACTGCTCTCCGTCTCAGATGTCGCCGGTGACAGTTACGAGGGAGTTCTGGCATAGCGATTCCTATAATTTCCACAAAAAACATTGTGTAGCGTTCCACAATCGAAAGTGGTGCAAGATGTTCGACGTTGTAGGAAAAGAAGCGTAATAATTATGCAGTATGTGTAAGAACGAAGAACGACCAGGGGACAACAACAAAGTACTCGGATTAAAGCTGGTGTGTGACAAGGATACAATACTTCGCCAGTGTGTTCAGTACATACGTGAAAGAACCAATTGGGAAATAGAAGAAAAGTTGTAGGCAGCGAGAAAAATATTAATTAGTATGACGATATTGCTGTCCTTAATGAAGGTGAAGAAGTATTATAGGTTCTGTTGAATGGAATCAATAGTCTAATAAATGTAGCGAGTGTCAATAAACGTAGCTACAAACTAATGGAAATATTTGATCACGCATTAGATGGAATTCAGGAATTCTGCCATACTAGAAGCAGTAACTACCGACGATAGGCGAAGCAACAATTAGATCAGTATAATATAACAAATAGATCAGTACTGGCATTTATGGCCAAGAGGAGTTGACTGGCATCAAAATTTGACCTAGATTTGTTGAAGAAATTTATGAGAATGTACATTTGAATGACAGTTATTTAAGAAAAGCTGGAACAGAATCTGCACTACAGAAGAATGAAGAAAATTAGGACTGAAAATGTAACAAATCCGGAGTATCTTTGCAGAATCGGAAAAGAAAGGACCAATGGAAAACTATGAGAAGAAGAGACGGGATTACATGTCTTAAACGATTAGAGGATAACCTCCATCGAACTAGTGTAACAGTAGGGGATAAAATTTTAAGGGAAAAGATTGGTAAACACACAGCAAGTAATTATGGATGTAGGGTGCAAGTAGTACCCTGAAGTGGAGAGTTTGCCGCAGGGGAGCAATTCATAGAGGCTAGGGGAAGCGGGTGGGAGGAGGGGTGGACGAATTCATGATTCATTTGACTGGTGACTCAACAGATATAAGTTTTAATTTCTTTTGGGAAGGATGATTTTTAAAGATATTTTAAAAGATTTTTTCACAATTTCACTGATAAATTGTCCTGTTTTGCACTCTTAATATTTCTTCCGTATCCATCGAAAAATGTTGCACTGGAATGAAAAATAAAAATCGTTAGACTCTTGTATGACCAAATCATTGCCGATTACATACGTAAGGAATCTGCAATTATGTGTGAGACTGCATCAACAATATACACAAGTGTTGTGATTTTTATCTTTTACTCCAGCGTAGCATTTAAAAATTGCGTAGGCCGTAATCTAGATAGTGCAATAAAGAACAGTTAATCAGTCAAACAGCAAAATAAAAAAAATTAAAAAAACCTTTTAAAAGATTTTACATGAGTGCGGCTGCTCAGAAACCAAAATCATACTTTCAAAAAGTTATTGTAAAATGTAAAGTTTCACGGCCGGAATGGTCAAAATTACTAAAAATTTCCGGGCTATTATGCCGTGTTCTAGTGGATTTATTGTCGAAACCGAACGTTTCGTCCCCGACTGCAGGACATTCTCAAGGGGGATCGTAGCACTTTCAATGTCCGATACAATCTAGCGAACATTGAAAGTGCTACGGTCCCCCTTGAGAATGTCCTCCGCAGTCGGGGACGAAACGTTGGGTTTCGACAATAAATCCACTAGACCACGGCATAATAAGCCCGAAAATTTTTAGTAATTTTTCAAAAAGTTGTAGGAAACAGAATTGTGCTTCCCGTAAAAGTTTCTATAAAGGTTTTGTTAATTACATGCGTATCTTTGAACCTGTGGTTAGCAGAGTTTCCGCTCGTTGTTGGCTGATTACGTTGAGGAGACGAGGAGGTACTATGCCCTGTGAGGCAAATCCTGACACAGTGATTCCCATAACTTGCGTAAAGCATTACGAGTTAAGTGCTTAAATATAACTTACTCGTCGAAAGAAACTCCCACCTACACCCTCATTCTCTTATCAAACCACATCCTCTCTCTCTCTTTCTCTCTCTCTCTCTCTCTCTCTCTCTCTCACACACACACACACACACCGTATCTTGGCTTCTGTTGGTGTTGCATTTGGCTTCAGTTTGTGACGACTTGTGTCCCAAAGTTCACACGTACATGCAACAAACATTGTACAAAAAATATTAAAGTAGCTTTAATGATAACTCATCCTGAAAGCAAAGACGTCACCGTGTTCATTAATATTTATAACATTGAGTGCGTTCGAATTTTCCAAAATATAGTAAATTAAAACTATATCAGTGCAGAATGAAACTTTCACTCTGCAGCGGAGTGTGCGCTGATATGAAAATTCCTGGCATATTAAAATTGTGTGCCGGAACCGGGACTCGAACCTGGGACCTTTGCCTTTCGCAGGAGAGCTTCTGTGAAGTTTGGAACGTAGGAGGCGAGGTATTGGCGGAAGTAAAGTTGTGAGGCGGCATCGTGAGTCGTGTCGGGATAGCACAGTCGGTAGTGCCCTTGCCCACGAAAGGCAAAGGTCCCAGGTTCGAGTCCCGGTTCCGGCACACAATTTTAATCTGCCAGGAAGTTTTATATCAGTGCAGTTCAGAATAGTAGTGTACGAAGAATAAGAGGGTCAAAACACCTCGTATTTCGGAGATCATTTGTTAGATTGCTATTATAAATAGTTCCCAAAGTTGGGTTACTCGCCCTCTCTGTGCTTAGTTCCCTCTGAGTTCAGATCTCTCTGTAACTAGCTACGTTTCTGTAATTAGTTTCGAAGTATTAGACGGGGATCTTTCCAAGATAGAAAGGGATCAAATAAATTATTTATTTCTTACAATAAATTTTAGTATCCAGATCATACGCTATTGCGTTGCAAGATCTTTGGACTTTTGATCGGAAGAGGCTAGGAAGGAAGAATTAGAAATTATCTGTCTCCCGTTAATAGACTAATTCATATTATTGCGAGTTTGAACATTTGACATTGAAAACATTATCTTGAAGAATTAAAGTTAGTTGACAATGTAATACGATGCAGGGACTTTCATGTAATGAGATTTTTTACGAAATATAGTCACGCATTGTTCGAGGTGGTTTTTGTGAAAGTGATTACACTGTAACTCGGTCAATTTGAGAATACAGAATCAGTGAAACTTTAAAAAGTGTCTCGAACAGTTACTCAGGTATTTAGATCCCCGATATAGGACATGATTCATATAAATGTCAACCTGTGATAATATCTTTGACTTTTGTGAGAAATCATTTAATATGTGTGGGGAAAACATTTTAAGTTTCGGTTAGGAGAGACTTTGAACAAAATCGTACTGAGAATAATTCAAGGAACAATTTGACAGGGAAAGATCAGGCATAAATAATATCTTTTGTGACTGGCTTCAAACTGAACTACCGAGCCTTAATTATTCAAAATATCGGTTTATTAAATATCAGCCCTTGAGTGACAGAATTTCATTTTCAAACATTGTAGGGAGGCTTTAAGTGTCAATAGATGCATAGAACCAATATTTACGGCGTAAAAATCCAAGAAAAATATAAATCTTAATTACGAAAGAAGTATCACGCCTACCAACCTAAATTTCCTACTGGCATGACAAATAAAATTTGGAACCCGTCCATCTCTACGAACTGTGAAAGCCAAGCGGAAATCTACGACTTATAAACTGTCGCCTTAGAAAACATAAGCGAGAAGCAAGCTTTACAAGTCACAAACTGGCCTAGAACATGGAAACAAGTCGTCACAAACTAAAGGCGAAAGCAACACCAACAGCAGCCAAGTTACAACACACACACACACACACACACACTTTCTCTCTCTGTCTGTCTCTCTTTCTCTCTCTGTCTGTCTATCTCTCTTTCTCTCTTCTCTCTCTCTCTCTCTCTCTCTCTCTCTCTCTCTCTCTCTCTCTCACACTCACTTTCTCTCTCTCGCTCTCTCTCTCTCTCTCTCACTCAAACACACACACACACACACACACATGTATCGCCAGCCGCGGGGGCCGAGGGGACTGAGACGCTCCAGTCACGGTCTGCACGGCCACTACGGTCGGGGGTTCGAATCCCCCCTCTGGCATGGATATTTGTGCCGTCCTTAGGATAAGCTAGTTGATAAGTAATTTGTAAGTTTAGGGACTGATGACCCCGTAGTTAAGTCCCATAAAAAAATAAAAATAAAAAAAAAAAAATTAAAAAAAATCCATGTATCCTCCCTTCCTTCTGCGCCCCAGCCCGGATACCATGTGACCATGTGTGCAACTTAGACAGCTGCCATTGGCTGAGCATTGAAATTCAGCGAGTTTCGTACTTGATCCTCTTTTCACGTCAAACGCACTACACCTCCGACTGCCCCATTCCTCTGGAGATAAATAATTTCCGCATTCGTCCACCTCTTCGAGAACACAAATGCTGGCGGGTGCCAACTTTTGGGCGAGAAGGGGCAGCATCGCTTCGAATTTATTCGGCCGCATTCCCAGTGCGGCAAAGATTTCTCGCGCTCTAAAAACTCAATAAGCGAATACAAAATAAAAAAAAAAAAAAGAGAGAGAAGAGTGACGGGGTTGGTGGCGGAGGGAAGGGAGTGAGTTGGTTTATTTAGCGAGGAGCAACGGCGGAAACGAAATGTAGCGCTGGGTGGGGCCGGCGGGCCTCAGAGTCGATATCGGCAATATCCGGAGCGATGCGGCGCGGCGCGACTCGACGCGACGTGACGCGGCGGCGGCGGCGTTTTTTCTGCGTCCGCCGCGGACGCTGCCACGCCCCCTGCCGCCGCGCCGACCCGCAGCTAACGCAATATTTGCGACGGCGCATGCGCGCTGCCGTTCAGCCGAGACACGGCGAGTCGCGTAAGGTCGAGGTCTGAGGGACCGCCCCAAGACAAGTACCAGACAAGTTGTCTTGGCGCAGGTAGTATGATGATGCCTGATGATGAAAAAGGACTAACAATCATCAAAGAAGAAGACTGCGATAACTGCAATGAGAAACGGGAAAGCCGTAGCACGGATACAATACCGGGTGAAATACTAACATTTTTGATCTGCGAAGGACAAAGAGTATTATTTATTTTAAGAAACAAAATACATGACAGTGGAGTATAATCAGAGGATGTTTTGATAACAGTTATCATTACAGTACCAAAGTAAAAAGGAACCTAGAATAGTAGTGAGCAAAAGGATGATTAGCTTCATTTCAAATCATGTTAAAATAACCAATAAAAGTCTGGAAAAGGTAATGGAGAAAGAGCAATTTGGTTTCATACGGAATACAAGCAAAAGAGATGCAATTGGACTGTTGAGAATTTTGGAGAAGGGAAGAGAGTGCTACTTGTGTGATATGGAAAATGCCCTTGAGAACGTGAATTGTGATAAGCTGGTGTGTATAATTTGCAAAGAGAGAGTTGAATGGAAACCAGAAGACCGATAAATTCATCATATTTAAATAAAAAAGCGTCAGTGAAAGTTAGAAGTGAAAGTACCTACTGATTGCAACTAAGAAAAGGAATAAGGCAAGGCTGATGTTACTCTCCTAACAGTTTCAGTATATCATTAGTCACTATATACTAGATGACGAGGGGGTAATAATCTGAGAAAGAACAATCTGATGTTTGAAATCTGCAGACGGCTTAGTCTTTCAAAAAAATATTCAAATGTTTGTAGAGTCTATGGGACTTAACTACGGGGTCATCAGTCCCTAAACTTACAAACTACTTATGAACTACTTACAACTAAGGACGGCACAAATATCCATGCCCGAGGGGGGATTCGAACTCCCGACCGTAGTGACCGTGCAGGCCGTGACTGGAGCGCCTCAGTCTCCTCGACTACCGCGGCCGGCGGCATAGTCTTTCTACGAAAAGATTAATTGCAGAACATAGCAGATACCAATTAAATAACTGGTCAAAACAACTAGGGGAACAGTTGAGATACCTAGGATCTGAAGAGTAGTCATCGATAGAATAGGAACGCCGTAAGCGGGACAGACACAGAGGGAGGTGGCTGCAGCTTTTAGCGTGTCCTACAGGGTAATTAATGGTAAATTCTAGCATCTAGTCACGATTACAGACAGCAGGAACCGTTAGAATAAAGCAAGGTGATGGTCGCCCACGTGTAACATCGCCAAGAAATGACGGTTACCTTCGGTTAACAGCCCATCGAGACAGGAAGATAATCCATGCAATCTAGAACGCTTCCTTCAGGCAGCAACAGTCCGAAATCGCCTTCGCGAATGTGGCATCGACGCACGGATTAACACCACGACCCCGTTTAGCCCGCAGAAGCTGGGATGAAGAATATTAGGATTGGAGTCGTAACGAATGGCGCTAGGTTCTTTTGACAGATGAGTCAAAATTTTGTGTTCAAGCGGACAACTGTCGTTCCCCTGCTTATGTGCAGGAAACCTCACCATATCATGGTGGTGGACGAATCGTGTGGGTAGGAGTGAGTATTGGCGGCTGTACCGGTACCTACCTCTATGTCCAGAATAATGCTCAGACTTATAAAGACGAGATCCTTCGACCTTTCGTGTGCCCTACGATGGTGCCATAAGAGATCTGTTCCTTCTGGTGGGCGATAACGGTCGTCCCTACAGAACTGCACTGGTCGATAACATGTTTCAAGCTCTGGATATTGAAAGAATGGATTGGCCAGCTTGTTCACATGCACTTGACGGACGCATTGTAGCCAGACCAGCAGGTCCCACAACGGTTGCAGAGATGGATATTGCATTCATGGAAAAATGGCCAAACATCCCTCTAGAACTGATTGATAACCTCAAACTATCCTTATCACATAGGTAAGGTACCGTACTGGCCGTCCAAGGGGGCACACTGCACATTAGACTGCGACGAGAATGACTCTTTCAGTATCATGGTAGCCCCATGGTGCCTCGCTCTTAGTAATCGCCATCGAAACCTGAAGTAAAGCGTTGCAGCAAATAATCGTACTGTAGCTCACAAAAAATTACAATAGTAAACCAATATCTGAATAAAATATTTTACCATATGTATAATGTGTATAACATCTCACCTGATGCCCAGATTGTTTAAGCAGTTCATTTATGGAATGAAAATCAATACAAAGAAAAGAAAAGAAATGGTACTGGAAGAAAAAATCAAAAAGATAATTCTGAATGGAGGAGAATTAGAAAAAATGAAAAGCTTTAAATATATTTTAAGCAGAAATAAAAGTGATTGTAAGAGCAACAAAGAAATTTTACATCTACATACACATAATTATTTACTCTGCAAATAACTTTGAAGTGCCTGGCAGAACTAGAATAGCTATGGCGAAAGTGGCTTTTATGGAAATGAAGAAATTTTTTGAACAATGTTGGTAAAAGTGTAAGGAAAACAATAAAAGTATTCGTATTGATTGTTGTTCTGTGCGGCAGTGAAACTTGGAAATTTATGAAGGAAGGCTTTTGAGGTGTGGACGTAGCGGAGGATGGAAGGAAATATCTGATGGACAGAGTGAAAAATGAAGAGGTACTGAGAAGAATGGGAAAGAGAAGATAATTACTGGGTGTAATAAAAAGTAGGAATCGGAAACGAATTGGAGTTATATTAAAAAGATGCTTGTAATATCAGAGAGAGTGGAAGAGAGGGCAAGGCAGGAAGAAAATACTGAATTCCTGTCAAGAACAGCTTCCAAATGCGTAATTTAGAAGTAAATATTCCTTGAGTGTTAAAACAACTTAAATGACTTATCAGAGTATGCTGATGCGATAGCCACATACATAACTATCGTATACATCACTCGCTTAGCGAACGTACCGTTGCCAAAGACTGGAAAGTTGCACAGATCACTCCAATATTCAACAAAGGCAACAGGAGTGATCCGCAAAATTACAGACATATGTCATTGACATCGGTTTGCAGCAGGATATTAGAACATATACTTTCTTCAAATATTATGGACTACCTCGAAGAGAACGACCTATTGACTCATAGTCAACATGGATTCAGAAAGTATCGTTATTGTGAAACACAACTAACTCATTACTCACATGATGTGATGAGTGCTATCGATAAGGGATGCCAAGCAGATTCCGTATTTCTTTATTTCCGGAAGGCTTTTGACACTGTACCTCACAAGCAGCTTCTAATCAAATTGCGTGCTTATGGAATATCGCCACATTTGAGCAATTGGATTCATGATTTCCTGTCATAAAGGACACAGCACGTTGTTATTGTCGGAAAGTCATCGAGTAAAACAAGATATCTGACGTTGCACAGCGAAGTGTTATAGGGTCCCTACTGTTCCTTATTTGTATAAACGATTTAGGAGACACTCTGAGTAGCTCTCTTAGACCGCAGATGATGCTATCATTTGATCAAAAGCAACTGAAAAATAATTTAGATATATGCCTGGTTCAAAAATTGGTAATTGACCCGTAATAATGATAAATGTGACGTCATCCATTTGACCACTAAAAGAAATACGTTAAACTTCAGTTTCTCGAAAAATCAGTCAGACCTACAGGCCGTCAATTCTACTAAATACCTAGAAGTAACAATTACGGACAACTTAAATTGGAAAGAAGACTTGGAAAATATTGTAGGGAAGGCGAATGAAAGTCTAGGTTTCATTGACAACATACCTAGAAGATGCAACAGTTCTAGTAAAGAATCTGCCTACACTACACTTGTGCGTTCTATTTCGGAGTATTGTTGCGCATTGTGGGATCCACACGAGGAGGGACCGACGGTCGATTTAGAGAAAATTCAGACAAGGGCAGCTCGTAGTATCATGATATGGAGAGAGTCATGGAAATGATGTGCGATTTGGGGTGGCAGCCATTAAAAGAAAGCGTCACTTGTTGCGGCGAGATCTATTTGCGAAAATTCTTTCACCAACATTCTCTACAGAATGCGAACATATATTGTTAGCACCCTACACAGGGAGACATGACCATCATAATAAGAGAAATCAGATCGAAAACAGAAAGATTTATCAATATTCACAGAATATTGCGTATGGACAAAGCTGAAAATGTGAACCCAGCCGGGATTCGAACCCGGGTCTCCTGCTTTGCAGGCAGTTGCGCTGACCACTACACCACTGGGGACACAGTGATGACTGCCCCTACAAGGACTACCTAAGCACGCCTCCCGTCAGATACAAACTCCCTGCTTCACCCTGCCGGTGATGGGCAATGATCCTTTCGTTAGTGGAGACGGGTGGGCAAGTTTGTGGCCATTACTCTTAAGCCCGCTTTAAACGATCAACGAACTTGTAATAGATTGATAACAAGTTACGTTAATGGTGGCCGTCTGTCGTTTGAACAACTCGACTAGTATGATTGCGCTAGTATCAACTCAGGATAACGAAATTCGGTACTAGGGGGTTCACTGCGCATGCGCGAGCTAGTATCTGTCAGCTGCAGTCATCGCTCCAGATAGTCCGCAATTTTCCTTCGTATTTACGTATATTTTGCATTATGTCGAAGTTTATGATCAGAATGTATTCCAAACTGTAGTTCTAATGACGGCATTCACAGTGTCCGTCACCAGACCGACACCTAACGTCACCGTGACGTTAAGCTTTCTGGAGAAGATTGTTTTGAGTGAACTGTCGTCTGCTGACATCGGAAGTTAACCTATTTTCGTCAAGGGATTTTCATACTGCACTCGACAATTACACGGTTTGCACGCAAATTTGTGTTATTATTTTATTATTATACTTTGGTTTAGCGGTAAATTGCAAATGTATCATGTCGACTTCAATATTTATCTCAATTATTGTCCACTGAAAAACGAGATCGTACATCTGAAACCGAAAAATGGTGTATGTTTTGCAATATTGTAACAGAAAAGACTGAAGCCAATTGCTTATTTGAATAAGATTGTAATTTGATGATGCAATTTTTATTAAATAGCATTTTAAATAAAAAAAAAGCAAATGAAGGACAAAAGTTCAGTTGTGCATGACGTTATTAACAATGTCAGTGGGCAAATCGTAGTAGATAAAGAAGGTCTATTTATGCTCTTATAAATATTGTTTGATGAGTTCATAAGTTTATTTTTTTCGCTTGAAAATAGATGTGAATGTTTTGAAATGTCGTTTCACTTCCCAGAACTTTACCACACTAAGTTGACCAAAAGCACAGATTGCAAGGTTTTTTTTTTTTTTTTTTGGCCGCCAATAACATTTAGCGTTGTTTCCTCAATTTCAGTATTAAACTATGACTTCCTACATAGCAGATCGCCTGTCATAACCTCACTTTCAACATCGAGTATTACTGTTCGATTTCGTTTATCGTCTAAACACACTGCCCCAAGATCTTGCATGAGATTCTAGTAGTGGAGTAGTACCCTAGGAGCGCTTCGGTAGACTATTATCCATCTTGTTCACTTTCGTTCATCGTTTAAAAAGGGCTTTACGGGAATTAGTTTCATAACTACGAGTTTCAGTACTGTGGGCAGGGCGAAGCTGGAAATTTGTATCTGACGGGAGGCGTGCGTAGGTAGTCCTGGCAGGTGCGGTGATCACTGTGTCCCCAGTGGTGTAGTGGTCGGCACAACTTCCTCGAAAGCAGGAGACCCGGGTTCGAATCCCGTCTGGGTACACATTTTCAGCTTTGCCCATTCGCAGTTGATGTCATATATTCTGTGAATATGAAAGAATAGCATCTGCAAGATGAGAAGTGACGTCTGTTCTTTCGGAACTACGGGGTCATCAGTCCCTAAGCTTACAAACTACTTATGAGCTAGCTAACACTAAGGACAGCACAAATATCCATGCCCGAGGGGGGATTCGAACCCCCGACCGTAGTGGCCTTGCAGACCGTGACTAGAGCGCCTCAGTCCCCTCGACCACCGCGGCCGGCATTTATGTGTTCCTATTAGAGAATGGAACCATCGAGAAATATCATAAAAGTGGTTCGATGAACCCACTGCTATGCACTTCAATGTGACTTGCAGAGTATCGCTAAAGATGTAAATGTAGATCTTGCTTGATGTGATGGATGGCAGTAACTACAGCAAAACTAAGAAGGAAGCAACGGATCGTAGAAAATGGAGGTGAAAAGGACCTGCTAAGGTAACAAAAGACCTGCTAATATAGCGGAAAACTGATGATGACGATGACCTGAGCATAGCCGAGGCGTGTCACTCATGTAACTGAATTTGCCCTCACGTTTTTGTTCTGTTTGGCCCCCAGGGCTCGCCAGAGCGACAGTGATCCTCCTCCCGCCCCTCGGCGGCTGAGCGTGATGGCGGGTAAGGGGGGGGGGTTAGGATGGGGGAGGGGCTGGCGGGCGCGCCTTATCACGTCTCGGCCGTCACTTATCTGTGCTGACGTCACACGGTGACGCAACCGACCGCGGCTCCAATTACACGGCGAGCCGCTGCAGCGGGCCGCCGCACCGGCGTCGCATGCACATGCGTCCGGCCGTGTGCGGCGGAACAGCACGAGCAACGCGACCCGTCCTGACACAGTACCGCGCGTTTTCTTAACGAAGGTAAAAAGAACAAAACGTTGAAACGAGGGAGTGGGAGAGGAATAAGGATTGGTCCTTCTACAATAACCCTTACTTTAAGTACATGAAGGATAATGAAATGTGAGCGGATACGCGGGTTCATCTACATAGATACTCTGCAAATCACATTTAAGTGCCTGCCACAGGGTTCATTGACCACTTTCATGACTTTTCTCTACCGTTTCATACTCTAATAGCGCGAGGGCAGAAGGGACACCTAAATCGTTCCGTGTTCTATGTGATTTCTCTTATTTTTATTGGGATGATCATGTTTCTCTAAGTAGGTGAATGCTAGCAAAATATTTTCATATTCAGAAGTAAAAGTCGGTGAATGAAACTTGGCGCCGCGGTGGAATAGCCGAGTGGTCTAAAGCGCTTCTCTGCGGAGCGCGCGGTTGCTCGCCGTGATGGTTCGAGTCCTTCCTGGGGCATGGATGTGTGTGTTATCCTTACGTTAGTTTACCTAGGTTTAAGTAGTTTGTAAGCTACGGACTGATGACCATGCAGTTTGGTCCGATAGATTTACAGACAGAGTGAAACTTCGAAAACAGATCACGACGCAATGAATAGCGTCTGTGCAACATTTCCGTGACGCTTCCCCACCCCTTCCCCCGTAACGTGATAAAACAAAACGAGCCGCCCTTCTCTGAACCTTCTCAATATATTCCGTCAGTCCCACCTGGTGAGGGTCCCACATTGGGCAACAGTACTGCAGGAGAGGACGCACAAGTGTGATGTAGGCAGTCTCTTTGGTTGAGCTATTGCATCTTCGAATTATTCTGCCAATGAAACGTAATCTTTGGTTCACCTTCCCCACAATATTTTCTGTGTGTTCTCTCCAGTCTAAGTTGTTCGTAATTCACTCCTAGGTATTTAGTAGAATTTACGACCTTTGTTTGACTCATTTATCGCGTAATTGAAGGTTAGCGGATTTCTTTTAGTAGTCAAGTGTATTAATTCACACTTTTCTTTATTTAGTGTCAATTGCCAATTTTCGCACCATGTAGAAATTTTGTCTAAATCGCTTTACAATTGCTATTGATCCTCCGTTGACTTCACTAACCGATAAACGACAGCATCATCCGTGAACAGTCGAAGGGAGCTATTCAGATTGTCTCCTAAATCGTTTATAAACACAAGGAAGAGTAGGGGACCTATGACGCTTCCCTTGGGAACGCCACATATCAGTTCTGTTTCACTCGATGACTTACCGTCAATTACAACGAACTGTGTCCTTTCTGATAGGAAATCGTGAATCCAATCGCACAATTGGGGAGATATTCCATAACCACGCAATTTCATTAGAAGCCGCTTGTGGGGTACCAAATATAGTTATCACTCGCTGGAGCGTTGAAATTTATTATCAATAGACAGTCATTAACAGGAAAGGAACGGGAAAATTTTCTTGAGTAATTTTCACTAACTTAAAATGAGTAAATTAAATTGCACATCAATTCTCAAATTACAACTTTTAAACAAACGGGGTAAAAACAGCTCTTAAAACTTACGAAGATTGAGCCAGATTTAAAGTTACATGAAATTACTAAACCACACAAGGAAGCATTTGAATCAATAATAGATGTGGCTGACCAATATTGCAGCAACAGAAATTAATTAAACTCCTATTGAGTTGAAACTTCCTGGCAGATTAAAATTGTGTGCCGGAACCGGAACTCGAACCTGGGACCTTTGCCTTTCGCGGGCAAAGGCTGTGGCTAAGCCATGTTTCCACCATATCCTTTCTTCCAGGAGTGCTAGTCTTGCGTGTTTGCAAGAGAACTTCTGTGAAGTTTGGAAAGTAGGAGGCGAGGTACTGGCGGAAGTAAAGTTGTGAGGCGGCATCGTGAGTCGTGTCGGGATAGCACAGTCGGTAGTGCGCTTGCCCGCGAAAGGCAAAGGTCCCAGGTTCGAGTCCCGGTTCCGGCACACAATTTTAATCTGCCAGGAAGTTTCATATCAGCGCACACTCCGCTGCAGAGTGAAAGTTTCATTCTGGAAACATCCTATTGAGTTGCAAATAAGTATGCAAACAACTTTCACTATCTTGATTTGAGTAAATAAAAATTACGCGTCAACGTTCCAATTACAGCTTTAAGCAACCAGGCAAACACAGCTCTTAACTTATTATGACTAGTCAAGATTTAAAAGTTATATAAAATAGTGGATATGGCTGAACGAGTTCCTACTGAATTTATTAAACCACAACTGGGACTCAGGTAAGTATGCAACAATTTTCACTAACTAAAATTACCCATCAACACTCCTATTAGAACTTTAAACAATCCGAAAACCACAGCTCTTGAAACTTAGAAACACTGTGCAAGATTTAAGATAATATAAAATTACTAAAACAGACAAGACATGTTTGTTTATCCCGAAATTGATGCGGATTTAGAAATCAGAATGAAGTAGTGGATGTGACTGTGAAAGTTGCAGCTATTTGAAATAAATTAAAGCAGCAGGTGGAGTCGAATAAAGTGTACTTTTAAAACAAACAGCACCAGTGTCTGGGAAACGTAATATATATATATATATATATATATATATATATATATATATATATATATATATATATATATATATATATATACACCCCACACCACTTATAACAGTAATGTTCAAGCTTAAACATTACTGGGTCGGTGACAACTGCCGAAGAAAGCAAGGATCACAGGATTAAAAAACGGACAGAGCAGAGCAGATGAAAATCAAAATTATCTGAATAGAACTGCCAAATTTCAACTACGAGTGGGCAGGAAACTGTGCATAGTGAAAACACTGTCAGCTATAATGCCTGTCCCCGCGTAGATATCGGAGCAAAAAGCGGGCACAAACCAGATAAATTCCTCAGTGACGCCTAGCAAGCGTTAATTGTAAATGAACCAATCATTAAAAAAGTGCCAAGGTTCAAAGCTCCATACTGTAAACAAGCAATAGCCAACTTACAGACCACCAACATTAAAAATACAAGGTAGACATTATGCAATGCGAGTTGCTGGGGTTCACATCCCAAGCCGAATCAAATAATAGAAATTCAACAACGAGGCAAAACCCTAACAGCTCATCAGCGAAATTATGCGCCGATCGTAAAGACAGAACTGCGGTACACAGAAATATGACAACGAAGGCTAAAGTCTCGCTCAGCGGCTTGAGAAGCGTCTCGATGCGTCCGTAGCAGCGTTAGGTTGGCAATATATGATCTGTACGAAACAGTACTGAAGTGCGTTTTAACCTTCGTTTTACGAGGAAAATTACTTTTACTGACTGGACAGGAGTACATCGAAAAATATTATTTTTACGAAAATGTGATTTTCAAGGTTGTGGTTAGGCAGGAACCTAAGAGTACAGTTTAAATTGTTGCGAGTGTTATGATTTTTACAAATAGGTCATGATATTAAAGGATGTGGTTAGGCAGGAAGCTAAGAGTACAGCTTCAATTGATGTGAGCGAATGTTATGATTTGTACGAACATGTCGTGATTGTAACGGATGTGGTTAGGCAGGAATCGAAGAGTACAAATTAAATTGTTGCTTTTGTTCTACCAAATTATGACATTTAAAAAAACATTTTAGACATAGTTGTTACGTAAATTGACAACGAACACAACGATTCACCACCAAGTTGTACTTACACTGGTTTGCAGTTACTCTACACAGACCGTCGGTAGAGTAATTTCATGGAGTGATGATGCAACAGATATTGAAAGAAACTATGATTCCATCCTCCCAAACATCCAAGTCCAAATGAGGAAATTGAACTGCATGCCCGGTTGATTCCAAGTCAGATCTTCACACCTGCTACCCGTGTAAGGCCATGATTCAAAATCACATGCACAGAATCCGACCGCGGCGTCAGTAAGCTATGCTGTGCATTTAGCGACGTGTCAACAGGCGCCCCCTATCGTGAAAAGCACTGCAGCGAAGTGGTGGCACACGCTGCGACCCGGATAACACGGGCAGAGTGGGACTCGTGTCGCTGCAATATGGAGCGCAAAATGGAACAACGCGTTAACATCACGTTTTGTTTCAAACTGGACAAAACGGCGACGGAGACCCATGGGATGTTAGTGCAAGTGTGTGCTGATGAAGCAGTGAGTAAGAAGCGTGCGTTTGAGTGGTTTAAACGCTTTAGAGGCAGAAAGGAAGGTGTCGAGGATGAGACATGTTCGGGTCGACCGTCGACAATTACAGACAACATGGAACGAGTGCGACGGATGCTTGCGGACTTCAATCTGCTTCCTCACCTTAATTGAAGCCTTGAAAGGCTTCCACTTTGCGGAGATCCAACAACGCGTGCCTCAGTGGTTAGAGTAATTCCACAAGAAAAACGTTTGCTGACAGTTTCCAACAGCTGTACAACCGATGTCAGAAGTGTTCTGTAACCAATGGCGATTACTTTGAACACCAGTGAAGGTATTTTAACACTCGTTTCCTATATTCCCTGAGACCATTCACCAGACTCTTCAGAGGCACCTTGTATGGTGGTACTTCTCATTTTTCTTAACGATGGCAACGAAATAAAAATTCAAAATCGTCAAAAAATTGCTGAAATAATATTTCTTAAATATTTAACTATAAAACACGATTATACTGCCATGAGAAAATTTCGTGAATACGAACATTCGTAAACGGTTTTGGCCATCTCCTTTGTAAAAAGAGTTAAATCATAGAACAAATTTTCCTCGAGACTAAGCAGCATGTACCATATCAAAATAACAATTCATTCCTCATGTAACGAACTGTAAAATTTTCACCGAACCTGACAAAATAACAATAATGTAAAGTAAAATTAAATAAAAGTAAGAAACCAGGAATTGGCAGGAAAATTACACCCAATTTGGACAAACAAAACATCTAATTTGGAAAAAGATGACGAAACTGGTAATAACAAATGTTCATAATTCAGAAAACGTTACGCGCATAAGAGTAACACGTAATTTCGAAGTAAACCTTTATTGAAAAATAAACTATGGTAATAAGATAACAGAGAATTTTCCAAAAAACCGGCAATGAAAAAATTTTACATTATAAATGGTAAAAATATTAACAGCAAAATTGTATGAAAGTGAATTAGTTTAAAAAACAAAAAGTGAGAAAAACTACAGAAGTTGACTGCGAGTGCTGACGAATTTTGACAAAATTATCTTTTCAAGTGGCAAAAATAATAAATGAATCTGTAAGAAATTACAATTCGTTTGGAAAAATAAAATTTTAATCGACTAAAATATAGTTGAAACCTCTTTATACAGAAAATAAAAGAAAGCGCCATCTTGGCACATAAATAACAAATATTGGCAACAAATTAACACTCAATTTGCAGAAATTATCACCAATAACGCGAAAAATTAACGAAAAAATAGGTTTTTGACAAGAATGTCATGGAATTTGACCATAAAATTAAGTTACTTTAAGCTCTCCATGTGTGTTTCATTCACTATGTTTGCTCATAACAAACCATTAACACCACCGTCTCCCCTTGTCTGCGAGAAAATACCAAACTACAAACCAATCAAAAGAATGTACTTACGGTTTTCACGCTCTGGACCGCACGGAACATTTCATAGAAACGGTGCTCTGTCATTTCCATGCAAAACTTTGCATTCTACAGAAAGTAACATTTCAGTACATAAAAACCAAGTAACAAGATATCATTACCGAAGGAGGGAAAATATTCCTACTGCAATGACGTCAGTGTATCATCACATTTTCAACTATGCACAAAACGCACTGTTTGAAGTAATTATAATTGCGAAAAACTTGTCCTACACACCTGAATTGCTTATATTCGTCTTCAAAGGTAGATTCATAACTATAATAAAGTGGTCAAAACAAACACATCGTTACAACCACGTTTTTAAGTTCAAAATCACTTTCACATTCAAGCAGCCCAATATCAAAAGCCCCACTAATTACATATGTTATTGATCATATGGGTATAACTGCCTTTCACCAAGCAAATGTTCAAATTGTTGTAAACATATTGGACCAAACTGTTCTCGTCATTAGTAGCTAGACTTACAAACTACTTAAACTAACTTTGTCTAAGGACAACATACACACCCACCCACCACCCACCCACCCACACACACACACACACACCCCACACACACACATGAGAAGACTACCAGACTGGTCCACGCTACCCTGAATAACACCACCTCCAAAGTCAATTTTAGGGGTGAACTCTCCGCAAGCTTTCCCATCCAGACAGCCAGGGGGATGGCCGCTCGTGCATTCTCTTCAAATGTGTTCTGGAGAAAATCATCGGTGAACGGACTACCACATTGGTACCAGAAGCAGGACTGAAGCTTGACTACAAGAAAGATAACCTCATTGTACCATGTCTAGCCTTTGCTTATGCTCTCACCCTATTGGCCAACAGCATGGAGGAGGCTACTCATCAACTACAGAGCCTCTACAATATTGGATTAAAAAATGGCTTGAAAATCAACATTCAGGAGACTGAGTTCATCACCAATATCAAGCAGGCTTGTTCTGCAATCCCACTAGGAACAATAATATCTGTAAAGTTCCTGTAGTAAAGTACTATGTAGTACTAACCTTGGCCATAAGACGCAAGGTGCACCAAGTTAGCGAGAGCCTATCATTCCTGTAAGAATATCTATACCTAAAAGGACCTATCCAAGAACTTAGAATTAAAGCACTGCAACTAGGTAGTAAGAAGCTCCGCGCTCTATGCCTCCGAGTACCTCTTGATGATTCGAAAGGGCCCACTCAGGAAACTAGAAGAGAGGAAGATCCTGAGGAGCATATTAGGACCCATAAGAGAGAAAGACGGGACTTACAGAATCAGGCTGTATGAACACCAGAAAGACATAGTCACATGTATGAGGAAAAGGCATTGACCTTCTATGGGCGCATGATCCGCCTGAATCACTCGAGGTTCCCCAAGAAGATTCTCACAGTGATAAGCAGCGGAAAGGCGTCTAAAGCCATTGTTAGATCAGACTTAGAGTAACTGCAGATCCCATTAGAGACAACCGAGACCCGAACTCAATAACGTTAGGCCATCCTACAGGGAGTCTTCGTATTGTCTCTCACAAGCAATAAGTGTACCACCAGACCTAAATGGACGGATAAGAGGGAGCAAGCTCACAACCGAAGTATGAAGGCGTACTGGGCCAAGAAAAAGCAGCAGACGAGCCTCGTGGTCTCTCTAGTAGGCCGAAACGAACAGAAAAAGAAGGAAAGAAGGCGGAAGACGAGGGAAAGAAATGACCTTAGCTTCACAAGTGCGTTGAAACAGCTGAATAGTGACAATGAATATTTGTGCTCAACCGAAAGTCGAAGACGTATTTACCAGTTAAAGCGAGCAGTCGCATTGGCCGGTTTGCCCATATGAGGCCCACCCCTAAATTTCACCATTCTATGAACTTAGCAGCCCTACGGAAGCTAAAAAGCTCTTTCCGTGACATAGTTAGTCGTTTGCCTCTCAATCTATTTGAGATTGAAAGAAGAAACAACTAGTAGAGATAAGAGGTACGACCGCCACGCACGAAATTGTTGCTTTCGGTGTGTATATGCAGATATAGATGTACCGGGTGATAAAAAAGTCAGTATAAATTTGAAAACTTAATAAATCACGGAATAATGTAGATAGAGAGTCAAAAATTGACACACATGCTTGGAATTACTTGGCGCTTCATCTGATCAGAAAATCATAAATTCGCATAACAAATTAAGACAAAGCAAAGATGATGTTCTTTGCAGGAAACGCTCAATATGTTCACCAACATTCTTCAACAATAGCTATCGTTGAGGAATAATGTTGTGAACAGCACTGTAAAGTTTATCCGGAGTTATTGTGAAGCATTGGCGTCGGATGTTGTCTTTCCGCATCCCTAGAGATGTCGGTCGATCACGATACACTTGCGACTTCAGGTAACCCCAAAGCCAATAATCGCGCGGACTGAGGTCTGGGGACCTGGGAGGCCAAGCATGACGAAAGTGGCGGCTGAGCACACGGTCATCACCAAACGACGCGCGCAAGAGATCTTTCACGCGTCTGGCAATATGGGGTGGAGCCCCATCCTGCAAAAAAAATCGTACTTTGCAGCAGGTATTTATCAGCCAGGCTGGGGATGATGCGATTCTGTAACATATCGGCGTACCTCTCACGCGGTATGGTAGCAGTAACAAAACCAGAGCCGGCCGCGGTGGCCGAGGGCCCTGAAGCGCTCCAGCCACGGTCTGCGCAGCCACTACGGTCGGGGGTTCGAATCCCCCTCGGGCATGGATATTTGTGCCGTCCTTAGGATAAGCTAGTTGATAAGTAGTCTGTAAGTTTAGTAGTTAAGTCCCATAAGCTATACAAACATTTGAACAAAACCAGAATCACGTAGTTCCTCGAAGAAAAAGGCCCGATAACCGTTGATGTGGTAAATCCAACCCATACCATGACTTTCTCGTCATGCAATTCCACGACAGTTCAAGATTTTCGGTAGCTCAAATTCTGCAGTTGTGGGCATTTACAGACCCTCGGCGCGTGAAATAAGCTTCGTCGGTCCTCAACACGTTACTGAACCAATCGTCATCTTTCGCCATCTTTTGAAACGCCCACACCGCAAATTCCCTCCGCTTCATCAAATCGCCAGGCAGCAGTTCATGATGCCGATGGATTTTGTAAGGATAGCATCGGAGGGTACGCCTAGGTGCGAACCAAACAGTAGTGTATGGAATGCCGGGGTGACGTGCTACTGCACGAGCGCTGACTTCCCCGTGCATAGACGAACCCACATCAGTCTCCATTTCTTCCTGAACTGTCTCAGCAGCATTACGCCTTGTGCTCGGTCGGCCACTACGGGTCTATCGTCTAAACAACCGGTGGCTTCAAACTTCGAAATAATTCTCACCACAGCTACATTTGTCAACGGACCTTTACCCGTTCGAATTCCCTTCCTATGGCGATACAGTTTGTTCTGCACAGTAGCGTAGCAAACATGTTTTCACCAATTCTGTGGCCCATTTGGATGTTTAAACTTACACCACGATGCATGAATAAAAATACACTTAAGCTGTTTTGGTGCAATTATGGCTATATTGCATTAAGGAATGTAACAACAAAAATGGTCATCCAGTGACCCAAACAGGTCGTCAAAACGACGAGAAATTTTGTGATCATTTGCGTAAATAAAGATATTAAAAGTAAAGATATATAGCATTGCTTGTTTTGATAAAATTATATATTTTTGTGTTCTTGGTTATATAAAACGAATTTATTGACGCAGTGATTCTGTAAGGTTTCATATTTTCTAGCTAAAACCTGTGGTATGGCTCTTTTACCGTTATGAAGCATGGGCGAATATTTCGTCTGTAACTCTCTTACTCAATTACATACTAGATATGGAAAGAAAAAAACCTGATTTGTAAAGAGAAGCATATCAGAACGTATCTTGTTGGAACAGTAGCTCTGTTGAAAAGTATTAGTTGATATTATGGAATCTGAAACACAGCAATGCGAAGAGAATATACTTTACAGCCGTTTCGTGGAAAAGAAAACAGAGACTTGTTTATCGAAGAGTGTCTACAGTGTACAGATGTATGATGTTCAAAGTTAATTAATTCCCTTTCCTGGGGCAAGAGGAAAGTAAGAGGTAAGTGCTTTCAAAATTGAGCTACTTTTCCAAGTCTTGACGTAACTTTTAGCAACGAGGTATCCATGTTCTTTTTGCTTATAGCGTCAGTAAACAAGCTAAAATTTTAAAATCGCTTTGCCCTGCAGTTCTGTGGTAGGAGTGAGAGAGATAAATACAGAGAGAGAAAATAGCAGACAAGCAGGCAAAAAGGAGCAGACAGAATGAAACGAAAATTTTCTTGCTAATAACTGAAATTTTATGTCCCTTATTAATACTCAAAGTTCCAGATCATCCGGTAACTTTTAAATGGCTAATATACAGATATTGTGGTCATTTCTCCATCTTCTTCTACCCTTTTGCAGTCTGATGAAAACCGTTAAACTATTTTTCTGCATCAATTAGTACTAGATAGTGTGTATAAAAAGCCGTCTTTTAATGAAAGTTCTGAAAACACGTATCAGAAGTTTAATTCGCTCATATTGTATGGGCAAAGACAACAAAAAAGTTACAGCAGCTGTGTTTATTTTTTATTATTATTATAGTAATTGCTATAGTATATCAATACTATAGCTATATCAATACTATAGCTATAATATATCAATACTATAGCAATTACTATAATAATAATAAAAAATAAACACATCTGCTGTAACTTTTGTGTTGTCTTTGCCCATACAATATGAGCGAATTAAACTTCTGATACGTGTTTTCAGAACTTTCATTAAAAGACGGCTTTTTACACACTATCTAGTACGAATAGATGCAGAAAAAAAAGTTTAACGATTTTCATCAGACTGCAACAGGGTAGAAGAAGATGGAGAAAAGACCACAATATCTGTAAATTTGCCATTTAAAAGTTACCGGATTACTGTAGTAATAAAAAGATAAAAAGTGGTAATGTATTGCTCATTTAATATTAACCCTGGCCTCTAGTAGATTTGGTAGATTTAGTACGTAGTTGGGGGTTACAAAATCATGACTCCACTTTTGCGGAACATGTTCTGAGTGAGGGCCACAGATACCAACCAAAGTACTCCACTTAGCCAGCAGAGGCTAGACACTAAATTTACTAGAGGCCTTAGAAATAAACAACTATCTAGATCACAGTCCAGGCTTAATATTAAATGACCAAACAGTCGTCAATACATAACCACTTCTGAACCCTCCCTAATCCACAGAATATCCAGGCCTGTTCAATTTTATTCCTCCACTTCTTGTATCTTCATATTTTACCTTATTCTATTTTGGAGTCAGCATTTTTTTTAATTGTTCCCAGTACGTTTGGCTAATATTTACATTACTGATATGAAGTTGTATATCTACTTTAAACTTTGTACAACCATGGTTGATCTACTTTCTGTATTAATACCAATCTAACCTCCCATTTTATCACCCAAGCTTTGTATCTCTCTTTGTTAGAAACTAATATTCCACATTATTCTGAACTCTGTCCTTACAGTAATTATTTTTTTAAATTGTGAACACTATGTTTTAATACGTTTATCCACACCTTTTTTCAGTTCGAGTGCGTACCTCCGATTACTTAAGCTTCTCAAATCTCCAATGCACCCCACCTATACCCTCCTATCCCATCCCTATATTTTTGTCTATTTGTTTATTTAATTATAATAGTGTGTCGGGTTTCTAATATTTTCATCACTTTGTATTTTGAACAACCCTTAGACATCAGATTCTTGTTTAATTTTAGTCTTATTCACTGTAGTCATGTTGTAAGAATTTATGTTTGCACTGTTTCTCAATGTATGGTATTTATGTTTCCTTTTTTCAGTACTATTAATTTACAGATTTCGTTCAATTATTTACATACACTGCGACTGTTCTATCAAAGAAGTTAATTTACTTTTCTGTGTGTAACATATTTTCTGTTTTACTGACAACACAAGTTCTTTGACTGAACTTCAGCAAATGTCTGATGATGGCCAAATCCGTAGAACAAACACAGAATTGTGTATTTTAATCTTCATAAAAACTTGGTCATTACAGACGGAAGACATGCTCATATAGTTATTTCTTGAGGGATGGGGAAGGAAATCGCCCGTGCCCGTTGAAAGGAACCATCCAGGGAATTGCCTGGAGTGATTCAGAGAAATCACGGAAAACCTAAATCAGGATGGCTGGAGAAGATTTCAACCGTGCGTTCTCCTGAACTCGCTTTGTAAAACACGTAAGAGTTATTTTTTAATATACTCTCATCTCCGTCACACACAGACCTCGAAAAGCCCATTGGATACCGACCGGCCACCGTGTCATCCCCGCCCGAAGGCGTCACCGGATGCGGTATGGAGGGGGACGTGATCAGCGCACCGCACTCCTAACCGTTTGTGTCGGTTTTACAAACCGGAGCCGCTACTCCTCAGTAAAGCAGCTCCTCAGTTGGCCGCACAAGGGCTGAGTGCAGCCCACTTGCCAACAGCGCTCGGTGGATCCGGACGGTTACCCATAAAAGTGCTAGCCAGGCTCGATTGTATTTAACTTGATTCATCCAACGGGAAAGGACGTATCCACTGAGGCACGTTGGCTATTTTTATTCGTTCGGAAAACAAACAAAGTTACCGAGGTAACAGCCACAGTCGCTATGAAATTCTATTTTTTTTTTTTTTTTTTAATTTTATTTCCCACATGACAGTTCCGATGTACTTTGACATCATTTTCAAATGTAATACATTATTAATGGCTCAAAAATAGCTTATAGAAACAGAATCTCCTTATTTAGTAATATGACGTCTTTCTGGTCAATCTGATAACCATCTCGATGCAGCACCAATCGACTTCATAGATGTAATGGTCTATATAGACTTTCATATCGAGGAATATTTGCTTTAGGAAATCTATTTTCATTTTTCTTTAATCGATGTAGAAGAGAAAATAAAGAACTTCCGACATAGTAAATAATGCTACTGTGTTGGAGTTCTTTACTGTCTCTTATACAAATTTCCTTATAGGGACTGTGGCTGACATCTTATGGTGATGTCTTTGCTTTTACATATAGTTCCACTCGCACTATATACCGACAATGTCGGCGAAAGAAAAGAAAAGAAAAAACAACAACATATAATCAAAGTTCCACTTCTCCTAATCGCAGTAACTGTCTCCTACTTCAAATTCAACTCAATGGTACCAATCTACATCTACATCTACATGGGATACTCTGCAAATCACATTTAAGTGCCTGGCAGAGGGTTCATCGAACCACCGATATACTATTTTATCTACCATTCCATTCTCGAATAGCGCGCGGGAAGAATGAACACCTGAATCTTTCCGTTCGGGCTCTAATTTCTCGTATTTTATTCTGATGATAATTTCTACCTATGTAAGTGGGAGTTAACAATATGTTTTCGAAACCTTCATAACCTTCAACCAAAAGCGTGGCACCCCGCTAGATCCCCTTCTGTGCACGATGATTCAAACAACGGTTTGTCGACGCTTGCAATTAAAAAATAAATAAATAAATAAAAATAAAAAAAGTAAAAAAATAAAAATCCCGAGTTTAGAATTTTGTATGAGATGTACTGTGAACTAATGATGTCACTTGGCCATCATTTTTCACCACAATTTTGAAGAACTCCAAAGTTGATTTCTCACACAAATCTTCGCCATTGTCCATTGTTACACCAAATTCACCCTTTGATTCAATTTTTTTTCCTTTTCTGGCTAGCCGCGAAAATTTTCGAATACCGCCACTCTGAAATCGACACTAAAGGGCGTCAATGAAACCACCCTTTACTTGAGGCGTTCATTCGCACAAATTTGGCAGTCGAAAACTACAGTCTGTAGTGCAGTCCCTGAGGCGCGATGCTACGATGCGCGTGGTTCTTCCCCGTCCTAGGTTCGAATTCTCCCTCGGGCATGGATGTTCTTGCTGTCTTTATTATAAGTTAGTTTATCAGTAGTTTGTAAGTTTAGAGACTGATGACCCCGCAGTTAAGTCCCATAAGCTTAACAAACATTTGAACATTTGTTTTTATTCTATTATATTATTTTATTTGATTTAGTACAGTGAGTAACAGGGCGGCGTTTGTGACACAGTACGATACTGCTGACACCTCTTGGACAAATCAACCCTTCTTTCTAGAGCTGTCGACGGAATGTTAAACACTGAACTTCTTTCATTGTTGTCTGGTGTGTACCACAACCGAAATTTTTACTCCGTTTTCCAGGATGAAGCCAGTAGAGACTTCAAAACGATTCTGTGAAATTCGAACGTGATACGAAGCAGAAAAAGGAACTTAATGCTTTTCATCCTCCTCTTTCGCGCCATCCTGTGGAGTAATCATAGCGAGATACAACAATGACACATGAGTGAATGAGACTGAAAATAGTTCTACCTCTCCTACTACTTTGGGAATGCACTTAATGATCCATTCACCCATCTTAAGCTCAGAGATTTCGATAAGCAGTCGTGTGAACAGCACTAGTTTTCTCGTCTTGCACCTGTCTGTAAGCAAACGAACAGTGAAGAGGCTTAAAACTGCCTGCCATCAGGTGTTAGAACAGAATTCGAGCACTACTCGAAGGAATTTGCAGTAGAAATCACTGATTCGAATGTGTTAAAACAGAGATGCAAGGATATCACCGAGTGTGTTCCTGAAACAGCGGACCGTTTGTTTTCTCAATCATGCGTGTGAATGTGTTAACCCTGCTGACGTCACAGTAAGGGGGCAGAACAGAATGATTGAAAAAACCATAGTTTAAAGTACATTGGATTATTGCAGATTCCATAGATCTTGAATACGACATTTCGGTATGTATGAATTTAGAAGAGATATGTTTTTACTTATTTTTTGTGAAGTTTTTGTAAAATTACTGTTTTATTTCTAAAATTTAATCTAGTGTGTAGAAGCAGATGTCATTAAAAATCCTTTGAATTTATTTTAAATGGTAGTTGGCTATCTCTCAGACTTGTCATAAAATTTGGTAAGTGATAAAAGACGTTTGTGGCAGCATAATTTACCTTTTTCTGTGCCAAAGTTAGTTTTAACCTTGAATTTGTTGCAGTAAAGCTCGCTACTATTACCTTTGAAATAAACGTTTGCAGAATGATCCTGGGTAGGATCCGGTAATTATTCTGATTACACGGTTTTGTAAAATGAATACTTTGTTAACTCAGTAATGAATTGCCCCTAAATATTATGCCTTAAAAATCAAGTGAATGAAAATATGTATAGTAGGCTAATTTACTGAGAGGTTTATCATACAGTTAGCAATAACATTAATAAAATAAGTAGCTGACTACAAACGTTTTCAGCGGGTACGTTACCTTTTAGTGTTTCGAGTCATCTTCATGTTTTATCGAATGATTTTCTAGTTGGTATTTCTTGTATACGAGAGCTAAAATAGTCCAGGAGGAATAAGCACTGTCAGTCATTGTCGACAACGTTGTTCTGTTGGTGCTTATACTAAGCAGTTTCCGACTGAAAAAATTGGCATCCAGCGCCCCAACAAAGGGGTGGCATCATAGAAGTCACTTCTGCCATCCTTTGATGCATTTTTCCTTTGATTAAGAATGGCGATGATAGCGACTCGTAAACAGCGCGTGATTTCTCGCCACGGTTTTCACCTTCATCTCACAGTCTGCATACCGAAAGGATGAGTATTGGATAGAGGGGTTGAGATGAAATTTCGAGAGCATGATACGTCCACGCTGGCGTTGAGCAAAATTATTGTGAAATTCGATAAGTCACAGAAAGCAGGGGTAAAACGTAGGGAACAAAAAGTTTCAACTGACTTTTTCGTCTTTTCTTAAGTGAATATATTATACATTTAAAATGAAACACCAGACAACTGTGTAATGTTCTACAATAATGTAGGATATTACTCAGTTATAACATTCAAACTTATGTTGAACTTTGACGAAATCCAGTCAGCGGTTGTAAGATTCGGAAGTCGTGAAATGGAAGCTTTGGTTGGGAAGAGAGTAACACAGGCTTGTAGCCTTTCCTCAAAGTTACTGAATCTGTACACTGGGTAAGCTGTGAAGGAAAGTAAGGGTAAATTTGGAGAAGTACTTTAAGTTCAGTAAGAAAGAATAAAAAGTATGCATTTCGCCGATGACACTGCAACTCTGTGAGAGGCAGCAAATGACCTGTAAGAACATTCGAATAGGATGGACAGTGTCTTGAAAGGAAGGTATAAGATGAACATTACAATCAGTAATTCTTGGTTAATGGAATTTAGTGTAAGAAAATGAGACGATGCTGAAGGAAATAGATTACCTAATCTCAAATATATAAATCCGTATGTTTGTGTGTACGTGTTGCCCACAAGTCTACAGTTTTGTTCTAACCTTTATGAAATTTTGTACACGCAAGCTTCAATCCATGAGGACGGCCGCCGTAGGTGTAAGAATCACGTACAATACATAGTTCACGAAATATGACGTCACAAACAATGAGATGCGCGAAAAACTGATGCATTAAGCGACATAACAATTGCTGTTGTCTTAAGAATGATATACGACACATGGTTCAGGAGATAAAACTGTCATAAAATATTGCAAAAAAACTGCCACATGATGAAAGGAAAAAGTTCCTCGATTACTATTCTTCCGTTATTTATGGAGTAAAACTACGGCATTCGGTATGACATTACAATTTATAATTTCTACACTACAAACTTTAGCCGTAGGAAATTTTACAAACAGTATACACGCATATAGTTGAGTGTACCTTCTAAATTTCATCACAGTACAACACGCAGTTCCTGAGATACAAACAGTAACGTTCATGGAAAACCGCCCCATTACGCACCAAGTTTTATTCTATTACGTCTTTACTACTAATTGTATTCCCAAGAAATTTTACAGACATACAGCCCTTATACAAATGAATATATACCTGAAAAATGGCACGAATAAATAAATAAATACGCGGGCAACGCCGGGTTGTCATTTAGTGAGACAATAAAGGTGGAAGAAGGGTTTTGTGATATGTGTAGCAGACTAATTTCTGATAGCCGAAGTATAAAATACAGAATGGCTATGGGAAGAAAATGATATCTGAAGAAGAGAAATTTGATAATGCCCAATATTAAGTTTAAGAAAGTCCTTCCTTAAATCATGTCTGGATTGTAGAACTGGACGTAAATGAAACGTGGACAACAAGAAGATCAGGCATAAAGATGACAGAAGCTTTTGAAATGTGGCTCTGCAGACGAACGATGAAGATTATATGGGTGGATCGCATGTCTGAACATAACTGGGAATAAAATGAAATTTATGGCATATCATAGTAAAAGAAGGGATCTATTGGTGGAGCACATTCTGAGAAATCAAGGAATTGGCATTGTAGGAAAGCGTCTGGGGTAAAAATCGCACACGCCGGCCGCGGTGGCCGAGGTGACTGAGGCGCTCCAGTCACGGTCAGCACGGCCACTACGGTCGGGGGTTCGAATCCCCCCTCGGGCATGGATATTTGTGCCGTCCTAGTTCGTAAGTAGTTCATAAGTAGTTTGTAAGTTTAGGGACTGATGACCCCGTAGTTAAGTCCCATAAGCTTAACAAACATTTGAACATTTTTTTAAAAATCGCACAGAGACCGAGAGACAGATGTAGTGAGCATGATCAGAAGTTATTATTAAGAAATGAAGAATCTTGCACAGTATTGGCTAACTTGGAGAGCTGCATCAAACCAGTCTTTGTTCTTAAGACCACAAAAATAAAAACACCTTCAACCTCACATGATTTGCGCCTGTATATTTCATTTCTTTTACAATGGTCGATTTCTTACTTTCTGATGGATTAAGAGCCCTCATGTCTCCATTATTTTGCAGCATTACAGACGATGTTTGTAGACACCAGTGAGCAAAATTGGAATGTTCTGTGTCAACTTGAGAGTCAATTACGGCCTTTTAATTTTATTTCGCAACGTAGATTTCAGACTGATTCATAGCTGGAATGAAATTGTCGTCAGAGTTTTAACACGATATAATTATCCACCAACGTTAAATAATCAATCACAGGATATTCTAGAAAATTCGCATTCGTTGAAAGTAATTATACTGGTACAATATCGACATTTAGCCGTTGTCAACCACAACGATAAGGGAAGGGTCCCGAAGATAACAGCTGTTATCACAGGATGGCTTGCCTGTGTGCGAGCCCTCTCAAACGTCCCCCGCGATTGATATGTAGCCGTGTCATCGTGCTGGATCAAGTCCTAAATTGAAGGACGTGGATCTTGTTTTCTGTTCCGGCCAAACATCGTCGCCATTTGACACCGCGCCAGCAATACGGAACATCTGCTGTCTCCTCTCTGCGCTCTGGCACTGCCGTTCTTTCTCCAGGCCCGCGCTAGACCCTGGTACACCAGCGAAACATTACATATCATTTATTACTCTTCGGTCTTTCAACTGTATTATTGAATTAATTTAGACAACATTGTCAAAGGAGAGAAACAGCGATCTATTTGGTATGATTAATATTATAAAAACAGTCTTGATCGCGAAAATTAACAGTTTTTATTGATGTCCTGGCTGTTCTGCTGCCAGCTGGTAACTAAACAGCCAGGACAGCCCAGCCCAGCCGAGTCCAGCACTGGCCACATGGGCTACATTTTATTCCGAAGATGACATACATCAGGTCGAAACAGGTCAATAAAAACTGTTAATTTTCGCAATAAAGACTGTTTTTATAATATTTATATTATTGAAAGCATTTATGAAGACTCAGCGACCTTATTAAATAATTGAAATTGATTTGAAACAACTCTATGCCACATTTCTTTCTTTTCTTAGTTAGCGATTTCGTTCTTCTATAAGATCATCTCCAGACCATGCTGGAGCATGCAATGCTGGAAATTCGACCATCAACTGCTCCCATCAGTTGATCATCACGTATCCCTCGTTGCCTGCTCTAGCATGGTAGATCTTATAAAAGATGGAAATCGCTAACCAAGAAAGAAAGAAATACGGAATATACAGATTACAAATTAATCTTAGCCTTCCAATTGTTTTGATGATATCTAATCATCTTGTTTCCTTCCCATTTTAAAAATATTTCCTTCTCTTATTATATATAAGCTAAGCGAAATAATTTGAATGTTTTAGCGCAGATACACCCTCCCCGTCTGTTTCAAGACAAGCACTCAGTTTCTAATTGTAATACTTGCATTACGTGTGAAAATTAATGATTTATCTCTTAACTAGCAAACCCGGCAACGCTTCGCAGTCGCTAATGTGTATGGGATGTATATACCCTAATCTGTTCTCTTCTTCTCCCGATGTCTATCCCTTCCTCCCTCCTCTACTTCTCCATCTCCTCCTCCCACCTTCCTTTGTCCATCTCCTCCTCCCCGTATCTTCACACTACCCCCTCTTATCTCTCACCATATCTATCTCGTCCCTCCTTCTATCATTCCCCCTTTTTAAATCCATTTCATTCCCCAATTCTCTCTATCCTCCTCCTCTCCCTCTCTCTGTTCTTATTTATTATTATAGAAATCTGGATCCGGATTGGGAATAGAAGTGAAAAAGGATGGGTAAAACAATTGGAAAAGGGTTATTAGAGAGAACGTTCGAGCTGCTCTATCTGTGAGGTTAGTAGCTTCAATGTCCGTACTCTTAATTTATTGCAAGAACATACATATCAACGGCGAACTGATGAAACAATCTGTGGCATTTCAGTATGTGATTGTCCTCGTTTCGGTGAATCATCAAACGGTAGGCATAAAAATTCATACAGTTTACCTTCTTGTTAGTTATTTTACCTTTAAGTGAACAATGAACTCTTATTAATAATCTAATTGAAACACAGTGAACAACATTGCTACGTACCGGTAAAAGTTTACATTCCGCGACACAGGCAACAGCTGTTCGATCGTGGGAATGAAGCCGACCAATCGTGGCAAAGCTTGAGACAGCCAAGGAAATTTTAGTTGGCGACAGTTGTTTTCTCTTCATACTAAACGATATTTTTTTGAGAATCCGCATAATAATTTAGTCTCAGACACATCAAACTTACTGAGGAAGATGATGTTTCTCATGTATAAATGGACTTCCCTTATGGCAACAGTCTTACAAATGCTAATCACTTATAACCACGAGAACAATCAATAGTGTTTCCATGAACGATAACGTAGTACTGGTAAGAAATCGCAAATCTGATTGGATATTGTGTACTGTCACCCGATTGGCTAACAGCGACGTAACGCAATTTTCCGGAATCAACGGCTGTTGCCAACATTGCCCGCTAGGTTTGTGAGGCGGATTTAAAATTGAACCCTACATACCAGTTAATCCCTGGCTTCAAACAATACCCTCCCTTTCTTCTAACCTCCTTGCTGTATTTGTTTGCCCCCTTACAGCGTATCTGGTCGCTAGGCGAGTAGCGAATGAATAAGCTGATTGTTGGAGAATCTACAAAATGATCCGAGCTGGAAGCGTACATTCAGTTGTTCTAAAATTTTAATATTATCCGGTAGATTTTCTAAATTGGTGAAGCCATTCACAAGTGATGCGCTTTCATACATACGCCAATTCACTTTTATTAATATAGATAGATGTGTCATGCATGAAATATATATATATATATATATATATATATATATATATATA
The DNA here is from genome assembly GCA_026315105.1 of Locusta migratoria. Classification (NCBI taxonomy): domain Eukaryota; kingdom Metazoa; phylum Arthropoda; class Insecta; order Orthoptera; family Acrididae; genus Locusta; species Locusta migratoria. The sequence continues at coordinate 203,917,037 of CM048746.1, forward strand.
TATATATATATATATAAAAGAAAATTGGGTTAGTTACAGTATTTATAATTAAAGAACTTCTGACCCGATTTGGCTCAAAATTCGTGGGGAGGACATAGGAGACGGACATAGGAAGGTTTTAAATACCTATTTATTTAATATATTTTCATGTCCGTCTCCTGCTTCTAAGCTCTCCCCCCACCAATTTTGAGCCAAATCGGTTCAGACGTTTTTCAGTTATAAATAGTGTAACTAAGACGACTTTCTTTTATATACATGTAGATGAGCAGATTGTAACAGCGCTGTAATTTTTAATTTCAATCAATAATTACTCGAAATGTAGAAATCGGGTAAGTAACTAGTTAGTTAAACACACAACTGACGGAGTATGTACTCCACCCTCTTCTTAATACAAGCAATTTAGCCGGTAGAGGAAGCCGAATAATCCTGTATAATTCTTAGAGGACAATGAGACAAGAAGCACCAATGATCTTTTTGTAGTAGTTTTCCTTTTACTTAAAGTATTTTCTAATGATGCCGGAGAACTCTCAATAGTGTCAAGTGAGTTGTTGTTTAAGACGTTCGAATCATCATGTTTCTCGTTTTCTAGAAATTATAATATTTTTGAGCTCATATTTCTCAGTGAAGATATTTGCTTGTTTTCACAACAAAATTAATTAACGATGATTTATGTGTATTATTTAATCAATCAAGAAATGAAAGACGACTACGTTAAGCTCGATATGAATGGGGAAAGAATTGATGCGTATTAGTTTCAAAGAACACAGAACTGATTTCTCTTTATGTCCTCTGGGGAAACTTTACAAAACCCATATGTGAATGCTGAAATAGGATTTCGACTCATCTCCTCCATAAACCGAGTCAAGTGCATTGAACACTGTATCAGTTTGTGTAACATATTTTGATTTTAAGAAGTTAGTCCTGTTACAAGAAATAAACAGATAATTGATTCCTTAGACACACCTACTACCAAGAAGGGTCGAAAAATCACCTAAACGTACACAATAAATTGTTTCTACTTGGAAATAACAATCCTTTGAAAACGCATGACTTGGTTTTCACAGTCATGACTACGGCCTTGTTAATAAGCTACTCTGTTTACGAAGCTATGTCCACATGGTGAATAAGACATAGATTAATGCAATGTGAGTAGTCCTACTGACATAATGAGCAACGAAATACGACCAGCGTAATGAGAACACACGTATTAGCACTTACCAAAAAGCGTGGAATTGCCTTCTTCTGATTTCCTATGACATGTTCTAAAATATAAATCGTAGCATTATGATGCTTCAGGCAGATACCTTTCCAGCATGTGACACAACCTGACGGCATTTATCATGATTCGAAAACATAGTTCGGTTTATAACATAAACTAGGTTTCATCACTCATATTACACGAGGCTTTTTCGAAAGAATGCAATATCTATTTGTTACAGTGACGATAATTTTCTAACAGCAGACTACTTGTGACGGTTCATGATGTCGGGAAACTGTAATAGTATCTAGCGACACTAATATCATAAATAATGCCTTACGAATTGTTAGGCTATACGTAAATGGGAAGAGGGATGAAAATTTAAAGTTTGATAATATTAACAATTACTACTACCTTTTATGGGAAAAATATTCAGATGTAACCACCTCGGTCTCAAAAGCTCCCAATCCTTCAGAGCCAGAAATCCTCATATCCAAATTCTCAGCCTAAATAGCACCATCAAGCTGAATACCTCTCTTGTCCACAATAGCACCATGAGTTCCAAGAGCACCATCGTCCAAGAACACGTAGAGTATCACCAAAGACCACAGTAGGCCAAAAGTCCATCCTTAGCTCCGGCTACAAGTGCTCTCTAGGTCCCAGTAGCATTTACCTCAAGAATACCCCAAGATCTGTATCCATGGCTCTCCGGTCCCATCAAGCGCCAAACGTACACCTCCGACACCGAGCCTTTCACTTCAAGAAAATACCCATCACCCCAAAAGCACCCTATAACCGAAAAACACCCTCATTGTCAAGGTGACGATGACCCTTGAAACCTAAAGCACCCTCTGTTCCAAGCGCATCATTGTACAATGAGCACTCTCAGTCTAAAGAAAATTCTCAAAGACCACCCCCAAAGTTCACCCTTGGTCCCAAGAACACACTTTCGATCCCAGAAGGATATTGGTTCCCGAGACCACCCTTGGCCGCTACAACAACCTGTACGCAGTTATTTTACTTTTTCCACCCAAATTTATAACATATCGTACGTTGTAATTTTGGTTGCTTTGTTTCATATCGGTCTGCTTTATCTACAATTTATCCGCAGAAGAGAATATTCGAACCTAGAAACATTTCTTTGTAATTAACTGTATCTTCAAAATTTTCACAGTGGGATACAATTATTTTAATATAATGCATATTCTGTTTCATTTTTACTGCTTTTCCAGCTAATCTGAATAAAAGTTTCTCCTGATTACTCTTATGAATCTATGCTCAACTTTTCATAATCCTATGTATTTTATATAAGTCAGTAAACAATTATTCTCTCTAGGTTATTTCTTTGCTGCTTGCAAGTGGAAAAATGATTTATTGAATATTTAATATTTAAACCCTACAGTATTTCGTAACCAGCGCACAATTTATTGTATGTGGCGCCTGACATAATAAATTTAAGAATCAGAACTCTGCTGGTAAGTCATCAGATATTCACAAGTGACATGTGCTCCATTATTAACTAATTAAATGGTATTGTGTACAAAGAAACAAGTGAAAATGCTAGCAGAACAAGAAGGTACTGATGGTGAATCTGCTAGCATACCGCTCTCGTATTCTCTGCCAAATTAAGATAGAAGACCCTCCATATTAGACTAAGCAAACAGATGATAATTTATGTTACTAACCCAAATCAACAAAACAATTTTACAAATTCAAAATAAAATTCTTATGAGGAAGCTCAAGGCATCGAAATATATTGTCATTGTAAGGCTAATATTTATAAGACTCTTGTTTTCCACTTATATAGTCTCAGGGAATTCAATATTTTTATGCAAGTTTTAAATATGTTATTGCAGATCTGCATAAAAAGACGAAAAGGGTAAAATATTTTCCTGATATTTACTATGAATCCATAAAATATATCAGCTATTTCAGCGGCAACACATGCTTAAACTCTGACATTTTCGTGAACGCTATAAACTCGAATGTTATTCACAACCATTTATTGAAAACTGAGTAAAGAGTTGTCACGGACAATATTTCAAATAAAGGGATGCAGCGGACAATATTTCAAAAAGCGCTTTTATAAAGCTGTGATTCCTATCAGAGAGAACGCAATGAAAAATATTTGAGATATTGAAATCAAGCAACTTGCTTCGGTAAATATTACCATTTAATTTAAACGGAAAACTGAATATTAGAGTTCTTTAGTACGTCAGTAGCGGCACTGTGGAACGCGCATCATTTTCAACATTCCCAACAATATTAAGGATTTCTCCTGTGTGAAGCGACGGTTTTCAATAAAGAACGCGTTTCTCGTACCGGCGAGTAACTAAACAGGACTAAAAGGTGTTTTTCGAGAAGGTAATTTTACAGTGTTTCAGTTAAATAAACTGATAAATTCCAGCGTACAGAATTTTCATAATCTTGCTAATCGTAACGTTAGTAATATTTCTAAAAAATATTGATATGCTTGAAGTAATACTTCCTACTTGCAAACAAAACAAAACGTTATGCTTTATATTATTTTGTTTACAGTTGATCCAGCGCAGTATTGTTTGAACACTCTGCAGTTTACTTCATTTCAGCTAATAATACCGAATCGAATATTAGCTACCGGACAGTCTAACAGGATGTCGACTATCGGTGCGAAGAGATAAGAGAGGCGACACGCAGAAAATTTCTATCGAAATCAGAGAATTTCTAAAATATTTGCACGGTTTTGTGTAAAATTTTCTGACCCAGAAGTTATTAATCAATTTTATTTTTCGAAGGATTTAACATTTTGTCTTTGTCCAAGAACAGTTTTAAAACTACGATAATAATGAAATCGTTATTTATTGACCGCCTTCATTTTGGTTGTGAATCAGACTGAGTTACATTCTAACACAAAACGTTATTAGTAAGTTTAAATGAAACCTATATTTACGTAGGCTATGGATCATAAAACTGGTAACAGAAGTTTACCTATCGATTCTATTTCATCTTCCTCTTTCGAAAAATGGAGAAATAAACAAAAATGGTTTGTTTCGTTATCCCATTCAAATGTTGTACTGAGTCAGAGCGCAGTCTCTTGTAATGTCGTAGGGAGATGTTGTAGTGTGCCGTCCAGTTCATATACATGAACCTGGCATTGACTGCAAATAGTATAATGGGTTACAGGTATGATAATGTTACAGTTAAATTTTTATGCTTTTATAAAACCAATTATTTTCTAACACAACCATACGTGCTTCCGAGTAGGATAGAGGGTATCTTCCAAACTGTTCGATAACGCAATGACTGCTTAACTGGCCGTTAAGGAATTGTTTCGCAAGACAAGTAGAAAGATTTCTTACCTAGAATATGGTGAGCGTCATAAATCACACGAGGAGTCTGTAATGCAATGGCTATGTACTGTTTCATGAACACAGTCTCTCACCCCTAAATTAATTTATTTCTTATTCGTACGATTCTAATCCCTACGTTAATAAAAATTCTTTGTCTTTAAAATGATCCTCGACAAAACTGATACACATGGTCAAATCAATTGTTAGAGGAAAATTATTTGTCATTTGAACAATGGCCTTCTTTGCAATCGCAAATCTGAAGAAAGTAATGCGTAAATAAAGATAATAATAGTAATAAAACATACAACACGATCCTAGCTGAAAAACATTATTTCCTACATATGTTGCCTTCGGCTGGTCCTCATCGGATGATAGCTGTGGCGTAAGCTTTGGCCTGAAGGTGCATCAGCATTTTCGGTCACTATAGCCATTTGTATGGAATAATTGTGGTGTCTAGCTCCAACGGAGAAAGCGGAGAAAGACTAAGCGTAACTAGGCCACCTCAAACAAATGTTGTAGTAAAACGGCTGTAGAGACGGCCTATTTATGAGTGCCCTTAAGAAGACCTCTCGTGACGGAGAGTGTGCAGCTGGTAAAAGTACGTTTTTAGTATTTGAAAATAGTCTGTTCGCTGTTCTATTTTACACAGGGTGGGGTGATGGTGCACGAAGGGAACAGGCGTGGAACGCTGTAAATTAAGGAAGAGAATAAAGATAGAAAGTAGCAGCGGGGCATGAGAAAATTGTACGTCGTTGCTTGACTGACTAGCCACAAAAAAGAGGATAGTAGAAGCAACGAGGAAAGAAAATCAGATTCATCGGTGGTATGGGATATTTCTATTTTTGACGACAACCGTGCGCTCTAAGGCGCCTAGCTGCTGTATGCGTGGCTATTCCGCGTCGGAGGTTCGAGTCCTCCGTCGGGCATAGGTGTGTGTATTATCCTTAGCGTAAGTTAAACAAAGTAGCTTGTAAGTCTAGAGACTGATAAACACTGCATTTCATCCTATAGCTTTACAAACATATGATTTTTTTAATGATGTCGACGATGATTCCGTTAACTAGGGTACTCGCTCATTGATATTACTACCTACACGTAGTATATATCTCAACGATTTATGTATCATATCTAGCGAGTAGATGAACAAAAGTAATTCAGCACAGGTCCCTTAGATTTGATTCACACTGCATATACGCTTCGAAACTATGAGATGACTGATTGTCCAAGAAATGAGCAATCCAAAATTATCTAAATGTGGAACTGAAATAGAATACACATACTATCTTATTGTTTAAGTACATTTCAACTTCTATACATAAATTGAAGATAATTTCGTCGGCGAATATGTCCAGTTAAACGCACGGTTTCCACCCACCGCATGCATTTGTTCCCATGCGAAGGAGAATCTTGCGCAATCGCATCTTTACGATGCAGTCAAATCTATTTCTTGTTTTCTTTTGAATTAGTTTGAAAATTTTAAAACTGTTTATGTTATAATAATTGTTATTGCTGGAGTGCACTCTGTTATCATTCTACAAAGCCAGCCGCGGTGACCGAGAAGACTAAGGCGCTCCAGTCACGGTCTGCACGGCCACTACGGTCGGGGGTTCGAATCCCCCCCCCCTCGGGCATGGAAATTTGTGCCGTCCTAGTTTGTAAGTAGTTTGTAAGTTTAGGGACTGATGACCCCGTAGTTAAGTCCCATAGACTATACAAACATTTGAACATTTGAACATTCTACAAATACAAAGCGTATATTTTATTCTTGAATCAAAAGAGGTGATTTTATATATCGCTACGTATCTGATGTTTTCATTGATATCACGCTGTCAGTGAAAATTGGGTCGTTTCGTTTCCCAGGGTGACGTTTACGACGCTGTCGTCGTCCGCAGCCGCCTTTACAGAAAACTGTGCCGGAACGCAGTTTCCGATGTTCTGAAACGAAGTGGTGTGGATGACGCTCAGAATTCGTCACCAGTTTTTAGAACACCCTCCACCGACGCTCATTATCTCTGAAGCTTAAGCACGCATTAAACGCACCAGTCTGAAACACATCAACAATTCCCACGGGGACCATTGCACTCACCTTGCACCGCTTAATGAGCATAGTGGCGGTCTTCTTGTCCCAACACAAACTGGTCCCATGACGGCTTGGAAAATTACATTCATTTAACCAGGACAGCTTTGTTTTAGTACTCCCTGAAGGGCAGAACTGCGTCACACTGCACGTGAGTGAACGTTAATCTCTCGAACTCTACACGATGCCAACATCGGTTGATATCAGATTGATTTTTTCACTCTGCAGTGATGTGTGCGCTCGTATGAAACTTTCAGGCAGTTGAAAATTGTACGCCGCGCCGGGATTCAAACCTGTGTCCTCCGCCTTTCGCGGGCGAGCGCTATACTTACTGAGCTACCCTGGCATACTTCACGGCCCATCCTCACAGTTTTAAATGCGCCAGTAACTTGCCTCCATACTTTCCAAACCTCACACAAGTTCTCCTGCTAGACTTGCAGCACTAGCACTCCTGGAAGAAAAGATTTGTCGGAGACATGGCTTAGCCACAGCCTAGCGGATTTCCAGAATTCAGCAGAGTGAAAATATAATTTCCTGTGACTAAGCCATAAATTGAAAATCTCATTCCTTTCAGGACTGCTATTCCTGCAAGGGTCTCTGGAGGTGTTGTTCGGAAGGTAATATGCGAGATAATGGATAATCTTTAGCTGATGATCTTTTATAAAGAGTATTCTGGGGCATTGGCCCCTTACTTACCTTGCATTTTTGGCGAATCTTTAATTCGGCGAAAAGTTCCGAGTGATTTGAAGAAACTCGCAGGTGACTCCCGTTTATAAGAAAGGAAATAGAACCGACCCACGTAATTACAGGCCAATATCGTTGACATCAGTTTCCTGTAGCATTTTGGAGTATATACTCCGTTCGAATATAGTAAGTTTCCTTGAGATCGAAAAGCTTCTTTCTATGAATCAGCACGGGTTTAGGAAACATCGTTCATGTGAACATCAGCTTGCCTTTTCTCACAGGCGAGCCATGGATGAAGGGCAACAGGCTGAATGTTTCTCGACTTCAAAAAGGCATTTGACGCGGTGCCACACTGCAGACTGCTAACGAAGTTAAAAGGCATATGACGCGGTGCTTTACTGCAGACTACTAACGAAGATACGAGCTTATGTAATATGTTCACAGATTTGTGAAGTAATATAACGCAGTACGTTGTTCTCGACGGCGAGTATACACCAGCGCAGACATAGCGGCCAACCAATAATTAGCCATTCATGGACTATTTAAGGCCACTACAGCACCAGCACTATCAGCGGCTCCCGACGAAGAAGATGGAGGATATCGTCGAAAGCTTGAGATTTTATCAAGAACTGACGTGGTAAGAAATCCGAGAAAGTTTTATACAGAAGTGTCTCCGTGGAAGACTTCGTACTCAAGAATAGTCTTAACTTACACTTAGCTTAAGGAGGCTAAGATTTATAGAACAAATTGAGTGTGTTTAAACATTTCCGCTTATTCATGTACTGGGTGATCAAAAACTCAGTATAAATTTGAAAACTTAATAACTCACGGAATAATGTAGATGTAAAAATTGAGACTCATGCTTGGAATGACATGGGGCTTTATTTATTATTTATTGCGGCGTGATTCTGCTATATTTACCATTAGAACAATATCTGAGATAAGTGATTTTTCAACACGAAAAGTAGTCTACTTCGCTTACTTTCACTCACTTATGACGTACGGCATTGTTTTTTGGGGTAACTCGCCTGATGCAAAAAGGATATTTCTGGCTCAAAAACGGGCGGTTCGAGCAATATCTGGTGTAAGTTCGCGAACGTCATGTCGACCCCTTTTCAGTAGTCTGGGAATTTTGACTCTGGCGTCACAATACGTTTTTTCTTTAATGGCGTTTGTTGTTAATAATATCAGCTTATTCCCACGAGTTAGTAGCTTTCACTCGGTGAATACTAGACAGATGTCTAATCTACATTTGCACCACACCACCTTAACACTTGTGCAGTATTCTGCGGCATCCATTTTCAATAAGCTGCCACAAGAACTTAAGAATCTTAGCACTAATCCACATGCTTTCAAATCTAAATTGAAGAGTTACCTCGTGGCTCACTCCTTTTATTCTGTCGAGGAACTCCTAGAAAAGTTAAAGAATTAAGCTAATTTATTTTTTCTTTATTGATTCTTTTCACTTTGTCTTAAGATTGTCGTGTGCAAAGGACTACTTAAAATTTTTCTATTACCATTATTGTGTAACAATTAATGTATTGACTTGTTCCATGACCATGGAGTCTTACTCCTGAAGTGGGTCCTATGGAACAGAAAAAACAAATAAATAAATAAATAAGAAAAAACACATCTACCGTTATCCGGCCTTTTTTCTTCGAGGAAATGCGTGATTCTGGTTTTGTAATTGCCACCGTGACGGGTGAGAGGTAAGCCGATATATTACAGAATCGCATCATCCCCAGCCTGGCTGATAAACACCTGTGGCAACGTACGATTTTTATGCAGGATGGCGCTCCACTCCATATTGCTAGACGTGTGAAAGATCTCTTGCGCGCGTCGTTTGGTGATCGTGTGCTCAGCCGCCATTTTCGTCATGCTTGACCTTCCAGGACCCTAGACCTCAAAATGTTCAAATGTCTGTAAATCTATCGGACCAAACTTCGTGGTCATCAGTCCTAGCTTACAAACTACTTAAGCCTAGATAAACTTACCTAAGGACAACACACACACCCATGCCCCAGGGAGGGCTTGAACCTCCACGGCGAGCAACCGCGCGCTCCGCAGCGAGACGCTTTAGACCGCTCGGCTACTCCACCGCGGCCCTAGACCTCAGTCCGTGCGATTATTGGCGTTGGGATTACCTGAAGTCGCAAGTGTATCGTGATCGACCGACATGTCTAGGGATGCTGAAAGACAACATCCGACGTCAATGCCTCACTATAACTTCGGACATGCTTTACAGTGCTGTTCACAACATTATTCCTCGACTATAGCTATTGTTGAGGAATAATGGTGAACATATTGAGTATTTCCTGCAAAGAACATCATCTTTGCTTTGTCTTAATTTGTTATGCTAATTATTGCTTTTCTGATCAGATGAAGCGCCATCTATCGGACATTTTTCGAACCTTTTTGTTTTTTGTTAGTTCTACTAAACCACATGTCATTCCAAGCGTGTGTGTCAATTTTGACCTATCTACATTATTCCGTGATTTATTAAGTTGTCAAATTTATATTGACTTTTTGACCTTCTGGTATGTAATAGCAATTACGTGGTGCCGACTTCACTGACAGCATTGTTCCAGTTCAGCATTGGTGTCTCTGTAACATAGATGTATAACTCAGGTCTCTGAGAATAGAACTGTAGCATGCATGGACAATCACATGTTTCGTACATTACTTTGAACTGCCCGCCATTATTTTCCTTTCGAGTTTTAATAATATTTTGTAGCAGCTATGTTTTCAATAAATGTTCCTATGTTTGTAATTATAAGGCACCAAACTACTCTGTCTATCGTTTCCTGGACTTACAATCTAATTAATTTAACTTCTATTAAAGACAGACTTACATATACGTGCCCGAGCAGCTGCGCGATCCGTAATGTGACGCCCGTAACCATATGGTCATTCCAGCGCGGCATCCATGTTTTCATTTGGCAAAAAAAGGAATATGAACTTCCATGACTGTTACGCTCTGACAGCTGAAGTTCAACATCCAGGCAGTGTACAGATTACTGCATTCTAGGTAATGTACACTTGTGATTGTATCTTTTGTTTTCCATCTGCGTAGTAGTTTCAATTTCATCGTTTCATTGAACAGTGTTCGATGAGAAACAAAATGAAACAATTGCTAAACGTGTTATGATTCACACATACGCAATTCATAAAGAAACTGGTGCCTAAATCTGGAATGTCAGGAAACTCCAATGGTAATGGATACACTACCATGGATTGGACACTGCCAAGTGATGGCTTGATTACTGGAATATAATATTTGATAGCACCATCACGCTGACAACTTATCAGCAACGAACGTGAGATGAGTATCTAGGTCACGTAAGACTACTCAGTTGAGTTCAAAAATGTTCAAATGTTTGTATAGCTTATGGGACTAACTACGGGGTCATCAGTCCATAAACTTACAAACTACTTGTGAACTACCTAATACTAAGGACGGCACAAATATCCATGCCCGAGGGGGGATTCGAACCCCCGACCGTAGTGGCCGTGCAGATCGTGACTGGAGCGCCTCAGTCCCCCCCTTATTTTTTTCGGGTCTCCTTCCTCCCCTTCAACCCGTCCTTCTGCTCGCTAATTGGTGCCTTCTCGGCCCGGCTTCTATGCCTGTAAACAAAATATTTCTTTGAAGATAAAACGAGGTTGTCTCTTCTGCGTAGCTACACACTACTGTTAATGTCCATATCCGCACTATTATCGTATCTTACAACGCCAAGAAAAATCAGTTCGAATTGAACAAATGAGTTGGAAATAAGTGTAACTTCGTGGGTTTTTTTCCACTTGCCTTCTCGGCCCGGCTTCTATGCCTGTAAACAAAATATTTCTTTGAACATAAAACGAGGTTGTCTCTTCTGCGTAGCTACACACTACTGTTAATGTCCATATCCGCACTATTATCGTATCTTACAAAGCCAAGAAAAATCAGTTCGAATTGAACAAATGAGTTGGAAATAAGTGTAACTTCGTGGGTTTTTTTTCACTTGAAAGAAAAAAAAAAGTCATAATAAAATGTCCCCTCGGCCACAGCAACCGGCACTCAGTTGAGTAAACGTAGTGCAATAATTCAGTGTCCTTTTTGTCTAGGCAACAAATTTAGATTTCTTTTCCCATTTATGAAAAGTACATTATAACATTGCAACCACCGGCGTAGGTTTTTTTTTTTTTTTTTTTTTTTTTTTTTTTTTGAGAATTCATGTCTTTAGCTTTGACCAACACCAGAGAACTTCTATGCTGTTGCCACAGAGTAGAAATATCTACGACTGTGACCGTTCACATTATCTGCACTGTTTTCATTTGGTACGAACATTTATGGCGTAGGCGTTTGGACGTACACAACAGAATTGTTATAACAAAAATGCATTGATTCCGAACGTAGTCCGAAACATTCCAAATTAAGATCTATAAAATGGAGGCATTCAGTGGTTTATGATACATTAAAGCAGATTTTTTACGTAAATTTCCTGTTTTCATTTCTGTTCTGGTCTTCTCAATCTTTGTCTATCTACAGAAGCATCTGTTACTACGTTAGAAAGATTTTATGACGACCAGAAATTATCAGAATGGGTTGAGAAAATGAGCAATTCGGAGAATACGGCTCGAAATGCCTTTTACAAATTGTTATGTCTTCAAGAATATTGACCGAAATGTACATACAAGCGTGCCTTAACTATACTGCCTCGGTATTAATTGACAAATAAAGCGCTTCTTAGCGGTGTGACAACTATAACTAGACCTCTGCGAAACTTACCTGTACATCGATGTATTTTCTGATTATATTGACGACAACATAAATTCAATGGCATTGCTTTCACTACAGAATATATGTATGCATAAATAAGGCAAAAAGGAATGGCTTTAAAGTCATGCACTTAGTGCAAATTGTGACAACGGTATCAAAGTGGAATCTTGTAACTATTCGCGCTTGATGTAAGCAACTTGTCTTGATCAAATGTTCCTGCTATAAGGCTATACATCATAATGTAAATTATAAATGGGTTGTAATCCAGAAGGTGGACGTACATGTTAAAAGAGCCACGCTGTCAGGTATAACCAGTGATACTGACACAGACATACATCAGCTGAAGAGACATAAGAAAACAGAGCAAGCAACTATTACAAAATTTGGCAAAATAAGAAAAGGAATTTCTCGAAATCTAAGGGTCGCATTACCTTTGAAGATGAGTTTCGCTATTTTTGACATATGAATTTGTTACTAGGAGACACTGTTAAAAATGCTTAGGGACTCCACGGAAGCGTTGACAGAACTGTCAGGATCATTTTCATGTATTACCAGTAATCAACAGCAAGAACAGCCGCGGTTGTCCCATTAATAAAAAGATTGCCAAATCTCCATGTTTCTCTTTAATTTGCAGATGTAATTAATAATTTCAAATTAAAAACAGGATGACGTACCTAATCTTTAATTTTTGTATCTCAAACGAAGATTTCTATTCTGGAAAGGGAGTAAATGAGATCTACTACCCTATACATTCTTCAAGCGAGACACGGCTAAGTTACAATCCCCAGACATTTCTGTCATGGCGTGATTTAAAGCGCAGAAGTAATTAAAAGTTGAAAATTGATTTGAGCTCGGAACTCAAAAATAAATTGCAGCAAATCGATTTACAGCGTAATTCGTCTGTTTATTTACCGAGGAAACCGTCTTTAACGAGGGGGAGAGATCTCCCGATGCCGATTTCCCTTCCCATCAACTAAATTCGCTGCGTGAGAAGTGATTTTCTCTTTCTTGAAACGTTAATGTAAATAATTAAATCTTACTTCTGATCGTCATTTGAAAGTTTGCAGAATCTGTTATAAAAGATTGTCTGGATGAAAATACATTGACAAAATTTATTTGCGTCATTGGTCAAATCTCTTTTTATAGCTTTTAAAGTTATTTTGTTACGCAAATGGAGAAGTCTCAATCGTTTGATTCTTATTTAGTGAACTAACAACGAGACAATGATCGTACTATCCACGGTGTCCCATTTATCTCGAGCACCCAAAATATCTTTGGAACAACAACAGCTATTGTAAAACGACTTTCACCGCCATCACTGTAAGGCAGGGGTTATGAATATATTTTTAAATATTCTATAACGAAATCATGTGTTTTTAAATAGACACGTTATATAAGTTCATCATAAATCTATAGTATGATAAATCACATAAGAATGGCATTTATTGCATCGTAATACACCAATTACACCCCAAGATATTGCGAAGCCAAGTTGATGTTTGAAATACGCAAAACGCGTGGCTAGTGCACCTCCTGAGACTCGGGGGAAGAACCCCATATTGCTCTGGACGTGCGATAGTCACTTCCTCGGGTATTTCAAACATTAACTTCGCTTCGCAATATCTCTGGGTGTAATTGGCGTATTACGATGCAATCAATGACATTTTTCATGTGATTTGTCATGCTATAGAAGGCTGATGAGGAAATATAAGGTGTCCATTTAAAAAGACGTATGCTTTAGTTTTAAAATGTATCAAAGTATTTACATTCATAAGCTCCCGCCTTGAATTAATACTGGTGAAAGTAGCTGTAGTTGTTCCAGAGATATTCTTGGCGCTCAAGATAAATGGGACACCCTATATTGATGGTTGCAGCTGTCACACCAAACATCTGATTATAATATAGATGGTGTTCCTATAGACAATGTTTTCCATCCTTATACGAGTAGTATCTGTTTGAATTTGACAGGGAACAGTTTTAGCGTTAATATTTGAACAATGAATACCTGTAAAGAATATCTTTGAAACTGGATTTGAATCGTTACACCGTAGGCTGTTACGATTTCTGTCAAAGGTATTTCATTAATCCTGAAGAGCTAATAGTTTATGGGTTAGTGACGTAGCACAGCGTATGTGAATTACGGAATAACTGCACTGATCGCTAAAAATGTATCTAGTACTCTCAATTCTGAAACTAGAAATAATATAAAATTAATGATGCGACCACGTACTTACTGAATAATTCAATAAACATTTAATAAACAATTCTGAAATTAATAGCAATTCAACAACAAGTTTGTATCAGCCAAAAGTACGTTAGATACCAACATTTGATACGCACACCAAACAATTTTGCTTCACGTATAAACACAGGCGTCCTGGACTTACATTGACATAATTAAAAGAAATAAATAAAACCTTGTTCTTTTGAAGCTACATAAAATGTAAATAAACATGCTTATAACCGCATCTATGGAAAGGAAAGTCATGTCGTGGAATTAAGTTGAGGAAGTGGCATATTTACCTTCATTCAGCGCACAGTGTAGGGACAGTGTAGAGATAGTATGGACACTGGTGAGTGGCAAGTAAAAAATTGTCAACGTTTGGTATTTCAGTGGCTGTTTGTATTACGTCAATAAGGACTTCCATTAAGAGAAGTAGCGAGGCAAGTTGTCGTGAGTCAGAGTGATGGGATAACGATCTGGAATCGTTTTGAAACCACCGTTAGTGTTGATGATGTATCTCGCGCCGGTTGTCATAGGGCAACAATAACGGTAGATGAACCGTAACTGCAACTTCTTAGCCGCAGTAACCGTGTAACATACCGGGTCGTAGTTCTTTGCTTTTTGATATTTTCGCTGTTCGCTCTTGATAGCGACTGGCTGAACTTTCATGGGACAAAACTAATGTGCTACAAATAACGTAGGCAACACATGAGGTGTACATTGTAATGTGACACAAATATTAGTAGCCGATTCATAATTACGGTAGAAACACTTTCCATTCGACTGACACTGAAGAACTTTTACTTAATTGTTAATAATCGGAATTCAAAGTGACGTGCATGATACTTCAGATACATCACGAGACAAGACTCCCTACTGGCGTGGATTACGCCTCAGTTTAAGGATAAAAATGTTCAAATGTTTGTATAGCTTATGGGACTTAACTACGGGGTCATCAGTCCCTAAAATTACAAATTACTTATGAACTAACAAACACTAATGACGGCACAAATATCCATGCCCGAGGGGGAATTCGAACCCCCGACCGTAGTGGCCGTGTAGACCGTGACTGACGCGCCGCAGTCCCCTCGGCCACAGCGGCCGGCAGATTAAGGATAAAAATTAGTCCATACTGGCGTGAATGAAACAGTACTCGTCTACATGGTGCGAAAGCATCTTATTTATATCATCCAAACAATGTCACTAAAATTATGTATTGTTAATTATGTACATTAAACCAATTGTAATGGAAAAGTTAACAATTAATTACAACTGGCTACAGTAAAAGAGAGCGTAAAATTACTGATTAAATTGATATGCAAATGTCTGTTAAATTAATAGTGTTTCATATCCAAAAATAATTTAAAAGGGTTGTCAACTATACTTCCGCAATTAATGGTAATTACACAAAAACTAATGAGGGCATAACTTTACCAATAATACTTGTGAAACACAGTAAAACCTAATTTAATATTATGAGAAAAGAATTTATTTTGTTTTATCAGAAATACTAATTAGCATACTATCGAAACTCTAACAATACGCCTCTGGCACGAACTAATTAATGTTTGCTAATTAAACAAACTTCTACCACACCAAGTAATAGAAAATAACATCAGCTAGTTACGTTATAAAAAAAAGAATAACAAAAGTTTTCGAAAAGAAAATAATAATTGACTAATTACATTCATATCTATTATTATGCAACAGTGGTATCGGGAGGTTCCGTATTGCGCGCAGATGGGAATAAATCCCAACATGATGCGTTACATCCCCAACCAGAATTCTAAACCACTATTTTGTGACAGCCACTGGGAGGCAAGTGCCAAACCAGAAAACGGACACGAAAACAAGTCTGTATTCTATACGGCCATGGCCTCGCCCTTAGACATCACGCTGTACGTTACAGGAGGTCCTATAATCACCGAAAATGGTCTATCGAAAATTGGCGGAAAATTCTTTTCTCAGACGAAAGCTCCCTACGTCTAAAACCAGATGACAGTCGACGATGTGTCATAAAGTCAAAAGAGTACGACAAGCAGGCGCGGAACAGTGACGTTCTGATCAGTAATCTTGTGGGGGGGGGGGGGGGGAGGGTTTCTGACACCACATTTTCCAATCAAAGGCGCGCTAAAGGCTCCGCTATACTGGGATGACTTCCTTCAACCCACCGTTCAGGCGTTTCATTCCAATATTTGGAAATAATTCAAGTGTGTGGACGAAAACGCCCGAATACACCGTGAAGGTATCGACGTCGATTTCATCAACGGTGCCGGTACTGCACGACGGTTGGATTTGTCTCCATGTTCCCCCAAACCGAATGCACTGAACATTCATGGAAGAAACTGAAAAGAGCTCTGAGAGCATCTCCTGACAAATCATGAAACCTACGCGAGTTAAGCAAACTTGGCATAGAAAAGTGGGATAAATTAGACCAAAAGCTGTTAAATCAATCTGTGGGCATATTCACGCAAGAAGTCATTCAAATCAGTATTGAATGAGGCTACTACAGAATGCGCTTACCTCAAGAAATGTGCTTTCAGGGTCTGTTTCAACACGGTGTGGTTATAATTAACAACGACGGTGTTTCGGGTGCTATAGGGCGGGCTGTATACCTCTCACAACGCTGAAACTTCGTAAGGATTTCCAGTAATCAGTGCGCTCGCGGAATATCTGGTAGGAAGGAAGGAAACTTAGGGTTTTACGTCCCGTCGACAGCGTGGTCATTAGAGACGAAGCTCACGCTCAGATTGTAGGGGTAAGATGTGGGAGGAAATCGGCCGTGCCCTGGAATAGGAACCATCCCGGCATTTGTCTGTAGTAATTTAGGGTAATCACGAAAAACCTAAATCTGAATGACTGGAGGTGGATTTGAACCACCATCCTTCCCAATTCGAGTCCAGTGTCTTACCACTCGTTCGGTGGAATATCTGGAAAAACATAGTTCTTAGCAGTCAGAATGTGGTGTGCTTGCAGGAACAGGGAAGGATAATGGTGGTTCTGGCACATTTATTAGAATGAGGTTGAAAGTTACAATATGTGTTAAATATGGCCAGCAACTTCCGTTACACGGCATGTTCGACAATTGCCTGCAACATATCCGACGTAATGTGGGCGTTATGTCTGTCGTATACTGTGTTTGAGATTGAGTCCGGACACATCCTTGATAGACAAGAACCTTTAAATATCAGCAACTTGAATTCACATGGATTTCGGTCGGGGAAAGCCATACATGTTAAAAGTGACTAGAGATGACGCGATGATCACCGAAGGTTTCTCGAACCATGTCTTTCACCTGGCGAGCGACATGTGATGCCGCCCAAGTTGCATGAAAATAGTGGTGTACACAATTTATTTCCTGCTAAGTCGGAATCATATATTGCGTGAGAAGGATTTAAGTGCTGCAGCTGTTACTGTACACCTAACAGATCCACAAAGTGTCATCATAGGGTAAAAAAGAAAAGAAAACGGACCGAGAATGAAGGAGCTTTTGAAACAACAGTATACAGTCACTTAAGCTGAGTGTAGTGGATGTTCGTGCACGACGAGTCGAGGAGTAGAACTCTTTAGGTGACACTTCAGTGCATTCAATGCGCCGTGCCCAGTAAAATGTGCATCCCCGTCCAAAGTATATTCTTTGGCCAAAATAGCGCAAAAAACGAAGGGCAAAGTCATGGTGTTGTAGCCTGTACATCTACAAACACCACGTAACGGTCGCAGTTTTGTTATCATCATATCAGATATATCAAACGACACCATTATAACAAATCTAAATAATCTTGGATCACAAAACTGCTCCGTCAACTCCTTCTGTCCTTAGTTGATACCGGTATTGCTTATGCCTGAAGATTGACAAAAATGTTCAAATGTTTGTAAAGCTTATGGAATTAAATTGCGGTGTCATCAGTCCCTAAACTTACAAACTACTTACGAACTTATACTAAAGACAGCACAAACGACCACGCCCGAGCCGGTATTCGAACCCCCGACGGCGCATAATGCTTCAATGAGCTAGGCCACTCTGCCGCGGCGAAGCTGGACAAGGGGGCAGTGAAAGATATGCTGCTCCTCATGTTCTCTACTGTCGCACTTGACGGTGCATCACGTATTCGTGCATCACAAAGTAATTCGCCGCCCACTACGCTACGCCTAACAGCTGCGAAAGTAATCCGTAATTCTCGTACCATAGGTGTGCCATGGATGTTACCTGCTAACGTGGCATTTTTAGACATTTGATTATAATTCATTGTTCTAAGAATGACGTGTTCTTGACAGTTTTCTTTGCAGAATTGCTGTGAAATGACAACGCTAGAGTTATAATAAGAAAATCATCAAATACACAAAGCAATATGGCTTATGAAAAAGAGAGTTTCGGGCAAGTTTTCGGGCGAGGGATGTCACGTGACATATTCCCGAACGTAACTTTATTTCCAGGCTATAGACATTCGTAACCAGTAGCCTATAGGCAAAGCAAGGGCCGGCCGCGGTGGCCGAGGTGACTGAGGCGCTCCAGTCATGGTCAGCACGGCCACTACGGTCGGGGGTTCGAATCCCCCCTCGGGCATGGATATTTGTGCCGTCTTTAGTCTTAGGTAGTTCATAAGTTGTTTGTAAGCTTAGGGACTAATGACCCCGTAGTTAAGTCCCATAAGTTGTACAAACATTTTGCAAAGCAAGACAGGTGATGGTATTTTAACGGAAATAGATAATGAAAGTTTGGGAGAGATTGTATAGTTTAAATAGGTGAAAGTTAAAAAAAAAGGGGTATGTCTGTCATAGCTAAACTCAAATAATATTACGTGTTGGGTGCATAGATATCATCACAATAATGGAGTCGTAATCGAATTGTCCATAATTTATTATTACTTTTATTTTCATTATTTTGTCCTAAGTGTTTGTAAAATACGACAGTGCGACTTTTTCTCATACACACGACCAAATAGTACGTATTGCATTGAATCTAGTTTTACGTTGAGGATAGTGCTTAATGTTTACTTACGGTAATAAAACGTAATATTTAGAATAGAAGTAATTGTAGTGTATGTTTGAAATTTAAGTGTAGTATTGTAGATTAAATTTATATGGATGAGCGGAAAGAAATTGTAAAGTGAGAGTTAAGAGAACGTTGATAATTTATGTAATAAGAGTACTGATCAGAGAAAGACATAGGCGAAGATGTGTACGTGAGTGGAAAAGAAATAAGGGGCAATATTGGAAAATGAAATGAGGATTTAATTCATTCTTGCACTAGAATAAATGACTGCTAGCAGCACAAAATTTCGGAGTTGTTCCTGTTTAAAAGGCTCTGACATAAAATTGGGGAACCAGCTGTGTCAGTTCTCATTGCACGTTCCTCACCGAAAGTTTGGCGTGTGAACGTATTCACGCTCTTTTAACACAGAAAGTGCGAACTCGTTTTACTCAATCCCACTTTGTAATGAAACGAAACTTTTGTACTCTGCCACTGACAACACGCGTTTCTCTCTCATTGCTACTGTCTCCACGTTTATTCCTTTCCCTGCCGCTCTCTCACCGTGACCATCTGCTGTCTCTTTGTTTTTACTGGTGCTGTTTCATACCTTACACCGCCATTTTCTCCCTGCAACACACTGTAAGCACAAAAATGCAAGTATAATTGCACGCCAAAAGCCTTGGAAGGAAAGCGGAAGTAGGACAGAGGCATGTGGCTGTAGGTTAACAAAATTTTAACTTTGCCACATTTATATACAAGGTGTAACGAAAAACGGAATTGCTTAACGACCGAATATATATGATTGTACAACACACAAGAAATTAACTTTTTCATCGAGTTATTTTCCTAATTTCGGAAATGTTTCCATATCAGTCGCACACATCACATGAGTCATTTCGTCAGATATAGAATGCAGTAAGTCGAAAGAGATGTGGGTATCGTCCTGCTTTCGATTTTAAATAAAAATTCGATGTACATCTTCACGAAAATGCTAAGCTATTTATTTTTGCTGATGACGCAAATACAACTATTTGTCTGGCGTGATAGCTATACTTGTATCGACAAACAGGAATTAACTGATGAAATTGTAAATGATGTCTTTCAGAAAATTATTAACTGTTTCTTTACAAATGGACACTCATTAAAATCCAGTATATACAGTTTCATACAGTGAACGGCATGAAACCATTAAGAAATAAAGACTTTCAACAGAAATCTGTAGATAAGGTAAAATATTAAGAAATTGTAGGTGTTTGCACTGATGAGGAACTGAATAGGAAGAAAGGCATTGAATTATGCAGAAACGTTTGAGTTCAGCTACTTATGCTATCAGGTTCATTGCAAAATTTTACATCTCACTAAATTGTCTTACTATGCCTTTTTTCAGTCACTTCATTCATATTCTGGGACAATTCAACATTGAGTAAAAAATAATTCATTTTACAAAGGCGTTTAATCAGATTAATTGCTCGAGCCCACCCAAGATCATCCTGCAGAAATGTATTTAAGGATCAAGTTTTCTTCACTGTAGCTTCACAATGTATCTGAATCAACATACATACTCCGCAATCCACCTTAAGGTGCGCGGCGGAGGGTACACTGTACAACTACTAGGCATTTCCTTTCCTATTCCACTCCCAAATAGAACGAGGAAAAAAAGAATGCCAATATGCCTCGGTACGAGCCCTAATTTCTCTTATCTTGTCTTTGTGATCACTACGTGAACTATAAGTAGGCGGCAGCAAGATCGTACCACACTCAGCTTCAAATTCCGGCCCTCTAAATTTTCTCAATAGAAATTCACGAAAGTAACGTCGTCTATCCGCCAGCGATCCCCAACTGAGTTGCCGGAGCATTTCCGTGACACTCGCGCATTGGTCGAACATACCAGTAACAAACCTAGCTGCTCGCCTCGGAACTGCTTCTATGTCTTCCTTTAAACTGATCTGCTGCGGGTCCCAAACAGTTGAGCAATACTCAAGACGTGGTCGTACAAGCGTTTTATAAGCTGTCTCCTTTACAGATGAACTACATCTTCCCAAAATTATCCCAATAAACCGAAGTCGGCTGTTCGCCTTAATCACAACTGTCCTTACATGTTCGTTCCATTTCATATCGCTCTGCAATGTTACGCCTAGATATGTGAACGACGCGACAGCATCAAGAAGCTCACTACTAAAGCTGTATTCGAACATTTCCTTGTCATGCGCATCACATTACATTTTTCTACATTGAGAGCCACCTGCCATTCTTCAAACCAATTAGAAATTTTGTCGAAATCATCCTGTATGCTACTACAGGAAGTTAAAGACGATACAGCATCATCAGCAAACTGCCGCAAATTACAAGTTACTCTGTCCAGATCATTTATATAGATAGAAAATAACAGCGGTCCTATCACACTACCCTGGGGCTCGCTTCACGATACACTCGTTTCTGATGAACACTCGCCGTCGAGAACAACGTCCTGCTTTCTATTACTTAGGAAGTCTTCCAGTCAGTCACAAATCTGTGGACCTATTCCATAAGCTCTTATCTTCGTTAGCAGTCTGCAGTGTGGCACCGCGTCGAGCGCTTTTTTGAAGCAGAGAAAATCTCAATCGGCCTGTCTCGCTCTTCATCCATGGCTCGCAAGATGTCATGTGAGAAAAGGGCAAGCTAGGTTTCACATGAACAATGTTTCCTAAACCCTTGGTGATATATAGAAAGAAGCTTTTCCGTTTCAAGGAAATTTACTATATTCGAACTGAGAATATGCTCCAAAATTCTACATAAAACTGATATTGGCCTGTAATCGTGTGGGTCAGTTCTCTTTCCTTTCTTATAAACGGGAGTCACCTGCGCTTTTTTCCAATCACTAGGAACTTTGCGCTGAATTAAAGATTCGCGATAAATGCAAGATAAGTAGGGCGCCAACGCCGCAGAGAACACTTTGTAAAACCGAACTGGTATTCCATCCGGGCCAGCAGACTTTTTCGTATTTAGCTCTCTCAGCTGCTTCTCTACACCGGAAATACCTATTACTATGTCCTCCATTTCGGAATTAGTACGCTGATCAAATGTTGGTACATTTGTTCGGTGAAAGATTTCTTAAAGGTTAAATTTAGAACTGCAGCTTTCCGTTTGCTTTCTTCTATTACTGCCCCAGAATGATCAACGAATGACTGGATAGTGGACTTTGAGCCGCTTATCGATTTTACATAGGACGAGAATGTTTTCGGGTTCTCGGAAAGATCTTTTGGTAAGGTATGGCTGTGGTAATTATTGTGTGCTTCGCGCATGTGTCTTTTTATAGACGCACGAATCTCTACTAACTTTTGCCTGTCATCATTTGCGTGTTCTTTTATGAATCAAATGTTTGTAATTATATTGGACCAAACTGCGTGGTCGTCAGTCCGTAGCTTACAAACTACTTACACATATGTAAACTAACCTAAGGACAAACACACACACACACACACACACACACACACACCCATGCCCCAGGGAGGACTCGAACCTCCACGGCAAGCAACCGCGCGCTCCGCAGCGAGACGCCTTAGACCGCTGGGCTACCCCACCGCAGCGTTCTTTTTTGAATCGAGAGTGCAAGAGTCTTTTCTGTCTCAGGAGCTTTCTAACATTATTATTATACCACGGTGGATCTTTTCCATCCTTAATCGTCTTTACTGGCACATATTTCTCTAACCCTTTATTTACAATGCAGTTAAATTTAGTCCACAATTCCTCTACATCCATAGTCTCGGAATTAAACAACGGCCATTCATTTTCTAAGTGCGATCGTAACATTTGTTTATCCGATCTTCCCATTAAAAAACACGCTCCTAGCCTTCTTGATTGGTTTATGAACTTTGGTCACCATCGACGCTATGACGATATCATGATCACTAATTCCTGTCTCTACACAGACATGGTCAGGCCTGTTCGTAGCTATAAGGTCTAAAATATTTCCATTGCGCGTGGGTTGCCGGTTTAACTGCTCAAGGTAGTTTTCGGAGAATGTGTCCAAAAGTAGCTCGCAAGACTGTCTGTACCGCCTGCAATGTAACTAATATTACATGGCCCGGATACCTACACACTACCTAGTGTAGACTTTCTTTGAATGACTCTAAAACTGCTACAGCAGCACTGGGGGGCCGGTAAAAAAAACCAACTATTAACTTTACTTCTTTTAGATCTGTTATACGTTCCCAGATAAGTTCACAGTTACTTCAACCTCGATCTCAGTAGAAACAATATCTTTGTCCACAGCGATGAACACTCCTCCTACAGTGGTATCCGATCTATCTTTCCGATATACATTCCACGCCTCGCTAAATATTTCTGAACTTGCCACAACATGATTTAGCCAGCTTTCGGTGCCTAAAATTATCTGAGCACAATAATTTCCATGCAGAGCTGCAAATTCGGGAACTTTGTTTCTAATACTTTGTATGTTCGCGGCTAATATTTTGATATTCGAATTTCTGTGCTGAACGTGGCCTGAATTCGCTGTTTGAATGTTGACAAGCGACTGCTTATCAGAGTTCGCGCCTAGCCTTAAAAAATATATATATATATATATATATCTGCGCTCCACAAGTACTCTGCTACCCGAGTAGCAGCTTCCTTAGTATAGTGCACACCTGATCTATCTAGGGGCACCGTACAATTCCCCACCCGATAACGCAGATCCAGAAATCTGTAGCCATGACTGTCACAGAGTCGGCGAAGCCTCTGGTTCAGACCCTCCACTCGGCTCCAAACCAAAGGACTCCGATCAACCCTGGGAACAATGCTACAAATCGACAGCTCTACTTGCACATCACGTGCGAGGGCAGCAGCCTTCACCAATTCGGCCAGCCGCCCGTAGGACCTGAGGATGTCCTCAGAACCCAAGCGACAAGCGTCATTGGTGCCGACGTGAGCAACGACTTGCATTCGACCACTTCCCGCACCTTCGATAGCCGCCGGCAAGGCCGCCTCCACATCTCGAATGAGGCCCCCCGGCAGACACGCCGAGTGCACTTTGGACTTCTTTCTGGATCTCGACGCTATCTGCCTAAAGGGCTCCATCACGGGCCTAACCTTGGAGCTCTCAATAACTAATAATCCCCTCCCCCCGTGCACTTGCTTGGACCCTGCTGAAGGAGCGGCCACACGTCCACTCACATGACGAACGGGCGTGGACGGACGTCCAGCCTCCATATTGGCCTTCCGCCTCGAGCGACGCGAACGCCGGTCAACCCGCCATTGCCTTGCTGAGAGGGTGGCTCGACGACGTCCGCTACACCTGAAGGTGCCTTGGTAGCGGACAGAGAGCGAAGCATGAGACAACTGAGGTGTCCCACTCGATGCACTAGCCTCGCCACCATCGCTGCACCCCGAGACAGCAGCCTGAAGACGGCTGACCGTAGACAACAGCACGCTCAGCTGTTCGCGAACCGCGGACAACTATATATATGTGAGACAAACCAGAAAGCAGCACTCTTGGTGTTGAGGTAGAGAGATTTATGAGAAATCTTATATTTCGAATCTACGAGAAGTATGAACCACTAACATAATCAAACGTGAAAGTTTTCTGAAGCGACATACACAATCATTCATGAGTAACTCCAGCAATTTAGGTGTTCATTACTCTTTCCATTGTGGCTGACGTTTCAGTGGGTAAAGGTCTTTCGCAGTAAATAGTGCCTAAGTTTTTATCGAACTCTTGCGGAAAATTAGTTTCTAAATTTATGTAGGCCACAGAGAATAATGCAAATGATAAATGAAACTACATCGAGAACCAAGGAAGAATATTAACTTCTAGTTCAGGAGTAACATTAGAAATTACGGTAACTACAAGTAAATTGAGCCTTGATTAATACACATCAAGAAATCTCCTACTGAAGATTTGTTCTATGATTGTAAAACAAATAGAGGCAACATAGATGAACCACACCGACTTCAAAATTATCTATCTCTTATTATTCTTGATCCCATTTGATGAATATTGTATTGGAAAATGAAGTTTGAGCTCCACGGTTGTCTTCATTAAACAAACCTATATTTTATAATCCGATCAGTTATTTGCGAGAGAAGTTGTTCTAACTCTGAATTTCCTAGTGGGAGCAGTATAAAGAACATCAGGATTGCTAAGGACGTATTTGTTCGTGGTGATGATTACGTATTTTTCATATGCTGTGGGAATCTATATGTAGGTGAACGAAATGTTACTACGCCGCTCGTGCTTCATTTGGGTAGAACTCTGGAACTACAAATTATATTTTTGCATTTTTATATAGAGACGACAGTGTATCGCCCCAACTTGAAGACTGAAAATACTTTTACTGAGAGAAGCAAGTAATTTGTACACTGCGAGACGTATTGGTGCCCGTAAATGGTCAGCGAGGCGACTGAAAATAAAATGGGTTTAGTGTCACACCAGTAATGACGAACTAAACAGAATGATGGTAAGTATGCACGCAAATTTGAAATAACCGAACATCAAGTAGCGGGGCATCTGCAAAGAATTAAGGGATATGTGTGCACTCATCAATAAAGAATAATATCATAGAGGCATATTTAAAAATATGTCCCAAAAATGAGAAACTTTATAAAGTTTGTTGTAACAATACAGTATAGTATCATAATAAGCGACGATCGATTAATGAAATAAAAATAGTGACGTACAGATGGTAGGGAAAAACCAGACTTGAAACACCCAGAGAATTATTAAATGTACCACTAAAATAAAGATAATACAAACTCTAAAAAGGCGTCAAGGACATAATACATAGTCAGTAAGAAGGATGCGTATCAACAATTTTACAGGTTAAATGCTTTAATTATTGTGATATTATTTGAAGAGCTTTCTCTTAAGAACTTCATCTTATTCCATTGAAACGTATCTAAAAAGAAAATCTTTAAATTCAATTATATATTTTATAACGTTACGGCGTCAAATTAATTAAATAAATCGCAATTTGCGAACAGTTATGGTATCACTGTACTAGGTTTAGATGAAATACTAAATTGAGGCGAATGTAAACTTGTGCCCGTCCGGGACTCGAACCCGAGATCTCCTGCTTACTAGGCAGACGCGTTGACCAGTCCGCCACCGAGGATACAGTGACCAGCCCTACTGCAGAGGACTCTTCCCTGCACGTCTCCCGCTACGCTCAAATCTCCATTCGCCACACTGTCTCATTCCCATAACCACAGCCTATTGCGATTGATTTTATTAATTTGAACGCTGTAATGTCGTCAAAATATATAATTGTATAAAAGCCGAGGCTGGACTCCTGACGGCAATTAATTATGTCTCGATACCTCATGGTCTGTTCTCCTGATGCGGGAATACAGTATTGTGGCTGCGAGCATTACAGAACGTAATAGGCTGTGGTTATAGGAATAAGATAGTGTGGCGAATGGAGATTTGGGCGTGGTGGGAGACGTGCAGGGAAGAGTCCTCTGCAGTCGCGCTGGTCACTGCCCGGTGGTGGAGTGGTCAACGCGTTTGCCTAGTAAGTAGGAGATCGCGGGTTCGAATCCCGGCCAGGCATAAATTTTCATTCGCTGCACTTTAGTATTTCATCTAAACCTAGTACAGTCAAGCCATAACTGATCGCAAATTGCGATTTATTTCATTTCTTTAAATTGAATTCGACATCCCAAACAGCCTCTGTGCCATATGTATGGAACGCTACTACTAAAATGCTTTGAAGCTTGCTTAACCTGCAAATGGGATTGCGTCGTATGGATTAATCACGTACACATTTATAAAACATTCAGAAGGTAATCACCGAAACAGTTAATTATTCCATATCAAGCAATCTTCCAAATCACAGGAACAGCTATGTCACAGGAAATTCAAGAAAACTGTAGATAGCCGGCCGCGGTGGCCGAGGGGACTGAGGCGCTCCAGTCACGGTCTGCACGGCCACTACGGTCGGGGGTTCGAATCCCCCCTCGGGCATGGATGTTTGTGGCGTCCTTAGTCTTAGCTAGTTCATAAGTAGTTTGTAAGCTTAGGGACTGATGACCCCGTAGGTAAGTCCCATAAGTTCTACAAACATTTGAACATTTGAAAACTGTAGATAAAATTCACATTTTGAGAGAAACATTTGATTCCATTGTGGAACCATTGTAAAAGACATCTATTTCCCTCCAACACCTCCACGTACGAACACACACACATACACACACACGCCGCGATGGAGTAGCCGAGCGGTCTAAAGCGTCTCGCTGCGGAGCGCGCGGTTGCTCGCCGTGGAGGTTCGAGTCCTCGCTGGGGAATGGGTGTGAGTGTTTGTCCTTAGGTTAGTTTACCTAGTTCCACGCAGTTTGGTCCGATAGATTTACAGATATTTGAACATTTTTAACCCACACACACGAGAGAGAGAGACGAGGATGTATAGGGAGCGAAAGACTGACGGAGGTGGGGTGGGAGGACAAACCGGATGCCCACTAACAATGTGTAAAACATGTTCTCACTTGACAAGCTAAAACGCTTTTCAACTGTACCAGATGTAAAGGGAATGGTAGTAACGCCAATCTAGTGTAGCGGACGTCGAATGGAACAAAATTCTGCACTTGACCACAGATTTCGAATGCATTGTTGCATTGTACAGCCGCCAACATCAGACGAAACGCAATCAGCGTTTTGCGGCAATAAAACGTGTTTTCGTGTGTTGAACAGTGCGGGATTCTCTGATTAGATCGCAGCTTCATTATAATGTGGTTGTTGTGGGATTTGGAGTCGCGAATTTGATAATATTCGCTAAGAAAGCTAGCAAATAATGGGTATTTTTATTTAATTTCATCTATTTACCATTGATATATAATGGTCGACTGTACCTGTCACTATAAAACATCATTGCTGCTCGAAGGTGAATGTCTTTCATTAAAGGGCAGTGTTTTCTTTTTCCTTTTAGTTTTTTAGTTTGTACTAACTGAGGAAAGCTTTGACCTAGAACGGTGTAAACAGCTCAAAATAACACCATTACAAAAAAAAATGTCTGTCATATCTGGACAAATTATTTTTTAACAGAGAGAAACACAGTAACGCGATATAAATACCGTATATGGGAATTAAACGTACTTGATTGACATCAGTGAACAGTTATATTTTCAATCAACAATGCTAAAACGTTTCGCTTAAAACAATAATAACATCATGAAACACATATCTCGTACACACTTGATATTGCTTATATTGGTGTTTAAAGTTCATATCTGGGATTTCGATAAAGTGGTTAAGACAAAGTGGATGAGAACAATGTGCTAACCTCACTAAACACACGTTTTTACTTTCGGTTTTTGGTACCAAACATTTGGAAACGTAATGTGTTTATAATTAATTTAAAGCCGGTCGAGATCGCGTTTATTTCTTATTTAGTTACCAGCTTCGGACGTTTATAAAATCATCAGCAGTTGTTCACCGCATTTCCGGAGTTTTAACTTTCGGTTTTTGGCACCAAACATTCGGAAATGTAATGTGTTTATAATTAATTTAAAGCCGGTCGAGATCGCGTTTATTTCTTATTTAGTTACCAGCTTCGGACTTTTATAAAATCATCAGCAGTTGTTCACCGCATTTCCGGAGTTGCCTGCTACAGCACAGTCTGTAGATGATATTATAAAAGGTGGACACCGTTAATCAAAACTAGAAATGAATGCGATCTAAACTTATTTTAAATTAATTTTAAATATTTATCAATATCTCTGTAAAACTGTTTTAAAAAATAACTAATTAGTGTTTGTATCAAGTATGTAGGGTATATGTGTTTTGTGACACACAATTAATTTAATGACAGGCTTTGCGCTGTGATTCCGTTGAAATGCGTGTAGTTCCCTTCATATGTTTCCTCAATTAAAACGTCAGTTATGGTTGACTGAAACGCTTTAAGTGGAAATGAAACAGAGCAATTTTTGTCAATATGTTCAAATGTTTAAGCTTATGCGACTTAACTGCGGTTCATCTGTCCTTAAACTTACAAACTAATTATAAACTTGCTAGACAACACAAACATCCATGCCCGAGGGAAGATTCGAACCCCAGATGGGAAACGGCCTCTCGAATCGGAGCATAGCGCCTCAATGCGTTCGGACACTTTTTGTCATCGAATGTTATTCTATGAAAGGATTAGTGCGGTCCTGAGCATTCTGGGTCAAATATGTCCTTAAGTGCAAAAATTTGTCGTACTGATGAAACGTAATACAGTAATCAGAAAATTAATTCTATGAAGATTTAGAAAAAAAGGTTCAAATGTTTTTAACGTTATGGGACCCAACTGCAATGGTCATCGGACCCAAAACTTACAAACTACTTTAACCTATCTTAAGAACAACACATACGGTCGCGCGCACAGTTTCAAGGCGCCTTACTCCGCACGGCTGTTACACCTCAACTCAGATTTAGAAATTAATATCACAGGGAGAGAGTCTTTTTATCAATCTCAACCACTGAATGAAACTGGATATACGTATATGAGTAATAAAACAACGCAGGGGATCTCATAAATTACGTTAACATGCAACACATCGTCCGGAAGACGAAAACTGCTTTCAGTAAAACGTTTTTCTCTGTCATAGCCTGAATCGGATTTCCTAGTCCACTTAATATGGTTGATTCAGTTCCTAATTTAATCAGCACAATTACTAGGTTTATTTACTGAAATACACAGATTCATGCTTACTCCAATATTTATACTTTTATTTTGCGGCAGAAAATGTCACTGTGTTCATAGGTGCCGAAAATTATTAACAAGATAAAACAATCTGCCAAGCAAAGAAATCTTCAAAAACGGTTGCGTTTAAAGGTTATGAAAATTTTATATACTTTTAAAGACACTACAGCTTTCAAATTAATGAAATAAATCTCAATTTGCGATCCGTTATGGCTTCATTGTACTAGGTTTAGATGAAATACCCAAATGCGGCGAATGAAAATTTGTGCCCGGGCGGGATTCGAACACGGGATCTCCTGCTTACGAGCAAGACGTGTTGACCACTCTGCCACCTCTTTTTTTTTTTTTTTTTTTTTTTTTTTTTTTTTTTTTTTTTTTTTTTTTTTTTTTTTTTTTAGTCCTTCGTTTGAAAATGATACTAACGCCGTTGAGCGTTTACAGCAGTACGGATAGAATGTACTCCAGCAACTTTATCAAAAGTACCGCTACAGAGAGAGCAGTGGCAGGCCAGCCGCCACTGCTGGAGCGCGCTGGCACCGTCCACCCACCCCCACAACAATTGCTACATAATATTAAACTCTATTTTTTTGTATTAAGCCAACTGTTATGAAAGAAACGACGAATAAACAGCAAAAACTAGTAGAAAACGTCAAAACTAAGCTTTCTTCGTTTAAAAATGATACTAACGCCGTTCAGCCTTTACAGCAGTACAGAGAGAATCACCAACTTTGACAAATCACCAAATAGGTAGCATCCTAATAGCCACCCGTGATGACCGCAGCTCAGAATACTATAGCAAATGCCGTCTTACCGCTCTCGCTATTATCATTAGGTTATATGTATTATGTTTTTTACAAGAATGTCGATATTATTTGAACGTAAATTTTATCTTATTCTAAGGCAGCATAACTTCTGCTTATGATGCTTCTTATTTATGGATTTGAAAAACACGAAAACATTGTGAAGGTAATTATGAACAATAACGATAGGTAAAATGTTATCCATTTTATACGTTCATTCTTCTGTTTGCAACACTTTCGTATTCCATGTGTTAGACATTATGAATCTTTATTTAACTTTACCCTATCCCCAATCTTTCAAACGCAATTTTTAACATGTTTCCAAAATTTTTCTTGTAATTCTTATAATTATACATTTTGTGATATTCACACTGCAAGTACACTAGAAAATCGATAGTACTTTCTGTTCCCAGCCTGTTGACCACGTAATTTACATAATGACCCAGTAGCCAGTGCACGGCGTTGTTCTTTGATTCTGGGAATAACGTTCTTGTGGGTTATGAAGCAACGTTATCGATATAGCCGCTGGTGAAGTCCTCGTAATAAATGCTATATTTTCTTGAACCCATTTCCAAATCTGTATATTGCCGTTGCAAGTGTACCTATGTATAACTGTGCCGACTAGATGGCATTTTCTACACAAGTTGGTGTCGCTAATGCCGATATCACACAGCCTTTCATTCGTGCTAATTATGTTGTTGATAGCCTTATACCATGCACTTTTCACATCTGACGAAAGGGTATTAGAACTAATATTTCTCCATATGGTGGTCCAGTCCAGGTTCGGAAACTTTTTTTCTATTTTATTTCTACCTTCATTGTCTTTCCGTTCCTGTATAATAGCTTTCGTCGTTATCTGTGACGAATGTTTAATTTCGTTACTCAGGTAACTCAGTTCGATGTAAAAAGCCCTCACGTGCTGCAGTCGCCTATTAATTCTCTGGACGTCAACAGGAGGATCTAAGCTGTGCCGTCTCACAATGTCAAAGAGTTGGCTGGTAATGGTCCCTGGTCTTGCCCCGATAAATTCCATTTGGCGTTTAATATAGAGTGCAGATGCTTTGTTGGAGGTATCTGTTAGTCCTAATCCACCATTTTTAGGATCTAATACCGCTACTTGGACAGGTACTCGAAACGTTTCTCCCTTCCATAAAAAACTTGCAATTTTTGACATTATTTCCCTTGCTATCATTTTGGGGAGGGGAAATAATTGAGCGGTATAATACGCTTTTGCAAGGATACACGAGTTTATGTACTTTGTCCGTTGAACCTGGTTCATATATCGTGACAAATTTTCGATTATGGCTCCTTGCACGTTCCTTGCTGTGTTTTTCCAGTTTAAGGCGGTCATTTTCATAGTGCACGGCGTCAGAGTGATACCAAGCGTTTTGTGTTGCTCTACTAATGTCGCCCAATCAATGTTAATATGATCGAAGCCCCTGAGATTTAACATCTTACTTTTCTTTTCTTTTGCATTTGAACCAGATGCACAACAATATTTTTAATAACTGTAGCGAGTGTATCTACATCATTATTGTTCCTTATGATGATTCCCACGTCATCAGCGTAGGCTCTTATCGTAGTTTTATGCCCGGCTATCGTTATACCTGTTAATTTTGCATGAATTTGTTTCAGAAAAGGGTCCAGTGAAATAGCAAATAAGGACATAGACAGAGGACTACCTTGAGATATCCCACGTTTTATCTGTAACGGCTTAATTGTTTGGCAGTTTACCGCTATTTTTGCGCTTATACCTGTACCAACATTCTTGATCAACTGTATGACACGATCATTGAAACCAATTTTTTTTAATGTCTTACAAAGATATGTGTGACTCACCAAGTCAAAAGCTTTATAAAAGTCCAATAAAATTAAGGAACATTTTATGTTAGTTACGGAAGTTAATGCGATTACATCCCTGAATTCTGCTATGTTTTGAAAAATTGTTTTGCCTGCTGCGCAGTTTTGATGAGTACTAATAACTTTATTTGTCAATAAAGATATTCTCTTGTTTAATATTCTCGCTATTATTTTGTAATCCGAATTTAGTAACGATATGGGCCGGAAGTTATTCAAATCTTTTTTCCCTCTATTTTTTGGGACTAGTACAATTTTAGTCTCTTTGAATTCAGTTGGTATTACTATGCCCTGCATGATTTCATTCACGACATCCGTAATTACACCTCCCAATAATGGCCAGTAGCGTATATAAAATTCTACTGGCAGACCATCCGGGCCTGGGGATTTTTTGGGTGGCGAGGTGCATAGTATGTCATAGATGTCATCTTTTGTGACTTGTGCAAGGAAAAGTTCATTATCTTGTTCCGTCAACTGTGGTGTTATTACGGCGAGAAAATCTTCCAAGGCCGCCTCGCAGCATGGTTTACCAGAATATAGCTCCTGATAATAACAATAGACCTCTTTCATGATCTCCTGAACGCCACCGAGGACACAGTGCCCACGCCGTCTGTCCCGACAGTCTATATCTGCCCCTGGGAATGTCTTCAGCCTAAAACCTGGTTTCTAAATATTTGCCTTACCATTATAAAGTCAGTCTGGTACCTCCCAGTGTCTCCTGGTCTCTTACACATGTATAAACGTCTTTCATGATTTAATCAGGCGTTCGTGATGATTAAATTATTCTCAGCATAAAATTCTACAAGACACCCTTTCATTTCCTTTCCCCACATTCTTCTACGACATCTTCACTTTCCTACAACCGAGTTCCAGTCCTCCATCACAAACAAGTTTTCTTTTCCTTTCACGGTGTGAATTATTTCTTTCA
This sequence comes from Locusta migratoria, assembly GCA_026315105.1. Classification (NCBI taxonomy): domain Eukaryota; kingdom Metazoa; phylum Arthropoda; class Insecta; order Orthoptera; family Acrididae; genus Locusta; species Locusta migratoria. The sequence continues at coordinate 203,950,517 of CM048746.1, forward strand.
TCTCTTCATGCCATGCTGTTCATAGTAATTTACCAGCATTCCTATTTTCTTATTCATCCTACTAAGACCTACTTCTGCGTTACCACCAACTGATTTTGTATTCATAAACCTGTACCCACCTGACCAAAATGGTGTTCATCCTGCCACCGAACTCCATTAATCTCCACCATATCTGACTTTAACCTATTCGTTTTTCTTTCCAAATTTTCTAATTTACCTATCCCATTGAGGGATGGAACATTTCACGCTTCAGTGATACATAAAAACCATAAACTGTCTACATCATAAAGTATTAATGTATATCATTTAGTGATTTTTTTACTTCGAAGGCAGTTATAGTACTTTGAGTACTTTGGGGCTAGAAAACCGTTTACACACAAATACTTCAGATTCCACCCCATCGTGCGCGCTGTAGGGTACCTCGTATCAGTTATAGTCACTTCCTTTTTCTGATCCACTCCATAGTAGCTTTAATGTCTATTATCCTGTTTTCTGATATACAGGATGAGTCAAAAGTTGCAGTACACTCTCTTACTTACACTCAATGTGCAAGATTTAGAAAACCTGAGTATTCCAGTAAGGCATGTGTGAGGTCATCTGTCTTTTACGGTATGTACCGAACATGAACGCCATTCATTAAAGATATGGAAAAACAAGTTTGTAAATCTATGGGACTTATCTACAATGGGTATCAATCCTTAGGGTCAGAAACTACTTAAACTAACCTAAGGACACCTCAAACCCATGCCCGAGGGAGGACTCGAACTTCAAAAGGGGAGCAACCGCGCGCTCCGAAGGAAGGTGCCTTAGAGTAAAAGATAAAAACGGAATGGAGATTTTTGTAGAAGATATGGTAATATGAGGTGAGAAAGGGGTGGATGTGCAGTTACAAGTTGATGTATGGAGGGAAATTATGAAACGATATTGATTAAAAATAAATAAAGATAAGACTGAAGTAATTGTATTTGGAGGAGACATAGGGGTGAACGGAAATATTACACTGAATGGAGAAACTCTCAAAGTTGAATTGTCTGTGATAAGAAACTCGTGCCACTTTCCCATAACTATCATAACTATTTTTAACGTTTGTATAGCTTATGGGACTTAACTACGGGGTCGTTAGTCCCTATCATAACTTTAATAATACAGAAACTCTGTATATTTCGCGAGCACTCGACATGAAATTGTCAGTAGTTCAAAATAGTTTAAGTTTCCCGAACACCATTTCTACATTCGTAAGTTCTTGTGTAAAAAATATAGGCACACATCAGCTGCAGTGGCGTACACTTGTTCTCGTCAAATTTAGAGCTACGAGAAGCGACCGTACACTGCATAAATCTTAACACTCTGCCCGTTCTAATTACGCTTATCATCAAAGAGGGTCCTTCTTCTGCCAAGACTAGGCACGGATTTATCTTTTCCGCACACCCCTTAATTCCACCTCCTCCTTCCCATACACACAATCCGCACCAGTTCTGTCCCTTGGACGCTTCCTCATTGGCTAATCGCCATCTCTTCCAAAATCGTATACATATTGACCATATGAAACCACTGCCTTACTAATATACCATTATTTAATTACGAAAAAGGACTGTTAATTAGTATTACAGAAATTCATATTGACGGAAAGTATGACATTAACTGTGAATGGTTAAAGTTGAAAATGTGTACCCAGCCGGGATTCGAACACGGATCTCCTGCTTTCTAGGCGGTTGCGCTGACCACTACACCACTGGGGACACAGAGATGAGCACACCTGCACGGAATTGCTCAACCACGCCTTCCGTCAGATACAAATTCTCGACTTTACCTTGCCCACTAGAGCTCAAAATCGTACTTACTTTGTAAACTAATTCCCGTTAAAGTGACGGCCTAGGAGTGCCTCCGCACTGAAGACGGATCATTGCCCGTCAATTGTATAAGTTATATACATGTGATGTCTGTTCTTTCAGACTGTACCTTTGCACTGAAGAAAGGATATATATATATATATATATATATATATATATATATATATATATATATATATATATATATATATATGTGTGTGTGTGTGTGTGTGTGTGTGTGTGTGTGTGTGTGTGTGTATGTGTGTCTGTATATATAAGTATGTAAATGTAATTAGTGTAACATAAGTAAACCAATTTTAATGACCTCGACCCCTCATATCAAATATTTACGTAAATTGCTGGCGAATTGTACAATAAATCGACCCACTGTATTAAATATACGATAGCTAAATCATGCTGCTTGCATTTTCAGTGTTACTTTTGAGAATATGATGATCTGTTTATATCAGTGGAAATCAGTCATTAAATAAATATAAAAAAAGAGAGTCGCTCTCAAGATGATAGCTAGAGACAACCAGCTATCTGAGTTTGTTGAAATTTCATGGCCGGCCGCTGTGGCCGAGGGGATTGAGGCGCTCCAGTCACGGTCTGCACGGCCACTATGGTCGGGGGGTTTGAATCCCCCCTCGGGCATGATATTTGTGCCGTCCTTACGATTAGCTAGTTCATAAGTAGTTTGTAAGTTTAGTGACTGATGACCCCTTAGTTAAGTCCCATAGACTTTACAAACACTTGAACATTTGATTTGAAATTTCATGACGCATTCAAAAGTTCATTATTTTCAGCTCGATTTTTCTATATTTTGATAGAGTAGAATTGACATATTTCAAATGTCCTCAACATTTCTAAACAGACTTGTCGTATTTGTGCATGATATCGTGAAAAGCGTCGATTAAGGAAATCGTATTTTCCTATTCCAACAAGCGTTTGTTACAAATTTGTGACTCCAAAAGTTAAAAATGTGTAACGAGCAGTAAGCACCGCGTGAGGTGGCGCAGTGGTTAGGCACTGGGCTGGCATTCGGGAGGACGGCGGTTTAAATCCTGCTCTGCAATCCAGATTTGGACTTCCTGTGATTTTCTTCTCCACCTAAAGTCAGGGATAGCTTCTCTGAAATAGATTCTGTTTCCCGTCCTTAACAGAAGAATTCAAGCCAGTGCTCTTTCTATTGATCACATTGGTGATGTCACATTAAGCCTTAACCTCCCTTCTTTCAGGCAAAAAACCTAATAAAAATTCCTGCCTTTAATAGGAAGACGAACAGGCCTCCTGTGTAGGGTAATTCTTTTCTACGATTGTGAACTCACAGACACATCCTGTGATAATCAGCTTGCTCTTCTCTCACATGACATCTTGCGAGCCATGGTCGAAGGGCAACAGAGTGTATTTTTCTCGATTTCAAAAAGGATTTTCACGCGGTGCCGCTAACAAAGATACGAGCATATGGAATAGGTTCACAAATTTGTGACTGGCTGGAATACTTTCTAAGTAATAGAACGCAGTACGTTGTTCATCTGAGACGAGTGTCTCGTCAGGCGTGCCCAAGAGGAAAGTGATAGGACCGTTACTATTTTAAATCTATGTCAATGGTCTCATGGACAGAATAACTTGTAATTTGCGGCTTTTTGCTGTATGGGAGGGTGTCGTCAATAATTGATGTAACAGCATACAGGATGACTTTGACAAAATTTCTAGTTATTGCAAAGAATGACAGATAGCATTAAATGTAGAAAAATGAAAAGTGATTCACATTAGTAGGAAATAAAAACCCCATAATTTTCAAATACAGCATTAGTAGTGAGCTTCTTGATGCGTCGTTCAAATATCTAGGCGTAACATTGCAGAGGGATATGAAATGGAGCCGAACATGTAAGGACAGTCGTGCGTAAGGAGGATAACCTACTTTGGTTTATTGGGAGAATTTTGGGCAGATGTACTTCATCTTTAAAGGAGACCGCGTATAAAACGCTTGTACGACCGCCACTTGAGTATTGCCCAAGTGTTTGGGACTCGCAGATCAGTTTAAAGGAAGACATAGAAGCAGTTCAGAGGCGTTGGGGTCCCCTTTTTGGCCCACTATCAGCTTGTATGATAATTGGGTGAATAGAACCGCGACCCTTTATGGGCCGGATCTCAAACAGCCCGCTCCACTTCTCGGAGTGGAGAATGAAAAGAATATGTTGTTTCAGCTAGGTAAGAAATGCTCCGGGAACTCAGATGGGAATCGCTGGAGAAAAGATGTTCTTTCCTAGAAATTCTGTTGAGGAAATTTAGGGAGCCGGAATCTGAAGCTCACTGCAGGACGATCTTGCTGTCGCCTACTTACATTTCCCGCAAAGTTCACGAAGACAAGACGAATTAGGGCTCGTACAGGGGCGTATGTACATAATTTTTTCCTCCGTTCTGTTTGAGCGTTGAGTACGAAACGAAATGATTGGTAGTGGTACATTGTATCCTCCCCCACGCATCTTACGGTGTGGTGTATGAAAATAAGACAAGTTCCAATAAAATGATTTGTTACACAAAATGTCAGCACTTTTACAATTCTTCCTGCATCGACGAGGTATTCCGTAGTTTGAACTACACGCGTTAAAAGAGTACGAGTTTTTAATACTAAAAGAAATTAATGTCTTAACTGGCATTCTAAAATGCCAAAGTCTTAATGCCATATTGTATGTACCCCTTTAATACAAACGCGTTTCATGAAGGACGTGAATTTGAGAGTGGAGGAAACTCGCTTTTAGGTCAGATGATCACGATTTAGGTCTGTACAGACGGTCGACACGCTAGAGGGCTGTTTGTGTACGATACTCTGTGCTTACATTTCATTTTAAAAATCGCAGTCAGTTCACCCGCTTGGCGGCAATTACCACGTGTTTGTTCGCGAGTTACAGTTTACGTGTAGCGCCAGTGCAAACAGTGTGCGAGGGGAGTAATTACAAACGCGACGTTAGCGCGCTCGCTGGGAGTGAAGCGCAGGCTGTGGCAGGTTAGGCAGAGGTTGAGAAGCACTGCCGTCGTATTGGCCGTCAGTCCGTGAGAGCGGACCTGGTTCCACCAAACACTTTACTTTTCGCCGCCATTTACCTGGTAGCCATTTTCTACATCAGCCCGTCTACATGGGCTCCCAAAACCGGATTTCGTAAGCCGATCTCCCTAAATCCGATTTTAGTTGATCATGTAAACACTCCAAATTCGATTCTGGAAATCCACTTCTGTAAAACGGTTTCCCAGTTCCACAATCAATTTTCATAACGAAATTAATGAAATAAATCGTAATTTGCGATCCGTTATGGCTTCACTGTACTAGGTTTAGATGAAATACCCAAGTGCGGCGAATGAAAATTTGTGCCCGACCGGGGTTCGAACCCGGGATCTCCTGCTTACTAGGCAGACGCGTTTACCACTCCGCCACCGAGGACACAGTGACTAACCCGACTGTAGAGGACTCTTCCCTGCACGTCTCCCGCCACACCCAAATTAGTTATGAAATAGATATGAAATGTAGATTAAAACTTACGAAACTGCAAAAAGAGAAAATTAAGGAGATGGAATCTGGACAAATTGAAGGAATCAGCGGTTGAGAGTTGTCGAGGGAGTATTAGGCCATGATTTTCTGAAATAGGGGGAAACTAATACAGTACAAGAAGAATGGGTAGCTCTGAGAGATAGAGTAGTGAAGGCCGCAGAGGATCATATAGGCAGAAGGACAAGGCCTAATACAAATCCTCGGATAACACATGAGATGGTGAACTTGATTGATGAAAGGAGAAAATATCAAAATGCATCAAGTGAAGCAGGCAAAAGGGAGTACAGATGGCTAAAAAATGAGGTTGTCATGAAGTGCAAACTATCTAAGCAGGAGTAGTTTGAGAAGAATTGCAAGATCGTAGAATAGTATGCAACTGGAGAAAAGACAAATACCGCCTATAGGAAAATAAGAGAGACATTTGGAGACAAGAAAAGCAACGGTATGAATATGAAGAACTCAGATGGAAAGTCAGTACTAAGCTTATTTGGGAAAGCTAAAAGGTGGAAGGAATACATAGAGGGCCTGTACAAAGGAAATAAACTTTAAGGCAGTATTCTAGAAGTGGAAGACGGAGTAAAGGATGAGGTGATACTATACTCCGAGAAGAATTTGACAGAGCGTTGAAAGATTCGAGTCAAAACAAGGCCCCGTGAGTAGATGAGTTCCAGCTGAACTGCTATTATCATTAGGAAGAGAGCCAGTGATGAAAAATTGTTCCACCTGGTACGCAAGTTGTTTCAGTCACGAGAAAAATCCTCAGTTCAAGAAGAATATAGTGATTCCAATACCGAAGAAAATGTGAAAATTACAGACCTATCAGTTTAATTAGTCAAGGTTACAAAATACTAACATCAATTATTTAGAAGACTAATGGAAAAACTGGTGGAATCCGACCTTGGGGATGATCAGTTTTTAATTTAGGAGAAATGTAGGAACCCGTGAGGCAATACTGACATTACGACTTATCTTAGAAGATAGGTAAAAGAAAAGGAAACCTGCGTTTTTAGCATTTAAGGATCTGGAGAAAGATTTTGACAATATTGACAGGAATACACTTTTTCTGAAGGTAGCAAGGGTAAAAACAGGAAGCGAATAAATGATTAAACTTGTACAAAACCAGACAGCAATTATTAGAGTCAAACGGCATGCCGGCCGCAGTGGCCGAGCGGTCTGCGGCGGTCCAGTCACAGTCTGCACGGCCGTTACGGAAGGGGGTTCGAATCCTCCCTCGGGAATGGGTGTTTGTGTTGTCCTTAGAGTAAGTTAGTTTAAGTTAGTCAAGTAATTAGTGTGTAAGTCTAGTGACTGATAACCACGAAGTTTGGTCGCATAAGAACTCACACACAAAGGGCATGAAAGAGTCGCTGTGGTTGGGAAGGGAGTAAGACAGGGTTAAAGACTTTCACCGATGTTGTTTAATCTGTACACTGAGCAAGCTGTGAAGGAATGCAAGGATAAATTTGCAGACGGTATTAAATTTCAGGTGGAGGGAATAAAACTGCGGTTTGCTGACGATGCAGTAATTCTGCCAGTCAGCAAAAGAACTGAAAGAGCTATTAAATAGAATGGACAGTGTCTTGAAAGAAAGATGTAAGATGAACTTTAACATGAGTAAAACGAAGGTAATGGAAAACAGAAAATCAGGCGATGCTGAAGGAATTAGATTAGGTAATGAGATAATAAAAGTAGTAGATGTGTTTTGTTATTTGGGTAGCAAAATAACTTCTGATGGCTGAAGTAGAGAAGATGTTGTTGTTGTTGTTGTGGTCTTCAGCCCAGAGACTGGTTTGATGCAGCTCTTCGCCCTACTCTATCCTGAGCAAGCCTTTTCATCTCCTCATAAGAACGACAACCCACATCCACTTGAATCTGCTTACTATACGCGTCTCTTGGTCTCCCTCTACGATTTTTACCCCACACACTTCCCTCCAACGCTAAATTCAGAATTCCTTGATGTCTAAGAATGTGTCCTACCAATCTATCCCTTCTTTTAGTCAAGGTATGCCAGAAATTTCTTTTCTCCCCAATTCGGTTCAGTACCTCCTCATTAGTTACGCGATCCACCCACCTAATCTTCAGCATTCTTCTGTAGCAGCACATTTCAAAAGCCTCTATCCTCTTTCTGTCCACACTGCTTATCGTCCATGTTTCACTACCATACAAGGCAACACTCCATACAAATGCCTTCAGAAAGGACTTCCTTAGGCTTAAATCAATATTCGATGTTAACAAATTTCTCTTTTTCAAAAACGCCTTTCTACCCATTGCCATTCTGCATTTTATATCATCTGTACTGCGACCATCATTTGTTATTTTAGTGCCCAAGTAACAAAACTCATCTACCTCCTTTATTGTTTCGTTACCTAATCTAATTCCTTCAGCATCACCTGATTTTCTTACACTGCACTCCATTACCCTAGTTTTACTCTTGTTAATGTTCATCTTATATGCACCTTTCAGCACACTGTCCATTCCGTTCAATTGCTCTTCCAGGTCCTTTGCTTTATCTGACAGAATTACTATGTCGTCGGCAAAACGCAATGTTTTTAATTCTTCACCCTGAATTTTAATTCCTTCTCCAAATTTCTCCTTCTTTCCTTTATAGCTTGCTCAATGTACAAATTGTACAACATTGGGGAAAGGCTACAACCTTGTCTTACTCCCTTTCCAACCACTCCATCCCTTTCATGCCCTTCAACTCTGACAACCACTGTCTGGTTTTTGTACAAGTTGTAAATAACCTTACGCTCCCTATATTTTACTCTTGCTTGCTTCAGAACTTGAAAGAGTTTATTCCAATCAACATTGTCAAACGCCTTCTCCAAATCTACAAAAGCTAGAAATGTTGGTTTGCCTTTTCTTAATCTATCTTCTAGGATAAGCCGTAAAGTATTGCCTCCCGTGTTCCTACATTTCTCCTGAACCCAAACTGATCTTCCCCGAGGTCGGCTTCTACCAGCTTTTCCATCCTTCTGTATATAATTCGTGTTAAGTAAAAATACATAATGGCTATGGGAAGAAAAGCGTTTCTAAAGAAGCGAAACTTGTTGACATCCAAAATTAATTTCAATGTTAGGAAGTCCTTTCTGAAAGCAGTTGTCTGGAGTGAAGATTCTATGGGAGTGAAACATGGACGACGATAAGGAGTTTAGAAAAAAAGATGATAGAAGCTTTCGAAATGCGTTACAGACGAATGATTAAGATTAGATCACGTAACAAACGACGAGGTGCTCAACATAATTGGGGAGAAAAGGAGTCTATGGCATATCCTGACTAATAGAAGAGATAGGTTGTTGAGATACATTCTGAGACATCAAGTAATTGTCATCTTAGCATTATAAGGAATTATGTGGGCTAAAAATCGTAGAGGGAGACAAAGGGACGAATACAGTAAGCAGATTGAAAAGGATGTAGGTTGCCGTTCGTATTCTCAGACGAAGAGGTTTGCACAGGACAGGGTAGCGTGGAGAGCTGCATCAGACCAGGCCCAAAACATCAACAATCACTTTACTACTCTGTATGACAGTGGAAATATATACTTAACCCTAATTAAATCGACCCTCCACCTCTCAATTCATGTCAGATTTTTTATTCCGTGGTAGATCAGTGCTGTGTTCCCATCAAAGTTTTTGACAATGTATAGCCTGTACTCCATTGCTGGATGTATGAAACGAGCCAGACCACGAAAATGGATTACAGGAGCACTGTGTATCACACGAAAATCACGACACAGCCCCGGAAACCCCCGTGTTTGGCAGCACGTTCGCTGTGTAAGTAATTAGTGGTGTGCTGTTTGACAACAGCCCTCTGACCTTCTGATGTCTGGTTTATAACCAGCAATTCACGGTAATCCGATAAGAAGGGTCTCGGGAGTCGACGCGCACACGTGTTTGTTTCCGTGGAAATTCACAAGTCACAACGTTATCATACAGCTTTGACTGCGAAAGGATAACACAGCTCGATTTGTAGGGATTTTGTGGAGGAAAACCCAAAGTGGCGTGTCTCTTGATCGTTAACATCCAGTAACGACACTCCAGCCTGTAATAACTTCTCGCGTATCTGGTATCGCCAATACCGATAAATAACTTCTGTACAGTATCAAAAATGTATACAGACGTTAGGACTGTGTAGTATGTTAATGCCGTAAGTGTGATATCACTTTGACGACAGGGTTAAGAGTTGGTAGTAAAACAGTTAACAGCAGCGTTCCGAGATGTTCTGCGTCAGATTCCACTAGGTAAAATTGAACCATGGCACATGTATCTCTGTCGAGCAGAAAAAAAACATTGTGATTTGGTAATGGATGTTAGAGTATATCATTCAACTACAACGACGTTGGAGGCAACAAAACCGAATGGTGCGGAACCGCCAACAGTCTCGTGATAAACTGGAAACTGACGAAATAGTAATCTATATGCAAGAGGTCGATGAGGCGGTCAGGAAAATCAACACGGGAAACTACATCTGTTTCAGTGTTAGACTTATTCACAGGGTCACTACAAAAATGGACGTCACAAAGTGCACCTGAAACAGGCGTGAATAGGGCTAGCGTGGATCATATTCCCACATACGAAAATTAAAAAGTTTATAGACCACAACTGTTACAGAAACTGAACGAAGCCTACCCTGACAAAAAACTTGGTTTTGTGAATGGTACCTCACGTAGGTTCAATATGATGCAAATTTTGTTTCCCAAGTGGTGCGGTCTAACGAAGCACAGTTTAGATGAAATGGGCATAATTGTGTGTACTGGGTCCCAGAACATCCATATGTTCATGTAGAACAAGCTGTCAATGCTCCTGGACCTTACGATTCGTGTGGGTTGTCATCAAGGGGACTAATTGGACCCTTATTTTTCGGGGTACAGTTACTGAAAGGAGTTACTTGGAGACGTCTGAAACATTGATTGTACCGTGCATAATGGCTTTGTTTGGTGATGATACTTTCTTCATCCATATGGCCCCCTCCCAACTACCATACAGATGTGGATACCTGTCTGGATGACGTTGCAGTTTCACCGAGTCCTTGGTCGGATCCCAACTGATTGTCCTGCACGTTCTCCTGATTTAACCCCAAATGACTGTTACTTATAGGGTTACTTCAAGAATGTGATGTACAGAAAGAAACCACGCAAACTAGGGAAACTGCTCCAAAAGACTAGTCACGCAATTCCTGGAGTCACTCTGAGAAATGTCACCAACAATGTGCAGCATCGTGCTCAAAAATGTTTGGAGGCGGATGGATTCTAGTTGAAACACTTATTTTAGCTCAAAAAATGTTAAAATGTTTTTAAGCTTATGGGTCATCACTTACTAAACTTACAAAATAACTTATACTACAGACATCACAAACATTCGTACCCGACGGGAACGGCCTCGCGCATCGAAGCATAGCGCATCAATGCGCTCGGCCACTCTGCCGCGGCTCATTTAAGTTCATTGTAATATGATAATATACGTTTCTCTTCGTCAAAGTCAGTGTAATTCTTTCCAACATACCTACAAATCCATATCTACATCATTACAACGCTATCCATCATATGTTGCGTGGTACCACGTACCTGCCTGAAGTTGGGCTCTTAATAATAGGCACATGCAAATAGTGAAGCTGTATTGATCAGGACACGATCACAATCTGTTAACATGATAGTCCAAAGCATATGACAACCACGATATCAAATTTTCTGAAGGATTTTAATGAAAGAGTTAACGGTTCGTGTTAGGACGTCCAAACTGCACGCATAGCCGCGAGATATGGCGGGAATTAGTACAAGCATACTTCATGGTTTTCGGTTTAGTGACGAAGTACGCTTTGATTTCAATGAGTTCGTCAATAAGCAAGCCTGGTGCCTATGGGGAACGGCCTCTTCATCCCCAGCGGCTGACGATGTGGTGTTCAATGCCCAGTCGCGGAATCATCGGTGTGATACTTTTTAATGGCACGGTGATAGAAGATAATTTCATCCCCACTATACAAAGTGACCCCGATTTCGACAAGATGTGATTCAAGCAAGTCGGAGGTTGACTCCAGCGTAGTAGTGGAGTGATGTCCTGGACTGGACTGGAGACCGCATACTTGGTCAGGGGTACCAAGAGGCTACTTACATAGACCCCGATTTGGTGCCATGTTCTCCGGATTTGAACAGATGCGCATTTTTGTTATTTTTAGTTGGTATATTAAAGACAAGTTGTACAGTAATGACACAAAAACTACTGAGCTGAAAACAGCGATATAGGAGGTCAGCCACAGCTTGGATATTCCAACAGTTAAGCGGGTCGTGCAGAATTTCGATATACATCTGCGTCACATCCTGACCTCAAGAAGCTTTTATTTATAAGACATCGTTTTAATCGTTTCAACATCCACCCCCGACAGCGTCGCTGACTACCAAACAAGTGACTCGGCAGAGGACTGGGTTTTGTATCTTGTCATCATCATTTCAACATCATCATCATCAAGCAAGCCGCCATTGTGCCATCAACAAATGCAGCAAGGCGGCCGAACCCCAGTTGGGGATATCGCGGCCAATAAATGCCATACGATCATCATCATCATCGCCACGGAAGGCAGGCATATCTAAAACGTCATACCGTTAAATCCGAATATCTGGAGTGACGTTTACATGTCGAATGAAGTATGCACATGCCGCAGTTCAGAACTAAGTTTTGTTTCATATATTTCAGTGTCACCCCGTACCAATAGATAAATGTGTGAGCTTCGTGTGAGTTGCTACAGACTGGGCGGTCGCTCCCGTCGGAGTTTCGAGTCCTCCCACGGGCATAGGTGTGTCTGTCTGTCTGACTGTATCTCTCTCTCTCTCTCTCTCTCTCTCTCTCTCTCTCTGTGTGTGTGTGTGTGTGTGTGTGTGTGTGTGTGTGTCGTTCATAGTGTAAGTAGTTTCTAAATCTAGGGACTGATGACCATATCAGTTTGGTCCAATAGCGTTTACAAACATTTGAACTAAGTGTATTGTCAACAATTTTTTATTAATGAGTTTGGAAAATAATGTTTCCTAACAAATTCAAAATTGAAAATATCAGTCAAGTTTGCAAAACGTTTTTTAAATGTTCAAATGTTTGGAGAGCTTATGGGACTTAACTACGGGGTCATCAGTCCCTAAACTTACGAACTACTTATGAACTAGCTTATACTAAAAACGCACAACACCCATGCCCGAGGGGGCATTCGAACCCGCAACTGGAGCGGCCTTGCAGATCGTGACTGGTACGCCGAACGCATGGTCACCGCGGCTGGCACGAAAGGTTTTTACTATTTATTTTATAACAAGGTAGTCATCATCAGACCGAATTCATCTGAACGTTGGTGCCGAGGCGATGAGCGTGCAGCGTCTGCAGTCGCCCGAAATTTGGTATTCCAGGCACCATGTTGACACTGTGGATTTCGTAATACCGAATTCCCTAATGATTTATGAAATTCAGTGTTCCACGCGACTATCTCCGACTATCATTCTGCGTTAAAAGTAATTCCTGCTTGCGGCTATAGACCGGTCGGAAACTCTCCCACATGAAACATCCGGAGTACAAACTACAGCTCTACCAATGGATCGTCCTTTTGTGCCTTGTGTCAAGGAAGTAGCCAAAAGGGGTTCTTGGGGGTCCGGACCACCAGTATCACCTAAACGATAAAATGCTATTCAAATTTATGCTAAGGACAAAACACACACACACACACACACACACACACACACACACAAGGTCTATGGTGAACTCTAATCTCCGAAGGGACTAAATGAAATAAGACACGACCTAGCTACCATGTAGTGAAATTGAATGATATTGTTATTATCAGTCATACGACGAAAAAGAGTAAAAAAGATTTTAATTGTCAATACATCTGCAACAGCATCGCCTATTGCCCAGTCCTAGTTTAGCCATCGTCCATTGTTGGCCTTACCCCATTATTGCTACGTTAAGCACTACAGTTCTTACTTGCAGTGGAATATAATGTAACTACTGTCGTTTATTTCTTTTGTTCTGTTAAGATAGTTTCCAATTATAGATAACTTCATAACAAGAAAAAAGAGAAAAATCGACTTTCATTCGTCCACTAGCGTTATGGTAAGTTAAAATACGAACTATTGTAATAGCTTATTTATCTTTTTACAGCAGTTAAATGTTAGCAGTGGAGTCGTTATTTGGAGTAGCAATGTTTCAGTATATGATAAGGCACCGCACTCAGTACGTGTAGTACTTTTTAAAGTTAGGTTTGAGACTTGAGAGTAATATTTTATCTACAGGATGGATACGTTGCAATGACAACAAGAGTAAAAGAACCAATAATCTTGGAAATAAAATAAATTGCCATTAACCGATTATAGACTTACGCTCCCTAAATCAATATGCGAGGTATTTATGCTGATGCAAAACTTAATGCAAATTTTGCGAAACATCGAGCTACAGTCGTGGCTGACAGGCAGCGAGCTCGGTGACGTGCAACCGTGTCGTTGCCAGTGGTCAAATACAAAGAAACACTTCTGATTCTGATAATCTGGAATAACAACTGAAGGTTCTGCTGGCGTATATTGAAACAATTTTTAATAAATGTTTTCCTCAATTTTGTATATAAAATACTGTAGTATTTGTAAGAAGGTCTAACAAACGCAAACTATCACATAAAATATAAATATTTTAAATTTTTTTTAGGAGAAACTAGCTGAAAACCCGGCGTTGCCCGGGTATTCATTTATTTATTCCTGCCACTTTTTAAGGAATATGTTCATTTATATAAGGGCTGTATGTCTGTAAAATCTCTTGGGAATACAATTAGCAGTAAAGAAGTAATAGATTAAAACTTGGTACGTGATGGGGAGGTTTTCCATGACTGCTACTGTTTATGTGCTCATATCTCATGAACTACGCGTCGTTGTGTGATATAGTTTAGAAGGTACACTCAACTATATGCATGTATACTGTCTGAAAAATTTCCTGCGGCTACAATTTGTAGTATAGATATTAAAAATTGTAACATCATACTGAATGCCGTAGTTTTAGTCCATGAACAGCGGAACGTTACTGTTTACGTGCTCATATCTCATGAAGTATGTGTCGGAATGTGATACAATTTAGAAGCTACGTTCAACTATGTATGTGTATACTGTCTGTAAAATTTTCTGTCGCTACAATTTGTATTGTTCAAATTATAAATTGTAACGTCATACCGAGAGCCGTACTTTTACTCCATAAACAGCGGAAAAGTAGTAAGCGAGAAACTTTTTTCCTTTCATATTTTTACTAAGGTTGCCAGCGAGAAAAAGTTTAATAAAGGTTTGGAATTATGTTTAAAGTTTGTTGCAAGTCGCTAAGTACTCTCATTCTCATACAGTGTATTTCGAAAGTCTCTTAGCATTATATGTCATTTTTTTGCGATTTCTATTGGTTATGACGTAATATCTTTTGAACCATGTGCCGTATGTGATTCTTAACGATGCAGCAATTGGTACCTCACGGTAAGGAATGTATGTACCAAATTTGGTTGAAATCGGTCCAATGGTTTAGGAGAAAATGAGCAGCATTGTCGCAAAATGCAGCAGTTTTTCGCGCATCTCATTGTTTATGACGTCTATCTCGTGAACTATATGTCATATGTGATTCTTACACTTACGGCGACCGTCCTCATGGATTGAAGCTTACGTGTACAAAATTTCATATATATTGGAACAAAAGTGTAGATTTGTATGCAACACGTACAAACATACAGACACACTGCTCTATATATTAGATGGAAACATGAGCCTTTGCAAATTTCTCTTTAACAAGTCGGGCCCCCCTCCCCTGCCCCTTTGACAATATCCTGGCTACGTCACTGCTTGTGTATCCGGTATTACCGCCATCTCTATGCGGCCACATTGCTATGCCATTAATTTTGCCATACACGTTACGCCAACAACTTTGAGATTGTTGTGCTGTAGGGCTACATCCGTAGGGCAGCCTTAGCTTCATCCCGACTCCGTATCTCGTCTTGAAACCGGAAGAAAAACTTGCGCCGGCGCGCGCTTTAGTATGCTGCGGTGGAATGGAAAAACGTACGATGCGGCCCTGACCAACATGCGGAAGCTGTGGGGAGTGGTGTCGGAAGCCGCGCCAATCTCCCGCGTTTACCGGAATGTCTCCGAGAAATGGCGCCAATGTTCAGCACGAAGACGCGCGCCTCGCATAACAAGAGGATCGGCATTCTCGGTGGAAATGTGGTCCGCGATACCTTCACCAGACGGTATTATCTGACAATGAGGTAAGCCGATTAACGAAATAACGTAGAAAACACAGTTAGAAAACTCGAGAAGACATTTAGAAAATAAGAATAATCATTTTATAGAAGTCCGACAATTTCATCTTCTGTTGACGACCGTGATTGCTAAAATCTATGGTGGGCATGATACTCCTGTGCATCACCTTCATCTGATAATGGTCGAAATAAAAGTCCGAAAAGAAGAGCAGTCAAGAGTGCAATTACTTAATTTCTGTTGCCTGCTAAATGTAGTGTCACCTTTAGACCAGAAGATTTAATAACGTGAGGTACCGCCAAGTGGATCTACTTTCAGTAAAGATTGATATCTGACACCTACTTGACGGAATTTAAAAAAAAAAGAAAAACGCACTGGCGTGTTTTACGTCCCAGTTTAGATTTTTCTTTGTTTTTGTGATTGTTTGCAAACATTTCGAGGAAAAAATAATAAAAATAGAAACAATAAAAAAAATAGAGACGATTGGGTTACGATTTTACTATTGTGATAATATCTATCCACTTTTTTTAAGACATAATATTCTCTCTGACCATAATTAAACAAACAGCAAAATTATTTGATATTTGAGTTTAGCTTTAACAAACATACCCTTTTCTTAACTTTTATCTCATTAAACTATTATTGTAACGTCTCTCCCATATTTTCATTATCTTTTTCCGTTAAAATATTAACATCTGTATTGCCGTGGTAGTTAAGTCCTCGTTTACAACTGTCTTTGCCTGTACTGGTTTGTGGAAAATCAAGTGACAGTGTCAAATTTTATTTTTGCAAATATCTCTGAAACGGCGCGAGTTATACAAAAAACATAAGAAAGCTACGTTGCAGAGATTTTTCACGTCTACAAAAACGTTCCTTCATTTGTTGTTTTAGATGAACGGTTAAAACGTTATATGGGAATTACATTTCGAGCTGCCAAAAGGCCATCAAAAACGGCCTTTTCAGAAGGCGGGTTCTGGTCGCTAGCAGCCAATAATTACGTCTGCATAATTTAGAGCCGATCAGTTGAACTGTGCGACCTAAAAAGTGGGGACACGTTACAGACACATACACACAGAGTAAAATGGCCGTTATTCTTGCAAATATCTCTGAAACGATGAGAGATATGAGAGAAAAATAGGAGCAAAGTTGTAAAGTATGTTCTCTACTACAAATTCTTTTATTTCATTTTCATTTCAGATGAACAGATAGCCGTTATTTTAATTTCAAGGTGTCAGAAGGTGATAGCAAAGGGCAACTTTTACTGTTATTCCCAAAACCATAAGTATACAAAAAGAATCACTGCATTCGATGAAGCCATTTATTCGTTTTTGAGAGACTAGCGCACAGTAACTGATTTTTATTTATATACACGTAAACAAATATATGGGGATACATTACTGTTTATTCAAAATAAGCCACCATTTCATATGGGGTACGCGAGAAAAATGTGCAGATTTATGCAGAATATCTTAATATACATACATTCATCAATGTTCGATTAAATATGGAAATTCTCCACAGAGCTGATAAATTATTATTCAAAAGAGATTGACTGGCTGGCCAGTACTTACTTTAGTTCTGTACTGCCGAGAGTCACACAAAAACACGAAAATTGAAATAAAAAAAAAAAATAGGTCACAAGCTTTACTGTGACTTCCTTTACAAGGAACTGTGTTCCTTCTTCAGGTGGAGAGAACGGAGAAAAAAAGGAAAAAGGAATGGGAAAGGAAGGTATTCACGACCTAGATCATAAGGATGGTGTTAGGATTGTGGAACTCAGAGATACATAAATCAATGTGTTAGTTACTTATTCTTTGGGTCGAATCATCATCCTGCATGATCATAACTTTGCTTTGCAGTTAGTGCTGTTTAAATGTTTGTAAACCTATAGGACCCAACTACTATAATCATCAGTTCTAAGAGTTACAAACTATTTAAGCTAACTATGACTAAGGACAACAGACACACCCATGCGTTAGAAGTAAATATGAACTTTAATTCCATGTGTTTTGAATATCTTAGAATCTACAGAATGTAGAATATTCTTTGGTGAAAAAAGTTACATATTATGTAGGTGTGTCATAATTTCCGACTGTGTTATTTGTTTCACATAACGCAACAGTGTTATGCGTATTAAAAGAAAGAATGCGGGTATAAACATTGCCAATGATAGGTATCAACTTTAAATCCCCCAATTAAACGTTTTAATACCTCTATACTACGTTTTGACCTTGTTTATGGTAATGGAAGGTGTAGATAGCTCAAATAATGATTGACAAGCGAGTGTTATTTCACGCTAAGCTTATGTCTGCGAACAAATAGTGGCGACTGGGATATTACGTACGCTGTCGGAGTCCTCCATTAGCTGTTAGCTGCGGGAGGGTGACCTCCAATTTCGTTATAGCGAGGCCTGCCGCATCGCTTTACGCCCCTCAACAGCCCCCCTCATCCCGCAGAAAACAGCCGTTAATGGCCTGTTTGTGCCACGTGGACGTGGAGGTACTACCCAACCTAAGAACATGCGGCTTGTACCAGTTGTAATTATTAGTCTGGAAGTGGCGTATATAATGATGTAATGTTTATCAGTAGACCGTCCTCAGTTGACGAGAAAATTATCTACACTTAAAGCCACTACATCCCGTATAATAGAATGGATGAACCATTATTTTGCTTCTATTTATGCCGTTTAAAAACGTATACCACGTTTAGAAAAACCTACAATGTGTTTCTATTCATCCTGAAACATGATTTTTCCTGTAACCGGATATCGTTCACTGTTTTGCAGTTGTTTTTAACGAAGAGATAATGGTTACGGGATGGAGCCAGTTGATTGCAAAGAAATTTTATCTGGTTAGTCCGACATATATGCTTCTTTTCTGTTAAACATGACTAAATACTCCTTTCGTAAGAGACAAGCTGGTTCTTAGACTGACACAAAAATATATCTCAAGAGTCAGTCTCAGTAGACAATTTTTTTGTCTTTATTTCACTGAAGAGCTTCGCCCTTTTGAGGCATCATCAGATTATGTAAATATATGGTTAGCAATCAGTTATCATCATAAAATAAACTATATAGGAAGAAAACTTATCGTCCTGGTTGTGTATATTTTTATTTTTTTATTTTTTATTTTGGCATTAGGCGAAACTAAACACATATTGTGCACAGCACTGAGTAGCCAGATAGAATGCGCCCGGCAATATCTGCCGACCTCGTTCCGCGCCAAAAGTGTTCATTTTGATGACTAATAGCTCACCATACATTTACATAATCTGATGATGCCTCTAAAGGGCGAAACTCCTCAGTGAAATAAAGAAAAAATGCAATTGAGACTGACTTAAAAAGAAAGTTCAAATGTTTGTAAATCTATCTGACCAAACTGCGTGATCATCAGTCCGTAGCTTACAAACTACTTAAACCTAGGTGAACTAACCTAAGGACAACACACACACCCATGCCCCAGGGGAGACTCGAACCTCCACGACGAGCAACCGCGCACTCCGCAGCGAGACGCTTTAGACCGCTCGGCTACTCCACCGCGGCAAGACTGACTTATTGAGATATATTAATAACCAGTGTTTGTACCAGCCACCAGTACGGAGTAGAACCAGTTTGACATAAAAATACTCTACAATGTTGTTCTGTACGGGAAAGTTTTTACAAACAGTTATGTTTTCCCCTCAGTCAACGAATGCTGTTCTGTCACCGTCAATATCACTGTTGTCACAACGTGAAATGTTGAGAACCGTAGAACGAATTACTTCACTATATAGCAGTGAAGCCATTTCATACTTCACCACTTTTAATTATCGTCTTAAGTGCGGAACATTTTTTCCATACTTTAAGATACCTTTACCTTGCCGATCCCCCCCCCCCCCCCCCGTTTTACCTGAATTTTTTTACGACACTTCATTTATGCAAACCATAGTACTGTTGACTGTAAAATCGTGACGAATAAAGTTACTGCAAAAATTATTTAAGCGTTCCTTGATGTAGCTATGCTCCCATTCCGGATTAGACCGACGTGACTATATACATGATTAACATCTAGATTCTTTTGAGTGAATGGAATATGTAAGGCCTAGGGTGAAAAAAGCAATGAATAAAATAAACTTTTTATTTACCGTACAAAGGCTCGCAATTAATTATTTAAAGCTACTCAGTTATTTGGACAAAAGCTTTAAATCTATTTTTTCAAAACACTGTTTATGCAGTTACGTATCTTTGGTCCTAAACAGGCGAATGGTGACTGTGGCATCTGACCTTATTTGTATGGATTTTTGAACAACGTTTTAACTTATATATAACGAACATTGCACTAGCTTTTGATGTTAGTCATAAGTGTGGTTGACAGACAGCACACAGAACTGCCGAGTCCCACCACGACAGACTGAACGTCTTATTTTTGGGTGTCACGCAACACTTCGACCAGAGAAAGGACGGGAGAGTTTCATATTACACTATGTGTATTGCACTGTGTCTTGCGTTGTTGCAGACGTATGTTTTTAATTGGTCGCCTCGAAGCTCGTACTCCGCGACAATTGCCATGCCAGTTATTTCAATTGTTCCCTAGTAGCTTGACCTCAGAGCAGCGGCGGCACAGAAACGAGAAAATTCAAAATCACATTGTTTCAGGAAAGGTTAAATTCCTCAGAGTTTGTGATTGTGACAGTTCAGAGAGTTGCATTTACATACTTTCAAGTCGAATCAATAGCACAACGCAAAAAAGAGGACATTTCCCAATTTTGCCAAAAACCCGGCTGGACCATTTTTAGGGTCCAAAAAAGGGGACATGTCCGGGAAAAAGAGGACGTCTGGTAACCCTAACTGAAACGGAGTGTGTTTCTCTTCCTTGTAAATCTATCTTCTCGATCATTGAGAGTTTTGAAAGCTTTCATTAATTTGGACAACATTGTCCCAGGAGAAAAACAGCGATTCATGACGATTCTTCTATTGCAATAACAGTCTCGATCTCTGAGTTTTTTATTTTATTTTAACTGTTTCAACCTAATATAGATCATCTTCAGAAATATACAGCCCATGTGACCGGTGCTGGACCCTGTAAGACTGCCGTGGCTGTTCTCTGGCCGTAAGCTGTCAAGTTGGTAAAATAGCCACGGCAGTCCTACAGGATCCAGCACCGGCCACAATGGCTGCATATTTATTTCTGATGATGACCTATATTAGGTTGAAACCGGTAAAAAAATACCTTTGAGATCAAGACCGTTTTACAATATATATTTGTAAGCTTTTTCTAGGGATACTTCCAATAAATGTGAGAGTAGCATTTTCCTTCTTGGCGCTTAATTTATGTGATAGTTCCACTTCAGATCGCTCGCTATGCCTACTCCCAGTTATGCTACGGAAGTAAATGTATCCATTGTTCTAAAATTATGTAGTCATCTGCTAAATGATCTATCATTTAATGTAGTTGCATTACATTTGTTTATGCTGAGGGTTCCCTTTACCAAGCTCCGATAGGCTGAAAATATTCCTACATTTCTGTACAGTTTTCCGGCGCTGATACTTTCCTGTATACTACAGCATCATTCTTGATGGGTCTCGTGAAATTTCCGAACTTAACTGCTAGGTCATTTCTGCATATTGTGAAATGTTACGGTCTTCTTTCTCTCCATAGGGGAACGCCAGAAATTATTTCCATAGTCGAAAGACGTGCTTTTCTGTTTGCTAGAAGCTCTTCATCCATCCACACAGTTGCTCTGATATTTCGTACGTTCTTATTTTCTTCATTAGGCGACAGTGCGGTACCATACTTCATGCCTTTCGGAAATCAAGGAACACGGTATCCACTGGAGAGCCAGTATTTACTCGTACTGCGTCATACCTGCGAAGGGAACATATGGAGGGAAGAGTTTATGGTGCAATATGGCGCAATATTGTCAATATACGTAACCATAGTAAGAGACTCCCGACATGCTTTTGGAATTAACTGTCAATAGCGCTCTGATACAAGAAAACATGCGGGTATCTGTTAGCGTCTAGGGACATGATGTTACACCTATCCGTTACGACTGATAGTCGTGAGCGACTCGAAAAATATTTTCTGGGTGTCGCGGAAGAGTAATAGGAGCGGAATTTTACACGCCCGTTCCCTTCCGATCTCTTGTTTATTCCTACACAAGAGATTTTCAGTCTTCATAAATGTCATAATACAGGAGTATACGCACGTCCTAACATTCGATACAGAGCTATGTCAGAGATATAGACCTATGCCTAAGGTTTTACGTATCTTTTCCAGCGATCCTCTTTATTAAACGAAATAGAAAATGTTTAAATGTTTGTTAAGCTTATGGGACTTAACTACGCGGTCATCAGTCCCTAAACTTACAAACTACTTATGAACTAGCTAATACTACGGACGGCACAAATATCCATGCCCGAGGGGGGATTCGAACCCCCGACCGTAGTGGCCGTGCAGACCGTGGCTGGAGCGCCTCAGTCTCCTCGGTTACCGCGGCCGGCTTAAACGAAATAACCTGTGGTTTTTTTTCAGTTATTAGGAACATGTGGCTCCTATAAAGACAGGCTACACTAGTACTGGAAGGGACGTGGAATCAATCACGTGAGTTCGATTATGCTCCTTGCACTATTCTACATATGATCATTGCGACTGGGTGAGAAAGGGCACCTCATTTTGAAACGATTTGTAGGGCATATGCAGTGGCGGCTCGTACAAAATTTGACCGGTGTGGTACAATATTACAAAAATAAGGAAACAAAATATACAAAATTAAAAAGTCAACCTTTGTATGATTGCCTTTAATTAAATAACAATTAATACTGTATTGACAGTAAGACCTTCAGGGTAATCTATAACAGCGTTGCCAACTGCACGTATTCACTGCAGGTAGTAAATATAACGTTTAAAAAATATTAATTTTATTTACAGAAATTAAAAATTTAGACTCAGAGGTATTTGAATACGAGCCTCGCACAGGAATTGAGAAACAACGGCCCATACGCCTAAGTCAGCGCGCTATTTGACTCTGTAAGCCGCAATATTCGTCATATACAATTCTTCCGCAGCCGTCACACGCAGCGCGAAGATAAATATTGATGTGGTGCTGCAGTCGGTCTCAGCACACATGAATCGCCAGGCCTGCCATCACGTCTGCGCATGCGCACTAGCGAACAGACGACTGCGCCGCCTCTCTGCGCACGTACCAGTGCGGCTGAATCCCACTTCAGCACACGGAGCTGGTTTCCAGCTATCGCTGCGAGAGCGCTCCAAAATGCGTTTTCATCCCGATTACTAGCATTCTAATTCGCATTGGAAGGGAATTGGCATAATTTTATTGTGATATCTGGCTCGTATTCCAAGAGAAAGGATATAATTTTACAGCGATTTCTCGCTTTCATTCGAAGAGAAATGGCATAATTTTAGTAACATATTTACAGTGTGCTGCAGCACATTAGCACATTATCACCAGCCGCCACTGGGCATATGTGTTGGATGACGATCAGCGAAACTAGTGCAAAACTACAGATTTCACAAGCGAACGAAAATGATTATTAATTTGTGGTTATTTAAGAGACGATAAAATATAAAATGTAAATAAAAACATTATAAATTCGTGTCGAATTTACTACAAGAAGGAACTAGCCGCTTGCGTTTTAGGTATCAACTTAAGTCTGTCTGTGTGCTATTGCCTCCATAAATGCCAATATATTTTTCTTATAAGTGATGAAGTTTGCAAGCTCGTGGTTTAAACACGTTTCTCGTCTCATCTTTTGTTGATATCGTAAGATAAAGGGTGGCGGCGGCCAAAGCCTCTGAATTGAACTCACTTTTGTAGATAATATAGCGAGGTTGATGCCGAGTTTCTCGGACGACGACCAGAAGCCGAGGGAATGTACGCAACGTGATCCCGGCTCCCTCATTACGCCATAAGGTTGCCTTCGCGGATTCGCTCACTTTTCTGAGAAGGAGCCGCCTTCACCTGGCCTCGCTGCCTTATTGAAATCGTCGAGTTGTCCGCCCTTCTTCGCTGCTCACTCATTCCCGTCTGGGTGAGAACAGTTTTTCTTCATTCCTGGTTTTCGTTGAAGGTTCGTTAATGGGATGAATTTTACTCTCTACAACTCTCTGAGAAGTTCCTAATCTCGTTTGCCTTGAAACGTCTGCGTATAATCTCGTTACTCTGGCAATTTTCAACGATGTCCGACTTACGTTTGCCAAATTGATTGTAAGCAATAAGGAGCCATTAAAAAGTTCTGTTTGGGGCCTTTCGCTGTGGGGAGACTACAATGCGTTTATTTGAACAGCGACATATAGGTAAGGGATTAGAGTGGTATTCGCGTCTCTCCGACGTGTAGGCGGTACATACGAAAACAGTAATTATGGCGGCTTTATCACCAACGTACTATTATTCTGCTTTCGGCCCCAATTTTCGTTATGGTAGTAACACTACATGAAAGTTGACCTTTTCAATCTCCTTTTGACAGTCCGAAATTTTAATGAAAATAACAGCTTAACCGTATATCTGACACAAAAATTGAATGAACGATTTTGTAGGGAAGAAAATACTCTGTGACGTTGCTCTGTTATGTTTTTTCACACCTCGCATCGTTTCAGATATATTTTCAAAAACAACGGCTATTTGACCTTGTCTCAATGTGTGTACGTAAAGTATTCCCACTTTTAAGTCGCGCTGTTCATTCGATCGGTAATTGTTGGCCGCCAGAGAACATAACATGCCCATTTCAAATATTTCGTACAAGAAAAAATAAATAAATAAATAAAATAAAATTAAAAATTAAAAAAAGGTTAATAACACTAAAATAGGTCGTGTTGGCCTTTTGACAGCAGGAAATGTAATTGCAAACAACACCTGAACCGTTCATATGAGACGAAAATTCAATAAACGTGTCTGCTGAGGAGAAATTATGAACAATTTTACATTTTTTTTTGTTACTTCCATAACTCGCACCTCTCCGGGGATATTCGCAAAAATTACGGAGATATGACACTTGATTTTACGTAAACGAGTACAGGCAAAGAAAATAAACTTGACGAAGAAGACGAACAACTATGTTAAGACAAGTGATAATATTTTAACGGAAAAATATAGTGAAAATATGGGATAGATATTAAAATAATAATGTAAGAGGTAAAAGGTAAAAAAAAAAGGATATGTTTGTCAAAGCTAAATTCAAATATGAAATAATTTTGTCTGTTTGTTAAAACACGGTCAGAGAGAATATTAGGTGTTGAGTGCGCAGTTATTATCACAGTAGTAGAGTCGTAATCGCATCGTCCATAATTTTTCATTATTTATGTTTCTATTATTTTTGTGCAAAATGTTTGTAAAAGATCATAAAATTAGAGGCAAATCTAAAGTGGGTCGTAAAAAAAGCGCCAGTGCGATCTTTTGACAGCACACGTACTTGGGATAAAAGAAGAATGTTATCGAATGCCACCTTTTCGGAGTTATGCACCGAGCAATGTGCTTATCGCTTTTCTACGCCAGTCGAACTGCGAGACCATTTTATTACGATATAGTCATGAAGGATACCCATGGTAATATCAACCTTCGTTCACTTAAAAAGCCACTGAAGAGAGAATGATTGGACGGGGAAATGCAGCAGTCACAGATATTTACTCAAGCCACAGTCGTGTTTTATCGAACGAGTAACCTGAAGCTGAGGGTTAATTGCTCTATGCTCAAATGATTCTGGCTGAACGGAATATTGAGCCTGTATTCTACGATGTTTTTGATCTCTCCTCATCCATCTTTACTAACGTTATTGCCTGAAATTATAACTTTTAAATATGAAACTGTGATTGACATGTTACATATATTGCAGGCTAGCTGAAACGCGGCTTTGTCCGGGTATTTATTTGTTCTATCCTTGAGTTAGTAGTTCTTCTCCTCCATTCCCTACAGCTGTTCACCTACCATTATTCATCTCCTCCTCTGGCCATCTCTTCCTCCCCATATATAAGGCTATTAATTCCCCTCAATGTCAATCTACCCCTTCTATCTCAGCCCATCTTCCCCTTTCACTGTGATAGGTAAAAATTGTCTAAGCTACCCTCAGACGTGCACCATATGAAGCATTATACAGACAGTGATGTTCCTTTTCTTTTGCAGGTGAATGGTGCAAAAGTTCTATCAAGATCGGAATAAAACTTCTAAATCGGTGTTGATGTTTATTTAAAGCTACTTATGATTATGCATCATATAAAATCTTATATACACAGTATGTTCCTCTTGTTTTGAAGGTCAAGCGTGCAAAATTTAATAAAGCTTGGTGCCGAAATCTGTAAATACTCTCCGCAGTTACTCATAAAGAGTGAGCTATCTTCCTCTTGTTTTGAACGTCAAGTGCGCAGAATTTCACCGAGATCGCAATAAAACTGCAGATTATGTCGAAGTCTGTAAGTAAAGTAACCTCTGCCATGCAACATAAGAATTATTACCTACACAATGAATGACTCTCCAGTTGCTTTGAAAGTAAAGTCTAAAATATTTCATCAAGATCGGACAAAATAAAGACTATGTCAAATCCTGTGAGTAAATAAATCTCCGCCATGCTCCATACAAACCGTATGTATAAGTGCCATTCCTCTTGTTTGATTTCTGCAAAAATTTCTTGCAATAGGATAAACGGTATGAAAACGTCTAAAAAATCGAGCTGACGAGTTTTACGGCCCACTTTAGATTTGTAGTTTTATAAGTTTTTGTAAGCATTTTGGACCAAAATAATATTAAATTAATAAGAGTGTCTGAAACCCTTTTAGGAAAAAAAATCAGGTAGTGGCGGGTTTCGAACCACCGAACTTACGCGCCACAGCCCAGCACCCCCACGGCTATAAACCAAAACAGAAGCTCTTTAATCTCATACTATTGATGGGCGTTGTTAACTGATGTTAATATGGCATTTGTAGACAGATTATCATTTATCGTTCGAAGAACGATGTGTGTATGTTAATTTCTCAGTGTGCCGTTGCTTTGAAATGACAACGTGTAAGTTACAATAAGAAAATCATCAAATACGCGAGGAATGTCACGTGACATCTCCGAACGGCTGGTTTTCGTTAATTCAATGGAGGGTGACAAATCTCCGTTATTTTTCCAAATATGTCTCAAACGATACGAGATATGAAAAAAACATAAGGGAGCTAAGTTGTAGAGAATTTTCTCCTCTACCAATTAGGTAATTCATTTTTAGTGTCAGATGAACGGTTCGTTTGCAATTACAATTATATTAGAAACGTCTTTTTTTGTTTTATTGCCGTATTTTTTTCCGAAAAATTTTAAAAAGGGAGAGTCTGGTCTCTGGTGGCCTACAATCATGTCTGTAAAATTTGGTGCTGATCGGTTGAACGGTTCATCTTAAAAACAGGGAACACGTTACGGACAGACAGACAGACAGACGGACAGACAAACATACATTCCAAAATGGCCATTATTTTTGTAAATATCTTTTAAACGCTACGAGATATGAAAAAAAACAACAACATAAGAGTGCAAAGTTGTAGAGAATTTTCTCCTCTGCAAAATCAGTTAATCAATTTCCGTGTCAGATGAATAGTTAAGCCGTTATTTTCATTTAAATTTCGAGCTGTCAAAAGACGATCGCAAAGGCCCACTTTTAGTGTTACTACCGTAACCTAAAGTGGGCCAAAACGAATCTAATCCGAACTGGCTAGGTAGCGTAACGTCCTCCGTTTCTGTGTTGTAACATATTCTTGTTGTATTCCCCATGTGCCATGTCAGTTTGCAACTGTTTCTTGAATCATTCTTTATCGTCTCACTTTTACCGTAGAACAGAAGATACGTCATTTACTTCACATACGTACACGACAAATGTGTGGTACATAAGCGTGGCTCCTCTGGTGGAGTTGACGTCAACAGAATTTTGTGCAGTCTCTCACCTACATGATATACTACAATTCGTGTGATCACGTTTCCTCAGAATTTGAAAGGCTTCCAGGAGATGTGACTAACACAAGAAAATTTCATGACGATTCCACAGGGAAGCGTTATTGGTCCCCTACTCTTCCTCGTGTTTATAAACGATTTAGGAGATAATCTGAATAGCTCCCTTAGACTGTTCGCGGATGATGCTGTCGTTTATCGGTTAGTGAAGTCAACAGAGGATCAAAAGCAACTGCAAAGCGATTTAGACAAAATTTCTACTTGGTGCGAAAATTGGCAATTGACACTAAATAAAGAAAAGTGTGAAGTAATACACATGACCACTAAAAGAAATCCGCTGAACTTCAATTACGCGATAAATCAGTCAAACCTTAAGGTCGTAAATTCTACCAAATACCTAGGAGTTACAATTACGAACAACTTTGACTGGAGAGAACACATAGAAAATATTGTGGGGGAAGGCGAACCAAAGGTTACGTTTCATTGGCAGAACGCTTAGACGATGCACCAGCTCCACCAAAGAGACTGCCTACATCACACTTGTGCGTCCTCTCTTGGAGTACTGTTGCCTCTTGTGGGACCCTCACCAGGTGGGACTGACGGAAGATATTGAGAAGGTTCAGAGAAGGGCAGCTCGTTTTGTTTTATCACGTTACGGGGGGGGGGGGGGGGGAAGCGTCACGGAAATGTTGCACGAATTGGGGTGGAAATCATTAAAAGAAAGACGTTATTCATTGCGGCGTGATCTGTTTGCGAAGTTTCAATCACCGACTTTTAGTTCTGAATGTGAAAATATTTTGCTAGCACCCACCTACTTAGGGAGACATGACCATCCCAATAAAATAAGAGAAATCAGATCGAAAACGGAACGATTTAGGTGTTCTTTCTTCCCGCGCGCTATTAGACAATGGAACGGTAGAGAAAAGTTATGAAGGTGGTTAATGAACCCTTTGCCAGGCACTTAAATGTGATTTGCAGAGTATCGATGTAGATGTAGATGTAGAAACCAAGATGCTCATTACTATTTTTTTCTGCATTATAAAAGGTTTGTGAGGACATTGTTCAAGACTTACAATAAGTCACACATTTTGGAAGTAGTGTGACTACGTAAACATTCACTTAGCAAAATTCACGAGTTGGGTTGGCTCCTCTGCCGCTGCGGACTGAATTTAGACGGCGTGAAAATGAGTCTACAAGTCTCTGCGACTACCCTGGGCGCAGCTCGCACCAAAATGTATGTCGAGTGAAGTGCCAGCCAACTCTCGTGTGTTCGTAGGTGCACGGTCCATTCCACGAGATCCCAGATATGCTGTGTGGTTCAGATAGGCGCTCGGGGGTGGCCGTGTCCCTGGAACTACATCTGGACGGCGTGGGAGCCTTGTGTCGAGTTACATTGAATAGCCCCAGAAACGACAGGGCGTTGGATGTATATGATCTTTAGACAGCTAAAAATAGCGCGGCTTATTCAAAGTCCTTATCATAACAATAAAGAGGTCCAATTCATTCCAAAACATAGTGAACCCAGACGATAACGTAGGCCCCACCGCCTCGGACCACACTTTTTTGACTGGCTAAATCCATCCATACATGGTGACATGGTGACTCTCGTCGTCATCCTGCAGTTGAAATCATGACTCGTCCGATACCACGTCCTGCCATTCTTCCAGTGTCAAACGACCCCGTCAACGGTCATCGACAGCGCCCGTTCGACAGACAGATCGTCTATTGTGCTGTTGTGGACTGTAACAACTCCACTCAATCACTCAATATGCTACCTGGTTCAGGTGGGACGTGTGAAGTCGAATTCCGGCGCCTTTGCCGTAATCGGAACTACAATTCGTCGGGCCCCGACCACGATAAGCCGGTCAGCTCACGACGTTGCTTGTTATATCAATAACCACGGCCCAGAGGATTTCCTGTACAGCCTCAGCTGGTACAGTTGGCATATGGAGCGCAGACAACACACTTACGCCATCTGTGACCCAATGGCGCATGACATTTGCTAAGGCAAAGTCTAATTACATGGCATTAGCCTCTGAATTTTTTCACAGCAGCAGAGATTATGCTTTTACGTTATTCGAATGAAAGAACTACAGGAAAACGTAATTAAGAATAATGCCGTGCAGTTGTAGGTAATGCTACATAATGAATTAAAAGACTTTAGTCTGTAGTTACATCTTATACTAACTGACAAAATTAGCGTGCAGTTGGTCTGTAATGTCTAGAGCAAGTGCTGCACTCTCCCAGCAGACAGATCTAGTGCAGGAGAAATGTGAGAAACATTCGGGGAAAGAAGTCACCGGCGAGGGCGCTTTTAAGCTAAGTGGAAGGAAATACGTTGATGGCGACATGGAAGGATTTTTTCCCCTTGGTTTCCCAGGTTTCAGATATGAATGAAATACCAATTTAAAGCTGTATGTCGACATCCAGTGGAGTAATTCTTCCCAAAATTTCAAGTTTGACCACCATGTAGATCTGTATCCAGATTTAAAAGTAAAATAAACTGTCATTGATCTGTTCGCTGTTTTGTAATAAATTCCATCCCGTGACAGACTACTCAGCTTAGAGTAGGCCTATAGCACATGCAATCCATAATCGTTGTAATGCGTTGATGTGTTGAGTCACATGATAACTTTTCAGGATGCTGACGAAGTACGACACAATGCACAGTACTATTGAAAATTATATGCTTCATTAATTGTTTTAAATAACCACAAAAATATTTTGCAACTGTTTTTCACACGCGGATGAGAAATGTAATGAAGAACATGCCTAGATCAGCTGCTAAAAGAGAGCTTACATATAACTTGTGCCGAGATTCGTAGTCACGTCTGCGTAATTAATTTAAAAAAATCTTTATTTGTAATTGTCCGTAATGTATCTGTGGCCTGTTCGGTGTCGTGTGAAAGGTCAGGTTTCCCTGAAATGTATTCTTAACCTTTTTTCTGGATCTTCCTCATTTTGCTCATATTCTTTTCTTCGACTTATGGAGGCACTACAGAGTTCTGACATTTATACAATGGTCTGCTATGACAAAAGGCTGATTTACACGGACCGTTGGAAATCATTTGTGAATAGATTCCTGCAGCAAAGATGGACCTGTTCAAACATATACTTCTTGTTCATATGTATTGAAATGTTTCCATTCTTCTATATGGATGCCAATTATAAGATGGCCATAACAAATGAAAAGCGAAATTCACTCATAGAAAATCAAAAACAAATTTTCCATGGAAGAAGGGTCTGAGGGATTGTCTTATTGAATCAAAAAGTACTTTTAACTGGTATCTAGAAGTAGAATATCTGACTACTAATTCAGACTCTAGGGTCGCTGGTTGGATAACTGTTTCGATTTTGGCTGCAATACATTAGCTATGGTCGCCGAAACTCAAAGTGAAAATTACACTAATAAAAAAGTCCGAGAAAAAGACCGTCGTATGTGACACACTATCGAGGCACCCTTCTGTTGTTGAAATTGAGCTAATTAACTACAAATCTTGAGTTTTTTCTGAACCTGATGTTGAGAGGATGCTGTTGTACCGCCTCATTGTTCCATCAGGTCTAAATTGCCCAATTGACATTATGTGCCCGTATCTTAACCACTTTTATCTGTGGTATACACTATTCTTACGACTCACTCACGTAAATGGAGCATTTTATACATATTTTATTTATTTTTTAGCCGATTGACTGAGGTAAAGTCGTAAAAGCAGAGATGTTGAGTTTGTGTTTCGTTATTTCATAAACAATGATTCACACTCCCGTGTTTCTCATCACAGTGTGAGTGGTTCAGAATGTGTACGTGTGAGTCTGCACTTGTAGATTAAGAGAACATTGTGGTAGCGGTGGACAGCGAGCTGTCTGCTTTTAGCAAGCAATGATCAAATAGTCAGTAGGGCAAAGATGCTGGTAATCCACGGTTCTGATCGATAGCAAGCGGTCGGTCTTGCGGTAACTCCAAAGGCAAGTGCCCGCCTGGCCCCACCACTTCCACCAATCAGGTTGCGACGTCTGCACCTTTCGAATTCGCGAACGGTTGGGCCTGCCCGGAGCATCTTCTGCTAGTCGTTAGCCGAGCTCCGAGATGACCAGACGCTGCCGCCTCTTGCTCTTCCACTTGTGCAGATTTTGGTAAGAATTGCGAGCGGAATTGAGCTTTGTGGTCCTGATGGCTTTCGCGAAGTCGCAATAGCCGTCAGAGGCACGAATGTAGTTGCAGAATTTTATTAATTTGGTTACCTTGTTATAAAATTGTGGCGTTAGAAAACTTGTGGTCCAGCACAAAGGTTGCTGGCTTGTATTGTGCTATTCCTTTTCTGTGTCCAGTCATGTTCAAGTGTGTTACAACATTTGCCATTGTAATGAATACAATTGGCCCTAAGCTAAATTATTATACCCGCTGTATCAAAAAATTTTAAATTGATGACACGCCCACTTTTCATGTTACGTTTTTGTCCTGACATTTATAATATTTTATTATTGACCTTTACATTTTATCAACTAATGCTTAGAATTTAATGCTTGCAATTATGTAATGTTTATATCAGAACACGTCAGAACATGCCGATTGTAATGATTTGGAATGTTAAATATGACACGCCCATTTTTCTCGTGTAGCCATTGGGCGCCAAAAGTTTTAAATTTTCTGAGTTTTGTCGTTTTAATTACTTGACGTTGCTTTCTCTACGGCATAACTTAAGTTTCATTCTGCTTTTGTACAGTACCTTTTTATATATATGTTGTGGTTGTTGTTGTTGTGGACTTCAGTCCGGAGACTCGTTTGATGCAGCTCTCCACAATACCCTATCCTGAGCAAGCCTCTTCATCTCCACATAAGAACGGCAACCTACATCTGTCTGAATCTGCTTACTGTATCTATCTCTTGGTCTTCCTCTGCGATTTTTACCCCACACACTACCCTCCAATGCTAAATTCACAATTCCTTGATGTCTAAGAATGTGTCCTACCAATCTATCCCTTCTTTTAGTCAAGGTATGCCAGAAATTTCTTTTATTCCCAATTCTGTTCAGTACCTCCTCATTAGTTATGCAATCCACCCACCTAATCTTCAGCATTCTTCTGTAGCACCATATTTCAAAAGCCTCAATCCTCTTCCTGTCTGCACTATTTATCGTCCATGTCTCACTCCCATACAAGGCAACACTCCATACAAATGCCTTCAGAAAGGACTTCCTTAGGCTTAATTCAATATTCGATGTTAACAAATTTCTCTTTTTCAAGAACGCTTTTCTACCCATTGCCATTCTGCATTGTATATCCTCTGTACTGCGATCATCATTTTTTACATTCAGAAGTAAAAGTCAATGATTGAAACTTTGCAAACAGATCACGTCACAATGATTTCCACCCCAGTTCGTGCAACATTTCCGGGACGCTCCCCCCCCCCCCCCCCCCCGTAACGTGATAAAACAAAACGAACTGTCCTTCTCTGAACCTTCTCAATATCTTCCGTCAGTCCTCCCTGGTGAGGTTCCCACAATGGGCAACAGTACTCCAGGAGAGGACGGACAAGTGTGATGTAGGCAGTCTCTTTGGTGGAGCCGGTGCATCTTCGAAGCGTTCTGCCAATGAAACGTAATCTTTGATTCGCCTTCCCCACAATATTTTCTGTGTGTTCTCTCCAGTCTAAGTTTTAACTCCTGGGTATTTGGCAGAAGTTACGACTTTGTTTGACTGATTTATCGCGTAATTGAAATTCAGCGTATTTCTTTTAGCGGTCATGTGTATTACTTCACACTTTTATTTATTTAGTGTCAATTGCCTATTTTCGCACCATGTAGAAATTTGTCTAAATTGCTTTCAGTTGCTTTTGATCCTCTGTTGACTTCACTAAGCGATAAACGACGTCATCCGCGAACAGTCTAAGGGAGCTATTCAGAATGTCTGCTAAATCGTTTATAAACACGAGGAAGAGTAGGGGACCTATAACTCTTTCCTGGGGAACGCCAGATATCTCTTCGAAGATGAAATTTAACAGCAGAATTTTCAATGTAAGTTTCCGGGAAGAGATTCCAATAAAAACGTCTTGGCTCTAGTTTCTCAGAACGCGCTACCTCCCTCAAAAGACTTCTGTTCGACAACTTTTGGGATTCAATGTTTTTCACGTTAACGAACTAGGGCGTTATTAGCCGGTGGTGTCTGGCATCGGCGGTGAGACGGGCGCGTTATCTGGCGGCTAAAAGGCTTTGTGTCGGTGTGGCTGTTGAGCACACACCACTGCACGGTAAGGGGGGGAGGGGGGGGGCTATAGCGTGCACCTGCGCTGCACCAGGCTGCGGCCTCTGATGTGCGCGCTTTGTTCTCCCTGACGGTGACCGAGAGGCTCACTTCAGCACGCACAACACTCGGTGCCGCGTTTATCCCAACCGCTCCAAATAACGTCTACATCCCAAGAGAACTTCAACATTATCTCGGAAAACAAAACCTTCACACTAATTTTGTGCTTGCAACTGGTCGTCGTCTAAGCCCGTTTCACACGACAATCTGGCCAAAATCGTCTACTCTTAGTCAATGACGGTGCATGCTACTGTTGCAGTGTTGCACAACTCACAGTTTTTTTAACTATGTATTTGAAAAAATGTTCAAATATTTGTAGAACTTATGGGACTTAACTACGGGGTCATTAGTCCCTAAGCTTACAAACTACGTATGAACTAGCTAATCCTAAGGACGGCACAAATATCCATGCCCGAGGGGGGATTCGAACCCCCGACCGTAGTGGCTGTGTAGACCGTGACTGGAGCGCCTCAGTTCCCTCTGCCACCGCGGCCGGCTATGTATCTGAGTAGCCTAATATCAAACCTGGAAATCTGACCTAATGGTCGAAATTTAGTTAGCAGTCGATCCTAACGGAAGTTTCTCCGATCTTTTCATTGGTGAAGTTAGTTTTTTTTTCCAAAAAACGACGTAAATGTGAAAAATCACGCGTTAAAGTTGTCCGTTGACATCAAAAGCGGACATCTACATAAGAGATTGATATCAAATGCGGACACCAATGGGAACACATTATATGATCACATGACCTCGAAAATCAGACATGGCGATAGTATGTGCCAGGTACTAAGTCGTATTAGCCCGTACTAAAGTTTTTTCAGTAATTATTATAGTATTATTACTAATAACAATCTCAAAGCGAGTGATATATTCAAAAATGTTCAAATGTTTGTAGAACTTATGGGACTTAACTACGGGGTCATCAGTCCCTAAGCTTACAAACTACTTATGAACTAGCTAAGACTAAGGACGGCACAAATATCCATGCCCGAGGGGGAATTCGAACCCCCGACCGCAGTGGTCATGCAGACCGTGACTCGAGCGCCTCAGTCCCCTCGGCCACCGCGGCCGGCCGAGTGAAATGGAACATATCACCAGCGACAGAAGGAAAAGCTAGGAAGCGGTTGAGATAACCTAAAAAGTGGAAAATAAACACTGAAAAGTAACAAAGGTAAGACAGCTTTACACTGTTCTATTGTAAAGTGTATTGTACGAAATTATCACTTGTTGGAAAAAAGTTCGATGTCAGAAATAACGTAAGTATGTTTACGGACATCTGGCGACAGTTTCAACAGACCTTATGCTAATAATTTTAGAGATTCAGTGCGTTAACATTTCATTTTGTATATAAAATTAAAAAGATTATTATGATTATTGTAGTTCTTCATTTTTCCAGTATGTAATAGAGTTCAAAATTTAATATTTTCCACTTTATGTCGATATTCCTATAATTTCGCAAATTATACACCTTTAAAAGAGTCTCTTTAGCAGCAAGCGAATCTCTGTGTATCAAAGACGGACATCATAAAAGCGCGTTCACATCAACACGTTTTGGTTTCAAAGACTGACATCTGTATTTTCAAACACAATTTGAAGGTACTTGAGTAATAAAATTGATATTAGTCATTTCCAGGTATAACTCCTCGAGTATTAAAGTTGATAATGCTCAAATCAGCTTATACATATATTAGCTCTAGGTTTCGCAATAAAAAATGACGTTTATCTCAGTTTCTGGCAAACGACACATGTCCGCCTTTGATAATAGGCTACTCATGTACCCTTGTATTATATATTTTTCGTTTAGAAAATGATACATGTTATAGAACGTCGAACATCTCGTTGCCCATACGCCAGGAAAACCGCTGCCGGCTTCATGGCAAGCTCTGGGCTTTGTATTAAAACTCTGTAGATTGGAAGTCGAGATGGCCATCTTGACAGTGGCGGGTATGGTGAGTCTATCCCGCTGATGTAATGTACGTCCGCTACAACGTTCCGAGTGTGTACAATATTTGAAGAGTGGAAATGCTAAAGGATGTAAGTGCAATTTTTTGACTTTCGGGGTTTTTCACTGCTAACCGATCTATGTAGTCGCGTCCTTCTAATTACTACTGACCCCAAGAGATTGTACTAGTCCGATGTCCAGTTGGGTCTGCTCTGCTAATGGATCTACGTGCCACAAGCATCTGGCGCTAGCCGAACAGCAGTCTGTGCTCAAGGTTATGCCACAACACTATTGTTTTGCTTAGTTAAGCTGTTGCCAGTGATGCCAGAGATGCAAGTGTTCAGAACGTTTCGTTCAGGAAGAAATCGGATAAGGCCAGATTAAGCGGAACGTCGTACCTTACGCAGAAGAACAAGGAGGTTAGTTCTGTTAACTTATAATATGAAACAAGCCTACATTATCCAGTTGTAGTAGGTTGAGGTACATATTTTTCGTTTATTTTGTGTTTAGGTGTTCTGCAAGTGTAAGTACAGTTTATATGAAAATTCAGCTCTCAGCTCTTTGAAGAATACCACCAGCTTGACCTGAACCAACAAGGCAATTACCTGATGCAGCTTACAGAGGTTTTTCTTACTCAAAGACGACGCCATGGGACCTATAATGAAGGCGCAGAGAGGTGAAAGGCAGTCAACTCTCTGCTACACACTTCCTGATGGGACAGGAGACCTCAAGAGAGTATGCAAAGCTACATTTTTAAATACCTTTAATATTTCTGCTAAAAAATCAAACGATTTCTACGAAGAAAAAATCAGGTTCTGAAGTTTTCAAAGACACAGCTTCTTTGATGAAAATAAGCTAACAACACCCTGGTATTGTGTCCTGCAAAAGAAGCTTTTCCGATCACTGTGCCTGGAAAAGACGTAGCAGCTGTGGAATTGATAAAACTTCGAGCTACTGTTCCACTGGCACCAAAAAAGACAACGATTTTTCCGTTGTTATTGATTACGTGGACGAAAATAACAAGGACTTTTCCGACAGTTGTTATCTCCATGTTGTCTCGTGGCACTTAGATCTATTAGCTATGACAAAACCTATTGCACTTACACCTTTCTGCATAAAACGCAATGTAACTTTTTGATTTTACAACATACGTAGAAAAACCTTTGTCAACATTTGTCTAACCATGTATAGAATTAATTTGTGTTTTGTTAGAAATAAATATCCATTTCTCACAGAGATGTGCAGTTTTTTCTTTTTTTTTTTTCCCTGAACAATTTCATTTTCGGCACTTAGCACCTTTAGCGATTCCACTCTTCATTTATCAACAGATTTTAAAAAACATATTCAATGAAAAAAATATGTTTCCCACATCCGATAGTGTGATAGATTCGCTCGATAATGATCTTGCTGAGTGCAGAGTTCCTACTCAGGGGAAACATAGATACTCCCTACAGGAAAATAAGAGGCATTTGCGATCAAGAAAAGCAGCGGTATGAATATCAACAACTCAGACGGAAACCAGTACTAAGCATAGGGAAAGAAGGGGAAGCTGAAAGGTGGAAGAAATACATAGAAGGCATGTACAAAGGAAATAAACTTGAAGGCAGTATTATACGAATGTAAGTCGAAGTAGATACGATACTGCGAGAAGAATTTGACGGAGCACTGATCGGTCTGAGTCGAAACGAGGCCCTTGGAGTAGATCATATTTCGTCTGATCTGCGTAGAGTAATTCTGCCTCAATGTTCCCTGTGAAATGCATATCAAATTGCCAGGGCTCTCCTACATTGGAATAGCACCCCAGCAAAGAACGAGAAGAATGGGAACAATCCCGCCTTGTTCCTCAAGTCGAGGTGATATAAATATCAACAAACAATACATTTCCTAGAGACAATATTGTCTCGTTATACCAAAGGTATAAATATAAAAAGAGGCATTGAATTAAAATTTGTGCTGTGGCCATGATTCGCACCAGGGACTTTCTGCTTACTAGGTAGGCTCTTTAGACCACTCAGATAATAGCATTGCAGCCAAATCGACTTAATGGACTCTCTTGAAGCACGTCTCCCTCCACACCACATACATTAATTCTGCCTCAATGGAGGGAGACGTGCCTTAAGACAGTCAGTGTAGTCGCTTTGGTTGCAATGCTGTGTTAGCTGCGTGGTCTAAAGCGCCTACATGGTAAGTAGGAGGTCCCGGGTTCGAATCCCGGCCACATCACATTTTAATTCAATGCCTCTCCTTATATTTAATACCTTTGCCATAACGAGACAATGTTGTCTCAAAGAAATTCCATTAAATTTTAGACAACGATCATCTGTTGTGTTACAGCATCAAATGCTCATTCAACGCGATACCTTCCTGGCACTATGTTGTTCATATATTCAATATTTAGTATTTAAAATAGGTCTAGCACCCACACGACGTAAGAACAAAACCAGAAGTAAACTAGTCTGTTAATGTTTTGGGTCAACCTAAGATGGCAGACATTGGTTTCAATTTTGTCACGCCATGTCATCTCATTTCTTTCTATGCGCATGGTGGCGAGTTTGGGACTCTTAAATATCCGCCGTCTGCAAAAATCGGACGTGATCCTATTATGGCCGAAAACATTCCAACAAGAGAAAAACTTTCGCAACTTCATAAACTGTTTTGTTGTTACACAAGAACCTAGTAGTTTTTCAAGTAACGTTCTTCTACAAAAGAGACGAAATACCGAAAAGGAAAATATTAACTTTGACAGAGAGGAAGCCTGCATTATGCAAAAATAGGAATGTAAATACATGAAAGTATTTTAATATTTTTCAGCTGTGAAAAAGTCAGAATTAGTGGACGAGAAGAATAATTTCGGTGTTCACACTTAGCAAGGAGAAAAAAAAGATGTAAAAGTAAAGTAAAAATGCCGTATTTACTACGATTTAGATATAGTTTGCAGTGTTTGCATGTATATATTTTCTTGGGCAACTAGATGCAGGCTTATATGTTTCGAAACGTTTATCGAAACATTTAATTTTTTCAGTTATCAATAATGTATAGAATTTACCATATTGTCTTGAACAAGAATATACACTAATTATTTTCCTTCGTCATTAATGAAGTCTGTTATCTTTGTCTGTTCCTATGTAAAAGTGTCCACCTAAGATCACTTAAGAATTCGGGGCCGCGGTGGAATGGCCGTGCGGTCTAAGGCGCGCTGCGGAGCGCGCGGTTACTCGCCGTCGGAGGTTCGAGTCCTCCCTGGGGCTTTGTGTGTGTGTGTTGTCCTTAGCTTAGTTTACCTTAGTTTAAGTCGTTTGTAAGCTACGGACTGATGACCACACAGTTTGGTCCGATAGATTTACAAACATTTGAACATTTGAAGAATTCGGGTGCGAAACTGGACAGCAGACAGATCTCGAGTTTTTGTGA
The DNA here is from genome assembly GCA_026315105.1 of Locusta migratoria. NCBI lineage: Eukaryota > Metazoa > Arthropoda > Insecta > Orthoptera > Acrididae > Locusta > Locusta migratoria. The sequence goes on from CM048746.1 coordinate 203,989,690, forward strand.
TATCGTCTAAACGACGACGTTAACAGGAGACTCTCTATGGAAGGAACACGCCAGTGGCGCTGCTACAGACAAACTCTTCTCCAGAAATCAAATAAGACAACAAATTCGATCTGTAAAACGGGCTTTACACATTTCGAGCAGTCGATTTTGCGCAGTATGTCGGCCGTGTAGACCGGGCTCAATAAACCACAAGAAATTTCAACTGGGCAGTAGCGTCATGTCATTGTGTGTTAGTCGTCCGCTAGCGCCTTAATAAAACGAGGAAATCGTGATATTATTCTTCATCACTACGAAGTACATCACGTCTGTGATGTTGCTTGATAAAGCCCGATAATGCCATGATTGAACTCATGTATCCACGACCAGCCTAGCCCCCGGCAGTATGCAAGGCCGCATAACATGTGGACTACTGCTGGTTGGTATCAAAAGAAATTGAATGTTTGTAAACCTATGGGACCGAACTACTGTTGTCACCGGTCCCTAGATTTACAACGTACTTCAACTTACCTATCCTAGGGACAACACACACACCAATTCGCGAGGTAAAACGTGAACCTCTGGCAGAGGCGGCAGCGTAGTTTTTGACATGGCGCCTAGAGGCGGTTGGCTGCCTGCTGTATTGCTTACGTCTTGTGTTCTGGGGTACATGACGATTGCTGTAGTTTTGAAGTAGGTAGTGCAAGCAATGTGAAAAACTATTATGCGCTTCTTTCTCATTACTATCTCAACAGAGCGGGAAGTGCTGTCGTAAGAGTATAATAGTGTATAAAGCTAAAATTTTGTCTACTGGAAAAGGACAAGAGTGATTTTTCGTATGGAATTTGGCTGAGTTTGGCTCTGCAGCTACGATGTGATTCACATATTTCTTTTTTTCGCAGTATCTTGTATTTCTTACAAAGGCAACTATTTTTAAAGGAAATTGTGATTTGAATTATCTTAACTTTGAACTGAAGAATTATGATTAGTGTGAAAATAATTTTTCGTTTCAAACTTCCTGGCATATTACAAGTGTGCGCCGGAACCGGAAATCAAACCTGTAACCTCTGCTTTTCGTGGGCAAGCGCTCTACCAATGAACTATCCCGACACGACTCACGGTCCGTCCTCACAACTTTACTTCTGCCAGTACCTCGCCTCTTACTTTCCAAACTTCACAGAGGTTCTCCTGCATACCTTGGAAGAGTAGCACTCCTGGAAGAAAGAATATGGTGGAGACATGGCTTAGCCACTGCCTAAGGGATGTTTCCAGAATGAAGCTTCCAATCTGCAGCGGACTGTGCACTGATATGAAACATCCTGGCAGATTAAAATTGTGTGCCGGAAGTTTCATATCAGCATCCATTATGCAGCAGTACACATTTTAAAAAACATGGAAGCAACCACAAAGTATAACTCTCAATTAGTATAACAGGTTCTTAAAGGATTTATTGGTGGCCAACTTCTTCTACTCAATTACTGAAATTCTTAGCAATATCGAGTTATGTGTGTATGTTATTAGTTGTTAATAGTATAACATAAAAACATGGTGACAGTTCGATATGAGCTCAACCCGCCCCGACCAAATTCATGCAATCGTTATTCTTTCTCATTGTTTTTTGAAGTATTTGGCATGAACAGTTGCGTGTGCGTTAAGTAACCGAGTAAGTCATAGTGGTTAACTTGTGGTCCTAATTTTACTGATATAACGAGCACACTAAGCAGGTACAGATTTTACACCAGATGATGCTTGAAAGCATATAAAACCAGTTTTATTCAGTTGCACGTTCACTGAGATAATCTAAAAATGATTAACGTATTATCTTCAAACGAACCACCTTAGATTACTAGTCGCTAATTCCATAATACAAAGTACTCATGAAAAATGATCTCAATTTTGTCGACGGAAATGGGGGGATTACCCTGAACTTTTTCGTTATAACGTCATATAAACTTAGACTTTGTGTCTGATGTTTATAAAGGAAATCTGTCTAGTTAACATTGCAGAATGCTATATTTCTGGCTAGCAGCCATCATGTTCATTTTCCACATAGTAAGTCGTAACAGTGGTGTTAGGTACGGATAACAGGTGTTACACTCGGCTCTTCTACAGTAGGAAACGCCTCCCAAAATTCTAGTACTTTGTTTTGATTAGGCAGCGTATTTGGAGGCTACTCGACAATAAATAATTCTCCTTTCGTTGAAAATAAATATATACTTTTCATTAAATTTACTTGCATTTCATAACAAGTCATCTCTCAATAGATTCATTACATCTGGTTACTAGCTACAAATCCGGCGTTTATTTATGTATACAAGCATTGAGTTAGTACTTCTCCTATCCATTCTCAATCTGTCCATCTCCCTTTTTCTAATAACATGTTATATTTATTAGAGAATATATAAGAAATAAGGCTCTCTTGCATAATATACTAAATTTTAAGTACAGTATCCAAACACAGAAAAATAGTAATCAAAATACAAATTACATGTAACATTCATACAATCCACAACTTTACTATAAACCTAATTTCTTGTTATTGTTATTGGTCCAGGATCTAATGTTAATAATTTCTTGTGTGAGGCCACCCATGAGCAAATGACAAAGTTGTCCGTGCGAAAAAAATGCGCATGTCAAATCACTCCACAGTACTGAATAAATTGCCCTGTGGTTTTTTTAATCGCAATGAAAAGTGCAAGTCTCACTGGAAACTGAAATCTCTTCAAATTAAATGCCAGATCTGACGTAAATAATGTTTCATTATCTTCCTTTCCTTATAACTCTACAGACGTATATTGCTATCGCCTGCATCCATGTGCGCTCCAGAGCTTAACTGTCAGCTTTCCAGGAATTTCCTCAAGCTGACTGGAATACGTGTTGCACGATGTAACAGGTTTTTACACAACGCAGTATATATGATCTCATATTTATTGAATTTTGTGTTGTACAGTTGTAGCTGCGCGGAGCGACAGAGCGCATTGAGGCGCTATGCTATGATGCGCGAGGCCGTTTCCCGTCGGGAGTTACATTCCCCCCTCGGGCATGGCTGTTTGTGTCGTCTTTAGTATAAGGTAGTTCACGGGCTGATGACCCCGCAGTTAAGTCCTTTAAGCTTGACAAACATTTTAACTTTTTTGTATAATTGTATAATTTTGCAGTCATTTGTATAAGTTCCGTTTTCGATCTGATTTATCTTATTTTATTTGGATAGTCATGTCTCCCTATGCAGGTAGGTGCTAGCAAAATATTTTCAATTAAGATGTAAAAGTCTGTGATTTAAATTTCGCAAATAGATCTCGCCGCAACGAATAAAGTCGTTCTTTTAATTTCCACCCCAATTCGTGCATAATTTCCATGACGCATTCCCCTCTGTAACGTGATAAAACTAAACGAGCTGCGCTTCTCTGAACTTTCTCAATGTCCTCCGTCAGTCCCACCTGGTGAGGGTTCCACAGTGGGCAACAGTACTCCAGGAGAGGACGCACAAGTGTGATGTAGTATGTGTGTATACTATCCGTAAAATTTCCTGCGGCTATGATTTGTAGCATAACAATTATAAACTCTAACTTTATCTCGAATGCCGTAGTTTTGCTCCATGAACAGCGGAAAAGTATTGAGCGGGATTTTTCCTTTCATTATTTTGTGGTGGTTCTCAGAGAGAGAAAATTTAATAAATATTTGAAATTATGTTTAAATTTTGTTGCAAGTCGCTAAGTACTGTCATTCTCATATAGTGTATTTATAAAGTCTCACCGAATTATGTGACAGTTTCTTGCAACTCCTATTGTTTATGACGTTATATCTCCTGATCGATGTGTCGTATGTGGTTCTTACACCTGCAGCAATTTTCTCACATGAGGAATATGGTACCAAATTAGGTTGAATCGCTCCAGTGGTTTAGGAGCTTAATGCAGCAGTGTTTTGCGCATCTTATTGTTTACGAGGTCATATGTAGTGAACTATGAGTTGTATGTGATTCTTACACTTACTACGACCGTCTTCGTAGATTGAAGCTTACGCGTACAAAATTTCATAGAGATGGCAGCAAAACCTGATTTTTATGCAATACGTACACACAAACACACGGACACTCTGCTTTATATATATTTAATAGAAGAATAATTTGTAAACAAATTACATATAAAAGGCCGACGAAACTCCTCGGCCATCTTTTGGCACCACTTAGCGCGCCTGCAGACCGCGGCGCGACGTGATGTCCTCTCTCTCCGGTTTCGGTAGTCATCACGGCGGACGGCCGTATACAAGTAATTGTTCTTCTAAAAGTGTATTAAACGCAGTTAAAGTTTACAAAAACAAAGAGTTTGTTTGAGAACTGTTCGGTTTCTCAACATAAGTGCAAATAAAAAGGTGACACGCCCATCTATTCTAGAGTTCCTCGATAATTCGCTATAATAGTTTCAAGCTCGAGAACCTGCTACCTACTTGCAGTCATTTGCACTAGGGACACTACTTGAGAAGACAACAGGTTGCTGAACATTTTATTTAGGGGTTGTGCATTCCACTAAGGTTTTGAAAGAACTAGGCACCTTATGGGTATTGGACTTTCGCTACAGTTTTATCCATTTACACCTCAACTGCGGTAGCATAGACAAAGAAGAGTATGTAAAAGGGGTCAATTGGACCCGCTTTCAACTATTTTTTTTTACTATTCAACTATTTGATTGAAAATCCAAAGAGATTTTGGTCATATGTTAAATACACGCGGGGCAAAACACAAGCAATACCCTCACTACGTGATAGTAATGGTGATGCTGCCGATGATAGCGCTACTAAAGCAGAGTTACTAAATACACCTTTTAGAAACTCATTCACCAAAGAAGACGAAACAAATAGTCCAGATTTCGACTTAAAACACAGGCCAGACTGAGTAACGTAGAAGTAGATACCATCGGAGTAGTGAAGCAACTAAAATTACTTAACAAGTACAAGTTTTCTGGTCGGGCTGTATACGCATTAGATTTCTATCTGATTATGCTGAAGTGATAGCTCCTTACTTAACAGCCATATACAACAGCACTCTCAAAGAAATATCTGCACCAAAAGATTGGAAAGTTGCACAGGTCACACCTATATTCAAGAAAGACAGTAGGAGTAACCCACTAAACTACAGGTCTGTTTCATTGGCGTCAATTTGCAGCAGGGTTTTGGAACATATCCTGTATTCAAATATTATGAATTATTTATTTATTTATTTATTTATTTGTTTATTTAGCCTGATCAGATTAGGGCCATCAGGCCCTCTCTTACATCGGACCAGGGTTTTACACATACAGAATTTTTTACATTTGAGTTACCTATAACATACCAATGATTTTTACAGATAAGCAATTAATAACATAATTTATAAAAGTTAACTACATGTAAAAGGATGTAAAATAAAAGGTATTGACTTAATTCTAATAGGATTAATACTAGTAGTACCACTGAGACACCTTCTGCTGCTGTTGGTGTAGCAACATCGATATTAGCAGATACAGGATGTACTTTTGAATCGAGACTGGTTAAGGCAAGGCGAATTCTGACAAAAGGAAGTTAAGAAAGCTGTACCTGGCGAGAGCAATGGCAGTAGGAGAATATCTGGGAGGAGGAATGGATGTGACGTACCTGGACCGTGGGGTATTAAAGACTGGCGTAATTATTGCTTCAGTAGATAATCCATTAACTGTCGTTTGAACCTGGCAGTGTTATTCAGTTCTCTGATATACTGAGGTAGATGATTCCAGAGCCTCGTTCCTGCTACTGAAAAGGATTTTGAGAAACCGGCTGAGTGATGGATAGGGACAGAAAGGGTTTTGCTCTGACACGAACGAGTAGTTCTGTTATGCTGATCAGATAAGAGTGTTAAGGTCGAGGAAAGATATGAGGGACAGTGTACGTTGATAAGAGAGTAGAGGAAACAGAGTGTATGAAAATCTCTGCGCTTGTCAGCACGGAGCCAGGATAGTTGCATCTCGAACAGAATGATCTATTGGCCCAAGGCTATCACGGACATAGAAAATATCGTTCATGCGAATCACAACTCGCCCTTTACTCACACGAAGTCCAAAGAAGGGCAGTTAGTTTTGTATTGTCACGAAACAGGGGTGACAGCGTTATGGACATGTTACAGGATCTGGGATGGGAATCATTAAAACAACGGCTTTTATCGCTGCGGTGTGGGCTACTTAAGAAACTCAAATCGTCAAGATTCTCCTCCGAATGCGAAAATTTATTGGTTACTCCCACTTACATAGGTACAAATGATCATCAGAATAAAATACGAGAAATCAGAGCTCGAACGGAAGGATTCAAGTGTTCTATCTTTTCGCGCGCTATTCGAGAATGGAATGAGAGATAAATAATATAAAGGTGGTTCGATGACTCCTCTGCCAGGCACTTAAATGTGATTTTGCAGAGTATCCCATGTAGATATCTATTTCTTTTATTACTGTACGTCAATTATTGTGCTGGCAGTTCGTTATGCCACCGTGTTTCGGTTCATATTTTGTCTCTTGCCTCTGCCTTCGGCGAAGGAAAGTAAAAGGGTGGTTGCATTAATTGTACCTTATCCTACGGGGAGAGTAAGTCAAGAGTTGTGGTTCCCTTGATTCTAATTCCCTCCAGTAGTCAGAGAGGCTCCATCTTACGCATGTCCCCCTACTAACGTAACATTTTAGTCGCTGGGGAGGTCAGAGGCGAGCGTTGGCGGTCGCCCCCGCAAAATTCTTCTACCCCAGGGGTTGGCAACTCCCGCTGCAGGTTCCCTAGCCGGCCGCCGGCAGTTGCTGTTTAAAACCGGCTCTCTTATCTGCCGTCGGTGGTCTGGTGAGTAGACGCGCTGCACTCCAGCCTTACAATGCACAAAGCGCCTTCCTTGTTGAGATTTTAAATTCAGGCACGTGTCACCTACGTTAATGTACACATTGGTCGACCTTACACCAATATCAAGAATTCGTGGCGAATGATACTCAAATCACGGTATCACTGCCCGGCTAAGGCTCGTTTCTGACATGCTCAATGTTAATTCCAATTCATATCTTATATTTTGATTAAGGTCCCTATATGTGTGAATGGTTTGTGTTGGTAGTACCTTCTGACTCTCCTCCAACCCACCAAAAGATGCGGATTGTCCCAGCTAGCTAGTGAGGTAGCATATTTCAATGTAAAAGGAATGTAAATTGTATTTGAAAAATAGGAGACTAACAACTTAATCTCATATTAAATTGTCCTGTTATAACTAAATATATCTCTATGATTGTCTCTAAATTGCACTGCCAATCAATCCCCCTCCTGGTCATCAAATAAGTTGCCCATTGTGTGCACATACACCTGCTGTAACGATATGTCTACGTTCTTGTAATGCCGATAACATCACTTCTCGCTCTGCATGCTCGGTGGATCCATTTCATCTACATCTAAATAGATTCTCTGCAAATCACATTTAAGTGCCTGGCAGAAGGTTCATTAACCACTTTCATAAATTTCTCTACCGTTCCATTCTCTAATAGCGCGCGGGAAGAAGGAACACCTAAATCGTTCCGTTTTCGATCTGATTTCTCTTATTTTATTGGGATGGTCATGTCTCCCTAAGTAGGTGGGTGCTATCAAAATATTTTCACATTCAGAAGTGAAAGTCGGTTATTGAAACTTCGAAAACATTTCACACCGCAATTAAGAACGTCTTTCTTTTAATAATTTCCACCCCAATTCGTGCAACATTTCCGTGACGCTTTCCCCCCCGTAACGTGATAAAAGAAAACGTGCTGCCCTTCTCTGAACCTTTTCAATGTCTTCCGTCAGTCCCACCTGGTGGAGGGTCCCACAAGGGGCAGCAGTACTCCAGGAGAGGACGCACAAGTGTGATGTAGGCAGTCTCTTTGGTGAAGCTGGTGCATCTTCGAAGCGTTCTGCCGATGAAACGTAGCCTTTGGTTCGCCTTCCCCACAATATTTTCTATGTGTTCTCTCCAAAGTTGTTCGTAATTGTAACTCCTAGGTATTGGTAGAATTTACGACCTTAAGGTGTTACTGATTTATCGCGTAATTGACGTTCAGCGGATTTCTTTTAGTGGTCATGTGTATTACTTCACACTTTTCTTTATTTAGTGTCAATTGCCAATTTTCGCACCATGTAGAACTTTTGTCTAAATCGCTTTGCAGTTGCTTTTGATCCTCTACTGACTTCATTAACCGATAAACGATAGCATCATCCGCGAACAGTCTAAGGGAGCTATTCAGATTGTCTCCTAAATCGTTTATAAAGACGAGGAAGAGTAGGGGACCTATAACGCGTCCCTGCGGAACGCCAGATATCACTTCTGTTTTACTCGATGACTTACAGTCAATTACAACGAACTGTGTCCTTTCTGATAGCAAATCTTGAATCCAATTGCACAATTGGGGAGATATTCCATAAGCACGCAATTTCATTAGAAGCCGCTTGTGGGGTGCAGTGTCAAAAGCCTTCCTGAAATCCAGAAATATGGAATCGATTTGAGATCCCTTGTCGATGACACTTAACACTTCATGTGAATAAAGGGCACGTTGTGTTTCGCAATAGTGGTACCTTCTGAATCGGTGTTGACTATTGGTTAATAGGTCGTTCTCTTCGAGGTAGTTCATAATATTCGAAAGTCGTTATCCGTTGCCCTAATTATTAGTTCTACTTTTACTGTTTTATACTCGTGATCGCGGACTCTATATTTGCTCATGAATTGTGTTAGACATCTCCACCCAGCATGGGACGCAGTGAGTGAGAGATGATGGAAGGGAAACTAATTCAGGACGAGTGGAAACACCCATTATCACGATTCTACGAACCGAAATAAATTCCCTAGTCAGTCACTGCCAGGACAACACAAACAATATGAGGCGGAACACTTTCATCCGTCCATGAAATAAGAATCAACGAGTAGGCGGTATGCTTCCAGATGGAAGAAAAAATAAAGGGAGAGATTATTCAGTTAACACCTGTCTCACAATAATAATTTTTTTCTTCCTTCCCCCCTTCCGCCCCTCCCAGCCACTGTTCCTAAGAGAAAAAATTCTACGATGAAGAACGCTGGAGAGCGTAAATAATGCTGCTTTTAAGATAACAACCAGGAAATATTCAAGGCAAGGCAGGTTTATGTTGCAACAGATGAGACGGGAGGTCGTTAAGAGCGCGTGCGGCCAGCACGGAAGAGATAGGACGGGAGGGAAGGGAAGGGAAGGAAAGCACGCGCTGCTGATGCCATCAACACCACGGGGTCATCGCAGGCGAAGGGACAGCTTGCCGCACGAGGGGTACGGTGCTAGGAGAAACGGCTGCTCAAACAAGAAAAGAATAAGTACGCTACAACTAAGAGGGTTGGAACATAAATAGCGGCAACTATTTATTCACTACCAATACAAAATGCGTGTTTGCACCTTGTAATGTAACAACATGAGCCTCCATCTAATGTAGTATACGATCTCTCTTAACTGAAACCCAGGATACCCTTCTTACCTTATAGTGTAGTTTAGCATACCATTCCCTATATACTGAAGCTCCGGATACCTTTCTATCCTGTAGTAAAGTTTGTGATACCACCCATATTCATTTCTACATTATAAAATCTACATTCTTTATGTCAGTAAGTATTTACCTAAATTTATTCCCATTAATAAAATCCATTAATTTCACAGTAATTACAGCTTTTATGCCCATTACTAAATTTATATAAATTCGTAATTACCATTACCATATTTTCCCATTATCAAACCTCATTAATTTAGTAATGATCTATTACCATTGTTCCCATTATTAAACCCCAGTAATTTCGTAGTATTTATTTTGCAGCATCTATTTCCTTTATTAAGATTAGATTAATTTTCATAATAATATTGACTTGACCAAATTCCAGTTCAAATTGTAATTTAAAGTTGTTGTTACATCTAATTGTCATTATTGCTAATTGTAAGACATTGTAGTTCATTGTAAAGCAGATTATTTAACTTCAACCAAACAATAGGATTCACTTAATTTATAAAATATTAAAACTATTTAATCAGTTATTTGTTATACTAATACATTGACATTGTATAATAAATATACATTATATTAATTTGTTGTTTATAAAAGAACCGATTCATACATTATCATTGTGATAATTATGCATGACTTAACATTGTTAGTAATGTTATAAATACATGTAATGCGCGGGTGTCAGTCAGTTGTTGTACATTAGAATTAGAGTTCAGTTGTATCTTGTCTTTAGCAATAAATCGAAGTGGATTTCGAAGAAGTATTTGTTCTTTTTGAAAAACACCCCTTCACAATTAATATTTACCGTCAAGTTCAAATTTTATTAATTGTTAAATGTGGCAATCACCTTATTCAAGGAGGGATCGTCATAACCTGTTACTGTTCTTCAAATTAGTCACCAGCGTTGTCTGCGACGTGGAAGACATAGTATACCGTTAACAGACCCTGTTCTGTTGATGGTGCGAATGGAGCGGTCTACTGCCTGTCGAATCTCTGGAACACTTCTGAAGCGAATGCCACGAAGTGGATCTTAATCTTCGGATTAAAATCAAAGTCACGAGGACTTAAGCTTTGCGAAAGAAACGGCAATACTTTCTGTGTAACCCACGCATCTTTTTGCACGACAACGCGCAGGCACATACAGCGCACGTTGTGTCTGCTCTGTTCAGTCGATGGGACTGGGAAGTACTGCACCATCCACCATACTCCCAGGATTGTTCTTCTGACTTTGATGTGATTCTGAAGATGAAAGGACAACTTAGTTACATTTTATTCACAACTGTTCCAGAGATTCGACAGGCAGTAGAGAGCGGGAGGAATAATGGCTACAATGATAGTGAAATAAGTGATGCGATATCAGGAAGGAAACACAATAAGGCCACTGATGAGGAAGAAGGAAAGAAACTTGCCTTTTTCTGTGGCTCTGTGTCGGGCAAAATAAGCCGCCTGTTAAAGATACACAAGATCAAATCAGTCCTCAGGCCCCCGACGAAAATCCGGCAATTACTGAGATCAGTTAAAGACGCAGTAGGTCTCAACACCAGGGGTCTACAAGATACCTAGCGAGTGTGGGCAGTTTTATGTCGGACAAACAGTACGAACTGTTGAACAACGAAGGAAGGAACATGAAAGGTTTTATCGTTTACGGTACCCAGGTAAATCTGCTTTAGCTGAGCATGCTTTAGTATTGCATCAAATGCATCAAATTCGATGAAACTGCCGTTGTGGCTCGCACGACCGGCTTCTGGGACATTATTATTAAAGAGGCCAGGAGCTCAGAATGGCGTGGAACCCAGCGATCGCACTGTTAAAACAGACGCATCGAACACCGACTCAAAGCATTCTCACATAAGGCGATGCCGCGGAGCACCAGTGACGTCACAGCCGGCACTAGTGTATATAAGCCCGTACTTGCAGCCACTAGGTAGTCAGTACCACTTGACCATGACCAAGGAGTGCTTGGCCGAAAGATCGTGGAATTTTAACCACCTGACGAGGAAACCCGAGAACTTTTTATTCAGTAGACAGCTCCAATCGCACCATCAACAGAAACGGTTCTACTAACGGTATACTACGCCTTCCACGTCGCTGGCAGCAGGTTCTACACAACGCTGGTAACTACTTTGAAGGACACTAACAGCTAAAAATCTGTAACGCTGCTGTATCGGTTGCAAAAAAATAGTTCTCACTATTTAATTTCCAATACTCGTATTTGAATTCAGATATTATTGAAAAGGGTGTGGTTATGTTAATCAAAAAGAAGTCTCCCTCTACGAACTCCAAACACGTGTGAGCAGAAATATGGTATTACTTCTTCTTAAAATAGTGGAATTTAAAATGTCTCTAAAACCATAAAATGTCTAGCCAATATGGGATCTCAACTGTTTAAAATGTAAAGGGTCCAGTATTATATGAGCTTCTTTTACGGCGAACGAGGACGTCCAAGAAAGGAAGGCAGCCATCCTTTTCTCTTCCTCGTTCGCCGTAAAACTGCTGGCACACTAGGACATTTAGTGTATCACAAACCGACGCACACAAATCTGTATTTACACGCCAGTAGTTGTCATCACCCTTCTCAAATCGCAGGTGTTCTTAAAACATTGGTGCAGAGAGCACACTATATATCTGATGGCGAGAACTCACACACCCATCAAGGACATCTTTGAAGCGAATGGATATTCACAGCAACAAATTCGCAGAACATTCAAGGTTAAACCGAGAATGCAAATACATGACCTGGAGGGAGAAGTTAGCGTCAGATAGAGAGCGTTCTTGCCATACGTGGGTACTCTTTCTTTAAAGATAGGTCGAACTCTCCAAAAACATCAAGGTAATCTTCCGGCCACCTATGAAGATCGCAGCCTTAGTCGGATCTGTGAAAGATGATATGTTGCTTAGGAAGTCTGGTGTGCATCAGGTACCATGTGGAAATTGCGAATGGTCATATATAGGAGAGACAACTCGCACTGTCCACGAAAGATGTGTTGAACACCGAAGATACACTCGCTTATTACAGCCAGACAAGACATCTGGAGCAGAACATTGTGAATATCTTAACACCTATATCTTCATTTTGGGACACCATTTTCAAAGAAGCAGTAGAAATTAGATTAGCTAAAAATTTAATAAACAGAGATATTTGTTTTAATTTGGACAAGTGGAATCACGCACTTAATGTAATAAAATTGCAGAGATGTCGACAAGGTATTGTCAGCGCCGAATATATATCGATAACAGAATCGAACTTCCGATTCTTTTCGCCACGGGTGGGGGGGGGGGGGGGCAGCATGCCGACCAATATCTGAGACCCCCATGCGTATTGCCTCCGCAATAATGCGTATAAGGCCGCGCATGACCACTTATCGACAGTCTTGGACTAACTCTAGGACGATACGCGGCCGAAATATTAGTGGAATTTGTACGGCTGCACGCCGAAATTTATTGGATGCTATTTGCATGCTATAAGTGACACCCTGGAGCAGAGCGGCCTTTGACACATCTTGTCTCTACTCGCATACTTTCTTTCTTTTCTTTTTTTTTTTTTTTTTTTTTTTTTTACTTCTGTAATGGCTCTATTTTTCTACACAATGTCAAACCCTTGGGGTTAAATTGCACCAGCCGATAGTGAGTCAACAACCGACTGTACCGAGATGGGTAACCAACGGACAGAAATCTACATTTATTGTGTTACGGAAATACACAGCGAACATCGCATAGCCACGTAGCTCATAATAATTGCTCGAAGCGAAGACTGTGTGTCTGAATGCGTTTACTGTGTGTTTGCAGTGAGGACAATCCCCACGCCAGCCCCATCAGCAGCCACCAGTAATGATTCTCCGTCAGCGTATGGGCGGGCACGTTCCTCAGATCACCACAGCGGTGTCATGAATCACATTGGCACCCTTTATGATAATGACAAAGGTATAAATCAAATAATTCTTACTTTTCTGACGACGATTTGGAACCATACGAGATAATGACGTTTCGTTTAGAATATGACAAACTTCAGCGCGATTAATATTCGGCAAACTGGGGGCGCAATATTTTCCGCTTATTGGGATAATTAATACAATAAACTGAAAAGATGGTTATCAGCCACAAAGGCCGCAAGAGCCGTTAACTTTGTCTTCGTGGAAGACTTCTTGTGTCCCCCCCCCCGCAACCCTCCTACCGTCCCACTAACCCGTAAAATTGACCCTGCGACAGGCCCGCCAACCAAAGAGACGTGAAGACGGATCGCAACCCGCACACGGGTCGATTCGCACTCGTCACGGCTGCTACTCGTCCTAAACGCCCATGAGACTGTCCACGTAAGTACACTACTAGTCATTAAACTTGCTACACCATGAAGATAACGTGCTACAGACGCGAAATTTAACCGGCAGGAAGAAAATGTTGTGATTCGCAAATGATTAGCTTTTCACATAACGTTGGCACCAGTGGAGACACCTAAAACGTGCTGACATGAGGAAGCTTCCAACTGATTTCTCATACACAAACAGCAGTTGACCGGCGTTGCCTGGTGAAACATTGTTGTGATATGCCTCGTGAAAGGAGGAGAAATGCGTATCATCACGTTTCCGACTTTGATAAACGTCGGACTGTAACCTATCGCGATTGCGGTTTATCGGTCACGACATTTCTGCTCCCGTTGGTCGCGATCCAATGACTGTTAGCAGAATATGGAATCGGTGGGTTCAGGAGGGCAATACGGAACGGCCTCGTGTCAGTAGCAGTCGAGATGAAAAGCATCTTATCCCCATGGCTATAACGGATTGTGCATCCACGTCTCAATCCCTGAGTCAACAGACGGAGATGTCTGCAAGACAACAACCATCTGCACGAACAGTTCGACGACGTTTGCAGCAGCATGAGCTATCATCTAGGAGATCAAGGCTGCGGTTACGCTTGACGCTGCATCACAGACAGGAGCGCCTGCGATGGTGTACGCAACGACGAAACTGGGTGCACAAATCGCAAAACGTCATGTTTTCGGATGAATTCAGGTTCTGTTTACAGCATCATGATGGTCACATCCCTGTTTGGCGACATCGCGGTGAACGCATATTCGAAGCGTGTATTCGTCATCGCCATACTGGCGTATTACCCGGCGTGATGGTATGGGGTGCCATTGGTTACACCTCTAGGTCACGTTCGCATCGACGGCACTTTGAACAGTGGCCGTTACATTTCAAATGTGTTACGACCCGTGACTCTACCCTTCATTCGATCCCTGCGAAACCCTACATTACAACAGTATAATGAAAGACCGCATGTTTGAGGTCCTGTACGGGACTTTCGGGATACGAAAAATGTTCGACTGCTGCCCCGGTCAGCAGATTCTCCAGATCTCTCACCAATTGAAAATATCTGGTCAATGGTGGCCTAGCAACTGGCTCGTCACAATACGCCAGTCATTACTCTTGATGAACTGTGGTATCATGTTGAAGCTGCATGGGCATCTGTACATGTACACGCCATTCAAGCTCTGTTTGAGTCTATGACCCGGCGTATCAAGGCCGTAATTACGGCCAGAGGTGGTTTTTCTGTGTACTGATTTCTCAGGATCTATGCACCCAAATTGCGTGAAAATGTAATTACATGTCAGTTCTAGTATATTTGCCAAATGAATACCCGTTTATCATCTGCATTTCTTCTTGGTGTACCAATTTTAATGATCAGTAGTGTAAATGGGAGGCCACCAACGGGGCGATTTGCACACGTCTCGTAATCGTCTCGAAGTCGTCGTGAGCGAAGCTCATCTCTTGCGACCTGGAGTGCACGGGAAAGTTCGAGCGTGGCGAGCGGATCGTACGTGAAGAAGGTAATTTACCATGTATTTTTCTGTATATCCATATATCCAGTGCATAAAGAAGAGGCCATGAGATATACATGCAATCACTGTAACGAACTTTTAAGAAATAAGTACGTAATATATATACTCAGTATGTCGTGTCTTGCAATATATATATATATATATATATATATATATATATATATATATATATATATATATATTGCAAGACACGACATACGATATACTGAGTATATATATAATGTACTTATTTCTTAAAAGTCCATTACATTTTATGGTCATGGTGCACACTGCTTCTAATGAAGTCTTCATTTAATAAAGCAATCGTGTCAACTGATTCTTCCGTCGCTTCTTGGTAGAACAAAATCATTATGAAAATTAAATACACAAATTTGAGTCTGTAGAACGGACACAGAACTGTGCGTTTTAATTTTCTTAAAGTAATCAAATTCGAGTTTACGAAATATGCAACTGTTTGCATATCGAGAGATAGGAGTGATGTAAAATGTTCTCGCTTTGTGGCACCCTTGCTTTGGACTCAGTGTATTGTACTCAAAATGTTCGCATGTTAGTAAATCTAAGGGACTTAGCTACGTTGGCCATCAATCCCTAGGTTTACAAACTACTTAAACTAACTCAAGCTAAGGACAACATAATGTCCGAGAGAGGACTCGAACCCCGAGAGAGGACTCGAACCCCCGACGGCGAGCAACCCCGCGCTCCGCAGCAAGGCGCCTTAGAACGCACGGACACTCAACCGCGGCTATTGTATTCATGACTAAGGGGTATTTTCATGGACCAGTCTCTTTTTAAAGGCTGGACGAATTATTTAAATGTTTAAGCAAAAAGCGGAAATAAGTCATTTAATTCTTTCAAAAAATGTTCAAATGTTTGTAGAACTTATGGGACTTAACTACGGGGTCATCAGTCCCTAAGCTTACAAACTACTTATGAACTAGCTAAGACTAAGGACGACACACATATCCATGCCCGAGGGGGGATTCGAACCCCGACCGTAGTGGCCGTGCAGACCGTAACTGGAGCGCCTTAGTCCCCTCAGCCACCGCGGCCAGCTAATTCTTTCCTTCCACCAACTAACCACCAAAAGAACGGGCACTACACACTGTCTAAGATAACATCACATGTTTTCCGCGAGACGATGTGGTTCCAAGGCAACAAAATCCACTTCTAGTTGGTGTGAAGAATGGCTGTTAGCTCTAAATGTAGAAAAATGAGTAGGAAAGACAATCCCATAATGTTAGAATATAGCATTAGTAGTGAGCTGTTTGATGCAGTCGCGTCGTTCAAATATCTAGGCGTAACAATACAGAGCGATATGAAAAGGAATGAACATGTTATGACAGTTGTGAGTATGGCGGACAGCCGACTTTGGTTTATTCCGACAATTTGGGGAAGATGTACTTCATCTGTAAAAGAGACAGCGTATAAAACGCTTGTAGGACCACGTCTCGAGTATTGCTCAAGTGTTTGGGACCCACAACAGAGAGAACATGAAAGCAGTTCAGAGGGGTGGAGCTAGGTTCGTTACTGATAGTTTCGACCAATGCGAACTCAACTATGGATCGCTCGAGGAAAAAGACTTAAATTTCGAGAAATTCTATTGAAATTTAGAGGACCCGAATTTGAAGCTGAGTTTAGAACGATCTTGCTGCTGCCTACTTAAATTTCGCGTAAAGATCACAAAGAGAAATTAGGGCTTGTACAGAGGCATATAGACATTCTTTTTTCCGTCGTTAGGAAAGGAAATGCCTAGTAGTGGTACAATGTACCCTCCGCCACGCACTTTACGGTGGATTGCGGAGTATCTACATCTACATAGATAACTGGCAGAGGGTTCATTAACCACTTTCATAAATTTTCTCTACCGTTCCATTCTCTAATAGCGCGCGGGAAGAAAGAACACCTAAATCGTTCAGTTTTCGAACTGATTTCTCTTATTTTATTGGGATGGTCATGTCTCCCTAAGTAGGTGGGTGCTAGCAAAATATTTTCACATTCAGAACTAAAAGTCGGTGATTGAAACTTCGCAAACACATCACGCCGCAATGAATAACGTCTTTCTTTTAATGATTTCCACCCCAATTCTTGGAACATTTCCGTGACGCTTTCCTCCCCGTAACGTGATAAAACGAGCTGCTCTTCTCTGAACCTCCTCAGTGTCTTCCGTCAGTCCCTCCTGGTAAGGGTCCCACAAGGGGCAACAGTACTTCAGGAGAGGACGCACAAGTGTGATGTAAGCAGTCTCTTTGGTGGAGCTGGTGCATCTTCGAAGCGTTCCGCCGATGAAACGTAATCTTTGGTTCACCTTCCCCACAATATTTTCTGTGTGTTCTCTCCAGTCTAAGTGTAACTCCTAGGTATTTGGTAGAATCTACGACCTTAAGGTTTGACTGATTTATCGCGTAATTGACGTTCAGCGGATTTCTTTTAGTGGTCATGTGTATTACTTCACACTTTTCTTTATTAAGTGTCAATTGCCAATTTTCGCACCATGCAGAAATTTTGTCTAAATCGCTTTGTAGTTGCTTTTGATCCTCAACTGACTTCACTAACCGATAAACGACAGCATCATCCGCGAACAGTCTAAGGGACCTATTCAGATTGTCTCCTAAATCGTTTACAAACACGAGGAAGAGTAGGGGACCTATAACGCTTCCCTGTGGAACCCATGATAGCACTTCTGTTTTACTCTATGACTTACCGTCAATTACAACGAACTGTGTTCTTTCCGATAGGAAATCGTGAATCCAATCGCACAATTGGGGAGATACTCCATAAGCACGCAATTTCATAAGAAGCCGCTTGTGGGGTACAGTGTAAAAAGCCTTCCTGAAGTCCAGAAATATGGAATCGATTTGAGATCCCTTGTCGATGGCACTTAACACTTCATGTGAATAAAGGGCAAGCTGTGTTTCGCAAGAGTGATACTTTCTGAATCCGTGTTGACTACTGGTTACTCTTTGAGGTAGTTCATAATATTCAAACAAAGTATATGTTCCAAAATCCTACTGCAAATCGACGTCAATGAGATAGGCCTGTAATTTTGGGGATCACTCCTATTTCCGTTCTTGAATATTGGAGTAACTTGGGCAACTTTCCAGTCTTTGGGTACGGATCTTTCGCTGAGTTATCGGTTGTAAATTATGTAGATATTGATGTAGAAGTAGAGGTGTACGTGCCGGATGACCCGCTGCCACTAACCGGTTGGCAAACAGTTCATTTGGTCACTCATGGGATCACAAACGCTCTTATCTGTGATGTGGTAGCTGTACGACCTTCCACTACTGCTCTTACAATAAGTCGGTCTTGCCAGACAACTGTGCTGCGTGTACCTTCAGAACCTCGTCCAAGGTTGTGAGGATGTTCACGTTGCCATTACATTCTGTATCGTTGGACAGCTATCACTGCATGTGACAGTGCTCGGAAAGGACCATCCAGAAATCCTGAACGCTACAATCTGACCCCTTCAGTTGGCTGTAGGAACTATGTCTGCGTTCCCGTATCGTGGCGCCTATTCGCTTTACACATGAAACATTGAATTGACTCTTTCGGATGTAAACATTCCCTATTAAAGGGAACACACAGATGGCGAAATGGCAGTCGTGTCACTCTACGCTACCTGTTGGCGGATGGAAATCGTCGTCTATCATGGTGTACTATTTCGTGATTACTCTTTTGAACAGCTGTACAGTGTATCCCAAAAAGAACGATCCGGTTTTAACTTGTAATAATATTAATCAATATATCCACGGGTGTACTGCCGGTCTATAGTGTCCAACTGGCACAATATTTCGGCGATCATACATGTCGCCATCATCAAGTAAACTGACGAACTGAGCTCCTGGAAACGCGCCGGCACGGAGACCCGCACGCTACGGCTGCTCTAAGGGAACTGGGTTCTAGCCCGGTAGCGGGCGATTTAAATACCCTCGGCCCGCGGAGCGACCCCTCCGTGGTCTGCTCCCCGCGCCGCGGTCGCGCAGTAGAACCGATTGCGACGGCGTCAGAGATGACGTCAATGCGAGGGCTCTGTCCGCCGTGGTCGTCAATATGTTAAGTTTGCTAGATTTACCCTTAATTAACCCAATCGCTGGTTCCCAATCTTTGCTAAGATTATAGCTACAGTCACGGTTTACGAGGCCGTCACTTGTGCCAATTTCAATGACCTCTCTAACTATGCAGTCCCAGTATCTCGACCTCTGTACCAGAATCCTAGTGCGTTCATACTCCATCGTGTGATTCTCCGACAAACAATGTTCAGCGACCGCCGACTTGCTCGGATACATCAATCGTGTGTGCCTCTGGTGTTCAACGCATCGATCCCCGACGGTACGCATGTCTGTCCAATATATGACTTCCCACACTGACACGGAATCTGGTACGCGCCGGCCTTCCTCAAACCGAGATCATCTATGGCGCTCCCCACCAGTGCAAGAATTTTATTCCGCGGACAAAAGACAGTTCCAACCTAGTGTTTCTTCAAAATGCGAGCGACCTTCCCCGAGTGCGCCGGTATATGGAATGAACGCAGTGCCTACATCCTCCCTCGTGTTTTCATCCGTTTCCACAGGTTGTGCTGTAGTGGTTGGGCGGAGAGCCCGCTGAATCTACCATTCTGAGTACCCATTTTTTCGGAATACAGTTCTCAGGTGTTGCAATTCCTGGGGTAGACTCTCTGCGTCGGAGATATTGCGCGCCCTATGTACTAGGGTTTTAAGTACCCCATTCCTCTGTGAATGGTGGTGACAGCTGTCTGCGTGTAAATACAGACCAGTGTGCGTTGTCTTCCGATACACACCATGACCCAGGGTGCCATCAACTCTTCTCATGACCAAGACGTCAAGAAACGGCAATTTACCCTCCGTTTCAGTCTCCATAGTGAATTTGATGTTTGGTGTATGGAATTCAGATGTGTAAGGAAGTCAAGGTGTTTATCCATACCACGTGGCCAGATGTCGAAAGTGTCGTCCACGTAACGGAAACAGTGCTAGATGTATTCGGTATGGTGTAGAGTTTCAGAAAAATTCTACTAGATGTCAGTTTGGGATGAATTCGGCTACCTGCTAGATGTCGTCCGTGCAGCCAATCGAGGACATACTGAACATTTATGATGGATTTTTATAAAATTCTGTCTTTTGTGAGTAATTTAATATGCAGTTTGTTGGTGTTAAGCGCTACTTCCTAGTAAATAATTCTGTTTAAAATCGGGTCGTTCTTCTTGTGATCACCCTGTATATTCACGTCTAAATATAGGACAGATGAAATACTTTCAATTTTCGTTAATCGTGTAGAATTTCAAACGCAAAGTTCCCATTACATGTATTATGTAAACACGCTTGTCTCTAGGTCATTATTATTGTCATGTAATTGATTGTAACTTTAGAAGTGGAAGTAAGTGAACTCAACTCACTGTCAGTAAACTTGAGGGAAGAACTTAGCTCGACATCCACCTTTCCGCAGGCCTTTGTCGATGGTCGCACACCTGGCGAGTGTCGTGTTTTCCCACTGCTTGAATAAATCATCCAACTGAAGTTCGCAGAGCTTTCAATTGATATCAGGCTTCCAGTAAAGAAAATGAATGTACATTGCTGGTCTGGCATTGCATTTACTGCTACAGCTGTGTTTCCGAAAATATTGTTTCTCATACAGAACAATGAGCAATGTATACATGTTACTGAATATGTAATTAAGAGCAATCAGAGTAATCCGCATGCCACACATTGTGATTTTTTTCCAGTGTCGTAATTACTTTTTTCGTGAAAACGTTTCCTTTACCGTATTTGCATTCGAATGCAAAACGAAGGTCAGTACAGTACAGAAAATTCAGACTATAAGGACAAGACTTGTAAAAAGGTACAGGCGTTTTAGAATACACATGACTAGTACGTGAATACGTACGTACGTACGTACGCACGCATCTTTTACTAAACTGACACGTTCCACATCATTACGATAATTCGTATTTATGATCTATAGAACAAGTATAAATCTAATGTGTGCTAAGCTGAAGTCGGTGAACCAATCGATTCGTTAATACGATTTTCATTTAGTGTATTCATGAAATATGTTATAACCTATTTTGAAACTTGTATTGACACAAATTACTTGATGTAATTTGTTCCTTTATACTGAAATACGGAAGATTAAGATAAACATACACTAAATTATGGTAAACAAATAGTTGCAAGGGAGACTCACCTTCGCAACGCTCTGCCATACTCTGATTTATGGTAAGATGGATCAATGGATATCTTATCAAAAATGAAAACAAGAAGAATGTTTGCGGAATGTCATATTAATATTATATCATTTTAAGCTTTTTCACATGATCGAGAGCCATTGATTAATCTATAACCAAGCAGACATAATCTTTGATTACTGACAATATCAACTATCGTTGCTTTTGTGATGTGCTGGTTATATTCAACCAATTGATAAAAGGTAAATCATTTGCCACTGTTTTGTGGGTGACCCCAAAGCGCAGATTGAGTGTCATAACTGGAAACGTTTTTCTGTTCTTCGCTCTCAGTATACTTTGTGAAATATGTCCGTTTTATCATAACCGACCAACAAACCCAAGGGACCATCCGATCAACAGGCGTGAGTGAAGGCCATGTATTGAACCAACACCGCCTAAAGAGAGCGCTTCGGGGCTTGTCACGTCACACAGCAACCACGATGGCGATGCTGACTGACTGGCCACTATGAGACAGTGGGCTGTGCGGGAACTGCCAGCCTGTGAGCAACGCAATCGCGGCGTACTCTTTGTGACGTGAAAGGAAAGCGCTCAGTCTTTTTCTTCAGTCGGTGTTGATTCAACGAGGCAAGGCCGTTTGCAGCAGGTCTCTTCAGGGAGGACTGCTTTGAGGTATGTGTTTTGTATAATGCTGATGTATATCCACCCGTCTCGAGAATATGATTCGCAAAGGCTGTAGCCTTTCAGTGTGAAGAAATTATTTGGGTTGTGACATATGTCTTTCTGCGTTGAAGTACATACAGTTTCCAGTTTTCGGTGAAATAGCAATTGTAACAATAAATACACATTACTCATTATTAATTACAGTCTTTCTTTTCGGTATTATAGTTGAAGCCATTGCTTTAGTAACAAGATATCAGGCAGAGCTTTAAATATGTTCCTGTTTTGTCCATAGGAACATTTCAGAACAACATCTAGAATGGACGTCGTTTGTTTGATGATATAAAACATGTTTAGGATCATTAAAGCAGTCACATTATAGTAGATGAAATACAGCAAAGACGTTCATTCTGGTTTGTTGCTCAAGATGGCGGAACGTTGGAAACATATAGAATGCAGTAAGTACAGTATTTAACGTACCAAATCGTCCACAAGTATAGACGAAGGCAAAACGTCACAGAAATGGCCATAAAACCGAAAAAAAAAATCTGTTTTTCAATAAAGAAGAAACCAATGCTACAATTGTTTGTACAACTGAACCACAAACGGCAAGAATGTTTAAAAAGAAAATTCCTTTGAGCTACAATAATTACAACGAATATGCGCGTATGAGAAAGACGAGTGAGATGTAAAAATTGATACTCGTCAAGAAACTGTAAGAACAGACCATAACTGAAATTTATGTTTCAGTTACTTTCAGCGGAATAAGCTGCAAATCTATGTCTATAAATGTGAATGTCTGTTCGGTGTAAGTTTATCAACGTCTGAACCACGAGTTATAAAGAGCTAAAAAATCGTACAGTTGCTAATGTCTACCCGGGGAAGGCTTTAGCAACGGTTTTATGGCGATCGGATATATATATATATATATATATATATATATATATATATATATATATATAGTGTGTGTGTGTGTGTGTGTGTGTGTGTGTGAATGTCTGTTCAGTGTACGCTTATGACATCCGAACGAAAAGACGCAGAGACTTAAATATTTGTAAGGTTACTAATTTATACCTGAGGATGGTTTTAGGCACGGTTTTATAGCGATCTGATACATATTTAGTAATTTGAAGAATATAACGCGAAATGCGGAACAATACTCTTTGAATATTGTATTTATTCTTTGAAAATGGTTTTATTGGTTGAATTGTAGGTTTAGGATGGGTTACTAGAGTGGAGAATATTGGGATGGAAAGTTATCGGTGTGTATAAAATTCTACGCATGTGTGTGTGTTTTAATATTGCGCTCTGCAGCGAAAACTGGAAAACGAAAACGAATGGTCTGTGTGTAATTGTTGTCCGAAGTCTCCAGTTGTACACCATAGCAGTTCGATGCCGATAGCTATGAGCAGGTGGAAGATACGGTGGTTGAAAGTCGTCAGAGTATAAAAAAATTCGGACTGAAGGCAGGCGATGACGTTTGCGTGTCTATAGCAAGGAGGTTACATACAGCGAAACGAGATGCCACAGACCACATCATTGGTCTATGTTTGCTACAATGTCTTCAGCTCTCTCTCTCTGTAAGGATAAGCATACGAATAAGGAAATATAAGAATAAATAAATAAAGCAGTAAAAAAGAAATGTCGTTTAATACATCTCTTTCAAAAAATCGATTTAACGTTCGATCTTCATTATTTTTACAATCATTATTGTTGAATTTCGTGATTGGATTATTCGAAACGAGTACATTTTAACGTGTGATTTGATCTGCACTACTTCGTTTCCTGATAAACAGTAAATTCATAGACTTCTGCAATCTGATGGGAATATTTTTCAGTTCCGCTTTATCAGCGACATTTCCTCAAAAATGAGTGAAATTAATTTGTTATTTAAACTTCGTTTCAAATATATTCTCCAATAACGTTTTCAGAAAGAAGGAAATGGACAGAGAGAAGACATAGGAGAAGTACTAACTCAAGGCAGGAACAAATAAATAAATACCCGGGCAACGCCGGGTTTTCAGCTAGTATACACATAATCGTAACTGTTTTTTCCATGACGACATTGTTCTTTATACCACTGAAACAACTAAATCCGGCTGTTTTTACTTTAATTTGTGTATTATGTATGTCTCTCGGTACTTTACTAATGCTTATGTCTCAAACATTATACTAACACTAGCTGAAAACCCGGCTTTGCCCGGGTATTTATTTATTCCTGCCATTTTTCAGGTACACATTCATTTGTATAAGAGTTGTATGTCTACAAAATCTCTTGATAATACAATTAGAAGTAATAGATAAAAACTGGGTGCGTGATGGGGCAGTTTTTCATGAACGTTACTCTTTATGTGCTCATATCTCATGAACTATGTGTCGTACTGTGATACAGTTTATAAGGTACACTCAACTATATATGTGTATACTGTATGTAAAATTTTCAGCAGCTACAATTTGTAGTGTAGAAATTATAAATTGTAACGTCATACCGATTGCCGTAGTTTTACTCCATAAACAGCGGAAAAGTAGTAAGTGAGAAAGTTTTTTTCCTTTCATCATTTTGCTATGGTTGTCAACGAGAAAAAGTTAAGTAAAGGTTTGAAATTATGTTTAATATTTGTTGCAAGTCGCTAAGTACTTTCGTTCTCATATAGCGAATTTATAAAGTCTCGCCGCATTATGCGGCAGTTTTTTGCGATTCCTGTTGTTATGACGGTATATCTTCTGAACCATGCGTCATATATGATTCTTAAACGTGTAGCAATTGTTACCTCACAGTAAGGAATATGTGTACCAAATTTGGTTGAAATCGGTCCAGTGGTTTAGGAGAAAATGAGCAGCATTATCGCTAAATGCAGCAGTTTTCTTCGAATCTCATTCTTTACGACGTCATATGTCGTGGACTATGTATCGTACGTTATTCTTACACTTACGGCCACCGTCCTCATGGACTAAAGCTTTCGTGTACAAAATCTGAAAAAAATTGGATCAAGACTGTAGATTTGTATGAAACACGTACATACATACGGACACTGATTTATATATTAGATAACTCCCTCGGAGACTTCCCACCGCTAGGAGCGCTACTGTCGCTGCAACTAACACCAGTTGGTAACAACTTTCACAGTAGTAAGAGCTAAACTGTGGTTCAGCTGCAGACATCGTGCTCGTGTAGCTCCGTCCTAAAGGCTCCGTTTACGACCAGACGGCCCTCGGCGTCTCTAGAAGCAGGAATGTTAGGGGTTGCGACGTTCCATATGTTTCCGGATATTTCCTGCCCGGTGAGACATACGTCGCTGCCGGCCATCGCTGTGGAACGCGCCGGGGAGAGGGTTGGGGAGAGAGGGGTAGCGGCTGAGGAATGCGAGGGTGGCAGGGCGCGGCGACACCCCTGCACACCTGACGTGTAGAACAAAGCAATCTTGCGGCATATTGATTTCCAGTCACTCCGCCGGCGTCGCTGTATTAAAGGCACTGTCCATTACGCCGGGTCGCCCACCTTACGCGACATCGAGGGCCTTCGCACCTGCCGCTGGCTGTTCTGGAAAAATATTAGGCGGTCACTGGCGAAGAAGGTACTTCTGTTACTGCTGCAGGCTAGTTGTTTCTGCATAACAGGCGCAAAGCCCTTTTCTTTTACTATGCACCTTGTGAGAAATTGTGATGTTACTGTGTAATAAGCGACCGATACTAGCGAAGCAGCCAGTTCAACATAGAATCTCAGCTGTCTGCATCCTTTCTGTGTATGTGTGTGTGTGTGTGTGTGTGCACTAATGCAGTTTCATATGGCATTTCGACAGCAACTGGTATTGTACTGCAGGAAAAAGTAATTTAACAATCAAGGGTATATGTTAAGCTGAACTCGGTTATGTTTGTTTTATTAAAAATTATTGTGCAATAAATATAGAAAAATCATAGTTATCGCGGTCTTCTTTCACAACACCTCTTAGATTAGCAAAACTAATTTTCATGGCTTGTTTAAAATGCATGCTATTACTACACAAAGGCAATATCGTGACTCACAGAAATGTGATATTAACCGAGTAAACTCGTGCGACATATGCACAATCACTAATACGTAACATAACGCAGGATTACCTAGATGTACAAAAGGCGGTCGTAGTAATTTTACCACGTACTGTTTTAATGATGGAAAAAAACATGGCTGCAAATGGTATCTAGCGTAAAATAATAACTCTTGTAAATACATCAGACTTTAGTGCGACCTGTGACAGCAAGTAATGCTTATCGTACATTAAGGACGATGGTAACTAAACTGTTGAGTTTGCGATAAACATATGTTCGCAATAGGACATGATATTCTTTAGCACTACATCATTTTGATGTACAGACATAAAATAGTAAATCATTTTCTGTAAAAACAGTGCTTTAATCACAGAATTTGTTAGGATAGCGTTATTTTAATTTAGATTTTTATTCAGCACAATTCCACCAGTTGGAAACTCTAGTTCACTGTTTGTCTTTGCGTGAAAATTTAACTACGACGATAAAGGAATTCATTAATTACACTTAGAAATGTGTGCCAACTATTTGTCACCGGAAAAAATGCGATAGCACATTCACAATTTCATTTCAATCGTGGTGAGTAGTTTCGGACATAATCGTCTATTAATAAACCCGCCTGAAATTAAAATTACCACCAATACTGGTATGATAACGTTCGACAGTGTCAGAAACTAAATACCCCAGCTAAACTATAATGGCCATCCGAATAAAGGAGAAAATGTTTGGATGATAACTAACTGAAGTTAAACTTTAGTTGCACAAAACCTTCTCTACTTAACTGCTCAGGACAATTCTTAGTCACACTTAACTGTCGATGAATTTTCGTTATTTGTCGAAAGAATGCAGTCACGGTTGAATTTTTTAATGATTATTTATAACTCGTTTCGCCCTTTTGGGCCACCATCAGTTGATATAACAGATGTGGGAAGCCATCAGTGAAGCTTCTGTGAATTAAAATCTACAATTATTGGGAAGAATCCTGTCGTCAAATTTAGATTTTAATACGCAACTGATATCGTTTATATGATGTGATGATGCTCCAAAAGAGAAAAACGCGTTATAAATAGTAAAGAGCATTTTGGAAACTGTACCAGGAGTCAGCATGGAATCGAACCAATTTTCGGAATTTCTTAATTTATCATAGGGAGCGATCTTATTACATTAATATATAGAGACATGCCAAGACCGCAATTTTTATGAAGGCGCTTAGCCAGAAATGTGCACTATTGTGGTTCTTCTTTTATGTATATTTTATTGTTTCAATTGTGAGTATCCATCATACTTTACATTTGACGTTCCACCAGAACATCTTCAAAACAACATATGGAGCGCTTTAATAAACAGTTAAATGCCAACTGCAGCACACCAGAATATGACATCCTCGAGCGTGGAAATCAGTCAATTGTAGTTCTCGCAAAAAAAATTGCGAACTTGCCATTTGTCTTTATATCAAGTTTCGGTATCTCGAGACGGCGTGTGTTAGTCTCCGTTGACTAGAGTAAAAGGTGACTCAATTACTTGTCGGTACAATACTCTTCACTCTATTACAGGCCAGCTGGTACAGCAACCAATAAATTTGTTTAGCAATAAAAGATAGTCGTGGTTGCATCTTTCTTGTTGATTTTTGACTCGTTTCACCCTTGTAGGGCATCCTCTGAAAGTCGTAAAATATCACATCGGATGAGTACAACTAAGACACTTGCTAGCCACAATCTGGGAGCGTCAAATCATTTTGTGGATTATATCCTAGTTTTAATAAATAATAAATTTGCTAAACTTGTCAATACCTTCAAAATGAATTTAGGAATTCCAAGATGTTATTTTTCTGCAGCACAGCTTTCCAAACTTTTCGATAGTTGAAACAGCGTTTTAAAACGTATTACCAATCAGTAATATTAATAAGACAGATTCTATCGAAAACATAGGATAAAGAAAACTTAATTTTGGAAATTCATTTTCGAATGAATTTCACATTTAAACACTGCATGAAGAGAAGGGTGTTTTCTATATTCTTTCACAGGTGTTTAGTTACTTTTACATTCTATATTTACTAATTATGCGACACCCTCGATGCTATTATTGGACACCCCACGGTATAGGGACGCCCAGTTAAGAATGTATGTATTGCTCCGTCAGTAAAATGAATAAGGCAGATGATACTTGTAGAAAACTTAATGTTTGAAATTGATTTCCAAATAAATTACGCGCTTAAACGCAGAAAGAAGAAAGGGTTATTTAATTTTTCAAGTAGGCTCAACCACATAGATCGTGTATAAAACACTAAAGTATGACGCGTTTCAAGGGTCAAGCCCTCATCATCAAATAAAATGTACACTAATCTTAAAACCCGAGATAATAAAAATCTAAAACGTAATAAAAGAAAACGTGTTGTTGACTCCGTGCATTTGACTAGTGTTATGCGCCGCCAGTGCTGGGGTCTGTTTTAAATATTGACGAAGCACAGTATGCTGAGGAACTTTCTGCGGAGACACGGTTACAGGGAAAGTAACCACGTTTTCTTTTATTACGTTTTTGATTTTTATTATCTCGGGTTTAAGATTATTGTATATTTTATCTGATGATGAGGGCTTGACCCTCGAAACGCGTCATACTTTCGTGTTTTATACACGATCTATGTGGTTGAGCCTACTTGACAAAATAATTAAGTATACAACCGCGACATCACATCCATTATGGATATAATTAAGCAGAAAGGGTGTTATGTATTTTCTTTCACAAGTGTTTAGTTTCTTTTGCATTGTATGTTTACTAATTTTGCGACACTCTCGATGCTATTATTCGACATGTGAGGATACAGGGTTTTAGGTTAGTAACCTCTTTGGTACGTTTTGATCGAACGATAGTTATCGTTGGCGTGCAGCGAGAGCTGCTGGCAACAATGCTTAGGTTGGAATGTTCTTTGTTTGTTGGGCGGTGTGAGGCAGTCTCCCGCCGACCGCAGAACGAGGCAGTAGCATGTCGACTGTGCGTCCGTAACCCGCGTTTAGTGGTGGCTAAAGTTTTTGCCCTTCAGTCGTATCGCATATGAGTTTCGGTTGCAGTTGCGTATTGAAAAATTTCGGTGTGGACTTGTAGACTTTCGTCGTAGTGGCACGCGATTATTTAATCAGTGTATTTAAAGAAAGAGTTCTTAACATTTGTCGTTCCGTGATAAAGGAAGTGAACAAAGTTTATTGTTAGGGATCAACCTAGTAATTGTCCGCAACCCATACCGTCAAATCATTGGAACAATTATTAAATGAGAAAGCAGCAAATGGAATATAACGGCAACTTCGCCCATCGAGGATTAGGTGGACACAGCTGTGACGTTACAGACACCGCACGGTATATGAACGGCTAGTTAAGGATGTGTTGTACAATATAGGTATTGGCCGGTTACGGCGGGTGTCAGTAACTGTGAATGCACGTGGCCTCAGCCGGTGGCCAGCGCGGCGAGCGGGCAGTGGACTCACCCGCGCTGTCGAGGCGTCGGCGTCTCTCGGCTCGCGGCTGGCTGTCGTCTGCTGCGGCTGCGGCTGCGGTTGCGCTGCGCTCCGCCGGCGGGGCAGGCGTCGGACTAGACTGCCGCCGACAAGCGACGCCCCGCGCCCCGACGCCGCGGCCCCGACGCCCGCTCTGCGCATGCGCACGCGGCGGCGCGACGCCGCGCCGGAAGCGAGGCAAGGTGGGCGTGCCGCCGACAGCAGACGCGCCCGCCGTACGCTCCGCCGCCGCCGTGACCCACACCTGCTGCGGGGCGCTCCGCCATCATGAATCTGCTCCTGTAACAACGCTGCCAAAGGCGAATATCTCCTGACTGTACAAGAGGAGAATAGCGTCTTAATTTATCTGACAGCCCAATACATTTTACGCAACACCATTTTAGCAAAGATTTCGACAATGTCGATTTTGACATTTTACTTGCTAAACTCTCTAAATTTCTCTACTGGTGCTATTCAGTGGTTCCACTCATACCTCACCACCCATAAACAGTGTGTAATAACAGAAAAAAAGGTCAAAATGGAGGTATGTTGTATCAGGGGTTCCACAAGGATCTGTACTAGGGCCTTTACTATTCTCACTATACAGGGTGTTTCACTAAGTGTGTTTGCCTCTGTAACTTATAAAATAATAGGTGACGGGAAATTTTAATGCGGTAGGTCAACACAAGAAATGTTACACTTTCTGCAGAGCTATGAACACAGTTTATTGTATCATTTTCCAAAGAGTTCCAGCACAAAGGTATATTTTTTTTTAAATGAACAATAGTTTTTTCTATCGTGCATTGGATTCGTTGAAACCAGCTGCGTCCAAATCAATTTAAACTACATCCCTATCACTGTTAGTTTGGAAGCTACAACCCTTCAAAGTTTAGGGGGCGGAGGCTACTACAGCGTAGCTAACTGGCTGGTGGTCATGAGACAGTGGGCCGTGCCCCAGGTCATAGCCACTCGGACAGTGAGCTACGCTATCGCAGCCTCCGCCCACGGAACTTTGAAGGGTTGTAGCTCCCAAACTAACAGTGATATGTAGTTTAAATTGATTTGGACGCATCCGGTTTAAACGAAACCAATACACGATAGACAAAAAACTATTGTTCCATTAAAAAAATTATATCTTTGTGGTGTAACTCTTTGGAAAATGATACAATGAACTATGTTCATAGCTCCGCAGAAAAGTGTAACATTTCTTGTGTTGACCTACCGCATTAAAATTTCCCGTCACCTATTATTTTATAAGTTACAGAGGCAAACACACTTAGTGAAACACCCTGTATATTAATGTGTCCCACTGTAAACATCATCTATATGCAGATAACCTACAATTATATCTCAGTGAAAGTCCTAAAAACCTAAGCACAGCCATCCAGCATGTAAACGCGGACTTACTTTCACTATCAAGATGAGCACGTAGCATGGGCTTGAAACTGAATCCATCAAAAACGCAGGCATTGTTAGTGGCCCATAAAATACTCATTACTGCACAGCTCAGAGAAACTCTTCCACCTTTAATACTTAACGACACACAAATACGCTTTTCTCATTCAGCAAAGAACTTAGGAGTAATATTTGATCAGCACTTAGACTGGACAGAGCACACAACGACAGTCTGTAAGGAGGTATATGCGTCACGTCATTCACTGCAGAAGTACAAAAAAGCATTTCCTTCACAGCTGAAAAAGAAGCTCGTTGATACACTAATACTTCCCAATTTAGATTATCGTGATGCTATTCTGCAAGGATTGTCACACGAAAATTCACGTAGGCTGGAGCTGGCGATGAATTCTTGTATCCGATACATTTGTAACTTACGTTTCTACGACCATATCAGCCCCGCATACCAGCAGTTATCTTGGCTACGTGCAGATAAGCGTCGAATCTATCATACATTATGTTTGCTGCATGGCTTTCTCAATCATTGCAAACTTTCTTACTTATCCTCAACGATTATATTACTATCTGAACAGCACAGCAGAAACACACGCTCTCACCAAAATAAAAGTCTCTCTGTACCATCACATAACACTGCAATCTTCTCTAAAGCATTTTCTGTATCGGTAACACGTCTGTGGAACAATGTTCCTCAAAAGTTAAGAGAGATAAAATCAATTCAAAACTTTAAAAGACAGTTAAGGGGTCACCTTCTGTCACAATAGCCATCTTTTTCTCCACATACCAGTCTGTATGTAGCCCACTGTTGTCAATTCCTCCTCCCCCATAAATGTTTCCCTTTCATTTCGCTAGCAGAGATCTCTATTCATATATATCTCCACTTCCTCACATCCATTGGCACTGTCATTTGTCAATCTTCTCCTCTTTCACTAATCATCCCCCCCCTTTTTTTTTTTTTTTTTTTTCGACCTACTAGGGGCCACGAATGTAAGTAGGCGGTAGCAAGATCGTACTACACTCAGCTTCAAATTCCGGCCTTCTAAATTTACTTAAGATATTCACGAAAAGAACGTCGTCTTTCTTCCAGCGATCCCCAATTGAGTTGCCGGAGCATCTCCGTGACACTCGCGCATTGGTCGAAACTACCGGTAACGAATCTAGCTGCTCGTCTCTGAACCTCCTCTATGTCTTCCTTTAAACTGATCTGCTGCGGGTCCCAAACACTTGAGCAATACTCAAGACGTGGTCGTACAAGCGTTTTATACGCGGTCTCCTTTACAGGTGAAGTACATCTTCCCGAAATTCTCCCAATAAACCGAAGTCGGCTGTCCGCCTTACTCACAACTGTCCTTACATGCTCGTTCCATTTTATATCTTACGCCTAGATATTTGAACGACGCGACTGCACCAAGAAGCTCACTACTAATGCTGTATTCGGACATTATGGGATTGTTTTTCCTACTCATGCACACGACTAAGCACGAAATCTCGAAAACTACTTCGCCTATGAAGCTGAAATTTGCAATGTTACGCCTACATATTTGAACGACGCGACAGCATCAAGAAACTCACTACTAATGCTGTATTCGAACATTATGGAATTGCTTTTTCTACTTATGCGCATCACCTTACATTTTTCTACATTCAGAGCTAGCTGCCATTATTCGCACCAACTAGAAATTTTGTCTAAGTCATCCTCTATGCTATTACAGTCACAGACGACACCCTCCCATACACCGCAGCATCATCAGCAAACACCGCAAATTACAACTTACTCTGTCCATCAGATCATTTATATAGATAGAAAATAATAGCGGTCCTATCACACTCCCCTGAGGCACGCCTGAAGATACACTCGTCTCTGATGAACACCCGCCGTCGAGAATTTTGTGTCCCAGCCTCGTCGCCGCTTTTGCGTCTCGTTTCCGTCGTAGGTGTCGGTGGCCGAGTAGATAGGTACCGACACAGGAATAAAGGATGCACGCTTGTGCAGGTACGAAGTTGAGCAGCCAGTGGGACAGCAGAAACTAGAAACACTAGAGTAAATTAGAACGAGATATTTATTTCACAGAGACTTAGTAATAACTTTTACATAGTTCTTGACTGCAGAATGCTGATACATAAATTAGAGGCCTGCCTACTAATGATTTCTAGTGCCTATCCTATAGCCAAGTCTTAACTGGTGCCTATCTGATTCCGAAGTGTTAACTGGTTCCTATCTCAGGCCCAAGTCAACGATGTCGTTTAGTGGTGGCCACGAGCGGTGTTGTAGCAGAGGGCACTCAAGGCTGACGTCGTAAGAACGCCGCGCCGTGCGTGCATGGCGGCGCGCGGCGAAAGTAGGTGGCGCGCACTTTAGACTTGTGCGACACCACAGAGAACAACGTACTGTGTTCTATTAGTTACGAAGTCTTCCAGCCAGTCACAAATCTGTGAACCTATTCCATAAGCTCGTATCTTCGTTAGCAGCCTACAGTGTGGCGCCGCGTGGAACGCCGTTTTGAAGTCGAGAAAAACACAATCCGCCTGTTGCCCTTCATCCATGGCTCGCAAGATGTCTCGTGAGAAAAGGGCAAGCTGAGTTTCACATGAACGATGTTTCCTAAACCCGTGCTGATTCATGGAAAGAAGCTTTTCCGTTTCAAAGAAATTTACTATATTCGAACTGAGAATATGCTCTAAAATTCTACATGAAACTGATGTCAACGATATTGGTCTGTAATTGTGTGGGTCAGTTCTCTTTCCTTTCTTATAAACGGGAGTCACCTGCACTTTTTTTCCAATCACTAGGAACTTTGCGCTGAATTAAAGATTCGCGATAATTGCAAGCTAAGTAGGGGGTCAATGCCGCTGAATAGTCTTTGTAAAACCGAACTGGTATTCCATCCGGACCAGCAGACTTTTTCGTATTTAGCTCTCTCAGCTGCTTCTCTATACCGAAAATACATATTGCTATGTCCCCCAATTCGGAATTAGTACGTTGATCAAATGATGGTACATTTGTGCGGTACTCCCGACGGACGCACAGGACACCGTGCCCACGGGTGCGGTTCCTGTAGGGGGATGCTTGTCCACTTTTGGTCGAGCTGATCTCTACGAGATTACGAGAGTAACTCGGGCGTCCGATCTTAGATTGTCGTGAGTGCATTCGTGTTCTCTCGATAATACATTTTTAGTCCGGGGCAAGTCCCGGAGACAAATTAAATTGGTCCCAATCCCCCGGTTCCGATCAAGGTTTTCGGGAGGTTTTCCTTGGTTGTAAGGCGTATGCCGTAACCGGTAAGCCCCTCCCACTTATTCCCAGTTGGGATTCCCCCTTTGCCCCACTATCAGCTTGTCTGATAATTGGCTGAATAGAACCGCGACTCTTTATGGGCCGGATCTCAAACAGCCCGCTCTACTCCTCGGAGTGGAGAATGAAAAGAAGATTTGCGGTCCTCCTGCGTGAAAGATTTCTTAAAGGTTAAATTTAGAACTTCAGATTTCCTTTTGCTTTCTTCTCTTACTGCCCCGGAATGATCAACGAGTGACTAGACAGTGGGCTTTGATCCGCTTATCGATTTTACATAGGACCAGAATTTTTTCGGCCACCGCGGCCGGCCACAGATGGACAAAACCCGACCTCATCCGTCGGGAACTGATGTTTGTTATCGATATTATGACCGGTTTCATCTTTGGACGCGTCGGCGCTGTGTGCTTGTTTGCTCGGTGTGTGTTGTCTTTCCTGTTTACTCATTGAACACCGAGGTTTTAAAGATCGTTGCACATTGCTTCCTCACTGAAGTTTCGACTTCAAAATGGCAGGGTGGTCTCCTGCCGAAATATCTGCCATCGTCGATTTTGATACCTGGCAGCATACCCGTAAGTTTTTCGAAGTTCTTATTCGCCAGAAGAAATTAAGGAATCACATCATTCGACATGTCTTGCCACCGTTCAGGGTCCAACAAAATTCAAATGTTTGTAAAATTATGGATTTAACTGCTGTGGTTATCAATTCCTAGGCTTACAAACTACTTTAACTTATGCTAAGAACACAACACACACACACACACACACACACACACACACACACATTTGGGTTTCCACTCAACATCCAGCCTCCCATACAGTTCCAAAGAACTTCTCACTTTTCTATGACCAGCCGCTTATGTCACTCCTCTCCTTTAAACATTTAAACAGTCGAGGAAGAAATTACTAAACCGACGGAAACCAGGCTAGCCTGGTAGAAAAATCTGTTCCCCGTAGGTCACTACTTCAGTTGTTTATATCTCTTTACTTTTCACAGGAAATCTTTCTGACAGGTTCGCCGATCTACTTAAGAGCGACAGCATAAAAGTAGCCTTAAAGATCAACGACAAGGTTCACTACAGCGACGGACTAGTTAAAAGAGTTCTTCTATCGGGTGTCCATAAAATAGAAAGTTTACAATGCCCCTTACCATACATTGGTCAAAATGGACAAGCGTTCAAAATCTCGATTTCAAGAACATCTCTGTGTAATATTACTTTTGTGTTGTTGCCTGTACGCATTAATGTTAGTCTCCGCGATAGAAAGATTAAGGATTTTTGTTAAAGTTTCTATCATAGGAAAATCGGATACAAATCTGATTAAATACTTTTGACAAGAGTGGATGAAATTAATACGCGAAATGACTGAGTAGATGGAATGGCGAAATACAGATTGGGGTTGAGGCGACATACAAAAATAAAGTTAGAGAAAACGTACGGAAAGTACCCATTGTAGCTTCTTTCTGAAAATATTTATCACTGCAGCTGAACTGTTACACTGTTGAATGATTTAGATAAACTTTATGATACTTTCCGCAGTAAAATAATGTTCAGACTGTTTGCCTCGTAAGACATTGTTGACGGACCGTGTACTAAAGTTTGATTATGCAAATAACAAAAATAAAAAATCTATAGAACTTCGCGAAACTGTTTATACGAATGCAGGTTCTAAGAGAAAGGTAATGATTTAAAGTAACTGATAGGGCTTTAATCAAGACAATACACGAAGCGAAAGTCGTGACTTCTGAACATCATGTTACAACGGAATATGGAGGAGCTGAAAATCTCAAAGAAAATTAATAATTAAGGAAGGATGGGACATTATGAAATGAAAACATGGTGGAGACATGACTCTTAACAATAGAGGGTATATTTTAAAGTAAATTTTAACAGCACTCACACTTACATCACAAAGCAGTCTGCGTACATGCCCACACTTAATAAAGTCAAACAAGAGAGTGAATGATCGCGGTTCCGTCTTCTCGACACGGCGGAAGAAATGAAAGACGAGCGAAAAAACCTTTCCTCGGATAAAATATTTCGGAAGGAGGGAAACATGGCGACAAGCGTCGCTGATTGATAAAAAAATTATTTAGTTCTGTATTCTTACATCTTGACAAAGAAAGTCACTGTAAAAGCAATTCGGCCTCTCCTGAGCATCTTATGAGACGCAAGGACAAAAATGTTCAAATGTTTGTAAATCTATCGGACCAAACTGCGTGGTCATCAGTGCGTAGCTTACAAACTACTTAAACCTAGGTAAACAAACCTAAGGACAACACACACACCCATGCCCCAGGGAGGACACGAACCTCCACGGCGAGCAACCGCGCGCTCCGCAGCGAGACGCTTTAGACCGCTTTAATTAATTTATTTATTTATTTTTCGGGTCTCCTTCCTCCCCTTCAACCCGTTCTTCCGCTCGCCAATTGATGCCTTCTCGGCCCGGCTTCTATGCCTTTAAACAAAATATTTCTTTGAAGATAAAACGAGGTTGTCTCTTCTGCGTAGCTATTAATGTCCATTTCCGCACTATTATCGTATCTTATAACGCCACGAAAGATCAGTTCGAATTGAACAAATAAGTTGGAAATAAGTGTAACTTCGTGGGTTTTCTTTCCACTTGAAAGAGAAAAAAACAAGTCATAATAAAATAAAATTTTCCAGGCACAGAAGTTAGCTGTAATTAACTGAATATGCTTTCTTAGCTTGTGACGCAAAATAGTTAGAGATCTTCAAACACATGTATAATCCACACCATTCTGGAACGTATTAGATACATAAAAAAACACAAATGTCTTCTTCGGCGATCAAATAATTCCTCTGGAATGGCAAAAGGCATAATGATATTAACAGAAATGCTTCTGCGGAATTTAATGTTGATTAAATTTTATTTTGTTAACGATCTGTTTGTAATTACATTATAGTTTTAATCAAGAAATTAGCGTAATGTTCCTTGTACTTTTTCTTTCTTCGGATCATGTCATGTTGCATTGACAGGTACGTATGAAATCTTCCTTTCTCTTCGATTCTGTACTGAAGATAAAGTACACCGTATGTCCCATTATCCAGTTGACCGAGATCCTCTTTGTCCGTGGGAATGGGATACTATAGGGATGGAGAGCATCCGCTGGTGATATTGCGTCTGGCGAGGTTCTCGTGATGAGCGCCAGTTTTTGCCTCGCATACTCCCATATTTCTACGTTTATACTGCAGACGAATCTGTGTTCATCAGTATCGACTAATTGACATATCGGGTACAAGGGAGAGTCTTGTAGGTGTATCTCATGGAGGCGGGACATCGTCGGGGTTTTTCTATTGACCGTCATATACCACGTGGCCCGCACTTGGGAAGTCAGGGCTGTGGATGTTTTCCCACGTTGTTTTCCAGTCGTGGTTCGGGAGTTTCCGTTCTATCACATTTCGTAGTTTATTTTTCATCACCGCCTGGTATACTTCCTTCACTTTTGTCATTTTTCGTTCAGGGACTTTTGTTCGTATGTAACTGTATTCGAGTAGGAAATACTGTAAGTTCTGCGAAGCGTGCGACAGATGACTTACATCAATGGGCGGTCGCAGGTCTGCTGGCACAGTTTCTTCCAAGAGGTGGGAAGTTAGACCGTTGGTGGACAGTTTCCATTGCTTGTATGTTTGGCATACATATAGTGCTTGC
Source organism: Locusta migratoria (assembly GCA_026315105.1). Taxonomy (NCBI): domain Eukaryota; kingdom Metazoa; phylum Arthropoda; class Insecta; order Orthoptera; family Acrididae; genus Locusta; species Locusta migratoria. The sequence continues at coordinate 204,027,740 of CM048746.1, forward strand.
GCCTTCTTGTACACATAGACGAGATTCAGGCCACCTAGTAGCGTCGGAAGAGTCAAGGTGTCGTATTTAATTTTGAAAATATGTGCGCGACATACAAAATGCCCAAGCGCTGCCAGCATTCTGTGTGCTATCTCGCGTGGTATTGGCAGGACTTGAGCCACGTAGTTGACCTTGGCAGTGATATACGTATTCGCCAGTGCAACTTTTTGCAACTCATCCAACTTCCTGACACTGTGCTGTTGTACAGACGCTCGAATCTTAGCCAATAACTATTTATAATTTGCGGCAACGGTTTCTCGTATTGTCTTTCTAAAATCGACACCGAGACATTGCATCTTGGACACCTCTTTCAACCGGGGATGATTATTCAAACCTATACCTTTGCCTATGTTCATTACACCCGATTTTCGCCAGTTAACTAATGCACAAAAAGCCTTTTCATATGTCATGATAATCTGCAGGGCGGTGTGGACTTCATTTGCGTTGGTGATCAGGAAGCCAACGTCATCAGCATAAGCCCGACACGCTAACTTCTGTCCATGTATCTGTAATCCGTTTAACTGCGCCGTCAATGTTGTTAGTAGAGGTTCTATGGCGATTGCAAAGAGAGATGCTGACATCGGGCAACCTTGTCTTATGGAGCCACCAGGCCGTCCATTGACAATCACTTGTGATGTGCTATTCTGTAGCAGGTTTTGTATGACAGCGAGGAAATGCACGGGAAAACCCAGCGACCGCATAACTTTAAACAAATACAGGTGGCTGACTCTGTCGAAGGCTTTATCAAAGTCCAAGCTTACCGTTGCACATTCAATCCTGCATGCTTCCGCCACTGATATTAGGTCGCGGTAGTCCACTAACGTTTGATAAATGGACCTATCTCTGCCGACACTGGTTTGATATGGACCGGTGACTTTATTCATTACGTTCTTCATCCGTTTTGCTAGAATACGTGTAAAAAGTTTGTAATCACTATTTAAGAGAGTAATCGGTCTCAGATTGGCGATAGTTGTACTATTTGCACGTTTTGGAACTAATACCACCAGCCCCTCACTGAACTCTTGCGGGATATGAAGATCAGGTGTCATCAATTCATTGCATATCTCTGTCAGTTTCGTCTTCATGTGTGTCCAGAAAGTTTGATAAAACTCTACAGGGAGTACGTCACATCCGGGCGATTTGTTCTTTGGACTGTGAAACAGCGCATCTTCCAGCTCGTCTTCAGTCACTTGTGTTATTAATTCATCTGATTCCTGAGAGGTAAGTCGGTTGGTTAAATTATTTGCTAATTCTTGAAAGGCGTTGTCATCGATCATTTTCTCAGACATAAACTCCGTGTAAGCAGTTTGAATCGCATTTCTCATGTCATTTTGGCGAGTTAAACGCGTACCGTCTCCAGTTTGCAGTTCCGTCAGTATCTTGGTTTTACCCCGTTTACTCTCACGTTTCAGGTGATAGATTGATGTCGCTTCATGTCGTAGTGAGTCCTAGATTCGGGATCTGACTTTTAATCCTTCCAACTGTTTCTTTTTAAGGAGTAGTAGTTTGGCTTTCACTTTCTTAATTTGGGCCGGCCGCGGTGCCCGAGGGGACTGAGGCGCTTCAGTCACGGTCTGCACGGCCACTACGGTCGGGGGTTCGAATCCCCCCTCGGGCATGGATATTTGTGCCGTCCTAGTTCGTAAGTAGTTCATAAGTAGTTTGTAAGTTTAGGGACTGATGACCCCATAGTTAAGTCCCTGAAGCTTAACAAACATTTGAACATTCTTAATTTGGGCGTAGTTTTCAATGATTGTCTCGTCCAGTTTGTACAGTTCTCGTAAACTCAAATAATGGAATTCAATGGTTCGTTTAAGCCACCAGTTCTTGTCTCGTGAGTACTGTAACATGGCTTTCCGTAATTTGGGTTTGGCACATTGTAGCCACCATTTTATAGCCGAATCATATGTCCGAAACTTGGTGAGACTCTCATTCCACGCATGCGTGAAAGCCTCATGACAACCTTGATCGTCTGAGTGGGACACATTCAGTTTCCAGGGTCCCTTACTGCGGTACGTACCTTGTTTCTGCAAGTTTACGGTACAGATATAAGCCGCATGGTCTGTGAAGGTAGTTGGCCAGACCTCACATTGCAGAATTCGTTATTTTAGATTATCTGATATATTCTATCTAGCCTACTTGCGGAATGATTTGTGATGTACGTGAATCCGGCGTTGCTTCATACTTGTGCTTCCAAGTGTCTATTAAAAATAAGTCCTTGACTATCCGTTCTAATTCCACAGATTTGTTAAAATTCGGTGTCTGATGTTTGGGGTGCAATACACAGTTAAAATCTCCCGCCAAGATAAGCTGGTCATACGTTGTTGTAAATAAAGGAAGAATCTCTTCCGTATAAAATTCCTCCCTGCGACGCCTGTTACTGGATCCTGAGGGAGCATATACATTAATTATTCTAAAAATGTTAACTGTCGCTGCAATCCCTCTGTGATTGACTAGCATTTCGATGTTATATGCCACAATTCCTTCTCTTAATAGAATGGCGGTACCCAAATCCGCACCAGTACCCTGGTTGTCAAGGACATTGTATCCCAATATTTGTTCTAAATTTATGTCTGCAACCTCCTGAAGTAATAGAATATCTATATCTGCGGAATACAAAAAATCTTGAATGTGTTGTAATCGGATGGAGCTACGACACTTATTGATATTTAATGTGGCAATTTTGCAGGCTTGGCGATCACACATGTATGAATATGAGATGTGAAAGATCTACAGATTAATAAAATTCAGAGTCAGCGTCTTTCTCCGCGTCCGTGGTTTCCAGGGCCGAGGTAACTGTAACAGCAGGATCCGTGGTCACTGCGTGTCTTACGTTACCAGCATCCCACGCAGCATCTTCCAGAACGGTGTCCATGTCTACATCCTCTATCTCGTCTGACCAGTCCACGCCGGTGGCAAACTGAGCAGACACTTTCTTGCGTGGGTCCTGCTCACGTGACTTCTGAGCCGATTCATCAATTTGTTTGAGAGATGCCTTGTCAACTATTACCTTGTCAGTGTCGTCTTTTAACGGCACGGCAAGTTCTACCTGTTTATGTGATGGAGGCTGATTCTGTGTAACTGCAACAGTGGGTGGCTTTCCCGTAATTTTGTCCTTAACTTGTGTCGCTTTTTCTCGCAGTGGAGCTGACTTCTCCGCAGCTCCTTCTTGCGCCAATCTGCGTTTCTTACGTCTGCGAGGTGACTTAGCAGATTCATTGTCCTGCCTAGACTCCGAAATCGCGGGCTGCCTTTCTGGTGTTTGTCTGTCAGCTGTTTCCTCCGCCCCCATATCCTCTGTACATACTGCGGTGTCTTCCGTTGTCTGTGTGGGCGACTGCTGCACTACTTCAGATTCTGGTGCCTTTTCTGTCGTACTTTCCGAAATTTCCATTGGAATTCCTAAGTCGTTCGCGACGACATCGCTGGGCATGTCATCTAAACAAATGTCACTAGCCGGTGGCGCAGTCAGTTGACCACGCGCCACTGCTACATACGTTTTTGGCCAAATCGTCATTTCTGAAGTCTTAACAGTTTCACTGGTTGGTAGCTGTGCAATGCGTCGTTCAATGCACTCAGCACGCACGTGACCTGGCTTGTTACAAAGTGCGCAGGTCTTTGGTTGACCGTCATACATAACAATGCCTCTAAACCCGCAGACGTTTATATAAGATGGTATGAGCTCTACTTTTAACTGCCTTACACCATTCAGCAAGGCAACGGCATACCACCTCCAAACAGGACCATGCGTAGTAAAGCACAGTGGTCTTCAAACCAATCTTCGGATTGATGACTACTTTATCTTTTTTACCTTACCTTAATTGCCTTACTTTGTGGTACATACGAATTTAATTCTAAGATATTTAATAATTTTACCGCAGAATATGTATGTACTTAATGTCTTTTGATAACGCTTCGTCAATTTCATCCCATGCTTTTTCCTTCAACGTAACATATCTGTAGACTTCTAATGTAGAGTCCCAAATCAATGCAATTTGGGCCCCTGTCCCAAACAACCAACCACATGACATCAAGTCTCATTCGTTATCAACCTATCGTCATTCCATAAATATACGGTTTACATCCATGACGTAATGACGTCAAGAGACAAGAGACTTCATCGTTTATGATGTAGAAAAATAACCGAATTTATGCGATTTCAGCATTTTTGTCACCTGTGTGTAAATTTTTGAAATCTGTGAGATGAAAATACCTACACTCCCAAATTGTTCAAATGTTTGTAAGGCTTATGGGACTCAACAGCAGGGTTTATAAGTCCCTAGACTTACCAACTACTTATGAACTACGTTACCCTAAAGACGACCTAAATATCCATGCCCTTTGGGGGATTCGAACCCCCGACGGCGGACGGCTGCGCGCACCGCAACACGGCGCTCCAGTACGCGCGGCTAATCCGCCCCGGCCCTACACTTTCCTTCCATCCAGTTACGTCTCATCGATTTGCCCACTAAAATATCTCAGTTAGCCTCCCAGGACATACTATGTAAAAGCGTGTAACGGCTGATAATTAGACTTCGCCCCAGAAAGAAGCAAAATAAAGATATGCTTTTCAGCGGTGTACATTGCCGTATGCCTTCTAATATTCAAAATTATCTGAAACATTTCTATTCATCGAGAGCTAACAGGTACTCAGTAATGACCATTTATTCTGCTGAATAAGGAAACTGCTATCCATCTGCGTGGCTTTACACCGCATTGTTTTCCATCTCGTATATAAAGACCATTAGAAACATCGTTCCTTCTCAGACTGCGCCTGCCAGATGTTCATCGCTACGCGCCGTTCACATCCGCTGTGCGGGTCAGCCTGCTGTCTAGGATACCATATGGACCCTCAACAGGGTCGGTTTGGACCATGTGGAAATCCGACGATTAATATCAGAAAGAATTTAAAAAAAGACGGCTGTAAGACAGCTATCTTAGTCTGCGTTTGGCTATTCTGGTCAGAAGCCGGTCAGTTCAGCTAAAGTTAGTGTCAATATTCAAGAGTTTGTAAATTACTGAATATGAGAAAATCTTTTAAGATTTTACGCGGCAGTAAGTAAAATTTTGCACAGATCTGTACTGCATCAAGTTAATGACTATCTTGAAAATTTTATTAAGCACACGTCAGCATCAATAACAAATTGGTAAATACTGACGGGGGCCCTAAATTGTCACCTTGACATAGAATCAGCATAGCTACAGTACAAAAATTCCTGACAAGGTTCCTTATAAGCTACCACTATCTACAAGGAAGAATTTATAGCATTATTTTCACCCAAATCCAGGCATAAAAAGTAGCGCTGTTTATTCATTAATTCATACCTGAATTGCGCTTGTTACTGATAACTCATTTCATTCAAATAAAATTTCAACTCTAGTAAGACCGAAGTTACCTGGTGATCGCAGGCTACGCTTCGATTAAAAGTGGACAGAACAGAACTCGTTAATCACGCTTTCGCCATGCATTACATGCGATAGTAATCCTATGTAACAGATAGTTCTCTCTGAAGAGAATTGCAAATAATTTACGGAACTAGCAAATGTGAATAAAAGGATAGCGGTTTTCTCCATTTCTTGTCGTCTCCTACTGCATTTCGGCTTGAGGCCAGTGACGATTGATGAAAACAGCCTTTCCCGCCGGTGACAGCGCTAGATTTATGTCGCTGACATCAACCCGACGCTTTGGTATCTTAATCCCAGGATTTTATTTCTAAAAGATAAAATAAATCCTTTGTAGTTTAACACTAATTTCTTTTGAACCAGAAACGTTACAAATTTACTATTACCTTCTCAATATGTTGGACCGAACTTTGCTTTATTTCTGTAACGCACTAGAAAAATGATGCAAGAATTTTTAAATATTCCTTTTCTGGACGAATGTTTCAAAACGTGAATGCTACTAGTTTTTTGATTTTTGTATTTTTGCCAAGTGGCTTTTAATGAAACTGCTTGTCTATCGAGTATCCTCTTAGTTTTTAGGCTGGATCCAGAATTGTTTCTCAGAAAAGTCACAGTTCGTAGTAACAGATTATAAATATTGAAGATGAAGGTGAAGCAATGAATTAAAATTTGTGATGCGGCCGGGAATCGAATCCGGACCTCCATGCTCACTAGGCAGATGTCTTACTGTTGGAGACATATTTAAGACAAAATAACCGTCTCAGGGTTTATTAATTTATATTTAAGATGATAAATAGTTGAGTAAAACAGAAGTGATATCTAGCGTTCCGCAAGTAAGTGTGGTATGCCCACTCTTGTTCCTAATCTATATAAATGAAAATCAATTGATTGTATATCTTTGCGACTTAAATGCTGCGATTATCAGTCCCTTGTCTTACAAACCACTTAAAAAAATTAAAAACAAGCAGTCAACAATCCGAAGATTGGTTTGAACACCACAGTGCTTTACTAGGCATGGTCCTGATTGGATGTGGTATGCCGTTGCCTTCCGCCGACCTTCGAACTAACTTACCCAGCCAGTTATAGGGGAACCTACAGTTTAACGTGGGTTCCGAACCACGGTGCTACACGGTATTTTTCACATCAGCAACACTGCCAGAGGTGAAAGAAGTGGAAAGTGACAGATAAAATTCCTAGGACCTGGCGGGGATCGAACCCGGGACATTTGCATTTGTAGTCTGGCACTCTAGCACTGTGCAACCGAGGAGCACTCACACTTAACAGATCAAAAATCGCCGTGTAAAACTGAAACCATTTAAAGTAAACTAACCTAAGAACAACACATACAACAATGCCAGAGAGAGGACTCGAACCTCCGGCAGGGACTCCGCAGCAAGACGCCCTAGAGCGCTCGACCATTCCACCGCGGCTATATCAATAACCTGAGCAGTGGTCTGACTGTGTTGTAGTTAATGTTGTCATTTATCATCTAGATCATATCAACTGCAAAATGATCTAGACAATATCTGTATGGCGCGAAAAGTGGCAAGATAATATGAGCAGCCGTCGTAGGATGGATGCATATCATGATGAAATTTGGCACCTAATAAAGTCACATAAATATGAAGACCAACAGAAACAGGATTTAAACGAGAAATAGGTATTGTACAAAAAGTGCCATTAGACCCCAAATAAAGAAAAGCTCAAGGTCATCCACACGAGTACTAAAAGAATTCCGTTAAACATTGATTACAAAATAAATTGCAGAAATTTACAAGGCTGCCAATTTAACTAAATACCTAGAAACTACAATCATTAAAAATTTCAAGTGCAAAGTTAACAACGTCTTGAAAGTGCACCAAAGACAGCACTTTGTTGGCGGAACACTTGGAAGGTACAACCAAGCCAATAAAGACTGCCTACACTAAGTTTCTGGGTATTCTGCTGGAATACTTCTAGGCCTTTTCCATGCCAGAGGAAAACAAGAACGAACAAAGGAGGAGATAACACTTTTTACTATCACGGAATAGAGGAGAGAGTGTCATGCATACAGTAAGACAGTTGGGCTGTCAATCACTGAGAGAAAGGCGCGATTCCCTGAAGCAAAATATGTTTCGATGTTTCAGTCATCAACTTATTCATTCGAATGCAAAAATATTATTTTGGACCCTACGTAACATAGTACGAATTGATGATAATAAGAGAAGTCAGAGCTCGAACAGAAAGATTTGAGTGTTCGTTCTCCGCGCCTTATCCGAGAATGGAGCGGTTGAGAAATAGTCTTATAATTGTGCGATGAATTATCTGCCAAGAATGTGAAGTGTCAATTGGTTGTTTCTGTAACACTAAATAAATCAATGCTTCATTTACGTAATTTTAAAGAGTTAAGTCTAAATCTCATGACCTTAGGAAATATCTTATACCTTTCAGAGAAGCCAAACAAGACGACAGAACGTAAAAGGAAAAGCAGTCCAATCCGAAGATTGAACACCACAGTGCTTTACTAGGCATGGTCCTGTTTGGAGGTGGTATGCCGTTGCCTTCCTCCGATCGGACTTACCCAGCCAGTTATAGGAGGACCTACAGTTTAGCGTGGGTTCCGAACAATGGTGCTACGCTGTATTTTTTACATCACCAACACTTCCAGAGGTGAAAGAAGTTGAAAGTGAAAGATAAAATTACTAAGACCTGGCGGGGACCGAACCCGTGACCTTTGGATTTGTAGTCAGGCACTCTACCACTGTGCTACGGAGCCTACAATACTTAGCGCACACGCGCAATAAGGTTCTGGAATTATAAGATTATTTTACTAGCGCGATTACTGTTCGTCGGTGTTTCTGTTACTGACAACACTCGACGCGTTATACTAAACGTGTGAGGAACCAGAAATTATCTATCCCACGACATTTTTCCGCAGGATTGATTTTATCCAACAGAACTGGATTTAATCCAATCGGCTACGGAATGTGTAGGAGTTCCACTTTAGAACTCTAGCGGATCGGCGAAACGCTGCGATTCGTGAGGATAGGGGATACGGTCACTGTGTGGATCAGAACTTATGTACCAGGGATAGTAGTTGTCGCATTTATAATGACCACTGACATTGTGGTGGTAGTTGCTAGAGAACCGGAATTGAATGCCTGCTTGCTACAAATTTTGATTTCCCTGTTGATCTATTTCAGTTCGCACTTGAAGCTAACGTGTTTACGCCCTGTCTTCAATTACAGGTCGTCTATTGGATACCCATCGCGATTATGGGTAGTTTAGTCCATTTCATGAATGTTATTGTCCTCAGATTACTGCGTTGTGGTTCCTGCTTCATCAGGGTACTCATTGTCATGCTTATGAGATCATCGTTGCCGTATTGTTCCTCCACTATACGCGGAACCGAGCGATTTGGCACAGTGGTTAGCACACCGACTCGCATTCGGGAGGACGCCGGTTCAGATCCGCCTACGGCGAAAGAGATACTGGTTTTCCTTCATTTTTCTAAATCATTCCAGGCAAATGCCGGAATGGTTTCCTTCGAAAAGAGCATCGCCATTTTCTATCCGTCAGTTATGGAAACAGAAATTCTGTTCCGCCTTTAATGACCAGGCTGTCGACGTGGTGCTAACCCCTGGAGATTCCTTTCTTTATACTGTGCGCAACGCTCAGTGCTGTATAACTTGTTCACACATTTCCACAAACAGCGCTTTCATAAGTGATCTTGGGGGGGGGGGGGGGGGGGGGGGGCACAACGTAACCATGAAATAAACCCACGTACTCTATCACCACCACTTCTGAACTTCGCTGTACACGTTACATATGACGTCACGTAGTGTCCTCCAAGCATTAGGGAACCCAGAAGAAAAAAATAGTGCAGATTATCACTTCACTTAATATGACTGGTTTCCAGAAAACATATCATTTAGTCCACAGTCGTATTTATTTCATTTATTTATTTGCACTTTATTTTTACATTATTATTTTGTTTTCTTCACTGCCTACCGCTTTCTGTAAACAGTACTATTCCCAAATACTAGCAAGATCTGGTACGGTAGCAAGCGTCAAAATTACAAGTTACGATTATTTTATTATTTTGTGTGCCGAAACCGGTAGCAAACAGATAAAATAATATTTTTCAAAGGTGAAACAAGATCGCAAAATACGATCTTGAAGAATATTAAACTATCAGATCGCCCCCAAAACCTTGCTAGATAAAATAATAATAATAATTATAATAAAACTTGAGACTATATACTAAATTATATATTATTCCTGTTTTATTGGTCGCTGTTCCAACCCACAGTATGATGGTAACATATTAGTTTCGACTTTATCTGTTTATATCGTCATTCTACCAAGCCAATCGTAGCAAAGAACGGCTTCGGAAATAAAGGACCTGATCGACCATATTTATACGACATTCTCTTCAACTCCATATGCACTGTCAGTCTCCTAATGTAACTGCTGCCAGATCTTTAGATCTCACGAGTGAGTTACTTCGCTAATGTTATTCGATTCCATACAACCATATTTAACGTTTCTACAGACTCCGGTAATTAATTTTAACGACTACTTGTAAGGTAACTCTTACATGTTAAGCGAATGAAAATTAGATTTTAAAAATGTGTGAAATATCTACGTAATTTTTACGTTGTATAAATGTCAGTTCTTTGATGATGTAGTGTGTAATATGTGTACTCCAAGAAAACGTAAAGATTTGTTGTCATCTGTTCAGTATAATGTATATCGAATTAGTCAAATGTTCAAATGTTTGTATAGTTTATGGGACTTAACTACGGGGTCATCAGTCCCTAAACTTACAAACTACTTATGAACTACTTACGAACTAGGACGGCACAAATATCCAAGCCCGAGGGGGAATTCGAACCCCCGACCTTAGTGGCCGTGCAGACCGTGACTGGAGCGCCTCAGTCCCCTCGGCCACCGCGGCCGGCTCGAATTTGTCAATGTTTATCTTTTTATGTTTTATAAATGCGTTTTGTACTATTTGTATTTATTTATGATGTCTTGTTTGATTATGTAAAATGTTTTGCTTTGTCTGAAAATTCAAAGATAGTTTCATAAAACAGCTCCTCTCAGACCAAAGACAATGTTAGACTGTGGCGCTTGCTAGTTGTAGCGCAGGCAGCACAGCAGTATCTTCCGCCCCGTGACAATTTTCGGACGTACGTATGGCGGCTGGCAGAATGCTCAAGTTGATAGCGAAATAGAATTATTTTGAAAATGAAAAGTATTACATTGCAAGTGTTAAAAGTGAATGAAGTGACAAATATTAAATAAAAAAGTTATTCGTTCATCCTGCTCAAGGCAGGATTCGTCCGTGCAAAATCGGTTTCCGTCGTGTCGTGCGGACGCTAGCGGTTGCGGATAACTACGCGTTACGCGAAAATAAATCTTCATACTGCTGTCAAGCTGCGGAAGGAAGATCAAAAAAGAAAGAATTAGTGTGAAAGAAAATCTTGTAAGTTGATGATTGTATTGGAGAGAGACATTGTCAATGTGAATGTAATGGACATCACTGGACAATTAACAGAGTTAAGTAGCAACTGCATATACATGTCAAACTTATTGTAATTAATGTTAAATGTAACTTTGCTTGCTGAATTGAATATTTTCAAATATAAAGTTAAAGTAATGTAACTTCTCCTTTTTTGTAATGATTAGGAACCCCATTCTTGAGTTACGTAATAAAGTACATTGACGATAGTAGCACAATCTTCCTTTCCTTACAAAAGAGAGAGAGATAGCTTGAATGCAGGTTCTATAATGAATGATTATCTTGACTGTGAAACTTGATTAACTTAACTGCACTTGAACTTAAATGGCAGACGCCATTATTCAAATGTTTGTATAGTCTATGGGACTTACCTACGGGGTTATCAGTCCCTCCAGGACGGCACAAATATCCATGACCGAGGGGGGATTCGATCCCCCGACCGTAGTGGTCGTGCAGGCCGTGACTGGAGCACCTCAGTCCCCTCGGCCACCGCGGCCGGCACGCCATTATTACGATACCTCTTGATGATCAGTAAATGAACTCGGATAAGACTTTGACAATCATTAATACTGATCAAACACTAATTCAAAATAATAATAATTCAAATTTTATTAATTGGATAACTTATTGTTAATTTTTGGTCACTCACTGAAAACTGAGTTCAACAATTCTTGCCACCGCAAATATCTATCTTACCAGACACAATCATTCTTTTTAATTAACGCATGTAAATATTTTCAAAGCTTAAGATACGTAAAACGTGCGTTGATCATCATAAAAAAGGTCATTATTCAAGATTATTGCTATCATACGCATTGCAATTGCGCGGTAGATTTATTTCAAGCTATCTGGTGTGTGCACGTCTCCGAAAGGAGATTGTAAGAAAGGTAAAGGTGAGTGAAATCTTCTTTAAAGTTGTCAAATTGGACCATAGCTTAGTTAATTATACTAATTGGTTTGCAAATTAATCAAAATTTAATTACATTTATCTTATATTTTATTTACGAGTTCAAACATACTTAACAACGAGTTTAAGATCAGGTCAGTTACATTACACAATCATTATTACACACATTACACGTGTACTTATCAAATCAAAAATTTATATCAATGACCCATAACACCAACCCATCTTCCCTTCTCTTACATACTGTTACCTACTCTTTCGGGCTTCATCGTTGAGCCATAGGTTCCGAAGAATTTTGATGGCTGGAAAAATATAGTATCTGTTACAACCGAGCGTCATCATACTGTTCTGAAATTAATTAATATTGGTGGCCAGCTCAAAAGTAAACAAAAAAGTAACTTATAATTAGTGAATTGAAGTTGTAATTAAGTAAATTACGTATGTGAATAGCCCATTGGCAGACAAAATGCACACGAGCGAGCTTGCATAAAAAGTGACCAACGGAAACAAGATTTTCAACTGAATGCCATTGCTTTAATAGCTTCCTATAATTAACACTGCACATTAACAATAAAACACCAGCACACAGGGTAAGGTAAGCAGTGAGAAATTGACTACAATGCACTCTCTCATAGCAAACCAAATAGTTACTAGCGTTTGATCCATACCAAATATTAATAACAGAAGACAATAGTTATTCTACCAGCTGAAAAAATGCTCCTGTTAGGGCATAAAGAAACGAAATATAATCTTTTTCAAAACACTGTAGCAAAAAAATTGGGGAACCAGCTGCCTCACTCTATCTTCACATTCTGTCTTCCTCACCAAAACTTTTAGAATGCGAAGGTTGGGGCGCTCTGTTAACACACAACGTTCTCAATAATTTTTCTCACTTCTTTTGTTTCTAAGCAGTTATACTGAGCATCCCCTCTCAGTGTCAATCTCTCTTTCCTACCGTCTCCTGTCTCTCTCGCTGACACTTTCTTCTGTCACACTTTCCGACTGGCCGGCCGCGGTGGCCGAGGGGACTGAGGCGCTCCAGTCACGGTCTGCACGGCCACTGCGGTCGGGGGTTCGAATCCCCCCTCGGGCATGGATATTTGTGCCGTCCTTAGTCTTAGCTAGTTCATAAGTAGTTTGTAAGCTTAGGGACTGATGACCCCGTAGTTAAGTCCCATAAGTTCTACAAACATTTGAACATCTTTCCGACTGTCACTGTCTTCATTCCTGCCTGTCATCGGAATCGGTGGTCTTGGGGTACAGCTATTGATTGGAAACCAGAGGGTCGCGGTTTCGAAACCAGTTCGGACCTCGGATTTTGTATTCTGCACTTTAACCCATCCTTCACCTCTCAACGATGTGAGGAGTCGCCAGAAACGACACGTGGTTCGGATTCCACGTTGAGCTGTAGGTCCCCTTTTCCCGGTTGGATAACTGGGGTAGGCTAGCGACACATAAGTCGCCGAAATGGCGTCCAATTGGAAGACCTGCACCAAGCCAATGAGAAATTGTTATTATTCCATGCTGTCGCTCTTTCTTACCACTGTCTCCTTCACTGCTACTCTCGCTGTCTCTATTCCAGTGTCTCTGCCCCATTTCTTCCCTCACTTTGCCACAGTACCATTCTCGCAGTCTGGTGTGTTTCTATTGTTTCTATTCAGTCACCATTTCCTCCTCTTCGCACGTATTTGCTTTGCTCGGGCGTGTACCTCCTAGACATGGTACCTTCACCACATGCATGTGGGGGATGAGAGGACAAAATTTTTAAATTTTACCGGATTTTGTTGATCTGCTCCGTCAAAGTTTATGTATGGTCCGCTCTGACCTCACTTTTTCCCCACTGCCTCCTCTCCGTTTTGCTCACAACGAGAGGACGCCTAATCGTCAGAGCCAAATTCGTCCAAATTTATGGTTCATATAGGGCGTGGTGAGATGAGAAAGTGCACCGACTGGGGTCTGCAGATTGCTAAGTATTTAGGATATAAAAGGAATTTTGATACGGATCTGTCAGCATATGTACCTTATCAACTGCTCCTGAGAGACTGTGTTTATAAACCGGTGTTTGGCTCAGTGCCGGGCGCCGTGGCTCAGCGCGCACGGTCAGGGGGCTCAACGCCCTCTGTAATAAAAAAGCTGAGCCAACAACACTTTGAACATCAACGAACAAATACCAAAAAAAAAAAAAAAAAGCGGTAAGAGATAGGATATTTATTGAAAGTTTTGCGGGTTCGATTCCGCCCCGCAGCAAATATTTTTTTATTCCTTGGCAATGGGTACACTACTGACTTCACAACTAAGTGTAACATCATATATTTTATTTTGTATTTATATCTGCACAACATCAGCATGGGACGTCATTATATAAAACAAGCATATTATGTCGCAAACTTGGGGTTGTGAGCGGTCCATAAGGTGCAAACACGAATAATTGTGAGTTTAATTTACATATACGACTTCATCAAGTACGCGTTAACTACAGTCCCTTTTCAAATGTTTGTAGTCCCGAATTTCATCCAGTGCCTCTTCTTCTTCTTTTTTTCTTATATGAATTAATAAAATTACCTATATGATATTGCGGTTAATTTTGACGCTATCTACATCTACATCAATACTCTGCAAACCACTGTGAAGTGCATGGTAGAGGGTACGTCCCACTCCCACTGCACCAGCTATTAGGCTTTTTTCCCATTCCATTCACGTACTGAGCATGGGAAGAATTATACTTTAAATGCCTCCGCGCGTGCTGTAATTAATCTAATCTTGTCCTCATGATCCCTAAGGGAACAATATGCCGAGGAGCAGAAAAAAATTTGCCACCGGGTGGAGATGAATCCGCGACGTTCTCATTACGAAGCCAAACACCGCTCCCTAAAGACGCCGTCACAGGGACAGTTGATAAGATGCATACGGTGATTGATCCGTATCGAACTTGGCCACTTAGGGCACGCCTTACATTTACTATAAGTTTGGACATTCTCGGCGATGACGAGTAGGCGTCCTCGCTTTGTCAGTTCGGCAATGTATCCTGGCAATCATGGCGAGAGTACACCGTTCCGGCTTGTGCTAAAGGTAGACTGCTGGCTCTCGCAGATGGAACTCCTCTGTTGAACTCCTGGGTCGAAGTGACGTGTTGCCGTGGTGCGCCGGCATATGTAGTCGCACTCTCTTCTTCCTACTGGCCGGCGCGTGAAGCAGGCAAAGAGAGACCAAGCCTCCACACTTGCGTAAGCGGCCGACTGCGAACAGAGGACAAATTGAAGAGCGCCTGGGCGGCCATTGTGCTGGCAAACTTCCGCGCGAACTTTAAATGTGCGTAAGACTCTTTTGATTAGTGAGAGTGTTCATTTGAGTTAAGACGCGAAAACTATGTCTAATTGAAATATATAACTACAAAACAGCGTCAGACTCATTGAATATGTAGCAACTATAGGTTGTATTTTATTACACATACAGTGTAGAAATTGGCAAACAGCGTTTCCAACTCCTAATGAATCCGTAGTTTTTTTTTTTTTTTTTTCTTTTTTTTTTTTTTTTTTTTTTTTTTCCTTAGTGCAGCATATGAACGGAATTTATCGTCAGGTATGATTTTTTGGCACTTTCTCATTATATTCTACGATTGTGAAACTTTTTTACAAACATTAATTTCGGAAGAGTTTCACACTTTACGTCTCTGCTTTAATGCTGTGTTCTCCAATATTTAGATTGTTCATAGCATCAAAAATCAAACAGGGCTGACTGAAACAGCTAATGTTAAAAATCGATTGTGAAAGTGAAATATTCCATTAGATACGTAACTGAAAATTAGCTTCTTATGTTGTGATTTCAGCAATCAGCTACTACCAACTTCTTTTAATAACACGAAGTATGCCATAACTTTTTCTTAACTAAAGCATCTAACATTAGCATTAGGGAATCTAGCAAGAAAATTAGCATTTTTAATGCTGTAAGCCAAATACCTTATAGCAGAGTGAACTGCTCGCAAGACAGCAACTATCGTCACAGGGTTGAACTTCACAATGTGCATCCACTGTAGCTATGTGCTGCCCATATATGGAACTATACACAGGAATGCAAACCCCTTTCAGTTGTTATACCTATATGTACAGCAGATTACTTTTCAATTCTGCGTTACAACTTGCTAATATTAATTTCATAAACAAAAATTCGAACTGCAGTGGGGCAACTAATTTCGTGACCCCAATAGTTATGTTACACAATCATAAAATGAAACTTTTTGAACTTCCTGTCCACCAGTACTGCCTAAAGTAGCTCCTTTTTAAGAGCTGCCAGTATTATAAAAGCCTGTTGTTTATTTTATTCAATCCAATATTGTGTTGACTAACAGTCTGTTAAGCCAGAGTAACTATCTCTGAAGTAGTAGGGCGACTTGTATTCCTGAGAAATATAAATGAGAATACAATATTCGATCTTTTTATTCCTTTCAATTGATTTATGTATTTAAACGCTGAGTAGCTCTTCAACATCGTGCTTCATGTACAATGCGATAGTCAAACAACACAGACGTGACTATCAATTGCGTGTATATCACGCAGTAGCTATTTAATACACGATTTACCTGCTAATAACACACGTATTTATCTGATACTTGCCACTACCATGACGGCCGGGCGAAGGTTCAAATTATCCCGCGATAGCAGCGCCGTCAGGGAGTCTAGTTATTTTTACAAGGTCTTCGAAAGAGACAAAGACTGCGGGCGCCCCCGGTGGATTAAAGGGCGGCATTACACGACGATCCGCCGCGAAAGGTATACGTCTAACGCGACAGCCATCTAGCGCCGAAACACATGGAAACTACCGCGGAGCCATGATTATTAGCAGACATTTCATCCGCGCGCCGGAGTAGAGACCAGTTCTGAACTCCCGTGAATCCGCACATGCGCACTAGGCAGCGCTAACGCGCGCATGCGCAAGAAGCGAGTATTGCAGGAAGCTTTCTGCTTGTTATTTGTGTATGACATTCGTGGTAAGGACTGATCTGTGATTTCAGACTTCCGTGTTGCTGTTTTTGCCCCTTTTTTCAGTTAGTAGATTTTCATAAATGCAGTAATGTGTTTTCCAGCAGATCCTTATACTAGGAGTTTATGAAAGGCGTTTTTATATTGGATGCTTCATACTTATAGAAATGAAATGGAACAGAGAGCAGCTGAATCAATATTCAGGCATATAGGGACCCCTTTATCAGAAGATATGTCAGCAATCGTTTACTCCTCAATTATACACGTACAACTTTACAAACAGCAGCTCTTCAAAACAGGTCACGTCCTTCCTCACGAAGTTCAAAATTTGTTGCGAATTTCCGGGACTCATTTCTTTCATTAGCTGTGAGTATATTCCTCTGCCTTCCTTCTTTCCGGACACACTCTGGTTTTCGTCGTTGTTGTGCCGTAATATGAAGATTTACTGTCACAGCTCCAAAAATATGTGTCATATGTGCGAAATTCTGTATACATGTAAATTTAGAGAGATATACATTTGCAACCTAGTTTTGTAATATAAAGTTGTCGTGCGGTCTAAGGCACCATGTCACGAATTGCGCAGCCGCTCCCGCCGAAGTTAAGAGTCCTCCTTCAGCCATTTGTGTGCAAGTTGTCATTGTCATAAGTTAATTTAAGCAGTGTGTAAGTCTAGGGACCGATAACCTAAGTAATTTGGCCCTTAGCAACACCAACTTTGAACTTTAATATAAAACGAAAGTGTTGAGTCTGTAATTCAAAGCAATAGTGACTCAATTCTGTGCTAACTACATAAGAGAAAAAGAAATACTTAATAAAAAATGACAAATTCACATTAAATAGGAACCGTAAGCTCACAGAAATAATTTAAATGAATGACATTCCAGAAAATCACAGCTTCCCCCAGGTTCTTCTGTTGTATGAATGAGCTATTCGATGAGCTCTGTTTTCTTCGCCTTTCTTGCGCGTTATTTCTATCTACTGCGCATGCGCGCATTCGTGCGAAGGAATATCGGCCGTGCATCGTGTAATATGTTTACGTGAAGCAGTACGCAGTTCCATATAATCACACTTGTGGCGCTGACGCATAGGCGTACGCGTCAGGTGTATCGTCTAACACGGCCTAAAGCATTATGCAGCGACTCATGGCTCCTTCGTATACTGACTCGGGGTTTGGCGTGGACCGCCGGCACTGTGGCGAATACCAACGACACAACAATATGCTTCTAGCTTCTTATATCGCAGGGAGCTTACTAATGGCCGAGGGTATACGTTGCTGCCTCATCTCTTAGAAGTGATATTTCCAATGATTTAGTTAATATTTTCTGAATGTTTTTATTGAAAGAAACAATGGTGTCATGCTCCCCATTTCATGGGAGTGGATTAACAGGTCCTAGCCTGTTGTTGTTGTGGTCTACAGTCCGGAGACTGTTTTGATGCAGCTCTCCACCCTACTCTATCCTGAGCAAGCCTCTTCATCTCCTCATGAGACCTTCAACCTACATCCATTTGAACCATCTCTTGACCTCCCTCACTCACTTCCCTGCATTGCCAAATTTACGATTCCTTGATGTCTAAGAATGTGTCCCACCAATCGATCCCATCTTTTAGTCAAGGTTATCCCAGAAATTCCTTTTCTCCCCTATTCTGTTCAGTACCTCTTCATTAGTTACTCGGTCCACCCACATAATCTTTAGCATTTTCTGTAGCACTACATTTCAAAAGCCCCTATTCTCTTCCTGTCCACACTGTTTATCGTCCATGTTTCACTCCGATACAAGGCAACACCCCACACAAATGCCTTCAGAAAGGACTTCCTTACACTTACATTAATATTCGACGTTAACAAATTTCTCTTTTTCAAAAACGTTTTTCTTCCCATTGCCGGTCTCCAAATGTTTGTAAATATATCGGACCAAACTGCGTGGTCATAAGTCCGTAGCTTACAAATTACTTAAACTAAGGTAAACTACCCTAAGGACAACACACACACACCCATGCCCCAGGGAGGACTCGAACCTCCACGGCGAGCAACCGCGCGCTCCGCAGCGAGGCGATTCAGACCGCTCGGCTGCCCCACCGCGGCTGCCAGTCTCCATTTTATATCCTCTGCCCTGCGACCGTCATATGTTATTTTACTATCCAAGTCACAAAACTCGTCTACCACCTTCATTGTTTCGTTACCTAATCTACTTCCTTCAGCATCACCTGATTTTCTTAGACTGCACTCCATTACGGTTGTTTGCACTTTTTAATGCTCATGCACCTTTCAACACATTGGCCTTTCCGTTCAATTACTCTTCCAGGTCTTTTGCTGTCTCTGACAGAATTAAAATGTCATTGGCAAAACGCAATGTTTTTATTTCTCCACCCTGAACTTCAATTCCTTCTCCAAATTTCTCCTTTCTTTCCTTCATAGCATGCTCAATGTACAAATTGAATTGCATTGGAGAAAGGCCACAACCCTGTGTTACTCCCTTTCCAACCTCTGCATCCCTTTCATGCCCTTATAACAACTGTCTGTTTTTTTTTTTTTTTTTTTTTTTTTTTTTTTTTTTTTTTACAAGCTGTAAATAACCATCCGTCCCATATATTTTACTCCTGCTGATTTCAGAATATGAAAGAGAGTATTCCAATCCACATTGTCAAAAGCATTCTCCAAATCTACAAAAGCTAGAATGTAGGTTTCCCTTTCCTTAATCTAAGATAAGCCGTAAGATGAGTATTGCCTCGCGTGTTCCTACATTTCTTCTGAATCCTAACTGATCTTCCCCGAGGTCAGCTTCTACCAGCTTTTCCAACCTTCTGTAAATAATTCGTGTTAAAATTTTGCAACCATGACATATTAAACTGATGGTTCTGTAATTTTCCCACCTGTCTGCACCTGCTTTCTTTGGAATGGGGATTATTACATTTTTCTTAAAGTGCGAGGGTATGTCAAGAAACATATTGAAAAAAAAAAACTTTAAAATTATTATGCACTACTAGTAACAAAACGTTCATAGCTGGTCACCTATATGGTGCTTCTATGGTATACCCAAAGCCGTAAATGTCAGTATTACGATTCTTTTCTTACCATAATCATAATGCAATAGTAATATGTGATTGACTAGTTTTACATGGCAAAGAAGGAATACTAAAGTAAAGAACCGCCTATGTTAGGAGTAACTCTGTCGAACTTACGCAGTACTCTGCAATTTATAATTTCTAGGAGCAACTACTAGCATATGCAACACTATATACACAAGCAGCTACAAATGAATTTGTGGCAAAATCTTGTTCAGTTTCAGAGATCATAAAATAATAAGGAATGTAGCTGATCAGCTACTGTGAAGTTGTTCTTTCTTTTAATTTTAAGATCGCCTCCATACCATCATGACCATGTATTTGAAGTAGGTATCTGAAAGCACCTCGTGAACATGATATGTTTGTTCTAGGATACTGATTTGAAATCTAAGTGAGATTTACAAGTTGTGTCTTAGGGTTTATGTTTGAAAATTCCTACAAGCTTCATTCCAGTCACAAGCCTGATTTTACTTAGCAATATTACATCACTCTCACTGTCAAGTCATCTATTTATAAAATTGTTTCACGCTAAGTGCAATTATACATCACATCGTCTGGCCTGCACTCTAAGAACATACACAGAAAAGAAATGAAATATTCTCGAATGAAAAAGTTTCATTGTTTCAGTGTGCCTGAGGCAAAAAGAATTTCATGATAAAAACACTTCAGGGTCTTCCATAAAGGATATTAAATTCACATCTAAAGTGGCATGGTGTTTAATTATGAGCTGTGTCGGGACTCATATATGAGATTTTGTGGCGTATTGCTCTGACGAGCTCTTGTCCTCATTAAGCAAAGCAGGTACGCTCCGCTTCCTGACCTCTCTGGAACGTAATTTCAGCATTTAGGTAAAGCCAGTGATGTACAACATGGGATGTTGAACTTACACTGTGTGATCGTGCCAGTCATAGTTGCCCATATTTCGTTTCTTGGCAAATTGAAACTTTGCTGCTACGAAGTGCCACTAGAACACGAAGTACTTCCCGATTTTTCTCCCATACCAGTTTATTACATAAAGTTCAAAACAAGGATAAGTAAGCAATTGATTCTCATGCAGAGACTTTTGGAAGTTTGGTTTACAAATTGCATGACAGCGGACGATATAAGACATGAATTTCTAAGCAAGCTGCAGTTGTACTGTGAAAAACTAGAGTTGTGGAGACACGTTGTATAGTCATTGGTTGAAACCACAGACATATATCACGAGACTGGCAATGCCATATACAGTGTCATTGGTGTCAGCGAGGTCTCACCACCATATTTCTATACTTTAAACGTGTAAGTAGTCGTTTGTGTTATTACGGAAAACAGTCACAAAAATACCGAAGACCCGCGGTAGACTTCTGACATGTGGGAAATTCGTATGTGTATATGTATGTAATTTTCTTCAGTTAAAGTAAGCTTTGAAACGTAATGAATTGCATTGATTTGCTGTTATTATTAAACCGTGCGAATTTCCTTCAACTTCGGATTTTCCTTCAGTAGTATGGTGATCATAGAAGTGTTGTTTATTGTTTATAACACGTATTCTCCTTCTTTTGATACGAAATCTGCAATCTGCTTTGGCATATGAGTCGGCCGTCCAGTTTTTATTAAACAAACAACTTCTTATTTCCTTTTAAAAGTATGACCTTTGTAAATGTGCTGTTTGTCGTTGATAACACATATCTTTATTCTTCCGAGTGTTTATCAGATAACTACCCGTCTGCTTTAACTGTACGTAACGGTAAAATATTAGTTACCGTCCCGGTGGTCCCGCATTATTATGTTGGCAACATCAACAAAACGGTAGAAAATCCTCTTCACAAAAAGTTGATTAGTGTTTCGTACATACGATGAAGTAAATAAATACTTATGTTTCTGCTCTATGGTCGACAGGTCTTTTAATTTCCCTCGTTCACTCATTAAAAGTAATTGCCCTCGTAAACGAAGACTTCATGACAAAACTTTCGCGTTTTTACGTGATTAGCTAATGCCAACGTCACATTATTGACAACACAATCACGCGAGGCCGCCAGGACGGTAAGTAAAATTTAACCGTACGTAACACGTTCTTCTAATAACTAGATTCGACCATGAACCCCTATGTGTTAAATTGAATTATAACTTACAACTTCATATCGTATCCGAAGATTATTGTAGTACCGTGCGAATGTTTTTTTTTTTTTTTTTTTTTTTTTTTTTTTTTTTTTTTTTTTTTTTTTTTTTTTTTCTATGGGACTTAACTACGGGGTCATCAGTCCCTAAACTTACAAACTACTTACGAACTAGGACGGCACAAATATCCATGCCCGAGGGGCGATTCGAACCCCCGACCGTAGTGACTGTGCAGAGTGTGACTGGAGCGCCTCAGTCCCCTCGGCCACCGCGGCCGGCGCGAAAGGTTTTGACGTGAAGTAAGTCAAGAAGGCGGCGTCAGACGTCAGTCACAGAAAAACGTTTGCCAGTTTAGTAATGTGTGTCTGTGGGTTAAACGAAATGCAGTGATCGATCGGGCTGATCAGATACAGCACTCTACTACATAAAACATTGCATTTGTGAGTCTTATGGAGTAAGACAGCCAAGTGTCGTAGATTTTTCATTAGTAAGATGTGCATCCAGAAAGTAAGTTTCACATTAAAAAGAAGACGTTACTTGAAAAAACTTTATTGGCAACAGGTACAGCAAAGTTTGAGCTCAGTCACAAGCTGGCCGGCGTCCGGGAATTTCTTAAGGCGCCAGAGATGACAGAATGGTCATTGCAGGTGCTGTGCTGTTCCATGATGATGATGCTCCTCCGCATACCGTTTCGCAGACGTTCGACTAGGAGCTGATAGCACAGCATTTAATCGGGATATTGCTCCTCAACTATTTCCCAACCTCCGAACAGTGTTTCCACAACGACGAAGATCTGAATACAACTGTCACACGATTCTTGTTAAGAAATTCCAGAAGGTGACACAGGCAATTATGCCAGGATTCCTTTCAGTGAATTTCCATAATCCACCTGAGCTGTCGTAGAGTTTCCCGGCGTATTAATTGTTGATGTTCATGTCGGGTTTACATCCGGATCGTAGAGACATCTTGACGCAATATTTCTGCGGACTACCTGGCCGCCATCTTCAGGTGATATGGTTGCTGCTGATTCGAAACTGAATCTTTCAGTGATCGACGGCCTTATATACGCCGCGTAGTACTAACGGCGCGTGCGCCAGAGAGTCGTGGCTGCGTCCTCTGCCACAAGCAGCCGGTGCAGCGCCTCAGTGGAGAAAACTGGCAGGAAAGAGGTATCGCTTACATGCGCTAGTTGTCACAGAGAAAAGAGTGCGCTGTTTTTTAAGATTAGACAAAACGGGATTCCACATGTTAGAGAGAAGGAAGTACACGTGTTTCATCATACTTAATTCTCTGTCCTTCGGTTAGACAATGCTCCGCTACAGCAGACTTGTCAGGTTGCAACAACCGTGTATGTCTGTGGTGCTCGGTGCATCGATCACTAACGGTGCGAATCGTTTGTCCTGTATATGCTTTCTCACAGTGGCAAGGAATCTTATAAACACCGGGTTTTAACTGAGCCAAGAAGAGCCCTAGTCTTAGCAGGTGGTCGAAACACACTTTTGATATTAAACTTTTTTTTAAGATCCTTCCTATTTTTTAGTAATGGCCAAATCTGCATGGCATGACGGATCTGACTCTCTGTGTCCCCATTCTTCTTAAACACCAACTTCAGATGTTCTAGTTCCTGTGTTAAGATATCTGCATCAGATATGGCATAAGCTCTTCTAACCAAAGTTCTCAGGACCCCAGTGCGTTGGTTCGGTAGGTGGCAACTCATTGCATGGAGATATCGGTCCGTGTGCTAGGGTTTTCTGTACACACTATGTCCTAAGGTTTCATCGTTCTTTCTGTACAATAATACATCCAAAAATGGAAGCTTCACATCCCTCTCAAGGTGGGTTTCGCAGCGTTAAAGATGCAGCTTGAGGTATCTGTATTAATGAAAAAACATATACACAGGGTTTATAAAAACTAATATTAACAAAATTAGAAAAAAAACCTGCTGTTCACCATCTTCCTTACTATGTGCGGTGGGAAGACTTATTACGACGTCCCAAAATTCATGTTGGGTGCCGAGTTTCGTGGGGCCCCTCCTTAAAGTTCGTAAAAGGTAAATAGGTTTGTATGTAACATCATTACGTGGGCGTATATAGGGTTGAAGTCACTGTTTAATAACCCTGTGGGTAGAAAGTCATCGTGAGCTAGCATTTTGAAGGGCGAAATCAGAAAAGAAAAGCGTATTAAGAGAAGCGTTACTCACCGAGTTCACTTGCTGAAATGCTTTATTCGATTGAACGTTGGGAGCGTGTTGTAACTCCCCTGAATCTGAAGTAAGAATGGGTTGTACCATTAGGTTCACGTCATATCTGGTTAAAATGCTTAACACAAACCAATGAAACGTAAATGACTTTGCATTAAAAAACAGCAAGGGCGGGAATAATAACACGAGCATCTTTAGTAGAAAGGTTTTATGATTCACCAGAAGCGGTTTGTAATCGAAAGTCTGTATTTTGATGATTCTATCAAGTTTTTAGGTTTCTTTGGTCTTTTTTAGAGTTTTAACCAAATACGACGTGAACATAATAGTCCAACCCATTCGAACTTCATATTCAGGGGAGATAAAACACGCTCCCAACGTTCAATCTCATGAAGCATTTTACGAAGTGAACTTGGTGAGTAGCGCTAGTCTTAATACACTTATGTTTAATGATTTCACCCTCAAAATTCTTTTTACCGACTTTTATACCGACTAGGTTTCTTTTATACCCAGTAGGGTTAATAAACGTTGACTTCAAACCTATAGACGTCGACTTAATAATGGCACATACAAACCTGTTTACCTTTTAAGGAGGGGCCCCACAAAACTGGCACTCAACATGAATATTGGGATGACTTAATAAGTCTTCCCACCTCATATAATAAGGAAGATTGGTGCACAGCAGGATTTTTTTATAATTTTGTAAATATTAGTTATTATTAACCCAGTGTATATTAAGTTTTTTCATTAATACAAGATAACTGAAGATGCATCTTTAACGTTGCGAAACCAGTCGTGAGCAGCGGTGGAGTCGAGAGGCGCCACACTACGATGAGCGAGGCCTTCCCCGTCGGGGATTCGAATCCCCCCTCGGGCTTGGATGTTTGTGCCGTCTTTAGTATAAGCTAGTTCATAAGTAGTTTGTAAGATTAGCAACGGATGACCCCGCAGTTCCATAAGCTAAACAAATATTTGAACATTTTTTTAAACAACACTCGTGACCTAAGAAAGGAATAAAAGACAGCTTAGGCGGATTATGAAAATTCATTGAAAGGAATCGTGACATAATTGTCTGTGTTACCTTCAGGAATTTCTTTACAATAATGTATTTCAGCTGTGGGTGCCCAAATTATAAAATAGTTTGTGTCACACGGTTATTCCATTCACAGCTGGTAGACCTGTACGACACAGGAAGACAACATTTGATGCCACAATGTGTCAGGTGCCTCTAGTGTTTTAGTCACTATGTCGAAAGATTGCTCAATCATTGCTGTACCTGTTGAGAATAAAGTTTTTCACGTAACTATGTTTTTGATTTTATATAATCTTTCTGGATGCGGCTCCTATGTATAAGTACTAGTAACGCTTTTCTGGAAAACGGAATTTATTTCGAATTAAATGACAATAAATTTAAGAATATACCATATAGTAGTGTAGATCGTCGGCTGCATCTGGAATTAAATGATGTTTATCCCGAGGCATCTATTACATACTTTTAAAAGCATAGTATGAAAGACACACTTTTAAAAATATAAGCAAATAACAGCATATATTCTTGACTTTCTCGGACATGTAATTCTTCGTAATCCCTTCGGGTTTGCTGGCAGATCCTAAAATCAATATGATGCACTATATCGGCGATACGCATCTTCCATCTTCAGGAGATCGAACCTGAGACTGAGTATCGCTGAATACTGATCCCAACTCTGCAGTTCATCTTCCTATGTAGGCGTCTGGTGCGTGCACGGCTCATGCGTCACGGACCATAAGTCTGCGCTGGTGGTTCCCTATTTGAATACCAGCGGCTGCGGTAGACATCTATTCCGCGTCAGTTCAACCACCCAATGACACCCAGGGTCTCAGATTTTGGTGTAACTTAGCATATCAGTTAGTCTACCTCAAACCATTTATGTTTTACAGCCTATTGAAGATTTATGGAATTTGATATATTTCCGTTGTCGGGCAGAGGATATATAGTGTACGGAGGTATAGAAAATATTTTATATCCCATTTACTAACGAATGCTGATAATTTTTGGCCCACTTTGGGTTACGTTAGTAACACTAAAAGTGCGCCTTTGCCGTCGCCTTTTGACAGCTCGAAATTTAAATGAAAGTAACGGTTTAAACGTACATCTGACACGAAAACTGAATAAACAAATTTTTAGAGGGGAAAATTGTCTACAACTTTGCTCTCTTATGTTTTTTTCATATCTTGCATTGCTTCAGAGAAATTTGCAAAAATAACGGCGATTTTATTATGTCTATCTGTCTGTTCGTAACGTGTTCCCACTTTTCAGGTCGAACCGTTCAACCGATTGGCTCCAAATTTTACAGACATAATAGTTTGCCGCCAGAGACCAGAACCTCCCTTATTCAAATTTTGGGACAAAAATACGCCAATAACACCAAATAGCCGTTTGTAATGTAGTCTAATTGTAATTGTAAACAAACCGTTCATCTGACACATAAACTGAATAACCGACTTTTTAGATGAGAAAATTCTCTACAACTTTCCTCTCTTATGGTTTTTTCTTAACTCGCATCGTTACAGTGATATTTGCAAACCGCCTCTTGAGTTTACGTATACCAGGTGTTAGGAAATGTCACGTGACGTTCCTCGCCCAGAACTCTCTCTGGCATACGCCATCTTGTTCCCTTTATTTTATGATTTTCTTATTATAACTTACGCTTTGTCATTTCAAAGCAGTGGCGCACTGAAGAATTAACACTAGCACGTCGTTCATAGTACGATAAATTATAATATAGCATCTAAAAGTGTTATTTTATCTGTTAAACTGCCAGCAATAGTACGAGAATTAATGCATATTGTCATACTTGTTCCCCGTGGTGTAGTGGGTAGTGTGTTACGTTGTGAGCCATGTGGTCGGTAGTTCGAAACGCACTGCTACGTTTTTTGTGGTTTTTTTTTTTTTTTTTTTTTTTTTTTTTTTTTTTTTTTTTTTTTTTCTTGGCACTCTTATTAATTAAATAGAGCTATGTTTTGAAATGTTTAGAGTTGTGCAGATGTAAGTGTGTTCCATCTAAAATGTGCGTTTGTTCTATTTCGTGAACATGCCATGAAATATGTAACACTGCTCTAGTGAAGCAATTCCACAACAATGAGGGGCATAATGCGATAATGAATATTCTAAACAACTTGCTGATACTGGTAGTTTCATATTAAAATGCAGTTCTAGATTTCTGTGACAACTGTCATTCCTTAATGAAACGAAAAGAAAGTGTACACATTGCAACAAATTGTCTGTTATTCCCCCTAAGAAATTATGCACTATTAATGGAATATGTTGACACTCATTAATTAGAATCAATGCGTCTACTAAAATGTTTGTCTTTGGCATGGTAGCTATGGACGCTTTTAACGTAGATTTGTATTACCTTTTCTATTGTTCAGATATGACTTTGAGGTGTTATTCCGTTCTGCGCTAGAAAAAAGAGCAAATATTCTGTTTGAAACCGTGACTACGTATTATTTTACAGCTATAATAACAAACAGAATAAGTGTGGTAATAGCGAAATCCACAAAGCTATAGTTCTTAATCTATATACAAAGTTACTATTATCATTACATTATTTACAACATTCATTGTAAAAGTATCTCCCCAGTTTGTGTACATATGATAAAGAAGTCTATTTTTGCAATTCGTTGTTATGTATTTCATGATATGTTTACAAAACAGAAGCACTTTTCAGAGAAAGCGCTGTTACCTTTAACAACGGTCAGAAAGAATATTACGTGTTGCGTGTATAGATATTTTCACAATAGTAAAGTCGTAATCGTATTGACAATCAATTTTTGTTATTTATATTTTTATTATTTGTGTCTGAAGTGTTTGCAAAAAAAAATCATAAAACTATAGGCAAATCTCAAGTGGGTCGTAAAACACGCCAGTGCGATTTGTGTGTGTGTTTTTGTGTGTATGTGTGTGTTTGTGTGCATCAGTATGTAAGGATTTAAATAACAATATTAATTAAAGCATTTTATGGCTGCACGTGTGCAGAAAGTATCCTTAAAGGCAGATTTCAATATTTTTTGAACCAAATCTTACCGCTCACTTTACAATTGCAGTCGGTAGAAAGAGGAAGTATGCTTTGTTTACGCCCTGATGGGGCTGATGGCGACTAACAATACTCGACAGTACACTATCGACGTACGTGTCGCGCGCATTGTGCAGTCACGTTATTGTCGTAGAGGGACAGTATTCAAACGACTGGTGAAATGGATAGGCATCGCGAAAAAATACGCTATCAAAGAGCACGTTCCGATGTAAAAGTGCTAATAAATAATGTTGTTCAGTTCTGTAAAGGAGAAAAACGAAGAGGCTTGCTCCTTCCGTTGGAAAGAGCTACGGAGATAGCAGCAGCAGCGCTAGGAAAAAGTGTAATAACAGTGCATAATAATGTATAACGATGTTAACAAGGCCAGGCAGAGTGGTCAGAATGCAGTGGATTTTCTCGCTTGCTTAATGTGCAGGAGGTCTTATTATGTGCTTCAATGTTCTGTTTTCATGTTGTTTTTGTGGTTTCCAGTCCGATGCAACTCTCCACAATACGCTATCCTGAGCAAGCCTCTTCAACTCCACATAAGAACGGCAACCTACATCTGTCTGAATTTGCTTACTGTATCCATCTCCTGGCCTTCCTCTGCGGTTTTTAACCCACACACTTCCCTCCAACGCTAAATTCACAATTCCTTAATGTCTAAGAATGTGTCCTACCAATCGATCCCTTCTTTTAGTCAAGGTATGCCAAAAACTCATTTTCTCCCCAATACTGTTCAGTACCTCCTCATTAGTTACGTGATACACCCACCTAATCATCAGCACTCTTCTGTAGTACCACATTTCAAAAGCCTCTATCCTCTTCCTGTCCGCACTGTTTATCGCCCATGTTTCTCTGCCATACAAGGCAAAACTCAACACAAATGCCTTCAGAAAGGACTTCCTTAGGCTTAAATTAATATTCGATGTTAACATTTTTTTCAAGAACGCTTTTTTACCCATTGCCATTCTGCATTTTATATCCTCTGTACTGCCACCATCATTTGTTATTTTACTGTCCTAGTAAGAAAACGCATCTACCTCCTTTATTGTTCCGTTACCTAATGTAATTCCTTCAGCATCACCTGATTTTCTTAGACTACACTCTATTACCCTACTTTTGCTTTTGTTAACGTTCATCTTATATGCACCTTTCAGCACGTAGTCCATTCCATTCAACTGCTCATCCAGGTCCTTTGCTGTCTCTGACAGAATTACTATGTCGTCGGCAAAACGCAATGTTTTTAATTCTTCACCTTGAACTTTAATTCCTTCTCCAAATTTCTCATTTCTTTCCTTTATAGCTTGCTCAATGTACAAGTGGAATAACTTTGCAGAAAGGCTACAACCCTGTCTTACTCCCTTCCCAACCACTGCATCCCCTTCATGACCGTCAACTCTGACAACCGCTGTCTGGTTTTTGTACAAGTTGTAAATAACCTTACGCTCCCTATATTTTACTCCTGCTTGCTTCAGAACTTTAAAGAGTTTATTCCAATCAATATTGTCGAAAGCCATGTCCAAATCTACAAAAGCTAGAAATATAGGTTTGCCTTTCCTATAAGAGGTAAAGTAAGTATTGCCTCCCGTGTTCCGACATTTCTGCTGAACCCTAACTGATCGACCCCGAGGTCGGCTTCTACCAGCTTTTCCATCCTTCTGTAAATAATTCGCGTTAATATTTTGCAAGCATGGCTTATTAAACTGATGTTTCTGTAGTTTTCACGCCTATTTTCCTTTCTTTGTACAAATAACTTTGATCACAATTTTTATTGATTGAATGCAGTAAATATGATTCTTTATTCATAATCCTTTTTTTCTTTTTATTGAAAAACCTTTCTTTGGTAAGATTTTAGAATTGTCCACATATTTCTAAATAGTAAAATTCTGAGGTAGGTGGAAGGATGAGAATCTGCACACTTTAGATCACGAAACACACACGCTATTCACTACACTACAGCGGCTTTCATGACATATTGTTTATAATGCATTATACGTAAGCAAGTACTTCACCAGATAACTGAATCTGAATGTCTTTTCTGTTTCAAGGTTATAGAATTTGAAGTATTTTATCCATTTCAGTAATTTTTCAGATTATAAATTAATGAAATGCAGCAACCAGTTGCTTATGGTTATTTATTTTTAACTTTAACGGCCGGTTTCGGGAGCTTGAGTGCCCTTCTTCTGGTCTCTATACAGACAAACAAGTGTATTGGTAACTTGTTTGTCTGTATAGAGACCAGAAGAAGGGCATTCAAGTGCCCGAAACCGGTCGTTAAAGTTAAAAATAAATAACCACAAGCAACTGGTTGCTGCATTTCATTAATTTATGTTATAGAATTTGTGCAAAAATTAGAATGTTTTTCCGTCGGTTACTCATAAAGAAGGGCTTACCAGGGGCAATGACCAACTTGCACTGGCAAATAATAATGATTTCAAAACGTCGATCCTCCCATTAGGGACTTATTCTTCCTAGGTTTTAGATCATGCACCGAAATTTATATTTGATTTTAATTTACTACGCTTTACTGCAGAATAATGTATTAACAGCAAATGTATTTGATTCGCTAGACGACCGACTCTTTGTTACATAATAAAACAACAGCTTTAATTTAGTTCTATTTTTTGTTGTTGTTGAAGAACGTATTAAAAGCAAATGTATTACGCATCGCTTCAGTTGTTCAATAGTAACAATACAGATCTTTTCCATTTTATACGTTTTCCTGCAGAATAACACATTAAAAAGCGAATGTAACGTCGTTTTATAAAAGCACTGCTGCTTAATTGAGCATAAAAGAAAAGCAAGGTTTTATATTCTTATTTTTTATTTACATTGTTTATCTGAACAAGAATGTACATTTGTTTTATCTGCTTCAGGTGAGGAACCACGTTACTGGTACATTGTAATTGTGTGCAGCTGTACCGCTCGTGCTTCATTCGAACAACCAATAGCAGAACACGTCAACTGTTCGTAGCCCCCTCAGCTGAAATCAGCAATTGTAAACTGAACGGGTAATACGTAGAACAGCACAACGTCCATAACGTCAAAAGGCAAGACATTATTTGAATAACACTGTTTCTGTTATTGTTCTAAAAGATATACTCTACAAAACAGGAAAATAAAACTAACGTTTTTTTTACTCCTTCATGGTTTATTAGTTCAAAGAGAAAATTATTTAGCAAACGTCTCATGCTTCATTATATTGTGTTAAATGTACAATTTCTCATATTTAATAAAATCAGTTTTAACTATATACATGAAAGGTAGACCGTAATGAGAAACAAAAACTAGACTATTTTCTGTTTCCTGGTTTTAAACACAGAAAGTAATTTGGTAAACACGTAGATAATTAACAATAGTGCTTTAAGAGACGGGCTTTAAGACAGTGCGTGAAGGCGCGTTCTCCATAAGGTTGTGATAAAGTGTGTGCCTAGTAAATAAGACGTCATGGGTTCGAATCCCGGCCACAACAGAAATTTTAATTCAAAGCCTACCCTTATATTCAATATCTTTTTATAATGAGACTTCTTTCAAGGAATTGAATTGTTGTTTTTATATCATCTCAGTCTGAGGTACAATGCGGGAATGTCCCCATTCACGTTCTTTGCTGCGGTGCTATTCCAAGATAGGAACGACTTGAAAACTTGTTACATGTTTCACAGAAACACTGAGTCAGATTTAAGGTACGTGGTGTGGAGGGAGACGTGGTTTAAGATAGTGTAGCCTCATTGTTGGTAAGTTTGTGTTTGTTGAGTGTCTGCCTAGTAAGCAGGAGCTCCCAGGCTAGAAACCCTGCCTTTTCTTAGCCTATCTTCTAAGATAAGTCGTAATGTGAGTATTGCCTCTCATGTTCCTGCATTTCTCCTGGACCCAAAGTGATCCTACCCAATGTTGGATTCCACAAGTTTTTCCATTCGCCTATAAATAATTCGTGTTAGTATTTTGCAACTATGATTTATTAAAATCACTTGCTTTCTTTGGAATTGGAATTACTATATTCTTCTTGAAGTCGGAGGGCACTTTCCTTGTCTCATACATTTTGCATACAAGGTGGAACAGTTTCTTCTTTGATGATTTATGTTTGTTAAAAGGGTTACACCAAATGTTCAAATGTTTGTAAATCTAAGAGACTTAAATACGTTGATCATTAGTCTCCAGTCTTACAAACTAATTAAACGAACAAAAAGTAATTTATGCTAAGAAAGACACAAACATCCATGCCCAAGGGAGGACTCGAACTTCCAACGGCGAGCAACCGTGCGCTCCGCAGCAAGGCTCCTTAGAACGTTCGGCCACTCCACCGCGCCAGTGGTTAAAACAAACATTTTCTACAAACTTATACTTTTTTCAGAAAGACACATTGATAGCCGAGACAAACAGATTGTGTTACCTAACTCTATTCTCAGTTATAAGAGGGTTAGTTTCTGACATATATTCAGTAGATTTCATGGCTTTCTGTTTGATATAATGTAATAAATGACAATCGCTGTTAGTCACTTGAACAACACTGCATTTGTACTTTACACTATACAGAAAAATTAATTATTTAAAAAAATTATCACTCCCATCAGTCAGAATTATCGCAGCATTTACTGACATCCAGAGGCTGAAATCAGTAGTCAGGCGTACATTCACACTTTAAACATCTAGGACAGAAACAAAATTTCGGCTATGATACCTTTTTCAGTTAATCTGAATCTGAAGAATTATTAACAAAAATAGTTGTTTTATAAATACCGGTATGAATGAATGTCTTTAGTAATCGAAAGAATGTGTAAATAAGGCAACAATGTATAATTCTGTTTATTTCACAGCTACAACATTGTTGGTTTGAGAATCTTTGCTGAAGAAAACAATATACGAACCGTTCATAGCCACAAATAAATATCCCAGAATGTTAAAGGAAGCATTTAATATTGGTTTTAATACACATTACTTTTACTTTGCAAGCAAAATGGATGTAATTAAACAAAATAAAATTACGTTCAACACACTGTAATAAGCAAATGAAATTTTACATTTACTTTTGTCTATTATGTAATAAATCATCGAGGCATGGAAAACCCATTGATATGCCATTAGGTATAGTATATCATTTAAAGTCATATTTTAAAAAGTTATATCTGAATATACCGTTCCCTTTCGGTGTTATTCCACTCAGTATGGAGCTCCGTAATAGGTTTCAAAAAATTTGAAAACTTCAATGTATTGTTTTTCTGGCTGAATGTAGTGTCAGGATGTTTTAATTTACGCTTCTCTGAACGCTTCATACATTGATGCACAAACAACATTATTTTTATCAATTATGCACAAACAACATTAATGTTATTAATTTTTTTTGTAAATATGGAATACATAAATTATGTTGTTTATAAGAACACACTGTAATTCCTCTGACCGACAATCAAAAGATACTGAATTTAAAGAAAAAAAAACTGAAATTTCGGTTTGAAAAAGTCACACTTACTATGCGATACTTGAGACCTGCATTTGACAAAAAATGAAATAATTTTCTCAAATTTGCAATGTGTTCTTCTTGTGTACAACCTGACACTGTCGTCCAAGTAGTTTGAGCAACAAGGCACTCAAGCTACAGCGCTTGCAAATATCTTTGAAAAATTGTGGGCGCGCATGCACTGCCAAACGGTAGACGCAAATATTTAAACTATCCCAGATGAGTATTGACAACACAAATTTTCTGTGATTCTTCGTCGAGTGGTAGCTGAAGGGAGGCACTGAGCAAATCTATTTTTGGGAAATATTTTCCTGCATCCAATCTGTCCATTAAATCTTCTGGTCTCGGCAAAGGATAACTGTCTACAACTGTTTGTGGATTCACTGTGGCCTTGAAATCAACACAAATGCGGATGCTACCTTACGGCTTCGGCAAAATAACAAGTGGACTCTCCCATTGGCTACGTCGTATTGGTTCAATTGCACCATTTTCTTGCAATTTGCGAAGTTCCTGTGCTACTTTGTCGCGTATAGTGAGCGGTACACCACGAGCTTTGCAAAATTTTTGGTATGGCATTTTCCTTTTAGAGTTATGTGCACAGCAAAATCCTTAGCTTTTCCTAATCCTGCAGAAAATAAATCTGGAAAGCCTTTCAGCAACCTGTCTACACTGTTTTTAGCATCAAAAGTGTTCACAACTAAGACATTGTCTTGCACAGTAAAACCAAAAAGATCAAAAGAATCGAGACAAAAAATATTCTCTCCTTTGTAAGATTGAAGCACTTGAAATGTCACCATGCACATTTGCAAACGGTATTCTGCAGATAGTGAACGCCACCCTAGTACAGAAATTTTGTTTCCATTGTACACTGTTAACCTTGTTTTAGCGCGAGAAAGGCGCGGCGATCCTGTCATAAGTTTTGCGATTTAGCAATGTGACTGGTGCACCAGTGTCTAGTTGAAATTTTACAGAAACTGACATACATTTTTCGGCCTGCTGAACAACGTGTGCTACTTCTGTGTCCTAGATTTTAGAAGGGGCAGCCACGGGTTTTGAAAATACCGCATTTATTGACTAAGTATTGTCTTGTCGTTGTTTGGGCCGGGAAGACAAATTCCGTTTCTTTTGCTACAAGCAGACTCTTTTATATGACCTTCCTTGCCACATTTCGTTGACCGGGAGGGACAGTTCTGCCTTTTGTGCCGCGAGAAATACTTTGAGGAAGACTTCACTTCCTTAGCGGGCACGGCTCTGTGTCTATCGTTCACACTTAGCACGGCCAGACGGAAGAGTACGTCGTTCGACCTCGCGCTCGCCGGCGTGTGATGTCACTACAGTCCACAGGGGTATTGAATAAAAGTTTTCCGCTGCCGTGGTACCTGAATTGTACTGTTCCAAAATCTTTTCTACTTGATGGAAAGACGGATCAGACATTTTTAGAATTTGCTCCCTAAGTCTACAGTCAGGAATGTTATAGACAATAGCTTCACATAACATCACATCTGAATACGAAGCTCCACACGAACATTTAAACTTACACTTCCTAGTGAGACCTTGAAGATCTGTTATTCATTACCAGTATGTTTGGTTTATTTTACCTTTCTTTACACACTGAAACTTAGAGACCACTACATTGATTTGCTATTCATAATATTACATGATGGCTCCTATTACTGAATCATAAGACAGTTCAGAAGGCTCCACAGTGAAAACCAGTTTCCTACAAAACACTGCGGGAGCCTATACATAAAAGGAATAAGTGGAGTTTGACAGTACCTTGTATCTTGTGAACTGAGACGTAGGCTTCAAACTGTTGCAACTATTCTGTCCATTCCTCTTGAGCTTCGTCATACTGGCGAAAAGGCGGAAGTACTGGAGGTGGTGGCTGCTGCAGTGGTACTTGCGTATTTTGTGACACAGGTGCGGCAGACGTTGTTGCATGGTTGACAGCAAACAGGCGATTTGTTGACCCTGAAACTGAAAAATCTGCATCAACTGCTGTGCATCGAGCGCAGGGAGCTGCGGCGCAGTGGCAGGGACGTTTGTGTTAGAGGGGTTAGACATTTTTCAAAAACAAGAAGAAACAAGATAAAAATATATAGAAATTGACTGGTATCCCTGCAATAGAAATCAAAAGTTTGTATACAGTTCCTGTAAGAAATTGACAAGCAAAATAATTTCGCAGCATAGCGTCAGAGATTTTGGCGTCCACCGAATTGTAATATCTCGTCGCAATGTGGTTCGTTGTCCTCGTCGCCATGTGTTGAGTCGTCCTCTTCTTGTACGATGCTAGCTGCGCTGAGTCCTAGTGACTATTTCGGAGCCGGGTACAGATGAGCCCGTCCAAACGCATTGTTTGACTCGATTTCTAGGGGATGATATCACACGTTCGCAGCTTTCCTTCCCTGCATATGATTAACAAAACAAATTCATAATAAAATCAAGTTCATGAGAGAAAAAGGGTGTACTAACTACTACTTTTGAAAACACGTGAAAGTTCACTTTATGTTGTTTATTTCACAATATTTGAACCCTGTGACTGATACGTCTGTACGTCGACACATTTACCAAATAAAGTTATAGCTCGTGAGCCCCCAGACAAAAATGAATATTTGTCGCGAATTGTTTTCACACCACGTGGCTTTCTCAAACACCGTTTATGTTCATGCCTATGCGACGACACGTGTTACATTAACAAATCACAGTCACTTTAATTCAATGCGATGCACACCTTGTTCCACCGGCTAAATATTCACAAACACACAGTAGCACTCGATTTAACTTGGTACAGTCTACAACGAGCAACCACACGTGGCGATTGCCACAGACAAATCTAAAGTCACCACCTCGAGATCCACATGCGGACTGAAGCAGAGCGACGCCGCCCGGCCAGCTCCCCACGTGCTCCCGACTCCACTTCGCGCGCGCGGGGGGTTTTTTCCCCTACGTCATCAACTTCCCCATGTGAACTGTTCTAACCGATTTGCCAACGTACAGCGCTCAGCCAATACATTTCTAAAACTTTACTTAAAATCAAAATAATTACACTACACATTAAATAAATTGTCTTCTTAGGTTTTTATATTGGTATAAACATACTTTGTACTATTTATCATAATTGTGCAATTTCTTATGTCACAGATAAGTGATTTAACTGAATATTTCAAGGTAAAATACACAAGATTAATTGAAAATATAAAAATAATATATTAACTATTTCTCATTTTAAACAAACATTACCATGCTAGTTGTGTAACTGTCTTGTAGAGTCCAAACGTAGCTTGTAGAGGGCGCGCTTCTCGGTTTTGTCCCTCCAGGAGGCGCGGAGCCGGAGTATGATTGGCTGCCGGTCATCCGCTGCATTGTTCACGATCCTTCTCGTGCTTCTGGCGCTGAATTTACGCCACAACAAGAAGGAAGGTAACAATCAAGTTCATTAAATTCTTATATGATGAACGGAATATAACTGCTTGGAACAGAGTAAGTCGAAACAAATTTATATAACAAAACAGAAAAAGGGGGAAAAGTGTCGGGCACAGTTGTTTCAGAATTACATACAATTACATACCATTTAAAAAGTTTATGAAGGATTATATATGCGCTTCATGTTCCAACGTAAATAGATAAATTACGCCGCGGCGGAGTGGCCGAGCGAACTGAGGCGCGAATTGAGGCGCTATGCTCCGATGCGCGAGGCCCTTCCTCGTCGGGGGTTCGAATCCTCCCTCGGGCATGGACGTTTGTGTCGTCTTTAGTATAAGTTAGTTTATAAGTAGTTTTTAAGTTTAGGGACAGATGACGTCTATTTGCAGCAGGGTTTTGGAACAAATCCTGTATTCAAATATTATGAATTATCTTGAACAGAATCTATTGACCCAAGGTCACCACGGATTTAGAAAATATCGTTCATGCGAAACACAACTAGCTCTTTATTCACACGAATTGATGGGTGCTATCGACAAAGGTTCGCAAGTCGATTCCGTATTTTTTTTCATTTCCAGAAGGCTTTTGTCACGGCACCTCACAAACGGCTTTTAATCAAATTGGGTGGTTATGGTATTTCGACCCAAATTTGCGATTGTATAGGGGATTTCCTGTCAGAGAGGACACGGTTCATAGTAATCGATGGCAAGGCATCGACTAAAACAGAGGAGATATCGGGCGTTCCACAGGATAGTGTTATTAGTCCTCTGCTGTTCCTTATTTACATAAACGATTTAGGGAAAAATCTAAGTACCTCTCTTAGGTTGTTTGCAGATGACGCCGTCATTTACCGTCTAGTGAAATCATCTGAAGATCAAAACCAACTGCAGAACGATCTGAATAAGATATCACTATTGTGTAAAAATTGGAAATTGACTCTAAATAATGAGAAGTGTGAAGTCGTCCACATGAGTACGAAAAGAAATCCGTTAAACTTTGTTTACAAGATAAAACAATCAATAGTGAGGGCCGTAAACTCTACAAAATACCTAGGAATTACTATTACTTCAGACTTAAACTGGAAAGAACACGTAGATAATGTCGTGGGAATGGCAAACAAAAGAGTGCGCTTTATTGGCAAAACCCTTAAGAGATGTTACAGAACTACTACTTCCGTCTATTTTTGGAGTACTGCTGCCCAGTGTGGCATCCGTATCTGGTGGGTTTGACAGAGGACATCGAAAGACTCCAAAGAAGGGCAGCTCGTTTCGTATTGTCACGATACAGGGGAGACAGCGTTAAGGAAATGATACGCTGCGGCGTAGTCTACTTACGAAACTCCAATCGCCAACATTCTCCTCCGAATGGGAAAATATATTGTTGACCCTCACTTACATAGGTAGAAATGATCATCAAATAAAAAATAATACGAGTAATCAGAGCTCGAAGGGAGAGATTTCAGGTGTTCTTTCTTCCCGCGCGCTATTCGAGAATGGAATGGGAGATAAATAGTAAAACGGTGGGCCGGCCGCGGTGGCCGAGGGGGCTGAGGCGCTCCAGTCACGGTCTGCACGGCACCTAAGGCCGGGGGTTCGAATCCCCCCTCGGGCATGGATATTTGTGCCGTCCTTAGTCTTAGCTAGTTCATAAGTAGTTTAGGGACTGATGACCCCGTAGTTAAGTCTCATAGACTATACAAACATTTGAAACATTTGAAATTATGGCGATATAGGGGAGGGAGTGTCACAGAAATAAGCACGAGTTGGGTTGGAAAGCATTATAGGAAGCTTTTATTCGTTGCGGAGAGTTACATTTGCGAAATACCTGTCACCAACTTTCTCTTCCGAAAGTCAAATTATTTTGTTAGCATCCACGTACATAGGGAGAAATGATCATCGTAATAAAATATAAAAAAAGAAAATATGTAGGTAAACATTTTTCCAGTGCGCTATTAGAGTATTATCATCAAAGCGGCTTGATGACTCCTCTGCCATCCACTTCAGTGTTACCTGCAGCGTATTTTTGCAGATTTAGAAAAACAGCAGTCAATTTAAATGCCCTTCACATTATTTGCTTTGTAAACTATCAGTAAGAAACCTTTCCTGGCTTTTAAAAATATACATAAGCTATTTTATATATATATATCGAAGTCCTTGTAGCTGTAGGAATCACGAGGTGGAACTTCTTTCTATAAAGCAGAAGACAGAGACGCGAGCGTGGCACCGCGCTTGCTGCCTAATGGCCGACAGTAGCGAGGGTTGACAGGCTGCGGCCATAAAGTACAGCCGAGACAGATGGCGTCACGCCCTCTGGGGAGATCCCGTCTCTCCCTGACGTTTTAGCACTCTGGCCCTTAGCGCGAAAACCATTTCAACAACAGGGATGTCGGGTACAGTACATTATACAGCCTGTAGTGTCAGGGGGAAACGCTGCAATACGATCGGGTCTTTGGCACTTTAAAGCCTCTTACCATCAAAAATGATTTTTCAGTTCCTAGAGCTCTTTATAATGATGTTTCCTGGAAACTGCTCCATATTTGACCATTAAAAAAAAGGTAAAGCAGTCAACAATCCGAAGATAGGTTCGAACACCACAGTGCTTTACTAAGCATGGGTCCTGTTTGGAGGTGCCTTCCTCCGACCTTCCAACTGACTTACCCGTCCAGTTATAGGGAGACCTACAGTTTAACGTGGGTTCCGAACCACGGTGCTACTCGGTATTTTTCACATGAACAATAGTGCCAGAGGTGAATGAAGTGGTAATTGACACATAAATATCGTAGGACCTGGCGGGGATCGAACCCGCGACCTTTGGATTTGTAGTCTGGCACTCTACCACTGTGCAACCGAGGCGCACAATCTTAAATAATGGTGAGGATATTCCACCGTATGCGAGACACTTAAATTTTTTACAATAATTATGAACATGGATGATTAACAGCAACCGTAATCCAATTTTTTTAACAATTTTGTGAATCAGCCAACCGGTTGCGTAATTTTCCGGTTCTTGACCTAGGTTTCGTTGCCACTAAGGACAACTTCACCAGAAGAATAAAATACCTCTGTTCGATATTTTCCTTTTAATGTCTTTAAGTTATCCTTAGTGGCAACGAAACCTAGGTCAAGAACCTGACAATTACGCAATATTTGTTTTAAAAAAACTTACATTTTTGTTACATTTCCCAAACATGTTTCCCACATTTTGTGCCATCTAAATTAGAATTTATTTAATAGTCTGACTGAAAATTATCTTAGTACTATACAAAATGGCTTTTTCATATACATCTAAAAAGTATTCTTACAGGATATTTAACAGTGTTGTGCGTTTAGTTTGTAGACAGAATTATCTATTTTAGTTTTTACAAAAATCAGGCATAGTAATACGAATTTCACAGTTTTTTTTATATACATACCTTACATTAAACTACATAAAGATCACACAGTCAAGTACTTATTACTTCTTGTAATATTTTTGTACAAATAGTCATCTAAAAGGCAAAACGAACAGTTTCTATTTCAATTTTGATTTCGAAAATCAAGTCTTTTGTTTTGTTCTATTTCTTTTTCATGTCTCCTTGTTTTGTCGAGAGGTTTTTTTCTTTTTTTTTTTTTTTGGATTGTTTTCCACTTAATATTGATGGAGTACATTACGCCAATGATTAAATTTGGCGTATGGATACGGCTCGCCGCTATTCATTTTTTTGTTTTGGTTTTTTTGTTTGGCTGGGCTGCACGCGAGTTTCAAGTGTTTACTGTTAGTGTCGTATTGTGTTTATCTGTTGACAGAGACTGTAGGAGTGATGCAACCCTTGGTGCTCGCCTTGGCGCTGTTTACCCTCTGTCCTTAAAACAGAGCTCTTATGAATTGAAATTATGACTCATAAGCCAAAGCCATGGATTTACACTCGTCTAGGGCCTATCAAATACGGTCACCACCCAAAGAGAAGGAATGTAGGTAATGCCGTCCTGTAATTCGTGTTGCATGCAATGTTCCTTGTCTGTTAATACTGACGACTTTGCATCAACTCTGCTGCTCCAATCATTGTAAATCCATCGGACTCATCTGCGTGGTTATTAGTCCGTAGCTTAGAAACTACTTAAGCTAAGGTAAACTAACCTAAGACACATACACCCATGCCCGAGCGGGGACTCGAACCCTCGACGGCAACGGCCGCGCGCATCGCAGCACGACGCCCAAGTGCTCACTGCTAATCCACCGCGGCCATATATTGATACCACCCACCTACATAAGGAGACATTCCCATCACAATAAAATAACAGAAATCAGATCGGGAAGAGAAACATTTAGCTGTTACCTTTTTCCGCGAAGTATTAGAGAATGTAACTATAGAGAAATATAAAAGTGGTTCAATGAACCCTCTGACTTGCAGAGTATCCATGTAGATGTAGACTTCGCAGTTGTCATGACAGTGTAGAACTGAACGGATTGATAACGTCACAGGATTCATTATCACTGCTTTGCTTCCATGTGTGAGATATCCGCCTTACAAACTACTTACACTAACTACATAACTTATGCCAAGGACAACACAAACACTCATGCCCGAGGGAAGACTCGAACCCCCGACTGCGGACGGCCGCGCGCACCGCAGCAGGAAGCCTTAGTGCGCACGGCTATTCTGCCGCGGCTATTCATTTGCAACCCATATTTATCAAGAAGAGTACGACCAAACATGATCCTTCTTGTTTGTAGTGGGAATGGCTGCCTGTTTCGTAAGGACCTCCTCGAAATTCGAACGTTTTCACTTCAGTTGGTCTTTAAATGGGATAACTCTTTCAGAGAGAATCCAACACTTTAGTTAAACCGTGTCCGAAACGTTCAAGGGAGTGTCTATGAGGTCTTCAACCTTCTCATTCCCAGATTATGCATTTTGCTTTGAAAAAAATTGAGATTCAGTGTTTTCTGTATTAATGAGATGCACTGAACATAAAAAATGTTCTTTGATATATTTGACCGAAAGTTTATTATTTTTATGTCAATTTTTTTCATGCACAACAGGCATTTGTATCTAGGTATCTTATTAATTTGAACATTATTTTGTTGATTTTTAGGACGGTTAATATAACCTTCACCACAGCAACAAAGACTTGGCAGTTCATTGCTTACATAAAATAATACGAGTCTCACTCGCACTCACAGCCACATACAGAGAGCAACGTATAACATGAGTTCCAACTCGGAGTATATGCCCCACCAATCAGCGAAATGTCGATCTTGAAGCATCTTGTTCCTCAACAACAGTGCGACTTTAATTATTAATACACATAATACTGTGTAAAGCAGTTTTAATACGGCGTTGTCTAGGAACAACATTGTGAATGAAAGGGTTAATTAATACAATAGTACGTAATAGATTTACCCACTTCATTTGGGTACGAGAATATCTGCAAGACGTATCGGAAACTGCGCTAGTTATCTAATTTCGAGGGTTGCCCATTTCTCCAGACACAATACTCTAAGCCGCGCAGGAGTAGCCGAGCGGTCTGGAGCGCCACCGGATCGCGAGGTCTCCCGCGTCGGAGGTTCGAATCCTCCCTCGGGCATGAATGTGTGTGTTATTTTAACTTAGTTTAAGTAAAACACACTTACTTCAGGCAAGATCTCTAGTTTATTTGTTGGTTTTTTAATCGGTTTCGATGTACTACGTCATCATCTTCAGAAACAATTTTTATACAATTTTCTATCTTCAATAAAATAAATACTTGAGAATATGAAATATACGAAAAACAAGATTGTCAAGCGATTAAAATTTCAATCAGGAAAGTGGGTCGTCATCTGTTTTGAGCATTTAAAAATTGTGTGTGTTCTTGTCCCAAGTAACAACTAGTTTAAGTAGTTTGTAAGTCTAGGGACTGATGACCAACGTAGTTTGGTCCCATAGAATTACTCACATTTCTACATTTGAACAATGCTCAAACACAGGTGCCTACGGAACGGGTATCACATGTCCACAAAACCGTACAGGCGATCGGCTGCCTTCTAAGAATCACATCGCTGACGACTTTTGCATGGGGCACAGGTTTCCGTTTTTCATTAGGTCCGAATGGAGGCAAATGCATTGGACAGATATTAGCTACGGATAATGACCAAATCCAATTTGGCTTATTATCTGGCCACTTCACTATTTCAAGAATTTTATTATTGTAAAATGAACAATTTAGCAGTAACATTCACTACAAAAGGTCTCGACTTATGCATCAAACAACACCTCATAGACACACTCCCTAGAACGTTTCGTACACGCTTTAACTAAAGTATTGGATTCTCTCTGAAAAAGTTATCCCATTTAAAGATCAACTGAAGTGAGCACGTTCGAATTTCAAATGCCGAGGAGTTTCTTAGTAGACAGGCAAGCCATTCCAATTACAAACAATATGGAATGCAAACGAATATCCGTGGCAGAATAGCTGTGCGTACTAAAGCGCCCAGCTGCGGTGCGGGCGGCCGTTCACCGTCGGGAGTTCGAGTCTTCCCTCGAGTATTTGAGTATTTGTGTTGTCTTTATCATAAGTTAAGTTAGTGTAAATAGTTTGTAAGCGCAGGGACTAATGACCACCGTAGTTAAGTCCCTTATATTTACAAACATTAAAATATTCGAACAAACAAACACCTGAAGTGCAACGATAGGAAGATAGGAAGTATCATACATACAACAAATGAGGTCAGAGTGCGAGTTTTCACAATACGCGTCAGCTGTCACAGATCGGAAATTTTTTCACCCTGTACAAATTCTTACAGGTGTATCAATCATTCATTTAGTGAAAATTGCTCCAACGAATGAAAGAGAGGATACAACAGGAAACAGAGTGGGATATGAGCTTATGGAATAGGTTCACAGATTTGTGACTGGCTGGAAGACTTCCTAAGTAATAGAACGCAGTACGTTGTTCTCGACGGCGAGTGTTCATCAGAGACGAGTGTATCGTCAGGCGTGCCCCAGGGGAGCGTGATAGGACCGTTATGATTTTCTATTTATATAAATGATCTGATTGGCAGAGTAAGTTGTAATTTGCGGCTGTTTGCTGATGATGCTGTGGTGTATGGGAGGGTGTCGTCTTTAACTGACTGTAATAGCATACAGGATGACTTAGACAAAATTTCTAGTTGGTGCG
This sequence comes from Locusta migratoria, assembly GCA_026315105.1. Taxonomy (NCBI): domain Eukaryota; kingdom Metazoa; phylum Arthropoda; class Insecta; order Orthoptera; family Acrididae; genus Locusta; species Locusta migratoria. Next base: position 204,072,000 of record CM048746.1, read on the forward strand.
AAGAATGGCAGCTAGTTCTCAATGTAGAAAAATGTAGGATGATGTGCATGAGTAGGAAAAACAATCCCTTAATGTTCGAATACTTCATTAGTAGTAAGCTTCTTGATGCTGTCGCGTCGTTCAAATGTCTAGGAGTAACACTGCAGAGCGATATGAAATAGAACGAACATGTAAGGACAGTTTTGAGTAAGGCGGACGGCCGACTTCGGTTTATTGGGAGAATTTTGGGAAGATGTACTTCATCCGTAAAGGAGACCGCGTATAAAATGCTTGTACGACCACGTCTTGAATATTTGTCAAGTGTTTAGGACCCGCAGCAGATCAGTTTAAAGGAAGACATAGAAGCAGTTCAGAGGCGAGCAGCTAGGTTTGTTACTGGTAGGTTCGACCAATGCGCGAGTGGCATGGAAATGCTCCGGCAACTCAGTTGGGGATCGTCGCTGGAGGAAAGGCGACGTTCTTTTCGTGAATTTCTGCTGAGGAAATTTAGAGGGCCGGAATTTGAAACTGAGTGTAGTACGATCTTGCTGCCGCCTACTTACATTTCGCGTGGTGATCGCAAAGACAAGATAAGAGAAATTAGGCATAGGCATTCTTTTTTTCCTCGTTCTATTTGGGAGTGAAAAAGGAAAGTAAATGCCTAGTAGAGGTACAGTGTACCCTCCGCCACGCACCTTATGTTGGATTGCGGAGTGTATATGTAGATGTAAAACTGTCGAGCGTTTTTGGGGGGAGAGGAGGTAGTGAGTGGAAATATCATTGAAAGAAGAGAACGTTCGACCAGTAAGTGAAAGGAAGACTCACAGATGCCTGAAAAGATGCATCTCAAGAAGTGCATTTAGGAGCCCTGATATATTTTCGTCTTATGCCGATATCTGTCGTCACGTGCTCTAAGAACTTGTGGTGCCGTGCTTGAAAGATTCTCATTCTATAACCCTCGCCTGACCTCAGTTTTCAAATGATGCTGTAAGGCCGCCTCGATATTCGGTACAGGCAACAGGTGTCAGGTACGACGATGATCCTTGACGTCTGTGTGCCTGGACAGTTATTACGTTTTCAGTGCAGACAGAGTGCGGCGTTAAGCCAGGAGCACGAGAGGCGGCTATCGACTGTCAGCCTGCAGTCAAACGTCAAGACAGCAAATCTATACGTCATCCTGACATCGCATCAGCCACCAATCCCCACTAAACGCGGTCTGAAATACTAAATCCCCCGTACTTTCAAGCCATATTTGTGCGCAGTTAAATCAATCTTGACATTCCGTTTCCTCTTGATCTGTAAATAACAATAAATGTATGGATTATTTTTCAACTGAATTCACTACGATATACCAAATTTCGGTAAATGAAAAATTCACACCTCTATTAAAAAAGTCAGGGAAATATAGTTGTAATGTTACTTTCATTTAGTTTGGTGCAGTAAAGATTTGGATTGAATACCGCAAGCACTACTTCAAAAGAAAGGTGGCGATGAGATACCATTAAATGCCGGATGAAATCTAGATCAACTCTAGACTTTATATTGTCCTGGAACAGTGGTGGAAATGTGACTTGCCGCCGTAAATCGAAACCTGGTTATTTTATACTTCGTTTAACGAAGTTTCACGACCGCGTAATTTACTGTCACAATAGGTGAATAAAATTACAGAATATCGGAGTTCGCCAGATAAAAACATTAATTGCAGGTTCTGAAAATCAAATCAGTACAAATTTAATATAGGAAAAAGTCGAGTTTGATCTAAACTTATGGAATAGCGAAACGAACCGTCATAATGACCAGGCATACCTTTACAACTGAATGCAGCTTTTGCAGAACGACATGTTGACCATAGCTGTTGCAAACAATGGGTAAAATTAGTGGCAATAGGAAAGGGCATTTTGAATTAAAATATATGAAATAAAACTGGGGGTTTATTACAATAAAATTAAATGGAGTTCACATTTACATATCCTTTTCAGAGGATAAGATGATGTGATGTCCGTTCAGTATCGCATTTACAACGTAAAAGACGACGAGCGCTTCCGTTTCTCTCTCCAAGCCGGTTGAAAATAATTGACCATCGGAAACAAAAACAGAAGTATATACTGAAGTGAGAACGGATACGCAAGCAACAATCGTAGCAGATACAAGTTTAGTAAACATGTAAGTCCCTATGATCCCGACATAGTCGGTTGCTGTTATGTAGTTCTGACGATAATTTGCTGTAAAGACGTCGTCGGGAACTAACAATCTCCAGTGCATCGCACTCACCTGAAGATGGTTGAACGGTTGTCAGCCGATATATCGTGGCAAGAAGTCGACGGAATCCGGCTGCAATCCCGAAACTTTATGGAATATGGGGCAGTAATCTTTGGAAGTTCGATTGTAGAGTAAGCGCTCTGGCTGCGAGAGAGAACAGTTAGTTGCGAGCTGTGTTGGAAGGAATTTGCGAGGGGATGCATGATAGAGGAGGTAGCGCGAAGACGCTGTTAGATAAGGCAGTCGTTAAGTATGTGTAGCAGCACGCCATTATCGTAATGCATATCGTTAATTTAATTTTCTGTAATATTTTTCTACTTTATATGTTTTTAAGAATTCTGAATTTCTAAGATTCAATTTGCGTTCTGCGTCCTCATACGGTAGTTAGTTTCTCCTTCCTTTTATTTTCTTCATTTATAATTATTTGTGAACTTCATTACTACCCACCTAACATTTCTGAAAATTTTAATACTGAAATACTGCATGACGCGAGCTGCTTGCTGTTTAGTGTTTTCAGTTTTGTAATAAGTCATTTCACGGATCTTTTTCACGCCCCAGAGAGGGAGATCAGCGCTTAATACCCATCTGTGCTTTGAAAAACTTTGATAACCTTCCAGTTTACTCCCCTCAAAATCCCCAAAACAACGTCAACAAAATCTTTGATGCAGATGGAAATACACTACCATCACTCTAAGAACGTAGTGTCTAAGGACAGATAAGATGTTCAAAAAGCAGCTACCTTGGAGCTTATTACAATCTTAATCATGTATTTCCCTCTATATCTAAGTTTCTCATCACAAATGATCATATGGTTTTAGTGTGTGTTTTAACGGCTGTCTGTACAGTAAAGCATAAATAAAGTACGTTAAACACATTAACGATTACAACCTTTGGAACATTTTCGTTAAAATGTGAAAATAATATGTTACACAATATCACAGTAATCTATATAAACTAATAATAGCTGATGGTGAACAACAATGAAATTTGAAGCTGATATTGTTCATTTTTCTTGAAATTTGAGATAACAGTGGTGCGTCTGCAACTCTAAGGTGACTTTTCATTTCTTTTTTAACTTTAAATCACAGAGCTGGATAATATTCTAACCGTCTTTCAGAATCTCTGTCCTGTGAAAGGACTTTCCAGAGCGGACACGCAATGGATCTGAGCACGCTGTGAAATTCCAGCAAAGGAAGGCATGTTATTTCTGTGTCACAAGTTAGCTTTGAGCGCGCAGACCGGCTTGAAGAAGCTTACCGTGGTGAGTAGATGGTTTCCAAGAAGGCAAGGATTAGGAAAAGTTCGTTGAGCGCATATCAATGGAAACTACAAAGTTCAGCCGAGCCGCAGAGAGCTAAGCGCTACCTCCTGCTCTGACCTGCGGCACAGAAGAGTCAGAGTGAGCGACTTAGGTATACCTCCGCGAAAATTAGTACCAGCACGTATTTTACACTCCCTATAACGGCCAAACTTTAGATTACATTTTTTATCAGCAGTGAGATGGAAATTCCGCTCAGATCCCCTGAATAAATATTTAAAAATACCACGGAATGCAAAATTAGGAACTGTAATGCCTTTGTTCTCCATCTATTATGTAAAAGTAAGACCGGTGCAGACTTCTCCCATTGTTCCAATATTTGTAAATTTACGGGACCGAAAGACTAAGGGCATCAGTCCCTAGACTTACATACTGCTTCAGCTAGCTTAAACTAACGCTAAGGGCAACAGACACACACACACACACACACACACACACACACACACACACACACATATATATATATATATATATATATATATATATATATATATATATATTCGGCATTTTCCCCCCTTTTAATATTCCGAGGAAGGTTCTTATGAAGAGAAAAATGGGAAAATTGTTACGTAAAAACCGAAAAAATAAAAACTGTCTGCCTTTTATACATTCAAACTTATGTATATGTTAAGTCACTGCTGGACCAATTTTGTGTGTGTTTGCGTGGGCGCTTGGATGATTTAGATTCAGGGTACTTTCTTTACTGTTTGCAATTTCATAAAATCTCCAGTTTTCTTCTGATCTTCATTAAAGTTTACAAACATTAACCTCCAGACAAGAGGAACATCACTGTCTACATAAAAGTTCATATGGCGCCTGAAGGAGTGTATTTTACCTACAGACTTCGTCATGAGTCTACAGCTTTATTCCGAGTCTGAAGAAATTTAGCACATTTTAACTTCAAAACGAGAGGAAGGTCACCGTCTATATAACATTTAATATGATGTGTAGTGGTTGGTACTTCACTTTCAGACTTCGACGCGGTAATGTAACGGTTAGAGCAGCCGACTAATGTAGTATGAGACTCCATCCTCTATTCTATAACCCAATATCACATCTTTATCCAGTAATCTGATACTGTTTCTCTCTTTTACTGTCCATTTTCTTAGAGCAATATATTTATAGCATGATCTAGCATATATCTTGTAACCGATTTACTGTGGTTGTTTTAATTATTTTTCATACATCAGACCATAATAAATACTTTAACATATCTGTCTTAACATTTGTACTGCAAAAAATCGTGTATGTCAGAAATGGAATTTGTCATGCTGGAAGATTCTAGAAATGATTATTTGAAGCATTGTTGAAATTTGCATAATTATCAGTAAATAATCATATCAATGAATCTAATTAATTTCCAGTTTTAAAGGCGTCAAAACATTTAGTTACGACTGGCTGTAACTGTCAAATTTATCTGATCTGTTATATTTCTATAAAAAAACACAATAATTACGAAGTTCATCATTAGCAGTCAATGAGACCATGTTTCTATAACTTCAGATGTATGTAATTAAATTTCTAATTAGATATTAAGATCCGTAATGTCAAAACGTATAAAACCGTTTAATAATTATATTTATAATACATATTCTAACTGTTATATAGACTTCACATAGAAGAACGCGTAGATTGCATATTTTACTTTATTATGTGACTAGTTTCGACAACAAGTTGTCATTTTCAAACGTAAAATTAAAATTATTAATATGAATAAAAACTTTCAAAGGCACATTCATCTGATGTACACAGTACATAAAATAATCTACCTGTGTGCTGGTTACTGGGGTACCAAGCATGTCGGTACCACTGACATGCTTGGAACATTAAATATGGATAACATATAACGTAGTATAGTACATTCCATCAGTTAAAAATTGACAAAGACTGCAGAGTACATGATGCCATATAGTTGAGGTTGCCTGGAAAACACGTATCTTATATATAGTTATCTGTTACAAAGTCTAAGTAATACATATGGTCTGTTGAAGGTGATTAACTACCTGTAGTAATAGAAGACAACCAATGTGAGCAAATCGGCCTTTCATTTGGCGGATGGAATTTTAGCGTGCACACATACAAATTACAACTGTGTTCTATGAGAGCATGAGCACAACTGTCATGTCTTACATTGGTCATGTTTACAAATTAAATCGTCACAGCGCCACCAGTCGGCGCTATAGTGAATGGGTATGAACAAGAAATGGTAGATAAAATATACAGTAACAATAAAACTGAAATAATGAACAAAAAGAGCAACGTCCCACAGAGAGCAGACAAAGGTAAAATAAGGTACATCCCTGTGATGTATCAGGGCACACTTTCAAGCAAAATGGACCTCAATTTCCGCAAGCACAACGTAAAAATAGGTTTCCAAATGAATAATAACTTACAATTAAGACTTAGACATAACATATGTGACAAAAGAGGCAATTTCATGGGATCAAGGAGTATATAAATTAAAATGTAATGACTGTGGTAAATTCTACATAGGTCAAACAGGAAGAAGATTTAAAACTAGATTTCGAGAACATACATATATGCAAAATTAAACGGCTTTTGGCGAGCGTTTGAAAAACACAAAATATCACGTAGGTGACATTCAGCATAGTATGGAAATTCTACATAAGAGCGAAAAAGGCAGAAAATTGGATCTGTTAGAAAATCTTAATATCTATAACAAACATAAAATATAAAAGAACCGGATAAAATCTTAAATTACCAGCTTGAGGTTACGTTTAAACAGATCTCCATGATATTTTGACGATGTATTACGAAATCACGAAGAGCAACACCCTCCTTGGAGCCAATAATTACACAACAAATAGCTAGACTGGCTTCCTGAATTGGCTGGCAGATGCTTTCGTGCCCTTCCCTGAAGAAGCGTATACGATATTTCATGGCATATTCCCGTCTCCAATAACTCGATTTACTATCAATGACAGATCGTCTAGTCCCCAGATTAGTGTATTCCTAATTTTAAGATCTCTCTATACCATGAATTCTGATGTTATAATCTAAAGTTCGACTTGATGTCATTACCTAGCTCAAATATACACGTCACAAAAACCTAGACCTGTAGCCACCTAAACACGTAGCCACCTAGACCTTCAGCCACCTCTCAACGTAGACTTGAAGGCACCTTACACCTAGACATTGAGCAACCAACAACCCAGACCTAAGGCTACCTGTCAACCTAGACCTAAGACTATTATATAGCCGAGAACCTAGGCCTTTAGCTACCTCTTAACGTAGACCTGAAGGTACCCTATACCCCAGATATTGACCCACCAATAACCTAGACCTGAGGCTATTTGTCAACTGAGGCTTAACACTGTCAGATAACCTATCACCTTATATTACCTATACTTGCAGCCATTACGTAATGTAACCTACAGCCACATCCGATTAAACGTTGGATACCTTATAACCATTGTTTCATTTAATTTGATGCTCCACCTGCTAACCTGCATATGTAAACCTAAAGACTACTAAAGGAAATGAAACGGATGACTCTAATTCCGTCTGTCATTTTATGATTATGATTACTTGATCGGTCATCAATCAGACTCACACTGTATAGACATGTTTAACGATGTTGTTAACATAAGTAATTTGTATAGAGCCTTGTTGTATGCCCCGTTGTTACACTCAAATTTTCGATTTGTGCTAATTTAATACGATGTAAATAACTGTAAAGCAATGTCAGTTTTTAACTGATGGAATGTACTATCCTAGGTTATATGTTATCCGTATGTTAATGTTCCAAGCATGTCAGTGGTACCACAGTAACCAGCACACAGGTGGACTATTTTATGTACTGTGTACACCAGATGCATGTGCCTATGAAAGTTTTTATACAGATTCATAATTTTAATTTTATGTTTGAAAATGACATCTTGTTGTCGGAACTAGTCACATAATAAAGTATGAAGTAAAATATGCGATGTAGGCGTTCTTCTATGTGAAGTCTTTGTAACATTTACGGATCGCTCCCCATACACGACTATGTCGAATGTTGATAATATTCTAACTGTTCATAAAGTTCTAATTGTGTCAAATTAATGCCTATTTGTCGATAATTAGATATATTGTCGGAAACGTTTAAATGGAGGCGAATCGCGCCAATTGAGTTAGTCTTGTTTTGTTAGCCTCGGGTTATTGATCTTAAATCGTGTATCAGTGAGTTCAGAAATAAAAGCAGTATCAGTGCATTTGAGTGTTATTTGTTACACCCGGAAAACATAAAATCTGCAAAGTTACGTAAATATTTTTATTAATTATGATCTATTGGACGAAGTACTTTTTATTGCCAGAAAATTGAAGTGTCTCTGAAACCTATAGTAGAGGGACATTTTAACACTTACCGACAGTGTTACTGCGATTAAAAATAAATAAATAAATAAATAAACCTCGACTTTCAACACAAGAGGAAGACCACCGTCTACATAACATTTGATATGGAGTATTATGAACGGTGCTTTACTCACGCACATCGACACATTTTTTAATCTTATTGAATCCATCATTACTGGTGGAATCGGGACTGCGGCTGGTCAAGAGTACATTGCAAGTAGAATACCAAAAGCCGTATGTTTAACAGAAACATTTATTCTTTCACTACCACTCCCTATATCAGAGTACTATATCCATTAAGTAGGGATCTAAACTGGTTCCGGATTTCTAGCTCTCAATAAGAATCATCAACGACTACAACTGTGACAACAAAAATCCACGCAATAAGTTTCGATCCCTATTTAATGGATATAGTACTCGGATATAGGGACCTGAAAATGGCATAATGGAATGGTGAAACTGGTAGTGAAAGAATAAATGTTTCTGTTAAATATACGGCTGTTGGTATTCTACTTCCAACGCTCATTCTTTAATGTTTTATTCCGAAATGAAGAAATTTTAAACACTTGACTTTCAATACAAGGAGGCCATCACAGTCTACATAATGTTTCATCTGGTACATAGCAGAGAGTACCTTACAACAGACTCCGTTTAACCAAATAGAATGGAAGCTCATTATTTGTAAATTGTTGGAGAGGGTGTTTATAATCCGCAAGCTACCCTATGGTACTTAACAAAGGGTACTACGCAGTAAACTTTATATCACTGTTGAGCACTAAAGTAGACATAAATGGGAGGTATCGGAAATCTACCTTGTAGGAATCAACGAGATTTTCGAAAGCAGCGAAAATGCGGAACTCAAACTATTGATCCACGAGATCCAGAGATGACGGATCACAGATATATGCCGGGTTTCTTGACTTCCGCCAGACGTTCGATACGCTTTTTTACCGTCGCCTAATGATCGAAGTGCGAGCATCAGATCAACTGTGTGTCTGGACTGAGGCATTCCTGTCTGACATAACACAGTGTGTCATTCTCAACGGAGAGAAGTCTTCAGACGTGAAAGTGATCTCAGGCGTGGACCATGGCAGTACTAAGTTATAGGGCCGATTCTTTCCACAGTATATGAACAGAGTGTCCCACTCAACTGTTTCACCCCAGATATCTCTGAAACTACAAGAGATATTGAGAAACTACTTTTACGATCATGAACGTACAGCAGGGGCGTATGAAAATAAGTACTATGAGACACTCTAAAACGTGAAGAAATATTATTTTCAACACATTGTTTTTTAGATGGATACCCCATATTACCTCTTAAGCAATCGATAGGATGAAAAATCACGAAAAGAATGGCGTCGGTTACATCGCGATGCGTCAATTGCATCCGGAGAAACTGCGAAGCGAAGTTGACGTTTGTAATGCATGAGGCGCGGTGCTAGCGCATGTCCGAGGCTCAAGCGAGACTCACGGCTAGCATGTATTTCAAACGTCAACTTCGCTTCGCAGTTTCTCCGGATGTAATTGACGCACCGCGATGCAACCGACCCCACTATTTTTGTGATTTTTCGTTCTATTGATTGCATAAGAAATTTGGGGTATCCATTAAAAAAACATAAGTTTGTGTTGAAAATAATATTTCTTCACGTTTTAGTCTCGTAGTACCTACACTCATAAGCCCTGCCGTACGTTAATGACCATGAAAGTGGTTTTTCAATATCTCTTGTAGTTTCAGAAATATCTGGGATGAAACAGCTGAGTGGGAGACCCTGTATATAATCTCGTAGATAACATTAGGACTTCAATGTAGCGTTTTTCGAATGATGGTGATGTAGTTTATCATCAGCGTGTTGAGCCTCAACATGAACAAGTGTAAACTTCATAGAAAGAAAGAGCTTTATTAATAACAGCAGGACAAATAGTGAAAACAGTTACTTCCATTAAATATCAGGAAGTAGATATATGGGGTGCTTTGAAACGGAACGACCGTATAAAGTCAATCGTTGGTACGGCATATGCAAGACAGATTCACTGCAAGAATCCTCATGTAGTCCGTCGACAAAGGAAGTAGGTTAGAGAAATATCATCCAGCAAGCGGTTGAGTATTGCTCATCAATTTGGGATCCGTACCGGATGGAGTTGATAGAGGACATACAGACGATCCAACGGAGAGCAATACGCTTCGTTACAGGATCATTTAGTAGTTGTGAAAGCGTCGCATAGCTGATTAGGAAACTCCATTGGCAGATACTGGAAGAGAGAAGTTCTGAGGGCATATGTTTCGTGAAGACTCATCCAAAATATTCTATCACATATTTTTGGAAACATTTTGTTCCTTTGGGGTGACAGCACCCTTGTAGTAATTTTATGTGTAAAAACAGTCTAGAGCGCGATAATGGTTATTTACCACCAACTAGTTTGAGTCTAATGTTGGGCCACCTTTGAGGTTTCTCTCCAGGTTGGTGTGGAGCGCTGCAAGCGCTGCTCACCGACCAGTAACAGCACCTGAGGACTCGCAGCTCCTGCGCTGTTCCACACCAACTTGGAGAAAAACTCTGAAGATGGCCCAACATTAGACTCAACTAGTCGGTATTAAACAACCATTCTTCCGCTCTTACACATAAATTCCAAATATACATGTATCTCGACATTGGACCCCAAGGATGACATCAGAGAGATAAGGGCGCACACGGAGGCGTGCAGAGAATACTTTTTTCCCGCACACCATACTCTTCTGGAACAGGTACGCATAGTAACCTTCGCCACACACCGTGATGAAGCTTGCGAAACGTGGATGTAAATGTAGATGTAGAGATAGGGGTAGGTTTAAATGACGGATAGATCGCAAAAAAAGAGAGGGACGGCCAACACCGGGTTTACAGCTAGTTATTTATCTCTATCTATATAAAACGGAAAGGACACTCATTCACTCACTACAACTACATACGTACTTCGAAATCCACCGTAAAGTGCGTGGCGGACACTATACGACTATTAGCCATTTTCTTTCCTAATCCACTCCTAAATAGAACAAAATGATAATAATAATGCCTTTATGCCTCCGTACGAGCCCTAATTTCTTTTATCTTGTCTTTGTGCTACGCGAAATGTAAGTAGGCGGCAGCTTCAAATTCTAGCCCTCTAAATTTCCTCAACAGAAATTCACGAAAAGAACATCGTCTTTCCTCCAACGATCCCCAATTCAGTTCCCGGAGTATTCCTGTGACACTCGCGTATTGGTCGAACCTACCGGTAACAAACCTAGCTGCTCGCCTCTGAACTGCTACTATGTCTTCCCTTAAACTGATCTTCTGCGGGTCCCAAACACTTGAGAGGTATTCAAGACGTGGTCGTACAAGCGTTTTATACACGGTCTCCTTTACAGATGAAGTACATATTCCCAAAATTCTCCCAATAAACCGAAGTCGGCTGTCCGCCTCACTCACAACTTTTCTTACTTGTTCGCTCCATTTCATATCTTACGCCTAGATATTTGAATGACGCGACTGCACCAAGAAGCTCACTACTAATGCTGTATTCGGACATTATGGGACTGTTTTTCCTACTCATGCACACGACTAAGCACGAAATCTCGAAAACTACTTCGCCTATGAAGCTGAAATTCGGCAGGAATGGAGTTTATTGCTAGAAGACGTCAGCTAAGAAAGTATTTTGCGATAGGGCCGATAGTTCACGAGATATGACGTCATAAGCAATGAAAACTTCCCCGTCTTGCGGCAAGTGATAGTGTGACTTTATCAGTCCACTATTTGAGATGGAGAGTACTTATCGACTTGCAAGAAACTTTGAATCTAATTTCAAACCTCTAGGAAAAATTTTCTCGCTGACAGCCACAGCAAAATGATGAAAGGAAAAAGGTTTCTCCTTTACTACTTTTCCGTTGTTCGCAGAGTAAAACTATGGCATTCGGTATAACGTTGCCATTCATAATTTCTGCACTACATGTTGTACCCGCACGAAATTTTACAGACAGTATACACACATAAAGCTTAATGTACCTTCGAAATTGTATCACAGTACGACATGTACTTCATGAGATATTAGCATGTAAACAGTAACGTCAGTGCAAACCAGCCCCATTACGCACTAAGTTATAACCTATTACCTCTTTACCTATTGTATTCGCAACAGTTTTTATACAAATTAATACATGCCTGAAAAATTATACAGCTGTACAACATAAAACTCAATAAATATGAGATCATATTTACTGCAATGGGTAAAAGTTTTCATATCAGGCACCACGTTTTATTTGCTGCTAAGAAACTCCTGTATTCCAATGAAGAATATTCCTGAAGGATGACAGTGCGGTTGAGAACTTTGAAGCAACTTTGAACTGTGAAACGCATACCTCTGTAGGAAGAAGCAACAGACTTCTATACAGCTAAGAGGAAAGGGAGTGATTGAAACACTGTACATTCGATTAACACGCGCTACTTCCAGTAGATCTGGCTTTTAGCTTTGAGACTGCAGTTTGCAGTGAGACTTGCATTTTCTATTGTGGTTAATGAATCATAGGGCTCTCTACTCAATACTGTGGAGGGTATTCAAAATCTCCCTGGTTCTCACACGGACAGCTTTGTGTCGCTTGCTCAGGATTGGGCTCACCACAGAAAATATTCATATCAGTTGCTGGACAAGTCACAAGAAATATTGCTTATCGTTAGGAAGGAAGGATGGAAGATTAGTGTTTAACGCCTCGACGACTGCGTGATCAATAGAGGAAATCGGGCGTGTTCTTTGAAATGAACCATCCCGACATTTGCCTGGAGTGATTGAGGGAAAACACGGAAAACCCAGATGTGGTTGGCTGGAGGCTGGTCTCAACGGCGTCATCCCGAATGATCGGTGTTGTTTATAGTCAAGTTGTGAATTAAATGAATGTATGAATGTTACATTTGTATTTTGATTTCTATCTTTGTTTGTATGGATGCTGCACTTGAAATTTTGAACGTTAGCAAGACCGTCTTATTTCTTATATATTCTGATAAATGTAAAGATTTTAGAAAAAAAGGAGATGGACAGAGAGAGAGAAGGGGGGGGGGAGAAGTACTAACTCAAGGCTTCAATAAATAAATGAATAAATACCCATGCAACGCCGGTATTCAGCTAGTATATCTAGAAGCTTCGCTCCCATGGTTGTTCGGGCGTGTTTTTTCTTTCTTTTTTTTTTTTTTTTTGTTACTAAAATTAAATCTTTCAGCATTAAAGTAATATATTCCAGTGTCAAAATTTCGTATCTCCTGTTTTAATTCCCACATTTTACCTGCGTCTGTGGGAGTCAGTTATGAGTCACCTGAAAGTGGCCTAGGAAGCCAAAAACCGGATAGTGACTAAAAAAATAAATGTATTTTTTGTGCAGAACATGGGGAAGTGTTTTCCTTTTGTAACATTTCAGAATGTTCTGCCAAACACCGACGGAAGAGTCAGTTAACAAATTATTCCGTTCTTACATTACTTTTCCTATTTCCTCCCTCTCCGCCCGTCATGTTCCATCCTACTCTTTCCTTTCTAGTTTAGTGGAGCTCATTTCTTATGAAGTCAAATATACCGAACTATGGGTTCTACAATAACATGATATTCCAGGTTCGTAGAGTGGAATACTCGCCGGCCGCGGTGGCGGCGGGGACTGAGGCGCTTCAGTCACGGTCTGCACGGCCACTACGGTCGGGGGTTCGAATCCCCCCTCGGGCATGGATATTTGTGCCGTACTAGTTCGTAAGTAGTTCGTAAGTAGTTCATAAGTAGTTTGTAAGTTTAGGGATTGATGACCCCGTAGTTAGGTCCCATAGGCTATACAAACAAACAGTGGAATACTCAGTAACTGCCTATTATCTGAATTAGTAGTAAAGTGGCAATAATTACAACTTCGTGTGTGTTTCGGGCGGGGAGGCAATTTTCCTGCATTTTATTCTTCCTAAGGTCAGGTGTCCTTAACTATATAAACTGTGTCTTAATTTCAATAACCCGGAAGTTCTAACAGCAACTATAATTTCAAGATACATTCTGAGGTCTGTGTGTAGACTATCTATAAAATTTCTCGCAAATCTAGTTAGTAGTGTGGTAGGAATAAATTGTTTCGTGGTGTTGAATGATGTTGTTTCAATGAATGAACTCAGAAAAGTAGTGAGCGATAAGGTTCTTTCCTTTCATAATTTTGCAAGATTTGTCAGCGCAAACATGTTTCGGAAAATTATGTGTCAAATTTGTTGTATTTTTATAAGTCCTCTCATTCTCAAACTGACAAAGAGACCACATGGGATCGTACTTTAGATTTTTTAAATATATTTATGGTACATAAAGTTTAGAACTCAAATAAAAATCAGCCAAAGCCATTCGACGCAACTCTCGGGATAATCAACTTTCAAATTTCGCAAGTACATGTAAATAACAATAAAACAGTTGCAGCATCAGTCGGTGCAGCTCACATGGTAGCGAGCTGTGTTTTTTTTTTTTTTTTTTTTTTTTTTTTTTTTTTTTTTTTTTTTTAGTGGCGTGAATTACTTGAACGACGGTCGCAAGTAGAAAGCGGAAATTAGCATAAGTTATCGCAGCGGAGTCATTGCTTTGTCAGAGACTTAGCGTCGATGCAGTCTTGACTCCGGTCGTCAGATTTTACAGGTACATGGCGTAGTTTTTATAACTACTGTAATGGAGGGGGATGCGCAGAACGGCTGAAAACTGGGCCGTCTTCGTAGGTTTGAGGAATAACTTGACCAAAGTTTTCATATTTTCTCATTATGTTATTTGCTATTACCAGGAATTTTGCAATTTTTTGTCAAATAATTTCGTCCTCATTTTGCTGGGTAGTTATTAATACTTGATGTCACGTAAGAAACATTTCCTCGAAGACAAGTTTACTTATCTCTTTCATATTTTGTAGGTTATTCTTAGTATTTATATTAACACACATCTGCACCACTTCTTAAATAGCAGTTTAGATGTCTCGCAACATTTAAAAAAAAAAAATCATTTGACAGAAAAATAGCCTTTCAAATTTCACACAAATTGGAATAATTTGGCAGTGATGCTCGTAGAGAAAGATAGTGGTTTTCTAGTAAGTGCAAATTCTGTAGCAAATTTCACCTTTATGCCTAGCATTCAGCATTTTGAAAAAAATAGATTCTGAAAAAAAAGCATTCTCATACCCAAGACTAAAATACTTTTATTTGTTATTTTTTACCGGTTTTGGCAACTGCTGCAATCAACAGGAAATCAACAAAATATTTTACAACAAAGACAATAACAAATAAAAGTATTTTACAGCCTTGGCATGAGAATGATTTTTTCTAAGTGCATCGCGGCTGTAGATGTCACCTAACAACAACATGAAAAATAAAAGTTGCGTGAAAAGCGAAAAGGATATTTCATCAGCATTTACTCCATAAAGATCAACCATTAACGTTGGTGATAACCATATATTTCATCGTATTGGTTTTCCTGTACCTCTTTTTTTCTAGCATGAGATTTCTGACGTGCCTTTTGGCAACATCCTTCACTGCCTTTTCAGCGCTAGCAATGCGCGCATTGTCTATCTTGTTCAACGGTTTTTCAGTGACGAAATCTGTATCATTTTCTAGCCTCATAAGGACCCTCATTCTTCAGTGTTGTCATCAATGAACACCAGACAAGAATCATATGCAGCAATTTTAACAGTCTTATATAAAGACAAGTTGACAAGATCGCAATTGTAAATTTATTTATTTTTGATAACTAGTTTCAGTAAACACAGTTACCATCATAAGACCTCGTCACGAAACATTTCTAATGAGTATCAACAGTAGTGTCAAGTATCTATATGGCCAATGTCAGTTGTATAATGGAGAATAAAAGCCAAACACCGAAAAATATGAAAATTTATAATCGGGCTGCCGCAAAGTCGTAAGCACAGACTGTCCAATAAACGCAACATGCCTCCACAACCAATGAAGAAACTATTTAACTATGAAGCAAAGCGTCCATGTGTTTCTGTAGACGTAATACATAAAAATCACAGTTTTGTTACAATGTTGAGAAAATTTTGCGCACTTGAGCTTCAAACTAAGAGGATGGTCGCTGTCCGTTTAAGGAGATATGAACTGATAAACAATGAGATGTGCGAAAAACGGTTCTATTAGTGTTGCACATTTCTTCCTAAACCAATGGACCGCTTACAACCATATTTGGTACACATATTCCTTATCATGATGTAACAGTTGCTGTAGGAGTAATAATCACATACGACACATGTTTCAGAAGATATAACGTTATAAATAACAAGAGATGCGAAAACAAACTGCAGCATAATATGACGCAGTTTTTATTCATACACTGTGTGAGAATGAGATTACTTAGCGACTTGCACCAAACTTGAAACTTAAATTTCAAACATTTGCTATACTTTACCTTACTGACAACCACAGGAAAGTGATGAAACGAAAATTTTCTCCGTTACTACTTTTACGCTCTTCATAGAGTAAAAATTCGGCATTCAGTGTGACGTTGATGCCGCTTGCTCAAGGATGGGCTCAGCAAAGAATTTATTAATACTAACATCTGGACTATTAACAAGAAAATGTTCAAATTTCAAATGTTTGTAGAGCTTATGGGACTTAACTGCGGGGTCATCAGTCCCTAAACTTATGAACTAGCTTATACTAAAGACGGTACAAACATCCATGCCCGAGCGGTGATTCAAACCCACGACCGCAGCGGCGGAGCAGATCGTGACTTGCACGCCGCAGTCCGCACGGCCACCGCGGCCGACTATTAACAAGAAATATTCTTTGTAATCAAGTTATGAATTAAATGAATATGTGAATGTTACATAACATTTGTATTTTGATTATTATCTTTCTTTATTTGCATACTGCACTTATTAATTTTGTATTTTATGCAAGACATCGTTATTTATTATATATCCTTCCATTAATATAACATGATTTTTGGTCAGAGAGGAAAGGGATAGGAGGAGTACTAATTCAAGGCTTGAATAAATAAGTAAATACACGGGCAACGCCGGGTCTTCAGCTGATAGTAGATGGGCATCTTTGGCAAATAATGTTATTAAAGCTTTAATTGAGTTATTGTGTTCCATGATATGTGCATTTTTTAATAAATCTGTATGAACTAACAATTGTAAGGATTTCTTGAGGTCATTTAAGAGTTAAGACTGTGTTTACGTGAGTTGGTTTCAATGTTTGCTTGCGTATATGTTCTCTAGTTGTGTAGGGGGTCGCTAGTTGACAACTTGTGAAAAATTTTGCCCACACAACCTTCTGCAATGCCTTCGGATCGAGTGTGTTTTCCGTTATTGCTTCGCCATAATACATTTGCAAACTAGGTAGCAGTCTATGCTCCATTTCACTTCAATGAAATATTAATTTCACTCCTGCCGGTTCCATGCCATCACTAGAAACATCATAATTGCTGTTGAAAACTATTTTGTGTTTCATTTTCTTCTGTTTCCTTTCGTCCTTATCATCCAATGTTATCCCCTCAGCACAAATACTGCTATATTTGCTGTTATTGCTGATGAAACTCTACGCAGAAAGTTATGCGTCCTTTTTATCCACGTACTACAACATGGAACACATAGATCAGAAAACTACTAAGGATCATTTACTTGAGTGCGAATATCTTTGTTGTATAAAACTGCCTCTTTTGATGCAGTTAACAAACTGCTATTACATTCTGTTTAGGGTCATGTATCAGCGTTTTTGCCTTTACAGTATATACATATCTCATTCCATAGCAGAATACACTTTTAGCAGTTGATGTTACTTTGATTGCTGACAGAAAATACATACACAGTTCACACAACACCGACCGTGACATTGCTGTGATCTAAATTTGAAAGATTATTGTCACAGTTACTTCATGCAAACGAATTTTCAATAATTAAACCTAATAATTTATATCCTAAAATCACTATTTAGTTCGTTTTTAATAGACAGAAACTCTACAGCATCCCAAGCTATTCTGTCAACTGCTTCTTTCGTTAGACTCCTATCTTCCGCTAATTATTATTTAAACTGAAGTAACGATTTTTAATCCCTTTTGTAAAGAACTAGCCACAGTATCTTGGTATTTTAGACGGTAATTCAACCGATAAAGCTTACACACACTCCCATTTTTCACAATAACAACAGAACAATAAATGCCAGTATTCCACAGCCAATAGCAGCACACAAAGGCAGGTAATGGCAAACAAAAATGACGCATCGTAAATGGCTCACAACCTTCTATACTCTTCAGATATTTGTCTGACGGCAGGAAATAATAACACATCTCAAAGGGAGCGTGGCACTACGAATTGGTTGAAGCAAGACTGCTGATACATCATTTGTAACAGGAATCGAATTCTGAAAATTGTTAGTATTTCTAACATGCTACAGAGCTACCTTTTAGCAGAAAAATACGTCTGACGAATTTTACGTTAATAGTCCTTAATAATGTCACATTGACATCAATTTCACCACATTTCTGCCAACACCGGTGTGGGAAGGCGATGACGTTTCATCTCATCCATATTATCTTAAGCCGGCTCTGTAATGCAATTCAGCATTGCGACGGCCTTAGTTGAAACCAGGCAGGTTTGCATGTGGATCGCCGAAGAATACATTTCAGATATACCACCTCTCAGAATCGAAAGCAAATAGCTATGGAGGGGGGGGGGGGAGTTAACATAAAGCGTGTCCATGAAACCAACCCTTCCCTTGGGACGTTGAATTCAACACTTTTCGCTTTCGACAACGACTATTAACAGGGTGATTGTCAACATAACGAAGATTTTGATTAAGAGGGCCAATTTCATACTTTCAAAAGTCAACTACTGACTCATTTTAAATGAAAATTGAGGAGAGACATTGTGGTTTCTATTATAGTTTAATCTTCAGACCTACTGACGGCGTATTACGGTAAATATCTTTTTAATACTCACCGCGAATGAGACTAAATGTCAGTACCACTATTTAAGTCATAAAGGACACCTTTCTCAATAACAGTGAAGATTGTTAGTAATTTAATTTGTGGATCCTGTCCCTTCCTTACAAAATGAATATTCCGTATAAAGAAAGTGACAGCGCGTGTTGAACCCTCTTTGGTACGATGTTGAGTCAAATTAAGAATTAATTTTAACATACAACAATTTACTAACTGTGCAATATAGTTAATGTACTAATAATTCACTTGAAAATGACAGCTAAGCATTCTTTCCTGAGATTCAAGAGCTTTTACTATGATTCTTTTTTATTTTCGTTCTGTGATAGACAAATAATGAAAGAAGACCAGCAACTTCCCAGTTGTCAAGTGAGCTGCCGAAAAGATGTGGCATCGATTCCTCTCCAAAGTCTTTGTGAAGTTTGCTAGCACGTGCAAGAAACCCGATCTTGTGTTATTGTTCTTTCATTGCCCTTGGGATGAGGCAGCTAACTCTCTAAATGTTCCCCAGAAGATTCTGCCGTGGAAAAGTTCGGTGCTTGCTGAGTCGTTGAGGAGTTTCCACGATCCTCTTCCGTCTTCCGGACGGCAGACCACATGGGGCTTACTTTATGTTAGAAATTTCCTGGAGAACCAGAATAGGATCACGTTGTTGATAGTACTTCTCACTGATTACATCAGAATAACAAAGTTTGATTTCGGTGTCAGGGACGCCGAAAGAGCTACTCTTTGTAAAGTTAGTCTTTCTTTTGCGAATGGTAGCCGGTGAGTGTTGCATAATTTCCTTTAAGGCGTAACCAGTAACCGATGAAATGACTGCCACAGAGTTTATAGTACCACGAACGACAGATGCTGCTGACAGTAGCCCTAGTTAGTTGCTAAAACAACGTTGTTGTGGAAATAACGTCATTTGTATGGATAAAATGTTGTTCTGTAATACAGACCGATGTGTCCTGCAGAAGACCGCAGATTACCTTTATGTACTACCCAGATTCTGATTAGAGGCATGATTTCTAATCTCAGCCGCAGGTTGGCTATCTAGTAGGTCATAGAGGTAAATTATGTATATCACGTATAAAAACTTAATTTGCAAATGTTTATGTTTTCAAAATTCGAAAAGTAGTCGGTCGATTGGTTTGAAGATTACTCATAATGTTCCATTTTTCATAGAGATGAAGAAAGGTATGAATATTAGGATTTAACGTTCCCTTAAACATTGTGCTGATCATTAGAGATGGAGCAGATGTTCGTATAGTTTCTCTCAGGGATAGGGAGGGAGGTCGATCGTGCCATTTGAAAGGAATCATCCCGGTATTTGCCTACGGTGATTTTGGAAAATCACGGAAAAAATGCCCGCATACGGGTTTGAACCACCGGCCAGTGTGTTACCACTGCGAATCCTCGCTTGGTTTTTAATAGTGAAGGTTTTAATCCTATTCGCATCACTATTATGATCAAAAGGACACGGGAGGGGTAAGGTTAATTGAAAAATGCGTGTAGCTCATGCACAATGCGTGACTTCCCAGAAATTATTCATCCAATAATTAAGAATGAGAGCACTTTTTGACTTACAATAAATTTTGTGTCAAACCGTCACGAATTTTCTTTTCTCGTTTAAACCCGTAATAAAAAGACGATAAGAAAAAAAGTTTATCGCTTGTTACATTGTCATTGTTCATGCCAACAAGGTCTAAGTTTGTAATTTATTACCTCCAACAGAATTTCGTATAAGGAATTTAAATATAACAACATGTCTGAAAAATTGTCATTTATAGTACAGCGTTCATGAGAAACGACGTCATAAACACTATTGTAATATGTGGAAACTGCTGCATCTGAAGAGCGTTTTAATGTACTCCATCCGTGAAACTAACACCATTCATAACCCACAAATGTCGTTGATTGCACCTACCAACGTCTAGCATTGTACGACACATGGTGCAGAAGAAGTGACACTATAAATGATACGAAGTGTGGAAACATATTGGGGGACGCAATCTTATCATTATACTGCATGTATACATTTAGTGATGTAGTAGTATACGTGTATGGCATAACACAAAATGTACATGCAATATAATTATACGATTTATATTTCAAGGGTTATGACGTCATATGCATTGTTTAAAGGTTTGTTGGTTTTGACACCATATGTAACGTGCCTCTAAAGTTTGTAGAGCATCTGACACCCAGTGACGAGTGTTTTCCTGAAGACTTCGTCTATGTCAAGATAGCGATGCAGAGTTTATTTCCCTGTGGGCCGTGAGCTCTGTATTCAACTCGGGAGATGGGGTGGCAATGAAACAGTGGTCCACTATAACAAAACATTTATTTACACTCGGAGGAGAGAGTACTGGAGAGTGTACTGTGCGTGTGCGTCGTATCGCACTGAGTAGGCATCCAGCTGACGCCACGAGTCCCAAAGTAGACTACATATTTGACTGATGCGTTTTCTTGGTTAGATAATGCCAGTAAGAATACTTTTATCTTTTATTTACATTTACATTCATTTAAATACATTTACATTCATTTCATAAACGACACAGAAGCACTGGTTTCCTATAATACTCGATTGAACTTAGGAATTACAACTGTTGTTATAGTCCACTCAAAAATGTTCAAATGTTTGTAAATCTATCGGACCAAACTGCGTGGTCATCAGTCCGTAGCTTACAAACTACTTCAACTGAGTTAAACTAAGCTAAGGACAACACACACACCCATGCCCCAAGGAGGACTCGAACCTCCACGGCGAGCAACCGCGCGCTCCGCAGCGAGACGCTTTAGACCGCTCGGCATGCAGTACTTGCGAATCAAGTATTAAGTGATAATTTACCACTCAAAACGAAGATGTACGACGAGCTGCTACAGGAACATAAAAAGGACACTATCGACCATTTGCCAGTGAGAGCACTGTCGGCAGAGGGACAGTGGTAATTAAAAAGGCAATTTGATGGAATAGTAGCAGCGGCAGCAAATGAGAGATAGTGAAATTAGGAAGAGAAATGAGCGAGACCATCAGTATGCTTCGGGGTGCGGGTCTTTTAAACTGTTAAACGTGAACTAGAGACGTTTTGGCCACTTTATCCCCTAAAGTTTCTTGGTTTTACAAGTCTCACCAGTCTATACACAAATGCAAGTATAGAGAGTAGAAAAAGATGACCCAATATTAAGACAGCAGAGTGTGAGAAGGAAAGGGAGAATGGCAAATTGAGGGAAATAGAATGGGACACAGACAATGGCAACAGACAGTGAAAGTTCCAAAGACGCAATTAAGGGGAGTGGGAGATACGGATGAAGAAACGGACATTGTGAAACACATTAAGAGATGTAGGAGACAGACGGATAGTTTCACTGAAAGGGGAATACTGTATAAGTAATATTCGTTAGTATGAGGGACCGGAGAGAAGAATTTAGCCTGTTTTCTGATAAAAAAAGCGCCAATATGTTTGCATGGTAAAATGAGGAATGAGGTAGCTAGTTCTCCTCTATGTGTCAGTGTCTTTTAAACTGTAAAATACTTGACTCTTTTGTGCTCCTACAGAAGTTTCTTTTTATCAGCTGGTTGCAGTATAGTGTAAAAATTTGATGTAAATTGTTCAAAAGCGCTTCTAGATTTTTGCTAACAACATTTCTCATTTATGTATTATGTATGTAACTATGCAACTATATGTATATTAAAATGGACCCTACGTTCGTTCTTAAGTTCTATTAGAACGTTGTGACAAAATATGAAGTTCAGAAATCTAAAACATTTCGAAATGTTTGATAACAACGGTACTCTTTTACGAAATTAATCAAATTTTAATAAAGGAAATGAGACGAAATAAATACTACAAAAATAAATACTATGAAATTACTGGGGTTTAATAATGGGAACAAAGGCAAATGAGTATTACGAGATTATTGAGGTTTAATAATGGGAATATAAGGAAATAAGTATTACGAAGTTATAGGAATTTAGTAATGGGCATAAAAGCGGTAATTACTACGAAATTATTTATGGGAATAAAATGAGGTAAATACTTAGTGACATAAACAATGTAGTTGTTATAATGTAGAAATGAATAAAGGTGGTATCGTAAACTTTACTACTGGGAAAGTTGGTATCATAAACGTTACTACAGGGAAAGGTGGTATCATTAACTTTACTACAGGGAAATAAGTGTATCCTGGGCTTCAGTAAAGAGAGGTATCAGTAAAGAGAGGTATCATATACTACAGTAGACAGAGGCTCATGTTGTTACATTACACTATAATATGCCCAATATACAAGAAAGGAAGCAAAATGGAATGTGGCAACTATAAAGGTATCAGCCTGTCTAACATCATACTCAGAAAATTGCAACCATTCATAGAGAACAACATACAGGAATACCAAGCTGGTTTTCGCCGAAACCGATCAACAATAGACTACATGTTCACTCTAAAACAACTGTTTGAAAAACACTGGGAATGTGACAAACATATATACAGTCTGTTTGTGGATTTTTAACGGGCATATGACAGCATCCACAGGAACAGCCTGTACAAGGCAATGCGTGACCTCAGAATACCTGAAAAGCTAGCGAGAATGGTGCAAACCTGTATGGAAGGGTCAAAGGCAGCAGTACGTTTCTGAGGAGTTACATCAGAAACATTCGAGATAGAAACAGGTCTCAGACAAGGGGATGCTTTCTTACATGTTTTCTTCAATGTCATCTTAGATAAAGTAATATGAGAGTGTAGTCAACAGGAGTGAGCTGGAGTACAGATGGATGGCAACTGCAACTGTCTCGCATATACAGATGACATAGTCCTGATAAGTGAATCTAAGCACGAGTTGAAAGGAATGTACCAACAAATGGACAGCTGTGCACAGAAGGTTGGGCTTAAAGTAAACCAAGATAAAATAGAGTTCATGCAATTAGGGAGAAGACAAGAGCAAGAAGAACTTTTGGAGGCAAATGGCATGAGATTCAAGAGAGTACAGCACAGACAACAAAATAGAAATAGACATCAAGGAATGAATTTCAATGAATCCATTCCCTGAAAGACACACTCGGCTCCAAATGTGTCTGTGAACACTTAAGATAAAAATCTTTGCCCAGCGGTAATATACAGTTCATAAATAAACGGGACAAGGGAAACCTATTAATATTTGAAAGAAAAGTAATGAGGAAGATATGGAGACCACTTTTAGATATCGGAGAATGGAGGAGGAGAACGAATGAGGAAATCTACCTTCTGATGCGACAGTCAAATATTTTACAGAAGAGAAAGAGCAGGAGAATACAGTGGGTGGGCCATGTAACCCGTATGCCAGAAGGAAGACAGGCGAAGATGGCACTTGAAGGCAAACCAAACACCAAATGCCCCATCGTACGACCAAGGCAGCGCTGGATGGACGACCTGGTGAAGGACCTGGCAGCCCTGAGCATTGAAGACACCTGGAGGAACCGGGCGCTAAACAGGAGGGAATGGAGGCAGCTAGTGGAAGCAGCGCGTGCTCTGCAAGGCTTGTGATCGCTGTATTTTTATTTATTTATTTATTTATTTTTTTTTTTTTTTTTTGTAGGAAGCGGTAGGTCAAAAAGACTATATATAACGCATAAATTAGCAAACCAAAGATAATCAATAAGCATAATTCATAATAACAACGCTACATATCAAAGATATAGCATCAAAGAAAGTAACACTATGGATGAAAAGAAAACCGTTTTATCAAAGTTAATAAATAAAATATACTAATAAGAGCGAAGAGTTATATTCAACCTGTACAAAGGCCAGACGGCGGTTATTGGAGTCGAAGTGCAGGAAAGGGACGCAGAGGTTGGGAAGGGAGTTAGACAGGGTTTTAGCCTTTCCCCAATGTTCTTCAATCTGTACATTGAGCAGGCAGTGAAGGAATGGAAGGAAAAATTTGGGGAGGGCATTAAAGTGCAGGGAGAAGAAATAAAAACATTGCGGTTTGTGGATGATATAGTAATTCTGTCAGAGACCTCAAAAGATCTGGAAGAGCAATTGAATGGAATGGACAGTGTCTTGAAAGGAATATATAAGATGAACATTAACAAGCGTAAAACGAAGGTAATGAAATGCAATGTCAGAAAATCAGGTGATGCTGAAGGAATTAGATTAGGTAATGAGACATTAAAAGTAGTAGATGAATTTTGTTATTAGGGTAGCAAGATAACTTCTGATGGCCAAAGTAAAGAAGATATAAAATGGAGAATGGCTACGGGAAGGAAAGCGTTTCTAAAGAAGCAAGTCTTGTTAACATCCAACATTAATTTAAATGTCAGGAAGTCCTTTCTGAAAGCATTTGTCTGGAGTGTAGCATTGTATGGGAGTGAAACGTGGACGATAAGGAGTTCAGATAAAAAGATGATAGAAGCTTCTGAAATGTGCTGCTAAAGACGAATGATGAAAATTAGATGGGTAGATCATGTAACTAATGAGAAGGTGCTTAACCGAATAGGGGGGAAAAGGAGTTTCTGGCATATCCTAAGAGAAGGGATAGATTGGTTGGACACATTCTGAGACATCAAGGAATTGTCAACTTAGCATTAGAAGGAAGCGTGTGGGGTAAAAATCGTAGAGGGAAACCGAGGGACGAATTTAGTAAACAGATTCAAAAGGATGTAGGTTGCCGAACGTATTCTCAAATGAAGAAACTTGCACAGGACAGGGTAGCGTGGAGAGCTGCATCAAACCAGTCTGCGGACTGAAGACCACAACAACACTAATAAAATTATACCATGTAATAGAATCAAAGGCAATTCAGTTAAACAAATGCACATAGAAATAAAAGAAAAAAAAACTCCTTCCCACACAGGCCTCGACGGCCCAACGTGTACCGACCGGTCGCCGTGTCATCCTCCACCCGGATGCGGTATGGAGGGGGGCGTGGTCAGCGCCCTGCACTCCCTGCCGTTGTGTCGTTTTTTCCAGACCGGAGCCGCTACGTCTCAATCAAGTAGCTCCTCAATTAGCATCACATGGGCTGGGTGCACCCCGCTTGCCAACAGCGCTAGCCAGACCCGTATGGTTACCCATCCGAGTGCTAGCCAAGTCTGACAGTGCTTCATTTCGGTGATCTCTCGGAAACCGGTGTATATACTGTGGCACGTGAGACGTAACAGACCACTTAGGGAAACACCTAAAGACTGAACATTTTCATGTAGGCAACACGAATACAATTTGTAACTCTTGTAAGGAAATCCCTGTGTATTAGCCCTATGCTGATCTACAGATATCACATAAATTTGGTTTAAGAATGTTACCAGATTGTAAACACACCACAGAAGCTAATAACTACTCAGTTAATGTTCATCCATTGGTAGGAATCAGAGTTATTGCATATTGAAGCTGTATTCCGGATGTAAGGTAAGCACATGTAGAATTAACAGATAGTAACAGAAAACATATTAAATGATATTAGATTCTCATCAAACTCAGTATGTGGACTTAAAATGCCATTTGATGCATTAATGTAATACTGGCAAAATTTATTATGTGAATTCCGAAGACTTAATCTGAAACCGACATGACCACATGGTCAGCTTTTAAGCATTACTTGGAAACTATGATATTTTAGAACTGAAAGAAACTGTCAATAGTTAAGCTTGCAGAAACGTAAATCTGTACATGTTAGGAACTATATTCATAACATAATTCTCATGTTATTAACATCTTTATCAATTACATTGTTCGAATACATATCATATCATATATTGCTTAATTGTGGCAATCCTTATCAAAGTGATCGTACTTAAAAGAATACACATTTAATGCTCTACTTACCAATATTAAGTACATCTTGTAACAAATCCGTTGTTAATGATAAGTGTATAACTTCCTGGTTGTAACAATAATATGTATTGTTGTCACATGTCAAAATAGTATATAAGGATCCGAGCAGAGAGACTCGGGGCGTCATTATTAAGGCGGTCTTTGGGCAGTCACTATGTATATCAGTATGCAGATCAACAGTGTAATGTATTATTGAATATAGTTTTATGAAAAGTGCTACTTGTGTTTTGAGTTCACATTAAGTGATGTAGGTCTGTAAGATATCACCCAGCAAGCAAACGTAACCCGAATTTCAGGCACGTGGAGAACTTTACAAGCGAAGCAGATTCTACGAGATACACCCAACCTACGACAATCTGATAATGTGTTGAACTTAATAATTTTGTAATTTTAACCTTGCTACTTGGAAGTAACATTTAGCATCAGCTTAAGGAAGTACTCAGTTTGGAGCAGGTACGTTACACACGGCCGTTGCCTATAGAAATAAAACAAATCGCAATCAAATCGCCATATGCCACTTACCACCAGTGGTAACTATGTAAACATGTAAAGTCGCCAATAAACTGTGATTCAAGGTGCCCAACGTGTGAATACATATAGGAAAGGCATATGTAATGACAAATAAAACCAGTCAAACTGGGAACCAGTACACAGTAAAGGAAAACACCTAACTAGAATAACAGTGAAAAAAAAAAAAGACGTATCATGTAAACTACAAATAGGTGAAATTATAGTAATAACATAATTTAACAGCGATGTAATTACAGAAAACGTGCTGGCGCCTTTACAGCCGAAGTGGGCTCATTCTCAAGGGGAAAAAAAAAAAAAAAAAAAAAAAAAAAAAAAAAAAAAAAAAAAAAAAAAAAAACGCTGTGTGACGGCTTAAAAATTTTGTGTTACGTCACTAAAAGATATGATCCACACTGTGAACCGCAATAAAGAAGTAATTACGGCCAATAAATTGTCTTCATTTTCTGTAAGAAAAGTTCTACAACGTTTTGTCTTTATTTATAAGTTTGGAGTATAAATAATGTAGGTATATAGAAAAGGTGAATGGGATTCGTTTAGAGTGAGTAGTTACGCAAGTTTGTAAATTTATAACCAGGTACAAGGAAAGAAATATTAGAAGAATCCTGTTGCTTCTCTCAATAATTTGGTATAGTTACTAGAAGGAGGAAGAAAAGAATGGGACACACATTAGGGCATACAGTCCTTTTCCTCTCGAGCACAACGTAGGTGAACTAGGTCACATGATAACTCGTATCAGCATGACTAACTCTCGTGCAGTGTACATGTACACAATTAGTTGACGTCAGACACTGATGTCTGAGCTACAGCGAGGAGCAGCCTGAAACGGATCGCCGTAAATCAGTGGAGAGATTCAAGCAGAGTGAAGCTTTGCGCTGGATCGAGCGTCGTGTTGCCTGGCGCGTGTGATGGAGGGCTGCCCGCCTCACGTAACCCGCACATTAATCTCCCAGGGACGCCATACATTAGCGCTGCATAGTGTAAGATGCCTGTCAAGCATGTTTCATAGCTGCTTACTGCATACTGACAATATAACAGTAGAAGCGTGACGGAGAAGCGATTGCGAAAATTATTTTTTATCTGAAAACAGAAAATTTTTAATAAGAGCTGTTTCATGAAACACGATCCAATATGGCGAGCATGACAAGGCGACTTTACACATACAAAAAAAAAAAAAAAAAAAAAAAAAAAAAAAAAAAAAAAAAATCTTAATTAGGCAGCTGTGGTTGCCCGAGCTGCTTGAGTGGATGGACAGCTGGACTGCTTTGGCAGGTGGCTGCCTGTGGCCTCCCACTCCACTCACCCCTGTAACGTCCGTCACCTGCACATGGCTATGTGACAGGTAGTACACATTTTAAATACAAAAAGAGGAAGTAAACATAAAAAACTTACATAAATGATTACTACGTTGGCGCTGGACGCCACGTCATTGCCCACATTGTATTGGTAACGTACTTGCGACCCGGCACAATTTTTAACTTGTTGGCCGCGGCCCTTGTAAGCTGGAATAGAATCATTTAACATTCAAAGCGTTGGTATCATACCACTGTCAATATTGCCTTGCTGAATGTTGAACCATTGAATTTTCGAGCTCTGCCAATTGAGATGAAACAGTAATTTAATCCTATCGGAATTCTTTTCTTTTTTCTTAACCTCTGTTCATCCCTGCTTTTGACGACCAACAGATCGAGCGCTGGTCTCACAGCAATCATATTATGTACTGCTTTCTTCATATTTTATGTGATGTGTTATTTTTCTGATTACAATAAATCAATATTAATCACTGTCTATCTATAATTTACAATCCCATCATATTATTTAGAAAGTATGAATCACAAGGCTTTTTTTAAGTCCTTATATGCTGCAATGGCAGTTCCCTTAGATATGCTGGCCAACAGCCACGTTCCTTTTATTCAATTTGTATTACCAATACACCTCCAGTAAGATCAGATAACGATATGAAAGTGAGATATTTTCAGCCTGTATGCTATTCCCCATCAGAAAAGAAATTTCATATTACTAGAAGCCTCGACATGAAATGTAATCCATATATAGCCTGGACTCATCGTCGTTTTCTGTCTTCACAAAAATATTTTAAACTTAGTAGATACTATAGGCGTTTTACATCTTGAAACCAAAAATAATCTTAATTATACACATACTACACTCTGCATTTATGTGTACACTAATAATGGTGTTTAGTACAGCAAGGTTCCTGTGACCTTGCTCTTACTGTTTGTATAATAGGTATTTACATTGTTATTAGCATTTAAAAACTTTATTTTGGTAATTTATGCAAAAATGTTTTTAAAAGTTGACCGTTTTTCGCAACCCGGCGTATTCTTCAACTGGTGCTGCAAGATAACGTTCAAGAAAAAGTACTTCAATCTTATCCTCATTCGTTTTCAAATGGATAATGTGTTACAAAAACTGAATCACTTACGGAAGTCTCGAAAAATGGTACACGTGATCCAAATGGCTTATGTACTGGAGTCCCGACAGCTCCTATATTTTTCATTACACTCAATATCATTTTAGTTCTCCATTTGTGTTTGACATTAAATATTTCGAGACCTGGATCACGTTTCTTTTTAAATGTCGGATACAGCATATACTTGTCGTTATTACGATCATAGTCCAATCGATTTATTCTTCCTGTCCTCTATCCCTGTTTATGTAGGTTGAGACATTTTAATTGGCTTCGCAAATATTGTAAATAAATTGCCTGCTTTATCTTTCCGCTTTATTTCATATTTTTGTTCCTGTACTCTATTTCATACTGATGTTTTATGAAGTTGTAATCGTCTAAATTGTACACATTACGAATTTTCATAATACCTTCTGTTGTGAATCTGATAATTCTGTTTCGTGATCTCATGGTCGTCCTTAAGAAATAAATTATAAATTAACTATCCATACTAATACTTCATTTTCATCTATCGTATTATTATTATTAGGAACTGGTGCAGTCTATCCTCACTGACCATGTTTTCCCACTCTATTTTGTCCCAATAAGATATATCTAGAGGTTCTTCCTGCGTCGGTTCTTCCTCTTTTGACTGCAATAAATGAATTTCTTCTGTTTTTATTTCGGGGTAGACGTGGTCTTGCTGGATACCTTCTTTACATTTAGTCAATCTTTCCTCTTCTCTGGATTATGTAGCCTAACCTCGACCTCCTGTTGACCATTCCAATCTCTCTGATTACTTTGTTGCCTTGCGTTTCTTTGTTGGAAATTTCCAGGCCCTTGAGCAAGTCAGATCTTATTTCTTAGATATACCTCACGCTGCAAATATACCTGTTGTTTTCCTCCTCCTCCGTTTTGAACCATAATCTCATCTGTATGAATTACCTCCATATCCGTTTGACTTGTGCGTCTGTGATGATGAAATGATGATGAAGACGACACAACAGCCAGTCCCCTTGTAAAGAAAATCTGTGACCGGACCGGGAATCGAACCCGTGCCCCTTGCGTGGCAAACCAGCACACTTGGCGTAATTATTAAGTGAACTTGTAGTATAATGCACGCTGCATTAGTTCCGTATTTCATTCTCCACATTTTTCTGAGATACAACATAATAACTTCTTCATAAAATGCATCTTTAAAAACCATCAGCTGTTTATTCAAAACCTTATATATCTACCAGTTTCGGTCAATAGACCATCTTCATGGATAAAAAGGCGTTAAAACTGAATGGTAAAATGCATCAAATAAAATACAGCTAGCCGAGACAAACAGGAGTCAGTATAACTAAAAGTGTTAAAATTACAGTGGTCCTCTTAGATAAAACCTAACAGTCAAACATAAAAGTCTGTTCTTACACATTGGTCTAATATTCTTTGATAACGAATCTTTAACGTGACGCCATGACCGATCCACAGACATACAACTCTTAGACAATCATAGACTTATAGTTAATATATATCTGTGACACATCGATGTTATGTAAACATCGGACTATCGATATTATCCTACTGAAGATTCAATTATCTAAAAAAAAAAAAGGTCTATGATGCAAAGCCACAAACGAGATATGGCGAATATAAATGTATGTTCTGTTTTGTATACTACATCTTTGTCTGGTACATGGTAGAATTTTACTTACGGCAGTGGCGGCGTCATGTGGTGAAGTTGGCAGCGACGACGAATGAGACTTTTGGAAAACCAGACACACATAATGAGAGACATAGTCTTTCGTGTTGACCATGAAGTAAATAATAAATTCTGTTCCTGCTCTGTAGTTGACAGGTTCTTGTGTGTACCCCCCTCCCCCATAAATCGAACATTTAGTTGCCAACATTTGCACACTATGCCAAAGCCGTAAGTAAAATTCAGCCTTTACGTCAAAACTGTAAATGTGGCGTGATTATATCAGTTTATTCATATTTCTTAGGACTGCTATATCCGTACACAAATAATTCTTGATACTTTGTTTAAAGTGACAGGAGACCAATAATACTGTATTTGGTAGTGCCAGTATAGTATTGTGTGTCATTCGTTCTGCCGAGGTTAATATTCTTCGACGTCGATGTCTTCCTTCATCGTACATCGATTTCTTGGAACTGATGTTAACATTGGTGTTACTATCGACGTTTTTCTAATATCGATCATCCCTAGGGCAGTAGTTGGTAGCACTTCAGTTTTTGATGTTCGCTTTTTATTAGAGATGGAAAATTTAAATAGTCGAAACATCTATTTCGTTTTACCACCCTTCATGGCTATGTACACTCATGATTGTTATAGTGTGCACATCTACAGCAAACCATCTTTCGAATTAGTTTTATTGGCCTCCTGGTAAAATTATCGTAGAAAATCGATACTTCAATTTTCAAGTTCGCGTACAATAGCGTCGCCCTATCTCCGCCATGTTATGGTTTGAAACTAATATCTAACGTTTTTGCTCCCGGTTTAATGTTTAAGACCACGTTATGTGACGGAATTTTCGACATTACGAGCAACAGTTTTCTCATTTACAACTGAAATCAAGCTAGAATATAGGTGTCAATGGAACTGTTTCCATTTGCAGCAATTTAAGCTATATCTTTCCAGTTATTCTTCTTTTTCTAATCAGGTGCCACATGTCATTATGACGACTCTTCACTTAGTAGAAATGTGACGCCTATGTTAAAAAAAAGAAAAGGTACGACCAAGAATCGAACCCACGCCCTTTCGCACATAAAGCCATCGCTCTACCACTTTTTTTTCCGAGTTGGTCTATGCTTTCCGGTCTTTGTTTCAGTTCGTTCTTGTTTGTTCGTTGAATGGTTGTCTCAGCTTTGTTATTACAGAGGACGTTGAGCCCCCTGACCACTACGAATACAACGTTAATAGTGCCACGGTAGTGTATGCTGTTCCAAGCGAAAATCTGTTCCTGAACGGAATTAATATTTACAGACGTTTAAATTTTTCCTTCCATTACAGGCTAAACACATTCCAAATACAAAATTTGTCGTTTGTGTGTCTGCCAGAAGTACCTCAGAATTTTATGATCTATGTGTCAGTGAGTGAAAGAATTAACGATTTTCGACTGCTAATATTTCGTAAACTATGCGGTTAGAATAGAGTAACTTGAAAATATAGCTGCTTTTATAGTAGATACTCTTGGTAACCGAAAATTCACGCTTCTAGCTGTATCAAAAACCGAGATAGAGGGGTTCAAAAATGCCGTCTGCTGCTTCGAGAAAAGGATGGTACGGCCGTGTGCTCGACTTGGCCATAATGTTGTGCCATAGTCGCTGCCAACGTACAGAAACAAGTTTGAGAGGAGCTTTGTATGCGCGAACTTTTACCGTTCGCCGCAAAAGGCTGCTTGCTACCTGCATCTGTCACTGAGAAATACTATTAAACCCTACCTTGCTAATGTGAGACTGAAATCTTGCTACCCTAGTCAAAATCTAGTTGGCAAGGTACACTTATTATGGTGATCAGTTCACTAACGTGCCAATTGAGAGGCATTGCCACTGAGAGAGGAAAGTCTGCCATGTGTCATGGACAGCCAATAGCGGATAGCTTTGTCTCACCCCAGGTGTCCGTGCAGCCTGCTGGCAGAAGGGCGAGCGGCGACCTTGGCTTACCAGCACCAGCCGACTGCCGCAATGGAACCTGAGACCGCTCGATGATAATCACAGCCACTAAGGTACCCCCCCCCCCCCAGCCGTGTCCTGCGTACCAGGTGGACATTGGCACAGCAAGGAGCCTCGACGATTCGAGGGGTAATAAAGCATTAGTGACACACCCTTGTTCTACTTACCGAGGCCCTCAACCCAGCTGAATGAGTGGGGGAGGTGGCACCAGATAAAGACATCTACTACCAACAGGTACATCGCTTGTAGACGATGCCACCTTGCCCGGACCACACAGAGGAGAACAACTTGCATGTTGCTTGCCCATGTGACACCCAAGAGACTGCTCAGCGACTCCCTCATACATATGCTGGCAGACAAATATGGTGACACCATCAGTGGCATTCCCTAAGCTGCATTTTGCTTCCATGCTACCCCCATGAACCATGGCAGATGATGGACAATGCTGCCCCATGCTATAAACCAAGTAAATAATCCATGTCCAGTACACAACTATACTCTTTCCTGATGTAACTGAAGTGTCACGATCAGTGCTATTATCCAGCTTCACAGGATACAAAATTGACGTCTTTCTTTTCTTTTACTGTATTTTCAGGGACTCATTTGAAAGAACTCGATTTTATGCAAGTGTCAGTTTGTCTTGTTCTTTTACTACAAAGACAAGCAAATAAGCAAATAGAAATAAATTTATGTAAAAGCAAAGCCTAACAGGCTTTTACATGTAAATAACCTATGCAATGGTCATTTCTAAATTATAGTTGTGTAAATTCTCAAGAGTGCATATCAGATGTGTATTCCTTTTAACCTTTAGAGGCCCCAAACTTACAAAGTACATATGAACTACCCTATAAAGACAGTAGAAACATCCATGCCCGAGGGGGGATTCGAACCCCCGATGGGGAACGGCCTCGCGCACCGCAACATAGCGCCTCTATGCTCTTTGCCACTCCGCCGCGGCATTTATATGTATATTATGTTTGTTTTATATCTCTTTTTTTCAGTGTATATCTTGTCTCATTTTGTGTATTATATGTAGTTATGAATACTTACACCTAATTCACACACCAGGATGTTCTCTTTACCGACGAGGCATCATTCTCCAACAAAGTAATTGTCAATATGAGGAATATGCATTATTGGTCCGCAGACAATTCAAAATGGCTCCCTCAGGTAGAGCATCAACGTCCGTGGAAAGTGAATGTTTGGTGTGGGATTATTGGAGATACAATTATCGGACCTTTCTTTGTAAATGGCGTCCAAAATGGCAGACAGTACTCCAGATTTATACCACACAATCTTCCTGTTCTCTTGGACACCGTAGGGACTGATGACCCCGTAGTTAAGTCCCATAAGCTATACAAACATTTGAATTTTTTTTTTTTTTTTGGTAAGTATGGAAGTGCGATTACGCATGTCAATCACATCGCGATTACGGGCAGCATGGGGTTCACGCCTGAGCCTCAGAACGTGCGCTAGCAGCGCATTTCGGGTTTTTCAAGCGTCAACTTCGCGTTGCAATATCTCGGGATGTAATTGGAATATTGCATGCAATCAATGCCATTGTTTATGTGATTTGTCATGCTATGGATTGCTGAAGAAAATAATTAGGGTGTCCGTATAAAAAAACATAAGTTTGCGTTAAAAACACATTTGCTTTCGCTTTAGAATGTTTCCAAATATGTACATTCATGGACCCTAGCCGTACATTGATACCGGTGAAAGTCGTTTTCCAATATCGGTTATTGTTCCAGAGATATTTTGGGTGGACAAGATAGCTGGGAAACCCTGTATATTAATTCGGCCTCAAAAGCGGCGCAATAAATGTTTCCACACTGAAAAATGAGAGGTGCCATTATTTTTGAAGTCTCTGATTAAAGATACTCATACTCCACCCCTTCGCAGCTTGTAAAATAACATCAAGGTTTGAAACATGTCATGCAATGGACAATAGTAGTTAGTTTGGTGTTGAGGAATTTTGGTGTGCTGAGTCGGGCTCCTCGTCGACAACGCGATATTTGCTTCAAAAGCACGGCTTGTTAGCGGTAACCTGGAGGTAATGTCGGCACAAATTTGCACAGCTTAGCCCTCAGCCCACGACGGAATTCTCGGTAGTAGAGAGTAACGGGAATTGTCTGTTCAGAATTTCCAACTGTCTACTCTTTGCGAGCGACGGTCTGGCGCCACAGCCACTTGAAACAGGCGCCCCACTGTGCTCAGAGGCCCGTGGAGACTCCACCTCCGTGGCTCAGTGACGGGTTGATCCCATTAACGACGGACGCAGTTTACTCGTACAGTTAGTCGTGGAGTGGGTGCTTCAGCGAGAACTGCGGCTTAGGGGAAACAGCCAGTGGCATCCTACTCGATACACCCAATGGTGTTCAGCGTCCCTGGGAAATGTAGGCGTAAACATTAGCTTCGTGATAAAAACGCGAGGCAGTTATTTTTCAACGCCGTAAACGACGTAGAAACGGTATCACTCAGCGCGGACCTCAAGGGTGCGCGTTTATGAGTCGGGATTGGCCGATTTTTAGCGCCAACCTGGTGATTGGCCAGTCTGAATGTGGGGGCGACAGTCACAAATCTTCGTGAACAGTAGGCAGAAGGTAGTCAGCGTTTAGACTTAAAGTTGGAAGCTAGACTGGAGAACGAGTTTGTCTTCACCTTCGGAGAAACAAATTTCCGAAGTTCTCTCCGGTCTCCATACCGGGAGATACTTCAGTGAGTGTTGTGAGGGTCATAAACGAAAGTACTTTGACACAATCCCATTTGTCCAGTTTACCTAGACACCGAAGTTCGTCAGGAAATTAGAGCTGTTACTCGAATAGAAGATATATATTCATGCACATAAACGCTAAAAGATTGACAGTATTTGACACCACCAAGAGCCTTATACATCTACAGCTACATGGGATACTCTGCAAATCACTTTTAAGTGCCTTAATACTACTTATCTAAAATTACATTCTCGAATAGCGCGCGGGAATTAAGAACACCAGAATCTCTCCTTTCGAGCTCGATTTCTCGTATTTTATTCTAATGATCAGTTCTACCTAAGTAAGTGGAACAATATATTTTCGCATTCAGAGGAGAATGTTGGCGATTGGAGTTGCGTAAGTAGCCCACGCCGCAGCGATAAACAATGTTGTTGTAAACATTTCCATATCAGATCCTGTATCATTTCCGTAACGCTGTCTCCCCTGTATCGCGAAAATACAAAACGAGCTGCCCTTCTTTGGACTCTTTCGATGTCCTCCGTCAAACCCACCTAATGAGGTTCTGCCAATAAAACGCAGTGTCTGGTTCGCCTTTCATACGACAGTATCTACATGTTCTTTCCAGTTTGTGAAGTAATAGTAATTCCTATGCATTTTGTGGAGTTTTCGGCCATCACTTTTGATTTATTTATCTTGTAAACAAAGTTCAACGGATTTCTTTTCGTTCTCATGTGGACGACTTCACACTTCTCATTATTTAGAGTCAATTGCCAAATTTTGCACCATAGTGATATCTTATTCAGATCGTTCTGCAGTTGGTTTTGATCTTCAGATGATTTTACTAGACGCTAAATGACGGCGTCATCTGCAAACAACGTGAGAGAACTACTTGGGTGTTCTCCCTTATCATTTATGGAAATAAGGAACAGCAGAGGACCAATAACGCTACCCTGTGGAAAGTCCGATATCACCTCTGTTTTAGTCGATTCCTTACCATCGATTACTAAAAACTGTGTCCTCTCAGACAGGAAATCACCCATCCAGTCGCAAATTTGGGGCGACATAGCATAACCACGCAATTTGATTAAAAGCCGTTTGTGAGGTACGGTGTCAAAAGCCTTTTGGAGATAAAGAAATACGGAACCGATTTGCGAACCCTTGTCGATAGTACTCATTACTTCGTGTGAGTAAAGAGCTAGTTGTGTTTCGTATGAACAATATTTTTTAAATGCGAGTTGGCTTTGTGGTGTCGCACAAGTATGAAGTGCGCGCCACGTACTTTCGCCGCTCGCCGCTATGCACGCACGGCGCGGCGTTCTTACGACGTCAGCCACGAGCGCCCTCTGCTGCAACTCCGCTCGTGACCACGACTGCTGCATCGGCCACTTGGGAATCATATAGGCACCAGTTAAGACTTGGCTATCGGAAGGCACTAGGAATCATCAGTATGCAGGCCTACATCTAAACTATGTATCAACATTCTACTAGTCTGCTGCTCTCCAAGATAAGTATTGTACCATCTCTATGAAATATATATCTCGTTCTAATTTACTCTAGTGTTTCTAGTTTCTGCTGTCCCACTGGCTGGTCACCTCCGTACCTGCACACGCATGAATCCTATTTCCCTGTGTCGGTCTCTCTCTACTCGGCTACAGACACCCAGGACAACCGGCGGAAACGAGACACAAAAGTGGCGACGATGCTGGGACACAAAAGTGGCGACGAGGATGGGATACAAAAGGCTTTGGGTTAATAGATTATTCGAGATAATTCATAATATTTGAATACCCTCCTGCAAATTGACGTCAATGTTATAGGCCTGCAGTTTAGTGGGCTACTTTTACTGCCTGTCTTGAATATAGGTGTGACCTATGCAACTTTCCAATCTTTTGGTACAGATTCTACTTTGAGAGTGCGGTTGTATATGGCTGTTAAGGAGCTATCGCTTCAGCATAATGAGATAGAAATCTAATGGGTATACAGTCCGGACCAGAAGCCTTGTTATTGTTAAGTGATTTTAGTTGATTCACTACTCCGATGATATTTACTTCTACGTTACTCATTCGGGCCTCTGTCTGTAATTCGAAATCTGGACTATTGGTTTCGTCTTCTTTGGTGAATGAGTTTCTAAATGCTATGTTTAGTAACTCAGCTTTAGTAGCTCTATCATCGGCAGGATCGCCATTACTATCAAGTAGTATTTTTGTGTTTTGCCAATAGTATATTTAACATGTGACCAAAATCTCTTTGGGTTTTCAGTCAGATTTCGAGAACGAGTTTCGTTGTGATAAGTATTGTAAGCATCTCGCATTGCAGTCCTCGCTAAATTTCGATCTTCCTTGTAGCACCGCCAATCCTGGGGATTTTGTGTTCGTTTAAATTTAGCATGCCTTTTCCATAGCTTTTGCATGAGTGTCCTGACATGTTTTGTGTACCATTTTTTTTTATTAATTTAATTGGTATAAAACCCTCAATTGCTGTCGATACCACCTCTTTGAATATGAGCCACATCTGGTCTACCCTTTCGTTCAGTGTAAAAAGTGGAAGCTGTCATTCAAAAAGCGATTTATTTTATTTATATTGCTTTCCTGAACAAATATACTTTTCGTCAATTTTTGGTAAATTTGGGACTTTCGATATTCAATCTCGCTGTTACAGCTCTGTGTTCACTAATACCTTTATCCGTTTTGATGCTCGTTATGAGCTCAAGATTATTTGTTGCTAAGAGATCAAGTGTGTTTTGATGTCCATTTACAATACTAGTTGGTTCGTGAACTAATTGTTCGAAGTAATCCTCAGAGAATGCTTTGAGTAAAATTTCACGCGATGTTTTATGGGTACCTCCTAATTTGAAAATATAATTTCGCCAACAGATTGAGGCTAAATTAAAATCACGACCCACTGTTATCGTGTGAGTCGGGTACGTTTTTGTAATTAGACTCAGTTTGTCTTTGAACCTTTCAGCTATTGTATCGTCAGAGTCGGAAGGCCTGTAAAAGGAACAAATTATTAATTTCTTACGATTTTCAGGTACAACCTCTACCCATAATAGCTCACAGGAACTATGAACTTCAACTTCGCTACACGAAAGACTACTTTTGACGGCAACAAACACGCCTCCACCTATTTTGTTTAACCTATCATTTCTGAACACAGTTAGATCTTTTGCAAATACTTCTGCTGAACTTATTTCCGGCTTGTGCCTACTTACACTGCCTACAATGATGGGTGTTTCAGTGCTTCCTATTAACGCTTTGAGTTCTGGTACTTTCCCGACACAGCTACAAAAATTTACAACTGTTATACCGACAGTTCCTAGATCTACATTTATCCTGCGATCCACCTGCACTCTTTGAGATTGCCCATTTTGTTTTTCTCCGAGGCCCTCCATCTTAAAGAAATCGCCCAGTCCACGCCACACAGCTCCGCTACCAGTGTAGCCGCTTCCTGCGTATAGTGGACTCCTGACCTATACAGCGGGACCCGGAAACCCACCACCCGATGGCGCAAGTCAAGGAATCTGCAGCCTACACGGTCGCAGAACCGTCTGAGCCTCTGATTCAGACCCTCCACTCGGCTCTGTACCAGAGGTCCACAGTCAGTCCTATCAACTATGCTGCAGATAGTGAGCTCTGCTTTCATCTTGCAAGCAAGACTGGCAATCTTTACCACTTCAGATAGCCGCTCAAAACCTGAGAGGATCTCTTCAGATCCGAAGCGACACACATCATTGATACCGACGTAAGCCACCACCTGCAGTTGGCTGCACCACATACCTTTCAGGGCATCAGGAAGGACTCGTTCCACATCTGGAATGATTACACCCGGTATGCACACGGAGTGCACGTTGGCCTTCTTCCCCTCCTTGTCAACCATCTCTCTAAGAGGCTCCATCACCCGCCTAACGTTGGAGCTCCCAACTACAAGCAAACCCACCCTTGTGAAAGCCCAGATCTCGCAGGCTGGGAGACACCATTCTACTCAGGAACGTTGTCCTGAGCAGATAGCGCCTCAAACCTGTTCGCAAGACGAACCGGGGAGGCCTCACGATCGGTCCCCGGAATGTCTTGCGCCTCCTGCCACGCACTGGAGCAACCTCCCACGCAACCACGTGCGCTTTACAGTCTCTTTAAAATACACTCTCATTTCAAGGCCCACACATTAGTCAGTTTATAAGTTTTTGGCTAAGGGGGATTAATTATTTGATTAGTACTACTGCGTCCATTCCATCTGTGACTTCGAATTAGAACAGCTCTATTCAGGCATTTATACGTTAGATTCTATTACTTTATTTAACTTCTCTTGGTCAGATGCGTATCCGTTGCAAATAATTTGTTACCATTACACAGGCCAATTTACCTTAA
Source organism: Locusta migratoria (assembly GCA_026315105.1). NCBI lineage: Eukaryota > Metazoa > Arthropoda > Insecta > Orthoptera > Acrididae > Locusta > Locusta migratoria. The sequence continues at coordinate 204,112,341 of CM048746.1, forward strand.
GTGACACCCCTTGATATACATTCACAGTTTTTTTAACACCCCCTTCCCTTATTTCCGCAACAACTGTTATCCCACATTTTATCCACCTAGGGGTAAAATTTCGAGAACAGTCGAAAAGGGTTCTATTTTAATTTTCTTTTAATTTCTAGCCGGAATCCAACAACAAAATTTTCCTGACATTCATAAAAATGTTCATCGCTTGTTTCACCCCATTAAGGTAACACTGAAACATGTATAATTCTGTTTCTGGCCAGTAAGGGAGTTACAATTTTAGTACTTCTACCTTCCAAATTACTAGTAATACTGACATTTCTAAAATAAACCATTATCCCATATTTCATCACCTTAGGGGTAGAATTAAAAAAAAAAAAAAAAAAAAAAAAAAAAAAAAAAAAAAAAAAAAAAAAAAAAACCATCCTCTCAACGAATCATCTTCCTATATTTAGTGATTTAAATTTTAATCTTCTTCTCATCCTCGAAGTGAGTGAATTTTCAATACTGCTGAAATACAAATTTTCAATTTCCTTACCAAAGTGACAAGTAAAACTTTTCATATATTTAGTTTCAAAATACTTTCATAGTAAAAGATGGTAACCAACTAATGGATTAATTTCCAAAAGCAGATTTTTTTTTTTTTTTAATTCTCGCTGGGGAAACAAATAGCAATTTTCGTTATTCTACCTCCAAAATTGTCGGAATAGCGACACATTTCAAGAAAACTTTGATACACTATTTCACACCTTTTGAAGTAGAATTTCTTAAAACAGTGAAAGAGGTGTATTTTAGCAAACTTGTATAAACGTGAAGCCAAACAAGAATTTCTTAACTTTAAAATATGATTTCATAATGACATTATTTCATAAAACGTGTTAAACGTTCCGTAAGGGCTAAATTTCCGAAAACACTGAAACAAATTTCTTTATTTAAAGACATTGTAAATTATTTATATCGTAGACGCTGCTTTTAATTAAATTATTTAATACGACAAGCCTGTTTCGGCGTGAATGCCATCATCAGGTGTACGTTGTAAGATCGCTGATTCTGTTATATGCATAGGTTCTTATTTACATATGTAAAATAACTGTTGTTGTTATAGCTTTTATATAGCTGTACATATACATTTTTTTTTTTTAATAATTCTCATGTTGATATTTGACAGCTATTTTGACAGATATGTCAGCGATATTCTGTCAAAATAGCTGTCAAACATCATCAACATAAGAATAATTTTTTAAATGTATATATACAGCTATATAAGAGCTATAACAAGAACAGTTCTTCTCTATAAGAAAATAAGAAGCTATACATATAAGAGAAGCAGCAGACCTGTCGTACTAAATAATTTCATTAAAAGCAGCGTCTATGGTATCAATAATTTACAATGTCTCTAAATGACATATATGACGCAGCGGGCCCAGAAGATTATAAACATTTCTTTATTTATAACCTAGAAGTCAGCAACTAGTTCTGAGACAACTTTAAAATGTTTGAGCATTTTAAATTTATTTTCAAACTTAACTTCCACCAATCATTTCACAACCTTGTGCGTTGAACTCCCAAAATTTCAGAAAGATGTATTACTTTTAAATTCTAATCAAATACCTATTTTAGTAGCTCTAGATTCAAAAATGCCTTCAGTAGCGACATACATTCAAAAAGTCTTTAGTTTCTTATTTAATCCCCCTTAGGAATTCTGTGCTCTACATGAGTGATAAACGCTCGATTAGACATTTTTCACCAAACATTTGAAGATGCTCTGCCTGTATTAAATCTTACTATCGTTTGGTTTCCCATACACTAATGTCTGTCGTGAACGGCAGTCAGATGTTTCCGGACTAAACGAAACGAAATCCGGTTATAAATAACAGATAATTATCAGCAGGACAGCTTTTATTAAACTTTTAAGAAGATAAGATTCAACCATGGGGTCTCGCGAGTGTCATAATTTCATTAATTTTTTTTTCAAATATCCTTTATATTCTTGGAATCCTCAACATGCACACATTATCATCGACACTCCCAACAGTGCCATCGGGATCCCCATTATAGGGTATTTCAAGGAAGAGATAGGGACGCCACAGAGCCGTAGGTGCTTTAGGATATCTGATACCATTGAGATCACAGATACCACACAGCGGTGCATTGCAGCTCCTGTGACCAGGGTGCTGCTCGATCCCTGTAAACCTGTGACCAGGAACCGTGTCTTCGTGCGCAGCTGACAACAGCAGGGACGAAAAAGCAAGGTAATATAGCTGACAGTTACGAGGAGTTTTTCTTTACTGCGGCAATGCTTGATGTTGTGGTAGTTTAGCATCTCTATTTATGACACTGGATGTACTTTATAAAAATTTCAAGTTTGTAAGACAATAATTAATATTAGTGTTTTTTTCTTAATTTATTAGTTCTGTACTGTCCGTGAAGTTTTGTATCGATACTTTAATGTGTATAAGTCTGTAAGTGTGTGTTACACTAATAAAACTTGTAATTCACTGTTGTAAATTTTGCGTAAACATTCTTTTCTTTTTAATACGGACTTTGTTAAATGTTATGTAAATTTATAAGATTGTAGAGGTTGTGGCTTAGAGTTTCCATACATTGTATTGATGTATAAATGATGATGTGCGTCCCCAACTATACGACAAGAGCTAATGCGGACGGAAAGGTTGGAAAACGCGCGCCAAATGGCTATCTGCGAGGCCAAAAAGCCAGTTAGAGGGAAATCCTCATCTGGACGATGAACAGGTGGCAATGCCCTGGGAGGTTGCTGTTTCATTAGACGTCATATACAAAATAAATATTGAATAGCCTCGTATGACGAATATTTCCAAGTGCGGTTATTAGAATAGTACTGGTAGCGCAGTGTTCAAACAAATTCGACGCCAAGAAGACTGAATTTTGCCTCACAGCAAGAGGCAGTACTGGACAACATAACGCCACACTAAGCCACCTTTCCGCGCTAACATTCCATCACAGACAATGTAAAAGATATTTTAATACAGTAATAACAGCCAGAATCTCACATTTATTTGTTATAATCACAAAATTTACTTTCAAAGGTCTTTTTAACCAGTTATTATTCTGTTCCTATTAACGTGATATATTGCCAGTGGTCGTGTGAAGTATTTTGAAATTTATTCATAATATTTTATCTCTTATTGTTTGCTGGAAGTCACTGAACATTGGAGATGAATGACATGTGTAGGATATGTTCAGTTTTCATCTCTTCAGTGTCTAATACCATCAATCAGTGTTGAATTTTTAAACATGTTATTTAGTCATTATCGAAGAAAGATTTTCTTGATAGCTTTAGAAACCTTATTACTTACTATGATAAATTTAATTACATTTTTATGTTTGTTGAAACAATGAATACTACAGATTCAGGTACCACGTTATTGTGAAGTGTGTCTGATCTCAAAATAACTGTTTTCCAAAAAACATTCCATTTGACGCGGTCTGAGACCAAATAAATTTCATTACAAGTTTTCACTCAGGGATTGCAGGAAGTACAGAAGGGTGCCGATATTGAATAACTGTAGTAAGATGACTTGAACAAAATTCCTAGATGTTGTGCGGAATGTCAGTCCGGATATTGGTTTGCTGCAGCTCTCCACCCTATTCTATCCTTGTCAGGTCCAAGGCGGGATTGGAACAGTTGCCGGAGTGACACTTGCCCAGAATGACATTTTACTGGAGGCCGGTCCTTCTGCCGGGATAACCGGCTTTCCACAGGTACAGGCGCAATAAGAAGTCCAGCAGTTCAGCACAGCCGCTCCGGCGTGCTGGCTGGCGCTCACACCGCTCCAGTTGAGCAACCGTATATCGCTTCAAGGTGGCTCACTAACGCGTTCCGTTTCAAATTTATTTTTAAGACTGTTGTACTAATTCTGATCATGCACAGACAGTGGAATAGCCAAGTACGTAACATCGTATTTCTTACGACTTTTACAGCCTTAGGAAAATTGCCGTTTTAGTACGAAATTTAAATTGACATATTTATATTTCATTTTAATTTTATTTAAATATTAAACTTAAAAACACACAGAATATCAATTCATATTCTTTTCCTTTTTACTAAAGGATCAATGCCTGATACCACTATTCCAGAAATGCTCATTCGAAGGCAAGCTCGTAAGAAGAAATCTGTTCGTGAGATTTTGTATGTGAATTTAGTACTTTGCGTAAAGAAAGTAGCATGTACTGGATGATCAAAAAGTCAGTATAAATTTATAAACTTAATAAATCACGGAATAATGGAGACAGAGGGGTAAAGATGTACACACATGCTTGGAATTATATGGGGTTTTATTAGAAAAAAAAGAGTTCAAAAAATGTCCGACAGATGGCGCTGGACAGCAAAAGGGCAGTGCCTGCGCATGAAAACCGTGTATAAAAGGAGCTGTAATGAGACAAAGAATCAGATACACCAGCAGTCGCAGCATGTTGACGTTACCTGAAAAGACGCTTTTAGTGAAGCTGTATTATCAGAGTGGGGAATGTGCTAGTTCAGCGTAACGATCCAATCGCCATAGGAAGGGGATTCGAACGGGTAAAGGTTCGTTGACAAATGCAGCTGTGGCGAGAATGATTTCGAATTCGAAGCCATGGGTTGTTTAGAGGATTGACCCCGTAGTGGTTGAGAGAGCAGAAGGCGTAATGCAGCTGAGACAGTTCAGGAATAAATGGAGACTCTAGCGGGTTCGTCTATGCATGGGAAAGTCAGCGCTCGTGCAGTCGCACGTCGCACCGGCATTCCATACACTACTGTTTGGTTGGCACTTAAGCCTACCCTGCGATGCTCTCCTTACAAAATCCATCGGCATCATGAACTGTTACCTGGCGATTTAGTGAAGCGGAGGGCATTTGCGGTGTGGGCGTTTCAAAAGATGGCGGAAGATGACGATTGGTTGTGGACCGACGAAGGTCATTTCACGCTTCGAGGGTCCATCAACGCCCACAATTGCAGAATTTTGGCTACCGAAAATCCTAGAACTGTCGCGGAAAATCCATTGCACGAAGTAAAAATCACGGTATGGGTTGGACTTACCACATCTACCGTAATCGGGCCGTTTTTCTTCGAGGAACTGCTTGATTCTGGTTATGTAACCGCTACCGTGACGGGTGAGAGGTACGCTGATATGTTACAGAATCGCATCCTCCCCAGCCTGACTGATAAATACCTGCTAGAACGTACGAATTTTATCCAGGATAACGCTCCACCCCATATTGCTAGATGCGTGAAAGATCTCATGCGCGCGTCGTTTGGTGATGATCGTGAGCTCAGCCGCCACTTTCGTCATGCTTCGCCTCACAGGTCACCAGACGTCAGTCCGTGCGATTATTGGCTTCGGGATTACCTGAAGTCGCAAGTGTATCACGATCGACCGACATCTCTAGGGATGCTGAAAGACAACGCCCGACGCCAGTGCCTCGCCATAGCTCCGGACATGTTTTACAGTACTGTTCAGAACATTATTCCTCGACTACAGCTATTGTTGAGGAATGAAGGAATGAAGATATTGAGCATTTCCTGTAAAGAACATCATCTTTGCTTTGTCTTAATTTGTTACGCTGATATTGCTTTTCTGATCAGATGAAGCGCCATCTGTCGGAAATTTTTTGAAATTAAGTATTTTTTTCTATAAAAAAAAAAAAAAAAAAAAAAAAAAAAACATGTTATTTCAAGGATGTGTGTCAATCTTTACCTCTCTATCTACGTTACTGATAGATATCACACCATTTCACAATAATGGTGTATTAATTAAGAAAATTGTAATAAAAGTTTGTATCTTAATTTCTAAAAATACATCTCACAAACTACAGAACAAAGTGGTTTCTTATGCTTCAGTGTACTCATGATATGTGTCGTAATAAGCTACAAATATTTTGTATCATTATCTATAACAGTTTCAGAGAAAAAGGTACATAAGTTTACCAAGATGGGGCCTTCCGCCTTCCCTTAATTCTGGCCAAGGCGTAATAATTTCCACTTCTGTGAAATTATAGATACTTCGTAAAATTTCAGGGAACATTTACCTACTTCTGTTATCACTAAACACAAGTAAATTTGAAGAAATTCTAATTTACTTATTTAAAATTATTATTATTATCATTTTTTTTTTTTTTTTTTTTTTTTTTTTTTTTTTTTTTTTTTTTTTTGCTTTAAATGTTTCCTATGTATTTACTGCTAAGAGTGGTTTTGTTGTCTATGTACTGATCGGTTGTGCAGACTTACAGTGTTTCGGTAACTTAGAGTTTTTTTACATCTTTGTAGTATGATGTTTTCGCCCAGTTAAGGGAATAATTTAATTTCGTTATTCAATACATTTATTCTGTAGCATCAAATTACGTAAACGGTGCCACAATTTTTTAACCCGCGAGAAATCGCGCCTTTAAAAGTTACGCGATCGTGTATAGCATTTTTCTGACAGTCAAAGAACAGTTTGTAATATGTGGAAATAAGTATTCTAGTTGCGTTTATAAGAAAACATATTTGACTATTTGAAATTGGTAAAATGCCTATTGCTTTAAAATTACTGTGCCCAAAACGCTCACAGCGCGAGTGCTCGTAGGTTAAGATATGCAGATAAAGAGACCAATGCAACACTATATGTATCTTTATTTTATCTCTTTCACTTCAACAAAAGACTCTAGATAACATAGCATTTTTTAAATTGAGTGCTAAATGATTTCTCATTTCGTTCTCGAGATATGTTAAAATGGAATGCACAAAAATTCCATTCTTAAACAAGGCATAGCGGCGGAGTGGCCTGGCGCATTGAGGTGCTATACTCTGATGCGCGAGGCCGTTCCCCGTCAGGGCTTCAGATCCTCCCTCGGGCATGGATGTTTGTGTTGTCTTTAGTATAAGTAAATTTATAAGCAGTCTGTAAGTTTAGGGTCTGATGACACCGCAGTTAAGTTCCATATGCTTAAACATTTGAAAGGAGGCTTACGTCTGTTTTATGTACCCATCGACGTAGCTATCATTTGTATACCGTCATAAGATCGATCATGTTGTAGTATACTACAGTAGAGGTTCAAATTTTAAAATAGACAAATAGTGCAACTCGACTGTTTCTTTTGCTTTGGGTAGGCCATGGGCTTAGTTTCATACGGAGTTTTAAAGGAAGCTCAGCCTAAGCGAACTTCTTGGGGCAGCTTAAACGATAAATTATTTTTGATAACATCATGGAATGACAGCGATATTAATGATTAATTCACAAAAAATCAGTCTAGAGCTAGAATAACGTTTTTATGAAGCAAACGATAAAACCTCTGATGTTCATATTACTTTGTTCCAAAGGATGAACTGTTTGACCGACATAATACTGCCCACACTCGCGCAGTATGCTGTTCATTGGTGTTTGATGAGAAAACTACTAGAAATTATACTTTTCAATACAAAGGATAGGAATTTTGGGGATGACCTAAAAGCTGTGGTCATGACAAATAGTCGAAATTCCTTAGATTTATTCTTATGATATTGTTCTTTGAGAGCCTTGAATGTTTTTGTTGTAATTATCTAGTAGATAACTCTAGAGGGTCAAAATTACCGTACCGTAATATCCAATTTGAGGCGAAAATGTGAGTTAACGGGAAAGTTTCTGGTTTACAACTAAGTTTCTAGTTGCCACTTTTACACCAGTAAAATTTTATGAAAAGGCGTTCCTTATAAATGAATCTCCACGACTATACACGAGTTTTGATACGGAAGTTATTCTATTGTGTTGTCACTTGTCTGCGTACGTAACGTAAAAAAGTATTATTTTTTGACGAATTTCTTTGTACTCCCAAATGAAATAAGGTAATGTTTTATTATTTTGGAGATGTAACCTAAAAATACTGTGAATTACCTTCTAAAGGAGACGAATTTCGTGTTATCTTTATATTACTTCAACTTATTTTATGTTTATAGATGGCGAAGACTGCAAATGCGTCGAGGTATATAAATAAAAGGTCAAAACATACTATCATACAAAGTTCTTTTTTGTAAGCTGCAACATCGGCTGTAACAGGGGAAAAAAAGGAAAAGAGTTTGGTATGCAAATATATTTGCGCTCATTTGTGCTGAAAGACAGTAACAGAGAGGCAGAGTGAATGGATGACATAGAAATTCTACCAATGGGACAGAAAGTGAAGACAATGATGCTGGGACACATCAAGTTTCAGTGAAAGAGATACGAATTAAAACATTAGCAAAACGATAGTGATGGCCAGTAATGGATAGTTGCAGTAAGAAGCAGAGACCGTTGAAGGTAGTAGGAGTGGAAGCAAAGGAGGAACAAAAAGCCGATAAAATAAAAGTAAAATAATATAAAAATAAGGAAAAATGTTTGTAAAGCTATGGGACCTAATTGCAGTGGTCATCGGTCACTAACTTACAAATTACTTAAACTAACTTATTCGAAGAATAACACACACACGCACACACACACACATACACACACATGCCCGACAGAGGAATCGAACTTCCGACAGTGACAGACTGCGCATTGCACAGCTAAGCCTTAGAGCGCACAGCTATTCCCACGTATCAAAAGATTAATAAACAGATGATTGGGTACCATTTATAGACTCTTTGCGTATGATAAAATTCCCCCTGCAGACAACCAAACTCCAATATGTGATGCTGCGGCGGATTAGCCGCGCGTACTCGAGCGCCGTGTAGCGGTGCGCGCGGCCGTCCGCCGTCGGGGGTTCGAATCCCCCCCTCGGGCATAGATGTTTGTGCCGTCCTTAGTATAAGATAGTTCATAAGTAGTTTGTAAGTTTAGGGACTGATGACCCCGTAGTTAAGTCCCCTAAGCTTTTCAAACATTTGAACAATATGTGACGTGCACAGTTGAGAGAATATGAGGTCTTGCTCCATTTCTGCTCTTCCGTGGTATATAAAAAGCGGGACGGGTTCCATTGCGTGCTGTTGATGTTCTGCAGCTGGTTCCCGCGTGGCAGACTGAAGTTGCAGTGGATATTTACTGCTCTCTTTCGCTAAAATGGCGTCCATTTCAGTCTGAAACTGTTCTGCTACTTCACGCGTCATTTTCTCCCAAGTGCAGTATTGCCTTATATGCTGAACGGCATCATTCACCACACACAATTCATGATAACGTGTTCAGAGATTTTTAAGAAAGCGTTTTGTCCACAAGTGAAAGTAAGCTGGAAGTACTTTGCTAAAAAATAAACGAATATCCGACTATAGTATATTTATATATGGTAAATTGAAAATATAACTTCTTCCACGCTTTCATACGATTTGAACACTAGAAAAATACGGGTTAAATTACAATTTAGACCATTATATTTTTGTATAATCTATTTATATAAGAATGATGAGCTATGTGTGAGCCTCACTAAAATTCAGAAATTGCTTTGTCCCAGCTATCCTGTCCACCCAAAATATCTCTGGAACAATAACAGCTATTGGAAAACGACTTTCACCGGTATCAAAGTACGGCTGGGGCTCATGAACGTACATATTTGGAAACATTCTAAAACGAAAGCAAATGTGTTTTTTAACACAAACTTATATTTTTTTTTAATGGAAAACCTATATTTTTTCTTCAGCAATCCATAGAATGACAAATCACATAAATAATGGCGTTGATTGCAACGAAATATTCCAATTACATCCCGAGACATTGCGACGCGAAGTTGACGCTTGAAATACGCGAAACGCGCGGCTAGCGCACGTCCTGAGACTCAGGCGAGAACCCTATGTTGCTCAGGACTTGCGCTAGTCGTGCGTTTCGCGTATTTCAAGCGTCAACTTCGCGTCGTAATGTCTCGGGATGTAATTGGAATATTGCGTTGCAATCAACGCCATTGTTTATGTGATTTGTCATGCTATGGATTGCTGAAGAAAAAATACAGGGTGCCCATTTAAAAAAAAACATAAGTTTGTGTTAAAAAACACATTTGCTTTCGATTTAGAATGTTTCCAAATATGTACATTCATGGGCCCCACCCGTACATTGATACCGGTGAAAGTGGTTTTCCAAAAAAAATGTTCAAATGTTTGTAAATCTATCGGAGCAAACTGCGTGGTCATCAGTCCGTAGCTTACAAACTACTTAAACCTAGGTAAACTAACCTAAGGACAGACACACACACCCATGCCCCAGGGAGGACTCGAACCTCCACGGTGAGCAACAGTGGTTTTCCAATAGCTGTTATTGTTCCAGAGATATTTTGGGTGGACAAGATAGCTGGGACACCCTGTATATATATATAAAGTGAGTCCGCTTTAATACAGTGGTGGTTGGGAAAAAATATGGAAAATAGAAGGAACACGAAAAAAGACAAAGTCCGACGACTATTTTCTCCTCGAAAAGCAGACACACCATAATTGGTCAATGGTTTCCTAACTACTACAAAGTTCTCTCATGAATGAATCTTTTTATGTAGTCAGCCTATAGTGCATGTCAAAGCGTAACTTAAAATCAATTTTGAGAAAGGTACACTGATCACCATGAAAATTTATAAATAGAAGGACGGCTACGAGATAACCGAAGAGACGGAATTGGAAAAGTTGGAGGAGCGGAGCGAAAGAAATGGCCGAGAAAGAGGAAGAAGGAGATGGGTTGAGAGATAGGAGAGGAAGAGATGGTCAGAGAGAGAGAGAAGGAGGGAAATGGACAGAGAGCGAGAGAACGTTTAGGCACGGATGCATCCTGAGTATTTACTCAGTGGACATTTTTCTGCAGAAAAGCGTGGGTAATGTTTCGCGACCCATGTGCCGAATTCACATACTTCAGCTCTCAGGCTGTCTCGACTTGTGGAAAAAATAATGTTCAAATGTTGGTGAACCTAATGGACAAAAAGCTAAGGTCATCAGTCCCTGGACTTACCAAATAACTTATTATAGAGACAACACACACACGACAAATGACGAAGGAACACACGGCATCCTGGACCGCGAGGCCATTCCCACGCGGTATTATGGTGGAACACAAAGACGTTCGTCATACGTCCCACATTCATTTCTACGGTTATTTCACACAATGTTGCTTGCCTGTTGTCACTGACAACTCTATGCAGCCTTCGCTGTTGCCGGTCATCTTAGTGCAGTCCGTCGGGCAGTGCGCTGTCTGTAGGGCATCGGTTTGCTGTGCAATTCTTGAACATAATCCCAGTTCTAATATTCCTTGAAAAAGCTTCTGTCCCTGCATCAGCACGGCTTTAGGAAGAATCGATCGTGCGAAATGCAATTTCGCGTTTTCTCTCATGGCAACTTGCATGCTATGGATGCAGGGCAACAGGCAGACTGCATATTCCTTGATTTTCAAAAAATGTTCAAATGTTTGTATAGCTTATGGGAGTTAACTACGGTATCATCAGTCCCTAAACTTACAAACTACTTATAAACTAGCTAACACTAAGGACGGCACAAATATCCATGCCTGAGGGGGGATTCGAACCCCCGACCGTAGTGGCCCTTTGACCGTGACTGACGCGCCTTAGTCCCCTCGGCTACCGCGGCCGGCCCTTGATCTCCGAAAGGCGTATGGCACGCTACAGTAATATACACGGCTAACGAAGATAAGAGCTTATGGAATAGGTATCCAAATATTGAGTAACTCGCAGATTACGTAAGTAATAGAACAAAGTACGTTGTCCTCGATGGTGAGAGTTCATCAAAGACCAGGATACGTCAGCGATGCCCCAGGGAAGTGCGATAGGACCGATGTAATTTTGTAGCTATATAAATGATCTGACTGAAGGAGCGAATTACAATCTGCGGCTGTTGATGCTGCGGTGGTGTACAGGGAGGTGTCGCAATTGAATGACTGTAGTAGAATGCAGGATGACTTGGACAAAATTTCTAGGTAGTGTTCGGAATGTCAGCTAGCGCTAAATGTAGAAAAATGTAAGGTGTTGTAGATGAGTAGGAGAGTCAATCGCATAATGTTCCATTACAGAATTCGTAGGGTGCTGCTTGACAAAATAGCGCCAATAAAATATTTACGTGTAACGCTGCACAGAGATATGAAATGAAACGAGCATATGAGGACAGTCGTGGGGAAGGCGAATGGTCGACTTCATTTTATTGGGAGAGGTTGGGGAAGGTGTGATACGTTTGTAAAGGAGACCACATGTAAAACGCCTGTATGACTCCGAGTATTGCTCCAGTGTTTGGGATCCACACCATATCCGTTTAAAGGAAGACATACAAGCAGTTCAGAGGCGTGCGACTAGGTTTGTAAGTGGGAGATTCGATAAATGCGCGAGTGTGACTGAAATGCTTCGAGAACTCAAATGGGAGCCTCTGGGGGGAAGCCGACGTCCTGTTGAAACACTGTTGAATAAATCTAGAGGACTGGATTTTGAAGTGGACTGAACTATTCTACTGCCGCCAAAACACACTTCGCGTAAAGACCAGAAAAATCAGAAAGTATTCCGTTTTCCCTCTCTATATATGGGAGTAGAACAGGAAAGTTTGAGTGAATTGCGGAGTAAGTATGTAGACGTATATAGATGAAGAAGCCAGAGGTAATACCTGCAATTCGGCACAATATTGACACGACGGATCTCAGATTATTGAATTTCCTAATGGAATGTCCATTCGTCTGTTAATCACAGAACACAAATTCTATGTATAGTCACCGCCTTTATTCCCCGTGTCCACATGGGCAAGCGTTCTTGGCTATACGTTAATACGACGAGCTACCAAGAAGGTTAAATGCGCGTTATCTGTTGTCATTAAAGTACTGCCCGCCTTGTTAGAGAATGTTCCATGTCAGTAACGATCACAGATGCGGTGCACGCACGGTGGCATATCAACATACGTTCGTCGCATGCTGAATTTTCAGGGCCGCTTGATTGATCGAAGTACCCGACCGTTGGGGTGGTGGTAATGGACAATACGACAAAGCTCTTTCCATTGTCCGGCACACTCACCTGATCTCACCGCATGTCAGATGTTTCTTTAGGCTTTATAGAAGATCGTGACTACGTACCACCACTAGCTAATGAATTTTCAGAGTTGAGACACTTCAGTGACGAGGCTGTCGCTTTTGTTTGGCACGTGTTAACAAAATAATGAGATAAAATCAGTTGTTGATTGAATAGGTTGTAATGTATTTAGCCAGGAGGGTCTCGTTTGTTTGTAATATTGAAGTATACGATACCACATTTGATCGTGGTATTATTCCATAATATTCCATATTTATAATATATAAGCATCTTATGGCACTTCTGTCAAGTCACATTATTATTTGCATTACTAGGGTCTTCTAACAAACTAAATTAATTAATTATTGAAAGTCGTAACAATAATGTAAACATATATTAACACTGTGCTAATTGTTGTTTACTTACGATCTTTTGTATGGTTTTATTTTGATGCAAAAATCTTATTATTACATTTGTCATAATTTTGTGTATTTTTATGAAAAGCAAGATTTATTTATGTTTCATCAACAAATTGTTTTATATTTAAATATTGTACTTCCGTGTTCTATAAGGCTCTAGAATATACATTAAGTATTAATAAGCGCGAATTGGCACGAACTAAGTCAGTCTTAGATGAGTAACAACTTAGTATTGAGTTAGTATGGAAGTGTGTTGTGAACCAGTCTTACTTTTGCATTACTTTTGTGCTTTATCAAAAATGGATAAATAAATATACGTTAAAAAATGAAAAGTGTCACATGTATGGTTTCTAACATGCATATGAACCCGACGTCATAACACAATTTGGTGATGTGTTAATGGCAGGCGAACTACGAGATCTTCGAGACCACTGAACGTCTAAAAACAGAGGTGATGTATTAAAAATGTGGCTTTAATGTATGTCCAGTAAAAAGCGCCAAAAGGTGCAATTTGAAGAAAGGCCCATTACTGAATATTTGTAAGAAGAACCAGTTTAGTTAGTGATCTAAATTGAAAAGTTTGTTCAGTTTCATCATTAACACAATTACTCTTTGAAGTATGATAGTCATGTTTCCGTACATGGTAAATATAAATATCTGTTTGATTTTGTAATAAACTAGAAAAAAGGGTGTCTTGGAAGTAAGACATCGTAAGAAACTTGAAATCAGAAATGAACAGAAACATGTTGTATAACCTAATTTAGAAAGTGCAAAACGACCATGTAATTGAACATTTGATACAGTCACACGAAGTCCTAGGATAAATTAAACAAGACTTACATTGATTGCGTTTAGGGCAAAATCGTAAGGGCGCATAAAGTAATGGAACCTTCCTGTTTATGGAAATGCTTTTCGACGTGGGAGTGTCCAGAAGTTTCCCTAACAAGACGTCCACACAGGGCTGAAGCTGGTGGCCCGTAGCTTGTTTGTGTGGGAGAATCGCGCCCTCATAGTATAGGGGGCCTTTGTGTGCCGTTGACAACAGGCCCTTGGAAACCGTTAGCTAGCTCGTTTGATGTCGCTCCCGTTTCGTAGTTACGCCTTCGTCATAACAGCGAATGCGCTTTAAGTGACCGTAGTTAAGGAAGGTACAACTGTACCCTCTTTGGCGACTACATTCAGTTAAAAGCCGTTGATATTTCACCTTCCAGAACTATTCAAAAATAAATTAATACGGTACAACATGTATAGTAATGAAAAAACCGGCGTGTCAGTCTGAACACGGCAATCTCCAAAATTAGTCTGTTAATCAGTATAGAGTATTTACTGGTAATCTGAGAATAGGTGGAGGCAGTATATAGGTTTTATCTCATCAAACATGGATCAAGAAAGAGGAAGACATTGCGACTGGAAGTATGCATTCTAAAACAATCGTTTTTATTTCTTTCTCTGTACACGCCGACCTATAAACTACCACACGATTTTTGAAGCTGTTGTCATACGTTACTTGAACTTGCATATTTTCAAAGAAAAGGAAAATATCGTGTCTTGATGTTTTATCTAAAACCATCAGTTCTGTCTGTTTGAAGAATCTAAACTTGAAACCTATCAGACGATTTTTGCATTGAGTTTTCACAGTTCAATTCTGTGGTTAAAAAAATGATATTCTAATTTCATGCTTTAAAAATCTGCTGATTCGTAGTTCTCATTTTACCTCTCAATAATATGACAGTATAATACATCAAAGAACGAACGCAAAAGTTTGGGTTTTTTCTGTTTCTTTCTTTTCTTTATACCTAAGTGATATAGTAATTTCCGACAGTTCACGTCAACTACAGAATTACAGTAAGTACTGCAGTCTTATGATTACGAACAAAAACATTAAATTTATTTGCGCAGGCCATAAGGAAACAGTAATTTCCCTTTGCACATAAAAAAATCTATTAAATTGGTTTGCTTCCTTTGATAGCTTTTATTTATATTTCACGATAAAAATATAATTAAAAGTTGGGATTAAAATACTTAGAAATGGTAGCTGAAAATTTGTGACTGCTCGGGGTTTGAGTCCGGTTCTCTTGTAAACACGATAGGAGAGGACAACACTCAATTGTTCAAAAGTTTGATAAGCTTAAGGGAGTTAACTGCGGGGTTCTCAGTTCCTTCAACTTACAAACTACTTATGAACTACCTTATTCTAAAGACGTCACAAACTTCCATGCCCGAGGGGGGATTCGAACCCCTGACGGGGAACGGCCTCGCGCTTCGTAGCATAGCGCCTCAACGTACTCCGCCGCGGCAGGACTCCACTATTCCACCAGGGCACAGTGATCGCCACAACTGCACCGACTAATCGAACACGCCTCCAGTCGGATCCAGATTCTCAGATTACACACTCACATCATTATTCTTAATCGTGGCGTTTCGTCGTTTCCCATAAGAACGGAATGTTAGGCTTGTCATCGCCTATTTGTGGACCTGGGTGTCGCAGGTCTCTGCACATGCACTGCTCAAAACAGTGAGGGGTTCAGGAGAGATATCATACACAATGTATATATGATCACGTATTTTATTGATACATTGGTTACAATTGTAATTTGTGCATGATAAAGTACGATGTTTCGCTGTCTAAGCTCTTTAATTGAGGCTTATGGGGAGTTTACTTAGAGCGAAGTACCATGGGGCTACCACAATAGTGAAAGTCATTCTCGTCGGCCTCTAATATGGTGTGTGATCACCTCGAACGGCCAGTATAGTTGCACACCTGCATGGCATGGGTGGTATGAGGTTATCAATAGCTCTTGAGGAATATTTTGGCCATTTTTCCATGAGTGCAATATCCAGCTCTGCAACCTTAGTGGGAGCTGCTAGTTCGGCATCTATGCGTCTGCCAGGTGCAACCCAGACATGTTCAATATGTTTTAAGTCCCTCAGCTTCAAGCATGTTGTCTACCAGAGGGTCTCTGTGAAGTCGATCGTTATCGTCCACCAGAAGGAACCCATTTCCTATGGCATCAGCATATGGCAAATCAAACAGTCGAAGGATATCTACATCTCTGAGCAGTCAAAGCGCTATTCTGAACGACATAGAAGTCCGTACGTCCACCAGTACTTAGTCTATATTCAATTATATCCATATTTAAAGGGTCGTGAGAACAGCTGTAGTATAATATTCTCTATATAAATGTGAGGGGCTACTGCATCTCATTACCGATACATTCGGATACTGCAGACAGTACTAATTAAAATGACGAGTTGTCATAATAATAATTGAATAAGCAGTACCGGACTACTTTGGAGGGAAGATGGGCAATACTAATGTACTTTATTTTCTACTTTCCCCAAAAACTGGGAGAACATCCATTTATCCTTTCCACATTAGACTAACATGTATGATTGCAGAAAGTCTTCCATGAGGCAGAAGCTAGCTTTCAGCAGTACCAACATAATTTTTGCTAACCTGTGAGCCAAAGATGAGAACGTCGCGATTCATCTGTTAACTTAAGACGATCGTGAATGTGTCGACCAACGGTTGGTAGGGAGCCTTCGCTCCTGTTGTAGGGCTTGGCTAAGACGGAATCCGTTATGCGGATAATCGTCATGTTGCAAACACTCCTGTAGCAGAACGCAACGATGTAAGTCGCATGGCGATAGAGCTCCGTCCAGACTTTGTAAAAGTTGGTAAATATGGTGATAATTGTAATTGAAGTACCTAGTAATGTTTATTTCAGGTCCATCGAAGTAATGGTAGAGTCACATGCAGCATTTTTTTTCTTAAATTCAGTGTACTTTTCAAGTAATAGGACTTCGAACTTTTCCTCACCTGTGTTCACTTTTAACAAAGGCAATCTTTACTTTTCATCCACCTACATACTTTTTCAGTATATGAATATTTAAATGGAGGTAATGTTTCATTTGCAGAGTAAGTTTAAAAGACGAGATCATTTTATTTACAGTTTTTTCTTTGTATGATAGGATTTTGAGCCCACATGGGGAGGAAATAATTAAGTATCATGGTTTGAGACAGAATCCAATATATTTTATGTCCTTTCTTCCAGCAATGATTAGGAAATAGCTTGCGTGAAATTATTATTATTATTCTTGAAATGCATGCGATTTTTTTCCAATTCTTAGTTGGGCTTTGTCCTCGACTTCAGCACATTCAGGTGTGTTGCTAATACAAGACAATGCCCCAACCCTCATCCCAAAATTAATTAATGTTGCGTGTGAATATCTGCAATAAAGATGCTGCGGGGAAGCACATACGTGAGTTATTTTCAATGCCCAATGATCTAAGAAAATTATATAACGTAAATTCAGTTAGGCTTGCGTGTGAATATTTGTATTGAAAGTACTAGGACGGACAATAAGGTGTGTTCTGTTAAAGCCTTACAGACGCAAAATATATATAATATGCAAGATCATCCGTCCTATAATAAGGCTAGGTAATAACAGTGTTGATGTGTGAATATGTAACAGGATGTCTATTTTTAACGATCTCTGTCAATATTAATGCATATATCTGGCTCGGTTATGAAAGAAAACTTTTCCCTCTTAGCATTGGTCATCGTTTGTAAAGTTACTTCAATGCAGTAATCATGACTGAATGATATGCATGAGAAATATGGGAAAATTAGTAAAATCCGTTCTATCCCCACTCCCTGTTCTCCAAGTATAAATGTTAAGAGACTCCACCTTAGAGAGTGACCATTAGTTTTGCTGTGTTTTATAATAATATGTGTCGTTAATCACTAAGAATAGACCGACGTTCGAAATAAAATATTAATAATCAGGAACCCTGTTGCTCTCATTCTAACACCTACCATAACCGTCAAGGTCCCCATTTGCTACCCAGCTAATAAGAATACTACTCAATAGGCAGATCCATTTTAAAGTGTATGTTGCTTGCGATACGTGGTCCCACTGATGGCAGGGGTATCCTCTTTTTGAATTTGTTATCCGTTGCACAATTTGAATTATCTCTGTCAAGAATATTGTTCTAAGATTTAGGTACACTGATTGGATCAGTGTGGCTACCGTATTCGTCGTTGGTACGGTGAAAATGATAAGACATCCCTGTACAACGGAGCAATGATGATGATAACCATAATGATTCCTGACAAAAAATAAGCAAAATCGTTACAAATCGATGTGTGTGCCTGTATTTATATTCCCTACAGACTCCACGATGGCTTAAGTAATTTTGACAAATTCTTCGGGAAATCTTTAGATTAATTCAGCGGGCGCTCTTGTAGAATTTGATAACGATTGGACCAAGCCGTTTATTAACACATACGTAACAGTTTACGTCTTATACATGGAACAACAGTACCCCCCTAGCGAAGAAAAAGCCAACCGTCATTCCTCTGTAACTATAGTGCAGCCGCTTGGACAGTTAGCGTCGCTTTCTTGGCTGTTCCTAATGAACATCTGCAGTTCCCCGGCCTCGCGCATCGAAGCATAGCGCCTCAATGCGCTCGGCCACTCCGCCGTCTCAGTGCGTTTTCTCTGTTTGGAGGTTTATAATTTTGTGTTGGTTGGGATGCTGGTACTTCGTCATTGGCTGAGTAGGGCGCTCAATATTGTAGTCAGTTGCGGCACTTTCTGTTGCCACTTTTAGGAAATGTAGCTGTACAGAAAACGTGTATGACTTTTTCTTGCACCCGCTGCCCCACTTCGTTCATTCTTCAATCGCCTTATTTCTCTTAAGTAACGGTCTCAATTTTTTTCATTTCTTCTGCAACTGCAACACTGAAAATAAACAGACCACTTCTTACTTTCACGTATTTAACATCGTGATGCGATTTGGTGATTTAAGTCAGTACTTCAGACCCGGGAAGGCTACCGTTTGTAATGTTTTAAGGCAAGTTTGTTCTGCTATATGGGCCAAAGTGACTGACATATGTTTAGGGAAACCTAAGTGGAAGAATGGAAGAACACTGCAAAAACCTTTGACAAGCGCGCACAGTTTTCGAACTGTATAGGTGCTGTCGATAGAAAGCACACAAGAATCATATAGCCACCTCGTAGAGGGTCGCTGTATTACATTTACAAGATATATTTTTCCATTGTTTTACTTGCTATTTGTGATGCAGATTAGAAGTTCATCAGCGTTGATGTGGGTACCTACGGAAAGTGCAGCGATTCTTCAATATTCAAAGACTCTGCCATCTACCACAAACTTATAAATGGGGAACTGCAAATTCCACAAAATAGTCCAATATCTGCAACAAATACAAACCTATGCCGTATGTATTTGTTGCTGACGAGGCTTTCCCTCTTTCAGAACACGTGATGCATGCTTATTCCGGTATTAATTTAACTGCTGAGAAGAAGATTTTGAACTAGAGGATTAGTCGTACTCGACGACACATCGAATGTGCTTTCGGGATTTTTATCTAACAAATTGCGAATTTTGCATCGTCCACTAGATGTAAAAATTGATTTTGCAATTGATATTGTAAAGACTTGTGTTTTACACAATTTCATTCGTATCAGAGACCAGCTGATGTCTCATGAACTATGTGTCGTATTGTGATACAATTCAAAAGGGACACTCAACTATATGTGCGTATACTGTCTGTAAAATTTCCTGCGTCTACAATTTGTAATATACCAATTATAAATTGTAACGTCATACCGATTGCCGTATTTTTACTCCATAAAAAGCGGAAAAGTAGTAAGCGAGAAACTTTTTTCCTTTCAACATTTCGCTATAGTTGTCAGCGAGAAAAAGTATAATAAAGGTTTGAAATTATGTTTAAAGTCTGTTGCAAGTCGCTAAGTACTCTCATTCTCATATAGCGTATTTCTAAAGTCTCGTCGCATTATATGGCAGTACTGTTTACGTGTACAAAATTTAATAAAGATTGGAACACGTACACACAAACATACGGACACTCTGCTTTATATATCATCTTACTGAGATTTCTTTGCTGTATATTTTATTAATGAAGGCCAGGTTTCATGGTAAAACAAATATATGTAACCTTGTTAAATGTAGAAATACATGTACATACAAGTCTGAAAATACATAATTGTTTATACTCACAAGTAGTTTTTCTTACACACCCTGCAGCTTATTTCCAAATCTCTCCACTACTTCTTTCCACAAAGCTTTTTCGTCTATTTTTCAAAATATTCAAATGTTTGTAGAGCTTAGGGGACTTAACTATGGGGTCATCAGTCCCTAAACTTACAAAGTACTTACGAACTACCCAATACTAAAGACGGCACAAACATCCATACCCGAGGCGGGATTCGAACCCCCGACCGCAGCGGACGTGCTGACCGTGACTGGCATGCCGCAGACCGCTCGGTCACTGCGGCCGGCCGTCTATTTTTGTCACTATATTCCTTTATAATACAGTTCCATATTGTTAGTCTTTGTTCCACTTCCATTATAAGCAACTCTCTATCGCTGCAGTTCTCTGATAGCGCCGTTTTTAAACTGCTTCGTCCTGAGTATCGCGCTGCTGGCCTCGGCAATGAGTTCTGTCCGATTGTTGCTCCTGGTTTGTTTGGCCGCGAGAGGCCGCTAAGTCGCGTGTGCGCCCAACACCGGCTGCAGAGAAGGCCTCCTCGCTGGCGCGCCACGTCACGCAGAGTAGGCCGCGGTCGCGTAGCTCACTGGCTGGCCAATGTGAGGTGGTGGGCCGTGCCCCATCGGACAGCCAGTGAGCTACGCGACCGCGGCCTACTCTGCGTGACGTGGCGCGCCAGCGAGGAGGCCTTCTCTGCAGACGGTGTTGGTGCGTCGCGCCACTGAGTTTTCCGTCGTACAGCGCCGTGGCATCAACGCGACAATGCGCGAGCGTCTGGTCGCGTTACTGGGAGCTCAGCCTAATGCTCCTTGCTTTCTTCTTTTCTAAACGTTTTACCATCTGCAAAGGTTCAACTGTAATGCTGGCATGAAAATGTCTGGTGGTATGTCCAGTACCTGTCAGGTAACAGCATGTATTTCATGTGCAACTACGTACAGCTAGCATTTACCACCTAGCCATTATAGTTACTATAGCTGGCGATATTTGGTATTTCCTTACTGTTACGACTATTCTAGTAGCCTACCAATAAAAGAAGAACGATTAAACCTTATCCTCATTTTTCGCTGAGTGTGACGAAATCTGAATTGTTTGCAGCGGACTTAATAACAGTGTAAGTAGCAATAAGTACAGCGTTTATCGTTTCGTGATTACGGGCAACGAGGATTTAACGCTTGATTCTCAAAATGTGCAATAACCGTGCGTTTTCATTTGTTTTAAGCTCCATATTCGTTTCCAATTTATCGGGATGTATTTGGCGTATTACAGTGGAAAAAACGCCATTTTGTTGTGATTTTTCGTGGTTTGATGCGTAATAAATAATGGGGGGAGTTGTAGCGAAAATAATATTTGATTGCTTCTTGCGATTGTAATTTCTGTCATGAGCGCCTGACTTACATTCATCTTGTGAATGTTGTTTTTCAATACCTATTGTATTTCCATCGAAAAAGCGTAAATCAGTCACAACTTCGAATATTGGTTTGAATACCACAGTGCTTTACAAAGCGTTATCCAGTTAGGAGGTGGTATGTCGTTGTCTTCCTTTGACTTTTGAACTGACTGACTCAGCCAGTTACTGGGGGAACATACTGCTTATTGTGTATTGTGAACCTCGGTGCAACTCGACATTTTTCAAATAAACAACTATGTCAGAGGTGAAAGAAGTGAAAAGTGACAGATAAAAATCCGTTTGTGACCGGGGATCGAACCCACTATCATTGGTTAATTTTTTATGATTGAAGCAAACCAGGAAACAGGAATGGTAGCAGCCGGCTTCAGGCTGGTTAAAACGAGGGCAGGGGCGCATCTTGAGGCTTGGTCCCGTACCCTATCGCTCCCTCACGTGTTCAAATGTTTGTTAAGCTTAAGGGACTTAACTACGGGGTCATCAGTCCCTAAACTTACAAACTACTTACGAACTAGCTAAGACTAAGGACTGCACAAATATCCATGCGCGAGGGGGGATTCGAACCCCCGACCGTAGTGGCCGTGCAGACCGTGACTGGAACGCCTCAGTCTCCTTGGCCACCGCGGCCGGCTCCCTCACGTGGTTCAGGCTACTTTTTCACGACTATTTATTCTAGTTATTCATTTCTATTTTTATTATTTTTTTAATAACACCTGTTTTGAAGCAAATTATAAAAGAAATTAAAGGTAATGTTGAAGGTAATGTAAACCTGTTAACTTTTGCTTTGCAGCCTACATACCCTCCTTTTCTCCCTCTTTCCTCTTTTCTTCCAAACCAGGACAACCTATAAAATAAAAAGGGGGTTTATGAACTCATACTGCTGCTTGGCGATTAAAAGCAACATTCGTAGTCCGGAACTGTACCTCTGCTACCGAGCAGAACGAACCAGAGATATTGTGCTTCATGTATGTTTAATTCTGAAACAAAGATATGAGGTCTATAAGTTTCTGTGCGTAAATTCATGAAAAGTCATATTGATACAATTGATACAAGATATACGTTGTTTTAACGTAACGGGAACTTGTATGCTATGTTGTAGAACCATCGTGAATAGAAAGGGAAATCTCGCTGCTATTCAGAAATGGCTGTAAGTCATTTAATGGAAATTAACGAATATTTTTCATCTATGATTATATCGCAGGCAAATACATTTCTATAGAGACATACACAATTTTTAAAACATTATGAATCATGTAATGGTTCATGATTATTGCAATTGTTTAGTTATTTCCAAATGCGCAAGCCAAATAATTGATTTTACGTCATAACGGAATTCCCTTGAAAAGTTCTTCTAAACAGGCCGAAAAGTGAAAGAAACTATAAAATTAAAAGTCGCACTGTCCTGTTTTTCCGTCCACTTTTGCTGCTATTTCAGATCAAAGAAAGAAAATAATAAGTAATATAAAATTAAATACATACGATATTACACTAGTTGTACATTTAATGTTCTATTAAGCTATCACAAATTATTTTACTATTTTCTACACTTCGTTTTAAATTATTTTTATTATTTTGTGTCCGAGATATTTGCAAAAATCATAAAACTTCAGAAACCCCAACGTGCGACGTAAAACACGTTTGTTTTGTTCGCTGAACTACAGGGGTGGTTTAGAAAATAATGATTATAATAATACGAAAAAATCACATCTACAGTTGAAAAATCGAAAAAAATAAAAGTTAGTAATTCTGTTTGGGTATCATCTCTTGCGATTAGATCAATGTTTTATGCATTGGATTATCGTTCATAGGACTGTAATAAAATCTTGCAGACTTAATCTTCAGAATAAGAGAAATAACATTTGTACATAGTATTTCGTACGGCGCATGGCAGAGGATACGTTACAACTGTCTCCAACACCAATCTTAAATTTCGTTCCATTCATAGTGAAATTTTGCACACCTGACTTTAAATACAGGAGGAAGGTTAATGTGCATATAATATTTCTTACTGTTAATGGCGGACAGTACTTTACAACAGGTTTCGAACTCGATGAAAATTTTTACACTTGATTTCCCAAATAAGAGAAATATTACTGTCTACATAATCATCCATTCAGGGGAGGGAGGAGATGAACAGAGAAAGAGGGTACAATAGGAGATTGGCAGAGAGCGTGGGAAGAAATGACAGAGTCAGGGGGATGGATGAGTGGATGGAGGGGCTGGGGAGGAGGAGGGGGAGGAAGTGGCAGAGGTAAGGAGAGAGAGAGAGAGGAGGGAGAAGCAGATGGATCAAGTGAATGTTTCAAAAGATAAATACCGGGACAACCTTGCAAACAGCCAACTGAACACAAAAGCATTCAACAATCTCAATTTTCACCCTGAATGCGCAAATACTGATAGGATTCTTGATTACAACATGATTTTTCAGCCGAGATTGAGAATCAATAGCAGGAAAACATGTGGTGTTTATAAATGATTTGCTGCTCGTTAGTCTCGCTAAAACTCGAGAACGGCTGAACCGATTTGCCTAATTTTAGTCTTGAAATATTCGTGTAAGTCCAATGAAGGTTTAAACGGTGATAAAATATGGAAAAGTTGTCCGGAAAAGAGGAAAATCTGGAAAAACTGAATAAGCTTTTTCCAGTGATCTAGCAATACCGTTCGTCCAATTGAGATAAAATTTTGTACATTTCATGTTGAAAGCAAGAGGAAAGTTCGCATCAAATAAAATTTTAGAAAAGTCACACGGAAAGTATGAAACTTTAGGAAAAACCGAAAGGGATGATTTACTTGAGTAAGGCATGACAGGACAAGGTTTGTATGAAATAAATGTTTTGCAAAACTATCGCAAAATTAGAAAAATTGAGAAAAACTGAAAGTGCGTATTTCAATGTGTTTTTGATTGAATTCAGCACTATAATTGACTATTCGCAAGACGGAGAGGAGTAACTCCTTTTTCCAGAGAGTAATTATTGTTCGATATTTCACTTTATAAACTTCAAATCAAAAACTATCATGAACTAAACACTTTCTAAAGTATCTTATCCGGTACTTCAGCTCACAAGCTATCTACACACCAGATTTCATCACAATAGATTCAGTGGTTTATGTAATGATATATAGCCAAATCGGTTCAGCCGTTTTAGCGAGACTAACGAACAGCAATTCATTTTTATCTTTGACAGTTCAGATCGTGTAAAACAAACTTTATTCTTTCAAAGCGTATCTATGAACGCACCCAACACAACAACCACGTTATTATTTTACATGTTTTAAATCTAAATTTTCCTCGCAATTTTTCCATTTTTTATCACCAATTAAACTTCCCCTGAGCTTCCACGAATGTGACATGAACATTATCCTGGACATGTGTGTGTGATTTGCCCACTCTTTCCGCCCACTATCGAGCCGATACTTAGACTATCTGATGATGCCTTTATAAAGCTACTGACTCTAAAATACATATGATTTAAATTAATACGGTTTATACTAAGAGGTAAGTGATACGAAGTTGACCGGGTCTTCTAGTTTTCAATAAAAGCAATAAACGTAGACAGTGCATGTTCTGCTTCAGTTTCCTATTTACCAGATTTTTGATTCTACATGTGTGCTATGGTTTCAGTCCGGAGACTGGTTTGATGCAGCTCTCCACCCTACTCTATCCTGAGCAAGCCTTTTCATCTCCTCATAGGAACGGCAACCCACATCCATTTTAATCTGCTTACTATATGCGCCTCTTGGTCTCCCTCTGCGATTTTTTCCCCACACACTTTCTTCCAATGCTAAATTTACGATTCCTCGATGTCTAAGAGTGTGTCCTACCAAGCGATCCCTTCTTTTAGTCAAGGCATGCCAAAAATTTCTTTTCTCGCCAATTCAGTTCAGTACCTCTTCATTAGTTACGAGATCTACCCACCTAATCTTCAGCATTCTTCTGTAACACCACATTTCAAAAGCCTCCATTCTCTCCCTTTCCGCACTGTTTATCGTCCATGTTTCACTCCCGTACAAGGCAACACTCCACACAAATACCTTCAGAAAAGACTTCCTTACACTTAAATTAATATTCAATGTTAGCAAATATGTCTTTTTCAAAAATGTTTTTCTTCCCATTGCCATTCTGCATTTTATATCCACTGTACTAAGACAGTCATTTTACTACCCAAGTAACAAAACTCATCTACCGCCTTCATTGTTTCGTTACCTAATCTAATTCCTTCAACATCACCTAATTTTCTTAGACTGCATTCCATTACCTTTGTTTTGCTCTTGTTAATGTTCATTTTATACGCCCTCTTCAGCACACTGTCCATTCCATTCGACTGCTCTTCCTGGTTGTCTCTGACAGAATTACAATGTCATCAGCAAAACGCAATGTTTTTATTTCTTGACCCTGAACTTTGATCTCTATTCCAAATTTTTCCTTGCTTTTCTCCACATATCATAAAGAAAAGTGTAAGGGAAAAGTCTGTGGAATTCTTAAAATATTTAACTTTTGATTTCTACTTTGGAAATAATAGCAATAAAAATAATTAAATACACTTACACTTTGCGGGTGTTACAGGACGGTTAAACTGAATATAAAAATGGCGGTATAACTGAAAACCCACTGTTTTAGGCATAGCCGCTATTTCTACATATACGGCAATTGCGAGGAATTGCCGTGTTTGCTCGTTAAACAATAAGAAAAGATGAAACTTCCTGGCAGATTAAAATTGTGTGCCGGAACCGGTACTCAAACCTGGGACCTTTGCCTTTCGCGGGCAAGCGCTCTACCGACTGAGCTATCCCGACACGACTCACGATGCCGCCTCATAACTTCACCTCCGCCAGTACCTCGCCTCCTTCTTTCCAAACTTCACAGAAGCTCTCCTGCGAAACATGCAAGACTAGTATTCCTGGAAGAAAGGATATGGTGGCGACATGGCTTAGCCACAGCCTAAGGGATGTTTCCAGCATGAAACTTTCACTCTGCAGCGGAGTGTGCGCTGATATGAAACTTCCTGGCAGATTAAAATTGTGTGCCGGAACCGGGACCGAAACCTGGGACCTTTACCTTTCGCGGGCAAGCTCTTTACCGACTGAGCTATCCCGAGACGACTCACGACGACGCCTCACAACTTTACTTCCGCCAGTACCTCGCCTCCTACTTTCAAAACTTCACAGAAGCTCTCCTGCGAACCTTCCAAAACTAGCACTCCTGGAAGAAAAGAAGTTTCATTCCAGCGCACACTCCGCTGCAGAGTGAAAGTTTCATTCTGAATACGAAAACATGTTTTCAGCACTCGATAAACAAGTGGCAGGGAGGCCCCGGCAGCGTTTCCCTCTTTCGCCCTGCGGCCTCCCCGCCTCTCGAACGCCTCAGCCTCCCCAGGATCAGGAAAGGCCGCCGCCGGCAGGAATCAGGAGCGGGGACCTGCGCGAGCCCACGGTCGTAATGAGAATCGAATCGATAGCAATCGCAGCAGGCGCTCCCTCGTCCACAGGACTGTTCGCTGATTAAATTTCAAATCTACTGCAGGAAACGGCTCAGCCCTGTAATTCACCTCCCTGAGATCCTCTCGCCCCTTCTTAACAACGAGCTGCAAACCAGCCCCAATGTTTGTAAATTATCAGATTACCTTCACACTCAAATCTGCTCCGTATGGATATAAGTTAGCCTTTTTCCTTTTACTTTCCAGACGCATCAAAGAGATGGACTTGACTCAATTACTGCAAATGCGGTAACTAACCATACTTCTCAAATAGTGCAAAAAATATGAAGTGAAACAAAAATACACCGTCTGATGTGTGTCTAATAAAATCTGATAACTATTGTGCAAGAGATACTTACGACTGACAGTAGTAAGGTATTATTAAATACTTAAATAGTGTAACTTACCATCAATCTATATCTAAATGTGAATGTCTGTTCGGTATACGTTTATCAGGTCTGAACCACAAGATATAAAGAGCTAAAAATTTGCACAGTTACAATGAGGGAGGTTTTAAGCACGGTTTTATAGCGACCTGATAGATATTTAGTAATTTGAAGAGTGTAACGCAAAATACGGAACAATAATCTTTGAAAATTATGTTTACTCTTTGAAAATGGTTGTATTCTTTGCATTGTTGCTTGAGGGTTGATAATGATAAGAGTGGAGTATATTGGGATGTAAAGTTATCGGTGTATATAAAATTGTACGTGTGTGTGTTAATATTGCGCTCTGCAGCGAAAACTACAGAACTAAAACGAATGGTCTGGGTGTAATTGTCGTCCGAAGTCTCCCGTTATACACCATAGCTGTAAGGACAAGCATACGAATAAGGAAATATAAGAATAAATAAATAAAGCAGTAAAAAAGAAATTTCTTCTAATACATCTCTTTAAAAAAAATTGATTTAACATTTCGCGCATTATCTACCATAATCAAATTTACAAAATTTAATTCAGCTTCTGTGTTCCATAGAACATTGGCCACTACCGCCAAGGCTCTCCATGCAGCGGATAGAACCTCGGCAATTATTTTGAAGGAGAGAAATCGTGCTTAGATTATCCGAGGCGCGTTAATCTCCAGAGATGTGGTGGTCTAGTAGTAAGACGTTTGCGTAGTAAGCATGGAGGTCTGGGTTCGTTTCCCGGTCACATCATAAAATTTATGATGTGACCGGGAAACGAACCCAGACCTCCATGCTTACTACGCAAACGTCTTACTACTAGACCACCACATCTCTGGAGATTAACGCGCCTCGGAATAATCTAAGCACGATTTCTCTCCTTCAAAATAATTGCCGAGGTTCTATCCCGCTGCATGGAGAGCCTTGGCAGTAGTGGCAATGTTCTATGGAACACAGAAGCTGAATTAAAGTTTGTGAAGTGAGGGAAATCGTGCTTACACTATTCCCAGGCGCCGTAATCGCTAGTGATGCGGTGGTCTAGCAGAACACTCTGACTCGGAGACGCATGTTCGAAAACTGCAAACACAGGAAACGCCGACGCACACCATCTGACGAATGTCTTGAAAAGAAGGATACAGTCGCACATTACGATCAGGATTGTGGCGTGATACACATCGCAACAGTGGCACCGAATGTCACTGGTCCCCCTCTCAAAACCGACAAGATGAAAATTTCTATACAAAACATTCCACGTGTTGATGAAAAGTGCAATGGATCACCGTCCCAGCTTCGAGAAAATACGGAAGGGGAGCCCTCAGCAACCGATGTCACAAACCCACAGCCTCTTTCCAATGGCCCGTGGCATGAAGAAGTGGAAGAACAAGACTTGATGGACACTTTACTTACAACAGAAGGGGAGCACACGCCCCTACATCCACTTCAGACGGAATGAATCTAAGAGAGGGTGGTATCAAGGCGATATCACTCGTCTCCACCACCCAAACTATTGCTTGACATGGATTTACAGGGTGAGAAGCAGTCATACCGATTCGCGACTATCAGCATCAACACAATTAGGTCGCGTGTGAAGTTGTCATTGTTACGTGACGCACTTTATGCGGCTGATGTAGCCGTGGCCCTATTGCAAGAAGTGTACGTGCTTGGTTTCTCGGACTTATTTGGCTATATATATATATATATATATATATATATATATATATATATATATATATATATATATATATATATATATATATATCACATGCGTTCCATACGGGTAGCGGAGTTGCAGTACTTCTCAAAGAAGGTTTACTAGCCACTGATATATGCTATCTACCTACGAGGTGCATTCAAGTTCTAAGGCCTCCGATTTTTTTTTCTAATTAACTACTCACCCGAAATCGATGAAACTGGCGTTACTTCTCGACGTATTCACCCTGCAGACATACACATTTTTCGCAACGCTGACGCCATGAGTCCATGGCTTCTTTAGGAGTCTGTTTTGACCACTGGAAAATCGCTGAGGCAATAGCAGCACGGATGGTGAATGTGCGCCCACGGAGAATGTCTTTCATTGATGGAAAAAGCCAAAAGTCACTAGGAGCCAGGTCAGGTGAATAGGGAGCATGAGGAATCACATCAAAGTTGTTATCACGAAGAAACTGTTCCGTAACGTTAGCTCGATGTGCGGGTGCGTTGTGTCGGTGAAACAGCACACGCGCAGCCCTTCCCGGACGTTTTTGTTGCAGTGCAGGAAGGAATTTGTTCTTCAAAACATTTTCGTAGGATGCACCTGTTACCGTAGTGCCCTTTGGAACTGTCCCTCGCTGTCCCAGAACATGGACACCATCATTTTTTCAGCACTGGCGGTTACCCGAAATTTTTTTGGTGGCGGTGAATCTGTGTGCTTCCATTGAGCTGACTGGAACTTTGTTTATGGATTGAAAAATGGCATCCACGTCTCGTCCATTGTCACAACCGACGAAAAGAAAGTCCCATTCATGCTGTCGTAGCGCGTCAACATTGCTTGGCAATACGCCACACGGGCAGCCTTGTGGTCGTCCGTAAGAATTCGTGGCACCCACCTGGATGACACTTTTCGCATTTTCAGGTCGTCATGTAGGATTGTGTGCACAGAACCCACAGAAATGCCAACTCTGGAGGCGATCTGTTCAACAGTCATTCGGCGATCCCCCGAAACAATTCTTTCCACTTTCTCGATCATGTCGTCAGACCGGATTGTGCGGGCCCGAGGTTGTTTCGGTTTGTTGTTACACGATGTTCTGCCTTCATTAAACTGTCGCACCCACGAACGCAC
This sequence comes from Locusta migratoria, assembly GCA_026315105.1. Taxonomy (NCBI): domain Eukaryota; kingdom Metazoa; phylum Arthropoda; class Insecta; order Orthoptera; family Acrididae; genus Locusta; species Locusta migratoria. The sequence goes on from CM048746.1 coordinate 204,142,794, forward strand.
TTTCGACACATCCATAACACCATCACCACACGTCTCCTTCAACTGTCGATGAATTTCAATTGGTGTCACACCACGGAAACGTCGCCATTTTAAGTATCTAAAACAGTTCTCAATCTCGTCGCTGCCGTACGGTTCTGCCATCTCTGGGACGTATTGACAATAAAGGCGGCCTCATTTTAAAATAATGCGCAAGTTTGTCTTTCCAGTCCGGAGAAAAAAAATCGGAGGCCTTAGAACTTGAATGCACCTCGTAATGGCAGGGGCATGGCTCCCACGGTCCAGGGGATACACCTAGTAAATGTGTACGCACCGTCCAGTACAAGCAAGAGGCGTGAACTTTCGGTCTGTCTCGCAGAGGACTTGACACAACTATGTCAGGGCAGAATCGATGATATGATTATAGGGGGAGATTTTAATTGTACACTATCCCCGAAAGACCAAATTCCCCATCACTCACCATGTTCAACACTCTGTGCTGTTATTCGCAATCTCGATTTGGCTGACACTTGGGAAATCATGTACGCTGATACACCTGGCTTCACGCATTTTACGGAACATTCGTCCAGCAGAATCGACAGGATATATATCTCCCGCTCGCTGATTCAAGCGTTCACTGCAGCAGAATTGTGGCCGGCGGCTTTTGCCAACCATACAGTGTATATCTGTAACATCACAACGATTGTGGAGAAGTCGTAGCCCTTGGAAACTGAACATTGCTCATCTGTCCTCGCCGGAATGTCGCGACGCGTGGAGATGGTCCTTACGACGACGTGAAGCGTACACATCAGTCTTACAGTGGTGGCTGGAATGTGCAAAACCGAGACTTCGTCGCACATTGATGACCTTTAGTAGGGAAGCTGCTGCATGGAGATGCAGCACCACAGAGTTTTACTATGCCTAGGGAGTGTTCCGTTAGGCCTCCATCCCCAGAAAATTGACTTTAAACAAAAACTTTATAAATTTGTTACTTACATTTAATTAAGACTGTCCTGCTGCATATTATGGCCCTCCTTTTGCATCTAGAAGGTCTTCCAGCTTTTTTTTCACGTTCCTTTGTGTTTGTCTTGCTTTCTTGGCCATATTAGATGCAGACCTGTCTGCATCGGCTATCTTCATTTTATCATAATGTTCATATTTTCACCAGGATTATTCCCGGCATTTTCAGTACTCAAAACATTCCAAAATTACCAAAACTGAATGTAATAACAGCATCATGAACTCCTAGTTTCATTGTATGCATGCCTACAAATACAGTTTTAGGAAGGTGGTTCCAAATTATGCTGTTGAAACATTCATTTAGGTTCTGTGTCTGCCCATGCAGACATTTCCTTAGAAGGTCAGGATGAGCCAAGTCGCTGAAAATAGATTTAATTGCTGTAATAACTGCAACAGGAAGAGACTGCTCGTGAGAATAAGATTCTCCAGTTGCCTGAGCCCTATTGTATTTGCACCATGACTTTTCTCCTGATGAACACAATGCATGAAAAGGCTTATAATTATTAGAGGACTTATGAAGAATATGGCCCAAACATCTCTCTTCATTGCCTCCAGATTTTCTTTATTTCTCCGAATTGCCTGTCCATAGTATACCTGCAGACGTAAGCATAACAACTACTCGCAATCACACTTGAACAAAACTAACCGCGTGTTTGAAAGCATGTTGTTTACAAACAACAGAAACAAAAGAATACCGACCGTTGCATTCCAAGGATAGTCAATACACTCGGGAGTAAAATAAAAAAATCCCTAACGTCCAATGTAGTGGATATAAAGATCCAAAATATATGCAGAAAAGTGGGTGACAAAAAGTGTGCGTGACACATAAGCACACGTGGTAGGAATATACTCTTGAAATGCTTGAAAAAAAATATTCTGTAAAATCCTTTTCAGAGTACTTAAATAAAACCTCAATCTATCGAAATATGATGAAAAACGAAAATCGATTTTTTTCGACCTGAACCTCGGTGTGGTCCCGGGCAGTCTAAAGCGGCTCGCTGTGGTGTGCGTGGTTGCTTGCCGTGGAGGTTCGAGTTCTCTCTGGGGCATGGGTGTGTGTGTTGTCCTTAGGTTAGTTTACCTAGGTTTAAGTAGTTTGTAAGCTACGGACTGATGACCACGCAGTTTGGTCCGATAGATTTACAAACATTTGAACAATTTTTCTGGGTGGTCCCCTTAAAATGTGCATGTCGTAAGAAACACTACATATAGCAGATCATCACATAGCATGAACGGGTCGTATGGCCTATGGTGATTGCGTGGGATTTGGTAGGGTTGATTAATAGGAGCCACTGGTTGCAACATGTGGAGGTCACAAGTGCGACTGGAGTAGGTGTTGAGAACGAGTGAGGGAGAGGGCGAGGGCGAAGAAGATGTTGTCGTCAGTGTATTGGAAGAGGTGGACGGGGGCTGAGGTTGCGGCATGTTTGCCGAATGCAGGAGATAAAGGAGAGACGAGAGGGCGGAACCCTGGGGTACCCCCGCAGAGGGCTAGACAAACGGAGTTGTTGACAGAGGATGGTCGGTGGGAGAGAAAGGATGCAATGAGACGGACATAGTTAATTGGAAGGGCGTAGGTTTGGAGAATTCGGAGTACTTATTTTCCTTTTATTTTAATTTCCAAACTTACCATACTGGGAGCGAGCTTTCAGCTTGCAGGCTGTTCTTCAGCCAGTGATATAATACGAGCTATTGATACTCGAAGTATTCCAGCGCATCGGATCGGTATAGCCTCTCTTGAGATTCAACCAAACAGCTACTTGAACGGCGTATCCTTCAGGTGATGGTAGTCGTTTGCCACTTGTCGACGTGTACAGATCCCCCTCGACACAAGACAAACAATTGAGACGTTAGTGGCGCCACGGAAGGCTGGCGCCAGCTGCGGCCGCGGCTGCTGGTGACAGGTGAGCGATGGCGCCATCAGCGGCGCGCGCCCACGCCTGCGTTTGCGGGCCAGCCGCGACGGATGGCCCGGCCAGGTGGACGGGGCGACGGGCTGCACGCTGCTAAAACTGGAAACCTCAACAGACGGACGGCTCTATACACTACCTGTACATGCAACACCTCTTCCGAAAGATTTTCGTAAACCGTTTTTATTTTTATTTATTTATTTTATTTATTTGTTTATTTAGCCTAATCAGATTAGGGCCATCACGCCCTCTCTTACATCGGACCAGGGTTTTACACATACAGTATTTCTTTACATGTAAGCACTACCGTCACTACCACAGGGGCACAAGGGGCACAGGCCCAGGGCCCCCAGCCTTATGGGGCCGCGAGAAACTCGTTCCTTTCTCCTAGGCAATGTCTTTTTTAAGTGAACTTTAGTCGCACTAATATATATATATATATATATATATATATATATATATATATATATATATATATATATATATATATGTCTGTATGTCCTCTGTGTTCATAAACAATTCATTCGATTGGAATGAAACTTCGGTGAACAGTTCTCCGTACGCGCACGAAGGTTCCTGACCCAAAAACAAAAGAGCACGACATATTGCTCAGGAGATATGATGTCATAAATAGTGAGAGGCCACCGCGTGAGAATACCCGGTTTTGCCGGCCGCGGTGGCCGAGGGGACTGAGGCGCTTCAGTCACGGTCTGCACGGCCACTACGGTCGGGGGTTCGAATCCCCCCTCGGGCATGGATATTTGTGCCGTCCTAGTTCGTAAGTAGTTCATAAGTAGTTTGTAAGTTTAGGGACTGATGACCCCGTAGTTAACTCCCATAGACTATACAAACATTTGAACATTTGAATACCCAGTTTTATGCGTGAATTTTTGGAAAATGGGAGTAGTTACGGACCTGCAACAAAGTTTGCATGTAATTTTGGACGTTTATGAAGCGTTTGGTAACTGACCCATCTCTCCACAAAATGATGAAACGAAAAGAAGTCTACCGCTCAGAACAGTTTCGCTGTAGATGCCGTAAAACTGTCACATCAGGCACGACATTGTATCATATAAAGTTTCCATTACAGATTTGCATGTTACTATTTATTTTGATCCGCAAGACTCCCTTAATTCTCTTGAATCAGAATTTAAGCAATCTATTTTCTTAATCTCTATCTATATAAAAGGAAAATGACACTCACTCACTCACTGAACACGAAATCTTGAAACTACTTCCCCTATGAAGCTCAAATTTCGAAGGAATGTAGTTTATAGGTTGAAAACGTCAGCTAAGAAACTATTATGTGATAGGTGCATAGCGGAGCATACCTCCCTTACAGACTCACGAAATCTACAGTTTCATTCCGATCTTCACGAAATTTCGCACGCTTGACCTTCAAAACAAGAGGGAGGTCACCGTCTACCTGAAGTTGCATACGGCGCATTGGGGAGGGTACTTTGCAACATAAGAATATATCCGTAAATATCTTGGTCGCGCCATAACTTGAGAACGACTCTACCGATTTCACAGATACTTTCATTTATTTATTTTTTATCAGAATAAGGGTTGTACGAAATAGAACTGGAATATTTCAGAACAACAAAGTACGTTTTTCAACGTGGCCCTGCATTTCTGTTGCATTGAAATCTATAGTTTCGTTCCGATATTGATGAAATTTTGCATAATCTATCTTAAAAACAGGAGGAATGTCACCGTATAAAATTTAAATCTGTGCATGGTGGAGGGCATTTAACTTATGGAATTTTACAAAATATATAGTTTTGCTCCATTTTTTATGAATTTTGGCAAACGTGACCTTTAAACCAAGAGGAAGATCACTGGGTACTTAAATGTTTGTACGGTACATGAAAGAGGGTACCTTGTAGAAAACTTTGCCAAGAGAAGGTGGAAACGAACACAGAGATGAGAGAGGTGGATGCAGAGAGAGGGGCGGAAGGGGATTTGGACGACGAGAATGTAGGATAAATAAATACCCGGGCAACACCCGGTTTACACCTAGTTCATCATAAAGACCCAGAAATTATTTCGAAACGTGTCATATATGGTGTGGCAAGTGACTTGGTTTGCTTTCTGCATGCCTTAGCTACATAACACACGGCGGCGACACTATTGTAGCAGTTTTTATTTCATTTATATATTTTCTTTTTTTATTTTATGGGCCCCAAAACATTGAGTGCCCAGGGACCCCGCATGGCTTAAGACGGCCCTGCATGTAAGTTACCTATAACATAATAATGATTTTTACTGATAAACAATTAATAACATAATTTATACAGGTTGATTACATGTAAAAGGATGTAAATAAAAGGTACTGACTTCACTCTAATAGGAGTAATACTAGCAGTACCACTGAGACACCTTCTGCTGCTGCTGGTGTAATAATAGAAGTAACAACATTGATATTAGAAGATACAAGATGTGCTTTTGAATATATCGAGACGCATGGCGAATTCTGACAGAAGGAAGTTAAGTAAGCTATATCTGGCGAGAGCAATGGCAGTCGGAGAATATCTGGGAGGAGGAATGGATGTAACGTACCTGGACCTTAGGGTAATAAGGACTGGCGTAATTATTGCTTTAGTAGATAATCCATTAACTGTCGTTTGAAGCTGGCAGTGTTATTCAGTTCTCTGATATACTGAGGTAGGTTGTTCCAGAGCCTGGTTCCTGCTACTGAAAAGGATTTTGAGAAACCGGCTGAGTGATTGATAGGGACAGAAAGGGTTTTGCTCTGACAGGAACGAGTAGTTCTGTTATGTTGATCAGATAAGAGTGTTAAGGTCGAGGAAAGATATGAGGGACAGTGTACGTTGATAAGAGAGTAGAGGAAACAGAGTGTATGAAAATCTCTGCGCTTGTCAGCACGGAGCCAGGATAGTTGCTTATAAGATGGTGAAATGTGATCAAAGAGACGGATGTTATATATCGAACGCAGGCATTCATGATTAGTTCCAGACGTCGTGAGCTTTCCCAAGAAAGACCTTGCAAGATAAAATCACTGTAATCAATAATTGGAATTATAAGTGGTTGTATTTCTTTTTAAGATCGAGAGGAAGAAACTTCTTATATTTCTGTATGGCATGAAGAGATGCTGATGCCTTCCTAGACACGGCGGCTGTGTGCTCAGCCAAATTTAGTTTGTCGTCTATTATCACTCCCAGACTTTTTGCGGAGGGCGAAAAATAGATAGGTGTGTCATTTAATATTAATGATGGTTGAGATTCGCGGTATTTGTGGTTAATGAGCCTAGGATGACTTAACAGAATCGCTTGTGTTTCACTTGGATTGAGCTTTAATCCTATATTCTGTGCCCACTTTGATAGTGCTGTCGCTGTCGTGTTTTCATGTCACATCCTGAATCGTATTTCCTAGCCCCGTTAATATGGCAACTGAAAAACAGCTGATTCAGTTCCAGCGCAAAGGACATTTTTCTTTACTTATATATAAAGATTCATCCTCACTCTAATGTTTATACTTGTATTTCACGGTAGAAAAGGTCACTCTGTACATATGTGCCGAAAATTCTTAACACGAAATACAATCTGACAAGCCAAGAACGCTTCAAGAACGGTTCCGTTTACATGGGCACGAAAATAGATTATGGATCTGGATAATCGCTTTACAGAAGTGGATTTCCAAAATCGATTTTGGACTGTTTACATGGCCAACCAATCTGTTTACGAAATTCGGTTTTGGAAGCCCATGTAAACGGGGTGACAGTTTCCTTGTTATTTGTACTTTCGCCGTTACCATTCACTCACATTGCTGTCGAAATCAGTTACAGTGGCTTCGAAAGAACTAACAGTTTACGATTGCTATAATCAACATTCGCAAAAATCTGGTTTTGCTTTTTTCAAAAAAATTTAGACGGCCACAGAGTCGATTTTTCAAGATGTATCGGAAGTGTTTAGCAGCCAGTATTTGTGCAGACTTACCGAAGATAATTTTGTTCTGTGTTTATTCGTAGACATGCAGGAATAATTATCAAAGTCGTTGGAGAGATTATAGGAAGGTTTGTAGGGTGTATATCCGAGTACCATCTCCATTAACAAAGTATTTCCGTGTTCATTAGAAAAACTGGTAATGATCACCATAGATAAAGCAGTTGGAGCGAACAGGCTGAGATAGTGGGATCATGTTACACGCATGGGAGAAGCAAGGTTACCTAAGAGACTCATGGGCTCGGCAGCGAAGGGTAAAAGGCGTCGAGGTAGACCATGGGGAAATTACAGTGAAGCATGATTTTGAATGCTTAATATCACACTAGGTATCAATGTTAGCATTGAATAGGGAATCATTGAGGAATTTTATTAGAGTACGATGCTACAGAGTGAAAACTGAAAGACATAATGTCCCTACTGATGATATATACGAACACATGTGCTAGTGTACCATCCACAGTTCTAAATTGAGATTGCCCTTGTGGGTGTGAAACAAAATTTTTATTGGCTACTAGCTGAAAACCCTGCATTGCTCGGGTACTTATTTTTTCCAGTCTTTGTAAAAATTCAAGATTGAAGTGTCGAACCCATGAAGTCCTTAAAGTGCCGTACCCGAAGACTGCTATTCATTGGACCAAACAAGTAGACGTCAGAATCTGGACTGTACTGCGGCCGACGGAACACTGACCAGCACAGTTTGCCAATCTCCTGACTTGTTTCCAAATACATGTGGGGTTTCGGTTTGTCATGATGAATTTCGATCGATATCAAATTCTTGTTTGTCTCTTCTTTCTTCTGGCTTCTCGAAGCGTCCTTTCTAATGGAGCTGTTCACAGTACGACCTTATACGAGAAAAGAAGATACCCATGCTTCGTCCCATGTGACCAGACCAGAGAAAAACGTGTCTTCGCTAGTTTCAAATGCTACCAGCATTTCAGAGCAGACTTTCACCCTTCCGTTCTTCAGGTCACGTGTCAGCTGCCTCGGTACCCACTTCACATACACTTTCCGATGCTCCAAGTCTTTCACCATTTCATTATTTACATTGTGGCAACAGTACAGTTGTCAAGCAAGCTTACGAAGTGTGATTCGTGTGTCCGCAACGAACCAGTTCATCCAGTCGTTGACAATTCGCATCAGTGGTTGCAATTAGGGGCATCCTTATACGTCGTTTGCCTTCAGTGCATTTTTTTAAAACTTGTTCAACCATCTCTACACGTTTCTCGTGTCAATCATTTCGTCTCTGTAGAAATTTTTCAGCCTCCAGTTGTTGTTAAGATGACTGCAAATATGTGTGTATTGAACAACTTTTTAAATCCATGTATTTCCAGAAGCGTGGCTATGTCACAAAGGAAGTATAATATAATATACAAGTCTGATGATGGTGATACCGAAAAACGTCACTGAAGTCGTACTTTGCATAAACTGTGGCTTACAATTAAAAAAAATTACTATCTAACCAGCTTTTCGCAACACTACCAATTCATTTAAATTCATTTCGCCTGCCTCCTCGACGACTTTATGTCGCATTTACCACATGAATGTACCCTTTCTTTGTCAAGAATTCAGTTAACTTATAATACACGTCAATTTCCTACGAAAATAGAAATTATGGAACTTGAGTATCCGGGAGGAGATTACTAGCTTGTGACATTTGAGCCTCTGCTCGCCCACTGTTACATTACTTTCGGTACGTCCCTGTAAGTAGAACAAGTTAGAACAAGTAAAAAATTCTAGATGATCACTGTAAGCCTGATATGTATTATTCATATTATTTTCGTTTCAGTTCAATTTATTAAATTAGTATATCAGGGGGTACTAAGGAATCGGTTATTGTGGAACAGATAATATTGGAACATTCTGCTCTGGTGATGAACGTAAGGTTGAAAATGGTTAAACCTGTTTATAACCGTACCCGTCCTACACCACCGGTTCGTATACGATAATTAGAAAAATTGACATGTGTGCCTAATTATCTTAATTGAGTGGAAAGCTATCGGTAATGAAGCCGATGATGTAGTGGAGACTATAACCGTAACGTTGCTGTACCTCTTTGGTAGACAACAACGATCGATAGGAATAAAGAAAGTGGTAAGTAAAATCTGGAACAAAATGATTAATGTTTAAACGTTAAAAATGAGGAAAAAAAGGAACACCGGGATTAATTTTGAAAAAGTGTATAACTTCTTGATTTACGGTTGCCAGCTCGTTGTACGAGCAAATAATTTGGTGGGATCTCAATAATAGCAAAGTTAATTAACAACGTGAAAAATTACGTAAAATTTAGGTGGGCAGGAAATCAGAGTATGTGCGTCAAATTCGGTACAAAAGACAGTGAAAATGTACTAATTACTGAGAAATAGTTCATTAACACAGGGGTTCAATGTAAGACAGCGAAATGCAACCCATAGCCACGCAAATGCAACATGCAGCAGATAATGCAAAACTCTTACCTTAATACTTACTATTTACAGCTTCAAATAATTAATTGTTTATATAAGTACCAGAAATTATGCGACAGCGAGTATGCCATGTGCTTTAGCAATAATCAAGTTGTAACTGAACTATTAACTGTACTAATGGCAAGCTCAAAAATTAATTAATGACTTGTCGTGATAACACTGAATATTTAGAAAAGAACTATTTAACCTTCTGATTAACTTTTACTTTTTCTTTAACCAGGAATTACTAGCATTTCAAACACTTACAAACAATCACTATTTTCACTAATCAGTACTTGCAAGTAAAAACTTTACCTCAAAATATTATGCAATGGAAAACAATTAATCTTTTTCACATTTATTGAAATATCTCTTGAATTTGAAAGTTAGTCTAGCAGTTTCATTCCACTTAGCAACCTATTGATTAGCAATACTGACATAAGCTACATTTAGTAATACTTTTCTGAATAAATTATAATTGGTCACTGACACACTGTCTTTAATGACTTTGATTTTTAGTTTTCTATAACTTATGAACATTCTCGAAAAAATAATGGATGAGGAAGGAGCCTGTCTGGACAATGACTATGGGTAATGATTTTTTTAAACACAGGTTCTCAAATAGCAGTGTTCACTATTGAACAATTATCACTAATACGCTGGTTTGCTGTACATGCTAAGACAAACTGGACAGATCTTACTGAATTTGGTGTGCAACGTGGTGCTGCTGATTGGAGACTGTTGGCACTTAACAATTGGCAAACGCAGGCTCTTCTTGGCGACGAATGTTAATTACAATTTTGGGCCCGCAGCTTTCCTCTTGATGCATTTATTAATTATTTGAGCTGTGCCCGTATGAATAACTATTACCGCCTGTTAGCCGCCTCCTCCACTACTGTCAATCCAACACGCATTCTCCTTCACGTACTTTTGCCGTACACCATTGTGCGCACCGTCTCACGATTCCGTCTGTCCTCTCCCAAGTCACAACCACGACTCCTACTCTCTCTCTCTCTGTCGCTGTGCGCCTCTGCGCTACCAGCGATAAAAAACTCCCTACTCAAAGGTGATTCTATACAATAGCAAAGCCCTTGCTAACCCAGCGTGTCGGAAATTAGCGGGACAATGCAAATATGTTACAGAAACAAAATATACAAATACATAATAAATTACAAAAAATACAAATAATGAGGAAAAATACATAAAGCATCGTTTTATATTACACACTGTACGCAAACATGATTGGAAAACGGCGTTGGTCACTGTGTTGTTGTGTCACATGTTTTCTATTAGTTCGTGAGGAAATTGAGCTAGTTTCACTTACCAGGCAGCAGACGGGAAATCTATTTCGGTGGTTTGGTTGAGGCAGCGGTACGTTGCGAACGCCGAGCAGGGGCAGGTAGTCGACAATGCCCAGTACGCGCCGGGGCGCGACAAAGAGACAGAATGCGGTTCGTACAGCGGTCACGCATCGCTCTCTGCTGAAAATCGAGGCGCTATTTCATTTGTGTGCCGCGCCGCAGCATTTCAATAGGCAGAGGCCGACAGAACGGAGCCCAACGCCACATTTGCGGAGGTCCGGAAACCCATTGTTTTCAGGTGGCCCTTGTCGCATAAGACGCACACGTCAGTTTCCACGAAAAGGACAAGAGGTACACGGGTGCCGGGGCCCGACGCTGGTCCATGCGCGTGGGAAAGGCGTTCTGCTGGAATAACGCACGGCTGAATGGGTACTAGCCGGCTGACGTCAGAGGGGAAGGTGAAGGTGTCTGGAGGGAGATTGTACTGAGGCTACAACGTGTTCGATTGGCGCTCAAAACTGAACATCGATGCGGATTGGCAGTTAAGTTTTTGGAGTAAGACAAGCGTGAATCGCCGCGAAATGATAATTCATTAGGGACTGCCGTCTGTGAAGGAAATATTGGTCGGAGATGAGAGCCAAGGCAAGACTACGCCTCCAGTTAGTCTTGCGTAGTTCGCGAACGAACTAGTTAGGAAGAGCGCTCCCACCGGCGAACTACGCAAACTAGTTCGCAGTTCCCTCGACTCTTAGTTCGTCCACTCCTTTTCCGAAGATTGACGGCTAACAGCGAGAGGATGCGAGACGCGCAGAATCGCGCGATTTCCTTCTGCCAGTTGCCGTCATTTCGAGCTGAGATGCAGCTCAACTGTAGTTTTAGTAGCGGTAGCAAAAGCCAAAACGAGCGGACGAACTAAAAAGATCGACCTACTTCGCGGTGTAGCTGTGAACTAAAAGGAGAGCTACCGGTCACGAACTAAAATATGCGCGACAGGTCGCGAACTAAAATATGCGTGATAGGTCGCGAACAGAATTAAAAATTACGTGTTTGCCTTCTGCTCATGAGAGCCATTTCGAGGTTAGCGTCTGCCTGCTAGATTACATAGTTCAGTGCTACAAAGTTTCTGCTTTGAAGCATTCTGCACTCTGCAATATTTGACTAATAAATTCCATAATGCCAAGATATAGAGATAACTCTAAACTTAAACGAGAGAAATTATTCACAAACAGTTTCATTTGGTTTGCGTGATATCGTTAGCGGCTCAAGCAGCAAGCGCATGAAGCAGCTAGGTGGGGGAACTTCTCCCTCCACCTTCATGCGCAGACCACGCCGCTCAGCCGTCACTGGGAGCCGACGAACTAAACGAACGAACTAGTTCGCGGCAGAGCCGCAAACTAAAGTGAGCGCTCCCGATCGCGAACTATTATGCGCAAGTCTACTCCAGAAGTCATCTTCAGCGGACAGCTTGTGTAGATGAGGATAATGGCAGCATCGCATTTATTGGCCGTGAAATCCCCCATTAGGGTTCAGCCGCCTTCTTGCAAGCCCTTTGACGCCACTCAGGCGACTTGCGTGTCGATGATGATAGAATGATGATTAGAACATGCACCCATTCCCCTACCGGGAATCGGAGTCCTCTGCATGGTAATAAGCGACACTGTCAACTGAGCTACGGAGGTCTACCTTGTGTGAATTACGGTGGCAGAAAGCCGTCTTGCCGAGCTCTTGGGCTTAGACACGAGCGGCTCATTGTAGAAGGTTGTACGAAGTCTGTGTGAAATAGGGGAGCAACTTGCGACTTGTTCAGAATAAATCCATTGCAGTCGATTTTCACGGTTATCGACAACCCGTTTCTGACAAATTATACAAACTTTTGTAAATCTGAGGTACTTAACTTCTGGGGCTATCATTCCCTAGGGTTACAAACTACTTACACTTAAATTAACTTGAATGAAACTTTCACTCTGCAGCGGAGTGAGCGCTGATAAGAAACCTCATGGTAGATTAAAATCGTGTGCCGTAACCGGGACTCGAACCAGGGACCTTCGCCTTTCTCGGGCAAGCGCTCTACCGACTGAGCTATACCGACACGACTTACGATCCGTCCTCACAACTTTACTTCTGCCAGTACCACGCCTCCTACTTTATAAACTTCACAGTTCTCCTGCGAACTATGCAGGACTAGCACTCCTGGAAAAAAGGATATGGTGGAGATATGGCTTAGCCACTGCCTAAGGGATATTTCCAGAATGAAACTTTCACTCTGCAGCGGAGTGTGCGTTGATAAGAAACTTTCTGGCAGATTAAAATTGTGTGCCGGAACCGGGACACAAGTCTTAAATTAACTTATTCTAAGGACAACACACACGCGTTCCCAGGAAGTACTCGAACCTCCGACGGCGAGCAACGGCGCGCTCTGCAGCAAGGCACCTTTTTAAGAGAGCTCGGCCACTCCGCCGCTGCCCGTTTCTGACAGACACAATCTCTCTGTCCATGTACGTTTTGCGGACCTATTTGGAAGAAAGTTCGCAATCATTTTCAGTCGTCTAGAAATTTAAGGGAGGTACCGGAATAGCGGAAATACCATCTCCATTCCCGTTTATTCTTGTTTTTCTCGCTGTTCTACATTCTTCTACAGACTCGCATTTGCCCTCCAGCCGCTCCTGCTCAGCTTTTTGCACTTCCTGCCCATCTCATTTCTTATCCATCTGTAGTTTAACCTGCTACATCATTTATTGTATTTTTATATTTTCTCCCTTAATCAATTAAATTCAGTTTTTGCTGTGATTTCGGGTTTTTGGGTAGGTATTCTCTTTCTACCTATTTCGTTCTCTGCTGAACTGAGCATTTCAAAATCTGTACGAAAGGATTGTATTAATCTATAATAAAATTATACGTCTTCTTTGTGATAGTGGGTGATTTGATTAAAACGTAAAATGCAGCCATAATGTATCATACAGACTGAAATAATTAAATCCTTTGAGCTGCGGTAGCAATGAAAAAAAATGATACTGGATTAAACTGAACAGACTATTGGAATAAATTTTTATTTCGAGAATTACCTTGCATTATGTCCCTGTAGCTCGGAGTCGGTCTTCAACATTCACGCGCAGATACTGGCATTGCTAGAGGCAACGTTCGAAGTCTTTATGTGTCCATTGTTCGTCAACAAAATCTTATTTTTTGTTGAGTTTTGTGTTAGAAACTGTAAAAACTGAGTTTTACTGTGATGTGGCATAAATTTATTTTCTTTAAGCTACGGGTTTGTTCCTTTAACTACATTATTTGATACTGCGTCAATATTGCAAACAAGATCCTTCACTACCAGGCTGGTGTAATCAGCAAACATAAGTATTCTAGAATTACCTGTTATGCAAGAATGCAAACCATTTCTACAAACGATAAACACTAGCGGCCCCTTAACACTCACACCTGGGCACATCCCCCACTTAACTATCCACTATTGTTAGCGGATATGATAACCATTTTCAACACTGAAGAAAATTACCCCTTGCTGTCTGTTATTAAAGTGAGATGTGAACTAATTCTTAGCCAGTGGCCTTGATCCCTTAATGTTCTAAGATCTTCAACAAAATCTTGTGATCAACACAATCAAAAGCTTTTATTAAATCAAAAAATACACCTAGTGTTCAGTTTTTTATTTAATCTATCAATTACTTCAAAAAATAGCAATTTCGGATTCTTAACTACTTCTGACACTAAACTGTACGTCTCACGCAAAATTCTGGTTACAGAAATAAGCAATTAACCTTGAATAAATAGCCTTTTCAATAACGTTAGCAAGGACTGTTGGCATAAAAATAGGTATAAAGTTGTCTACATTATACCTTTATCCTTTTTCATTGTTTCACTACTGAGTACTTCAGTCTGTTAGGAAACTGATCAATCTGACAGGAAACGAGAAATTACAAATGTGGCTACGTAGTAAGCTAACTTAGGCACAACAAAATAATTGTGTCAGATACCCCATTACATCTATTAGACTCCTCATAGTGCGAAATTTCCATTCATTAGGTGCCTATATCTCGGGATCTATTGATAATAGAGGTAAGGGGTAAAGACTTTTTGATACCTCTTAGTTTTGTCATCTTTTCTTTCGATATCAGAAGTACTGGAGTGTTGCAGCTACCCTACAATACTAAATATTTGTCGTACACAATTCCTTAAGCCCTGCAAAATTAGTAACTTGGTTAGTTTTTGGACATTACATGTGGGGTAGCTTAATTCCTCAGAAAACCACAAATGACAACAATTTCGGGTACAAAAACTACTATACTTTTTAATTATTGCAAATCGTCGAAATATTTACCATATGTTCTTAAAATTATATTCTCGGCTATTTCCTTCTTTTTTTAATATCTTCAAGCGTTACCGAATCCATGAATTCCATGTTACAGTAGTTACGCGCTAAACTAATAAAAATCAGCTTTTAAAGTTTTTGAATTGTGGAACGAAAATATCTATATAACCAACCATAGCAAAAAGCTAAAAAGTTATCGAAATATTCTGATGATATGTATGTACCTATAACCGCAGTTTTCCGGTTTTCAAAAATCTTTAAGCGTTAGAAAGGTACACCTAAAGAACCACAAGCGCGAATTGTATTCACAGATGGCGTCCCCGGCTGCCAAGAAAATTACCATCCGGTTTCAAAAAGTTTATTCCGCATAAGTTTGGTTCCATATCTTACAGTCTGGTATCTTAGAGCGATTAAGGGGTTGACTTTATTTTGGTTGTTGTTGTTGTTGATGTTGTTGTTGTTGTCTTCAGTCCTCAGACTGGTCTGATGCAGCTCTCAATGCTACCCTGTCCTGTGCAAGTCTGTACATTCGGTTAAGCACCTCCTCATTAGTTACGTGATCTACCCATCTAATTTTCATCATTCGTCTATAGCACCACATTTCAAAAGCTTCTATAATATTTTTATCTGAACTCCTTATCGACCACGTTTCACTCCGATACAATGCTACACTCAAGACAAACGCTTTCAGAAAGGACTTACTAACATTTAAATTGATATTGGATGTTAAGAAGTTTTGCTTCTTTAGAAACGCTTTTCTTCCCATTGCCAATCTGCCTTTTATATCTTCTTTACTTCGGCCATCAGAAGTTATCTTGCTACCCAAATAACAATATTCATCTACTACTTTTATTGTCTCATTACCTAATCTAATTCCTTCAGCATCGCCTGATTTTCTGACATTCCATTCCATTGCCTTCGTTTTACTCTTGTAAATGTTCATCTTATATCTTTCTTTCAAGACACTGTCTATTCCATTCAATTGCTCTTCCAGATCATTTGCGGTCGCTGACAGAATTACTATGTCATCAGCAAACCGCAATGTTTTTATTTCTTCTCCCTGCACTTTAATGCCCTCTCCAAATTTCTCCTTCCATTCCTTCACTGTCTGTTCAATGTACATATTGAACAACATTGGTTAAAGGCTACAACCCCGTCTTACTCCCTTCCCAACCTCTGAGTCCCTTTCTTGCCCTTTAACTCTAATAACCGCTGTCTGGTTTCTGTAGAGGTTGAATATAACTCTTCGCTCCCTATATTTTACCCCTGCTACTTTCAGAATTTGGAAGCGTGTATTCCATTAGACGTTGTCAAAAGCTTTCTCTAAATCGACAAACGCTAAAATCGTAGGTTTCCGTTTCCTTAGCCTATCTTCTAAGATATCTTCGTCGTAATGTGAATATTGCCTCCCGTGTTCCTACATTTCTCCTAAATCCAAACAGATCTTCCCCTAGGTCGGATTCCACAAGTTTTTTCGTTCGTCTGTAAATAATTCGTGTTAGTATTTTGCACCCATGACTTATTAAACTGATAGTTCTGTAATTTTCACACTTGTCTGCACTTGCTTTCTTTGGAACTGGAATTACAATATTTCTCTTGAAGTCGGAGGGTATTTCCCTTGTCTCATACATCTTGCATACCAGGTGATACAATTTTTTCACGACTGGCTCTCCTAACGACATCAGCAGTTCAGACGGGATATCATCTACTCCAGGGTCCTTGTTTCGACTCAAGTCCTTCAGCAGTCAAATTCTTCTCGCAGTATCATATCTCCTATCTCATCTTCCTCCACTTCGTCTTCCATTTCTAGAATACTGCCTTCAAGTTTATTTCCTTTGCATTTTGGTTATTCGTTACGTTTATCATTGAGCCGAAGCGACTCGTATTTTCACGTCCGTGCTACTCTTCTGGCGCCTCTAATAATTCGTTACGTCTGTTCGAAGATAGTATCATATCTCCTATCTCATCTTCCTCCACTTCGTCTTCCATTTCTAGAATACTGCCTTCAAGTTTATTTCCTTTGCATTTTGGTTATTCGTTACGTTTATCATTGAGCCGAAGCGACTCGTATTTTCACGTCCGTGCTACTCTTCTGGCGCCTCTAATAATTCGTTACGTCTGTTCGAAGATAGTGCTAGATTTGTTAAGAGGTGGTTGTGTCGACAGGCAACGCGGCTGCTTTTTGCGTTGGCAGAGCCCCAGTGTTGAATAGGCCGCCGGCGAAGTTTCCGTGCCAGGTTTGAGAGCAGTATTACCTGCTTGCTGCCTAGCCAGCTAACTCCGGGCTTTCCCCGTTGGGCGGCCGCGGTGGCCGTGCGTTCTGCGGCGCTTCAGTCACAGTCTGCAGAGCTACTACAGTCGAGGGTTCGAATCCCCCCTCGGGCATCGATATTTGTGCCGTCCTTAGTAGTAGCTAGTACGTAAGTAGGTTTGTAAGTTTAGGGACTGATGACCCCGTAGTTAAGTCCCATAAGCTCTACAAACATTTGAACATTTTGTCCCCACTGGCATAAGCGTTACGGCACCTGGAGTGCACCTGCTCCTAGAATACAGACCCTGGAACCACGTAGTCATCGCTCCTGTACACTTGAATGGAGCTAAGTGCTTATTACTACTAGACTTGTAAGTCACGTAATTATAATGTTGACTTAAATCAAATTTGTTATTTCGGCTCGACTTGTGATCCGTATGTTTGCTGTTAAGTCTAAATTAGAATTTTTCTATTTTTTTTTTTTTTTTTTTTTTTTTTTTTTTTTTTTTTTTTTTTTTTTCCGAAACCTACCCTAGTGAGTGTGCTGTAACGATCTCAGTAATATTAAACGAACCTTATGCTCGTGCCATAATGAAAGTATGTGTGTCAATTTGAGGCAGATTGCTGTTTCTGTCGACGAATGTTGTCAGAATAGTTCTGGCATCGAGCGACGATTTGATGCTTCTTGGGTCTGGACCAATGGCGTGTCTTCCTTGGAAATAGGGGGGGGGAGGAGGCATGGGGACCTACGTCAACTTACGATGTCTAGGTTCTCCGGCATCCGGGAGCCTTGATCTGCTCCCTCGTGCTAGCCCCAGTGAAGTATCTCATGTGCGTGTGCCACGGCGGAGTGTTGCCCAATTTGTCTCCAACACTTCGTTCCTTATAAAACTGAGCACTGAATAACCACACGAGCATTAGCCTGTGATGTGTTATTCGGTAAATCCTTGTTATTATGCTTGTTTTATGAAGGTTTTTAAATTTAGTAGCCGGTTACTAGATCAAAAGGGTTACTCAAATGCCGCGCGGGTGTAGCCGAGCGGTCTGGAGCGCCACGTTACGGATCACGCGGTCTCCCGCATCGAAGGTTCGAATCCTCCATCGGGCATGAATGTGTGTCTTCTCCTTAGGTTAGTTTAACTTAGATTAAGTAGTTTCTAAGACTAGGGACTGATGACCAACGTAGTTTGGTCCCATAGAATTAGAAACATTAGGTTACACAAATGTTCAAATGTTTGTAAAGCTATCGGACTCAACTGCTTGGTCATTAGTCCTTAGCTTACAAACTACTTGAACTAAGGTAAACTAACCTAAGGACAACACAAACACCCATGCCCGAGGAGGGGGGGGGGGGGGGGCTGGAACCACAGACGGCGAACGGCCGCACGCACCGCAGCACTGCGTCCCAGTGCGCACGGCTAATCCGCTGCGGCTAAGAGGGTTACTCTTCTCTATTTCAACTTACGGGTGTGGGTTGGTCAGTTTCGTCTCCAGTCAATGACCGATCAAATTTACTTTCTGCCTTTTATGATGGAAGGGGCTTTTGTGAATGATTCGTGTAATTGTTACTAAGCCGGGTAACGGGGAATTTCCCATAGATTTAAGAATCTTCTGTTTTGTACAAACTGGGGGACGGATTTAAGTTATAAATCTAGCCAGCTTTCATATGTTCCAGGGTCGGTAATCTGTTGACCATTTTCAATGTTTCTGCTGATCTGTAACAGTTAAGTTAATTTGCATACATTTCCGGCATGACATTATTTTGGTACACTGTGTTATTCCGTAACCTATTCTATTAATGACTATCAATTTTTGAGTCCTCACTTGCGTACATGTCAGCGGCGTGAGTCATTCTTCTGTTGTATTTTGGATGAGCACTCCACGACTCATCTTGTTTGCGAATTATAAAGTCTTAGTAACATAATTTGTAATTAACCTTGCTTATAAATTTTTCTCTAAAATCAGTTTGGAATTGCATGTAGTTGGTGACTTCGTTCTTGTATTGAAATTTTGTGTATATGTTTCTGATATGGATTGTAAAGGAATTCTTAATGTTCATCATGTTGAAGAATTACTTTGACGTCATTACTATCTTGAAATTTAAGCCAGCTTACACCTTTACTTACTGTGAATGTTGATATTCCAAACATGTGAATAAATAATGATTAGTTTTGTTAATAATCAATCTGTTTGTGATTTATAAATTATTGTGGGTGGTGATTAGTCTTTCTGAACTTTTTACGTGATCGTAAGAATTGTTTCGAGTAGTCAGTTGTTTCGCGAAATGACAAACGAATATGTAGGTGTGGTCTCACCATGTGATGTATTCCTTCAAGTTACCACAACAGATAAAACATTGCAACTTATTTTAAACAGTTTGCAGAGGTAGGAGGACACTGCATAGACATAGCGCGTGATTTATTTTGGGTCTTACGTAGCAGCACATGAGATGCAGAGGAGATATCAAAACGCCGCACGGGAATGGCCGCTCGGTGTAAGGAGCGCCATCTACGGATTGCCCTGCAGCTCCAGGTCTTTTCGAGTTCCCCTTCTCCCTTTGGCAGTTTCAGTAGTTTTGCAAGTCTAGGGACCGCTGATTTCATCAGTTTGGTCCCTCAAGTTTACAACACTTTAACATCTGCGATATTGAAATTTATTTCAGAATGAGGGCACATAAATAATTCATTGCACTCTCGAGATATTGGTTTCATATCAGAAGGGCGAACCCGCATGGTGTGCTCACTTCCGTCGAAGCCAACTTTAGTGTCCCCTAGGAAATTCTTATGCGAGTTTTAAACAACTTTTCTGTGAAGAACTTCGGACGTCTTACAGGGTTACATTTTCTCTCATAAATGATAATTTATTTTTCTTATTCGTCGTACCCCTGTTTATATAAAGAGTCTGACATCACAATAATCATCAGCCTCATTAGAGGCTGCTGATGCCTTTCAACATTCCTTCTGGAGCTTGAATGCTAACATTGACGCCTCAACGGATGTTAAACCTGTTACTTCAAACTCATTCTTCACCGAATCTAAGTACTTCGTCCTTGGTCTATTTCGACTTCTCTTACCCTCTACTACCAAACCCACGAGTCTCTCAGGTAACCTTGCTTCTTCCATGACGCTACAATCTCAGCCTCGTCGCTCTAACTGCTTCATCTACGGTATTAATTGCCAGTTTTTTCTTGATTTCCTTGATTTTGTAGTAACAGGCTAAACATCGAACGAGGCATCACTGTTAGCACTGAATAGGGGATCATGAAAGAATTTTATTACAGGACCATGCACCTGACTGAACGCTGAAAGGCATGATCAGGCTCTAATGATGGTGCAACTGATGCAATACCTTCTATATAAATAAATCGACGCATATAATCAAATCTTCACTGGTCCACAATGGACTCTCTTTCTGGAGGATGGTGGTTCATATCCGCCTCTGCCATTTCAATAAATTGTGTCAGTAAAATTCCGGGTTGTTTTCTTTCAAAGGACTCTTCGATTTCATTCACCATTGTTATAAAATATAATCAAAAATTATTTTACACCTCTAATTACCACGTTATTGACGAGAGAAAATTTTTAATCTTCCGTCCTTCCCTTCTTTTCCTTCTTTATATAACACGTCTTATACGAGCAGTACATCGTGGTGTAGCAAGTAAGAGAAGAGTACCAGCTTTAAAATGCTCCTGTCGGAGCGAAAAACAGGCAAATTTTCCTGTTTAAAAGAGCGACAGAATAGTGGGATACCTCAGTCCCCATTTCATCACGGAAAATTTGGTATGCTAACATATTTGTTCTTTCTTCTCGGAAAGAGAATAGCAGAAAATGAGAGTGGAAGAAAGAGGAAATACTGTCGGTGGTGAAGTACTTGACAGCACACATTCATGGTGGGACGGATATGGTGGCAGTAAGAAAGACAACGGGATGGAGAAAGTAGCAGTGGGTAGGATACACAGAGTAAACAGTGGAATGAGATATGGAGATGTATGGAGATCATATACAAGATTTGGAAATCTGGATTATCTCGACGGGCTGACCTTAAAAAGAAAAACAAATTGTTCACTTTTCTCCACTTCACATGACCACGTGTTAATATTTCTCGGTCTAGGGTATACATACTCGATCAATCCTTTCGCAAAGACAGAGAGAAGAGAATGATTACTGAATAGACGGACTATGAAAGTGGCAAATTGAGCGAAAAAGACTTGGACATAGGCAATGGGAGACAAACAGTGAAAGTGGCAAAGACAGTGGTAAGGAACACCGAGAGGAAGGGATGAAGAGAGAGGCAGTAAAACAGACAGGGAGGTTAAGATTTTAGTGGGTGAAATAACCGGAGACACAGATATGTAGGTAGTGGCAGTGGAGGTGTATGAACACATTACACATTGAGACAGTGGGTGAAATGATTTATCATGTCCAGTGTTAAAAGAGCGCTGTAAGTTTGGATGGCGATACCTTCAGTTGGGACTGTGGTAGCCGGTTCCCCAATTTTCTGTGGGTCTGTTAAATATGTTTCTCCCTTTGCGCTCCAAAGGGACCACTCTTCAGTTGGTTACTATATCTCTAACATTTTGTGTATCACAAATAAAAGAACAGGATATTCTTTCTGTACAAAAAAAAAAAAAAAAAAAAAAAAAAAAAAAAAAAAAAAAAAGTTCAAATGTCTGTAAATCTATCGGACCAAACTGCGTGGTTATCAGTCCGTAGCTTACAAACTACTTAAACCTAGGTACCTACGGACAAACACACACACCCATGCCCCAGGGAGGACTCGAACCTCCACGACGCTCCGCAGCGAGGTGCTTTAGACCGCTCGGATACTCCACCGCGGCTCTTTCTGTATCACCACCAGTTAAGTACCTCATCTAGAATTGCTGTTTCATCAAATATTGGTTTACCTTACTGACTGGAAGTCTTCTTCGAAATAACTGCTTAAATATTTCTTCCAGCCACTTTTCAGTGAACTGCTGCACGAATTCAGGAGCATATTGTCAGCTATAGAGTTATGCAGACGGCGTCTATCTCGATCCCACGGGATGACGCACGTAGTACAGGGCGCATAGAGTATCTGCATTCCATTTTCCTCGTGCTTGTTCGAGCATGCCACACTCGACATGTCTGACAGTATACTTTGAAAAATGGAATAAACATATTTCTCCGATCCGAAGGAGGTTAAAAAGAAGCATCTACGTTAGTTGAATCCAAGGAGGTTACAATAAGGGGAGACGGCGCTACTACGAAATGTTTTCTGCCGATTGAAGCCAGAACGCCATCTTGAGGAGTCAATGAAATATGATTCAAATTAGAGCACTATGTGGTTCTTGCCCTATTAACTTTCATACATTTAAATAACTGTCATTTCTGGTACATGTTTCATATAGTACACTTCTGTGAACCAATCCAGATCTTCCAGATAGGTGAAATTATTGGCTCCGCATGAGCAACAATTGCTTCATTTGTGTAAAGGGCGTCTCCGCATTTTCCAGCCTCGTTGGTTGAATCTTGTCCGACATCTTGGTGAGTTGTGGAATGCTATTTCTCCGGTGAAATTATGCGTCAAGTCGACCCTCTTACTGTTAATGCATTGAATTGACAGTCTATACAATGTATGTAATTACAAACAATATACTTTCTTTAATAAATACTATACACTCATCATAATATATTTGAAAAATTAATTAATAACGCTATTTTTCACTCTATTAACACGTTGTACTTCAAGGTAAAAACGCCTGACATTTCATTTCTGTTTTAAATGATATAGATCATCAGCTCTATAATACGAACACTTCTCCAAGACTTAGCAATATGGCGGAGTTCAGGCTTCACTTTTTCAGCGTAAGGGCATCTCTATGTGTTCTAACCTCCTTGTCTGATCCTTATGCTTAAAAACATTTGAAGGTACACCAGAATAAGCCGCATCGTTTTATGAACTTATTGAAAAATTTTGGAGTTTAATTTCGCGTGATAATTATTTTACTTTATTTTATTCTTTTTTCTTTCCTTTGTTCAACATACCATTTCTTCTGACTTTGTAGTATCTGATTTTTTCCCCGTACGTGTTAGTATGAAAATATAGCTTCGCAATAAACCATTTACGTTTTCATAATTCATAACAGTGTGTGCTACTTCCGGATTGCTGAATTTCGCCTACGATAGCGGCGTCTGCTTCTGCCTCCTTTCAGCACGCTGATTTTGGTGAGTTTCGCTGTTGTATTGCGTGTGTGTGAGCGATTGAGTGTTGTTTGTAAATCCTCCCCCCAGTAGCGTTAAGTTCTGTGTAATTTATTGTTAAACTCAATGCTGGGCATCGTCAGTATTAAACCCTGTAAATGGAATGCACTTTTATTGCATTAACAAAAAATGGGTTCCTCATTTTGCTTGTGTTCGACTCGAATAAATAAGTTAATTTTGACTTTCCTATAAATTTTAGTTTTCGAGCACCTTCCCCCGTTTTATTTAAAAATTTGTTCACTAGTGCTGAGAACAAGCTCAGATTCAATTTTTTATGTTTAAGTTCCGTTGCGCCATTAATATTTTTTTAGCCACCTTTATGAAATAACTTTAATTGTGGTGGCTTGTTTATTAATGCCTGTGTGTAATTTCGTGTGAACTAATACGTATATTGGTCACTGTATTGTTAACTTACTGTTATTAAAATAATTTGAACCAAGTCAGCTCTCAATTTGGGCCAGGGAACAAGGTTTTTCAGCGGGGAGTAGCCGGTAGTTCACACGAATCTTTTGCTAATTTTACTGCTAAAATTAAGACTTTTTTTTTCTTTTCTTTTTTTTCGTACAGTGGCCTACTTTTAAGTTTTCGAAATTGTGCACTCAGTGATATATGTATTTTTCACAGTTAAGTAACGTTATTAAAAGTCGCCTTCACAGGCCAACGGAGTTCGTATGACTTCAGGTTACAGTGTCAATGGTGATTACAATGGCCCCGCGGAATGGCCGTGTGGTTCTAGGCCCATGTCAGGAACTGCGCGGCCGCTCCCGCCGAATATTCGAGTCCCTATCCTCAGGATAGGCTTAAGTAAGTGTAGGGGCCGAAGTCCACAGCCCCTAATTACTAGCTTTCAGCAGTACATGACATTGTATGAGAGTATCGTGTGATTTTAGCCGTCCATGTTCATAAAATAAATACTTACGAATATTTACCTCGGCAACGACCATTACAGTACAGAATGATCTGCTTAGGGTAGCACATACCTTATGTCACAGACACAATTAATTCTTAGTGATTCCTTATAACTTTGCTAAATTAGATCCACCTGTTTTTTTTTTTTTTTTTTTTTTTTTTTTTTTTCGTAAAAACATTTTATACATAAAACCGTTTATCGTTTCAGAGATTATGTAGTTTTATAACTACATAATCACCGTAATGATATTTGGTTCGTTCCATTCCTACTTTTCAATGTGGTGGTTATACAGTATGAATGCATTCCTGCACAAGTTACCAGCCTCTCGTCGCTCCCAAATCGAGCACAGCCTGCCCGCTGCGGACATTCATATTCGCTTAAACATAGTCAGAGCACGCGCCTTCGAGCGATTACAAGCTAGTACTCGTGCGTGTAACACCCAATAATTCAGACCTCTAGTCAGCTAACCCATTATAATCACGCGCGTGTCGCTAAATTTGCACAATTCTCTCATTGTTTCTAAATGGCTTTCTCTTGGATTTACGACATCTACTTTCACAATAGCTATGTAGTCATGGAAAATATTTACCGCCGACAAATAATACGAACATTTTGGATGTTTTTGCTGGAAAGCATTTGAAATAGATACAATTGGATTAAAAAAAATGTAAAACATTCTCCAGCACGTGGAATTAAATTACGTATTTCGTGAAAGCAGAATATTGATCCGGTGTGATACGAGTGTTCCGAATGAGTTTCCTTTAGTGGTGCCCTTGGTCATTTTCCTGACGTGAACGCTGAAAATTGCTTCGGTAATAACAACGTTGATTGGAAATTTATAGAAAAAAACATTCTCGGAAGAGTTCGTTCCATCGTGCGTTGCAGATTAAACAGAATAGCGTTTCTGTGATGGCCATTAGCAGACCAATTTTTCGTCCTTTTGAAAAGTTTCACAGAGTGGCGTAATTTTTCATACAGTTTCTTCGTCATAGCTGCGCAGCTGCTAATGACTTCAAAATAAAATTAAATAAATGAGTTCCAAACGAAGCTTAGTGAATGGAGCCCTAGCATTGTTCTAAGTATGAAGACAACAGTCGAGCAAAAATGAAAGGAATATCAGAATTAAACAAAAAGAAGGCACGATAGCTGCATAAATACTATCAAGAACACAACAACTCTTGCGTTTTATCGCGCGGGACATGGAAACAAATTTTTTAAGCTCTAAACGAATTAAATGAGCTATACTTTGTCACTTTTTCCAATGCTTTAAGATCACCCGTACTCATCGAAAATGCACGTGCTTTAATAATTTACGGAAAATTTCCCAGAACCTAATAGCTCAATTGTTTTTCTCTCTTTTCACCAGTAACACACATAAACTAACAAATCAATTAGATATTTGGCACTCCATACCGAAGTACGTAAATAGAAATATTTCAAAAGCAGTCACCGATAAATTAAGAGATTCTTTTATCATTTCTTAAGTAATTCAAATGACAGCTTTTCGATGTGAAATCAACACTCTCAGCCTCGGTTAATCTAGGAATCTCATATTTCTTGAAACATTTTTGTTTCACTTTGTGGTATAACAGAACTCTTATTTAAAATTAAAAATAAAAATCAGACTAGAGTGCAATGATTTATTTATTTAGTCAACTAGTTTCGGTCCTTCTTCTGGACTATCTTCAGGACTATAACTCTGAATTGTATCATACATTTAGATGACTTTCAGGCAATATAAATTGGTGTTAACATTAACCTAAGTTAAGAGAGAAATAAAATAAATACCCATTGATGTCGTGGAGTTCGGTAGGTGCTTTGGAGTCATCCAGTGCGTCACTGCTGGCTACTGTTATAATACACTATGACAACATAAAACACTGCACAATAGATTAAGGACCTTTTTAAAAAAGATCCTGTTTGCCTTAAGCTTGATTACAATAGCGTTGTAAAAAATTTACTAGTAAAATCAACCGATCTTTGAATGTTACCAAGAAAACAATAGCTTTACACACATTTCAATGAGAAAAGAACATAATAGTTTTTTGCAAAGTAAGCTATCTTGAATTGTTTTCTATGTACCTTAAATAAGTTTTATAGTTAATATTTTAATGCCAGTGAATTACATATAACACTGCAGAACCGCTTATAGAATGTCTCCGAAAATATCAAAAAGAACTTGGTGCAATTTACGTCAGTATTTAAATGTTTTAAACTTCATTTTACATATCAGAAAATGACTATAATTATTTTATCTCAGGCAATGACAATGAAATGTATAGTTAATATTAATCCTATATTTTTTGGCTAAATTTATGTATTTAGTCTTTTCATTGGCCACCAAAGATGGGTGGAGCTGGCAAAGGGGCGGAGTCTTAGCTATTTAAGAGCAGTAGAACTTGTTCGAGCTAACAGTGACGCACTGGAAGACTCCAAAGCACCTGTCCAACTCCACGACATCAATGGGTATAACAACGTTTTGTTTTATTCCCCTTGATTAACTTAGGTTAATGTTTAATGAATATTGCTTGAAAGTCCTCTTAATGAACTTATGATACATTTCAAAGTTACAGTCCTGAAGATGGTCCAAAAAAGGACCGAAACTAGTTGACTAAATAAATAAATCATTGCACTCTAGACTGTTTTTATATACATATTAATCTAGGAATGCTCTTTCTGATGTCAACAATACTATAGTTTTTAGAGACAGAACTACACCCCTGGTCTTCAAAAACGCTAGATCCTAACTGAATCATCGAGATCAGGGGAAATATGCAGGATTTGTTTGCGGCTACGAGAGGTGAACACGGTTAGCATTGCAGCGCATGCGCAGATCATGGCCCCAACCGCGGTACCCGCAAGCAGTCAGTCTGCAGTAGTCTTGTGTAATTCGCGAATGAACTAGTTCGGAAGAGCGCTCCCACAGGCGAACTACGCGAACTAGCTCGCAGATCATTCGCCTGTTAGTTCGTCCGCTCCTTTTCCGAAGACCGACGGGTAACAGCGAGATGACGCGAGAGCGCGCAGAATCGCGTGATTTCCTTCTGCCAGTTGCCGTCATTTCGAGCTGAGATGCAGCTCAGCTGTAGTTTTAGTAGCGGTAGCAAAAGCCAAAACGAGCGGACGAGCGAAAAAGAGCGACCTACTTCACGGCCGAGCTGCGAACTGAAAGGAGAACTACCGGTCGCGAACTAAAATATGCACGATAGATGGCGAACTAAAATATGCGTGATAGGTCGCGAACTAAAAGATGCATGATAGGTCACGAACTAAAAGATGCGCGATAGGCCGCGAACTAAAAGATCCTTGATAGGTCGCGAACTAAAAGATGCGCAATAGGTCGCTAACTAAAATATGAGCGATAGGTCGCGAACAGAATTAAAAATCACGTGTTTGCCTTCTGCTTATGGAGCCATTTCGAAGTTAGCGTCTGCCTGCTAGATTACATAGTTCAGTGCTACAAAATTTCTGTTTAGAAGTATTCTGCACTCTACAATATCTGACTAATAAATTCCATAATGCCAAGATATAGAGATGCGCAGACCACGCCGTTAAGCCGTCACTGCGACCGGACGAAGTGTAGACGTGTAGACGTGTAGACGTGTAGAAGTGTAGACGTGTTTAAATTGTTCTTTAGTGCGGCTGTTTTGCATAAGTGACCTCTTAGAAACGAAATTCAACCGAGGAAGTGTAGTTGCCTGTATGGGTTTAGGATTATCATTCAGAGAAATCGGTGATCGTGTCTGACGTAACGAAGGTACACAGATACGGAACTGAGATCGCTGGTTTAAGGAAGGAGCAATGAATGGACGGGACATATTGCGCGCATCTAATTGCAGTACTGCACCTGATAACGTCGTATTTTGCCCACTGCAGTGATTGCAGTTATGGAGGCCTTCTATTTCACAGAATTCGCTTCGTTACGCATCAGACACTGTACACCACAAACATTCGACGTCTTTTGCAGCATAGTGGACTGTTCCCAAAGTATCGACTGTTCTATTTGCCACTGAGACATCCGCGGTGGAGTAGCCGAGCGGTCTAAAGCGTCTCGCTGCGGAGATCGCGGTTGCTCGCCGTGGAGGTTCGAGTCCTCCCTGGGGCATGGGTGTGTGTGTGACATTATTTTTTTGTTGCTACGTTTATCTTATAGGTAACCGGAAGAATGTGTCGGTATATAGGCCTATTTTTGTAAAACTGAAGTAAGAAAATAAACGTGCTCCACTTCCTCGGCAACTTGTAACAATACTTTAATGAAGCAGTAATAATTTTACGACTCTCATGAAGCGCGACGTGACGGAGCGGTGAGCACATTGAGGCGCGAGACCGTTCCCCGTCGGGTGTTCGAATCCCCACTCGGACATGGAAGTATGTCCTGTCAGAAATTTTTCATCGCGTTCTGACCTTTCTTTAATAAAACAATGGATATTAATAGCAATTATTTTAGGAATATTATCCGAATGATTAAATATTCATATAGCTATATTGTTATCAAAATTGGGCTCTCAAGCTAAACACATCAGATGGAGTCTAACGAATTCAATGGTTTTCGCCAGATACAATAATGCAATGGACAACAAACAATTTTAGTAAAAACGTAACCCTCAAGTTCTAGTCAATTATTTAGTAGATATCGGCCTACATAAAAATTCCTTGACTTTGAAATTGAAACTTGAGTCATAGAAATAAATATTTACGTCTACGGACGACAAGGAGGCAAAAGTAGCTGGAATAAGTCATCCCCTAAGACATCGTCATCATCATCATTAGAGACTGCGTTCAGTCTGGAGCGTAGTACCCCTAATAAAATTCCTCCATGATTCCCTAGTCATTGCTAACATTGATAACTCGTCTGATATTACACCCTTTACTTCAAAATCATTCTTCTCCTTGGTCTACCTCGACTCGTCTTACCTACCGCTGCCGAGCTCATGGGTCTCTTCGGTAATCTTGCTTCTCCCATACAAGACTGTTTCTTTTGTTTTCATCTGTTTTAATCCCGCCCTGCCAGTATGCTGTTTTCAACATATGATCCATAAACAGTATGAACAACAGTGGTGACAGGTTTCAGTCTTGCCTTACCCCTGAAATTACCCTAAACCATGAACTTAATTTGTTCAAAAATGTTTGTTAAGGTTATGGGACTTAACTACGGGGTCATCAGTATCTAAACTTACAAAATACTTATGAACTACTTACGAACTAGGACGGCACAAATATCCATGCCCGAGGGGGGATTCGAACCCCCGACCGTAGTGGCCGTGCTGACCGTGACTGGAGCGCCTCAGTCACCTCGGCCACCGCGGCCGGCGAACTTAATTTGCTGTCTACTCTAACTGCTGCCTGAGAGCCTACGCAAAGACCTTTAATTGCCTGCAGAAGTTTGTCTCCTATTCCATAATCACTGTTAACAGCTACCTCCTAGGAACGTGGTCATAAGCATTATATAGATCTATAAAACATAGCTACAATTCCCTGTTCCACTCATAGTACTTCTCCATTATCTCCCGTAAGCTAAAGATCTGGTCCTGACAGCCTCTAAGAGACAAACCTGTCTTCAGCTGATTCTCACACTCTCCATTAAACAATACCTGCAATTGTTCCCATCTATTAGTACCTGCAATCATTCTTACCAAACTCCTGGCCATTAAAATTGCTACACCACGAAGATGACGTGCAACAGAAGCGAAAATTAACCTACAGGAAAAAGATGCTGTGATAAGCAAATGATTAGCTTTTCAGAGCATTCACACGAGATTGGCGCCGGTGGCGACACGTACAACTTGCTAACATGAGGAAAGTTTACAACCGATTTCTCATACGCAAACAGAAGTTGACCGGCATTGCCTGGTGAAACATTGTTGTGATGCCTCGTGTAAGGAGGAGAAATGCGTACCATCACGTTTCCGACTTTGATAAAGGTCGGATTGTAGCCTATGGCGACAGCGGTTTATCGTGCTGGGTCCAACTGGCCTCGTATCACTAGCAGTCGAGAAGACAGACATCTCATCCGCATGGCTGTAACGGATCGTGCAGATACGTCTCGATCACTGAGTCAACAGATGGGACGTTTGCAAGACGACTGCACGAACAGTTCGACGACGTTTGCAGCACCATGGACTATCACTCGGAGACTATGGCTGCGGTTACCCTTGACGCTGCATCAGAGACAGGAGCGCCTGCGATTGTGTACCCAACGACGAACCTGGGTGCACGAATGGCAAAACGTCAATTTTTCGGATGAATCCAGGCTGTGTTTACAGCATCATGATGGTCGCATCCCTGTTCGGCGACATCGCGGTGAACGCACATTGGAAGCGTGTTTTCGTCAACGTCATACTGGCGTATAACCCGGCGTGATGGTATGGGGTGCCATTGGTTACACGTCTCGATCACCTCTTGTTAGCATCGACGGCACTTTAAACAGTGGTCGTTACATTTCAGATGTGTTACGACCCGTGGCTCTACCCTTCATTCTATCCCTGCGAAACCCTACATTTCAGCAGGATAATGCACGACCGCATGTTGCAGGACCTGTACGAGCCTTCCTGGATACAGAGAATGTTGGAGTGCTACCATGGCCAGCACATTCTCCAGATCTCTCACTAACTGAAAACGTCTGGTCAATGGTGGCCGAGCAACTGGCTCGTCACAATACGCCTGTCACTCTCTTGATGAAATGTGGTATCGTGTTGAAGCTGTATGGGCATCTGTACCTGTACACGCCATCCAAGCTCTGTTCGACAATGCCCAGGCGTATCAAGGCCGTTATTACGGCCAGAGGTGGTTGTTCTGGGAACTGACTTCTCAGGATCTATGCACTCAAATTGCGTGAAAATGTAATTACATGTCAGTTCTAATATATTTGTCCAATGAATACCCCCGTTTATCATCTGAATTTCTTTTTGGTGTAGACTTTCATATCTGTAACCTAAGGCAAGGTGAGTTAAGTAAAGGCTCCGTAATTTAAGTTTCGTCTTACTGAAATCCTAATCATTTTCATCCTCACTCATGTAGTAAACCTCACGTCTGTCGCGCAGCAGTGGAGACTCGGCCGTTTTCGCTCGGTACGTGGCAGTGCTCGCCCCTCCCCGCCACCTCGCCGCTAACTGCGTTGGACGCGGCGCCGCGCTGAGCGCCCACTTGTGGCTCAAACTGGCGCCAACTACGTAACGCAATTAGGGCGGCGCCTCCCACGCCCAGGCCGGTGCCGGTGTCGCTGTCTGGGCGCCGCGGCCGCGGCCGTCAACTTGTCCCGGCCGACGCGGCCTAAGTGGACCGCCAAGTTGGTCCGCATCGCCGCCCGGCCCTCTTGTTAGTCGCTTAACTAGCCACCGTCCTTGCCGGATGCCATGCTCTGTACCACTGGCCGCTTTTGACATAATTGGAATTTTCCGCTGCATTCCGAGCGCTTCGCGTACTGAACATACGAGACACTCAGAGCACAAGCGGTGTAAGTCCAGACAAAGTGGTACTGAGGAACATAAATGTACTTACTTTGGAAAAAGAATACTGCCGTTCACAATTTCGTAATAAATTGAGCCCGTGGAATAACTAATTTGCGAGGCTTGTTGGAATGCGTGCTCCACGACTGTATTTGATTTGTGGTAATTATTTCAGCAATCAGTCGTCAAAAAATAAATTTTTATTTGTTTGCAGATCCAGATTTCGACCACTGTACTGACAAACGCAACCTCCAACATGGAGGTCGAGATATTTTTAGTATTTTAATTGGTTTCAAGCATTGATAATGACCACACAGTGGTCGAAATCTGGATTTGCAAACAAATAAAAATTTATTTTTTGACGACTGATTGCTGAAATAATTACCACAAATTATTTGCGACTTCAACGGATAATATGGACTTGCTTTGGTTTTCCCCTGATTTATTTATTTATTTATTCGTGTCAGAAGCATCTTGTACAAATATAACATGAAACACAAAAACAAAAATGAAGATCAATGAATATAAATACAAATTAGCCATTAATAGTCCACATATTTACAAGTAACAACGATAACAGTTCAAAAGGTCTTTCCCCCAGGATTAAACATTAAACTATGTGGCCGAGAGGACTGAGGCGCTCCAGTCACGGTTTGCACGGCCACTACGGTCGGGGGTTCGAATCCCCCCTCGGGCATGGATATTTGTGCCGTCTTTAGTCTTAGTTAATTCATAAGTAGTTTGTAAGTTTAGGGACTGAAGACCCCGTAGTTAAGTCCCAAAAAAAAAAAAAAATTAAACTATGCTATCCCAAAATCACATCACATGCATCACGTGTAGCACCAGTCAGGTCCTGCATGGTACAGCAGGCTGGACACAGCTCATACTGTAGCAGATGCTCCGTGGTTTGTTCTTTTCCACACTCGCACATGACAGATGCATCAGAGAGGCCCCACCTTCTCATGTTGACTTTGGATTTTGTTACGTTGGTTCGCAGTCTATTGAGGGAATTCCACGTCATACAGTCCTCCTCATAGCCAGGTGGGACTGCTTCATGTGGGGTCATCCAGCCACCAAGGTCCCCGATCTTTGCTCTCCACATCTCCAGCCTGGTCAGTTGTGGTGATTTGTCGAGCTCCGTCGTTGCATGGAGAAAGCTTTTCCTTGGTTTGAGTCTGCTATGGGCTGGCTGATAATAAAAAGGGAATGGGTTGGTAATTTCGATGCCTTTGCTCGTTCCATTCTGGCTGTGACTTCCCTTCTAATCCCACGTGGCGCTATACCAGCCACGCAGTATAGTTTTTCAACTGCCGTCGGCCTTAGACATCCCGTAACAATGCGGCAGGTTTCGTTTAGAGCCACATCCACTTATTTAGCGTGGCATGAGTTGTACCATACTGGGCACACGTATTCTGCAGCTGAGCAACACAGTGACAGGGCTGTGGTTCTTAATTTATTGGGTTGTGCACCCCAATTTGAGCCTGCGAGCTTGAGAACAATATTATTCCTAGCAGCTACTTTGCATTTGGTGTTCATGCAATGCTCTTTGTAGGTACGCGTTCGGTCAAGAGTCACACCCAGATATTTAGGGCTGGCGCTGTGTTTTAGTGAAATACCTTCCCAGTTTATCTGTAGGGGCCTTGACTCCTCCTTGTTCTTTAGATGAAAAGCACGGGTTTGAGTTTTCCAAGGATTGGGTTTGAGTTGGTTTTTCCTATAACATGCTGTGAGCTCTTCGAGGGCTCGTGATAGCTTTTCTTCTACACTCTCAAAATTGTCTGCTTGGGCGGTGATAGCAAGGTCGTCTGCATATATGAAGTTCTGGATAATCATTGTAAAAAAGTTGGTACACAACATAAGGTAGGCATTTCTTGTAACTCCACATCAGTTCCTGTATTCACTTCATTAACTTTCGTATTCACACATATACATGTTCTTCGTTGTCTTCACAATTAGCGTCATTTTCAGCAATCGTTGCTGGACGTGTGATAGTAATACAAAGGATATAGTATAATAATCGATGGTGATTGAAAGAAATTAAACATCCTTCTTCTTGGCATCTGTAACTGCACGCTGCATGTCTGCTTGTAGAGTCTGTCTTGGTAAGGCAGATGAAGTGGCATTCTTATAAATTCCTTTGAAAAGTCAATTTCTTTAAATTGTCTGTCAAGATAGATGCTGTTTTTGTACTTCAGACAATTCATATCCTTTTTCGTACCTCAAACACTTAGTATTTAACCTATTAACATTCTCAATATAACCCAGATAGCTCTTAAGTCCTTCCAGAGGGACGAAACGGCAGCTTACTTTTTCATTCTTATATTCAATACTTCGTGCACAGTGTCATATTTTATTTCTTTGAATAGTCTGCTCCCACTCAGATCAATTTCAGCCTGTACTATCGACTGCAAAGTGGTTTGATACGGCTGCGAAGTTGAGGTTCATACACAAGATATTGAAGTCGTCCTCGTAGTTGGGTTTGTATCTCTTGCACAGTTTTTAATTTTTCAGTGATTCGTATGTATACATTTCATCTTAAATATTGTTTTAATATCAGATTAAAATTCTAAAACATTCATTTTGTCTTCCTTCCAGAAAGAAGGGCAGTATTGCAAAATAATGGCGTGATTGTGAAAAAAATTACTTATCACTATCATATGCATATGAAGATAATTAATAGCGTCTGAAAGAATTAAAATAAAAATAATTTCAGGCTATCTGGGTTAACGATTTTCCTTCGGTTTACAATGACTTCCTGGATTTTTCTTTTTTGTGGATAAAATGTCAGTACGCTACATTTGAACTATTTTTAAAAAGATTTTTCTTCTTGGATTGTTTCACAAAGATTAATCAACCAACTGACGAATAACAGTTGTTTGTCTATTTATTTATTTATTTATTCATTTGTTTTGCTTATGATTAGCCCAAGTTAGCCTCATTAGGTAGTTATAATTCCCTGACAGATGATACTTATTATCTGTGATTTCTCTTTCGATGCCATGATCTTTAATAGTTTCTTCAAAGTAAGTGCCATTTTATGTTCTGGGCTTGTCTAGTGCAGCTGTCTGAATATATAATTATGACTGTTTCGTATAAAAAGACAACACAATTTTCAAACACAATATGCAGCGTCGATTTGCTTCAATTGTCATCTGAGATAGTAACAGATCTTTGAGTTGACATGTAACGTGCTCCCATCTGACAAAAAACAGCTCACACTAAATGTTGGAGCGCGCCACTGCAAGCCGCGTCCCGTCCGTCCGCGGCATCTAAAAGACGCGCCACGGCCGAGTCCGCCGCACGATGGCGCCGCCTCTGAGGGCCTGCAGCGCCGCCACGACCGGGCGAGCTCGCGGTGTGCGAGGTGTGCCTCAGTTCATATGTAGCTCTCGCCGGTCTCATATGTCAACATTAACCGTGTCAGTGACTTGCCACCACCGTACCGTACATATGTGTATATGTTGTACCGTTCATGAGGGTTCAATACATTATACTGTTACAACAGTATAATTGGCGACGAGTTTTGTTCTTACGCATGTTTTTTCCGTTGCGGTGGTTATGGATGCGGCGTTGCATCAGCTACTGCAAAAGCAGCAGCAGCAGTTAGATCAACAGCAGCAACAACTTGTTTTGCTTACGGAGTTGCTTACGTCCTCTCGTCCCGCTGCGGCCCCTTCGCCGCCGCCCCAGACCTACCCCCCGAGAGTCTAAGGAAGACTGGGACTCCTACGTGCGGCGTCTCCAGCAGCATTTTGCAGCTTTTAAGGTAACGGATCTTGACTTACAAAAGTCTTTCTTCTTGTCGTGGATCGAGCCCGATACTTTCCGTTTACTACGAAAACTAGCTCCGCTGTCGGAGCCCGCCGAGTTGTCTTCTTCCCGTATGTCGGAATTGCTTAGTTCTTATTATCGGCAGCAAACTCACGTGGTGCTTTCCCGCTCGGATTTTCATCAAAGCAGAAAGAACCCTGGCCAGTTGTATCAGCCCTGGGTGGCAGACCTCCGCGGTTTGAGTCGCAAGTGTGGTTTTGTGTGTGCAACTTGTCAGCAGTCGTATGAAGATTCCTTAATTCGCGATGTCGTTGTCCGTTCGGCTCCTGATAGGGCTGTGCGTCGCGAGGCTTTGCGGTTACAGGATCCCACCCTTGACGAGGTTTTGTCTATTGCACAAGCTTTTGAGGTGTCTAAGGCGGCAGCGGATCAGTTTGAGGAGGTGGTAGAGGTGGCGGCGGTACAGTCCTCGCGCCCCCACAGGCGTCGTTCTTCGCCCAGCTCTTCGTCGTCTACGTGTTCTTCACGATTACCTTCCGCCTTTCCATACCGACAACGTACCTTTCCCTCTTGTCCGGATTGTTTTCATGCGCATGATCGCCCGCGCTGCCCCTTCCGCCGCGCGCGGTGCGCGTCCTGTTGTAAACAAGGCCACGTGGCGGCTGTTTGTCGGACTTCCGCACGCGGTCGGCCGCCGTATTCTGACGAGTCCCAAGTGGAAGTAAACTGTCTGTCTACCGCACCTGGACAGGAGCAGGTCACTTCTTCAAAGATTTAAGTCACACTTCTAATTCAAAATCGTCCGTTCCGTTTTCAAGTTGATACCGATGCCTCCGTCTCTCTCGTAAATTTGGATACGTATTTGGCACTTGGGTAGCCGCCTCTTGTAACGACTTCTCGTCGTTTGGTCGGCTATGGTAAACAGCCGATTCCAGTGCTCGGTCAGTTTACGATTGAGGTGGAGTACCAGCACGTAGTGCGCGCCGTCACGTTTTTGGCCGTCACAAGCACGGCTTCAGAAAACATTTTTGGCCTGGATGCGTTCACGGCGTTTGGTTTCAGCGTTCACGACGCTGTTCATCTTATGTCTGACTCCATACCTCACGTTTCTGGCCGTCACAAGCACGGCTTCAGAAAACATTTTTGGCCTGGATGCGTTCACGGCGTTTGGTTTCAGCGTTCACGACGCTGTTCATCTTGTGTCTGACTCCATACCGTTTACTGAATTGGATTCCCTTTGCCGCGAGTTTGGAGCACTTTTCTCGGCGGATTTGGGTATGGCCATTGGTTACGAAGCGCACATCACTCTCAAACCTACAGCGGTTCCGAAATTTTGTCGCGCCCGGCCTATTCCTTTTGCTTTGCGCCCAGCGGTTAAGGACGAGTTGGATCGGTTGCACGGCTTGGGTATCATCGAACCAATTTCCTATAGCCTGTGGGCGACACCTCTGGTGATCATAAAGAAACCCACGGGAGCCCTTCGGTTGTGCGGTGATTTCAAGTCTACGGTAACTCGCATTCCCCATTCCCCGCCCGGACGACATTTATGCGAAATTGGCGGGCGTTGAGTGTATTTCAAAAATTGATTTGGCGGAAGCGTATCTCCAGCTTCCCTTAGGCTCTGATTCTCAACAATTCATTGTTCTCAATACTCCATTCGGGCTGTACCGCTACAAACGTCCTACGAATTTGCAGGAACTCCAGTCCTTTTTGGGCAAGGTCAGCTATTACTCCAAATTTCTTCCTAATGTGGCGGAGGTCACAATCCTTTGAACGCACTTCGAAAGAAAGGTGTTCCGTTTGTTTGGTCTGCTGCTTATGAGACGGCATTCGCACTCATCAAATCAATTTTAAAGTCTTCACCTTGTCTCGGCACATTTTCACCAGGCCGACAGCTAGTCCTAGCTACGGATGCTTCTCAGCACGGGATTGGAGCGGTGTTGGCTCACAGACTGGATGATGGTTCCGAGAAGCCCATTGCCTACCCGTCTAAGACGTTGTAAGATGCCCAACGTAATTATTCTCAGATTGAGAAAGAGGCTTTGGCGATTGTTTATGCTGTTCGGAAGTTTCATGTGTTCCTCTATGGCATTAAATTCCACCTTATCACGGATCACAAACCCCTGGTGGCACTGTTTAGCCCGCGTTCTCATCTTCCAGACCGGACTTCGCAACGTCTCCAACGTTGGGCTCTGTTTTTGAGTGCCTATCACTATGAAATTCATTATCGGCCCTCGTCGCACCATGCCAATGCCGACGCCTTGTCCCGTCTGCCCATGGGCCCCGACCCTTCCTTCGACAAAGACGAGGTGGCGATTTTTCAGATTTACGAACATTTGCACGACGCAGTTGAGCGACTTCCGATTACGGCCAATAGAGTCGCGCAAGCCACCCATCGGGACCCTGTGCTCCGGGAGGTGCTGAAGCATGTCGCCGCCGGGTGGCCTGAGCGATTGTCCGCCAAAGAGGCTGGCCCTCTGCGCACCTATTTCCAGCTTCGACACCGACTGTCAGTTATCGACGGTGTCCTCCTCCTCAGTACCGATTCCGACGAGCCTCGTGTAGTTATTCCGTCTGACTTACGGGCTCGTATATTAACTCTGTTACATCGGGGTCACTGGGGTATCACACGCATGAAGGTGCTTGCACGCCGTTTTGTCTATTGGCCAGGAATCGATGCCGCCATCGAGCAGTTGGTTCGTACGTGCACTCAGTGTGCTACCCAACAAGCTGCCCCCCGGCGCACTTTTTCCCCGTGGCCTACTCCGGAGCACCCCTGGGACCTCATTCATGTGGACTTGGCCGGCCCTTTCTGTCACTCAATGTGGTTCGTGGTGGTAGATGCACTGTCTAATTATCCGTACGTCGAGCGTATGCCCTCCACTACGGCAGAAGATGTGGTCCGAGCCCTGGTACAGATCTTTGCGATTGAAGGCCTTCCTCGGACGCTCGTCGCTGATAATGGCCCACAATTCACGTCGTCTTATTTTCAACAATTCTGCACTAATAATGGTATTTCCTACCTCACCTCGGCTCCTTTCCACCCCCAATCCAATGGGGAGGCAGAGCGTTTGGTGCGAACTTTTAAATCACAACTTCATAAGTGCCTGGAGAAGTCATCCGCCGAGGCGGCGCTCCCCTTATTTCTTAGTACTTATCGGACAACACCAATCAATGGTCGGAGCCCAGCGGAGGTCCTCCAAGGCCGCCAGCCCCAGACGCTGTTGCACCTGCTGTGCCCGGAGCCACTACCTGAGGTGCCCACACGCACTCGGCGTTACGCACCAGGCACCCCTGTCTGGGCACGCACCTTTGGCCGCCGCCCAGGGTGGACGCCAGGGGTAGTATGGCGTTCGCGTGGTTGAAAGATGTGCATGGTAGATGCCGACGGGGTGACGATCTCCCACCATCTCAATCAAGTACGTCCTCGGTGGGGCCCAACCCCACTGCTTTCAGATCTCACGACTGTGCCTCTCGGATATCCCTCCGTAGATTCGGATGTCGAGAGAGAGGAATCCATCCGACATCACAGTGGCACCGGCCTCTTCCGGCTGACAGCGGTCGCACGACAGCCTCTGCTGCGTTCTCGCCGCCTTCCCACCGCCACGACGACGCCTTACCGTCGGAGCCGAGGCTCGACGAGGCTCGGGGAAGTGGCGCCACGGATGGGCGTCTACAACGCCGACAGTCGGCCGCTGATGACGACGTCGAGATGCAGCCTCTCTCCCCGCGCGTCGACGCTCCGGCCGGTGCTCCTCCGTCGCGCCCGCCTCCTGCCTGCTCGGGTCCTGCTACGGACGCGGCCGTGTCGTTTCCCGGACCGGCGGTGGGGGGAGCGCCGGCAGGGGAGGCGTCTTCCGTCAGTGGCGACGTCGATATGCGACCGGCCTCTCCGCCACTGTCACCTGTGCTAGCGGGGACCCTGCCACGACCTGGTCGCCCCCGGACTGGTTGGCCTTGCAGCGACGTGCTGACGACATCCCCTCGGGCGCAGATGCGATGGAGGCGCTCGCCGTCTCCGGCCGGCTCCCGCCCCGCCGCGGTCGCCCCCGCCGCAGGGTCACGTGGGCGACTCCTGTGGTCGCCACGATCCAGCGTCGCCGGCCATCTTCCGCCTCCACCTGCGATGTCGGCTTCCCGGAAGAGGGGAGGGATGTTGGAGCGCTCCACTGCAAGCCGCGTCCCGTCCGTCCGCGGCATCTAAAAGACGCGCCACGGCCGAGTCCGCCGCACGATGGCGCCGCCTCTGAGGGCCTGCAGCGCCGCCACGACCGGGCGAGCTCGCGGTGTGCGAGGCGTGCCTCAGTTCATATGTAGCTCTCGCCGGTGTCATATGTCAACATTAACTGTGTCAGTGACTTGCCACCACCGTACCGTACATATATGTTGTACCGTTCATGAGGGTTCAATAAATTATACTATTACAACACTAAACGTTTGAAAAGCTGGGTTAAGTCAGAATGTAATAAGCTTGAAACCTGGACTTAAACTACTTGTAAACTGAGCGTCTCATATATCCGAATATCTTGACCATCCCACAGCATATTTAATCGTTGTTCTAAGTACATCAGCTAGTGGAAGGCTTCTATTCACACACTGGCTGAATGGTTATAGAAGACAGCCAAGGAAAGCTAAACATTCAAAACATCACGTTTAATAAATCATTCACACGGGAGGAAAATACAAAGATACCATCATATGACCATCGCAGAAAACTGCTGCATAGTGGGCACAGTAATAGGTATTGTGCAGCTACTGGGGCTGTATCACCACCCGGTACCCAATGATGCAAACGTCTGAGCAATACTAGGCCTTACTGATTAATACAACAATTTATATACTGATCATACACAAATACTTAACTCCTTCAGGAATGAAACAGGAGAATCGAAAGACTGCTAACTGATAAACATAAAAGTAAGCCACATGTTGCATGAAGCCACAGGTTTTCAACCATATAATTGTTTATGACGTCATACCTCCTGAATTATATGTCGTAAGCAGTTCTTAGACACACGTCAATTGTTATCTAATGGAAGGAATAAGTGTAACAAATTTGGTTGAAATTGGTGCAGTGGTTTAGAAGCAGACGCATTTCACTGTTTATTACGCTATATCGCCTGAACTATTTGTCGTACAGTCATTTAATGGGACCTATGACCGTCGCGAAAGTGCAAGCAATATGTTGAAAAAGTTTCATCACAATCGGTTGAACGGTACGGCTGCGCATAAAATACGAACACAAACATTCATTTTTATACATTAGATTTGACATAAATTATAATATAATTTCTTAATACTTTTGTTACTTTTACTTTTTTTTATCTTTATTTATTTGCTGTGTTGTCTCTTTACTCTTAAAAGTTTTATTCGTGCTAGGAAGGTTTTTTTTAACTAATTGTTATCTTTTGTTGTGATCCAAGTTTAATTAGCAAGTTATTTTGTAATTAGTAATTGAATATGTGTTGCATATTTTGTATCAGAAGTCACATTTATACGACTGATACAATAATTTTTGTTAAGGTAGTTAGTTTCCTTTTGTGTCCAATTAAAAGTTTCTTAACTGAAATATTATTTTATTATGCTCATATTATGAATCTGTTTAACTCTGAAAAATCATAGGATTAGATTCTATATTAATTTATTTGTTAATTCAGGTTACCTTGGTAGTATTTGAGTTCAATGAAAACAATGACGTGCCTCTCTGTTGCAAGTGTGAAGCAGGCATTCGGCTGCCTGCCTTTCTGACACCTTGTCCCATCACTCTATGATCCAATCTGAAGTTGCACCACTATTGTGAAATTTGTCATTAAGAAGTCACGGAAATCAAAATATGTCAACTGCAACATAGACGCACATTTTTGTTGTCATCGAACTGAAAACACTGTTCCTTTACCAGAACATGGAATGTAAGAACTTGTATATTATGTAAGTTTCTTAAACACAAATAATTTTTGCAGTATTTCATTCCATTCATAGGGACCTAGCTAGTAGATGATAGTACAAGATGTACTTTACTTAGTGTACTTATTTACATATCTCTGTTTTTGGAAAATCTGTTTGGATTGATAATTTTCTTGGTTTTGCGTAAAAAATTATTTCAAGTGAAAGTGCAGCTTATAATTAATGTTTGGTTCGATTACTATAAATTGTTATTTACTAATGAGTGAATTTTGGAATATCGTAATGCAGGTGGATATGATAGTAATTTAATTTATTTATGAGGTGTGTACACATAGCTCGTTCCTGTCATTACTGTTATGTCTACTTAGCCTCATTTTAGTTTTATAGTTAACAACAGATAAGGCATAATATAGTATATACGAGGCGCGTCCAGAAAGTAAGTTCCGTTTCAATTTATCTCCGCTGCAGCGCTGCGACTGCAGTTCCACACATGCGCTATAGACGATGTGTATCAAGGAGAAGAACCTGCGCCATTTGGAGATCGCTGTCAGTTACGTACGCTTTGTTGTGCTTGTTTGAAATGTCGGCGTTGATTGAAAACCCCGCCGCCTGTGAAATCAGGTCGGTGATTCGGTTTCTGAATGCGAGGAAAGTGAAACCAAGTGAATTTTATCGGCAAATTTGCGATGTTTATGGCCCAAATGCGATGAGTGATTCGATGGTGAGAAGATGGGCCCGACAGGTCCATGGAGGGCGTAGTGATGCGCACGATGAAGAACGAAGTGGGCGTCCACCTTTGGTTACAGAAGAACTGGTTCACGCGATTGATGACAAGATCCAGGAAAACCATAGGTTTACAATTAGTGCACTCGCTATGGACGACGAGCTGAAAGGAACTGTTTCCAACTGGTTGAAGACACAGGTAGCAGATTTCTATGAAGAAGGTATACAAAACCTGGTGCCACGCTATGACAAATGCCTGCAAAATTTCGGCAGTTATGTGGAAAAGTAGTTTAAGAGTTCTAGAAGTTTGTGCAATAAAAATTTATTCTGTATCTGTGTACAATTTCATTTTATTACCAAACGGAACTTACTTTCTAGACCCGCCTCGTATTAAGGAAACTTAGTTTCTCTTAAACAATTTTTTCAACAAATATTTGACTCCTGTGGTGCAATATGTTACAGCAGTAACTCTTCTTAGAAATATATTTCCTACTTGTTTTGTGAAAAGCAATGTCTACTGTTCGCAGATAAACAGTACATGAAAGTTTTGAAGACGAATCATAAAACAGTTACAATTTTGTACACAAGAAACACACGAAACACTTCCCCTTAACGTTCCCACTACCACTGAATTATAAAATACGCAAGGAAACGTAGCTGGCAAAATATCAAAAAGTAACATGTAATCTGCGTCACTGTCACAACTATAAAAAGACATATCATATTTCTGTGAAAATAGTTCGGCCACATCTTCGTTTGCATTAACTTAGTTATACCTTTCAGCTGTTCGAGGAAAATTTATACCGTCCCTCGCCAAATGATTAACCTGCTCTCGCCGACTTCCACTTTGTACCAGCTCGTTAAATTTCACGGCCGCTTTTACGAGTACATGTCCCGTAAACCCTCAACTGCCATTACATCGAGCCGCACTTGCCAACCAGGAAATATATTCCGCTTCTCCGTCCGTTCCCGCCATAGTGCCGCATGACCTACCCGTTTCTATGACGTTAACGGCATTGCATTATCATGGCGCCATCATTAACCGTCGCATCTTCGCAACGCGCATCGCTAACGCCCGTTGTTACGGAAATGAGAAAGGACAGAGTTAACGCCCCGTCTGCGGTGAGCTTGTTAAAGATGAAGTAGAAACTCGAACTGTATACGACTTTCGGTAGAAGAAACAGGTGCTGCCACAAAGGAATAAACCTAGCCTTTGCCTGAAAGGAAAACCTACCTTGGTATGGGCAGACAGACCAGTGCCAATTGAGAATACGTGGTCAATATTTCAACTAATACTCTTCTCATTTCACTGCCGTCACTGCAGAATGATTCCACTTGGCTTAACCTATACCAGTATTAAAGAGCGCTCGGCGACTCCATCGCGCCGTCGTTATAAAACGATGGGCTGTTCCCCAGGGTCCGGAAATTGGGCTATCGATGGTAGCTCAGGCCTGTCTTGATCAAGTGAAGTGACGACAAGTGCGCGCGACCTGTCTTTCTCGTACCATCGCTTCAGGAGATATGAAGAATTGCGTGAAAAACTGCCGTAAACAGACATGGATAATATACAATTTTATTCATGATAAAATTTGCACACTTGACCTTCAGAAGAGGAAGGTCACTGTCTACCGGAAATTTCGTACGGTGCACGGCGGAGCGTACTTTAGTCTACAAAATCCACATTTTATTACCATGTTGAAGAAATTTTTCTCACTTCACTTTCAAATGTTTGTAAATCTATCGGAATGGACTACTTGGTTATTAGTCCGTGGCTTACAAACTACATAAACTAAGGTAAACTAATCTAAGTACTACAGAACCACCGATGTCTGACGTGGGACTCAAAACATGACGGCGAACGGCCGCGCGCACCGCAGCAGGGCGCCCAAGTGCAGCTAATCCGTCGCGGCAACTTCTCCTTCAAAGGAATAGTAATATCACAATCTACTGGATTATAAGGTGCATGGCTCCATTTACCTTCGGCACATTTTCACAGAACATTTTTTTTTTTTTTTTTTTTTTTTCATAGAGAAGGGTAGAAAGCCATGGTGGAGTAGCCGAGCGGTGTAAGGCGCCTCGCTGCGGAGCGCGAGAGTGCTCCCATCGGAGGTTC
This sequence comes from Locusta migratoria, assembly GCA_026315105.1. NCBI lineage: Eukaryota > Metazoa > Arthropoda > Insecta > Orthoptera > Acrididae > Locusta > Locusta migratoria. Next base: position 204,187,084 of record CM048746.1, read on the forward strand.
GAGTCCTCTCTAGGGCATGGGTGTGTGTGTTGTCCTTAGGTAAGTTTACCTTAGTTTAAGCAGTTTGTAAACTACGGACTGATGACCACACAGTTTGGTCCGATAGATTTACAAACATTTGACCATTTGATTTGTGGGATAGAAAGCATTAGAGTGGGGAGGGAGGAAAGGGGGCTAAGAGGGGGAGGCAGACGGAGATGGAGATGGGCTGTGATAGGGAAATAAAGGGGCGATGGACAGAGAAGGTAAGAAAATAAATGGAGTAGAAAAATATGCGGACAACGCGAACACCATAATCTGCCGTAAGGTGTATGGCGGAGGGTACACCACACCACTACTAGGCATTTCCTTTCCTTACTCCCAAACAGAACAAGAAATAAAAGAATTCCTATATGCGTCCGTACAAGTCCTAATTTCTCTTCTCTTTGTTATCATTATGCGAAATGTAAGTAGGCGGCAGGAAGATACTTCTACACTCAGCCTCAAATCCCGGCTCTCTAAATTTCCTCAACAGAATTTCACGAAAAGAAGTGCGTCTTTCCTCCAGCGATCCCCATTTGAGTTTCCGGAGCATTTCCGTGACACTCGTGCATTGGCCGAACCTGCCAGTAACGAACCTAGCTGGTCGCCTCTGAACTGCTTCTATGTCTTCCTTTCAACTGATCTGCTGCGGGTCGTCACGGCTGAGTAGCGAAGTGCGTTAAGACGCTATGCTGCGATGCGCGAGGCCGTTCCCCATCCGGGGTTCGAATCACTCCTCGTGCATGGATGTTTGTGTTGTATTTAGTATAAGGTAGTACATAAGTAAAGTTTAGGTACTAATGACCACACAATTAAGTCCCTTAAGCTTAGCAAACATTTGATTTTTGCTGCGGGTCCCAACCACTTCAGCAATACGGAAGACGTAGTCGTACAAGCGTTTTTACGCGGTCTCCTTTAACGGATGAAGTACATCTTACAACTGTCCTTAAATGTTCGTTCCATTTCATGTCGCTCTGCAATGTTACGCCTAGATATTTGAATGAAACGACTGCATCTTGAAGGTCACTATATTAGAACATTATGGGATTGTTTTTCCTAATCATGTACATCACTTTACGTTATTTCTACATTTAGATGTAGCTGCCATTCTTGACATCAACTAGGAATTTTCTCTAAGTTAACCTGAATGCTATTACAGTCAATTGAAAACGACAGCCTCCCATACACCACAATATCATCAGCAAACAGCCGCATCAGATAATTCAAATGTTCAATGTTTGTATAGTCTATGGGACTTAACTACGGGGTCATCAGTCCCTAAACTTACAAACTACTTATGAACTAACTATGACGGAGGACGGCACAAATATCCATGCCCGAGGGGGGATTCGAACCCCCGACCGTAGTGGCCGTGCAGACCGTGACTGAAGCCCTCAGTCCCCTCGGCCACCGCGGCCGGCTAAGATAATTCATATAGATGGAAAATAATAGCGATCCTATCGCACTCCCCTGCGGCACGCGTAACGATACACTCGTCTGTGATGAATATACGCCGTCGTGAACAATGTACTGCGTTCTATTACTTAGGAAGTCTTCAAATGTTCAAATGTTTGTATAGTCTATCGGACTTAACTACGGGGTCATCAGTCTCTAAACTTACAAACTACTTATGAACTACTTACGAACTAGGACGGCACAAATATCCATGCCCGAGGGGGGGATTCGAACCCCCGACCGTAGTGGCCGTGCAGACCGTGACTGGAGCGCCTCAGTCTCCTCGGCCGCCGCGGCCGGCTAGGAAGTCTTCCAGCCAGTCACAAATCTGTGAAGCTATTCCATATACTAGTATCTTCGTTAGGTGTCTGCAGTGTGGCACAGCGTCAAACGCCTTTTTGAAATCGAGAAAAACATTATCCGCCTGTTGCCCTTCATCCATGGCTCGCAAGATGTCATGTAGGAAAAGGGCAAGCTGTTTCAAGTGACCGATGTTTCCTAATCCCGTGCTGGTTCATAGAATAAAGCTTTTCCGTCTCAAGGAAATTTGCTATATTCAAACTGGGAATATGCTCCAAAATTTTACAGGAAACTGATATCAACGATATTGGCCTGTAATTAAGTAAGTTTTCAGCTACTGATTTTTAAAGCTGGCGCTATGAATTCATTTTTCACCCACTGACGTGCTGAACGCAAAAAGTCGACAGTATCAAAGGCCGTTCTTTTACATCCGTCGCGAGCGCGAGTGAGTAGGTGTAGTCCGATTAAAATCACTCGCTAGTTGACGTCTGTCACGTGGCGCTACAGTATTGCCACACAGGCAGCCGGCTACCGGCGGCTACAGGCGACGAAACAACATGGAGGGACACGTCAAAAATTCTGCTAATATCAGATTATAACGTGGGCGCTGTTGTAAGAGGCTGCTAAGTGTCAATTGCGGCGACGCGAAAACCTCCTGTAGACAGCTAATTTTATGTGCTCAGTGTGTGAACTGCAGGAGAAAACTCGCTTAGTACCACCCAATTTAATCTCAAGTGTCACCTAAGCACTCTTGATGTGCTGTGTATTCGACAAAACGGTGTTCAACCATCTCTTAGCAGGACATCGTGAGTCCTTCGCGCACGGCGAATAAAGTTTACTTCTATGAGCAAACAGGCAGATTTATTTTATAATTTAAGTTTGTAAAGCTTATGGGACTTAACTACGGGGTCGTCAGTCCCTAAACTTACAATCTACTTATGAACTACTTACGAACTAGGACGGCACAAATATCCATGCCCGAGGGGGGATTCGAACCCCCAACCGTAGTGGCCGTGCTGACTGTGACTGGAGCGCCTCAGTCACCTCGGCCACCGCGACCGGCGGTACAGGCAGAAAAATTTCAGGTACAGTGCTGAAAGAAAACTACAATTTTTCACTGTCTTTGAGTAGCCTACCTGAAAAAATCCACAAACTGGCTAGTGGTTACACGAGCTTCCGTGTTACGAACCAATCAGGAATCCCGCTTGACAACTACAGGTTATTAAAAATACAAGCATATTGCACTCGAAAATAGGTAGTATAAGACGAAAATAAGAGCAAATAAGAAAGTGAATACTATTCTGAAACATACGTAAGATTTAAACATCTCAATGAAATTAATAAATCAACAATCAAAGTAATCATTATTTATAAATTAAAATAATCGCATTGGACGGTGTTGCAGCCCACGAACTTCAGCACAGGAAGCTACGAATTTACTAATGCACTACGCAGCCACGTCATTATACACTTCTACACTTCTAACTCACCCTAGACAACTCCTTTCATAGCATTCGGCGAGCTTGTTTTCACTTATATCATACGAAGCTTCTCTAAAGGTAAGCTGATGTGTGTTATAATACCTATACGAAATATTTAAACATTTCGACCCTTAAGGGCAATGAAGTAAAACTAATGGCAAAGATGAAAATTTGTTCTTGACCGGGATTAGAACCCGAATTTCCGGATTTAGGTCAGCGATTGCCTTAACCAATTAGGCTACACAGACTCGCTTCCCTTTCAACTCAAATTCTCATCTTGTAGCATCCTACGATTGTAGTGCCCCTTGCCCATTTGATTCCACTTGCTCGCAGCCTTGACTTCCCGCAAGGTATCCAGAGTATTAATGCGTCCGCATTGAAGCGGTTGAGCAGTGGCGCCTAATGATTCAGATTAGACTTGCGCATACTAGTTCGCGATCGGGAGCGCTCGCTTTAGTTCGCAGCTCTGCAGCGAACTAGTTAGTTATTTTAGTTCGTCCGCTCCCGGTGACGGCTGAGCGGTGTAGGGAGAAGTTCCCCCACCTAGCTGCTTCATGCGCTTGCTGCGTGAGCCGCTAACGATGTCTCGCAAACCAAAACAAACAGTTTGGGGATAATTTCTCGCGTTTAAGTTTAGAATTATCTTTATATCTTGGCAGTATGGAATTTATTAGTCAGATATTGCAGAGTGCACAATACTACAAAACAGAAATTTTGTAGCACTGAAATTTGTAATCTAGCAGGCAGATACTCACCTCGAAATGGCTCTTATCAGCAGAAGGCAAATACGTGATTTTTAATTCTGCTGCGCCCTCTCTCGCTATTGCCCGTCGGTCTTCGGAAAAGAATCCAACGAACTAAGAAGGAGATACGTTTGGCATAATAGTTCGCGACAGATAACGCATGTTTTAGTTCGCGACTGTTTGCACATATTTTAATTCGCGACCGATTGCTCTTATTTTAGTTCGCGATCGATCGCGCATATTTTAGTTCGCGACCGATCGCGTATTTTAGTTCGTGACCGGTAGCTCGGCCGCGAAGTAGGTCGCTCTTTTTAGTTCGTCCGCTCATTCTGGCTTTTGCTACCGCTACTAAAAGAGCACTTCCTTTTGTTATTACAGTTTCCTTATATAATGATCAGTGTTGCCCAAGCGTGTGCTATTACCCGTATTTTTGGACAATGTCTATAAAATTACAGCTCAGCTGCATCTCAGCTCGAAATGACGGTGACTGGCAGAACGCTCTCGCGTCCCCTCGCTGTTCCCCGTCGGTCATCGGAAAAGAAGCGGATCTGCGAACTAGTTCGCGTAGTTCACCTGTGAGAGCTCTCTCCCGTTCTAGTTCGTTCGCGAACTACACAAGACTACTTCAGATCACTGGAGGTCCACTCTTTTCAGTGCCGGGTCTCTATAGGGGCGCCCCCTCCCCCCCTCCCATCCCGCTCGGCGTCCAAAGAGACAATTTGGCGCACCTCTGTGAGTGGCGCCGGGGAGAAAGAGCCCCAGTTTGCACCACGCCCCCCCCCCCCCCCCTTTAAATATATTTTCGTTAAAAGATTTACAAAATGTTTTATCTCGGCTTGTTTGCGTTTACTTGAGCTGAGGCGTCGGCCTACCTAGATTCCTTATTTCACACTTTTGTTCCAAGCTTAAAGCTGAGAAATTGGTTTTTAAAAGATACTGAACATTGTTGATTCTTCTTTGATAATATACACCAACAACGTATGAATATACACATGAACACTAAAATACTGTAAGTAACAAAAAGGATCTGTTACGGTGAAGAGACAAGATACGTTCGGGTCACGTGACACTGTAAGCATCACCCCCTTCTAACCTTACGCATGCGCAAAGACTGCTCTCCCCCACATCTTTTCAAAAAGTTAAATATTTGTTACAACAAAGAGAATAAATTTCATTTACCCTCTAAATCGCGACACATTTGCTAAAACGCCCAAAGATATAAGGCAAGTAACAATACAACAGTCATCGTTGTTCGCGTATCTGTTAAAGGAATTTTGGGTTAAGAAAATGCTTACAATCGGTCTCGAACCCACTACTTTCGACAATGCAGTCCGATGCCGCTAACTACACAGCTGTTCTTGTTCGGTGCACAATATTGACTTCTTCATTATTCGTGATCGGATCTTCTGAAGCCTTTTACACTTGGAGAGTTTTTAATTTATTGTTATAGGATATTTCACTAAATACGGCATGTTTTTGATGAATCTTCAATGCGCCAAAAACAGATATGAAGGGCGGATGTTGCCTTCATGGAGGATCTGCGAATGGGCAAGGCAAGATGCGCAGTAGCTCCGTTATCTTCCTTCGAGACCGTTCATGCGTAACCGCCAGAGCTCGAGTAGCCAAGAGCTGGCGTCGCTACCAGCTCCAAAGTCCATGTTAAAAGCGGCAATTCCCCTTGCTCTTCCCTGCTGTGGGAGCGCCTGTATGCTGCCTCCAGAGAGTTCAGAAGAGAATATGAACCTCAGTGGCGCATGCGCATTGGGAACATGACCGAAAAGAACAGACACATTTACATAATTGTATATCTGCTCCAACAACAGTGAACCCCTAGAAAAAAGCTCGTCCTAAAAAAAGGAAATAATAAATAAAATAAAAAGTCATTCTTCAAAAAATGTTCAAATGTTTGTATAGCTTATGGGACTTAACTACGGGGTCATCAGTCCCTAAACTTACAAACTAGCTAATACTAAGGACAGCACAAATATCCAGCCCGAGGGGGGATTCGAACCCCCGACCGTAGTGGCCGTGCAGACCGTGACTGGAGCGCCTCAGTCCCCTCGGCCACCGCGGCCGACAGTCATTCTTCGTATCGTTCTCCTATCACATTATGTCATATGCAAATTCAATGTATTTTTATCACAAGGAACCGTTTTACGTTGCGGAGACAGCACGTATGCTGTTCGTAACGAGGCCGCAGTGGTCGCAGCGTCGTAATGCTTATGTGTGGCTGAGGTTCAAATTCTTTTCTGATCCCCCTGGAGGAAGCATATAGGCGCTCCCGCAGCAGGATAGGGCGAAGGCAAACGCCGCTTTCAACATGGATGTTGGAGCTGGTAGAGACACCAGCTCCTTGCTACTCGAGCTCTGGCGATTACGCACGAACGGTCGCGAAGCAAGACATCAGAGCTACTGCGCACCTTGCACATTCGCAAATCTTTCCATGAAGGCAACATCCGCCCTTCATATTTGTTTTTGGCGCAATGAAGATTCATGAAAAACATGCCGTATTTAGTGAAATATCCTATAACTATAAATTAAAGATTGTCCAAGTGTAAAAGGCTTCAGAAGATCCGATCACGAATAATGAAGAAGTCAATATTGTGCAACGAGCAAGAACAGCCGTGTGGTTAGCGTCATCGGGATGCATTGTCGAAAGTAGTGGGTTCGAGACCGACTGTAAACATTTTTAACCCAATTTTCTTTTAACATGTACGGGAACAACAATGCTTTCAGTGTCAGGTGACCCGAAGGTAGCTTTTCTCTTAATCTTAAAAGATTCATTTTGTTACATCACTTAACAGTGTAATCAGTTATTTACTGTGTTTCAGCGTTTACGTGCTTATTCATATGTTCTTGGTGTTTAGTATCTTTCAGAAACAAATTATCTTAAGCTTGGAACAAAAGTGTGAAATAAAGAAGCTTGGTACACCGACACCTTCAGCTCGAGTTGAAACAAGCGCAAAGAAGACGAGGTAAGACATTCTGCATAGCTTTTAACGAAAATATCGGTGAGCGTAATTGTCTCTTCGGATGACGACCGGGAGGGGGGAGGGGGCACTATCAAGACCCGATACTCAAATAAGTGAACCTCCAGTCATCTGAAGTACCAGCCGCCACTGAGTGGAAGTTAAAAGCTGTGTACGTGTAGTTTGAAGTTGAACCTATCGTTAAATCGAACAACAAATTGTTCTTTAACACAGTAATTTGGTTATTGATATTGATATTGATGTATATACTGTTAAATAAGAAACAGTGCATTAAACTGATTATGTGCGCAACGGATCAACGGAACAAAACATCTGTGACAAGTAATCTGTATGAAACACACACTGACTATACTCAAAAAATTGGACTGCGAGAAAGATATTAAAAACACAAACCACTTTCTTAATGTTTGACTGCGAGAATTTTATGCAGATCAGTACCTGAGTATCAAAATTCAGTATCATAATCAATTAACTGCAGTGTTGCATGACAATCATTTACTATGGCACAAATAACGAAATCTGTTCAGCAAGATTACAAAATAAATACTGCACTTTAAATCCACAAATAATTAATTATCAAATGAAGGAAGTAGGTTAATCTTCTAACTACGTAAATGAAACAGGAAAGAACGGTCAACTTTGTTACTTATTATTAATAATCACCATTACATTACCTACATAATACAACCTTTTATAATGACATTAAACGCAATTACCTTCACTGCAACGGTGGTACAACGTTTTCATAGTAATAAAAGATACAATATATATATGCCAAATACAATCAAATCAACTTGCTGGCACAGCAGCCTCTGCTCTACATCAAAGCCATGCACACGCCTCAACTGCTCTCTAAGTGAGCTAAACCACAAGTCCCCCTCACTCTCTACGCGAGCTACAATGCTATGCGGCACATAATCTATGCCAAAGATGAAACTTCACAGACGTACACATATCGATACACACAGCAGAAGCAATATTATACATTTTCTTGCAAGCAAGTTACTCGACACAAAACAGGAGGCACAATATTAGACATTTTCTTACATAAATTTTTTTATGGACACGTTTCAAAGTTTGCGAGTGAGGCCAACATTTGCGCCAGTAGGTGACAGTTGCCTCGGCCGAACCCAGCGGCCACGGTCGGCGAGTCCGTTGGGTGTGTGTGCGGCCTCCCTGGCTGACCAGTGTGGTCGGCGAGAACCCCGGCCGCTGGGTGAGTGTGTCGGGCTTCGCAGCTGTAATTACTGGGGCAGGCGGCGCTGCGCACGGCTTCCCCGCTCCGTTCGCAGCATCGCTGCCTCGGCTCCCGCACCAGCTGTATCGCTGACATACTGCGCGCTGTGTGCTGGTCCAGTGAGGCGGTAACCTTAAACTCGCCTCGTGCTTGTAACAGGAGTTTGGGAAAATCGAATACACCAACAAGTTACCTTCAAAATATTGCAGAACTAATTTTACGTGTTATCGTTCGAACTACTCGCCTCCAAAACCGCTCCCAACGCCGTTTTCATGTCCAGAAGCTGTCTGGCTGTATCTGCGAAGTGCCATCGGTCAATTTTCTTTTATCTCATCTATTGTTGCACAGCGTCCTCCCTTCATCTTGGTTTTAAACTTTGGAAATAAACGCGGAGACAGGGTCTGGAGGCTACGGACGTTTACGGAGCAAACAGTTTCTTTTAATTTATTTTTTTATTTTTATTTTTGTTTTTTGTTTTTTCTGCAACTGTCACCCACCAATGGAGATGACTATGCCAGTTCGTCAATCATGTTGCTAGAGTCATGAATTGTCTCGATTCATTACGGGCCGTTTCTGTCACACAACTTCGAGCAGGTGACGCAACAAGTCTTGATAGAACCATCAATTAACACTTCGTTTCTGTGACGTGAAATTATCATAAATTAATCCCTCAAGGCCAAAGAAAACTAGCGGAATTGCTTTCACATTTAATACGACGACCTTTTGGTTTAAGAATATTTTCCGGTCCAATTGCAAATAAAAATTGGCCTACCGATGCTGTTTCATATTTTTAATTTTGTTGCTAGAACCATTTCGGCATTCAGCTATTGTCAATCGATCTTTCAAGAATATACATCCTAAATTGTGGGTGTGTTGTTAACTTTCTACCAGCACCTATAAAATCCAAAAACTCTCCATCACGGACGCCACGGCAGAGTGACCAAGCGGATTGAGGCGCTACGTTACGATGCTCGAGGTCGCTCCCCGTCGGGGGTTCGAATCCCTCCTCGGGCAAGGATGTTTGTGCCGTCTTTAGTTCATAAGTAGTTTGTAAGTTTGTAAGTTTAGGGACTGATGACCCCGCAGATAAGTCCCTTAAGCTTAACAAACATTTGAACATCCATCACTGACATCTAAGAAGCCCAACAAATATTACATTCAATTTACGTAAATATAATATTCTGAAAAAAAAAGAAATATACATAAACACAGAAGCATTCACAAACGAAATTCTTAATTATCACACCTACATTATTTAAATATCTGATCGATTTACACTGGTCAAAACATATACGAGATGAGTTGAATTATCTAGCTTCTAAAGTACTGTCACCTACAGAATTTACTAAAATGGTTAGACATCTTCATGTCGGTCCCACGAAAACAAAATTACGGCAACCGTCATAGTGGTAATAATAGAAAGTTGCTGCAGTGAGGATTGGTGCTGACTCACCCGAGGAAAAAAAAAAAAAAAAAAAAAAAAAAAAAACAATGCCAAGGAGAGCCATAAGAACCTTGAACGCAGGACAGACACAGAGGAGGGTCTGAGTGTAATTTCCACGAACTGCACGCGGACAACAGGAACCGTTAAACCAACGCAAGGCCAAGGTCGTCCACGGATAACAGCAAGAGATAACCGTTACCTCAGGTTAACAGCCCGACGAGACATGAGGCTGAATGGAACTGAGTTGCAACGCATCCTGTAGGCAGCAACAAGATGTACAGTATCAACAGAATCAGTTCGACATCAGCTTTGGGATGTGCCATCTACGCATGGAGACCTATGGTGTGTGTTCCATTAGATTCACGACACTATTCAGCACGTAAAAACTGGGCGCCGGAACATTAGGATTGGAGTTGTAACGAATGGCGCCTGTGTCTGTTAACAGTTGGATCAACATTATGTGTTCAGCAAGGAAATCGTCGTACCATCTGGAGAGAACGTGGAACTCAGAACAATCCTGTTTATGTATGAAAAACTATCATGATGGTGGACGAATGGTGGGGGAAGGAGTCAGTATTGGCGGACGTACGGACCTCTATGTCGTTCAGAATGGTGCTTTGAGTGCTCAGAGGTATAGAGACGAGATCGTTCGACCTTTTGTTGAATCTACGCTAGTGCCATAGGAGAAGGGGTTCCTTCTGGTGGGTTATAACGCTTGACCACGCAGAGCAGAGTAAATTGAAAAGATAAAGTGGCCAACTTGTTTACTGAAGACAACTGTACTGCACTTGGCAGATGCACTTCAACCACACCAGCACCTCTCACAACGGTTACAGACCCGGATATTGCACTCAAAAACCGATTGATAACCTCATACTGTCCATGCCACGCAGGTTTGCAACTGTACTGGCCGTCCGAGGTGATCAAGCATCATATCAGAGGGCAGCGAGTATGACTTTTTCACTATTATGGTAGCCCCATAGCGCAGCGATCTAGTTAAACGCCATGTAAACCTCAAGTAATGAGATGGCAGAATATTTCACAAAAATTACAATTTTAGCCAATATATCAATGACATACATTACCGTAAGTATACCGTGTATGATATCTCACCTGTTCCCCTAATTGTTTGGTCAGTGTAATTAGACAACACTGTTCAAAGTGCCGTCGATGCGAACAAGAGGTGACCAAGACGCGTAACCAATGGCAGCACATACCATCACGCCGGGTGATACGCCAGTATGGCGATGACGAATATACGCTTCCAATGTTCGTTCACCGCGATGTCGCCAAACACAGATGCGACCATCATGATGCTGTAAACAGAATCTGGATTCATCCGAAAAAATGACCTTTTGCCATTCGTGCACCAAGGTTCGTCGTTGCGTACACCATCGCAGGCGCTCCTGTCTGTGATGCAACGTCAAGGGTAACCGCAGCCATGTTCTCCGAGCTGATACACCATGCTGCTGCAAACGTCGTCGAACTGTTCATGCAGATGGTTGTTGTCTTGCAAAAGTCCCCATTTGCTGACTCAGGGTTCGAGAAGTGGCTGCAAGATCCGTTACAGCCATGCGGATAACATGCCTGTCATCCCGACTGCTAGTGACACGAGGCCGTTGTGCTCCAGCACTGCGTTCCGTATTGACCTCCTGAACCCACCGATTCCATATTCTGCCAACAGTCATTGGATCGCGACCAAATCCGACCTTTATCAAAGTTGGAAACGTGATGGTACGCATTTCTCCTTCTTACACGAGGCATCGTAACAACGTTTCACCAGGCAACGCCGGCCAACTGCTGTTTGTATATGAGAAATCGGTTGGAAACTTTCATGTCAGCACGCTGTAGGTGTCGCCACCGGCGCCAACCTTGTGTGAATGCTCTGTAAAGCTAATCAGTTGCGTATCACATTTCGCGTCTGTAGCACGTCATCTTCGTGGTGCAGCAATTTTAATGGTCAGGAGTGTAATTTATTTTGGATGACCGGTTTCAACATTCTTAGTTGTCATCTTCAGATCTGCAACTCTAAATTCGTACAAAATAGCATCTCATGTGACATAGTGCTTAATGTCTGAGTTATAGAAGTCACATACTTATTTTGAAAACTGACACTATTCAATAAACACAAGGTACTAATAAGCATCATTTACTCCAAAATTATGACTTGTTTTTCCCCACATTTTCTGCATTTAGAGCTATCTGTCGTTCATCGCACCTATTCTATATTTTCTGTATCTTTTAGTATACTATTACTACAGTAATGCAATGACGACACCATATCATCAGCAAACGGTCTCAGATTCCAAATGAACTTGTCCGTCAGTTTATTAATGCACACAGTTAGCAATGGGGCATTACTGACTATAACCTTCTCTCTTATGAATATTCGCCGTCGTGAACAACGAAACGTTTTCTGGAACTGAAGAAGATCGTGCCCTCAAACAGATAAGAATCTGCTCCATACGTTCGGACATACGGTAGCAGTCTTTACTGCGGAGCCATATTAAACGCCTTTAGGAAATTTAGATATATTCATTTTGCCTTTAGCGTTTCACTCACGGCTAGAAAGAAAGATGTAATGGGTGAACAAGACAGGGTTCCGACAAGTGATGCGTTATGTTCTGCTTTATGGACAGAAGCTCTTTCGTCTCTAGAATACATATTTGCGGATCCGTTTTTTTACCTTTCTTATAACGAATAGCCACCTGAGCTTGGGTCATCGCGGTGGGCCTAACTTTGGCACTAAATGCAAGCAGACTAAGGTGCAGTGCTGTTGAGTACTCTTATTGAAACCTAACGAGTATTCTACCCGGAGCTCGTGACGTATCTGCCTTTCAGTTGGTTCCCAACACTAGAGATGCTTGTAATGATGTCCTCCATTGGGAAGTCAATGCCATAGTCTAATTACTGCATGTTCGTCTTATCGTCCTGTGTAAACAATTTATCAAACTTCATGTTTCCTTTCCAGTCTCCTAATGTCGCTTGAGACTAATGATCGGATGACCGGATAGAGTTCATATATATGTTCATATGTTTGTATAGCTTATGAGACTTAACTAAGTGGTCATCAGTCCTTATCAATTAACTAACACTAAGGACGGCACAAATATCCATGCCCGAGGGGAGGATTCGAACCCCCGACCGTAGTGGGCATGCAGACCGTGACTGGAGCACCTCAGTCCCCCGGGCATCGCGGCCGGCCCGGATAGAGTACTTCGAGCCGTACAGGAGTAGCCGAGCGGTCTGGAGCGCCACGTAACGGACCGCGTGGCCTCTAGCGTCTGAGGTTCGAATCCTTCCTCAGGCATGGATATGTTTGTTTTGTCCTTAGGTTAGTTGAAGTAGTTTGGTCCCATAGAATTACAAACATTTGAACATTTGATAGGTCTTCGAATCACCTATCGATTTTACATAGGCCCCGAATTATGTCGGGTGCTTCTACTAATGTCTGACGGTAGTAGTTGTATGCTTTCCTCATAAATCCTTTTACAGACTTACGAATCTCTGCTAACAATTGCCTTTGCTTCCTCGAATTTTTCGAATATTTTACTTAACCTTTGACATGCTCAATCCACTTACACCGCCAGCATGTGATTTACGTTACATTTTAACTTTGTCCATAATTTGTCTCCCTCCATAGTACCAGAAGTAAACTCAGTTCATTTTTTGTATCAGACGCTATGAATTGCTTATCTGTTCTTTGTACCAGAAACATTCTGCTATCTTTCAATTCTTTCACATAATGTTCTGGGAACTTTCTAGAGTGGTATGTGTCCTCTTAAAATATATCTCGAATATATTCAACGCTTTTGAGAAAACATTATCGCCGGCCTAACAGCACGTTAGTCTGTATTTGCAACCCAATGGAGTAGCAGTTAGCCGTCACTTGAATTCGATAAGTCGTTGGTAGTTTCCTGAGATATGTGAAACGAGACATCTGTGCTTAGACTGAGGGCAAAATGTTCATGGCCGTGATCTGGATAGTTTCCAATAAAAATTCCTTTTCGTCCAAGTCAAACAAATTTCGCTTACATTTTAACCACCAACATCCGCAGACGTGGTAGTGAAAACGTGTAGCAGGATAATGGCTTTCTGGCTAAGCCAATAATCATATACTGACTTTTCTTTCGGATATGACGGAAAGAGCAGACACAGTAAGTTGATATTTACAGCCCAAGATTTACGAATTCGAAATATTCAAATATCTCGACAGTTACACGGCACTGAAATAAATTGACAGGCGAATATTTTTGGTTGGACCAGCATTCACACCCAGATTTACCGCTTCGTGCCAGCTGTCGTCTTAATAAATCCACCTTTCCCCTCCGCTTCGGGCCGAGCCAACTGTTGCCAAATGTTGTAAAGGTTTTGGAGTTATAGGAGCCAACTGCGGTGGTTATCGGTCCCTAAACATACAAGTTACCGTATGAACAACGTATACATCCATGCCCGAGGAAGGACTCGAACCTCCGGCGACTTACGGCCGTGCACACAAGACGCCTTACCGCGCACGGCTATTACGCCGCGGCGCCAACTGTTGCCTTAACACGTTCGCTGCCGTTCACGCTCTGGCGCGTGTAAACGTTACTTGAGTTCAAATGTTTGTAAAGTCTATGGGATTTAACTACGGGGTCATCAGTCCCAAAACTTACAAACTAGCTACATCTAAGGACGGCACAAATATCCATGCCTGAGGGGGGATTCGAACCCCCGACCGTAGTGACCGTGCAGACCGTGACTGGAGCGCCTCAGTCCCCTCGGCCACCGCGGCCGGCATTTACTTGAGTCAGGTGCCGCTCACGCTGTGGCTCGTGCTGCGACCTGGCAACCTATTACGGCTTGTTGTAAACTGGCATCGTCTAAGAAAGCCGTATAATTTGGTAGGCACTCAGGGAAGAGTATAAGTGATAGGCACACGTACGTGGTTCCAGATTTTCGCGTTTGCATTACCGGCTACGAGCCACACACGCTTATTGGATTCTTATGTAAACAAGCAAGCAAGCTTTTGATTATTTTAATTTTATTTCGATTAGTTACCAGTTTATAAAAAAAATACTTCTTATTTTTGATATTATTCATACTTATATTGCTGATGATATAGAAATATGCATATGTTTTATGAAATATCTTGTATGTACTGTTTATATTGTTCATTTGTTGTTTTCACAAAAATACAAAAGCAAATAAAAAAATCACATCAAAAAACTGAAAACTAAAACCAAAACATTCGGTGGCTCAAAACTATGAAAAGATACTGTCAAAATACGATCACGCGCCAGAGCGTGCACATCAGCGCGCCAGAGCGTGAACGGCAGCGAACATGTTAACTACATTTTTTTTTTCCTTTCAGGTCCCCCTCCCTCTGCTTATAGCCCTGCGTTTCTCTCTCCACCAAATGCCTTCTTTGGCAAGTTATAAAGCCGTATTTCTTGTGGGCAGCTCCTAACTTCCGTTCTTCAGTCAGTACGCAGGCTTTCAACAAGTAAATAAAAATAGTGTCGTTCTTATCCAGAAAGGAGAAAACCAATGTGAGTATAAATCAAAATGCATCTCCTACGAGGGAATATCAACCGCAGCGCCATAGTTAGAAACTCCTTCTTACATAAGGGTAATCCATTTCAAGCGTCAGGATCAGCGACAGAGAACGGCTGCCCAAAACGTAAATACAGAATAAACAGAAAATCGAAAGTTTTCATTCTTCAGGTGGAAACACGTCCACTGAATATGTGGTCGTGTTCCATTTTGAGCTATTCATTAATCTTAAGTGTTTCTCCGCCATTAATATTGTCTATTTGTATTAATGATCAATGCCCCTTGTTTATATATGTTCCCACCTCTGTGATTGAAGTGTGTTCATATGAATGCGGAAGGTTGCTTTTAATACTGATTGACTGCTGCGCAATGGCTTACAGTCGCCACCTTGCGCTTTAGGCCTTTAGGCATCGTCTGCACTGCCGTCTGCTGGGTGGCTAGATACAAGCTTACTTGGCAAGATGGCGAGGTGGTCTGTTCCTAGTGTAGTACCAACATAGACATGGACGAAATAGGTGACAAAAGAGACCTCTCTGGAGCTCTAGTAGAGGGTATTATCTTCTTCAGGTAGCGAGGGTTGGTAGACATTAGGCACTGAACGCACTCTGCATCGCTTTAAGCTCGCCCTACATCCTGTGCGTGAAGGGGAAGGCTTTTTGCGTGGCCTGAGGCTCCACTCTTGCCCCGACCGCCAAAGTGAGTATTTCGTCAAATCATTCTGAGGGGATGGCATGCTGTTAGAACTTTACTTTCATTGTGATCAGGCAGTCTTGATTTATCAGTGATAGTTTTCTTGAGTAGTTATTTCGCCATGCGAGGCGAAGTGTTTCTTCATTTACAGACCTCTAGTAATTCAGTTTAGATTTAGTACTTGCATTCTCATTCCGGTGATGATTTTGTGTTCGGTTTTTGATAGAATTCACGTTTGTGGCCTTCAGCCTTTGTGTAAACTTATTACGTTTGAATTTCCTTGCTGTTTTTTAACTAACGTTTTCCCCTTGTGTTGGTGTCCAGGAGTATGCTAAATATTTCTCAGAATTTCTGGTTTGATTCCATTTTCCTGTCTTGGAATGACCGATTCCACCACGTGCTTTCGTAACGGTCTTTACTTCG
The DNA here is from genome assembly GCA_026315105.1 of Locusta migratoria. Lineage (NCBI taxonomy): Eukaryota > Metazoa > Arthropoda > Insecta > Orthoptera > Acrididae > Locusta > Locusta migratoria. Next base: position 204,203,403 of record CM048746.1, read on the forward strand.
GCCTTCAGCCATGCTTGTACTAGTACTAGCTTCCTTCTATATAAATTCTCGTGCTTGCTTTACTTGCTTATTCTAAATTAATTTATTTTTTGTAAATCCTATGTAATTCACTGTGGTAATACACCACGTGGTACTTACGGATAGTAGACCACTGCCTCCTCACACATAAGTTTGTTTGGTGCATGGTGTCATTTTAATTTCTGCTTCCAGACACCTGCCATGTCTTCAAAACGCCGCCGGTGCTTCGTTTCGCCGCTGCTATCAAGTGTTGCCGTATGAGTAATGTGTTGCAAGCATCATGTGTATGTGTCTGTGTGTGAATGAATGTGCTTTTCTTTATCCACTGTGTATTGGCAAATTTCCTCCCATGTTCCCGCCATATTCACAAAAAGGCAGAAACAATTTCATTACAGACAGTAACTTTATGGTTTAATTCACTTTTGTACAAGGTGTGTGCTTTATTGTGCTTAATATGGTCTCCACACATTTTATTGAATAGATAATGATTTAAAGTATCAAATCTCTGCTTCATAATTTCATGCTACCCATCCCATGTATAATTATCTATTCCTTTTTTTAACATTAATTTTGTGTTTGTTAAAACGTTGGCTGCCCTCTTAAGGACGGAGCAGTTAGATAAATTTCCGTTGCGCATGTACTGTGGCCACTCCCAAAGTAATTTAGAGCAGCAGTGAGCGTTTTAACTTGCATTTGCAGATCTCTACTGACCGAGACCTTACTTAGAAAACGTAACAAGCTACTTTCAAGGCGAAGCGGCAGAGTCCTCACATTTTTAAGGCATCAACAAAAATTCAGTTGGAGAACAGGAGCCATATTTGTACTTGTTAACAATCAAGTGAGAGTATCAATTAAGGAAGGTTAAGACTATCAACAATACGTTTGGTATTGTTATGGTATGGTAGTGACAGTGACGGCTCGTAAGGATACATTTTGGATCCAAATTAATATTTTCATCCTGCAGCGGAGTGTGTGCTGATATGAAATTTCCTCGCAAATTAAAACTATGAGCCGGGTCGGGATTCGAAAAATTCAAATGTTTGTAAATTAAGTGACTGAACTATGTTGGTCTTCAGTCCCTAGGCTTACAGACTACTTACACTAACCTAAAGTAACTTATGCTAAGGACAACACAAATACCCATGCCAGAGGGAGGACTCGATCCGCCGACGGCAACGACCGCACGTACCGCAGCTGGGCGCCTTAGTGCGCACGACTAATCTGCCGGGATTCAGGATTCGAACCTGGTGCCTTTACCTTTGGCGGCAAACGCTCTACCGACTGAGCTATCGTGGCCTATATAAAGCCCTTATATATATAAAAAAAAAAAAAAAAAAAAAATAAAAAAAAAATTAAAAATAAAAATAAAACCATAATAACAACCAACCGATATACTCAATTCGGCTAGGCTGCAGGTGTCTGATGTTTAATATTTGACCGTGTACTGCAGGACTGCAAAAGTTTGCCAACGGATGTACAAAATACAGAACCCCTCTTTACTACAGTCGACGTAGTCAACTTGTGACAGTCAGTAACTGCACTAATATTTGAAATAACATATTTCTGATTATCAAAAAATGTTCAAATGTTTGTAGAGCTTATGGGACTTAACTGCGGGGTCATCAGTCCCTAAACTTACAAACTACTTATGAACTAGCTACTACTAAGGACGGCACAAATAATCCATGCCCGAGGGGGGATTCGAACCCCCGACCGTAGTGGCCGTGCAGACTGTGACTGACGCGCCGCAGTACGTTCGGCCACCGCGGCCGGCTTCTGATTATCAGTCAACAGTTGCAACTGCTTACTTATTTACTTTTTACGTGTTTTGATCGTTCAGGTTCATATTTAGAATCATTGTAGTTGCGACTGCAACACGTCCCGTCTATGATATCTGTGATCAATACAAGAGATTTGAGCACCTGAAGAGTCGTATTTTCGCACGAGGCACTTACGTTACGTGTAATAGCAATAATCAATAAATCCATAAGGTGCAAGACATAATGGTGTCCACGCGTCCTTTTGCTCTAACAAGCAGCCCCACACTGGCCAGGAAGTTTAAGTGCGAATTCTAATCCCGGGACTCTATTCATGATGGGCACGCGAGTTCCGCATTGTGCGAGAGCTGGCTCGTTGTAAAACTGTTGGCCCGCCATGTAACGATCGTCCAGTCAGGCGGTTAATTTTCGCAGCTCGGTATCGGCGGGAGGGCTGATTTTTTCCGCCAGCAGTTTATCGGACTAGCCGAGCCTAAATGCAAGAATGTGAAGCGAGCCGTGCAGATAAAAGTGGATAGCGCTGCAGCCGCCATTCACGCCCGCGGCCGGCACTGGGCACCAGTGTGCGCGCCGAACAAAAGGCGAGCGCGCCCCGGCAAGTAGTTCACTTGCGCGCAGCCGATGCCTATGCTGCGGAACATTTTTCCCGCAACCCGCCTAAACAGCGTGCGAATGGCGGCCGAGGCGGCTGCTCAGCCCTTCAATTAACGTCCGGGCTCAGTAACCCAGTCAAATGGTGGTTTTTCCGCAACAAAATTCAGTGCAACATATCGAAAATATAGCGCCGGCGGGAGATAGGCAGGTGGGAGGGGGCGTTACACTATCTACATCTACATCTACATCTACATAGATACTCTGCAAATCACATTCAAGTGCCTGGCAGAGGGTTCATTAACCACTTTCATAACTTTTCTCTACCGTTCCATTCTCTAATAGCGCGCGGGAAGAAAGAACACATAAATCGTTCCGTTTTCGATCTGATTTCTCTTATTTTATTGGGATGGTCATGTCTCCCTAAGTAGGTTGGTGCTAGCAAAATATTTTCACATTCAGAACTAAAAGTCGGTGATTGAAACTTCGCAAACAGATCACGCCGCAATGAATAACGTTTTTCTTTTAATGATTTCCACCCCAATTCGTGCAACATTTCCGTGACGCTTTCCCCCCCGTGACGTGATAAAACAAAACGAGCTGCCCTTCTCTGAACCTTCTCAATATCTTCCGTCAGTCCCACCTGGTGAGGGTCCCACAAGGGGCAACAGTACTCCAGGAGAGGATGCACAAGTGTGATGTAGACGGTCTCTTTGATGGAGCTGGTGAATCTTCGAAACGTTCTGCCGATGAAACGTAACCTTTGGTTCGCCTTCCCCACAATATTTTCTATGTGTTCTCTCCAGTCAAAGTTGTTCGTAATATTAACTCCTAGGTATTTGGTAGAATCTACGACCTTAAAGTTTGACTGATTTATCGCGTAATTAAAGTTCAGCGGATTTCTTTTAGTGGTCATGTGTATTACTTCACACTTTTCTTTATTTAGTGTCAATTGCCAATTTTCGCACCAAGTAGAAATTTTGTCTAAATCGCTTTGCAGTTGCTTTTGATCCTCTGTTGAATTCACTAACCGATAAACGACAGCATCATCCGCGAACAGTGTAAGGGAGCTATTCAGATTATCTCCTAAATCGTTTATAAACACGAGGAAGAGTAGGGGACCTATAACGCTTCCCTGTGGAACGCCAGATATCACTTCTGTTTTACTCGATGACTTACCGTCAATTACAACGAACTGTGTCGTTTCTGATAGGAAATCGTGAATCCAATCGCACAATTGGGGAGATATTCCATAAGCACGCAATTTCATTAGAAGCCGCTTGTGAGGTACAGTGTCAAAAGCCTTCCGGAAATCCAGAAATATGGAATAGATTTGAGATCCCTTGTCGATGGCACTTAACACTTCAAATGAATAAAGGGCAAGCTGTGTTTCGCAAGAGTGATACTTTCTGAATCCGTGCTGACTATTGGTTAATAGCGCGTTCTCTTCGAGGTAGTTAATAATATTCGAACAAAGTATATGTTCCAAAATCCTACTGCAAATCGACGTCAATGAGATAGGCCTGTAATTTTGGGGATCACTCCTATTGCCTTTCTTGAATATTGGAGTAACTTGGGCAACTTTCCAGTCTTTGGGTACGGATCTTTCGCTGAGCGATCTGTTGTAAATTATAGCTAAGTACGGAGCTATTGCATCAGCATACTCTGAGAGGTATCTAGTTGGTATACAATCTGGCCCGGAAGATTTATTTTTGTATAGAGACTTAAGTTGTTTTACTACTCCAGGAACATCTTCTTCTAAGTTTCGCATGCTGGCAGCTGTTCTTGGATTGAATACTGGAGTGTTCACTTCGTCCTCCCTGGTGAAAGAATTTCGGAAAGCTGCGCTTAGCAATTCTGCCTTAGCAGTACTGTCGTCGGTAGGACGCAGAAAGCATTGCTCGTAATTTTCTGTTTGGTGCTTCCCCCCATTACGGGAAAATGGAATATTACACACGTCCCTTGCAGGAAATTTAATGTTCTTTCACGTGGTGTAGGGATTTCGTTGATCACATGTATATTTCTCGAGCAGTAGGGCGTGCAAGTGTGCGTTTTTGACGTTTTCGCAGAAGGACCAATAATTTTCTCTTTTTCATTGAGTTCTAGCGCCTATAATGCTCGTCAGTAAATCAAACATGAGTAGTGCATTTTGTCTACTTTAATTTTGCTCGGAATGAACATCTTCGAGAAACGCATAGTTTTCAAGATATAAGCAGGAAATTGAAGTAATTGCGATAATTTTGAGGTGTTTTTTGCTTTTAGTTTTTCATTGTGAAGCTGATCTCCTACAAGGAAGCAGACCTGAAATTCGAATTCAGCACCTCCAAAAACATACAGAATCGTTGAGAAAAAATTTCTGGAATTTTGTTAGGGAACGGCCTATTTTGAGAACCAATTGACTGGCCTACAGGTACCTGCGAGCATCACCCAGCAGCATTCTCTTTACCCGTTAGGGAGTACCAATTTCAAAACTTTGTTAAGCAAAGGTTTCACATTTCTTGAAATATTGTGATCAAATATTGCCGGCCGCGGTGACCGAGAAGACTGAGGCGCTTCAGTCACGGTCTTCACGGCCACTACGGTCGGGGGTTCGAATCCCCCCTCGGGCATGGATATTTGTGCCGTCCTAGTTTGTAAGTAGTTCATAAGTAGTTTGTAAGTTTAGGAACTGATGACCCCGTAGTTAAGTCCCATAAACTATACAAACATTTGAACAAATATAGTTACATATAGATTATTAAGGCTTTTAATCAAGTTGCGTGGTTATGGTATATCGCCCCAGATTTGTAGCTGGATAAGGGATTTCCTCTCAGAGAACACAGGTTTTAGTAATCGATGATAAGGCATCGACTAAAACGGTGGGAATATCGGGCGTTCCCAAGGATAGTATTATTGGTCCTCTGCTGTTCCTTATTTACATAAACGATTTGTGAGAAACCCTGAGAAGCTCCCTTAGGTTATTTGAAGATGACGCCGTCGTTTACCGTAAAATCATCTAAGTAAGATATCAGTATGGTGTAAAAATTGGCAATTGACCCTAAATAATGAGAAGTGTGAACTCGTCCACAGGAGTACGAAAAGAAATCCTTTAAAATTTGTTTACAAGATAAATGAATCAAATGTGAGGGCCGTAAACTCCACTAAATACCAATGAATTACTGTTACATCAGATTTAAACTGGAAAGAACACGTAGATAATGCCGTAGGAAAGGCGAACCAGAATCTGCGTTTTATTGACAAAACACTTAAAAGATGCAACAGAACTACTAAAGAGGCTGTATACACTACGATTCTCCGTCCTCATCTGGAACGTTGCTGCCCAGTGTGGGAGCCTTATCAAGTGGGTTTGACGGAAGCCATCGAAGAGTCCAAAGAAGGGCCGCCCGTTTTGTTTTGTCACGATACAGGAGAGACAGCGTCACGGAACTGATACAGGATCTGGGATTGAAATCATTACAACAACAGCGTTTATCGCTGTGGCGTGGTCTACCTACGGAACTCTAATCACCAACACTCTCCTCCGAATGCAAAATATATTATTGACTCCTACCTACATACATAGAAATGATCATCAGAATAAAATACGGGGACTGATGACCTAGCTGTTTAGTCCCCTCAAAACCAACAACAACAAAATAAAATACGAGAAATCAGAGCTCGAACAGAGAGATTCAGATGTTCTTTCTTCCCGCACGCTATTCGACAACGAAATGATAGATGAATAGTTTGAAAGTGGTTCGACGAATCCTCTGCCAGGCACTTAAATGTGATTTGCAGAGTCTCTCTTAAAGGTATAATTACTTAGTTGGGGGAAAATGTTACCAATTTCTTATCACAGACAATGCAACTGTTTAACCATTTCATTTAATTTATGGTTAATAATTCATCTTCCCACTTGCTATAATGAACTAATTTTATTGAATAAATGTTATTCAACTAAATCACTGGCATTGTATGCAACATAGGCAAAAGTTAGAATAAAACCATGTATATTAAGGAACGAATTATTTTATGTAATATTTCTTATTTGTTTCGCAAACTACAGCCTACGCATATTTTTAATTAGAGGATCACAGGTAAAAGACATCTGCAACTTAGTTACTAGGAAGAATTGTACGGCTGGACCCTGTGATAACGTCGAGCCAAACTTCTAAATCAGAACCATACATAGCCCAATACGCAGTTTCTTACGCCTTTTAGTGACACTCGCTTTAATAACAGGTGTGATGATTGCGGTTCAGGAAAAAGTGTCAAGTAACAAGCATTAGCTAAAAATGTAGAAAGACGGTCGCTCTATTCCTGCAGCATTGGTGCATTTTGTCGAGGATGCGTACTGTCAGTCTGCATCGCAGTAAAAATAAATCTATTAATAAAACTGAACAATGTTACTGAGAATATGTACCTTTCTCTGTAGGTAGGGGCAGGAAAGTTTCGCAAAAACGATAACGTAAAAAATTTTGCCGAGAAACATCGTGAAATTTGTAGTTTTTAGCAAAGTAATCTGAAATCAGTAATTTTTAGGGAATACTATGAAATTATCAATTTTTCCTTACGAAAACTACATTTGACGTGAAAAATCTCCATATATTTCTAACTGGTGCATAGAGAATTTTGTCTCCGTATTTTCCCCTTAAACTTTAGCTTCACGTACGAGCTTAAAGGCCGCGGTGGAGTGACCGAGAGTTCTAAGGCGCGTGGTTGGTTGCCGTCGGCGTGTCATTACTCGGGAAAGTGTGTGTGTGTGTGTGTGTGTGTGTTGTCTTACGTTATTTTAACTTAGTTGAAGTAGTTTGTAAGCCTAGGGATTAATAACCAAACAAGATATGTCCCATAGTTTTACAGACATTTCAACATTCGAATGATCTTAAAGCGAGAGCTCATTTTTTATGAATCCCAACGATGTGACGCCAAAATTACTACATGCATTAAAAAGGGGGGGGGGGGGGGGGAGTACGGATCCTGCAGTACATACATCGATATCAGCAAGCGAAAGCGAGATTGGCACAAGCTCCAAACTGACGAAACATAAAACAGAATTAGGCAAAAGAAATTTTGAAATAGGAAAAATTATATATCGAATTCGCTGAAAAGAAAGTTGGAAAAAAGTGGTAACAGGCACATAAGAACATCATCGGAACAGTCACAACAGCACCGCAGTGGAAAAAAAAAAAAAAAAAAAAAAAAAAAGCCGGCCGCGGTGGCCGAGGTGACTGAGGCGCTCCAGTCACGGTCAGCACGGCCACTACGGTCGGGGGTTCGAATCCCCCCTCGGGCATGGATATTTGTGCCGTCCTAGTTCGTAAGTAGTTCATAAGTAGTTTGTAAGTTTAGGGACTGATGACCCCGTAGTTAAGTCCCATAAGCTTTACAAACATTTGAACATTTTTTTGGAAAAAAAAAGTAATTTCCTTTGGATGGAACCAGAACAGTTGTGAGCTCATATCGGGTATGGGACGGGAAATTCGCTTAGTCATCCTCTGTATTACAGCGACTCACATTTAAGGCGACCCACTCCTCCCTTCCAACTCCTGCCCCCCCCCCCCACCACCACCAACAACAACCTTCCCGTCACTTGCATTTATAAACTGATGATCTGACTTCATAGGCATAATATAGTAAAACACCTTGTGGAAAGATTGTGTTGAAATAAGTGTATGTATCATGTTACTCAAATCGCCATTGCTATTTCCATCAAAACGAGATCAGAAGAAACAATTGACAGTTATAATTATTTTGGTTAAGCTATATAATATACTGGATGATCAAAAAGTGGGTATAAATTTGAAAACTTAATCATGCAATAATGTAGATAGAGAGGTAAAAATTGACACACATGTATGGGATGACCGGGGGTTTTAAGAGAACAAATAAATAAATAAGTTCAAAAAATTTCCGACAGATGGCGTTTCATCTGATCAGAAAAGCAATAATTACCATAACAATTTAAGGCAAAGCAAAGATGATGTTCTTTACAGGAAATGCTCAATATGTTCATCATTCCTCAACAATAGCTGTAGTCGAGGAATAATGTTGCGAACAACACTGTAAGCATGTCCGGAGTTATGGTGAGGCATGGCATAGAATGTTGTATTTCAGCATCCCTAGATATGTCGGTCGATCACGATACACTTGCGACTTTGGGTAACCCCAAAGCCAATAATCGCACGGACTGAGGTATGGGGACCTGGGAGGCCAAACATGACGACAGTGGCGGCTGAGCACAGGAACATCACCAAACGACGCGCGCAAGAGATCTTTCACGCAATATGGGGTGCAGCGCCATCCTGCATAAAAATCGTACGTTCCAGCAGGTGTTTATCAGCCAGGTTGGGAATGATACGGTTCTGTAACATATCGGAGTACCTCTCACCCGTCACGGTAGCAGTTACAAAACCAGAATCATGCAGTTCCTCGAAGAAAAAAAGGCCCAATATCGATATATGTGGTTCTAATAAAAACCCCATGTCATTCCAAGCATCTGGGTCAATTTTCACCTCTCTATCTACATTATTCCGTGATTTATTAAGTTTTCAAATTTATATTGACTTTTTTATCACCCTGTAGACTGAATAAAATGTACATGTGTATTTTGTTTGAATCCTTTTATCGTGCCAGGTGTTTGAAATTAGTAACAAATTTTGTTAGCGATTTTATTTTTATCTTATTATCCTAAACTTATTTCTCAATAATCATATGATTACAGGAAATCACTATGTACAGCCACCTTTCTGACAGAGGTACAATTAACCGCCATTGTCATTGCAGTTCATTGTATGGCACTGCATTTGTACGTTTAGAGTCACACTGGACAATTCAGGTTATGTACTCTATTGTGTGTGTGTGGCAACATGCCTCAACTGTTCATTTCAAGATTAAAGCCTGTGCATTAGGCAAATAGGATAGGTGCAAATTCCCTTCGAATTGTCGTTTACCGCAACGATTTCATTTTAACATTCGACCGTTATTTGGGATACAAAGCCTTGCTGTTTCCATCGGTGTGTCATCGGTCTTAATCGCCATGAATATTTTATATGGTCGCGTCACTTCAAATAACTGCGTATATTTCCTCCCAGATTTTTACGGAACTAAAAGCTTTCAGGGCTTGTTAGCAGTTGCATAATCACATATTAAAGGCTGTCCGCCTGCGTAGTTCAGTGGCAGCGTCGCTGACCGCCGATATAAGGGGCCGGGGTTCGATTCCCGGCAGGGGACTGGGTGTTGTGTCTTGTCATCGCCATAATTTCATCTTCATCGACACGCAGGCCATCTAAGTTAAATCAAGTGAAAAGGCTTGTAACAAAGCGTCCAATCCATGTTGGGGATATCCCGGCCAATAAATGCCATACGATCATCATGAACTGATATTAAAGGTTCTTTCTTTGTTTACAATTGGAAATATAGGTGGGGATGGGTGCAAGAGAAAACGGTATGTTTTGTTTGGATCCACTAGAGCACTGTCCATTTAGCTTGGTCTTAGTCGGCAGTGATGTGCAAGGCGAAAAAAAAACCGACCATTTACAGCATCGCGAAAGATAAAGAACCCCTGGAAGAAATTCAGGAGGTGTAGTACTTGTGCAAAGGAAGTAACTTACTCTGGTCTGACCAGTATTTGAATATTTCTCGCCGTTATAGGATCCGTAAAGAGTGGGAATGGTGCAGGATTTACTGCAGATCTAGTAAAAAGAAGCCTGCATCGTTACAAATTTAACAATCGAAAAAAGTGGGCCAAGATTATCTAACAAATCTAATGGAAAACTGTGCAAGGCAGGCGTTGTGTACTAGGTATGAACTACGGCTAAAGTTCCTGGCACGTATGCTTCTCGAAGCGTTACCCAATATATTGCTTCTGCCTACATACATGTCGGAGAAGACCACAAGGATGCAATTAGATAACAGCACACGCGTAGATTTACGTGTATTCGTTATTACCGCGAACCATACGCGACTGAAAAGGAAAAAGAGGAGTGACACTGGTACAAGGAGAACCCCCCATCACTCACCATGAGGTGGCTTTTATGGTGGCGATGTAGCTGTAGTAGAACAGCGATAAATAAACCATGACACAATAATGAAGCTCTAACAACCGCTCTTCTTACCGTGTATTTCGTTATGTACAAATGTTTCTAAACATGTGGGACTTAACTAATCTGGTCATCGGTCCCTAGGATTACAAACAACTTATGCTAAGGACAACAAATTCGCCACTGCCCGAGTGAGGGCTCGAATCTCTGACGGCGAGCAGCGGTGCATTCCACAGCTAGGCACCTTGGAACACTCCGTCACTCCTTCTCAGCTATCTCATTATGAAATTTATGCCATTAGTATACTAGAACTAACGGTTGTCTCGTACATCACTGAGTAAAACGATCCTGACGATGCCCATTTGCGAAAGTGGCCGAAACGTTGACAGTTGTGGATACTGACAATGCTGCCAAAAATCCCCAACTCAAGAAAAAAAGGGGTCTCTCCATAATCAGTTTCACTTTGTGTATTTTTGGCTCTAAATGTCAGCTTTGTGAAACGTACAAACGCCAGGTGTTTGCACACTAAGAAGACGATGAGTGGAGGAGCACCAAGAGTACAGCATATATTAATTGGGTCATTCAGAGTGCAAATCTTACAGATTGTGGTAGTCGAAAGCAGGGGCGACGACTTTAGAAAATCAATATGGGTGTTAGTGGTTTCATTTTTCATTACTTCGTCGGTCTCGAGGTTCAAAGAATGGGCCAAGAAGTGTTCGTGGCTCAATTACTTTGATCATTGCTTCCAAACTTGAAAAAAGTACTGGTCATTTTTGTCGCTCAATCAGTGGTAATAACTTTACATGATTTGATATCCTGAGATAAGCGAGAGAGAATATCCACTGCTTTATAAATAGGATTTCAGCTGTGGTAGATTCAGTATTACAGAAATAGAAGAAACAAGAAATTATTAATTTGAAAATTATCACCACTAGTACGGTCAAGAAATTTTACCGAAGTTTAATAGGAAATTTCGTTACTGATTTGTCTCTCAGAGAGACGAAACTCTTCCATAAACGCTTTGATTTGATCCGGCATCTCTTCTATTAGATGCTCTTTACCCTGTAATGTTCAAATGTTTGTTAAGCTTATGGGACTTAACTACGGGGTCATCAGTCCCTAAACTTACAAACTACTTATGAACTACTTACGAACTAGGACGGCACAAACATCCATGCCCGAGGGGGGATTCGAACCCCCGACCGTAGTGACCGTGCTGACCGTGACTGCAGCGCCTCAGTCACCTCGGCCACCGCGGCCGGCACCCTGTAATGATTAATTTCTTATACACAGTTATGTGAGTATGGAACGCTAGATTTAATATCCAGTTTTAATAAATTCAACAATGCAATTTCCCCCTTTCATTAAGAGAGACTTTTTCCTGATGACTGGCAAAGAAAAATGCCAAATCTTTTTCGTGAATAAGCCTACGAACCGTACTGTGCTAAGGTATATACCCTCGCTTAGCTTGTATAACTTCCAGGGACCCTTTGAAATGGCGGTTATTGATTCGGCGACAATGCACAAATCTCACACACTTGACGTCTTTTATTACAGCACCTGGTGGCACTTCGGCAAACAATGGGGCTTCGTGAATGGAAAAATGAATAGTCAAAACCTCTTTCCCGAATACAATTTTGAGTTCATTTCTGTGTAGGTGTCATTATTCGGCTCGGCTGATGGCCTTCTGGGTGCTTCGCCTTCTACCTGCCAGCGATGTTTTACGTTAGGTCGTGTGAAACGGCGCTATATTTGTATGTTAGCAGAATTAAATACTTTGACATAAAAGACAGTGCGGATTTCAATCCATCTTAATGCTGCCACGAAACTCGGTTTCGACATGATGCGGCCAGAGGATAGTGTTTTCGCCCCATCCCACCACACCCGAACCGAACGGGCTCCAAGCCGCTGCAGTGAGTGCTCCATGGGGCCTAGCGGGAGGTTCGTACTTGCTACACTGCGATGTCAAAATATGCATAATTGTCCCCAATTTTGCTACTTTATTTTCCTCCTTTATTTTGTGTGGAAGCTGAGCACCCCTAAAAATTTCGTGGGCGTTGCAACAGCACCGGAGCACCCACGGAGTCGTCGATCCCGGTAGGAAAACAATGTGCAGATACACAGATACACGTTGCAAGCATCTAATCCCACGGGCTGAACATGGGTGTGGCTTATTCACGTTTTGGGTCTGTTTTTGTAAGCTATTGATGTTCAACGCCCCTAATTTTAAGGATGAAGTTACGGGTATGCACAGTAAAGGTAGAACAAGCAGCGTGGTCATTAGAGGCGGATAAGTACAGAAGGAATTGTTTTTATTATAAGTCATATCTGTACGCTATGTGCTTTACTTTAAGGTACATTGTTGCTCCTTTGTTATAACAACCACAATATACTGACATTTAAATGTAGCCTTTGGTACGTTGGTTTTCCCTACGATATTTTTTGTGTGTTCCTTCCAATTAACGTTGTTGTTAATTATAATTCAAAGCTATGTAATAGAATTCACTTCCTTTAGTAATATTGTATAAGGATATTGTGGGATTGTTTATCGTACTCATTTTCAACACTTTACACAATTTTACACTTAAGAGTTAGCAGCAGTTAATCACACAACTGAAAATTTTGCCTATAGCAAATTATATTCTACTACAGTCAACGACGTCACCTTTTCGTACACCACATAAAGTAAATAGCCGCAGATTGCCACTCAGCCTCTCTGTCAGACCATTTATGTAGACGGTAAATAAAAACGGCCCTGTCAAACTTCCATGGTGCAATCCTGACGATACACTTGTCTGTCATGAACACGCGCATCCTCGAACAACGAAAAACTGAAAACGTCTACGAGCCACTAGCATATCTGACAAGGTATGTCATATCCTGCGTGCGGCACCGTGTCGAACGCCTTTCGTAAATCAAGGTATATGGAGTCTTTGTTACCTTTCATCCATGGCTAGCTTTATATGATGTGAAAAACTGTAATAGGCGCGTACTATAGTGAGGTTCTACAACGTCTTTGACGCAAAAATTCGTCAAATAAGTTGTGCTTGCAGACGGTGTCCTCATTTTAAACGTTAGTGGAAGCCCGTATATTGCGCTGCCAGTGAAATAAATGTTCCACAAATACATTCCCCCCGATTTTCATTAAGTCGTACGAAGTAATCAGACAACTGAACAATGAAGGTACTCTGCAGAATACCAAGTTAGTGAATACCGTGTAAAAACTCCTACACTAGTTCTTGCGATAAGGCCTTACATGAGTATACGATGGAGGGAACTTTTACTTAGTAGTAGCTGAAAACTCGGCGTTGCTCGGAAGCTTATTTATTCCCAGCTTCTGTTAGTTCACTTCCCCCTGCTTTCCTTTTTCTATCTCCTCCTCTCTGTATTCCTCGTGTCCATTTCTCGACCCTTTTCCTTTCTCCTCTCTTTCTCTTTCACTCATTCAATCGGCTCCTACCCTAGGAAAAATTACGTGTATCAATCAACTTGCCGGCCGCGGTGGCCGAGGGGACTGAGGCGCTTCAGTCACGGTCTGCACGGCCACTACGGTCGGGGGTTCGAATCACCCCCTCGGGCATCGATGTTTGTGCCGTCCTTAGTCTTAGTTAGTTCATAAGTAGTTTGTAAGTTTAGGGACTGATGACCTCGTAGTTAAGTCCCATAGACTATACAAACATTTGAACATTTTTGAACATCAATCAACTTATTTATTGCCATAATGATATTTTGACTCTGCCGTGAAATTTCCTGGCAGATTAAAAAAGTATCGGACCAAGATTCGAAACTGCGACCTTCTGCTTTTCCTGGCAAACGCTCCAGCGACGGAGCTACCATGGCACACCTCACGGCTCGTGCTCACATTCGCCCGTACTTCGCCACCTGATATCCAAACTTCGCAGACCTTGTGCTGCAAACTTTCCTGGAAGAAAGGATATTGAAGAGGTGTTGCTTAGCCACAGCCAATGGAATGTTTGCGGAATAGTATTCCTAAACTGCAGCGGAGTGTGTGACAATATTTAACTTCCTGGCAAATTAACACTGTATTTCGAACCAGGATTCGAACCCTTTCACGTGAAAGCACTCTACCGACTAAGCTACCCTGGAAAGTCACACGGCCGTCCTCAAAGTTTTGGTTCCGCTATTTATGTCGTTTCCTGATTAGGTGAGCTAACGGGACGGAAGTAAATCATAAAAATGACTAATCTGATAAGCAGTACAATGCAAAATTGTGATAAGAATCGGTAAAAGGGGGTGGAATAAATCTATTTTAAATATTAATCGTAAAATTTTGATAAAGGGGTTATGTAAATAACGACATATAAAACTAAGACAAGTTGATAAATATTTACTCTGATCATTTAAATGCTGGTTTAATGGTGTAACTATGCTGTGGAGGAAAGCTGAAATAGATAGCCTATCAATCCTATCGTAATTAATAAAGACAAAGTATTCGCGGTCGCCGCCCGCGGTGGCCGACGGGACTGAGGCGCTCCAGTCACGGTCTGCACGGCCACTACTGTCGGGGTTTCGAATCTCCCCTCGGGCATGGATATTTGTGCCGTCCTTTGTCTTAGCTAGTTCATAAGTAGTTTGTAAGTTTAGGGACTGATGACCCCGTAGTTAAGTCCCATAAGCTTTACAAATATTTGAACATTTTGAATAACTTGGACGCTAGTCTCAACAATACCTGGTCTGTACCTATGACTGTACATTACATAAGTAACAAAATACTCCCGAGGGTAGCGGCATTTGCGTAAGAATAATAATAATAATCGCACTTGGACGACAGAAGAAAACTGCAGGTTCTAATTATCGCCTCAAATTTACGAATGATAACGTATTGCTAGAGTAATGACGGCAGATCCACGGTATGAAAATGCCGGCCAAACTATAATTATTTATTAATCAGAATAACTGACAAAAATGGGAAGAAGGAATTCTATTAAATGATGATTCAAGAAATAAACCATGCCCAATTCACATCATTTTCTACTGCGAAGAAGAAGAACGGCATCGGCGCGTCCGATTGTACTGGTGGTTCTTATAACAAGTAACAAAAGATAAAAGGTTCTATTACACTCCTCTGAACTGATCTGAGATTAATAGACAGGGAATGTGATAAACATTCGTGATCATAGGGGAGCAGGAAAAGGAAAGAGTAAAAATAATCTTTATTTGCTTTTGGTACACTGTGTGGTGTTATACAGTACCTTCCGTGAAGTCTGGAATGGATGAGTTACTGGCAGAACGAAATCTGTGAGGACTGGGTGTGAGGCGTGCCAGGATAGCTCAGTCGGTACAGCGCTTGCACGTGAAGGTAAAGGCCCCGTGCTCGAAATTCCGGTGCGGCACGCGCAGTTTTAATCTGACAGGAACTTTAATGTTGATCGGAGAAACGGTATCGAAGTCAGTCGTGTGATGTCCTCCGCCATGCACGGTTCGAAATCTTTGGTACACAATGATCTGCCTCGGTTCTTGAAGGTCAAATGGAGAATATTCCATCAAGGTGTAGAATTGTAGACTGTTGTGAAAGTCTGTTGGAAAAATTACTCTACTTGATTAGCTGTACGCCGCGGTGGAGTCGCCGAGCGCTCTAAGGCGCATTGCTGCGGAGCGCCTGATTGCTACCCGTCGAAGGTTCGAGTCTCCCACAGGCATGGGCGTGTGTGTATGTTGTTCTTAGCATAAGTTAGTTTAAGTAGTTAGTAAACCTAGGGACTAATAACCGCAGTAGTTAAGTCCTTTATTTTTGAAACATATGAACATGACTTGTAGGAAATGTGATGTATACTGTGATTTGCATTTGGTTTTGAGGACTGGATGTAAATAAATAATTGCGTGAATATTGGAATTAAATGTAGATCTGTATGATTTCCAAAAAAAAAAAAAAAAAAAAAAAAAAAAAAAAAAAAAAAAAAAAAAATTCATTCCGTGGTATGTGCATATAAGTTTTTAGAATTCTACATGAGTACAATTAGTAGTGGAGAAATAATTAATTGTAACGTCATACTAAATGTCATAGATTTAGATCATAAACAGCAGAAAAATTCTTTCTTTTAAACATTCGATTGGGTCGTCAGTGAGAAACAGTTTCGTAAAGCACTGAAATTATGTGTAAGGCTTTTTCCAAGTAAGTAATTGTTCTCAGTCTCAAATAGTGGAAGGCTAAATTCTCGTTATCCACGCGTCGCATGATTCGGCTGTTCTTTGTGACTCTGATTGTTTGTGACACAATATCCCAGGAACTGTTTGTCGTACCTTTTGTTTACTCCCACGAAAAACGTTTTCTGAAGGTAAAGGAATCTTTACTAGGTTTAATTGAAATCTGTCTAGTAATTTAGGAGCAAATGTGGAAGATGACCACATGATGAGAAAATTTTTCGCAAATTTATTGTTTATAACGCCATATCTCCATTATTTGTTGGAGGTGGTTTATATGCTCAAAGTTATTGTTTGCTGACAGTACGAAATATATGTACCGCGTTTTGTTGAAATTAGTCCAGTAATTTAGGAGTACCTGTGGGATACACACACACACACACACACACACACACACACACACACACATACATTTTTATAATTTATGTAGACAAATCTGCATTATTATTTTTGAAAAATATATGGCCTGTATCAGCATCCTGTTGAATTTGGAGATTTTTATTTAATAAACGTTGAAGGAAAACTATTGATAGCCAATGTTCTCGATTTGACCTGATACGTATTATTCCATTATTATGTTCTTTTCTTTCTTACCCCGTGTTCCGCCATCTTCCGCTCCATTCTCTGACCATTTACACTATATCTGTAGTGAATTTCAAACTGTCATTTCGTTTTCACGTAGCCCAATCCTCTACAATGTGTCACACAATAATGAAGTTTTCCAGGAGATTAGAGTGAAACATTAGGAACCTAAATGCGATGTATTTTCCGGATAGATTTATTAATCAAGGTGTTGGACGACTTATCATACATCTCATTCTTTGCATAGGTTTCATTACCGTCTTTTGCAACTGTAAATTAGTCTCATTTAGACAAGACGCGTTTAGGTTTATTTTAAACCATTTCGGTGGCCAAGCTTTTATGTTGTCCTCGTCATATGGATTGTTTTTTCACATTGTCATTTAAAGCTCTCATTATTCTATAAACGTTGTCGAGAACTCGCCATTTCAGTAGCTTGGCGGGCTGCGTCTCATTGTTTACTATCAGTGAAACAGTATGAACGTTTACCGCAAGATATTCTTTGCGACGTACCATACGGTGGAGATAATAAAACTTTCTCCGTGAAAACGTAGAATAAAGAAATTGCTCAAATGGTGCCTGAGTTTGTTGTAAGATATATTATGCCATGCATCATACGGGACGTAGTGTAGACAGTGTTCTTTCTCTTGCTTTGAAGTGTACAAATTTTTTTTCGTGATCGATGAGTCGTGCTGGGTCACATGTGTTACCGGAGCCACAGCCGCGCTAGAGCCAGGGACCAGCGATATCCGACCGCTATCGATCTTGGCGGCCTATCGCGAGCATCTTTGACAGTCGCATTTGGCGGGGATTTGTTGTTTGAAATACCGGGCGGGGAGGCTCGTGCGGGCAGTTGGGCTCTGCGGCTGCTTCTAAGCGGTTGTCTTGTCAGTGGAGTTGTACGACGCGTGTGTCCTACCAGGAAGAGACGGAGAAGGCTCTCGGAATGTCTTTCGCCAGGCCGAAGTGTTATAGTGCAGTTCCGGGAATTAAGTGCACCTTGGAGGCACGCAATTGCTTGTCGCTTACACAGGAGGCTGTAAACAAGTTCATTTGGTGAGAAACTGAGATTTTAGCTACTGGCATTGTGTACTGCTCGCCGGTTGTTCAATAAGTGTTAATAAACGTCTGTTATTAAAGGATACTTTCATGTTATGAAGCTTGAAGTGTGTTGGAGGCAACTGTTTTATTACGTAGGCGCGTTGAAGCTAGTCTTGTAGTTCTATCTACTCATTTTTTAAAGTGTGTCAATGTGTAAAAATGTAGTTATGTAGTGCCTGTGTTCGCAAGTGCCGTCTCACTAAAGGTCGTGTGGTACTTTCTTAATTTAAATAAAAAAAAAAAAAATAAATAAAAAAAAAAAAAAAAAGTCGGAATATCAATGTGTAAATACATTCCTGGCCATTAAAATTGCTACACCATGAAGATGACGTGCTACAGTCGCGAAATTTAACCGACAGGAAGTAGATGCTGTGATATGCAAATCATCAGCTTTTCAGAGCATTCACACAAGGTTTCCGCCGGTGGCGACACCTACAGCGTGTAGACGTGAGGAAAGTTTCCAACCGATGTCTCACATACAAACAGCAGTTGACCGACATTGCTGAAATGTTGTTGTGATGCCTCGTGTAAGGAGGAGAAATGCGTACCATCACGTTTCCAACTTTGATAAAGGTCGGGTTGTAACCTATCGCGATTGCGGTTTATCGTATCGCGACAGTGCTGCTCGCGATACAATGACTGTTAGCAGAATATGGAATTGGTGGGTTCAGGAGGCCAATACGGAACGCCGTGCTGGATCCCGACGGCCTCGTATCTCACTAGCAGTCGAGATGACAGGCACTTACCCTCATGGTTGTAACGGATCGTGCAGCCACGTCTCGTGTGGTATCGTGTTGAAGTTGTATGGGCATCGGTACATGTACACGCCATCCAAGGTCTGTTTGATTCAATGCCACTATTGTCACTATTTCCGCAGTTTTGTCACAGATGTATGGCTTTAATCGTAAAAATTAAGTATATATCTGTCTTAAAAACATACTATTACAGAATGAAAGCAGAAAAATCTTTATGGTAAAAGAAGGAAAGTAGAACTTAGCTCAGAAATGGGTATAAAAATATTAATCCTGCAATTTTCTCATAGAAGTATCGCTTAACATCCATAAAGCAAACCTCCTCCAGCTATTTCCATTCAACTTTACTTTGTTTTACCATGAATATTGCATTTTCTGTATACATACTATACTAGTATCTCATTTGAGTGAGGGATATACTTAATTTTCACGAAAATTCTCCAAACCAAACACAAGCATTTTACGTAAAATATTCTGATTTTTTTGTTTGCACTGATGGTGCCATCTGTGGTCAAGGTGCTTAAATTGATGAGTGCTCGTCTTTGAGATAGATATTTTATCACAACAACTGTTTATTTTCAATTGTTATTAACATTAATAGAGCATGAGGTCACTTCCTTTATTTAGTTAATGGGTATTAATTTCAGTATCGATTGCATGACGTATCTTGCTTCTAACATAGTAGTCTCTGCTATGGTACAGGTTTATGTCCGCCATATTGTATATGTCCGCCATATTGTTTATGTCCGCCATATTGTTTATGTACACTATCTTATGGCCGCCATCTTGCAGCGGTCGTGTCGTCACTGATGACATTACTGATGACGTCACTGATGTCATCAGATCTAGTAGCCCCAAATTTGGATCCAGTAGGCCCATAGCGTACCTACCTATAAACTAACTTATACTAAAGACAACACAAACATTCTTAGGGCGGATTCGAACCTCCGACGCGGGAGGCAGCGCGATCTGCAACGTGGCGCACCAGATCACTCTGCTACTCCCGCGCGGCATGGGTGTCTTTGTTTATTCTTATAGTAATGTCAGATCTTAACTTTTATCAAAATGAAACATTATGAACGAAGCCACTTGTGCTAATGCTGAAGCGGCGCAAGTATTTCAATCGAAATATAAATGTAGACTGATGCTGAAAACTGTAATTAAAGTAACCTGCGCCATGCACCATATGATATTGTATGTAAAATGTGATCTTCATCTCGATTTATAGGTTAAGTTTGCAAAATGGCATCGAGAGCCGAATGACTTTGTCGTAGTTCGTATATAAGATATCCTCCGCCATTCACCATACGAATTTTTTTCATTGACCTTCATCTTGTTCTGAAGGATAAGTGAAAAATGTCACTAGGCTTGGAATAAAACAGTTGATTTGTATCAAATACAAACAAAAAAGCATACAATTTGGCACTTGGGTGTAGAAGTAGTTTAGTGTCCATTTGTTTATAATTCATACTAATCTAAAGTTTTATTTAAATGTTGAAGCATTAATAATGCAGACTTGACCTTCAAAACAAGAGGAAAAGCTCATAAGGTGCAGGGCAGAGGATAGGTTAAAGCAGATGACACCGCTTGACCGTTAAGAATGAAAGTTGTCACATAGCTGTAGTTTTCCTGCGGAAAGCCACTGTAGGAAATATTCGGAGTGTTGTTTGCAGTACGACCATTACATCGAACACCCATGAAATTGTCGAAAAATCAAAAATTCAAATGTTTGTACAGTTTATGGGACTTAACTACGGGGTCATCAATCCCTAAACTTACAAACTACTTATGAACTACTTACGAACTAGGACGTCACAAATATCCATGCCCGAGGGGGGATTCGAACCCCCGACCGTAGTGTCCGTGCAGACCGTGACTGGAGCGCCTCAGTCTCCTCGGTCACCGCGGCCGGCAAATTGTCGGAAAAACACCGCTCAAAACAAGTAGGGGATCACATGAGATATGATAAAAAAATTGTAGATATGGTAACATATTTTATTCAGATATTGGTTCCAATTTAATTTGCGTGTGATACAGTACGATATTTTGCTGTCTCAACTCTTTGGTTGACGTTTATTGGGCGAGGCACCATGGGGTGACAATAATAATGAAAAAGTCATTATTGTTGCCCTTA
The DNA here is from genome assembly GCA_026315105.1 of Locusta migratoria. Lineage (NCBI taxonomy): Eukaryota > Metazoa > Arthropoda > Insecta > Orthoptera > Acrididae > Locusta > Locusta migratoria. Next base: position 204,224,539 of record CM048746.1, read on the forward strand.
CCTCGGATGGCCAGTACAGTTTCACACCTACGTCGCGAGGACAGTATAAGCCTATCATTCTTGGGACATATTTAGCCAATCTTTCAAGAGTGCAATATCCAACTCTGCGTCCGTTGAGGGAGTTGCTGGTCTGGCTGCAATATGTCGCCAAGTGCATTGCAGACATGCTTGATGTGGTTTAAGTCCGCAAACAAGTTGAACACTCCATTCGTTCAATTCCCTCAACTTCAAGCAAGTTGTCCACCAGTGCAGCTGTATGGAGCCGAAAGTTACTGTCCACCAGGAGAAACCTTCTCCTGTTAGCACCAGCGTAGGACACAACAAACCTCTGAGCAGTGAAAGCACTATTCTTTACGACACACCATTACATAGTGATGTTCCCTGCACATAAGCAGCATTGTTACGAGTTCCACGTTCTATCCCGATGTGGGAATAACGTTTGTCCATCTGAACACTAAATCTTTACATCTGTGAACAGACCCCCGGAGCCATTCGTTACGACTCCAACCTTGGTGTACTTCCTTCCCGTTTCTGGGGGCTAAATGGTGTCGTGGTTTTAATGCGACGTAGAACATAAGACTCCGTACGTCGACACCACATTTCCGAAGGCGATTTCGGTCTGTTTCGACTGGCTGTTAACAGGCGATAACGGTCATCTCTTGCTGATGTTGCCGGTGAAAGACCTGGAAACTCCCTTCTTTTAAAGTTTCCTGTTGTTTGACCACGTCCAGGTTCTGGAAATTACACTTTAGGGCACTCCAGTAGGTAAGTGACCTTGTTTTTTGCATTGCAATACCTGCTCACTACGGTATCTTAACCCAACTTCTAGTTTAATTCGTTTGATAGAGTAAACACAAGACTACACCAATCCCCTCTGCAGCAACTCTCTGTTATTATCACTTTCTCGGTTGCGGTAATGTTGTTGTCTCCACTCCGTAGAACTGACAGAAAGACGCCGAACCAATTTCTGTGTGTGTTTCCGATGTTTCCGGTAAGCCAGTCACACTGTTCCTGGCTTTCTCCGAAACAATCGGCTAAAACAGTTCACTCGCGCGCAGAACAAGGGTAGAGGAAAGCGTTGGATGGCTGGCCCTTTCTGACCGTTGGCAGTGGTTTTTGGGTCGCTTTGTAACAGAGGACTGCGACCACTGAAAAGCAGCTGCCTAAAAGCATCAATCTAGTAGCGTGTTCCGCTGTTGATCGAATGTACAGTGACTTTGTACGACACAGCAGCGATAATGTTTTGATAGAGAGCACACGGCGAGAGATACAGTGTCAAACAGTGGGAGAACGGAACGTGACTGATCGCTTATACGGGCAGCACGTGCCACGACGCTCCATCCCGCCTGACGTGTGATGGATGTCTGGATGAGCAGTAAACAAACCGAGGCACGTACGGCACCAGACTGCGTCACGCGCAGCCACTCGGAAGAATTACACCCGTCGCTGACGTGTGAAACGCGATAACGAACATTTCCATCTGTTTACTCACGGACTCTCACTGCTCGTTCCACGTCCGGTTTATTACTTCGACAGAGGACGAAAACAAATGGGACAGATAATCCTCACCTCAGTTTACAAACCTGAAAGGCTTTTCATTGAATCTCTAGTATTTACACACACATCCTCAAATATTTAGACACATTATAAAATTTCTTCTACGTTTATGGTGCAATTGCCGAGCTCCTTTCGGTACTTTTTGCCGTACCGTAACAAAGTGATTCTACTGCGATGGTACGTTACATCTTGCGGCATAGAAATGCAGTAAACATTCTACAGAAGGTTTCAACACGACATAGAAATCCTAAATAAACAAACAGAATTAAAAGAAAACAAAATAATTGATCTCATAAAGGGTACGTGTTGCGTTTTCAGCACTTTACGACATACAGGAAAGAACAGAATTTCCGACAACGTTTTTGTTAGAATAAATGAAAAATGTATAGCTATTCAATCGCATCAACTAGTTGTTGTTTTGGTTTTCAGTCCGCAGACACGTTTGATGCAGCTCTACACACTGCCCTGTCTAGTGCAAACCTCTTCATCAGACAATACGAACGACAACGTACAACCTTTTGAATCTGCTAACTATATTCGTCCCTCGGTCTCCCTTCACGATTTTTACCCAACACACTTGCTTCTAATGCTAATTTGACGATTACTTGATGTTTCCGAGTGTATCCCACCAACCTATCACTTCTCATAGTCAGGATATGTCACAAACTACTTTTCTCCCAAATTCTGTTAAGCACGTCGCCATTAGTTATGTGATTTACCCATTTAATTTTTATCATTCGTCTGTAGCACCACATTTTTATTGTCCACCTTTCACTCCCATACAATGCTACACCCCACACATATGATCTTAGAAAAGAGTTCCTCACATTTGAACTAATATTGGATGTCAACAAATTTCGCTTCTTCAGAAACGCTATTCTTCCCATAGCCATACTGCATTTTATATCTTCTTTCCTTAGACCATCAGAAGGTATTTTGTTACGAAAATAACAAAACTCATCTACTACTATTATTGTCTCAGTACCTAATATAATTACTTCAGCATTGCCGGACTTTCAGACAATACATTTACTCTTGTTAATGTTCAAATTATATGTAATCTACCTATTGTCTCTACCCCCATGAACCACAGACATTACAGAGGTAGGGTGACTTATATGCCTCAACGATAGAAATAGCCGCACCGTAGGTACAACCACAGCGGAAGAGGGACAGCAGGCTTTTCAGTAGTTACAGGGGCAACAGTCCGGATGATTGACTGAGCTGGCCTTGTAACATCAGCTAATGTGGCTTTGCCTCACAGCTACTGCGAACGGTTGAAAGCAAGGGGAAAATACAGCCGTTACTTTTCCCGAGGACATGCAGCTCTACTGTATCAATATATGATGATGGTAACCTCTCGAGTAAAATATTCCTGAGGTAAAATAGTCCCCCATTCGGATTTCCGTGTGGGGACTACTGGGAAGGATGTGATCAAGACAACAATGGCATTCCACTGATCGGAGCGTGGAATGTTAGATCCCTTAATCGGGTAGGGAAGTTAGAAAATTTAAAAAGGGAAATGAATAGGCTGAAGTTAGATATAGTGGGTATAAGTGAAGTTCGGTGGAAAGAGGAACAGGATTTCTGGTCAGGCGAGTACAGGATTATAAATACAAAATCAGTTGGGGTATTATAAGAGTAGGTCTGATAATGAATAAGAAAATAAGAATGCGGGTAAATTAGTACGAGCAGCACAGTGATCGCATAATCTTAGTCATGACAGATACGAAGCCAATATCGGCCACAACAGTACAGGTTTATATGCCCACTAGTTCTGCCGATGATGAGGAGATCGAAGAAATGTGTGAGGATGTAAAGGAAATTATTCAGACAATTAGGGGAGAGGAAAACTTAATTGTGATGGGAGACTGGGATTCGGTAGTAGCAAAAGGAAGGAAAGGAAAAATAGTAGGTGAATATGGACTGGGAAAAAGGTATGAAAGAGGAAATCGTCTGGTAGAGTGTTGCACGGAACATAATTTAATCATAATAAACACTTGGTTTAAGAAACATGAAAGAAGGTTCTATATATGGAAGAGACCAGCAGACACTGGAAAGTGTCACATAGATTTTATAATGGCACGACATAGATTTCGGAACCAGGTTTTAAACTGTAAGACATACCCAGGGGCAGACATAGACTCTAGCCACAATGTTGGTCATGAACTGCAGGCTGAAACTGAAAAAACTGCAGAAAAGTAGGAAAATAAGGAAATGGGATCTGGATCAATTGAAGGAACCTCAAATTATTGAGAATTTCAGAGGAAGCTTTAGGCAACAATTGACAGAAATGTGGGGAAATAAAACATTAGAAGAAGAATGGGTAGCATTGAGAGATGAAATAGTGAAGACAGCAGAGGATAAAATAGGTAGAAAGGCAACACTTAAAAAATCCTTGGATATCACAGGAGATACAAAATTTAATTGATGAAAGGAGAAAATATAAAAATGAAACAGGCAACATGGAGTACAGACGACTAAGAAATGAGATTGACAGGAAGTGTAAAATAGCTAAGCAGGAGTGGCTAAAAGGCAAATGCAAGTCTGTAGAAGAATTTATAAATAGGGGAAAAATATTACTAAAAATTTCCGGGCTGTTATGCCGTGGTCTAGTGGATTTACTATTAAAACTCAACGTTTCGTCCCCGACTGCGGAGGACATTCTCAAGGGGGATCGTGACACTTTTGGATGTCCGATTCACACCCTGGCTCGTCAGTAGCGAGCCAGTAGCGAGCCATGGTGTGAATCGGACATCCAAAAGTGCCACGATCCCCCTTGAGAATGTCCTCCGCAGTCGGGGACGAAACGTTGGGTTTTAATAGTAAATCCACTAGACCACGGTATAACAGCCCGGAAATTTTTAGTAATTTTGACCATTCCGGTCGTGAAAGTTTACATTTTACAATAGAGGAAAAATAGATACAGCCTACAGGAAAATAAATGAAACATTTGGATACAAGAACAGCAGCTGTATGAATATAAAGAATTCAGGTAGAAAACCAGTTCTCAGCAAAGAAGGGAAAGCTGAAAGGTGGAAAGAGTATATACAGTGGCTCTACAAAGAAAATGAACTTGGAGACAATGCTGTAGGAAGGGAAGAGGATGTAGATGAAGTACGAGATACTATACTGAGAGAAGAATTTGACAGAGCACTGAAAGACCTAAGTCGAAACAAGGCCCCTGGAGTAGATTACATTCCCTCAGAGCTACTGTAGTCTCCGGGAGAACCAGCCATGACAAAACTATTTCACCTGATGCGTAAGATGTATGAGACAGGGGAAATACCCTCAGACTTTAAGAAAAATGTAATAGTCCCCATTCCAAAGAAAGCAGTGCAGACAGGTGTGAAAATTACAGAACCATCAGTTTAATAAGTCATGGTTGCAAAATTTTAACACGAGTTATTTACAGAGGGATGGAAAAGCTGGCAGTAGCCGACCTTGGGGAACACCAGTTTGGATTCAAGAGAAGTGTAGGAACTCAGGAAGCAATCCTCGCATTACAGTTTTTCTTAGAAGATAGATTAAGGAAAGGCAAACCTACATTTCTAGCTTTTGTAGATTTGGAGCAAGCTTTTGATAATGTTAATTGGAATACACTCTTTCAAATTCTGAGATCAGCTGGAGTAAAATATAGGAACGGAAGGTTATTTACAACTTCTACAAAAGCCAGACAATAGTTATCAGAGTTGAATGGCATGAAAGGGATGCAGAGGTTGTGAAGGGTGTAAGACAGGGTCGTAGCCTTTCCCCAATGTATTTAAATTTGAACATTGAGCAAGCTATAAAGGAAAGCAAGGAGAAATTTGGAGAAAGAATTATAGCTGTAATTCTGTCAGAGACAACAAAAGACCTGGAGGAGCAATTGAATGTAATGGACAGTGTGTTGAAGGAAGCATATAAGATGAACATTAACAAAAGCAAAACAAGGTAATGGAATGCAGTCTTAGAAAATCAGGCGATGCTGGAAGAATTAAATGAGGTAGCGAATCAATAAACGTGGTAAATGAGTTTTGTTTCTTGGGCAGTAAAATAACTTATGACGGTCGCAGTACAGAGGATAGAAATGGAGAATGGCAATGGGAGGAAAAGCGTTTTTAAAAAATTAACATACTCGTAGAATGTTAATTTAATCAAAAGGAAGACCTTTCGAAAGGCATTTGTGTGGAGTGTTGCCTAGTATGAGAGTGAAACATGGACGATAAACAGTGCGAACAGGAAGAGGATAGAGGCTTTTGAAATGTGGTGTTACAGAAGAATGCTGAAGATTAGTTGGGTGGATCGCGTAACTAATGAGGAGGTACTTAAAAGAATTGGGGAGGAAAGGAATTTCTGGCATACCTTGACTAAAAGAAGGGATCGATTGGTAGGACATATTATTAGAACGAAGGAATTGTGAATTTAGCGTTCGAGGCAACTGTGTGGGGTAAGAAAAGGAGAGGGAGACCAAGAGGAGAACGTAGTAAGCTTGCTCAGGATAGAGTACGGTAGACAGCTCCATCAAATCTCCGGACTGAAGACACAACAACAATCTATTATATTTCCTGCAAATATAATTCATTGTTAACCCTTAACCATCACTGGAAGGATGTGTAAAAGACACATTCTGCTGCATAGTTGATCACAAACATGTGAAAGTATTGTTACAAACATGATCATATAATAAAACTTACCAGTCCCTTACAAAAAGTGAAAGATACAAAGCATTCCAGGATTCCGTATATATCACTACTAATATTTAAGCAAGTCATATACAAGTTAATACTGACGTAGACGTGAGCAAAATAATTTTATCACACAATGTTATCAATGTTACAAAATAGTGTGTCATTTTCTGTAGGATGATTGACCGTCAGTTGCAAGTGTAAAAATTAGTATAATTAAGACCAGATGCCTTTGGCTTTATTTTAAACCATCTCCAGTGGTCACCTAAAAACTAAATATTTCCTTTACTTTTGTTTATTTTATCTCATAATTTCTTTAAATTGAGACTGATAATGAAAAGTTCTCACGCAATAGCTTTGTATTATTCAACAATAATTGAGTACTGAGACTACTCACGTTTACTGTGTTGCCTCTTCATACCTTTTTCTTTCTCGCGCCGGTAGTTATGTCTTATTTGGTTGTTACGACTTACTATGCTACGAACAATTCCATATAAGGTTTTACTGATATCTCGAAATTTTCATCCGTCCAGATAACATAAATTACATCCGCTACCATTGTACATAAAGGATGATCACAGAAACTACGTAACGCTACCAAGATAGTTTATGTACACTTCTGAATGTAACAGGCATACTATATACTCACTTCTTGCTGGTTTTACAGTCAGAAGAACATGCTGTCACTGCGGTGGAATGGCAGAACGGTCTAAGGCCCATTACTGTGGAGTGCGCATTTGTTCCCCCTCGGATGTTCGGATACTTCCTCGATCATGGATGTGTGTGTTGTCCTTAGATTAGTTCAAGTTAATGAAATAAATAACAATTTTCGATCACTTATGGCATCACTGTACTAGGTTTTGAGGGAATACCAAAGGGCGGCGAATGAAAATTTGTGCCCGGCCGGGATTCGAACCCGGGATCTCCTGCTTACTAGGCAGACGCGTCGACCACTTCGCCACCGACTGCAGAGGACTCTTCCCTGCACGTCTCCTGCCATACCCAAATCTCCATTCGCCACGCTGTCTCTTTCCTATTACCACAGCCTATTTGTTTCGTAATGCTCGCAGCCACAATACTGTATTCCCGCATAAGGGATAACAGACCATGAGGTATCGAGACACAATTAATTGACGTCAGGGACCCAACCTCAGCTAGTATACAATTATGTATTTTTGACGACGTTAAAGCTTTCATTTAATGAAATAAATCGCAATTTGCGATCACTTATGGCCCGGCTGGGATTCGAATCCGGGATCTCCTGCTTACTAGGCAGACGCGTTGACCACTCCTCCACCGAGGACACAGTGACCAGCCCGACTGCAGATGACTCTTCCCTGCATTAAATTAACGCTGTAACGTCGTCAAAAATATATAATTAGTTAATAGTTCAACTTAGTTTAAGTAGTTTGTTCGCCTAGGGACTGATAACTTCAGTAGTTAGGTCAGATATATTTGCAAAAAATTAATCATACTGTCGTTAGTGAACATTTGTTTTAGATCGATAAGAATTACCGCATGGAGGTTCAATAGCTCAATAACATCATCGCAGAAGAGAATCTGATCGTGTTCAGAGAAAAAGTTACAGAATAGCACACAAAAGATTTAGAATTTGAAGATTGGCCGCAGCGGAGTGGCCGAGCGCACTGAGGCGCTATGCTCCGATGCGCCAGGCCGTTATCCGTCGGGTGTTCGAATCTCCTCCTTGGGCATAGATGCTTGTCCTGTCTTTAGTATAACATAGTTTGTAAGTTTACTCACTGATGCCGTTGTGGAGTAGCCGAGCGGTCTAAAGCGGAGCGCGCGGTTGCTCGCCGTGGAGGTTCGAGTCAAATGTTCAAATGTTTGTAAAGCTTATGGGACTCAACTACGGGGTCATCAGTCCCTAAACTTACAAACTACATATGAACTACTTACGAACTAAGACGGCACAAATATCCATGCCCGAGGGGGGATTCGAACCCCCGACCGTAGTGGCCGTGCTGACCGTGACTGGAGCGCCTCAGTCACCTCGGCCACCGCGGCCGGCTGGGTTCGAGTCCTCCCTGGGGTATGGGTGTGTGTGTTGTCCTTAGGTTAGTTTACCTAGGTTTAAGTAATTTGTAAGCTACGGACTAATGACCACGCGCCGCGGTGGAGTAGCCGAGCGGTCTAAAGCGTCTCGCTGCGGAGCGCGCGGTTGCTCGCCATGGAGGTTCGAGTCCTCCCTGGGGCATGGGTGTGTGTGTTGTCCTTAGGTTAGTTTACCTAGGTTGAAGTTGTTTGACCACGCAGTTTGGTCCGCTAGAATTACAAACATTTGAACATTTTGATGACCACGCAGTTTGGTCCGATAGATTTACAAACATTTGAACATTTGAACTCACTGATGACCCCACAGTTACGTCCCATAAGCGTCACAAATATTTGAACATTTGAAGACTGATCGAGACAACGTCGCTGAGGTTTCAAGCATTACAATAGTAAATGAAGGGTATTTGGCTAACACTGTGTCACGGTAAAAAGCCGTTCAAACATATGGTACAGCTGCAGGAGATAGGGTACACTGCTAACCAATTTGCGAAGAAGCATTTCATAAAAGTCGTGAAACATTCTGGTACTACAGTGGGGATTTATATGTATGGTTAAACGTTGTTCCAGAATTGTAGTCCTTTGTGAAAAAATCTTCCTTCTGAGGGCATATGTTTACTATCAGAAACTGATAGACGCGTGGGAGTGTTCGTGCGGTGTTAGGTGTCATGTCAGAAATTGCGAGGCCACTCCCGCCAGGACTGCGGTCGGGGGTTCGAATCCCCCCTCGGGAATGGATATTTGTATCGTCCTTAGTAGTAGCTAGTTCCTAAGTAGTTTGTAAGTTTAGGAACTGATGGCCCCGTAGTTAAGTCCCACAAGCTCTACAAACATTTGTACATTTGAATTCCCGCCAGGGGTTCGAGTCATCCCTGAGGAATTGTTGTTTGTTGGCCTTAGGAGAGGTTTAAGTTAATCTAAGTAATTTTTAAGCCTAAGTATCGATGACCATAGTAGTTTTCTCCAATAGGTTTATGAACATTTGAGAAGCAGATTCCGCTAATGCCTTCCAGATTTTTTGAAACAATTTTCAGCCCAGATTTTTACCTTTTGTTCGACATGGAACTAATGATTCATAGTAGGCAGCCACATGTCACAACCTTTAGTGACAATACACGACTCTGTCGTCTCACTTGTAAGCACTTCACTAAGTTCAAATGCCATGGTCATCAGTTAGGCTGCAAACAGTTAATGCTATCCTCGCTAGATCGCAGGACCTCACTGATAGGAAATTGCCCGGCTTTTCCACTGTAAATAATAGTCCAGAGGCGTTTTACTTTCTTTAAAAACAGCTTCAGTTATCAAGTGTAACAACATATTTGTTTTACCATTTTTGTATGATTTTTGATTCCGATTATGAATAGTTCTCATCTTTTGAATTATTGTAAATTAACTATTAATATGTCGTTCTCGTATTTTTTTCATTAACACTGCACTTATACTGGCAGTAAATTGTATATATAAGTATGGTGATATTCTATTTTAAGTGCCTGTCTGCGACTCAGAGATCATCTTTATGGTGAGTTGCTGTCTTTCATTATTGACTTTCTAACCTGGATTTTCCGTTTTTAGTGACACTATTCTTCGTCTGAAAACTGCCAACAACTCGACATTTCATTTGATCTATTTGGATATTGCTAGACGTGTATGTCTTTGGTTCGATTTGTAGTAAGCGGAACGTCTGCTACCACTGTTTGTGTTTCTGTGAATCATATTACTCAGTTGCTGTGTCTGTGTGTTCATAAATACGTATTTTATACATACATGTGGGGTCTATTCCGAAAGAACAGACGTCACTTCTGATCTTGCAGTTGTTATTGTTTTTCATACTCACAGAATATATGACTTCAACTGCGAATGGGCAAATTGTCTCTGACGGGAGGCGAGCTTAGGTATTCCTTGCAGGTGCGGTGATCACTGTGTCCCCAGTGGTGCAGGGGTCAGAGCATCTAGAAAGCAGGAGACCCGGGTTCTAATCCCGGTTGGGTTCACATTTTCAGCTTTGCCCATTCGCATTTGAAGTCATATATTCTGTGAACATAAAAAACAATAACAACTGCAGAATCAGAAGTGACGTCTGTTCTTTCGGAATAGACGCCACATGTATATATGTAATATGCCAGTGACTGGCAATGATCCAATCGTTAGTGCGGAGGGGTGGGCAAGTATGGAGCTCTTACTCTTACGGGAATTAGTACATAGTGACTACGAGTTTGAGTGCTGTGGGCTGGGTAAAGCTGGAAATTTGTGTCTGACGGGAGGCGTGCTGAGATAGTCCTTGCAGGTGCGCTGATCACTGTGTCCCCAGTGGTGTAGGGGTCAGCGCAAGTGCCTAGAAAACAGGAGACCCGGGTTCGAATCCCGGCTGGGCACACATTTTCAGCTTTGGCCATTCGCAGTTGAAGTCATACATTCTGTGAATATGAAAATACGTATTTTGTTGGTGTGGGCTTGCTCCTTGTCCTATACAAACCGTGTAACCTCAACTGAAGAGAAAGAGGCCTACAGAAGGAAGTAGAAAGATGTAAGGAAAATAAATTTGTATTTATATGCAATACTGCGACCACAGAGTAGAACCGACTGCTACAGTCGCCCCTGCAGAACGCTTGGAACTGTCTCAGGCGGCTCACAGGTATCGAGGTCACGTGGTGTGCCCGGCGTTTAATCCTCGCCACCCACCAGGGCGCGGCTGCAGCAGAGCCCGGCCAGCCCCTCAGCCCTGCATATGCATGAGGCGGCCGCCTTCCAAAGCCGGCGCCGCCTAAGCCCTGTCCTCAACACGCGCAGCTACACGCTGCCGGATCCGAGCACAAACAGTCGAATATGTCTGTCGCACAGTATGGAGAGCCACGCTGGTAGGTCGTAAAATACGTTTTTCAACATCCAGAGGACAGACTGAAGGTGGTATTCAGCGGCCTGTGACTCTGTACATGGTATTTACCGTAGACGGCTGGCCGCGCTGAAGGACGCGAGGAGAGCAGAGACCGTCTGCTGGTCTATGTTCAAATGTTTTGAACTTAATAGACCAAACTGGTACGGTCATCATCAGCACTTAAGGACAACACACAGCCGGCCGCGGTGGCCGAGGGGACTGAGGCGCTCCAGTCACGGTCTACACGACCACTACGGTCGGGGGTTCGAATCCCCCCTCGGACATGGATATTTGTGCCGTCCTTAGAATTAACTAGTTCATAAGTAGTTTGTAAGTTTAGGGACTGATGACCCCGCACTTAATTCCCTTCTGCTTAACAACCAATTGAACATTTGACAACACACATACACACACCCATGCCCGAGGGACAACTTCCGACGGAAACGACCGCCCAGTTCGTCGCATGCCGCCTTAGACCACGCGGCAATTCCGTACGGTCTCGCCGATCTGCTGTTGTGGGCAACACAGCAGCTCCGTGCCTCTGCAGGCTGATGTTGCATCTGACATACACAGCCTAAAATAACAATTACTACACCTTCAAATGTTCAAATGTTTGTTAAGCTTATGGGACTTAACTACGAGGTCATCAGTCCCTAAATTTACAAACTACTTATGAACTACTTACGAACTAGGACGGCACAAATATCCATGCCCGAGGGGGGATTCGAACCCCCGACCGTAGTGGCCCTGCTGACCGTGACTGGAGCGCCTCAGTCACCTTTTTTTTTTTTTTTTTTTTTTTTTTTTTTTTTTTTTTTTTTTTTTTTTTCTTTTTTTTTTTTTTGCCTTTAATAAAGAATAGTTGCTGCTGTCCGATACTTAAAAATAAAAGTGTTTCCATATATACATCTTTGACAGCATAGAAGAAAAGAAAATGTAGAAGTCGTCATATTTCCGTCTTGGAAATGAGGGATTTCTGAAAATAAACAGGTAAAGTAACGTTGACTGGCAGTTTTGCACTTTAGCCTCTTCTGTGGCATTTCCTTTCTTCTTCTTTGACATTGGATGAACGAAAAGAAAATTTTTTTAATGCAATATGATGAACAGAAAGATTTCTCCTAACTAAATAAATTATAATAATAAAAATAATTAAAATATTCTGTGATCATTCATTTTTCTTCGTTTTCTCTTGATCGCTTATGAAACTGGTTTTTTTCTGGTAGAAAAGGAGTGTAGTCCGACATCCGTTGCAGCATGCTGTTTCAGGGTTCTGCTGAGGCCTTCACGGCTACCGTAGCGGCCACGGGGCCCACGAAGTCCCCACCGTACTTCACCCCCAGCAGCGATCCCCTACTTTGGCATGCCTCTATTTGCATTGTTAATTGTCTGTAGTAATCATCCTACACCCTCTTTCTCGAAGAGAATCTTCAACATATTTCCATAATTCTTTTTCAAATTTCTTTTCCGGAATATTTTGTAATATCCTTGTAGTTCAAATTCTTTAAATTCCTGGACAGTGCCAGTCCCTTTGTTGTTAATAACGTAATGAATAAAATGCCCCAGTAGCCACAAAATGGCATTATTTTTTTGGGCAGGAAAATACATCTCGTCTGGGAAGAAGATAAGATTTAAAGATATTTCTCTCCCGTCGCTTCTCTTAAGGAACGATATTTGTTTCCTAAGTTCCTGCCATACTGCACTGTATTCTGAACAAGTGAATCTATGGTCCAAGGTATCAATAGCGTCGCATTTAGGGCATCTGTTTGTATCGCAAAGTCCGAGTGCATATAATCTCTCATTGGTACTAACGATATTGTTGATAACTCTATACCACGCTACCTGTACTTCTAATGGAAGCAAATTATTACTGATGTTTTTCCAAATGACTTTCCAGTTTCTGTTTGGAAACTTAATCTCCATTCTGTTTTTGTTTTCCTTATATTTTAATCTCTCGATAATATAGTGGTAGGTCCTCTTCTTTCTGTCCAAGACAATACTCCTCATGTAGCTTAATTCGAGATAATAAAGTCTAATGTACTTCATTTTATAATTTATTTTGGTGATGTCGACTGGCGGCTGCAAGCTTTCAGGTTCAAATAATTTGAATAATTGCGCTGTTATGCTGAGTGGGTGATCGTCAATAAGTTGCAGGGACCTTTTTATGAATAATGCTGTTGTTTTCCTCTGAATGTCAGTAAGCGCGAGTCCACCCTTTTCTGTTTTCAGAGTTATTGTATCTAAAGATACTCTAAAAATCTGTCCTTGCCAGATATATCGACATACCGTTGTCATGATTGCCTTTGCTATTTGTTTTGGAAGAGGCAAAACCTGCCCTATGTATGTCGCTTTTGAGAGGACCACGCAGTTGATGATCTTGACTTTCTGCTTCAGATTTAGATCTCTCATGTCGTGTAATTGAAGGGTGCCTCGAATCTTAGCTAATACTGTTTTCCAGTTAGCGGCAATCATTTGAAGGGGGCAGCTGTATAGGGTTACACCCAAAGCTGTATGATTCTCCACACGTTGTGCCCAAGAGACCTGTACATTTGTGAGGCCACTCAGATTTAAAAAAGCACTCTTTGTTTCATTAATTTCAGCGCCTGTCGCACTACAGTATAGTTTTAAGTTAGCCGTAAGTTTCTTAATATCATCAGTGCTTCTTATTATGACACCTACATCATCGGCGTAGGCATTAATAACTGTTTTCATTCCTGATATTAAGATACCCTCTAATTCTTTATGCAGTCTCCTTAAAAGTGGTTCGATTGCCACAACAAACAGCATCATTGATAAGGGGCTCCCCTGGGGTACTCCATTGTCAATGGGAATGTCCTTAGTGTAGTGACCATTAATAGCTACTTTCGTCTTTATACCTTTTAAAATGTTGTAGAAAATCCTCACATTATTCTCACTAACACCCAAATACGTCAGGGTTTTAAAAAGGTAGTCGTGATTAACTTTATCGAAAGCCTTTGCAAAATCTACAAATGCAAGACCGCCATATGCCGAAGAGTTTGAAAATATGCCGACAATGTCCCTGTACTCGCTAACTGTCTTCAAAATAATGCGCCCAGGGAGACACGTCTGGTGGGATCCGATTATTTTGTCTAGGACTGGCCGCAGTCGCTCTTTCAAAACTCTAGCTATTATTTTATAGTCTGAATTCATTAGAGTAATAGGCCTCATTTTCTTAATATCTTTTGTTTCCGTGTTCTTGCCTTTGGGAAGTAACACGGTAAAACACTGTTTTAAATCTGCTGGTACGGTCTCTCCCTTTAAGGTTTCGTTAATAATGTCTGTGAAAGTGCTGCCTATAACGTGCCAAAACTCTTTATAAAACTCAAGAGGCAGACCATCGGGTCCTGGTGACTTTTTTGAAGGGGAAGTCTTTATTATATCCCAAACTTCTTCTTCGCTTATTTCTGCGTTAATATGTTCATTATCCTCGTCGGTGATGGTGTCCTGAAGTTCAGATCCAGATAAAAAGTCATTGATGACCTGGTCCTCGTTACTATTTTTGGTATAGAGTGCAGTATAAAATCGGTAGGCTTCATTGATAATGTCTTTTTGAGTTGACAGGACACTGTTATCCTCTGCCCGAAGAGACGCCAGAAAAGTTCTTCTCCTTTGTTGAGCATGTTTGATGAGATGGTATATCGACGTATTTTCCTCCTCAACTACAGTCTGAGTGTGGGATTTTATTTTCAGACCGTCAATCTGTGATCGCTTGAGCTTTATCAGTTCGGCTTTGGTCCTCTTTATTTGCAGTAAGATGTCTTGTGACATCGGTTGCTCATAGAGTTCACGTAAGCATGTGTAGTGAAACTCTATAGTGCGCCGCATCCACCTCGCCCTCTCTTTTCCGTATTCTATCAACGTGCCTCTTAACCGTTTCTTAGCAACAGCGCTCCACCATTCCACAGTGGATCTGTATTTGTAGCGTGTTCCTAAAGACGCCCGCCAAGTCTCTGCAATGTGGTCAGCGAGAGAATTTTCTAGCAACATGTTAATATTCAGTTTCCATACCGACCTCCCCCAGTACGTCCTTTGTCTCATTAGCCTTATACTGCACCTGACTGCTTGATGGTCAGAAAAGATGGCGGGTATCACTTCAATGGCCTGAACATTATTTTCTAAAGTCGAGGATACGTAAATTCTATCTAACCGACTTTGAGATGAGTTAGTAATATAAGTAAACTTGACAATGGTGGGATACTTTATCTCCCAAGCATCCTTCCATTTCATATTTTTAACTAGGCCTTCTAGTTCTCTGGATTTATTAAAATTCGGTCTTTGATCCTTTTCGTGTAGTACACAATTCCAGTCACCGCCAATTAAAAAGTCAACAGGGTTATTATAAAGTAATGGTAAAATGCCAGTTTTGTAAAATGCGGCTCTTTCCAGTTGAGCGTTGTTTCCAGATGGGGCATAGATATTGATGAAAGTTTTATTAAGAATTTTGCATTTTATGCCTCTCCCAGATTCTAAAAGAGCGGTGTCTGTTATTTCGATCCCGTCTCTTACTAGGATTGCAGTCCCGCAACTGCTCTCATGGGCAATGTTTACAATTTCTTGGTAACCAGCCACATGAAGGTTTTTGACTTTGACCTCTTGCAGCAAAGCTATATCGGTGTCTGATTGATATAAAAAATCTTTAAGCGCTGCAACTTTAACTTCACTTTGAATTTTGTTTACGTTTAAGGTGGTCACATTATATGTCTGTTCCATGAAGAAGTGAGATTTAGGAATGTACAAGACTTCGTTAAGGACAAAAGTTTTCTTTCACTCCGTGTACCTCCTTTCATTTTGTGCACCTTGTGTGCTGTTGTTACACTGTCGGACACTATATTAATAAAATAAATCTTCTTCTGGTAAATTTTCCTCTTCCATGTCCTCATCGGCACCGTCGTTGATATCTTCGCTCCATTCAGATCTTGCCACTGCAGCACTTCGTCCAAGGAGGGATGCTTCGTCTTTGTCACGAATTGGATGGTCGGCCTCGGTATGTGATGTCTGCATTGTACATTCGACTCCTTCTTTTGTTCTACTTCCTATACAAGACTCATTGCATCGAGCGGATGTTGGGTCTGCTTTGTTCTTGTCTTTGTCCCGCATGCTTCTCAATTTCTCCTTTAAGATGGGAGCAACCTTCTCCGCAGCCTCATGAGCCAGTCTACGTTTCTTGTTGCGTTTCCTCTTCGGCGATGCCGCCGGGGATAGATCAGGTGACTTGTCCGTCGATTCCGTAGAAGATCTTTCTCGTAATATCTGATCCTTCGTCTGATCGAAGTTAGAACTTTGAGAGACATAGTGATCGTCGACATTGAGCTTTTGTCCCTTTCCGTTGTTTAATTGAGGTTCATTGTCATTTTTTTCCTTCTGTGTATTACGTTTGACTTCGTCAGGTTTGTGAATTACTACTCTCTGCGACGAATGTTCCGAACGACCTTCTTGTGTCGTTGTACTCTGGTTGGGGTTGTCATCAATAGCCATTGGTACCGGTTCTAAAGTCCCTAGCTCCTCGCGTTGAAAGGCCGGAGGACTCGACGCAGAATCTGCTGGTATCGTGTTCAGGTTTGCCTGCGCTGGATTAGCGCGACGCTCAGTCACGCCGTGTGTGTCGCCTGTTTCCTTATGCGCCCGGCCCGCCTCACCACTTCGCTCATCATCGGCCATGCTCGGCCCCGCGCTGTTTCCTGGTAGCGGCTGTTCCGGCGCGACGTCCTCCTGCCCCGCTGTTGACGGCCCCGCTGAGCGGCGCGGGTTCGTGGCGGCGGCGTAAGTCAGCCTGAGGCTGACCGCCTGGCCCGGGACTACAGGCTCTGCGGCCGGCAGCTGCGCGACGCGTTTCCTACCGCACTCACTGCGGATGTGCTCTGTTGAGTTACACAGAGCACACGTTCGCGGCTGCCCGTCATAGATAACAATAGCCCGATATCCTAGCACATTGATATAAGAAGGAATGTGTCTCTGCAGTTCCATCTTAAGTTGCCGAACGCCGTTCAATACGGGGAACATATGTGCCTCCGACCACTTTTCGGCGACATTGGACAGAATGGTACCATAGGGGCTGAGAACCGAATTTATTTCTTCCGCCGGCATCTCGAAAGGTAACTCAAAAACCCTCACTGTCCGAATACCTAAACCTGCGTGAGTAACAATGACATCACTCACTGTTCCGTCTGAATGGTTAAATTTCATAACACCGCCACACTTATCAACTATTGCATAACATAATTCTGGACTTGTCAACTTAACAAAAGCAGCATTTGAAACGAACGATAAATGTACACCAATTACTTCATTCCCTGAAATCTTCACTTTCTCGATGAACCACTGTTTAACCTCATAAGCTTTCGGTCTGATAAAGTTTCTGTCAAAAGTAAATTTGATCGTGTCTTTCCTCATCTCTTTTGTCGTATTCATTCTGTCTTATTAATCGGGTTAACTAAAGCCACAATCGCAAGGATGCAGTTAAGACTAACCTTGTAGGGCGCGAAACAGCCGTTGTTTACAACAGGACCGCCAGCGAGGCCGCCACACGTCCTTCGTCCACCACGACTGCCACTCGAATGAATCACCTCGGCCACCGCGGCCGGCTACTACACCTTCTTAGAGTTTTTCCAGTTCACTCAACATTTATTTTTAAAACCATGCATAATGAATACATGACATGATTTCAGTAACAGATTAATAATTCAGCTAGTACTCAGGTTACATACTTTGATACATGATGAATCAAATGGAACCACATTTATTTTTAAAACAGTGCATAACGAATACCATCAAACGGGGTGATTTCGGACAGTTTTGAGATTCCAGAATAAAACCTTCACTCTGCAGCGGAGTGTGTGCTGATATGAAACTTCCTGGCAGATTAAAATTGTGTGCCGGAACCGGGACTCGAACCTGGGACCTTTGCCTTTCGCGGGCAAGCGCACTACCGACTGTGCTATCCCGACTCGACTCACGATGCCGCCTCACAACTTTACTTCCGCCAGTACCTCGCCTCCTACTTTCCAAACTCCACAGAAGCTCTCCTGCGAACCATGCAAGACTAGCACTCCTGGATGAAAGTATATGGTGGAGACATGGCTTAGCCACAGCCTAAGGGATGTTTCCAGAATGAAACCTTCACTCTGCAGCGGAGTGTGCGCTGATATGAAACTTCCTGGCAGATTAAAATTGCGTGCCGGAACCGGGACTCGAACCTGGGTCCTTTGCCTTTCGCGGGCAAGCGCACTACCGACTGTGCTATCCCGACACGACTCACGATGCCGCCTCACAACTTTACTTCCGCCAGTACCTCGCCTCCTACTTTCCAAACTCCACAGAAGCTCTCCTGCGAACCATGCAAGACTAGCACTCCTGGATGAAAGTATATGGTGGAGACATGGCTTAGCCACAGCCTAAGGGATGTTTCCAGAATGAAACCTTCACTCTGCAGCGGAGTGTGCGCTGATATGAAACTTCCTGGCAGATTAAAATTGCGGGCCGGAACCGGGACTCGAACCTGGGTCCTTTGCCTTTCGCGGGCAAGCGCACTACCGAGTGTGCTATCCCGACACGACTCACGATGTCGCCTCACAACTTTACTTCCGCCAGTACCTCGCCTCCTACTTTCCAAACATCACAGAAGCTCTCCTGCGAACCATGCAAGACTAGCACTCCTGGAAGAAAGGATATGGTGGATACATGGCTTAGCCACAGTCTAAGGGATGTTTCCAGAATGAAACCTTCACTCTGCAGCGGAGTGTGCGCTGATATGAAACTTCCTGGCAGATTAAAATTGCGTGCCGCATCGTGAGTCGTGTCGGGATAGCACAGTCGGTAGTGCGCTTGCCCACGAAAGGCAAAGGTCCCAGGTTCGAGTCCCGGCTCCGGCACGCAATTTTAATCTTCCAGGATGTTTCATATCAGCGCACACTCCGAAATCATCCCAGAGATTTTCAATCTCTGTCCGGTGTTTCGAAGTGTGCGTGGTGATTTCGGACACAAATTGACTTTTTTTATTCTACTTTATTTCTGTTTGATTTTAGTGACCATTAACATATTTTAAGGACATCCATCATTAAAATAAGGGATAAATACTGAGACAAGGAATTTTATTTATTAAAGGCTTTTCTATGCGCTAATTTGCTACACTGAATATCTCCAACTGCTTTCTTTAAAATTTCCGGGTCATAAGTACACCGATCGTGAACACCTTTCTTACTTTTATGCGTTCTCGGCATTGTCCGAAATCACTCCACAAAGTACACAATTTCGAAAAACCCTCCGTTACTTGAAACTTTACACAAAACTCGTCACAAACTGGTACGAAACTTGTGACAGTGCAGCAGTCTACTGATCTCGTTGGCAACTGATGCTACAATACTTTTCCACCAGTGGCAATAACAGAAAGTTTGCGTTCCATAACACAGTGAGAACGTCCGACAATGAAACCGTCCGACTGGTTATTGCGTCGGTAAACGCGGGAGCGCGGGACGCGGGAATTACACTCTCTTGCATAAAATAAGCACCGCGCGGAGGCGGAAATTAGTGCTAATTCGTTGCTATGCGGCGGGAAAGAGAAGAGAAACCATATCGTTCGAAATCACCCCGGTGTCCGAAATTACCCAGTTTGACGATACATGAAATGATTTCATTTACAGATTAATAATGCAGGTTCCATGTTTTTATCCATGCCGCAACACCTATATTACAATGAAGAGCCAAATGGAACCGGTGCACCTGCCTAATATCGTGTAGGGCACCCGCAATCATGCGGAAACGCTGCAACGTGACATTGCATGGATTGAAACATTGTCGTAGTGATGGAGGTAATAGACACCATGGCTCCGGCAGGGCTGTTTATGAATCCATAACAGTACGAGCTGATGCAGGTCTCTTTCGAACAGCACGTTGCAAGTTATCCAAAATGTGCTCAATAATGTTCACGTCTGGAGCGAGCGGAGATGTTGCAGCTGTGAAGAGTGTCCCTGGAGCCACTCCGTAATAATTTTGGCGTGGTGGGTGCCCAATTGTCCTGCTGGAATTACCCATCTACGTCAAAATGCACAATGGACATGAATGGATGGGGGTGATCAAGCATGATGCATACGCACCTCACCCCTGAGAGTCATATGCTCTCTGGAGGTGGAGGTAATTTCCAAGAATGGTTGCAATCGAAGTCGCTCGACATGAATTTATATAACTCGAACGTACAACTCTAAATCAATTACGACGCTATTCACGTGTACTTTCTGCAAACTATTACGGAGCTACCATCAGCTTGACACTCACTTGCTAACGAGCAGGGTCCATGGATTCATGAGGTTTTCTCAATACCCGTACACATCCATTCACTCCATGTAACTGGAAGGAGACTCGTCAGACCAGTCAACTTTTTTCTACAGTCCATTGTCAGTATTTTAGAATTTCCAATGGTACATTGCCTTGGAATTGTGGGCGTGTTGTGTGAGTCTTTTCATTATTATATGATCAATTTCAACATAGTTGTTAGTTGTCTTTAGTCCGGAGACTGGTTTGTTACTGCTCTCCGCCCTAGTCTATCCTGAGCAAGCCTCTTCATCTCCTCATAAGAACGGCAACCTACATCAATGAATTTGCTTACTATATTCATCTCTTGGTCTCCCTCTGCGATTTTTACATAATGCTGCATGTCCTCGGGAAAAGTAACGGCTGTAGTTTCCCCTTGCTTTTAGCCGATCGCAGTAGCTGTGTGGCAAAGCCACATTAGCTGATGTTACAAGGCTAGCTCAGTCTGTCCCCACTATTGCCTCTGTAACTACTGAAAAACCTTCTGCCCCTCTTCAGGAACCACACGTTTGTCTGGCCTCTCTACAGATACCCCTCCGTTCCGGTTGCACCTACGGTACGGCTATCTGTATCGTTGAGGCACGTAAGCCACCCCACCTCGGCAATGTCTGTGGTTCATGAGGGTGGGCAACATAAACTTCTTTAACTGAATTACTGCAAACTATTGTCGCTAGTTATAAAGCAAATGCTTGTAACTGAAGGTATTGTAATTGAAAAAATTTTAATCGGACATTTAAATTGTGGTAATGTGAGTGAGCTGAGTATTACGATTTATTTAATATCAACATAAATTCCTTTAACTGGATTATTGTATCCTTGATATAGTGATACTTTTTAAGAAGTAACTGCTTATTAATGACACTACTGTAATTTAAGACATTTTAACCAGGTGTTTTTATTCTGTGTGTGCTATGCTTGGCCTAAGCGCATTCATTTATTCAGTTTCAACAGTATCTCGTTTAATTGGGATATTGCAATTGAATGTCCTTATAATATAGTTCTTATAAAGGAAGGAAATGCTTGCTAATGAACTTATTGTAACTCAAACCAATTTAATAGTATGGAATTGTCTTTTAGAAATTTAGTTGTGCGCCGCGGTGGAGTAGCCGAGCGATCTAAAGCGTCTCGCTGCGCAGCGCACGGTTGCTCGCCGTGGAGGTTCGAGTCCTCCCTGGGGCATGGGTGTGTGTGTTTGCCCTTAGGTTAGTTTACCTAGGTTTAAGTAGTTTGTAAGCTACGGACTGATGACCACGCAGTTTGGTCCGATAGAATTACAAACATTTGAACGTTTTGTAGTTGTGCGAACGACGAAATGACAAGGTTGTTTGGTATTTCTCCCCAATTAAGTGATATGATCGTTTAAAAAAAACTTGAAATGTGGGATGTTTAACTGTTTCTGTTAGCTACAATGCATGAGAAAAGAAATATATTTATCTCTCCTATTAAGAATTATATATATTTCTTTTCTCCTGCATTGTAGCTAACAGAAACAGTTAAACATCCCACAGGTCATGTTTTTTTCTAAACGATCATATCACGTAATTGTCGCGTGTGGTTTTTGCCAACATAAAATTAATTTTAATCATTTTAAATCTTCAGCTGACTTTTATTCATTATGATTTACTATAGTTTAAGTTTGCAAGCTGTCTTCTCATTGTTATGTTTTGTTAAGGGTAGTAAACTGAGAATTTAAAACATATTTAACTTGAAAAGGAACTGTTTAATCTTTTGGAATTGACGTAAAATTCTTGTGCTGCTTTCATTCTAGACTGCCTAGAGGAAAAAGCAATATCTGTCCTGCAAATGAAAACAAAGAAATGGAATGATACGGGAGTTTTAACCATTCAAAAATGAAACTACTTTATATGTCACTGAAGTATATTAAAATATTTAACGTGCCACATGCGTTCACAAAGCTTGAAGTTTTTCTATCAGAGCAGATAGAGGGCAGATGATTCTCCATTGACATCAGTCATCGCTAAGGGGCGTATTTGCATGAATTTAGAGGTTATGATGATTGAGCCGCAGTTGGTGAAATTGAATGAACGGCCCTATCATTAATTTAAGAATTTTCCTATCAATTTGCCAATGTTTGATACAAAAACACTTGGTTTCAGTCTTAGGAAATTTCTTATCACTAGGGATAGCTGGGATTCCTAATCCTAATAAATAAGAAATTGGAAGATTCATTGTTCTATATAGTAATTTATGAAAAAAGGATGGTGCACAAAATTCTGGAATGAATGATGATACAAAAGTAATGAATCTCCAATAAGGATGGCACAACGTCTGCCTATTATGAAAAATGGTTTATACTGAGAACGTGTTAATTGTTTTAAAAGAAATTAAAAATCACTATCCAACTCGGTAAAGAATACAACCAGAATCTGAAGACTACAGCCAACTAGTGAAAGGTACATTTATCTCCAACTGCCCTATAGCAATGTGCGTATCTCACCAATTCCCAATTAATCCGTTGTATTCCTCTCATAAAACGAATGGCGTCTGGCCACTGTGGATGGGTCTGGGTCACACGATGTGAGCTGTGAGACGATGGCTACACAGTGAACGTACTACTTCATTCAAAAAACTCCTAACTTGACGAGGGGACTGAGGCGCTCCAGTCACGGTCTGCACGGCCACTACGGTCGGGGGTTCGAATCCCCCCTCGGCCATGGATATTTGTGCCGTCCTTAGGATTAGCTAGTTCATAAGTAGTTTGTAAGCTTAGGGACTGATGACCCCATAGTTAAGTCCCGTAAGTTCTACAAACATTTGCATTTTTTCCTAACTTGAAATCTCTCAATAACCAGAGGCGAACAAGAGGTTCTTGCAAACTGCTTGCCTCACTGGTAGGAGCAAAAGTTGTAAGCCTGTAAATGAGTGCTTCAAAATGCAAATATAATGCACTGATGTAATAATTTTGTTCCTCTGTGAACAGAGAAACAAATATGAATACTTCAAGTAATGCAATCTGCACTTCCAACTAACTGTGAGCTAAGTAACTGGACGCTTTGTCAGCAATCGCCTGCCTGCATCCTCTCACCACGAGCGCAGCTAGCCGTATCCACGACTTGCTTTGCAGCAAGCCGCAAATCTCTCGTTTTCTTAAGGGCAAATCACAGCTATAGCTTCAAATCTCTCTCCCCCATCATTACTTCCTTCCGAACACCTATCCCATAGAAAAGAAGCTTCTAGAAAGTTCGAGAACGTTTCGACAGCTTGGCGGTTGAAATCATTCGCCAATCGAATCGTCGCCCACAAATTCTGGCGAGAAGCGCCAGCGGCCATCGGCCGGTCAGTGACCTGTGACCTCGCATCGGCTGGTCAACACGCTGTGCCCTTGTGGTACTGTAAGGTACTCCTCGCCGCTTGCCGGCCTCTCTGACTTGGCTGTGTTCTTGATTCCAACTGCAAGAAAAGTACTGCATGCTGATATTGTTAATATTAGCACGTTCGCTGCGGTCAGCAGTGCGGGCTGCTAACGCTCTAGGCGGTCGCCTGTAAGCGCACGTGCGCTGAGAGCTGAAATCCTATCCCTGCGAAACCTGTAATATTGAAAGCGAATATAACGTCTGCATGCCGATTATGTGATAAATGCTGCAAGCTCTCTGACTTATAAGCTTAATATGCATTTATTGTAAACAATTCTAACAACGCCTCTGATTTATTGATTTTATTGCAAACTGTGAAGAAAATGAAATTTAAACAAGCGATAAACCCGCTTCATTGAGAAATAATTATACTGAAAACACCAAAAGGTGTATTAAACGGAGAAAAAAACACGTTTTATATGAAATGTGGGGCTATGGAAACCTAATCCCATATAACAAATTTGCAATGTGTATAGGCGATATTTTTATAGCAAACCACTAAAGACGAAGACACACAATTGCAGACAGGAAAATGATGTTTTTTGGTGGCCTGTACTAACACGAGTGCACAGCCAAACTAACTAAACTGAGTACTCAGCTAGCGCGCCACTTATAAGCGTCGGCAGCTCTGACGTGTTGATCCCGGAAACGCTTATAAGCGTCAGCCGCAGCGAATGTGTTATGTTCCCTACCAGCATCAACCAGTTTTCCCAATGACTTAGTAAACATTAATATTACCACTGTTCTTACCTATTTTTGCATTCAGATTATCCATAATCAAACAGATTCCAGTAGTTACGTTATAAATCAATGTACATTATTAATACGTAAACATAGCATGAAAGGTGGTGAAATTTCCTGCCGCGCCGGCCGCAGTGGCCGAGCGGCCTGCGGCGTGCCAGTCACGGTCTGCACGGTCGCTGCGGTCGTGGGTTCGAATCCCCCCTGCGGGCATGGATATTTGTGTCGTCTTTAGTATAAGATAGTTCATATGTAGTTTGGGACTGATGACCCCGTAGTTAAATCCTATAATCTCTACAAACATTTGAACTTTTTTTTCCTGCCGCCGTACAAGGTTATTGAATTGTAATTAAAATCACACTAGTTTCCCATACAAAGTTCTACAATGCTAGAAATATATGACATTATTAGCGGTTTCGGGACACCCGCAAATAGTTTATTTTCATTGCCTTTATTACTTTCTTCCCATGAAATTGTGGCTGAGGGCTAACTTTCTGGTACAGACAGACATTGTGAGTAGCAAGTAGTCCCTCGGCACTGACACCCTGCTGGCCGACACACACATAAGCGAACTGCCCAGTCGTTGTAGTTCCCATAAAATGGTAGCTGCATATGCCACCATAGAGCATTGTTCTATGGTCACCGGTTGTAGGGGCGATGGAGAGTTTCCTGTGGGCTGACCAGCTTGTGTTATATGAGGAACTCTTGGTCAATGTGCGTCCAGCAATGTCCTTTATGACTTTCTTCATATTTTGGGACACCTGATGCATTTAGGTGGCGCTGGCAGTGGTCTTCTGGTCCAGGGCAGTGATAATACCCAAGAACCCTGCTGGTTATTCACGCAGTTATGTACGAGGAGAAACGTGCCGAGATGGCAGGAGACATGAGAAAGAAGAGATGTTTGAATTTTCTGTGTTCAATGCGTTCACGTTTACGGCATTTTCCTAGAGTCATAACTGTGTTGTGCCGGAGTTTTCTCTCCGGCATAGTTACGAAGTGTAATTATTGGACTTGTACTTCTTTGGTCGGATCGAGAGTGAATTCGACCTTATCACCGGAGGGCGTCTAGAGCGGCGTGTTGTTTGGAAGGGGGGAGAGAGGTCATTGGCGAGAGACTGGGTGTAATATCTACATTCAAGGCTCTAGCCAGCGCTTAGCAAACACTCAGTGTTGTGTGCAAAACTTTGATTGGAGAAGGGAGCATTTGCAATCCGTTACTCATTATGTAGCGGATCGTTACGGAAGTTTCGACGAGTTCGTCTATGCTAGTGCCTATTGTACTGTACTCGCACAGCGGGTACAAAGTAATTTGAACCCTGTGTACAGCCACTACCGAGTTCGCACAGTGACGTTAACCTGCTATGTGACGTTTTATTATGATTGTTTTCATTTGGTGTTTCCATTGTAACCTACCCATACGTATGGTTAGCATTAAGTATGTCAGTTGCGTGTGTTACGGATTCTGCGTTACGTGTGTTTTGTCCAAGCGTTGTTTGTCGTGCATTGTAAAAACAAATAGTTATTGGTTCACTGTTGAAAGAGGAATACGTCAGGAGGCTGTTCAATTGTCTCCGTTGTTGGTGTTTTACTGGGTGCCCGGCTCTTAAGTTGAGTAAATTGTTCATGTTGTCATTTGTAATATATTTATCTCACTGACTTATTTACCTTGCAGTCTTGTGTGAAGCGCTTGTTAGTTTAACCAAATGTTACAGTTGTTATTTGGTTGAGTAATTCTATTTATTTCTATAGGCAAATACTTATTATTAATGAAACACTATTGCCTATAAGTTTACGTATTTTAACTGAAGTTTTGGGCTGTTTGGTTACTGACAAGTTTTGTGACAGTTTGTTGTTGTTAAGAAATTTATGTTTCTATACACGTTGAGGTTTAAATCAAGTTTTATCAATTTCAAAATAATTGTTGTAATAAATTTATTATATTTAATTATAGTTAATTAAGTTTCAGTACATTACCACTTCCTCTAAAGCCCTTCCATCCCAATAACCCTTCTTTGAGAAATCTGGCTGCAGAAACGTGTGAGTTTCGCTGATAGTGTTCTTCTGAGATGTTTGACAGTTATCTAAACATCAATCTCCCGAGATAGATCTGGAATTGAAGTCTGACGTCTCAAAGAGGATTGGAGCATTTAGTTCAGTGAGCGCGTGGCCTTTACCTTGCACTCTAGCAGGAGAGGAAAGCTTCGATTTCAGTTGAGTAATTGCCTTTGAGCAAGGGTAGAAAGACACTTCTAAGAGCAGCCGCTTCTCTTATGCTCATAGTTTTGTTCGTTTCGTTTTGCTGGATTTAAAGTTTCGTACAACTTGGTACAACTTGCATCTTTGTGCTGAGTGTTGTTGAACCGTGAATAAGGTCAGCTTTTTTTTTAATTGACGTGCTAATAACGGTCATTGCAGTTCTGGTGTCACCTGAGCATTCATCAATCGAGTGTAGAAATACACATTGGCTGATGTGGCAACACATAGCCGAACTAATGGTATTGTTGATACTAAGGCGCACTAGTGTCACAAAGGCTGATAGCAGTTGTGAATCGCTTCTGAAATACGAAGGTAAGTTGTGGTTTTCAATGGCTGTGGTTTATAGCTGTCACCGCTCTCTGTCACAGACAGTCGCCAGGCTGTGTCTTCGCACAACCGTAGCGTTTGATAAAGTACCACTTGCACTCCCTAGTGTGTAACAGGTTTCGTTGATTTCACGATTATTGGTAAGACGATCTATTTAGGAATCAGGTACCGAAGTACTGCTATCCACGACACCCATGTTTTACTGTAAATCTGGCTTGTTACCTATATTTTATAACATTAGTAACAAACGACTTATCAATCATTTACCATAGGGAAGCATAATAGCCGCGGTGGGGTGGCCAAGCGCATTGATGCGCTATGCTCCGATGCGTGAGACAGTTCCCCGTCGGGGTTTCGAATCCCCCCTAGGGTATGGATGATTTGTCGTCATTAGTGTAAGGTAGTTCATAGGTAGTTTGTAAGTTTAGGGACTAATGACCCCGCGTTTACGACCGTTAAGCTTAACAAACATTCGAACATTTTTTTGAAGACTAAAATTACTTTTGTAAACTCCTTATAACTGGTTTAACTTTTATTTGTTTTTTATTTATATATTCCCTGACACTCTGATATGCACGAGATAAATTAGTAAATAAATGTTATCTGAATTACAAATCTTGCTGTTATTCAGCTTAGTTATAGTTTCCTTTATCACTGTTTTTGTTAGAGTTTTACATATAGGCTTAGGACACTTGAGTGATAGAGTTTATTTGATTGACTTTTGGTGGGTCAGATACTCTTATCAGTTGATATAAAGTGCAAGCACACCAGTTTTCTTACTTTTTATTTGTTTATCCCATCATCACTTACATTTCAACCCACAAGTTAAAATTTTGAATCATACACCTTTTCACTCAAAAGAAACGCGTCTTGGATATTTCCCATCTATTTTCTCTCTCCCCTCCTGCACCTTTCATTTGGAAAATCTTACCAGAATTTCCTCTTCCACTTATACAACTGTTCCACACCTTTCATGGGATGTACCCTGCAATGGATTGCGATACCGCATATCCTGCATCGCAGGACGCACAAATTTGCGTTATTTTCTGGGTTAAGATTCATAGATTCGATGTAAACAAAGAGTAGGTTGCTACATAGCATTTAGTCATAGTTAACAATCGCATTGTTTCAAGATTTTATGTATGTTCATCAATGGCTTCTACATGTATTTACGCACACTGGTGGCTTATGTGTGACTTCAGCATTTGAAAACAGCGTTCCAAACTGCACTGAATATTTGAGATGGACTATATTTTTCTTAAAAATTTTTCATTAAAAAATATACAAGTGTACTAGTTGTCGAAACAGTTCACGATCGTACCTACATCTGCATGGGATACTCTGTAAATCATCGAACTACCTTTATACTGTTTATCTCTCATTCCATTTTCGAATAGCGCTCGGGAAGAAAGAACACCTGAATCTCTCCGTTAGAGCTCTGATTTCTCGTATTTTATTCTGATGATCTTTTCTAACTATGTGAGTGGGAGTTAACATTTTCGCATTCAGAGGAGAATCTTGGCGATTGGAGTTTCGTAAATAGTCCAAGCCGCAGCGATAACCGCCATTGTTGTAATAATTACAATCCCAGATCCTGTATCATTTCCGTAACGCTGTCTATCCTGTAACGTGACAGTACAAAGCGAGCTGCCCTTCTTTGCACTCTTTCGATGTCCTCCGTCAAACCAACCTGACAAAGATCCCACACTGGTTAGCAGTAGTCCAAAAATGGACGGACAAGCGTAGTAAATTTCACTGTGCATTAACGATAGTTATGGTCAATACTTTGCGTCCCTCTCAAGACACTAACTGTGAAATATATGCAGCAGCGTTACTAGTAAAATTAAATGAACTGACAAATTGCCGTTCAAAGCATCTGTGAGTGAAATGTCTGCTGTATGCTGATATCAGTGTCAATGAATAGATACCTACTGAAACAGATGCGAGGAAGTCTTCTATGAGTTGGGCATACAGTGGTTTGGAACATGAAGAATGTAAAATGGCTGTGGCATCATATAATGGCAATTAGCGTGATGTTGCATACTTCTGTAGGTAGATGAACAGATACAACTCAGACAAAATGCTTTCCCCTATGTATTGTGGTCATGTCATGTGTCATATAAAAATGTCAAAATAATTAGACATAATTTTGGTACCTGTTTGATTTAAAGAACTTACGGGGCTAGACGCAAGATTGTTTGCTTACTCATGAAAGAATGATCCAAATTAGGAGCCGTATGTAATAGTTATAGTTACTTATTAGCAAAGAAGTAGTATCCAGTTCTAATTACAGTATTTGCGAATAAGAAAAATGATTACTCATTACAACAAATCAAATGACTATTCTTAAGCTTCGGAAAGTAACTCGCAAGTAGGCCCAAATGCTTATTGAAAGTGCGTACATTTATAGGCACAATTTAATTGTTGTATAGGCTTAAAACTCACATCATCTACGGTGTTATTTTAAGTTCGAATTCCATCTAAATAAACTGTACCGATGTTTTAGTATTTTTAACCATACACTTTATATGAATTAACAAAATGTTCAAATGTTTGTAAATCAAGCGGACTCAACTGCTGGGTTATTAGTCGGTAGCTTACAAACTACTTAAACTAAGTTAAACTAACCTAAGGACAACGCAAACACACATGCCCAAGGGTGGACTCTAATCCCCGACGGCGAAAGGCCACGCGTGCCGCAGGTTTATTCAGAGTATTTCAGCTATGAAATATTCTCGAGTTATCAGCTGAGTGACGTCGTAATATTATTCCAATGTTTCAATAGGTTTCGCATCCATAATCTTCAGCAAAGTTTCGACTTGCTGTCTGCGGCGTTCATTTATAACTGCTGGAGAAATGTAGGATACTGCCTGCGGGTCAATCACGTGCTCGCGGTTATAAAAGAACGCACTAGACGACGCTAGACTCATACCCCGAGGAAACATTTCGTAGCTGAAATACGCCAAGAAAATATTCAATCTCAGATATATCGCACATCTACGGTAGTATATAAAACGCAGCTACTTCTAGTTTCTGCAGAAATAACTGATTAAAACGGGTAGCTGCTCAGCAGATTAGCCTCTTTACCTCGATGTCGGGATAAGCGAGTGTTACCGCAGTTTGCTTACAACATCCTGTCAACACGAATACTACAGGACGCATTTTACGGATGGATTGAGCGGCCCTATAACAGGAGCATAACCAGGTCAGAAGGCTGAAACTCGATAACAAGAGCCTCTTCAATCTCCACCTAAGTTCTAGTGCCCCATCACCTGCCTGCGATAGTCGGCAACAAGTTTGCTAGTGTTGAACGGAGATTGGTTTGATGCAGCTCTCCACCCTACTCTATCCTGAGCAAGCCTCTTCATCTCCTTACAAGAAAGGCAATACACATCCATTTGAAACTTTTACTGTATTCGCCTCTTGGTCTCTATGCGATTTTCACTCCATACACTTCCCTCTAATGCTAAATTCACGATTACTTGTTGTCTAATAATGTGTACTACCAACCGACCCCTTCTTTTAGACAAAGTATGCCAGAAATTTTCTCCCCTCTTCTGTTCAGTACCTCTTCATTAGTTACGCGACCTAAAAACATAATCTTCAGCATTCTTCTGTAGCAATACATTTCAAAAGCCTCTATCCTCTCCCTGTCTGAATTATTTATCGTGCATGTTTCACTAAACACAAATGCTTTCAGAATAGATTTCCGTACACTACGATTTATATTCGATGTCAGCACATTCCTCTTCTTCAAAACGCTTTTCTTCCCATTGCCATTATGGACTTTATATTCTCTGTACGGCGACCATGTGTTACTGTCCATGTAACAAAACTTATCTACCACCTTTATTGCTTCTTTATCAAAACTAATTCTTCTAGCATTGCCTGTGTTCCGTTACCATCGTTTTCCTCTTGTAAATGTTCATCTCATACGCTTCTTTCCACACATTGCCCATTTCATGCAGTTGGCCTTCCAGTTCCCTTCCTGTCTCCGATAGCATTACAATGTCATCAGAACAACGCAATGATTCTGTTTCTTTACCCTGAACTTTAATCCGTTCTCCAAATTTTTCCTTGCTTTCCTTCACAGCTTGCTTGGTGTACAAATTGAATAACAATGGAAAAAGACTACTGTCTTAGTCCATTTACAACCAATGCTCACCTTTCATGTACCTCGACCGGAATAACTGCGCTCTGGCTTTTGTACAAGTTTTAAATAACCATCCGTTCCCTATGTTTTATCCCTGCTGATTTCAAAATCTGAAACAATGTATTTCAATCAACATTGTCAAAAGCTTTTCCTACAAAAGCTAGAAATGTAGGTTTACCCTTCCTTATTACATCTTCTGAGCTAAGTCGTAAACTGATTGTTGCGTCAGTGTTCCTACAGTTCTCCACAATGCAAACCATTCTTCACCGAGGTCAGCGTTTACGAGATTTTCCATCATTCTGTAAATAATTCGTGATAAAATTTTGCAACCATTACTGATTACATTGATGTTCCAGTAATTTTCACACCTGCCTGCTCCTGCTTTCTGTGGTTTCGGGATAATTACAGTTTTCTTAATGTCTGCGGGGGGGGGGGCGGTGTTCGCCTGTGTCATACATATTACGCATCACATGAAATTGTTTTGTCATAGCTAGCTCTCAGAGGGACTTCAGTAGCTCTGAGGGAATGTCGTGTTTTCCAGGGCAATTGGACCGACTTAGGTGTTACAGGGCTCTGTCAAATTCTTCTCTCAGTATAGTATCTCCTTCTTCCACTTCGCTTCCTACAATATTGTCTCGAAGCTCGTTTCATTTATATACTCATTTCCCTCTATACATTGTTTCCACCTTTCAGCTTTCCCTTCTATGCTGAGAACTGGTTTTCCACCTGAGTTCGTGATATTCATAGAGCTGTTTTTCTTATCTCCAAATGTCTCTTTCATTTTCCTGTATGCGGTATCTGTTTTTCCTGTATTTATACATTCTTCTACATATTTTATTTGGCTTCTAGCCATTTCTGCGTAGATATTTTGCTCTTTCTGTCAACCTCATTTCTTAGTCGTGTGTACTCTATTTTAATTGCTTCATTCACTGGATTTTTTATATTCTCCTTTCATCAATTATATTTAGTATTTCTTGTGATATCCAAGGATTTTTGTAGGTGTTGGCTACCTATTTGGCCCTCTATTGCTTTCACTATTTCATTTCTTAAAGCTAACCACTTCTGTTTTACTGTTTTCTTTTCCCCCATTTCTGTCAGTTGTTGACTGAAGCTCTCGCTGAAATTCGCAAGTACTTCAGGTTCCTTCAATTTATCCAAGTCCCATCTCCTTATTTTCCGACGTTTCTGCAGTTTCGCGTTTTCTAATAGTGAGTTGATTAAGAAGAAAGCCACCAACGAGCTGTGCACTAAGTTCCTACGCCTTCCAGTGTTACGACCACGAGGAGACGATACTATTACTATAAAGTTATCATTATCCGGCAGAAAGAGAACTAGATGAAGCAAAGATTTTAGTACTGAATATCAACATTAATTCAATTCCTTGAGACGCAATTGCCTCATTATACCAAGGGTATTGAAGGAGAATCGTCGAATTAATATTTGTGCTCTGGCCGGGATTCGAGCCAGGGACCTCCATCTTATTAGGCAGACGCTGAAAACCGCTCAGGTAACACAACGTTAGTTGAGCCGTTTAAAACGTCTGCCAAGTTAACAGGTGGTTCCAGATTCGAAACCCGGCCACAGCACAAATTTTAATTCAAAGCCTCTCCTTATCTTGATTTCAGTACTGTCGAAATGTCTGAACTTGACACCGTTTCCATAAACGTTAGCAAAAATCGGCATTGAGAAAGTAAGAAGAGGTACATACGGAGACTGGAAAATGCCGTAAAACAAGATTTCGGCAGCAGAGCACAGGGTTCTATGGGCACTTTGGGGAGACGTCGGCATTGTGGTCCTAGCAGCAGACAATGGGATAGCGACGGTACTGCTGAATACAGGCGATTATTAGCAAAAGACCGACGCCATTTTGCAAGATACCGCTTACAATCAAGTGGGAAAGGACCCGACGGTATCAGGAACACGCAGGATGATCGATATGCGCGAAAACTCAACGCAACATGAACGCAATAAATACGCCCCACATCATGTATAGAATTCTTAAAGGGATTTCTACATTGCGTCTGGGTGAGGAATATCGGATGTCAGCTTCGCCCGGATACCATGGGAAGACTCTACACGACTCTCGAGGTATACTTTGCAGACAACAGGGTCAATATTTCTAACTCTTTAGACGTGTACTAACCACCACTTACTTCAAATAACGTGGGAAGTTGCTACGTGTCCCCCAACCCCTACTCCTAGCATTCGTCATTGCCACATTTTACATGGAGCATTTCGAGGAGGTAACGTTGAATACCGCCGAATTTAAACCGAATATATGCAGACACCATTGTGATATGGCCTCATGGTAAAGTTTCTGCCTCACCTCATGGTTCTCCGTAAGAAGATCAAACAGAGGAAAACGAAAGATAACACTTCTTACACATCTCGATACGAGAAGCAATGGAGGTACGCTGGGACACACAGGAAATAGACGATTACAGACCTTTATTCTGGGATCTGTCAGTATTCAGCTCAGCTCGAGTCGTTATGATCATCAAAGTGCAAAGCAAATCATGCCAAATATTCTGTTTCAACGAGACATATATTAGGACTTGAGGAGCGATAGTAAGTAGAGAGGTGAGAAACCGGAAGAGGACGAAGCCAGTCGTATTGGAGGCCACCAAACACCAAGGTCGGTAGAGGCCTGAAAAAGTACCAGGTGACGACCTTCTTCTACGAAGCAAAGAAATTAAAGGAGACTATTGCCAGATGCCACCATAATCGCCTGCAGAGCACCAAGTAGCGTAATTATGTGTATTTTTATCAGTGGTTAATCTTGTTAGTCCTTCTCTTTCTTAAAGCTTCATTTAGATAACAATTTTGTGTACAGTTTCCGTCTGTAAATTGTGTGTCTGAAACCAATTCACAGACCATTGATTCACCTCGTTATCAGTCAGTCTAGTGTCAGCTGCCAACATAGTACCTGCAGAGCACTGAATGGCGCAATTTTCTGTGTTTTTGTAGCGGTTAAATGCTAAATCTCGTTCGTGTTTGTGCTTTTAAGAGCTTATTCTCACGCTTTCGGTAAACATCGTAGCGTAAAATTTTTGTGTTTGATTAAATGTCAAGTTAGTTACACAAAATAACAGAATAAAGCCCTAAATCCCAGCACTAGTATGACTGGTTAGGTAGCTGAAGAAACGATCTGATAATGAATAAGGAAATAGGAATGAGGGTAAACTACTATGAGCAGCACAGTGATCGCATTATCGTTGTCAAGATAGATATGAAGCCAACACCGACAACAGTAGTACAGGTTTATATGCCAACTAGCTCTGCCGATGATGAGGAAATCGAAGAAATATATGAGGAGCTAAAGGAAATTATTCAGACAGTTAAGGGAGACGGAAACTTAATTGTGATGGGAGACTGGAATTCGGTAGTAGGAAAAGTAAGAGAAGGGAAAATAGTAGGTGAATATGGACTTGGCGAAAGGAATGAAAGAGGAAGGCGCCCGGTAGAATTATGCACGGAACATGATTTGATCATAACAAAAACCTGGTTTAAGAATCACAAAAGAAGGTAGTATACCTAGAAGAGACCAGGAGACACCGGAAGGTATCAGATAAACTTTATAATCGTAAAACATAAATTCCGGAACCAGGTTTTAAACTGTAAGACATACCAAGTGTCAGATATAGCCTCTGACCATAACTTATTGGTCATGAACTGTAGGCTGAAACTGAAAACACTACAGAAAGGTAGGAAAATAAGGAGATGGGACTTGGATAAATTGAGATAACCTAAAGTTATTAAGAATTTTAGAGGGAGCTTTAAGAAACAATTGACAGATACTGGAGGTGGGGGGGGGGGAATAAAACGTAGAAGAGGAACGGGTAGCATTAAGAGATGAAATAGTGAAGATAGAAGAGGCAAGACCTACAAAAAAATCCTTGGATATCACAGGCAATACTAAATTTAATTGATGGAAGGAGAAAATATAGAAATGCAGTAAATGAAACAGGCAAAATGGAGCACAAACGGCTAAGAAATGAGGTTGACAGGAAGTGCAAAATAGCTAAGCAAGAGTGGCTAGAAGCCAAATGCAAATGTGTAGAAGAATGCATAACGAGGGGCAAAGTAGATAATGCCTACAGGAAAATAAAAGAGACATTTGGGGACAAGAAAAACAGCTCTACGAATATCAGGAACTCATATGGAAAAACCAATTCTCAGCAAAGAAGGAAAAGCCGAAAGGCGGGAAGAGTACATAGAGGAGTTCTACAAAGGATATGAACTGAGAGGCAATGTTGTAGGAAGGGAAGAGGAAGTATATGAAGATGAAATAGGTGATACTATACTGAGAGATGAATTTGACAGAGCCCTGAAAGGCCTAGGTGGGAACAAGGCCCCGGGAGTGGAAGACATTCCCTCAGACCTACTAAAGTCTCTGGAGAGTCAGCCATGACAAAACTGTTTCACTTGGTGTGTAAGATGTATGAGACAGGCGAAATACCCTCAGTCTGTAATAAAAATGTAATAATCTATATTCCAAAGAAATCAGGCGCAGACAGGTGTGAAAATTACAGAACCATCAGTTTGATAAGTCATGGTTGCAAAATTTTAACACGAGTTATCTACAGGAGAATGGAAAAGCTGGTAAAAGCTGACCTCGAGGAAGATCAGTTTGAATTCAGGAGGAACGTAGGAACACGGGAGGCAATACTCACTTTACGACTTACCTTAGAAGATAGATTAAGGAAAGACAAACTTACACTTTTAGCTTTTGTAGATTTGGACTAAGCCTTTGACAATGTTGATTCGAATACACTCTTTCCAATTCTGAAGTCAGCAGGGGTAAAATACAGGGAAAAGCTAGACCGCAGTTATTAGACAAGAAGGACATGAAAGGTAAGCATTAGTCGGGAAGGGAGGAAGACAGGGTTGTAGCCTTTCTCCGATGTTATTCAATTTGTACATCGAGCAGGCGGTGAAGGAAAGCAAGGAAAAATTTGCAATAGGGATTATAGTTCAGGGTGAAGAAATAAAAACATTGCGTTTTGCTGATGACGTAATTCTGTCAGAGTCAGCAAAGGGCTGGAAGAGCAGTTGAATGGAATGGACAGTGTGTCGAAGAGAGCGTATAAAATGAACATTAACAAGAGCAAAAGAAGATTATGGAATGCAGTCTTAGAAAATCAGTCGATGCTGAAGGAGTTAGATTAGGTAACGAAGCAATGAAGGTGGCAGATGAGTTTTGTTACTTGGGTAGTAAACTAACATATGACGGTCGCAGTACAGAGAATATAAAATGCAGAATGATAATGGGAAGAAAAATATTTTTGAAAAAGAGAAATTTGCTAACATCGAACATTAATTTAAGTTTAAATAAGTCTTTTCTGAAGGCATTTGTGTGGAATATTGCCTTGTACGGGAGTGAAACATGGACGATAAACATTGCGGACAGGAAGAGAATAGAGGCTTTTGAAATGTGGTGCTACAGAAGAATGCTGTAGATCGCGTAACAAATGAAGAGGTGCTGAACAAAATCGGCGAGAAAAGGAATTTTTGGCATACTTAACTAACAGAAGGAATCGATTGGTTGAACACATTCTTAGACATCTTGAAATCGTAAATTTAGCATTGGACGGAAGTGTGTGGGGTAAAAATCGCAGAGGGAGACCAAGAGATGCATATAGTAAGCAGATTCAAATGGATGTAGGTTGCCGTTCTTAAGAGAAGATGAAAAGGCTTGCTCAGGATAGAGTAGGATGGAGAGCTGCATCAAACCAGTCTCCGGACTGAAGACCATAACAACATATATGAGACGCTTGTCGCTTGTGTATCCGTTCTCACTTCAATGTATATCTCTGACATTTTGTTTTGCGCTTATCAATTTTTTCAACCGGCCTGGAGAGAGAACGGAAACGCTCTTCGTCTTTCTGTTCTGCACTCTTGTCCAGACGCCTCTTCATACTCTCCGCTTGAAATATGTAAGTGTGAGTTTTATTTATTCTTTTCGTAATAAACCCCCAGTTTTATTTCAAAAATTTTTAATTCAAAATAACCTTCTCCTACTACCAATAACTTTTAGTCATTATTTTCAGCAAGGAGCAAGGTGTGGTCAATCGTAAAGAGATGTTTGGGCAAAATAACGATTCGCTTGGTTTAAACTTAACTCTTTCCTACGTTTAATTTATACTGATTTGATTTCCAGAACATGCAATTAATGTTTTTATTCAACGAAATTCGATATTTTACGCTTTATTTCCTTGTTGTGTCAGTAACTTAACGCTATCGTGAAACTTCGTTACGCGAAGCATAAGATGACTAAGCATCGATTTATGGCGCATAGCTTAATTTCATTCCACACCACATCTACTGTTGATCCATACCTCATCCTGCATGTAAAGTGAACTATTCGCCGAATTTATTTTGTAGTGGTGGTTTCAGGTGATGTCTTAACTTCAACAATGATACCGCTATTTTTAACGCCTATATAATCCTTGCTCTAGTCCGACGTCATTTTTCAAAAAATTCATTCCTGCAGATATTCCGAAATTCAATAAATTCCATAAGCGGTATTTAATCCAAATATTTACAATACCAAACCAAAATACAAATTCAATATTATTGTGGGTAAGGCAGATGCCAGACTGAGATCCACTGGAAGAAAGGAAGAAGGTAACAAAACTGTCGTTCGGCAACGCCTAAAAATTGTTAGTCAGTGCGTACCTGTGATAACTACCTATTACATATTATTTCAGTTGTGCTTCTCTAGTCGTGAGAGTCGTTACCCTTCTAACGTCGATTGTACAGAAGTGGAATTTTATAAATGGTGAGGATTTTCCGCCGTATGCAAGATCTTGACTTTAATAATTTTTCCCAACCATGTTTCAGCACACCCCATCAGTGGCGTGCTTAATTTTTGTTCTGAAAAATTATAGTTACTGTACAATAGTCTTTTCAGGTATAGATAAAATGTTTTTGAGGTTCATCCGTTTTGAACTTTGGTTATAAGACTTAGGTTATAAGACAAATATAACTATTTCAGTTTAGTGAAATTAGACCTAGGTATACGAGTAGCACTTTTTTTTTTACATACCTTTACATTAGACTACGTAAATGCTCATTAAATAGCCGACTTATTTGCTGATGTGGCAATAGTATTTACAAAATTGTCATCTGCAATCATAATAAACAGCTCAAAATATCTTACTTTCTAATTTTCGGTTCGAGAAAACGTGTCATGCACTTATGACTTTTTTCTTCTCTTTAGATTCTGGTTCTTGCTGTTTCTTTTTTAAATGTGTATAATATTTGTTTTCCACGTTTTGTTCGTGGCATGCATTACGCCAATAGTAATATTCGGCGTATGTATACGGCTGAAAGCAGTTGGTTTGTTCTCTGGGTGTTTTGTTTTGAAGAGTTGCGCGCGAAAGACAAGTGGTTACTGCTAGCGTCGTGTTATATTTGTCTGTTGATGGGGAATGTTGGGATGAATCAGTATTGTGGATAGATTTTATAGATGAATAACCTTGATGTGTGGTAGGGCAATCACACCTCCGTTAGTTTAGATGTACTTCCCGCGTGTGTATAACCTAGGGAGTCCATACGTCCCTTATTTTATGGGATCGTCCCGTATTTAATCTAAGTGTCCCGTTGTCCTGACAAAATAAATACGCGGCGTGTATTCTCTCGTTTTTGACTAAAAAATAATATTGAATTTGTATTTTGGTTTGGTATTGTAAATATTTGGATTAAATACCGCTTATGGAAATGATTGAATTTCGGAATATCTGCAGGAATGAATTTTTTTTAAAAATGACGTCTGACTAGAGCAAGGATCATATAGGCGTTAAAAATAGCGGTATCATTGTTGAAGTTGAGACATCACCTGAAAGCATCACTACAAAATAAATTCGGCGAATAGTTCACTTTACATGCAGGATGAAGTATGGATCAACTGTAGATGTTGTTGTGTTCTGGAATAGGGAATGAAATTAAGCTATCCGCCGAAAAATCCATGCTTGGTTATCTTATGCTTCGCGTAACAAAGTTTCACGATAGCGTTAAGTTACTGTCACAACAGAGAAATAAAGCGTAAAATATCGGATTTCGTTGAATAAAATGTTTCTAAGAAATGTAAAGCGTAACCAAATGGATAACAAATGTGGTCATAATCAACCAATTAAAAAAATGGATTTAACTCAAATGAGGTTCGATTTCTCAATTTCTTTGGTTGTTACTACATTATGCTTTGACATGACCTGACCACGTTTTACAACTATAAAATTTTGGTCATCAATTAGTTCACTAGAATATGGTGTTTGAAAGAGTCTTATTTGGACATTTCAGCTCATTACCACTTCAGGTGCTAATCCATCTACGTGGGTCTAGCTCAGATATCTTCTTCTTACCAAGTCTGATAATTAAATTCTTAAAACTTTGCCAGCATTATATGAAAAACATTTTGAAACAAACTTGTCAAGATCAGCTTTTTAAGAAAATGAACTACGTTGCATCGGAAGATACTTGGTCTAAAAATTTACCGTTCGTTGCTGGTTTTCTGCCGACTCTACCTCGCACTAATGCTGCTGCAGAAAGAGCGTTATCTATCACAAATAGTTAATGCACCACGAAAACATATAAAGGGTGCATATTATGAAGGAAATAACTATAACAAGAAAGTTTCAAAGCCGTGGTGGAATAGTCGTACGCCCTGAAGCGCCTTGCTAGGGTGCGTGCGGCCGTTCTACGTCGGAGGTTCGAACCCTCCCTCTGGTATGGGTGCTGATGTTGTTCTTAGGATAAGATAGTTTAAGTAGTTTGTAAGTTTAGATACCGATGACCACAGTAGTTAGATCGCATAACTTTGCAATCATTTGAACATTTATAAGTTTCAGACTCCCAAAAAATCCTTAATTTCTATGCTTCTCAAATTGGTTTCATATACTTCCATCAATTAAATACGTTTGGTGTTGCGGCAATTCTAATATTCTCGAAGAAAGGAAGGAATAAATTTAGGCTTTAATTTCCTGTAGACAGTTTGGTCTTTAGAGGAGTTAAGGTTCTGAGTTTTTAGTAAGAACGGGGAGGGAAAACGGCTGTTCTCTTGCAACAGAACCATCTTAGAATTTACCTGAAGTAATTTAAGGAAATCATGGAAAAACCTAAGTCTAGTTGGCTGTAGGTATAATTGATCCGCCGTCCTTCCGAGTGTGAGAGTTGTACCACGATGCCAACTCGATTGTTTTTATACTGTGCATAATGCATAGTAGTAAAAAAGAAGAAAATGTGAATACGAGAACCACCAAATATGACACGTTAGTTTTGGGGTGGGTGTGGGGGAGAAAGAAACAATGGCTTTGTTTCTTACTGTACTGTGTGTGTAATGATTAGCGTGTTTGTTTGCATTAATAAGCTTTAAGGGGTAACAGTCATATTGATAATGCCGCAGCCGGCCGCGGTGGCCGAGCGTACTGCGGCGCGCCAGTCACAGTCTGCACGGCCACTACAGTCGGGGGCTCGAATGCCCCCTCTGGCATGGATATTTGTATCGTCCTTAGTATAAGCTCGTTCATAAATAGTTTGTAAGTTTAGGGACTGATGGCCCCGTAGTTAAGTCCTATAAGCTCTACAAACAGTTGAACATATTTTTGATGACGCCGCAAGTAAAGCTAACAATTGATTTCGTCACCTTCGGTACCCATATGTGTCCCGTAGTTTGATTTTGGAAATCTGGTCATCCTAGTATAACCCCCTTGAACACTGCACTGTATATTCGGCTAATCTGGGGTCGCAGCCCAGTGGTGTACATTTTGATGCAGGAGGTGACGGTTCCGCTCTCCCGCTGGCAGAGCGGACAGCGAGTGCGTGGCGGGACAGCTCGGCCGCGCCTGCCGCAGTCCGCGCGCCTGGTTGCATATGCATGAGGCGCTGGCCCGCGGCTAACCGCTAGCCGTCCAACACCTACAACTGAAGCCACAACCACACCGACCACACGCGCTTCATCTAGCTAATGTTCACACCAATGCTTCCAAAATTCTCAGGAGAAAACATGTGTCTGTTTGATAGTAAAATGTAGACTTTCACAGCCGGAAATGTCATGACAGGAGCGAGTCAGTGTGTGTGTGTGTGTGTGTGTGTGTGTGTGTGTGTGTGTGTTGGACCTGCAGTCCTACAGACTGTGACGTTAGCATCCAGATGTGTATTTCAAATATGAATTAAATTTTAAATGTATGTAGGTTCTGTTATAGCTTTTACCATATCTGATATATATTGTAGTTTTGTTCAGTTTGTTTATGTGAATTCATGTAATTTATTATCTGTGTATGTGGGTAATCGCCGATAGGGAAGTAGGAAACATCTTTGGTGTGTGTGGTACGTGGTCTTTGGAACAACAGAGAGGGAGCAGGAGTAGTAGCTGTGGAGTCGGCGAAGGGAGTCGAGCTCGATAGTTTGAACAGTTCGGACGCAAGCAAGTGCGCGGGAGCGTGCAGCGCCTCGCTCTTTGCAGTCACCATGCCTTGTTGGCGGAGTTCTATAATTAGCGGACATGTTTCCAATATGAGCGGGGGCACATGGCAGTTCATCTGTATATGTCAAAATTCTGCCCTCAATTTGCTCACTGGATTGGACCTGTGCCTGTATTGTGACCTGCAGCATTGTCGAAGTCGGCGCATCCTGCTCTTCAACGTGGACGCAATGTAAGACTGCTCCAATAATTTCCGACCACACAGAGTTTAGACATTTTGTAAGGCGTTACCCAGTTTTGTGCTTGAGAAACTTTTTTTAAAATAATAACCTACAATTTAAAGAATTTCTACCACATCATTGTCCTAAGACATTGTTAACAAGTAGGGTCCTATCCATTCCAGAAGTTTCCCGAGTGTCGTAGAAAGTGAAAAGAATATTAAATTCAGTGCCAAACTATAAAAATTAAATAATTAAAGTTTAAATTTTAAAGCTAATTTCAACATATTACAATTTTGGAAATAAGGAATTGCTTTGTTTAAAACAAAGTTGGCACAATTAACTAAACAAAATTATATATTAATTCTAAATTAATTGGTTCATTATTATTTAATATTTCATTGATGCGAAATTTATGTGTCAAGTTGGTTTCCTATGTTGGTTCGTATTTCGGCGTTGTCCATCTGCGATCTAGTTGCAAGTCATTTTGAGTAATTTATTCCTGGTAATCTTAACATTAATTATTCTGCCAACCGAGTGTTTTGCTGCCTACTGTGTAATTCTCATGCAGGTGAGTGTTAGTGAAGGGACGTTGATAATCGAGTGCAACATTGGTCTCCGATCCAACATTGTTTCCGAACTAATCCAGTTAATCAAATAATAATTACGTGGTTTATCTTCTTTCTTGTTATAAATTGATAAAACCAAAGCATCATTTTTCGTAAAAGTTATTCGATTGCAAAAGTGTTTGCTAACCTTCTGTTGTGCAACACTAACGTGTGAGATTACCCATTCATAATTGTCGTGGTTAATTACAACACACCCTCAGTGCCCCATTGGGCTGGCGACCGTGTTAATTGTTACTTCCTATAATTTCCAATACATACGTGTGTGAGATTGTTCCATAATTAAAGCAGATCAATTAGTAATTTGTGAAGTAGGAGGAACGGGCTATCTGGTGTGGTAATTCGTTTTGGCAGCATTCTCTCACTGGTTGGTTTCCATTTGCGCAATAATTTTTCGGTAAATATAGCCTAGTCCAACTTTATTTTGTAGGAAACACACGGATCAATTTAACATTAATCTGTCACAGGATTAATCAACCGGTTAGTGAGGGGAGTGTCACAAGACCATCCTGCAGATGTCCTCCGCAGACGGGGACGAAACGTAGGGTTTTGACAACAAATTCAACCGACCCCGGCAGAACAGCTCGGATAATTTTAATGGATGTGATGTCTACCTTTGTGATTATATTACTTGACCCATCTATCATTTTGTCTTTACATTGTTCCTGAACAGAATACAGGTTTATTATATTGGTGTGGTGTCTGTTCTTTCGGCCTTCACCGCAGATGCTGTCGTTCGTTCGACCTCGCACATGAATCCTTAATGGCGATTGTAGGAGGACATGGACGGTAGGGGCGCTACAGCATTACGTGCGACTCGTGGAAGTTTGAGACGGGCAAGAGGCGAATACGGGTAGCCAATTGGTTAAGGCGGCCGCTGGTCCAAAGCGGGAGAACCGAATTCGATTACCGGCCCGGCTCACATTTTAAATTGTCCCCATTCTTTAATTTCAATGCCCTAATGGAGCCAATGTCGATCCTTTACTTCCTAATCCTTCTTCCTTCCTTCATATAATTCCCAAAAGAGAATACAAGGTGTCCTAGAAGCATCAGTCCGGAAGGCATTTTTCTGAGAGTAAAGGGTGCGAATATGTTCCACGTGGCGTTCGATCGTGGCAATGCATTCCTCTGCCAATCGGCGTATGAAATAAAACGCCATTTGGTGTTTACTCGCTTGATGTTGTAGTAATATTTACAGGCAAGCACTGAAGATGCGACCCCGTAATGTCTACACTTCGCAGGTTGGAGTTGCGTTGACCACTTTCCTTATGAGTCCCCATGAGCAACATTTTACGGGATCGAGGTCTGTAGACCGACATGCCAAGGCGTGGTTCTTTCCGAACCAACAACCAATTCAGCGTCTTAAAATGTCTGTATTAGATGTTGACGCACATTGTGACATCATCTATATAAATGATCTGATGGACAGAGTAACTGTTTGCTGATGATGCTGTGGTGTATGGGAGTATGTCGTCTTTAACTGACTGTAATAGCATACAAGATGACTTAGACAAAATTACTAGTTGATGTGAATAATGGAAGCTAGCAGTAAATGTAGAAAAATTTAAGGTGATGCCTTTGGGTAGGAAAAACAATCCCGTAATGTTTGATGGTTTGATTTTTGGATGGTTTGATTTTTAAAGGGACTAAACCGTAATGTTTGAAAACAGCTTTAGTAGTGAGCATCTTGATGCAGTCGCGTCGTTCAGATATCTGGGCGTAACACTGCAGAGTGATATGAAGCGGAACGAACATGTAAGGACAGTTGTGAGTACGGCGGACAGCCGACTTAGATTTGTTGGGGGAATTTTGGGAAGATGTGCTTTATCTGTAAAGGAGACAGCGTATATGATGCTTGTACGACTATAGTCTGATTTAAACTAGTTGTCACTTGACAGGCAGCGGGCCGCACGGCTCCCGCCAGCCATAAACCAATGGGTGGTCGTCCCGGTCGGCGGTCGGTCCCACTGTGTTGCCAGTTCCGTTCCGCTGCGCGCTTCCCAAGGCATGTGGCAGCCAGTCCTCAGTGAGCCGCTGTAGACGTGCGACTGACAGGTTTCTGTGAATTTAGCTTCGCGT
Organism: Locusta migratoria; assembly: GCA_026315105.1. Classification (NCBI taxonomy): domain Eukaryota; kingdom Metazoa; phylum Arthropoda; class Insecta; order Orthoptera; family Acrididae; genus Locusta; species Locusta migratoria. The sequence goes on from CM048746.1 coordinate 204,269,220, forward strand.
GCTTTACGATGTGCGACGAAAGTAGTCGAAAGAGAGGAAGACCGAGGCTGCACTCACCTCGGAAACTTCCGAAAAGTGGTGGTCATGGCGTAGTTATACGGAGTCAGGCGCGTGAATACGTGTGTTCTCTGAGGGAGTATTTTGAGAGAGAGAGGGATGCAGGAGGGCCTCTTGCTCCTTTGGATAAAGTGGTGGAGCGAACTGCAGCTGCTCTGCAAATCAGCGAGCGATCAGTGATCAGGATCTGCAAGGAGAAATTCGCAAAAGAAGACGCAGGTGAATCATCGAAGTTGGAGGCACCTGGGAAGAAGAGGCGGCTCGAGAAGAGAGTAACAAAACTCGACTCTTTTCAGGAAGATGCGATTCGACGGCAGATATACGCATTTTATTCGAGGAAGGAGTATCCGACACTCAAAAAACAACATGCTACTCTTGTAGCAGCGGACCTGTTTGAAGGCAGTAAATCGTCCTTGTTACGAATCGTGAAAATGTTAGGTTTTCGCTATAAATCAATTTCTGGAAGAAAGTTGTTAATGGAACGGCACGATATTGCAGCTTGGCGATGCCGCTTTCTTAGAGAATTAGTAGGGGCTAATTTTGACGATATTGTTTGGCTTGATGAGACATGGGACACACTTTAAAAAAAGGTTGGACGGACGATACTATCAACGGTAGTATGGCAGCCCCGATAACTCTTTAATCAGCTGCACTTACACATCTTCGTCTTCACTCATTTTCCTTCCTTACTATGACCTTAACATATTGTATATCCATTTATACAAAATTTCTATCCGAGGAATTGGAACGTCTTGAGATGTCTAACGATTTTTGTAATTGGACAATTCATATGAAGCTTTCTTTTAATCTTTTCAATGCTACAACGCAATTGCCTCTGATATCTCTCCCTTCCCAAAAATCAAACTGATCTACATCTGTTTCACAGTATTCAGTTATCATTAATATTATTGGCAGCAGCTTGTATACGGATTTCTATTGTATACAGAACCTCGTACTTCGTCTTTGATATTTTCAGGTAGGTGTGGATGATATGCTTCCGAATAGATAGTGACTCAGTACATTAGGAACCCTGTCAGATGACGTAAGAGCTCTACTGTGTGGAATCCATTATGTGTATACTTGAGTAATTAATGACTAGATATTTACTTTCCAACGTTTCACAGTGGCCGTGTATTTTATGCTGGCTCACTTGCAGATCTATCAAAGTTATTTCTCTAACGCATATGCCTATATACAACAGTATTTTGTGGTGAACTACTCAGTTTTTCCACCTACCGATAAACCTATTTACATTTCATCAACATTGTTTTATATTTTTATTGTTTGACAGCACAAAAAATTTATCCACTTCATGAAAAAAAAATCATCAATATGGAAAAAAGTTTTTATAAGCTACAACTATGAGGTACCTGAATGTAGCGTGAACATACAATCATCATAATCCATTAGTGACTTAGACATTCCTCTCTGTAGACTAGGTATGCTAAATTATTCAATTATTATTCTGTTCCACTGCTCACAAAGACTTAAAATTTGGAATTCCTACACGCAAGATATTTTGATAGTTCGGTAATATATATATCGAAGCACATTCCCTTGTGAAAAGGTACTTTGGACAACGAGCAGTCTTCCTACTACATGCCTTACTACCAAAATGTTCGTACCTTATAAAACAGCAGGTGGAACAGTCCATAATTGAAGTCTCTACCAGAAAAACTGGTATTTCTGTGCACTGTCAGCCGCCGCTGGCCAATGGATTGATGGAATTACGATGCAACTAACTTGCTATGAAACGGTTTAGCTACATAATGAGTATTATACAGCATGCTTAAAAATGTGTCGAATAATCTGAGAGACAGCAATACTCGTCGAACAAAAAGTCCTAAAACGAATACTTTCTTAGATGAACATGCAGGGTGTTTCACTGAGTGTGTTTGCCCCTGTAACTTATAAAATAATAGGTGACGGGAAATTTTAATGCCTTAGGCCAACACAAAAAATGTTACACTTTCTGCGGAGCTATGAACATAGTTCATTGTATCATTTTCTAAAGAGTTACAGCACAAAGATATAATTTTTTAAATGGAACAATAGTTTTTTCTATCGTGCATTGGATTCGTTGAAACCAGCTGCATCCAGATAAATTTAAACTACATTCCTATCACTGCTGGTTTGGAAGCTACAGCCCTTCAACGTTTCAGGTGCAGATACCACACGCTGTACATAATACATGGCTGTGTGGTGGGCATTGCATTATGCATTGAGGAACGTGGACACACATTTGAACATCTCATGTAAATCAACTTCCCACCGCCATAACATCCATCACCCACCACACAGCCATGTATTATGTACAGCGTCTGGTATCTGCCCCTGAAACTTTGAAGGGTTGTAGCTCCCAAACTAACAGTGATAGGAATGTAGTTTAAATTGATTTGGACGCAGCTGGTTTCAACGATTCCAATGCACGATAGAAAAAAAACTATTGTTCCATTTTAAAAATTATATCTTTGTGCTGCAACTCTTTGGAAAATGATACAGTAAACTATGTTCATAGCTCCGCAGAAAGTGTAACATTTCTTGTGTTGACCTACCGCATTGAAATTTCCCGTAACCTATTATTTTATAAGTTACAGAGGCAAACACACTTAGTGAAACACCCTGTATGTATAGAGAAAGGGCTGTGCGACGCAGTTCCACTGTTTATATCCAAGATTTTACATACTAATGAGGAAGGGTACACAAGAGATCCTGTGAATTGCCTGAACCATCTTGTGTGGGTGGATGTAAATCCCCAGCCGTGGTGGAGTAGCCGAGCGGTCTAAAGCGTCTCGCTGCGGAGCGCGCGGTTGCTCGCCGTGGCTGTCTATTTCGTTTGTCTCTAACCTCACAAGCAACATGTATCATTATTGAACCACACGATTCCGGCTCCGACGCAGGCGGTATCGTACGATGACATTGAGATGAGAGGGCCAGCAGTATCATCACAGTATGCACACCAGACCCTAATTCTTGCGGTAATCGGCTGCACTCCGCAAGTGGGTACTGACACTAAGTCAATAGTGTGTGAGTAAGTTGAGAAGTTGCACCAGACAGCAGGTGTCCAGGCATAGTGGTTACCACGATTGCAAAGTAAGGAGGAGGCTCGAGTTCTAATCCCGGCTGGGAACAATACTCAATACTCCCTGTCACATAAACTACAAAAAAAATTTCCATACAAACACTGAACTTGCACCACACTGTCTTGCCTCTTGCCTCTTTGGCTTGCGAAATGTAACCGCACTGGAATCATGAAGGGTCTGACCTAAACGGAAACAAAATTGCGAATTTCCGGTAAAAAATGGCCGCCTTTGTCTACATATAATTGCACTGAGACTGTCCAGTAATCACAAGATGAAAATCTAAGTGGCCGACCATCTTCATGACCAGCTTAGTGAAAAGTAGATGAAGTGGTCAGACAGAATACTCAGAACACTCAGAGTAACGTGAGTGTCGTTGGCTGATTACACTGACTCCTGGCAGTGTTTCACGCAGAAGAGAATTCGAGCCTGTGAAGAGTTATGACACATTTTTGAATCTGCATGGAAATTACGTTAAGCATTAGACTGAAGCCCTCAGTTGAGGTTCCTGAAAATCATTTCGTACTTTGTCCGTTAAGACATTTAGGTACCTCAGTGATAAATATCACTGAATTCTGCAATGGTCACGGAGGATTTCATTGAATCCCCACTTTTTTTCTTCTTCTGTAACGTTTTCTCCTACAGAGTGACATCTTCGCTTTTGCTTGTATGGTCCATACAGTCTGTGGTGTGAGCGTCGTAACGGGCTATTACCGTGTCATTATAGGCTAGAATTATTTTCATTGAAACCATTTAGTACACTTCCGTGTATTGTTTTGTGTCCAACTCGGGTATTTAAAACATTTTTCGCCAAAATTTTGAGGCTCGATCAACCATTGCAGTTTTGAAATGAGACTCAGGTTCATCTTCATCTACATCTACATCTACATACATACTCCGCAATTCACCATAAGGTGCGTGGTGGAGGGTACTCTGTACCACTACTTGGCATTTCCTTTCCTATTCCACTCCCAAATTGAACGGGGAAAAAAAGAATGCCTATTTGCCTCCGTGCGAGCCCTAATTTCTCTTATCTTGTCTTTGTGATCTTTAGGCGAAATGTAAGTAGGCGGCAGCAAGATCGTACTACACTCAGCTTCAAATTCTGGCCCTCTAAAGTTATTTAACAGAAATTCACGATAAGAACGTCGTCTTTCTTCCAGCGATCCCCAATTGAGTTGCCGGAGCATTTCCGTGACACTCGCGCATTGGTCGAACCTACCGGTAACAAATCTAGCTGCTCGTCTCTGAACCGCCTCTATGTCTTCCTTTAAACTGATCTGCCGCGGGTCCTAAACACTTGATCAATACTCAAGACGTGGTCGTACAAGTGTTTTATACGCGGTCTCCTTTTACAGGTGAAGTACATCTTCCCAAAATTCTCCCAATAAACCGGTCGGCTGTCCGCCTTACTCACAACTGTCCTCACATGCTCGTTCCATTTTATATCGCTCTGCAATGTTACGCCTAGATATTTGAACGACGCGACAGCATCAAGAAGCTCACTACTAATGCTGTATTGGAACATTATGGGATTGTTTTTTCTACTCATGCGCATCACCTTACATTTTCCTACATTGAGAGCTAGCTGCCATTCTTCGCACCAACTAGAAATTTTGTCTAAGTCATCCTGTATGCTAATACAGTCAGTTACAGACGACACCCTCCCATACACCACAGCATCATCAGCAAACAGCCGCAAATTACAACTTACTCTGTCCATCAGATCATGTATATAGATAGAAAATAATAGCGGTCCTATCATACTCCCCTGGGGCACGCCTGACGATGCACTCGTCTCTGATGAACACTCGCCGTCGAGAACAACGTACTGCGTTCTATTACTTAGGAAGTCTTCCAGCCAGTCACAAATCTGTGAACCTATTCCATAAGCTCGTATCTTCGTTAGCTGTCTGCAGTGTGGCACCGCGTCGAACGCCTCTTTTAAGAAGTCGAGAAAAACACAATCCGCCTGTTGCCCTTCATTCATGGCTCGCAAGATGTCATGCAAGAAAAGGGCAAGCTGAGTTTCACATGAACGATGTTTCCTAAACCCATGCTGATTCATGGAAAGAAGCTTTTCCGTTTCAAGGAAATTTACTATATTCGAACTGAGAATATGCTCCAAAATTCTACATGAAAGTGATGTCAACGATATTGGCCTGTAATTGTGTGGGTCAATTCTCTTTCCTTTCTTATAAACGGGAGTCACCTGCGCTTTTTTCCAATCACTAGGAACGTTGCGCTGAATTAAAGATTCGCGATAAATGCAAGCTAAGTAGGGGGGGGGGGGGATGCCGCAGAATAGTCTTTCTAAAACCGAACTGGTATTCCATCCGGACCAGCAGCCTTTCTTCCTTTTTAGCTCTCTCAGCTGCTTCTCTATACTGGAAATACCTATTGCTATGTCCCCCATTTCGGAATTAGTACGTTGATCAAATGATGGTACATTTGTGCGGTCTTCCTGCGTGAAAGATTTCTTAAAGGTTAAATTTAGAACTTCAGCTTTCCGTTTACTTTCTTCTATTACTGCCCCGGAATGATCAACGAGTGACTGAACACTGGGGTTTGACCCGCTTATCGATTTTACATAGGACCAGAATTTTTTCGGGTTCTCGGAAAGATCTTTAGCTAAGGTATGGCTGTGATAATTATTGTATGCTTCGCGCATCGATCTTTTTATAGACGCACGAATCTCTACTAACTTTTGCCTGTCATCATTTGCGTGTTCTTTTTTGAATCGAGAGTGCAACAGCCTTTGCTCTCTCAGCAGCTTTCTAACATTATTATTATACCACGGTGGATCTTTTCCATCCTTATTCGTCTTTACTGGCACATATTTCTCTAACCCTTTATTAACAATGCACTTAAATTTAGTCCACAATTCATCTACATCCATAGTCCCGGAATTAAACGATGCCCATTCATTTTCTAAGTGCGATCGTAACATTTGCTTGTCGGCTCTTCCCAACAAAAACACGCTCCTAGCCTTCTTGATTGGTTTATGAACTTTGGTCACCATCGAGGCTATGACGATATCATGATCACTAATTCCTGTCTCTACACAGACATCGTTAATAAGGTCAGGCCTGTTTGTGGCTATAAGGTCTAGAATATTTCTATTGCGCGTGGGTTGCCGGTTTAACTGCTCAAGACAGAGAATGTGTCCAAAAGTAGCTCACAAGACTGCTTGTCTGTACCTCCTGAAATGTAACTAGCGAGGTCCCAATCTATACTCTTAAGGTTGAAAACTCCTCCGACTAATATTACATGACCCAGGTACCTATGCACTACCTGGTGTAAACTTTCTTTGAATGATTCTAAAACTGCTACAGCAGCACTGGGGGGGGGGGGGCGGTAAAAACAACCAACTATTAACTTTACTTCTTTTAGACTTGTTATACGTGCCCAGATAACTTTACAGTTACTATCAATATCGATCTCAGTAGAAACATTACCTTTAGCCACAGCGATGAACACTCCTCCTCCAGTTGTATCCGATCTATCTTTCCGATATCCATTCCAAGCTTCGCTAAATATTTCTGAACTTGCCAAGTCATGATTTAGCCAGCTTTCGGTGCCTAAAACTATCTGAGCGCAATAACTCCCATGCAGTGCGGCAAATTCGGGAACTGTGTTTCTAATACTCTGTAAGTTCGCGGCTAATATTTTGATGTTCGAATTTTTGTTCCGAACGTGGCCTGAATTCCCTGTTTGGATGCTGACAGGTGAGTGCTCATCAGAGTTAGCGCCTAGCCTAAAAAAAACCATGTGCACTCCACAAGTACTCTGCTACCCGAGTAGCCGCTTCCTTAGTGTAGTGCACCCCTGATCTATCTAGGGACACCCTACAATTCCCCACCCGATAACACAGATCCAGAAATCTGCAGCCATGATTGTTACAGAGTTGGCGAAGCCTCTGGTTCAGCCTCTCCACTCGGCTCCAAACCAAAGGACCCCGATCAACCCTGGGAACAATGCTACAAATTGACAGCTCTGCTTGCACCCCGCGTGCGACGGCAGCAGCCTTCACCAATTCCGCCAGCCGCTCGTAGGACCTGAGGATGTCCTCAGAACCCAAGCGACAAGCGTCATTAGTGCCGACGTGAGCCACGACCTGCAGTCGACCGCACCCCGCACCCTCGATAGCCGCCGGCAAGGCCACCTCCACATCTCGGATGAGGCCCCCGAGACACACAGAGTGCACGTTGGAATTCCTTCCGGATCTGGACGCTATCTGCGCTCAACGTTGGAGCTCCCATTAACTAATTATCCCCTCCCCCCGTGCACTTGCTCGGACCCTGCTGAAGGAGTGGCCACACGTTCACTCACAGGACGATCAGGCGCGGACGGACGTCCAGTCTCTACATTGGCCTTCCGCCTCGAGCGACGCGAACGCCGTACAACCCGCCACTCCCCCTGCGGAGAAGGCGGCTCGACGACGCCCGGTACACCTGAAGGTTCCTCGGTAGCAGGGACAGAGAGCGAAGCGTGAGACACCTGAGGTGTCCCACTCGACGCATCAGACTCCCCACCATCGTTGCACCCGAGACAGCAGCCTGAAGACGGCTGACCGTAGCCAACAGTACGCTCAGCTGTTCGCGAACTGCGGCAAACTCCTCCTGCGTCCGCACACAGCAGGCACACATCCTATCCATCCTATGGATACAATTAACTGCAGAAAGTAGAAAAGTAAGTAAACAACTTTTAAGTAGCCTAGTACTCTAATAAAGGCGGCTGGCTGCTGACTGAACTGTGGTCAGTGGTAACTACACTGTCAAATCAACAAAACTGAGTCCGGCAGTTTTCAAAATAAACAAGAATATCGGTGGAATACACCGTTATCAAACGCGCGGGAACCTTTCAGAATCTGTATCATCTTTATCCGGTTGCATATACAACGTAAGAAAAAAGACTTGAAGGTAAAATTAGACATGAACTGACAAGTAGTCATCCTAGCTAGGTTTTCTTCTACGCATCGTTCGTCAGACATTGTGAGTACCAAATTTAGAAGTGTCAGTATGATCTTCTCTCCTGCAAATAACTATCTTGAACAGGATTTTGTAGAGTGTAGATTGTGAATTACTACAGACAAGGTACGTTCCAAATGTTTACTGTTACTACTTTGGATTCTGTAATTCCCACAGCTATTCTTTAAAAAATAAGTAGTGCTATACTATTAACAAATACTAGAGAACCCGTGGGAATGCTTCGCACCTTAGCGGAATGACAAAAATGTTGGGAAGAAATGGAAATAAAGTTGAATGTTCACACGTAGCTTTCTTGAGAATCATTCGATGCAAGTGTTTAAAAACGCAAGTGAAAGAGCTTGACCCTCTGAGTGTTAGGTCAAAAAGAACTGCGTACCTTCATTAAAACCGAAGACATCCTAAAACAAACCGATTAAAATATTCAATGCGAGGACAGTAGGATACCGTATTTGAATAAAAATAAATGATGGAGAAACTTAAGTTAATTCTGATACTTGATGACAAACTTGCGAATGAGCACCTTTCGTTTAAAGCAAAAATGAAGGAAATCGGTCAGATAGAACGGCCTGACCGACTGACGTTAGTTTACAGCAAGAACATCCCCATACGAAATATACAGAAGGAAATTGCGTTTGAGTATAGAAAAAGAAAATGTAAATTCTGATACTTGATGACAAATCTGTGGTTGAATACCTTTCGTTTCAAATAAAAATGATGGAAATCGGCCGGGTAGTTTGGTCTGCCCCTGACTATAGTTTTCGTAGATTCTTTTAATGTATAAGATGAATCACATTTTAATAGTTGAGAGGCATATATCTGTTTGGCAACGCGTTGTAATCAAGAACAGCCATGTGTTCACTAATGTGTATAATTCAAGCATGAAATTCATCGATGTTTATGCATAAAACGGAAAACTATAGTAACAAAGCACATACGGTGCACGCTTCCGTCCACCTTTTCCAGAGTGGCTCGACAGAAGAAATATGTGACCTGCAGTGGATGTTGGGTTATATCTCCAGAAAGCATAAATGATGGCAATAGGCATGACATTCGAACACTGTTTCGCTTTGCATAAGATGAAAATCATTTTGTCTGTAAAGAACACTGTACTTTCCGAAAAATGAGATTATACCTTGGTTAACTATATCACACAACCAACAAATAACAATTCTTCCTTAAGGGGATACAGAATCGGATTTAAGATTTTAAAAAAAATTTCGTTTTATTGGCGTATTATATTCCGTCAAGTTTCATTTTTAAAATGACGTATCATACATAGCTCTACTAGAGTTATAACTATTTTATTTTTACAGAGTTATGAGATCGGGTATTGCGCTATAGTTATACACGTCCCTAATGGCTGACCATAAACCTTTTGCAGTACATTTTTATTTTCCAGCGACTCTTTATACACTATTTGTCCGAAAATGTTTCTCTCTCGCTTCATCAAGTTACTCTTTGACTTTGTGAATTTGGATTGTTTGTAAACATAGTGCTATATGAAAGGGAAAAAAACTACATGATGGGAAAGTCTCGGCAAAGGATGACTGAAACGATGATAGACTAGTTTGAGAATTGCTTTGGCCTTGAAATCAGGCAAATGAGGAAATGAGAAAAGCTCTATAGGCTTTGTATTTCCACACCATATCCATAGATGATCATCCAAAACTTTATTTGTCCCCAAAAGGTGAAACGAGCTGGTGTAAATAGAATAGGGGACCAACAATTGGAGAAGGTGAGTCAGCAAATAAGTCGCAAACTGAGGTAGACACACCAGTACTGCGTTTAAAAGCCTGAAAATTGCTTTACTTTCGTACTTCTCGTACATTCACCACCACAGTCTACCATTAGCCATTATGGAAGAAATAAAGCCCATTTTCAGAGATAACTGACTGACAGAATTCTTCTTATGAAATGTCTTCACGGAGAAACGCAGAACCCCATAGTGTGCTTGAATAGTTTGATATGGCATCGTCTCCCAACAACAGTGTTCGTCGGCATTAATACATTACATATTGGTTTTATGATGTTCTGGCAATCTTCAATCTTGGGAATATAATTAATTTCCAAGTCCTCAAAAAGTTGGGTTTGCTTGTGGGTTCTCGCACAGTACGTGCTATGTTGAATTTAGATCAGCACAGAGTAAGGCATGTTGTCATTATAATCAAGACATTAGTGAAAAAGCAGGACAGGTGAAGGGGAGGGGGGTGCTAAAAGAAGACTTAAAGATTCTGAATGGGGTATTGACTATGGACGAGGAATGTTTTAATCTTCTTTCTCCGTTTCCCTGAAGTTTAATTTTTACTTTTTCTAGGAACATTATCTCAGGAAATGGTGAACCTAGAAGTCTGAAATTTGTTTGACTTAGTCACGTGGGATTCTTTTACATACTGAAACAACTATTTTTTAATTACTTGCTTTAAAAAACACTTAGGGGTAAAATCTAGTAGAAAGTGAGGGAACAATTTTTCTTAAAATAAATGTAAAATATCTCTGTAAGAAAATACTTTGACAATAAACTGTTGTTTCAGTACTGTTATAACATATCGATAGAGATACAATAAAAAAATTATTTTTCTATTCCAGTATTTTGTGAGAAAATGTTCCTTATCTTAGATTTTGTGTCACCTTGTGTTTTGAACAACCCTTAGAACATTAGATTCTTGTTTAATTTTATTCACTGTAGTCACTTTTGTAAGAACTTATGTTTGCACTGTTTCACGATGTTAGTATTTAGCACCCACACGTTTTTAAATTGATAGTTCTGTAATTTTCATACCTGTTTGCACCTGCTTTTTTTCGATAGGATTTATTACATCCTTCATGAAGTTTGAGGGTTTATACCCTGTCTCAAGTTTCAGATACACCAGATGGAACAGTTTCGTCATGACTGGCTCTCTCAGTGATATAAATTGTTCATAGGGAAAAGTGTCTACTCTAGGGACCCTGTTTCAAATCTTCTCGCAGTGTCATGCCTACTGTCTTATCGTTATATTTTTCCTCTTCCCTTGTCACTGCAAGTTTTCACTTTGTTGGCATTCTGTATACTCCTACCACCTTTTAGCTTTTCCATCTTTGTTCAAATGTTTGTTAATCTTAAGGGACTTAACTCCGCGGTCATCAGTCCCTAAACTTACAAACTACTTCTGAACCACCCTATACTAAAGACGATACAAACATCCTTGCCCGAGGGGGGGGGATTCGAACCCCCGAGCGTATCGGCCGTGCAGACTGTCTCAGGCGCGCTGCTGACCGCTCGGCCACTGCAGCCGACTTTTTCCATCTTTGCTTACTACTGATTTTCCATCTTATTTCTCGATATTCTGAAAAATACTATTCTTATGTCCAAATGTTTATTATTCTCCTTTTGGTCGTATCTATGTTTCCCGTAGTTATACATTGTTTCATGGATCTGCGTTTGTCCTGTAGTCACAACAGAGTCAGGAAAATCCCAGTGAATTTCTGCAACTTCGCGACTGCAGCGCTGCGAAACAGCTGGGTCGTATGAACATACCGCGTAACGATTCAGTAATGAATCCGTGTTAAGAGTAAAGCAGCACATTCAAAATATATTCATATTTACGAGTTTTTGTGGAGTTATAAATTGTAGCAACTATCAAAAATATAATTCGGAAATCTCTCATTTGCAAAGGATGCTCATGTGTAACAGAGTAATGTTATGCCGCGCGGTAGTAGCCGAGCGCTCTGAAGCGCCACGTTACGGATCGCGCGGCCTCCCGCGCCGTGGGTTCGAATCCCCACTCGGGAATGGATGTGTGTATTGTCCTTAGGTTAGTTTAACTTAGTTCACTTCGTTTGTAAGTCTAGGGAGTTATGACCAAAGCAGTTTAGAGCCATAAGAATTACAAAAATTTGAACATTTGAATAATGTTATGAATAACAAGAGTTCGTTTACAGCAGTTAGTTATACTGTCGCGTTGAAATGGGAGCAGGCTTGACTTGGAAGGCAACTAAACACAGCACTTATACTGAAAGCACGTTTATTACGAACTCAACATACACGCAGCACTGACTGCCTCTCAGGCAGAGTGCTCTGCTATTTATACACAGACAGAATTTACCAGAAATTAGAAGAACAGTTAACATAAGAAACAAGTAGAATTTACAAGTGAACATAAGAAAGATGTAGAACATTCTGGAATTGTTAATTACAAAGAAATAAATTTTTGCCGGTGGTCGGGATTGAAGCGGCGACCTTCAAAACCGCAGGCCGTGACGATATCCCCTGCGCCACGCCGGCAGTCGGTGTTCGTGGTCTCTCGCGGCAATACTTTTAGACATACAAATAAATCTTTAACAATTCATTCACATACAAACTTCTAATCTTAATCAGAATCGCAATACTTGACAACTATTTCATAATGTTACTGCTGTATAAAAATGTCTGAATGCTTCCATTAGCAGATAATCAACTATTCCAGTAGACCCTGCTTAGTTTCGTATCGCAAATACTTGACAACTATTTCATAATGTTACTGCTGTATAAAAATGTCTGAATGCTTCCATTAGCAGATAATCAACTATTCCAGTAGACCCTGCTTAGTTTCGTATCACAGTTTCACAAAAAAAAAAAAAAAAAAAAAAAAAAAAAAAAAAAAAGATAAGCCTGTATACTAACATCTTTTGGCTGTTACCTACGAGTATGATGAAGTGAATATGTAGCTACAAATAAATAACATGTCCATATATAAACTGACAATGGTAACACGTCACATTCTTGGAGATATTCGGTTTGATACCTGGCAAGTAGGTAAGACATTATGACAGATACACGAAAGGCACAGAAGCAAGGACAAGGTGAAAAGATAGTTTATAGGCGATGTAGTACACCCCTACAATGTAAAAATCGTATGTAGTTTTTAAAATACTACAGTGCCCGAAATCCGCTAAAACAAAACTCGTGCAACATGTTAGTACGCACCAAGCACGCGAAAATAATCATAATCAATTCCTTTTATACGTATACTTCAGCACATCAGGTTGCAATTCAATTCTGCTTTCAAAACGTTTTGGACGATATGAATATCACTCTAGTATTGTGAACTGTATGAATTGCACTGCACTGATAATTTGTTATTATAGATTGTCATTAACAGAAGCAGTGATATTACTTTAATTACGTTTTCATATTTCACAACATCTTCACTGATTATCTAGCTTCTAAATTGTATCACATTCCTACGAGTAGTTCATGAGATATGAGCACATAAACAGTAACGTTCAGCTGTTCATGGGCTAAAACTACGGCATTCGGTTTATAATTTCTACGCTACGAATTTGAGCGGCAGTACATTTCACAGACAGTATACACGCATATAGTCGAGTGTACTTTCTAAATTGTATCACAGTACGACACGTAGTTCATGAGATGTGAGCACATAAACAGTAACGTTCAAGGAAAACCGCCCCTTCCCGCACCAAGTTTTAATCTATTACTTCTTTACTACGAATTGTATTCCCAAGAGATTTTACAGACATACAGTCCTTATACAAATAAATATATACCTGGAAATGACAGGAATAAATAAATAAATACGCGGGCAACGCCGGGTTTTCAGCTAGTGAAATATAAAAGTAACAGGCATTAAAAACGACAACTCCTCAGTTTGTATCCGGCCATTCCTCTGTTATTACCTACTGGCCATTTGGAGCGCTAGTATCGCCTTCCCTAGAGAGTGTCGCGACTATCTGATAGCCTGTGGACACAGCAGCTTGGTCAATTTGCACTCCCTGTCAGCCTTAATTATAGCAGTCTGTAGCCCCTTTTGCCTGCCTCATTTGTTGCACTTTTGTATTTTCTCTATTCTCCAATTTAGTATCTCCTGCGTTAGCCAAGAATTTCTAACAGACCTGGTTTTCCTACCTATTTTATCGTCTTCTTCCTTCGCTATTGAATCTCTCAAAACTACCTCTCTTCTTCTACTGTGTCTTGTGATGTTACTGCTGGCCCTCTCATCTCAACTCTATCTTACGATACCGTCTGCGGCGGACCCGGAATCATGTGGTCTAATAGTGATATATGTTTAGTGTGAAGTTAGCTACAAACGGAATATCCAGTCTAGGAATCAGTGTAGGAACGCACATAGTAAGGACAGTGACTCGGTGATAGTGTGATTAGTTAACAAGTGATAGATTTCATTAATTAAGAGATTACTATATGTGTTTCCAGACAGTTCTATAGACAATAGTTTTGTCATTGTACTTTATTTCAAGAACTAGACAGATTATCTATAGAAACTATATGTAAATTCAAAAGACATGAAAACAGATAGCATTGTATATATGTTAGGCTCTTAAACAAGTTTTGTTCACCAGTTAATTATGTCAATTGATGTAAGCCGGCCGCGGTGGCCGAGGGGACTGAGGCGCTCCAGTCACGGTCTGCACGGCCACTACGGCCGGGGGTTCGAATCCCCCCTTGGGGAATGGATATTTGTGCCGTCCGTAGTATAAGTTAGTTCATAAGTAGTTTGTAAGTTTAGGGACTGATGACCCCGTAGTTAAGTCCCGTAAGCTACACAAACATTTGAACATTTGAATTAATGTAATAGTCGAGATTTCAATATTGTGATTCTGTGTATATATTGACTGACCAGAGATTTGGCAAGACATTTGATAGTTCTATATATGTTAGGAATATCTATGATGCACCCATTAACTAATTAATTGCATTTAATATGGCGCTTTGTCGTCAAACAAAAAGGACTCAGATTAAGACTTGGAAAGATATGCGCCATCTAAATTTATTTTATGTATAGTTTTCATTTTATATTGTGAATATTTTTGTGTACATAAAATGTTTTACTTCTGTGCTCGTTAATTGTAAATTAGTATATGTAATTGTTATGAACAAAGCGTATGGGAATGTCATTATTGTCAATGTTATAAATTTGCCTCATCGCCTTGAGTAAGAGGTTCGGGATTCGCGGTGGTAAAGTGCTCTGGAAGCTATGTCAGGCGGTGCTTTGAAATGGAAGTACTGTCAGTCAAGTTCGTGTGAATTGTGTTCGGAAGTTATGGAAGTTGTAATGTTTCCTGGAGCAAGAAGCAATTTGATTGCAAATCAAATAATAAGTGAAAATTCTACCTATGAGTATTTATTTCTACCACGACGCCCCAGGTGGATAACTTTGCTGCGAGCAGAACCCCCATAAATCACAATGATGAAAAGCTGAGTATCGTATTTGATATGTTTGAATTTGGTAGTATGAATGAACTGCAATTACTTAGTAACCTAGTAACATTTTAGTCTGCAGTTAGCAAATTTAACGCTGTGCCTCACAGTATATACTGTGCACTCGAGTAAAAGTGCGCGCGTACTCGGTCGGTCTCTCTCTCTCTCTCTCTCCCCCCCTCTCCCCCTCTCCAACTCCCCTCTCTCTCCCCCCTCTCCCCCTCTCCAACTCCCTCTCTCTCCCCCCAACTCCCTCTCTCTCCCGCCCTCTCCATATCTTTCTCTCTCTCTCTCTCTCTCTCTCTCTCTCTCTCTCACACACACACACACTCACACAGGTATACACCCACAAACGCACACACTAGCTTAGCACAGAGAAAAGGCGCAGTAATTAATCCTGCTTATACGGCGAGCCTGCTGCACAACGCGGTGGCGCTTATTTGCGTGACATTTCATTACGGTGATCCGGCGGTGCTCAAAGGCACGCCGACTACTTGCGTGGCACGGACGGCGGAGGAAGAGCGCGCGAGCAGCAACAGAAACAAAAGAGCGCGTCCGCGATTCGCTCGCTTCTTGTCGGTTCACGCGGACAGCGCCACTGCGGAGTTTCCGAGAAGCTTCCAGGTACCGGGCACGCAATTACCGCGACAATAATCATGTAATATTACGAGCCATTTTCTGATGTCGGCGGAGCAAATTCTGCTTCAAAGGGATTCCACCGAACTGGGAGGGCGCAGTGGACGAAACTGAAAGGTTGGTAGAATAAGGAAATCCTTTCTCTGTGAACGACGTTACTGTGCGCGGGAATGTTTACTAGCTACTTAAATATCTTCACAAATAGCCCAGTTCTAATTAGTTTCCATTTGCGTCTCTGACGAGACAGCTTAAAAGGACACCCTTATTCGTTCCCGGAATGACATATACGCGTAGTCAACAGTGCATCGTTTTTCAACTGTACTGCTACAGAATGAAAAGTCAGTGTTGGAGAAGTTGTTACCAATCGTCTAAGCAGTTCTTGCTTGATGTACTTAAAATTTTTACATAATAGTCTAATGAGTAATCGGACGGTCACTTGAAACAATTTATTTCAATATAGAACATTTAAAAAGATCTATGTAATAAATAAAATCTACAAATGCAAACGTAGGCTTCCGCGGCAGTTGTCACTATCAATAAAATTCTTCTGGGTATTATACCGCGTCGTCATTTTGTAAACTTTGCCGACGTTTCGGCCACTATTGCAGGTGGCCTTCATCAGGGTCTGTGTCATGTGTATCAATTCACCCAGAGAGAGAAGTATTATGTGAACAATTAAATCATGATAGTTCATGTGTCGTTGGGTTGCTAGTAGTGTCTTCAACACTACTAGGCAGCTGATGTCCACTTTACACCAAGCACTGTAGCAAATAGTGTTAGTTATTTGCAACCATAAGGTAATAATGTCAATATTTACAAGTATTGGCGCTTGATTTCTTTAGAACTGGATTTGTTGCTTTCTTGAAGTATGAAGGGAACATTGACCAAATTAATCTCGGCTGCTTTCTACGAGACAACCAGACAACCAATCTGCTCCAAAGCTTGGTGTAAAGTGGACATACGCTACCTACTAGTGTCACTGCACTGATTATATATATATATATATATATATATATATATATATATATAATGAGGGCTGTTTGTGGAGAATTAACACTAACAAATTCACTACACCTTAAGTTCTGCTCTGTCTAGGGGATGATAAAAATAAGTCCACAGTCCCCCCTGCATATGATTAATTAAAACACAACTAAAATTAAGAAGAAGCGTGCACTACATACAAATTACTTTCACAACACTTTTGTTTATACTGTTCAGTAGTCTGTTTATTTATCGGATCAAAACACTGTCACTAGTAAAAGCAGTGCACATTGGCGTATCTAATATTACTCGTGAGCCTCAGACAAAATTTACTTTGCCGAAAATATTGTGAATTAGCATACAAGGCCACTGTTCAATGTCAAAAAAAAAAAAAAAAAAAAAAAAAAAAAAAAAAAAAAATAGTTCCATTAGTCTGTGCCTGACCGTGAATACTTTTTCTATTCACTCAATTCACAGTTCATTTGACAAAAAGAATGTTCAAGAACAAATATCGAATGAATGAATGTTTATGAGAACTCGCCACTTTTACAACCAGTTTCCAACGGATATTTATTGAAGTCACAGTGCCTAAATTTCACACGCTACAATCTTCAAGTTCAACGTAACACTCGGCAACTCAAGACGAAATCTTGGAAGTTTAAGAGTAACTCGCCACACTCGATAAATTTTTCAAGTTCGACCGCATTGTTACACTCTGAAACCTTTAAAGTCTCTCTTCCGAAGGTCGCGACACAGACCGACATAGTTTCGCCGTCGCGATGCAAGCCAAACGCACACCGCCCAGCCTTTATTCCTGTCTTCTGGAGAAAACCATACGTCTTGAACTTCCCCATTGCCACACCTCGCCAACGTACAACGCTTTGCCAAGTATGCTGTACATTCATACATATACATCTTTAAACACTTACACTAAACACAAGTAAACATGAAACTGATCATCGTAATTAACATTTCATTTCATTATATTTCGTTTATTTCATGGAGTGATTAAATACAAATTAATTACTTAAGGAAATAAAACATGCATAAGTAAATTTCATTAATGTGATTTTATGGTATAATCATTATCTGATACGGCACCTGTGAACAAACGTTGCCATGCTGGTATCTGTCTTGTACTTTATGTTATTAAAAGAATTATACAATCCTATCAGTGAATTAGGTGATGCACTTTGTTGAGACCTTCTATATGAGTCCTCGCTCACCTCTGAATCTTAAATGGTTTACAAGTTAAGAATTTTTTTTAACTAAACAGTAAATTGCCCTATTTTATTCTATTAAAACTTTGCATATGTACTTGATAGGAGGGATGTGTATGCGTTACTATACGTGTCATATGAAATCCTTTCAGAATCTGTCGCACTTCTCTGTCTTAATTATGTTTTATTTTTAAATTTAACTTTATCGTATACAGTACACTGTCGCCTCACTAGCTGCGCTGTGAATTCTCTCTGACGTCACGCCCTTTCCAAGCGAGCGCTAAGCTCACCCCCTGGCCGGCCGTTTCCGCCCTACACACACACACACACACAAGCTCTCCGCTGGTCAGCCCACTATGAGCCCTCGCTTCACGGCTGTTTAACATGATTTTTCCAAATTACAGATTTATACAGATCATGCATTCCCATCAGTATCACCTGTCTACATAGATATAATACTACCAAAATTAATAAAAGAAAAGAGTGTAACAATTTTGTGCATTGGCAAGGTCACTGTTATATATATATATATATATATATATATAAATTTCTCCAAACATAATGACTGAGTTATTTTATTTTGTCAAGTAGGCTCAACCACATAAATCGTGTATAAAACACTAAAATATGACGCGTTTCAAGGGTCAAGCCCTCATCATCAGATATAATATACAAGAATCTTTAAAACCCGAGACAAATAAGAGTACCTATTGTAATCATATCTGTCTTGTATGGACTTCACGACGAAGACGACGAAAACAGATGAATACTCCTGTAACATTTTATTTTGTATGCATGTAATTGTAGTGTCAACCCAATCAGAATTTTGGTTCAATTATAAATGACTTATTTTGAAACCAGTCTCAATTTTGTAAGTAGTTGTAGTCACCCTATTATCACCATTATTAGATTATGTTGATTATGCAAGCCTGTACATTGACTAACAAGTTCAATCATTTTTCAAAATAATTACGATCAGTTTTAAAGAAATTGCTAGACGAGTTAAAGAATTGCTAAACTTGTTACAACCACAGAGACTAGTAATTAAAGTGCAGTGTTGTTCTAAGTTTTGCAATCAATTATTATGCCAAAGCTTTTAACTTGCAAGAGAGTTTGCACGTAAAGTTGGTTTCATTTATATAGAAAATAACCAGGCTAACAGTACTCAAAGTATTATAGTTGATTAACCAGACTTGACGAAAGTAATTTTTATGAAATACGTTAAATGCCAGACTCTGCTGAGTCAGTTATACGCGTACGCTACCCAGGCCCTGGAACCAATTAATCAAAAAATAGCTCACGTAAAGTTATATAAGGAAGTTGAATGCTTTAAACAATATTATCAAAATTATTGGGAACTTTGACTGTAGTATTTGTGAAGTTCATTGCACCACGCAGTTTCACAGTGCTGAGCTATTATCATTGCAATCAGAGTCTATCAGCTATTACGATTTTGATTATAACATGAACACGCCGTCACCACTACATGAATTCTGCCACATTTATTAGTGAAGTTGTGCTGTTCGTGAATCGTAAGAGGTGCTGGTTGGAGGCTGTAGTCAATGCTAAGTCAGATAAGGCCAAGCTTAATTAATTACGACACTGATCATCAAAAATCAAATAACATGTTTACTGGGACATTTTTGTTTCTATTATCGTCTACTTTCAACCGTGTAAGGTTGCACCAGCTTTTCGATAAACCCTATATATAGTATCTCGCAGTTGTCGACATTTATTTCGTAGCTTCTTTCTCAGTTGTTTCGTCTGACACCCCCTTAGCCTGTCACAATAATGAAGCAATAATTATCGAAGAGTAATTGTTAAAATACGGTGGTGAGTTAAAAAATTATGGCAGCTCCGGTCACCGTTACTTTCTGGACAACGCTTATTTTAGTGTTCGTATTAGAGGCTATGAGAATTGCTAAATAATGCTTTTTAAGATAGACGCTCTGCATATCAACTGCTCACCCTATTCAATTGTTTATTGGCTCTTGCCTGAGAGTCACAGAGAGAGCAATGCTTTGCGCATAATTGAGACTCACTTATCTGGCCCTGCAGCTGTCGACCGCTGTCTCCAGAAAAATAAAACGAGGGAAGATTACTGTTTAACATCCCGTCGAGCGCTTGGTCAGAAGATGTTCAAATGTTTGTAATTCTGCGGGACTAAACTGCTTGGTCATCAGTAGCTAGACTTACAAATTACATAAACGAAGTCAAACTAACCTAACGACAGCCTCGGTGGAGTAACCGAGCGGTTGCTCGCCGTCGGAGGTTGGAGTCCTCCCTAGGTCATGGGTGTGTGTGTTGTCCTTGGGTTAGTTTACCTTAGTTTAAGTAGTTTGTAAGCTACGAACTGATGACCACGCAGTTTGGTCCGACAGATTTACAAACATTTGACCATTTGAATTTTTAACGTAACAACACACAGACACACACACACACCCATGCCTCAGGAAATACTCGAACATTCGACGAGGAGCGGACGTGCACTCCGCAGCAATGCGCCTTAGAGCGCTCGGCCGCTTCCGCGCGGCAGACCGTGGTCATTGGAGACGGAAGTACACCAAAAGGGACTTATGTTCCCCATTCTGTCTTTTACAGCAGTCCACCGCCTGCAAGTCCCGATTACGTTGTTCACCGTAATTAAGTGATTTACAATTTGATATCTGTGTAGGGGCGATTTCATAACCATAGTTCTTAAGGAAGAAACGATTTAGGTTTCATCTCTTCTAATTTTGTTGCCTTGTCGGCGTTTAGAATTTCCAAGTGACTAGCTGAGCCCACTTACGATTAACTGTTGCTAAGTCTGCTATGAAATGAACGGGACAGTAAATGATAGAACTCTTGCTAACATAGATGTATCAAGGAATACATCACTCTGATCAATACCCTGCTTCACGTTGCTGTGGTTACGTGAACTGAAAGGAATTTTAATGTATCTACAGAATGTCTGAGAAATTAAGGACAACGGAAAACGCAGAAATTATTAATTAAATAATAATTTATTTGTCCTTTTCTGCTTGAACATTAAAAGTAAAATGGCGAACAAAATTTGAAGCATGTAATATGTAATAGGTTATTATCCTATTTAGATACCCATTCGAGTTGTTATTCTAGTTATAACTGACGCCGCGGTGGAGTAGCCGAGCGGTTTAAAGCGTCTCGCTGTGGAGCGCGCGGTTCCTCGCCGTGGAGGTTCGAGTCCTCCCTGGGGCATGGGTGTGTGTGTTGTCGTTAGGTTAGTTTACCTAGGTTTAAGTAGTTGGTAAGCTACGGACTGATGACCACGCAGTTTGGTCCGATAGATTTACAAACATTTGAACTTTTTTTTTTTATAACTGACGAATGACATTTTCTGTCACAATTCACACAAAAGTCGATTATTTTTCTGGTATTAAGGCTTACAATTAGTTAAATTTCAAGATTAGGCCACGTGATGGAAAACGCTCTGTTATTTGCTGAAGTTCTGGCGACGTCACACAACACAATGAAGACGTACCTATATGTGTGCTATAGCAGTATCGTACAATTTCGTTTTCTTTAATGAAAAACCAATTTACAACTTTCATGTAAAAATGGAAAAGCTTTTTGTGAAGAAGGATAGAGAAAACGTCTCGGAAGTTGATGAGTTTATATATAGTTTTTCGATAACGCAGAAGGTGAAAACTGCGTTTAAAGTAAAATATACGTATAAATAAACCAAACAGTAGATTGTATGTGTCAACAGGGTGACTATTATGCACCGTAAATATGTGTAATTAAGGATTGCGTCACAGAAATTCTTCACGTTTCTAACAAAAGCATTCCAATTTTAAATTAAAACCGTTATCAAAAGCCATTCAAATATTACTTGATGAGTGAGCAACTATGTAGTTTTCGCATTCAGAATGATTCATGTGTATATGTAATTTAATCTTACACACTGGTCACTTTACACACATCATTATGCATTTTTCTCTTGCTGATTGGTTACAAAGAAGCATGCCAAGTTAAATGGGAAGTTAGAAAGCTAAGGAAGGGTTGAAATAATTGGGCAACTATTTTGGCTAAGATCTCAACATTATTTTCAAAGAAATATAATGTTTAACGTTTTCAACTGATTTCATTTGTCGTGGTTCTAGTCGTGGTTTACAGATTTGGCTTTCCTTCTTCAAATGCAATCCCTCTCATATTATTCTCGTTGTTTATTATCGTGAAAGAAATTCAAACTGTAAAACAGATTAGAATTATTGACAATAGTAATCATTTCATATTTTACAAAAAATAGTTTCATTCATAGACCCTGGTTCACTATAATACTCCCTAGCCCTGTTTTTATTTCTCAAAAAGACTTGCGAGCAAGAACACGTTACGAATTTCTTAATGGCAATGTTTAAATGTAATGAGTCTGTTTAGTTTGTAAGTACTTTCTTGATGAAACTATTGGGTTATATTATACATTTTATTTTTACTTGTGTGTAATTCATGTTTGTCATTTTTATTTAACTGACTTCTCTGAAGATGGTTTACAACCGAAACCAGTAAAATTACAACTATAATAAACAGCTGGTGGTTGACAACATGCATTTTTTTTTAATTGTGCACTTGACTTTCAACACAAAAGGAAGATCATTGTCTGCATAATGTTCTATATGGTGCATTTACCACTTATCGTGAGAGCTAATTATCGTATAATATCTTGGAGAGAGTTCTTATAATCCGTAAGCCATCGAATTGTGCATGGCAAAGGGCACCTTGCAATAAACTTTGTTTCACTGATCACCACTGACAGGGCCGGATCTAGGACATTTGTCAAGGGGGGGCAAGCTTAGATTTGCCGCCCCTTCTTTAACCCCTCCCCCCTGTAAGAAACGACTTTTTGACACTAATTGGGTTACATATTTCTAAATAAATGTCACAATCTCCAGTGCATTTAATTAGTTTCAGCTTGCTGAAACTTCTTTCTCCAGACGAAACAGAAACTAGAATGGTAAGATATATTTTAATGATGTAGTAAGTAAAAATGTAAATGTCTGTACAGCTTATGGGACTCAACTACGGGGTCATAATTCCCTAAACTTACAAACTACTTACGAACTAGCTTATACTAAGGACGGCACAAATATCCATGCCCGAGGGGGGATTCGAACCCCCGACCGTAGTGGCCGTGCAGACTGACTGGCGCGCTGCAGACAGCTCGCCCACCGCGGCCGGCTCTATTCCACCGCTACCGAGAGAGGACTCTACATCCTTAATGCTTTTGACTTTCAATAAGAAGTGTTCGCACCTGAAATACTTTTTTTTATAAGGACTGGAACGTTATTCAAATTGACCTGTTCTACAAATATTACCTTGATATATGAATATTCATTTATCTAAAAAAGGAAATCTAGGCAAATTAATAAACTTTATGTATTTACTTATGCAATAACGCAAACATCTCACTCATTCTGGCTAATATCTAGTAGATTTTTAAAGTTTGATTAGCTGAAGTACCTGTGACAGGGCAACACTGAAGACAGCTACCAGGAATTTTAGTATTTTATTAAATGATTTCGGTATTTCTTGCAGTCATTTTACTTTTAATAATTCTGTGTCAGTTAATTTTATTAAATTATACCAGAAAAATATATTCTGAAAAAAAAAATCGGTCAAAATTTGCCGCTCTCTAAATTCTGCCGCCCGGGGCAACTGCCCCCTTTGCCCCCTCTAGATCCTGCCCTGCCACTGAAAGAAGCGTGTAGTTCTCCAAACAAAATTCTGGCACAGATAGCCAAGTGAAAGAAGCGTGTCTTGACTATTTTTATTAATGGAACTGCACTAAATTAACTGACGGTCCTCATCTATGGATCTTAATTAACATGTTAAATTGTGGCCACGGAAACGCGGGTTAGTTTTCTCTCCTCCATAAGGGAGCAAGAAACAAGATATTTCATCTGACTACGCAAGATTTGTAAAATATATAGTGTGGGAGAATTTAAATCAGGACAAAGGGTTAACGTTTAACAAAATGATTTATTGTCCAAGACATATACAAAAAGGGGGAGAGACCGATTTAAATATAATAAACACACGCCTGACAAAAGAATCCATATATACAAAGATTATACGGCCCTAATACTGCCCACCTGCCAAAGTAGAACTAGCGCAATTAATAATGATTATTTTTCAGAGGGGGAGGGGAGGAATTGATACACATTCTCACACACATAAATTCGCCAAGCCATGCAGGTACTCACCAACACCGAACACAAAAAACAGCAATGTCAGCAGCAGGACACGGCATGGAACTGCAGGTTCACTCGCGCACCAATAAAAGAAAGCTTTGCTCCCTTCTTTATGGTCTTGTGGCTTAGGCTCAGGGTAGCTATCAGCGGGGACAAACGCACGTGATGGAAGACCAGGTGGCGTGCAATACAGTCGCGAAGTATAAGATTCCAGAGAAATTCAAAATATCAATTAAATAGAAAAATTCGCTAAATAATACTTAAAAACGGACGTTCTGGTGTTCGTTTTGCACAGGGGGGAAGAGAACTACTGAATGGTAAAGTTTTCAGGTCACAACAGCACTCTACAGAGTCGTATCTTAGAATCCTAAAAATTAAAAAATACACTTTTAGCAGAAGTAAGATCGCGAGATAGGTTTTGCAACCATTCGTACTACTCAGGGAAATAATATCTAGATAATAGATAATGTTACAGAATCCTATAGTACTTCGCGGGATTTGTTCACAAAAATGTTGAAAAAGGAAAAAATTACAAAAAAAGTAAATAAATAAATAAAACGCGAAATATGTCGTGTAACGATTCATTCTACCCAGGAGAAGAAGAGCTATCTAATAGGAATGAGTACAGTATAAAACACGCTATTTTCCATACACGTGGGCCAGCGAGTACCGAAGTTGCACGTTTAGAAGTGCCAAAATTCGGGGAAAATTACCACGTTACACGTACTAGGTAGCACAACATCTCAACAAGGTTATAGTTAACTCGTGCGCATAGGGTGATGGAGTAAACTGAGGGCTTTATCTCATACCGTCCACGTGTTCTATAGACAAAGGGAAGACACCGGAAGTATCGAAAAGTTCCCGAAAACATCAAATTTACCGACCAAATGATGATGAAAAACATTTAAACAGAGCCAACACCAAAAGCAAACTTACCCCAGCAGAGACCAACCAGCGACTCCTGGCCCCCTCGTGGTCACTACTCTCCAGCTACCTAGAGAGGGAACCTCTGCAGAGGGCTTAGCCGACTCTGGTAGGCAAACTTAACGTGCATACCAGACAAGGGGAGTGAATGGGAACCTTTGCTAAAGATTTGCCTCTTGGCGGCAGTTGGCAGAACTTGAGAGAACCACAGGCTACTGCTGCCATGCTGTTTGAACCAGCAGACAAGATCTACGAGGCGCGGCTAATGCTTGTTAAACTGTTTTGTACCCAAGTCACATTCATTCTGCGCAAGCGGGGTCAGTGGGAACATATCAAGGCATACGCAATCACATATGGGGCCTCATACACAAAAGAATAGACATTTAAAATTATGAAACACAACAAAATTATTCAATATTTTGTACAAAAAATATCTTGTACATCTGGTATCTAGCTACGCTCAAAAAACAATGTATGAAGTCCATTAACATTTATGTACTGGGGATAATATAAGTGGAACACGATATATGGACGTCTTTCACCACGTATAATTTTCCCAGATAGGAGACATGACCGAGGAGGGAGAAAGGGGAGTGGAATAATTCGACCGAGACAGTTGGGAGATGAGTAGGCGAGCGATCTAATGCGCCAACTGTGGGGTGCGCAGTTGCTCGCCGCCGGAGTTTCGAGTCCTCCCTCGGGCATGGGAATGTGTGTGTATGTGTGTGTTGTCCTTAGAATAAGTTGGTATAAGGGTTAAGTGGGTTGTAAGTCTAGGGACTGATGACCATAGCAGTTCGCTCAAATAGGTTTAGAAACATTTGAAAGAGATGGACAGACAGTAGGGTAGGGGATGCCGCGCGGAATGACCGCGTGGTCTAATTCAACATGCTATGGACTGGGCAGCCTTTCCCTCCGGAGATTCGAATCCTCCCTCGAACATTGTGTGTATTGTCGGTAGTTTAAATAGTTTTTAGTCTAGGGACATGACCGTAGCAGCTTGGCCCGATATATTTACAAAAATTTGAACATTTATGGTAGGGGAGATGGACTATGGGAATATAATCAAATTGCGTGGTTATGGTACATCGCCCCAAATTTGCGATTGGATAGGGGATTTCCTGTCGGAGAGAACACAGTTCGTAGTAATCGATGGTAAGGCATCGACTAATGAGGTGATATCGGGCGTTCCACAGGGTAGTGTTATTGGTCCTCTGCTGTTCCTTATTTGCATAAACGATTTGGGGGGAAATCTAAGTAGCTCTCTTAGGTTGTTTGCAGATGACGCCGTTATTTACCGCCTAGTAAAATCATCTGAAGATCAAAAACAACTGCACAACGATCTGAATAGAATATGACTATGGTGTAAAAATTGGCAATTAACTCTAAATAATGAGAAGTGTGAGTACCAAATGAAATCCGTTAAACTTTGTTTACAAGATAAATCAATCAAAAGTGAAGGCAGTAAACGCCACAAAATACCGAGGAATTATTATTACTTCAGACTTAAATTGGAAAGAACACGCAGATAATGTCGTGGGAAAGGCGAACCAGAGAATGCGTTTCATTGGCAGAACCCTTAAAACATGCTACAGAACTACAAGATAAACTGTATACACTACGCTTGTCCGTCCATTTATGGAGTATTGCTGCCCAGTGTGGAGTCCTTATCAGATGGGTTTGACGGAGGACATCGAAAGAGTGCAAAGAAGGGGAGCTCGTTTCGTATTGTCACGATACAGGGGAGACAGCGTTACGGAAATGGTACATGATCTGGGATGGGAATCATTACAACAACGGCGCTTATCGCTGCGGCGTGGGCTACTTACGAAACTCCAATCGCCAACATTCTCCTCCGAATGCGAAAATATATTGTTGACTCCCACTTACATAGGTAGAAATGATCATCAGAATAAAATACGGAGAGATTCAGGTGTTCTTTCTTCCCGCGCGCTGTTCGAGAATGGAAAGGGAGATAAATAGTATAAATGTGGTTCGATGAAACCTCTGCCAGGCACTTACATGTGATTTGCAGAGTATCACATGTAGATGTAGATAACAAATGAATAACTGGGCACCGTCGATTCTCAGATGAAAAACTATAAAATGTGCCACCTTATATACAGGGTGTTCCACTAAGTGTGTTTGCCTCTGTAACTTATAAAATAATAGGTGACGGGAAATTTTAATACGGTAGGTCAACACAAGAAGTGTTACACTTTCTGCGGAGCTATGAACATAGTTTATTGTATCATTTTCCACAGAGTTACAGCACAAAGATATAATTTTTTAAATGGAACAATAGTTTTTTTCTATCGTGCATTGGAATCGTTGAAACCAGCTGCGTCCAAATCAATTTAAACTACATTCCTATCACTGTTAGTTTGGGAGATACAACCCCAGATGATCTACAACGGCGCATCGAGGACGCATGTCGCTCCGTCACACCGGCGATGTTACATCTCGTCCGCACATCCTTTCGACGGCGCATTGCATTATGCATTGAGGAACATGGACACACATTTGAACATCTCATGTAAATCAACTTCCCACCGCCATAACATCCATCACCCACCACACAGCCATGTATTATGTACAGCATGTGGTATCTGCCCCTGAAACTTTGAAGGGTTGTAGTTCCCAAACTAACAGTGATAGGAATGTAGTTTAAATTGATTTGGACGCAGCTAGTTTCAACGATTTCAATGCACGATAGAAAAAACTATTATTCCATTTAAAAAAGTATATCTTTGTGCTGTAACTCTGTGGAAAATGATACAATAAGCTATGTTCATAGCTCTGCAGATAGTGTAACATTTCTTGTGTTGACCTACCGCATTAAAATTTCCCGTCACCTACTATTTTATAAGTTATAGAGGCAAACACACTTAATGAAACACCCTGTGAAGCAACTGTGAAGATTAATAGTATAATGATGGTTCGATGAACCCTCTGCCAGGCACTTAAATGTTATTTGCAGAGTATCCCATGTAGATGTAGATGTAGACAACAAATGAATAACTGGGCAACGTCGGGTTTTCAGCTGAAAAACTAAAAAATGTGCTATCTTATATATACATCTTAACACTTTGGCATTATATCTGTGCTTTAACTTTATCTCTGTCAATGCTTCATATTACAGACTACGAGTGATCTTTTCTGGACATTTATCAATTGACTAGAGCATTGCCAGCCGTTCGGAAGCTGCGTGATTTTTGTGGAGACTAGCCAGTGTGGAGTCTCTGGTGAGGAGGCAGCAGCGGCGGCTTGGCCCCTGCGCGTGAGGGTGCTGGCTCCCCTAGCTGGCGGGCAGCGGTGCGTGCAGAATGGCCGGGCCAGAAGTGACTCGGGCTGTGCTTGCGCTTGTGCTTGCGTGACGCGCCATTACGCACAAACTGCCGCCCACCGCCGCTCCCTGGCGGACACGCAACGAGTTAAAGCACGCACCGCCCGCCCGGAGCAGAGCTTTTCGACACGCGGTACGGCTCTGTTGACAACTGTCGCGGAGTTACGATGGAGTCGTACTGAACGAATACTGCCGAATAATAAAGCCACGTCAATCGCAATATTAAGCAGTGTTTTTCGGAACGAAACTGCTGTGTAGCTGGCTAACAAGTATTCGTTGGTTGCAAGACCGATACAGCGAGCGATAATGTCCCCCATCGTTCCTCCTTCATGGTAAGCTGAAACCGGAGGAATAACAACCTATCTACAGAAAGGACAATACAGCATAAGCTTGTAATGTAAGAGTTCAAAATGATCTCTTCCCACATTTAAAAAAACACTACAGCAATTGTCGACGAAGTAAATTAGACGTAGAAATAATGAAACTTTCACTCTGCAGCGGAGTGTGCGCTTATATGAAACTTCCTGGCAGATTAAAATTGTGTGCTGGAACCGGGACTCGAACCTGGGACCTTTGCCTTTCGCGGGCAAGCGCACTACCGACTGTGCTATCCCGACACGACTCACGATGCCGCCTCACAACTTTACTTCCGTCAGTACCTCGCCTTCTGCTTTCCAAACTTCACAAAAGCTCTCCTGCGAACCATGCAAGACTAGCACTCCTGGAAGAAAGGATATGGTGGAGACATGGCTTAGCCACAGCCTAAGGGATGTTTCCAGAATGAAACTTTCACTCTGCAGCGGAGTGTGCGCTGGTATGAAACTTCCTGGCAGATTAGAATTGTGTGCCGGAACCGGGACTCGAATCTGGGACCTTTGCCTTTCGCGGGCAAGCGCACTACCGACTGTGCTATCCCGACACGACTCACGAAATTAGAAATTTTAAATTACGTTGTCACCCCTTTACGGAATGACTATAGTTGATACCTATTTTTTTCCTAAATCTCGGAAAGTTTTATTAGTTCACAGCCTCCATGACATTCCACTGTAGGTGAAGATGATGAAATAAGAACTTATCTTATATGCTGGCTGAAGTCCACTGCGTTGTAAGCTGTCTTCAGCGTTCACTAAAAGATTGTTGTTTCAGGATAGTTTCGTAAAGCATAAACATGATGTCAGTTGATATGGAAACTATTTTATTTCCATTTAAATGAAGATTAAACCAGACACATAGTTGCACAATGTCCAAAAAAAAAAAAAAAAAAAAAAAAAAAAAGAAAAGAAAAAACCAGCAGCAAGGTAACAGAGACGTTTACAGGTTTTTAACCAGGAACAGAGTGACAAAACATGGCTTCTCTACAACTGAACTACATAACAGTTATTAAATAACTAATACAGGTGTATTTGAAATACGTCAAAATGTTTAACTTCAAATATTACATTTACATTACTACTATTTAGTTTAGTTTGTGTACTTCTTTCATGAAATTTGTATATAATGTGGTACGCAAATTAAAAGTCATGTTTTGACTCATTTTAAACTTACACAAGTTATTTACATTATTTGTGTCTTGAAGTGCACACATATCTGTTTTGACAATATTGTGTAGGTGTACTATTATTGAGACACGTAATTTAATGTATTTCAATTTGTGGTCTATTTTTTTATAAATGCGGATTTTATCAAGTCGTCGTAATTTTGTCTATTTCAAAGATAGTTCCTTAGTACCAAACAAATTATTAATTTTAGTGTGTTTAAATGATCAGATTTTAATTTAGGATCCAGTGATATATAAAACATGGTCTACCCTAATTTATTTAAACAAAAGGTAAATAAGTAATAATGTTGTGCAATAATATTAACATGTAGTAGTGTTGTTTTTATACAAATAAGTATCTTTATAGGCTCAGCATATTCCGTAACTAAGTGTAATGGATTTTTAGTGTTTGTAATTATTCATGAAAGTATCATAATTGAAAATTACGTAGAAAGGACAGCCAAAGTTATGTTTAAATCAACATACTATTTCTCAAACATGTTCTACTAATAGTGTTAATCGTATTTCAGCCTGAACGCGAAAATCTGATATTTTACATGTAGCGAAGTTTTATTCAGGTGTCCAATATTTCGTGTTTGTGATGTTGGCAACGGTTTTGTAGGGAGTGCGCAACGTAGCAGAAAGTTACACCTTCACTGCGCCAAACTGAAATAAACGCAGTATCGTCATTAGTGGCATTGGGACAATTCAAACTGTAGCTACTCCTTCACTCATATCCTGATGCCGTTGTGTGTAGTCCGTCTCGGCACTAAGGAATTTGCTAAACAGGAAATTCATATCGCGTTGTCAGAGCTGACGCACTAACAAGAAAAATTCACAGCGTTCGTATCGGAGCGGCGGAGTGGCCGAGCGCATTGACGCGCGATGCTCCGATGCACGAGACCTTTTCCCGTCGGGTGTTCGAATCACCCCTCGGGCATGGATGTTTCTGCTCTCTTTATTATAGTTAGTTTGTAAGTTTAGGAACTGATGACCCAGCAGTTAAGTCCCATAAGCTTAACAAACATTTGAAACATTTGGCGTTCGTATCTTGCATTTACTTCAAACCTTTAGTAATAATTCATGAGTATAATATAAGGTACAATTAGTGTGGCATACTAAATGCGTAATTTTGAGAATATCACAAGAGAAATTTACTAGTCCTTATGTACCGGCGAGTTTGAATAATGAACATGGATTGAAAGCCGCCTTTGGTTAGCAATCACATTCCCTAATCGGCGGAACGATGGGGAGAATCTCACAAATTGTAAATACTTAGAGTTATTATCATTTCTTTTCTACGTTTACATAACAGATATCCCACGGAAAGTTTTTTTTTTTCTTTTTTTTTTTTTTTTTTTTTTTTTTTTTTTTTTTTTTTTACTTCCGCAGACCTTAACTTGCGAGAGGGCCATGTGAAAGTAAGCACTGTGAGACATTTAAAACGTTGCGCGACCACACTTGTTTCTTATTGTTCAAAACTTCTTCGTCCCTCATCGCAGACCCGCCTCGGCGTCCTTCTTCGTCCAATCCCTCGCCTATTGAAAGCGTCTGGTCAATGTTTGTAGAATGAATTTCCTGCGATACACTGCCCGCTGTTAAAGCAAACAAACTTCCGTAATATGAGGAAGCAGCATGATTGCTACACATATGGAGCCTCTTAGTTTCTGTGCCCAAACACGCAGCATATGGTATATCCAGCACTCAGCACTAGAATGCGGTGCCCCAAGGTTCGGCCTTGGGTCGTTAGTTGTTCTTAATGTATACTAGCTGAAAACCCGGCGTTGCCTGGGTATTTATTTATTTATTCGAATCTTGAGTTAGTACTTTTCCTATCCACCCTCTCTCTCTCTCTCTCTCTCTCTCTCTCTCTGTCCATATCCATTTTTCTAAAAACCTGTTACATTTATCAGAGGATATATAAGAAATCTCAGGTGAAAATGCACACGTTTCGAAATTCTCAATCACGAAATGCAACAGTAATGATTGTAATAATATCACAGATGGATCACTTGGTGTAATGCGCAAACGTCAAATCGATTTTTTTTAAAGAGATGTATAAAAAGAAATTTCTTTTTTGCTGCTTTATTTATTTATTCCTATATTTCCTTATTCGTATGCTTATCCTTACAGAGAAAGAGCTTAAGACATTGTAGCACGCATAGACCAAAGATATGGTCTGTGGTATCACGTTTCGCTGTACGTAACCTCCTTGCTATAGTGTCGCAAACCTCATCGCTGCCCTTCACTTCGAATTTTTTCATAATTTGACGACTTTCAACCACCATATCTTCCAACCCCTTATAGCTGTCGGCATGGAACTGCTATGGTGTACAACGGGAGACGTCGGACAACAATTACACACAATTCGTTGGCGTTCTGTAGTTTTCGCTGCAGAGCAAAATATTAACACACACACGTAGAATTTTATATATACCGATTACTTTCCATCCCAATATACTCCACCCTTTTATCATTATCAACCCTCAAGCAACAATGCAACCAATAAAACCATTTTCAAAGAGTAAATATAATGTTCAAAGAATCATTATTGTTCCGCATTTCGCGTTATATTCTTCAAATTACTAAATATCTATCAGATCGCTATAAAACCGTACCTATAACTTTCCTCAGGTATAAATTAGTAACTATACAAATATTTAAGTCTCTGCGTCTTGTCGTTTGGACGTGATAAGCGTACACCGAACAGACAATCACATTATCCACTCCCATGAACCACAGACATTGCCCAGGTGGAGTGGCTTGCGTGCCTCAACGATACAGATAGCCGTACCGTAGGTGCAACCACAGCGGAGGGTTATCTGTGGAGAGGCCAGACAAACGTGTGGTTCCTGATGAGGGGCAGCAACCTTTTCAGTAGTTACAGGGGCAACAGTCTGGATGATTGACTGAGCTGGCCTTGTAACATCAGCTAATGTGGATTTGCCACACAGTTACTGCGAACGGCTGAAAGCAAGGGGAAACTACAGCCGTTATTTTTCCCGAGGATATGCAGCTCTACTGTATGAACATATGATGATGGCATCCTCTCGGGTAAAATATTCCGGAGGTAAAATAGTCCCCCATTCGGATCTCCGGGCGGGGACCACTCGGGAGGATGTGATCGTCAGGAAAGACAATACTGGCATTCTACGGGTCAGAGCGTGGAATGTTAGATCCCTTAAATGAGTAGGAAAATTAGAAAATTTAAAAAGGGAAATGGATAGGTTGAAGTTAGATATAGTGGGGATTAGTGAAGTCCGGTGGCAGGATGAACAGGATTTCAGGTCAGGTTAGTACAGGATTATAAATACAAAATCAATTGGGGGTATCACAGGAGTAGGATTGATAATGAATAAGAAAATAGGAATGCGGGTAAACTACTATGACCAGCACAGTGATCGCATTATCACTGTCAATATAGATACGAAGCCAACACCGACAACATTAGTACAGGTTTATATGCCAACTAGCTCTGCCGATGATGAGGAAATCGAAGAAATATATGTGGAACTAAAGGAAATTATTCAGACAATTAAGGGAGAGGAAAACTTGTGATGGGAGACAGGAATTCGGTAGTAGGACAAGGAAGGGAAGGGAAGATAGTAGGTGAATATGGTCTGGGCAAAAGGAATGAAAGAGAAAGCCGCCTGGTAGAAATTTGCACAAAACATAATTTAGTTATATCAAACAACTGGTTTAAGAATCACAAAAGAAGGTTGTATACGTGGAAGAGACCAGGAGACACCGGGAGATACCAGATAGATTTTATAATGGTAAGACATAGATTTCGGAACCAGGTTTTAAACTGTAAAACATACCCAGGGGCAGATAAAGACTCTGACCATAACTTGTTGGTTATGAACTGTAGTCTGAAACTGAAGAAACTACAAAAAGGTAGGAAAATAAGGAGATGGGACTTGGAAATATTGAAGGAACCTGAAGTTCTTAAGAACTTCAGAGGGAGTTTTAGGCAACAATTGACACAAACGGGGGATAATAAAACAGTAGAGGAGGAATGGGTAAAATTGAGAGATGAAGTAGTGAAGGTAGCAGAGGACAAAATAGGTATAAGGGAAGACCTACAAAAAATCCTTGGATATCACAGGAGATACTAAATTTAATCGATGAAAGAAGAAAATATAAAAATGCAGTAAATGAAGCAGGAAAATGGAGTACAGACGACTAAGAAATGAGATTGACAGGAAGTGCAAAATGGCTAAGCAGGAGTGGCTAGAAGGCAAATGCAAGGATGTAGAAGAATGTATAAATAGGGGAAAAATAGATACAGCCTACAGGAAAATAAAAGAAACATTTGGAGATAAGAAAAACAGCTCTATGAATATCAAGGATACTGATGGAAAACCAATTCTCAGCAAAGAAGGGATAGCTGAAAGGTGGAAAGAGTATATAGAGGGGCTCTACAAAGGAAATGAACTTCGAGACAATATTGTAGGAAGGGAAGAGGATGTAGATGAAGATGAAGTAGGAGATACTGTACTGAGAGAAGAATTTGACAGAGCCCTGAAAGACCTAAGTCGAAACAAGGCCCCTGGAGTAGATTATATTCCCTCAGAGCTACTGACGTCTCTGGGAGAACCAGCCATGACAAACCTTTTTCACATGGTGAGTAAGATGTATGAGACAGGCGAAGTACCCTCAGACTTTAAGAAAAATGTTATAATCCCCATTCCAAAGAAAGCAGGTGCAGACAGGTGTGAAAACTACAGAACCATCAGTTTAATAAGTCATGGTTGCAAAATATTAACACGAATTATATACAGAAGGATGGAAAAGCTGTAGAAGCCGACCTCGGGGAAGATCAGTTTGGGTTCAGGAGAAATGTAGGAACACGGGAGGCAATACTCACTTTACGGCTTATCCTAGAAGATAGATTAAGAAAAGGCAAACCTACATTTCTAGCTTTTGTAGATTTGGAGAAGGCTTTTGACAATGTTGATTGGAGTAAACTCTTTCAAGTTCTGAAGCAAGCAGGAGTAAAATATAGGGAGCGTAAGGTTATTTACAACTTGTACAAAAACCAGACAGCGGTTATCAGAGTTGAAGGGCATGAAAGGGATGCAGTGGTTGGAAAGGGAGCAATACAGGGTTGTAGTCTTTCTCCATTGTTATTCAATTTGTACATTGAGCAGGCTATAAAGGAAAGCAAGGAGAAATTAGAAGAAGGAATTAAAGTTCAGGGTGAGGAATTAAAAACATTGCGTTTTGCCGACGACATAGTAATTCTGTCAGATACAGCAAAGGACCTGGAAGAGCAATTGAACGGAATGGACAGTGTGCTGAAAGGTGCATATAAGATGAATATTAACAAGAGCAAAATTAGGGCAATGGAGTGCAGTGTAAGAAAATCAGGTGATGCTGAAGGAATTAGAGCCGGCCGCGGTGGCCGAGGAGACTGAGTGAGGCGCTCCAGTCACGGTCTGCACGGCCGCTACGGTCGGGGGTTCGAATCGCCCCTCGGGCATGGATATTTGTGCCGTCCTAGTCCGTAAGTAGTTTGTAAGTTTATGGACTGATAACCCCGTAGTTAAGTCCCATAGACTTTACAAACATTTGAACATTTTTTTTTGAAGGAATTAGATTAGGTAACGAAGCTATAAAGGAGGTAGATGAGTTTTGTTACTTGGGCAGTAAAATAACAAATGATGGTCGCAGTACAGAGGATATGAAATGCAGAATGGCAATGGGGAGAAAAGCGTTCTTGAAGAAGAGAAATTTGTTAACATCGAATATTGATTTAAGCCTAAGGAAATCCTTTCTGAATGCATTTGTATGGAGTGTTGCCTTATATGGGAGTGAAACATGGACGATAAACAGGGCGGACAGAAAGAGGATTGAGGCTTTTCAAATGTGGTGCTACAGAAGAATGCTGAAGATTAGGTGGGTGGATCGCGTAACTAATGAGGAGGTACTGAACAGAATTGGGGAGAAAAGAAATTTCTGGCATACCTTGACTAAAAGAAGGGATAGATTGGTAGGACACATTCTTAGACATCAAGGAGTTGTGAATTTAGCGTTGGAGGGAAGTGTGTGGTGATAAACGTACGCCGAACAGACATTCACATTTGTAGATATAGATTAGTGACTTGCCATTCTATATTCAAGAAGATGCAAATCTGGTAATTTTTGCTGATGATACAAGTAAAGTACCACATCTAACAGACAAGAACTAAAAGATGAAATTGTAAATGACATATTTCAGAAAATCATTAAGTGGTTCCTGCAATTGGACTATCATTAAATTTTGATAAAAGACAGTATATCAGTTTCAACCAGTTAATGGAATTACTAAATATAGACTTCGATCATAAATATGTAGCTAAGGTAGAATATTCCAAAATTTTACGTGTACGCATATATGTGGATTTGAACTGAAAAAAAAATGAAGATCTACTGAAACGTTTAACTTCAGCTGTTTATGCTATTAGGGTTATAGCAATTTTGGTGATACACATCTCAGTAAATTAGCTTACTATTCCTATTCTCTGTTTTCGTATGGCATCATGAGTAATAAATAATTGAGTAAAAAAGTATCCTTGCACAAAAGCGTGTAATCAGAATAATTCCTGGAGCCCATCCAAGATCAACCTCAGACATTCAAAGAGCTAGGGATCTTCACAGTACATATATTCACTTATGAAATTTGTTATTACCAATCCCACCGAATTCAAAAGCAGTAGCAGTGTACATAACTAAAACACTAGGAGAAAGAATGATCTTCACTATGCATGGTTAAATCTAGTTTTGGCACCGAAAGGGGTGAATTATGCTGCCACAAAAGTCTTTAGTCACTTACCAAACAGCATCAAAAGTCTGACAGATTGCCAACTAGGATTTAATAATAAATTAAAAGAATTTCTTAATGGTAACTCCTTCTACTCATTAGGTACATTTTTACATATAAATTAAATATGCATAAAACAAACAAATGAAAGAATTGTGTCACGTAATATTTTGAATAAGGACATCTTTTATTAAACTAATACGTTCCACATCGTTACGAAGTGTCGTATTCATGATCTGTGGAACAAGTGCCAATCCATTCCAATCTACAAATTTTTTCATCTTCTTTATTTCACATGGAGCTACATTTTCATTCATATGATCTTTGTACGAATAAAGTAAATATGGATGCGATATGTCCTGTCTTTGCCGCAGTGGAGTGACCGAGCGCTTTCTCGCCGTCAGAGGATCAAGTCCTCCCTGGGGCATGAGTGTCTCATTTGTCTTTAGGTTAGATTACGTTAGTGTAAGTAGTTTGTAAGTCTAGAGGCTGATGACCATAGGAGTTCAGTCCAATAGGTTTACAAACATATTGTTGTTGTTGTTTTGGTCTTCAGTCCGGAGACTAGTTTGATGCAGCTCTCCACAATACCCTATCCTGAGCAAGCCTCTTCATCTCCACATAACAACGGCAACCTACATCTGTCTGAATCTGCTTACTGTATCCATCTCTTGGTCTTCCTCTGCGGTTTTTACCCCACACACTTCCCTCCAACGCTAAATTCACAATTCCTTGATGTCTAAGAATGTGTCCTACCAGTCGATCCCGTCTTTTAGTCAAGATATGCCAGAAATTCCTTTTCTCCCAAATTCTGTTCAGTACCACCTCATTAGTTAGGCGATCCACCCACCTAATCTTCAGCATTCTTCTGTAGCACCACATTTCAAAAGCCTCAATCCTCTTCCTGTCCGCACTGTTCATCGTCCATGTTTCACTCCCATACAAGGCAACACTCCACACAAATGCCTTCAGAAAGGACTTCCTTATGCTTAAATTAATATTCGATGTCAGCAAATTTCTCTTTTTTAAGACCGCTTTTCTACCCATTGCCATTCTGCATTTTATATCATCTATACTGCGACCATCATTTGTTATTTTACTGCCCAAGTAACAAAACTCATCTACCTCCTTTATTGTTTCGTTACCTAGTCTAATTCCTTCAGCATCGCCTGATTTTCGTAAATTGCACTCCATTACCCTAGTTTTGGTCTTGTTAATTTTCATCTTATGCGCACATTTTAGCACACTGTCCATTCCGTTCAACTGTTCTTGCAGATCCTTTGCTGTCTCTGATAGAATTACTATGTCGTCGGCATTGAACGTTTGTTTTTCTATTTGAAGAAACTGTAAAATGCTAAGCTAAGAAATATATATATGGTTCCGCCTTCAGACATATAGTTAAAGCTGTCTCCACCCTGTAATCTGAATATTAAATTCACGTTATAATTCCCCTTTCCCGTGGAGCTACACCCTTCCACCCATCAGTAAAATACCCTCTGTCAGGCAGTGCGTCGTGTTCTGAAAGGCGCAGTATCTCCAGCTCCTTTAGTTCCGCGGACATAAACATGGCCCATTATTGAGAAGAAAACACCCCTTGGAGCAGTTCCATTCAGCGCACCGCATTGATATAACCAGGGCGCTGCGGCAGCTCTACTTTATTACAACGTTGCAAAAGCGTCTCTCAAGCGAAAAATTTAATAAGCGCTCTTCTGGAAAAACTTAGTTCTCCAATAGCAAAGGGAGCGGTAACGATCGCTGCTTTGGACAAATCAAAAGGGCTCGTTTACCGAACGCCCTGGCGGAAATTACTGCTGATATCTGCGTCTCTGTGGAAATAGGAATGTTTCCGTCAGAGCAGGTTCGCTCCTATAAATCAATCCCGTCACTCTGTTGCCCCGGCTGCGTTAATTAGCGCCTCTCTCGTACCTCAGATAGTTACGCACAAAGAAGACCTGGGACAAATCACTTGCAGTTGTACTTCTATGAATCGCGTACAGAATTTTGCCGCGGAACTTCTACGTGATACCAGACACGAAACAGCATGATAAAATGCCAGGAAATCTCCTGTGTTACAGTCGTGAAATTTCCAAGAGATGTCTAATTTTATTTTAATTAACAGTACTAAATTCCTTCTTTTGTGTTAAAATACAGATCACTTTTCAGTGCAAAATATATTACACCACTGAAACCTGTAATACTTATTCTGCAAAACAAAATAAAGAGAAATCTAAATTCCAATAGAAAGTAACTTCTATTGATGACACTTATGGTATGTTCTGTCTTAGGGCAGGGGAACAGGGCATTTGAAAAAGGGCTGTTAGTTGTGAGTTACCGTACTTACCTATTTAAGTATTTAATAATGATTATGCAGCCAAGATCGCATTTTTCATTTATTATGTTGCCGGTTTCGGCGTACTCGACGCCATCTTCAGAGCTGTCGTAATTTACATAATTTCACGACATGTCGTGAAATTATGTAAATTACGACAGGTCCGAAGATGGCGTCGAGTACGCCGAAACCGGTAACATAATAAATGAAAAATTCGATCTTGGCTGCATAATCATTATTAAACAATTATAGATCGCCCCATTGAACTATGAGTTCGCTATATAACTATTTAAGTATTGTTACGCCAAGGAGTACAAAAAGGTAAAAAATTTATAAACTCGACAGAGACATGACTGCGACATAAAACAAAAAGAAGTGAGTCAACGATGCGTGTTGCCGCGCCAGACATTTTATAACTTCACGTAACTCTTACTCAAGAACACCTAGTAGATGCTGAAGTCAGTACTAAGTCTGTGTAGCAGATTCACCAAAACTAACTGGCACAGGTTCGCTCATTACAATCCGAGCTTCACGTCAGAACAGCCTTGCTAGTTTCTTTAAAGGGTGTCGTACACGAAAAACAAGTACAAATATAACCTCTCAAAAAATCTATAATTCTGATTATTTTATTCTACATTGTTGTCTAGGAGTGTGACAAATTAATATTTTATTATATACCACACATATAGTGGTTAAGCCATAACCACAAAAAAATGACCTTTATATTCAAATATCATAACTAGTTTGTAGTAGTTTGATACAGTTCCCCACAGACATTTAATGAACAAAGTAAGAGCATATGGTCTATCAGACCAATTGTGCGATTGGATTGAGGAGTTCCTAGATAACAGAATGCAGCATGTCATTCTCAATGGAGAGAAGTCTTCCGAAGTAAGAGTGGTGTCAGGGGTGCCACAGGGGAGTGTCGTGGGTCCGTTGCTGTTCACGATATATATAAATGACCTTGCGGATAACATCGGAAGTTCAATGAGGCTTTTTGAGGATGATGCTGTAGTATATAGAGAGGTTGTAACAATGGAAAATTGTATTGAAATGCAGGAGGATCTGCATCGAATTGACGCATGGTGCAGGGAATGACAATTGAATCTCAATGTAGACAAGTGTAATGTGCTGCGAATACGTAGAAAGAAAGATCCTGCATCATTAAGCTACACTATAGCAGGTCCGCAACTGGAAGCGGTTAATTCCATAAATTATCTGGGAGAAGGCATTAGGAGTGATTTACAATGGAACGACCATATAAAATCAATCGTCGGTAAAGCAGATGCCAGACTTAGATTCATTGGAACAATCTTAAGGAAATGCATTCCGAAAACAACGGAAGTGGGTTACAGTACACTTGTTCGCCCACTGCTCGAATGCTGCTCACCGGTGTGGGATTCGTACCAGGTGGGGTTGATAGTGGAAGTAGAGAAGATCCAACGGAGAGCAGCGCGCTTCGTTACAGGATCATTTGGTAATCGAGAAAGCGTTACGGAGATGATCGATAAACTCCAGTGGAAGACTCTGCAGGAGAGACGCTCTGTCGCTCGGTACGGGCTTTTGTCGTAGTTTCGAGAACATACCTTTACCGATGAGTCTAGCAGTATATCTCGCGAAGAGATCATGAAGATAAAATCAGAGAGATTAGAGCCCACACAGAAGCATACCGACAATCTTTCTTTCCACGAACAATACGTGACTGGAATAGGAGGGAGAACCGATAGTGGTACTCAAGGTACCCTCCGCCACACACCGTGGCTTGCGGAGGATGGATGTTGTGGTGTCGCACAAGTACAAAGTGCGCGCCACCTACTTTCGCCGCGCGCCGTCATGCACGCACGGCGCGGCGATCTTAAGACGACAGCCACGAGCGCCCTCTGCTGCAACCCCGCTCGTGGCCACCACTGAACGAGATCGGTCACTTCCGACTGAGATAGCAACGAGTTAGGACCTTCGTAATCCGATAGGCACGAGTGAAGACTTTGCTATTGTACAGGCACTAGGCAGGCCTCTAACAACTATGTATCAACATTCTGCAGTACTATGTAAAAGTTAAGTATTGTTACATTCTGTTCAATATATATATCTTTCTAATTTACTCGAGTGTTTATAGTTTCTGGCTGCTCCCCTCCGTACCTGCACCAGCGTGTCGGTCTCATTCCACTCGGCCACCGACACCTACGACGAGGCTGGGACACAAAAGCGGCGACGAAGTCGGGAAACAAAAGCGGCGACGAAGTCGGGACACAAAAGTGGCGACGAAGAGTGATAGAACCTTGGACCAGCCCGCTTGCAGCAGCCAGACAGCAGCAGTCGGAGCACGCAAAAATTGCTCCCGCCCACCCACCCTTATTATAAGATTTTTGGGGGAACATATTCTGTTACGTATTTTGTGGACTTTTTTGTTGCAGAGCGAGTCCTCTTTCATATTGCATTTGTGTTTTGGTTATAATTTACTTGTATACGCGGCGCCTAATCGGTCAGCATGGCCACTACCCCGAACCCAAACTTAATGGAAATTATTCAGTTACAGACGGCGCAAATAACCCAGCTCCTCCAGGCTGTGTCCCAGCTCACAGCGCAGGCAGCTAACCAACAACAACAGCCGTCGCATCAGCAGCCCACACCTGCCGCCGCACCGCTTCCGACGTTCCGCCAGTAGAACGAAAGTGAGGAAGAATGGAGCGACTATTTCGCACAGTTTCAAGAACTCGTCGCGGCTCATCAAATTACAGGTCAGAAAGTGAAGCATCTGCTATTATCTGTGGTGGGCACCAACACCTTCGTGTTACTGCAAAAACTATTCCCCAACGCATCTCCTCGTGATGTAGACTTTGAACAAATAGTAGAGGCACTAAATGCTCATTATGAGAGAAAAGTTCTTGTAGCCGCTGCACGATACCGATTTTTCAGACTTAAAAAATTACCGCAGCAGTCACACCAAGAGTGGATTACGGAATTGAAGGGCTTAACCCGCCAATGTAAATTTACTTGCTCTTGTGGACTTTCGTATAGTGACGTGATGTTGAGGGATGCGATTATGCAGACTATTCAGGACCCCAGAATTAGAGCAGCAATTCTGAAACAGTCTGACCCCTCATTAGACAGTGTACTGCAGCTTATTGAAGCGCATGATACTTTTGACTTAGCAGATGTAGAAATGCAAAGCCACAGTGTAAATTCAGTGCGCCGCAACGGACGCTTTCCTAGCCGTAGTTCTCAGTATAGCACTAGTGATTCTTATTTTTCTACCGGCCGTGCTGAACAGACAGTGAACAGTAGCCAGAGTAAAAGTGCGACACAAAGGTCGCCCCGTCGTAGTAGAAACAGTGATTTGAATAAAGGGCGCCAACGCTCATTTCAGAAAAATGTACGTAAATCTTGCCCCCAGTGTGTGTCTCGCCACAAACGTGCACAGTGCCCAAGTCGCAACGCAACCTGTTATCAATGTGGCAAATCGGGACATGTGCAGTCTGTGTGTATGCAAATTAAAAACTCGAACAGTAACGTTAGAAACAGTGCTTTGCATAGTGCGAGAGCAGTGCATACAGTCAATGTCATAGACGCTGTGGAGTTTAACAGTGCTTTAGTTGGTTCTCCATTGCAAGAAAGTAGTTCTGTGCCTAAAGCAAACCTATATAGTGCACCACGTAGCAAGCGCCGACGAGCGCGTAAAACAGTGCAACGGAAAAGGGTTCGGGACAAGCAAAATGACTATGAACAGTGCATTCCTGTAGTGAAAATAGTGCCTTCTGCAACTGCTCCTTGTAATAGTGCCCAGTACTGTGTAGCTAGTGACAGTAGACATCAAGTAGCTACTCAAAAGTGTAGTGCAGTAGTTAATAAATCTGGAGTAGCTTCGCAGGCTTGCGCGGACGCCGATCCGGCGGTAGTGTCATCTAGTGACAGTGTTGTTAATCCGCTGCGTGCCGAGTCTGCGCCGCTTCCTTCACTACGCGGCCCGCGCAAGTGCAGCAAACAAACCGTAGCAGACGTTGCCCACATTCGCGCACCTGTCGAGCGCCGAAAGCAAAAACTTTTTGTGAATCTTTCCATTGACAATCAGACTGTGCAATTTCAGCTCGACACGGGTTCCGCTGTTACCTTAATTAATAAAGATACTTATGAACTTCTGGGTTCGCCAAAATTATCGCTGTGTCAACAAGTGTTAACAGCTTATACAGGTCAAAATATTCCCGTGCTAGGAACGTGTAGCCTGCCTGCCTCTTTTCAAGGTGTTACGAAAACAGTTGCTTTTGTTGTTCTTCAGGCCAAATCTACGCAGAACATTTTTGGACTAGATGCTTTTGACTTGTTTGGTTTATCGATTCAAAGAGATGTGCTTCAAATTTCGTCAATAGTGCCTCAGGATAAAATCAATGCATTGCGTGACAAATACAGTGACTTGTTTTCGCCGGAACTAGGTTGTGCAAAAGACTTCGTGGCACATGTAACTTTAAAAGAATCTGCAGTTCCAAAATTTCGTAAAGCTAGACCAGTGCCTATCGCCTTGCGTGATACAGTTGCCGAAGAACTTAAACGTTGGCAAGAGAGTGGGGTGATTTCTCCTGTTTCTGCGAGTCAGTGGGCCTCGCCTATAGTAATTATACCCAAGCCGTCGGGAAAACTTCGTCTCTGTGCGGACTTCAAATCAACAGTGAACAGTCAAACAATTGTAGACACTTACCCTCTGCCCAGACCTGACGAACTAATGGACAAATTAGGACAGTCTCGTTTCTGTTCTAAGATTGATTTAGCAGAGGCATACTTACAAATTCCGCTTGATGACGAGTCAAAAAAATTTTTTGTCATTAATACTCACATGGGCCTTTTTCAATTTCAACGACTACCCTTTGGCAGTTCTTCCGCCCCCGCTATTTTTCAGCGCTTTTTGGAACAGCTGACAGTTTCGGTACCTTGTTGTTCGAACTATTTAGATGACATTGTGGTATCCGGACGTACAGTTGAAGAACATTTAGCAAACCTGGAGTGCCTTTTCAAAGTTTTGACTGCAGCAGGTCTACGTTGTAATAAAGCAAAGTGTTCGTTTTTTCAAACTGAAATAGAGTACCTAGGCCATGTGATTAATGCCCAAGGAATTCATCCCTTACAGTCACATCTTCGAGCAATCAGACTTGCCTCCTCCTAAGAATGTGCATGAATTGCAAGCAGTAA
This sequence comes from Locusta migratoria, assembly GCA_026315105.1. Lineage (NCBI taxonomy): Eukaryota > Metazoa > Arthropoda > Insecta > Orthoptera > Acrididae > Locusta > Locusta migratoria. The sequence continues at coordinate 204,313,705 of CM048746.1, forward strand.
TGGGAAAGCTGAACTGTTGTTTCAGGTTTATTCCCAATGCCTCTCAGATTGCAGCTCCACTGCATCACTTACGTAGGAAGAATGTTCCTTTTGTATGGTCCTTGATATTGTCTAATTATCAGTATGAGATTTTGTACCGACCTACCACTAAACACGCCAACGCGGACACACTTTCACGACTTCCGGTTGGCCAGGATGTGTCGTTTGATTCTTCGGAAATGGCATGTTGTCAGATAGACTCCAGAGATGCTTCCGCTGTTGCAGACTTTCCTTTGAACTCTCGTCTGGTTGCACAGGAAACAGCTGCGGATGCAGACCTAAGTGTGGTAGCACGTTTTGTTCGCTCTGGGTGGCCTGCCAGAGCCAAAGACATTGATCGGCCTCTGGTTCGACGTTATTTTGCACAACGTCATGCATTATCTTTAAGTCAGGGTGTACTGTTGTTGCATACCGACAACGACCAAGCAAGAGTGATTGTTCCTCGTTCCCTGCAACGAGAAGTGTTACGCCTCCTGCATCAAGGACATTGGGGTATTGTTAGGACAAAGCAATTGGCCAGACGTCATTGTACCTGGGTTGGTATGGACGCTCAGATAGAGCACATGACGTCACAGTGTACAGTTTGTGCGGAGCATCAGGCGGCTCCTCCGCAACGTTTCTCAGACTGGCCACGCCCAAAGGGACCATGGCAACGTTTACACATTGACTTTGCCGGACCTTTCTGGAATACGCGCTGGTTAATTGTTGTAGATGCTTTCAGCAAGTTTCCTTTCGTGATTGCCATGAACTCAACGACGGCGTCTAGTACAATCAGTGCCTTAACATCAGTGTTTTGCATCGAAGGCTTGCCTGAACCTATCGTCAGTGACAATGGACCTCAGTTTGTTAGTGCGGAATTTCAACAGTTTTGTCGTGTGAATGGCATTCAGCATATCACCACCGCACCTTTTCACCCTCAGTCCAATGGTGAAGCAGAACGTTTCGTTCGAACATTCAAGTCTCACATGGAGAAGATGAAAGGTCAGAACTCCAGGCAGCAAGCTCTTCAAATTTTCCTGTCTACGTATCGGTGCATGCCACGTGACGGCCCGTCTCCTGCCGAGCTGCTACACGGCCGCCGTCACCGCACTCTCCTTCACCTGCTGCAGCCTCCCACGCGCCGAGTCGGTTCGTATGGCGCTACGCGTTTTCAGGTTTCCACGCCGGTGCTGTACAGGGTGTTTGCTGGAAACAAGAAGACATGGTTGCCGGGCACCATTCAACGCGTGCTTGGTCGCAATATGTTTGTTGTACGTTCTTCCACAGGGTCGGAGCTGCGGCGCCACGCAAACCAATTGCGCCTGCATAGGCCTCGCGATCCTGTCTCCGGTTTCTTGATTCCAGACCCAGTTCACCGCCAGGGAGCACAACCACATCGTTCGTCCCCGGACTACGAGATCGTACCCATGGAGGTGGACGCACCTCCGACGCAGTCGTCGCCGCCGCTGTCGCCGCCGCAGATGAAAGCGTCACCGAGAGGGACTCCGGGACCGTGCGGGCCCCTCCAGCTTGGGCTACGCACCTCAGAAGAAGATGACCTGGTCAATCTGGGCGGAGGCGGGCGCCCTTCCCCAGGTTTCGGCGGGTTCCCTGGAGGATCTCAAGGCAGATGCCGGGGCGCGGACGGCGTCTCGATCCCGGCCTCAGCTACGACGCCCGTCCCACCAGTAACGCCCCCGCCCAGGCCCTCCTCCCAGTGCCGTCGCCGTGGCCCTCAGCCCTACGCCACGACGGCGCGGCGGTTTGGGGGGGAGGGGTGTGGTGTCGCACAAGTACAAAGTGCGCGCCACCTACTTTCGCCGCGCGCCGTCATGCACGCACGGCGCGGCGATCTTAAGACGACAGCCACGAGCGCCCTCTGCTGCAACCCCGCTCGTGGCCACCACTGAACGAGATCGGTCACTTCCGACTGAGATAGCAACGAGTTAGGACCTTCGTAATCCGATAGGCACGAGTGAAGACTTTGCTATTGTACAGGCACTAGGCAGGCCTCTAACAACTATGTATCAACATTCTGCAGTACTATGTAAAAGTTAAGTATTGTTACATTCTGTTCAATATATATATCTTTCTAATTTACTCGAGTGTTTATAGTTTCTGGCTGCTCCCCTCCGTACCTGCACCAGCGTGTCGGTCTCATTCCACTCGGCCACCGACACCTACGACGAGGCTGGGACACAAAAGCGGCGACGAAGTCGGGAAACAAAAGCGGCGACGAAGTCGGGACACAAAAGATGTAGATGTAGATAACCTTTGTCATCATAATCAAAAGTAAGAATATTGCAAGAAGTTAACCATAAAATGAAAATATCATGTGCATAAATTATAAAAAAAATGTAGTTTTTCCAGTAACTGGAGCCAGGTCACCTACAGGAATGAAAGTTTCCCCCAACTGTCTTCTATATTCGCAGCATATGGTATCAAACCATTTGCAGCCATATTTTATTCCATACCATATAGCAACAGAGCAAGCTGGATTGGTAAAATAGATGGTTATGAATTGCTGGCTTAATCATATTATATGGCATCCACAGACAAGATTTTCTGTAAAATCGAGAAAACATAAATAGGTAACATATGGTTGGTATGATAATAAGAACTACAATTTGTTCATTAATCTTACCGGAAACCAGTCATATAAGTTTCATTTTTTTTATGACGGGCTTAACCACTATATATGTGGTATATAATAAAACCATAATGTTGAGTTACAAATGAAATTATGTACAATGGTTGATGGTAGTTCAAAGCAGCTACTGAAATTGTTTTGTAATTTTAATTGTAATTGTTGAATTTTTCGGAAGTTTTTAATTTCATGAACTCATTATCACAAGGCTACCATTAACTAAGAGAGTTTCTACGAAATTGCCTTGAATTTCTTGTAGTATAACTGATACCCACATAATCATTTCAATATATTGATATTGAACGAAATTTTTGAATTAATAAAGTCTACTTAATTTTTTCGCTATCTTGACGTACATGAATGATATTAAATATTCACTCTGTATACACGTTTCTTATACACAATGCAAAAGACAATCAAATCTTTTCTTGTTTTGGAGAAAAATGTACCTTAATAATGAAAACGGTAGTTCTGAGAACATACATTTTCAAGTTAAACATGCTTTTTCGTTGTCATTACCACCTTCAAAAGTCTCCAGATCTGTAATGAACGTAATTTCCTTCAAGACTTCTCTTCTGGCTTCTTCTTTCCTGTCTTGTTTGCTCTGCAAGGTTTTCGATGGATTTAATGTCTGCAAATATACGTTGAGTGTCAATCTCCATCGAGATGTCGCGAGTGAAAATTCCGGGCTTGAAGCCCATTCTCTACAAGACTCTTATCCTCTCTGAGCTGCCACCATTAAAGACAATAACTGTATTATAATCTGCAATATTAACTACCTTGGATGAGGAAAATGTAGTTTTGGGGTAACGTTTTCAGATGAGGGCCTTCAGAGACTAATTAGCATTCTGCGTTTTGCCATGAACACATTTCTTGGCAGAGCTGTTAGTCCACAGCTTTCTTGATGTAGTATACAGACAATCCCTTCATTCTGGTTGCACAACATTGAAAAGAAAACTCCACATAAACAGATAATACGAGAGAATTAAGAACAAGGAAGAAGGCCCTGTGCAAGCTATTATCTTTTTCGCATCTAGAAGTGGAATTGGAACGTAACATTTGGTAAGTGAAATTTCAATACCATTTAGTAAATGAACAGCCATTAAAAAAAAAATTCACAATTTTGGTCATTTTCAAGTACGTCCCATCCTAATTACACCAGCTCTCGCAGCTTGAGAGCAATTATTCATGTGGATCGATACCGCGCATGTACCGCCCTAGATTCTATAATTACGATACTGTAAGTTATAAGATGATCGAGAACAAGCTAGTGTATCTGACTTCAAGAGACTGGCAGGTGCTGCTGTGTTTCGCTGCTCGCTGATGGTGAATCTGGTTGGTTTCGGACAAAGCGGCGTCTTCTGACAACACTGCATCTCTCAGGGTTACAGCCCAAACATCAACGCGGGCGTCGATGGCACCACTCCTATCTTCAGATAGGAAGGAGAAGATGGGCCGCTCACGCGTCTAGACGGCTACCAGCAGCAGTGAGGTCCTCCGAGGTCAATGTAGCAGCTGGGTGGGAGCGAGCACACCTAGTTAGATGTCGCGGAATCGCACGAGGCGCCAGCGCGTCCTGTATCAGCGACCACGCCTCCGTCTTCGGCAAGCGCTGTCAAAGCGTCAACCCCGAACCAAAGGCGGCGCCGTGACGTCACGGCCCGCTGACAGCGTCCGGCGTCAGCGAGAATTCTGAACGCTGCTATATGGACGGCGAGCCAAGGCTGACCTGTGTCCAGCTGAGAATTTTATTTCTCGATAGTAAACAGATGTTGCTTTTCACCATTGTTTTCCCCTAAATATCTTGATGTAACATTGCACAGGTCGCTAACGTACAAACATCACTGCCTCAACACCAGGCAGAAAGTAGGCATAAGAAATGCCCTACATAGAAACCTGGGGAGCGAACCGCTACATACTGCGCATTAGAGCACAGGCTTTATGTTTTCCGTCGTTATCACCCTGAACCTGTAGGATAATAACTGGGTGTACGAAACCGACACCCCCTAACCTTCTAACTGCTGACCAATAAAATCGCTACACCAAGAAGAAATGCAGATGGTAAACGGGTATTCATTGGAAAAGTATATTATACTACAACTGACATGTGATTACATTTTCACGCAATTTGGGTGCATAGATCCTGAGAAATCAGGCCGTAATAATGGCCTTGATACGCCTGGGCATTGAGTCAAACATAGCTTGGATGGCATGTACAGGTACAGATGCCCATGCAGCTTATTTATTTTTATTCATTTATTTATTTTTCTGTTTTACGACGTACAACTAATGAGGTCATTACCGCCCGAATCAAAACTGAGATATACCGAAGGATAATAAGCCTATATGAAAACAGCTAAAACATATGGTAAAATACAACAATAGAAAGAGCTAAATGTTTTTTGACAAATTGGTCAAGTTGATAAAATTCAAGACTCGAACAGCAGCTCTTGCGTCATCAGCTAAAATTTCTTCCAGTGTATTCGGTAGATTCAGTGCAATCCGAAAAGCAGTAAAATTTGAAGACAATAAAACATGGCGCACCATCAGAGGGTGACCACAGGAACGTAACGGTGCGGAGTCACCAGTTAGCAAGTGACGGTGGCTGAACCGGCGATGTCCGGTCCGCAACCAGGCCAAGATGACCTTTTCTCGTCGCGAGCGGCGTGAGGAGGTCTTCCAAGCCACCACGAGCGGTTTAATGGTTCGAAGCTTATTTTTTAAGCGAGGGCCACACATTAAGCAACAAGAAAAAGCCCCTCGAATATCATTCAATGGGACACAGTACGTAGCTGTCCGAGGTAGGAGAGTTGCAGACTTGGCCGCGGCATCAGCAGCCTCGTTACCAGGCACGCCTACGTGGCCAGGTATCCACAGGAGGTGAACGCGAGGGCCGTCGGCAGCTAATGATTGAAGGGAGCGGTTGATTCGTTGCACAACAGGATGGGCCGAAAAGGGGTTTCTCAGACTCTGGATGGCTTTGAGGGAATCAGAGCACATGACATAGGAAGGATACTAGTGTCGGTGGATATAGTGTACAGCCTGATAGAGAGCAAAACGCTCAGCAGTGAAATTCGGGCTGTGGTCATTAAGCCTGTACTGAAAACCGTCATCCCCGACGACAAACGCACATCCGACACCTTCATTGGTCTTAGTCATCCGTATACAGGAAGACGGAATTATTGAGGCGTGCACGAAGTTCAAGAAACCTCGAGCGATAAACAGCATCTGAAGTACGCTCCTTCGGGAGTGAGATGAGTTCGAGGTGAACGCGAACTTGAGCCTGAAGCAAAGGTGGCACTGGGTTCTATACCACAGTTCATCAGGAGTAGTGACTGGCGTATTGCAACGAGCCAGTTGCTCGGCCACCATTGACCAGACGTTTTCAATTGGTGAAAGATCTGGAGAATGTGCTAGCCAGGACAGCAGTCGAACATTTTCTGTATCCAGAAAGGCCCGTACAGAATCTGCAACATGCGGTCGTGCATTACTCTGCTGAAATGTAGGGATCGAATGAAGGGTAGAGCCACAGGTCGTACAACATTTCTGAAATGTAACGGCCACTGTTCGAAGTGCCGTCGATGCGAAAAAGAGGCGACCGAGACGTGTAACCAATGGCACCAATCACAACGGCTGATATGCCAGTATGGCGATGACGAGTACGCGCTTGCAATGTGCGTTCACCGCGATGTCGCCAAACACGGATGCAGCCATCATGATGCTGTAAACAGAACCTGGATTCATCCGAAAAAAATGACGTTTTGTCATTCGTGCTCCCACGTTCGTCGTCGCGTAGACCATTGCAGGCGCTCCTGTCTGTGATGCTGCAAACGTCGTCGAACTGTTTGTGCAGATGGTTATTGCCTTGCAGACGTCTCCATCGGTTGACTCAGGGATCAAGACGTGACTGCACGATCCGTTACAGCCATGCTTATAAGATGCCTATCGTCTCGACTGTTAGTGATACGAGCCCATTGGGATCCAACACGTCGTTCCGTATTGCCCTCCTGAACCCACAGGTTCCATATTCTGCTAACAGTCGTTGGATCGCGACCAACGCGAGCAGCAATGTCGCGATACGATAAACCGCAATCGCGATACGCTACAGTCCGACCTTTATCAAAATGGGAAACTTGATGGTACGCATTTCTTCTAATAGAGGCGTCACAACAACGTTTCACCATCCAACGCCGGTCAACTGCTGTTTGTGTATGAGAAATCGGTTGGAAACTTTCCCCGTGTCAACACGTTGTACGTGTCGCCACCGGCGCCAACCTTGTGTGAATGCTCTGGAAAGATAATCGTTTGCATATCACAGCATCTTCTTCCTGTCGGTTAAATTTCGCGTCTGTAGCACGTCATCTTCGTGGTGTAGCAATTTTAATGGCATCCGGCTTTTCCTCACCAAAAGACCGCTGAACAGCTGCAGAGTACACAGAGCCATTGGAGCAAACTTTCGGTGAGCGCCACGTTCTCTACATCGCCCAAGTTACGCCAGAAAGAGTCAAATCAAGGAAACCACCTAGAAACTACCACTGCAACAAGCACGCCCTACCGGAAGCGAACTGGACAGAAAGACCTGGTGAACCCTGAACAGGATGAGAATGGGAGTTGCACATGTGAAAACCATCTCTACTTAGCTTTAAGTAAGGACTGGCGGATGCTGAGGATCTTCTGTGCGATTGTGGGGAACCACAGGATATGTCACATCTGCTTCAATGGTCCAGTTGCACACGGTCCTGTACCCTCGATGATCTACAGTTGGTCAGCGATGCGGTAGTTGGCGTGGCCTGATATTAGGCCAATAATTAAACTCGAAAACGTGAGTAAAGTACCATTGTTATTTTATCGTCAAAGACCCTCATTGCTACTATCCACAATCCTGACAAGGACACCGGACTACATAGATTTGTGCAACCTGCAGTATCACACTGCCGTCTGCAAGGGTTTTAATAACTGGCTATGTATAATTCCAATATCAATATAAAGCAAAAATTGTAAAATATCTGTGAAAATAACAAGCTGAAATTTTCTATATTTTAAAATCACACAAACATGGCAACACATCTTTCAAGTCTCAGATACAAATTATTTTTATACAGGGTGATCCATTGATAGTGACCGGGCCAAATATCTCACGAAATAAGCGTGAAACGAAAAAACTACAAAGAACAAAACTTTTCTAGCTTGAAATCAGATAGCACTATGGTTGGCTCGCTAGATGGCGCTGCCATAGGTCAAACGAATATCAGCTGCATTTTTTAAAACAGGTACTTCCATTTTTATTACATATTTGTCTAGTACTTAAATAAATATGATTTTTTTATATGGAACACTTTTTCACTTTGTGATAGATGGCGCTGTAATAGTCATAAACGTATAACAACATGGTATCGCGTAACATTTCGCCAATGCGGACGGGATTTGCTTCGTGATGCATTACTCGTGTTAAAATAAACCGTTTACCAATTGCAGAAAAGATCGATATGGTATTTATATATGGCTATTGTGATCAAAATGTCCAGCGGGCCTGTGCTATGTATGTTTCTCGTTATCCAGGAAGCAACATCTAAGCGTTCGGACCTCACTGTTGAGAGGAATTTCGTTACGCCTATTGCCAAATGCATTGAAGTTAAAGGACATCATTTTGAGCGTTTACTGAAGTAATCACGCAGTAACAGCATAATGTATGATAATTTCAGCAAAGTACATTATCACTTTGGAACAACCGAAATAAAGTTCAACGTTCTGTGTATTAACAAAAAAAAAAAAAAAAAAAAAAAAAAAAAAAAAAACCTGCCTGTTACGCACTGTTCCTGTAAAATTGTGAGCAATATGTTTGTGAATATTACAGCACCATCTATCACAAAGCTACAGTACTTATTTACGTACTAGACGAATATGTAATAAAATGGGGATACCTACTTTAAAAAATGCAATTTATCCGTTTGAACTATGGCAGCACCACCCAGCAGGCCAACCACAGCGCCATCTGTTTTACCCCTTCAAACTAGAAAAATATTTTTCTTTGTAGTTTTTTTTTTTTTTTTTTTTTTTTTTTTTTTTTTTTTTTTTTTTTTCGTTTGATGCTTATTTCGTGAGATATTGGCCCGTTCACTATCAATGGACCACACTGTATTTTGCAAGTTAATCCAAACATTTACGTCCACACACACACACACACACACACAAACATGGCCGAGGAAAGACAAACCTCCGACGGGAGCGACCGTCCAGGCCGTAGCAAGATGCCTCAGACCAAGCGGCTGCTCCCTCACGGCCCTGTACACTCCGCCAGAAACAGGGAGTGTTGCGGAGAGCAATTTGTATACCACTGTTTCCTCTTCCAGTCGCGTATGGTTCGCGAGAGGAAATGCGATTATGCATTTTTCAGATATTTTTCTCGTGGTTTTTTTTTTTTTTTTTTTTTTTTTTTTTTTTTGTGTGTGTGTGAGAGTTACATAGCAGAAAGCAATACGCTGGCTGACTCTTCGACAAACTTTAACTGAAGCCCATACCGTGATACATAATGTCTCTCTTGTTTCGTTCACTAAATGAACCATTAACGAACCTTACTACTTTCCTCTGTAGTTCTCTATCATTCCTATCTGGTACGGATCTCGCAGTCATGAGCAATATTCAAGCAGTGGTGGAACGACTGATTGTACGATACTTCCTGAGGCGTCATCCAATGAATCTCACTCCGGCATCTGCCTTTCCTAGGATTAATTTCACGGTAGCGTAAATAGTTTGAAGTCAGAAGATAACGTATTTGGCCATAATAACACATAGTTACCATTGATGCAGTTTTCTGTGACTAGTTACGGACATAGATTTATTCTCAAACAACTGGCCTTACCACAGTGTTATTACATATTAACATTTCACCAACATACTATATGTAACAATATTGGGAATGAAATAAAATCCGAAACTAGTCACACAAAATTATCAATTTTGCTATTGTAAAGGCCAAAATCTACACACATTATAAAATGTATGCATGAATCTCATGCTAAAGTCTTGGATCGATTTCATGCAAATGTGGTACATATAGGAGTAACAAACACCTATGACACCAGGAGATATGGCATTATATACGATGAAATTCGCATATAAAGCAACGACATACGAAATTGTTCTCCTGAACTAATGAAGGGATTTCTACCAAATATGGTACAAATATTTTCTACCGCCAGGAGACAATCGATCTGGGGATCAAAAACAATTAGGTAGTTCAGAAGATATGTCATGATCACTGAGAGACACAAAAAGCTTCTCTATCATGCGACGAGTGAATAAGACTTTATTCATCCACTATTTGAGAATGAGATAACTTAGTAGCTTTCAACAAACTTTACTCATAATATCAAACCTTTAAGAAACTTTTTCTGGTACATAATTACAGAAAAACTTCGAAAGGAATGAAGTTTATCGCTTACTTATTTTCCACTGTTCAAGCAGTCAAACTACGGCATTCGCCTTTACTTTACAAGTTAATGCTTCTACACTACTAATTGCGCTCTAGATACGTTTTACAAGCAGGATACAAAATGCCGTGGAATGTGCCTCCAAACTTCTATCACAGTACGGCACACAGTTAATGAAATATGAGGTCATAATTGGGTTCATGAAAATTCCCGCATCAGGCAATCCGTTTCTATTTATTACGCCTCTACTACTAACTCAATAGGCGACATATTTTGGAAGCAGTATGCACATTACCGCGAGATGCACCTTCTAAATCTTAATATACTACGACACTCAGTTTAGGAGATTAGCATTGCCTATGGCTTAAATTCGACCAATTGCGTTTATAAAGTAACGGAAATGAATTTTTGAAAATATAATCTGATTTTATTGGTTCGCAGACTCTTCCTATCTGAACCTTGTTTTACTTTACAAAACTGGCACTATAAATTCATTCAACCGTTACTGTAACTGTCCAAGTTATTTCGAATCATCTTCAGTTGACATTTATTAAATGTATCTTTCTGAAAAACGATTGCATGATCTTTATGAATGTGCACACACCTATTACTTTCTCCACACAAAATTTGTGTCACTCTAGCTCTGTGTGTTTCATTCCGACCCATTAAGCGTTCTTCTGGGAACAGCCTATAACAAATGTACTAAATCGAAAGATTTAAATATTTCGACCGTTTGAGGACGTAGAAATAAATTCAACGAAGTTAAAAATTTGTGCTGGACCGGGATTCGAAGCCGGATTTTCCGCTTCGGGTCAGCGGTCGCCTTAACCAATTCGGCTTTCCAGGCAAGCTGCCCTTCCAACACAAATTCCCAACTTCTAGTCCTCTGCCCATTGATTCCTCTTGCTGGCAGCCTATACTGGATTCCCTCAAGGGATCGAGCGTTTGAATGCGTCTGCATTGAAATTGTCATTGCCTGTTGTGGTCATGTTTACAATTATTGATACGGTGTCTGCTCTTTTTGGACATAACCGAATAGAATAGACACCATATCAATAATTAGAACAAATATAGTTTTCATATAATAAGGGATGTTGAAAAGTCAAGACTATTAAAAATAATTAAAATTACTAACTTACTTGAATTGTCTGGTAGCAGCAGCATATACCAACAAAGGGACGCCAAGAAATAACGTCATTCCACTACCGCGAATTTTGATTTCCACAGCTGCAAACACGGGCGACCTGGTAGTTCCACGCATTCCACCTCTAGATGGCTTTCGTGGCGTATCGTTGTCTAATACCGCCATCAGATATGAAAACATCAACTGCCTTTAACCACTCTTCAAGACTCCGTATCCACATGATTGTGGTTCTGTGCACGTCCACCCCAAAGCGTTTCGTTGGCCTCCTGGTAAGACTAATATCAAAAATCTCTGCTGAATTTTTGTGTTCACGTAATTATATACTGATAAAAATTCATAAGGGTTGAGCTCCATGAAAATTGAAGAGAATTTGAGAGATTGAGTAGAAAGCGATTGAGAGAGAGAGACGGAAGGAATAAGTACACACCTGCCGAACGTCAAAAATTAAGATTAGAAAAATATGAAGTCTGTAGTTGTTAACCCCATCAATCCATCATTATAAGGATTTTGCCAACGTTATCATTAATCTTTCGTCAAACATTTCTAAATTCGGCAGTTGGTATTAATGCATTTTGAAAATTCGACAAACTATTTCCAGCAGGATGCCGTAGCCGAAGTTTCGCCCGCAAGTTTTGGTCGAGTCCATTATTTTTTTCATAAGGGGAGGCCGCCGTTGTCTTCAGCTTTTCAAACCCACCTCCGGCCATCCTGATTTATGTTTTCTGTGATTTCTCTAAATCACTGCAGGCCTATGACGGGATAGTTCATTTCAAAGGACACGTCCGATTTCCTTACCCATGCTTAGCAAACTGAATTTGCGTTGTGTGCTCCATCTTCATTGAACACGTTGTGGACGGGTTGTTAAACCCTAATATTTCCTCCTTTTTTTCCAGTTATAAATTGAACTAATAACACTCGGTCGTCAGAAAAAAATTAAGTGCACAATAGCTTATCGTCATTTCTCCGCATTTACTTTTTCAGACTTTCATTGCCCCCTCTAAGTAGACTTTAAACTACGTAGGTGTGAGTGTGCATCTCTGGTGTATTCCCTTTGTCACATTGACCGCCTGAGATGATTTCTTATTTTTACCATTGCCAAACAGCCTTTGTAGAACAGTTCTCATAGCTTTCACATAGGACTGTGAACTGTGTCACAAGGTTTCTACTCACAGGACCGCCGTCTTTTAGAAATGTCAGTGCCCTAGATCACAATTCACAAATGCTGTAAACTTACAATGACGAACATGAGGTTACCCCTTTGAGGCACAGAACATAAAACCACCGAATTTTGATGTGGAAACTGACTGAAATAGTTCAAATACACCATTTACTATCTATACAATGTATTAGTTTTTTGTGCATTTGCTTAAAAATTAGGGGGTGGCTTCAGTTGAAGTCACTGTGGCAAATAATGACAATGCCCACAATATATATGAAAACACACAACTTACCATGAATAGCCTCAAAACAACTACTTACGGAAAAGAATAAAACAATTCCTGTCAGATGACGAACATAAGCCCACACCACAAGTTTTACAATGCTACCCGGATCGAAGATGGTCCTTTTTCGTACTACTATACGCATCACGTTTTGAAGGCCCATGCTGCGGCATGTGTTTTGCTTTAGAGTTTCTCTTCTCCATGGGCACCTGTGGTTTGAATCTCTTAGGGGGTGGTGTTCTACATGACGGATACGGTAAACCTCTCATATTTCTAGTACCTAGTAAACCATTTACAACATTCCTTCTAAATTCTTTGAGTCTTACACTTTTATCGGTGCCGCACAGTGTGTACAAAATAAATGAATTTACAAGTGATACATACACGAATTATCAAAACAATCGTAGCCAAGACCTTTTTGTTTTTTATCAGTTGCATAGAAAGATCGTAACATCTCAACTTAGTCAACACATCCCATATTCGCATGATATGCCTTAGCTATTGCGGGACAAGCAGTTTGCTTTATAGCACCATCAGCCTCCTTTCTGTTTACAACAGAAACATCATCTGGAGAATTGATGGTTGATAAAAACATTGCAGTGCGTTTGTCTTTCCATTTTATAAGGGCTATTCAAATAGTCCTTACTGACCAATCAGAATGCCCTCTACTGAGTTCTTTATCATGCTTCAATTGTGGCAAGCCTTTGCGATGACATCTGACAAGAGAACAACTAGGCAGTCCATGTTGTTTTAGCTCTCATACTAATGGGAAACAAGCACAGTGGCCCCATATCAAGCCACCATGGAACTGCGGATATTGTACTAACTATACATTGTTGTTGTGTTTAGCAGTATACTTCGGAGTATATTTACAAACATTTTCATAAGTAAATACCTAGGAATATACCTCACTAGCTTAAACCTACGGCTGCGCTCGCGTGTTGGTAGAATATGATAGATAAGCTATTTTTCAGTAGTGTGGTATAAGACTGGTAAATACATTACCTTCTTTAGAAACAAACGTTTTTAGTCACTTGATGTAATGCGCGAAACGTCAAATCCATTTTCTTTAAAGAGATGTATTAGAAGAAATTTCTATTTAACTGCTTCATTTATTTATTCTTATATTTCCTTATTCGTATGCTTATCCTTGCAGAGAAAGAGCTGAAGACATTGTAGCACGCATAGGACAAAGATATGGTCTGTGGCATCGCGTTTCGCTGTATGTAACCTCCTTGCTATAGAGTCGCAAACGTCATCGCTGGCCTTCAGTCCGATTTTTTTTAATAATTTGACGACTTTCAACCACCATATCTTCCAACCCCTTATAGCTATCGCCATGGAACTGCTATGGTGTACAACGGTAGACTTCGGACAACAATTACACACAGACCATTCGTTTGAGTTCTGCAGTTTTATATTAACACACACACACACACACACACACACGTCGAATTTTATATACACCGATAACTTTCCATCGCCATATACTGCACCCTGTTTTCATTATCAAACCTCAAGCAACAATGCAACCAATAAAACCATTTTTAAAGAGTAAATATAATTTTCAAAGAGTAATTATTGTACCGCATTTCGTGTTACATTCTTCAAATTACGAAATATCTATCAGATCGCTATAAAAGCGTACCTAAAACCTTCCTCAGGTATAAATTAGTAACTGTACAGATATTTTACTGTCTGCGTCTTGTCGTTCGGACGTGATAAGCGTACACCCAACAGACATTCACATTTATAGATATATGCTCAAGAGATATTTACTGGGGTAAATTGAACAGCGTACACTACAACTGATGCAAACACAAGTAATAGCAATTTTCTTATGATAACAAAACAGACTCTGGACGTAGTTACAAAAAATTCTCACAGATGGCAGCACTAAGTAGGATGGACAGAAGCTGAAACCACTGTGTTAGTCGGCTGGAAAACATGAAAGCTAAGGTGGTCGCAAATGAAACCAACGCACCGCTGTGTCAAGCAGTTTATATACGCTGGCGACACGGCTGTGTCCGCCTAAGGAAGCACCTACGAGGAAGTGGAGGAGAAGCTAACGGGAGCTCTGCAATTACTCGGAAATTATTATCACCAGAACCATTTAAATGCAACCCAGCTAAGACGCAAGTCTGCATTTTCCCTCTGAAGAATAAGGAAGCTAAGACAAAACTCTGTGTAAGCTGGAAAGGCCAAGAGCTGGAGCACTTCTACGCTCCCAAATACCTAGGAGTGAAGCTGGATAGAACTCTGTCATTCAAACAACAGTCGGGTCCGGTAGTCTCGACTGGAAACCGATGGGTCGCGGGTTCGAAACCCGGTCGGATCTCGGATTTTTTTCAGTCTGCACTTTAACCCATCTTTCACCTCTCAACGATGTGAGGAGTCGCCAGAAACGACGCGTGTTTCGGATTCCACGTTAAGCTGTAGGTACCCTTTCCCCCGTTGGATAACTGGGGTAGGCTAGGGACACGCAAGTCGTCGAAGTGACGTCCAATTGAAAGACTTGCACTAGGCCAATGAGCCACACGAAATTATTATTATTATTATTATTATTCAAACAACACTGTTTAGACACAAGAAAAAGGTCAACACTAGGAACAGCATCATTCGCAAACTGACGAACACAAACTGGGTTGCTTCGAACAACAGCCATGGCACTTAGTCTGTCGGCAGCTGAATATGCCGCTCCTGTATGGAAGAATTCAGCCCACGTGAAACATATCGGCGTGGCCATAAATGAGTCAGCTCGCATCATATCAAGATGCTTGAGATCCACGCCGACAGAGAAGATCTACCCTCTCATAGGGATAGCTCCCCCCTAGCATACGGCGGCAAGTAGCTGCCAAGGTGGAGAAGAAGAAACAACTGACAGACAATCGCCCTCCCCTACATGGGCACCAACAACAACCTAGGCGGCTTCGTTTAAGAAGTAGCTTCCTTTGGACATCAGAGCCAATTGATGTCACTGTCGAAGAGAGGAGGCAACACCTAACCCTATCTTGGCACTGAAAGATCAACTCGCAGCTGGAGGTTACGAATCCTATACAACTTGGAAGGCCCTCAACAGGTTGAGGACTGGGGTCTCAAATTGTAAGTTCAACCTTTCCAGATGGGGTTACCTCGACTGGGAACATCTTTGCGACTGTGCGAATGTCCAGACGGACGACCACTTACTGACGAGCCCAAACCTCAGCACATGCCGTACCCTCTCGGATTAACAGCTAGCGAATGACAAGGCCATCTGTGTGGCTGATTACTGGGCAAGAAATATCTAAATTTTAAAATTTATTACACGGTCTCAAACTAGACTGTAAAGGATGGTGTTCTGAACACGAAAATAAAATAAATAAATAAGCCACTGTGCCTCATAATACATTTTTCAACAAAGATGGAGTCAGTGTTTGTGAGACATTTCGCAAAGGTACATTGAAGATTAGGTTGCGGGCCGTGGTTTTTAGCAACGAAAGGTCGTTTGCGCGTATGACATAGCCTTTTAAAACGCTCTTTCAGTGTTTCTTCGTCTGTTCATTGTTTGTTGCTTTCTGTGTGTTTTTAACGCCACCGTGGCAGAAACATTTTAACGGACTACATGTGTTTTATTGATGTTTCTGTGTATCTATTTTCTGCGAGAAGCTTCCTTATGTCACAGGTGTTTTCATGTTTTTAGAGCTGCTGCCAGCCTACTGGGAACGCTGAGCAGCTCTTTCCACGTGTAGAATGTTGTGGGGCCCGTTACTTTGCCATTCTTGTAACAGGAAGGTGATTTGTTACTGCAACTATCCTAACCATCACGATCTCCGGACTTGTTTCCAGTCCAGCACGGATATGATATGATTAGACGACAAATGACACGTAATACTCGTCAACTCCATGTGAACACCAAGCAGGCATGAAACAATGTATCCCAAGACTGTTCAAACAGATTATGGGTATGAACATCTGCAGAAGGAACTGTTTAAGAAAATTGGCTACAGTAACCGCCAGATAACAGAGCCCATCCATCCGAAGACACGCAAGCAGGACACCGTCGAGAAGGAGGCAAAAAAGCTTACATTTTTGCCGGTTTGTGTCTCGGTAACGGGAAAGATTAGCCGGCTTCTTAAGAGACTCGACATCGACACGGTCTTCAGGCCCCTCCACAAAATTGCGTCAGACGATGAGACCTGTGAAAGTTGATCTAGGCCTTAGAACGCCAGATGTTTACAAGATACCGTGTGGGTGTGGACAGACAGTGCGCAATATTGAACAGCGCTGTGTTGAACATGACAGATGTTTCCGCCTACGTTATCCCGGAGCACGCTCTAGAAAAGAAACATCGCATTGCGTTCGAGGATACAGCAGTCATTACCAGAACAAATACTTTCTGGGACAGCGTAATAAAAGAGGCTATCGAAATCAAAGTATCTGAAATATGTCTTAATAAAGACGGCGGCTTGCAGCTGAGCACAGCTTGGAACCCGGCCATCGGACGGTTGAAGCGTGCGCAGCAGGCACGCGGCAAAAACATTGCAATTTGTGCCGATGCGGCTGAGCACCAGTGATAAGACAGTGCCGCGGTGGAGTAGCCGAGCGGTCTAAAGCGTCTCGCTGCGGAGCGCGTGGTTGCTCGCCGTGGAGGTTCGAGTCCTCCCTGGGGCATGGGTGTGTGTGTTGTCCTTTGGTTAGTTTACCTAGGTTTAAGTAGTTTGTAAGTTACGGACTGCTGACCACGCAGTTTGGTCCGATAGATTGACAAACATTTCAACATTTGATAAGACAGTCACCACTTGACAATGGCCGAGGAGATTTCGGCCGAAAGCTCGTGGATATCAAAACACTTGACGCCGCTGGAAGCCCGAGAGAAATTAATCAGATTACGGGTATGCTTCCCGGTGACGTCATCGACCACCGCCGATATTTCGACAGGACCACACCCTGCCACTGACAAGGCACAGCTGCTGATCTGAGAATGGCAGGGTGCGCTCCTGTCGAAATATCGGCGGTGGTCGACGACGTCACCGGGAAGCATACCCATAAGTCGTTTGAACATTCATTACAGGATGTTTCACTAAGTGTGTTTGCCTCTGTAACTTATAATGTAATAGGTGACGGGAAATTTTAATGCGGTAGGTCAACACAAGAAATGTTACACTTTCTGCGGAGATATGGACATAGTTTATTGTATCATTTTCCAAAGAATAACAGCACAAACATATAATTTTTTAAATGGAACAATAGTTTTTTTCTATCGTGAATTGGATTCGTTGAAACCAGCTGCGTCCAAATCAATTGAAACTACATTCCTATCACTGTTAGTTTGAGAGCTACAACCTCAAAGTTTCAGGGGCAGAGACCACACTTTGTACATAATACATGGCTGTGTGGTGGGGTTGGGTCGCCATGGTCCTCATTCATGGCCCGCAAGGTCGCCCGATTTAACACCAGTATATTTCTTTTTGTGGGGATATCTAAAGGATCATGTTTATGTCACTGAGCCCACATCCCCAGATGATCTAAAAGGGTGCATCGAGGACGCATGTCGCTCCGTCACACCGGCGATATTACATCTTTTCCGCAGATCCTTTCGACGGCGCATTGCATTATGCATTGAGGAACATGGACACACATTTGAACATCTCATGCCGGTCGCGGTGGCCGAGGGGACTGGGGCGCTTCAGTCACGGTCTGCAAGGCCACTACGGTCGGGGGTTCGAATCCTCCCCTCCGGCATGGATTTTTTTGACGTCCTTAGTTGTACGTAGTTCATAAGTAGTTTGTAAGTTTATGGACTGATGACCCCGTAGTTAAGTCCCTTAATCTTAACAAACATTTATTTTGAACATCTCATGTAAATCAACTTCCCACCGCCATAACATCCATCACCCACCACACAGCCATGTATTATGTACAGCGTTTGGTATCTGCCCCTGAAACTTTGAAGGGTTGTAGCTCCCAAACTACCAGTGATAGGAATGTAGTTTAAATTGATTTGGACGCAGCTGGTTTCAACGAATCCAATGCACGATAGAAAAAACTATTGTTCCATTTAAAAATTATATCTTTGTTTTGTAACTCTTTGGAAAATGATACAATAAACTATGTTCATAGCTCCGCAGAAAGTGTAACATTTCTTGTGTTGACCTACCGCATTAAAATTTCCCGTCACCTATCATTTTATAAGTCTCAGAGGCAAACACACTTAGTGAAACATCCTCACAGTCGACATCCTAGCAGTGACACAACGACGACGAGATAAACGAAGAATAATATGCGACTAACAAGTTAAGAAATGGAATAGCTAAGATAGTAATAGTGACAGCCGCGACGCAAAAAAAGTACTCATATCTGTAATTAGATTAATTTATCATGGGAAATGTAGCAAGAGAACTCTACAAAATTAACATATAATTTCGAGATAGAAAAACACTCAGCACACACACTAAATTTACGCAATGAAATTGTTATGTAGCGACAAATGCATACTTTTGCATTGCATACTTCTCGTTATCATTATGAAACACTACAATTACGGTAATGAGTGAAATATATTCAAAGTTCGTTGAACTTCAGAAAAAAGAGTGAATATAGACTAAGACGGTATTAATGAGACCGCTGTTATTAAGTTTTAATTTAACACCTTAACAAGATCGAATTATTCTGTATACTCTCCCGTGTAAATGTCTCCGCAAGGCATAGTTTAAAGGAAAACGAAGCGTTTTCTTTGTTAGAGGTTTGTTTGTGCAACTTTGTATAACTGCGCAACTTGACGGACACTTTAATCACTGCTGCAGACGTTCCTGTCCACCGAGTCGCTGAGGAACAAGCCCCCAGGTGAGACTGCTAATTGCGGAGTCGATCTCACTGAAGAGTCAACTTACTGCTCAGAGGCCACACAAAATAAGACGCGAGGAATGAACCAATTTGTTGCGCAGCACAAAGTTGTCCTCCTAGTAAATTGAGAATAATTATGAAGAAGATAACTAATCCAGATAACGCCGGGTGTGTCTATCGCACTACCCATACCATTCCTTTCATTAAGGGATATATAATCAATTTCCTTTAGTTTTTTTGTCTTTATTGGGACTTCGCTAACGTATATTTGTAATAGCGGGGGTAGCACTAAGTGTATTATTGAGTGTAAGGCCATATTTCCTTGAATTTTGAATTACATGGAATGAGCACCTAGAAAGTTAATAATAAAATAAATAAAGTTAAATATATTGTGTGTGTGTACGTGTAATGATTGCAAAAATGAATTAATCTGTGACTGAATGTGTGTGTGTGGAACAGATCGATTGGCTGCATTACTTTCTATGATTGACAAAACTGACTGACAAGCTGCTACTGACCAACTTAAATTCTTTTAGATAAAATACACATTGAGAAACAGGAATGAGTGTGTGAATGTGAGACAGTTACACTGTATACAGTTTTAAAAAGAAGGTAACAGGCTAACTATGATATGTGAGTGTGAAATCTGTGTCATCTAACAGAAACTTTGAATTATAAAAAATGGGTCTGAGAACTTTTTTTCTGAATTTAAACCAACTAACTGAACCTGAACTCAATGAAGACATTGTTACAGAATTTACACACACTTACCTAGACAAGAAAACTGCATGCAGACTGGTGGGATAACATTTCATATTTGGTAGAGATAAATTACGAAATATTTTAATGAGATTGTGGAAACCAAATATATTCTGAGTCACTGATAGCGCTGTATGGAATCTGATGTAATAGTAGAAAAATATGACCAGACTGTTTGCAACCTCTAATAAAAAAACACATGAGTAAACTTTTCATTGCACTAGACAAATACTTGCAAGTAATGTGTTCATATAAACGAAATGAAACTGATCCCTAGTATTAAAATTGTGTAATTACTACATCTGTGTTTCTGTAGGTGCGCAACAGACAACACTACTGTGTTGTAATTATGCACGTCAAACCAATATGATAACATTCATTCAAAGCCTTGATTTGGTCATTTGGAGCACTCAAAGTAATAATGGGAATAGTTGCATAGGCTATACTAATGAACATGCAGTACCTGGAGAAATTGCGTGAGAATAAACTAACAGAGAGCAGGTTCAAATATAACGAAAAAAGGAACAACTTATTCTTTCATTTCAATTGTCCTTTGGAAAAATCATATTTCAAATTTAAATTCCCGAAATCTCCCATAATGATTAAAAAATCAAGGATGGGGATGGCCGCGGCGGAGCTGCCGAGCGCGTTGAGGCGCTGAGCTACGATCCGCGAGGCCTTTCCCCATCGAGGGTTCGAATCCCCTCTCGGTCATTGATGTTTGTGTCGTCTTTAGTATAAGGTAGTGCATAAGTAGTTTGTAAGTTTAAGGACCCCGCAGTTAAGTCCCTTGAGGTTGACAAACATTTGAACATTTGATGAGGATGAAGGACTCCAGATAAATGACTTTAATGACGGTATTTCAATAATCAATCAATTCAACACAACCACAATACATTTTAAATCAGTTACCTTCAACTTTGAGCAACAGCTCCATGCAGACTGAACATTCAGTAGAGTAACAGTTAAAGTCATACACAAATGATTTTTAAACAAATTTTCATTTCAGTTAGAATAAGACTAACTACATATAAAGTTGGCTAAGACTGACGGAATAAAACCAGAGGTAAACCTAATCTTTGGTAGCCACAGATTGCAGCGTATTGAGAGCTTAAGTAAGAGACTAACAGGAAACAAAATATGCATCAATTGTAGGTGGAAATGCAGATTCAAAAGAAAAAGAAAATTAAAATATCGCGAATAGACCCCTCACAACCTTTTACCGTGTGCGGATTCTCTTGCCCTTCTAAAAGCAGCGAGATGCCGCGGACCGCACAAAATGATCAAATGTTTGTAAATGTATGGAAGCAAACTACTGAGGTCACCAGTCCCTAGGCTTACAAACTAAGCATAACTAAGTACACCATGCACACTCCGAGGGCGTCTTCTAATGAAATTGCGTCTTATGGAATATCGCCCCAATTGTGCGATTGGATTTACGATTTCCTATCAGAAAGGACACAGTTCATAGTATTTGACAGTAAGTCATCGAGTAAAACAAAAATGATATCTGGCGTTCCCCAGGGAAGCATTATGGGTCCTCTACTCTTCCTTGTGTTTATAAACGATTTAGGAGACAATCTGAATAGTTCCCTTAGACTGTTCGCGGATGATGCTGTCGTTTATCGGCTAGTGAAGTCAACACAGGATCAAAACCAACTGCAAAGCGATTTAGACCAAATTTCTACATGGTGCGAAAATTGACAATTAACACTAAATAATGAAAAGTGTGAAGTAATACACATGACCACTAAAAGAAATCCGCTGAACGTCAGTGGCATGGTAAATCAAACCTTAAGGTCGTAAATTGTACCAAATACCTAGGTGTTACAATTACGAACAACTTAGACTGGAGACAACACATAGAAAACATTGTGGGGAAGGTGAAAGAAAGGTTACGTTTCATTGGCAGAACACTTCGAAGATGCACCAGCTCCACCAAAGAGTCTGCCTGCATCACACTTGTGCGTCCTCTCCTGGAGTACTGTTGCCCCTTGTAGGACCCTCACTAGGTAGGACTGAAGGAAGGCATTAAGAAGGTTCAGAGAGGTTAGCTCGTTTTGTTTATCACGTTACAGGGCGGAGAGCGTCAAGAAAATGTTGCACGGTTTGTGGTGGAAATCATTAAAATAACGACGTTATTCATTGCGGCGAGATCCATTTGCGAAATTTCAATCACCGACTTTTACTTCAGAATATGAATATATTTTGCTAGCACCCACCTACGTAGGAAGACATAACCATCCCAACAAAATAAGATAAATGAGATCGAAAACATCTTTGGGATGTTTTCCAACGCCTGCTTTGTGACAAGCCTCACCGACCTACACCGATATCTCTCCTCAGTGCAGCACTCCGTGAAGAAAGGACTGCCATTCCCCAGCAAACCTTCCAGCGCCTGATAGAACGTATGCTTTGCGAGAGTGTCATCTGTCATCAGCACTAAGGGTGGGCCAACACCATACTGAATTCCAGCATTACCGTTAGAAAATGTTAATTTTCAGCCAGGTGCCCGGATACTTTGGATTACATTTTGTATGTTGTTTTTGTAGATCTCTACTGTATATTTGCGTAATTGGTCATCAACTCCTAAAATCTTGGTGAAACAACATTTTGTTTGATATGTATGTTGTTTTGTAAGGAAAAGCCTTTCACTTTGCAGAAATACGCTATTACTAGACTTTCGTGCAAATGATAAAGTTTGTTGTTGTTGTCTTCAGTCTAGAGACTGGTTTGATGCAGCTCTCCACCCTACTCTATCCCGAGCAAGCCTCTTCATTCTCTCATAAGAACGGCAACCTACATCCATTTGATTTTGCTTACTGTATTCATCTCTTCGTCTCCCTCTGCGATTTTTACCCCACACACTTCCCTCCAATGCTAAATTCACAATTTCTTTATATCTAAGAAAGTGTCCTACCAATCGTTCCCTTCTTTTAGTCAAGGTATGCGAAAAATTTCTTTTCTCCCCAATTATGTTCAGTACCTCATTAGTTACGCGATCCACTCAGCTAATCTGCAGCATTCTTCTGAAACACTACATTTCAATTGCCTCTTTCCTCTTCCTGTCCGCACTGTTTATATTCCATGTTTCACTCCCAAATAAGGCAACACTTCACACCAATGACTTCAGAAAGGAAGTTGGTAGTTAGATGGTAGTGTATTAAGAAATCTCTTATTTTTCCTAAGAAGCAACTATGGCTTTGGAACATATTTTGTGTGTTTCCTATAGCAATTATAAGTGACAGTAATTGTAAAAGAAAAGTCTATATATATATATATATATATAATAATCGATGTTAACAAATTTCTCTTTTTCGAAAACGCTTTTCTTCCCATTGCCATTCTGCATTTTATATCCTCTGCACTGCGACCATGATGTGTTATTTTACTGCCCAAATAACCAAGGGTGAATTCAGTGGGAGGAGGGGGGCAGGGGCATGTGCCCCCCCCCCCCCAGACGGTCCGACGAAAAATGAGAGAGAGAGAGAGATGGTGAGGAAGGGAGGGAGGGAAAGGATCTTAACATTAGAATAATTAATTTTTTGTTACGAGCAGCATGTAATTGTGAGTTTAAAAATACAAAATCCCTGTAATCAACATAACGTATTTTCACTTCTTGTGTTATGTTCCCATTTAATTGTTTCTTGCTCTTTTTTCAGTAATTTAGGATAAAAATAAATAAAAGTTGTTTATTGTTTCGCGATTCTTGGGAGATAAATGAGCTGTTGTGTATCTTTTACTCATAAAGGATTTAACTATGTGAAAAATACTGTGAATTTCAAGGGCTGCGTTCAAGCTGACGTTTTCAAATATTTTCGCTAAACGGTTTATCTTATTCTTTTCCTAGATACTAAGAAATGGTACTCCTACCCATTATAAACAGTTTTATTTGAAGCAACACGTTTTGATTTTCCAATTATTGAAGCAAATTAGAAATGTTAAAGGCTTTTTCCACACATCAGATTCAAGGATTTTCAAGGTATTAGAAATTCTCCTTGAAATTCAGTCAAGTGTAATTTTCAGAATCAAATTTTCACTCTGTAGTGGAGTGTGCACTCATATGTAACTTCCTGGCAGATTAAAATTGTATGGTGGAACCGGGATTCGAACCGGCGACCTTTGCCTTTCGCGGGCAAGAGCTATACCGCGTGAACTATCACGGCACGATTCACAGTCTTCCTCACAACTTTACTTCTGCCAGTACCTCGCCTCCTACTTCCCAAACTTCACAGACGTTCTGCAGTGAATTTTTCAGGACTAGCACTCCTCATTCTGGAAACATCTCTTAGACTGTGGTTAAGCCATGTCCACCACATCCTTTCTTCCAGGAGTGTTAGTCCTGCAAGGTTTGCAGGAGGACTTCTTTGAAGTTTGAAAGTAGGAGGCGAGGTACTGGCAGAAGTAAAGTTTTGAGGACGGACCATGAAACGTGCCAGGGTACCTCAGATGGTAGAACGCTTGCCAGTGAAAGGCAACGGTCCCAGAATCGATTCCCGTTTCTGGCCCACAAGTTTAATCTGCCAAGAAGTTTCAAGTGTAATTTTGTTGATCGCAAAAGCTCTCTTGTGTAGGGTAGAAATAGGAAAAAGTGAATTATTGGAAGTATTGAAGTGATTTTACTAGTGGACACGCAGCGGACAAGTGTTTTGCAACCAGCAGTCAACAGAGAGGAGTAGGTGCGGTTTCACGAAAGCAGGCCGTCGACACATTTAGCAATCCACGTCAAAACACAGGAACCAGGGCGAGTTTATCGGAAGCAGCCTGACTAGTACGTACGCAGAAAACACTCTGCACTTGAAAACTCATCTCGTTTTGCATAGCAGCTTTACAAAGAATGAAGATGAAGTTGATTCAGCACAACGCAAACACAGGAAATCTGATTTTAGGTTTTCATGGAATATCAAACTTAGCGCGACATACTCTTATTTACTGGCTTATTGTTTCTGACCCGTAATTGGGCAACCTTTTAGGATACGCTGTTTTTCCACTGTCTGCATTGTTTGGTAATGGCACAGCAACTCCGGTAACTGTACTGTTAATCCACGGTAAGTTGACGTTTCTTTCGCTGGCTGTTGGCAGCGGTAGGCGGTGTGTACTATGGCTGCCGGGAGTGAGGAGGGGGGGGGGGGGTGGAGCATCAGCGAGCAGAAGGCGGCGTCGCAGTGTTGGAAACGTTACCATTAACAATGTGTGCAGTAATACTGTATTTCGCGTCTAGGGGCAGCGTAAGGTAGACAGCAATCCGAAATAAATTGATGTCCTTCAAGTAGTGCAGATGTTTTGTGCTGCTGGAATAACCGGGTAAAATCGTCTTCACTTGTCAAATTAATATACTTCCATCAAATTACCAATGCACTACTAGTTTCGACGCACTATGGTGTCATTCTCAAGTTCCTATTATTTAAAAAAATATTATAATGATTTAACCACATTAAACAGATAAAAGTTTAATAATTTATCAAACCACGTGCGCCGCACGGGAATGGCCGTGTTATCTGGGGCGCAACGTCGTGGAGTACGCGGTCATTCCCCACCAGAGGTTCGAGTCCTCCCTCGGGCATGGGTGTGTGTATGTGTGTTGTCCTTAGAATAAGTTAAAGTAGATTGTAAGACTACGAAACGATGACATTAGCAGTTTGGTCCCTTTGGATTACAATTGGCCCACTTTAGGTTACGGTAGTAACACTAAAAGTGGGCCTTTGCGATCGTCTTTTGACAGCTCGAAATTTAAATGAAAATAACGGCTTAACCATTTATCTGACACGAAAATTGAATAACCAAATTTGTAGAGGAGAAAATTCTCTACAACTTTGCTCTCTTATGTTTTTATTTATTTATTTTTTAATATCTCGTATCGTTTCAGAAATATTTGAAAAAATGACGGCGATTTTGGTATGTCTGTCTGTCCGTCTATCTGTCCGTAACGTGTTCCCTGTTTTTAAGACGAACCGTTCAACCGATCAGCACCAAATTTTACAGACATAATAGTAGGCCGTCACAGGCCAGAACCTCCCTTTTTCAAATTTTTCGGACAAAAAATATGATAGAAATACCTAAAAAATCCGCTTGTAATATAATTGTAACTGCAAACGAACCGTTCATCTGACACGAAAATTGAATAACCCAATTGGTAGAGGGGAATATTCTCTACGTCTTCGCTCTATATCTTGCATCACTGCGGAGATACTTGCAAAAATAACGGCGATTTGACGATGTCTGTCTGGCTGTAACGTGTTTTTAGGTCGAACCGTTCAACTGATTGGCACGAAATTTTACAGACATAATTGTTGGCTACCAGAGACCAGAACCTCGCTTTTTGAAATATTTCGGACAAGAAATACGTTAGTAATACCAAAAAAAGGCTCACTTTTAGTGTTACTACCATAACCTAAAGTGGGCCAAAAAGCCGTTTGTAATGTAATTTTAATTGCAAATAAACCGTTCATCTGACGCGAAAATTGAATAAACGAATTTGTAGAGGAGAAAATTCTCTACAACTTTGTTCCCTTATGTTTTTTTCATATCTCGTATCGTTTAAGAGATATTTGCAAAAATAACGGAGTTTTGAGACCCTCCATTTAATTAACGAAAACCAGCCGTTCGCAGAAGTCACGTGACATTCCTCGCCCAGAACTCTCTCTGGCATACGCCATATTACATTGCGTATTTGATGATTTTCTTATTGTAATTTACACGTTGTCATTTCAAAGCAATGGTGCACTGAAGAATTAACAAAAACACGTCGTTCTTCGTACGATAAATGATAATCTATTGTCTAAAAATGCCATATTAGCACCAGTTAACAACGGCCAACAATAGTGTGAAATTAAAGAACGCAACTTCTAATTGTTATCCGTAGAGTAGTCGGCAATGCGTTTGACTGTGGTGCTGAAGGTCAGTGGTTCGAAACCCACCCATACCTAATTTTTTTCTTCCTAAAAGGGTTTCACTCTTATTAATTAATTTTTTATTATTTAGATTATTATTATTGTCCAAAATGTTTGCAAAAACTATGAAAACTACAAATCTAAAGTGGACCGTAAAACACGTCAGTGCGATTTTTTTTAACAATATGTCGTACGTTTTTGTACAGTCACCATTAAGTCATTTGGCTCATTTAATATGTACAAAATATTTTTCGACGATATTGAATAATTGTTTGAATATTCAATCTTATAGTCCAATTACTCCAAAGTTATAAATATGTATAGAAATCTATGCCAATTTCGCAGATAAAAGTTCTATATCCGCCACTGCAAATAACAGAACTCATCTTCCACCTTTATTGTTTCGTTACCTAATCTAATTCCTTCAGCATCGTCAGATTTTCTTAGACTGCATTCCAATACCCTCGTTTCGCTCTTATTAATGCTCATCTTGTACGCACCTTTCAACACACTGTCCATTCCGTTCAACTGCTCTTCTAGGTCCGGCCGTGGTGGAGTAGCCGAGCGGTCTAAAGCACCTCGCTGCGGAGCGCGCGGTTGCTCGCCATGGAGGTTCGAGTGCTCCCTGGGGCATGTGTGTGTGTGTTTGTCCGTAGGTTAGTTTACCTAGGTTTAAGTAGTTTGTAAGCTATGGACTGATGACCACGCAGTTTGGTCCGATAGATTTACAGACATTTGATCATCTTCCAGGTCCTTTGCTGTTTCTGACGAAATTACAATGTCATCGACAAAATGCAATGTTTTTATTTCTTCCCCCTGAACTTTAATTTCTTCTGCACATTTCTCCATGCGTTCCTTTATAGCTTGCTCAATATACAAATAGAATAACATTATAGAAAGGCTACAACCCTGTCTTACTCCCCTTCCAACCCTTGCAACCGATATAGAAGAAAACTAAAGATTTTCTCGACCTTCTCGTATTCAAAGTTCGCTTCCCCGCCACTTGGAGCGCTCTCGTCGTAACAGGGGCCTCGCACTTGGTGTGTGCTGACCGCGCTGGCCCTCAGGAGACGCGAGGCGGCCACCGGCGTGCCGCGCTGTTTGCCGGGATTAGCCGGTGGCCGGGTGGCGCGCGGCCTCGTTACCGATGGCCTAACGAGCTGTGCCGCGCTTTGATGTCTGCCGCCGCGCATGCGCACTGCCGCCGACGGGCAAAGGGAGCTGACGGCGGCCACGGGCTGACCAGCCGCTGCTTTATGGAATCAAAGCAATAACGTTTGCAAAACTCAAACACACATCACTGGTAACACTAGTGTAGCAACGCAAGAGTATTTGAAGGCTCCAGTGTTTTACAACTTGCGGATTTATTACCGTATTTTATCGCATAAGCTCCCCCTTCGCATATTCCCCTCCCCTACGATTTTTCATAATTAAAAATTACTTTATTAATATCGCGCATAATTCCCTATCCTGGTTCGTTCTAACAGGAGCGGCCTTCAAATAACTTGACAGTGGAAGCAGCGGTACTGCCACGAACGTATATTTCCATTGTCACAACATACCGTAAATTAGAAACGTTAAGCCGCAGACATATTTCTAGGACAGTTTGCTACAAGTCGTCATAATGGTGAAATATTCAAACTACGCGGCAAAATTTAAACTAAATGTGTTATTTTACGCAGATAGAAACGGAGTAAAAGCTGCAGGAAGGCATTTCTCCGTCGATCCTAATTCAATAAGGTATTGGCGCGGAGACAAAAAGATAAACTCGTGGCTGCAAAGGCAAGTTCCAGATCTTTCCGTGGGCCTTGTGTTAAGAAAGTAAATACCGCTTCATTAAGTTTAACATTAGTTGCGACTTCTGACGTTTGGCTTGTCGGGGTGAAGGAGACGCCGTTGCCCAGCTAACAGCAATAGTGAGCCGGCTTTTTCCACTCCCGCCGCCACCGGCTCGGCTTGTGAGGCACCGCTATTGCCAAAGCGTGTGTAAACAGTAGCACGTGGTGTCGCGCGGTGGACCT
This sequence comes from Locusta migratoria, assembly GCA_026315105.1. Lineage (NCBI taxonomy): Eukaryota > Metazoa > Arthropoda > Insecta > Orthoptera > Acrididae > Locusta > Locusta migratoria. The sequence goes on from CM048746.1 coordinate 204,342,878, forward strand.
TCGCGTTCTCTATCCTGCATTGCTGTGTCCTGCCGACAAAGAATGTTTCCAGGCGCCAGCGTGGCGTTAGATGTTGCCGGCGCGATCAGCATACGCTGGAAACTATGAGAACCCTCCACTCGCTCCACACCGACATGTCAAAAGTCTCAACTATTTTTAAACGCACTGTAGGTACCATTTTTTCACAATTTGCCGTATACCGGTATCTTTTACTGCCTAATACATAGTTTTTCTTCCTTTCTGAATAACTACTCGCATAATTCCCTCCCTAGTGTTTTCAAGAAAATTTTTCGAGGAAAAACAATGTGGGGGGGGGGGGGGGGGAATTACGCGATAAAATACGGTACTTACCTGTCAGTGCTATTAAACATAAAATAAATTACACTGCTGGCCATTGTAATGGATTTAGGCCTTTGGAGCAATTTGTATTCCACACCCCTTAAGTCTATGTATGTAAAAGAAAAAAGTCCACTAAAGTACAGTTCTTTTCTTTATCCATAGGTTAAGTAGATAAGGATGAAATAGGAGATACTATAATGAGAGATGATTTGACAGAGCCCTCAAAGACCTAAGTAGAAATAAGGCCCCTGGAGTACATTACATTCTCTCAGAGCTACTGAAGTCTCTGGGAGAACCAGCAATGACAAACCTGTTTCACCTGGTGTGTAAGATGTATGAGACAGGCGAAGAAACCCTCAGACTTTGAGAAAAATGTTATAATCCCCATTACAAAGAAAGCAGGCGCAGACAGGTGTGAAAATTACAGAACCCTCCGTTTAATACGTCATGGTTGCAAAATATTAACACGAATTATTTACAGAAGGATGGAAAAGCTGGTAGAAGCCGACCTCGGGGAAGATCAGTATGGCTTCAGGAGAAATGTAGGATCACGGGAGGCAGTACTCACTTTACGGCTTATCCTAGAAGATAGATTAAGAAAAGGCAAATCTAAATATCTATCTTTTGTAGATTTGCAGAAGGCTTTTGGCAATGTTGATTGGAATAAACTCTTTCATGTTCTGAAGCAAGCAGGAGTAAAATATAGGGAGCGTAAGGTTATTTACAACTGGTACAAAAACCAGACAGCGGTTGACAGAGTTGAAGGGCATGAAAGGATGCATTGGCTGTGAAGGGAGTAAGACAGAGTTGTAGCCTTTCTCCAATGTTATTAAATTTGTACATTGAGCAGGCTATAAAGGAAAGCAAGGAGAAATTTGGAGAAGGAATTAAAGTTCAGGTTGAAGAATTAAAAACATTGCGTTTTTTCGACGACGTAGTAATCAGAGACAGCAAAGGATCTGGAGGAACAGTTGAACGGAATGGACAGTGTGCTAAAAGGTGCGTATAAGATGAACATTAACCAGAGCAAAACTAGGGTAATGGAGTGCAGTTTAAGAAAATCAGGCGATGCTGAAGGAATTAGATTAGGTAACGAAGCAATAAAGGAGGTAGATGAGTTTTGTTACTTGGGCACTAAACTAACAAATGATGGCCGCAGTACAGAGGATATAAAATGCAGAATGGCAATGGGTAGAAAGGCGTTCTTAAAAAAGAGGAATGTGCTGACATCGAATATTAATTTAAGCACAAGGAAGTCCTTTCTGAAGGCATTTGTGTGGAGTGTTGCCTTGTATGGGAGTGAAACATGGACGATAAACAGTGCGGACAGGAAGAGGATTGAGGCTTTTGAAATGTGGTGCTACAGAAGAATGCTGAAGATTAGGTGGGTGGATCGCGTAACTAATGAGGAGGTATTGAACAGAATTGGGGAGAAAAGGAATTTCTGGCATACCTTGACTAAAAGCAGGGATCGACCTGTAGGACACATTCTTAGACATCAAGGAATTGTGAATTTAGCGTTGGAGGGAAGTGTGTGGAGAAAAACCGCAGAGAAAGAACAATAGATGGTACAGTAAGCAGATTCAGACAGATGTAGGTTGCCGTTCTTATGTGGGGTTGAAGAGGCTTGCTCAGGATAGGGTATTGTGGAGAGCTGCATCAAACCAGTCTCCGGATTGAAGACCACAACAACAATAACAAGAAGAACAGGTTAATTACTGAAACAATCGTTTTTCTGACAGTATTTTCATTCGAAATATGCCATAAATACAAATAATAATACAGTATTAAGCCTTTAACTGGGGAGGTGAGCATTCATAACATAACTAGGGACATGGGATGTTCAGAGGAGCGTACATAAATATGATACTAAGGTTTATATTTTATTCTTAATTTTTTTATTGTACAATAAACAAAGCATTTAGTCATACATTAATTATTTTAAGAACAATTTTAATCATTGAGGTACTCGAATTATTATCCATAACAAATAAATCAATAACTTGTGGGAAATGATTTCAAATGTTCATATACATACTATTTTTCAAATTAATCAAACAAGAAAAACTTTAACCATTTTCAGATTATAGAGAGATGTTAACAGACAAAGCAACATTCATATTTAGATAACTCAAAACAATCGTTCATGTCAAAAGAATAGAGAAAAATTACATTTCCACATTGAACATTTTCATCATCACTGGAAGAAGATTCTTAATTAATATATTGACTGTGTATGATTTTCATATGATTTAAACACAAAAATTAGTTACGTTTGCAATAGAAGAGCTTCGTTTTTTGTCAGCATTTCTTGGACAAACTTTGCATCTTCCTGATGTAAATGTATTCCTTTGAACTGCTAGAATAAACTCCTCCATGTTTGAGGACTTAACTGCCTTTAGTGGAATTGATCTTGGTACAGCCGAATTTGTAGCTCTTTTGAAGACCTGAGGATAAATATAAAGGTTGGTGCACTCTGCTACTGAGTGAATTGTTTGCGCATATGTGAGGACAGCAAAATATTCTACAGCAGTCTCGCAGTTTGTAGCAGTTAGTTTGATACCAGGAAACTGAATTACATTCTGACATCTTTAGGCTTAGGTATAGTCATCCATTTACTTACTTCATCCCACCTAAGCAAAAACCTCTCCAGTGTTGCTGATAAGGAGGATGCATGTCTCCAGCAGCATCGTCATGAGACTGATCACTTTCAGTTCGCACTGTTCTTCTTCCTGTCAGCGGAATCTTCAAACTCTGGAATTTCACAGCCTCCAACATAGTTATAACAAGTTATTGGTCCTCCACATATGACGACATGAAGTGCAGCAATCGACACAGAAAGTCGCACTACTAGGTAGGTGGGGTGTTATCAGCACCCCTGCATTTAAAACTTCTTGTGTACAGAGTTGCGTACTTTGTTTCACAACAATTTACAATCAATTGAACGAAGCTAACAAGCTGCTCATCAGGGTTACCAACATGCTTCACCAAATACCAGTAAACTTTTACAGCTGGGTTGCTGTGAACACACCACATCCCCAGTTAAAGGTTAAGCAAATTAATTTTCTGCAATATTAATGGAGTAAACGTTTTGAAAATCCGTGTGCCGCTTCCACATCAGCACAAGTGGGAAGACTGGACCCGATTGTGTAAATAGCAATTTTCTCGAACTTCGTTCACAATGTTTTATTACAATACAAGATAACAGCTGACAGTATTATAACAATAAAGAAAGGCTTCCATTATAAAAGCCACGCTTGGAGAGAATTGAAGCATATTCATTAATTTATACCAAGTTAGGTTCACAAATTTATATAATCAAGTAATAACGAAAGTCAGTTAAAGAAAATATAGAATTAATCACTCATAACAATTTGTATTCTAAATTCTTTCGGTTTCTCAAATTTATCAAAAAGCCACTGCACTAGCAAACTCCGGCCTCGCGAAAGACATTCCGAGGGCAGTTTCCGTATCTTCCCGGTAGGCCACATGCATCGTAAGAACTCCACTGTCAGGACAACCGCTTCGAAGCAGTCCCAGAGTATTTCAAACATCAAATCCCCGCCAATTGCGACTGTCAAAGATGATCGCGTCAGGCCGCAAAGATCGATTGCGGTCAGATATCACTAGGAGCTGGCTATAGCGCGGCTGTGGCGCCAGCAAAACATGCTCGGCTCAGCATTGTTCAGAACTAAAAGTCTTTTGACGTAGCATATTATATCGTAATGGAAGTTGCAATAATGTTATTACAATACTTTCTCATACATTACAGTTTACCGTTTTGAACATTCTGTTAAATTACTTAATTGCAGTTTATGAAAATCCTATAATAATGATAACATGGTTGCCTTACAACATGATACAATTACCCGTATTACTACAAGAATATAATTACTGCCACTTCCTGAAATTATCTAATGTGTCCTAAACAGTTTATAGTCAGTTCGTAACGAAATTATATGGCTGTTTCATTATTTTACAGTTTCAATTATATGAACAAAGCAATGCTACAATAATCACATATTGCATACATATTTGGTATATAATTTCATCTTATCTGTAAATATTTGTAAAATTGTCTACTGTTTGTGCAGATTAATGTCATGTATATTTTATTTGTGAAAGTCGCCTAATTTAATTACGGAAGCATAATTCAGGAGTGTGATTGTACCAAGTGTATTCTGGAACTTTCTCGAACCTGCCATTATGTATAAACTAGTTGCAAGTATCCGGATTTGCCCGGGTTTAAAATAAGGTTTTCTGTAGAAGCATACAAAACCGTTTGTTTGTATGTAATAAAAGGGTATATTTATGTTACAGCAAAATGATAAACAACATTTTTGGGAGTTCCATTTGGAGTATATACAAAAAGATTTTCGTCTTTGCCCACTCTGGAGCAGACCACAAGTGGCGGAAACCATAAGTACCCTCCACCAGGCACTGAACGAAATTTTGTGTAGACAGTGCCCTTCCTCTTGTTTTGAAGGTCAACTGTGCCAAATTTCATCAAGATCAGTGCGAAAATATAGATTTACACGGACACATTGTAAACGCACTTTCACTTTTTCTCAAATCTTCCGGTTGGTTTTCGAAAAAAAAAAGAAAAATGGAACGAAACCTGTTTAAGAACCTTTCCCATGTAATTTTGTGTACGTGTAAAATATTTCACGTTATTTGGTTGTCTGGATCTTGAGTTATATGAGAACAGACAGACAGACAACAAATGCGTCTTGTAAGTATAGAGGCCGGCCGCGGTGGGCGAGGAGACTGAGGCGCTTCAGTTACGGTCTGCACGGCCACTACGGTCGGGGGTTCGAATCCCCCCTCGGGCATGGATATTTGTGCCGTCCTTAGTATTAGCTAGTTCATAAGTAGTTTGTAAGTTTAGGGACTGATGACCACGTAGTTAAGTCCCATAAGCTCTACAAACATTTGAACATTTTTTTTTTTTTTTTTTTTTAATTATAGAGATACGTCTGCGATGAGTCACAGACAGGCTGATTTTGGTTCAGTCTTTAGTTGGCTCAGTCTCAATGATTGTAACAACTTGTAGTATCTATTTCTTTTCTTACTTCTTTACGGATGAAATTTATTATTTTCATGATAATAAATAGAAGTCAAACATACAGCAATGTACTTCCATTTAGAAAAAATGTTTAACTACGGGGTCATCAGTCCCTAAACTTACGAACTATTTAAGAACTAGCTAATACTAAAGACGGCACAAATATCCATGCCCGATGGGGGATTCGAACCCTCGACCGTAGTGGCCCTGCAGACCGTGACTGGCGCGCCGCAGACCGCTCGGCCACCGCGGCCGGCCTTCCATTTAGTACGAAGCACCCAGGCTACCCAATTAATTCGTTTTAGGACAACGCTGATACTGTGAAGAAGCTGATCACCACAGGAGTTTTATTTACATTAGCGAAGCAGGTTATGAAATTGAAAACAATATAGTTATTACAACTTTTGTTAGGGTTGCGGCAGTCCTTTTGTAACTAATAAGTAGAATCGACGCACTATCCACGCGAAGATGGTCCAAACATATAACAGCGAAATTTATTTGGAGAGTACGTGATAACCCAACGTAGCCTGCGTATTTATTTATTCCGTACTCTCTCATTCCATTTCCCTCCAATCCTCTCTCTTTCTGTGTCCATCTATTCGTCGTCCTCCTCCTCCTCTGACCATCTTATCCTCGACCCATCTCTTCTACTCCTTTCTACCCCCTAACCCTCCAACAAACATCTCTTCGTCCTCTTACTCTTCATTTCGCCTCTTCATTTCATACTGTCCTACCCCTACCTATGAAAACGCAAGTATGTCGATCAACTTATCACTGAAACACAGTCAAAGTTCACTGTAATAGACACATTGCTACGCACTTGAGAGTTATAAAAATCCACTCCCAGAAAACAAACACGAGCGAACTTTCAAATAAGTAGTATAACGGTGTCAAATTCTATTCTCCCCCCCCCCCTCCAGTATGAATTTTTATACACACACTGACCTTCCTCTAGTTTTCGTGGTCAGTTAGGTAAAACTACTCTTAATATCAGACTAAGAATGCAGGTATGTAATGTACCTGCCGCCATCCACCATATAATGTTTTATGTAGATGGTGACCTTCCGTTGCTTATGGTCAAGTATGCAAAATTTTATCAAGATCGAAATAAAATTGTAGATTTGTATGTGTTTCAAATAAACAAAAAATTCACAAAGGGACACTCTTATTTAAACCTCTCGGCCACTCCACCGCGGCTCCAAAGAAAAAACTTTAAAAATCGAAACAGTTCGATGCCTACTATCTCCTCGAAAGGTAACTTGCCTGTACACAACTGTTTGGGAGCTACATGCTACAGTTGTAGGAAGAAAAAGGGGCACAGTGCTACTCATATTGATACACGAACCCGAAAATTGACGTATCTTTTTTTTAACTTAGCTGTCTTATGTTTAACCCTTTATTGCCTAACATAGCTTCCCCTTGAAATAAATGCACGAAGTTTTAATACCCATTTTCTGTTATTAAAATCTAACGTCTTGAATTTTTTCACAATGTTTTTAAAATGTGTAACGTCTACAAATGTAGATGTCGCCTTTCTGTTAAGCGCGAGGTTGCTCGCCGTCAGAAGTTCGAGTCCTCCCTCGGGCATGGGTGAGTGTGTTGTCCTTAGGTACAAGTCGGCGGAGCAGCACACCACGCCCGCCCACGGCCAGCGCAATTGTAAACATGGTCTTATCTTGTATCATTAGAGACCAGCGCTTCCATTAAGGTCTACAAGGAAATCCAAAATCAAAAACATAGAAACACCGCAAAACAACTTACGGCGTCACATCATGGAGAGCTCATTATAATCTGAAGATGCCCTGCTAAAGGGCGAAACGCGTCATTAAATAAGGAATAAAACAATTTGCAATCAAGACGGTTTTTTACTAAAGGAATATTTATTCTCACTGATTGCTGTACACCATGGACTGGAAATCATTTTATACTACATCAATATGGATTTCCCGGGGGTTTATGTAAGGCTACTGACTAGTTACTTGATGGGAAGAACCTTCCCGTAAAGCCACAAAATTCAACCTACACCATACAAGTAAAACCTGGGGTACCCCACGGCTCTGTCATGGGCCCTACCATCTACAGTATGTACACGGCAGAAATACCTACACACCCCCGTGTTAGAAAAGCCATTTATGCAGATGACACAACTATAATTTCGCGGATCCGATAGCTAGACATTCTGAGAAGACGACTGCAGGAGGCATGCAATGACCTGGAGCAGTGGGCTGAAGAGAAGAAGATCCAATTCAGCGCCTCCAAGAGTCAAGCACTCCTTCTCACAAAACGACTAAAGACTAATGTGGATACCATTGAAATATCTTATATAAAACATACTAACTTCTTGTTACTTGTAGCAAGAACAATTTTTAAATGTGCAATTCAGATGACGATCCACTTTCGTGATGCAAATTTTAATCATTTGAGAATGTTCTTTTTCTTATATTACAGTTGCACCAGTAACTATTTTATTGAAAATAGGAGAACTTTGTAAAAAAAATTAATCTGTTGATTATTACATAGTTCATCGGAACTGGTAAAAAAAATAGCAAACAAACTAGCTATCTTGGCGGAAGTAAG